>CM024668.1:26681453-36681453 GCA_014182725.1 Eucalyptus brandiana | reverse complement strand
ATCAATCGCCTCAATCATGGGCACTGTCCCCCCACTTAAGTTGGCCGACCTTTCGAAGGAAGATTCTTTGACTTTATTTGTGAAGTGTGCATTCGATCAAGGGCAAGAGAAGAATCACCCGGACCTTATGGTGATCGGGGAGGAAATTGTGAGCAATTGCAAGGGAAATCCTCTGGCGGTGACGACTTTGGGACGCTCATTGCATTCAAAAAACAACCGGAAGGAGTGGGAATATGTAAGAGATAGTGAGATGTGGCAATTAAATAATAATATTTTAGCTTCCCTAAGAATAAGTTACGATCTAATGCCGTCATACTTGAAACAATGTTTTGCTTATTGCTCGATATTCCCGAAGAAGTACGAGTTCAACAACATCGATTTGATCCAACTGTGGATCTCGAATGGATTTATCCAATCGAGCGGAAATAATCAGGAGCTGCAAGAGATAGGACGGCAGTATTTGGAGGAGCTGCGATCGAGATCCTTCTTCAATGTTGTTTGGGAAGCATATCCATTACTGTTCATAAGGATGCACGACCTCATTTACGATCTTGCCATTTCGGTGGCACAACCCGAATCGTCCAACATCAGAGCATGGACGCAGGATATTTCCTGGAGGACTCGGTATATATCATTTCCCAACCCATCTGGTGTACCAAAAGATGAAGTAAGCGGCTGCTTAAGCAAACTGAGCCGTGTTCGTACAATTGTGTGTGGGGGGTTGGGATCCTCTGACTCTGAGAAGTTCTTTCTGGAGACATGCATTTCGCAATTCAAGCACTTGCGAGTCCTATGGCTACAAGATTCTAGCTTTCACCTACTGCCTTGTTCCATTGGCCGTCTAAAACACTTGAGGTATCTTAGTTTATGCGGCAACAGTAATATCAAGAAACTCCCCAAATCGGTCTGTGAGCTTTACAATCTGCAAACCTTAGATCTTGGCTCGTGCAATGAACTTGAGGAATTGCCCGCAAGCATCAAGAATATGATCAGCCTCCGTGTTTTGTGGGTAACCACAAAACAGCAACATTTCCTGAAGAGCGGAATAGGATGCTTAACCTCTCTATGGTGGCTAGGCATTGAAGAGTGCAAGAATTTGGAGGCCTTGTTCGATGATATCCAATCGCTCACATCACTCCGTACGTTGTGGATTGTCGATTGTCCGAAGTTGACCTCCTTACCACAAGGCATCAAGAATCTGAAGGCATTGGAGCATCTCGTGATTTGGGAATGCGAGAGCTTGAGGCTGCCAGAAAGCGAAAGTAATGAACCACGCTCCATGTCGAGGCTTCAAACCTTCAGATTCAAGGGATTACCGGGATTAATTTCGTTGCCTGGGTGGCTCAAAGGTTCTGCAAGTACACTGGAGAGGATAAGAATTGTGGATTGTCCCAAATTGAGCGCATTGCCTGAGTGGCTGCAAAATTGTTCTTCTCTGAGGATACTGGAGATTGAAAGCTGTCCTGAATTGTCCTCTTTGCCAGATGGCATTCGCCTCGTCCCCACATTGACAAAGTTGCGGATATCTGATTGCGAGAAATTGAGTAGTTGTGGAGAAGACTCGGAAGTACATAGTGGAGAAGACTCAGAAGATGATAATAGAGAAGAAGATTGATTAGAATTGATCCACAGGTACAACCAAACTCCCCCTTTTTTTCCGATACGTTTATAAATTAAAATTTAATGGTTTGAGATCATGTTCCTTATATTGTCTTAATTTACTTGCATGGTCAACAGCCACGCGAGGCCTTGGAATATGAAGAAACAATCATTTCCACGAGAGCGGTGGATATTTAATTGCGAGGGATTCAGCAAGGACACCGATGTTCGAAGAAGAAGATAATTGCAAATAAATATCTAAATATGTAGATGTTGTCTCGTAAGATATTTTCTTATAAGAATGAGAGTGGTAATGTCTAGCCAACAGCTTGGCCACTATAAAAATATCTGTTTGCTTATGAGTGTGTAAAGATTTCTCTTGGCCAATATTATAGAAAGTGCCTCTAATAAAAATGCGTTTTCTTTAGATGACTTTTATGTCTTTTTCATCGATTGATAAAAGAGTTTTCGCTGCGCGTTCTTTACGACCGTAGCTAGAAGCTATGGATGCTCGTCCTCGTCCTTGAGATGTACATCGGTGGAAGGAAGAGAATAAATTGATCCATCCGTATAAGTAAATTCTCCCTCTCTTTTGACACATTTATGAATTTAAAATTGGATATGCATATGATTCAAAGCGATTACTAATCTGATCACTTTCGATTTGTTTATTTCATGAACAATGTTCTTATAAGTCAAATTCTTCTAGAAAGTGTGCAATGCTATCCGCAAAGCAAAAGTGGCCATTGTGTATTTTGCAATTCCATTTAATTATATATGTTGAGGATTAATTTACCCCTCTAAATAGTAATAAAAAAGTCAAAGCACCTCAAAATGTCGTGTTATTAGAAATTTAGAAGTTAGAATTTGAGGATGAGAATTTGAGGATGAAAAAATTTCAAGGCGCCTCCTATGCTTGGAGGCTTGGTTCAAAATGAGATTTCCTCAGCCCATTGACATGTATGTGATAACCTTTCACATTATTTATGTAAATTGTAATTGTTGGATTTTGTCAGCAACACCTGACTACACAATGCCCGTCGGGGGATTAAGGATGGGCATTGGAACAATTGACTATGACATACAACACATCGGCACCGCTCAAGGATGAACCATTGTCGACTTCATGCCCGACCGAAAGGTACTCAAGTCCAATTCATGCTAATTGAGACTAATTAACTACCACTTGGGTTTGAATGACAGTGACCCAAGACCGTTCGCGATGGTAATTGCGTTAGAGATATGGATTAGGACGTCGTCGAGGTCATTTAATCTATTTCACCATAAAAAAAAAAAAAAAAAGAGGATTTTAAATGACATGTTGACTAATACAAATATACAGGCCAATTTTGGTGAATTGACTCATTTTTAAAACTTTGTAAGAGTAGATTGACTATATATATATGTGTGTGTGTGTGTGTCTATTGAATCAAAGAGAAAGTTTAAAGGCTACTTTGCAATTTTTCTTTGAAATACGCAACTTGGATAATTTTCACATTTGCATCTTTAAATTTCCCGGTCAAAGACTATAGAAAAATCTATGATGCAATTTTCTTTTACTCGAGTAGGATAATTTTTGGAATAGTTTTCGACTATCTGAAAATCATAATTTTTGTTATATTTGTGTTCAGAGAATGCATGGTCATTACAAGCTCTGATTTTTCCCTACAAGCAAATCCTATAACTTGAGGTTAAAGGAAATATGCACCACGGAGAAAAATGAGAGCTCTGTTTTACATTGCTAAACAATCACGCCTCTTTTAATGAGGATTTGTATGGAAATAAAATTATAATTGACTTATGTAATTTGAAACGTTGGCTATATTGTTTGGTTTTAATCTAATCCAATTGGTTGTTTGCTAGACCAATGATCTCTTGCTTTATGAAGAAATGCATGGAGAAAATATTCTGGTGAGACGCACGTGTGAGCTGTGTTCAAAAAGTTCTACTTCAAAGAATCGACTTTGTGTAGAGTAATCATTATATTCAAATTGATTCATAACTCATTGACTAAAACTTTTGAGTAAATATAATTTCAATAGAATATGTATAAAAATTTAGACTTAAGCTACTTCTTATCGATTTCCCTGGATGAAGGTATTGGATTCTGCTTCTCCTTTCCAACAATATCCGTATATCATCCAATTCAAACTCAATGTAAAGAAGAGGTTTAGAATACGAAAATCGGAAACACAGAATGAACCAACGTGAGCATTAACGCAGTTGAGTTCTGTCCAACATGGCACAGCCTTTTTTTTCTAGAAAAAGAAGAAGGTATATTTCGTTCTTGATAGTGGCTAGGAGCATTGAAATTGTAGAGAGTACTGCTTGATCATTTCTACCAACTTAAAGCTCCAATTACTGTTCTTTTTATGTTTTGCAAAAGCATCCCGTAGAAAACAACATAAAATCCCAATTTCGAGAACCTCCATTTTGACTTCAATCTTGTAATTTGACTTCAAATCAGGCCAAATAGTTACCCTTTTTTTCCCCAAAAATCACCTTATCATATCGTTCATCCCATCTTGAGTTCCGTTTGTCGAAGGGTAACGTTTCTAGGTAGCCTTATCATATCATTCAACCCATTGAGAGTTTCAAAAGTTAAGGACGTAAAGTAGCATACATATTCGAGAAGGGTCGGAATTTACTCCAAAAACGGCGGTCAAGAGTTGCACCATTCATCAACCCACGATTTTTTTATCAGAATCAACCTAGGGTTAAGTTTTCAGAGAAATGCAGATACTATGAAGCACTTGATTTTGAAGTCATGCCTCCAGGCAAACCGGCAAGCTTATAACATCCCTTTTGACATGAAAAACAACACTAACAAACAAAATTCACGTCAAAAGAAGCGTCATCTATTTCTCTTGCTCCCATCCTCCCAATCGCATCCCTGGATCGTAGTTAGTGAATAGGCGAAACTCATTCCCAAGCTTGCTGGAATGCTTAGGCCGGAATATGCATGGATGCAAACCAAGAAGTTCTGCAGCTCTATCCGTTTGAACTTCTCCTGCAAGCATCTCAGAATTTGCCAGGCATATTAGGAAGGGATATAAAGCAACCAGCATACTCCAAAAGGGGGGGAAAAAAGAACTGCAGCAGTTCATAGCTATAACGTCACTGCAAATGAAAGACAATGAACCAAAAAGACAGGTTTAAAGGTGCCCCAGGAGGACTAACAGTCGATAAGTACCTGTAAGTAAAAGCAAGTAAGCGTTTGACTGCGAGAGGAAAGATATGGTTTGAGCAACTTTCTCCAAGCACTCCCCACTCTGTGGTTCATAAAGAAAGGGATCAGAATGTATTCAGCCCATAATGGAAAGAGATACATAAGCGTGTCTACTAAAGGATCTGCCAGTTCTGGGACAAGATAAGAGATGGTATGCATAGAATAGGGAGGCATAAGCATTTATAGTTCACGAGGCCACATAAACTTACCAGGTATGGAGGATCTGCAACTATAACTTGGTAAGCATGCTTCATTTCAGTTGGCAACTCTTCCGGTTTATTGTAGTCATAAAACGTGAAGTCACTTCCGTATTGTTCAAAACGTTTGTCATACTCGAGCAGTTGCACAGATACACAGGGATCAATTCTCTGATATGATACCACAAATGAGTTACTTCAAAGACCTTATCTCAGAATGACATACCAAATTCCAATGACATGCACACTCGATAATCTGAGAAACAGGTGTTGATGAAAAGAGTAAACCCATACCAATAGTTAATAAGATTGCTACTGTAAATCATATCATTATGCCCGAATCTTTTCTTAGACATCAAGGCTGGCCTAAATCATAGGTCTGACAGGCACAGAAAATATTTTACCTGTACTACAACAAATGGCAAGATGCAACACATATAGATTGTTCACACATTTCACGAAACTATCTTCCCATTTGATAGTTGACAAGATACCACAGACCCACCTACTAATTACATTATATAAAATAACTGCCACAGAAATTCAAAAGTTCAAAAGTTCCAAGCTTGAGTGTTCCGGCGTGGATAGGATCAACATACTAACAACCTTGAGGTTCTACTTCAAGAAACAGGTTCAACAATAAGGGGACAAAGGCGATATGGCTTCCGAACAACAATAGTTTCGGTAACTGACCATTCACCTTCATTTCCCTAGAGAGACAACATATGTCAAAATGCCGAATAGGAAAGGACACTCCAATCTGAAATTTGCTTCCGTAAAATGGCGCTCGAAAACAACTTGCTTATTCCAAAGTCGAATCTCATTTGATTAATTGAGCAAGGGGTCACCGAACTTTGAAATGATCATCGCATTTTGCACGAGGCGTCGAGTAGCTAAAACTAAAAGGCAGTATCAAGAACATTAACGAGATCCTCATCGCTGGTCCTTTGCGATTACATGGAGTAACAATAACACCGACCGGAGGCTCATTGTTAACTGGCAAAACACAAACCGCGGTTCAAAAAATCACAGTCGATCAGTTTGTCAATCCGGTTTCACAATTTTCACGATATTAATAATTTAAGCCTGAGCCACCGCCAAAAATAATGAGCGGAGAATTAAACCCTAACCCAATTTTTCCCCCAAAAAAGAAATGCTCGACCACCGAAAAGCCGATGGAACCAAAACCAAAAAAGAAAAAAAATGGCGCACCTTGAGATAAGCATAAAGCGTGGGGCAAGCGATGCAAGCAACGCGAGAGGGAGTGCCCGAACAGAGCGCGAGGACTTCGTTGGCGACGGCCTCGGCCGTCTCGCGGTCGTACCAGAACTGGCTCAGCCTCCAGTCCTCCGTCACCAGCGCCACCTCCGACTGGTCCGCCGGCGTCTGGGTCTGGTTCTGGTTCTGGTTCTGCTCGCGGAGGAATTCCTGGAGTGCCGCGAGGGCCTGCGAGCTGAGCGTCGGCGCGTCGTCGTCGTCGACTTTGCGATCCGCGAGTTCTTCCATGGCTTTGGAATTGGAAAGGGATGGCGATGTGAGAACGGCAGGAGGGGTCGAGGAGCGACGGCGGCACTAGTAACCACGGAAGGCGCACTCCTCTTCATTTTTCTCTTTTTCTTAATTTATTGTTGTGCATTTTCTAACTTCTTAAGGTTCAAATCCCCACCTTCTCAGGGGGATAGGGGATAGGAACGCGTAAGTTTCGAGAGTGGGTTGCGACTCTCACGCCCTGCAAGAGGCAGGGCACAAGTCTGCGAGTGAGTGTAGAGTAGGAATAGAGTAGAGAGACCGAAAAAAAAAAAAAAAAAAAAAAAGAGTGAGAATTGGGTGAACCATTTTCTGCTTCGTTCGAATTTACGAGTCTCGTAATTTAAATTTTATTTGATTCGAAATGCTTAAAACCTAAATATATTCACGTAGAGATGCACATCCAACCCATATAGTTTTAACATAATGTCCAAAAAATTGAATCACTTTTATTTTGAAATTTTCAATTATTTCTAAAAAATAAACCATGATTTGCTTTTTTCTAAGCAAAAGAGCAAAGACTCTTAATAATCTCGCAATCATGGGTTCAATTGCTTTTTCGGGAAAATTATTAAAAAAGTCTTAAATTTATTGTAATTGTGGCAATTCAATTATAAATCTTTTATATTTGTATCACGGTTCAGTATATCCGACCAATTCTACCCAGTCAACAATAACATAACCCTACTTGCATTGACGTGATATTTTTAAAATACTATTTTAATATTTTCTAAAATTTTTATAATATTTTCTTCTATTTTCTTTTTTTTTTTCCCTTCTCCTTGTCCTCCCTTTAGCTCGACAAAGGTCACCAACTATAGGCGAGGGCATCGCGGCCCTTGCCTAATTTGGGCGAGGGATGCCAAGCGATACCCTTACCCACTACCAATGAGGATATTATAGCCCTCGCCTGTGACTAGCGAGGGTTAGTTGGCAACCCTTGCCCGCCCCAAGGATAGAGAAAGGAAAAAAAGTTATAAATAAATTTAAAAAATATTTAAAATATTATTTTAAAAATATCATATCAGCGATGGTAACATCACGTTAGCGCCAACCGGTCGAAATTGATCGAATGAACTAAACTGATAGAAATGCAAAAAATTTAAAACTAAAATAGCCAAAAAAACAAAATTAACTTACTTCATCGCTTGGATCTCTTACGGCTTTTCTTACTCTCTACCTGTTCAATATGTTTACATTCTTTGTGAATTTGTGATTAACCGAATCAAAATGTGTCCTTGGATATTCTAATAATTTGAAATGCGATTCCAAAAGCGAAACAACAAAATATGATCCTGTTGCACTAGCCGTCGATGATACATGAAGTATACATTTGCTCGAAATTAGCTACAAAAGGACCCAGGAGCCCTCCCAAGAGAAGAAATGAACACGACATTGAAGCTGATAATTAGAAGCTAACATCATTCCAGAGACGGTGGCCAAACAAAGCAGCAATTTGCACCATCGCTAGATATCGGTTCGATCGCACGCCACCTTACTAGGACCGAAAAGAAAAATAAGAGATGGGGCATGATGCAAAACACGAAACCAAGGCCTGAGACATATGAACTTTCTTCGTCCCTCTGCCGCAGTGCAGATTTCGTGTTTGCACCTGATGCTGGCGTGGGATTGACGGCGCTCAATCATTCCAGATAGCCACCTGCATCTAGCAATTGAGTGAAGAGTCTGAAGACAGTCAATATCATTTTTGCCCATATGCATAGCCTCATGAGCTCCAGAACCAACTTGCCCACCAGAAGATGGCAACCATAAAGAAATTTCAAGGCATGAGCCCAATCTTACAACAGATATGGCTCCCCCCATAAATTTGTGCACCCACCAAAACGCCCATAGTGCATATGAGCTCCTAATGCTCAGCTAACGTGTTTCTTCACCCGACAAACTTTCACAATCTGAATCGGTGACAGCTACATTTGCATCCCATACACCATGCCCTCTGCTCTTGTCCACTTCCCCAAGTGTTCCTGGTGCTTCTGCATAGTACGCAAGAGCGTTGCCAATAGCTACACTGAGAGCCTCCCAGCTTGCTTTTTCGTCATAAATGCAATTCAACAACCTATTTTGGGCATCCACAGAAATAATATCTTTGGCCCTAAGCAACTCAATAAATTCTTTGGCTTCTTCAGCACTTTCTTTTCCCATAATGGATTCCAGACACGCGGTCAAAGATTGCAGACCTGGCTTCCACTGAGATGGACAAACCAATATTGCTTTCTTCATGGCATCATATGCCTCCGGCATCTGATTATTTTGGATATATCCTTTTGCCAAATGGTACCATGTCATGTAATCAAGCTTCCCACCTTTCTGTACAATTTCGTTCTTAAGCCTCTCAGCCTTCTCAAGGTCACCAGTTTTGCCATAAGCATGAATCAGGTTATTTGGAATACGAATATCGCAGGTCAGATCACTAGACATCCACTGCTCCAGAATCATTTCAGCACTTTCAATGTCGTCGAACTTCACCAAAGAGTTCATGACGCAATTATACCCCTTGTTGTACACTTTTCTCTTCTTCTTGTAAACATCCCATACTCTTAAAACTTCATCTTTATTCCCTGCTACTGCATACTGCGTGATAAGAAAGTCGTATGCTGCGTTACTTGTTTTCTCAGTTATCAGTCCCTCACATTTCTTTAGCATTTCCAGAGCTTTATCGAGAAGACCCAATCTAAAGTATCCAGAGGTCACTACGACACCTGTCGTCCAGTCCCAAACAAAATTAGAATCCATTTTCATCCGTTTTACAATCATCTCGAATTTCTCAGTGTCAGAAGCAGCAGTACTCGCACTCAGCCAGATACTGTAGATATATCTATCCAGATTAATCTTTTCTTCCTCCATCTCATTAATCAGAGCATCTACTTTACCATAGTCTCCAGTCCGATAGTAAAGATTAAGCAAATTAGTGAAGCAAAGGACAGACCTTGGGAATCCCAGATGCCTCATCGTCTCCAACAGAGCCTCTGCTTTCTTTGGATGTTTTGCCTTAGCATAGCAATTAAGAAGAGCAATATAGACCTTTTCAACTTTAAGCTGTCTGGGAAGGTTATCAAAAAATATCTCTGCTTGTTCTATCCCACGGACATTTGAGATCAGATTGAGCCGAACAGCAGCATCCGCAGTTGTAATTGCAAAATACCTTTTATCAGACATCCACATTGATATCTACAAAAGATAATGAGGATTTAATATAATGAGATCTGAATTTAAGAATTATGAGATGATATAGATGGAAGCATCAATTCTCCAACCACTCAATTTCAAAAAGGATCATTACATAGGCATTGTTATTTAAGGAAAATGGGGCCTATACTAAAACCATATGAAAGGTACTATCTTCAATGGTTCATAGCACAGTGACTGGCTATGTAATGTTAACAGTAGCAAGAATGTCAGGCACAGTTGCCTCAGCCCAGGAAGCCTTTCATTACAAATTTCAGATACTATGCTACCCATACATCTCAATTTGAAACTAATCTTGCATACATAACATGATTGGTAGAGACTGATCATAAAGAACAGTAAGTGAACTTAGCATGCCTCATTAAGGACAAAGCAAGCCCTGGAACGGTGATGGCAGGAAGCATGAAAATGACTCTCACAGTGCATTACTTCATCTCAGCTGTATCCATCTATATGCAAAATGGTGCTTGAATTGTAGTGAGCTAGCAGTTAGGAGTACAAGAAAACAAAGTTCCATACTTACGATAAGATGCATGCTTGTGTCCGCACGCAGTGGCGATGCACCTAGCATGTGCAACTTAGTTCACTCCCATCAATTCAGTTCATGCATTTTGGCTTGCATGCAAATAAATCCCCAACATCATTTCATGCCTAATAAATCTAGAACGACACAAAATGCCAGAGCAGCTCTCCCACTTCATCTTTGAATCACTAACCCATTTTATCTCATTTTTCCAATTTTATCTGAAAATGAAAAAAATTTCTTCCACCCAATCCTTGCAACCCTTCAAAAGTGTTTCTATTCGTGGCTCTACCATTGACCACTTATAACTAGGAAGGGTAACAGAAAGAAAAGAAACACACAAGGAATGCACAACAAAAAGCTGACAGGTCTGTTAGTCATGGGAAAGATTATTCTTCTACTCGATGCAGACAGAAATAATTAAATGGCACAACTTCAGAATCAGTTGCACATCATATTACTACTTATGCAGTAACGTAAAGAACAACAGCTCCTTCAAAGAGCAGGCTGCTCCACTCTTTCAGGAAACAATGGTGGAACAATAATCGTTTCTTCAACGCAGAAAAAGATAAGGGGAATAATATCTTTTGGAAGAAGATGCGTTTAGTCCATTGAAGATTTCCAGAAGACATAAAGGGACATCACTTGTCCTAGCAATCTTGTGCAAACCAGCATTAGCACCCACTCCAGATGTGTCCCAAAAACAGCTTGCATTAAGAGCTGCGAATTTTTTGCTGTACCTTTACAAGGTTGTGACGTGGCTGTACTTGCGGCTATAACAATGTCTTTTTGAACCTCAAAACCATTTGACAAAAGGCTGCGGAATTTTAAAAACGCTTTGCTAAATCTTCTGGCCTGGACTGTGGTTCATGTAGAGCCAGAATCTAGAATCCTCCTCTTCAAAAGTGCATAGATAGATGAGGATTCAAAAGGGAGGGGTCCCTCGAAACATAAGATACATATCTGTATTTTGCATGGCCTAAACATCCAGCATCTCATTATCTCGCAGCAAGCAAGGAATAACCTGACAATCGAATCAAAACACAGTACCTCGACGGCTCAACCAATCCCCTCTACACAATTTACGCAGTAAAGTCGCGGTTCAGTTCATTTTCACTCCCCGACGTCCTTTGTCCGACGTCCAGCCTAACTAATGAGCCAAATCCAATCGACTACTGGGAAGAGCAAATCCAATCGCGCGACTACCTAACCTTCTTTTCAGCATCTAGCGCCCCCCGCACGCCCCCCGCACAAGTACGCACACACGTATCGTGTAAAAAATACCTCGAGCGCGTGACTGTGCCGACGGTAGGACCTCATCCGCTTGATCAGGCGGAGGAAAGGCCTCCGCTCGACGGAGTTGCCTTCCGCGACCCACTGGTCGAGCACCGGGACGATCGAAATCTTCGGATCGCCGAGAGGGGAGATCCTGCGGAACAGCTCCATCATGGGACCGTCCAGGGGTCTCCTGTTGCCCATTCGAGCCGCTTCGGCCGACGAGAGCGACGACGACGACGACGACGACGATGAGCGTTGAGGAGAGAAGCCGAACGCCGCATTGCTTGCGATTCCGCGAGCCGCGACGCTGCTCGCTGCCCTGCCACTGGTTTGCAGAAGCTTCATCGAGAGCGAGCAGGGGAGACACCGGGGTTTAGACAGGGGTTAAGAAAAAAAGGTTCATGTTTTCCGATTTCAGGGGGCCGTAAGAAAATTTTTCTTCCGAAAGTATTAGGAAAGAGCATGGATCCCCGGTTCTATTCTGGAACCGTTCGGGCAGGGACCGGAATCAGTTCCACAAATTTTGAACCGGTAATAATTTATCTAATTCCCAATTCCTTATGCTGAGCCGGGCTGAATTCATGGAATCACCCGCCTCAATCTCTCTCGATCTCTCGTCCTCCCATTGGCTCTCACCTCCCTTCGCGTAGCCACCACCGTGGCGTCGCCAGCTTATGGCTGTCCACCGCCCCAGCTTTACTGTGCTCATTATCGTCTTTTACTTTTCTTTTGGCGCCATTAATTTGAGGTTTCGCACATCCTCAAAGGTTTCCCCCCTTCTTTTACTTTTCATTTTAAGTCTTTCAAGAGCAAGCACTTGTGCGTAGTCTTTTACCATTTATCAACTGATCTAAGAGAATTCTATAACATAAAATTCGACGATATTTCTTGAGACGAGGAAACCTTAACCAGCACCAAAGATATACAGAACATCCCGCACAATTTCCAAGTTTTTCCAACAACGCCGATGCACATTCACAAACTTACATGCTGTTTTTTAGCTTAATGCATGTACACGAAACTGTCATCAAGTAGTAAAAGAAGGCAATGTGTTGGGACAACAAAGCTGTCAAACCACCAGATATTTTCGATCTGGGTTGACTTTGAAACCGAATCAATTTCCATAGTCAATAAGATCGGTTCACATTCTAGAGCTTAAGAGGCCAATTCCCCATTTGCGAAATCGAAACCGACTCACTCAAAATCAATCACCCCCAATAGAAGGCATAACCTTGCTACCTTATTTCCTCCTCTCTTCTTTCAAATTTATCTTCTTTTAATTATGGTGCTAAAATAAAACATGAATTCTTTTACCGAAGTGATGTTGCATAACACGGGAAGTGAAAAAGAATTGATCAAACACCATCATTGTAATCAATCCCCAGGATCGTGCTAAGTGCGTTCCCTCTCGTACATAGCTCGACGGCCGATCGCTGTATACTTTATACATTCCCTTGCGGATGCCCTTAGGAAGAACTCGTGGAACTGGACATGAATTAGGGCAGCGCAGACCAACCCTTATATGTAGCAGGTCATGCATATACTAACAGGTTCCATAAGCTGAGAGTGAGCATTTTCGCAAAGCCAATTTCAATTACATCCAAATGGATGGGTTCTAACACCAGAGAAAAACGAAGATGACAGTCCCCACAGTCCACCTCTCTCGAGATCAGACCTATCCTCTTAAGTTTCAAGGCTCACTCCTATTCTCTCGTTTCACTCTAGATGGAATGACATGCTTAACTCGAACAGTAAGATTACGAATTTCATGGAATGACGGTCCACGAGAAACACCTCGCTATCATTCAGCATGGTGCCAAGAAGGTGCCAAGAAGGCCCATGAGTTGTCAAGCGGATCCACAGCCAGCTTGAACCAACTTCAAAGTGAACAAAAAAAAATAAAGGTACCAGTGCTTGTAGGCTGTAGCTACCCAAGGACAGAATCAGAGAACTTGACATGTATTTCGGAAAGAAACGCAATGTGTCAAGATGCAAAAGCATGCAAGAAACCAAAGCGCAATGCAATAGGATAGAAAACACCAACGCTAATGGGATGACTTGAATAAATGAAGCTAACATCATAAAGTATCAGCATCCCTCTTTAATCTTCATAAAATGGAGAAATTCAATCCAAAATTTTCATAAGCAAAGGCATATCCAGTGACATCGTTCCAAAAAGACAAACATAATAAAAACAAAAGCTACTATGAAACTCTCGCACTTTGAGACTTTGCAGTTCAACTCTCAACGGTTGGCCTTGGCAACTCTCTCTATCTCATCCTTCTTCTTAATGGCATAGCTGCACAAGAATAAACTAGCATGAGTGCACACGACCAAATGACACGCAGGAAGTTCTGCAGCAAAAAGGTCAGCCATTGTGAGGAAGACAAACAAATGGCATCAGTTACCTGTTGGATGAACCCTTAGCAGCATTAATAAGTTCATCAGCCAGACACTCAGCAATCGTCTTGATGTTCCTGAAAGCTGACTCCCTAGCACCAGTGGTCAGCAGATAGATTGCCTGATTCACACGTCGCAAGGGGGAAATATCCACAGCCTGACGCCTCACAACACCAGCTGACCCAATACGAGTAGCATCTTCCCGAGGACCACTGCAATTAGAGATCATATATTATATAAATGAAATAGGATAATCACAACAACAGTACAATAAGCAATTTCTAAGGTACTTTTACTCATTAAAATCAACCTTTCCAACCACATCAACTATGACTCAGTGAACGCTCTTAACACCCTTGGATAAGCAATAGATATTCTTGATACGCACCTGTTGATGACAGCATCCACAATGACTTGGATTGGGTTTTGATCAGTGAGCAGGTGGATGATTTCCATGGCATGTTTCACAATTCTGACAGCCAACAATTTCTTCCCGTTGTTTCTCCCATGCATCATCAGGGAGTTAGTGAGCCTCTCCACGATTGGGCATTGAGCCTTCCTGAAACGCTTGACTGAGTACCTACCAGCAGTGTGGGGAACATATGTGGCGTGCTTGGCTGGTTGGACAGCAATGTAATCGTTCAATGAAAGGTCGTTCACCTAAAAGCAACAAAAGGGATTGTCGAAATATAGTTAACATTGAGAAACCGAATCTTAAAGTTTATGCTTCCCCATTTTGGAGAGATGCTTAACATACAGATTCCTCGATGGTTCTCGTCAATGATTAATAAAAAAATGATCCGATCCTACTAGATTTGAAAACACAAGATCAAACAAATCTATGCCAAACCACACAAAACAAGAATGCTACAAAATCAGTATGATGAAGAGACATGAATATTCTATAAGCCAAAACAAATCAGACCGAGTATGAACCAAAAATATGAAAGAGTTGCTCAGACACCGAGCGCCTAGAGCAAACTTCACAAAGGAGAGAAGTATCTCAGACTTAGAAAGATGTCAATCACCATCACCGCTCCAGAATTTCGAGAGAAATCAGGACTAACGCTTTAAAATGCATCGACTTCTGCTTGAGATATATCCAGACTAAACTTACTGAATACATTTCGATAAGCAATTCGAGTCAAGGTCGACGCGCACAATAGCGACCGACACCGACCCCAGACAATATCAACGAAGATCAAACCATGATAAACATGAACAGGAAAGCGATGTTATTAGACCCCAGAAGTTTCAGTAACGCAGCCATTCAAACTCGACCCCCAAGTTAAGGACTTTCCTACATACCCACTACAGCAAAATTACGACTTTCCTAAGATCAAAACACCATCGAACCGAATACTGCTCTCAGTCACTACTCACGCGCTCTTCCACCAGAATCTAACGGCAGGCAAATACATCACACGAACCGAGACAAACAGAACGCATGCGAAAGCAGATCACGAATCTACGTTTCGTCCGAAACGACCCGGTTTCAAGGGAGCAATCAGCGGACCTGAACGTCATCGAAGGACCACCGGTTGAAGAGCTTCACGTCGGAGACGGGCTGGATCTCCAGGGTAGTAGCAGGAGCCACGACCGCCATGCCTGCGGACACGAAAGAGAAGGCGGTGAGCACGCGCGCGGGGAAGAAGACGCGAAGGACGGGTGCAGCTGGAGATGGAGAGAGAGAGAGGGGAAGAGGGGGCGGTACTTGGAACCGAGAGGACGACGGAGGGAGAGGAGGCGGCAGGGGAGGCGGAAGCGCTCTGTCTCTCTCACTGGCGATGGGGGATGCGAAACCCTAAACTTTGGTTTTTATATAGCGCCTGGTGAGTGTTAGGGTTTTAATCAGAGCTGCTTTTTTTTTTTTTTGGTGGGGTTTGATGGCGGGGAGAGTCGATGGGCCTTTTGGCGACAATGGGCTTGTTCGGCCCATCAGGGCCCTGTTAGTTATTTTGAAGGTTGCTTCTTTTTTCTTTTTCTTTTTTTGGTCGTATTTTAATTCTATTACTTAGATTTCTTTTATCCATTACATTTAGAATCAAGCTAGTAAGATCCACTGGATATAATAAAATAAATGAAATATCAAGTCTTAATCTCTATAGTGTATTTATTCATCCATACTATCCTTATAAGGAAGGGTTCCTCTTTCGATCTCATAACTTAAATTACCTCTGAACATTAATAATGACTCAAATTAATTTTAAATGAATACAAAGGCTATATTTCATCCATTAGCGCTTTAACTGCCACTCTCTACTCTTGAGTCTCCAGTTTCAAGTTAATCTCTATTATCTAATTAAGGGTGTGTCTGTTCTATAAAAATGAATTATTTGAAAAATATTTACCTTGAAATGGTCGTTTGTATCGTTTGAAATTATTAGTCAATAAAAAATATTTTCGACATTGACAACAATTTATGTCTCGGCATTCTTCATAAATGATGAAAGCATTTTTCAATTATTTATTTTGTACAAGATACAAACGACAATTTTAAGGACATGTGTTTTTCAAACCATTCATTTTCTGCAAAAATAAATGGAGTCTAAAATGCAATTAGCTTTTTCAACAAGGAAGTCATTCATCATTTTGGATATTTTCAGTGGGCGTCACCGGCCCAGCCCAATGAAAATGGCGAACATAGCATGCGTTAGGCCTAGTGACCCATTGATCTCTTGCTTTGGGCAGCAATGCATGGAGAAAATATAAAATTCCCAGATAGGTTAGATTGGTATCTGCAAATAATGATCTTTCTTTTGAATTGTCTGATCCTTAATCTCACTCCTATTTATTGGTTTTATTAAATTATTTTTTCTCAAATGCTTGGAGATTTTATTTTCCACTTTATTTGAAATTATATTCTAATTTACTATAAAACTAGATGTTAACTTGCGAATTGAGCTAGAAACTTACAAGAAATAAGACGGTTCTTATAATATACGAAAGTATTATATCTCTCTATTATATGAAAATTTATCAATTAAAGATAGATTTTTTAGATGTATTTATCAAATGTATTTATTCGGGGGATACTTTAAATTAAAGTGATGTAGATATTGAATGCAAATACTTGTATTAAAGTGACGACATAAAAAATGACTTGTGATATTACAGTAAATCGAAAAGAACTTACAAAGTGGGGAAAAAAAACATTAAGCACATGGGGAAACACTTGATAAAATAAGTTAACAAAAGCAATAAATTGGAGTGAAATTAAAAGTGGAGTGTCTACTAACATAAGGCAGCTCGGGGAGATAAACTGAGACCTTATTTTTCCCGAAAACCGTAAGACCCAAAACTTTTGCAAACGCATAGCCTTAGAAATGTGAAGTGAGATCTCAATTTATTCGACCACTAATGTTAAGAAAATCTTATGATTATGCTTTTCACCGTGTAATAATACCAAAAAACCATGTCGGTTATGATTAAGCCTCCACAATCACATAGGCTATGATTAAGCCCTGAAATCAAAACCAGTTTATGTACAGGTATATCACATCATGTCTCAATACATATGTCGACAATGAGCATCAAATCCACATCACAGTACCACATGCGGGCATATCCATCACCATTGTAAATGATATTTATTTCTAGAATGTTTGCGGACAACATTCACGGGAAGTTAAATTAAATTTAGAAGTAAATGCTAAATGAGCCCAACTGTCCGTTTGGTACAAAACTACAAAATTGCCTTACGAGACCCAAATTTTGGTCCGTGGGCCCTATATGCACCCCAGGTCCCCAATGGCCTATAAATTACTTAGCGTCATATAACATCTGAACTACTATATTATTGTAAACAAGTAATATTTTTCGGACAGCAAATAGATTATATTTTTCCAAATAGATTACATCTGAACTACTGTAAATATCGACTTACCAAAAAAAAAAAAAACTACTGTAAATATTGAAATGAAATATTTTAAATTTGCTTGATGATAAATAGGGTTTATCAAGGACGATATTGAAACATGCATTTCTTTTTATGGAAAGAAAAGACTTTGGTTCCTGACATAAATATGGAAAACCAAGCGTGAGAGAGGATTCTTTCGGAGTTTGCTTACACCGATGGATCAATTTTAATCAGCTTCTTCTCCACTAATTGCTCAATTTCTTGCACCCGAATATTTCCAATTTGGGAATGAGGCGAACGCCATCTGGCAAAGAGGACAATTCCGGAAGCCACTTAAGCTCCAGTTCTGTCAGAGAAGAACAATTTTGCAGCCACTCAGGCAATGCGCTCAACTTGGGACAATTGATAATTTTTATCGTCCGCAGTGCACTTGCAGAACCTTCGAGCCACCCAGGCAACGAAACTAATTCCGGTAGATCCACGAGTGCCAAGGATTGAAGGCTCGACATGGAGCCCGGTTCATTACTATCGCCTTCTGGCAGCCTCAAGCTCTTGCAACTCCAAATTGCGAGATCCTCCAAAGCCTTCAGATTCTTGAAGCCTTGTGGTAAGGAGGCCAGCTTCCGACACATCCCAATCCGCAACATACGGAGCGACGTGAGCGATTGGATATCATTAAACAAGGCCTCCAAATTCACGGACAACACAATGTACAGCAACCGCAGAGAAGTCAAGCGTCCTATTCCACTCTCCGGGAAATGTTTTTGTTTCGTGGTTATACACAAAGTGCGGAGGTTGATCATATTTTTGATGTCTGCGGACAATTCCTCGAGATTCTCGCATCCATCAAGATTTAAGATCTGTAGATTGCGAAGCTCATAGACCGATTTGGGGAGTTTCTTAATTTTCCCGTTGCGTAAATTGAGATACCTCAAATGCTTTAGATCGCCAATGGAACTAGGCAGTAGGTCAAAGCGAGAACTCTCCAGCCATAGCACTCGCAAGTGCTTAAATCGCAAAATGCATGTCTCCAGAAAGAACTCCTCGGAGTCAGAGGATCCCAACTCCTGACACTTGATGGTACGAATGCGACTTGGCCTGTTGAAGCAGCCACTCAGTTCATCTTTTGGTACACCAGATAAATCAGGAAATGATACATGCCGAATGGTTGGGGAAATATCCGACGTCCACACTTTCATGTTGGATGATTCGGTTTGTGCCACCGAAATGGCAAGTTCGTAAATGAGGTCATGCATTTCGAAGGTAAAGTTGGGACAAAGGTCTTCGAGAAAAATCAAGAATGATCTAGATAACAGCTCCTCCAAGTACTGCCGTCCAATCTCTTCAAGCTCCTGATTCTTTCCGCTGGATTGGATAAACCCGTTAGAGATCCACAGTTCGATCAACTCAAAGTTTGTGAACATATGGTTCTTCGGGAACATCGAGCAATAAGCAAAACATCGTTTCAAGTAAGACGGCATTAGATCATAGCTTATTCTCAATGAAGGTAAGATTTCCAATGACGGTAAGGTATTACTTAATTGCCACGTCTCGCTATCTCTTATATATTCCCAATCGCTCCGGTTGTTCTTTGAATACAACAAGCACCCCAGGGCCCTCAGTGCCATAGGATTTCCCCCACACTTGGTCACGATTTCCTCGCCGATTTTCATAAGGTTTGGGTGATTCTTCTCTTGCCCTTGATCAAATGCGTACTTCACGAACAAAGTCAAAGAATCATCCGTTGAAAGGCTGGCCAAATGAAGCAGGCGAACAGTGCCCATATTTTTGGCGATGGATTGATCCCGTGAAGTCAGGATGACTTTACTCCCTTTGGAAAGGCCTCCTAACAAATCTGTCAATTCCAACCAATCACCCCTACTCATTGCCCACACATCGTCCATTATGAACAAACACCTTCGGTCCTTCACTAGATTTCTTAGGCGATTTTGCAGCGCGTCAAGGTTGTAGTTATCAACTTCTGCTACGCCACTAAGAGACTTGATGATGTCTCTTATTATATTTTCAATTTTGAATTCTTGTGGCATAGATAACCAAACTCGGTTGTTTTTGAAATGCTCCTCTACCCACTCGTCATTATATACCAACCTAGCAAGAGTTGTCTTTCCGGCACCTCCCATTCCGACAATTGAATAGACTTTTATAACTTCAGCATTAGTTCTCAACCACTCTATTATGCTTTCCTTTTCTTCGTTTCTTCCAATCACATTTGAAGCAGGTACAAAAGAATGAGTTTCCCTTCGCAAAACTATGGTCCTTTCATGAACATTAGCCGACAAGGTGAATCGAGTTTTGTCTTTATCAATCCCATCAAGACTCTTTCTTAGTTCTTTCATAGTATGTGCCATCTTAAACTGGAAAATCATCTCAGACATCCACGAGTACAAGTAGCGTACCTTCCTTTTGAGGGTCAAGTGCTCAATGGACCGCACTCGCCTCCACAAAGCCCTGGCTTCGAATTCGTCTAGTGCGCCCTCAGCGTCGTAGCACCAGTTTTTTAGCCTCAACAACCAAAGGTGCACAGCTTTGTCTTTTATTTGCTTCTGCTCAGCATCAACGAGCACCGTCTGGATCATCTCTTGCGTGTTCTTGAGCTTCTCTCGATCATCCTTGACGCCACAAACCAGTTGAATTTCTTCAACAGCCGATGAAGTTAGTTTCTCCACAAGAGGTCCAAGGATGCTAGAGACGACGTCAGTCATGGTTGATTGGTGTTATTGGTTTTCGAGGAGGTTTAGTGTTAGCTAATATGCAGGAACTAAACTTGTTATTAGGAGAAGGATAGCAAACGAAACATGATTTTTCCAGGTTGTGTAGGCACAGATATCAGAACGGTGCGAAAGAGAACACAGTAAGCAGAGAGGAAGAAATGGCGAAGGACGAGAGCAGAGAGAGACATCAAGCATCGGACACTAATGGAGGGAGAGAGAGAGTTGTTAGATAATGGGACGGGGCAAACTTGAGGAGTATCAAAGTTGAACCTAATTTTTAAGCCAGGGACTCGCTTTCATTAGCAGCCGGTGGCCACTTGCCACCCGAGATGACAAGGCACTAGATACAAGGTAGAGAGAGGGATTCATGACGGTTGAGCATCCAGATCTAGGGAGGAACCTGACAATGAAGTTTTGACCACTGAAAGGGATTCCTGACAAATCGACAGGCCCACCGCCGGGGGCCATGCCTGAAACTCCGTATCTGTTTCTTCCCAACATTATTTGCCGCGAATGGTTATTGGTGTGGTTCTTGAATATTTTAACCGAACAGAAAATAAAAAATATTCAACAGTATCCGTGTTAACGACTTCTAGTCAAGAGGTGCACCCAAAGACTGAATGATCTTCGATGGTTATTTACAACTTTTCTAATGAATGTGCAATTTTAAGCCCATCCCAAATGACCGAAAATATATCTAAAAGTGATCCGTACAATTTGAAGCCCTCTTTCTCCCATTTCATTTCAACATATAAATCTTCCACTATCATACGATACTTCATAAGAAGGCGAACTATTTGTGCCTGTCTCAATTGCCTTTAAAGTCGGGTGAACGATTTCCATGGCGCGTTTCACAATTCTGACAGCCATCAATTTCTTCCCGCTGTTTCTCCCGTGCATCATCACTGTCGGGGAGTTAATGAGCCTCTCCTCAATTAGACGTTGAGCTTTACCGAAGCGCTCGACTGCATATGTGGCGTCCTTGGCAGGCAGGTTGGACGGCAATGTAACCATTCAGTGAGAGGTCATTCACCAAAAGCAATAAATGGAATTGTCAAAATAATGTTAAAAATGGAGAGAAGGACGATGGAGGAGGAAGGCCATTCAATGAGCCGCGTGAAGTAATTAAATGAAAAAGTGTCTTGCACAAGTGGAATTTTTACTTTTTTACCATTGTTGCATGGTTAAGTGAAACTTGATTTACGAGTAAAATTAGAAGGATCTAAAAATGAAATGCGTGTTGCTGTTCTAATTATAATATAGTGATAAAGATCAATATGAGGAAAAGAAATTGTTAATAATGAAAAAAAAAAAGAAAAAAGAAAAAGCGATTGTTAGTTGGCTTCTTCCGTCATGCTTGGCAGGCTGGCGGTGGCAATAAATGGTTGTGAAGACTATCGATGGGGGCGACGCGAAGGAGATTTAATGTGGTACTAAGTTTCTTTTTTATTTTTCATATCTTAATTTTAATTCTTAGATTTCTTTTGTTCATTACATTTAGAATCAAGCTAATAAGATCCACCGGAGATAAAAAATATAGAGAGAGAACCTCAGGGTTGCAGAAAGACATAGACACCAACGGCATGAACTAAAATTGAACCGATGGGAGGAGAGTCGTTAGATAATAGGACGGGGCAAATTCGAGGAGTATCAAAGTTGAAACCTAATATTTAAGCCAGGAAATTGCTTTCATTAGCAGCCGGTGGCCACTTGCCACCTGAGATGACAATGCATTAGATACAAGGTAGAGAGAGGGATTTGTGACAGTTGAGCATCCAGATATAAGGACTTGACAATAATTATCTATTTCATTACACAGTTTGACATTTTTAATAGAAAAATAAAGAAGTGAATGATGATTCGAGTTCAAGAGGATTTGGAGAGTTGAAGATGTATCCGTCAAAGGTGTAAGCGAGCTTAGTTAAATGGAGAAGTTTCTTTCATGATTGGAATTTTTAAGTTTTTGTCGTTGTTGCAAGGTTAAGCGATGCTTGATTAAGGGTAAAATTGGAAAGGATCTAAAAGTACGATATGTATCACTACTCCTGCTATTAATAATAGAGATGGAGATCAATATGAGAGGAAAGAAAATAAGTTCGACAAAAGGTAATAACTGTAGAAATGTATTTTGAATTTGAGTCTAGATATAATCCGACGTGATGAGCATGTGAGGACGATCCACTGCATTATTAAAGTACAGAGAAGTTGGCAAAAGAACTGTCGGCCAACTCCAATTGTCGACGCTATGCAAAAGAAAAGAACAGGAAAGAGAACCGTCGGGCATCCTTTCTATTGTTTGTTTGTTGTGCAAGTAGAAAGCTGGCGTGCATGATTAATCGGGACTGGCCACACTTCCCATCACATGAAGAAGACGCGTAGACTTCTTTAGTAGGCGGAAAAGGACTTCCACAGATCGCTTTAGGATTATGATGGAGCCTCGTGTCTAAAATGAAAAAAATAAAGATTAATATCCTAAAAAATTTTAATTAATATATTTATAACAAATTTACTTTAAATTATTTTTTTGATCATAAAAAATTTTAAATTAGTATACTTTTGATAAATTTACCTTAAATTGGTATATTTATGATAAATTTAACATCTGTTAATTTTCATTAAAATGACACGTAACAGTTTACTGGTATATTAATTTGGAATTTTACACTCTGTTTATCACAGTTTATAATTTTTATAATATTTTTGTGGTAATTTAGTGGAGAATATAATTATCACAAATTTATTAGTTTAGGGTTTTTTTTTATTGAATAAATTAGTAGATATATTAGTTTGGAGCTTTTTACGATAAAAAAATAATTTATGGTAAATTTATTTTAAGTGTACTAATTTCTGATTTTTCAGAGTACTAACTCAAAATAAAGATAAGAGAGAAAGGAGAGGGCAATCATAAGAGAGAGAAAGGGAAGACGAAGTGCAGTGATGACCATTCGATAGTCATCGCATGGCCATTCATCCTCGTCCTTCTTCCTTCCCCTTTCCTCCTGAGCTTCCCCTATCATAACACTATTAGGAAGAATGAAGAGAGAGAACCATGAGACTACCCACAAGAGACCGAAGAAAATGTACAGAGAGAACTATGAGTTATTGGGGTTAGGAAACACTAATGGCACGCATGATAATCATTCTGTTCTAAAAATAGTTTCTAAAACAGAAATAGATTTTTTTATTTCAATTTCTAGAAGAGTTTCTAAGCAAAAATAACCGTTTGATAACGACACAAAATTTCTACTTTAAAAATAGAAATTTATTTGATAATGACACAAAATTTCTTCCTTTCGAATGACGGCGGCGGTAAGAACTCGACGACCTTTAATATAAAACATAAAAATAAAAATGATTTAGTAACAAAAAATATATATATAATAAATCATAAAAAAAATAAAAATATCATTTTAATTTAAAATTAAAATATCCTTAAAAATAAATTTATTTTAAAATGAATAAAAATAAAAAATAAAAATAAATTTATTTGGTGAAACACTCAAGGCAAATAAAAATAAATTTATTAAATTTATCATAAATAAATTATTTTTAGTAAATTTAATAAAATTATTTTTAATAAACTAAAAATAAAATGATAAATAAAAATAATTTATTTATTTTTAATAAATTTTTAATAACTTTATTTTTATTTATTTTTATTTTTAATAAAATGAGGAGAGGTGAATGAGGAGGAGGAGGCAGAGACGTAGAGGAGATGAGGGAGGACTTACCGAAATTAGGGTTTAGTGGGATAAATTATTTATTATTTCTCTTCCAGAAATTAGAAGTAGAAAATTTCTATTTCTGATTTCTCTTCCAAATCAATTTCTGGAATAGAAATCTATTCCGTAAATAAAACCCAAGTAGGTTTATCAAATATGTTTTATTCCGTAAAAGCAGTGCAGAATAGAAAAATTATTTCGAAACAGAAATTTTGGTTATCACGCACTTTCAAGACGCTTCGGTGCTCTAGTGTTATAATTTCTTTCGTATTACTTATTCTATACTGAAATGCTACTCTCCACATGGATGTAATTGATGTGAAATAAAGGACAAGGCAAATTGAATAATGATAAAATAGACAGAACGAACGAAAATAAATCGGATACCAAAATTTACGTGATTCAATCAATATGATTTATATTCATGGGAAAGCAACATAGAATCCCAATATGAAACAAGCTCTATCACCAATATCACAACAACACTTGAAAGACTCTTTAGTATTTCTCATCCCTCAAGATTCCTAATAAAATCTCAGTCTCAGAAATAACATAAATTCAGCTCATAAAAATTTAATTGGCTAAATGACTTGCGTGTGATTATAACGAGAAGAAAACCCTATATTCTAGGAGAAAAAGAAAAGAAGAAAAAGAAAGCCCTCGATGCTAAATCAACGACACAAGAATCTTCACGTCCCCTCCCTGCTCAGCTAATGGAAGCATAAGCATCAAGGGGACCACTCCATAATAAGAAAATGGAGTCACATCTTTTCCTGGTGCGTTTCTTCGTTGGAAGTCTATCATGCAATAATGAGAGAGAGAGAGAGAGTAAGACTAGCGCAGGTTTTTAAAAGACTTAAGATTAAGAAACAGGTGGGATATGGGGTTGGAGATTAAAATTGATTAGGAATCAGGGGACTCTGAGGTTGTGAAGGTAAACATCATATCAAAATTTTCCAATTTTGATTATCATCAGATGGATAGGTATAGTAACTTTTCACGTGTTGAATGAGAAGAAGAGGTAGGTGAAAGGTTTGCAAGATAGGGTGCCCGTAATGATGCAATAGAGAGGGAAAGTCCATTGTTGAGTCATCATCATTGTCCCTGTGGCCCCCTCCATGTGATGTACGTGGGGCTTGAAATTCGATGCCGTTCCAATTGGACTTGGAATACTTCCGTCTAAATTAAGGAAAAGCGAAAGTGGCCTGGATTCTGCTACATTTCTCTTCAATCTTTACTGCATTCCTTTCCTTGCTCTCTATTTCTTATAAGACATTGTACTGTGAAATGAGTAAATCTAAATGGATTTGGATCCGGTCATAAATTATCGGATCCAAATTTATCAATTAACTCATTTATGATCCATTTAATTATAATGTAAATTTCTTAATTCATACCTAACTCTCAGTCAACCCGACTATTATTGCTAAAATACTTCGGTATATAACCCAATTCAAAATAACTTGTTTTTTATGATTATTTCAAAAAAGTATATTGCTAAAACACTTCTATGCAATACAAACCTAGTAGACAATTTTTATAAGGATTCATTTATTTCACAACAAATGTGACATTTTTAGAAAATATTTTTTCAATAAGTTATTTTAAAGGAAAATAGTATTATTTTTCGATATTTGGTTGAAACTTATAAATGAACTTAAAAATATTTTCTATCATTTGGCATGGAAAGTTTGATTTGATTTTCCTCTATGCACTTCTTCTTCTTTGTTCAATCACCGATCTCACTAATAGCCGGCGAGGCTCAAGCTTGCTCAAAACTCAAGTCTCACCAAATCAGAGAGGCTCGAGCCTTACTAGATCCAAACATTGAGTTCACCCCTCGCTTGTGGCTAGTATTTGGCCATTGTGGTGGCTGGCCACCGGCCGAGGAAGAAGGAAAAAAGAAAATTATTATATTTTAGATTTAAAAAAAAAACATTTCATAAGGTTGAAGAGGGAGAGAGTGTGTGAGCCATAATTTTAAACTCAACTCATTTACGCCCATTTATTTTAAGGTTTATATTTTAAAATCCATGTAAGGTAGACTCTTCAAGATTGAAATAATCCATTTATTTTTTAAATGGGTCATATATGATTTTAAGACACATTTTGACAAGTTTATAAGATATAAGTGCATAGAGAAAAACAAGCTCCTTTTCATTGCTTAATCCCAATATTAGATGCCCACTATTTCGCCCTTCTACAAGAATGAGAACGGTTGGTTAAGAAGTATGTGCTGTTTTCCACCCCCAATTTTGTAAATTGGAAAAAAGACTTTCTAAACGGTAGAAGCTAACGGAACAAACTGTTAAATGATTTTAGGTGTCAATATTTGTGTCTATTCAATATTAGATAAGAGTCGAATTGTACACATCACGACAGAAAAAAAGGAAACATCACTTTGAATTGCTTCGTGACGTCTCTGATTTGAACTAACTCTCGAATTCTAAACGTTAATGTTATATAAAATAAGTTCAATAAAAAGAGATAACTGTTAAAATATATTTCGAATCTGAGTCTAGGTAAAATCCAACACGACAAGACTGAGGGGACTAGCCACTGCACTATTGAAGTAAAGAAAAGCTGGCAAAAGAACTGTGGCCAACACCAATCGTTGATGGTCTGCAAAGAAAAGAAAGGAGAGCTGTTCATCTCTCTTTCTTTTGTCTTTCCCGTTCTCGATATGTGTGGCGCTCTCCTTTTCGTTTGTTGTGCAAGTGGAAAGCTGGCGCGCATGATGAGTCGGTATCGGCCAGACTTCACACTACGTGAAGAGGACACACGGAGACGATGGAGCCCCATGTCTAAAGTGAAAAAAATAAGGACAGTGAAAATGAAAGGGCAATCATGAAGAGAGAGGAAGGGAAGACGAAGCGCAGTGATGACCATTCAATGGTCATGGCATGGCCGTTCCTCCTCTTCTTCTCCTTTCCCCTTCCCCTCGGAGCTTCCTCTGTGGGAAGAGGAAGAATGAGAAGAGAGAGAGAGAGAGAGAACTGTGAGACTGTCCAGAAAAGACTGAAGAAAATGTACAGAGAGTTCCGCAAGACATTTCAGAGTGGTTTTCATATTGTGATTATACTCGAATGATTTAGGTATTAAATTATTGTGTTGTAACTGGACCTAGAAAACATTGAATGTATTTGAATGTTCAAGTATTTTTGTAATCTCTATTACATCGCTTGATCCATAAAATTTAAGGTAAAGTAAGCTCTTTAAAACTGAAGTAATTCATTTATTACGAGTTTAAAATCCATTTTTACAGGTCTATAAGATGCATATGAAATTTAAGATAAGATAAGCTCTTCAAAACTGAAGTAATTGATTTATTATGAGTTTAAAATCCATTTTTTACAGGTCTATAAGACGCACGTGCACAAAAAAGAACAAGCGCCTCTTCATTGCTCAATCCCTGTATTAGATGCCCACGATTTCCACGATTTCGCCCTTCTACGAGAATGAGAACTATTGTTTAGAAATGTGCTATTTTCCATCCACCATTTTGAAAATTGAAAAGGGACTTTCTGGATATTAGAAATTAATAGAATAAATATTAAATGATTTTAGGTGTCAATGTGTAGCTATCGTCCAATATTAAATAAGAGTAGAATTGCGTGCACTACAACAGAAAAAAGGAAGTAATAAATAAACATGATTTGAATTAATTTTCTAGTTCCAAATATTGATGTTAAATAAAATAAATTCAGTGGAAGGTAGGAAATATTAAAATATATTTCGAATTTGAACCTATATAACACCCGACATGATGAGAATGTGCGGATGATCCATTGCATTATTATTTTTTTGTCAGTGATCCATTGCATTATTGAAGTAAAGAAAAGTTGTGTAGACGATCCACTACGTTATTAAAGTAAAGAACCAATTATTAATAACTGTTAGGGGTTTGAGACGGGGGAGGTTGGGAGGGGGTTAGAGGTTGCAACGTGTTTCAAATATAAAGTTTGAATAAGGGGTTATTGGGTAACGTGCCAAACAATACCCGATTTTGATTTTTTATTTTCAGAAATAGTTTTGGAATAAAATCGTATTTGGTAAAATTTTTATTTTCGAGAACGTATTTGGAGTGGAATCAATAATAAATAAATAAAAGGTTGATTCTTATTCCAAGAACAAATTTGAGAATTAAAACCAACTCTTCTTCTTCTTCTTTCCTTCCGCCATCTTGATCGCCGTTCACCACCACCCGCCACCATCCGCCGTCGCCGGTCGCCATCCACTGGTCCGGTGAGCTAGCCAGGCCAGGGCGAGGTCCGACGAGCTCACCGGAGACAAGCCCAGCCGGGCTCGCCGGGGCTGGGCAAGCCTCGCAACGCCCAACCCCGCCGATGGCTAGGCAGGCCTTGCCTAGCCCCGGCGAGGCAGGCTTAGCCATCGGCAAGGCCGAGCCTTGGTGGGGCTAGGCGAGCTCTCCTTTATGATTAGAATTTTTAAGTTTTTGCCATCATTGCATGGTTAAACAATACTTGATATGAGGATAAAATTGAAAAGGACCTAAAAGTACGATATGTGTCACTGCTTTGCTACCAATAATAGAGATAGAGATCGATATGAGAGAAAAGATAATAAATTCGATCAAAGTAGCAACTATTAAGATGTATTTCGAATATGAGTCTAGATATAATCCGACGTGATGAGCATGTGAGGACGATCCACTGCATTATTAAAGTAAAGAAAAGTTGGCAAAAGAACTGTCGGCCAACTCCAATTGTCGATGGTATGCAAAATAAAAGATAAGGGAAGAGAAACGTCGGGCATCCTTTCTTTTGTTTGTTTGTTGTGCAAGTAGAAAGCTAGCGTGCATGATTAATCGGGACTGGCCACACTTCCCATCACATGAAGAAGACGCGTAGACTTCTTTAGTAGGCGGAAAAGGACTTCCACAAATCGCTTTATGATGGCGATGGAGCCCCGTGTCTAAAGTGAAAAAAAATAAAGACAGAGAGAAAGGAGAGGGCAATCATAAGAGAGAGAAAGGGTAGACGAAGTGATGACAATTCAATGGTCATCGCATGGCCATTCCTCCTGGAGCTTCCTCTATCATAACACTACTAGGAAGAATGAAGAGAGAGAACTATGAGACTACCCAGAAGAGACCGAAGAAAATGTACAGAGGGAACTATGAGTTATTGGGGTTAGGAAACACTAAGCATGCTTCAGTGCTCTAGTGTTGTTATAATTTCTTTCATATTGCTTTTTTTATATTGAAATGTTACTCTCCATATGAACACAATTGTTGTGAAATAAAGGACAAGGCAAAATGAATAATGATAAAATAGACGGAACGAACGAAATAAATTAACTACCGGATGTACATGGTTCAATCAATATGATTTACATTCATAGGAGAGCAACATAGAATCCCACCATATAACAAGCTCACCAGTATCACAACAACACTTGAAAGAATCTTATTATTTCTCATCCCTCATAATTCCTAATAAAATCTCATTATAAGAAATAACATAAATTTGACTCATAAAAATTTAACTCGCTAAATGACTTGCGTGTAAATATAACAAGAAATCCCTATATGCTTTTAAAAAAAAGGCTCTATGCTAACTCAACGACACAAGGATCTTCACGTCACCTCTATGCTAACTAAGGAAGCATAAGCATCAAGGGGACCACTCCATAATAACAAAATGGAGTCACATTTTTTCCTAGTGCGTTTCTTCGTTGGAAGTCTCTCTCTCGTCTATAATGCAATAATGCGAGAGAGAGAGAAATGGACTAGAGCAGGTCTTTAAAAGACTTAAGATTAAAAAAACAGACGAGAGATCCGTACTGGGATATGAGATTCGTAATGTAAAAGATTGATTGGAAATTGGGGGGTCTATGGTGGTGGTGAAGGCAAACGTTATGTCAAAGTTATCCAATTTTGACTATCATCCGATAGGTAGGTATAATAACATCTTTTGTCGCGTCTAAGATAAGAAGAGGTAGGTGAAAGGTCTACTGCAAGATAGGCTGCATGTAATAATGCAATAGGGAGGGAGAGTCCATTGTAGAGTCATCATCATTGTCCTTGTGGCCCCTCCATGCAATGTGTGAGAGAAAATATAGGGTACCTTAAAAGTGCCACGTAATTTGTGCTATAAACTATTCAGAGTGTGACACATGTTCGTGTGTCAATTCACGTTGTCTCACTTCTCCATTTCAAACCAACGCATGGGGAGGTGTGGGGCTTGAAATTCGATGCCGTTCTAGTTGGACTTGGAAAACCTTCGTCTGAATTAAGGAAAAGCAAAAGTGGCCTGTATTATGCTACCTTGCTCTTCAATCTTTACTGCATTCCTTTCTTTGTTCTCTGTTTCTTATAAGACATTACACCATAAAACGAGTGGATTTGATTAAATTTGGATTGGATCATAAATAATCGAATCCAAATTGACCCATTAATCTATTTATAATCTATTTATTCGTAATGTAAATTTCTTAATCCATACTTAACTCTTAGCCAACCCAACTTTTATTGTTAAAATACTTCCATATATAACCCAATTCAGAAAAACTTGTTTCTTATGTTATTAAAAAAAAAGTATAATGCTAAAATACTTCTATGCAATACAAACCTAATAGACAATTTTTTATAATTTTTTAAAAATAAAGGCTCTATTTATTTCATAGAAAATGTGACATTTCTATAAAATATTTTTCGAGAAGTTATTTTAAAAGAAAACAATATTATTTTTCGGTATTTGGTTAAAACTTGAAAATGAACTTAAAAATATCTTATACCTTTTGGTATGGACAGTCTAATTTGATTTTCCTCCATGCACTTGTTCTTCTTTGTTCGATCATTGGCCTCGCTAATAGCTGGCGAGGCTCAAGCTTCACCAAATCGGAGAGGCTCAAGCCTTGCTAGCACCAAACATTGAACTCACCCCTCACCTGTAGCTAGTCATTGGCCATTGTGGTGGCCGGCCACCGGCCGAGGAAGAAGGAAAATGGAAAATTATTATATTTTTTATTTAAAAAAAATATATTCTTATAAGGCTGAAAAAGGAGAGAGAGTGTGTGAGCCATAATTCTAAACTTTACTCATTTACGCTCATTTATTTTAGGGTTTCAATTTTAAAACCCATTTCAGGTAGGCTTTTCAAAATTGAAGTAATCCATTTATTTTTTAAATGAGTCATATATGGTATTAAGACACATTTTGACAAGTTTATAAGATACAAGTGCATAGAGAAGAACAAGCTCCTTTTCATTGCTTAATCCCAATACTAGATGCCCACTATTTCACCCTTCTACAAGAATGAGAACGATTGGTTAAGAAATATGTGCTGTTTTCCACCTACAATTTTGAAAATTGGAAAAAAGACGCTCTAAACATTAGAAGCTAATGGAATGAAGGTTAAATAATTTTAGGTGTCGATATTTGCGTAGCTGTTATTTAATATTAGATAAGAGTCGAATTGTATACATCACGATAGAAAAAAGGAAACATCATGTTGAATTTGCTTCGTGATGTCTCTGATATGAATCAATTCTCCAATTCCAAATGTTGATGTTATATAAATAAGTTCAATAAAAAGGGACAACTGTTAAAATGCATTTCAAATTTGAGTCTAGATAAAATCCAACACGACGGGTATGTGGGGACGATCCACTGCACTATTGAAGCAAAGAAAAGTGGGCAAAAGAACTGTGGCCAACACCAATTGTTGATGGTCTGCAAAAGAAAAGAAAGGAGAGCTGTTCATTTCTCTTTCTCATGTCTTTCCCGTTCTCGATATGTGTGGAACTCTCCTTTTTGTTTGTTGTGCAAGTGGAAAGCTGGCGCGCATGATGAATCGGTATTGGCCAGACTTCACATTACGTGAAGAGGTCACACGGAGACTTCTTTAGTAGGCGGAAAAGGACTTCCGCAAATCGCTCTATGACGACGATGGAGCCCCATGTCTAAAGTGAAAAAATTAAAGGCGGAGAAAAAGAGAGGGCAATCATGAAGAGAGAGAAAGGGAAGATGAAGCGCAGTGATGACTGATGACCATTCAATGGTCATGGCATGGCCATTCCTCCTCTTCTTCTCCTTTCCCCTTCCCCTTGGAGCTTCCTCTATCATAACAGGAAGAGGAAGAACGAGAAGAGAGAACTGTGAGACTGTCCAGAAAAGACTGAAGAAAATGTACAGGGAGTTCCGCAAGACATTTCAGAGTGGTTTTCATATTGTGATTATACTCGAATGATTTAGGTATTGAATTATTGTCTCATAATTGGACCTAAAAAACACCGAATATATTTGAATGCTCGAGTACTATTATAATCTCTATTGTATCGTTTTATTTATAAAATTTAAGGTAAGGTAAGCTCTTCAAAACTGAAGTAATTCATTTATTATGAGTTTAAAATCTATTTTTACAGGTCTACAAGATGCACGTGCACAAAAAAGAACAAGCGCCTCTTCATTGCTCAATCCCTGTATTAGATGCCCACGATTTCCACGATTTCGCCCTTCTACGAGAATGAGAACTATTGTTTAGAAACATGTGCTGCTTTCCATCCACCAGTTTGAAAATTGAAAGGGGACTTTCTGGATATTAGAAATTAATAGAATAAATTAAATGATTTTAGGTGTCAATGTGTAGCTATCGTCCAATATTAAATAAGAGTAGAATTGCGTGCACTACAACAGAAAAAAAGGAAGTAATAAATAAACATGATATGAATTAATTTTCTAATTCCAAATATTGATGTTAAATAAAATAAATTCAGTGAAAGGTAGGAAATGTTAAAATATATTTCGAATTTGAATCTGTATAACACCCGACATGATGAGAATGTGCGAATGATCCATTGCCTTATTGAAGTAAAGAAAAGTTGTGTAGACGATCCATTATGTTAGGGGTTTGAGATGGGGAGGTGGGAGGGGGGGGGGGTTAGAGGTTGCAACGTGTTTCAAATGTAAAGTTTGAATAAGAGTATGAATAAAAATTTGAAGATGAATTGAGAGTTAGAATAGAATGAAAAAACGATTTCAATTTTTGGTGGTCTGCAAGTGAAAAGAAAAGAGAGCTGTTTATTTCTCTTTCTTATGTCTTTCCCGTTCTCGATATGTGTGTGGAGATCTCCTTTCTTTTTGTTTGTTTGTTTATTTGTTTGTCGTGCAAGTGAAAAGCTGGCGTGCATACTTTTTACATGAAGGAGACAGGCGTGCATGATTAATCGGTACTGGGCATACTTTTTTTTTTGGTAAAGTACCGGCCATACTTTTCATCCGCGGAGACTTCGCGGAAAAGGAGTTCCACAAATTGCTTTATGGTGACGATGGAGCCCCATGTCTGAAGTGAAAAAAAGAAAGAGAAAAGAGAGAGCAATCATGAAGGGAGAGAAAGGAAAGATGAAGTGAAGAGAAAATAGAGAGCAATCATGAAGAGAGAGAAAGGAAAGATGAAGTGATCATTCCTCCTGGTCCTCTCCGTCTCTCCCCTCTCCCCCCTTGAAGCTTCTTCTAAGCACACACAGGAACAATGAAGAGAGAGAACTACGAGACTACCGAAAAGAGACGGAGAAAATGTACAAGAGAGTTCTTCTCCAAGAAATTTCCGAGAGGTTTTCTTATCGTGAATATACCCAAATGATTTAGCCATTAAATTCCTATGGTTATAATTTGTTTAATTTCTTATTTAAGTTATTAGATATAATTAAAAACAGTTGTGGGAGTGCCAGGCCAGCACATATATGTGGCCTTTACCATCGTCGCAAGGATAGTTATTGCATGTCCACAGCAGGGTTGGAAAATACACATTCCCGATAAAATCTCCTATCCTTGAAGGAACTGGGTGATGGTATTATTCATGAACCTCAGTGTTGCAGAAAGACACTGAGCATCGGACAACAACGGTACGTACCAAAATTGAACCGATGCAAGAGAGAGCAAGAGTTGTTAGATAATAGGATGGGGCAAACTTGAGGAGTATCAAATTCGCACCTCATACTTAAGCCAGGAACTTGCTTTCATTAGCAGCCTGTGGCCACTTGCCACCCAAGTTGACAAGGCATTAGATACAAGGTAGGGAGAGAGAGATTCATGACGGTTGAGCATCTAGTTAGGGCGGGATTTCACAGTGGAGTTTTGATCACCGAAAGGGATTCCGGACGAACCGGCGAGCCTACTGTCGGAGGCCATGCCTGAAACTCCGTATCTGTTTCGTCCCACCAATGGTTGTTGGTGTAGTTCCTGAATACTTTATCAGAATAGGAAAAAAGAAAATCAACGGCATTCGTACGACTTTCTGGTCATGAGGTGAGTCCAAAGACTCGTATGGTCTTTGATGGTTATTTGCAACTTTTCTAATGAATGTGCAATTTTTAAGCCCATCCCAAATTACAGGAACCGTATCTGAAGTGATCCGTCTGGGCCCTCTTAGTTTACAATGGATCGGGCCAGTCCAAGATGTGATGAAATTGAGCGGCGGGAACTAATTAATTAATTATAGGTTATGCATATTCTTATTTGTAAGTGAACAAAAATGATTAGTTATTTCAGTACACCGTTTGAAATTTTATTATTTCAAAAAAATAAAGAAGTGAATGATGATTAGAGTTCGAGAGGATTCTGAGAGTTGAGGATGTTTCTAAGTAACTGGTTCATTGGAAAAGTGTCTTGCACAAGTGGAATTCTTATGTCTTTGCGGTCGTTGTGTGGTTAAGTGAAACTTGATTTACCTGGGGACAAGAGGGAGATTTATCGTGGTACTCTTTTGAAGGTTTCTTTTTTATTTTTCATATTTTAATATTAATTCCTAGATTTCTTTTATCCATTACATTCAGAATCGAGCTAGTAAGATCCACCGGTTATAAAATCAAAACAAAATATCAAATCTTAGAATTATAGTACATTTCTATATCCATACCAAATTTCTAAGAGATTCTTCTTTTGACCTCTCAACTTAAATCTCCTCCAAACATTACTAACAACACAAATTAATTTTAAATGAATTTATGTTTAGCAATTGACGAAAACAGCTATTAAATCGCCACTCTCCACTATCTAAATGCAGTTAGTTAATTGTCAAACAGGAGCATAAAAGATTAATTACATCTTCTTAATGACGAAGCTATTCATCGTTTGAAGATTTATTAATAGGCGCCACCGGCCCAATCTACTGTTAATGGGCGCGCGTAGCATGCGTTGGGCCTAGTGGCCCATCGATCTCGCACTGGGTAGCAATAGCAATGCGTGGAGAAATTATATGGGTATATTTAAACAACAACTTTTCTTCTTAATAGTCTGATCCTTAATTTCACTCCTATTTATTGGTTTCCTTAACTTGTTATCTGTTATATGCATCAGGTTTTTCTTTCCCACTTTGTAAGTTCTATTCTATTTACTATGAAACCAGATGGCAACTCGTGCATTGAGCTAGAAACTTATAAGTAATAAGACAATTCGTACAATATCTTAAAATATTAAATTTTGGTGTTGTATTGAAAACCCATCAATTAAAGCTGGATGTTTTAGATGTATTTATCGAATGTAATTGTGCAATCAATACTTGAAATTAAAGTGACGTCGTTATTGAATGCAAATATTTGTATTAAAGTGATGATTGCACGAAAAATGACTTGTCATTTCATAGTGAATTGAAAAGAACTTAATAAGTGGGAAAAGAAAAACACTAAGCATATGCGAAATAGTTAATAAAATAAGTTAATGAAAACAATAAATAGGAGTGAAATTGACTGTGAAATGTCTATTAACATAAGGTAGATCTTTTTTTTTTTTTAGGCAGCTCATTTGAGTTGCTAGAGAAATGTAATTCTTTGATATACAAATTATCGTTAAAATATATCTCAAGTTTAAGCTTATTCAATGACTCGAGTTTTTTGCATATTAACTCGGTAGATCAAAGTTCAAGATTGGATGTTGCCTAACGCGGAAACCTCATCTTTATTGGCGTCGCGATCGAGCACGTATAATGTTTCCTTTTACAAGTTCGACTCGGTGAAGAAAGGAGACGGAAAAGGAAGGTCGAATTGGTGGACTTTGTTGACCGAATTTTTTATTCTTCCAGGCGGTGGCCATTTAAATACAATTTAAGGATGTTGTCCTTGGGTGTGGCACGCTTGAAGATATATACTACAAATCTTCACTGTAGACTAAGAAGAAGAACCTTGAACTTGAAGCACCGCGTTATGGACGAGTGCTTGGTGTGCCGCTCGATGTGCAAAATATATTGAAGTGCCGTTTTTCACGAGTGCTGGCAGTGGGCGTCTTCGTCGAATTACTCAGAAAACTCAAGGGTTTGTGGCAGATTAAATCCTTGCGGTGAGAGTTTTTTTATAGTTCTTTCGTAATATTGAGAGATTATTTCAAGAACAATCATAGGGTTAAACATCGTGTGCATTATTGGGTGTAATTGAGGCTTGAAAAACTATTTGAGTGACTCGAATATGGTTGTAATATTTGTATATTGCTTAATCTATAGTAGAATTCATCGCCACTCTTCCCATGATGTAATTCATTACGATTGAATCATGTAAATTTAATGTCTAATTTAGTTTCTTATTTTGTTTATTTTATTATTTGATCACTTCACTCATTTTTTGCAACAATACGAATCTTACTTTTCAAGAAATTTCATCACTTCTCCTTGCATTGCTCCCCCAATCAAGAGATCGTTGGTCATTAAGCAATCAATTGAAAAAAGAAAAAATTCAATGAGATAAGCAAGATTTCAAATTGCACAAGTCAATTATCATTTAAGTCCACTCAAATCGTCGTTAAAAGACACATGATTTTTATTTTTATATTTTTTGGGTTAGAAACGTAAATAGATATCTTACTTTTCCAGAAGGTACATATTTCTTTAACCTTGTATTACAGTATTTACTCATGTTAAAAAAAGAGAGAAGAAAATCAGAGCTTACAGCGGCATAAACTATTGTAAGAACCAATGACCATGCATTCTTTGTGCACCAAATATTATCCTAATTGAGTAAAGGAAAAACTAGCGAAGATGTATGTGTAGAATATTATGTATACATTACTAGAGTTTCACTCTAGACACATAACACGCTATAACCGTCGTTATTTCGGGCATTCGAGGATTGTATCATAGTATATGTAATCATGATGACTTGAGTTACTCGAATAGGACTTTCTTTACCAAGAAAATTACATCAACAACCGTAATGTGTGGATGCCCTATTATCTTGAAGTTAGATTATGGAAATATTGCGAATTCCCTACCCCCAACTCTTGTTTAAAAAAATACCATTTGAGAAATTTGTAGGAATCCCCTCTTGCACTTGTGGTTAACCGATGTCGGGAACCAAAGCTTGTCTTTCCCCGAAAGAAATTACACTTTCCTATTTATCATTAAGCAATTTAAATTATTCATTCTATTATTTATAGTTTCGATATCGAAAATTCGTCTACCTATGTGAAAATTATCCGGCAGTGTCTATTCAAAGAAAAATTGCGAAGTGGTCCTTTAAACTTTTTAAATTATTTACGTGGTAAATTAAAATTAACCACCAAAATACAAAATCCCGCGTTGAGGTTCTTGTGGTGGACGAGAAGCAGAGCCAAAAACAGTCCCCCTCTCTCTCTCTCTCTCTCTCTCTCTCTCATGCATCTCTCAGTGTCTCGTCCGTCTTCCCTCCGGGATCCGGCCATCACCCCTGTCCGCAGCTCCGCCTCGTCTCGCCGTCGCGATGGGCGCGGCGGCAAGCGGACGTGCGCGGCGGCAAGCGGACGTGCCAATGCTCCACCAGTCTCTACTTCAAGTTCTCGCAGAGTTCGCCATTGCTCGGAGCGTCCAGTCCGAAAAGCCGGTTGAGACCTGCCCCGAGAAGATCCGATGGGAGGAACCTTGTCCAGGTAACGCTCTTCTGGTCCGCGTCAATTTTGACTGCGGAGCTTCCGGCGTGCTAACTAGCGCGATCTTTGTCGGTGGGCTCTTAGGTGCGATTGATAAGCTGAAACAATGTCAATTTCTCCCGGGATGAAGAAAGAGTGAGTTCGCGGGCCACTCGTTTAATTGGAAAATGCGCTTCACATGGTATTAATCATTTCACTAGATGACAAGTTGGGCAACATAACATTGAATTTGCTTAAGTGGCAGGATGAGAATAATGGAATTGGATGGAATGGATGAAATGCTGCCCTTAAGCTCGTAGCTTTTGGCAGTATTGTGCCATACGGCGAGGGGTTGGTGGCGGGTTCTGCCCAGAAATTGGGATGAGATGTGATATGACTGGAATATGTGGTCCTACTTCTCTTGTTGCCTAGAGCAAGTGCACAGCTCAACATTAAGACTAATAGGTGGGGTACTGCCTAATGAAGATATGTAATTTGTTGGCCCAACGCCCAAAGGAAAAGAGGGAAAACAGTTCAAGTGTAATTGCCGTTAGGGAAGGGGGGGTTCAATTGTCCATCTTCTTGTGTAAGCCTGGGTACTAAGAGTTATCCATCATAGTGGATTTGGTGGTGGTAGCAGTTCTCTACTGAGGGTTTTCCATCACTGTATGGATTTGGTGTAGCAGCAGTTTTCACTAGCCAAAAAAAATAAACAGCTTCAATACCTAAAGCGTGTCTTGATATCAAACTAAAGAAATATAATGGACAACTTGATGAGGAGGGTTTTCTTTAACCCAAGCCGAAAAAAACTCGTTGGTCGGTTGTCATAACGCACCTTGAATAAGAAGAACAATCACAGTTGAGGTTTTAAAAAGTCAATCGAAAGTTTCCTCATGCAGAATTCTCGATCAACTATTTGACAAAGCTTCAGTTACGTTTCTGTCGGAAGATGCATGATCACGCACTTTTGTTAACTGACATTCCTCGTGTCCTAGAGTCTTTCTAGTTTACTTGTGCCATAATTGAGTGTACGCAATCTGCTAGGCCTGTGCTCAAGTTGGAGCAGCTGGATCTGATCCTATATTGAGTAAAGTCTCTGAGTTTAAAGATGCATGTTGGAGATTTTTAAGACGCCATACAATAAGAGGAACATCTCTGGGCTCCTTGTAAGTATTCTTTTCCTGCTGCCACAATTATTTCCAATTAGCTGATCATAACACTTTTAGTTTTTCTTATGTTTTGTCTCTCCCTGCTTGCCCCAGTTTACTTGAACTTATTCTTGCTCATCAACGGTTCATTGGTGGCTAGAGCTCTGATCGAGAACTTGCACCTGATAAAGTGGTCTCCTCTGCTTAAAGCATTCTCTGGTCCTTTTGCTCTAATATGTGGGAATGGATATATTGTCGGCATCAATCAGACATACAATATCGGCATTGACAAGTACGTGGTGCTTGCTTGGACATTGTTTTATTAAATTATATCTGGCTAGATGGGCGTTGGTTACAGCATCACTATTACTAGCATGAGAAGAACTGAAAAGTTACAGGATATTGGAACTGAGAAACAGAGCAAAATTACTTCCAGCCTCAACATAGATGTTTGAAGTGAGAAAGAATGAATGTGTTCATAATGAAACAATGTGACATCCCAATTTTTACTGGACATCAGATTTAGGTCAGTGTTTGAGGTACCATGCAAGCACTCACTGTTATTTTGGAGGTCCATCTTTTTAATTAACCTTCTTGTCATGCCTTTGCTTTTGAGGATCAATGTCCTCAACTTCCTCTCCAGTTTTATGATCAGTATCTTTTTTATCTTATTTCAGGGTCAACAAACCTTACTTGCCTATAGCAGCAGGAGATCTTTCTATTTAACATGCCTGGCTTTTGGTGATTTTTTTGCAGTGACTGGCCTGTTGATTGTTGCTTCAAACTTTGGATCATTCATCACTTCTCTTTACAGTCTGGGTCTTTTTCTTGGAACCATCTATTCCGTTCCTCCTTTTAGGATGAAGAGATTTCCCGTTGCAGCATTTCTTATTATTGCCACAGTATAGTTTCTGCATTTTTTTTCCCGTAGAATTGAGTAGTTTAAATTTACTTCATCTTTTTGTGCCTTGCTGGACGACTATGTTCGACTCTTTTTTGGGGGATATTGTACTTGTATTGGCACCATAACTAATAAAGTATTGGTATATGACCTTTAAGGCTATCACAGATACTTCATCGCAATATCTTAGAAAAAGAATTGTCAAAACGTTTGGCAAGTCCTAATCTGTCCAGAGACTCCACACTTATGATGCTGCATGTAAAATGCAAAATAGTGTATTCTTTTATACATTGACTTATCCAACTACTTTCAATACTTTTGCATATTCTACATGTCCCAAATTCAGAGGTCTGAAGGAATTAAAGCACCCTTTTGCACCTGCCAACACCCTGCTACCTGGTCAGGGTAAACATAACATCAGAAGGGCAGTAGATAAAATAAACACTTCTCAATGTGGTTGGCCATGTTTGTACCTTAATTATGTGAATGTTGCCATTCTGTTCATATTATGGGAGCTCAATTACAAGTATGCTCCGGTGGGTGTACATGGTGATGGAATCTTAAATGTGCATGTTTCTATCAAATCACTCTTCAGAAGATTGACCATTTTAATGTAAAGGGGAGAAAACGATATTGACCTTTGGTGTATCTGCTTGCTATCTCTTTATTCTCATTCTTTATTTTCACATTCTTCCAATCATTTCTACTTTGAGCTCTCAGTTTCATTGTTCAACTTCACTCGTGAAGTTAATGAACTCCCTCTCTACCTTTGCCTTCTTGTAACTTTTTTGTACGAGTGCTTTGCAATGCATTTTTAAAAGTGTTACCGTATCATTGGCTCAGTGGGGCTTTTCAATGAGTAGAGGATTATTTTTCAATGGGCTGAAATGAAAGAATATGGTATGAGATGGACTTAATAATTCCTTTATCTGAATGGTATGTGTCTTCAATTTCATCGAAAGGTATTTTCTTCTTTGATCTAAGGTTAGTTATTTGTTTACATCCAGCTATTTTTTAGTGAATTTTTTGGCTTAGCAAATGTCAGAAGCAGGACATAAGTCGAGAAAATCGAAAGGGATTTTGTTTATGCAACTGGAGGTCTTTTCTAGTCTGGTACTTCAAGTTAATGTCATGAACTTTAGACTTGACTATTCTGTTAAATGTCTGATAATACGACTCTGAGATGATTTGCATGTGTATTGTGTAGTTTTCAAATTTAATGTTTTCCTCTATGGCTACTTCAGTTTGAAGGAGTTAGAGTTTGACTAGATATAATAAAATAAATGAAATATCAAGCCTGATCTCTATAGTGTATTTATTCAAGTATTGTTCTAAACATTTTTATAAATTTTTTCACGTTTTGCCAATTAGATTATCCCACCAATTTTTATTGGAAATTACCGACGTTGATGTCACCGTCCCACATGATATGGTCGTTACTAACATGAACAATTTTTAATAATATTATAATATTTGTTCGAATTGTTTATTAATTTTTATTTTCTTTATTCCCTTCTTTTCTTTATTCCTTTTTCCCTCCACTGGTCACCCCCGAGTGAAGCTTGAAATGTCCGGTGGCTGGCAAAGGGAAAGAGGAAAAAGAAAAAAAAAAGGAAAAAAAAAGAAGAAAAGAAAATAATAATAAAAATTCAATACGTTCAAAAAAGAAAGAAGGAAAAAAAAGAAGAAAGGAAAACAATAATAAAAATTCGATACGTTCTTGAATTGAGATTGTAAAAATGCCAAATGAGAAAGTTGCAAGAAATTTCCCCCACTTTTTTTTTCCCGACGCGTTCATGAATTAAAATTTGATGTTTTGAGATCACGTTACTTATCCTGTCTTGATTTAATTGCATTGTTAGCTGCCACGCCATGCCTTGGAATCTGAAGAAAAACCGTTTCCACAAGAGCTGCGGATAATTAATTGTGGGACAATTGAGTAGAGCACTGATCTTGAAGAAGAAGATAGTTGCGAATAAATATTTAAATAACTAGACATTGTGTTGTGAGATATTTTTTTTATAAGAAGAGTGAAAATGTGTGGCCACCCTAGAAATATCTAGAAATATATCTTTTTAGAAAATATCCCTGTGCTATGTAAGTATGTGTAAGGAGTTCTCTCGATCGGCATTGTAGAGAGCTTATCCAATAAAAGGTGTGTATTTTCTTTAAATAAGTCCCATGTCTTTTTCATCAATTGGTATCTTAGCTTTACGACCACAACTGGAAGAAGTGGAGATTGGAGCAAGATTGCTTGTGTCTTGGAGATTTGTATCGGCGGAAGGAAGATAATTAATAAAATCATTGGTGTAGGCAAACTCCCTCTCTTTTGACACGTTTAGGAATTAAAATTGGCGATGCATACAATTCAAATGATTGTTCATTTGGTGACTTTTGGTCTGTCTATTTCATAAACAATGTTCTTATAAGTCGAATTCTTCGAAAAAAGTATTCGATGATATCTGCAGGGCAAAAGTGGCTCCTCTGCATTTGTAGCAATGCCATTTATGCTTCTGTTTAGCATTAAGCTCTCTAACATGCGATCGTTAGTGATGCAGGTGTAAATTGACTATGTAAATTGTAAAATCTTTTGAAAATTGGAATCTTTTGATAATACCCGACTGCTCGAGGGGATTAAGGGAGGGCATTATGGGACAATTGACAATGATGTATGACATATCGGCACCAGTCGAGGACAGACCATTGCTGACCTAATGACTGACTGAAAGCTACTCAAGTCCAATATATGCTAACTAGGACTAATTGATTGTTGCTTGGGATCGAGCAACAATGATCCAAGACCATTCACGATAATAATTTGCATTGAAATGATAGCGAAATGTGGATTAGGGCTAGTTGTCGAGGTCATCTAATTCATTTTACCCATCTAAAAAGAGAGTTTTGAATGACATCTTAAAGATACGAAGATATAGGACCATGATGCCGAATCGACTCATTTTAAAACTTTGTAAGATATCAAAGAGAAAAATTAAAGAGCCACTTTGCAATTTTTCTTAAATAAACACAACTTGGATAATTTTCACATATGTGTCGTTACATATCCTGTTCGAAGACTTTAAGCTTCTTCTTGTTCTTGTTTTTTTTTTTTTTTAATATAACTTCTTATTTGACCCCAACCGTGCATGGAGTTGGTTTTCCACCGGTGGTGAATTTTAAATGTTGAAACTGTAAATATCGAAATGAAATATTCTAAATGCTTGATGATAAATAGGATTTATCAAGGACGAAATTGAAACATGCATTTCTTTTTATGGAAAGAAAAGACTTTGGTTCCTGACATAAATATGGAAAACCAAGCGTGAGAGAGGATTCCTTCGGAGTTTGCTTACACCGATGAATCAATTTTAATCAGCTTCTTCTCCACTAACTGCTCAATTTCTCGCACCTGGATATTTTCAATGTGGGAATGAGGCGAACGCCATTTGGCAGAGAGGACAATTCGGGAAGTTCCGTAAGCTCCAGTTTTGTCAGAGAAGAACAATTTTGCAGCCACTCAGGCAATGCGCTCAACTTGGGACAATCGGAAATCTCTATCGTCCGCAGGGTACTTGCAGAACCTTCAAGCCACCCGGGCAACGAAACTAATTCCGGTAGACCGCTGAGTTCCAAGGATTGAAGGCTCGACATGGAGCCTGGTTCATTACCATCGCCTTCTGGCAGCCTCAAGCTCTTGCAGTCCGAAATGTGGAGATGCTCCAACGCCTTCAGATTCTTGATGCCTTGTGATAAGGAGGCCAGCTTCGGACACTCCCCAATCCGCAACATACGGAGCGACGTGAGCGATTGGATATCATCAAACAAGGCCTCCAAATTCTCGCAGCACCCAATGAATAGCCGTCGCAGAGAAGTCACGCGTCCTATTCCACTCTCCGGGAAATGTTTTTGTTTCGTGGTTATATACAAAGCGCGGAGGTTGATCATATTTTTGATGTCTGCGGACAATTCCTCGAGATTCTCGCACTCGGCAAGATTTAAGATCTGCAGATTGCGAAGCTCATAGACCGATTTGGGGAGTTTCTTAATTGTCCCGTAGCATAAATTGAGATGCCTCAAATGCTTTAGATCGCCAATGGAACTAGGCAGTAGGTCAAAGCGAGAACGCTTTAGCCATAGCACTCGCAAGTGCTTAAATCGCAAAATGCATGTCTCCAGAAAGAACTCCTCAGAGTCAGAGGATCCCAACTCCTGACACTTGATGGTACGAATGCGACTTGGCTTGTTGAAGCAGCCACTCAGTTCATCTTTTGGTACACCAGATAGAACGGGAAATGATACATGCCGAATGGTTGGGGAAATATCCCGCGTCCACACTTTCATGTTGGACAATTCGGTTTGTGCCACCGAAATGGCAAGTTCGTAAATGAGGTCATGCATTTCGAAGGCTAGGAAGGGGTAAAAGTCTTCGAGAACAGTGAAGAATGATCTAGATAACAGCTCCTCCAAGTACTGCCGTCCAATCTCTTCGGGCTCTTGATTATTTCCGCTGGATTGGATAAACCCGTTAGAGATCCACAATTCGATCAGCTCAATGTTGATGAACTCGTGGTTCTTCGGGAATATCGAGCAATAAGCAAAACATCGTTTCAAGTAAGACGGCATTAGATCATAACTTATTCTCAATGAAGGTAAGATTTCCAATGAAGGTAAGGTATTAGTTAATTGCCATGTCTCACTGTCTCTTATATGTTCCCAGTCGCTTCGGTTGTTCTTTGAATACAACAAGCATCCCAGGGCCCTCAGTGCCATAGGATTTCCCCCACACTTGGTCACGATTTCCTCGCCGATTTTCATAAGATCCGGATGATTCTTCTCTTGCCCTTGATCAAATGCGTACTTCACGAACAAAGTCAAAGAATCCTCCGATGAAAGGTTGGCCAAATGAAGCAGGCGAACAATGCCCATATTTTTGGCGATGGCTTGATGCCTTGAAGTCAGGATGACTTTACTCCCTTTGGAAAGGCCTCCAAACAAATCTGTCAATTCCAACCAATCATTCCTACTCATTGCCCACACATCGTCCATTACGAACAAACACCTTCGATTCTTCACTAGATTTCTTAGGTGATTTTGCAACATGTCAAGGTTGTAATTATCAACATTTGCTTCGCCATTAAGAGACTTGATGATGTCTCTTATTATATTTTCAATTTTGAATTCTAGTGGTATGGATAACCAAACTTGGTTGTTTTTGAAATGCTCCTTTACCCATTCATCATTGTATACCAACCTAGTAAGAGTTGTCTTTCCGACACCTCCTATTCCGATAATTGAAAAGACTTCTATAACTTCAGCATCACTTCTCAACCACTCTATTATGCTTTCCTTTTCTTTGTTTCTTCCAATCACATTCGAAGTGGGTACAAAAGAATGAGTTTCCCTCCGCGGAACTATGGTCCTTTCAAGAACATTAGCGGACAAGTTGAATTGAGTTTTATCTTTATCGATCCCATCAAGACTTTTTTTCAGTTCTTTCATATTATGTGCCATCTTAAACTGGAAAATCATCTTGGATATCCACGAGTACAAGTAGCGTACCTTCCTTTTGAGGGTCAAGTGCTCAGTGGACCGCACTCGCCTCCACAGAGCCCTGGCTTCGAATTTGTCTAGCGCGTCCTCGGCGTCATAGCACCAGTTTTTTAGCCTCGACAACCAAAGCCTCACAGCTTCCTCTTTTGTCTGCTTCTGCTCAGCATCGACGAGTACCTTCTGGATCATCTCTAGCTTGCTCTTGAGCTTCTCTTGGTCATCCTTAACGCCACCTAATAGTTGAATTTCTTCAATAGCTGGTGAAGCTAGTTTCTCTAAAAGAGGTATGAGGATGCTCGAGACGACCTCAGTCATGGTTGTGATTGGTGTTATTGGTTTTCGAGTAGGTTTGGCATAATCGCTGTGCAAAAAAGAATTAAGTTACCAAGAAAAGGATAGCAAAGAATCATGACTTTGCCAGGTTATATAGGCAGAGCCATAGGAAAACACGTGGTGCAATGGAGTATGTCCAACGTTATTCCAAATTGTTGCATGGTTCATTCAATTCTTGGAGAAAATCTGCAAGCGATTCGATGCCGTTCCAATTAGATTTGGAATACATTCCTTTCTTTGTTACTCTATTTCTTGTAATACAAATATGTGCACAGAGAAGAATAAGCTCCTTTTCAATGCTTGATCCCTGTATTAGATGCCCACTCTTTCGCCCTTCTGCAAGAATGAGAATGATTGGATTAGAAGTATGTGCTGTTTTCCCTCCACAATTTCGAAAATTGGAAAAAGAGTTTCTGAATATTAGAAATAATGGAACAAATTTTAAATGATTTTTGGTGTCGATATTTTTAGCACGGCTGTTCAATATTACATAAGAGTCAAATTGGATACACTGCTTCAGAAAAAAAAGGTTAAGTAAGAAGTAAACATCAATTTGAATTGTTTTGTGATTTCCTTGATTTGAATTAATGGTCCAGTCCCATAATATTGATGCTAAATAGACTAAGTTCGAAGCAAGGTAGCAGCTACATTTTTGCACGAAATGGACAATGCATCAGAAAAATTCATTACGGACAAACCTCCACATACTCAATGCACCTGAAGGATTTCTGGCGTTTAGAAGAGTTGAGAGATTGCCAGCCCATAATGTTTGGCCTTGACCCTCGTCGCGCATCTCAATTGGGTGACAAGGTCTGCAATCAATATGCTTGGGAGCCTGGTAGTTATTCCACGTCCACAGTTGGGTTGAAAAACACATTCCTGACAAAATCTCTCATCCGCCAAAAAAAAAAAAAAAAAAAAAAACAATTGCGTGATGGTGTTATTCATGACCCTCAGTGTTTCAGAAAGATACTAAGCATCGGACACCAATAGCACGTACAAAAATCGAGCAGATGCTAGTACTTCACGGCTTATAAAGAGTTGTTAGACAATAGGACAGGGCTAACTCGAGGAGTATTAAATTGACCCTACTATTGAAGCCAGGAAATGGTTTTCATGAACTGGATATGCACGGTTCCCTTAAGATTTCATTCTTGAACAAAAATACATTTTTTTATTTATTTCATCTGTCCCATAACTGAAATAGGGGGATACATGTTATATCACAATTTTGAATCAAAAAAGAGATTCATCGTGCCATGCTTTTCTGACAATGATTGTTGGCATAGTTCTTGAATACTTCGACGCAAAACAGGAAAAAAGGAAAATTAAACAGCATTCGTATTTGCAACTTTCCGCTCAAGGGTGCATGTAAATGCTCAAATGGTGCTTATCCACAACTACTTTGTGCAATTTTGAGCCCATCCCAAATTACTAGAACCATATCTCAAGCCATCCGTGCGATTTTAAGTCCTCTTTCTTCCAACATATAGGGGTTCCAAGAGCTCTTTGATAAAATGCTTTTAAGGGAGCCATACCGATAATCTACCGATAACCGGGGGATCTAGATGGAGTAATTAGATAAAGCTTCATGATTAGTGCTGCGCAAAGGATTGCAATTAATGGAAGTTTGGTTCACCAAGCATCTGGGCTTGGATGGTTTATGTACAGTGGATGTACTGGTTTCGTACAAGCTTTCACTTTGAATCAAGTGGGCATGTGATGCTGTGTGGATGTGGTCTCTAGGATTGACTTCATAGTTAATTATCTGTCCAATCTGTGGCTGATGGCTTCACAAGGTTAAGCAGTACAAATCAAGTAATATTTCCTGGAAAATTCGAACGAAAATAAGTTTCTAACAAGCATGTAATGGAAATTAATTTGTCAAGCTCAAAGTAAAGTGCAGTGCAGTGCACTATAATCACATTCACTTTGCAAATTCCATCGCATCACATACTTTCTTGAAGTTTTTGACAAGTACATAACTTACTTCATGCAAGAAACAAACTGGAAGGTGCCGGCAAAAGCAATCATACGACTTTCTAAATGTAAACTCTGAAGTGCATCTCAGTAAGAAGAAACTCAGAAGAGAACTATAAAGTTGAAACAAGCATAGAATCGTCGATCTCCAGTCCACAACCACACAGAAGAAACGGAACAAGAACATCAAGAGGGAAAAGGTGACAAACAACCATAATGTTACCAACGTTCATAGACACTGGCCTTGACTTGAATTCACCTCTGTGACACTAGACATAAAGCTCTTGAGCATGGGATTTTAGCACTAGGAGAAGCCTTATCTTCCACAGCTGGCGATGCAAAGCATTACTTGCTACATTTAAGAACCTTTGGACTCGAAATATCTGGCGGTCACTTGCGGAAGTAATCTTTCGTACTGATTGAAATGTGGAGAGAGAATCGACACTGCTAGTACACGAAAACAATAAAAGAAACGTGGTTTGAAAATTTTAACTTTTAATCCATAAATTTATCAAAAATAAAGGAGGAGGAGCGAGGGAGAGAGAGGGAGAGTTCGCTTATACCAACTAATTGATTTATTTGATCTTGCTCCGATCTTCCCCCACACTTGCTCACATTTTCATAGGGTTGGCTAAACTTGTCAAAATAGATCTTAAATCCATATACGACCCATTTAAAACATAAATGTGTTATATATGGATCACTTCAATTTTGAAGATCTTATTTTAAATGGGTCAATTTTGCATAAGCCATTTATAACCCGACCCAAATCTAATCCCACCTGCTGATTTGATAGGTTTAGATTCGACTAATCCTTCTCTTCACCACACCCACTTCATGAAGTGATCGAAGGGATCTTGCCCATGAATTTAAGCTAGATGTCTTAAGACGTTTTTATCGAATGTAATTGTTTGAGGAAAACTTGAAATCAAAGTGATGTAGATATTAGATATTGAACGCAAGAGCTCGTATTAAAGTGATGAAAACATTAAAAAAAAAAAAATGACTTGTGATTTTTTATAGTCAAAAGGGTAAATTAAAATTAACCACCAAAATACAAAGTCCTGCGTTAAGGTTCTTGTGGACGAGAAGCAGAGCCAAAACAGATCCTCTCTCTCTCTCTCTCTCTCTCTCTCTCACATGGAGCTCTCAGTGACTCCTCTGTCTTACCTCCGCGTTCCGGCCATCACCCCTCTCCGCAGCTCCGCCTCGTCTCGCCGTCGTGATGGGCGGGGCGGCAAGCCGACGTGCCAATGCTCCACCGGTCTCTACTTCAAGTTCTCGCAGAGTTCGCCATCGCTCGGCGGGTCCAGTCCGAAAAGCCGGTCGAGACCTGCCCCGAGAAGATCCGATGGGAGGAGCCTTATCCAGGTAACGCTCTTCTGGTCTGCGTCAGTTTTGACTGCGGAGCTTCCGGCGTGCTAGCTAGCTGTGCAGGTCCGTGTGATCTTTGAACTAGCGCGATCTTTGTCGGTTGGGCTCTTAGGTGCGATTGATAAGCTGAAACAATGTCAATTTCTCCCGCGATGAAGAAAGAGTGAGTTCGCGGGCCGCTTGTTTAATTGGGAAATGCACTTCACATGATATGTAGCGTTTCACTAGACGACAAGTTAGGCAACATAACATTAAGTTGCACGAGTGCGAGGATGATAATAATGGGAATTGGATGAAATGCTGCTCTCCAGCTTGTAGCTTTTGCACTGCCGGTGCGATACTACAGGTGGTTGGTGGCGGGTTCTGCCCGGATATTGGGATGAGATGTGATGCGACTGGTATTTGTGGTCCTACTTGTCCCGTTGCCTAGTGCAAGTGCGCAGCTCAACATTAAGACTCTAATAGGAGGGGCAATGCTTAATGAAGATATGTGACTTGTTGGCCCAACACCCAAGGAAAAGTGGGAAAACAGTTTAAGTGTATAGGCCTGAGTGTGTACTAAGAATTATTGATCATAGTGGATTTGGTGGTAGTAGCAGTTCTCTACTAAGGGTTTCCCGTCACCGCATGGATTTGATGTAGCAGCAGTTTTCACTAGCAGCGAAAACTTTGATACCTAAAGTGTGTCTTGATATCAAACTAAAGGAGATAATAATGGACAACTTGATGAGGAGGGTGTTCTTTAACCCAAGCCGAAAAAAACTCATTGGTCGGTTGTCATAACGCACCTTGAATAAGAAGAACAATCACAGTTGAGGTTTCAAAAAGTCAATCAAAAGTTTCCTTATGCAGAATTCTCAATCAACTATTTGACAAAGCTTCAGTTATGTATTTGTTGGAAGATGCATGATCACACACTTTCGTTAACGAACATTCCTTGTGTCCTAGAGTCTTTCTAGTTTACTTATGCCATAATTGAGTGTACACAATCTGCTAGGCCTGTGCTCGAGTTGGAGCAGCTGGATCTGATCCAATATTGAGTAAAGTCTCTGAGTTTAAAGATGCACGTTGGAGATTTTTAAGACCTCATACAATAAGAGGAACATCTCTGGGCTCCTTGTAAGTATTCTTTTCCTGCTGCCACAGTTATTTCCAATTAGCTGATCATAACACATAGTTTTTCTTATGTTTTGTCTCTCCCTGCTTGCCCCAGTTTACTTGAACTTATTCTTGCTCATCAACGGTTCATTGGTGGCTAGAGCTCTGATCGAGAACTCGCACCAGATAAAGTGGTCTCTTCTGCTTAAAGCATTCTCTGGTCTTTTTGCTCTAATATGTGGGAATGGATATATTGTCGGCATCAATCAGATATACGATATCGGCATTGACAAGTACGTGGTGCTTACTTGAACATTGTTTTATTAAAATATATCTGGCTAGATGGGTGTTGGTTACAGCATCACTATTACTAGCATGAGAAGTACTGAAAAGTTACAAGATATTGGAACTGCGAAACAGAGCAAAATTACTTCCAGCCTCAACATAGATGTTTGAAGTGAGAAAGAATGAATGTGTTCATAATGAAACAATGCGACATCCCAATTTTTACTGGACATCAGATTTAGGTCAGTGTTTGAGGTACCATGCAAGCACTCACTGTTATTTTGGAGGTCCATCTTTTTAATTAACCTTCTTGTCATGCCTTTGCTTTTGAGGATAAATGTCCTCAACTTCCTCTCCAGTTTTATGATATGTATCTTTTTTATCTTATTTCAGGGTCAACGAACCTTACTTGCCTATAGCAGCAGGATCTTTCTATTCAACATGCCTGGCTTTTGGTGATTTTTTTTTGCAGTGACTGGCCTATCGATTGTTGCTTCAAACTTTGGATCATTCATCACTCCTCTTTACAGTCTGGGTCTTTTTCTTGGAACCATCTATTCTGTTCCTCCTTATAGGATGAAGAGATTTCCTGTTGCAGCATTTCTTATTATTGCCACGGTATATTTTAGGCCTTTTTTTTTTTCCGTAGAATTGAGTAGTTTAAATTTACTTCATCCTTTTGTGCCTTGCTGGAGGACTATGTTCGACTCTTTTTGGGGGATATTGTACTTGTATTGGCACCATAACTAATAAGTATTGGTATATGACCTTTAAGGCTATAACGGATACTTCGTCGCAATATCTTAGAAAAGGAATTGTCAAAACGTTTGGCAAGTCCTAATCTGTCCAGAGACTCCACACTTATGATGCTGCATGTAAAATGCAAAATAGTGTATTCTTTTATACATTGACTTATCCAAGTACTTGCAATACTTTTGCATATTCTACATGTCCCAAATTCAGAGGTCTGTAGGAATTAAAGCACCCATTTGCACCTGCCAACACCCTGCTTCCTGGTCAGGGTAAACATAACATCAGAAGGGCTGTAGATAAAATAAACACTTCTCAATGTGGTTGGCCATGTTTGTACCTTAATTATGTGAATGTTGCCATTCTGTTCATATCATGGGAGCTCAATTACAAGTAAGCTCTGGTGGGTGTACATGGTGATGGAATCTTAAATGTGCGTGTTTCTATCAACTCACTCTTCAAAAGATTGACCATTTTAATGTAAAAGGGAGAAAACGATATTGACCTTTGGTGTATCTGCTTGCTATCTCTTTATTCTCTTTATTTATTTTCACATTCTTCCAGTCATTTCTACTTTGAGCTCTCAGTTTCATTGTTCAACTTCACTCATGAAGTTAATGAACTCCCTCTCTACCTTTGCCTTCTTGTAACTTTTTTGTACGAGTGCTTTGCAATGCATTTTTAGAAGTGTTGCCGTATCATTGGCTCAATGGGGCTTTTCAATGAGTAGAGGATTATTTTTCAATGGGCTGAAATGAAAGAATATGCCATGAGATGGACTTAATAATTCCTATATCTGAATGGTATGTGTCTTCAATTTAATCGAAAGGTATTTTCTTCTTTGATCTAAGGTTAGTTATTTGTTTACATCCTTCTATTTTTTAGTGAATTTTTTGGCTTAGCAAATGTCAGATGCACAGGACATAAGTTGAGAAATTGGAAATTGTTTATGCAATCGGAGGTCTTTCCTAGTCTGGTACTTCAAGTTAATGTCGTGAACTTTAGACTTGATTGTTCTGTTAAATGTTTGGTAATACGACTCTGAGATGATTTGCATGTCCATTGTGTAGTTTTCAAATTTAATATTTTCCTTTGTGGCTACTTCAGTTAGAAGGAGTTACAGTTTGACTGAATATAATAAAATAAACGAAATATCAAGTCTCAATCTCTATAGTGTATTTATTCATCTATACTATCCTTTTAAGGGAAGGGTTCCTCTTTCGATCTCTCAACTTAAATTACCTCTGAACATTAATAATAATTGGAATTAATTTTAAATGAATGCAAAGGCTATATTTCATTGATTAGCACATTAACCACCACTCTCTACTCTTGAGTCTACCGTTTCAAGTTAATCTCTACTATTTATTAAGGGTGTATCTGTTTCATGAAAAACGAATGATTTGAAAAAATTTGCCTTTAAATGGATGTTTCTCGTTATCGTTTGAAATTGTTAGTTAATGAAAAATATTCTCGACATTGACAACAATTTATGTCTCGGCATTCTTCATAAATGATGAAAGCATTTTTCGTTTATTCATTTTGTAAAAGATACAAACAACAAATTTAAGAAAAGTTGTTTTTTAAATCATTTATTTTCCGTGTAAATAAATGGAGTCTAAAATGCAATTAGCTTTGTCAGCAAGGAAGTTATTCATCATTTAGGATATTTTCAGTGGGCGTCACCGGCCCAGCCCAATGTAAATGGCGAACATAGCATGCTTTGGGCCTAGTGACCCATTAATTTCTTGCTTTGGCCCGCAATGCATGGAGAGTATTTGCAAACAATGATCTTTCTTTTGAACTGTCTGATCCTTAATCTCACTCCTATTTATTGGTTTTATTAAATTATTTTTTCTCAAATGCCTGGTGATTTTATTTTCCACTTTATTTGAAATTCTATTATAATTTACTATAAAACTAGACGTTAACTTGCGAATTAAGCTAGAAACTTACAAGAAATAAGACGGTTGCTATAACATATGAAAGTATTATGTCTCTCTATTATATGAAAAATTTATCAATTAAAGCAAGATGTTTTAGATGTATTTATCGAATGTATGTATTTAGAGGATACTTTAAATTAAAGTGATGTAGATATTGAATGCAAATACTTGTATTAAAGTGAGGACATAAAAAATGACTTGTGATATTACAGTAAATCGAAAAGAACTTACAAAGTGGGGGAAAAAAATCAGGCACATGGGGAAACACTTGATAAAATAAGTTAACAAAAGCAATAAATTGGAGTGAAATTAAAAGTGGAGTGTCTAGGTAGCTTGGGGATATAAACTGAGACCTTACTTTTCGCGAAAACCGTAAGACTCAAGATTTTTGCAAATGTAGAAATGTGAAGTGAGATTTCACTTTATCTCAACTTATTTGATCACTAATGTTAAGAAAATATGATGATCACGCTTTTCACCATGTAATGATACCAAAAGACCATGTTGGTTATGATTAAACCTCCACAATCACATAGGCTATGATTAAGCCTTGAAAGAAAATAGGCTATGATTAAGCCCTGAAAGAAAAATCAATCTATGCACACGTACATCATATCATGTCTCGATACATATGTCGAGAATGAGCATCCAATCCACATCACAACACCGCATACTGGTATATCTATCACCATTGTAAATGACATTTATTTCTAGAATGTTTGCGGACAACATTCATGGAAAGTTAAATTAGTACTGTATCACAAAATGCTATACTTTCTTATATAAAAAATACCTGCCATGATGATTTACGTTCCTCACTAGAAATTGCACTATTTAGAAGTAAAGGCTAAATAGGCTCCAAAATCCATTCGGTACAAAACTACAAAATTGCCTCATGAGACCAGAATTTTGGGTATGTGGGCCCCATACGCACCCCAATGGCGTATAAATTACTTCGCGTCATGTAACATCTGAACTACTCGATTTTTGTAAACAAATATTATTTTTTGGAACATCAAATAGATATTAAATTTTTCCAAATAGTGGTTGTGCTAGTCTATTTTCTTTGAGAATCGTATCAAACTGTTCAAAGAATATAGATCAGACAATCGAACCATTAGTATTTATTTGAATAGATCCCGTCAATAAACACAGGTGTGGCGGTGGCAAGAGGCGGAGCCGGGTGGAGAAGACACGGGCCTTCATCCGGGTCTTCTTTTGCCAGCGCAAGAGGAGCTGCTGCGTGGCCACCGCTTGGTCGAGGTCCTCGGCTTCGCTGTCCAGCTGAAGCGAAGCCGTTCTTTTGTTTGTTGACTGCATGAGTCAACAGAGGGGATCCCGGTGGCAGCAGGGGGACGTCGGTTGCTGGGGAAAGCATGGGCCGCCATCCGTCTTCTCCATGCACGAACGTGACTCCATATTGTTGACTCCTCATTCGACGGATGCATGAGCTGCATGGGTCAACTCCTTCAATTGTTGACCCATCCACAAAGGAACATGCATGGGAGGTCTCAACGCACCGCATGCATGGAGATGCATGGCACGGCCGAACTTGGCTGTCCATGAAGAAGAGGGCAGCGGTAACGGGCACGCGCGAAGAATTTTGGGACCTCCGACTCAATTAGTTGGCGAGACGGCTCGGGATTCACGCGTGTCAATATATTAATTAGAACGAATCTCGGTCTCGCTGGTAACGTTACGTAGGGAAGGTCTTCGACGGGACTATAATTCATTCAATGATCGGACCATTACCAAACGTAACGTTTCGGTCCGGCGATGATGACGAAACGATGTCTGCAAATGGTGTCAATGACGCGGTCCGACGACACTTCCATCGATTCGTGACACTCTGATATATACTTGAGGTCTGGCAAAATTTCCAGATGCCACAGGTTATCCACTAATTTTTTATTAATAAATCCAAAGATCTTCTTAAGCTTAAGAGAAGAACTTTTTTTGAAAGAAAATGCTGCACCTTTAGGAAAAAGCATATGAATAAGCATTTCCAAGAAGTACTTAAATTATTTTATGCTCTCAGAGCTTATCCAAATTTGAAGTAGGTATTCTTTGCCTCCATTTCGAAAGAAATTCTACAAACTATGGAAAGATCCATTCAGAACAAACAAAATATTGTTGCTAATATTCCTCTTGGAGAACTCTAACAATAAATACATCTTGCTCTTGATGATCTCTACATATGAAGGAAGGCTTTCATGAATTACCTTAAGAGCAACAAAGAACTTGATTGGGCTTGTCAAAAGCCTAAGTTAAGAATCAAGTGTTAAAAGAAAAACTCCTTTGATAATCCTTCTAGTGGGATTGATGCAAAAAGCAATGACACATCAAAAGATTCTTCCTAGGACATATGAGGAAAAGGCGTAAATGGCAATTCTTGCGCAAAAGAAGTTCTAGACACTGGAAAATGTAGAAAATCCAATAGATGTCATGTCTGCAACAAGAAAGGCCATTTTGCGAAAAATTGTACAAAAGCCAGGGGAAGAAATTCCCATTTGATTCAGAAAATAGAAAAGCAAATTGAAGTGTCACTCCAAGACGATGATGCTAAATTAGTTTTCTCCTTGGAAGATGAACCCACCAAGCATATCGTGTGTGCCATCCAGACATGGGCACAAACCCATGATATTGAAAGTCAGTCTGAAGAACTCGAAGAAGGAATTTTCCTCTGTCCTTTGAAGAAGCTTAAGTCTCCCGCAATCTAAGATCTTTGTGCATACACTCCTTTCATTCTCCTATATTTCTCTTTAAAATATGTCCATCCAACTATGACAAACCTATCTCTGTCATTACCCTCATGGACACTAGAGCCCGTGCTTCTATTCTTTTTTTTTCTTTTTTTTGGTGATGGAGGAACGACTTTTGGCCGACAGCCGCCACGTAAACCCTAATGTGTCGCTAGCAGGGAAACCATCACCCCGGCATCACGCATCAATCACCTAATCACCTAATAGCCCGCCAGCCTCCTTGCAACTTGTGTTGCAAGGACTTCGAACTCCCGACCTTCCCTTAAAGGACTGAAACCTACCCAGCGGAGCCACCACAGCCAGTGATTTCTATTCTTGATACAAAGATATTTCCACAAAAATATTGGACCTTATATATATGGTATTTTAACTCTGCTTCTAGATATACCTTTACTACAAGAGTTCAAAGCAAACCCATTAACATTCAGTTTTTTTCCCAAGTATTCCATCACTACCAAAATTCTTGGATTTAACTCATCAAGATAAGTGCTGCGAAAGTCCTAAAACTTGTCACGAAAATGCATTTGAGTCCTAAAACTTGCAAAAAGTGCAAATAAGTTCTAAAACTTGTCAAAATGTTTCATTTGAGTCCTAAAATCAACGTCGTTAGCCTTTTCCATTAAAAATGCGACGTGGCATTTAAAAATAATTTTTTATTTTCCACGTGGCTTTTTAAATGATTTTTTAGATTTAAAAATAAAAATTATCTTTATTCATTTTATCTTAATTTCAACAAAAAAAGAAAAGTGAAAATTTATTTAAAAAAGAAAACAATTCAAAAGAAATATAAAAAAAAAGGCAGTCTCGTCGGAGGGGCCGGCGACGGTCGCCGGTGCTAGGTGTTGGTGGCCGGCCCTAGGCACCGGGTGGCCGGCCCTCGCTCGGCCCCAAGCGAGGGCTGGCAACCCTCTCCAAGCTCGGGCGAGGGTGCCCGGATCTAGGACGTCGGCCCTCGCGAGGGGCCGACGGCCGTCGGCCGGCTTTCCGGGCGAGGCGTCGCCCGCCTTGGGTGATGCCTCGTCAACCCTCACTCGGGCCGACAAGGCTCACCCATATCTCGGCGAGCGGCCGTCGCCAGGCCTGGGTGAGTCGTCGCTGGCCCTAACCCCCAGGTCGGCTTGCCCAGATTTGGCGAGCCTCGCCCAGGCCGGGTGACGGTCGCCGCCCCCCCGCGAGGGCCGGTGTGCCCAGATCTGGGCACCCTCGCTCGAGCTTGGCGAGGGTTGCCGACCCTCGCCTGGGGCGGCGAGGCCTCACCTTGGCTGAGTGAGGGCCGGCCACCGTGCCCAAGGAGTGGCGACGGTCGCCGGCCCCTTTGATGAGGCTGCCATTTTTTTTTTTTTTTTTTTTTTTTTTAACTGTTTTCCTTTTTAAATAAATTTTCATTTTTTCATTTTTTGGTTGAAAATAAGATAAGAATAAATCTAATTTTTTTAGTTTTTAAACCTATTTTTTTAAGAAAATGAATAAAAAATCAATAAAAAAAAGCCACGTGAAAAATAAAAATCAATTTTAAATGTCATGTCAGCATTTTTAACGGAAAATGCTAACGGCGTCGATTTTAGGATTCAAATGAAACATTTTGACAAGTTTTAGGACTTATTTGCACTTTTTGCAAGTTTTAGAATTCAAATGCATTTTCGTGACAAGTTTTAGGACTTTCGCAGCACTTATCCCAATAAAGATATCATCATTGGTTCATATGTCCTCACATAAATTGCTCAACTTAGAATTTTGTCCAATGGACTAAGGTTCAAAGGACAATTTACTGAATTTGTGGGCATCCAAAGATTCTTTGCTATCTAGATGAGCATGTTAGATCGCATCCTACAAATCTTTTTGGATGCATGTGCAGAATTCCATTCAAATCTTGTTAAAAAATGTCATAATCCTTCATGGAAAAATCTCGACTTTTTCATCCATCTTCCTTTTAAGATAAATGAGGATATTAATCTGACCAAAGCTAGCCACTCAAGTATGAATCTAGAGCATTTGTTTATGGCACAAAGTGAATATTCAGATTTTCTTTATCAATGACTAATTGACCTTTCAGTTTCTCAATGGGCTTGTATAACATTTTATGTCAACAAGCGTGTGAAGCAGGATAGAGGAAAGATGAGACTGCTCATTGATTACTAGCCTCTTAATCAATTCCTACAAGATAATAACTTTCCTTAACCCTATAGGAATTCTTTATTCTCTAGCCTTACTCAAGCAAACTCATACTCCAAGTTTGATCTTAAAGTTGGATTTTGATGGTTGGGAATTTATCTTGAAAACATTTATAAAACTAGATTTTGCATTCCAAACCAATATTTCCAATGGACAGTGCTTCCTTTTGGCCTCAAAACAGCTCATTCGATGTTTCGGAAGGTTATGTCCAAAATTTTCTAGCCTATCCCAACCAATGCTTCAATTTACATTGATGATATCCTCTTCTATAGTCCAGATGAAGATTTTCATTATAAATTATTAGCCTAATTTGTAGAGTTGGTACGAAAACATGGAATCATGTTATCCCATAATAATATGATCATTGTCCAAAAAGAAATCGGATTTCTTGGGATGCATCTCAAAGATGGAATGTATTATCCAGGTCCTCATATTGCTAAGAAATTGCATAAGTTTCCTAATGAAAATATTTCCCACAAGCAGGAAGTAACTTATCCTGGGGAATTTTGTCCCATAAATTTTAGAGTCTGTGAATCCACTCCAACAAATGTCTAGAAAGATGCTCCTCGATGGGGGGCCACACAAATTAAGTCTATACGCAAACTAAAAGAAGTTCTATAGCATCTTCCTCCACTGCAAGTTCCTTCCTTGGGATAAAGAATTTTGCAAATAGATGATAGTGATGAATATTTGGCTATTGTTCTTTTTGAAGAAATTGATGGAAAAAAATGAGTTATAAACACAAAAGTGGAAAATTCACACAAGCGAAAATGCATTACCACTCTACGTTCAAAGAAATCTTGGTAATAAAATATGGTATCAAGAAGTTTGAAGTCCATCTCATAAGACATCATTTCTTTGTAGAAATAGACATGTCATCATTTTCTCAGATGTTGAAGTTCAAGCAGAAACATATCCCACACCCTTAGCTTCTTAGATGGATAGAATGGTTCTCAAAGTATTCATTTTAAATCAAACATATTACGGGAAAAAAAAAGAATATACTTGATGATATCCTGTCACGATCAAAAGAATTTGTGGTTACCACATCCATAAATATGTATGTGGTAAGAAAGTCTTAGGGGAGGTTTCAAGACTCAAGAAATAAAGACCAATTGCTCTTTTGATTTGTACCCACCAGAAATCCCTGAGCTCATCCAAGATCAATTTTTATTTTTTTCTTTTGAAAATCTTGGAAGACTGTGTGGCAATATCATTTTCATATTTTCAATAATTATGATGGCCTTCTCCTTCACCTAAATGGACTGCATCCAAAATATCCATTCATCCATCCTCTTACTTTCTTCCCTAAAGAGGAATTCCCAAAAAAACTTAGATGGTTTTACTAGTATTTGCTTAATCACTACACCAATGCCATTGAGTTTCCGACAGCCAAGATACCTCTTATCATCAATAGGATCATCTAAGGAGAAGCCAAGTATAAATATCTTGGGCAAATACTTTGTTGGTTTAAACATCTAGGTGCATGGAAAAATATTTTTGAAGCCAAATTTAAAGCATGCGGGTATATAGTTATCTTATTTTTTCAGGCCATGGTTATTTGTTTGGTCTAGTGGAGATATGTGTAAGTTTCCAGCAGATGTTGGTGTATCCACATATAAACCCCAACCTGTTCCAAATGAGATTTTGGCGACCCTACATTGTGGAATCTCAGCCTACCCTTGACAATATTGAGAATTGCAAAGGATATTGTGTTAGCGTAATCAAATCATTTTGTCAGAAGCATGGCAGTAGAAGCTGATGATGTTTCTTGGGATCATTATGATGATTATTGTGCAACTCGACCAGCAATTGATGCTTACCTAGAACGTACTACATAATGGACGTGCTAGACAATTCTATGTCATAAACATCTTCATAAGATCTGGCTTCATCATCACAAGATCCAGTGGAAGACCATTGTCACAAGATTCTTTTGATCGTAGTGAATTGTAGCTTGCATTCAGTCTAGGCCTTGACAAAGAAAGCCCATCTGTTAACACCTAAATTTTGGCGACCCGATTAGCCACTTATTGCATTAAAAATTAGGGGTTAATTTTATCCCTGAAAAAATAATTAATTGCATAGCATATAGATTTAGGTGCATTTGCATTTTTTTGCATTTGTTTATTAGACCGGTGGCGGATGAGTTCGAATTGGTGGTTCTGAGCTTTAAATTGACAGGCTGGACTAAGCCCACAAATGGAGCAAATTGGCCCAAGCCCTTTTTTTTATGATCGAAAATTATCTCGTGAAAAATAGATATTTGAAATTTTTCCGGGATATGTTGGGGGATATTTCAATATCATCGGATAGGGCAAGTGCGACAAAATATTGGGAGCTCATCTTTAAAATATTCAAAATCCGAAAATTTTTTATTACGATCCCGAACTTTTGGCAATGTTCGATCAATTGTGAGTTGGTATTTGGAAAGAAAAGAATTGTTTTTGTTGATCTTGTGATTATAAATGTGCGGACAAAAAAATCAAAAAGGGCAAGAAGGGTTAGCATTATTAAAATATATATTCAATGAGGATATATGGATCCGCAATGCGTACAAAGGAAATATAAACCCCTCACAAAAGAGGGAAGTCAGTACGTGGACTTCTTTCTTATATTCAAATTTCCCTTTTTGAAGTTCATATTCGGCCAGTATAAAAAGCGTAATGTTCGAGGAAAAAAAAAGGCCACACAATTGAGATACACGGCCATAGGAGAGAACACGCTAGAGAGAATAAAAGGGAGAAATCATGGGGTTCGGCAATTCATTTGAGCAATACACGTAAGAAGAAAGAGAGAGAGAGAGAGTCCACGGCCGAGTACTTCGCGTCCAAAAATCTCAAGGCTGTGCGTCCACCGATCCTCACCACCGTCATTAGAATCCTCGCTGTCACTCACTGCTGCCTTCCGAAGTTGAGAAGTTGCTGGCTCGCTGAAGATCTCCGAGCACTTTCTGTCGCAACTTTTCGTGAGTGATACGTGCATGGTGGTGTTCACTTCAACAACACACCCTCATGGTCAAAGTTTGATAATCAAGGAGGTTTATCACTCACAGGACCTGCAGAATTCGCAAAGAACTTGGGAACTAGCCAAGTTTGTCATTGGTCAAAGTCTCCCTAGCGTCCTTTGCTACCTTGCCGAGAAGCCCTGCACAGCTACGTCATCTCCATACGAATAAAGCCCGGGCCTAACTAACGCGATGGCTGATGCTGCTGCCTGTTCGAGACCTTGACATTGGAGCCCCACCGCACTGCTGTCCGAGCCCTGCCGATGAGCTGACACTCCTATTGATACCGACATCGACTGCTTGAAGCTGCTGTCATTGTTGCTTACGTCCACAAACCGAGATTTAGCAAATTCCCGACAACGCTGTTGCTCCCCCGACGTTGCAGTTTCCTCGTGTCGCTGATCAGACGACGTTGTCATCCAAAACCCCGTCGTGAATAGCAAAGCCACCGTTCCCATTCGCATCCAAACCGAGTCGATCCCGAAGCTCCTATTTTTTGCAGGTTAGTTGACCGTGAGCCCACGGTCATCCTTTACCGAGGAGCACCATTGTGCCGAGCTTCGTTCATGCACCGCCCTCTCCTGTTGAGCGGATTCCATCCGGCTCAAATTTGGTAACATTATTTGCAAAATTAGGTAATTATCTTCTCTAAATTTGATTTGGATATTTTATTGCCTAATGCATGCTTTTCAATATCTTACGTGCATGTTTGAATTATCTACGTGTTCCCAATTATGATTTATTGCCCAATTCGCAACCGCACACACGGATTTTTTATTCTATCTATAAGGCTTTAGATGGAATAATTAACCATGCGGGAGTAAAATTGATATCTTGATCTTTAAGGCTTAAGATCAATTTATCGATTTTATTAGCGAAATAATTAAGTTTGAATTTCAATTCAAATGGTGGATAGCGTTTTTGATGATCATCGGTGGTTTGATGTTTATCTCTTAATTGTTTTGTTTATCCCGAAAATACAAAAAATTGCATTTGCATGTCATGTAGAATTATGGCATATTTTGTACGTCATTGCATATTAGGGTCAAATTGCACTTAGGTTAATTTTAGGTAATATTTTTCTTAATTTATTATAAGTTTAGGTATTTTCTTAAATAGATTGCAATTTAGGATTTTTGGGTTAAGATAATATTTTAGTTTAAATTAGGATTTGGTTTAACTTAATTCCTAATGCAAATTGAATAGGATCTTAATCTAGCTAGATAATTTTCACATTTTATCTAATTTCGAATTTCATGAAAAATACAAAAAATGTCATAGGTTAAATTAGTTTTATTATTTAGGATAAAATGCATTCTTTTAGGAAAAAGAAAAAATGTCATATGCACGTCATTAGGGCTAGATTCACTGAGATGCATGTCATTTAGTATTTTTGCTAGGCCCATTTAATTAGAAATTATATGTCGTTAGAGTTAGGTCATTTAGTTAATATTGCATTGCATATTGCATGATTTTCATTAATTAAGTGAAAACAAAAAAAAAATTGTGTGTTAATTAGAAACCATATCTAGGTTGTTGATGTGGATTTTAATTCAACATTGCAGATGCTTTCGTTGCTTTGAGGTAAGTTTTTGCAATTTATTTATTGTTTATCTGGGTGTTAAATTGGTGGATTGCGCACCAGCACGATCACCTCACATGTTAGGAAATAGATTTAAATTCAATTTAAGCTGCTCGCAAAAACTTTTTTTTTTTTTTTGGAAAATAAAAGAGTGGTACCAAAAGAGTATTAGAGAAATCTAGTGTAACCAAGTCCCCGTATCCATAGTCTCTGGTTCATAGGAGTAAAGTGAAACTCCACTTAGGTTTCTAATCGACCCACCAAAAAATAGATTAGTGGTGACTTCTCATTAAAAAATCAATTACATGCTAAGAACTTGAACCTAAGTCGCAGATTGGTATGGGTTTGGAAGAGCCCAAGTTAAATTTAGGCTTAACAATCCATTAGCTAAATTTTAGGTAGTGCATCCGAAAAATAGGTCGCGACATTCATAAATGATGAAAGCATTTTTCATTTATTCATTTTGCAAAAGAAACAAATGACAATTTTAAGGAAATATGTTTTTCAAACCATTGATTTTCAGCAAAAATAAATGGAGTCTAAAATGCAATTAGCTTTGCCAACAAGTAAGTCATTCATCATTTTGGATATTTTTAGTGGGCGTCACCGGCCCAGCCCAATGTAAATGGCGAACATAGCATGCGTTGGCCCTAGTAACCCACTAATCTCTTGCTTTGGGCAGCAATGCATGGAGAAAAATATAAAATTCCCAGAAAGGTTAGATTGGTATTCGCAAACAATGATCTTTCTTTTGAATTGTCTGATCCTTACTCTCACTCCTATTTATTGGTTTTATTAAATTATTATTTCTCAAATGCTCTGCTGATTTAACCACTGGGGGTTCGCCCGTGTGGCCACCCTTCCATGTTGGAAGGGGAGGTGAGGGTTCAAATCCCCACCTTCTCGGGGGATGGGGATAGGGACGCGTAAGTTTCGAGAGTGGGTTGCGACTCCCACGCCCGCAAGAGCGGGGGGCACAAGTCTGCAGTGAGTGTAGAGTAGGAATAGCGTAGAGATCGACCGAAAAAAAAAAAAAAAAAAAAAAAAAAAAAATGCCTGCGATTTTGTTTTCCATTTTATTTGAAATTCTATTCTAATTTACTATAAAACTAGATGTTAACTTGCAATTGAGCTAGAAACTTACCAGAAATAAGACAATTCTTATAATATACGAAAGTATTATATCTCTCTATTATATGAAAAATTTATCAATTAAAGCTAGATGTTTTAGATGTATTTATAGGATACTTTAAATTAAAGTGATGTAGATATTGAATGCAAATACTTGTATTAAAGTGACGGCATAGAAAATGACTTGTGATATTATGGTAAATTAAAAAGGATTTACAGAGTGGGGAAAAAAACCAGGCATGTGAGAACTACTTAATAAAATAGGTTAACAAAAGCAATAAATTGGAGTGAAATTAAAAGTGAAGTGTCTACTAACGTAAGGCAGCTCGGGGAGATAAACTGAGATCTTACTTTTGCCAAAAGTCATAAGACCCAAAACTTTGGCAAGCGTAAAGACTTAGAAATTTAAATTGAGATCTTGGTTTATCTAAACTTATTCAATCACTAATATCAAGAAAATCTTATGATTACATTTTCACCATGTAATAATACCCAAAAACCATGTTAGCTAAGGTTAAGCCTCCACAATCACATCGGCTATGATTAAGCCCTGAAACAATATACACACGTATATCATTTGATGTCTCAGTACGTATGTCGACAATGAGCATTATATCCATTTCACAATATTGCATGCCCACACAAACATCAGCAATGTAAATGACATTTTATTTCTAGAATGATTGCAGACGACATTCACGTTAAGTTAAAATAAATTCAGTATTATATCACAAAATGCTATACTTTCTTATAAAACAAAATATGTGCCATGATGATTTACGTCCCTTACTAGAAATTGCACTATTTAGAAGTAAAAGCTGAACTCAATTGGGCCCAAAAGTCCGTTCGGTACAAAACTACAAAATTGCCCTATGAGACCCAAATTTTGGGTCCATGGGCCCTGTACACACACCAATCGCCTATAAATTACTCAGCGTTATATAACATCTTAACTACTCAATTTTTGTTAAAAAGAAAAAAACTATTATTTTTCGAACAGCAAATAAATATTAAATTTTTTCCAAATATTGGTTGTGCTAGTCTATTTTCTTCAATAATTATATCAAACCTTTCAAAGACTATAGATCAAACTTTCGAACCATCAATATTAATTTGAACATATCATGTCAATAATAGAATTTTTCGATGTCCAGAAAACCATTTTCCATTATTTACAAATGTTTCATGACTTCTGGAAAATAACTGAACATTCAAATGTTCCAAAAATTATGGAATATTCAAAGATAATATTATTTTCCATGCTGGTTCTAATAAGATGACATCACGATCCGATGTCTAGGTGGATTGTATGAGCTGTCAAAAGGGGCTGCACACGCAGACTACAACCCTGCTTTACTCAAAAGATTGAAACATTACGTCTTTTGAAATGATTTACTCCTCAAGAACAAGAAAGGTTTATCTCAAATTGAAAGAGAAGAGTTTCAATTAAGACATGGAACTGGCTCTGCAGGAGCCTGGAGGAGATCCTCTGGCTTGGGCCATTGCGTACAAGAAATGGATCTGGTCTGGGAATGCATGGAGGAAGGCGCACTTCCCTTGTATTCCCTAATTTGACCGGTCCCAACTTTTGGCCATCCCGTCGCTGAGAATTATTTGGAAGCTTCATATGAGTTTCCCCGTAGCGAAGAAAGTGAAAACCAACCAGTCTAACAATATCTGCAGAGACACAAATTTGAAAATGGGGCTAATTATCCAAAAAGTTTTAGCACTTTTATCAATTCAATCCTAAATATTTCAATATTGCCAATAAAGTCCTAAAATTTTTCACGTTTTGCTAATTAAGTTTATCCGGCAAATTTTAACTGGAAATCACTAGCATAAATAATTTTTAATAATATTTTAATGACTATTCAAATTTTTTATTAATTTTTATTAATTTTTCTCTTTTCCTTACTTTTCTTCTTTCTTTTTTTCCTTTTCCCCTCCACTGGTCACCACCACCAGGCCTCGCCTGAGAGTGCCTGATGGTAGCCGGTAGAGGAAAAAAAGAGAAAAGAAAAAGAAAAGAAGAGAAGAGAAAACGTAAAAAAAAAAGAAAAAGAAAAAGAAAAGAAAAGAAGGACACAAAAAAAAAAAAGAAAAAGGAAAATAAATCAAAAAATAATAAAAAAAAAATTATTAAAAATTATCCACATCAACGCTAGTACCACGTAAGATTGCTAACGTTCATGTCGGTGGTTTCCAGCCAAAATTGACTAGACAAACTCAATTGGTAAAACGTGAAAATGTTTAAGTCTCGATTGGTAAAATTTTTGACAAAATAAAATTAGCAAAATTAAAATATTTAAGACTGAATTAATAAAAGTGTAATATATTTATGACTTATTGGACAATTATCCCTTCGAAAATGCAAGCGGAGGATGAGAGTGACAACAATTTGGAATTTCCTTAATTGGTAAGTAAAGCATGACTAAAAGAAGCTACCTCAGTTTCTGCCTGACATCCTAAAAATTAGAGGGGAAAACACTGTCTAGTGTCTACCACAAAAAGTCTACAACCTCAGAGGATGAATAAACATTGTAAGGAAACAGATTGTTGAAATGTACCTCCCTAAACAAAACCATGTAACGCGCGGCTGGCGGATTAAGGAACTACAAAAGGCAATCGAATGTGTGAAGATTGCCGGTGGCTTTGTACAACCCAAAAAAAATTGTTCACATTCTTCTCCACTTTTATATGCAGTAGTATGGGTTGTATTGGGTGCATATGCATTGATGTCTAAGCCCTAGAATTTGAGACCTAATTCGAGGATTGAGATGCATACTCAACTGAGTTACGTGAAAGTCTAACCTTGCAAATGCCTTGTATATTTGATGGTGGCGTCTAATCTAAGAAAACAGGATTAAGCATTCCTTCACAAGTTTCTTTTACCTTTTCAAATACGTGTGATAGAATAAAAGGCTGACAATTTCAATAACTCTTTTCTGTTTCTTTTAATTCCATTAAAATGGCAGAAAATAGTGGTCATTATCGACTAATGCTGGGACAAAGGGTTTAGAAACTCGATGTCGCCATTCTGAGTGTTCTTGAACCAATTAGAGTCGAGAGTTCGTTTCATACTATTACTAATACAAAAAAAAAAAAAAAAATGAAAGGCGAAGGATGTAACATATGTCACAAAACAAAGATCATGCAAACAAAAGTGGAAATAATATAGGGAAGGAAAACGCAAAATCTGAGCTAGTAGAAGACGATGGAGGTCAAGATTTAGCATATCTCCAATGAGAGAGAAGGAGAAAGTGGGAAGGAATAGTAAGGCGTTGAATCACACTCGCTTCCTCTCCTACTGCTCCAGCTGCTAGGATCCTGCCTAAGCATTTCGGTTTCAATCATCGTAACCACTTCTGACATCTCGGGTTGGATTAAATGGATCGCCATCAGCGCACAACAATGCTAGTCGGACTAGCTGCTCCGGGAGATAAACTGAGATTTTATTTGGAGAATTTTGTTCTTTCCTTGGGCTGATGTGGAGAAGTTCCAGGTAAGATATCATTTCATCTGCCCAAGAAAAATCTCAGTTTAGAAAACTACAAGATCCTATTTTTCCCAAAATTCTCCCCGAGCAATCTTAAGGTGGAACTTTTGCAAGCATATAGCCTTAAAAACGTAAATTGAGGTCCCCTCCAGAAATCAGCCGTGACAACATGTTTTCTTTTAGGGCACGCATGATAATATTTATGTTCCAAAAATTTATTTTTGGCTAGAAATTGACTTTTCAATTTTTATTCTCTAAATGAGTTTCCGAAGAAAAACGTGTTTGATAATGATTCAAAATTTCTGCTTCTGGAATAGAAATTTCATTATATTATATTTCTAGGGAGCGGCAGCAGGCGTCCGGTATTTGATGGCGAGCGTTGACGAGAGTGAACGATGAAAAGAGTTTTTATTTCTTACTTTTGTTCCAGAAATAGAAAAGCTAAAAATTTTAGCTTTTGATTTTTGCTTCAAATCTATTTCTAATATAAAAATCTATTCTAGAAATAGAAAAAGAAATTGCGTTCTTAAAATGATTTTTGTTCCAAACCTTTTCCGGAAAATAGAAAAACAAAAAAATAGATAAACATAAATTTTGTCATATGCGCCCTTAGTGAGTTCTACATAGCTTTTGCAGCTCTCACTCTGTGATCGCATTTGGAAGAGGTGGAGATTGGATTAAGATTGCTCCCGTCTTAAAGATTTATACCGCCGGAAGGAAGAGAATCAATTAATTCATTGGTGTAAGCAAACTTCAACACCCCCCGCCCCTTCTCTTTTGAGACATTTAGCAAGCAAATTTGGTGATGCATGCAATTGAAATGATTGCTTATTTGGTGGCTTTTGGTCTGTTTATTTGATGTTCTTATAGGTCGAATTCTTCGAGAAAGTATGCGATTTTATCTGTAGAGCAAAAGTGGCTACTCTGCATTTGCAGCAATTCCATTTATGCTTCTGTTTAGCATTAAGCTCTCTAACGTGCCATCATTAGTTATGCAAGTGTAAATTGATTATGTAAATTGTAAAATCTTTTGAAAATTGGAATCTATCGATAACACCCGACTGCTCGAGGGGATTAAGGGAAGGCATTATGGGACAAATGACAATGATGTACGACATATCGGCACCGGTCGAGGACAGACCATTGTTGACCTAATGACTGACTGAAAGCTCCTTAAATCAAATAGATGCTATTTGAGACTAATTGATCATTGCTTGGGATCGAGCAGCAATTATCCAAGACTATTCACGATAACAATTTGCATTAAAATGATAGTGAAATGTGTATTAAAGGTCATTTTATACATTTTACCCATCGAAAAAAAGAATTTTGAATGACACCTTAAAGACACAAACATATAGGATCATTTTGCTGAATCGACTCAATTACCAAAACTGTGCAATGTATTAAAGAGAAATTAAAGGGCCACATTGCAATTTTTCTTGAAAAAACACAGCTTGGATAATTTTCACGTACATGTCCTTGAATTTCCCGTTCAAAGTAGGCTTCTTCTTCTTCTTTTGAACTTCTCTTTCGACCACAACCACGCGTGGAGTTTTCTTTCTACAGGTGCTGAATTTTAAATGTCGAAACTGTAAATATCAAAATGAAATATTTTAAATTTGCTTGATGACAAATAGGGTTTATGAAGGACAATATTGAAATGTGCATTTCCTTTTAGAGAAAGAAGAGACTTGGGTTCCCAACATAAATATGGAAAATCAAGCACGAGAGAGGATTCTTAGGGAGTTTAGATATACCGATGTATCGATTTTAATCATCTTCTTCTCCACAGCTGCTCAATTCCTCGCAATCAGATATCTTTAGCTTCAATGTGGGAATGAGGCGAACGCCATCTGGCAGAGAGGACAATTTGGGACAATCTTCAATCTCCAGTGTTCTCAGAGAAGAACAATTTTGCAGCCACCTGGGCAATGCGCTCAAGTTGGGACAATCCTCAATTTTTATTTTTTGCAGTGTACTTGCAGAACCTTCGAGCCACTCGGGCAATGAAACTAATTCCGGTAATTTGTGGAGTATCAAGGATTGAAGCCTAAACATGGAACGTGGTTCATGACTATCGCCTTCTGGCAGCCTCAAGCTCTCGCAATCCAACATCATGAGATGCTCCAATGCCTTCAGATTCTGGATGCCTTGTGGTAAGGAGGCCAACTTCGGACATTCTCCAATGCACAATTTACGGAGCGACGAAAGCGATTGGATATCATCGAACAAGGCCTCCAAACTCTCACACCTTACAATGTATAGCCACCGCAGAGAGGTCAAGCATCCTATTCCACTCTCCGGGAAACGCTGCTGTTTTGTGGTTATAATCAAAACGCGAAGGCTGATCATATTCTTGATGTTTGCAGGCAATGCCTCGAGTTCCTCGCACCCGCCAAGATCTAATGTCTGCAGATTGCGAAGCTCGCAGACTGATTTGGGGAGTTTATTGATAAACTTGTTGTCGCGTAATCGGAGATACCTCAAATGCTTTAGACCGCCAATGGAACTAGGCAGTTGGTCAAACCTAGAGAACTCTAGCCATAGCGCTCGCAAGTACTTGAATCGCGAAATGCATGTCTCCAGAAAGAACACCTGAGAGTCGGAGGATCCCAACCTTTTACACACGATGGTACGAACGCGGCTCAGTTTGCTCAAGCGGTCCCAAAGTTCGTCTTTCGATACGTCAAGTGGGTCGGGAAATGATATATGCCGAGTCATCTGGGAAATATCTTGCTTCCACTCTTTCATGTTGGAGGATTCGGTTTTTGCCACCGAAATGGCAAGTTCATAAATGAGGTCATGCATTTCGAAGATCAGGATCATATACTTCTCAACATCATCGACACCATGAACAGCATCGACAACATTGAAGAAGGATCTGGAGATCAGCTCCTCCAAGTACTGCTGTCCAATCTCTTCCAGCTCCTCCTTATTATTTCCACTAGATCGGATAAACCCATTCGAGATCCACAGTGGGATCAAATCAATGTTCATGAACTCATAGTTCTTCGGGAATATTGAGCAATAAGCAAAACATTGTTTCAAGTGAGATGGCATTAAATCGTAGCTTATTCTCAGTGAAGGTAAAATATCAGTTTCTAATTGCCACACCTCATTATCTCTTACATATTCCCAGTCGCTTGGGTTGTTTTTTGAATATAACAAACTCCCCAAGGTCTTTAACGCCATAGGATTTCCCCCGCACTTGCTCACGATTTCCCCGCCAATTTTGATGAGGTCTGGGTGATTCTTCTCTTGCCCTTGTTCAAACGCATGCTTCACAAACAAAGTCAAAGAATCCTCCTGCGAAAGGTTGGCCAAATCAACTGGGGGAATAGTGCCCATAATTTTGGCGATGGCTTGATCCCGCGAAGTCACGATGACTTTACTCCCTCTAGAAATGCCTCCTAACAAATCAATCAGTTCCAACCAATCCTTCCTACTCATTGCCCACACATCATCCATTACGAACAAGCACCTTCGGTTCTGCACGAGATTTCTTAGGTCATTTTGCAACATGTCAAGGTTGTAGTCATCAAATTTTGCTCTGCCTCCAAGAGACTTGATGATGTCTCTTATTATATTTTTCATATTGAATTCTAGTGGCATGGATAACCAAACTTGGTTGTTTTCTGTGAAATGCTCCTTTACCCTTTCATCATTGTATACCAATTTGGCAAGAGTTGTCTTTCCGGTACCTCCCATTCCAATAATCGGAAGGACTTCTATGTTTCTAGCTCCAGCATCATCCCATCTTCTCAACATCTCTATTATCCTTTCCTTTTCTTCATTTCTCCCAATCACATTCGAAGCGGGTACAAAAGAATGAGTTTCCCTCCGCGGAACTATGGTCCTTTCATGAACATCAGTTGACAAGTTGAATCGAGTTTTCTCTTCATCGATCCCATCAAGACTCTTTCTCAGTTCTTTCATATTATGTGCCACCTTAAATTGGAAAATCATCTTAGATATCCATGAGTACAAGTAGCGTACCTTTCTTTTGAGGGTCAAGTGCTCAGTGGACCGCACTTGTCTCCATAGAGTCCTAGCTTCGAATTCGTCTAGGGCGTCCTCGGCGTCATAGCACCAGTTTTTTAGCCTTGACAACCAAAGGCGCACAGCTTTGTCTTTTATTTGCTTCTGCTCAGCATCGGCGAGCACCGTCTGGATCATCTCTAACGTGTTCTTGAGCTTCTCTCGATCATCCTTGACGCCACAAACCAGTTGAATTTCTTCAACAGCCGATGAAGTTAGTTTCTCCACAAGAGTTCCAAGGATGCTAGAGACGAACTCAGTCATGGTTGTGATTGGTGTTATTGGTTTTCGAGCAGGTTTGGCGTAATTGCTGTGCAAAAAAGAATTAAGTTACCAGGAAAAGGATAGCAAAGAATCATGACTTTGCCAAGTTATATAGGCAGAGCCATAGGAAAACACGTGGTGCAATGGAGTATGTCCGACGTTATTCCAAATTGTTGCATGGTTCATTCAATTCTTGGAGAAAATCTGCAAGCGATTCGATGCCGTTCCAATTAGATTTGGAATACATTCGTCTGATGAAAGATAAAGCAAAAGTGGCTTGAATTCTGCTACCTTTCTCTTTAAACTTTACTACATTCCTTTCTTTGTTACTCTGTTTCTTGTAATACAAATATGTCCACACAGAAGAATAAGCTCCTTTTCAATGCTTGATCCCTGTATTAGATGCCCACTCTTTCGCCCTCCTGCAAGAATGAGAATGATTGGATTAGAAGTATGTGCTGTTTTCCCTCCACAATTTCGAAAATTGGAAAAAGAGTTCCTGAATATTAGAAATAATGGAACAAATTTTAAATGATTTTTGGTGCTGATATTTGAAGAGCCGCTGTCCAATATCACATAGAGTCAAATTGGATACACTGAAGCAAAAAGGTTAGTAAAAAGTAAACATCAGTTTGAATTGTTTTGTGATTTCCTTGATTTGAATTAATGGTCCAGTCCCATAATATTGATGCTAAATAGACTAAGTTCGAAGCAAGGTAGCAACTACATTTTTGCACGAAATGGACAATGCATCAGAAAAATTCATTACGGACAAAACTCCACATAATCAATGCACCTGAAGGATTTCTGGCGTTTAGAAGAGTTGAGAGATTGCCAGTCCATAATGTTTGGCCCTGACCCTCGTCGCGCATCTCAATTTGGGTGACAAGGTCTGCTAATATATGCTTGGGAGCCTGGTAGTTGTTGCACGTCCACAGTTGGGTTGGAAAACACATTCCTGACAAAATCTTTCATCCGCCAAAAAAAAAAAAAAAAAAAAAAAAATTGAGTGATGGTGTTATTCATGACCCTCAGTGTTTCACAAAGATACTGAGTCTCGGACACAAACAGCATGTACTAAAATGGAACAGATGCTAGTACGTCACGGCTTATAAAGAGCTGGTAGACAGTAGGACAGGGCTAACTCGAGGAGTATTAAATTGGACCTAATAATTAAGCCAGGAAATGGTTTTCATTGGCAGCTGGTCGCTACTTGCCAAATTAGTTGACAACGCATTAGAACAAGGCAGAGATTCATGACACTTGAGCATCAATATTCAGGGCGGGATTTGAGAATGAAGTTATTGACCACTGAAAGAGATCATGACGACTGGTAGGCCTACTGTCCGATGCAATGCTTGAAACTACATATGTGGGTTCGAATCCTACCAAGAGGTCCACTAGAGACCAGAAATTGTTGAAGAAAGAATAAGATATTTCTTTTGTCCCTTCCAAGTAATTGGAAAATAAAGAAATAGTTAATATATTTAAGATAATTACGTATTTACAAAATACCATCTTAACTCATCCTATTTTATCAGATTTGGGATGTGGTATGGTTCCGAAAGATAAACTGGATATGCACAATTCTCATAAGATTTCATTCTTGAACAAAAATACATTTTCTGATTTATTTCATCTATTCCATAACTGGAATATGGGGATACATATTATACCGCGATTTTGAATCAAAAGAGAGATTTATCGCACCATTCTGTGCTGACAATGGTTGTTGGCATAGTTCTTGAATACTTTGACGTTGAACAAGGAAAAAAGAAAATTAAATAGTATTCATATTTGCGACTTTCTGGTCAAGAGTGCATGTAAATACTCAAATGGTGCTCATCCACAACTACTTTGTGCAATTTTGAGCCCATCCCAAATTACTAGAACTATATTTCAAGCGATCCGTGCGATTTTAAGTCCTCTTTCTCCAAAACTTCATTCTAACATATAGGGTTCTAAGAGCTCTGTCATATAATGCTTTTAAGGGAGCCATACCCATAATCTACTGATAACGGAGGAGATCCAGATGGAGTAATTAGATAAAGCTTCGTGATTAGTGTCACGTGCTGCGCAAAGGATTGCCATTAATGGAAGTCTGGTTCACCAAGCATCTGGGCTTGGATGGTTTATGTGCAATGGATGTACCGTTCCGTACAAGCTTTCAGTTTGAACCAAGTGAGCATGTGATGCTGTGTGGATGTGGTTTCTAGGATTGACTTCATAGATAATTATCTGTCTAATCCGTGGCTGATGGCTTCACAAGGTTAAGCAGTACAAATCAAGTAATATTTCCTGGAAACCCTTTCTAATACGAACGAAAATAAGTTTCTAACAAGCATGTAATGGAAATTAATTTGTCAGGCTCAAAATAAAGTGCAGTGCAATGCACTATAATCACATTCACTTTGCCCGTTCCGTCGCATCACATACTTTCTTGAAGTTTTTAACGAGTACATAACTTACTTCATGCAAGAAACAAACTGGAAGTTGCCGGCAGAAGCAGTCATACGACTTTCTAAATGTAAACTCTGAAGTGCATCTCAGTAAGAAGAAACTCAGAAGAGAACCATAAAGCTGAAACAAGCATAGAATCGTCGATCTCCAGTCCACTACCACACAGAAGAAACGGAACAAGAACAGTAAGAGGGAAAAGGTGACAAACATCCATGGAGTTACCAACATTCATAGACATTGGCCTTGACTTAAATTCACCTCCGTGACACTAGACATAAAGCTCTTGAGCATGGGATTTTAGCACTAGGAGAAGCCTTATCTTCCACAGCTGGCGATGCAAAGCATTACTTGCTCCATTTAAGAACCTTTGGACTTGAAATATCCGGCGATCACTTGTGGAAATGATCTTTTGTGATGATTTAAATGTGGAGAGAGAGTCGACACTGCTAGTACACGAAAACAATAAAGAAATGTGATTTGAAAATTTTAACTTTCAATCCATAAATTTGTCAAAAATAAAGGAGGGGGAGAGAGGGGGATAGAGGGAAAAAGAGGGAGAGTTCGCTTACACCAATTAATTGGTTTATTCGATCTTGCTCTGATCTTCCCCCGCACTTGCACATTCTCATAGGGTTGACTAAACTTGTCAAAATGAACCCTAAACCCATATATGACTCATTTAAAGCATAAATGTGTTATATATGAATTACTTCAATTTTGAAGATCTTATTTTGAATGAGCCATTTATAGCCTGACCCAAATCTAACCCAACCTACCGGTTTGATAGGTTTAGATTTGATTAATCCCTCTCTTCACCATGCCCACTTCATGAAGAAAGTTAACCCTCTAGTGAAAGGCTTGCTAAAGTATCTAGGATAGTGTCCGTAATTAAAAGGACCCGCCCATCAATTTAAGCTAGATGTGTTAATACTTATTTATCGAATGTAATTGTTTGAGGAAAACTTGAAATCAAGGTGATGTAGATATTAGATATTGAATGCAAGCACTCGTATTAAAGTGATGAAAAGATAAAAAAAAAAAAATGACTCGTGATTTTTTATAGTCAAAGGGTAAATTATAATTAACTACCAAATTACAAAATCCCGCGTTAAGGTTCTTGTGGACGAGAGCAGAGCCAAAACAGACCCTTTCTCTCTCTCTCTCTCTCTCTCTCTCTCTCTCATGGAGCTCTCAGTGACTCCTCGTCTCGCCGTCGGGACGGGCGCGGCGGCAAGCCGACGTCGCCATCGCTCGGCGCGTCCAGTCCGAAAAGCCGGTCGAGACCTGCCCCGAGAAGATCCAATGGGAGAAGCCTTATCCAGGTAACGGCTCTTTAGGTCCGCGTCGATTTTGGCTACGGAGCTTCCGGCGTGCTAGCTAGCTGTGCAGGTCGTGTGATCTTTGAACTAGCGCGATCTTTGTCGCTTGGGCTCTTAGGTGCGATTGATAAGCTGAAATAATGTCAATTTCTCCCGGGATGAAGAAAGAGTGAGTTCGCGGGCCACTCGTTTAATTGGAAAATGCGCTTCAAATGATATTAATCATTTCACTAGATGACAAGTTGGGCAACATAACATTGAATTTGCTTAAGTGGCAGGATGAGAATAATGGAATTGGACGGAATGGATGAAATGCTGCCCTTAAGCTTGTAGCTTTTGGCAGTATTGGTGCCATACGGCGAGGGGTTGGTGGCGGGTTCTGCCCAGAAATTGGGATGAGATGTGATATGACTGGAATATGTGGTCCTACTTGTCTTGTTGCCTAGAGCAAGTGCACAGCTCAACATTAAGACTCTAATAGGTGGGGTACTGCCTAATGAAGATATGTAATTTGTTGGCCCAACGCCCAAAGAAAAGAGGGAAAACAGTTCGAGTGTAATTGCTGTTAGGGAGAGGGGGGTGTGGGGGTTCCATCTTCTTGTATAGGCCTGTGTACTAAGAGTTATCCATCATAGTGGATTTGGTGGTGGTAGCAGTTCTCTACTAAGGGTTTTCCATCACTGCATGGATTTGGTGTAGCAGCAGTTTTCACTAGCCAAAAAAATAAACAGCTTCATACCTAAAGTGTGTCTTGATATCAAACTAAAGAAAAGTGTGTCTTGATATCAAACTAAAGAAATATAATGGACAACTTGATGAGGAGGGTTTTCTTTAACCCAAGCCGAAAAAAACTCGTTGGTCGGTTGTCATAACGCACCTTGAATAAGAAGAACAATCACAGTCGAGGTTTCAAAAAGTCAATCAAAAGTTTCCTTATGCAGAATTCTCAATCAACTATTTGACAAAGCTTCAGTTACGTATCTGTCGGAAGATGCATGATCACGCACTTTCGTTAACCGACATTCCTCGTGTCCTAGAGTCTTTCTAGTTTACTTGTGCCATAATTGAGTGTACACAATCTGCTAGGCCTGTGCTCGAGTTGGAGCAGCTGGATCTGATCCTATATTGAGTAAAGTCTCTTGAGTTTAAAGATGCATGTTGGAGATTTTTAAGACCTCATACAATAAGAGGAACGTCTCTGGGCTCCTTGTAAGTATTCTTTTCCTGCTGCCACAGTTATTTCCAATTAGCTGATCATAACACTTTTAGTTTTTCTTATGTTTTGTCTCTCCCTGCTTGCCCCAGTTTACTTGAACTTATTCTTGCTCATCAACAGTTCATTGGTGGCTAGAGCTCTGATCGAGAACTCGCACCTGATAAAGTGGTCTCTTCTGCTTAAAGCATTCTCTGGTCTTTTTGCTCTAATTTGTGGGAATGGATATATTGTCGGCATCAATCAGATATACGATATCGGCATTGACAAGTACGTGGTGCTTGCTTGAACATTGTTTTATTAAAATATATCTGGCTAGATGGGTGTTGGTTACAGCATCACTATTACTAGCATGAGAAGAACTGAAAAGTTACAACATATTGGAACTGAGAAACAGAGCAAAATTACTTCCAGCCTCAACATAGATGTTTGAAGTGAGAAAGAATGAACGTGTTCATAATGAAACAATGCGACATCCCAATTTTTACTGGACATCAGATTCAGGTCAGTGTTTGAGGTACCGTGCAAGCACTCACTGTTATTTTGGAGGTCCATCTTTTTAATTAACCTTCTTGTCGTGCCTTTGCTTTTGAGGATCAATGTCCTCAACTTCCTCTCCAGTTTATGATTAGTATCTTTTTTATCTTATTTCAGGGTCAACAAACCTCACTTGCGTATAGCAGCAGGAGATCTTTCAATTCAACATGCCTGGCTTTTGGTGAAGAGATTTTCAATAACAAGATGGACTTTGGATCATTCATCACTTCTCTTTACAGTCTGGGTCTTTTTCTTGGAACCATCTATTCTGTTCCTCCTTTTAGGATGAAGAGATTTTCTGTTGCAGCATTTCTTATTATTGCCACGGTATATTTTCTGCCGTTTTTTTTTTCCGTAGAAATGAGTAGTTTAAATTTACTTCATCTTTTTGTGCCTTGCTGGAGGACTATGTTCGACTCTTTTTTGGGGGATATTGTACTTGTATTGGCACCATAACTAATAAAGTATTGGTATATGACCTTTAAGGCTATGACGGATACTTCATCGCAATATCTTAGAAAAGGAATTGTCAAAACGTTTGGCAAGTCCTAATCTGTCCAGAGACTCCACACTTATGATGCTGCATGTAAAATACAAAATAGTGTATTCTTTTATACATTGACTTAACCATGTACTTGCGATACTTTTGCATATTCTACATGTCCCAAATTCAGAGGTCTGAAGGAATTAAAGCACCCATTTGCACCTGCCAACACCCTGCTACCTGGTCAGGGTAAACATAACATCAGAAGGGCAGTAGATAAAATAAACATTTCTCAATGTGGTTGGCCATGTTTGTACCTTAATTATGCAAATGTTGCCATTCTGTTCATATTATGGGAGCTCAATTACAAGTAAGCTCCGGTGGGTGTACATGGTGATGGAATCTTAAATGTGCGTGTTTCTATCATATCACTCTTCGAAAGACTGACCATTTTAATGTAAAGGGGAGAAAACGATATTGACCTTAAGTGTATCTGCTTGCTATCTCTTTATTCTCTTTCTTTATCTTCACATTCTTCCAGTCATTTCTACTTTGAGCTCTTAGTTTCATTGTTCAACTTCACTGATGAAGTTAATGAACTCCCTCTCTACCTTTGCCTTCTTGTAACGTTTTTGTACGAGTGCTTTGCAATGTATTTTTAAAAGTGTTGCTGTATCATTGGCTCACTGGGGCTTTTCAATGAGTAGAGGATTATTTTCCAATGGGCTGAAATGAAAGAATATGCTATGAGATGGACTTAATAATTCCTTTATCTGAATGGCATGTGTCTTCAATTTAATCGCAAGGTATTTTCTTCTTTGATCTAAGGTTAGTTATTTGTTTACATCCAGCTATTTTTTAGTGAATTTTTTGGCTTAGCAAATGTCAGATGCAGGACATAAGTCAAGAAAATCGAAAGGGATTTTGTTTATGCAACTGGAGGTCTTTCCTAGTCTGGTACTTAAAGTTAATGTCGTGAACTTTAGACTTGACTGTTCTGTTAAATGTTTGGTAATACGACTCTGAGATGATTTGCATGTGCATTATGTAGTTTTCAAATTTAAAGTTTTTCTTTGTGGCTACTTCAGTTTGAAGGAGTTACAGTTTGACTGGATATAATAAAATAAACGAAATATCAAGTCTCAATCTCTATAGTGTATTTATTCATCCATACTATCCTTTTAAGGAAAGGGTTCCTCTTTCGATCTCTTGACTTAAATTACCTCTGAACATTAATAATAACTTGAATTAATTTTAAATGAATGCAAAGGCTATATTTCATTGATTAGTACTTTAACCACCACTCTTTACTCTCGAGTCTACAGTTTCAAGTTAATTTCTACTATTTAATTAAGGGTGTATCTGTTTGATGAAAAATAAATGATTTGAAAAATATTTGCCTTTAAATGGTCGTTTCTTGGTATTGTTTGAAATTGTTAGTCAATGAAAATATTCTCGACATCGACAGCAATTTATGCCTTGTCATTCTTCATAAATGATGAAAGCATTTTTCATTTATTCATTTTATAAAAGATACAAACAACAATTTTAAGAAAAGTTGTTTTTTAAATTAATGGAGTCTAAAATGCAATTAGCTTTGTCAGCAAGGAAGTTATTCATATTTAGGATATTTTCAGTGGGCGTCACCGGCCCAGCCCAATGTAAATGGCGAACATAGCATGCTTTGGGCCTAGTGACCCATTAATTTCTTGCTTTGGGCAGCAATGCATGGAGAAATATAAAATTCCCAGATAGGTTAGATTGGTATTTGCAAACAATGATCTTTCTTTTGAATTGTCTGAACCTTAATCTCACTCCTATTTCTTGGTTTTATTAAATCATTATTTCTCAAATGCCTGGTGATTTTGTTTTCCACCTTATTTGAAATTCTATTCTAATTTACTATAAAACTAGACATTAACTTGCGAATTGAGCTGGAAACTTACAAGAAATAAGACGGTTGTTATAACATACGAAATTATTATGTCTCTCTATTATATGAAAAATTTATCAATTAAAACAAGGTGTTTTAGATGTATTTATCAAATATATGTATTCGGGGGATACTTTAAATTAAAGTGATGTAGTTATTGAATGCAAATACTTGTATTAAAGTGACGACCTTAAAAATGACTTGTGATATTACAGTAAATCGAAAAGAACTTACAAAGTGGGGAAAAAACATCAGGCACATGGGGAAACACTTGATAAAATAAGTTAACAAAAGCAATAAATTGGAGTGAAATTAAAAGTGGAGTGTCTAGGTAGCTTGGGGATATAAACTGAGACCTTACTTTTCGCGAAAACCGTAAGACTCAAGATTTTTGCAAACGTAGAAATGTGAAGTGAGATCTCAATTTATCTCAACTTATTCGATCACTAATGTTAAGAAAATATGATGATCACGCTTTTCACCATGTAATGATACCAAAAGACCATGTTGGTTATGATTAAGCCTCCACAATCACATAGGCTATGATTAAGCCCTAAAAGAAAAACCAATCTATGCACACGTACGTCATATCATGTCTCGATACATATGTCGACAATGAGCATCCAATCCACATAACAGTACCGCATACCGGCATATCCATCACCATTGTAAATGACATTTATTTCTAGAATGTTTGCGGACAACATTCACGGGAAGTTAAATTAAACTCAGGACTGTATCACAAAATGCTATACTTTCTTAAATAAAAAATACCTGCCATGATGATATACGTTCCTCACTAGAAATTGCACTATTTAGAAGTAAAGGCTGTTGTTAAAAAAAAAAAGAAGAAGAAGAAGTAAAGGCTAAATAGGCCCAAAAGTCCGTTCAGTACAAAACTACAAAATTGCCTCACGAGACCCGAATTTTGGGTCTATGGGCCCCATACGGACCTCAATGGCCTATAAATTACTTAGCGTCATATAACATTTAAACTACTCGAGTTTTGTAAACAAATATTATTTTTTGGAACAGTAAATAGATATTAAATTTTTCCAAATATTGGTTGTGCTAATCTATTTTCTTCAAGAATCGTATCAAACCGTTCAAAGAATATAGATCAGACAATCGAACCATCAGTATTTATTTGAATAGATCCCGTCAATAAACACAGCTGTGGTGGCGGCAAGAAGCGGAGCCGGGTGGAGAAGACGTGGGCCTTCATCGGGGCCTTCTTTTGCCAGCGCAAGAGGAGCTGCTGCGTGGCCACCGCTTGGTCGAGGTCCTCGGCTTCGCTGTCCAGCTGAAGAGAAGCCGTTCTTTTGTTTGTTGACTGCATGAGTCAACAGAGGGGATCCCGGTGGCAGCAGGGGGACGTCGGTTGCTGGGGAAAGCATGGGCCGCCGTCCGTCTTCTCCATGCACGAACGTGACTCCATATTGTTGACTCCTCATTCGACGGATGCATGAGCTGCATGGGTCAACTCCTTCAATTGTTGACCCATGCCCAAAGGAAGATGCATGGGAGGTCTCAACGCACCGCATGCATGGAGATGCATGGCACGGCCGAGCTTGGCTGTCCATGAAGAAGAGGGCAGCGGAAACGGGCACGCGCGAAGAATTTTGGGACCTCCGACTCAATTAGTTGGCGAGACGGCTCGGGATTCACGAGTGTCAATATATTAATTAGAACGAATCTCGGTCTCGCTCGTGATGCTACGTAGGGAAGGTCTTCGACGGGACTATAATTCATTGGATGATCAGACCATTACCAAACGTAACGTTTCGGTTCGGCGATGATGACGAAACGATGTCCACAAATGGTGTCAATGATGCGGTCTAACAACACTTCCATCGATCCGTGACGCTCTGATACATACTCGAGGTCTGGCAAATTTTCCAGATGCCACAGGTTATCCACTAATTTTTTATTAATAAATCCAAAGATCTTCTTAGGCTTAAGAGAAGAACTTTTTTTGAAAGAAAATGCTGCACCTTGAGGAAAAAGCATATGAATAAGCATTTCCGAGAAGTACTTAAATTATTTTATGCTCTCAGAGCTTATCCGAATTTGAAGTAGGTATTCTTTGCCTCCATTTCGAAAGAAATTCTACAAACTATGAAAAGATCCATTCAGAATAAACAAAATATTGTTGCTAATATTCCTCTTGGAGAACTCTAACAGTAAATACATCTTGCTCTTGATGATCTCTACATCTGAAGGAAGGTTTTCATGAATTACCTTAAGAGCAACAAAGAACTTGATCGAGTTTGTCAAAAGCCTAAGTTAAGAATCAAGTGTTCAAAGAAAAACTCATTTGATAATCCTTCTAGTGGGATTGATGCAAAAAGCGATGACACATCAAAAGATTCTTCCTAGGACATATGAGGAAAAGGCGTAAATGGCAATTCTTGCGCAGAAGAAGTTCTAGACACTGGAAAACGTAGAAAATCCAATAGATGTCATGTCTACAACAAGAAAGGCCATTTTGCTAAAAATTGTCCAAAAGCCAGGGGAAGAAATTCCCATTTAATTCAGAAAATAGAAAAGCAAATTGAAGGGGAAAATTACCAAAAAAGTCCTAAACCTATTGCAATTGTGCCAATTCAGTCCTAAACTTTTTTTTTTGGCCAATTTAGTCCTAAACCTTTTGTTTTTGTTCCAGTTCAGTCCATCCGGCCATGCATAGTCGAAAAAATCTGATGTGGCATTCTAGTCAGCGCTGGTCGGCGTTGCCGATGCTGACATGGCACCGGAGAGCAAAACGTCGTCGTTTTGCTTTAAAAAAAATAAAAGCCAAAGAGAAAAGGCATAAGAGAAAAGGGCGTGAAAAGAAAACGGCATGGGGTTAGCTGGGTTCTTTCCCAAAATCAAGCAAGGAACCCTAAATTGAGAGGATCTTCCCTTGATTCATGGTGCCTGACATTGATTCTTGTTGGATGCCTCCGTTCAACACCTCCGTCGAAACCCTTTGGCCTCCGCTTGCCCAACGCCTCTGCTCGACGCCTCCATCCAACCCCTCCAGCCAATGCTCGCCCAACGCCTCTGTTCGAAGCCTCCATCCAATCCTTCTGGCTGACTCTCGCTTGATGTCTCCATCCGATGAGTGCGTCAGCCTGACGCCTCCGTCCGACGCTCGACTCACCCAACATTTTCGTCCGATGCTCGCTTGACGCCTACATTCAACACTTGCTTAGATTCGCTTGCTTGCTTGACGCTCACTGAACGCCTTGATTGTCTTCTTGAAATTGCGGTGCTTTATATTTATGTTGTTTTGATTTCACTTTAATTTTATTTTAAATTTCGTTGACATGGGTTTGTCGCAATAATGGGTTTGTGGTTGTTGAACTGGATGGCTGGGCAAATTGCTAACATGAGTTTGTGGATGGTCTCGCATAGAATGTCTCTATCTCGCCTAAAATTTTTGGTATTGTTGTTGCTTTTGGCTCATTTGGGAAGAATATATTGCTTTGAGTTGCTGCTTTTGGCTCATTTGGGAAGAATATATTACTTTTGAGTTGCTGCATTTGGTTCAGATTGACGAAGTTTGTTAGGTATATGGAGTTCCTAATATACTTCTTGTTCAGATTTTCCAAAGCTCGTTTGGATCACCTAAATCTCATGGTAGAAGAACACCACAAAGTCATAATGGCACAGGACGCACGACACTTAGGTCGCCATAACTTCAAAACCAGACACTTAAGCCGCCTTTTTTTTTTTCGAGTGGGACACTTGACTGCCACCTCCGACCGACCCTTGCCGGAAATCCTACGTGTGATATTTTATTACTATTTTTTGCCTACGTGGCTCATGGGAGCTCCAAATCAAAAAAATTATAAAAAAATTAAAAAAATTAAAATTTTTAATTTTAAAAAATTTAAAAATTTTCAAAAATAAGAAAATTTTAAAAATTTTAATTTTAAAAAATTTTAAAAATTTTAAAAAATAAGAAAATTTTAAAAATTTTAATTTTAAAAAATTTTAAAAATTTTAAAAAATAAGAAAATTTTAAAAATTTTAATTTTAAAAAATTTTAAAAATTTTAAAAAATAAGAAAATTTTAAAAATTTTAATTTTAAAAAATTTTAAAAATTTTAAAAAATAAGAAAATTTTAAAAACTTTAATTTTAAAAAAATAAAAAATTTTAAAAATTTTAATTTTAAAAATTTAAAAAATTTAAAAAAAAAATAAAATTTTGAAATTTTTAATTTTAAAAAATTAAAAAATTAAAAAATTATAAAAAATTTTAAAATAAGAAAATTTTAAAATTTTTAATTTTAAAAAATTATAAAAAATTATAAAATAAGAAAATTTTAAAAATTGTAATTTTAAAAAATTTTAAAAATTTTAAAAAAAATAAAAAATTTAAAAAAATTTAAAAATTAAAAAAAAAAGGGTGGGGGGGCGGCGGCGGCGGAGGTGGCGGCGGTGAGTGAGCCGGCGACGGCGGCAAGGGAGCCGCCCGTTCGGCCTCCCACCCCCTTTTTATAATTTTAATTTTTTAAAATTTTTCTTAATTTTTAAAAAATTTTAAAATTTTCTTAATTTTAAAAAAATTTTAAAATTTTCTTAATTTTTAAAAAAATTTTAGAATTTTCTTAATTTTTAAAAAAATTTAGAATTTTCTTAATTTTTTTTTAAATTTTTTAAAAATTTTCTTAATTTTTAAAATTTTCTTAATTTTGAAAATTTTTAAAATTTTCTTAATTTTTAAAATTTTTCTTAATTTTTTAAATTTTTCTTTTTTTTTAAATTTTTGAATATTTTAAATCTAATTTAATTAATTTATATACTATTATTTATACGTAGACGCGAAACGGCGTCGTTTTGCATTTTCTCCTCCACGTCGGCGTGCAAAACGACGCCGTTTTGGACCGAGCTCGCCGGAAAATCGCCACGTCAGCCATTTGGCCGGATTTTCGCCGGAGTGGCACTTAAGTGTCCCATTTTACTCCGATGATGGCACTTAAGTGTGTACCATTTTAAAGTTATGGCGACTTAAGTGTCGTCGTCTTGAGATTATTAAGACTCAGGGTGTCCCGCACTCTAAATCTCATTGCAATTGCAACAATTTTAGCCTGCCTATGTTGTGGATTTTATATTATACTTGGAGGGATTTTGTATATATCATCTATGAGCACATATATCATACGATCTGATCATGTTTTGAATTGAATCTGCATTAGCTCCTTCCAGTCCCAGATGTCATATGATCTGATCATGTTTTGAATTCCCGATATTGATATAGTCATTCTTATAAGAAGATTGAGAGCACAATTATTCTTTTATTCTTGGTATCTGACTATGCTTTTTGTTGTGCTGATCATGTCCACGTTGATTGATGTTTACAGTTGGTTGGCCGGCTCGACAACACTGCTGTCTCATCAGCCAGTGCCAAGTTGGCATTCAAGTCCAATGAAGAAATAGAACTTCAAGTAAGGTCCATCCCACTAGACGAAGTGATACCAGAGTCAAAACCGGTTCTTCTCGTCAAAATAGATGTTCAAGGTTGGGAGCATCATGTTCTGAAGGGAGCCATGAAGTTGCCGTCAAGAGAGGTAGGCAAGGCACTGTATTTGATTTATGAGGAGGATGAACGGTTGTTGCAGGCAAGTAACAGTGGTTCTAAAGAGATTCGAGAATTTCGTCACTCTGTTGGATATCGTCATTGCACCAGCATGGTACAAATGCAAACTGCACCAAGAACAGCTGATAGTGGATTAATTTACCTTAGCCTCGTTGATGTAAGATCACCAAATCAAGCATGAAAGGGGACAATTCTTTAGCAGACTCCTTTGTGAGAGTTTTGTCTATCCTTAGACAGAACTTCCACTCAGTTCTAGATGGAGAATTAGATTTGGAATTGTAATGAGACACACTGTCCATTGAAAGAGCCAGTTATTGAGCAAGTGAGGAAGCACATATACATTATGGTTTTCTCTTGGAGTATAGTCAGGGTTGTATCTATCGCCATTAGATCTGCCACACCCAATTTGTTATTATGTTTATTTATTGCAATTCATGCTTTGTATTTGTAGCAAATGACCTTGTGATTTGCGAGTGAATGCAGAATAAGTTGTTGACCAAAACTTACAGAAGCATATTCAATACCTTTCTTGTTTTTCCCGTTCTTTTTTTTTCTTTAAAGCTTTCGAAAATAAATTCGTATGTGCTCCCGTACTCAAAATTATTCCATCAACCTTTGTACGCACCTAATTTAAAATCTCATTGTTTTATTGAGAAAATAAAATTTGGCATCCAAACCCGACACCTCTTTTTTTTTTTTAATTTCTTACTCAATAACTCTTTTTGAAATAAACTTGGCCAACTTTTTTTTTTCTTTAAAGCTTTCGGAAATAAATTCGTATGTGCTCCCGTACTCAAAATTATTCCATCAAACTTTGCACGCACCTAGTTTAAAACCTTATTATCTTATTGAGAAAATAAATTTTTGCGTCCAAACCCGACACCTCATTTTTTATTTATTTATTGCCCAACAACTCGTTTTGAAATAAACTTGGCCAACTTTTTTTTTCTTTAAAGTTTCGGAAATAAATTCGCACGTGCTCCCGTCTCAAAATTATTCCATCAAACTTTCCACGCACCTAGTTTAAAACATCATTGTCTTATTGGGAAAATAAAATTTGGCATCCAAACCCGACACCTCTTTTTTTTGTTGCCCAACAACCCTTTTTGAAATAAACTTGGCCAACTTTTTTTTTCTTTAAAGCTTCCGCAAAATAAATTCGTACGAGCTCCCGTACTCAAAATTATTCAATCAAATTTTGCATGAACCTAGTTTAAAACCTCATTGTCTTATTGGGAAAATAAAATCTGATATCCAAACCCGACACCTCATTTTTTTTTTATTTTTTGCCCAACAACCCTTTTTGAAATAAACTTGGCCAACTTTTTTTTTTCTTTAAAATTTTCGGAAATAAATTCATACGTGCTCCCGTACTCAAAATCATTCCATCAAACTTTGCACGCACCTAGTTTAAAATCTCATTATTTTATTGAGAAAATAAATTTTTGCATCTAAACCCAATACCTCATTTTTTTTTTTAATTTCTTGCCCAACAACCCTTTTTGAAATAAACTTGACCAACTTTTTTTTTTCTTTAAAGCTTTTGGAAATAAATTCGTATGTGCTCCCGTACTCAAAAATATTCCATCAAACTTGGCACACACCTAGTTTAAAACATCATTCTTTTATTGAGAAAATAAAATTTGGCATCCAAACCCGACACCTTATTTTTTTTTTTAATTTCTTGGCCAACAACCATTTTTGAAATAAACTTGGCCAACTTTTTTTGTTCTTCAAAGCTTTCGGAAATAAATTCCTAAGTTCTCCCGTACTAAAAATTATTCCATCAAACTTGGCACACACATAGTTTAAAACCTCATTCTTTTATTGGGAAAATGAAATTTGGCATCCAAACCCGACACCTCATTTTTTTTTTTTTTTTTAATTTCTTGCCCAATAACCATTTTTGAAATAAACTTGGCCAATTTTTTTGTTTCTTTAAAGCTTTCGGAAATAAATTCGTATGTACTCTTGTACTCAAAATTATTCCATCAAACTTGACACACACATAGTTTAAAACCTCATTCTTTTATTGGGAAAATAAAATTTGGCATCCAAACCCGACACCTCATTTTTTTTTTTAATTTCTTGCCCAATAACCGTTTTTGAAATCAACTTGGCCAATTTTTTTTTCTTTAAAGCTTTCGGAAATAAATTCGTATGTACTCTTGTACTCAAAATTATTCCATCAAACTTTGCACGCACCTAGTTTAAAATCTCATTATTTTATTGGGAAAATAAAATTTGGCATCCAAACCCGACACCTCATTTTTTTTTTAATTTCTTGCCCAACAACGCTTTTTGAAATAAACTTGGCCAACTTTTTTTTTATTTGAAGCTTTCGGAAATAAATTCATACGTGCTCCCGTACTCAAAATTATTTCATCAAACTTTGCACGCACTTAGTTTAAAACCTCATTGTCTTATTAGGAAAATAAAATTTGGCATTTAAACCCGACACCTCATTTTTATTTATTTCTAGCCCAACAACCTTTTTTGAAATAAATTTGGCCATCTTTTTTTTTTTTTTTAAATCTTTCGGAAATAAATTCATATGTGGGCGCTCACAATTGCATCACATCCTAGAAAAGTATTCATCCATTAAGTATAAAAGAGCAAATGATAGCATGCACAATCTCATTACTTCACGAATAAATAGTAGCCATATATTATTCAAGTAAAAAATAGATGAATAAACCCATTTTACTATAATAAGATGGTTCAAAAGCAAATCATCTCACTAATTACAACCGTTATACAAATGGTCATATAAGACAAATCAAAAAAATACATCCACAACCCTACTTAATTGATGCCATCATCAATGAAAAGAACAAATTGATCAGAACCACTTCACTAAACCCATTATCACAAAAGATATTCTCAAATGTTGTCACTTTTGTCTCTTTGAATAACTTCTAACGCTTGTGCTCTTGACATTAATAGGAGGATCCATACTAGTAGAGCCACCAGCACTGCCACTTGCATTTTTATTTGTACGTCTCTGAACCTACAAAGAATATATTCTTTTAAAGTATTATTGACAAAACAAACATGACATAATAGAAATGGAAGTACTAACCGGATTTTTGTCTTGAAAATTGTGTTTGGGAAGATGTAGACCTAATCTTTTTAATTGGACAAGTTGAACTATTGTGTCCCGTCTTCAAGCAAGTTCGACATGTCATCTTCATTCCTATCCTCGACATCCTAGTTCCACTTGCCACCTCACCTTTTTCTCTTGATCTTTTCTGTTTACGTCTACCGCGCTTCACCCGGGATGGAAGTGGTTCAGGTGACTCCCTATGAGTCTTTTTCCAAAATCTCTCTCCTCAAATTGGCATCATCATGTTTTCATACGAAGCTAAGAACTTGGCCTTCTTATAACATTCATCAATATAATTATATGCATCCTCTTGCCTATGATTTATAGCAGAAATTGCATGAGGACAAAAGATGCCAGTAAGTTGCCATTTTCTACAAGAGCAATCTCTCCTGAATACATCCACTACATATTTGTCACCCTTATCCATTACCTCATATCCAGCATCACCATTCCATATCACTTGACAGTATATTGCACCAATTCTATTTTCTTCTAGTTTTTTTACGATTCTTGGACCACAATTTCTTTTCCACTTAGCACATGCATCCCTCTGTCTATGCATCCTTGTCATTATCATTATATGCATTTCCTCCAACATACTATATATGGACTTACACCTAGCATGTATAATTTTTCCATTGAATGCTTCGCATAAGTTATTGTCAACAATATCACATTTCACATCAGTATGAAAGAAAGCCTTACACCAGTGTTTTGGCTCTGTTTGCACCAGATCATGATATGCACAAGGACTAATTTTCTTTAATGCCTGGGAGTGTTCATCATACTCCGTCCTAGTATTGCTCTTAGCACACTGCCAAAATAGTCTTTGCATTTGTATTCCCTTATGTTTCTTGCCCCAATTAGCATAGATGTGTCTAGCACACATCCTATGCTCAGCTGCAGGTAGTAAATCAGCCACAGCTCCTATAAGGCCCTGCAAAAAATGATTGCAATGTAAAACGTATCTTATAAATATGGCTATTTAAGAAGTATAACAAATAAAAATTAATTAAAGAACTCACATTTTGTTTGTCGCTAATTATGACCCAACCTCGTCCATATGTGTCAAAAATATTAAAATAATACATCAAATTTCTTAAGAACCACGTCCAGGTGTCGCTACTCTCAACTCTGAAAACCGCCCAAGCAATTGGGAACATCTGATCATTTGCATTCCTTCCAATAGCACATAAAATCTGACATTAACAAATTCCTTTCCAGAAACAACCATCTAACCCCACAACTTGCCTACATCCACTAAGAAACCCTTTCTTACAAGCAGCAAAGCAAATATACATTCTTTCAAACAATGCCTTGGAGTGCATATCTGGCTTTTCAACCTTCAATGTAATAGTACTCCCAGGATTTTTCTCCCTAAGCTCATCTGCATAATCCCACAGTTTTGCATATTCCTTCTTATAGTTTCCCATCAACACTTTATAAGCAAACAACTTAGCCTTCGTAGATTGAGCTATGCTTACATCTAAACCCAATTGTTCCTTGATTAATTCCTTGAAAGCAATAGTTTTAATAGTTGGCATTGCTTTTATTGTAGGAAGATAATGATTTGCCAACCAAGAACTTGTCACCCTCCTATTTTTGAAGCAAATGCTACAAGTATACTCTAAATGTAAGGTCTTGACATGAAATGATCCGGAACGAGCATCAATAGAGCCAGAAATCTTCCAAGGACAACTCTCATTAACACATTTTGTTTTAACAAACTTCTTATCATTCTTTGTAAATTTTATCTCTCTACGTTCAGTCACTGAGTACTTTTTCAAAACATCTTTGAATTGGCTACTACTATCAAATGTCATAGCCATAGTAAACACAGGCACGGCACAATTAGGATTATATTTTGGAAACCTACTTCTCTTTCTAGTAAAATCATCTTCTCCCTCTACATCAGACCACAAACTGTCATAGGCATCTGTATCATAATACTCCGTCTCGTAACCAGTTTCAGCATCAACTCCACTATTCACATCTAATGGTTGAGATGATACTAATACTGTGGATGGTTCCCCTATAATCAGATCCTTTGTAACCCTCCCACGAAACCCAATTATATTCTGCCTTGCTTCTAGAAGCTCTTCATTGTCAATATCATCATCATCAGTCCAAAATCTTACATCGCCAAGAAAACTTGTCTCATCATCATTGTCGTCATCTTGAATATTCCCCTTTATGTTAATAAAATTACCTTCATCAACTAAGTCATTAGGATCTAAGTCATCCTCGTGCTCAATAATTGTCTCATTTGCTAAACCAATATCATTGCAAGCACCCACACTAATCCCTTGACCAACACTCTCACTTGGGCAAGCATCCTCACCCTCACCACCCCCGTGACCAAAACCCTCACTTGTACTAACACTCTCACCCACACCCACACCCACACCCACACCCACACCAACCCCTTGACCATCACCCTCAACTGCCTCATCAATTGCAAAATTTTCTCCATATATCTCAATTAACTCACGATGCAAATAACTGAAAAGTAAATCAATGACATTGCTCTCATTCCATATATATCTCGACACATCTTCTAGAGACTTTCGAGGAAACTTAAAATAAAGTTTTTCAAATTTACAATTTACCCCATTCTCAATATCTCTAATGAAGCTTTCATAGCTCCTTGAACTGATATCAATTTTTACCAAATCAATCTTACCTCCAACATATTCAAGCATTGGGCGACGGTAAAAATTTCCACCATGGAAAAGGCAAGCCCATGCCGACTTGTTGCTCATCTCAACCCTATACAAAAGAGGGCAATATATGTTGTAAGAAGCCACATAATGGAGATTTTAACATGAATGGCCAAAAGTGCTAAATAAATATAAAGAATTTGACTTGAGCATAAGTGCGAAATCCTTCCCGTCTCATAATTACAAGTGAAATTTCTTTCTAATTTACAGGAATTAACTAGTTCAATTAATATCTAGTACCTATGCTATGAGAATTCAAGGTGAATAGTGGCATAAAATTAGTTTGCTTTCAAGTTAGATATTTGGTTTGTATAGCTACTTGAAGCCGATGCCAAAAATCTTAGGGCTGATAAAAGAAAATTTTCTCCCATAGTAGACGTGATCTTGTTTTTTTGCAACTAATGAACGAGAAAAAAGACCATGATGCTAGGTTCTTTGTATATAGATATAGCAGGTCAATGTATTACAAGCAGCATGGCTCACAAGGCTTTAATTTTAGAATGTTACTTCATATTATCTCAATTCTTTCCTACCAGCACTTCCATGGATATCGTCTTTTGGCTTTTCAGGATTTTTGACAATAGTTTCATTGTTTAGGCGGATGAAGAGTGTACTTCTATGCTTAAACTTTGAAGTTAATTTGCCCAGAATCACTAATCTACTTTCAATTTAAAACTAAACGATTGGTTTGTTCAACGCACGCGAAGAAATAAGATAATTTGGGAACACGACAAAGACAATGATAGAGGAAAAATAATTTGGGAACACGACAAAGACAAACATGGAGACAAAACATAGTTTAGGACCATGACAATATACCTTTTGACAGATTTTGATTGACTTCACGACCACCCACCACGTAGCTCACCACTTGCTGACAACACAATCAAATTGGGACCACCTCACTTGCTTGTGTTTGCTGTGGATGAACGAATCGGGTCAAGTTGTGGGCGAATTGAGTCTTTGGGTCTTCGGGTCTCTCGTCTTCTCAATTGTAGCAACGAACGAATTGGGTCAAGTTGTGGCCGAATCAGGTCTTTGGGTCTTCAGGTCTTCTCGATTCGGGCAAGAAGCGACGAACAATGGCGTTGGCCAAAAAGGGGCTTGATTCACGAAGGATATTGAGGAAATCGCAATATGAGATCAAATCAACTCAAAATCTACAAGAATTTCGGAGGAGATCTCACTAGGGTTTTTTAGATGATTTTGGAAAGAAGCAAGGAGCAGCCGCACGAATTTTCTCTTCTGTCTTTTCTCTTTGGATTTTATTTTTTTTTAAAGCAAAACGACCACGTTTTGCTCTCCGGTGCCATGTCAGCGTCGGCAACGCCGATCGACGTTGACTAGAATGCCACATCAGATTTTTCCGACTATGCATGGCCGGATGGACTGAACTAGAACAAAAACAAAAGGTTTAGGACTAAATTGGCCAAAAAAAAAAGTTTAGGACTGAATTGGCACAATTGCAATAGGTTTAGGACTTTTTTGGTAATTTTCCCCAAATTGAAGTGTCACTCCAAGACGATGATGCTAAATCAGTTTTCTCCTTGGAAGATGAACCCACCAAGCATATCGTGTGTGCCATCTAGACATGGGCACAAACCCATGATACTGAAAAGAACTCGAAGAAGGAATTTTCCTCTGTCCTTCGAAGAAGCCTAAGTCTCCCACAATCTAAGATCTTTGTGCATACACTCCTTTCATTCTCCTATATTTCTCTTTAAAATATGTCCATCCAACTATGACAAACCTATGTTACCCTCATTGACACTAGAGCCAGTGCTTCTATTCTTGATACAAAGATACTTCCACAAAAATACCGGACCTTATATATATGGTATTTTAACTCTGCTTCTAGATCTATCTTTACTATAAGAGTTCAAAGCAAACCCATTAACATTCAGTTTTTTTCCTGAGTATTCCATCACTACCAAAATTCTTGGCTTTTAACTCATCAAATAAAGATATCATCATTGGTTCATATATCCTCACATAGATTGTTCAACTTAGAATTTTGTCCAATGGACTAAGGTTCAAAGGACAATTTACTGAATTTGTGGGCATCCAAAGATTCTTTGCTATCTAGATGAGCATGTTAGATCGCATCCTACAAATCCTTTTGGATGCATGTGCAGAATTCCATTCAAATCTTGTTAAAAAATGTCATAATCCTTTATGGAAAAATCTCGACTTTTTCATCCATCTTCTTTTTAAGATAAACGAGGATATTAATCCGACCAAAGCTAGCCACTCAAGTATGAATCTAGAGCATTTGTTTATGGCACAAAGTGAATATTCAGATTTTCTTTATCAATGACTAATTGACCTTTCAGTTTCTCAATGGGCTTGTGAAGCATTTTATGTCAACAAGCGTGAAGTAGAACAGAGGAAAGATGAGACTGCTCATTGATTACTAGCCTCTTAATCAATTCCTACAAGATAATAAATTTCCTTAACCCTATAGGAATTCTTTATTCTCTAGCCTTACTCAAGCAAAATCATACTCCAAGTTTGATCTTAAAGTTGGATTTTGACAATTGGGAATTTATCTTGAAAACAGATATAAAACTAGATTTTGCATTCCAAATCAATATTTCCAATGGACAATGCTTCCTTTTGGCCTCAAAACAACTCATTCGATATTTCGGAAGGTTATGTCCAAAATTTTCTAGCCTATCCCGGCCGATGCTTCAATTTACATTGATGATATCCTCTTCTATAGTATAGATGAAGATTTTCATTATAAATTATTAGCCTAATTTGTAGAGTTGGTACGAAAGCATGCAGTCATGTTATCCCATAATAATATGATCATTGTCCAAAAAGAAATCGGATTTATTGAGATGCATCTCAAAGATGGAATGTATTATCCCGGTTCTCATATTGCTAAGGAATTGCATAAGTTTCCTAATGAAAATATTTCCCACAAGCAGGAAATAACTTATCTTGGGGAATTTTGTCCCATAAATTTTAGAGTTTGTGAATCCACTCCAACAAATGCTCCAGAAAGATGCTCCTTGGTGGGGGGCCACGCAAATTAAGTCTATATGCAAACTAAAAGAAGTTCTATAGCATCTTACTCCATTGCAAGTTCCTTCCATGGGATAAAGAATTTTGCAAATAGATGATAGTGATGAATATTTGGCTATTGTTCTTTTTGAAGAAATTGATGGAAAACAATGAGTTTATAGACACAAAAGTGGAAAATTCACACAAGCAAAAACGCATTACCACTCTACGTTCAAAGAAATCCCGGTAATAAAATATGGTATCAAGAAGTTTGAAGTCCATCTCATAAGACATCATTTCTTTGTAGAAATAGACATGTCATCATTTTCTCAGATGTTGAAGTTCAAGCAAAAACATATCCCACACCGTTAGCTTCTTAGATGGATAGAATGGTTCTCAAAGTATTCATTTGAAATCAAACATATTACGGGAAACAAAGAATATACTTGATGATATCCTGTCACGAACAAAAGAATTTGTGGTTACCACATCCATAAATATGTATGTGGTGAGAAAATCTTAGGGGAGGTTTCAAGACTCAAGAAATAAAGACCAATTGGCCTTTTGATTTGTACTCACCAGAAATCCCTGAGCTCATCAAAGATAATTTTTTTTTGAAAATCTTAGAAGACTGTGTGGCAATAACATTTTCATATTTTCAATAGTTATGATGGCCTTCTCCTTCACCCAAATGGACTACATCCAAAATATCCATTCATTCATCCTCTTACTTTCTTCCCTAAAGAGGAATTCCCAAAAAAACTTAGATGGTTTTACTAGTATTTGCTTAATCACTACACCATTGCCATCGAGTTTCCGACAGCCAAGATACCTCTTATCATCAATAGGATCATCTAAGGAGAAGCCAAGTATAAATATCTTGGGCAAATACTTTGTTGGTTTAAACATCTAGGTGCATGGAAAAATATTTTCGAAGCCCAATTTAAAGCATGCGGGTCTAACCTAGAGCTTTATATAGTTATCTTATTTTTCAGGCCATGGTTATTTGTTTGGTCTAGTGGAGATATGTGTAAAATTCCAGCAGATGTTGGTGTATCCACATATAAACCCCAACCTCTTCCAAATGAGATTTTTGCGACCATACATTGTGGAATCTCAGCTTACCCTTAACAATATTGAGAATTCCAAAGAATATTGTATTAGCGTAATCAAATCATTTCGTCAGAAGCATGGCAGTAGAAGTTGATGATGTTTTTTGGGATCATTATGATGATTATTGTGCAACTCAACCGGCAATTGATGCTTACCTAGAACGTACTACAGAATGGACGTGCTAGACAATCCTATGTCATAAACATCTTCATAAGATCTGGCTTCATCATCACAAGATCCATTGGAAGACCATTGTCACAAGATTCTTTTGATCGTAGTGAATTGCAGCTTGCATTAAGTCTAGGCCTTGACAAAGAAAGCCCATCATTTCAACTATCAAGCTCCACCGATGTTTTGATAAGCTCTCATCAGTTATCCAAAAGATAAAGGTCATCTAAATTAGAGGCAGTGGTTGCTCTAGCAATTGACGAAGTAGAGAGGCTCCTTGAAGCAGTTAGGCAACAGTATCTAGAGAGATGCAATTTTAATCCACCTAACATTCCTTCTAGTTCTTATTAGCCCTAGATGATACATGTACCGAATATCTTGAAGTTCTAGAAGTCGAAGTTCTCATCAGGGGATAATGAGGTAGAAGGGTGGATATGATTTGGACAGCTTAGACGACGATGAACCAATTCACAAGTACAATAATTGAAGAGGTCTGAAGTGGCAAGCTGGAAGGAACTATTCCCTTGCCTATCTTGCTTCAAAGAAGTCAAAAGCAACCCAAAAAAAGTTAGATGAGCCACGTGAAGGAGAGGAAATTTTATTCAAGTACCGTAGGAAAAGCACCGTTCATGTACTACCCATGCACTATTTAGCATTGTTTATGTACTGTAGCGCACTGTAATAGAAACGAAAAATGTGGAATAAGGGTTTGTTGGAAGTTGTTAGTATAAATGTCAAATAATTGGCCATTGTCGACCAAAAGGAGTTTGTAAAATTATTGGTGATTTCTAGAGCTATCACCACTAATCATATGTTTGTCTTCAATGTCTATTTTATGCATATAAAGGGCATGGCTTGTAAATGATAAGGGGTAGAATGCACCCTCTTAGAAAATAATATTGTGTGGTTTGCTACGAATCATTAAAGCTCTCTCCTATCTCCCTTTCTATTCAGTATGATTCTCTAAAAACTAGGGATGTTCTGATCAATTCTGATAGTATGCTCTATACTTGCCACAATGTACAACATGTACATCAAAATACTACTACCTTGAAATTTTCTATAATATGAGTCAAAAAATGAAAATGAATTTGGTAGTTAATAGGCAGTCCCTATTCTAAGGCTAGATGGGCAGTGTGTGGGGAGGATGGCATTCTATTTTTGTTTTTGCTAGCTCGAATCATAGGCCAAAGTATCAAATATCTTCCTCCGTCTTCACCAAGGGGTCCGCTAGTGGGCTCCAACAATTTGTAGTTGAACATTAAGGGCTGAGAGAAGTCGTGGGTTTGAGAGACTTAGACAACTCAAATGATGCTGAACTAATTCATAAGTACAATAAAGGAAGAGGTCTAAAGCGCTAAATAAAGAAGTCAAAAGCAACCCAAAAGAAAGTTAGATGAGTCACGTGAACGAGAGGAACATTTACTCAAGTACTATAGCAAAAGTACTATTTATGCACTGTTTGGCACTATTTATGCACTGTAGTGCATTGTAGCAAAAGCAAAAAATGTGGAATAAGAGCCTATCATAAGCATAATATTGGCTTGTCACTATAAGGGTCAAATAATTAGCCATCGTCAACAAAAGGAGTCTGCAAGAGCCTATAAAATTATTGGTGATATCCCGAACTATAACCAATAATCATATGTTTGTCTTTAGTGTTTGTTTTATACCTATAAAAGGCATGGCTTGTAAGTGATAAGGGGCAGAATGCACCCTCCCGAAAAAATAATATTGTGTGGTTCACTATGAATCCTTAAAGCTCCCTCCTATTTCCCTTTCTAGTTGGTATGATTCTCCAAAAACTAAGGATGTTCTAATCAGTCTTAATGATATGCTCTACACTTCCCACAATGTGGCACCTTTGTATCAGAATACTGCTACCTTAGAATTTTCTATGATATGAGTAAAAAAATGAAAAGAAATTTGGTGGCTAATAATCAGTCCCTATTCTAAGGTTGAGAGGGCTGTGTGTGTGTAGGATAGCATATTTGTCACAAATTTTGTTTTTGTTTTCCCTAGCACATATCATAGGCCAAGAATATGGATTTATAAGTAGAAGGCGAGTCTCTGAAATTTTACTATCCTCCATTTAATTATCATTTCAAGCAATAGAAGCGATTATTTTAAAAAATTATTTTCAAATAATTTATTTTTTTATGAAATAAACGGAGCTACAGTTGTTGTTTTGTCAATCTTCTATTACAAAGTTTCAAAAATGAGTATGATTGACCAAAATGGCCCTCTATGTTTGTATCCTATTTTGATGGGTAAATTACTAAATTGGGATAAATCACCTTAACAACTTGTCCAAGCCCACATTTCACTATCATTTCAATGCAAATTGTCATCGCCAAAACAGTTGGGAGTCATTGTCGCCCAATCCAAGCGATAGTTAATTGGTCTCATTAGCATCAGTTAGACTTGAGTAGCTTTCAGTCAATCATAGGTCGACAATGGGTCATCCTCAGCTGGTGCGAATGCATCATAAGACGGAGTCTATTGCCCATAATGGCTATCCTTAATCCCTCGATAAGCATCGAGCAGTCGGATGTTGTTGCAGATTCTAATTTTTAAAAGATTTTACGATTTACATATTTTTCAATTGAAAAAATATGAAAGGTTATCGCATACGTGTCATGGGCCTAGGAAATCTCGTTTGGAATCGAAGCTCCAAGCATGGAAGGCGCATCGAAATTTTTTCATCCTCAATTTCTAACTTCTGCTTCGACTATCCCTTTGTTATTTTGAGTATTTATGTTGAGGGCTATATTAACCCCTAACATAGATGATTAAATGGAATTGCAATATGCAAAAAACCCACTGTTGCTTTGCAGACAGCGTTGCAAACTTTCTCGCAGAATTCGACTTACGGGAACTTTGTTTACGAAATAAACAGACCGAAAGTTACCAGATGAGAAATCTTTTGAATCGTATGCATAATCCAAGTTTAATTCATAAACGTGTCAAAAAGATGGGGAGTTTGTTTATACCGATGAATCAATTTATTAGCTTCCATCGGCGGATGTAAATCTCCAGTATGGGAGTGATCTCGCTTCGATCTAGAACGCATGCAACGAAAGCTCTTATATCAATTGGTGAAGAAGACACAAAACTCACCTAAAGAAAGTACGTACCTTTTTATTAGAAGCACTCTTACAATATCAATTGAGAGAACTTCTTACACATCCTTACATCCTTACATAAGCACACAGATATATCTAGAAAAGATATCTTCCTAGAAAAGTATCATTGTAGATATATCTAGAGTGGCCAATTTGTTGGCCGCATTTCTGCGCTCTTCTCATACGAAAATATCTCACAATCTGTTCACAATCACCTTCTTCTTCAACATCGGTTCTCCTACTCGATTCCCCCGCAATTAGTTGTCCACAGCTCTGTCAATGTAGGAATGTGGCGAATGCCGTGTGGTAAAGAGGACAATCCAGGGCAGTCTTAAATCTCCAGTGTTCTCAGAGAAGAACAATTTTGCAACCACTCGGGCAATTCCCTCAACTTGGACAATTCACAATTTTTATCCTCCGCAGTGTACTTGTAGAACCTTCGAGCCACCTGGGGAAATAAACTAGCTCCGGTAATCCCTCGAATATGAAGGATTGAAGGCTTAGCATCGAGCGTGGTTCATTACTTTCGTCTTCTGGCAGCTTCAAGTTCCTGCAATAGCGAATCCAAAGATCCTCTAACGCATTCAGAGTCTTGATGCCTTGGGGTAAGGAAGCTAACTTCGGACAATGCACGATGAACATCTTACGTAGCGATGTGAGCAATTGGATATCATCAAACAAGGATTCCAAATTCTCGCACGATGCAATCAATAGCCACCGTAGAGAAGTCAAGCATCCTATTCCCCTCTCCGGGAAACGTTGTTGTTTTGTGGTTATATATAAAACGCGGAGGCTGATCAGATTCTTAATGTTTGCAGGCAATTCCTCAAGTTCCATGCACAAGCCAAGATCTAAGCATTGTAGATTGCGAAGCTTGCAGATCGAATCGGGGAGTTTCTTGATATCCCAATTGCCCCACAAACTAAGAAACCTCAAATGCTTTAGACTGCCAATGGAACTAGGCAGTAGGTCAAAGTTAGAGTAATCTAGCCATAGCACTCGCAAGTGCTTGAATCGCGAAATGCACATCTCCAAAAGGAACTCCCCAGAGGAACCATCCTCAAGCATGATGGTACGAATGCGGCTAAGTTTGCTCAAGCAGCCATGGAGTTCATCTTTTGGTATACGAGATGGGTTGGGAAACGATATATGCCGAGTCTTCGGGGAAATATCTTGCGCGTGCACTTTCATGTTGGACAATTTGGTTTGTGCCACTGAAATGGCAAGTTCGTGAATGAGGTCGTGCATTCGGAAGAATAGAAATGGATAGTCTTCTTGGACAAAATCGAAGAAGGATCTCGACCACAGCTCCTCCAAGTACTGCCGTCCAATCTCTTCTAGCTCCTTACTATTTCCACTAGATTGGATAAGCCCGTTTGAGATCCACAATTGGATCAGATCCAAGTTGTTGAACTCGTAGTTCTTCAGGAATATTGAGCAGTAAGCGAAACATTGTTTCAAGTAAGACGGCATTAGATCATAGCTTATTCTTAGTGAAGGTAATATATTAGTCTCCAATTGCCACATCTCACTATCTCTTACATATTCCCAGTCGATGCGGTTGTTCTTTTTTGAAAACAACAAGCTTCCCAATGTCTTCACTGCCAGAGGATTTCCCCCGCACTTGCTCACAATTTCCTCACTGATTACCATTAGGTTTGGGTAATTCTTCTCTTGCCCTTGATCGAATGCGCAATTTACAAACAAAATCAAAGAATCCTCCTGTGAAAGGTTGGCCAAATTAAGTGGGGGGACAGTGCCCATGATTAAGGTGATCGATTGATTCCGCGACGTCACGATGACTTTACTCCCTTCGGAAACGCCTCCTAACAAATCTCTCAATCCCACCCAATCCTCCCGTGTCACTTCCCACACATCATCCATCACGAACAAACACCTTTTGTCCTCCACAAGATTTCTCAGTTGATTTTGAAGCATTTCAAGAGCCCAGCTATCACATTTGTCTTCGCCACCAAGAGACTTGATGACATCTCCTATTATCTTCTTAACTTCAAATTTTACTGGCATGGATAACCAAACTTTGTGATCAAAATGTTTTTTTACCCTATTATCATTGTATACCAATTTAGTGAGAGTCGTCTTCCCAGTACCCCCATTCCAATAATCGGAATGATAGCTATCGTTCTAGCTCCTCCATCACATGAGCTTATCAACAGCTCTATTATGCTTTTCGTTTCTTTGATTCTTCCAATCACATTCGAAGGGGGCACAAAAGAATGAGTTTCCCTCAACAGAACTATAGTCTTGTTAGCAACATCACTCGACAAATTGAATTGAGTTCTCTCTACATTGATCCCATCAAGTCTCTTTCTCAATTTTTTCATTTTATGTGCCATCTTAAATTGGAAATGAAGTTGGATAGCCATAGGGCCTGGTAGCGTACCTTCCTTTTGAGGGTCAAGTACTTGGTCAACCTTGCTTGCCTCGGCTTCAAATTCGTCTAACACGTCTTGGACATCATAGCAGAAGTCCTTAAGTTTCAACAACCAAAGCCTCATAGCTTCCTCTTTTGTTTGCTTCTGCTCAGCATCGGCAAGCACCTTCTCGATCATCTCTAGCTTGTTCTTGAGCTTTTCTCGGTCATTTTTGACACCCCCTACCGGTTGAATTCCTTCAACAGCCGATGAAGCTAGTTTCTCTAGAAGAGGTCCAAGGATGCTAGAGACAACCTCAGACATGGTCGTGGTTAGTGTTATTGGTTTTCGAGGAGGTTTAGCGTGGTTGCTATATAGGAACTAGACTAGTTTTCAGGAGAAGGATAGTAAAGAAGCATGATTTTGCCAGGTTATATAAGCACAAACTATGGAATACACGTGGTGCGAAGTAATATGTGCAATGTTATTCCAAGTTGTTGCATGGTTTACTCAATTCTTCGTGAAAATTATAATAGGATGCCTTTCCAATTAGGGGTGAGCGGTTCCTTGTTCCGGTTTGGTTCTGTTTGGAATCTGAAACCTACCCTTAAGTACAGGTTCCTTATTTTTTGGAACCTGGAACCTACCCGTTAGAATCAATAACCTCGAACCTACCCCGTCACAAGTTTCAAGGTCGGTTCCAAGTTCTTACAGGTTCTTTTTTTTTGGTTTCATAATGGAGATGTATGCAACAATAATAAACAAACTTGTCATTCATCAAAGAGAATATAACACGAACACAATCTATAATACTCATAAGCGTTTAATATTCTAGAATGTGAACCATTTCTCTTTTGCAAAGTCCGGCGGTTCACTTCACAAAGGTATTAGATTAAAACACTGAAAAGATCAGTACTTCCTATATTATGAGCTACAATGGATTTACCTCAAAACCGTCATACCAAGCTGCTCCATTCGTAATTCCTCCTTCAAATTCTTTACTCAATGACATGTTACGGTGAGAGCGACTATATATACTTTCCATGAACCGAAAGGCTTCATCATCAAGGATGGCAAAGTAATGTTTCCTGCAATTTAGGATTGCCAATAGTTATTAAGAATATAGGATATGAAAGCAAAAGTACAATTACTGCAGTAATTTATGAAAAGTTATAAACAACAAATCAAGTAGGCCAATAAAAGATCACATGTAAACTTCGATTAATATGCAGCACCTTTCTATATTTTGTTGTCCCTCTAAAACTAAAGGATTTCAACTTTTTCGTCAAAAGAAACTACCTCCTCCCAGTGCTGAAAGGCAGAAATAACCAAGTTGTGGGCATCCACCTGGAAAGAAGAAAGACCAATATTAACTCAAAAAAGCAATTGAAAAAGGATAACAGGTACAGCGAAGAAATCCAAGGTGAAAAGGTGGGTTTGCCTTCTCAGCTTCAAGAGCTTTTCAATAGGAACATACTGACAATCTGAAAGTAATCCCATCACTTGTCCCACAAGATTGAAGACGACACCAGTTTTCAACTTAGAGGTAGGAGGGTAGTATAGATACACCCTTTTTATCAATCACACACGTATGCGCATGCTCTACGGTAACTTCCCACATCTTAGCAGACATACCAATGCCAAAAATCTGGACATACATAATCAAAACCAATAAGAAGTTTTCGAAGAGAAAATGAGATACTTGATTAACTATAATTATTGTGCCCACATATGTCAATATATGTGCACTAAAGCTTAAATCATCACATTTGCCAACTAGAGAACAACATGTAGGAGAGATCAATTAATTACATATATGAGCCTTGAAGGGTTGATGTGTAGCAATGTCAGAAAATCCTTCACAGTGTGGATGTTTTCCCGACTGAGGCGTTTGTGGAAAGCTCCATTTTTCCCAATCTTTTCCAATCTCCATACTTCATCAAGCAATGAGGGAGGGAGGTGCTTCTTGTACACTGCAAGCAGAACTAGACACAGAAAGATTTCCTTTCAATATTAAAAGTTGCATGACACAAAACCAGAAGAAAACATGCATAGAAGTGATAACTTTCTAATATATGGAATTGGTGCATTAAGACATTCCGTGATTCAATATTCTACAAATCATAGAAAGATAGCTCCACGGTGGTTCCTGCCAATGAAGGATTCAGTCCTTGCTTCCCTTATTCTGATCCCATCAAAATTATCTATAACTCGTGCCCCTATTCTAAATCTACGACTCCTAGTCCAGCTTGAATTATCAGTGAAAGTAATCTCACCCAAAGAATAGACACCATCTTTAAGATTGAGTATTGATTATCCTGTAAGAAGAGGCTTCTTTCCTTCCTTTTCTCTGACAATGTTGTTCTTGAATTCTTCAACAGTCCAATTCTCGGTCTCATCGCTCTCAAAGTCACCCTCCAGAACTACAATTTCAACCTTGGCCAATGACTTAGGCCCAGAATCAACGATTTGTCCACTAAGAGCATCAACTAGAGCTATTTTCACAGTGGAACATTCTTCCCCCTCAATTCTGGCACCTGTAAAGACAGGTAGAGAGAGACTGCTAATAAACTGCAATTGTAAGCTTCTTGTTTCAAAATGATGTACCTCTTTTTCATGACTCCTAGACAAAAAGGTGATCTTGTGTTAGATATACTTATTTGAGAAGGTGCTTAAACTGATGAATAACGGCCTGGAAAGCAGTTGTTTTTAACCCCAAGGGAGACAACTCTTAGATTAAGGGCCCATTTGGTTCGGCTTTTGGGGAATGCATTTGCAGAAATGCAAATACCTTTGGGTAAATGGGGTTTTCCGAAATGCAAATGTCGTTTGGTAAAATTTGCATTGAGAAACAACTTTGGCCAAAATACCGTTTGGTAGAATTTACATTTGTAATTAACTTTTATTAAATTAAAAAAGCAAAAATATGTTTATATTTTTTATATAAACATATTTTTATATAAAAAATATAAATATATAAACATAAAAATATATAAAAAATAGATATGTTTATATCTATATGAAAAATATATATATATATATATATATATATATATATATATATATATATATATTTATATAAATATATATTTATTAAACATAAAATATAAAAAAAAAATAGATATGTTTATATATTTATACCGGACAGCCCGAGTCGGCGGCCGAACCGCCTGAATAAAAAATATGTTTATGTTTTTTAATAAACATATTTTTATATAAAAAATATAAAAATATAAACATAAAATATATATAAAAAATAGATATGTTTATATAAATATATATTTATATGAAAATAATAGGAGAAAAAAATAGATATGTTTATATTTATAAATATATATTTATTTATTAAACATAAAATATATTTATATAAAAAATGGATATGTTTATATCTATATAAAATATATATAAACATAAAATATAAAAAATAGATATGTTTATATATTTATATAAAATATAAAAATATATTTTTATATAAAAATATAAACATATTTATTTTTATATAAATATATTTATTTTTATATTTATTTTTATTCGGGCGGCCGATTGGCTTCTCCACATAGGAGAGATGAACAATACCGGAAGTTGCATTTCGAAGATGCAACTTGCCAAAGGACCTCAAGAGCTGCGTTGGGCTAAAGGCCCTTAGAGTCACTTGGAGATGCGGTGCATCTCGCCAAAGTCGTATAAAAACACGAACCAAACAGGCTTTGTATTTGGTCGAGGACTTTAGGCAAATGAGCATTCCAAATGCTGAACCAAACAGGGCCTAAATGGATTTGAATAACGGCCTGGAAAAGCAGTAGTATTCTTGCAAACATGAATTCCCCCCCTAAATCTTACATACAAACCACATTTGCTCAAGAACATCAGGTTGCCGGCTATGGCAAACAAGGGGAAACCAAGAAAATGAACAATAACAACAAAGAGAGGGGGTAGCAGAGATTACCAACACAAAAGGCGAGCTACGAGCGGTGTCAGGGGCAGCTGACCAAGCGGCTTTGAGGGAGGCTAGGTGAGCGACGTTGGCAGCGACTAGGCAAGTAGCGTCACAGGCGGCTAGGCAAGCGGCGGTGGCATCGAGCGGAGGTCAGCGGTGGCTCGTCGAGCAGAAGTCAGCGATGGCATTGAGGGTGAGCGGCAGTGGCGTCGAGCAGAGGCAAAGAACGGGAGAAGAGAGAAACGTGAAGTGAATTGATTATGGAGTTTTTTGATTTGGGGCTTTTTTTTTAGCCCTAACCAGTTCCCGTTCCGGAACTGGGAACCGGAACCGGTCCATTTAGAACCGAGAACCACGCTCACCCCTATTTCCAGTTATATGTAGAATACCATTGTCTCCCTAAAGATAAAGCAAAAGTGGCCTTAATTCTCCCACCTGTCTCTTTAATCTTTACTGCATTCCTTTCTTCGTTACTCTCTTTCTTGTAAGATAAATATGTGCACAGGATTAAAATACCAATTCATTGTCACATCCTTGTATTAGATGTCCACTTTTTTGCCCTTCTTCTAGAATGAGAATATGTGGTGTTTTCCAACCACACTTTTGAAAATTGGAAAGAGACTTTCTAAGACATTAGAAAATAATGGAACAAATTCCAAATGATTCTTGATGTCAATATTTATGTAGCTGCTGTTCAATATTGAACAAGACTCGAATTGCATACTGTCGAAATATATTAAGGTCCAATTGGGCTCCAAGGACGTGGGCCAAAATTCTAGGCCCGATCCACTTGTTATAATTGAATTGGAGCAACGCAAGGGCATTCCGCAAGTGGGCCTATCAAGCCAGCCCTCTTCGGCTAAAACTACAAACCCAATTTTAAATATAATGAAAACTTGGGGAATAATGACACAGACAATCTATAAATTTTGGCTTAATATGTAATTGATTCATGAACTTTTAATTTGTTTATCGTGGTCAATTAACTTTAGCCCAGTGTGCAATGTATAGAATGTTTTTATACAGTTTAGGGACTGTATTGGACATATACCAAAAGTTTATAAATTACATTGAACAAATTAAAAGTTTATAGACCATATTGTATATTAGAGTAAAGTTCATAGATCACATTATACATTAAAAATTTTCATACAATTGAACATGTACCAAAAGTTTGAGGATTGCATCGAACAAATTAAAAGATGACCACATTAGTGACCACAATGAAAAAAATTAAAAGTAAAGGAATTAAATTGCACATTGGGCTAAATTTCAAACAATGTTTATGTCAGTTTTCCTAACTTAGCCCAAGCCCATTTAAGTCATGACTTAAACTACTTAAAACTGAAACAAGTTCAGACTCATTAAACAAAATGAGGCCCTCCACCTTAATTACCGTTGGCCGTTATGTCTCTTCCGTCGTCGCCTTCTTCGTGCTCTTCATATTACCGACCAATAAAGGCTCAACACAGAGCATGAATTCCTGGAAAATCACGGCTTAATCAATGGATAACACCCTCGACCTCTAATCCGAACGCAACCAAGACACCGCCATGAGTCATATCAGTCCGCTACCGCCAGTAAAATCATCGACCATCACCCTTCGTCGACCGCCGGTGGTCAGAAATCAATCATTGTCGACCATCGCACAAAACCCCCATCCACCAAAATTTATCATCACCAAGACGACAATGCAAGGCACCGATCACCATCAATCGCCCATGTTCATCGCAAGACCCACACCAATCACCAGAATTAGACCTCCCTCATGGGCCAGTAAATTCGCACCACCGGCCCTCTCTTTCTACCACAACATAAGCAAAATAAATAAAGAGCAGAGACTGGCCAGCAAACCTATGCCGATGCTTGTAACAATCATCATTTAGGCCTTGGATCCAGGATCATCGTCTCACCGACAACCGCCATTAGTAACCCTGGGCATAGAACATAAGACAAAGAAAACGGAATTCAGAAAAAGCACATTCGATCACTGAAAAGGCTATGAAAACCCATTAAAATGACTTAATCCGGACCAATATGCTTTCGGTTTTGACAAAAACGAGACTGACTTGCGCTGGGTTCTATAGGCGTTTCATCGAACATGTTATCTGCGTGGAATGAGGAAAAGATGCTGACCGTTTCAGGACGACTCGCATCCAGACTGGAGGGATTTCACTCAGAAATGTTCGAAATCAACATAAACCAACTCGTTCAGATCCGACACTATGCAAGAACTAAAGAAACAGAGTCTCAGCTCCCACCTCGCTCAACACAGGGCAGATCAGGGACTTGACGTTACCTGGTCAGCTCAGCATGAAGAGGCTGCAACGGGCCACCGGGTCAAGGCCAGAAGCTTCAAGGATCGTCGATTGTTGAGATCTAGGCTAGCCAGACAATGGTTCTTGCAATTCTAGCTCTTCATCTCCTACGTCCGCGAAACAAGGCAGAGCAGAGGAGTGAATCCGGAGGGCCGTTGGTTGAGCACGATGAGCGCGTACGCCGAAGGAGGCCGCTTGTCATTGTCGGCGGATGTGGCGGCTGAGGGGTGAAGGAAGGAGGAGCGGTACCATCGGACCAAGGATCGCACCGAGATGGAGCCACGTCGGTGTCAAGCGGTGGAAAAGATCGAGAACCGGAGGCACCGTGACGTGAGCGACGAAAGTTCGCCCAAGGAGAAGAAAAATGGAGAGGATCCCCTTACTCAAATCGGAGAGTGGTGCCTAAACGTAACCTTCGGGAGAATGAAAGAAAGAACCTCTGTTTTTTTTTTTCCTTTCAATTAGCTGCGAAAATTCAGGTGTCAACATGTACGCTGCTACACAAAAATAATGAAGTAAAAAATAAATATTCGTTCGCATTGCTTCTTTATGTCCCTAATTTGAATTAATTCTTTTGTCCCAAATAGCGAAACATGAATAGAGTTAGTTCGAATAAAGGTAGCAACTATTGCATGATATGGACAATGCATAATAAGATTTCATTACAGGCAAGACTCCACGATACTCTATACACATGAAGGATTTCAGGTGTAAAAAAAAGTAGTGGGAGTGCCAGCACGTAATGTTCGGCGTTTACCCTCGTCGCACGTCTCAATTTGGGTGACAGAGTCTGCAATCAATATGCTTGGGAGCCTTCTAGTTATTGCATATCCACAGCGGGTTGGAAAAGACACATTTCTAACAAATTCTCTTATCCACAAAAATACATAAGTAAATAACCAAGTGATGGTGCTATTTATGAACTCCATCGTTGCAGAAAGATACTGAGCATCGGACACCAACGGCATGTACTAAAATCGAGCAGATGCTAGTACTTCACGGCTTATAAAGAGTTGTTAGACAATAGGATAGGGCATCCTTGAGGTGTATTGAAATTGAACCTAATATTTAAGCCAGGAAATGGCTTTCATTGGCAGGCAGCCCGTCGCTACTTGCCACACCAGTTGACAAGGCATTAGACACAAGGCAGGGATTCATGATGGTTCAGCATCAATATTCAGGGCGGGATTAGACAATGAAGTTTTTGACCACTGAAAGGGATTCATGACGACCGGTAGGCCTACTGTCCAAGCCGTGCTTGAAACTCCGTATCTGTTCCATCCCACCATTCTTTGCTGGCAATGGTTATTGCTGTGGTTCCTAAATACTTTGATAGGACAGGCAAAAAGAGAAGATTAAACAGCATTCGTGTTTGCAACTTTCTGGTCAAGGGGTGCGTCCAAATACTCGAAGGGTCTTCGGTGCTTATTCGCAACTCTTCTTTTGACTTTGTATTTTAAGCCCATCCGAAATTACCAGAACTATATCTGAAGCGATTTAGGCAATTTGAGTCCTCTTTCTCCCACTTCATTCCAACATATAGGGGTTCCAAGAGCTCTGCCATACAATGCTTCGAACGAAGCCCTAAGTTTGGTTTACCAAATATCTGGGCTTGGAAGGTTCATGTATAGAAGATGTACCAGTCTCGCGTAAGCTCTAACTTTGAATCAAGTGGGTATGTGATGCTTTGTGTATGTGATTTCTAGGATTGTTGACTTCGTAGATAATTATTTGTCAAACCTGTGGCTGATGGCTATACAAAGTTAAGCAGGACATTAGGATATTTTTTAGGAATTTTGCAAAAATGAGTTACCACTAGCCTATTGGGGTTTGTCTAGAAATCAAGTGAGGTATGTGAGTATATCTCACTCCCTATGCAACCAAAGAATCTAGGGTCGGGGACTTGATTACACTAATTAACCAATTAGTGTCATTTCGGTACATAATCTTGTTCATTTTAAAAGAAAATATTTTTGTCAAGCAGTTTGGATTGATTTTACACCTATCCACTAATATATGAGGTGGTCACGCGAGTGTGCAATTATTAAAGTAACAATTATAGCTATCAAGATCCTAATTGCAGTAAAATTAAATACGTGCAATTAAACATAATTAGATATGCAAATTAAACATACAATATAATCAAAATATGAGTAAATAAATGCTTCATTACACTAAGAAGGCACAATTCCTAACCAAATCCTACATTTTTTAATTTTCTAAATTTTTGAAAAAAATTAATTAATTTTTAAAAATATATATTTACAAATATTTTTAAAATATTATAATAATATTTAAAATAACCTGGGTCGAATCCTCAGGTTGGGTTCGACCTAGTTCGTTGAAAAAGGCCTAAGCTCGGATTGAGCCAGGCCACGCAAAAACCAGTCGGGCTAGGCCTAATGTGCAAGCCCAGTCATATCTAATTTTTCTTTAAAATAAAGCTCACAATCCCACTAACTAAAACCAGCCTAAACCTAGCCCTAGTACTTGGCCCAAATTGCTCAAAACCCTACCCGATGGCCATTTGATTGGTGCCGTTGCTCAACACCTCCACCAACATTGTCCTGCTATGGTCGCAAGTCTAGACCATTGTAGGAGTACCCGAAGCCCCACACCAAGGCCGATCGACTGATTGGACTTCAAGGCTAGCTTGAACACCGGTCCGTTTGTTTGTTGCTTCACTAGACCAAACCGATGGTCCAATGATCTCGTTAGGCAAATTAACAGCTACAGATCCATCTATCCGGCAATCCCTAACCACTTAGTAGTCAGAGTGGGACCAATTAGCCACTAAAATTAACTTTGGTGGCCTGATCTTTGATCTAAGCTCAAGGATTGGTCCAATCAGACCACTCTTATCTCTAGATCAAACCAATAGCCAGGCGATATCCTTTAGCGGTTTGACCACTACCAACGTCCTCATCCAAGATTCCTCGATCAGTAAGTAGTTGGGACTTGAAGGATCAATCACCTGATCCTCTTCGGTGAACCCAATCTCCAACGACACCCCTCAAACCGCTCCATCTTGGATCGGTTCCACTCATGAATTAAACTGGCTACTCAATTGACTTATTGGTGATCCATAGGTGTTTGATCCGTCCCTTAGAGCCCCGATCATGTTTTGACGAGGTTGTTTTGTCCGATTACATCAAAATCGATGAAAATCAAAGCAAAATGTAATATTCTTGGACTCAAATCCAATGAAGCGAAGTTAGAATAGCTAACCAAGGCTAGGATTCGCATCTAAGACCTTATGAACTACTTAAATATGTTGTTAATATGCTGGATTATTGATTTGCTGAGATTGAAGGGAGATTGAAGTTGATTTGTGGTTGATTGTGTTGGTAAATATGCATTTCTCGGATCTCTATGACATGTTTGCTGTTTAGACTAAAACGAGGTCTTAGATATCCTTATTTCGACTTAAGACCTTCTAGACTTAGAAAGTGCGCTCTGAGACCTTCGAATTGATAGATTGCATGGCTTAAATGACCAACATTTGACCCTCGAAAAACACATTACAATCTACTCAATATCTGCAGATTCTTGGTGCTCTTTAGGTTTTGTCTTTAATCGGCCTTAGCATTTAATTTTTAATTTTTAATTTTTGTTCAGCCTTTTAGGATAGTTTTTTTGACGAAGTTGTCTTCATGAAACTTGTTCCTCATTGTCTTAAGAAAGTATTTTTTTTTTTAATATAATTTTTGGACATATGGTTCGTTAGGTCAAAACCTCTTAAATCTAAATATGTGTTTGTCTACCCTATACTAATCCGAGGCATATTTAGGGAAAAATTAAATACATGATTTGACATTAGGGCCTTCGTGAAAAAATAAAATACATGTCGTATGCTTTCTATTGGTGCATGATTTGCATGATTTTGACATCATTTGATATGTCAATCATGTGTGTAAACGTACATTGGTACTGCTGCAATTAGGATAATCAGTAATACGCATCTAGTTTGGCATTTTTGTCATCATTAGTATGATTGCAATTAGATTTTGAGTTCTTAACGGAAAATATTTGTCATCATTCATTCTGTATGACATATTTTTGTTGGATTTGTGCATATTCTTAAGTGATCAAAATTAGACATGTTTTCAGCTCTTGATATAAGGATTAAAACCTTATCACGCGTATGCCTTTTCATGCTTGTTTAGGTCTCTTAGAGACCAAATTTAATATTATTACTTTCTTGATTTTTGAATTACATATTACAGGCTTCGTGTGCATATATGGTTCACAATAGTTGAATGGCATTTTACAAGTGAAAATCATGTCATAATTGTGCTAGTTACACTTAGAAATTTTCGAATACGTCATTATAAGTCTTAGATTATTTTGTATTGACATTGAATCATATGACATTTGCGCATCCGACTTAGGGTTAGATGATTCCCCTAATCACTTGTCGCATCCAATTTTAAGTTGTGTATGATCTTCATGCCATTTGTGCAGTGCATGAATAATTTTAGAACTTAATAATGCACATTTAAGTTCTTTTTTTATGGCTGACATCCACAATTTTACAAGGTCTTAAACACCAGGTTGACCTTGATTGGACCCAAACCCTTCTAGGAAATTATAAACCACACCTAGAGATTTCAAATGCTAGTAATTTGCATGATTTCATGCAAATTACTTGTCGTTAGGTACATTTACCATTTTTCCTAAACTAGACTAGAATTTAAACTTAGGTTTAAATTCGGATCCCTGTTTTTGCCCGTCTATATAGACTTTTACCATTTTCGTACCAATTTTTCGGTAGGGATTTTGAGGTTGGTCCCTCAATAAATTTTGTTTGTTACCCTGTTGATTATATTGTGGAAAAATTTCATAATCTTTAGACTTTACTTGATAGGATAAATCTTGATTGCAATGACTTGGTATCATGCTGTTTGATAAGTTCTGAATGCATTGTTGCTTATTTTCTGATTTTTATAAAATTATGCTTAACTCTTTTAGAAAAAATTTCTTCATGAAAGTTGTTTCATATCATGTTGTTCATGTTAAGTAATTTTTTTCATAAATAGATCATCAATGGGTATAGCCCAATTTTACTGATTTGTTATACTTGGTCTAAAATTTCCTGTTATAAACCTTTGGTTATGATTGCTTCGATAGACTTTTTAGGATAGTTTGGATATGATATTAAGGCATGTCATCTTCATGAAAATTGTTTGAAATCCTTCAATTTTCATTGTCATGATTTTTTTAATGAACGAATTTCCCAAATTACATCGTGAAACTAATTTGGTACATGTGATGGTTTGGACCATATTCAAAATATTTGCAATGCTTGTAAGTGCATTTATACAAGTCCCGGGTTAGCCTTAGCAATTAAATACATTATATAGCCTAGATTTTCCTTAGTCTAAAATGTCTTCAAAGCGTTTTCAAACTTCAAATTAACATTGTGAAAGTCATGGTTTGGACCTCATTCAAAATGTTTGCGATGCTTATGAGTATATTTATACGAGCCTTGAACTGGCCTTAGCAATTAAATACATTCCGTAGCCAAGATATCACTTTGTCTCAGAAAACCTTTTCGATGATTTCAAAACCCATTTTTGAAACATCACATCTACACCCTCATGCATATAATCACATCATTTATTAGAAATGCTTGTATTTATGATTGGTGCATGTTTTGGTAATAAGTGACTCATCGATGGTTCACTCACATGGTTAATTGATTGGGAAATAAGGTCTAAAGGGCTTACATGTATGTTTAATTCCTGCAACGCATATGGATTTTAGATCTATGCTAGGTGCGATACATGATACCGAGGGAAAATCTTGGGAAAACACATAGAATGCCTTATTAGGGACTTACAAGCCTTCTCTTATTTCTCGAAGTTTGTGAAGAAGGTTTAGAATGAAAAGGGTTATGCTATTTCAAGCATAGGAACTGACCATGGGGGTGAGTTTGAAAATCAGGATTTTACGAAGTTCTATGATGAATCTAGTTTTCAGCATGTTTTCTCTTCTCCATACACTCCAGAACAAAATGGGGTTATGGAAAGAAAGAACAAATCCTTATAAGAGATGGCCAAAACTCTCGCAAAATATCCTCTCGATTTTGGGCAGAAGCAGTTTTCACTGCTTGCTATATTATCAACAGAGTAAGGTCTATTTTAGAGAAAACTCCTTATGAAGTGTATAAAAGAAAGAAGTTGAATGTTTCCTACTTTCATGTCTGTTAACACCTAAATTTTGGTGACCTATTTAGTTATTCATCGCATTAAAAAAATAGGGATTAATTTTATCCCTGAAAAAAATTAATTGCATAGCATATAGTTTTAGGTGCATTTATTTTTTAATTTGATGAGTTGGGTTAAGCCCACGAAGAGAGCAAATCGGCCCAAGTCCATATCCTCAAAGAGATTTTATAGATTTATTTGTGCGAAATTTCAAATTTAAGAAATAATCCTCTTGCAATCCTGAATTATATTAAAAACAAATATTGCATTCGGAAAAAGGAATTTTCGTGGATATGGATTTGGAAAAATTAAAACCCTAACCCGTGGCCTATAAATAAGTTAAATGCGTAGGGTTTAGGGAGGCCACACACATTGAATACATGGCCACCATTGATTGAGATACACGATCATACAAGAACGAGAGATGGAGAGAGAGGGTGTGGGTCGTCTTCTTCCTTAGACGATTGCTACCAAGCTCCTACATCTCCGTGACGACGGATTTTTTTTTTCGCCATAAGCTTCACGCCAACGCAACGCTGCGAGACCTTGTTGCTGATTTACCACTCGTACCGCTGCCGCAAACCCAAGTCGCTGCTATTCTTGATCCACAGTCCGAACCAACGACAACCGAGCTTTTGCCACTCTGCTGTGCCGCCGCTGCTCATCACATCGCTGACGACGCCCCCGCAACCCCTTCATCGACAACGTCCCTGCAGCTCCGCTTCTTGATTGTTACCCGAACGCTGCCATTCGCTGCTGCCTGACGAAGCCGAGAAACTGCTGCCTCGCCGAACATCGCCAAGCGTCCTCTGCCGCAGCCCTTCAGTCTTGTGTGGTTCGTGAGTGACACATGAAGAAGTAGAGAGAGAACACGAAGGAAAGATAAATCGTAAGAGCATAGGGCCAATACACGTGGGAAAGTCTTCATATTCAGAGGTCAATAGTCAAAAGATAGGGGGCCACATAACAGACACGACAACACATCGAGAGAGGAAGAGATGAGGCGGCCACCGCTTGCGAGCTTGAAGTCCTCGGTCAAAAAGAGTTATTATAATCTCGCTTGGATAATTCTGAGTGGTGGATTTGTCTTCCTTTTAAGTTCTGTCCAGATTTTACTATAATATTGTGGGCTTTATGATTTTGTTTCATGCAAGCGAAAGAACGATTTTTTTTGGCAATGAGATCGCGAAGGATTCGGAAAGCCAAGCTCGAGCCAGCGCTGATCTTCTCTTCAAGTCGATTCATTAAAGTTTCTACTTTCGCAGGTTCATCGGCTGTGACCCACCCGCATCGCTGCTCACCAACCTCCACCATCGAGTGCCACAACCCTTTCCAGATCAACTGTCGAGCGGATTCCGTTCGGTTCAAATTTGGTAACATTATTTGCAAAATTAGGTAATTATCTTATCTAAATTTGATTTGAATATTTTATTGCCTAATCCGCAACCACAACTCGATTTTTTTATTCCATTTATAAGGCTTTAGATGGAATAATTAATCACGCGGGAATAAAATTGATAGATCAAGGCTTAAGATCAATTTATCGATTTTATTAGCGAAATAATCAAGTATGATTAGATGTCGTTTCCAAATTTGAACGGTGGATAATATTTTTGGTGATCGTGAATGATTTGGTGTTTATCTTTTAATTAAACTATTTATCCTGAAAATAAAAAAAAAAAAAAAAAAAACAGCTTTTGCATTCCTTGTAGATTAGAATTGATTGCATGATAGGTTAGTTATTTTTTTAAATGCATATTTATAAGGCATTTAGAATAGATAGCATTTCACTTTAGATAGACTTTATTGTTAGTGATTTTAATTACGAAATTTTCATAAAAAACAACAACAAAAAATCATCATGCATATGTCATGTAGAATTAGGGCATATTTTGCACGTCATTGCATATTAGAGTTAAATTGCACTTAGTTTAATTTTAGATAATCTTTTTTTAATTTATTATAAGTGTAGGTATTTTTTTCGATATATTGCATTTTAGGATTATTTAGGTTAAGATAATATTTTAGTTTAAATTAGGATTTGGCTCAACCTAATTCCTAATATAAATTAAATAGGATCTTAATCTAGTTAGGTAATTTTCACATTTCACCAAATTTCGAATTTCATGAAAAATACAAAAAATGTCATAGGTTAAATTAGTTCTATTATTTAGGATAAAATGTATTCTTTTAGGAAAAAGAAAAAATGCCATATGCACGTCATTAGGGTTAGATTCACCGAGATGCATGTCATTTATTATTTTTGCTAGGCCCATTTAATTAGAAATTAAATGTCATTAGAATTAGGTTATTTAGTTAACATTGCATTGCATATTGCATGATTTTCATTAATTAAGTTAAAACAAACAAAAAAAAGAAATTGCTTGTTAATTAGAAATCATATCTAGGGTTATTGATGTGGATTCTAATTTAACATTGTAGATGCTTTTGTTACTTTGAGGTAAGTTTTTTTTGCAATTTATTCATTGCTTTTCTTGGATGTTAAATTGATGGTTTGCGCACCCGCATTGTCACCTCACATGTTAGGAAAATAGATTTAAAATCAATTCAAGTTACTTGCCAAACATTTTTTTGAAAATAAAATAATGGTACCGAAAGGACATTAGAGAAATCTAGTGTAATCAAGTCCCCGTACTCATAATCTTTAGTTCGTAGGAGTAAAGTAAATCTCCCGTTACTTTACTTGGGTTTCTAATCGACCCACCAAAAATAGATAAGTGGCTACTCCTAACTAAAATATCATTTGCATGTTAAGAACTTGAACCTAAGTCGTGAATTTGTATGAGCTTGGGAGAGCCCGAGTTAAGTCTAGGCTTAACAATCCATTAGCCAAATCCTATGTGAATCACCCGAAAATTTGGTCGCGACAATATCTTTGGCTGTAAATGTTTTATTATGAAGAATGCAAATGATCGATCTAGAAAATTCGAGGAGAAATCAGACGAAGAAATCTTCCTTGGCTATTCGACTTCAAGCAAAGTCTATAGGGTCTTTAACAAAACAGATTCAATATGTAGAAGAATCTATGAACATCAAGTTTCAAGATTATGTGCAAAATCAACCAGATCAGACTCAACTTAAAGAGTCTAAACATGTTCCAGATTTTACAAAGCCTATTCCCCCGAAGAGGTTCAGACTTTTAGAGAACAGCAACAAGCAGAACGAGAAGATTCAACCGAAGCAAAAGATCAACAAACTCTCAGACCAAATAACAACTGGAAGCACAAATCAAGTCATCCCAAAGAACTCATCATTGGCAACATTGATGAAGAAATTCGCACCAGATTCAAAGGAAGAAAAGAGTCTAGTGCTCTAGCACTTGTTTCTAAAATAGCACCAAAAGGTGTAGACGAAGCCCTGTCTGATGAAAGCTGGATAAAAGCTATGCATGAAGACAATTCAACATCAATGATGTATGGGAGCTAATTCCAAAACCCAAAGGCAAATCTGTGATTGGAACGAAATGGGTTTTTAGGAACAAGATGGATGAGAAAGGAAAAGTGATCAGAAACAAAACAAAGACTTGTAGCAAAAGAATATACACAGGAAAAAGGGATAGACTATGACGAGACCTATACACCAGTATCGAGGTTAGAAGCAATTAGACTAAAGAATGCACCTTGAGCCTAGTATGAAATGTTGAGTAAGTTCTTAACCCATAATGGTTTTGAAAAGGGAAAAGTTAGTACTACTCTTTTTATAAAGAAAAAGGGAAAATATTTTTAGCTGGTACAAATTTATGTAGACGATATTATCTTTGATTCTTTTAACGAAAATCTCTGTAAGAAATTTTCAAGATCTATGCAGGATGAGTTTGAAATGAGCATGATGGGTGAGTTAACTTTCTTTCTGGGATTGCAAGTAAGACAATCGAAGAAAGGTATATTCATTCATGAAGAGAAATATGCAAAAGATCTCATCAAGAAATTTGGGTTGGAGAATTGCAAGAAAATAGAGACACCAATGTCAAGTTCCTCAAAACTGGACAAGGATGAAGGAGGGAATAAAGTAGATTAGAAGCTATACAGAAGCATGATCAGTTCTCTTCTTTACCTAACTGTTTCTAGACCTAATATTTTATTAAGTATTTGCATTTGTGCTAGATTTCAATCTGATCCCAAAGAATCTCATTTAAGTGCTGCAAAACGCATCATTAAATATATTGTGACTTCTCCAAAGCTAGGTCTATAGTATCCAAAAGAATGAGACTTCACCCTTCCTGGATACTTAGATGCTATTTTAGCAGTTTGTAAAATCGATAGAAAGAGCATATCTAGCACTTGTTAATTGCTGGGAAATATGTTGGTATCTTGGTTCTCAAGGAAGCAAAGTACTGTAGCATTATCAACAGCATAAGTAGAGTATGTTGCTCTTGGGAGTTGTTGCTCTCAAATCCTATAGATAAGACAACAATTAAGAGACTTTGGATTAAAGAATCATGCACCGAGATTAGATGCGATCCAATGGGTTTGGTCTGATTTAGGGTTAACTCGGGACCAATCGATAATATTTTTATTTCATTTTTTGTATTTCTTGAAAATGCGATGGAGAACCAGATCAACCTAATGAGTTTGTTGATGAGCAAAGTCAGCTAAAAGAGACAAGCGGTGAGCATCAAACAGAGCAAGCGTCGAGTGTAGGGCGAGCGTTGAGCGAGGCGAGCAACAAGCAAGATGAGCATTGAGTAGCGAGCAACACAAGTAATCAAAAGCGAGTGAGACGAGCAAAAGAAAATGTTTCTTTTGATTTTGGCAAATTGAATAATAAGATGACAAATAAGACAAAAGAGAATGAGTACTAGAGGAGGATACCGTATGGAGCTGTTTATACATTTTTGGATGCTGTGAAGACTCCTCACAAAGACGTTTTCCTCATTTGTAAATTATGCTTTTGATGTTGTAAAAGACATTAAGATATTAAAGAACAGTGTAAAATTACTTGGACTCCTCATTAAGGAGCTGTTTAATGTTGTTAACGCTATTTGTTTTAGGGTTAAAAAATTATAAATAATATAATTATATGGCCATGGTTGGTCCGAATTGGATTGACCCTAAACTCCAAGATCGATGACCAATATGCATAATACTAGTCCAAGAATTCGAAAACCAAGGACCGATCTAGTCTTTTTGGGAACCGGACAAGATCGGTAAGGTTGGGCCGATCTAGGGTCCTCGGTCCAAGATTGACCCTAGACCGATGCTCACCTCCATCAAGAAGTTTGGGTAAATATGTCGCATTGTGAATGGTTAAGGGTTTTTGCCAATTTTCTTTTTCAATTTAAAAATAAAAAGATTCTAGTGACTTGGTTCACATGTTTCAATATCTTAATGGGCTAAATACATTAAGGCCCATGTCATGTTTCAAAAAAATTAATCATAAAGGGAGAGGGCCCACTTTGAAATATCTTTATAACCGTCCTTTTCCTCTTCCTTTTTCATAAACAACGAGTCTCTTATTTTATGCTTTTTCGTGTGAGAAATTGGCTTTTCTTGTGGCGTTCCACATGGCGAGATTATGGGATGATTTTCTATACATAATTTGGCAAGTGATTAGTTAATAAGGAAAGTCGAATACAAGAAATATAATAATAACGAAATATAATTAAAATAAGGAGGAAAGGGACGATCTTCATTCTTTAGTGCCCCTCCCCCTCGTACTCGTTTCGCTTCCTCCACTCTGCAACTACCCTCTCTCCCCTCTCCCTTTCTCTCTCTAGCACGCACGCTCTTTCTCTCTCTGGCCCTCCCTCTCTTCCTCGTTTTTGCCTTATCTCTTTGAATTCCTTTTTCCATGGCCATGAGGGGGGAAGAGAAGGGCGTGCTGGTGTGCCGCAGCATCCTGGGCCTCGCCGCGGTGGCGGAGGGCCGCAGGCCACCATTATGGAGCCGGTCGCGGCTATGCCTGAGGGGCAGGGATCCTAGTGGCGGCAGCGGCAAGTGGTTCTCAGCGCTGTCGGTGGCGGAGGAGGAGTGAGTGCGAGCCGACACCGGCGCAACTGTTGAAGCCCCCACTGGCAACGGTGGCCCTTGTGCCGAGGGATGTGGCACTGTTCGTTGTTGGGGCCATTGCGAACGCCGCCACAAAGACCGTCACAGCTCCGCTCGACCGGATTAAGCTTCTTATGCAGTGTTTCTTTTTATTTTATTTTTATTTTTTATTGTTTTTTTGCTTTTGTTGATTTTGGCGAGCTTCGAATTCAATGGCATTTCCTTTGGCTCAGGAGGATGAATTTTGGTTTGGCCTCGTGTGTTTTGATTCGAGGAGAGTGATGTGACTATCGATTATTTGAATTGTGGATTGTTGTAGGGGAATAAGCTACGATAACTATGAAAATTGAAAAACTATAATCTTCAAATGTTGTTCTTGTTTTTCTGTTACTGATTTATGTTCTTGATATCTCTGACTTATAGTGCAACCGATTGGTTGTGGCGAAATTTAGCTACTGCTATGACACGGCCATGTGTTTGGACAGTACGTTGCTGCACTGCAAATGGGAATGATCCTTTTCCTCGGGATATATTTGTGACAGAACAGGGTTGTGAGGAATAATGTAACAAATGCAGGGCCAAGGTCGTTTGGATTTTTGGATTGATTGCCTTGATTTTTCAGTTTGGGGTCATCTTCATGAGTGCATGTTCCTTTGGAGTGGAAGAGGAAAGGTGGATACTTCATTAAAAGAGAAGATTAAGATTTTCTACTTGTTCAAATCTATGTTGATGATATTATTTTTGGACCACCTAATGAAAATCTGTGCAAGAAATTTTCTAAGTCTATGCAAGATGAATTCGAGATGAGTATGATGGGTGAATTAATTTTCTTTCTCAGATTATAAGTCAAACAAGTGAAGAAAGAAATTTTCATTCACCAAGAAAAATATGCAAAAGATCTCATCAAGAAGTTCGGATTAGAAAATTGCAAAAAGACTGAGATACCAACGTCAAGCTCTTCGAAGTTGGATAAAGATGAATGATGAAAGAAGGTTGACCAGAAGCTCTGCAGAGCATTTAAACCTGACATTTTGTTTAGTGTTTGCATTTGTGCTAGATTCCAATCAGATCCTAAAGAATCTTATCTAAGTGATGCAAAACATATCATCAAATACGTTACAACTACTCCAAAGCTAGGTTTGTAGTATCCCAAAGAATGAGACTTTACTCACTTTGGATATTCAGACGCAGATTTAGCAGGTTGTAGAGTTGATAGAAAAACTACTTCTGGTAATTGTCAATTGCTAAGCAACAAGCTGGTATCTTGGTTCTCAAGGAAGTAGAGTACTGTAGCTCTTTTAATAACATAAGCAGAGTATGTAACTCTTGGAAACTGTTGTTAAAAAATATTGTTGATAAAATAATAGCTAAGAGACTTTGGAGTTGAAGATTCGTGCACCGAGATCAAATATGACAACACCAATGCTATCAATCTCACAAAGAATCCAATTATTCATTCAAAAGCAAAGCACATAGAAATACGATATCATTTCATTAGAGATCATGTTCAAAATAGAAAAATTATGATACAGTTCATTGACTCGAAAAATCAGTTGGCAGACATATTTACAAAGCCACTGGAGAAAAGCCTATTTAAGTCTATTCACTCCAGACTAAACATCATACCCTTTTATCAATTAAAGTCTGAAGATGATTAGACAACGTCCAAAAGTTACGACTGTAAGTTAATTTCTGTTTAATATAAAAATTTAATTTTAGGAAGAAATTTTGAAAAGGTACGTTTATTTTTTGAATCGTTATCCTTAGAAATTATCTTTTTCGAGTTTTGAATTTATGGCAGTTTTTCATTTTAAAAAAGACAGTTTTTACTTTTTCCTTTATGACGATCTGTATACCCCATTTTGTCTGCTTTATATATTGTCAATTTTTTTCTTCTCCGTTTACACTCACTCAAATCCTAGAATATAGCACTCCACTTTCTCACACTCTCTCTAGTTTAATTTGAAAAGATCTCACCTTTTTCACGATTGAGTTTGAGGAATCCCCCAAAGAAAGTCTTCTAGAATCGCGAGCAAGGGACCACAGCACATGCCAGAGGGTTCTACGCACTTTGATCTGATCAAGGAAGAAGACTCTTCTCAACAGCAGCAACAAAGTCAACAACAACATTCTCAACAACGTCACTCTTCACAGCAAGGGACACGTTCCTCCGCAGCAACAAGCAGAAGAAGAGATTATTGAAAGTGTTGAACCCGTAAGGACTCTGAAGCCCGAATTTCTCTTTAAACTCTACTCTAAGTTAAAGAAGGGTGGAACTGCGATGTCATTAAGTGATGAGTTCTTGATCGAAAGAGGATATAGGAATGAGACTCACTTTTTGAGAACAATGGAAAGGATGGGCATTACGCCTGTAGTTTTGGCAACAAGGACTTTTGCCAACTTTCTAAATGATACACGGTTCAAAACCTTTAATCAGCCTGAAGGGAAGGATGATGATGAGAGGATGTATACAAATTTTTAGCCTAGGATGGGTGTCGTTGCAAATGTTCATGGTAAAAGGATGGACCTTTTTTGTTCTAAGGACCCCAAAAAGACTTATTCGAAACTACTGAAGAGAGGGGTGATGAACCCTAGAAGTGTAGACTTTGATTTTCTTAATTCCTTGAAGGTGAAATTAAGGGAGAAGTTTGCTCTTCTTCAACTTGAACGTTTTTGCTCTGAGATGACTGTCGCCTACCCAAAACTTACAACTTACTTCTATTCAAATCTATTTTTTTTAGATGCAAATAAATTTTCTTTTACAGTTAGGGACAAACAATTTGTGGTGGATGTGGACACATTGGCTGATGTGATTGGAGTGGAAAGAGGGAGTTTCCAACCAATCGGTGTGTCTGTTGGTCACACAACTTTAGCTCTCGTGCGGGACAAGCTTGCTGAAGGCAGAATTTCTTACTCTAGAACGAACGCCTCCAATATTTTGCTTTAAAATATCATGATGAATTGCATCAGACCCAAGTTAATATCAAAGACTGATGTTTCTTACTCTGAAGCGAAGTTGATTTATGCCATCAACATCGGATTCAAGTTCTCACTGCCTCACACTATCCTAATGAGGACAGTTATGAAGGACAAGGGGCAACTTCCTTACTATGCTCTTGTTACTCGTTTATTCAGACATTTTTTAGCCTCTTGCTATTCTGTGTGTTCGAACCATTGCTCTAATGGTAGTTGGACTGAAAATGGTTTCTAAGATGCGTTTAAAGGAGTTGCACAAAGTTTTGGAGAGCATTAAGAAGTCTCCTATTAAGGCAAGACAAGACTCTGCAACAGGAAAAAGAAAAGATAAGGAGCCCATAAACGAACCTACCAAGAAGAGGAAAGCCATTATCTTGCAGGATGAAGAAGATGAGGATGACATCACTCTCTTTGCCTTTGCCTTAAGGAATTTACAGAGTTTTGTTAGCTTTCAAAAGCTAAAGGAAAGCGAGAACAGAGAAAGAGAAGATGTAAAGAAGAGAAGTGAAGAAAGAGAACAAAGGAGAACAAAGGAATAAGAAAGAGAAAGAGAAGAGGAGGAAGAAGAGGGTCAAGATGATTCTCTTGAACTAACTTTTGTTGTATCCTTGTCCAATGAATCAGACAAGACAATGAGTGGAAATGCAGGAAAAGAAAAGGAAGAACATCACCTTGATGCTGAAAAAGAACAAGAACAAAAATATGAATTCTTTTCTCCACCTGAAGGCACATAAACAGGGGGAGCAACTGACAAAAGAGGTATTTCTTCACCTGTTTTTACTAGTGATGTTAGTAGATCTCCAGCAGATCCAGAAGATATGTATGCCTCTCAATACCCCGAAGCAAATCTTGAGGCATCCACTCCAAGTCCTAGTGATTGAACTGCTGATGTTCCCTCACATCTTAAGACTCCTGGAATTGATTCGGCTGGACCCAGTGCTACAATAGAACTAACAGCAGACTTTCAAAGGTTGCTAGATTTCAAAAATTGAAGGGTCAGCAATATGGTTTTGAGTTTGAGATGAAGAACCTCATGACAGCTCTTAAGTCAACTTCAGACTCTCTATAAGAGCAGTTACAAGCCCTGAAGCTTCAAATGCAAGAAAATGCAAAGGGAGAGGATATTCAACAACTAAAGGAGACTTTGAAGACACTGGAGGAGACTATCAAGTCTATGGAGGATTTCTAGATCGTTCGCATCCCCAAATAGCCATGATTTTTACCCAACTCTATTCCACTTTTTCTCTACTTTTTTGCTGATGACAAAAATGAGGAGAGAGTTTATGTAGATTTGACTTATTTATCTTTTGGTACTTCTTATTTTTGCTTGGTATTTTAGACTGACTTTGGAACTGGTATATTTTGGACATTTGACTGCTATTTGATTTTGAATCTTTTTGACACGTGTAGTAACTAAGTCTGTGATAATAATTGTGGCTGAATAGTTTTTATCTTGCAGGATTAACATGTTTTCTGTGATTGCAGAATCGATGCTATTCAGGTCCTAATCAACTTATTATAAGATATCACATTTTTCTTGAGTGTTGTTTTGTATGACAAAATTTTCAAATTTACAGGAAAGTTTTGTCACCATAAAAAAAAAAAAGGGAGAGATTGTTAGAGAAAACTCCTTAATTATTTTGAAGTTGACAAAACATTTCCAAAAGTCTAGTATGAAGACTTGCAGACTTAAGTATTATAGTCTGAAGACTTCCAGACTCTATTGTTAAAGTTTGCAAACCGTCAGACTTAAGTTTCAAAGCATGCTATTCTCAAAGCTGATCACTCGTGAAATAACTAGATTATCTGGGAGAAAAGAGAAATACGAATATTCCACTAGGGTCTGCTTCACAGCCATGGAACCAGTTTAGTTAATCAATGAATATTTTAAGGAATTAAGAGCTCCTGAGGGCTTTGACTATACCATAGCCTCGTGTTGAAGCCATTATATCTGCCCACTATAAGACCCTTGGAGATATTGCACCAAACAGAGCGAGACTTGTATTGTTAATCACCGCCTTGTAACATTAAGATAGAAGCTATATATGACTTGAATTTTAATTTGGCATGAGGTTCAATCAACAGTGATTACGACCATCATTGTCATACTAATGAAATAAATTTTTGGGCATTTTGGTGCAGTCGTTGATTTTTGAGAGATAAGAACCTCTGAACTTCTCAAAATCTATAAAAAGACAGTAAATTGTCGGCAAAAGTCTGCAGCATAAGTTAAATTAAATGCAGCCAATAAAACTTACATTCATAATGACTGTTCCAGTACGCTCATCTGTATAAAGGCCATAGCCATATTGTCTTAACCTCTTCCTCATCCAGTCCGAACCGAGCCAGGCTGCGCAGAAACCAGCCGAGTTGGGCTTGATGTGCAGGCTCAGTTAGGTCTAATTTTTCTTTAAAATAAAGTTCACAAGCCCACTAACTAAACCAGCCTAAACCTAGCCCTAGTACTTGGCCCAAATTGCTCAAAACCCTACTCGACAGGGCTTTCACCCGACCCGGCCAAGACCCGGTTCACCTCCCCTCTCTCTTGCTGTTTTGCAGCATTGGAGGAGGACGTTCAAGACGCCGGCAACTCGGCGACGGCGGCACGATGGGCGGCGAACGAAGGCAACAAGAACGACAACGGCAACTCAAACAGGCGGCGGCTCGGCTCGGATCAGCAAGCAGCGCATTGGGACGGAGGGTCCATGGAGATGAGGTTGGTTCTCCACCAGTTTATTTTTGTTTCTCATTGTCTTATGACAAGAAAATCAGAAATCTGCCATGTGTTCTTGGCCTAATAAAGATTAATTTTGCATGTATTCTTGGCCTAATAAAGATTAATTTTATCCTAGCAACTGTTGTCTACTTCTCATCTTGCCTCATATATGCAGACTCGTGCGTTTGTGTTATGTAGGAGCTTTCTGTAAAGCTTGCATGGCTCTAAATAATAACATTCTCTTGATGCTTTTAATATTTGGATACTTCCCCGCTTTTGGCTCTTTTTTGAGGAATAGCGTTTGTGATTGCTCCATTTTTTATTTTATTTTTTTCTTTGAATTTCTTGATGCTGCCGCCCTAGTGTTCAATGTGGAAATGGTGCAACTACGAGGTTGAACCAACTACTTTTATTCTTCAATTTTATAGGGGACATTTCGGGGAGGGGGAGGGGGAGGGGGAGGGAGGTGTGGATGGGCATGGACCAGGGCTGCAGGATTTGGAGGGACGCAAGATTAGGGTCAAGGGGGAAATTTGGTCAGAAGGCTGCAGGGTTAGGGTTAACAGGGAAAATTCAGTAAAATTTGGTCGGAGGGCTGCGGGATTAGAGTTAAGGGGGAAAATTTGGAGGAAAATTTGGTGAAAAATTGGTTTGTACGAGAATGGTGGGGCCGCACGATTCGGGTTTTAAAAGACTAATTTAGCAAAGAGGCACGTCCAGAGGGAGTAGTTCGGATATTATGGGATTTGAAGTACTATATTTTTAGCAGAGAAGTAAACTCGACAAGAGCGGGTTCCGAGGATATGGAAGAGATCATGGTAATGGGAGTCGCCATGGTCCTAGTGTTGGTGGCTTTTCTGGTAATGAGTCGGTACCCATCTCTCAGCCGTGAGTACTTTTGATATCAAGTAATATTTTTTTTAGGGCTCCATCTCTTCTTATGGCTTCCATGTTTTAATAAGAATTTAATAAAATGTGTAAGTTGCCTTTTAACAACTCAACAAATAGCTCATTCAAATGATGCTTTCGAGACTCACATATGATATTGTGTTCAAGAATATGTGGAGTACCGGTGGAATTGTTTCTACAAAAAAAAATTCAATAAAGCAAATGTTGTAAGAAATTAAGCATTGTTAGGGGATAAAGGAAAATGCGATCTACATATGACAATTATCTAGAATCTTGAACTTAAAGAATATTTTAGATTTTAACTGAAATTATTCAAAAATAGGGGAAAAAAAAAAAACCTACTTCTCTTATTTGGTTTTCCAATAAAATAAAGAAAAATCGTACCCTTAATTAAGTTGGTTCGATTTAAAGAAAAATAGTACTCGATATGAAAAGTACTCACGGTTGAGAGATGGGTACCGACTCATCACCATAAAAGCCACCAATACGAGGACCATGGCAACTCCCATTACCATGATCTCTTCCATATCCTCAAAACTCACTCTTGTCAGGTTTACCTCTCTGCTAAAAATATAGTACTTCAAGTCCCATAATATCCAAACTACTCCCTCCCTCTAGATGTGTCTCTTTGCTAGAATAGTCTTTTAAAACCCAAATCATGCGGCCCCACCGTTCCCATACAAACCAAATTTTCACCAAAATTTCCCCCCAATTTTCCCCTTAACCCTAATCCCATGGCCCTCCGATCAAATTTTACCGAATTTTCCCCCTTGACCCTAATCCTACGGCCCTCCAACCAAATTTCCCCCTTACCCTAATTCTGCGGCCCTCCGAATCCTGTGGCCCTCGCCCATCCACACCTCCCTCTCCCTCTCCCTCTTCCCCTCCCCGTCCCCTATAAAATTGAAGAATAAAAGCAATTGGTTCAACGTAGTTGCACCATTTCCACATTAAACACTAGAAACAACATCAACAAATTCAAAGGAAAAAATAGAATAAAAAATAAGCAAAAAAGATCTAAAAGCAGAGATGTATCTAAATATTAAAAGCATCCAGAGCTCCTACATAACGAAACGCACAACGAAACACATGAGTCAAAACATACGAGTCTGCATATTTGAGGCAAGATAAAACAGACAGCTCCTACATAACAAAACACACGAGTCTGCATATATGAGGCAAAATGAGAAGAGAATACATGCAAAATTAATCTTTATTAGACCAAGAACACATGCCAGACAATGAAAAACAAAAATGAACTGGTGGAGAACCAACCTCATCTCCACGCTCACCAACCCACTCCCTCGAACTTTTGCAACACCACGACCCACTCCCTCGAACTTTTGCAACATGCTTCAATGTGGCATAAAGCCCCATTGCCGCCTCTGCATCTCGACCCTACAATTCTGCGCCAGGATGGAGATGTAATCCCTGTTGATCTTCACCTCGAACCTCGCTCTTTCGTAGCTATCCCCCGCTATCCGGATAATCCTTTTGAAGTGGACTTAACATAATAATTCACACCGCTCTGCGTCGTGTACTTTGGATAAGGAGTAATCGGGTCAGAAGAAGGCAAGAAATTCAATAAAAGGATCAACATGACGGGGAACAGAATCAATTATCCGCCTGTCTCTACCCCATTCCAGTCCCGAAGCTAAACCCTCGATACTGCGTAGTTGCCGGCTGCATGCCGCAGAAGAAGTTCCTAAATATCTCATCGGTGTCGAACCCGCCTCATAAAATCCATTGAACCCTTGCGCTGGGCCGCGCCTGGCCGCCTGAGCCATGTGAACAGGCTCATCAGAACCAGTGACATCATACTTCTTCCGGCTCTCCTCGTCGCTCAAGCACTGAAAGGCCTTGGAAACCGCCTTGAACGCCTCCCCAGCCCGGAAGCTTTATTCTTGTCAGGATGAACCTTCAGGGAAAGCTTCCTATAGGCCATCCGCACATCCTCCACGGTGCAGCTCCTCTCAACCCCTAATATCTCATAGAAGTCCTTCTTCCTAATTTGCCTCACGATCGCAATCTGCTCCTCGGTGTACGACGCCGCGCTGCTCGACGAGGAGAACGAACCAGCCGCCAACGGGCCTCGGTGCCGAACCGACGGCCTCTGCTGGCCAGATCGGTCCGGCGCCGGCCCCTCGCCATTGTTGGCCGATTCCGACTGCGAATCGGACTGCCCCTCCATTTTCTACAGCAGATCGTCAACCGGCAGGCTGGGATCTCTAGACGAGTGCGGCGATCGCCGGAGGCCACGGGAACGCCGCATTGGGGACCAGAAAATAGCGAAATTCGCGACGGCGAGGCATTGAATCCGACGGAGACGGAGTGGATTAGGGGTAGGGCTTTTGAGAGAGAGGAAGAAAGGCGATGGTCCTCTGGAATTGTAAATCGCTCGAGGTGGTTACTATAGAACGAGTTGTGTTCGGGTGCGGGCCGGTGTACGCTACCACGCGCCCACGCCCTTACAGTTACACGTAGTCGCGGTGATCCGAGCCGTTCACGCACCGCCTTGTTCCGCCACCTTAGGATTGTTGCTGATTTGGTGTTATAATCGTACGGTGCGCACGTGTACGGGTGAGAGGAGGAGGCAGGACTGATAAGTGCGGGTGAAATACACGAGAAAATATTCAGTGGTCTCGCTGAATTCTAAAGCCAAAAAGGAATATTTTTCAGTGAAATCACATTCACTCGATTGTCTCTATAACATATATCGACAGCAATTTGCACTATATGCATCAGAAATGTATAACATTAACCTTCACACAAGGTTCATTTACACGAGAAAATCCCAGTCAATGACATCTCGCTTTTCCTCGAAGCGATCGACAGATCCTAATCATTCAACATGCTTGAAGTTAATCCTATGTTGCTATGAGAATGATCACCTCCGCCTCTTTATTTCCCAGAGCGTTATTATTATGCCCTTCAATGCTTGATTGATGTCCGTTTTGCTCCTCATTCCCCATCACAATCACAGCGCCAAAATGAACGTGCCTTTGCTCGTCCTCATCATTGTCCCCACCATGCGGGGAATCTTTCACCGGCGACTGCGAATTATCCGCCGGCACTGGCTCTGGCGCCTCAGCAGTGCTATTTACGCGAGCAGTGAACCCTCCTAGTGGATTATTAGCAAGTCTATGCCGGAGCCAATGGTGGAGATAATAAAGAAGATAAAAGCGGAGATAACCAAGAAGCCAAAAAGCACCATGGAAGGGCCACAAGGACTATGCCGACGGGGTAGAGCTAGCTGGGGGATTCGGTCTTAGGACGGAATGAGTAGAGGCTGAGGAAGACACTCCCCACGACGATGCACACAAAGAAGAGGCTGAATACTGTCAGGACCCGTGCATCGCCATCCCTTTCTCCCATAGAGATCTAACTTAGATGGCTAAATGTTATGAACATGAGAAAAATGAAGAACATGAACCAAATTACAGACGAGCAATTGTTGATCCTATATATGTTTCTTACGCTAGGATGGTTGCTGGTGGTAGACAAAGCGGTGTCGGCATCTCATGGTGGTGGGAGAGAGAGAGAGAGAGGCGCGGGACTCTGTTGATTGTTCTTTGCATAGCCGCTAGGGGCAATGCTACATATATAGGCAAAACGCAATTCAAAGGCCAGTAATATGTCTTTTTGAACTTCTCAGTGCAGCTCCAATTCTTTTTTCTTTTTATGGTTTTCGTAGGTTGGAACAATTATCAAACACAAAAACGACAACTAGAAAATGGAAGGAGGCTTCTAATGGAAGGAAGGTTCTTAATGAAAGCTTTATGGTTAGTTGAGAACTGTTGCAACATTTAATTTGGAACTGTTGCGACATTTTGCGTTGTAGCCAAACTCTGAAAATGACATAAATCGATACGAGATAATTCTCCTTCTTTGACTTTTGAAAGCTAACCCAACCCGTGGCAAATGAGGGCGGTAGCTCATCAAGAAGGCCGGCCCATGAGCATATTGCCTAGGAGTTCATGTTTTGTGTTCGTGCGTGTCGACTGATCTCATCGTTCATGTTGTTACAAAATTGTTTTGATATGATGGCATAATTTCGGAAACTGCCAACCTTACATGATCGAGCCTAGTAACGGCTGACCCGTAAAGCAAGAACGTCGCAATTGGATATGTTATCTAATGCGGGAGCATCCAATTCTATGGGACAACCCATAATGAAGGCGTGGATCTAGAATGAAGGCATCGGTGTGAAGATAGATTTTGGTTATAACTTACTGCGGTGGGTCCAAAATGAAGGCGTCGATGTGAAGACCATCAATCAAGTTATCGATATAAGAGATTAATTGTTGATTGATTACCGAGCCATTGAACAAGGAGTTGTCAATTATTGACTTTTTCAAATTAAGTTCCGTTTCGGCAAAATAGTTGCCAATTTTCAACACTAATTAACAACATATTTGATGGAAGACTATTCTTGGTTATTTTCTTGGTTATTTGGGGAAGATCCGAGATAGTTATTTTTCTAGATAAGGCTGATGGACGAATTTCGGAAGATGTATTGCAGGGCTGAAGAGTCGATATTTCAGGTCTCCATGTCGTTAATGAATTTTCCAATTACGAGGTCTTTAAATGCTTTCTAGTTCCTGTGTCCTTAATTGTTCCTTGACTAATGTGCACCATACGTCTGTGAGCTTTTTGGGCACTGTAGCTATCAGGAGCATCCTTACTAGTTCGAATAGTAAGCTAGCTTCTTTGACAACGTACATGGATATTAGGGCAAACCAAGATTATCAATATCACGATGTTTTTTTCTAAAAGAAAACATCTAGAAGTTTCATGGTTTATCAAATTATATGGGGAAATCGAACAATTAAGGGATGGAGCACAACGAAATACTACAAATTGATCTTTTTCTTTGATTGGCATGTCTGTGAACCCATGTTGATCCTGATCAATAAAAAGAAGAACCCATGGTGATGTATATACTTATATTATTGCAGCATGTCAGTCAGGGTACTACTGGGAAGACGCAACCCAAAACTAATTTTGTGGAAGTTTGTACCTTTTTGCACCTCTACAGAAGTTTTGATCGGATGTGGATATTCTTTATATTGGCATATCAGGTAGCCTTGATGTTGAGCAGCATTATGTCGTACACTTTCTCTGCAAGAAATTAAACGTGCTCCATTTTCTTGGTTCAGGCCATGGTAATTGTTGCATCTGTCACTGCTCTCTTCCACGAGCATGTTTTCAGACAAGTTTTGATCATCTTCATAACTCATGATTTCCTGAACTTTCTGAGGGGTATGGTGATGGTACTTTATGTATGTTTCACCATTATTACCGTAGACTCAATGTGCTAATTTATGCTACATATAAAATAAGACTAGACATTAGCCAGCCCTTTTTGCGGGATAACCACAACATGATAAAAGTCATGTTTAATTGAAATATCAAGAAAATAACCAATATAAAAGTTGACCTTAGTTAAATAGAAATGTGTAGAACTCATTAGTATATTTTTATCATTTGTCCAAGATGTAGTTAGAGGTAATCTCATTATCGAAGAAAAAGGTGGGAATAGAACAAATTCTTAAATACAAAGACCTAAGAAGGTACATACCAATAAAGATACGTCTACATCACGTATAGACGTCGACAAAACATAAATATCTTTATTCTCTCAACAATGCAGGAGTGGGCAATTGCTAAAAGGAAAAAAAAAAAAAAAAGATTAGAAACAAATGGAGTGATAATTAAATGAACAAGATTAAAGAAGATATATATTTAAGGATGTAAATGAGCATAAAAAAAGCTAATATCAAGGGAAGGCGAACATGGGAAGGAAAAGTTCAGACAAACTCTCATAATCTTTTCTCATCATATATGAGGTTATCAAGTCCATTCATTTATAAAAGCTGCAACTTAGTAAATTGAAAAAGAAGCATAAACATGTTAGTTAAATACAAATAATTAGAAAAAAAAAATATGAGGCACACAAATCCTTCTCTTCTCTTGCAATAATGTCATGTTGGTGCCACACATGACCTACAGTAGAGCATAGGTTCACTATGCAAAAAGTAAGAATACTTAAATCAGAAATCACTAGTCAAATGGGACCGGCATTTTAATGAGATGAAGTAATTTTAACATCGTATCTTTTGTAATGAAAAAATTCCAACATTTCCTTTGCTAGAAAAAGAAATCAAATTCAAGTTCATTATTCTCAAATTGAGAAAAGGGATAATGTCACGCTTCATACATTCAAAAGGGGACAACATATTGCCATGATTAATGTCTGTGTGTACTATAGACATGCTTCAGCATCTCCAGTGGGCATCACACATTACCTCGAATCATATTGGTTATGATTTAGAATGTAAATTTTCATTGACATAAGTTTTAGAAGCTAATTCATATCAAATTTATTTTTGCAGAATATAAAATATATAGAAAAGAATGGGAGTACCTTTGACCATTTGTAGAGTAATTTTGCGTTTGACGTCTCTCCAATGTCTATCATCTCCGACAAAACTGCATGAGAAACGGAAGAATTAAAATAATCAAGAGAGAAACAGAATAAGCCCAATATATAAGAGGGATTGATATGTCTGACCGAAAGTTTATAATCGATAGCGTAAGAAATAAGAAAAGATGGGTGAGAGTACTCACATAATTGTGTAACATTTGGGGGAGTCTCCGTTGCATTAAGCCATCGAAGTCATTGAGCATTATCCAAGAAGGTATTATCAGAGTAATACGAAAAAAGAAGATAGTGGTCAACTTCTTTCTGAAAGATTGTATTATGCTGGCAAGTCTATTTGGAAATTATGAGTCAACAAATATTAATATCTTATAAAAGAGAGCTAGTGCTTGTGTAGTTGCATGTGCAACATTCCGGAAAATTCATTATACTGCAATCTACATATCATTAGGACTTTCCAAAACCAGTTGAGCCTTAGGAAGGAGAATATTTGCTTAGCCTTGCGGCCTTCTTTGTGAAGAATGCAGCAAATCCAATTGTTGTGATAAGGAGAAGGCATTTCTAGCCATCTCAAGTTTTATTTGTGAATCTTAGTGGCAATCCTTAGGAAAGACCTTGTTATAATATATCTCTATAGTTACTGTGTAATATGTGTTGAACAGTAAAACAATTTTTTCCTTTCTGTGTTCAATATTTTTACAAGAATATAACCACGCATATATACACGACGTAACCATCCTAGAAGCTCCTACAAATCTGGAGATCTCCTATAAATCACTACAAATCAGGAGATCTCCTACAAATCAAAAGATACATATGTATATATAAAGACCTTAAATAGAAAAACTCTCCTATTGAGGCCATAATTGACAGCTCATGTTAACACTCCCCCTCAAGCTGGTGAGAAAATATCTTTGATACCCAGCTTGACAAGTGAGCTGTGGAAAGCTCGACTCGATACAGCCTTTGTAAGTATGTCTGCCAACTGATCTTCAGATTTGATAAATGAAAAACTCACCACCCTATCATCTAGATTTTGCTTGATAAAATGCCTATCAACTTCAACATGTTTAGTGCGGTCATGTTGAACTGGGTTGTGGGAAATTTGAATCGCGGCCTTATTATCACACAACAATTGCATTCCTAACTTAGGTGGAAAACCAAGTTCTGTCAACAACTTCTTTAGCCACAAAAGCTCAGATAGTCCTTTAGCCATCCCCCGAAACTCAGCTTCAGCACTTGACAAAGCTACTACCTTTTGTTTCTTGCTCCTCCATGTAACCAAGTTCCCTCCCACAAATGTGAAGTAGCCTGACGTCGATCTCCTATCCAAGGTATTGCCAGCCCAATCAGCATCCGTAAATCCTTCCACCTCATGGTGATTATTCTTCGCAAAGAAAAGTCCTTTCCCTGGTGCTGACTTCAAGTAGCGTAAAATTCGAACTACAGCATTCATATGATCTTCACTAGGAGCGTGCATAAATTGACTTACAACTCCTACAGCATATGCAATGTCAGGCCGAGTGTGCGATAGATAAATTAATCTCCCTACCAACCTTTGATATCGGTCCTTATTGGTCGATACCGATTAGGGAAAACTCCAAGTTTATGATTACGTACTATAGGGGTATCAGCAGGTTTGCAATCCAACATCCCCACCTCAGCCAACAAGTCCAATACATACTTTCGTTGAGACAAGAATATACCCTCCTTTGATCTAGCCACTTCAATACCCAAAAAATATTTTAGGCCCCCCAAGTTCTTCATCTCGAACTCATTTGCCAATTTCCTTTGAAGTTCTGTGATCTCCTCAAAGTCATCCCCTGTGATGATCATGTCATCTACGTATATAATCAATCTTTGTTACTTTGTTATGCTGCCGTTTCGGGAACAACGTATGGTCCGAATTACTTTGAGTGTACCCATACCTTTTCATTGCGAGCTAAAGCGACCAAACCAAGCCCGTGGTGATTGCTTTAATCCGTACAACGATCGCTCAAGTTTACATACCACTTCCGATTTATCAGCACACGCATATCCTGGTGGGATTTCCATGTAGATTTCTTCTTCCAAATCTCCATGTAAGAATGCATTCTTTACATCAAATTGATGTAAGGGCCAGTCCAAATTTCTTTGCAAGTGATAACAATACCCGCACAGTGTTCAGTTTTGCAACTGGAGAGAATGTTTCCTGGTAGTCCACACCATAGGTCTGGGTATATCCCTTTGCTACCAGACGTGCCTTGTACCTCTCAACAAAACCATCTGCTTTATATTTGATGGTGAAGACCCATTTACATCCTACTGCCTTCTTTCTCTTCGGTAACTCGACAAGTCTCCAAGTCTTATTTTTCTGTAACGCCTCCATCTCTTCTTGCATTGCTTGAACCCACTTGGGATCCCTCAATGCCTCCGTACTCCACTAGGAACTCTACTTGCGAGAGACATTCGAGACAAATGCCTTTAAAGGTCTCGACAAGCGCTTTGTCGAAACATAATTAGTAATCGGATACTTTGACCTTCGTTCTTCCACATCCGGAGAGTACCTATTAGGAGCCTTGCCACGATTATGTCTATCGGGCAATTTATAACAAACAGCTACATCGGTATCAACGAGACAAATTCTGTGTGGTAGAAGAACTTACCTCGGGAGTATCCTCGGGAGAATTGTCGGGTACTAAAAAGGGGTATTTTGAAGTGGAGGGAGCTGTTCTTGAGATTGTTTGTGTGTCTCTTGCACCAAATCAACCTGATGATCAGATTCCTTAGTGTACTGCTGCTTATTTTCCATTGTCCCACCATGATCCATGACTACATCATTGCTGGCTAACATGTGAACCTGCTTGTCAACTTGCACCTTAGCTTGTGTGTTACCAGTCCTTGTGTCACAAGGTGTTGGCATTGCGGGGTCATTCTTTTTTAAAGCAAAATCATTCGCAACCCCTGCCATCATACCACATTCCCACCAATTTGTCCTTTCACTAGAATTCTCCCCCTGAAAGGTACAATTGGGTGGGGGAAAAAATAATTCGGACTCAACGAATGTGACATCCATTGTGATGTGGGTTTTCTTGGTAGCCGGATTGTAACAACGGTATCCTTTCTGATGAGTGCCATAACCAAAGAAAACACACTTCACCGCTCACGAATCAAGTTTTGTCCGTTGGTTCTTGTGGAGATGGACGTATGCCACACACCCAAACACTTTGGGAGGTAGTGTCATGATGGAAGGAAGAGGAACATAGGATGCAAGTGCTTGAAGTGGGGTCTGAAAATTCAACACACGAGATGGCATTCTATTCATCAAATGTACCGCTGTAACCACGGCGGCATCCCAAAAACGAGATGGAACTTGACCACCTATGAGGAGTGCCCGTGCCGTCTCGAGGATATGACGGTTCTTCCTTTCAGCGATACCATTCTGTTGGGGTGTCCTAGTGCAAGACGTTTCATGTATAAGCCCGTGATCCTGAAAGTAAACTGCAAGATGCTGATTAATATATTCCCCACCATTGTCGCTACGAAGGACTTGAATTTGAGTCCCAAACTGTGTTGCAATCATCCGATGAAACATACGGAATATTGTTGCCACTTAATCTTTATGCTTCATTAAATAAACCCAAGACATCCGGGTACAATCATCCACAAATGTTACAAACCAACGAATCCCAGATAAAGTAGTAAGTGGTGAAGCGCCCCACACGTCCGAATGAACCAAAGAAAATGGCCTGATACTTTTATTAAAACTCAAAGGAAAGAGGCACGATGACTTTTTGCCAAAATACATGTCTCACATTGGAATTCAGTATCTGACAAATTATGAAACAAGTCTGGAAATAAATGTTTTAAATACCCAAAAGACGGGTGTCCTAAGCGACGATGCCATAACCAAATCGCTTTCTCTTTATTAGTAGTCCCACTACTTGTGTGATGTGCTCGGCCTGCTTGAAAGTCATCAACATAGTACAGCCCCCCCCCTTTTAGTACCACGACCAATAATCTCCTTCGTGAGGATATCCGAAATAAGCAAAAAGATGGATACATAAGAACACAACACTTCAAAGCATCGGTGAGTTGGCCAACAGAGAGTAACCGGTTAGACGAGAGAGGGCACTAATAAAGTGTGAGACAATGATAAAGAAGGTGTAAGATCAACATTGCCGGCCCAGTGACAGGATAACTAGTGCCATTCGCATTATATATACTCTGTCTCCTCGGAGTGGTGTAGCATATAATATCATTACGATTGGGTGTCATGTGATCCGTTGCCCCGGAATCAACAATCCACCCCTCCCCGCCACACTGAGAATTACTAACAAGTGCACACCCAATGTTACCTTCAGAAGTCGCATCAGAAGTATTGGTAGCGTCTACCTGCAGTACCAAGGAAAGGGGTGAGGTCCCGATAGCCAATGATGCCTGCCCCCGTCCTATAGAACTTTTTGTCTTTTTCTTGTCCTGCAACTCCTTCCACCAATCCGGATAACCATGCAATTTAAAACAGGTATCTTTTGTATGTTTAGTATTACCACAATGAGTACAGCCTCCTGGATGTTGTGGTTTAGCCTTCAAACCTTTGTTAGTCCTCCCTCCACCAGACGCGGTATTAAGAGGGACCATCTGGAGAGCTTTGGACTCATTGTTGAGAAAGTGCGAGATAACATTTCCACCACGCGACACCAGGGCTGCTGCGGTGCTAGATGGTTCAATTGAAGATAACATAACAGCTTGGCGTACATCCTCTCGCCTCACCCTGGCGTACGCTTGCTCCATTGTCGGGAGGGGATGCATCTGTAGAACATTAGCCCTGACTTTGTCAAGGCGGTCATCGAGCCCGTCAAGGAAAAGATATACACGGTCTTCTTGCACAAGAGCGTTGTAGCGCTCGATATCATGAGGACAAGTCATGGGATTAGGCCGTCGAAAATCAACCTCCCGCCATAAACCCTGAAGATCATTATAATACTTTTCAATCGGGCTGCCTACCTGCTTCAATCGAGACAAACGTCGCTTTAGATCATACACTTGGGAGACATCGGTGCCATCAAAGAACATAGTAGCCACTGAATCCCATACCGCCTTTGCTGTTGGGAAACGGATAAAACTCCCAATCAATGCCGGGTCCATGGAATTGATGAGCCATCCTTTAACTGTACTGTCGTCAATCTTCCACTTCCGAAAATTAGGGTCTGTCGGAAGTGGGGGTGGAAAATCCCCATTGATATATCCCAATTTGTCTTTCCTTGAGATATACATCTCGACAACTTGGGACCAAATGCCATAATTACGGCCATCCAACTTGACTGCAATTGGTGGGGCGGAGTTTTCAGCATGAGAAGGTGAGGCTTGATGGTGAGACAAGATTTGTGTCAACTTGGACGTCAAGGATTCAAGGAGTGCATCAGTAGTGGAATTACCTCCCAGAGCCTGATGCGGGACTACAGTGCCTTCCGTTGGAGCCGGAGGAACTATCTCGATGGGTGGCTTGTCATCCGCCATGAATCCCGATAAAGGGTGCAGTCAATGTGGCAATCCGCACGAAACCACCGCGTGACTACGCCACAACAAGGAATTCGGATCGTGATCAGAACACAGAGTCCCTAGATCATTTGCTCTAATACCATGTTGAACAGTAAAACAATTTTTTCCTTTCTGTGTTCAATATTTTTACAAGAATATAACCACGCATATATACACGACGTAACCATCCTAGAATCTCCTACAAATCTGGAGATCTCCTATAAATCACTACAAATCAGGAGATCTCCTACAAATCAGAAGATACATATGTATATATAAAGACCTTAAATAGAAAAACTCTCCTATTGAGGCCATAATTGACAGCTCATGTTAACAATATGTTATCCTAGACCAGTTACGACTACTTGCATATGTATTGGCAAATTTTATAAGAGCCATGTAGCATATTATCATTTCTGACACTGCCTTCTTCCTTTCCTCTTCTGCAGCAAGTCTAGATATAATTCCAAGTCTAAATGCCTGGAAAAGTATGAGACATTCGCAGATTCTCCGATACATTCTGAATAACAGTAAGAGGGAAAAGGTGACAAACATCCATGGAGTTACCGACGTTCATAGACATTGGCCTTGACTTGAATTCACCTCTGTGACACTAGACATGAAGCTCGAGCATGGGATTTTAGCACTAGGAGAAGCCTTATCTTCCACAGCTGGCGATGCAAAGCATTACTTGCTCCATTTACGAACCTTTGGACTTGAAATATCCGGCGATCACTTGCGGAAATGATCTTGGTGCTGATTTAAATGTGGAGAGAGAGTCAACACTGCTAGTACACGAAAACAATAAAAGAAACGTGATTTGAAAATTTTAACATTCAATCCATAAATTTGTTAGAAATAAAGTAGGGGGAGAGAGGGAAAGAGAGGGAGACTTTGCTTACACCAACTAATTGGTTCATTCTTCCCCACACTTGCATATTCTCATAGGGTTTACTAAACTTGTCAAAATGGATTTTAAACCTGTATACATCCATTTAAAACATAAATTTGTCATATATTAATCACTTAATTTTGAAGATTTTATCTTGAATGAGTCAATTTTGGACGGGTCATTTATAACTTGACCCAAATCTAACCCAACCTACCAGTTTGATAGGTTTAGATTCGACTAATCCTTCTCTTTACCATACCCACTTCATGAAGAGAGTTAATCCTCTATTGAAAGGCGTGCCAAAGTATACGGGATAGTGTCTATAATCAAAGGAGCCCCCGCTTATCAATTTAAATTAAATGTCTTAAGACGTATTTATTGAATGTAATTGTTTGAGGGAAACTTGAAATCAAAGTGATGTAGATATTAAATATTGAATGCAAGCGCTCGTATTAAAGTGATGAAAAGATGAAAAGATGACTTGTGATTTTTTATAGTCGAAGGATAAATTAAAATTAACCACCAAAATACAAAATCCCACGTTAAGATTCTCGTGGACGAGAAGCAGAGCCAAAGCAGACTCTCTCTCTCTTTCTCTCTCTCTCATGGAGCTCTCAGTGACTCCTGCGTCTTCCCTCCGCGTTCCGGCCATCACCCCTCTCCGCAGCTCCCTCGTCTCGCCGTCGTGATGAGCCCGGCGGCAAGCCGAATTGCCAATGCTCCACCGGTCTCTACTTCAAGTTCTCGCGGAGTTCGCCGTCGCTCGGCGCGTCCAGTCCGAAAGCCGGTCCAGACCTGCCCCGAGAAGATCCGATGGGAGGAGCCTTATCCAGGTAACGCTCTTCTGGTCCGCGTCGATTTTGGCTACGGAGCTTCCGGCGTGCTAGCTAGCTGTGCAGGTCATTGTGATCTTTGAACTAGCGAGATCTTTGTCGGTTGGGCTCTTAGGTGCGATTGATAAGCTGAAATAATGTCATTTCTCCCCGGATGAAGAAAGAGTGAGTTCGCGGACCACTCGTTTTAATTGGAAAATGCGCTTCACATGATATTAATCATTTCACTAGATGACAAGTTGGGCAACATAACATTGAATTTGCTTAAGTGGCAGGATGAGAATAATGGTATTGGATGGAATGGATGAAATGCTGCCCTTGAGCTTGTAACTTTTGGCAGTATTGGTGCCATACGGCGAGGGGTTGGTGGTGGGTTCTGCCCAGAAATTGGGATGAGATGTGATATGACTGGAATATGTGGTCCTACTTGTCATGTTGCCTAGAGCAAGTGCACAGCTCAACATTAAGACTCTAATAGGTGGGGTACTGCCTAATGAAGATATGTAATTTGTTGGCCCAACGCCCAAAGAAAAGAGGGAAAACAGTTCGAGTGTAGTTGCTGTTAGGGAGGGAGGGGGGTGGGTTCAATTTTCCATCTTCTTGTATAGGCCTGTGTACTAAGAGTAATCCATCATAGTGGATCTGGTGGTAGCAGTTCTCTACTAAGGGTTTTCCATCACTGCATGGATTTGGTGTAGCAGCAGTTTTCACTAGGCAAAAAAATAAACAGCTTCGATACCTAAAGTGTCTCTTGTTATCAAACTAAAGAAATATAATGGACAACTTGATGAGGAGGGTTTTCTTTAACCCAAGCTGAAAAAACCTCTTTGGTCGGTTTTCATAACGCACCTTGAATACGAAGAACAATCACAGTTGAGGTTTCAAAAAGTCAATCAAAAGTTTCCTTATGCAGAATTCTCAATCAACTATTTGACAAAGCTTCAGTTACGTATCTTTCGGAAGATGCATGATCACGCACTTTCGTTAACTGACATTCCTCGTGTCCTAGAGTCTTCTCTAGTTTACTTGTGCCATAATTGAGTTTACACGATCTGCTAGGCCTGTGCTCAAGTTGGAGCAGCTGGATCTGATCCTATATTGAGTAAAGTCTCTGAGTTTAAAGATGCATGTTGGAGATTTTTAAGACCTCATACAATAAGAGGAACATCTCTGGGCTCCTTGTAAGTATTCTTTTCCTGCTGCCACAGTTATTTCCAATTAGCTGATCATAACACTTTTAGTTTTTCTTATGTTTTGTCTCTCCCTGCTTGCCCCAGTTTACTTGAACTTATTCTTGCTCATCAACGGTTCATTGGTGGCTAGAGCTCTGATCAAGAACTCGCACCTGATAAAGTGGTCTCTTCTGCTTAAAGCATTCTCTGGTCTTTTTGCTTTAATGTGTGGGAATGGATATATTGTCGGCATCAATCAGATATATGATATCGGCATTGACAAGTACGTGGTGCTTGCTTGAACATTGTTTTATTAAAATATATCTGGCTAGATGGGTGTTGGTTACAGCATCACTATTACTAGCATGAGAAGAACTGAAAAGTTACAAGATATTGGAACTGAGAAACAGAGCAAAATTACTTCCAGCGTCAACATGGATGTTTGAAGTGAGAAAGAATGAATGTGTTCTTAATGAAACAATGCGACATCCCAATTTTTACTGGACATCAGATTTAGGTCAGTGTTTGAGGTACCGTGCAAGCACTCACTGTTATTTTGGAGGTCCATCTTTTTAATTAACCTTCTTGTCATGCCTTTGCTTTTGAGGATCAATGTCCTCAACTTCCTCTCCAGTTTTATGATTAGTATCTTTTTTATCTTATTTCAGGGTCAACAAACCTTACTTGCCTATAGCAGCAGGAGATCTTTCTATTCAACATGCCTGGCTTTTGGTGATTTTTTTTGCAGTGACTGGCCTGTCGATTGTTGCTTCGAACTTTGGATCATTCATCACTTCTCTTTACAGTCTGGGTCTTTTTCTTGGAACCATCTATTCGGTTCCTCCTTTTAGGATGAAGAGATTTCCTGTTGCAGCATTTCTTATTATTGCCATGGTATATTTTCTGCCTTTTTTTTTCCCGTAGAATTGAGTAGTTTAAATTTACTTCATCTTTTTGTACCTTGCTTGAGGACTATGTTCGACTCTTTTTTGGGGGATATTGTACTTGTATTGGCACCATAAGTAATAAGGTATTGGTATATGACCTTCAAGGCTATGACGGATACTTCATCGCAATATCTTAGAAAAAGAATTGTCAAAACGTTTGGCAAGTCCTAAACTGTCCAGAGACTCCACACTTATGATGCTGCATGTAACATGCAAAATAGTGTATTCTTTTATACATTGACTTATCCATGACTTGCGATACTTTTGCATATTCTACACGTCCCAAATTCAGGGGTCTGAAGGAATTAAAGCACCCATTTGCACCGGCCAAAACCCTGCTACCTGGTCAGGGTAAACATAACATCAGAAGGGCAGTAGATAAAATAAACACTTCTCAATGTTGTTGGCCATGTTTGTACCTTAATTATGTGAATGTTGCCATTCTGTTCATATTATGGGAGCTCAATTACAAGTAAGCTCTGGTGGGTGTACATGGTGATGGAATCTTAAATGTGCGTGTTTCTATCAAATCACTCTTCAAAAGATTGACCATTTTAATGTAAAGGGGAGAAAACGATATTGACCTTTGGTGTATCTGCTTGCTATCTCTTTATTCTCTTTCTTTATTTTCACATTCTTCCAGTCATTTCTACTTTGAGCTCTTAGTTTCATTGTTCAACTTCACTCGTGAAGTTAATGAACTCCCTCTCTACCTTTGCCTTCTTGTAACTTTTTTGTACGAGTGCTTTGCAATGCATTTTTAAAAGTGTTGCCGTATCATTGGCTCACTGGGGTTTTTCAAAGAGTCGGGAATTATATTTTAATTGGCTGAAATGAAAGAATATGCAATGAGATGGACTTAATAATTCCTTTATCTGAATGGTATGTGTATTCAATTTAATCGAAAGGTACTTTCTTCTTTGATCTAAGGTTAGTTATTTGTTTACATCCAGCTGTTTTTTAGTGAATTTTTTGGCTTAGCAAATGTTAGATGCAGGACATAAGTCGAGAAATCCGAAAGGGATTTTGTTTATGCAACTGAAGGTCTTTCCTAGTCTGGTACTTCAAGTTAATGTCGTGAACTTTATACTTGACTGTACTATTAAATGTCTGGTAATAAGACTCTGAGATGATTTGCATGTGCATTGTGTAGTTTTTAAATTTAATGTTTTCCTTTGTGGCTACTTCAGTTTGAAGGAGTTACAGATTGACTGGATATAATAAAATAAACGAAATATCAAGTCCCAATCTCTATAGTGTATTTATTCATCCATACTATCCTTTTAAGGGAAGGGTTCTTCTTTCGATCTCTCGACTTAAATTACCTCTGAACATTAATAATAACTTGAATTAATTTTAAATTAATGCAAAGGCTATATTTCATTGATTAACCACCACTCTCTACTCTTGAGTCTATAGTTTCAAGTTAATCTCTACTATTTAATTAAGGGTGTATCTGTTTCATGAAAAACGAATTATTTGAAAAATATTTGTCTTTAAATGGTCGTTTGTTGGTATCATTTGATATTGTTACTCAATGAAAAATATTCTCGACATCGACAACAATTTATGTCTCGGCATTCTTCATAAATGATGAAAGCATTTTTTGATTATTCATTTTGTATAAGATACAAACAACAATTTTAAGAAAATTTATTTTTTAAATCGTTTATTTTCGGTGAAAATAAATGGAGTCTAAAATGCAATTAGCTTTGTTAGCAAGGAAGTTATTCATCATTTAGGATATTTTCAGTGGGCGTCACCGGCCCAGCCCAATGTAAATGGCGAACATAGCATGCGTTGGGCCTAGTGACCCATTAATTTCTTGCTTTGGGCAGCAATGCATGGAGAAATATAAAATTCCCAGATAGGTAAGATTGGTATTTGCAAACAATGATCTTTCTTTTGAATTGTCTGAACCTTAATCTCACTCCTATTTATTGGTTTTATTAAATTATTATTTCTCAAATGCCCGGTGATTTTGTTTTCCACCTTATCTGAAATTCTATTCTAATTTACTATAAAACTAGACATTAACTTGCAAATTAAGCTGGAAACTTACAAGAAATAAGACGGTTGTTATAACATATGAAAGTATTATGTCTCTCTATTATATGAAAAAAATTATTAATTAAAGCAAGATGTTTTAGATGTATTTATCGAATGTATGTATTTGGGGGATACTTTAAATTAAAGTGATGTAGATATTGAATGCAAATACTTGTATTAAAGTGACGACATAAAAAAATGACTTGTGATATTACAATAAATCGGAAAGAACTTACAAAGTGGGGGAAAAAACATCAGGCACATGGGGAAGCACTTGATAAAATAAGTTAACAAAAGCAATAAATTGGAGTGAAATTAAAAGTGGAGTGTCTAGGCAACTCAGGGAGACAAACGGAGACCTTACTTTTCGCGAAAACCATAAGACTAAAAAATTTTGCAAACATATAGCCTTAGAAATGTGAAGTGAGATCTCAATTTATCTCAACTTATTCGATCACTAATGTTAAGAAAATATGATGGTCATACTTTTCACCATGTAATGATACCAAAAGACCATGTTGGTTATGATTAAGCCTCCACAATCACATAGGCTATGATTAAGCCCCGAAATAAAAACCAATCTATGCACACATACATCATATCATGTCTCAATACATATGTCGACAATGAGCATCAAATCCACATCACAGTATCGCATACCGGCATATCCATCACCATTGTAATGACATTTATTTATAGAATGTTTGCGGACAACATTCATAGGAAGTTATATTAAACTCAATATTGTATCACAAAATGCTATACTTTCTTATAAAACAAAGGGAAAAAGCCACGAAAAACCCTGAACTTTGCCCAAAGTGACACATTTACCCCAAAAAAATTTTTATGACGTGAAAAACCCCAAACTTTCCAAACCGTGACACATTTACCCTATCAAGTGCATTTTTGTCTTTTTATTCTGTTTTTTTTTTCCTTTTTCTTTTTCTTTTTTTCTTCTTCTTCCCTCCGCCGGCCATGGCAGAGCCAGCGGAGGGAAGCCGGCATCGGGCGAGGGCAGGGACACCCTCGCCCGACGCAGCGAGGGCGGCCCTCACCGACAACGGGCGAGGACGACCCTCACCAGATTTGGCAAGGGTAGGGCCACCCTCGCCCGACGCGGGCGAGGGCGGCCCTCGCCAAAGCATCGGGCAAGGACGGCCCTCGCCGGATCCGGCGAGGCCGGGGACACCCTCGCCGGATCTAGCAAGGGCGGGACACCCTCGCCCGACGCAGGCGAGGGCGGCCCTCGCCGGCATCGGGCGAGGACGGCCCTTGCCGGATCCGGCGAGGGCACCTTGCCCGACGCGAGCAAGGGCCATCGTCTCCGGAGGAAAGAGAAAAGGAAAAGAAAAAAATTTTAAAAATGAAAAGACCAAAATGCCCTCTAATTTTGGAGTAAATGTGTCACATAACGAAAGTTCGGGATTTTTTTGTGTCACAAAAAAAAGTTTGGGGTAAATGTGTCACTTTGGACAAAGTTCAGGGTTTTTTGTGGCTTTTTCCCTAAAACAAAATACCTACCATGATACCACCCGCCGTGGTGGCTCCACTAGTAGGCTCCAAGACCTCCATGCTGGAGGTCTAGAGTTTGAAGCCCCTCAACGCAAGTTGCAGGGAGGTAGGTGGATCATTTGGCGACTTACCCGGGGTGCGTGGGTAGTGGTTTCCTACGTGCCTCCCCAGAGTTTACTTACACAGCTGTCGGCTGTGTGGGGTTCCCTAGGTCACCATAAAAAAAATAATAATAATAACTGCCGTGATGATTTATGTCCCTCACAAGAAATTGCACTATTTAGAAGTAAAGCCTAAATAGGCCCAAAAGTCTGTTCGGTATAAAACTACAAAATTACCTTACAAGACCCGAATTTTGGGTCCATGGGCCCTATACGCACCCCAATGGCCTATAAATTACTCAGCATCATATAACATCTGAACTACTCGATTTTTGGAAATAAATATTATTTTTCGGAACAGCAAATAGATATTAAATTTTTCCAAATATTGGTTGTGCTAGTCTATTTTCTTCAAGAATCATATCAAACTGTTCAAAGAATACAGATCAAACATTCGAACCATCAGTATTTATTTGAACATATCGCGTCAATAATACAATTTTTTTTTTTTTGTCAAAACCATTTTTCATTATTTTCAAATGTTTCATGACTTCTAGAAAACAACCGCTCTTTCAAACGTTTCCGAAAATTGTGGAAGATTCACAGATTGCGTTATTTGTTGTGCTAGTTCCAATAAGATACATCGCCATCTGATGTTTGGGTGGATCATACGAGTCATCGAAGGAGGCTGCATACACCAACTACAACTCTACTTCACTCAAGAGATCGAAATATTATGTCTTTTGAAATGATCAATTCAGGTATATCTTAAATTCAGGGAGGAGACTTTTGATTAAGACATGGAACTGTCTCCACAAGAGGAGATCCTTCGGCTTGAGCCATCGCGCAAAAGAAATGGATCTGGCACGGGAATGCATGGAGGAAGGCGCTTCCCTTGTATTCCCTAATTTTACTAGTCTCAAGTTTTGGCCATCCCAGTGCTGAGAATTATTTGAAAGCTTCATATAAGTGTCCTTGTAGCGAAGAAAGTGAAAACCAACTAGTCCAACCATATCTGCAAAGACACAAATTTGAAATTGGGGATATTGTCAAAAAAGTCCTACACCTATTGTTTTAAAAATTTCCATAAACTTTTTCGCATTTTTCCAATTAGATTTATCCCGCCAATTTTTGTTAGAAATTGCTGAAGTTGATGCCGCCGTCCTACATGACACGGTTGGTCGACATTAATAATTTTTAATAATATTTTAATATTTGTTCAATTTTTTTTATTTTCTTTATTTTCTTTATTCCCTTCTTTTTTTTTTTCCTTTTTCCCTCCACTGGTCATTGTCGAGTGAAGCCTGAAATGTCTGGTGGTGGTGGTCGGCAAAAGGAAAAAGGGAAAAAAAATAAATAAAAAGAAAGAAGGAAAAAAAGAAGAAAAGAAAATAATAATAAAATTTTGATATGTTCATGAATTAAGATTGGCAAAAATGCCAAATGAGAAAGTTGCAAGAAATTTCCCCCACTTGTTTTTCGATGCATTCATGAATTAAAATTTGATGTTTTGAGATCATGTTACTTATCCTGTCTTGATTTAATTGCATTGTTAGCTGCCACGCCATGCCTTGGAATCTGAAGAAAAACCATTTCCACAAGAGCTGCGGATAATTAATTGTGGAACAATTGAGCAGAGCACTGATCTTGAAGAAGAAGATGATTGCGAATAAATGTTTAAATAACTAGACATTGTGTTGTAAGATATTTTCTTATAAGAAGAGTGTGAAAATGTGCTTCCACTCTAGAAATATCTAGAAAGATATCTTTTTAAAAAATATCTATGTGCTATATAAGTATATGTAAGGAGTTCTCTCGATCGGCATTGTAGAGAGCTTATCTAATAAAAGGCATGTGTTTTCTTTAAATAAGTCTCATGCCTTTTTGCCTTTTTTCATCAATTGGTATCATAGCTTTTGTAGCTCTCGCTTTACGACAGAGCATAATTGCTCCTGTCTTGGAGATTTGTATAGGTGGAAGGAAGATAATTAATAAAATCATTAGTGTAAGCAAACTCCCTCTCTTTTTTGACACGTTTAGGAATTAAAATTGGCGATGCATATAATTCAAATGATTGCTCATTTGGTGGCTTTTGGTCTATCTATTTCATAAATAATGTTCTTATAAGTCGAATTCTTCGAAAAAGTATGCGATGCTATCTGCAGGGCAAAAGTGGCTCCTCTGCATTTGCAGCAATGCCATTTATGCTTATGTTTAGCATTAAGCTCTCTAACGTGCGATCGTTAGTGATGCAGGTGTAAATTGACTATGTAAATTGTAAAATCTTTTGAAAATTGGAATCTGTCGATAACACCTGACTGCTTGAGGGGATTAAGGAAGGGCATTATGGGACAATTGACAATGATGTATGACATATCGGCACCAGTCGAGGACAGACCATTGCTAACCTAATGACTGACTGAAAGCTACTCGAGTCCAATATATGCTAATTAGGACTAATTGATTATTGCTTGGGATCGAGCAACAATGATCCAAGACTATTCATGATAATAATTTGCATTGAAATGATAGCGAAACGTGGATTAGGGCTAGTTGTTGAGGTCATCTAATCCATTTTACCCATGTAAAAAGAGAGTTTTGAATGACATCTTAAATATACGGACATATAGGACCATGATGCTGAATCGACTCATTTTAAAACTTTCTAAGATATCAAAGAGAAAAATTAAAGGGCCACTTTGCAATTTTTCTTGAAAAAACACAACTTGGATAATTTTCTCATAGGTGTCATTAAATATCATGTTCGAAGACTTTAATATAAGCTTCTTCTTCTTCTTGTTTTTTTTTCCTAATGTAACTTCTCTTTCGACCCCAACCGTGCGTGGAGTTGGTTTTCCACCGGTGGTGAATTTTAAATGTCGAAACTGTAAATATCGAAATGGAATATTTTAAATTTGCTTGATGATAAATAGGGTTTATCAAGGACGATATTGAAACATGCATTTCTTTTTATGAAAAGAAAAGACTTTGGTTCCTAACATAAATAAGGAAAACCAATCGTGAGAGAGGATTCCTTCGAAGTTTGCTTACACCGATGAATCAATTTTAATCAGCTTCTTCTCCACTAACTGCTCAATTTCTCGCACCTGGATATTTTCAATATGGGAATGAGGCGAACACCATCTGGCAGAGAGGACAATTCGGGAAGCCTCGTAAGCTCCAGTTTTATCAGAGAAGAACAATTTTGCAGCCACTCAGGCAATGCGCTCAACTTGGGACAATCGAAAATCTCAATCGTCCGCAGTGTACTTGCAGAACCTTCGAGTCACCCGGGCAATGAAACTAATTCCGGTAGATCCCCGAGTGCCAAGGATTGAAGGCTCGACATGGAGCCCGGTTCATTACCATCGCCTTCTGGCAGCCTCAAGCTCTCGCAGTCCGAAATGAAGAGATCCTCCAACGCCTTTAGATTCTTGATGCCTTGTGGTAAGGAGGCCAGCTTCGGACACATCCCCATCCGCAACATACGGAGCGACGTGAGCGATTGGATATCATCAAACAAGGCCTCCAAATTCTCGCAGCCCCCAATGATTAGCTGCCGCAAAGAAGTCACGCGTCCTATTCCACTCTCCGGAAAATGTTTTTGTTTCGTGGTTATATACAAAGCGCGGAGGTTGATCATATTTTTGATGTCTGCGGACAATTCCTCGAGATTATTGCACCCGACAAGAACTAAGATCTGCAGATTGCGAAGCTCATAGACCGACTTGGGAAGTTTCTTAATTGTCCCGCCAAATAAATTTAGATACCTCAAATGCTTTAGATTGCCAATGGAACTAGGTAGTAGGTCAAAGCGAGAACGCTCCAGCCATAGCACTCGCAAGTGCTTAAATCGCAAAATGCATGTCTCCAGAAAGAACTCCTCGGAGTCTGAGGATCCCAACTCCTGACACATGATGTTACGAATGCGACTTGGCTTGTTGAAGCAGCCACTCAGTTCATCTTTTGGTACACTAGATAGATCGGGAAATGATACATGCCGAATGGTTGGGGAAATATCCTGCGTCCACACTTTCATGTTGGATGATTCGGTTTGTGCCACCGAAATGGCAAGTTCGTAAATGAGGTCATGCATTTCGAAGGTTAGGAAGGGGTAAGTGTCTTCGAGAACAATGAAGAATGATCTAGATAACAGCTCCTCCAAGTACTGCCGTCCAATCTCTTCAGGCTCATGATTATTTCTGCTGGATTGGATAAACCCATTAGAGATCCACAATCCGATCAGCTCAATGTTGTTGAACTTATGGTTCTTTGGGAATATCGAACAATAAGCAAAACATCGTTTCAAGTAAGACGGCATTAGATCATAGCTTATTCTCAAGGAAGGTAAGATTTCCAATGACAGTAAGGTATTAGTTAATTGCCATGTCTCACTGTCTCTTATATATTCCCAATCACTCCGGTTGTTCTTTGAATACAACAAGCACCCTAGGGCTCTCAGTGCCATAGGATTTCCCCCACACTTGGTCACGATTTCCTCGCCGATTTTCATAAGGTCCGGGTGATTCTTCTCTTGCTCTTGATCGAATGCATACTTCACGAACAAAGTCAAAGAATCCCCCTGCGAAAGGTTGGCCAAATTAAGTGAGGGAACAGTGCCCATGACTTTGGCGATGGCTTGATTCCGTGAAGTCACGATGACTTTACTCCCTTCACAAATGCCCCCTAACAAATCTTTCAATTCCAGCCAATCCTCCCTCCTCATTGCCCACACATCGTCCATTACGAACAAGCACCTTTTGTTCTCCACGAGGTTTCTTAGGCGATTTTGTAGCATCTCAACGCTTGAGTTACCAAATTTTGCTTCGCCACTAAGACACTTGATGATGTCTCTCATTATGTTCTCAATTTCAAATTCTAATGGCATGGATAACCAAACTTTGTGTTCGAAATGCTCCTTTACCCCTTCATCATTGTATACCAATCTAGCAAGAGTCGTCTTTCCAGTACCTCCCATTCCAATAATTGGAAGGACTTCTATAATTCTAGCTCCAGCATCATCCGATCTTCTCAACATCTCTATTATGCTTTCCTTTTCTTTGTTTCTTCCAATCACATTCGAAGTACATACAAACGAATGATTTTCCCTCCGCGGAACTATGGTCCTTTCTTGAACATTAGGCAACAAGGTGAATTGAGTTTTCTCTTTATCGATCCCATCAAGACTCTTTCTCAGTTCTTTCATATTATGTGCCATCTTAAACTGGAAAATCATCTCGGATATCCACGAGTACAAGTAGCATACCTTCCTTTTGAGGGTCAAGTGCTCAGTGGACCGCACTCGCCTCCACAGAGCCCTGGCTTCGAATTCGTCTAGGGCGTCCTCAGCGTCGTAGCACCAGTTTTTTAGCCTTGACAACCAAAGGCGCACAGCATTGTCTTTTGTTTGCCTCTGCTCAGCATCAGCAAGCACCATCTGGATCATCTCTAGCGTGTTCTTGAGCTTCTCTCGATCATCCTTGACGCCACAGACCACTTGAATTTCTTCAACAGCCGATGAAGTTAGTTTCTCTACAAGAGGTCCAAGGATGGTAGAGACGAACTCAGTCATGGTTGTGATTGGTGTTATCGGTTTTCGAGGAGTTTAGTTAGCCAGTATGCAGGAACTAAGCTCATTATCAGGAGGATGATAGCAAATGAAAAATGATTTTGGCAGGTTGTGTAGGCACAGATATCGAAACGATGCGAAAGAGAACACGGTAAGCCCGGGCAACGAAGAAAAGGCGAAGGACAAGAGCGGAGAGATAGAGAGAGAGGGAGCAGTACTTGCGAAGTGGAAATTGAGACTAGAGAGAAGGACAACCCATCGGGGCCCCGTTGGTTCCAATAGTGGATCGGGGCAGTCCAATATGTGATGAAATTGAGCGGCATGAGCTAATTAATTCATGGATTAAGCTTATTTTTAGTTGTAAGTGAACGGACATAATTATCTATTTCATTACACAGATTAATTATTTTAATACAAAAAGAAATAAGTGAATGATAATTCGAGTTCAAAAGGATTTGGAGAGTTAAAGACGTTTCTACATAACCGTCGGAGGTGTAAGCGTGCTTAGTTAAATGGATCAATCTCTTCCACGATTGGAATTTTTAAGTTTTTGACGTCATAGCATAGTTAAGCGATACTTGATATGAGCTCACCCCTCACTTGTGGTTGGTTGCTGGCAATTGTGGTGATCGGCCACCGGCAGAGGAAGAAGGAAAAAGGAGAATTATTATATTTTTTATTTTATATATATATTTATATTTATAAAGCTGAAGAAGGAGAGAGTGTGTGAGCCATAAGTCTAAACTCAACTCATTTATGCCCATTTGTTTTAAGATTTAAATTCTAAAACCCATTTAAGGTAAGCTCTTCAAAATTGGAGTAATCCATTTATTTATTGAATGAGCCATATATGGCTTTAAGACATATTTTGACAAGTTTATAAGATACAAGTGCATAGAGAAGAACAAGCTCCTTTTCATTGCTTAATCCCAATATTAGATGCCCACTATCTCGCCCTCCTACAAGAATGAGAACGATTGATTAAGAAATAAGTGCTGTTTTCCACCCACAATTTTGAAAATTGGAAAAAAGATGCTCTAAACATTAGAAGCTAACGGAACAATTGTTAAATGATTTTAGGTGTTGATATTTGTGTAGCTATTATTTAATATTAGATAAGAGTCAAATTGTATACATCACGACAGAAAAAAGGAAACATCACTTTGAATTGCTTCGTGATGTCTCTGATTTGAATCAATTTTCCAATTCCAAATATCGATGTTAAATAAATAAGTTCAATAAAAAGGGACAACTGTTAAAATGCATTTCAAATTTGAGTCTAGATAAAAGATAAAATCCAACACGACGAGAATGTGGGGACGATCCACTGCACTATTGAAGCAAAGAAAAGTTGGCAAAAGAACTGTGGCCAACACCAATTGGTGATGGTCTGCAAAAGAAAAGAAAGGAGAGGTGTTCATTTCTCTTTCTTATGTCTTTCCCGTTCTCGATATGTGTGGAACTCTCCTTTTTGTTTGTTGTGCAAGTGGAAAGCTGGCGCGCATGATGGTGAATCGGTATTGGCCAGACTTCACGTTACGTGAAAAGGTCAAACGGAGACCGCAAATCGCTCTACGACGACGATGAGCCCCACGTCTAAAGTGAAAAAATTAAAGACGGAGAAAAAGAGCGGGTGAGCATGAAGAGAGAGAAAGGGAAGATGAAGCGCAGTGATGACTGATGACCATTCAATGGTCATGGCATGGCCATTCCTCCTCTTCTTCTCCTTTCCCCTTCCCCTTGGAGCTTCCTCTATCATAACAGGAAGAGGAAGAAAGAGAGGAGAGAACTGTGAGACTGTCCAGAAAAGACTGAAGAAAATGTACAGAGAGTTCCGCAAGACATTTCAGAGTGATTTTCATATTGTGATTATACTCGAATGATTTAGGTATTGAATTATTGTCTCGTAATTGGACCTAAAAAACACCAAATATATTTGAATGCTCGAGTACTATTATAATCTCTATTGTATCGCTTTATTTATAAAATTTAAGGTAAGGTAAGCTCTTCAAAACTGAAGTAATTCATTTATTATGAGTTTAAAATCTATTTTTACAGGTCTACAAGACACACGTGCACAAAAAAGAACAAGCGCCTCTTCATTGCTCAATCCCTGTATTAGATGCCCACGATTTCCACGATTTCGCCCTGTACGAGAATGAGAACTATTGTTTAGAAACATGTGCTGCTTTCCATCCACCAGTTTGAAAATTGAAAAGGGACTTTCTGAATATTAGAAATTAATAGAATAAATTAAATGATTTTAGGTGTCAATGTGTAGCTATCGTCCAATATTAAATAAGAGTAGAATTGCGTGAAAAAAGGAAGTAATAAATAAACACGATTTGAATTAATTTTCTAGTTCCAAATATTTATGTTAAATAAAATAAATTCAGTGAAAGGTAGGAAATGTTAAAATATATTTCGAATTTGAATCTATATAACATCCGAAAATGATGAGAATGTGCGAATGATCCATTGCCTTATTGAAGTAAAGAAAAGTTGTGCAGACGATCCACTATGTTAGGGGTTTGAGACGGGGAGGTGGGGAGGGGGTTAGAGGTTGCAACGTGTTTCAAATATAAAGTTTGAATAAGAGTATGAATAAAAATTTGAAGATGAATTGAGAGTTAGAATAGAATGAAAAAACGATTTCAATTTTTGGTGGTCTGCAAGTGAAAAGAAAAGAGAACTGTTTATTTCTCTTTCTTATGTCTTTCCCGTTCTCGATATGTGTGTGGAGCTCTCCTATCTTTTTGTTTGTTTGTTTATATGTTTGTTGTGCAAGTGAAAAGCTGGCGTGCATACTTTTTACATGAAGGAGACAGACGTGCATGATTAATCGGTACTGGCCATACTTTTTTTTGGGTAAAGTACTGGCCATACTTTTCATTCGCGGAGACTTCGCGGAAAAGGACTCCCACAAATTGCTTTATGATGACGATGGAGCCCCATGTCTGAAGTAAAAAAGAGAGAGAAAAGAGAGAGCAATCATGAAGGGAGAAAAAGGAAAGATGAAGTGAAGAGAAAATAGAGAGGCTGCACAAGATAAAATTTCTGTTTATTGATTTTCTATTTTCTCCGTTAGGAATAAATTTGAAGCAAAGTTTGGTAACACGATTTGATTTTCTATTTTCAAATGATTTCTATTCCAGAAATAAATTTGAAGAAGAAATCAGAAGTTAAAATTTTTAGTTTTTCAGTTTCTGAAATAGAAATTGAGAAATCAATTTCTATTCCAGAAATTTTATCATGCGCACTAATCACGAAGAGAGAGAAAGGAAAGATGAAGTGCGGTAGTGACCATTCCTCCCGGTCCTCTCCTTCTCTCCCCTCTCCCCCCATGAAGCTTCCTCTAAGCACACACAGGAACAATGAAGAGAGAGAACTAAGAGACTACCGAAAAGAGAGTTCTTCTCCAAGAAATTTCCGAGAGGTTTTCTTATCGTGAATATACCCAAATGATTTAGCCATTAAATTCCTATGTTTATAATTTGTTTAATTTCTTATTTAAGTTATTAGATGTAATTAAAAACAGTTGTAGGAGTGCCAGGCCAGCACATAATGTGGCCTTTACCATCGTCGCAAGGATAGTTATTGCATGTCCATAGCAGGGGTGGGAAATACACATTCCCAATAAAATCTCCAATCCTTAAAGGAACTGGGTGATGGTATTATTCATGAACCTCAATGTTGCAAAAAGACACTGAGCATCGGACAACAATGGTACGTACCAAAATTGAACCGATGCAAGAGAGAGAGCAAGAGTTGTTAGATCATAGGATGGGGCAAACTTGAGGAGTATCAAATTCGAACCTCATACTTAAGCCAGGAACTTGCTTTCATTAGCAGCCTGTGGCGACTTGCCACCCAAGTTGACAAGGCATTAGATAGAAGGTAGGGAGAGAGAGATTCAGGACGGTTGAGCATCTAGTTAGGGCGGGATTTCACAATGGAGTTTTGATCATCGAAAGGGATTCCGGACGAACCGGCGAGCCTACTGTCGGAGGCCATGCCTGGAACTCCGTATCTGTTTCGTCCCACCAATGGTTGTTGGTGTAGTTCCTGAATACTTTATCAGAATAGGAAAAAAAAAAAATCAACGGCATTCGTACGACTTTCTGGTCATGAGGTGAGTCCAAAGACTCGAATGGTCTTTGATGGTTATTTGCAACTTTTCTAATGAATGTGCAATTTTTAAGCCCATCCCAAATTACAGGAACCGTATTTGAAGTGATCCGTCTGGGCCCTCTTAGTTTACAATGGATCGGGCCAATCCAAGATGTGATGAAATTGAGCGGCGGGAACTAATTAATTAATTATAGGTTATGCATATTCTTATTTGTAAGTGAACAAAAATGATTAGTTATTTTAGTACACCGTTTGAAATTTTATTATTTCAAAAAAAGTAAAGAAGTGAATGATGATTAGAGTTTGAGAGGATTCTGAGAGTTAAGGATGTTTCTAAGTAACTAGTTCATTGGAAAAGTGTCTTGCACAAGTGGAATTCTTATGTCTTTGCGGTGGTTGTGTGGTTAAGTGAAACTTGATTTACCTGGGGACAAGAGGGAGATTTATCGTGATACTCTTTTGAAGGTTTCTTTTTTATTTTTCATATTTTAATATTAATTCCTAGATTTCTTTTATCCATTACATTCAAAATCGAGCTAGTAAGATCCACCGGTTATAAAATGAAAACAAAATATCAAATCTTAGAATTATAGTACATTTCTCTATCCATACCAAATTTCTAAGAGATTCTTCTTTTGACCTCTCAACTTAAATCTCCTCCAAACATTACTAACAACACAAATTAATTTTAAATGAATTTATGTCTAGCAATTGACGAAAACAGCTATTAAATCGCCACTCTCCACTATCCAAATGCAGTTAGTTAATTGTCAAACAGGAGCATAAAAGATTAATTACATCTTCTTAATGACGAAGCTATTAATCGTTTAAAGATTATTAATAGGCGCCACCGGCCCAATCTACTGTTAATGGGCGCACATAGCATGCGTTGGCCCTAGTGGCCCATTGATCTTTTGCACTGGGTAGCAATAGCAATGCACGGAGAAATTATATGGGTATACTTAAACAACTTTTTTTCTTCTTAATAGTCTGATCTTTAATTTCACTCCTATTTATTGGTTTCCTTAACTTGTTATCTGTTATATGCATCAGGTTTTTCTTTCTTACTTTGTAAGTTCTATTCTGTTTAGTATGAAACCAGATGGCAACTCGTGCATTGAGCTAGAAACTTATAAGTAATAAGACAAGTCGTACAATATCTTAAAATATTAAATTTCGGTGCTGTATTGAAAATCCATCAATTAAAGCTGGATGTTTTAGATGTATTTATCGAATGTAATTGTGCAATCAATACTTGAAATTAAAGTGATGTCGTTATTGAATGCAAATATTTGTATTAAAGTGATGATTGCACAAAAAATGACTTGTCATTTCATAATGAATTGAAAAGAACTTAATAAGTGGGAAAAGAAAAACACTAGGCATATGCGAAATAGTTAATAAAATAAGTTAATGAAAACAATAAATAGGGGTGAAATTGACTGTGAAATGTCTATTAACATAAGGTAGATCTTTTTTTTTTTTTCTTTTTTAGGCAGCTCATTTGAGTTGCTAGAGAAATGTAATTCTTTGATATACAAATTATCGTTAAAATATATCTCGAGTTTAAGCTTATTCAATGAACTCGACTCAAGTTTTTTTTGCATATTAACTCGGTAGATCAAAGTTCAAGATTGGATGTTGCCTAACGCGGAACCTCATCTTTATTGGCGTCGCGATCGAGCACGTATAATGTTTCCTTTTACAAGTTCGACTCGGTGAAGAAAGGAGACGGAAAAGGAAAGTCAAATTGGTGGACTTTGTTGACCGAATTTTTTATTCTTCCAGGCGGTGGCCATTTAAATACAATTTAAGGATGTTGTCCTCGGTTGTGGCACGCTTGAAGATATATACTACAAATCTTCACTGTAGACTAAGAAGAAGAGCCTTGAAGCACCGCGTTATGGACGAGTGCTTGGTGTGCCGCTCGATGTGCAAAATATATTGAAGTGCCGTTTTTCACGAGTGCTGGTGTGACATCCCGATTTTCCAATCATATTTTCAATAAATTGAGACGGGCATTTCGTTGGCACGCATATAGTTCTTTTCCTTGAGTCGGCCACTCGTGTGAAGACTAGTCTATCGGGTGAAGTTGTTAAGAAATTCTAATGTATAAGACTCGAGAATTTGGTCAGGAAGCGACCTTTCGACCGAGCTAATCTGCAAGGGTCATTACAGCATAAATAAAAATCGATTAGAGACCGGAGATAGGTCGACTCGACAAAGGCATGTGATCGAATGTGGGTGATTCCACCGGATTGCACAACTCTTGTCGATCGGCACTAAACCGACTTTTCTATTGATTGGGTACCCTGTATTCGTATTTGAAATCTTGAGATTACCCCGACAACCGAAAGTCGCCAATGTTTCAAAGATGTACATTGTGGCTTGAGATGATCAACCACAGGTCAAATGCATGAAAATTTCTAAAGGCTACCCGGTAGGTTGGGCCGCGCTAGTATCGTGCCAAAGTGAAATTAACCGTGGAATTGAGATCGAATTCAGAAATTGGAAGTCTGGTGTGTCACAAATCATTTTATGAATATGAACTCATCTTTAGAAGATTTTTCATGCAATCAGAGTTCTTTGGCAAATTAAATTTGAGAATGGCTATTTTAGCTCGAGAAATTAGTAGACCCGCATTTGGTCTTGCTTTTGGGACATAAGTTGATTCTACGGACAAGTGAAGATGTGAATTGAAGTGTGGTGACATTGGATTAATTTTATGGACTTTAATTTGGACTCAATTGGAAGTGGATTGATTATAATTGAATAATTTCATGCACAAGAATTGGACCCCGGCGGAAAAATAAAATGGACCCATTGGAAGATGTTGTGGAAGATTGGGTGAGTGGATTGTGAGGTCATCCTAGGTCATGGTGGGCCACCTTAATTGGATGAGGGAAAAAGAGAAAAAGAAAAAGGAAAAGAAAATGAAATGGCTCCCCTTCTCTCTCCTTCCTTCTCTCTCCTCCCTCTCTTCTTCCTCTTCCCGTCGGCTCCCTCTCTCCCCGATTTCTTCTTGCCGTTTGAAACCCAGCAACCAGCAAAGCCAGAGAAGCCGCCGGACCTCACGCCTTAGCCCGCCGGAGCGAGATCCGCCGCCGCCTCACGCCGTCAAGCTGCTCGCCGTCCGTCCACACCATCACCCGCGCCACCGTCGCCCCCTCTCCTCCATTTCCGCTGCAGCTCGACGCACCAGCAGATCTGGAAATGCTGGAGCAGCCCACGGTCCAACCGGACCGCCGTCGCGCACCCCTTGCGTGTCGTCCGCCGCTCGCGCCCCTCCGCCGCGTCACCGTCGTCTTGGCCGTGGTTCCGGCCTCCCTCTCGCCCAGCTCGCCGTCCCAGCGAGCTGTTCAGCTCGTCTAGCCCACCTCCGGCCGCCGTGAGACCCGCCTGGCCGCCGTGTGCCACCGTCCGAGCTGCCGCCTCCTTCCTCCGCCGTTCCTCCACTCGAATCGCCGCCGGACAGCCCTCCATCGGCCCCAAACAGCAGCTGCAAAAAATGGGTATGGCAGCTAAGTCTTGGCCCGTTTCGGCCGCCTTCCCGAGCCCGAATGCTCGGCCCGCTTTGAGGAAAGTCAATCCTCGCGTCGTCCCCTTCGTTTTGGTCCGCTCGGCTCGTTAATCCGGTGAGTTTAGCTCACTAAACCTTGATTAGACGGTTAATTATGCTCTAAGTGTACTTAGTCTAATATAAGCAAGTTTATGTGGATATTTTAATTTATTTAATTGTGGTTTGAATTAAAAAGTTTGTTTAATATAAAGTATGTTTAATTAAAGGCTAAGAGAGTTTATTTAATGTTAAGCCTTGATGGGACATAATAGGGTTTTAGTTTTGAATTATTTAATTATTTCGAAATTCTGGAATTTATAATATTATATTATATTCCGAAATTATTAAAATATTATTATTTAAAAAAAAACGGAAAAATTATTTTTGACCCCGATTGCTCAGAATTCCGTGCCGATCGCTGCTGTGTGTTCGGATTTTGAAATTGATGGTTGGATATTATAAATTGAGCGTGGATGATGAAAAATATGGATATTATTATTTAATTAATTTTCGGAATAAATTTAATTAATTATTAAAATTCGAAAATTTTGTCGGGACCCTAAACTCTCAGAATTTCGTGCCGATCGTTGTTGTGTATTTACAATTTGAATTTGATGATTGATTGTGGCAAATTGAGTGTGATTGCGATAGATAGAGATTCTTTATAAAATCACAAATGTCGAAATTGATGGGAGATTGGCCGTGATTAACCACCTATTAGAGGTCGTGCCTAGTGAGGCCGTGATGAACCACCTATTAGAGGTCGTGCCCAGTGAGGCCGTGATGAACCACCTATGAGAGGTCGTGCCTAATAGGGCCGTGATGAACCACCTATTAGAGGTCGTGCCCAGTGAGGCCGTGATGAACCACCTATGATAGGTCGTGCCTAATAGGGCCGTGATGAATCACCTATGAGAGGTCGTGCCCAGTGAGGCCGTGATGGACCACCTAATTAAAGGTCGTGCCGAGTGGGGCCGTGATTGCCACTGGTTATTAAACCTTTCTATAGGGCCGTAATTGAGAGCAATGATTGATTTGCTAGAATGACATGTAATCGACCAAGTCGATTGATCGCTAAGACGATCCAAGTGGTTGAATTGTTCTGATGATATGATTGTGCCATGTTTGTTTGGTTATCATAATTGCACGTAGTTGAATTATATAAATTGTGTTAACCTGCAGATGAAGGCTAATGCGAGGTAAGTCTTATGTGTGATGTGGCTAGGCCACCTGGGGCGTATTTTCTTTCTAATAGGGGTTTAGGGGGTTGAACTTGCTGAGACATCGTCTCATCCCGGTTGTGGGATCAAAATTTCAGGTCCCTGGTGGACGGAGCGACCGGATAGCTTTTGGTTGGCCTTGAGGAGTTGCAGAGGTGAAGTCATAAGATTAGAGAACGTGTCCGACTTGTAGGTTGTAGGACAATTCATTTTTAAGAGCCGGTCTTTTGTAGACTTTTGGCCGTAGACCTCTGTTTGTAATTCTGTTGAATTATGAGAGTGTTATGTTGTGATTTTGTTTCCTGCTTATCTATCCCGTATGTTATTGTCAGGGGTTTTATAATACGTTTCGCTTGCGCATTAATAAATGAATGGGGTCTGCGACACTACTTGGGAATGTCGCATTTGATCGACCGCAGTGGGATGTGCGCGCGCTCGGGGTTCGGGGCGTGACAGCTGGCAATGGGCGTCTTTGTCGAATTACTCAGAAAATTCAAGGGTTTGTGGCAGATTAAATTCTTGCGGTGAGAGTTTTTTTATAGTTCTTTCATAATATTGAGAGATTATTTCAAGAAAAATTGTAGGGTTAAATATCGTGTGCATTATTAGGTGTAATTGAGACTTGAAAAACTATTCGAGTGACTCGAATATGGTTGTAATATTTGTATATCGCTTAATCTATAGTAGAATTCATCACTACTCTTCCCGTGACATAATTCATTACTATTGAATCACGTAAATTTAATGTCCGATTTATTTTCTTATTTTGTTTATTTTATTATTTGATCACTCATTTTTTGCAACAATACGAATCTTACTTTTCAAGAAATTTCATCACTTCTCCTTGCATTGCTCCCCCAATCAAGAGATCGTTGGTCATTAAGCAATCAATTGAAAAAAGAAAAAGTTCAATGGGATAAGCAAGATTTCAAATTGCACAAGTCAATTATCATTTAAGTCCACTCAAATCGTCGTTAAAAGACACATGATTTTTATTTTTATATTTTTTGGGTTAGAAACGTAAATAGAGATCTTACTTTTCCAGAAGGTACATATTTCTTTAACCTTGTATTACAGTATTTACTCGTGTTAAAAAAAAGAGAAGAAAATCAGAGCTTACAATAGCATAAACTATTATAAGAACCAACGACCATGCATTCTTTGTGCACAAATAATCATAAAATGATGATTTTCAGATAGCGGAAAACAATTCCAAATATTATCCTAATTGAGTAAAGGAAAAACTAGTGAAGATGTATGTGTAGAATATTATGTATACATTACTAGAGTTTCACTCTTGACACTTAACACGCTATAACCATCGTTATTTCAGGCATTCAAGGATTGTATCATAGTATATGTAATCATGATGACTTGAGTTACTCGAATAGGACTTTCTTTACCAAGAAAATTAAATCAACAACCGTAATGTGTGGATGCCCTATTATCTCGAAGTTAGATTATGGAAATATTGCGAATTCCCAACCCCCAACTCTTGTTTAAAAAAATACCATTTGAGAAATTTGTAGGAATCCCCTCTTGCACTTGGTTAGCCGATATTGGGAACCAAAGCTTGTCTTTCCCTGAAAGAAATTACACTTTCCTATTTATCATTAAGCAATTTAAATTATTCATTCTATTATTTATAGTTTCGATATCGAAAATTCGTCTACCTATGTGAAAATTATCCGGCTGTGTCTATTCAAAGAAAAATTGCGAAGTGGTCCTTTAAACTTTTTAAATTATTTACGTGGTAAATTAAAATTAACCACCGAAATACAAAATCCCGCGTTGAGGTTCTTGTGGTGGACGAGAAGCAGAGCCGAAAACAGTCCCTCTCTCTCTCTCTCTCTCTCATGCAGCTCTCAGTGTCTCGTCCGTCTTCCCTCCGGGTTCCGGCCATCACCCCGGTCCGCAGCTCCGCCTCGTCTCGCCGTCGTGATGGGCGCGGCGGCAAGCCGACGTGCCAATGCTCCACCAGTCTCTACTTCAAGTTCTCGCAGAGTTCGCCATTGCTCGGAGCATCCAGTCCGAAAAGCCGGTTGAGACCTGCCCCGAGAAGATCCGATGGGAGGAGCCTTATTCAGGTAACGCTCTTCTGGTCCGCGTCAATTTTGACTGCGGAGCTTCCGGCGTGCTAGCTAGCGCGATCTTTGTCGGTTGGGCTCTTAGGTGCGATTGATAAGCTGAAACAATGTCAATTTCTCCTGGGATGAAGAAAGAGTGAGTTCGCGGGCCACTCGTTTAATTGGAAAATGCGCTTCACATGGTATTAATCATTTCACTAGATGACAAGTTGGGCAACATAACATTGAATTTGCTTAAGTGGCAGGATGAGAATAATGGAATTGGATGGAATGGATGAAATGCTGCCCTTAAGCTCATAGCTTTTGGCAGTATTGGTGCCATACGGCGAGGGGTTGGTGGCGGGTTCTGCCCAGAAATTGGGATGAGATGTGATATGACTGGAATATGTGGTCCTACTTGTCTTGTTGCCTAGAGCAAGTGCACAGCTCAACATTAAGACTCTAATAGGTGGGGTCCTGCCTAATGAAGATATGTAATTTGTTGGCCCAACGCCCAAAGGAAAAGAGGGAAAACAGTTCAAGTGTAATTGCTGTTAGGGAGAGGAGGGGGGGGTGGGGTTCAATGTTCCATCTTCTCGTATAGGCCTGTGTACTAAGAGTTATCCATCATAGTGGATTTGGTGGCGGTAGCAGTTCTCTACTGAGGGTTTTCCATCACTGCATGGATTTGGTGTAGCAGCAGTTTTCACTAGCCAAAAAAATAAACAGCTTCGATACCTAAAGTGTGTCTTGATATCAAACTAAAGAAATATAATGGACAACTTGATGAGGAGGGTTTTCTTTAACCCAAGCCGAAAAAAACTCATTGGTCGGTTGTCATATGCACCTTGAATAAGAAGAACAATCACAGTTGAGGTTTCAAAAAGTCAATCAAAAGTTTCCTTATGCAGAATTCTCGATCAACTATTTGACAAAGCTTCAGTTATGTATCTGTCGGAAGATGCATGATCATGCACTTTCGTTAACTGACATTCCCTCGTGTCCTAGAGTCTTTCTAGTTTACCTGTGCCATAATTGAGTGTACACAATCTGCTAGGCCTGTGCTCGAGTTGGAGCAGCTGGATCTGATCCAATATTGAGTAAAGTCTCTGAGTTTAAAGATGCACGTTGGAGATTTTTTAGACCTCATTCAATAAGAGGAACATCTCTGGGCTCCTTGTAAGTATTCTTTTCCTGCTGCCACAGTTATTTCCAATTAGCTGATCATAACACTTTCAGTTTTTCTTATGTTTTGTCTCTCCCTGCTTGCCCCAGTTTACTTGAACTTATTCTTGCTCATCAACGGTTCATTGGTGGCTAGAGCTCTGATCGAGAACTCGCACCTGATAAAGTGGTCTCTTCTGCTTAAAGCATTCTCTGGTCTTTTTGTTCTAATACGTGGGAATGGATATATTGTCGGCATCAATCAGATATACAATATCGGCATTGACAAGTACGTGGTGCTTGCTTGAACATTGTTTTATTAAAATATATCTGGCTACATGGGCATTGGTTACAGCATCACTATTACTAGCATGAGAAGAACTGAAAAGTTACAAGATACTGGAACTGAGAAACAGAGCAAAATTACATCCAGCCTCAACATAGATGTTTGAAGTAAGAAAGAATGAATGTGTTCATCATGAAACAATGCGACATCCCAATTTTTACTGGACATCAGATTTAGGTCAGTGTTTGAGGTACCGTGCAAGCACTCACTGTTATTTTGGAGGTCCATCTTTTTAATTAACCTTCTTGTCATGCTTTTGAGGATCAATGTCCTCAACTTCCTCTCCAGTTTTATGATCAGTATCTTTTTTATCTTATTTCAGGGTCAACAAACCTTACTTGCCTATAGCAGCAGGAGATCTTTCTATTCAACATGCCTGGCTTTTGGTGATATTTTTTGCAGTGACTGGCCTGTCGATTGTTGCTTCAAACTTTGGATCATTCATCACTTCTCTTTACAGTCTGGGTCTTTTTCTTGGAACCATCTATTCTGTTCCTCCTTTTAGGATGAAGAGATTTCCTGGTGCAGCATTTCTTATTATTGCCACGGTATATTTTCTGCCTTTTTTTTTTCCCATAGAATTGAGTAGTTTAAATTTACTTCATCTTTTTGTGCCTTGCTGGAGGACTATTTTCGACTCTTTTTTGGGGGATATTGTACTTGTATTGGCACCATAACTAATAAAGTATTGGTATATGACCTTTAAGGCTATCGCGGATACTTCATCGCTATATCTTAGAAAAAGAATTGTCAAAACGTTTGGCAAGTCCTAATCTGTCCACAGACTCCACACTTATGATGCTGCATGTAAAATGCAAAATAGTGTATTCTTTTATACATTGACTTATCCAAGTACTTGCGATACTTTTGCATATTCTACATGTCCCAAATTCAGAGGTCTGAAGGAATTAAAGCACCCATTTGCACCCGCCAACAACCTGCTACCTGGTCAGGGTAAACATAACATCAGAAGGGCAGTAGATAAAATAAACACTTCTCAATGTGGTTGGCCATGTTTGTACCTTAATTATGTGAATGTTGCCATTCTGTTCATATTATGGGAGCTCAATTACAAGTAAGCTCTGGTGGGTTACAAGGTGATGGAATCACTCTTCAAAAGATTGACCATTTTAATGTAAAGGGGAGAAAACGATATTGACCTTTGGTGTATCTGCTTGCTATCTCTTTATTCTCTTTCTTTATTTTCACATTCTTCCAGTCATTTCTACTTTGAGCTCTTAGTTTCATTGTTCAACTTCACTCTTGAAGTTAATGAACTCCCTCTCCACCTTTACCTTCTTGTAACTTTTTTGTACGAGTGCTTTGCAATGCATTTTTAAAAGTGTTGCCGTATCATTGGCTCACTGGGGCTTTTCAATGAGTAGAGGATTATTTTTCAATGGACTGAAATGAAAGAATATGCTATGAGATGGACTTAATAATTCCTTTATCTGAATGGTACGTGCCTTCAATTTAATCGAAAGGTATTTTCTTCTTTGATCTAAGGTTAGTTATTTGTTTACATCCAGCTATTTTTTAGCGAATTTTTTGGCTTAGCAAATGTCAGATGCAGGACATAAGTCGAGAAAATCGAAAGGGATTTTGTTTATGCAACTGGAGGTCTTTCCTAGTATGGTACTTCAAGTTAATGTCTTGAACTTTAGACTTGACCGTTCTGTTAAATGTTTGGTAATATGACTCTGAGATGATTTGCATGTGCATAGTGTAGTTTTCAAATTTAATGTTTTCCTTTGTGGCTACTTCAATTTGAAGGAGTTACAGTTTGACTGGATATAATAAAATAAATTGAGACCTTACTTTTCGCGAAAACCATAAGACTCAAAATTTTTGCAAACGTATAGCCTCAAAAATGTGAAGTGAGATCTCAATTTATCTCAACTTATTCAATCACTAATGTTAAGAAAATATGACAATCACGCTTTTCATCATGTAATGATACCAAAAGACCATGTTGGTTATGATTAAGCCTCCACAATCACATAGGCTATGATTAAGTCTCTATACATATGTCGACAATGAGCATCAACTCCACATCACAGTACCGCATGCGAGCACATCCATCACTAAATGACGATTATTTCTAGAATGTTTGCGGACAACATTCACGGGAAGTTAAATTAAACTCAGTACGGTATCACAAAATGCTATACTTTCTTATAAAACAAAATACCTGCCATGATGATTTACGTCCCTCACTATAAATTGCATTATTTAGAAGTAAAGGCTAAATAGGCCCAAAAGTCCATTCGGTACAAAACTACAAAATTGCCTTACAAGACCCGAATTTTGGGTACATGGGCCCTATACGCACCCCAATGGCCTATAAATTACTTAGCGTCGTATAACATCTGAACTACTCGATTTTTGTAAACAAATATTATTTTTTGGAACAGCAAATAGATATTAAATTTTTCCAAATATTGGTTGTGCGAATCTATTTTCTTCAAGAATCGTATTAAACTGTTCAACGAATACATATTAGACATTTGAACCATCGGTATTTATTTGAACAGATGGCGTCAATAATACATTTTTTTTTTGTCAAAACCATTTTTCATTATTTTCAAATGTTTAGTAACTTCTAGAAAACAACAGAACGTTCAAATGTTTCTGAAAATTATGGAAGATTCACATATTGCCTTATTTGCTGTGCTAGTTCCAATAAGATGACATCGCTATCCGATGTTTGGGTGGATCGTACGAGTCATCGAAGGGGGTTGCATACGCAAACTACAACTCTGCTTCACTCAAGAGATCAAAATATTATCTTTTGAAATGGTCAATTCAGGTATATCTTAAATTCAAGGAGGAGTCATCGATGTTTGGGTGGATCTGGCACGGGAATGCATGGAGGAAGGCGCTTCCCTTGTATTCCCTAATTTTACTAGTCCCAAGTTTTGGCCATCCCAGTGCTGAGAATTATTTGAAAGCTTCATATAAGTGTCCTTGTAGCGAAGAAAGTGAAAACCAACTAGTCCAACCATATCCACAAAGACACAAATTTGAAATTGGGGATATTGTCCAAAAAGTCTCACACCTATTATTTTAAACATTTCCATAAACTTTTTCACGTTTTGCCAATTAGATTTATCCCACCAATTTTTATTGGAAATTACAAATGTTTATGCCACCATCCTACATGACACGGTCGGTACTGACATGGACAATTTTAAATAATATTTTAATATTTGTTCAATTTTTTAAATTAATTTTTATTTTCTTTATTCCCTTTTTTTTTCTTTTTTTCCTTTTATCCTCCACTGGTCACCCCTGAGTGAAGCCTGAAATGTCTGGTGGTGGCCGGCAAAGGGAAAAAGGGAAAAAAAAAAAAGGAAGTAAAAAGAAAGAAGGAAAAAAAGAAGAAAAGAAAATAATAATAATAATTCGATACGTTCATGAATTAAGATTGTAAAGATGCCAAATGAGAAAGTTGTAAGAAATTTCCCCCACTTTTTTTTCGACGCGTTCATGAATTAAAATTTGATGTTTTGAGATCATGTTACTTATCCTGTCTTGATTTAATTGCATTGTTAGCTGCCACGCCATGCCTTGGAATCTGAAGAAAAACCATTTCCACAAGAGCTGCGGATAATTAATTGTGGGACAATTGAGCAGAGCACTAACCTTGAAGAAGATAATTGTGAATAAATATTTAAATAATTAGACATTGTGTTGTAAGATATTTTCTTATAAGAAGAGTGTGAAAATGTGCAGCCACTCTAGAAATATCCAGAAAGATATCTTTTTAGAAAATATATGTATGCTATGTAAGTATGTGTAAGGAGTTCTTTGGATCAACATCGTAGAGAGCTTATCCAATAAAAGATGTGTGTTTTCTCTAAATAAGTCCCGCCTCTTTTTCATCAATTGGTATAGTAGCTTTAGTAGCTCTCGCTTTACGACCACATCTCGAAGAAGTGGAGATTAGAGCGAGATTGCTCCTGTCTTGGAGATTTGTATCGGCGGAAGATGGAAGATAATAATAAAGTCATTGGTGTAAGCAAGCTCCCTCTCTTTTTTGACACGTTTAGGAATTAAAATTGGCGATGCATACAATTCAAATGATTGCTCGCTTGGTGGCTTTTGGTCTATCTATTTCATAAACAATGTTCCTATAAGTCGAATTCTTCGAAAAAGTATGCGATGCTATCTGCAAGGCAACAGTGGCTACTCTGCATTTGCAGCAATGCCATTTATGCTTCTGTTTAGCATTAAGCTCTCTAACGTGCGATCGTTAGTGATGCAAGTGTAAATTGACTATGTAAATTGTAAAATCTTTTGAAAATTGGAATCTGTTGATAACACCCGACTTCTCGAGGGGATTAAGGGAGGGCATTATGAGACAATTGACAATGATGTACGACATATCGACACTAGTTGAGGACAGACCATTGCTGACCTAATGACTGACTGAAAGCTACTCAAGTCCAATATATGCTAATTAGGACTAATTGATTATTGCTTGGGATCGAGCAACAATAATCCAAGACTATTCACAATAATAATTTGCATTGAAATGATAGCGAAATGTGGATTAGGGCTAGTTGTTGAGGTCATCTAATCCATTTTACCCATCTAAAAAGAGAGTTTTGAATGACATCTTAAAGATACGAACATATATGATCATGATGCCGAATCTACTCATTTTAAAACTTTGTAATATATCAAAGAGAAAAATTAAAGGGCCACTTTGCAATTTTTCTCGAAAAAACACAACTTGGATAATTTTCACATATGTGTCATTAAATATCATGTTCGAAGACTTTAAGCTTCTTATTCTTTTCTTTTTTTTTTAATATAACTTCTCTTTCGACCCCAACCGTGCGTGGAGTTGGTTTTCCACCGGTGGTGAATTTTAAATGTCGAAACTGTAAATATCGAAATGAAATATTCTAAATTTGCTTGATGATAAATAGGGTTCATCAAGGACTATATTGAAACATGCATTTCTTTTTATGGAAAGAAAAGACTTTGGTTCCTGACATAAATATGGAAAACCAAGCGTGAGAGAGGATTCCTTCGGAGTTGCTTACACCGATGAATCAATTTTAATTAGCTTCTTCTCCACTAACTGCTCAATTTCTCGCACCTGGATATTTTCAATGTGGGAATGAGGCGAACGCCATCTGGCAGAGAGGACAATTCGGGAAGCCTCGTAAGCTCCAGTTTTGTCAGAGAAGAACAATTTTGCAGCCACTCAGGCAATGCGCTCAACTTGGGACAATAGGAAATCTCTATCGTCCGCAGTGCACTTGCAGAACCTTCGAGCCACCCGGGCAACGAAACTAATTCCGGTAGACCCTCGAGTAGCAAGGATTGAAGGCTCGACATGGAGCCTGGGTCATTACTATCGCCTTCTGGCAGCCTCAAGCTCTCGCAGTAACAAATGTAGAGATCCTCCAACGCCTTCAGATTCTTGATGCCTTGTGGTAAGGAGGCCAGCTTCGGACACACCCCAATCCGCAACATACGGAGCGACGTGAGCGATTGGATATCATCAAACAAGGCCTCCAAATTCCTGCAGTCCCAAATGCATAGCCGCCGCAGAGAAGTCAAGCGTCCTATTCCACTCTCCGGGAAATGTTTTTGTTTCGTGGTTATATACAAAGCGCGGAGGTTGATCATATTCTTGATGTCTGCGGACAATTCCTCGAGATTCTTGCACCAGCCAAGACCTAAGATCTGCAGATTGCGAAGCTCATAGACCGATTTGGGGAGTTTCTTAATTGTCCCGTTGCATAAATTGAGATACCTCAAATGCTTTAGATCGCCAATGGAACTAGGCAGTAGGTCAAAGCGAGAACGCTCCAGCCATAGCACTCGCAAGTGCTTAAATCGCAAAATGCATGTCTCCAGAAAGAACTCCTCGGAGTCGGAGGATCCCAACTCCTGACACATGATGGTACGAATGCGACTTGGCTTGTTGAAGCAGCCACTCAGTTCATCTTTTGGTACACCAGATAGATCGGGAAATGATACATGCCGAATGGTTGGGGAAATATCCTGCGTCCACACTTTCATGTTGGATGATTCGGTTTGTGCCACCGAAATGGCAAGTTCGTAAATGAGGTCATGCATTTCGAAGGTTAGGATGGAATAATTGTCTCTGACAACATTGAAGAATGATCTAGATAACAGCTCCTCCAAATACTGCCGTCCAATCTCTTCAAGCTCCTGATTATTTCCGTTGGATTGGATAAACCCGTTAGAGATCCACAGTTCGATCAACTCATCGTTGTTGAACTTGTAGTTCTTCGGGAATATCGAGCAATAAGCAAAACATCGTTTCAAGTAAGACGGCATTAGATCATAGCTTATTCTCAATGAAGGTAAGATTTCTAATGAAGGTAATTGCCATGTCTCACTGTCTCTTATATGTTCCCAATCGCGCTGGTTGTTCTTTGAATACAACAAGCACCCCAGGGCCCTCAATGCCATAGGATTTCCCCCGCACTTCTTCACAATTTCCTTGCCGATTTCCATAAGGTCCAGGTGATTCTTCTCTTGCCCTTGATCAAATGCATACTTCACGAACAAAGTCAAAGAATCCTCCCACGAAAGGTTGGCCAAATTAAGTGAGGGAACAGTGCCCATGACTTTGGCGATGGCTTGATTCCGTGAAGTCACGATGACTTTACTCCCTTTAGAATTGCCCCCTAACAAATCTTTCAATTCCAGCCAGTCCTCCCTCCTCATTGCCCACACATCGTCCATTACGAACAAGCACCTTTTGTTCTCGACAAGGTTTCTTAGGCGATTTTGTAGCGTCTCAACGCTCCAGTTACCAAATTTTGCTTCACCATTGAGACAATTGATGATGTCTCTCATTGTGTTCTCAATTTCAAATTCTAATGGCATGGATAACCAAACTTTGTGTTCGAAATGCTCCTTTACCCTTTCATCATTGTATACTAATCTAGCAAGAGTCGTCTTTCCAGTACCTCCCATTCCAATAATCGGAAGGACTTCTATAATTCCAGCTCTAGCATCATCTGATCTTCTCAATAGATCTATTATGCTTTCCTTTTCTTTGTTTCTTCCAATCACATTCGAAGCGGGTACAAAAGAATGAGTTTTCCTCCGTGAAACTATGGTCCTTTCATAAACATCAGTCGATAAGGTGAATCGAGTTTTCTCTTTATCGATCTCATCAAGACTCGTTCTCAGTTCTTTCATATTATGTGCCATCTTAAACTGGAAAATCAACTTGGATATCCACGAGTACAAGTAGTGTAACTTCCTTTTGAGGGTCAAGTGCTCAGTGGACCGCACTCGCCTCCACAGAGCCCTGGCTTCGAATTCGTCTAGGGCATCCTCAGCGTCATAGCACCAGTTTTTTAGCCTCAACAACCAAACGCGCACAGCTGTGTCTTTTATTTGCTTCTGCTCAGCATCGGCGAGCACCATCCGGATCATCTCTAGTGTGTTCTTGAGCTTCTCTCGATCATCCTTGATGCCACAGACCAGTTGAATTTCTTCAACAGCCGATGAAGTTAGTTTCTCCACGAGAGTTTCAAGGATGCTAGGGAGGAACTCAGTCATGGTTGTGATTGGTGTTATTGGTTTTCGAGCAGGTTTGGCGTGATCGCTGTGCAAAAAAGAATTAAGTTACCAGGAGAAGGATAGCAAAGAATCATGACTTTGCCAGTTTATATAGGCAGAGCCATAGGAAAACACGTGGTGCAATGGAGTATGTCCAACGTTATTCCAAATTGTTGCATGGTTCATTCAATTCTTGGAGAAAATCTGCAAGCAATTCAATGCCGCTCCAATTACATTTGGAATAAATTCGTCTGATGAAAGATAAAGCAAAAGTGGCTTGAATTCTGCTACCTTTCTCTTTAATCCTTACTACATTCCTTCCTTTGTTACTCTGTTTCTTGTAATACACATATGTGCACAGAGAAGAATAAGCTCCTTTTCAATGCTTGATCCCTGTATTAGATGCCCACTCTTTCGCCCTTCTGCGAGAATGAGAATGATTGGATTAGAAGTATCTGCTGTTTTCCCTCCACAATTTCGAAAATTGGAAAAAGAGTTCCTGAATATTAGAAATAATGGAACAAATTTTAAATGATTTTTGGTGCCGATATTTGTAGAGCCGCTGTTCAATATTACGTAAGAGTCAAATTGCATACACTGCTTCAGATAAAAGGTAAGTAAAAAGTAAACATCAGTTTGAATTGTTTTGTGATTTCCTTGATTTGAATTAATGGTCCAGTCCCATAATATTGATGCTAAATAGACTAAGTTCGAAGCAAGGTAGCAGCTACATTTTTGCACGAAATGGACAATGCATCAGAAAAGTTCATTACGGACAAAACTCCACATGCTCAATGCACCTGAAGGATTTCTGGCGTTTAGAAGAGTTGAGAGATTGATAGCCCATAATGTTTGGCCTTGACCCTCGTCGCGCATCTCAATTTGTATGACAAGGTCTGCAATCAATATGCTTGGGAGCCTGGTAGTTATTGCACGTCCACAGTTGGGTTGGAAAACACATTCCTGACAAAATCTCTCATCCGTAAAAAATAAAATAAAATTGAGTGATGGTGTTATTCATGACCCTTAGTGTTTCAAAAAGATACTGAGCATCGGACACAAACAGCATGTGCTAAAATGGAACAGATGCTAGTACGTCATGGCTTATAAAGAGCTATTAGACAATAGGACAGGGCTAACTCGAGGAGTATTAAATTGGACCTAATAATTAAGCCAGGAAATGGCTTTCATTGGCAGCTGGTCGCTACTTGCCAAACCAGTTGACAAGGCATTAGAACAAGGCAGAGATTCATGACACTTGAGCATCAATATTCAGGGCGGGATTTGAGAATGAAGTTATTGACCACTAAAAGGGATCATGACGACTGGTAGGCCTACTGTCTGATGCCACGCTTGAAACTACATATGTGGGTTCAAATCCTACTGAGACACCCACTAGAGACCAGAAATTGTTGAAGAAAGAATAAGATGTTTCTTTTGTCTCTCCCAAGTAATTGGAAAATAAAGAAATAGTTAATATATTCAAGATAATTATGTATTTACGAAATACCATCTTAACTCATCCTATTTTATCAGATTTGGGATGTGGTATGGTTTCGAAGAATAAACTGGATATGCACAATTTCCATAAGATTTCATTCTTGAATAAAAATACATTTTTTTGATTTATTTCATCTATTCCATAACTGGAATATGGGGATACATATTATACCACGATTTTGAATCAAAAGAGAGATTTATCGCACCATTCTGTGCTGACAATGGTTGTTGGCATAGTTCTTGAATACTTTGACGTAGAACAAGGAAAAACGAAAATTAAACAGCATTCATATTTGCGACTTTTTGGTCAAGAGTGCATGTAAATAATCAAATGGTGCTTATCCCCAACTACTTTCTGCAATTTTGAGCCCATCCCAAATTACTAGAACTATATTTCAAGCAATCCGTGCGATTTTAAGTCCTCTTTCTCCAAAACTTCATTCTAACATATAGGGGTTCCAAGAGCTTTGTCATATAATGCTTTTAAGGGAGCCATACCAATAACCTACTGATAACGGAGGAGATCCAGATGGAGTAATTAGATAAAGCTTCGTGATTAGTGTCACGTGCTGCGCAAAGGATTGCAACTAATGGAAGTCTGGTTCACCAAGCATCTGGGCTTGGATAGTTTTATGTGCAGTGGATGTACCGGTTTCGTACAAGCTTTCAGTTTGAACCAAGTGAGCATGTGATGCTGTGTGGATATGGTTTCTAGGATTGACTTCATAGATAATTATCTGTCTAATCCGTGGCTGATGGCTTCACAAGGTTAAGCAGTTCAAATCAAGTAATATTTCCTGGAAACCCTTTCTAATACGAACGAAAATAAGTTTCTAACAAGCATGTAATGGAAATTAATTTGTCAGGCTCAAAATAAAGTGCAGTGCAGTGCACTATAATCACATTCACTTTGCCACTTCCGTCGCATCACATACTTTCTTGAAGTTTTTGACGAGTACGTAACTTACTTCATGCAAGAAACGAACTGGAAGTTGCCGGCAAAAGCAATCATACGACTTTCTAAATGTAAACTCTGAAGTGCATCTCAGTAAGAAGAAACTCAGGAGAACCATAAAGCTGAAACAAGCATAGAATCGCCGATCTCCAGTCTCCAACCACACGGAAGAAACGGAACAAGAACAGTACGAGGGAAAAGGTGACAAACGACCATGGAGTTACCAACGTTCATAGACATTGGCAGATCACCTCTGTGACACTAGACATAGAGCTCTTGAGCATGGGATTTTAGCACTAGGAGAAGCCTTATCTTCCACAGCTGGTGATGCAAAGCATTATTTGCTCCATTTAAGAAGCTCTGGACTTGAAATATTCGGCGATCACTTGCGGAAATGATCTTTCGTGCTGATTTAAATGGGGAGAGAGAGTCGACACTGCTAGTAAATTAAAACAATAAAGGAAACGTGATTTGAAATTTTTTACTTTCAATCCATAAATTTGTCAAAAATAAAGGAGGGGGAGAGAGGGAAAGAGGGAAAGTTCGCTTACACCAACTAATTGGTTTATTCGATCTTGCTCCCATCTTCCCCCACACTTGCACATTCTCATAGGGTTGACGAAACTTGTCAAAATGGATCTTAAACCCAAATACAACCCATTTAAAACATAAATGTATCATATATGGGTCACTTCTATATTGAAGATCCTATTTTAAATGGGTCAATTTTGGACGAGCCATTTAGGGCGCACATGATAAAATTTCTGTTTCTCGATTTCTCTGTTTCTCTGTTCCTCGGAACAGGTTTGGAACGTAAACCGTTTAGTAACGATTTGATTTTCTATTTCTCTATTTTAAATGCATTTCTATTCAGAAATAAAAAAATCGAAAGAAATCGGAAGTTTTAGAATTTTTAGGCTTCTCGGGCGCGCATGGAAACGCTCCAAAGAAGGGTTTCCGGAACATTCTGTACGGATTTTGTTTGAACAAAAAAAGAACGTAAACGCGTTTGGTTGCGTTTGTTTTTTTTTTTTTTTGTTCTAACAAAATAAGAACAAAAAAAAAAAGAAACAACAAATTCTTGTTTCTGGCCTTGAGAAACACTTCTTGGACGTCCGAAAGGAACAAAAATGAAAAGAACAAAAAAACAAAACGGGAACACTTCGTTCGTTCGTGCTCTCCTTCGTTCGTCCCCTTCTCCTTCGTTCGTCCTCCTTCTCTCCAGCGACTCCTCACTCGGCCAACTCTCCGGCGAAGAACGACGCCGACGCACCGGCTGTCTCCGGCAACTTTGCGGCGTGTCTCCCTTCTCTCCGGCGCCTTCCACTCGGCCAACTCTTCGGCGACTCCTCACTCCGCTGACGCACCGGCTGAAGCTTCCGAATCCAGGTACGTTTCTGGTGCTCCTCCTTCTCCGGTCGACGAGGGCTTCGGCGACAGCTCGGTGGAGGCTCAAGTGCGCGTCGCTCGCCCAGATCTGCGGCAGATCTGGGCGACGGCGGCTTGCTCGAGCTGCTCTGCCGAGCTCGAGCTGCTGTGTTCGCTCGGCAGAGCAGCTCTGGTCGCTCGAGCTGGCAGAGAGGCTGCTCTGCCGCTCGAGCGACCAGAATGACGCCCAAGCTCCATCCGTCTACTGGGTGTGTGCGAAAGTTCGGGGGTTGGTGGGGGGTGGGTTCGGTTCGTTCAATGTTCGTTGCTTTTTGTTGCAGGATGACGAACCCATTGTGGAGGACGTGAAGGACGACGAGGAGGACGACGAGGACGACGACGATAAGGAAGATGGGGCTCAAGGTGGGTCTTTCTCTTCTTCTTCTTTTTTTATTCATTTCGCTTTACATTTTGGAAGCTGGTTGTGTGACTTCGCCCGGTTTTTGGGTTTTTGTAGTTGTGTGAACGTTTGCTGATTTGTATACGTGCATTCGCTATTTTTCGTTGGGAGGATTAATTTGAACCAAGAGGGATTGTTTACGGGCAAATGGGATGGTACGGGGGAATTACGAGGTGTGACCTTTGGAGTGTGTTTAGTTTTTGTTGAGGTTGTGTTGCGGAGTTGATTTTTTAGATGAAGTTCTTGAATCCCAATGGTCTACTCTAGTTTAGGTGGAGTAATGGAAGTGCTATGTCCGCGGAAATCATTTTTGGTGTAGGATAATCCTGGTCATTCTTTCATCTCCAAAAGGGTGTCACTGCTGCGTATGTTGATTCAAATTTTGCATTTTCAACAGATAGCAATAACTGTGATGCTACGTTTATCTGTTTAACTGAATATGCGGATGTTTGCTACTTTAAGTTGTGGGAAAGACTGGGTGTGGTGATGGTCTGTTTCATTTGATATTTTGTAGTTTTAGTGTGTAATCCGTTGATAGAGAGGTTTCTGTTTTAGTTAGAACTCAACTCAGTAAACCACAGATGGATTTCATGATCTGAAACTTTTGCTTTTGGATTGGTTTGGTTAGTTCACTGTATGCAAACATACAATCACAAGTCTCGAATTCCTTTTGGGTTGGCAGAAGGCTGGTTCCTTTTGGTTTAGTATGTGAATGAGGAAGTTGTTTGTGTGGAGTATCATTGGATTTTATGTTTTGGCTCAAGTTTGTTGGTGCAGTTTTTGATCTCTGCAATGCATATACTTGCAGTCTGCTTGAGCCGTGCAGGATTTTTTACTGAAGCTTCTCGAAAATTCCAACAAAAGTATATTTCTATTTGATTTTGTCAGCTGCTGCTTTTGGATTTAAGAACTCAAACAACATGAATGGGCAGGTGCAAATGGGGGTTCGAAGCAGAGCAGAAGCGAGAAGAAGAGCCGCAAGGCTATGTTGAAGCTTGGCATGAAACCTGTAAGCGGTGTAAGCAGGGTCACCATCAAAAGAACCAAGAATGTGAGTGCTTTTTCTTTCAAATCTCTGTCATGCATTTGATACCTCATCCTTTATATAATTTAGCAAAAAGTTAGAGCAACTCTGAATTGTGTGGGTCTCATTGATTATAGAGCACTAAATGGTGTCTAGTGGCTTTGGAAGATCCATTTATAGCTGACCTGAAAAAGTGGAGTGTCTTAGCTCATTATAGTTGAAATTGATTTGCATATATAAACAATGGCATGTTATTGAGAAATTCCTGGTGTTTCAGGTCCTATTCTTCATCTCAAATCCTGATGTCTTCAAGAGCCCTCACTCTGAGACTTATATCATATTTGGGGAGGCGAAGATCGAAGACGTGAGCTCACAACTGCAGACACAAGCTGCCCAGCAGTTCAAGATGCCCGACATGTTATCTGTGATGGGCAGGACAGACACTTCAGCCGCTGCCTCAGCAGCACAGGCTGATGAAGAAGAGGAAGAGATCGATGAGACTGGGGTTGAGCCTTGCGACATTGACTTGGTGATGACCCAGGCTGGAGTTTCGAGGAACAAGGCCGTGAAGGCTCTCAAGACGCACAATGGGGACATTGTTGGTGCTATCATGGAGCTTACTACCTAAACATGCTCCATCGGGGTTTGCTTCCTGGCCTTTTTTGGTGATGAGCTTTGAGAACTGTCTAGGTTATCTGAGTTGGGATTATTTGCAGCATTTATTCACTTTCTCTATCGGCTCTTTTATTCTTGAACTTGTAGAAGAGAAATTAAAACGAGGGCGTCTTGTCAACAATCCACTCGTTTAACATGGCCGGACCTTATGCCTTTTTCAGCTTCTTTTAAGTTCTCTGAAAGTCATAAAGCGACCAGTTTATGTTACTGAGTAACCGTCGATCACGCATGGCTCACTTTTCAGTCGCAAATAGCCTGACAGGTGATTACTTCATCGCTATGGACGATTCAAACCGAACTCAAAACTGAAACCAAAGAGGTTCTGAGTAGGAATGCTATGATATTGTAATTGGTTTAACGATCACATTGAACGGCTTGGGTGTTGTTTGCACTATGGGTTGCTCCTTCGCTACGGACTGAATTTACGCGAGAAAAGTCAAGGTCAAAGTACTGATCACAGGACTTCACTTCTCGCTTTGATAGGCAATTCCAAAGCTCTTTCTTGTCATTTTCCACGTTCAGATGAGACAAATATAAATGACAATGTATGGGTTTCTCCTACCTTAGCAAGTGACTAATGGATGAAAAAACGTGCTTATCAAACTTGCGAAGATGTGGAAAAATAACGAATAGTAGCCTTAACAGCGTCTTTGGCCATTGACCCCAACGCAAGTAGTTTTGATTTCTGTGTCTTCGAACGTCTTTAGCTGTAACTGAGCCAAGCTCGCTCTTGCACAAATTAAATATGCTGCTGAGTAGACACGACGCTTGAGCATGCCTAGTGAAATCTTAGTTGAAAGCTGAGCTTATTTGATGTGCATAATGCATACAAATGCAGCTTGACTTATTTGAGCTCTATAAGAAGCAAAACACATGCAAGCACGACTTGTCTTCATTTAGCTATAACACCGACAGAGCGTTTGAAAGCTATTTACAAGTTTGGAGATCAAAGAGTTCCACAAGAGCAATTCATGGGGTTTGACACACAGTGTTCTACATAACATAGAGAGAAGCGATACAGATCCAGTAAATTATGGGTGATTATTCATAATGAACTATATTACTTCATTATTGTGATGTCATATATGGAAGGGTTCATGTTGAGATGTATGAAATTTTCGTTTAAGGGCGCACATATGACCATGTTGAAAATATTTTTCTTCACTCACCATTTTTCAAAATTAAATTGATAAGCATTTAATGAGAATGCGAAATCAATATCAAGTTTATATGCTTTAAAACTAAAAATAAAAAAGTACTTGAAAAATTTGATACAAACTTTAATTACAAAATTTTCTACGAAATATGCCATATGATTATGTTCAAAATGTTTGTCTTCACTAACCATGAACAAAATAAAATTAATGAGCATTTCATAAGAATGAGAATTCAATATCAAGTTTAAACTTTATTAAAGAAAAGGTTTTTTTTTTTTTAAAATTTAAAACAGAAATTTTTTTGTCGTTTACCAAACGTGTTTTTGTTCTTTTTCTATTCTAGGAATGAAATCGACTACGATTACCAAACGTGTTTACATTTTTTTTATTCCAAGAACAGCTTTTTTTTTTATACTTACCAAACGCGTTCTTTTGTTCAAAAATGTTCTTGTTAGAATGTAAACACTTTTTTTATTTCGTTAGAACAAAAAAAAAAGATGTGTGTTTCCATGCGCGCCCTCGTTTCGAAATAGAAACAAAATTTTTTTTTTTCTCAACTTTTCAATTTTGTTAATTTAGTCCAAAATATTTTAATGATTTTTTAATATAATCATTTCAATCAATATTGATTAAACATCTTAACCATTGGGCCAAATGGTGGGAATTGAATGAACAAGGCTTCATTTGTTGCACGCAAGAGATTTCATGCATAGTAATAGTCAACTTGCCATATTTATATCTAACGAGTCTTTCTTCACCTACTCTTTCGTAGTAGGCCAAACAATGGCTCTATCTAGCTAACTATTATTTTAATCATAAACTTCATATTAAGGCGGTAAAAAGGTGTCAAATCATTTGGGTTTCATCCGATTTTTCTTTTATATAGTGTCCTCACTTATCAAGACATGGGTAAAAAGACATCTAATAAGGAATCTGTTGTTCTTGTAAGAGTGTTAATGAAAATACAGATTTTGATAATAAATTTTTAAATAATCCTAGTGTTGATAATTTTGAAAAAAACTAGTGACGATTTTTGAACATGGTGAGGATTTTTTTAACAAAATTTGGAAAGAAATTGCAATTAGACTTGAAGTTAGGATTTTTTTTTAGGAGATTAGACTATTATAATCATGGCTATCATTAGACGTATTTGATTAATGTGAAATCAATTTCGGCAAAAACATAACGACATATTCACTACAATTGAATTTCAATTGATTTTTTTTTTGCCACGTTGTTTATTTTTCGAAAGAAAATATTACGTAATAGGAAACGGAAGCACATGTAATAGGAAATTCCATAAAATTGTATTTTCAACTTTTGTAATATATTAGTATTATTTCGACTATTATTTTGTATTTGAAGATTTCCTATGTTGTTTTAGTATTATTTCAACTATTATTTTGCATTTGATGATTTCCTATATTGTTATCTAATTAATTTCTATTCCTAGAAAAGAAATTTTATTCGTTATCAAACGGATTTTTGTTAGAAATAGAAATTTTGAATTGTTATCAAACGGGTTTTTTTTCTTCTTAAACTGTCCTAAACGTAAATTAAAAATCAATTTCGACCGTAAATCAATTTAAAACAGAAATTTTCGTACGCGCGCCCTTATAACCCGACCTAAATCTAACTTGACCTACCGGTTTGATAGGTTTAGATTCGACTAATCCTTCTCTTCACCACACCCACTTTATGAAGAGAGTTAACCCTCTAGTGAAAGGCTTGCCAAAGTATTTGGGATAGTGTCCGTAATCAAAGGGAACAATTTCTAATTAGAAATGATTTTTTTATTATATTCTTGAGAACAATTTATAAAGATTTTGTTTGTTTAGTAAGTATTCAAAATTTCTGATTTTGGGATAAAATTGCGTTTGATACTATTTTCAAAATTTTTATTCCAAATCATTTTCTTTTTAATTTTTAAATAATTTTTTTTTTACTTTTCTTTTTTTTTTTTTTTTTTTTCCTTTCTCTCTCCTATTCTTCTTCTTCAAGTGGCCAGTCGCCAGACCGGCGACCTCACCGAAGCATCGTCGGCCCTTGTTGGCCGAGCCTCGCCAGATCACGAGGCTCGCCCAACCTTGTTGAGCCTCGCCGATGGCTAGATGGGGCTGGGCTCGCCTTCGGCGAGCTCGCCAAACCAATTGCCGGCAACCAACGGTGGTGGGCGACGGACAGCGGACGGCGATGGACAGCAACTGCGGCGGTGGCGGTAAATGAAGAAGAAAAGAGAAGAAGAAGAGAAAATATAGATTTGATTCTTAGATTTGTTCTTAACGAGAATCAACTTTTTTTTATTCTTAATTCTATTCCAAATCTATTTTCGGAAAAAAAAAATGAAATTTGTCCAAGAAACAAAAAATTTATCAAACATGAATATGTTCCAAAATTACTTATGGGAATAAAAGAATAGAATCTGATATTGTTTGGATGGTTACCAAACAGACCCTAGATGTCGTAATACGTATTTATCAAATGTAATTGTTTGAGGAAAACTTGAAATCAAAGTGATGTAGATATTAGATATTGAATGCAAGCACTCGTATTAAAGCGATGAAAACATAAAAAATGACTTGTGATTTTTATTTGTCGAAGGGTAAATTATAATTAACCACCAAAATACAAAATCCCGCGTTAAGATTCTTGTGGACGAGAAGCAGAGCCAAAACAGAACCTCTCTCTCTCTCTCTCATGGAGCTCTCGGTGACTCCTCCGTCTTCCCTCCGTATTCCGGCCATCACCCTTCTCCGCAGCTCCGCCTCGTCTCGCCGTCGTGATGGGCCCGGCGGCAAGCCGACGTGCCAATGCTCCAGCGGTCTCTACTTCAAGTTCTCGCAGAGTTCGCCATCGCTCGGCGCGTCCAGTCCGAAAAGCCGGTCGAGACCTGCCCCGAGAAGATCCGATGGGAGGAGCCTTATCCAGGTATCGTTCTTCTGGTCCGCGTCGATTTTGGCTATTGAGCTTCCGGCGTGCTAGTTAGCTGTGCAGGTTCTTGTGATCTTTGAACTAGCGAGATCTTTGTCGGTTGGGCTCTTAGGTGCGATGGATAAGCTGAAATAATGTCAATTTCTCCTTGGACGAAGAACGAGTGTGTTCGCGGGCCGCTTGTTTAATCGGGAAATGCAATTCACATGATATTCAGCGTTTCACTAGATGACAAGTTAGGCAACATAACACTAGGTTGAATGAGTGCGAGGATGATAATAATGGGAATTGGATGAAATGCTGCTCTCCAGCTTGTAGCTTTTGCACTGCCGGTGTCATACGTTCTGCCCGGATATTGGGATGAGAGGTGATGTGACTGGAATTTGTGGTCCTACTTGTCCCGTTGCCTAGTGCAAGTGCACAGCTCAACATTAAGACTCTAATAGGAGGGGTACTGCTTAATGAAGATATGTGACTTGTTGGCCCAACACCCAAGGAAAAGTGGGAAAACAGTTTAAGTGTATAGGCCTGAGTGTGTACTAAGAATTATTGATCATAGTGGATTTGGTGGTAGTAACAGTTCTCTACTAAGGGTTTCCCATCACTGCATGGATTTGATGTAGCAGCAGTTTTCACTAGCAGAGAAAACTTTTGATACCTAAAGTGTGTCTTGATATCAAACTAAAGGAGATAATAATGGACAACTTGATGAGCAGGGTGTTCTTTAACCCTAGCCAAAATAACTTGTTGGTCGGTTGTCATAACACACCTTGAATAAGAAGAACAATCACAGTTGAGATCTCAAAAAGTCAATCAAAGAGTTTCCTTATGCACGATTCTCGATCAACTAGTTGACAAAGCTTCAGTCACATATCTGTCGGAAGATGCATGATCACACACTTTCATTAGCCAACATTCCTCGTGTCCTAGAGTCTTTCTAGTTTACTTGTGCCATAATTGAGTGTACACAATCTGCTAGGCCTGTGCTCGAGTTGGAGCAGCTGGATCTGATCCTATATTGGGTAAAGTCTCTGAGTTTAAAGATGCATGTTGGAGATTTTTAAGACCTCATACAATAAGAGGAACGTCTCTGGGCTCCTTGTAAGTATTCTTTTCCTGCTGCCACAGTTATTTCCAATTAGCTGATCATAACACTTTTAGTTTTTCTTATGTTTTGTCTCTCCCTGCTTGCCCCAGTTTACTTGAACTTATTCTTGCTCATCAACAGTTCATTGGTGGCTAAAGCTCTGATTGAGAACTCACACCTGATAAAGTGGTCTCTTCTGCTTAAAGCATTCTCTGGTCTTTTTGCTCTAATATGTGGGAATGGATATATTGTCGGCATCAATCAGATATATGATATCGGCATTGACAAGTACGTGGTGCTTACTTGGACATTGTTTTATTAAATTATATCTGGCTAGATGGGCATTGGTTACAGCATCACTATTACTAGCATGAGAAGAACTGAAAAGTTACAAGATATTGGAACTGAGAAACAGAGCAAAATTACTTCCAGCCTCAACATAGATGTTTGAAGTGAGAAAGAATGAATGTGTTCATAATGAAACAATGCGACATCCCAATTTTTACTGGACATCAGATTTAAGTTAGTGTTTGAGGTACCATGCAAGCACTCATGGTTATTTTGGAGGTCCGGTCTTTTTAATTAACATTCTTGTCATGCCTTTGCTTTTGAGGATCAATGTCCTCAACTTCCTCTCCAGTTTTATGATTAGTATCTTTTTTATCGTATTTCAGGGTCAACAAACCTTACTTGCCTATAGCAGCAGGAGATCTTTCTATTCAACATGCCTGGCTTTTGGTGATATTTTTGCAGTGACTGGCCTGTCGATTGTTGCTTCAAACTTTGGATCATTCATCACTTCTCTTTACAGTCTGGGTCTTTTTCTTGGAACCATTTATTCTGTTCCTCCTTTTAGGATGAAGAGATTTCCTGTTGCAGCATTTCTTATTATTGCCACGGTATATTTTCTGCCTTTTTTCTTTTTCTTAGAATTGAGTAGTTTAAAATTTACTTTATCTTTTTGTGCCTTGCTGGAGGACTATGGTTGTACAACTTGATGAGCTTTGCTTTGGGTAGAAATTTTCTTACACAACTTTGTTCTTTTAGCATGAAATGGTTAAGCTATTACGAACTGATAGTGAAATGAAGATAAAAAACTGTTTAAGTTGGAAATCCATCTGATTATTTTGCTCAATCCTTGTAAAAAAATGCCCACCCGAATCACGTGAAGAAGTAGTTTATCTGTAAGTATTCACGATAGGAATACCATGTGGAATAATAGATAGGTTATAACTGTAGTTATTGCTCTGTGCTATGTTCGACTCTTTTTTGGGGGGATACCGTACTTGTATTGGCACCATAACTGATAAAGTATTGGTATATGACCTTTAAGGCTATAACAGACACTTCATCGCAATATCTTAGAAAAAGAATTGTCAAAACGTTTGGCAAGTCCTGATCTGTCCACAGACTCCACACCTATGATGCTGCATGTAGAATGCAAAATAGTGTCTTCTTTTATACATTGACTTATCCAAGTACTTGCGATACTTTTGCATATTCCACATGTCCCAAATTCAGAGGTATGAAAGAATTAAAGCACCCATTTGCACCTGCCAACACCCTGCTACCTGGTCAGAGTAACACAACGTCGGAAGGGCAGTATATAGAATAAACACTTCTCAATGTTGTTGGCCATGTTTGTACCTTAATCATGTGAATGTCGCCATTCTATTCATATTGTGGAAACTCAATACAAGTAAGCTCTGGTGGGTGTACATGGTGATGGGATCTTAAATGTGCATGTTTCTATCAAATCACTCTTCAAAAGATTGACCTTTTTAATGTAAAAGGGGAAAAGAGTATTGACCTTTGATGTATCTGCTTGCTATCTCTTTGTTCCCTTTCTTTATTTTCACATTCTTCCAGTCGTTTCTACTTTGAGCTCTTAGTTTCATTGTTCAACTTCGCTCATGAAACTAGTGAAGTCCCTTTCTACTTTTGCCTTTTTATAACTTTTTTGTAGGAGTGCCTTGCAATGCTTTTTTAAAGTGTTGCCATATCATTGGCTCACTGGGTTTTTCAATGAGTAGAGGATTATTTTTCAATGGGCTGAAATGGAAGAATATGCTATGAGATGGACTTAAATATTCCTTTATCTAAATGGTATGTGTCTTCAATTTAATTAAAAGGTATTTTCTACTTTGATCTAAGGTCAGTTATTTGTTTATATCCAGCTATTTTTTAGTGAATTTTTTGGCTTCACAAATGTCAGATGCAGGACATAAGTTGAGAAAATTGAAAGGGATTTGTTTACCCAACTGGAGGTCTTTCCTAGGCTGGTAATTCAAGTTAAATGTCTGGTTATACGACTCTGAGATGATTTGCATGTGCATTGTGTAGTTTTCAAATTTAATGTCTTCCTTTGTGGCTATTTCAGTTTAAAGGAGTTACAGTTTGACCGGTGCATAATATTATCTTTGTTCTGTGTATAATGATGTGTGAATCCTGATTGGTGATGAATGAAATATCAGAATCAGTGAGAAATAAGCTTCTTATTTGATGTCCACATACTATAATGATTAAATAAGCTTACTATCTAATGTCTAAGAAACAAATTATAACCATCACTGGTAGCTGCAGGTACGAGGTTTCCTTCTAAATTTTGGTGTGTATCATGCCACAAGAGCTGCGCTTGGGCTACCCTTTGAGTGGAGGTGTGTTTATGCCTTGCACATTGTGTCCGTACTTTAATATTCTAGATACCGGAATGTAGTGTAGCACATGTTGACTTATATAGGCCTGCTATATGATGCTGAGCCTTTTGACTTGATAATTTACAAAAACGAAAGGTGATGTACCTGTGCTGAGACAGCTTATGGTAGCAAGTATCTCAGTTCCCATATGCATCTTTTGTAGAATATGCTGAGTTTGTAGTCTGATTATGTCTGAAATTATTGGAGGGATCTCAGTGCTGTAGTGGACAGCTATTGTGCAGTTTAAGTTTCTTCCCATGTGATCCCTAGCTGTAATTATTGCTAAGTCTCGTATGAAAAGGAGCTTTTTGTCTCTGTTCATGCTGCATTCTTTTAATGCATTCTTCTTATTTATGTTGGAAGCCTCCTTGGCTCATGAATGTTTAGGTATTTGATCTTCAATCAGTTTTTGGCATCTCCTAACTTCTGACTCACACTCTGGTCTTTAAACTTCATCATGTAGCTCGCCCGTGGCTTTCATCACAAGCTTTGTTACTCTGTTTGCTCTGGTCATTGCCATAACTAAAGATCTTCCAGATGTAGAAGGAGATCGCAAGTGAGTTGCTTCCTTATGCTGCAATTGCTGCTACATCTCCTCTTACTGCAATTTTGTGTGGCAAAAGTTCAATTTATTGTCTATATCATGTTGAATGCATTCTTATGCTGAAGATGAAGCAACCAGTCAGAAAATGTATGTAGATAGTCCTGGTGTCTGAAACTGTTTTGGGATCTTTGGAATGTGTATTTTCTTTTTCGCCATCTTATATTATTGTAAGTACCCTAGTTGTTTTGCCATTATTGTTGCTTAGTTTGCTTGCTATCTCAAGCTCTAGCAATCGTTATGGTTTCTTTATCTTCTTGTGCAGATGGACAAAACTTTCAAGAATGATTGCTGCAAATTGAAACACAAAAATGGCTGATATAGTTTCGGTTTGTAGGTTTCAGATATCAACTTTTGCAACCAAGCTTGGGGTTAGAAACATTGCTTTCCTTGGTTCAGGGCTGCTTCTGCTAAATTATGTCGCTGCTATATTTGCTGCAATTTACATGCCTCAGGTGTGTACTGTACATATTATTTTAAGTTTCTTTGACAAAAGTGACAGTTAATGCTTTGTTTGGGAGGGTGGGAAATTGTGCTTTGATAAGAAAAACTTAACTTTTCCCTTCCTTCTCATCTCATAAGAATCATAAATTCTTCTTCATTTTCCACACCAACCTCCCAACTCTTCCAAACGGAACCTAAAAGTGACTACTAAGGTGGACATTCCGCAGGCTTTCAGGCGTAGCCTAATGATACCTGCACATTCAATCCTGGCGTTGGGCTTGATTTTCCAGGTTTGTTTAAGATCTATCCCTCCATGGAGATAATAATCCTGTTTTTCTTTTTATAGTCATGCAATTACTATTATTCTGATGCATGTGAGGTTCTTTCCCTGCTTGTATGTATTTTCCATTATAGTTTCACTTCTCCACCATTATTTAAATTTGGTATAGCCTTGGAATTTAATAATTCCATTACTTTCTGAAGGAACTAGTTTTCCCACGATGGTGACGACTAAAATTGGTTGTAATGTTGTCCACGAAACCTAAAGGAAAAAAAGTATCTAATAATCGGTGATCCATGCGCCTGGTTCTACTAATTGTTCGATTTCTTTTGCTGTACCACACCAGTCATGTTCCGTTACACAATGTTTCTATTTTATTCAGTGCGACTGCACTGCAGATTGCTTATTCTATCAGCTTTTATATAATTTGACTGTTCCTTCTGCTATCCACTTGCTTTACAACTTATGCTGGCAGAAAATTATATTAATTAGCTGTTTCTACCATGTTAAAAGAAAAAAGATGCATCTGACAACAATTTAATTGGCATCTTACTTGTAATTTCTATGTGTGGGTGCATTGGCATTGCTTATAGCTGTGGTATGCAAGTGTGCGATTTTTAACCAATGCATTTACTTGAATACTTCCTGTGTCAAACACAGTTGGAAAATTTCTCTTTTTTGGCTAAAAGGGAATTCACTTTAATCAATCAATGAAATCAGAGGATATGTCAAAATATTGAAGATGTTAAATATGTTAAATATGAAAATTATTACCACCATCCGCAGTGGCGCAGCTGGCTTGGGCTCTCTCCCCCTCACGAAGGGGAGGAGTTCGAATCCCAGAGGCGTCGTTAGGGATTCTTACCTGGAGTATTGTGGTGGTGGGTCCTGCAATCCCTCCCCAGGGTTTGCTCACCGCTTGTCGGCTTACGGTTCCTGGGTTACCAAAAAAAAAAAAAAAAATTATTCAACCAAAAAAAAAGTATGAAATGTACACCTCGATATTTCTGATAGAGAGCCTTTCCGAAACAGATAATGTTAAGCATCTCATGCTACAACTGCGATATGTCTGTTTATGCATACCTTTATTTAATGCACTATTGCACTGTCCTAGAAACTTCGCTCTTCTATGATAGTCCTGTTGTGCCTTGTTGTGCTTACATTAATTTGTGCCCTGAAGTACGAGTTATCTCTATTTCTTTCAGGCATGGGTGTTAGAACAAGCAAACTACACTAAGGTAAAAGGCATAGTTTATGTTTTATAGAAAGTATTTCTTTCCCACAACTACAAAGGTGAAATGATTTGATTGGTGTATCTGGATTTTCTGATTCTGTCGTATCAAGGATAAGTAACCCTGTATCAATGCCTCGAGAAATTGATAAAGTAAAAGTTATAAATCTGCAGCTTGACAAGGCATATGTCTATCAGCTCTTAGAATACTCTGATTCAAGCTCTATAAAACAAATAAAACCAGTATTAAGACTATGCAATGTGAAGAAATCATAACAAAATATTGAAATAAAAAATGTAAAGTATATAATCGGGAAACTAACAACAGCTATGAAAAACAAGAAATTTTATTGCTTTTGACAATAGTTTTCTCTTTACACCTGTCACAACAATCAGAAAATCATGCTGTATAGTTTTATCTCACAGCTGCTAACTGCTACTCAAATAACATTGATAGATTTGACAAAAACTATTTTTTTTTCTCAATATGTATGTGCAAAAACAATGGAGACCTTTGACACCATGCAGGCGAAATATGATTTCCACTTCTACATTTGTGAACATCCTTGTTCGCAAGTAGTGGGAACGACTACTCTGAACTTTTCTATTGTTGACTACTCTTTCCACAGATCACCTAATTATACTGCAGCACCCCTATTTATGTTGAAAATTGTTGTTGGCAATATCAAATTCTCCAATTTATATTTAGATATCCATGGTTTCTTCATCTAATTAGGTTTCTACACCTACGAAATTCCCTGGTTCTGATTTTCATGGATCGATATATATCTGTTCTCTGACAAGGCCGTTCAATTGCATTCTGCAGGAAGCAATTGCCGGATACTATCGATTCATATGGAATCTCTTTTATGCAGAGTACATCATATTCCCCTTTATTTGAAGATTTTTTCTTCCATAAATAATTTAGAGAGAGAGAGAAAAAGAGAGAGAGAGAGAGAGAGATCTGTATGCTTCTGTGCTAATTGTACATATCTGCCTGGTAATGTAGATCTGTATTTTTTTACAAGCTGTGTGAGAAAAAATCCTGGTTCCTTTATCAGCTCGCAATAGCAGATGTTTGAAACATTTGTAAATTTGCCTGCCTGGACTATGAATTTTGGCTTAAGACCTGTTAAATTGGCAGAAACTCAAAGTCTTAGGGAGAAGTTCAATTGATTTTGCCCCCACCTTCTTTTTTACCTTGTTGGCTCAAGATTACCATATGAAAACCAATTGCCGCATCTGTTAAGAGAACAATATCTGTCTCAGGAGCTTTTACGAGTCCATTTCCTTATTTCAACTTTTGCTGTTTGTTTCCGCGATGAGGTGGTGGCCCTTAAGATCATTAAGTTAAGCAAACTATTCACCTGAGAACCGCTAGACTTACGGTCATGGCAGCAATTACGCTCACTGTCGTGAAAACGTACTCTAGTTCTACAGTGATCTTGCATCTTGAGAATGTCTGTTCCATATCCTGGATATGACCGGACCTGCATGTCACCTGCCGCATCAGATATGATACGAAGCCTTCTTTACGGATCAGTTCAGGATTCTAGTTTCACCATCATCTTACCCTTGGATAAAGAACATAAGTTATGGGCTGACGCAAGCCAAGGGTGGGCTTTCTCAAACAATAGGATCGGGAGAGAGACTCGCACACAGGAAAATAGGACGAATAGAAATTTCAGCACTGCGCAAGCTCAAGAAAACAATTGTATCTTTGTCGATATAGATCGGATCGACCTAATTCTGAAGCCAAATGAACAAAGATTTCTGGATCTACAATTTCTTTGTTTTGGGTTTTCTGAAATAAGCACTATAGGATGGTCGAAATTGGATTGGAAATAACGAACAAAATAGGAAAAGATAGAAACTCCGTTGGCTGCTCTTCTAGGCCTTCAAGGAAGTTGAAGGGGCACCGATTCTTCTAGATCGATGACTGCAACTCTTCAAGGATGCAGATTTCAAAAGCTCCGACTCTTCAAGGATGGAGTGAAAACTCTTCTAGGTTTTTAAGGATATGAACTCTACAAGGTTCACGATACTTGCTTCAAAGCAAAATTCTTTTTTTTTTTTTATTCATCAGAAGTCGTTTGTCTTGTACAAAGAATTGGATGGCTTATATTGTTAACAAAATAAATACAGAGTGTCGAAACTAGGAAAATAGTAAATAGCAATAAAAGTGTCTTCATGGCTCCCAAGATGTCTTTCAAACTTCCGGGGGGAAAATAGTAAATAGCATAGTAACTAGAAACTAATAAAAGCGTCTTCATGGCTCCTAAGGTGTCTTTCAAACTTCCGAGATGAACTCAAGATATCGATACGGCTTCTGGGTTTCGTCAAGCTTGAATGCAGGCCAATCTTCTTGGTCGAGAGAGCTGGTCTTCAATGCAGGCTGCATCATGGGCCTTATGGCCTAGTCATAAAGCTTTCATTTTCTTCATCTGCTAAGTACGCAACTTGTTAATCGTCTCAATATATTCAGCATACTCAGAGGCACGAGGTTGAACAGGGTGTTAGTTGTCCCCTCCCCTCCTCAGCCTGCCGAGGAATTGGGAACGGCGATAGATGATGAGTGATGCTCTCGCACCAGATAGCTTTAGGGATGCACAGAGAGAGAGAGAGAGAGAGAGACGGCTCGTGTTGAATCCTGAGAAATTCCTCGGTTTTTCAACTCTACTCATTGTAGACACGAGTAAAGATGAATGCTAGAGGTGACTTGACCTTCCCATTCCGCAAACCCATTGTTTGCTTTTCTAGCTCATATCACAACAATGGAGACAAGCTAACAGGAACAGCATTTTGCTGTTTTCCAGGATGTTCCTCTAGGGAAGTTTTCTGAATCTGCTTGCAACGGAGTTCACGTTCCCAGACTTGTACTCAGCAACCATTTTGATGGAGCCACTTAACTAATTTGTGGGGCTATAAGAAAATGAAAATGTAATATGAAGAAATTAACTAGCCACTTTCTATTAAGAAATGCATTAGGTATAATTACTTAATTATTTCTTATAGTGTAATAATAATCAACTCCATCCTTGTATTCAATGTGGAAAAATTTGGAACGCTCCTCTAACTTTCTCTCAGTTTTTTGACTTTTTGATAAAAGTTTACTTTCAATTAGTGAACAAATAGGGAAAATGTTCATTTAACTTTTCTTTGTTTGAAAAAAGAATTTATATAGCAATAAAAAGGAGGAAATAATGTCAATTTTTTTTGTTACTTTTCTACATTATCAAAGTTAGTAATTTTATTATTAGTATGTAATGTCAGATGAGAAATGAAAATTAATCGCGTAACATATGAAAACTAGTAAGAAATTTACGAAACTAAACAACTTCTCTCTAATCAAATTTCATGGATTTCGACAACTTCAGATTAAGTGGAAAGATTATTTTGATTTATATTCTCAGTCAAGTGAATTTCGAAGGAGGAAATAAAACTGGAAAAAAAATTCTGAATCTTTTTTCCCTTCTTTCATTTTCGACTTATTAGGTACTCCAATCTCAGCCGTCCACTCCGAAACATCGACGACCGTCGGATTGAATCCGTCAGGCCCTCGTTTCCCTACTCCTATTGTGCCTTCGCCATCTTCACCGCCGCCACGACATCGGCGCCTATACTTTCTCCTAATAACGCAGACCGGTGCCTCCGTTCACTCCCGACCTCCGCCTCCGCCGCCGCCCCCCGTCGCTCGCAGCGAAGCCCCCGGCCCGCCGGAGCCAGCCGGTACGCCTTTTCCTGTTCTCATCTCCGTTTTCCCTTCTTCTTCTTTTTTTTCCGTTCGGGTCTATCGTTCGATGGCCTCTTCGTCGCCGCCGTCGGTCGCGGCTGATGCAGCGGTGGAGATCGAGCGCGAAGAGCTGCTGTGTCTCTGGATTTCGTTTCTTTCGTGTCCGATGCATCGCAATTTTCCCTGCAAAGAAGGACGAGACCTTGTGGCGATTCTGGGGTTTCCTCAGGGCTTGTTAACAACTGACATCGATAATCCATTTTTTTTAAATTTATTTTCTCATTGGGAATTTTGTCGAGTTGGTTGGATTGCATCGTGCGTCCATGAACCTGTTTAGTGGACTGGTAAAAATTGTTTCTTTCTGTCGCGAAATGGGTAGAAAATTGGTTTAGCTAGGTTTTTGAGATAACGTGATTTCATCAGCTCTCGCTTATTCAGATATATCAGCAGTATTTTCTGTTTGGATAGTCCTGTTTGATGTCCCAGTGCCATTATTGTGGCATGTGAATGTGCAGATCCGAAGGAGATTTGGTTGATTTAATCTGCGCTAAAAGAAGATGGCGTCGCGTTTCTGGACACAGGTTCGACCTAAATTTTTTGTTGCTTGTAGAAAATATGGACTTAATGACCTCTATCTCTGTCCCTCCCCACCCACCCACACAGACACGTACGTTCAAATGCACCTGTTTACCCCATGCTTCCACACCTGTGAAAATTCTTATGGGAATGGGTTTTGATATAAACAGGGTGGAAGTGAGTCTGAGGAGGAGGACAGTGATTACACCAGTGATGTTGAAGAAAGCGGGGCAGCTGAGTCCGCTGCTCCTGCTGCTGGAAGCAGATACCTTCAGGAGAATGCTAGTGACAGTGATGATTCCGAGGATCAGAAGCGTGTTGTTCGGTCTGCCAAAGACAAGCGCTTTGAGGAAATGGCGGCCACTGTCGACCAGATGAAAAATGCTATGAAGATCAATGATTGGGTTAGTTTGCAAGAGAGCTTTGACAAGATTAATAAGCAGCTTGAGAAAGTCATGAGGGTCGCGGAGTCTGAGAAGGTTCCCTCTCTTTATATTAAAGCCCTTGTGATGCTGGAAGACTTCTTGAGTCAGGCTTTGGCAAATAAGGATGCTAAGAAAAAGATGAGTAGCAGCAATGCTAAGGCCTTGAATTCGATGAAACAGAAGCTCAAGAAGAATAATAAGCAGTATGAGGAGTTGATTAATAAGTATAGAGAGCATCCTGAAAGTGAGGAAGAAGTGGAAGAGGAGTCTGAGGAGGAAGAATTAGAGAATGAGATTGAGGACCCCACCAAGATTGATGTTTCTGACGAGGGGGATGACGATGAGGATGATGACGCCCCAGATGGTCTCGATGACGGCTGGGAGAAGAAGATGAGCCGGAAAGACAAGCTGATGGATAAACAATTTAAAAACCCTAATGAGATTACATGGGAAATTGTCAACAAGAAGTTCAAAGAGGTTGTTGCTGCTCGTGGGAAGAAGGGAACTGGTAGATTTGAGCAGGTTGAACAGCTTACCTTCTTGACAAAGGTTGCTAAGACCCCTGCACAGAAGCTTGAGATTCTTTTCAGTGTTGTATCTGCTCAGTTTGATGTTAATCCAGGTCTTACTGGTCACATGCCAATTAATGTGTGGAAGAAGTGTGTGAAGAATATGCTTGTTATTCTCGACATTCTCGTGCAGTACTCTAACATTGTAGTTAGTGATTCTGTGGAGCCTGATGAAAATGAGTCGGAAAAGGGACCTGACTATATTGGGACAATTAGGATTTGGGGAAATTTGGTAGCCTTCCTTGAGAGGATAGATTCTGAGTTTTTTAAGAGCTTGCAGTGCATTGATCCACACACCCGTGAGTTTGTTGAAAGGCTTAGGGACGAGCCAATGTTTTTAGTTCTTGCTCAAAATGTTCAAGAATACTTGGAACGTGTTGGAGATTTTAAAGCTGCTTCAAGAGTGGCTCTACGTCGGGTTGAACTCATCTATTATAAGCCTCAGGGGGTCTACGATGCAATGAGGAAATTGGCTGAGCAGACTGAAGATAACGGAGTTGATGCAGGGGAAGAGCCTAAGGTGGTTGAGGAGAGCAAGGGCCCAGCTGCATTTGTTGTTACTCCTGAGCTTGTGGTGAGGAAACCTACTTTTCCTGAGGATAGCAGGACACTGATGGATATTCTGGTGTCCCTTATATACAAGTATGGAGATGAGCGAACTAAGGCCCGCGCAATGCTTTGTGACATCTATCACCATGCTCTCTTGGACAAATTCTCAACTTCCCGTGATCTGTTGTTGATGAGTCGCCTGCAGGACAGCATCCAGCATATGGACATTTCGACCCAGATACTTTTTAACAGGGCTATGGCACAACTTGGTCTGTGTGCATTTCGGGTTGGCCTTATAGCTGAAGGACATGGTTGCCTTTCTGAATTATATTCAGGTGGAAGGGTGAAGGAGTTACTTGCACAAGGTTTTTCTCAAAGCAGGTACCATGAGAAGACCCCAGAGCAGGTACAAAGTCCTCGCCCGTTTGCCGTGATTGTGTATTTCCAGATAATTGGTTATGAACAAGATCTATTAGCTTCTGAGTAGGCTATTCAATTTCTGGCAAACCTTACCCTTTGGCTTTTATTTAGTGAAATACCAATTCTCACCATCTGAGGAAGATTTGTTATACCATACTGATGATTTTCTTTAGCCTCTTTAGTTTCTTCCCCTCTCTTCCTCTCACAAATCTCTTGAGGGGGTTTGGGTGTTTGGTCTACCCATAATAGTAAACATCTTTGTAAGTTGTTATTTAACATATGATTTGTCTAAGAGTCTCTTAGATTTTACCTCTTCTAAATTATGTTCGAGATTTGAAATAAGAGGATCACAAGTTTTGTTCAGAGCTGATGCTATAAAATTTATTTTCTTCTCATTCAGGAAAGATTGGAAAGGAGACGTCAAATGCCATATCACATGCACATAAACCTTGAGCTTCTCGAAGCTGTGCATCTGATATCTGCCATGCTGTTAGAAGTCCCCAATATGGCAGCAACCAAGCATGATGCTAAGCGCAAAATGATAAGTAAGAATTTCCGACGGTTGCTCGAGGTGAGTGAAAGGCACACATTCACAGGGCCCCCAGAAAATGTGAGGGACCATGTAATGGCAGCGACAAGGGCCCTAAGCAAGGGAGACTTCCGGAAGGCCTTTGATGTCGTCCAGTCTCTTGACGTCTGGAAGCTCCTCAGGAACAAGGACTCTGTCCTTGAGATGCTCAAGGATAAGGTTAAGGAGGAGGCTCTGAGGACCTATCTCTTTACCTATTCATCATCCTATCATTCATTGAGCTTAGATCATCTGACAAAAATGTTTGACCTCTCAGAGGCACAGACCCACAGCATTGTCAGCAAGATGATGATCAATGAGGAGCTCCTTGCTAGCTGGGACCAGATGACCAGGTCCATTGTCTTCCATGACATTGAACAGACGAGGCTTCAGTCCTTGGCATTCCATCTTACAGAGAAACTGGCAATTCTGGCAGAAAGTAATGAGAGGGCTGTGGAAGCTAGGGTTGGCGGCGGTTTGGATCTGCCACCGAGGAGGAGAGACGGACAGGACTATGCCGGTGGGTCAGGTGTTGGTGGTGGTAGGTGGCAAGAGGGCTCGTCTTTCACTCAGGGAAGGCAAGGAAGTGCTGGTGGCGGGAGGCAACATACAACTGGCCAAGGCGGAGGGGGTGGCTATTCTAGGCAGTCGCGTGGCACAGGTGGATATTCTGCTAGCAACCGATATCAGGACTCTACTTTTGGAGGATCGGGGAGGTATCAGACTGGGTCTGCAGGAAGGTCATCTCAGATGAACAGCTCGGCCCGCATGGTGAGTCTGAACAGGGGGCTTCGCGCATGAGAGGAACTTCGTAATGGTCTCTGACGAAAAGGATCCACGTTGACTGTCATTGATTGATACGTGAGCTTTTCAAGCAGAAAGCTGTTCTGCTATTTCTGAGTCTTGACTTGAAGAAGCATATTTACCTAATTTCTGTTTTTTCTTTTTCCTTTTTTGGCGGGCATAGCGTAAGTTTTGAATATTTCTGTGCTGTTACTTTCAATTTTAGAAACTCCGTTCGTCGTCCACATTGTTGTTGCATTTTTGGATAATGTTAGATTTACAAAAGGCAGGATAACAGCATTATGTTCTTTCTTTTTTCTTTACCTCCCTTCTAACTTTTTGAACATTTTTTTTTAACACACGGTAGCGGGCGATGTTGGCTTCCGATTGATGTAGCCTTTGCTTCAATCGACAGCCGATGTCCAAGACTACAAATAAACTAATTATCGAAAGCAAGAGCCTCTATTTGTTTTGCGGAAACTGAATAATTTTAAAATCATTTTCTCAAAAAATGATTGTTTATATCTTAGAGAAAATAAATAGACGGAAAATAATTTTATCATTTATGAATATATTTAAATATAAATTGTTGTCAATAATAAATACATTTTCCGATGACTAATTATTTTAAGCGACATGAATAATCATTTTTAGGAAAATGTTTTTGAAATCATTCACTCTCTACTAAACAATGCCAAAATAAGCGGATAATAAGTAATAATCTAGACTATAGTAAATTTGTATCTCACACCACACTTATATGTAGATATAGAAATTAGGCTATTCAGGTATGAACTCTAGAAATAGGCATACGATGAATTTTAATACATCTGTCGCTATTAAAAGTCAATACTGGTTAAGGAATATTCATTTAATTTAATTAATTATATGAGGAGAACCAACCCTAATAGATGGTTTAATAATTAAGTTGATTAACGTGATTTAACTAAATAAGCTAAAGCCACTTTCTGTTTAAATTTTAGTTGTATGTGTTAAAGATCAATTTTTATTTATAAAATCCGAAATAAATTTGAAATGAATTTCGAAACATCACGTGGGAAATCCATGTATTAATTCAATGTGCTACTTGGAAGTGTAAATAAGAAAAGTCTTGTTAAGGAAATCCATGTACTAGTTCAATGTGTTACTAATTCTTGACGACATATGAGAATTTAATCGAAATACAACATAAATATACTAGGAAAAACTCAAATCAAAACAAGAGACAACCTAACTAGTTCAAAATTGACACGATTAAATTCACACTTTCGAGAAAAGCCCTCTTCATTGAGGTGAAAGGCAAAACATTTTTTAAAAATTAAAAGAGATTACGTGGAAAACCTACAAGATTATGAATACATGATACTAATTAGCCATCATGTTCTAGATTGTACTTTCCCTATTTGGTTTTCTAATAAACATTCCTTCATACCTTATCTGCTTTGTGTTTGTATCATCCCCTACCTTGGTGCTTTTAAATTTGGACGAGACCCACCCAATTCAATCGGGAATAGGACTCAAGGTTCAGGTCTCGAAATGGTCATGAACCGGTCAAAACTCAATATCAGCCCGATTCAATCGAGGGAACCCAACTTCAAGCATCATTCAATTGTAGATTATGCAAATCATCAATCCGCCGGTTGAACCGGTCGACCCTGTCAGACCAATCCGTCAACCGGTTCATTGACCGACCCGTCTCCCTCGCGTCCAAAGTATAATGGGCTTCAACTGAATTGACAGTTAATTTAAAAAAAAAAAAGAAAAAAAAAAACTGAAATGGAGAGAAACCCTAATTCACCGAGCTCTGCTCTTGCTCTTTCGTACTTCCTCTTCGCTTCGCCGGCTCCGCCCGTCGCCTCGCCGCGGCGAGCTCGTCGTCGTCGTCGCCGCACGCCTCCGTCCTCCGAGGTCCGTCACATCTCTCTCTCTAGTTATAATCCCCTTTTTCCGCGGCGCTCCCCGCGCCGCGGGGGCAGTTCTCCGCCCCGTGCGGCGGGAAAGGGGGATATGGCCTCCGGCCCGCCCCTGCCCTTGGCCATATCCCGGTGCCAGCGGAGTGCTCTCCAGCTTCCAAATGCACAGATGCTTACTGCTTCTGCTTTTGTGAAGGGACAAAAAAAAATAAAATAAAAAAAACAAACCTTTTTTTAATAAGATCCCATCAAATTTATTCTGAGTTATATGGATTTTTTTGTCTAGTTTTGTATTACTCTATTTGAATCTATTTGATGTCCTATTGGCCTTATGGTGCGATGTGGATGTGCAGAGCTGAGGCGAATTGACTGATTTCATTCGCGCCCGAAGAAAATGGCGTCGCGTTTTTGGACACAGGTTCGAGTCTATGCTTTCTAACTTTGTTTTTTTGCGCTCAAATTGTGGACATTAGTACTTGTCTCTCTCATAAAAATGTGCCCACATAGTGCACTAGATGCCTCGTTGACTTGTAACCGGTATTACTGAGAGTTCTCACCATGAATGAATTTTGTTAAAAACAGGGTGGGAACGAGACTGACGAGGAGAGCAGCGATTATGGCAGCGATGTCGAAGAAAAGGGGGGAGGTGAGTCCGCTGCTCCAGCCGCCGGAAGCAGATACCTCCAGGGGAATGCGAGCGACAGTGATGACTCCGATGGTCAGCACCGGGTTGTTAAGTCTGCGAAGGACAAGCGTTTCGAGGAATTGTCTGCCACTGTTGACCAGATGAAAAATGCTATGAAGATTAATGATTGGGTCAGTTTGCAGGAGAGCTTCGACAAGATTAATAAGCAGCTCGAGAAAGTCATGAGGGTCACCGAGTCTCAGAAGGTTCCCGCTCTTTACATTAAAGCCCTCGTGATGTTGGAAGACTTCTTGAGTCAGGCTTTGGCAAATAAGGATGCTAAGAAGAAGATGAGTAGCAGCAATGCCAAGGCCTTGAATTCGATGAAGCAGAAGCTCAAGAAGAATAATAAGCAGTATGAGGAGTTGATTAATAAGTACAGAGAGCATCCTGAAAGTGAGGAAGAGGTGGAAGCGGATGAGGAGTCAGAGGAGGAAGAATCAGAAAATTCGGAAATTGAGGACCCTACCAAGATTGATGCTTCTGATGAGGGTGATGATGATGAGGATGATGCAGCTGGGGATAGTCTTGATGATGGTTGGGAGAAGAAGATGAGCCGAAAAGACAAGCTAATGGATAAGCAATTTAGGAATCCTAGTGAGATTACATGGGAAACTGTTAACAAGAAGTTTAAAGAGGTCGTGGCTGCTCGTGGGAGGAAGGGGACTGGTCGGTTTGAGCAGGTTGAACAGCTCACTTTTTTGACTAAGGTAGCTAAGACCCCTGCCCAGAAGCTTGAGATTCTTTTTAGTGTTGTATCTGCTCAGTTTGATGTTAATCCGGGTCTCACTGGTCATATGCCAATCAATGTGTGGAAGAAGTGTGTGCAGAATATGCTTGTTATCCTTGACATTCTTGTGCAGTATCCCAACATAGTAGTTAGTGACTCAGTGGAGCCTGATGAGAATGAGTCTGAGAAAGGTCCGGACTATAACGGGACAATTAGGATTTGGGGAAATTTGGTAGCCTTCCTAGAGAGGATAGATTCCGAGTTTTTTAAGAGCTTGCAATGCATTGACCCTCACACACGTGAATATGTCGGAAGGCTTAGGGATGAGCCCATGTTTTTAGTCCTTGCTCAAAATGTTCAAGACTACTTGGAACGTGTTGGAGATTTTAAAGCTGCTTCAAAGGTGGCTTTACGGCGGGTGGAGCTTGTATATTATAAGCCTCAGGGTGTCTATGATGCTATGAGGAAATTGGCTGAGCAGACTGAAGATGATGGTGATGAGACAGGGGAAGAGCCTAAAGTTGAGGAGAGCAGGGGCCCAGCTGCATTTGTTGTTACTCCTGAGCTTGTGCCGAGGAAACCAACTTTTCCTGAGAATAGCAGGACACTGATGGATATTCTGGTATCCCTTATATACAAGTATGGAGATGAGCGAACTAAGGCCCGCGCAATGCTTTGTGACATCTATCACCATGCTCTCTTGGACGAGTTCTCAACTTCCCGTGACCTGTTGTTGATGAGTCACCTGCAGGATAGCATCCAGCATATGGACATTTCGACCCAGATACTTTTTAACAGGGCTATGGCACAGCTTGGTCTGTGTGCATTTCGTGTCGGCCTTATAGCTGAAGCACATGGTTGCCTTTCTGAATTATATTTGGGTGGAAGGGTAAAGGAATTACTCGCACAAGGTGTTTCTCAAAGTAGGTACCATGAGAAGACCCCAGAGCAGGTACGATGTCATTATCCGTTGTGGATGGTTGTCAAAATTTCCTTATGAACAACCCTGTATTACTCAATAATATTTTCTACTTTCCAAGCAAGTGGTTCATTTATATAGGCCTCTTATGCTCTGGATTTGGTTTAGTGAATAACTTGTTTTTTGCCATTTGAGAAAGATCTGTTTTACCCTGCAAACAATTTTATTTAATTTTTCTCTTTTCTCCCTTTCCCCTTGAGAGGATTATCACTTTTGTGTGTGAGCTCACGCTGTGAAACTTCTTTATTCTCATTTTAGGAGAGAATGGAAAGGAGACGTCAAATGCCTTATCACATGCACATAAACCTTGAGCTTCTGGAAGCTGTTCATCTAATTTGTGCCATGCTTTTAGAAGTCCCCAATATGGCTGCAAACACCCTCGATGTTAAGCGCAAAGTCATAAGTAAGAACTTCCGGCGGTTGCTCGAGGTGAGCGAGAGGCACACATTCACTGGACCCCCGGAAAATGTGAGGGACCATGTAATGGCAGCCACAAGGGCCCTAAGCAAGGGAGACTATCAGAAGGCCTTTGATGTTGTCCAGTCTCTTGACATCTGGAAACTCCTCAGGAACAAGGACTCTGTCCTGGAGATGCTCAAGGCTAAGATTAAGGAAGAGGCTCTGAGGACCTATCTCTTTACCTATTCATCATCCTATCATTCATTGAGCTTAGATCATCTGACAAAAATGTTTGACCTCTCAGAGGCACAGATCCACAGCATTGTCAGCAATATGATGATCAATGAGGAGCTCCATGCTAGCTGGGACCAGCCAACCCAGTCGGTTATCTTCCATGACATTGAGCACACGAGGCTCCAGGCCCTAGCTTTCCATCTCACAGAGAAACTGGCAATTCTGGCAGAAAGTAATGAGAGGGCTGTAGAGGCTAGAATTGGCGGTGGTGGTTTGGATTTGCCAGTGAGAAGGAGAGATGGCCAGGACTATGCTTCGGGCTCAGCTGTTGGTGGTGGTAGGTGGCATGATGGCTCATCTTTTACGCAGGGAAGGCAAGGAAGTGCTGGTGGTGGGAGGCAACAGACAACCGGCCAAGGCGGTGGAAGTGGCTATTCCAGGCAGTTCCGTGGCACAGGTGGATATTCTGGCGGCAACCGGTATCAGGATTCTGCTCATGGTGGATCAGGGAGGTCTGCTTTTCAGACTAGTTCTTCAGCAAGGGCATCTCATCTGGATGGTTCGGCTCGCATGGTAAGTCTTAACAGGGGACTTCGTGCATAAGAGGAACTTCTGTTGGTCTCTGAAGACAAGGATATATTGGCAATTTGCGTTGATTGATACGTGCCCCTATCGAGTGGAAATAACTTTTTTCTGCTTAAATGAGTTTTGACTCTGAAGACAGATTGTCTGAGTTTTTTGTGGGCGTATCCTCAGTGTGGAATGTTGTATCATTAATGTTATTACTTTATTTAGTATCCACCCTCCTTTATTACTTCTCATGCTAATGTTACATTAGGGAAACCCTGCCTAGTGAGAATAATATCACTCTGTTATAGCAAAATAAGCACACGAACCATAGGTACAATGAGATACAAACGGCGTTTTACCCGAACCTTAACCCATGCATCTTGTGATTTATATCACCATGCCATCAATTTTGATAGTGGGGCGCTGGAGCTCTAAAGTTCAATAGGGCGTGAATTGAGTAGCTTCCATGGGTTTGATCGTCGGAATTACATTTTGGACTCTGTCAAACTGGTGATACTTGCGACGTAATTATATAGTCGAAAAGTAAAACTTGGGTATTGCATTTTGATTGCATGTTGGCGGATATGATTAACATGACAGTTGTTGGATTGTTCAATGGTGCTTCCGTATATGGCATAGCCCCCGGTGTATTGTTCATTTGATTGATGCTGACCAGAATGATACAGAAGCAAATGAATAAGCAAGCTTTAGTGTTAGCAACCATCTCGGTTTCTTGTTTTCGCTTGTCTGGTTGTATTTTCTTGTAGCTTTTCTTTCTGTTTAGCTTCTTCGTGGATGCCATTTGGCTTCCTGTTGCTACCTTGGTAGCTTTTGGCTTCCTTTTCCTGGCATCCTTCCACTCGACCTGGCTTGTTGCCTCATTGAGTGTAAGTTTTTTATGCCAGTTTCCGAGCTGTATAGTTTGGTTTAAGTCAATATATTCTTACCTTACCCAAAAAAACCACCATCTCAGTTTCTTGTAAGCAAAATGAGAGTGCGGCTGTCAACACGATTAGAGCAAACATTTGACAGGCCTGGGTCAAAAAACCGCATCCACGGCGCGGAGTGAGAAACCTATGGCTACTGATAAAATATCATGAACTCTAGTTTCCATCTCGGGTGATTCTCGAGCATTAGGAAAGAAAAGAGGAGGAAAAAGCAACCGATTAAGCAATCTTTTCTTCTTGCAAAATTAAGCATTACTTAAAAGAGTATGTAATGTGGCTCATAACATAATTACGATGGGACTGACTTCCTATGCTTAACGTACAGATGCAATAACGAACATTCAGGTTCTGTTTCTAGCATAGATTTGTAAGAATATGAACCATTTTTTATAGGCTAATATTGGAGTGAATTTCAAATGCATTCCAAGAGTACATACTGAAATCCACCGGGAAAGATTCTTCTTCCGGATCTGTAGAGCTAGCAGGTGAGTATGAAATACAAGCGTAGCCAAATTTGTCTTCTTAACTGATGAGGATGGGTAGTCAAACATATATGTTGCTAAATAGAATAGAAGATCCTTAATATTGGCAAAAACGAAATGTGGAAGAAACACATCCCTCCATCTGTGCGTTCCAAAAGTGAAAAAACGAATAAGCTTCTTTGTGAGTTCAAACAAAACAGTGAGGTCAAGAAAAAGATGACAAGTTATATGAACCCAAAATTGTGCAGAGGAAAAAAAAAAAAGGAAAACCTCGGGTGTAGACCAAATAATCTACCGACCCATCACTCAAATTGAGAAGTTGCAATATGCCGCAATTTGAACCCTTTTTCATCTCACAAGGTGCCTAGGAAGAAGATGGTGACGTGATGTTAACTTTCATGGCCCGTGTTTATATCTGCTGGACTGGAAACCTCTGTTGGCTCTGCATCAGATGTTGCGTGGGCATCTGGTTGTGGACCAGTAGTCATATTGGCTTCTGGTTGCGGTAACCTTGCTTCCAAATCCTTGAGAGCCATGGTTAAAGATTTCACATCGCAAGCCGAGGCTAATTCACTGGAAAACGACAACTGTACAGAACGACTATAAATATCAGTGTCCACGCTAGACAATTAGTACCGTGTCCTATGTGCTATATGATGCTGCTCCAATAAATAATTGGCAGAGTGTAATTCATAACATAATTTTCCAGGAAATGAAAGCTAAACAAAATGCTATTAAAAGCTGAAAATTTCAATATTAAATTGCACTGTAACTGTCTGGTGAAATCTTTTAAAATAGACTTCAAGTTGCAATGGGAAAGCTTGTCAGAAATCTTTTCTGCTAAAGCTACACTACTGTTGAGTCACCAGTGTTGACAAACAGAGAGCTACCTCAAGAACTCTTATCTCTTGTTTTGTTAAGAACTTTGCAGAGGGCAAAGTGCGAAAGAATAAGATGCTTGCTCATAGGATGTTCTGACATGCAAATTCTATGTAAAAAAAAAACCAACATTGAACAACCGAGTAAACTAACCTCTAATTGCTCCGCTTGACGTTTGAGATCACCAGTCGTTGCTTCCTTATGAAATCTTTGAAGAACACGCAGCACATGATCACGGAGACTATCATGAATATGTTGCTTGAGAGTACATTGAGGTACAGTTGATTGACAGCCAACTTGGTAGAAGGGGCACTTCACAAGCTTCATTGGACAAGTGGTTATGCAATGCCTGTCCATATCACGTCTCATGAGATTTTCCGAGCAATTCTGCTCGCACGGAATTACTTTGAATGGACAAGCTAAATCATGTTTTTCCAAGTGGGCTGCTGTAAATCTAGTGTTACAGCCCTCGTTGGCGCAGATCATAGACCTGAATCCACAACTGGTGACGTGCTCGGCCAGGTCTTCAGCTGTGTCAAATTTCATGATGCAATGAAATGCACCTTTGAAATCTACATTTTTAAGCAAAGTCCGCACGATTGCTTCTCTCCTGTCTGTAGCCCAAAATTTACTGAGTTCCATCTCCTGGACAATATCATCTATCTTGTCCTCCCTCTTTTCGCTCAGCAGCCATCCCGAAATCCTACCAAACAAGTTCCTCTTCAAAGCCGCAAAGTCATCAGCAAAATCGGCTATTATTTCATAAGGATCGTCGGATGCTTCGGCAGCTAAATCCCCTTCTAGGATAGCAGTCTCGGCCACAAACGATTCGCTCCTTTGGGTCAGATACTCCACGAACTCCTTCCTCAAATCTACAGCCACCAAAGCCGGGGTCCTGAAGATGTCGCCCGTCGTGTTGTCCACGCAGGCCGTGGCCAGTCCGGGGAGCAACATCTGAGCTATCTTGTGAGATATCTCCGTGTCGTAGAGATCGCAGTGAATCGAGGGGCCCCTGCTCTCACCTTCAATCTCCTCGTGCACGCGTTCCATGTCGCTCCCCATAGCATCCAAGGTCATCGATCAACCGAAAATCAACAAAGCACCTGAGGCCGATCATTGTTAGGAGAGATGAAAAAATAAAAGGGCAAAACCAAGAATTCAAAGTAAATCACACCCACTTTTGCTAATGAAGTTCTGGTTTCCATGCATTCTCCAAAAAAAGAACTTCACATCGAAAGATGGAATTTGCAGACATTCCCCTCACATCAGTGACCCTTTTCCCCCCCGTTCAAGTGCACCCAGAAAAGGAATGTCGACAAAAGTTTGAAATTTAAAACGCGAGCGCGCGCGCGGCGATCAGCTCGACGTTTCACGTCCAATTCGAAACGAAACACGCGCCTCCGATCAGGCTCGACTTACAGAAATCAAAAGAGCACGAAACCTCGTCGATCATCGCGTTTTCCAGCCACCGCGCGGGAGGATTTCCGGCGAAAAGGGAAATTGCTTCCGGCGGACCCGACGGAGTTGAAAGGGTCGGCGCGATCAGGGGCCAGATCCGGAACTAAGCTCTCCTGCAGCGAGAATCCCAATGCCTCTCAGAGCAAGCACAGAGAGAGAGAGAGAGAGAGAGAGAGATGAACGTCTGAGAGATTTCCCTGTCTTGAGTTTTCCTCTTTTTCTTTTTCTTTTTTTTTTAAAATAAAAAAAATGATGTTTTGTGATGTCAAGGTCAACGGTTTTAACCGTCGCTGTTGGGTTAACAAGATCGAGTGGTGACAAGGGCAATGCCGAAAGGAGTGTGCAATCACATCAATCAATTAATTAATTAAAAATTAAATGCACGCGTTTTGGATTAAATGCGTAAAATGAATGAATTGTCCAAACATGAAACGATGTTAATCAATCAACACCGCAATGGACGGAGAACCTCTTGGGGCCTGCAAGCTGGAAGCCGTGTTGAGTGCGTCCCAACCCAATGCAAAGAAAGTGGACGAGCATCGGAAAGTTCGCAGCGAGAATGACGTTTTGCTCGGGGAACGAGTGCACCGTTCAACTACTCATGGTGCGCGTGGAAAACACATTCTCGAAGTCTCTCGGCTCTACCGAGGATCTTGTACAAAATGCCGAGGTGTTTGGTTAAAAAATCTGGAAGTCCATTTGGGGAATAGGATGCATTTCCAAAGACTTTCCTCTCAAGGCCACTAGAGAGACCAGCATTGCCATTCGGAGCTCTGAGGCTAGAATCGATGATAAAATATATTCTAATGTTACCTTGCCGATTTTTGGCATTCCTCTTCTACTCCTTAATTTTACACTATTTGTCATCTCTACCTCGTGGATCTAGGGATTGACGAAGGTGGCTCAAAGGAGTTAAACAAACGTTGGTGTCATGTGACCCATTGCTTGGCTCATGCAACATCAAAGTCTAGATCTAGTGTCTAGCTCATCAATTGAAGTTCAAGCCTGTCTTACTTGAGGTCACACAACCTTGACAGCTCATTGCCTAGGGTCGAAGTTGTATGACCTTGGCGATCCATTGCCTAGGTTGCATGACGTCAAAGGTCCTCTAATTTGGCTCGGATGGGGTCACATGATGTAGGCGATGGCCGTTGCTAGAGCTTCCAACTTTGCTTGACTTATCAAGGAGGGTCACTGTTGCAATTTTTTTTTTTTTTTGGAGAAAAAGTAAACTCCTTAATGATAATGATGTTTGTCAAGTTCTATTTGCATTTTGTTAAAAACTCTTTACCCTAAAATCAATACATAAACTTTGGGGAAATGCTCTTGCAAAACCTTTTACTAGTCTCATCGACATATTAAACCTATAGATTTGATATGTGCCGATAACTCTAATCCAAAGCATTTTAACTCAATTGATGGGATTTGAACAAATAAATTATGAATCCTAATTTGATGAAATCTCTCAACGCACCATCAATGAAGCTAGGGCCTTTGGCCGACGAAGATGACAAAGGGAGATGGAGTTATGGAAGATAACACAAAATCTGTATCAACGATTGATCATAAAAATTGAGATTTGATTACAATTTTAGCATATGATCAAGTCGAGTTGCAAGATAATTATATCACTATCCAAATTAATATAGGAATGTCCTTGAATTTATACCGTATCGAATTAAAGGCAAGTGCATGCTAGAAAACTAAAGTGGGACAGCAATTTTGGTCACTGTGCCTACACCTACACGTCACTTATTTTGATCACAAAGTGATTATATTATTTATATAATGTATCAAAATCTAATTAGATTTATGATAAGGAAGTCAAAAATAACATTTTGCTTAAAGAAACACCAAGACAAGAAGATAACTAAATCATTTTCTAAATTCCAGATTTTTTAGTACACAGTTATTCGGATTATTTGGAGATTCCTTTCTTCGTAATTTTCTCTTAATTCTACTTTAGCTTTTGAAATTGATTCAGGCAGGTCCGGGCTTTCAAAGTTCGGGCCGGATCTCAAATTGAAAGAAGACCCGAACCGCACAAACGGGTCGGACCCGGTCCCTCTTTCGGGCACGCGTGGCTTTTTTTTTTTTTTTTTTTTTTTGCCAGATACGAGCTGACATATAATTTACAGAAGCTGGAAGCGGAAGCTCTCTCTCTCTCTGTCTCTGCTTGCTTCGATCGACACCTTGGTATCTCAATTGCCCAGTTGATCGAAAGTAAAAAGGTTCGATTTTTCCTATGAATCTCTCTTTTTCTTCGATGGGTTCTTGTGGTCAGTCCTTTACGTTTGAGTTTTTGTGATCTTTTTCCTTCTTTATTTTTTTCTTCCTGAATTTCACTGCGGTTCTTGTAGGTTTTGGCAAGGAGTCGTCCCCCCTGCAATGGCGACGGCGACGTATCCACCCCCGCCTCCGTATTACAGGCTTTACAAGGATTACGTGCAAGACCCCCAGTCGGCTCCCGAGCCTCCCCCTCCCATCGAGGGAACCTACACGTGCTTCGGCGGGACTTACACCGTGGGTTTTGCCCCATTTCTTGATTATCATGCTTTCAAATTAGCGTTCGTTATCGTGGGTCTTGGTGATGGATGTGCCTGATTTGGTTTTGATGCTTGCCGGTGTCGGAATCTTGTGCTTTACCCGTTCATTTTGAAAAATTTCTTTTGCATGGTTTGTGGGGTTGTCTACAAGGGGAAGGAAAGAGGAATTTTGTCGTTGGTTGATTGTTTCTGTTACTATGTGGAATTACATGTTATGTTGATGATGATCAGACTTGTTTGTGCCCTTTTTCTTTGTTTGCAGACCGATGACGTGCTTCCCAGCTTGGAAGAGCAGGGGGTGAGACAGCTTTACCCTAAAGGACCTAATATTGGTAATGCCCATTTATATATTCTGTATAATGCCTGCTTGTTTTACCGTGTTATCGCAAATTATGTGGTGGAATCAATTAGCTGATAGCTTCACCCAGATTCCATAGCATCCTGAGAACATTTTAGGCTTCCAGTGCAACGCTTTGATAATATTATGAATAGAAATTCTCTATTGTTCTGCTCTGACTTGATTTGCGGGAATGCTGTGCCTTTTCATAAGTGGTGGCACCCTTATTCAAAACAAGTTGCATCAGTGTCAAATCATATGGTTTCCTTTAACCCCTGTATGTCTTTGATAATGTGTATATGGTGTAACTGTGGCTTTGAACCATGGCTTAGCTTTTAACTTAAGTTGTAACTCTTTCCAGTGGGATCTGAGTTTTATCTCATGATTATTATAACTTACCGCGAATCATTTATACTTGATACCAAATATTTAAGCCAGATGCAGATATTGGCAATTAAGGTCATCTGATTTTTTTTTTTTTTTTTCTCTTCGCAACTTTTCTTTGAAATTGAAGTATCTATGTCTCTTGAACATTTTCATTGATAGAAGCATTAGTGTTATTACCTTGCACTGCGATTAGTTTGTCTTTCTGGTCAATACATAATAGATGTCATTGGGGTGGATGGGTTGGAAGAGATGGTGTTGATTGGAGGATATGCAATCAGCTGGAAGAGTCATTTGTGAGGCTGTCTGAATAATGTCATAGTTCTGTTCAGTATATATCGGCCAATCAATACATGCCATGAGATGAGATATTTGTGAGAGATTAAGTGTTTAGCTTTTCTTTGAGGATTTTCTCAAAAAGGTAGATGGCTTCCCAGCTAGCTTGTTATTCATATATTGTATATTTATTCTGAAATTTGGTATTGCTTAGACTGCAGGATTCTCGCTTTTAGGGCATCGGCTATAGTCAGTTTAGGTCCCCTGACTTTTAAAGCACTGCATTAATCGTTTTTATCTTTCCATGTCTCAATTGACTCCTTTTCCCCATCTGGTACTGTCCAATCCTTCCAAATGCCACTTGTATAAGCAGCATGTGTATGATAAATTGGCCATACGTGTATACAGGAATGGACTTCCTCTATCTGTGGCTTACACACGGAGTTTTGGTCTTTCTGCTCTGTACATGTCTTGGAACTTTGGCTGCATTTAGTTTCTTTTATTGTTTAGTTGAAAGAGCTGGAGGGATGCATTATAAGAGGCTCTGCCACTATTGCTAAATAGCCTGAAAAATGGCCTATGCTGATTATGCTGTCTTTTGGATACAAGGGTGAAAATTTCTCCATGTTTATTGACCTGATTGATTTGGAACTTTTTCTTGCCACATTCTACATCTTCCATTAATGAATCTGTGTCTAAAAAGAGGGGATATCAGCGAAATAATTATATGCTTAACTGTTCTGACCTGTCTGAATTTTTGTTAGTCTCTTCGGCTCTTTGGCTCTCTGGCTGTCATTGTCCTTATTCTCTTATCACATACTAGCTAACAATACTCAAATTGATTTCTTATTGGAGAGGAGAGGGAGGTGAGTGAGCGCAAGAAAAATTGTGTGGGTGTACATTCTACCTCATCTCCTTTTATTGTGCTTCTAATTCTAATTTTTATTTCAATCCCTAGTTTGGTTATGTTGTGAATGCTAAATCAAGAGTATCTTCCTTTAGATTTCAAGAAGGAACTGAGATCACTGAACAGAGAACTGCAGCTGCACCTTTTAGAGTTGGCTGATGTTCTTGTTGAGAGACCATCCCAGTATGCTAGGAGGGTGGAGGAAATCTCTCTTATATTCAAGAATTTACATCACCTTCTTAATTCATTACGTCCCCATCAGGTAGAGTTCAGTTATGATATGTTTTACCAATCTTTGAGTATCGACCCCTCATCAAAGATTCTTTTGCCCTCAGGCTCGAGCAACACTAATACACATCCTGGAACTCCAGATACAACAGCGTAAACAGGCGGTTGAAGACATTAAAAGGTATGTCTGATTTGGTGCTGTTCCTCAATAGTAAAATATTTTTAAAGGCGATATTTATGAAGTATGGGTGTGAATTGCTTTTGCCTATATTATGTTACTGCTAGCCGTGTCATGAGCACAAGAAACTAGCAACTGTAATATCACCATATGTCTGCTTGTGCTCAGATTTTGACTGTTTATTTTTTAACTTTATTTTTTACACTCTTTTGTAGGAGGAGAGAGGAGGTACAGAGACTTCTCAAAGAATCCCTGGGAACCTTGGATGGCCACTAGCAGAAGACAATGCAAACGAACTGAGCTGCATTTGGGTCATTGGGCGATTTGCCGATCAGATTACAATGAGGCACGTCATGAACATCATGTAGGAGTAACAGCTTCTTCTTATGCTGTCAAAATCTTTTCTTTCTCTGGGTGGTGAATCTCAGTTAAGTCTAAAATGATGCTGTTGAGTTTTACTTGAAGGAGACGATCTAACTCGTTGGAAAGTTAAAACTACCCAATCGGATGTCTTCGCTGCTGAAATCAAATCAAATTTGCTAATAGTTTCATTGAGCCACGTTCTTCTATTTTTCCAAAGGCTTCTGGGCCTGTTGTTATGCATGATGTTTGGACAAAGCATCAAGGAGCGGTATATTCATGTCATCTTTCATAATAAGCATTCGACGCTGAGAATTAACTCGGGCAGGGTTGTTGCTCCGAAAGATAAACCAGTCTCGAAGATAAGCTAGTCTCAAAAAACAATCATGTACAGATGAACATTTTCTTAGCCAGCAACATCGCCCACTTTTACGCTAAATCAATAAATTGAGCATCGCTTATGGACAATAGGGGTGTGCAACGGAAACCGCAAACCGCCCGAACCGGAAACCAGCCGGACCGGACCAGACCGGTTGGTTTCGGGCGATCCTAGAGGGTCTCGGTCCGGTCTCAGGTTCCTATTTTTGGAACCGGTGACCGGTTGGTTTGGTTCCCGATTTCGGGGTTGGAACTGGACCGGACCGGACCGGACCTTACTGACCATTTATATATATTTTTTAATTTCTGAAATAATTTATAGTACCCATTATCATCATATTCATTTCTTCTCTCATAATTCAAAGCTAATAATCCCTCCCTTTTTTGCTTATGAACTACACTCAACAGTAACCATCCCATCAGCTTTTATTTTCCAAATTTTTGCAATTCTCCTCACTTGCCTTTCCCTCTTGAAACCTAAACGAACGCTTCTGAACTACACTCAACAGTAACCAATAACCATCACATCAGCTTTTATTTTCCAAATTTTTGCAATTCTCCTCACTTGCCTTTCCCTCTTGAAACCTGAACGAACGGCTAAACCCCTCTCTTTTTTTTTTGTTAGTTTCTGCTTTAATATACAGTAACCATCACTTCAACTTCCATTTTCCCAATTTTTGTGATCCAACTCGACGGTAATTCGATTCAACTTTCATTTTCCCAAACCCTTTCTCCCCGCAGCGTCATCATCTCTTCGCTCTCTCCCATCTCCCGTTGCGGCCCTGTCGATTCCCAAGGCCCTCTCGTTCTTTGAGGTGAGTCCCGAGTCCTTTCCTCGTTCAGCTCTTTTGCTATGTTTTCATTGCCGCGCGGCTTCGTTGTTTGATCATTTATACTCTGTAGTCCTATCTTCGTTTGTTTTCGACATGCGATTGTGCTATATTGATGTTGCATTTGGGTGGTTGGATTTCGTCTCCTCCGTGCATTTTGGTGTGGGTAAGAGCGCGCTTCATTAGGGGATTTCAATCTCTTGGCTCTCTGTTGAGATTTAATTCTTCATGTCTTGATGGAAGATGGGTTGGTGTAACTCTATTATTTGTGTTGGTCGTGTTTCGTGGACGGTGTTGCTATATTAGGCGCCGCCGTGATCTATATCTTCCGTTGTCAATGCTCGAGGGAGCTGCTGAACCACTTGTCGAGCTAATTCGAAGAAGAGAGGGACAGAATTTATGCTTTGGATCAGTGTTTCTTCTTTATCTGTTTGTTTTTTCGTTGATTATTGATGTTTTGTTGAGTCCCTTTTCTATTTTAGGATTATGATGTACGACTTTGGAATCCCATCATTAAGATTTTGCAAAGCTTAGTGGGTTTTGTTGGATGTAATTGAATGACGTCTCTTGTTCTAGAACTTTTGCAAGTAATAAAATGAAAACAATTGATGGTTCATTGGAACCGAACCGGACCGGACCGGTTGGTCCCGTCTGGTTCTCGATTCCAAGATAGCCGGTCCGGTCCATGGTCCAGAAAAGTGGGAACCGGTCCTCCCGGTCCGGTTCCCGGTTCTTGGGTAGAACTGGACCGAATCGGGAACCGATCACCCCTAATGGACAAGTGAAAGTGGCTCCAACCGAGAGCTGTCAATGGAGCTTGGTTGGCATATATAATATGAGCTTGGTCGGCGGTGGTCGGCTGCGTCGGTAGGTGGTCAGCTGATGGTTGGTGGTCGGTGATCAGCTGGCAAGTAACAGTGGCTGGTGGTGGTGGCCGGACAGCAGGGGGCAACGGCCAGGGGCGAGGGGCAGCAAGAAAGAAGAAAAGAAAAAATGACTTATTTTAAAAAATTACTTTCGAAAATAATAAGCTATTTATTTATTTATAATTTCTGTTCTAAATCTATTTCACGATTATTTTTTCTATTTTGAAAAATAAAAAAATTAATTAACGTTATCAAATGAATTTTTATTCTTTTTTTATTTTTATTTCGGAGAGCAAAAAAATAAAAAAATCAAGGAATAGAAACACTTCCAAACAGCTCCCTAGTCCTTCCATCAGAACAAATTGAGATGGCATACCCAGTCAGATGGAACTTCGTCTTCATGAGAAAAGGTCGAGCAACGTTGATAACACACCCAACACTTTCGAAGCGTAAAGAGAACTCAAAGAAGTTTCTTATATACGAGAGAGAGAAGAATAAATGACTGCCCCAAAATTTCTCTTCCAAAGGAAGACCTAAGTGTAGTTACTCGGACGTATCCGCTGGTTATTTAAGCTGCCAAAATTCCTACCCTGCTATCAGAGTTAATGGAGACTATCCCATAGACATATTAGCTGCTATGGATACAAGTAAACAAGATACAAGCAGTGGCATCTTTGTGATAGATCGACTCATTTTTTGGGTTGTCAAACGAGAAAATCAGTCTCTTGCCCACAGCAATGTTTCAGCAGTTCAGCTTAAGCACCACATGCTGAAGCATCTCGATGGCACTTTATCGAGATATTGCATAAGAAACCACCGCCAGTGAGGAACAAACTCGTTTTACTCCTGTGTACTCTCAGCATATTCCATTGCCTTGCGCTTCACATATTCGATTCGTTCTTCATCGCCCAATATTTTCTCAAAAGCAAGATACTTCTTGAACAAGAACTGCGAAGCAGAAACATGCACATGCATGCACGGGTTAGTCAAAGAATGACAATCAAACTTCCAAAAAGGAAAAAGAAACCCACCTTAATCTTTTTGAGTGGAAGGCTTAGACTAATTGCTCTCTCAAAGAGTGCGCGAATGACATCTGTATCTCCTAGTTTCATCTCCTGCAAATTTCGGGCCATAACTAGGTTAGAAAAGAACCTTTAGGTACAATTTTGAACTACTAAGCAGAAGGGACCCACTTGGTCAAGATAGATGCTCCAAAGATCAGTCCGCTTTGGATACTGGCGCAGTATTCCCTCAAACAGAGATCGGCCTCTATCGGGAACTCCGCATTTAAACTCCAAAATTGCAGTTTGTGAAATGAACTTTATATGTTTATGATGAGGAAGACTTAATAGAGCACGATTTACAATAGGCTGAACACCTTCATTATGCTGTTTCAAAAGCCACTGCACCCGCCTCAACCATACCTGCAATCCCGTTAAATATGAAGCAAAAAGTTTTAAAGCCCCAAGAAAAGACAATCAGTTGTATGACACATTCAGTGTACCTTGCATGAATGCTTGAACTTCCTGACCATTTTCTCAAGGAGGTCATCGACCATCTTATTTTGCTGTGTCCTTTCATACATCGCTAAAAGAGCAAGATGGACCTTCTTAGGATCACAGTATTGTAGAGCTCTTTGAAATACTTTTAGAACAGACTCCTGAGGATAATACTATTTCAGTAACTTCAAAAGCAATGATAAGTAAGATTCACAGCACATAAAAAAAATCATAAGATAATTATCACCTCAGGAGGATTTCCATACTCATTTTCCAGATTAAAGTAAGCAACCCAGATATTGAGCTTCTCATTTTCTTCTCGTACATTAATTGTTCGAAGTGCCCTTCAAACCCAGAAAAAAGGTGATATGAATGTTAACGATAAAATGATTAAAAAAGAATTGCTACCTAACTCCGTTTCAACTATAATATTAAACATGAAGATACAAGCATAACATCACGACCGTGGAAGAGAGCGAACCATCAAAGGACTTACTGAAGTCATATAGTGTTGAGAAAAACAAAGAATTGCAGAAGTTGAGGAAAAAAGGTGAATGCTACGTTTGGGTTTGTAGAGATAAGAGGCCATCTGTAATTCCAATATCCACCGGGCAATGCATCATGATGTAACTCAGCATATGGCACAATTTGATGCCATAACTCAAACACTGAAGTTAAAGCAACTTCATTCATGGATAAGAATAATTATAAAGAAAGCAAAGACGGCTCTTCCTAGCATTGACTGGCAGATACACGACACAACTTTAGGACCCTTCCATGCTAAACCTTCTTCTAGCTACAAATTTTTCTACATCAGATCTTCTACGGCAATTCTTTCTACTCAACTGGCACATGCCGGAGAAGTTAGAACCATACAAACTCATTCAACCTTGCCATCTTTTGCTATCTTCTAATATAGTGATAGACAGAGAGTGGATATAAACTGAAGTATTACCTTTCAGCAATGGAACGAGCCTTCTCAATATCAGCTAAAGAGAGCATGAAGGCCATGTATTTTATCCAAACGAAACTGCTATTAGGAGAGCTTCTAACAAGCCTTTCAAATTCATCAGCCGTCCTAGGAATGTCCTTCTCCAGAAGTCTTTCCTCAGCAGCCTGGATCTCTCGCTCCCTGCACAGGATAATAAAGGAATCAATAGCTGCAAAATGAGAGTAAAGTTCTAAAGAAAGTTGGACCAACTTAATAGGAGAATGACCTCTCTTCCTTCTCTTTCTTCTTTGCTCCTTTCGTGTTCTTCTCAACTTTTTTCACCTCATCATCATGACCTTCCTCTGGGATGATCATGTTATCTTCATCTAGGTGCTCAATTTCATCTAGAGTGACCTCAAGCGGGGGAATTGAAGCTCTCGATTCTGCTTGTGCAAGAGCAGCATCTTCTTCACTTTCATTATCACTGATCATATGCTGGATCCCATGAGAACTGCTGGATAGCAACATCTGCTTGGTTTCATCTCCATATCCATTTTCTCTAATCAATTCATCAGATTCCTCGTCTGAAGGTACATGAATACCATTGACACTGGTGAAGTATGAGTTTTTCATCCCAAGAGAGATTCGGCGTCTTTCCTCATCGACCTGAATGAGGATATCCATCACAGAACAGAGTTAAACTCACATTGATTCAGTGTTAAGCATAAAAGCACACTCAAAATGGGTCTGAACGCTCAGAGTGGTAGCATGCATAATCAAAGAAACAGAAAGAGAATTCCATGCCGTTCCAACATCTTAAAATTAGAAAATTACCTTCAATATCTTCACCCTAACTTCCTCCCCTGCTTTGTATTTAGATTCAATATTGTCAACAGGATCATCTGAGACCTCCGATATATGACATAGTCCAACCTAAATTCCGGTTTGTCATAAAGTCAGAAATGCAGGAAGCAAATGACCAGATCTTAATGTTTCAAATGGTGTTAAAATACAATAGCAACAAAAAGTCGATGCACTCATCAGCAGAGAAAGGAAAGAAACAAGAAATTGTCAATCAGACAATTATTACTCTGAAATAGTGACGCAGAATAGAAAAGAAGATTTTTCATTAAAATTTCTCAAGATCACTTTTTCTGTCTTCCTTTCTACCATTCAGCTATAAAGAATTAGCATGGAAATGCCTACTCAAAGTTCCTTATAAATGAAAAAAGGAGTCTGAATGTCAAATCTGACTAATCCAACATGCTAAATGATCTTACCAAGTTGCTTTGATCGATTGTGATGAAAAGACCGTATGGCTCCACTCGCCTTATTCTCCCGGATACAATACTTCCAATCTGCAGGCTCGATAAACTGTCAATTCTTGATTTCTCATCATTGGCTGCATTGGATGTTCTCAAAGTAACTTCAACTCTCTTTGATAATGTTTCCACAGATAACACCCTGCGCTCGATCTTATTAGCACACAATATGTTTCCAACATCACTTAATTAAAAACCTTGCTCTCAATTAAAAGGAACAAAGAACTTTACCTGCCCTCCACAAGTTTTCCCACAGGAAATTCTTGCTCCAGATTTTTAACATATCCATCAGACAAATTGGATACGAGGATTTTTGCATCAAGTTTCCGAGAAAGCATAATAAAACATCCTTTAGGCGTAATATTCTTAACATAACCCTGTGTGAACCAGGAAAAAGAGAGTTATTTCATAAGAAAAGGTAGAATAGTACAATCCGTCAAGAAAATACAAATATAACCCAGACATTACCACCTTAAAGTAAGCATAAGCAAATTGATTCTATGGTTTAGAACGACATTTCAAGTAGACCCATCATTTCCCATATTTGTTAATAGGCAATAATATGTAGACAATTTCAAATCAAGAATAAAAAGATTTTGCAGACCAATGGTGACCTTAAAGTGGAGATTTTATTTTTCACTCGTGTTGTTGCACATGTCCATAAAAGGAAGCCATAAATGCATTTTCGAGACTTAGCATTAGATTGACGACAATTTCATTTGAATTTCCGGAACTACAATATTTACAGAAAACAATGTAGATGCTGCTTGCTGGAACTCTCTGATTTGCACCTAGTCCAAAGCAAAAGGAAAATCATCTAAACTGACACTCAGACAAACATCCACCCACAATATAATGACGTCATATCAAACCCGAAAAAAAATTACAAATTGCATCAAGGAATGTCCTCGAAGAATACTGCAGCTTTTGCATCTCTTACCTGTACAGCCATATTAGGATGTAGCTCCTCAATCTTTTCCACACATTTGCAATTACCATTCCTGGGAATGATTTCAAAAAGCAACAGATTTCATCTTCTTTAGATGGACGGGTGAGGAATACAATAATCGAAATATAAGAATGCAATAAGTAACTTAAAACACCATGAAAAGGGAGAAAGCGTGACTACTCATAAAAAGGACAAAATATCAGGCATCGAACAAATCCTCATCGGGATACTTTGTAACTGCTCTAATATAAAGTCAAAATTAATTGATAAGCTGTCCATATCCTCTAGGAGAGAGAAATTTTGAACCAATTCCAAATCACAGTAGATAATCTGTGGAATCAATAACAGATTGGCCAAATCTAACTGGACTTATTTGTGATAGGATCATCTTCTTATCCAAATGCCTTTCCACTTCATTTATCATATTCCAAACCAATTATAACACTAATAGATGGTCTTCATAGTTCATGCTTATAAGAGCTGAGGTTAACCATATACGTGCCTTAGTAATGCATCAATGGATTAGCCTGACACTGCAAAGAGAAGTGAATGGTCCCAAGGACAACTATTTGACCAATAACTTTATGCTGTATATACAAAATTCTACCAGTGTGTCCTCATTTGATAATGGGGAATTTATGTGTTTTCATCCCATGACAACACAGCCATTGTTATGGCAAGTGCGAACAACATAACAGTCCAGGATATAATATTCATTAGCATATCGTCGATGAATTTATTTGTCACAAATTAGGTACTAGCAGAACCTCAAGACCTAATACATATACTTAAGGACATGGATCAGGTATTCTCAAATAAAACTCACCTGTCTGGGAGATCCTCAGTACCCTGAACACCCATTCCATCCAGCAATGCTCGTAGAGACAGATCAACATGTACACTTCCCTGGGCTGTGCGATAGATTTCAATGACCTTGCATTTCACAAACTGTCCTTCATGATGCCCAGATAATGGTTCAGACACCCAAGAGTCTGTTATTTCAGTATAGTGAACCCGACCATAAACTGAAGGGCCAAGCTGGACAACCAGTCCACCTACACCAGGAAGAATTTTGGAAATTCTGCCACCCAGGATGTCCCCTTCATGCATATGTGCTGTAACATCATCTTTAAGCTTTTGCTCGCTTGAATCATCAATCTTTTGTTGTTCATCATGACTCCCTTTTGAGAAAGGACATGGTACCAACCGCAACAATTTTTTCTCATTGTTGGTGCTTAAAACATATCCGGAAAAAACTTTTCCCACAGGAAAGCGATTCTGGAAGTTTTGAAGTTCACTTGATTCACATGCACTATCAAGAACAAACAACTGAGCCTTTACATGCCGAGTTATGGATATCCATGCCCATTCACTGTCTACCTTATATACATAACCCGAGACATGTTGTCCAGCAGTGAAATTAAAATCTTCAGAAGCAAAATCTTCCCCAATTACACGGGCATCTGTACAAAGAGTTAGCATTGAGATGCTAGAACCACAAGTCACAAGCACCTTTAACTCAGAAGAACAGTAAAATCATAGAGGTGATGCTAAAGGGCACACAAGCACCTTTAACTCAGAAAAACAGTAAAATCAGAGAGGTGATACTAAAGGGCACCCCACGGCACTAGTTCCCAACTTTTGGGCTAAAGGAGGGAGCCTTACCCATGCTTTTGCAAAGCAGCTGTTTCTGCAACATGAACTTGGGACCTCCGGATTACAATATAGCATCCTTACAGTTACATATAGGTTTGCCTTCTAGGATAAACAAATTACTAGACAGAAGAAAATTTTTATCTATATTGATGAAGAAGTAGATTTTGAAATTCCAATAGTGGAGGGAGGTGGATCACATTGAGTTTTAGTACATAGGAAAGTCACATCCAAGTAGCCTGTCAGAGTATTGAGTGATGGAGGTAGGCCATACAGAGTACTCATGCTGGACCAAGACACTAAAGCAAGAAACACCGCAGCAAAGAGGGAATAACCTCCAAAAATAAAGTATTGTATGAACTACTTGAGCACAACATCCCTAACATTCTCTGTAATTACTGTGATGCACATCATGTTTTTCGTTGAATTGACTTGAACACCCCCCTTGGAGTACTGGATAAAAAATGAACAGACAATTACAAATGACATTCTCTGAGTTCATTTAGAGCAATATCGCGGAAATGAGTTATCTTTATGATTTAAGGACATAATTTAAGGGATTACGGTAAGTTAATTAAACTACAGATGTTGACAACACATGTATAATGATAGTGGCACAAGATATTGAACTATATCATCAGTTAAGAGTCTCAAGAAATTAAAGCATTCTCAGCACATTTAAATCCATTTTAGATCTAACCAACTTTTATGAATAGGTTGCCATAAAAATTCTTGAAAATATAGGGCCAAAGTTGCAATATAACAAATTGGAGGGCTGTCCAACAACAAAGCAACTTAAATGTGAACATGTATGGCCAGGCAAAACAAAGTGCTGATGTTACATGGCAACTGACACGTTTGACAAGAAGAAGAAAATGAGAAATGAAGAGTTAGAAGACAAAATTGTCATGCCAAGCTCAGAGATGCACGGTCTAGAAGAATTTTGGACACAGCATAACTTTCAAAACAAATTAAATACAGGGCTAAACTTAGATAGCAACATCAAATATAAATTTAATCTTACCACTAAGCAAGGATGGTTTTATAGACAGCTCCCACTGATTATTCTGCTTATTTGATGAGTCAGCTTTCGCAACGATTCTTGCACTTAGCTTTTGCCCAACTTTGAAATTTTTGAATGGATCGTCCATAAAGTTATCATCATCGACCTGCCCAAGAAAAGAGCACACAAAATGCACATGCTTTTGATGTAGAAGTATGAAGAGCAATTATTGTCCACTCCAAATAATATAATAACATACTGATAAAGTACCTCTGTTATGTGAACTCTCCCATGCAGACGAACCCCGAATTTTAGTCGCATTTCAAGAGGCTTGATTCCGGTAATCTGATAAATGATAAACAAGTATAGAAAGACTAAATGTTAGTGTATTGCAAAAGAACTTCAATGAACTCCTTGTGACAATATGCAATAACATATACAAGAACATCAAACATCCATGAGCATCTACCTCTGCTTGTACAAGAGATCCCACATTGAAGTTTGACATTTTTCTAGCCTTCTTTGAACTCGATGTGGTGCTGAGATCAGCAACAGAATTAAGAAGCAAGAGCAACCTTCCCATGGTAGCAGGAGTAGGAAGTGCCACAACAGTGGCAGTGACACTGAAAACAATAACAACAAGGTCATGTAACGATTTCATCATCAATATTGTAATAATACGAGATTAAAACAAATCAAGAAGTACAACCAAACAAAGTAATGGAACGTCTAAAACATTGTTAGCAGCTAGACAATAAGCCAAACATAAAGTCGAGTCAGAAGCAGGAAGAGCCACAACAGTGGTGGTGACACTGAAACAAGCAACAACAAAGTCATGTCACAAATCCTTCATGAGTGAAAACTAGACAACCACAGAAATGATTCAAAAAATTTTAAACCAAAAAAAAAGGAGTTACAGTTGATCTAAAGATCATCAGAAACAAGACAAATAGCTCAAACACAAACATCTTCTGCACCGTCTCAGCCCAATGGAGAGAAGAGAGGGGGTTGGGAGGGACAACAGATAAAAGGTATCCGAGGTAGATGCTGACTGCAGTTTGAGAAGCCTGGAAAAGCCTCACTCCTATACTAATGAAATAATACAAAACCAGAAAAAATAACAAGAAAAAAATGCATCACCTTTCTCCATTCGAAAATTGTCTCTGAGGGGCCTTCTGCGTGTTATAATCATATATCAGTGCATGTCCCACAGCATAGTTACACTCCGGAATTGCAAGAACCTGCTTCTTTGGCAAAAGCTAACCTTAGAACAATGTATAAATGAAGTACATAAATTATGAAGAGAAGCCATAATCATGGAAGTAAAATGGATAGTGATGAAAACTTTTCCTTGCTCAATAAAGTTAACAAAACATCCAACACTTGCCAGATAATTTTCTTTCACAATCTCTACCACTGCAGTGACAGTCTGATTCAGCTCTGCATTTTTTTTTGCTTCTCTCTTACGCTTCTGAGAAGTAAAAAAGAATTAAGTCAGGTATACAAAGAACAACGGTTTCAGTTAATAAAGGCAAGATACGGTTAATGGTTACTTACTCATGGTCAATGTTTATTACTGAACTAATGCTAAAACAGTTTGCAAATCTATTTATCAAGACATACTGAGGGGACACGGAGATGGAAGTAACTTAACCTTCTTTTCAGAATGGTTAGTAGCACTTTCATTGTTGATCTTGTCAACAAACACTTGCTTTAGAGACAAATCCACAAGCCGCCCCACTTTGGCAACATCGAGAACCACAGCTTGAACAACAGATCCTACTTCCGCAGAACTTCCTCCTACTGCACAAGTTTCGATTGTCTTTTGAGTCAACAGTTGAAAGGTAAAAATTCTTCACTAGTTAAACAACATAAATTCGACCAAAATAAAAAACATACATAAAAGAACTTACATTGATAGTGAGTAATAAAACCAAGCACATCAGCATAGTCGTCAAAACTGACAACCACTCCATAATCCTTTTTCTCCTGGATTTTTCCCTCAACAATACTTCCAATTTTGAATCTTTCGACCCATTTTAGCTCAGTTCCACTTAGGGTTGGAGATTGGAGCTTAGCAATCTAAAACAAAAAGAAGAATCATAGATAAATGAAAAGGATAACTTCCACACAGAATACATAGTGCAGAACATTAAACGATCTACAACCGAGTAGCCACAAACATAAAATTGTATTGAAGCATTTGGTGACCAGAGTTCCCGTAGATACGAATTCCAGCTAGAGCAATGTTAACTTGACTAAGATAGTTAAGACAATTTTTCCAGGGGGAAAGGAACCCTCAACTGACAAAATATTTATGAATGATGATGATGGCGATTCAAGCTACTTAGATTGCATCTGGAAGATAAATTGCCAAGACACATAGTTCACAATCAAGAAGAGGACATGTAAGCCCCAAATCCCCATATTGGTTGGGAGAGCAGTTGGGGAGAAATACTAAGCAATCACCCAGCCAACTGGTTTACAACACAAATTGTAGTCCAACAAAGAAAAAAATGATTCAACCAAAATTAATATTATTAGACAACAGAAATTGAAGTCCAATAGAGACCTACAAACGTTCAAGCAGAGTGCCAAAAGTACTGATCAGATGGCCACATGACAGCCAACTGGTTTGACAACCAGGCAACCAATACTTACTATTATACACGTATAATATTGCTACATATAAAAGCTTTCTGCCTACACTAAAATCTTATCATTTTAGAGAAACCATTCAATTGTCGTTGTGTGCTTACAAAAGCCACGAGTGAAACAAATACTGCACCCAGTGAAACCCAAGAAAGAATTCCACCTGGCTCCCCAGAAAGAAAAAGATCAAATTGCAGTCATAAACATGCAGCGGAAAACACAAATAGTTCTTGCCCTCTTCCTTTCATATGCAGGGATGGTGGTCTGGCATTAGTTATGAGGTTTATAATTCAATATACCACCATAAGCAGGAAGCACACTAAGCTTGACAGCCTATTTTCCATATTTCTAACATGAGTTTGGCATTTGAAAGACAGACAAAGTGAATGCTACAAATCTGGAAATTTAAGAGCAGAGCAAGAAACACTTCACCCGTAGGATTATACAATTTTCTAGCACATTCAAACCATTCTTTTTCAGCTGGTTTTCTTTTCGGTTATATGTTTAGTAATCTCCGCTTCAATTCTTTTAACCATTTTTCTTCACAGAAGGATGTCTTAATAAAGCAAAAGTTTTGCAATTACGCATGGACATCAAATACCCAATGTTGAGGAGCTTAAATTCATGCCCAAACTTATGTCGCAACCCATTGAGACAGGTATATGACGTCTATAGAAGAGTCAAAATAGTGGAGTGAAAATTTATGAGGAAATTTTCTCCTAAATAATACCATCCAATTTAAAGATTGTCCCAATACACAAGTAAAGAGAATAAGACCACACATAATTATAGGGAAAATGTTCATTCCAGCATATCGATCAAGGGCCAACTTATACAAGTGAAACCAAAATGAAGACACTACAAAGTATCCAGAAACAGGTTGAAGTGCTCCTTTGTCTACCTTATCCTCTGAGAAGTAGTATTCTTGAATCAAGGATGCATCAGTGGAAGAGCAACATGATTGCTTCAACGAAACTGTTATTCTACCTGTTTCATTGTCAACCTGGAGAAGAATAAAATTGAGGATGAAAAATGACCAATCAGCTATTAAAAATGGGTAAATCACAATCGACTGTCAAAGGTTTCACCAACATCAAGTATGTTACTCCGAACAGACTGCCCAGTGAAAAAGGCTTCCAAAGGAGTCGCTTTCTGCACATCCATTGCCTTTCAAGGAAAGAAGAGAATCAAATTGCTTGGGTTGTAAGTACAGGATAAGACTAAAGAAACAACGAAATCAGATAACTAATATGACGTGTTCACCTTTTTCCTTGGTGAGAAACCAGTCAAACGGCCTAGGAAACGAACAAAGCAACCCGTCTCGATTATATTGCAGATGTATCCCTGGGATTACATGATGAGTCTATCAATCTTTAACAGCAATATTTGTAAATTATAAGCTACACAGCTAATCTTAGAAATTACAACTCACATGGACAATCGAATTTGTATGTACTTGATGCAGATCAGAAGGAAGACCCGCAGCAGCATTGATGAGGGAACTCTTTGCGGAAAGTAACAAAGTGTTTCCTTCAATGTCTACAAAGTAGGAAGTTTAATACCATAAGACAATTGGTGCAAAAAGTTAAAGAATGATGTCGGAGAGAAAACATGTAAAGAAGTGAGATTAATTAGAATGAGGAACAGCATATGGAAGTGACTAATGATTAACAGGTGGAAAAGCTATTTTTTACAATGGTTTTTATTTGAGTCATGCTGCAGGTATCAGCCTGGAAAATTTTAGCAAGATAAACGCAAAGTCTACAACAAATTTATAAAAATACCAAAATAATGCGGTCTGAAAACAATTAGGCTGTTTCAACAGCCTAAATATCAGGATGCTGTATACACAGATAAATAGAGCCAGGATAAAATAAAACTGCCTGGGGGTGAGATGACCCCATACAGAATTTCTCCTATCCAGGATTGGAAACAATTTTGTAAGATAATCCTGAGCATTGAAAAGAGAGGGGGGAAGGACATTGGCAGTCGTCCCCACGAAAGGTGACCATACCTAAGGCTGTACCACTGCCATGGTGGTTGGCCCTCTGAGGCAACCTCCATGGTGATCCTCTCTCTGTCTCTCTCTGTCTCTCTCTCTCACATCTAATTACAATGGGTGTTGTTTGTTCATTTCTTTTACTTTTCTGATACCAGAATTCATTATTAGTTTTTTACTTTTCCTGTTGGATCACATAGCTGCTCTCTCTCTCGAATCTAATTACAATGGGTTTTGTTTGTTCATTTCTTTTACTATTCCGAAACCAGAATTCATTATTAGTTTTCTACAATTCCTGTTGGATCACATAGTTGCTAGCCTTGACAAGCATATGTCCTATATATCTGGTAGAGGGTGGGGGAGTGGTAGCAATACCTAGAACAAGGAGCTGCTGAAACTCATATCCAGGCTTTAACACTGATTTCATCAACATAGCATGCTCTGCAAGGTGAGTGCATAAGATAAGCAACAGAATAAAAGGATCTTATTATGGTAATGCATGTAAAATGAGATAGGAAACTAACAAGGTACCATGGTGATCCGCCAAATGTTCAATAGGAATTGTACCCTTGAGGAAAATTTTTGCCTTAACATATATAACAACCCCATGAGGACTTACTGCCTCAACCACTCCTGAAACAAGGCTACCCAACTTGACCATATCATCTTCAGAAATCCTGCTTGGAAGTTAGACTGGATATCGTCACTCTCCAGAGTTAAATCAAATTAAAGAATTCATCAAACGGTAGAATTCATACGCAGTGCAAGGAGGCTTGCCGGTATGAGTGTATGCATGAATGAAACCCCCCCTCTCACACTCCGGAGTTAAAATCATATGGTAGAATTCATCAAAATGGCAGAATTAATGAGCAGTGTGAGGAGCTTTGCCAGTATAAGTGTATTCATGAATGAAACCCCTCCCTCCCTCCCACCAAAATTAAATCAAATGGTAGAATTCATCAAAATGGTAGAATATATGAGCAGTGCAAGGAGCTTTGCCAGCATGAGCATATGCAAGAATGAAACCCCTCCCTCCCTCCCTCCCTCCCTCCCTCTCACACTCCAGAATTAAATCAAATGGTAGAATTCAAGAGCAGTGCAAGGAGCTTTGCTGGTATGAGTGTATGCATGAATGAAACTCTTCCCTCCAATGTATGATATGTGTGCAACTTGGTTTGTTTGCATGAGCATCAAGAAGAAAAAAGAAACATTAGGTGAGACTAACTTCGCAGGCTTCATCAGAAAACTTAGATTGATCCTTCGAGCCGCAGGAACAGAACCAGTTACTCTGCACTTGACAACTTGCCCAACATGATACATTGAACCTGGATCGGATCCAGGTTCTAGCCCAAGTTCATGCCTGGTTTAGGAAGAGAAAAATCAAATGTGAGACTTTGACAATTATCAAACAATAACAGCTAGCAACATATGCAAGGGGTCTGATATGACAGCATGAGGGCATGAGGGCATGTGGACTTGCTCGTCCACCAAAATATATTCCATTCAACCTTGTTCAGCTTGTCCTCTAATATGGTCATATTCCGTACACACTTTTGCTTCCAAATGGAAAAAACATGGACAACTATGTCCATTATTCACTCAAAGCTTTAAGTAAAATGAAGTCCTCATGAGCATCATCAAATGATATTGTCATAACCCTAATTAGATTTAAACCACTGAAAATATGGAGCTACACTACCACTGAGATACTTATCCAAGTAAAACATGTCCTTCTCAAATTTGAATGTGGAGCAAAATGAATCCACCACAAATGCATTTATACAATGGTCTAGTATAATTATTGAAGAAAGACGTCCTCAAATTTTTTACTTAAAGTTTTATCTGCAATTAAAATAATTAATTATTTACTGAATTCACTTAAAATCAAGAAAGTCCTCATAATCATTACACTCAATATTATTTTGCTAAAGCAGCACACTTAATTTCTATAGTCTAGTTAGTTCACACAATCTAGATTTTGAGTAACTCGATCACACAATCTTATATTAGACAAGCTCAGCCATTAGCACTTTATACTAGTGTCCAGATGAATTTATGGCTTCCGCGTGGGTAGTATTTTTCCCCCTATATCATACGCCACTTTTTGTCATAAAATGTAACACAACAAATAACCTTACAAATAGAAATCACACTACGCTTTACAAACTTTAAGTACGACAGCCTTTGCTACCTATATAGCTGGTATTAGTATTTGCATCACAGGTACTATTCTTAACAAAACAGCATTATGCAGTTTTAAATTGAAAATGCCTGTACTAAGATCATACAGTTCTATTTCGTAATGGATATAAATGGCCATTCAAGATTGTGGTAATTTCATGTCTACTACCCAAATCAATTTGTTTCTTTCCTCAAACTGAATATAACTACTGCTGACAGTTATATCACTGCATTGTCCAGACTGTCAATGGCCCCACTTTTAACATGATATACACTAATCGGATTAGGCATCACATTATCTTTTCTCAAGTACAATTGGTGGAACAGTGAGTCACTTTCATAAACAATTGAAAGTAATCTGAATGTAACAATTTGAATTTCCAAAGGTTCAAGTGGTAAACACTCCAGAGGACCATTCCCGTGAGTTATGCTTGTATGGTTTCACCAAACAACTAATTAAAAATTCAACATGAAGAAGAGAACCCACTTGGCAGCATGCAAACAATTCCACACCAAGTGCTGACGAAAGAAGAGTAAGATGACAGAGTCGACATAACAATCTGTGCAAGGCTCTAGAATATTCTTAACAATGTAAAATTACCTAGGAGCAAATCCTTGGACGCCATTGTAGAACCGGACAAAGCATCCATGCTTTTCAATTTTGGTTATCCACCCATGAGTTATAAGTCCCTCTGTAGCATCTGAATATGAGCTAATAATTGTGAGTTTTGATTTTACCTGCCAAAAAATTGATAGATCATTTTCAGCAGCAAGACTAAGATTTTGATTATAGAATTGCCAGAACTTAACTGTTAGATCAGATGCTGCAAACATCACATGGAAAAGTAACATTTGGGAAAAGGAAAAAGCTAATCGTCCACACAGATCCACATCAGCACACAAGTGGAAAGCCTCTTTTGTTCTCAAGCTTAGCTTACTTAAATCTAAATATTCTGGAGAAAGAACTTCGAGAGTGTACATAGTAGGACATGATTTTCTTAGTGGAATGAAAGTGATGATTACAATTCTCAGTCTTAGAATTTAGACCTTCCACTGTGATGCTTCAGTCAGATTATCTCTTTTCTAATATCTGGCATTTTTCAGGCGTTCTGAGCAACATTTACTGATTTTTTTCCGGCCAATGACAGAAAAATATCCAACCTTTTCAAGGTTTTCAAATTCCATGCGAAATCTCATGCATAGCTGGGTCTATGAAGCTATTTTAGGTTGGTTCTAGAGAACAAAATGAGAGATCCTCTAACGAGGAAGATTTTTCTGTCTAAGTACTTACCAAAAATTGTTCCAAATTTTTACGCTATTTTTACAGTGGATTTACTCCATAATGTAATGTTTGACTGTTCTTATGGATTCTTCTTCTTGGAAATGAGCTAATGAGCTTTTTTTTTTTTTTGGGGGGTTGGGGGGGGCTTTGAGCTCCTTGGCTGCACACTCTTGGTGCCCTTAGCAAACTTCTTTAAGTACCAAAGATATACATCAAATAAATATCGGCATTTAATGTCATTGGGGTTATGCAGGATTAATTTATTAATAATTTGGAATTAGAAAAAATGTTTTTAGTGGGAAAGTCAAAAGTTACTCTTTTCACATTTATTGAGCTGAACCACACACAAACTAAAGCTGCAAAGACTTTACCATAGCAAGCAAAACCAAATTGAAGCAGGATAAGGAAAGAAAGGGAGCATACAAGTGTCTTCTTGTGGGTGACAGTTATTCTCTTAGATTTGCAACCAAGCACACGGAACACCAGCTCAGCTCCGACCTGGAGAGAAATGAAGAAAAAAGTGCAGAGTAAACTTTTAGAAGAGACCAAGAGAACCATGTGGCAAGTGATCTTAGCTGCTGGAATTACCTTAAACTTTTTTCGAGGTTTTGCAATTTCAAACTCAGACATATGTGGAAGTGGACAAAGTGCCTTTACGCCACCAGAAAACTGAACAATAGCACCGAAGGAATCAACAACTAACACCTTAGCTCTCACCACCATCCCAGGCTTGACATCCGAGTGGGTAAAAACTGATCCTTCAAATGCTGTGGCCTGCTTGATTCAATTAGAGGTGCAATATATGTGCTATTAACAAAATGCCATCAAAGAATTAAAATAACCATTGAAAAGATTATTGCAGGATAGTTAATATGCACTAAAAAGGACCATTTCCAAGCATGAGGAATCTAGTCTGTAAGGTGCATTCATAAAGACCCAAAAACTTGCCTTACATATTCAATGTTTCTTTATTTAGCTCAATGACTGGCAGAACATAAAGAACATTAGCACCTCAGAGAGAGCCTTTCACTTGAAACAATAGAGCTTCCCTATTGCCAAATTCAACAAGAAAAAGGAAGAAAAAAAATGTAGCCAACCAAAGGAACTTCCTCTTAATATTTCAAAATTTACATGAGATAACATAGACATGTATAAGTGATACTCTGGTAGCTTTTATAAAGGATGCATTGGTCCATAACATATACACACATATATTTAATCATATGCAACAGTGCATCATAAACACCATTCATTGACTGCAAACAAGAGAGCAAACCACCATTTGAGTACAAACGATGGAAAGAAAAGCCAATACAAACTTGTGTACTGAAGAAAGGAAATAACAAAAGGAGATCCATCATACACTGGAAATCATAAAAAGGGGCATTATATACCATATAGTAGCACCTGTCACCACAAAGAATGAATATCCAGACATTCTATATCATGGCATGTCCTTCATGTTAACAGCTAGTTCAACAGTCGCAAATCAGAGACAATTAGACTCCAGAGTAAGCAACCATGCCATCTTAAATTTAAGAGCTTTACAGAGGACCGACCTTCAAAACTCCAACAGCTAGCCCTTCCAAACGCCTAGTCCCAAAAATCCGAACACGAACACAAGTTCCTTCCTTAAATTTCTTGCCCAGTTTATGACCTTCCCCTTCAGTGATATCTGATACCTGGAACCATTGGGAGCAAGATGGCATCAAGTTTAAAGTGGAAATATTAAATTCAATTAAGAGATAGAAGGATAAAAATAGAAAATCCTCAAAATTAACTTACATTAACATATGCTGAAGTAGACTGAGGAGTAGAAGGGATCTCAAGCAAAATGCCCAACCCTCTGTCCACCCTCACTATTTTTGCGTTGTCATAAATATCGCCTACGCTAGCATGCTGCCAAAGTGAAACAAAGAGGTAGTAAATTGAAAAGCATCCCTGTACACACAATCTTTTGTATTGATTAATAAAGAGATTTAATTAAAAAAAATTGTTTAAGCACACCATGATTATAGAAGAACAGGTCAAAAAGGAAAAAAGTTCGGATAACGAAAAAGGCCATCTTAGAGAGAAAAGATTGAAGGGTCCCATGTGAAAGTGGAAAGACTTGTAAATGGCAAATCTTAAACTCATCAACAATAAAAGCTAATCAAAACTGGGGCCACACTCATATCTCGTGTTGCCTCATGGTCATAGATCTTCCTTCTTATTCCCTATCAGCTGGAAGATCAACAAAAAAGGGCGCCCTTGAATAAGGCGCCCACATCGTGGGGTCTGGGAGGGTTCACAAGACCTACCCTTGCTTTCACAGTGAGCCTGTTCTCGTGACCTAGACACCACCCGAACCTGTGGCATCCAGGTCACAACAGAATAACCTTACTGTTGCACCAAGGAAAATATCAATGGATTTGATATTTCCATATCCATTGAAAAAGAAAAGAGGACAAAAAGGATGCATGAGATTCCATGCAAGAAAAAGGTCAACCTCTCAAAACCCTAATGTAAATTCTCGTTGGAAACCCTTACATGCTCACTCGATGATGTCAAAAATGACACTGACCTTAATTTCTAACGCAATTATGGTAGAAGAGAGAGCAAGATGGAAATTTTGTTGCAATTATTCCTTGCAGAAGTAGAGCAGTTCAGCAATGCCAGCCAAACTTCCATGGTACCCTAATACAGCATAACGGACAAATTTGGAAGCATAGAGAGCATCTCTTGTTTCTGTTATCTCTATTAAGGGCAAAAGCATAGCATAAGTTTTTAGCCTAAACTGGATTGGACAGAGATGCTAGTTCCAAAGAAGTTGCCTCTTGCGCTCCACCAAGCTTAGAAGAAATTATCTTATATTACTGCACCAAGTATAATTCACAGGCCTCTTTCAGAAACCAAGTAACAGGATTGCAAATTAATTGCCAGATCCATAGTGACATTCACTCAGAACACAAACAACATATTGACACTGATATTCCTCAGGCTAAAGGAGAATAATGTGTGTAATCTTACCAAAGGAGGAGCCTTATTTTGAATAAGATACGGATTCATAGTCAAACCGATCGCTCTACTAAAAGGATCAACAAATAAAATCCGAGCATTAACCTGATACAGCAAGGTAACAGCACATATTAGTAACAGGAAAAGATGATAGGACCAAATCTCATTTTAACATGCTGAAAATATAATGGGCCAAACATGTCATTGATCAGATCTCGACAACTTTCGAGGATAAAGAGCTTCATAGACATAAATTGCAACTACTAATATAGCCAAAGGCAGCAGATTATGTGGTACAAATAAAAGAAAACCATAGAACTCATCATTGGCAAGCAATCGTTCATCAAAAGTCCCATCGATCCCAACTATTCTAATTTAATGCCAGCAGTCATATCAGCAAATGCCCCATGAATGAGAAACCAAGTACCCAAAATGCCAAAATAGGCAGCATGCTCTCCAAGCCTGAAGGAGGATGTAAATGCAAGTTCCAGCAATAAGACCCTGAATGTGTTTGCAGTCTCACACAGTCAACTTACAGTATTGGAAACTTAGAATGTTGTTGTCTCATACAATAAGCTTACAATACTTAATTGTCAATCCACAATACTCTGGCTGATATCATAGCCTTCCATAACCAACCTTGCATCAGGATAGTCTCCATGCTATCTGAAACTACTTACACAGACAAACATCTATAGGATAGCTAATGATGTTTCGGTCAACCATCTCTTCTTTCTACAAGTACAGTAATTATCTCAGTGCAAATAGTTATTGATCTTTAAGAATTTCTACTCCTCACAAGAAACTGAAAGTATTGTTGACAAATTTCCACTCCAGGGATATCAAACAAATGGAAAACCCCCACTGTTACACACTGTCAAAGCAAGAGGTTGAGAATCAAAGCAATATCCACGTCCAAATGAAGCTCGCAAAAACAAAGCTGTCAGCATCTTGCAAAGTTCTGATGTACTAGGGAGAGCATAATAAGACATGCACTCAGCAGAAAATATGACATTATCAACAAAATTTAGATTATTTCCTCATATGACAGTTGCTACAATGTTATGTGGAAAGACAGCAGCCAAGAGCCAACCAAAAAAAGGAACAGTCATGAGCCTAGAGATAGATACACACAAGTGTGAAAAGAAAGAGGAGTGATTAAACCTTCTTATTTTTAGTGTAACTGTCCATCCAACTTTTTGTAGGTAAAGCGCTCTCTAAGTGAAACATATCCACCTGTCAATTAGTAAAGTGACATGTAACCAGACAAGAAGAATTCACTACCCTTATAAAATATAAAATCCTGCCCATCTTGTCAAAGATAACTTCAGTGTTCGACAATAAGAGAACCAGTGACCATAAAACTCACAGTTCCCGAGAAGTACGTGAGGAACGATAGCATGACCCCATTCTCAATGGTTGATTGTACGCGAGCATTGACCATCATACCAGGAACAAGAAGATCAATTGAGATGCCCTTCACGTCCTTTGTCTGCGTGTAAATACCGATACGAAATAAGGGCAAAAGCAAAACACCTTTGAATGAAAGATAGGTTGACAACTTGTGTGGAATGAATGATTAAGAGATAGCTACCACAAATTTCGACACCATATCCAGGTCGGGGTTCAAATAAACAACTTTTCGACCTTTATCAATGCTTTTGACGACTCCTTGCAAAAGTTTCCCAACTTTTAATTCAGGACCCCTGCTCTCTGAAAAATGAAAGAAGATACATCAAAGCCACATGAGAATGACACACGGCAGACATTACTGAAGCAAGAAAAAATGGAAAAAGAACTATAATACATATAAACACAAGACCTAAAAACCCAAAGGAAGGAATATTTTAGCCAGAATCTCCATTACATCAATCAAAGCAAACAAGCACACACCACTGAAGCAAGCTAGAAATATGACAGTTTAATTTATTGGGAAAGAAAAGGTTTACAGAACTTGGTATCAGAGTATTGTTACATGTTCAAATCTTGAAACTTCCCTCTCACTGTTGTTCTGCCTAACTAATTCTGTTATAAATTTCTGTCTGGGGTTGTCTACTCAATCTCGTCTCCTACTTATAAAACCCGGCTTACAAGAGAGGGTAGCGTCAATAACTATGCTAGTTATATACATAATTAAATCATAAACTTTTGGGAGAAACAATTCCTCTAACTGTCATTTTTCAAACTTCTATGAATAAAATACCTCTGCTAAAGAAAAAGAGGAGATGTATTATCTGAAAGAATCTTAGAATGATGCCCACTGCAGGTGATTTACATAGGTAATATTTACAATCCAAACTAAACAATCATGAATGTCAAATGCTATAAGTCAATGCAAGTGACATTATAGACTCAGATGACCAGCCTACATAAGCAACTTCAATGCAACTAAAACGCTTGCAATAGAGAATGAGGACTTCTAAAGTGGTAAAAGTGTCTCATGCTTTTAAAACTTGTGTCAGAGATATCATTCCTACCCTGATAAATTAACCATTTACTATTTTCAGTTAAATCAGAATGCTATCCAACTTGTGGTATTCTGAATGTCCTCAAAAGTTCTCAATAACTGATGGCGAGCGGTTGCCTTAAAGTTTTCTTCTGCAAGTGGCAACTCAAGTTAATAATCCCCTTTCATTTTATTCATTTCAATCTCTGTGAGATTGCCAAACCACCATAAACTCTAAAGAAAAATTGTTTGAAACATATGTCAGAATGGTTCATTTCCTGTCATATGCATCGTGTCAGGTTGTTGCTGCTATTAAATCATGTCAGACAATGCAAACTTTCATCAATTCTGCTCCCAAAATGTTTGTGTGACGAAGATGCATTTAAAGTGAAAATCAGACTGCCTTGTAATTCTCATATGCTTTAATATCAGTACCTACTTCATACTATCCAACCAAAACTGTAACTGAAAAGAAACTTATGTAAACAAGATAGCAACAAACAAAAATGAAAGTTGTTGAGGTATTACCATCTTCGCTGGCTTTTGGCAAAAATCCTGTAAAAGAAGGTGAGCCATAGTGCAGAATGTAACCATGATCTTCAACACTTCTGACGTATGCTGAGATGACCTATAATATCAACCAGGGACATTAGTTCCAGGCTACAATTCTGATCAATAGTTTATCTAGAAAGAGATTGTTGATTTATGAAGAGAATTGCCACCCAGAGATAAGCATGGCTGCCTCATAGAAAGACACTCGCTATACCCAATGATAAAAAAATTGAGCCAAATAACTGAATTACGACTGCCAATATCATACAAATAGCATCATTTTATTTTAATGATCATGCAACACGTCAATTAAACTACCAAACAAAATGTACACAAAATATACTTCAGAACAATTATTTATTTATCTATCAAAAGGGACAGAGAGAAATTTACACAATTCTAGAAGTATGACAGGCATAAACAACAATCTTGAAAATTTTATATTTACAAATGCAGGATGGACTCTCCAAATACTTTCCTAATTAAACATTAATATGTTAGTTCAAGAATAGAAACAAAACAACTATTCTATGCTTATGAGTCAGCCCAATACTGAATTATGATTGCTGGGTAAGTAACAGAAAATGATTAAAAAAGCCAAGCATGAGATTGTGTACCACAAAGAATGAGCTTACATTCTTCCCCAGTGTCTAGCAGAATAATCCATCCACGCTGGGAATGTTTTAACATTAAACAATTAAACTATGATGACTCACATATTGCATGCTAAGATATATTGCTCCCATTTACTTGCCCGAAGTTTGAGGGCATGCATTTTGACATATTTGCACTTGATAAGAATGTCCAAGTAAGCCAAAAAAATGCCAGTCCTATACTTTTGTTTTGTTCATGGTTCAGATAAAGAGGGTCTCTCAACAAATATTCAAAGTCAGATCCTTTCACCCGTCTTTTAAGAAAATTCAGAAAGCTTACCATCCCTTCTTGAATGGCTTCTAGTGTAAATCCCTTTTGCACCAAAGAGAGACGCAAAGAGAGCCAGATCTTTCGCTTTGCTTTTTCTTTTTTATCATCATCTACTCGCATTACAACACAAGATACAAGATACCCAATACTGAACGCGCTCGACAGTGAATTATTTTCGCTTTCCTGCAGGAGAAAAGGAAAAGACAAGGTGAAGTATCAGGGGTGCATCGAATTATTAAAAGAACAAAGACCATGGCCATGGCAATTGTGGAAATGCATATGAGACAACAATATGCAACAATTACCTTAGTTTCACCATCTAAAACAGGATCTATTGCATCTGATGCCCGAACTAGACCACGTAATCCCCCAGGAAGACTAACGACGAGATCTTTCTCATTGACTTCGCTGATGACTCCCCAAAGCTTCATACCAGGAGCAATATTCTGGACGAACAAATATTATATGAAAACTGTCCACCCATGGCCGAGAAGCATGGAAAGATAGTGTATAATAAACAATAGGGAGGAAAGAAAAATTTGGATACTATGAAACTTAACCTAAACTAGTCAATATAGCCTTGACAAATTTCATACAAGGATCGATGACTAAGATGCAGCCCACTGATGACTGATTGCATTTGGGTGGTGGACTGGATGAAGAGAGGGAATCAGGGAAACAAGGCCACATTGAGCCAAGGGCATGTCAAAATACAAATGTATATGTCACAAGAAGCATGACATTGTAATAGCTCTCACAGTCTGAAACTCACTAATAGTGCAAAAAGTTAATTCCAAAGCCATGACTATTCTGAATTGATGAATTTCTCTGTGAAGAAACGTAATGTGTATTTGGGTTTCTGATCAAACTAACAAGCATTGTATACGTCTTGCTAACTCCTACGTACAACCAGAGAACAGAGACAAGTACCTTCAAAGTGATTCTGTTTGCAAATCTAGGTAATTTCCCAGTCATACCATCCCCAAAAAGTGAACCCAGGTCATCTTCTGAAGTAGGCCCCCTCTTCTGCATCTTTCTCGTTTTCTTTTTCTTTGACTCCCTCCCGTCAGCGTCAAACTGTTCATCGACTTCCGCATGAATTTCTTCACGTTCTTTTCGACTGAGCAAACTTCCGCCACCTGAACATACAGATCAAACAACAATTAGAAAAAAAAAACTTTAAGTAGTTATCCATAGCTACTGTTGCTATTTATTTTAATCAAATGGGTTCAGGTCTCAAATAAATTATGAACATGGCAAACAAGCTCAGAACTCAACCTAACCGTTAAAAGCTGATAAGTGATAAATGACTCGAGAGGCATAGGAACTAGATGATTTGCATCGGCGTAAATTCTACACGTCAAAATGCGCTGAAAGTTTTCTTCTTGACGTTCTTCGTCAAGAAATGATGGGAAGTCCAATCAGACAGCTCCAAAGTTTACCTCTTGGGACATTACTAAGTAATTACAACTTACAAATGTACCTAAACCTCAACACATTAGAAGATAACCATCTTCCGACAATAGGTCTAGAATTAGATCACCCAGGACAATCCACACCGAGCTCCCATCGCAAATGCGCCGACCGCGCCACGACAGTTCAAGCAAAAAAGCAACTGAGACCACTCGCACTACTCTTCCTGTCCTCTCGGATTAATGAGGAACCTCCACAGACGCAAAAGGGGGAAAAAGCCGGAGTCCCTCTAACCTCTGGGGAAATCAGGCACGTCGTCCTCGAGCTGCAAGGCCACGGGCTTCTGCCGCGCCGCCTCGCCGGGGTTCTTCTTGGCCTTGAACGGTTTCCTGGAGTCCTTCGCGAGCTTCGGGCCGTCCCTCGGCTGGCCCTTCCGAGACTTCGGCGGCGGCGCCATGCCGGCGGACCGTTTGCCTGGGGGGGAAAAATTCCGCAGGAAGAGACCGACCGAACCGGACGACGTTAGGCGGACGAACGGCCTCTTTAGCTCTCGCTTGGGTTGGTCCGGTGCGGTGGCGGTGCGGCAGAGGCGAAGCAGCTAAGCGCGAGAAGCGATTCAGCGCGGTGGCGAGCAGCTATATAAAGCGCTGCAGAGAGGCTTTCGGCGGGGGCTTTAGAAGGGTTTTGCGGAGAAGAGAAGAAGAAGACCTCAAGGCTTCGAGGCCACCAGCGGGCATGAGTCGGGTCGGATTGTCCGGCCGGTCCGACCGGGGGCAAAGTGATTTCTAATTGAGTTAAAATATCATGGAAAACCCAAGCTTATATATATCTACGACAGATTTATTCTAAATTAATTTTTCATCAAAAACTCCAAATTATACTCTTATGATAAATATATCTAAAATTAATATTTTAGACCGGTACATTTATAATAAATTTTCCTTTTGATTTCGTTAGATTAAATTAATATATCGAAAAACTATAGATAAGTATCTTTGTGACAAAGAGATGGTGAAATCTAAATTGATACATTCGTCGAATACCACGTGTCATCTAACCCAATATTATTAAATTGAACAGAAATTAATGAAGAGTAAATTTGTTACATATATATTAGTTTATAATTTTTTTATAATAAAAAATTAATTATGATATATGTGTTTCAGTTTAGGACTTTTAATAGTATTAATCCTTTTTAACTTTTAATAGTGCGCAAATAATTAATTACAGTCTAAAAAAGTACGTCATATTTACAGTCTTAAAATTTTGTAGCAACAAAGTACTAAAAAAACCAAACAAATAGAAAAGATAAGAAGTGTGCTGTGAATTATCTGAAGAAATTCCTAATAAAATTTAAGCGGAGTTGTTTAAGATGTGTTGTCGGCAACATAAAAATACCGGACTACAATATGGCCGGTTAAAGTGAAAAATCTAAGAAAGAATTGAGAATTGCCAAGAAATAAAAAAGTGGGTTTTGCCTGTTAAAAAGAGAATAAACGCTCATGTGATAAATCGTCGCCGTCGGAGACAATATTACTTAGACTTGATGTAGGGCATATATGGAAGGGAGAAGGAAATATATATATATATGTACGCAACTTCCACAATCCCTCCACAACTCTATAAGCCAGGTATGATTTGGATACACGTATTTTTATTTTCCACTTATAAACACTAGAATCGTTTTAACTTATTTTTAATTTATTTAAACATTTCTTAACTGAAAGCAATTTTGATGATGCTAAATACTACATATTTATTTGGCATTATATTCATAACACAATATTTGTCATGTCTAGATGCTGGTTATGTAAGAGTTTTCATAATGTGGACTAAATTAATTGATATAGTAATTTACTGTTTTTACGGTTACCATAAAACAGGGTTGGTCTAAGGTGAGATAGAAGGTTTCTTAATTAGTCATGGGCTGGCTAGTGTGGGCCGAGTTAAGCCTGACCCGTAATGAGAGGGACTGGCTGGAAACTCTATAAATAAATAGTGCTCAAGTCTCTCCTCTAACCCTAATTCTCACATGTATTCTCACCTAAGGGGCGTTTACCTAACGCTACACGTGAGGAGGGGGCCGCCTCATTGAGCCAGTGATACGGAGGACAATAGAGGAGAAGGACTTGCGCGTTGAACATTGTGTTTCCGTTTCCACTTCAAGAACAATGGGTCCCAGGTGCGTTAATATTTTACTCCTTTGGATGTGTGTTCTTGTTCTAGTTATGGAGATCTTGGGGTTGCGCAATTTGCGTCTAACATGTGGTATCAGAGCAACCATAACCCTAGAACTTGAATGCAATTGATTTTACCATAATTTGTACGAATTAGCCCTAATTAGTACGGATTTTGCCCTAATTTGTGATTTTCGAAATTTTTTGTTCAATAAAAATAAAATTAAATCACAAATTCGGACTGAGCTCGACGAGATGAGCAAGACGGTCGGCGACGTGTCGCCGGGGGAGGCCCCACGCGCGGCCACGCGCCGCCTGGGCGTCGAACGCGCGCCGCGCGTGAGCTCCACGCGCCACGCACTCAGGCGGCGCGTGAGGGCGCGTGGAGCGTCGGATTGGCGCGTGGCTGGTGGCGTTGGACTCGTATGGTGATTTCCTATCTCGTGGTATATTTATTTTATATGTTTGATGGTTTTATGGATGTAAAAATACATACGGAACCCTAAATACGTGTATTTTTAGTCTAATTTTGCGTATTTTTCTTATATTTTCTATGATTTTGGAAATATAAGTGTTTGGGTTACAGGTTTGCTATCACATAAACATTATAATGGTGTGATTCATAAATAAAAATTAAACTTTATTGTGAACTAAAGCTGGCTTAATGAGATACAATCGGTATGGGATAGTATTTGAGCTATGTATTGAACTGATGAGAAACAGTAAAGATTATGAAATTTTTGTTGCTCAAGCATACTCCTTGACACGCTGATAATCTTTGAATGATGGGCGTCTTAAGAACTCGTGACCAAACTGATTGTACTGATTAACACATTTGCTGAATGTGGGTAATGCATGTCGATTAAGTTACTGCATATTGTACATGAACTCATCTGGTCACTTGTTAATATCTATCATGGTAAAATATTTTTATGGTTAAGGAATATGACAATATTTATGCAGAACAATAGTATTTACTGTTATAGTTTAGATATTTAGTTCTGTGGTTTGACTCGATTTATAGGCCACTGGTTGAAGTAATGATATTTGTTACCTAAAATTGATTAATAAATCAATTGTTGGCCTTGGAGTCATGTTTTGCCTTATGAAACTCATGAGCAATAGTTGATCAGCTATTTAGCTTGTCGATATGGTGTACCATGTATTATTATTAATGTTAATTTATGAAAGATATTTTAGATTAGCATTCTTTTTATATTGTTCTGGTAATATGTAATTGAGGTGCATAAGAGATGTTTTATTCTCTGTTATGAAAAGTTTCTTGTGTTACTGTATGTCACGCCCCGAACCCCGAGCACGTGCACATCCCACTGCGGTCGATCAAATATGCGACATCCCAGGATACGTCGCCGACCCATTCATTTTATTACGCATGCGGAAGCGAAACAATTCCCCTGACAACATTTAACTTGGGATAGAAAAGCAGGCAATCAATCACAACATAGCACTTTCATAATTCAATAGAATTACAAATAGAAGCCTACAGTCAAAAGTCTACAAAAGACCGGTTCTTAAAAATGAACCGTCCTACGACCTATAAGTCGGACACGTTCTCCAATCTTATGACTTCACCTCTGCAACTCCTCAAAGCCAACCAAAGCTATCTGGTCGCTCCGTCCACTGGGGACTGAAATTTTAATCCCACAAGGGATGAGACGATGTCTCGGCAAGTTCAGCCCCTAAACCCTTATTAGAAAGAAAATACACCTCGGGTGGCCTAGCCACATCACACGAAGACTTACCTCGCCCTCGGTTCCTTCTGCGCAGTTAGCACAATTCAAATCACCCAATCACGAGATAGTAATAGGAACTCAAACGATTGGAACGCCATCACTTTCATATAAATCACAATCGCACTTAGCACGCATTCCAATTATTATTCATCGCCACATAAGGGCATAGCCTACTCATAGATTCGGCTATCTACTAGCATATAGCCAGGCATCGCCTCCCCCATGGAGCGCGGCCGTCAAGACATCGACGGCGTTCCCAGAAGGAGCATGGGCCCGAGAATCAATGCGACCCGCATCCACCGCGTGGGCATCCCATATAGGGGCAAGTCCGGCTCAACAGCCCAGGACAATTCCTCTTAATTATCACACAGCCAAATCATACTCGGCCCCGGGACACTTTGCATTTAACTCAACGCTTCCACTTAAAATAGTGATCCTGCCATTTTTCTTCATATTAAAAATATTCCGAAATTACTCGCGTGTGTGGGGACACGCTAATTTCGAATCAAAAGCCAATATCTCACTTTTTCAAATCCCACTATTTAATATAACAATTAAAATCCAAATTTGGGATCAAAACCCGACACTTGGGTTTTTATGAATAAAATCCATATTTATCGCAATCAACACTCAATTTGCCACATCCATTCATCAAATTCAAATTCTAAATGCACAGAAAGCGATCGACGAAATTCCGAGAATTTAGAGTCCCAAAATAATTTTTCGGATTATTAAATAATTAAATTTATTCCGAAAATTAATTAAGTAATAATATTCATATTTTTCACCATCCACATTCAATTTATAATATCCGACCATCAATTTCAAAATCCGAATACACAGCAGCCGACCAGGCACGAAATTTCGAGAATTTAGGGTCCCGACAAAATTTTCGGAATTTAATAAATAATTAAATTTATTCCGAAAATAATTAAATAATCATATTTTAATAATTTCGAATAATGATATATTATTAAATTATTAAATAATTTCGAAATGTTTAAATAAATCAAAAGTAAATTCCTTTATGTCACATCAAGGTTTATTTTAAAAATAAACCTACTTAATCCTTAAACTAAACATGTTTAACTTTAATTAAACAACTTAATATAATCCATATTTAAATAAACTAATCTACCAACCTAACCTTACTTAACTTAGGCTAAGCACACTTAGGGCATCATTAACCCTCTAATCAAGATTTAGTGAGTTAAACTCACCGGATTAGCGAGCCGAGCAGACCAAAACGACGGGGACGACGCGAGGATCGACTTTCCTCAAAGCGGGCCGAGCATCCGGGCTCGGGAAGGCGGCCAAAACGGGCCAAACGTCCGCTGCATACCCATTTTTTTCTTGGTTGCTGTCCATGGCGGATTGAGGCCGAGGAAGGGCGGATCCGGGGCCGGCTTAGGTCGGAAACGGGCGAAGGAGCTGCGGCGGTGTTGCACGGCCAACGGCGGGGCCTCACGGCGGCCGGAGGTGGGCTAGACGAGCCGAACAGCTCGCTGGAACGGCGAGCTGGGCGAAGCGGGCGGAGCGGGGACGCGAGCGGACCGGCGAGCGGCGCACGGGCGGCGCGGGGCGGCGGCGGCGACGGCGGACGGGCGGTCGAGCGACGGACGAAGGGGGCGGTCGAGCGGCTTCTCCAACTTGCTGGTTGCTGGGTTTGAAGAAGAAGAAGAAGAAGATGCCCATGGAGGAATCGCACGGGAGAGGGAGGAAGAAGAAAGGGAGGAGAGAGAAGAGGGGGGCCTTTTCTTTTCTTTTTCTCTTTCTTTTATTCAACCAAAAATGGCCCACCATGACCTAGGATGACATCACACTCCACTATCTCCCACAACCTCTTCCAATGGGTTCACTTGCAATTTCCGCCGGGGTCCAATTCTTTGTGCAACCAATTCTTCAATTCCACTTAATTCTCTTCCAATTGAATTAAATTGAAGTCCATAAAATTAATCCAATGTCACCACACTTCAATTCACATCTTCACTTGTCCATAAAACCAACTTAAGTCCCAAAAGCGCGACCAAAAGCGGCTTACTAATTTCTCGAGCCAAATTAGCCATTTCTTGATTATTTTGTTGAAAAGCTCGGCTTGCATGAAAAAATCCTCCAAAGATGATTCAGTGATCTTGAAATGATTTGTGACACGCCCAGACTTCCAATTTCTAAATTCGATCTCAATTCCACGGTTAATTTCACTTTGGCACGATACTAGCGCGGCCCAACCTACCGGGTAGCCTTTAGAAATTTTCATACATTTGACCTGTGGTTGATCATCTCAAGCCACAATGTACATCTTTGAAACATTGGCGACTTTCGGTTGTCGAGGTAATCTCAAGATTTCAAATACGAACACAGGGGTACCCAATCGATAGAAAAGTCGGTCCAAAGTGCCGATCGACAAGAATTGTGCGATCCGGTGGAATCACCCACACCGATCACATGCCTCGTCGAGTCGACCTATCTCGATCTCTAATCGATTTTAATCGTGCCGTCATCGACCCTTGCAGATTAGCTCGGTCGAAAGGTCGCTTCCTGATCAAATTCTCGAGTCTGATGCATTAGAAACTCTTAACAGCTTTACCCGATAGACTAGTTTTCATACGAGTGGCCGACTCAAGGAAAAGAACTATATGCGTGCCAACGAAATGCCCGTATCAATTTATTGGAAATAGGATTGGAAAATCGGGATGTCACACTGTAATCAATGATCTCATTGGAATCTGTCTTTCAAGTTCACTGTATATATATTTATATATATGTATGATTAATTTTATTAATGAATAAAGCAATGTAATTAGCATGATATGTGATTTTAGTGATATGTTGCCCCTATCACTAAAGTTAAAATTACATGTATATGGTGTATGTGATGAGTAAAGTTTATATACCTGGTATGAGAGAATTTCAATGATTCAATTGAGTTGTGACCGCCAAAGTGGCACGCTTGATTGGGTTTGAGAAATTTCGGTCTCGTATATTTGATTGGGATATCTCCTGGTCTAATGCATAGGTATACTCCCAAAGGAGGTGATTGTGTATTAGTTCATGGAGGGATACATGATAGTGTGGTGGAGGAGTGACCGATCCTAATGGTTCATATGCCCAAAGGTGATGAATTCACAAAGATTGAAATATATTCTCATAACCCTTATCATGTGGGGAGTGTACAATTGCATGCCATATATTCTGCCCAAAGGTGATTATATGATTATGCGTGTAACTCTCTGAATGTGTACTTGTACGTCAAGTTACACGGTACTCACATGATGCTAATTATATACATTACTTGTTTTTCAGTCACATTTTCTGTAATTAATAATTTTAATATTATTGAGGTTTTTACTGCTTCAAATTTTAAGTTGTGGACATATGATTTGTTGCTTGAGAAAAGAGCAATTGAATTTGCTTATCGTCTCCATGAAGCGTTCCATTCGGAACACTTGAAAAGAGGTTTGCTCGCGGACTACACCGCTATAAGATGATGGAAGCCTTAGTTGCTTGAAATTATGTCTTGTCTGATATTTGAAATTAGGACACATCTGCAAAGATTGTGTTTAAATCCTAATGACATATACATCTCGTATATGATTAAAAGATTGTCAGGTTTAACAGTGGCCATGAGTATTTTGGCAAGTATGACAATGCGAAATAGCTTAAAGGGTCATTTGTCAAATACTTGGTAGATTCTGGGGTGGTAACTTAATTACTATACCTGAAAATCCTGACAAAAGATTCACTTGGAATTATTTTGTATCTTACTCTAATTGTTCGAAGGGGTATTAATTTTATGACCCTAAAGATGATACAATAATTATAGAATCACATACTCTAAAGTTTCTAAAGATTGACGTAATTGTAGATGATAGCTGCTCTCAGACTATTAAAGATAATAGTATGAGGGATCTTACTATGTTTTTGTCTTTACCTATACAGATAATTATGGAATCTCCTGTACCATAGACTAAACTTGTTGAGGTTCAAGGTACTATTCTTGATATAGTTTATAATGAAATTTCTTAAACCTCTCAAGTGCAGAATGAAGTGGTGTTAATTTTATTATGGAGATTTGTTAGGGAAAGACGATCAGTTATTCCATTAAACTATATAGTCTATTTGTGAGAGCATGACTATAATATCCACTACATGGTTGATTTAGCGACATAAATAAATGTTGTTTCTTATCCTCAATCAAGTATGTGATTAGATGCCATAAAATGTGATATACAATCTATAAAACATGTTTGGAAACTTACTGACTTGTCTAAAGATCACAAGTTTATTAGTTGCAAATTGGCGTACAAAACTAAAAGAATTTCAAAGAAAGATTGTGGTATTTAAAGCCAAATTGGTAACTAAAGTTTTCACTCTGAAAGAGGGGTGGATTGTTTATAGTGAAGAAATAACTATTTCTTTAAAAATCCTTTCAGAGTGAATGCAGCATTGATAGTTTATTTATTTATTTATTTATTTATTTATATATGGAGTTACGCCAAATAGATACAAAATCTATATTGTGCAATTGGAGAATTTTGCAATAAATGTTTCGAGTAAACTTGTGTGTAGACTGAAAAAGTCTTATTTATAGTCTTAAGCAAGTTTTCAGATAATATTATTAAAGTATCATAGTGTTGTTATTTTTTGTTCAATTGGGAACAAAGTAATTCAATATACTGCAAGGTCAATGGGACGAAATTTATTTTTTTCTCATACTCTATGTACTTAATATTTTGCTTACAAATTGTGACTTTGAGATATCTTATATCATTTGTACTGAAATCTATAAGGATTGTTTTTGCCATATTATATTAGATTTTCTCGGAGGATATTTGCTGATTGTATATTGGAAATATTCAATATATATCATTGCAAGCCAGAAATTGCTCATGTTGTTAAGAGTGATGGACTAAATCTATCACATTGTCCTTATTTAGATATTGAGAAAATCTAATTAAAGGGAGTACCTTGTGTCAGTGCACTTAAAAGTATAATGTATGCTCGAATTTGCACTAGACTAAATGTTGTTTTTGTGACGGGACTTCTAGGTAGATATCGGTCAAATCCAGGACATGATCTTTGGGTTCTTTGTCAAGAATATTTTAAGGTACTTAAAGAAGACAATATATTATATGCTAATTTATAGACATGTTCAATTCTTGCGTTAGTAGGGTATTTAGATGTAAACTTTGTTGGCATTCGATGACATGCAATCAATTACGGAATACATATTTATGTTAGCAAAGTAAGTGCAGTAAATAAAGTTCTATATCATCTTCTATTATGTAAGCGAGTGTTAGTAACATTCTTTTAGGCATTACTTGGGCTTTTAGGCTCCAGAACCTCATGAAGGAGTTGATCGTTTTAACTTTATGGATAGATCCACACGATTGTATTGAGATAACAAATTTGTAGTATTATTTATTTATTACAGAGGTCTCAATGGGTCTAAATATATGGTGGTCAAAATTTTTGACCAAAAGCAAACGGATATTTAAATGTGACATTTTAATATAATATATTTTTCGAGATAATGTGATTGTAGATCCACTAACTAAAGGCCTATGCCCATGTGTATTTAAGTGACATGTCATTAGCATGGGCCTAGGAGTATCTTCGGATACTGTTGTTTAGTGGGAGCTATTTTGGCTTCACTCTGATAAAGTTCACATCTATGGTTCGTTACACTTAATAACGGTTTGATATGTATCAACTTTTGCATTCAATAAAATATTTTGAATGTGTTGTTATGTTGAATACATATTGATAAAGTCTTAAGGGATTGTATAAACCTTGAGTGAAGGCTAGGGGCATCCGGGCATCCGGTTATTAGCTTTGTGCATATGTCTTGTGATACATAAAGAAAGGTTAACCATAAGGACAAGACATATGTGGGTTCATTGGAACCATAAAGCATTCTCTAGTAGCACAAGTTTTTTGTAACACCTAAGGTAAGAGAATGGTGACTGACAAATGGGATCTCTCTATGAAAGATTATCCACTTGACACACTACCATATTAAATCCATATCAATAAAGTTGAGAACATTCGTGACCATGGAAGGCTCTGTGTGTATACATGCAGTTACCGCCATGATTCAGTGTTTCAGACTTTATGGGATAGGATTTGACTATTAAGAATTATCTCTTGACCAAATGTGCGCACATACGGTACGATTTCAGTTAATATAGTCCAAGTGGGAGAACGTAAGAGTTTTCCTAATGTGGACTAAATTAATTGATATTGTAATTTACTGTTTTTACGGTTACCGTAAAACAGGGTTGGTCTAAGGTGAGATAGAAGGTTTCTTAATTAGTCTAATATGGGCTGGTTAGTGTGGGCCGAGTTGAGCCTAGCCCGTTGTCGCGACCCGATCTCGCCCTCCCCTCGAAAAGTATCCAAGGAGGGAAAAGGTCGGGTTTAGGGGTACTTGATTTCAAGATCGCGAGCTCTCCCATGCTCGTACCCCGCGTGACAGTAGGTTTATTTATGCAATCTAGTTGTTTATAACAACTTAAAAATATACAGGAGTCGCCACTAGCCTCATTTTCGGGGGTCGGCTAGAAACCCAATCGAGGGTCGGGAGTGTTCCCTCGATTTCTACGCAACCAGATATCTAGGTTCGGGGACTTGGGTTACGCTAATATTACTATTAGCGCCCTTTCGGTACCTAAACAGTATGTTGTGTTTTTCCTAATATGTCCATGCGTTTCTTTTTACATTTTCGGGATCATTAATTTCTAGACTAAGTGATCATGCGTGGTTGATCATTTTCATACTATTCTATTTCTAAAAAAAAAATAGAAAGGAAAACAACCAATGAAATTGAAATTGCAAAACATTAAGTAAACAATCAAGAAAAGCAGTTAAACCTATCAGGCAATCCTTAAAAAAAATAAAAAAATAAAAAGAAAAAAAAACAATTAAAAAGGAAAGAAAGAAAACCCGCATGTAGTCGGGCTTTATACAATGCATGGAACCCGAGACATATGTCGGGAAAATGGGTATTACATGAAAATGGTCGGAATGGACATCGACCTCCACCATCTTCACGCCTTCTTCATCTTCAAGGTCCTAACTTAAACCTAATCTAAGAAATTTATGACTAGGTGTATACAAATGAAAGAAACAATCACAACTAAGATCAAAGCAATTGGGTAGAACCCATGTATGATTTGCTCTAAAAAAAAAAAAACACAAAAATCAAGCACTTTATAAAGAGCAACTTTCATGAGTGGAACTTCCTGAGGCGTATCAAGTTCAAGTAAAGTCAAATTCATGGCCAAAAAGCAACAATCGCTAAAGCATGCAAATCAATCATAAGCAAATCAGAGAATGATGCATGATAACTGATTTGTTAAGCCACCTAATCAATGTATGAAAATCATGAAATTTGAACATGACGTAGGGTTAAATGTGAAGAAAAAGTTTGATTTAGACATTTAACCCTAAATCCATGTGCAAAAGGCCACACAAATCCACTAACATTGATACGTGACTTGTCATTAGGAGCAAAATGCATGACAATTTAAATTGCTACATGTCAACTTGAATTCTAAGGTTACTTGACCTTAAAAATTCTCAAATATTAGCATGGGATGGATATGGATATTATGGACAGCTTTCATTGAGAATTTATCCTCAAGATCATTATGTATAAGATCACGCAAAATTGGTAGACAGTCAGGTTCATAGAGACAAGACAGCACTGCGGGTCAAGACAAATTCAGACTTCAAAACTTGATCTAAAAAAGAAGAAAAGTAGGGCAAATGATGGGCAAATTGGACAAACTAGGCATCGTTAGAAAGCTCAAGGTGACAATTGCAATTTAGGCCTTTTTCTAGCTCAAACAAAGCCATTTGTATAAGTGGTCAGATCAGATCATAATAAGCAGAACACATTAGCAGAGCTCTTCGCAAGAAGCCTCAGGTAAGGCAAATGATGGCCAAATCCCACATATAATATGTCAATGGAAAGCTTGAGAAGTCTATTACGAATCTCTAGAAAACATTAAACCCTAATAACATCATCTACCAGCTCATTTCAAGTGATTTACATGGAAGGTCATCCGAAAAGAGAGCAAGTCGAACACCAAAATTTTCCAGAAAACTGGTACTAAATGCCGAGCTATTTTCAGGTAGTAAACGACATCGGATCAGAACGTTCTATGAGTCGATGGAAAGATAATCAAACCATCTTCAACCTTCATGAAGATTCCGAACACAGAAAACCACAACAAACAGCTCATAACAGTTAAAACAGAAAATCGCAGCACAGTAAATCAACCTTAAAACTACTGCAGAATTGACAAACTTTGTAGGTCTTTTTTCAGTGGCCAAATGACGTCCGTTCAGGGCATGCAACATATCCAATCAAAGCTTGAGAAGTCTATTGCTATGTCTAAAAGGGCTCAAGACCAGAAAGCCTCATCTATCACCTCATTTATGCCAAAACAGAAAGTGACATATCAAGGCAAATCAAGTTCAATCAACTTCAAGTTCATGATCATTGATCATCAATCCACAGAAATTCATTAACCTTAGTAGATTATATCAGTATATTCAAGACAACGTATGATTAGAGAACAAAACACAGATCATGCCGAAACTATCATTGAAGAATTGAAGTCAAAATTCCCAGATTCAGCTCCTAGATTTAATGGCTTGTTTCTCACAAAGCAAATGAACTTCAATTTTAACAGGCACCCCTCGATTCGAAGCTTTAAGAAATCGAATTATTTTTCTAGCTGATTTCTTCTATTAATTTTTGCGTTTAATTGTCCAAATCAATCTATTAATCACATTGATTCATTAACCTCCAAAATCCTAGAACAGATTAACATTGGACGATCAATCACCGGTCAACTCCTACTCGCGAGACTCAACATCCACCTCCCCAAAAATCTTTCTTAAGGGCAGCGAGATTTTCACAGCCTCGAGAGAACTCTTCCTCCTATATACCCTCACCGACATATCGGTGCACAAATACACGCTTAGCAATACATGAGATCAAACTTGTGGTCAATCGAGAGAAAACCTTAGCCATGGAAAAACTTATTTCATCAATGGTTTAGTTTGGACATGAATTGATTACATTTACCAATCAACAGTTGAAAGAGACACTCGATAGCCAACTCTGATCTAGCTTAAGCATTTCATCGAGCAGAAAGTAGGTATCTCAGCCTCGAGTCCAAAATGCCACAGCCAGATAGGAAAGCGCAACCAAACTTATCACGACAACAATTTTACAAGCTCAGATTACCTAGTGAACTTCAATAGTAGGCAATTGATAGGGGAAAACAGAGAGGAAAAGCAAGCGACAGGCTGAGCGCGAGATAGAGCGATCGAGAGAGAGATGGCGAACCTGATTGAGCGAGCGAGTGTCAAATCTCTAGGAAAGAGTCGGAGAACACCTGATCCAAAGCTTCCAAAGCCGAATCCAGCGAGAGAAACATCCGATTGAGAGACCTCGAGCTGAGAGAAAAAAAATTCGGACCGCTCGAACAGAGAGAGCGAGAACTCGAATAGAGAGAAAGAACAGATTTCCCTAGCGATCCCCAGCTGCCGGCACTCGATCTTCGATCGCCTGCTAATGGAAGAAAGCCTTCGACCCAAGCTTCGACGGAGAAGGAGCCTCCGAAAGAACGATTGAACCCTCACGAATCCAGAGAGAGATCCCTTTGAGAGCGTCCGTCGATCCGGCCGAGCCACGCGAGGCGGTGAGATCCGAGAGCCTCCAATCGGCGGTGGCAGCGACGCTGCTCTTCGACGGCGTCCGGCGCGATTTGCAACGACAGGGAATCGAACAGAGCTCTTTCGCCGATTCACGATTGGATTCAGAGATCCAATCCAGGGTTTTGAACGCACCAGATGATCAACCGATCAGACAGAGAGAGAGTCCGAGAGACCGTTCGGCCGTTTTTTCTTTGAGAGAGGGATCCTCTCTCTCCGCAGAGAGAGGTCGTCCGAGAGAAAAAAGAGAGCGTGCGGGAGCCCAGAGCGTGGGAGAGAGACTCCGTGCGAAGTGTGGAGAGCGAGAGCGTCCGTGGAGAGAGAGAGCGATCCTTCCTTTTATATATTTTTTATTTTTCTTTTTTCCTCTCCTTTTCTTTTTGTTTTCTTTATTTCTTATTTTTTTTTCTTTCTTTCTTTTTTTCTTCTTTTCTTTTTCTCTTTTTATTTTTGTAAATTATTTATTTAAAATGTCGACGAAAATTTCGAGTGTCAACACCCGTAATGAGAGGGACTGGCTGGAAACCAGTGATACGGAGGGCAATAGAGGAGGAGGACTTGCGCGTGGAACATTTGTGTTTTTCGCACATTTCGGAACAATGGGTTCCAGGTGCGTTAATCTTTTATTCTTTGGATGTGTGTTCACATTACAGTTATGGAGATCTTGGGGTTGCGCAATTTGCGTCTAATGGTTATACTCTTGTTCATTCTACTATTCCATGACACCTGTTACTCGAAATGTCGTGTAATTAGAATAAATATAAATAATTAAAGTTAACAAAAGCAACTAATTTACTTTTTGATGATATTGGGAAAAATTACTCTATTTTTTCGTCCAATATAGTGAACACAATTTAACTACGGGTTTCTAGCAAGGACGTAATATAAATAACCACTAAAAACCTCAAACTTTGCTTAAAATGATAAATTTATCCAATTTTTTTTTTTGTAACATGAAAAACTACAAACTTTGCAAATTGTGACGCGTTTATCCCACCAAGGGCATTTTCATTTTATTTTTTCTATTTTTCCTTTTTTTTTTTTTCTTTTTCTTCTCTCTTCCCTCTGCCGGCCATGGCAAAGGGAAGTTGGCGTTCAACAAGGGGGTGGTTGGGTGAGAGCAGCCCTCGGCCGGGTTGGGTGAGGGTACCCCTCGCCCTCGCCCTTGCTTGATGTTGCAAGGGCACCCCTCGCCAAGCCCTCGCTGGCATCAAGCCACCCTAGCCAGCCCAGCGAGGGTTGCTCTCGTCGGACGTCGCTAGAGGGAAGAGAGAAGAAGAAGAAGAAAAAAAAGAAAAAAAATTTAAAACTAAAAATACTAAAATGCCTTATAGTTTTGAGATGTGTTACACGAATAAAAGTTCAAGGTTTTTGTATCATAAAATTTTTTTGGGTAAATGTGTCATGGTTAGCAAAATTGAGGGTTTTTCATGTTAAAATTTTTTTTGAGGTAAATTTGTTATTTTGGGCAAAGTTTAGGGTTTTTGAAAGTCTTTTCCCTATAAATAAAAATGCAATGAGTACACCATATATTATTTAGTAAGTACATATTTCTACGAAAAAGATAATAACGGAAAATATCAAGTAGTAGACATGAAATACATAGGTAAACCTATTTAATGCAAACACACACACACACATATATATATAAGAGAAAAGGCACCTCTGAGTTGTTTTTTTAGGTAACATTGGAGATAAGTTCAACAGATTGCAATCAATTTTTTATTGTGCTAATACTTCTAGACAAAATCAAATCTGCATTTTTATTACGAAAATCAAAAAAAATTTATAGGTCTCGCTCGGCTACATTAATACAAGCAGCTTCAAAAACGGTTTTCTGTAAACGTAACAAGCCTTTTACTCTTAAAGAGATGAGATTGCGTCGGTTTTTTATTTTTGGGAAAAAAAACAATTTTACCTGTATCCATTCAAAAGTATTTTCACGTACTATTTTTTCTTTAATTTTCAGTATAGAAAAATTGTTTATGCGAATTTTTTTCCTTTAATTTTCAGTAACAGCCTCCCCACTATCACCTTCACATGGTGGGCCGGGCCTCCGCCATATGGCCCTTTCATTCATCCGCCATGAACGGTTAGATTCGCTAGTACAAATCGAAAAGAATGCCATCGCATGCACTGAATGAAACCCCCCGATGATCGAACAACTGGGAGAAGCTTCTCGAACGCATTCGCCCCGCAAGAATCGTTCATAACCCCCCCGGACCTCCCGGCCTCATTACCTCACTCCCTCTCTCCATCAGCGCGAGGCGATCGACACCAGCCGGATCTCTCCGCGTTTCAGGTACGGATTTCGCCCTCCGATGCGCTCGCGATTGCGGTTTCGGTCTCGGTTTCCGAGCTCCGGCGCGACGGTATTCCGTCGATGGACGCGTCTTCGAGTTTGCGGAGCTCGACGCTTTCCGTCGTCGGTCCGGCGTTCGTTAGCGCCGCCGGATTCTCTTCGCCTCGGCTTGTTTCGATTTGAGGTCGCCGTCGTCGTTTGATCTCGTGCTTAGGAATTGTTGATTTCCAGCCTTCGCGCGCGTTGATCGGATCGCGCGCGCCGTCGGTCGATCGTCGTGATCGAGCGGGGCCGAGACTGCGTGGTGATCGCTAGGGGGAAACAGCGGCGGTGTCGTCGTGTTTCTTTGCAGTGATCGATCTGAGGTCCGGCATGGTAGTTTACCGGATGAATGATGGGAATTGACGCTGAAAAATGTCTTCCGTTAGATTAATCTCGAAAGGTGTAACCGGACCCTAGAAACGGCCCTCTTTTCGGATGAGAAGTTTTGTGCTTTTTGTTTTTCTGGTTATTTGTATGAATCGGATGTTTTAAAAGCGGTTGCTTTTCTTAGATTTTTTTTGTCCACTACACTCTTTTATTGTATGTCTTTATTTTTTTTTCCTGAAATTTCGGACCTTTTCTAAAACCACATGAGGGATTGAGAAATTCTGCAGTCTGAGAATGGTCCTCTCTGCGCATTTTGAAGTTGGATAATTCCTATAGTGGCTGGCATATTCGAGGGTATAATTGTTATTTCACTGGCTTTGGTGTTAAAACAAGGTTATTGTTCCGGCTCACAATCACTAGTGGCAGAATTGTGTTATCTAGGATTATCTTTTATTTGGACGATGATTTTAAGTTCGTAGATTCTCTTGACGTAGGAGTGGATAAGGCTTGAGAGTTATTGTTTTGATACTTTGCATGTATATTTGAAGTGGCTGCGGAGCCTTAAGAGTTTCAGTGGGAGCTCGTTTGCATGCGAGTTCACGGCGTAAAAGATGCTTTGGGTGAATGGGGTTTACTTTAGATGCTCTTCGCATTAATAGTATGCAAGTCAAATGGTTTTGCTCCAAAGCGATATTTCTCCATTTGAATCAAATGCTCTTTCTTTGTAGGTAGCGGGCTTTAAGTTTTGGTGCAAATGAGGGGAAGAAGTTTTAGCTACAGTCCATCTCCACCGAGGAGTTACAGCAGGAGGCGCCGAAGCCCTAGTCCTAGGGATCGATATGACAGTCGTGGCAAAGACCTACCTACTAGCCTTCTGGTTCGCAACCTCCATCGTGACTGCAGGTCTGATTTCATGACATTCTTTGGTATATGCTTCGTGGCACAGGCACTATGCTTCTTGCAGAATAGTGTCTCTTTATATTTCAGAAGATGGAATTGATCAAGTTAGAATATCAGAGTGCTAGCAGGATAATTACCACGATAGTTGAATTGCTGATTAGAATGATTTGCGTAAGGCAAGAATAAGATTCTTCGCATCTGTTAGTAAATGAATAACCTCCTGTAGGATATTATGACCTTGTGGTATATGGCAGAGTGATTTTCCTTTTCTCGCCATATTACAGAAAAAATATTATTAAAGCAAAGTTGAAAATAAAATTTTCTTATGCAGGGCTGAAGACCTACGTGGTCCATTTGGCCGGTTTGGTCCTCTCAAGGACATTTATTTGCCTCGTGATTACTATACAGGGTAAGTCATGACAACCTTTGCAGAGATATGTCTAGGTTTCTTTGTTGAGTGGGTTAATGTTTCTAGATGAATTTAAGTACTGATAAAGCAAGTACTCAAAGAACTTAAAAAGAAATAAGAAGTATTGCCTATGATTGTTCCATCTCTATGTATTTGGCCTCTTGTCAAGATTGTTACCTTTTTCATCAGTTGTTTATTGGAGTTTGGTTTTGTCATTGAAAGTTTTGAAGACACCAGTGAAGTAGTGAGGTGAAAGTTTGTTGAAGACACCTATTGAAATGGTAAGGGTATGGTTCAAGGTTGTCTTAATGTCAATGAAGATTTGAAGAAAGTGGACATGACTTCTTATGAAGAAGTTCAAATTCTTGAAGAATTTCAAGAAATTAAGATTTGCTCGCGCAAGGTGAGCGGCTGCATGACTGCCTTTTCGAATTGAATGGAATGTGGGCAGAATTACTGTTGTGATTCTTCATCTTCAAAGATGACTTGCAAATTCACCTGTGCCCTTGGCATTGGTTTCTAGTTTATGGCTGATGATCTGTTTTTGATGCAGGGATCCCCGCGGTTTTGGCTTTGTTCAGTATGTGTATCCAGAAGATGCTGCAGATGCTAAGCGTTACATGGATGGGGAAGTGCTCCTTGGCCGTGAAATGAGAGTGATTTTTGCTGAGGAAAACAGGAAGAAGCCTTCAGAAATGAGAGCAAGAGAAGGCTTCAGGTAATTAAGTATATTGCCTGACAGAACATGAACTCTTTGTGTGCTTTTATTATGCCTTTTACCCTTACATAGGATGGGAGGTTGTAAGAGCACATGCTTATGTTGTGGATCTGGGAAGGCATGGGATAACTTAATTCTTCTTTGAAAATGGAAACTTTCTCCAATGATGCGATAGCACTTTAAGCAGGGGCCAAATGTGTGGTTGGAAAAAGTATTGGGGTGCTTAGAGGTATGCCATTGCAATGGAGGTGGTTGTTTTGTGAGAGAATTATAGCATATTCTTTGTCGATTACATGGAATGCTCGTGAAATAATAACATTGCAAGGATAGTTTGTGTTTATTGTGATGAGATGATGAGTTTGACGGTGTGGAGAATCTGTATCGTGTCATGGTACTTGTTCGAGTTATTAGGCATGAACTGGGAGGGGATTCGACATGGCTGTTATAGTATCAGGTTTTTCTGTGGCCTCTTTCCTGAAGGTTCTTTGTCCTTTTCGACTGATATATTTGGTGATAAGTCAGTTTACCTGTATCATTGCATTCTTAATGTATGGTTTCATGAGAGTCCCTTGATTTAGCTTTGAAAGTTGATTAATATATCGAGGGATGTTGGCCTTCTCTTGTGGTTTTGTTTAGTAGACGTGTGACTGGTGAAAGCATATTACTATTATTCTCTTATTTGATTAGGCTGTGCTTATAATCCACAAACAGTTTTTGCACTTTCTTTTCTGGAAATGTTATGGTTGGAATAGCTAAATTGTTTCACTAAAGATGAAAAGCCTTTACGTAATGGCTAACCGGAGTTTCCTGGTAGAAGCTGAGATTCATGGGGAATTTCATTGTGCTATTATCAGGGGTCGTTCGTATGATAGGAGACATTCTTCCCGGGGTTATTCTCGATCTCCATCATATGCACGCACTTACTCACGGGATGCATACTATAATTCACCTTCTCCCAGGCGTCGCCGTTACTCAAGGTATCGAGAGTTTTAGTTGCTTTTGTATGATCTTTTCTTCCCTTGTTAGTTGTTTGTTTTGGCTCCACCCAAGATGCTTTGGAGCTTAGTTTATTATATCATTTTTTTAATGAAGTTTTCTTGATGATGCAGGTCAGTATCACCAAGAGGTCGATCTTATTCACGTTCACCTCATCGCTCAAGGAGTCCCAGTTGGAGCTTCAGCAGGAGCAGGAGCCGTAGTCTTGATTATTCTAGGTAATTAAGTAGTGTAAGACCTATTAACGAATGCCAGTAGAGACAGGCGTAATGTATTGGTTGAGGTATGGACCGTGTTAAAACTTTTCTTGTCTCGCAGGATCATATAATACACTCTCAACTTTAGTGTTGTTTGTTTAGTGTTGTAATGTTGAAATGGAGGCATACGTGTCTTCATTTACAATTCATCGTTAATAGTTGCTCCTGCTTTCATGTTTGCCATCTTGTTGATCTTTTCTCTGTTGTATTTTACTTTAAAAGTAGATGCAGATCAAGATATGGGAGTTTGCAATAAATTTCGTATTCCTTTTCTTCCCCTTAGGTAGACTTCCCGCATCTTGACGAGTAAACAGTATAGCTTTCTAAGGTATTATCGTTCTTCAGGCTCAGCTTGTGAGTGTTCCTCGTCCTTAGGGTATAGGTGGTACCTCATCCTAATGTCATCTGTCAGCGAAAATGCTCCGTGTACATCTGCAGTGCTTAGCAATCTTCTCCCAGATCCGGGATTTATAAGCAACCTTGCTTGTAGGCACTAGGGTATGTATAACGGACTATCCGAACCGAGAATCGCTCGGACCGGCTGGTTTGGTCCGGTTTGTGAGAGTGTTGGTCTGGCTCAAAGTGGAACCGGTGTCCAGGCGGACCTTTCGAGAGAGAACTAAATCTAACTAAATGTATATTTTTTATTATTATTATTTTTAAAATAGTAGAATGTAAATTAAATACTATCTCGGTCTGGTTTCAAGCAATGAGAAAAAAGTAATGAGAAAAGATGAGTGATTGATTCCATTAGATGCGATTGAAATCGGGTTAGACCGATGGTTCAATCCAGTTCTCAGGATTGGTCCAAACAGTTCCGATTTTTGGGAACTGGTTCTCCAAGTCCAATTTCCGGTGTCATTTTGAAAGTGGACTGGACTGGTGGTAGGGTGCAAATGTGTCACTTTAGTTCGCCTTTGAGAGTAGGGGCACTCGATGGCTAGAGTGCGAGCTTTACCTCATAATGAACTAGGAAATATCGAGATGTGCATTTGGGCATCGAATTTATTATGAGTAAGTAGAGTTCTGATGAGTCATGACAGATGTAAATGGAATATTTAATGAAACCAAGTACGAATCGATTAAAATGTTCTGGAAACAGATGGGAATTTTTGTGCGTCCTCCATATTTATATATATATATATATATATATATATATATATATATATATATATATATATATATAGAGATCCTGCTAACATGCAGTTTGTACGGTGACTTACAGCTTATACTTCCTGTCGCCTTTAGCCGGCTTCTTGGGAGCTTGTCCCCATTGCAAATGTCTGAACAAATTGAAGGATAGCCACGTTAGTGGTTATATGAATGGGTGCGGCAGCTTCTTCCTGCCCATGAAATCCCATGATCTGGCTCCTCAAAAGCAAAACGAAGGGTCAATGATCCGATGCTTTTGTCCAGACGCATCGATACACCGAATGTTGGCAAAATACATGATCGAGAAAACATAAGAATGGGGGCATTTGCATCCTTGCCCTTGCTGCCTCTCTGGATACCAACAACGATCCCTATCGGCTGCGGAACACTAACATGTGTATCTGCTTAAGAGCTAGCGATCTTATAAATCTGCTTTAAGATTTTGGTCCGTACCAAAATAGGACCACAAAAAAGGCTTTGGAAGCAGTTTTGTACATAATCACTATACTCACAAAGGCCCAAAATGAATTAGCGACGTTTAATTTTGTCAGCCGGTGACTCTGAATGAGGCGCACCTTCCCTCTTTAACACTCAACGGAAAAAACATATGTATCAGTCTAATGCTGATTTCCAATCATCATCTAATGGAAAATGGTCCTTCCTCGCATCCTTCGGTGGAATGAAGCTGTCCACAGACAGACCAGGCACATTGAATGCGAAATCATCGATGATCCACGTTTCTTCCAACCGAGTGATTTCCGGGCCTGCCCGTAGACGACCATCTCCAAATCGCGTGATGATCGCACTCGATTGGCCGGAGTGAGCGATCATAACGCCATCCACTTCACGGTAGTCCCGGATCTGAGTGGCCATCGAGGTCTCCCAGTACATGGGGCGTGTCCCGGGGGATTGTATCCTTGTCAAATAAGAGTCCTCCAAGTACACCAAGAGTCCATTCTTTTGGCTGAAGTACCCGAAAGCGACGTGCTTGATCGTCTCCGCCGTGCTGTCACTCCGGTCGGACAAGTCCGCCTGATCTGCAGACAGTTTGAGGACGAAGCAATCCACATCCCCGATCTTCTTCTCTCCCATGTATTCCGACGTAGAGAATACGGCTGCTATCGTTACCGGATCTAGTCCCTGCATGAACTTATTACTTATTCCTCCCCAAAGTTTAAGGGATGCTATATCACATAGACATGGTAATAAAAGGTGAAGAGCCTCACCTCTCAACACCCCAAATACACGCTCTAAATATTTTATGTGAACGGCTCTGAAAAGGTCTATCATTTGCGTACCATTTTCAATAATAAATCCAGGAAATGCATAGTACTGGACCTAGGAGACACGATCCGCTATATTGGCTGCAACAGTATTGAATTCGGTAGGGTTAGGTAGAGGTGATTTTCGGACCACCGTGTAGCCCCCGTTGTCAAATTTTCCCATGTAAAAACGTCAGGCCGCCTCAGAAGAGGATTGCATTCAAATCACCAACTCAGTGCTCATCTGTCAAAATTTAGGCTGCTTTGAATTTCCCGGAACGCCATTGGGCCGAGCTAAAAACCTAAGCCCTCAAGAGTTTTTTTAACTTGTCCACTTCTTTTTCGTGGTTATTTTAATCTGACAGCAGAAGTCAAGACCCCAAATTCATTGGTACATGTCAAAATCATTGCGCATGTAGACAATTGGTGGAACGTACCAACATGTAGCAAATCAAATGGAGTTTCTATGGAAGTTAGGAGGGGACCATCAAGAAAAGGAATAAATTCGAAAAAGCATTACTAAACACGTGTTTTCTTTTGGCCATTAGTGGCCATGTTGTTCAATAAAATTGGATTAATGATTGAACTGATAGATACTTCTGTAGGAAATTAGAACTGATACAGTCACAGAGTACTTCCTCAAATTACACATAGTGATAAATTTGGGAAAAGAAAAAGTTTTTACTTGCCGTCCCTGAACTTTCACCACTTTTCAAATCAAGTTCTTGTACTACTAGTTTTTCTAATCAAATCATTCAACTTAGACGAAGTTTCTAATCAAGTCCCTCGCTACAAAATCCAGCCTAATCCAATTAACATAGCCATCGAAGGACGCCAAAGTTTGTTGTGGATGAAATATTTCCCACGTGGGATACCCACCGGAGGGGGGTGGATAATGAATGGATGGCATCTTTCCACAGCCATGTCAGCTAGATTTGGCTGAATTTTATGTCGGAAAGAATTGATTTGACATATCATGTGAATAGAAAGACTTGATTAAAATAAAATCAAAATACTAAGATTTGATTAAAAAAGTAATTGACTAAAAATTATTTTCTTTTGGAAATTGCACCCGCTTATAAGTGAATAAATTTGGGCTAGAAAAGTGGTAGTATTAACTTACATCGCAAATGTACACATAACTATGCAGACTCTTATAGCACTGGTATATAAATGATGAAGCCAGATTCCTTTTTTCTTTGTTCTCTTTTGTCAATGAAACAACCATGACATGAACATGCATTATTCTGAGACATGACATTCACTGGTCCAGCCCCACTGTGCTATGACAGCAACCTAGGTCGCTTGTTTATGTTTTTTAGCAGAAATTAACCTGTTCTGACGGAGCCACAATAATGTCTAAACCCCTATAGTTTAATTGAAAGTGGAGCAGAGTCCCAGCTAGGTCATGGCCATAGATACATAGACCTAGATCTCCTCTTCCAGTGTTGACTTCTTGTGGGCACAATTTTCAATGCATTGGTACGTCCCAATTGATAGTGATCATCGTGACAAAAATTTGGAAAAGAACATGCAGAGCCACATAAAAGAAATGCAACAAATTGCACATTCCACTTAGTTTGTATTGGGACATATTCTGTGGCTTGAATTGATTATTTGGTGGTCCTTCCACAAATTAAAAACTCATGAATCGTGCAAATTTAAGTACTGAATTTTAGATAGTGTTAATCTTAAGTGTTGAAATAAGAATGAAAAAAATAAATTATTTGATGATAATTGGCAACTTATAGCAGAATATTATTGATTTCTTAATAAATGTAAAAAATGATGAAGATCGATTGTTTTTATTAATATATTTGACAAGATTCTATTCCCATCAGTTATTTTTATTATTGAATGCATTAAGTGATCTCTCACTACTTAACGTCATTAAGTACTGAATTTTTTAAATTAGCACTTAAATTAGTAATCAAATAGCCCTTCATTAAATGCAAACCACTGTCGATTCTGTATCTATATGTCATAGAATGTTGAACAATGCAAATGCATGTCCCCCAGTCTTTTTTATCTTCAGTATATTAATTTGTAAATCGCTCCGAACCTAACATTGATCTTGAAGAACGTATTCTAAGCATTTTCAGTTCGGTTCGGTTAGAGCTATAAGCTAGAAGTCAAAGAAACAGTGTTAATTGGCAACTTGCCTGAAGAGCTCGCCGGAGAGGTCGGACACTGCCCTTCGCGGTGTGTGCGCCGAGCCACGGCGTGTGCCGCCAAGCCACGCTGCCATTGCTGCCAGCCACGACCTTCTGGTCGCCCAACACCAGCTCTATGAGCCACTTGTCGGGCAACATTTGCCACATCACGAAACATCCCTTTTGCTGTGAAACGCTGCTCGCCATGGCAGCAGTGGCGGCCGCTGCTGCTCCGCTTGGTCCAACCTCCTCCGTCATCGCCATCACGACCTTTCCTGTGACGAACACGTTCTTCACATGCCCATCCAGCTTCCGGCAGCCTGTAGCGGCCGTAAAATGCTGCACGATGTACTGTGCTGAGGATGACACCTAACAAGAGCACGACAGTATACCTTATGCATCAAATGTCATCTCAGAAGAAATGATTTATGCCTGACATTAAAGTAAGGTCTCTTGGCGACATTTAATTCTTGACATTTTCGGAGTTTGTTGAGAAGAACTTGGTAACCACGCAATATCAATCCGCATTAGCTCTATAACTTTAACCCTGCCTATTGCTTAGCTCAGTCCAGAATTGATGTTGAAAATTTATACAATTCAAGCTTTCGAACTTCAATGGCTCACCAGAGAGCATCTAGGAAATTAGGCTAGTCCCGACTTGATCCTAATTCAATGCTCAAGCTCAGGACTCCAAATTAAGCTTCACAAAAGAAGAAGACAGGACAATTCTGTTAACCCCTTTTTGCTCAGCAGGGTACTCTTCATGTTCAGCACAAAAATGTTCAAGACTTTTCTTATGATTCTTATCCCCTTCCCCCGCTTCCGTTCACAATTTGCATTGATTTACATTCAACCCATGTTAGGCCGACCATCTGAATTTTCGCTCACTAAAATGATTCAGATTCAGGAATTCTTCATGGGGACACAAGAACTTTTTCTTCCTGATCAAAGTGTAAAACGCACAAGCAGAAAGCAATTCCCTTTTCTCATTTCCCCGAGGGGAAACGCAAAAAGAAAGATGCCATCAGAAAAGAAAAATTCCACCTTTGCCTTCCGAAAACATGCAATGCCATCTTTACAGCCGCAGAGAATAACACCACCAACAGAGGAAAAACGCAGCAAGAGGAACAACTCAGCGAGTTGACTCACCTCATTGACTGGCGTCCTTTGATGGACGGAGACGGGGAAAAGAGGGCAACCCAGGACGCTGAGGAGGACCTTGAGGTGATTGGTGTTCTTGTTGAACGCGAATGACAGGTGGGTCCTGAGCCAGTGCCTCCATGACCGGCCTCTCCTGGAGCGGCTCCTGGTGCTCTCCTCGTCGATGGGCTCTTCAGAAACCGGAGCGAGACGACTCATATTACCTTGCACGGAGACCGAGGCAGAGTTGGGTGTTTGTGTGTGCTTGTCTTGTGGGAAACTGTAGGAACCTTAAAGGAACCGAGTGGAAGGAGAGAGCACTTGAGAGAGAGAGAACTTTTCAGAGCACAAGACGCAGTTACTGGCGCGTGCGCTTCAGTGGAGTTGGTGGCTGTAAAGCCAAAAAGAAGAAGAAAGAAGAGAAAAGGGGAGTTTGCTAATTGGAGGTTATGGCAAAAGGTGACATCGTCAGTTAACAGTCTTATGGAAAAGAGAGCTTTTTCTGTCTGCATCTTTTTCACCTCAGAAAAGGGGTTCCTCTTAAAAAACAACTTGACCATAATGGCTTCTCTAGAGAGGAGAATCAAAATGATGGCTGTCACGTTGCTTTCCAATGGTGATGAAAGGGGGCATAGAAAAAAAAGATAAGGGGGGCACATTGGTGAGCAGCTTTCCCATTTGGCGTTCCCCTTTGTGTGTATCCTGAATAGCGCGCATTTCTATGTTGACATGGTCCCTCGAAGGACCGATCAGAGCGCTATGGATTGGGACCTCTATTTTTCTTGTGACATGGTCCCTTGAAGGACCTATCGCAATGGATTGTGACTTCTATATTTCTTGTGACATGTTCAAAAATTTTAGTTTTATGATCAAAGAGAGAGATTTACTCTCTCTTTTTTTCGACGATCATCAATGAGTTGGAACCTTTCCCCAAACAAACTTAGAAATCATCGCCTGAATATCACTTGAAAATCTTAATTGGACATAGAGACTAGAGTAGGCCCATGAGGTGCAGTGTAGTTGGTAGTTATAGTTAAATCCTACTTCGAATCTTGGTACGAGGGCGGTTTCTTCAACATGCATTGCTTTTTAATTAGAAATAGAGAGTAGAGTAGGCCCACGAGATGCAGTGCACCTCATCAGGGATATGCACTCGTCGCAATTAGCAAGTGGAGAATGGAGTTTCCTTTGTTATAATTGAAAGAAAACAAAAAAGCAAGCAAGCCATAACTAGTATTTAGAAGGACAAGCCATAAAGACAACCCCACCATATACAGGTGCGTGCATGCATAATTGCAAGCTTACCGCAGACCCAACCTTTCTCTAGTGAGGTTTTTTAAATATCAAGAAGTTATTGCAATTCAAATCTTGAATTAAAATTTCTCCCAGTCACTTCAGAGTAAACTTTGTATCACTTGGTGACCACAATACCAATAGTACATAATCTTCTATAACTTGATACTAAAACGAGTGGTCCTTAAATTTTCATTATTATTCAATGTCATCCATGACCTTTTTTTGTCAAATATCATTATCGAACTTTTAAAAAGTGGTTTAATTGTTCAATGTAATCTTCCATTAACATTATTGAGAGAATTTGCACGAAATTTTCCGTTTAGTTTGTGGCTTATCATTGTCTTTGGCCAATTTCGTTCATCTGCTTTTTTTTTATTCGTTGAATTTAGTCCATGCACTTTCTTTTTATCTCTCTGTTGTGCCATGTCAAATTTAGATGTAATCCAAACACAAAAATTTATTGGTTATGCCAAGGCATTAAAACTCAAACGTAACTAGCTAATTTAATGTGATAGACGACATGAGAACATTTAAGATGCGAAGTCTTATGTATAGCAATACTTATTTCTGTCCTTATGTTGTAAGTATTTCTAGATGTAAAGATCGTGTCGTGTTATACACAAGGAATATTTTAAATTGTTCAACCAAACGGTTTAGGCGCATTGTAAACCAATAAAAAAGGTCGATTCATACCCGACCTATTTATTATTCAGCATGATTAAGCTTAGACGAATGTAGCAACACATTTTCTGTGCATGTTTTGTCAAGAGGTTGTGTGGAAAATTACTCTCTCAAAATAAGGTTTATCAAGATATATCTAGAAGAATATTTGATTACCCTCACCATGCTTAAGTGAAGGTTGTTGGAGAAAATAACCAAAATATAATACTTTAAGTACTTCCGTAGGCGTTATCATAAGAATCTCACATTTGCTTTCTAATGTTCAATTTGAGTGGCAACTATCGATTCACTCGGAGCTCAAATGTCTGAGATTGACAAGTCCATCATTGCACGTGAGATGATCTTGAATACTGCCATGTCAAGAATTCTCTGCATTTGAACGGAATAGAAGGAAACTTCCTATTCATTCCCAACCCGTGACAACACCAAAGTGATTAAAAAAAAACAATGACCACTAGCGTACTTGGTCACAATAAGCAAAGCATCATCGACTCATTTTTCCGCTGCATTTTCTCTCTCTCTTTTCGGGCAGAAAACATGATTCTTTTTGTGCAAAGCGATGATGCTAATCTGGTTCAAGGCATGCGAATTGCAGACGCAGTTTTAAACACTCGGACCAAGAACGAAGAAGGTAAGTGGCAGGTGCCACGGAGCGCGTGGGGGGTTTGCTCGGTTCTCCTCGGCTCTTCTGGGGTCTCCATCAAAGACTGGTTCTCGGTTAACTTCAGGTAGACAGAACACTTGGGAGGGAACTTGGAAGGCAGGCAATGCTGGTCGCGCATCCACATCTCTCCGTAATCATGTCCGCTCCGCCTCCTCCTCTACCACTCCCTTCTCTTTGCTTTGCTTTGGAAAATGCTGCCCTCAAGGTACACCCGTTTCGTACCCCATCACATCCCCCCTCTTTGATCGACTTTTTCCAACTTTTATTTCGCACATCGGTCTCTTGATCGACATTCATTGGCTGGGATTGAAACTATTTTCCGCCGGATAAGTCACGTTGATTCAATTTTCAGGACGAAAGTACCATCGCGATTATCCAATATGAGAAATTTCAGTCATTTGAGTGATGTAGTTTAGAGCTACATTGTTGGTTAAATAAGAGAGTGGACTTGCGAGTGTTGACACTCAAAAGTAATTCAAGTTGTTGTAAATAGATGATGTGTTAATATTAAGTTGTCAACAGAGCAATTGATAAGTACAATTGCAAATCGATAGGTAAAATTGGTGTTGTGTTACCAAAGACACTATCGATAGGTGAAATTGATCAAGATGGTTTTTGATGTACTATAGCAAATGATCGATTATACCCTAAAAGATGTAAATGAAGACCATATGAGAATATTTGATTGATGGTTAATTGATGGCTAAGCTGGGATAGAGATGTGTAGTTGAAGACAGTAAGTACAAAGCCAAGAATTTTAGGACAGTTGAAACTTGTAATTCAAAAAGATAATCGCATATAAACGGTTATGTTTTGTACAAGGTTATATAAAATAAAAATCGACATGTTGTAAAAGATCCGCAATCGACGAGCACTTACACAATTTCTCAATTTCAATCTATCGATTTATTAAGTTTATCCTAATTTTTTTTAGAATTACCTTTATTTAGAGTTAATAATTCTTGTTACACAAATTATTTTCTATCTGAATAGCCACGGAATCCGATTATATAAAAACCAAATATCCAACATTTGGTGAAAGTGTCTCGCCAAAGGGCAGCACGCGGGAATGGCTAGATTTTTTAGGCTTGTTGGGTGGGCCTGAGCTCGGCCTGCCTATATAATTGTTAGAAAAATTGAAAGATCCTACAGCATATTGAATAGTAGTTGAGATGCTCCTAGTCAGTCGATCGGAAGAGGCCCTTCCCCTGTCTTGCCTGGTGAAATAGTTGAGGGAGAGTAGTCCAATAAAAGTGCAATTAAAAATGATATTATCCCATGTGGATTTTTACTAGTTTGATTATTCGCAATCATTTGCATTTGTTATTGTATAAAAAAATCTTAACTGATAGGTGGAAAAAAAATCACGTGTGTATAAAAGAGTTTATATACGTCAAGAGCATGTCACATTACAAGTAATGTGTGAAATTTGACAAATGGGGTGGACTTACATGCGAAAGGAGCATGAACTTAGAAAATACAGGCTAAAAACTTAATTTGATAATTAAATGAAAATTATGTATGTATATATAAATCAAAATCTATTTAAGTGCCTTTGACGTGAAAAAAATAAATATTTTAAATATAGAAATGGACTTTTTAAAAGTAATGTACAGGGATATTAAAGATCCGTATTTGGTCCCTCTTGCGGTGTTACGAAGTTTAATGGAGAGTGAAAGGATATATTTAAGGGAGAAAAACATCTAAATAAGAGGAAAGCAGATATGTCTTTCGGCTAATTTGTTAGGAAGAGGATTTCCGACAGTATTCTTTACACCGTGAAATTACCGTTTTAGGCTACAAGTCTTGGGTTTTACCTTTGAATCATGACGGTCAAACCCCCAGTCTGTATTTGCCTGTCGAATTATTTACCCAGGCAATTTTATTAAGCCCTACAAATGCCGAGCTATTTGTCCACCGCGCTCAGCCCTTCATTGAACGGTTACTTTGTTTTGCTTTTTGATGGTGAACTGTATGGACAGAGGAACTGTCGTCCAGTGTCTTTCGCCTTGCTAATTTCTTAAACAAGATCATCTATGGTTAGAGAATGGGGAGCCAGTGATCTTTCTATTTACATAATTTTCTATTCAGCCTGCTGCTTGGTTTTGGAGAAAACTTGGAGTGAAATAAAAGAGGAGAGAAAAAGAGGGACTAAAATTTATGCTTTCCCTCGAGTCTGCTTTCGAGCTTGTATTGGGGTATTCCCAGATGGAGGATTAAGATGTACTTTCGTTTTTCACGTTTTAAATTGATAAACTAATGTATTCGTCTTTCTTATAATACTGCATAGACCTCTCTTACTAATTTCCTGGTGTTTTTCCTAATGCTTGCAGAGGCTGTTGCCGATGCAAGCAGAGCAATCAAGTTGGATCCTTCAATGTCAAAAGCATACTTTCGCATGGGGTTAGTACCACTCAATGCCCACTCTTACCATTTTACATGCATGTGGTGATTGTGATAATGGTTCATTGGAACTTGCTATTTTTGTAGCAAAATAGGGATGTTATGGTTTGGTCAAAATCACAAATCATCCTCACTATGGTAGTTTACCATAGTCCGAGATGGTCCTCTTTGAAAATGTTCAAGACTTCAAGACTTCTGTTTTAAACTGATGCGTTGCGACTATTCTTGGTCTTTAATTTTCATTCTCCACTACATAACTGCTTGTCACATCGATGTTTAGAAGGTCATCTACATGGGTGTGGGATAAAAAGTTAAATATAATCTTATCTAACATTTGGCAACTGTAAGATAGTTCTATGTTCTGCCCTACAAAGCAATGCATGTAAAGTTGCCATATAGCTCTACAGCTTGCGTTGGATCATCTTTGTTCATTTATATATAGATATTTGTTGAGGCATTCGGAGCTGATGTTCTCTCTCACCCACAGCAATGCTTGTTATGAGCTTGAAAAGTATCAGACTGCCAAAGTAGCATTGCAAGTAGGTTCCTCTCTGGCTCCTATGGATGCAAGATTTACAGATTTAATCAAAAGGTGGGACGAGAAAATTGCAGGTACTAGATCAGCTCAGTCGCTTAAATGATGAATAAATCTGCATAAATGTGTAATTGAGACAAGTAGCTGAGACAATGTGATACTGGAACTTGACTCTGCTGGAGATTTAAAAGCTCTGTATCTGAACCAAGTTAAATGAAGCTTGATTTTTGTTATTTCGAGGTTTTTTACTCTGTAAGATACTCAATATGCTTGAGCTAAACTTGTTTCCCGTCGATTAATATAAGCTTGAGTTGAGGTCAAACTTGGGTTCTCGATAGTGTGATGGTGATGTTCCATCATTCATCTATATAAATCCTTTTCAAAGAGATCATAAACCAATCATTTAATTAGGTGCACGATCTTGAGTTTTTATTATTACTTTTTTTGCTTGAGGATTAACATTAGTTCAATTTAGTTTTCGAGCTCCTTGACCTTGATGAGAATCTGGATCAGTTGCATGGGTAAGCTCAGCTCTTTGCTATTCCCCTCAAACAGGCCAACTTCTCGCCTGATCTAGGCACTTTCATGCATGAGTGTGCATACTTGTATTGATCTTTGTGGATGAAATTGTGGAAATTGAATTATATAATTTTTTAGAGATATATGGTGAGATACTCAACCCGCCACTTGTAAAGGCCTCAACCCAGGTGGTACCCGTGGAGGTGGTTGGGAAAGTGGTCAGATTGTGAACGAGGTTCCCAATCAGGCGACTTGAAATCTGGATTTCAAATTAAAATACAGGTCGTTGTGCCTTTTAGACTTTATGTTTAACACTGAACAATTTATGTTAAGTTTCGAATCAATTGTATATGAGCTGCACTTTTTTCCTTCTGTTGAAGGTAGAGGGAAGTCCTCTCGAAGGTATGGAGGTGAAGAGATGGGAGTGTTAGGCTCTTGGTCCTTTGTAACTTTATGAGACGTATCTTGGCTGTCTACATTTTGGCTGCTTCTGTTCTAGTTTCATGACTCATGTTATCTATTGCATCTGAATCCTGTAGAAATACCTTCCCAATAGGAAAACCCCTTTTGTTGGTAATACATGTAGTGTTGTTAATGAAGTTGCTGGTCGTGAATTTCAAATTGAGAAGCAATAGAGCTCTGGCTTTTGGTCTTGATCTCTACTCTTTTGTGTTTGCTGTTGTTTGCAAATATGACTGACATGACAATGCTGACGCACGTTGGGATGGTATCCAAGTTCTTTAAAGATCTATAGAAAATATTTTCACAAATGTAAAGAAGTAGGTGATACATGTATCTTTCATTATTCTTTGTAAGTTTGTGATTTCGAATGGTTTTATTTGGATAGAAGATGTGTTATGAAATGTAACATTTTGGAATATCTGAAGGACTCTTATTGACGAGGTCATCATGTTGTAGACTAGCAGATGCTCCTAAAAATGATCTAAAAGGTAGTGAAGTTCAGTAAATGCGGTTCTAACTTTTGAGCAAAGTCTATCTTATATTGATAATCCCTTTCACAGTCACTACTAGTTCTTGTGATGAACAGTCTGAGATTGGCCTTTATTTCTTGCTCTGTTTTGCTTTCTCAATAGTTAACTTCTAGCCATTCAGCTGTTTGATCTAAGATTGCGCTTTATTGGTTGATCTGTTTTGCTTCTTAATCACGATTGTCTAAGCTGGTTAGAGAGTGGAGGCTGTTTTGGAGGGCTTTAAACGTGTTTTGTCATCAGAGATGTGAGATTCATGATTGTGGGATTCATACGCAGCTAGTGGTTCGGTCTGAGATTGCATTGCTCTGTTTCCTTTCTCAATAGTGAACTGTATGCACAGAGGAGGTGTCATTCATTCAGTGTCTTTATTGGCCTTGCTAATTTCGTAATCGTGATCATCTAGGCTGGTTAGAGAATAGAGAGCCGGTTATCTTTCTATTTGCATAATTTTCCATTCAGCCTGCTTGGTTTTGGACAAAACTGGGGCAAAATATAGGGACAAAAATTTCTGCTTTGTCTTGAGTTCACCTTTCGAAAAGGATGGTTTTTTTTTTTTTTTTGGCAGGGGTGTTCCTTTGTTCTTTCTTTCTTTTTGTAGATGTTACTTATTTGCCTTCTCTTCAAACCTTTTCTGTCAGCTTGAGTCATAGCATATAATGTACTCGTCTTTTTTTAAAAACTACATATACCTCCTGCTTACTAATCATGTCAATCTCTTTAAATTTTTATGCTCCTTCTTTAGAGGGTGTTGCTGATGCAAGCAGAGCAATCGAGTTAGATCCTTCAATGTACAAAGCATACTTCCCCATGGGATTAGTACCGTTCAATGCCCGCTTTACCTTTTTACACGCATGTGGTAATTGTGATAATGGTCCGTTGAAACTTGTTACTTATGTACCAAAATAGGGAGATTGTGGTTTTGTCAAAGTGACAACTCATCCACACTACGGTTGTTTACCATAGTCCGATATGGTCCTCTTTGAAAATGTTCGTGATGTTTCTAACTAATGCATTGTGACTATTCTTCGTCTTTAGTTTTCATCTACACGTGTGTGGGATAAAAAGGTAGGTACAATATTATCTAAGATTTGACAAATGTAACATAGTGCTATGTTCTGCCCTACAAAGTAATACATGTAAGGTTGCCGTGTAGCTCTACATCTTGCAGTCGGATTATCTTTGTTCATTTATATAAATATATTTTTTGAGGGCATCCGGAGCTGATATTCTCTCTCACATACACATAGTGATGCTTTTTATGAGCTTGGAAAGTATCAGAATGCCAAAGAAGCATGGGAATTAGGTTCTTCTCTGCCTCCCGCGGATGCAAGATTCACCGATTTAATCAAAAGGTGTGACGAGCGTATTGCAGGTACTAGACCAGCTCCATTGCTTTAATAATGAATAGATCTGAATAAATGTGTAATCGATACAAGTGGACGAGACAATATGACATTGGAACTTGACTCTGCTTGAGAAATGAAAGTTGGGTTCTTGAACTGAGCTGAATGAAGCTTGATTTTTTTTTAATCTCGAGGTTTATTTTGTGAGATGCTCAATAAGCTTGAGCTAAACTTGTCTCTGGTTGATTGATATTAGCTTGAGTTGAGCTCAAACTCTGGTTCTCGATAGTGTGATGGTGGTGTTCCATCATTCATCTGAAAAGTCTTTTTTGTAGAGATCAGAAACCAATCATTTAATTAGGTGCACGAGCTGCTCGAGTTTTTCTTGCTTGAGGATTGAAATTAATTTAATTTAGTTTTGGAGCAACTTGAACTTGATAGAATCTAGATCAATTGCATGAGTAAACTGAGCTCGTTGTTATTCCCCTTGAACAGGCCAACTTCTCGCATGATCTAGGCATTTTTCATGCGTGAATGTGCATGCTTGTACTGATCGTTGTGGATGAAATTGTGGAAATTGAATTATATCTTAATGATCAAGTCCTTTGTTGAATTATGTTTTAGAGATATATGGTGAGATAGTCAACCCTCCACTTGTAAAGGCCTCAACCCAGGTGGAACCCTTGGAAGGTGGTCGGGAAAGTGGTCGGATTGTGAATGAGGTTCCAAATCAAGCATCCTCAAAGTTGAATGTCAAATCAAAATGCAGGTCGTTGCACCTTTTACACTTTATGCTCAGCACTGAACAATATATATTAAGCTTTGGATCAATCATATATGAGCTGCACTTTTTTATTCGGTTAGTTTCAAAATCATCGTGGTGCCAAGGAGTCTGGACTCTGGAAGTTTGCAGCTTACCATTGGTGATGCTTTGGCAGTTGTTATGCTTCTACTAATTCAAAGCCTTAATATTATCCATTATGAAATAGATCTTAGAATGCGTGCCCTTTCCATAATTAGGCAGGCTTAGTAGTAATTTGACAGGTATTCTTTTGCAAGTGCAGGCATCGCCAGGTGCTGGAGCCTGGAGGAAGTGGTTGTAACTATATTGGCAAAAGGCATACCAGCTCAAGATATCATGGTTCATTTTGGCAAACAATCTGTAATTTCTTTGTCACGTGAGATTGTTCACTCATCGATGTTGGACTTACTGCTCTTTTCTATGCTTGAAAAGTAGAACAAACACTGACTTGATTGATGTCCTTTACAGCTTAGCGTTATCATTGATGTCCCTGGTGAGGATGCATATTATTTTCAACCCAGCCAATTTGGAAAGGTGTGTAACCAGCAATTCGTTGCAGAGTAGCTTGTATAGTAGGCTTGTTTGTAGTGACTTTTACATTGAACCATAACCTTTAAATCAAATCTTGCGTCTTTCCCAATCTGACATTTATTAAGAAAACTTTCAAAATGTATTAACTTTGACGTGTGGAATCATATGTAGTTATCTTTTACCAATTTTTCCTTTTTCAATTGTTTGGTGGTAGACTAAAAAGAAGAAATTTTCGAATGTAGGCAAAGAGGTGGTGGGAGTTGGTCGTTGTGCTATAGGTCTTGTCACATATTTGAACAACCACCAGTTTTGAATTACTAAGTTGATTTTACTGGGTTAAATTTCTGGAGACGGGAAGTTCTTCAAATAGGATTGCTAGGCTTTTTACTTTTCCTCGCGTAATAAGTCATGTCCAGGAATGTACTTTCTACTGGCCCTTTTATCCTGTTTTCTTTTCTCCTTTGCTTCATTCTGATTCCTTGTTTTAACAGATTGCACCAGATAAGTGCAGATACGAAGTCTTGCCTAGAAAAATCGACGTCCACCTTGCTAAAGCTGAGCCCTTAAATTGGACTTCTCTTGACAGGGCAATTCCTCATAAAGTCACCGTAGTTTCAGGTGAGTTGTTCCGCTTTTCTTTTGTACCTTCAGTGAAAATGCTTCACTTTTCTATTTCTTGCTTGTATTCAGCCTGTCAAACCTCCTGAAAATCTCCCCTTACTTTCCCAACAAATAAAGGGAAAAAAAAAATGCACCCCACTTGTATACGCAGACTCAAACCTGATGTCTTGCAACATTACCTAGATTTGCCAACTTCTATAAATTTGAAGGTTCACACGGTTACTAACTCATTCTGAAAGTGCCATTAGTTGTTAGACTGAGATAGATAATGAGCTGCCAATTTGTCTCACTAAAATGCTGCCTTGAACTCTTGGAAGTTGGGAGTTGTTAGGGAGGTTCCTAACGCGATATTCATCGGTCTTGATATAGGATGTGCCATTCAAAGTATATTACAAACAAATAAAATCAACGAAATATGAAGCTTATGCATCACTAAGACATGACAACCTCTGGAGTCTTGCAACATTTTCACTGAATTCCCTAACAGACTGCTTTTGGTCACTGGAGATTTGAATGGTTGTACATGATTTATCCACCACGTTCGAATATGGTTGTTCCTAATAGAGAAAAGTTGGGTGCAGATGCATTTAAGGAGAATAGAGAAAATCTCGCAGATGCGTGCCAAATGAAAATCACAGGATCTGGATCTGAGACACCCTGGGTCCATCTTCACTAAAGCAAAGGGTAGACTCCAATAAATAGCAGAATCTGTTTTCACAATAGAATGGTGTCAAAAATTGCATTTTGACCGCAGATGTCTTTTGCTTGTTGCATTTCAGGAAAATAGAGAAATGTTGGGTGCGGATGAATTTCATGAGAGCAGAGAAAATTTGGCAGATTCTTCTGCCATGGTGGATCTGGATCCCCAAGTGCTCAGAGCAATCATATTGCGAGACTTCAAGCTTGCTGTCATGCTCTTCACGCAAGCTATCTTGATTAGGCCTAATAATGCCGAACTATTTGCCAGATGCTCTCACACCAATTTCAAGCTCGGCATGTTCACTGGTACACTTATCCCTCTCTAATTGATTTAGCGTAAGTAATTGAGAAATCGAGTATTAAGTCGAGTAGTATCACACGTATCTTTGGTTGCTGTTTTGGAGGGCTTTAAATGCGATTTGTTATTAGGGATGTGAAATTAATTATTGTGGGATTCGTATGCAGCTAGTCATCCTGTCTGAGACTGCGCACTTTATCGGTTGCTTTGTTTTGCTTTCTCGATAGAGAACTGTATGAACAGAGGAAGTGTCATTCAGTGTCATTGCTGCCAATCTGTCTCATCTATCTCACTTGAATGCTGTCTTGGACTCCAAGATATTGGGAGTTGTTAGGGAAGTTTCTTGCGTGATATTTGTTGGTGTTGGTATAGGATATACCAATTCAAAGTTTGTTACAAATAAACATGTTAGGAGTAAGAGGGGCAAATGAGTCTTTACCACTTTTAGGGTTTATTTTTTATGTATATATATTAAATTTTATTGAATAATACGTACTACGTTTTCCTCACAAAACAAATTCATCTGAACACGAAGCTTTCACTGGGACATGGGAAACCGAGTCTTGCAACAATTTTATTTAATGTCCTAACGGACTGCTTTTGGTCATTGGAGCTTCGATCGGTTGTACATAATTAATGTCCCAACAGACTGCTTTTGGTCACTGAAGCTTTCACTGGGACGTGGAAACCGAGTCTTGTAACAATTTTATTTAATGTCCTAACAGACTGCTTTTGGTCATTGGAGCTTTGATCGGTTCTATTACATAATCTATCCTTCACGTTTTAAGTATGGCTGTCGCAACGAAGATTATCTTTTCTTATGCTGTTGAATACTATGGGAGACGCAATTATTGATGAGCATGCTAAATGAAACCCATAGGCACTGGATGTCAGAGGCCCCCGAATCCAACACCAAAACGACAGAGGATAGAGACTGATGAAGTTGAATTTGAAAAATCGAAGGTTTGTCGTCAACCTGATCTGTCATTTCTCTCTCTCAAGTTAGGCATAGAATCTGTTTCCACGAAAGAATGATGTGGAAAATTGTATTTTGACCTGAAGTGTCTTTTGCCGGCTGCATTCAGGAGAACAGAGAGAAGTTGGGTGCGGATGCATTTCAGGAGAACAGAGAAAAGTTGAGTGGAGGTGCATTGCCGCCAAGGTCGTCTTTTTTTTCATGTTGGATGTTTTTTTTTCCCCTCACTTAGGAGGCTTTCAGCAAAGGTTTTGGTACTGCCTTGATCACAGTTGTTCATTACTTGTGATGATGCGTTTAACAGGCGTGTCCGAAGAAGGAGATGGTAAGGAGATGGATCTCTTGAGAAAAGCCAACATGATTAGATGGCCCGTCTTTGGCAGCAGTCGCATGTTTTCAGTCCGTCCCCTCCCCACTATGGGTACTACTCGGAAATGCGTATGCAGCGAGATAGTCGATATGAAAGAAAGACAACAAATCAAAATTCCAATTAGTTACGCTGTATGGTTTTGTTACGTGCTTCTGACACTTCAGGAAGTCGATGATGTCCTTGACCTCCTGGGTAGGCGAGGCAAGTGAGGCATGAAATTGTCTTTGACCATGCATATAACTGGCAAGGGAGCTTCAAACTTTAAGGACCTTAATAACCTCTCCAATCTATGGTCTCTGCCATTTGAATTGAGTACATCGTAAGCTCACAAGTAATAAGCATTCCGATTCTTTCTCGCAAAACGCCATCGTCAGTCTCTCGCCAGCCGCACCTAGAATGATTTCTGCCAGGTAGAGCTGCCAAACCCACTTTGCAAGCAGTGTGTGACCTTCCCCTTCCCCTTCCATATAGATCCGTCTCCTGCATGCAATTTCCGGTGCCACGATTCCAAGGCTAAACATTTCCGAATCTTCCTTCTATTCCGGTGCCAAGTAGCCGTAAGTCCCTACTATAGCCGTTGCTTGAGTTCTCAATTGGGACTCAACAGGTCTAGCCACCCTGAAATTGCGGAGCTTAGTTTGAGAGTCTTTGTCCAACGGTATATTAGTCGGTTTGATGTCTCTGTGAATGGTGCATTCCCTCTTCTCCTCAAAGGTAATGGAGAGCCAAAGCCAGGCTTAATGCTATTTTATAACTAGTCCTGAAAGATGGAAATTGAGACTCCCATTAGGCATGTACCTGTAAACCAGGATGAATTCTCCGTGCTCGCGATACCAGCCGACGAGTGGGACCAAATTTTGATGAATGGGACGGCATATCATCTTCAAAAATAAAATAATGTAAAACCTAAATTATAGAACTTCAGTCCTCAACCATCCATGGAAATTGTTGCAAATTCTAACTATTTGAAATCAAAAGAAACAACAATTATAATTAATCATTCAATAATAGTTTTAAATTTGAAATTACTATTAACTAAACTAAATAATTATTGGATCCATTTCAACTGATAACTTTATTTATCCATGATAATCTACTTATTAAGACGATCCATATCTACATTTTTTTTTTTTATAAAAAAAAAAAGGAAAAAAAGAGAAGAGGTTAAATAAAATATTCACTCATTAGATATATGAAAATGAATTACAGTATATAAAGACAAAGATGAGAAATGAAAAGGAAACACATTGCAGAAAACTAAGCGAGTCGGGAAGATAATTAGGGATTTTAGGGTTCTCAATTATGGTTCCCTCCCCGGTTTTTAGTTTTGATTCTGATTTTCATAGGAACCGGGAACTGAATCAGTAATCCATGGTTCTTGAAAAAGTGGAATCAGGAATCGGACCATCTCTCCTATGAAACAGGAGCTAGACCGGTTTTTACCGATCTAGCTCTCTGATTTTCAATTCTACCTTAAAACCATACTCATCCCTATACTCCTGTTCCGTAAGTTGAGACTCAACTCGAGTCAAGTCGGAATGCACGCATTAATTGAAGCGGGGCACGATATCGTGTTACGAGGAAATTATCATATGAGCATGACGAATATGCTGAATTGAATTTATACCTTGAACATTTGAAACCGTAAGCCCCACAATATCTAATAATTAAGGTTAAACTCAATATTTCTTAAATCTATGGAATACTTATTCGTATCATGAACGGGTGGTTTGGTTTCTTGGTACTTTTGATCTCATTTCTAAAATTTATTTTTCAGAATTGAATACTTTAATAAGATTTAATGTCAACGCCTCAAGAGTAGGCCAATAATCTCTATTTTTGAACTTTACAATGTGGATGGGAGATGATTCAATTTTAAAATATGGGGAAGTTTTATGGATTGCTATAATTGCATGATGTATTTACAATTTGTTATTAAAGTGGCCTTTTTCCCAGAGAAGTTTAGATATGTTTACTCTACATACTATGAAGGCTGTATAGATCAATTACCAATTTATTAAGATGATTTTTGTTTTTAATTATTTTTCTTTTACAGATAGGTGATTTATGGTGCATTTGTTTGTATTTCTATTCAAAAATTATTTCAAGGAATAGAAATAGAAAATATTATTTATGTTCCGGGGAACAATTTTTACCAGAAAAACACGTTTCCTAAACTTATTTCGGGAATTAAAAAAAAAAAAAAGAAACACGTTTGATAAATTTATGTTTTTTTTTGTTTCTTTTAATTTTTTAATATTTTTATTTAATTTTTCTTTTTTTTTCTTTTTACGGTCGCCGGTCTCAGCCATGGTCGACGCGGTCGACAAGGGTCGGCGGCCTCGCCCAGCCACGGTGAGGCTCGCCGCCCCTGGTGAGGCCAAGCCTCGCCTTGGCTGGGCCAGCTCAGCCTCGCCCAGATCCGGCAAGGCCGAGCTCGCCCAACCATCGAAGAGGCTTGGCCTCGCCGGGCCATCGCTATATATATATATATATATATATATATATATATATATATATATATATATATATATATAAAAGAATCACAATTCGAAATTTGAACTAAGAAACCCATCATTATGTTACATATTACTTAATTCGGGATGAAAAAGAACGTGGGCATCATCATTCTAATAGAAGCCAGGCGACATCGAGAGAGATCATGTTCTAGAATTTTTCAACACATGTAAGCCCTACATTAGGTGTGGCAGCCCATTGCCCCACACACCCCAAGGGTGCCAAGTGGAGGGCATGAAAGAATGCTATCATGATTGAAACTTAAATGTTAGATAAGAAAGATAAATGAACTTACCACTTGAACAATTCTATAAAGCTCTTGAGCATGTCTCGATTGAGAATGACTTAAGTAAAGAAAATGACCCTAGAAGATAAAATATTTAGAAAAAGATGAAAAAAAAAAACAAATGTATATGAATTTGACATAATACTATTGAAATTTCTCAGTTAAAAAAAAAAAAAGGAGAAGATAAAGTTATGAAATTTATATATATTTAATGAATAGTGCATCGACTTATTTATCGATTTTATAAGATGCTATTTAAGATATAATATGTCAACCATACACAATAAAATGAGATATACACACGATCGACATGATATCGACATGATTATTAAATGTTTCTAATATAAGAAATTTGTCTTATGAAAATTCCGAGTACCTCCAACATTTTCCATGCGTACGACCGGACCCGGCAGCCGCACACGTGGGGCGAGCCGAGCGAGTCAACCGTCGACATCCCCAGCCGAAAGGACGTCCCAGTCGACGCGACCCGCGAGCCCCACCGCCGCAACGGCCGACACGCGGCGCCCAACCGAGCCCCTCCTCGAGTGGCGAACCGACACAACCCATCTTCTCTCCTTCTCTCTCCTCACCGAGAACTCCTTCAGGTAGAGAGAGAAAAATTTTGTTCGTAACAGAGTTTTTGTTCAAACAGAAAGAAAAGAACACGAACAAACACACAAACATAAAACAGAATTTAGTTACCATTTTTTGCCCAGCCCATATTTTTACTCTTCCACTCCTGCTTCCTTCTTCTTCAACCTTCGAATCGCCGTCTTGCTCCGATTTTCTGGTAGTATGTTCTGTAATGGCGGATCTGGAGATGCAAGGCCTCAAAGCAATGATAGTGAACGGAAACTTCAAGCTTGCTGGGCAGCTCTTCACCCGAGCTATCTCACTCAGCCCTGAAAACAACGCGGAATTATTTGTCGAGCGTTCTCATGCCCATTTCGAGCTCGGCAAGTTTGCCGGTACACGTTTTCCTCTGAGTTTTTGGTTTATTTGTTTTTCTGTAATTGACAATCGAGAGTTTAGTCGACCTAGGGTTTAGGGTTTAGGATTGAAATTGATGATTGTGGATTCCGTCTGAGATTGCCTTTATCGATAGTGAACCGAAAGGGAAAGTGTCGCTTGGTTTTGGATGCTGAAATAGAGGGACGAAAAGTTCACCTTTCGAGCTTGTCCGAGTGAAGGGAAATATACAGGATGAGATTTTTTTTTTTCTCCCTTTTCTTGTGTTGTTGTTACTTCTTTGCCTTCTCGACGAATGTGAAGATGGATGATTATGATGTACTTTAGTTTTTCACCTCTTATATTGATGATATCATTATAAGCTTATATACGAATCCCTGCTTACTAATCATGTGAAGTTGTTGTTTTTTCTCCCTCTGTTAGAGTCTCTCACCGATGCAGAGAGGGCAATTTCTTTAGACCCATCAATGTATATGGCATACTTTCGCAAAGGGTTTGTTTTTGAACTTGCAGTCAGATGATTCATTTATGTAAGGCTATCTGTTGAGGACATCCAGAGCTGACATTATCTCTCTAATTTCTCTCTCAGCGAAGCTTGTTATCAGCTCGAAGACTATGGCACTGCCAAAAGAGCATTGGAATTTGGCTCTTGTCAGGTACCGGAAAATGCAATATTCATGAAGTGGATCAAACAGTGTGACGAGCTTATTGCAGGTACCACCAGCTTAATCGCTTTAATGATGAATAAATCTTTGCAATTGAGACAAGTGGATGCTACTTGAATAATTCAGTTTAATTTTAGACCTACTTGAACTTGATGAGAATCTAGACCAATTGCATGAGTAAGCTGAGCGCGTTGTTATTCCTCTGGAATAGGCCAACTTCTCTCATGATTTAGGCACCTTTTGTGCGTCAGTATGCATGCTTGTACTGATCTTTGTGGATGATTTGGAAATGAGCGCGTTGTTATCCCCACCCCCTTTCTTTTCCCAACCAAAAAGAAAAAAGACAGGCCTGGCTTGAATACATAGACTCACACCCGATGTCTTGCAACATTACCTAGATTTGCTAACATCTCTAAATCTGAAAGTTCACATTGTTCCTAATAGAGAAAAGTTGGGTGCAGATGCATGCCAAATGGAAATCACAGGATCTACATCTGAGACACCCTCGGATTCATCAGCAAAACAGCAAAGGGTAGACTCCGATAAATAGTAGAATCTGTTTTCACAATAGAATGGTGTCGAAAATTGTATTTTGACCTGAGATGTCTTTTGCCTGTTGCATTTCAGGAAAATAGAGATAAGTTGGGTGAGGATGAGTTTCCACACCGAGAAAATTTGGCAGATCCTTCTGCCACGGCAAATCTGGAAACCCAGCGCTCAAAGCGTTCATTTCGCGAGACTTCACGCTCGCTCGCATGCTCTTCACACGAGCTATGTCCACTAGCCCTGATAATGCCGAATTATATGCCGGACGCTCTCGCACCCACTTCAAGCTTGGCATGTTTTCTGGTACACTTATCCCTCTCTGTTTGGTTTATATTTTTCATGCGTAAGTAATTGAGAAATTGAGTGTTAAGTTGAGTAGTATCACACATATCTTTGGTCTCTGTTTTGGAGGGCTTTAAACGCGATTTGCTATTAGGGATGTGAAATTAATGATTGTGGGATTCGTATGCAGCTAGCCATTCCGTCTGAGATTGCGCTTTATTGGTTGCTTTGTTTTGCTTTCTCGATGAACTGTATGAACAGAGGAAGTGTCATTCAGTGTCGTCGTTGGCCTTGCTAATTTCTGAATCACGACCATCTAAGCTGGTTAGAGAATGGAGGCTGTTTTGGAGGGCTTTAAACACGTTTTGTCATTTGTATGCAGCTACTCTTTGTGCTCTATGGGTTGCTCTATTTTGCTTTCTCGATAGTGAATTGTATGGACAGAGGAAGTGTCATTCATTGTCTTTATTGGCCTTACTAATTTCTTAAGCACGACCATCTAGACTGGTTGGAGAATGGAGAGCCAGTGACATTTCTATTTGCATAATTTTCCATTCAGCCTGCTTGGTTTAGGTGCAAAATAGAGGTACGGAAATTTATGCTTTATCTCGAGTTCACCTTTCGAGCTTGTCCGAGGGAAGGAAAATATAGAGGACGGGGTTTTCTTTTCCCCCTTTTTTTTGGTGGTTTGCTTTTTCTTCCAATGAATGCGAAGATGGAAGATTATGATGTGCTTCGTATTCACGTTTTAAATTGATGATAACATGATAAGCTTATAAAGGAATCGCTGCTTACTAATCATGTCAAGCTGTTGTTTTTCCTGATTCTCCCTTTTTCAGACTCTCTTGCTGATGCAGAGAGGGCAATTGGTTTAGACTCGTCAATGCATATGGCATACTTTCACAAGGGGTTGGTATTCGAACTTGCAGTTGGATGATCTTTGCTTATTTTAGTAAGGCTATCTGTTGAGGGGGTCCAGAGCTGATATTCTGTCTCTCATCTCTCTCAGCAAGGCGTGTTATCAGCTCAAAGACTATCGGACTGCCAAAGCAGCATTTGAATCAGGTTCTTTTCGGGTTCCCGGAAATGGCCGATTCATTAATTTGATCAGACGGTGTGACGAGCGTATTGCGGGTACTAACCAGCTTAATTGCTTTAATGATTAATCTTTATAATTGAGAAAAGTAGATGCTACTTGAACTTGATGAGAATCTAGATTAATCGCATGAGTAAGCTGGGCGTGTTGTTATTCCTCTCGAACAGGCCAACTACTCTCATGATATAGGCACCTTTTATGCATGAGCGTGCATGCTTGTACTGATCTTTGTGGATGAAATTGTGAAAATCAAATTATAGCTTAATGATCAATTGCTCATTCTAAAAGTGTTACTAGTTGTTAGCCAGACATATAATGAGCTGCCAATCTGTCTCACTTGAATGCTGCCTTGGACTCCAGGACATTGGGAGTTGTTAGGGAAGTTTCTTACGTGATATTCATTGGTGTTGGTAGTACATTACAAATAAACAAATTCATCTGAACACGAAGCTTTCAATGGGACATGGAAACCGAGTCTTGGAATAATTTTATTTAATGTCCTAACAGACTGCTTTTGATCATTGGAGCTTTGATCGGTTGTTTTAAGTATGGCTGTCGCAACAAAGATTATCTTTTCTCATGCTGTTGAATGCTATGGGAGATGCAATTATTGATGAGCACGCTAAATGAAACCCATAGGCACTGGCTGTCAGAGGCCCCTGAATCCAACACCAAAACGACAGAGGATAGAGACTGATGAAGTTGAATTTGAAAAATCGAAGGTTTGTCGTCAACCTGATCTGTCATTTCTCTCTCTCAAGTTAGGCGTAGAATCTGTTTCCACAAAAGAATGATGTGGAAAATTGCATTTTGACCTGAAGTGTCTTTTGCCGGCTGCATTTCAGGAGAACAGAGAGAAGTTGGGTGCGGATGCATTTCAGGAGAACAGAGAGAAGTTGGGTGCGGATGCATTTCAGGAGAACAGAGAAAAGTTGAGTGGAGGTGCATTGCCGCCAAGGTCAGTCTTTTTTTTCATGTTGGATGTTGCTTTTTTCCCCTCAATTAGGAGGCTTTCAGCAAAGGTTTTGGTACTGCCTTGATCACAGTTGCTCATTACTTGTGATGATGCGTTTAACAGGCGTGCACGAAGAAGAAGATGGCAAGGAGATGGATCTCTCGAGAAAAGCCAACATGATTAGATGGCCCGGCTTTGGCAGCAGTCGCGTGTTTTCAGTCCGTCCCCTCCCCCACTATGAGTACTATTCAGAAAGGTGTATGCATTGAGATAGGATATGAAGGAAAGACTACAAATCAAATTTACAATTAGTTACGCTGTATGGTTTTGTAATATGCTTCCGATACTTCAGGAAGTCGATGTCCTCGACCTCCTGGGTAGGCGAGGCACGAAATGATCTTTGACAACATGAAAGTGATAAAAAAAAACTAATGACCAATAGCGTACTTGTTCACAATAAGCAAAGCGTCATCGACTCATTTCCTTTGCAATTTATTTTCCCTCTTTTTGGGCAAAAAAAGATGATTCTTTTGTGCAAAGTGACGATGCTAGTCTGGTTCGGGGCATGCAAGTTTCTGACACGCTTATAAACACTGGGACCAAGATTGTAGAAGGGAGATGTTGGTGTGCTCGGATCTGCTCTGATCTCCATCGGAGACTGGTTCTGTGTTCACTTCAGGTAGACAGAATACTTGGGAGGGAACTCGGAAGGCAGGCGATGCTGGTCGGGCATCCACATCCCTTTGTAAGCATGTCCGCTCAGCCTCCTCTCCCACTTCTTTCTCTTCGCTTTGCTTTGGAAAATGCTGCCCTCAAGATGCACCCGTTTTGTACCCCATCACATCGCCTCTGCGATCGACTTTTTTCCGACTTTTATTTCGCACGTCGGTCACTTGATTGACGTTCGTTGGCTGGGATCAAAACCATTTTCCGCTGGATCACCCGCATGGATTCAATTTTCATTTTCAGAACGAAAATACTATCGTAGTCATCAAATTTGAGAAGTCCCAATCGACCAACGGGTGTAGTTTTAGAGAGTTACTTTGTTGGTCAAATAAGAAGAGTTGCTTTGCGGGTATGGCACTCAACAATAATTCTAGTCTTTGTAAATCGACGTGGTGTTGGTACTAAGCCATCGATAGAGCACTTGATAATTACGGTCGTAAATCGATATATAAAATCGGTACTATGTTACCAATGACACCATCCATAAGTGGCGATTGACAAAGACGGTTTTCGATGTGTCATAGCAAACGATCAATTATACCATAAAAGATGTAAACGAAGACCATATAAAAATATTTGATCGATGGCTACGCTGGAGAATATTCAAGGGATGACGATGTGTGGGAGAGACAATTGAAATTTGTAATTTAAAAAGATGATCGCATATGAACGTTTATATTTTGTACAAGACTATATAAAAATCAAGATCTACACGTTGTAAAGGATCCCGCAATAAATGAACACTTACACAATTTCTCAATTTCAGTCTATCGATTTATAATTTTCATCCTCGGTTTTTATTTATTTATTTATTCATCTTCATTTAGTGTTGGTGAGTCTTATTACGAAAATTGTGTCGTATCCAAATCGCTAGAGAATCCGATTCATTCGAAAATCGGATATCCAACCTCTGGTGAAAATAATTCAAGGGCGAGCAGCACATGGGATTAGCCAGATTTCTGAGGCTTGTTGGGCAGGCCTAGGCAAGGGCCTTGAAGTCCGCCTGCCTATATTTTTATTAAAAAAACTAAAAGGTTATGTTACATTGACAATTTTACTTTGGCATTTAAAACTTATATACATTAAAGGTTTGAGCCCGAGTCCGGTCATCTCCATGACTTCTACAATGTGATCGGGTTTATATAATTCGTATCAGTTTCTATTTATATTGTTAAAACAAATCCGATCTAAAAGAGACTGGGGACGATCTCCATGACTTCTTGAATGTATGGATCGGTCTGCGTAGTAAGGAGCAAAGAAATTATTCTCTCATCAAAATGATCATCGTGCAATCTAAGCTCGAGGACAAGAAAAGCTATATAACATGCCCATGCGATTCTGAAAATAAACTAAAGTTGAGCGAGAATTTTAACCCATATTTATCTTGTCTATTTGAACACCTCGACGTGGTTTATAATACATGAGAGAATTGAAATGCAAGCTTACATTGGAACATTAGAAACTTTTATTCCTATAGCTTAAATAAGAAACGGGTTTGGTGTAGATTTGAACCTTATTCTTGCATGATCTGATCAATTCGATCATGCAGCATCAAATGGTAGTTGACATGCTTTTAGTCAGTTGTATCATAAAGAAAAATCCAGCCAAAAAGCTTTAATTGATTGGCGGAAGAAAATCACATTTGTAAAAGAGTGTGTACATGTCGAGATATTTTATTAATGCCCTCTCCTGTACAAGCCACATTATGAGTGGGATGTGTAATTTGATGCGCACACGAAAGGAGCATCGACTTAGAAAATTCAATAAAAAAAACTTAAATCGATAAGTGAATGGTAATTATGTGTGTAAATAAAAATTAAAATCCATTTAAGTGCCTTCAATTCATCTTCAGGATTTAGTACGTGTATGCCACGTGAAAAAAACAAAACTCTCGAAAAGAGAAATGGACTTTCTAAAAGTAATTTAATGGGAAGAGAAAGGATAAATTGAAGTGGGGGAAGTAAAAAAATAAAAGTGGACAGCGAATATTTCCTTTTGGCTAATTTGGAAGAGGATATCTAAAGAGGTTTTATGGGTAGTTTAATTGAGGTGATTTTTATATTTTAATTATCTTTCCTATTTCCGATCAGTGATTTTTACACCGTCAAATTACCGTTTAAGCCTACGGTCTTCAGCTATAAATTAGAATCGCGACTCATCGAAGTGAATCACAATCTTTCCGGAGAACCAAAAAAAAATCAATCCCTTACCCATTGTCTCTCCTCTTGCTGCGATTTCTGAGTCTTCTGTTTCTCAGATCCTTGGGCATGGCGTCGGATCTCGAAACTATCGCGCTGAAAGCATTCATCAACTACGATTTCGAGCGTGCTGTCCAATTATTAACCCTAGCAATTTCATTCAGGCCGAACGACGCCGAGCTATTCGCCGAACGCGCTGAGGCCAACCTGAGTCGCTGCTACTTCAACGGTACACTTATGCCCTCTTGTCACCTCGAGTCTTCGGTTTATTTGTTTTCCAGGAAAAGCAATTGACAAATCGAGACATAGCATCGCGCGTATTTTTAGGTCCTGTTTTGTGGGGCGGGATATGAAATTGATGATTGTGGGATTCGTATACAGCTAGTTGTTCGGTTTGAGATTGGCTTTTATTTCTTGCTCTGTTTTGCTTTCTCGATAGTTAACTGCTACCCGTTTGGCTGTTCGGTCTGAGATTGCGCTTTATTGGTTGATCTGTTTTGCTTCTTAATCACGATTGTCTAGGCTGGTTAGAGAGTGGAGGCTGTTGTGGAAGGCTTTAAACTCGTTTTGTCATCAGAGATGTGAGATTAATAATTGTGGGATTTATACGCACGCAGCTAGTTGTTCGGTCTGAGATTGCCCTATATTAGTTGCTCTGTTTGCTTTCTCAATACTGAACTGTATGCACAGAGGAGGTGTCATTCATTCAGTGTCTTTATTGGCCTTGCTAATTTCGTAATCATGATCTAGGCTGGTTAGAGAATAGAGAGCCAGTGATCTTTCTATTTGCATAATTTTTCATTCGGCCTGCTTGGTTTTGGAGAAAACTGGGACAAAATATAGGGACAAAAATTTCTGCTTTGTCTCGAGTTCACCTTTCGAAAAGGATTTTTTTTTGGTAGATGTTACTTATTTGCCTTCTCTTCAAACCTTTTCTGTCAGCTTGAGTCATAGCATTTAAGGTATTCATCTTTTTTTAAAAACTACATATACCTCCTGCTTACTAATCATGTCAATCTGTTTAAATTTTTATGGTCCTTCTTTAGAGGCTGTTGCTGATGCACGCAGAGCAATCGAGTTAGATCCTTCAATGCACAAAGCATACTTCCCCATGGGGTTAGTACCGTTCAATGCCCGCCTTTACCTTTTTACACGCATGTGGTAATTGTGATAATGGACCGTTGAAACTTGTTATTTATGTACCAAAATAGGGAGATTGTGGTTTTGTCAAAGTGACAACTCATCCACACTACGGTTGTTTACCATAGTCCGATATGGTCCTCTTTGAAAATGTTCGTGATGTTTCTAACTGATGCATTGTGACTATTCTTTGTCTTTAGTTTTCATCTACATGTGTGTGGGATAAAAAGGTAGGTACAATATTATCTAAGATTTGACAAATGTAACATAGTGCTATGTTCTGCCCTGCAAAGTAATACATGTAAGGTTGTTGTGTAGCTCTACATCTTGCAGTCGGATTATCTTTGTTCATTTATATAAAATATATTTTTTGAGGGCATTCGGAGCTGATATTCTCTCTCACATACACAGTGATGCTTTTTATGAGCTTGGAAAGTATCAGAATGCCAAAGAAGCATGGGAATTAGGTTCTTCTCTGGCTCCCGTGGATGCAAGATTCACCGATTCAATCAAAAGGTGTGACGAGCGTATTGCAGGTACTAGACCAGCTCCATCGCTTTAATAATGAGTAAATCTGAATAAATGTGTAATCGATACAAGTGGACGAGACAATATGACATTGGAACTTGACTCTGCTTGAGAAATGAAAGCTGGGTACTTGAACTGAGCTGAATGAAGCTTGATTTTTTTTTTATCTGGAGGTTTATTTTGTGAGATGCTCAATAAGCTTGAGCTAAACTTGTCTCTGGTTGATTGATATTAGCTTGAGTTGAGCTCAAACTCGGGTTCTCGATAGTGTGATGGCAGTGTTCCATCATTCATCTGAAAAAGGTGCATGAGCTGCTCAAGTTTTTCTTGCTTGAGGATTGAAATTAATTTAATTTAGTTTTGGAGCTACTCGAACTTGATGAGAATCCAGATCAATTGCACGAGTAAGCTGAGCTCTTTGTTATTCCCCTCGAACATGCCAACTTCTCGCATGGTCTAGGCACTTTTCATGTGTGGATGTGCATGCTTGTACTGATCGTCGTGGATGAAATTGTGGAAATCAGATTATATCTTAATGATCGAGTCCTTTTTGAATTTATGTTTTAGAGATATATGGTGAGATACTCAACCCGCCACCTGTAAAGGCCTCAACCCAGGTGGAACCCGTGGAAGGTGGTCGGGAAAGTGGTCGGATTGTGAATGAGGTTCCAAATCAGGCGACCTCAAAGTTGAATGTCAAATCAAAATACAGGTCGTTGCACCTTCTACACTTTATGCTTAGCACTGAACAATATATATTAAGTTTTGGATCAATTGTATGTGGGCTGCACTTTTTTTATTCTGTTAGTTTCAAAATCTTCGTGGTGCCAAGGAGTCTGGACTCTGGAAGTTGGCAGCTTACCATTAGTGATGCTTTGGCAGTTGTTATGCTTCTACTAATTCAATGCCTTGATAGATGGTTTTTGCTCATACTTGTGATGATGTGTTTAACAGATGAAGTCTAAGGAAACGGTCCTGTCCAAACAAAACCAGAAGGAAGGGGTATGGAGGTGAAGAAATGGGATTGTTACGCTCTTAGTCCTTTTTAAGTTTATGAGAGGGATCTTGCCTATCTATATTGTGGGCGCTTCCGTTCTAGTTTCATGAACTATGTTATCTATTGCTTTTGAATCCTGGAGAACTACCTTCCCGATTGTAAAAGCCCCTTTTGCTGGTGATACATGTACTGTTGCTAATGCAGTTGCTGGTCTTGAATTTCAAATTGAGAAAGAAAAGAGCTCTGGCTTCTGGTCTCGATCTCTACTCTTTTGTGTTCGCCGTTGTGTGCACACATGACCGACATGACAAGGTTGCCGCACATTGTGATGGTATCCAAGTTCTTTAAGGATCTATAGAAAATATTTTCACAAATATAATGAAGTGCGCGATACATGTAGCTTTCTGTATCCTTTATAATTTTGCGATTTCGAATGATGGTCCATGGCTTTATATGTACAGAACATGTGCTATGAATGTAACTTTTTGCCATATTTGAAGGACTCTGATCGGCAAGGTCATCATGTTGTAGACTAACAGATGCTCCCAAAAATGATCTGAAAGGGAGTCAAGTTCAGTAAACGCGGTTTGACGTTTGAGCAAAGTCTAACTTATACTGAAAATCACCTTCACAGTCACTACTCGTTCTTGCACTGTATTGTAAAAGCTATCCTTCGGGAGTCGTGCCCTGATGAACGGTGTGAATTCTCAATCTCTCTCTTCTAAAGGAAATAGCTTCGTCATCTCCACCGAGGAGTTACAGTAGGAGGCGCCGAAGCCCTAGTCCTAGGGATCGATCTGACAGTTGTGGCAAAGACCTACCTACTAGCCTTCTGGTTCGCAACCTCCATCGTGACTGCAGGTCTGATTTCATGACATTCCTTGATATATGCTTTGTAGCACGGGCACTATGCTTCTCGCAGAATATTGTCTCTTTATATTTCAGAAGATGGAATGTGATCAAGTTAGAATATCAGAGTGCTAGCAGGATAATTACCACGATAGTTGAATTGCTGATTAGAATGATTTGCGTAAGGCAAGAATAAGATGCTTCGCATCTGTAAGTAAATGAATAACCTCCTGTAGGATATTATGACCTTGTGGTATATGGCAGAGTGATTTTCCTTTTCTCACCGTATTACAGAAAAAATATTATTAAAGCAAAGTTGAAACCAAAATTTTCTTATGCAGGGCTGAAGACCTACGTGGTCCATTTGGCCGGTTTGGTCCTCTCAAGGACATTTATTTGCCTCGTGATTACTATACAGGGTAAGTCATGACAACCTTTGCATAGATATGTCTAGGTTTCTTTGTTTGTGGGTTATTGTTTCTAGATGAATTTAAGTACTCCTGATATAGCAAGTACTCAAAGAACTTAAAAAAAATAAGATGTATTGCCTATGATTGTTCCATCTATATGTATTTGGCCTCTTGTCAAGATTGTTACCTTTTTCATCAGTTTTTTGGAGTTTGGTTTTGTCATTGAAAGTTTTGAAGACACCAGTGAAGTAGTGAGGTGAAATTTTGTTGAAGACACCTTATCGAAATGGTAAGGGTATGGTTCAAGGTTGTCTTAATGTCAATGAAGATTTGAAGAAAGTGGATATGACTTCTTATGAAGAAGTTCAAATTCTTGAAAAATTTCAAGAAATTAAGATTTGCTCGCGCAAGGTGAGCAGCTTTTCGAATTGAATGGAATGTGGGCAGAATTACTGTCGTGATTCTTCATCTTCAAAGATGACTTGCAAATTCACCTGTGCCCTTGGCATTGGTTTCTAGTTTATGGCTGATGATCTGTTTTTGATGCAGGGCGCCCTGCGGTTTTGGCTTTGTTCAGTTTGTGTATCCAGAAGATGCTGCAGATGCTAAACGTTACATGGATGGGGAAGTGCTCCTTGGCCATGAAATGAGAGTGATTTTTGCCGAGGAAAACAGGAAGAAGCCTTCAGAAATGAGAGCAAGAGAACACTTCAGGTAATTAAGGATATTGCCTGACAGAACATGAACTCTTTGTGTGCTTTTATTATGCCTTTTACCCTTACATAGGATGGGAGGTTGTAAGAGCACATGCTTATGTTGTGGATCTGGGAAGGCATGGGATAACATAATTCTTCTTTTAAAATGGGAACTTTCTCCAATGATGCGATAGCACTTTAAGCAGGGGCCAAATGTGTGGTTGGAAAAAGTATTGGGGTGCTTAGAGGTATGCCATGGCAACGTAGGTGGTTGTTTTGTGAGAGAATTATAGCATATTCTTTGTTGATTACATGGAATGTTTGTGAAATGATAACATTGCAAGGATAGTTTGTGTTTATTGTGATGAGATGATGAGTTTAACGATGTGGAGAATCTGTATTATGTCATGGTAATAGTTTGAGTTATTAAGCATGAACTGGGAGGGGATTCGACATGGCTGTTATAGTATCGGGTTTTTCTGTTGCCTCTTTCCAGAAGGTTTTTTCTCCTTTTCGACTGATATATTTGGCGATGAGTTGGTTTACTTGTATCATTGTATTCTTAATGTATGGTTTCATGAGAGTCCTTTGATTTAGCTTTTAAAGTTGATTAATTTATCGAGGGATGGTTGGGCTCCTCTTGTGGTTTTGTTGAGTAGACATGTGACTGATGAAAGCATATTACTATTATTCTCTTATTTGATTAGGCTGTGCTTATCATCCCCAAACAGTTTTTGCACTTTCTTTTCTGGAAATGTTATGGTTGGAATAGCTAAATTGTTTCACTAAAGATTAAAAGCCTTTACGTAATGGCTAACCGGAGTTTCCTGGTAGAAGCTGAGATTCACGGGGAATTTGATTGTGCTATTATCAGGGGCCGTTCGTATGATAGGAGACATTCTCCCTGGGGTTATTCTCGATCTCCATCATATGCACGCACTTACTCACGTGATGCATACTATAATTCACCTTCTCCCAGGTGTCGCCGCTACTCAAGGTATTGAGAGTTTTAGTTGCTTTCGTATGATCTTTTCTTTCCTTGTTAGTTGTTTGTTTTGGGTCCACCCAAGATGCTTTGGAGCTTAGTTTATTTTATCATTTTTTTTAATGAAGTTTTCTTGATGATGCAGGTCAGTATCACCAAGAGGTCGAAGTTACCGAGGTCGATCTTATTCACATTCACCTCATCGCTCAAGGAGTCGCAGTTGGAGCTTCAGCAGGAGCAGGAGCAGGAGCCATAGTCTTGATTATTCTAGGTAATTAAGTAGTGTAAGACCTATTAACAAATGCCAGTAGAGACGGGTGTAATGTATTGGTTGAGGTATGGACCGTGTTAAATCTTGTTTTGTAGGATCGTATAATACACTCTCAACTTTACTGTTGTTTGTTTAGTGTTGTAATGTTGAAATGGAGGCATGCCTGTCTTCATTTACTGTTCATCGTTAATAGTTGCTCCTGCTTTCATGTTTGCCATCTTGTTGATCTTTTCTCTGTTGTGTCTTACTTCAAAAGTAGATGCAGATCAAGATATGGGAGTCTGCAATAAATCTCGTATTCCTTTTCTTCCCCTTAGGTAGACTTTCCGCATCTTGACGAGTAAACAGTGTCGCTTTCTAAGGTATTGTTGTTCTTTAGGCTCAACCTGTGAGTTTTCTTCATCCTTCGGGTGGCTGTTTTGGCTGCATTATGTTCGGGCTGGTATAGAAAAGCTCTAGGATTGGGTACCCTTTTGATTTGGGAAAGCCTTATCGAAACCCTAAATGTTTATTCAGATTGAGAGCTCCATGTTCATCTTGATAAACTTAAGTTATAGGTGGTACCTCATCCTAATGTCATCTGTCGGCGAAAATGCTGTGTACATCTATTGTGCTCGGCAATCTTTCTCCCATATCCGGGATTTATAAGCAACCTTGCTTGTAGGCACTAGCGGTATGCATGCATAACGGACTATCCGAACCAATAACCACTCGGACTGGATTGGACCGGCTGGTTTGGTCCGTTTTGCGGGAGTGTCGGTTTGGTTCCCGATTCCTAAAAGTTGAACCGGTGTCTGGGCGGACTGGTCTAGTTTTGGTTCCAACCAGGAACTAGATCGAACCGATTAAATATATTGTTTATTTTATTATTTTATCAAAAAAATGAGTAAAATGTGAATTAAACATTATCTTGGTGAAAAAAGTAATGGGAAAAAAAGTAGTGGGAAAAAATGAGTCATCAGTTCCATTAGACGTGATTGAAATAGGGCCAGACTGATGGTTCGGTCCAGTTCTCAGTCCTAGGACCAATTGGTCCGAACGGTTCTGATTTTTCGAAATTGGTTCTCTTGAACGGTTCTGATTTTTCGAAATTGGTTCTCCTGCTCTGATTCCCAGTTCCATTTTGGAACTGGACTGGATAGGAAATCAATTACCCTAGTTGGGAGGGTGCAAATCTGTCACTTTAGTTCGCCTTTGAGGGTAGGGGCACTTGATGGCTGGAGTGCGAGCTTTACCTCATAATGAAATAGGAAATGTCAAGATGTCCTTTTGGGCATCGAATTTATTACAAATAAGTAGAGTTCTGATGACAGATGTAAATGGAATATTCAATGAAACCAAGTACGAATCGATAAAAATGTTTTGGAAGCAGATGGGAATTTTTGTGCGTCCTCCATATATATATATATATATATAGATCCTGCTAACATACAGTTTGTACGGTGACTTACAGCTTATACTTCCTGTCGCCCTTCGTCGGCTTCTTGGGAGCTTGTCCCCATTGCAAATGTCTGAGCAAATTGAAGGATTAGACACGTTAGTGGTTATACGAAAGGGTGCGGCAGCTTCTTCCTGCCCATGAAATCCCATGATCTGGCTCCTTAAAAGCAAAACGAAGGGTCAATGATCCGATGCTTTTGTCCAGACGCATCGATACACCGAATGTTGGCAAAATACATGATCGAGAAAACATAAGAATGGGGGCATTTGCATCCTTGCCCTTGCTGCCTCTCTGGATACCGACAGCGATCCCTATCGGCTGCGGAACACTAACATGTGTATCTGCTTAAGGGCTAGCGATCTTATAAATCTGCTTTAAGATTTTGGTCCGTACCGAAACAGGACCACAAAAAAGGCTTTGGAAGCAGTTTTGTACATAATCACTATACTCACAAAGGCCCAAAGTGAATTAGCGACGTTCAATTTTGTCAGCCGGTGACTCTGAATGAGGCGCACCTTCCCTCTTTAACACTCGACTCTTGATCATAAAGAGGCAACGGAAAAAAACATATGTATCAGTCTAATGCCGATTGGAAAATGGTCCTTCCTCACATCCTTTGGTGGAATGAAGCTGTCCACAGACAGACCAGCCACATTGAATGCGAAATCATCGATGATCCACGTTTCTTCCAACCGAGTGATTTCCGGGCCTGCCCGTAGACGACCATCTCCAAATCGCGTGATGATCGCACTCGATTGGCCGGAGTGAGCGATCATAACGCCATCCACTTCACGGTAGTCCCGGATCTGAGTGGCCATCGAGGTCTCCCAGTACATGGGGCGTGTCCCGGGGGATTGTATCCTTGTCAAATAAGAGTCCTCCAAGTACACCAAGAGTCCATTCTTTTGGCTGAAGTACCCGAAAGCGACGCGCTTGATCGTCTCCGCCGTGCTGTCGCTCCGGTCAGACAAGTCTGCCTGATTTGCAGACAGTTTGAGGACGAAGCAATCCACATCCCCGATCTTCTTCTCTCCCATGTATTCCGACGTAGAGAATACGGCTGCTATCGTTATCGGATCTAGTCCCTGCATGGACTTATGATTTATTCCTCCCCAAAGTTTTAGGGATGCTATATCACATAGACATGGTAATAAAAGGTGAAGAGCCTCGCCTCTCAACACCCCAAATACACGCTCTAAATATTTTATGTGAATGGCTCTGAAAAGTTCTATCATTTGCGCACTATTTTTAATAATAAAAGACCAGGGAATGCATAGTACTGGACCTAGGAGACACGATCCGCTATATTGGCTGCAATAGTATTGAATTCGGTAGGGTTAGGTAGAGGTGATTTTTGGACCACCATGTAGCCCCCGTTGTCAAATTTTCCCATGTAAAAACGTCAGGCCGCCTCAGAAGAGGTTGCATTCAAATCACCAACTCAGTGCTCATCTGTCAAAATTTAGGCTGCTTTGAATTTCCCGAAACGCCATTGGGCCGAGCTAAAACCTAAGCCCTCAAGAGTTTCTTAGCTTGTCCACTTCTTTTTCGTGGTTATTTTAATCTGACAGCAGAAGTCAAGACCCCAAATTCATTGGTACATGTCAAAATCATTGCGCATGTAGACAATTGGTGGAACGTACCAACATGTAGCAAATCAAATGGAGTTTCTATGGAAGTTAGGAGGGGACCATCAAGAAAAGGAATAAATTCGAAAAAGCATAACTAAACACGTGTTTTCTTTTGGCCATTAGTGGCCATGTTGTTCAATAAAATTGGATTAATGATTGAACTGGTTGATACTTCTGTAGAAAATTAGAACTGATACAGTCACAGAGTACTTCCTCAAATTACACATAGTGATAACTCTGGGAAAAGAAAAAGTTTTTACTTGCCGTCCCTGAACTTTCACCATTTTTCAAATCAAGTTCTTGTACGACAAGTTTTTCTAATCAAATCATTCAACTTAGACGAGGTTTCTAATCAAGTCCCTCACTACAAAATCCAGCCTAATCCAATGAACATAGCCATCGAAGGACACAGAAGTTTGTTGTGGATGAAACATTTCCCACGTGGGATACCCATCGGAGGGGGGTTGGATAATGAATGGATGGCATCTTTCGACAGCCATGTCAGCTAGATTTGGCCGAATTTTATGTCGGAAAGAATTGATTTGACATATCATGTGAATAGTAAGACTTGATTAAAATAAAATCAAAATACTAAGATTTGATTAAAAAAGTAATTGACTAAAAAATATTTTCTTTTGGAAATCGCACCTGGTAATAAGTGAATAAATTTGGGCTAGAAAAGTGGTAGTATTAACTTACATCGCAAATGTACACATAACTATGCAGACTCTTATAGCACTGGTATATAAATGATGAAGCCATATTCCTTTTTTCTTTGTTCTCTTTTGTCAATGAAACAACCATGACATGAACATGCATTATTCTGAGACATGACATTCACTGGTCCAGCCCCACCGTGCTATGACAGCAACCTAGGTCGCTTGTTTATGTTTTTTTAGCAGAAATTAACCTGTTCTGACGGAGCCACAATAATGTCTAAACCCCTATAGTTTAATTGAAAGTGGAGCAGAGTCCCAGCTAGGTCATGGCCATAGATACATAGACCTAGATCTCCTCTTCTAGTGTTGACTTCTTGCGGGCACAATTTTCAGTGCAGTGGTACGTCCCAATTGAGACCGATCATCGTGAAAAAAAATTGGAAAAGAACATGCAGAGCCACATTAAAGAAATGCAACAAATTGCACAATTTTCTATGGCCTGAATTGATTATTTGGTGGGTCCTTCCACAAAGTAAAAACTCATGAATCATGCAAATTTGCCTAAGTGGCCACCCTTCCAACATGGAAGGGGGAGGTGAGCGATTCAAATCTCCAGCTTCTCAAAGAGGATGGGGTTCGGCCAAAAAAAAAAGGGAGGGGGATGGGGTGGGGACGCGTAAGTTTCAGGAGTGGGTTTCGACTCCCACGCCCTGCAAAAGGCAGGGTAAAAATCTGAGAGTGAGTGTAAAGTAAGAATAGAGTAGGATTGATAAAAAAAAAATCGTGCAAATTTAATTACTAAATTTTAGATAGTGTTAATCTTAAGTGTTGAAATAAGAATGAAAAATTTTATTTGATGATAATTGGAAACTTATAGCAGAATATTATCGATTATTTAACAAATGTAAAAAATGATCAAGATCGATTGTTTTTATTAATACATTTGACAAGATTCTATTCCCATCAGTTATTTTTGTTATTGAATGCATTAAGTGATCTCTCATTACTTAACGTCATTAAGTACTGAATATTTTAATTTAGCACTTAATTTTGTAATCAAATAGCCCTTCATTAAATGCAGACCACTGTCGATTCTGTATTTATATGTCATAGAATGTCGAACAATGCAAATACATGTCCCCCAGTCTTTTTTATCTTTAGTATATTAATTTGTGAATCGATCCGAACCTAACGTTGATCTTGAAGAATGTATTCTTAGTACTTTCGGTTCGGTTCGGTTAGAGTTATAAGCTAGAACTCAAAGAAACAATGTTAGTTGGCAACTTGCCTGAAGAGCTCGCTGGAGAGGTCAGACATTGCCCTTTGTGGTGTGTGCACCAAGCCACGGTGTGTGCCGCCGAGCCACGCTGCCATTGCTGCCAGCCACGACCTTCTGGTCGCCCAACACCAGCTCTATGAGCCACTTGTCGAGCAACATTTGCCACATCACGAAGCATCCCTTTTGCTGTGAAACGTTGCTCGCCATGGCAGCAGGGGCGGCCACTGCTGCTCCGCTTGGTCCAACCTCCTCCGTCATCGCCATCACGACTTTTCCTATGATGAACACGTTCTTCACATGCCCATCTAGCTTCCGTGCAGCCTGTAGTGGCCGTAAAATGCTGTACGATGTACTGTGCTGAGGATGACACCTAACAAGAGCACGATGTTGGAGAAATCTTCCTTGGGTGTTTTGAAGCTGACAAAACTTTTCCATTAGTCTAGTATGAAGACTTGTAGGCTCTTTCATCAAAGTCTGAAGACCTCCGGACTGCCAGACTCACGACTCAAAGTCTATCCTCATTGACAGTTTTTAGTCCGTCGAAGAAGACTTATCCAGAACTGGATGTTTCGTTAAGGATTTGACTTTATCGACTGGAGAAGATCTCTTGGCTGGATATAGCATGTCGAAATCCATTATTCAAATCAAGATTGATTTAGGGATTGTGGATTTGTTGATTGGCGAAGTATACTTGGAAGGTTCTACTTATGAAAACCAAGATCCTGATTATATGGGCGAGCAGGATTGATGGGCTATCGTCATGTTCCTTAAATAGCTTGAAGATCTTCCTAATTGATTCTGTCCAACGGGTAGATTGGAGGAATTTCTTTGGTGAGTGCCAATGGGTATGATGGCCTAAAGGACTATATAAGGAAGACGTTCCAGTTGTTTGAGAGTGTGCGCGATAGATGAATTCCAAAGTCTGAAGCTCTTTGTTCTTAGTCAATTCATTTGTTGAGCGAAATCTTGTATGCAAAAGAGAGTTTATATCTTTGAGAAACCTTGAGGAAGTGTGGTAGAGTATCTACACTGTGGAATCAAGGGAGAGCTTTGTTGTAACAACTCTTTTGTTCATAGTGAAATTCAGCCGGTGGGCTGTTAGTGCGGAAGAGTAGACGTAGGCTTGGAATAAGTCAAATCACTATAATTTCTGTGTTCATTTTCTCTTCCTTACTTTATTTTATTTTGATCATAATTCGTTTTATTAACATAATGCGAACTTCCTTTTTATTGTCTATTTAGTATTGCTCACTTATCATGAGTAACTATTTTTATACCTATTCACCCCCCTCTAGGTGCTTATACTAGCTATCTCAATTGGTATCAGAGCCTGTGTACTCACTTAATTTGAAGTGTTTTACTTCAGAGTTAAAGATTCATGACTAGTATGTTGGCTCCAAGGTTGGTAGAAGGGCAAAACAATACCAGACCGCCTTACTTTGATGGAAAGGAATACAACATATGAAAAAACAAGATGAAGGCATTTCTAAGATCAAAGGATCCTCTAGAATGGGATGTGGTAGACAGATGAATCATTTCTAAAGCTGCATCTGTCTCAGAAAGAGGAAAAGAAGCTGTTGAGTCTAGTGAAATGACTCAGAAAGAGATAACCAAGAGACAAGCTCTTGATGCAAAAGTAATTTATTCTTTATATTGCGCTTTATCACCTACTGAATATAACAGAATATCTTCTTGTGTTACAGCCAAAGAAGTTTGGGATAAGATTACACATCACCTATGAAGGAACTGATCGAGTGAAAGAAACCATAATCAACATTCTCCTCGGTTAATACGAAGCCTTCAAAATGAAATCAGGAGAATCTATTATTGATATGTTTAGTCGTTTTACAGAAATCGTGAATGGTCTTGAAAATCAAGATCAATCAATTTTTGATCCCATGAAAGTAAATAAGCTACTATGTGGACTCTCCAAGGATTGGAATCATATTAAGACCTTAATAAGGGAGACACAAAGAATTATGCCACTTTCGGTTGATGAATTGGTTGGGACTCTTCAGTTTTATGAAGTGGAGTGAATCAACGAAGACGAAGATCCTAAAGGTAAGAAATTCATTGCATTAAAATCTAATGATGATTCTGATGTCACAGATTCTGAAGACGGTATGGATGATGAAGAGCTTGCTCTCATTATAAGAAGATTTAGAAAGCTGAACAGAAAATGAAGAAGATTCAATCCAAAGAAACAGAGTTTTCAAAAGCAACAGAGTAAGTTTGTTGAGGATGATGAATCCAATAAAGATGTAGTCTGCTTTGAATGTAAGAAAAATGGATACATCAGACCCAACTGTCCTCTTCTGAGGAAAAAGAAAGGAAAAACTAAGAAATATCAAAAGGCACTCAAAGCAGAAACTTGGAGTGATACAGAATGTGAAGAAAGTGATGATGACTATGCCAACGTTTGTCTCATGGCACAATTAGACTCAGATTCAGACTCCGAAACAGACTCAGATTCAGACAATGAAATTGACGTAAGTAATTTGAAAATCCCTACCAAAGTTTCTAGATACATTGATGAATTGTGTCTTAGTCTCAAAATTTCTCTTAAAATGATTTCCGAACTTAAAAGAGAAAATTCTGCATTAAAACAACAAGAAAATGTTTTGAAAGAAAATGTCAAAATTTTAGACAAAAGTGTTTCTACCTTGAAAGAAAATGAAGGGAATCTTTCAATAGAAAATGCATTCTTGAAAAATGACATCTCAAATATTTCTAAAAGATTTTCTATAGGATCTGAGAAATTGGAAAAAATTCTTTCTGCTCAAAGACCTTATTTCAATAAATCTGGTTTGTGAATGATTGCGGAAACCATTCCTCTAATTGATTTTCTTAAAGTAAAGGAAAAAATTAAGCAAAGACCTACAAGAGATGCTTACAAAAATCATTTCCAAAGAGTTTTTGTAAAACCAGTAGGTCGCAATGCTCTTAAATGTTCTAAATGCAATAGCTCAGACCATTTTGAAAAAGAATGTCCTATGGTTTGGAAACTTGTTAAGAAAGTATGGGCAAAGACCGTATATTATACTAACACCAATGGACCCAAGAAAATATGAGTATCAAAGAAAGTTTGGGTCTCTTTTCTAAATGCAGGTCACTATCAAGAAAAATGTTAAATGGTATCTAGATAGTGGATGCTCAAGACATATGACAGGAGATTCAAATTGTTTCATAAAGCTTATTCAAGTAAATGGTAGAAAAGTTTCATTTGGAGGAAACAGCAAATGAAGAATTGTGGGATTCGGAATTGTAAAAATTGGAAGCCTCACAATCAGTAATGTTTCCTTAGTGGAAGGACTCAACTACAATTTACTTAGTATCAGTCAGCTGTGTGACACCGGTTTCAAAATAAATTTCAAGAGGGAATATGTTTAGGAACCAGTAAAGATTCCACTCAGTTATTCATGGGTCGAAGACATGGAAATATCTACCTCTCGGATGTCAAATCAGATGAAACCCAATGTCTAATCTCAATACAAGACGAAGCAAACTTACGGCACAGAAAACTCGGGCACATTAACATGAAACAAATAGCCAAAATTTCAGCAAAGAAACTTGTTCGCGGTCTACCCAATCTGTCATATCAAAAGACTGATCTATGCACACCATACGTGTTGGGAAAATAGGTAAGAAACTCATTTAAACCAATAAACCAAGTTTCCACTAACTGTGTACTACAGTTTCTGCATATGGATCTCTTTGGACCAATCAGAACTCAGAGCAATGGAGGTAAGAAATATTGCCTAGTAATTGTGGATGACTACTCACGATTCACTTGGGTATATTTCTTAGTAAGTAAGTTTGAAATATTTTCTTACTTTAAAAAATTTGTTAAAAAGGTCCAAAATGAAAAATGTTATTTTATTTCAAGTATACGAACTGACCATGGATGCGAATTTGAAAATTTAGACTTTACAAGATTTTGTGATGAATCTGGTTTTCAGCACTCTTTTCCATATACTCCATAGCAAAATGGAGTCGTGGAAAGAAATAATAGATTACTTCAAGAAATGGCTAGAACTCTTTTAATTGAAAATAACATCTCTTCACGTTTTTGGGCTGAAGTAGTTTCTACAGCATGTTATATGTTTTTCTAAAGCCTATTCTAGAGAAAACCCTCTATGAGTTATTCAAAGAAAAGAAGCCTATTGTTTCATATTTTCATGTGTTTGGATGTAAATGCTTTATATTGAAAAATGCAAATGATCGAGTTGGCAAGTTTGAAGAAAAATCAGATGAAGGCATCTTCCTTGGATATTCAACCACAAGCAAAGCTTATAGAGTCTACAACAAGAAGACTCAATCTGTGGAGGAATCAATGAACGTCAAATTCCAAGATTCTATGCAAAATGAATCTATTCAGACTCATCTTGAAGAATCTAAACCTGCTCCAAACTCTACAAAGTCTAAATCTTCAGAAGCAGCTTAGGCTTCAAAAGACCAGCAACAAATGATTGTCGAAGATTCAAATGAAGAAAAAGATCAATAATCTGACAAATCAACCAGCAATTGGAAGCATAAATCCAGTCATCTCAAAGATCTCATTATTGGCGACATTAATGAAGGAATTTGCACAAGATCCAAAAGGCGCGAAGAGTCTAGTGCTGTGGCTCTTATTTCTGAAATAGAAGCTAAAAGCATAAAAGAAGCTCTATCTGATGAAAGCTGGATTGAAGCTATGCAAGAAGAACTCAGGCAATTCAGTATTAATGATGTCTGTGAATTGACTCCTAAACCGAAAGGTAAATCTATTATTGGAGCTAAATGGGTTTTCAGGAATAAGATGAACGAAAAAGGAAATGTTGTAAGAAACAAAGCAAGACTCGTGGCCAAGGGATACACGCAAGAAGAAGGGATAGACTATGATGAGACTTACGCACCGGTAGCAAAGTTAGAAGCAATTAGATTATTACTTGCTTTTGCTTGTCATAAGAATTTCAGGTTATTCCAAATGGACGTCAAAAGTATTTTCCTAAATGGATTTATCAAAGAGGAAGTCTATGTGGAACAACCACCTGGTTTTGAAGACCCAAGGAAACCAGACTCTGTATTCAGACTAAAAAAGGCTTTATATGTTTTAAAGCAAGCACCTCGAGCTTGGTACGACAGGCTGAGTAAGTTTTTAATTCAAAACGGCTTTGTCAAAGGTAAAGTAGACACTATACTGTTTATCAAAAGAGAAAGCAAAAGTTTTTTGCTTGTTCAAATATATGTTGATGATATTATTTTTGGATCCCCTAATGAAAGTCTGTGCAAGAGATTCTCTAAGTCTATACATGATGAATTTGAAATGAGCATGATGGGTGAACTAACCTTCTTTCTCGGGCTTCAAGTGAAACAACTGAAGAAAAGAACTTTTATTCATCAAGAAAAATATGCTAATGATCTTGTCAAAAAGTTTGGACTAAAAAATTGCAAAAATGCTAATATACCAATGTCAAGTTCCTTAAAGATAGATAAAGATGAAGGAGGAAAGAAAGTTGACCAGAAGTTATACAGGAGTATCATTGGTTCACTTCTTTATCTTACTGTTTCTAGACCTGACATTTTGTTTAGTGTTTGCATTTGTGCCAGATTTCAAGCAGACCCTAAAGAATCTCATCTAAGTGCTGCAAAGCGTATTATCAAATACATTGCATCAACTTTAGACTTTGGTATTTGGTATCCTAAAAAGGGAGACTTTACTCTTCTTGGATACTTAGACGCAGACCTAGCCGGATGCAGAGTTGATAGAAAGAGCACCTCGGGTACCTGTCAACTACTTGGAAGTAGGACGGTGTCTTGGTTTTCAAGGAAGCAAAGTACAGTAGCTCTTTCTATAGCAGAAGCAGAATATGTAGCTCTTGGGAGTTGTTGTTCATAAATTCTGTGGATAAAACAATAGATAAGAGATTTTGGAATTGAAGATTCATGCACGGAGATTAAGTGTGATAACACCAGCGCAATCAATCTCACCAAGAATCCAATTCTTCACTTAAGAGCAAAACATATAGAGATTCGACATCACTTCATTAGAGATCATGTTCAAAATGGAGAAGTTTCGATTTAGTTTGTTGACTCAAAGAATCAACTGGCGGATATTTTTACAAAGCCTTTGGAGAAAAATCAATTTGAAACTATTCGTTCCAGACTCAAAATCTTCAAGTCTGAGGAAATTTAGACCCATGATTGAAAGTCTAAAGATACTCAGACTCAAACGATCAAGATTTTCTTTCGTAAGTTATTTTATTTTATTATCTCTCGAATTACATCTCAAAAAGGTACGATTATCAACTCGTGATTGATTAGTGCTATCTTTAATTTTCGTGATTATTGCAATCTTTCCTTTTCGAAAAAATGGGTTATTTTTGAAATGACAGTTATCTATGTTTTTTTTAAAAGACAGTTATTTTTAAAAAGGTATCTTTATACTTTCTTTTATGACGTTCCGTATGCCTTTGTTCGACTGTCTTATATACTGTTGGTTCCTCTTCGCTTTATTCTCAAAAACCCTAAGAGAGCACCGATCTTCTATTTCTGTCTTCTTCTCTTGTTTAATCCTCGAAAAGTTGTCATCTTTCTTGGGAAAAAAAGTTTGGAATCTCTCAAAGACTGTGAAAAATGTCTTTCCAAAGAAAACGAAAAAGCAAGCAAGCCATAACTAGTATTTAGAAGGACAAGCCATAAAGACAACCCCACCATATACAGGTGCGTGCATGCATAATTGCAAGCTTACCGCTGACCCAACCTTTCTCTAGTGAGGTTTTTTAAAAATCAAGAAGTTATTGCAATTCAAATCTTGAATCAAAATTTCTCTGAGTCACTTCAGAGTCAACTTTGTATCACTTGGCGACCACAATACCAATAGTACATAATCTTCTATAACTTGATACTAAAACGAGTGGTCCTTAAATTTTCAATATTATTCAATGTCATTCATGACCTTTTTTTTTGTCAAATATTATTATCGAACTTTTAAAAAGTGGTTTAATTGTTCAATGTAATCTTCCATTAACATTATTGAGAGAATTTGCACGAAATTTTCCGTTTAGTTTATGGCTTATCATTGTCTTTGGCCAATTTCGTTCATTTACTTTTTTTTTTTTTTATTCGTTGAATTTAGTCCATGCACTTTCTTTTTATCTCTCTGTTGTGCCATGTCAAATTTAGATGTAATCCAAACACAAAAATTTATCGGTGATGCCATGGCATTAAAACTCAAACGTAACTAGCTAATTGTTCAACCAAACAGTTTAGGCGCATTATAAACCAATAAAAAAGGTCAATTCATACCCGACGTATTTATTATTCAGCATGATTAAGCTTAGACGAATGTATCAACACATTTTCTGTGCATGTTTTGTCAAGAGGTTGTGTGGAAAATTACTCTCTCAAAATAAGGTTCATCAAGATATATCTAGAAGAATATTTGATGACCCTCACCATGCTTAAGTGAAGGTTGTTGGAGAAAATAACCAAAATATAATACTTTAAGTACTTCCATAGCCGTTATCATAAGGATCTCACATTTGCTTTCTAATGTTCAATTTGAGTGGCAACTATCGATTTACTCGGAGCTCAAATGTCTGAGATTGATAAGTCCGTCATCGCACGTGAGATGATCTTGAATACTGCCGGGTCAATAATTCTCCACATTTGAACGGAATAGAAGGAAACTTCCCATTCATTCCCAACCCGTGACAACACGAAAGTGATAAAAAAAAAAAAAGGGAAAAAGCCACGAAAAACCCCGAACTTTGCCCAAAGTGACACATTTACCCCAAACTTTTTTTTGTGACGTGAAAAACCCCAAACTTTGCCAACCGTGACACATTTACCTCAAACTTTTTTTTGTGACATAAAAAAATCCTGAACTTTCGTTATGTGACATATTTACCCCAAAATTAGAGGACATTTTGGTCTTTTCATTTTAAAAAAAATTTTAAATTTTTTTTACTTTTTTAATTTTTTTAATTTTTTTTCTTCTCTTTTCCCTCCTTCGGCGTCCGACGAGGGCTGCCCTTGCTGGCGTCGGGCGAGGGTCACCCTCGCCGGCCTCGGGCTAGGGCGGCCCTCGCCGGCGTCGGGCGAGGGGTGCCATTGCCAAATCTGGCAAGGGCCGTCCTCGCCCTCACCTGCATCGAGCGAGGGTGTCCTTGCCCTCGCCTGACGCTGGCGAGGTCGCCGAACGCCGGCTTCCCTCCGCCATGGCCGGCGGAGGGAAAAAGAAGAAAAAAAGAAAAAAAGAAAAGAAGAAAAAACAGAATAAAAAGACAAAAATACCTTTGATGGGGTAAATGTATCACAGTTTGGAAAGTTTGGGATTTTTCACGTCACAAAAAAAAGCTTGGGGTAAATTTGTCATTTTGGGCAGGATTTTTCGTGGCTTTTTTCCTAAAAAAAACCAATGACCACTAGCGTACTTGGTCACAATAAGCAAAGCATCATCGACTCATTTCCTCTGCATTTTCTCTCTCTGTTTTTGGGCAGAAAACACGATTCTTTTTGTGCAAAGCGATGATGCTAATCTGGTTCAAGGCATGCGAATTGCAGACACACTTTTAAACACTCGGACCAAGAACGAAGAAGGTAAGTGGCAGGTGCCACGGAGCGCGTGGGGGGTTTGCTCGGTTCTCCTCGGCTCTTCTGGGGTCTCCATCAAAGACTGGTTCTCGGTTAACTTCAGGTAGACAGAACACTTGGGAGGGAACTTGGAAGGCAGGCAATGCTGGTCGCGCATCCACATCTCTCCGTAATCATGTCCGCTCGGCCTCCTCTACCACTCCCTTCTCTTCGATTTGCTTTGGAAAATGCTGCCCTCAAGGTACACCCGTTTCGTACCCCATCACATCCCCTCTTTGATCGACTTTTTCCAACTTTTATTTCGCACATCGGTCTCTTGATCGACATTCGTTGGCTGGGATCGAAACCATGTTCCGCCGGATAACTCACGTTGATTCAATTTTCAGGACGAAAGTACCATCGCAATTATCCAATATGAGAAATTTCAGTCATTTGAGTGATGTAGTTTAGAGCTACATTGTTGGTTAAATAAGAGAGTTGCTTTGCGAGTGTTGACACTCAAAAGTAATTCAAGTCATTGTAAATCGATGATGTGTTGATATTAAGTTGTCAATAGAGCAATTGATAAGTACAATTGCAAATTGATAGGTAAAATTGGTGTTGTGTTACCAAAGACACTATCGATAAGTGAAATTGATCAAGATGGTTTTCGATGTACCATAGCAAATGATCAATTATACCATAAAAGATGTAAATGAAGACCATATGAGAATATTTGATTGATGGCTAATTGATGGCTAAGCTGGGATAGGGATGTGTAGTTGAAGACAATAAGTACAAAGCCAAGAATTTTAGGACAGTTGAAACTTGTAATTCCAAAAGATAATCACATATAAATGGTTATGTTTTGTACAAGGTTATATGAAATAAATTTCGACAAGTTGTAAAAGATCCGCAATCGACGAGCACTTACACAATTTCTTAATTTCTCAATTTCAATCTATCGATTTATTAATTTTATCCTAAGTTTTTTTAGATTTACCTTTATTTAGAGTTAATAATTCTTGTTACACAAATTATTTTCTATCTGAATAGCCACGGAATCCGATTATATAAAAACCAAATATCCAACATTTGGTGAAAGTGTCTCGCCAAAGGGCAGCACGCGGGAATGGCTAGATTTTTTAGGCTTGTTGGGTGGGCCTGAGCTCGGCCTGCCTATATATTTGTTAGAAAAATTGAAAGATCATCTTACATTGACACTATTACTTTGGCATTTAAAATTTATATACATTAAAAGGTTTGGGCCACTTGGCCTAAGTTCAATGACCCGTAGAGAGAGGATCTCCATTGGGGAGAGACGATCTCAATGACTTCTTCAATGAAGTGATCAAGCCTATGCAATCGGTATTAGTTTTCGTTTAGAGATTGAAGTCGATCTCCATGACTTCTCAAATATCTTGATCAGCCTATGTAGTAGGAGCGAGAATATAATCTTTTATCGAAATGATCATTGTGCAATCTAAGCTCGAGAACGGGAAAAGCTATACGATACACCCAAGTGATTTTGAAAATAAACCAAAGGTGTGCTAAATCTGTAAATCATATTTGTCCTATCTACTTGAACACCTCAACATGGTTTGCAGAACACTGTGAAATTACCGTTTTAGGCTACAAGTCTTGGGTTTTACCTTTGAATCACGACGGTCAAACCCCCAGTCTGTATTTGCCTATTGAATTATTTACCCAAGCAATTTTATTAAGCCCTACAAATGCCGAGCTATTTGTCCACCGTGCGCTCAGCCCTTCATTGAACTCTGCAAGTTCACCGGTGCGCTTATTCCCTCTCTATTATTTTCATATGAAGTCTTTATTTCTTTGTTTTCCTCTTTAAGTAATTGAGAAATCGAGTGAAAAGTTGACGTTTTGGTGGCTGCTTTGGAGAGGCTTTTACCGCGAGTGTGAAATTTAAGATTGTGAGATTGCCAATAAAGGTTACTTTGTTTTGCTTTTTGATGGTGAACTGTATGGACAGAGGAACTGTCGTCCAGTGTCTTTCGCCTTGCTAATTTCTTAAACAAGATCATCTATGGTTAGAGAATGGGGAGCCAGTGATCTTTCTATTGACATAATTTTCTATTCAGCCTGCTGCTTGGTTTCGGAGAAAACTTGGAGTGAAATAAAAGAGGAGAGAAAAAGAGGGACTAAAATTTATGCTTTCCCTCGAGTCTCCTTTCGAGCTTGAATTGGGGTATGCCCAGATGGAGGATTAAGATGTACATTCGTTTTTCACGTTTTAAATTGATAAACTAATGTATTCGTCTTTCTTATAATACTGCATAGACCTCTCTTACTAATTTCCTGGTGTTTTTCCTAATGCTTGAAGAGGCTGTTGCCGATGCGAGCAGAGCAATCAAGTTGGATCCTTCAATGTCAAAAGCATACTTTCAGATAGGAAGGCTTCAGTTTGTGGGAGAGATAAAGAAAAGAAGAAAAGTCAAAAAGAAAAAAGGTGCAGAAAGAAAAAAAGCAGGGAGATAGTGACGTAAAGAGAGAGGAAAGGGCAAAGTAAAAGGGAAAGAAAAGTACAAGCGGCAGAGGGGTGAGGGGACAGGTACTGTTCATCGTCTCCCTCACCACTTGCAGCCCGCATTCAACAGCCGTCTGCCTGTTCCTCTTCACCCGCGCTGCGCCGACATCACCGAACCGCGCCGGACCCGAGCCGCCCCTGCCCGCCGGACGCCACCGTCTCGTCACACCGACGCCGCCTGGAGCCGAAGCCCACCGCGTCCGCCGTCCACTGCTCCTCCGTCGCAGCCCGACGCCGATCCTCTGCTGTTGCTACCGAGTCGCTCCCACCAGCCCAACGAAGCTGCTGCTGTGCCGAGATTCCTGCAACCCCGAATCCTCTGTTGCAGCACACCGGTGACCCGCGAGCCCTCCTCGCCGGAGCTCCGAAGCCCGCCACTCCCGACGCCCGCGCCAGTAGCCTGCGCTTCAGCCACCATCGCCGCGACGACCCGACGCCGCGCCCTCCTCCCGACGCCGCGCCCTCCTCCGAACCGACGCCTGTGACCTGCCGCAATCTGCAGTGCCCATCACCGCACGCCTCTGTCCCTTTTGCAGGTCGCCGTGCTGCCCTCCGACCCAGCCGCCGGACGCCTCGCCGCTCCACCCCAACGCTCGTGCCAGAAGCCTGCGGGTCAGCTGCGTTTCGCCGGACCCCCGCACCACGATCCATCACTGAAGCACCGTTGCTGCTCCCATTTCCCAAGCCTTAGGTAGTATTTTTTTTTTACTTATTTCCTTTTATGTTAATTTTTTTTTAACTATTTGAATTGTAGTATTGTATGTTAATATTTGTAGACCTTGTAGACATTAGGAATTTTATCCCAAATTAAGGTAATTATTAATTTGACCCGTAAGATGTTGGGTAATTTTTTAATTACTTTAATATTTAGGAATTTTAATAGCATTTCAATTGTTAAATCTTTATAGAGTTAAAATAATTGTTAATTTAATCCGTGAGACAACGGATTATTATTTTGGTTATTTTAATTTTATCTTCATTCTTTTAAAATAATTACTTGTTTGGAAAGATTTAAAAAAAATCAAAAAATCAAAAAGTACATAAAAATCTAAATATTGCATTAGAGCATTTAGGGTTAGTAAATTAGAATTGCATTTATAAGATTAATTTTAGATTATACTTTTAGATGGGTGATTTTTGTTAGGACTAATTTTAAATAATGTTGGCATGTTTTGATATATATATAGCTTTAGGATAAGATATAGTTTAAGTTAAATTGATTCCTAAAATAAATTAGAATGTTATTCACTTTAGATAGTTTAATTATTCTTTATTAATTTCGAATTTCAATAAAAAAAATAAAAATAAAAAGACATTAGGTACATGTTAGTTAATTTGCATAATAGGGTTTAATTAGAGTTTGTTTACTAGTAAAATAATTGTCATATCTAGAACTTAGGTGCTTAGGTCCATACATTTCATATTAAAGTAACGCACCTAGATATTTTTAGATTAAGTCAATTTTCATTTAGTAAAACAAAAGAAAAACAAAAAATGTTATGCATGCCATATGAGTTATGTTTAATTATTTTTTTTTAATAAAAAGAAAATGCTAAAAGATGAACATTGCACCATTAAGTTACTTTCTCTTCAATAAAAAACATTATGTCATTAAAAAAGAAAGAAAAACTAAAGATCATTTCCTTGGTTAGTTAATAGGTTAGTTCATAATTAATCTCATTCCATGTCATCATTGTTAGCATAGGTTGCATATATGCATTAAAAAATGAATCATCATTAAAATAAAATCATAAAAGAGCATGCATGTAGAAATACCTTGTCATTCATCCCATATCACATAGCACATGCATATTTAGGATTATATAAATTAGATTGCATACATATAGTGATAATTTTAAGTCATATCATATGAATTGCATCTCGCATGTCGTTAAAATAAATTCATGTATATTAAGTTAGATTAAGATTGCATAATAATAAAAATTAGGTGTCATGTCATTTAGAAATCATGTTTAGGGCATGCATTTTTATTAGCATTTTTTATTGAATGTTATTTTATTGATTGTGCACCCGCATGATCATCATTTGCATGTTAGTAACTTAGATTAAAATTAATCAACATTGCTTGCAAAATATTTTTGAAATTAAAATAAAAGGTGCCGAAAGGGCGTTAGGACTAGCCTACAGCGTAACCACGCCCCCCAGACTTATTGAATCTGCAGTTCGCGAAAATAAAGTATTCTCCCATACTTTATTTGGGTTTCTAATCAACCCTAATTGATTAGTGGCGGCTCCAAATTGAAATTGCATGTTTAAATGAATTAATTTCTATCAAGTCGCGATTGGTAGGACTTGGGAGGGTCCGTGCCAAGTCTTCGGACTTAGTAATCCATTAGCCTTCTTTAGGTAATTCATCCTTCAAAAAATTCGGGAAGGTCGCGACAGGCTGGTTAGAGAATGGAGGCTGTTTTGGAGGGCTTTAAACACGTTTTGTCATTAGGGATGTGAAATTCATGATTGTGGGATTCGTATGCAGCTACTCTTTTGCTGTGAGACTGTGCTATATTGGTTGCTCTATTTTGCTTTTTCGATAGGGAATTGTATGGACAGAGGAAGTGTCATTCATTGTCTTTATTAGCCTTACTAATTTCTTAATCACGATCATCTAGACTGGTTAGAGAATGGAGAGCCAGTGACATTTCTATTTGCATAATTTTCCATTCAGCCTGCTTGGTTTTGGTGCAGAATAGAGGGACGAATATTTATGCTTTATCTGGAGTTCACCTTTCGAGCTTGTCCGAGTGACAGGGTTTTCTTTTTTCCTTTTCTTTTTTTGGTTGGTGGTTGTTTCTTATTTGCCTTCTCTTCCTATGAATGCGATGATGGATGATTATGATGTGCTTCGTTTTTCACGTTTTAAATTGATGATAACATGATAAGCTTATAAATGAATCGCTGCTTACTAATCATGTCAAGCTGTTGTTTTTCCGGATTCTCCCTTTTTCAGAGTCTCTTGCTGATGCAGAGAGGGCAATTGATTTAGACTCGTCGATGCATATGGCATACTTTCCCAAGGGGTAAGTTTTCGAACTTGCAGTTGGATGATCTTTGTTGATTTAAGTAAGGCTATCTGTTGAGGGGGTCCAGAACTCATATTCTCTCTCTCATCTCTCTCAGCAAGGCTTGTCATGGACTCAAATACTATCAGACAGGCAAAGCGGCATTTGAATCAGGTTCTTTTCGGGTTCCAGAGAATGCAATATTCACCAAATTGATCAAACTGTGTGACGAGCGTATTGCGGGTACTAACCAGCTTAATTGCTTTAATGATAAATAATCTTTACAATTGAGAAGAGTAGATGCTACTTGAATAATTCAATTTATTTTGGAGCTACTTGAACTTGATGAGAATCTAGATTAATTGCATACGTAAGCTGAGCGTGTTGTTATTCCTCTCGAACAGGCCAACTTCTCTCATGATCCAAGCACCTTTTATGCATGAGCGGGCATGCTTGTACTAATCTTTGTGGATGAAATTGTGGAAATCGAATTATATCTTAATGATCAATTGCTCTGTGGAATTATGTTTTAGGGAGATGTGATATACTCAGCCCGCCACTTGTAAAAGCTTCAACCCAGGTGGTACCCATGGAAGGTGGCCGGGAAATTGGTCAGATTGTGGATGAGGTTCCCAATCAGGCAACTTCAAAGTTGAATGTCAAATCAAAATACAAGTCATTGAACCTTTTACACTTTATGCTAAACACTGAACGATTTATATTGAGTTTCGGATCAATCGTATATGAGCTGCAGTTTTTTCTTCTGTTCGTATCAATATCATTGTGGTGCCAAGGAGTCTGGACTTTGGAAGTTTGGAGCATATCATTGGTGATGCTTTCGCAGTTGTTATGCTTCTACTAATTCAAAGCCTTAATAGTCCATTATGAAATAGATCTTAGAATGAGAGCCTTTTCCATAATTAGGCATGCCTATTAGTAATCTGACTGACGGCTATTCTTTTGCAAGTGCAGGCATCAATTCTACCGGGAGGCAGATAAAGTGATTGTAACTTGTAACTATGTTGGCGAAAGGCATACCGGCTCAAAATGTGGCTGTTCATTTTGGGGAACAATCTGTAATTTTTTTTTGTCACATAAGGTTGTTTGCTGACAAAAATTGTTTGCTTATCGATGTTGGACTTACTGCTCTTTTCTATGCTTGAAAAATAGAACAAACATTGACTTGATTGATGTCCTTTACAGCTTAGCGTTATCATTGATGTCCCTGGTGAGGATGCTTGTCACTTTCAAGCCAGCCTATTTGGAAAGGTGTGTAACCAGCAATCTGTTGCGGAGTAGCTTCTATAATAGGTTTTTTTTTTTTTTTTTTTGGTAAGGTTCTATGATAGGTTTGTCTGTGGGGACTTTTACATTGAACTATAACTTTTAAATTAAATCTTGCGTCGTTCCCAAATTGACATTTATTAAGAAAAATTTCAAAATGTATTAACTTTGACATGTGGAATCTTATAGATTATTTTTTTTTATTAAAATTTATTTAATTTTTTCCGTTTTCAAATTTCTGGTGGGAAGCCAAAAAAATTGAAAAGTACTCTTTTCAAAGGTAGGCAAAGAGGCTGATGTATTTAAGATGTGAGAGTTGGTTGTTGTGCGATAGATCTTGTCACATAATTTGAACATCCACTAATTATGAATTGCTTAGTTGATATTCTTGGGTTAAATTTGTTGAGACTGAATTCTTGTTCAAGATCTTCAAATAGGATCGCTAGGCTGTTTAGTTTTCCTTGTGTATCAAGTCAGGTCCAGGGAATGTACTTTCTACTGGACTTTCTATCATGTTTTCTTTTTCTGTTCTGCTTCATTCTGGTTCCTTGTTTTAACAGGTTGCACCAGGAAGTTGCGAATACAAAGTCTTGCCAAGCAAAATTGAAGTCCACCTTGCTAAAGCTAAAGAGAGCTGAGCCCTTAAACTGGACTTCTCTTTACAGTGCAGTTGCTCATAAAGTTGCTGTCGTTTCAGGTACATTGTTCCACTTTTCTTGTGTACCTACGGTGGAAATGCTTCATTCTTGGTTGCATTCAGCCTGTCAAACCTCCTGTAATTACCCCCTTCCCCTACGGCGCCTCTTTCCCAACCGAAAAAGAAAAAAAAATTGTCCCCCGCTTGTATATGTAGACTCATACCTGATGTGTCTTGCCATGTTACCTAGATTTGCCAACTTGTATAAATCTAAAGATTCATGTTGTTGCTTACTCATTCTAAAAGTGTCCTTAGTTGTTAGCAAGACATATAATGAGCTGCCAATCTGTCTCATCTGTCTCACTTGAATGCTGTCTTGGACTCCAGGATATTGGGAGTTGTTAGGGAAGTTTCTTACGTGATATTTGTTGGTGTTGGTATAGGATATACCAATTCAAAGTATGTTACAAATAAACAAATTCATCTGAACACGAAGCTTTCACTGGGACTTGGAAACCGAGTCTTGCAACAATTTTATTTAATGTCCTAACAGACTGCTTTTGGTCATTGGAGATTTGATCGGTTGTACATAATTAATGTCCCAACAGACTGCTTTTGGTCATTGAAGCTTTCACTGGGACATGGAAACCGAGTCTTGTAACAATTTTATTTAATGTCCTAACAGACTGCTTTTGGTCATTGGAGCTTTGATCGGTTGTACATAATTTATCCATCACGTTTTAAGTATGGCTGTCACAACAAAGATTATCTTTTCTTATGCTGTTGAATACTATGGGAGATGCAATTATTGATGAGCATGCTAAATGAAACCCATAGGCACTGGATGTCGGAGGCCCTCGAATCCATCACCAAAACGACATAGGATAGACTCTGGTGAAGTTGACGCTGAAAAATTGGGGGTTTGTTGTCAACCTGATCTGTCATTTCTCCTCCCATGTTAGGTGTATAATCTGTTTCCACGAAAGAATGATGTAAAAAATTGACCTGACGTGTCTTTTTTCTGGCTGCATTTCAGGAGAATAGAGAAAAGTTGGGTGCAGATGCATTTCAGGAGAACAGAGAAAAGTTGTGTGCAGATGCAGTTCTGCCTACTGTTATGCAAAGGTAGTCTCTTTTATATGTTGGATGTTGCTTTTTTCCCCTCATTTAGGAGGCTTTCAGCAAAGGTTTTGGTACTGCCTTGATCACAGTTGCTCATACTTGTGATGATGCATTTGACAGGCGGCATCTCCGAAGAAGGAGCTGGACTTCTCGAGAAAAGCCAACATGATTAGATGGCCCGTCTTTGGCAGCAGTCACATGTTTTCAGTCTGTCCACTCTCCACTATGAGTACTATCTCGGAAATGCGTATGCATTGAGATAGTCGATATGAAAGAAAGACTTACAATTAGTTACGCTGTATGGTTTTGTAACATGCTTCTCACTTCAGGAAGTCAATGATGTCCTTAACCTCCTAGGTAGGCGAGGCAAGTGGGGCATGAAATGGTCTTTGACCATGCATATCTTTTGGTAACACTGGCAAGGGAGCTTCAAACTTTAAGGACCTCAATAACCTCTCCAATCTATGGTCTCTGCCATTTGAATGAGTACATCGTAAGCTCACAAGTTATAAGCATTCCAATTCTTTCTCGCAAAACGCCATCGTCAATCTCTCGCCAGCCGCACCTAGAATGATTTCTGCCGGGTAGAGCCGCCAAACCCACTTTGCAAGCGGTGTGTGACCTTCCCCTTCCAGATAGATCCGTCTCCTGCATGCAATTTCCGGTGCCACGATTCCAAGGCTAAACATTTCCGAATCTTTCCTCACTCTTCCTTCTATTCCGGTGCCAAGTAGCCGTAAGTCCCTACTATAGCCGTTGCTTGAGTTCTCAATTGAGACTCAACAGGCCTAGCCACCCTGAAATTGCGGAGCTTAGTTTGAAAGTCTTTGTCCAACGGTATATTAGTCGGTTTGATGTCTCTGTGAATGGTGCATTCCCTCTTCTCCTCAAAGGTAATGGAGAGCCAAAGCCAGGCTTAATGCTATTTTATAACTAGTCCTGAAAGATGGCAATTGAGACTCCCATTAGGTATGTACTTGTAAACCAGGATGAATTCTCGGTGCTCGCGATACCAGCCGACGAGTGGGACCAAATTTTGATGAATGGGACGGCATATCATCTTCAAAAATAAAATAATGTAAAACCTAAATTATAGAACTTCAGTCCTCAATCATCCATGTAAATTGTTGCAAATTCTAACTATTTAAAATCAAAAGAAACAACAATTATAATTAATCACTCAATAATATTTTTAAATTTGAAATTACTATTAACTAAACTAAATAATTATTAGATCCATTTCAACTGATAAGTTTATATATCCATGATAATTTATTAAGACGATCCATATCTAAAGTTTAAAAAAAGAAAGAAAAAAAGAGAAGAGGTTAAATAAAATATTCACTCATTAGATATATGAAAAGGAATTACAATATATAAAGACAAAGATGAGAAATGAAAAGGAAACACATCGTAGAAAACTAAGTGCGTCGGGAAGATAATTAGGGATTTTAGGGTTTCCGATTCTAGTTCCCTCCTCAGTTTCAGTTTCGATTCCAATTCTCATAGGAACTGGGAACCAAATCAATAGCCGGTGGTTCTTGAAAAAGTGGAATCGGGAACCGGACCATCTCTCCTATGAAACAAGAGCTAGACCAAATTTTTACTGGTCTAGCTCTCTAATTTTCGGTTTAATCCTAAAACCATACTCATCCCTATATTGTTGTTCCGTAAGTTGAGACTCAACTCGAGGCAAGTTGGAATGCACGCAATAATTGAAGCAAGGCATGGTATCGTGTTACGGGGAAATTATCACATGAGCGTAATGAATATGCTGAATTGAATTTATACCATGAACATTTGAAACCATATGCCCCGCAATATCTAATAATTAAGATTAAACTCAATATTTCTTAAATTTATGGAATACTTATCGTATCATGAACGGGTCGTTTGGTTTCTTGGTACTTTTGATCTTATTTCTAAAATTTATTTTTCAGAATTTGAATACCTTAATAGGATTTAATGTCAACGCCTCAAGAGTAGGCCAATAATCTCGATTTTTGAACTTTACATATGTGGATTGGAGATGATTTAATTTTAAAGTATGGAGAGGTTTGATGGATTGCTATAATTGCATGATCTATTTACAATTTGTCCTTTCGATAAGTATTAATATGGCATTTTTTCCACTTAACCACGAGCAGCGCAGTTGGTGCTCGACCTTGTTGCTAAAGTGTCTTAAGCAGGGATTAGGTGATTTAATTATAATTTTTCCCTAACTGGCATCGTACTCCGAATCACCTGTCTTCTCTCTCCTCTGGCTCCGATTTTCCGGTAATATGTCCTCAGATTCTTTTGTCATGGCGGATCTGGCCCGTCTTCTCTTCTCTGGCTCTAATTTTTCGGTAATATGTCCTCAGATTCTTCTGTCATGGCGGATTTGGAGACCCGAGCGCTCCAAGCAATGATAGTCGTCGGAGACATGATAGTCGTCGGAGACTTCAAGCTAGGTGTCCAGCTCTTCACACAAGCTATCTCGATTAACCCTAACAACAATGCCGAACTATTTGCCCAGCGCTCTCATGCCAATTTCAAGCTTGGCATGTTCGCCAGTACACTTATTCCCTCTCTATTATTGTCATATCGAGTCTTTGGTTTATTTGTTTTCCTGTGTAAGTAATTGACAAATCGAGTGTTAAGTTGACCTAGTATTACACGTATCTTGGAGGGTTTTAATCGGCATGTGAAATTGATGACTGTGAGATTCCTATGCAGCTAGTCGTTCGGTCTGTTCCTTTGCTTTGCTTTATCGATAGTGAATTGAATAAAAAGAGAATCTAGGCTAATTAGAGAATGGGGGCTGTTTTGGAGGGCTTTAAACGCATGTGAGATTCATGTATCACGGCCCGATCAATTGGGATCGTGATCGCGCGGCAACTTGGGCTATTTTGGGTCACCCAAGCCAAGCCTTTGCAACTCGGGTTATTTTGGGTCATCCAAGCCAAGCCTTGCTCGATCAATCGCTCGTATACCCAGATCGTAGAGAGAAATTTTAGAGAGAGGAGCTCTGAAAAGAAAGTGAGTTTTGTATTGCTAAAATAGTTGGATTATTCCAAATAAGGGGAGGGCACTCCTTCTTATACTCGAGGCCCTCGGATTACATCCGTTGATCTAGATTTTATTCGGCGGACGAGATCGCACCACCTCAACTACCGACATAAATGCTAACAACTGTCTATCGACATAAATAAAGATAAGAGTCGAATCAAGCGTAATAACGGTGTTGCCTGCCCTTGGAAACTTTGGGAAGAAGACTTGATGGGAATCCGAGTGAAAGCAGGAGGTCCTCCATGGATGAGTCACAGGCGTTCCAACCTCTCGGATTGGCATTCTTTTGGGCCGTGACACATGATTGTGGGATTCTTATGCAACTAGTTGTTCAGTCTGTGATTGCCCTTTAGTGGTTGCTCTGTTTTTCTTTCTCAATAGGGAATTGAAGTGTCATTCGGTGTCTTTATTGGCCTTGCTAACTTCTTAGTCACGATCATCTACGGTGGTTAGAGAATGGAGAGCCAGTGATCTTTCTATTTGCATAATCGTCCACTCAGCCTGCTTGGCTTTGGAGATACCGGTGCGAAATAGAGGGACAAAAAGTTCACTTTCGAGCTTGTTCGAGTGAAGGGAAATATAGAGGACGAGATTTTCTTTTTTCCCCCTCTTCTTTTGTCGTTGTTGCTTCTTTGCCTTCTTGACAAATGCGAAGATGGATGATTGTGACGATGTACTTTTGTTTTTCACGTCTTAAATTGATGATAACATTATAAGCTTATATACGAATCCCTGCTTACTAATCATGTCAAGTTGTTGTTTTTTCTGCCTCTTTAGAGTCTCTCGCTGATGTAGAGAAGGCAATTCATTTAGACCCATCAATGCATATGGCATACTTTCGCAAGGGGTTAGTTTTCGAACTTGCAGTCAGATGATCTTTATTCATTTATGTAAGGCTATCTGTTGAGGATATCCAGAGCTGACATTATCTCTCTAATCTCTCTCTCAGCAAAGCTTGTTATCAGCTCGAAGACTATCAGACGGCCAAAGCAGCATTGGAATTTGGTTCTTGTCAGGTACCGGGGAATGCAATATTCATGAAGTGGATCAAACAGTGTGATGAGCTTATTGCAGGTACTACCAGCTTAATCGCTTTAATGATGAATAAATCTTTGCAATTGAGACAAGTAGATGCTACTTGAATAATTCAGTTTAATTTTAGACCTACTTGAACTTGATGAGAATCTAGACCAATTGCATGAGTAAGCTGCGCGCGTTGTTGTTCCTCTGGAATAGGCCAACTTCTCTCATGATCTAGGCACCTTTTGTGCATTACCATGCGTGCTTGTACTGATCTTTGTGGATGATTTGGAAATGAGCGCGTTGTTATCCCCATTCCCCACCCCCCTTCTTTTCCCAACCAAAAAGAAAAAAGACAGGCCCCACTTGAATACGTAGACTCACACCCAATGTCTTGCACATTACCTAGATTTGCTAACATCTATAAATCTGAAAGTTCACATTGTTCCTAATAGAGAAAAGTTGGGTGCAGATGCTGATGGGAGAACGGTAATAATTCGAACAATATCGAATCAACGCAGCGGAATAAAATAATCTCCCCTTTTGTGTAAACCTAATAGGAATCGATATAGTAGAGTAAAATAAATACCAAGCATGCGAACCCAAGACGATTTTTACGTGGAAAACCTTCTCGATGTGAGGAGATAAAAAACCACGGGACCGGAGTCCACCTGAAAATCTTCACTATCAATAAAATTGTCCTTCTCTAGCAAATACTAGAGGTACATAGCAGCAAACACCTCAAGAACATAATTCTTGGCAATACACATGAACTTCACAAGAGATCAAGGATAAATCTGACCAAAAACGCAGGTTTTGATCAATCCACGAAAAACCTGATGTAAGGAGCTTCAAACGAAAATCAAACCGTTCAGATTCGATAAAATTGCGCCACAAACATGCTGACAAAATTTCAGCTCAATCGGACCACGAATCGACTTCCAACGCCAGCTTGATGTAAATCAGATATTGCCCAAAACCCCAGATTTTCTGATTTCTCTTTTTCTCTTGTTACTATTTCCTTTTCTGCTGTTACCTCTTTATATAGATAGTGAGAAACCCTATTTCCTCATATAACATATTATATGGGCTCAAGCCCTTTTTTGCCAGAACTCACGCTTCCTCCACATAGGAGTGAACAGGCTAACAAATCTCTCCTCACGACAATGTGGAGGGATTCACCATCCCCTGCTATCAAACGGCAATGTTCAAGCTTCTCTCTTGGTAGAGTCTTCGTCATCATATCGGAGCCATTATGATCCGTATGAATTTTCTCGAGTTCCAACAACTTTTCATCTAGAACATCCCTTATCCAATGATATCTAACATCAATATGTTTCGATCTAGAATGAAAAGATGAATTCTTACCAAGATGAATTGCGCTTTGATTATCACAAAATAGCACATACCTCTTTTGCTTGAACCCAAGTTCTTCTAAGAACTTCTTCATCCATAGCATCTCTTTACTAGCTTCAGTTGCTGCAATAAATTCAGCTTCGGTTGTAGAAAGTGCAACACACTTCTGCAATCTTGACTTCCATGACACAGCTCCACCAGCAAAAGAAATCAAATAACCAGAAGTAGATTTACGAGTATCAATATCTCCTGCCAAGTCGGAATCTATGTATCCAACTAACTCAAGTTTCCCGGTCCCGAAACTGAGTTTCAAATTTGAAGTTCCTCGAAGATACCTCATAATCCACTTCACTGCATTCCAGTGCTCTCTGCTTGGATTTGACAAATAGCGACTAACAACGCCAACTGCATGCGCCAAGTTTGGGCGTGTACATACCATCGCATACATTAAGCTTCCTACATACTGAAGCATATGGAATACTTTCCATATCTTTCTTCTCTTTATCGTTGTAGGACTTTGCATCATATTTAACTTAAAGTGGGTAGCAAGAGGAGTACTAACCACTTTAGCCTTGTTCATGTAAAATTTCTGAAGGATCTTCTCGATATATTTCTCTTGCGATAAAAATAACTTCTTAGCATCTCTATCTCGGGTAATTCTAATGCCAAGAATCTGCTTTGCCGAGCCCAAGTCTTTCATGGCAAAAGACTTGCTCAACTGTTTCTTCAATAACTCAATTCTTGAAGCATTCCTGCCAACAATCAGCATATCATCAATATAAAGCAAGAGAATAATAAAGTCACAATCAGAAAATTTTTGGACAAACACACAGTTATCCGAAGAAGTCTTCTTATAGCCCTGTTCTATCATAACTGACGCAAATTTCTTATACCACTGTCTCGGTGCTTGTTTTAGGCCATAGAGACTTTTCTTCAATTTGCACACATAATCCTCTTTCCCTTTCACTTTGAAACCCTCAGGTTGTTCCATGTAAATCTCTTCCTCCAAGTCACCATGTAGGAAGGCTGTTTTAACATCCATTTGCTCAATTTCTAAATCTAGGCTAGCTGCCAAGCCTAGTACCACACGGATAGAAGACATTTTTACTACCGGAGAAAATATATCATCAAAATCAATACCCTTTTTTTCGACCGAATCCCTTAACAACCAATCTAGTTTTGTACCGTGGTTGTAAAGTATGTTTATCTTGCTTCAACCTATATACTCACTTGTTCTTCAAAGCTCTTTTACCTTTAGGTAACTTCACCAACTCAAAAGTATGATTATTATAAAGTGACTGCATCTCATCTTGCATAGCATCGAACCAATTGCTTTTGTACTCATCTTCAATTGCTTCTGCATAACACTCTGGTTCACCTGCATCAGTCAATAATACATACTCATCTTCAGAATACCTAGTGGAAGGTCGTCGGTCTCTAATGGATCTCCGGACTGGAACATCCAGTGGAACATCTAATTGAGCCTCTGGTTCAGGAATAGTATTATCTATCTCAACATGTTCAGGAACATGTGCGTTATTTGGAACATTGACTTCCTGCTGTTTTTCATCAACCTGTGTAGGAATATTTGTAAGAGGAACTGGATCTAAATTAACCAGATTATCACTAACCTGTGGTGCTGAAATCATCTTTGATTTCTCAATATCCTCTATTGTTTGATCTTCCATAAACACAACGTCTTTGCTTCTAACAATTTTCTTTTCAAATGGATCATAAAATTTGTAGCCAAGCATATCCTGTCCATAACCAATAAATATGCACTGTCGTGTTTTCACATCAAGTTTAGACTTCTCATCTTTGGAAACATACACAAATGCTTTGCACCCAAATACACGCAAATAATCATAAGAAACTTCTTTGCCTGTCCAAACTCTATTAGGAACATCAAACTCTAAAGGAACGCATGGAGTAAGATTTAATATATGCACAACCGTACTTAAAGCCTCACCCCAAAAGGATCCAGTAGTTTTGCTTGTGAAAGTAAGCATCTTACTCTTTCAACCAATATTCTGTTCATTCTCTCGGCTAAGCCATTTAAGCGAGGCGTCTTGGGAGGTGTCTTTTGATGTCGAATACCTTGTTGTCTGCAAAGTATTCATCAAAAGGTCCAATATACTCTCCCCGTTATCGCCCGATACATTTCAATTTCTTTCCGTCTGTCTCTCAATCGAAGCCCGAAATTGCTTAAAAGCATTTAACACTTGATTTTTAGTTTTCAAGGTATAAATCCAAATTTTCCTTGAAAAATCATCTATAAAAGTAACAAAATAAAGAGAGCCACCAAGTGATTTTGTTTTCATAGGACCGCAAACATCGAATGCACTAAATCCAATATACCCGACTTTCTTGAAGGAGGGGTGCTTTTAAATGCAACTCGTTCGTTTTCCCGCTAAACAATGAGCACACTTCTTTAGCGCTGAACTTTTCAATCCCGAAAGGAGCTTCTTCTTGGCCAATATTGACAAACCATTCTCACCGATGTGACCGAGCCTCTTATGCCATAACTCAGCCCTGCATCTTCGCTATCTTTCGCATTAATTTTGTCTCGTAGACAACTTTGCTCGCATAATATATAACGAAGAATATTTTTCACCTCTAGCCACAATAAGAGAACCTTTGGTAAGTTTCCATTGACCATTACCGAAGGTGCTTCAATACCCTCATCATCCAACTTGCCTCGTAGAAATCAAATTCAAGCGGATATCAGATATATGTTTAACATTATTCAATACTAACCTTGTGCCATTGCTGGTTTCTAGGCACACATCACCGATGCCTACAAGCTTAAGCTAGTCCATTGTTTCCCATCTTCACAGATCCGAAGTCACCCGACTCGTATGATGTAAAGAAATCTCTACGAGACGTAGCATGAACGGATGCACCACTATCAATTACCCAACTGGTCTCATGAGAAACAAAATTCACCACATCACCATAAAAAATAGTGAGAAAGTCTTCTTTAAGTGTAGCGACACGATTGTCATCTTTGTCATCATCACTTTTCTTCTCTTTACCTTTCTCCTTTTGTTTGTCCCTTTTTAATTGGCGACAAAACCTCGAATATGTCCCTTCGATGGCAATAATGGCACTCAACATTAGCAAATTTATTATACTTACCTCTGCTTTTGTCTCGACTTTTATCTCTATTTCTCGGACCTCGAGACTCACTTCTCCCCATTTTCTCAACAATCAAGGCATCAGAATGTGAAGAGGACGATCCCTGTGTCTTCCTTCTGATCTCTTCATTCAAAATACTACTCTTGGCTAAATCCATGGTAATTGTACCATCTGGGGCAGAATTAGACAAAGATGTTCGGAACGTCTCCCATGAGTCCGGCAAAGTACCAAGCAACCATAATGCTTGTATCTCATCATCAAACTTGATTCTCATCGCAGCCAACCGATTTATAATTCCTTGAAAAGAATTTAAATGATCGATCAAACGAGTACCATCATGATATCTCGAGCCATCATCTGTTTTATCAAAAATAACTTATTATTCCCAGTCTTTCGAGCATATAACTGTTCGAGCTTATCCCATAAACTGCGTGCATATATTTCCTCAATAATATGGTTCAAAACATTATCATCTACCCACTGCCTGATATAACCACACACTTGACGATGAAATATAAACCATTCAACATCAGTTTTATTCTCTGATTTATCCTCAGCAAATACAGGCAAATAAAAATCTTTCACATATAAAAGATCTTCCATCTTCCCTTTCCAAATATGATAATTCGAACCATTCAATATAACCATCCTACTCATATTCGTTTTCATTGTTTAACACAAGGCAGAAAAATCAAGCAATAACCTGATGCTCTGATACCACTCTGATGGGAGAACGGTAATAATTCGAACAATATCGAATCAACGCAGCGGAATAAAATAATCTCCCGTCTTGTGTAAACCTAATAGGAATCGATGTAGTAGAGTAAAATAAATACCAAGCATGCGAACACAAGACGATTTTTATGTAGAAAACCTCATCGATGTGAGGAGATAAAAAACCACGGGACCGGAGTCCACCTGAAAATCTTCACTATCAATAAAATTGTCATTCTCTAGCAAATACTAGAGGTACATAGCAGCAAACACCTCAAGAACATAATTCTTGGCAATACACATGAACTTCACAAGAGATCAATGATAAATCTGACCAAAAACGCAGGTTTTGATCAATCCACGAAAAACCTGATGTAGGGAGCTTCAAACGAAAATCAAACCGTTCAGATTCGATAAAATTGCGCCACAAACATGCTGACAAAATTTCAGCTCAATCGGACCACGAATCGACTTCCAACGCCAGCTTGACGTGTAAATCGATATCGCCCAAGGATTTTCGATTTCTCTTTTTCTCTTTATTCTTATTTCCTTTTTTCATTCGTTACCTCTTTATATAGATAGTGAGAAACCCTATTTCCTCATATAACATATTATATGGGCTCAAGCCCTTTTTAGGCTTGCAACTCATTGGTAGGAGTGAACCTAGCTAACAGATGCATGCCAAATTGAAATCACAGGAATTAGATCTGAGACACCCTCAGATCCATCATCAAAACAGCAAAGAGTAGACTCCGATAAATAGTAGAATCTGTTTTCACAATAGAATGGTGTCGAGAATGGTGTCGAAAATTGCTTTTTGACCTGAGATGTCTTTTTTTTGTTGCATTTCAGGAAAATAGAGAGAAGTTGGGTGCGGATGAATTTCCGCACCGAGAAAATTTGGCAGATCCTTCTGCCACGGCAGATCTGGAAACCCAAGCACTCGTTGTCATGCTCTTCACACAAGCTATGTCCACTAGCCCTATGCCGAACTATTTGCCGGGCGCTCTCATGCACATTTCAAGCTGGCATGTTTTTCGGTACACTTATCCCTCTCTATTTGATTTATATATTTTCATGCGTAAGTAATTGAGAAATTGAATGTTAAGTAGTATCACATATATCTTTGGTCGCTGTTTTCAAGGGCTCTAAACGCGATTTGTTACTAGGGATGTGAAATTAATGATTGTGGGATTCGTATGCAGTTAGCCGTTCTGTCTGAGATTGCGCTTTATTGGTTGCTTTGTTTTGCTTTCTTGATGAACAGAGGAAGTGTCATTCAGTGTTGTTGTTGGCCTTGCTAATTTCTGAATCACGATCATCTAGGCTGGTTAGAGAATGGAGGCTGTGTTTTGGAGGGCTTTAAACACGTTTTGTCATTAGGGATGTGAAATTCATGATTGTGGGATTCGTATGCAGCTACTCTTTCGCTGTGAGACTGTGCTCTATTGGTTGCTCTATTTTGCTTTCTCGATAGGGAATTGTATGGACAGAGGAAGTGTCATTCATTGCCTTTATTGGCCTTATTAATTTCTTAATCACGATCATCTAGGCTGGTTAGAGAATGGAGAGCCAGTGACATTTCTATTTGCATAATTTTTCATTCAGCCTGCTTGGTTTTGGTGCGAAATAGAGGGACGAAATTTTTTGCTTTATCTCGAGTTCACCTCTCGAGCTTGTCCGAGGGTAGGAAAATATAGAGGATGGGGTTTTCATTTCCCCCTTTTCTTTTTGGGTGGTTTGCTTTCTCTTCCAATGAATGCGAAGATGGAAGATTATGATGTGCTTCGTATTCACGTTTTAAATTGATGATAACATGATAAGCTTATAAATGAATCGCTGCTTACTAATCATGTCGAGCTGTTGTTTTTCCTGATTCTCCCTTTTTCAGAGTCTCTCGCTGATGCAGAGAGCGCAGTTGGTTTGGACTCGTCAATGCATATGGCATACTTTCACAAGGGGTTTGTTTTCGAACTTGCAGTTGGATGATCTTTGCTTATTTTAGTAAGGCTATCTGTTGAGGGGGTCCAGAGCTGATATTCTCTCTCTCATCTCTCTCAGCAAGGTGTGTTATCAGCTCAAACACTATCAGACTGCCAAAACAGCATTTGAATCAGGTTCTTTTCGGGTTCCCGGAAATGGCCGATTCATTAATTTTATCAGACGGTGTGATGAGCGTATTGCGGGTACTAACCAGCTTACTTGCTTTAATGATTAATCTTTATAATTGAGAAAAGTAGATGCTACTTGAACTTGATGAGAATCTAGATTAATTGCATGAGTAAGCTGAGCGTGTTGTTATTCCTCTCGAACAGGCCAACTACTCTCATGATCTAGGCACCTTTTATGTATGAGCGTGCATGCTTGTACTGATCTTTGTGGATGAAATTGTGGAAATCGAATTATATCTTAATGATCAATTACTCATTCTAAAAGTGTTACTAGTTGTTAGCCAGACATATAATGAGCTGCCAATCTGTCTCGCTTGAATGCTGCCTTGGACTCCAGGATATTGGGAGTTGTTAGGGAAGTTTCTTACCTGATATTCGTTGGTGTGTTTAAAGTATGTTACAAATAGACAAATTCATCTGAACGTGAAACTTTCATTGGGACATGGAAATTGAGTCTTGCAACAATTTTATTTAGGCTCCATTCGTTTCGCGGAAAATAATTTTCAAGAAAACGTTTTTCGAATTTTTCGACGTTCGTTTCATGGAAAATGAATTAGTAAAGGAAAATGTTTTCCACTACTGGAAAAAACAACTTTTAAAAGTAAGGAAAATGTTCTTCACTTTTCCATAACTTCTTCCACATTACTTCCTTTCATCAAATACATTTTCATTTTATTTTTATGCTTTCTTTTTCTTTTTAATTTTTTTTTAAATCAAGTTTTTAATTTTTTTCCTTTTTCTTTTCTTTCTTTCCTTTTCATCTTCTTCCTTGGCTTTGGCCGATCACTGGCTGCCGCAAGCCAACTTGAGCCTTACCCTAGGCCGACGAGGGCCCAAGCCTAGCGAGCTCGAGTCTCGCCAAATCCAACGAGTTGGGCGGGGCTTGGGCCTCGCTTGAGCTCCCTAGAGGTTTGCTGGGCTTTGGCGAGCCGTGAGCTCGTCGAATTTAGTGGCGGAGCTAGGGCTCGCCTAGATCAAGCGCTCGATCCAAGCGAACCCTAGCTCTGCTGCCAGATTTGACGAGCTAATCGGCCGAGCCTCGAGCTTGCTAGCCTAGGCAGAGCTCGAGCTCGTCGGATCTGGTGATCACGTCTTGGTCGGCCTCTGGGCAATCATCGTGAGGCATGTGGCGGTGGAGGAGGGAGGAGGAAGGAAAAGACAAAAAGGAAAAAAAAAAGAAAAAGAAAGAAAAATTTAAATTTAAAGTAATAAAAATTCGATTTTTTAAAAAAAAATTAGAAATTCATTTTTTAAATATATATAAAATAAAACTATTTTTTTGGTCCATTAGAAATATTCAAATTCAAAAAAAAATTTGGTAATTTTTCCCAAAAATCAAATTAGATAACAAATAGAGGAAAATATTTCCACTCAAATTTCAGGTTTCAGTCTAATGCCGAAAAATATAGTCATTTTCTTGAAAAATGGCTTTCCAGAAAATATTTTCCGGAAATATTTTCCTTGAACGAATGGTAATATCCTAACAAATTGCTTTTGGTCATTGGAGCTTTGATCGGTTGTACATAATTTATCCATCACGTTTTAAGTATGGCTGTCACGACAAAGATTATCTTTCCTTATGTTGTTGAATACTATTTTTTGCCAAATAACTCGTATTGATTCAATTTTCGAAAGTTTAGATTTATATGGTTGGTCCGACTAGAAGATTTGATTTCTCAAGTGTGCTTTGTTTTTGTCATTATGAGGAACCCGTTGATCAAAACGCTTATGGGATAAATTAATGGCATATGAAGACTCAAAAAGCAAATGTATTGAAAGTTGAGAGAGGGATCGTGTTGTGAAAAAATATATTTAGTAGTCATCAGAGCCTTATAGGACTTGTCTTAAGTTTTCAACTTTTTCAATATTAGCATTTGGCTAGGCAATCCCGAAAACATTTGCCAAACATTATATATTTTCGTCTTCGAAAAAATTGAATCAAACGGGTCCAAATTCTCAAAGATGTGTTAGGTGGTTCAATGATTTTTAGTAGGAAGAGCGCGTCCGATGTTGTATGCTAAATACTGAGCACAGATCATTTGCAAAATCAGGAACGTTTCGACAAAAATGAGAAGAAAACAGCAGTAACGACCAGAACGACGTCGGCGAGCGAGCGAGCCGGCAAGCAAGTAAGCAGACTCCGTCTCCGTCTCCGTCTCCGTCTCCGCGCGCGTCGCCGGGAAAATGTCGCTGCTGTCGCGTTACGGCCGCAGTGCGCGCTCGCGCAAGCTGCGCGGCCCGAGCGCGCTCCTCCGGCTCGCCTTCCTCTCCACCGCATCCCCGGCCTCGCCCGGCGCTCCCAGCCCGGCCCGACCCGGCGGGCCGCCTCCGATACAGGTCGCGCTAACCGGGTCGGCCGGCCGGGGCGTCTTCGCGACCCGGAGGATCGGGTCCGGCGAGCTCATCCACACGGCCGAGCCGGTCGTGTCCCACCCTTCGCTCCACTCCCTCCACGCCGTCTGCTACTTCTGCTTCAGGAAGCTAGACGGCGCGGGCTCTCCGGCTCGTGCGGCATCGTTCTGTAGCGATGGCTGCAGAGCGCGCTCCAAGGTAGGGACTGCTTAAGCTTTTTGGTTGTGCGTACAGTCGATTCGTCGAGGCAAATGTAAGTTCGCCTGTTCGAAAGATCGCGCACGAGCTGTTTGTAGTTTTGCCTTGACGTATTGAACGGCCAGTGACTGTGTGAATTGGCGAGTGGAGAGAGTTTGGATACTTAGATGGCTGTAACGTTAATCGTAATATGTTGTCTTACTGTCCTTTTGGCTTTGAATTTTGAACTTATCTAACGTTTTGTTGCTTCGATGAATCTTACGTGATATCGTATTCGATATTGGCGCGCAGGCATTTTATGAAGTCGAGACAAGGGTCAACTGGTCAATCCATGATGAGTATTGTCGGTACGAAGTATCTCTAGTCTTGTTACTGTTGTTTGCTTCCAGAAGTAGAGATTCCATTGCCAGCCGGTTATGGCGACTCACACCCTGGACTACATGTCGCTGCGACTAGGCAACAGATAGAAGCCACCACGAGAGTCTTTTGTTCATTTTTGTGTCTGCCTATCTGCAGCCTGATTGAATTTCACTTGTTTTGACTGCATATGCTTCTGAGGTTGCATATGCAAGTCATGTGTCAATCTTTCATGGTTGTTGGTTAGTCTCTTTTTGCTGACACAAGAGAACTAACTACAGTTTAGAAATCTTATCAACCCAGGTGCTTTTCCTGGGACCATATGCAGGTTCTCATAGGATTCATAAAACTAATTGCCTATATCTAGCAGAAGTGACCATGCAAAGGTCTCATTTAAGCTTTTATAAAAGAAGCACGACAGATTTAAGTCTGATCTGTCAAAGCTTCGATGGCCATTTCCTAATTAGAGTTGCTTTATTTTTGGTCAAGCTTGGTTTACAGTCCAACCTCTTAATGGAAGTATGGATGTTTTCCTTCTTCTCTATGAATTTTGAAAGCAAGCAAAGACCATCAAAGCACCAGTATTTATGTTTTGCGTGAGTTGAAAAACTGTACTTTCAGAGAAGAGCATTTAATAGTTAAGTTGGTGTTATTATATTGTGATGAAAAAGCTTGAGTTCTTAAGGGGTTTCCATTTCTTGATGTGTAATTTCATTTATCTCTCTGCAAAGCGCCCAAGGTTTGAAATATCCCCTCCTGGTAAAACGGCTAGCTTGTATGGTTATATCAGGCGCAACATCCAGCGACTGTCTTGACATACTTCAACCTGCTTATTTGTCTCCTGAGATGATATCTGAGGTGAGAACCTTGTAGCTGACTTTTTTTAATCTAAAAATTCAAGTCTTTGGATGTGTGGCTTATTATAAAAGTTTTATTGAACTGTTATAATGTTTTGTCTTCCACACTGATTTTTCTTACTGTACTAAGAATATTTGGGACTGAATTAGCAGCACTGGAGCCTTTTATCATATTGTTGATGTGTCTCCTTAAATGAAAAGCCTTATCCCAGGACAACCGAGTGCTCCTCTTTAAATTTGTTTGGTGCTGTTTTGGTTCTCAGGAAGGCTATGTGCAGCATTACCTTTTCCATGTAAAGCATAATGTGCTTTCCTTTATGAATTTGTAAGGCGCAAATTGGAAACTTTTTAAGATCCATTTTGGAAATTGTCTTCAACATTTGAAAAATGAATTTATCACATTTAGAGATGCTGCAGAATGTATCTTTATTTGTTTTATAAGATAGTTACGAGAACAATACGGAAGACTCACTTTTTATAGTCTCAATGCTTATGTATAGAATGAATAGACTACCAATTAGCAGGAAATCTTGTTGGACTTCCTTTGACCTTCTAAATTCATGTGATTAGATGGAGGAAGGGTTCGGATTGCTGAAGTGTGCCTTCACAAATGCTCATTTGAAGGATGAGCAGATAGCATGTATCCTTCATGCAACACTGATTTTCATTTTCCTTCTTTGTTTTGTATCCTGCCCTTTGTCATTCTTATGAGAATGATCGTCTTTGACATTTCTAGTTCTGACTAAGCAATGGTACACTACGCTGCTTGCACGGATTCGTATCAATGCATTCCGTGTAGAAGTGGTTGGAGGATCATTTGAGGAATTGCTTTCAATGGCTGTGGCATCTGTAGAAGCTGAAGCTGCTGTTGGAAATGCGGTTTACATGCTTCCTTCATTCTACAATCATGACTGTGGTATTTCCCTGCTCCTGTTCCTGATGATTGTTGCAGCGGTGTGGCACAAACTTGAGAGAGAGATAGGGAGGGAGGGAGGGAGGGAAGTGATTGAGCTTAAGACCAGACTGTCCCTCCTGTGAGAGAAAGTGTATATTTAGTATGACTTGAATTAGCAAATGTAGAGTTTTAGTATAAAAATTTGATAATTTAAAAGATTAATCTACATGCTACTTGGGAAAAAACGATATACATGTACCTTGGCAGAATCACGAGAGAAGTGGTTGAGCTTTTTTTGGCCTCTGCTTTTTGATCAGCTGTTCCTGTGAAAGAAAGTGTGTTTTTAGTCTGATTTTTGAATTAGAAACTGCAGATTTCTAGGATAAAGTTTTGCCAATTTTGAAAAATTAAATTGCATGCTACTAAGGAAGAAAAAACGATTTATGTGCACCTCAGAAGAATGATGAAAGAAGAGACTGAACTTCTTTTGGCCTCTGTTTTTATTCAGCTGTTTAGAAGTATTGTACTGTTTTCCTTGCAGATCCTAATACGCATATTATATGGTTAGAAGATGCAGTTGCAAGATTGAAGGCCCTTCGAGATATTGAGCCAGGTTTGTCTCATTTACAGTAAATTTATGCAGCATTACTTTAGTATATGGCATTTTTTTGCTTGTCGCTCAATTGTAGGACATTCTTGTCTTAGTCCATATAGAATCTTAGTTTCAACTGGCATCATTTGTAATTAGTAAGTTATTGGTGGAGATTGTTCCATTGCTCTAGCAGTTAGTAGCTTTCCCTTGGGCTGTCAGTTTCTGAAAGTGCAGGCCATGCACTGCCAAGTTATCTTGTACAATGCATGAAAAGGGGTATTTCGTATTTTCATCTAGTGTTAAGATGCTGAGAGCCTGAGACGGTATCCATATAGTGTCCAAATTCATTAGCTCCTTTGGCATGTGGCCATTTGTGAGTCTGGGCATTTAGTACAGAAAGCATTCGATTTGCAATTTGAAAATTTGCAAGGACAAGTAGGCTAGACAATGTGATGGATAGTCTGAACTGATGGGGAGGACATAATGATGGTGTAGAAAATCATGGAATACACTCAGGTACCTGCTACATAATTCTTGAGATGAATGGATCAGTAAGTATAGTTTTATGGGTCTCATGATGGAGCTTGAGACCAGACTGTCCATTGTGGTCATGTGTCAGGCTGTTGGCATTATCATTCAGTATAATTCGTGCAGAAGAAAATTATGACAACGATTATACAGGAAATAACAGGCTAGTTGTCCAGCTGACTGTTGTTATGTTGCCCAGTCTGGTTCTTCTTTAGCAAAGGTCAATCCTGTGTTGCAATCTTAAAAGGGTATTTTGCAGGCGAAGAACTTAGGATTTGCTACATTGATGCAAGTCTTGATTGGGATGCACGGCAAAGTCTTCTGTCCCAAGGGTTTGGCTTCAGGTGTGACTGCCCTCGGTGTTTATCTGGAGACTAGAAGGATTTCTGATATGAAGTTTTGGCAAAGCAGTAGATGAGATTTTTCCTATTCCCTCGCATGCATTAGCGATAGATTATGCTGCTATTCTTCTATTTTTTAGTTTGCGTGAAAATGTAGGCATTGCATACAATTCAGTAAAACTAAAAGCCTTTGAAGCTACTTAAATTTAGTGAAGTCCCCCTTGTGCAGTTCTGTTTCTGCTGTTCTTTCGATGTCATTGTGCTTATTGCAAAGAACAGGAGATCATCAGATATGACTATGGGTATAGGTTTGATATGATTCTTTTCAGTAGCCAATCACCAAATCAATACCTTCATAAACACAATCAATCATTTGTTATTATGAAACATAATCGAGTGATCTTAGTAGAAGTACTTAATAATGGCCACATGAGTGCCTGTTAACGGATGGACTATAGTAGCAATGGTAAAAATTGACTACTTCTTGTCTTCACTTGTTTTCCAGATGCCACTGACACCCATTTTATTACACTACATACTGTTATAGAACCTAGTGTGTTGTTCCTTCTAAATAAATGTCCTTCTCTCTTTCATCACATGCCATCTCAGACCCGGGATATGGACGTTAATGATATAATCTTTCCAGTCAATGCTCCCAACATCAAACCCGAATCTCCTCTTCTCTTCCTCGGACATTCTTTCCATCAGTCGCTCAGTGTTGCTGTTGTCGAACCTGGGATTTTTAAGGTAGAAGTGAAATCCGTGTTTAGGTTTAGTGCATTCTCTTAGATAAGATAAGAAAGAAGTTTCTTTTTCTGCACATCAGGGGAACATAGTGGAACGAAATGCAGGGTTGAGCTGGCAAATTTGTGAATTGTCCGTTCTGTCCTTGACCAACATGTAGTTGATTTCATCACTGATTAATATAACTGTGATAAATATAAATGCAAAGTTTACTAACCTTCCGCGGTAGAATGTGTAGGGCTCATACATGTTGGCCAATTTCTTTGCTTGCTCCACAGATCTACGACAAACAATTTCAAGTTTTTTGGACAGCTTTGCGTCTGAGGTCATGGCTCTCAACCCGCTTATCTGACTAGCATCTCCACTAAGATAAGCTGAAAATTCATCCATGGAAGTGAATAGCTTCATCAATGGGACGGGGATTGGTCTACCTTTTGAGTCGAAGCACGGCGAAGTGTTGTAGTGCTCATACAACATTCTAGTCAAGTCTTGGAAAACTAGTGGGTTTACGACTGATGAAGCGATCTGATAAATGTTAACTCCTGACTTTCCGGCCATTCCATGTCTTGCAATGGCTGCTAAGGTAGCATTGACTACCATATCGGCCGGTACCTAAAAGATCAGTAGCAGAAACATCACAGGTTGACCAATTAGACTGATTTAGTTAAGTTTTTCGAGGATGATTGCTGCAAGACCCTCAAGAATGGTAGACATCCCTTGTTAATGTTTCAACTAATAGCATGTCAAACGCAAGTACCATTTTCTTTTTTTTTATAGGTAAAGTGCAAGTACCATTTTCTAATAAGTGAAGAAGCTAGCATTTTCGGCAGTTCTTGCGTGGCAGTTTTTGGCCTTGACCTTTTTAAACCAAATCATATAAGCTCTTGTTAACACGAACTTTTTCTTAGCATAGTGCAATGGCTGTATCATGTGAACAAACAACCATTTTTTTTTTTTTTTGCCATTTTGAATGTAAAACAGTTTTAGGAGTCCTGGAGAGATGATCAAAGAGGTACTATTGCTTACGACATCAATTACTCCATTTGGGTCAACGAGAAATCCGGTGAGCTGTCCCTTCCCATAGTACAAGATGATGGGATCCATCATCCTGAAAATTAAAAACAAAGATTAGCTATTTCTTTTTCTGAATATGGCATCGATAGAACAGTCCATAATCTGAATAGATGATGAAGTACCTATTTCCTTCCATCCATCCTGGAAATGGCTCCTTTATAGTACTCTCAATGACACTAGGTCTGATTATGATGACTGGAACCTCTCCTCTCATGTCGTCAATGAGCATCTCTCCCATAGCTTTCGTGAACACGTAAGTATCTTGCCATCCGAACTTCTTTGCCCTGATTTTAGCCATTGTCATAAATCAATAAGAATGTCATTCGGATTCCTAGTCCTAAAGCAATCGTTTTTCATTGATATCTATCTATGATGCAAAAATCAAGTGCGAAAGAGTCAAGTAGCAAGCCAAAGATAAATTGTCAATCACCTGTTCAGACCCAATTCTTTCATCTTTTTAGCCACTGCGTGATCTTCAAAAGCCTTTTTTGACTCCAGAGCCAGATGAATTTCACTTTCCACATCCAATTGAGGAAGAGACGTTGGTGGTTCAGCACTGTAACTTTCTCTGACTATGCTATCTCCCATGCAGAATGGCTTTTCCATAATCTTCCCTTGCCTTTGTCCATTGACATATGCTATAAACGAAAAAGATAGCAATCAACTATTTAGATTCACGTTAAAGATGTTCAGAAAATGCTTAGGCCATAACTGTGACACCCAGAAAGTCGTCCCGACATTATTTACCTGTAGAAACTTGCAAGAAGACTTTTAATTGGCTGCATCTCTTTGCAAAGCTCATGAGATGGTACGGTCCCTTGGTGTTAATGTCAATAGCAACATCGTACCTGTAGGATTATATAGAAATGGATCATTTCAACGGTGCTTTATGTGGAGAAGTTCACCATACATAGCTTTTTCTATCCCTCTTTTTTCAGCCAAGCAGAAAAGTTTGCCAGTAGATGACATTATCAATGGATCCATGTAACCAAGAGGCCAAGGGGGAAAAAAGAGAAATCACATGCCTCTCGTCGAATTTGGTATTCGCAGCTGAATTTACAATGATATCTACTTCATTTGCAATGAAGTCAACCAACTCATCTCCTAACCCAAGATTCCATTCAGAAACATCTCCAACCACAGGAATTAGCTTGCTCAGCATGAAAGCTTCATAAGATTTTCCGTAAGTTTGTTGGAGACTCTTGAAGAGCTCTGAATATATTATCTGTGCACAACCATGCGCAAAAAATTCCATCATCAGTAAATGACATAAAGATGGTTGATAATAAGTGGGCAGTAACTTTAGACAACTCAGAAACAGGAGTGGCATACTTCACTTGATAGCCTCGCCATTGCAGCATCCTTGTCTTTTGCTTTCATCAAGAGAAATATCTTACCCACATCCGGAACGGTCCTTAATATCTTCTCGACAAGAACTGGACATCAGTACATTGAGAATGATTAACGACGGAGATACTTAACAATTTTCAGCAAATAAAAAGGAACAGAGAAACTTTACGAACAAGAGGTATATGCTTGGAAAAAAGGCTCATGTTTTCACCTTTTGCCAAGAACCCTGTTGCACCAGTAATGAAAAATCTCTTCCCTCTCAAAAATCTGACAATTCCAATGCCATCATCCATCTCCACCAAAGAGTGGGAGTGCCCAGCATAAGGCACCAAATCATTCACACATATTTCTGCCTGACTCTTCCCATTTGGAGACGTAACCGAGCTTCCTGTATCTATCAGAGCACTACTTTGGTTGGTGCAAACGGACGCAGATCTCACTTTCAGAACGGTGGACTTGATCGCACTGCCGCTGCCTTGGCAGCACGTTAGACTCTTCTTCTTGCCCAATGAGCACTGGTCATGCTTACACAGTGCTCTTCTTGCTGGCTTATTCAGCGAAACTGAGAGAGAATTGAAGGATACAGCCTCCATTTTTTTAGCCCAAAGAACGAGAAAATTCCAAATGCAAAAGAATGATAGCAGACTTAGATATGTGAGGTTGAAGTTGGTTGGCTTGAAACTGAGCTACACCCACTCTGACAAAAAGGGAAAAGCTTAGTAAGTAAACAGACTATGTTCATAAGATAAGAGGTGGGTTTGGTTTGGTTTTATAGGAAGAAAAAATAATGCATTTCAGTGGAATAGGGAGATCAGAGTTAGGTAAATATTGAAGCTTTTTCTTCAGCCCCCTATTTAGTCTCTCATGGAGGCTCTCTTTTTGCCATTCTCTTGGGAATTGTCACCACCTGCAAAATTGGCGGGAGCTCTCTTTACCCCCTCCTGGTTTCAATGATCCAATTCCTCCAATTAATTAGCCAGTAGAGTCTGATCACATGCTATTTGTCCCTTGCATAATACGAGACGTATAAGATCGGTTCGCCAAATTGATGTATAAAATGAAATTTTCGAAGACTCGTCGGATTTTTCAGTATAACTCGCTTGAGTATTCATTTAAAGTTAAACTAATCACTTTACCAACTGAACTCGTTTGATATTTGCTTTACTGTGACTATTGTGAAAAGAGGGGTTATGTGCTCATCTATAAATTGCATAGGCACCAACTCACATAGCCTTTTGTTATTAGGGTATGGTATATTAAATAATAAAAAATATTTTAGCTCACCAATACGATTCGGTACCTCTACTATGGAACAGTGAGATAACAAAGACACTGCAAGTCATGCGTCACCTTGATGGAAATCTGGAATCTTCCTATATGGAATTCAATAAACTTCTTAGTACCTTCCTTCCAACAAATCCTCTCAAGCTTTTGATGTAACAAATAGAGGTAAGATCAATGATGCATAATGAGCTTTTCTCTTCAAGAGAGGTATCATCTTCATTGCCCAACAATTGAGACTCCTTAGAGGTAAGGGATGTCGCATTTGCAATTGACTTTGCTAGGTTATTCAAAAGGTCGTGCTTTGAAAACTTCAATGTGTTAATACTTGATCGTTGATAAAAGGATATGGATACTAATAACTCATCAAAGTAATTCCATTCTAATCTTAAGATATTCTCCTTTACTTTTCATCCAACTAAAAAACCTTTCACTATCTATAAGAGTACCATGAGAAATTTCTTCTCACACAAATCATCCTTCAACTTAACTTGCAGCCATTGAAGCTCTTCACCCTCACAAGATAACGGTTGATTGACTGGAAAATCGTATTCGTAATGTCGGGAACGTCAAAATCATCTTAAATACAAACACATGCTCTCCTCTCAAAACAACTATCTACTTTAGTTGTGCACAGCACATGCACTTCACATGCACGGCGCATGCAAATTTTAGCTAGACTCTCAAGCAAGAAAAAGTCGAGAAGCTCATGCATCTAATCAAATGATAGGATTATGATCCCTTTATATATTTCACATAAGAATAAATGAAGCATCACTATCACACTTCTCACTAGCATAACGAGAACCCAAGTTTGAGCTCAACTCAAGCTCATATTAATTGACCGGGACAAGTCGAGCCCATGAGTATCTTACGAATAGACCTTGTAATAACAAAAATCAAGCTTCATTTATCAAGGATCAAGTTTTATTTCAAGTAGAGTCAAGCTTCAATATCATATTGTCTCATCACTTGTCTTAATTGCACATTTATGCAGATTTACTTATCATTCAAGCAATTCAGTTAGTCCAGTATCCGCAACATATTTCTTTGTAAAATTCATACGTTGTACATTGATAAATTTGTACATCTACATTTTGACCCTTGCATGGAATTTTTTAAATTTGCAAGGTTGCCCTGCTCAAAAGAACTTCGTTAAATGGATGTCTGAACAGCGCAAGTAATACCACTCCACCCTCATTAAATGAATGATAGATTTTTACTTGGTTTCATTTGGCTTCACGGACGGCGTACATTTAGTAACTGATCCAAGTACATTTAAGTTAGAACTGACGACAGATTACAAGTTGGTCTAAAAATTGAACTTTGTAAACGCAACACGTTTCATATCGTGGATTCTTTCTGGCCCCCTTGGGGCTGCTCGAGTCAGGTGCACTTTGGATTCTCAGGAAAGTAGCCTGAGTCGGTCTATTCTAGTCCAGTGATTCATTGGTGAATGAAATCACGAATTAATTATCCATGATCAGCAAATATCCAAAAGGTATGATAGTACTGTGTAGTGTGCTAATAGCTGAATGTATGATAATGATATTATAGCCCGTTACTCTACATAGTATCTCAAGAAAGATGCACACTTGATTATACAAAATCACATCACAGTACTTTTAAAATTTAGAGCATGGGCAAATCCGTATTGGTATCGCTCAGCTACATAGTATTCAAACATGCTGGACTTGCTCCGATGCGTTGAGCAGATTGGATTAAAAGAAGAAACCAAGTAAATTTATAAGGAACACTATAAAAAGGACATGCAAATGCAGTCCGTCAACCATTTGCTTTGCTGATAAAATAGAGTACAGGATAATGACTACCTTCTATCGAGAGCTTGTGCTGAACTAATTTCTACGGACGGAAAGGTTAAAAAGAAAAAAAGAGAAATGCGTCGGTTTCACTTTCTTCTATGTGACAAAGGTCATAGCAAGGATCCCCCAAGGCTCTACCTGGAAAGGATAGTATATGCATTTGGGAACACCTTCATCCTTGTCTATTAACTTGGTACTTCCCTCGCCTTAGGTGTCTCCAGCCCTCACCTATGAGATATCATCCGTGCGTAAGAACTCAACTGGCAGATGGTTACTTGCAAGTTATATGAGCAATTCAAGCGAAGAACGGAGCCAGAGAAGAGAGAAGTACAGATCTACAACATTTAAAAGAAGTATTCCCCGCGTTTAGCATTTGAAGGCCATCAGTACCTTGACTCACAGACGAAATTGCAAAATGACAAGTAGATACCCACGCCCCAACCATCCGTCTCTTCCTAAACAAGTATGAGGGTGACCTAAAAAGCAAGAGAATCATGCGACAGGACAACCCAATTCGATAGGATAGGACAGTAAAGAGGCACTCTTTTGTTTGACTAAAATTCTCATTCCACAGAAATTTACAACAGTTCAGACGACATTGATTTTGACAGCATGCTGAGAATTTTTCTTAGGTTGAGTCACTATGTAAAATTTCTCTCTTTAGCTTCATGTTTTATTTTACAGTTTAGAGGAAGAAAGTTAACTCATCAGACCAAGTAGAGAAGACAATTGCCACCTGACGAGTCAACGTCTGGGTCTTGGCTTGCAACGAAATTCTGCTAAAAGAGCTATATGATCAGAAGACCACTCTGGAGAAGGAAGTGCTGTATCTTTTCTCAAGCTGTCCTCATCCAAGAGCTCCAGCAAAGACTCCACCGTCAAAGAGTCCGCTACAACAACAAATCAGCAGCAACATAAGCGAAAGGATACAACATGGATCTATCTTAAAATGATTGATATGGCCTTCTTAAAAAATCTGCAGAGCATATTACCAGTGTAAAATATATAATCTAATGTGCCGATGAAATCTCTGGTGCAATTAGTGAACAGAGGTTCATTTGTCGTGCTGTCCAACCTCCTCTTCTGCTGCTCCAAACCAGGACCAGCACCTATTCTGGCAAATGATGAGTAGGCACTGACCTGTAATGTCCAGAAGGTCAAAAACAGCGACAAGAAAACTTTTGGGCTGTAAGAGCTTGATCTTGCTCATTTCACTACTTTAAGCAATCTCTTCAAGAAATACTAGGCTAATGTTTAAATAGAAATAAAAGATGTTACCAATAGTAACTGATGGGCCAGCTTGCTAGGAGGGCGCAAGATACCCAAGGGATCAACCAATAAATCTGGATGCAGCGGATCAACCTTTCCCATAGCAAGAAGTGAATGAGGCGCACTGCATTTATGTTCACCGGTTCCATCAAAAGACCAAAGAAAGAAAACAGGTCCACAAATGACCAGCCATAAATATCTGCAACTCTGAAACCACATCGAGATCATGACAAACCTTCCTGGGACTGAATTAAAATCGCCACAGACTAACATTGGAATATCAGCGCTGGCGGCGATTTTCTCCAATCCTTTCAAAAGGGTATGGACCTGATTTACATATTAAAAATTGCAAAATTAGATATAAACGTTATTGCCAGAACAGATAATTTGACCAAATGATGGGATATAGTGAGAACCTGCCAAAGCTTCACATCCTTTAGATCTTGTGGGACATTAATATGTGTATTTGCCTGCAGACAAAAGCACCACAAACAGGATATGGTCAAATAATGTTAAATGGCCGAAGGAGGAGGAATGAGGCTTATCTTCAGTTGGTCTACAGAAAAAACTCACAAGTGCACACATACATATATACATACATGCATACATCATACCTCCCAACCTACATAAATATATATATGCATGCAATGGCTCCTCAGGCTACACATTTCAAGTTAACTATTCCAAGCTGTCTTATCTGCACCACCAGAGCCTGGCCCCTTCATCCTTCTTATCTAAAGAGTTGTCTACAGGGCCATGACACACTTTGCGAGAAAACAGCGACAACAAGTCAGAAATTATGATACTTTTCATGTGACGTGAGGTCACTGGAATTCCACTAGCCTCAGACTTCAATTTTCCATGCCAACAGAGGAATCTGGCCTAATAAATGACAAAAACCTCCCTATAGCCCACAAAATGAGTCTAATGATGGCAGAGACTAGAAGTAAGACACAAGCCGACAGAATCAAGGGTACCAAATTTCTAGAACAGGCTCAGCAGGTATTTACAAATTGCAATATAGTCCAAAGGATCCAAACGATAATTATGTTCATGCTGATCCTCAATTGAGAATGAAAGCACTTACCACACAAAGAAGCTGTCTTTTTCCAAGATTATCACCTCCCTGATTACTAAATTTTGCTTCTAGAACAGCTATTAAAGCGACATTGTCCTGTGGGATATGGGAAAAATGCTTGAGTCCGAAATGATAAACAGAAAAAAGGTCAAAGAATGTGAGCATAACGCAATTGGAAATAACTGGGAAAAAAAAAATCCACCACCTTAACTAATCGATTTAAAGCAGCTTTCTTCTGGGTGCTTGGAACCAATGCTTCTGTCAAGGACTGTGCTGCTTTGTTAAATTCAACCTGCATAGACACATTGAAGCCTTTAGCTTCTGATGATATGGAGATGGAGAAGACATCAAATGCAGCAACTCTTTTACCTCGTATTTTTTTACATTAGAAAACCTGTCTCTGCGAAAAAATGTAGCACAACCATCTATTGTATTGATATTCCCACCATAAACCTGCAGACAATGGACATATAAATAAATAAAATGACGCGAAACCTAAGACAACATAAAAGGAGAAGTCCATGAATAACCTCGATCGTTTTTTTCTTGTATAAAGCTTCATAACCATGTTTGTCTAATTCAGGGGCGAAAAACTCCTCAAAATGATCACTTTGAACCTGGAAAAGAAAACATATCTGTTTTCAATGTACCAAACATGCCAAAATGGGAGGACAAAATTAATAGTCGATCTCCATCGACGCATGAGGAGGAAGCCTAGTTAACATTCTGTTCTTCCAAACAAAGTAAATCTGATCAACATACATCCTCTCACTATAAATTCCTTTCCCATTACTCTATCTACAAAGTAAAGAATCTGCCACAATGGCTAATATATTTAAACAAAAACAGTAATTTAGCGACTTCATCTAGAAAGAAACTAGATTATCTACAAAGACCTTTTTGCTTCAATTACATAAACAACAAAATTAAGATGTCCGCGACCTGGAACTTCCATTGAGAATAGGAATGCTTATCTCAATGTATACCAGAAAATCATGATGGAACTCCAGCTATCAGTCTGACAAGACATCAAGAAGTAACACGAAAGAAAGTGCTCATGTACCTCTTGTAGGCAAACAATGTCTGCACGATAACCAACTATTTCCCGTAGCAAATTCTGTCTGCGATATTGCCAAGAAAGAGCCCATGAAGGGCAGTAACTGTAAAACTCACTGGAGGCATAAACATCAGCCAAAATGTTGTATGAAAGCACAGTAAATGTTCCAGAGGAAACACGATCATCTGAATCTACATTTCCCATCATGTCAACTCCACTAACAGGGATCAATCGTCGTGGACTAGGAGAAGGTGCAGGAATGACGCAAGAAGTCAAAATGGTGTTGACGTGTCCAACAAGAAGTTTTGTCTCCGCATCAACCACCACGCACTCGAACTTAAGAACATGACCGATATCATCTGCGCTTGGGGTATAAGTTTTAGAGCGTCCTACCTCAATCCAAGTAACACCACCACTCCTCTGTGTTACTGTATGTGGATACAAAGGCACTGATCCATTTGGTAATGTAGAACTAGATAAAGAACCAGATGAAGCAGTATTAACAACTCCAGATCCTGAGCTATTGAAACGTCCAAATAACTCTTCCTCCTCATTCCCATTCTCACTGACAGCACTTGCAGCACGGTCATGCAGAGCTCGATGATGCTGCCATGCATCCGTAAAGCACTTAGGTGAACAATGGTAGCTTTTAGCAACAGGTATTTTGGCCTTAACACAACCTAGGCACTGCAACGTGGCCTGTTCAGATGGATGTACACTACAGACCGCAACTTTCTTATCACTTTGAATCCGGTACCTGCAAGTGAAAGAAAGAACCCACCGACACCATTTCATTTCCCAATTCAATCAATTTTTTTTTTCAGATCAATGTCCAACAAAATATCTAACAAAAGGTAAATAATGCTAACAAGAATCAAAACTAATTTGACAGTAATGACTTTTGCCAGCTGAAGAATATTAACAGCAGAGTCTCCTGCAGATGACTGGTCTAAGATCTTCAAACATTTAATGACCAAAGATTATTACTTAGGACAGTCTCCGGGAACAACTTTTGTTTAGCAATTTATTCAGCATAAACAGGAAATGCAATGAATCACGACATAAGAGCAAAAAAAGAGACAGAGAGCATGTCCTTACGAAAGGACATCACTATAATGCCTTTTTTTCTTCTTTTTTTTGTGGTTTGGTTTTGGGGGGGTCTTTGCCATATGCAGAAAGTTCAACAGTCTTTAAATTGGCTAGGCAAACTAGGCTAATACACAGTCTTGGTTTGGTCTAGAATTGAGAGGTTTTTACCACTGGGAGGGTGGAATATATGGTCAGACACAGCTGACATTTTGGATATTCGCCTCATTTAAGCTTATTGGCAAATTGCACTGATGATAAGTGAAATGCAAAAGTTACAATTTTTAACCATTCTTTGCAACTGAAGGCAGGGAAATGTCATAGGTATCCTAAAAAGGACCTTAACGATCTCTTGAAATTTCATGCAAAAATAATTTGGGGCACGTTCTACTATCCTTCTGGAGATCGTTAAGGTCCATTTTGGGATGCAGCTTGTTCTCTCTCTCTCTCTCTCTCGTGCGTGCATGCTGCACAAGCACCCACACATATATATGCCCCCCACCTACTTCATTCTTCCATTTGTTTTAAATGAGTAGCAACAATTCCTGGTATTGATTTAATGAGATCTTGTTCAAAGTTAGTAGAGTTAATTGATAGGAAATATCAATTTAGAGAATGTCACCCTTTACTCAACATGTTTTAACAAAAACTCACTCACTGTTCCCTTTCGCCATATTAAGTGTCTTTTGTTTACAATTTCTCTTCATGTCCTAATGTTTCTGATTCTTAAAATGTCATTTCCCATTTGTTGGTCGCTGTTATTTCACATTGTTTGAAAGTTTGAGCATGCTGAAGAGACTAAAATTGGTTTGCGAATTAATTTAATAAGCAATTTGGTCAACTATAACAGAGTAATTAAACAAGTGGAACATACACATCCAGATGGCAAGAGCTCACGGCATCACTCTGTAAACCAGATTGGTAAATTATTGTTTTCATCTCTAGCTTTATCCTTAAAGTTTTACATATACTTAACATTCTTGCATCCCATTTAACATTTTGCAATGTTTTTCATAAGCATAGAGTTTATCAGCCTCTCTTGCATCGTCTTTCCTCAGGATAAACCATCATGAGTGAACTCTTCACCTTCATCTAAATTGCTTATTCTTGTCACTCCCCTAGTACATTGTTTGACGTCATTGACATTACTGTGAATCACTTTCAAGGTTCAGTCTAAAATCTGCATTTTTCAGTAACCATGCCAGAATTCACTCATACCAGGGGATCATCAATAACAGATGAACGACCAAAATTAGACTTCACCCTTCACAATAGAACATGCCTAATTACTATCGCAATTTTATGACTCATTTACCCAGCCATTGCATCAATAATGCATAATGAAGCAGGATAAACCTGACCGTAACAATAAATTGATAAGCACCCACTAAAGGATATCGTAACTTACCCGATCCTGTAAATAATAAAGGTATAGTCTATTCACATCACAATGCATGCTCTTCGAAAATAAATGCAAATTGACAGATAGCAGGCTAATTATTGCCAACAAAACCAAGAAACCACAATTCTGACTTGCTTCACCTCATGAGTTTAAAACTTCAAGTCTTGAAATCTTCATTATAAGTAATATTAATTTACAGCATAAGTTCTTTACACCACAAACCCATAAGAAGCCATACATCACAAGACAAACCTACCAGTTGACAAATTGACATAAATTTTACATGCTCGTAACCTTCTTTTCCACCTGTCTAAAACAGCCAATATTTTGCCGACCAAGCAAACCAAGACTGCCATGACAAGCAGAACAGCCCTCCGCCCTCTGGACACGCCAATAATTAGACATTCGACTAAACTGCTAACAGGATGAATGTGGCTAACTCCTTCCCATTTGGAGCACACACGTGCCTTTTTGTAATTAAACAGACAAAAATGGCAGGTACAAGATAAATGCACCATGTTCTCAAACACTTCTGCCACGTGTCGAAAAAGATTAATTCAAAACGCCAACCCAACACAGGAGGCTTGTCCTATTCTTCCAGAAGTTACAGAAGAAAACGTTCATGTTGTGTCGACAGGGAGGATAAAGGATATTTAACTGATCAAAAACTGCTTCCAGAAAGTCTATGCCACGGGAAAATAGTAACCGTAACATCAACGTTCACAAAATCCTACAGCACATTTGAATGCCCCAAGCTAGCAATGTCACTTTAAGTAAGTAAACCGAGCAAGCCAGCATCGCGTCTACTCATTGCAACGAAAGGGACAGAGAAACAAGTAAGCTAGAAAGGGCATAGAACCATTAAAATGCCACTCAACAACGCACAAACATCTCTCGAGCTCAAGTAGCTGCGACGCAATTACCCTCTCAGAGAATCAAAAGTAGAAAACAACCGCGAACGACGCAATTCCCAACAACACGGAACTCACTTACCACTTGTATCTCAAGAAGTGGCCGTCCGCTGGGGCGGACTCGGGGACATCCTCGGTGGAGAGGGCCTTGTCGGGGCGTCGCAGGAGCACGTACGGCGTGAGCTCGCAGCCTACAATGGGAATGTCCGAGGGCAAGTGCACGCGGAGCACGCTCAGCATACTTTCTCAATCCTCGCGGCGGTCACAGCAGCAGCGGCGGCGGCGGCGGCGGCGGCGCTCGACCTCTGGCGAAACCGACGGGGCGAAGGCGGCGTCTTCCAACCGGCGGCGGATACCTGGCGGATCCGCCATTTACGAGGCCCCGGCGCCCGCCAGCCTTATCGGACCTCCCCAGCTCCTCTCCTCGCTCGCCGGGTTCCCCTCACACCAAAAAAAAAAAAAAAAAAAAAATTCGAGCGGCCCCGGGGCCGACACGATTCTCGATGCGCCGGAGACGGGAGAATCGAGGGCTGGGATTGGACGGATCGACGGAGGGAGATGGGGGTAGAGAGAGAGAGAGGGAGGGGATCGAGGAGAGAGAAAGAGAGAGGACGGTAGAGAGAGAGAGAGAGGGGGGGGAAGGGGGATTGATTGATTTCTAGGGTTTTGCAGAAGGGGGAAGATGGAAGGAGCGGGAGAGTCAGAAGAAGGGGTGATACTGAGAGAGAGAGAGAGAGAGAGAGAGAGAGTACGTGCGTCTGCACTTGTGCTGCTGCTGCTGCTGCGGGGGTTGTACTGATCCTGATCCTGATCCTGATCGTGGTCGTGGTCGTGGTCGTGGTCGTGGGTACCGGAGGACTTTTCCACTCTCTTGCTACTCGGGGGAGGGCGTATATACGGATAATGGATATACGCACCCGCGGTACAAAGCGTGTCCCCCCCCAACAACCAGATCTACATCTTCAGTGGCTAATGTTTTATGTTATGGTTTTATCAGATCTTTGGTGATCTTTAGATTTTCATTCTTGAATATCTCTTTTTTTTTCTCCTCTGATAATAAAAATTTAATTTTGCTTTATCGACGAATTGTATTGATTATGAGCTTAATGATTCTTCACACAATTCATTATCATAAATTAATTGTGTCGGCATGCGAGGAATTAAGTCGTTTTTTAGTCATTAGTTACTGTCAAATTCTCATCTTGATAGTAGTACGAGTCAAAATGGGAATTTTGTTTTGAATGATTCTATGTTGTGTCATTTTGTTTATGTATTCATTCATTTCAACACAAGCTTAATATTAAAACATTTTAGAAAGTATGATTGGAATTGTACATTGATCGAGTGGTTTGATTGATGAGCTGGAGGCGAAAACAAACAAAACTGTCAGAATGTGGAAAAAATCATGCCTATCAACATATAAAAATACATATAAGGAACTACTCTTTTTTTTTTTTTTAAAACTACATTGGTCAAAACGTAGCCCCTAACAAATATAAGATTAAATAATAAAATTGTCGAAACCCATTCATATCAATAATTTCAAGATAATCAAATTAAATTTAACTTCACTTTATAAAATAGAGATACGTGCACAAAAAGGAAATCCTCAAATTTGCCGAGACAGCGTAATTTAATTCTAAAGACCCAAGAGCAGCCCCAAGCAGCCATCCGAACTGCCCGACCCAATTGCAACCCGAACCGACCCGGACCCAATCCAAGGCCCAAAGCCCGCCCCACACAGCACAAAAGGCCCGGACCAACGGCCCAAAACTCCTCCAGCAATCATCACCATCCCTATAAAACCCAACCTCTTCCCCTCCTCTCATCTTCCTCGCTAGGGTTTTCGCCTTCCAGCAGCGGCTTTCTTCCAGAGACGCCACGACCGGCGCCGCCGAGCCTGTGAAAAGAGTAAGCCCCTCCCGCGCGAAGAAGACATGCCGGCGGGTCACGGTGTCAGGTGCCGGACGAGGGACTCGTTCTCGAGGCCGTTCCGGAAGAGGGGGTTCATCCCCTTGACGACCTACCTCAGGACCTACAAGATCGGCGACCACGTCGACGTCAAGGTGAACGGCGCCGTCCACAAGGGCATGCCCCACAAGTTCTACCACGGCCGCACCGGCCGCATCTGGAACATCACCAAGCACGCCATCGGCGTCGAGGTCAACAAGCAGGTAGGCGCTGTGAATTTTTTGGGGCTTCGAGCTCGATTCGCGGTTTCTTCGCGTTCTGTTCGTTTCGCGCTGTGATTTTATACGGCGATGATGGCATGTGGGTGTCATTTGGGTCGGTGCAAGATTCGATGTTTTTAGCTGTGTTGAGTTGCTCGGTCGCTGTAGTTGCGATCTCGTGTGCTGGGTTGGTGATGGGCATTGAAAGCTTCTGTGAACTGAGGTGGTTTAGCTCTTTTGGATCGTTTTGACTATTGGTTTGACAGCTCGTTGTGTCCCCTTCGAGCTTGTTTAAGTTCAAATTGCATTCTCGTGCGCCCGCAAAAGTGCTGATCTCGCCATTATTATCTGCTGATTGTATATCATTATGGATAAAGCCCGGTCCTAGGGGTGGCAATTTGTGTCTTGCTTTCGTATATGTGTTGGTAATCATTTTTTTTTTTTTGAAGCTGGAATAGGTCGAATTTGATTGATATAATAAAAATGGTCTTTTGAAAGAAATCATGCATTGCCACATCTGATGTCGAGCCAGTTGCATGTGTTGTGCTCTTGTCAGAATTCAAATTTCGCTGCTACTTTACTCTCGTCCTTCTGACGCTCATATCTCTTTTCGATTCACATTGGATATTGTTGTCCCGCTCAAATTGGATGGCATTGCTTGGTGCGTATTGCATTGAAAAAGAAGCCCTTTTAGTGTATATGCTTTGACTATGCCATTTTTAATTCTGTGGTGGCTGATTTAGGTGGATGTTTTACATGTTCTCAATGTCTCGTTATGGTGCTGTAGTTAGTTGTTACTTGAGGTTCACTTTGTATTCTGGTATGGTTGTTTGTTGTCTTACTGAAATGCAATTTCTTTTGTCATGAATTAGGTGGGCCACAGAATAATCAAGAAAAGGATCCATGTGCGCATTGAACATGTTCAGCCTTCAAGATGCAACGAGGATTTCCGTTTGAGAAAGATTCAGAATGACAAACTGAAAGCCGAGGCCAAGGCAAGAGGCGAGAAAATTAGCACCAAGAGGCAGCCGCAGGGCCCCAAACCAGGATTCATGGTGGAGCGGGCAACCCTTGAAACTGTTACTCCTATCCCGTATGATGTCGTAAATGACCTTAAGGGTGGTTATTAGAGCTGATCTGTATTGGTTAGCCCTGAAGTGTGCGCCACATACATGTGGTGGCTGGTTTAGTTATATTCATGATCTAAATCCGAGTCTTCTTTGGGATTTGCTTCTCAATTTTCCTGGGGATTTTTATCTGTTTAGAACAGTTCTTTGAATGCTGCAGAAGCTATAGTATCAAGTTAAGAACTACTATTGAGTTGTATTTCTTTTTATTTTCAATGCCCTCTTTGAAGGCAGCTGATAATTTCCTCAATCATTCTTACGTGTTTTATCTGGTTCAGCCGTGACTTTTAGAATCTGCTATCCTTCGTTCCCGATGAACGCATGCTGCATAATCGGTCTATAGAATCTTTCTGGTGGAATATGGTTATCGGATTATTCAAAATTTTGCTTTGTTTGGTTAAAGATCAAAATTTAGACGCAGATTTGGAATTTGTGGAATTGAATCATCTGGAGGAATCGACCTGCTTGCTCATACCCTTCAAATAGGCGTTGATAGTAATGAATATGACCGATGAAGTGTGTACAAAGGAAAGTATATGTGCTTAAGCAAGAAGTCTGTCACAAGTTTGGAAACTGCTCTCTGGCTTCTTGGTGACTCGGAGCAAAAGTTAGCTTCACCTGCACACTCTCCGCGTGATATATAAGGTTCTGCGTCAAATTCACCAGCTGAACATCTCACAACACGTTCTTCTCGTCTCTTTCCCATAGACAATTCCCGATTTTCTGGTGCATTTCTCGGTTCGCCATGGACATGTGATGAACCTGCATTGAGATGCTCGCCCGCAGAGATGCGAAATCGCAAGGCTCTTTAGAGAGAGAGGGAGCTCACCAGGGTCGGACCACAAATTTGAAGCTCATAGATGAAGAAGTCTCTGGCATTCCCACCTCTTTTGCTACTGCTTCTTTTCTCAGGTCTTTTTTTGTCCTGCAAATGCATATGTTCTTTACATGATCGTTTTATTTCCACGTTAACCCGTTCTGGCGTGCTCATGGTCCATAGATCGGTCAAAACCGAATCATCTGTGAATCTCATTCGGTCTTCTTCCTTGAGCAGCTGAGTTTTTTCTGGCCATGGCGGCCTGGGGCATGCAGGCGGCAAGGATTCCGGAGCACACGTGCTACAAGCTGATCAGTTTCCAGAAGTGCAGCCCCCAAATATGCGTTAACGAGTGCTTTAAAGAAGTGTATGGGGTCGGAAAATGCAGAAGCGATGGCTTGTGTTTTTGTACTTACTATTGCAAGCTTCCTCCACGATGAACTTTCTACTTTTTCACTTGGTGCTTCACTGTCACTAGTAAGCTTTAGACGGAAAACAAACCCAAGGATATTATTTTCCACACTCTTCTTCTTCGCTCTTCCTCCTTTCTGGGTGTTGTAAAGACGGCAGAGGATGCTAACAGAAAACTACTACGTTACAATCGAGCCGGCGAATGATACTATGGATTCAATTCGTGGTACGTTCCTTGCATTAGTTGATGATTGCAACATAGTCGTGTTCATGTCATCAAGGCCGGTTTCATCCTCTACGATGTCAGAAAGAGAAGATGAGCGATCCCAAAATGTTGAAATCTGAACTCCGATGTCAGGTGATTGAGACAAGGCATCTTCTGCTTCAATCTTTGCATTCGCTGCCTTATTCGTCGATGTGGGAGCGTTTAATCAGCTGACGTTTTGAAGGAAACAACGTTGCATATGCTTAGGTTTAGCTGAATTTTGATGTAATAATCTCTTTAGGCGAAGGCGAGTGAGCGCACGCCCGAACCGATACCGCATTCTATGCATGTGAGAGAGTATACCTACGTATGCCATTCAAGTTAGCCGACGCATCGAACTCTTTAAACTTTACGTGTTCTGTCGGATCGGGATTGGCCAGTGTCATATACCAATTGAACAAAAAGAAACAGAGACATGATCCGCATTGAACAAAATCGTAATACCCGGTTAAATGGCGGTGGATTTAATGATAATCCTTTGTCATATTGCACGTACTATAATCCGAACGTGTAAATTCTGTCATGAATATCCTGCTTGTTTGACTCAAATCAGATGGCGATAACAGAGTGCTGCTCTTGCTAGTGCGTGCGCATTAGCAAAAAATGTTGGGAAGTAGCACGTAACGTCGAAAAAGCGAGCAACGGATCTTTATATCACGAAATATCCTACATCAACCACAGGAAAACATGGGTCTCTACAGGAACCGTAATCCCTTGTGCTAAAATCCTAGACAACCTTATTGTTAATTTCTTCGACTGATGGCCCGATACGCACACTACTTGAAAGGTAGCAATGCCGCAAGACGAAACACCTCGAAAGTCCTTGATCAAGTTCTGCTGCCAAGTATCTAGGAAGCAGGAGAAGGCACTGCTCCAAGTAAATTGGTGCAGTACTTGTTGACCTGGTCGCCGAGCGAGAGACCAAAGGGGAAAATCCATTGGGCGCATGTAGAGGGGATGCTGATGATGGCCTTGCAGCATTCGGGCAAGAAGTCGAATTTCAGCTCTTTGATCGACTTCAGGAGCTGCTCGGTACATCCCGCTACACCATCGATGATCTTCCAACATTCCAATGGACTCGTAGGGGGAAAGCTGGGAAGGCCTCCGCCCGTGGTCTGAGACAGAGCAGGCATGATGGCCATCACGGCCACTGCGAAGGTCAGGAGCAACGATGCCCGTCGTGACGACATTATTCTAGCTAAAACCGATTCCTTGCTTTCACTGAAGCTCGTGCCTGATTTGTTCTGCTCTCAGTTGTAGATCTGTATGTGGATGCTTCATGAGCAGCTGGGGCTTTGGCTGTTTATATACAGGCTTCACTGTCTTAAAGGCTTATTCATTCCGAGCGAGGGAGTTACGGGGGACTAGAGAAACTCATGTTCGCCGCAATTTAACGAAGAAGAGTTACGAGAGACTTGCATTATCTCGCTTTGAATAGCAAACGTGCTTGCATTATCTCGCTTTGAATAGCAAACGTGCAATAACGCTACCAAGAATCTCAACTGTGCTGACCATGATCAGCAAATGCACCACTGCCAGTACTATTTAACTCACTGTTCTAACGAGTTTTTTCGCAAGATCCTATGATGTTATTTGTCGAGTGATCATGTGAATAACAATGTTTCTGTAAATGGAGTGATAAGTCAATCGACGAATCTAGATTATGACAAAACAAAAGATGAGTTTACTGGTGATTTTCCCTTTTTCGTTGGGTAATGTCGGAGTGAACTCTCTATGTCAAATGCGGTTTAACCTGGAATGCTCTTATGTGGCCAAGCTTCTAGCTCAACTAATCTGTCCTTTCACGAGATTAGAGTGGATATATAAGTACATTCTTTACCGATTCATTTACCGCGACCCGAGACAGGAGTTTTGACAAAGCGGTCTCTCCTCTTTAAACAAAATGTGAAAGAGGACATCCCCTAATGTCTTCTGATTATGATCCTTCCGGGTCAATTGACAGTCGCTCTTCGTTTTCGCCACTTTGAAGAAGGAAAATTAGTTAAAGGCTACTAAACAGGGCGGTTTCCGACTGCAATTCACTATAGGGGGCGTGGATATTTGTAATATGGAACGGAAGTGATATGGTGTTGTGAGCAGTGCTCGAATCTGTCGAAGCAACTTAGAAGGTTGGAGTGGAAGCAGCAAATTCTTTATAAACTTTAACATCTCAAGATTATACAATAATTTCCAGCCTTCCAGCCTTGTTGAAACTGTAAGAGTTTAAAAACAAATAGGCCGAGTGGAAAGCGGGACAACTGTAAATCCGATTCTCATTCTTATATCTTTCAAACTCTTTCAATTTTTGTTCATAGAAGATTTGTAAATGGAACCAGTGCACCTTCTACACTTTGTCCATCTCATATTCACATGAAAGTTTCAAGTTCTCAAGATAAACAATTCACCCCCTTTTTATCGTCGTGCCTAGTCCATTTAAATTGGTATCAGAGTTTCCTTACTTAGCATACGAGATATAGAGCAAAAGGTCCAAATGGCTGCCATTGAAAAGAGCTTCTTCTAGCGTCGACATAAAGAAAGAAGCTTCTTTTAGTGAATGGCAATTTATTTCTAGACCCCTTATATTTGATGGAAATAACCATATCTGTTGGAAATGCGGGATGAAAGTTTGCGGGAAGATCGTTACTAGCAGCACGAAAACTGCCATGTCCTTCTACTTTCAAACTTTTGACTTTTCATTAATTTTTGGGCACGGGGACTCTGACTTTTTTTTTTTTTTGGACACAAAACGACTTAACGAAACCTGTCAAAATATTAAAATATCAACATGTAAAATTATATATGTAACATTTTCTTAGTTTTCTTGAGGGAAATAATATTTCCACGAGCGAAATATGGTTTCGCAAATTTTTCATTACCTAGTTTGATCAGACTAATTCGCCTCTTCAAAGTTCCACTACAGTCTCCATGAGGATTCTTGAAAACATTTGAAGACAAAACAAAAAAAAAAAAAATCTGCCAAGTTAAGTAAATAATCAAAAGAAGTCTAAACTTACCTTTCATTATTCTACAATTTCATGTTTTTTTTCAAAGTTTTGGTTATTTAACTCTAATGATCTTTAATGCAAATGTTCCCACATAGATTATTTTTAATTTTAAAGATCGCTAGAAGTTAGTTTATGAGAATTGCATTTTGTATTTTTGAAAACGTAGGATAAGAACAAGGTACTGATAAATAAAGCCTCATCGGCCCTTAACTCCCACAACCATAATCGAACCTACCCCTGTGCTTACAGCTCAGAAAGCTTGAAACAGCACTTAACAATACAATACAGGATTTTCATGACCTTCCAGTTCGAATTTTAAAAAATGAAGTCTTGTTATAACTGTACTCAACAGATCACCGTTAACTGCACAAACTAAGGCAATCATCTTGGTTCTTCAGTTAATAAGTTGATGCCGAAACACATATATATATATACAAAGAGAAACAGGATTCCAAAGAGCATCGAGAAGGAACCCCTTCAACACACGATCAAAAGATGGTGAAACTTACGTCGTCCAACGCTTTTCACCTTCTCTTGTTGAGCTCATTGATGTCGTTCGTCGCTGCGACGACTTCAATAGATAACGCCGCGAGTGCCAAGATCACGACATTACCCGGACAACCTAAGGACGCATCTGTTGCTCAATATTCGGGTTATGTGAGGATAAACGAGAAAAAGAAGATGTTCTATTGGCTCGTCGAAGCAGCATCGGATGCAGACTCCAAACCTCTTCTCCTGTGGCTCAATGGAGGACCTGGTTGCTCGTCGATCGGGTACGGAGCTTTTCAGGAGATCGGACCCTTTCAGGTCCTGCCCAACGGGAAACTTGCTAAGAGACAAATCTCATGGGACACCGGTAATTTTGCTTCAGCAATGCTTGATGCGGCCAACATCAGTTTGCTAATCTCCGCGATGCTCCACGGAACTATCTCTATTGAAATTGAATACGATCAAAATTTAATACACTAGTTTGTAAATAATGGTAGAACTAGAGTATATACCGTTGCGATAAGATACAACTTTGCTAATACCGTCTACAGAAACCAAAGTGATGACTTCTTCATGCAGGGAGTCTTGATGGTTCGTTTTAGTTATCCCATTTGAACCAATGAACGTCTTTGCGAATGTTACCTCTTTCAAGCTCATGGATCGCCAGTTACTAATGTCATCTCGTTGTCTTGTTGCAGAGGCAAATTTGCTCTTCCTTGATTCCCCTTTTGGTGTCGGATATTCTGTTCGCAGCGTTGTTGAGGAAGATGGGGATAATAGCACTGGTCAGGACCTTCGACTCGGTTTATCTTGGTTTTCACGGTTCTATGTTTTGTGTCTTTCTGATAAATCTGTTCCGAAGGATTAATCGGTATCCCCTTTCTTTGCGATCTTAGCCAAGGACAATTTTGCGTTTCTAAACAAATGGCTTGAAGTCTTCCCGAAATTCAAGTACAGAGACTTCTATATTGCTGGAGAGAGCTATGCAGGTATGCATGTCTTGTCACCATTGAATCCCAATGAACCCAATTATACAACACAATTTGTATCACTCACAAGTTCAAAACTGGACTTGTTTTAGGGCATTTTATTCCTCAACTCGCTCAGGTGATTGTAAATCAAAACAAGGGGATTGCCCGACCGGTTATCAATCTGAAGGGACTCTTGGTGAGATGATTAACATGGAGTCTCCAGTTGAACTAGACCCGTTTTCACTGCCGAATTGAACTAAACTTTTGCTATTTTCTTGGGGGAAATTTTCAGTTAGGAAATCCTACTCTTGACAGATCAACTGGAGATCCTGGAAGGTGGGAGTTCTATTGGGTTCATGGGCTTATTTCAGACGCTACGTACGGAAACATGAGGAAGTTTTGCTCTGTCGATAGAGCTTCGGAAGGCTGCAAAAATGCTTGGCAAGAAGCAAATAATAATGAAATTGGAGTTGTAAATATCTATAACACGTATGCGAGACCATGCGAGAATAACACCACACAGGTGAGACAGCTCCCAAATTTGATTTTAGAGGCACAAAAAGAAATCTCAAGAAGTAGCTTTATCTATTGTTTTCTCTGGATGCAGGATCTTATGTATAGAGACGGGAATGAATTCTGCCTGGAGGCTGACACGGTGAAGTACCTGAAAAGGAAAGAGGTGCAAGAGTCCTTCCACGTTGACCCCTCCTACATTCCTTTTAACTACACCCTCTGCAGGTTTTCTTGATCGCAACACAACAACTTTATTCACATCTATGGCATGCAAAATATCTGGACATAAATTAATCTTGTGATTTGGCTAATGCAGTGAAGCAGGCGTCAACCTCAGGTATAGCAGAAGCGACGGAGAAATATCGGTCCTTCCCATCCTTAAAGAACTCATAGAGGCCCGCTTGCGCATTTGGATATACAGGTGAGGTGTATCGGTTAATTGCCCGAAACAAAAACGTATCATAGAACATGCTGGATAGACTTGGGATTTGCCTATGATAGAATCATTTGGTAGGATTGGTGCACAAACATTCATATTTATGGGGAGACTAACATTTCTTCTAATTCATCATGAAGGTGTCTTTTCTCTTACTGTTGCTAGTGCCATCGAGTGTCGACTCACATGAATTATTTGCCTTTTCTTGAGTAGTGGGACAACAGATGTAGCTGTTCCTTTGCCAATGACTCGACGTAACATTGCAGCACTAAAATTGAAAGTACAGGAGAAATGGTACCCCTGGAACCATGGCGATCAGGTAAACGCAGTTTAAATCGAGTTAAAGAAAAGCTTCCACAGATTATTCACAATGGCTAAAACTAGACTCTTTGGTTTCCCAGCTTGGAGGTTGGATCGAGATATATGAAGGCTTGACGTTCGTTGCCGTAATGGGCGCCGGCCATGAAGTGCCAATGTATCTCCCCTCTCAGGCACATACTATGTTCCAGAGCTTCCTGTCCAATGAACCAATGTCCAAGCCACCTCCTAAACAGACAAGCTCCACCTGAAGTCACTCGAGCTGTGATCCCACAGATTCTCATGTCCATTGCTAAATGACATGGCTCTGGTCAATCTTTTTTAGTTGATGCAAAACCATTGAAGGGCTTGCAGAATACTAGAAGCTTGGAAATTTATAAGAAATAGTTGGTTGGAAGTGCTTCGTATTTCTTCTTGTCAATTCCAACTTCTCGTGGAAAGCCAGTAATGGTACCGGTTGAATGAAATTGATGTAATTAAGGTGAAAATATACCCCAATACAATGCCTTTTCTTTTCAGGAGAAAGTAATACTAGCCTCACTTCTTTTTCATTAGGACACAATGAGAATATTTTCAGAACCGAACACGGCATCGACATGTATTATCTTGGAAGTTACTTGATTTACAACAGAGACGGCGAGAAGGTTCACTTTTTTTTATTTTTTTGGTCAGTGAGAAGGTTCACTTGACTTGGAGTTATTTGCGAATAGTCAGTGTTTTCCTTATCTATAATTGACACTCAGGCGGTGGTAGTTACATTTTATAATAATAGAATGCATATACATAGCAAAGTCTCTCCATGATTTTGGCCCTTAATTCTCAGACCTTGTTATCTTTTGATGAAGATAATTGAAGAGGGTACTCTTTCGACCCCCAAAAGAGATACTTGGGGTACCTTTTTTTTTTTTTTTGTCAAAATAGTCGGGGTCGATGACTATTGCATGATTTCGTACCACGGTTCACTTTTTCTTTCTCTTGCAAATGTTCATCATTTCTTCTTCATCTATACGTCCCTTCAATGTACAGTGTACCGTAAATTCGAGTTTATACTTGATAATCCATGATTGACAATTTGGGCAATGGCTGAATTAGGCATGCATCCTATTAGTATCTAGTTTCTCGGCCTTGTTCTTGCTATTTGTTCGGGTGGATTTTGGTCTAAACTGCGGGACATTTTCCGGGCAATTGGGATCTTGTCATAGTCAGAGTGCATAAGAAAGGACATTTTCCCAACAACTCAAGAACCGGACTTTGCGACTCAATTTTCACAAAACTTCAAATTTGACCCTTCACTCCAAAAAATACTTCAACCGAAAGAATGAAAGGTATGAGTACTTATCGGGTATTTCGGCTAAGCAAGATGTCCATAACAGTACGCGTAAAACCCTCTTTTTCCTTCTTCTTTGTTTCTTTCTTTTCGTTTCATTCTTCTTCTTTTCTCCTTCTTTTCCCCTTTTGTGCATGCGTCTCGGCCTTATATAGCTGAACGCGCTTCTTTTTTTTTTTTTTTAATTTACTTTTCAACATTTCCTTTTTCTTTTACCTAGTCAAAAGTAGCAAATGTTAAAACCTACCCTCTTTAAGAGAAATTTTGTCGTCGAAATTTCAATTTACCTCTACTATAAAATAGATGGGGTATTTACATCGCCTCCTCCTCGAACTCTTGAGAATTTTTTTTATACTGCACCCTTCACAAGCAGCATCTTGAATTGGCAATAACCCCCATGATTGTCGCGATCAAACTCAAGAGTAGCAATCCGTTATTCGAATATATTCAACAGTGAGCAACAACGTGGTACATCACTATAACTAGAAGATAAGCCATCATCCTCTATGCCTCCAGTAAATCCCATTTTCTCAACCGAAACCTTTAATGCTCCCTTAATGGGCATTCCACTTTCTACAAAATGATGTCAAGAATTTTTCTACACGAGCATCATTGCAAACAATAACAACCTTTGCGATCATTTGAAGATTAGCGTCCATCCGCCCAAGGGCCAATCCCGAATTTTTCCATCAAAAGGATCATAGGTTGTCCTGACCATAGTAAATGACCACAAATTACCAAGCCAAGAACCCATAGCAACAAGCTTTGTCACTAACATCTAATTGATGGTCAAAGTACCTATTTTTATGAAAGCATATGACTGTTGTACAGCCAAGAGTCTCAACGCTAGGCACTTTTCCAGGGAGAGCATTCTTTGGTGATATTTTCTGTGTACCGAGTGCCAAACATGTTTTAATAATAGCTGGCAAACCTTCAAGAATTGCAGCCACCACTAAGACAATTGTTGTCTCAAAGTAATCTGTGCACTTTTCACTTTTCAGAACATGAGTTTTACAAATTCAAAAAAATACAGTACCATTCGCCTTGGAAAGCCTATGATCAAACAACTCGCAGCTAAACGAGCCAACAATCTTGTAATCCTAACAATCAAACCAGAATTGATGTCAAAACAAAGTAAAATAGTACAACAACTATGAATCGACTAAACAACGCTTAAATGCTAACAAAAGGATTCGTGTGCTAACAAATTGCATAACTAAAGCAATTATTCAAGCCATTTGCAATACGGCGCTTGCACGTGAAACCTTAAAATTCTCACTCCGACTAAATCGTTACACCAAAATGACTCCTGCCAAGCCTGACAGCTTTACAACGACATAATCCACTATTTTCATGAAATCCCATAGCCCAACAGCTTAAGAACTGGACTTCACGGCCTCATTTTCACAAAATTTTGAGTTTGAGTGCTAATCCCACCAAATACTTCAATTGAAAAAACGAGAGGTTCGAGCACTTTGCGATACATAGTAAATTTGGTCAACAAGGTGTCCATGGTGAGTATGCGCAAAACCACTCTTCTTCCTTCTTCTTTATTTCTTTCTTTTCCTTTCCTTCTTCTTTTCTCTTTCTTTTCCCCTTCTCGCGTGCATCTCGACCTTAGGTTGCTGAAAGAGCTTCTTCTCACTTTTTGTTGACTTTTCAACATTTCCTTTTTTTGACCCAGTCAAAGGAGGCAAATATTACAACTTGACTTGGAGTTATTTGCGAATAGTCAGTGTACTCTTGACCTATAATTGACATTCAAACAGTGATTGTCACATTTTATAATAATGGAATGCATATGCAAAGCAAAGTCTCTCAGTGATTTTGGCCCTTAATTCTCAAACCATATTATCTTTTGATGAACTGATAATTTAAGATTGTATTCTTCCGACCCCTAAAGCGATATTTAGGGTAGTTTTTTTTTTTTTTTGGGTCAAAGTAGTCAAGGTAGATGACTCTTGCATAATTTTGCACCACAATTCATTTTTTTTCCTCTTGCAGATGTTCATAATTTCTGTACATCCCTTCAATGTATAGTGTAACAGAAATTTGAGTCTATACTTGACATTTTGGGTAATGGCCGAATTTGGCATACGTCCTATTAGGGCGCATATGACAACCATTCTGTTTCAGAAATAGTTTTTGGAACAAAAATAGATTTTTCTATTTCTATTTCTAGAAGAGTTTCTAAGCAAAAATAACCGTTTGATAATGACACAAAATTTCTACTCTAAAAATAGAAATTCGTTTGATAACGACACAAAATTTATTCCTTTCGGATGATGGCGGACCGGCAGATGGCGGTGACGGATGGCGGTGGAGGCGCCGGCGATCGGTGACCAACGGAGGCGGCGGCCAGCGGCCAACGACTGGTGGCCGGTCTCGGCGGCGACCAGCGGTGACCAGCGGCGACTGGCAGCGGCGGTAGCCGGCGCGGCGAGGGCCGGCGGGTGGTGGGTGACTGATGGACGGTGGTCGGTGGCAACGGATGAAGGACCAATTGATGAACAATAAGAAAATTTTTTATTTCTCATTTCTGTTCCAGAAATATAGAAGTAGAAAATTTTAGCTTCTGATTTTTATTCCAAACCTATTTCTGGAATAGAAATCTATTCCAGAAATAGAAAAATGAAATAAGTTTATCAAACGGATTTCTATTCCAGAAACAGGTCTAGAATAGAAAAATTGTTTCTGGAATAGAAATTCTGATTTGTCATGCACCTCCTAAGGGCGCGCATGACAACCATTCCGTTCTAGAAATAGTCTCTACAACAGAAATAGATTTTTCTATTTCTATTTTTAGAAGAGTTTCTAAGTAAAAATAACCGTTTGATAACGACACAAAATTTCTTACTTTCGAACGGTGGTGGACTGGCGGATAGCAAAGTGATTTAACAGCGGCAGTCGGCGACAAGTGGCGACAGCGGTTGGAGATCGGCGACTGGCAGCGGTGGTAGCGGCGGCGGGCGACCGGTGACCGGCAGCGACGGTAGCGGCGGCGGGCGACTGGTGACCGGCAATCATAGAACATGCTGGATAGACTTGGGATTTACCTATGATAGAATCATTTGGTAGGATTGGTGCACAAACATTCATATTTATGGGGAGACTAACATTTCTTCTAATTCATCACGAAGGTGTCTTTTCTCTTACCGTTGCTAGTGGCATCGAGTGTCGACTCACATGAATTATTTGCCTTTTCTTGAGTAGTGGGACAACAGATGTAGCTGTTCCTTTGCCAATGACTCGATGTAACATTGCAGGACTAAAATTGAAAGTACAGGAGAAATGGTACCCCTGGTCCCATCGCGATCAGGTAAACGCAGTTTAAATCGAGTTAAAGAAAAGATTCCACAGATTATTCACAATGGCTAAAACTAGACTCTTTGGTTTCCCAGCTTGGAGGTTGGGTCGAGATATATGAAGGCTTGACGTTCATTGCCGTAATGGGCGCCGGCCATGAAGTGCCAATGTATCTTCCCTCTCAGGCACATACTATGTTCCAGAGCTTCCTGTCCAATGCACCAATGTCCAAGCCGCCTCCTAAACAGACAAGCTCCGCCTGAAGTCACTCGAGCTATGATGCCACAGATTCTTACGTCCATTACTAAATGACACGGTTCTGGTTAATCTTTTTTAGTTGGTGCAAAACCATTGAAGCGCTTGCAGAATACTAGAAGCTTGGAAATTCATAAGAAGTAGTTGGTTGGAAGTGCATATTTGTTCTTGTCAATTCCAAGTTCTCGTGGAAAGCCAGTAACGGTACTAGTTGAATGAAATTGATGTAATTAAGGTGAAAAATAAGCTTTTTCCTCCTGAAAATATACCGCAATACATTGCCTTTTCTTTTCAGAAAAAAAAGTAATATTGCACAATTGACTCGATAAACCGTATCATCGGTGGCCTCTCTTCTTTTTCATTAGGACACAATGAGAATGTTTTCAGAACCGATCGCAGTATCGTCATGTATTATCTTGGAAGTTGCATGATTTACGGCAGAGGCTGAGCCAAGTTTCACTTGAGTTGGAGTTATTTGCGAATAGTCAGTGTTTTCCTTACCTATAATTGACACTCAGGCAGTGGTAGTTACATTTTATAATAATAGAATGCATTGACCCAGCAAGGTCTCTCCCTGATTTTGGCCCTTAATTCTCATATTGTGTTAAATGAAGATAATTTAAGATGGTAATCTTTCGTCCCCAAAAGAGACATTTAGGGTACTTTTTTTTTGTCAAAATAGTCGGGGTAGATGACTGTTGCATGATTTTGTACCATAGTTCACTTTTTCTTTCTCTTGCAAATGTTAATCATTTCTTCTTCGTCTATACGTCCCTTCGATGTACATTGTAATAGAAATTCGAGTCTATACTTGATAATCCATGATCGACATTTTGGGCAATGGCTGAATTAGGCATGCATCCTATTAGTATCTAGTTTCTCGGCCTTGTTCTTGTTGTTTGTTCGGGTGGATATTGGTCTAAACCTCGGGACATTTCTGGGCAATTGGGATCTTGTCATGGTCAAAGTGCATATGATAGGACATTTTCCCCATGACTCAAGAATTGGACTTCGCAACTCAATTTTCACAAACCTTCGAGTTTGAGTGTTAACCCTGAAAAAATACTTCAATGGGAAGAATGCAAGGCGTGAGCACTTATCGGACGTTGCTATATGTAGCAAATCCGGCTCAGCAAGAAATCCGTCACGAGTACCGGCAAAACCCCTATTCTTCCTTCTTTTTTGTTTCTTTCTTTTCCTTTCACTCATTCTTCTTTTCTCCTCCTTTTCCCCTTTCTTGCGTGCGTCTCGGCCTTATATAGGTGGACGCGCTTCTTCTCTCTTTTTATTGACTTTTCAACATTTCCTTTTTCTTTTACCTGGTCAAAAGTAGCAAATGTTACAATCTACCCTTTTTAAAAGAAATTTTGTCTTCCAAATTTCAATTTACCTTTACAATAAAATAGATGGGGTATTTACATCCCCTCCTCCTCGAACTCTTGATAATTTTTTTTTATAATTGCACCTTTCACAAGCAGCATCTTGAATTGGCAATAACCCCCATGGGTGGTCACAATCAAACTCAAGAGTAGCAATCCGTTATTCGAATATATTCCACAGTGAGCAACAGCATAGTACATCACTATAACTAGAAGATAAGCCATCCTCAATGCCTTTAGTAAATCCCATTTTCTCAACCAAAACCTTTGCTTCTCGCCTAGTGGGCATTTCACTTGCTATAAAAATGATGTTTAGAATTTTTCTACGCCAACATCATTGCAAACAACAACAACCTTCCAATCATTTGAAGATTAGCGTCCATCCGCCCAAGGTCTAGTCCTGAATTTTTCTATCAGAAGGATCATAGGCTATCCCGACCATAGTAAGGACGCGCATGACAAAATTTCTATTTCTCGATTTATCTGTTTCTCTGTTCCATGAAACAGGTTTGGAACAGAAATCCGTTTGGTAACGCAATTTGATTTCTCTATTTTTGAAACAGATTTCTATTCCAAAAATAGAGAAATTGAAGAAATCAGAAGCTAAAATTTTTAACTTCTCAATTTCTGAAATAGAAATCGAAACCGAAATCAAACCATATAAAAGAACCTTGCGTTTTCTTGCTAACTTAATTCACTCATAACCACAACTTCACAAATTATTGCTAATTTTCTTTTTCTTATTTTGCTCGTGTTTTTTTTTTTTTTTTTTTTTTTCAATTTTTTTTTTATAACTTCCTCTTTAGGATGAAAGGCAATCGAATGGGTCCCCAATTTTAAAAAACGACCAAAGTTCTTAAATGCTTACTTAAAAACAATGGGGCTCTTTCCTCCTAGAAAAGGCACGCACGGTTTACGGATTCAAAATTCTTGCAAAATCAAAATAATTAGATTGTTACACAATCTTGAATTTTAATTCGAAGGCAAGAGATTCAAGAGAATCTCTCTTTGCTATGCAAGAGCCATTAAAGGTTCATTGAGCAACAATAAAGAAATTAGGGATGAGCAATCGGGGTCGATTCAATTCGAGAATCAAAATAAACCGACCTTCCCCAGATTGGTTCCTAACCATAAACGTTACTTTAAGGTAGAATTCTCAAATATTACTTTACACCATTAATTTTATTTTGTTGATAATCTTGTATAATACTAGTTTTTGATAAAATGACAAGGCTGTATAAGCGCCATTTATGGCACCCATATTCATGCTTCCGCATTACTTGTCTGAACCTACGCAGGATGAGCTTGCAAACGATACATTGACCGAGGAGAGAAACCAAATAAATACGCTTAGGAAAACAATTGCTAATAAAATGGCAATGGATAATAATATGCTAAAAATTCCATGAAATTGTATTTTCAACTTTTGTAATGTATTAGTATTATTTCGACTATTATTTTGTATTTGAGGATTTCCTATGTTGTTTTAGTATTATTTCGACTATTATTTTGTATTTGAGGATTTCCTATGTTGTTATCTAATCAATTTCTATTCCTAGAAAAAGAAATTTTGTTCTATTATTAAACGGATTTCTGTTTCAGAAATAGAAATTTTGAGTCGTTATCAAATGGGTTTCTTTGTTCAGAAACTTATCCAGGGAATAGAAATTAAGAAATTGATTTATGGCCAGAAATCAATTTCTGTTTCAGAAATTTTGTCATGCGCACCCTAAATAACCACAGATAACCAAGCCGAGAATCCATAGCAACAAGCTTTGTCACTACCATCTGATTGATGGTCAAGGTACCTATGTTTATCAAAGCATATGACCGTTGTACAGCCAAGAGTCTCAACACTAGGCACTTTTCTAGGGAGAGCATTCTTTGGTGCCATTTTCCGTATGCCAAACACGTTTTAATAACAATTGGCAAACCTTTAAGAATTGCAGCCACTACCTAGACAATTGTTGTCTTAAAGTAATCTGTGCACTTTTCGAAACATGAGTTTTACAAATTCAAAGAAAATATAGTACCACTCGCCTTGGAAAGCCTATGATCAAACAACATGTAGCTAAATGAGCTGACAATCTTGTGATCCTAACAATTAAACCAGAATCAATGTCAAAACAAAGCAAAATACTACAACAACTACGGATAGGATGAAGCTTTCACTATCGTTTTGATAAGTTACATGTAAATCATAATAAAGTAAAGTAGGACGTCACTTTGTATTGCCACTCTTCTCTATTTGGCTAAACAACACTTAAATGCTAACAAAAGGACTTCTATGCACTAACAAATTACAAACCGAAAGCGATTATTCAAGCCGTTTGAAATACGGCGCTTGCATGTGAAACCTCAAAATTCTTGCTCTGACCAAACTGTTACGGCAACACAACTCTTGCCAAACTCCACAGCTTTACAACGACATAATCCACAATTTCCATGAAATCCTATAGCCCAACAGCTCAAGAACTGGACTTCGTGGCTTCATTTTCACAAAATTTCGAGTTTGAGTCCTAAACCCAAAAAATACTTCAATTGAAAAAACGAGAGGTGCGAGCACTTTGCGATATGTAGTAAATCCGAGTTAATGAGGCGTCCGTGGTGAATACGCGCAAAACCCCTCTTCTTCCCTCTTCTTTATTTCTTCCGATCCCTTTCCTTCTTCTTTTCTCTTTCTTTTCCCCTTTCTCGCGTGCGTCTCGGCCTTAGATTGCTGAAAGAGTTTCTTTTCACTTTTTGTTGACTTTTCAACATTTCCTTTTTTTGACCCAATCAAAGACAGCAATATTAAGGCTTGACTTGGAGTTATTTGCGAATATTCAGTGTATTTCTGAGCTATGGTTGACACTCAAATGGTGATTGTCACATTTTATAATAATAGAATGCATATGCAAAGCAAAGTCTCTTCGTGATTTTGGCCCTTAATTCTCAGATCATGTTATCTTTTGATGAACTGATAATTTAAGATTGTATTCTTCCGACCCCAAAAAGAGATATTCAGGGTAGTTTCTTTTTTTTGTCAAAATAGTCAGGGTAGATGACTCTTGCATGATTTTGTACCATAATTCATTTTTTTTCCTCTTGCAGATGTTCGTAATTTTTTCTTCTTCTACACATCCCTCCGATGTATAGTGTAACAGAAACTCGAGTCTACACTTGATAATCCATGATCGACATTTTGGGTATTGGCCGAATTAGGCATACATCCTATCGGTATCTAGTTTCTAGGCCTTGTTCTTGCTATTTGTTTGGGTGGATTTTGGTCTAAACTTTGGAGTATTTTCCGGGCAATTGGGATCTTGTCATAGTTAGAGCGCATATGATAGTCGAGGGATTGAGTTTTGTTAGATTTATACTGGGTTTTGGGACATCATAGGGTCAGTTGGTGGGTTTTGCAGAAAAGTTTGGGATTATAAAAAGGACAAGAAGTGGGTTTTGGTCCTGCCACAGTTGCTGGAGTTCTGCGGACGCACGATATTTACTTATGGAAAAAAGAAATAAATGCAACCATGAACGATCGTTCAGCTGGAGAAAAACGAAATGGTATCAGTTCGATGTTATAGGCTTATAGCAGTGGGCAAAGGCAAAAACCGCTCGGTTTAAAGTTTTTTCAGCTGTGATACTGATTGGGTGAGGCATGACTACTGCTCTACTGGACTTACTACGTCACAAAAGCGAAAACAAAAAAGAGTATTGGACAAAGATGAAGGAAATGATCATTCTCAAATGTCATAAATGTTGACTTTGACTTGGAGTTATCGGTGGATTTTCATTTTCATGAAATTTAAAAAGTGGTAAACATTGACTTGACTTGGAGTCATGCGCGGACTTTCGTTTTCATGAACTTTGATTGAAAAGAGTATGGATGCATTCGTCTCTCCCACAGCATTTAAATCCCTGGTCCATAGAATATCCTCTGAGATGAGAACGCATCCATAAATTAAAATGAGCATTTCAAACGTTTCAATATACTAATCTTTATTATTTATTCGAAATATATTTTTCACGCTGATACTTTTTGTAATTGAAAACATAATGTAAAATAATGATTCTTGTTTGAACACGATACGTAAAGAACACATTATATTGCCTATATTATCTTTGTTGTAACTGCAAAATCATGTCTTATACTAACTACATGATTAAAAGAAGTTTACCCCTTTTGTTTGGCACGAATGACGTTCCACGTTCCCATATTTTGCTCCCTGTGCTGGAGCGATCCACGCTTCACATAACCTAGGCCTAGCCTGTAGTATTTGGACATTTGCGGTAATTACCCAACTTTGAGGGCAATCCCAAGTGGATCGACATTTCCACAATGGATGCAGAAACAAACGGAGGACCATGGCATTTCTCTGCAGTGTCTCCATTTTGGGGGTTTTGCCTATATGGTCAGCCAACATGTGAATTTTGTGGCTTGATTTGTCACATACTAAAATCACCATGCCCTTACTCAATATATATACCTTTTAATGGTTCCAATTAAGAAATCTCTAACAGCTATATCTCTCTACCTCTTCTATTGCGTCTCCATGATATCCTGATAAATGGTACATTACCATCATCTTTATGAGCAACAAGACTAGTTAGCATCATTATTCCAAAGTTAGTAAACTAGTTAGGATAAAAACATAAAATAGATGGTGTCTTTAGAAACACGCAATGTAGACTGAGAAACAACCTTAATATGAATAATGACATAGACTCAAAAGACTTGGCTTGATTTGAGACTGGCCCTTCAAATAATTGGACAGACTTGTCCGCAATCTTCGTAATGCACTATTCTTGCTTCCAAATTGACGGAGACTTCTTGTCTAGAAGGGGTTTGGTCATCAATTCTCAAACTTCATCTGCAAGAATGGATGTGCCTTTTTTCCTCGTTAATGACTATCATATGTGTCACACCCCAAATCCCACAAGGATAGGGGTAATGATATGGTTGTCCTTTCACTTGAAGGACACGGCCATCAAACCATCAAAATCCAATTTCTAAAGGTCTCTACGATAACGCTTTGACTTTAACAATCACTAATTGAGAGACTTGAAAAACACGAAAGACGAATGTAATGAGTAATCACAACTCATTGAATAGTGCATATCTTCCAAGTAGATCAAGCACCCATTATGCATATTTACAAAACTAATGGGATCAACATTTCTAGTGAGTCGAGCCTACAATATTTGGATATTAGCGATAACGACCCAACTTTTAGGGTAAATCCCAACTGGATCGACATTTCCACAATGGATGTAGACGCAAGCGGAGGACCATGGCATGCCATCTCTCTCTGCAATGCCTCCATTTTGGGGGCTTTGCCTATGTGGTCAGCCAACATATGAACTTTGTGGCTTGACTTGTCTTACACTCAAATCAGCACGCCCTTACCCAATATATATACCTTTTAACGATTCCACTTAATATCTCTCTGACAACTTTAATCTCTCGACCTCTTCTATTGTGTCTCCATGATACCCTGATGAATGGTTCATTACCATCAACAAGGCTAGTTAGCATCATTATTTCAATGTGACAGTCCCGTGCGCGGGAAGGAGGGATGGTGGTGCATCTGCGCCTTGGTCCCCGAACGTGCGTAGGGAAATGGTCCCTCTCTTGTCCTACATCGCTTAGGGGGGAGTCCTGGGCTAGTTTATAAGGTTTTGGTCCTTTTAATCTATGTAACGCATTTCACACATGCTTCCGCTATGCCGAGAACAAAACCTTGAGGGTGGCCCGACTGGGATGGCAGTGCGTCCGCACTAGTGTAGGGCCCAGAGAGGACAATATTGTGGCTTGGGAGAGGGATGGGAGTCCGTCCCCGTGAGAACTCAGTGTCCAGAATCTAGTTCAGATCAAAACGTAAAACAGATGGTGTCTTTATAAACATGCAAAGTGCACCGAGAGGAACGATTTAATATGAATAACGATAGGGACCCAAAAGACTTGACTTGATCCGAGACCGGCCATGCAAAAAACTAGATAGATTTGTCCGCATTTTCCGCAATGGCGTTGCTCTTACTTCCAAGTCGATATGGACTTCATGTCTAAATAGGGTCTGGTCATTAATTCACAAACTCTGACTACAAGAATGGATGTGTCTTTTCTCCCTGATGATGACTATCATATGTGTCACACCTTGAATCCTATAGGATAGGGGTAATGGTACGACCATTCTTTCACCCGAAGGATACAGCCATCAAACCACCAAAATCCAATTCTCAATAATGACAGGGACCCGAAAGACTTGATTGATCCAAGACCGGCCATGCAAAAAACTAGACAGATTTGTCCGCATTTTCCGCAATGGCGTTGCTCTTACTTCCAAGTCGATGTGGACTTCATGCCTAGATAGGGTCTGGTTATTAATTCACAAACTCTGACTACAAGAATGGATGTGCCTTTTCTCCCTGATGATGACTATCATATGTGTCACACCTTGAATCCTATAGGATATGGGGTAATGATACGACCATTCTTTCACCCGACGGATACGGCCATCAAACCACCAAAATCCAACTCTCAATAACGACAGGGACCTGAAAGACTTGACTTGATCCGAGACCGGCCATGCAAAAAACTAGACAAATTTGTCCGCATTTTCCGCAATGGCATTGTTCTCACTTCCAAGTCGATGTGGACTTCATGTCTAGATAGGGTCTTGTCATTAATTCACAAACTCTGACTACAAGAATGGATGTGCCTTTTTTCCCTGATGATGACTATCATATGTGTCACACCTTGAATCCTACAGGATAGGGGTAATGATACGACAATTCTTTCACCCGAAGAATACGACCATCAAACCACCAAAATCCAATTCTCAATAACGACAAGGACCCGAAAGACTTGACTTGATCCGAGACCAGCCATCCAAAAGACTAGACAGATTTGTCCGCATTTTCCGCAATGATGTTGCTCTTACTTCCAAATCGATGTGGACTTCATGCCTAGATAGGGTCTGGTTATTAATTCACAAACTCTGACTACAAGAATGGATGTGCCTTTTCTCCCTGATGATGACTATCATATGTGTCACACCTTGAATCCTACAGGATAGGGGTAATGATATGACCATTCTTTCACCCGAAGGATACGGCCATCAAACCACCAAAATCCAATTCTCAATAACGACAGGGGACCCGAAAGACTTGACTTGATCCGAGACCGGCCATGCAAAAACTAGATAGATTTGTCCGCATTTTCCGCAATGGCATTGCTCTTACTTCCAAGTCGATGTGGACTTCATGTCCAGATAGGGTCCGGTCATTAATTCACAAACTCGACTACAAGAATGGATGTGCCTTTTCTCCTTGATGATGACTATCATATGTGTCACACCTTGAATCTTACAGGATAAGGGTAATGATACGACCATTCTTTCACCCGAAGGATACGGCCATCAAACCACCAAAATCCAATTCTCAATAACGACAGGGACCTGAAAGACTTGACTTGATCCGAGACCGGCCATGCAAAAAACTAGACAGATTTGTCCGCATTTTCCGCAATGGCATTGTTCTTACTTCCAAGTCGATGTGGACTTCATGTCTAGATAGGGTCTTGTCATTAATTCACAAACTCTGACTACAAGAATGGATGTGCCTTTTTTCCCTGATGATGACTATCATATGTGTCACACATTGAATCTTACAGGATAGGGGTAATGATACGACCATTCTTTCACCCGAAAGATACGACCATCAAACCACCAAAATCCAATTCTCAATAATGACAAGGACCCGAAAGACTTGACTTGATCCGAGACCAGCCATGCAAAAGACTAGACAGATTTGTCCGCATTTTCCGCAATGGCGTTGCTCTTACTTCCAAATCGATGTGGACTTCATGCCTAGATAGGGTCTGGTTATTAATTCACAAACTCTGACTACAAGAATGGATGTGCCTTTTCTCCCTAATGATGACTATCATATGTGTCACACCTTGAATCCTATAGGATAGGGGTAATGATACGACCATTCTTTCACCCGAAGGATACGGCCATAAAACCACCAAAATCCAATTCTCAATAACGACGGGGACCCAAAAGACTTGACTTGATCCGAGACCGGCCATGCAAAAACTAGACAAATTTGTCCGCATTTTCTGCAATGGCGTTGCTCTTACTTCCAAGTTGATGTGGACTTCATGTCTAGATAGGGTGCGGTCATTAATTCACAAACTCGACTACAAGAATGGATGTGCCTTTTCTCCCCGATGATGACTATCATATGTGTCACACCTTGAATCCTACGGGATAGGGGTAATGATATGACCATTCTTTCACCCGAAGGATACGGCCATCAAACCACCAAAATCCAATTCTCAATAACGACAGGGACCCGAAAGACTTGACTTGATTTGAGACCGGCCATGCAAAAAACTAGATAGATTTGTCCGCATTTTCCGCAATGGCATTGCTCTTACTTCCAAGTCGATGTGGACTTCATGTCCAGATAGGGTCTGGTCATTAATTCACAAACTCTGACCACAAGAATGGATGTGCCTTTTCTCCTTGATGATGACTATCATATGTGTCACACCTTGAATCCTACAGGATAAGGGTAATGATACGACCATTCTTTCACCCGAAGGATACGGCCATCAAACCACCAAAATCCAATTCTCAATAACGACAGGGACCCAAAAGACTTGACTTGATCTGAGATCGGCCATGCAAAAAACTAGACAAATTTGTCCGCATTTTCCGCAATGGCGTTGTTCTTACTTCCAAGTCGATGTGGACTTCATGTCTAGATAGGGTCTTGTCATTAATTCACAAACTCTGACTACAAGAATGGATGTGCCTTTTTTCCCTGATGATGACTATCATATGTGTCACACCTTGAATCCTACAGGATAGGGGTAATGATACGACCATTCTTTCACCCGAAGTATACGGCCATCAAACCACCAAAATCCAATTCTCAATAACGACAGGGACCCGAAAGACTTGACTTGATCTGAGACCGGCCATGCAAAAAACTAGATAGATTTGTCCGCATTTTCCGCAATGGCAGTGCTCTTACTTCCAAGTCGATGTGGACTTCATGTCCAGATAGGGTCTGGTCATAAATTCACAAACTCTGACTACAAGAATGGATGTGCCTTTTCTCCTTGATGATGACTATCATATGTGTCACACCTTGAATCCTACAGGATAAGGGTAATGATACGACCATTCTTTCACCCGAAGGATACGGCCATCAAACCACCAAAATCCAATTCTCAATAACGACAGGGACCCAAAAGACTTGACTTGATCTGAGATCGGCCATGCAAAAAACTAGACAAATTTGTCCGCATTTTCTGCAATGGCGTTGCTCTTACTTCCAAGTTGATGTGGACTTCATGTCTAGATGGGGTCTGGTCATTAATTCACAAACTCTGACTACAAGAATGGATGTGCCTTTTCTCCCTGATGATGACTATCATATGTGTCACACCTTGAATCCTACAGGATAGGGGTAATGATATGACCATTCTTTCACCCGAAGGATACGACCATCAAACCACCAAAATCCAATTCTCAATAACGACAGGGACCCGAAAGACTTGACTTGATCTGAGACCGGCCATGCAAAAAACTAGATAGATTTGTCCGCATTTTCCGCAATGGCATTGCTCTTACTTCCAAGTCGATGTGGACTTCATGTCCAGATAGGGTCTGGTCATTAATTCACAAACTCTGACTACAAGAATGGATGTGCCTTTTCTCCTTGATGATGACTATCATATGTGTCACACCTTGAATCCTACAGGATAAGGGTAATGTTACGACCATTCTTTCACCCTAAGGATACGGCCATCAAACCACCAAAATCCAATTCTAAATAACGACAGGGACCCAAAAGACTTGACTTGATCTGAGATCGGCCATGCAAAAAACTAGACAAATTTGTCTGCATTTTCCGCAATGGCGTTGTTCTTACTTCCAAGTCGATGTGGACTTCATGTCTAGATAGGGTCTTGTCATTAATTCACAAACTCTGACTACAAGAATGGATGTGCCTTTTTTCCCTGACGATGACTATCATACGTGTCACACCTTGAATCCTACAGGATAGGGGTAATGATATGACCATTCTTTCACCCGAAGGATACGGCCATCAAACCACCAAAATCCAATTCTCAATAACGACGGGGACCCGAAAGACTTGACTTGATCTCGAGACCGGCCATGCAAAAACTAGATAGATTTGTCCGCATTTTCCGCAATGGCATTGCTCTTACTTCCAAGTCGATGTGGACTTCATGTCCAGATAGGGTCTGGTCATTAATTCACAAACTCTGACTACAAGAATGGATGTGCCTTTTCTCCTTGATGATGACTATCATATGTGTCACACCTTGAATCCTACAGGATAAGGGTAATGATACGACCATTCTTTCACCCGAAGGATACGGCCATCAAACCACCAAAATCCAATTCTCAATAACGACAGGGACCTGAAAGACTTGACTTGATCCGAGACCGGCCATGCAAAAAACTAGACAGATTTGTCCGCATTTTCCGCAATGGCATTGTTCTTACTTCCAAGTCGATGTGGACTTCATGTCTAGATAGGGTCTTGTCATTAATTCACAAACTCTGACTACAAGAATGGATGTGCCTTTTTTCCCTAATGATGACTATCATATGTGTCACACCTTGAATCTTACAGGATAGGGGTAATGATACGACCATTCTTTCAGCCGAAAGATACGACCATCAAACCACCAAAATCCAATTCTCAATAACGACAAGGACCCGAAAGACTTGACTTGATCCGAGACCAGCCATCCAAAAGACTAGACAGATTTGTCTGCATTTTCCGCAATGGCGGTGCTCTTACTTCCAAATCGATGTGGACTTCATGCCTAGATAGGGTCTGGTTATTAATTCACAAACTCTGACTACAAGAATGGATGTGCCTTTTCTCCCTAATGATGACTATCATATGTGTCACACCTTGAATCCTATAGGATAGGGGTAATGATACGACCATTCTTTCACCCGAAGGATACGGCCATAAAACCACCAAAATCCAATTCTCAATAACGACAGGGACCCAAAAGACTTGACTTGATCCGAGACCGGCCATGTAAAAAACTAGACAAATTTGTCCGCATTTTCTGCAATGGCGTTGCTCTTACTTCCAAGTTGATGTGGACTTCATGTCTAGATAGGGTCTGGTCATTAATTCACAAACTCTGACTACAAGAATGGATGTGCCTTTTCTCCCTGATGATGACTATCATATGTGTCACACCTTGAATCCTACAGGATAGGGGTAATGATATGACCATTCTTTCACCCGAAGGATACGGCCATCAAACCACCAAAATCCAATTCTCAATAACGACAGGGACCCGAAAGACTTGACTTGATCTGAGACCGGCCATGCAAAAAACTAGATAGATTTGTCCGCATTTTCCGCAATGGCATTGCTCTTACTTCCAAGTCGATGTGGACTTCATGTCCAGATAGGGTCTGGTCATTAATTCACAAACTCTGATTACAAGAATGGATGCCTTTTCTCCTTGATGATGACTATCATATGTGTCACACCTTGAATCCTACGGGATAAGGGTAATGATACGACCATTCTTTCACCCGAAGGATACGGCCATCAAACCACCAAAATCCAATTCTCAATAACAACAACGGGGACCCAAAAGACTTGACTTGATCGAGATCGGCCATGCAAAAACTAGACAAATTTGTCCGCATTTTCCGCAATGGCGTTGTTCTTACTTCCAAGTCGATGTGGACTTCATGTCTAGATAGGGTCTTGTCATTAATTCACAAACTCTGACTACAAGAATGGATGTGCCTTTTTTCCCTGATGATGACTATCATATGTGTCACACCTTGAATCCTACAGGATAGGGGTAATGATACGACCATTCTTTCACCCGAAGGATACGACCATCAAACCACCAAAATCCAATTCTCAATAACGATAGGGACCCGAAAGACTTGACTTGATCCGAGACCAGCCATGCAAAAAACTAGACAGATTTGTCCGCATTTTCCGCAATGGCGTTGCTCTTACTTCCAAGTCGATGTAGACTTCATGCCTAGATAGGGTCTGGTTATTAATTCACAAACTCTAACTACAAGAATGGATGTGCCTTTTCTCCCTGATGATGACTATCATATCTGTCACACCTTGAATCCTACAGGATAGGGGTAATGATACGACCATTCTTTCACTCGAAGGATACGGCCATCAAACCACCAAAATCTAATTCTCAAAGGTCCCCGCAATAACGCTCTCACTTTAACGACCGCTAATCGAGAAACTTAAAAAACATGAAAGAGGAATGGAATTAGCAACCGCAGCCCAATAAGTAGTGCTTCTCTTTTGAATAGATCAAGCACCCACTATGCATATTTACAAAATCAAACAACAACTCATTTAACCCAAATTCATAATATAACAAACTTATAATAAGATAATAGGTTATATATGCTTCAACATAGCTATATTTATAGCATAAATATTCATTTCACAATAATATTGACACATTTCAATGGACCAGTCCATTGATCAATCTCATCAAAACACATGTCAATGGTTCATTCCATCGATTAATCTCAAATCACATATCAATGGTCCATCCATTGACTAAAATTTTACTCAAATATCTACCCATGGTTACGTGTAACGTACTGTAACAAGGTGACCAAGCTCCTTACCTTGGCAAGGTCTCCATCTATATTGCACGTGATTGGCTCATAAGGATATCCTAAACTAGTATGCATACCCATAAATCCCTCTATTGGCTCACGGCGATATTGAGTACGAAACCCACATCCTCCGATACCCACAAGATCAATCTAGAATATTTATCACAAGTTGGTTTCATAAATTAAAACATATAATCTTTTGCAACTCGATTTATCATATAGAATACACTTCACTATGCATTTCGAAATTATATTTCCATATCATTTCGAAATCTATTTCATAAACCTGCGACATTTTGAAATGCTTTTCATAAAACATTTCTCAAATCATCATAGAACTCATTTCATAAACTAGTTCACAAATCAATATATATATATATATGTCACGTTTTGCAATGTTTTTCTTAAAATATTTCTTAAACCATTCACAGGTACCAAATCATTATAAACGCCTGATCCATATTTTATACAACAAACATGCTTGTTTATAACTCATAATATATTAAATCTTTATCACTTTCAAGACGTGAGTTTACAAATTCATAGAAAAAATTGCACTATTTACTTGGGAATGCCCTAGCCAAACAACGCATAGCTAAACGAGTTGACGATTTCGATACCTAACAATTAGATGAGAATTGACATTAAAACTAAATAAAACTCTACCTCAACTATGAAATGACTAAACTACGCCTAAATGCTACAAAAGGACTCCTATGTACTAACAAATCGCTCACCCAAAGTGATTATTCAAAATTATCCATAATGCGGAGCTTGAGCGCAAACCTTAAAATTTTGCTTCGACTAAACCGTTGCTTCAAAATAACTTCTGTCAAACCCCCACAACTCCATGATGCCATAATCCACCATTTCCATTAAATCCCAAAGCTTAACAACTCAAGAGTTGGACTTTGACAACTACTCAGATTGAAAGTATGAGGGACATGAGCACTTACCGGACGTTGTGATACATAATCGAGTCGGTTTGGAGAGGCATCCGTCGCACGTGGAAATACCCTGTCTTCCCTTTTTTACCCTTTTTTCCCCCTTATTCTTCATTTCCCTTTTTTTTCTTTTTCTTTTAGTGCACAAGCTCTCGGGTGCGCTTCGTAAACCGAGCACCCACTTCTTCGCTTTGTTGACTTTTCAACCTTCTTTTCCTTTTCCTTTTTCTTTGTTTTGCTTTTCACCTTTGCCTTTCTGACTTTAAAAAAAAAAAAAAAAACCATATTTTACAATATGTGGACCTTAAATGCGCTGCATGTGTATGATGCACATAAGGTGCATGTACGAAACCTCAACTTGTCACATTAAAATAGGAGTCTCTCCCCGCCCTTCGCTATAAATGATCAGGGTTTGATTAGAGGACCCTTAAACCCTTCACTCTAAAACAAGAATTCATCCTTACCCTCATTGCTCATGGGGAGGTATCGTTTCCAAGTGCTCACCCTAGTAACTCTATTACTTATTTTAAATAATTCATGTGTGTGCTTCTGTAGCAATTCAATGTCCATTTGCCAAGAGCAAGAAAGAGAGGCTCTATTCCAGTTTCGACAAAGCCTCTTAGATCAATCTGGCTTGCTTTCTTCATGGAAAGGCAAGGATTGTTGCAAATGGGAAGGAGTGATTTGTGATGGAGTCTCTGGTCATGTCATCAAGCTCCAATTGTTACCCCAACCAGGAAAAGACAAAACTAGTATTTATCTTCGCACGGTATCGATGCTCTCCTTGGTTGGTGAGTTGAACTCTTCTTTGCTCCACTTGAGATACTTGGACCACTTGGACTTAAGCGGGATCAAATCCAATCATCAAAGAATCCCCAAATTTCTCGGTTCGATGAAACAATTGAGGTACCTCAATCTATCAATTGGTAGCTTCCGTGGAACGGTTCCTCAACAATTGGGAAACCTCACCAAGTTGGAAGTCCTCGATCTTCATAATGAAAGAGAATTGCTTGTTGATGATATCCAATGGATTTCTTATCTTCGGTCACTGAAATACCTTGACTTGAGTGGCTCAGAATTTGCAGATGGAAGAGGATTCATGCAGGTGATTAGCACACTCCCAGCTTTATCACATTTGAGCTTATCAAGTTGTGAATTCTATAATTTTCATCTGTCTTCTAATAGCCTAGCAAATTCTACTTCACTTGTTAATCTTCACTACCTCGATCTGTCAATGAATCTTTTCGAAGGTCCCATCTCAAGCACCATATTTCAAAACATGACATCTCTCCAGCATCTTGATCTTTCAAGGAACTCTTTCAACTCGTCAATTCCCATGTGGTTTGACAAGTTTACTAGCCTTGTTCATCTCAATCTCAAGGGAAGTGTTTTTGAGAGCATTGAAGGAGGCTTATTCTCATTCTTAAAGAACAAGCGATACCTCAAGTCATTGCTTTTGTGTGCTAAACATATTGGAGAGGAGATTTCAACACGCCAGGTAAATTCTTCGGGACTCATTGAGAATAACTTAGAGAGTCTGGAGATATTTGGTAATCATCTTAAGGTTGCTTTGCCCAACTGGTTAGTGCTCTTTACTAACCTAAAACACATTCAGCTTCCCTTCAATTCCTTCTCCGGTTCAATGCCCAGTGTCATTGGGTCATTGTTGAACTTGGTAACTCTAGATTTTTCAAATAATCAATTGAACGGATCCATTCCATTATCATTAGGTCGGTTGTCGTCGTTGATATTGTTAGATCTTTCTCATAATCAATTGGTGGGGCATATTCCCGAATCATTAGGGAAATTGTGGGCTTTACAATACTTGTATCTTGAAAGTAATCATTTGGCTGGGTCTATACCTAATAGTTTCGGAAAGCTTTCTCATCTCTCGGCTCTATATCTTGGTAACAATTCTTTGGGAGGTGTGATTTCGGAAATCCATTTTTTTAATATGTCAAGGCTCGAGCATTTGGATGTTAGTGACAATAATAACTTGACTTTCAAAGTAAGACCCAGCTGGATACCCCCTTTCCAACTTACATTCGTTGAAATGGGATCTTGTACATTTGGAACTCCATTTCCTCAATGGATTCGGACACAAGTGGAAACCGAATATATCAGGCTCTCTAACGCTTCCCTCTTTGGGCCACTGCCAAATTGGATAGCCGACTTAAATCTTTACGGGCTCGATCTATCTCACAATCAAATTACCGGACCCTTGCCCATCTTATCTTCTTACTGTTCCTATTTGGATCTCTCCTACAACTTGATCTCTGGATCTCTTCCGATAGATATTGGTTTGGTGTACCATTTCGATGCTTTGCATCTCAATGATAACAAAATCAATGGCAAAATACCGTCATCGTTATGTGACATGGATGACTTGGCTATTTTGAATCTCGCCAATAATAAGCTATTTGGTGGTATTCCAGACTGTTGGAAGAGTTCTTCATCTCTCTTCGTAATCAGTCCACAGCCAGGCAAACGTTCCCTTTCATCCCTACACTTGAATGGAAACTGTCTCAATGGGGAGATTCCTTTGTCTTTGGGTTATTGCACAAGTCTAGAAATTTTAGATCTTGGAGAGAATAACTTCTCCGGAAGTGTCCCAGCATGGTCTAGTGGAAGCTTTCCGTGTTTGTCGATCCTGAGGCTACGAGAGAATAGGTTTACTGGAAGCATCCCTCTGCAGCTTTGCTCACTCTCACGATTGAAAATACTAGACGTGGCAGTGAATAATTTGACAGGAATGATCCCACGTTGTCTTGGCAATATGACAAACATGACAAAGTCCAATCATGTCAATCCATCACAAGATATGACTTTCTTTCTACCTATATCATCATTGTCACGTCATAATGCGGGATTCCTAAAAGGTAACATTTGGGATAAAGAGATCGTGGGTGAGATCATGAAGGGAAGATACTATGAATACACTGAAAGTGTTCTGCAACTTATGGTCAATTTGGACCTCTCAAGTAACAATTTGATCGGGTCAATTCCCGAAGAAATTACTGTTCTTTCCGGCTTGTATGGCTTGAACTTGTCACACAACCTTCTCTCTGGAGGTATGCCCATTGGCATTGGGAACATGGTGTCGCTTGAGTCTCTTGATCTTTCGAACAACCACCTCTCAGGGACTATTCCACAGGGTATTTCGGCGTTGACATTTTTGGGCCACCTGAACCTATCACAAAACAACTTTACTGGGCAAATTCCAAAAGGAAATCAAATCCAGACACTCGATGATCCTTCCATATATGCCAGCAATCCTCTACTCTGTGGGGATCTTCTAAGAAGAAAATGCCTAGATGCTGACACACCTCAACCTCCGAAAATCCCTCACCCTGAAGGTATGCATGAAGAGGATAAGCTTGAAGAGGCGTTGTTCTACGGGGTCGTAATGCTTGGATTTGCGACGGGGTTTTGGGGCTTCTTTGGAATTTTGCACTTCAAGAAGGATTGGAGACATGCATATTTCAGCTTTGCCGATCATGCAACAAATAAGGTATGTGTGGCTATAGTAGTGAATGTAGCCGAGTTGAAGAGACTGAGACGGTCAAGAAACACGTAAATAATGAGCAATCTCTTGCCCTCTCCTCCCTTGCCTTTGGTCATTCATTTTGGGTATGTGAAATTTATTGTGCTTTCCATTAGTTGGCTTATTGATGTAATGTAATTACAGTGCTGTGAGGTTTCCAACTTTGTCCAGGAATATGATATATGCATATTAAGAGAGAGGCTACCATTGTTGAAACTAGGTCGTTTTCCCAGATTCAAGGTTGAATACAACTAAAATATCAAGTCCATAATCGGATTAAAGATCAAAAGCAGATTTGCAAAATTTCAAAGAAGGGATGAGAATTCTAAAGCAAGGGTTTATGAGATATTTGTTTGAGTTAGGCAAATTTCAAAATCAGATCTACCAAATTTCAAGAGGAAAGAGAGCTAAAGGTTCTAGAGGTTCGAACTAGAAACAACTTTTTGTTTTTTCGTTTTTTGTTTTTAATTTCTTTCTTCTAAATTTTGACAAATATTTTTTATTTAACTATTTTATGGTTTTCAATACGCACTTAGGATGCCACATGAAATGCCAACATGGCGTTTCACGGGAACTTAACTACCATATCTGCATTTCATTTAGCAATGGCATTATAAGTTTACCAACTAAAGCAGAAATCTCAACTGAAAATTTTGCGGCTTTCCATTTCCGTTAATGAATATTTTGCTTCTGTTGTCTCTCTCAGTATTCATCCACAGCCCGAATTTTGCTTGTCCCCTAAAGCTGAAGTTGTTTTTTTCCTTCCTTCGGCCAAGAAAGCTGACGTCGAAGTTGAAGGCATTGATTTGCCTATTGAAAATGGAGATAGTTCCCGTTCTCAATGTTTGGACAGGATGAGTTTGCCTGGAAGCTTATCTATTGTCAACGACTGTATATAGATCTGAATTTAACCTTACTTAAAAGATAAAATTCTGGTTACTTTATCAAGTTCAGCTATGCCTGCTTTCACCACCACAACTTGCTTGAGTTTACTTGGTCACAAATTGTTTTCTAAGCTACTTCGGATCATGGGTTTTCTACGCAACTGCTGGCTTTCTTTAACAAGGAATGTTGGCAGTTTATGATCATCCAATCTATCCTAGAAAATCGTTGAAATAATTTGCCAAAAATGTGTTTTGTTCATTTGATTCTGTTTATATTTTACCTTGATTTTTCTGTGTTTTTTGACCTCAGAGGCTTCTTGATGAAAACCAATCTACGAGTATCGAAATTGATGGCAAAATCATACCCTTAGCTTCTTATTTCTTCCCCTTCGCGAATGACTTTTGTTCTCTGCTAGAAATCAATCATGGTTTTCGCCAGTCTAAACTAGGCTTTATCTCTGAACTGTATATTGAGTTTGAATTCCTCAACCCTTCTCATATTCAACATCGATCCAAAGCTTGTGCTACATTTTTCTCTACAACATGGTGGTTAGATTCTGCTTTTTCTGGATGCTTTTAGCGGTTTTCGTGAATGTTTATCCCCACTCATTTTCAGACCTGTACTTTTATTATAAGGTAAGAACATATGCTGTCTGATTCTTTTTTCTTGGGTGGATTTTTCCCTTATTTTATTTTATGATAGCTCTGAGTTCCTTAGTGTGGTTTATATGTTGAAAGGGTCCTGAGACCCTTTCACTTGCTGCACATGAATTCCGCTACCGATCCCTTGCTTAACGACCATCACTATAGTATAGTGATTTACATCCATGGGACACAATTAACGCATAACTAAATAATCAACTTACATCCATCTATTGAAAGAAAAGCCTACACAGAGAAAGTTGTTTTACAGATCGAACCGTTTTTGTTTTTTATGGTCGAAATGATCATTTATCTTGAATTTTTATGGACAAAGCAAACTCAAGTTTAAAATAGGTGTTGCGGGAGAAGAATTCAGAAATAAAGAATAAATAATCACATTTGTGGTGTTGTGAACGTGGTCACAATATGCTTTTCGTTGTTATTTTCTATTGTCTTGCCTTTTAAGCAATGGCCGACGTATTCCCCTACGTAGCATGGGCAACAAGACTAATTAAGATTGCTATTTCGAATTTCATAATTTAGTAAAAGTTATAACGTGAATTGAACAGTGCCGTTATAGACACACATTTATATAGAGAAACAATCGTTAACCCATAACACTTGACTTAGTACGTGTCTGGCTTTGCAAAAATTGGGCTTAATTCTCCACTATCTACTTAGTGGAGCTACTTTTCACTTGGACTAATTTGTAGAGGTTGAATTCTCTCTTCTGGATGGGGCCAAGTCATCAATTTACGAACTACAATTGCAAGAATGGATGTCCCTTTTCTTCTGTGATTATGATTATGATATACGGACCTTACGTATGCTGCATATACATCATTTGAAAGAAAAATTTCACCCTACTCTTCTCTATAAATGATTCGGGTTTAATTAGAGGATCCTTAAACCCCCACTCGCTAAAGTATAAATTTGTTCTTTGCCTGTGAGACTCTCCCTGATCGCTCATGAGGAGATATCGTTCTCAAGTTCTTTCATTAGTAACTCCATTGCTCATTTTAAATAATTCATGTGTTTGCTTCCGTAGAAAATGAACTTCCATTTGTAGACAGCAAGAAAGAGAGGTTTTGCTCTAGATGAAATGATTGAGGCCAATCCTTTGTACTGAATGCAGAACTATTGAATCGCTTTCAGAATTCCAGAAGCTTGGAAATTCATAAGAAATAATTAGTTGGAAGTAGTTCACGTTTCCTCTTGTTGATTCCAAGTTCTCGTCTACAATTCAGAAAGCTAGAAACTTCACCAATGGAATGAAATTGATCTAATTAAGGTAAAAAATCAGCCCTTCCCTTTCTATAAATTCACAATAGATAATCCAATGATACACATTAAATTGCCTTTGTTTTATTGCACATTCTACTCAACAAATCGTATCATCTTTAAGTTCCTTTTCATTAGGATGCGACCATAATACATTCAACATTGATCGCGACATTAACAAGCATCAATGATTCTAATTCAATTTTAAATCTTTCAATTGGATCAATTTAGTTTTAAACCTTTTGCATTTGTAAGAATTGAGTATATCCGGTCAATTTTGGCCGGAAATCACTAATATGAATAATTTTTTAATTTTTCTGCTTTTTTTTTTTGTATTTCCTTTTCTTATTCTTCTTTTCTTCCCTTTTTTTAACCCAACTGTGGGTTGACAAGGGCCCCACACCCTTGCCAAGCCCGGTGAGGGTGTCATGGCCCTCGTCGGCTAACATGTGAGGGTGTGGGCCCTCGCCTTTGACTGGTGATGGTTGGCCAGCAACCTCATTGGCCAAAGTGGTAAAAAAAAAAAGAATTATAAAAGATTCAAAAAATTATTAAAAATATTATTTAATAAAGTGTCTCCATGGTTGTAACCCTTAAGAATTTTTAAAACTCTTCATTTGTTGAGTAGGCATGACTTTAAGCTCTCTCAACAAGTACGAAAGTCTAAAAGTTTTTTATGACTTGCTTATGTTTCGAGTGAATAATTCATCAATTAAACGTTATTGAAAAAGTCTTCTCACATAGCTGGATTCAAGCCTTTTTAACAAAAAAGAAAGGAGAATGTCTCCTGTCTTGTACTCGCTTTTGGGATGTTATTGACTTAACTGAAGCTTTTGCAGAAATGTTTAGGGTAGTAAAACAGTTTTTCCTCCAGTTGCTGTAATTTTTGCTCGTTCAGCCGGTTTCAATTTTTAAGCTGGGATAGTATGGCATGACTACTCTAGGACTCCTACGTCACAAAAGAAAAAAGGGATATGTTCACTCGAAGTTTTAAAACTTATTATGAAAGTACAATTAAAACCTAAAACTTGCAAAATGTTCCCAATCGGCTTGGCTTGGGAGGTTTTAAGGCGGAAGAAGGCACATGTCAGTTGGCATTCTTTCATCTGGAACAATGCTATCCTGCCTCGGTACCAACTTCATATTTGGCTCATCACCAAGTCTAGGCTTCCTACCCAGTCTCTCCTTATGTCTTATGGTAGGATTGATGCTGCTTCCTGCCCCTTTTGCAATGATATGCCCTCTATAGATCATCTCTTTTTTGGATGTCGCATTATGGCTAGTATTGTTTTCTTTTGGGAGGCTAGGTGTAATCTTCCTTGGCGGAATAGATCTTGACATGAAAATCCGGATTTAGCCATAACCTTGCTTTCGGGCAAGGAGTTTTATAAGTGTGTTGCCCGCTGTTCTTTTGGTGCGATGTGCTATATCATTTGGAAGAACATGAACGACATACTCTTCAGAGGGGAGCAGCTTTCTGTTCCGGCCATGAAGAAGCATCTCCTTCAAGTTGTTAAAGACAAGGCGGTCACCTTCAGGAACATGGAGGACTCCATCAGGAATAGAAGGTTGCAACACTCTTGGGATGTTGTTCCCATTATTTTCTTGTCTAGGGATTACACTTAGAGTTTTTGGCCAGTTTGGTTGCCTTTGGATGGCGGTTGTACTTGCCGCTTGGGCCTTTCTTTGTTGTTCTTGTTGTTGCCATTTGGCTTTTCTCGCGGCTTCCTTTCACTCATTTAGAGCCTGTTCTTCATGAGTGCAAGTTTTTGAAGCCGTTTCATTTGTACAATTTGGTTTTTCCGCAATATATTGCTTACTTTTTTTACCAAAAAAAAAAAATCCTAAAACTTATAAAATCGATGCAATTGAGTCTTTCTGTTAACTCCGTCTAACTTGGTTGACAAAAAATACTGACATGGCTTTTTGATATTTTCTTTCTCCTATGTGGTGATGACATGATAGTCGAAATCTGATTTTTAATTCAATTTTTATTCAAATTAAATAAAAATAAGCTATTTTTTAATTTTTTTTTTTAAAAAAAAAAAAAAAAAGAAAGGAGAAGAAGCAGGCAGCAAGAATGCTAGAAGCTTGGAAATTCAATCGTTAAATGAAACAGTTATGGTCAATCCTTTGTACTAGATGCAAAACTTTTGAAGTGCTTGCAAAATGCTAGAAGCTTGGAAATTCATAAATAGTTGGTTGGAATTGATTCATATTTCTTTTTGTTCATTCCAAGTTCTCTCGACTAAAATCTGGAAAGCTAGTAATCTTACCGGTTGAATGAAATCGATGTAATTAAGGTTAAAAAGTCAGCTTTTTCCTCCTCTAAATATAAAACAATACATTGCCTTTTCTTTTCCAAAAAAATTATACTGCGCAATTGACTTGATATATTGTATTATTTGTGGCCTCTCTTCTTGTTCATTAGGACATGACGAAAATTTTATTAGAACCCGTTACGGCATCAAAATGTATTAAATTGGAAGTTGCTTGATTAGTGGTAGAGACAGAGAGAAGGTTCAATCAACTTGAAGTTATTTATGAATAGTTAGCTTTCCTTACCTAAAATTGTTGAAACCTAAAATTTCCATTTACATTTAGGGCTTAATTGCATAGAAAATTAGGGATTAGTCTATAAAAAATGTAAAAAGTAAAGTAGATAATTTTCATTAAAATGCATCACATTTTCATTAAATTGCATCCATATATACATTAAGAACATTTGCATTACTAGTATTAAAAATTACAAAATTAAAAAACAATTTAAAATTTAAAAAAGGAGCCGAGCCGGACCGGGGTAGGGACAGCCTTAGCCTGGCCCCTCCTTCTTTTCCCTTCTCTTTTTCCCCGCCTAGGCCGGCCCAGCCCACTTCTTCTTTTCCTTTATCCCCAGCCCAGCTTTCTCTCTTTCTTTTCTTCCCCCCAGCCCGGCCTTCTTTCCCTCCCGCGGGCAAAAGAACAAACACCAGAACGCGACAAAGAAGGACAGAGGATGGTAGTGAAGAGGGGAGGACGAGGCGGACGTTGCGCGGATGCTCGGCCAGGAATGTCGTGCGGTACGGGGCTGGTCAGCGCAGCTGGCGTCGCCGCTTAAGAATGAGATAGGAGCGTTGATCTTCGGGGGTGTTTTTTTTTTTTTTGCCCTTTCTTCGGCTGGAGAGAGCAGAGGGGGGTTTCTTCGGTAAGCAACCTAGAGAGAGAGAGAGAGAGAGAGAGAGAGAGAGAGAGAGAGAGAGTCTGAGAGCGAGAAGGCCTCCGGCGGTCCGGCCACACCCGAACCCCTCCGAAGACCCCCGGCCGCGTTCTCGAGCCCGCAACTCCCGCTCTCCCCGCATCAAGTCTCCGGTGGGTCACGTTCCTTCTTTTGATTTTGCGCGGTTCGGGCCATTTCCCCGAGGATCTTGGCTCGGAGGCGTGTGAGGAGCTCGCCTCCCATTCGCCGCCACCGAGCCGGTTAGGGCCACCTCCGGCGACCGAGCTCGCGCTCCCCTTTTCTCCGTTTGATGCTTTGTTACACCCGGCCTCGGTTCAACTGAGACCGGGACTTTTCGTTCTCCGTTCTCGCTCGTGTTGAATGCAAATAATTCGTCTCTGAGTTGGCCTCGAGTGTTGCTTGTGCACTGTGTATTGATTTTGACCGGAAAGCGTGTCATGAATGAGTACGTGGCCTACCTTTTCGGGACGCCCTCCAAATGCTTGATGAAATGCCTGAACCAGATTCACATTGGTCTTCTTTGACTCTTGGTCTGCTCTTGGGAGTATTTTGGTCACTAGACATAGCTTTGTATTGTTTTCGTGCCGTTCTATTACTTGGCATGTTGTTTCTTTGTGTGGTTGTTGTGTATTCGTGGTTTGGACGCTGAACATAGGCATTTTAGCGGGTAGATACGTTCAACGTGGTGGCCGTGAGTGCGGCAGTGGCATTTTTCCGGTGACCGGAATCAGCCTGTGATGGAGGACCAGCGGTGGATGTAGATTGATTCACTGTGAAGCACAGCGTTCAAGTTCGAGCGCTTTGGTTCTGAGTCGCGATAAAAATCCTTCAAATATCGTGCTGCAGTGGGGAGATCGACCATACTTTAGAGAGGGAAGAACATAGGAAATGAGCTTGGGCTGAACTTTAGTAAACCTAGGTTGGGCTTAAGTTAATTGAGTCTGATTTGGTTTGGGCCTAATTGGTCTTGTGGATTTTGGTTTTAATTCGGTTGAGATTATTTGGACTTGTCTGGTTCAGTTTAGTTTGGGCTGGACGTTTTAGGTGAGTTGGGCTTTTGAGTTTAATTCAGGTTTGTTATAAAGGTCTAGGTCGGATTGGGCTCAATGTGGGAATCTGTCCGCGAATTGGTCCTGCTCGGAAGGCCCGGATTCAGGCCCGAGCCCGACCGCGCTTGATAGTCCATGGCGATGTCCTTATTTGCGGATTTAAAAAAAACTAAATTAAATTAAATTCAGAATTTTGAAAATTTAGAAAATTCCGAAATTGATAATTTTTTTTAGAAAATTCGGAAAATCCCTAAAATTCCATGAAAATTCAAAAAGAATTAAAAAAATTAGAATTCCCCAAAAATGCTTTAAAATAGTCTTTTGAGTAGCCTTTTCTTAAAATTATGGGGAAATCATTGAAAAATTGTGCTCAAAAGTTGAACGAGCCCTTATGACTTTACAATAGGGTTTTGATTGTCCTTAAAAAATGAATGCCTTTGATTGAGCACTTTCGATATGTTCATTATGGTTTCTCTTTACCTTGGTTAGATATGGCATGCCCCCCGATTTAGTAATCTTTGCTATCTCATGCAATTTATTTAATGCTTTTATTGGCTGTTGATTGTTATTTTAATGATTGCGTACTCGCATATTTGTCTCACATGTTAGTGGATAATTTAATATCAATCCAAACTACCTAACAAAAATCTTTTTAAATGAACAAGATTATGTATCGAAATGGCATTAATTGATTAATTTGTGTAATTACGTTGTCAGCTCTAAATTCTCTGGTTGTGTAAAAAGTGGGGTACACTCTTATGCCTCATTTGATTTCTAGCTGACCTCAATAAGTTAGTGGCAATTCTTTTTTTTAGAAAATTCTCATAGTGTCAATTTGGATATTTAATGTTGCACGAGGTATGAGCTTGGGAGAGTCCGCATTTAAATTATGGGTCGTAGGTCTGTTCTTTAGGCGATACTACTAAACCTATTTCCCTCTTCCCTCATGATAATAATGGACACTCAAATGGTGGTAGCCACATTTTATAATAATAGAATGCATATGCACAGTAAAGTCTCCATGATTTTGGCTCTTAATTCTCATATTGTGTTATCTTTTGATGTATCCATAATTTATTTTTTTTGGTCTATATGAACAGATAATTTAAGAGTGCAGAAAACTGAGAATCCAAAGTAGTTTAGAAAACAACTCATGTTTGAGTAAACTTAAGCAATACAAGATGGTGAATGCATGTATAGCTAAACTTGATAAAGTAACCTGAATTTTATTTAACGTAGGGCTAAATTCAGTTTCTACACAGTCACTGACCAAGCAAACTCATCCTATCCAAACATTGCTTTTGAAGCAATGGCTGACAAAATCTTGCGCGTAGCATGGACAACATGACTAATTAAGATTGTTATTTTGATTTTGATAATTTGGTAAAAATCATAGCGTGAAATTAACAGTATTGTTATAGACACGCATTTATATAGAGAAACAATCATTAACCCATAAGACTTGACTTAGTTCGTGTTTGGCACTATAAAAATTGGGCGTAATTCTCCAGGATCTCCTTAATGGAGTTGCTTTGCACTTGGACTAATTTGTATAGGTTGAATTCTCTCTTTCGGATGGGGGCCCAGTCATTAATTTACAAAGTCCAATTGAATTCTCTCTTGTAAGAATGGATGTGCCTTTTCTTCTATAACTATGATTATTATAAGCAATAGCCGGCAAATTCCCATGCGTAGCACGGGCAACAAGACTAATTAAAATTGCTAATTTGGAATCAATAATTTAGAAGAAATCATAATGTGAAATGAGTGATGCTGTTATAGACACACATTTTTTTTTTTTTTATAGAGAAAGAGCCATTAACTAATAAGACTTAGACTTAGTCCATGTTAGGCACTACACAATTTGGGCGTAATACTCCACGATCTTTTTAGTGGAGTTGCTTTTCACTTGGACTAATTTGTAGAGGTTGAATTCAATCTTCTGGATGGGGCCAATCATCAATTTATAAAGTGCAATTGAATTCTCTCTTGCAAGAATGGATGTGCTTTTTCTTCCATGACTATGATTATTAAAAGCGATGGCCGGCAAATTCCTGCGCATAGCACGGACAACAAAATTAATTAAAATTTTTATTTTGGAATTGATAATTTAAGAAAAAATCATAATGTGAAATGGACGGTACCATTATAGACATGCATTTTTATAGAGAAACAATTATTAACTCAGAAGACTTGGTGTTCGGCACTGCAAAAATTGGGCATAATTCTCCACTATCACCTTAGTGGAGTTGCTTTTTACTTGGACTAATTTGTAGAGATTGAATTCTCTCTTTTGAATGGGGGCCCAATCATCAATTTACAAAGTTCAATTGAATTCTCTCTTGCAAGAATGGATGTGCCTTTTCTTCTATGATTGTGATTATTATAAGCAATGGTCGGCAAATTCCCGTGAATAGCATGGGCAACAAGACTAATTAAATTAGCTGTTTCAAAATTGATAATTTAGTAAAAATCATTATGTGAAATGAACAGTGCCACTATAGATACGCATTTTTATAAAAAATAATTATTAACTCATAACACTTGGACTTAGTTTGTGTTTGGCATTGCAAAAATTGGGCATAATTCTCCACTATCTCCTTAGTGGAGCTACTTTTCACTTGGACTAATTTGTAGAGGTTGAATTCAATCTTCTGGATGGGCCCCCATAATCAATTTACAAACTCCAATTGCAATAATAGATGTGCCTTTTCTTCTGACTAAGATTATGATATGTTGATCTTACATGTGTTGCATATACATCCTTCGAGATGGAACCCCGCTTGTCACATTAAAAGAAAAATCTCCCCCTACTCTTCTTCATAATTGATCAGGGTTTAATTAGAGGATCCTTAAACCCCCACTCTCTAAAGCATAAATTTGTCTTTGCTCTTTTTGAATAATTAGAGGATCCTTAAACCCATGAGACTATCTTAGGAGATATTTTTCTCGAGTCCTTTCACTAGTAACTTTATTGCTCTTTTTGAATAATTCATGTGTTTACTTATGTAGAAACTCTACTTCCACTTGTAGAGAGCAAGAAAGAGAGGTTTCGCTTCAGCTTAGACAACGCATCACATACCTATCTTGGTTTATGTTAGTGAATTTTTCTTTAATGTACTCTGATTTTTAGTATCCTCGAATTCGAGTTATGGAAAAATGAATTTTCCAATCCACGAACTCTAAATGGAGAGACTACAAAAGCGATTTAGAAGCTGCTCACTACTATAGCTCACCATCATTGTCAAATCATTCAAATAATCTTCTGGTTCGACACATTTCATAAATCAAAGGAAGGAAAAGAACATTAAAATGTTTAGCGTCGTTTTGATCAGACGTGTTAAATTTTAAGTGTACTTTAATGTCCTCATTAGTTGATGGATGTTTTGTAAAGATCCTTTTTCTTTTAATTATGGAAGCTACGTGCGAGGAAAAAAATTTAACAGGCAAGAACAAAGCATGCGACGCACTTCAAGGAAGAAAAGTTTTCAAAGGGTAACTGTAGAGAGAGTAAATTTTCGTACCCTTCGTTGGGCTCTTATGCTCCCCCTCTCAGTCAAACTTAAACTGTATAATGGATAGTTTCACTTAAAAGAAAGAAGACAATATTGGTGAACTGAGTCTTAAAAAGAAATATTGAACCTATCTTATGATTACATATGGTTGATTTGACTATGCTAACTACAATTGATCAAACAATGAAATAATAGGGACACTTGATTTACATAAATAGGCCGGTGTGACCTATTTTATAGGGAGAGCATCATGATATTTTCACTATAAATTAAGTGATATAACGGAGATAACAATTACAATTGAGTCACTCAAACACTCTCAATATTTTTTTGCCCCTAATTAAACTCAATAATGTTTAGCACTCATAATTTCTTGCAAAATACATCTCAATATCACAAAGAATTTCCAAATCTTACCACATGATTTCACGGCTTGAACACCAACTTCGTGAGACTTAATTCATGAATTTTTCTCCAACAATCGTATGAGAATTCCAGAGACTCGAGAACTCTCCATCAATGGCAAATCAACAAGGGTAATTCCCAAAAGAGATTTGCTTATTTTATATATCAAACGAGGAACTATAGGCCTTGCCGAATCCAAACCAAATTTGGGAAGTTGATATCCCTAATTTGTTTTGAAACTTAATCCAATTTGGACTTTCCTTTTAAGTTTTTAATTTTATCGCTTATTTGTCCATTCGAATTCCCAAATAGGAAATCTCTTATATGAATTCAGACTCACTTACGAGCCCGAATTTGAGACATATTTCGACACTAATAGGAAGCAGAGTTGGGAAGAGGGCTTAATTGAGTTGATTTATTCATCATGCTTAGCGATGAGAGGAAGAAGGATGAGCATGAGCCTGCCGTAGAGGCCATTCTAATTTCTCTGTGTCAGCCAATCTCTCTCTCTCTCTCTCGCTCTCTCTCTCTGTCTCTGTCTCTGTCTCTGTCTCTGTCTCTCTCTGTGAGGCACCAATGCCCAAGGCACCTTCTTAACAATGAGAAGCTTAGGGGAGAAAAGCTCGAGTGATGATCCAACAAATGTTCATGTCCATTATCAGATGAAATGGTTGAGGCCAATCCATTGTACTTGATGCAAAACTGTTGAAGCGCTTTTAGTATACCGGAAGCTTGGAAATTCATAAGAAGTAATTAATTGGAAGCGCTTAATGTTTCTTCTTGTTAATTCCATGTTCTCGACTACGATGCAGAAAGCTAGAAGCTTTACTAGTTGAATGAAAATGATGTAATTAAGGTAAAAGATGGGCCCTTTCCTTCCTATAAATTTACAGTAAATAATCTTACGATAGAAATTACATTGCCTTTGTTACATTGCACTATCTAATTGATAAAATGTATCATCATTAAGTTTGTTTTCATAGGATGCAATCAAAATATTTTAAGAATTGATTGCGACATCAACATGTATCATTCGGGAAGTTGCTTGATTACGTAGAGAGAGAACGTTCACTTGATTTGGAGTTATTAATGGATTGCCAGTGTTATCCTTACCTATAATTGACACTCAAATGGTGGCTTTTACATATCTTAATAAGAGAATGGGTATGCATAACAAAGTCTTCCCATGATTGTAGTCCATGAGAAATTTTGAAAACTCTTCATCTGTTGAGTAGGCACCACTTTAAGTTCTCTAAATAACCACGAAAGTCTAAAAGTTTTTGTGACTTTCTTTCATATTTCGAGTGGCTAAATTACACGTTATTGAAAAAGCCTCTCATATATCTGGATTCAATCTTTTTTAACCCAAAAAAGAAAAAAGAAAAAAGAAGGGAGAATGTCACATCAGTCTTGTGCTTGGTTTTGGGATAGTATTGGCTCAAACGAAGTTTTCGCATAGATGCTTAGGGTAGTAAAATAGTTTGTCCTTCCACAGTTGTTGGAGTTTTGTGAATACACGATATTTGCTTTTAAAAAGAAGAAGAAGAAATAAATGGGCGCGTTTGATAACGTTTCTGTTCAAAAATTGTTCCAGGGAACAGAAATAAAAAAAAGTGTTTATATTCCGGGGAACAATTTTTGACCAGAAACACGCATTTGGTAAACTTGTTCGAGAATAAAAAATGAATAGAAACACGATTGGTAGATTTTATATTCTTTTTTGTTTCTTTAATTTTTTAATTTTATTTTTCATTTTTTTTTCCTTTTTTTTTTTTTTTTTTCTTCTCTTGGCCGGTGCCGGCCTCCGGCGACCGGCCGACGGGGGCCGATAGCCTCGCCCAAACATGGTGAGGCTCGTCGTGGTTGGGTGAGGCTTGGCCTCGCCTTGGCTGGGCGAGCTCGGCCTCGCCGGATCTAGGCGAGCTCGAGCTCACCCGGCCAAAGCGAGGCCGAGCCTCACCAGCGCGGGCGAGACCGAGCCTCGCCTTGGCTGGGCGAGCTTGGCCTCGTTAGGGGCCGGCGTCGCCAGCCCTCGACGGCCGGTCGCAAAGAAAAAAAGAAGAAGAAAAGAAGAAAAAGAAAAGAACATAAAACGTTTTTGTTTCTTCAGAAGTGTTTCTAGAGCAAGAAATAATTTTTTTTTGTTTCTCATTTCTGTTTTTTTGTGTTTCGGGAACAAAAATTTGATTTTGAACAAAAACGCAAACAAACGCGTTTTGTTCTTTTTTTGTTCCGGGAACAAAAAAAACAAAAAATCTATTCATAAACAAAAAAAAGAAATGAAAACATGCACGCCCAATGCAACCAAACCGACATGGCAATGGTTCAGCCGGAGGAAAATGAAATGGTATGAGTCAGTGTTATCGGCTTATAGCAGTGGGCAAAGGCAAACACCTCTTGGTTTCAACATTTTTAAGCAAAAAATAAAAAGAATACTAGACTAGCTCTAAAGATGGAGGAAGTGATTCTTCTGAAATGTCATAAACAGTTGACTTTGACTTGGAATTATCAGTGGATTTTCATTAGCCTTTAAAAGCAGTAAACATTGACTCAACTTGGAGTCATACATGGGCTTTAATTGAAAGGAACATGTGAACTCTATCTTTTTTGCAATTGAAAACTAAATCAATGGATCATATTCCTCACAATTATTAAATATTATATATGCATGCATTTGTCTCAATGGCACGTAAATTCAAGTTGCACAAGATATCCTATGATATGAGAATATACTCATACTAAAATGAGCATTTCGGACGCTCCAATACATTAATCTTTATTGCTTATTCGAAATATATTTTTTATGCTAATATTTTTTGTAATTGAAAACATAATTCATAATAGTATTTCTACATGATACGTTAGAATTATCTTTATTGTGACTACAAAATCGTGTCTTATCCTAATTACACGATTAAAAGAAGTCTACCCCTATCGTTAGCACAAATGACGTTCCGCGCTTCCATATTTTCCATATTTTGGATATTTGCAATAATTACTCGACTTTTAGGGCAAATCCCAACTAAATCGACATTTACCCAATGAATTTAGACGCGAGCGGAGGACCGTGGCATCTCTCTCTGAAATGCCTCCATTTTGGGGGGCTTTGTCTATATAATTAGCCAACGTGTGAACTTAGTGGCTTGATTTGTCTCACACTCAAATGATCACGCCCTTACTCAATATATATACCTTTTAACGGTTCCAATTAAAATCTCCCCGACAACTTAAATCTCTGTACCTCTTCTACCGTGTCTCCATGATATCGTGATGAATGGTACATTACCATTGTTATTTCAAAGTTTATAATTTAGTTAAGATCAAAACATAAAATAGATGGTGTCTTTAAAAACACGCGATGTAGACTGAGAAAAGACCTTAATATGAATAACGACACATGACCCAAAAGACTTGAATTGATTCGAGATCGGCACTACAAAAAACTAGACAAACTTGCTCACAATCTCCGTAATGGTGCTGCTCTTGCTTCCAAGTTGATGTGGACTTCTCATCTAGATGGGGTCTGCTCATCAATTTACAAACTCCAACTGCGACAATGGATGTGTCTTTTCTCCCTGATGACAACCATTATGTGTGGACCTTAAATGTGCTGCATATACATGATACACAAGCATACATGCATACACATAAGATACATGCATATAACCACAATTTGTCATGTTAAAAGAGAAATCTCTCCCTGCCCTTATCTATAAATGATCTCAGTTTGATTAGAGAACCCTTAAACCCTTCTCTCTAAAACATGAATTCATCTTCTCCTTCAGTGCTCATGGCGAGATATTGTTCCCAAGTGCTCACCCTAGTAACTCTATTACTTATTTTAGATAATTCACGTGTATGCTTTTGTAGCAATTCAACGTCCATTTGCAGAGAGCAAGAAGAGAGGCTCTGCTCCAGCTTCAACGAAGCCTCTTAGATCTATCCGACTTGCTTTCTTCATGGAAAGGCAAAGATTGCTGCAGATGGAAAGGAGTGATTTGTGATGGAGTATATGGTCATATCATCAAGCTCCAATTATTATCCCAACCAAGAAGAGACAAAGCTAGTATTCTTTTTCCCATGCAATTGAAGCTCTCTATGGCTGGTGAGTTGAACTTTGCTTTGCTCCACTTGAGATACTTGAACCACTTGGACTTAAGTGAGATCAATTCCAATCATGGAAGAATCCCATAATTCATCAATTCAATGAAACAATTGAGGTACCTCAATCTGTCGTTTGACAACTTCAATGGAATTGTTCCTCAGCAATTGGGAAATCTCACCAAGTTAAAAGTTCTCGATCTTCATGATTACACTGGAGAATTACTTGTGAAGGATACCCTGTGGGTTTCTTATCTTCGGTCACTAAAGCACCTCGACATGAGTGGCTTAATGATTGTGAACAAAAGAGTCCTCATGTAGGTGATCAACACACTCCCAGCTTTATCGAATTTAAGCTTATCAGATTGTGGATTACATAATTTTCATCTGTCTTCTAATCACTTGGCCAATTATACTTCTCTTGTTCATCTTCAATACCTCAATCTTTCGAGTAATTTTTTCAAAGGTCCCATCTCAAGCATGATATTTCAAAACATGACTTCTCTGCAACATCTTGATCTTTTATGGAACTCTTTCAATTCATCAATTCCCATGTGGTTTGACGAGTTTACAAGCCTTGCTCATCTCAATCTTGAGGCAAATCATTTTGACCGCATTGAAGGAGGCTTATTCTCATTCTTAAAGAACAACCGGTACCTCAAGTCATTGCATTTGCATGGTAACCTAATCAGAGAAGAGATTTCAACAACCCAGGGAAATTCATCGGGACTCACTGCGAATAACTTGGAGAGTCTAGAGATATGGGATAATAATCTTAAGGGTGCTTTGCCCAACTGGTTGGTGCACTTCACAAACGTTAAAGATATTTTGCTTTCCAGCAATTCCTTCTCCGGTCCAATCCCTAGTGTCATTGGATCACTGTCAAACTTGGAAACACTAGATCTTTCTTATAATGAATTGAATGGGACCATTCCACCATCAATAGGTCAGTTGTCATCATTGAGATTGTTAGATCTTTCTAACAATCAATTGGCCGAGCATATTCCTGAGTCATTAGGGAAATTGGGGGATTTGCAATACTTAGATCTTGAAAGTAATCATTTAGAAGGTTTGATTACAGAAATCCATTTTTCTAATTTGTCAAGGCTCAAGGAGTTGTACATCAGTGACAATAATAACTTGAGTTTTAAGGCAAAACCTAGCCGGATACCCCATTTTCCAACTGGTAATTATTAGTATGAGCTCTTGTAAATTCGGAGCTAAAGTTCCCCAATGGATTCAGACACAAGTGGACACCATGGAGATCACACTCTCCAATGCTTCCCTTTTTGGGCCCTTACCGAACTGGTTTGCCAACTTGACGTTTCCTTGGTTCAATCAGATTACCTTGCCAAAATGGTCAGCCAACTTGACGTTTCCCTAGCTCGATCTATCTTACAATCATATTACTGGGCCTTTGCCATAATGGTCAGCCAATTTGACGTTTTCCTTGCTTGATCTATCTTACAATAAGATTACTGGGCCCTTGCCACAATGGTCAGTCAACTTGGCATTTTCAGGGCTTGATCTATCCTACAATCAAATTACTGGACCTTTGCCCAACATGTTTATTAATTGTACCTATTTAGATCTCTCACACAACTTGATCTTTGGATCTCTTCCAAAGATATTGGTATTATGTACCAAGTACATACTCTTGTTGACATCTAAATTTTGGCGATCCGGTCATTCATTTATTATATTAAAAATTAGGGGTTAATTTTATCCCTAAAAAAAAATATTAATTGCATAGCATATTAATTTAGGTGCATTTGTTTTTGATTTGCATTTTGTGCATTTATTTATTGGACCGGTGGCAAATGGGTTGGAATTAGTGGTTCTGAGCTTTAATTTAGCAGATCGGATTAAGCCCACGGAGCAAGCAAAATTGGCCCCAAAATTAATGATAAAAAATCTCATGAAAAATAAGAATTTGAAATTTTTCTAGGATATGATGAATTTTTTGGATAAGGCAAATGTGAAAAGCAAATATTGTGTTTGGAAAAATAATCTTTGTGGATATGAATTTGGAAAAAATTAAAACCTTAATCTTTTGCCTATAAATAATATGTTTGCGTAGGGTTTCAGGAAGGCCACACATTGAATATACGGCCATATAAGGAGGCTTTTCTCTTGATTGCTAGGTCAAAAAAACTCAACGCACAAAAAGAGAAAGAAAGGTTTTACCCCTTTGGCTTTTCCGTTCGATCTGCTGAGGAAGGAAAAGTCAGAAAAGGGAAGAAAAGTACAAAGAAGCAGTAGAGGAAGGGGTGATTGGACAGCTACTGTTCACCATCTTCTTCACGTTTGCTGTTCACGCCTTCACCAGACCGACGGTTCCTCCTCTTCTGTGCTGCGACGACGCTACCGAACCACACCTGCTCTAAGTTCCCGTCGCACCAGCCATGACAAAGCCCCTGCTACGCCTCTGCCCACGACCCAGGACCAGTCGCTAAGGTCCGATGCCCTGCAGCTCCCTCTCCGAGTGACGTCCGCAGCAGCCCGCGAGCTTTCCCTATTGCACTTCCACTTTCCGATCGATCGCGCCTCTACTCTGCCAATGCCCGACCTGCAGCAACCGCGACCCGACGCCCGTGCGGTTTCACCATTTGCTGCTGCCCAACGCCACCGAAGCCCACATCACCGATTTGCTGCCCTGTCAGTCGACACCGCGACTCGACGACCCGTGATTTGCGCTCCAGCTCCGTCGCCTCTGCGAAACCGTTGCTGCCTGCGATGCTGCCGCTGCTCTGCTCTGACTAGTGACTGAGGCCTCTGCTCCACCTCTGCCCGAGTGCCAACGACGCCAGCAGTCGAGTTCCTCACTGCCCCCAGTAGCTCGCTTCTGCTCCGGCGTCCAGAAGCTCTCGCCGGTCATTGCCTGTGACATCCCGATTTTCCAATTCTATTTTCAATAAATTGAGACGGGCATTTCGTTGGCACGCATATAGTTCTTTTCCTTGAGTGGGCCACTCATGTGAAAACTAGTCTATCGGGTGAAGCCGTTAAGAGTTTCTAATGCATCCGACTCGAGAATTTGACTAGGAAGCGACCTTTCGACCGAGCTAATTTGCAAGGGTCATTACGGTACAATTAAAAATCGATTAGAGATCGGAGATAGGTTGACTCGACAGAGGCATGTGATCAGGTGTAGGTGATTCCACCAGATCGCACAATTCTTGTCGATCGGCACTGAACCGACTTTTCTGTCGATTGGGTACCCTGTGTTCGTATTTGAAACCTTGAGATTACCCCGACAACCGAAAGTTGCAAATGTTTTAAAGATGGACATTGTGGCTTGAGATGATCAACCATAGGTCAAATGCATGAAAATTTCTAAAGGCTACCCGGTAGGTTGTGCCGCGCTAGTATCGTGCCAAAGTGAAATTAACCGTTGAATTGAGATCGAATTCAGAAATTGGAAATTTGGGTATGTCACAAATCATTTTAGGAGTATTGAATCTTCCAAAAGATGATTTTTCATGCAAGTCGAGTTTTTCGGCAAAATAGTCAGAGTATGGTTAATTTGGTTTGGAAAATTGGTAGGCCTGCCTTTGGTCTTGCTTTTGGGACTTAAGTTGGTTTTACGGATAAAAAAAGATGTGAATTGAAGTGTGATGACATTGGATTAATTTTATGGGCTTTAATTTAATTCAATTGGAAGAGAATCAAGTGGAATTGAAGAATTGTTTGTACAAGATTTTATGCCCCGGCAGAAAATGAAATTGGACCTATTGAAGATAGTTGTGGAGGATTGAAATTTTAGTGGAAGATGACATCACCTCATGTCATGGTGGTTGGCCAAATTGAAGGAGAACTTGATAAGTGGCAAGTGCTAATTGGTCCTCAAAAAGTGAGGAGGCCCCACCACTTCTTCTTCAACCTTGAGAAGAGAGAGAAAAAGGGGGGAAGGATGTGCGACCGGCCAGGCCAGCCACATGCCCGACTGCCGCTCGGCCATCCGCTCGCCCGTCGCCGGAGCCCGTCACCGCTACGCACCGTCGTCACTTCGCCTTGGCCGCACGCCCTCTGTCTTTCCCCTTCCTCTTTCGTCACCTCTCTCCTCCATTGTTGTTGTGCAAAGATCAGAAAAATGGTAGAGAAGAAGCTGGAGCAGCCATGGCCGTCCCGAGCTGCTGCCGTCGCCGCCGAAGACCCGTCGAAGCCGCCGCCTGCACCGCACGAGCTACCGCTGCCCCTCTTCGCCGTTCCCCGTGCCCGAACCGCCGCCGTTCCCCGTGCCCGAATCGTCGCCGAGCAGCCTCCGTCGACCTCAACCAGCAGCTGCAGAAAATGGGTTTCTCAACCCCTTCTTGGCCCGTTTTGGCCGCCTTCCCGAGCCCGGATGCTCGGCCTGCCTTGAGGAAAGTTGATCCTCGCGTCGTCCTCGTCGTTTTGGTCCGCTCAGCTCGCTAATCCGGTGAGTTTAACTCACTAAATCTTGATTATAGGGTTAATGATGCTCTAAGTGTGCTTAGTCTAAGTTAAGTAAGTTTATGTGGTTAGATTAATTTATTTGATTGATGATTAGATTATGATGTTTAATTAAGTTAAAGTGTTTTTAGTTTAAAGTTAAGTATGTTTATTTTAATATAAAGCCTTCATGTGACATAATAGGGTTTTATTTTTGAATTATTTCATGATTTCGAATTCTGGAATTTATAATATTATATTATATTCCGAAATTATTAAAATATTATTATTTATAAATAAAAAAACGGAAAAATTATTTTTAATCCCGGTTGCTCGAATTTCGTGCCGGTCACCGCTTTGTGTAATCATATTTTGAAGTTGATGATTGGATATTATAAATTGAGCGTTGATCGTGAAAAATATGGATATTATTATTTAATTAATTTTCGGAATAAATTTAATTATTTAATAAATTCTGAAAATTATTTTGGAACCTTATTCTCTCAGAATTTCGTGTTAATTGCTGCTTTGTGCATTTAGAATTTGATATTGATGATTGGTTGTGGCAAATTGAGTGTGATTGCGATATATAGAGATTTTTTATAAAATTCTAAGTGTGGAAATTGATGGGCGATGTGATTAACCACCTATTAGAGGTCGTGTCCAATGGGGCCGTGAATTGCCACCTGATAAAGGTCGCGCCCAATGGGACCGTGAATTGCCACCTGATAAAGGTCGCGCCCAATCGGGCCGTGAATTACCACCTATTAGAGGTCGTGCCCATCGGGCCAGGATCTACCACCTTTTAAAGGTTGTGCCGAGTGGGGCCGTGATGCCACTAATTCTAAAATTGGCCGAGTGGGGCCGTGATTGAGAGCAATGATTGATTTGCTAGAATGACATGTAATCGGCCAAGTCGATTGATCGCTGAGACGATCCAAATGGTTGAATTGTTATGATGATGTGACTGTGCCATAGTTGTTTGGTTATCATAATTGTACGTGGTTGAATTATATAAATTGTGCTAACCTACAGATGAAGGCCAATGCGAGGTAAGTCTTCGGTGTGATGTGGCTCGGCCACCCGGGGCGTATTTTCTTTCTAATAGGGGTTTATGGGGTTGAACTTGCTGAGACATTGTCTCATCCCGGTTTGAGGATTAAAATTTTAGGTCCCTGGTGAATGGAGCGGCTAGATAACTTTGGTTGGCCTTGAGGAGTTGCAGAGGCGAAGTCATAAGGATTGGAGAATGTGTCATGCTAGTTGGTTTTAGGATAATCCCCCCTTTTTTGTCGAGCTGGTCTATTTTGTAGACGATTCAGTGTTGTATTTAAACCCTTTGTGTTTGTAAATGAGTATTTGGTATTGTGATTGATTGCCTGCTTTTATATCCCAAGTTAAATGTTGTCAGGGGATTTGTTTCGCTTCCGTGTGCGTAAATAAATGAATGGGTCGACGGCATATCCTGGGATGTCGCATATTTGATCGACTGCAGTGGGATGTGCGCGTATCTCGGGGGTCGGGGCGTGACATCCCCGTTTAAGTGGTATCAAAGCATAGTCTGTGTATGGAGTGATAAGGTGCGATGAGTCATGGGATAGTCAGTAAAAAAAGGCTTTTAATATGCTGATGCGTGTGGTTTATAGCTGTTTGGTAGCTTGTTTGTGGGGTCACTCAAATTCTAACCTGATGTTGAAATCGAAAACAGGCGTCGATAAAGAGCCTGTAGGATGAGTGACCAGGAGTGGAGGACTCCTTGGAGAAGGTCGGGAGGACCTATACCTCGGGGTAAGATGCTGACAAGAGTCGGTACCTGAGGTAAAGCGCAGGCTTAGACCAGCGCGAGTGTGAGAGTACCGCCGTAAGTTGGTACTTAGAGTGTAGCAGCACCGAATGATCCTAGGTTCATCGGGATTGTCTAGGCGCCAAAGTCTTTGGAAAGTATTTTGGGTTCGTAAGCTCAGGGTCGAGCCGCCGTTGTTGCCGTTGTTTCTACTGTTGCCAGTGTTGTAACCGCTGTTGTTGTTGTGCCTGTTGAGGCCTAATATGGAGTTGTGATCGAGGATCAAGCCTTCGTATCTAAGTCAAGGTTCAGATTTAGTAGAGATGGAAATTAGTTGAGGAAGAAGTTTGATCGTAGAAAAGTATTCCATTCCGTCCATCTGGAAAAGTGAGATGGTTAGGTTAGCAAGGAATCAGATTGGAGTGTGTTATGCTGACAGAAGCCGACATGGATCAGCTCAGTATCTTGGTAAGACGGGTGCTTGTTCTGTATGTGACCATCAGAGTTACCTGGCCAGAAACGGTCTTGGAAAGCCGATGGGACCAATCGAAAGGAGTGTGCCATAGAACGCATCGTGGGGTTTTTAGAACATGCCTTCAGTACAAGAAAGAGCGCATGCTGTTACCTGACAGTAGGCAGGGGACTCACTGATTGCGTGTCGAGTTTATGGAAATGAGGCTTGAGTCAGCCCGGTGTCAAAGTAAAAAGGGAGCATGCTTTGAATGTGGCTAGCATGGCCGTCAGATTAGGAACTGTCCGTGTAAGTTCAGGAAAGTGTAAGCACCGTTACTGCATATAGAACGCCACTAGGATGGCTAGAGGAGCATGAAGGGATCGACCATGCATCAATCAGAAGAAGAATGTTTTTGAGATGTTTTTATCAGAGTAGTGCAGCAGAATTTTCAATGAAGGTTGTAGGATTTTCGTTGTGGTAATAAAGTGATAGAAAGATGAATCTCTGACTATAGTTGTACTTGAAGGAGTTCGTTTAAGTATGACTTGGAAGTTATTTATAAAAAGGTTTGGCTCAAGGAGCTTTCTACTGTTTTGAATCGCGGTAGTGATATAATTCAGTTTGTTTAGCTAGCGAGCGAAAGTTTTGAATCACTGAAAGTTGAAGAGGAACTTCAATCCTTGTTATTCGTCACTGAAGATGACCTGGTTATAGTTGTTGGTTACCGAATCTACTTGGCTACTGAAGTGGATGCTTCAGTTGAGGGGCCGAATATGGAGATCATAATCGTGGTACAGGAGTTTTCTAAGGTATTTTCTAGAGAATTGTCAGGTTTGCAGTCAGAAAGAGAAATAGAGTTCGTGATTAAATTGGCACCCGGAATAGAGCCAATCCCTAAGGCTCCTTACCAGATGGTGTTACTCGAGTTAAAAAAACTGAAGGTGCAAATACAGGAATTGTTGAAGAGGGGATTCATACATTCCAATGCATAACCTTGGGGAGCACCAGTTCTGTTCATGAAGGAGAAATGTGGTTCGTTGTGGTTGTACATCGATATTCTTCAAGATTGACTTGAGGTCAGGGTATCATCAGTTGAGGATCATGAAGAAAGACATACTGAAGTTAAGACCTCGCACTCGATACAGTAGTTATGAGTGCACTATAATGATGTGTGGTTTGACGGACACCTTAGCTATTTGTTGGGTCTAATGAGCAGAATGTTTAAGGGTACTTGAATCAGTTGTGATCGTGCTCAGTGAAGTTATCCTGATGTGTTCAAAGAGTGCTGAGGGGCACGAGAGACGTTTGAGGATGGTACTTCAGACCTTGAGCACTCTTGGGTTTTACAATAAGCTTAGCAGATGCGAGTTTTGTATGACTTGTGTTGCATTCCTAGGTCATGTGATTTCAGGAGAAGGAATCTCCGTAGACCCCGTCCAAGATTGAAGCAGTGATTAGTTGGCCGATATTGACTACAGTGACAGAGATTAAAAGTTTCTAAGATTAGCAGGATATTACAGAAGTTTTATGGAAGGGTTTTCAGTGTTAGCGTTGCAGTTGATTCGACTACTGAGAAAGTAAGAAAAGTTCGTGTGGACAGATAAGTGCGAGCGTAGTTTTCAAGGGCCTAAGAAGAGGCTGATTATCGCACTTGTGCTTACTATTCCATTTGGTCTAGGATGGTTGAGATCTACGGTGATGCGTCGTTTAAAGGATTGGGTTGTGTGTTGATGCAGCAGGATAGGGTTGTTGCATATGCGTCCCGTCAATTGAGACCTTGGGAGTTGAATATGAGACAGCGCCGCTGGATGGAACTCATTAAGGATTATGACTATGATATTTTATATCACTCTAGAAAGGTGAGCAAAGTCGCAGATGCACTGAGTCGAGAGTCCTTAGTTGCACAGTTGGTACTCAAGGATTGGATCTTATTTGAGAAAGTTCGAAATTCAGTTTTCAAATCTAAGATATGCCACCTTTTTGAATCTTATGACCACCCTCAGAATTGAGCCGAAAGTATAGATCAGAATCAAAGCGCTTCAGTGGACAGATTTAGAAATTCAGAAGACTCTATAAGAGAATGTAGATGAGAGAGAGGTTGAGTTTCAGATTTTTGAAGACAAAACAGTAAAGTTCTGAGGGCGATTGTGTGTAATTGACGATACAGAAATTAAAGAAGAGATCTTATGGGAAGCTCATCATAGCAACTTCAGCGTTGTCCAGACAGTACGAAGATGAGTCAGAATCTACATCATTGGGATTGGTAGATCGGTATGAAGATAGATATCGCCGAACAAGTTGTAAGTGTTGGATGTATCGGTAAGTGAGAATTCGGTAATGTAAGCTAGGAAAGCTTTTTCAAGCACTTGAGAGAGTACTGTGTGGGAATGGAAGTATAGCATGATGGAATATTATGACAGGCTTATTAAGGAGTCGGGAAGAGTATTGATTTCTTATGGGGTTGTGGTCAACAGATGAACAAAGTCAACTCACCTTAGTACATCATGAAAAGATCTCGATTAGAATAGGTTTACCGAAGTGTGGGTATATCATATAATTTATCTGCATGGAGTGCCAATGATGAATTGTATTTCAAATATAGATCAAATGTTCCAAGTTTGTAGAGCTTCCAGATGGTCCTTTCTTAAGCAATGCATAGCAGAGTGTAGAATTTCAATTGCTGAGATGAAGTCAGGGAAAGAAAGATCACAGGCCAGGGTTAGTACAATAGTCAGTGATTGCAGTTGCCGAGATCAATGTCAGAGTTATATTAGAGCTTGACCAGAGGTTCCCAGTTTCAATAAATCAGTCAGATAGTTTCTTTTTAGTCAGTGTAGAGCAAAGTGTTCAGAACTTCAGTTGTTGAGATGAGATCAGAGATCAGAAAATCGCAGGTCTAGAGTTGGTTTAGAAATCAGTGATTCAGGCGCAATTATCAGAGACGGTTTAGAGATTGCTCAGAATCACCAATTTAGCTTCGCAGATTTTGTGTTGAAGACCTTTGGAATTTTAAGTGGGCAAGTGTTTAGTATTTTGAATCCGAAGTGGTTTGGGCAAGATAGCAGTGATTTGGTAGCATTGGTAAAGAAGGAGCAACCTGAGAAAGAGAAGGTTATATGAGACGACTGTACCCCCACCTTTTTGTCTAAGAATTGGTAAGGGTTTCAATTTCAAGGACGAAATTTTTATAAGAGGGGAAGAGTTGTGACATCCCGATTTTCCAATTCTATTTTCAATAAATTGAGACGGGCATTTCGTTGGCACGCATATAGTTCTTTTCCTTGAGTGGGCCACTCATGTGAAAACTAGTCTATCGGGTGAAGCCGTTAAGAGTTTCTAATGCATCCGACTCGAGAATTTGACTAGAAAGCGACCTTTCGACCGAGCTAATCTACAAGGGTCATTATGGCACAATTAAAAATCGATTAAAGATCGGAGATAGGTCGACCCGACAGAGGCATGTGATCAGGTGTAGGTGATTCCACCTGATCGCACAATTCTTGTTGATTGGCATTGAACCGACTTTTCTGTCAATTTGGTACCCTATGTTCGTATTTGAAACCTTCAGATTACCCCAACAACTGAAAGTTGCCAATGTTTCAAAGATGTACATTGTGGTTTGAAATGATCAACCACAGGTCAAATGCATGAAAATTTCTAAAGGCTACCCAGTAGGTTGGGCCGCGCTAGTATCGTGCCAAAGTGAAATTAACCATGGAATTGAGATCAAATTTAGAAATTGGAAGTCTGGGTGTGTCACAAATCATTTTAGGAGTATTGACTCATCTTTGGATGATTTTTCATGCAAGCCGAGTTTTTCTGCAAAATAGTCAAGGTATGGTTAATTTGGTTTGGAAAATTGGTAGGCCCGCCTTTGGTCTTGCTTTTGGGACTTAAGTTGGTTCTACGGATAAATGAAGATGTGAATTGAAGTGTGGTGACATTGGATTAATTTTATGGGCTTTAATTTAATTCAATTGGAAGAGAATCAAGTGGAATTGAAGAATTGGTAGTACAAGATTTTATGTCTCGGCGGAAAATGAAATTGGACCTATTGAAGATAGTTGTGGAGAATTGGAATTTTAGTGGAAGATGACATCACCCCATGCCATGGTGGTTGGCCAAATTGAAGGAGAACTTGACAAGTGGCAAGTGCTAATTGGTCCTCAAAAAGTGAGGAGGTCCCACCACTTCTTCTTCAACCTTGAGAAGAGAGAGAAAAGGGGGGGAAGGATGTGCGACCAGCCAGGCCAGCCGCATGCCCGACCGCCGCTCGGCCATCCACTCGCCCGTCGCCGGAGCCCGTCACCGCCGCGCACCATCATCTCTCCGCCTTGGCCGCACGCCCTCCGTCTTTCCCCTTCCTCTTCCGTCACCTCTCTCCTCCATTGTTGTTGTGCGAAGATCAGAAAAATGGTAGAGAAGAAGCTGGAGCAGCCATGGCCGTCCCGAGCTGCTGTCGTCGCCGCCGAAGACCCGTCGGAGCCGTCGCTTGCACTGCCCGAGCTACCGCCACCCCTCTCCGCCGTTCCCCGTGCCTGAACCGCCGCCGAGCAGCCTCCATCGGCCTCAACCAGCAGTTGCAAAAAATGGGTTTCTTAGCCCCTTCTTGGCCCGTTTTGGCTGCTTTCCTGAGCCCGGATGCTCGGCCCGCCTTGAGGAAAGTCAATCCTCGTGTCGTCCTCGTCGTTTTGGTCCGCTCGGCTCGCTAATCCAATGAGTTTAACTCACTAAATCTTAATTAGAGGATTAATGATGCCTTAAGTGTGCTTAGTCTAAGTTAAGTAAGTTTAGGTGGTTAGATTAGTTTATTTGGTTGATGATTAGATTATGATGTTTAATTAAGTTAAAGTGTGTTTAGTTTAAAGTTAAGTATGTTTATTTTAATATAAATCCTTGATGTGACATAATAGGGTTTTATTTTTGAATTATTTAATGATTTCGAATTCTGGAATTTATAATATTATATTATATTTCGAAATTATTAAAATATTATTATTTATAAAAAAAAAACGGAAAAATTATTTTTGATCCAGGTTGCTCGAATTTCGTGCCGGTCATTTGCTATGTAATCATATTTTGAAATTGATGATTGGATATTATAAATTGAGTGTGGATTGTGAAAAATATGGATATTATTATTTAATTAATTTTCGGAATAAATTTAATTATTTAATAAATTCTGAAAATTATTTTGGAACCTTATTCTCTCAGAATTTCGTGTTAATTGTTGCTGTGCATTTAGAATTTGATATTGATGATTGGTTGTGGCAAATTGAGTGTGATTGCGATATATAGAGATTCTTTATAAAATCCTAAGTGTGAAAATTGATGGGCGATTAGCCGTGATTAACCACCTATTAAAGGTCGTGCCCAATGGGGCCATGAATTGCCACCTGATAAAGGTTGCGCCCAGTGGGGCCGTGAATTGCCACCTGATAAAGGTCGCGCCCAGTGGGGCCGTGAATTGCCACCTGATAAAGGTCGCGCTCAACCGAGCCGTGAATTATCACCTATTAGAGGTCGTACCCATCGGGCCGGGATGTACCACCTTTTAAAGGTTGTGCCGAGTGGGGCCGTGATGCCACTAATTCTAAAATTGGCCAAGTGGGGCCGTGATTGAGAGCAATGATTGAGTTGCTAAAATGACATGTAATCGGCCAAGTCGATTGATCGCTGAGACGATCCAAGTGGTTGAATTGTTCTGATGATGTGACTGTGCCATAGTTGTTTGGTTATCATAATTGTACGTGGTTGAATTATATAAATTGTGCTAACCTGCAGATGAAGGCCAATGCGAGGTAAGTCTTCGGTGTGATGTGGCTCGGCCACTCGGGGCGTATTTTCTTTCTAATAGGGGTTTAGGGGGTTGAATTTGCTGAGACATTGTCTCATCCCGGTTCGGGGATTAAAATTTTAGGTCCCTGGTGAATGGAGCGGCTAGATAACTTTGGTTGGCCTTGAGGAGTTGCAGAGGCGAAGTCATAAGGATTGGAGAATGTGTCATGCTAGTTGGTTTTAGGATAATCCCCCCTTTTTTGTTGAGTTGGTCTATTTTATAGATAATTCAGTGTTGTATTTAAACCCTTTGTGTTTGTAAATGAGTATTTGGTATTGTGATTGATTGCCTGCTTTTCTATCCCAAGTTAAATGTTGTCAGGGGATTTGTTTCGCTTCCGCATGCGTAAATAAATGAATGGGTCGGCGGCATATCCTGGGATGTTGCATATTTGATCGATCGCAATGAGATGTGCACGTATCTCGGGGTTCGGGGCGTGACATTGCCGGTCCGCCCGCGACGCTGCTGCCGAGCCCCTTAGCTGCCAATGTTGACGGTCCACCCGCGCCGGAGCTCTGATGACCGCGACCGGCGACCGACGGTGCCCAGACGCTCCTGTCAAGCTTTGGTTGGAAAGCCAAAAAAAAAAAAAAAAAGGAAAATCTAATTAGGTAGACTTTTTTTTTTTTCTTTATTCTATTTTTTATGTTATTTACTTTTTTTAGTAGAATTATTCCTAATGTATGATTGAGATTCTGACATGAGATTGCTTCTGAAATTTGGGATTGACAGTCCGATTTTCGCACTCAAAATCCTACTTACAATCGCATGAAAAAAATCGCCAATCTGATCTTACACTCGAGATACGATTCACGATTTTATTTGAAATTGGCCAATCTAATCTCTTGCGCGAGATACGATTCATCAATTTATTTCTAAAATAGACATGGATGATATCTTGCCTGATTAGTTGCCATGCTGTTCTTGATGTCTTATTTTGATTGCTCCGGTAAAAAAATCCAAAAAATGTGAGTTAGATTAGGTTTCTTTCTTGTTTTAAGGGTTTGTATATTTAGAATAGAAATTTTATTTCGAATTTAAAAAAATCAAAAATCAAAACAATCAAAACAATCAATTTAGGTTGCTAGATTTTTAACTTGTATTGCATGTTTAATTATTCGACAATTATTAATTTCGAAATTAATAAAACAAAAACACAAAAAATCTCATGCATATGTCATGTAAAGTTAGGGTATCATTTTGTACGTCATTGCATATTAAGATAAAATTGCACTTAATTTAATTCTAGATAATATTTTTCTTAATTTATTATAAGTCTAGTTATTAGATAGATTGCATTTTAGGATTATTTGGGTTAAGATAATATTTTAGTTTAAATTAGTATTTGGCTTAACCTAATTCCTAATGCAAATTAAATAGAATCTTAATCTAGTTAGATAACTTTCACATTTTTCCTAATTCCGAATTTCGTGAAAAATACAAAAAATGCCTTAGAATAAATTAGTTCCATTCTCTAGGATAGATTGCATTTTTTAGGAAAAATAAAAAATGTCATGTAAATGTCATATAGGATTAGATTCATGAAATGCATGTCATTTAGAGATTGTTATTAGGTCCATTTAATTAGAAATTGCATGTTATTAGAATTAGGTCATTATTGCATTGCATATTGCATGATCTTCATTAAATGAGTAAAAACAAAAAAAAAATTGCGTGTTAATTACAAATCATATTTAGGACTGTTGATGTGAATTTTTGATCTAACAATGCAAATGCTTTCGTTGCTATGAGGTAAGTCTTGCAATTTATTCATTACTTTTCTTGGATGTTAAATTGGTGGTTTGCGCACCCACATGAACACCTCACATGTTAGGGAAATAAATTGAAATCAATTCAAGTTGCTTGCCAAATATTTTTTTCAAAATAAAAAAAAAAAGGTAGCGGAAGGGCGTTAGAGAAATCTAGCGTAACCAAGTCCTTGAACTCATAATCTCTGGTTCGTAGGAGTAAATAATCCTCTCATTATTTTACTTAGGTGTCTAATCGACCTATTGTAAACTGATTAGTGGCGACTCCCTTTTGCGTGCTAGATATTTGAACCTAAGTCGCAAATTGGTATGGACTTGGGAGAAACCGAGCTAAGTTAGACTTAATAGTCCATTAGCTTAATTTTAGGTGGTGCATTTGAAAATTTGTTCACGATAACTCTGTATCTCAATGATAACCTAATCAATGGTACTCTACCGTCATCATTATGTGACATGAAGTTGTTTGATTTAAATCTTGCTAATAATAACCTATTCAGCAGTACTCCAGATTGTAGGAAGGGTTTTTTTTAACATTCTTGACTTTGTCATTCAATAAGTTATTCGGAGTAATTCCTAACTCACTTGGATCATTGCCCCAACTTACCACCCTACCCTTGAATAGAAACTGTCTCAATGGGCAGCTTCCTCAGGCTTTAGATTATTGCACAAATTTGGTAATTTTAGACCTTGGAGAGAATAACTTCTCTGGAAGCATTCCGACATGGTTTGATGAAAGCTTTCAATCCTTGTCGATCCTAAGGCTACAAGAGAATAGGTTTGTCGGCAGCATCCCTCCACAACTCTGCTCACTATCAAGATTGAAAATATTAAACATGGCAGTGAACAATTTGACGGGAACGATCCCACATTGCCTTGGCAATATGAGCAGCATGAGCAACTTGAATCAAGGCAATCCATTTGGATCTGTGGCCATTGCTCCTATACAAGACATAATTTCCTTAACATTTGGAGGCGATGATCCAGATTCGGATCAAGAGCACGTGGTCGAGATCTTGAAGGGAAGATATAATGAGTACACTAAAATTGTTTTGCGACTTGTGGTCAATTTGGATCTCTCTAGCAACTTTTTAAAAGGGTCAATCCCCGAAGAACTTTCTTTCCTCTCAGGATTGCATGGCTTGAACTTGTCTCACAACCATCTCTTTGGAGATATTCCCATTGGCATTGGGAATATGACCTCGCTCAAGTCTCTTGATCTTTCAGACATCCATCTCTCAGGGATAATTCCACAAGGCATTTCAGCATTAACATCCCTAGCCCACCTCAACTTGTCACAAAACGACCTTATGGGACAAATTCCAAAAGGGAATAAAATCCAAACACTCAATGATCTTTCCATTTATGCTGGCAATCCTCTACTATGTGGTGATCTTTTGGGAAAAAAATGCCTCGGCACCAAGATGCCTCAACCACAGAAAATCTCTCACCCCGAAGATACACATGAAGAGGATAAGCTTGATAGGGCATTGTTCTATGCGGTCGTAATGCTTGGATTTACGATTGGATTCTAGGGCTTTTTCGGAGTTTTGCAGTTCAAGAAGGATTGGAGACATGCATATGTTAGCTTTGCGGATCAAGCAGCAGAAAAGACTTATGTGGCTATAGTAGTGAAGGTAGCCAAGTTGAAGAGACTAAGATTGTCAAGAAGCACGTAAAAGTGAGCAATCTCATGCTGTCTCCCTTGCCTTTAGTTCTTCATTTTGGGCGTACTTAGAACTTGTGCCCATGTGATCACTTCCCTTTCATGCGTTTGCTTATTCAGGTGATGTGATTAGCATTATGTGACGTCTATTTCTCAAAACATCACTCTTTTCACTGTATCTTCCTGGCCAAACTATGCTTTCTGATCTCTCTTTTAAGCTAAATATGATCTCTACATCTAACTTCTTTTCCTTGTTAATGAGTGCTGGTTCGGACAAATTTAAATGGGCTTCAACATCGACGGGCCTCCAATTTTTGGATCTTGAGGGGACGGGAACGGAAGTAGGCAAATGGATTCAAAACTAGAAAGTTTCCACCTTGGTTGAATTTTAAAGTTGCTGGTAATTTTCCAATCTTCTTGGTAAAAAGTGGTGGCCAATAATTTTCTTGCAAGGATTTTACGGATGACCAAACAAAGAACTAAATTCTATGTCCTCTGAAATTCTACAAGTATCGGCGTTGATTTACCCTTAATATAATAGATATACTAATATTCCACTAAAATAGTAACTTGCGAACTTCTTTAAATTTTGTAAGTGGTTTTGTATACCACCGTGAATTGACCAATCTCCTAATTGATTTAGTCTGTTATTGAGTTTTTTTTCAAGTTTTACAAGTGCAGTCTATTAACTACCAGCACTACAAGCAGTTTACTAACATGTTGACAAAATATTAAATTACCAACTTCTTGGAAATTATTGACAATATCACGATATTACCAGATCCTTTGTAATTATACAAGTGTCTTTTGTATTATACTAATACTATAATTCATTTACCAACATTAATTTGAAACAGTAATCTATTCTAGTGTTGGTAGTTTACTAACGACCTAGGCAAAATTCCAGAGGAGTTGGTAATTTACTATTTCATTTGAAAGTCGAGAAATTTCTTATAGTGGCGATAATTTTCTAAAGGATTACTCGACATTTGAGTTGTTGATCATACTCTTTCTACTAACAGTATTAAATATCTATCAACTAAGTCAGAAATCTACTAACAAACAGAAAATCTTGTAGCTTTTCAAACGACTAGACCATAGAAAGCTGGTCCCCTAAAGCTGAATTTGTTTTTTTTTTTTCATTTCTTCCTTCGAAAGCTGAAGTCGCAGGTGAAGGGCGCTGATTTGCCTATTGAAAATGGGGATAGTTCTGGTTCTCAATATTTGGACAGGATGAGTTTTGCTCGGAAGCTTATGTATTTTCAGCGACTATATAGAATCTGAATTTAAACTTACATAAAGATAAAATTCGGGTTGCTAATCAAATTTAGCTCTACCTACATTCGCCATCTTAAATTGCTTACGTTTACTTGAACATAGTAAATCTGTTTAGCACATTCGCCTCTGCAACTAAAGTGAGGGTCTGAACTCTGAAGCAGCTCTAAAAATATCGCCACCGTGAAACATGGTTCTGTTTGGGAAATTTCCCTTGTTTGTCTTTCGTTTTAGTCGTTGCAAACTGCTGGCTGCACATAATTTCCATGGGAAAGGCTAGGAAAAAGAAGAAGCGCGGCTTCACATGCCTACCCGGTGTATTGAATCTTCCTCCGGGAAACACATCGTTGTGGAGCTGGGCGAGAAACCACAGCCTAATTGGAGTGGAAGGCGGCTTGCTCGGAAAGTTTGCAGGCACCATTGCCTGAAATGCTGAGTGGGCCCGTTGTTCATGACCTGGGATCAAATAACCAAGGAATCGAGGAAGACTATAATTCAGAACCTAGGGGCAGTTTGCTACTTAATTTCTTGTACGTTTCTATTTATGTTGTGAATCTTTATTTAATGCAATCCATGTTTTAGTATCCTTGACTTCGGGTTGTGGAAAGACTTGTCAAAATGCATCATGAATCCATATTTGATGGGCTAATATGAATGCCAGTTGTCCGACGTCATGCAATTGGCATTGACATGGACATTTTAAAATAATATTTTCATAATTTTTTTGAATTTATTTTTATTTTCTTTTTTTATGTCTTTTCTTTCTTTTTCCTCGGGCCGGTTGAAACCGGCTAAGCAGACCCGAGAAAGGATGCACCAAAAGGAAAAAGAAAAGTCGTCATGATAAAAAAAAAAAAGAGAGAAAAGGATGCCAGGAAAGCAACGAGTCCTCGGGCGCTGATAATTTTCTCACCAGCCGTACAGGTAAAAAAATCATGCCGGAGGAAGTTAATGGCAGGGAGAACACCATCAGTTGAGCACCCACACGACGATCCATGAGAGAAAATCTCGCCAACACGATTCCACCAATGGCGGTCCTCGGCCATATGCCTAAAGTCGACGAGGGTTGCTGGCCACTAAGCAGGGCGCAGTGACCCTTGCTGGCTATCCCCACCATCACTAGCCCTTCCTAATGATGGTGGGGCAAGTTTACTCATTTATCACCTCTTTGGCTTTCTTCTTTATTGAATTTAAATAAAATTTGCATTACAAATCAAATTTGAACCAACAAGACAGAATATTATGTTTAAAGTTTTAGCCACATCATCGCCACATAGGAAAGATAAAATAATAAAAACTGTCATGTCAAGGACTCGATTACATCAATTTAACAAGTTTTAGGATGTAATTGCATTTTTTTTGTAAATTTTAGAACTTATGGACAGTTTCTTGACAAATTTTAAATTTTGCAGTGCACTTATCCCAAAACAAAAATAATAGCAGACTAGCTCTCAAGACTATAGAAGTGATGATCATTCCAAAAGTCATAATCGTTGACTTCAATTTGGAGTTATTTGTGGACTTTTCATTTTCATGAACTTCAAAAATTGATAAACATTGACTCAACTTGGCGTATAAGTTATGCATGGACTTTCATTTTCATAAACTTTCATTGAAAATCTTAATGATAGATTAGATTCATTACCATTATTATATATGTTAGATGCACGCATTCGTCTCTTACACGACACATAAACTTTGGGTGTGCGGCATCCTATGAGATGAGAACACATCCATAAATTAAAATGAGCATTATGAACGTTTCAATGCACTAATCGTTATTACTTACCCGAATTATAATTTTCATAATAATATTTTTGCATCAGAAAGATACAAAAATAATAATAATAAATAATTATTCTTATTTGAACTTGAAACTTAGTGGATCAAATACGTTAGAAACTCGTTATACTGCCTACATTATCTATATTGTAACTATAAAATCATGTCTTCTCTTAATCACATGCAACAAAAGTCCACCTTTTTGTTTTGGTCAGGGAAGTTCATCTTTATCGTACCGCATTTTAACAAGTAATAGCTCCGCAACCCCTTTTTGGTTCCACGCACCGTGGACGCCAGGTAACCTAGTCAAGCCTAAAGTATTTAAATATTAGCGATAATTTACTTGACTTTTAGGGCAGATCCCAAGTGGCCCCTTCTCCAAGTAGGAATCATTTGGAACAACATTTCCACGATGGATGGAGACACAAGTGGAAGACCATGGCACATCTCTCTCAAATGCCTCCATTTCTGGGGCTTTGCCCTGAAAATCGGCCTAACATGTCACTTTTGTGGCTTGATTTCTCCCACAACTCCATTTTTGAGCACTCGGGCACGGCCAACTGAGACCAAGCAAAGTCGAGATAATGAAAGTTTACTTTCATTCGATTAGATTCAAACTTAAAATTGTGGTGCTTAGAGTTCGACGTGGTTCACCTTTTGATACCTACTACCCATTTTGTCAATTCTTTTTACCTTTTCTCTCTCTTTTAGGCTATCTCCAACTTTCATATTTTTTTTTTTTTTGTAATTTTCTTTTCTTTTCATAAATTAGCAAAAATAAGCAATTGCCGAATCCTAAGTTGACACCTGCCCAATTTTTACATCTTTAACTTTGGCCTTATCTTTCTCATGGGGCATCGAGAAACATATAATAATTGCAAAAAAGAAAAATGGTGCGGCTGTTTGTAAGAGTTTTTCTAATATAAGCTACATTAACTGAAATTGATATTTACCGCTTAACAGATTGGTCTAATAAAGTAAGATATAAAGATTTTTAATTAGTTTAATATGAGGTTTGCTAGTATGGGCCGAGTAAAGCCTAGCCGGTGTGAGAGGGTCTATGGTTTCAAACTTTATAAATAGTGCTCAAGTCTATTATCTAATCTTAATATACAAATAACTTTAAATAAGGCGCATTTATGGAATACTCTTCATGAGGGACACTTTCACCGAGCTAGTGATTCGTAAGGCATAGAGGAGAAGAACTTGAGGATTGAACCATTGCTATTATGCATTAGGAATGATGGATTTCAAATCAGATTGCAAAATTCTTTTTCTCAATTAATGCATTTTAAATTCTAGTTATGATGATCTCGGGGTGCCATTTTCGCGGCTTACACTCTTGCCTCCAAAATGACTTGGACCTGTCTCCCTCACAATGATCTAATATGTGGACCTCACAAATGTTGCCTATAAATCAATTAAGATGATACACACGCATAGCCAACTTGTTACAGTGAAAGAAAAATCTTTCCCTTCCCTATCTCTACAAAAAATCTAGGTTTGATCGGAGGACCCTTGAACCCTCCACTCTTTAAAGTATAAATTCATTCTCCTTCATAGCTCATGGGGAGAATTTGTTCCCAAGTGCTTGCACTAGTTACTCCATTGCTTATTTTAGATAATTTGTGTGTGCTTTTGTATAAATTCAATGTCCATTTGTAAAGAGCAAGAAAAAGAGGCTTTACTTCAGCTTAGACAAAGCCTCTTAGACCCCTTTGGCTTGCTTTCTTCATGGAAAGGCGACAATTGTTGTAGATGGGAAGGAGTGACTTGTGATAGCATATATCGTCATGTCATCAAGATCCACTTACCCCAATCAAGAAAAGACGAAACTAATATTCGGTTTCCTATAGAACTACAGCTCTTCTTGGTAGGTGAGTTGAACTCTTCTTTGCTCCACTTGATATACTTGAACCACTTAGACTTAAGTAGGATCAATTCCAATCAAGGAAGAATACCTAAATTCATCGGTTTGATGAAATAATTGAGGTACCTCAGTCTGTCATTTGTTAACTTCAATGGAACAGTTACTCCACAATTGGGAAACCTCACCAAGATGGAATTCCTTGATTTACATTATAATCATGAAAACTTGGTTGTGGATGATACCTAGTGGGTTTCTTATCTTCGGTTAGTACCTCGACATGAGTAGCTTAAAGACTTGAAAGCAAAAGGCCTCATGCAGGTGATCAACATGCTCCCATCTTTATCACATTTGAGCTTATCAGGTTGTGATTTACATAATTTTCATTTGTCTTATAATCACTTGGCCAATTCTACTTCTTTTATTTATCTTCAATACCTCGATCTTTCGAGCAATCTTTTCCAAGGTCACTTACCGAGTACTACATTTCAAAACATGACTTCTCTCCACCATCTCGATCTTTTGTGGAACTCTTTCAACTCGTCCATTCCCACGCGTTTTAATAATTTTACAAGCCTTGTTCATTTAAATCTTGAGCGGACTCATTTTGACAGCATTGAAGGAGACTTGTTCTCATTCTTAAAGAAGAATCAGTACGTCAAGTCATTGTGTTTGTGCTATCACCAAATCGGAGAAGAGATTTCAACGACCTAGGAAATTCATCGGGACTCGTTGAGAATAACTTAGAGAGTCTAGAGATATGTTTTAATCATCTTAAGGGTGCTTTGCCCAACTGATTAGTACAGTTTACAAACTTAAAAAATACTATGCTCTTTAATAATTTCTTCTCCGGTTCAATTCCTAGTATCATTGGATCATTGTCAAACTTGGTAACACTAGATCTTTCATATGATGGATTGAATGGCACCATTCCATTATCATTAAGTCAGCTATTGTCATTTAGATTGTTAGAACTTTCTAATAACCACTTGGCCGGGCATACTCCTGACTCGTTAAGGAAATTGCGGGCTTTACACTACTTGTCTCTTTACAGTAATCATTTGACCGGTTCTATGCCCAATGGTTTTGGAAAGCTTTCTCATCTCTCATTTCTTTATATTTTTAACAATTATTTGGGAGGTCTGATTTCGGAAATCCATTTCTCTAATTTGTCGAGGCTCGAGTATTTGGGTGTTAGTGACAATAATGACTCGACCTTCGAGGCAAAACCCAATTGGATGCCCCCTTTCCAACTTCGATTAATTGGGATGAAATCTTTTAAATTTGGAAGTAAATTTCCCCGCTGGGTGCGGACACAAGTGGAAGCCGAAGAAATCACACTCCACAAGGCATTTCAGCGTTAACATTCCTAGACCACCTCAACTTGTCGCAAAACAACTTCATGGGGCAGATTCCAAAAGGAAATCAAATCCAAACACTTGATGATCCTTCTATTTGTTCCGACAATCCACTACTTTGCATTGATCTTCTGAGAAAAAAAAATGCCTCAGTGCTGAGGTGCCTCAACCTCCAAAAATCCCTCATTTTGAAGATACACATGAAGAGGATAAGCTTAAAAAGGCATTGTTCTATGAGTCGTAATGCTTGGATTTGCGACTGGATTTTGGGGCTTTTTTGGAGTTATGCAGTTCAAGGAGGATTGGAGATATGCATATTTCAGGTGGATCTAGCAACGGAAAAGGCATATGTGGCTATAGTGGTGAAAGTAGCCAAGTTGAAGAGACCAAAACAATCAAGAAGCACATAAGTAATGAGCAATCCCGTGCCTTCTCCTCCCCTGCCTTTGGTTCTTCATTTGTTGAGTGTATGATTGCTTCTTGTGCTTGTTTTGTGTCTTCCCTTCCAATATTATGCTTATCGATGTAATGTAATTAGTACGCTGCGAGATTTCCAACTTTGTTCTGAGCGAGAACTCTTGATAAACGGCAAGGAAGATGCCCTTCTTGTGTTACGGACATGCTACTTGACGGGTAAGAAACAGAGTGATTGTCTTTTGCTGGGGACGGTTAGAATGTGCTGGTCTTTGGAGAGGTTGCAAAGCATCGTCCAAAGGCACGATGTTTCGGTAGAACATGATCAAATGATAAGGGGACAGGAGCAAACTTCGATATTTAATTAGAAGAAGAGAAAACTAATGAAGTTAAACTGAAATGATGATGAGTCGACCATGCTAGAGGTGACTACACTGCACTTAGCTTTGAGTTTTTCGACAAACATTCCAAGTTCAACGAAATTTGTTGAATTATATATCGGTTTGGTTTAAGAAACTGCAATCCCATCCTTGCACTTCGATCATATTTGTAAAGATCACACTGCAATGAGCTTATCATATACCTTAGCAGGCTAAATCCGACGTGTTGGAAGATATGATGTTGATTCGGGAGAATATAGTCAGGATATGCTGAAAATTTATTTTTGATTGTAATTGATTATTTGAATCAATCTAGGATTAGATCTGATACTCGTAGATTAGAGAAATATAATCATTCTTTTTTTTTTTAATTGCTTATCATCTATATTATATAGTGATTCTTTTGCATAATACAATTAATGAAGTGCATAGATACATTCTCTTCCATTCGCGACATCTTCCTCACTTCCATATCAACTTGTGACACGGCATCATATGAAGGATTTGTGTATGCAAAACTAATAGATCAATCTTAATTAAGAATCTTCTTACTAAATGGTAACTTCTATCTAACAAGGAAAAATGTAAGGAGACGAGGTGGAGTGTAATTAATTTTACTTTCCTTAAACATCTAGATTTAGGTTTCCATATGCTCAACTAACGATCCCCTCAAAATCCTATATATTACCCAAAAATCAGTGATCACATCCATTGATTTGCATATTGCACCTTCATCACAAAGTCCAAAGTGTTGAAGATACTGTTACCAATGCTAATTGATTTTGATTGATTTTGATTATAGGAAATATTTTATAAGAATATTATGTATATCTTTGACATATTGTGTATTTTTTCTTTCCTAATTATTTAGACATCTTTGTAATTACATACCGAAAGATCAAGTCAAAGCAATATATAATTTTCTCAAATCTCAATAGCTTTCTACTTTTCAGACACAAAGTACTCTTTTGATTTTGGTTTGAGGTAATTGAAAGATCTCATTTGTCAAGCGGATGGAGAAGCTTGTCATTTCCCATATCTTAGTTGTAGCCCTCCTTTTCTCACGTTCGTTTGCTTTCACATCCACTGCCAAATTTGTTTGTTTCTTTTTTTTTTTCAAATATGTTCAAACGAATCTTGACGATTGACACTACACGCAGACATGTGTGCGGTGCCCCGTGCAAACGCGGTGACATGTACGGAGATACTGGACCCACGCAACTGTCAAGAATCCGACTGTCTTGCGGCCTGTCATATCGCGCACCCTGACCCGGCCCAACAGGCCTTGGGAGAGTGCCGAGTCGATTCGTTAGGCAAGGTATATTGCGTTTGCTTCTTCAATTGTTGATTGTTCGATCTTTCGCTATGTTTCTTCTTGAGATCAAAAACTTGCGATGGTATCCAGCTGAAGATGTCGTCACATCTTGATGACTTAATAATGATAGCATGTCGCAGGTTATCGTACTCATCGATATCTATTGTCTCTTCATCTGCTTTCTTCGTGTTTTGATGTGCTTTCATGTGACTTTGCACCATCCAAGCCAGTCTTGCATACGGCCCTTCGCCGGGGCTAGCCTCCCCACCCCGGTAAGAGTTTCAAAACTGTTCGAGTCAGTGTCTCTCCCCATTCTTTAGTACCTTTATGTTTGTTTGATTTCCGGAATTTCTGGTGTTCAAACTATAGTTTAGGTGAGTTTTTTTTTTTTTTTGGTGAGATTTAATGGTTGCCGGACTGGGCGGCAGGCGTCGGTCGTCGCCGGTCGGGACGACTGGTGGGTGCAGTCGTGTAAGTGCCGGTGTCCATAGAGGATGGTTCGGTGTCTGGTCTTATGAGTTTGAAATATAAAGAAGAAGAAGATGAAGTTGCAGAGAAGGAAAGCATCGGGCCCTGAGGGTGGCCGGAGGAAGGAGAAGGTGCAGGTAATAGGACAAAATAGTGAAAAGACAAAAAGGGAAAAAGAAAGAAAAAATAGAAATTTTTTTAAAAAATTAGAAATATTAAAAAATTTTCATTTTTTTAATCCGATTGGGTTGGATCTGAGTTTGGGTCGAGTCGAGACGGCTTGAGTAAATGGTCTGAACCCGTTCCCCGAATATAATAATAATAATAATAAATTAATTAAAAATAAAGAAAATTTGGAAAATTATTTTAAGAGAATTATTAAAAATTCAAAAAATGATAAAAAAAAAATATTGGGAAATAATACAAATTTAGAAAGAGAATCAATGAAAAATTATAAATTTGAGAAAAGAATTTAAAAAATTAAAAATTCCGATAAAAATTAAAAATTAAAATAAAAACAGAAAAGCCCTAAAAATCGTTTCTTAGAAAATTCAGAAAAATATTGAAGATATATTTAAGAAAATTCCTAAAAAATTCAAGAAAATTTTCAAAAATTTTAATTTCTCGAAAATAGCTTAAAAAGTATTTTTTTGGGAGTCTTTCTCATTAAATGTGTGAAAAACCTTGGTGAAGATCATGCTCAAAGTTAAACAAGCCTTTGGGTTTTACCTTAGGGTTTTGATTATCCTTAAAAATGAATGTCCTTAATTGTGCACTTTCATTATGTTGACTATGGCATTCCTTTAGCTTAGTTAGAGATGGCATGCTCCTTATTTGATAACGTTAAATCTTTGCTCTCCTATGCAATTTATTTAACGCTTTTCTTGACTGCTGATTGTTATTTTAATGATTGTACACTTGCATAATTACCACTGTGTTAGTGGATTGGTAAAAAATTAATTCAAATTACCTAACAAAAATCTTTTTAAAAATAAACAAGATTAGATATCAAAAATGCACTAATTGACTAATCAAGTCTCCTACCCTTGATTTTATAGTTACATAGGGCCTCTCTTGATTTCTAACGGACCCAATAAGTTAGTGACGACTCTTTATAACAAAATTCTTATGAACGCCCAAATGTTGCGCAAGGTGGGAAAACCCGTACCTGATCATGGGCCATAGGCCCATCCTCTAGATAATGCCCATAAACCTATTCCCTCCCTCAAGGAGTAGGTCATGACACTTGCTCTCTCTGACCACACCGCAACAAATTGACCCATTACAGGAATTATATCACTCCTAATCGACTAAACAAGAATTATCTCACTCTTGATCGACTAAACAAATTGAACCTCCTCAAGTTTCGATCACAGCGTCAATTGAATTTTGGCTACTAATCTCTTAAAGATGGACGGAAGAAGGCCCTAGAGAATGAACAAGGGAAGCAATAGAAGTGAGGGGATAGCGAAGGTCTGCACAAGCCTAACGATTTGCTTCTCTTCACCAAATTTGACCTGGACGAGAGCAAGCCCCGGCAAATGCTGCCCTCACCAGATTTGGGGAGGCCAGCCCTCGTCGAGCCTCGCTTGTGGCCGGCTAGCCCACTTGGCCGTGACTGGCTAGCAAAGAAGAAGAAATAAAAGAAAATTAATAAAAATAATAAAATATTATTAAAAATTTTCTATGTCAGCGTTGAAATCAATAGCTTTTTTCTTGAGAATTTGCCAAATTCTACCTATCAGTAGATCTACTTTACATACCTCTCCCGAAATGGGTGACTTTTTTCTTTGATCAGATCATAGAATCCAGATAATTAGTACTGCATTATTTTGAAACAGTTCATTCATGGCACTAGTTCATTCTATATAACCTCGAGACTATCCACCAAAAACTAAAATGCTTCACGAACTTTGAAACGCGGAACACGCCCAGGCCAACCACACTATGGCCAGATCTCTACCCAAACTCATCCTCATCACGCTTTTCTTCCCTCTAACCATCTTTGCCGCACGATCCCAAACTTCCGCCCGCAGCCTGTTGTTCGAAGCTATGCCAACAAGATCGGAGAAGCTAAGCCGCCTCCACTTCTACTTGCACGAAGTGTTCACTGGCCCAGACTTCACCGCCACACGAGTAGCCTCCGCCCCGACCTCTAGCCAGTCGGCCACATCCTTTGGCGCTGTCTTTGTGATCGACGACATGCTGAAGCTGGGCCCTGACGCAGGCTCAAAGCTTGTTGGCCAGGCCCAAGGCCTCACGTCATCGGTGTCACAGTCCGGGTCGGCCTTGTTGGTGGCCGCAAACTTTGTGTTCAGCGAAGGCAAGTTCAACGGGAGCAGGAGCACTCTTGAGTATGCTCGGAAGGAACAGCTTGGCGCTCGAGGTGAGGAAGATGGCGATTACAGGAGGGACTGGAGCTTTCCAGCTCGCACGCGGTTATGTTCGGACCAAGACTCACTCCATTAACCGGACGAGTGGACCTCTCGTTTTGGAGTAGGACGTCTACATTTTGCATTACTAAGATCCGTGGCTTCTCAACGTCATTTGTTCGATATATTCTTCCTTCTTCATGTAAGATTGCAGAAAAGCTTATCACTCACCCCCTTAATTAAGAGCCAAGTATGTCGGTACGAGGATCTTTTGCGCCGGATTAATAGCCAAGTCGTCACCGTTATCTTTGATTTATTGGTTGAATTTTACATGAATGTAAAACAAAGTCGAGAATGATTTTACATGGTGGCCGTCAGATGGTTGAAATTTGTCCATTGACTTAGTTACACAGCCGAAAGAAATTGTAGATGCAAAAATATCATGCTGGGGGAGATGTGAAAGAGACACGAAACATTTGTAATGTCTAAGATTTTGATAGATTATAGCAAACTTTTCATAAACAAAATTACGATAACCAAACAGCCAGAGCGACGGCCCTAGCAACTCCTTCGAAATTTTAAATCTGAATTTTTTTATATGTTAATTATGCAACGATATTCAATTTTATTACGCCTTCATATACCTCATCAAAATCCACCGAACCAATCACCTTTTGTCTAATTTTATCGTTGATGACAAAATTGACTAACTCTGGGTTGGTATCAACGATTAATAAGCTTAGTCGACAAGAATAAAGTTTGGTCAAATTCCTCCTCATCCGACCTCGCAATCCTCCACCACTATCTTTGAATTATGTTATAGCTAATGTAGGAAGAAATTTCTAAGTTAATAAGTATCTGTCTATCAACGGAGGAAACATCCTTTGGTCCCTTCCACTATCTTTTAATTCTGATTTCTAATTAGAATAAAAAATATATATAAGTCTTGACTAAAATTTTTGTAAAACTTAATGCATAAGTTATTGTTCCTAATTCATCAATTTTAATATTATGCTAAATGCAAATCTATTCATAGTGACGAGGAGTCTAGAGATCAAAGCCATGGCGTCATCGGAGCTTACCAGGAAATTCATCAATTTCTTAAAAATAAAAATTTTAATTAAATTTTTCCAATTGGTGAAAGAATGTAACATGTTTTGAATGGAACAAGCCAGGTCACTTGAGAAATGAGTGCTTAAAGCTCAAATCAAAGGATCTGAAAGGCAAAAAGGAAAGGAAAAAAGCCGGGTCACTTGTAAAAAGAAAGAACGTTGATTTAAAAAAGGAAATGAGTGTTAAAATTGATCTTGAAGATTCGACAAATGAATATGAAGTTTTGAAAAAGAAAATTAAGAGTGGAGCTCTTCCTTTCAAGGAGTCATGGGAAGCACAAAATAAATTATGTTAGTGAGACATGATTTTACTCAGAGGAATGATCGTGGTCAGTCATTTTTGCATCTCATGGATGTTATGGTTATGGTAAATTTGGACATATTGCAAGAAACTGTTATTGTGGAAGATTTTGATTCCTAAGGAAGTTTTGTATGGATCAAGGTTGTTTTTGGTAACAAAGAAGCATATTTACAAATTAAAAAAAGGAGAAGTTATTTTTACGGGGAGTTTAATTATGTGATTATTTTTCAAAGGAGAAATATGTTAGATTTAAAGACTTTGAGTTTTTTTCTTTCTTGTCGAAAAAAATTTGTATTCATCGCTTGAAATGATACATGAGAAGTACATAAACTTTTAAGCAAATCAAAGCAAAGCAAAGGCCAAAACACTACAAAACAAAGCAAAATCTAGAAAACAAGGAGGATTAACAAAGCACTAGTAGGGTTAAGCACACACTCATTCCAAAAGAACAAATCTGTCAAATAAAATAACTAGCAGCCAATCACTAGATCTCGTATGGTTGTTAGTGATGAGCACATGCTGAAAATTTATTCTTCTTCAATAATTTTGGTGGTGCGTGCTTAGATTCGGCTTCCTCTACACCATTGCCAAATATAACCAAAATATATTGAATGAACATTGTCGTGACCTTCCCGAATTTTTGGAAGAAAGGTGAATTATTTGAAAGGGCTAATGGATTACTAAGTCCGAAGTCTTAGCACGGATCCTCCCAAGTCCTACCAATCACGACTTGATAGAAATTAATTCATTTAAACATGCAATTTCAATTTGGAGTCGCCGCTAAACAATTAAGGCTTGTTAGAAACTCAAGTAAAGTATGGGAGAATACTTTACTATTGTGAACCAGAGATTCAATAGGTCCGGGGACATGATTATGCTAGATTAGTCTAACGCCTTTTCGATACCTTTTATTTTAATTTTTAAAAATATTTTGCAGGCAATGTTGATTAATTTAAACCTAAGCTACTAACATGCAAATGGTGGTCATGCGGGTGCGCAATCAATAAAGTAACATTCAATAAAAAATGCTAATAAAATGCATGCCCTAATATGATTTAGACCTAATTTTTCTTTTTCTTTTTAAAAAAAAAATGTTAATTATATGCAATCTTAATCTAACTTAATATGCATGAGTTTATTTTAATAACATGCAAGATGCAATTCATATGATATGACTTAAACTTATCACTATATGTATGCAATCTAATTTATATAATCCTAAATATGCATGTGCTAAGTGATATAATCCTAAATATGCATGTGCTAAGTGATTTTTTTTAATGATTTTTTTTATACATATATGCGACCTACACTAAACAATGATGACATAAAAAAAGAGATTAATTATGAACTAACTTATTAGCTTACTAAATGGCTTTTGTGTTTTCTTTCTTTCTCTTTTTTAAAATGACAATAATTCTTATTAAAGAAAGTGACATAATGATGCAATGTTAATCTTAGGCTTTTTATTTAAAAAAAAAAAACTACATGATGGGAATATTAAAACATTAATCTATGACCCACTAACTAGAGTGCAACATGTGGTGTGATTTATATGATCTAAATAATATTTTTTTTTCTTTTTGGTTTTATTAAAGGAAAATCATCCTAATTCTACATGAATCTTAAAAAAATTAAAATGCATTGCTTTAAACATGAAATGTTTATGGACTAAATACCTAAATCCTAGATATGACATATGATGCATGATATGTAATGTGCAAATCAAAATGTACGTCCTATTGATAATTTATCAACATGAATCAATGACATATTATCTTTACGTGAATCAATTATGCAAAGCAATTCATGAATTTGCCATGAAAAGTCGAAATAATAAAAAATTTAACCCGACGTCTCGTGACTCAATATTTTTTATTATCATGACTTAATATAACAAATTTTCTAATTGGATAATAATAAAAATAAATCAGAACAAATCAAGTTAAATTAAAAAAAAAAAAAAAGTTAGAGTATAAACAAAACATGAAATCAAATATCTAAAAAAAATCACCTAATCTAGCTCACGGTCGGCTTGAGGAATGGCGAGGAGTAGCTGGTGGTTCGATGATGGGTCGCCGTTCGGAATAAGGGCTGTCCGTCGGAGCTCCGGCGAGGTTCGGGAGTAACCAAACCTGCAGCAAAACAGAGGAGGCAGCAAATGGTTCTGTTTAGGCGTGGAGCCGGCGTCGGTTGCTGCAGAGGTGAGCAGCTGAGATGGAGGTCCGAGCGGCGTGCAGCGGGGTCGCGGGTTGCTGAGGCGAAGGCGGCGTCGGCTGAGTGCAGTGAGGCGCGGCAGGTGCCACAGACGGGCGGAAGCGCGGCTTGCTGAACGGCGAGGGTGCGGGATCGCGGCAGCGCGGGGCCAACGGCGGAGCTCGGTTGCGAGTGTCGTTGAGGGTAGGCGGATGGAAGCAACAACGTCGGGTTGCAGCAGCGTCGCGGCGAGACCGGTGTGGTAGGGCGAGCTTGCGGGCCGCTCCGGCGTTCGGGGATGAGGCTGGTACAGAGGCGGGGCGGCGCACGGTGGTTGCGAGCGGCAGGTCGCGGCTGGCTTCGGGCGGCGAGCGACGCGGGTCGGCGGGACGTCGGGCGGCGCGGCGGTCGCGGCGGTCGCGGCTGGCTTCGGGCAGCGGCGGAGGTCCGGATGACCGGTCGAGCGGATTCGGACGGGGGAGGGTCCGGAGAAGATGAACAGTAACTTTTTCTCTCTTTTTTTTTTTTTTCTTCTGTTCTCTCTCCTCTCTGCAGCACACGTCCCTCTCTCCTGTCTCTTCCTCTCTGCTGCTGTCAGCAAAAGCAAAAAGACCTCTGCTCACTTTTTCCTTCCCCCATAGAACCGAAACCTCTCTTTTTGTTTTCTTTTTTTTTCACTTTTTCTTCAGTTTTTCCTTTTTTCTTTCGACCCCTAAACTGAAGCCTCGGCCTCTCTTTTTATAGAAGAAAAACTTGAAATTGTTGAATTTTTGGCGATATTCACTCAACCTCTTCAACAAAGAAATGACTCCAAAATCCGGTCATTGAATTATTTTGAATTCAAAATTTTTTTTTAAAATTTTCCTCTGACCTCTTTTCCCTCTACAACCAAATGCTATATTATTATAAATTAAATTTTAAAATAAGTGTCAACAAACATAGATCTAACCTTTGGAAGAGCAAACCTTCATAGTTTGGCGAGAAGTTCCTGTGATCATCACTGAAATTGGAGGAAGAAGATCTATATATGGACATAGTACAGGATATCAAATCTTCGAAAACAATATTAAACTTCCACATCCAAATCGAAAGAGAAGAACTAATAGGTCTAGAACTAGATTTGGAGAGTTCAAACTCTCAAATCTATAACTAGATCAGAAGAGCACAACTCATAAATCTAGAACATGAGAGAAAAAAGAGGAAAAGTACGAAAACAAATCAAAATAGATGGAGGGGAGGGTGAGACTAGCTTAAACCCTCTCCATGGTTGAAGGTTGAAGAAGACAATGAAAAAGAAGAGAGAGGAAAAAACTTTTCGGCTTCTTGAAGAATTCTTGTGGAGAGTGAGAAAGTTAAAAGCTTTGAGCTTATTCATGGAATTATTGCAAGATTTTTATCATCCTAAATTGCGGGGAGATTGTTGACCCTACGTGATTTTGATGATTACAAAACCATCAATAACTATTGACTTTTGCAAATGTGTTCAAACTAGATGAAGTATAGTAAATCAATGGAAAAACGGGAGATCGATTATATGCCCCGGATGCCTGAAACGTGCCTAGTAGCAAAACTCAATCCATGCAAGTAAGCAAGCGACCGGACCCCTCAGTCTAGGACCCCAACCGGACCTCTTTTTACCATTTCTTTGCAAAAGCGTGTGGGTGATCGAAAGTCGCAATAGTTGAATATTAACCATCTGGAGTGGGTAAATTAGGCTCCATTTGTTTTGAGAAAATTTTAAAACTAATTCATAAAAATAATTGATTGTAGCATTTTATTTTATTAGTTAATGAAAATTATTTCATTATCGACATCAATTTATGTATAAATATTTTTATAAACAATTCTTTTTTTCGTTTGTTCATTTTTTTAAGCGATAAAAATAATTATTTTTATGATTTTTTTAAAATCATTCTTTTTTTTTTTAGACAAACATGCCCATACCTATAGTCAAGATTCGAAAAACATATTATCATATCAAAGTGCGAAAATCTCTTGTACATAGAGTTGCTACTGTAGATCACAAATGAGACGAGAGATACACCTAAATGTGAAATATAAAGTCAAATCACTATAAATCACTTAATCTTCAGATTTAGTGTATTGTTCACATTTATTTGATTGATTTTTTTTTTTACTAAAATTCTTTGTTGCCCGAACTTTGATTTCAAATAGTTTCCACTGTATTTTTGGGCGAAAGATTATTTACTAAATCAAGCTGGATAGTATCTGACAAATAAACTAAGCTAATAAATGTTACACCGATATTAATCCTCAACGTTTCCTTAATTGCAAACGAGACCGCCAAGTTCTTAAAAACATGGAGGAATCAGATTACCTTCCCTAGATCTCCACATACATCTAGATCTAATTTCCATACAATCAAATTTACAAACACCTCCTAAAATCTATAAAATCACCTCAAGCATCAAAATTTCAAATATCCACAACATCGCACCTTCCTCTCTACATACGAGTTCGTCTCTTGTTTGTTCGAGATAGCCGTTCAAAGAACACGTCTGATTCTCACCCAGATGGAGACCCTCACTTTTCCCCGCCTTTTCATAGTTGTCCTCCTTCTCTCAGGTTTTAATTCCCGACACTCTTATCCCAAAATGTCCTCAAATCCAAAAGGACAGAGAGACAATCAGCATGCAAATTTGGAGATATTTATGTGCAATATATTTGTTTTTTTTTCCTATTGTGGTTTTAATTTTATTTAAATGATGAAATATATATGCTGGAAATAAGTCTGCCCAGGTTCTCAAGATTCACATTTCAAGCCAAAGCGATAATGTGATTCACTTGATGATTGACGAATATAAACTTGCAGGGATGTGCATGGTGATGGTGCCCCATGTAAATGCCAAGGAGAGATGTAAAGAGGTGCTGGACCCGAACAGTTGCACGCTCTCTGATTGCCAAAAGGCGTGTTCCGAGAAGCACCCCATGCAGCGGCCTCATGGAGCATGCCTACCGGATCCCGAACACAAGTTCAGTTGCTCTTGCTACTTCAACTGCTGATTATTATAGATCATTATAGATCAGCCTGTTCCTATGATGATCTGCTACTTCGAGTCTGTCTTGTTCTCCGATCCCTTTTTTTCCGTCTTTCTAGTTGAGATTTAAGGGATTTACAATTGTGTAGAAAATAAAGAGGTTGCAACTTTGACAATAAGTTGATAATGTCATTGCTCTCGCAACTTTGACAATAAGTTGATAATGTCATTGCTCTCTCTATTTGCCTCCCTAAGGGATTGGTCCAGGGTTATATTATAGTAGGGATTTTGCACCTAAAATATCTAAGGTAAATTAAGAGCCAATCCCTAGTTGCAACGACTCGGATCTGACCACAAACTTAGAAATTCCCTTTTGAATCCTCGACTTATCGGGTAGATAGCTTATCTTAGATCGAATCTGGGAAGGTGAGCATGATTTGTTATACAAGAATATTTCCCAAACTCTATTTATCAATAGATCAATTTTCAGAAAATTATCCACAAAGTCTTAAACCTATTGCACTTTAATCAATTCCGTGCTAAACTTTTCAATTTTGCTAATTAAAACCTAAACTTTTCACTCTTTACCAATTGAATATGTCTAGCCAATTTTAGCTGAAATTCACTAACATGGATGTTAATGGTGCCATATACGACAGACGACACTGACATGAACAATTTTAAAATTGTATTGATATTTTTGAATATTTTCTAATCTTTTTTCTTTCTTTCTTCTTCATTTTACTAGTGCTGCCTAGGGGGGATAAGCCCATCAAGGGTTGACCTCGCCCAAGCCAAATATGGGGAGGCTGGCCCTAGCCTAGGTCGAGCAGCCTTGCTAAGCATCTTCCAAGTGAAGGAGACACCAAGCAAATGGCCCCGCCCAAGCCAAGGCGGCCTTGTCGAGTGTTGCCTTGCATCACTCGGGTGAAGGCGACACTTGGCAAGGCCACCCTCACTAGGTCTCACCTAGGCAAGTGCTCCCCTAGCTGGGGCTCACCCTCCCCTAGCAAAAGGAAGAAGAAAGGGAAAAAAAAGAAACAAAAAATAAAAAAATATATAATTAAAAATTGTTCATGTCAACATCGGCCGTGCCATGTAGGACAACTGATGTCCACATTAGCAATTTCAGGCCAAATTTGGTCAGATAGACTTAATTGGGGAAAACTAAAAAAGTTTATGACTCAATTAGTAAAATTGAAAGATTTATAATTGAATTGGCAAAATTATAATAGATTTAGGACTTTTTGGACCAATTTTCCAATCAATTTTATAAACATCTCCCGAGATCGATGGCTTTTTTCATTGGATCTAGATGTAGTACTGCATTATTTTGAAACAGTTTATTCATGGCACTAATTCATTCTATATAACCGAAGACTACCCACCAAACCTAAAACCCTTCCCAAGCTTTGAAACGCAAAACACGCCCAAGTCAACCCCACCATGGCCAGATCTCTACCCAAACTCATCCTAATCACGCTTCTCTTCCCTCTAACCATCTTCGCTGCACGATATCAAACATCCGGCCGCAGCCTGTCCATCGAAGCCGGGCCGAAAAGATCGGAGAAGCTGAGCCACCTCCACTTCTACTTGCATGAAGTGTTCGCTAGCCCAAACTTCACCGCCACACAAGTACTCTCAGCCCTGACCTGACCTGACCACTACCCAGTCGGCCACGTCCTTCGGCACAATCTTTGCGATTGACGACATGCTGAAGCTGGGCCCCTGACGCAGGCTCAAAGCTTGTCGGCCGGGCCCAAGGCCTCACGTCATCGGCGTCCCGGGCCGAGTTGGCCTTGTTGATGGCCGTAAACCTTGTGTTCACCGAAGGAAAGTTACAATGGGAGCACTTTGAGTATGCTCGGGAGGAACAGCTTGGCGCTTGAGGTGAGGGAGATGGCAATTACAGGAGGGACGGAGCTTTCCAGCTCGTGCGGGGTTATGTTCGGACCAAGACTCGCTCCATCGACCGGACGAGTGGACTTCTCGTTTCGGAGTACGACGTCTACATTTTGCATTATTGAGGTCTGTGGTTTCTTGACCGTATTTGTACGATCTATTCTTTTTTCTTCAAATAAGATTGCAGAAAAGCTTATCGATCACCCCCTTCGTTAAGAGCCAACTTTGTCTGTACAAGGATCCTTTGTCGCGGATAAAGAGCCAAGTCGTCACCCTTATCTTTGATTTATTGATTGGATTTTACATGAATGATGGATCCAATGTTGTTTTTAGTAACGAAGTAATATTTTCATAAATAAATAAATAAATAAATAAATATAATTTTTTGAGGGGAAGTTAGTATATGTAATTATTTTTTAGAGTAAAAGATTGTTAGATCTTAAGGCTTCCATTTTATTTGGTACTGCTATATGATTTTTATCATAGGGAGAATGCTGACCCTATGTGTTTTGATGATTACAAAACCATCATTACTAGTGATTCTTGTAAATGTGTTTAAACTAGATTAAGTATAGTAAATCAATGGAAAGCGAGAGACCGATTCTATGCCCTGGATACCTGAAACATGCCTCGTTGCAAAACTCGCTGTCCATGCAAGTAAGCAGGTGACTGGACCCTTGCGTCTAGGCTCCTAACCAGACCTCTATTTTCATTAATTCTTTTGAAGAGTGAGCAGGCGATCAAAAGTCTGCAATAGTCGAAAATTATCCGTTTGGATTACGTCCTAATCTTGTTTGGTTTTAGTGTAAATTAGGCTCCATTTATTTCGTAAAAAATAAATGATTTGAAAAATATTTTTCTAAAAATAATTACTTGTATCATTTTAATTAATTAGTTAATGAAAATTATTTCACATTGGCATTAGTTTATGTTCAAATATTTTCATAGATAATGAACTTTTTTTCGTTAGTTCATTTGTTAAGCAATATAAGTGATTGCTTTTATGAAAATATTTTTCAAATTATTCATTTTCCTTGAAACAAACACACACACATCTATAGTTGGGGTTGGGAAAACACATTGTCATGTCAAAGTGTGAGAAATGTCTTGTATACATATTTGCTAATGTATATCAAAAATGAGATGAGAGATACACCTTAGTGTGAAATATAAAGGCAAACCACTATAAATTGCTTAATCTTTGGATTTAGAGTATTGACCATATTTGTTTGGTCGATTAACTTTTACTATATTTCTTGGTTGCCCGAACTTTGATTCAAATGGTTGCCCTTGTATTTTTGGGCCAACAACTATTTCCTAAATCAAGCTGGGTAGTATATGACAAATAAGCCCAGCTAACAACTGTTAGACCAATATTAATCTTCAATGTTTCCTTAATTGCAGACGATACTGCTAAATTCTAAGAAAACATGGAGGAAGTTGAGAATAATAATTTGGACAGAAAAAAATTTAAAGAATTTATGTATAATACGATATATTCATAATGAGGATTGCATTAGCCTATTTATAGGCTTTATGAGATAACTACTAAACGTAATGTATCAACTAAGAAAATACATTATCAAATGAGATATACTTGAGAGATATTCATAATCAAGTAAATCTCTTAATATCAAGGAATTAGATTCCCTTCCCTAAATCTCCATATACCTCTAATCTAATTTTCCATACTTTCCAATTTACTAACCCACTAAAATCTATAAAATCAACCCACGTATCAGAATTTCAAATATCCACCACATCGCACCTTCCTCTCTACATACGAGTTCTTCTCTTGTTTGTTCGAGATAGCTGTTCAAAGAACACCTTTAATTCTCAACCAGATGGAGGCCCTCACTTTTCGTCATATTTTTGTAGTTGTCCTCCTTCTCTCAGGTTTTACTTCCCAACACACTAATTCCAAAATAACCTCAAATCCAAAAGGACAAGAGAGTCAATGACGATGCGAAATTTGGAGATACTCATGTTCAATCTATTTGTTTTTTCTTATTTTAATTTAAATTTGAATTAAATGATGATATATATATATGCACGGAAATAAGTCTGCCCATATTCTCAAGATTTTCTTTTCAAGTCAAAGAGCGAATGTGCTTCACTTGATGACTGACGGATATAAATTTGCAGGGATGTGCATAGTGATGGTGCCCCATGCAAATGCCCAGAATAGATGTCAAGAGGTGCTAGACCCGAATAGCTGCATGCTCTGCGATTGTCAAAAGGCTTGTTACCAAAAGCACACCTCCCAACAGCCCCGCGGAGAGTGCCTAGCCGATCCCAACTTCAAGTACCGTTGCGCTTGCTTCTTCAACTGTTGATCATAATAGATCAACCTCTTCCGACGACGATTTGCTACTTTGAGTCTCTATTGCTGTTAGATCCCTTTTTTTTTTTTTTTTTTTGTCGTTTGGTTTGACCTCCAAGGGATTTGTAATTGTGTTGGAAATAAAGAGGTCGCGACTTTGATAATAAGTTGATTATGTCTTTACTCTCTCTCTCATTCTTCACACATACATGTATGTTTGCCTCTCTAAGGGTCAATTCATTCTTCATGCATATGTCACGGGCCGATCGATTGGGATCGTGACCGCGCGGCGACTCGGGCGAATTTGGACTACCCGAGCCAAGCCTTGCTCGATCGAACGCTTACCCGCTCGTTTACCCGGATCGTTGAGAGAGAAAGCTAGAGAGAGGAGCTCTGAAAGGAAGCGGAAATGAAGCGGAAGCTTTGATATTACTGAGATGTTGGGTGGATGATTTCAACTGAAGGAGGACACCCCTTCTTATAGTTGAGGGCCTCGGATTACAACCATTGATCTACTTTTCATTCGACGGGCGAGATCGCACCGCCTCAACTACCGACATAAGTACTAACTACCATCTACCGACATAATGAAAGGAACAGACTCCCGTAATCTAGCTCAATGACAGTTTCGCCCGCCCTTGCAATTCGGGGGAGAAGGCTTGGTGGGAATCCGAGTGATAGTAGGAGGTCCACGGGTGAGTCGCGGTAGTCCTCCAGGAACCTCTTGGGTCGCCTCTCTTTAGGCCCGTGACATTCTCCCCCACTCAATTGAGCGACGTCCTCGTCGCTCTCAGCTTGATGGGTAGCCTTGCGGGCTTTGGCACGAGCCTTCTTGTTCTTGTTTCTCTTCGCTCGAACGCTCACGAACGAAGGGCCGCATCCTTCCATGATGAAGTCGGACGCACGCGGCTCGGTCTTTGGCTTGGACGGAGTGTGCGGCGCGCACTCAACCTCGGGGAAGAGCGCTTGGATGGGCATGGCATTTGTTGGGGTAGGACCCAACTTTACCTTCGGTTTGACCTCAGACAGCTTGTTGATGCGCATAACGGCCTTCAAGCTCTTGTCGAGGCGTCGGATTGACGCGATGGTCTTGGTGTCGACCACCCCTTTGATCATGGGGATCATCGACGGGCACTTTTGATCGAGGATCATCAGACACTTGGTCCTCATGTCGATCATGGCTCCCACACTATGGAAAAATTGCATCCTAAGTATGAGATCATAGTCGTCAAGAGGGATTACCTCGAACGCCATTTGGCCCTTCCATGCGCCAATCTTGACATCCACGTCGGGTGTTGATCCTACGCCATGGAAGTCGCTCGAATTGATCGGCTTGTACGACTTCTCGGATGGCTCCACGTGAAGTCCCAAGGTCTTTGCAACCTCGGTCGACATGAACATGTTGGATGCGCCGGTGTCGACCAAAGCGTAAAGCGTTAGGCCGCCCACTTCGACCTCCACGAAGAACATGTCGGTGTTTGGAGTGATTTCTTCTCCTTTGGTCGGCGATCGGGCTTGGACCGCGTTGATCCTCTTTACAGCTCCAATCCGGATCTGCCGCCTATCTTCTTTGGACTCCTCCTTTTCTTCCTCAAGGGCAAGGAGGGCGTTGATTCGGCCCTTCTTCGGGCACTTTTGGGTCCAGTGCGGACCTTGGCAAATGAAACAAGGAGAAGGCGAGGGTTGATCAAACCAGCTCGCGTAGTCAGTCGGTGGTCTACCCCTTTGGAAGGTTGGCTTGGAAGACCCTTCTCCCCATGTTTTGGCTCGGCCGCTTTGCTCATGCGCGACCCGGGGAGTGTTTCTTCCAGCTTCATCTTCGCAAGGTCGATCCGACCTCCAATCTCTTTGTCGACTCCTTGGTTCGGTTTTGGTGAGGTCGATGAGCGACTCGGCCACGCTCAGTGCACGCGCCAGGCTACTCATGTCCTGTCGCTTCAACTCGAGCATCGCCCACGGCTTCAATCCATCCATGAACGCTCCGAGAGCCTCCTCTTCGCTCAGGTTGCGAATCTGGAGTTTGAGCTCCGTGAACTCTTTCACGTACTCTCGGATCGTGCCTCTTTGCTCGAGGCCATGGAGTTTGCTACGGGCCTCATGCTGAGCGAACTCGGGGAAAAAGTAGTCCCGGAACTCTCGCACGAAGTCGTCCCATGTGCACACGGGATCGGCGCCTCGTCTAACCTCATCGCACCTATTGCGCCACCAAAGCATTGCTGTATCAGACAAGAACATGGAAGCGGTTCGTACATTGGTCGACTCGTCGTGTATGTGGACGGCGCCAAAGTATTGCTCCATGCTCCAGACGAAGTTGTCCACCTCCTTGGCGGATCGATCGCCTTTGAATTCTTTTGGTTTTGGCACCTCAATTTTGGGCACCGCTTGGTTCGGCACAGCGCCGTTGGTGATGCTTAGTTTGCACAAGGCGAGCTCGGTCTTGAGCTCTTGGATCTCGGCCTTCATGGCTTCGACCTCGTCCCTGCGCGGAGCTTCTTCCTCGACCACTTGGACGCGCTCCTTCAAGACATCGATCGATGCTTCAAGGGTTTCGTCCTTGTCGTGTAATGGCGCGGTAGCTTCGTTGATGCACGCCGTGAAGTCTTCACGGAGCGAGCTGTCGACCTCCATGATCCGGTCTCGCACGTCGTCAAGACCATCCATGAGTTCGCGCACAGTGCTCCGGACATTCGCGATCTTCTCATCGAATGCAGCTATGACGTCTCTCGAGGTGTCTCTTTTCTTTCCACGGCCGCGATCCTCCTGGACTTGTGCAGCCTCTCCAACCATGACAGCTTCTTGGCTCGACATTCCTTCGAACAGTTGGCGCTCCTTGATTTCTCGAACAGATCTCTCTCTTGCTCTGATACCACTTGTCACGGGCCGATCGATTGGGATCGTGACCGCGCGGCGACTCGGGCGAATTTGGACTACCCGAGCCAAGCCTTGCTCGATCGAACGCTTACCCGCTCGTTTACCCGGATTGTTGAGAGAGAAAGCTAGAGAGAGGAGCTCTGAAAGGAAGCGGAAGCTTTGATATTACTGAGATGTTGGGTGGATGATTTCAACTGAAGGAGGACACCCCTTCTTATAGTTGAGGGCCTCGGATTACAACCATTGATCTACTTTTCATTCGACGGGCGAGATCGCACCGCCTCAACTACCGACATAAGTACTAACTACCATCTACCGACATAATGAAAGGAACAGACTCCCGTAATCTAGCTCAATGACAGTTTCGCCCGCCCTTGCAATTCGGGGAGAAGGCTTGGTGGGAATCCGAGTGATAGTAGGAGGTCCACGGGTGAGTCGCGGTAGTCCTCCAGGAACCTCTTGGGTCGCCTCTCTTTAGGCCCGTGACACATACATGTATGTTTGCCTCTTTAAGGGATTGGTCCGGAGTTATATTACAAAGGAGCTCTCTCTATTCATTCTTCACACATACATATATGTCTGCCTCTCTAACGGTCAATTCGTTCTTGTATGTTTGCCTCTCTAAGGAATTGGTCTAGGGTTATATTATAATGGAGGTTTTGCCCCTCAAAAATCTTTGGTGAACTAAGGTCTAATCCCCAGTCACAACTACCTTGATCTAACCACTAACAAAGAAACTCCCTTTTGAATCCTCCAATTATTGACATAGATGGCCTGTCTTAGATCAAATCGGGAAGGTGAACATGATTTGTCATACGAGAATTTGCACAAATTTTACCTATCAGTAGATCAATTTTATATGCATCTCCCGAAATTGATGAATGTTTTCTTTGATTGGATCATGGAATCTAGATAATTAGTACTGCATTATTTTGAAACGGTTTATTCACGGCACGAATTCATTCTTTATCACGGCACTAATTCATTCTTTATCACTCACCCCTTCATAAAGAGCCAAGTATGTCGGTAAGAGGATCCTTTGTCCCAGATTAAGAGCCAAGTCGTCGCCCTTATCTTTGATTTGTAGGTTGGATTTTACATGCATGTGTGGATCCAAGGTTGTTTTCGGCAACAAAGTAGCATTTTCATAAATAAATAAATAAGAAATAATTTTTGAGGGGGAGTTTGATTATTTAATTATTTTTTAGAGGAAAAGAATGTTAGATTTTAAAGCTTCAATTTTATTCGCGGTATCACCATATGTTTTTATCATCATAGAAAAGTAGGGAGATTGTTGACCCTATGTGTTTTGATGATTATAAACCATCAATAATTATGATTTTTGCAAATGTGTTCAAACTAGATTAAGTCTAGTAAATCAATGGAAAGCCGGAGACGGATTCTACGCCTTGCATGCTTGAAGCATGCCTAGTTGCAAAACTCATTGCCCATGCAAGTAACCAGGTGACTAGACCTTTATATCTAGGCTCCTAACAAGACTTCTATTTTGACCAATTTTTTTTTTTTTTATAGAGCGACTGGGCGATCAAAATTCAAAATAGTCAAAAATTAACCGTTTCGAATGTGTCCTAATCTTGTTTGGTTTTAGTGTAGATTAGGCCTCTTTTATTTCACAAAAAATAAATGATTTGAAAAATATATATTTTAAAAATAATTGCCTATATCATTCTAATGAATTAGTTAATGAAAATTATTTCATTATCGACATCAGTTTATGTTGAAATATTGTCACAAATAATGGATTTTTTTTTCATTCGTTCTTTTTTTAAGTGATATAAGCAATTACTTTTATGAAAATATTTTCCAATTCGTTCATTTTCCTCGAAATAAACACACTAATATCTATAGTGTCAAAGTGTGACAAATTTCTTGAACATGGATTTGATATTGTATATTAAAAATGAGATCAGAGATGCACTTGAGTGTGAAATGTAGAGTCAAACCAATATAAATTACTTAATCTTTGGATTTAGAATATTTTTTTTTTTTTTTTTTTTGGTGAGGAGGATTTAGAATATTGCTCATATTTCTTTGGTTGAATAAATTTTACTATATTTCTTGGTTGCCGGAACTTTGATTCAAATGGTTGCCGTTGTATTTTTGGGCCGACAACTATTTCCTAAATCAGGCTGGGTAGTATCTGACTTATAAAGCAAGCTAATAACTGTTAGACCAATATTAATCCTCAACGTTTCCTTAATTGCAAACAAACTGCTAAATTCTAAGAAAACATGGAGGAAGTGGAGAATCATAATGCGGAAGATAGATTTGAGGATTTTATATATAATTCGATATATTCATAATGAATATTACATTAATTTATTTGTAGACTTTACGAGATAGCTATTGAATGTAACATATCAATCAAGGATATGCATTGTCAAATAAGATGTAGGCATAATCCAAAGAGATATTCATAATCTAGTAGATATCCTAATATCGTTAATAGAGGAATTATATTACCTTCCCTAAATCTCCATATACCTCTAGGTCTAATTTCCATACATTCCAATTTACAAACACCTCCAAAAATCTATCAAATCACCCCAGGCATCAGAATTTCACAACATCGCACCTTCCTCTCTACATACTTCTTATCTTGTTTGTTCAAGAGAGCCATTCAAAGAATACGTCTGATTCTCACCCAGATGGAGACCCTCACTTTTCCCCGTATTTTCATAGTTGTCCTCTTTCTCTCAGGTTTTAATTCCCGACACTCTTATCCCAAAATGTCCTCAAATCCAAAAGGACAGAGAATCAATCACCATGCAAAATTTGGAGATATTTATGTTCAATATATTTGTTTTTTCCTATTGTGGTTTTAATTATAATTAAATGATGAAATATATATGCTGGAAATAAGTCTTCCCAGGTTCTCAAGATTCACTTTTCAAGCCAAAGCGATAATGTGATTCACTTGACAATTGACGAATATAAACTTGCAGGGATGTGCATGGTGATGGTGTCCCATGCAAATACCAAGAAGAGATGTAACGAGGTGCTGGACCCGAACTTGCACGCTCTCTGATTGCCTTAAGGCGTGTTACGAGAAGCACCCCATGCAGCGGCCTCATGGAGCATCCCTACCCGATCCCAAACACAAGTCCAGTTGCTCTTGCTTCTTCAACTGCTGATTATTATAGATCATTATAAATCAGCCTGTTCCTATGATGATCTGCTACTTCGAGTCTCTCTTGTTCTCGGATCCCTTTTTTCCGTCTTTCCAGTTGAGACCTAAGGGATTTGCAATTGTGTAGAAATTAAAGAGGTCGCAACTTTGACAATAAGTTGATAATGTCATTGCTCTCTCTCTCTCTCTCTCACATATTCTGGCACGCACATGTATATTTGCCTCCGTAAGGGATTGGTCCGGGTTTTATTACAGTAGGGATTTTGCACCTAAAAAATCTAAGGTAAATTGAGAGCCAATCCCTAGTTGCAATGACTCGGACCTGACCACAAACTTAGAAATTCCCTTTTGAATCCTCGACTTATTGGGTAGATAGCTTATCTTAGATTGAATTAAGGAACGTGAACATGATCTGTTATACAAGAATTTTTGCCAAACTCTATTTATCAATAGATCAATTTTTGAAAAATTGTCTAAAAAGTCCTAAACCTATTGCACTTTTATCAATTCAGCGCTAAAATTTTCAATTGTGCTAATTAAGACATAAACTTTTCACTTTTTGCCAATTGAATCCGGCAAGGCCACCCTCATTGGGTCTCACTTGGGTGAGGGCTCCCCTAGCTGAGGCTCGCCCTCCCCTAGCAAAAGGAAGAAGAAAGGAAATAAAGGAAATAAAAAATAAAAAAATTATTAAAAAATGTTCACGTCAACATCGGCCATGCCATGTAGAACGAGCCCGACATTCGAGTAAGCAATTTCAAGTCAAAATTGGTCGGATTGACTCAATTGGGAAAAAATGAAAAAGTTTATAACTCAATTAATAAAATTGAAAGATTTATAATTGAATTAGCAAAATTGTAATAGATTTAGGACTTTTCGGATAATTTTCCCGATCAATTTTATCAACATCTCCTGAGATCGATGACTTTTTTCATTGGATCTAGATGTAGTACTGCATTATTTTGAAATAATTCATTAATGGCACCAATTCATTCTATATAACCTCAAGGTTACCCACCAAACCTAAAACGCTTCCCAAACTTTGAAACTCAAAACACGCCCAAGTCAACCCCCCTATGGCCAAATCTCTACCCAAACTCATCCTCATCACGCTTCTCTTCCCTCTAACCATCGTCGCGGCACGATCCCAAACATCCGCCCAAGCCTGTCCGTCGAAGCCGGGCCGAGAAGATCGGAGAAGCTGAGCCACCTCCACTTACACTTGCGTGAAGTGTTCGCTAGCCCAAACTTCACCGCCACACAAGTAGCCTTAGCCCTGACCACTACCCAGTCGGCCACGTCCTTCGGCACGGTCTTTGCGATTGACGACATGCTGAAGCTGGGTCCTGACGCGGGCTCAACGGCCAGGCCCAAGGCCTCACGTCATCGGCGTCCCAGGCCGAGTTGGCCTTGTTGATGGCCGTAAACCTTGTGTTCACCGAAGGAAAGTTCGATGGGAGCACTTTGAGTATGCTCGGAAGGAACAGCTTGGCGCTTGATGTTGAGAAAAATATGATTTCGAATTGAGTAGAACAATGAAAACAGATCTTTAAATATTCAAGTCAGACTTTGAGACGTGATATCACTTTCTCTAAGAATTTATTTGTCCCATAGAGTTGCTAATGGTTACCGGCAAATATTCTCAGGATACAATAAAGTTTCAAAATGAAAATATTATATAGCAATTCTAGTATTTCTCTAGAGTCTCTTTAGAAAACAATTGAAAAGATGGCTGTAGTTTTTCAGAAAAAATGCTCAAAAAAGATAAAATGATCACACTCTCATTCTTCCGAAAACCAACATGTAGGCAACTCTTATATATAAAACAGTCTTAAAACCGTCTTAAAACCGTAGGCAACTCTTATATATAAAACAGTCTTAAAATGATCACACTCTCATATATAAAACAGTCTTAAAACCGTAGGCAACTCTTTGTGAAATATTTTTTTAAATAAATAAAATTTCGAATTTTTTAATTTTTAATCATTTCCGAAAATTCTCAAAACCAAAAAACAACATTTGAATTGATTAAAGTTAATAAGATAATCGTACGAAAGAAAAAATAAAATAACAAAGGGGTTAGTGCTAATTAAATCAACAGGCATGCAATCGTGCTAAGTGCGCACCCACACGCTAGTATGATGGGATCTAGCCCACACCCAATCATTTCTTTAAGTACACAAAGGAAACCCTACACTTATTAATTGGCCCACTTTCTCCCACTTTTCCTATGTGGGACAATGAAACATACACTTTATTTGTTTTACAAACAAACTTCCAGCACTTGACGTAAGCGAGATGGCAATTACAGGAGGGACGAAGCTTTCCAGCTCGTGCGGGGTTATGTTCGGACCAAGACTCACTCCATCGACTGGACGAGTGGACTTCTCGTTTCAGAGTACAACATCTACATTTTGCATTATTGAGATTTGTGGTTTCTTGACTTTATTTGTACAATCTATTCTTTCTTCTTCAAATAAGATTGCAGAAAAGCTTATCGCTCACCCCCTTCATTAAGAGCCAAGTATGTCTATACGAGGATCCTTTGTCCCGGATAAAGAGGCAAGTCGTCACCCTTATCTTTGATTTATTGGTTGGATTTTACATGCATGTATGGATCCAAGGTTGTTTTTGGTAACAAAGTAACATTTTCATAAATAAATAAAAATAATGTTTTGAGGGGAAGTTAGTATATGGGGCTGCATGTTTTTGTTTCTGTTCTTTTTTTGTTCCAGGAATGAAACAAAAAAAAAAGTGTTTACATTCCGAGGAACAATTTTTGAATAAAAAACGCGTTTGGTAAATTTGTTCCGGGAATAAAAAATGAACAGAAATACGTTTGGTAAATTTTATTCTTTTTCGTTTCTTTTAATTTTTTAATGTTTTTATTTTATTTTGCATTTCTTCCTTTCTTTTTTTTTTTTTTTCTTCGAGGCCGGCGACCGGCCGACGGGGGCCGGGCAGCCTCGCCCAGCCACGGTGAGGCTCGCCGGTCCCCGACGACGCTCCGGCGAGGTTGCCGACCCTTGACGGCATCGCCGGCCCTCGACGGCCGGTCGCCGGCCATGGGCGAGGCTGGCAACCGGCGAAAGAAAAAAGAAGAAAAAAAGAAGAAGAAAAGAAGAAGAGAAGAAGAAGAGAGAGAAGAAGAAACGTTTCTTTAAAATCGTTTCTGGAACAAGAAGCAATTTTTTTTTGTTTCTCATTTTTGTTCTTTTTGTGTTCCGGGAACAAAAAAACGAAAAAAGAACAGAAACGCAACCAAACACATTTCTATTCTTTTTTTGTTCCCGGGAACAAAAATACAAAAAAGTGTTACAGGAACACTTTTTAGAAACAAAAACATGCAGCCCCTATGTAATTATTTTTTAGAGTAAAAGATTGTTAGATCTTAAGGCTTCCATTTTATTTGGTACTGCTATATGATTTTTATCATAGGGAGAATGTTGACCCTATGTGTTTTGATTATTACAAAACCATCATTACTAGTGATTCTTGTAAATGTGCTCAAACTAGGTTAAGTATAGTAAATCAATGGAAAGCGAGAGACCGATTCTATGCCCTGGTGCCTGAAACATGCCTCGTTGCAAAACTCGCTGTCCATGCAAGTAAGCAGGTGACTGGACCCTTGCGTCTAGGCTCCTAACCAGAAGTCTATTTTGATTAATTCTTTTGAAGAGTGAGCAGGCGATCAAAAGTCTGCAATAGTAAAAAATTAACCGTTTTGGATTACGTCCTAATCATGTTTGGTTTTAGTGTAGATTAGGCTCCATTTATTTCGTAAAAAATAAATAATTTGAAAAGTATTTTTCTAAAAATAATTACTTGTATCATTTTAATTATTTATTTAATGAAAATTATTTCACATTGACATCAGTTTATGTTCAAATATTTTCATAGATAATGAACTTTTTTTCGCTAGTTCATTCTTTAAGCAATATAAGTGATTATTTTTATGAAAATATTTTTCAAATTATTCATTTTCCTCGAAACAAACACATTAGCATCTATAGTTGGGGTTCAGAAAACACATTATCATGTCAAAGTGTGAGAAATGTCTTGTACACATATTTGCTAATGTATATTAAAAATGAGATGAGAGATAAACCTGAGTGTGAAATATAAAGTATAAAGTCAAACCACTATAAATTGCTAAATCTTTGGATTTAGAGTATTGTTTATATTTGTTTGGTCGATTAACTTTTACTATGTTTCTTGGTTGCCCGAACTTTGATTCGAATAGTTGCCCTTGTATTTTTGGGCCAACAACTATTTCCTAAATCAAGCTGGGTAGTATATGACAAATAAGCCCAACTAATAACTGTTAGACCGATATTAATCCTCAACGTTTCCTTAACTGCAAACGATACTGCTAAATGCTAAGAAAACATGGAGGAAGTTGAGAATAATAACGTGGACGAAAACAAATTTAAAGAATTTATGTATAATTCAATATATTCATAATGAGAATTGCATTAGCCTATTTATAGGCTTTATGAGATAACTATTAAAGTTAACATATCAATTAAGGATATGCATTATCAGATGAGACATATATATAATCTAGAGAGATATTCATAATCAAGTGAATATCTTGATATCAAGGAATTAGATTCCCTTCCCTAAATCTCCATATACCTCTAGATCTAATTTTCCATCCATTGCAATTTACTAGCCCCCTAAAATCTATAAAATCAACCCAAGCATCAGAATTTCAAATATCCACAACATCGCACCTTCCTCTCTACATACGAGTTCTTCTCTTGTTTGTTCGAGATAGCTGTTCAAAGAACAACTTTAATTCTCAACCAGATGGAGACCCTCGCTTTTCCTCGTATTTTTGTAGTTGTCCTCCTTCTCTCAGGTATTAGTTCTCGACACTCTTATCCCAAAATGTATTCAAATCCAAAGAGTCAATCGTGATGAAAATTTGGAGATATAAAAACTTCCACGAAAATATTTTTCATGAATTTCCGGTGTTCGGATGGCAGAAAATAAATGATCAAAGAAAATATTTTCCGGATAATGGAAAATCTCCCCATCAGATTGTGGATTTCTACCCTCTTTCTCATGAAACCCTTATGATCCCATCTCCTCCTCCTTCGACACTGAGGATCGGCGGAGCTTCCCCTCATCTAGCTGTTCTGGATCTTCGCCCTCACGAAGCCCTGGGTTTTTGATCTTGTCCTCCTCCTCCTTCGATGCCGATGATCAGCAACGGCGGAGCGTCCGCTTGTCCAACAATGCTCGATCTCGGCTACGTGCCTTGCTTCCTCTTCACTACTGGTCATTAGCCGCGGCCGCAAGGCAGCTCATGCTTGAGCTCCGGCCTAGGCTGGCGAGGCTTTGCCCAACCCAATCTGGTGAAGCCAAGCTCGGGCCTCGCCAGATTTAGGCGGAGCTCTCGCCGGCCTAGGGTGGAGCTCGGGCCTCACCAGATCCATCAAGTTGGGAAGGGCTCAGGCCTCACCCGAGCTCGCCAGAGGTTCGCCGGGCTCTGGCGAGCCACAAGCTCGCCAAATCTGGCGGCGGAGCTCGGGCTCCCGATCCGGTCGAGCCCGAGCTCCGCCACCGGATCCGGCGAGCTCACGACTCGCCGAGCCGGCGAAACTCCGGCGAGCTCATGCGAGATCGGCCAAGCCTCGCATGCGGCGGCCGAGGAAGGAGGAGGAGGAAGGAGGAAGGAAAAGAAAAAAAAAAAAAAAGAGAAACAATCGATTTTTTAAAAATACAAATAATTAAAAATTTATTTTAAAAATATATATATAAATATAAAACTAATTTTTTGGTCAATAAAAATATTAAAATTAATTTTTTGATAAATTTTTCCTAAACAATTAAATTAGCTAACGAACGGTGGAAAATATTTTCCACTCAAAGTTTAGGTTTTGGCCGAACACCGGAAAATAGAGACATTTTCCTGGAAAATGACTTCTAGGAAAATATTTTTCGGAAACATGATATTTTCTGCCAAAACGAACGGACCATTATGTTCAATCTATTTGTTTTTCCTTATTGTAGTTTTAATTTTAATTGAACGATGAAACGTATATGCTGGAAATAAGTCTGCCCAAATTCTCAAGATTCTCCTTTCGAGCCAAAGCGATAATGTGGTTCACTTGACGATTGACAAATATAAACTTACAGGGATGTGCATGATGATGGTGCACCATGCAAATGCCAAGGAGAGATGTCACGAGTTGCTGGACCCGAACAGTTGCACGCTCTCCGATTGCCTTAAGGCATGTTCCGAGAAGCACCCCATGCAACGGCCAGACGGATCATGCCTACCCGATCCCAATCACAAGTTCAGTTGCTATTGCAACTTCGACTGCTGATTGTTATAGATCAGCCCCTTCATATGATGATTTGCTACTTCGAGTCTCTCTTCTTCTCGGATCCCTTTTTTCCGTCTTTCCATTTGATCCTTAAGGGATTTGCAATCGTGTCAAAAATAAAGATGTGGCTACTTTGGTAACAAGTTGATAATGTCAATGCTCTCTCTCATATATTCTTGCGCATTCATGTATGTTTGCCTACCTAAGGGATTGGTCCGGGGTTTTATTATAATGGGGATTTTGCATGTCAAAAGTCTAAGGTCAACCAAAAGCCGATCCCTTGTTGCAACCACTTGGATCTAACCACAAACTTAGGAATCCCCTTTTGAATAATCGACTTATGGAGTAGATGGCTTTTCTTAGATCGAACTAGGAAGGGTGAACACGATTTGTTATATGAGAATTTTCCCAAAATCTATTTATCAATAGATCAATTTTGAGAAAATTGTCCAAAAAATAAACATATTACACTTTTATCAATTCAGTCATATACCTTTCAAGTTTGCTAATTAAGACCTCAATCTTCTTCCCTTTTCTGCCAATTAAGTCTGTCCAGCCAAATTTGGCCAAAATTCACTGATGTGAATGTTAGTGATGCTACTAGGATGGCCGACATTGGCATTGACAATTTTTAATAATCTTTTGATTTTTTTTTTTTATGATTATTTTTCCTTTCTTCTTCATTTTGCTGGTAGCCGCCTAGCCTCACCTTGGCAAGGGCAAGCTTTGACAACTGGCCCTCGACTAGGCCAAGGTAGCCTCGCCGAGCGTCAGCTGAGCAAAAGAGATGCTAGGCAACTAGCCCTTGCCCAAGCTAGGCAAGGTGTCGCCTTGGCCTGCCCTCATTGGGTCTCGCTTGTGGCAAGGGAGGCTAGCCCACCTGACCACCAGCAAAAGGAAGAAGGAAGAAGGAACGGGAAAAAAATAAAAAATAAAAAATAAATATATTATTTAAAATTGTCCATGTTAGCATTGGCAGTGCCATGTAGAACGATTGACATCCAAGTCAGTGATTTTCAGCCAAAATTAACCGGATGGGCACAACCAGCAAAAACTGAAAAGGTTTATGACTCAAATATTGAAAAATTTAGAATTGATGACAAAAGTGTAATAGATTTAAGATTTTTTTAGAAAATTTTCTTGATCAATTTTATCAACATCTCCTGAAATCGACCTTTACCAAAAAAAAAAAAAAAAACTCCCAAAATAGATGGCTTTTTTCATTGATCAGATCATGGAATCTATATGTTTAGTACTGCATTATTTTGAAACAGTTTATTCATGGCACCAATTCATTCTACACAACCTCAAGACTACCCACCAAACCTATAACGCTTCCCAAACTTTGGAACGCAAAACACGCCCAAGTCAACCACACTATGGCCAGATCTCTACCCAAACTCAAGTTACTCAACCTCATCATGCTTCTCATCTCTCTGACCATCTTCGCCGCACGATCCCAAACATCCGCCCGCAGCCTGTCCATCGAGGCCGGGCCGAGAAAATCGGAGAAGCTAAAAGCCACCTCCACCCTACTTGCATGGAGTGTTCGCTGGCCCAAACTTCACCGCCACACAAGTAGCCTCAGCCCCGACCTCTGGCCAATCGGCCACGTCCTTCGGCGGGGTCTTTGTGATCGACGACATGCTGAAGCTGGGCCTGACGCGGGCTCAAAGCTTGTCAGCCGGGCCCGAGGCCTCACGTCTTCGGCGTCCCAGGCCGAGCTGGCCCTGTTGATGGCCGTAAACTTTGTGTTCACCGAGGGGAAGTTCAATAGGAGCACTTTGAGTATGCTCGGAAGGAACAGCTTGGCGCTCGAGGTGAGGGAGATGGCAATTCCAGGAGGGACCGGAGCTTTCCAGCTCGCACGGGGTTTTGTTCGGACCAAGATTCACACCATCAACCGGACGAGTGAACTTCTTGTTTCAGAGTATGATGTCTACATTTTGCATTACCAAGATATGTGGTTTCTCGTTCGTATTTCTACAATCTATTCTTCCTTCTTCGAACAAGATAACAAAAAGGCTCATCACTTGTTGGTTGGATACTACATACATGTAAAACAAGCTGGGAATGATTTTACATGGTGGCCTTCAGATGGTTGGAAATTACATACATGTAAGACAAGTTGAGAATGATTTTCAAAATTTTTTTAATGAAAAATATATTAAGATTAAAACAAAATTTTTTAGTCGATTAAAAAATTAAAATTTGATTTTTTTTGTAATTTTTCCCAAAAAAAATAAAATCATATACTGAACAGTGAAAAATATGATCATTTTCTTGAAAATTGACTTCCTAAAAAATATTTTCTAGAAGTGTAATATTTTTCAAGAACCAAATGGAGCCTTGGTTACACAATTAAAATCGACGAGATGCAAAAATATAAAGCTGAGGGAGATGTGAAAGAGACAAGAAGCATTTGCGATATTTAAGATTATTTCATTTTATAAATAAAAAAAAGTAACTTCAAACACCAAACAGCCATGGGGCAACCGCCCTACCAATCCCTTCGATCTTCAAATCTGAATTCTTTTGTATGTTAATCATGCAACGGTTTTCAATTTCCCTACGCCTTCATAAACCTCATCATAGTTCCCCAATCCAATCGCCTTTTTTGTCTAATTTTATTGTTGTCGACAGTGAAATTTGACTAAACTCTTCCTGGGGATGCCTGGTCAGATGATCCGCGTGGGGGGTGACGTGGGGGCACGAGATCGCCGTGTCAGAACCGGTTAAGAAAAGGGAAAAGTTGCCGAAATCATGTGCACGATGCGACCTGCCAAGAAAAACGGTTGGGGCACGTTAAAGATGAGAACTGATTAAATGCGTGTTTATATGTAAATACATATATGCCATCTAATTATTTGAAGATAAATAATCGAATGAATATCCGACCTTATCCTTTTTTTTTCTTTTCTTCTCATGGATAATTATCCTGTTTTATCACTCGCGTATTTCGAATCTTAAAAATCGGATTTTTTTTTTTCAAACTACAAGCGCCTTCTTAAAAAAATCGAATATGAAGATATTTTTATTTGGCTATGTATATAGCCTCTTTGGACGGTTTTACAGAAAATCTCTTTACGTGCACATTGTTCAAATACTTCGCAAGAAAATGAATTTTCTAATTTGGCTAATATCATTCTTTCTTCTAAAGGTGCCTTATCTTCTTTGTTTTGTTATTGTGGATCTTTTGCACTCACTCGTGATTCCATAATTACTTTTAGCTTATTTGTCCGTGATAACATTTAGGTCCTCATTTTAATTGACACTTCCCTTGGATATTCTCGCATCTCCACCTAGTTGGACACTCCCACCTGGTGTTCCTGGCCACATTAGATCTATTGAACATTCAAGTTGTGCACACATGATTCTAGGATCGCAAATCAATTCCACAAGATACTTGTTCTATCCCAAGACTGACCTGTATCTATGTTGGTTGCACGTATATGCTATCGATCCGATGTCGGAGTTCATGCAACTAGTGTCTATACGGCAGTCGCCCATATTGACATTGACTTTATGGATGTATCATATAAAAGCATACGTGCATAAATTGCAAGAACAATTTATAGCACGTATAGCATTAGTTCTCATAAATGTGTCGCGTTCAAGTACCCTATAAGAATTCTCAAGCTATGAATCCACAGCTGTGTGCAACTAGCATAGTTCTCTTGTGGTTTAGCTCCGTGCGGAAAAAAACTAGCATAATGTCAATGGAAGCTTCAGTGTCTTCCCTCACCTTTCTCACTGCGATCAAATCCAAGGGATCGTTCGCTCGAGAACTGTTGGCTCGAGATCAGTTCAGGCTCAAACCCGAGGACATGACCCATCTTCGCTTTTTATCTCCATGATACATTCACCGGACAACACCTTACCGTAGCAACCGTGGCCCAGGTAGCGACAACGAATACATTAGCAACACATTTCGGTGCCGTCATAGTCATCAATGACCCATTTACCGTTATTGACACCTAAATTTGAGCAATTCATTTAGTTGTCTTTTATATTAAAATATTAAGAATCGACCCAAACCCCTAAACAAAATACCGTTAGCACAGGTTATAGGGTTAATACCATGAAAAAGGTACGCCTGTGATAAATTTAACCTATATTAATTTTTGGATCACCAAAACCTCCAAACTAAAATACTTGTGATAATTTTAACCCAAACTAATTTTTAGGCCACCAAAAACTCCAACCCTGTCACTCTTGACATATTTACCTCTTATTAGCTTCCGTCAAATTTTATCATGAAATTGCTGAGTTTGATAACACACACATGAAATACTATATATACATGGGGTAAAATTATCATAAGCGTAATGATTAGTTTTAAGAAAATTTGTCACGGGTGTATCAAGTTAAGAATTTTATTACTTTAAAAATTAGTTTGAGGTAAATTTGTTTTGAAATCTTTCGTGGTATTAATCCAGTTTATATGTAATGACCTCAATTCCATCTCTAGGGTCTTGAGCGATAGGATTTATTTTCACGATGTCCCAAACTCGTCATTGTCTCGATTCTTTTTATCTTGTTATCATACACATCCAGAAACATGAATAAACAACTCCCTGAACAAAAAATAGCTAGAAGACTATGATATATATCATACATAACACACTAATTTATATTATAATAGTACTTTTACAAGTTACAAGCCCTTCCTCTACAAGCCTTTTTTTTTTTTTTTTCATTTTTACATCACACTACAAGTTTCCATACAAGCCAAGAGAATTCCTATCTCTTTTAGCGTGATTGCAGCTTGCAAAACTGACGTAAGAGATCAATGCCTATAAGACTAAAAGATGAGAGTCTTGGGAACTCAATAAATAAAATTCTCAGTTTTCTATTAGGAAAGCATCTTATCATTAAAGCCTAACAAGTACAAGACTCGCAAACAGTATCGATGGCAGATCAATAACAAATCCATTAGCATCTCTCGACTATCTATATGTGCTCCACTTTCAACTTACCAAATAAGTTATTTCACCAAACAAGTTTATTAGTCAGCACATAGTGTCACGCCCCGAACCCCGAGCGCGCACACATCCCACTTCGGTCGATCAAATATGCGACATCCCAGGATACGTCGCCGACCCATTCATTTTATTATGCATGCGGAAGCGAAACAAATCCCCTGACAACATTTGACTTGGGATAGAAAAGCAGGCAATCAATCACAATGCCAAACACTCAATTACAACCACATAGGTTTAAATACAACTCTAGGCTGTCTACAAAATAGACCAGCTCAACGAATGGGGAACTATCCTAAAACCAACTAGCATGACACGTTTACCGATACTTCAGTCTCCACCTTTCCAGACTTAGGGCTTCGGGTCCTCCACGACCACCATCTAGGGACCTGAAATTTTAATCCCACAACCGGGATGAGACGATGTCTCAGCAAGTTCAACCCCCTAAACCCCTATTAGAAAGAAAATACGCCCCAGGGTGGCCTAGCCACATCACACAGAGAACTTACCTCGCCTCGGTTCCTTCCCCGCAGGTTAGCACAATTCAAATCACCCAATCACAAATAGTAATAGGAACTCAAACAATTGGAACGCCATCACTTTCATATAATCACAATCGCACTTAGCACGCATTCCAATTATTATTCTCTCGCCACACAAGGGCATAGCCTACGCAGTTCGGCTATCTGCGGCATATAACCGAGGCATCGCCTCCCCACCTTGGAGCGCGGCCACCGTCGGTCAACGTCAACGGCGTTCCCGAAGGAGCATGGGCCCGTAATCAAGCTGCGACCCGCATCCCATTGCGTGGGCATCCCATATAGGGGCAAGTCCGGCTCAACGGCCCGGGACAATTCATCTTAGTTATCACACAGCCAGAACATACTCGGCCTCAGGACACTTTATATTTCAATCAATGTTTCCACTTAAAATAGTGATCCCGGCCATTTTTCTCCATATTAAAAATATTCCAGAAATTACTCACGTGTGTGGGGACACGCTAATTTCGAATCAAAAGCCAATATCTCACTTTTTCAAATCCCACTATTTAATATAATAATTAAAATCTAATTTCTGCATCAAAACCCGACGCTTGGGTTTTTATGAATAAAATCCATATTTATCGCAATCAACACTCAATTTGCCACATCCATTCATCAAATTCAAATTCTAAATGCACAAGAATGGCGATCAAAGACAAAATTCGAGAATTTAGCGTCCCAAAATAATTTTTCGGATTATTAAATAATTAAATTTATTCCGAAAATTAATTAAATAATAATATTCACTTCTTTCACGATTCACACTCAATTTATAATATTCAATCGTCAATTTCAAAATCTAATTACACAGCGAAGCGACCCAAGCACGAAATTCCGAGAATTTAGGGTCCCGACAAAATTTTCGGAATTTAATAAATAATTAAATTTATTCCGAAAATAATTAAATAATCATATTTAATAATTTCGAATAATGATATATTATTAAATTATTAAATAATTTCGAAATGTTTAAATAAATCAAAAGTAAATTCCTTTATGTCACATCAAGATTTATATTAATGTAAACCTTCATTTAGTCTTAAATTAAACTCACTTTAAGCTAATTAAACACATTAATATAATCCACACTTAAGTAAATTAAACTAACCACCTAATCACAATTAACATAAACTAAGCACACCTAAAACGTAATTAACCCTCTAAGCGAGGTTTAGTGAGTTAAACTCACTGGATTAGCGAGCCGAGCGGACCAAAACGACGGGGACGACGCGAGGATCGACTTTCCTCAAAGCGGGCCGAGCATCCGGGCTCGGGAAGGCGGCCAAAACGGGCCAAAACTCCGCTGCAAACCCATTTTTCTTGGCTGCTGTCCATGGCGGTTTGAGGCCGAGAATGGGCGGATCCGGCGCCGGTTCGGGCGGCCAAGGGCGGCGGAGGCAAGGCGAAGCTCCGGCGGGCTAAGGCGGCGGCGCACGGCGGTCCACGGTGGCTCCGGCAGCTCTTGCGCGAGCTAAAAAAGCAGCTCGGGACGACGAGCCGGGCGGAGCGGCGTGCGGGCGCGGGCCCCGCGCGGGACGGCGACCGCGGCGGCTCCGGCGGCGAGCTCGCGGCGCGGCGAGCGCGCGGCGGCGTGGCGTGGCCGGCTGCTGCCCGCGTCCTACCAGATCTGGAATTTTGGAGCAAAGCAAACGGAGGGGAGAGAAGAGAGGCGGAAGGCGAGCGGCGAAGGCGCGCGCAGCGACGGCGGCGTGAGGCGGCGACGGGCGGGCTAGCTGGTCCAGCGGCGTGCGATGCTCGGGCGGTTGCAAGGCTGCTCGGCCATCTTCGGCTTGCTGGACATTTTCGAAGAAGAAGATGAAGGCCATGGAGGAATCGCACGGAAGAGGAAGAAGAGAGGGAGGAGAGAGAATGGGGGCCCTTTTCTTTTCTTTTCCCTTTTCTTTTAATCCCACAAATTGGCCCACCATGACATCATCCATGATGTCACACTCCACTCACTCAATCTTCCACAACATCTTCCAATGGGTCCATTTTATTTTTCCGCCGGGGTCCAATTCTTGTGCTTGAAATTCTTCAATTATAATCAATCCACTTCCAATTGAGTTCAAATTGAAGTCCATAAAATTAATCCAATGTCACCACACTTCAATTCACATCTTCACTTGTCCGTAGAACCAACTTATGTCCCAAAAGCAAGACCAAATGCGGGTCGACTAACTTCTCGAGCTAAAATAGCCATTCTCGGATTTAATTTGCCAAAGAACTCTGATTGAATGAAAAATCTTCCAAAGATAAGTCAAAGATCCTAAAATGATTTGTGACACACCTAGACTTCCAATTTCGAATTCGATCTCAATTCCACGGTTAATTTCACTTTGGCACGATACTAGCGCGGCCCAACCTACCGGGTAGCCTTTAGAAATTTTCACGCATTTGACTGTGGTTGATCATCTCAAGCCACAATGTACATCTCTGAAACATTGGCGACTTTCGGTTGTCGGGGTAATCTCAAGGTTTCAAATACGAACACAGGGTACCCAATCGATAGAAAAGTCGGTCCAGTACCGATCGACAAGAATTGTGTGATCTGGTGGAATCACCAACACCTGATCACATGCCTCTATCGAGTCGACCTATCTCCAATCTCTAATCGATTTTAATCGTGCCGTAATGACCCTTGCAGATTAGCTCGGTCGAAAGGTCGCTTCCTGGTCAAATTCTCGAGTCTGATGCATTAGAAACTCTTAACAGCTTCACCCGATAGACTAGTTTTCATATGAGTGGCCGACTCAAGGAAACGAACTATATGCGTGCCAACGAAATGCCCGTCTCAATTTATTGAAAATAGGATTGGAAAATCGGGATGTCACAACTCTTCCTCTTATAAAAATTTCGTCATCGAAATTTAAACCTTTACCAATTCTTAAACAAAAGAGGTGGGGGTACAATTGCCTCATCTAATATTCTCTTTCTCATGTTGCTCATTCGGACCAATACCGCCATATCTTGCTATCTTGCCCATACCACTTCGGATACAAAATACTAAACACTTGCCCACTTAAAATTCCAAAGGTCTTCAACACAAAATCTGTGAAGCTAAACTGGCGATTCTGAGCAGTCTCTAAATTGTCTCTAATAATTGCAACTGAATCACTGATTTCTAATCCAACTCTAGACCTGCGATTTTCTGATCTCTGATCTCATCTCAACCGACTGAAATCCTGTACACTCTGCTCTGCATTGATTAAAAAGAAACTATCTGACTGACCTGCTGAAACTGGGAACCTCCAGTGCAGATCTGATATAACTCGGACACTGATCACGGCAACTGCAATCACTAACTACTGTACTGACCCTAGCCTGTGATCTTTCTTTCCCTGACTTCATCTCAGCAATTGAAATTCCGCACTCTCTGCTATGCACTGCTTAAGAAAGAACCATCTGAAAGCTCTGCTAACTTGGAACATCTGATTTAGATTTGAAATACAATTCATCCCCGGCACTCCATGCAAATGATTTATATGATATACACACCCTTCGATGTACCCACTTTGTGACAAGGCAGAATCTCCAATTTCTGAAATCGAACTTAGATTGGCGGTTAATTTCACTCCGACACGCTTTTAGTGTGACATAGGCTACTATGTAGTTTTCGGAGCTTTTTAGGACAAATGACCCGTGGTCGATTTTCTTCAAGCCACGATGAATCCACTAGACACATTGGCGACTCTCGAGGGTCGTGAAAATCTTGATGATTCAAATACGGATACAAGGTACCAAAACGACAGTAAAATCAAATTAGTATCATTCGACGAGAGTTTTTCCAATTTAGTGGAGTCACCCACGATCGGTCATTCACCTCAGTCAAACTGACCTATCTCTGATCTTAATTCGATTTTTAACTGTGCCGTAATGATCTCTAAAGATGAGCACGGTCGAGAAGTCATTCCTGGTCGAATTCTCTAGTCTATTTGCCGTAAAGTCCTTAATAACTCACCTAACTAGTCTAGTTATCTCGTAAGTGGCCGACTCAGAGAAAAACACTGTAATTGCGTCAATGAAATACCCAATTTAACCAATCGAAATCAGAGTTCGAAAATCAGGATGTCACACACTCGGAACAAGGTCTATTCGTACTGTCTAGTCAACTCTGACATTGCTATGATGAGCTTCCCATACAATATCTCCTTTAATCTCTACATCATCAATTACACACAATCATCCTCAGAACCTTAGCGTTCTGTTTTCAGAAATTTGAAAATCAACCTCTCATCTGCATTCTCTTATAGAATCTTCTAAATTTCTGAATCTGTCCGCTGAAGCAATTTGATTCTGATCTGCTCTCTCGGCTCAATTCTGAGGGTAGTCGTAAGATTCAAAAGGTGGCCTACCTTAGATTTGAAAACTGAATTTCGGACTTTCTCAAATAAGATCCAATCCTTGAGTACCAACTATGCAACTAAGGACTCTCGACTCAGTGCATCTGCGACTTTGCTCACCTTTCCAGAGTGATACAAAATATCATAGTCATAGTCCTTAATGAGTTCCATCCAGCGACGCTGTCTCATATTCAGCTCCCAAGGTCTCAACAGACAGGACGCATATGCCACAACCCTATCCTGCTGTATCAACACACAACCCAATCCTTTAAACGATGCATCACTATATATCTCATCACTTCTATGACCAAATGGAATAGTAAGCACAAGTGCGGTAGTCAGCCTCTTTTTAGGCCCTTGAAAACTACACTCACACTTATCTGTCCACACGAACTTTTCTTACTTCCTCAGTAGTCGAATCAACTGCAACGCTGACGCTAAAATCCATTCCACAAAACTTCTGTAATATCCCACTAATCCCCAAAAACTTCTAATCTCTGTCACTGTAGTCAATCTCGGCTAACTGTTCACTGCTTTAATCTTGGACAGGGTCTACGGAGATTTCTTCGCCTGAAATCACATGACCCAGGAGCGCAACGTGAGTCATCCAAAACTCACACTTGCTAAACTTAGCATAAAATTGAAGAGTCCTCAAGGTCTGAAGTATCATCTTCTAATGTCTCTCGCGCTCCTCAGCACTCTTTGAACACACTAGGATAACTTCAATGAACACGATCAAGACTGATTCAAGTACCCTTAAACATTATGCTCATTAGACCCAAACAAATAGCTATGGTGTCCATCAAACCATACGGTATTAAGCGAACTCATAACTGCCATATCGAGTACGAGATGCTAACTTCAGTGTGTCTTTCTTCCTGATCCTCAACTGATGATACCCTGACCTCCAATCAATCTTGAAGAATATCAATGCCCAACCTCAACAAATCATCTTTCTACTTCACGAATAGAACGGGTGCTCCCCAAGGTGATGCACTGGAACGTATGAATCCCCTATTCAACAATTCCTGCATTTGCACCTTCAATTCCTTTAACTCAGGTAACACCATTCGGTAAGGAGCCTTAAGGACTGGCTCTGTTCCGGATGCTAATTCAATCACGACTCTATTTTTCTTTCTGACAGCACGCTTGGCAATTCTTTAGAAAATACCTTAGGAAACTTCTCTACCACGATTATGTTCTCCATATTCGGCTCCTCAATTGACGCATCCATTATAGCTGCCATGTATATTCGATAACCAATAACCAGAACCAAGTCATCTTCAATGACCACAACAAGGATCGAAGTTCCTCTTCGACTTTCAGTAATTCAAAACTTTCACATGCTGACTGAACAAACTGAATTATATTAATACCACGATTCAAAACAACATAAAGCTCCTTATGCCAAACCTTTTTATAAATGACTTCCAAGTCATACTTAAGCAAACCCCTTCATGTACAGCTATAGTCAGAGATTTATCTTTCTATCACTTTATTACCACAACAAAGACTCCACAACCTTCACTGAAAATTCTGCTGCACTACTCTGACATAGATATCTCAAAAACATTCTTCTTCTGATTGATGCATGGTCGATCCCTTCATGCTCCTCTAGCCATCCTAGTGGCGTCTTATCTACAGTAACGGTACTTACGCTCTCTTGGACTTACGCGGACAGTTCTTAACCCGATGGCCATGCGGCCACATTCAAAGCTTGTTCCCCTTTTTACTTTGACTTTGGTCGACTCGAGCCTCCTTTCCATAAACTCGACACGCAATCAGTGAGTCCTCTATCTCCCATCCAGGAACATCATGCACATTTCCTTGCACTGAGATCCGTTCCAAGTACCCCATTAATGTCCCGAAGCATGACTCTTCTGTTCTGTCTTATCAACGGCGGTGACAGAAACAGCTGTGATTCCATCTTTTTATATGGACCATCTCTGATCAAATGACCTTACTGGCGACACCTGTAACAAGTCATTTCTCTCTTACAGCACAGGACAGATCCCTGTCTTTTCTTACGGATACGACACACATCGATCGAGTTGAACACTGACTTTCCAACTCTACTCTTCCGATTAGGTGAAACATGGCACCTTTCTTCTGACATCGGCCTTTCTCCCCAATTGATTTCCATCTCTGTCTAAACTGAACTTTGACTCAGTTACGGTAGCTTGATCCTCAATCACAACTCTAGATTGGGCCTCAACAGGCGCAACAACAACAGCGGTCACAACACTGGCAGCGGTAGAAATAACGGCAACAGCGACGGCTCGGTCTTGAACTTACTGGCCCAACAAGCTTCCAAGGAACACTAGCGCCTGAACAATCCCATCGAAACCAAGATCATTTGATGCTGCTACACTCCCAGTACCGACTTGCGACGGTACTCTCACACTCGCGCTGGTCTAAACCTGCGCTCTACCTCAGGTACCAACTCTTGTCAGCATCCTACCCCGAGGTATAGGTCCTACCGACCTTCTCCAAGGAGTCCTCCACTCCTGGTCACTCATCCTACAGGTTCTTTATAGACACCTACTTTCCGATTCCAACGTCAGGTTGAAATTTGAGCGACCCCACAAACAAGCTACCAAACAGCTATCAACCACATGCATCAGCATATTAAAAGCCTTTCCTACTAACTATCCCATGACTCATCGCACCTTATCACTCCATATACAGACCATGCTCTGATACCACTTAAACGGGGATGTCACGCCCCGAACCCCAAGCGCGCACACATCCCACTTCGGTCGATCAAATATGCGACATCCCAGGATACGTCGCCGACCCATTCATTTTATTACGCATGCAGAAGCGAAACAAATCCCCTGACAACATTTGGCTTGGGATAGAAAAGCAGGCAATCAATCACAATGCCAAACACTCAATTACAACCACATAGGTTTAAATACAACTCTAGGCTGTCTACAAAATAGACCAGCTCAACGAATGGGGAACTATCCTAAAACCAACTAGCATGACACGTTCACCGATACTTCAGTCTCCACCTTTCCAGACTTAGGGCTTCGGGTCCTCCACGACCGCCATCTAGGGACCTGAAATTTTAATCCCACAACCGGGATGAGACGATGTCTCAGCAAGTTCAACCCCCTAAACCCCTATTAGAAAGAAAATACGCCCCAGGGTGGCCTAGCCACATCACACAAAGAACTTACCTCGCCTCAGTTCCTTCCTGCAGGTTAGCACAATTCAAATCACCCAATCACAAATAGTAATAGGAACTCAAACAATTGGAACGCCATCACTTTCATATAATCACAATCGCACTTAGCACGCATTCCAATTATTATTCTCTGCCACACAAGGGCATAGCCTACTCGCAGTTCGGCTATCTACTGGCATATAACCAGGCATCGCCTCCCCACCTTGGAGCGCGGCTTCGTCAGTACGTCAACGGCGTTCCCGAATGAGCATGGGCCCAGAATCAACTGCGACCCGCATCCACCGCGTGGGCATCCCATATAGGGGCAAGTCCGGCTCAACAGCCCAGGACAATTCCTCTTAGTTATCACACAGCCAGAACATACTCGGCCTCAGGACACTTTATATTTCAATCAATGTTTCCACTTAAAATAGTGATCCCGGCCATTTTTCTCCATATTAAAAATATTCCAGAAATTACTCACGTGTGTGGGGACACGCTAATTTCGAATCAAAAGCCAATATCTCACTTTTTCAAATCCCACTATTTAATATAATAATTAAAATCTAATTTCTGCATCAAAACCCGACACTTGGGTTTTTATGAATAAAATCCATATTTATCGCAATCAACACTCAATTTGCCACATCCATTCATCAAATTCAAATTCTAAATGCACAGCAGCGATCAGCACGAAATTCTGAGAATTTAGCGTCCCAAAATAATTTTTCGGATTATTAAATAATTAAATTTATTCCGAAAATTAATTAAATAATAATATTCACTTCTTTCACGATTCACACTCAATTTATAATATTCAATCGTCAATTTCAAAATCTAATTACACAGCAGCACCGGCACGAAATTCGAGAATTTAAGGTCCCGACAAAATTTTCGGAATTTAATAAATAATTAAATTTATTCGAAAATAATTAAATAATCATATTTAATAATTTCGAATAATGATATATTATTAAATTATTAAATAATTTCGAAATGTTTAAATAAATCAAAAGTAAATTCCTTTATGTCACATCAAGATTTATATTAATGTAAACCTTCATTTAGTTTTAAATTAGACTCACTTTAAGCTAATTAAACACATTAATATAATCCACACTTAAGTAAATTAAACTAACCACCTAATCACAATTAACATAAACTAAGTACACCTAAAACGTAATTAACCCTCTAAGCGAGGTTTAGTGAGTTAAACTCACTGGATTAGCGAGCCGAGCGGACCAAAACGACGGGGACGACGCGAGGATCGACTTTCCTCAAAGCGGGCCGAGCATCCGGGCTCGGGAAGGCGGCCAAAACGGGCCAAAACTCCGCTGCAAACCCATTTTTCTTGGCTGCTGTCCATGGCGGTTTGAGGTCGAGAATGGGCGGATCCGGCGCCGGTTCGGGCGGCCAAGGGCGGCGAGAGGCAAGGCGAAGCTCCGGCGGGCTAAGGCGGCGGCGCACGGCGGTCCACGGTGGCTCGGCGGCTCTTGCGCGCTGAAAGCGGCTCGGGGACGACGAGCCGGGCGGAGCGGCGTGCGGGCGCGGGCTTCGCGCGGACGACGGCGACCGCGGCGGCTCCGGCGGCGAGCTCGCGGCGACAGGCGACGGCGGCGTGGCTGGCTGCTGCTTCCGCGTCCTACCAGATCTGGAATTTTGGAGCAGCAAACGGAGGGAGAGAAGAGAGGCGGAAGGCGAGCGGCGAAGGTGGCGCAGCGACGGCGGCGTGAGGCGGCGACGGGCGGGCTAGCTGGTCCAGCGGCGTGCGATGCTCGGGTGGTTGCAAGGCTGCTCGGCCATCTTCGGCTTGCTGGACATTTTCGAAGAAGAAGATGAAGGCCATGGAGGAATCGCACGGAAGAGGAAGAAGAGAGGGAGGAGAGAGAATGGGGGCCCTTTTCTTTTCTTTTCCCTTTTCTTTTAATCCCACAAATTGGCCCACCATGACATCATCCATGATGTCACACTCCACTCACTCAATCTTCCATAACATCTTCCAATGGGTCCATTTTATTTTTCCGCCGGGGTCCAATTCTTGTGCTTGAAATTCTTCAATTATAATCAATCCACTTCCAATTGAGTTCAAATTGAAGTCCATAAAATTAATCCAATGTCACCACACTTCAATTCACATCTTCACTTGTCCGTAGAACCAACTTATGTCCCAAAAGCAAGACCAAATGCGGGTCGACTAACTTCTCGAGCTAAAATAGCCATTCTCGGATTTAATTTGCCAAAGAACTCTGATTGAATGAAAAATCTTCCAAATATAAGTCAAAGATCCTAAAATGATTTGTGACACACCTAGACTTCCAATTTCTGAATTCGATCTCAATTCCACGGTTAATTTCACTTTGGCACGATACTAGCGCGGCCCAACCTACCGGGTAGCCTTTAGAAATTTTCACGCATTTGACCTGTGGTTGATCATCTCAAGCCACAATGTACATCTCGAAACATTGGCGACTTTCGGTTGTCGGGGTAATCTCAAGGTTTCAAATACGAACACGGGGTACCCAATCGATAGAAAAGTCGGTCCAAGTCCGATCGACAAGAATTGTGTGATCGGTGGAATCACCAACACCGATCACATGCCTCTATCGAGTCGACCTATCTCCAATCTCTAATCGATTTTAATCGTGCCGTAATGACCCTTGCAGATTAGCTCGGTCGAAAGGTCGCTTCCCGGTCAAATTCTCGAGTCGATGCATTAGAAACTCTTAACAGCTTCACCCGATAGACTAGTTTTCATATGAGTGGCCGACTCAAGGAAACGAACTATATGCGTGCCAACGAAATGCCCGTCTCAATTTATTGAAAATAGAATTGGAAAATCGGGATGTCACACATAGTAACATGCAAAATAACTTCATTAACAATATCAATGGTTCTTCTCATACTTTCACGGGCTTCCAACCTCAGACTGGGCATTCGGCCTCAAGCCAAGCATCTCATACTTTCAAGGGCTTCCCATACTTTTAGGGGTTTCCTGGCTCAACCAAGGCATCTAGCCATCAAACCAGGCATCCGATACTTTCAAGGGTTTCACATACTTTCAAGAGTTTTCTGACTCAACCAAGGCATTTGACCATCAAGCCAGGTATCACATACTTTCAATGGCTTCCTGGTTCAACCAGGGCATCCCATTTAATAAATGAGGCATCACTGACAACGCTACGTGACAACATGTGATTTTTCCTCTTTAAGTGTACACACAAGTGTATCACATAAATCAGTTCTTATTTTTTTCTTCTTAGCAGACTCATATATGGCCCGAAGGTGTTCTCATACACATGTGTGTGCCATGAATTCTAGTATTACACTAATAAACATGTCAGGAATGACCCTTGATTTATGACTCGAATCGATCACTTGGCGTCGATCTCCACACCGAACAAGGCTTGAAAACGGCATGCCTCAATGCCGATTTAAAAGCTTGTGGCCTTGGGTGATACCCACACCAAACCAGACTTATAATTGCATGCTTGAATGTTGATCCAAGGCCTTGTGACCTTAATTGACCTTGCCTTGCGTTGAACTCGACCAAAGCGAACCTTGGCCTTATTCCAGGCGTGAACAACTCAAGCACACGTTCAAGTACAACTATGAGAAAAACCATACAAAAGATCCAATATCTTACCAACAGCTTAATGGGTGAGCACCTAACTAGACTCAACTATGGAGTCTACCATCCTAGAGGAGAAATATGAATCTTACTTACCTAGATGAACCTCGAGAACTAACTTGAATGACTTGATGAGGGCTGATGGTGCAAGGTCGAGAGAAATAGAAGAATTGCATGTAAATGGCAAGAAATGAGAAGAGAGCTCAAGGTGAGAATGAATGGGGTGGTTCCCCTATTTATAGACTAAAAACTCATCATTATCCTTTTCGATTGGCCCAATCATCTTTCTTGAAGTGGCACGGCTATAACATGGAGGTGGCAAGCCTAGTTTGTAAGGTGGCACACCTAAGGTCTTAGGAAATCATTTGCCATCTTCTTATTAGACCACCTACTTCATGCCATCATGACTTAGCCTACTTGTTTTCCAAAGAGAATCTTACGGTAATGATGACAATATCTTCCATGGATACCTAAGCCAATAGGTCACCAATTTCTTCTTCAAGGTAAATCTTTTGGTCATCATTACAAAATCTTCAAGTGGACACCTAAGCCGGTGACTAAACATTCTCATTAAATGCCTAGATTTGGTTGATCATGAGGCTAGGATATTTAGCACGTGCCTAAATTAAAGAACTTACTTTCTAAGTTTTGGCTTTCTAGAATACTCTACCAAGTTCTCTTCTAATTGGTCTACTTAAGTCCTTGAGTCCTTTGCTTATTCTCCAAGGAAAATCTTGAGCCATCATTATCAAATCTTTATATGACACTTAAGCAGGGTGACTTGTCCTTGCATTTAATGATATTATGTTTTCTCTTAATTGGTCTATTTGTTTAAGAGTCCCTTACTTAATTCCCAAGGTGGATCTTTGGTAATCATTACTAAATCTAGAGATATCTATTCAAAGTGGCGAGTTATCATTCTTCAAGAAGAACCTAGGACATTCTAGAATGTTCTATTTTGTCCATTTCCAAGGAATATGGCAACCATGGGAAATAGGTCATTGGAAGTGCAATCAGAATCGGGCAAGAGTTTTTTGTGTACATCCCCTCAAGACCATTCTGTCACACCCAAGATTCATGGCAAAGGCACCCTTGGTGTGATTGTCATAGGCAAAATTGCCTACTTCGATTAAGTTGGTGACCTAGGGCGTAGGCTCAATGACTAGCCCTTGGATTGGTTCTGTCCGAGCGTACCAAGCCCATGACCGGCTCGAAGCCTGGGGGAGGCCTAGGCGCAAGACCTAGCACACAGCAAGGCTCTTGGCTTGGTTCGGTATCCACTACAAGGGGCCTATGGTCAGTCCACAACTAGTCCATGGCCGAGCATACTTGGTCCGTGTTTGGCTCTCGGTTATCATGTGGTTGTGTGGGAGCGGTCGATCTGTGGCCAACGCACAATCACACTAGATCGACTCATGGTCATCCAAGGTTGATACATGACCAAGCAAAATCATCCACGACAGGAACATGATTGCTTTGGATCGATCCATGATCATCCATCGATCCGTGATGGTACATTACCATCCAACGATTAACTCTTATGGTTTAGTAGCCATTCCATGGCCAAATGGCTCGAGTTCACTTGCATGGTCAGTGAATTGGTTCATGGTCGATCCCTTGATCAATCCATAGCCAGTCATTTGCCTCCCTTCTAGTTGGGCCGATTGGTCCATGACCGACTTTGGAAATGACCAATGATTGATCCTTGCCACTGGGACACCGGACTCATAGTCATTTTTCATAGGGTCGAAAATCAGGATATTACATTATATTTGCAATTTATTTTAGTCATACATCACATGCAAATCACATTATCTTAACACGATGTTACCACAGATCATCACGCGGCATAATTGAGAGTTATGGCCAGCCATATCCATAGCACTCAAATCCTTGCTTTTGACCCCCAAAAAAAAATCTCCTTGTTAACAGGGTTTTATCTCCGGTGGTTACTCAATTCAATAGTTATCCATTCAATTATGTTCCTATCTACATTTGAATCATTTCAATAAAAAGTAGTGTTGCCGATAATCTTCGCCGACAAAATGAAAAAAAATAAAAATAAAAAGTTACAATAATTGTTCACGTCAGCGCAAGCCGTGTCGTATAGGACGGCCAACACCCACAACAATGATTTTCGAAAAATTGGCTAGGACTAAAGTAGCAAATTGCCAAAAAAATTTAAAAATAAATTGGTCAAATTAAAAGATTTAAGACCAAATTGACATAAGTGCAATAAATCTAAGACCTTTTTTTTTTTTGTGGGTAATTTCCCAATTTATGGATGGATACTACACGTTGCTTTAAAACATTTCTCGGCGTACCCTCCAAGAATTCATCACTACCATTTTATCACAAAACAACTTCTTAAACCATCAGTTTACAGCTACTGTACAACTCACATTATTCTGTTTTGGGCTTTCAAGCACTGCACGAAAAATTAGAGTGTCAGTGAAAGCTTCTCTGTAGTTTTTTTTTTTTTTTTTTTTTGGGTCGGTTCTCTGTAGTTAAATAGAGCAAAATCTACAGATGGAATTATACATAAACCTCGGCAGTCTCTTCAACACGCATCAAAGCTCCCTCTGTCCCTCCATATCTCTCTCTCTCTCTCTCTCTCTCTCTCATATGGCTCCCTTCAAGACAAGTTTCACCATCTTCGCCGCATTCTTTTCCCTCACTTTTCTCACTACGATCAAATCCGAGACACTGTTCGCTCGAGAAATATCTGCTCCAGATCAGTTCGGGCTCAAACCCGAGAAGATGACCCATCTCCGCTTCTATCTTCACGACATAGTCACCGCGCAGCACCCTACTGCCGTGCCCGTCGCCCAAGCAGCGACAACAAATACATCATCTACGTCTTTTGGTCTCGTCTTGGTCATAGACGACCCATTGACCGTGGGCCCAGACCTGAACTCAACGCTCGTCGGGAGAGCTCAGGGAATGTTTGTGATGTCATCACAAAGCGAGTTGAGCCTCACCCTGACGATGAACTTGGTTTTCACGGAAGGAGCGTACAAGGGGAGCACGTTGAGCGTCTTGGCGCAGAACTTGGTTTCGAAGAATCCGAGGGAGCTGGCCATCGTCGGCGGGACTGGCGTTTTCCGGTTCGCTCGTGGATATATTCAGCTGAGAACTCACACTATCAACATGACGACGCTGAATGCGATCGTGAAGTACGATGCTTACGCATTACATTACTGATGGTGAGCGTACGAGAACGAGCACCGCGATGATAAAGGAAGCTTTATTTCTGTGCTTGTAAAGGAAGAGAAAATAAAAGGGAGGGGGAGACTGATTTTAGGGCGTATTCAATTGAGAGCCTATCCAAAACTAGTGGTACTTCTAGCGGTCAGTTGGTGGAAGATATTCCAGAGAAAATAACCTTGTCTTTTTTGTTCTTGTTTTAGGAAAAGATCAAGGGGGCATGTTCAAGTTCTATAAGTCAATTTTCCATATCTCTTGATGCAATTTCGAAATTCGATTCTTGCTAAATTGTCAAATGGTATGACCGACTTATTTCACTAAGCATTGGAAAGAAAAAAAAAAGACACTTTTGCCGAGATGCGGACCTCTAGAGTGCCATAATTTGGCAGAAATGGACACTTAAGTATCATAACTTACGAAAGGTACACTTAAATACAAAAATCGAAGCAAAATGGATCACTTGAATGCCAATCCGCCCAAATTGCATACGTGGCATTTTTCCGGCGAAGCGAGTGCAAAACGACACCGTTTTGCACGTTGACGTGGCCAAATAATGCAAAAACGGCATCATTTTAAGTTTACTTGGTAAAAGAAATAAAAATTAATTAAATTAAATTTAAAATTAAATTTAGTTAAAATATTTAAAATTAATACTTTTAAAATTAAAAAAATTTAAAAAAAATCGGGGAGGTAGGCGAGGGCTTAGCCCTCAACCATCGTCGCCGCCTTCCCGCCGTTGCCGGGAAGGGCAAACAACGAAGGGGAGGGTCGGTTGGGGTCGTCGGGCCCCGGCCAAGGGTCGACTGTGGTCGCCGGGCCTTGGCCAAGGGCCGGCGACCCCGGCCAACCGGCGGCAAGGGTTGCAACCCTCACCCGGATCCGCCGGGGGGGAAGCAACTCGGTGGCTAAGGAGGAGGAAGAAAAAAAGGGGGGGAAGGAGGAGGAGGGAGGTAGCCGGTGACGAGGGCTTGGGTGCCCTCGCCCAAGATCCGCCGACCCTCCCCCACCTTCCGGCGATGGCGGGGAGGCGATGGCGGTGAGGGCTCGGCCCTCGCCCGCTAGCCGCCTTCTTCCTCCTCCGTTTTTTTTTTTTTTTAATAAATATAAATTATAATATTATTTTGTTTTAAATTTAATTTAATTAATTTTTATATTATATTAAAATTCAAATTATGTCAAAACGACGTCATTTTGGCCGATTTAAGGGTTTTAATTTGGCCAACACCCGAAACGACGTCGTTTGGGGTGAATTAGAGAGGAATCAGCTCTCCGGCAAGCCACATCGGCGAGAAATATTAATATTTAAATGCCACAAATGATTTCCGGCTCAGGTGTCCCACTTTTTTTCAAATGTGACACTTAAGTGTACATTTCGTAAGTTATGGCACTTAAGTGTTAATTTGTGCCAAGTTATAACACTTGTAGTGTTCTTTTATCCACTTTTGCCTTATAACCATGACCTAGCTTGATGTATAGTTGGTAACTATAATTTCACTAAACTTTGTGAGTAAACGCGTGTTTGTTTATTAAAAGCATTGTCGCGACCTAAATTTCGGGTGCACCACTTAGGTTTAGGCTAATAGACTACTAAATCTTTAAACTTAGCTCGGGCTCTCCCAAGCCCATACCAATTCACGACTTAAAGATCAAATATTTAGCATGCAAAAGATTATTAACTATGAGTCGTCACTAATCAGTTTATGGTAGGTCGATTGGACACTTAAGTAAAATAATGGGATAATTATTTTACTCTTACGAACCAGAGACTAAAAATACGGAGACTTGGTTACCCTCGATTTCTCTAATGCTTTTTCGGTACCATTTTTTTTTAATTTTAAAAATGTTTTTGCAGGTAGCTTGAATTTATTTTAACCTAAATTACTATTATACAAATATGGTGACCACACGAATGCTCATTCACTATTAAACATTAAAATAAAAATAAATAAATAAATAAATTACATCACACAAAGCAAGCAATTTTTTTTTTTTTTTTGAGTTTTCTTGAAATTAAATTTTTTTTATAAAACGTGCATTTAACTAAATGACCTAATTTTACTAATAAACAAATTCTAATTAAATGATCCTATTATGGAAACTAGTTAATATGCACCTAATATTTTTTGTATTTTTTTTTATTGAAATTCGGAATTAATAAAGACCATAATTAAACTATCTAAAAATAATTTTCTAATTTATTTTAGGGATTAATTTGACTTAAACCCTATCCTATCTTAGAAAACTAATTTTTTATTTTTATTTATTTTTTTTAAAATGATGAGATTATAAAAATATGCCAACTTTATCTAAGAGCCTAAAAAAGGTTATTTAGGTCCAACCCTAACCTATTTCAAAAAATTATCTAAAAATATAATCCTAAAAAATGTAATCCTAAAAAAAAAAAAGAAATCTAATTTACTAACCTACATTTTTTAGTTTACTAAATCTATATGCTCATGCAAGATTTTGATTTTTTTTTTATTTTCTGATTTTTTTAGTTTTTTTAAAAGATAAGTAATTATTAAATAAATATTAAATCTAAACTATCAACAAAATAAAGGATTAAAATAATCGAAAAAAAAAAATATTGTCTCACGGGTCAAATTAACGATTATCCTAACCCTAATTATCACGACAAAGAGTTCAAAATAATTAAAAATCTAATCCAAGTCTTACGAATCAAATTAATAATTATAATGATTTAATAATTAAAATTCTACCAAAAAACCCAAAAATTAATATAATTAAAAAAATGATCCGATGTCTCCGGATCAAATTAGTAATTACAATAATTCCAGGCAAAATCCCTGCGGATAATGCCTACAATATTTATTGACATCAAATATTACAACTTAAATAAATAAACTAAAAAAAGAACAAAACAATGAGATAAAATAAATAAATAAAAAGAAGAAAAAACTAAACTACCTAAGGAGACGGCAGAGCGATGGGGGTGGACGCGGCGACGCGGAGGTTGGATGGCCGGACTGGTAGCGGGCAAACCACCAGACGTCGCGCGAAGGGTGGCCGGCGTCGGAGCTCCGGCGAGGGCTGGTGGGCGACGACGGTGAGGGGCGTCACGAGCGGTGGTGGTGAGCAGTGGCGTCGGCGTCGTCTTCACAGCTTCTGGGCGGAAGCAGCGACGCAAGCTCGCTGGCGGAGGAGGGTTCCGGCGGCAGGCGGGACGGCGGCCGGAGGCGCGGTAGCGCGAGGGGACCGGCGGCGCAAGGGTGGCGAGTCCGGCAGTGCGACGCGGGCGCGGTGCAGGCGCAGGAGGCGCGACGCGAGCGCGGGGGAGCAGCAGCGGGCGTCGGCGATGGAGCTGCACGTCGCGGGCGAGCCCGGCGGGGCGGCAGTGGCGGAGGCGGTGCGGGGTCAGGAGCGGCGGGCTTCGGAGCTCCGGCGTCGGGCTGGGCAGCAGCAGGTCGCAGGTGCAGAGGCGCGGCGATGGGCGTTGACTCGGGCAGCAGGGGCACCGGCGGGGGAGACCTGCGAAGAAGAAGAACGAGTGTTCTTCTTTTTCCTTTTTTTTTTTTGCTTTTCTTTTTCTCTCACTTCGGTTGACCTGTCTCCTCACACGTCCCTCTCTCTGCTGTATTTTCAGAATTTTAAAAGCCAAAGCAAGACTCCTTTTTGCTGACTTTGAAGAATGAATAAAAGGAAAACGAATTCACAAAACACGAATTCCCACCTCCTCTTCTCACAAATTCTTTTACTGCACGAATTTTTCTCTTTGAATATTTTCGAAAAGTGCCCCCCTCAGTTACGAAAAATGAACCTATTTTTTATAATGATTCCAAACGGTCGCTTTGTATGATATTTTCTAAGTTTTCATCTCCAGTCACATTAAATCAAATCTATAAATCAGAGCATGATTTTATAATCAGCTCGATTTTGCTCGGATTTCTTCTATTTTGCAAAAATTCTTGCATTTTATTTACTTAATTTTTAAATTGCTTCTGTATTTAACAAAATCCGAATATTCATCATAATTTCAAATTTCCATGCATAATCAATCAAATCAATTTCTTCCATTTTTTCATTTTTTTCCTTTTATTTATTCAAATGCAATTCTTATTTTCCTTATTTCCCCAGATTCACTAAAATTAGGTGTCAACAAGCATTTTTTTTTATTTATCTCTAGATTACGAGTAGTGTATGTAACAATCACCCATGTTAGCATTGACTTTTTGGATATATACTTGTTGCAACCTACCCTCGAGGGGCCATCCTTGGGAAATAGACTAAGAGGTATTCTATTGAAAGACAATTTGAATTAGCATTCACAAAAGATAGCTCGAGCAGTTGTGATCCGTAACAACCCATTGATTTCAAGTGCAAACTCTTCCAAATTTATACTTTAAGTGACGTTGGGATACTCAATTTTGCATTCTTAACAACTTAATATTTTTAGGAGTTGCTGCTAGTTATTTAGGGTCTACTTAAAACCAATTGAAATGAATTCCTATAAAATGAGAGATATAGTGATTGGTGAAAAAAAATTAGGTACTGAATAGTGGAAAATATTTTTAGTCCATTTTTAGGTTTTAGCCAAATACAAAAAAATATATATAGTTATTTTCTTGGGAATTGATTATCAAAGAAATATTTTCCGGAAACGTGATATTTTTCGCGAAATAACTGACCAAAAAATAAACGGAGCTTTTGTGTAATCAACGGTAGATGCAAAAATATCAAGCTGGGGGAGATGTGAAATAGACCAGAAGCATTTGTGATATCTAGGATTATTATAGATTTCAGCAGACATTTCAAAAAAAAGAAAAAAAAAAGGTAACGTCGAGCACCAAACAGCCAATGGGCAACGGCCCTACCAATCCCTTCAATCTTCAAATCTGAATTCTTTTATATGTTAATTATGCAACGGTTTTCAATTTTCTTACGCCTTCATAAGCCTCATCATAATTCCCTAGTCCAATCGCCTTTTTTGTCTAATTTTATTGTTGTCGACAGTGAAATTTCAGAAAATGTTGGCTGCACTTGTGATTGACAAGTCAGCAAAATAATAGTCCGTTTATTGATTGACACGTGTCCTGTGGCCCCCACTCTGTCAAATTTGTCGCAGTTCTCTCTCACTTGTCTCTCCCCCAACCCACCCCCTCCTCTCTCCATCCCTTCCGACGCAGCAAGCTCTCTCTTCCTCCCCGACTCACGCTTTGCCCTTGGGGAGGGTCTTGGGTGACCGACAAGCTCTGCGGCGAAATGCTCGACCTCCAGTAGGTTGCTGCCTTCCTCACCGCACCAAGGTCTTGGCCTCCATTGACTACTCCGTTGCCGGCCGGTCAACTGAGGTCGAGATCTTGATGAAGGAAAGACCAGCTTCCATAAACATCGAGATCTCGGCCAATATTTTCTGAAGGGAAGAGACAGAGCAAAGATAAGACGGAGGAAGAAGAAAGACGGAGGAAGGCAAGTGAAAGAGATTTATGGCAAATCTGACAGAATGGGCCCGCAGGACACATGTCATTCGACAAATGGATTAGTTTTTTGCTGAGTTGTCAATCAAAAGTGCAGCCAATATTTTCGCGTGAAATTTGACTAAACTCTTGATGGGGATGCTTGGTCAGATGATACGCGTGGGGGGTGACGTGGCGGCACGAGATCGCCGTGTCAGAACTGGTTAAGAAAAGGGGAAAGTTGCCGAAATCATGTGCACGATGCGACATGCCAAGAAAAACGGTTGGGGCACGTTAAAGATTAGAACTAATTAAATGCGTGTTTATATGTAAATACATATATGCCATCTCATAATTTGATGATAAATAATCGAATGAATTTCCGACCTTACCCTTTTTTCTTCTTTTCTTTCCCAGGATAATTATCCTGTTTTATCACTCGCTTATTTCTAATCTTAAAAATCGGATTTTTATTTTTATACACCCACCTTCTTAAAAAAATCGAATATGGAGATATTTTTATTTGGCTATGTATATAGCCTCTTTGGACGGTTTTACTGAAAATTTCTTTCCGCGCACATTGTTCAAATACTTTTGTGAGAAAATGGACTTTCTAATCTAGTTAATATCTTTCTTTCTTCTAAAGGAACCTTGTCTTCTACATTTTGTCATTGTGGTTCTTCTACACTTACTCGTGATTCCATAATAACTTTTAGCTTATTTGTCCGTGATAACATTTAGGTCTCATTTTAACTAACACTTCTCGTGGATATTCTTGCATCTCCACCTAGTCAGACGCTCCCACCTGGTGTTCCTGGTCACGTTAGATCTATTGAACATTCAAGTTGTGCACACATGATTCCAGGATCGCAGAAGAATCCCACAAGATATTTGTTCTATCCCAAGACTGACCTGTGTCTATGTTGGTTGCACGTAAATGCTATCGATCCGATGCCAGAGTTCGTGCAACTAGTGTCTAGATAGCAGTCACCCATATTGGCATTGACTTTATGGATGTATCATATAAAAGCATACGTGCATATTTTGCAAGAACAATTTAATGTGTCTCGTTCAAGTACCCTATAAGAATTCTCAAGCTATGAATCCACGGCTGTGGGCAACTAGCATAATTCTCTTCTTATGGAAGCTTCTCTGTCTTCCCTCACCTTTCTCACTGCGATCAAGATCGTTCACTCGAGAACTATCGGCTCGAGATCAGTTCAGGCTCAAACCCGAGGAGATGACCCATCTTCGCTTTTATCTCCATGATGATACATTCACCGGACAACACCTTATTGTAGCAACCGTGGCCCAGGTAGCGACAACGATTACATCAGCAACACATTTCGGTGCTGTCGCGGTCATCGATGACCCATTTACCATTGTTGACACCTAAATTTGAACAATTCATTTAGTCCTATTTTATATAAAAATATTAAGAATCAACCCAAACCCCTAAACAAAATACCGTTAGTATAGATTATAGGGTTAATACCACGAAAAATCTCAAATTAATACGCCTGTGACAAATCTATCCAAAATTAATTTTTGAATCACCAAAAACTCAAAACTAAAATACTTATGACAATTTTAACCCAGACTAATTTTTAGGTCACCAAAAACTCCAACTTGATCACTTATGACATATTTACCTCTTGTTAGCTTTTGTCAAATTTTACCATGAAATTGATGAGTTTGATAACACACACATGGAAAACTATATCTACGTGAGGTAAAATTATCACAAGCGTAATGATTAGTTTTAAGAAAATTTGTCATGATGTATTAATTTGAGAATTTTATTGCTTTAAAAATTAGTTTGAGATAGATTTTTTTTGAGATCTTTCGTGGTGTTAACCCAATTTATATGTAACGACCCCAAAACTATCTCTAGGATCTTGAGCGACATGATTTATTTTCGCGATGTCCCAAGCTCGTCGCTGTCCCGATTCTTTTTATTTTGTTATCATGCACATGCAGAAATGTAAATAAACAACTCCCCGGACAAACAATAGCTAGAAGACTGGGACATATATCACACTAAACACACTAGTTTATATTATAATGATACTTTTACAAGCACTTTCTCTACGGGCCTTTTTTTTCTTTTTTACATCATACTACAAGTTTCCATACAAGCTAGGGGAATTCATATCTCTTTTAGCATGATTGTAGCTCCCAAAACTGACATGAGACCTCCATACCTACAAGACTAAAAGATGAGAGAGTTTTGGAAACTCAATAAATAAAATTCTTAGTTCTCTATTAGGAAAGTATATTATCATTAAAGCCTAACAAGTACAAGACTCGCAAACAGTGTCGATGGGAGATTAATAATAAATCCTTTGGCATCTCTCGACTATCTATACGTGTTTCACTTTCAACTTACCAAATAAGTTATTTCACCAAACAAGTTTATCAATCAGCACATAGTAACATGCACAATAAGTTCATTAACAGTATCAATGGTTCTTCCCATACTTTCACGGGCTTCCAACCTCAGATAGGGCATCCGGTCTCAGGCTAAGCATCCCATACTCTTAGGATTTCCCATACTTTTAGGAACTTCCTGGCTCAACTAAGGCATCTGACCATTAAACCAAGCATTTGATACTTTCAAGGGCTTCCTGGCTCAATCAAAGCATCCCGTTTAATGAATGAGGCATTGCCGACAACGCTATGTGATGACAGGTGCTTTTTCCTCTTTAAGTGCACACACAAGTGCATCACATAAGCCGGTTCTTATCTTTTCTTCCTAGCAGATTCATACATGGCCAAAAGGTATGCTCATACATATGTGTGTGCCATGAATTAAAAATGTCAGGAATGACCCTTGATCCGTGACTTGAACCAATCACTTGACACCGATCTCCGTACCGGATAAGGCTCGAAAACGGCATACCTCAATGCCGATTTAGGAGCTTCCGGCCTTAGGCAATTCCCGCACCAAACGAGACTTAGAACTGGCATGCTTGAATGCCAATCTGATGCCTTATGGCCTTAAGCGACCTTGCCGTGCGTTGAACTCAACCCAAGCGAACCTCAGCCTCATTTCAAGTGTGAACAACTCAAGCACACGTTCAAACACAAATATGAGCAAAACCATACAAAAGATCTAATATCTTACTCACGGCTTGATGGGTGAGCACTTAACTAGACTCAATAATTGAGTCTACCACCCTAGAGGAGAAACAGGGATCTTACTTACCTAGATGAGTCTCGAGAACTAACTTGAATGACTTGATGAGGGGTGATGGTGCAAGGTTGAGAGAAATAGAAGAATGGCATGTAAATGACAAGAAAGGAGAAGAGAGCTCAAGGTAAGAATGAATAGGGTGGCTCCCCTATTTATAGGCTCAAAACTCATCATCACCCTTTTCCAATTGGCCCAATCGTCTTTCCTGAAGTGGCACGGTTATAACATTGAGGTGGCAAACCTAGTTTGTAAGGTGGCACGCCTAAGGTCTTAGGAAAACACTTGCCATCTTCTTATTGAACCACCCATTTCATGCCATCATGACTTAGCCTACTTGTTTTTTAAGGAGAATCTTATGGTAATAATGACTATATCTTCCATGGACACTTAAGCCAATAAATCACTAACTTCTTCTCCAAGGTAAATCTTTTGGTCATCATTACAAAATCTTCAGGTGGACACCTAAGCCAGTGACTAATCATTCTCATTAAATGCCTAGATTTAGTTAATCATGAGGCTAGTATATTTAACACGTGCCTAAAATAAAGAACTTACTTTTTAAGTTTTGGCTTTCTAGAATATTCTACCAAGTTCTCTTCTAATTGGTCCACTTAAGTCCTTGAGTCCTTTGCTTCTTCCCCAAGAAAAATCTTGAGTCATCATTACCAAATATTTAAGGGACACTTAAGTGGGGTGACTCGTCCTTACATTTAATGATATTATGCCTTCTCTTAACCGGTCTTAATCAATTCATTTGTTCAAGAGTCCCTTACTTAATTCCCAAGGTAGATCTTTGGTAATCACTACTAAATCTAGAAGTATATATCCAAAGTGGTGAGTCATTATTCTTCAAGAAGAACCTAAGATATTCTAGAATGTTCTATTTTGTCTATTTCCAAGGAATATGGCAACCATGGGAAATAGGCCATTGGAAGTGCAATCGAAACCGGGCAAGGGCTTTTTGTATACGGATCCTCAAGACCATTCCGACACACCCAAGATTCGTGGCAAAGGCACCCTTAATGTGGTTGTCATAGGCAAAATTGCCTACTTCAGTTAAGTTGGTGACCGAGGGCGTAGGCTCAATGGCCAGCCCTTGGATTGGTTATGGCCAAACGTACCGAGCCCATGATTGGCTCGAAGCCTGGGGGAGGCCCAGGCATAGGACCTAGCACACAGCAGGGCTCTTGGCTTGGTCCGGTATCCATTATAAGGGGCCTATGGTCAGTCCACAACTGGTCCATGGCCAAGCATACTAGGTTCGTGTTCAACTCGCGGTTATCATGTGATTGCGTGGAAGCGGTCGATCCGTGGCCAACGCACAATCACACCAGACCACAGATCGACTCATGGTCATCCAAGGTCGATACATGACCGAGCAGAATCACCCACAACAGGAACATGATTGCTTTAGATCGATCCATGATCATCCATCGATCGTGATGGTACATGACCATCCAATGACTAACTCTTATGGTTGAGCAGCCATTCCATGGCCAAATGGCTCGAGTCCACTGGCGTGGTCAGTGAATTGGTTCATGGCTAATCTCTTGATCAATCCATAGCCAAACATTTGCCTCCCTTCTAGTTGGGCCGATTGGTCCATGACCGACTTTTGAAATGATCAATGATCGATCCTTGCCACTAGCACACCAGACTCATAGCCATTTCTCATAGGGTCGAAAATTGGGATGTTACATTATATTTGCATTTTATTTTAGTCATGCATCACATGCAAATCACATTATCTTAACACGATGTTACCACAGATCATCACGTGGCATAATCGAGAGTCATGGCCAGCCATATCCATAGCACTCATAATCGAGAGTTATGGCCAGCCATATCCATAGCACTCAAATCCTTGCTTTTGACCCCCCCCCCCCAATCTCCTTGTTAGTAGGGTTTTATCTACAGTGGTTACTCGATTCAATAGTTATCCATTCAATTCTATTCCTATCTACATTTGAATCGTTTCAATTAAAAGTAAGGTTGCCAATGACCCTTGCTGACACAATGAAAAAAAATAAAAATAAAATGTTATAATAATTGTCCATGTCAGCGTTAGCTATGCTATGTAAGACGGTCGATGCCCACAACAGTGATTTTCAAAAAATTTGCTAGAAGGACTAAAGTAGCAAATTGGCAAAAAGTTTTTAAAAAAATTGGCCAAATTAAAAGGTTTAAGACCAAATTAATATAAGTGCAATAAATTTAAGACCTTTTTTTTTTTGATAATTTCCCATTTTATGGATCGATATTGCACTTTCCTTTAAAACATTTCTCATGAATGAGTCATGGCGTACTCTCCAAGAATTCATCACTACCATTTTATCACAAAACAACTTCTTAAACTATCAGTTTACAGCTACTGTACAACTAACATTATTCTGCTTTGGGCTTTCTAGCTCTGCACGAAAAATTAGAGTGTCAGTGAAAGCTTCTCTGCAGTTAAATAGAGCAAAATCTACAGATGAAATTACATATAAACCTCGGCAGTCTCTTCAACACGCATCAAAGCTCCCTCTATCCCTCCATTTCTCTCTCTCTCTCTCTCTCTCATATGGCTCCCTTCAAGACAAGTTTCACCATCTTGGCCGCATTCTTTTCCCTCACCTTTCTCACTACGATCAAATCTGAGACAATGTTCGCTCGAGAAATATCTGCTCCAGATCAGTTCGGGCTCAAACCCGAGAAGATGACCCATCTCCGCTTCTATCTTCACGACATAGTCACCGCGCAGCACCCTACTGCCGTGCCCGTCGCCCAAGCAGCGACAACAAATACATCATCTACGTCTTTTGGTCTCGTCATGGTCATGGACGACCCGTTGACCGTGGGCCCAGACCTGAACTCAACGCTCGTCGGGAGAGCTCAGGGAATGTTTGTGAAGTCATCACAAAGCGAGGTGAGCCTCACCATGACGATGAACTTGGTTTTCACGGAAGGAGCGTACAAGGGAAGCACGTTGAGCGTCTTGGCGCAGAACTTGGTTTCGAAGAATCCGAGGGAGCTGGCCATCGTCGGCGGGACTGGCGTTTTCCGGTTCGCTCGTGGATATATTCAGCTGAGAACTCACACTATCAACATGACGACGAAGAATGCGATCGTGAAGTACGATGCTTACGCATTACATTACTGATGGTGAGCGTACGAGAACGAGCGCCGCGATGATAAAGGAAGCTTTATGTCTGTGCTTGTAAAAGAAGAGAAAATAAAAGGAAGGGGGAGACTGATTTTAGGGCGTATTCAATTGAGAGCCTATCCAAAACTAGTGGTACTTCTAGCGGTCAGTTGGTGGAAGATATTCCAGAGAAAATAACCTTGTCTTTTTTGTTCTTGTTTTAGGAAAAGATCAAGGGGGCATGTTCAAGTTCTATAAGTCAATTTTCCATATCTCTTGATGCAATTTCGAAATTCGATTCTTGCTAAATTGTCAAATGGTATGACCGACTTATTTCACTAAGCATTGGAGAGAAAAAAAAAAAAGACATTTTTGCCTTATAACCATGACCTAGCTTGATGTATAGTTGGTAACTATAATTTCACTAAACTTTGTGATTAAACACGTGTTTGTTTATTAAAAGCATCTTTGATTAATCTCTAGATTACAAGTAGTGTATGTAACAATCACCCATGTTAGCATTGACTTTTTGGATATATACTTGTTGCAACCTACCCTCGAGGGGCCATCCTTGGGAAATAGACTAAGAGGTATTCTGTCGAAAGACAATTTGAATTAGCATTCACAAAAGATAGCTAGAGCAATTGTGATCTGAAACAACCTATCGATTTCGAGTGCAAACTCTTCCAAATTTATACTTTAAGTGATGTTGGGATACTCAATTTTACATTCTTAACAACTTAATATTTTTAGGAGTTTCTGCTAGTTATTTAGGGTCTACTTAAAACCAATTGAAATGAATTCCTACAAAATGAGAGATTTAGTGATTGGTGAATTGATTACATTAGTTGTCTAATTAATGCCATTTCATTACCTATTGTTTGCTAAAGTGACTAGACAATCCTTTTAACAATTATGAGGCCTAGGATTCTTATCCGCTAATTGTCCAAGCGTTATGGTCTTAATTATTTAACCTAACCATCTAAAGGTAAAAATTAATAATCAATGTATTGAAAAAGCGCAATCAAGTAAAATCGAAATGAATGTGCGCAAACAGCTAACTAGCATTATCTCTACAAAAAGAAAACATTCAAACAAATAAAACCTATTACAAAGCCCTAAAAGCTCATTCATTTTTTGGGTCAATTTTTAAAAATATTTTTAACATTTTTTTTATTTTTTTGCTAAACTAGTTCTAAACTACAATTAGCACTAAATTATAAGTCTAAGCTTTTTCTGAACTTTTTAGAATTTTTCAATTTTATTAATTTTTAATGCTTTTTTAATTTTTTATTTTTATCCTAAAAAGGAAATGGATCGGTTCAGGGGACCCGGTCCGAATGTAAGGTCTCACCCGGACCCTGCAGGTCCTGGTCGGGTCAAAGATTCGGACTGGTTCTTGGGCTCAGTCCGAGTATGGCCTGCTTCTTGGCTTTGATGGGTTTGGGCTACCACAACAATTTAAGCCTGATCTATTTAAACTGAATCGAGCCCAACTTAGCTACAATTGTAACAAGCCGATATCTCTCAAAAAGCTATCCAAGCCCGTCTTCCGTTAAAATTTCGTCCAGCACATTATTCATTTTTCTCTTTTCCCTTTCTTACTATTATTATTACTTTATTTTTCTTCTTTCTTCCCCAGGAGTTCATCGTCTTGCTCCCGAGCTGCTTGCATCAAGAGCGAGCCCCCTACCGACGAGCTTTCACCGAAGCTCCGGCCATCATCGATCCCGACCACTACCGGACCATCATGTAGGCCGCGGCTGGTCTATTACCGGAAACATAGACAAACTCATTCTAGAGCGGCTGCCGTTTTTTGGCCAAAACAACATTAAAAATCTTTCCTGACCAAAAAAAAAACATTAAAAATCTTTCGTCCGATACAATAAACACGTCAACATAACAAATGGAAGGGAATGTGGGGAGCTAACTGTGGCGGACTCAAACTGCGGGCATTACCAGTAAGTAGGGAGGTCTCCGCTCGAAGTTTTATCCACGACCCGACGATGGAAATGGTCATCAGACGGCAGTGGCGGCTGATGTGCTCGAGCTCGCGGAGGAGTTGCCGCCGATGTCGGGGAAGAGGATGAGTTGTCATTCTGGACGCGGAAGGTCAGGACCGGAGGAGGAGAGGGTGGTTGGGAGTTCGTGAGGCTGGAGCCAGGGAAAAAACCAGAGACACCAAGACACATTTGCCAGTGAGAAACCATTAGAAGAAAGAGAATCAAAACTAAGATAAAATAACAAATAGGAAGCATATGTCTTGGGTAGGAACATGACATGATGTATGCAGGACTGTCGCATCATCGGGTCAACGCTTCGATTCAGCAAAACCTACTGCTTCTATAAAAATATCGTCTGCGAGAATTTTCCTTTTCGCATGCGGGCACGAGATCAAGACACTTTCGCAGTAGGTAAAAAGCTGAAGAGCACATTTCCGATACTGCCCATGCACTATGCAGAGAATCCGGAAAACCTCCCTTACTTTTTTTTTTCCCACCGGACAGAGTTGACAGTACTTCTTTTGTTACTTTTCGCGAATGAAGGAGCATCGCTACTAGCAGATGCATCGTGCGCACATGGATCTTAGAACTCTTCTTAGCAATTTGATCTTTATTTAATGGTTTTTTGGGACACCTGCATTTCGATAAATAATGTCAACGCAACCACCTTGCTATTTAGCTAGCTCCATTGCTTCATGTTCCATCGCCAAACACTCTTACCACGTAGAGTTTCTTCCTCCCCTTTGCTCAATTATGGCCGCATCGTTCCAAACAAACCTCATCCTCATTCTCTTGGCGTTAGTCCTCTTCTCCTCCGCCACCACCGCACAGGAACTCGACGAGACCGAATCGCTCAGCCTTGGGCGCGAGAAGCTAACCCGCTTCCGCCTCTATGTGCATGAGATATTCGACGGAAGCAATGCCACCGTCGTGTACGCAGCCCACGGGAACGCGACCAACCTGGTCTTTGGCACTGTGTCGGTGTTGAACGACATCCTGGCCCTTGGACCCGAAGCGGACTCGAAAGTCGTCGGCCGGGCCCAAGCCCTCTTGGCCATCGCCTCGCAGACCGAGTCCGCTCTGACGATGATCATGAACTTCGTGTTTACCGATGGCAAGTTCAACGGGAGCGTGCTGACCTTAGCGGGGAGGAACTGTTAGACATTGCATATAAACAAATTTGGAGATCCCGATTTGTCCATAACAGGTAAATTCATAATAGAATTCGGGATCAAATAGCGGAAACATAAATACCAACATACCTCCAGCCATTGATGAAATCTTAGAAGTGGGAAACCTCAAAATCTTTGATGGATCCACACACCACGAGCGATCTGCAAAATTGAAAACAAAACGCACGTCCTGTTCTACTGCTCAATCCCCTTCCAAAGCTTAATGGTGTGTTTTTTCGTATCGTAAGGGTTTGAAAACAGACGACCGACGATTTTATTCCGTTGGTTACGTTATCGATATCTCCCATCAAGACCATTATAGTAATGTAATAACGGACAAATATCACTTAATACACGTGGGTAATAAATTGGGCAATAATTGGAATTAATATAGGGAATTCAATTGGGAATTTATTGGGAATAAAATATTGGAATCATATTTAGAATAATAAAATATATTAAATATTTTAACATTCTCCCACTTGATCCCAATATTCCTTCACATGAATTATTAACCCAAACCTACAAAACTTCATACTGAAATAAAACACATGAATCACAGCGATGAGTCTCTTAGAGCGAGTATTGTCTTCCGTGTATCACAATGTATTTCATCAGCCCATATGTGATCAAATAACTTAATGAATAAACCTTATGTTTACTCCAGGTCAAACATAATTGTTTTTCTCATAATAACTGAATGTATACAACTGTATTAAGAAAAACATTATAAAAGTCTCATAAATTCTTCCATATAAAGAAAAATTTACATAATTGGACCAATGTCCATTCTTGAAACATGATCCTTATAACTCATTGGCGGCATGCCTTTAGTCAAAGAATCAGCTATCATCAATCCAGTGCTTATGTGTTCTACGACCAGTTTCTTCTCTTTAACACGTTCTCTGATGGCTAAATACTTGATGTCGATGTGCTTGCTTCGACTACCACTTTTGTAGTTCTTAGCCATAAAAACTGCAGCTGAATTGTCGCAAAATATTCTTAAAGGCCTAGCAATGGAATCCATAATTCTAAGCCCCGATATGAAACCTTTCAACCACACACCATGTGAGGTGGCCTCAAAACAGGAAACGAACTCGCCTCTATAGTGGAAGTGGCAACCAAGGTTTGTTTTGCACTCCTCCAGGATACGGCTCCGCCGGCGAACATAAAAATATATCCCGATGTAGATTTACGGGAATCAATGCAGCCAGCAAAGTCTAAGTCCGAGTAAGCAAATACCTCCAAGTTGTCCGTCCGTCTGTACATAAGCATGTGTCCCTTTGTTCCTTGAAGATACCTCATCACCTTCTTTGCAGCTCTCCAGTGGTCCATACCCGGATTACTTTGGTATCTTCCCAACATTCCCACAAAGAAAGGCTATGTCAGGTCGAGTGCAAACCTGAGCATACATCAAGCTTCCAACAGCAGAAGCATATGGGATGTTCTTCATTTGTTCCCTTTCAAAATCATTCTTCGGGCATTGGTTTAAATTAAACCTATCACCCTTCACTATGGGTGCTATACTTGGTGAACAATCTTTCATCCGAAACCTCTCTAAGACCTTATTGATATAAGTTTCTTGAGATAGTCCTAATATACCTCGAGGTCTATCTCTATGGATCTTAATGCCAATGACATAAGATGCTTCACCCATATCTTTCATATCAAAACTCTTAGAGAGAAATTGTTTCACTTCATATAACAACCCCTTGTCATTGGTTGCAAGTAAAATATCATCTACATATAACACAAGGAAACAAATTTTACTCCCACCGACCTTGGTATATACATTGATCCATGATATTCTCTTTAAAACCGAATGAAGAGATGATCTCATGGAATCTTAAGTACCATTGGCGGGATGCTTGTTTCAAGCCATATAGAGACCTTTTAAGCTTGCATACCAAATGCTCACCAGCATTAGAGAAGAATCCTTCTGGTTGTTTCATGTAAACCACTTCTTCTAATTTTCCATTGAGGAACGCCGTTTTCACATCCATTTGATGTAACTCCATATCAAAATGAGCAACTAATGCCAAAATAGTACGAAGAGAATCTTTCTTGGATACAGGAGAAAATGTCTCCGTGTAATCGATTCCCTCCCTTTGAGTGAATCCCTTGGCAACGAGTCTAGCTTTATATCTCTCTATATTGCCTGATGAATCCTTCTTAGTTTTAAAGACCCATTTACAACCAATGGCCTTTGCACCATCGGGCAACTCAATTAAATCCAGACTTCGTTTGATGCCATAGAATTCATCTCTTCCTTCATGGCATTGTACCATAAATTAGACTTATCACAACTCATGGCTTGTGAAAACGACTCGGGATCACTTTCGGCTCCAACATTATAGTCGATTCTTGTAGATACACAATGTAGTCATTAGGAATCGCTGATTTCTTCATTCTAGTAGACCTCCTTAATGTCGCATCAACATTCTCCGAGGAGTATCTTTGTTCTCTTTGGAAGTTCAACGATATCGGTAATTGCTGAAGCAGTTTGGTCTACCGGATCAATATCGCCTGGTTGTGGATCTTCAATGATTGGTTGCTCGGCGACCGGTTGGGCGAAGGGGCGCTATAAGCAACAACCAATCCAAAGATTCGAGGTGGAAGGTTGAGTATCTAAATGATCTTCTTCGAGGACAAAGTCCTTGAATTGATCGCTCCCACTAATCGAGATCATTTTCAAGAAATTTAGCATTTCTTGATTCCACAAACCTAGTGGTGTGAGATGGACAATAAAATCTGTATCCTTTGGACTTTTCGGCATATCCAACGAAATACCCACTTATAGTCCTTGGATCTAACTTCTTTTCCTGTGGATTGTAGACTCTTACCTTAGATGGGCATCCCCAAACACGTACATGTCGCAAACTCGGTTTCCAACCTTTGAATAATTCAAAAGGTGTCCTTGGAACAACCTTGGTTGGAACTCGGTTTAATATGTACACAGCCGTTTTAAGAGCCTCAGTCCACAGAAACTTAGGAAGTTTGGAGTTGTTAAGCATACTCCGCACCATGTCCAATAATGTTCGGTTTCTTCTTTCTGTAACACCATTTTGGTCCGGTGAACTAGGCATAGTGTATTGGGCAATAATCCCATGCTCTTCAAGAAACTTCGCAAATGGACCAGGTGCTTGTCCATCTTCAGTGTATCTACCATAGTATTCTCCACCTCTATCCGATCTCACGATCTTAATTTGCTTGTCGCATTGTTTCTCTACTTCGGTTTTAAATACCTTAAAGGCATCAAATGCTTCGTGCTTATTACGAAGCAAGTAGAGATACATGAATCGTGAATAATCGTCTATGAAAGAAATGAAGTATCTCGACCATTTGAGTCTATATCTAGACTACAAATATCTGTATGTATGATTTCTAATATTTCTGTACTCCTCTTAGCACATTTCTTTGACTTATTGGTCTGTTTTCCCTTTATACAGTCCACACAAGTGTCATAATCAGTAAAATCTAGAGTATTAAGTACTCCATCATTTACTAACCTCTTAATTCTATCCATGGAGATATGTCCTAACCTCCGGTGCCACAACATAGAGGAATTCTCATTCATAACACATCGTTTTATCCCAAAGCATCATCATGAACGTGCATCGCATTATTAACGGTATTGTCTTGTAAATTAATTTGAAAGAGACCGTCGGACAAAATACCACTCCCAACAATTTCAGATTTATACGATAAATTGAATGTTAAATCTGAAAATTCAAAGGAGTATCCCAAAGGTACAAGTCTTGGCGAAATTAAATTCCTAGAAAAACTAGGAATATAAAAGGTCTTTTCCAAAATTAAAACAAAACCACTACCGAGAACTAATCGGCATGTCCCAATAGCTTCCACACGCGAGCGCATCTTGTTTCCGAATAGATGCCTTGTTCACTTCCCACCGGTTTCCGCTGGTTCGAAAACCCCGCAAGGAATTCGAAATGTGGATTGTAGAACCAGAATCAATCCACCAAGTGTTATGACTCACATCAACCATATTAGTTTCATAACATACACATGTGAGTTGGTTACCTTTCTTTTGGAGCCACGCCTTAAATTTGGCGCAATCCTTCTTCATGTGCCCCTTCTTTTACAGAAGAAGCACTTGGATTCCTTCTTAATGCCAGCTTGGGGAGGTAGAGGCATCTTACCCTTTCCCCTTTGCTTGCCTTGCCCTTTATACTTGTCCCGTGTTGCCATATGAGCACTCTCTCCCTTCTCCATTAGCAGCCTCTCTTCCTCTTGAACACACATGGTCATGAGTTCATTAATTGACCATTTAGTGTTATGGGTGTTGTAAGAGATCTTGAAGGGAGCATACTCTTGCGGGAGAGTGTTTAGGACATAGTATACAAGAAATGATTCTGATATCCCAACCTCAAGATTCTTCAGCTGGGCTGCAATGTCCCTCATCTTCATGATGTGCTCACGCACACCTCTTACACTGGTAAGCTTCAATGAAGAGAACTTCATAATTAGGGTCATGGCATGCGCCTTCTCGAAGACTCAAATTGTTCATCAATGGCCTTCAAGCAATTCCTTGGCATTATTATCTTTGAATGACCGAACCACGAATGCTAGCGAGAGAGCTTTGTCTTTATGTACATCACGGTGAGACGGTTGGACCGCTCCCATTGAGCATAATGAGTATGCTCAACATGAGTACTACTCTCGGTAGGTTGAGGTGGTTCGTCGACCTAAGAGCATAATCAAGATCCATGCACCCCAATTGAAGAAGAACTAATTCTCTCCATTCTTTAAAGTTATTTCCATTTAGCTCGGGAACAATGATACCGTAACTAATCGTAGGTGGTAAACCGCATCATAATCAAAGGAAACTTATGTATCAATATATTTGAGGCAATAAACTTAAATCATATTTTACCAATGTAAAACATGTTTTAAAATATGAATCATATAACATCAAAAACTACCTGTGGGTTAAGTTTCTAATTTAAATTGATTCATAATTACTTCATGATGAAACTATCAAATTATATTCCCTTCCTTAATCCTTGTGGGTAAATTAAGAAGGATAAAATAATATTTCATCCTAATTAATCACATTAATATATTGAAAACTCCTGTGGGATAAAATTCATAATATTAATGTGAATAATTACAATTATTGTCTTTAATCGTATGTGTGATCCAAAGGCTCTTAATGTATATAATTTAATATAATCAAAGATCTTTGTGGCTAATCCTTAATTAATTAAATATATACGGATCACTAGACATTTAATTTTATTCAAAGAATTGCATTTTAAGGTAGAACAATAAAATCACGTGTAAAAGGAGTAAAACTGGAATTTTGCATGCAAGGCCAGAATTGGAATTTTACTTTTAAGGGGTAAAACAGGAATTTCACGCCAAAAAGGGCAAAATCGTAAGTTTACACACCCCAGTGGGGCAAAATCGGAATTTTGCGCGGGCAAGGGCAGAATCGCAATTTTTTATAAAGCGGAGGGGCAAAATTGAGAAACCACAGGCACGCGTGCAACGCACGCATGCTTTTCCCATTCGGGCGCGTGCGTTGCACGCGCCCGAGGTCTTCTTTCGGGCTCTCTTCCGCCGCTTCTTCCGCCGCGACCGCCTCCGTTCCGCCGTCCGGGTCTCCTCCCACGGCCCATGTCCGACCAAATTGGTTGATGGGTTTCGAAGAGAACGCCGGGACGAACGAATAGATTCAAGATCCGGCAAAAACAACCATGTATGGACGAGAATTAAGCCAAAGAAATAGTCCGCCCTATCAAACCCTAACCACAAAAATTCACCGCGCGATTAACCTTCGACGATCGTAATATGTCGAAAAAATTTATGGGTTTCTCTTCCTAATGGCGGTGTGATCATTCGAGATCCATTATCTCATGGTGGGTAGCCCGAATTTGGTCGGAATTCTCAATTCCGATCCAAGCCATATACAAATCCGAAATTTATCCACATATAATTCAATAAAAATAAATTCCAAAGGTTTCATCAAGGCAGAGATTGCTTATAATGGCTCTGATACCAACTGTTAGACATTGCATATAAACAAATTTGGAGATCCCGATTTGTCCATAACAGGTAAATTCATAATAGAATTCGGGATCAAATAGCGGAAACATAAATACCAACATACCTCCAGCCATTGATGAAATCTTAGAAGTGGGAAACCTCAAAATCTTTGATGGATCCACACACCACGAGCGATCCGCAAAATTGAAAACAAAACGCACGTCCTGTTCTACTGCTCAATCCCCTTCCAAAGCTTGATGGTGTGTTTTTTTTCTCGTATCGTAAAGGTTTGAAAATGTACGACTGACGATTTTATTCCGTTGGTTACGTTACGGTATCTCCCATCAAGACCATTTATAGTAATGTAATAACGGACAAATATCACTTAATACACGTGGGTAATAAATTGGGCAATAATTGGAATTAATATAGGGAATTCAATTGGGAATTTATTGGGAGTAAAATATTGGAATCATATTTAGAATAATAAAATATATTAAATATTTTAACAGGAACAACTTGAATCTCAAGGTCAGAGAGGTGCCGATCGTGGGCGGGACCGGAGCTTTCCAGTTCGCTCGGGGCTATGTTCGCACGAGCACGGTTTTCATCAACCAAATCAACAAGACCGCGGTGGCGGAGTACAACGTGTCTGTCTTACATTATTGACATTTTAGGTTCGTTCAAGTTGCAAAGAGCTCTGCTTTTGCTTTGTTTCGGTTCTTGTGATGAAATAATGTGCGCAGCTTCTCGGAGACCATTTGGATGCTCGGTAGCAATTGTGCCTTTTTGAGTACACGTGATGAATAATGTGGCAATTCATTCTCCTAGGTCCAGGACTTCCTTTATTTGCTTTCTTTTGTGTAATATATCAACTTGAAAAGTTTCTTTCAGATTGTACAATGATTGTTTGGATACATATGAGACCGAATCGTGAATCGCACGATGATCGTTTGTTTCCACTGTAAAGCAAAAAAGCAAAAAGTAGTTTTTTTTTTATATATATTATTTTCTCGTTGCAATTTAAAGAATTATTTAAATTACACATGAATCCATGTTTCAATTTTTATATTTTGGGTAAGTTTTAGGTGTTTCGAATTAAGGAAAGTCGAAGTTGGTCCACTGCAAGATTTATGTTAAGTAAAAAATAAAGTCGATATAGACTGGCCCAAATAGCATATTCTTAAGCAAAGTATCCACCAAATCGTGTTAGCCACATTACGGATGGCCCATCTCAAAAGTCAAAAATAGTGTAGCGTGTAAATATTATTCATCATTGATTAGAGAGTGTATACGAATCAGGAGATAAAAAAGGTTGCTTGTGTCAAAAGTTTCCTTTACATTAATAATGCATACTCTATCTTTCATTGTTCACACACCATGGCCAAGTCAATCACGTTTCAAGAATTTATCGGTTCGGCATCGGTTACTGACAAATAATATAAGTCCTTATGCTGTCTTTGCATTGTATGATCGGCAATGCCCACCAAATCATCCATAGACCAATGGCCTGTTTTCTGTTAAAAGCTGAAAATTAATGTATTTAGTACCTAAGAAGATTGAACTTGCTTGATAGCCATAACTATCTGGACTTACCGATCCTATTAAGTCAAAAAAATCACTTAATGCACTAAGTAAGGATGGGATTACTTATTTCATTAGATAGAAAGTGCATTCAAGTAGGAAATAAGATATTGCATATTACATTGCTAAACCATAAAATCTACCAGTGATATTCACTATATAATTTTTAAGCAAAAAAAAAAAAAAAATCAAATTCAATATGGGAGCAAGAGAGACAGTGAACGCTCAGTGGCAGCGGCGGTGCCATGAGAGGTGGCCATTGGAGCTGGGATAATTTACCAAAATTTTTTGCATTTATTGTACGACAATCAATCCTAAATTTTTGAATTTTGTCAATTTAATCCCAATTCTTTATAATATTCGTCAATACATTCCTTTAGGCCAATTTTGATTGGACTACCTCTGCAATTTTTGTTCAAAATTAACCGAAAGAACTACATCAACAAATTATCTAAAGGTTTATGACAATATTGACAAAATTAAAAAGTTTAAAATTAAATTGACAATTATTTAATAAATCTAGGACTTTTTGGATAATTTTCCTCAGACTTTGGCAGTTGTTGGGGGTACTGGCATTGACATTGAGAGTCTACCTAAAGCGGCTGCTACCACTGGTAGAAGATTATCCAGAGAAGGTAACATAACATTTTTTTTATTTTTTAAGGAAAAGATCAAGTGGGCATATTATAATCTTCTCCCATCTCTAGGCGGCTATTAATTAATACAATGAACTCGCTCTGCCTAATCATTCGATATTCCTAGTTGGAGCTCCTAACAACGTTAAATCTGGACGCGAAAAATGCTCGAAAGAAGAGGGTGAGAGGGATAACGACCCTTGATCTCCTATTAAACATTGTTAAGTTCTCAAATTGTGCACACATAAATATATAACACAGATGAACCACCCAAAATACTTATTATATCCCAAGATTGAGTCCGCATAGATGCTCTCGATGCGATCTCGGAATTTGATTATTTGTGGCATAATATATATTACAATCATCCATGTTAGCATTGACTTTCTGGATGTACACTACACTTTGCTTTAAGATATTGCTAATGATATTACAGCACACATGCGTAGAATGCAAGAGCAATCCTCATAATACATATATAGCGTTATTTGTCATGGATGGGCCATGCTCAAATACCCCACAGGAATTCATCGCATCATTTTATCACAATTTTTTTTTTTATGTACTGCCTAGATCATTCTCTTTTGGTTTGTTTAGCTTCAATGGACGTGGGGAAATTAGAAAGCCCTTCAAAGCTTTCGAATAGTTGAGAGAGAGAGAGATAGAGAAAAAGAGTATTTCGACCTAAATTCATTATGGATCAGATGACCTCATATTGGATTGTACGTGCATATCATCTTTGTTTCATACGTTAGTTCTCTGAAATTCAAAGGTTTGATCTCGCGGAGTCCGCAGATAGGGCTCCCAGGCAAGAATTTCCCATAAAAAGATGCATTTGCAAGTGAGAAACACTGAGGAGAAAGAGAATCAAAAGGGAGAAAATAACAACTAGAGAGCATATGTCTAGAAAAATGATAAAAACAAGGTCATAATCTGCATCGTTAACATAGGAACATGGCATAACAGATACAGGATGACTGTGCCGTCATCGGGTAAATGCTGCAATCGGCAAAACGAATTGCTTTTAAGAAAACACCACCGGCGACAAGTTCTCTTCTCGCATGGGGGTACGAGGTCAAGGCATTCTCGTAGTAGGTATGTACTTGTAAAAAATGCAACGTCACAAAGTATCTTAAAACTCCTATAAAAAAATTTGGTCTTTATTTAATGGTTTTTGGGACACTTGCATATAGATAAATAATGTCAACGCGAACATGGCCCACGGGAAGGCGACCAACCTCGGTTTCCGGCACCGTGTCAGTGTTGAACAATGCCCTGGCCATGGGACCCGAAGCGTGCCGGAAAGCCATCGGCCAGGCCCCAAGGCATCTCCAGCCTCGCCTCACAAACCGGGCCAAGCTCCGACCATGACCTTCGACTCTGTGTTCGCCGATGGCAAGTTCAACCGGAGCAGGCTGAGCATATTGGGGAGGGACAACTTGGCTATCGAGGTCAGTTAGATGCCGGTCGTGGGCAGGAATGGAGCTTTCCGATTCGCTCGGGGCTATGTTCTTCCGAGCACGGTTTCCATTTCTCAAGCCAAGAAGACCCTGGTGGCGGAGTACAACCTGCCTGTGTTACATCATTGACATTCAGATTCGTTCGAGTTGCTAAGTGCCCTGCTTTTGCTTCGTTTTGGTTCTTATGATAAAATTATGCGGCAGCCTCTCTGTGACCACTTCGATGATAGGTGTTATGTGTCCTCTGGGTACATATAATGAACAGTATGGCAACTCATCGTCGCAAGTCAGCCAGTTCCTTTATTTGCTTTCACCTGTGCCAACTAATTCCACACTAAACTCTCCTTCTTGACACTCATATCTCGATTTAGAGACTGCACGTTGATTGTTCCGATATAGGAGACCCAATTCTCAAACCAAGAGAGAATAAATCGCTCGTGTTAAATTTTCTAGTGTATGCTCTACTTTTTCTTATTTGCACAGCATGGCCATATGCACAACCATGTTTTGTTGCATGACAAAAATGTCACCTGCCTCCGGCTAACAAATGTCTCACCACGCCTGTGCGAGGGAGAGCTTTTTAGGCACACCCGAGCAAAAACTGTGTAAAAGTACATTAGACCTGGTCAATTACAATTGAAGAATTTGTGGGATCAACGCTGGACCTTGCCAAAAGATACAAGAACTTGTACAGTTTTTACTTTGGTGCGATTCACTATGCCCACCATTATCCATAGACTAATTGCCAGTTACATATCTCCAATAAGTGCTGAAAATTAATATATTCAACTCTTATTAAAATTAAGCATGTTTGATAACCATAACTAGTTTGGGCTTCATGATCTAAATAACTCAAAAAATCACTTAATTCACTAGGTAAGGATGGGGTTACTTCTTTCATTCGATAGAAAGTGCATTCAAATAGGAAGTAAACTCTTGCATACTACATTGCTAAAAGCCTAATTCTACCAAAAATTATTAACTATTTAATATTTGGCAAATAAAAAATTACTCAATACTCAATATTAAGGTATTATTACACAGTATTTTTTTTTTCAGCACTAAGATGGTCAACACTTGATTTTGAAGCCTAGTATGGGTTAAAGGAACCAAATACAAAATCGCTAACAGAACTAAAAAAATAAAAAATAAAAGACAAATTAGTAATTAATGTATCTCATTCATTCTGAAAAACCAAATTTTATAAATAAAAAGTTTAGGTACTTAAGTGATGTGACAAATTTGTAGTGATTGTTTAATACCATCCACTTGTTTAAAAATCGCTTACAACTTGATCCTTCATTTCCTAAGTCAATTTTAATGATGTTGTTAGTGCCAAAGTGATGGAAGGTTTCTATGGGGAAATTGATTAATGTTGAAAAAACATAATGACCAAGCTGTTATATTGAAATCCAATGTATTTACAAGTTCATATCTTTTTCCGTGCATGGAGAGAGAGAGAGAGAGAGAGAGACTTCTTGGCGATGGTTGCGCCATGAGAGGCAGCCATCGGAGTTGGCGTTTGCAGGTGTAGCAGTAACCATTGGCGATGCTCGCAATGGGCGGCTGAATCCATGTGTACTTGACCTACGCTATAGAAAGTTTGAAGGGAGAGAGAAGCAATTTACCTGAGAACAAAAGTACTTGCCTTTGCCTAGACTGAATCCATCATGGGCTGGGCCATCACGTAGGCCGCACATCGAGTTGCACATGGATTCGATGTTCCTTCCATTCGTGAGTTCAATGGCTTAAGCACACACAGTCCTTAGATATGGATCTAAGGAAAAAATTTCCCCCTAAAAAAGCTACATTTGCAAGTGAGAAACAATGAGGAGAAAGAGAATCAAAAGGAAAAATTAACAAATGGAGAGCATATGTCTAGCAAAATGATTAAAAACAAATTATGTCATAATTTGCTCTATAAACATAGTAACACTATAAAAAATCAAATAATAAATTATAAATTATTGTGAGACCCATTCTTTCAAATATTTGTGGCTCACAACAAGCGATTATTCTCGCAGTAGCCTCAAAACTATTATGCTAACAAAGCTCAATGTAGAATGACTAGAAAGTTGTACAAATCGTCGAATTTATCCTTTAATATCTTGAGAGTTTAAACAATCTCTTTTATTTTCTCTCGTCAGACACGGAGCACGTGACTTACTTCTTTTGTTAATTTCTGCAAAAGGAGCAATGTTGGGCACAAGAGCCGCTACTTATAAATGCCTCGTGCCCACATGCATCTTCATATGCCATGGATTAATCTCTCTCTATTTTAGTGACATCCTCATCTTTCGAATTTGGAAATTGTTGAAATACTTCCAACGAGTTAGAATTCTTCATACTTTTAGGGAAAGAAATTCGTGTGTAGATTGATTGACAAATTAGATCAATCAATATTACGATGCAAATGTCACTCCGTCATTTAAAAAGCCACCAATGGATTTAATATCCCTATTGATAGGAAATCAGTCCGGTTTAAACTTTGTTAGGCAAGTATAAATGTAATAAACATGCTTTGCCCTTTTTTAAGAAATAATTTAATTAATATTCTTTCAAATTGTCTTGCAAGCACAAAAGCGTGGGGGTTTGGTCACAAGTTTGCAGGCTTATTTTGAATTCCGATAGTAAAGGTCCACCTCTAAGGTGAGGTCGTCTTAAAGATATCTATTTCGCTTCTTTTTCCAAAAGGATAATCTCGTGTTTACAGCCAATTCCTATATTAAATCTTCTCACCCTATTAATGTGCGTACTTGTTTTCTTCATCTTGACTCTTCATTCTTGGATACATTCAAACTTGGAGCCCTATATAATGCATGAAATGGAACCGCTCCATTGCGAACTCGTGCAACCAAAACTAGCTTTGTTGTTTCTCTTCCTCCTTCACTAACGTCTAGCCTACAATTCCCTTCGCAATTTCCACCGCCATGGCCTTAACCCTAACCAAGCTCTTTCTCTTCTCATTCCTTGTTTCTTCCACTGTACTCACCAAGAAATCCAAACTCCTAGCCTACAAGCGCGAGAAGCTTACTCGCTCCCGCGTGTACGTGCGGGACAAAAGCACCGGGAGCAATGCCACCGGCCCACCATTGCAATCGTAGCCCAAGCGTCAACGATCAACCAGTCCGCCACCTCATTCAGTCTAGTAACGATTTTCGACAATGCGTTGACTCTGGGGCCCAGGATGAGCTCGAAGAACGTGGGCGTGGTACAGGTCATGGCGGCGTTTGCATCCCAAAGCGAGATAGCCTTGTTTTTGGTGACTTGTTGTCTAAACTTAGACTCGCATTGTTTGTATTTAAGTCGGGAAAGTTTCTTAATCAAACCCCGTATCGCAATTAATAGATTTGAGATAGAGACGTGATCTGCAACAATCACGTGCGTATTAGCTTCTACGTGACCCTTAGGTTTTTAGTAACGATGTTAGGTGAACAAAAATTAGAATACATTGGCCACCACGATGGGTAGCTCAATGATAATTGAATCACCTATCTTACATAAGGTCACAATCTTAATTCATGACTTGTATTAAACTGTGTAATTACGGCATATTTTGTACTAGACTCACCGACTTCGTATCCTTAAATCGCGAGTGATACAATGTAGATATAGCTCAAGTGGAACATCCCGTAATGGATGTAGAACCCTTATGGTGATAGAAGGGGTCATTAGCGCCAATCAGCTTTTTACTTATCAAAAAGAAAAATGTAGCAATGCCAACATAAATTAAATTTTGACATTAACAAAGTTAGCACTAGAAAAATGTTTGGTTCAGCCATGCAGATTAGTTGTTAGGACAATCTATGAGATGGTACTGATGGGTTATGATATTTCATGATTCTATCTTTCGTTTGGTAACCCATAGATTATAACACCGATACAAACATATTCTAGGCTTTACTCTTTTCTTTCTTTTAATTTGCTAGACTTTTCTTCTTCTTCTTTTTCCTGTGATTGTAATTTCTTTTATTTTTCCATTTCTCAAAAGTATGCCAACGTAATTCCGAGTTATTATAACGACATCTAGCATCAATGAAATTGTTAATGCTTGAATATTAAGTAAGGATCATTTAATTAAAATTGCAAAGTTTTATAGAGACAAAGCAAAAGAATATTATATTTCCTTGAATATATATTATATGACATTGTTGGAAACAATCGATATTGCGTGCCGAAAGGGATGCTGATGAAAATCATTGTATGCCAACGCGATTCTATCTCAAATAATTGGAGAGCGACCTATATCTCGCGATTCAGCACTTAGGCACAAAATGCACAAATGAGACGTAGATGGAGTGCGAATTCTAAGTATTTAATTGTGCTGGAAAGTAAAGTGCATTCGAATTGAAATCACATGGAACTCAAATGTTTGGAATTGGAAGTACATCAAGATGGAAAATATAAGGAATCGGAAGAGATGAAACCACTACAATGCATTATATCATCTCGCATTAGATGTGCGTGTGCTTGTTACTCTCGATCCTTGGATAGTCACGCTTGGGGCACAATGGATGCGTTTTGAAGCTACTTAGTCAAGTGGATTTGGCTTCCAAAGTCTTTTGGACAAATGCAAATATTATTTGGTAAATTTTTTGAGAGCTTTAAGAAGATGCAATGTATTTCGAAAGGCCTCTAAAGGCTTTTAACCCAAATAGGTTTGGAGGTGCTTTGAGTTTTAAGCATTTCCTAGATACAAATACATTTGTTTCTCTTCCAACTTTGCCCTTGGTAAAATTTCATAATTTTGAAGATATCCCTAACTCACCCTACGTCATCGGTGAGACTCTTGTGAAGCCACAGATCTAGTTGCCAACGGGCCAAATTTGGCATCAACAGCCTCGCCTAAGGTTGCCCAATCTCAAGTGACCATTGCTTGATGTCCGATTGATAACTATAATTTCAATAATTTTGTGAGTAAAACACATGGGAAGCATCTTTTATTATCTCAATGGTTGTTTATACAGCTAGTATATATAACAATCATCCATGTTAACATTGGTTTTATGGATGTGGACTCCACTTTGCATTACAATAATGCTAGTTCTATAAAAGCATACATGCATAAAATTCTAGAACAATCTATAGCACATATAGCATTATCTCTCGTGAATCTGTCATGTTGAAGTACCCTACAAGAATTCAGCACTAACATTTTATTACAAAACTACTTTTTAAAACCATCACTCTACAGCTATTGGTACAACTAACATTTTTCTCTTTTGGTTTATTAAGCTTCCTCCGAACCATATATAAACGTCATTAGCCTCTCTAACACACATCAAACCACCCTCCCCCCCCCCCACCCCCACCCCCAAACGGCCCGCGCGCATCATCTTGTGCTGACTCTCAATATCATTTGGCAAATTTTTTTAGAGAACTTTGGAAAGATGTAATTACATTCTCAAAGGCCTCTAATAAGCAAGGTAGGTTCGGACGTATTTTGAATTTTGAGCATTTTCTAAGTGCAAATACATTTATTTTTCTTCCAACTCTGCCCTCGATAATATATCATAATGTTGCAAATGTCCCTACTTCACCCAATGTCATCAGCGAATATTCAGGCTGCCAGGAAGACTCTAGCGAGGCCAAATTTAGTTGCTAGCAGGTGATGTCCAATTGGTAACTATAATTTCACTAACTTTGTAAGTAAAACACGTGTTAGCTTTTGGAAAGCTTCTTTTATTATCTCTGAGATAATTTAGGCAGCTAATGCATATAACAATCATTTATGTTAGCATTGATTTTATGGATGTGGACTAGACTATCCACTAAAATAATGTTAGTTCTATAAAAACATACGTGCATAAAATGCAAGAATAATCTATAGCACATATAGCATTATTTCTCGTGAACGTGTCATTTTGAAGTACCCTACAAGAATTTGGCACTATCGTTTTATTACAAAACAACTTCCTGAAACTATCACTCTACAGCTACTGTACAACTAACATCTTTCTCTTTTGGTTTATTAAACTTCACTGAACCATATATAAACGTCATTAGCCTCTCTGACACACATCAAACCTCTCTCTCTCTCTCTCTCTCTCTCTCTCTCTCTCTCTCTAATGGCCCCCTGCAACACGAGCTTCACCATCTTGGCCGTCTCCTTTTCCCTCGCCTTTCTCACTGTGATCAAATCGGAGACCATGTTCGCTCGAGACCTATCTGCTCGAGATCAGTTCCGGCTCAAACCCAAGAAGATGACCCATCTCCGCTTCCATCTCCACGACACAGTAACCGGCCGACACCCTACTGCCGTGCCCGTCGCCCAAGCAGCGACAGCGAATGCGTCAGCTACGCTATTTGGCACCGTCGCGGTTGTTGACGACCCGTTGACCGTGAGCCCAGACCTGAACTCGGCGCTTGTCGGGAGAGCTCAAGCAATATACGCGTCGTCATCACAAAGCGAGTTGAGCCTCACCATGACGATGAACTTGGTTTTCACGGAAGGCGCGTACAACGGGAGCACGTTGAGCGTGTTGGGGCAGAACCCGCTTCTGAAAAATCCGAGAGAGCTGACGATCGTCGGCGGGACTGGCGTTTTCCGGTTCGCTCGCGGATATTCAGCTGACGACTTACGCTTTCAACAAGACGACGAGGAATGCGATTGTGAAGTACGATGCTTACGTATTACATCACTGATGATGAACGCACAAGAACGATCTCCGCGATAATAAGGGAAGTTCTACTTCTGTCCATGAAGGCGAATAACTACAGTTTCAGTTGAGATGTTGTGTGTGTCCTGTTCAAAACTAGAAAGTGCACGATCAGTTCGTCTTGTTAAGTTTGGTTCCGCAGATTACCGAATATCTATTCAATTTATGAGAAATGCATTCAAGGTAAATTGGTTTTACTAGACCGTCCTAAATTTAGCATAGATTAATGCAAAAAAGTAAGGAAAATGCTTGCATAACCGTGCCATTTGAGTAAATATATTTTAATTATTAGAAAAAGCCTTATCAAGAGATCCTAACTGTCGATGCTGGCCTCCCGTCGGGCCTCATGCTGATTGGTTCTATCGCCCTCTACACCCAGATCAGTGGACGTACGGTGGGGCCACTCCCACTTCCAAACGGTGATGACAATGGCCACAGCGGTGTCGAATAGGAGGAGGGCTTGGGGGACAAGGGTGGCATTTTTGGCGAGTAGGACTTATTATGTTGGCGGTCATGTAAATAAACAGTAGGATGGTCGAGGCAATATTTTGGACACAGCCAGGAGAAGGAATAGTTTGACCACTGATGTACCGACCTAGGTCGTCTACAGTAACTAAATAAATAAAAGTGTCCGATTCTATATTTCTACGTGCATCGATTGAAATTATAGTGCATTGATTTGTCGTTACACGTTCCGCATGCTAACAGAGAGAGAGAGAGAGAGAGAGAGAGAGAGAGAGAGAGAGAATTGAATACTCACGTTAGTTGTGACGTGCTAGGGGCATCACAACTTGAGGAATAGTCACATTAGTCATGACGTGCAGGGGACGTCACATATTCATTGTCGTCAAATTTTGTGTGTGTGTCTATATATATATTAGACATACAATACTTGATTTTTCTTTTAATCTCATTTAGATGGATGGAGCTTGTATTGAACTTCACTAAGGAAAATAATGGTTGTGATGAAAGCAAGATGAACAATATCTACAATGATTTCATTATTAATTTCAAAGCCAACGTCAAAAGTATTTTTTTCATCTTTTAAGTTAATAGATTTTTATAATGACATTAAAAAATTCTTTTTAGAAAGTGATAATAATTTCATACTTGTAATTGTTTATATTTTGGTATTTAATTTTTCATATTCAAGAAAATTGACATGGTGAGTCCGCCTCTGATTTTGTCTCTAATTTTTTGCTTGTACTAAGAAAAGATAGAAGTCAGGTAAAAAAAGGAGAAAGGAGAAAGGAACCATGGAAGTCAAAAGTTGAAACCGATTGCAGAGGTCTTCCCGTTTTCTGGAAAAAGATTTGTGGCTAGGGTTTCACACACTGTCGTTTTTCAGCCACGATCGTGCTAGCGGTGCCTAGGAAACAAAGTAGTAGCCACACCGAACCCCTGAGACGGAATCGCGTGATATGAGAGTTAATTTTAGAATAGATTTTCTAAGTTAATAAGTATATATTTGTCAAGGGAGAGATCGCCCATTGGTGTCTCCCACTATTCTTATTGTGCACGAAATTGACTGCCACTCATCCCCGGAAAAGCTGTTGGAGAAGATATTGTTCCCAAATCCTATTATATCTCTCTTAAGTTATTGCGACGTCTTGGAGTGAAAACGAAAGTGAAGCCGAGCAATCATCAAGCGATGGAGAGGTAGCTAACCAATATCCCGTGATTCATGTGAAAAGTATGAGGTACCAAATCGAATTCTTATACTATTGATGAATTGCAAAGTGTTTTTTATCTTTGCTATTCGTTATTTTATATATGAAACTTCAACGAAATCTAAAACTATTCATCCTTATTAGATTGCATATGGATCCCACTTCTTATCCATGCACTCGTTCCTTGAAATTCAATGGCTCGATTACGTGCCATTCATGAATATAGTTTTGATATAATGATTTCCCCTCGATAAGATATATTTGCAAGTGAGAAACAATGAGAAGAAAGGGAATAAAAAAAAACAACAACAAATAGAGAGCGTATGTCTTGGATGGGAACATGACATACTATATACAGAACGACTGTCGCATCGTCGGGTCGACGCTGCAATTCAGCAAAATCTACTGCTTTTACGAAAACATCATCAGTGAGAATTCTTCGTTACGCATGCGGGCACGAGATCAGGACATTTTCCTAGTAGGTAAAAGCTGAAGAGCACATCTCCGACACCGCCCATGCGTAAACATATAGAAGTCGTTGATTTTATGATTTACCTTGCAATATCTAGAGATTCTGGACAATCTTCCTTATTTTTCTCCCATCGGACAGAGCATGTGACTTTAATTCTTTTGTTATTTTTCACAAATGAAGGAGCAACATTTGGACGGAAATGCCACTACTTGTAGATGCATCGAGCGCACATGAATCTTGTATATCTTCTTATCAACTGGGTCTTTATTTAATGGTTTTTGGGACACTTGCATGTAGATAGATAATACCAAAACGAACACCTCGCTATTTAGCTAGTTCCATTGCTTCATCTTCCATCGCCAAACGCTTGTACCACATATGATTTTGTTCCTTCCCGTTGCTCAATTCTTGCCGCATCATTCCAAACAAAGCTGATCATCATTTTCTCGGCATTAGGCCTGTCCTCCACCACGGCTGCATATGTTAGGATAGACGCGATAGTTGTGTTAGAAAAATTTCACGTTAGAGAATTGATATGATATTAAACGGTTAATATATATTAATCGGTACATAACTCATTAACTTAAGTTTTTGAGTAAAAATGAGTCTAATTGGATATATTGACGGGTTCGGACTTGAGCTCAATTTTGATGATCTTCCCAAGCCAAAGGTATTAGGTCTCTACTACACGCCCCCAACAAATGGTATGAGGGTTGATGGTTGATTGATGGCTTACTCCAAATGTGTATCGGTGTATGATAAATATCTCGAGGAAAGAATCTGATTACCAATCCAGTTTTCCGGCAATTATGATGAACTGCTCAGACTTGGGAGTGAGACGCTAACCCACCTCCGCCTCTCTCTGCACGAGGTGTTCGACGAGAGCAATGCCACTATCTTGTATGCAGCCCACGGGAACGTGACCAACCTAGTCTTCGGCACCGTCTCAGTGTTGGACAATGCCCTCGGACCAGAAGCAGTGTCGAAAGTCATCAATCGAGCACAAGCCCTTGCCGCCATCACCTCGCAGATCGAGACTGCTCTGACCATAGCCATGAACTTCGTGTTCACCGATGGCAAGCTCAACAGGAGCGTACTGACCATATTGGGGAGGAACGACTTGGATCTCAAGGTCAGGGAGATGCCGATCGTGGGCGGGACCGGAGCTTTCCGGTTCGCTTGGGGCTATGTTCGCACGAGCACGGTTTTCATCAGCCAAACCAATAAGACCGCTGTGGCGAAGTACAACCTGCATGTCTTACATTATTGACGTTTTAGGTTCAAGTTGCAAAGAGCTCTCAGTATAAAATAACGTGGCAGTCTCTCGGTAATGAATAATATGGCAATTCGGCGTCGCAGGTCCGGGACTTCCTTTATTTGCTTTCTCGTGTCAACTAATGTCGCAACTAAACTTTTCTTCATAGGTTAGACTTGAAAGAACTAGGTACTTAAGTAGTGCCATGTCGCAGGTGTTTGTCCATGTCTGGCACATATTTTGAGCAACTAAGGCAGCGTATGGTAACGCTCATGTTTCTACCAATTTCTATTATTTTGTTCCTCGAAACAAAAAACAAAAAACAAAAACCTGTTTGGTAAAACATTTGTTCTCGGGAACAATTTCTCTAATTTTTTGTTCCCATGAACAATTTTGAGAAGCAAAAAAAAGTTGCTTCTTATTCCCTAGAACAATTTCTAGAAATAAGCCAATTTTTTTTTTTTTTTTCTTTTGTTTCTCTCTCTTCTTTGTGGTTACCTCCAATCGCCCGGAGCCACCACCAACCACCGCCCGCCGCCGCCGCCCGCCGCCCCCGCCACCGCCGCCCCCGCCGCCGCCGACCGTCATCGGTGACGGTCGCCGGTAACGGTCGGTGGCGGGCGGTCGTGTAGCGGCGGCGGCGGGCGGTGTCTAGCAGTGGTGACCAACAGTCGACGATCAAACGCATTACCAAACGCATTTTTATTATTTTTATATTCCAAGAGTAGAAATTTTGTGTAATTATCAAACGGGTTTTTTTACTCAAAAAATTGTTCCCCGGAACAGAAATAGAAAAGAACTATTTCTGGGAAAAAAAAAATACTCTTTCCCGGAACAGAAGCGTTGTCATGTACAGCCTAAGTACTCTGAGTAGCAAGCCGAGCTCTTTGTTCTCCAATTAGAATGCATTTGGTTCAACATTTACAAAGTCTTTTATAGCCCTTTCAAGATATGCAAATGTCATTTAGCAAAATTTATTAATTGCTTTGGAGAGATGTAATTGTATCTCCAAAAATCTTTAAAAGCCTTTAGCCCAAGACAGGTCTGGAGATATTTTGAAATGCTGCATCTCCAAAATGCAAATAGACTTTTTCTTTCTTACAACTTTGCCCTTGCTCAACTTCACAATTTCAAAAATTGCCTTCGACAACTAACTTTACCTCATCCACCAACAAGTAGCAAGCGAGATTGGCCAATGGCTGAGTTGACCAGCCAACGGCAGCTATGTGTCATCGACAAATAGTTTAAGGTCTTTAGTAAAAAAGAAAAAATAGCAAAACAATCCTTTACAAAATGCAATTTTTACCGAATGGCATTTACATGAAAGTTTTTTTTTAAAATATATTTTTAAAATACACTTTAATAAATACTACTAGCATTTTGAAGAACCCTTTTAATACAAAATTCTTCCTTCTTTCCCAAAAGCATTTTTGAAAATCGAACCGAATGCACCCTTCATGGGTTATCTCACCTTCAAACATAATTTTTTCTGCTCTTTCTCGTTTCTCTTTAGGCTGAAGAAGATAGAAATAGAAAAACTTCTGCTTTAAGGGAAAAAAGAAATGATAAAAACCAAAGAACATGAAAATTCCATCTCGGTCCGATGGTTCTTCTTCATCTTTTCCTCTCTAGGATTGCGAGTCTGGAGGTCTTTTTGGTTTTCTCTTTTTTTCTTTTTTTTTTCCCCCGGATCAGTTCAATCTTCGCTTCTCGTCTTCATGATTGATTTTTAGTCTATGTAGAGTAAGTCAGACTGGTTTCGTTAATATGAGGGGCTCCATTTTTGATCAATTATTGAAATCCGATTGTTTGGTAGAGTTTCGACTTTTGAATGTCCGTTTTATTGATTCAAATTTCAAACTCGTTTATCTTGTTGTGTCATGACTTGCGATTATTTGTGGTTTTTGCAATTTGGAGCTAAGAAACAAACTTTTTAAATTGAGTAACGGGCAAAAACGAGAGAAAAGTATAGGACTCACCTTAAACCTTTGACTTTCGAGAAAATACTAGGTAGAGCGGCTCTACACAAGTCCATTCCCAGAGCCACACGTGTCACTCGCGGGCCCATCTTTCAGAAAATCTGCAACCCTCCTCTCTCTCTCTCCTTCGTTTCTCTCTCTTCTTTACCATTTCTATCTTTTTTTCCCTTCTTTTTTTTTTTCCTATTCTTTCCCTTTGACCGGCCACAGTTGAGGATTGGTGAGGGTGTTGTGGCCCTTGCCTATGGTTAATGAGCGTGGATTTCATCGGATTCAGCAAAGGCTCAACCTTCACGACCAGGGTGAGGTCGCCCTCGTCAGATCTGATGAGGGTTTGGGATGCGACGACATCGGTGAGGTGTCACGGCCCTTGCCGGCCACAGGCAAGGGTTGTCAGATTTGGTGAGGGCTCAACACTTGCGGCCAAGGTAAAGGTCGTCCTTACCAAATCTAGCGAGGGCTCAACACTAGTTAATATTTGGCCGAAAAAAGAACATTATTCCATTATCATTATACAGGTGTTATTACACAACTTTTCTTTTTATTTTCAACACTTAAGTTTGAGCCTTGGTATGGGTTTAAGGACCAAACACAAAATTAATAATAGAATAGAAAACAATAAATTAATGATCATTGTACATCATTAATTCTGAAAACCCACTTTTATGCACGAAAAATGTGAACTGTACAAAGATTGAATTACAAAATTGATTTACTGATGCGACTGATTTATAGAGATTGTTCAATACCGTCCATTTGTTTAAAAGATCACTCATAACGTAACAACTACATATATACATATGTGTACATATATATTTGGTTGAAATACTACAAAATAATTAAGTAATTATGATAGAATTTATTATATATATATATATATTGGTCCTATCCGGTCCAAGTGGGTGGGTGGGTGACCTATACTCACCGTCACCGGTTTTACTAAGTTGGAACTGGGAATCGGACCAGCCCCTATAGAATCGTTGTTCTAATCTGGTCTAATCCAATTCCGAATGGTTTGGGCATATTCGTTGTAAGTGTTTTGGCGGCTACTTGCGATAGTCGCAGTGGGCGGCAGAATAAGCGTTAGCAAATCCTATGGAGAGCCTCCCAAAAACTACTGATACTTCAAATGGGACAAGAATTCATCAAATCATTCTATTACAAAACAATTTCCTATACTATAATTCTACGGTCGTTGGATTACTAACATTATTCTATTCTGGTTTGTTAACCTTCACTGAACGTGCCAAAAATTAGATGTCAAGTCAAAGAAAGCTTTCCTATAGTTAAGAAATGGAGAGACCCACCAATTAAGAATTGGTAAGGGGAGGCTATAGAAAGTTTGTAGAGAGAGAAGCAATTTTTTACCGTAAGAAAGCAAAAGCACTTGCCGAAACTTGATCCTTAAAGATCGGGGTCATCGCCTTGAATTTCGTAGAAGAACAAGCAACCAACAATAATTCTAAGATCCGATACGAATTTGCAACTCAAGCATGGAACCGCGAACAAACGAAACCGTTTGAGTAAAAAATAAGTGCATATGTAAAAGCTGAACATAAGGAATTACATGATTCGACTATGTGTTTAATTTGTAGGGGGAGATTGACAAGATGGGCCTACTATAATTGCAAAAGGTAATATTACAATCACTTTTTCACACTCACTTATAATTATTTCTCAATCCTGAATTAAACTTGAATCCATAAATAAAGAAAAATCTTTTTTCCATACTCTCAACTCACATGAATGACGATGACTCTCGATAGTCTGTATACCTCTCATCGGTTTTACACATTAGGTATGATCCCCATGCACACCAAACCAAACTCAACGACAATACATATATACATTTATGCACACACACAAAATACAATGAGCCTTTATCCAACGTCAACATGGACTTCAATTTCAATAAGAGAACGGAATATTCTGGGAAATTAATTTCCCCCTTTTTTTGAAAATTACCTACTATCCTCTTGGCAAGATTCGATTCGGACTTATCCCAGTATAGAAAATGGGTCTGATTCCTTGCACTTCAATTATAGGCCACAATGGACGTTTCTCCCTCCGCCTTCAATATTTTGTCATGCCGTCCTGTCGTCACCACAGTGGTCGATGGCCGCATGTCCGAGGCGGTTAATCTTCATTGGAGGCCTCTGATAGAGATGCGTTCTCGTTTGTTTAAGGTTTAATCATTGTACTTTCAAATTATCTTGCCAGCACAATAGCGTCGGGGTTCGGTCCCACGTTTGCAGGCTTTTTTTTTTTCTTTTTTTTCTTTTGGAATTCTTATAATAATTGTCAACTTTTAAGTTGAGGTCATCTTAAAGATATCCGTTTTGTTTCTATTTCCAATACGAAAATCTTGCACTCACAGCCTATTCCTATATCATATCTTCTCGCACTAGTACTTGATTTGTCCATATTGACAATTCAGCCTTGGGAAGAATCCCACTTGGGGCACTATAAATTGCGTGAAATGAAATTGCTATTTCAGAAATTGTGCAACCAGAGCTAGCTTTCTCTATATCCATTCCTTAATCACTACGTCTAGCCTATCGCTCCCTTCCCAATCCCCGCCACCATGGCCTTAACCCTAACCAAGCTCATTGTCTTCTCATTCCTTGTTTCCTCCACCGTACCCAATGCGAGCTCCGAACTCCTAACCTCCAAGCGGGAGAAGCTCACTCGCTTCCACGTCTATGTGCAGGTAAAAACTGCCGGGAGCAATGCCACCGTCGCAATTGTAGCCCAAGCGTCGACAACCAACCAATCCGCCACGTCATTCGGTCTAGTAGACATTTTCGACAACGCGTTGACTGCGGCCCCGATATGAGCTCGAAGAACGTGGGCGGGGTACGAGGTATGGAGGCGTTCGCATCGCAAAGCGAGGTGGCCTTGTCGACATCCCAGACTTTTGTGTTCACGAAGGGGAAGCACAACGGGAGGTGTTTGACCTTTGTGGGGAGGAACGTCTTGTCGTTGAAGGTGAGGGAAATGCCTATTGTGGGCGGAACTGGCCTTTCTAGGCTGGCGCGAGGCTATGCTCAGACCAGCACTTACTTATCAGACCTGAAGAATGGACTCCTCGTTGTTGTATATGATTTCTATGTGTACCACTATTGACGGTCTCACTAGGTTAAGCTTGCGAGTTGTCTTTGTTTGGTTCAATAACAATAAAAGCATAACTGAACTCTTAGGCTACTTTTGGTTATATGAATTTATAATCAAAATAGAACTGGATATGATAAAATATGAAATTTAAAAATTTTGTCATTCTATCAATTGTTTGATGAGTCGTAGTGATAAAACCAGATATTTCCATATGTTATCATATCCATTATTTAGTATGAACGGGCATATCGATATAAATGAACTTGAAAAATACACAAATAGAGATGGTAAAAATTTCTCATAATTTATTGGTAAAGATATCACCAATGCACAAACGAAGACAACCTCAATTAATCAATTCATAATTTTTGTGTGACCTATGTTTTAAACAAATTCAACAATGATAAGAATGTAAACAAACTATAACAACATTGACGAGTTAGATCAATCAATGAACGCCAAATCTAGTCAAAGAGAGTTAACATGATTGTTCCCTTTCACGATTCCGAAATATACAGTGCTTTAACTCTCTTGCCACATTCATGAAATTTCAACATAAATCACAGAGTTACGGAAAAAAGGAGTTTCAACTCTTTTGTTGCTTTCATAGACTTTTGACGTGATTAGAGATTTACGAAGGAGGAGTCCCGACTCTCTCATCGTTTCCATGGAGTTTTGACATGAACAAAGAACTTTGGAATCACAAAGCTTCACAATGAACCAGAGATATATAGAAGAAAGAGGCAAAATGAATTAGTAAGATCCATTTCAAATTTGAATTTGTTCATTTAAATTTGGGGTTCTTCTACATCATCTTAATTTGCTTTTTTTAAAATTATTTTTCCTCTCTTTTATTTATTCTTTATTCCCTTCCATCATTTCATAATAAAATTTTATTAAATAATGAACTATACTAATATACCTAATATATGTAATAAATATAGATACAAAATATATAAATACACATAATATATATTTATAGATGAGATCCTTCGTACTATCAGTTTTTCCGTTCCATTTCTCATTCATCCAATGGATCGTAAAGTGGTGTTTATAGCTGAAGTATTAAAAATTGAGATTTGTTGAGAAACCAACCGAGGTATCGAGAATCTGATCTTCTACAAAAGTAACACTTGTGAAACTTTTCCCCTGCACTTTCCCAAGAAATTCATCATATCACGTACGTAGGTTCGTGAGCAAATGGGCCAAAGGACAGATGGATAGGTGAAAAGTACCAAAAAGTTTTAAAACTAATTATATTTAAGCTAATTTAGTCTTAAATTTTTCAATTGTAATAATAAATTCATAAACATTTTGACAATTTATCAATATAGTTAATCTGGTCAATTTTAACTGGAAATTGCTAATATAGATACTAGCCATGCAAAATAGGCATTAGCGATTGGATTAGTGGGCTACTCTATTTCGGTAGAGGAAGAGAAAAGGAGAGAGAGAGAGAGAGAGAGAAGGAAAGAGAGAGAGAGAGAGAGAGAGAGATGGGGTTTGAGGGTGTATTTTTGGACTTCATCAATTACCATATGATACAAATGCAATGGAGAGTCTACTCAAAACTACTAATACTTTCAATGTACAAGAAATCATGACATCATTTTATTACAAAACAATTTCGTAAACTATATGTCTACGGTGGTTGGATCACTAACATTATTCCATACTGGTTTTTTTTTTTCTTTTTGGTCGTGAAATAAACGATTCATTATTTAAGACCGAAAGTTACAATCGGCTTCACATACATCAAAAGCTAGAAGATGTAACAAAGCAGGGGGAGGGAAAGCGGCCCAATTAGAAGGCAAATAGCCATTGTTTTGGGCCTTGGCAGCCCAGTCAGCAGGGGCATTCGCTACTCTTCTGCAAAACCTAACAGAAGCACGGGCAAAACAGAGCAGCAAAGCTACGGCTTCAGCAATCAAGGGTTTGACCAACCATGGAGACGTCTGAGGGATGTTCATCGCCATTACCAGCGCCAAGCAGTCGGTTTCAAAGATAAGAGAAGTCTCAGTGTGATTCTCATGCTTCAAGTGCTGCAGGGCAACTATCAACGCCTGGATTTCTACCTCTAATGCCGAATGAGCAGATAGTGTTCGTGTGAATCCTTCAATCAACTTCCCTTCGTGATCACGACAGATATAGGCAGTTGATCCAGTAGTGCTTCCTGGGTTAAAAGCCCCATCAATATTAATTTTCAGGGCACCTGGATCGGGGGGCCTCCAAGCTGAATCAGGATCGGGTTCTCGTCGCGTTGAGGCAGCCGAATCTCCACTGGTCGGTACCACGGTAGGCAACTGTGTTGCTAATCCTGTCGAGCTACTTGTGCAAGAATGGGGATCTCAATAACCTGAGCCCTCCACCGGAACATGGGAGAAGACATCGTGGGCCAGTCGAGCTTGTTCAGTTGCGGTTGCGACAATTTGAAGAGGATCAGGAGTTTGCTGGTAGAAGATGAATCTATTGCGCGATTTCCATATTTGCCATACCAGATGGACGAGAAACTCCATGCCAGGTACACTCTGCCCTACATTCATATGACTTGCTAGCCATTCGTCTATTCGGTGAATTTCTGTGGGAAGAATTGGTATATTGATCTGGGGATGAGACCACACTTGTGATGTCCATGGACATAGTAAAAATAAGTGTTCCAAGGTTTCTGGTTGTTGAGTTGAACAGAGGGAGCAGATAGGATTAGCACAAATGTTTCTGCGGAAGAGATTGTCTTTAGTGGGCAATGCATTCTGGTGTAAGGACCAAAGGAAAAATTTAAGTTTGGGGGGGATCTGAAGTTTCCAGAGTTTTTTCCAGAGCCTCGGTGGTGGTTGATAGGATGAGGAAGCTCTGTTTTGAATATAAGTATTTTGATCCTGTCGAAGAAAACTATAAGCACTTTTAACAGTATACTTACCACTAACTGTGCACGGCCAAATGATATGATCAGTCATATACTGAGGTCGGATAGGAATCTTCAGAATTTCAGCAATGGTCTCAACATCAAAGAGATGATCTAGTAATGGCCTATTCCATTGATTTGATTCTGGAACTATCAGATCAGCAACTCTCTCAGGTTCGTCTACAGTTGCATTTCCTCTTAACTTACCTGTCGGAAGCCAACAGTGGTCTCGAATCTTTATTTTAGTGCCATCTCCTATCGACCATTGGATTTTTGATGATATAGTGTCCCGTCCTGCCAGGAGACTCCGCCAACCCCAAGAAGGCTTAGAACTCGGTAAGGCCTTTAAAAAATCTTGGTCAGGATAATACAAGCCTTTAAATAGAGTAGCCCATAATGAAGTAGGTTGTTGCAGTAGCCGCCAGGCCTGTTTACCCAACATAGCTTTATTGAAGTCGACAAGGTCTCTAAACCCAAGTCCTCCCAATTCCTTCCTAATCTTCAGTGCCTCCCAACTCTTCCAGTGTATTCCTGATCTTTTACTATCATTTTGCCACCAAAAGCGCGCAATCTTGCTTTCAATACTTTTACAAAGCAACACAGGAATTTTAAAAATAGACATAGCATATTGGGGAATCGCCTGTACTACACTTTTTATCAGAATCTCCTTTCCACCTTTCGACATAAGATTTTCTTTCCATCCATCTAGCTTAGCATTGACTTTCCCTAGAATCCACGCAAACATATCACGTTTAGATCTTCCCCAGTCCGACGGAATACCTAGGTATTTACCAGTTTTGTCCAGCACGGGGATTCTAAGTTCCTGTGCCAATCTAATTTTAAGAACAGCTGGGCAAGGTTTGCTGAAAAAGATACCAGACTTATTTCTATTAATTGGTTGTCCCGTTGCAAGACAATACTGATTGAGGATATTGGCCAGTTCTTGGCATTCCAATACTGACCCATCTAGGAAGAAAATAGCGTCGTCAGCAAAAAACAAATGAGTCAGAGTTGGACACCACCTGTTAAGCTTTATACCTTTTAAGTTTCCCATCCGGACAGCTTGGTGAATAAGGGTAGTCAACAGATTTACCAATAGAATAAACAGATAAGGGGAAAGAGGATCTCCCTGTCGAAGGCCACGCGTCGGATGAAAGTAGTTCAGTTGTTCCCCATTAAATTTGACGCTAATGGAGACCGTAGTGATGCACTGCATAACCCATTGAACCCATGTGGAGTGAAAGCCTATCCTGAGTAGATAATCTTTGAGAAAGTCCCATTCAACATGATCATAGGCCTTTTTCATGTCCATTTTGACAATAGCCTGAAATTTTCGCTTACGTTTTCTCGTCTTGAGTTGATGAAGGACTTCCTGTACAATTAAAATATTGTCTTGTATTTGACGTCCGCTTACAAAAGCACTTTGTTCTTTTGAGATGAGATCAGGAAGAAAAGGTTTCAGTCTATTGGCTAGCACCTTGGATATTATCTTGTATGCATAGTTACAAAGACTAATAGGACGGTACTGGTCGAGACCTTCTGGAGTGGGAACTTTAGGCACTAGTGTTAGATTGGTGCGGTTTAGCTCCGGGGACAAGGTACCAGATTGAAAAAATAGCTGCACTGTAGAAAATACATGATCTTCTAAGATATCCCAGTGATGTTGATAAAAGAGACCATTAAAACCATCAGGACCCGGTGCTTGAGTTTTCCCCAACTGAAAAGCGGCTTGTTTCACTTCCTCGCGAGTAACATTTGAGATGAGGTGATCATTCATCACAGAGGTGACCATACTATCACACTTCTCGAGAATTGGTACATAAGCTCGAGAGCCTTCAGTTTGGTATAGCTTGGAGAAGAACTCCAGTGTCATGTCTTTAAGACAATTGTCATCACGGACCCATTGTTGATTGTCATCCAGCAACATTCTAATTCTATTTCTATTTCTGCGTTGAATGGTAGTCGCATGAAAGAATTTAGTATTTTTGTCACCCCACCGAAGCCAGTTTATCCTTGAACGCATAGCCCAGTACTATTCCTCCTGCTTCCACGCATTGTGTAACTTTGCTTTCAATTCATGGACTAGCTGTTTGTCTTTGGAAGGATGGGTCTGATTTGTTAACAATTGTAACTGTTGTTGTAGATCTGCAATCTGTTCATGAGCTTGAGAGAATGTACCTTTACTCCACTGCAAAAGAGCCCTTCTAACCTGTGTTAATTTATATTGTAGGGTGTTACCCCTAGCTGGAATGGAAGACCAGACTTTGGCAATGACATCCCGACAGGTTTGGTGCTCTAACCAATATGCTTCAAATTTGAAGGTCTTGCCAGTACGAGGTTTTCTAACTTCAATATTTAGCACCAGGGGACTATGATCCGATCCAACTGCAGGTAAAGCGAAGACTTCAGCCTCTGGAAATAAGATGCGCCAGTTCCAGGTACAAAGAACTCGGTCCAATCTTTCTTTCACCAACTCATCCCCCTCACGTTGATTCGTCCAGGTAAACGCGCAGCCCTTGCTTTCAATTGCCAGCAATGCACAATCATGTAGGACTTCTCGAAATGAATGCATACGAGAAAAGTCAGGGGATCTCTGACCTACCTTCTCCCATGGATAGGTGATTTCATTGAAGTCCCCGGCACAGACCCAAGGTAAGGAATTAGCCGCTGCAATTCTGCGAAGTGCTGTCCATAATGGTAGGCGCAATTGAGGAGTTGCTGGGGCATGGACATAGGTCAGTCTCATCGGTATACCTTTCCCCGTGTCTGTACAGATAGTGTCGATGAAGTCTAGAGTCGCTAGTTCTACACTTATAGATATATTAGACTACCATAACAAGGTCAGCCCTCCTGCCTTGCCCTCTGGGTTAATTACATAGGATTGAGAAAACTGAATTCTGCGCCGAACCCGTGAAGTAACTTGCTCTCTATTCTTTGTTTCCATCAAAAAAATCACATCTGGCTTCTCTTTGACCACTAGGGTCTTTAGGGCTTGAACCGTCAGGGGTGAGCCGAGTCCCTGACAGTTCCAACATAGAAATTTCATTTTGCTACTAATGGCTTTTCCGGGCAAGCCATCTCAGCCCATTTCCTAACTTCAACAGCCATGAGGACAGGAGCAAGGGATAAGAGGATGGATTGAGGCTCGCAACTAGTTACGGACAGACTATTCCGACAAAGGTCAACCGAAGCACAGAGATACTCGGAAACCAACACTACTAGTCGTCGACCAGCTTGACACTCTTGTCATCAAATGAGGTAAAACTTGTCATTTCTTGCAAATTATCCTTTAGCTGGTTGTATACAACCCACCCTAATCCGATGCTAGTTGAAAAAAACAAATTTCTAAACTGAAGTACCTGGGACCAACTGAAATCGCACCATCAGGGACATGCAGCAAGGAGACCAACTGAAATCGCACCATCGGGGACATGCAGCAAGGAGACCAACTGAAATCCACGGCCAGAAGATTAGATGCCGAGTGGTTCTTGAAGCAGAGAGGGCCAAAACGCGCACGAACCCCCAGCGACCAATGGATAACATCAACGTCGGGAAGACTCACTCAAAAAAACTGGAAGAAAGGGGGTTACAGTAAACTGCAGCCCTCATCGCCGATTGGAATGGGTCAATTATCGAGGGGTAGAGAGGATTCAGCGCTGGAATTACTGCGATATAGCAGATTTGGAAGGAAACAATTTGGGAAAGAGGGTCTTGACGGAAACTACCATAACGGTAGAAGGGGACTCTGCATTTCGAGAGAGAAAACTACCATAGCGGTAGAAGTGTAAATTTAACCGGCACATTATTCCATACTGGTTGGTTAACCTTAAATGAATGTGTGAAAAATTAGAAGTCAAGTCAAAGAAAGCTTTTCTATAGTTAAGAAATAGGGAGGGAGGGGGAGAGAGAGAGAGACCTACCAATTAGGGATTGGTAGAGGGGCTATAGATGTAGAGAGAGAAAGACAATTTTCTACCATAAGAGAACAAAAGCACTTGCCTAGACTCGATCCATGATGTTCGGGGGCACTGCGTGGAGCTCACGTTGATCTGCATGTGGATTTAATATTCATTCCATGTGTGAGTTTTAAGAAATTCAATGGCTTAAGCGCACTCGATCCTTTGATATGGATCTAAGGCAAGAACTAACTCTTGAAAAGATACATTTGGAGGGGAGTAACAATCAGGAGAGAGAGAATCAAAAGGGAAAGATTAACCTATAGAGAGCATATGCCTAGGAACACGACAACAATAATGTCGTAATCTGCACTACAATCATATAACTTGACACAACTTATGTAGAATGACTAATGCTATAAAAGTCGTCGATTTCGTATCGCAATATGAGATTCTGAACGATCGCTTTCATTTTTTCCCACAGACATGGACCATGTGACTTTACTTCTTTTGTTACTTTTCGCAAAAGGAGGAGCAATATTAGGCAGAAGAGCCGCAACTTCTAAATGCCTCGTGCGCACATGCATCTTCACACCTCGAATTTTGTAAGAGAACAATCAATTAACGATAATCCTAGGCTATGGTGCCAATTTGTAACACGAACGTGGAACTGTGAACAAACAATACAGTTTGAGTAACAAATAAGCACATGAGTAAAATCTAAATACAACGGACTCGCATGATTCAATTATACGCCTAATCTATTGGGGGAGATCGGCAAGATGGGCCTACGATAATCGTAAAAACTGATATTACAATTACTTATTTACACTCACTTATAATCCTAAATTAAACTCGAACTCACGAGAAAATAAAGTCCTCTCATACTCTTGAATCTCATGAATGACAATGACTCTATATTCTCTATGCCTCTCACCAGTTATATACATTTTAGGCATGCTCACTATCCACACCAAACCAAACTCAACAATAATATATGTACGTATATGCAAAATACAGTGAGCCTTTATCTGACATCACCGTAAACTTCAATTTCAGTAAAGAAACAACGTCTAGTGAGAAATTAATTTCCCTTTTTTTTTACAATAACAACAATCCTGTAAGCAAGAATCAATTCGGACTTTTCCAAAATTTGGTCTGGTTTCCTTGCACATCGTTTATGGGCCAAATTTCCGATCAGTTTAGTTTAACTTCGAGCCATAATCAACATTTCCCCCTCCCCGCTTCAATATTTGTTGATGATGTCCTGTCGCCACGGTCCGTCTACCATTACTGTGCATCGCCTCCTCCTTCAACCGCCATCTCAAGACTACCATAACAGTCGATGGCCGCAGATCTGAGGGAGTTGATCTTCATTAGAGGCCTCTGATAGAGATGAGTTCTGGTTTGTTTAAGGTTTAATTTAGTGTACTCTCAAATTGTCTTGCCAGCACAATAGCGTGGGGGTTTGGTCACAATTTTGCAGGCTGTTTTTTTGAATTCCCATAATAATTTAAGTTGAGGTCGTCCTAAAGATATCCATTTTATTTATTCTTTCAATAAGGAAATCTCGGGTTCACAACCTATTCCTATATTATATTTTCTCGGACTCTAAAATTTGCGCGTTTTCTTCATCTTAACTCTTCATTCTTGGAACGATTCTCACTTGCACCACTATAAAATGCATGAAATGAAACCGCTACATTGCAAACTCGTGCAACCAAAACTAGCTTTGTTATTTCTCTTGCTCAGTCACTGCGTCTAGCCTTTCATTCCCCTTTCCAATTCCCACGCCATGGCCTTAACCCTAAACAAGCTCCTTCTCTTCTCGTTCCTTATTTCCTCCACCGTACTCACCGCGAAGTCTGAACTCCTAACCTCCAAGCGAGAGAAGCTCACTCGCTTCCATGTCTACGTACAGGACAAAAACACCGGGATCAACGCCACTGTCGTAAACGTAGCCCAGGCATCGACCACCAACCAGTCCGCCACGTCATTCGGTCTAGTTGGGGTTGTCGACGATGCATTGACTGTGGGCCCCGAGATGAGCTCGAAGAACTTGGGTAGGCTACAGGGCATGGTGACATTTGCATCCCAAAGCGAGGTGGCCGTGCTAATGTCCATTAACTTCGTGTTCACGGAGGGGAAGTACAACGGGAGCAGTTTGACCGTTGTGGGAAGGAACGAGTTGTTTTTGAAGGTGAGGGAAATGCCCATCGTGGGTGGAACTCGTCTATTCCGGTTGGCCCGGGGTTATGTCCAGACGAGCACTTACTCATTAGACCCGAAGACTGGAGTTCTCGTTCTTCTGTATGATTTCTTTGTGTACCACTACTGACAATTGACGGTATCGCTAGGTTAAGCTCGGGAGTTGTCCTTGTGTAGTTCAATAACAATAAAAACATAATAAAACTATTGGACTGCGTATAGTCATAAGTATTTCTATTCGGGGTAGGATTGAATAGAATGTAATATGAAATCTAAGGATTTTATTATATTCTATTCACTGTTTGGTTGTTTGGTGAATCGTAATAATAAAGCCAAATATTTTCATATCCCGTTATACCCATTATTTGGTATGAATAGCAAATCGATGTAAATGAACTTGAAAATGCACAAACGAAACTGATAAGAATATTTCATAATTCACCAATATAAAAAAAAAAAAATCACAACTACATGAATAGAGATAACATCCATCAATCAATTCATAATTATTGTACGATAATGACAAGAAATGTAAATGAACTATAAAATCAACAAGGTAGATCAGCAATGAATGCTAAATCTATTAAAAAAGAAAACCCATGAATTTTTACTTTTGCGATTAGGAAAAATATAGCGTTTTGACTCTCTCGCACATTCGTGAAAATTTAACATGAATTATGGGGCAAAAGGGAGTTTCAACTCTTCTGTTGCTTTTGTGGACTTTTGACAAGAACTGAAGAGTTACAGAGGAGAATAAGTTTCGACTCTCTTGTTGTTTACATGAAGCTTTGACATGAATAAAGAACTATAGACTCATGAGGCTTCATCATGAACTAGAGATACAAAGAAGAAGGAGGCAATGCGAATTCGAAAGATCCCTTCCAAGTTTGAATTTGTTCATTTAAAATTAGGGTTCTTGTACTTCATTTTTATTTACTAATTTTTTAATTATTTTCCTTTCTTTTTTATTTATTCTTTATTCCTTCCACCATTCCTTAATAAAAAAAATTTATTGCATAAATATACTAATGTACCTAAAATATGTGATGGATATTTATATATATATACACGCACATAATATATATTATAGAATAGAAACAAATTCAAATATATAAATCAAAATAGAAATAAATAAATAAAAAGAAATCGTCCATTATTATTTTTTTGTTATTTTGAAACTTCTTTTTTATAATGTCAGATTTATGCTTATCTGAAAAATGGGTCCAAGAATGACGTATTAGAATCAAAATATTATTTTATATTTAACTATTACTTTAACTTTTTAATTTAAGAAGTGTGTTATTTTAGAAAAATAACTTTTATGTCATGGATATAAGAAATCATATCCACCTATATCCTATCTTCTCATGAGATACTTTTATTCGGGTTATATCCTCTTATATCTGACTTAATCCTATTTTCTGCAGGAAATATTCATGGGATATGGTAAATTTCATCATATCTAGACTTTTATCCTATCTACCAAGCATAACCTTAGGGAGAAAGCATGAAAGGGTTTCATGAGAAGTCTGGAAGAGTTCTTACAATTTTGTCAACAGTGCCAGATTGGAAACCTGTAGAGCTCTCCTGTTACTGAGAGTTTTGTTGTTTACGAGCGAGCTTTCCATTTATTCTCCGACTCCGACATAGGGTGAGTTTACGTAATACCATTATCTATAACATAGCAAGAAATGACAAAGAGCACCATAGTTGGAGTCCTCCTGAATGCATATTGTAAGTGATAAGACATTGCGCAATAATGGCGCAACAAAACGGGACAATACGCTAGAGCAAGTAGCAAATGAAGATGTTGGGAGAACCAGGCAATAATTTACCATGAACTAAACCCAATCTAGGATGCATTTCTCTCCTAAAACTCAACCAACCAAAATTAACTTAGCCCCCATCAACAACCAGCCATATATAACCTTAGAATAAGCAAATATAACGCCAAATTGATAAGGAAATAAAGCCAACAACACCATCAAGGATTTAACGTAAAACCCAATGCAGAAAAAATCACAGACCGCCCAACTAATCACTAAAAATAGTAGTATACAAAGCGGCATTCTCTAGTCACACATTAGAAGCTCAACATCAATAATATAACCACATTTTCTCACCAGAAAGGTGAATCGATTAATTCAGAGCAAGAAAACCCTAATCAGAATCGAAGAATTTGAAGAAGATTTTCAATGAACGAAATCAATCAACTCATAACCCTCGATCTTATGAACGACATACTCAAATTTATGGCTATTCTATCAATGTTTAACCTTCAAATCAGAACCACAAAGTTTCAGCTCCATTTGGTTTTCTTCTCCCCTGTTTTTGGTGAGCTTTCGGTGAAGGCATGAACATCTCTCACTTCGGTGAGACGCTCTCTCCCTCTCTCTTCGGGCACATGGGCATACGCCAGAAGCGGCCCCTGCTCTCTTTCTTTTCACTTTTTAACTCTTTGAGCTTCCTTCTTCTTCTTTTTCTATTATTTTTCTTTTGTTTGTTTTATTTAGCATACTTGCTAAGCCCGCCAAGGCGGACCCAACCAACGGAAGACCACGTGCATAACATTTGTGATCTACGAGATGAGATCCTTGGTATCGTCAACTTTTTCACTCTATTTCTCATTCATTCTGGCCATTGTAAAGCAATGTTTATAATTAAAGTATTAACATTTGAGATCTATTGAGAAACCAATCTAGAAGTGGATCTCCGTACGTAATATTTATTTGCGGAACTTTGCAGTTGCACCGTCCCAAGAAATTCATGGTATTGGATATGTAGGTCATGATCCAAAGGGCAACATAGAATTTATGACCTATGGACGTTTGTGATGTTGGAAAAATTTAGAAATACATAAAAAAAAAATAATAATAACCGTTGATACACTGCGAAGGATTAGAAAATAGAAAAACAAATGTCTGAGGCGTGCAAGCACTGTCCTTAAGGATAATTCCGCCCCTCGGAGTACGAAACTCGGTGCATAAGGTTTCAGCGGCTATCCTCCCAAGATATGTTGACACCTAATTTTTGCCCAAATTATTGCATATAGATTATCTAGGTATTTAAAATGGAAGATGTTTTCCCTTTAAAAAATAAAAATAAAATAAAATAAATAAAAGATAAAAAAAAAAAAAGGTTAAAAAAGATTAAAAAGAAAAAAAAAGTTGGGGCCAATGATCTAAATGTGACTAGCCAAGCCCAGGAGGTCAGATTGGAATTCAAATGGCAAGTTGGGGCCAAAATGCAATTTCCAAAAGTTGAGGGACCAATTCGCAAATTTTGCAAAATTTGCGCCCGAGCCCTTAAATCATCATCTTGGTCACCAATTAAGTTGAAATTGAATTTGGGCCAAGTCGAATCAATCAAATCGAGCCAAAAAGGACCTAATTGCATTGAATTTGGCATTTTCGAGCAAGAAAATGGCCAACTTTGAGGGACTTTTTTGCAAATTTGGGTGGGCACAATTGCAAAATTTGGTCGAGATCTTAAACTACTATACATGAGCTTTCTAATTGAGCAAAAAACGCAGCTAAATTAGTGGATTAAAGCACTCAAATCAACAGCCAAAACTCAGTCCACGAGTTGGTCTTAATCCGGAGTTGCTGAGTAAGCAATTTGGTGGCCCCACCATATCCTCCTCAGCTGCCCAACCAGCCCGGTCTTTGCACGTGATGGAAGACCGTATATAGTAGTGCAAGTGGACGAAAATTGGCCAGGGATAAGCTTCTGAAAGCACCGGAAATTCGCAGCAAAGTCTGCACACTCAACAGCTGCAGAACTTAAAAAAAAATTGGCTTGAGTCAGAAGAGTAGGTGAAGTAGCCCTGTTGACAGGCTTGGTAGGTGGACAAAAGGCTGACCAAAAATCCCTTAATTCGGGGGATAAGATCACTGAAGCAAGGTCTTTCAAGGGATGAGAGAGAGGGGACGAGAGAGAGAGGAGAGAGCTCGGAATCGTCCCCCAAAGAGACCTTCAGAAGCAACTCCAGGAAAGCAAACCCAGAAATTCCAGATCAACCTTCAGAGAGAAAAGGGAAATTTTCGCAACCTTGCAGCCAAAATTAGCCAAAACCTTAAACTAGAGAGTTAAACTTCACTCAAATATCTTTCCATCCATAGGTCGCACGTCCAAAATGGAGATCGGGAAGGCCTCCTAAAGCCCCCCGAAACAGTGCCCTCCTGGCGGGCCAAAGAAAGCCCTGAAATTTTTTCTAAGTGCTGAGCCCGGTTGGTCACGAGTGAGAGAAAGCGAGTGGTTTTGAGAAAGTTGAGAGACAAATGAGGAAAACCATGAGTTCAAGCCCAATCTAGAATACATATATTTTGGATTGGTGTCAAGTTTTTCAACAAAAGACGTCTCAAATTCTAATTTTAGAGGTCAAAGAAAACCTTCATTGTCAGTTCTTTTTTCTGCAGATCTCATTTCCAGTTGAAGAAGCCAACTTACATGGGCCCCCGAGGATAATTTCTTGGTTTCCTCGGCCGAGAACCACTTGCAAAAGAAACAAAGAAGCAAGGTAAGTATCCTAGATGTATTTTTGTTCGAGTTTGAGCATGTTTTGATCATGAAAATCAAGAGGAAAGCCAGCCCAGAAAATTGATTTCTGAGGTTGAAATTTTTCTAAGTGTTTGAAATCTCTTCAAGAGTGTTGCATGTGTGCTTCTTGGAGAGGTCGTTTTGATGCTGTTCGGTGAGTCATTCTTTATGATGTTTGTTGCATTTGAAAGCCCATGTTACCTACTTTCACTCGGATAAAGTAGAATTTTCCTTAGATATCGTATGTGATGAGTGTCGGGGCTTGAATATGAGCATGTGACCTGTTTGCTTGACTTGGGTTCAAACCCAGATTTGGAAAATCAGCTCAAACCCGTGCATTTGAGGACGATTTTAGCTTGGTTCTAGTGTGTTTTTAGCTATGATTTCTATCTAATCTTGTTCTTTGCATGTGGTAGTATAATCTTGATACTTTAGTTCCACATGAGATTGCTTATGAGTGGAGATTAAAGGCTGCAAACATGGCTCGATGAGGCTATTGGGGCTAGTTTAATGCATACCAAGTATTCGACAAAATGTCCAAACTAAGCTTCGATCTTGAAACGGTCGATTTGAGCTTGATTATTGTGATATTCATGTGCTGTGTTACTCCATGTTAGCATAGATCGGTTTAAGGAATTATTATTAATTTTTTTTTTAAAAAAATAATTAAATAAAAGAGAAAAATATGAAAATTTCAAAAATTTCAAAAAATGTTAGATAGCATCAAATTAGGATAGAAATGACATATATGAAATTTTCCTAATTTTAAAAGGTCATTTTCCTAATTTAATGCTATTTTGGTATTTTATAACCATTTTTTTGTAAATAAAACATTTTGCGTAGATTAAAATTATTTAAAGTAATTTCATGCATATTTAAATTCTCATTTTGCTCATGGGGATCCTGTCCCGGGGCGTGATAACAAGGCCATGTAATATTATTTGCCCGACTTGTATCGGGTTTACCTTTTCCGCGTTTATTTTCAAGTCATTTCAATTTCTTGGATGTTTACTTACGCATCACTTTTCATTAATTTGAGTGTAAATTTCTCTTTTAAATTATGTTAGGATTAGTCTAGACATTGAAAAAAAAAAAACTACAAAAATATTTGCATGGACACTCAGTGGTTTCATAAATATTATAATTGATAATCAAGAATGTGTGGCCATTTAGATAAATAACTTTCCAAGTTAGTGGTACCGCAAGGGCGCTAATAGAAACATTGGCGTAAACAAGTCCCCGTTCCTAGAAATCTCTGGTTGCGTAGGAATCGAGACACCACTCCCATGTCTCGATTGGTTTCTAGCCGACCCCAATAGGCTAGTGGCGACTCTTAGAATTACATAGGTTGTTAAAAACTAAAAAAACGAATCCAACGTCGCGCGAGGTATGGGCTTGGGAGAGCCCGCGCCTAATCTAGGGCCATTGGTCCATCCCTTTAGGCAAATACCCCTAAACCTTCTTCCTTTTCCCCCGGATGGAAAAAAAAGAGGTCGTGACAAGATACAACAGACCTTCCTCTATACTCCGCACTGAATATTAGAAGGAAACAGAACAACTTTTGTGTATAACCCAGCTGAAAGAAAATGAAAGATATGGGAACATATTGTGTCTTATGAGATCTTATTTTTATATTCAGACAAAATAGAGCCGTTATCAAATAATTGAGGATTTATTTGAGAAATAAATTAAACATTACAAAACGATTTAAAAAGCCATTATATGACTATTAAGAAACCGTTATGTGACCGTTAAAAATAATGATGGCTTTCAATGTGGTCATAACTTTTATCGAATCTATTATTATAAATATTTCAAAACTATTGAAATATCTAACAATCCCCCACATATTTCAGAAAGTTTTGACAAGAGAACAGAATAATGTAGTTTGCATTCTAGAAAGGAACATTAGCCACAATCCTTAGATTGGCTATGCATTTAACGTTATTTATTGTGTTTGACCCACATATCAAATAACGGAAAGTAAGCAGTACGCACTGGGTCAAATGAATATATCAAGGTAAAGGATATCTAAAGTTATTATAAGATATACAAATACCTTGGTCTCGCACTACCACAAGAGTGATGGCTCTTTAATAAGAATATCATAAAATCTTCTATTTCAATTTACCTTTTCACCTGCAGCTTCTAGAAGGTAACAAAATAAGGTGACAATAAGTGTTAACAAATCTTGAATGACACTGATAGTGTCCTGTCTCCTAGATAAGTTCTCATCATGCTCTGTTAAAGAGGCAATAAAATGTCACAAATTGAAAAGATACATGAAAACACCACCACTTTCACTTTACAAGCACTAGACTAAAAATGAACCGGCTAAATCTCTTCCACTGGCATTCAGAGTTTATTCAAAATCTCAAACTGAGAAAGAAACAACTACCGGCATGCATCCATCAATGGTGCTCATCCAGTATCCCTAAAATATAAAGCAGGGCAAAGACAAAACACAAAAATATATATAGCTTGATTTCGTATGTTGTACCTCCTCTATTCTTAATGAGCATAAAGAAGGCCAATATGAGACTTATAATTTTCAGCTTGCATTATTAACAATTGCACCGGATAGAAAGATCAAAGCCAAGCAATAGTCAAAATAAAACCTACTAATATAACAGTTCAAAGTTAAATCAAATACACCACCCGATCACAATCACTACTTCTCTCTCCTAATGGAAGAACAACTGACACCTTAATGAATTTTCCAAAAAATAAACAACAAGAAGAACATGATTCTACTAACAACAACATCATTACGGTGGTTCTCAAGCTTGGAGACATACTTCTTGTCCTATCGACACAAAAATTCCTTGACGGATACTAGAAGTCATTAACATTCAGATGGTAAGAATTTGAAACTATTTTGTAAAGTAAAATTTACTCACAAAAATCCAAAGTTTCTATTTTATTTTTTTTTTCATTTCTAAAATATGAAATAGGTCACAACAGAATGGTTAATATCAAGCGGTCAACCAATTAAAACAATAGGAGCAATGAAGTCACAATGAACAAACAATCTCTAATCCTAAAATTACAACTTCCAGATCATGAACAGAATTAAAATAGGAAACCCCGATGCGGATTGAAGCTTACGAATAATCACGAATTTGAGTGAGCAAATAATTACAAACACCCAACTTCCTCTCAAAACAAATTTAGGTATTAAAGCCACAAAGTACGATTTTACCTGACATTCAATAACCTTACCAAAATGACCAAGAAACCTTTTGATGATGCTCACTAATTTCCCACGAGATCCGCCCATGATTATGTGATGCTTGTCCTTCACCATCTCGATCATTCTTTCAATTCCAATTGTGGTGGCAGCGACAGCAACAACTTCAACTTGGAAATTCAAAGGAATTATCCTTAAGATTGTTGGAAAAATTTAGAAATACATAAAAAATAATGATAACTGTTGATACATTGCGAAGGATTAGAAAATAGAAAAACAAATATCTGAGGCGTGCAAGCACTGTCCTTAAGGATAATTCCGTCCCTTGGAGTACGAAACTCGACGCGTAAGGCTTCAGCGGCTATCCTCCCAAGATATAACAGACCTTCCTCTATACTCCGCACTGAATATTAGAAGGAAACAAAACAATTTTTGTGTATAACTCAGCTGAAAGAAAATGAAAGATATGGGAACATATTGTGTCTTATGAGATCTTATTTTTATATTCAGATAAAATAGAGCCGTTAAAACAGCCGTTATAAAATAATGGAGGATTTATTTGAGAAATAAATTAAACGTTACAAAACGATTTAAAAAGCTATTATATGACCGTTAAGAAACCATTATGTGACCGTTAAAAATAATGATGGCTTTCAATGTGGTCATAACTTTTATCGAATCTATTATTATAAATATTTCAAAACTATTGAAATATCCAACATGTGATGACCGTGTCTATTCAGAAATAAGTTTCTCTTTTATATATTCAACATATATGTTTGTCGCGACCTTCCCGAATTTTCTAAGGGTGAATTATTCAAAGAAGACTAATGGATTACTAAATCCGAAGACTTGGTACGGACCCTCCCAAGTCCTACCAATTGCGACTTGATAGAAATTAATTCATTTAAACATGCAATTTAAATTTGGAGCCGCCACTAACCAATTAGGGCTGGTTAGAAACCCAAGTAAAGTATGAGAGAATACTTTACTATTGCGAACCAGAGATTCAATAGGTCCGGGGACATGGTTACGCTAGATTAGTCTAACGCCCTTTCGGTACCTTTTATTTTAATTTTAAAAATATTTTGCAGGCAATATTGATTAATTTTAACCTAAGCCACTAACATGCAAATGGTGGTCATGCGAGTGCGCAATCAATAAATTAACATTCAAATAAAAAATGCTAATAAAATTGCATGTCCTAAACATGATTTCTAAATGACATGACACATAATTTTTATTATTATGCAATCTTAATCTAAATTTAATATGCATGGATTTTACTTTAATGATATGTGAGATGCAATTCATATGATATGACTTACTTATCACTATTTGTATGCAATCTAATTTATATAATCCTAAATATGCATGTGCTACGTGATATGGGATGAATGACATGGTATTTCTACATGCATGCTCTTTTATGATTTTTTTTTTAGCATGTTAATTGGAATTTTATGATTTTTTTTATGATGCAATCTAATTTTTTATGGTATCATGTTTAAATAACATTTTTTTTGTTTTGGTTTAATTAAAGGAAAATCATCCTAATTCTACATGAATCTTAAAAAAACTAAAATGCGAAGTTCTAAATATGAAATGCATATGGACCTAAATATCTAAATTCTAGATATGATATTTGATGCATGATATGTGATGAGCAAATAATAATAACACGCTAAAATAAAAATCAATCCATGTAAATCAATGGCATTTTAATATGAATCAATGATGCAAAGTAATTCATGAATTTCGTCATAAAAAGTCGAAATAATCAAAAATCTAACCCGACGTCTCGCGGGTCAATATTTTTAATTATCATAACTTAATACGAAAAATTTCCTAATGATAAAAATAAATCAAAACAAGTCAAGTTAGAATATAAAAAAACTATGAGTTCGTAACCCAAGAATTCTACCTATTCCTGATACGGCTTTCTCGAGGGGTGGCGCCGGCACAAGTGGTAGCCTGCAATGGTGGTTCACCAAGGGGTCGAGTTGTTCGTCAGAGGTCTGGCGAGGTAGACCTGCAACAAAACAGGGGAGGACCTTGGGCAGAATGAAGGTGCAGCGAGGACAGCAGCAGGTTGTCGATCACAGCAGCAAAGGTGCTCGGGCTCGGGCGCAAGTGGAGCGGGTTGCGGCTCGGCGGAGGCGTCGGTTCGGCGTTCAATGGGGCAGCAAAGCGGCGTCGGGGTCGCATTGCAAAGGCGTGGCGATTAAGCGACAGCAACAGCGTGGCGATCAGAGAGTTCAGGGACCGGCAATTCAGCTTGGCGAGGTGATGACCAGTGAAAGCTCGAGCTGCAGAGGCGTGGTGGCTTCGGACTCCGACGAAGGGTGCGATCGCTGGACACCGGGACGGCGGTGCTCGTGGAGATGCAGGGACGTTGGTTGCTCGAGGTTGCAGCGGAGGTGCTGGATCAACAGCGTTGGCGGTGGATGGAGAGCAGGGGCGGCAGAGGCAGCATCGCGACTTCGGGGACTGTTCTTCAATCGTCGTCACCGGCACTGGTGTAGGTCTTGCGGACGGACGAGCGGAGGAGTCGGCTCTTCACGACCACAGCAGGGGCAATGAACGATGGCGTGAGTTTGTGGGTGGTGCTCGCACGGGGTGAGTCGGGTGGCACTCCGGCACGGTGGCGAGCAAGCAGGAGGTCGCGGGTCACAGTGGGCTGCAACAGAGGAACTCGGGGCGGCGCGGCGGTCGCGGCTAGCTTCGGGGCGGCGAGCGACGCGGGTCGGCAGGACGTCGGGCGCCGGTGGATGCGGTTCAGGCGAGGCAGCAGGGCTTCGGTGCGGTGGTGGACTGCTACGGCGGTGTTCGCAAGATGGTGGTGTGGTGGCGGACGAGCAACGCGGTGTAGAGCAGAAGCGAAATGGGGGGAAGAAGGTGAACAGTAGGGGTCTTGTCAACTTTTTTTTCTTCTTTTTATTTTTTTTTCGTTTCTTTCTCTGCTCACTCTCTGCCGAACATCCCCTCTCTCTCTCCCATTGTACTTTTTCTCTTTTCCTTTCTCACGTCAACTCCTTCTCTCTCTCACTTTTTCACTTTTTTCACTTTTTCTGTCCTTTTCCTTTTTTGACGAAGAGAAGTCGCCCGAAGAGAAGACCCCCCACTTTTTTCTTTTCTCTTCAAATTTCTATTTTTTCCTTTGACGAAAGACGAAGAGAAGCCCCCCCCTTGGTTCCGAAACCTCGCATTCCTTTTTATAGAGGAAAGACTTGAAATTGTTGAAGATCCGGCGATATTCACTCAACTTCTTCAACAAAGAAATGGCTCCAAAAATCAAACGGTTAATTTTTTTAAAATTTTGAAATGAGAATATATTTTCAACAACAAAGATTTTCAAAAATCGAATTTTATTTAATTTATTATTTTTTAAAATATTAGGTGTCAACAATGTTTCAATATTTTTAACTTTCATTTCTCTTTTCTTTCAAAAGATATCCCATCATTATTTTCAATTTTTTTCTTCAACAATTCATGAAAAAACAGTAGAATTGTTATCTGGAATTCTTGTTTGAGACTTTATTGTATTTTGTTGCCATTAATAACGTTATGAGCAAATAATTCCTTAAAAATAGTGTGTTTACGCTTTAAAGTCTAACTCCATTCTTCTCCCAATAGATTAGTTGTCATGACAGTTTATGAGATGATACCGATGGGTTATGAGATATGAGGATTCTATGTCTCCTAAGCTAACCGATTGATTATACTACCAATGCAAACACATTGTAGACTTTCCTTTTTCTTCCAATTGCTAGAATTATACTTTTCTCGGTGATTGTAATTTCTGTTTTATTTTCAATTTCTCAAATATACGCGAACATAATTACGAGATGAGTTCTGGAGGAAAAAAAAAGTGGGTTGAGGAGGAAGAAGTGCAAAATTAAATTTTTATTTTTTTTAATCCAACTCAACAAATACATATCAATTATTTATTGACGTGGCATGTGGTAGGTACTGAGAGAGAACAGAGATGAGTCATGTTTTGCTTAAGTTATAATTAAAATTCTTTCAAATTGTCTAGCAAGGACAAAAGCCTGGGGGTTGGGCACGTGTTTTCAGGCTTTTTCTTTAATTATTATAATAATAATGGTCGAATTTTAAGGTGCGGTGTCTTAAAGATATTCATTTTGTTTCTTTTTTCCGAAAAGATAATCACGTGTTCAAATAACCTGTTCCATAAACGTGCATACTTGTTTTCTTCTTCTCGACTTTTCATCCTTTGACACAGTCAAATTCGGGCCCTATATAATGCATGAAATGGAACCCCTATATAGCAACCAAAACTAGCTTTGCTGTTTCTCTTCCTCAGCCACATAACCTATCATTCCCTCCCCCGTTCCCACCGCCATGGCCTTAACCCTAACCAAGCTCTTTCTCTTCTCATTCCTTGTTTCTTCCACCGTACTCACCGGGAAATCCCAGCTCCTAACCTCCAAGCGCGAGAAGCTCACTCGCTTCCGCGTGTACGTGCAGGACAGAATCGCCGGCAGCAACGCCACCGTCTTACACGTAGCCCAAGCATCGACGACCAACCAGTCCGCCACGTCATTCGGTCTAGTGACGGTTTTCGACGATGCGCTGACTGTGGGCCCTGAGATGAGCTCGAAGAACGTGGGTGTAGTACAGGGCATGTCGGCGTTCGCATCCCAAAGCGAGGTCGCCTTGTCAATGTCCATGAACTTCGTGTTCACGGAGGGGAAGTACGACAGGAGCAGTCTGACCGTTGTGGGGAGGAATGTGTTGTCGTTGAAGGTGAGGGAAATGCCTATCGTGGGCGGGACTGGTCTTTTCCGATTGGCCCGAGGTTATATTCAGACCAGCACTTACTCGTTGGACCTGAAGAAAGGACTTGCCGTTCTTGTGTATGATTTCTTTGTGTACCGCTACTGACTGTTTCGCTAGGTTAAGCTTGGGAGTTGCTTTCTGTTGGTTCAATAACAATAAAAACTTAATTGGCCTCTCGGTAGAGAGCATGAAAAGGTTCCGCGAGAAGTTTGAAGAGTTTTTATGTAATTCCGTCGATGGCACATGATTAATAATCGGTCCACCTCTCTTGCTAACTCATTAACAAGCCAATTTTCATTTTTTTTCTCCAACATTGGATGAGACATTGCAAAATGACGAGATTAATTTTGTTGCAAGTGATAAGACATTGTGCAGCGATGGCGCAACAAAACGGGACACACTAAGGCGAATGGCAAATGAAGACCACACGCATAACATTTGTGATCTCCAAGATGATTTGCACCGTCAGTTTTTCCATCCCATTTTTTTTTCATTCATCCAATCCATCGTAAAGTGATGTTTATAACCAAAGTATTAAAAGTTGAAATTTGTTGAGAAACCAATGGAGAAAACAAGAAGTGGATCTTCGTACATAAGTTACATCTGCAGAACTTTGCACCTACGGCATCCCGAGAAATTCATCGTATCATGTACATAGGTCGCAAGCAAATAGGCCACATAGACATTGTAATCTATGGATTTGATTAGGAAAATTGAAACAATAGAGTTAGCATCATAATGTTCACTGGCATCGTGACCAGCTTTATACACAGCTTATATACACTAGAAAACAATATTATTTTGACCATTATACATAATATGGCCAAATATGGAAGGGAGATTTAAAAATGTTAGCTTTGGCCAATCAAGTAGGACCAACGTGTTTGGTTAATCTTGCCCTTTAATAATGTTGAGCAATGTGGGGGCCTTTCGACCAGTATAATTTGTCGTTATCTGTTTTTGGTTATCACTACTCTCATTTGTATAATATGGAGATGGAATGATTCGTTTGGAGTATCTATTTTATTAATTAAGAAACAAAGACAATTTATTATAGTCAGTAGAACGTCTTTAGTGCTGTGTGCATGTTCGTGTAAATCAAAATAACTGATTAATACTTAAGATGTCGTTGGATGGAATGAAATTTCCTTGACTAAAAATTATTCTAAGTTGAATTTGTAATTAAAGAAAATACTCACCTAATTATCAGTGTTGCTCGATATAGTCTTTGCGATCCACGGCTAATGCATATCCAATGTAGAACTTTTATCTTGGAAATCAGATAAATGACTCATCCCGTCCTCAAATTATATACTGTGTGATCTTGATAGCTTCGTCTCTTTCATCAAAATGAAAGACCAGGCCGATGCATCAACTTTTTTCATCGACCTAGTTGTCAAGCCGATCTGTCCATTCTGAACTTAGTAAACATAAATAGGGTACTACTTATCTTCATTCCAGAGGGTATGTAACATTAGCGCACAGGCATCAATCGTGGCCTTTTATCACTTGCGTCGACCTTCATTTGTCAACATGCTGCTCCTGGACTTGGTTATTTTCACTTCTATCCTCTGTGGACTAAAATCAATTTTCTTGTCGCCCAACTAAATTTATCGACTAAGAGATTTCAACATTTAGCCAATTTTTTTCTCTATCGTCTTGCTCGGTCTCTTCTAGTCCGAGTCAACGAACCAGGACTTGGAATACAATGGCTCGATTAGTTTACTTAATTAAAATGATATTTGGTTCTTGTTGGAGTTGATTTGCTACTTGCACTCACTAAATTTATGGCTCTGTATCTCTCCAAAAGATCACAACACACCAATCATGTGGGTATCATTTGGTATTTTCCGTCGGTGTTGGTGTCCTGTAAGGATTTTTTTTTTTTTTTATACTTAATGTCGGGCATGTTTCTTAACTAAACCTTGAGACACAATTAATAAATAGAAGATAGGGACCAGCAACACGTGAATCACAGGGGTATTGCCTTTTAAGGGACGGTGAGGGCAAGCCACTAGCTTTTCCAATTTATTAGTACTATGTTAAAACCAAAATAAAAACTCAGGCAACCACCAAGTTGGTTGATTTAATGGGGAAGGGGTCATTTACTTGACATAAGGTCACGAGCTCGACTGGCGTTGTGAGTCATCTCATGTTTCCAATCTCCCTAAGATTGTGGAAGGGAAGACATGGAGTAGGTCGGAGCAACTTTCAAGGGTGAGGTATGTTAATTTGCAAAAGAAACTTCTAGGAAGTTTACCGTGCCATATCCTTTCGGAGGATGCTAGTGAGTCAAGCTTGAGCTCCTCCAAGCTTGATAAACTAACATGTTCGTAAAATTATTTGTCAAATAGTAGCTATAGCTATGAAGAATTTGACAATTTGGCTTGTGTTACGTGGCATAATCACAACATATCTCATATAAAAAGATTTCATGATTATTAGCATCTTTGTAGAATTATAAGGATGGGCAACCCAACGTTTTGTGATGGATGTGGAAATCTTATAATGACATCTAGAGGGGGCCACTAACGCTAGTGTGAATTGGAAGTAAAGTGAAATTACATGGAATAGAAAAATCTATCAAAACGAAATTCTAAGGAATTAAAATGCATGATGAAAGCGAAAACATAAGGAAACGAAATTAAAGATAAAAAATCTCGTTTTCATAACCTGCAGCTAAATTATATCTTCTCGCATAGCATAAAACATTGTGCGTACGCTTGATCCTAGGATAGAATCCCACTCGGGCACTGTAAAACGCATGAAATGAAACTACTACATTGCGAACTCGAGCAACCAAAACTAGCTTTCTCACTTCTCTTCTCAGTCACTACTGATGTAGCTAGTATAAGCACCTAGAGGGGGGTGAATAGGTACAAAAACAATTTCTCGGGATACCACAGAAATACTAAGCAGATGATAGAACGGAAATACGCTTTTGCTTAATCAAAATGAGTTACGATTAAAGTAAAGTAAACAAAAGGGAAGAGAAGATTAAACACAAGGTTTATAGTGGTTCGGCTTATCCTAAGCCTACGTCCACTCTTCCGCACTGACAGCCAATCGGCTAGATTCCACTATGAATAAAAGAGATGTTACAGCACAGTCCTTCCTTGATTCCACAGTGTAGATATTCTATCACACTTCCTCAAGGTTTCTCACAAGTATAAACTCTCTTTTGAGTACAAGTTTTTCGCTCAAGTGAATTGACAAAACAACAAGAGGCTTCAGACTTTGGAATTCTTCTATCGCGTACTACCTTGAACAGCTTAGAACGTCTTCTTTTTATACTCCTTTATGCCATCATACCCGTTGGCACTTTCCAAAGGAATTCATCCAATCTACCCGTTGGACGGAATCAATTAAGAAGATTATTCGAACTATTAAGGGAATATGTCGATAGCCCATCAATCATGTTCGCCCATACAATCAGGATCTCGATTTCCATAAGTAGAACCTTCCACGAATATTTCGCCAATCATCGGATCATTGACCATCGAATCAATCTCGATCAATTTAAAGGGATTCCGATAAGTCATATCCAGCCAAGAGATCTTCTCCAGTCAATAAGGTCATATCCTTAATAAAACATCCAGTTCTGGATACCCTTTCTTCAACGGATTAGAAACTGTCAATGAGGATAGACTTTGAATCTTGAGTCTGGCTGTCCGGAGGTCTTTAGACTTTAAACAGCAGAGTCTGCAAGCCTTCAGTAACCAGACTGATGGAAACGATTTGTCAGCTTCAAAACACTTCAAGAAGATTTCTCCAAAAATCTCCCCCTTTTTGATGGTGACAAAACTTTCCTGCAGATTTGGACAACTTTGACCTGCAAAACATTTCTCAAACACATATGCATATCTTATAGAGATAAATGGCTAAATGAATAAATGAATAACACTAGAATCTGCAACCACAGAAAATAGGTTAGTCTTGAATAAGATAAAGCCATAAAGCCAATCATAAGATATCAATATCAATAGCAGTCAAATCCAAATCCAAATCCAAACACAAGATTAAAGTCAAACATTAATCCAAATTAAATAATCCAAACGATTAAAAATTCAAAGTTTTGATTCAAATCTTGCACTTCTCCCCCTTTTTGTCAGCATTAAAAAAGGTTAAGATGAGAATGTAGTGAAGTCAAGATTGCTTGGGAACGCGGACAAGCTGGAAATCTCCCATAGATTGTACGATCCCTTCCAGCCTTTTCAAGTCTTCCTTCAGTTGTGCAATCTCCTCACCCTTGGCATTGGCCTGAATCTGAACAGAGAGGGCTTGGATTTTATCATTCAATGAACATGAGGAAACTTGACCCGCATTTTGCAAGTTTTGAACCTCGCATCTCAAGGCATAAATTTGACCGCGCATCTCCAAGAGAATATCCATAATTCTGCGAAAATCGGCTGAGCTGTCGGTCTATGTACTTGCTTCAAAGACGTTCGAGATGATGGCATATCGAATAATCTTGCGGGTTTGGCGATGAAACTTCATGACCTTCTTCGGAAATTGAGATGCATAAACGTCCTCTAGGTGCAGTGAGCAAGCGACTCCTTCACTTGCATCGGGATATGAGGACTTCCCTCCTTTCTCTTGATCTCCCCTATTTCGTGCCTACTGGTGGAGAAGAGTGTCTTTCGGGTTCTCCTTCTTCTCTTCTTTTCTTCTTGGTCTTTCTTGCTCGCTTCTTTTCGCCACCGCTTCTCTTTCTTCGCTTCTTTTTCTTCTTCTTCTCTCGCTTCTTTTTCCTTCTCTTGTCCTTGTCTTTCCTCTCCTTCTGTCTCATGATGTTCCATGGTTTCTGGAACAGAGCGACTTAGCTTCTTCAAAGCTATGGCCGAAATGGTAAGGTCGTCATCCTCTTCATCTTCCACAATGAAAGCTCTTCTTTTCTTAATTGGAGCAACCATGGGCTCCTTCCCTTTCCTTTTTGAAGTAGAAGAGAATTGATGAGACTTTACATGAGTCTTTTCCTTAAATTTCTCCAACTCCTTGCTTAGTTTCTTCAGACGCATCTTGGTCACCATTTTCAGTCCTATCACCATATGATCGCACGATCGAACACAAAAGATTTGTGGAGGCTGAATTTTCAGATGTCTGAATAACTTCGTCACAAGGCTTGGGTAAGGAAGTTGACCTCTGTCCTTCATCACCGCTCTATACATGTGGAACATGATAGTATGAGGAAGAGAAAACCTTTTCCCAGTAAGGATGGCGTACATCAGCATTGCCTCTGAACTTGAGACATCAGTCTTGGAAGTTGATTTCGGTCGAAGGCAATTGATCACAATCTTGTAAAGCAAGATGTTGAAGGCACTCATCCTTAAGTAGGTGATCTTTTCGTCTGTTCCCTTGTCTTTCACCAGTTCCATTGTGGCCCGAGCAATAGAAACTTTGATCGGTTGATATCTTCCTCTCTCAACTCCTAACACATCCGCCAGAATTCATATCCACAACAAAATCTTGATCTTTGACACTGAAGGAGAATCTATTCGCATCCAAAAAGCTAAGATTTGAATAGAAATATGCGGTCAGTTCAGCATAGGCCTCTGTAGTGTCGGAGCATAACTTTTCAAGTTGAAGATGACCGAACTTTTCTCTCATGTTCACATTCACAGCATCCAGAAAGTCAAAATCTACACTCCTAGGGTTTATCACCCCACGCTTCAGCAGATTTGAGTATAGACCCTTCTGTTCTTTCGATCTAAACATCTCTCCTCTTTTTCCTCTGATTTCCGCCGCAATACCCATCCTTGGTTGAAATTGCATGAACAATTTGTCATCGTCATTCCCCTCTCTCGGATTAAATCCCCAATCACGAGGATCACTCGGGATATTTTCAAGGGATTCTTCACCACCCCTTTACGAGCAATTCCCAAACTTTCCATTTTCCGCAAAAAGATATACTCATTCCCATATCCTTTGTCTTTTAGAAAATCATTGACATAGTTCAGAGGAGTACGAGTTCCTTTTAAAGCACGATACAGCTTATAAACAAAGGCGGGTTTTTGAACTCTCACAGGATCTGCATCCTCAATGATTTCTTCCTCTTGTTGATGATCAACGCCTTGAGGACTAGGTGGAGGAGAATGACGCTGTTGAGAATGTTGTGGGCTATGTTGCTGATCGGAGACACTTCTTCTTCGGTGAGATCGAAGTGCGTAGGCCCCTCATTCATCCGCCGTGGTCCCCCGCTTGCGATCCTTGACGACTTTCTTGAAGACGACATTTTTCGCACTTTGAAAGATTCCTTGCTTGACTTTCCCCAAGAAAATGACAACTTTCTTCGAAGATTAGGCAGGAGATAAAAACAGGAATGGAGGATCAGTGCTTTTTAGGGTTTTTGAGAGTGAAGAGAGGAGGAAGCAACAGTATGCGATCGGTTAAAAAAAAAGAGGTATACGAATCGTTAGAAATAAAAAGATGCCTTTTCAAAATAACTGTCATTTTTCCGCGAAAATAGTCATTTCAAAAAATAACTTCTTCTTCGAAAAAGGAAACGATGCAGTAATTACGCTGATTAAAGATAGCAATAAAAAGACACGGTTCGACAATCGTACATTTTCAAGATAATATTCGACAGAGAGAGACTAATTTACAGTCAATGTCTTGTTTGTCTGAATCTGAGAGTCTCTAGACTTTAACTTCTTCAAACCTTAATATGTTGAGTCTGGAGCGAATGATTTCAAATTGATTTTTCTCCAAGGGCTTTGTGAATATATCCGTCGTTGGTTCTTTGAATCAACATCGAATCGAAACTTCTCCATTCGAACATGGTCTCTAATGAAGTGATGTCGAATCTCTATATGCTTTGCTCTTGAGTGAAGAATTGGATTTTTGGTGAGATTGATAGCGCTAGTGTTGTCGCAATTAATCTCTCGTGCATGAGTCTTCAATTCCAAAGTCTCTTAGCTGTTGCTTTATCCATAGAATTTGTGAACAAAGACAACTTCCAAGAGCTACATACTCGCCTTCGTCAGAGAGAGCTACCGTACTCGTTTTCTTGAAAACCAAGACACCGTCCCCGCCTCCAAGTAGTTGACAGTACCCGAGGTGCTCTTTCTATCAACTCTGCAACCAGCTAGATCTGCGTCTAAGTATCCAAGAAGAGTAAAGTCTCCCCTTTTAGGATATCATAGGCCGATGCTTGAAGTTGAAGCAATGTATTTGATAATACGCTTTGCAGCACTTAAATGAGATTCTTTAGGGTCTGTTTGAAATCTAGCACAAATGCAAACACTAAACAAAATGTCAGGTCTAGAAGCAGTAAGATAAAGAAGTGAGCCAATGATACTCATGTATAGCTTCTGGTCGACTTTCTTTCCTTCTTCATCTTTGTCTATCTTCAAGGCACTTGACATTGGAATGTTAGTCTTTTTGCAATTGTCTAGTCCAAACTTTTTGACAAGATCATTAGCATATTTTTCTTGACGAATAAAAGTTCATTCCTTTAGTTGTTTCACTTGAAGTCCAAGAAAGAAGGTTAACTCACCCATCATGCTCATTTCAAATTCATCCTGCATAGTCTTAGAGAATTTCTTGCACAGACTTTCATTAGGAGATCCGAATATGATATCATCGACATATATTTGAACTAGTACAAAACTTTTGCTTTTCTTTTTGATAAATAGAGTAGTGTCTACTTTACCTTTCACGAAACCGTTTTGAATTAAAAACTTACTCAGCCTGTCATACCAAGCTCGAGGTGCTTGTTTCAAGCCATATAAGGCATTTTTGAGTCTGAATACTGAGTCTGATTTCCTTGGGTCTTCAAACCCAGGTGGTTGTTCCACATAGACTTCCTCATGGATGAATCCATTTAGAAAAGCGCTTTCGACGTCCATTTGGAATAACCTGAAATTTTTGTGACAAGCAAATGCAAGTAATAAACGAATTGCTTCTAACCTTGCTACTGGTGCGTAAATCTCGTCATAGTCGATCCCTTCTTCTTGCATGTAACCCTTGGCCACGAGTCTTGCTTTGTTTCTTACGACTTTGCCTTTCTCGTCCATCTTGTTTCGAAAACCCATTTAGCTTCAATAATGATTTACCTTTAGGTTTAGGAGACAATTCCTAGACATCATTGATACCGAATTGCTCGAGTTCTTCTTGCATAGCTTCAATCCAACTTTCATCAGATAAAGCTTCTTCTATGCTCTTGGGTTCTATTTCAAAAATAAGAGCCACAGCACTAGATTCTTCGCGCCTTTTGGATCTTGTGCGAATTCCTTCATTGATGTCGCCAATGATAAGATCTTTGGGATGACTGGACTTATGCTTCCGATTCTTTGGATAATTTGTCGATTGATGATCACTTTCTTCGCCCGATTCTTCGACGAGTCACTTCGCTTTGTTCCTTCAAAGTCCGAGCCTTCTTGAGATTTAGACTTTGTAGAGTCTCGGAGAGTTCAGATTCTTCAAGATGACTCTGAATAGATTCACTTTGAATGGAATCTTGGAATTTGACGTTCATTGATTCTTCCACTATTTGAGTCTTATTGTTGTAGACTCTGTACGCTTTGCTAGTGGTTGAATATCTAAGGAAGATGCCTTCATCTGACTTTTCTTCAAACTTACCAACTCGATCATTTGCATTTTTCAGTATAAAACATTTGCATCCGAATACATGAAAATATGAAACAATTGGCTTCTTTCCTTTGAATAATTCATAGGGGTTTTTTCTAGAATAGGCCTTAGAAAAACTCTATTAATAATGTAACATCTTTGTAAAGGCGCTTCATCCCAAAAACGTGAAGAGATGTTGCTTTCAATTAAGAGAGTTATTGCCATTTCTTGAAGCGATCTATTCTTTCTTTCCACAACTCCATTTTGCTCGGAGTATATGGAGAAGAGAACATATGCTGAAAACCAGATTCATCACAAAACTTTGCAAATTCTTGATTTTCAAATTCACCTCCATGATCTGTTCTAATACTTGAAATAGCATATCCCTTTTCGTTTTGAACCTTTTTAGCAAATTTTTCAAAGTAAGAGAAAGTTTCGAGACTTACTTGCCGGGAAATATACCCAAGTAAATCGTGAGTAGTCATCCACAATTACTAGGCGATATTTTTTACCTCCAATGCTTTGAGTTCGGTTGGTCCAAAGAGATCCATATGCGAAGGCAAGTACACGGTTAGTAGAAACTTGATTTATTGGTTTGAAGGAATTTCTTACCTATTTTCCCAATATACATGGTGTACATAGATCTGACTTTTGGTATGATAAATTGGGTAGACCACGAACAAGCTTCTTTGCTGAAATTTTGGTTATCTGCTTCATATTAATGTGTCCAAGCTTTCTGTGCCATAAACTTGCTTCATCTTGTATTGAGATTAAACACTGTGATTCATCTGGTTTTACATCCAAGAGGTAGATATTTCCATGTCTTCGACCCATAAACGACTGAGTAGAGTCTTTACTGGTTCCAGAACATATTCCCTCTTGAAAGTAGATTTTGAAACCGGTATCACAAAGCTGGCTGACACTGAGCAGATTGTAGTTGAGTCCTTCAACTAAAGAAACATTGTTTATTGTGAGGTTTCCAATCTTCACAGTTCCAAGTCCAACTATTCTTCCTTTGCTATTTCCTCCAAAAGAAACTTTTCCACCATTCGATTGGACAAGCTTTATGAAACAATTTGAATCTCCTGTCATATGTCTTGAGCATCCACTATCAGATACCATTTTACCTTTTTCTTGATAGTGACCTGCATTTAAAAAAAAAAGAAACTCAAACTTTCTTTGGTACCCATCTTTTCTTGGGTCCATTGGAGTTAGTATAATATGTTGTATTTGCCCATACTTTTTAACGGGTTTCCAAACCATTGGACATTCTTTTTCAAAATGATCTCGTACTATTGCACTTTGAACATCTAAGAGCATTGCGACCAATCGGTTTTACAAAAATCCTTTTAAAATGATTTTTGTAAGCATCTCTTGAGGGTCTTTGTTTGATTCTTTCCTTCACTTTAGGAAAATCAATTAAAGGAATGATTTCAGCAAGTCATTCCTAAACCATTTGTTGAAATAAGGTCTTTGAACATAAAGTATTTTTTCTAGTTTCTCAGATCCTATAGAAAATCTTTTGGAAATATTTGTGATATCATTTTTCAATAATGCATTTTCTTTTGAAAGATTATTTTTACTTTCTCTAAGAGAAGAAACATTCACATCTAAACATTTTACCTTTTCTTTTAAAACATTTTCTTGTTGTTTTAAGGCAGAATTTTCCTTTTGAGTTCGGAAATCCTTTTAAGAGAAGTCTTAAGACTAAAGCACAACTCATTAATGTATTTAGAAACTTTAATAGGGATTTTAAAGTTACTTACCTCAAATTCACTGTCTCGAGTCCTGTCTCGGAATTTGAATCGAATCCGATTGTGCCATTAGACATATGTTGGCATAATCATCATCACTTTTTTCACATTCTGTATCACTCCAGGTTTCTGCTTTAAGAGCCTTTCGATACTTTTCAGCTTTTCCTTTCCTCTTCCTCAGAAGAGGACAGTTGGGTCTGATGTGTCCCTTTTTCTTGCATTCAAAGCAAACTACATCTTTGTTTGATTCATCATCCTCAACAGACTGCTTTGTTGCTTTTGAAAACCTTGTTTCCTTGGATTGAATCTTCTTCCTTTTCTATTCAGCTTTCGAATCTTCTTATCATGAGAGCAAGCTCCTCATCGTCCATATCGTCTTCGAACCGCAACATCGAATCATCATTGGATTTCAATGCAATGGATTTCTTACCTTTAGGGTCTTCGTCTTCATTGATTCGTTCTACTTCATAAGACTGAAGAGTTCCAACCAACTCATCAACAGATAATGGCATGATTCTTTGAGTCTCTCTGATTGAGATCTTTATGTGATTCCAATCCTTGGAGAGTCCTCGCAGTAGCTTATTTACTTTCATGGGATCAAAAATTGGTTGACCTTGATTTTCAAGACCATTCACGATATCTGTAAAACGACTAAACATGTCAATTATAGATTCTCCCAGTTTCATCCTGAAGGCTTCGTATTGACCGAGGAGTATATTGACTCTGGTCTCTTTCACTCGATCGGTTCCTTCATAAGTAATGTGTAATCTATCCCAGACTTCTTTGGCTGTATCACAAGAAGATATTTCGTTATATTCAAAAGAGGTGATAAAGCACAATATAAAGAATAAATTGCTTTTGCATCAAGAGCTTGTCTCTTGATTATCTCTTCCCGACTCATTTTCTTTGGACTCAACGGTGTCCTTTCCTCTTTCGAGACAGATGCAGCTTTAGGAATGATTCCTTTTTCTACAACGTCCCATTCCAGAGGATCCTTTGATCTTAAGAACGCCTTCATCTTGTTTTTCCATATGTTGTAGTCATTTCCATCAAAGTAAGGCGGTCTGGTGTTGCTTTGCCCTTCTACCAGCCCTGAAGCCAACATACTAGCCATGGATCTTTAACTCTGAAGTAAAATACTTCAAACAACGTGAGTACACAGGCTCTGATACCAATTGATGTAGCTAGTATAAGCACCTAGAGGGGGGTGAATAGGTGCAAAAACAATTTCTCGGGATACCACAGAAATACTAAGCAGATGATAGAACGGAAATACGCTTTTGCTTAATCAAAATGAGTTACGATTAAAGTAAAGTAAACAGAAGGGAAGAGAAGATTAAACACAAGGTTTATAGTGGTTCGGCTTATCCTAAGCCTACATCCACTCTTCCGCACCGATGACCAATCTACTGGATTCCACTATGAACAAAAGAGATGTTAAAGACAGTCCTTCCTTGATTCCATAGTGTAGATATTCTATCACACTTCCTCAAGGTTTCTCACAAATATAAACTCTTTTTTGAGTACAAGTTTTTCGCTCAAGTGAATTGACAAAACAACAAGAGGCTTCAAACTTTGGAATTCTTCTATCGCGTACTACCTTGAACAGCTTAGAACATCTTCTTTTTATACTCCTTTATGCCATCATACCCGTTGGCACTTTCCAAAGGAATTCCTCCAATCTACCCGTTGGACGGAATCAATTAAGAAGATTATTCGAACTATTAAGGGAATATGTCGATAGCCCATCAATCATGTTCGCCCATATAATCAGGATCTCGGTTTCTATAAGTAGAACCTTCCACGAATATTTCGCCAATCATCGGATCATTGACCATCGAATCAATCTCGATCAATTTAAAGGGATTCCGATAAGTCATATCCAGCCAAGAGATCTTCTCCGGTCGATAAGGTCATATCCTTAATAAAACATCCAGTTCTGGATACCCTTTCTTCAACGGATTAGAAACTGTCAATGAGGATAGACTTTGAATCTTGAGTCCGGCTGTCCGAAGGTCTTCGACTTTAAACGGCAGAGTCTGCAAGCCTTCAGACCAGACTGATGGAAACGATTTGTCAGCTTCAAAACACTTCAAGAAGATTTCTCCAACAACTACGTCTAGCCAGTCATTCCCTCCCCAATTCCCACCACCATGGCCTTAACCCTAACGAAGCTCTTTCTCTTCTCATTCCTTGTTTCTTCCACCGCACTCGCAATGAAATCCGAAATCCTAAGCTCCAAGTGCGAGAAGCTCACTCGCTTTTGCATGTATGTGCAGAACATATTGGCCGGGAGCAATGCCACCGTCACAACCATAGCCAAGCGCTGGCGACCAACCATTCCACCACGTTATTCGGTCAAGTAGTAGTTGTCGATGATGCGGTGACCGTGGGCTCTGAGACGAGCTAGAAAAACATGGGTAGGGTTCAAGGCCTGGTGGCGTTCACATCCCAAAGCGAGATGGTCCTGTCAATGTCCACGACCTTCATGTTCACAGAGGGGAAGTACAATGGGAGCAGTTTGACCGTTATGGGGAGGAACTCATTGAGGGTGAGAGAAATGCCTATCATCGGCGGAACAAGTTTTTTCCGGTTGAGCCGGGGTCATATTTAGACCAGCACTTACTCGTCTAAAGAATGGATTAATCGTTCTTGTGTATGATTTCTCTGTGTACCATTATTAAGGGTTTTGCCAGGCTAAGCTTGCAAGTACATTTTGTTTGGTTCAATAATGATAAAACCACAAGTAACTCTTTAGGGAGAGAGCATAAATAGGCTTTATGAAAAGTTTGAGAAGAGTTGCTTAGAATTCTCTTGACAGTGCATGATTGGAAATCGATGCAACTCTCTTCTCATTGAGAGTTTTATTGTCAACAAGCAATATTTTCACTTATTCTCCAACATAGGATAAACTCACTTACTAATGTTAGTTATAGCAGGGAAAGAAATAACACAAGAGTACCAAAAGTTGGAGCTTTCATGATGGCATAGTATAAAGTGATATGACATTCCGCAACAATTATTTGCAGTTAGTCTTAAATCAACTATGTGAGAAAAGGTATTTTGTCTTCTTCTCCATCAAGCCGGCAAGCAAGCTGACCATCATCTTCTCTAAGCTACATCATCTCTGTTGAAATAGTTTGTTATCATAAAAGAGTTGTCTATTGATTAAGAGATCACATGACTCTTGATTTAAAGAAAATGTGACTCTTGATTATGAAAAGAAGTAACTTTTCATCCTAAAAGAAGGTTATCAGTAGTTATAAAAAGAAGTGACTCTTGACATGACAAGTGATGATGATTATGGATAAGGTACCTATTTCCAAAAGTTATGTTAATTGGTTTTCCTTGAATAAACACCAATTCACATATTATTTATAATAATCACAACTATTTTCCATACACGAAACCTTAACACATTCAAGGAAAAATTCCAAGAGAAATTGAGTAATTGTTGAACCCAATTCTCTACGGCTTTAGTGTATATCTTAGAGGTATACTTATTCTAAACCCGATAACAACAATAGTGGGGGCAAATAATACCTTAAGAACAGTATATGGTCATCACACATCAAAGTATCAAAGATCTACTATTACTTCTCTATCTTCATCACCAAACAAATTTCCCAACATTCTCAATTATGGTCTCTATTGCAACGATCATCATCTATGATCCCTTCCCGACACTAGTGACATCAACATCTTCAACTCCATCAAGGCGTTGAGCTTTATTCCAACTCTACTTATTGTCAGGGAGAGTTGTGCCTCATCGTCATCAGCCACACCATCTTCACAAACACCCAATTTTGTCAACACTTAACAATGCCAACCATGAACCCTCTTCACTATAGGACTTATGTTAATAAATCGACGAGCGAAGCCACCATTCAGTCTCTAAGCAACGACAAGCACCAAAGCCAAGCATTCCTTAGCAATCAAAGTTGAATGTTAGAGGGTGATACAGTTTAGTTTGTTGCAGTACAAATTAAATTTCCGCACAATATTATCAAGGGTATGTGAGAAAGAACGTGTCAATTTTGTGACCGGGTAGTTTTTTTGCCATTGTCAAATCTGGTGATAATGTGGATTGCAATCCCTTTGTCATGTAAGGTCCAACATATACAAATGTCGTCATCTTGAATCCGATTAGATGTACCAACAGCTTTTGTCTAGTGTAAGGTTTGCCTTAAATATTGCCTTGGTCACAGAATTTGAAGAGAGTTACAACTACCATACATAAGTTGGATGCTTCCTTGAGGGGAGTTTGAAATTAAGATGGTAAATAATTCCCCATTTGAGATATTATTAGATATTTTTCAATTTTTTTTAGTATATTTCCTAAGATGACTAGTTTAGAATATAATAGCTAATTTTCTTGTTAAAGTAAATTACCTCATTTCCTATAAATATTATTGGGGTGTAACTATCCTTGATTGTAACACATTAAAAGCTAAGTCAATTGGGTTTCAATGTAAATGAGAATTTTTCTTTTTCTCTCCATCTTTCTTAAAGATTTTAGAATATATCAGATGCTGGATTTTGAAGGTGACATCACTATCCCATACCTAATAATTTCGCAGTCCTTCAATCATTACCATTTGTCATTCCCTCTATTTGGGTCATCGCTACTCTCATTATCAAATAATAAAGTAAATACAAATGTCTTGATTGGTTTACTCAATTTGCAAATGATATATCGCTTCTAACAAACTACACATTACGCGCATATACTTTATATTTTTTGGCTTGAAGGTGGTTTGAACTTATGGATCTGTATCATTCCAAAAGATCATGGTAGCACCAATCACACGGGTATCATTTGTATTTCCTGTCGGCATTGGTAACACGTAGAATCTAAGCAAGTCTCACTATTTCAGGAAAGTTTCTTAATTAAACCTAGTAATGCAATTAATAGATATGTGAAATGGACTTCCAACATGTCAATCACGTGGTTATTACTTCCTACTAACTGCAGGGGGAGGGGGGTGTGCCAGACTTGAGCTTTTCCATGTTAGTATTGGGTTAGGTCAATAAAAATATTTCGTGAGTGGTAGTATTTTGATGAGGATTGTGATAAGGGGCTCGCCAATCATGGATTTTAGATTTACAAGAGATGCGACACAATTATCTCTTAGGCTGAACATTCCGTGATGAATCTAAAACTCTCATGTTGATGCCTGAAGGGGGTCACTAGTGCTAGCCACCCATTCCAATTGTTTTGCTTGTCAAAAATAATAACTTAGCAATCCTGACAAAGGTTAAATTTTGAAATCAACAAAGTTCGTACCCAAGAGAATGATTTTTCGCAACGTTTCATCTCAAATCATGCTTTGAATGATTATCACAATACATAATTTAATATAGTTTTGGTTCTAAATGTTACCAAATTTAGAGAAGGCATTGCACATTCAAACTATAAGGTGGTATTAAATTCAGCGATAGAGAAAAGCCCTAGAATAATATCCAAAGGTCTTTCAGAAGTTTCTAAAGAACATGTCGATCCAACACTTAGAGCTCATAGGCATCAGATCTTTATTGCCCTATTCACAATGTTCGCATGGTAAGAATTCTATCCGATCAATTTTGCACTTGCATTTTAGGAAATCTCATATTTGATCATCCTATTTCTTCTCTTGGTTACAATGCAATCTCAATATAATGCACATTAAGAGAAAACTTTTGTGATGGTTTGCTCGGTACATTGGTGAATCTTGATGGGAAGAGAAAAGGATCTGCATAAATGCAGGTTTAGATTTGGGAAATAGGGGAATAAGGCATAAGCTCCATCCAACTCCTTTCGCCATTGATTGTTGTTCATATCAATGTTTGAGATGCGACATGATTATCGCTCAAGCTTAACATTCCGTGATGAATGTAAAACTCTCATGGTGACGCTTGAAGGGGGTCACTAGTGCTAGCCACCCATCACAATTGTTTTGCTTGTCAAAAACAATAACTTAGCAATCCCGACAAAGGTTAAGTTTTGAAATCGACAAAGTTCGTACACAAGAGAATGATTTTTCATAATGTTTCATTTCAAATCATGCTTTGAATTACTATCACAATACATAATTTAATATAGTTTCGGTTCTAATTGTAACAAAATTTAGAGAAGGCGCTGCACATTCAAACTATAAGGTGGTATCAAATTCAGCAACAAAGAAAAGCCCTAGAATAATATCCAAAGGTTTTTCATAAGTTTATGAAGAACGTGTCGATCCAACAATAGAGCTCATAGGCATCAGGTCTTTATTGCCCTATTCATAACATTCGCATGATAAGAATCCTATCTGATCAATTATGCACTTGTGTTTTAGGAAATCTCATATTTGATCATCCTATTCCTTCTATTGGTTACGATGCAATCTCAATATAATGCACATTGAGAGAAAACTTTTGTGATGGTTTGCTCGGTACACTGGTGAATCTTGATAGGGAGAGAAAAGGATCTACATAAATACAGGTTTAGATAGGCATGAGCTCCATCCAACTCCTTTCGCCATTGATTGTTGTTCATATCAATATTTGTTGGTAAGCGCTAAAGGCCCAATATAGTATCTCTCGGATGGGCCCAAAGCCCAGTTCATTACAAAAAGCTAATGTGCAGCATGGGCCTTCCCTTGAACTCTCGCTCACACTAACTTGGCACACCACGGGTTGAGGAGAGATACTTTAGAGAATGCTCCATGTTACTCTTTTTTGTTAGATTTTAGGAATGATACAAATGGGGAGGAGATCTCTATTATACCTGAGCTCATCTAATTACAACCATATATCTTCCCTTAATCTGATGGTGGAGATCCAACCTCCTTACCCACCATCATCCTGCCAAATAAAAATGGAACAAAAAAACCTTTAAAATACAAGTGTACATTACTCATAATAGCCTTTATAATATTCAAGAGTTCTTACGAAAACCTTAAACCCTTTAAAACTTCAAAGCATCCTTGACCATCTTAGACAACTCAATATATTGTGCCAAGAAAACCTCCAGCCCGTGACATTTGCATCATCTTTGTAACTTGAATATCAATTTTTTGTTGCTTCTGTTTTGTCATAAGTTCACTTAATATAAACACCATATGTACTAGTTGATCTTTATTTTACATATAAAGTACATGGACTTTTCCTAATTAAGCCATCACCAAGATGAGAGAAATTAAATATTTCGGTCCCTCTCTACGACACTAATCTACAATATTTTTGGCAGGCAACTGGTAAGTCAACTCTCCTCCCCTTTGGCCTTAAAAATAGGAGCAATGCTAACAGAAGAATGACATTATTGATTTAGAATGGCGGTGCAATATCAACCACCCCTATTATGGAAAAAAATATTTCCCACGTTCTCATTTTCCATTATGAAATTACATTGTCATTCTCATGAAAGTGGCGTCTGCTGCCTTAAATCCCTCCCCTCAACCAAACCCTTTCCACATCTCTCTCTCTCTCTCTCTCTCTCTCTCTCTCTCTCTCTCTCTCTCTCTCTCTCGCCATGGCTCTTTGCATCTCGAAGTTCGTCATATTCTCTCTCCTCTTTAGCTCCACCATTCTTGACTCCGCAAGCTCTCGCACCTTCGCGCGAAGCCTCTTCCCGCAAGAGCTCGGGCTCAACAAGGAGAAGCTGAGCCACCTCCACTTCTACTTGCACGACGTTGTGAGCGGGCGAAACCCAACTGCCGTGCTTGTCGCCGAGGCCAAGACGACCAACACTTCGGCCACTGGATTCGGCGCCATTGTCGTGATCGACGACCCATTGACCGAAGGCCCCGAAGCAAGCTCCAAGATCGTCGGCCGAGCTCAGGGACTCTATTCGTCTGCATCACTAAACGAAGCCGGCCTGCTGATGGTGCAGAACTACGTCTTCACCGAAGGGAAGTACAATGGGAGTACGCTCAGCGTCCTTGGCCGGAACGCGGTGTTCTCCAGCATGAGGGAGATGCCAATAGTTGGCGGGAGCAGGCTTTTCCGGTTCGCACGCGGTTATGCTCAGGCGAGGACGCATACAGTCAACCCCCATACTGGGGATGCCGTGGTGGAGTACAACGTTTACGTCTTCCATTATTGATCATGTTCCTGAGCTGTTGCGGAAGGAGGTCATTTTAGCTAAAAGGTCCTTAACTTGCATTCCCAATTGCACTTTACCAAACCACACTATTTGCCAAAAAAAAAAAAAAAAAAACATGGTCAATTTTGGTTATTATCGACATGTGATAGATTTAGTCGATGAGGGCAAAATTTGATCATTTATGAATAGATTTATTGACGACTTGAGAAATCAACAGCTAGAAGGAATTGACAAAAATGGAGTTGACAATCTCGGTTGCAAAACCATCAACATAATGGAATAAAGCAACTATCAAGATAATATAGTCAAAGAAACCATCAAGATAGTGGAGCTAATGAAATCATCAAGGTAATGGAGTCAATATAACCATTCAGTAACCGTTTGAAGCCCCCATTGATAATTGTCAATTGTAAGCTCTAAACATCGTACTCTTCAAAGGCCTCCATGGATAAACAAACATGTTATCTTTCAATTCATGCAGTGTAGTTATAATTTCTAGACTCACGTCGTCGATCAAAATATGGCGTTATTCTTAAATGTTGATTTCAAATTTGCATCGTCAATAAAATTCCAATTTGTATCTTTGCTCTATATCCCAAGTGCTTTATCATCGATTAAATTTTGGTGTTGCATCTTCACATTCTCATGCTTTATGGCCAATTCAATTTCAGCATAGTTTGTGTTTGTTTGATTCCATTTGAAGTGATTACTCTGCAAGCTTTGTCATCGATTAATTCCAACACAGTTTCCATACTTTAGTTTTGTTTAAAGTGAAGTCATTGATTTTTTTATTTGCCTATGATATTTCCTATCATGAATCGCCACAGGATATATGTCCTCTAATAAAACTGAAGAACGACTTTCAGCATAAGATATTTTGTCGCAAAGTCGAATTCCAACTAAACACATATGTAAGATAATTCCCAGATTACCCATAAAACATCTAGTCCAAACGTTTCAGTGGTCACTCTATTCTCAATAATTCTCCACATATCAATGGCGTTATCATGAACAGCCAGAGTTACATTACGGACGCGAGTATTGGTGGAGCTTAGCGACGACTTCCAAAAATCCTCGCGAGTAGAACCGCTGACGAATTTATAATACAACTGCGGCAAATAAAACCGTCACTAAAATGGTAATTTCTTGTAGTTCGTCCGCGGCAAGTAGAATCATCGATCGATCGAGAGAGAGAGAGAAACGACAATGGCAACTGTCCGGCATCGCTGCTGGCGGCACAGAACAGTCGGCAAGCGAAGAAGGGTGACGTTGCAAAGGGAAGAAGCAAAGCAAAGAAAGGGAGAGGAGAGAGAAAGACCCTTGGTCATGCATGGATGGATAGGTTTTTCTGGGTTAAACTTTTTCTGTAGCAAGCTCACATTAGGTGACATAATATTGGCGTGATGAAGGACCGTTGAAGAGGGCGGGCCAGAGGAAAACAGGCACCTTCCCGTCCTTATTTTGGTCGTGAATCTTTTTATTCTTTGTCTTCAATTACTGAAACCTTTTGCGTGTTCGAATGATCATCCTAAGTCGTTTGTGCGTATAAGATTTGTTGTTCCATCACCGGATGATGCTTTAGCTTCATCCCCCCCCCCAACCCCCAAAAAAAAAAAAAAAACCAAAAACAATATACAGTATTCATAAAGCAGAGAAGATGGGTAAGAAGGCCGGAATGATGTATTTGCTGGGTGGGCCAAAAGCCCAGTTCATTACAAAAGGCCCAACATCATTGCAAAATATGGGCCGTAGTGTAAGACTCGGACTTTACCCCCCTTTTATTATCAAAACAAGAATTGAAATGGATATCTTTTAGTTTACACGAGTATTATTGACATCAACTCAAATTCCCTAATTGATACCAGCTTGGGGATAAATTCAGCGGCTAAGGCAGGCAAACTTGATACCTTATGGGGCAGTTTGGAGTCTGGTAGTTTTTAGAAAAAAAAAAAAGGCGCAATGCTCTAGCATGGAATGGTCTATCTAATTTCTCCTTGAGAATTCATCATCTTTATATATTATGTCATGCCATACAGTGACATGTTGGAAATGTTAGAACCTATGTTGTACGGAAAAGCACACATACCATGATACATGACGCATACATGTGCCCCTGGACTAGTCAAGGACCGGCAAAATTATTGTGCTCGTGAAGCATTCAAATTGGAATATTGCTTCAAATAAGGATAGATCAGTAAATGAAGTGTCCGTCTCTGGGATTGACAATAACAATCTCCACCCCCTTTGGTGTATGTAACTCTTGTTAATGATATAGCAATTTGTAAAGAAGATAACTGGTCTAATTCATGATATGAGAAGCATTTCACATGTGCCTTTGACGCAAGTGCATTCAATAATCAACACCCTCGTTTTGACCAATTTCAATCTTAGATTAATCTAACGTGCATGGCGGGATCCACGAGATGTAACGAGGATGTGTTGGATATTTTATTAGAAAAACATGTATGTTTTTGGAAAGAAATTCAAGTAACCTATAACAGCAACTCTTGAAATTGTTTTAACGAACTTGTTTGCTAACTTCATAAGAGTTGAGCCGGGACAAAATGGGAGAGACACAGTCAAGTAGCCCATAGTGCACCAAATTCTAGTTGTACCTAAACAGGTTTCGAACATCGGATAACAAGACACATTTGGTTCCATTTCCAAAGAAGGGGGTCAACTATTCCAAACCGCATTGCTTTTATCCGAAGAATTGAGATTAGTCAAGAGCAATTATAATGGAGCTTATTGTTAAAATCTTTTTTGACAAGATCATTGTTATAATAATCAAACTCATATGAGACCCATGATGAGTTTTCACACGTTTCTTTAAGATTTGATCGGATTTCACTCCTGTGCATCATTTCTAGAAGGAACTTATAGACAGTATTGCCCTACACATGCCCTGCCGGCCAAAAAGGGAATAATACTATAATGGGTGTGCAGATGCACGCGCGTCTCTGTTAGTTTCATTTTGTAAATCTGGAATGGTCGAATCTTAATGGGCCACATCATGGGCCTTACTGTAAAGCTGATATTGCCTTTGAGTGTCAGTCAAGGTTGGGACCATGGCTGCTCTCTCTCTCTCTCTCTCTCTCTCTCTCTCTCTCTCTCTCTACTTTTCTCTTCTTGTTTCCTTACTGGCTGCTTTCTCGAGTTCCTCGCATTAGTATTCCAGAAATTTCTTGTCTTGCCCTTCATTTTTTTCTTTATGCTTTTTTTTCCTTTTCAATTGAAAAATAATTATAATCATAAACGTTCCATGATTACGGCAACTACTTTTTTGAACGAATCATCAACAACTTTGACACAGTGCTAATGGGGTCAAGTTTAGGATTAATATTATATGGCGTTGCACAGCCGAACCATGGCAGACAAACCCCCAAGGCCGAGAAGCAACCAGGAGACTTGTACCTTTAATCGGAGGGGCCCCAAGCCATTTTAAAAATATATACCCTATATTAGTAGGCCAATCGGCTTGGTAATTGAAACTTCTCATCCTATTGTGAAGGTTACTTAGAAATTGAAGTAATGTAATCCATGACATTGCTGTCCCTTCGCCCTTCTTGATAATTGCTTCTTTTAAAATGATCATTTATCAATGGAAAGATTTACGATTTGAATCTTAATTGTTTATGTAAATTATGTTGCATTCACATGTCAACTTTTGAGTTTCACACTATATACGTTATACTTTTCAGACTAAGGGAATGGTGACTTCTAGATTCATATGTTATTTCCTTTCATAAATTTTTGGAAACATGTTTTCTCTATTTAAGTTCTAATCTTAAAGGGAAAGTTATAAGCGCACACGCATTGAATACTTTTTCTTCGTTTGTCAGAAGCCAGATAAGAAGGTTGGTGGACAATAGCATGCAGGTACTTAGGAAACGTGATCCAGTACCCGACCTTGCATCTGGAATGCTAAATTTTTGCCGTGGAACTAATGAGATAGCATCCAACAATTTCAACGAACTGAGGATCTGACTCGAATCCCCCGTCAAATAAAATAACATAAGTTAGGGGAGTGGGTGCAGCGAAGGAGGACACTAGCGAAAGGTCTCCATTTTATGAATGTCTCTCTTTTTATTTTCCACGTGGCGACAGGGCACGGTCGGTCGACAGTGCACGGCTCCCCAGGCGTCGAAGAACGAGAAGGTGCCGATGAGACTCTCCTCCGAAAGTCCTGTGTTCGCATCACGTTTGCGATCTGGAGATTTGGTCATTTTGTCAACCTTGTGTTTGCCGTGAGTTGACTTGATTTCTCGCACATGCAGTGTGAACATGGAAGTCCTCAAGGGAATCATCGCCACCGACGACGAAGAATCGCTCCGTCGATAACCGCGTTCTTTGCTAGAGGTGATTGGGTCCAAGGTAGATGGAATTTAGACCTGAACTCTGTACCCAACGTTGTTATAAGCGGTTCCCCTTTTATGGACTCTGTACCTGACCTTATTTGTATTAGACCCTGTATTCGATTCACCATGTTTTTTCGGTCATCAATAATGTTTCCATTGAAACCTATTTTGCAATCTTCCAATATTCTATACGACTTCGAATTTTATATTAATCTTGTACTTTTCATTGTGATGAAAATATGAAAAGCATGTCTCATAATGTACGTGTTAATTTTTGCTAGTACTTTTAGTCTTGACAAAAAATCAACAAGCACATTCTTCTTCCTAGCTATATGTTTAATTTCAAAAGAATATTTTGAAAACCATTCTGTCCATCAAAGCAATTTAATCATCCTAATTTGCATTGAAACATTAAGCACTTATAATAAATAAATACATGAACTTTTTGACTAAATGAAAACTTAAGAATCCACACAACTAATTATAATAATAAAATCGTAAGGTAAAGAATTAGTAACAACTATGAGTCTAATATTAGTCTTATTTCCACAATTATTACATGAAACTACTTATTTATGCAAACATAAATCCTCCTACAAAAGCGAAATTAGGCAAGCCAATCCATGTGATTTCTGGCAACAACAAACACTATCCGTCCGTCGAACGATGCGAGAGGGAGCCGATGAGGGAGGGAAGCAAGTGAGAACGAGGAACGATGAAAGAGAAGTGCCGTGCATATGATTGTGGGAGTAAAAATAGAAATAATGGGAAAAATAGGATTTTGGACATATACTTACAAAATTGATTCTCAAACCGGTTCCAAAACTGGTCTGAAGACACAATCGGACCTAGTTCCCGGACCGGTTTAAACTGGTTCCGAATTTTGGAAACCGGTTCCCAACCCTGTTTTTTGAGTGAGCCGGTCCGGTTCCCAAGTATACCTTGTCTTAATGCACACCCCTATTCTTTGCACCTAGAAAATGGTAGGTTACCTTACACCAGATGACCATGTCCCTCTCTCTTATTTGGTCTCCTCCCTTCAACCACTCCGCAGCTGAGTAACTTTCTTCATAAAGATCTCATTACTGTAATCTTCCATCGAAACCCATTTTCTCCATCTGCCTCCTCTATTAAACCCTCCCTTCAACGAAACCCTTTTTCGCGCCCGCCTTCTCTCTCTATCTCTCTCTATCTCTCTCTCTCTCTCTCTCTCTCTCTCTCTGTAGCCATGGCTGCTTGCATCGGGAAGCTCGCCGTCTTCTCTCTCCTCTTTATGTCGAGCGTTTTCGTCTCGGCGAACGCGCACGGCTTCGCCCGGAGCCTCCTCCCGCGGGAGCTCGGGCTCAAGAAGGAGAAGCTCAGCCACCTCCACTTCTACTTCCACGACATCGTGAGCGGGAGCAAGCCGACCGCAGTGCGCGTCGCCGAGGCCAAGATGACCAACTCGTCCACCACGGGGTTCGGCGCCGTGGTCATGGTCGACGACCTGCTGACCGAGGGCCCCGAGATGAGCTCCAAGGAGGTCGGGCGGGCGCAGGGGATCTACGCGCTGGCGTCGCAGAACGACGTGGGGCTGCTCATGGTGCAGAACTACGTGTTCTCCGAGGGGAAGTACAACGGGAGCACGCTGAGCGTGCTGGGCCGGAACGCCGTGTTCTCCGGCGTGCGGGAGATGCCGATCGTCGGCGGGAGCGGGCTCTTCCGGTTCGCCCGCGGCTACGTCCGGGCGAAGACGCACACGTTCGACCTCAAGACCGGGGACGCCTGCGTGGAGTACAATGTCTACGTCTTCCATTACTGATCCTCGTTCGCGAGATGTCTCTCAAGGCCTCTTTCTAGAAAGATTTCTCGTAGTCTAGTATGAGGGCCGTGTTGTTTATCTTGTTTCTTCAGTATCTAGTTTTTATTTTTCCATTTTTGCAGTCACCGATGATCCTTGCATTGCTATCTACTTTACCAAAAGATAAATGAGGATAACTTATTTTATAAAATAACATGATTACCGGAACGATTTATAATGCAAATCGATGATGGACAAACTAATTATAGAATGCACTTCTTTTATAAATGTAGCAGATCGACGGAGATGAAAGGCAAAAAAGTGAAAAAAATGATGGATTGAGTTATCCAACATTCCATTCTCTTCGAAAATGATGTAAATGAAAATGTTCGTCTGGGAGATATTAATTATGGAATGGTTGAATAGAAGAGACTCATTGTAGAGTAATTGCCCATGATGGTGAAATCGGTCTTCAAAGTACATATATCAAATAATTTTTTAGATTATAAGTGGGCATTAAATCAAGTGGATCAATATAAACAATCGATTTTGTTATAAATTAGCATTCCGGTCGCTCTAATAGACCACATACCAATTCCACTTCGACCAAAAAAAATAAAAAAATCCCACTTCAGTACATAATGGAATCCACACTAATCATTTAGGAGATGAGTTGGATTGCGTGCCGATGACTATGACGATCACTTCCCGCTAGCTTACAAAATAAAGTGTACCTTAATCAATTGTTTATTCAAGAACGATTAAAATCCTATCTAAAGATTAAGTTAGCATCTTTGATTTTCCAACATTGAAACCCTAATCCTAAATCCGCTAATCTCACTACATACAAAAATCTTAATTATTAAAAATGTATATTATAATCTGATCATTACATTTTTATTTTTAGTATGCAATTGAATGACCACGTTACTCACTCAATAAAGTAAATGACACAAAGTGATTATCGAATTTTGGCTCAATATACAATGTAGTCCTGAAACTTTAGCTCAATATATAATATCATTCCTAAACTTTTTAATTTGTTAACTGTGGTACATGGACTTTTGGTCCATGTTCAAATCCAACTATTACATTTTATTTTTAGTAAATAACTGAATGACCTTGTTATTCTTTTGTTACTCTCTAGCACTCTGGCTTCTTTCCATTAATTACTCCGCTGAAAAAATTTCATTTTGAATGATGTTTATGTTCCAAAAATTCGAGTTATGTAATTTGTATGTTATCAAGGTTGGTGCTAAACTGTTATTAAATGTCGTGCAACTCATTTAATATATTGACGATATTCATGTGCGATATCTATTGGCAATATGTGGCATCATTTCGTACATTGATTTTTTAAACCAAACCCTCATAAATCCGAAATTTCACTATTGTTTTTTCTACCAAAACCCATTTTTTACATTCCCCTCCTTTATAAAAAGCCTCCCCCCACAACACCACCTTTTACCCATCACTCTTGTCTCCAATATGGCTCTTTGCATCACAAAGCTCGTCATCTTCTCTCTCCTCTTCACTTCCGCCATTTTCTTTACCGCAAATTCTCACACTTTCGCAAGAAGCTTGCTTCCGGAAAAGCTTGGCCTCAAGAAGGAGAAGCTGAGCCACCTCCACTTCTACTTCCACGACATCGTGAGCGGCCGCAACCCGACCGCGGTGCGCGTGGCCGAGGCCAAGATGACCAACAAGTCCGCCACGGGGTTTGGCGTCGTCGTCATGATCGACGACCCGTTGACCGAGGGCCCGGAACTGAGCTCCAAGGTCGTCGGCCGCGCTCAGGGGCTCTACTCGTCCGCCTCGCAGAACGACCTCGGCCTGCTGATGGTGCAGAACTACGTCTTCACCGAAGGGAAGTACAACGGGAGCACGCTCAGCGTCCTCGGCCGGAACGCGGTGTTCTCCGAAGTGAGGGAGATGCCGATCGTCGGTGGGAGCAGGTTCTTCCGGTTCGCACGCGGCTACGCTCAGGCGAGGACGCACTTGCTTGACCTCCAGACCGGCGACGCGGTTGTGGAGTACAACGTTTACGTCTTCCATTATTGATCATGCTCAGGAGCTGTCGCCGAAGGAGGCCATTCTAGCAAAGGAGTCCTTAGGTTTCATTTCATATGGCCGTATTCTCTGCTTGCTCTTTAAGCTTTATCTGTTAATTATTTCCGGTATTAGAGAAATTCTTGCACTGTTGATTGTACTTTTTGAAGACCCCAGAGTAATAATCATATTCCCCGTATTAATGGAGACCTGCCTGCAATGGATGCCAAAGATTAAAGTGCTTGTTGGGACAGACGCGTGAGTAATTAATGTTACGAATAGTGTTAGAGATCCTTAAAGTGAGATATTGAAAATACTCTTTGCATATAAATTACTTATTTAAATTTTCCACATCATCTATTTCATAAGTGATCTCCGTGATATCGATCGGTTGTCAAAAGAGTAGTTCTCTAGAGAGAGAAATTATCTTCAGTGAGTATCAGAGATGAAAAGTAAAAAGCGGTCATGCTTCGTTTATTTAACATATGGTAATGGCGGGTTTCGGGCAACAAATTCTAATGCCGCATAAACTCGATCGTCTTGAACAGTACATGTTAAGATTATTAGATTGGACATGAAATAATTCGAAATAGTTAGGCTTGGGCATACAAAGGGATGGGTATTGATGGGTTGGAAACATGATGCTTTTCCTGTCTCGGCGATGGTAGCAATTAGGAATCTGAAAACTATGATAATCTAGGACCGATTGATTACTAACTGACTAACTAGGCTTGAGACTGATTGTGTTATCAATTGATGAAAAGAGAAGGCAGAACTCGAAGCTTAAAACCAAAAATGGCATGGGCCCCCCAAAAGGAGGAAAGAAAAATCAAAGAGCCTTGATATTATTCGTTAAGTAAATATCACTGACAGCATATGGCCCGTCTTCTAGTAGTCCAAAATCTCTGGAAAAATGGTCGGGAGGGAGATGTCCACCCAATGTGCTGGAATCAATCAGCTTCACAAGAACTTCGATCGATCTGATCAGCCGTTACATCGAAACGTCTTACTTGTCGTCGTTCATGGGGCGTGTGCTGTCGGCCGTCCGATCTAAAGCTTGCAACGTCGACCGTCTTGAGCACGTACGTGCTTTAGCTCACGACAGGGTAGACTTGGCCGACTCGAGTCAATTCAACCTCGCAAATCAACCAATGTCAAGAGAGGAACCAAATTAAGCGGTGCAAGACACGCAGAGATATCTAACCCAATTGACGGTTCCTGGTCACAACCGCACGTTTTACTTATAATCGTTGCCAAGAGAAGTCAAGAGTCAGATGACTTACCACTTCCTCCACGTTAAGTACTTAATTAGATGTTTTCCAGGCGCTAATTTGAAGTTTTTCTCGTTGATTCCGCCAAAGAAGAAGGAAAAGTCTTGCAGTGTCTCTTACTTTGTTTGATTTGACCAAATACAGTAGCATATTCAAGATGCCGACCATTGTAGCAAGTAGGGGCGTGCATGGTCTGGGCGGGCGGTTCCCGATCTAGAGGCAAGAACCACCCATTGGGCGACTCAGGTTCGAAAAATTGGAATTAGGATCCAGTTAGTTGCGTGGATCCACCGAACCGGACCATCATTCCGTCCGGTTCGCAGGTGGATCATGGGAACCGGTCTCACAATAATAATAATATCATTTTCTCGAAAGCTTCGATCTTGACGAGAAACAACTTTGGTTTTCAACCAAAATTGCTAGTTCTTCGCCGTCTAACCTATTCTTCTTCTCTTCCTCCCACAGCCTGCTTCTTCACGTGCTTGCTTTTTGCCCACCAATTGCTTGATGTTCTGCCAAGGTGCACTTTGGACATTTTAGCTTCAGCGCCTCTCCATTTGGTGCGCTTTGGACTTTTTTCCCACTTTAATTAATTTTTTTTAATTATTTGATTTGGGTTTGTTAATTTGTAATTTCATTTTTTTAATATTAAAAATTAATATATTATTTTAATATAATCGGTCCGGTCTAGGTGGGCAAGTGAATGGATCCGCCCATAGAACCGGGAACCGGACCGGTACCCACCGGTTCCCATAAATTGGAACCGGGAACCGGACCAGTTCCCTCAAGAATCATCAATTCCAGACTATTCCAGTTCAGTTCCAAGCGGTCTGGGCGGGTCTCGGTTCTTTTGCACACCTCTAGTAGCAAGTCGAACGTCTGCTGAATCTGAGGTTGCTTTTTGAGACAAATACATCTTATGCCATATACACATATTAGTTTCTCGAATAACATGAAAGAGATGTGCCGAAAATCGTTTGATTGTAGAAATTTGGTTGATGGATTACGGGTATCATTCACTGTACATTTGATTAAAAATTTGGTGCGAGTGATGTCAATAAGTATAATTCACTGATGAAAAAAATTTGCAAATACACCGTAAGTTTTGTCTAATTAGGAATGGCGAAATTTAGAACCCCCTATTTGGACCGACACGGGTCCAAGTGAATTTAGACAATATTCTCGTTAAATAGGCCAAAAAGGAAAAAGGAAGAAGCTGGTCCCCCGTCCCACTGGGCACGCATTTTCAGGGTAGCTGTTCTTCGTGATGTCATCTTGTTGGGGGTACCAGAGAAAAAGTGAGGAGATGGCCAAGCTTGGATGCCATTTTTTTCCTTGTTTCAGGCCAAGCATAGAATTTTTGCAGATCTCATGCTAATGGGTCGGTCCCGTCCGTCACCATCTCCGCGAAAAAATTGTCATTTAACGAAAAGTTGAATTACGAAAATATGGCCACTCTAGCCCGCAATTCAAGCAGTACTCAAGAAACAAACGAAGAAAAATGCGCTCAAATGAGGAATTTCAATGGTCCTCGTACAAATATAACGCCAGTTGCCGTGCAATCGGACACCAAGATCTACTGTGATTGGTTAGGGAGCTAAAGAATTCAAAAGCCTATTTGAAATTGACAAAAGATGGTTGTGTGTTATAGATGATACATGGGAAAACAAGAGCTATTGATTTTAAGGAAAATTGTCCAAAACATCCTGGACCTACTACACTTTTGTTAAACTAGTCTTAAGTCTTTTTATTTTGTCAAATGAGTTCTAAATATTTTGGCAGTTTACCAATAGAGTCTATCTAACTATTTAAGCTGGAAATCACTAACCCACACCCAACATGGCATGTCTGGCATTAGCGTGAAATTTTTTTATAATTTTTTGGATTTTTTTCTGAATTTTTTTTCTTTTCTTTCTTCCAAGCCCAATGACAAACCATCATCTATCATAGGCAAGAGCTTATAGACCCTCGCTAGTCACAACCGAGGGCTTCGACCCTCTCCAAGTCTTGGCGAGGGTTTGCAACCTCACCGGACTTAATAGAAAAAAAGAAAAGAAAAAAATCATTTAAAAAAAAAAAAAAATATATATATATATATATATATTAAAAATAATCAAATTTAGCAATTTCCAGTTAAAAATTAATAGGATAGACTCAATTGGCAAATTTTCAAAAGATTTAAGACTTAATTAATAAAATTGAAAGTTTTAAGACTTGACTGGCAAAAATTGAATCTATTTGACTTTCGGAACAATTTTTCAGGTGATTTTCAATGGTTTAGAGATAAGTTTGTTCACAAAATTCTTTGATGTATCGTTGAGATGTTTGGTCAGGTCCCATAACGAGCGAAACCCTCATTTTGTGTTGTCAAGACATGCACTCAAGGAAAAGGTCTTTGCAATTGAAGTAAGCTGAGGAGCCAAGTGACAACTAATTGAGTGCCAGCACGCTTGTGCTATCAATCAAAAGGCAGTTGATGCCTTTCGAACCGCTTTATAATGCGTGCTAACGTTTGATTGTAGTTAGTGCACTTGACTAAATAAAAAGGACTTTTCTCACTTGTTTAGTAAGTCAAGTTTTTGGCCTTAACAACGACGTCGAGTTGGTAGCGGAGAAAGGCTCAGCCTTCAGGCAAGCCGGCAAGCCGCCGGTGGTGTGATATGTAGTGAGTTTAGTACACCCCGCCAAAATGGATCCAAAAAAAACAGTGCATGCGGCACTCACAAGGGATTGCTAGTGATATACTGGAGGAAGGTTGGGATGATGTCAAGTCCGCATGGCCATTATGGGCTGGGCCATTCCTAGATGGGTCTGCTATGGTGCTTCTGAGGAATCAATACACGGGAGATTTGATCTCTAGAGTAAAGAAAGGCACATGACATTGATTAGGGGTGAGTATGGTCCAGATGGGCAATTCCCACCTTAGAACCGGGAACCAATCCTCAAATCCTCCAAAATTGCATCCATCAATTAATATTACGGTGAACCTAATTTCTATGTAAAACATTAAAGTTTGTTCACATCTCCGATTGATCTCCTCCATCCTTTTCGTTTGTTTATTTTGTTTTGACTAAGAAAGCAAGTAAATTGATCATTAAAATGAATAAAAAGTAGGAGGTTTAATCCTATAACACATGCAAGAGACAAAATCAGTCTTAATGTCCAATACTGCAAATATATATGTACATATATATTGGTCAAAAAACTACAAAATAACTAAGTAATATATACCGGTCCTGATAGGCAATTCTATGCTCCAAATCAGGAACCGGGCCAATACTCATCGGTTCTAGCAAATTGGAACCGGGAACCAAACCGATCCCTATGGGAACTGTCGGTTCTGGGGCGGTTCAGTCCGGTTCCGAGCAGTTCCCAATTCCTTTACACACCCCTAACACTGATGTATTGAGTACTAGTTTTCTGTCTGGGGAGTAATGTTTGAGATCATGTGAGTTCCAGCGCACGAGTGCTGCTCTCTGCAGCATCTGGGTTTCTGTCAAACTGAATGGTGCGGATGTGCAGCGAGTGATCTCTTCGTGTTTCTTGGCTTGACTATTTCCGGCCTAGTGATGAAGATGAGGGGAGTTGCGAGTTGCTTTGTGATGGATCAAATCGGCCCCCGTCATGGTTTTTTTCACGAGTAGTTTGAGTACATTGAAGTTGCTCTTCGACGCATTGCATGGACTTAACCGTTCCTCCTGCCTCATAGCCTTCATGAGTAATTGTTCTGCTTCATTCTAGTTAGTCCATTGCCCTGCATTTTGTTCATAGTTGGCCTATGCAGCAGAGTATTATGAACTTTGACATTGATGTACATTGTAGGATCACATTATGGTACATAACCAGCAACTTGGTCTGATGGCAGTTTCTTTATATTTTGTTTGTTCGCTTACCCATAAATTTGGAGGATTATCTTCATAGGATTTTGTCTGCTTCAATCAACGTTTCGGCTTTAGTAATTACACTTGAGAAAGTAGTAGGTCTGAGTCTGTCTTGGCTATAGTTCGTCGTAAGGCTCTTTTCTCACTTGACAGCATAACTTTCCAAACCCCCCCATTACGGGCAGCATGGCTTACTCGATTAAGTGAAGCTTCGTACTTGACCCGCTTCAAATGCACTTGAGATGTATATAACCAACTTTAAAATGAGGCGTTTCACTGTTGAAAATGTGTACAGGCATATATAATAGCCTGGTGAAAAAATTTGCATGAGAATATGAACATCCGATCAGTACCTTCATACATGGGATAGTCATCCACCAAATCATCACCCTATTATGAAGATTTATCTGTGAGGATCTTGATTGATTTACAAGCTAGGTTTCTAAAGTACTAGTCCTCAAGTTAAAGAAAACATTTTTCATGAGGACAATGTAATATACAAATTTCACATTTCATCTGGAAAAATGAAAATAGGTTGGTGTTCCATTGCTACGTGTATTTCAATACACTACATTCAAGGAATAGAATGTTTGCATGCTCTTTGCTGGCCAGGAAAGGAAGATACTGCACAAGTTGTTGGCATTGCATATGCATTTTAACATCCATTTCTGCCGATTCTTGAATCTCAAAGCGTACAATGTGGTTGCGCCATCAAGACTAATCATAGTACAAGCTCTTTCAGTTGTTGCCTTCACCATTACAAGGCCCAGTACCATTGGGAAACGGTTCGGATGTTAGTTAAAATTTTAGTTCACCGTTACTTTTTATTCCTGTATGATGACTTGGATGATTTATTGAGCACCTGCATTGAACTGCCCTCTCTAACTTTGCGGCGCTTCAATGAACTGTCTAGTGTTAGCACCGTCTGCAGGATTTTTAATGTTTCTTCTTTGTTCAGGCTTCCTAATTTTTCCCTTTTTAACCTCACTGATACATGACGTATATTCCCCACGGTACTAGTGGGACAACATTCGGATGCTGGAGTAAAAATTTAGTTCACTAGTACTTTGCATCATATAGGACGGCTCAAATGATTTATGGTGGGTGCATCTGTATTAATTTTCGTGTTAAACTTTCCACTTAACTTTCTGGCACTTCAACGAATTGTCAGTGCTAGTATGGCCTCAAAGATGATTATAATCGCTTCATTTTCAGGATTCCTTCTTCACTTCTTAAAGTGATTAACCTTCTCACTTGAAATATGCATACTAAAGAAACCTCGTTTGACCTGGTAAATGTGGAAAGTCATGTTATGCCTCCGGCATCTGTCATTAGTGCGGAGATGGTGAAACATTTATGTCTGTGCTGCATGGCGCTTCTGGTGTGAAACTTCAGGCTTGTTTAAGATGAGTTTTGGTTCATCTCATCCCGAGAAGATGCTTCATTGTAGATCAGGATCAAGAATTATATGCCGTTATATATGACAAAACCTCCCAGAGAACCTATCAATACAGGTTTCATAGTCTTGACAGTCAGCCTGTCGGCCCTTCAATCGTGGCTAAAAGGGTAAGATATTGCAAGTTTTGATAATGCCATGTGAAGAGGTTCCTCTTGTTCATGGCTAGAAACTCGCAGTTACTAGAGCTTGGACACTGGACATAGATTTCTTAAGTTATAAGCGGGTTGGTAGAATGATAAAAGCAGGATGCGTTGCCGGCCCACTCCAAAGCGGGATGAGAGAACGACTTTTGCTTCTCCGCCTCTTTGTCTGGCTGAATTGCAACGGCCGTTATCCTAACCTATCGTGTCTGATGTCACCCAATTACTTCAGCAACACGAAGCCTCGTATATCTTTTGCATTTACGTCATCCTGGCTCCTATTCTTGTTCGCTCTGCACTTCGACTTGGCATCCCGACCATATCAGCTTACGAGAACCAATTATCTTTTACAGTTATGGATGAGTTATCGAGATGTGAGATAGCTCATATGCTCTCATTACTGTCCTCAAGATTTCGTGCCTTGGTTTAGAAGTCTGTTGGGACAAAATATGTTGAGAATATGTCGAGTTTGGGCTCAAAAATTGGGACTTTCTTAATTTATATAGGTGTTAAAAAAATTTTGGATGTGTGCATGTGGAAGCATGGTTTTGGTATTAGTTATAGTTTTTGGTTAGTGACGTGTGCAAATGTATGATATAGTTTGTAGAGAATTGGCAAAGAATGAAATAGCAAGGATAGACACGGGATAAGGATAGTTTCACTAGTTTATGAAAATAATTTTACAATAGTTAAAGGAAGTGTTGGTAGAGGAGCTTTATGATATGGAGTATATTCTCATGCTCCTCTCACTCAATTACATCAATGGGTTATGTCTTTTTAAAGGCATGAGTCACCGCCTTAGTACAACATTCTAGATTTCTATAGAATGTTCTCCATGTAGGCTTGATCTAAGAAATTTTAGATTATAGTTCTTCTAGAGACTTCTACATTTATGCTTCTACATTTTTCTTTGCCATATAAGCTAAATTTTCTTAAGGATTTTTCTTGACTTTTCTAGCTAATATCAATCTTGAAATTTCTAGAAAGTTTTAGAAAAAATGGATCACAATTTTCAACAATAGGTTTCCCATTTAAAGAGATTTCCTTTTCTACTGTTGGCGACAGTTGTGTGTCAAGACAGATTTATTAGTCGCTAAATTTGCATTGTATGATGTCCTTATCTGGAGGATCAACGAGATTATTAGCCTAAAATAGTGCACAGCCTAGAATAGCTTTGGTAATTTTTTCTACGTACAGCTATATATTTTTCGTATTCATTCGGTAAAGATGTAAGGAAGAGAGAAAAACATCTCTGTTCATCAACAACAACGCCCTTTTGACATTACTCTGTCACCGATATGGCTCTTTGCACCACAAAGCTCATCATCTCCTCTCTCCTTTTCACTTCCACCATTTTATTTACCGCAAATTCTCACACTTTCTCAAGAAGCTTGCTTCCGGAAGAGCTTGGCCTCAAGAAGGAGAAGCTGAGCCACCTCCACTTCTACTTCCACGACATCGTGAGCGGCCGCAACCCAACTGCAGTGCGCGTGGCCGAGGCCAAGATGACCAACACGTCCACCACAGCGTTTGGCGCCGTCGTCATAATCGACGACCCATTGACCGAGGGCCCAGAATTGAGCTCCAAGATCGTCGGCCGGGCTCAGGGGCTCTATGCGTCCGCATCGCTGAGCGAGATCGGCCTGCTGATGGTGCAGAACTACTTCTTCACTGAAGGGAAGTACAACGGGAGCACGCTTAGCGTACTCGGCCGGAACGCTGTGTTCTCCGGCGTGAGGGAGATGCCAATCGTCGGCGGGAGCAGGCTCTTCCGGTTCGCGCGCGGGTACGCTCAGGCGAAGACACACTCGCTCGACCTCCAGACAGGCGATGCGGTTGTGGAGTACAACGTTTACGTCTTCCATTATTGACCTTGATCTTATTCATGGCCGTATTCTCTGCTCGCCTCATTAAGCTTTGGGTCCGTTCGTTTTGTAGAAAATGGACCATTTCTAGAAAATATTTTCTCAGGAGTTATTTTCTAGGAAAATGACAATATTTTATGGTGTTCAACTAAAACTTGAAAATGTTTCGGAAAATATTTTCTGGTGTTCGGTAAGGAAAATATTTTCCGCTCCCCAATTGGCGAGCACGAGTTTAAGATCGACGAGCTTGAAGTTCACCTGGCTCGACAACTAGCCAAGAAAGGAGAAGATGGGAAACAAATAAAAGAAAAAGATAATTCGAATAAAAAAAGAAAAGAAGAAGAAGAAACGGGAGGAAAAAGTGAAGATTTGTAGAGGTGTGAAATAAGAAAAATCAAGTAAGAAAAATGTTTTCCACTTTTGAAAAGTGAAAAATATTTTCCTCTACTTTAGAAGACTTTTTTTTCGGAAAACGTTTTCCCTAAGGAATTTATTTTCTGTGAAATGAACGCCGGAAAATCTGGAAAATGGTTTTTCGAAAATTATTTTCCATAAAACGAACAAAACATTTATCTATTAATTATTTCCGGTATTAGAGAGATTCTTGCATAGACCACAGACAATTTTTATTTGTTTTTTGTTAGCGATATTATAGTATAGATTGTTAAGATTTTCCATAGAATATTATCCTATGTTAGAGACAATTGTAATATTACTATTGATTTTCTATATCAATTAAGATTTCACGAATCTCCTTTGATTGTACATATCATGATTGATATATGCTAATTTAGGAAATCGTCTCATAAAGCCTATTTAATGACACATCGAAATACACACAAATTGCTCAACTTACCATTCCGCATCATTACATTTAACTGTTTTAATTTTATTAATGAATTCAAACTGAACACTATCCTAAGTCCATATGGCTTCTAAAGTCATTATGCATGGCCCTAAAGATATATTGTGAATGCAGCTTAAGCTCTACAGATGCATGCAACATGTGATGCGCTGTACGTACGTGATGATTATTAAATTTTACGAGGTACCAAGATATACGTCTTACCCAAGCTTACTATCGAAATTGAAAGACATTATTTCGGTACATTTCACAACTTACTCAAATCACATACATAAAATCACGGATAGTGCGTGAGGCAATACCAGGGATTCGACCTTTTGGCTTAAAAGTCCACCTTGATTAATGCAATATAATAATTAAGAATAATTCGCACACCCTAAGGTTAATTACTAAATAACATGCATTTTATGGTAGAGTTAAATGACTATATAAAATCGACACAAGTTGACTTACCTTAGAGGAGACCCTACTGAAGCCGATGCCGGAAAACACGAACGAAGCAAGGGCCAATGGTAAGTCTCGAGCAATAGACCAGCGAAATGGACTGTGCTTCGAATGGAGCAACGCAAGCCAAACTTGACGAGACCTTGCTGGCCTCCGGTGAGGCCTAGGGGTGTCAAAAATTGAACCAAAAACCGAATCAAACCGAAAAATTCGATTTTTTCGGTTCGGTTCTCATTAAAAATATAAAAAAAAATTATCGATTCAGTTTTTATCGGTTAACCGAACCGAACCGAACTAATAAACCGATAAGAGCTTATTTCTTGAAAACGAAAAATATATACAACAAAAAAAAAACAAAAAAAAACTGAAAATTAAAAGCTGAAAACCAAAAACCGAAAAATCGAACCGAACCGAACCAAAATTTCAGTTCGGTTCATATTCAATTCGGTTCGGAAGTTTTTCCTAACGGTTCAGTTCGGTTCGATTTTTTAAAACAATCGAACCGTTGACACCCCTAGTGAGGCCTATCGAGCCTTGCTCGAAGCTAGCAAGGCCAGCAAGGTTAGCCCTAGTCAAACTTGGAGAGAGTGAGCCTCGCCAGCTCTCGCTTATGGATGGTCGCCGACAATCGAGAAGGCTCATGATTGCGAAGGTAAGAAGGAAGAAAAAGAAAATGAAAAAAAAAAAAAAAAAAAAAAAAAAAAGGAAAATTGTCCACGTCAAAGATACATAAGATGATTGGCATCCATGTCAATAATTTCCAACTAAAATTGGCGAGACAAATTTTATTAGCAAATTTTTTAAAAGGTTAAAATTAAATTGATCATATTAAAAGATCTAGAATTAAATTAACACAATTGTAATAATTTAGGACCTTTTTGGTAATTATCTCCTCCAACTATACACTTGGCTCAATTAAATTTCGATCTTAACGGCATATGCCTAGGCGGTGAATCTCTCTATGCCATGAGTATGGCCAAATTTTCCTTTCTTTATTTCTTTAATCACACACCCCCACTATCTTTTCTTGTCGTTTCTTGTCGAGATAGTTACCAAAAAGGTTGTAAACTTATTACAATTATACCAATTCAATATTAATCTTTCAATTACGCTAATTCAACCATAAATATTTCAATTATGCCAATTCAACGCTAAAAAATTTCATATATTACCAATTGAGTCAATTTGATCAAATTTGACTAAAAATCACTAACGTGAATGCTATCCATCCTACACGGAAACCCAACATGAACATTTTTAATAATATTTCAATATTTTTTGGAATTTTTTATAAATTTTTGTTCTTTTCTTTACTTTTTTTATTTTTTTTATCGGCCACTAGGCAAGGGCCTATAACCCTCGTCAGCCATTAGTGAGGGTCGCAACCCTCACCCAAATTTGACAAGGGCGCCATGGCCAGCGAGGTGAACCTCTCCTAGATATGGCAAGGGTTGTGACCCTCACTAGCCAAAATAAAAGGAAAAAAAAAAAAAGAGTTAAAAAATTATAAAAATTATTTACATTACCACCGACTGTGCCCTTGATACATAGGATGGACAACGTTTACGTCAATGATTTCCAACAAAATTGATTAGAACGACTTAATTGGCAAATTATAAAAAAATTTAAGATTAAATTAGCATAATTGTAATAAATTTATGATTTTCTTAGTTATTCTCCCAGGAGCTGACGATGTCCGGCCCATATTTCCGTTTTTTCTTCCATCAGTTCAGATCTCCAACCAATTGTTGAACCAATGACCGAGGATATCGTGCCTGCAGAGCTTCCTTGCAACGGTCGAGTCAAGAAAATGTAACTTATGCTTATTTGTTTAAAAAATGCTCCTGATATTTTTTTTGAACAGGTAATGCTCCTGATATTCAAATGCTCAAATTTTTGTCACTGGTCGGGATCAATCCGTACTTCATACGATAAATGACTAGATGGAGTGAAATAGTCAAAATTTAGGTACGAATGTTTTGGACGGATTAGCTTTTACCATCTGAGCCTGGCTCATAGCTATCATTGCTTAAGCTCCGTCTCTTTCTTTTCTGATACGAAGTACTCTTCTACGGCCTGAGGCACCTTGGTTAGGACTAGGGAAGCTGAATTTCTTGATTTTTCTTCGGGAGGAACATTGGATCATACGTTCGAAGAGACAGCCTGGACGGACGGCACCACGGCCCTGACCACCTTGTCAATTGCTCCCGTGTCCCATTCGGCGCAATTATGCAGGGACGTTCACCTCACGGTCCAGCTGATTGCGCCTAGAAAAGCTCGGATTAGCATCCTAAGGGGGCTACTGTAGAAACTGTCCACCTCGTTCGAGCCTTCTTAAGGTTGTGGGCCGATGTCTCTTTAATTCCATCTCTCTCCCTCTCTCTCTGAGTGGTCCCAACGACATTGCAATTGTACTCTTCGGGCTGTCTTCTTTATCTTCATCTTTGCCCATCACATGCTCCCTTCCTTAGACGCATTTATTTGTGGACCCTGGCGATGGTTGGGTTGACGTTAACCCCGAATCTACAGCGTTTTTTCCCCTTAAAAATTTCGTGTGTCAAGACCCGCGAAACCCGCCTCTTGGGAAATAACAAGAGTTCCTCTGTTCGTCACGCTTACCGTCTTTGGTTAGACTGCTCACATAGGACTCTTCCCTGAGCTGTGCTTTCGATGTAAGTACATCAAAGTCCGACCGTATTTTCGTCTAACAGCTAAATATTTATTGGAGAAATGAACAGTAGAATCGCTGTTCGACTAGGCTCGCTGTGGATAATGTCAGGGCACCGATTAGAGCACTTATAAAGGGAGCTGTTCATGAACGGTACTCTCTGCAATCAGTAAGCGAGCTCTCCTTTTTCTTAGTACTGCCTGCAACTCGACACCCAGGACCATCCGCACCTCAAAAGTGTTGTTTTCGTCTAATGTAGTAGAATTCAATGCAGATACATATATCAGATTTCTTGCCTTTGGAAAAGAATATATTTTTGTGCTCATCAAGAACGATGTAGCTCTCCTTCGCAGTGTCAAAACCGCATGATGATCTCACACATTACAGGCGCAAACCTTTCTTTTCCTTCCCATCTATAATATTTGATTCGCCGAAGTATCGCCTGACCAGATCTTTTTTAAATCGTCAACCTTTTCTTTTCACTTTTAACCAATTTTGTCTGGTCCAAATATGAACTTAGCTAACATAGTATCCGTGATTACAGATCCCTTGTACCGTTATTAGTCGCTTTGGAATTTTTGGTGAGGCGTGAAATCCAATCTGTAGTCCATGATTCGTGACCGAACTCAGAAATGCTTTTGTAGCCATCAAAATGCAAAGTAGAAAGCTTCATGATCGACTGTTCAATCATGTAATGCCACTATTATTTTGTCCTTGGTCCAAAACGAAAATCAGAACGCCGCAGCCATTTGCGAATCCCATTGAATGCATATCTCTAGCGTCTCGTGTTGCTTCGAGTCATTGTATCATTTGGTAACGCTGTTAGCTTTCCAGGTTAAAACTAGGGCTTATGGTCTTCAAGACAGGAAGCAAATGTCGAAAAAATGTAGGGTACCGATGGGCAGTTTCTAGCGCGGTTGGGTCTTTTTCTCATCATTATAATTGGATGAATTTAAAGATCTGTCCACTATTCATGGACAGCGCAGTTTCCAATAGTCTTGTGAGGACGTCGGTATGTTCACACTTGAAATCCAGAAAATCGACGTTTGTTTATAGATGAATTCACACTACAGGCATTTTGATGGTTTTCTGCACCGGCGACTGACGGGGAAAAAAGACCTTCCCTTATCCATAAATTTCGGAAAAAGACCAGATGAGGAAGCAAAACTCCTCGTTTGTCAAATGTGCAGATGGGTTTGTGCTTAAACCTTACACAAGAACAGATGTGTTAGCAAAGAAAACACAAGCGGATTTCTTGCAATACTTAATTCAGACCCACCTAACCCCTTTCTCATTCTAGATACACAAACAGTCAAGTCACAGGAGATGAGAAAATAAAGGTGGCAGTCTAACTACCAAGTCCAATGTTGTCCTTTAAGGTCTCTTTTTTGGTGCCATGGAGGACACATCCCTTTCTTGGAGGGTTGGTTTTGCCGTCTTAAAGCCATGAAAGGGCTTTGGGTTACTGCCTCTGAATGATTGAAAAAGATAAAAATGATAGTGTTCAAAAGACAGACAAAGTGAAAAAGCGACCACCCACCTCTCTCCTCCCAGTCCTGTAGACCCTTCATTAGGCACAGTATGGCAACAGGGTACCCTTTTGCTCTCCCCTTTTTTCTTTTATTTTGCCAAGTCAGTGACGACCATTTCTAAGGGGATAACATTCCGCGTTGCTTCAGCTTTGGAGCCCCTAATGGTATGATGAACATGGACCATTTTTGGCCGTATGATACATGGCCTGCCAGATGCTTCAAGCATCTCCCACTTAGGTCTCGAAACTCACCGTGAGCTTCGGGTACAATGAACGAGAAAATCCTCAAAGAAAACACTCACTCTTTATGATTCCGTGTGTTCTTACGTGTACTTAAGTGAAAATTCATGGCAGAAAGACTTCAAAACGAGGTCGACTGCACCTGGTGCAGGCCAAGGGGAAAACCGAAAACAGCGAACCATTCGACTGAAAATTCCCAATGACTCATTGGGGTCGAAACTCGAAAATGCTTCAGGATATGATGCGAACTTCTATTACGTGTAGATACCCAGAGCAAAAGGGTGTGTGAGAGAGCTTCACTGTAACAGCACTCATCTGAATTCCAGTTACAAGCATTTATTCCCTTCACGTGGAAAGAATTTTCAAGGAGGACGCATCGGTTGTGTTTCAGGCACGCATTGTAAATCCAGATGCAAATAAGGAGTCGGGCCGAAGACGGAGATCTCATATTTGTTAGTTTGAGCTCACATATCCAATCCACCCCTGCGAAACTTATGCTCGTATTTCTCCACTAATACAACTCATACGCAGCTCTTCATTCTAGAGAACAAGCGGAATTCCGACATGCGAGTATTGCGATGAGCCCGAAAGCAAGACGATTGTCTACATCAATTGAAAATCGGGACTCACTTCATTTACATAATAAAAATCAAAGGAGAAAGGTTATCATTGCTATGGAGTAAGAAATAGCAAGGAGGGTATCCATAAATTAGAACCGTCTCTCTTTCTCTCTCTCAAATTTTTTCCTCTTATGATTGTAAAACGTTTACTACCGCACAATTTGAGAGAATTAGAATTCTAAAAAATCCTCGTTAATTATACAGAGTTTAATCAGACCAGCTACAGATGAAGATCCAAGCTCACATGGTCCTGCATGCTCGCCTTCCCATCACAAACGTACCTGCTTTGAGGATCCACGCTATTGCCTCCGCCTGGAGATCGATTCATAGTCTCGTCCCCGGCGAATAATGGCAGGGGATGCGCTGAGTGGTGGTCACGGCTGAAGCCGGAGCTACCAGCGGGGATTCGCCACAAGGCTAGAGGACTCCCATTGATGGGCTGTTGATGAGAGAAAGAGCCGTGGCCTCCATAAAACCTAGTGCTGTTACTCGAAATGGTGGTGGTGCTACTATTGTTCCATGTAGGGTAAGACATGGCTGCGGCGGAGCCGAGCCGGTAGTTCATGAAGCCGTAGACATGGGTGTCGGAAAGGCTACCATGGGCCATGGCGGACTGGAGGTGGGCGCGCTTGGCGTGCTGGCGCTCTCGCTTGTGAGCGTTCTGGTGGCCACCGAGGGCTTGCGAGGTGGGGAAGTTCCGGCAGCAATAGTGGCACTCGAACCGCCGCCCGCTCTCCCCGTTGCTCTCGCCATCCTTGCTTGCCTCCTCGGCCACACCGGTCTCAGCATCGCCCCCGCACTCTTCCTCGTTGCCGCTGTGGCCCTGGCCGGCGCCGCCTTCAGCCCCGAACTCAAAGCCGAACAGCTTGATGCCCTTCTCCTTGTTGACGGGGGCGGGGCGGATGAAGGGAAGTTGAGAGAAGGACTCGACGTTCATGAAGTCGTGAGTCTCTCTCTCGTGATTCTTCTCCATTAGAGAGGGAGGGCCTTCAAGTTCAAGGACAATGAGAGGAAGAACAAAGAAGAGACACAGAGAAGAGCCACCCTTGAAGGAGGAGGAAGGGGAAGAGGAGTGTTTTGGGGGGTTTTTATGTGGAGGCTAAGTCTTTGAAAGACAAGGTGTGGGACCTCTAAAAGAGGTCTATATGATCCATGGTGGATTTGAAAGATGACCCATCTATGAGAGTGAGGACCTGACAAGGCCAACAACATGTTCACTGGTACGTTTAGAGAGAGAGAGCGAGAGAGACAGAGAGAGAGAGAGAGTTTTGCCTCATTGTCAAGGACTTAGAGTCTTAATATATTCCCTTCCCATTTCATTTCTTAACTGCATGCGTTTCTTTCTCGAATTTTCTTGTGCCTTCCCACCAATGTCTCTGTTGCAAACGAGATTTAATCTAAATTCATGACAACCTCAGATCCAGCTATGAAGAGATCTTATTCTTCTCCCCATAAACAAATGAGGCACAATGCTTCTAAGTGCTGTATAGCTTTTAGCACAAGTCTTATGTTAGTCAATTACCAAAAAATCGTACATAAAATATTCAACAGCTTTTACAAATTGGACCTTGCCAAATTTTACAGTTATCATCTTTGTTGAAAAGTCCAACCCAAAAATAATTAGGTGGAGGGAGATCGTGTGTACATAAAAATGGGGAGGATGCATATACATGAAAAAGATAGCATTAGCTCTAGTATCATGTTAAAAAATTCAATCCAAAAGTTTAAGTTATAAGGTGGACAAAGACTATGTATATATAAAGAGTATATTAGAGTAATATAGAACATTATTTCAACGGTCTCAATAGAGTGTAAATGTCATGATCACGACCGAATCCAAGCTCATGTCAATCCCCTCTTATATAAAAAGCATCCTATGTCGCATTTTTGACTTATTGAAATAGGACTTGCCAATCAATGTTGATTTTAGCAAATAGGATTGCATGATTCATATCCCTCCAAAAAAAAAAAAAGACACGTATGATTTGGTTTTGTTATGCTGAAATTTCCAATGCCAACACAAGTTTTATTTTCCTTGCATGAGATACCTAAAAACATATGTGCGTGGATGTCCTTCCACAACTTATCTATACAAACGACAATCAAGTGATTTGACCTTGATTTACTTCTAGAAAGTTTTATTATGCCAGAATGAATACACGGTGTGCACAAAATCTTCCTTTTTGAGAAGAATTGATTGGTTGTCTGATATGTGGGTAAGAGGAGAAAAAGTTCAAGGATCATCAATAACTTATGGTGATGGAAAAATACACGCATACATACAAGTGCAGTTTCATGTGATAAGAAATACTTCTGAGAGAAGTAAAACCATTTCTTTCCGAATTGTGGTATAAAAAGAAAAGGTTTTACAATTCATATACTGGTGAGTGAGGTATTCATGGGACAGATAGAAATTCACTTCTCATAATTAAACAATAAAGAGGTAAAATCGTTAGGATTTTGTGCTTGAAAAAATTGCGATACATCTCACGATCAACTCCTAATTTGGCTCAATTGCTCGAGGGTTTTTAGTCTCGGTACGAATGGCCGATCATTCAATAGGACTAGGGAGGCGGACTTAATTTGATACTTTAAACTGACTTAAGTATCACTTGATTATGAGAGAGAGACTTAATTATCACTTAAATGAGAGAGAGAGAGAGAGAGAGAGAGAGAGGAGAGCTTATAGTCCACAACAAGTCCATAGTTTAAAAAAAAAAAAAGGAAGGAAGTCACAGACTTTTAAAAATATGAATCCAAGAGATGCCAGTACATCATTGCTACTTACATGTCAACATGCTAATGTATATACAGAAAGACTATAATGAGGAACTATACATTGTTTTGGTACCATTTTTCGAGAGAGTACACGCGAGACAGTGAAGGGACGCTAGACCCTTTTTTTATTTTTTGCTTTTTCAAGTTCCGTCCAATGTACAATACATCATGAGTTTTTTCGCTCTCTCCAAATTACTTCTTACTCACACATACCCATCACATAACACCCCATGTTTTAGTGAGATGTGTGTAAGGACAGAGAGGGAAATGTCGAGGATGACTCTCTCTCTTTCTCTCTCTCTCTCTCTCTCTCTCTCCAGGACCAGGGGGAGAGAGAAGTTGGTGTTGGTTCTTTATAGCTGTTGGCTGTGTTATATCTGTTGCAGGGATTCTGCAGCAAGTTGTGGTCCTTTTTATGATGAACATGTTAACTAGATTTCAGGATCAACTGATAAGGGAAGTGAAAGTCTAACAACTTGTTTGTTCAATCTACTTTTGATTTGATGAATAAAGTACACCTCTCTCCCAGCCTTTTCCTTCTCTCTTTGGGTCCTGTTTCCTCCCTCATTGTTACAACTACTACTATAATTATTGTCACCCGGTTCTTGTTGACTATTATGATCACAGTAAAGAAAAATGTTTGTGATTGCCATTAGGGTTTCTAAACAATGTCTGGGTCTTTGTTTTGCAATGGTTTTTAAACTAAACATTCTTCTTTTTCTTTTGCCACGTTTTAGGTAAATTATATAACGTATTGACTGTTTATATATGTCACGCTAGGCTAGAAGTTTGAATTTTACTGGTCTATGAGACTTGTAGGGTATTTCGCAGACTTTTGAGTAGTTGGCTCTCTACACTCATACTTGTTAATTATTTATAAAGGTAAGGGTGGAAATTACGATTGCAAAATATAATCAAATACATATAATTCATATACATCAGCTATAAATGTAATTAATGACAACTGAATAATTTTCTCTACTTCATTGTATGTCTAAATTAACCAATTACGGATTGGGCTAGCCTTGAGAAAGAGGTTTAATCATGAAGTCTCATTACTAGAAAAGTTTCTCAAAATATGGGTGAATAAATGTTAGAGTAACAATATGGACGACACATAGCATCACTACACTTAGGAAACATTAAGCTTCGTGTTTCTGTTTATGACCCTTTATTTGCCAGTTAGGATTCTGAAAAGCTAAGGTGTTTCTTAGTGAAATGAGGAATTATGGTTATTGCCCCCACAAGCCTAAACAGTAGATACTTGAAAGAGATAATGTCTGTGAAGCTTTTCTTTCCTTTCTTTCACGACTTTCAAGAGCCGTTCAGGCTAACCTTTTTTTTCCGTTCAGGCTAACCTTTTAAACCGTCTGTTAACGTAGAAAGTTGCTTCTGTTCAATATAAGGTACAAAACGATGGAGAGAGAGAGAGAAAGGGAGGGAGGGAGAGAATTTGAGTGCTGATGATGATCTTTTATTGCTATGAGGGTCTTCTTTTGCTGTTGAGTGTTCTCAGTTTTCCTTTTCCCTTTTATTTCCTCAGTGTAGCTTTTCAGTGAGAGCTGGAATATCAATCTGAAGTAGCAATTTAATGATGCTGAACTCACTGCCTTTTTCGTGCATGCTTGACTCGTTTCGCAATTATTCCCAACCCCAACTGCTCACTTCCTCATAACTCTCCACCTTTTCTTTGTCATCCCAAGACAAGTCTCTCTCTCTCTCTCTCTCTCTCTCTCTCTCTCTGTGTGAATTTTCTAGGGTATTGTCTTATTATGTGATCTTTCTTGGACTACTTGGGTTTGAGCTCCATTTGCACGCATTAATGTTTTTGGGGTTTAACGGAAGTACCGTTTGATGGGATTGTACCAATCTCGAAGGAAAATGGGCCCCCTCCCTCAACATGTCCTCAAAAACTCCACATCACTTCTAACTCTAACAACAACCCTTCATTCATGCAAGCACTCTTTGCCATTAAAGTCACAGTCACAAAGGTAGTGATTTCCTGTGTTGGGTTTTTGGGTTGGGGGGACCATCGCAGGTCCATGAGGGTTTCAATGCAACTGCACCGATTATACCTCATAAAAATCATGCATAGATAATTAGATATAGAGGATATTTATTAAGTGTCTCCAAAGTACTTGCTAAGCATGTTTAATGAGAAAATATTCTATTTTTAAAGCATTAATCGTGCGTATCGTGAGGGCAATCGGTGCTTGTAATATTTCTTTATCTAGTTTTTTTAAGAAGTGCTTCTAAAGGTAAAGCATTTTTAATAAAATCCTTATGATTTATATGTGTGACGAATATCCAAGAGCATGCTTGATGTTTCTTGTCCCTCATGATATTGTGCATGATGAAGTTTAGCATTTTAGAAGATAAAAAACAACTGGGGTTTGATATACAAAGCATGAAGCAATATGTAGCTTCCCGATACTATTGCTTTATAGTCGTTCATAGCGAAAGCGTTGTACGACTTCCTTAGCAGCTTCCCTTGACTTTACAAATTTTCATTAAAGAGAAGCATACAATGATACTTGCCCAACTTCCAGAGTCCAAACCTCAATCTTTATCTGCGCAATCACCTCCTCCCCAAAGAAAGAAACATCTTTGAAATGACTTTCCCACATACATTCTAGACATCACGTCCAAAGTAGTTATTGACGTAGTAGATATTCATCTTTATTATGATAAAGCAGGGCTTCGGCCAGGCCTTCAATCACGCCATGAATGAACACAGCTTCAAAATTCAGAATTAGATGCAAATATTAAATGACACATAGGTGATAGGTTCACGTCCAATTGACGGTGTTAAAAAAACCAATACAAAGGAAACACGTCTACGAAAAATCTTGATACCATGAAAGGGAAGCAAGAGCTAGGTAGCTCCCACCCCGGATGTGACATTTCTTTTAAAGTTCGCTTGTCCCATACAATTCACATACGCTTAATCGGTAAAATCTTACCTTATAAAGTGCAGTTTTACCTTCATGACAGCTAATCATGGTCCGACATAAGAAGTTGAGACGGGCTCGGCTCAGCCCGGCTTGGCTCGGGAGGTCGCGGAGAGAGAGAGAGAAAGAGAGAGCCGTGAAGGTGGGATTGAGGACGCATGCTGTGGCGCAAGAGAAGGGTCGCTATCCATTTGTTCCTCAACTCTTTCCCCATTAGGTGGCCTGAGGGTGACCTTGCCTCGGGCAAGTCCTGCGTCTTTTGCCTCCCACCTTCGCTCCTCTCTTCACCACCAAGTCCCTAGCTTGACCCTCCATCACTTTTTTTTGTTTCCTCTTCTATTCCTCACATGTGTGGACCATGCATGTAGATTAATCATGCACTCGCACTGCCCTTTTCTCTTAGCTCTGTCAACCTCAGCTAGCTATGGAGCTCGTTTTGAACCGACAGCCTTATGGTAGTTGAATGTAAGAGTCACTACTGCCAAGAGTCTTTATTGCGTAGACTTATTTTATCAAATCAATCTATCAGATATATTTGGAAGCGTAAGATTTTATCTTGCCCATTTGTGCAAATGACTATGTATGATGTTTTATTCCGTTTAAGTAATTTCTAAACTTGTTTGGAGTAACTTTTTCATTACAATTCTCGTTCCTACTTTTATCGTGGAGAAAACATGGAAATCGTGAAAAAAAATAATATATCTTGAGATTTAAATGTTACTATTTGCTCTTTACCCTTAGTCCCAAAGCATAAGCTAATGGACCCCTATCCCAATCTGTATAGCTTTAGACTAGGATTTCTAGTTTTACAAGCTCATAGATATAAGTTTTGCCAAAACAAAGGAGGTCATGAAAATGAGAGCATTATTTGTTTCTTGTGATTGTTAGTGATAGATAATTTAATTGGCTTACGCTTTGATATTTCCATGCATTTTAACCAACCTAATTTTCTATTCTTTGCCAACTTTAGGAAAGTTTGGGAAATACCAATATACCATTGGAGGAGCCCCCATAACTTTTTATTTTTTTTTTAAAAAAAAAAAGGAAGATCTTGGGCCGGTTCGTGTGTCCCTTCACCATTGGCTAGTCCCACCTTGATCCTGCTTTTTTGACAATAATTAGAAACCCAAAATTTTAGGGAAGTATATGCCCCAAGCAACAAGTTTCAGACATTCCTGTGCATATTATATATCACTGGGGACTCCTCCTTATCCTCAGCTAACATTAATAAAGTGCCTATGTTGTCTGTAATATGTATGGAAGAGATATTTCATATTAGCAGAAAAGAACAGAAAGGAAGAATGTGGATGCTAGAGAAAAGCAACTGAGCAAGTGTGGAGACAAAGAAAAATGTGCTTGAGAGAGAGAGCCCACACATTCTTTTCTTGGATCTCTCAATCGTAAATGATAAAAGCGAGCACACATGGAAAAGAATACAAAATGGCATTGCATGGGCACAAGATCATGACCATGATGTGTTGGGTCCTTTCACATGTTAAAACCCACTTAAAACTGTCAAACGCAATTCGGACAGCTCCAGCTCTTCCAACTCCTTAAAGCTTTGATGGGTATGAATCACTTGTTTGTCTGAAACTCAGAGTTCACTTAGCTTGGACCACCCAAGGCATCTTTTCAGATGTTGCGTTAACGCTTGTGTGGGGCTATAATCCTTCCTTCCCCTTTTTTTTTTTTTTTTTTTTTTTTTTTTGAGTTGGGTGATGTACCCTGGTCCCTCTCCCTTTCATGACCTATTTTTTTCATCGTGTGACGAGATCATATTTGCCTACAATACTAATTGGGTTGAGCTATCAAAATGTTTAAATTCTGTATAATTAATTAATCGTTGCTTTCCATGCTTTCCATTATTAAATGTGAATATTCATGTATAGTTTCATCGATGTGATAAAGATTTAATATGTCAGCATTTGCCCTTATTGTCTAGACTTAGTAGCCTCTTCATGTTAATTAGAGCCAATTTGCAATTTATTGTTCTTTTCTTACTTTTTTCTCTCCTGATTTAGCTCTGGGAGTTCTCTTCTCCCAATTTAGTTTTCGGTTTGAAAGTTTGAACTCTTTCAATCTAATTCTAGATTTGAGTGCTATCCTCTCCCAATCTAGATTTGGGAATTTAATAAATATGATTTGGGGATTCGATGCTCCTTTGCTCTATTCTTATATAGGTTCTCTACCCCCAGTTTCAATGATGATCGCAAAAATTTTGGCATCTCGTTGAATTACGAAGATTTGCCCTTCCACATGTTAGATTTGTGTTTATTTAACCTATTATAATTGTTTTCATATGACAATAGTGTAGAGAAAGCTGAACCTTGGCATGCATTATTGAAGTAGGAATTTCTAGCACGTGTTCATCACTGACAAAAACATAACATCCAGTAATCGACCACCAATTTTGTTTGACAAAATCTGTTCATGAGGAATGATTTTGTGCTTAACTTTGCAATTGCTCCATCAATCTTCCTTGTGTTCTGGATTTGGCTTTTTTTCTTAGTATTCGTGCTCTGTTTAGATTTGCTTTGTTATGAAGACTATATATTTCTACATTTTTTTAAGTAATGAATACAATTTTCTTTTAACCAAAAAAATATATTAAATGTTCATTATAGCTCGGAGTTAATCTAAATTGGTTTGATCTACGAATCATAATTGAATCGCAAGGAAATCGGCCCATATTAGGAGAACCAAATTGAACCCTTGGCAACAAGATTGTGGGCGATGCAAAAAAAATAGGGAAATTAATTTTGTGTAAGACGTCATTTCCTTATTGAACTTGATGTCCATGATGACGTCGGAGATTGGCTTATTTTTCTTGCATATGATTATTATGTTGTTGAGTTTGGTCTTGTATGTATATTGAGGGCACTTTGTGTGTGTGTGAAAATTTGCAAGAGATATAAAGAGTATTGAGAGACGTAATCCTAAAAAATTGAGAGTCTGAGAAGACTTGTTTCGTGTTATTGATTCTTAGGGGTTCAAGTTCAATCTAGGACTAAGGAACACAGATGAGTGAGAATGAGTCTGTGGCTGAGTTTAATACAACCCTCATATTTGTCGATTACAATGGAATTTATCTCGCCAATCTCTTTCCACGGAATAGGCGTACCGTCGAGCCACATAAATCCGCTTTGCTCAGATTTCATTTCTGCAATTTACATTTTCATCAAATCACAATGTTTGTTCCCGCTTCCGCGCCAGCTGTAATGCTAATCGATCAAATATACGAATATAACATACGAATGAGGGCAGTGGCCTTGAAAAGCAGAAGTGGTACGATCGTGTCTCATTCAATGTTGATGTTGCATTGATTCGATCGCTCGATCAAGATGGAGAGAGAGGGGGGTGGGGGTGGGGTCTGCAAACACTTGGAAACTCAAAAATCCATCAATCAAGCTAGAAAGAGTTAATATGGGCCAATGGTGTTTGGTTGTGTGGCCATGGCCGCGCAATAATGATGGCGAGAGATTTTCACATATGTCTGTGTGTGTATGTGTGCTTGACATTAAAAGCACGACAGCACTAAGTATCTGAGGCTTTTGGTAGTTGCGAGCTAACCACGTTCACATGAACAACGTTCCCTTCATTTACTTCCATCGCCACTGAAAATAAGCAACAACAAGAATGGTCCACATCTGTCCCTCCCTCAATGCCCCAAAGATGTTGACACATGATTCATGAGAGACAATTCTGAATGATGGATCTCTCTCTCTCTCTCTAATTTTCGTTTGGGTTGAAAATGTAAGTATTATGGAGAAGTTGGAGTACGGCAGCTTAGGGCTATCCCCCAACACTTCAAATGGAGCTAATAATTCAAAAAAATAAAGGTAGAAAATCTCCACATAGTAACCAATAAAACATTTGTGTGGGTAGGTCTAATTTTTTGGTAAAGTGAAACTCTGCCTCTTATATTTTTACACACCTTGGTCAAAATAATATGGATATCCATTGACTTATTTTGAAACCGTTTATGATTGCACTCTATCCAAATACTATATATGATTTAACAGGAAAGATACCTTGAGGAGTCTCACAGCCGAATCTTTGCCTTTTGTTGCCCTAATCATCCATTAAAATTCCTAATTTCATCCTCCTAAAGAATGCCTAATCTCATATATTGCAAGACCTCTCTCTCTTTCTCTCTAATTACTATCGCAATTAATCAACATTGTCGAGATTATGCATTACCAAAGGTGGCAGGCTCCTTTATTGGGCGCAATTATGACCGACTGTTTGAATGTCACTATTGAAATTAGTTCATCAGTTGTCTATAAATTTGTAGGCCAAACTTAGTACACCAAACATCACCGAAACGCATGAACATTTGATGATACTTCTTAGCTTACATTAGCCATCCGTCGCTTAGATTTGGTGAGGATTGTGGCCGGCGAGGGCCACGACTCTCTCGCTAGATCTAGGCAAGGGCATCACAGCCCTTGCCTGTGGTTGGTGACCTTTGTCGACCATCACCTAAACCCAATCACCGACAAAGGAAAATAGGGAATAAAGAAAAGGAAAAAGAGAAAATATTCAAATAAAAATTTACAAAAATCGTCAACGTCATCTTGCTAGTAAATGCTTTGTGTAAGAAGACAAGATTCATGTTACGACTTCCAATCAACATTGGTAGAAAATATTACTATGGAAATCATTAAAAGATTTAGAACTAAATTTGTCAAATTAAATTTTACCAAAAAAAAAAAAAAAAATTTGTCAAATTAAAAAGTTTATGATTGAATTAGACGTTGTACAATAAGTTTATGACTTTTTGGAGAATCGTCAATTGAATTAGATATCGAAACTCATCCAAATTTGTCAACGTTTTGATTCACTTGAAATCACTAGCACTTGAAGAATATATGAGACCCAAATGACCATTCATCTCATCAATTCAACCATATCATTCTGAACAACTTAATATGACCATTTTAACATCTTCTTTTGCCACATAGGTTCAAAGCTTTAATTACCATCTTTTCGTCAACGACAGGGTTGCATGCAATTTCCCTTTTTTCTTTATGCAGTTATACCTAAGATGGGGTTGATAAATCTTCCACGTTTGCCGTAACTATTCACCAATACAAAGCTCACATAAATTGAGTGAGAGCCTGCAAGAGGAGTTAATTTCCATGGACTTGTGGCGGGGCCTAGTACTTGCCATGATAAGCAATGGCTTTCTGAGCACCCCTCAGGTGGTCCTAGAAACCCTACAATATACCTCCTATGTCCTTCGTTTTCATCTTCCTTCCGCACTAGCTAGCTACCTCTCACACATGCACGAATGACAGATTTTCTTCCAAAATGTTTTTATTGACGTGGGGTCGTCGTCGTCATCGATCCGATTGAAAAATCTCATCCGGGATCGTAAATCGAATGGCAAATGATAATGCATGACCCAAGTACAGGACAATTACCAGAGCTAGAGTTGTTAGTTGCAACGACTTTTCCGAATCGGAGTATCTTCTTTATTTTCTAAGAATGGCATGTGTTAATTTTGAGCGACTTTTTCTTAGATATGCGTACAATAATTGTATTGGCCTTGCGAAATGTCCATCCCTCCGCGTCAGGTGGATCAATTTGATTGCTAAGAAGCTAGTTTTGTCACAATTTAGACGATTCAAGAGAGACTAGCGGGGGGTCCCTTGACGTTGATTGCCCATATTTGCAGGTTCATCAGGCTTCATCATGCACTTTAACCCTTTATGGGGAGATCTGCAAGGCAAATCCCATTTCGAGGCCTTGATTGGAAATGCCAACTAACTAATCCCGAATGATTGGATGTTTTAACCGCACATTTATTAGTTTCTTTCACTCCTAGGGCTTAGCATAGCACGGAAATGGATTTAATAAAAAATGGGTTGGCCGGTAACGAGTCCATTTGTTCGTAAAGTACAATTAAGTCGTAATGTCAGCATCGGATAATTGGATCTTAAAATTTGTGAAAAATGCACGATATTCGAGTATCTCTATTGGGTCCCTGGATTTTAGATGATGGAAACATTTGATGTCGTCTTCTTGAGTTTGTGTTTTTCTCTCACCCATGTGTACATTTTTGTGGATGTCCCGGCACTAATGTAAGGCGGAGTATTTTTCACTCCCCGAAGATTGGCAAAACAGAAATAATGGACTGATGAGAAAAGGAAGAAAATGGAGAGAGGGAAAAGGAAGTGGAGCAAGTCAGCAGCGGCTGTCGTCCATGCACCGGCGACGCTCTCTTGCCTCCCTGGAAAGAAGGGACTAGAGGCACATCCTGATGAACAAACACGGAGATAGAGAGAGAATAAAGAAGGGCGGAGGGGATGGCGGAGTTAAGCAGAGTTGGAGCTCACTTAAAAGCCTTCTTGCTATCATCACCCTTGATGGTGGCGAATCTATCGCAACGATTCCACCGCGCGGGCAGCCCCGCCTAAGCCCAAGAAGCTCAAGCGAAGAACGGGCTGTTTTGGACAAAGGTCTTACTCGAGAAAGCCCGGTTTGGTCCGGAATTTTTTCTTTATAAATAAATTTCTAGGTTATGAGTGGAACTGGGCAACATATACACTGAACAGTTCCAAAATTTTCTTCGACGCACTTGCAACAGGAGCCCAAGGCCTCATGTAACCCAACTGGCCTTTTTACTGATAAAAGATCACACACTTTCAATTAGTCGATCCAATCCGTCCATCCACAACTTATTTTATAGCGGTCGGTGCTTCAATCTTGGACCCACTTGGGACCCCAGACCTACGCCAGGGGTGTCGAGCTCAAGACGCCGGGCTCACGGTCCGCTCACAGGGTCGAGGTTGTCGAGCACAAAAAATATTTCCCATTCACTAATTTTTTTTATAAAAACCGCGACCACCACCAAAAAATAGTCCATGGGCCAAGCCTTTCTGTCCAAATGGTCTCCCTCGAGTTCCCTATCTTTGCCCAGGACAGCGAAGGCTTTTCATATCGGAACGGTCTAAGACATTGGACGTTCAGGATGAAAGCGTCGAGATATTGACCTGACAGACGCGTGTGTTCCCTTTTGTCTCTGCGGTATCCCGGCCCTGGAGTTTTCAGAGAAGTCAGAATGAACGTGAACGTTGAACATTCATGGTTCGAAGGTCGTGAGACATGTGACCTGGGATGGGACCAAACGAACTTTGATTAAGGTAAAGATAGTCGTGTCACTGCTATTTGAATGATGTATGGAAATAAATGCAATGTGATCTCTAAATTTTTAGATCGTTTAATGTGATTTTTGAATTTTCAGTATATGTTTAATTTAGTCTCTAAATTATATAAAAGAAATGTTTAGTATTTTCTTGAATATAAATTAATAGAAGGACAACGTTGAACATTTTCGAGTAGTTTAGGGACTAAATTAGACATACCAAAAGTACAAAGCCACGTTGAATATATTAAAAATTCAGAGATTATATTGTATATTTGTAAAAAAATTAAGAATCATATTAAATAAATTAAAAGTTCATAGATGATGTCACTTTACTTATTAACTATGAAAAAATGGACATGAAAATATTTGTAGGGGATACAAATGTAAGGACACGTGTAGAGTCTTGTCATTCGACAATGACAAGACACCTCTCCAAGTTCAAATAGTTCTTTGAATTTAATTTCATTACTTTTCTAGCTTTGAAATTTGACTAACCGTCCCTCTCTTTCATGACAAGCCCACTTTACCGTAAACGTTTATTGAAAAATTTCACAAATTAAATGGTATACGATTTTTCTTGTGAACATATTAATTGCTAGTCAAAATTTTAATACTATTTTCATCTAATTTCACATACTCATGATAACAAGAAAAAAAAAAGTTGCTTTGCTTGATGCATCTACTTATATATATATATATATATTATAGATGGAATTATCTAATCAATTCTAAGCTTATCGTAGGATGCCAATTCGGTCTTAAAATTTTGTAACTTCGTCAATTTAGTTGTAAACATTTGTATAAAATTTCAATATAATCATTTTGATAGATTTTGTCAGAAATCACTAAAGTAATAGTGGGACATATAGGATAATTAGTAATAATTGGACCGTCACATTAATGACTTTCGATAAAATTGACCAAAAGAATTATTTTGAAATTCAATAGAAAGACTTATACCTAAATTGGTAAAATTGAATAAGTTTTAGACTAATCAGTCAATCTTCACGTTGTTTTTACATGCAAGCTATATAAACTATGGCAAGAGTGAGTATCATGCTAGGAAAATGTACACATACATATGTATAAATTTGCACGCAAGCGGGGTAATGATTATTCTTATATAAATCTCTTCTTTTTTTTTTCAACATCAACCTATCATTGGGGACCTAACGTAGCACAGCCCAAGGCTATCATGGCCACTAATGATTTCCGACCTGATAACTGTCGGTAGAACTTTTCGTAATTGGATTATTGATTAACTTTAGCAGTTGAATTATCTACTCAACTATATGATATTCGGAGTAGTGAATGTGACGGTCCAATCATGAATGCGATATGAGATCTAACTTCCGCCACTTTCATGATTTCTTTTAACGTTTTCCAGACCCTTAACCTAAATCATCGACCATCAATGACGATAATTAATGCCACCGTTTGGTCGCATTTCTGCCTAGAGCCGGGGCCTACCATATCAGAAGAATGCCTTCGAAAGAAACAGCTCTTCAACCGAATTAAATGGGAAGACCGAAATACATTTTTTTCTGAAAATCAAAATAGATAAGGAAAATTATCTAAGTATATACGCCAATTTAGTCGTAAACTTTTTTATTTTACCAATTTAACCTTAAACTTTTGTGTGAAATTCCAACTAATTATTTCATTCAATTTTCGTTGAAAATAGTTGACATAGGACAATTGGCAATGATTGGACTGTCATTTTAGTCATTTCCAACGAAAATCGACTAAAAGAATTACGTTTAAATTTCTTGTATTAAGATTAAATTTGTAAAATTAAAAAATTTAAGACTAAATTAACATCCATATGACAGATTTAGGAGTAGTTGAGCAATTTTCCCAAAATAGAAACATATCTGGCGTGTACGAAAGAGGCATATGTTCTCCGAGGCAAGAGCGAAGAAGCAAGACAAGTATTCGAAACCTTTTTGTCTCCATGACTTTGTATTCACGAGAAGCTGCAAGTGATTCTCACTTCTCAGGTACAGTTCATGGAAAGAGATCGCAGACCCACCCTCCATTGTGTTCTCTGATACTCTGGTGCGTGTAACGTATGACTAAGGTTAGATGACTCTTATTAACTCGTGACTCCAAATCCTCATGGATCTAGGCCGGGCTTGTGATCAAATTCGATGTAAACTATTCGGATTGACGAGTTCTGTATGTTTGTAGCAGAGGTGGAGGTAGTAATTGTTTGATGAATCTTGCATGTACGTCGTATTTGATGAGATTCACATGAGATTTGTTATTTTTCAATATGGTAGATTCAATTTACTACGTACAACTCATGCAATGTGTTCTCGAAAAATGTTCAAACCACACGAGTACTAATTCCATTGAATATGTAGAAACATGATACATAGTTTTTGAGGTGGTGTAAGAAGACACGGGAGATGTACTTCAAGATATCTATATTATCTACTCGAACTCCGAAACTTCATTTTTTTAAGTCCACTCTAGAAATTAAGAACAGGCATAGGGTCGACACGTCTATGTTGTGAATCTGCGAGACTCGTGTACAAGGGAGTCGTTTCTTACAATGGATCACAAACTTGGAATCGATCAGGACCCGCATCATCAAACATCGAAATGGAGATGAAGTTTGTGGAAATTTGACGAATTGGTCGCACTATGGATCGTGCCATTTGATCTGAATCGATTTTTTGGGTGCAAATAAATGGTGGAGTGTGACATCTGATGACTAGTGAGGACTGCGAAGAAGGCAAAAAAGATGGTTGCTTTTGCGACCTTTCTTCCTATATATTGCATTGACCCATATCTAATCATTCATGGAGAGGGACGTAAGCTCGGTGGGTTAGGTGAGAAGCAATTCTCTTTGATACCAAACGGGAATTATTGTTCTCGATTCATGGAAATAAGCAATTGGGGACAACCCCAAAACTCGTGAAGAAAATGGTAAAAAAGAAAAAAAAAAACAATTGAAGGGTCGCGACGAAGGTTGTCAAAGCTGTTACTTCACGTTAGCGTGAAACGAAAGGCAGGGCCTTTGTTGCCTTGTTCGATTTAATGGAATTACCTTATCGTCGAATGATGGTGGGGGAGACATGAAAGCTTAATTCTTTGTTGTTTCTTCCAAAGACATGTTATGTGGATAGAATAAGAAAGCTAGATAGGAGAAAAAGTTAGCCTTCCAATGTTTAGAGATGCACATCAAATTGGATCGGTCGGGATATATTTGATAAGAACCACGAATACATCATCAAGTTTTAAGGTTGATAGAATTTTGTTCTACTCTAATAGGATAATGTAATTAAAAAAAGCAAAAAATAAAAATAAAAATGGAAAGAAATTATAGAACAAAGAACTCACTCTTCTTTGTCTATCATGGATAACAACAATCTCATCACTGGTTTCGCTAATGACCAACGTGTGGTACGATGGTCATTACTCCGAGGGGACCACTGTAAGACCCATACAAAAAGAAGGGATACGATGAGCAGGAAATCGAACGAAACTTCCTGCCCGTTTCAAGATTGGACCATGTCTCCAAGACATGTACTTGGGTAATACGTCACCAATTATGGACAAAAAAAAGGAGAAGAATTATTCTCGAAAATTGACAACATCCTAGTAATTTCTTAGCTTATGCCATAGTGGCCGGAAATTACGCAAGATCGCACGTTGGAAGAAGGGCGCGAAGTAGAGAACGTGAGAAGGAAGAAAGGAGAGTGCCAGAACCAAAAGAGGACGATGCTTTTCTTACTTTCCTTTCTTCCTTTTGGCTTGTGGGTTGACAACTGGCTGAGAAGGAAGTGGGGGTAGATCAGTCAGCGAAAGGGCCAGTGCCCGATGTTTTAGGTGGGGTCTAAGATTCGGGATGACATAAAGAAGACAAGAGGGCGAATAAGTATCCGAGACCAGCCAGCAATCAGCATCATCCCTCGGTTCACAATGAGTGGTTGGTAATGGTATGATGACTTTCCCTTTTCTTTCTTTTATTAAAGAAAAAAAGAAGAGGGAATATTGTGGATTTGACAGTGTATATCGATATGTATTGTATGTATGTTATTGTTGCTTTTCTTTTAGAGTCTAGCCAAAGAAAAAGCAAACGAGGAAAGAATTAAAGTCAATTCATTAGTTTAAACATAAAGTGAATCAATCTTAAGAAGGGGCAGTGTTTGATATTTGTTCACTCGAGTTTAGAACCAAGCGCATGCAATGTATCTGAATATTATTTGGTTGAAAAAAAGAATTGTAACGAGAATCTTGGAATCATGCTTGTGCTATTATACTAATTTAGTTTTAGTCCCTTTATTGTGCTTTTGTTACTATTAAATTCCCTAACTCAACTCTAATCACGATTATAAGTTTAAAACTCAATTTTTTGTCCATCAAGTCGGCCTCGACAAATCGACAAATGGCGCCTACATATATGGGTTTCTAAAATAATAATACCAAAAAGCTATGCAAATAGATAATGAAGCAATTTAAATAAATATACTTTATCAAGTGAACTTAACTTTTAAAGTTTGAGGGTTTTTGTGCAATAGCGATATTGCTAAGTTCGAGTTTAGTATCCTGGGATAGGAGCATATTAAAAATTTCAGAAAATGTCGTGTACTTAAAAGACTTTATTTTTTTGTTGATATTTCTTTTTATGATATTGTAACGTTTCAATATCTAGGAACAAGCAGGCCGAATCAATGTTGGGGGTGTTTATACATACAAGAGGCCTTTTGAGTGGAACATTCTTAAATGCATTTGAGTTCACATGTCGAGCGTAATCACAGTCACTAAATTTGTAAGATCCACGTGATTAACTATCGTGATGGACCCAATTCATGGCAAACTAAATTCAAGTAACTATTTTTTTCTATGAAAGTGTTTTCCAAAGAGAAGTGTGTTGCTTAAAACTAACTAACATCACCATATATAGAACACTATCAACTTAGGAGGTTGTTTAGTGATGTAATTAAGAAACATCCAAGTCACTAAAAGGATCTCAAAAGGCACTCCTTGTTAATATTCAAATTCATATAAAGAAAGTTGCTTTATCCTCCTCCTATAAAATTTCCCTTTTAAGCGTCCTTTGACGATTCTCATTTCTAAAGATAGTATTTTAAATATCTCATTCTCCCTTTTCAATTTTCAAATTGGAATGCCACGTCGAGACTAAATAGAAGCCCGCAAAACATATCCCCACTATACTTATGATGTCCACGTGCCGATGCTCAAGCTCCCAACATTTCGCGCCATGAAAAAAAAGCACCGCCCCATTGTTGTCCTATAAAAGTTTTTTTTTTTGTAAGTGTCCCTCGATAACCTTTTTTTTTTTTTTTTGGTAAGACCCCCGGGATAACTTTCATGCCAAAAGATACCATCTTTTGATGTCCGAATTTCCACTCTTTGGATCGAGGTTTATAGGACTGCCGCATCGAGATTTAATGAAAAGAACTCCATGGACCAACTTAAATGAAAGGCGCAGAAGAAGTTGTTAACACAGTTGGTTAGGAAAAAGGAAAGTATTGCACCAAGAGAGGATAGAAGAAGGAAAAATACATTAATACGGCAGAGATTTTATTTTGCCAAATAAAAACCATTTCCCGTTCGAGATAATTAAGACAAAGAAATTAAAAAGTCACTCCAAAAGAGCCGCTTGTCCCCCCCTCAAAAATAGAAGAAAGGCAACAAAAATAAAAATAAAAAAGAAGAAGAGGGGGAGAAAATCTCGGGGAGCCGATTGGGCTGGCGACTCCACTGTGACCGTGCGTTTATTACACACTGCAAAGCTGCAGCAAAGTCTGCGCTCCCTCCCCCCCAAATACTCCAATTCACAATTCATTAGTCATTACCCCATTTTCCTCCTCCCCCTATATTATTAAAAAAATAAAATAATTTATAATTCCACCCAATTTCATGCAAAAAAGAGAAAATGAAAAAAAGAAAAATGGAAAATCAGCTCCCTCCAGCTCTCTGTCTTAGCTCTCCTCTGTTTCTGAGTGTGTCTGTACTGTACCCACCAAAATTAAGCTTAATTAAACGCGCTTCTTCCTCAGCTAAACCGTACCCGACTCTCTGTCTTCGCTTCCAGCACACCAAAAAAAAAAAAAAAAAAAAAGCATTTGGGATTGAAAACGCGATTCGCCTTTTGTTGCTGAAATTGCATCGCTTCCGAGGCAAAGCACCAGCGAAAAGCTATCCCCCCGCCCTCCATCCCCAGCCCCGAAGAGAGAGAAAGCTGGGGAGCTAGAGAGAGACAGAGACAGAGAGAGAGCTCGCGAGCTAGAGAGATAAAGGGCGGCGGCGGCGGCGGCGGTGGTGGCTCCGGCTCGCATTCTCGCCGGTTAACCGGCAGTGATGACTGAAGACGACGACGACGTCCTTGCCGCCGTTCGCTCGCTCCCGCGTCCCTAGATCTAGCCGCGCTCTGCTCCCCGGAACGTCTCCGTCTCCGTCTCCGTTCGTGTAGTTCTCTCCCCCCCTGCTCCTTCGAGTGACGGCCGGCTTGGCGATGGTGGCCTGATCCTGTCGCAGGTACTGCTTCCCCTTCGTGCGAGCGGAGTTGCCGTTGTCGCCTCCTCTGGCTCTTCCCCGCGGTGTGTCTCTGTCTTTGACTGCTCGGAGTTTTTCTTGACTACGAGTGAAGAGTCTCTCAGTCGTCGAGATTGTTGGCTCTCCGTGCGCGCGCCCGTCGCTTTTGTGGTTTCGGTTCCTCTCGCGCCTCCTCGTTCGTTCTCTTGCGTCGGTGACGTGCGTGCTCAGTGAAGAGAGGCTACGAGCAATCCGATCCGAATGCGATTCTGCGTTTTCTTTTTCTTCTTTGGTTTTGCCGTGAAGAATCGCGTGGGAAGATGGTGCGGTGAGCGGTCGACGGGCGTAATCCTCCGGAAAATGTGGTATTGGACGTGCGAGGAATTGCGTTTCCGGTTCGTGCTCTGAGCGCGAGCTCGGACTTGGAGATTCTTCTAAGTGATTTGATTATTGAAGCTTTCTTTCTTTCTTTCTTTCTTTCTTTCTTTTTTTTGGGCCTGCCAGTTTGTGCGGCGGTTGAATCGAAAGCACAATGGCGTCGAGGCGCGTGTCGAAATCGAATAGATTGAGTCTGAGCAGTTCTAGAGCCGCCAATTCTCCTGCATCCTCGACCACGACGTCTTCGAAACAGAATCTGGAAACTTCCATCGACGGCCAGAGCTCTCCCGCATCGTCTTCGGCTCGCAGCAAACCTCAATTCTTCTACTCGGAGACTTTCCCTTTGGATTCCGAAAGATCCAAAGAGAATGTCACGGTGACCGTCCGGTTTCGGCCACTCAGGTGCATGGGCTTCCTTGAGTAGTGAATTTCTGGTGGAATCGTGTGGGACATCTGCCAATGTGGTTTGTTGGTTTTGTTTGGAACAGCCCCAGGGAAATTCGCCAGGGTGAAGAGATTGCTTGGTATGCCGACGGAGAAACGATCGTGCGCAACGAGCATAATCCATCAATTGCATATGCATATGGTAAGTTTTTCAAAAGTGTTTGGCCATGTTGATACGTGATCTCTATCTCTTTTAGCTAATTCCTGTAGTAATAACTGAAGTGGGCAGGTATATTCACATGTGTACTAAATTTTCTTTTGGCACTAGCTTTAGATTTCTAAAAAGATTGACTAGAAAATATATTGCGCTTGGAAGGCTACATGCATTTTTTCTGTCCAACAAAAGCTAAGAGTGGTTAGTTATGGTTTTAAGTACAATGAACTGTCAAATAGATAATTCCAATTAGCTTCAGCAATTTTATCTCAGCCTAGTTGAACTCATCCAATAACTCCCTGCTTCCTTTCCACTTGACATTCTTGCTTGGTTTTACAAAAATTACTGTCCATTCCACGTTTCCTAGCTGACTCCGGACTCTAGACAGCTCCCTTGATAGTCCTTACTGTCAAAAGAATGAACCGCTAGTAATAAAACATGCTCCCCTTAATCTTATTATCTGAGATCAACCAATTGGTAGCTGTATTGCCAGTTCAAACTTAAGTTTTTGTGGTAATGCAAGAATGCAGGGGGATTGCATTTGCGAATCAGTAATACTTATTTATTACTCACCATTGTTGGAAGGTGTTAGCAATTCATTGAGGCTTTGTATTATATTCCTATATGCTCAGAAAACTAGACTTTATTTTCTCAAAAATATTCCTTATTTATGAGAGGCTGAAATTGTTCTCATCCTGTGCCAGCAATGAACTTTTTCTTAGTAGTTACAATCTATACTTTATTAGCTTTAACTTTTCCTCTTTTATGCTTCTAGATCGCGTATTTGGTCCCACGACCACGACACGTCATGTCTATGATGTTGCTGCTCAACATGTTATTGGTGGTGCTATGGAAGGAATCAATGGTCTGTATGCTGTTGGCTATTCAAACTCTTCTATCTCTAATTGCAGAGTCTCTACATTGTACATTTTGCTTTTTGTCATCTATCTTTACCTCCCAAATGCAGGAACTATTTTTGCATATGGTGTGACAAGCAGTGGGAAGACTCACACCATGCATGTGAGTTCATGTACTCTGTAAAGCTTATGTCACCTCATATTGGAATATGAATTTGATCACTTTACTCTGATCTGAAATGTGCTATTGCATCCTTGAGGAGTCATTCATACATTTTCCTCACTCATAGTTTTTCTCGTAGTATATTTTGTCAGTATCTCCTAGATACTGTATGTTTTTAAATGTACTTGGAATTAGGAGGGGTCAATTCCCGGTTTGGTTTGGTTCCAAGGTGGAAATGGGAAATCGACCAAGAGGACCGGTTCCCAATTTTGGGAACCAATGACCAAACCATTTGGTCCTAGGACTGGGAATCGGACTAGACTGTTGGTTCCGGTCTGGTCTAATGGAACGACCGCTTTTTTTTTTCCCCATTAAAGGGTGGCTGTGCACAATGAGAGAGAGTGACAAATCTTAAGATATTGACGGAAGCAACGATGAGTGAAGAGTTTTTGTGTCGTAGTTTGTGGTACCATTGAACGAGATAGTATTTAGTTCGCATTTTACTATTTCTTTTAAAGAAATAATTTTAAAAAAAAGCATTTGTAGTCGGTTCGGTCTGATCCAGTCCAGTTCCCTCTTGGAACTGGGAATCAGATTGCCCGGACACCTGTTTGAATTTTAGGAACCAGGAACCAGACTGATACTCCCAACAACCAGACCGAACTGGCTGATCTGGTTCGGTCCAGGCACTTCCCAATTTGGGCTGTTCGTTTTGCACTCCTCTACCTGGAATGAAACTAACACAATCACATTGCTCATAGATGGAGTTTTAAAATAAATAGATCTTTCTTGGGTATTGTATTTAATACTATTTGGCAACATTCGGTTCTCAAATTTGTGCTGAGGGTTCCAGTTGCATCAGTTTACTTTGACTTTATCATAACAATTGTTATAACATAGTCTGAGAGAGATTCGGCCCTCTTTTGGTTTGGGACTCCTCAGAATGAACTGTTAAAAGAAAAAAATATGTTTTCTACTTTTTGCTAATGTGAATAAATGGAGTGACATAGATGCAAGATGATTTTTATCCATGGATAGGAATTAACTCCATTTTCTTAAACACTGCAGCATAACATATTCTAAGCTTTATTACACTTCTGTTTTTGTGGTTCATCGAGTATGGTCAACGTAAATGTTTTTCCTGCTTCATGAACAAGCAATTCATAGTCTTGATTTATTCAATTCGAGTGTGTTTTAACCTCATTTCTTCAGAGTACTAATAGTCAGTTTGATGAAAGAGAGAATTCCATGCTGAAAGCCTCTAAATAAGAACTTAAAAGTTTTGTTTGGAGTTGGGTCAAACTAACTTGCTTGAATAACAAACTCCCTATCTCTGTCTTCTTATTGTTTTAGCATCCCACTAAATGAAAAGGGTAAGTAAATTCATCCATCAGGATAAAGTTCATGCAATGATGATGTGTTAAGAAGATGCTTTAGTCCTAAGCTAACACCATAACTGTGGGTTGTTTTCTGAACTATGAGGTCAAGTATTTCATATTGTGCTGCTTTATGCGGTGCTTTATCCTACTCCTTGTCATGCATGGCAAACTTAGCTGGAGGATACTATCTGCAGCGGCTTACTGAGTGTAGTAATTTCATGTGATCTCAAGCTATGCATCTGAACTTGCAATCACAATGATGGCTCTTTGCAGGGTGATCAGAGGTCCCCTGGAATTATACCACTAGCTGTTAAGGATGCTTTTAGCATTATTCAAGAGGTAAATTCTATAGTAGTCAGAGCCAGCGGTGTGTCTTCTACCTTGATCTTCTTGTCACAAAATAACATGTTTTCTTGCAATTCAGACTCCGAACAGGGAATTTCTACTTCGTGTGTCTTACTTAGAGATTTATAATGAGGTAAGTTTCTTCTCATGATTTCCAAGTGCTTGGTTCCTTCTGCCCTGTTACACTAATTTTGTTTCTTTCGGTGATTTTGGTATCTGTACTTAACATGAAGCAGTTTGGTTGCTCTAATACACTAGTCTATGAAATCACTGTGGTTTTGATACTTCATGAATTGCAGGTTGTAAATGATTTGCTAAACCCAGCTGGGCAAAACTTAAGAATTCGAGAGGATGCTCAGGTGACCACTTAACAATTGCTACTCTTCTTAGAAATTTCTTCATGCTTGCTTGGGCTTTGTTTTTTTTTTTTTTTTTACTTAAAATATTATTTGTACCTAAATAATTAATTGCACTGATGGAGAGAAGATCGTGATGGACATCGGAGTTTGGAAACCACCCCTAGACATTGGAAATATGTGAAAAAGGTTATCCCGCATTCAAGATGTTTCGAGGGGCAATGCTACCTCCTCGCAAGGAAATATGATCAACCTTAATCGCTTTTGCAATTTTTACGCTATGGAGTTCCATAATCTAATGATTGCTTCAACAGCAATTGAATACAGTCTGCTTTATGCCAAGCTGTCATTTATTTTTAGGGCAAAAGCTACCAAAAACCCTAAACTATGCCTACTATGACACATTTGCCCTAAACTTTTTTCTTGGACACCAAAAATCCCAAATTTGTACCTGTGGACATATTTATCCTCCGTCAAAGTTCTATCAGCGAGAACCGTTAAAAACTTGCTTACATGGACACCGGAAAGCAAATAATGTTGACATGGGCCCATGTGACTTAAGTGAAATAAAAATGACATTGTTTTAGCTGAAAATTCATATAACAGAGCCTTGACAAACGTTAAATGCGTCACATGGGTACAAGTTTGGGGTTTTTTATGTCACAAGGAAAAGTTTAAGGTAAATGAGTCATGGTAGGCATACTTTGGGGTTTTTGATGTCATAAAAAAAAAAATCAAGAGTAAATGTGTCATAGTAGACATAATTTGGGTTTTATTTTTTGTGGCTTTTTCCCTTATTTTCATTTCATGTTATATTTGTCAAATCTGCCACGCTTGTAAGGAGGCCAAATTGGCAAGTCGGACACATCTTTTTAACAAACATTGAGTTTGGGTCTCACATGGCTAATAAGAATGGTTTTGCAGGGGACCTTTGTTGAGGGAATAAAGGAGGAAGTTGTACTGTCTCCCGCTCATGCCCTCTCCCTGATAGCAGCTGGAGAAGGTAAATGATGTGAAATTATATTACTCTGGAAGGAAAATAATCATTCAAATGAAGTATAATTGTCCATTCTAATGCATATAATTTGGTAATATTTTTATCTAGAGAAAGGCGTTAGGTCTATCTAAATATAAAGGTAGATGCATGATCTATCATGCAAGTTGAACCGAAAAAATGACGCACAGCTTCATGTCCATATAAAGTAACAAAAGAATAAAAAGGTGTGAATAATCCATATAGAATCAATGGATTCATGGCAAAATTCCTCTATGGTATAATTCATTTTTCTCACAAATGTTTTGGCTGATAAAGGGATCAAATGGTATAATATCTTTGTGCTATTAGTAGATTGGAGGATTAGAAACATGATTGTTACTGTTGAAATGGCTGTTTTTGCATTAATTGCTATTTCATTAATCTTACTGACAATGTACTGGTTTTATTTGGTAGCTTAATTTTTTTTGATGCTCGTGATAGTTTAATATTGAAATTGTCGTTTGTGTGATTTTTATTGACCACAGAACATAGACACGTTGGATCCACCAATTTCAATTTACTGAGCAGCCGGAGCCATACAATATTTACTCTGGTATGTTGCTTATATTCTGACAAAAACAAGATTGACTTGCTGTCATAATTATGACTAATGCGTTGATTGAAACATTGAAGTTCTTTACGGTAGAGTTTTTGTAAATTAAACAATTAAAGAGCCATTTTATCCCTCCAGAAATGGAGAGGGAAACAAGAGACGGATCAAAGATAAAGAAGGAAGGAAAGAAAGAAATTCTTTTCACCTATGAAGACTCAAAGAAAAGAACCATCACATATGATTGCAACCTTTAACTATGCACTGTGTCACCTCTCCATAGCAATAGATGGTTTTAATCAGAGAAATCGGCAGAGATATCACACCTGTTTTATATGGAAGTAGAAGCTGTTGACCTTCTTGCTTTATCAAGTGACCAGGTATCACTAGCTCAATCAGGCATATAACTCGAATGTTCCTGCCAGACGAGTCAACAATCAGTGATTAATTGCCAATGTAATCACATAATATCAAAAATATGCCAAAATTGACTAGCTAAAATAATGTGAAACCCCAGGAAAATAGCAGACTCGTTATTGACGAGCAGAAAGTAATTCTAAAATGGATATCATTTGAATTACCTCAGCGAATGAGTGACATATATAAACTGCCAATAACAATACTTCATCCATCTTGATAAGCTTTGGGCATGTATGTCTCTCTCTTTCTTTCCTCTTACAATGTTACATCTGCTCCTGCTGTTTACAGACAATAGAGAGTAGCCCATGTGGTGAAAACTCAGAGGGGGAAGCAGTAACCCTGTCGCAACTGGTAAAATCCAAAATCTTTCATTCGATAAGTTTGTTCAAGTTTTTTGATTGTTTTTTGTAGTTTCAAAGAGCAGCAGATAGCAATTGTTGCCATAATTATATTGTGGTGGTCAAGGTGGGTAGCACCATTGCTGTTGGCTGCTAGCGTGGTGTGAAGGAAAGTCATACTCACTGCTTTATTGGGGACCACTCTTGCTGAGAAAACTGTCCTGTTTTTTCGCGACTGATTTTCTATATCAGTCAATAAGCTTGGATGATTGATCAGGCAACTAACTGTGGCTTGTCCTTTATAATAGCAACTAAATCAACCCAATCAAACAAAGTTTTTTTTTTTTTTTTTTAAAAACTAGTCAAGGAAACACTATGGCATTTCATTCAGAAAAGAAGTTGACATCTTATAATTCTTGATCATTTTTATGTGTGCTTTGGTACATTTACCAAACACGAAAGTATGAATGTCTTATCACAGATGAATGTTCAAAGTTGCAGACCTAGGCTATCTGAAAGTTTTTAAAAGTAAATTGAAGCTGAAGAATTAGCATCTCACTGTTTCTACTGTCTGATAGAAAAGAACTTGGACTGCAATCATTGTAGTGTAATTTCACAACACAATAATATGCCCATTGTAACCGTTTCCACAGTGATTGCAATGCGATTGCTTTTGCAACCACTTCCTCTAGGTAGATCATTGCTTCCACGAAGAGTATGGTTTTTCAATTTTTTTTTTTGGAATAATAGATTAAACATTTGAGTATTGATTGTTTATAAATGATTTGTTTTCCATATAAAAGTCTGCAACCTGTAACCTTTCATGTTTTACTTATATCTGCAGAACCTCATCGATCTGGCAGGTTCTGAAAGTTCAAAAGTTGAAGCAACTGGTATCAGGAGGAAAGAAGGATCCTACATCAACAAAAGTTTGCTAACTCTGGGAACTGTGAGGCCTCATGTGTTTCTTTATCAAATCAAGTTGTTAGTATGGATCAATTTGGTTTTCTGACCTTTTAGAGATGATAGTCTGGTACTTGACTCGGTGCAGATATTATTTACTGTTTGCCACAGCAAAACTACTTCAGTCTATTCTCGTTTCCCGGCCCCTCCCTCCCTCCCTCCCTCCCCCCTCTCTCTCTCTCTCTCTCTCTCTCTCTCTCTCTCTCTTCCTCTCTCCCCTCTATGTTTCTTTATCAAATCAAGTTGTTAATATGGATTGATTTCGCGAGTTTAGACAATGGGTATTGTTTAGTCAATCTTAGTGTTATACTTGTGTAGCCAGGAGAAGGAAAAGAAGTGAGCTAGTCTTAGGACAGCAAGGGTATGTTTTCCCATTGAAGGGATGCAGAAATAGCTTTTTGAGTCCTTGTGTAAGTTTGGGGAGATCTAATGACGTAGGTTGAGGAAGACAACTCGTAATATATGGTTCTCAGTTGCTTATCTTGAGCTGAAGAGATCCTTGTGTAGTTCACTGTAAGACTCTTTGGCCTCAATGAACCACCATTTAAGGCTTAGTTTGTGTTTTTATGCTCTGTTTGCGAAAGAATATGCAAAAAAAGACGACAAAATTTCTCCCTGTGTACTTTTGTGAATGAACAGGATTTTTCTTTGGTTTTTCTGGTATCTAGAAAAGGAAGAAGCAGAAGAAGACAGAAGTGTTGATGACAGCAAATATTATAAGATAAAGCAATGTTTATTTTCCCTAGACTTTATGTCTTGTGCTTTGGTTTCAAAACTGCATTTTTTGGATCAGTTAAGATAAATTGCGAGCAATATCCTCTGTTTGAAATGAGATGTTAAGCAGTTAAATTAAGTTGCGCAGAATCATAATTTTTAAGGCAAAATTGTCACTCAATTGACTAAATGCCAAGTGGGTTCTAAGTTCTTGAACTGCATGCATTCATCTCATACCCCAACCAACAATGATATTGATCCAGTCATGAAGTTGTCAATTTTTGAAATTTTTTTTTCTGGGAATTGTTTTAAAGTCATGGCTATTATTTTACTTCTGAAAGGTTTAGTTTTAACTGAGTATTGTGACTTTTAGGTAATATCGAAATTAACTGATGGGAGGGCTACTCACATACCATACCGAGACTCCAAGTTGACGAGGCTCCTCCAGTCTTCTCTAAGTGGTCATGGACGAGTATCTGTAAGCCTTCAAGTTACTTATGTCAAATCATAGATATCATTTCTGAAAAAATTGGTCGATTGTAATTATTATTCTTCTGGAGATTCCAGCTTATTTGCACCGTCACTCCTTCATCGAGCAATTCTGAGGAGACACATAACACATTGAAGTTTGCTCATCGTGCAAAACATATTGAAATTCAAGCAGCACAAAACAAGGTGAGCACACTTGATCTGTCGATTCCCCATATTTGAGGATCCTTATATCTGATTTATTTTTATGCAGATCATTGACGAGAAGTCGCTGATTAAAAAGTACCAAAATGAGATACGACGCCTAAAAGAAGAACTAGAACAATTAAAGGGTATCGTCACCATTCCTCAAAGGAAAGATGCTTCTGGAAAAGATGACATTCTGCTCCTGAAACAAAAGGTACTCTAATAGTCTGTCAGCATGGTCATTATTGTTTGAAAGGGCTGAAAGCAAGTTATTTCAAAGTTATAAGTAGGATTGTCAGTTAGGAATACAAAGGCCTCTCCTCATCTATTTTTTTTCAATCAAGATAAAATAATCATTGTGTTTACCTGCTAAAAAAAAGCTCTCAACTTTTTATTTACCATCTCCTCCCAAAGGATTCAACCTCATTTGAATCCTGTGGTGGATTTCATTAGTAATGCATAGAAACTGCCAGAAGAAGTGCCTAAGCTGTATAAAATGTTGAAAATTGCAGGAGTGCAGCAAGGATGTTCTTAAATATTGTATACCTTAATCATGATATCCTTGTAATCAATGAAAACAGTTAGTGCTAGCATTTGCCAACATTAGGTGGTTGATTTCATCATGGTAGAGACTAGTGGTTAAGTTTCATAACTTTCTTCATATATTTGCCTCTGTGGCTTTTTCTTCATAAAGTGAGGAAGACATAATACTAATTGTATGACCTGTTCCATTTTTTAATTTGCAACTATATGTGTAAAGTTAGAAGATGGTCAAGTTAAGCTTCAGTCCAGATTGGAACAAGAAGAGGAAGCAAAAGCTGCTTTATTGGGCCGAATTCAGCGGTTGACAAAATTAATCTTGGTATCCACAAAAGATTCACCGTCGTCCAAATTTCCTCATCGCCCAAGTCATAGGAGAAGACATTCCTTTGGTGAAGAAGAGGTGCGGTTAGTTTTCATAATAGCTTGTTTCTATGACTTTAAAAAAAAGAATATGTAAGAGTTTGTTTCTATAGTTTTCTTTTTGTTTAACAACTGTGTACAGTAATTTACTTTAAAAGCATTTTAGGTTTTGGTTTACTTACTCAACATAAAGCGTTTCATGACTGCTACTTTATTCAACTTATACAGCTTGCATATCTACCCCACAAAAGACGGGACTTGATGTTGGATGATGAAAATATAGAGTTGTATGTTTCTCTAGAGGCCAGCTGTGAAACAGCAGATGAACCAGTGAAGGAGGAAAAGAAGAGCAAGAAGCATGGATTGCTGAACTGGTTGAAGCCACGTGTAAGAATTACAAATCTTCTGTTCCTTTCTAGATATTGCATATTTTTATAATTCATATTGCCTTTCTTTTTTTTTTTTTTTTTTTTTTGGCGGGGGAGGTCGTCTATGTAGAATTCTACTGTTCTTTTTCCTGTGTTTAAGGGGTTCTTGATATGCTTATTAGGAATTCCCATCACTGTTGTTTTAACTTGTGCCATATGCATATCTTGATGCTTTCGTTCCATTAAATGATAACAGAAGAAACATTTAAGCATTGGATGCTTAGCATTTTCTCTCATGTATATGGCCTTATTGGATTTTTTTTTTTTCATTTTATTTGACACTAAATCTGTGGTACTGAATTAAACAAGCCATTTTTGTTTGAGATTCTAGTAAAAGCTTCAATTTTAGATGCAAGGTGCTGGTAAACCATGCAGCAATCATACCTAAAGATCTCTAACTGCGGGATCTTCATCTGTACCAGTGAACATCCTTCATGAGGGATCTGTAACTCATTAGATGTGTCAGGCTTCCTAGTAGATTGTGCTACGATGTGATTAATATCATTAAGCTCGGCATGCTACAATTCAATATTAGGAAGACATAATGCATAAGAAAAAACATTATCTCTAGAGATCTGGGTATATTGTTGATACCGAGTCATATTTCACTTGGAATTTTGCAAACTAGACATACAGTAAAGAGCTCACACCCTATTGCAACATGAGGCCCATGGGTACTCCTCTTTTCAAGTATTCAAGAGAAGTTCATGATACACACACACACACACACACATATGTATATGTATATTAGGTCCACCATGTTGTTAGTTAGAATATGGATGTACCAATCTACAGCTTCATCTTTTAAATATTTGGAGAGCCTATTAATTAAAATGCTGAAGATTTTCTCAGGATTTTCCATAGTACTTGGAAACATAAAAAAATTGGGGGTTTGAAGCATTGTTTAATTTTTTTCATACATTTTCCTCTCTTTTTGTTCATTTTTTTTTGCTTTGACTTCCATTATAGCTTTGGCTTCTATTTTCCAAATATGGTTGCCCTAGTGAACTGGTTCACCTATATGCAGCCAAATGCTTTCAACTAGACTTTATCAGCATATTATTTTTCAGTTGAGTCTCATGTTGTCTGTTTCCTGTTTCTTCTGTTTACAGAAACGAGATAGTGGCTTGGGTACGCTGGCAAGTACTAGCGATAAATCAAGTGGAGTAAAATCTATTAGCACACCTTCAACACCCCAAGCCGAAAGTGGCAACTTTCTTACAGAATCCAGAAATTCCCAATCTTTAGTAACAGAAAGTTCCCCTGTAGCAGATATTCTTTGTGAGAGTAGAGAGGACCGAGATGTGCGAGAAGATAACTTTTTGGGACAAGAGACACCTCTGGTAAGCCATTTATGTTTTCTATGGCAAGTGTTAAGCAGGAAACTTGCCAAGACCTGGCAGTTGGTTGATATTTTCATCAACAATTAGTATTCTTATCTTGGCAATGAACTCTCACTCATAGAAAACACTATTACCAAACAGTGCCTAGGAACTGCATGCAACTTTGTGGGTTTATGCCGAAGATATTCTTATATTGTTCATGAGTGTTCTAAGACTGTTCCAAAATTATTCTTCTAGTCTGTTGAATGTTCAGTCACAACATGAATCTGCACATCATGGCCATGTGCTATTCCAGGTTCTGTCAAAAGTAGAATGTTTGGTTTCTCTCTTTGGGTTAAGTCAGAGATGCATGCATGCATTAGTGTGTCATGATTCATATGAGATCTCTCTCCTTTCTCCATCCACACACACATGCACCTAAAGGCATGCAAACTTGATGCACTATACATATGGACATTTGCATATATTGTACAATTGCATGTATCAATGTACTTATGTACGTGTAAATTTGCAAGTCCAAATTTGTGGTGAGTTACATTATTACCCATATACTTACACTTGTATTCTATGGGGTCCAGAGTAGCATAAAATCAATCGATCAGATTGAACTCCTAAGGGAGCAACAAAAGATATTGTCAGGGGAGTTGGCACTGCATTTGAGTGCTTTGAAGCGGTTATCAGAGGAGGCTGCAAGAAACCCTCAGAAGGAACAGATTCATGTAATTTTTTCTTTCCTTGTATCTTAAATCTTGTATAATGTAATCAAGTACTATCTTAACAGTTTGCTGGTATTCAAGGTGGAGATGAAGAAGTTAAATGATGAAATAAACGTCAAGAATGAACAAATAGCTTTGCTTGAGAAGCAAATTGCTGATTCCATCGTTGCTTCTCATGACAAGATGGGTAAACATGAAGTATCTCAAGTAAGTTGAACTTTTCTTGAAATGTTTCGGCTGTTTTATGGGTTCACAGACAACATTATCCTTTGTATCTCCTAATATTGCAGCACATCACTGACCTGATGGCTCAACTGAATGAGAAGTCCTTCGAACTTGAGGTAGTTTATTAATGCACGTGTTGATGCTATTATACGTTCCACTCTGTCTGTAGATGCATAATGAACAGCACTGAGTTATTTTTGAATTCGGAATTGTGATGTTTTCCATCTATAATATCCTTTTGTGCCAAAAAAGAGTTGAAAAAACATGAAGACATATGTACAATTACCTGATGGTGGTAGTTGCTTTCTGGTCATCTGTTAAAGCATTAAAGCCCATTTCCCTTTTATGCTGTCATCATGTCTATTTACATTAGATTCCTGCCTCAAGCCTAACATGCTATGCCAAAAGAAGAAAAATGTGGGTTATATATTTCTTACCTTTGTGGTAATCAATCTGAGTTGCTTGCTGTGCAAGGCAACTCCAACTGACTACTTGTGCTACTGCCTCATCTGGTATGCAGAAACTGAATTTCAAGGGCATAGACAGAGAGATATGGGCCATTTGTTATTTGCATCTATGAGTCTCTGCTTATAATTAATCTATTTGGCTTGTCGAATCATCAGGTTAAAACTGCAGATAACCGGGTCATTCAAGAGCAGCTCAACCGAAAGGTAACCCTGAGCTTTTAATTTCTTGCATTTCTTCTATACCCTAGTTTTGGTTCATGACGATTGTCAAATTTTAAAACCCGTTTTGGACTTGCACTTGTTTTGGTACAGACTCGTGAGTGTGAAGGATTGCAAGAAACAATAACATCCTTGAGGCAACAGCTCTCGGATGGCCTGGATTTGAGAAAGCTTAGTCCATCAGTCAGCTACTCACAAAGATTTGCTGGAGTGAAGAGCTTTCTTGGAGAACTTGGCTTGGAAAAAGAAGATAATTTGTTTACTGACAAAAATGAAGGCTCACTTGTGCAAAGACAGGTTTCCTCTTGCACCTTTAACGATCTCTTCTGATGCTAATCTCTGATCTAGGAGAGTTTCTAATGGAGTCATAGCCAATTGATGGTACTGTTTATGAAAGCTGTGCAATAATTCATCATATATACTCAATTATAGGGAAGCTTGCAGGTTTTGGTAGGAGTTTACTTCCTGCCTTCAGCCAACCAGCAAAGTAAAGGTCTCCTGGAAATTAGATTATTTGCATCTTTGTGAATGTTAAGAAATACAGTAGATGCATTTTTGGTCTGTTCTATGATAATTAAGTTTTTGGGAAAAAAGGCTTATATAACATGATATCAAAACACCTGTCAATGTTCAAATCCTTACACTTCCAGAAAATTGTCTGCACCTGCTTGTGCATTCTGAGAAAAAAGGTGTGAATATGAGAACATTCCTGGCAGCTAATATATTTTTCTAGTGCCCCAGAGCATGACTCTTAATTTGTTTGTTCTGTCAATTGTCTTTAGCTATGACGTTTTATTGAGGAGCCAGTGTATAAGTCATAACTTAGTTATGCTTTTCATTTTGTACAACACTGTGCCATGAGCATCTTAATCGACTCCTGTACTTCATTAGGCCACCAAGATTGAAGAATTGAACCGAAAGGTGACTGAGTTAACCGAGTCCAACCAACAGTTAGAACTTCGGAATCAGAAGCTGGCTGAGGACAGTTCCTATGCCAAGGGCCTTGCCTCAGCTGCTGCTGTTGAGCTCAAGGCCTTGTCGGAAGAAGTCGCAAAGCTCATGAATCATAACGAGAGGCTCACTGCCGAGCTGGCAGCTTCTAGGAACTCCCAAACGCAACGCAGGAACAGCAGCAGTATGATCCGTAATGGACGGAGGGAGAGCCACATAAAGCGTCAAGACCAAAGCATCTCGCCTGGTGTTGATATGAGAAGAGAGCTGGCAATAATCCGAGAAAGAGAGGTAGCCTATGAAGCTGCTCTTCTGGAGAAGGACCAAAGGGAGTCCGAGCTGCAAAAGAGAGTGGAGGAGTCCAAGCAGAGAGAAGCTTACTTGGAGAACGAGCTTGCTAACATGTGGGTTCTTGTTGCAAAGCTGAAAAAATCACATGGAGTGGAAACCGACATTCCTGATTTGGCGAAAGAAAATCAACGATGACATGGTCTTCAGAATCTGCATAGGTAAGGGTGTTGATGGTTTGAGATGTGCATTGTACGCTGACTTTTGGCTTTGTTTGGGGATTGGTTTGGGAAGATGCAGTTGTACAGGATAATTCTGTGAAGTGAATGAAAGAGCTTGATGTTTTGTAAATACAGGGTCTTTCTTTCCTGTGGATGCCCTCCGATCAAGTGTCTTTTATTTGTTTTCTGAAGTCCTAGGAATAATTTGAGCTTCTCTGATGAGTATTGAGTACTACTGCTACCTTGACATTGGTTTTCGACAAATCCCTTTGTGACACGTGTCGTTGAGAAACAGATGAGTACAGCGCCAATGATCTCGAGCTGCTAAATTGAGATCACAGAAAATAGAATCAACACTTGCACCTTTCGGTTTGTACGCATTTAATGAACTCAATGATAATGGCCAGAATCTACTGTCCGTGGATACTAGTACTTCAGACAGGCTTTCATGTATCCGAAGGTTATCTGGTTCTTGTGTATCTTGATATCCCCAAAGCGTGGAGGCGCTGTCACCTACGAGAAAGTGTTCTTAGACACGCCTCAAATCCTTTTTATTTTCGTACTTGCTTTGTTTTTGTCTCTCCATCCATTTAATTTCTTTTCTGTTTACACCCCCAATTGTGAGTCTACGCAACATTACGTAATCGAGTTGCTAGGACAGCTTTGAACCATTTCAACCTTGATCGCACCTTCGGGAGAGCTAGTTTGCACTTTTAACCAGAGATAAGGTGAAGTTCATAGGTGGTGAAGCGCATAAAGCTTAGTATAAGCTCGAGGCTAAAAGTTTGTAGTTAATCCTAGTGACGACTTTCTCACATCCTTAGTCGTTTATCAAAGTTTCTACTTATACAATGCTGCAACTTTCTTGGTATAATGCCTGACGCATCTTATTAAATACGTACCTTTGATGATTTCTCCAAATAAGTTCATACGTTTTCTGTTGATGAACTCTCACACAATAGTAGGTTTGAGTTTTCAAAAATGGTGATGTGATCCCTTAAGATCATTCAAGGCGGTTTACAAGTTAAAGTGCGTGAAAGTTAGTCTGGACACCACATGACCACCAAACCAACAGAAAACAAAAAAGATAACGATTGATTGACATCATGATGAAATTTTCTCTATTCAAGCTATTAGTGTCGTGTCAAACCAAGTTAAAGCATCACTTTCTCTAAATTGCATTTCGAGCAAATTAGGACGCGTTTAGTAACGTTTTTGTTCAAAAATTGTTCCCCGAAACAAAAATGGGGAACAATTTTTTAACAAAAAAACGCGTTTAAGAATCGCACAAAAATTATGTTCCTAAAAAGAAAAAGAACATAAATACGTTTGGTAAACTTATATAATTTTTTTTGCATCTTTTAATTTTTTAACATTTTTTACTTTATTTTTCCTTTTTTTCTTTTTTTCATTTTTTTTCCTTTTGGTTGGTCGCCGACCTTGGCCATGGCCAGCAACCGGTTGATGAGGGCGGGTGGCCTCGCCTAGCCACAGTGAGGCTCGCCGGTCGGCGTGAGGTCGTCCTTGCCTTGGCTGGGTGAGCTCGAGCTCGCCTAGCCATCGGCAAGGCTCGGCCTCACTAGGGCGACGCCGACCTAGCGATGGCCGGCGAGGCCGAGCCCGGCGTGTGGCTGGGCGAGCTCAGCCTCGCCAGGGGCTAGCAATGCTCCGGCGACCAGCCAAAGAAAAAAAAAAGAAAAAGGAGAAAAAAAAAGTGTTTCTCAAAATTACAAGAAACGAGTTTTTCTACTTTTTTTTTGTTTAAATGCATTCTTGGGAACAAAAAAATAGATTTTTATTAGGGAACAAAAATGTAAACAAACGCGTTTTTGTTCTTTTTTTTTTTTTTAGAACAAAAGAACAAAAATTTGTGTTCTGAGGAACAGAAACGGATTTAAACAAACAGGGCCTTAGTGCTCAACCACAGAGAGCAATTGATCGAATTAAGGGAAGAACGATAATAATTCTGATAATTCAAAGAAGCCAAGACTACTTTGTTGTTGTTAAGGCTCGGATATGACTTTGAGTATCTCATAAAACATGCACTTGTTAGAACTTAGTAGGAAATCAGAAAGGTAAACCCAGATGGATGATAATAGAATGCACCGACAGATCTGCGACGTCTTGCACATTATCAGCCAACTAATTGAGCCAGGTTAACAAAAGAAACCAAAGAACCATTAATTCAGCTTTCTCTCTTCGTCTTCTCTAATTCATACTGTGCCTTTTCTACTTTCCTTTCGGTCCACGAGCTTCTTCATCGTTTCATTCCAGGGTTAATTCTAACGGTAAGAACAATTTAGATTCCGGCCTTTTTTATGCTTAAGCAAATTAGTACTTTTGTAGACACATATAAACATATATTTTGCATTATATTTTCTTCAATCTAGTAGAGTTCATACATTTCTTCTTCTCTATTTCAGTTACATGTACATCTCGTCATATAAAATACGGTGTAAAGGGCACAGAAAAAGGTTCACTGCATCACAGCTTCAAAGTTAAGTCCAGAGCTCCCTCTTCTTTTGAGTCCTTACTCCTATTAGCATCTGAGCCACTCCCCCTCTTTGACAGCCCCAAGAAGTCATACCCAGGGCTGGTCTCTTGATTTGCGGCTGAGTACGCAACATTCTGGCGTCTAATCTCAGGCATCGTTGAAGGTAACCCTTGGGCACATTGAGGCCTGTGACCTTGCTCTGGCTTGAATGGCACGCCCATGCCAGAGCCACCACGGTGGGCTGCCGCAGTGTTGAACACTGGGGCAGCTGCAAAACGATCAACCCCGAGAGGCGGTGGTTGGCTTGAGGCAGCCGAGTTTTTCATGAAAGAGAGGCGCTTTTCGATGAAGAGTCTCTTGGCCTCTCTCCTCTCTTTGCGGTGCGCATTCTGGTGACCGCCTAGGGCTTGTGAAGAAACGAAAGATCTGAAACAAAGTCTGCAAGTGTAGGGTCTGGGTGGCTCCAGGCTCAAATTTGCGGCTGGTGGGTTTGAATTAGCTGTTGAGCTCTCTGAAGAGTTTGCTTTTGCCATAGAGAGAGAGAGAGAGATGGTGTTATAGCGTGAAGGTTGTTAAGCCTTTTTATAGGAGGAAAAAGGGGGTTAAGTTTGAGGAAGGAAACAAGAAGTTTTGTGACGACTGTGCTTAAGCAAAACTTTCTTCTGAACCTGTTTGTAAGGCTTGTCTGTATGCTTGTATAATAAGCACGACATTTCAGGAAAATATGCGATTATATACATATGTGCTGTTGATCATGCACCTTCCTCACCCGATAAATCGTTTCACTCAATTTTAAACACGTCAGAGAACAATCGATCAAAACGAGAAGCGATGGAGTTGCAGCAAAGAAAGCTAGCATCAAAAGGCGGGGTTAAGTTTAGGGTTCTCATTAAATCCTGGTGAAATGCATGATGCGGCAGTGAAGCAGAGCACTAGACGCCTGGTGTTAAAGGGAAAAGGCTAGAACTCGGGTTAATCTCGTCTTCATCCGAGCGTTATGAGCGATGTTTGTATAAACCCTGATATTTCTGCATATGCTGACGTTAGAATAATCTGGTTTGGTCTTGATAAAACAAATGAGTTGCATGATTATGCAAACATCGCTTGCATAAGAACGGCCATGCATGTCGTTTACCTTGTATAGCAGCTGATGGCCAAACATTATCAACCATATATCCTAGCTTAAATTATTCATTTATTCATGGAGAAAGCAGATTGTCATCGAACTAATTATGTAAATGGAATGGCAGACACATGAAGAAAAAAAAAACTTTCACATTGTTGCTGCTTATTGACCATCCTCATATATAAGCACGGACCTTAACCTTGGTACTTTCCTTCGATAAACATACACACGTGCAAAGAAAACATGCACGTCGTGTTCGGGATTTTCCAATGTAAATGAGGATAAACACGTGAGAAAAAGAGTCGCCTTATTCATTAAATATCTATTTCCACATCTTCACTTCCCTATAAAAACAAAAGTTTAACAAGTGGCTTTTTTTCGTTACTATAGCTACTATTGAGTTCTTTCAGTATATTCGATCATAATGACATAAGCCAATACTTGAAACTTTTAAATGTATATTGTCGCAACATTATATGCTTGGAGAGATCTCTCTCTAGATGTATATCTAGGACTCCGTTTGCATAATGAGTTTTTATTCAACATGAAGTCCTATTAAATAATTTCTAATCTACTTGGTTCAAACATGCTATCCTTAGTGAAAATTTTTTTCTTTGATCACCATATTAGTCCCTCACTTTAAAGCCCCTCTCTTGATATTAAATGGAGATTGTGGTCATTAAAGTTAAGGTCAACGGTCATAAATACAGTTCACCTTTAAAGTATGCATTTTATGTTGTCAACTTGTTCTCTTCTTCCCTTAAAAAATAGTTACAGCTCTGTTTATGGGCTAAAATTTTCTTCCATATTCTTGCGTAGTTTAACTTGGATAAAAACCTTATGGTACCTTTGTGCTTAATAGAGTCACTTTACTCTATATATACTATGCATATTTAATAGGAAAAATTACCTAATCGATTCTAAACACATTATACGGATGCTAATTCAATCATAAATTTTCTAATTTTACCAATTTAATCCTAAATTTTTGCCGAAATTCCAACGTAATTCTTTAGTTAATTTTCACTGAAAATCACTAACATGAGGCTCCAATCATTGCCGTCCTACATGGCAAACCACCACATTGGCGATTTTGGTGAAAATTAATTGGAAGAATTACATTAAATTTTCATGAAAATGTTTATGATTGCATAATTAAAAAGTATAGAATTGAATGATATTCGTACAATAATTTTTTAACTGATTGGACAATTTTTCCATATTTAATATAATGTGGTTTTTAGATACTCGAGAACATGCCTACACTACGTAATATATAGATCGTAATAGAGTCAATATAACTTAGAGAAACAATCAAGTGATAATCTTTAATTTACTGTGAGAATAACAATCCATTCTATAACTTAATATGATAGATTTACACAAATTATATTAGGATTTAGTTTCTAAAAGTTCACGTAGGTTTTCTTTATCAAGAAAAATACACTTTCATTGGGTAACATATGTCCGCATAAAATGCACTACACATGGAAATACCAATTTAGTATAACATATAGGTATTGATGTTGTTATCTCTCTTCAAAAATTTAGTATCTCAGTAACATTAGTAGTCTCAATAATTACAAAACCTACATAATCCAAACTAGGGTAAACCTACAGGTGAGGAATATCAAAAAGATGTCCATAGAGTCATGTTGGAACCACAGCAAAAGCGAGCCTTTGTAGGGTAGTTGTCATTGCTTATGGACCCAAATTTGGGTGGTCTATTCATGACCAATATGAAGTTTGGGTGAAACTAAGTGGAGGTCCCAACCGACTAATGTTGAAAAATTAACAAAAGAGCTGTGGGTCAAGAAACTAGGAGAGAGAGAGAGGGTACATAGAAAAGAACCTCACCACAAATGTACCAAAAACCCTAATTTCGTGTACCTAAGCATTCCACATTACATGAGGAGGAGAAAGTTGTCATCTTACACATGTACTAGCCTTAATGAACACATTCAGCCCTGGTAGCATCACACGGGAGAGAGGACTTGTATTGCACGTTAGGCGGAGCTGAAAAGTACTCTACAAACTCACTCCATATGTGACAATAACGGGACCGAGCCAATCTAATGCATGGTGATCGTGAAATCTTTTCAAGCAGAGTAAACCGCAGTCTTATATCATTTTCCAATGGTCGGTTTTAATTTGTTAGAACGAAGGGTAGACGACATTGTTTACCTAAAGGTGCCGTTCACGAAAGGCATTCTCTTCATGCAAGATTGTTGTGGCCACGTACTCACACCACCCGACCCAAGTGTACGGTGGATTCGAGAACTGTGCTTCCATAAGCGATATGCATAATGGAGACAGATTACATGACCTCCTTCAGGAGCCTTGAAAAGCAAGATCTGCTATAAATGCAATCGGATCGTTACGAGCCACATCGAAACCGCATCCCTGCCGACTTTGAATGCCGTTCTGCTTTACCTTCGAAAGCATGCATGCACAGAGAGAGAGAGAGAGAGAGAGAGAGAGAGATGACTGGACAAGTGTTTGTTTGTTGCGTTGATCCTCGTTATGGGGCTTGTGCTGCGATGGTTACAACAGTCGCTTTGGTTTCGTTCGGACATTGACGTCGTCATGCAATAAACCCACGTGCTGGAAAAGGGCTCTGGGGGCCTCGGATCGACCCAAGTTGAGGCCCAATAAAAGATGGGATTCTTCTCAATTGCCAATTGTCGAATTTCGAAGCTCTAACCTGCATAGATTATAGAAATTACCCTGAAGCCACTTCAAAAACACGAGGACATAACTTTTTACCCATATGGAACTTACGAGACCCACGATTATGATCCAAAGTGCTTATTGTTTCTTTCTATTTCAAGCTATTTTCCGAATTCGATTATGATATCATTTTTCTTCAGACCAAATCAATATTTTGTTGGAAGATATGATTTACCAAATCTCATCATATTGTAATTGATTGTAATCATTGTCTATTTTAGGACTAGAAGAATAGGAAAATATCTAGTTTCCTTTTATTGATTCATCTCTTGTAATTAAATACACGAATTGTGTTACATTGAATATACAAGATACGAAATTCTCCCTCGTTTCTCACTTCCTTACATGGTATCGAGCTGCGAGTTCGATCTTTTCGCTTCCGCTCAGATTGCCTCATAAAGGAACTTCAATCTTCAAAGGAGTTGCCGTAGGAATCAAAGCTTCAATCATTTCCAGAAGAACTCAACCTGCAAAAGAGTTGCCGAAGGAATTAGTCTCCATTTACCAACAAACTCAGAAGACCTTACCATGAATCCAGTCGACCAGTCTGCAGAGAACAGCACTTCACAGAATCTCGGCAGCCAAGACTCCCCTGTTGTGGTTTCTGAATCAGGACAACAACAGGGCCAGATTGCGTTGCATCCGCAACACGCGCAATGGCAGCAATACCAGGCTCAGGCCAATCTGGGGTTGCCCTTCTCGGGGCCTCCTTACCAGTGGATACCATATCCATGGTATCAGGGACCAAGCCCCAGTGCATCATCGCCGGGCTACCAAGGCAACGTGCGAACCGATGGAGGCCCACCGACCATTGACGGGGCAAGCTCAACCATCGGCGCGGAGCAGACGGGCGGATCCACCGAACCGGGTATGGGAACGAATCCCTACCCGGGTTTTCACAATGCGGGGCTGCAATAGGGTCGGGTCGAATGCAAATCCCTATCCGGGTTTCTTCCCGTATCAATTCCCTCGCCGCCGGTGGTCGGCGGAACCCGGCGACCCACTTTATACAACAAATGCCGAAGGATCTCGAACTAAAAATCATCGGCCAACAAGTTAACGGAGTCGACAATTACTCAACCCGGTCGCGCGAGTTCCGGCGCGCACCGATCACAAAGGGAAAAGAAGTTTTCATAGACGGAACTTTCCCTATTCCAGTGACGAAAGATCGGCGCGCCTTTGGAAGAGATGCAGCCAATTAGTCGAACATGGATTGAAGGCGCATCTCGACCGGAAAGTCGCGGCCGGGCTTCCGCCGACGGAAGACCCACAAAAATTATGGGAAAGCATAAGGGAGATGTACGGAAAGCTCGACCAAGTTAAAATTTTTTATCTCACACAGCAGATATCAAATCTGAAGCAGGGAAACTCAACAGTGGCCGGAGTTTACAATAAACTCTCGGCACTATGGAACGAATTGGAGGCCGTCGAAGAGAAATACGACTGGCCCGAGCAGATACAACAGCAGTACAGAAACATAAGGGAGAGGGAGAAGGCGACGAGGTTCCTCCTCATTCTCAACGAAGCTTACCAAACGTTTCGCTCCCAAATCCTTACCATGGACCCGATGCCGAGCCTCGGTCGGATTTACCAACTCGCTGTTCAGGAGGAAAATCAACAACGAACGGCGGATCATGGAAGGGGAGGAGAAGGAATCGTTTTGGCAGCAAGGGGCCATCCCCGGTTTCCACAGAAGAACTTCGCGAGAGGAAGAGAGATGGGGACAGATCTAGGGTTCCTCGGCGAGAACCCTAGAGATATCCGAAGATTCACGGACGGCCCAGATCAGAATAGTCAATCGGACGGCTCGCATCTGATCTTGGGCGCGAGCGAATCCAACGGCCAGCGAGGATCTGGCTTCGGTGGATCGGACGGCTCGCGCTTCAATGGGCCAGACGGCCCGCGCGGTCCTTTTCTCGGGGGAACGGATGGGCCCAATTCGCGCGGTCTTTTTTTTGGAGGATCGGATGGGCCCAATTTATTCGGCCCAACCTCGGCGCAAGTTTTCCAGCCCATGAACAAGTCTCCCTCAGCTGCAAAAATTGGTGGGCCTAGAGGAAAAGGTAAATTATATTGTGATTATTGCAAGAGGCCACACCATACCATAGAAAACGCTGGAAATTACATGGGAAACCGGGAGAAAAAGAAAAGGGGAAATTTTCCTCAGTTTTTCAGGTATCAGGTCAACAAATGGGAAAATCAATCACCCATGATCAATATCAGGAACTTATGGAGGCATTAAAGAAATTGGATGCTTCTGATAAAACTGGGAGCTTTACAGGTACATCATATTGTCTGATGAATGCAATTTCTCAGAATGCATGGATTATCGATTCGGGTGCTAGTGACCACATAGTCTGCCATAAATCTTTTTTTTGTGAGGTTAAAAGGTTGTCTTGTCCCATATCAGTGCAACTCCCAAATGGAAACACTACTCAAGTAGTCATGTCTGGCACTGTGAATCTTAGCTCACTCATTACTCTTCAAAATGTGCTATATGTTCCTGATTTCCATTTCAACCTGATATCAGTTTCCCGAGTTTGCGAAGAAAATTCATGCCGCATTCTGTTTCATCCTGATAAATGTTTATTTCAGGGCCTTTCGACTGGCAAACTGATGGGCTTGGGTAGAGTCATTCAAGGGCTGTATTTTTGGGAAAGTTGCTCTCAATATTTACCTTCGTTGAGTTCAATAAGTCATTGTGTAATGTTGCTACCAATGATATGAATTTTCTTAATCATAAAAGATTGGGCCACAAAGTGCACTTTTTCCTTGTCCTCGTGCCCTATCTCGCCCAATGGCAAAACAAACTCGCGCTCCTTTCCCTCATAGCACTTCTCGAGCAGATGACATATTTTCCTTAATACATGTTGATGTTTGGGGGCCCTACCATACCTTGAATCATGATGGATCCCGATTTTTCCTTACAATCGTGGATGACTTCTCCCGTGCCACATGGATATTCCTCATGCACCCAAGAATCGGGTTCTTTCACATCTGAAAACTTTTCGTCCTTGTCAAAAACTCAATTCGGGAAAATAATCCGTCGGATTAGAACCGACAATGGTAGAGAATTCTTTAATAATGAGTGTGCCTCTTTTTCTCCCCGAATGGAATATTGCATGAGAGTTCATGTACTTATACACCACAACAAAATGGTGTGGTAGAAAGAAAACATCGTCACCTTTTAGAAGTTGCTCGGGCCCTTAAATTTCAAGCATCTGTTCCTGAAAAATTTTGGGGGGATTGTGTGGTCACGGCGGCATATCTGATCAATCGAATGCCATCTCGTATTCTGAAAGGAAAGACACCTTTTGAGCTGTTATATAGAAAGAAGCCGACTTGAGTCATCTTAGAGTTTTTGGATGCCTATGTTATGCAACTACAGTGGGACATAAGGATAAGATGGCTCCTCGTGCTCATCAATGCATCTTTATGGGTTATGCAGCCTTAAAGAAGGGGTATCGTATTTATATGCCATCCACAGGAGACTTCATTATTAGCAGGGATGTGGTCTTCCATGAGAATATTTTTCCATTCAATACCATAATTCCTTCTCCTGAAGAAACCAAGACAGCTCAGAAAGGATTTTTAGAAGATGATTTGCCTTCTGAAGGGACTCTTATTATTACTTCTCCTCCAAGATCCAGTGAAATAATTCCTTCAACACCGAGTGAGACTCTTATGGGTCATGCTATAACAGAAGCCCCTGAAGAGTCAACAGAATCATCAGGAAACATCATAGCAGAACCAGTTCAATCACTCGATATCTCGAAACAAGTCCCAATGCAGAATCACCTTCAATGCAACATGAACTGCCAGTGCAACATGAGCCATCCCGACGTCCTAGTCGCATTACTCGCCCACCGACTTGGACCAAAGACTACATATGCGGTTCCTCCAGGTCATCAGGTACTCGTTATCCTATCTCGTCCTATGTTTCATTGAATAGGCTATCACCAGAACATTTATGCTGTATAAGCCGAATTTCTGAAGAACGAGAACCGTCTAGTTATAATGAAGCACAAGATGATTCTCGCTGGCAAAAGGCTATGGCAGCTGAATTAAATGCATTAATGGAAAACCACACCTGGGATATTGTACCTTTGCCTGCTGATCGAAAATCAATTGGGTGTAAATGGGTGTACAAGATTAAATACAAAGCAGATGGTTCAGTTGAACGGTACAAGGCCCGATTGGTGGCCAAAGGGTTTACACAGCGAGAAGGTTTTGACTACCATGAAACCTTCTCGCCAGTGGCGAAGGATGTGACAGTTCGTTCCTTTTTATCGGTTGCTGCTTTCCGTGATTGGTCTTTGCATCAGATGGATGTTCATAATGCTTTTCTACATGGTGACCTGGATGAAGAAATCTATATGGATCTCCCACCAGGATTACGGAGACAGGGGGAGTCTAAGGTGTGTCGTCTCCGCAAATCTCTCTACGGACTAAAGCAGGCTTCTCGACAATGGTACGCCAAATTTACCAACGCACTCATGGTGCTGGTTTCAAACAGTCCAAATATGATTATGCATTATTCACTGGACAAAAGGTATGTCATCTATTTACTTGATGATTTATGTAGATGACATACTTATCATGGGAAATGATAATTCTGCTATAAAGAGACTTAAAGAGTATCTACATTCCACCTTCCATATTAAAGATTTAGGGCCACCTAAGTTTTTCTTAGGAATTGAGATAGCTCGTTCAGATCAGGGAATCTCTCTTAGTCAGCGGAAATTCGTGATGGAAATTATATCAGAAGCAGGACTGTCAGGCTGTAGACCAGCAATTATTCCTATTGAGCAGAATGCCAAACTGACTTCGCCGACTATGATCTTTGGTATGTCATCTTTTCTCGATGATCCATTGCTAGAGGATCCAGTAGGATATCGAGACTTGTAGGAAAGCTTATATATCTTACTATGACCTGGACCGGATATCTCGCTATGCAAAGTATGGACTCTCGTCGGTTTATGCACAAGCCAAAGCAATCTCACATGAGTGCAGCTTTGAAGGTTGTGAAATACTTAAAGACATGTCCAGGATTAGGGATTCTTCTTTCCCGAAGATGCAACATGGAAATGACAGCCTATTGCGATTCGGATTATGCCACATGTCCAATGAGCAGAAGATCCATCACTGGCTTTTGTATCAAGTTTGGGGAGTCATTGCTTTCATGGAAGACAAAGAAGCAATCTACTGTGTCTTTATCTTCAGCTGAAGCCGAGTATCGATCCATGGCCAAGACAGTTTGTGAAATAGTTTGGCTAAGGGGTTTACTCTTAGATCTTGGTACAGAAGTTAAAGGACCATCTATGCTCTTTTGTGACAATGATTCAGCACTCAAGCTAGCTGCAAATCCGGTATTACATGAGAGGACGAAGCACATAGAGGTTGATTGCCACTTTACCCGAGAAAAAATCCAAGAAGGAATTGTCGAAACAAGAGGAATCAGAACCTCGGAGCAACCTGCGGACATATTCACTAAACCGTTGTGTCAAAGACAACATGCATATCTTCTAAGCAAGCTTGGCGTCTTGGACATATATACAGACCACCACCAGCTTGAGGGGAGTGTTGGAAGATATGATTTACCAAATCTCATCATATTGTAATTGATTGTAATCATTGTCTATTTTAGGACTAGAAGAATAGGAAAATATCTAGTTTCCTTTTATTGATTCATCTCTTGTAATTAAATACACGAATTGTGTTACATTGAATATACAAGATACAGAAATTCTCCCTCAGTTTCTCACTTCCTTACATATTTAATTATCAATTTAAGCTTGTCAATATATGATATCTCGAACTTTTATATTCATACATATTTTTATTATTTTGATATCCTATGCAAGGCTCCTTTTATTTGTTAAACCTACTGATAAGTGAAGTTAATTCCTCCATGTAACTCTAGCATACAAGCCAGAGTTTTCCTAACCTATGATGGATGTAAAATTGACAGCTTGATCAATGTTTTCACCACTTCTCTATCACAAATTTATAAAACACTCTCTCCATTGCTCACACCACGAATTTTACCCCTCTTCGTTCACTCCCCATAAAAAACAATCTCCATTCGTTTGGAGAAACGACTAACGATTGCCAGTAGCATATCTAGTTGTATAAGATTTGTAAGATTGATAAGAGCTGACAAGTGAGAACAAGCCTCTTTTTGGTGAGTTAATTGATCTGGGAACCAACCAATTGAAGGCCGATAGGTTCATATCGACCTGGTCCAATTTCGCCTATGTCAGAAAGAGCTCAAACAAGTCGCAGCTCTTAGCATACTTAGAATAGGAATAGAGACAAAAATAAAGCAAAGTAAATATAACATTAGAGGGACTATCTTTGTGAAATTGGGTGGGTGTACATGTTGGCACCAAGGGCACCGTTGATGCGTATGATAATGCTGAGAGCACAATCGTTACGTTGTTGAGATCAAGGTGTGCACTAGAATTTTGTCGTGCACATTTGTGATGTTGAGAAGTTGGTCATGAATAATCAAGTATCTAATTAATATTTGAGTCATGTGATTATTAATTATCATTCTATTTTAAAGATTGATGTTTAAAGTCTTTGCAGGTTTATCTAGATTGGAAAGAGTAAATAGATCTATGCTAAGAGAAAGTGTTGTAAAAGCATAGCGAGTTTCAATTATGTTCTTGATTTTGTGATTTTGTGATTTTGTGACATAGTTGTGTATGTAAATTATTCCAGGGGCAAAATAAGGGAAAAAAAAAGGTTTAATTTATCTTTCTAGACTCGAAGCTAACGGGCGTGCCCTTGCCAGTTTGCAGTCGGATAGCCCAGCCATATCTCCATCGACTGAAACTCCGGCGGGAGATTGCCGTTGCCTTCGCCGCAGCCGCCGCCGCCGCCGCCGCCGCCGATTGCAGCTTCAAGCGAACGGGAGGCTCGCTCTGTGCCCGCAGGTTGCCGCTTCGAATCACTCTCTCTCTCTCTCTCTCTCTCTCTCTCTCTCTCTCTCTCTCTCCCTCTGTGCTCGTAAGTGTTGCTGCATTTCGATGCAAGGCGAACGAGTGCTCCGCAAAGATTCGATCTTTTGTTGGGTTGATTGGCCTAATTATGCTGCTGGCACCTAGTGAAAGTGTTGGGGATTTGCTATTGCTTGTAGAGATTGTATATGGTCGTCTCTGTGCGTTGGAAATCATTTGCGGGGTGGAGGGTTGACTGATTTTTTTGTGTTGATGTCAAAGCATAATTAGCCGACTGCAGTTACTGCAAACTATGTTCCGGTGTGCAAAGGAATGCTGGGTCTCATGGTTTTGCAACAGACGATTTCATTAGGCTGAGCTTGTGCTGAAGCGCTGTTGTTGTATGCGGATAAATGGGGTAAACGGTGCTGGGGTGCGGGGATTAATGGCCATTGTCGGGTCAGGAATTGGGGCTATACACACGTGGTGCGGGTTGGGGCGGCTGACTAGTGGGTTTGGAGCAGTGTACCCCTGGCCAATTACACCATCGTACTCTCTTGGCCATTGTTAGATTTGCTAGATTAGTTAAACTCGTATCATGCCGTGTGATATAGCTTCGGAAGTACTTGCTATGATCAGACTCATGCTGGAGAAGGATAGGGTCCTCAAATTAGTGATGCAGGTGAACTGTAGATTGAAAGGAAGAATATCAAATCTTTTTGAGTAGAAGGGTATGGTCATAAATATACAGTCTTAAAAGTATGATCCTTGTTTTTTTTGTTTGGCACTGCTATAAGACTAAAATCAATTCATTAGGAGGACAGGAGGAGGAAAGAATAACAGGTACCTCAAATGCAGTGACGTAGTTTGTGTTTACTGTTTTGAACATCATGCTTGCACCAACAATTTGACATGGATTACAGGTAGAGATGAAATCATTTACTTCAATGTGCGTTAGATACTCTGCTTAGCAGTTGCTTGGTGGATGTTCTCTATTTATATTGCAAGAGTGAACCCTAGTTATCATATTGTTTAGTTGAGGGAATTTTTTGTAGTAGCTTTTGTCAAATAGACAAAGCATTTGGCATCTCATTTTACTTTTTTGGTTACTGAGTGGAAGTAACATGGTTGTCTCTTTGTTGCAGTGCACGAATGAGAAGGAAATAGAGAAAGTATAATGGCTTGACGGATTTATCTTCAGAAGGGGAAGAAGAAGCTCAAGTCGGTTTTTCACGTCACGCTGAATACTTTGCTGGGTTCTGTCACATTTACTAGAATTGAGTTCGCACTTGACTTAAAGTTCTTGATGAATTCCCTACATTTCTCTTCTTCCCTACCTCTGTTCCCATCACATTCCCACCATCCCCTACCTCATACTACGCCGCAGTGTTGTTATTTTGGTTCTAGTGACCACCGTCGGCGCAAACATTATTTTTCTCGTTCTTCTCTATCCTATACCTACACTTCATCTAACTTATCGAATTTCCGTTTGTTGTATATGGGTGCAAATGCTCTGTCAAATGAGGGGACAATACCTGTTATGAATTTCGAGGAACTCGTAGAGAAAGATTGGTCCTTTCTTGAGATGGATGACAATCCTCAAGTGGGGCACAATATTGGACGCATAATATCTGCAGGAGAATTAGAGAGCACCTCCAAAGTTTTGGTTTCTTTTGGTTCTGAAGGTTTTGTAGATAGGTTGGCTGATATATCAAACTGCCAGCTTCTGCTTGTTGTCCATGATTCACTTCTCGTGTTGGCCTGTATTAAGGAAAAATATGACAAGGTTAAGTGCTGGCAAGGTGAACTAATATATGTTCCAGAAAAGTGGGCGCCTTTTGATGTGGTGTACATTTATTATCTGCCTGCTTTACCGTTTGCCCTTGACCAGGTTTTTGAAGTACTAGCAAAGCGATGCCTTCCAGGTACTTTGCCTTGTTCTTGTTGTTCTCATTCGCTGTTTTGAGCTCATCTCTGTTCATATTTTGCTATCCTCATCTCTGCAAATCCTTCTGCCATTTATTACAGAATAAGCATAATGTTGTTTCCATCCCTACTAGAATTATTACTATCTGTGAAAAGTACCGCTGAGTGCTTGTTACCTAAACACTATGTTGCCATCACATTTTTGTGTTTGATTGCAGTATTTTCTAGTATTGATGGGCTCCATAAATACTATTTACGGTTGTTTAGATGGAGCTATCCTCCATGTTTCTTAGGTTGACCTTCTCAGAATCTGCATTTGTCTCAGGTGCCAGAGTTGTTATTGGTCATCCTCTAGGGAGGCAAGTCCTGGAGCAGCAGCGGCAAGAATTCCCCGACTGCATAGTCTCTGATTTGCCTGATAAGACGACCTTAGAGAAGGTTGCAGTTGCCCATTCCTTTGAAATGGCGGAATTCATAGATGAGCCTGGATTTTATCTTACTGTTTTGAAGTTCAATGGGGCGTGAATACGTCTTCTGTCATGTTAGAGGGACCACTCATATTTACACAACAACTGAGTTTGATCGAGTAAAGTAAATTCAGCTTCATGAGCCCAGAATTTAAGTTTTTATTTAACCTTTTAGTTCTCTCAATCATTTGGAGCAAATTTTCTGGAGCTTAACTAGCAGGAGGATCCATGGAGGAAACCTCATTCTCCATTATTATCCACTGTATCAATGTTTAGATCAAAGTCATTTTCGGAGACAGAAATTAAGTCAGAAAATGATTCCTCAGTGTTTCTCCTCAAACATAACTTTAGATGATGAATGATTAGCTTCTACATAGCAGCTTTCCAGGAAAAACAGTGAGGTGAAGTTACTTTACAAGACGAATCTCATTACTTCTACCACCATGAACTCCTAGAGTAGTACTCAGGAATGTGAATTACTTATCTTAGATACTCAGTAACAAATGTGGAAGATGAGAGTCTATCAAAAGGAACTAAGGACAGTTGAAAAAAAAAAACTGAGAGAGAGAGAGAGAGAGAGAGATTCCAAATCGCAAATTTCGACTTAAAATTCTACAAATGAGAGTCCGGGCCTGCTGGTTTAGAATGAAGCAGCGGCTGCAGTGCCTTGACAACGATTGTCATGTTCGGCCGGAAATCTGCCTCATACTGCACACACAGTGCTGCAACTGCAGCTAGCTGAAACATTAAAGCAAATCAATGAGTTAATTGAATGGTAATCATATCAGGCCATCTACAACCCAAAGCCACATTATTTTCCTATGCTGATCTTCTCAAGACTATGATTTCAGGCACTATGTTTGCATATGTTTCATGTTATCTTCGGCATATTAATCAAACAAAAGACGGACAAGTTCACAAATGTAGCCAATTCTTATTTTCATTTTCCTTGCTGCCCTCTAACCAAAAGCATTTCATCAGTGGGACTATCTTTGAAGTATCATTCCTGCTCGAGTAAAATTTTCCTACTGAACTTAGAACTTGATGGATGTTAATGCAAAGACGGAAATGTTGTCATCACCTTTGCGATTGCCTTAGGTGGGTAGTCATCATTAAGCTTTGGGTCGACGCATTGTTTCACTTTGTCTTCACTCAGTCTTGGCGTAGCCTGCAGTATTTCCAAAGACAATAAACTGCAGTTAAACGGGTGACAAGAGAAAGTACCGAACGTCTAAAACTATTGTTGTGGAGGGTAAAAACAGACCCAAGTTACAAGACTCTGCTGTCCTTTGGGCATTGTATGGTCTACAGGCTTTCTTCCAGTCAAAAGCTCTAGTAGAACAACCCCAAAACTGTAAACATCACTTTTCTGAGTTATCTGCCCGGTCATTGCATATCTGCAAAAGAGAGCAAGAGTTCCTTACAACTGTCACCGAGAGTAACAATCTGACTCTTAGGCTGGGCAGTAGGTAGTCACTACTTAGGGAAGATTTTACAGTAGACAGACACCAAACCAAATGACTGACCTCTTGTCACAAAGAGAGATGAGCTCCGTCAGGAAGCTATTTGATAATGTCTTGATGAAAAACTAAACAATCGCTTCCCCCAAAATTCCTAATTATAGGACGACTGCTACTTTCAAATGCAATAAAGATAGCTATTTCTTTCTCCCAGCGACTACTCCAAGTAGAGACCACTGACCTTAACCATTCACGGGATTTCGCAGTCGACCATTTGATAGCCCTGTTCCTAAATTTACAGAACTTAAGGAGTTTTTTAACCCTACTGTACTGTTAATGGCCGCATTTCTACAAACACTTACTCTATGGAATGCATTCAAGGGTAGAAATATGATCATTTGCTGCTTTAATGTTGTGCCATAATTGCTAAATCTTACAATTTGATTCTGATATTCATAGATATCCCAACTAATAGATCATTTGCTGTTTTAATGTTGTGCCATAATTGCTAAATCTTACAATACGACTCTGATATCCATAGACTTCTTCAATACCTTTTATATGCACGTAAAATTACTAATATTTTCCTACTTCCTCTAAGCATGCAACCATCTTGACTCCATCCAAAAGATAAAACAAAGACATGCTGGTCATTTGTACAAACTAAGCTTACTCTGGAGCATGGTATCCAAAGGTTCCCAAGACTCTAGTCGAATGCAGTCGAGCAGCCGTGTCCGAAGACTGATTCGACAAGTTAAAGTCCGCAATCTTGGTGACAAAATCGTCGAATAGCAGGACGTTGCTGGATCTGACATCCCTATGTACAATAGAAGGCTGAACCTTTTCATGCAGATACTCAAGGCCTTTTGCTGCACCATAAGCAATTTTGACTCTCTGATTCCAAGTAAGAACAGGACCGGGCTCAGCACCCTGCACACCCTTCCTTCCTGCAACGACAGAGATACATCACACTCACATTTTTCTCACAACAAGTCTGGAAAATCCCCCAGGTTTTATCAGTCATACCATGTAAGACATCATGTAGAGAACCCATGGTAGCAAACTCATGCACCAAGATCCTGTTATTCGCCTCCAAGCAGTATCCAATCAGCTCTACGAAATGTTCATTCTTGAGCCTCGAAACAGTCGACAGCTGTGAGAAAAGACGCGCAACACAATCAACTTGTTGGATCACAATATTGCAGGGACCGTCTTCAATTAAATATAACTTGGGACATGGGAGAATTACCTGCGCTGCAAAATCCGAGTCGGGTTCTTGTGAAGCATTGGTATCTAATTTCTTTACTGCTGCTTCCTGACCAGTACTTAACCTCGCGTAGAACACGCGGCCATAAGAACCTTCCCCAATCAACGCTTTTGAACCGAAGTTCCCTGTCAACCTATTCAGTTCGTTTAATGGCAAAGCCGGTATTTCAATGGGCAAAACCTTTTGCGTAGCTCCACTTCTGACGACATTGGAGCTCCTTGTCTCCCCTCTCTCGCCACCTACTGAACAAGGAAATGAGAGTAGATACCATTGAGTCAGAACCGAATTCACATAACACTCAAAACTGATCCCCTTCTCCAGAAAACCAACCAAATGTGTGCCAAAGAAAAAGGAAATGATGCACAACACGGACATTTGATAATCGCATCCAAGTCACCAGTGAAAAACTGAAGTTGACATTTCTGCATTTTCTACATATTCATTTCTTCATAACAGGATATAACAGTATATAGACATCGAAACTTGGTGTACTAGAGGCTGTGACATGACATCCTTAAATGCTGTAGGGGACAAAAAAAGTCAAAGCTAAAGACGGAAGAATGAGAGCATCAAGATGTAAAATTACCCTCGAGAAACATAACTCTCAGTGGCAATTCTGATGCTAACCATTAGAAAAAAATGGAAGAGACATGCAAATGAGAGCAACAAGTACACTATTCACTTGAGATTGGGGTCGATGGCCTTTTAAGCAGCTATTCTTTCTTTTTCATTATTAAAGTTGCATGCTGAAATTTTCACGAAGAAACAAGATCGAATAGTGTGGTTACCATAGGGATTGCCTCCTCTAGGTGGGGCAGTATACTGTTGAGCAGGAGGCCGATAGCTTTCCTCTTCCACGCCTCGGCAGCACCACATGATTCAAGCCTCGACAATATTCTCAACAACCCATCTCAAACAAATTGCTCTAACTCAACGATTTTACAGCGGTACTCGCATCAATCTGAAAATTCGACTTACTCAATGTCAAGGGAAACTCCTCCTGCAGAAAGCCAAAAAGGAGGAAAAAGAAGCAAAAAAACAGATCAGAACAACCCGTCGGACAAAACAGAGGAGCACACGATTCAATTTGAAACTAGTGATCAATTGCATTGATTAAACGTATCAAAAAAATAACACATCACGCTTTCAAGCCTGGATGAAAGACAAGAACAACAATGCAAACATAGCTTTACCTGTCAAAAGACTTGATGTGCAGATTCCGTTCGAAAACGACCATGGATATGTGAGAGAGAGAGAGAGAGAGAGAGAGAGAGAGAGAGAGAGAGAGAGAGAGAGAGTTCTTGGAGGCAGAAGAGAAACTGGGTTATGATCTAGATGAACAGAGAACAAGAACAAGGAAGCTTTCTTCTGTTTTATTTCGCGGGAGATTCGCTGCGTCGGGTCCAACCGCTATAACAGAAGAACCGTCTTGCATTGCTCGTTTCCTCACCTACGTCTACGTGCCTCCCACGTCCCACGTCCCACGTTTGATTCACGACTTCATGATCTCGTGGACCTCGCGCAGATGGACGGTCTAGATTTCGCAAATGATTGCCAGAGTCTTGATCACATATGACATATAAAATACTTCCTTAGTTTTCAACAAACGACTTAAGTCCATTTATTTGCAACGTCACATGTATCAATATCTAGGACACGGTTTTTCAGGTCGAGTGACTATAGAAACCCCCGTCACCCGATGCATATCACCTGCATCAACCTTCCGTGATGCTGCTCGTCAAGAGAAAAAAATATCCCGAAATCCTTTGTAGTTAACACGTTTTCAATAATCGAACGAGTTTATAGGATAACGTTTCACCTACACAGTGCACTGCATCAACTACGATTGTTTATGGACTACCTCAATCCTAATTAATTCGTGGATATCGGGAATTACTTTCCCACTCGACAGGCAGGGAACTACTTTCGCTTGATTTCACGTCTCGAGTTTCTAAATTGCACAGGTACGCATCTGTAAATAGAAATGCTCCTGAGCTGAGACACAACCACGGCGTACAAATTATTACCGCGGGCGATTCTCAATTTAGCAGAAAATCTACTCTTTTTTCTTCATAATTTAAGGTGGGATTTTGACACAAATGCCTGATCCGACCCTCCTTGTGGAAGAGAACATCGTTTACGAACATTACCCGGTGCAATATTGCCAGCACGTGTAGCAGCAATGGCCAGTATTGCCTCCGATAACTTTGGAGGCATGAGAAACACCTGCGATATTCAACGATAAACTGAATGCTGGTTCTTTACCTCGCCAGAATTTGACCGAACAATTTCTTCCACCATAATTTTCGCCTGTCATGGTATTAGACTGCTGCAATGGCAAGTACCAATCTATTTACAAGAATTATCACTCAAGTGAATATATAACTTTTTCGTAGACACGTGAGCGAGCCGAGCTATGAGCCAATATTAGTCAGAAGAGGCCCCTTCACAGCCACAAAAAAGCAGTGCCTCGCCCGCTGCTCGTACCACCATGAGTAAAAATTCAGACCTCAACAGTAATATTCTTTCGATTGCTCATTCTTCCTTCCATATGTTGCCAGCGACCCTCAACTTGAGCTCTTGCCGGTCACCGCCGGAGAAATAAAGAGCCAGACTTCGTTGAATGATGAGACCGTCCTGACTGTCACGAACCTTCCGGTGCCCATCTCGGATGCTTCTTGGTTTCCCTACCCATGTCAGCTTACGGCCATTCCCGCCGACTTCTAAACTGTAGCTAAATTTCCTCGCCTCATATTCTTCACCCATGAAACGTAGGAAGGCCATGTAAACAGGAGCCATGCCTAATTGGAATGCCTCAAAGTGTAAACAGAACTGCCTCCCAAAACAATTAAATACCTGCGTGGAAAAAAAAAAAAGTGTAATTCCAGGTAAAATGCGTGCAAGAAAAGTCTAAACAAGCACCGAGGCTAATGAAAGCATCATATTGTGTCCTATTGATCGCTAGCTGTATTATCGAGTCTGCTAAACAATAGAAGCGGTTCTGTTCACAAGTGCCCTCAGGTCACTGATTGAGATATTATAAAAACTAAAAGTTTTGCAAGACGCAGAGGCACCTTGGACAAGGGGTTCTGTTCACAAGTGCCCTCAAGTCACTGATTAAGATATTATAAAAACGAGGAGTGCACCTTGGACATTGGATGAATACGCACTATAATAATATAGAAGAAAACTGCCTTCATCAGAGAAGCTTACTCAACAGCATAAGCACTTGGTTGATATATTAATGTAACTTACTAATCACAATAGTCCATAGGGTACTCACTGATATTTTGCAACGATATTCTATTTCAGCAAACAGAAATAAATGATTTGGGCATGTACCATCTGCAGAGAGGTCATCAAGGAACTCAAAGCAATGACTTGGAACTACTGCAAGGTGGAAATCAACTATGATAAAAGAACATGCACGTAAAGACTAGGCACATCAAAGGCAGTGACAAGTTTCAAAAAGAACATTATCAGTTGTTGGACTCCCCAAGCATCAAGTTCCTTGGCCAAAAAAATCATGGGCTAATGCATAAAAGAACTTACTGTTAACATCCACGTGGCATTCTCAACTTCCTGTGGGTTGGACTTGACATATCGATGGTTGAAAGTGCAGCCATTATGCATGTCGACTTTATGGTCTTCTCTAAGATGAGCAACAAGCATTGGAATGTCGCCCATGATGGAGCACTCAGATCCAGCGTAAGGGCAATTATATGGACGGAACTGACACTGCTGCTCATGGCTAGGCTTGCTGAAGTATTGGAAGATTTCGCGACAACCTAAATTCTTGTATCTGCAAGGGAGTTCCAGAGACTCGGCAACTTTCTCCAACGCCAGACACCTTATATCTCCAAGGTCACTCCGACAAATCGGGCAAACGTTGTGGACTCTAATCTTGCAGGTTGAGCATAAAGTGTGGCCGTTTAGGCACTGAAGTTGGAGCAGCAAGAAAGGAGAGTCAAGAAACAATGGAAGTGGCATGCTTTCATATTCAAAAGTCAAAATTACTAGCTGAAGAAAATATTACGTGTGAAAAATGCTATGCGAGCTTTCAAGTGAGTGAAATATAAATTAGGCATGCATCTCAATCCAAGGACACCGATCAAGTTTCCTCTCAACAAAACACTAACAGCTTATCCAATAATGGAATTGGGAGGAGAGAAGGACATCTTCACATCTCCCGATAAGTTAAGGCTGTCTAATGTTTGAATCCCTATATACCAATCATAAGAAAAACGCTGGAAACACCAATGGCAAAGATACCTGGTAAATTGGAGAATACATAAAGTTTGTGCAGACAGGGCACTCAAGCAGAGCATCTACGCCAGCACTCGAACAAATTCCACGTTGTCCAGGTGAGAAAATGGAAGATTTTGCTGGTGTAGAAGTGGTCTCCTGTTTGCTGATTACTACACTGTAATCAGCGGCAGCAGGGTAAGGTTCATGAACTTCTTTGCAAGTGCCTCCAGCAGGAGCCATTGTCCGATCGAAATAGAATGATCTTGCTCTAACAATTGAATTTCACGATGTTCTATTTCGCTGAGGCTATTGCTGAGTTTTCATTACCTTCTTCTGCAATAAAATCAACAGCACGTAAGCACATCAGTCCTAAAGATGGGGAAATCTATTTTCTCAACAACCTTTCAGAATTAATCTCCATCCTAAGGAAAAGGTTTTGTTACATTTTTGCAATTCGATCCATTCACGAAGAAACCTATTTATAAGAAATCAAACTAGACCACGTTGATATTTCACTCTCCGAGAAGGATGTATTACGACTTCACTAACGTTTTCCACTGAAGGCTGTCATGAATCAACAATTTTAGTGAAGAACGAGTCGACAGACGAGACATAACCCCTGTGAAGACTTTATATAACAGTTCAAAATGGCAAAATCGACAGACCTAACTTAAACCAAGAAGCACCATCAGAGGAGGAGGGATCCTAATTCATATAAATTAGCAGTTGTCAGCAAATGGAGCAAAACTAGGATATGATGAACAGGTCGACATAGCGTTCTTTTGCTGTGATCCGAGCAAACCAGCAGGAATCGGACACTAAAGCAGAAAGTATTCCACTTAAATTACCCAGAAACAACAGATTCCAACTGAAAATGACACTTTCACACTTTATACCAAGATAAAACATGCCTTGTACTGCAAAATCATCCGTAAAGGGCGATTTCCATTTTCGGAGAACCACTGGGGAAGCAAAAAAAAATGCAATATTTAAAAGGAAAAAAAATCTAATTTTTCACCATGGGTGGCGCTGCAATTCGCTCGAATGAAACTAAACCAAATCAAATCGAAATTCCAGCCCAAGTTCCCCATTTTCAGCAAAACAACAGTCGGACCGGATATGCCGAGAGCTTACGTGGGGTTAATTCCTTCAGCAGAGTCATCGCCACAGGAACAAGCAGACAGAAACACAAACACAACCAGAGAAAGCGCCGGAATCAAATCGAGACTTCACATAAGCGCATCTACCCAGTCGAGAATTCGAAGCCCACGCGCGATCAAACTCGAAAAAGACCAAACTGGGTCGACAGCAATCCACGACCGCGCAAGAAGAAAACCAGACAAAAGATCGGAAGCACGACAAGAAATCACTGTAAAAAAATCACTACAGAACAAGAACCATCTCGGGAGGGGGCAAAAACCGAAAATAAAATAAAATAAATAAATAAATAAAAGGGAAAACGCCGGTAGCCCCCCGGCGTTTTCCCGCATTACCCGGAACGGGAATCGAGAAGAGCCCATGAACGGATCGCCGTTGCGGAACGCGGTCTGGCGAGCGAGGGAGCGAACGGGCGACGGTCTAAAAAGGTCGGGTTTCTGTTGCCTCGTTTCCCATGTCGTTTGTCTCTTTCCTTCCTTCCCTTCCTCCTCTTCTCTTCTCTCTCTTCCCCTTTTTCTCTTTGCTTTGATTTCTGTGTGCTTCTTGGGAAGATTTATTCATTTTCGATTCGTGCGATTAATTTGACTTTTCTCGGGCTGTGCGCGAGCAGCACAGTAGTGTCCTGTCCTGCCGCGGTAAGACGACGACGATGTCTCTCTACCCCGCACGCTACGTTTGAAAAATCCCAACTCCTCCCCTCCGGATCGTTGACGTTTTCTTTCTAGAATTGGAATCGAGTGATTGCTGCATTTCGCGACCGCGGCGTTTGGCCCGATGGATTCATACGCGAAAAGTATTGAGTAGGAAAATCACGTATATGATTTGATGCGATGTGTTTGATTTTTATCTTCATGAGTGATTTGACGTGATGTGTTCGATTTATGATCGAGAGAAGTGCGTGTGTTTTTTGCAAAATACGGTTATGTAATGAGACGTTAATGGAAAGCGGGTGGTTAACTCTTTTCTTTGTTTCACTTTTTTTGTCTGTTTTCTTTAGTCAATTTCATTTTCCCCCCTCTTTACTTTACAATTCGGACGACATAAATTTATATTTGATTTAAACATACTGATATAGATATAGACATAAACAATATAAGAATGGTGAAAAGTATGCATTATTTTTATTTTTTATTTTTTTTATGACCGGGAAACCCCGTACAGCCGGCAGCCGGCGGGTAAACCCTGGAGCCCACGGAGGAAACCACCACCCCGTGAAGCGGGCAAGTCACCAAGTGAACGCAACGGGATTCGAACTCTTCACCTAAAGGGGCAGGATCACCAGAGCCTTATCAATATACGCCACCGCGATGGGTGGTTATGCATTATTTTTATTTGTGCCAATTATGGTGAGTAAATTCTACGGCCACATAAATGGAGCATCTTCCCCGTTTCCATATGAGACTGAAGAATAACATAAGGGAAATGAATCAAATTCACCGTCACATTAATGAGATCGAAATATCACCACAAATTTTATTGCAACCTAATGGGTTACATTTTTTTTAATTATATATATATATAATAGGATTGAGCTTGAAGTCTCACGCTTTTGCCTTGATTTGGGGGAAAAATGCAACATTCTATTTCCAAGATTTCATTATTCTCCTTTTTAACAACCTCACCATGATAAGTTTGTACTATCCTTATTTGTGCTGATTATGACGAGTAAATTCCGCAGGCACATAAAGGGAGCCCATTTCTCGTTTCCATGTGAGATGAAGAATAACAAGAGCGAAAGGATTCAAATTCACATCGCATGAATGATATCAAAACATCACCACAAAACTTTATTGCAACCCAATGGGTTACATTTAAATATATATATATATATAGTGGGATTCAGCTTGAAGCCTCATGCTTTTTATTTTGGTTTAAAAAAAAAAAAAAAAAAAGGCAACATTTTACTTCTAAGAATTCATTATTCTCCTTTTTGACGACGTGAGCTCCTTATTTGTGCCAATTGTGGCAAGTAAATCCCATGGGCACATAAATGGAGCCCCTTCCCCGTTTTCATGTGAGACTAAAAAATAACATGAGAGAAATGATTCAAATTCACGTCACATGAATGAGATCGAAACATCACCACAAACTTTATTGCAACCCAATGGGTTAGATTTTAAAATAAAAAAAAATAGTAGGATTGAGCTTGAAGCCTCATGCTTTTTGTTTTGATTTGGAAAAAAAAAATGCAATATTTTACTTCTAAAATTTCATTATTCTCTTTATCGACGACCTGACCGTGAGAAGTTTGCACTATTTTTATCTGTGCCGATTGTAGCGAGTAAATTCCACGGACACATAACGAAAGTCCCTTCCTCATTTCCATGTGAGATTGAAGAACAATGAGAGCAAAAAGATTCAAATTCACGTCACATGAATGAGATCGAAATATCATCACAAACTCTGTTGCAATCTAATGCGTTTTTAAAAAAATAATAATAATAGTAGGATTGAGCATGAAGCCTCACACTTTTTGTTTTGGTTTGGCTAAAAAATGGCAACATTTTACTTGTAAGATTTCATTATTCTATTTTTTTAACAACCTGACCGTGAGAAATTTGCACTATCTTTATTTGTGCTTATTGTGACGAGTAAATTCCATGGACACATAATTCCGTGTGAGACTAAAAAATAACGAGAGTGAAAGAATTCAAATTCACGTCATATGAATGAGATTAAAATATCACCACAAACTTTATTATAGGCCAATATATATATTGCTTTTTGTTTTGGTTTGGAAAAAAAAATGTAACCATTCTACTTCTAAGATTTCATTATTCTTCTTTTTAATGACATCGTCGTGAGAAGTTTGCACTATATGTATTTGTGTTGATTGTGACGAATAAATTCCATGGGTACATAATTCCATTTGAGACTGAAAAATAATGAAAGCGAAATGACTCAAATTCACATCAAATGATTAAGATCGAAACATCACTACAAACTTTATTACAACCCAATGAGTTATATTTTAAAAATATATATATTTAGTAGAATTGAGCTTGAAGCCTAATGCTTTTGTTTGCAAACATTCTACTTCTAAGATTTCATCATCCTCCTTCTTAATGACCTCATAGTGGGAAATTTGCACTATCCTTATTTGTGTCGATTTCGACGAGTAAATTCCACAGGCACATAAAGGGAACCCATTCCCCGTGTCCATGTGAAATGAAGAATAAAGGGAATGAAAGGATTCAAATTCAAGTCATATGAATGAGATCAAAACATCACAACGATTTTTATTGCAACTCAATAGATTAAATTAAAAAATATATATTTAGTAGGATTGAGCTTGAAGCCTCATGCTTTTTGTTTTGGTTTGAAAAGAAAAAGGCAACATTTTACTTCTAAGAATTCATTATTTTCTTTTTTGACGACTTGACAGTAAGAAATTTGCACTATCCTCATCTGTGCCACTTGTGGCAAGTAAATTCCATGGGCACATAAAGGGAGCCCTTTCCTCGATTTCATGTGAGACTGAAGAATAACGAGAAAGAAACGATTCAAATTCACGTCATATAAATGAAATCGAAACATCACTACAATATTGCAACCCGATGGGTTACGTTTAATATATATATATATATATATTTAGTAGAATTGAGCTTGAAGGCTCACACTTTTTATTTTGGTGTGGAAAAAAGAAAAGGCAATATTTCACTTCAAGATTTTGTTATTCTCCTTTTTAACGACCTGACCATGAGAAGTTTGCACTATCTTTATTTGTGCCGATTGTGACAAGTAAATTCCATGGACACATAAAGAGAGTCCCTTCCCCATTTCCATGTGATATTAAAGAATAACGAGAACGAAAGGATTCAAATTCACGTTACATAAATGAGATCGAAATATCATCATAAACTTTATTGCAACCCAATGGGTTTTTAAAAAAAAAAATAGTAGGATTGAGCATGAAGCCTCACACTTTTTGTTATGATTTGGTTTTAAAAAGGCAACATTTTACTTCTAAGATTTCATTATTCTCTTTTTTAAAAAATTGACCGTGAGAAATTTACACTATCTTTATTTGTACCAATTGTAGCGAGTAAATTCCATGGGCACATAAAGGGAGCCAGTTCCCATTTCCATGTGAGACTGAAAAATAACGAGAGCGGAAGGATTCAAATTCACATCATATGAATGAGAATGAGATTGAAATATCACCACAAACTTTATTACAACCCAATAAGTTACATTTAAAAAAAAAATATTTAGTAGGATTTAACTTGAAGCCTTTGCCTTTTGTTTTGGTTTGGGAAAACAAGAGGCAACATTTATTTTTAAAATTTCATTATTCTCATTTTTTACGACATGACCGTGAGAAGTTTGTACTATCTTTATTTGTACTAATTGTGGCAAGTAAATTCCACAGGCACATAAAAGAGCCCCTTCCCCATTTCCATGTGAAATTGAAGAATAACGACAGCGAAATAATTCAAATTCACGTCATATGAATAAGATCGAAATATCACCACAAACTTTATTGTAACCCAATCGATTACATTTATATATATAGTAGGATTGAGCTTGAAACCTCATGCTTTTTGTTTTGGTTTGGAAAAAAGAATGGCAACATTTTACTTCTAAGATTTCATTATTCTCCTTTTTGATGACTTAACTGTGAGAAATTTGTACTATCCTTATTTATGTCAATTGTGGCAAGTAATTTGCATAGGCACATAAAGGGAGCTCCTTCCCTGTTTCCATGTGAGACTGAAGAATAGCAAGAGCAAAAGGATTCAAATTCACGTCACATTAATGAAATTGAAAATTATCACAAATTTTATTGCAAACCAATGGGTTACATTTTTTTTTTTTATAAAAAATTATTTAGTAGGAATGAGCTTGAAGCCTCATGCTTTTTGTTTTGGTTTGGAACAAAAATTGCAACATTTTACTTTTAAGATTTCATTATTCTCCTTTTTTACGACCTAACCATAAGAAGTTTGTACTATCATTCTTTGTGCCAATTGTGGCGAATAAATTCCAAAGGCACACAAAAGGGAGCCATTTCCCCGTTTCTATGTGAAACTAAAGAATAACGAGAGCAAAATGATTCAAATTCATGTCACATGAATGAGATTAAAATATCACCACAATTTTTATTGCAACCCAATGGGTTACCTTTAAATAAATAAATAAATAATATATATATAATGGGATTGAGCTTGAAGCCTCATGCTTTTTGTTTTGGTTTGGAAAAAAAAAAGCAACATTTTATTTCGAAGATTTCATTATTCTCATTTTTTACGACCTGACCATGAGAAGTTTGCACTATTCTTATTTGTGCCGATTGTGACGAGTAAATTCCACTGGCATATAAAAGGAGCCCCTTCCCTATTTCCATGTGAGGCTAAAGAATAATGGGAGCCAAAGGATTCAAATTCGCGTCACATGAATGAGATCAAAACAGCACCACAAACTTTATTGCAACCCAATGGGTTACATCTTTTAAAAAATATATATATTTAGTAGGATTGAGCTTGAAACCTTAGGCTTTTTGTTTTGATTTGGAAAAAAAAAAGGCAACTTATTACTTCTAAGATTTCATTATTCTCCTTTTTGACAACTTGGCCGTGAGAAGTTTGCACTATCCTTATTTTTGCCGATTGTGTTCCATAGGCTCATAAAGGTAGCCCTTTGCCATTTCCATGTGACATTGAAGAATAACGGAAGCAAAATGATTCGAATTCACATCACATGAATGAGATCGAAATATCACCACAAACTTTATTCAACCCAATGGGTTACTTTTTTATTAAAAATAAATAAAAAATCAGTAGGATTGAGTTTGAAGCCTCACGCCTTTTGTTTTGATTTGGGAAAAGAAAAGGCAACGTTTTACTTCTAAGATTTCATTATTCTCCTTTTTGACAACGTGATGGTGAGAAATTTGCACCATCCTTAGGTGTATATATGTATATCTTGAGTTTGCCATCCACAAGTGCTGAAAATATGAAATAGTGATATTTCTCAAGTTGCACATACAAAATGCGCCATTAAAGTTTAAGATAAAATTTAGTTAAAGAATATAATGTCATTTTTTTGCTAAAATAATGTGTTTTAAATGATATATGTACATAAATATCTTCATAATATTATATTAATGATGTGCTTATTTGAGTGAAAGAATTTTTATGCAAATTAGTTGTTTGAACTTTTATATGTTTAGTTTGTTGAAAATGATCAGTTGACGGATAATCATTTACGTTCAAAAAATATGCATATATTGAAGTTAGGAAAATGAATTTCCTAATCTGTAAATGGGTAACACGTTTTTGAGAAATTTTCTTTGAAACAAGCACACCTTAAATATTAAAAAAAAAAAAATAGTGTATAATTCCACCATTTTAAAATGGGTAAGGGACAGTCACTCGGTTCTTCGAAGATGGTCAAAATCTTGATAAAATGAATCCTATTTTTATAGGGCCTTGCATTATCAAAAGTTATTTTAATCTCCAGGATCTTCTTGATAGCAACTATGCAAGATCCTAATGTCTCTGCCTACTTGCCGCAAATTGAATAGAGAAGCTTCCTATCTGTACAGAGAAAAAGGGCGGAGTTTATCGGATTCTCAAGATTCCTCCCAATTTGTCTATTTTGGATTATCTAGTCCTCTTTTAAACTAAAAACAAAGTGCTCCATTTTAAATTATTTTCATAAATACCAATCTGATGTAGCTCATCCAATTTACCCATTTCTTCATGCAAACTTAATTATTCAACTTAGGTTACAAATATAACTAAATCTATAAAAAAAGTGTCGACTTCACTAATAAGATATATAAATAAATAAAACTGTCAGTATAACATGAAATAACATGATCCAATGCACGCTACATAGGGACATATACATAGCTCTGAGAAATAGTACTTATCATGCACTTAGCCATACCTCCATTACACATCATGTATCTGGACCCATTGTCTAATGTCATTTTATTGAAGTCATGCTTACACTTGTGTTCGTATAAATGGACCAAAGTTCCATGTCATTGCGCATTATAGGTTAATGTGGCTAGGGCGCACATGATTCTCGGCACAAGGCACATTCGAGTCATATAATATTCACGTCATTTACTTTTTTCTCTCTCATTTATCATATGAAACACAAATTCCCTACATTCCCCCGGAAGATGCACACTCTAATGGAGAGAGGAGGAGGTGAAAATCGGGCAGCTCGCGATGGTGAGGCGCGGACATCGAGGTACTAGCCAGGATCCGATGCTCCTCGCTAGCCATCGCAATCTAATTATATTTATCCCTTAGCTAGACTAACACGATCGCAGAACTGTTGGCCACCATTTTTTAACGGTGGGTTCTTCACCCAAACATGATGAAGTACGTCCTGGCCCTCCTTAGTCGTCACGTCGGTATACTGATTGGCTTTTTAAATCTAAAATTGCAATCGAACAAAGTGTAGATTATAATACTACCGAGATGATTGATCTGGGGGTAATAAGTTAAGTACGTCTTTTTCACAAGGATCACGAGTTCGATTCACCTATGCGACTAAACTTCCGAATGGCTAATGTGGATTATCAAGTTAGAAAAAAAAATCTAAAAACTCGTTCGGCCCCAGTAGTCGGCCTGTTAATTCGGACCGTCTGCCACGGCTCTTCCGCGTTGCCACGAACGGCGCTCGCTCGGCGGCGATTCTTCTCCGGCGACGTTCCTCCTCCTCCTCCTCCTCCTCCTCCTCCTCCGCGCTCCGGTCCACTGTCCCCTCCTCGTTCTCGGTGACTGTACACGCGCCGGTGTTTCGTTTCCTCTCTGCTCACCAGATCGGAGGTCTCTCTCTCCCTCTTTCTCTGTCTCTGCTCTGCTCATGTCTTCCATTATTACTAGAGAAAACTACTGAGAAAGGTCTTGGGATTTGCTCTGTAGTGTGGGTTTTCTATGAAGATGGCTGGAACTGGCCTGATGCCTTCAGCATGATCTTCGAGTGCCTGCGTTGGCTATGTGTTTTCAGTCCCTCCATTGGATATTGGCTAGCTGCACGGCTGTATCTGTGAGACTTGTAGTTCGCCCATCAGATGTTCGTGAAAACTTCTCAAAGAATCGTAAAAAATGGAAAATTTACAGTTTGTAGGGATACTTTAGCGTCATAAAAATTGTTTTGTGAGATTCCAGTCAAATCGATGAAACGGCACTCATAGCATTGAGACCACCAAAATAGTTTATTTCCTTATGAAAAGAAAAAGAGATCAGTTAAAATCGTGTTTTGGTCAATTCTGCTTTAGATTATGGGGTCATCTTTATAATTTTTAAGTGTGGAATGAGCGTGTTATATATCATGGCATCATCTCGGTCAATGTTTCTTTAGCAAAAGCCCCCTAAAACCACATCTTGAATAAGTACTAGCGAGATGCTTTTGAACTGGCCTGAATCACTTTTGGAAACTCATTTCTTTATTCTGGTTAATCTTGCAACACTTCTAAGTAGTACTAGTGAAAAGCAGATGCTATGCACATGATTGATCCATCTGTTTGATTTTTAATTACAAGTATTTCGGTGTTGTTACATTTAGAAATCTCAGCTTATTTTCCTCTTTTGTAAAAGCTCAATAAAGGGATAGAGATAAAGCTTCCACGTGATTGTCTGAAGTGATGTGCAAAAATTAACTAGTAACCTCGAACTTTCGTTTCTATTCTTTTAAAGCTAATCTTTGTGTCTTATCAAATGAGTGTTTAGTCTTTCATGTTTATTCTACTCTACCCTTCCCTGGCTACCTGCTAATTTGTCCTTTACGTTTCTTGTTGCCTGGCTAACTGGAAAAAAAAAATACTTATCCTAAATCTGAAGATTGTTTGTAACTTATAAATTTTAAACAAATATTTCTGTTCCTGAAATCATCAACTAATGAAAAGAAAAGGAGTCATGATAGGGGATCTGAATAAATGTTCCCAATTGTGAAATTTACTGTGGTGGAAAGCGCCACATGAACGAAGGTTTTGACTTTCAAAATAAGCCTCAAACTGAAAATGTAAAACTGACAAGAACACAAAAAGTCACTCCTGCTCAAATCTTCCTGAGCTTTTCACAGTCATTCATCTACAACTCTGGTTTGGAGAGTGCCTCTATCATATTAATCCATTCTCAATTTGCACTTGTATGTACAAGAGGGCATAGCCTGAAAGGAGCTCCATAGAAGTGGTTTTATCTGAGACCCACTAGTTGCTTTGGGTCCAGATATTACTTGCCTAAATTTTTACATGTTGAAAAGTAAATTGAGGGCTTTGCTGTAATGGGTAGTTCATGGCCAAAGGCTTTTCCCCTTCTTTTGTGTCTTCTTTACTATTTATTATTGTCATGTTGATTGTGGTTGCAAATGCACTATTGGAACATTGTCTGCCCTTTTACAATTTAAGGAAAAAATTATGTTGCTTATCATGTTACAACTTTTGACTTTATTTTCTGTTGTATGCTTGAACACTAGTTATGGAGGTTGATTCAAATGCAAAAAGAGTGGAAGAAGAACTGATTTTGGGTGGGAAATGAATTGATGACGCCTGTGATAATGACAATGTTGAAACAAATGCATTTTAGGAACCTTCAACGGATCTAGATGTAGAGGTTCCACGCATTGGGATGATTTTTGCTTCACAGCAAGAAACTCATTGCTATCATGCAAAATATGCTTATCAGCAAGGATTTGGTGTTAGAAAAATTAGCACAAAGCGTAACATTGACGGACAATCGAGTGATGGATGATGCACTATATCTCGTGTTCTTTTGGACCATAATCATGCTCTAAGTCCCAAAATTTCACGATTTCAAAGATCTTGTAGGAAATTGGATTCTAATTCAAAGAGGAGAGTTGAGTTGAACGATCAAGTGAGCATAACTTTAGACAAGAATTCTCACTCTGTAGCTATTGAAGTGGGAAAATCTGAGAACTTAGCATTTGGTGAGAAAGATGGTAGAAACTACACTGCTGAGGTGGGACAATTGAGACTTAGGATTGGAGATGCAGATGTACTTTGTAATTACTTTGTTCGAATGGAAAGAAGGAACTCAAATTTCTTTTATGTGATTGACATGGATGAGGAAGGACGGTTGCAGAATGTATTTTGGGCTGATGCGAGGTCTAGAGCAGCTTATGAGTCATTTGGAGATGCGTTATTCTTTGATACTACATATCTTACTGATGAGTATGATTTGCCACTTACTCCTTTTGTTGGAGTTAACCACCATGGTCAGTCTATTCTATTCGGATGTGGTTTGCTATCAAGAGAGGATGTAGGCACATATGTTTGGCTATTTAGATCGTGGCTGGAATGCATGCATGGGGCGTCCTCCAATTGCTATAACTACTGACCAATGTAAATTATCCAAGGTGCAGTTGCGGAAGTGTTTCCAAGTTCTCATCATCTGCTTTGCCATTGGCACATAATGAAAGAAGCTTCCTGAAAAATTTGGAGGTCTAGTTCAATAATTACTGACCAATGTAAAATGATCCAAGGTGCAGTTGCGGAAGTGTTTTCAAGTTCTCATCATCTGCTTTGCCTTTGGCACATAATGAAGAAGCTTCCTGAAAAATTTGGAGGTCTAGTTCAATACAAGGCAATATAAAAAATTCTGAAAGGTGCTGTTTAAGAATCTTTGAATCCTCAAGAATATGAAGAAAGTTGGTTCAAAATGATTGAAGAATTTAATTTTGAAAAGAATGAATGGTTGAGTTCCTTATTTGTTGATCATCACCGTTGGGTTTGTATTTTTGTCAAAAAGGTATTTTGGGCAGGGTTGTCTACAATGCAAAGAAATGAAAGTGCGGATGCAGTTTTTTGATGATTATGTAACCTCAAAAATTTCATTGAAGCAATTTGTTGAGCAATATGATAATGCCTTGAAAAGCAAAGTTGAGAAGGAGAATAAGGTAGATTATTTTTTTCCAACTCGACCTACAAGTTAGTTACTAATTTATACTTTGAGAAGCAATTTCATGAGAGCTACACTTATGATATATTGAGATTGTTCCAAGATGAATTGAGGGGCTTGCTTTACGGTATTTATGAGTTGGACAAGGTTGATGGTTTGATATCTTCTTTTAATGTGACAGACATTTTAAGGGGCAAACCTAAACGAAGAGTTGTGTACAATGTGAGTTATAATGAAGCTGAATTTGACGTTCAATGCTCATGTAATCTGTTTGAGTTTAAAGGAATTCTTTGCCAACATATAGTAAAGATTCTCATTGAGAAAGATGTGAAAGAGATTCCATCATGTTATATTTTAGCTCATTGGAGGAAGGATTTGAAAAGACGCTACTGTTATGTCATAAATTGTTATGAAGATCGGCAGACGAGTGAGCATGACCTGCAGTTCGATAGGTTATGCACCAACTTTTTCGAAGCAGCAGAGATTGCGGCAAGTTCAAGTGAAAAGTATAGGTTTTTCATGAGATACATAGATGAGGGAAAGGCTAAAAGATGATTTTGTTTCACATAATCGTCATTTCAGTCAAAAACAGTGATGCCCTATCAACTAGCAAATGACTAACTCCCTTGCGAGGTCAAAGCAAAGGTTGCCCCCCATCCAAAAAGAATTTAAGATAGATAAACGGTAGGGTTCTGTTTATTTTTCTTCTTCTTGTACTTTTTCTTCTTGAGTCAATGCCATTGATTTTTAAGGTTGGCAGCTTTGCAGGGAAATTTCGGAAAAAAGAGTGAGCAAATTGACTTAGCCATGCAAAATAAGAGGAAGACAGAGGTAGCACTTTAGTTTAAATTCTATTACTAGTAGTGTTCCTTAACTTCTCATTTGAGGTGAATCAATTCTAGTATGTTGCTTACGAGACCTAAATCACAGATCAACCATGTGAAACCTAGTGCTGCAGAAGCATATAAACCCAGCTCTTCCATTCATTCACCGATCAGCTGTTTTATGTTTCAAGAAGGCGAAGGGGTAAGTGCATGAGGGTCATATGAACATAAAATGCTCAAGATGTTCAGTTTCAGCATGATGAAAATCCTCTGTTTTTCCTTTTCCATGCAGGCAAGGGCAACCGCGAGAAATGGCATTATTGCTGGAGGAATGAGTTCAGAGGAGTAGAAATTGAGTAAATGAGCAATCGGATTGAACCATACAGTCCTAGATTCCCCGAGAGAGCGGTATATCGTGCTCATTCATGTTTATGCAGAACATCTTGATAGCCAATGTATGGTAGTAGATGAATGCGATGTTTACTTTGGAGAGTCGCTACTGTTCTCTACTCACAAAATTGAATTCTTTTTCTTTTGTCCTATGTTCTTCAACATCTCGTTTATGTAACAGCAATTCTTGACGACTGCATAGATCAAGACAATTGTTGTGGTACTATAATCACGGGATTATCAAATATTGGTTAACTGTACATGTTTGGCCTGTAGCGACAGCATCAATCCTCAAACTTAGTTGCCAACCGTATTAGGTCAAGGACACTTGTTTTTTCTGTGTTCTGGAAAAGTTCTTGCTGTTCACACATGAATTTCTTTGGCTTACGGGACGGTTCTGGTGTTCTTTTGTATGTTCCAAATCAAAAGGACTTCTCATTTTTTGCCAGGTGATTTAATCAAGGTCCTCGGGTAAAATTCGTTTTGCAGATCACTTATTTGGATCGAATTGGAGATTCATTGAACTTCAGTTGATCTGTGGTATGTTTAGTTGTGCTAACTTGTCGAAATAGCAGAAGTGAATCCATTAACCTAAATGCCCAATCTTTTCAATAAAAAATATTTGCGGAAATCCTGACTAGTGGATCATTTTATAGTGTCATTAATTTTCGTGAGATCTATGTAGGATCCTACATATATTATAGTGATTGGGATGCGGATAAGGAAATGATGGTGTCTACTTTTGAGGAAACTTCGTTCCTTTTTCCTTTGCCTTTTCGAGGGTAGAGAATGGGTAAGAGAACACTGATTAATAGAAAAAAAATTACTTTGAAAGCTATAGGTTTACGTTTAAAAAAATGACACAAATAATTCTTAAACTTTAATATTATATAATATAATTTCTAATTTTTTCATAAATATTTAATTTAGTCTATTAACTATATTATCTCCGAATTTAAATCTAGAATTAACTTGAATATATATCAAAATTTTCAGAAATAATATTGTAAATTAGATCGAAATTTATAAATCATCATATTAAATAAATTAAAATTTTAATTATAACGTATACATATTTAGTCAAAATTAGAGGTTTTGACACATTTGAGATTTGAGAAGAAAGGGATTCTAGTCCTTTCCAAAATTCCAGCACTTCCCAAGAAGTAAGAGCTGCATCCCAATTTCCCAAACGTGTTCTAGATTCTTCCATTTTCAGAACCCTCCAGACCTCTCTCCCTCCTTCTCTCTTTCGCCCGCCCCTTTCTATTAACCCATCCTCCGCCTCCTTCGCCTCGCCTCCCCCAGCAATCTCGCGAAAGCTCCGAACTTCCGGCGCTCCTCTTCCGGCAAATTCACCACCAGCACGACCGCCGCCGGCGACGACGATGGCGAAGTACGGCGAGGGCGACAAGCGGTGGATCGTGGAGGAGCGGCCCGACGGCACCAACGTCCACAACTGGCACTGGTCCGAGACCAACTGCCTCGAGTGGGCCCGCGGCGTCCTCACCAAGCTCCTCTCCGACCTCACCCTCCTCGACGGCGAGGGCGACCTCTTCGTCCGCACCAAGACGGTCGAGAAGGTCGACGGCGAGGCCTACGTCAACATCCGCAAGGGCAAGATCATCCCGGGCTACGAGATCAGCGTCGTCCTCTCCTGGGAGGGCGACGCCCGGGACTCCGACGGGAAGTCCCTGCTCAAGGTCGACGGCACCGTGGAGATCCCCTACATTGCCGACGAGAACGCCGACGAGGACCCCGAGGTCAGGGTCCTCGTCAAGGACGACGGCCCGATCGGGCGGAGGTTGAAGGAGGCGATGCTCAGCCGGGGGAAGCCGGTGATCTTGGAGAAGGTTAGGGTTTTCGTGGAGAGCATGGCGAAGGGAGGCCCGGCGAGGGAGGACTTGGAGACCAAGAAGGTGGCTCCGAAGAACCAGGCGTCCGCACCGGCTGCTGCGGCTGCTGCGGCCGCTGCCTCCGCGGGGAAGAAGGAGGCGGAGGCCGCTGAGAAGAAGGAGGCGAAGAAGAAGAAGAAGAAGGAAGGTTTCAAGACGATTAGCATGACGGAGAAGTTCAGCTGCAGAGCGAAAGATATGTACGAGATATTGATGGACGAGAATAGGTGGAAAGGGTTCACGCAGAGCAATGCGAGGATAAGCAAAGAGGTCGGAGGAGAGTTCAGCATCTTCGATGGTTCCGTGACGGGGAGGAATGTGGAGTTGCAGGAAGGGAAGTTGATTGTGCAGAAATGGAGGTTTGGGAGCTGGCCCGATGGTATTCAATCCACAGTAAGTTCTTTAATCTTTTCGTGTTGATAATTTTCTGCATTGATGTCGTTAATCTCTGTAATATACGCTCATGGGTTCTTTTGTTCATCGGCTAATTGCAGGTAACACTTACTCTAGAAGAGCCTGAACCTGGTCTGACTGTTGTCAAGCTCACGCACACCGACGTACCTGAAGAAGACAGGTTAGTTTGGAGCAAGTTTGCTCTTAATTTGCATTGAAGAGTAAAGTTTGGACATTTGATTTAAGTCAAAACCTTAACTAGAGGCTAGCGATTTACTAAATGAATAGATATGGATTGACACGTGAATGGAGGATCGAGAAGACGGCACAAATTTAAGATAAATAAATTGTTTTGGCACTATTGACGGAATTAACATTTTGCCATTACGTGCATTGAGATGAATTTTTAACTCAAGTTTGACAGTTAAAATGAATTGCGAGTGCTGAACTTTATACCGTGTATTGATTGCACATTTTCCTTTCTGATTCCTTCGATTGTAGGTATGGGAATGCAACTGTGGTGGAGAACACCGAGAGAGGATGGCGAGACTTGATCTTTCATAAAATACGAGCAGTTTTTGGTTTTGGAATATGACACTTGAATGTTTTTTCCTCCTCAAGTGTAGAATTTTTACCATGATGTGTCTTTTTCAGCAACGATATAGGTTGGCTGAGATTGTCTTGACATAATTAAATGTTTGATCTTTCAATCTGATAAACTGGTCCATGCGACTCAAGCTTCTTGAAGAACCTGGATTTCGTGCCTCGTGTTTTGTTCTAATAATAAGATATTTCGATCCTGCCCTCAGGTCATGAGTTGGTTGGGATAGGCGCATTAACAAGGTTATTTGTTCGTAGTACTCTTATGTATCTGTACGTCTTTAGTCTTTCATGTCTGGCAATCTTCTTCACATATTGCACTATTACCCTCAGGCTAATGAGTGGCTGAAATTATTATTGTTGATTGCCTTGTGTATCTGTCAGTTTCCATGCTTTGAGTATTCTAGTTATATGTTAGTACCAGGTTAATAGGTTAGTAATTGTGGTTCTACTCTGATTTCCCTGGTAGGCTAATGTAGTGGTGCCATGAACTACTGTGACTGGGACTTGTGAGATCGTAGCTGGATTTTAGCCTTGTATATGATGGTCATATTCACCTGACACTTCTTAGGGTATGGTTTAATTAGTGACTTAGACTTAGAAAAGGAAGAGAGGGGAGGTTCAAACTTGTTCGAAACTTGTAAGACTCTTGGTGTCTTAGGGATTTGGCGTACTGAAGGTGGAGCTGCCCATTTTGATGTGTACGTAGAACTGACTTTCCTATTTCTCATTTATTAGGTCATAATGGGGGTGACTCTTTATTCATAGCCACAGTTTGCATTTCATCTTTCTTGTAGTGGGATCGGTGCCATAGTTCACCATTCTGTACATTGCACTGACTAAAAGCATATAACTTGTCTAGGAATTATGTATGTTCTTAAATTGCATACTTAAGTATTGCCGCTTTTTCTGTGCTAGAGATGATGTCTTGTTAGTAGCATGCATCTTAATGACCAGGAAGGGCAACAAGCTATAAGTGATTGGGCAATTTTGGTATAGTTTGTTCGATCTCCTCAGATTATGTAGAATGCTTGGAATTTATCGGTAGAGGAATGCAACTGGTTTCACCAAATACATGGTAGACTGGAAGAGGCTGCTTCTTTCTCGCACTCTTCTATTCGGCTTGGACATTTTGCTCCGACTTCTCATAATCTTGTGATGTTTTCCTTTGTCTTTTTATCTCTTTCCTTGTCTCCCAGTGCATTCCCAACGTATCTTAAGTTTTTGTTTTAACAAAAATTCTTTATTACCTATCATGAAAGAGAAAAAAATGTTTGGGAACCGTGGTGATTTTTAAATACGGATGCAGTTTAAAGAATTTTTGGGAACCATTGGGACGCTCTTAGAGCAATGACAGGAAGTGTCGGGTACGAAACTATTTAAGGAGGAGATTGACATGGTCGAGTTGATTGCATTCATGAACTTGACTGGGAATATATGCAGACTGCTGTTTTAATGTTCATGTAGTTTAGTAGTGCGCGCCCTTTAATGTTGTGCCTGCCGAATACCAATGACTTGATTCTCATAGCAACATCATAGCTGGTTAGTAGGTTTTAATGGAGACACTGGGGGAAGTGAAACGACTGACACATGTAGACATTGCACCCGAGAGTGTGTTCTGCTTGAAGTTGGAACTTACCATGTGGAAGACAACCCGAAATCCTGTAGTTTGGATCCTTTTTCTACTGGTTGTGATCAATGTAAAGAGCGGCCTTTTATGCTGTTCGTGTTGTTTTCAGGATTATGTAATGTGGAGATTCGTCTTCTTTTTGTTGCTCTGGACTATGGGGCTAGCGTGACAATGTGAACGAATATATGGAGTTGGATGGTTATACAAAAGGAAAATGAGAGTGCGGTGGACATTTCGTAGGGCACTTTGAACTTGTAGTAGCAGAGTGGCTTTATCTGAGGGGAGAGACGTAATCTCTTGTGTTCGCATAGCTCTGATATCTGCCGCACGCCGGAGCGTTTCTTATGCTCGCGGCACGTTTCATTTATTTATATTTCAGCTGTCTCCCAAGCGATGCCGTAAGAGCACGTCGCTTCTTTAGACTAGATTCGAATTCGGTATAGCCAGGGTCGAGAATCGGTGACTCGATCTAAGGATGGTAGTTTGGACGGCTCACATTTCGACGATGTGCGCATGCTGAGGTAGAAAATTAGCACATGCTCTTATGAGGTGGTTAACTTTCAGCTCAGCGCATCTCCACAATGCCATGCTGCTATTCGCCGGAAATCACAAGGAGGCCCTGTCGCCGGGGAAGGGTGCTTCAGCTTGCGGTAAGAACTTTGCCGTGCCTGTGTTGTTAATCCGCCGTTACGGTGGTGGCAGTGGTTAGTGACTAAAGATGGTTTGTAATAATCGAAGAAATGGAACTGAAAACCATGTTGCCTCATTCAAATGTGCAAGGGGCTGAAGATGAAAGAGGAGAAATGGAGGTGGGTTTTTTTGTTCATTTTGCGTTTTTTTCAACCTCTAATTATAAACAGAACTGGATTTTTGCTTTACGAATTTGCCCTTCGCTTGTGGCGCTCTCGACTCAATACGGTCGCTCCCATGCGGATAAGGCTTTCATCGTCATCTTCCTCTTCTTCGTCTCCTTCGATTCTCGAAATGCTCTGAGAAAACTCGTGCCCCCTATCGACCCCTCCGAGCTCTCGTCCTTCTTGTTCTCGCTCTGTTACGGGAAGACCGGGAGAGAAATGTCTGTTCTAGCGCCGAACCCTCACGTCCTCCTCCGAGAAGTCTGCACCCGTGAGCAGCAGCACCACCACCACCAACACCAGCAGGGGCTGAGCGGCGGCGTCGGCTCTCTGTCCCTGCACAGACCGCCCGGTAACTTTCCCTTCGGCGATCGCGGCAGGAGCTCGGATTGCCCGAGCAGGATCGCGAGGCGGGGCGCGAGAGCGGGGGCGTTCTGGCCCGACTCCTCGAGCCACGCCGTCGCGGAGATGGAGCCCATCCAGGACAGCGATCAGCTCGACCAGATTCTCCAGCGCGCTCGCGAGCTCTCCCAACCCGTCCTTATCGATTGGTATCTCTCTCTCTCTCTCTCTCTCTCTCTCTCTCTCTCTCTCTCTCTCCAAAATCCTCTGCGGAAATCGATGCTAGTCTCAAACTGGACGTCGTTTTGTCCTCCGTTTCCTCCAGTCTTGGCCGCCGCAGCTTCGGTGGCATTAATGAGCGCTAGATGCATCATGCTCTGTCGTTTTAGGAGACTGGATGGTTTCGAGAGATACCATTTGGCCTTTGTTGATAATCACCGTTCCAAGATTGCGCTAACTGATGAATCGGTGACATTCTTGTACTATGTCGATGACTCCGACCGCAAAATCTACGTTGCCAGACTTCGATATTGGCTTCGCGAGTTCTGTATTAGCGATAGCTCGGGGAGATTCAATCAAATTTCAGTCTCTTCTTTTCCGTTAATTCTGCTTCCCTCTCACGGATGTGGAGCGCCTGCTCAAAACTATAAATGTGAATGTTGTTTGGCAAAGGATAGGGGAGGTGCTTTCTTATGTTTACTGCAATCGCATAATTCAAAGGCCTTCGTCTGAATCGAAACTGCATGAGCATATGCTGATGCGCAGCACCTGTGTTTTTACTTAATACTTTTGTGTCAAGTTGTTTGTCCTAATAGGATGGCTGCTTGGTGTCGGAAATGCATTTATTTGAAGCCCAAGCTTGAGAAGTTGGCGATCGAGTACGAAAGCAAGTAATTTCTCTCTCTCCCTCTCTCCTTCTTCTCCTCCTTCTTCTTCCTCTGTGTGTGTGTGTGTGTGTGTGTGTGTGAGAGAGAGAGAGAGAGAGAGAGAGAGAGAGAGAGATTATATATGCCCCAAATGCCTCACCAGTCGGCATGGTAGAATTCCTCTTTACAATCACTTCCATGTAATCTTAAGCACCTAGGCTCTGGAGATCTTCCATGGGGGTTTAACATTATAGGAGCAAAGTTTGTTTGACTAATAATTTGGTCAGTTATGATTATGAAGTTGCCATTTTGGTGATTGCTACTCCAAGAGCTCGTTGATTTGTTGCCTTCAAAAGTACTTATGGAGAGTCGTGTTTGTTGCAATGTTGTTGAGGTTTCTGCACTAAGTGTTCTTCTGCTACTGAGAGCAAAGTCACTTGACACTTGAGTATCAGAGCTTCTCACAGCTTGCTGGATTCCTTACAAACAAAAGAGGCAAAAGCCTGTAGTAGTATTGTCTATATTTCCAGCGATCTGAAAGAGCAAGCATGCTTCATTCAAACCTAGATGATGCCCTTCTTGGGAACAAATTTGCGTCATACTGATTTCATCTTCGCCTTTGCTTCTTCTCATGATACTGGTAGAATCAGATTCTATTGTGTAGACGTCAACAAAGTTCCTCAGACCCTTGTGAAGCGTGGAAACATCTCTGTACGTCAAGCTACCCAATTTTTTAAAGCTTTGATTTCTCTCTCTACTCCTCGTCACTGACTATATTTCTTTCCATGTCTGCACTTGCAGAAAATGCCGACTATTCAGGTACGCAGTACATTAGTAGTTCATGGAATTCTCTTTCGTGCTTTGGGTTATTGATAGGTTTTGCAAATTTGACTGGACACACAATTTGCAGGTATGGAAAGATGGAGAGATGAAAGAAGAAGTAATTGGAGGACACAAAGCATGGCTTGTCATTGAAGAAGTTAGAGAAATGATCAAAAAGTACGTTTGATCGTTCAAATGGGACCTCTCTCTCTCTCTCTCTCTCTCTCTCTCTCTCATGTGCATCTCTGGTGCAGTAAAAGCAACATTGTACAGTGAAATCAGCTGTAAAGTTAGTTCGCTTAAGGTTATTATTTCCAAGTGAATCTTCATTGGCACGAAAGTTGGTGAGTAATAATCCCTGCTGCAAAGCCTTACAGACACACTCGACAATAGCGTCCCAATTCCCGCACAAAACTGTAATCAGAGTCTTGAGCACTCCAGGTTTAAGCTGTGAATCGATCAATCAACTGTACAGGATGGTCGACAACGTCCTGTTCTGATTCTTCATGCTTCAGCAGCACAATTGACAGCATCTCCTCAGATTGATGAAGAAGGCTGATGAGCTTGATGTTTGAGCCAGGTGTCATGTCTTTGTTCTTACACAAGAAGGCTCGACCTCCCCATCTGAATGTTAAGATCGCGATTTAACTGCAAGTGCCGAGAACATGGGTCGCACTGGCATGCCAGTCTTCTTTATGCTGGCTGCTGGCTTACTTTCAGTGCTGGTGAAGGCAAACGCTCCCTGACAAGGTTGTTTCGAAAGCGAGGAAAGGGTTGCGATCATTGCTCGTCACCCAGTGAGTGAACACAAGCATCGGGTTGTGGTACCGCTGGCTGTACAAGATGATGATAGGCCTAGTTACTAGCGGCGAAGTCTTGTTGATCCTATCCCTTGTCCCCAAAAAGAGAGAATACCTTGTGTCGTCAATAATCACAATGACACAGTAGCAGACTGCGAATATAATGGATCGACCCAGCGCTTCGAATCATTCATTGCTTCGATGACATCTGAAAGATTGCCGCAGAGGTTGTACCAAGGAGGGCCTCCCGGATTGTTCAGAGGCGCACGTTTGATGAGTGTACCTTGAAGGACAAGGAAGGTGGTCTTCCGGACAAAAAGCCCAAGCTGCTGATTAAAGCTGTTGAAGTAGCAGTTTAACGACATAGGCAGCATCGGAAAGGGGAATCATCCAAATCTCACGCTAAGAGCTCGACCATCGTTGGATCTATGGAAATAGGAAGGCCTCATGCTGCCTAACATCCTTCTATATTTATGGAGTCTCGTGATTTATCCATGCGGTGGTTTAAATTTGTCCTAAAATAAATGAATGAAAGACACGGTGGTTGTACAATTATTCAATTTGGGCCCTAAATTTTCTGGACACTTAAGCCGTTAATTATAAATCTTTCTTCGTGTCAATATTTCCGTCAAACTTATAGACGTGTAGATTATGTCGTACACTCCGTTGGCATGCTCCTTGAAGACATGCTGTCTAGGCACTAGTGGAAGAAGTCGAGATAGAAGTGGTGGCTAGACGGCAGAATGGATGCTGTCCACAGCCACTAGCAAGGGTCTGCAGGGCCGACCCTACGTGCGGCGGCGAGGCCACTAGCGAGAGCGCAAATTTAAATCGAGGGATGCCCTCTCCGCCCAAATTTGAGAGCCGCAACCCCTCGCCAACCTCGCGTTGGCCGAGATCCATGGCCTCAAATTCCATCCATAGTCTAAATCGCAAAAAATCAGAATAACAATTATTCACTATTCTTATTGTTGAGCCGGATCTAAAGAAAAAGAAAAGTTGCGGAAGCTGCGTCGACGCTAAGCCATAGCATTAGGGTGACGAGGGAGTGAGAATGAGATTGCGCTGTATTTGTCGGTTATGGTCCCGTGAATTAATTGAATCCAACCCCCAATTTGCTCAAGACAAGATACGTGAAAGTGTCGGACCGAATGGAGGAAGAGTATTTTCATGATTTGGATGATGGGCCTCGAACCCACATGTCGTTTTCCCCCATTTTTTTCGTTGTCGTTTTCTCTATACACAATAATTTCGCTTCCACTCGTTCCAAAATTCGTCTGTCGACTTAAAACAGCACCGGCAGCGGATTTCCCACCATGTGAAAGGAAATCCATCCCACGGTGGGAAATCCAGTCGATATGAAAGGAAATCCAGTCCACGAACCCGTCGCACAACCTACATCGCAACCTGTTTAAGTCAAGAAAAATTATATAATTAGTCCCTCAACCTTGATCTCATATGCAATGTAATCCATGAACTTTTGATTTATTTAATACGATCCGTAAATTGTAGCACAATATGCGATATTGTCCCTAAACATTTAATTTGTTCGATATAATTTTTAAAATTTTGATACATATTCAATCTAATCTCCGGACTACATAAGATTATTCAACATTATCCCTTAAGTTGGATTAATATAATAACATATTAATCATTTATATGTAGTTCATATACTAAGTTAAAAAATTAGCATTAAATAAATTAAAAATTCAATGACGACATTACACTTTAGGTTAAAGTTCATAACTAACGTTACATGTTAAATCAAAATCCATAAACTAATTACATTATTATTTCATTTAAGTCCTACCAAGTTGCAAAACCGAACGGATACCCAATAGAATCTCTTCCTTGGCCATTCCCTCTTGGAAACTCCGCCGGTCGCTTGTTCATCGGTACCTCCGACGGGGACTACGTCGACAATTATTAAATGACTGGGGGTGCAGATTTGACGGAAAACACTCACCGTTTTCTGAAATGTGACTTTGATGCGCAATTCACTTGACGGTCCAAAGCTAATACCAATCTTCAATTCATTTCCCCTTGACGTTCCTAAAAACATGTAGCGAGGCATGGATCGGATCTCACCGATTGTGGCAGCTTTTTCTCTGGCATCGCATTATTGCCGAAAGCGATGTCTCCCTACCCATTTCGTCGAGGCACGTCTTTTCTCTAAATAAAGTTAGGGGTAGATCCATCCTTATGGGACTCTCAAAATCGGTTCGTTTGTTCGAGAGAAATTTATTTTGAGGAAATTATTTTTTTTAATATTAGAATGAGGAAACATTAATTACTTTCTAAAAAGAATATCTTTTTTAATTGAAAATAATAAGTTTAGATCGAGAAAAACCAACATTTCATTTTAAATCAATAAAAATTAATTATTTTCTTTAAAAATGATCCTTTTTCGCGAACACTAAATTGTCGGCTGGCTATATGTTCTGATGTAAGTGTCGCTTTTTACATCAGCAACTTTGTCGTCATGAGGAGGATTTGCTAGACACTTAGGATGGCTATAAAAGTAGGCTGGCTCCAATACTTCACTAACGTTAACAGAATGTTTTAGTTCTACTTCCTCCCCTTTCGCATTAATTTCGAAAACGCATGTCGGCGGTCTTTATGTTAAACCCCAGCTTTGAATCTCCAGCAATTCGTAATAAACAAAGATGACGAATTGACTGTACTGTGCCGTAGCATTACTCAATCTCCAATTATCCGCATTTAAAAGGTAATCACTGTCCTCCTGGCCAAAAAATTCAAAAGGGTTTCTTTTCAGCTTGGCTCAAAAAGCCCAAGAACCCACCAAAACTAATTTTACTCTGAAAATTTGACTTATGTGTAACAGAGACAAAGGTGAAAATTTGACTGTACAAGGTGTAATTGTCCACCGCCATCCGTACAGCTCAGCGGTGGGTCCCGCGAGCTCGGTGGTACCCCTCGTGGCGCATTATCGCGACGCCTCTCGAGTCGTGGGGCCCACCAAATTTCGAATCCAATTTTTTTAATAACATTTAAATCAAAACAACAAAACAAATTAAAAAGAACATGGGGTCACCGACAGACCAGCGCCCCTTGGATTTGTGTGGCTCGACGCGTCCGCGCAAAATCGTACGGATTTCTTTGTGGGGAAAAAAGATGTCGTGGTTTGAAAATTGCGCAGAATCGAAAAATAAATTTATTATCAGATCTAGCGAGCGGTGGCCCCGTTAATTCCTTTTTTCTAATTATTATTCGGAGGGGAATCCAGGTAACAATCATATAAGGTGGAGTCCGTATTTTAAAGGACTTATCGCTTTCTCCAATTTTACATTCCATCGGGTCAATTTCCAGTCAACGGTCAACGTCTCTCCGAATCATGGAATTCTATTTAAAACTACTCGTCCAATTAAAGCTGTTGGATCTGCACAGGTTGTATTCGATTTCTTCTGCTTTTTCCATTCACCTGATAGGAATGTTTTTAATTTCATTCGAAAAGTTTGGATTGAGCCGTTAGAGTGAATCTTATATTTTATCTTTCGATTTTCTTAAATCTCGTGGCTCACATATAGTAACCTAGAGACGAGCGGTTTCAAATTGTGCAAAAGTTGGTATCAATCTATTGGGACGAGTTCTTCATTTTCTAGAACTTGAATCCTACCTTGTATACATTGAAAACCTAGAACCTATCTTGTTATAAGCTCTAAGATATACCCAAGTTCAATTTAGATTATTAATTGAACGATTGCAGTAAATTATCATATTTAATAATTGCCACTTGTTCAAATTAACGGTTCCAAATTATACACTCACCATCAAATACTATAGAATACCGTAGGATTGCATAAAGACGTAAACCAAGAAAAATACAAAAACTTATTATAATATATAAGTTACAAGTTTCAAGTTTCTGGTTCTACTAATCTGAAATTTTGAACCTATTTGTCAAAAAAAATTCATCAATTTTTAGAATCTAAACCTACCCTGCATATATTTGAACCTAAAGCTAGACAAGTTCCCATTGACCCAATTTTTAAGTTTCGAGTTCTACTTTAAAATCATGCTCATCCTTACTTTAACTTCTATTTTACAATTCAAGGCATTAGAGTGGTAAGGATGGCAGTGGAGAATTATCAAACAAATGATTTCCATGAATTGAAATTAAGAAGCTTAGATTGGGAGGAAAATGATTTCCCTTTTTGACAAGAAAAAAAATCGCTTTTTCTTAATTATCAAACAAATGAAAGCTAGCTATTTTCCCTTAAGAATGATCTCCATGGAAAATACTTTTATCTATCATGAAATTTTCAATAAAACAAATGCATCCTCCTTAATCTTAGATTTGAAACCTAATGGCACATAGGGCTAAAAATAACCAGTTCATCTTTTCGAGTAAATCTATCTAGTTTTTCAAATCATTTGGCCATTTCGACAGTATTGAAGATTCGAATTGGACATTTAGCATCTTATATGTATTTCCTATAGTATTGCTGAGAAACCATCGAGATTGAATTTCTCCTCTCACCCTTTCGTTCTATCAAAAGATGAAAAAGGAAAGAAAAAAATGAAGTTGTCATTAAGAACAACAACCTGTTATTTTGGGGAAAAAAGCTTATTGAATGTACACACGAAGTCAATAAATGAATAACTAAATAAAACACGAGAGCTCACATCCCAAATGATTGAAAGAGTGATTAACGCATTTTAGTCAATTTGCACATTCCACGATACGGTATTCATCCTAAATTACAATAGAGGAAACATCACTCTACAAAATACTCAACGGATGCGGCTGATGTACACCGTATCATTCCACCGCATTCACCTCCATTTATCACAAGACATGCCGCATGCGTGGAAGATTTTTGTCTGGATTCGGATCCAGATCCAGCAGATCGACGGTCGCCATTTATTTGGGCCCGCTGATCTCGGATCTAGACAGGAATTCCCCTGTGCCCTGGAGTGATTAAACAAGAGATTAGCAGGGACTGGTAGTCGGTGGGATGCCATTGATGCAAAGATTTTTATTTATCCGATTGCTTAATGCAACCGTAGTCTCGTCGTATGTCGTGTGATTAGCATCTCCTTGTTTTCTAATCTCAAATCTGCTTCTAAACTCCGCCACAAAAAATGCCATTTTCGTTTTATCCATCGGCAATTATTGGTGGCTGCATCGGCCACGATCACAACACCCGTTGGCCGTCACGGGGCTGTCCAACCACGGTGCTTCACAACCCCTCTCACATCGTAGTGCGCAATTACTATACCCATCACAGACCCATTTATCTGTTCAAATGTTTTTTCATTGAATCTTGACTCATATTTAATGGGCCAAATTGTTACGTGGATTAATTATATTTAATAAATAGATAATAAATAAGTTCAAAATGGTAAAATTTGAAATAACATAAATGTTAAATAGGTTTAGAGTTTATTTAGATCTAATTAACTCCATAGGTTTCTTTTGTCTTTTAATCGATATTGTGTTCACTCACTCCGCATTATTGTCTCAGCGTCAAGCACTTGTATTTTTTTTTTTCTTTTTTCTTTTTGATAACCCAGGAACCCCGTAAGCGGACCCACCACCACAGTATTTCAGGTAAGAATCTTAACGATATTTCTGTGATTCGAACTTCTCCAATTCGTAAAAGGGAAAGAGTTCAAGCCAATTGTGCTGCTGAGGACGGTGGTTCAGGCACTTGTATGTTTATTAAATTGTATTTGCGTGAACCACTGGCCGCGGTGCCTCCGCTGGATGAGACTTTATTGATCCTTAGCCTAGAGGTGAGGGGTTCGAAACCTAGTGTAGATATTAGATGTCTTAAGTGTGACGCCGTGGTGGTGGATCCTGCGCTAGCGTCATAGGTGTTATCAAGGATTTACTATGGCACAACCGGTTTGGCCGCAAACCTGCTCCTCCTATCGCAAAAAGGAAAAAAAAAATTGTATTTGCGGGAAAATGGGTTAAAAAAAAGGTGGATTTTTTTTTTTTTTTGGTCGATCCCTACTCTATTCCTATTCTACACTCACTCGCAGACTTTCGCCGCCCGCAGGCGTGGGGGGGTGGCCGCAACCCACTCGAAACTTACGCGCCCCTATCCCCATCCCCCGAGAAGGTGGGGATTTAACTTCACCTCCCCTTCCAATGCCGGGGGGCCACTGGGGCGAAAAAAAGAAGGTGGATTTAGGTAACGATGATTTTCGACTCGACCGTTCAAACGGTTACCGAGGCCCTAGGGAGAGAGAGTGGTCGGGTGAGGCGAGGCCCATGCTTGCGGTGATGTTTCGCGACGGCGCGGGGGGGTAGTAAGTACACGTACGCGGAGTACCTGTCGGAAGTGAAAGTGGAAAAACGACGGGGGCCCACACGACACGACACACGTGGACCCCAACGCGCTGAAAGCTATTTAAACTGATTGTCAAAAAAGGAAGCACTTTTTCTTTTTTTTGTAGCATCGGGTAAGGTGAAGCGGGAGACACTTTACACTACTGGCTGGCTGAACTTTCAAAATGGCAACAGGAGAAGCGAAGCGCGTCGAGTGAGTGACCGACCCGCCCAAATTACCATTTTTGCCACTCCCACTGAAAGTTCCTCCTTTTTGGAATTTGCTTTGTCTTCTTTTTTATTTTTTTAAAATTTTCCGTTCTTTGCTAAATTTCTTAAAGGTATTAGTTATTTACATCATACGAAAAAAATCAAGAGGCTTATAAACTTCTCTTATTTAATTAATATGAGGACTCGAACATACTACGCATTGTTTATTCTGGTGATATCAGTTAAATCACAAAATGACAAATTATTAAGAATAAAAGAAATAGTCCGTGACTACGCTCGCTATCAATTGAAACTATCATAATAACTTGGTTTCGATGTAATATGGCAAGATTTCGCACGCCCACTTATTCTTTGAGAGCATGTTCATGCGCTTGGGCATAATCATGAGTTAAATAGATTGATTTTGCATGAAAATGCGCATTATTTTGCATCTAGTTTGATAATTATGAAAACGTTAAATTGCTTTAATGTAACGATACTCTTTTGGGCATAGCAATTATGGAACATTTGACCAATGATGCTAGCCAATTTTTTTTTTCTTTTTCTGGCACGACAAGAAGTTGCATTCTCCAATTGCTTTAGAGAGATTTGCAGCCTTGGAATTCCATTTCCCATGCCCTTAATATCCTCTCATTAGAAAGGAAATAATGGGTTGTGCGATTTAGTTTCTATGACTATCCTATTGGAGTTAATGTCCTATCATGCAAATAATTTTGACCGAATCCAAATAAAACAATTACAAATTCAAGAATGCACACATATATATATATATATATAACTTTTTTTTTTTGTGCGTGCGTTGCTAGTGTTGTAATGAATGATCTAATGGGAACTCTCCCATTGAAAATAGTGTCCATTAAATGAGTCACGCATGATAGTACTGATACTATACGAATGTTAACCTTCTCTAGAAGTTAGTGCTAGAATTTCAAGCAACAAGAGAGGGGAGAAAACTTGAGAAATTCAAATTCTTCTTACTAGATTAGATCGTGGATAATCGAGATTAAAATTCTCAAAAATCAAAATTACGAGCAATGGTTGATCCATATCTCCTATTCAATTGCTCTATTTGTCTTTTACTCGTGCAATACAAATATGGTCATGCACTTTAAAATGGAAATAGAAAATGGATGTCGAATTGTATTAAGCTAATATCTTGCTCAAGGACGAGTGCGTTCATGCAATTTAGGATAATTACCATTATTGAGTATTTGCCATATTTTTTTTTAGCTATTAAAGAAAAGTATGTTATCATATATCCCTACAACATTCTATGTGCTCTGTGTAAAATTATATTACTAACAGCAAGGGAAAAAAAGACCTTTTTTTGGTATGGTGCAAATTTGGAAAGTCTATTACCTATTATTGATCTTATAACAACTTATTTAATTTCCGTCCCTCTTATCTCAAAATCTCACATTTTTGATGAACTTTTTATTAATTTCACTAGTTTAAAATGTATATTAAGTCTTTTAATTTATGATACCAAGGCACCTTTTTTCCTTACCATATTGATGACATACTTTTTATACTGAGCATGTAAAAATTGGAACAATATATAGGAATACACTAAAAACATTATGCATAATAAGGTATTTTAATATTTTTTTTTATAAACAATTCAGCAGAGATGATGTTAATCAATCTTCATTGGCATTTTCAAAAAAAAAAAATCTTACTTTGTGCAATGTTTCGATTCAATTAAACTTCATCCATTCAACAATTTATCCATAAACTTGATCAACAACATAGAAAAAACTAAATTTTTTTAGAAATTTATCTTTTCAATGTCACAAATTTTTATGGAAGTAATATCTATCAATAAAAGAAATGTATGGTAAAAGAAATATATAGTGCCTTTAATAAACATGGAAAATTTACAATGACTAATGAGTTAAATATACGAAAACTTAAATTATGACCGATAAATTCCTATATAAATATAAAAATTCATAATAAAAGAAAAGTAAATAAATTCGGAACTACCAATTTCAATTGCAATTCAACCGATAGATGTCGAGTTAGATTTAGTTATGCAAAGATTGGAAATAACGCCGGCCTTTTGAAATTCCACAATCTGGAGGTGGGTTAGATCGGATAGCACCGGCCTAGAGCACAATATCTCCCTCGAGGGATAAAAAGCTAAGATTATCTGGAAAATTCTAAAAACGAGCTTTCCCTGAAAATACAGAAAAGAGTCACGTGAAGCTTCAGTGGCATTCCCGGTATTACGCTCAAACACCAAGGTCAAAGACATAAACCCCCCCCTTCTTCAACTCTTCCAAACTACATTGACGAGCGTCTTCGTCCGTCCGCAGCAATCTCTCTCTGTGTCCCCCTTGCACAGTCCCTCCCCACTTTCCCCCGCTTCACCTTCTCTCTCCCTCAGCACAGCACACAAGCCCACCACTTTCTCTCTCTTGCTGTCTCCCTTTCTCTCTCTACGCGCACTCATACCCAGAAACGCATTTCCTCTTCTGGGCGTCTCTCTTTTTCTTCGCCTCCACGCGAAAAGCAGAGCAAGAAAGATACGGCAGAGAGATAGAGAGGAACAGGGCGGTGTCGACCTCCATGGCCGACCCCAGCAAGCACCACCTCCCCATCGGCGGCGGGGGCGGCCTCTTCTTCTTCTACTCCGACCTCAGGTCCCTCCTCCGCACCAAGCGCACCGCCGCCCTCGCCTACGCCCTCACCTTCGCCTTCGTCGCCTTCACCTTCTTCCTCCTCCTCAACCCCTCCTCCTCCTCCTCCTCCGACTCCTCCTCCCCCTGGTTCTCCAACATCTTCGCCACCGCCCCCGCCACCGCCACCGCAACCCCCGCCTCCGCCGCGGATTCTTACAGATCTCAGTCCTTTCCCCTCTTCTCTTACTTCTTCCCCAACGACGATGGCGCCGCTGCCGGCGGTGCCGTCTCGTCCCCTCCTCCCTCTTCGGACAATGTTCGAACCGGATCGAACGCCACGGCTTCTCGACCTCCGGAAGAGCGAAACGGCACTCGAGTCCCGGTGAATTCTGATAAAGATCCGATTTTTAGGCCTAATCAGACCGCTAATGCTCCCACTGCGAGCGCGGCTTCGCCGCCTCCTGCGCGAAACATCACTCTGAGTTCGCCGGGCTCGGCTGCCCTTAAAGCGCCGAAGCAAGACGAAGTGAAGAACGCGACGCAGAGCGCAGCAAAATTGGAAACGCCTAAACCGACGACGCCTGAAGTTCCGAAGCAGAATCAGACGAGTGTCGCCGCGCCGGGTTCGTCGGCTAACCGCACCCAGAGCCCGGCGGAGCCACTCGCTCCCCCAGTGAAGAACGATACTACGAAGGTAGCGCAGGTTGTCGGGGAGAAGCAAATCAAGCCGAACTACACGAACTCCCTGCTGAGAAAACAGGGCAATGACACTGTTTCAGGGGCGTCGGCGAAGCAGGGGACGGGTGATTGGATCGAGTCGTTGAAGAAGTGCGATTTCTTCGACGGGGAGTGGGTGAAGGACGATTCGTACCCACTTTACAAGCCGGGCTCGTGCTCGCTGATCGACGAGCAATTCAATTGCATACTCAATGGAAGGCCTGACAAGGATTATCAGAAGTACAGATGGAGGCCTAAGGGTTGCAATCTGCCGAGGTATGACTGCGCTTGAGGTTGATTTGATTTTTACCATAATTGTTCGGGCGATTTCATTGTTCTTCTTGCTTTAGCTAGAAACCAAATAATTAATCGTGGATCTACTCTTTGGAATGTGGGTATTGTTTTTTTTTTTTTTCTTTTCTTTCCAATTATGTGTGTGCTTCTGGGGAGTGTCCACTCTGTTTTTTCATCTCTGTTGTTGTTGTTGTTGTTGTTGTTGTTGTTGCCTTTTCTAGGTCAAATCTGAAACCAAGAAGAAAAGTTTGTTTTTTATTTTTTAATTGTGTTCTAAAACTCTTTCGGTTGAGATTGGGTGTATCTCGATCTTTTATATCTCGATCTAGTAGTTTTCAAAACTTAAGTTTTGCTTGGCCATGCAAATAGGTAACTGAAGATCGTCAAGCTTTTTTTCCCTTTTTTTTTTCCTCCAATCGTTTTTAAACCTTCCTTCTTCCGAACACGGCTTTACCATTTTTGATGTGGTGCTACGTGCATTGTCCCGTGTTGTTGGAGATCGCGCAATTCTATGTTGATGTGAGAAGGTTGTGAATGATCAGGTTGAATGCGAGGCACATGATCGAATTGTTGAGAGGGAAGCGGCTGGTTTTCGTTGGCGATTCCTTGAACCGGAATATGTGGGAATCGCTGGTTTGCATCCTGCGAGGCGCTGTGAAAGATCACAAGAAAGTCTATGAAGCCAGTGGCAGACATCACTTTCGTGGGGAAGCATCCTACTCCTTCGTATTCAAAGTAGGTTATCGAATTGTTCTCCTTTTCATATGACCGAATTCGCATCCCTCTTGCTCAATACGCGTCAATTTTAGCCTTACCGCTAATGCTTTGGTGATGGTATTTGGTAGGACTACGACTTCACGGTGGAGTTCTTTGTGTCCCCGTTTTTGGTTCGAGAATGGGAAATGTCCGACAAGAATGGATCTAAAAAGGAAACACTTAGGTTAGATTTGGTAGGAAGGTCATCTGATCAGTATAAAGATGCGGACATCATAGTCTTCAACACTGGTCACTGGTGGACTCACGATAAAACTTCCAAAGGGTATGCCAATTGTTTGACCATGAATGTGGTAGATAGATATCATTTCATCGCTGATGTTTTGTTTCATATGGAAGAAGAGATCATTGTTACCGTCGTTTGGATAATCTGAATGAATGATCGAAATGTTTCAGGAAAGACTATTATCAAGAAGGTAGCCATGTGTATGGTGAATTAAATGTTTTAGAGGCATTCCGGAAAGCTCTTACAACATGGGGGAGGTGGGTCGATGCCAATGTAAACCCCATGAAGTCTATCGTATTCTTCAGAGGATACTCTGACTCCCATTTTAGGTATGCTAAGATTGCTCTTTAATTGCTCTCTCTGTGTGGGCGTGCATTGTTTGTGTGTGTAGTGTCATTAACAAAGTTGATGTGGAAAATGCTGCTCCAAGGATTCGGGATTGTCGATTTGTGGGACAATTGTGTTTCCGCAAGCCCCCGAACAATCTATCCACAAGTTTATATGAATTAGTGCTTAATGAGCAATGGTTGAATGTATATCTAAGGTAATCAGATTCGTCATCTGATTCTAAAATTGTTAAAAATTATGTAGTGTTCATAATTTAATGTTGCCGAAAGGTTTTAATGTTTGTCTAGTGTTCGAATAATGCTAGAGATTCCGAGATTGATTCTCAACATTGGTTTACTTATACAGGCTATCCCATTGTTCAGTGAACTAATTTTGAAGTCCAATTTTAGTATCTCTAGCGTTACTAAATAAAACCCACTCACCTCAATTGGACATTAAACTTGTATGTCGAAGCACCAAAGCTCATTCATCGGTTATCTAATCATCTGCCCTCCTTGCAATAGTTAAACTCTATGTCACGTATCATTTTCCTCGAAGCTGCTTCATTTGGGGCTTTAGTGCGTTTTTTCATCTTATCGGCTTAAAAGCTCAATCTTTAACTTAGTCCTCTTCTCTCTGTGCAGTGGTGGACAATGGAATTCGGGCGGTCAATGTGACCACGAGACTCAGCCCATCAAGAATGACACGTACCTTCGACAATATCCTCCGAAGATGATTGTGTTGGAGAAGGTGTTTAGAGGGATGAAAACACACGTCAATTACCTGAATGTCACCAAAATGACGGATTATAGGAAAGACGGCCACCCGTCGATCTATCGGAAACAACATTTGACGGATGTGGAGAGGAGATCGCCGCTGAGATTCCAAGATTGCAGCCACTGGTGCCTCCCTGGTGTGCCCGATGCATGGAACGAGATTCTATATGCCGAACTCCTTGTGAAGTTGAACCAGAAGTAGCAACCGCAAAAGGGACCCTGATCAGTCTCGAAACTGCACATATTACAGAGGTGAAATTAAATTCTTTTATTACTACCACGCACAAATGAATACTCCTTTCGGTCTTGGTATTTACGCATCCAAAGGATGACCGATGAGAGCGAGAACGAGAATAGCTACATGAAAGCAAGATTTTCCTTTTTCCCCCCCTCTTTCCCTCCTGTTAAGAGAGTGGAGGGTGATGGATGGAGTGATCCGTGATGTAACAAAGCCCTATTTTGTTCATAAGTTATGCATATGAAAGATTTCATAGATTCAGCAAACGAAAATCCTACATCTGTTTGGGGCTTAGCAATATTTTGATGCTGCCGCCTCGCTGCATGCATGGGTCTCTATAGCAAAGTTACTCTTTACAACTGTCTAGAATTATGTTCTTGTTTTCGGAAGAGAACTCATGAAGGATGATACTGTAAGAAAGATGAAACTGGGTCCACCAGTTGAGTACAAATCTCTTTTGCTGCATTTGCACTTTGCACCCATCTAGTCAAAGTCATCGAGAACGATCAATTTCTATAAGCTTTTTTTATTTTTATTTTTTCAACGTTGCTGCTGTTTTCATGGCACGTTAGATCCAGATAACATACATTCTCTTTATTCTGCATCATCCTCGGCTTGCGGTGCTGCGGCCACATGTAATTGCGTAACGCATTGCAAACTGTACAAATCAGCTCCTGCTTCAAGATCCGATCGTAATTCACGTGAAAGATGTCCCCCGCCCATGCAGCATGATGTTCTCTAGAATTTTCCTTTTCACGCCGGCAAATATAAAATGCAGATCTCCTCTCGAACTTTTCCCTTGCTTGTCATCACGTATTCTTCCTCCTGAAGCAACTCCCGGTCAAAAGGGTTCCTTTTGCGCGATGAAGGTGACCGATTGGTCCTGTCTTTCGCGATGGTTAGTAAAGAATGATATTCTCGTATTTGGTTTTAGGTTTAACGTGAAGCACTTTGTCACGGGATCACATGGGACGGTTTGACCGCCATTTCTGACTCTTGATTGCGGGAAAGGGACAGTGTCAGCGTTGATTGTGTCGGTTAAGTTTTCCTGCTATGGCGTTTGGCTGTTCTTTATCTCGAGAATGACAAGTGTATGGTTCCTGTTCTTCGATACTAAACTAAGAAAAGGTATCTCAAAGTACGGTCAATAGAACTTGTCAAAAAAAAAAAAAAGTACGGTCAATAGAAATTAAAAACTTAAATGAATTTATGTGTCGAGCTCTAATTTGACGGCCCGCTCTGGACCACATGAGTCATTTTGGGAATCGAGAGACTTGTTTAGCGGGTCCAATCTTTTTCATGTCTGTGCTGTTCTAGTAATTGGGTTGATAACGTAAATGGAAAAATTAATGAATTCGAAGAAAAAGAATCGAAGGGTCTTTTGGCCCTCGAGAGTTGAATTTGCGATCCCGTCACGAGCTTTTATTCCAATGGCATGATGCATTAAACTTCAACTTCTTCTCCAATCCAAGCATTTTGGCGGGGAATCCAATCAAACGCAAATCACGATGCCCACTTGGCGATTGATCTGACATGCAGAAATTTGACCATGCGCCCGCCGTGTCAACATTTTGTAGGAGCAAAATGACCGGATCCTTCTCAAAGCGCATCGAACGAAAAGACCTATCGTTAAAAATTGAAATCAAAGTATTGTGGTTCAATTGAAAACTTTACTGAATTTCAATGACTACTATCGGTCGTTTATTATTCGATCGGAGAAATTACGTGGCACAAAGAGGAGCACTGTTATTATCAATAGAACGATAGTGGCGGCTATCTTGGTACTGATTCTATTTGATTCATGTGATTCGACAGTTGAGAAAATTTGGGTTGTGCATCCAAAAAAAATGGCCAGATTGCTCGAAATTTCCTCGCATTAGCTGACCTCTAGGCCGTACGCAATAATTTTCTCCTAAAAAGCGCAATTATTACATCGTGACTAAACATAGGCATCGAAAGCGAGATTCGCATACTCATGTCTGGAAAGTGGAAAAGGCGAAAATAATGGACGCTTTAGTCCTAGCAGTTCTTCTTTCTGATGAGCAGCTGCTACGTTGTTCTAGCTCACGTTTCCTCTCATTTCGAATCTTCGCATGGCAGGAAGAGTTTTCCAACAACTCAGTTTGACCGAGGGCCATTGCACAGTGGTGGGTTCCTCACGTGCAGGGGAAAAGCGTTCCCAGATCGTTGCCTCCATCCACAGGCATTTTGCACAACCTGTGAATTGTCTACTGTCGCGTGAAAACCTGCGCAATCAACGGTTGTCTTAAGAGTTAGGTTTGACCAACAATAGAGGTTGGTACCGCCACGAGTTCTTGAGCTGCTAGTGAATAAGGGTTCCTTCCTCCATGGTCCATGGGCTTATTCTTTTCTTCGTTAATCTCAATCTCCGGCCGAACCATGTGGTTGTTCATCTAAGTTGGTCCTTTTGTGGAGTGTTAGATAGCGATGTTGTTGCGTTAGTCTAGCGTCCGTCCAATCGGGCTAATTGTCTGATGAGATCGGCTCTCGGTGCCTCCGTAGTCTTTACTACCAAAGAGGTCCGGTTGTTTCCTTACCTTCTTTCTTGGACTTTCGGGATATATATATTTAAATTGTCAAGGTCGTTCCATGGTCATATTGGATGCTAGCGTGATATTTAACTGCAACTTGACAGTCATGTCGTCGCTCTTAGAGTTATTCGGTGTTTAGAGGAGCGAAGGTGGACCGTTCTCCCTAATGACTATAAGTGAGATGATCGATGATTTCCAAATAAGCTTACTGTCAGCCAAAGGAAAAGTGACTAATATTTGGAAAACCTTCCCTGTTTATTAGTCCCAAGCAATATACATCATTTGAGCGCAACCATAGGATCAGTGACTGCAAGTCGGTTCGATCATTCGGACTTTGGAATCTATTGCCGATGAGAGCGACCCGCTCATGTTCGAGGGAGAAAAAAGGACTTACGATGTGGGTCTAGGGTTCTTGAAGTCTGCTTGGCAATCAAGCTCAGTTAAGGATAAGATAAGATACAAGTCCAATGATTCAATACTCACCATAATATTCAAGAACCATTCAAGACCGTAATGATATAGAGGGTTGTAGCGGTCAAATGTCGAGTTACTATGGTCAACTCAAGATTTTTCTTTCTTCTCTGTCCAACAGTAAATAAGGCTGGAAATTCTTATTATTAGTGGGAATAGAAGGAAAGTATGTGCAAGAACAACATGCGGGTAAAAGGACGAAGCTTAGTCCACTAAATGCAGTACTACGCAAGGACGTCGTGGATTAGCTACCCTAAATCACCATGAACGCTAATCCTCCATATGTTTTTCTAGTCATGTCGCGTTAAGGAGGAATCCGAGAATATTTGTACGGACTTATTTTGCTATATCGATCCAACTGCATTTTATAATATATACGTCGTTTGTTTTGGTACTGGCAAAAAATACAGGCTTTAAATTCCCTTGTGGTTCATGCACTGTAATTGGCACCGTTGGACATATACTTCATATACGGATCTATCCTATATTTATTTTCCTGAAAACACATCGCTTTTCACATGCAACAACGCCGAAGAAGCAGATCTCGAGTACAAAACTGCCACTCGTGCATGATGTTTAGCTTCCTATATATGTACTGGATTCACAAAAACCACGTGAACAATCAATCAACAAATATATAATACATCAATCTTTCCTAGAAAAATCATCAGACATTGGTTCGTGGCCATGTCGAAATCTATACGTCTATATAGTTAATAAGGAAAAATAGAGCAACTTAAATCCGAGACAAAGGAAGATAGAGCTGATTGAACAAGACCAAAGTTAAAATGGTGAAGAGAAGCCTGAATGTCATTTACAAGAGAGGAGAAGAGAACAGCGTGCCCATTGCTAATGCATCAGGAAGCAGCTTGAGCCTGCGTATTATTCGGGAGAGGCTGGTGGATTAAGGCTGTTCTAGGATTAGCCGACGTTAATGATGATGATGGAGCAGGCATTTTATTCATGTTAGTGGCGGCGGCAGTGGAGGCGGAGATGCGCTCGCAGGAGGGGCACATGGAGAGAGTGGTGGCTGGAACCGGATGTTTCATGAACGAGTAATGGTGGGAGGACTTGAGAGCCCTGAGTTCTTGAAGCTCCTTGTGCAGCCTCTTGTTCTCTTCTGTCAGTCTCTCGCAGCATCTCTTCAAGTGCTCGCAATCCACCTCCGTTTGCTTCAGCTTCGTCCTGACGATACACGTGAATTACATAAAATACGTCAACATCTGCTTTGTGATTCCTTTTAAGCAACCAAAAAAAGAAAAATTAGACTTTTCTTGTCGAGGTCACAATTTTATCAGCGTTTTGAAAATTGAACTTGTTAACATAAACCGTATAGTAATATTTGATGCAGTTCTCAGTTTGGATCATCGTGAATTATGTGATAAGAGTTGATAAGCTCTCCATATATGGATAATGCATGCCCTAGTGTCTCAGCTCCACCATGAGACATGTAGAATCAGATACGTCCTGTGCTAGAATTGCAGAAATATTTTCACCTTGCTCTTCTGTTCTGAAACCACACTTCCACTTGACGAGGGCGCAGATTCAGCTGTCTTGCCAATGCAAGCTTTTCTTTCTGCGCATTTACAGAGAACAAGGTTAGTCCAGAAGAAGAAACGAGAACATTAGTGCAGGTACGGTGGAAATGAAACCCGAATACGTCGAGTATGCAGTACTATCTCTTTGCATTTGCCAGTATTTCGTTGTCGTGCATTTCGTGAACTCACGAGGAGCATAGTCATCAAAGAGTCCGAATTACATTTCATCTTAACAGTAAGCTAGTCGCTTTATCACTGTATATTCTCAATTTTTGGTTACTAACGTTTTGAAGAATATTATTGTAGAGTACTGCTGTGTATGTTAAGAGCTTGTCATGATCTTTTTGGGCAAAGTCTTAGTATACCCTCAGCATTATTATTTATCAAATCCCTTGTCCTTCTCAAGCAATGATAAAATGCTATACTGTTTTCATAATTCCAGGAGCTTGGTATTTAAACTATGCATAGGATCTCTCGCAAGTATTCAACATAAAATTAACTAGTCTTAATTATCTATTCTATTATACAAAACAAAAGAAAGGGAGTTTTTCTTTTCCTGAATATCCTTAATTGCTTAATCTACAAATGGAAAAATATGCTTAATTGCCTTTTCTATAAATAGATGTCTAAAAGCTTGTTACGAAAGTGCAGTCGAATTCTAAAACTTTAAAAAAAGTGTTATCAAATCCTAAAGTATGTTATTAAAATGTAATCGAGTTTTAAAACTTTCAAAAAATGCAATCAACAGAAAGATTTGATTGGATCAATTTGACAAATTTTATGATTTTGTTGCACTTTTTGAAAGTTCATTTTTGGACAAGTTTTAGGTCTAAATTATACTTTCTTGACAATTTTTAAAACTTCTAATTCACTTATAGCTTCAAACAAATATCGTGTCCATGGACGATTAAATTATTACTTTTTTAAATTTTATCTTTTGCGTTTTTGAGTATTATTGTTTGGATATTTTCTATCCTCCAACAACCTTCCCAAAAATACTTTTAAAACATCGTAATTCTTTCTTTCTTTCTTTCTGATAATACAATTTCTTGTACCATTTTTTCACATCTGTAATTTTTTTAATTATTTAATGACTACCAATTTATTGCACGCATGCAACGCATGCGCACATTTGCTAATATGTATATTAACCATTCATTTTAAGAACATATTAATACATGATTTATGTCACGATCGGTGGAAGTTTTCACTTACAGAAGTAAAAGTTAATCCCACTATGTACGTAAGCATAAGTAAGTTGGGGTAAAATATATTAGTCACGAGATCAACAGTTTGAGTTTTGCGTAATCCAAGAACTGAATAATTTAGAGTTCTACACCACTTCAATCTCTTCTGCATATTATTACACTTACAGGATTAAGGGTATGGTGTTCCTTGAAGCTCTCTTCAAGAAAAGCAGACTGTTCCTTGGAGAGCCTGAGCTTCTTCCGAGCCAAGCCATTGTCTTCATCATATTCATCGCTGCCTTTGGAACACGCCCTCTCGTTGTCGCCTTCCAACGACAAGGCATCGACCGTCTTGCTCCTTCCGCCTGAGCCCGATCTGAACTCCAGCTGATGAAACGAAGATGTTCCACTGTTCGGGGAAGACAGCCGCTCCGCCCCAGCATCCACCACCTCGGTCTTTGCCGCCGCCGCAGTCGCCAGCAACCGGCTTGGCAACCACTTCCCTTCGGCTAGCCCATCTGAAGAATCGCCTGTGAAGGTATCATGACCTGTTTTTAGTTGTGTTTCGCTCGAATACATCGAGAGAAGAGTTCTCGTACTTTATTATATGGCCGAAACAGACGATGAATTTTCTGAACTTATGTGAAAAGTTAGGGGATTACGAAAAGACAGAAACTCCAATCCCCAGGCTAGGAATTGGCGAAGGAATTCGATGATACGTTCGCAACACTGAAATAGTCATGCGAGCAGCGGAAAAGTAATTAATAAGGAAAGCAATGGACAAAAAGATCATCACATCAGTCATTTGAAGATGAGTCAGAATCGGATGATAGGATTATCTGGTGAAGCCCTTTCCATATTCTTTCATATGGAATCAATTGAAGTGATTGATCCCTTTTTCGAACAGGTTTCCTTCGTGCAAATATCGAAGTGGCCAACGAAAGACAGGAGGAAAGAAACAAAATAAACAAGGTTCTATGATAGACAACGTCGAAACTTCCTGTTTTGAGTTTCTAGTTTTGATCCATCTCGTGCAAAAGCTCAAATCTCAAAGCATCACGAAGTAGAAAATCAGTAAAAACAGGAGCTTACCGTTATTATCGTTGAGCTGAGGAAGCAAAGATGGGCTTCGAGAAGGAAAGAGATGAAGCTGAAGAGCCACGACGTCTCTCGGCCGCTTACTCTTATCCTCAACATCGCCACAGCCGTGATCTCTTGCTTCCTTTGGCCGTCCACAGAAGCTGCTTCCCAACCCAAGATGAAACCCTAAGTCTTCCTTCTCAAGAAACGACGCATCTCCCAAGCTCAGACCCAGCTCCATCTGATCGACGCCAAAGAGAAAGAACGCAGCAAATATGATGAAGGCTTTCAGGTTTTGGAAGGAGAAACCTAATTGTTAGTTCATTCCAATCCACGCACACCTTCACGCGAGTGCGCTTTTATGTTCATTTTTATTGCCTAGTCCTAGTAAACGAGGACAGAGATGGTCCAAGGCTATCCACATTGGCGAACACACGTGAATCTACATGATTATACACGACCCCGTTTTGTACACTAAAGAGAGAGATGGGGACAGAGAGAGATTTGAACTTGGTGGGACCGAAACATGCCAAGTTGCACGTATAAGTGCGATGTATTTTTTTTCTTGTACCAAGTCTCGAAACTGCCAAGTCTTAGGTATGATGTATTTTCTGGTAAGATATCCATTAAATATGCAAGTCTCTCCTAATAAAGTTCCACCTAACTATTATGTTAAATTGAAAAGCAACGTCTATATTAAAGAGAATGATGAAAAATATAGGTTTTGTAGCTCGAGACTTTTGTTTTTGAGCAAAAATTAGCTGGTCTAGTGAAAGAAATTGAATTAAGTAAAGTCGAGCGCATGAATAAATTGTTTTGAAACTTAAATGGTTAGATAACAATACGAGATATATTTTATTGTTTAATTTGCTTGGTGCAGAAAAAATTGTCAATGCATTTTATGGAAAAGTGAATTAATAATATATGGTATATGTCCTTATGGATGATTAATGGAAACGAGCACAAGGCAGCAAACGTGACTTACTTCTCATGATTAAGCCAATAGTGTTTTTTTTTTTCCCTTCAAGGGAGTGGTGAGGTGACTTGTCTATCTATTGATTTGGGGCTGATAGGTTGATGGGCTCATGATCATGAATCATGCGCAATGTTGCTACTGCATTATTGCATGTCGCCAAATAAGAGCCGCATCATCATACAAGCTAGCAGACGAGAATTAATCAAATGGCTGAGATTTTTTTATGAGTATTATATTTAAAATAAATCACCTAGCTGATAAATAGAGGGTAATGAATATTGAGTAGAGAAAGGACCAATCAAACAATCAAGCCGATGGAATTAGTTTGACCATTCTCTTGGTGATGACGATGATAGCGACAAGGCCTATTTTTTTGCGTTTATATAGATCATCTATAGGAATTTGTTATATATATATATATATTTAAGATTGATCTGGAAAATTGAATGAACTCATGAATATGATTATTTCATTGAGTTTACTATATTCAACAGAACTCATCCCCTTATTTAGCAAATCAATCTTTTGTAGACTTTGTTTTTTCCGTATAGTTAGAATCATTCCTGTTCTGTTTATTCCTTTTGACACGATTGGCATGGGATAATTATGAATGCTCAAACCCTTCGACTAACCAGCAACGTGCGCACGTGTAACTCAGCCATTGGTACACGACATCAGATTGGCACAAGTTGACCAAAAAAGCTGACTCTCTTTTTTTTCCCTCCATTTCCTAGGGTCGGCTCTTATTTTGGGCAGACAAAGCGGGCAACTTTTACTATTCCGAGGAAAGTTTTTACGTGCCAAGAAAATGAGAGTAAATTGCACGACTCAATTAAAAATATTATCCTTTTCGAGGCTCTTTTCAAATCACGCAATTCAGCGATTGGATCGTCTTTAGGGCAGGCTCACTGTATCTCGATTGATCCGTTTCTCGAGCAGTTTTAAGTCGTAATTTCTACAAATTAATCCGATATTTTTAGTAAGGGTTGAATCTAATGACATAAGAAAAGCAAGGATTTTCGTAATCTTTTACATCGATAATTTATTAATATTCGCTAAAATGGTATCACAAATCAAATTGATTTTAGTGGTCCTCGAATCTCTGACATACCATAGATTATAAAAAAACATCTTTTGTTTCATATTGCGGCAGCTTTATACTTGATAACTTCGTAACTAGGCAACTTGTTCTTTCACCTTACATGAAAAGGGTGAACTTCTTTTCATAGCTCTTTTGAGCAGCTTTCCATCAATGCATCTCTTCTTTTCATTTTCCTCCATAGCGCAACTTGGAAGGTCCATGAATTGGCAATAGCAGCATCCGATGCCTCCCTGATGGCTGATCCCAATTCCGGATCTACTCACATTACTAATTGGATTGAATGAATTTATATTCCTATCAAACCCGGAAAAAATCAAAAGTATTTCTATTAAAATTATATCCTATCATGTTCAGTTCTCTAGCAAGCGGGCAAATGCAAAAACAAAGATCAATAAACCATTCAACACATATGATGCGGATGAAATGCTCTAAATTATAGCTTTGCTTACTTTAAATTGCGAGAACTTAATCAATAGCTACAACAAAAAGGTCATCCTACGGTGACCAATCGACATGTATGATGAACGTTCCATATATGAAGTTTGAATAATATGTATCTATCAATAATTTAACCTATGATTTCTCATGTCTTATTTATAGCGTTGTCTGCTTTATCTAGTAGATTAGGGGACTAAGACTGAAGAATGGAGGAGAGAAAAGTAGGCGTATGTCGGTGGTCCCCTGCGCGTGACTTAGCTTTTTCTTGGTAATAAAGTCGTGAATGAAATCACGCATATGGACCAAGGGCTACGAGTCCATATCACATGACCCGCAATGGTCAGAGATATGCCATTGCTTTTGGGATCATTCGCAATTATTGAAGTCACGGAGCATTTCCCCCAAGGCCGGGAGGAGGCAAGAGATGGCACAGCATCTATCACTTCGGTGGAGTCGGACCCTCCTATCGAAGAGATCGATACTCGTCCAAACTCCATCATAAGGTCGCTAGACATTATCTTACATAACCTTGAAAGTAATGAGCATCTCGAAGTGTAGATTTATAATCTCAACGAATTGGCTGAATGGTTAAGTGCTCGATTTAGATTCGGCAAAGCTCATGTCAAAAGTACAATATTGCTTGTTTTTCTTTATTTTGGGGTGTTGAACCGGCTGTGTGAACTTATATTGTGAGTGAAGTCTTACTCGATACATGTGGATGAAACGGTTTGTGTGTATCAAATGAGTTAATCCAATCTAATACTTTACTTTATGAGAAAAAGCATATAGATATATGAATGAGGAAAGACAACTCGGATGATTATTTTACAATTGCCAAGATTAGGGCAAGAAAAGACACATTCGATTAACCGAGGCACGCAACTTGGGAATCAGAGGGATCATCTTGTTCCCTCCCGGGAACATCATGATTGAGAATATGTCATGCTTTTTTTCTTCATTATCAATTGCAGTGGCTCGCAATGATCTGCATCATCGTCCGTTTCATCATCATCATCATCTCGGTCATCATCAATCATCATCCCTCCCATCTTTCTTTTGCCCTGGGATGCTGCGCTAGTGCGTGGAAAAGAGGAGACACGAGGCCCTTAGAAAAAACTCTAATCTTGGGGCGTTCCGATTTCGAAGAAAAGCCGAATGATGTCGCGCTTCTGTCGACGTTGATGCCTGTTGCTGCTGCATCGGGCTAGTCAAAGTACACGATCCATCATTTCTCATGCAATGATGTGAATCATGAGCAATCATGGGGATCGATTATCTTATGGGAGCATATTGCGTTTGTGTGCTGTACGCGAAGACAAGCGAGCACACGCTGCATAAACGCCCTGCGTAATCACACGGGCTTCCTAGTTAATGATTCGAACTCGGTTTTGTGGGAACATATTGATGTCCATTTTAATGCTATTCCCCATTAGATATTACCCAAGTCATTGATATTTCACGGACATGAAACTTCTAGAATGTCTTGGTATACAATCTTTTGACTCGTTTTTTAAGAATATTCATGTGGTGTACCAAAAGAGAAAGGCCCGAGGGTCTATCGTGTTTCGCTTGTTATTCATAAAAATGCTGTGTTTCAAGTTTGTATCCATCAAGCTTTTGTTGTTGTAATTGAATCAAACTATAGGTAATTGATGGCATTTTCTTTCTCCTAGTAGATCTACTTGGATTCTACCATCAAGTAACTCAAGAAGGTTAAAATTTATATTTAATAATAAACAAAATTAAAATTTCAGTGTGAGGTATTGATACTCACCATCTCCCAAGAATGTATAATATCGAAGGACATGCGTTATGTACGTTTTTTCACCTAAACATAGTCAATTCTATAGAAAAATGAAAATAGTGAAATATGTATTTTGGGTTGATATCACGAAAAACCTTAAACCGATACATCGTGATAAATTTACATAAAACTAAAACTTTAAATTGGTATATTTATGATAAATTTACTTTTATTTAATTTTATAAAAAAATAACAAATTTGTACATTTGTGACAAACAGATGGTGCAGTTTTTTTTTTTTTTTTTTTGGTAAAGACAAACAAATGGTGCGAGTTCCAAATTGATATATCTGTTAATTGTCACGTGCCCACTAACTTAGCAATTTGACAGTAGAATTTAGTAAAAGCTAACGTATGGTAAATTTATTATTGGTGTATTGTTTAGAGTTTAAGGTTTTTCGTAATATTAACCCTAATATTCTCCGCTAGAATGAACAGTCCATGGAAAGTTTAGTTTTTTTCACAGCAACCCATTTGCCGTTTCGTATAAAACATTAGATCTCGTAATGGTGCGACTTGGAAAGTGCGCGAGGTCGCGTGAATTACGTAAGTTGAAAACGTTGACTATTCATTGCTAAGGGGCAGCCAAAAAGTTGACCGCTCATTTTGCTGCCTTTTCGAGTCCTTTTGGCGGATGGCCATGGTGACTCTTGACCAGAAAGCTTCAATTCGATCTTGCTTGATGCTTTGTGCCATCATTGTCGATCCAGATTGATTTGAGTATTGCCTTGAATCGCGATCCTAGCGGCTAGGTCGCGCTTATCATCACCCTTGCCTCCTTTCCAGGTTTAGTATCCAAAGGCAGGGAAAAAATTGTGGTCCTATGATCATAATGGTTGACTAAGGTAACGTGCGTGGGAATTGGAGAAAGAAAATAAAATGTCCAAATTCCGAAGATACGCACTTGGGCGGGCTCGGGCCGGGCCTGGGCCGGGCCTGTTTGGGCCTGAACCTCTTGAAGCCATCCTGCCTAGGCCCGCCCATCTGGGGAGGTTTTCGCTAAAATAATCAATATAGCGACTTTGGTTCGTCACCCTTTTCCATCTCTTCTCAAGATCAAAACATTTGTGGAGGTCCTATTTGATAACCGGTCAATTCTTAGCTAATTCTGTTCTTTTATTCTCAAAAATAAAAATTCGTTTGGTAATGTCAATTTTTTTTTTTTTTTTAATTGTTAGAACAAATCAATGACCTAGGAATAAATTTGGAACAAAATTAAAAAGTAAAAAAAAATGTTATTTCTTCATTAAAAATAATTTTTGAATCAAACCATTTTTTTTTCTTTTCTTCCTTTCCTCCTCTAAGTGGTGACCGAGTTCAACAATGGCTAAGTTGGGTGAAGTTAACCCCACTTGAGGTTGACAAGGTTGTCAACTCTCGTATTTGGTAGGTCGCTCACCATCGCCAAGATCTAGTGACGGGCTACAAGAGGAAAAATAAGATAAGGAAAAAAACAAAAAAAAAGAAAAATATCTTAGAAATTCACAAAAAAGAAATTGAGTTGCATCGAACACATTTTTGTTTTTAATGTTTTTTCTATTCCAAGAATAAAAATTTTGTGCAATTATCAAAAGCGTTCAAATATTTAGAAAGTCATCCAAGAAACAGAATCAAAATTAACTAGTTTTGAGCAAAAATTATTTTCGGAAATAAAACGTTTATCAAATACACCCATACTGAACATCTGCACGAAGCTGTGCTTCAAGGAGTACTTCGGCTGTGCACATATATATACATACAAACACTGCTCGCCCTGTAAACCAGGACCCGACCTTAACTCTGAGGCCTGCATGGAGGTTAAGAAAGTACACGTTGCCATCCGCAACGTTCTCAAGGAATTGAGAACGTCAAGGCAGCTGCGAGTTCGCATCCCCTGCGGATCAAACGAACAAAGCAAATGCAAAATAGAGTTGAAGTAACGAGAGAGAGAGAGAGAGAGAGAGAGAGAGAGAGAGAGAGAGGAAACATGATCTAAACATTCATTATTTGCACAACTTAGCAGGTAATGGTAATACATCTAATGATAGGATGTCAACTGGTTCTTATTGGCACACCAGTAGCTTTCTAGCCAGAGAATACATGACATAAACAACAATTTATGATATGGATCGGCAAAAGAACAGCGGTTACATATTTAATCCTCGGACATAACAACAGGGGACTAGACTTCCATGAGAATCTACTGGATCTCAGAGCGGGGTTCAGTCAAACTTTGTAGCTCCACTAACATCTCCTGAAAAAAAAGAAGTAAAATAAGTTAGAAATGTTTGTAACTCTAAAACAGCAAATTGAATCAGAAGGCACGGTAGTGCCTAAGCAGGCATGATAAAGTATATGCCTTCTTTGGAAAGAAAGTTATCATGAGGGCGGGCTTCCATCAGAGATGTGGTTATGATCGTGAGCATTAAACAATAGAAACTAACGTGCTTCCAGGACCTATTAATAAATTGCATAAATAAACTATAAAATTGGCAAAAAGGAACATTTTAGCAATTACATTGCTACTGTCCCAGCGAGAAACTACTCCAGTCGAAACCTCATGCCCCTTCATCTGAATGAGGTACATCTTAAAGCAGCCATATATCAACAAGTACGTCAATGAGAACAGTTAAATCACATCAGGTGCATGGACAAATGCTATTATCTACTCGATCAACTTCTTGCAATAGACTACAACAAACCTAATCGCTTACACTTTGGACATGGGTAGGTCACAACTTTTTGAACCTAAGTGATTGGCCCTGATAAACATGAAGAGAAATCAGAATAATTTTATACCCAGCTGGACACTGCAAGCCACTTGGAGGCTCATTTGCAAGCACAACCTCCCAAGGGCTATAACTAAGGATGTAAATAAGTCAAGCTACTCATATTTAACTAAAAATATGTTTCACTTAATTTTATCGAACTTGTATGGTTTATTCTTTGTTGCAGATCATGATATTTCTTCCTTATTACTTTGATTATGACATCCTCAATCCAGCAGTCACAGAAGGTAATCCTTTAAGCCATGCCCATGGCCGTATTACCAGCACACAAGCACTTTTCTTCTGCTTCGTCCCCTCTACCCCCAACCTTTCTATTCCGCTTTGATATGATGCAAGATATCCCGAAGGATGGGTCAACATCTTCCACTAGAAGCAAGGACTTCTAGGTTGAAACTGCTATAAGTACAAAAGATTGGCGTTTCATTTTTTTGACTTGTAGTTTCTGTTTCACAGGTATTGAGCTGATTTCGCCAAACAAGATTCTGAACTGAGATCCAGCACAAATATGATTTTGATTGAGCGCTAGGTATATAGTTCAAGTTGCATTTCGCACACAAAGTATATACGCTAAGTCAGGTTGAAGCCATAAATATGTTCAGCCTCAGCATCTATACCATGCATTGCCCACAGAACGAGATGATCTATCCCCAAACAGAACTCAAGAAATAATAGAGCTTAACCATAAAAAGTTCTGCACCAAGCACCAGAATCAGAGAACTCAAATTAACTTTTCTAGACCTCTTATTTCACATGGTGGTGGTCAAGGGATTATATTAATTTGCACATTTGAGATATTTGGGTTAGAGCATCAGTGACGAGTTCAAAAATCAATCTAAGATCTTTGCCTGCATTTTGCAAGACAAAGGCTAAGTCGTTCCTTACTGTGGATGTCCTCCTAAGAAACCAAAATATTATGGTTTCTCTGTTTTGCACTCAACTAGGCTACACCATTTATCTACACTCAATCATTTTGCAATATTTCAACTTCTCAGTCATATATGTTGATGGCCAACTTTGACATCTTTCAAAATTTTTCCAGCCATCCAAAGCGACATCTATTACATCTTTGCTCATATAGCAATATTGGCCTTCCCCTCACTTCCGCTGCTGTTACAAGCCACAATGCTACACAAGCTATCTGATAATCTGCATAGCTAATGGTATCCATAATGGCTACCACACTCACTCATCCATCATTTAAATTGAAAGAATCAAATTCTTATAAAAACTGCTAATTTGTACTAGAAAATCAGTCCAAAATTTTAGGAAGAAAGGGAGCTAAGAGGAAAAATTTATTATGCTGCTCCTCCAATCAATGAAGTAACAACTGATGTATCAGGTCAGTGCAGAATTATTCTGAAAAATTGCCACATAATAAAGGAAACGTCTTTAAGTACTGACAAATAGCACTTACCTGGTTCTGGAGTACAAACAAAGTCAAACTTTTAAGGAAACTGTTGCAACAAGGTAAGTATATCTTCAGTTTAGTCGTCTTCTTCTGGGTGCACGAGAATCCCCACTGTCCAAATCTGAAAGTCGAGCAACATCATTTCTCCTTCTGGAAGTTGAAGTTGAAAGAGAGACCATGGAATCAATCTCCACAGCAGTGTCCACCTGACTTTCTGAGTTTATAACAGCAGCAATGCTTGAGAAAGAATCTCTATCATCAACCGGAGGAGGTTGCTCTTGGTTTCTTCCTATACTACGACTGCGCAAATATTCCATTAAGGCTGAAGCCGAACCAAGTGGAGTCGTAAGAGAAGAAATTTCTGCATTTCTAGATTGAGATCTTCTAAGTAAACGTGAGTGCAACCGGCGGCTTTCACCACTCTCATGGCTTGTGGTCTCATTTTGTGTTAAGTCAACTATATCATCTGGAGGAACGACCGTGTTTTGCTCCCTGCGCATCCTCCGAGAAGTTAGAAACCTGTCTATCAAGGAAGCGGTCCTCCCACCTGTTTCACGAGTACCGTCAGAGTCTCGTAGATTAAAAAGATCTCTAGTCAAATCATATCTACTTCCAAGGCGTCGGATCATCTCTTCCATAGGGAAATTGAGAACATTTCTATGGATGGTTTGCCTCAAACTCTCAACACGACGTGCATGGGGCCTAACGGGAATTTCAAGACTCGGATCTTCCTCAGGCTCATGAATGTTGTTCCCACGGCCATATATAGGTGTCACGTTCTTACATGTGACTTCTCCTTTGCAAACCGGACATTCCTTGATATCCTCATGATGTTGTAACCATCGATAAAGGCATGGCCAGCAGAACAAGTGACCACAACAAGTAACAACAGGGTCTCTAGCCAACTCCATGCATATGTTGCAATCGAAGAAACCCCCATCAGTCCCATTATTCTTTGAAACATTGTCCTTATCTGTCGCTCCATCTTCTAAGAAGTTGGTATTATTTTCACAAACTTTGGGGACATCACTCGCTCTCTCCTCGGCAGTGACACTACCTTCACCCGCTTGCAGTGAAGTCCCATCAACAGAATTATCTATCAATTCACTCAAGTCCATTGAAATGTTCTGCTCCTCAGGCGCACGTCGCAATCTCCACCGCGGCAAACCCCTTAACCGAGCAGCTTCCCTGTGCCCACGAAGAGGCTCTCCAATCCAATCATCCAAATTCACAGCTTCAACAGGTACAGATCCTGACCCTGGCTCGGGGATAGGACCCAAATTCAAATCAAGGTTCATCACACCAGATGTCTCCTCCGCCATCGCAACCCTTTTAATTTAGGGTTTGAGTTACTTCTGATGAAGAACTCTCTCTCTATACATAACACGTCAAAATCCAGCTAAAAAAGAAAAGCGCCGAATTATTTGAAAGTACAATTATTCAGACGACAAGATTTCAAATTTATCGACATCAGCCCCAAAACCCAGATTCGATAGGTCTTTCCCCATCCCAAACTCAGCAAACCCAGATGGAAAAATCGCACCTTTATCACCTATACAGAACAACCCATCTCAGAGAACAGCTTATCTCCACCGCAAATGGAGAACCCAGATCGCACTTCCCAATCCCATGAATGCCGAACCCGCGCAAACCGAAAAATCAGGAACCGACGACGACCCTGGCCAAAAGGGCTCACCTTTGAGGCCACAGCGATTCTGACTCCGGAGGCAAAACCGATTCCGACAACAATCGGCGTCTTTAATGAGAGGAGAGCCGGAAAAAAAGACCCAAAAGAAGGGAAAAACCGACAATCAGGAGGCGGAAAAACCTGGTGTGAACTTTCGAGCCTCGGAGCTTCTTGTCCCTTGGGACGACGGCGAGATTGGAGGGGAGGGTTAGCTCGAGTTGACTCGAGCTGCTTGGGATCCTATGGAATTTGGGTGGAAGGGGAGGGAGGAGAGGGCTTACGGAAGAGGGGAGAGAGGGCGTGGAATGAATTTTTGCACGAGTTCCATTGCGAGAGGAGAGAGCTCCTTCTTCTTCTTCTGCATCAGCAGCAGCACCACCCACTCCAAAATTCTACGCGGGGCGCTGGCTCGCTTGCTAAACGGATCCCAACTCTTGCCACGATATGTAAAGATGACCTACCATTTTATTAGGAAAAAAATCCAACATTCCAATGCCTCAATTTTCTACCAAGCCCTAAACTTTAGGTCCTGTAGTAACTTCACCCCGAACTTCTTTTTGTTTAAAAAAAAATTACCCAATTTTAGGTTCAATCTCAAATTTACCCTAAACTTTTTATTTTTTCTAAAGAGCATCACCAATTTTTAAATCTTGTCCCAAATCCGCCATCATTAGCCATTCGTTAAAATATGCCGTCAATCGTCCCTGATTTCTCTAATTTTCATAGCATAGAATTTCATTTTGGAGATAATTTTCTACGTCACATTGCTAAAGTGGATTTGTTACCATCGTGAAAATGTAAAGTCAAATAATTAATGACAATTATTTGATGGAGGGTTAATGGAGCTAGACTTGAGACTAAATTAAAATATGTGATTTCTTAAACAAAAAATTTGGGGTAAATTAAACGTGGAACCATAGTTAAAATTCGTGATTTTTTTAAGACAAAAATAGCTTGGGGGTAGAATTGGGACTAAATCTAAAGTTTGAGATTTTTTTTTATATGGTAAAATTAAAGTTTAGGATAAAATTGAGACTCAACCTAAATTTTCTAAATTTTGGGATTTTTGTTAAACAAAAAAAGTTCCAGACAAAATTGGATTTGTTTTAGGGAACTAAACTGAGATTCCATCGTATTAAAACTCAAGATCTATATATAATAATATATTGACATACTTTTGTGAAGTGAAAATTCTAGAAAAAAATTCATGCAATTAGCGTCTTTGTTTTAAAACATGCCCCATATAGTGTCATTTTTTTTTTATGTATGAATAACTTGGGAATTATGACTGATTTTATAGTATCTCTATGTAATATGTTATGCCATGGTGAATTTAAAATAGAGCCCATTAGCGAACCCTCCACTTGCCCCGAATCCTTTTCTAATGAGCTTGAGTGAGCCCATATTTGACCCAGGATGCTCGTGGCACCTGACAGCTGGCCAACTATCATTAGCTTGTGTCCTAGTGGCACGCGGCAATCTACCGCCCTTTGATTTTTGTAGGCAATATATCGCCACATGGTAAGATCTCATTGGTTAAATGTTATCCATAACTACCCATAATTTCTTCGTTCAATGCATGGGAGTAGAGAACGTCAAAGTCACGACCAACAAACGTATTCAAAGACCTAGCATTTCCAAGCATGCCAATGACTTTGTTTCACTCAAATCCAACAAGAATTCGATGAAGCATCTCTACATATAACATACATGCGTACATAAACGAATAGTGTCTAATCAAGTCCGACAATTTTCACTTCAGCCCACTTTAGACATTGACGGGAAATCTCTTGAAAAAATACACTTTCGAAACAATCGAGTTGCTTCGTTGATTGCAAATAAGCTAAAATGATATCTTATGCAATTTGTCTCAAGCTCAACAAGCTACAACTAGTCTAAGTGCAAGAAAAAATTGGGATGGGTCGCATGACAAGCTGATTCACAAAAATTAGTAGTATTGACATAAGTTGCTCCAACTTTTTGGGATTATTTTTTTTTTATTTTGCATAAATTTTTGAGAAAAATTGAGAAAAGGCATCCTCCAATTAAAAACGACATAGAGAAGTGAGAAAAAACTGAAGGGTCTCACTAATATCAAAGGAACTAGAAGAAGAAAGAAGACATTTTGACACCATGTCAACTCTTTGGTCCGAGAGAGACTTGAATCAATCCAAACCTCTCACTTTCACCCAATATTCTAATTCATTAGAATAGCATGCTCCTCCTTTGTCCTTACTTTATTTAGAAAAAAAAAAAAAAAGAGCATGTAATTTTGTCTCCGAGCAAAATTAGGTATTCATGTAGAGTTTTTGGACAGTTAGTCCAATCAAAATAATGTCGGGTAAATTATTCTTACCTTTTAGCAAAAAAAATAATGTTGAGTAAATTAATTTCCAAGACAAAGAAGAAGATAATGATAATCTTATAGGTCACCAGCCTTTTTGCTTGTCAAGAAGTAAGAAACTTTCGCATTTAGGTGAGATATGAAACCAGTCAACCAAGCCAAATCAAGAATAATCACAATAATACAATGGACGCAACAAGAGAGGATTTAAAGAGAATAGTAATGTCGAGATTGATGTGAAACCCCACAAGCAATCCTGGATCGACTTAAAAGTACAAAGGGGTTTTGTCATAGTAAGAACTACAAAGATACTACCCTTCTAACAAACATGTGCTTCCCCTCTCTAAGAGCAAACCCAACTTAATTTGAAACTTGATACAAACTATTACTAATACAACAAAGTCTTTCATCAATTTGAATGCAATTCAATCTCGAATGTGTATGAAACTCAAACTTCTCCTTCTCTCTTGTGTGCTTTTTATCGCTCTTACGTTTTTCCTCATTTTTGCAAGACCACACTTTAAAAGACCAGTAAGAAGCTATCTTGAAAATAGACTCACTATGACACTATGGGCCTAAATTATGGATCTTGCTCATTTCACAAACATACACTTAGTCCAACAGTATTAGACTACCTAATTATATTTTCTATGCATAATTATGAGATCTTATGACTATGTTTGGTCAACGATAAAACGAAATGGATCGATAAGTTTCAATTACAATCCTGTGGGAATAAAATTGTCATTTCAATTCTTTGCCACTAAATCAAAAGCCATCATTTGAACCTATTGAATAGATTAAGAATGGAAAAGGAAAAAAACTTCTTTATTTAGAGAGAGGGTTTAAGGGCTCTCCAGCAAAAGTATGGTTTTAACCTTTTGAAAGTGATTATTCGGCACTTGCTATTGCTTGACTTATGGTGAGATCCATAGCGGTGTAAATAAAAGTGTGAAAACCCGAAAACTTAGTTTGACCAAGAATTTTTTAGCCCAAATAGATCGGTTCGTTTTTCGAGCTTTATTATATTTTTTTATTTTGGGCTGGCCTGGTTCTCATGCTCGCATTGTGTAGCCTAAAATGGCTTGGCCTGCCCCATTTTTTTTCCCGTAGAAATTTCTATATTTGTAGTATTTCATTGATAAATCTAGTCTTAAATGGGAAAAATGGATTTTACGAGTGACCAAGATAATTTATAATACTACTGAAGTAATAAAAATTACTCGCAAATTTGTAAAAATTAAAACTTTACAAGTGAACAGACCGTCTGCAGTTTTTTTAGTTCATTATGTCTGGGGCGTAGCCCAAGCCTAGTATCCCAAAAGCCCAAAATAGAAGATGGGCTGTGTATATAGTTTATTTCGGGTTCAAGTTTTTTTGGGCCTAAAAATTTTAGGTCTGATATTGGGCCGGTAAAAAAATAAGGCTAGAAGCCCGATCTGGCCCGCTCATTTAGAGCCCTAGAGATTTGGAATTAAGGATCGGTGCTCTCATCAACACACATCACTATCTATATTTATCCACTACCTATGCAAATCTTTCATGGGCATATTTTCTTGAGAAGTTTTTAGCATGTAGTAATTTATGCAAATCTTCAATATCTATTGGTCGGAAGAAAATTTCTATTCAATACAACAGTTTTACACTCAATTTAGATGGAGTGAATATGAAAGAAACGGACGGATTTAGTTAGTTATGAGAGAAATGAAGGAATTGAGTTATAATGTTGTTTGAATACTAGCGGGGGAAAGAGATGAAAAAAATGTATTATGACCTAGGTTGCACCGACACGGACACGCGACACGCGACACGACACGACACGACACGTCGACACGTCATTTCTAAAAAACAGAAAATTCCGACACGGACACGCGTTGTATATTAAATAAATATTTTTATTTTTAATTAATTTGATTCAAATTTAATTAAAAAAAGAACTTACAATAGATTTGCACTAATAATTCAAAATACAATATTTTTATTTTTCAAAATTATTTTTTAATTTCATTTAATAACTTTTTTGATTAAATAAAAAGCACCCAACCCCCTCCCTCTAACACCCACCCCCGGGCCCGCGGGCGCCCAAAACCACTTCTTTCCCTCCTCTTTCGAGTTTTTCCCCACCCCCAATTCTTTTTCACTTTTTTTCCCTCCCAAACCACTTTTTTCCCTCCTCTTTCGAGTCTTTCCCCACCCCCAATTCTTTTTCACTTTTTTTCCCTCCACCTGACAAGCTATCAATCAGCCCTCGTCAGTCGTCACTTCCCCTTCTCTCCTGTCAGTGACAGGCTGTCACTTCCCCTCCCTCCAACACACCAGGTCCCCTTTTTATTCTTTTATTTTTCCTCTTAAAACCCTAGCGATGCCTTCTTCTTCTCCTTCTCCTCGCGGCACAACGCCTTTCCTCTTCTCTTCCTCCCGATCTCTGCTCGCCAGGGATGAAACACGCGGTCCTTGTGCGCCGAGAGGCAACACACCGCCGCAAACTCCTCCTCCTCCTCCTCCCCCTTGCCACCGCCGCCGCTCCCCCACTTGACGACGCCGCCCTCGTGAAGTTCCTCCTCACGGCCCTCGCCTCAGTCTCTACTCTTTCTCTCGCCGTCTCGCCGTCTCGCCGTCGCGAGCGAAGGCTCGTGGCCTCATCTCATCTCTGCTCCCTTGCCCTCGCCTCCACCCTCGGACACGCGTGTCAAAACGTGTCGACAAAAGTTGACCACGTGTCGACAAATCCGACACGCGGTCAACGCGTGTCCGAGCGTGTCGACGTGTCCGACACGCTCCGACACGTGTCGGACACGACTCGGAGGTCCTCTGAACGTGTCCGTGCAACCTAGATTATGACCATAAAGGCATAAGCGAGAAAGAAAAATAAATTTGTCAAGTAATACAAGTTTCCCTTGGAATCTCTCCAAATGGAGAGAGAGATTTAAGGGGAAAATTACCAAAAAAGTCTTAAATCTATTGCATTTGTGCCAATTCAGTCTTAAACCTTTTGCATATTGTCCAATTTAGTCCTATTGACCGGAAAAGTCTAATGTGGCCTACCTAGTCAACGTCGGTCGTCCTACGTGGCACGGTCGGCGTGGACGCAATCGCCGGAAAATAGAACAACATCGTTTCCTTTAATTAAAAAAAAAGAAAAAGAAAAGAAGACTCACGAAGAAAAAGAAATGCTGTCGTCTCTCCTTCATCAACTAAAACCCTAATTTCTCAAATCACAAACTCACGAAGAACCCAGATTCGTCTTACTTTTTCTCTAGATCTGATCTCATCTTGCTTCAATCACGTTCGTCAACCACAAAATCGTGAAGCCAGACAATTATGAACAAATCGAGTCCCCCTTTCACCTGACACCTTCGTCCATTGTAGTCCTAGGTTCGAACGTCCAAATCGTGAAGACCCCATTTATTCATAACCCGATGAAGACCCAATTTGTCTACCACAAACTACAGCAAACACGAGCAAGTGTTGTGGTCCTCGTTTCCTCGTGTTGTCGGCAGCATTGAGCAAAAGCAACAACTTTACGTGGTGGTCCTGAACTCAACGAAGAATAGCCAAATGCATGTCGTCCTTGTCTTATTCTAAATTATACATTTGCCTCGATTTGCCTCAATTCCTTCGTGAGTGTTGTTGCTGTTCTTGTACTCACCATGACGTAGGATAGACTACACAATGACTAAAATGTTGTAAGAATCATGCAAGGCCATAAGCAACGCACTTTAAATACATAAATATTAGCTGATGTAATCAAAATATAAATCAAGTTGACGAAATTCTAGTTTGCAAATTCTCTCTTCAAGCCCTCAAAACACATTATGCTGAGTAAGTTAAACCATAAGAGTAACTGTAAAAGTGTAAATGCTCTTTCATAACAATTGATAAAAGAAACAATTTTCGAGTATCTATCCTAAATATAGGTGGTTATATAAGGATTTGATCATTCTTATCAACTTGCCCTGATATTTTCAATAATCATAATAATATATGTCTAAATAAACATCAAATAGATGATATGTACTTCTTGAGCATTATAAGGTGGAAGTCCTTAATTCATAGCAATTTTAGCATTAACTCTTAATAAATTCTTTTTATCTCATAAGAAAAGTTTACAGAGGAAGATATCGCATGCAATTATTTTTATGTGTTATTATATTGTTTCTTTGTTATATGTCTACTTATAACATAAGTTTTGTTTCTGTGGAGCCGAAATGAGCGACAAGTTGGCATGGGTTTGCCTTTTCCACGGGGAAAATTTGTTCGTTGTCCAATGCTTGAATATGTAGGGGGGAAGATAGATTTAGTGCAAGTAAACATCAATTCAAGGAGTTATGAAAGTTTTATCAGTGATATAGAAAATGTGGTAAATACTACATTCCAACACATTTATTTTAAGTTTCCTGGAAAATCTATAGAAGATGAATTGAGATACATATGGAATGATAGTTGTGTTGTCGAAGAAATTTTCAATTATTTACACCATGGATTGATCGAAATATATGAAGAAAACTCTATAGTCGATGAGGGAGGTGAGGGTAATGGTCAGGCTATTAGTGTAGGTGTCGATAATGATGCTAGTCAAGTTACTAGTAAGGGTGCTTGTAATGATTCTGGTTTAGGCAAAGATGCAGTCTTTGAGAATGAGGGTGATTTAGCTCACGATGATGTATTTGATGAAGATGAATATACTGACATAGATGATGATAAATATATGGTGGATGAAGATGATGATGAATATATGGTGGATGAAGATGATGATGACGAGACAAACTTCTTAGTCAATGCGATAATTTCGATTGATGATGATGATCATGATAATGAGGAGCTTGTAGAAGCGAGGAAGAAAATCAGAGAGTTTCGCAACAGGGCCACAAAGTATTTGATTGGAGGGGAATCATCTGCGTAATTGGTACCTTCCCAACAACCTGCAGTTGATGTGGATAATGTAGTTGATTATGAAGTTGGTTATCAAACAGAGTACTATGAAACGGATGGAGATGAGCATTTGGGATTTGATTTAGAATTAGAAAATGATAATTTTACTAGAAGGAGAAGCAACTTTCCAAGGTATGATCCTAATTGTGCTATACTTGTGTTTATGGTGTCTATGATATTTGATAGTAGCAGACAATTTAAAGATGTTCTCATAAAATATTCAGTGGCTGAGAGTAGAGAGATAAAATTTATAAAGAATGAAAAGAAATATGTCAGAGCAAAATGTGTTAGTGAAAGTTGTCATTGGAGAATCTCTAGATCTATTGATGCTTGTAGTTGATCGTTTCATGTGAAAACTTACCATTCAGAGCACACCTGTAGCATTAGGTTTAAAAAAATAACAGGGTGATGAGTTCTTGGTTGGAAAATCATTATCTCGCTACAATAAAAGCAATGCCAACTATTAAAATTATTGCTTTGAGAGAACTTATCAATGAGCAATTGGGTTGGATGTGAGTATCGATCAATGTACGAAAGCCAAGCTATTTGCTTATAAAGTGTTGATGGGAAACTATAAAAAGGAATATGTAAAATTGTGGGATAATGCAGAGGAGCTTAGGACGAGCAATCTTGGAAGTACTGTTACATTAAAGGTTGAAAAGCTTGATATGCAATCTAAGGCATTATTTGAGAGAATGTATATTTGTTTTGCTACTTGTAAGAAATGGTTCCTTGATGGGTGTCGGAAAATTGTCGGGTTAGATGGTTGCTTCTTGAAAGGAATTTGTCAAGATCATATCTTGTGTGCTGTTGGAAGGGATGGAAATAATCAAATGTTCCCAATTGCTTGGGCGGTTGTTAGAGTTGAGAGTAGAGATACATGGACTTGGTTTTTAACATATTTGATGTATGATCTCAATATTATGCACACATATGAATAATGTTGGGTCATAATTAGAGACAAACAGAAGGTAAGTTCCTTATTTATTTAATTTTTCGTTAAGCTTATTATATGATCAAATTTGTAAAATATGATTTATATCGTAATCATTTTTTCCAAGGCCTGCTACAAGCCGTGGCTGAGCTATTACCTACAACTGAACATTGAATGTGCGCCGGACACATCTATGCTAATTGGAGCAAAAAGTATAAAGCGATACAAATGCAAAGAATGTTTTAGTAATGTGCTAAGAGCAATATTATGGTAGAATATGATGAACACTCTCAAGCATTGAAAAAAAATCAGCCCCGCCGCATATCATGACTTAGTTCAAACAGAGCCAAAGCACTGGTTCAGAGCTTTCTTTTCTACTAATGCAAAATGTGATTTGTTGATAACAATTTATGCGAGGCATTCAATGGAAAAATTATAGATGCTAGGTGTAAGTTCATTTATAGTATGTTGAAGGACATGTGTACAATGATAATGACAATAATGCATACACAAAGGGATGCATGTGCTAGATGGAAAAGAGACTGTGGTCCAAGAATTGCAAGAAAATTAGAAGAAAATAGAGTTGGTGCGATTTATTGTCACGTGATATGGAATGACGATGTTGGATATGAGGTGATGGATAAGGGTGAAAAGCATGTGGTGTATGTCTTCAGAAGAGTATGCTCTTGTAGAAGATGGTAACTAACTAGTATTCCTTGTCCTCATGTCATTTCTACTATAAATCATAAACAAGATAATGCATATGACTATATCGATGAGTATTATAAAAAAGCCAAGTTCTTAGTTGCATATGAGAACATGATACTACCAGTTTAAGTAGATAAATTTTGGAAAAAGACTAATATGGAGCCACCAAAACCATTTCTAGCCAAAGTAAAGCCTGGTAGACGTAAACAGAAAAGATCAAGGGAGGAAGGTGAGGTGGGGTGTGTGGAACTAGAATGTCAATGATAGGAATGAAGATGACATGTCGAACATACTTGAAAATATGACATAATAGCTCAACGTCTCCAATCAAGAAGATTGGGTCTACATCATCGCAAATACGATTTTCAAGACCAAAACTTTCAGTAAGTACTTCTATTTTTCATTGTGTCATGCTTGCTTCTCGAATAAACCTTTAATGAATTTTCTCTTTGTAAGTTGAAAAACGTTTAGGCAATGTTAATGTACGTGGTAGTACTAGTGGCCATACTAGTGTGAATGTAAGTCCTCTTGCTGTTGGGATGGTTAATAGCGTTTTTTTAGAAATTTAGATTATAGCAATAAATATTTTACAAACATAATGAAATGTAATCATATCAGGTTGAACATACAAGTGCCAAAAGTTGCTCGTCGAAGAGGACAAGAAGTGAAGCACTGCAAAAACCACCACAGGTTGAATCAACATCATTTGCATGTGTAGATAAAGTTCCAACAAAAGAAGTAGGACTATCAAAAAAGAAGAAAAATGTCAAAAATACTGATAGGAAGCAATGTTGACAAGAAGCACTTGTGGGATTAGGTTTAGTAAAATACTATCATAACTATTTTTTTTTTTGTCGTTGATCGTTGATTAGTAATAACGAGATAATTTGTGGCATTTGACTTTTTGTTTTTAGATGATGAGATCAATGCAGTAGTGTCTTGGGTTTTTGATTGGAACAGATGGGATGTGAAATCCTTTATTGTAATTTCTATCATTTTGCAATGAAATGTTTTGTTCATCTAATATGATATTTGTTTACTATTGTAGATGTTTACTGTATTGCAATGAACTGGTTTCACTGTTTATTTAAGTAGAGGTTTGTTGTCCACTTCAAGTGGGGAAGCAATAAACAGGTTGAGAAATAGCCAAAAACTCAAATAGAAGCTTGCAATCAACATTCGATTCATTCCCATTAGAAGATTGTACATACATGTATTTCATGTGGAAGAATACATAACATGCTCAAAATATGTACCAAAATAGCTAATAACACAATGTCTGCAAATATACTCTATGGCAAACTCATCATGTTTTTCATCTTCAAATTTCCAAATAACATGTGAGTTAAAATTACTATAAGCATCTACGACGCAACCGACATTGTCTTCCATCTCAAATTTTCATTTTTCAGCTTTGCCATGTCTTGTTTCACACGTTTCAATTGTGTCTCGAGAGCTCTAACTTCAACATCCATTGAACTACCATCATCCTCATCATGGGTTGGAATTGTTTCTTTTTCGACATTACTTCGGTGAAATTTCTTTGACATACTTCTTGTTGGTTGATTGATTTCCACATCAACCCAAATAAAAAATCCGCAACTTCCCCCACTTCTGTATCTCAAGCAACCATAAAATCTCATTCCTTGATTCTCGTGCACGTGCTGTTCGCAAAGGAGATTTCAAACTACAATAACAAAACACAGAATTATCTTTGTTAATAGAAGGAATTGAAGTCCTCGATTGTGATGAATTTATGGATCTCTTCATGAATTCGCAAGTCTCTTGTTATGATGACACCTCACTATCAATTCCAGTTGAACTTGTATTTATGCTTTCAAAATTACAACCGTACTTTCCTCTCGTGATTCTACCATTTGCGAGGGATAAAATAAGGATAGCATAAGTATTGCATATATAACATTGTGCATTTGTCTTTTGCAGAAGCACATATTTATGAGAACCTTAGCTAGTCCATTAAAATAAGTTGACATATATATATGAGTAGTACTTACTACTAAATACAATATAGTTGTTGCCTTAATAACCTCCCACTATAACTATTGCAAAAGACAAATAAATGCAGCATCGAACAGTTCAGATAATCTATCAAACAGTTTAACATTGCACAATGTCGGGGAACAAATGATAGGGCTAATCTAGACTTAAATATAACAAGATAGTGCTTAAAACAACATTTAGCAGAACTTGGAGTATTAAGTATAAACAGAGAAAGAAAACTCTCAATATATATCAAAAGGAACTTTAATATCGACTCTCCATATTACAACCTACTTTATCTTTGAAAAAATGCCTATTGTTTTAGCAGCGAGCAATCCGTGACTTATTCCTATATTTTGAATTTGCAAGTAAAAACTACTACGCATACTGAAAGACATTTTGACGGCTTTAGTCAAAGATATGCAATCCAAGGTATGCATATCTCATCCACTCACGTTAGAGACTAGAACAATCAAACTCCAAGAGAGTGCAATTTGCATTCCTCCACCTCCGTTATATTAAAAAAAAAAGTTATACTAAGAAACTGCAAGCAAAAGTTTCACATGTCAATAAAGCAAGATTCATGTTTCCAAACTTTAAAAATTGCATGAGCTGCAAATCTACATTACCTTCTTCAAATAGTTCATTTGGGTAATCACATAGCTAGCCAAAATCATGAAAAAAAGGCAAGATTCATGTTCCAAATCTTTGCAGATTGGACGAGCAAATTTGTGCAAAGGTGTTGGGCGTGCGGTGGGCAAGCGTTGAGTGAAATGGGAGACTCGACCACTATTGATTCGACGAAAGAAGAACTTGGCTCGAGGGAAATTGTAAGAAGTGATCGAATCTGGGAGAAAGACTAAGAGAAATTCAAGATCTTCATGATTTTAGGGTTCGCGATTTTGGCCGACTCCAAATCTAAGAAGCACCAACATTCTCCGGAAGCTTTCGTGTCATGTCTGACACACTTTGATATGTTTCGACATGCAGTCAACGAGTGTGGGAAAATTTGACACGTGGTCAACTCTTCCCGACACGCGAGTCCGAAATTCCGACACATGACTTCGACATGCACGGGGTCAATTTTAAAAATTTTCAATACTTGAGGGGTCAAAATGTAAATATATGAAAAAACAATGAAAATAACAAAAAGAAAGGGAAAATAAGAAAATTCTTACTCTCAAGTTTCTCCCTTATAAGTTTTGATCTTTCCGTGAGTGGCGATGGAACGCCTCTTTTCTTGTCGGCGTCGTTCCGTTGCCCCCACATACTTAAAGTTATATATATATATATATATATTTTTTTTTTTTTGCTTCTTTCCGCCTCTCGCAAGTATTGCTTGCGAGTTATCTCTTTTGGTCTATGTTATTAATTTGTGAGTTATCTTTTACATTTTCTGTGGCAAATTTAGTAATTTTCTTTTCTTTTGGTCATACTTTGAGAGTTCTTGTCGGGAATTTCAATTTTCTCGAATCTTGTTTTATAGAGGAGCTCAAAGCTAGTCTATATCATGAACTCCGAACTCTGTTTAGGATTATAAAAAATCTCACTAATCTCCAACAGGTATAAGAAAACAGGACGTGTTCCTTTAAGTTTACTCTTTCATGTTTGCAATTTTTGAATTTCTCGTTCAATCTTTGTTAAATTAAAACAATGAATGATATTAACAAATGTTGGATTAATATTTTTATTATAAATTAATTCTATACTATTATTATTATTATTATTATTATTATTATTATTATTATTACTACTACTACTACTACTATTATTATAATATATAAAAATATATATTAAATATATAACGTGTCGGAATTTTCTATTTTTTGAGAAATAAGGTGTTAGCGTATCGTGTCGTGTCGTATTGTGTTGTGTGTCCGTGTCGGTGCTACATAACTCCAAATTGGGGCTTTGGGTAATTTGGGGTTTGGTTCATGAAGGGGAGGAAGACGACATTCTCAGTAAAGACTTGGCTTGACGATTTTGTGGTTGACGAATGTGATTGAAGCAAGATGAGATCATATCTAGAGAAAAAAAAACAAGAGCAATTTGGGTTCTTCTTGAGTTTGTGGTTTGGGAAGGATGACATACCTTTGGCTATTCTTTGTTGAGTTCGGGACCACCATGTAAAGTTGTTGCTTTTGCTCAATGCTGTCGACAACACAAGGAAACGGGGACCACAACACTTGCTTGTGTTTGCTGTAGTTTGTGGTAGACAAATTGGGTCTTGATCGGGTTATGACCGAATGGGGTCTTCACGATTTGGACGTTCGAACCTGGGACTACAATGGAAGAAGGCGTTGGGTGAAAGGGGGACTCGATTTGTTCATGATTGTCCGGCTTCACAATTATGTGGTTGACGAACGTGATTGAAGCAAGATGAGATGAGATCTAGAGAAAAAAGCAAGAGCAATCTGGGTTCTTTGTGAGTTTGAGGTTTGGGAAGGATGACATATCTTTGGCTGTTCTTTGTTGAGTTTGGGACCACCATGTAAAGTTGTTGCTTTTGCTCAATGCTATCGACAACACAAGGAAACGGGGACCACAACACTTGCTCATGTTTGCTATAGTTTGTGGTAGACAAATTGGGTCTTGATCGGGTTATGAATGAATGGGGTCTTCACGATTTGGATGTTCGAACTTGGAACTACAATGGACGAAGGCGTCGGGTGAAAGGGGGACTCGATTTGTTCATGATTGTTTGGCTTCACGATTATGTGGTTGACGAACGTGATTGAAGCAAGATGAGATGAGATCTAGAGAAAAAAGCAAGAGCAATCTGGGTTCTTTGTGAGTTTGAGGTTTGGGAAGGATGACATATCTTTGGCTGTTCTTTGTTGAGTTTGGGACCACCATGTAAAGTTGTTGCTTTTGCTCAATGCTATCGACAACACAAGGAAACGGGGACCACAACACTTGCTCATGTTTGCTATAGTTTGTGGTAGACAAATTGGGTCTTGATCGGGTTATGAATGAATGGGGTCTTCACGATTTGGATGTTCGAACTTGGAACTACAATGGACGAAGGCGTCGGGTGAAAGGGGGACTCGATTTGTTCATGATTGTTTGGCTTCACGATTATGTGGTTGACGAACGTGATTGAAGCAAGATGAGATCAGATCTAGAGAAAAAGCAAGAGCAATTTGGGTTCTTCATGAGTTTGTGATTTGAAAAATTAGGGCTTTAGTTGATGAAAAGGAGACGAGAGCATTTCTTTTTCTTCGTGAGTCTTTTTTTTTTTTTTTTTTTTTTAATTAAAGGAAACAGTGTCGTTTTATTTTTTGGCGATTGCGTCAGCGTCGGCCGTGCCACGTAGGATGGCCGACGCTGACTAGGTAGGCCACATAAGACTTTTCCGGTCAATAGGATTGAATTGGACAATATGCAAAAGGTTTAGGATTGAATTGGCCAAATTGAAAGGTTTAGGACTGAATTGGCACAAACGCAATAGGTTTAGGATTTTTTTGGTAATTTTCCCGAGATTTAAGATGAACATAAAATTGATCAGACCAATCTTTCCTCTCTTTTAATCCCTTTTAATGATAATATCTCTTTCCCTCCATTCAAATACAATTGTGTCTTTAGAACCCTTTCTCTTCCCTCTTAATTTCGCAACATGCAAAATATTATGAAAGGTGTTGCCCAAGAGAAAAGAAAGGGGGAAGCAAAAAAGTTACAGTTATGCCAAACCAAAATGCTAACATTTTACTCCTCATTTTTCCAGGTTGACCTGTAAGATGAGGCCCTCCATTTCTTTGCACTATGGCAAAATTATATTGTCCTTATGCTTACAAAGATGATGACGATTTGATGGTATATCTTACTTGCGAGTAACATCATGAGGGCTTATCCATTGGGAGGCTTGTGGTTTTGGTCTGTACTACGGCATGGCAATAATTCTCCTATTTTATGTGTGGTTTGATGCATTCTTGCCTCCCTTGCCATCGTAAAAGTCTTTCTAGGTGTCACATCTTGTCCATCTTGACAATCGGTCCCTTTCCTTGTTAGATTAGGCATGAGCCTAGTTCGTCCATGAACCACACATCTTTTGAAAATGATCCTAGTTTAATATCATATGTAATGATCCTATTTATTCTTAAGTAAATAAAGTTTTAATCTTCGAACTAATCAATACGAAGGAAGTCAGCGCCTTTTCCTCATTCTCCTCCCTTAGACAGCCTTGAAGGATATCATCAGATATCACGATTAAAACACTGGCCCGTTCAACCACATTTGTTATTGAATCGAGATGTGTCTAAGTCCAATGTGATTTTATCACGCTATTGTATACGGGGTATCAGTCATTGTCTCATGTACTATCACCTTTTTTTCACGAACTAAAATATTATGCGGTTGACGGTAGTGCACTTTTATAAGAGTTCCTAAAGAAGGGGATGATTAGTATAAGAAGATCTCAACAAAGACGCGTAAAACCGTGTAATAAGTATTTTAATCTAATCGACTCTTAACACTGCACGCTTAACAAGAAATACAAAACTATGGCTCGCTTCCCAATAGAACTGATGTATTCAACCATGCCTGATCTTTAAATCTCATGCTGCTTTAATATCACATACACGCAACGAAAACACCAAAAAAGAGAAAGAAAGAAATAAATAAATAAAGAGCTTTCAACTCCCGTTGACCTTCCTGCAATTCGATCTGATCTCCCCACTACTTCCGGTGAGAGGACTAATGTTTCCCATGTTTATCATCGATTGAGCAAAGCTCTGGAAGAAGGCGCTCTGGTTGCCGCTGAAGCTGTTGACAATGGAGATCGTTGCAGCGCCAGATGTCGAGAACAGCTCTTGATCGGACAGAAGAAGCCCTTGGTTGTTCTGGAGGTTGGCGTAGTAGTTGTTGTCGAACGTGTTCGTGGTCGTCGGGTCGAGGTTGGCGAGGACGGAGCCGCTTCCATTCTGTGGGCAAAGTTGTTGGAGAGTGGTCAAGTATGAAGGACTTATGGTGGGATCAGGGCCGCCATTGGTGAAGTTGTAGAGCCTAGGGCTGAATGTCCTGCACTGTGCACGTCCAAAGGTGTGAGCTCCTGTTTCATGATCAGATGCACGAAAAGTTAGATGAGGCAGAACAAAGAATCTGCAAATGCTCTGTTATGGAAGTCGATGAATAGAGCAATGCTAGGTATGCTTAAAATAAGCTGTACACCAAATAAATGTGACAAATTCATTAGGATGCATCTGAGTAAGTGGGTCATGTTACATGTAAAATAATTGCGATCTACGATGTTACTTGATATATTATTTTAAAACGACCTTAGTAAACTTATCATTTAGCATATAAATCTATGAGTTTGTATGCAAATTTTGACACCATCCTTTGGATCTTCATATGCGAGTCCAACGATACACTTTAGCTCTTCTTTTTATCTGTGGTTCTTTACCGGAAAGAGTGACAAGGTCATTGGTGTCCAAGCCAACAGCGGCGAATTGGGAAGTGAGGTTAGCCAAGGAACCAAAAGGGCTAGGTATCGATGTGTTCGCTCCTGCTTGATTCGCCGTCAAGCTGTCCCTCCTCCCCAAGAGCACCGTCCAAGATGGACCTCCCGACTGCAATTTTATAAGAGAGACAATCAAGAGAAGCACCATTATGATTCGTGGAAGCCAAGTATCAGTAGCCAACCCTCGATATGCTTTGAATTTATATTTAAAGTTTCTTTGACTATAGCTATGTCTACCAGAACGACAGAAGCTTGAGCACCGATGGCGAGAATGTCGGCGCAAGACACGGTCCCAGGACAAGAGCTCTCGATGGCTGATTTGATGTTGTCCACCACATCGAACCCTCTTGTCGAATTTGTATTCGGAGCTGCGTCTTTCTCACTGCTAATGGTTGCGCTGTTGTCCAGCAACAACGATCCATCACACCCCTGTCAACACATAGTATGCTCAAACGTTAGTTCAAGTGACTCACGCTGCTAACCCGATAATCGGATTTCAAGTCAAAACGGAAAACGCTTAATTTAGGACACGCTGTTAACGGGAGTTGACCAAGACCAAGCTTAGGGACTCACGTCAACAAAGCAATCGTGGAAATGGAGACGGAGGAGGCTGGCGGTGATGCGCGGGTCGGATTGAAGGGCCTGCTGGATCACGGTTTGGACGATGTTGGACACATTCGGGCATGATGTGGCATAAAAGTTTGAGCTTAATTGAGCACTCGACGGATGGAGGAGAAACAACAACGCGGCGAAAACCGCCATCCCCATCAGCGAGGAAGGAGCGTGAGAACGGACCATCATGACTATTAAATTGACGCCGTTTGGAATTGTGGACTCCTCTCAAAAAACAGTGGAGAACTTGAATCGTAAAGCACATTGCTGGTCCTGTATATATAGTAAGGATGCGTCGGTGCTCCTGGGGCTCAAAAGTCGTCATGAGCGCGTAAAATCATTGAAATTATTGCTTGCCAGCTCCGCTGATCGAAGACTCTTTCCATCCTTACTCCGTAAGCTAACATTATTGACGTTCGAATTAGGCGCATATAGAAAACCACGGTGTGAAACTTCGGAGATGATTCCCTGAGAAGTGACGATCGTAATAATGATTAATCAACGTTTTAGGGCAATGATCATCCTCCACACACACCCTCTAGAGCTTTGAAATTTTCAATGCATGGCGCCTTTTTTTTCAGCTCAGATCCAATCAGAAGCAAGAAGGAGGAGAAATCGAGACGGCAACAAAAAGCATATATAAAAGAAATACATTGGGTAGTTTATTCAAATTAGGTAAATAGCTGTAGCAAAACCAGCATGCTTTATCAAAATCAAGAATTAGTTGGTCGCTGTCTCTTCCGCAATCATAGGGGAGTGTGTAAGTTATATTTGATGTGTACATTTGGAGCGTTTCTCTTCGAATCTATGGCCATCACAAGTCAATTTTTAACGGAGCTTGTGCTTTATATATTAGACCGGCCTGCTAATGATAGCGATATGCTTCATTATTGCAGTTTTTGTGAATCGACTAGAGTTTACAAGCCAAAGTTAGGTTGCGAGATTAATTTAGTGATGATAAATTTTATTTTAAATGATTGCATACATGGTTATTTTTTGGGGCTAGGGTAATCTACTCGTTTTTGTCTAGAGAAGTTTTAAAAGCCAAACTTATAATAAGGGACGTGGACGCAATTCGTGAAAAGTGAAAGAAGTTTCGCATAAGTGACAAATGCAAACGCAGGCCAAAAACAAGAATCCGCTTGAACACAATGTAACTTTTGATCAAACTGGAATTTATTTCGAGGATCATAAGTAGAGGTCGAAATCTCACTTCAAGTGCCTTAGAGCTCATTTTTTAACCTCAAGATCCACCGTTTTAGGTGGGTTTTTGGGGAAGTTTTCGGAATTTTTTTTTTTTTTTGGTGAAAGATAATCATATTAAGTTAAAACCAATAATTACAACAAAAAGGGCACCAAAACATACACTTATAATGAATAGAGGCATAATGAGTGGACGGGTACCGAAAGAAGAAAAGAAGAGAAGTCAAAAAAGCACAAAACGCGGTTAAGCCGCACAACTATAGCCACAACCAAAAAGGACTAAACAAAAGAAGGCGACCGGCTGGCCAAACAATGGCAACCCCAGCCAAAACCAAACAAAACATCATTGCCCAAACGGAAATGACGAGACAACCAACAGGAATCAAGGCCAGCGCCGAAACAATAGCAGCGGGCCCTCTTGCACCACCACTCCAACCTGGAAATATTATGGATGCGTTGGAGTAGAAGAGAAGATGCAGGGATCTATCTCTCAGCTAAGTTGAAGTCTCCTGTTTCTTGGGTTGTCTTCAACATTCGAGAAGGTTAAAGCCTTATCCTTAACCACTTTAATAAGGTGGTTCTTCACGGCCAGAAGCGTGAAGGTATAGTTCCTAAAGAAAATCTCATTCCTATATTTCCAAATAAGGTGGTAAAGAGCCCCAAAAGAGAACCCGGCGATAGAGTGATAGAAGTCCTATTTTCCCAGGAAGTTTTTGGAATTCATCCCTCTAAAGTGCACTATCTCAACTCATTTGTTATTTTCCTGTTCTTTTTATTAGTTAGGTAATGTTATCCTTGTCCATGCTTTTTCAACGCCAGCTACATGGCTCGTGCTTAGTCCGGGCATGTCTTTGTCTATACTTTCTAGAATATATAAAAACGTTAGTCAAAAGAGATGTGATGCAAGAAACTGAGGGTTAGTGAATTATAATATTCATAAATTAGTAAAATGCCATAATTTAAGGAGATTAATGATTGATTGGAGGAAGAAAAAGCGTCAAAAAAGTCATGCTCCGTAAACCGTGGAAATATAGCATGAATTACGAATGATTTTTTTTTTCAAGACGATATTAACCTAAGAATGCAAGGACAATATAATAAATGCAGGAAATTAAATTTCAGAACATTTCTTCACTATTTGTGAATTTTGTTGGCATCTTTTTGCTCCTGTTCTGTCTTTCGAATTTGTTGCATGCAGGATCTCTAAACAAAAGCAAGCCTACTATTACGAAACCTATATAGAAGAGAGGAAGATGAATACAAAAAGTCTTTCATTATTATTTTTATACGCTAAAAGGGAACTACCATGTATACCAATAGGTTTCCATCTTGAACTTATCAAGCCCAAGCTCTCACTGCGCTCTTCAATGGGATGAATTCTTGTAGTACGTGCTAGGTGGTAGTTGTGGGTGTAGTTCATGCGCAAACTCCTATTTCAGTGGCAAAATAGCTCCTAGAATCAAACATTGATGATGACACAAAATCTGTAGAAGAAGACCTAGTTCCATATATGTAGAGATTAACACTGATGTCAAAAAGTCACTTCTCATTATTTGTATTTGTTAGGATGTAAGACTCTTCCACACTAGGTGAGACACAAAACTAATCAATCAGGCCAACCAAGAACAACCACACTAATACGGTGGAAGCAATGAGAGAGGATTCAAAGAGAATAATAATGCCGGTATTTCTATGGAAACCCTTTCTACATGAAAAGAAAAAAAATCATGCGGTGACGGAATCCAATACCTAACTTCAATAAGGAGTACAAAGAAGTCTAGTCACACCAAGAATTACAGAGACATAAGCTTACCCTTCTACAAGACACTGTACCACAAAGTCTAAATTGCAAAGCATGTGCTACCACTCTCCAACAGTAAACACAACTCATTTGAAGATTGATAAAACCATTTAGAAAAACAGTGAATACAACAAACTCATATGTCTTCAATTTGAAGGCAATGCAAACTTGAATGAGTACAAAACCTGACTCCTCTTTCTCTCTTTTCTCTCTTAGGTCTCCTCTCATATTTGCAGGACTACATTGTTAAGACTAAGAAGCTATCTTAGAAATAGACCCACCACAACACGTGCTATTGAGTTACAACTCATGGGTCTAGCCCATCACATAGACACTTAGCCCAACAATATTGATCTATCAAATTATATATTTTGGGTTTAATCACTATAGATGATAAAGTGGTGATACATTTTATGATTATGTTTTTCTAAAAAATAGATGATTATGGTGAGAATCCAGTTATTCATTTCAATGTTTGGCAATAATACGAAACCAGCCATTTCACCCTATTAATTAGATTACAACTCAACAAGGATAAAAAAAGGTTTTATATTTGGAGAGAAGGTTTAAGAGCTCTCTAATGAATGTACGGTTTCAACGGTTTATAAATTGTTATGCATCTGCCATCTCATGAAATAATTTTGACACGTGCTATAGCCCGACTTATGATGAGATGGGGTGAAGATAAAAGTCTAACGACCCGAAAGCCTTGCCCAACCCGAAAATCCTTGGCCTAAATAAACCAATGGAGTTTTCGAGTTTTATAATATTTTATTAATTCCACTTTTGTCGCTACATGGAGAGACATTTCGGGCTAGCCATGTTATTGGGCTTCACATTGTGTGGCTCGAAATGGCTCAGCCCATCTGACTTTATTAATTTTTTATATACGTGTTTTTATGTTTGTAATATTTTATTAATATTTTTAATTTATAGATGGGAAAGAAATGGATGTTTTACAAGTGAACAGAATAAGTAACTATATTACGGGTTAATATTACAAAAAACCTCAAACCGGTAAGCTCGTGCTACATTTATCCAAATTAATTTTTGTGTCAATAGTGCCGCATTTACCCCCAAACTAATTTTTATATCATAAAAACATTTAACTAGTACACTCGTGCTTTATTTACCCCAAACCAGTGCCTCTGTACCACATTTACCCCCGAAAACCCTAAATTAATTACAATTTGGGATAAATATGGCACGTGTATATTAGTTTAGGGTAAATGTGACACAAATGTATATGTTTGGGATTAGAGTAAATGTAGCACAACTAAACCGATTTGAGAGTTTTTGTGATGCAAAAATTGGTTTAAGGTAAATATGGTTCAATTTGTGGTTTTTGGCGGTATTAGCACTTAATATAATTGAAGTGTAGAAAGTCATTTGCAAATTTGAAGAGAATAAAACTTTACAAGTGAAATGAGTTACTTGCAATTTTTTATGTTCATTACGTCTTGGGCCTAACTTGCTATCTTGAAAGCATGGGTGAATGAACCAATCCATCTTTTTTTTTTTTTTTTTTTTTTTGGTGCCTAGGAATTTTAGGCTTGAAATTTTGAGTAAGATCAAGTCGGTAATAAGCTAGAAGCTCAGCCAAACCGCCATTTACACCCTTAAAAATCAGGAATAAACTATCAATAATCTCATTAATACACATTACCATTCATCTTCATCCACGATTGAATGCAAATCTCTATCGGCATATCTTTTTAAGGAACTTTTTATCATGTAGTACTTCACACAAATCTTCAATATTTATTAGTCAGAAGAAAAAGTTTACCTAAAACAACAACTTTACACTCAATTTGAATGGAGTGATTATGAAAGAAAATAATGTATTTAGATAATTGTGAGAGAAAAAAAAGTAAAAGGAGTTGAAGGGATCAAACTATAATGTTAGTTGAATGCTAGCGAAGGAAGGATGAAAAATTGTTTTATGACATTACTTGCTAGAGCAGCTCCTAAAGAATCTCTCATAACTTCTTTACTCTACCCTGTGCACATTATGCTATCAAAGATCTTATTGGAAACCTGGACAACACAACTTAATTGATTGATGATGACAAGGAAATTTTAGCAATATCTTTGATCATATATTTTTTTCTATAAAAAAAAAAATCTTGAGGTGAAGAATTGCAAAGTTTCAATGCATCTTATAAAAACCTTTGTCGCGACTAAAATTTCGGGCAAACCATTTAAAGTTTGGTTATTGGATTACTAAGCCTAAATTTAGCTCGGGCTCTCCCAAGCCCATACCAATTTAACATGTAATTGATTTTTCAATTAGGAGTTGCCACTAATTTATTTTTGGTGGGTCGATTAGAAACCCAAGTAAAGTAACGGGAGATTTACTTTACTCCTAACTAGAGATTGTGAGTTCGGGGACTTGATTACGTTAGATTTCTCTAATGCCCTTTCGATACCTTTCCCTTTTATTTAAAAAAAATATATTTTGCAGGCAGTTTGAATTGATTTTAACTTACTCCCCTAACATGTGAGGATGCAGGTGCGCAAACCACCAATTTAACACTCAGATAAAATAATGAATAAATTGCAAGACTTACCTCATGGCATTGAAAGTAATGTTGAAAGTAATGTTAGATCAGAATTCACATCGACAATTATAGATATGATTTCTAATTAACACGTAATTAATTTTTTTTTGCTTTAATTTATTTAATAAGAATCATGCTTTATGCAATGCATGCTACTAATCTAATATAAAATGACATGATATGACAATATGACCTAAGCTATATGACGTAAATGAAATATTTTGTGTTTTCTTAATGTGCATGCAATCTATCCTAGAGAATAAAATTAATTTATTCTAAGACAATTTTTTTGGTATTTTCCATGAAAAAATTAGAAAAATGCGAAAATTATCTATGTAGGTTAAGATTCTATCCAATTTATATTAAGAATTGGGTTAGGCTAAATCCTAATTTAAACTAGGATATTATCTTAACATGGTAACCTCTAACCGAAGATGCAATCTACCTAAACTTGAAATTAAACATGCAATTTTATCCTAATATGCAATGACGTGTAAAGAGTGCCCTAGTTCTAGGTTTATATATATATATAATTCGAAATTAAAATTGTCAAATAATTAAACGTGCAACCTAAAAAAACTAGCATCTAAGTCGATGTTTTTTTTTTGGATTTTTATTTTTAAAAATTCGAAATAAATTTCCTATGCAAAATATGCAAGATAACCCTAAAACAAGCAAAGAACCCAATCTAACTTAGATTTTTTTTTTTGGATTTTCTTGCGAAAACAAAATCGATTCAAATAACACGACAGCACATCCAACAAGATAAGATTGATATCCATAAATTGATGAATCATATCCCGTGCATGGGATCGGATTGGTCAACTTTAAATAAAATCGCGAATTGAATCTCAAGCGTGAGATCGGATTGGCGATTTTTTGGAGTCGAATTTCGGGCATGAAAATCGGATTGTTAACCATATGTACGTTGTGAATGTAGGAAGATTTCCCAATTTATAATCTTAGCATATTGGGAATTTCCATCGTGCGCATCAACGAATATCTCAACTAAGGAATTTCACCTAATTCGAATATTGGCTTCTGAATTCCGATCCTCAAGCGGCTACCCATGACCCAATGCGGTGGTGCTCAGCTAGGTTCACGGGATGGCTACTCGCCAGGGGGCTATGCGTGCGGCTCCTTGGTATAGAAGCTTGGCAAGATGACGGGCGATGCAATGGCAGCGGGTCGTCACGGGCTATTCGAACACGGCGGGGGCAGCAAAGGCGACACGCCAAGGACAGTCACGGTCGAGCAAGTTCGCGTCCAAGGATAGAGATGATGACCAGCTATTGCGAAGACTCGGATCGAACAGCTGGTGATGAAGGGAGGTGACAGGCGTGTCCTCGACTGGCGGATCTCCAAGAGCCACCTCCCTCTTTTGTTGTCTTTTATCCTCTGCAAATTCTCTATCTTAGATCACGTGGTGGGTTTCCTTGACTTGGAACTCTCAACCTCGGTCGACAATTTTGATAGTGGGGAACAAAATCCACCCCTTGAACTCAAGGTCTTCAACTTTTAAATTGGATGAGTCAACTCATCGATGACACTATGACGGTGCTTGCCAGTTGGAGATGCGAGCGATGGGGAGCAGCAGCAAAAGACATGTCACGGCTACCGTTGGAGCACAGCGAGGCCCTGGGGGGACAATGTGAAGCCGCGACTGGCTACTTTGTTGCGAAGTTGCCAGAAGCGGTGAGAGGCAATCGCGTCGGAGGTGCGGCCACTGGTCTGGTCGCGGAGAGGGCGTTGGCGTGGAGAGTTGTCTCCGCTGAAAGCTGGCCGAGATCTCTCCCTCTCTCTTACGTGATTTCTTATTTCACGAATTGTGGCCGTATATTCTCAATTAGGTGACCCCCCCTTCTCACTCTGTAATGTAGCCACCTATTTATAGGTGAGTGGACTAGGGTTTTTGATCAACATCCATGAGGATTTTTTCGAACGTAATATTCCTTCACCGATTTTATTCAAGATTGTGATAGAATTTTTCTCAAATCCCAAATCTTGCAAAGATGAGCTCGTGATATTTTTTTGGTCACACTTGCCCTATCCGATGATATTGAAAAATCTCCATCACCAGTCCGATGTAAATGTAAATTAATAAATAAATGCACCTAAGATAATATGCTATGCAATTTAATTCTATTTTCTTAGGGGTTAAAAATTAATCCCTAATGTTTTAATGCAATAAATAAATAATTAGGTCGCCAAAATTTATATGTCAACAACCTTACATCAACAAACCTTATAATTGTGCATAAAAATAGACGACGTACTAAAATAGAATTTGAGATACCTCAATTTTGAATCAAAATTTCCTATACTTAATCTAATCAGCCACCATCTTGGAACCGATCGATACGGAAGAGGACATGTTTTTTGCTCATTCTCCTTCTTCAGATAGCCTTTGAAGAATATCATCGCAAATCATCCTTAAAATACTAGCCTACACTGACCTTCGAACACTAATTTATTACCATACCAAGATGTGCTTAAGTCCAATATAAATTGATTAGCGCAAATGTATTCAAGCTATCGAGCATTATCTCATGTCCTTTATTTATTATATAACCACATGTTTTTTCCAACTAAAATACTACATGATTCATGTTAGCCGACGTTTATAGAATTTCTAATAAACTCTTCAGGGATGATCAATATAAGAAAGATCTCATTTATTTTATTTTGATCTCTTAACAGAGATGCACAATCTTGCATAATACTTCAGTCAGATCAACACTTAACAGAACAGACTTGACGTAGAAATACAGACCTCCGGCTCTGTGCCCAATCGAATTGACATTTCCAAGAATGTCTGAATTTTATTACACACGCTGCTATTTATTCACGTACACGCACACGGCCAAAACCCCCCAGAAAACACTTTCAACTCTTATTGACCTTCCTGCAATTGCACCTGATCTCCCCGTTACTTCCGGTGAGAGGACTGATGTTTCCCATGTTTATTATCGACCGAGGGAAGCTCTTGAAGAAGGCACTCTGGTCGGCACTGAAGCTGTTGACGATGGGTACTGTCGCAGCACCGGCTGTCGAGTACAGCTCTTGATCAGTCTGAAAAAGCCCGTCATTTTTCTTGAGGTTGGAGTAGTAGTGGTTGTCAAACAAGTTCCGGGTCGTCGGATCGAGGTCGGTGAGGACTTTAGTATTGAAGTTTGGAGGGCAAAGTTTCTGGAGAGCCTTCAAGTACCACGGGCTTAGGGTGGGATCGGGGCCACCATTTTTGGTGAAGTTGTACAGCCTAGGGGTGAATGACTTGCAATGTGCACGTCCAAAGGTGTGAGCTCCTGTTTTATTATCATATGCACGAATAATTAGCTAAGAGAACAAAAGTATCTGCAGATGCTCAATTGTGAAGGTGGATAAATAGACCAATACTAGGAATGCTTAGTAGAATTTGTATACTAAACATATGCAACAAACCCGTTAGTAAAAATATAAATAAATAATAATGATCTGTGATATCACTTAATTGATTCTATCAAATGACTTCAGTATACTTGGCATTTCTCATACAAGTATATGAGGGGCTTGCAAATTTTGATAGCATCCTCCCCCGATATTTATACTCTTGTAATGATATCAGGAATATAAAATTACCCTTTGAAAAAATGAATAAAACATGAATACATTTTTCAAATTTGTAATAAAAAAAATTACACATAAAAGTACACTGGTTTGATTGAAAACAAATCACAACAAAGAAAATATTACATTAATTCGATGGTTTCAGCACTATGAACCTCGTCATGAATTGAACGATGAAGTGTCATCGTTGACCACTTCTTCGTCTTGATATCAGAAGTTCTACTAGATAAGACTTAAGAGTTGCTGATACGGACTTGATTTAGATCCATTTGAATTAAAGATAAGTGGGATCCACGCAAGGGGATTTTAACTTTACTTATTCAGTTCAATCAAACTAACCCTATCTGAATTACCATTTTTATCAAGGACTAGCAAATTATGGACCTGCAAATGTATGAACCCATAATTTCTAATTTAATGAAATTACGTATCATCGGCTTCCTCTCCTTTTTGAATTTACCGAGGAGATAAGTCTCGGTCATGCAAAAAATTGTTTTTAAATAATCTATCTTTTTTAGAGTAGTGATGATACCCAACTGCTCCTGAAATTAAGTTGAGGGCAATCCTTTACCTATTCAATTTTAGATTGAAAAGAAACCCTTAATCCTTTAGCCAAAATTCCTTCTAATATATCTACATACCCACGCACAACATGGCATGGCCCAGGCACAACGCATGCACGTCAGTCGATCTCAAGTCAAGGGCAATCCTTTACTTTTTCAATTTTTGGTAAAAGAAGAAATCATTAATCCTCAGTCAAAATTCCTTCTAGTAAATGTGCATAACCCATGCACGACCCAGGTACAGCCTAGGCACAACACATGCACTTTAGTCACATGTTTTAGGACAATTCTTTACTTAAATTCAATTTTAGATAAAAAAAAATTAACCCTTAATCCTTAACTAAAATTCCTTCTAGTAGATAGCATCGCCGGGGCACGGCCCATGCACGTGCACAGCCCATGCCTGTCAGTTGATCTCAATGAAGAAGAGACCTTGATCATATTAGGCAGTTGAAATGTGCTAAATGAAAGTGATGCGATGTTTGTGCCGATAAGTTGTGACAAAAATCCGACATTTCACTCTGTTAATCTATTTTGTGCATCAATATCTGTAGTTGCATGTTCGTATCAAAATGCAAGTCCAACTGTTCTATTTTACCGGAAAGTGTGACAAGGTCGGTGATGTCCAAGCCCACAGCAAAGAACTTGGAAGTGAGGTTGGCATAGCTCTCAAAAGGGGAGGGTATCGATGTGTTCGCTAGCCCTTGGTTCGCCGTCAAGCTGTCCCTCCTCCCCAAGAGCACCGTCCAATATGGACCTCCCGACTGCAATTTCATAAAAGTCATAATCAAGAGAAACACAATTATAATTCGTGTAGGCCAAGTGACAATAACGAAATTTACGTGTACTTTAAATATGTTTTATGTTTCTTTGACTAAAACTACATATACCAAATAAACGGAAGCGTTAGCAGCCAAGGCGAGGATGTCAGCGCAAGACACAGTCTCAGGACAAGTGCTCTCAATAGCCGCTTTGATCTTGTCCACCACACCGAACCCTCTTGCGGAATTAAAATTCGGAGCGGCATCTTTCTCGCTCTTTATGGTTGGGCTATTGTCCAGCAATAACGATCCATCACACCCCTTTAAACACATGTCATGCTCAAGCATTAGGTTACGTGACTAATAACTCAATAATCAGATCGAATGTACTGTAAAAAGAATGCGGTAAGTTGGAACTCATTGTCAATGGGAATTATCTAGTGTAGGGACTCACTTGGACGAAGCAATCGTGGAAATGGAGACGGAGGAGGCTGGCGGTGATGCGTGGGTCATATTGAAGGGCCTCATGAATCACGGTCTGGACGATGCTGGACACGTCCGGGCATGTCTTTGCATAAAAATCAGCGGTTAGTTCAGCATTCAATGGATGGAGGAGAGACAACAATGCGGTGGCGAAAAGGGCCACCACCGTCAGCAACGAAAGAGTAGAAGAACGGGCCATGACTTGTTCAGTAAGGTGGTCTGGACTAATCGGACGCCTCTCCGAAGTTGGACAATTTGAATCCCAAAGTACCTCCTTGGTCCTATATATATAGTTAGGATATGTCGAAGCTCCTACGATTTTAAAATCATCATGAGCGCGTCAAATTATTAAAATAATTGCTTGCGAGCTCTAATGATCGAAGACTGTTTTCCGACGTCTCAAGGCGAAATTATTATTGTTGGATTGGGTGAAAGGATCGATTACTGATGCAAGTTTGGAGAGAAAATTCGGAGATGGTTTGGTAAGAAGTGACGATTGAGATAATAAAAGGTTAAGGGTGATATTCATCCTCCACCCACCACCCTCTTAGCTTCGAAGTTTTCAATACGTGCGACTTTGGTCAGCTCCAATTAGAAGCAAAAGGCGTGCGAGATTGAGAAGGCAACGGTCGACGCATACCTCAGACCTAAAATTTCATCCCCTGTTAGGATATATGTATAATTAACCATCGTATTTGGTCATCTATTTAATTTGGGACAAATGGTATAGCAAAACTAGTATGCATTGTGCAGATTGGCTAGCAAATTAGGTTATTTAACTGAATAATGCGGGTGATAATCATATATTAAATAGGCCATCAATAGATTTGCTTTGTTTATTGTTAAGGTATCAGATTGGATCATGTTTTAGATTATGTTTTATTAGAAGAGTAACGATGTAACTTTTGGACTTTGTCCCTTTCTTACCAAAAATATAGTGGTATGCATTAGCATAATCAAGTTTTAGACTTTTAGTGTTTCTTCCGCAGTTAGAGGGAGTGGGGAAAATTATCTAATCAGTCCAAAATTTATTGTATGATTGTCAATTTAATTCTAAACTTTTCAATTTTACCAATTAAATATTACACATTCGCGTAAAACTTTAATAGAGTCATTTTGATCAATTTTTGGCCAAAATTGCTGACGTGGCGGTCCAATTAATTACAATGTAGTCATTCTGAATAATTTTCGCTAGAAATCGCTAATGCAGCAGTCTAGTCCTCGTATGTCGTACGTGACACATTGCTACGTCAAGGATTTCTGGCGAAGATTGGTAGTGAGGATTACATTGAAATTTTGCACAAAGATAGAGGATTCTATTGGAAAAAAAATTGAAAAATTTATGAATGAATTGACATTCACACAATACATTTAGGATTGAATGGATAATTTCTCCAAAAAGATGCATAAGTTACGTTTGATGGATACATCTATCCTTATGAATGTTTCTCTTCGATACATGCCAATCTTAACTTATTTTGTCTAGTGAAATTCAAATTCCTAAACTTAGAATAAACGACAAGGATGCAATTAGTCAAAATTGAAGAAGCTTCCTATTAGTACAAAATGCAGACGGTTGGCCGAAAATAAGAATTCGTTTGAACATGACCTAACTTTTGATTAGGTTGTTTTAAGGAATATATAGGTAAAAAGACGAAGACTTATTTGAAGTGTCTCTGAGCTCATTTCTTTTTAACTTTAAGACCGACTTTTTAGGTGGTTTTGGGGAGATTCTTCGATTTCATCCTTCCAAAGTGCGTATCTCAGCTCAGCTCATTTGTTGTCTTTCTATCTTTTTAATTATTAGGTTTGTAATTTTATTCTTTTCCGAGCATTTTACAGACTAGCTGTTTGGCCGGCGCTTCTCTCGGGCATATCTTTTGCTCATAGCTAACAATGTCAGTCAAAGTCATACCAAAAAATAAAATTAATGTTAGTCAAAGGATGTCAGATGTGACATAAGGAGCTGAGAGTTGGTGAATCGTAATAATCATTACTTAGCAAAAAATCATTATTTTAGGAGGTCAAGGATTGATCAAAGTCAGAAGAAACGTGCTAATGTCATGTTTCGTAAATCATACAACTATAGCATGAATTCCGAATGAATTTTTTCTTTTTCAAGATAATATTAACCTAAGAATGCAACGAAAATAACAATGAAGTAAATCCAGGAAATTAAAATCTAAAACACTTTTTTTTTTTATTTGTGAATTTACTTCGAATCTTTTCGCTCAAGTTCTGTCTTTCAAATCTATGGCGTGTAGGATCTCTAAACAAAAAGCAAATTTGGGTGAACACCAAAATGAACCTACAATGGTGGTTGAGAACCCGGTTGGATCTTTCGAACCGAAATTTCATTTTATTATTTTGGCATTGCCGGCCACGGTCTTGAACATGTAAGCCTGCGGCATGTTTTGGGTCCACAAAAATTTTATGTTCGCAGCAGTTGAGAATCGATGTATCTCGATGGCAGTTGAGAGGGCATAATCGATGCTCGAAATCTTTTATCACATGGCTAGGCAGCTACTGAGAGTATTCAATGATATCCTCATTAAAAAAGTTTCAACTTCCAATATTGAATTAAATCAGATAAATTGGGCCCAGATATTCCCTCTAAGGAGAGGAGCACGATCCATCTGGTTCTGGGGATGCAGCCTAGGACACACCTAATTTCGAAATAACACGGTTTGAACTGAGTTTTGTCCGGGTTAGGTGATCCTAACGTGGTGCGTTGGAAAGTCTACATTGAGAATGGCACATGGAGGGGGACAAATGAGAAACCAAACTTGCGAAATGAATCTAGGTGGAACCTGATTGTTATGTCGATTTAAAAAGTCCAACTCAAAACCTTAAAAATGAGAGGAAGGAAATTTGAATCTCATAGATAAGCGATCGATGTGCAAAACTTTAGCATAATGGTCTAAGGAAAATCATAGTAATTTTTATTTAGACTCTATTTGTCTCAATCAAAGTGAATGATTTAAAAGAAAATTTTCCTATATATAATCACTTGTATTGCTCGACATAATTAGTTAATGAAAAATGTTATCATTATCGATGATAATTTATGTGAAAGTATCTTCTTGAATGATGAAGGTATTTTCTGTCCATTAATTTTTGTAAGCGATGTAAGCCACCATTTTAAGAAAAATGTATTTCTCGAATCATTCATTTTCCGCGAAACAAACGTAGTATCCAACGGAATATGCATTTGCAAGCTTGCTATCTAATCTAACCAGGGACAATGATAGGAAATAACTTAATTTCACCTCGATAGGTACAAATAGTTACCTGTGTGCAATTTTATTTTTGGTTCTGCACTTTCTGTTAAGGCTGGACGAATTTTTCCTGGAACGGAGATTTTCTATGTCAATTTAGTGCTCTCATCCCATTTTTCCTTGAACGGAATCATATTGTTTTACAAAAAATAATTTGAGTTAAATGTAACACAAGTATACTGGTTTGGTCGTTTTTATGGCACAAAAATTAGTTTGGGATTACCATCCTGTGGTGGGCGAGTTGGTTAGGGCACACCTTGGCCAACACAACGGCCATTCCCTTCTTCGTCATGTTGCGTGCCCTCCCGGGTTTACGTCACCAGCTGTACGGCGGTTCCCAGATATTAAAAAAAAGGTTTGGGATTGATGTGGCGAGGGTGTGCCAATTTAGGGTTTTCAGAGGGATCATCACTTATATTATTGAAGTGAACAAAATTGATTACAAATTCGAAGAAAATAAAACTTTACAAGCGAAATAAATTACTTGCAATTTTTTTTGTTCACTACGTCTTGGGCCTAGCTCGGTCTCCTGCAGGGATGGGCGAACAAAACAATACATCTTGGCCGGGCCGTCAAGAATAGGCTAGAAGCTTGGCCTAGTCCGCCATTTACATCCTTAGAAATCAGGAATAAATTATCAATAATCACATCACCATTCATCTTTATCCACAATGAGTGCAAATCTCTATCGGCATATCTTCTTAAGGAAGTTTTTATCATGTAGTAATTCACACAAAACTTCAATATCTATTAGTCAGAAGATAAAAGTTAATACAAAAACTTCACGCTCAGTTTGAAAGGAGTGATTACGAAGGAAAATAATGTATTTAGATAATTATGATAGAAAAGAAGTAAAATGATATGAAGGAATTAAGTAATAGTGTTAGTTAAATGCTAGCGAAGGAGAAAAAAGATGAAAACTTACATTTATAATATATTGATAAATAGATGTGAAACAAGGTATAAGTGAGATATTAGAATAAAATTGGTTAAATAATACACAATCCCTCATATTCCCTCCTAATCCCTCGAAAGGGATTTAAAACGTACATTAAATTGACCGGACCGTCCTTCCTAATTTCTCCTAATCACTACTAATCACACTCTCTCTTTTTCTCCAACTAAACACGATTTTGTTCATAAAATTCTTTATCTTCCCTTGTATTCCCTCGTCACCAACAAAATGTTTATGTTATAAGTGTAATACCAAATGGAAAAGAGAGGGGGAAACACAAAATTACAATTACTACAGACCATAATGCTAACATTTTACTCCTCTTTTGTTTATTTATTATTATTATTATTATTATTATTATTATTATTATTATTATTATTTTTTGAGTTTACCTGTAAGTTAAGGCCCACCGCTTCACATTATTGTGAAATTCTATTGGTCCTATGGTAAAAAAGATGGCGACTATTTGGCGATGAATCTTACTTATATATAACGTCGCAAGTTTTACCATCCATAATATAGTGGTGTCACAAAATCTCACCCACAAACCACTAACATTCTAATTATTGTTGGTCCATACTGTTGTCGAGCGATACCCCTCCTATTCGATATGAGGTCTGGTGTGTTTTGCCTTCTCTGCCATCTTAGAAGTTTTGGTAAGATCAACACCTTATCTAAGCCTTCTCGCTCTAGCAAACACTCTCTACTGGATCAAGGATGGGCCTAATCTGTCCATGGTAGATGATCATACTCTAATAACATTTGTAACTATCATGTCCATTTGGCATGGGTCAAGCCTTCAAAATGAGTGCTTTGATTAGCAACACAAAGTAGTGATCATTCAAGGGTGGGGGTGGATCTTACTTATGGATGACATCACAATAAGGGTTGGAAGTTCAATGACAACAAATCAACAAAATAATGCTTATTGGTCAAATATGGACAACTGGGCAAAGCTATGCCACCATGAGAATCACAAAGATAAAATTAAATGTCACGTGATGAGCACATGAATGATCATACTCTTAACTTTGACTTTAATTATGTATAATAAATCTATCCTACTTTCTTTTTGTGAGACAAATACTTTTCTCAGTTAATCAAAACCAAGATTTTCTGTTGCTCGTTTTGTTCGAGTTTGCAAATCGATTTACACATATGGACTGTCTATTATTCATTTGTTAGTGGGAGAAAAAGTACTCGGTTCATCCGCCGCCGCCGTCACCGCCACCGCTAACACGTCTCTAACGACCACCCAAACGCCTATCTCGTATATGTCCTAATAACACTTATTCTACCTGTCTTCTTTATTTTGTATTTATACATGTATTATCTGGAGAAGGAAGAGAAAATGTGGTGGTCACTGTTGACCATTGACGGGTCAACAATGACCGACACACGGTGGCGTGAGCGAAATCACGTTTCACAACAAAATCGAATGGTTCGTCTGAGAACGGTTGCGCGGTTCAAGTTTAATTTGGAAGAGATGCGGTTCGTCTGATATTTTACTTAGTAATTGAGACACTCAGAGAGTTTCATTAATTAATTGCTTAACTAATGTAATTGAGACACTCAGATAACAAAATCCGAATTGATAAAAGCAGTATATTCTTTGCGCAGGGAATTCTCATCCTCTAATATGGATATATGCTGTTACATATTATAGTATTGCATTAGATACATCGAGTCGAGAATACTGTAAATCAAAAAACTTATGATTATAGAAGTAATTGAAGTAGTTGTGAAATAATGTGGAAGATAAAGAATCTTGCAATTTGATATCAAACATGAGAGAACAAGAAAATAAGGACACTTGAAGATTTATGTGGTTTAGTCCAAATTTTAGGTGCCTAAGCCACAGGAAGAGTCGGTGACAAATAAATCCCTTATAAATTCGTATCACTCATCTTCTTTATTTCAATACGCAACTGATGAGCAGAATTAACTAACTAATTTTTTCCTTATTAACTAACAAACCGATGTTTAAATGCCAACTCTCGAGTCAGTTATCAACTTCTATTTGATGTTTCCATTATGTCAAAATTTCTAATTACTAAGTCATTGATTTTGACTGAAGATGTCAATTCTTAATTCAAATTACTAACTTTATTTGGAGCTCACATATCAACTTTATTTAGCCCATGAATTTACCAAATTGTTTTTACTTACCATTTCTTATTCAAGTCACTTACTAACATTTATCTAATTTTTTCAAAATTACCAACGATTTTAATAATTTACATTTTTTTTTTGCGTAAAATCGATCAAATCAACACAGTCAAGAGTTTTTTAAATAAGAGTTGGTAAAGCAAGATTAATTAGTGACTTTCTTCAAAAAAATTAATAAGAAACTCAAATAAAACTGGTAACTTTATATAAGAGTTGGTAATTATAATAGAAGCTGATATGTTATTACTAACGAGACATTTTCATATCAAAGATCTTATTGGGAACCCGTATAACATAACTTGATTGATTGAAAATCACAAGAAAATTTTAGCAAGATCATTCATCATATCTTCTATTTATTTATTTATTTTAAAAAAAATTCTCCTTTTGAAGGAAAGTGCAAATTCTCAAAGCATCTTATTAAAATCTCATCTCAAGAAACTTTATAACTGTGTATAAAAATGACCGATGTAATAAGATAGAATTTGAAGTACTTCACTTGGAAACGAAATTACGTATACTTGATGTAGGCAGTCACCATCTTGAAACTGATCAACACGAAAGAAGACGTGTTTTTAATTTTAATTTTATTTTTATTTTTATTCTCCTCCTTTGGATAGAGATGGACAATATCATTGTCATTGTTAAAATACCACCCTACACCGACCATCAAACGCCATTTTATTACCATATTGAGATATGCTTAAGCCCAACATAAATTGATTAAACAATTGTCTCATGTAATTTATTTACTATATAACCACATGCCTTTCACATACTAAAATATTACGAGATTGATGTTAGCTCACGTTTATAAGAATTTCCAACAAACTCTTCATGGGTGATCAATATGAGAAGATCTCATTTATTTAATATAATCTCTTTAAAGAGATGTGCAATTCAGCGAAATACTTCAATCAAATCAACTCTTAACATGTCACACTTACGTAGAAATACAAACCTCTAGCTCTCTCCTATAGAATTGACATTTCCAACAATGCCTGAACTTTTAGTTTACACGTTGCTATTTGCTCACCTGCACGCACCCAAAGCCACCCAAAAAACTCTTTCAACCCCAATTGACCTTCCTACAATTGAACCGGACAAGCAGGAGACAAAGAAGCAAGCTTGTAATTTTATATTAATTTTTGTACTCAATATCGGTGGAGGAAGGCAGTGACTCACGCCTATAAATAGGAGTTGTGATGTCTGTTTTATGAAGTAGAAAAATTAGAAATATTCATTCCTTTGTAACACCAACTATCAATAATAAAAGTCCTGTTTTTTACCCATACTCACTAGCTGTTGTAGTTCACTTATATCCACCCATATTTCACACATACACACTTGCGCACACACACGCTTCCGCAAAAATCCAATTTACTCAACTCGCAAACAGCTGTCTGTTAGCGGCGAGGGTCGTGATCTCGCTCAGATTTGCGGCGAGATCTCTCTCTCTCTCTCTCTGTCTCTATATGTATGCGACGCTGCAGTGCGGGTAGTGGAGACACCACCTGAGCTTCGCAACGGTGCCGGGCCTTTGCCGGTGCCTCCGCAACGCCATAGCCGCCGCTGCTGCTTCCTCCCCGCCACAGGCACTTCTCCCTCCCCGTTTTTACCTTTTAACTTTTTTTTTTCTTCTTTCCAAAATTCCCTTTTCTGATTTTCAATAAAATTGTTTATGTAATTTGTTATGTTTCACCCACACCAATATTTTCATTTATTTGAGAGAAGGATCAGCTCCAATATATATATATATACATATATGTATACATATATATGTATACATATATACATATATGTATACATATACACATATATGTATACATATATACATATATGTATACATATATGTATATATGTATACATATATATGTATACATATATGTATACATATACACATATATGTATACATATATATACATATATATATAATTCTTTGAGGCCTAATCAGCAGAAAAAAAAGTTCAGAGATTGGTAATGTCTTTTAATGCAAATTGGCAGTAATAATAAAACGTTAAGCCCAAGGTTTTAGCCTTGGTGATTTTTCATCCTTAATAAAATCCCTTTAGGTCTTTAGCATTTATTCCAATATTCTCCCTCACTTGTCTCACCCATCGATGGAAGTAATACTCCACTAGTAATGAACCCTTGCCGTCGGCACATTGAGATTAGTAGTACATATAACTATTTTAATCAAATTTTTTTCTAAGATTAAATGATGTGACAAGAACAATCTTTTGATAAATATATACAAGTGAGAAAATTATATAATAAATTCAAAATATATTTGGTATCTTACACCAACTTATCATCAACGAAATGGGTGAATAAGTATTTGGAACAATATTTTCCTTTGATCTTTTGAATGGGACTTTCCTAATATATATATGATATTTCGTCAAAAAAATTCAAGATACCATCTATTTTATTAATAGTTCTCATATATCTTTTGATCTATTTAATGTAACTTTTTTAATATGTGAGAGATCGTTAAAATTTTTTTTTTGAGATGCGCCACGTAGTTATATTGATAATTTTCATATATTAGGTTTAGGTAGCTAATAACCTACTTTCAATTAAAAAAAAAACAAATAAAAGGTCACTGCCTTTCTACCTAAAAAGCTTGAAAGTATATATTTGATTTAAAATACGCCGAATTAACATAATATCGACCAACAAAATTTTGATGTCAATACAGTTTCTATAAAACACACTTTGTATATCTCATCTTTAGAATAAACATCACATGCACATCAGAAAAATATCGAATTAAGTGCACTTAATGTGAATCCAAATATGTTTTTTTTTTTTTCTTTTTATGTCTAATCAAATGGTATTCTCGTATTACGCATTGTAATATATTGTAACTTGTTATGTCAATCATTGTCAAGTACATTCAAAAGTACATTTTTAGACAATTACACCCCAAAAAAAAAAAACAAGGGAACATTCCATAGAAAAGAAAAGCAAATTTTCAGGGGGATAAAGCGTAGAAAACGGGCAGGACGCAAGTGGGCGAGAGTAGCACTGAGAGCTACTTTTCTTTATTTGTGGTGAACAAATTAGTCAATGGCCCTTTCATGAATATAGATCTTATGACCGTGTCTTTTTTTCATGATATGTGTATTGCCATTCATGTCATAAGCACCAAAAAGAAACTGTTCGTAGTTGTATGTCCAATCATGCCGAAGACGCGATAACTTCGACGCACCTACGTGATTATGGCACTAGAAAAGGCAAGGTGTACATGTTGATGCCACATTCTCACAATACATCGCATCATCAAGTCTGCATTTACAGAAATATTTTCCTCAATAAAAGAATTTTAACTTAGAATTTGATTAACCAAAGATAAACTAACATTAGGCATGCAAGACATTGTTGATGTTTCTTCTAAATTAGATCATGGGATAATTAAACCATGAAGACATCCTCCGAGATAGATAATCTCTCTCGCGTGTGTAAGAGCACCTCATTGCTGCAAAGTATCGCAACACGCATCCTTTGTCGTCACGCCCTTGTCACTGTCTAGCCTAGTTGCACTAGCTTATTACTTGTTGCTGTACATCTCATCGCTTCTGAGAGTGCTAGTATGAACAAAATAAAGGAGTTAGGGAAGAGAATAAGAACACGAGATTTATAGTGGTTCGGCTTAATCTAAGCCTACGTCCACTCTCCCACGCTAACAGCCTTCTTGGCTGGATTCCACTATGCAATCAATCAAGAGATTACAACTTTGAGTGCAAAACACTTAGTAGATCACACTATCTCACTAAGTCACTCTTTTGGTATTTCTCTCACGATCACAAACGTTTAAGCTCTCCAAAGACAAGTGTATAATCGAAGGTCGCTCAGACTTTGGAATTATAAATTCTACGCTCCGTCTCTTACTTGCTCATCGGTCCATGATCTCCTTAAATACTCCTCCACTTCCAAACTAGCCGTTGGACAGCATCCCGGAGAATCGTCTTCCAATATACCCATTGGACAGCTCGTATCTAGAAGATTTGGTAGCCGTTGAGTGACAAAGGTAAAATCCCAAATTGATTCCGATCGCCCATACAAACGAAATCTTGGTTTCCATAAGTAAAGCTTCTTCGTATAGAAAGTTCTTGTCTTCAATCAAATCAATCTTGATGTGGAATTCAAACCAGATCACTAGCCGTTGTATGATTGGGCTTGAGTTACGATTCATCGAATCTGGATGTAAAGTCTGAGTCTTTAGACTTTACAATCTGAGTCTTTAGACTTTAAGTCTTGAGTCTGACAGTCTTGAGACTTTGACACAGAAGTCTGGAAATCTTCAGAATATACTTCGGACATGTGTTACGTTCAGTCTTCTGGCCGTCTTCAGACTTTGACAATATCCTTTACATGTTCTATTATCTGCATGGTCTATTACTTAACCATTAAACATGTTAGTAGCCTTTGATTTATTTTGTCATCTTCAAAACATCATAAGGGATTTCCCTAACAATCTCCCCCTTTTTGATGATGACAAAACAATCTCTGAATATGCAGATTTGTAAACACGCTTTTAAAGATATTAATTTAAATCAAAGGATATCAGAAGATTGCAAATAAATTGAGCATAAGAATATATAGAAAAATAATCGCAGCTCAATATTATGCAATAAATAATATCAACCAATTAACACATATGCATATTCATATCTTCTCCCCTTTTTGACATAATCAAAAAGCGATAATAATGGATTCACGTAGAGAATGATAACCAATATCTTGCATGAATCACAATTTCGAAAAATCAGCTTTTATAAAGCAAGTCGAATATTAAAGATATGCAATATAACTCTCTTCGATCATATATATATCATGAAATATCCAATGAAAATCACGGATGCATCATAACTTGCACGTACCATTTTTGTCATTATAAAATGATAATATCAGTAAGAGATTTGTTAATGACAAAAGGTAATAAAAGATGCACTAATCGGATTTTTTGAATAAATTCTGACACATTTACCTTTCCTTCCATCCATAATAAGATTACGATCAATCCAAAAAGATTTTTCCATAATGGATCAAAGCTCCTCCTCAATTTGTTGCCTTTTTGAGGTGATCACGATTCTTTTCCTTTTCTTTTGGATTTGATTTCTCCCACAATCTTCATAGGAGATATTTTCTGATTGCACTAAAATCTGCGTAGATTTGTAATCATTCTTGCCTTATTGAATTTCCTGCAATCAACTCATTTCCCTTTTTGGTATCCATCAATTTGGATCATTCCTTGACGTTAGAGTAAAATAGAAAATCTCCATAATCAAATATTCTTTCTTAATTCATCGTAACAAAGTATTCAAAGAAAGAATATTATGCACAATGATCTTTTGAAAAATAAATTCTCACTTAGTCATAGTACAATAAAATCAAGGAGAATGAAATATTTGAATATCTAAGAATATCTTGCATCATCACGTAAAACAGATTTTCACTTTGCAAAATATGATTAAATCTGAGAGTATAAAATTAGACAAAATAATCTGAATTATCTCAAATAATCACACGTACTAAATCAAATCTTAACTCACAAATCACAAAAACAAATCATACGATTCTTTCTTCCATAAAGCAAAATATGATCATTATAAAATCTCAATCAACCAAGGATATATCGAATATCAAGCATAATGAGAATTATTGCCCAAATCAAATTGAGAATAAAAAATTCTTACCAAATCCTCTTTCTTCTTTCTTCTTTATATCCTGCAAAAATAACTTATCTTTTCTTTGGTACCCATTTTTTCTTGGGTCCATGAGAGTTAGCAGAATATGTTGCTTTTATCCAATTTTTCTTAATAGGTCTCCAGACTTGAGAAAGATCTTGTTGCCTAAGTCGAGAATTCTCCTTTTTAAGTTCGAAAATCCTTTTAAGAGAAGATTTGAGATTTGAATAAAGCTCATTTATATATCTTGAAACTTTGAGAGGAATTTTTGAATTGCTTACCTTGATTTCCTCATCGGATTCTCGAGTCCGTATCGAATCGTCTTTGATTCTCGAGTCCGTGTTTGAATCCGTCTTTGATTCCGAGTCCGTGTCTCGAATTAGTCTTTGATTCCGAGTCCGTATCGAATCAGTCTTTGATTTTGAGTCTATGTCCGAGTCGACTCAGATTTTGAATGTGCCATCAAGCATAGATTTCCTTGCTCGTCATCTTCTTTCATGATTCTTTTATGGCCATTCTGCTTGTATTGATTTCTTCCATCGAATATCCTTCCTTTTCTACTCAACTTTTTGATTTTCTCAATCATAAAAGCAAGTTCTTCGTCGTCCATGTCATTTTCTGAGTCTGTTTCATCAAAAATAGCATTAGATATTAAAGCAATGGACTTCTTACCTTCGGGATCTTCTTCATTAAGTTGTTCCACTTCATAGGATTGAAGAGTGCCAATCAATTCATCAACGGAAAGTGGCATAATCCTCTGAGTCTCCCGGATTGAGGTCTTGACATGGTTCCAATCTTTTGAGAGACCTCGCAAGAGTTTGTTGACCTTCATTTGGGAAGAAATTGGATGACCTTGATATGCCAAACCGTTTACAATTTCTGTAAAACGATCGAACATATCTCCAATCGACTCTCCTTGCTTCATCTTGAAGGATTCATATTTGCAGAGCAGGAAGTTTACTTTTGTCTCTTTTACACGATCAGTCCCTTCATATGTAACATGAAGTTTATCCCAAACTTCTTTTGCTGTTTCACATGAAGAGATTCTGTTATATTCAGCAAGAGATAAAGCGCAATATAAAGAATAAATTGCTTTCGCATCAAGCGCTTTTCTTTTGGACATCTCCATCCGAGACATAGGAGCGGGGGTTTGCTTTCTTTGTCTTTGCCATTCTTATTTGATGTAGACGCAGCAATGGGGTTGATTCCTCTTTCCACAACATCCCATTGTAAGAGATCTCTGGATCTTAGGAATGCTTTCATTTTGTTCTTCCATACGTCGTATTCCTTTCCATCAAAATATGGTGGCCTTGTGTTGCTTTGCCCTTCCATAAGTCCTGGTGCCAACATACTAGCCATAAAGAATCTTTAGCTCAAAAGTAAAAACACTTTTATAAACCGAGCATTTGGCTCTGATACCAATTGAGAGTGCTAGTATGAACAAAATAAAGGAGTTAGGGAAGAGAATAAGAACACGAGATTTATAGTGGTTCGGCTTAATCCAAGCCTACGTCCACTCTCCCACGCTAACAGCCTTCTTGGCTGGATTCCACTATGCAATCAATCAAGAGATTACAACTTTGAGTGCAAAACACTTAGTAGATCACACTATCTCACTAAGTCACTCTTTTGGTATTTCTCTCACGATCACAAACGTTTAAGCTCTCCAAAGACAAGTGTATAATCGAAGGTCGCTCGGACTTTGGAATTATAAATTCTACGCTCCGTCTCTTACTTGCTCATCGGTCCATGATCTCCTTAAATACTCCTCCACTTCCAAACTAGCCGTTGGACAGCATCCCGGAGAATCGTCTTCCAATATACCCATTGGACAGCTCGTATCTAGAAGATTTGGTAGCCGTTGAGTGACAAAGGTAAAATCCCAAATTGATTCCGATCGCCCATACAAACGAAATCTTGGTTTCCATAAGTAAAGCTTCTTCGTATAGAAAGTTCTTGTCTTCAATCAAATCAATCTTGATGTGGAATCCAAACCAGATCACTAGCCGTTGTATGATTGGGCTTGAGTTACGATTCATCGAATCTGGATGTAAAGTCTGAGTCTTTAGACTTTACAATCTGAGACTTTAAGTCTTGAGTCTGACAGTCTTGAGACTTTGACACGAAGTCTGGAAATCTTCAAAATATACTTCGGACATGTGTTACGTTCGGTCTTCCGCCGTCTTCGACTTTGACAATATCCTTTACATGTTCTATTATCTGCATGGTCTATTACTTAACCATTAAACATGTTAGTAGCCTTTGATTTATTTTGTCATCTTCAAAACATCATAAGGGATTTCCCTAACAGCTTCATAATCCTCTCTATTCTAATATTACGAGCCCAAGTTGAACCTCGTAACACAGAGCGAAGCTCAATCCTATCAACCAAGGGTATAGGGTGAGCAACCAGTTGATAGGCCTAAGCGAAACTCAGTTTTGAAGCTATCATATTTCACCCCAAACATGAAGAGCTACTATACTCCTCTATCCAGTAGTAGTTCGTATTTTAGTACTGATATGGTGTCTACTCACCGTTGGTAGGCCTCTCGATTCCCACCCAAGCTTTTTTTCTTGAGTGAGCGGGAATACATGAGGTGATATTATGGAGTCTTCCACCTTGGAACAGATCTCTCACCTATTTTTTCTCCCTTAAGCCTTTTAAAAACGTACTTAAGTCCATAGCCAGACCTCGCAACATAGACATATAAAAGAAAAGTCAATTAACAAAAAAACGAGAAGGGGAGAGCGGAAGGGGACTTGAGAAAAGGGTTAGCGACTTGGGTAGAGACATAATTTCGCTCGGACGGAGAGATGGCGAGACGGGTAGGAGAGCAACTGATCTTTGGCCGGGGTGCCTGGTGCTCTTCGCGAGCACAGGGGAGGGGAGGCGGAAGGAGAAAAAGGGAAGAAACCGGGGGGGAACCAAGAAAAAGGAAAAAAAAAAGGTGGAAATAAGCTTGGGACGCGAACGAAACGTATCCATCGGATCAATGTGTCCACACCGCAAGGGAATAACTCCACCATACAAACATCCCTCAACTTTCAAGCCAAATCCGAATCCGAGCGGAATCGGTCCTATTACGACCTGGTCGATCATATGGGTGGTGCAGGAATCGCATCTAGCCAGAGGCCGAGGCTGGGGAGACCAGGCCCGCCCCGGCCTAATAAATTTTGGCATCGGACGATTTCTCCTGCCGAAAAATAAGGCCAACCAAGGACAACCACACTAATACGGTGAAAGCAATGAGAGAGGATTCAACGAGAATAATAATACCGGTATTTATGTGGAAACCCTTTTTACATAAAAAGAAAAAGAAATCATGTGGTGATGGAATCCATTACCTAACTTCAATAAGGAGCACAAAGAAGTCTTGTCACACCAAGAATTACGGAGACATAAGCTTACCCTTCTACAAGACACTGTACCACAAAGTCTAAATTGCAAAGCATGTGCTACCACTCTCCAACAGTAAACACAACTCATTTGAAGATTGATAAAACCATTTAGAAAAACAATGAATACAACAAACTCATATGTCTTCAATTTGAAGGCAATGCAAACTTGAATGAGTACAAAACCTGACTCCTCTTTCTCTCTTTTCTCTCTTAGGTCTCCTCTCATATTTGCAGGACCACATTGTTAAGACTAAGAAGCTATCTTAGAAATAGACCCACTACAACACGTGCTATTGAGTTACAAGTGATGGGTCTAGCCCATCACATAGACACTTAGCCCAACAATATTGATGTATCGAATTATATATTTTGGGTTTAATCACTAAAGATGATAAAGAGATGAGATATTTTCTAATTATGTTTTTCTAAAAAATAGATGATTATGGTGAGAATTCAGTTATTCATTTCAATGTTTGGCAATAATACGAAACCAGCCATTTGACCCTATTAATTAGATTACAACTCAAAAAGGATAAAAAAAAAAGGTTTTATATTTGGAGAAATGGTTTAAGAGCTCTCTAATGAATGTACGGTTTCAACGGTTTATAAATTGTTATGCATCTGCCATCTTCATGAAATAATTTTGACATGTGCTATAGCCCGACTTATGATGAGATGGGGTGAAGATAAAAGTCTAAGAACCCGAAAGCCTTGCCCAACCCGAAAATCCTTAGCCTAAATAAACCAATGGAGTTTTCGAGTTTTATAATATTTTATTAATTCCACTTTTGTCGCTACATGGAGAGACATTTCGGGCTAGCCATGTTATTGGGCTTCACATTGTGTAGCTCGGAATGGCTCGGCCCATCTGACTTTATTAACTTTAATATACGTGTTTTTATGTTTGTAATATTTTATTAATATTTTTAATTTATAGATGGGAAAGAAATGGAATTTTTACAAATGAACAGAATAAGTAACTATATTACGGGTTAATATCACAAAAAACCTCAAATTAGTAAACTTGTGCTACATTTATCCAAATTCATTTTTGTGTTAACAGTGCCACAGTTATCCCAAACTAATTTTTATGTCATAAAAACATTTAACTAGTACACTCGTGCTTTATTTACCACAAACTAGTGCCTCTGTGCCACATTTACCCCCCAAAACCCTAAATTAATCACAATTTGGGATAAATTTGGCACGTGTATATTAGTTTGGGATAAATGTGACACAAGTGTATATGTTTGGGATTAGAGTAAATGTAGCACAACTATACCGATTTGAAAGTTTTTGTGATGCAAAAATTGGTTTCAGGTAATTTGGGGTTTTTAGCAGGATTAGCACTTATATAATTGAAGTGTAGAAAGTCATTTGCAAATTTGAAGAGAATAAAACTTTACAAGCGAAATAAGTTAATTGCAATTTTTTATGTTCATTACGTCTTGGGCCTAACTCGCTATCCTGAAAGCATGGGTGAACGAACCAATCCATCATTCTTTTTTTTTTTTTGGTGCCTAGGAATTTTAGGCTTGAAATTTTGAGTCAGATTAGGTCGGAAATATGCTAGAAGCTCAGCCTAACCCGCCATTTACACCCTTAAAAATCAGGAATAAACTATCAATAATCTCATTAATACACATCACCATTCATCTTCATCCACAATTGAGTGCAAATCTCTATCGGCATATCTTTTTAAGGAACTTTTTATCATGTAGTACTTCACACAAATCTTCAATATTTATTAGTCAGAAGAAAAAGTTTACCTAAAACAACTTTACACTCAGTTTGAATGGAGTGATTATGAAAGAAAATAATGTATATAGATAATTGTAAGAGAGAAAAAAGTAAAAGGAGTTGAAGGGATCAAATTATAATGTTAGTTGAATTCTAGCAAAGGAAGGATGAAAAATTGTTTTATGACATTACTTGCTAGAGCAGCTCCTAAAGAATCTCTCATAACTTCTTTACTCTACCCTGTGCACATTATGCTATCAAAGATCTTATTGGAAACCCGGACAACACAACTTAATTGATTGATGATTACAAGGAAATGTTAGTAATATCTTTGATCATATCTTTTTTTCTATAAAAAAAGTCTCGAGGTGAAGAATTGCAAAGTTTCAATGCATCTTATAAAAAGCTTACATCAAGAAACCTTATAATTGTGCATAAAAATGGACGATGTACTAAAATAGAATTTGAGATACCTCAATTTTGAATCAAACTTACCTATACTTAATCTAATCAGCCACCATCTTGGATCTGATCGATACGGAAGAGGACATGTTTTTTGCTCATTCTCCTTCTTCAGATAGCCTTTGAAGAATATCATCGCAAATCATCCTTAAATTACTAGCCTACAGTGACTTTTGAATGCCAATTTATTACCAACCAAGATGTGCTTAAGTCCAATATAAATTGATTAGCGAGAATGTATTCAAGCTATCGAGCATTATCTCATGTCCTTTATTTATTATATAACCACATGTTTTTTCAAACTAAAAAACTACAAAATTCATGTTAGCCGACGTTTATAGAATTTCTAATAAACTCTTCAGGGATGATCAATATAAGAAAGTTCTCATTTATTTTATGTGATCTCTTAACAGAGATGCACAATCTTGTATAATACTTCAGTCAGATCAACACTTAACAGAACACACTCGACGTAGAAATACAGACCTCCGGCTCTCTGCCCAATAGAATTGACATTTCCAAGAATGTCTGAATTTTATTACACACGCTGCTATTTATTCACGTACACGCACTCGGCCAAAGCCCCCCAGAAAACACTTTCAACTCTTGTTGACCTTCCTACAATTGAACCTGATCTCCCCGTTGCTTCCGGTGAGAGGACTGATGTTTCCCATGTTTATTATCGACCGAGTGAAGCTCTTGAAGAAGGCACTCTGGTCGGCACTGAAGCTGTTGACGATGGGTACTGTCGCGGCGCCGGCTGTCGAGTACAGCTCTTGATCAGACTGAAAAAGCCCGTCATTTTTCTTGAGGTTGGAGTAGTAGTGGTTGTCAAACAAGTTCGGGGTCGTCGGATCGAGGTCGGTGATGACTTTAGTATTGAAGTTTGGAGGGCAAAGTTTCCGGAGAGCGGTCAAGTACCACGGGCTTAGCGTGGGATCAGGGCCACCATTTTTGGTGAAGTTGTACAGCCTAGGGGTGAATGACTTGCAGTGTGCACGTCCAAAGGTGTGAGCTCCTGTTTTATTATCATATGCACGAATGGTTAGCTCAGAGAACAAAATATCTGCAGATGCTCAATTATGAAGGTGGATAAATAGAACAATACTAGGAATGCTTAATAGAATTTGTATACTAAACAAATGCAACAAACTCGTTAGTGAAAATATGAATAAACATTAACGATCTATGACATCATTTAATATATTGATTCTGTAAAATGACCTTAGTATGCTTGGCATTTCTCATACAAGTATATAAGGGGCTTGCAAATTTTGATATCATCCTCCCCCGATATTTATACTCCTGTAATTGTATTGGGATATAAAATTACCCATTGAAAATACAAATAAAACACGAATATATTTTTAAAATTTGTAAAAAAAAAAAAATTACATATAAGTACACCAATTTGATTAAAAAGCAAATCACAACCAAGAAAATATCACATTAATTCGATGGTTTTAGCGCTCTGAGCCTCGTCATGAATCGAATGATAAAGTGTCATCCTTGACCACTTCTTCGTCTTGATATAGAAGTTATACTAGATAAGACTTAAGAGTTGCTGATACAGGCTTGATTTAGATCCATTTGAATTAAAGATAAGTGGGATCCAGGCAAGGGGGTTTTAACTTTACTTATTCAGTTCAATTAAACTAACCCTATATGAATTACCATTTTTATCAAGGACTGGCAAATTATGGACCTGCAAATGTATGAACCCATAATTTCTAATTTAATGAAATTACGTATCACCAGCTTCCTCTCGTTTTTGAATTTACCGAGGAGATAAGTCTCAGTCATGCAAAAAAATATTTTTAAATAATCTATCTTTTTGAGAGTAGTGATGATACACAACTGCTCTTCAAATTAAGTCGAGGGCAATCCTTTACTTCAATTTTAGATTGAGAAGAAACCCTTAATCCTTTAACCAAAGTTCCTTCTAATATATGTACATACCCATGCACGACACTGGCATGGCCTAGGCACAACACATGCATGTCAGTCGATCTCAAGTCAAGGGCAATCCTTTACTTGTTCAATTTTAGGTAAAACAGAAATCATTAATCCTCAGCCAAAATTCCTTCTAGTAAATGTGCACAGCCCATGCACGATGCAGGCATAGCCTAGGCACAACACATGCACTTCAGTTGATCTCATGTTTTAGCACAATTCTTTACTTATTCAATTTTATATATATATAAAAAAAAGTAACCCTTAATCCTTAGTTAAAATTCCTTCTAGTAGATATGCATCGCCTGGGCGTGGCCTATGCACATGCACAGCCCATGCGCCTCAGTTCTATTTTACCGGAAAGTGTGACAAGGTCGGTGATGTCCAAGCCCACAGCGAAGAACTTGGAAGTGAGGTTGGCATAGCTATCAAAAGGGGAGGGTATCGATGTGTTCGCTAGCCCCTGGTTCGCGGTCAAGCCGTCCCTCCTCCCCAAGAGCACCGTCCAATATGGACCTCTTGACTGCAATTTCATAGAAGTGATAATCAAGAGAAACACAATTATAATTCGTGTAGGCCAAGTAATAATAACGAAATTTACGTGTACTTTAAATACGTTTTATGTTTCTTTGACTAAAACTACATATACCAAATAAACGGAAGCGTTAGCAGCCAAGGCGAGGATGTCGGCGCAAGACACAGTCCCAGGACAAGTGCTCTCAATAGCCGCTTTGATCTTGTCCACCACACCGAACCCTCTTGCGGACTTAAAACTCGGAGCGGCATCTTTCTCGCTCTTTATGGTTGGGCTATTGTCCAACAATATCGATCCATCACACCCCTTTAAACATGTCATTCTCAAGCATTAGGTTACGTGGCTAATAACTCAATAATCAGATCGAAAGTACCGTAAAAAGAATGCGGTAAGTTGGGACTCATTGTCAATGGGAATTGATCTATTGTAGGGACTCACCTGGACGAAGCAATCGTGGAAATGGAGACGGAGGAGGCTGGCGGTGATGCGTGGGTCAGATTGAAGGGCCTCATGAATCACGGTCTGGACGATGCTGGACACGTCCGGGCATGTCTTTGCATAAAAATCAGCGGTTAGTTCAGCATTCAATGGATGGAGGAGAAACAACAAGGCGGCGGCAAAAAGGGCCACCGCCGTTGGCGACGAAAGAGTAGAAGAACGGGCCATGACTCGTTCAGTAAGGTGGTCTGGACTAATCGGACACCTCTCCGAAGTTGGGCAATTTGATTCCCGAAGTACCTCCTTCGTCCTATATATATAGTCAGGATATGTCGAAGCTCCTGCGGTTTTGAAATCATCATGAGCGCGTCAAATTATTAAAATAATTGCTTGCCAGCTCTAACGATCGAAGACTGTTTTCCGACGTCTCAAGGTGAAATTATTATTGTTGGATTGGGTGAACAGATCGATTTCATATACAAGTTTGGAGAGAAACTTCGGAGATGATTTCGTCGGAAGTGACAATGGAGATAATCAAAGGTTAAGGGTAATATTCATCCTCCACCAACCACCCTCTGAGCTTTGAAGTTTTCAATACGTGGCGACTTTGGTCGGATAATTAACCATTGTCTTTGGTCATCTATTTAATTTGGACAGATAGATGTAGCAAAACTAGTATGCATTGTGCAGATTAGCTAGCAAATTAGGTTATTTAACCCAATAATTCAGGTGATAATCATATATTAAATAGGCCATCAATAGGTTTGCATCGTTTATTGTTAAGGTATCAGATTGGATCATGTTTTAAATCGTGCTTTATTAGAAGCATAATGAGGTAACTTTTGGACTTTGTCCCTTTTCTTACCAAAAATATAATAGTATGCGTTAGCATAATCAAGTTTTGGATGTTTAGGTTTCTTTTGCAATTAGAGAGAGTGGGGAAAATTATCTAATCAATCCCAAATCATTTGTATGACTACTAATTTAATTCTAAATTTTTTCAATTTTGCCAATTGAGTATTAACCTTTTGTGTGAAATTTCAATGTAGTCATTTTGATCAATTTTTGGCCGAAATCATTGACGCGGCGGTCCAATTAATTTCAATGTAGTCATTTTGAACAATTTTCGCTTAAAATCGCTAATGTGGCGGTCTAGTCCTCGTATGTTGTACGTGACACATTGCCATGTTAGGGATTTCTGGCGAACATTGGTTTTGAGGACTACATTGAAATTTGTGCAAAAATAGAGGACTCTGTTGGAAAAAATTGAAAAATTTAGGAATGAACTAACATTCGTACAATACATTTGGGATTGATTGGACAATTTCACATAATAGAGTGCATAAGTTACGTTTGATGGATACATCTATCCAATTATGAATGTTTCTCTTCGATACATGCCAATCTTAACTTTATTTTGTCTAGTGAAATTCAAATGCCTAAACTTAGAATATATGACAAGGATGCAATTAGTCAAACTCGAAGAAGCTTCCTATTAGTGAAAAATGCAGACGGTGGGCCCAAACTAAGAATTCGTTTGAACATGACCTAACTTTTGATTAGGTTGTTTTAAGGATTATATAGGTAAAAAGACGAAGAATTATTTGAAGTCTCTGAGCTCATTTCTTTTTACCTTTAAGATCGACCTTTTAGGTGGTTTTGGGGGAGGTTCTTCGAATTCATCCCTCCAACTATCTCAGCTCATTTGTCGTCTTTCTATCTTTCTAATTATTAGGTTTGTAATTTTATTCTTTTCCGAGCATTTTACAGACTAGGTGTTTGGCCCGCGCTTCTCCCGGGCGTGTCTTTTGTTCATAGCTAACAATGTCAGTCAAAGTCATACCAAAAAAATAAAAATAATGTTAGTCAAAGGATGTCAGATGTGACATGAGGAGCTGAGGGTTGGTGAATCGTAATATTCATTACTTAGTAAAATCAAGGATTGATGAAAGTAAGAAGAAACGTGGTAATGTCATGTTTCGTAAATCATAAAATTATAGCATGAATTCCGAATAATTTTTTTTTCTTTTTCAAGATAATATTAACCTAAGAATGCAAAAAAAAAAAAAAAAAAAAAACAATGAAGTAAATCCAGGAAATTAAAAATCTAGAACATTTTTTCCATTATTTGTGAATTTACTTAGACTCTTTTGGCTCAAGTTCTGTCTTTCAAATCTGTAGCATGCAGGATCTCTAAACAAAAAGCGAATTTCGGTGAACACTAAAAATGAACCTACAATGGTGGTTGAGATCCCGGTTGGATCTTTCGAACCGAAATTTCATTTTATTATTTTGGCAATTCCGGCCACGATCTTGAACATGGCTAGGCAGCTTTGGGTCCACAAAAATTTTATGTTCGTAGCAGTTGAACATGGCTAGGCAGCTTCTGAGAGTATTCAATGATATCCTCATTGAAAAAGTATCAACTTCCAATATTAAATTACATCAGATAAATTGGGCCCAGATATTCCCTCTAAGGAGAGGAGCACGATCCATCTGGTTCAGGGGATGCAGCTTAGGACATACCTAATTTCGAAATAACACGGTTTGAACTGAGTTTTGTCCGGGTTAGGTGATCCTAATGTGGTGCGTTGGAAAGTCTCCATTGAGAATGGCACGTGGAGGGGACAAACGAGAAGCCAAACTCGCGAAATGAATCTAGGTAGAACCTGATTGTTATATCGGTTTAAAAAGTCCAACACAAAAACTTAAAAATGAGAGGAAGGAAATTTAAATCCCATAGATAAGTGATCGGTGTGCAAAACTTTAGCATAATAGTCTAAGGAAAATCATATTGATTTTTATTTAGACTCTCTTTGTTTCGATAGAAATAAGTGATTGAAAAGAACTTTTTCCTATATATAATCGCTTGTATTGCTCGACATAATTAGTCAATGAAAAATGTTTTCATTATCGACGATAATTTATGTGAAAATATCTTCATGAACAATGAAGGTTTTTTCTACCTATTAATTTTTGTAAGTGATGCAAGCCACCATTTGAAAAAAATATATATATATTTTCCAAATCATTAATTTTCAGCGAAACAAATGCACTTGTAGTATCCAACGGAATATGCATTTGCAAGCTTGCTATCTAATCTAACCGGGGACAATGATAGGAAATAACTTAATTTCACCATGATAGGTACAAATAGTTACCTGTGTGCAATTTTATTTTTGGTTCTGCACTTTCTGTTAAGGCTGGACGAATTTTTCCTTGAACGGAGATTTTTTATGTCAATTTAGTGCCCTCATCCCATTTTTCCTTGAATTGAATCATTTTTTTTTACAAAAAAAAAAAAAAAATTGAGTTAAATGTAATACAAGTATACTTGTTTGGCCGTTTTTTCGGCACAAAAATTAGTTTGAGATTAATGTGGCGAGGGTGTGCCAATTTACGGTTCTCGGAGGTATCATCACTTATATTATTGAAGTGAAGAAAATTGATTACAAATTCGAAGAAAATAAAACTTTACAAGCGAAATAAATTACTTGCAATTTTTTATGTTCACTACGTCTTGGGCCTAGCTCGGTATAAGTGAGATAGTAGAATAAAATTGGTTAAATAATACACAAGTCCCTCATATTCCCTCCTAATCCCCTCGAAAGGGATTTAAAACGTACATTAAATTGATCGGACCATCCTTCCTAATTTCTCCTAATCACTACTAATCACAATATCTCTTTTTCTCCAACTAAACACGATTTTGTTCATAAAATTCTTTATCTTCCCTTGTTTTCCCTCGTCACCAGTAAAATGTTTATGTTATAAGTGTAATACCAAATGGAAGAGGGGGAAACAAAAAATTACAATTACTACAAACCATAATGCTAACATTTTGCTCCTCTTTTGTTTTATTTATTTATTTATTTTGAGTTTACCTGTAAGTTAAGGCCCACCGCTTCACATTATTGTAAAATTCTATTGGTCCTATGGTAAAAAAGATGGCGACTATTTGGCGGTGAATCTTACTTATAAAAAACGTTGCAAGTTTTACCATCCATAATCCGTCTAGTGGGGTCAAACTCTCCCCCACAAACCACTGACATTCTTATTATTGTTGGTCCATATTGTTGCCGAGTGATACCCCTCCTATTCGATATGAGGTCTAGTGCGTTTTGCCTTCTCTGCCATCTTAGAAGCTTTGGTAAGATCCACACCTTATCTAAGCCTTCTCGCTCTAACAATTACTCTCTACTCTTGTCGGATCAAGAATGGGCCTAATCTATCCATGGTAGATGATCATACTCTAATAACATTTGTAACTATCATGTCTATTTGGCATGGGTCAAGCCTTCAAAATGAGCACTTTGAATAGCAACCCAAAGTAATGATCATTCAAGGGTGGGGTGGATCTTACTCGGATGACATCATGATAAGGGTTGGAAGTTCAATGACAACAAATCAACAAAATAATGCTTATTGGTCAAATATGGACAACATGGCAAAGCTATGCCACCGTGACAATCACAAAGATAAAATTAATTGTCACGTGGCGAGCAAATGAATGATCATACTCTTAACTTGGACTTTAATTATGTATAATAAATCTATCCTACTTTCTTTTTGTGAGACAAATACTTTTCTCAGTTAATCGAAACCAAGATTTTCTGTTGCTCGTTTTGTTCGAGTTCGCAAATTGATTTACACTTATGGACTGTCTATTATTCATTTGTTAGTGGGAGAAAGAGTGATCGGTTCATCCGCCGCCGCCGTCACCGCTAACACGTCTCTAACGACCACCCAAGCGCCTGTCTCGTATATGTCCTAATAATACTTATTCTACCTGTCTTCTTTATTTTGTATTTATACAAGTATTATCTGGAGAAGGAAGAGAAAATGTGGTGCTCACTGTTGACCATTGACGGGTCAACAATGACCAACACACGGTGGCGCGAGCGAAATCACGTTTCACAACAAAATCGAATGGTTCGTCTGAGAACGGTTGCGCGGTTCAAGTTTAATCTGGAAGAGATGCGGTTCGTCTGATATTCTACTTGGTGAAATATCAAAATTTTAGGAGTCAAAGATTGACAGGAGGAAGAAAAAACGTCGCGTTGTCATGTTTCATAAATCATATGATTTGTTTTAAAGATAATACTTGCGAAATTGAAGATGTAGATGATGAAGAATGGAATCAGATGATGATGATGATGAATAGACTCAGCAGAATCAAAATCTGTACAAGAAATGTTCTTTATATCTTTGTATCAGAATTTCAAGTTTGTACAAAGTATCAACTACAACAACTAATACGAATCCTCTGTTCTTCCTCTTCTATTCTGTTTCTATATGTGTGTACATCTCATAGTCGGGCTCAATCTCTTAACCCTACGGAGATTTATTTCTCTCTATATATAACAAAAGAGAGAAGCTAATTTTTCCAGTAACAGAAAAACCGAACTACCACACTTTTCCCAACCGTTTACAACAGAACAACAACTCGTTGACTAAGCAAGCTTGGCGATCCGTGTCTTCTACATTGTATCTTCTTCACCGTTGATTAGTCCGGGCGATCCGTGTCTTCGTATCAACTCGTGTTAGTCTTCATCACCAGCTTTCCATTGTTGATCATCAGCTGTGCCCTGTTTTCGCATACTTGATTTATCATTTCCCTTCTCAAAGTCACCAGCTGACTTTATAGTAACAGAGTAAGATAAAGATCCTGATCCTTTAACATCCCCCCTCAAATTGGGACGGGTGAAAGATCCCATTCCCAATTTGGTTCGGAGAGTAACATGAGCTAATCGTGAGAGAGATTTAGTAAAGATATCAGCTAATTGAAGATGAGTAGGTATATATTGAACACGAATAGATCCAGAAGAGTCTTTCTCACGGACGAAGTGGAAGTCGACTTCGATATGCTTAGTTCGAGCATGTAGTATTGGATTGGCTGTAAGAGAAATTGCTGATCTGTTGTCACAAAATAAAGATGTAGCTGATGGAAGAGAAATACCAATATCACGTAATACAAAGCTTATCCAAGTGAGTTTAGCAGTTGTTGAGGCAAGTGCCCGATACTCTGCTTCTGTGGAGGATCTTGAAACAGTGGGTTGTTTCTTGGCTGACCAAGAAAGCAAATTAGATCCAAGAAAGGTACAAAACCCAGTTGTAGAGTGTTGTGTGATAGTACAACTTGCCTAATCAACATCTGAAAACCCATAGAGATTTATTGAACTTTGAGAATGGAGATAGATCCCAAGATGTATGGTACCTTTGACATATTGAAGGACTCTCTTTATTTGGTGAAAGTCTGCCACTGTAGGATGATGCATTTTTTGACAAAGAAGATTTGTGGCAAAAGCCAGGTTTGGTCGAGTAATAGTTAAGTACTGAAGACCACCAACCAAGCTTCTGTACTCAACAGGATCTGTTAGCTGATTTGCAGCATCAATCATGGAAAGTGATCGAAATGGCAAGGGTGTTGAGATTGGTTTGCATTCAGCCATATGAGCTCGTTTCAGTAGGTCAGTAGCATATTTTGTTTGACACATAAATAGATTCTGTGAAGTAAGTTTGGCTTCAATGCCCAAAAAATAGTGAAGATATCCAAGATCCTTCATATGGAAGTGAAGGCTGAGCTTTTGAATCAAGGTTGTTAAAAGTTGAGATGAGCTACCAGTCAGGATGATATCATCAACATACAGTAGTAATAATACTGTATGTGATTCAGCATGAAAGACAAATAATGAAGGGTCTGCAGTGCTACAGAAGAAACCAGTTTCGAGTAAAAATTTGCTGAATTTATCGAACCAAGCTCTTGGGGCTTGTCGAAGACCATATAAGGACTTTTGGAGCAGACAGACATAACTTGATTCTTGAGGATGTATAAAGCCAGGTGGCTGTTCCATGTATACAGTCTCATTCAAATCTCCATGGAGGAAAGCATTTTTGACATCAAGTTGATGTATTAGCCACTTTTTCATTAGAGCTAGAGACAGCACGATACGGATTGTTGCATGTTTTACAATGTGGTGAAGGTCTCAAAGTAAAGTCAAGACTCGCCTCTTGGTGAAAACCTTTGGCTACTAGTCGAGCTTTTAGTCTGTCAAGGCTCCCATCAGGTGCGAGTTTGGTCTTAAACACCCACTTGCAGCCTATTACATTCATTTGGTCAGTTCTGGGAACTAATGTCCAAGTTTGATTTTCATTTAGTGCACTCATTTCTTCTTCCATTGCGCTATACCAAGCTTTATCAGCTAATGCTGATTTGATAGACCTTGGTTCCATAGGAACTTGATACTCAGCTAAACAAGCATACTTTGGATTTGGTTTCCTAACCCCAGATTTTAGTCGAGTCTGCATATGATGAACATTAATAGTACCTTGAGAAGAAGGAAGACTAGAATTGTGTTGTTCTTGATCAGGACTAATATCAGTAGGTAGATCATTGTATGAAGATAAAGAGCTGGAAGTCTGTTGCTCTTGATTAGTAAAGAGATCTGTAGGCATAACATTTATTGAAGTAAAGACTGGTTGTTCATCTGTTGTGTATTCATTCTATATTGATACTGAGGAAGTGGTTTGTGGCTCCTGTCCACTATATAGGTGATGACTATAATAATCATCCATAACAGGATGATTCTGACTTTTGGCTGACTGATGAGGAGGACTATTATTTGTGAAACTTGTACTTGGAGGTTCGAACAAATGAATTTCTCCAATCCATTGTTTATACAACGTTGTATACTGTCCAAACTCATTAGCCAACTGCTTTGTGAATGGATAAAAGGTTTCATCAAAGACAACATGTCTACTGATATACACACGATTATCTGTAGGTACAAGACATCGATATCCTTTGTGCAGATCACTGTAACCTAAAAAGACACAGGTAAGAGACCGAGGATCAAATTTGTGGTCTGCATATGGTCTCAAGCAAGGATAACAAGCACAGCCAAAAACCTTTAAATGATCATACCTTGGCTGTCTATTATGAATTTTGTTATAAGGTGTATCCATCTTCAGTTTTGGTGTGGGGAGAATGTTTACAATGTAATTGACTGTCACAAAGGCATCTACCCAAAATTTCAGTGGAACTTTTGAGTGATACAACATAGCTAATCCCAGTTCAACTATGTGTCGATGTTTTCTTTCTGAGACCCCATTCTGTTATGGTGTGTGTGGACAGGATATAAGCTGTTTTATCCCACAATTCTTCAGATGATTTCGAGACTTGTTGCTTACAAATTCTCCTCCTCCATCACTTTGGAAAGTTTTAATCTGATGACTATATTGCCTTTCAACTAACTTCTGGAATTGGACAAATATATCATAGAATTCAAATTTCAACTTCATAGGATATAACCAGCTATATCGAGAAAAATTGTCAACAAAAATCACATAGTATCTAAACTTTTGAAATGAGCATACTGGTGATGGTCCCCAAATGTCACAATGGACCTTTTCTAATGGAAAACTTGATGTAGAATCTGATAAAGAAAAAGCTAGTGCTGAACTTTTAGCTATTTGACAGCTGCTGCATACATTCTTAGATGTTGAGTTGTAGTGAATCAGCTTTTGTTTCTGCAAATGTTTCACTATTTGTGAATTTGTGTGAGCTAATCTCTGGTGCCATATGTCTTCATCCACAGTCTTTTGCCTCTGAGTAAAAAAAGCTTCTGTGGTCTGTGTATCTACTTGATAAAACCCTCTATTTTTCCTTTCGAGCTTCACCATTACTTTGGTATTGTTGTCCTTTATATAAACACCAGTTTTGTCAAAGATAAACGAGCAAGGATAGTCATCTGTAAGTTTAGATACTGAAAGAAGATTCTTTTTTATTTCTGGAACAATTAGAACATCATCAAGAGGTAATGTATGACCCTTTGAAGTCAGCCAAGTATCACCAATGTATGTAACAGGTAAACATGATCCATTGCCGATCATAACAGTATTATGTCCTTGATATTTAGAAAGAGTATGAAGCATACCAGGATTGGCACTGATGTGAGCTGTAGCACCAGTATCAGGATACCATTCGCTTCCTGTTGAATCTTCAATATGCATTGCTATTAATGGCGCTGGAATGTCTTCTGCTTGATAAGAGTTGTTAAAACGATACCAGCAATGAAGAGCATCATGTCCAGATCGTTTACATATTTGACATTCCAATCGAATATTGCCTGCTTCTTTCTCATCCTGTAAGTTCTTATTTGAGTTTATAGGAGGATAGGTTTTGGTGTTTTGGTACCTTTGAGAATAAGTGGCATAGGGTCTAAATCCCTGATTAGTTGTAGAGAAAATATTTCTCTGTCTGAGATGCTGATCTCCTTGTCCTTGGATTAAAGCATCTGTTCTGTAAGTCTGATTTCTTTCAGCATAACCAAAGCCTTGACCTCTATTATTAACAGCTCTACCACGACCATAGCTTCGGCCTCCTCTGTAACTTCCTCTTTGAGGTATAAATCCAGAAGTTTGAGAGATGTATTCTCCATTATTACTTTCTTTAAGCTGTATCTGAGATTGTCTTTGCCCAAAATAGGCCAAATTAGGATTGAACCGATTCCTGGAATAGGTCTTCAGCCTTGATTCAAACCTTTCTAATTGGGCAATAACCTCATCATAATCAGGTTGAGGCTTTAAGCAGTATATGGTGGTTCGAAAATTTTCATATTCAGGGCCTAAACCTTCCAATACACCAAACATTTTGGTTATTTCATCCACAGGTTTGCCTATTGCATTCAACTGATCACATATGGACTTATATTCTTTGAGATAAACAGAGAGAGCTTGATCATGCTTCTGACATGATTGTAGCTTTCCTCTTAGTTCGAACTCTCTAGCAATTGACTTCTGTGTAAATTGTTTTAGGAGAGTTTGCCATACTTCAAATGATGTTTCTAATCCGATTATTAAGCTCAAAATATTCTCAGTAACAGCCCCACTGATCCAAGATGATATCAACTGATCAGTTTTTGTCCACTCAGTATAATCTGGATTAACAAGTTCAGATTCACAGCCTTCAACCTCTCTTTGCAGCATTCGAGGAGGTGAAGGGATATCACCATTAACAAAACCAAAAATCTCTTGACTTTTCAGAAACCTCTGGATTTGAGCTTGCCACAACAGGAAGTTATCTTCAACAAGTTTAATTGTGACAAAATTTGAGATGTTCACATGTATTGGAAATGGATACTTTGGTGTTCTAACCGCCATTGTTACAATCCTTCAGCTTGAAGAAGAAGACAGTAATACTATGAGTTCGGATATGATTACCGTGATATTGAGAGTTGCTGGTGCTTCAGATCTTTCGTCTTGATGTAATGACCTACTGCTGAATAAATCTTTTCATCAACTGCAGTAGAACAGGCTCTGATACCATGCGAAATTGAAGATGTAGATGATGAAGAATGGAATCAGATGATGATGATGATGAATAGACTCAGCAGAATCAAAATCTGTACAAGAAATGTTCTTTATATCTTTGTATCGAATTTCAAGTTTGTACAAAGTATCAACTACAACAACTAATACAAATCCTCTGTTCTTCCTCTTCTATTCTGTTTCTATATGTGTGTACATCTCATAGTCAGGCTCAATCTCTTAACCCTACGGAGATTTATTTCTCTCTATATATAACAAAAGAGAGAAGCTAATTTTTCCAAAGAACAGAAAAACCGAACTACCACACTTTTCCCAACCGTTTACAACAGAACAACAACTCGTTGACTAAGCAAGCTTGGCGATCCGTGTCTTCTACATTGTATCTTCTTCACCGTTGATTAGTCTGGCGATCCGTGTCTTCTGTATCAACTCGTGTTAGTCTTCATCACCAGCTTTCCATTGTTGATCATCAGCTGTGCCCTGTTTTCGCATACTTGATTTATCATTTCCCTTCTCAAAGTCACCAGCTGACTTTATAGTAACAGAGTAAGATAAAGATCCTGATCCTTTAACACTAACCTAATAACGCAGTGAAAATAAAAATAGAGTAAATTCAAGGAAATTAAAATCTAAAATATTTGCGAATTTACTTCAATTTTTTTGGCTCAAGTTCCGTCTTTCAAATCTATTGCTTGCAGGATCTCTAAACATAAGCAAACCTACCAACCCATGCAGAAATCGTATAAAAGAAAGGAGGAAAGGTCTTTCATTTCTACTTTTATACTCCAAAAAAGGAATTAATATATACTAAAAAGTTTAATCTTAAACGATTACTTACTTTAGTTAAAATATTAACTAAAGACGATAACTCTTCATCAATCATTTCAAACTATTTAAATGTGAGAGAGAATCAAAAAGTTGCAACGCAACAAGCTAGAGTAGGTAAAGCTAGAGTTCATGGAGTTTGTCCCAATCAATATATTTCAAGTCAAGCTTGTATATATGCCAAGTCAAGGTAATATCAAATCGCTTAACGTGGCACCGTGATTTTTCTTTCTTATTTTTAAAGAATTTTTCCATGGAAATTATTTGCGTGCCTTCTCCTCTGATTTTTTATTTTTCCTGTTTTTATGTTTCTCGTTCCTGGTACGTGCGGGTCAAATGGTAAAGTTTCCATCGGGTTGCACTACAAAAGGAACCTGCACTGTAGTGGTGGTTAAGGTAATGGTTACACCTTTCGAAACGAAATTTCACTTTGTTACTTTGCCCTTGCCAGGCACGATCTTGATCATGTAAGCTGCAGCAAACCTTGGGTCCACAAGAAATATGTTCGTAGCAGTTGATTCAATGTAACCTCAATTAGAGTTGAGGAGAGGCCTCGATCAACACTCAAAACTCCTTTATAGATTCTGATTATTAAATGATATCTTCATTGAAAGAGTTTCGACTTCCATTATTGACTTACAACAGATGAACTGAGTCCAGATATCCCCTTCAGGAAGAGAAGGGCAGGATCCATTTTGTTCGGGGATGTTGCTTAGGACATACCTAACTTCGAAATAACACAGTTCAAAATGAATTCTGCTTAGTCTTCCTTATCTATACAGTCGAAACCTAACCTTTATATGCAGGGAAATCCTCAAACTAATTCTTTCTGGAAATTTTAGGAACATAGTTCGATGTATAACTAAGATGCTTGGAATCCTATGTTTGTGGAGGTCCTGATAAATTGATCGGGGTGCTGTTAACAAATACCCTCAAAGACCCTGTCGAGTATACTTATTTGAAATAATTAAATATTTAATGCATTGGTTGTGCATGACACGAGACAATTGATGAATTGAAAACCAGAGAGTTTCATTAATTGATTGCTTAACTAATGTAATTGAGACACTCCGATAACAAAATCCAAATTGATAAAAGCAGTATATTCTTTGCGCAGGGAATTCTCATTCTCTAATATGGATATATGCTGTTACATATTATAGTGTTGGATTAGATACATCGAGCCGAGAACACTGTAAATCAAAAAAACTCATGATTAGAGAAGTAATTGAAGTAGTTGTGAAATAATGTGGAAGATAACGAATCTTGCGATTCGATGTTAAACGTGAGATAACAAGGAAATAAGGACACCGGAAGATTTATGTGATTCGATCCAAACTTTAGGTGCCTACGCCATAGAGAGAGTCGACGACAAATAAATCCCCTAGAAATTTGTATCACCCATCTTATTTATTTCAATACGCAACTTACGAGCATAATTAACTTACTATTTTTTTCATTATTAACTAACAAACCAATGTTTAAATACCAACTCAAACTTCTATTTGATGTTTCCATTATATCAAAATTTCTAATTACTTACTCATTGATTTTGACTGAAGATGTCAATTCTTAATTCAAATTACTAACTTTATTTGGAGGTCACATATCAACTTTATTTAGCCCATGATTTTTTTTTTTGGTCAGAATTTAGGCCATGAATTTACCAAATCATTTTTACTTACCAATTATTATTCGAGTCACTTACTAACGTTTACCTAATTATTTCAAAATTACCAACGATTCTAATAATTCACATTTTTTTTGCATAAAATCGATCAAATCAACACTGGCAAGAGTTTTTTTAAATAAGAGTTGTAAAGCAAGATTAATTAGTGATTTTCTTCAAAAAAATTAATAAGAAACTCAAATAAAACTGGTAACTTTATATAAGAGTTGGTAATTATAATAGAAGCTGATATGCTATTACTAGCTGATATGCTATTACTAGTGAGACATTTGCATATCAAAGATCTTATTGGGAACCCGTATAACATAACTTGATTGATTGATGATCACAAGAAAATTTTAGCAAGATCGTTCATCATATCTTCTATTTATTTTTAAAAAAAAAAACTCCAGGTGAAGTGTTGACGCCTAAAAATTAGGCTTTATTTTATTTTGTTTTTCGGATAATAAACGAAAAAAAGAAGAAAAGAAGCAAAAAAAAAAAAGAAAAGCAAAAACGGAAAAGAGGAGAAGCAGCCTCCTCATGGGCCCTCGGCCCATTTTTGCCTCAGCCCGGCCCAGTGGGTCTTCTTCTTCCTCGTGCGGTTGCGGCACGCGCGCAGGGAACCGCGATGTCGGAGCGGAGAGGAGGAGAGCGGCGGCGATGGGACGTGGAGCAGGGGGAGCTGGCACCGGATGGGACGCCGGTTCGGCCGGCGAAGGCCGTGGCGATCGGCGGTCGAACTCCGTCAACCGGCCGCCCCTCGCCTATAAATACCTCCCCCCCGACGACGACGAGGCACACACGGAGATCGCGGAGAGAGAGGGGGAGCCAGATCGAGTCGCAGCCCTTGGACACCCCACTGAGAGACTTCAAGGGGGCTGAGGGCTCGCGACCTCAGATCCGAGCTCCGCCGGACGGAGAGCAGAGAGAGGAGAGAGATCGAAGGAAGAGAGGAGAGTTCAAGCACCCTCCGCCGCTGTCGCCGCCGTTAGCCGTGCAAGCTGCCGTTCGCGGGCAGGTAACGTCGCTGCCGCCGCCACCGCGTCCCCCCCCCCGTCTAGCCCTCGTTGCCGCTGTCACCGCCGTTGTCGCCGTCGCCACTGCAACGCCTCAGTCCTCCCCTCCCTCGGCGCCGCGAATCGGGAACCCTAGGGTTCCCGATTTTCCGGGTTGTGGCCTCGGGTCGCGGATCAGACCCGGGCCACGAACCGGGTAGGGTTTCTGCGGCCGGGCTGAAAATCGGGTCAAAAGGCGGGAGTCGGGTCGGGTGTTCGGGCCGGATCCGGGTAGTGTTTTGTGGGGAGTCGGGTCGTGGAGCGGCCTGTCGGGCGGGTCGTCGGGCCGGGCCGGTGCGCCCGCGCCCGCCGCGACGCCGTTTCGGTAAATAAAAAAAAAAAGAAGGGCGAAAAATCCGGGTCGTTTTTTTTTATTATATTATTTTAATATAAAATAGTATTTTAAATAAAAAAATAAATAAAAAATAAATATTTTATTTCAAAAAATCAAAAAATGTTTTATTTTCAAAAAAATATTTAAAAAATGTTAAAAAATGTTTTATTTTACAAAAAAATTGAGAAAAATAAAAAATAATTTATTTTCCAAAATATTAAAAAATATTTAAAAAATATTTTATTTTCTGAAAAATAAAAAAAAATCAAAAATATTTCATATTTTCCAAAAATGCCAAAAATCCAAAAAAAGCCAAAAATTCATGAAAAAGCCAAAAAAATTCAGAAAAAGCCAAAAAGACTTGTATTTTTCCCAAAAAAAATACCAAAAATCCCTTTTGTGTCCAAAAATTAGAAAATGACTCAAAAAATGTTTTTTTCTCCCAAAATGCATTGAAAATCCCTCGAACACCCAAAAAGCCTCGGGGTTTAAACAAGATTAGGTACCGAAAGGGCATTAGTGATTAACTAGTGTAATCAAGTCCCCGATCCTAATTTCTGCGGTTTGCGCAGAGTGAGTATTTCTCCCGATACTTCACTTGGGTTTCTAATCAACCCACCCCAAATTGATTAGTGGCGACTCCATCTTAAAAAATTGATTTACAGGTTTAAAACTCAGATTATTAAAGTCGTGAATTGGTGGACTTGGGAGAGTCCAGGCATAACTAAATTCAGCCGAGCCATTAGCCTGCTTAGGCGCTCGCACCCGACTGCGGGCGCCGAAAAAAAAGAGGTCGCGACATGAAGAAAAGTGCAAATTCTCAAAGCATCTTGTTAAAACCTCATCTCAAGAAACTTTATAACTGTGTATCAAAATGACCGATGTAATAAGAAAGAATTTGAAGTACTTCACTTGGAAACGAAATTGAGTATACTTGATATAGGCAGCCACCATCTTGAAACTGATCAACACGAAAGAAGGCGTGTTTTTTTTCTTATTCTCCTCCTTTGTATAGAGTTGAAGAATATCATTGTCATTGTTAAAATACCACCCTACGCCGACCATCAAATGGCATTTTATTACCATATTGAGATATGCTTAAGCCCAACATAAATTGATTGAACAATTGTATTCGAGCTATCAAGCATTGTCTCATGTAATTTATTTACTATACAACCACATGCCTTTCACATACTAAAATATTATGAAATTGATGTTAGCGCGCGTTTATAAGAATTTCCAAAAAACTCTTCATGGGAGAATTCTCATTTATTTAATATGATCTCTTTAAAGAGATGTGCAATTCAGCGAAATGCTTCAATCAAATCAACTCTTAACATGTCACACTTGACGTAGAAATACAAACCTCTAGCCCTCTCCTATAGAATTGACATTTCCAACAATGCCTGAACTTTTGGTTTACACGTTGCTATTTGCTCACATGCACGCACCCAAAGCCACCCAAAAAACTCTTTCAACTCCAATTGACCTTCCTACAATTGCACCGGATCTCCCCGTTACTTCCGGTGAGAGGACTAATATTTCCCATGTTTACTATCGACCGAGCGAAGCTCTCGAAGAAGGCACTCTGGTCAAAGCTAAAGCTGTTGACGATGGAAATTGTTGCGGCGCCAGTTGTGGAGTACAGCTCTTGATCGGACTGAAGAAGCCCTTCATTTTTCTGGAGGTTGGAGTAGTAGTGGTTGTCAAACGAGTTTGGGGTTGTCGGGTCGAGGTCGGCGAGGACACTACTGTCGCCATTCTGAGGGCAAAGTTTCCGGAGATTGGTCAAGTACCACGGGTTTATGGTGGGATCAGGGCCACCATTCGCGGTGAAGTTGTAGAGCCTAGGGTTGAATGACTTGCACTGTGCACGTCCGAAGGTGTGAGCTCCTGTTTTATTGTCGCATGCACGAAAAGTTAGCTAAGAGAACAAAATATCTGCAGATGCTTAATTATGGAGATGGATGAATAGATCAATGCTAGGAATGCTCAACGGAATTTGTATGCCAAACATATGCAGCAAACTCATTAGTGGATATATGAATAAGTTAATTTTGATACCATCTTTCCCGATATTCATACTCCTGTGATGAAAAAGAAATCCTTAATCCTTAGCCAAAATTCCTTCTAGTAGATGTGCACGGCCCATGCACGATACAGGCATGGCCTAGGCATAACACATGCATGTCAATCGATCTCAAGTCAAGGGAAAATTAATTATTCAATTATAAATTAATAAAAAAGAGATCCTTAATCCTTAGCCAAAATTCCTTCTAGTAGATGTGCATGGCCTATGGACGAGGCGTGCATAGGCCATGTACCAGACAGGCATGTCAATAGATTACAATTAATCTTAGACCATGATCATATTAGGAAGTTAGAATGTGTTAAACAAAAGTGAAGAGATGTTTGTGCCGATAAATTATGTGACAAAAATCCAGCATCTCACTCTATAAATCTTTTTGTGCATCAATATCTACGGTTGCACGTTTCGTATTAAAATGCAAGTCCAACTGTTCTTTTTTACCGGAAAGTGTAGCAAGGTCGGTGATGTCCAAGCCAACAGCAGAGAATTTGGAAACGAGGTTGTTATAGCTATCAAAAGGGGAGGGTATCGATGTGTTCGCTCCGGCTTGGTTCGCGGTCAAGCTGTCCCTCCTCCCCAGGAGCACTGTCCAATATGGACCTTCTGACTGCAATTTGGTGATAATCAAGAGAAATACAATAATGATTTGAGTAGGGTAAGTTATAATAATGAGCCCTAAATATACTTTAGATTTATGTTTATGTTTCTTTGACTATAACTACATATACCAAAGAGACGGAAGCTTGAGCAGCAAGGGCAAGAATGTCGGCGCAAGACACGGTCCCCGGACAAGCACTCTCGATAGCCGCTTTGATCTTGTCCACGACATCAAACCCTCTTGCGGACTTAAAATTCGGAGCTGCATCTTTCTCGCTCTTTATGGTTGGGCTATTGTCCAGCAGCAGCGATCCATCACACCCCTTTTAACACATATGCCAGGCTTAAACATTAGGTTACGTGACTAGCTACTTGGTAATCAGATCGGGAGCACCGTTGTTAATGGGAATTGATCTAGCTTAGGGACTCACGTCGACGAAACAATCGTGGAAATGGAGACGGAGGAGGCTGGCAGTGATGCGTGGGTCAGTTCGAAGGGCCTCCTGGATTACGGTTTGGACAATACTGGACACGCTCGGGCATGTCTTCGCATAAAAATTGGCAGTCAGTTGAGCGTTCGACGGATGGAGGAACAACAACAATGCGGCGAGAAGGGTCACCGCCGTCAGCGAGGAAGGAGTAGAAGAACCGGCCATGACTCGTCAAGTGATGTTGTCTGGACTAGTCGGATCCCTCTCAAAAGTTGGGTAATTTGAATCTTAAAGCAGGTTCTTGGTCCTATTTATAGTTAGTATATGTTGAAGCTCCTACAGCTCTAAAATCATCATAAGTGCGCAAGGCTTATTAAAATAATCGCTTGCCAGCTATAATGATCAAAGCCTTATGAATTGACCAGACCGCTTCAGCCTCGATCCGTCGCCTCGATGTGAGATTATTAAAATGTGGGATTACGTGCAAGGACCGAGCGCATTTACAAGTTTGGGGAGCGACTCCGGAGAGGATTTCGTGAGAAGTGAGGATCGAAATAATCAAGGGTTGAGGGTAATGCTCATCCTCTACCCACCGACCTCTAGCGTTGAAGTTTTCAATTTTGGTCAGATATAATTAGAAGCAAAAAGCACGCGACCTTGAGAAGGAAAGGGTCCACACAAAAATCAACAGTCAAGACATCTTATAGATGGTCGGGCAGTTTTTGGGTGTGTTAGATGATATCTCCTTTGAAAGAGATTCAACTTCCATTATCAAACTGCATCAGATGTAAGAAGTCCGGATACTACCGCCGAGGAGAGAAGCACGATCTATTATGTTCTGGGGAAGTTGATGAGGATATACCTAACGTCGAAAGAGCACAGTTCAGACTGAATATATATATATATTTTTTTTTGGTGGGAGTAGGTGGTCCTGCTATCATGTGCTAGAAAGTCTACGTTAAGAATGGCATGTGGAGTAGACAAACGAGAAGCCTCGCCCATGGTATAAATCTGGGTGGAACTTGACCGTTATACCAGGTCAGAAAATCCTATCCAGAAGCTTATAGATGGGAGGGAGTCCATGTGAAAATAAGGCATACTAACATCTTATAGACAAGCGATCGATGTGCAAAACTTTAGCATAATGGTCTCCGGAAAATGTTACAAATTTTCATTTAGTTATCCAAAGGAATACGTATTTGCAAAGCTTGTTGTCTAATCAAACCGGGGACGATAATAGGTAAAAATTCAATTGCAACACGCAAGGGACAAATAGTTACCCGTGTGCAATTTTATTTTTCAGTTCTGCACTTCCGTCAGGGCTGGACGAATTTTTCCCTTGAATGGAGATCCTCTCTATCAATTCAGTGCCTTCATCAGTCATCACACGTTCCACTTATTGGATATTGAAGCGTATCTATCTCGTTGGCGTTTCAATACGTCCTCTGCACGAGAGAGAGAAGACTTGTTGGAGCTTGGAAGCCTACCCAATGTGCTGTTAGGAGCCCGGTGCCTTTACTCGACCGAGACCACCAAAAAGGGAGTCTGTTAACATATCCAACTAAGTTTATTTTCACTCAAAATTTTAACTAATAAGTTACAGGTCAATTATGATATGTTAATATTTCTTCATCCCGCACTAATTTTTTGATGTGAGATTTTCTAAATTTGGTTCAACTTTAGGGGAATGTTTTTTTGAGAAAATGTAAAGGTCTTTGAGCTGAAGAGATTTTTGAAATACGAATAGTGTTTTTTAAGTGTATTTTAAAAACACATTGGAAAGCGACGTTAACACACATGTTATTTGGTAAAACTATACTTTGTAAAGGATTTTTGCTAATTTTTTTTATAAAAAATATCAAAGTATTTGATGACAGAACCTACTAGCAGAGGCTTGCCAGCGGCATGCTAGCCGCTCGATAGTTGCTGAGCATTCCAAAGTTCTTTTGGACCTATCTTGGGCTAAACACTTCTAGAGAGTTTAGTAGATGCAATTGTATCTCCCAAAAGCACCCAAAAAATTTGCCAAATGACATTTGCACCTATCCAAAGACCTTGGGGGCTCCAAAGGACTTTACAAATGCCGAAACAAATGCACCTTTGCACATGCATCTTAACACATGCTTCTATATCTGTTAGGTGTGTGTAGCGAGAGATAGAGAAAGTTCGACGTCTTGGCAAAGCCTACAAAACGATCTTCAATATATGTTGTTTGTGTATGTGAATGACGAAGCTCAATGTTGTAGCAGAGCTTCAGGCCCCAAGCTTCTAAACCTGCCGAGAGAGAGAGAGATTAAGCCGTCAATTCGTGTTTTTGCATCATGCTCGTTTAATTTCATAAATAAATCCTGTAAAACATAGATCATGACATTCTTGTTAATCGTATCGCATCTTCGAAACACAAACCGGACACGTGCATCATGAGTTACAGAACATGTTTTAACATATTGATTATCCGAATTTTACAGATCAATTAATCCCAATAGATACGTGTCTTAAGTAAAACTCCACCCATAATGTGGTGCGCATAGGCTCCATACAACACTAATTTTTGTATACAAGATCTGTTACATTCAAATTAAGCACTTAATCAATCAACATAAATGTATGGAAAATGTCAAGTATACATGACCAGTCCCTTATTCGTGTATAAAAGGGTTAACCGAAATAATCCTAGTATGAATAAGCTCAAACCAAACAAAGCATGGTGTCTTTGTTTCGAAAAAAATGAATGATTGGAAAGTATTTTCTTAAAAATGATGACTCATGTTACTTGCAAAAATGATTAAATATATAAAAAAAATGATTGTATAAGAATAATAAAAAATATTTTTCATTAAATAATGGATTAATTCTCAAATTATTTATCTTTGCGAAATGAAAGGATGCACATTTTATGAACCAACCCTGCAAAAAAAAATAGCGGCCTTAAGTTGAAACAGTCGATTTTAGTTAGCTAACAACTTTACTTTCGGGCCATGTCTTTCCCAGGCATCACATTCCTTGGTAAGCTATCATAAATAGGCTGATGTTATGGTACTGAAATAGCTTGTCAATGATAAAGACACCTTTTTATTTATATATGCTAAGGTAGATGGGTTACTCAAAAAGCTCTTTTGTATAAGTATATGCAGTTATCTAAGACGTTTAGTATCGATTAACACTTAAGTAAAGATACGGAGACACCGTAGAACGGGCCCGTCTTCCTTATCTTACTCAGTCGAAACCTGACAAGCTAGAAAGTTTATAAATAGAGTTCGTTGTATAACGTTAGATGCTTGGAATCTTATGTTCGTGGAGCTTCTGATAAATTGATAAATCGTTTGGGTGCTGTCAACTAATATCTCGAAGCACTTGTCAGTATACTTACTTAAATAATTAGATGTTTAATGCAACGATAGTGCACAACGATGGAGACGCCTTTTATCTCGTAAAAGAAGAGATTCTTTCCTTGTCAATCGGTTTCCTCCAAGGTAAGGGATGCCGTTGGCGGAAAGCCAACCGGTAACTTCCTTGGCCACGATTTACTTAAGGTTGAGGGTTAGTGAATTATAATATTCATAAATTCGTAAAATACCATAATTTAAGGAGATCAATGATTGATTGGAGGAAGAAAAAGCGTCACAAAAGTCATGCTCCGTAAACCATGGAAATATAGCATAAATTACGAATGATTTTTTTTTTCAAGACGATATTAACCTAAGAATGCAAGGACAATATAATAAATGCAGGAAATTAAATTTCAGAACATTTCTTCACTATTTGTGAATTTTGTTGGAATCTTTTTGCTCCTGTTCTGTCTTTCGAATTTGTTGCATGCAGGATCTCTAAACAAAAGCAAGCCTACTATTACGAAAGCTATATAGAAGAAAGGAAGATGAATACATAAAGTCTTTCATTATTATTTTTATACACTAAAAGGGAACTACCATGTATACTAATAGGTTTCCATCTTGAAGTTATCAAGCCCAAGCTCTCTCTGCGCTCTTCAATGGGATGAATTCTTGTAGTACATGCTGAGTGGTAGTTGTGGGTGTAGTGCATGCGCAAACTCCTATTTCAGTGGCAAAATAGCTCCTAGAATCAGACATTGATGATGACACAAAATCTGTAGAAAGAGACCTAGTTCCATATATGTAGAGATTAACACTGATGGCAAAAGGTCACTTCTCATTATTTGTATTTGTTAGGATGTAAGACTCTTCCACACTAGATGAGACACAAAACTAATCAATCAGGCCAACCAAGAACAACCACGCTAATACGGTGGAAGCAATGAGAGAGGATTCAAAGAGAATAATAATATAGGTATTTTTATGGAAACCCTTTCTACATGAAAAGAAAAAAAAATCATGTGGTGACGGAATCCATTACCTAACTTCAATAAGGAGTACAAAGAAGTCTAGTCGCACCAAGAATTACAGAGACACAAGCTTACCCTTCTACAAGACACTGTACCACAAAGTCTAAATTGCAAAGCATGTGCTACCACTCTCCAACAGTAAACACAACTCATTTGAAGATTGATAAAACCATTTAGAAAAACAATGAATACAACAAACTCATATGTCTTCAATTTGAAGGCACTGCAAACTTGAATGAGTACAAAACCTGACTCCTCTTTCTCTCTTTTCTCTCTTAGGTCCCCTCTCATATTTGCAGGACTACATTGTTAAGACTAAGAAGCTATCTTAGAAACAGACCCACTACAACACGTGCTATTGAGTTACAACTCATGGGTCTAGTTCATCACATAGACACTTAGCCCAGCAATATTGATCTATCGAATTATATATTTGGGGTTTAATCACTAAAGATGATAAAGAAATGAGATTTTTTTCTGATTATGTTTTTCTAAAAAATAGATGATTATGGTGAGAATCCAGTTATCCATTTCATTGTTTGGCAATAATACGAAACCAGCCGTTTGACCCTATTAATTAGATTACAACTCAAAAAGGATAAAAAAGGTTTTATATTTGGAGAGAGGGTTTAAGAGCTCTCTAATGAATGTACGGTTTCAACGGTTTATAAATTGTTATGCATCTGCCATCTTCATGAAATAATTTTGACATGTGCTATAGCCCGACTTATGATGAGATGGGGTGAAGATAAAAGTCTAAGAACCCGAAAGCCTTGCCCAACCCGAAAATCCTTAGCCTAAATAAACCAATGGAGTTTTCGAGTTTTATACTATTTTATTAAATCCACTTTTGTCGCTATATGGAGAGACATTTCGGGCTAGCCATGTTATTGGGCTTCACATTGTGTAGCTCGAAATGGCTCAGCCCATCTGACTTTATTAATTTTTTATATGCGTGTTTTTATGTTTGTAATATTTTATTAATATTTTTAATTTATAGATGGGAAAGAAATGGAATTTTTACAAGTGAACAGAATAAGTAACTATATTACGGATTAATATCACAAAAAACCTCAAACCGATAAACTCGTGCTACATTTATCTAAATTAATTTTTGTGTCAGTAGTGCCGCATTTACCCCAAATTAATTTTTATATCATAAAAATATTTAACTAGTACATTCATGCTTTATTTACCCCAAACTAGTGCCTTTGTACCACATTTACCCCCTCCCCCCAAAACCCTAAATTAATCACAATTTGGGATAAATATGGCACGTGTATATTAGTTTGGGATAAATGTGACACAAGCGTGTAGGTTGGGGATTAGAGTAAATGTAGCACAACTATACCGATTTGAGAGTTTTTGTGATGCAAAAAGTGGTTTCAGGTAAATATGACATTTGCAGTGTAGAAAGTCATTTGCAAATTTGAAGAGAATAAAACTTTAAAAGCAAAATAAGTTACTTGCAATTTTTTATGTTCATTACGTCTTGGGCTTAACTCGCTATCAGCACTTATATAATTGAAGTGTAGAAAGTCATTTGCAAATTTGAAGAGAATAAAACTTTACAAGCAAAATAAGTTACTTGCAATTTTTTATGTTCATTACGTCTTGGGCCTAACTCGCTATCCTGAAAGCATATCCATCTCCTTCTCCTTCTCCTTCTCCTTCTCCTTCTTCTTCTTCTCCTTCTTCTCCTTCTCCTCCTTCTTCTCCTTCTCCTGCTTCTCCTTCTGCTTCTTCTCCTTCTTCTCCTTCTCCTTCTTCTTCTTCTTCTTTTTGTGCCTAGAAATTTTAGGCCTGAAATTTTGAGTCAGATCAGGTCGAAAATAGGCTAGAAGCTCAGCCTAACCAGCCATTTACACCCTTAAAAATCAGGAATAAACTATCAATAATCTCATTAATACACCTCACCATTCATCTTCATCCACGATTGAGTGCAAATCTCTATCGGCATATCTTTTTAAGGAACCTTTTATTACATAGTACTTCACACAAATCTTCAATATTTATTAGTCAGAAGAAAAAGTTTACCTAAAACAACAACTTTACACTCAGTTTGAATGGAGTGATTATGAAAGAAAATAATGTATTTAGATAATTGTGAGAGAAAAAAAAAAGTAAAAGGAGTTGAAGGGATCAAATTATAATGTTAGTTGAATGCTAGCGAAGGAAGGATGAAAAATTGTTTTATAACACAACTTGCTAGAGCAGCTCCTAAAGAATCTCTCATAACTTCTTTACGGGAAAATTGTCCAAAAAGTCCTAAATTTATTGCACTTGTGTCAATTCAGTAATAAACCTTTTAATTTTGCCAATTGAGTCCTAAACCTTTTCACGTCTTGCTGATTTAGTTCATTCAGCCAATTTTGATCGGAAAATACCGATGTAGACATCGGCGGTGCCACGTAGGACTACCGGCGCGAGATGGATAATTTTTAATAATATTTTAATATTTTATTAAAAAATTATTATTTGTTCCTTTTTTTTTTTTTGGCTTTCTTGGCCTTTTCGGTGGCCGGCCCCGGCCACTGCCCCAATTGGCCGGGAGGTGGCCTCACCCGCCACGGGCGAGGCTTGGCGGGTGAGGACGAGCCTCGGCGAGGGGAGCCCTCGCCCAGGCTAGGGCGGCCTCGCCTGGCGTCGGCCCGGCCTCCCCAGATCCGGCGAGGGGAGCCCTCGCCGGGGGCTCACCCTTGCCCAATCAAGTGTCGGCCTCGCCTAGACCGATTTGGCGAGGTCAGCCCTCACCCTTGGCCAGGTGATGGTGACGACTTGCGATGACGACGATCACAAATGACAAGGAGAAGAAGAAGATGACGGGGAAAAGGAGAGCCAGGAACAATCGGAGCAGTACGAACAGATTCTCGCTCTCGCTCGTCGCTCGGCCGGGGCGAGGGCCGACCTTGCCAGATTTGGTCTTGGCGAGGCCGACACTCGCCTAGGCGAGGGCGAGCCCCGGCGAGGGCTCCCCTCGCCAGATTCGGCAAGGCCGGCCCGCCCAGGCTAGGGCAACCTCTCCCGGCGTCACCCGACTGATGCCCGGTGAGGCCGCCCTGGCTTGGGCGAGGGCTCCCCTCGCCAGGGCTCATCCTCGCCCGGTTGGGCCTTGTCCTCACCCGGCTGGGCCTCGCCTATGGCGGGCGAGGCCCGGTGGCTAGCCGTGACTGATGGCCAGCCGTCGCCTGTGGCCGATGGTCGGCCACCGGAAAAGGCCAAGAAAGCCAAAATCAAAAGAAAGAAAAGAAAAAACAGAAAAAAAAATTCAAAAAAAAATTCAAAAATATTAAAATATTATTTAAAATTCTCCACATCGGCGTCGGCGAGTCCTACGTGGCACCACTGGCGTCTACATTAGCATTTTCCGGCCAAAATTGGCCGAATGGACTAAATCAGCAAGAAGTGAAAATGTTTAGAACTCAATTGGCAAATTAAAAGGTTTATAACTGAATTGACAAAAGTACAATAGGTTTAGGACTCTTTGAACAATTTTCCCCTTCTTTACTGTACCCTGTGCACATTATGCTATCAAAGATCTTATTGGAAACCCAGACAACACAACTTAATTGATTGATGATGACAAGGAAATTTTAGCAATATCTTTGATCATATCTTTTTATCTATAAAAAATAAAAAATAAAAATCTCGAGGTGAAGAATGGCAAAGTTTCAATGCATCTTATACAAACCTTATATCAAGAAACCTTATAAGTGTGCATTAAAATGGACGATGTACTAAAATAGAATTTGAGATACCTCAATTTTGAATCAAAATTACTTATACTTAATCTAATCAGCCACCATCTTGGAACTGATCAATACGGAAGAGGACATGTTTTTTGCTCATTCTCCTTCTTCAGATAGCCTTGGAAGAATATCATCGCAAATCATCCTTCAAATACCAGCCTACACTGACCTTCGAACACCAATTTATTACCGTACCGAGATGTGCTTAAGTCCAATATAAATTGATTAGCGAAATTGTATTCAAGCCATCGAGTATTATCTCATGTCCTTTATTTATTATATAACCACATGTTTTTTCAAACTAAAATACTACATGATTCATGTTAGCCGACCTTTATAGAATTTCCAACTCTTCAAGGATGATCAATATAAGAAAGTTCTCATTTATTTTCTGTGATCTCTTAACAGAGATGCACAATCTTGTATAATACTTCAGTCAGATCAACTCTTAACACTACACACTCGACGCAGAAATACAAACCTCCGGCTCTCTGCCCAATAGAATTGACATTTCCAAGAATGCCTGAATTTTATTTCACACGCTGCTATTTATTCACGTCCACGCACTAGGCGAAAACCCCCCAGAAAACACTCTCAACTCTTATTGACCTTCCTACAATTGCACCTGATCTCCCCGTTACTTCCGGTGAGAGGACTGATGTTTCCCATGTTTATTATCGACCGAGTGAAGCTCTTGAAGAAGGCACTCTGGTCGGCACTGAAGCTGTTGACGATGGGTATTGTCGCGGCACCGGCTGTCGAGTACAGCTCTTGATCAGACTGAAAAAGCCCGTCATTTTTCTGGAGGTTGGAGTAGTAGTGGTTGTCAAACAAGTTCGGGGTCATCGGGTCGAGCTTGGCGAGGACTTTAGTATTGAAGTTTGGAGGGCAAAGTTTCCGGAGAGCGGTCAAGTACCACGGGCTTAGAGTGGGATCAGGGCCACCATTTTTGGTGAAGTTGTACAGCCTAGGGGTGAATGACTTGCAATGTGCACGTCCAAAGGTGTGAGCTCCTGTTTTATTATCATATGCACGAATGGTTAGCTAAGAGAACAAAATATCTGCAGATGCTCAATTATGAAGGTGGATAAATAGACCAATAATAGGAATGCTTAATAGAATTTGTATACTAAACAAATGCAACAAACTTGTTAGTGAAAATATGAATCAACAATAACAATCTATGACATCATTTAATATATTGATTCTATAAAATGACCTTAGTATGCTTGGCATTTCTCATACAAGTATATAAGGGGCTTGCAAATTTTGATATCATCCTCCCCCGATATTTATACTCCTGTAATTGTATTGGGATATAAAATTACCCATTGAAAATACAAATAAAACACGAATATATTTTTAAAATTTGTAAAAAAAAAAATTACATATAAGTACACCACTTTGATTAAAAAGCAAATCACAACGAAGAAAATATCACATTAATTCGATGGTTTTAGCGCTCTGAGCCTCGTCATGAATCGAATGATAAAGTGTCATCCTTGACCACTTCTTCGTCTTGATATCAGAAGTTATACTAGATAAGACTTAAGACTTGCTGATACGGGCTTGATTTAGATCCATTTGAATTAAAGATAAGTGGGATCCAGGCAAGGGGGTTTTAACTTTACTTATTCAGTTCAATTAAACTAACCCTATCTGAATTACCATTTTTATCAAGGACTAGCAAATTATGGACCTGCAAATGTATGAACCCATAATTTCTAATTTAATGAAATTACGTATCACCGGCTTCCTCTCGTTTTTGAATTTACCGAGGAGATAAGTCTCAGTCATTTTAAAAATTATTTTTAAATAATCTATCTTTTTAAGAGTAGTGATGATACACAACTGCTCTTGAAATTAAGTCGAGGGCAATCCTTTACTTCAATTTTAGATTGAAAAGAAACCCTTAATCCTTTAACCAAAGTTCCTTCTAATATATGTACATACCCATGCACGACACTGGCATGGCCTAGGCACAACACATGCATGTCAGTCAATCTCAAGTCAAGGGCAATCCTTTACTTGTTCAATTTTAGGTAAAAAAGAAATCATTAATCCTCAGCCAAAATTCCTTCTAGTGATGTGCACAGCCCATGCACGATGCAGGCACAGCCTAGGCACAACACATGCACTTCAGTTGATCTCATGTTTTAGCACAATTCTTTACTTATTCAATTTTATATATATATAAAAAAAAAAAAGTAACCCTTAATCCTTAGCTAAAATTCCTTCTAGTAGATATGCATCGCCTGGGCATGGCCTATGCACATGCACAGCACATGCGCATCAATTCTATTTTACCGGAAAGTGTGACAAGGTCGGTGATGTCCAAGCCCACAGCAAAGAACTTGGAAGTGAGGTTGGCATAGCTATCAAAAGGGGAGGGTATCGATGTGTTCGCTAGCCCTTGGTTCGCGGTCAAGCCGTCCCTCCTCCCCAAGAGCACCGTCCAATATGGACCTCTTGACTGCAATTTCATAGAAGTGATAATCAAGAGAAACACAATTATAATTCGTGTAGGCCAAGTAATAATAACGAAATTTACGTGTACTTTAAATACGTTTTATGTTTCTTTGACTAAAACAACATATACCAAATAAACGGAAGCGTTAGCAGCCAAGGCGAGGATGTCAGCGCAAGACACAGTCCCAGGACAAGTGCTCTCAATAGCCGCTTTGATCTTGTCCACCACACCGAACCCTCTTGCGGACTTAAAACTCGGAGCGGCATCTTTCTCGCTCTTTATGGTTGGGCTATTGTCCAGCAATATCGATCCATCACACCCCTTTAAACATGTCATTCTCAAGCATTAGGTTACGTGGCTAATAACTCAATAATCAGATCGAAAGTACCGTAAAAAGAATGCGGTAAGTTGGGACTCATTGTCAATGGGAATTGATCTATTGTAGGGACTCACCTGGACGAAGCAATCGTGGAAATGGAGACGGAGGAGGCTGGCGGTGATGCGTGGGTCAGATTGAAGGGCCTCATGAATCACGGTCTGGACGATGCTGGACACGTCCGGGCATGTCTTTGCATAAAAATCAGCGGTTAGTTGAGCATTCAATGGATGGAGGAGAAACAACAATGCGGCGGCAAAAAGGGCCACCACCGTTGGCGACGAAAGAGTAGAAGAACGGGCCATGACTCGTTCAGTAAGGTGGTTTGGACTAATCGGACACCTCTCCGAAGTTGGACAATTTGATTCCCGAAGTACCTCCTTCGTCCTATATATATAGTCAGGATATGTCGAAGCTCCTGCGGTTTTAAAATCATCATGAGCTTGTCAAATTATTAAAATAATTGCTTGCCAGCTCTAATGATCGAAGACTGTTTCCGACGTCTCAAGGCGAAATTATTATTGTTAGATTGGGTGAACAGATCGATTACAGATACAAGTTTGGAGAGGAACTTCGGAGATGATTTCGTAAGAAGTGACAATGGAGATAATCAAAGGTTAAAGGTAATATTCATCCTCCACCAACCGCCCTCTAAGCTTTGAAGTTTTCAATACGTGGCGACTTTGGTCAGATCCAATTAGAAGCAAAAGGCGTGCGAGATTGAGAAGGCAACGGTCGACGCATACCTTAGACCTAAAACTTCATCCCCTGTTAGGATAATTAACCATTGTCTTTGGTCATCTATTTAATTTGGACAAATAGATATAGCAAAACTAGTATGCATTGTGCAAATTGGCTAGCAAATTAGGTTATTTAACCCGATAATGCGGGTGATGATCATATATTAAATAGGCCATCAATAGGTTTGCTTCGTTTATTGTTAAGGTATCAGATTGGATCATGTTTTAAATCGTGTTTTATTAGAAGAGTAATGAGGTAACTTTTGGACTTTGTCCCTTTTCTTACCAAAAATATAATAGTATGCGTTAGCATAATCAAGTTTTGGATGTTTAGGTTTCTTCTACAATTAGAGAGAGTGGGGAAAATTATCTAATCAATCCAAATCATTTGTATGACTACTAATTTAATTCTAAATTTTTCAATTTTGCCAATTGAGTATCAAACTTTTGTGTGAAATTTCAATGTAGTCATTTTGAACAATTTTCGCTTAAAATCGCTATTGCGGTGGTCTAGTCCGCGTACGGTGTACGTGACACATTGCCACATCAGGGATTTCTGGCGAAGATTGGTTGTGAGGACTACATTGAAATTTTGTGCAAAAATAGAGGACTCTATTGGAAAAAATTGAAAAGTTTAAGAATGAACTAACATTCGTACAATACATTTAGGATTGATTGGACAATTTCACAGAATAGAGTGCATAAGTTACGTTTGATGGATACATCTATCCAATTATGAATGTTTCTCTTCGATACATGCCAATCTTAACTTATTTTGTCTAGTGAAATTCAAGTGCCTAAACTTAGAATAAATGACAAGGATGCAATCAGTCAAACTTGAAGAAGCTTCCTATTAGTGAAAAATGCAGACGGTGGGCCCAAAATAAGAATTCGTTTGAACATGACCTAACTTTTGATTAGGTTGTTTTAAGGATTATATAGGTAAAAAGACGAAGAATTATTTGAAGTCTCTGAGCTCGTTTCTTTTTACCTTTAAGATCGACCTTTTAGGTGGTTTTGGGGAGGTTCTTCGAATTCATCCCTCCAAAGTCCACTATCTCAGCTCATTTGTCGTCTTTCTATCTTTTCAATTATTAGGTTTGTAATTTTATTATTTTCCAAGCATTTTACAGACTAGGTGTTTGGCCCGCGCTTCTCCCGGGCGAATCTTTTGTTCATAACTAAGGATGTCAGTGAAAGTCGTACCAAAAAATAAAAGGGTTAATATCTTGAAAAACCCCAAACTGGTACACTTGTGACAAATTTACCTCAAACTATTTTTTTGACTACAAAAAACCCCAAACTGGTATACCTTAGACAAATTTACCCCAAACTGGTATACTTCTGATAAATTTACCCTCTGTTAGTTTTGGTTAAATTTTATTGTCAAATTATTAAATTAAATGACACGTAACAGTTGACTTGTATAATTTTACGTTCCGTTTGTTATTGTGATATTAATTCAATTTAGCGGAGGGTATATTTGTCACAGATTTACCAGTTTATAGTTTTTTGTGGTCGAATAAATTAGTTTGGGGTAAATTTGTCATAAATGTACCGGTTTATGGTTTTTTATAATTAGTCGGGGTAAATTTGTCACAGGTATACCAGTTTGGGGTTTTTCATGGTTAAAAAAATAATTTGGGGTAAATTTGTCACAAGTGTACCAGTTTAGGGTTTTTTAGGATATTAACCCAAAATAAAAATAATGTTAGTCAAGGTATGTCAGATGTGACATGAGGAGCTGAGGGTTGGTGAATCGTAATATTCACGACTTGGTAAAATCAAGGATTGATGAAAGTAAGAAGAAACGTGGTAATGTCATGTTTCGTAAATCATAAAATTATAGCATGAATTCCGAATAAATTTTTTTCTTTTTCAAGATAATATTAACCTAAGAATGCAAAAAAAAAAATAACAATGAAGTAAATCCAGGAAATTAAAAAATCTAGAACATTTTTTCCATTATTTGTGAATTTGCTTAGACTCTTTTGGCTCAAGTTCTGTCTTTCAAATCTGTAGCATGCAGAATCTCTAAACAAAAAGCGAATTTGGGTGAACGCTAAAAATGAACCTACAATGGTGGTTGAGATCCCGGTTGGATCTTTCGAACCGAAATTTCATTTTATTATTTTGGCAATTCCGGCCACGATCTTGAACATGGCTAGGCAGCTTTGGGTCCACAAAAATTTTATGTTCGTAGCAGTTGAACATGGCTAGGCAGCTTCTGAGAGTATTCAATGATATCCTCATTGAAAAAGTATCAACTTCCAATATTAAATTACATCAGATAAATTGGGCCCAGATATTCCCTCTAAGGAGAGAAGAGCACGATCCATCTGGTTCAGGGGATGCAGCTTAGGACATACCTAATTTCGAAATAACACGGTTTGAACTGAGTTTTGTCCGGGTTAGGTGATCCTAATGTGGTGCGTTGGAAAGTCTACATTGAGAATGGCAAGTGGAGGGGACAAACGAGAAGCCAAACTCGCGAAATGAATCTAGGTAGAACCTGATTGTTATATCGATTTAAAAAGTCCAATACAAAAACTTAAAAATGAGAGGAAGGAAATTTAAATCCCATAGATAAGCGATCGATGTGCAAAACTTTAGCATAATAGTCTAAGGAAAATCATATTGATTTTTATTTAGACTCTGTTTGTTTCGATGGAAATAAGTGATTAAAAAGAACTTTTTCCTATATATAATCGCTTGTATTGCTTGACATAATTAGTCAATGAAAAAAATTTTCATTATCGACGATAATTTATGTGAAAATATCTTCATGAACGATGAAGGTTTTTTCCGCTCATTAATTTTTGTAAGTGATGCAAGCCACCATTTGAAAAAAATATATATATATTTTTCAAATCATTCATTTTCAGCGAAACAAATGTACTTGTAGTATCCAACGGAATATGCATTTGCAAGCTTGCTATCTAATCTAACCGGGGACAATGATAGGAAATAACTTAATTTCACCACGATAGGTACAAATAGTTACCTGTGTGCAATTTTATTTTTGGTTCTGCACTTTCTGTTAAGGCTGGACGAATTTTTCCTTGAACGGAGATTTTTTATGTCAATTTAGTGCCCTCATCCCATTTTTCCTTGAATGGAATCATTAAAAAAAAAAAATTGAGTTAAATGTAACACAAGTATATTTGTTTGGCCATTTTTATGGCACACAAATTAGTTTGAGATTGATGTGGCGAGGGTGTGCCAATTTACGGTTCTCGGAGGTATCATCACTTATATTATTGAAGTGAAGAAAATTGATTACAAATTCAAAGAAAATAAAACTTTACAAGCGAAATAAATTACTTGCAATTTATGTTCACTACGTCTTGGGCCTAGCTCGGTATAAGTGAGATAGTAGAATAAAATTGGTTAAATAATACACAAATCCCTCATATTCCCTCCTAATCCCCTCGAAAGGGATTTAAAACGTACATTAAATTGATCGGACCATCCTTCCTAATTTCTCCTAATCACTACTAATCACAATATCTCTTTTTCTCCAACTAAACACGATTTTGTTCATAAAATTCTTTATCTTCCCTTGTTTTCCCTTGTCACCAGTAAAATGTTTATGTTATTTGTGTAAAAAGAGAGGGGGAAACAAAAAATTACAATTACTACAAACCATAATGTTAACATTTTGCTCCTCTTTTGTTTTATTTATTTATTTATTTTGAGTTTACCTGTAAGTTAAGGCCCACCGCTTCACATTATTGTGAAATTCTATTGGTCCTATGGTAAAAAAGATGGCGACTATTTGGCGGTGAATCTTACTTATAAATAACGTTGCAAGTTTTACCATCCATAATCCGTCTAGTGGGGTCAAACTCTCCCCCACAAACCACTGAAATTCTTATTATTGTTGGTCCATATTGTTGCCGAGTGATACCCCTCCTATTCGATATGAGGTCTAGTGCGTTTTGCCTTCCCTGCCATCTTAGAAGCTTTGGTAAGATCCACACCTTATCTAAGCCTTCTCGCTCTAACAATCACTCTCTACTCTTGTCGGATCAAGGATGGGCCTAATCAATCCATGGTAGATGATCATACTCTAATAACATTTGTAACTATCATGACTATTTGGCATGGGTCAAGCCTTCAAAACGAGCGCTTTGAATAGCAACCCAAAGTAGTGATCATTCAAGGGTGGGGTGGATCTTACTCGGATGACATCACGATAAGGGTTGGAAGTTCAATGACAACAAATCAACAAAATAATGCTTATTGGTCAAATATGGACAACATGGCAAAGCTATGCCACCGTGACAATCACAAAGATAAAATTAATTGTCACGCAGCGAGCACATGAATGATCATACTCTTAATTTTGACTTTAATTATGTATAATAAATCTATCCTACTTTCTTTTTGTGAGACAAATACTTTTCTCAGTTAATCGAAACCAAGATTTTCTGTTGCTCGTTTTGTTCGAGTTCGCAAATTGATTTACACGTATGGACTGTCTAATTATTCATTTGTTAGTGGGAGAAAAAGTAATCGGTTCATCCGCCGCCGCCGTCACCGCTAACACGTCTCTAACGACCACCCAAACGCCTGTCTCGTATATGTCCTAATAATGCTTATTCTACCTGTCTTCTTTATTTTGTATTTATACAAGTATTATTTGGAGAAGGAAGAGAAAATGTGGTGCTCACTGTTGACCATTGACGGGTCAACAATGACCAACACACGGTGGCGCGAGCGAAATCACGTTTCACAACAAAATCGAATGGTTCGTCTGAGAACAGTTGCGCGGTTCAAGTTTAATTTGGAAGAGACGCAGTTCGTCCGATATTTTACTTAGTGAAATATCAAATTTTAGGAGTCAAAGATTGACAGGAGGAACAAAAAACATCGCGATGTCATGTTTTATAAATCATATGATTTTCTTTTAAGATAATACTAACCTAAGAACGCGGTGAAAATAAATAGAGTAAATTCGAGGAAATTAAAATCTAAAATATTTGCGAATTTACTTCAAATTTTTTGGCTCAAGTTCCGTCTTTCAAATCTATTGCTTGCAGGATCTCTAAACATAAGCAAACCTACCAACCCGTGCGGAAATCGTATAAAAGAAAGGAGGAGGAAAGGTCTTTCATTTCTACTTTTAAACTCCAAAAAAAGGAATTAATATATATTAAAAAGTTTAATCTTAAACGATTACTTAGTTTAGTTAAAATATTAACTAAAGACGATAACTCTTCATCAATCATTTCAAACTATTTAAATGTGAGAGAGAATCAAAAAGTTGCAACGCAACAAGCTAGAGGAGGTAAGCTAGAGTTCATGGAGTTTGTCCCGATCAATATATTTCAAGTCAAGTTTGTATATATGCCAAGTCAAGGTAATATCAAATCGCTTAACGTGGCACCGTGATTTTTCTTTCTTATTTTTAAAGAATTTTTCCATGGAAATTATTTGTGTGCCTTTTCCTCTGATTTTTTTTATTTTTCCTGTTTTTATGTTTCTCGCTCCAGATACGTGCGGGTCAAATGGTAAGTTTCCATCGGGTTGCACTACAAAAGGAACCTGCACTGTAGTGGTGGTTAAGGTAATGGTTACACCTTTCGAAACGAAATTTCACTTTGTTACTTTGCCCTTGCCAGGCACGACCTTGATCGTGTAAGCTGCAGCAAACCTTGCGTCCACAAGAAATATGTTCGTAGCAGTTGATTCAATGTAACCTAAATAAGAATTGAGGAGAGGCCTCGATCAACACTCAAAACTCTTTTATAGATTCTGACTATTAAATAATATCTTCATTGAAAGAGTTTCGACTTCCATTATTGAATTACAACTGTTGGGAATAACGGATCCCCGAAAAGCGGATTCGACACTAAATCGAACCCCTAAACTCAAGAGGAAGACGAAGCCCAAGAAAACGACACGTATCACCGATCGTAAAGCACACCACGGATTCGAGCGTACCTTGTTAGCCACAGATTAAACACCGACGTTGATGGAGGAAGAGAAGCGAGCAATCCGATCCGATGAAGCCTTGAAGGGAAGGAAAAAGCGCCGTATGCTTACTATTTTTCCTTTAGAGAGAAAACGCGCGGGAGAGGGAAACGTACGTGAGTTATGATTCAACAGACGTCTTCTCTCTCTCTCTCTCTTCCTTTTATACCTTGCCCCTTCCACGGGCCTTATTCCCGTGGGCCGGGCTTTTCGGGGGCCCAGCTTGGGCGGATAGGGCCTTAAGCCCAAATCTAATAAAGCTTTCATCTCCCACTCGCACAAGGTGGGCCGAATAGGATTCTCTTTACCTCTCTTCAACATTCATACTGGTGAATAATCCGTGCGACCAGCATACTTTGAGAGCTCGTTGCTATACATACGTTAGGAATATATAGCAGCTCATAATGGGCGTCTCACTTTGAGTAGATTTAGTATGCGTCCTAGATCGATCGATCACATTTATATCTCTCTTGATCTCTTTTAAACATGATATATATATATATATATATTGTATTCACAATTATAATTATCACAAAGACAGTCATAATTGGTCGACCAGTGAATACAAAACCACAATGTGATTCTCCAAAATCGATCTTCCTCTTTCCTTCAAACTCTCAATTTCAGTCCAGCTTGCTTTTCTAGAAATGCCCCATTAGATCGAATCATCTCATGACCATTGGCAACATCCTAAGATAGCAAACACTAAATAGAAACCTTGAGAATAAGTAAGAGTCCTGAGGGGACTAAAAAATTGAGGAACTCTTTTCCTCAAGAGTCTCACACGTCATAAAAGTTGAGATCAAACATTTTGCCACTCTTATTGGTCGTCTCATGCATACGTAGTATGAAATACGTATTACGGTATTAACTCATTTCCCATGGAGCGTATGTCTACACTTTTCAATACCGTACGGATGACGGTTCGAGACATACCTAATGTCTAACTTGAGTTCACGTATCTACTCAATCACAAAATTCATCAGAACTCACATCTGGCATCTTAGACAGATAAAGTAAAATATGTGGGGTATTTTACTTTCGGACATATTTAGTATTATGTCCTCATCTTAACACCAAGTTAAGGCGACATACGTGTTTTAAGCTTGAGCTCTCGATTATCACCTAGATAATAAGCTTAAAAACAGTCTCATCTCTATTTATCACACAGTAAATAGAGGCGATTACCCGTATGAGTGGGCTAATCTTATATCTGTCCGACATACTTCTCAAATAATGCACTGAGCATTAAGATGCATAAAGATCACACATAGATTCATAGGCATTAATCAATGAAAAACAAAATCTCATAAATGTGAACAACTCAGGGAAATAACAATTCAGTACATCGACTCTACGCAATCCTAGAGATTTTACATGACCACAAAACACATCTCTAGGTATCGGCTTTGTCATAGGATCTCGCTACCATTCTATGCGTAGATATGTACCGTAAGTTCACATCCTTTCGTGCAACCATATCTTTTACAAAGTTATACTTGGTATCTATATGTTTGGTCTTGCCATGATACTTTGGATCTTTGGTGTACGCTATAGCTGCTTGGCTATCACAATTAACCAATAATTGATTTGCAGCTTTCTCAATAACACCTAAATGATCCAAGAATCTCTTAAGCCAAACTCCTTCTTGTCTAGCTGGCGATAATGCCACGAACTCAGCTTCCATCGTGGATAAGGCTATACACGTTTGCTTCTTACTACTCCATGATATGGCGCCATTGTTTAGTAAGAAAGCAAATCCAGAGGTAGATTTCCTTTCATTTAAATCTCCTCCCCAATCAGCATCCGAATAGCCTTCAAGTCGCAGATCCTTTCCTTGGTAATTCAACTTGAAATCAGCAGTTCCCTTCAGATACCTCAGTATTCTCTTCACGGCTTTCCAATGTCTTTGGACCGGGTTGGATTGGTATCTACTCACCATTCCAACTGCAAAACATATGTCGGGTCTTGTACACATCATAGCGTACATCAAGCTCCCAACAGCACTAGCATAAGGAACATGTTTCATTTGTTCCTTCTCTTGTGGAGTCCCTGGACACGATCTATGGCTCAATCCTTCACCTTTTGCAATAGGAGTGTCTATGGGTTTACGAGTCTTGCATACGAAATCGTTCAAAAACCTTATTTATATAGGTTTCTTGCGAAAGAGACAATGATCTCTTCGAACGATCTCTCGAAATCTTAACTCCAAGAATGTATGCAGCCTCACCCATATCCTTCATCTCAAAGTTAGAAGACAACCATCTCTTGACGGTACTTACCAACTCCATATTGCTTCCGGCAATTAGTATATCATCAACATATAATGATATGATCACAAATTGATCCTTGGATCTTTTGATATATACACAATGATCCTCATCAATCATTGTAAAATCATATGCCATTATGGCATTATGAAAACGTATATACCATTGTCTTGATGATCGCTTAAGGCCATATATCGACCTCAAAAGTCGACATACCTTTTCTTCTTGGCCTTTCACTATGAAACCAGCAGGTTGTTCCATATATATTTCTTCCTCCAATTCTCCATTGAGGAAAACAGTCTTTACATCCATTTGATGTAACTCAAGATCCAGACTAGCCACTATTACCAGAATAATGCGAATCGAGGTAAATCTCACTACAGGAGAAAACGTATCTTCATAATCAATCCCTTCCTGTTGATTATACCACTTCGCCACAAGGCGAGCCTTATGCCTTTCTATCGAGCCATCAGCCTTTCGCTTTATTTTGAGAACCCACTTGTTCCCAATAGCTCTGCGTCCTTTTGGAAGATCAACCAGTTCCCAGACTTGGTTTGATTCCATTGACTCCATTTCCTCTTCCATTGCATTAATCCATTTTTCCTTACTAGGGCACTTCAGAGCCTCATTGATATTTCTTGGCTCATCCTCATCTTGTGGAGCAACCATAAAAGTTTCCCCTTCAATGTCAAAACGTCGACGGGGAATACTTTGGTGACTTGTTCGCCGTATGGGAGATTGTACACTTTGCACATCATTCCCTATTATGCTCCCACTTGGATGAACTCCACTAATATCTTTATCTTGATCCAAGGTTTCAAATAGGGAGTTATCTTCCCCTATTTCGCCCTTCTTAGGAAACTCATCCTCTAAGAATGTTACATCTTGAGATTCATATTCAGTTATACTCCCACTTTCCTGCTCACCAATGAACACATACCCTTTCGAGTGTTCCGAGTATCTTATAAAAATACTCTTCTTTCCTCTAGGACTTAATTTCCCAAACTTGTGAGAGGACTCATGTGTATAGGCAGCACAACCCCTTGGCTTAAGAAAACTTAAGTCCGGTTTTCTACCTGTCCATAACTCATATGGAGTGGAAGTAACTGATTTGGAAGGCACCCGGTTAAGTATATAGGCAACAGTTAATAACGCATCACTCCAAAAGGTGATAGGTAAATTAGCATGTGCCATCATGGACCTAACCATTTCCAGTAGGGTTCTGTTTCTTCTCTCCGCAACACCATTTTGTTGAGGAGTATACGGAATAGACAACTGTCTTTCTATTCCTTTTTCATCACATAATTTTCTGAACTCATCAGATAAATATTCTCGACCTCGATCGGATCTCAATGCTTTTATTTTCTTGTCTAATTGATTCTCTACCAGGTTCATGAACCTTTTAAAACAACTTATTGCTTCAGATTTATGAGAAATCAAATAGACATATCCGAATCGAGTATAATCATCAATAAAGGTGATGAAATAAACAGCCCCATGCCTTCCTCTCACATTCATTGGACCACAGACATCGGAATGGATTAAATGCAAAGGAAATTCAGCTCTTTTTCCTTTTCCAAATGGTTTTCTTGTTGCTTTCCCTTCTAGGCAATGCTTACATACAAGCAAATCGACTTTTTCAATATTGCCCAACAAGCCCTCTTTGGCTATTCTATTCATACGCTGTTGGCCAATGTGACCAAGTCTTGCATGCCACACATTCACATCATTATCATATTTGTTAGGAGACGTGAGAAGGGAATAACAAATATTAGCATTAACATAATCAACATCTAATACAATAAAACCATCTAGAAAATAGCCACAACCATAGTAATTTGTATTCAAAAACAAATTCACACATCTACTACAGAAGTTCATATTAAAACCTAATCTAACCAACACTAATACGAGACACTAAATTCCGACGAATCTCCGGAGCATACAACACATCATGAAGGAACAAAGTGCGTCCACCGCGCATATTCGTTGGCATGTGCCAATTCCTTTCACTTCAGCTACGGAGTTGTTTCCCACATAGATCCACTTAGTTCCGGTAGGTACTCGTCGGAATTCCACGAAGGATCCTCTATCCTTCGCTACATGGTCCGTCGCCCCTGAATCCACAGTCCACAAAGGATTAGACTCAGTTAAGAATACAGAACTTGACACATAAGCAAAGTTCTGAAAAGTACAAGGGGTGCATACCTTCTTTGGCTCACGACAGTCGCGAGCATAGTGACCCTTCTTGTCACAGTTGTAGCATTTCACCCTTGCTAACTTTTTCATGTGAGGACGTTTTCCTCTATCATGTTGGTTAAATTTGGATTTCTTCCCTGAAGGACCAGCTTCTTCCTTACCTTTACCCTTATCAAACCAGTTAGGGTGCTTGCGCTTGGAGCTCGAAGCTCCATTTGAGCTAGAACCAGCATAATAAAGCTCAGCATCTGGCTTAGCCGCCAACAGGCGGTCCTCTTCCAGCTCAAGATGACGCATTGCATCCTCAAAGGTTTTGATATTCTCATTATGAGTCAGGTGCACCTTCATATGCTCCCAACTCGAGGCAAGGAACGAATCACCGCTTGCACTTTTCTTTGTTCATCCGTGAGGACATGGCCGGCGTCTCTCGGCTCGGTTATCATATTTGACATCTTTCTAAGATGTTGCTTCATGGTCGACCATGAGGCTTCTTATAAGAGTCAAATCGATGAGTGAGAGCCTCGCCTAGTCACGAAGTATGACCAAACCTAGCTTCCAAAGTGCCTCCCACATTTCTTTGGCATTGTCAAAACGCCGAAACTCTTGCATGACATCATTTTCCATCTTTCGCTCAGCAACGTGATGCGAGCTAGAGAGTTCATTCTTTTCCACACGAAAAAGCTTCTTTGTCCTTTTGTGCTGTTCGGTGGGTCCCTCTTCGGTTCTACCATGGTCATGACAAGAGCCTCAAGTGATTCTTGCTCTTCCAAAGACATACTTTGGATTTTCATTTGCCAAATTTCATAGTTGTCTCCAAAGTGAGCTTTTCACCTTTGTTCGGCTCAAAGAACTATGCTCTTTGTGGTTGAAGCCATTGATCTCGAACACATCGACAAATATGCACGAATTATTAATGCCTATCATTTATGCATCCCTATTTGCATAGACCCATCATATTAATGAATAATTTCAAGTAAGGCTTCAGAATCAAAAGGTCACTACGTTTCCAATCATCCTCCAAAAATCCTAACTTAAAATTATCATTAATATAATTGTCATATGCAAAATCAATTCTATGAAGCTACAAAAACTTCTAAAACTACCCGCAGCTAATTACCCACAGCAACCAGCAATAACAGAAAGCAACAGATAATTGAATTCCAATAAAACAATAATGCTTTCAATTAACACAATTAGGTAGTAATCATTACATAATATGTCCACAAATCACACTTAACATATATCAGTCAATACAACTAACACCAAGTCAGCACACGAACTGGGAAAGATCCTATTTTCTTCAATTTCTTAATCTTTTCCCTTGTAACAATACAGTAATATTCATTTACAAAATCCATCACAATTTTCTTATAGAAAGCAGCTCCGTTGACATCCCATATGCGATTCAACACATCTTGCCATTTAGGTGGAAGAGTGTTTATGAAAAATCGCACCATCTCTCGCTTGTGACATAGGACGACCATTCCATATGACCTGTTGAATTTTCACGTTGACTTCAAGGACGTGATCAATTAAGTCACCACTCTCCCATCGATGATCGGTCGAACAGCTATCGGCAGACGGCTTTTCCTTTTGTTCATCGGAAGCGCGCGAATAGGTGTGCGCAACCTCGGGGAGGCATTGTTCTGCAACAAATGCAGAACAAATAAGGGATTACATATAATCCCCATAGACTTAATTGAAAAAGAAACACATTATTTTCCTTTTTTTTTTTTTTTTTTTTTGGGTCAACGGTCAAGTCAACGGTCAACGGTCGTCGGTCAACGGTCAACGGTGGTCAACGGTCGTCGGTTGTCGGACCGGTCGGACCGGACGGACCGGTCGGACCGGTCGCGCCGGTCGGGCCGGTCGAACCGCTCGCGCGGACCGATGCACGTGCCACGCGCGTGCTCGGGTTGACGTCACGCAGACGTCAGCGGCACGTGCCGTGCGCGTGCCATCGTCAGCGGGTCGGGTCGGGTCGGTTCGCGGGTCGGGTCGTCGCCCGGCCAACCGCGTCATCGGCGCGTCATCGATGACGTCACCCGGCGGTTATTGCCGTTGGGTGACGTCATGCTGACGTCAGCACGCGTCGGTCCGCGGACCGGCGCGTGCCGGTTCGCCGGCCGGCGGCACGCACGCGCCAATTCGCCGACCAGCGCGTGTGTCGCACGCGCCTGGCGATCGAGCGCTTCCGGGCGCGTCGCGCCCACGCGCAGCGCCTTCCGGCCGCGCGTGTGGACGCGTGCGGCGTCTCCCGGCGGCGCTCGAGGCATCTCCAGACTCGTCTCGACGTCGCCTTTCTTTCAGTCCTTTCAGAATTTGTTTTTGATATTCGAAAACTCATGAAAATGGCCGAAGAAGTCTTGGGTGTCGGGATTGCTCGCCCCGATCCGTACGGCCGAAGTTCCTTTTGCGAAAAATCAACCAAAACACATCAAATTGATCGGGAAAACGTGAACTAAGGCTCTAATACCAATGTTGGGAATAACGGATCCCCGAAAAGCGGATTCAACACTAAATCGAACCCCTAAACTCAAGCGGAAGACGAAGCCCAAGAAAACGACACGTATCACCGATCGTAAAGCACACCGCGGATTCGAGCGTACCTTGTTAGCCACAGATTAAACACCGACGTTGATGGAGGAAGAGAAACCGAGCAATCCGATCCGATGAAGCCTTGAAGGGAAGGAAAAGCGTAGTATGCTTACTTGTTTTTCCTTTAGAGAGAAAACGCGTGGGAGAGGGAAACGTACGTGAGTTATGATTCAACAGACGTCTTCTCTCTCTCTCTCTCTCTTCCTTTTATACCTTGCCCCTTCCACAGGCCTTATTCGCGTAGGCCGGGCTTTCTGGGCCCAGCTTGGGCGGATAGGGCCTTAAGCCCAAATCTAATAAAGCTTTCAACAACAGATGAACTGAGTCCACTTGGACTCTGTGGTCCAAGCAAATTCGGAGGGGCTGAACTTGGAACTAAAGGAAGAAAAACAGGGCTTTTCGTGTTTTTGAGTTTTGCATAAGAGTGAACACATGTGAAACATCCAAGGCAGCAAATGTCAAATTATGCTCGTGAGTTGCGAATTGAAACAAATAAGATGAATGATGTGGATTACTCCTCTGTCAACTTTCTGGATAAGTTCTCGAGGAGAGATTGTGACGACCTACACCCTAAAGGTGGACAGCATGGTCGAGATGGCAAGAAAGGCTACGTCATCGGGTGACTGTGACCTAAAAGCGAGCAAGATTAAGCACACGTCTTTTATCCTACATTGCGAAAGGGGGAGTCTTGAACTAGTTGATAAGAATTGGGTTCTCTAATCTATATAACTCGTTTTAAAGTCATGAGGGCCAAAGGCCCAAAACGGATAATATTACACAATATTAACCCCCAAGTCTTTACAGGTGGTATCACAACTGCCTCCCAACATGATGTGAGGCCACAGTGAGAGCACTGTGCCATTAGGGGTGGAGAATGTGACAACCCAAGCCTTGAGGGTGGACAACGTGGCTGAGATGATAAGGGAGGCTGTGCTAGCAGGCAACTAAGACCCAAAAGCGAGCGAGACTAAGCGCATGTCTCTAGTTCGACATCGCTAAAGGGGAGAGCCAAAGGCCCAAAGCGGATAATATTACATAAAAGTAGCCTCTAGGTTTGTACAGAGATTATGAGGGAATTGTGACCCAAAAGCAAGTGAGGCTAAGCACATATCTCTAGTCTGACATTGCTAAGGGGGAGGGCCAAAGAGCCAAAGTGGAAAATATTACATAGAAGTAGCCCCTAGATCGTTATAGAGATTATGAGGGAATACATTTGGGGGTTTGACTTGAATGCAATCTAAGACCAAGGAATACGTGGACGATTGATTGGTCACATGCTCCATTATTCTCTGGATTCATAAGGAATTTCCTTGCAGTCGGTTCTTTCTGTGGCATAGATACCTAGCATTTGGACTGCACCACATAAATTTTTAGATGCTCTTATTCCTTGTCCTCTCACATTTGATATTGACTCATGAGATCCGTTATCTAATGCGTTATTTCACAACTTAGTCTCAACGTATTTAGTTCAACGCTATAATATGTAAAAATATATAATACGTAAAAGTATATATCTATATTAGAGAGTGAGATTTTGCTTTGTGAAGTATATACGGCGATTTCGATTTGGATTTTATTGATGAGTACCTCAATTACATTTGTCATGAACCAATAGGGAAACTTCACATTTTTCTATGCACCAATTGTTTCGTGTTGTGCACTATCGTTGCATTAAATATCTATTTATTTTAGGTAAGTATACTTGACAAGTGCTTCGATATATTAGTTAACAGCACCCAAACGATTTATCAGTTTATCAGAAGCTCCACGAACATAGGATTCCAAGCATCTAACGTTATACAACGGACTCTGTTTATAAACTTTCTAGCTTGTTAGGTTTCGACTGAGTAAGATAAGGAAGACGGGCCCGTTCTACGGTGTCTCCGTATCTTTACTTAAGTGTTAATCGATACTAAACGTCTTAGATTACTGCATATACTTATACAAAAGAGCTTTTTGAGTAACCCATCTACCTTAGCATATATAAATAAAAAGGTGTTTTCATCATTGACAAGCTATTTTAGTACCATTACATCAGCCTATTTATGATAGCTTACCAAGGAATGTGATGCCTGGGAAAGACATGGCCCGAAAGTAAAGTTGTTAGCTAAATAAAATCGACTGTTTCAACTTAAGGCAGCTAGCTTTTTTTTTTTTTTTTTGCAGGGTTGGTTCATAAAATGTGCATCCGTTCATTTCACAAAGATAAATAATTTGAGAATTAATCGATTATTTAATGAAAAATATTTTAATTATTCGTATACAATCTTTATATATATAATCATTTTTGCAAGTAACATGAGTCATCATTTTTAAGAAAATACTTTCCAATCATTCATTTTCTTCGAAACAAAGACACCCTGCTTTGTTTGGTTTGAGCTTATTCATACTAGGATTATTTCGGTTAACCCTTTTATACACGAATAAGGGACTGGTCATGTATACTTGACATTTTCCATACATTTATGTTGATTGATTAAGTGCTTAATTTGAATGTAACAGATCTTGTATACAAAAATTAGTGTTGCATGGAGCCTATGCGCACCACATTATGGGTGGAGTTTTACTTAAGACACGTATTTATTGGGATTAATTGATTTGTAATATTCGGATAATCAATATGTTAAAACATGTTCTGTAACTCATGATGCACGTGTCCGGTTTGTGTTTCGAAGACGCGATACGATTAACAAGAATGTCATGATCTATGTTTTACAGGATTTATTTATGAAATTAAACGAGCATGATGCAAAAACACGGATTGACGGCTTAATCTCTCTCTCTCGACAGGTTTAGAAGCTTGGGGCCTAAAGCTCTGCTACAACATTGAGCTTCGTCATTCACATACACAAACAACAAATATTGAAGATCGTTTTGTAGGCTTTGCCAAGACGTTGAACTTTCTCTATCTCTCGCTACACACACCTAACGGGTATAGAAGCATGTGTTAAGATGCATGTGTAAAGGTGCATTTGTTTCGGCATTTGTAAAGTCCTTTGGAGCCCCAAAGGTCTTTGGATTGATGCAAATGTCATTTGGGAAAAATTTTGGGTGCTTTTGGGAGATACATTTGCATCTACAAAACTCTCTAGAAGTATTTAGCCCAAGATAGGTCCAAAAGAACTTTGGAATGCTCAGCAATTGTTGAGCGGCTAGCATGCCACTAGCAAGCCTCTACTGGTAGGTTCTGCCATCAAATACTTTAATATTTTTTATTAAAAAAAATTAGCGAAAATCCTTTACAAAGTATAGTTTTACCAAATGACATTTGTGTTAAGGTCACTTTCCAATGTGTTTTTAAAATACACTTTAACAAACACTATTCGTATTTCAAAAATCTCTTCAGCTCAAAGACCTTTACATTTTTTCAAAAAAACATTCCCCTAAAGTTGAACCAAATTTAGAAAATCTCACATCGAAAAATTAGTGCGGGATGAAGAAATATTAACATATCATAATTGACCTGTAACTTATTAGTTAAAATTTTGAGTGAAAATAAACTTAGTTGGATATGTTAACAGACTCCCTTTTTGGTGGTCTCTGTCGAGTAAAGGCACCGGGCTCCTAACAGCACATTGGGTAGGCTTCCAAGCTCCAACAAGTCTTCTCTCTCTCGTGCAGAGGACGTATTGAAACGCCAACGAGATAGATACGCTTCAATATCCAATAAGTGGAACGTGTGATGACTGATGAAGGCACTGAATTGATAGAGAGGATCTCCATTCAAGGGAAAAATTCGTCCAGCCCTGACGGAAGTGCAGAACTGAAAAATAAAATTGCACACGGGTAACTATTTGTCCCTTGCGTGTTGCAATTGAATTTTTACCTATTATCGTCCCCGGTTTGATTAGACAACAAGCTTTGCAAATACGTATTCCTTTGGATAACTAAATGAAAATTTGTAACATTTTCCTGAGACCATTATGCTAAAGTTTTGCACATCGATCGCTTGTCTATAAGATGTTAGTATGCCTTATTTTCACATGGACTCCCTCCCATCTATAAGCTTTTGGATAGGATTTTCTGACCTGGTATAACAGTCAAGTTCCACCCAGATTTATACCATGGGCGAGGCTTCTCGTTTGTCTACTCCACAAGTACACATGCCATTCTTAACGTAGACTTTCTAGCACATAATAGCAGGACCACCTACTCCCACCAAAAAAAAAACAAAAAATTCAGTTTGAACTGTGCTTCTTTCGACGTTAGGTATATCCTCATCAACTTCCCCAGAACATAATAGATCGTGCTCTTCTCTCCTCGGCGGGAGTATCCGGACTTCATTCATCTGATGTAGTTTGATAATGGAAGTTGAATCTCTTTCAAAGGAGATATCATCTAACAGACCCAAAAACTACCCGACCATCTGAAAGATATATTGACCGTTGATTTTCGTGTGGACCCTTTCCTTCTCAAGGTCGCGTGCTTTTTGCTTCTAATTATATCTGACCAAAATTGAAAACTTCAACGCTAGAGGTCCGTGGGTGGAGGATGAGCATTACCCTCAACCCTTGATTATTTCGATCCTCACTTCTCACGAAATCCTCTCCGGAGTCGCTCCCCAAACTTGTAAATGCGCTCGGTCCTTGCACGTAATCCCACATTTTAATAATCTCACATCGAGGCGACGGAGCGAGGCTGAAGCGGTCTGGTCAATTCATAAGGCTTTGATCATTATAGCTGGCAAGCGATTATTTTAATAAGTCTTGCGCGCTTATGATGACTTTAGAGCCGTAGGAGCTTCAACATATACTAACTATAAATAGGACCAAGAACCTGCTTTAGGATTCAAATTACCCAACTTTTGAGAGGCATCCGACTAGTCCAGACAACATCACTTGACGAGTCATGGCCGGTTCTTCTACTCCTTCCTCGCTGACGGCAGTGACCCTTCTCGCCGCATTGTTGTTGTTCCTCCATCCGTCGAACGCTCAACTGACTGCCAATTTTTATGCGAAGACATGCCCGAGCGTGTCCAGCATTGTCCAAACCGTGATCCAGGAGGCCCTTCAATCTGACCCACGCATCACTGCCAGCCTCCTCCGTCTCCATTTCCACGATTGTTTCGTCGACGTGAGTCCCTAAGCTAGATCAATTCCCATTAACAACGGTGCTCTCGATCTGATTACCAAAGTAGCTAGTCACGTAACCTAATGTTTAAGCCTGACATATGTGTTAAAAGGGGTGTGATGGATCGCTGCTGCTGGACAATAGCCCAACCATAAAGAGCGAGAAAGATGCAGCTCCGAATTTTAAGTCCGCAAGAGGGTTTGATGTCGTGGACAAGATCAAAGCGGCTATCGAGAGTGCTTGTCCAGGGACCGTGTCTTGCGCCGACATTCTTGCCCTTGCTGCTCAGGCTTCCGTCTCTTTGGTATATGTAGTTATAGTCAAAGAAACATAAACATAAATCTAAAGTATATTTAGGGTTCCTTATTATAACTTACTCTACTCATATCATTATGGTATTTCTCTTGATTATCACTCTTACCAAATTGCAGTCAGAAGGTCCATATTGGACAGTGCTCTTGGGGAGGAGGGACAGCTTGACCGCGAACCAAGCCGGAGCGAACACATCGATACCCTCCCCTTTTGATAGCTATAACAACCTCGTTTCCAAATTCTCTGCTGTTGGCTTGGACATCACCGACCTTGCTACACTTTCCGGTAAAAAAGAACAGTTGGACTTGCATTTTAATACGAAACGTGCAACCGTAGATATTGATACACAAAAAGATTTATAGAGTGAGATGCTGGATTTTTGTCACATAATTTATCGGCACAAACAGCTCTTCACTTTTGTTTAACACATTCTAACTTCCTAATATGATCATGGTCTAAGATTAATTGTAATCTATTGACATGCCTGTCTGGTACATGGCCTATGCATCTACTAGAAGGAATTTTGGCTAAGGATTACGGATCTCTTTTTTATTAATCTATAATTGAATAAGTAATTTGCCCTTGACTTGAGATTGATTGACATGCATGTGTTATGCCTAGGCCATGCCTGTATTGTGCATGGGTCGTGCACATCTACTAGAAGGAATTTTGGCTAAGGATTAAGGATTTCTTTTTCATCACAGGAGTATGAATATTGGGAAAGATGGTATCAAAATTTGCAAGCTCCTCATGTACTTATCTAAGAAATGCTAAGTTTATAGAATCAATATATTAAGTGATGTCGCGGATCGTTATTACTTATTCATATATCCACTAATGAGTTTGCTTCATATGTTTGGCATACAAATTCCGCTGAGCATTCCTAGCATTGATCTATTCATCCATCTCCATAATTAAGCATCTGCAGATATTTTGTTCTCTTAGCTAACTTTTCGTGCATACGACACTAAAACAGGAGCTCACACCTTCGGACGTGCACAGTGCAAGTCATTCAACCCTAGGCTCTACAACTTCACCGCGAATGGTGGCCCTGATCCCACCATAAACCCGTGGTACTTGACCAATCTCCGGAAACTTTGCCCTCAGAATGGCGACAGTAGTGTCCTCGCCGACCTCGACCCGACAACCCCAAACTTGTTTGACAACCACTACTACTCCAACCTCCAGAAAAATGAAGGGCTTCTTCTGTCCGATCAAGAGCTGTACTCCACAACTGGCGCCGCAACGAATTCCATCGTCAACAGCTTTAGCTTTGACCAGAGTGCCTTCTTCGAGAGCTTCGCTCGGTCGATAGTAAACATGGGAAATATTAGTCCTCTCACCGGAAGTAACGGGGAGATCCGGTGCAATTGTAGGAAGGTCAATTGGAGTTGAAAGAGTTTTTTGGGTGGCTTTGGGTGCGTGCATGTGAGAAAATAGCAACTTGTAAACTAAAAGTTCAGGCATTTTTGGAAATGTCAATTCTATAGGAGAGAGCAAGGGGTTTGCATTTCTACGTCAAGTGTGACATGTTAAGAGTTGATTTGATTGATATATTTCGCTGGATTGCACGTCGCTTTAAAGAGATCATATTAAATAAATGAGATCTTCTCCCATGAAGAGTTTGTTGGAAATTCTTATAAACGTTGTCGTGATCTCCTTTTTTCGGCGCCCGCAATCAGGTACGAGCGCCTAAGGAGGCTAATGGCTCGGCTGAATTTAGTATGCCCGGACTCTCCCAAGTCCACTAATTCACGACTTTAATAGTCTAAGTTTTTAACCTGTAAGTTAATTTTTAAAACGGAGTCGCCACTAATCAATTTGGGGTGGGTTGATTAGAAACCCATGCGAAATATCGGGAGAAATACTCGCTCCTGCGCAACCAGAGCAATTAGGATCGGGGACTTGATTACACTAATTAATCACTAATGCCCTTTCGGTACCTAATCTTATTTAAACCTTGAGGTTTTTTGGATGTTCGAGGGATTTTCCATGTATTTTTGGGAGAAAAAACATTTTTGAGTCTTTTTCTAATTTTTAGGACATAAAAGGGATTTTTTTTATTTTGTTGGTATTTTTGGAAAAATACAAGTCTTTTTGGCTTTTTCATGAATTTTTGGCTTTTTTTTTTTAAATTTTTGGCTTTTTTTTTTTATTTTTGGCATTTTTTGGAAAATATGGAATATTTTTGATTTTTTTGATTTTTCGGAAAATAAAATATTTTTTAAAATAAAATTTTTAAAAAAGCCGACTGGTCGGGTCCACGAGTTGGGTCCAACCTGGGCCGGCAACCCAAACGCGGGCCCGACTTAGATTTTTTTTTTTTTTACTTTACGAAACGACGCCGTGGCGGGCGTTTTGGGACACCCACCCGGCCCGAAAAACTAGCTCCGCGACCCGACTCCCCAGCGAACCCTACCCGACCCGGCTCCGATTCGCAACTCGACCTCCGCCGCCCTCGGAATTTGTGGAATCCCTACCCGGTTCCCGATCCGGGTTCGACCCGACAACCCGGGGTTGCGACCCGGAAAATCGGGAACCCTAGGGTTTCCGAATTGCGGCGCCAAGGAGGGAGAGGGCCGAGGTGCAGCGGCGGTGACGACGGCGACAGCAGCAATGGCTGGGCTACAGAGAGGGAAAAGACGACGGCGACAACAACGGTGACAGCCCGCTACCTGGCAACGGCGCAACGAGGGCGGCGACGGCAGTGGTACCCACGTGGACCTCCTCCAGCTTCTCTCTCTCTCTCTCTCTCTCTCTCTCTCTCTCTCTCTCTCTCTCTACTTCCTCCTCCGACAAAGCTAGGACTCGCAGCCGCGAGTCCTCGGACCCCCCTGAAGTCTCTCAGTGGGGTGTCCAAGGGTGCAGCCCTAATCCGGCTCCTCTCTCTCTCTGCAGGCTCGCTTGCACGCGGCCTCCCCCGATGTCTCTCGGGGGAATGCCGTTTGAGCTCGCGACCTGCCTCTCTCTCACTCGCTCTTCAACCTCCTCCGAAGTCTCTCAGGAGGAGATTTCCAAGCTTGCGATCCTCTCGCCTCTTCTCTCTCTCTCCCTCTTGGGCTGGCTTGTCGTCGGCCTCCCCCGAAGTCTCTCGGAGGAAAGTCGCTTGAGCTCGCGGCCCGATTTCCGCCTTGCTCGCTCTTTGAGCTCCCCGGAGTCTCTCGGGAACCCCTCTGAGTTTGCTGGCTCGTGTGTGCTTCGACGACGGAAGTGCTCTGCTATTTATAGGTGAGGAGGTCCGGTTGACAAGAGGCTCGGCCGCCGGTCTTTGGCTTGCCGACCGGACCCCCGTGGCTGAACCGACATCCCATCCACCACCTGTCCGCCAGCTGCCCCCCCCCCCCCACGCGCATCGCCGTCCGTCCGTTCATCCGGCGTCGTGCCCTCTGCGCGTGCGTTGCAGAGTAGACGAAGGAGGAAGAAGACCGAAGAGGGTCGGGCCGGAGGAGGAGGAAAATGGGCCGTAGGGGCCCACACTGAGGGGGATGAGAGGGAGAGAAAAATGGGCTGTTTTTTTGTTTTATTTTTGTTTTTTGTGTTTTTATTTGGTTTTTGTTGTTTTCTCTTTTTATTATCTATTTATCCGAAAAAAAAAGGCAAAATATATAAATAAAGAAACTCCATAATTAAAAAATGAAATTTAGGCGTCAACAGTTGTCCCTCTTTGAAGGTGAGTTCGTAGAGGTTGCATTCAAAGACAAACTGATGCCTAAATTTTATCCATGCACGTGTAGCATATTATATTTTATTTGGAACTTATTATTCTATGCGGAAAAAAGGCAATATAACTTTACATATATTAAGACAAATAAGAAGATACCTGTAGTTATTTACCGGGAGTGAGTGAGATAGGATGTGAACCCTGAGTTTGGCAAGTATCAAGGCGCCATCTTACCTGGTGATATGAGGAGGTTGCTTTTTCAGGACTTGAACCATTCTTCGGTTGCCTGTTAAAACAATCAATAATTTGTCTAGGACCCGAACCTTTCTTCGGTCGCCTTGACGGGAAATTGTTTTTCCATGACCTGAACCATTCTTCGGTCGCTTGTTAGAGCAATAAGTGATTTGCCTCGGACCCGAACCTTTCTTCGGTCGTCGTGACAGTAAAATGATTTTCCATGGCCCAAACCATTCTTCAGTCGCCTGTCAGAACAGTAAGTGGTTTGTCTCGAACCCGAACCTTTCTTCGGTCGCCGTGACAGGAGATGCGCCGACCTTTCTCAGGGCATCTATTTGTGGGGGTGTCTGACTTCTGTTGAAAACACTAATTGGTACCCGACCTTTCTCGAATGATGCGCCGACCTTTCTCAGGGCATCATATTTGTTGGGGTGTCTGACTTCTGTCAAGGACACTGGTAGGAACTCGACCTTTCTCGAGGCATCGATTTGTAAGGTGTCTGACTTCTGTCGAAGACACCAGTAGGAACCTAACCTTTCTCGGGAGGATGCGCTGACCTTTCTCAGGACATCGATTCTGGAAGATACCTGGACATTCACAGGCATATCAAAGAGTACCTGGATATTCACAAGTACTAACCTGAAGGATATTTGGGCCTTTGCAAGCGTCAAAATGGGTATTTGGCTGATCATAGGCATTGAAGGGGTACTTGGATGATCACAAGTATGAATTCTTGGGGGATACTTGGACATTCACAAGTATCGAAGGGGTACTTGATAATTGGAAATATCGAGGACATACCTTGGATATTTGTGAAGGTATTCCGCCTCTTGGCAATTTGGGAAATATCGAGGGCGTACCTGAGATATTAGTGAAAGTCTCCCACCTTCTGGCAATGAGAATATCGAGGTCGTACCTTGGATATTCGTGAAGGTCTCCCACCTTTTGGCAATGGGAATGTCGAGGACGTACCTCGCCTATTCGTGAAGGTTTCTCACCTCCTGGTAAAAGGGAATATCGAGGACGTACCTGAGATATTCATGAAGGTCTCCCACCTCCTGGTAATTGGGAATATCGAGGGCGTACCTGAGATATTCGTGAAGGTCTCTCACCTCCTGGTAATTGGGAATATCAAGGACGTACTTTAAATATTCATGAAGGTCTCTCACCTCCTGGTAATTAAGAATTTGAATGTGGTACGAGGCTTACCTGGATGGCCACAAGTACTCGAAAGGGTTGGGACACCTAGGTAGCTGCAAGTGTACAAAGTACTAGAATACTTGGATGAACACAAGTATTTAATGATATGATCTGGGATCACTTAGGCAAGTCCAAGTGTCATGATGATAAGAGAGCATACCTGGGTAACCGCAGGTGCACAACGCAGTGGAGTGCTTGAATGGCTGCTATTATTTGGGGACAACTCGAGTAAGTTGAGAGTCATGAAAAGGGAGTACCTGGACGGCGGTGGGTACTTGACGATATGGGGATACCTAGACAGCAGTAGGTATTCAAAGATAAAGGGATACTTGATCAGTCACAAGTATCAATACTCTGGAGACAACTTGAACAGGTCGAGTGTCAAGAAAATGGAGTATCCAAACAGTGGTCAATACTCAAAGACAATGGGATACTGAGACAGTTGCAAGCACCCAAACTCAAGGGACGACTCGAACAGGTCAAGTGTCAAGAAGAGAGTACCTGAACAGTGGTAGGTACTTTAAGACAAATGGGGATAAAGATATGCTTACTTGGCAATATCTCTGATTTCTAAGAGTATGTTTGCTATTTACACAATATGCACACATGATTGTTTATGCTGTAAATTCATGAATTTAAATGGGATTCATGCATGACAACTTTGTCCGTTTTGCATCATTTGGATTCTACCGGGGAAGATTTTGAAAGACAACCTTCATTTAGAATGTAGATGTCTTGAGTATGCCAGGTGAGGGACTTTCAGTCTGAAAAAACTTTTCGCTCACTCTCATGGAAAATGCTATCCTGACCATACTATCTCACTGTCATGATGTCAGTAGGGGTCTAAGTATTCTCGCAAATGGTACGACTTTACCAATGTGAGAGGTTTTTGTTGAAACTGTGATGAAGTCTTGGTCAGCGGCTCACCAAAGGGGACCATCAAGGTCAAGGCTTATGAACGAAGTGCCGCACGATCATCTCTGGGTTTGTAAGTCAAGAATCCTGCGAAAAGAGATAAAGTAATCTTACTCGTACTTCTTCGAACGATGCTTATATACGCATGAAATCCTACGTTAATTGAAGTGCCATAGTCTGAAGAGACTTTTACAATGGGAATATAACCTTGACTTGATTCACATGTAAGAGGATGAGAGTTCATGACTGTCTCGGCATTTGTCACTGGTCTTTATTCTCACTGTTAGATAGAGGTTCTATGGACCACAACAGCAACTTTTTCTTGGCTGTATTTTTGACTGGGGGGCATTGGCCTTACTTTTACCAGGCACACTGTTTTTTTCGTACCCCTATTTTTATTCCAGTTCTTCATTCATTGGCATTGACCTTACTTTTACCAGGTACATTGCTTTTTTATACTCTGCTTTTTCTTGTTGTCGGAGGAACTGACTTAGGCAAGTTCAATCGAAGCACCGTTATTAGATTCTTGAGTCTTCATCTTCAGCCGGCACTCAGACTATGGCAATAACTTCTGCTTTGTCTCAATGTGAGGGTAAAATTACAGACTCACTTGGGTTGTACAATGTATACAAATGCATAGAAAGGGAATTGTTCTTTGTCATTCTAAGGCACTTAAATTAACGCGAGTGTTCATATGCAATAAAGACACCTGAAGATTGATGCAAGTGCGAGCAATAAAATTTCTATCTCTCTTCTCACCTTGTGATGCTGCTTCGCCTCTGATCTACCCCAGTGTGGGGTGGTTCTTGACGAGGGTAGGACATAAATTTCACCAGTGTATGGGGCTCAATGGGGTGAGCGATGGAATGCCTCTCACTATTTTGGTTATCGTACCATTTGCGAGAGAACTCTTTACCCTGCAGTCATGGAATCTTCTACACTCATCTCACAAGTGTATAGATGGGGGACTGTGTGTAGGATATGGCTTACCTATCATCATTCTGACGCGCCTCATCCAGCATGCTCAATCAATCTTGTATTCTTCAATTAGCTGTCTATTCTAATAATTCTCAATGGAATCAGTGATTTAGACAGACAAAATCATCATGCAGAATTCACCTAGAAAAAGGTATGCAGTATATGATGTGATAGAGTTTGTACTCTCAAAATAAATGAATGGCTTTTTACTCAAGAAAAACTTATTAACAGCTTTAGGGGTGTTTACTTAATGGAACGGTATTCACAAATGTGTTGAAATTTGAACATTAAAAAAGTTATTTACAAAGGGTTATTCACAAATGGGTGTCGATAGATTACTCCTATTGGTTAGGGACATGACATACGAAAGATCAGCCAGGGATTGGAAATCTGATCAGGAATTTCTACTCTTGCCTCTTGTAGAAGAGAAGCTGTGGAAATAGCTCAACCAGTAGGGCCAAGATCATAAGTGACTTGAGGCCTGAAGGGTCTCTGTCATTTGCTTTGGTGATACTTTGTTTGGGAAAGCTTATCAAAGTCTGACATGCCTTTCATTGATTTGTTTTTCACATCTTTGACGGTTAGGTAATCTTGTAAAAGACAAGAGAGCGCGTGTTAGTCATGAATTTTTTTAGAAGTCAAATAACTGGAAGCGATACAACATTACCCTTCACTGGTTTGCAGATGATTGGGTGAACCTGAAGTGAGAGGGGGACGCGAAGTCCTATGTCCCTTGCTTCGTTAGGTTAATTATTCTCTAAATTGGCTCCTGGATGACATGTCTTTTTACACTAAGTCAGGTGAATTTGATGTGGGTCATTTCCACGTACTAGCTTGGCAAATATTGATTTTGCCAAACCTAACCATCAAGTTTGGCTCTTGAATCCTTATGCTTCCTGCCAATAGGGGGAATATGTCAAAAGTGAATTCAAAGAGGGGGAGTATTGGAAACATACCAAATTACTCTTCTCCAAAGTTTGATTTGCTGACTCCTAGGGATATTTGAATATCGATGACAGCCTTGTCTTGGCACAATTTGACATTTCTTTCGATTGACCTTCCTCACTCATGGCCATGTATGCATGATTCATGGTTGTTGATTCTTCACGCCTTTCTTTTGTGGAATTCTCCAATTCTCTGATGGCAATCACTTCTTGGAAGAGCATGCATTGTCTAGATTTTCTCCATGTTGACAGTAGCAAATTCAAGAGAAGAAAATCATTTCCTGTGCTTCTTGGCTTGTCAAAGCTGGAAATCCCATTGATGAAACCACCGCATCTAGTTGCTCAGGCACGTTGTGGGGAAAAGATATTGCTCCGACTTGAGAAGGAGTTGGGCAGGAGCGAGGTGGAGTGTATAGAGCTCTTGGGGATGGCTTGATTTCAACCGTATGCTTGTACCTATTGCGTCCTATCTTTCGTTTCCTGTAAATAGAAGAGAGAGGACATCATTTCAATTATATTCAGAGGATAAAACTTATATTCTTCGAAGTGGGATGATCTTTTCTGTTTGCCCCACTGCCTTGCTAGAAGAGTGTCTTTGAATTCGGCGAGTTCACATGATGTGCCAGCTTCAAATGCCCATTGTCACACTAAGTCAGAGGAGATGGGAATGATCTTCTGAGACATGAAGTGAGTGAGTTAGAAAGACAAACATGATTTAATAATCTTGTTTTGACAAAAGCTTTTGGCAATAAAACATTTTTTGTTTTCAAAAGTATATATCTTTAGGGGGAAGAAAGCATGAGGAAGTCCAGCCCTCAATATTCTTCTTGGATGATAATTTTTTCATGGTTGGATAGCATCACCGGGTTGGTTTGGAATACCGCCTCATACGCTCAAAGCAAAATATTAGAACTATACATTAGATTAGTAGAATGGAAAATACAACAGTAGCACACTAAACAGGATGAGAAACATGAAATTATAAAAACAAGTAAAACCCATGAAAACTCCTATGAAAAAGGAGCACTTTGATAGTATTAGTTCTGAAATCAGGCGCCTTTGAGTTCCTCGCCTCCAGTAGACTCGAAGTATTTGCATGAGAGGATCACTTCATTGAAGCTACAGAAGCGCAAACCATGTAACCAACAACGATGTTTGCGAGGTAAAGCTCCTATGAACAACTTCATCATTTCTTCTTTGGCCAGTTGAGGGTAAGTTTGCATCATAAAAGCCTCCCACCTCCTCGCATATGCTCGGAAATCCTCCATTGGTCTTCTTCTGAAGTGAACCAAGTTCTGACAAGGCACTTCAGTCCCAATCTGGCTTTGATATTGAAGCAGGAATGCAGAAGACAGCTCATTCCAATCTCTCATGAGGTAGATATCTACTGTGATGAACTATTGTAATGCAGACCCTATAAGACTTTCTTGAAAGGATTGAGTTGCGAATGACATTGGGCTATAGTACCGACTCATTTCAACGTGGAGATATTGCAAATGAGCCACGGGGCAAGTTGTGTCATTATACTTACGGAGATTAGGTATCCACATCTCTCTAGGGGCCATAATCCTATGAGCGCAAGACGGGCTTGATGTATCCTGGTTAGGCCACTGGTTTTCCTACTGCATATTTGTTGTAGTGGTGAATTTTTCTGTTTCAGGGAAGTTGGACTCTACCGAGATTACCCCATTGTTTTATTCTTGATCAAAATTTCCGAATGAGGATGAAATATTGAAGCTATCCTCATGGTCAGAGGACGAGCTTAGTACTTCGTTAGGATCGTAGCAGATAAAGACGTATGCTTCCTCTTTTGACGGGCCTTCATCTCCGAGTGAGAGTAGGAAATAGTTATATGATGAAGCGTCAGTTTCATTGTCGAAATAACGCTGGAAGTCCTTGAGATTGTATTCTAGGGCAGGGAAGTCTTCAAGGTTGTACTCTAGGGGATGGTAGCCTTCAAAACTTTATTATTGGGAATGCTCGAAACTTTGGTGCGGTGGCTCGTCGACAGATGTTGCATTGATCTGCTTAGGCTTTCTTTTCTTGGCTTCTGGTCCAGACCTTTTGAGTAAGGCCCTTCGTTTTGCCAGCTCGATTCTGTCAAGGGAAGTGAGAGATATTAGAGTTTCACTGTCTGATTCACTTTCCAGGTTGATAGGGGCTGGTATTCTTTGGACCCTAGTTCTTGGAGTAAGCTTGAGGAGTTGTCCAGTCGTGCCCCGCTCTTGAATAGGCTGTGAGTCTATGATCTCGTACAAAGGCTCCTTGCCTTTCCTAGTGGGAAATCTTCCAGTAACAGGATGTTGCTCAGCCGCCCATTTATCATGCAAGGCTTCATTGACATCTTCTTCTCATATTTCAGCGACTAATGGCTCCTCATGCTCCATCGGTTCTTCGTAGGGCAAGGCGATGTCAGGGCTAATGTCAATATTATATTCTTGGTGGAAAACATGAATTAGTTCCCCTTAGGTCTTAAAGGGACTAATCTTCCTGACAATGTACCATCGCAAGGCAGGGCCGCTCAAGCTCGATTGGTACGATTGAATCATCCTTCGGACCAGGTAGGCTTGCAAGTAGGTCTCTGGACAGGAGGTATCAGCATACCTTTTGCATTCAGGTGCTTTGAGTTTTTTAGGGATCTCAATACCAGCGTAATTGGACAGGTTTATGGGATTTTGCCCCTGTAGCTAGTTTAACCATTTCATGATCTTTCCAAACTGTCTATGGTGTTGGTTATTCTCCAGCAAATTCGCGGGTGTCATTCTGATCGGCCCCTATTGCAAGAGGCCATTCACGGGCGATTGGTGGCCGACGATTCATAATTACCTATTGTTGCGAAAATAATGAATGAGCACGAAGGTAAACAAAGATTGACTCATGGCAATGGTCTAACTGCTTTTTTATTTATCAAAAGAGGATTTTATAGACCGTAGACTTCTGACATCTAAAACTTGAAATTGAAATAACAGAAGGAAGTACTAGATATTAAACAAAAGTCCATAAACAATGTGACAAAACTTTCACGATATTAACATCATGGGGCACATGATTGCCATTTTATATGCGACGAGGAGCCTTATTCTTGCGATAATGCTTGCTTCCTTGAACTGGCTCTGAGATATGTATCCAGTCCATTCCCAAATCCCTTTGCATAAGCTCTGTTTGCTCATGCTGGCTAATTTCGCTGATTGGGTGAGGGACTAATGGCTTCAGTTTTGTTGGAATACGATGGTTGTGGATGTAGGACTCAGAGGCGCGGTGGGCTTTTTCCTGTCCCTCAAGCCCTTCAGGTACCACAATTCTTTTACGATGGCACCTGCTCCATGCTTCCTCGATGATTTCAATCTCGAATGCGTATTCATGACTTTGATGGGTGAAAAGGAGTGGAGGGATCTCCTGAATGGCTCCATACTGTCGTGCCACCCAATATGGGAAATAAGAAATGGCGCCGGTAAGGCTGAGTAACGGAATTGGATGGTGGCGTTTGTAAGCGAAGCAAGCTCTCTTTTCATGGAACCCACCAGCACACCATTGGAATGCCTCAAGAGCTGGGTCTCTTAGGAAATTTGTCCAATTTAAACAGTTTTGGTTGGGAATGTATGGTCCTAGAACCATAAATTTTTGTAATGGATTTTCGAAATAATTCATTTCAAACGATTGCATAAAGCCTCGAAATTCGCTTAGACGAGAAAAGAACCAGACTTGTAAAATTTCTGAAGAGACCCGCATGATTTTTTTCGTGTTTTTTTTTAAACGATTAAAGGACAATAATGTTTTAGTTAAAATCATGTTGACATAATTTTGCCCCCTCGAGATTTGATCAACTATCCATGCCATCTTTGGACTTATGACGTTTCTTTGATGGGGGAAAATGATGAACCCGAAAAAGGCCAGGAGGAAAATCTCACTTTTTTGGGTCATAGACTGATTTTGAAAACAGACATTCATAAATTCTAGTGGGCAGGTATTATAGTTGTTTTCAAGAATTTGCCTCATAACATGAACTTCAATTCTTAAAATTCGCGCTAACCCATGCAACAGGATGATGCCTGTTGGTGGCCTGACAAGCTTATTCTCGAGAGGTATTCAAGTGATGATCCTGTATTCTTCCAGAGTTGGGGTTAGCTCAAACCTACCAAATATGAAAGTAGTCGTCTTCGGGCACCAGAAATGTGCCATTGCTTGTATGACTTCTGTCGCGACCAAATTTTTCGGGGGTGAACCACCTAGGATTTGGCTAATGGATTGTTAAGCCTAGACTTAACTCGGGCTCTCCCAAGCCCATACCAATTCGCGACTTAGGTTCAAATTTTTAACATGCAATTAATTTTCAATTAGGAGTCGCCACTAATCTATTTTTGGTGGGTCGATTAGAAACCCAAGCAAAGTAACGGGAGATTTACTTTACTCCTACGAACCAGAGATTATGGATACAGGAACTTTGTTACACTAGATTTTACTAATGCCCTTTCGGTACCATTCTTTTATTTTCCAAAAAATGTTTTTGCAAGCAGCTTGAATTGATTTTAAATCTATTTCCCTAACATGTGAGGCTATCATGCTTGTGCGCAAACCACCAATTTAACAACCAAGTAAAGCAATAAATAAATTGCAGGATTTACCTCATAGCAACGAAAGCATCTGCAATATTAGACCAGAATTCACATCAATAGTCCTAGATATGATTTCTAATTAACACGCAATTTCTTTTTTTTCTTTTTTTTTGCTTTCACTTACTTAACGAGAATCTAATCCATATGCAGTGCAATGCATGAAATGATATGACATGGCAATATGACTTAAGCTATATGACATAAGCTATATGACATGAGTAAAGTAAATCCTAAAGAAATGCAATAATTAAATGTGCAATCTAAATTAACCAAATAACCTAATTCTAATTACGGGCAATTTCTAATTAAATGAACCTAGCAACAATCACTATATGACGTGCATTTCATGAACCTAACGCTATATGACGCGCACATGATTTTTTTATTTTTCTTAATAAGCATGCAATCTACCCTAATATGCAATGACGCGCAAAGAATGCCATAATTCTAATTTTTTTATTACAAAATTCGAAATTAAATTGCCAAATAATTAAACGTGCAATTCAAATTTAAAATTAACATCCTAAATGATTGCATTTTTTTTTTTGGATTTTTATTTAAGGAATTCGAAATAAATAAATTTCCTATTCTAAACATGCAAAATATATTCTAACATGAACTTAATCTAACTGAAATATATTTTTTTGGGTTTTTCTTTTACGAGGGCAATCAAATAGAGGCAACAAGAAAGCTTGGCACCAAATCAAGCAAGATATCATCCATGTCCATTTAATTTTGGGAAATAAATTGACGAATCATATCTCGCGCATGAGATCGGATTGGCCAATTTTAAAATAAAATCACGAACCGTATCTCGAGCGTGAGATCGGATTGGTGATTTTTCTGTACAATTGCGGGTCGTATTTCGAGCGTGAAATCGGACCGTCAATCATATGTACGTTGCGAAATTAGGAAGATTTCCCAATTTGAAAGACTATTCGGGAAACATGGGACAAGATAACATCATTCGGGGGTTTAATCAAGAATGCAATACCTCAATTGAGCAAACGAAATATTCAAGAATTAATTTAGATGGGAATTTTACCTACCTTGATTGTTGTTTCCTAGTTTGGACGGGTATCAGATCGTAGGAGTCACGATCAACTTTGCTTCACGGTAGCTGGCTCACGATAATGTTTTGAGAATCGCTCGCGGCACTCGACGGGCTCTTGGCTCAGTGCGGGCTGCGTTGATTTTGTCAGACACAACCGAAAGTCTTCAAGTGGACTTTCCTGTTTGCAAAACGTCCCCTCTTCGGATTGCCTTATTATATTTTAATATAACCCCCACTAGAGCTTTTTTGACCACCGTTTGAAGTTCTCCTCTTAACCTACAGAGGCACAAAAAATTTAATGCGAAGAACACCAAGAGGCTTTCGGTATGACACCTGGCAACGCCGTCGACGGAGGATGGAGCAGCTACAATTTTTCTGGTGCAAGGTCACGGGCAACTCAGTCGTCACAATATGGGTCTTCTCGGATCAGCACAAGTAGTAAGGACGCCCTAGATAAGTGACAGCAGCAACGTCGCCCACGTTGGCACTGGAAGGAGCGACACAGTCTGAAAGCAGCAATGTCTTACTCGAGGCTGGCGTGGATGGAAGCTCGGCAAGGATCATCAAGCAATAGCTCGTCACGGACAAGGCTCAGGATGACGATCAGAGCAGCAGTGCGGTGGGGTGTAACAGCTCAGACTCGGTTGACTTCTCAGGTGGCACGTGTGCAGGGAGTAGCTTGGCCATCATCGACACCTCAACAGGGCAGCAGCACGATGTAGCGGTGATGGAGATAGAAGCACGACCACAGGTTTGGCCGTGGAAGGGGCGTCTGCATGGAAGGAGCGTCTCGGCCAAAAGCTAGTTGAGATTCCTTGTGTCTGCTCTCTCTCTCTCTCTCTCACGTGTGTTCTCTGTATAATTCGGAATCCCCCCATCTCTCTCAATTTACTGCTCTATTTATAATATGGCAGCTCCAAGTCGATTGAATACATGCTGAATATTCCCTTTTTGATTTTATTTCTTCAAATTGAATATCAGCTTGCAAGTTTTGTCAATTTCTCCCCTTTCTTGCCGTGAATAGGTCCATAGGTATATCCAACGTTATTTCTTTCTTTGTTCTTGAGTTGATGCAGAGAATTCGTTTTCCTTATGGATGCGTGCGATTTCTTTGATGGTGCACTCTTTCTTGTTTTAAAACAAGAAATAATGTAGCATAAATACCACTATATTGATTCTTTCAACTTTCTCGCCCGTATCCCTTTTCTTTCCTATTCTCTACCAGCTTTCGTTTCCTCAAAGACATCTCCACCGCATCCTTCCTTTCCTTAATTACTTTCAATGAGCTTGACCCCGTTTTGCTGTCTAGTGGACTGGAGATGTTTCAAAGCCGCAGCCAGCTGTGAGATTGTGTTCCCATCGTCATTGTACAAGGTCATCTGCATCTCCATCTTCAACAACTTCTTGAGCGCATCGGACTGATCGTTCTCCACTTGATCCTACGCCTGATGGCCGCGTAGTGGAACGGTGCCCAGCCACCTTTGTTCTCGATCATGCAAAGATCATGGCCTACTATTAGAAGCTCCCTCGTGACTTTCAAATCCCTTGTGGCCGATCAATTGCAAATGTAATAAAAAGAAATGCTCCTAAAACTATATGTTATGCAAATTAAAAAAAAAATTAATCCCTGATTTTTATGTAATAAGTAAATGACCGAGTCGCCAAAATTTAGGTGTCAACAACTTCAGGACGAACAGTGATTTGGATCAACAATAGGAGATGACCGACTTTGGCTTTCACGCGCTCTTGGGCATACTGGTCAAATTGACCCCACCATCTGAAGAGCTCTGCTTTGGGAGCAGGAATAAACTAAATATCGTCTTCTCCCATCACATATAAACTGGAACTCGAAAAACCTATCCTAAATTGCCATGGGCCAATAAAAAAACTGAGTAAAAGTAAAGAAATTACTTTGCTTTTAAAGAAAATGGTAAACACAAGAACATGCGCATGGGATGTGTGGCTCGATTTCTAACTGAGAAGGTTTGTTGAGATTAAAAGGATATCCGCCCGTCGCAATCTCGCGTTAGCAGCATACCCTCCTAATCTTGGTTAAGAAATTCGGGGAAAAGAAATGCAACCTCTACATTGCAGTCTCGCGTTCGAGGTCGTATCTTTCTTAACACCATCCTAGAAATCCTATGGCGGCCCAGGTCCGGCCGCCGAGTTATGTGTGTCATGTGTAGTGCTAAAACAATAAAGCATACATAGCAATTTATAATCACAAGACATTTTATTTTAAATAAAAAAGCTCTAAGCTATTAACCTGCACAAAAGAAAATAAAAACCCAAATTCAGCAAAGTATTTAAACAAAGATAAAATGGCCTAAGTCCTCAAATGTTCCAAGCGGAGTCGCCAAGCTATCGCGACCTCCTTTTTTCGGCGCCCGCAATCAGGTACGAGCGCCTAAGGAGGCTAATGGCTCGGCTGAATTTAGTATGCCCAGACTCTCCCAAGTCCACCAATTCACGACTTTAATAGTCCAAGTTTTTAACTTGTAAGTTAATTTTTAAAACGGAGTCACCACTAATCAATTTGGGGTGGGTTGATTAGAAACCCATGCGAAATATCGGGAGAAATACTTGCTCTTGCACAACCAGAGAAATTAGGATCGGGGACTTGATTACACTAGTTAATCACTAATACCTTTTTGGTACCTAATCGTGTTTAAACATTGAGGTTTTTGGATATTCAAGGGATTTTCTATGCATTTTTGGGAAGAAAAACATTTTTGAGTCTTTTCTAATTTTTAGGACATAAAAGGGACTTTTTTTATTTTTTTTGGTATTTTTGGAAAAATACAAATCTTTTTGGCTTTTTCTGAATTTTTTTGGCTTTTTCATGAATTTTTGGCTTTTTTTTTTTGGATTTTTGGTTTTTTTGGATTTTCGGCATTTTTTTTGGAAAATATGGAATTTTTTTATTTTTTTGATTTTTCAGAAAATAAAATATTTTTAATATTTTTTATTTAAAATAACATTTTTAAAAAAGCTGACCCGGGTCGGGTCCGCGGGTTTGGTCGACCGGGCCGGCGACCCGAACGCATTGCGGGCCCAACTTAGATTTTTCTTTTTTTAACTTTACGAAACGACGCCGTGGTCGGGCGTTTTGGGACGCCCAACCCAGCCCGAAAAACCAGCTCCACAACCCAACTCCCCGGCGTACCCTACCCGACTCGGTTCCGATTCGCAACCCGACCTCCGCCGCCCCCGAAATTTGCAGAATCCCTACCCGATTCCCGATCCGGGTCCGACCCGACAACCCGGGGTCGCGACCCAGAAAATCGGGAACCCTAGGGTTTTCGAATTTCGGCGCCGAGGAGGGAGAGGACCGAGGTGCAGCGGCAACGACGACAGCGATGACTGGGCTACAAAGAGGGAAAGGACGACGGCGACAACAACGGTGACAGCCCGCTACCTGGCAACAACGTGACGAGGGCGACGACGACGGTGGTATTCACGTGGACCTCCTCCAGCTTCTCTCTCTCTCTCTCTCTCTCTCTCTCTCTCTACTTCCTCCTTCGGCGAAGCTCGGATTCGTAGCCGCGAGTCCTCGAACCCCCCTGAAGTCTCTCAGTGGGGTGTCCAAAGGTGCAGCCCTAATCCGGCTCCTCTCTCTCTGCAGGCTCGCTTGCACGCGGCCTCCCCCGATGTCTCTCGGGGGAATGCCGTTTGAGCTCGCGACCTGCCTCTCTCTCGCTCGCTCTTCAACCTCCTCCGAAGTCTCTCAGGAGGAGATTTCCAAGCTTGCGATCCTCTCGCCTCTTCTCTCTCTCTCCCTCTCGAGCTCGCTCGCCGTCGGCCTCCCCCGAAGTCTCTCAGAGGAAAGTCACTTGAGCTCGCGGCCCAATTTCCGCCTTGCTCGCTCTTTGAGCTCCCCGAAGTCTCTCGAGAACCCCTTTGAGTTTGCTGGCTCGTGTGTGTTTCAACGACGGAAGTGCTTCGTTATTTATAGGCGAGGAGGTCCGGTCGATAGAGAGGCTCGGCCGCCGGTCTTTGGCTTGCCGACTAGACCCCCGCAGCTGAATCGGCGTCCCATCCGCCACCTGTCTACCAAGCGCCTCCCCCACGCACATCGCCGTCCGTCCGTTCATCCGGTGTCGCGCCCTCTGCACGTGTGTTGCAAAGCGGACAAAGGAGGAAGAAGACCAAAGAGGGCCGGGCCAGAGGAGGAAAATGGGCCGTAGGGGCCCACGTGGAGGGGGAAGAGAGGGAGAGAAAAATGGGTTGTTTTTTTTTTTTTTTGTGTTTTTATTTGGTTTTTGTTGTTTTCTCTTTTTATTATCTATTTATCCGGAAAAAAATGCAAAATATATAAATAAAGAAACTCCATAATTAAAAAACAAAATTTAGGCGTCGACAAACGTGAGCTAACATCAATCTCCTAATATTTTAGTATGTGAAAGGCATGTGGTTATATAGTAAATAAATTACATGAGACAATGCTTGATAGCCCGAATACAATTGTTCAATCAATTTATGTTGGGCTTAAGCATATCTCAATATGGTAATAAAATGGCATTTGATGGTCGGCGTAGGGTGGTATTTTAACAATGACGATGATATTCTTCAACTCTATCCAAAGGAGGAGAATAAGAAAAAAAAAAAACATGCCTTCTTTCATGTTGATCAGTTTCAAGATGGTGGCTGCCTATATCAAGTATACGCAATTTCGTTTCCAAGTGAAGTACTTCAAATTCTATCTTATTACATCGGTCATTTTGATACACAGTTATAAAGTTTCTTGAGATGAGGTTTTAACAAGATGCTTTGAGAATTTGCACTTTTCTTCACCTGGAGTTTTTTTTTTTTAAATAAATAGAAGATATGATGAATGATCTTGCTAAAATTTTCTTGTGATCATCAATCATTCAAGTTATGTTATACGGGTTCCCAATAAGATCTTTGATATGCAAATGTCTCATTAGTAATAACATATTAGCTTCTATTATAATTACCAACTATTATATAAAGTTACCAGTTTTATTTGAGTTTCTTATTAATTTTTTTGAAGAAAATCACTACTTAATCTTGCTTTACAACTCTTATTTAAAAGACTCTTGCCAGTGTTGATTTGATCGATTTTATGCAAAAAAATGTAAATTATTAGAATCGTTGGTAATTTTGAAATAATTAGATAAACGTTAGTAAGTAACTCGAATAAGAATTGGTAAGTAAAAATGATTTGGTAAATTTATGGGCTAAATAAAGTTGATATGTGACCTCCAAATAAAGTTAGTAATTTGAATTAAGAATTGACATCTTCAGTCAAAATCAATGAGTAAGTAATTAGAAATTTTGATATAATGGAAACATCAAATAGAAGTTTGAGTTGGTATTTAAACATCGGCTTGTTAGTTAATAAGGAAAAAAATTAGTAAGTTAATTATGCTCGTAAGTTGCATATTGAAATAAATAAGATGGGTGATACGAATTTATAAGGGTTTATTTGTCGCCGACTCTATGAGTGGCGTAGCACCTAAAGTTTGGATCGAACCACGTAAATTTTCAGGTGTCCTTATTTCCTTGTTCTCTCACATTTGACATCGAATTGCAAGATTCATTATCTTCCACATTATTTCACAACTACTTCAATTACTTCTCTAATCATGAGTTTTTTGATTTACAGTGTTCTTGGCTCGATGTATCTAATCCAACATTATAATATGTAACAGCATATATCCATATTAGAGAATGAGAATTCCCTGCGCAAAGAATATACTGCTTTTATCAATTCGGATTTTGTTATCTGAGTGTCTCAATTACATTAGTTAAGCAATCAATTAATGAAACTCTCTGGTTTTCAATTCATCAATTGTCTCGTGTCATGCACAACCAGTGCATTAAATATTTAATTATTTCAAATAAGTATACTCGACAGGTTCTTTGAGGGTATTTGTTAACAGCACCCCGATCAATTTATCAGAACCTTCACGAACATAGGAATCCAAGCATCTTAGTTATACATCGAACTCTTCCTAAAATTTCCAGAAAGAATTAGTTTGAGGATTTCCCTGCATATAAAGGTTAGGTTTCGACTGTATAGATAAGGAAGACTAAGCAAAATTCATTTTGAACCGTGTTATTTCGAAGTTAGGTATGTCCTAAGCAACATCCCCGAACAAAATGGATCCTGCCCTTCTCTTCCTGAAGGGGATATCTGGACTCAGTTCATCTGTTGTAAGTCAATAATGGAAGTCGAAACTCTTTCAATGAAGATATCATTTAATAGTCAGAATCTATAAAGGAGTTTTGAGTGTTGATCGAGGCCTCTCCTCAATTCTTATTTAGGTTACATTCAATCAACTGCTACGAACAAATTTCCTGTGGACCCAAGGTTTGCTGCAGCTTACATGATCAAGATCGTGCCTGGCAAGGGCAAAGTAACAAAGTGAAATTTCGGCTCGAAAGATGCAACCATTACCTTAACCACCACTGCAGTGCAGGTTCCTTTTGGAGTGCAACCCGATGGAAACTTTACTATTTGACCCGCACGTATCAAGAACGAGAAACATAAAAACAGGGGAAAAAAAACAGAGGAGAAGGCACGCAAATAATTTCCGTGGAAAAATTCTTTAAAAATAAGAAAGAAAAATCATGGTGCACGTTAAGCGATTTGATATTGCCCTGAGTTGACATACATACATACATACATACATACATACATACATACATATATATATAACTTGAAATATATTGATCGGTACAAACTCCATGAACTCTAGCTTACCTGCTCTAGCTCGCTGCGTTACAACTTTTTCATTCTCTCTCACATTTAAATAGTTTGAAATGATTGATGAAGAGTTATCGTCTTTAGTTAATATTTTAACTAAACTATCTAATCGTTTAAGATTAAACTTTTTAGTATATAGTAATTCCTTTTTTTGAGTGTAAAAGTAGAAATGAAAGACCTTTCCATATTCATCCTCCTTTCTTTTATACGATTTTCGCATGGTTTGGTAGGTTTGCTTATGTTTAGAGATCCTGCGAGCAATAGATTTGAAAGACGGAACTTGAGCCAAAAAAATTGAAGTAAATTCACAAATGATGAAAAAATATTTTAGATTTTAATTTCCTTGAATTTATTCTATATATATATTTTCACACCGTTTTTAAATTAATATTGTCTTTAAAAAAATCATATGATTTATGAAACATGACATCGCAACGTTGCTTCTTCCTCCTATCAATCTTTGACTCCTAAAATTTTGATATTTCACTAAGTAAAATATCAGACGAACCGCGTCTCTTCCAAATTAAACTTGAACCGCGCAACCGTTCTCAGACAAACCATTCGATTTTGTTGTGAAACGTGATTTCGCTCACGCCACCGTGTGTTGGTCAATGTTGACCCGTCAATGGTCAACAGGGACCGCCACATTTTCTCTTCCTTCTCCAGATAATACATGTATAAATACAAAATAAAGAAAAGAGGTAGAATAAGTATTATTAGGACAAATACGAGACAGGCGTTTGTGTGGTCGTTAGAGACGTGTTAGCGGCGGATGAACCGAGTACTTTTTCTCCCACTAACAAATGAATAATAGACAGTCCATATGTGTAAATCAATCTTGGTTTCGATTAACTGAGAAAAGTATTTGTCTCACAAAAAGAAAGTAGGATAGATTTATTATACATAATTAAAGTCAAAGTTAAGAGAATGATCATTCATGTGCTCGCCACGTGACACTTAATTTTATCTTTGTGATTGTCACATGGCATAGCTTTGCCATGTCGTCCATATTTGACCGATCAGCATTATTTTGTCGATTTGTTGCCACCAAACTTCCAACCCTTATTGTGATGTCATCCATAAATAAGGTCCACCCCCACACATAAATGGTCACTACTTTGTGTTGCTATTCAAAGTGTTTGTTTTGAAAGCTTGACCCATGCCAAATGGACATGATAGTTACAGATGTTATTAGAGTATGATCATCTACCATGGACAAATTAGGCTCATCCTTGATCCGACAAGAGTAGAGAGTGATTGTTAGAGCAAGAAGGCTTAGAAGGTGTGGATCTTATCAAAGCTTCTAAGATGGCAGAGAAGGCAAAATGCACCAAACCTCATACCGAATAGGAGGGGTATCGCTCGGCAACAGTATGGACCAACAATAATGAGAATGTCGGTTGTTTGTTGGGGAGAGTTTGTGACACCACTAGACAGATTATGGATGGTAAAACTTGCGACGTTATTCATAAGTAAGATTTATCGCCAAATAATTGCCATCTTTTTTACCATAGGACCAATAGAATTTCACAATAATGTGAAGTGGTGGGCCTTAACTTACAAGTAAACTCAAAAAACAAATAAACAAATAAACAAACAAACAAAATAAAACAAAAGAGGCGTAAAATGTTAGCATTATGGTTTGTAGTAATTGTAATTTTCCCCCTCTCTTTTCCATTTGACGGCGCATCCTGCCCGCTCGACTCTCGCTCTCTCCCCACCTGAAGTGGTGAACAGATGGAAATGCGTCAAAGAGACTTAGACCTTAAGTTAATTCTCCAGGTGAAGAAAAGTGCAAATTCTCAAAGCATCTTGTTAAAACCTCATCTCAAGAAACTTATAACTGTGTATAAAAATGACCGATTTAATAAGATAGAATTTGAAGTACTTCACTTGGAAACGAAATTGCGTATACTTGATGTAGGCAACCACCATCTTGAAACTGATCAACACGAAAGAAGGCCTGCTTTTTTCTTATTCTCCTCCTTTGGATAGAGTTGAAGAATATCATCGTCATTGTTAGAATACCACCCTACGCCGACCATCAAACGCCATTTTATTACCATATCGAGATATGCTTAAGCCCAACATAAATTGATTGAACAATTGTATTCGGGCTATCAAGCATTGTCTCCTGTAATTTATTTACTATATAACCACATGCCTTTCACATACTAAAATATTATGAGATTGATGTTAGCTCACGTTTATGAGAATTTCCAACAAACTTTTCATGGGAGAAGATCTCATTTATTTAATATGATCTCTTTAAAGAGATATGCAATTCAGCGAAATACTTCAATCAAATCAACTCTTAACCTGTCACACTTGACGTAGAAATACAAACCTCTAGCTCTCTCCTATAGAATTGACATTTCCAACAATGCCTGAACTTTTGGTTTACACGTTGCTATTTGCTCACATGCACGCACCCAAAAAACTCTTTCAACTCCAATTGACCTTCCTACAATTGCATCGGATCTCCCCGTTACTTCCGGTGAGAGGACTAATATTTCCCATGTTTACTATCGACCGAGCGAAGCTCTCGAAGAAGGCACTCTGGTCAAAGCTAAAGCTGTTGACGATGGAATTCGTTGCGGCGCCAGTTGTGGAGTACAGCTCTTGATCGGACAGAAGAAGCCCTTCATTTTTCTGGAGGTTGGAGTAGTAGTGGTTGTCAAACAAGTTTGGGGTTGTCGGGTCGAGGTCGGCGAGGACACTACTGTCGCCATTCTGAGGGCAAAGTTTCCGGAGATTGGTCAAGTACCACGGGTTTATGGTGGGATCAGGGCCACCATTCGCGGTGAAGTTGTAGAGCCTAGGGTTGAATGACTTGCACTGTGCACGTCCGAAGGTGTGAGCTCCTGTTTTATTGTCGCATGCACGAAAAGTTAGCTAAGAGAACAAAATATCTGCAGATGCTTAATTATGGAGATGGATGAATAGATCAATGCTAGGAATGCTCAACGGAATTTGTATGCCAAACATATGCAGCAAACTCATTAGTGGATATATGAATAAGTAATAACGATCCGCGACATCACTTAATATATTGATTCTGTAAACTTAGCATTTCTTAGATAAGTACATGAGGGGCTTGCAAATTTTGATACCATCTTTCCCGATATTCATACTCCTGTGATGAAAAAGAAATCCTTAATCCTTAGCCAAAATTCCTTCTAGTAGATGTGCACGACCCATGCACGATACAGGCATGGCCTAGGCATAACACATGCATGTCAATCAATCTCAAGTCAAGGGCAAATTACTTATTCAATTATAGATTAATAAAAAAGAGATCCGTAATCCTTAGCCAAAATTCCTTCTAGTAGATGCATAGGCCATGTACCAGACAGGCATGTCAATAGATTACAATTAATCTTAGACCATGATCATATTAGGAAGTTAGAATGTGTTAAACAAAAGTGAAGAGCTGTTTGTGCCGATAAATTATGTGACAAAAATCCAGCATCTCACTCTATAAATCTTTTTTGTGCATCAATATCTACGGTTGCACGTTTCGTATTAAAATGCAAGTCCAACTGTTCTTTTTTACCGGAAAGTGTAGCAAGGTCGGTGATGTCCAAGCCAACAGCAGAGAATTTGGAAACGAGGTTGTTATAGCTATCAAAAGGGGAGGGTATCGATGTGTTCGCTCCGGCTTGGTTCGCGGTCAAGCTGTCCCTCCTCCCCAGGAGCACTGTCCAATATGGACCTTCTGACTGCAATTTGGTAAGAGTGATAATCAAGAGAAATACAATAATGATTTGAGTAGGGTAAGTTATAATAATGAGCCCTAAATATACTTTAGATTTATGTTTATGTTTCTTTGACTATAACTACATATACCAAAGAGACGGAAGCTTGAGCAGCAAGGGCAAGAATGTCGGCGCAAGACACGGTCCCCGGACAAGCACTCTCGATAGCCGCTTTGATCTTGTCCACGACATCAAACCCTCTTGCGGACTTAAAATTCGGAGCTGCATCTTTCTCGCTCTTTATGGTTGGGCTATTGTCCAGCAGCAGCGATCCATCACACCCCTTTTAACACATATGTCAGGCTTAAACATTAGGTTACGTGACTAGCTACTTTGGTAATCAGATCGAGAGCACCGTTGTTAATGGGAATTGATCTAGCTTAGGGACTCACGTCGACGAAACAATCGTGGAAATGGAGACGGAGGAGGCTGGCAGTGATGCGTGGGTCAGTTCGAAGGGCCTCCTGGATTACGGTTTGGACAATACTGGACACGCTCGGGCATGTCTTCGCATAAAAATTGGCAGTCAGTTGAGCGTTCGACGGATGGAGGAACAACAACAATGCGGCGAGAAGGGTCACCGCCGTCAGCGAGGAAGGAGTAGAAGAACCGGCCATGACTCGTCAAGTGATGTTGTCTGACTAGTCGGATCCCTCTCAAAAGTTGGGTAATTTGAATCCTAAAGCAGGTTCTTGGTCCTATTTATAGCTAGTATATGTTGAAGCTCCTACAGCTCTAAAATCATCATAAGCGCGCAAGACTTATTAAAATAATCGCTTGCCAGCTATAATGATCAAAGCCTTATGAATTGACCAGACCGCTTCAGCCTCGCTCCGTCGCCTCGATGTGAGATTATTAAAAATGTGGGATTACGTGCAAGGACCGAGCGCATTTACAAGTTTGGGGAGCGACTCCGGAGAGGATTTCGTGAGAAGTGAGGATCGAAATAATCAAGGGTTGAGGGTAATGCTCATCCTCTACCCACCGACCTCTAGCGTTGAAGTTTTCAATTTTGGTCAGATATAATTAGAAGCAAAAAGCACGCGACCTTGAGAAGGAAAGGGTCCACACAAAAATCAACAGTCAAGACATCTTATAGATGGTCGGGCAGTTTTTGGGTGTGTTAGATGATATCTCCTTTGAAAGAGATTCAACTTCCATTATCAAACTACATCAGATGTAAGAAGTCCGGATACTACCGCCGAGGAGAGAAGCACGATCTATTATGTTCTGGGGAAGTTGATGAGGATATACCTAACGTCGAAAGAGCACAGTTCAGACTGAATATATATATATATATATATTTTTTGGTGGGAGTAGGTGGTCCTGCTATCATGTGCTAGAAAGTCTACGTTAAGAATGGCATGTGGAGAAGACAAACGAGAAGCCTCGCCCATGGTATAAATCTGGGTGGAACTTGACCGTTATACCAGGTTAGAAAATCCTATCCAGAAGCTTATAGATGAGAGGGAGTCCATGTGAAAATAAGGCATACTGACATCTTATAGACAAGCGATCGATGTGCAAAACTTTAGCATAATGGTCTCAGGAAAATGTTACAAATTTTCATTTAGTTATCCAAAGGAATACGTATTTGCAAAGTTTGTTGTCTAATCAAACCGGGGACAATAATAGGTAAAAATTCAATTGCAACACGCAAGGGACAAATAGTTACCCGTGTGCAATTTTATTTTTCAGTTCTGCACTTCCGTCAGGGCTGGACGAATTTTTCCCTTGAATGGAGATCCTCTCTATCAATTTAGTGCCCTCATCAGTCATCACACGTTCCACTTATTGGATATTGAAGCGTATCTGTCTCGTTGGCGTTTCAATACGTCCTCTGCGTGAGAGAGAGAAGACTTGTTGGAGCTTGGAAGCCTACCAATGCGCTGTTAGGAGCCCGGTGCCTTTACTCGACAGAGATCGCCAAAAAGGAAGTCCGTCAACATATTCAACTAAGTTTTTTTTTCACTCGAAATTTTAAGCTAATAAGTTATAAATCAATTATGATATGTTAATATTTTTTCGTCCCGCACTAATTTTTTGATGTGAGATTTTCTAAATTTGGTTCAACTTTAGGGGATGTTTTTTGAGAAGATGCAAAAGTCTTTGGGCTGAAGAGTTTTTTGAAATACAAATAGTGTTTGTTAGAGTGTATTTTAAAAACACATTGGAAAGCGACCTTAACACAAATGTCATTTGGTAAAACTATACTTTGTAAAGGATTTTCACTAATTTTTTTTATAAAAAATATCAAAGTATTTGATGGCAGAACCTACTAGTAGAGGCTTGCTAGTGGCATGCTAGCGGCTCAACAGTTGCTAAGCGTTCCAAAGTTCTTTTGGACCTATCTTGAGCTAAACGCTTCTAGAGAGTTTTGTAGATGCAATTGTATCTCCCAAAAGCATCCAAAAATTTTGCCAAATGGCATTTGCATCTATCCAAAGACCTTTGGGGCTCCAAAGGGCTTTACAAATGCCGAAACAAATGCACCTTTACACATGCATCTTAACACATGCTTCTATACCTGTTAGGTGTGTGTAGCGAGAGATAGAGAAAGCTCGACGTCTTGGCGAAGCCTACAAAACGATCTTCAATATATGTTGTTTGTGTATGTGAATGACGAAGCTCAATGTTGTAGCAGAGCTTTAGGCCCCAAGCTTCTAAACCTGCCGGGAGAGAGAGATTAAGCCGTCAATCCGTGTTTTTGCATCATGCTCGTTTAATTTCATAAATAAATCCCGTAAAACATAGATCATGACATTCTTGTTAATCGTATCGCATCTTCGAAACACAAACCGGACTCGTGCATCATGAGTTACAGAACATGTTTTAACATATTGATTATCCGAATATTACAAATCAATTAATCCCAATAAATACGTGTCTTAAGTAAAACTCCACCCATAATGTGGTGCGCATAGGCTCCATACAACACTAATTTTTGTATACAAGATCTGTTACATTCAAATTAAGCACTTAATCAATCAACATAAATGTATGGAAAATGTCAAGTATACATGACCAGTCCCTTATTCGTGTATAAAAGGGTTAGCCGAAATAATCCTATTATGAATAAGCTCAAACCAAACAAAGCATGGTGTCTTTGTTTCGAAGAAAATGAATGATTGGAAAGTATTTTCTTAAAAATGATTAAATATAAAAAAAAGATTGTATATGAATAATAAAAATATTTTTCATTAAATAATCGATTAATTATTAGAAGAATATTTTTCAACTTTGCGAAATGAACGGATGTGCATTTTATGAACCAACCCTGTAAAAAAAAATAGCGACCTTAAGTTGAAACAGTCGATTTTATATAGCTAACAACTTTACTTTCGGGCCATGTCTTTCGCAGGCATCACATTCCTTGGTAAGCTATCATAAATAAGCTGATGTTATGGTACTGAAATAGCTTGTCAATGATGAAAACACCTTTTCATTTATATATGCTAAGGTAGATGGGTTACTCAAAAGGCTCTTTTGTATAAGTATATGCAGTAATCTAAGACGTTTTGTATCGATTAACACTTAAGTAAAGATACGGAGACACCGTAGAACGGGCCCGTCTTCCTTTTCTTACTCAGTCGAAACCTGACAAGCTAGAAAGTTTATAAACAGAGTTCGTTGTATAACGTTAGATGCTTGGAATCCTATGTTCGTGGAGCTTTTGATAAATTGATAAATCGTTTGGGTGCTGTTAACTAATATCTCGAAGCCAAGTATACTTACTTAAATATTAGATGTTTAATGCAACGATAGTGCACAACACGAAACAATTGGTGCATTGAAAAATGTGAAGTTTCCCTATTGGTTGCATGACAAATGTAATTGGGGTACTCATCAATAAAATCCAAATCGAAATCGCTGTATATTCTTTACAAAGCAAAATCTCACTCTCTAATACAGATATATACTTTTACATATTATATACTTTTACGTATTATAGCGTTGAACTAAATATGTTGAGACTAAGTTGTGAAATAACGCATTAGGTAACGGATCTCGTGAGTCAATATCAAATGTGAGAGGACAAGGAATAAGGGCAACTAAAAATTGATGTGGTGTAGTCCAAATGCTAGGTATCTATGCCACAGAAAGAGCCGACCGCAAGGAAATCCCTCACGAATCCGAAGAATAATGGAGCATGCGATCAATCAATTGTCCACGTATTCCTTGGTCTTGGATTGCATTCAAGTCGAACCCCCAAATGAATTACCTCATAATCTCTGTAAGGACCTAGGGGTTACTTCTATGTAATATTATTCGCTTTAACTCTTTGGCCCTCCCCCTTAGCGATGTCAAACTAGAAATATACGCTTAGCCTCGCTTGCTTTTGGGTCACAATTCCCTCATAATCTCTGTACAAACCTAGAGGCTACTTCGATGTAATATTATCTGCTTTGGACCTTTGGCTCGCCGGACTAAAGACATGCACTTAGTCTCGCCCACTTTTAAGTCACAGTTGCCCGCTAGCGCAGCCCCCCCTATCATCTCAGCCACGTTGTCCACCCTTAGGGCCTGGGTTGTCACATTCTTCACCCCTCATGACACAATGCCCTCACTGTGGCCTCACATGCTTTTGGGAGGCAATTGTGATACCACCTGTGAGGAATTGAGGGTTACTATTATGTAATATTATCTGCTTTAAGCCAAAGGCCTTCATGACTTTAAAACAAGTTACATAGATTAGAAAACCTAATCCTTATCAACTAGCTCAAGACTCCCCCTTTGGCAATGTAGGATAGGAGACATGTGCTTAACCTCGCTCGCTTTTAGGTCATAGTCACCCACTGACGTAGCCTCCCTTGCCATCTCGACCATGCTATCCACATTTAGGGTGTAGGTCGTCACAATCTCTCCTCGAGAACTTATCCAGAAAGTTGACAGAGGAGTAATCCACATCGTTCATCTTATTTGTTTGAATTCGCAACTCACGAGCAGAATTTGACATTTGCTGCCTGGGATGTTTCACATGTGTTCACTCTTTATGTAAAACTCAAAAACACGAAAAGCCCAGTTTTTCTTCCTTTAGTTCCAAGTTCACGACAGGAGCCCTGTTTTCCTTCCTTTAGTTCCAAGTTCAGCCCCTCCGAATTTTGCTTGGACCACAAAGTCCAAGTGGGCTTTTCTTAATCTATCGCATCGGGCTTTCCATAACGGGCTATAGGTTAAACGTTTTCTTTACCTGACCTCCATGCTTCCAGATAAGCTATAATTCTCGTCATTCATGCCGGCTCCATCGATGCCCCCGGGTGGACGCTCGACTACTCCATACATCTACGAAGCCCTAACTAAGCTCGGACTTCTCCTGAGCAATGAACTCGGTCCATGAGATTCGGCATCTCCCGTGTTATTTCACAGCAAAAGTCATCAAATTAGTCTCCGTTTCTCAAACGACTGTAGCAGCTCGAGAGCTCAACTTAATTGGGAGGAAAAAGCAGGGTCGTGTTATGCCGAGCTTTGGCGATAATCACGCGATGAGCTGGTTGCTTTTATGACTTTCAAATCATCAATTAATGCTCAGATTGGACACGAGAAGAATTGACAGTGAGGCCTAGGCTGAGGAAATATCTCCATTGAAAAATCAACACAATGTGCGCGAAGTTCGCCGCCACGAGATTTTGCAGAGAGAGCCAAAATGGCAGAAGAAGGCTTCCGGGATTGGTCTAACGTTTTCATCTTTTTATCGGGGTGATGCGACGTCACTACACCAATTTTAATTTAAGGAAACCAGTTCAGTCTCTCAAACAACGATGGAGACACCTTTTATCTCGTAAAAGAAGAGATTCTTTCCTTGTCAATCGGTTTCCTCCAAGGTAAGGGATGCTGTTGGCGGAAAGCCAACCGGTAACTTCCTTGGCCACGATTTACTTAAGGTCTAAGTCTCTTTGACGCATTTCCATCTGTTCACCACTTCAGGTGGGGGGAGAGCGAGAGTCGAGCGGGCAGGATGCACCATCAAATGATGCGAAACAGCGGTCTTAGCAAAACCAATCAAAGTGAAAATGAAGTTCGTGACTAAGTACTGATATAATTATAGTAAATTCGCATTAGCTGAATGTATATAACTCCTCTAATCAAGATTTTTTTTTGTTTTTTGTTTTTTGTTTTTCGTTTTTGTTTTTGAGGATCAAAATTGTCATCAATGATAAGTGCATGAAGTGGGTCCGCGCGCTTTTGGGAATCCTCTAAAACGAGGGAATCTGAGGCTTCAGCAGCCTTGCGATGGAGGGCAAAAGCAGTAGAGGAGAGAAGGAAAAGATGGGAACAGCAGATAAGACATTGACTTTTCATTTCCAGTCACGATCCGACAACTCCCCTTTTCTCGGCCCAACCGTTTCCTTTGTTGCTTTATTGGGCCGATATCTTAGCTGGGTAAATAATGCCCCCACGAAAGTTCGGTTCTCCCTTTAGGTTATAGTAAGTTCCCGCAATCGAAAGCGTTGCAGTGAGATTCTTGAACCGGATAGTGTTCAATCGATCATAAGGAGGATTGCGAGCCAGTTGATCGATCGGGTCTTGAGGAGAAGCCAACAAGTCCCGATGCTCAGCACATAGAGGATGTTCATGCACATTCATACGACTCGAAACTCGATCTGCTCAATGTGTTACTCCCGAACGCTATTGTGTAGGCTAAGTTTAACATGTTATGCCGTTCGCATATCAAACGACTGTGCTAGAAAAGCATAATAGACAGAGCAAAGAGAAAGTAATAATAAGGCACGTAAAGGACCTATAAGCGAATCATCGGTTTCAAAGACTTGTTCTCTCGCTTCTTTTCTAATGGAGCGCAAAACAGTTATGCTCCACTAATCAAACGTGCCGCCAATCAATTACATGACCTTTCAATGACTCGGTAATTCTTTGTTTTAGGTTCTCCTAATTTGAGAATAGCTGGAGCACGAACGCTTTCTTTCTAGCCCTCTAGGTCTTCTTCGTTACCTTTGGAGGACATGGGGTTTGCCTTGTCCAACGCCGCTAAACAATGTTAGCGACGGAAATACTTCCGGACACGAGAAGTTAAGACAAAAGGCAAAATGCACCTGTCACTTTCTTAACCTTAGTAGTTGTGGATTTTTCTTTGCTTTTCTTGTTGCAGATCCGAGGTGTGCATATTAAGCAAACGTCCTTTCGTTCCAAGACTTTTCTTGAGGTTCATCGGAAGCCTCGGTAGCACGCCGACGAGATGATTCGTCGAGTAATGAAGAGGGGTTCAAAGTTTCGCTTTTTCTTTGAAGACGTATCTCCATACATCATCAATGTGTAGCGCAAGCGAGAGCGTGCATATTTCTTGAATCCGATTGGCTGATAGAGTGTTGTATAACTACATTCAACTCGAAAAGAAAATGCAAAACACGCATGCCATTAGGGCGTGGATCCTATGCGTTATCCATCTCTCTCTCTCTCAAAAATTTCTGCTTTTCTTCTCTTTCCATTTGCCAATAATTGGAGGTGTGGGCAACGCTTTTCTTGACTGCGTACACACATTTGAATAAAAATAAACGGAGCAGATAAAAGGGACTTTGAAAGCATATGCGCTTTGGCAATGGAAAACAATTAGATAATGCAAAGCTAGGAAAGATGACCAGCCCCTCTGTGAAAGAGATGGAAAGAAAGGAACATGGCATGCACTCCTAAGCAAAAAGCCAAGTTGGATGTTTGAGCGAATTTCAGATTCCACTGGATAAAAGCTTCCCAAGAAATGCTCTCCATTTTGGCTCAATCCCGGCACCGTTTCGAAGGCCCTTATTTTGTAGAGATGTGAATAACGAGCGATCTTCTCCGTCTGAAGCGATGAATTCATTTGAACCAATGAATATGTTAGATCAGGCGACAAATTTATTGGACTCCGTTCGAGTTAATTGTGTACTTGTATCTAAATGAATGAACCGCCGTATGCAAAAATCGGTAGGGAACTTTGCTTGGTAGTCGATTGTGTTCAGCCACCACCGCGCAGCACTGGCGAGGGGCCGCCGTGCCTTTGATTCAAGCAGATCTGGCTGAGGGTTCCCCGGTGTTCTGATATGGAGCAAGATGACTGACTGGTTTCAGCTCGACCAAAGTTCATTTCTTTCGGCTTAAGCGGAAGTTCCGATATTCATTTTTCTTCGTTGACTTCGTGATCTTCCAGGGAAGTGAAGGAAGATGGCGTGGTGGTGTTGGGGTGAGATCGCGAGACGTGCGAGGGAAATGGCTGCGCCGCTGCCCAGGCTTCGGCAAGGGTTCGCGACCGGGAAGGCCGCGCCGCTGCCCAGGCGTCGGCGAGGGGCCGCCTACACCGCACGCATCGCCGCCGCCGAGGCCCAGTGGTCGCCGTCACTGCGTCGACGGCTTGCAGTCCGTCGCCGTGGCCTATACTTGTTGAGGGCGGCCTTCTTGTCAAACGAGCGGATCTCGTCATATCCCGATCGCCATCACCCGCGTTGAGCCCTCCTCCAGCAGCTTCCACGCCACGTCCTCGCCCTAGCAGCGCGCACGCATGTCCGAACTCGTCTCGTCGGAAGGGCTCAACTCGCAACAGCCGTCTGTTAGCGGCGAGGGTCGTGATCTCGCTCAGATCTGCGGCGAGATCTCTCTCTCTCTCGCTCTCTCGATATGTATGCGACGCTGCAGCGCCGGTAGTGGAGGCGCCACCTGAGCTCCGGAACGGCGCCGGGCCTTCGCCAGTGCCTCCGCAACGCCATAGCCGCCGCTGCCACAGCCACTTCTCCCTCCCCGTTTTTACCTTTTAACTTTTTTTCTTCTTTCCAAAATTCCTTTTTCTGATTTTCAAAAAAATTGTTTATGTAATTTATTATGTTTCACCCACACCAATATTTTCATTTATTTGAGAGAAGGATCAGCTCCAATATATATATAATCTTTGAGGCCTAATCAGCAAAAAAAAAAAAAAAAAAAAAAATCAGAGATTAGTAATGTCTTTTAATGTAAATTGGTAGTAATAATTAAACGTTAAGCACAAGGATTTAGCCTTGGCGATTTTTCATCCTTAATAAAATCCCTTTAGGTCTTTAGCATTTTATTCCAATATTCTCCCTCACTTATCTCACCCATCGATGGAAGTAATACTCCACTAGTAATGAACCCTTGCCGTCGGCACATTGAGATTAGTAGTACATATAACTATTTTAATCAAAAAAAAGTTCTAAGATTAAATGATGTGACAAGAACAATCTTTTGATAAATATATACAAGTGAGAAAATTATGTGATAAATTCAAAATATATTTGGTATCTTACACCAACTTATCATCGGCGAGATGGGTGAATAAATATTTGGAACAATCTTTTCCTTCAATTTTTGGAACAGGACTTTCCTAATATATATGATATTTCGTTAAAAAAAATATTCAAGACACCATCTATTTTATTAATAGTCCACATATATCTTTTGATCTATTTAATGTAACTTTTTTAATATGTGAGAGATTGTTAAAAAAAAAAAAAAGTTTGAGATGCGCCACGTAGTTATTTCGATAATTTTCATATGTTAGGTTTAGGTAGCTAATAACCTTTTTTCCATTTAAAAAAAAACAAATAAAAGGTCACCGCCTTCCTACCTAAAAAGATTGGAAGTATATATATGATTTGAAATACGCCGAATTAACATAATATCAACCAACAAAATTTCGATGTCAATACAGTTTCTATAAAACATACTTTGTATATCTCATCTTTAGAATAAACATCACATGCACATCAGAAAAATATCGAATTAAGTACACTTAGTGTGAATCCAAATATGTTTTTTTTTTCTTTTTATGTCTAATCAAATGGTATTCTCGTATTACACATTGTAATATATTGTAACTTGTTATGTCAATCATTGTCAAGTACATTCAAAAGTACATTTTTAGACAATTAGACCAAAAATAAAAAAAAATAAAAAACAAGGGAAAATTCCATAGAAAAGTAGGGCAAATTTTGAGAGGGATAAAGCGTAGAAAACGGGCAGGACGCAAGTGGGCGAGAGTAGCACTGAAAGCTACTTTTCTTTATTTGTGGTGAACAAATTAGTCAACTGGCCCTTTCATGAATATAGATGTTATGACCGTGTCTTTTTTTCATGATATGTGTATTGCCATTCATGTCATAAGCACCAAAAAAGAAAAAGTCGTAGTTGTATGTCGAATCATGCCGAAGATGCGATAACTTCGACGCACCTACGTGACTATGGCACCGGAAAAAGGCAAGGTGTACACGTTGATGCCGCATTCTCACAATACATCACATCATCAAGCCAGCATTTACAGAAATATTTTCCTCAATAAAAGAATTTTAACTTAGAATTTGATTAACCAAAGATAAACTAGCATTAGACATGTAAGACATTGTTAATGTTTCTTCTAAGTTAGATCATGGGATAATTAAACCATGAATACATCCTCCGAGATAGATAATCTCTCCCGTGTGCGTAAGAGCACCTCGTTGCTGCAAAGTATTGCAACACACATCCTTCGTCATCATGCCCTTGTCGCTATCTAGCCTAGTTGCACTAGCTAATTACTTGTTGCTGAATCTCGTCGCTTCATAATCCTCTCTACTCTAATATCACGAGCCCAAGTTGAACCTCGTAACACAGGGCGAAGCTCAGTCCTGTCAACCAAAGATATAGGATGAGCAACCAATTGAGAGGCCTAAGCGAAACTCAATTTTGAAGCTATCATATTTCATCCCAAACGCAAAGAGCTACTATACTTCTCTATCCATCGGTAGTCCGTATTTCAGTACTAATGTGATGTCTACTCACTGCCGATAAGTCTCTTGATTCTCACTTGAGCTTTTTTTTCTTGAGTGAGCGGGAATACATGAGGTGATATTATGGAGTCTTCCACCTTGGAACAGATCTCTCACCTATTTTTTTCTCTCTTAAGCCTTTTAAAAACGTACTTAAGTCCATAGCCAGACCTCGCAACATAGACATATAAAAGAAAAGTCAATTAACAAAAAAACGAGAAGGGGAGAGCGGAAGGGGACTTGAGAAAAGGGTTAGCGACTTGGGTAGAGACATAATTTCGCTCGGACGGAGAGATGGCGGGACGGGTAGGAGTAGCAACTGATCTTTGGCTGGGGTGCCTGGTGCTCTTCGCCAGCACAGGGGAAGGAAAGGGGCGGGGAGGGGAGGCGGAAGGAGAAAAAGGGAAGAAACCGGGGGGGAACCAAGAAAAAGGAAAAAAAAAAGGTGGAAATAAGCTTGGGACGCGAACGAAACGTATCCATCGGATCAATGTGTCCACACCGCAAGGGAATAACTCCACCATACAAACATCCCTCAACTTTCAGGCCAAATCCGAATCCGAGCGGAATCGGTCCTACTACGACCGGGTCGATCATATGGGTGGTGCAGGAATCGCATCTAGCCAGAGGCCGAGACCGGGCCCGCCCCCGCCTACTAAATTTCGGCATCGGACGATTTCTCCTGCGGAAAACCTATATTGACCGGCGACCTCGCGCCAGAGAATTGCACCGGGGGGGGACGGGTCAGGTGGGAAAAAAGGAAAGGGCGGAAAGGGGGGGGGGGGGGGTGGGGCGGAGGCTTTCTTTAATGGCAAGGCAGGAGGGAGGCTTAATGAAGAGCATCTCGGTCGCTGCTACACCAAAAGGGAGGGAAGGGAGGGGGACCCACTTTTGCTTGTGTTGTTCCTATGATTATTATTATTATTATTTAAAAAATAAAAAATAAAAAAAGAAGGGGGAAGAAAGGGGAGGGTGCAAACGATAAAACTACCCACTCCCATCATTTTGTAGCATTCCCCTCCACCCAGCTAGGAGTATCGTCCCCCCCATTCAATCCAATCCCCCACCCCCAAAACAGAACAATTAAGACCAATAAAAATATCATGTCATGACAAAAGTGACTTAAAGTCTTATAAAACTTACGATGCTCGATTTTTTCACACGAAATGCTCGAAATCTTTTAAAATATGTATGTATCGATATGTTGAATCATCGATTTCTTTTATAAGATCTTGATACTTATCATTAATTTAAAAAATTATCATGTTGTAAGGAGGAATTGTTGATAAATAGGGGTTAAAAGGAGTGGATAAAAAGATAAAATGCCCCCCCGAGTGGATCTTTTTTATCCTAGTTATTTCTCCCAACGTGCGACTGATCAGACATGTAAAAATTCCCAACGTACGGTCGCCGAAATCCTGTCTTCTCCAACCACGCCGTGCCCTGTCTCCCTCCTCCAACGATTTACCGGCCACCGGATCAGCCCGTCCCCGCACGTGCTTCCCCCACCCCCCACGTGCGACCTCCCCTCAACTCAACTCTCTCTCTCTCTCTCTCTCTCTCTCCTCTGCTCCTGTGGTGCAACAAATAAAAGTTAGAGAGAGAAACCAAAGGCATTTTCGGTGTCGCTCTTGTGCGTGGGTGTGTGCTTGTGGTGCGTCTGCTGTGTGCGACTTGTATGAGAGTTAATATATAAAAGAACAATTTTCGCCCTTCGGTCTTGGTGTTGTATTACCAAGTATTCTTTCGGTCCTCGCCCCTTTGCACTCCCTCTCTCTCTCCCTCCCTCCCTCCTCTCTCTCTCTCTCTCTCTCTCTCTCTCTACAGCGCCCATCTTCCATCGTCGCCTCCACCTCCTCCCACCCGCATACCAGACCTCGAAAAAGATCGGACCTTGGTGCTGTCCGAGCTGGTGGGTCGGTCTCTGCTGGGCCGTTCTCGTGTTCGGTCAAGCGAAAATCGCACCTTTCCCTTCCTTCGCGTATATTTGTTGCGGCAACCGAAGTAAACGAGCGGCATGAGGATCAGGAAACGGCAGGTCCGGCTCCCTCTCTCGGCTCTCTCCCCGGTCCCTCTCTCAGATCCCCTCTCCAGCCGCTCTTGCCTGGTGCAACTCCGGCCCGCCCATGACGACGACAAAGCCGGCGGCCCCGTCGGTCCGCGGCCGTCTGATCGACCCAATCGGCCTCCCCAGCCGGTCGTACCCGAGACGGAGGGCCGGGATTCGTCTGATTCCGCTGCTGCTGGGGAGGAGAACAGGAGGAAGAGAGATTTCCCGGTGAGTGGAGGGGGAAAGACGTTCATTTTATGCACTTTCCCTTTGTTTTGCGAAAGGGGTTGCTCTCGATTTCCATCCTTCTTTTTGCTTTTCGTTGGGAATAATGCAATTCTTGTTCAATGTGATTTTTTTGGCGAGAGCTGTGCTGTCTGTGATTTGATCCATCCCCTTTTTCACTTAGGTGGGGTAGTAGTACATGTTGGTGTAAGTTTTGTGGTTGAATACTAGATCCTCTATGGTGATGCGTGAGTTTTACAGGAGTTGCTGCAAGGAGAGGAAGAAGATGGAGGAGAGCAGAAGGGTAACGATTCCAGGTAAGAACGGGAAATCAAGATAATTAAACGAAAAGTCAGAAGAAAACCCCAAATTTGTATATCTCTCCTCTTCATGGAAAAATTCTTTGTAGTAAAAAAGATGGGAAAAAAAAAAAGAGAGAGAAGAGCTTAAAAGATCAGGTAGACCAGTCACTTGATTCACGTTACACCCCCACATAAAGAAGAAAATAGGGAGGAAAAAATGATTTAAGGGAGAAAAAGAGAGAGACAAAAATACCTGTATATTTAGTATATATTATTATCAAAGTGGAAATACTGTTTTAGGAGATTTTTTTATATATAGATCAGCTTTGGCTAGCCACCAATTTCGCTTCCCATCTGAATCTAATCTCACCCTCTTCTTTCTTTCTTTCTTTGCTTCTTTCTTTTTGATTTTCCTTGTTATATATATTTGGCCAACTACTATATATGTATAGAGCCATAGAGATGTATATAATGCTGATGCGGTGCACGTTAGCATAGGATGCTGGTCCCCCATCCAACGAAAGACACAATAAAACATTTTTGCACCCTTCATTGTTGCACTTGCACTCACTCCATTATTATTATTATTGGGTCGTTCCTTTCTCCCTCGTCCCTCCTTCTGTGCCTCGAATTTCTGCGCACAAGTGCGTTCGTCGATCTTCTCTTTTTATGACTCGCCATGCTCATTGGTTGTGCTGCGTGACTATCTTTGCTCGCCCAGTGCGTCCGCCGTAGAGTATCCGAGCTGGGATCTCGCAAATTCATTGCCTTCCTATCAAGGTGAGTCCTCCATTTCAAAAGAGCATGAAAGCTCGGAAACGTGTGTGACTGATAGAGCACGGGACGGGGGATGACGAATGTGGCTTGTTGTGTAATTGTTAGCAGCGGAGAGATGGGGCGAGGGAGAGAGAGCGTTCCCGCTGAAGAAGAGAAGAGGGAGTTTGGGCGAAACCGTAATGCTGGATGGTAAAGATAGTGGCTTCAAGAAGATGAAGCTCGTCAAGTCGGGGAACGCGAGAACAAGCAAGAAAGATGCGAGGCAGGACGATAGTGAGGAGGATGATGACGGCGAATTTGAAGAAGGGCGAGACCAAGGTGGAGGGGAAGAGAAGAAGACCGTGGTGGGCATTGAGAGCTCCGGTGCAAAGAAGAGAGGGAGAGGCGGCGTGCTCATGGAGGGTTCGAGGTGCAGCCGCGTCAACGGGAGAGGATGGCGGTGTTGCCAACAGACTCTGGTGGGGTATTCGTTGTGCGAGCATCACTTGGGCAAGGGGAGGCTCAGGAGCATGACCAGCGTCCGGAGCAAAAGCAAGAGACCCAATTCGTCGTCGTCATCGCGAGCCAACGAATTACTTCCAGAAGAGAGAGCTCTAGATCCACCGTCGAAAGCAGAAGGTGCCGAAGATGGAGATGAAGAAGACGATGGCGATATCGAGGACAAGGCGGCATTGAAGAAGAAGGTGAAGCTCGGGATGGTGAAGGCTCGCTCCATGAGCAGCTTGCTCGGCCAACCAAGCAGCGCGACCGCAATTGCCGACGCACCGTAATGATGTCGGGAGCGTGGACAAGCATTCGCGAGTGCCAAGTCTAGGTTAGCAACAATGCTAGCCATACTATAGGATTAGCGTATGTATCGGTATGCAGCGAGTGATTTAACATACCCAAATCGGGGTTTCGTCCCACTTCTCTAAATATCGACTCGCCGTCTGACACGTCACTTAGCCCGTTAATTTTGTGTGAAGAAAATTTGTGTGTACCCAGTAGCATTCGACGATGTCCGGGGGAGAGAACTGATTAGAAACAAGAAAGGAGGTGTGAGTAATTGATGTAGTAGGCCAAGCGTTTCTAATGTTTTCGAGCTTGTATTGTTTTATGTACGAATCAAGATGAAGAAAAAAGGTGTGTTCTCCGATGATGCAGGAGATTTTCGTGATGGGTTTTTCTCTGTCAGACAGATGGAAAGGGTTCTGGTCTTCAATCCGCGTTTGGTTTTGATTATCCTACGATGGTCAGTGTGGTATTTATTTTATTCATTTATTCCACCTTTTCCTTGAGGGGGGACGAGGAAAGTTAGCCGTATTTATAATAAATTCTGCGGTGGGGAACTACCCAAGAAGACCGAAAGCTTTCGATGATCACTGTATCATTATTTTGACTCGCGATGAAGGGCATGTGATCTGGCGCTCGGCTGCCGCACATGCAAATTTGGAGTTTGCCAAGCGAAGGAGACGGGAAACAGCTCAAAAAGAGGGGGGGGAGTGCATGGTCAGAAAACCAATCATGGCATGGGAAAACATTCGACCATTCATCCGAAAGTACGAACGGGAGGGGGAAAAAAAGGGGGAGGGAGCGAGATACACGACATGGAGACTTTTCAATTTTGATGGCACGTTAGCTCGAATCAGAATAATGTAAGCCAGTTAAAAAATCTTAGGTAGATTCGCAATTTCATGTAATTTGAACGAGTCGTGAAAATGCCAAGGGCTCGAAAATTTCCACGAGAGCTTAGCTGTCGTGGAGTAGAGGCGTCTTTGGAACCTCACGTCTGTAGAGCCCTAATTTTATCTTGTAGGAAAAAGGTTGGCTTCATCTTCTTCTACATGTCGATGAATTCAACGCACTCGTTCGACTTTTTCAAGCCATCGATCGTGAGAGTTCTAAGAAATAAACGTCAAATTGATTCCATCAAGTGAATCGTTATATACGTTTAATATGCTTCAATATGTTTTTAAATCGAGTGGGCCACTTTCGATATGAGGATGCAACGCGTCAAGTGACATGCATTTGGCATCTAACTCACTCAATCGTGTCTCACTCTGTTAATCTTAGACATTAAGGTTGCATCTAGGTTGAGGGCGGCTAATCAGCAAAATTAGGATTAATTACTAAATGATAAGGTATTCACGAGTTCGATTATTATCCCCGGCAATCCCTGAACCGATTTCATGCAGATAATTTCAATTTGCATGAATTCGTGTAAGTTGATTTGGTCCATTTTAACAGATAAAATCACCTAAGCGAAAGGCATGTTCTTTGTCCTATATCCGTACGTGTATTGTGCATGGAAAGCCTTTTGCATGAATTTATAACACTATTCTACTTCCAACGAAAATCGTGAACTTGTATAGATCGTTCTAAGTGCAGTATGCTACGTTTCATGCAGTTTATCACCTTATTTCCTTGGTAAGGGTTGCTGATTGAATTAGTGAAAATATTGGGTCTATCTCGATTATTTTAAATGCAGGTTCACTTAGGATATATCCATTATTCATCCATTTTTTTTCCCGTAAACAAAGTGTTAATCACGTTGCACTAGAGTTTAGCAACGAGTGCAACTCTTTTAGGACTTTTTTTTCTTTTTTTGTGGTCAGTACTCTCTTAGGACCTATTAATATGTAATCTGTGCTCTCTCTGGTTCAAATTCATCTCAAAGTCCCCATTTTTTTTTTGCCTATGTATAATAATGTGACATTGACTAGATATATCGCATCACCGATAATTCCATTCCACATAAAAAGTAGGGGAAAATATAATGCATTGATATATCAAACGATGCAACGGATCACATACTATCAGTCCTTGTATATATTGATCGTTATTCAACACATAATAGAAGTCTTCCACGTCACTTAGTTTGTTAATTTTGTAAATCAACTTTTACCGAGGATTAAGCAGGAGATTACGAGAGAGTAAGTTCGATAAAGATTGCCCAATATGGTGCACCAGTTGATAAACAGGATTTTCCTTTTTTGCCGGAAGCTAATATGCATATAAGACGCAGTGTGTTGAAAAGCACATGTCCCCGTGGGTCCATAATTTGTCGTTAAGAGCACATTATTTAGCTTCCGATGGGGAAGCGATCCTTTTACACCATGTAATAATCATGTTTCGTGAAGAATTAAGGCAAGGGAAAGCGTGAAGTCAACGGCAGACATGTCCGTAAATCCAATTGCGAACAGCCCAATTAGAGACAGCAATCAAAGCTAGAATCATTGCCCAATTTCACCAAGATGTGTTCTTTATTGCAGACCTCTGCTGGATCCATTTCTGGATGGTCGTGGTCCCATGAGTAAGAAAGGCAATGATACAATGGCTAATTACGCGTATATATTTTGAGCAGTGATGAAAAAGGAGGAATCTTATTATGTGAACTTTATAAAAAAGGATCATGTATGAATCATATATAATTTGAGCCGGCACATTAGACTATCCAACCACCACAAGGGATTTAAACCTACGATGATGCTAAAAGATAGCTTTGTTAATGATGATCGAAATGTTTAATCATGGGGCTCCTAATACGTAGTTAGGGAGTTTTCCACTCAAGTAATTTGATAGGTGACGGGAGTGCATATATATATGCATACTATGTCATATCAAAGTCATTTTGAAGCAATACGAAACTTTACAAACATCGCTACATGAAAATTCAATATGAGTCCGGCAAAAACAAGCTTCTTTAACTTCATTTTCTAATTCAATATTTCGTATATATAAATGCCTTTGAGACCGATAACTTTTGGCATGGTTTTTACCGGTGATAACTGTTCGTTATTTTTTTTTTCCCCAAAAGATAAGAACTACTTGAGCATTTCGTTTTTAAAATTTTATATATCTTACAAGATTATCGAGAGAGTTCATATTCTTTGTTTTTGTTCATATGCTGAGACTGTGGATCAATACCCTCGAAATATAAGTCTCGCTATATCTTACATGCGATTGACATAGTTATTTTTATTTTTCATTTCGCCAGTGGGGTTACGATTTTGCCACCGAGTTCGATGCTCTTTGATTGGATTTCATCAAAAGGCCTTCGATCTCCAGAAACACAGAAAATTAAAGGCAAAATCGAACAGAACCAAAGGAATAAACCACAGTCCTGGCAAATCATTCCAACAATCAGAAACTAAAGAGCTGAATCAATATACATCGGTGACTTCGATGAGAGTGCTCGAAGACGCTGGCAACGGAGAGATTGGCAGACTTGTTGTGATGTTAGTACAACGAGGGAAGAATGCTTGAGAAAAGAGATATAGAAGCCAGTGGGAAAGAGAGAGAGAGAGAGAGATTAGGGCACGATCTCGCTAAGTTTGAAGAAATGAAGTTGATACGGAGAGAACGAACTGAAGATTTTTCATGGAGATATATTTCCCGCTTTTGTTAAAGGAAAATGAGTTCTGTACGGTTAAACTAACTTTTCTGAACGCTTCCCTACGTATGTATGAGGAAAGCCATACCAACTTGTACATGTTACCTTGCGGTTCTCAACTTCCGTTTTTAAAACCGAGAAATTACTGCGCTTGGAACGGTAAATTTATGTATTTTATAGCTGCACAATTAGAAAACCGCAGTGTAGGAAAAAAACCTATTTTGTTCCTAGTGTCCCGAAATGAGCAATACTCTATAAACATCATTGGATAGAAGTTAATCGTGAGTAAGGCAATGTCAAACTTGTTTAACTTCGTTTTTCTAGTTCAATCTCTTGAATATGTCAAAACTTTTGAGACCAATTATACTTCTGGCACAGTTTTTATCGAACGATGAACACTATTCATATGCCGAAATTTCAGCATAGCTCATCCAAATCCTTTTTCTTAGCTTTCTTATTCTTATTAGGGTTTTTTTTCTTTACTATTTAAAGCATTTCGTGTTCAGATTTTATCTCCTAAGAATATCAAGGGAGTTCACATTGTTTTTTCTTGTTTAACATCTAAAGTATTATAAATCGATGCCCTCTAAACCAATAATGAATATTATCATCCGTGAATGACGTGTGACGGACTAAATCAGAAAATAATATGAAAATTAAAATATGGGTCTTCGCTATTTCTTACGTGCGACGGATGGACATATTTTACTAAACTAAATTTATACTTTAACTTCTTCCCGACGGCTTCCTGCTTGTTCTGTGCAATTCTTTCTTCGCAAAAGATGAACTGCCTGGGTTGCAAAGTTGAAAATGGACGTCTTATGTATATATTTCATCTCCTACCATACCCCACCATGGCAAAGACAAATTATTCTCTCTCTCTCTCTCTCTTCCTTTTTCATTAAGGATGACGTGTACAAGGATGTGTGTTGTGTGTGCTGTGTGGGATTGATTGGAAGAGAATTGGAAAAAAAATAAAAGAAAATTGAGAAGGAAAGGTAAGGAGGAGGTGAAAAAGGTGACGACAAGCCAGGCTGGTTGGACAGCAGGAGCATTATTAGAATTTAGTATGGTGATGTTGATGGACACCACCCTCCCATTTTCCCTTGTCACCAATCTGGCTCCCCATCTGTGCTTCGGCTCCCGGGAGGGGCTTTTAATAATCATCGACCTCACCATAAAGTTAAGCTGGTATTCACTTAGATTATTGGTACACAACACTAGTAATTTAATTGCTGTATATTATATATTAACTTAGCCTACTCATAAAAAAAAAGTTCTTTTGGGAAGCCGGCAATTCTTGGAATGGAACCATTTGTACACGTATTGAATAGTTCGCGTGTCATGATCCATATATATGTATGTATTAACGGTGGTCTTTCTTATTAAACGGTGGTCACTAGGTTGAGACTGATCAAGACAAATGAAATGCCACTTTTGAAGGACATTTATATTAATATTCTTTCGAAGAAGCATTAGGGTTTTTGGTCTTGTTGCTTTGTGGAGAGAGTAACTAGGTATTATGGACTTTACCAAAAAAAAAAAACTAGGTATTATGGGGTGATTCTGTGTCCGTCTATTGTAGCCTTTGGAAATGATCTCAAGATACTGCATCAGTTGGTGATATGAAAGTGACTATGTAAATTCATTTTATGAATGATGTAATGGACAGAATCAATCACAATATGAAAAATGTAACAAAAGTTATAATTTTCTTATCGGGTCTTGTGTGGTCATCTTTCGAATAGTTTATTTTATGGATGACATGATGAATAAAATCAATCACAATATAAAAAATGTATTATAAATTATAACTTTATTGTTGGGTCTTGTATAGTCGTCTCTATTTCTTAAAATATGAGTAATTTGTTATAGTGTAACTAGTTTATGTGTTAAATACTCATCGCATTACCAATTCTAGAATCGAGTTTCCTAAGTCACGAGCACCATGCTATATCCTTCTTAATCTTCCTACTGGATTCTGAACAATCGACTACAATTTTCTATCCCTTTGCAAAAACCATGCATTTTTTGCGATTTTCAATCATAACATTCCTTTCCCCATGCGCGCATCTGATGTCGGATATTAGGGACAATTGAATCGTGTACGTGGAGCATGACAAGATCCATGCCGAGACTGCGCATTCCTCTTCTAACTTCACAGCCTGTTCATGTCTCAAAATCCCAATAATGTGCAGAAGGAACTTAGGATCTTGGTCAACATATCAGAATGCATCTAGGGAATAATGGATATAGCAGAGAATTCATGAACTTGCAAACCTAAAATTCAGCTGTTACTGAGCGTATACCAGCTGCTCTATACGTATAGGGTACATGCCTCCGGCCATATCATGCTTGAGTTGGCCAGCCTCACTCATTCTTGGCAGTTATACAGCTTAGAAAGCAAGTTAAAATCCCAAATTCGCAAAACTTTCATTAAATACATCATAAAAATCCTTTATAGAACTTCCCAAGTCACCTTGTCCAACTTTTTTTATTATTATTAGGTATTACAGCACCAAAAGAATAGTTTCCTCCAGTTCCGACACCTTCCCTGCAAGCATAGACATAGTAGAGAATATCAACATTCGATACAGAAAGTTTTAGGAAGCATTTCTGGCAAATATTATAGCGTTTCTGTCCACTGTTCACTGCAAGCAAGGGAAATTGGAGCTCTTATCAGTAATAGTAGGGTACTCACTGCAGCTGATCCGGCGCACTGATCTTGATTCGGAGATTTGATGATGGATCCATCGGCGTATCTGTATTGGTCCATTTGAAGTGTGAAGTGCTGCACGGGATGAGCCCCAGCCGATGTTACAAATGCTTGGTTCGTCCTAGCATCTGGCACCTTATAATGTGACGCTAAGCCGTGTCCAACTATGTTCCGTTGATTCATTTGCTGCTTTTCTTGATTGGACACTCCCACATTCTTGTCCGGCATCATGTTCCCACTGGAATTCATCTTCTCTTTTGCTCCAGAAACATATGTAGCATCTTGATCAGCAGCTCCCTTTCCTGGCTGATTTTTCTCTAGATAGCTCGAGTAAGACTTCCCCAAATCGATCGAGAAGTACGCGTCGCTGAACTGATGACTTGGAGTCGCGTGGCCTTCAGAAAGCAGAGGCGATTTATCCTTTGGACTTGTCTGTTCTGCAGTCGCCAAAGTTGAAACCGTGTCTAGTTTTCCTCTACTCAAATCAGGACATTTCGTCCAGGCACTCCCGATGTTGACGTTCTCTCTTAAAGGGCTAGGCATCTCGACCGGTTTGGCCACTTCACTCCTGGTAAATTTCTGCGCTAGTAGTTGCATTATTTCTTTGTTCGCATCTTCTTCCCTAGTTAGGTCCGCTCGATGGCAAGAAATAGCACATGTGAGGTGGTTATTGAACCGACAGCGGTTGCATCTGTATACCCACCCTCTGTAGCTGGGTTTATTGCACAGATCACACCTGAATTCATGTGGGAGTGAGAATACCAACTTAAGCACGTGAGGGTGAGCAGCGATTGCAATTGAAGGAGGCAGGGCCGCACATAATGCGTGATAAGAAACACTACACATGGCACAGCTGTAGTGAAAAGAACCATTGACCTGCTGTTCGCAGGCCTTGCAAGTTGAGTTGCCTCGGAAGGATGAGGACGGTGCGAGCAGGGTCAAGCAGTGATCTGGATGGGCGGGAAGTTGCAGCTTCCTCGGCATGTCGAAGCAGAGCCGGTGCAGGAGAAAAGGGCAGCTCTTGCAGTGGTAGTAGTCCGTTCCTGGGAGGAGACATAGTTTGCATCCAAAACACCGAGCATTTTGCGCAGGGGCCGAGTTTGTGAGTCCCATTGGATGGTCATGGCTAAAGTGATGAAGAACAGCTTCTTTTCTCATTACGTCCGTTGCTACTTGCTCCTCTTGGAGTCCATCATTTGTCACAGAAAACCTATTTTAGCAGCTGTTCCACGAGTCCTGGCTATTCAGTTTCTAAGTAACTACAAAAGAAAAGATGGGACCGAAAAAGAAAGATAACAACATGCAATGCTTTGAGCTGTGCAAATGCCGTTCATACCATTTTTAAGTAATTTGTGGACTTGAGTCCATGTGGTATATAGAATAGTGGGAAAATTGTGCCGGCCTCGGTGCTTCTTGATTACAAAGTTGCACTTTTGTCATCTCCCGGAATCCCAACTTGAAGATAACGAAGTTGACAACATTGTAATGGTCAAAGTCTCGCATAAAAATTGGGATATCTTTTCATTCTCTGCTCATCTCACGACGTGGAGCTTCTTCCTAGAAGCCAGACAAAACAAGAGAAGTGCAGGGAAACCTTTACCAGAAGACAAACGACATGCGACAATCTTGAAAACTTTCCTTTTGGTGCATTTGGACATTTGGCAGGCCACACTTTGAGGTTCTCACGGTTCCTACGTCTACGGCATCTAATGGGGTCGGCATTAGGGAAAATTGGAACCAATGTCCGAGGGCTTGATTCTCTTAGTAAGAGGCTCTTACCTTCACTATCGAGAATAACATAACCCTGCTAAATCCTGAGCAGTTTGTGAACTTTCTAAAGCCAGTTTTCTTCCATTTGGGTGATGGAGAGTGGTCCATCTTTGTCGATGAACATTTGCCTATAAAAAAGCAAACAACTCAAGCACAAAGTGTACAAGAAATTTAGAGAGAGACTAGAAGATGGTGAGCCCGTGGCCCATTTGTTCACACAAATGCTTATCTATTGTCGAAGAGTAACTTTCATCTTATTTAAGTATTACAAACCGTGACTAATGTGCATGACATGTACCCAGTCCATGGATGACACACCAGGTGACTTCTCCTATTCCCTCTGATGCAGCTCAGAGCCCCGGGTACTACTAAACCACCCATTCCAGCGCCGCCAAGGTTGTTCTGATTCGATGAGGAGAAATCACATTTCTTTAATGATGATATCAAATACTAGATGTGAAGATTCAGAGTCCAAAGGCACGAATGGAAGAGATCAGATCACTGGATATCATGCCTCGCTGATGGAAAAGGAGCCTGATGAAGCAGTATGTTCTGCCTTGGATGACTTGCATTGCTTCCGCTTATTGAGTACACTTTGCCCAGTGGTGAAACCTGATGGTCAGATAAAAGACAATCTGATAAGGCACCACAATTACATTCCAATAACTCATTCGATGATCATTTAAACCGAGTGCCCGTGATCGACGACATGTGGATTCCCATTGTTTGTAGGGACTGCAGGAGGTTGGGGGGGAACATTTGGTGCTGAAGCAGCAGAGGAGCAACTGAGGTGTATGTCAAACTCGCAGGCATCACATCGGTAAAGCCAGTGGTCAGAACCGGGGTTGCCACAGGGGTCACAGCAGAAGCCCTGAGAATCGCCATAAGGAGGAGAGAACTTCAGATGCAACTCATGGGGATGGCAATGACTCCGCTTTGCAAGCGGCATGAGCAAGCACAAGGAGTGGTACTGGACTTGGCACAAGTGGCAGTGATAAGAGGAGCCGGCCCGTTGGTGTCCACAAGCTCTGCAGTGAAAGCACGGCCTGAGTAGGAGCTTCAAGTCATGGCCGGTATCTGCTGGGTGCTGGACCAGCTCAGGCATGTTGTAGCGAGGACAGTGAAGAGAGAAGGGACAGGCTCCGCAAGTGTAGTAATCCTTGCCAGCTATTAGCTGAATGCTGCAGGCCGAGCATACTGCAGTGCCAGCTCCACTGAAGTTGGTAAGTTCCAACGGGTGTTCGTGGCTAAAGTGCCTGAAAACCGGCCTTGCCTCATTGTTGAGAGAGTTCATGTGTCTTTAGGGTGTGTGTGTATCTGTTTGATGCAGTGAATGTTACTAGAATCTGTTATCAATTTATAGTGTTGGCTACTTTAGGATGTCGGCACAGAGTTGATGTGAGACAGGTAAAAACAACCAGAGGTTTCCTGGAAAATGTCTTCCTACTCAGTGCTCGAGTTCACACGCAGTCGATTGTCCTGCAAGGTGAGTTATGTGTGAATCTATTGTTTATGTTCAGATCATTATCATATGCATGTCTTTATCTTATCAGGCGGTATGCTTGGTGTCAACAAGCTCATCGCTTCATGACAAATCCCTTCGGTTCTGTGCATCACACGAGATACTAATCTGCCATAAAATTCGCCAAGTCAAAAGGAGAATGTCCGACCTCTCTGCCTTCCTTGTCAGAAATTTAAAGGGACGAAAGGATGTTCGCTACTTCTTCAACGAAAATGCTTACGCTTCTCCCGTGAAAATGCGAATGAAATTTGTAAGCCGAAGGTTGGCCTCCTAAAATTGGGGTTAAATCAGACAACCTGAAATTTTTCTTCACTCAAGTCTGGAAAACTGCTTGAATGACTCGTATGTCTGTGCAGTTCATACACATATAACGATTGGTCGTATGACGCTTGAACCAAGCTTTCCTCAAGCAAGGGTAGCGAGCATTCCGTATCTTCTCAGAACAACCAAACTGGATTCAAATAGTCACGTTTCATGCTCAAAACCTAGAAGGCTTAAATCCTGGCAGCAGCACTACCATCGGCCGAACACACTAATAACTCTTAGCCCAAGCTTTGAATAGTACTCACCAATAGAACAATGTAGAGATAGTAAGACTGTCTACTAAAATAGTTTTATGAAGTGATGTTGAATTCTGCGTGTTGTTATTTATGTTACTAGGCTCATTTAGACAGCCCACACATCATTGCTTAGTAAACAAATTTACTGGACTTGTCTAAATATGGTTAACACTGTTCTCAAAGTATATCAATTTATTGCAGCCCGTGTCAAAAACCTCAGACCAGGGATTCGCAACCTCATCAAGGAAAACATTGGCATCTTACGCAAATGATCGGTTGCATCAAGAGAACACAAGTAGATCAAGTTTCTCGTAATTCTCCCTCCAGTAACTTCATTACAAAAGGATCAGGCATTAAAGACTTGACTCGGATGACTGGAAGGGCCACTCTTAACGGTAAAGAATTAGATACCACCGTAACAGTACAACTATCCAGCCGTCGTTGATGACAAGCTCAAAAACAGATCATGTAATGCAGATCCATGTAAAGCAGATCTATCTAATGCAGTCTCAAATACTAAATGTTGAATAAAGCAACAAAAAGATCAGCTCAGACATCATCAACTTGCACTGTCAAGTCTTGGATACCCAAATCATGATATAAACCATGGACAAACTGGATTAATGATTGGTCACTCATGCCATCCTTCACCTGTTAGCATGAGACAAAACCCGAAGCTTCTTAATCATTATTAAACCTTACTGAAGTAAGCTACCAGAAATCAAGTCAGAAGAGAACAACAATCAGGTGAAGAGGAAGGGAGGGCAATGCCTATTACATGCCACAATAATAAAGTTACCTGTACCGAAAGTGAGCCAATCACATGGCCAGGAACTAATTCCCACAACCGAGCCTGAGATATCTCTTTTACATCTTCTCGAGCTGTAATCTGCACGCATCTTTGAACCTTCAGTAACTGTTAAATAAATTGACCAATTTACGTGAGAAAATATAAAGAAATACATAATCACCTGTCTGCAGCATTTGCTCAATGCTGAAGTTGGCATACTAGGTGGAGCCATTTGGAGCAATATACCCCCACTTGCTTTAAAGAGTGGCATAACAAGCATAAAGACTGCCACTGAAACTAGTCCCAAACACAAAACCTCTGCATTCTGAACCCTGCAGAGCGAAAGGATTAAAGTCATCTCATGCAAACTTGAGAAAGAAAAAAGCAAGCAAACTAGCAGGTAATCTTCCTCACCAAAATAAATCAAGAATGGAATTAGTACTTACCCAATGGACAATAGCCAGGATGCAAGTATCAAACCTGCACTGAGAAACAAATATGTGCAAGCTCAAGATGGATTTCTAAATTACAAATGCACAGAAGGCCAAAGAGGACGCAAGAGTGGTTTTATACCTGCGAATGGAATCTGCAAGAACGTGCAGGCAAACTGAGTGGTAATTCATGTCTTCAGCTTTTCTATACACTGCAAACAAACAGAATGAGAGATAAGTAGCACGTAAGATGTTTACATAAATACTCATGCTCTACATTCTTTTTATCAGTCTGCTTAAGGTATGCTAAGTAAGATGCCATGAACATCAATGAAAATTTTCACAAGTTCAAAGTTTTGATCAGCTCCCTCCTTCAAAATCTTCCTATTGCCTTTACCAAAAAAAATCTTCCTATTGCTTTGACTTCCCTAGAATGTGAAGTGAGAGGATAGGAAGGATCACAAATACAGACTTCATCTATAACAGACGACTGTGCAACTCTGCAAGCTACTCACAATATTGCCAAGCCTGAAACTGAAAAGCAAAGTATATATATGCCAAATTTTCCTCATCTTTTTAATGTAAGTGAATGTTTATTTCAGTTGAGGATTGCCAAGTCAGGTACTTGGTATCACTGTGATTCCTCCAAAGAGGTGCCCTGATTAAATAACCCCAAACCAAGGTAATAAAGAAGAACCTAGATGTAAACGCACTATAACATCAATTTAAATCTCACGCCTATCTATGGTCAAAAAGCAGGTAAAGGCTCTATATACAAAAGGTTTCAGTATTGAAAGAATAAAATCAGAGACCACCATGTGGTGGCCTTCGTCCCCTCAAGCTGCCATGAGAAGTTTTCTGGGGTGTTCTCTCTCAATTTATGAGAGTTTCTCCCTCTATATATACTTGAATGTTATGACCTTGTGATCTGGTAAGAGAAGTTTGTCCGGTGAGAATCATGCGATGAGAGACTACAGGAAGAGAATGAAGCTAAAAAGTTTGTGGAAATTACTGAATTAGATTTTTAATTAGATTCCAATTGGTTCAGTCTGAAGATGATATTTGTCGAGCTAGAATGAAGTCCCGAGAGCTGAATCAAACATCAAGTCCACAGAGGAGTCTAAGCAAACCATTCAAAAAGTAGAGTTAATTTTGGCCTGTTGAAAGATCCACCTAAGCTGCCTGCCATTGTCTAAGGCTTTCAAGCAAGCTTGAGCTCAGCAGCCATGACCACCGCATGGAGGTTCTTATTTTCAAGTCAGAGAGGGAGAGTCGTGTTTCCAAATAAGAGAGAGAGAGAGAGAGAGAGAGAGAGAGAGAGTCCATGTCAGCAAAAAAGTAATGCTGTTAAGTCCATGTCAGAAAAATCCATTGCCAAATCGGTCAACAATGCATGGTGACATTTTTTAAAAGTACAAGGACCATCTTGAACCAAACAAAAGTACAGGGATGATTTTGATTTTTGGAAAACAGTACAGGGACTACTGAACAATGTTTTAATTTAGCCACTGTACAGTCAATTAGTTTAATTGCCCAGTGGGATTTAGTTTTAACAATACTGGTGTAAGGTGGATGCATAATCATGCATAATAGATAAGCAGTTCCATTCAAATTACAAAAGTAAAAGGGAAAAAAACCAGTATGATGACTAAGCAGACTCACCTATATTAATACGAGCATAGTTCCTGAAAAACCAAACGCCAATAAGATTCACTGATAAGTTGGTAACAGCTGAAACTATCAAGTAGTGCCTACAACCACAAGTAAGACAGAGGGGAGATGATACCATTAGAAAAGAGTATGTATAACATAATAATTTCAGTTGCACCTTAGTCAGTTAGAAGAGATCACAAAAGGATGTATGCATATATGACATATACAACCATGATATGTAACACAGGAAAAGCTGAACCCAATCCAGGCAATTAAATTTCAGTCATGCACCCACAAGACAGACACAATGAGCACCATTGACAAATAGAACCTAAATGACTTTCAGCCTTTCTCCGTATATTTTAGTTAGTACATGAACGAGGTCTCTTCACTAGAAACCTCAGCTATAATTAAGGAATTTGAGTTTGGCACCAGAATTTTTATAAAAGCCATTCATCATTCCCATCAACACTGATGCAACTCAATGCCCCAACTGCTATCTTCAGAAAACAATGAAACATTATCCATCTTTAATATCAAAAACATCTAAGTTAGAGGATCCTGGTTAGCTGTAAACTGACACTGAATGGATTTGACACGATGTTACGCCTATTTTCAGTAAGGCAGGGGGTCAGATGCTTTCTTCTATGACAAGGAAGCCCACTGCCAACCTAGAGTTCTTTGAAAATTACATGTATCACGTAAAACCCAGAAGACATTAAGTTGATCGCAGCCATAGATTTCCCAGTACTAGTATCTTTATAGAACACTTAAACAGGCAAGTGACATGGTTAAGTAGATGTCCATTCTAGCATTGACTGCTCATGTTAAGCCACTTGAGCACCAAATCAAACTAAAATGACCTCTTTTTGTCTTATCTTCCTTCATATTTTTTTAATTTAAATATCCAGCTATTCCAAAAAGAAGGTTCTGTCCAATGGAGCCATCAGATTTTCCCCCAAAAAATAAATAAATGAGGAACTTACTTGTGCTCAGATTCATCTTGGATGAAGGCATGAAGGGCTTCCACAGCGAGGGAAAATGACATGAACAAAAGAAAGAGCTGTCTAAACAAGCAGCAGAAATCATGCGTTAGTCTATCTAACATAATTAGCTCCAGGAAATGGTAGATGAATGATGTCATGACCAGTGCAGTTAGATCAGGGGGAAAAAAGGGGAGGAACAACCACATAAAAGGGCAACCCAGAACAAGGCCGCATTTTCTAGCATAAACAAGTGGTTACACCAAAGGGTGCTTAACAGGAAATACATCCTCTCACATGTTCTCTAAAACTGGCTGTCCAGATACCAAAGGTATGGTGTCAGATATCTTCTCTCCTTCATCGGAGGGGAGAAGGGTGGCTGGAAAACTTCAGCTTAAAATAGGTCCCCAAAAAAGGAGCTAAACTAGCTGCACAGCATGCACTTTAGTAAGGACACGGTGACAAACTTACGGCATTAGTAAATGCAGACAAAACTTCTAGCCTCTTGTACCTGCAAGAAGCAAAACAATGATCAGTCAAGCACATACATCATTTCAAAAAAATGAAAGGTTTTATCTAATTGATTTCAGGAAGAAAAAAGATGAGGCTGATAAAGAAACCAAATGGCCTCCCACTCAAGAAATTTTGGTAAAAATTCATTTCATCGACTCATCCAGAATTATGCCAAAGCAACCTTCACAATGTGAAGTGAACTCAGCCTGCTCACTAATAACAAAGAAGGCACGAATTCAGCTAGCTCTGAGGGGTTATAGATACGTCTAGTCAGTGAGAGTAAAGTCCAACATTACTCACCCGTAAGTGTAGTATCGGTCAGGCTTCTTGCGAGATGCAGCCATCGCAAACAACGAAAAGGTCAAGAGTCCACAGCCAAACGTCAGATGAAATGCATCAGAAACCAAACCTGAGAAAATATCAAAAGACATAATTGAAGAAGCAAAATCTATTTAAAAAAAAAAAAAAATAGCTTCCTAAATCATCAATACAGACGCGCTCACATAGAAAGACACTAAAACATATAGTCCTAATACGTTGCAGGGAGCTTCGATCAAAAAAACTAACAATCGAATCAATCAAAACAAGAACTTGGCTAGATATTTACAAGATAAGTGATAAAAATAAGAAGGCAGTAAGCTAAAAAACCAATTTTTCCGTATATACTCAAAGCCGATGGCGGCAACAAGAGACGATGTCATTACCTATGCGGCCCGTGAAGAGGCCGATAGCCAATTCGGCCGTCGAATACGCCACGTTCAGCGAAATCAACCAGAACAGCCTCTTCATGTACCTATTCCCGGACCTCGCGGCGCCGAAGAAGGACGCCACCGAAAGCAACGCGCCCGTCTGCCTGCTCGACCCCTTCCCCCCATCTCCTCCGACCTCGCCCTCGGCCTCCCCGGCCAACGAGCGGAACCCCGCGGGGATATCGACGCTCGACGCGCTCCGCGAGAGCAGGGGCGGCCCCGCCGGATCGTCGCGGCGGACGGAGATCGGAGTGTGGGGCTCCCAGGGCTGGCGGAACGAGGGCTGGCGCGAGTAGGCGAGCCGGCGATCGCTCGCGCCCAATCCGAACTCGCCGTCCCGCTGGCCCGGGCGCCTGTCTCCCTCCATGTCCGACGGAAGGAAGCGGCCGCGGGTGAGTTTCTCGGCGGCGAAAGCCCCGAGGGCGGCGTGGATCCCGAATCCCCGACTTTTTCAAAGATTTTCGGATTTCATCGGCGGCTGATGATGATGATGAAGGCGGAGGCGCGAGGATCCCTACGAGTCGCCGAGCACGGAGCGATGGCCGGAGCGGTCGGCGAGAGGGAGTCAGCTCGGCGGGAGGGCGGCGGGTTGATGACGGCGAGGAAGACTTTCGAGTCAATTAAACGCCGGGCCCTGCTCTGCTCTGCTCGCTCGCTATTTTCCCTCGTTTTGTTCTCGTTTCTCTGCCTCGTTCTTCCTGACATACGGGGGACTTTTTGGTAATTCTGCCTCTTCTTCTTCTTCTTCTTTTCATTTTTTTTTTTTTTTTTTTTTTTTGTCCAGGAAAAAAAATGATTTTTCGCGTAAAAAATTGGATGGTCATATATTGAAAACACAAACAAATTAATCCATTATCTTTGAAGGCAATGCAACTTTCGTTTTTCTCATCATCAGAAAAGTGATCAATTTAAGAAGGTTCATTTTCTTCTTCTTCTTATTCTTCTTTCGAATAGCATCGGTTTTACCATGCACATCAGAACCCAGCTCCCAAACTCGAAGCACAAAGTCACAATCCTACTTGCTGGAATTCGAACCATCCATAGCCATTGGCATGGTAATACAGGCGCAAACCAGAAAGGCCTCAAGGCATTTGCTTGCTGCGATATAAGGATGGATCCAAGGGGGGAAGAAGTCATAAAAGGCAAGTCAAAACCCCTTGGATGCAGCTAATGCTGTCGTCGATCCTTCACGAAACAACCACCAGAAAACACCCCGAAAAAGTTGAAATTTCAACGGAGCTGGTGTCACTACATGATCTATTCAATCAATTGAGAAGTTTCACAAACTTAGTTGCTGACCAATCCGGACACTCACTTAGTAGGCCTGGAGGGAGGAAGCAGGGCGGGCGTTGCCGACATGACCATGGCCAGCAGCCATATAAACAAACATGTGTATCTCAGAGCCAAAATGAGAACCGGGCTCTATCCTGACAAGAGAAAGGCAAAAGCAACACACTCGACTCTTAAGTACCGCACAGCAGCAGTAGGATGAGAGGACTGAGACGTCAAACCTCAAGGCACGATTATTTAGCTACCTATGATTAAAACTGGGAAAGGTAAATTGCGCGCAGAGAACTTGAAATTTCTATAGGGTAAACTTTTTATTGAAAGGAAAACCCTGACAAATTTGCTGTCTTGGCTTGAAATGAGATGCGGGAGTACGAACTGATAGTGATCACATGCAACTTATGTATGATTTCAATAACAAGAAAGGGCAATTTAAATCAATACAGACTGAAGAACTTCAGTTATGTAAAGATAAATTTATGAAGATGGACTTAGAAGCAGCTTGCTCACAAGTATCAACATCATCCCAAACATGCATAGTGACCGAATCAAAGCTCAAAGAAGCTCAAAAGGAAGAGTCAAACAGAGAGAGCGATCTCATTGTTGAAAAAAACAAAAAACATGGGATTTATTCAAAATGAAGAAGCTGAACGTGCCTTAAACCAGCTTGACCATGCAAGTTAACTTATACGACCTTCAGATAATGGACCTCGCATTTGCATCAATCCCTTGCAGGATATTGAAATTTGATGGTCCGACAGTGTCGAGAAAGCCCCTGACTGACAGCTCTGGGACTGATATCTTTTGACTTAGCATCTCATGATCCAGGAAGATGACAACAACAGTAATGTCATCATGAAAAAAGCGTCTGATTCCCTTTTCAACCTTCTTAAGATCAGCATATCTCATCTCCCTCTTCCTGGCTGCTTCATTTAAAGCGGCTTTTAAAAGTCTTCGAGCAATTCCCTATCATACAAGAAAAGTAAAGGAAGGTGACAACATCAATATGGGTGTAAATCTTGAAATGAAAAACCACAATTGACAATCAACATACTGCTCTAGGGTTCTTATGCACAATCTCAACAGCTTCCTGATTGGAAAGGTGTTCCCAGAGACCATCAGATGCAAATATGAGAAATTTGTCACTAGGTCTTAGAGTTCTCAAAGATAAGGTCGGTTCTGCTGTAAGCACGGGCCTACGAAGGGGCTCAGCAAGGTGAAACCGTGGAAAAGAAGGATCAAGAGAGAACTCGGGCTTCTTCAAGTACGCATCTCCTATAGATCTGGATACCTGACAAAGTTTCACAGAAAATAATAGATGTGAACTCCTAAAACAAAGTGATGATCAGCACTTACTTAAGGACATATGCATAATGAGTATACTACAAACAGAATTCCTTTTGTCAAAAGAAGAAAAAAGAATTTGGGCGAGCTGCCACCGCAAGAAAGTTCACCCGTTATGCTGAGGAAGAGAGAGGTGCGGAAAAAACCAAAAGAGATGGTATGTCTATTGAACAAAACTAAACGAACAATCATGCTATTTCATTTATATAAATCTATTACATGCATAAAAGATTAAAAAAAAGTATTAAGAAAACATATTTTAGAAGCAATGATGTTTCTACCTGATGAAACTTTTGATTGTCTCTCTTATAAAAAGTTTAGCCCAAGACTCCATCATTACCAGAAGATAAAGAGGCAAAATGAGAACATCAAAGAAAATTCATTTAACCAAGTGAAAGAAAGCCATTATTCATATTTCTATTTTGTGTGTGTGTGTTTTTTTTTTTAAAAACAATATGCAGAACCCAAAACCCACTTATTTCTAGCAAGAATGACACTCGATAGGTGAAAATAGTTATCATCATTGAAATACACTATGACAGCCAAGCAACACATATGGTGAGAACGAAGCTATTGAGCAATTTCTGCATCATTAAAAGCTTTTTCTTAAGCTGTTTTAGGCTGGCTACTCACCCAAAAGTTTAATCTAGTTTCAGACTCAAAACTTTTTTAGGATTTCGCTATTAATATATAACAAGATCAAAGTCGCCTTCATTTGCAAGCCTCCACTTGGCCTTTGCCACCAAGTACAGCATAACACCTTAAAAAAAGTGAATAAGTAAACTAAGGACCGCAACCAAACTCTTTGTTTCTCTAGCCAAAGGGAGAAATCCTCAAGAGAAAATGTTCAATGTATAACCAGAAATTCCAAAGAGAAACTTGTCTTGCAGATGAACCTATCTACCTCAATCACCAACACATACTTCATCACATCTTGCTATCAAATATTTAATGCCACCAGGCAACAGTGAACATAAAATGCTACACTCATGCCAATCACTCTTTTCAAATGAATCACAGTCAAGTTCATCCAATTGCACAATCTTTGTCTCATACATTAGTTGCTATTCCATTCCAAACCACAGCTAACATGCGCTGTGAACCAATAACAGCAATCGACCACCACCATTTATGTCAATCTGCCAGACTGCCACCACTTCAGAAAAACATGTACCAATAACAGCAATCAACCACGACCATTTATGTCAATCTGCCAGACTGCCACCACTTCAGAAAAACATGAACCAATAACAGCAATCGACCACGACCATTTATGTCAATCTGCCAGACTGCCACCACTTCAGAAAAACATACCACAAGTTCCCCCACTATACTTCTCCATCACCATACATCACATTAATCATGTTGACAAAAGAAATGCCTCCTGGAGAGAATATCCACTATTTCAGCAGAAACACTCCAACAATGTTTTTCTTTTTTCTGATAAGTAAGAATGTTAAAATACAAAACATCCTACCCTCAACAATACACCTGAAAGATTATCACCACAAGGACAGGAAAAGGACAATAACAGCAAGATTATTTTTGTGAGTTCTAAATCCCAAATCTATCGATCCTTAAAATTTTTGGGTTACCCTCTCATTCCTATAGACCATAGCAATCATCTCCCTGTGCTTTTCAAGTAGTTAGATTGCCCACTGTGATATTCAATTGAATGCTGCTACCTCAATTCAACCATTCAAGCCTTCTGAACAACAGTTATGAACAGAAGAGATCAGTAGAAGAGAGGAAGAAAAGGAAGGGGGGGAGGTTGAACAGTGAAATGGGACAAAAAAGAACAGAAGACACTGCTCAGAAAAAAATTAATAGAAAAAATGTGCATGAGGGCCCACAACAACATGCGTGCAGAATGATCCCATGTCAATCAAAAAACTGCTAAGTTGAAATTCAAATGTTTCAAATACTTAAGAAGAATATGTCTTTCCAAGAGAATATGAGATTGCTAATTCCTTCACCCAATAATTCTGTATCGTCACACACAGCTCTCTGGATATTATTTTGCACAATATACTATATAGTACACAAGAAGCAAACCTGAATAATGCCTTTGATACGCCATACCCCATGCTTCATGACTACAATGTGCGAATCATCTGGATGCAAGGATCTGAGTTCTTGTCTAACTTCCTCCATACTAGCATTATCGTCTCTCGTCAATTGCTCAGCCACTATCTTATTTGACCTACCTAAGGTACCTACTACTGCACGAGAATCACCGACATTAGCAACATATAATGTCCCCTGCCATATGACTCCAACAAGACAGCAAGACCCAGTTGCTGCAATTAAAGGTTTTATTCCACACGTCCTGCGCACTAGAGTAAGAAATCCTTCTTCGGTGGCAGAGAAAGCACTTCTAATCAAATCTTCAGACATGGATCCACGTTCACGAGCAAGTCCTGTAAGTAAGTGGCATCCAATGTGATGCTAGCATAGACTCATAAGCACTGGAATACAGTCATTAACCTAATGAAATTCGAAGCCCCGATATATGAGCCAGTGAATAGCTATGCTTTGAACTCTTTTGGTGTCACAATTGCTATCAACTTTCATCCCAGAAAGTGACCCTAACTTACAAGAAACCTTATACCCAACCCTGGGATTTGTGATCAAAGTCAATTTCTAGCCAAAACTCAGCTTTTAATTGTTACGTACTCCAATCATTATCGAGAATAACTAAAATGCAAGTAAAAGTTTTCAGAAGCGATTTGTCTAAGGAAAGAGTCAAAACTCCAATCAACAGAACATTGTGCAGTCATGCTAGAATCAATATGAAGGTGAATGGACTCAATTCATCATAAATATCCAGTTTGGGTTCTGCTTATGTCCAACATGGGTGTCATTTTCACCGAAGCACATTTTAAACGGAAAAAAGAAAAATGGAATTCCACTTTTGACTAGAAGACGGCTAGTGCTGAAAAAACTAAACTAACCTCCGTCTAGGATTTTGACTATCTAAATGAGTCAGCCCGCACTATCCAGTAATTTCAATGACACAACAGTTTTTCCTCCAACCTAAGAGAACAGGAATCCCATTCCTACCCTCAAACATACACTTTCGGATTTGGAAGCTGGTAAAACTGCATCATCTTTCTACCAACTTGTCTTGCCAGGATTTCTATATCTATCACAAAGAATTTTAAAAAAACAAAAATATAGGTTTAGCAAGATTTCTGCCAGATATAAACAAGAGATATGAGAACAACGCCATAGAAAAGCCACTACTACCAAAGATTGTCAAATCGAAGATAGGCAAACCAATAGCATCCAAAATTACCAGCATGTGGCAAAGCACTGATTCCTAAAACTAACGTTTCACCGCAATTCCCCGGAAGGCAATTGGTTGATATTTTTCCTTAAAAGAGACCTCGAATTCGTCGAAAGCGCAACCAAGAAACAGAAAAAAGAAGAGAAGACGCTCACTCATCAGGTGGAGAAAGAGATGATCACAGATGAAGCGAGAAGCGTCGGGGCCACCATGCCCGTCGTAGACTCCCACGAAAGTGGCTTGGCGGCCAGTCTCCACCTGGCTCTGGTCTTCGAGCACTTCATTCGCCTGGACGACCGCGAAGGAGAACTCCCCGCAGGAGTGCTTCTCCAGGTCCTTGCACCAGACCAGAGAGTCCTGGAGCGTGGGGTCGGCCTTCTCGTCGTCGGCGCCGCCATCATCCTTGCTCATACGGACATATCGACTGACCGGTCTCCAGCAGGCAGACGCTATCCTTGCCAGCCACGAGAACATCCCTCATTTCCCTCTCAAAACCCTAGAGACCTCGAGGACGCAGCGCGTGACGGACGGGCGGGAGAATCCTTTCCCCGCGGGTCGGATCCGGACCGGAGCGGAGGAACCAAAGCCGTCGAGGAGGAATTTCCCGGGAGGAGGCCCGGGGGGGCGGGGAATCGAACCGGAGCGGCGTCTCGGAGAAGGAAGGGGGAGCGAATCGCCGGACGGGAGGCACCGGAGGAAGAGACGGTTAGAGAGGCGAGAGTTGACTCTCCGGCAGGTGAATCGGAGCGAGTTCGCGGCCGGTGCGGTACGGAGCGGAGGTGGAGAAGAAGGCGATGAAGAAGAGGAGAGAGAATGAGAGAATATAGAGAGGCGCGTCCCTGCAGAGTCTAGAGAGAGAAACCAGAGTTGCGGAGAAGTTTCAGTAGAGAGAGAGAGAGAGGGAGAGAGGTTTTGCAAACGGCGCAGGTAGAGAGAGAAAGGAGGGGGGGAGGAAGGGGGAAGGGGAAAGAAAAGTTGACGAAGCGCGTGAGCGTTGCTCGCTTTTCTTCTTTCTTTTTCTTTTTCTTTTTTTTCTTTTGGGGGGCGGAATTACGGGGGTGCCATTAATGTCGGAGGATGACGTCACGATAGGCAGATCTGGGGCAGGCGTTGAACTTTTAGACGAAGTCCCAGTCCCAGTCCCAGTCCCAGTCCAGGCTTTTTACTGATTATATATGTGGATTTATCTACTCCCCGGGTGAATTCGAGAAGGCGAGAAAATAAAAAATAAAAAAGGGGGGTGCTTGAGAAAACGAGAGGTGAAAATTACAGTTCATGGAGCTTATAATAATTGCTTTGAGAAGTAATAATTAAGTTGTTGTCTCATATCATACAATAACGATAATTAGCAATTTTCTAACTTCTATTAACTTTATATTTTATAATGATTTGTGGATACGATATAACGAATAAGTTATATTGAAATACACATTTTTTTTTTTTGGTAATAATTGAAATACACATTTTGATTTTGCATAAATGAAAAAATGCATGCTCGTTGATCCCACTAGTTTCTCTGTCAATTAGTAACAATAAAAATCGATCCATCTCTGTTCTTTAGGGTACACTTACTTACCCAAGAGCTTTTGTTTAGTAATGGATGTGTCTATAGCAAGATGTGTTTGTAGCAAAAATTCATCGAAGCCTAACAAGCTGATGACCATGTTCAATTGAATATTAAGAGCTGAAAAATCAATTATAAAATTTTAAGTATCAATTGCATTTGGTGTTAAAAATGGACATAAAAAATTATCTTATGACTATTGAAATTGATAATTGAATATTATTGATCTTTGTTTAGAGTTAGAGTACTGACCACTATCAGTGGGTTTTATCAATATATTGGCAAAATTGCAATTGCCATTGAATGAATTAAGTGATCCATTGCCAATCGGATTAAGTGGATTTTTTACTCAATTGAATAATTTAAGTCAATTCTATTCAAACTTATCAAAAGAGCTTCATCTCGTTAAATGCCGAGTTTTTAATTTATCGGCGCATAATCAGCTTATCAAATAAGCCCCAGGACTTATTTTTCTTCATTGGTTTCTAACAACCTATCGTCTATCTCCTATACATTACGCCAAAAGAAGAAGAAGCTAAAACCACTCTTTATCTCACATTTCCATTCCCTACCATTTCAACTAAAGTAAAATGGATCTTTTCCCGAATTACACATGCACTGTATAATGAAAAGACAATGCATATGTAATCAAGTACGTTTTATTATGAATTGAATCCACTTAATTTCAAACTACTCCCACAAACACTTTTCGAGGACAAATTGAAAACCTCATGAGCTACTCAAGCACTAAGTTCAAATCAAAGAAGACCCGTTCGGCCCGCAACTTAAACAAATCCGTTCAAAAAAAACGCAAAACTTGGGTTTGACTTTTTATAAAGTTGAAGGACACCCAAACTTGGTATTCTCCTCTAAAGCATTACATCCGAATGGGCATCTGCAATTTCACTACTTGATAATTAAATATTTGGGAAAAAAAATATAAATAACTAGAATTGACTACAGTCCTCCTCCCTGGAATTTGGAGATCATCTCAATCTACCTCCCAACGTTTAATTCTTTACCAAATTGGCCCCACATCACGAATTCCTTCGGGATAAAAACAACAAGGAAACTATTATTCTTTTTGATCTTGGGAACAACACAATTATTCGCTACAAAGCAACCAATGTGACCAGAACCGATAGAAGGCATAAAATAACATCTCTTACCTTCCCAAGATCTTATTCATTCCACCATAATAAACTCAAAACGCTAGACGATAGCAATAGATGTATCGCGTGGTGTCTAACTCAGCACGGACCCAATAGCCCATTTTATCATATCGATCAATTAAGCTTCTAAATTTTAAGAAGCCATTAAGTAACATATCTTTACCTTATCAAGACCCGATTCATTGTATCATAATAAACTTAAAACGCTAGACTATAACAATTGCTATAGTGCACGGTGTCGACTCGACACGGACCCACTAGCCCATTTTATCATCTCAATCAATCGAGCTCCTAAATTTCTCTGACCGAGTGCGGAATCTACACCGGCATCACTCTCGCCACTGTCTATTGGGTGGGTGATGAAGGTGGTTGATTTTCTGCAAGGCGATATAAAGCGATTTCGGCTCGAGGGCCTCTAAAGTCAAGGCCCCTTTTAGGTGGACTAAAGTGCAAAGGTTGCAGAAATTTCCTGGGCTTTGGTCAAAAGTGGGATTGGCTCCAGCACGTGAGGAATGGTCCTTTTCTTTCACCTAAGTCGTGAACCTTTTTTCTGGATGTGTTCCGGAAGATCGTCGGGGCAATCGTTGCTTTAAGCGGGAGGAAGATGGATGAGCTAACCCCATGGGACACGCGTGAAAAGGTCCTCCGAAAAGTGTTTCCCTTTGCATAAACACGATTGATCCCTTATCTTCTTCTTCGTATTTAACATTTTAATCTATTATGTTATTGATAAACACGGCTACTTATAGGTGGAAAGAGTACCGTGAACGAGTGTTTTCATGGTACTGATCAATCGAAAGATTTTAATATGAAAAATGTGATGTTCTCAAAATGTCGAACACTTTTTTTTCTTTTAATTTTGATGTCTAGCCAAATTTTTAATGAGAAAATTGATTTGCTAAAGTTTACTCTTAAAGGTGGAAAAACGAATCATGACGTAACGGCAGATACTTGAGGATGTGGATTGATGCGTTTTTTTTTCTAACCTTGAATGCCACCTCTAATTTGAGAAAATATTTCATGTGATGGTTATATCACGTGACAGTGATGACATGGTGTAACCAATTAATTATTATCGGCCGCACGTCTCACACACGATGAATAACATCAAGTAAGATGAGATTCATTGCAAGTGATTGGTCTATTATACTACACCAACATTGTCATGCGGTATAACCATCACTTATCACGTAGAGTACTTCTTCCTCTCATTCAATGGTTGAATAAAGACCATCCACACTCTGGATTTTCAATTATGTATCGGAAGCATTATAGTTTTCTATTGGATTGGTTTACAAAAATGATTTAATCTTCTTCTTGTTTTGTCATTGAAATGTTCATTTGTAGTTTGCCAAATCGGTGTACGAATGATCTCTACCATTCATGCATTTTAGTTTCCACCACTGCCGATCATTTCTGAACATATGAAGCAACAAAGGAACAAATTAGAAGAACGAAACTGAGAAAATGAACCATACTAAATAAGCATCGTAAGTAATCTATTCCGAATTATTCCTCTTATTTTGGACAACTTGTTAATAAAATTTATAAGTTTTTTTTTTGAAAAAATCAAAAAAACAATCTAAGAACGCTCAACGAATTAAACAGAAGAATACGTTGAATAATTTACAGTTTACAACCACGTCTGACGTCTCCCATGTGCCAAATCCGGCCCGGATAAATTAGTCACGATCCAGGGAACTTAAACGGCGTCGCTAATCAAGCGATTGTGGCGATTGTAATGCTTCTCCATGAACACTCGCGACGCTCCCTCCACCGTCCTCCGCCACGTCTGCGCTCAAACATCAGCACCAAGTCAGTCATTCTCAGTTCCGAGCGCTTCGAAGAGATTTCGCGAACGCGCTGATCACATGCGAATCGAGAAGAAAAAGTCAATGCAATCGGTGGCGGGATTACCTTCTCGATGGCTCCCAGCAGCGACTTGTTCCTGATGTCCCTTGCCCCCTGCTGCGACCGCTTGACCACCCCGAGCTTCCGGAGCAAGGCCGACCTCCGCTTCGCCGGTGGGAGCAGCGACCGCCTCTCTCCCAGCACCTGTGATTCGCTCAGGTCCACGCTGCCCTCCGGGGACAGAGGGCTGGCGGCCGCGACCCGCCGGTCCCTCCTCCGGCGCTTCGGCGCCCTGGGGTCTTTCCTCTTGTCGCCGGAGTCGGCGAACTTGCTGAGGAGCTGGTCCGAGCGCTTCCTGTCAACGTGCTGGACTGCCGCGGCGGGGGCATCGGGACTGGGTCCCTCCATGGAGAGAAGAGAGAGAGAGAGAGAGAGAGAGAGAGAGAGAGAGAGGAAGAGGGCCGACGATTGTTACAGAGAGAGGGAGAGATGAAGGTAAGGGAGAGCGGGGTGGGGAAGTTCAGAGGAAAATGTTTGCGTTATAATTGTGGAGGGAAAAGGACCGTTGGGAATCGGGATGGGCATTTGCGGCATTTGCGGGGGGGCAATATAGCCGTTGCGATTGAGAATGGGAAATTTCAGATCAGAACAGTTGGAGAGACCCACATGCGTTTGTGGCAGTGAATCTGCTGCTGCTCCGACCAGGCCAACAGCGACTGTTTCCCAGATTCCCGAGGAACCTTCGTCCCTCACCTGACGCGGCCCCACCGGCCGGCGAGCCAAATCATGCCAGGCGCTCGTGCTCGGATCACCGATGAGTAGAGCTGGAGATACTAAACTCAGTCCTCGCAAAGACCGATCTGACTGAGCAGAGCAACGAGTTCTAAATGGATGTTTAACCAAGTTAAGGTTATGTTAACCATGTTTTGATATCCAATGGGATTGAATTTGTCCATTACATCGTTTTATGGAAGTGACGTTATTCGTGACAAAAGCTACTTATCTTTTCAACACATTTCTTCCTTGAATTGTTGTCCGTGCATTCTAGCACTCAAGCTTGGCTATCTTAATTCAATGGTAAATGCGTTTGAAAAGAAAAAGTAACATCTCTATTGTGGGAATATGGAAAATCCCAAGTGTGGGTTTCGAGGATAACCCTCGACTGTGATGACAGAAACAAAAGAAATTGGGAGTAGAATGCTTTGTATTCATATATGCAATTGTGCACAAATACACTACAAGTACACTAATGTATTTATAGTGTAAGAATAGAAATAAAGAAAGGTAGGAAATGATATACAAAAAGTTTTTTTTTTTTTTTTTTTTGTTTTCGTTTTGGAGTGATATACAAAAAGTATTTATTATATACAAGGTCATCGCTTTTCAAATGCTAGATCAATCATGGATTAGATGAATCAATTAGATTGTAATCGAGATCGACGTTGTGATTATGATCCTCAACCATATTTCCAACACTCGATACACGAATATAAATGTGTATAGAACTGCATATTGGGTAATTGAATTTAAAAGTTTGTCTTTCCACTTGAGAACAATCCAATGAGGATAGGTCTTCATTTAAATATGCTATCCTTAAAAAACTCAAAAGAGTGAGTCATCACAAAATTATTACGTGATCAAATAAACCCCATCATGATTGCCGATAGCCCCATAGTCATGCCCGTCTTTTCAGTGCCCCGCCTATGTTTGATCAAAGATATATCAACATGACTTGGATGAATTTTAGGCAAATGGCCTCACTTAAAAGATCCAACTCGAGGAAGATCGATCACGTCCTAAGAGCTACATGAACAGTGTGATGGGGAAGTTCGCTTTCTTTTTTGGGTCGGTTGTAACGGAGAAGTTTGGGCAAGGTTTTATTGGAGCGTTAGCCCAAGGAATTTGAAGATGCTCAGCCCAGACCCATCTAGGTGCGCCAGTGGATCAGACTGTAAACCAAAATCCACTGTTGCTACTTCCGAACGATGAAGAAATGCTTCCTCCGACCATCTCCTTCGCATCCCGCGCCGCCTCTGCGCCTCCACTAGTTCCTCCCTCCTTTTTTAACCAATCAACCGCTCGCCGATCGTTCAAAAGATTCACTCCTTGGACTGCTGCCTATCTCGCCAACTCCCCCGGTCATCGGCCTTAATCCACAGTACCTGGGCCGATACCGGAGCTCAACAAGAAGCATCTCCAAGGGGCTCGCGTTTTTGGCGACGTGGAACCATAGCTTCAACGTTAAAGTCTCGAATCGTTGTTGCCTTTTTCCGATTCTTCGCGACCACCTTCACAGTATTGGAACCCACAGGCTCCCCAACCGCCTCCTCTACAGTCGGCTTCCGCCACTGTTCGGAGCCAACTTTCTGCCCCAATTTCGACACATCCCCAGGCCGTAAGTCCTCAACGGACAACCTAACCATCATATCATCCTAGCTCGCGTGTCGTGTCTTGCCATGTGCCTTTCGTCTCTCCCAGCTGTCTTGCTTTGTCCCCCCCGTCTGCTCAGCTAACGTTTTCTAGCTAGCATTGACGAGAAACGATGCCGACAAGAGTTTCAATGCACGTACGTATTCATTTAGCGGGGGGCCATGCCGTGCAAGTGTACGAGGCCTTCGGTTTGAATGACGTGCAGCTTTTGTGGCCGGACCGCTCGTCCCGGGGGATGGCCCCCGAAACTTGACAGAAGGGTGAAAAATCAGTTCGTACGCCCGTTAAAGCTCATCCGCACACTTTGTTTTTTTGTGTACTTTTTGGCCGGAAGAGAAAAGGACTGCTTGCATTTTGGAGTTGATGGAAGGAAAAGGAAGCTGATTTTCACTTGAACCTCTTTATAGATAAGAGGACGAAAGTACCCCTCAACAAGTCACATTTGCCACCAAATCGAAGCTCGATCATTATTAGTAATCTAAAAAAGTTCGACTAAATGTTCACGCCTGCATTAAAACTCGTAATTTATGATACTCAAGATAAAGTCAAATGATTTATGATAAAGTTCAATTGAAAATATTTGTTAAATCAAAATTTCACCGTGATAATTTTCTATGCTTTTTTTTATTCATACGCAAATCAATGTACTCCTTTTCTAGCATTATATAGATAAATCCGTCAGTCATTTAGGCTCTGTTTGTTTGTGTTTTTTTTTTGTTTTTAAACACTTTTTCTGTTTTTTTTTTTTCTTTTGTTGTTAAAACAAAAAAGGAATGAAATAAAAACACAAAATTTGTGTTTCTTATTTTCAAACACATCTGAAGAACAAAAAAGGAACAAAATTGTGTTCCTTCTATTTCTTGCTCCCTTCGAACACCGCCTCTCTCCCCCGCAACGAGCTTCTCCTCCTGCGACGAGCGACGAGCGACGAGCGTCTCCTGCAACGAGCGACGAGTGACGAGCGTCTCCTCCTGCGAACAAAGAAGTCCATCGTCTTCTCCGGCGCCGACGACGGCTCTCTCGTCTCGACGGCCAGGCGGCGGTGGCTCGGCGAGGCCGACCTCGCGCCGCCCGGGCGAGCTCGATCTCGCCCAGATCCGGCGAGGCCGAGCTCGCCCAACGGCCGGCGAGGCTCGGCCTCGCCGGATCTGGGCGAGTCGGCGTTGCCTGGCGGTGGCCCGGCGAGGCCAAGGCTCGCCGGCCGCTGGGCGAGCTTGGCCTCGCCGGATCCGGAGCTCGCCCGGCCAAGGCGGCCGAGCCTCGCCCGGCCTACGGCGAGGCTCGGCCTCGCGGGGGCGGCGAGCCTCGCCGTGGCCGGGCGAGGCCGCCGCCCTCGTCGGCCATGGCCAACGCCGCGACCGGCCAAAATAAGAAAAAGAAAAAGGAAAAAGAAAAAAAGGAAAAAAAAAGAAAAAATAGAAATAATAAAAGAAATAAAAAAATTATACAAATTTACCAAACGTGTTTTTTTTATTTTTTATTCCTAACAAATTTACCAAACGCGTTTTTTGTTCAAAATTGTTCGAATGTAAAAACACTTTTTTCTATTTCATTCCTCAAACAATTTTTAAACGTAAACGCAAACAAACGCACTTTATAGACGAATTAAAAGGTCGATCATTTGTTAGAGTTGAATGAAATGAAAAACATGTAATCTTATCCGGTAGATAAATTTTAGTTTCATTTCAGTCATCAAAGCTCCTTCTGCTTCATCCGTGTAGAATGGAAGTAATAAAATGAGAAAAAAAAAAAAACCTTTCTCTGTCATAAATAAAATAAGAACTTTGGATCGATACCACGTGGTTTTCACAAAACTATTATTGGTGGGGCCGGAATTCTATAATATTTCCTCGCTATCTCTAATTAATTATATAAAACAACTCAAGCAATAAAATAAACGAGTGTCAGAACGGAGTGATTGAGAGAGGTTTTTTTTTTTTATTATTAATTTATTTAGAGAGGTTGAGCAACGGTTATTAATAATATCCATTCAAAAAGCCGGTGACCGGAAAGTGCCCGCTCCTCCTCGTCACCTAACTTATCCGAATTTTTCGGACGAAACTGCCCCTCTCGGCGGAAGCCGACAAAACGGCGTCGCCCCTTCCCTCCTCCTCCTCTCCGTCCTTCACGGTCGCCGGCCTTTCGCAGTCTCCGTCTTTCTCCATCTCTCTCTCTCTCTCTAACAATGACTGCGATTCAGGCCGTTGTTCCCTCGGCCGTCTCCGTCTCCGTCACCCTCCGTTATCGCACTCCCTCCGCTCCCTCCCTTCTCCCGTCGCGCACGGCGAGGCCCTCGCCGTTCGACGGCCGGAGAATGCCCGGCCGCCGGCGGCGGCTCTCGGGCGGCGCCGCCCCGCGCGTGGCGATGGTCCAGCAGGCCGTGCAGGGGGCGCCCGCTACCTACGCCAAGGAGATGGAGCGGCTCTCCGCCAAGGAATCGCTTCTCCTCGCCGTAAGTTGAATGGCCGTTCGAGAGTCGATTGGCTCGCTGTGGATTGAGCAGATGATGTCGATTGCCGTAACTGTATTTCTCCAATCAGAAGCCGCTTCGAGCTGGCGAATCGAGTTGATTTTCTCGTCTTTCGTCCTGTTCTATTGTGCTCTCTGCGACCTGATTTGTCAGCTTATGTGCTCGTCAACTGTTATGTTTTTTTTTTTTTTTTTGGGATGAGGAGTTTGAGTTGATTGCTCGCTTCCGGCTCCACCGTTTACTTAGCTTCAAGCTCCCGCCGTCTTCATTCCGCGACTGTGCAGTACGCCGACATGATTGCGGTCTTCGGATTTTTTTTTTAGTACGTTTGATGCCGGCAGACTTGTTCGGAATTATCTGCTGTTCATGATTCTGTTTCGTTTAGGATGTGCTTTACTTCTGGCCTGCCCGTCCGGCCATGTCATTACTTTTGTTTCTTTCATCGGAATTCGCCGATCCGTGCAGGACCTTTGGAAATCTATCTGCCCTCCATGAAAATTTTGAAATTTAGTTTGCCCTGCTGTTTGCTCATGATTTCCCGTCATCATTTCATGTTCGCGGGAATCTGCGAGATGGCATGCAGCATGAGAAGTGCATGTGCACCGTGTTTCATAGTCAGACCTTCCCTTGTGTCTCCCATTTATGCCGATAGCGTTATGGTGGTAGAAGCGCGATGCTGAGTGGAGTCATGGATTCCTGCTTCATGTCAAATGCTTCCTCGTCTCGAGAACCCTCGTTCTCACGAATGTAGTTGTAGTTCGGATATTAGCCTTAGTCGCTGATGTTATGAGCTGAAAATGGATGTCATGATTTGTGGTATTTAGTAGGAGCTAGTTGGGACTTCACAGCTCCAATCCTGCAGCACAAACTTTTCCTGTATAGTCACTTTGCTACGGTATTTTCAGTTCAAAGATTCTGGAGGCTTTGAGGCATTGATCAGTGGCAAGTTGACTGATATGCAACAAATTGATGTGAATGAGAGGATCATTGGTCTCGAGCGACTTAATCCAACGCCTAGGCCAACAACGTAGGTGCTTCATTCAATCATTTTTAGTATCGCCTGTTTCTGGTGAATCTTACTTGTTTGTTCAGCAACCCAGGTCTCCCTTTTTAGAAGGTCGATGGAACTTTGAATGGTTTGGCTCTGGAAGCCCTGGGCTTACTGCTGCTAAAGTGATATTCGAGTTAGTTTTGAGTTCTCTCTCTCTCTCTCTCTCTCTCGTGTAAGCTTTCCCTGCTGAATTATGAAATCAGTCTCCGTATGTGGCTTCTAATTTTGATAATCTAATTTCTTAATCACAGGAGATTTCCAGCAACTTTGGCTAATCTGTCAAAAATGGATATCATGATTAAGGATGGGTATGCTAGAATTACAGCTAATCTGAAGTTTCTAAACTCGGTAATTCCAGGCTTTTTGCTTTGTATATTTGTCCGTGTTACTCTAACTGAAGTGAAGATGCTTCTGGACTTCTCATCTTCTCCAAGTTAGTCTTTCTGGAAAGCCAAGAGGCACTTGTTTACTGCTAAACTTTGCGCGAATTTCTTGGTTATGATGGGCTGTGAGATTGAGTGCAGGCTAATATTCTTTTATGATATGTTATGTTTATTTGAATATCTGATTCGTATAAAAAATTTCTTAATCTGGAATAGAGAACTGAGTTCTTAGTACTTGATCTTTACCATTACTTCCATATATGCAAGATGAGTGTAGAATACCATCATTTCCTTTCCCTTCTTGCTTTGGAAGAGAGATCTAAATCAGAGCTACTCTTCACATTGAAATGGAATATGTTCACTTGATTCCCCTATATGGAATGCTATTGCTATCAAGGTGCCCCTTTACTTCATGTGTCTTTTTATGTCACTCATTGCCTTTAATTTTTCCATGCCAATCGTGGCTATGCATATGCCCAGTGGCTGTAGAGCATAACAATTCCATGCTCATAAATCATCAATCGATTTCCTTCATATCTCAATGACAAGAGCAACGACAACAACAACAAACAACTGAAAATCTTTTCTTATCTAGTGGGTCAGCTATGTATTCATTTTATGCACTGTGCTCACTTTTATGTCAAGTCTTCTGTAAGTCAAGTCTTAGCAAAGCAGTCCTGTAAAATCCAAGCATTCCTATATATTCTTGTCGTCTCTCCCTTGTGTATTTTGGGTCTTTCGTGCCCCTTTTAACCCTAGTCTCCCAAAACCACATTTCCTCACTCGAGCATTTGAAGACCTTTATCTCGCAGGTTTAGATCACCTCAGAGAATTTCCTTTTCTGTTCCTGTGCATCTCAATATCATTTTAAAACATCTAGTAAGATTTTGTTCTGTGATCAACAGGAGTACTATTCTTCTCTTCGACCCTTGGATGTCCAGCCTGGTAAATAGTGGAAGGGAAAAAAACCAAGTATTCGGAGTACTTTGGACATGCTCCCATATTAATGTGTTCACATTAAGATGAGTTTATAGCTGTCATCTTCTGCTCTGTTTTCTTCCTCCTGTGTTTCTCTTTTTTCAAACTTATTGAGCAGGCTCCTTGTTCTTTGTATAATTCACAATTCTAAAACGAACTACACTCTTTTCATGATCCATTTTTCATAAATCAATCATCAATTCTTTGATGGGCACTCTTTCCTCCTCCAGGAAATGAAATCATGACACTGGGTTTCCTTCTCAATGAATGTTATGGACTATGTCAAATAACTTGTGGAAATTCTATTTGGAATCTGTGTCTTTATTGGTGATATACAAGTAAATAGGTTATATGGATATAACAACGTGGTTACTTTCATTGTTGACTTGCATTTTGATACGTCTAAGGCTGGACTATCATGTTTGAGGGTTTTGATAGCAAGAGATTTTCTTTAATGAAGCTACAAAGCAAATTCATCTTGTCCGCCAAGTTATCTGTGGAGGGCCCACTTCGGATGAAGGAGGAATATGTGGAAGGGATGGTCGAAACACCAACTATTATTGAAGAAACTGTACCAGACCAGCTAAAAGGTGCACTGGGCCAGGCAACTAGCACAGTACAGCAACTTCCTGTTCCAATTAGAGATGCCGTCACTGGTGGATTAAAAGTACCTTTAGGTAAGCAATCCAGTGAAATTAACCATTTTATTTGCTTAAGAGTTTCTTTTATCCTTCTTAATTTAACTTTGACCTTCCTACTTTACCTTGCATTATTTTTGTTCTTGGGCATGATTGAACCCCAAAAGTACTGTTGCCTATTCAATTATTTCTGTTGGCTGAGACTTCAATTCTGATTTCAAGCATCAAAAAGATGACATCAACATCTTTAAAAATAAATTGTTCTTCCTGGCATATGCTGCAAATACTGTTCTGTCCTTTCATTAGTCAAAAAGTATGATTCAAACCATACAGGGCTCACAGAAAATCATGGGTGAGATCAAGCAAGCTAAAAGAAAGGGAAAATGTGTGTGGTTGACATAATTTACTAGATGGGAAGACATTATTTAGGATGTGGCAGTAGAATTAGTGGTGTTCAGCTCAGGTGACATGTTATGACTTTCTAGGGAGAGTTTTTTGTTTCAGTGCTAGAAATCTCTTTGGAGTGACGCCTGCTATTTCTTGTCATTGCTCGGTTAATTTGATAAGTGTAATGATGACAACTCCAAGAGTAAACAAATGCTGAAGGTTGTGCTGGTATATTGGACAGCAATGGGATGCACCTACTTGGTGCTTGCTTGTTACTGAACTTTTACTTATGCCAAAAGAAGGAAAAAGTTATCCTTCTGATGCTTTCATGAACATTTGCATTTCGTGTGTCCTTATTCCTTCACTGAACTCTATCTTCTAATGCCTTCAGGTGGGACTTTCCAGAGGCTTTTCATGATATCCTACCTCGACGAAGAGATACTAGTGAGTTTTTACTAGCATAATTTTCCTAAAGTGATGGACGAATTAGTATCTAAGCGAGTGTTGGACCCTTATGGTGACGCTCAGAAGAATTAGTCACAATGGTTGCCCTCCCTGCCCTTTTTATGAGCTAAAAAAACATATAGAAAGAATATGGTTCTTTGTTATTTTCCTACTGCCTGCATCACGCTATCGAGTCTGAACCTGATTTTTGAATTAGTCACCTAATTGAATGTCAGTTCTCAGAAAGGTTTAACACATTCATCTATGTTTAGCTATACATGGACTGAAAAAGTTGGGACCAATCCTATCAATGTTCCTTTTTGGATTCCTAATGTAATTGCTACAAGAGCGTTGGCAGTCATTAGAGTGCTGAATTTTGTTGCAGATAATAAGGAGTACCGACGGAGTACCTGAAGTCCTCACAAGATTGGAAGTACTTCCTACGATGGCCGAGCCAGTCGTGGAGTATGAGAGCTAGAAAGTATGTCATTGACACCGACAACAATATATTGTTTTCCGAAGCATAGTCACAGCACAGAAGTTTCACGGTTTCCCTCCTCCACTGATCTGCTACTTCATTTCTTTTGTCCATGGTTCGGCTTATTTCTGCTCAGTGGCATTCCTCGGAGAGGGAATGCCTCTCTGTCTCAAAGATTCATTCGGAGTAACATTAGTCGATTCACTAGCATAATTAGCAAAAGCAATCATCTTTTCGCAAGGTCTTGCCAGAGGTCAACTATCATGTTTTCTGGTATGCTTTCGGGCTGTAGTGATAAAAACGTGCTTTGCAAGTAGATAATATTGTAGCATGTTTCTGTCATTGATGATGAGGCATTTGGATTTTCCTGGTAGAAAAGGATGCAAAAGAGTTGAAAATTTGGGAGTCGGTGGGAAGTGTGAGCCCACTGGACGGTGAATGCAACCCACGTTGATTGACTAGCATCGTCTCCTTTTTCGGGTTCGCAAGATAGTTAAAACGACTAAAATTTGACGTCGTTTCTCCAATCTTGCCTTTACGTCACGCGCAGAGACAAAATCGCTCTTTTTCCTTTTTTTTTTAATAATCTTTTTGGATGAAGAGACAACATTGCTCTTATCATCCCAAAATTTTGTCTGGGATACCTGTCAATTCAATATTTAATCAAAGGAGCTTAAATTTGATGGAAGCAGAACGGTTCTCGCACCGTCTATGGAATTTTTTTAATCAAATGGCCTAACTTTCAAGCGTAGAATTATTATTTTTTTTCTTTTTTGGGATCTAATTCTAGTGTAGAGGTTGCTTACATCTTTTAGGGACGGCAATTGTTTACCTGAGATGAGAGTGCGACTATTAAGCTAAACTATATGAAGAAAATACCATTAAATAGTGTTAGAGCGTATCAACAAGGTGAACGTGTATTGAATTACCACTTCTGGATTGGGGGAGGCGTTCTTCTAATTGACCGCTTTTATGACATCTAATCAACATTGCGAAACAGCCTAGAAATTTCAACATTGTGGAATTACTTGGAATATTGTAACTCGATGATTAGAATCTTTTGTCATCTTAGAAAAGATTACCCTACATGCTCTTCGAGATTTAACTTAACGAAAGATCAAAGGAAGAAACCCAACATTTCACGATCATAAATGTCAACGGCTGTCTGAAGAAGTTATTGTAATTATTTTGATTTTATAAATTATATGAAAGAAAATACTATTTATGACCTTTATTGTCAAAACTGATATGTTTTATTCATTTCAAGTGTTTAATATCAAATAAAATTTGAATACCATTCGCCAAAGTCCAAATATACGCAATCAACTATCTATCATTGGAAAGTATTGAGTCGTTCCCAAGTCCAAAATACACAATGAATTGTAGGTCACCTGAAGCCACAAGGTTAATGTCTCGTGTGATAAAGTCATTATTGCTTTCAAAAGAATAGAAACAAATGTCTCTTTATGAATATTATCATCATGGAAAATCAATTGATTTCTTCTCTCAATGCTCAAAAGAACACTAGTTTTCACTCGTGAAAAATTATAAATCTTCTCTAGAAAAGAATCATAGTTCCTTCAAAGGAAAAATTACCAAATCAATCTTAAATCTACAGATGCGAATTCGATATTCAATTTTAAAATTTTCAATTTTATCTCAAATCTTGGCGCAAATTTTCAATGTAGTCATTCCGACCAATTTTTACTAGAAATTACTGATGTGATAGCACGCCCCGTAGGATGGCCACCAATGACTTAGCAATTTCCGGCGAAAATTTATTAGAATGATGACATTGAAATTTCACGTACAGATTTATGATTTAATTGACAAAATCGAAAAGCTTAAAATTAATTTAACATTTATATAATAAATTTAGGATTTGAACATTTTCCCAACCTTCTTCGAGTCCATTATTGGCTTAGCTCCACCTTTTAAAGAGTTGTATTATAAATCACAAAGCCAAATTACAAAAGAATTGAACAAAACCCCTTTTTCCCACCCACATGCCAAGCATGTATAAACTCCCCAAATTAGGTGTACGATCCAATCGAACTACGCAATAACCCCAGCAAGTTGAAGGCCACAGTCAAATCATGAATTTAATTGGTTGGGGTCCTGTCTCCCTGCCAATGACTGATTAACACTTGATCATATCCGCACGTTAGCCCTCCTAAATTCTATTGCAATTTGCGCATTTATGGCGTTCACCAGGAAGTTGACTTTGGATCGCATGTCAAAGAAAATGATTATAACACCAGCTCTCGGTAGGGATTATCTTAATGCAGCAAGAGAATATCATAACCCTAAAACAGCCTCCATCCTCCACAGCCGTCGCTCTGGATCGCCAAAGATAAGTTTATTGCCATTTCCGTTGCTGTCGATTCATGTCGATTCTCACACCAACCACCTCTCTCGCTAATCAGAATCGAGCACGAAACAGCCGGAGAGATGTGTGGCTCGATCATGTATCCACGCGCGAGATGGTGTGCAAATAAACGTGTGATGATGCGAAATATATGCATCAAGGATCCAAATCACGACTGCCTAAGGGTTCATAAGAAGTGCCTCAGCATGTGACGATCGCTGCTCTCGTCGGGCTTGCGAGAATTAAAGATCCTTGGAGCCTCTTTAATTAGAAGATTTGCAGGACGGTGCTGTATGCTTTTGGAAAATGAAATGAAGTAAACGGAATGGATGAGGATCAAGATGGACATAACACACAAAGTTTATACCAACGAATAATGGTCGAGAACTGTTGATTATCTAGAAAATTACACATTTGATAAAAAAATTATCTAGTCTTCTTGCAAGCAAAGTAGTTCATCAATCAAATTTCCTGGACAGTGTTGCACAGCACTTTTACTAATAAACAATGAAGAGAGAGAGAGAGAGAGAGCGGCCCAAACATAGAAGGGACAAGAACCAGTTCTTCATCACAATGAAGCAAACCAGATCATTCTAAAACTAAACAAATATCAAAGTCCGAAGTGGGGAAAGGAGAAACAGACGCATGGCCTGCAGAAGTTGTGCTGGATTTACAGTTAATAATAATTCAAATCGATGGAGACAATTCTCATACTCCTAGAGACCAAGATTCTGAAAAGGGGGAAGGAAAGGAACCCATGTCGGAGTTCATTAAAGATTACTCTGAGGATATACATAGAAAACCTAAGCGATTAAGGTCTGCAAATACCACTGAACTCGTCAGGCAAGTTGAGCAGCTTCGAAGGCGTGCATGTGAGAAACATCCACGCCTAACAAAGGGAACTCTTCTTCATAGCAGCCACCGAATTCCTCGTACGGGCGACCAAACAGTTCGCCACCGCTGCCGCCGCTGCCGTAGCTCTCATCTCTCCGCATTTCCTCTTCCATCGTCATCCTCGCTCCTTGCTCCGAATCGCCGTCCCGACCCCGCGCTTCCTCTTCGCGATGCTCCGCGTCCCAGCCGACTCCGGTGGCGATCGGTGGCCAGTACTCCTCCGTCGTCGTCGTCGTCGTCGTCGTCGTCGTCGGGTCGACCCCTCTGGCGACCCTCCTCGGCTTGTTCTTCGCGCCGTCTCTCTCGGAGGGCTTCCCCGTGAGCCGCTGGACGAGCTCGCGGAAGTTCTCCGCGTCGGTCTTTATGATCTCCGGCGCGAAGATGTGGACGATGCGTACCTTGGGCTTGCCGTTCGCCTTGGAGATGGCGCGCGAGTGCTTGTGCATGGCGACCCGGGAAGGGCTAGGGTTTGGGCTGTATGCCTCTTGCCTGAAGACCAGCTCCTCCATGGCTCAGCTAGAGAGAGAGAGAGAGAGAGATTGTTTGCGAGGAAGAAAGGGTCTGCTTATGTACATGTTCGAGCACAGTGCAGAGATTTCTTTAAGGGGAAAAGAAGAAATTGGGGGATAAAAGATTTAACATATTTAAAGGAGGAAAAACAACCTGTCTTTATGACAGGAAATCGGATGATCCTTGTCTCATGAAATGCAAAAAGTTTGACAATTGCAGCCAGACCGGACCTTGGTCCCCTCTCGTTCACCAAATGAAGAAACGCCCTAGGACTATGATCAACCATAGAATAATACCCCGATATAAAAAGAGGTCCACAAATCAGATTCATAACATGATTTGACTTTCTCCATTTCATCGATGATTTAACGAAATCAATCCCGTGATCTCTTTCCCAAACTTTCTTAATGCCAAACTGGATACATTTAGGCGACCTTTGTAGGTACCCAAATAAAATTCATCTGCTCGGATTCTTATTTACAGTCCGTGAGGGTCTATAGAGGCCTTCACTTGGTCCTGGATATCGGGGTTCTAATGGTAGAAAACAAGAATAAAACGAGAAATTCAAGACACGTGCAAGACTATACAATGCAACATGGTCAGTCAAAATTGAGATAGAACTACCATGCCTTTAGCAGAGTCCAGCGCCCCTTTATTGATGATGATCACTTGACAAAATCGACCCTCTTTTCTTGAAATCGGAACCTTCCCTTTACCAAATCCCCTAATCTATTCTCACTTTATTAAATCCTTCTAGAGTAAGATCTAGTAAAATCAAAATTGACTCGCAAACGGCTTAATTGTTTAATCGCCCTATAGAACTGTCGCCGGCTTCAATGGAGGGAATTAGATTAAAAGGTAACTCAATGATTGCCCATGCTCGATTCGATGGTCAAGATTGCATCGTATCACAGCGTTTAATATAACTTGTCGATCGCCTCAGGTAAACACTCTTCCAAAGATACGGAAGATCGCGTGAATTTTAATCCGACTTATCCTACTAAATTATATGTACGTCATTTTCCCCCAAAAACTACCAAATTTCCAGATAATTTCCCGGCTCGTATTATTGATTTTGGCCGTCATGCTTCCAGAAAGCTCACGTCAAGTCCTAAATGACAAGTAAAATGCACATTATATATTGCATCGACAGTTATTATAACATGAGCTCTAGATTTTATAACTTTTTTGTGAGATTTTATAGGATTATTACTAATTGTTCTAAAAGTTTCAACTATTAGATGAATGTATGGTTTAATATCTAATTATACCAACACTCTATCTCACGCTTAGTCTGAGATGTGGTCTGACATTTAATTATTCCAACATTTTCCCTCACGTTTAGTTTAGCTTAGTTTTTTTGCCTAACGTCAAGCGTGGGCATATTTAATTGGGGAGGCAAATAGGGCCTAAAAAGATTTGAAGTCAACACCTCAAACTTTAATACCATGTGAGATTCTGTGAGATCGCTACCGACTATTCAAAAAACTTAAACTGTTAGATAAAAATGTAATTTAATATTTAATTATTCCATAAAATCAATAGAGATTCATATGTAGTAAAAGTGTGAAAGGTATTGTGTTTGGTAAAATACACTTTATGCAGATTGATCCTAGATGACCTCTAACATGATACGACCTCATATCCACAAACGATGGTCCAAACTATTTATGACTCGAACTCAATATTTTATAAAGAAAATATTGCACGTTGTGTAGCGTCGAGTAATTGTGCTATCCTTGCCTTTTCTATTTTGCATAGAAAAAAAAAAAGAACTTTTTTTGCAATCTTATGCTGTACATCGTTAACCATTCGAATTCCACATAACCATGCGCAAATTGTTTTGGGTCGAAGCCATCTGCACAAGCCCAGCACTGTCCTAATTGAATTATAAGGTTTGCATGGTATTGCACGAATTCTCGGATAGTCAAGTCTCGACGCGTCATGTCCCGAAGTTATATAGAGAATCAATCGTGCACTGTTTACATTCACACGCAGCTTTCACTGCGTTCGATTTGTTTTATGGGGTGGCGAAAAGGGCGGGTCATACGAGACTCGTGCGAATACGTGCATGCGAGTAACGTCGTCAACTCTCCTTACGTATGAATCCGCGTAGTGGTTGTGGAACCGCATGTGTCGTTTGTCACCCTTCTTACATAGAACACCTCAGCCTTGTAATTTCTATCTATTTAGGAAATCTCGAAGTTTCATATATATATATATATATATATATAACATTATCTTTGTAATAAATATTAGGAGGATCTATTCCTAAGCAATGGTTCCGTTTTTCCTAATAATCCGTCCGAGAAAGAGTGGACCATGAATTTGTGTCCGACACAAACCAAAAAGAACCCTCTTCCTCTTTAGCAAAAACTCCCCTTTTTCAGCAACCTAAATCGACCCACCTCCTCCTCAATCGGTCACCCTAGCTTGGAAGAATTCAACCCCCATGTGACATTACATAGCACCGCGCGATCAAATTCAGCTTTCTTAGTAACCCACCCCTCGACGCGCACTTCCCTTGATGGCGCGCTGCTGATTATGGAATTTCCCTTACATCATCGACCATCCGAGTTAGATGACGAGTCGATAATCGGACCGGAGATAACAAGAAAAGTAGGAGAGCGCTCGAGCCCCCTTTTCAAAAGATTATCCTTGTCTTTGTTTATGTCTCGGATTAGAACAAATTACTATAATTCGTCCTCTTCTACGGATTAGTCGACATTTTTCACAAATTTTATGAATGAAGACCCTTATTTTTATAGTTATCGTTCATTAACTTAATTCCGACTCTATTTATTGAAAAAAAAATAAGTTTCTTGAAATGTCGAACCTCAAATTGTAATTCTCCAAAACCCAAAACTCACAAATTTGAGTTGCCATGAACACAAAATGTTCCAAATTCCTAGAGAGGGAAAGAGCTGAGAAGGCGAGGTTGGGAAGATCTGACTTTCCGGGTGCTACTACTACAACGTGAGTACCGCATCGAACGCGTGCGAGCGCATGTGGGGGCTGTGGTCCTGAAATGGAACCGTAACCGTCTGATCCGCACGTGAACTCGGATCATCTGCTGCGATCACGTCCGTGCTTCCCCCCCAGCAAGTTCCACGGCGCTGCCAGATTCTCTGCGGATTGATTTCCGGAGGCCGGACGCTACGAAAAAAAACCAATGTATGATCTCCTGTCGTGTATGGTATTGGCGAAAAATTGCACCGAGCGATGGGAGAGGTCGAGGTCGAGGTCGAGGTCGAGGTCTCCGTCATTTGTTTTGAGGATCTATAGGAACGGGATTAGTCCGTGAACGTCATTGGACCCTAGAAAATCATGCGGACATATTTGCCATTGTTTTCTTAGCTATTCGTTCCTCTCTCGTGTAGGTTGGGTCCGGACACGGTTCTTTCATCGACGAGAGAGAATAGGGCGATCGATGCTGTTGATATTTGAATCCACAAGAACGTTCTTCTTGTACATACGTTTTTTTGTCGGCGACATAATGCTTTAAATATTCGCCCACGTCACGTCCATCATGATATATTTGATTTGAGTCGTAACCGTTTTGTACTCTTTACGATTCGAAGGTTAGAGATCAAAGTGTCATCATCCATCCAATCAAGATGCTAGCAGTCGGCGAGATACTTGACAGCTAAATAACACAAAGAGATCTATTTCAATATTCACTTGATACATAAATTGAGCCCAATAAAAGATAAAGGAGAGTCTTCGATTAGAGATGCTTAGGATAATTTTGATGTTTAAATATGCATATAATTTGTTCCTGATTTTGTTTAGGAAACTATCTTCTTTATAAATAAAAATAAAAAGAAAAAAAAAATCTCTACTGGTTAAATGCGCATTTAATTGGTTCCTCGTTTTGTTTAAATATGCTATGGTAGGACCCAACATCTCTGGGCGCATTATGCGGTTTCGCGTCATCATCGAGCGGGTCCCACGTCGGTGGGGACCCCGCGTAACCGCCACGTGGCTACGTGGAGTCCCCTGACGGAAGTGGACGATGTGTAGATGGGTGCACGACTTCACAATTCTGAGCTGGATTCCTGCCTTCCTTTTCTCGCTTTTCTTCCTTTCTTTATTTTTCCATACCCTCGAAGTTTTGTTTTGATTTGATTAAATATGCAAACAGTCCTTAACTTTTATGTCAATATACAATCTCATCCTTAAATTTTTAATATGTTTAATGTGAATGTAATCCTAAACTATATGAAAATATCAAATGTTATTACTCTATTAATTCATGTTTAAGGACGACATTAAATATTTTCCATTCGATTAGATGACGGAATATGACATTATACATTTGATAAAGTTCATGAATCACTTATATCATTTTCCTTTTTATTTTTCATTTTTATGAAGTAGTGGCCAAGCAAAGGAATATCATTATTTTCTCAACAAAAAAAAAAAAAAAAAAAAAAAACTTCACAGAAGATTTTGAAATCACATTTTTGGCAAATAATTAGTGGAGAGTATGAAATCGCTTGGTATATTCCAACACAATTAAAATAGCTATGCGACAATGTAGACAGGCAAATTTTGACACCTTTTTTTAGATCAAAGAAAAAATAGAATGAGAGTGATGGCAAAAAATTAATCGATCCATCTACAAGGCTCACATAGATATTGGACTTACAAATTTTAGTGATTTGTAAAAGAAAATAACTATTTTATTGTAAAAGAGTGGGCCTAGGTGGGCCTAAATAGGTCCAGGCCCAAGAAAAATCCGATTGTTCGGGCCCATTCAAATTGTGCCTTGGGCTTCGGCGGGCTTAGATGGGCCGAGCAGGTCGACCCGTCCATGTTCATGTCTCCAGAAAACCGTCACTGAAGAAAAATTTGGTTGCCGCAGGCCGAACAGTTTTGTGTTGCAGCACAACTAAGGCGAAAAGAAACTTGTAGAAGAATGTGTAATATGAGACTCAAAACCTTTGGAAAGCACTTGAATAGGCCTTATAAAGAGCCAGACCGTGGCTTGAAAATGTGCATTTGTTTAGGTTGTCTTCAATCTAGAGTGAATCAAGTCATAGTCGTACGCTAAATACATTTACTTCGATAGATCATAGCATATATTGCATTAAAATTATACTGAGTATTCAACAGTCACGACAGCACCGAACCCTCCCGTTCTCAGCGTTTCTTTCCTTTTGAGTTACTAGATTACCAACTTCTTGTAACCGGGGAATGGCAAATGCTTACACCCCAATAAAGGCATTATATTGTGTTCAATAAGAATCGACCAGCCTTCATCTCCATTTCGACTTCGATTGCTCGGTTTCGGTGTTTTTCTTTTCAATACTATCCGTCCACACTTGTTTGTACGTTCAAGACAATCATACGTGTGGACAAACATGCTTCATGTATACTTTGAAAAAGCTTTTGCAATTAGACTTAACCTTCTCAGGATCGAACTTTGTGAATGGGCTCTCTATAATCCAGGTGAACTGTCCATACTCACCATCAATTTTCTTGTTTCCCTAGGAAACCGTCCAGGCAAATCACAGAAGCTTTCTATCACCAGTCGAAGATCGACCAAACTTAATAATGCAGCTAGATAAGGTCTCATCAGACCAATAGGCAATTTGTCAATCAAGAGATTTGCACACCATAATATGAAGTATTTATAACTGTCTCAACGCCAATATCAGATCCATTTGTATGCCTAAAGCTCTAATCCCAGGAAATTCAGCTGGTCAAATTATGTTTCTAGCTTCACCAAAACATAGACTAGTACTCAGACGAGGACTTGTCACGTTTTGAATTTCATTGGCCTCAACGGTTGGCAAATTCAGAGAAGTGGGATAGAAGTGGCACGCAAAATTAGTTCCCCATCATCATTTAAATGTGATCCCACCACAACAGCAATCAGAACTCTGTCAAAAAGAAGAGACTAGGAAGACGGCAAAAGTTCACCTTAAATGCTTACGCAAATATCCTTCTACAATGAATTGGGGTTTTGGGGTGGGGTCAACGAAATTATTGAAATGAAGCAGAACTAAAAGTCGAATTCCAAATGGATGCGCCGCATCCTGAATAACCAGAATACATTATCTAGAGTGGGGAGGATGGAAACAATTACCGAACTGTAGATCTTGAAACCGAGCTCTTAATTGTCATCACAACTTATTCTTGTACCAGAATACACCTTTGTTCTGGTCACCTTCGTCGGGCTCAACATAAATACACTCCTTAGCCTCCCTCCATGCGGCCTTGTAAACTGAAGTCCCATCAAAGTGATAATAATCTCCCAAAACCGGCTTTATTGCCTTGGTGGCCTCCATTGCATGGTAGTGAGGCATGGTAGAGAACAGATGGTGTGCTACGTGAGTATCTGTTATATGGTGGAAGACCTTGTTCAAGATGCCATAGTCCCTGTCAACAGTCGCTAAAGCTCCTCTGAGCCAATCCCACTCGGAAGAATCGTAATGAGGAAGCGATGCATGAGTATGCTGCAAATAAGTGATCAACACTAAAAATGCATTCACGACGAGCAAGGGTCCTCCATAGACGCACAGAACCCAGGCAAGCCCTTTCGCTGCAGCTAGATGGTAAAGCCCGTAAGTGACTGCGAGAACACCAGCATCGGATATGTAAATCTGGAGCCGCTCACGATCGGTGTAGATGGGTCCGTGGGGATCATAGTGAGAGGCAAATCGATCATAAGGCCTACCGGAAACATTAAACATCAAGTACAAGGGCCAACCAAGGGTGAGTGTGACAGTGAGGGTGATCACTCGGCCTAGTGGGTTGTTTAGGTACTTTGAGAACCATGGGATCTGATTCTTTTGCTTTGGAACGAAAACTTCATCGCGCTCAAGGGAGCCTGTATTGGAGTGGTGGCGACGATGACTATATTTCCAAGAAAAGTAAGGAACGAGGAGGCACGAGTGCAGAACAAGGCCAACCAGGTCATCCAGCCATTGGTAGTCGCTGAAGGCATGGTGGCCGCATTCGTGGGCTACGACCCAGACACCAGTCAGAACGCAGCCTTGCACAAACCCATAGATAGGCCAAGCTAGGTAAGAAAGAGGGGAGGGGAGGAGATGGAAAAAAGTGGTAGCAACGTAGTACAAGACGTAGGCTATGGTCAAATCATAGACCACGTAGGAGAATGAGCGAAGGACAGATCGCTGGAAACAATGAGGCGGGATGGCTTTCTTGAGCTGACTTAGCGTGAATGGAGGTTTTAAAGAAGGAACTCGGTTGTGAAGCTTGGTTTCCGACTTCTTCACCGCCGGGCGAACTGACATATTGCCACCTGCACCCATTCTTCCACGACCTGCATATACAAAAGTACCCCACAAAAAAAAAGAAAAATGAGTAAACAAACCCCAATATGAATGTCTTCGTCTCTACCGAAATTACTTTAAACGGCCACAAACTGTCTAATCAAGAGAAATTGCTAACTGTATGCACTACCAAGCAAAGATGCAGCTGTAATTTCTTGAACAGCATATGATAAATTAACGCAACGACAATAAAGTTCTCCTACTGAAAGTGGATATATGAGACGAATGCTTTAACAACATACAAGCTTTGATCGTACCAGAGGCACCCATTTCCAGCCGCAATCAATTTAAGCATCTGATAAATTTTTATTTCTCACGGTTCCTTTCCTTTTTCCCTCCCACCAAGAGAAAACACAGAAGCACCACTAATACAAAGGCTTGCAGAGGCCAAGCAGCTAAGCAAGTCCTTGCCTTTGTACTAGAAGATTCATGCATTATCATCTGTTCTCACATCGAGAAGGATATAAACCAAAGCAGCTCTTAATTTCTATGAAACAATTTTTCCATGCTAAATCATGATGCATTTGCCTAGTAGCACATTCTTGCCCATGCCAGAACAATGTGAGGAGAAGCACCATTTTTAAACGCTAGAATCCAAGTCCTTTACCTCACCTAACCACCACACAATAAGGAAAGCTCTACTTGTCTGCCTCTACCTTTTAGTCGTTGCATTTTACCCAGAGGACCAAAAACATGAATGTCTTCATGGAACAATTTTCTAGCTCATGCAGCATGAAAAGTCCAAGAGTATGTTCGCAAAATGCTACATGTACACACGCCTCTCATGAATCCGATTACCATTTCAATTCCAAGAATGACTTGCAACTCACCGATCTGATTACTGTTTCGGTGGAGTTACTCGCATGCCCAAACCCCCCAACCACTCGTAAAGAAAAAGAATCTCAACCACGGCTACCCTGTGATGAGTCCGTCCAGCCTCAAGAAATAAGGCAATGATTGCTAAGGTATACCCTAGCAAATGGACTTAACGCTACGCTCAGGACACGGAATGAGCCAACCCTTGCTTTGGAATGCCGCAACTAGTTCTCAACTTGAAAAAAATAATAATAATAAAATAAAAACGTATGCAACAACTAGTTTCATTTCTTTGTAAGGTAAGGTAAAGCTTCCTTCTGGTGTAAACTCGTAGTTTGCAATTAATGAGTTCCGACATATGAGAAAATCCAGGTTACCATATTTTCCTGTTCAAAAGGTCCTGCTCTCCTCAGTCCGCCAACCGGGAAAAGCAGCACTTGCCTAACACTATATAGGTGGGCGGTGAAAGTGCCATCCACTGCCGGTCACCATCACAGAGTGACAGAAAATCAACAAAATGCCTAACTCGAGAAGAATCAGCAATGACGCGTTTATCATGCCACTATAGAAAGGCACTTAGAACAGGAACCCGGCGTACACGTTGGCCACCCCTAAGCAGCAAGATAAGCATGCGGTTTAGTCCTCGGGGCGGACCCGACTCTACTTGTCCGCGCAGACACGTCACAATCAAGGTCCTCTCATCTCGGCTTTAACTGAAAGAATTTGAAAGTATCAATCGACTAAGCGACGCCCCCAGAGATCTAAGCACATGGATTAACCCCCTTTAGACTAAAAAAAACACTATTTTGCGATAGTAACAATCCCCTACCCACTCAAGCGCGACAAATTTGAATCCAAACCAGACGTTTGACCTTTTCAAATACTACTAGGTAAAGGCGCCACCTTTTTCAAACCAGATGATTGAAGGCGGACTATAAATAGGAAAAAAGGATTTTGAAAAACAAGATTGATTTGTGGACTAAACCCATTTTTCCGGGGGGCGGGGGGGAAGAAAAAGGAAATATCTGCGTGAACCACGAAATCCGGCGAGAACACCAAAAGCCAGCCAGGAAAGTTTGGCGTCTTCTTCCAGGAAACTGCGAACCGCCGAATCAGACTTTCGCCTATTCCAAAGTTTCAAAGACATATTCGCCTTTTCCTCCCAACGAAATCAATAAATTAAAGAAAGGGGCCCCATTTTTCTCCCCCTTTTTCGAGCCAAAGGACAGGGCTAATGATAAATAAAATGAAAGACCCGACCACCCGCATTAACGAAAAGGAATTGGGTAGCTGAACTTCAAATCAAAAGTATACCTGAATATGTTTTAAAACTACGTCGTCCAAATTAAGATTTAAAATTTGAAGGTATTCCCAATAATAATGGAAAAAATCTCTCTCCAAATGAAGGACAAAATATGCGAACCCCGATACGTGAAGATAAATGCATCCGGACTAGACTTGGAATCAAAACGGAGACTGAACAAGAGAGAGAACGGGAAATTAAACAGAACGGACAGAATCTATTTATTTATTATCGGACAGGATTAAAAAAAGAGAGAGAGAGAAAAAAAAAACAGTGCGTGATTATGCGGTATGCGATGTAATGTCTGCCGCTGCAGGGAACAGCAGAGGGTCACATGGACGTGCCGGACGATTCGGTCCACTCAAATCGAAATAAAGAAATGCGCAGAGCCGTCGAGGAGGAGCACGCGAGCGTGCGTTCCCGAGGCCACCCACGCAAATCCGAGCCCCGTAAAAATATCTCCAGCTCTTCCTCAATAAACAAAAGGAGAAAACCCACCAACGCGGGAATAGACTAACGGTGCGCTGTGCGCTTCGGAAAGGAGGCGATGAGGTCACGTGAGAACACAAGGAAAGAAACAGAAAAAAAAAAAACAGAAAAGGACCTGAAGCTAATCTAATCGAAGTCGTTCATCGGAAAAGCATGAGAGAGATCGCAAACGAGAGCCGCATTAACGCGAAGGGATTAGCCGCGGCTCCTGGAAAGAAGCCGCATCGGACACGCTCGCAGGATGACGAGAAATCACGCGTCGACCTCGACAGAGGAGCGAAAGCTCCGCGCGGAATGCGACCTTAGATCTCGCCTAATCCGGCACCATTAGAGCTCTCGCCGGAGCGCGCGGGGAAGCGCTAAAGCCGCATTCGCGCGGGAGCACGACGGAGCGAGATCGAGAGCCGATCCGGAGAGGAGACGGAGAAGACGAAGGTACCTGACGAACGAACGAACGAACGAAGCTCCTCCTCGCCTACGATCGGGCCGTTCGAAAAGCCGGCCGCGCTCTCCTCTCTATCTCTCTCTCTTTCGTTTTTGTGAGGGCGGCTCGTTTAGCGACGCCCTCCGCCCTTATTTATGGTGGGGGATTTCGGATGGGGCCCGCGCGCGCTCCCTCGCGAGTGCTCTGCGGGGGCCCGATCGCCTGCGGCCACTTACAGCCATCGAGGGGGCGTACGAACGGCTACATTATCGGCAGAGCGATACACGTGGCGCGCAGCCGTTGCGCGGACACCCCGTCTGATCTTGGCTGGCCAATCGCCTGCCATCTTGCGATGGGCCCCCCCTGGTCACGTGAGTGGGGGAGATTCCTGGTTTGACGTAAATGCCCTCGGGAGACCGAGAGGCGGAGACTTCCTGTTGCCCCTGGGCCAAACGTCAAAGCATGGTGGGGTTGCGGCCAGCGGGCAGCGCAAGTGGTAATGGAATTCTTAGAAAATTATCGGGGCGTTTTAGAAAAAAAAAATATTTGTATATATACGTACATATAATTTGTTTTCTTTTTCGCAAAAAGAAATCAACAGTGAGAAGAATATTCTAACTACGAGTTTGGAGAATCCAAAAACAAAATATCATTTTACAAGAGATCCGACGGGCTACATTCGATAGTCGAATTAAATTCAAGATAGGATGAAATTTATCATATCTTATATTTAATCACTACCCGGAACGATAGTATAAGAGGGATATAACCGAACAAAATTATCACAATATATATGACAGAGATGGATATCCATAGTAAGGAACTTGTCAAATTAATACAATTAAAATAATTTTTAGATATAAATAATATTTGAATCCTAAAATATTATTTTTTAAAATAAGAACTGTTTCATTTTTATTCATATTTTTATTTATATATTTGAAATTATGTTTATCTTATGATAGAAATTAATATATAAATATTTGGTTATATTTATCACATATTTTAGGTATTTTAGTATTTTATGTATAAAAATATGGTTTACTATTAAATAAAATTTATCAAAGAATGATGGGGGAAAAAGAAATAATAAATAAAATAAATAAAAGAGAGGGAAAACAATAATAATGAAGCAAATAATAATAAAGTAGACAAAAGCGTTACGAGAGATTCTTACTATTTTCATTTGTACAATTTTTTGATTCATTTACATTGATATACCGTTCATACCAAACAATGAACATCATAATATGCGAAAATGTCCAGCTTTGTTGATATGGTTTACTAAAAAGTAAATATGATATAACAAAGTTCATACATCCTATATAGTCTTATTCTAACTAGAATTCCTAATGACATTACACAACCAAAGCGATCGAAAGCATCACTCGCGCGTTTTGCAACATTTGTCCACACGACATATAGAAACATCATGTGTTTTCTCTTTCTATTTTTTCTTTCTAATGTTGAAAGAGCTATAACTATTGACAACACTACACTATGCCAGGGGAGGTGGACCGCGAGGATCGATCATGCACGGTCCAAGATCGCCCGACCCCCCTTCAATAGCGGTCAAAGGGCTACACAAGTACATCGGGTTTGACCGATCTAAGACGGTACCGAGCGATATTTATGTAGCCGTAGGTAGGTATCGGTCCACCGAAGCCGAAGTCGAAGGCAAATGCTGACCGAGCAATGCACGAGTCGCTTTCTCAACACACCATCTACAGCCCCCCCAAAAAAAAAACATTAATTTTAATACCGAGCATGACTTTAATCACCATTGGACCGTCTGAGATATTTTCGCTGCACTTTTCCGCCTATATAATATTTCCTAATCGAATTCGCTTTTGGCAAGGAACTCCCAAATACACGCGACGCACCACATTTTTGACTGCGGCCATAGGGGACCGCAATGTCTCGGTAATGAACGCGGGTCCCTTTTTCTCTTTCATTAGGTAAAGGTCGGATGTCGAATGTGCACATGAAAGGGATATGACGTTTTCTTGCACTCAGTTGAATTTAAATGTTCGACTGTACCCTTTTACCAAAAAAAAAAGAATGTTCAACAGTAACTAAAACGCATAAATCCAAAATAAAAAGATACTCTCTCTATTAATACACCCTTAGGATCTAATGATTCGAAAATGACGCATATAATAAAACTCGTGACTACTACGATTCCATTCGACGATGACCCATTCTTTATTACATACATAGCTTTTGATGACGAAAAATACACTATCGTTCGATAATTCCATAATAGATGCTTGGCATCGGGAATTCTTTAAAAGCATCGGAAAGGGGATATACCATAGTGGAGTCACGACATGCACTTGCTTCTGCTTTACAAGCTGTGTTTTTGCACAATAGAGAAATTAAAAAGAGGAAAGACCAATCGATACGATTAGCGTCGTGTCGCATGTGTTCCTTAACTTTCCACGAAGGCGAGCCCTTACGTTTCGTTCGGTACGAACGAAGCGTCGAAGCTGGTTCGTTCGTGCAGAAGTGCATGGGCCAAAGCCACTGTTTCTAGTCGTCCTCGTTTTTCAGGTGGAGGGGCCGCTGTACAACTTGGCACCCCCCTGTTTTAACATTGGCGAGCCGCGAATTCAGTTCCGACCGCATAATAAATCGATGGTGTCGCGAAGACTTCTGGATCGATTTAAGACGAACTTTCTAACACCGGCGAGCTGTGAATTCCAACTGCGCAATAAATTGATTGCGTCACGAAGACATTTGGATCGATTTAAGATGAACATTTTAACACCGGTAAGCTACGAATTCAAACTACGTACTAAATGTATTGTGCCGTGAAGACTTTCGAATCAATTTAAGGTGATTTTAATTATGGGAAAAATCCAAATAAATATTTGAAGTGTTCTCATTTTTTTTTTTTTAAATAAGAACTTAAAGTAAATATTGTGTCAGATAAGAGTTTAATATGACCACAATTATTTAAAATAAGGATTTGAAAATACCATACTTATTTCAAATAAAAATTTAAAGTGGCTATAATTGTTTTAAAGAATGGCTAGACCTTGTCGGTCGCCGATTGACTAAATATTCCAACTAATCAAAGGGTGTTTTTGTCCAAATAAAATTTTAATATGTTTTTTTCTTTCTGAAGAACGTTGGTAATCACTAGTAAGGATTGACGAGGGCTTGACAAGCCTTGTCGGCCGCTAATAGAGATAGGCAAGCCGTTGCTAGGCCCAGGTGAGTGAGGTGACCCTCGCCCAAATTGGTTGAGGGCGGCCTCCCCAAGGCGAGGGTCGCCTTGCCCAAGCAAGGCCATCCCCTGTGAGTTGCTAGTGAGGCAACCTCGCCGATGGCCGAGAGGGCGGCCTCCACTAGGGTAAGGCCCTCCCTTGCCCGTGCTACCGAGGGCCATTAGCAAGGGTGGCCTTCCCTAGATTGGGTGAGGGCAACCTCGCCTAGCCCTCTCTAGGCATTGCTAATGCCTGGCTGGCCACTGGCAAAGAAGAAAGAATAAAGGAAAAAAAAAAAAAAAAAAAACGAAAGAAGGGAAAATTTTTTAAAAAGGTAAATGATGAATATGCCATTGATTAGCCAAAAAGTCAACCTTATTTGAAGCAGATATAACTAACTTAGATATTTATTTGACAAAATGATAGCATTCCAAATTCTTATTTGAAACAATACTCATTTCAAACATGCATTTGAGAAAATTAAGGCACTTTAAATCATTATTTGAAATTTTTCCTTTTATTTTTTATGTCGACCAAGGTAGAGATTATTTTGCTAATGAATTTCACATGCGATTAATCTTAGTTTAACTATGCGGGTAATCGCGATTTAGGTGCAAATTGAGCCAGCGGATAGGAGAACATAACTCCGATTGGGACAGGGATTAAAATTTTTTATCTATGATTTGTGGAATATTATCAATCGAGCTCGATCCACTGGTTCTCCTCGGCTGCTACCTAGCCGGCCGAAGAATCAATCGCCGCCATTCCGAAAGCACGTGGAATTTGCTCTCTCTTCTTGAGGCATTATTATTATTATTATTATTAAAGGGTTAACTTGTAATCCGCCAACAAACCACGTAATTGAATAGAAAATCCGCCAATTTAATTTGGAGTCACGTTATTGATTTGTCACGACGGATTGAAATGGAGAAATCAAAGTCTCTCGTTTCAAAAGAGGCTGCGAAAATTTCTATGATAAATGAATAGCAGCTCAATGAAATCAAAGAAAAAATGTCTGGCATAGAAAATAGGAATTAATATTTGACTTGACTAAATGGAGTTTTTGCATTCGTGGGTCGTAGAAATTAATGGTCGTCTTCCGGCTTGAAAAGATAAATCAGGCTAACCAATTCGACTAAGGTATGATGTGGTTTTCAACCATATTTTTAATGTTCGTCTTTGACATAGTTGCCCACGAGGAGCATACCTGGTCGACTAGACACCATTGCATTGAAAACTCGCAACTCTTTGAAGAATTGTCACATGATATTAGTCCCCTCAAATTTTTATATAATTTCGAAGCAACAAGTCTTGAATTTAAATATTTTCGAGTCCATCATTGGCCTTTTCCGCACGCTTTAGTCTTAGATCGAGTCCTAATCTACAAATGAAGGAAAGCGTCACAACATCAAAATATTAAGTTGGATTTTCATTTAACACGGCTTAAACTTTCAAGAACAGTTTGGAAATCATTTCGTACGATTTTACATAGATCGAGCGCTTACGTCCTAACAACTCAAGACGACATAATTAGTTGATATAGAAAAGGTGTTGGCGTATTATCTTGGAATTTCGCCATTTCCTTGAGAGGACAGATACTTGATTCTCGCCATTAAGTTTGGATGTCAGATCTTAAAGGAGGAAATCCTTTAACCAATTTGGACCCCATGTTCAAGGCCTATCCGAAGAATCAAATAATTAAAAAAGAGAGGTCAAAGCTGCAATTCTGGTTATGGAAAGATCCGGGAGTTTACGTCCATCGAGAACGGCGGTCATTGATTAGGTAGGGAGAATGACACGTATTTTGAAGTTCTAACAATCTCATGCCTAACTCATTATTATCATGACCATGGCTCGAGCATTACCTGATACGTGAGGTTAGGAGGGCCTTTCGTGGGCTCTGAAATATACTTATCAAAATGATTTTCCTTGCCATAAAAAGGAGGTAAGTAGTAGTTCTCGATTTGTGCCCAAACCTGATTTCTAACACATGGTTTTACGTGTGACCTATAAAGTATATCACGTCGCCAAAAGAAGTACTGTTTAGGAATTAACTCTACGGGTAGCATCGTACACTCTTCTATGGAAGGCTTTGATCTTAAGCTACGTTTGGTTCTTGGGACAATAATCAGGATAAGATATGATAAAGTAGAATATTAAATCATCGGGATAATAAATGCAGATGTATCTAATCTTATCAAGTATTTGGCACACTTCAAGATAAGATTAAAAAATAAATACGATATTCAATTAAAATATAAAATTAAAAAATAGAAAATTCAATTAATTAAAGGCCATGAAAAAACCCTAGATCTAGGAATTATGGCCACCTCCGCAATGGCTACCATTGAAAATAACGAGCACCAACATTTTCATGCAACAGCGACATAAATCAGTAAATCTTAGACTACGACAAAGAGGGTGGGTGGGGGAATTTTAGGCGACCACCGGATTAGTCTTTGCATTGCCTCAAATTGATTGAGGTCCCAAGTTGTTAATGATACCAAAGATTTTCAGCTGCTTCATCACCGTCACTATCTTCCCCTCTTCCCTTGAGATGTCCAATGTACTTTGTAAGGATTCTAACATTGTCAATGAAGTGGTCCAAGTGGAGCCAAAAGTTCCAGCCACTAATGTTTGAGGTGGCACAAGCAATGCTTCAATTAGTTCCACAGATGCCTATGAGAAAACTTTTGCTCTATTTGTCTCAAAAAGCCACTCTTGGTCATCAGATTCAGCAAGCCCATGATCCAAAGGAAGGGGTAGCCAGGGGTACCCAATTGCTGGCGTATGAGAAGCCAAGATGGGAGAAGAAGTGGAAGAAGAGGGTTGACAATGAATCGGAGAGGTGAAGGCATCCATTTGATGTAGATCTTAAGATATATTCTCTTTTTGTTAACTTCTTTCTTTCCTTAAAAAAAAATTATTATCCAATCTGGGCTTATCCCATCCCCTCCGCCAGATTTTTTATCCACGTTTTATTTTGATGTATCCAGGTTTGTTTGATCCAGTGGACATTCCCTACGGGTAGCATCGTACACTCTTCTATGGAAGGCTTTGATCTTAAGCTACGTTTGGTTCTTGAGACAATAATCGGGATAAGATATGATAAAGTATAATATTAAATCATCGGGATAATAAATGCAGATGTATCTAATCTTATCAAGTATTTGGCACACTTCAAGATAAGATTAAAAAATAAATACAATATTCAATTAAAATATAAAATTAAAAAATAGAAAATTCAATTAATTAAAAGCCATGAAAAAACCCTAGATCTAGGAATTATGGCCACCTCCGCAATGGCTACCATTGAAAATAACGAGCACCAACATTGTCATGCAACAGCGACATAAATCAGTAAATCTTAGACTACAACAAAGAGGGTGGGTGGGGGAATTTTAGGTGACCACCGGATTAGTCTTTGCATTGCCTCAAATTGATTGAGGTCCCAAGTTGTTAATGATACCAAAGATTTTCAGCTGCTTCATCACCGTCACTATCTTCCCCTCTTCCCTTGAGATGTCCAATGTACTTTGTAAGGATTCTAACATTGTCAATGAAGTGGTCCAAGTGGAGCCAAAAGTTCCAGCCACTAATGTTTGAGGTGGCACAAGCAATGCTTCAATTAGTTCCACAGATGCCTATGAGAAAACTTTTGCTCTATTCGTCTCAAAAAGCCACTCTTGGTCATCAGATTCAGCAAGCCCATGATCCAAAGGAAGGGGTAGCCAGGGGTACCCAATTGCTGGCGTATGAGAAGCCAAGATGGGAGAAGAAGTGGAAGAAGAGGGTTGATAATGAATCGGAGAGGTGAAGGCATCCATTTGATGTAGATGCTTAAGATATATTCTCTTTTTGTTAACTTCTTTCTTTCCTTAAAAAAATTATTATCCAATCTGGGCTTATCCCATCCCCTCCGCCAGATTTTTTATCCACGTTTTATTTTGATGTATCCAGGTTTGTTTGATCCAAAGTGGACATTCCCTACGGGTAGCATCGTACACTCTTCTATGGAAGGCTTTGATCTTAAGCTACGTTTGGTTCTTGAGACAATAATCGGGATAAGATATGATAAAGTATAATATTAAATCATCGGGATAATAAATGCAGATGTATCTAATCTTATCAAGTATTTGGCACACTTCAAGATAAGATTAAAAAATAAATACAATATTCAATTAAAATATAAAATTAAAAAATAGAAAATTCAATTAATTAAAAGCCATGAAAAACCCTAGATCTAGGAATTATGGCCACCTCCGCAATGGCTACCATTGAAAATAACGAGCACCAACATTGTCATGCAACAGCGACATAAATCAGTAAATCTTAGACTACAACAAAGAGGGTGGGTGGGGGAATTTTAGGTGACCACCGGATTAGTCTTTGCATTGCCTCAAATTGATTGAGGTCCCAAGTTGTTAATGATACCAAAGATTTTCAGCTGCTTCATCACCGTCACTATCTTCCCCTCTTCCCTTGAGATGTCCAATGTACTTTGCAAGGATTCTAACATTGTCAATGAAGTGGTCCAAGTGGAGCCAAAAGTTCCAGCCACTAATGTTTGAGGTGGCACAAGCAATGCTTCAATTAGTTCCACAGATGCCTATGAGAAAACTTTTGCTCTATTCGTCTCAAAAAGCCACTCTTGGTCATCAGATTCAGCAAGCCCATGATCCAAAGGAAGGGGTAGCCAGGGGTACCCAATTGCTGGCGTATGAGAAGCCAAGATGGGAGAAGAAGTGGAAGAAGAGGGTTGATAATGAATCGGAGAGGTGAAGGCATCCATTTGATGTAGATGCTTAAGATATATTCTCTTTTTGTTAACTTCTTTCTTTCCTTAAAAAAAAAATTATTATCCAATCTGGGCTTATCCCATCCCCTCCGCCAGATTTTTTATCCACGTTTTATTTTGATGTATCCAGGTTTGTTTGATCCAGTGGACATTCCCTACGGGTAGCATCGTACACTCTTCTATGGAAGGCTTTGATCTTAAGCTACGTTTGGTTCTTGAGACAATAATCGGGATAAGATATGATAAAGTATAATATTAAATCATCGGGATAATAAATGCAGATGTATCTAATCTTATCAAGTATTTGGCACACTTCAAGATAAGATTAAAAAATAAATACGATATTCAATTAAAATATAAAATTAAAAAATAGAAAATTCAATTAATTAAAAGCCATGAAAAAACCCTAGATCTAGGAATTATGGCCACCTCCGCAATGGCTACCATTGAAAATAACGAGCACCAACATTGTCATGCAACAACGACATAAATCAGTAAATCTTAGACTACAACAAAGAGGGTGGGTGGGGGAATTTTAGGTGACCACCGGATTAGTCTTTGCATTGCCTCAAATTGATTGAGGTCCCAAATTGTTAATGATACCAAAGATTTTCAGCTGCTTCATCACCGTCACTATCTTCCCCTCTTCCCTTGAGATGTCCAATGTACTTTGTAAGGATTCTAACATTGTCAATGAAGTGGTCCAAGTGGAGCCAAAAGTTCCAGCCACTAATGTTTGAGGTGGCACAAGCAATGCTTCAATTAGTTCCACAGATGCCTATGAGAAAACTTTTGCTCTATTCGTCTCAAAAAGCCACTCTTGGTCATCAGATTCAGCAAGCCCATGATCCAAAGGAAGGGGTAGCCAGGGGTACCCAATTGCTGGCGTATGAGAAGCCAAGATGGGAGAAGAAGTGGAAGAAGAGGGTTGATAATGAATCGGAGAGGTGAAGGCATCCATTTGATGTAGATGCTTAAGATATATTCTCTTTTTGTTAACTTCTTTCTTTCCTTAAAAAAAAAAAAATTATTATCCAATCGGGCTTATCCCATCCCCTCCGCCAGATTTTTTATCCACGTTTTATTTTGATGTATCCAGGTTTGTTTGATCCAGTGGACATTCCCTACGGGTAGCATCGTACACTCTTCTATGGAAGGCTTTGATCTTAAGCTACGTTTGGTTCTTGAGACAATAATCAGGATAAGATATGATAAAGTATAATATTAAATCATCGGGATAATAAATGCAGATGTATCTAATCTTATCAAGTATTTGGCACACTTCAAGATAAGATTAAAAAATAAATACGATATTCAATTAAAATATAAAATTAAAAAATAGAAAATTCAATTAATTAAAAGCCATGAAAAAACCCTAGATCTAGGAATTATGGCCACCTCCGCAATGGCTACCATTGAAAATAACGAGCACCAACATTGTCATGCAACAACGACATAAATCAGTAAATCTTAGACTACAACAAAGAGGGTGGGTGGGGGAATTTTAGGTGACCACCGGATTAGTCTTTGCATTGCCTCAAATTGATTGAGGTCCCAAATTGTTAATGATACCAAAGATTTTCAGCTGCTTCATCACCGTCACTATCTTCCCCTCTTCCCTTGAGATGTCCAATGTACTTTGTAAGGATTCTAACATTGTCAATGAAGTGCTCCAAGTGGAGCCAAAAGTTCCGGCCACTAATGTTTGAGGTGGCACAAGCAATGCTTCAATTAGTTCCACAGATGCCTATGAGAAAACTTTTGCTCTATTCGTCTCAAAAAGCCACTCTTGGTCATCAGATTCAGCAAGCCCATGATCCAAAGGAAGGGGTAGCCAGGGGTACCCAATTGCTGGCGTATGAGAAGCCAAGATGGGAGAAGAAGTGGAAGAAGAGGGTTGACAATGAATCGGAGAGGTGAAGGCATCCATTTGATGTAGATGCTTAAGATATATTCTCTTTTTGTTAACTTCTTTCTTTCCTTAAAAAAAAAATTATTATCCAATCTGGGCTTATCCCATCCCCTCCGCCAGATTTTTTATCCACGTTTTATTTTGATGTATCCAGGTTTGTTTGATCCGGTGGACATTCCCAAACATTGGATATGATAGCAAATTATTATATCCGAATTCAAATCTGGACTACCAAACACAGCCTTAGTGCATTTCTAAGGATCTAGGAAATCATATTCCCATCCCTTGATAACCGTTGTATTGAAAAAAGAGTAGATGTCACCTGTTGATTGTAAAAGTCTTTGGGTCTTTGTGTGTGATGGTATTTTACATAGAAAATGCAAAAAAAAAAAAAAAAAAAAAAAAATTATCATCCGTTATAGTCCAAGGATCTGTCTCTCTCATAGAACTGCCCGTTCATCTTGATGCACGAAAAGCAATGTAAAGTGGACCAAGGCTTCCAAGAGGAGAAGTCAGGGTTCGGCCTAAAGTTGATCCACAGAATGGGATAAAGCTGGGATAATGGGAAAGTGGAGTAAGGTTCTTTCGGGATAAGCTTGAATGGAAACAATCGTGCTCTGGAACAAGAATCTCAAAATATCTCATGCACAGAGAAGAACCCTTTGAGGGGACGATGGTTCCGTTTGGGAACTGCTTTCCCAAAGGGTTTTAAAGCTCTAAACTCTTTAAAGCAAAGGCAAATATGATTTACTAAATTTTTTGAAGATTTTTCGGAAGATATGATTATATTTCCAAAGACCTCTGAAGAGTTTTAACTCAAGACATGTCAAGGATATTTCGAGCTTTGAGTATCTCTGGAATGCAAATACATTTCTTTTTCTTCTAACTTTGCCTTTTCTAAACTTTTATAATTCAAGAAATGTCCCCATCTCACGCGATGTCACTTACGAGGGTTCGGGTCACCGGTGAGTCTCCAACGTAACTTTGACAAGGTAAAATCTAGTTGTCAATAGCCTCGCCTAAGGTTACAAGACCTCAAGTCGCATCGCCTGGGTTCGTGTGACCCTAGGCAACCTCGAGAGAGGTTGACAGTATTAGATCTGGCTCATCAACAGCCACATTTGGTCCCGGTAGAGTCTTGCTCGGATACTATGTCATTTGTTGGTTTTGAATTTTCTATTTTTTAGAAAAAATGCATTTTAAAGTATGATTTTTCCAAGCACCATATAAACCAAAGTTGTTTTTCAATGTACATTTAAATTATAATCTACCAAACACTATTTGCATTTCTAAAAGAACCCTTTAAAGATATCTGCATTTTCTTAAAGATTTTCCCTAAAAGCCAAATCAAACACAGCCAAATTGAAGATTATCCATCAAGCAGTCGCTTGGGTGCTTGACCTGTTATAGCATCACTTTTTTGGACAATACTTTTAATCCATTTACTTTCTCTAAATCCTTGAAAAGTGATTGTAAAGAATCTTGTCCGGCATCATTCGTCCCTACTTCATGGACTTGAGTATTGGAAAATCCTCCTGAGGTCAAGCCCAAAAGAGGGCTTCCTTTTAGTTGTAACGCGTAATTCGCCACACGGAATGGCAAGGAAACGATAAAATGGGCTGCAAAGTATACTCACCGGTGGACCAAGAGGCTTAAATCAGGCCTTATAAAAATCTCTAGACCCAAGTGATTGGGCTGGACCGAAGAGGCGAACCACATCCATCGCACAACCCCTCAACATCTACAAAAATGGCATGCGTCATCCGGAAGTTTGATGTGATATATAATATGATTTTTGAAATTTTAATCTACTCAATATGATTTCTGAATTTTAACTCAATATACAATGTACTTCTTATTTTTTTAATATATATTCAATTTAATCCTTTGAACTATATGAAAATATTCAAAGTTGAAGTCCACTATTAAATATTTTTATATAATTCAAGACGCTAAATTGAATATATACCCAAAAAATTTAGAGTTATATTTAAATAATTAAAAGTTCAAGAATTATATTGTATATTTGACTAAAATTCAAGAACTCTTTCTATCGTCAAGAGAGGAAAAGGGTTGAGTAGATAGGATGACTTAGATAATCGAACCTCCCCTTTCTATCGATTTCATGAATCTTTTCCGAGCGTTCCGTTGAGGGTCATCAAGTTGAGCTTCATCCACACTTAACTCGAAGGGAAAAGAGCGCCGTAAGTCAAATGCGAAATGTGTCACCCTCGATCGGACACTTCGATCGCTCAATCGATCTTAACGACCGAATTACCAAAACCCGTGGGGGTTGAGCCGACTGCCGACCGACACCTTGAAAATTCAGCTTCTTTTTTTTTAATCCCTTTTGTCCCAAATTTCCCCTTCAAACCACCTCTTAACTAGACTCTCTTCAGTACTTTCATTTACCATTTTTCTTCTTAAGGACTTTCTCTGTTCTCTCTTTGTGCCCTTCGGCGATTACGAAGTTTTTCCCAACAGACACGAACCACCGGCCAAAGCTGCCCAGCTTTGATTTCATCGAAACTCTCTTTCCCTCTCCCTCCTACCTATTTACTCCCCCGTCGCTGGCTGACTCCGCCTTCTCCATACCCTCCCTCTCTCTCTCTCTATCTCTCTCCGACATTGTTCTCTCCGTCTCCAATCTCGCCCATCCTTCAGGTAAGTCCCTCGCCCTCCCTTACATCATCTCCCGATCGAAAGCTCCGCTTGGTTCGCTGGTTTTCCGGGTCTGATCCGTGTCGCCGCCGGCACGGGTTGCCGCCGAAATGCGTCGGCATTGCGTGCTGCTTTCTTGAGTTGGGTGCTTAGGGCTTTGCGTCAGTAGTGCGTGTGTAGTAGTGCGCGTGTTGTGTGTTGGGTGTTGAGCGGTGTGTTGGGATTTCCGCGCTGTGCGTGCCAGGTGCTTGTGTTTTTTACGCAACGAGCTGGGTGGAAAAAAGATGTCGTTTTGAAATGAATCTCGCGGAAGAAATTTGCAGGGAATTTTGCTCGGTTCGTCGCGAGTTTTTGATTTTGCCGGAGATCATGGCCGCGACCGCGACTCCCGGGACCCACGTGGCTTCGATGAAGCCGGGCGCCGCTCTCCGTAGATCGCATGCCAAGCCGTGCGTGGCGTTTTTGGGTGCGGAGCGGAGAGAAGCGTCGTGGGCGAAGCTCGCGAGCTCTTCTCACATCTCCTTCAGGGACTCGTTGTCGCGGAAACGCGCTCCGGTGCCTGTTGCCTTCAGGAATGCCGTAACTAGAGCTATGGCCGGTGTGAATGAAAGCGGCCCTTTACCGGGATTGCCCGTTGATTTAAGAGGTCTTCTTCCATCTTTTTTTGCCACTCCTTTTTGTTCTTATGTGAAAGTAAACGTTGTGACCAGCTGAATTATTGGCTTAGTACAAAGAGGAGAAAAAGAATGTAGGGTACAAGAGGATTTTCCAATGGCATCATGACTTTTTGCAGGCAAGAGGGCTTTTATTGCCGGTATTGCCGATGACAATGGATATGGGTGGGCAATAGCAAAATCTCTTGCTGCTGCTGGCGCCGAAATCCTTGTTGGTACATGGGTTCCGGTATGTGGATTTTATGCGTAGATCAAGTTCCCATGCCATCAGTCCCTATTTTGTTCCAAACTGTTTACTCGAACTCAATGATGTGTATTTGCAGGCACTAAATATTTTTGAGAGCAGCCTAAGGCGCGGGAAATTTGATGAATCACGAGTGTAAGCCACCCTTTTGTGCTTTCAGCATTATTTTGTCTTTAGTCGTATCTGATTAAGTTTATTTATTGTGTATTTTGACTTTTCAGATTGCCAGATGGTTCCTTAATGGAAATCAGCAAAGTTTATCCATTGGATGCGGTTTTCGACAGTCTTGAGGATGTTCCTGAAGATGTAATTGTTCATTTGGAGTTTCCACAAACTACTCCCTCTGTTTTCTTTTCTTTATTTTTTATTTTTGTTTTTTTGGTTGGAACTCCCTATGTGAAATTGTGGCATTAATTATGTTCTTTTTTTTGTGGTGATCTCCAGATTAGGACAAATAAGCGCTATGCAGGTTCTTCAAAATGGACTGTCCAGGTACATCCTCTTCCAAATTCCAGCTCTAGTTGGAATCTGTAAAATGAAGCTCTAAAGTATTTTTCTGCTTGTTGACATGCTATTTGAAAATAAAAAAAGTTAGTGCTTTGTGATAGGAAGAATTGAACTGCTCTAACTGATAACAGAGTCCAGAGATAATTCCAGGATGATTTAGATTCTGACCTTCTCTTCTCTCCTAAAGAGTGGGATGTCTCCCTTTATATTTATCTCATGTTTCTTCAATATTTTGAAAATTGAGTGATTCCTTGGTGGGGAACTTCTTGGAGACTGAACTGGTAATGGCTTGCTAGGTAAACAGGGACTTTTCCCAATTAACCCATCTAATGACCATGTTGAGGCTTATCTCTGAGTGTCTAGCTATATACTTATTTATCTAATTTTTCAGGGTTATGGTCCTTCATTTTGAAATTAATAGGAGGCTTATAATGCATTTAGTACTCTTATGAACATCTTTCCCCTTTACCTATCAAGCAAAAGGGAACATCTTTCGTATTAAATTCAGATCCTTGGAGTTGCATTCTGGCATTAGCCATTCCAACTCATTTGGTAACCGTCTTTCAGGAAGTTGCTGAATCTGTCAAGCAGGATTTTGGAAGTATTGACATCCTTGTGCACTCACTTGCTAATGGGCCAGAGGTTAAGCATTTTTTAATCTCATTTTTCCCTATTCCGCACTACTGCTTACTGATTGATTATATTTAATGCTATGTTTCTCTGTTGCAGGTCAGTAAACCTCTGCTGGAAACATCAAGAAATGGTTATCTTGCTGCTATTTCTGCATCAAGCTACTCTTTTGTATCTTTGCTCAAGCACTTTGTCCCAATTATGAATCCAGGCAACTTTCTTACCTTGTTTTCTTTTGTACTGTTTTGCTCCTTTAACTTTTTGGGCAACTTGCCTGATACGATCATCAGTCGTCACTGTCATACTCATAGTTTGACAAGAAGTCCTACAAAAGCACTAGTCGGTCTTGCTAACAGGTAGGTTTCTCTTACAGGTGGTGCTTCCATCTCTTTGACATACATTGCATCTGAGAGGATCATTCCTGGGTATATGTTCTTCTTTTGCTTCATTTAGGTTGAGTCCTGTTAATGAGATTACTAGCTGACTTATCTACTATGGCAGGTATGGAGGAGGGATGAGTTCAGCTAAAGCTGCTCTAGAGAGTGACACAAAAGTGGGTTTTTTGTCCTCCTTATGTCCTTTTCCCACACGACATGCTTCTTCTCACCCTCCTCAATGGATCTATACTGGGATCTGCAGATTTTAAATCTAAAGCTTATCATATGATTCTAATGCCTGCTTCCTTTCCTGCTTGATTACTGCAGGTGCTGGCATTTGAAGCCGGGAGAAAACATAAAGTAAGAGTAAACACAATATCTGCAGGTACAGTTTGTAGCTTTTTCCTGCAGGTCTCACTTTCTTTGTTTCCAGTGATATTATCTTAATGATGGTCACGGTGTGAACTATCAACAGGTCCATTGAGAAGTCGTGCTGCAAAAGCAATTGGGTTTATTGACATGATGATCGACTACTCTCTGGAAAATGCACCCTTACAGAAAGAACTATCTGCTGGTGAGTCACATGCACTGCTAACAATTGTTATCTTTTTGTTTGTGCTACAGTGACATTAACAATGTTCATGAAGCAATGAAGCATTTTAGCCATTTGTGATGAAAATTGCTTAAATGCAAGTATGGTCTAGAAAACCAGTTGACTGCAATTTCTAATTCCTGTTCCTCGGCTTCTTTTCAATGAACACAGAGGAGGTGGGAAATGCTGCTGCATTTTTGGCATCACCTTTGGCGTCTGCCATCACTGGCACTGTCCTTTATGTCGATAATGGTCTCAACGCAATGGGAGTTGGAGTTGACAGCCCAATATTCGAGAATCTTGATATTCCAAAGTCTAAGTAAGGCGGGTGTCTGAAAACGTGCATTTGCTTTGTGGGTTCTGCGGAATTTTTTTGGAATAGCAAAAATAAGTGCTTCTAGCTTATTTTCCTTTCTTGCTTTCCCCTCCTGCGGCTCCAATTCTGGCACCGATTCTCAAAACCGGGATTATCTGCATGTTTCGCCTGGTTCATTTTGTTGTTGTTGGTTTTGGCATGCTAAAACCAAGAAAATATCATTTGACAGAGAGGATGTTTTAAGACCCTTTTCTTCGGACAATGTATCATTGCACCATTTCGCTCTTTCTATTTGAATGGTTCCCTCCAATTTCTCTCCATCTTTTTGTCGCCAAGTTTGTTCGAGTCTGGTTGATATGGGCTGCTTGTGATCTCAGTCTGAGCGAGACTGCTCTGTAGCCATCCAGCATTTTTGTTGCTTTCGTGGAAGTATAAGCCAAACTACGTGCTCTGTCGGGCAAGCAGTTAAAACAGCGTGGTCCTGGTCCTGGTCCTGGGTGAGACAGGAAGCACTTAATGTCACATGTGGACGAGGAAACTAGCACCGCCACCGCCACCGCTACGTGCTACGTTGACTGTCCTTGATTGATCGTAGCTAACCTTTGTAGGTCAAGCTTTGCTACATCTTACTCGGGAAAGAAGAAATGCTGTATTTGCATAACATATCATTGTTTCAACAATTGAGTTTAGTCAGAGCATATGCTCGAACAAGGGTTTCGGAAGCAGGGTTTCATGTGCTTTCAAGTTCTAATGCAACCTCGAAGAGTGATGCGCTTCCAATGAGAAGAACGGACCAGTATGAAAAACCATGGTTTCTTCCGTCGTGCATGGATCCGGTGGGCATTGGCAACAGCTGCAGCAAGTAATGTTTCGTCTGCGCTTTCTTAATAGGTGCGAGGCAAAACTAGAGAATGCGACGAGGACGACTTCTCCTTGCGCGTGTAAAAATCGATTCTTTAATCATGCGATAGATTTGCTAAAGATGATAAGACTAATGAAAACTATAGTCGCCGCTTTTCCACACTGCTACCGTATCTTGAAATGGGTAAATAAAATTTGTAAGCTCGGATGCTTTTCTTTCTGAAATTACTCTGAAAGCGAAACAATTTGATTTCAAATGAGAGTTTCATCTTAGGCACCGAAACCACATTTCAAAAGAAAAAGATCCCCAAAAAAAAACCGCGAGTATATTTTTAGAAAGAAAAAAGGGAAGGAAAGAAGATCTCTCAAATCCCTACCCCCATAAAAAATCACTATCATTTTTCAACGGCTGAAACTTCCCCACGTGTCCCGGCCGTCCCTCATCCAGCCGTTCCTTCCCTCCATCTCCACTACAAATCGCAACGAAGCTGGATAAAAAGGAAAAATTGAACAGGGGACCCACCAAAGGGCAAAGCCTCCCAAGCTTTCACCCATGGGAGGAGCAGCTGGAGTTCCTGGACAGTGAACTTCCAAAATTTTGGCGGATTATCCTCCGCTCAAATCCCTCCTTCCCCTCCTCCTCCATCGTCCCAATTCGATACCCTCCAAAAAAAAATCAAATCTTTCCTCGATTCGAATTTGAAATTCGACCCCTTTAAGTCCGAAATCGAATTGGGTACACTCCCACCACCTCCTCCTGCAGAACCCTAGGGGGAAAAATGAAGGCTTCCCTGAAGTTCCGGGAGGACCAGAAGCCGCTGATCCGGGCCAAGGTCCCCCTCAGCATCCTCGGCCTCCCCTTCCAGTCCGGCGTCGTCGCCGGCGAGCCCCGGGAGCTCGCCCTCAGCCTCGGCACCTCCTTGGACTCCGGCCCCGCCCTCCGCATCTCCTACCGCCCCAACGACTCCGCCAACCCCTTCTCCCTCGTCGTCCGGACCGGCACCGGCCCGCTCGGCTCCCCCATCGCCAGCTCCATGTCGATGTCCGCCGAGTTCAACCTCGTCCACCGCGGGAGCCCCCGGTTCATGCTCCACTTCCGCCCCGCCCTCGGGGACTTCTCCGTCAAGAAGCTGCAGTCCTCCGAGAGGCCCGCGAAGCCGGGGTTCTGGGGCGGCGGCGGCGGCGGCGCTGGCGCCCGCGCCGTCGCCGCGGAGGAGGAGGACGCCACGATCGAGGTCGTGGAGGCGCCCGCCGCGGTGAACGGCGGGTTCTTGCCGGAGAACGTCACGTTCTTCGGGAAGAGGATAACGGCCCTGACGCCGGACTCGCCGGCGGGGATCTTGTCGGGGTTGCTGTCTGGAATGGAGGTGGCGGCCAGGACTAGGGTGCCGGTGAGGAGGAACGCCGCCGTCAGCTTCCGTTGGGGGGTTAGGGTTCCGGTGGAGATGGAGGGCGGGGGCGTTCGTCCCGGGTCGGGCTTTAAGCTGACGAAGATTCCGTTCCTGGTGATGAACAAGATCGGGATTGAGCACGTGGAGAGCACAGATTCCAAGGCGGCTGCCAAGGTGGCCCCGGAGCCGAAATTTGCAAGCGGCATGGACGTGGCAGAGGCTTGCTTCTCGATGAAGCACCAGCTGGAGATGTTGCAAGCCGAGAATTCGTCCCTGAAGATGGCGATAGAGGATATCCGGCAGGAGTTCTCGGGGAGGAAGTCGAGCTCACCGGTGGTGGGGTCGGATTCGAGCAAGTACAGGGAATTCGAGAGGAATGGAAACAAGCATTCCAGCGGTAGACTGGATAGTAGAGGCAATGGGAAGAAACCATCAATGGATTCCAGTGCTTATTCTGGGAAATCAATGGAAGTGGATGAGGAGTCGAAGAAGGCATTCAAGGGAGCTTCTGGCACTTGAATTTGTCGACGTGTTTGGGAGTTTCGTAGCGCCAAGGCGCTTTATGGCTGTGGCATGGAAGACGATAGGCTCAGTGATTATATATCTACAGTTTTCAGGATTTTGTTCTTTTTGGAGATGTCTATGAATTGGCTTTTAGCATTTCTGTTTCCTGGGAAGTGTCTATTGTAAATGGGTTTAGAATAATGTTCTTTTTGGTTATTGAACTGGATAGATGTTTTTTGTTTATTCAGGTTGCTTCTTCATCATTTGTTCACGGGGAATAAGTGGCAATCACTCTTTTTTTCCTGTAAGGAGTTGCGATGTATACAGATGACGCACAATCGCTACATGATCTGCAATACATCTATTGTTAAGAAAGAAGACTATTTGCTCTGCTGATAATTCAAACTTAAAGATTTTTAGCACTACGGTGAAACTTTTAAGGTTTTTAAGCTAGTGCATATGTGATATTCTTCTTGTTTGTCTGTTGCTTCTCACTCATGCTGCATTATTTGCTTTCTTTCCTGTCGATTTGTGCTCGCACTAAATTATGTTGCAAGAGACAGAAAGCAATCTGCATCCCAAACATTTTTGCTGCCTTTTTAGTGTCTTTTCCTCTGTTACATTCGTAGAGCCAACATCTTCAGCTCTAGGTCTTGGTACTGCAGTATGTTGAGATGGGGGAGCTTAAGCTGATTAATCTGTGTTCCTTGGCTCCTGAGTTCTTCATGCTGGCCGGTCTGTACCTTGTTTGTCTTGTACAAGAGTGTGCATCCTGCTTGAGATCCTGTGCAGTATGATCTGTATGACTAAAGGACATGAAGCCGATTCATTTTAATGTATTGGCACGAGGAAAGTGACAAACATCATATATACTATATATGATTGTGGTTACTGCTTGAGACCCCAGTATCCTGTGCTGGGGCTGCTCCCCACAGTGTGTATTGTTGTCCTCTGGCTCCTTCCTATTCTGGGACCTGACCTGAAGGCTGTTCTAGGACTTGTTAGCTGATTAATTCTGATTGAGGCGCTTGTGGACTCATTTTGTCAGGAACTTTTCCTTTTAGATGCTCGTCAATTCACTTTGTGAATTGGATTCAATTCACAAAGTGGTGTCTGAATCCCTTCTCCTCCCCTTTCCTGCTAATATTGTTCTCGTTAAATTGTTCTCCACTGTGGGAAAAAGAAAATCGTTCTCCACTGTGCTCCTCCCTTTAGAGCAAGTATAGACATGGCTTCATGCTATTTCATTAGGAAAAAGCTCCTGCATATCTTTTGTGTTTAAATGAGGATCAAATTCAAAGATGAAAATATTGGCCAAACCCTCAGGCTCCATACTAGTGCTTTGCAAGTTGAATGTTTTCATCTCCAGATCACTTTGGCCTGACTGTCATGGTTGAGGGGAGAAGTTCTCCCCTGAGCTCTTAAACGTCTGAAGTGCTCGTGATTAGAGTCGCTGGTACAATTGCTATCTCTGCCTATCTGGTTGCTGCCATCCTGTTTTGAGTTGTCAGAAACTTACAAAGGAAGGCCTTTTCATTTCTGAAGCTCATTTGCAGAAACTTTAGAGTTATGCCATAGTGGGTTATCCTAGATCTGGTGATTTTTCTGGAATCTCAAGCGATGATTGTTCAAACAGGGACTCCATCTGTTTGTAAACCTAGCATATTAAGCTCACGCGTAAACCTAGCATATTAAGCTTAAGTATATGTCCTGTCACTGTTAATGGAACCGCTGCGTATAGATTGAGGCCTGAAGGTAAAGGAAGTCATCTTTCTTCCTGCAGATTATTTCATTTCGCCGATACATGTGGAAACCCATCATGTTTTCATTTCTAGTCTGAGCTAGATTAGGCTCTTCAATTCATATATAGCTTAACATGAAGATGCTGATATAACACTGTTTAGCAATTAGAAACGTCAGTGCAGCATGTAAGGGTAGAACTCTTCCAGTGACTGGTCCATTTAGTAGTTGGCAACGGCGATTAGGCGACCAACCTGGACTGCTGAATCAGCACATGGATAAATCGCATTGAACTGGCCAAGACCGAATTAATTCAGAAAATACCGGCCAAAGGACGGAACTGGGATCCAGATGAATCTGGTTGAATCGGCTAGCTCTGTATGTTTGTCCGAAACATAGTTGGCAATGACATTCTTCCCTTCTCGGTCACTTTGGGGATATAGCGATATGAGTTTGGCCACTGTTTCTTTAAGGTCTAATTTGGGATGAACTCAATCAGTGTTTGGATGGCAAAATGATAAGCACGAATCATCCCCAAGGTCCGGTGACATCACCTCATCATCACGAGCATCACTCCTCTTGAACTCACGATTAAAATATTGTGTGATCTGTGGATGGGGATCTTGACATTGTCAGTATGTCGTGGCAATGAAAATTCAACAATTTGCCCCCAAATCCAATCTCGTTTACTGTCGTCCAGCTATCAAGACAGGCATTCGAGGAAGTGGTCAGTTTAAGAAAGTACGTCGCCCGAAGAATGAGGTTCAACGTTCTGCTGACAAAGCCAGCTAACATTAGCTGGGCTACCACAATCATAAAAAACAGAAGTTTAGAGTTGAAAAGACGGTTGATGTGAAAAATGTCAAGATTCGAATCGATTTTAGTAAAAGTTGTATATACTTTAAGCATATATGGTAATTCTGTAAATGAATTATTAATGGGAATCGAGCCCCCAAAACTCATTTGGGACATGTTGGGATGAGACAGGTCGAGAAGGACAATAAACCCGACTTGCACTATGTTCAGAATAAGAAGAAAGGCAATCGGCATTAGTAACCCCTTAAGCTATTACAGAAGTGCCAAACGCATTGTAAATGTTTAATTTGATCCATAGGTATTCGATCCAACTGTGACTCAAGGGTTTGTTGGTGAGTCTCTTTGTCGCAGCCTGCAACTCTCTCTGTTTAAACTTATGCAGACAAGTTTCTTCAATAAGCTTATCTCGCTTGCGAGATTAAAGCTCGTGCTTTCATGAAATAGAAGAACATGAGAGATATTGAACTGATTTTGGAAGTAAAACAAGCAGAGAGGATACACCAACGCTGGAGATTTCTTTTGAATGTAGTATAATGATTACACCTATTATGGAATGTTTGGATTAAGCCACAACTAATTCACGCGCCTTATAATTTGTAGATTTGAGGTTGGCATGCTCATTATCAGGCTAGAAATCTCTTCACATAAAATATACTGTAATTAGGCAACACTGTACTAACTGTTCGAAAATTCGCTCGTAACATGAATCGAATTCGTGACTCATGGAAGACAAACCCTCTTCACTCAACAAATTACCCACCTCACTGGTGACCAACCTCCCTTGAGGGTTAATCCTACGGTGGCAAAGATGGATCAGATGTATCAGGTGGATGCAGACCCCAGCAGTGGCAAACAGTAGTGTAAAGCGCTTCGACTGATCAAAACAAAAAGGAAGGTAGATATAAAGCGCTTCAACTTTCAAGATTCGAATTCTAATTATCAGAGCGTCATGTGCTAAGTCACATGATGCAGGGTAGCTCGGTCCAAGCTCGACCATCGCATTCAATTCAGGTATCAGAAAAGCAGTGCCAATTTGGCAATAGTCAATTCACCATCACGTGATCAAGCGGCGTCCTCGCTTCCAATCAAATACAAAAATCACGGTACCAAAAATCACCCCCACATCACATGAACATTTTTAAAAGCTCACTCCATAAAATATTGACGGAGAAAGAACCGAAAGAGCGCGCCAACCGGGCAAAGTTCCCTTTGCCCGACCCCTTCATTTGAGTGTAACTTCCAGCGGAATGCTAAGCATGGACCGCTGGTCGTCATCGCGCCCATCCAGGTGGCTCACCTAGGGGTTTTTGCCCCCGGCGCGGTGGCCTTGGTGGAGTTAGGATTTTCCCCCCAACTCCCAAAGGGGTACGCAGGGACAACCGTATGAGGCTAGGTGCCACACCGGCAGGAGCCTGCTTGAGCAGTTTAAAGAGCTGCTCAGCTCTATGCCTGTGAGTTTAATCTACGAGGTGGCCAGGACTTTTGCCACCAAGGGGTTTTAACCGGACCCTTACCGGGATTTTACGGTTATCTCCCTGCCAGGTCGGCCCAGAGAGGGCTTCGTTTCCCTCTCTGTCTTCATTTCCTGGGGAGCAGTTTAAGGACCTGCTCAGGTCCAAGAGACTTCCATTCCACAGACGATAAAATCAAAAGATTAGAAGGAGCACACTGTTTTTTTTTTACATTGATCACGTGAAGCCACTACTAAGCACTGCTATTGCCTCCACGTTCTTGGTATATAAAAAGAAACCCCATCATCGTCCGACTTTTCAACCATCTTTCGCTCACTCACTCCGACAGTTGCTGCAGCTAAGACAATGAAGTTCAGCTCCAGAGTTCATCGTCTCCTTCCTCTCATCGCCTTGCTTTCGGTCTGCATTCTCGTCTCGTGCTTCTTCTTCGCATCGTCCGTTCGCCACGGAACGGGGAGCGGTTCGGGCGCCTTGGAGAAGAGCTCGAACGTGATGAGCTCGAGGAAGCTCATGGCCACGAGCGCCTCCGTCTCGACAGGCTACGAGCGGTCGACGACCCGCAAGAACATTCAGCCCAAGAAAGCTGTGGAGCCGAGCCTTAGGCGGGCGCCGAGGAGCGGATCGAACCCTACCCAGAACAAGTAAACCGTAGCTCCAACGTCCTTCCTCGGAGGGATTCTTCCATTTTTTTTTATTTTTTTTTGCTCCTTTTCTTTCTTTCAAGTCAAATTTTGGACTCTCCTTGTAATGTTCCTTTCTTTTTCCTCGTGTATATACATCACATCTGATGCAAATTTTGATGGTTGATTAGAGAACCTATCTACTTTCCAAGATCTTCGTAAATTTGGAATTCTTCGGTCAGCTTTAGGACGAGGGCGGGCGTTCTGCTTAATGGAGAGAGAGAAATTATTGTGCGATCTATAGATAATGTAGATCAAGTTCATCATTAGTTCACATGATTTATAGAACCTGCAATAATTTCTCGACCGAAATTGGACTTAACCAAGAAACAGAAGGTCCAAGAACAAATCTCCATCTTCTAGGCCCATGGATCCGACACGATGAGGCCTCGCCAGCAATTTGCACGAGGACAGTCATGATTCACGAGCAAGCCGGCTCAATCAGATTAGCTATTTGTACACGTTAACGCCAGTAGCACATCAACCATCGACAGAACAGAAGCAACATCTACAGTAGGTTCTGATTAAGGAAAGATACATATATAAATTAAATAAATCTTGGTCTTTCACTTTCACTTGTTGGCCCATCTTGCCTCGGATTGGACTCTCTCGTCTTCGGTCTCCGTCAGCACAGTTCTTTCGAAGGCTACTACTTCGTCTCTGTCTTGGTTGCTTTACAGTCTGTTAGATTCAGACAAGACATCTGGAATAAAGGTCGAAGCACTTCGGGAGCATGCGTTTTGCCCGAGGTATGTTCTACCGGCACAGGTAGTAGTAGTAGATGCCATTTATCTGGACTTCATTGCCGCTTGGTGCTCAGTGTATTTTTTCTGAAAAATACGCTATTACTGATGAGATCGTATACAAAACTCCTATATCTCGCCTCACTGAGCTTGGTATTATAAAATATTATCATATCGCCCCTCGGTTAAATTTATGCATCCGCCACTCTCTAACTTACGTAGCATGAGCCTTTTGACTAAACGATTCCCATGATACCCTAATTAAAGCACTTTAAAAGGGACATGAAGTGTATGACCTTAGATATAGTAAGAAGGTGTTTGGGAGCCTATTTCCTTAATGTTGTTACAGTAGATTCGATTGAACATTAGAATCTCTATTATGTCAAGATTAGTGAGTGATGTCGGGGCGAGAGGGCTCAAATAAAGTACTAAAGTTCTAGGATAGTGGAGGGCTAGATGAACCGGACCATCCATTGAGTATAAAGAATATGACTAAGCGATTCGCATATTTATTCATGAGGACGTTAGTTCATAATGCGATTTTCAGCTCATTGTCAATCCAAGTCTTCGATCTGAAGCTCATCCTTGTGCTGTTCTCATCGATGTTGATGGTGACAGTGGGAAGGAGGGAGGGAGTGCCTGCGTTGGCTAGAGAAGATGCGGCGGTGATGATGGCCAGTATTGGCTGTGGCGAAGATTGACGACTCTCGATTGTTCTAGAGAAAGATATATCGAGCGAGTTGGTTTGGTGTGGGCTTAGAATTCCAGTAGGATTGGGGAAAATTAGCCCTTCCCCTAAAAAAAAACCTAAACTTATTGTAATTGTGCAAATTCAATGATAATTTTTTTTTTTTTAATAATCAAGTCTTAAACTTTTTGCATTTTTGCCAATTTAATCCATCTGACCAATTTTGGCTGGCCGGCTCTAACATGGATGCCAAGCATCCTATGTGATGCCACCAACATTGATGTGAGATACTCGAGGGATGATAGATATAATATGCCAGTCGGGCCCTCAAGAACCTTTTCACTTGATATACTTGAGGATTTTTCTCATACGTGATAGGATTTAGTGCGCAATCACAATTAAAAAGAGAGTAAAACTAAGAAAGAAAATTCGAGACACAAGATTTTATCTTGATTTATCTTTAAGGGATAAGTGCAATAGAAGTCTTAAAATTTGTTACAAAAATGCAATTGAGTCCTAAAACTTACAAAAAATGTAATCAAATCATAAAACTTATCAAATTGGTTCAATTGGGTCATAAAATTAACATTGTCAGACTTACTAATGGAAAATGCCAATGTGGCGCGGATGTGGCATTTTAAATGATTTTTTTAATATTTTCCACGTGACTTTTTAAAATTATTTTTTATTCAATTTTTTAAAAAATATATATTTAAAAGCTAAAATTTATTTTTTAAAGAAAAACTGTTAAAAAAAAAAAGAAGAAGAGAAAATGGCAGCTCCTCCGCCGCCACTACCCATTGCCAAAGGGGCCGGCGACCATTTAAAAAGTCACGTGGAAAATAAAAAATCATTTAAAATGCCACGTCGGCATTTTCCGTTAGTAAGTCTGACGGTGTTAACTTTATGACTCAATTGAACTAATTTGATAAGTTTTAGGACTTGATTGCACTTTTTGTAAATTTTTTGATTTAATTGCATTTTTGTAACAAGTTTTAGAATTTCTATTACACTTATCCCTATCCTTAAATTAGGGTTACATTTAGTAAAGAATTCTGCTATAATTAGCACATCGCAACTTTATGTCATATCCCTCAATTACAAGAGAAATAGATTATTTATACACAATAACTATTTATGGATTTAAGCTCAAATTATTAATAAAATGTAGGCTCAAACTATAAAAATCCTCTAGTAGCTTAGGAGGTGTTGCCCTTGCCCTCAGACCCCGCTTACTTATCAGGGAGCGAGACCCCATGCCATCCAGTCGATGGGAATATGGATCACACCTAACAATACATACATCCACTTTGCCCGAAGACATATTGTTGTAATTATGGTTAATGGATCAACGAAAACTAATAAATTAAGATACGTATTTTCAGTTCACGTATCTCTTTTGGATTCATGAATTTCCTAAATTTTTCTATTTATGTATCTATTGAATTCATGAATTTCCTAGAGTCATGTATCTTTCAGTTCATGTATTTATTGAGTTCACGAATCTCTTGAATTCACGAGTTTCTAGATTCATGAATCTCTTGGATTCACGTATCTCTCGATTCATGAACTTCGTGGATACATGCATCTATTTAATTCATGTATCTCTTAAATACATGAATTAAAAAGCTCTATGAATAGATCGGAGCATAGAGCTTCATTAGAGTTTTTGGTTTTGGTTTTTCTGACTCGATTCCAAAAAGGCTTTGATATACTTTTCTACTCTTCTGTTTTTTCTGGGCGTGCTGGTTCAATTGAACGGTTCGACAGAGTCCTGTTTGTATAGTGCTAATCCAAATAGGTTTGAGGTGTTGTATCTTGGGAGGCATAGTTCGTGAATCTGCGGAGCACCATTGGTAGGAACTAATCGCCTTAAGGAGATTCGGATATCTGTACCTCACTTCTAATTTTATGTTATATCTTATTTTTTTCTTCTCCAAGAGTTGTAAGTTTACATAAAAAGAAGAATATTATATAACTGCTATCGTATTCTCTACATTGATGTTCTGATTACAACAAACAGTGTGTATTCTTTGGATTAATTTTCAACATTCTTAAGGCGATTAGCTTACTCACTGTTTGTTGTTCTTGTTAGATTATTGAGATGGCTGAAAACAATCAAGTGCCTTTCAATGTCCCGAATGTTTTAGGAGATGTTCCTATGGTCGATTCGACTGTTACTATGGAAGATGTTCAACCCTCAGGGTCTGAATTTGTAGCAGCCAATGCTACGGGCCCTTGGGCCAACACCAATTTTGGTGGTGCGGGTACAAGCCATACGATTGGTATGCCTGAGACTGTTTTTCAGAACAATATAGGCCAAATGGCTTTTGGCTTTGTTTCTGGAGGGATGGTTCAACGAACCTTGCCTACTGTGATGGCAACACCTCCAGTTACAATTAATGAGAAATCGGAGAAATTCACCGGAGTGGGCTTTAAACAGTGGCAGTAGAAGATGTTCTTCTATTTGACCATGCTCAATCTGATGACATGTTTATTAGAGGTGTGCCCGATAATTTATCGATGCGTTGGAGACTTGGAAGCATGGAGACTTCTTATGCTAAAATTATATTCTTAACTGTTTAGTGAATTCTCTATATAACGTTTATTGTAATATTGAATCTACTAAACAGTTATGGGGGTCCTTAGAGAAGAAATACAAGACTGAGGACGCTGGCACCGAGAAATTTGTGGTTGCCAAATTCTTGGATTACAAGATGGTGGATTCTAAATCTGTCATGAGTCAGGTCCAAGAATTACAATTAATTCTAAGTGACATCTCTGCTGAGAGAATGATACTTAGTGAATCATTCCAAGTGGCGGCTATGATTGAGAAACTGTCTCCGGGCTGGTCAGACTTCAAAAATTATTTGAAGCACAAACAGAAGGAGATGAGCCTTGAAGATCTCATTCTGCGCCTCATAATCAAGGAGGACAATAGAAGGAGTGCGAACCCTTCTTCTGAGCCAAAGGCCAACATTGTGGAATCTTCCAAATTCAAGCAAGATAGAAAAATGAAGATGTCTTTTCAAGGAAAAGGCAAGCAGAAGGAACAGTTCCAGAAATTCCAAGGGACGTGTTTTATATGTAACAAGCTTGGCCATCGTGCTAAGGATTGCAAGAAGCGCCCGAAAAAGGGCAAGAACGATGGTGCAACCTAGCAACTGAATTTGACAGAACTTGACAATATTGAGAGATTGTCTGTTGTGGTAATGTCTGAAGCATCTCTGGTGTCGAACACTAATGGCTGGTGGCTAGACATAGGTGCCACAAATCATATATGTGCAGATAAACATATGTTCTCATCTTATGAGAAGGCTGAATAAGATAAGAAGCTTTATATGGTTAACTCTGCATCAACAAAGATTGCCGGAAGAGGAAAGGTGATCCTGAAGTTTACATCTGGCAAGGAGGTTACCCTGCTGAATGTGCTGCATGTACCAGAGATTCGGAAAAACCTAATTTCTGGCCCCATACTTGTCAAGAATGGTTTCAAAGTTGTATTTGAATATGACAAGTTTGTACTTTCAAAAGGAGGGATGTATGTGGGGAAATGGTACTTGTGTAATGACCTGTTTAAGGCCAATGTGGCTGTCATTGATGTAAACTCAAAGTATGTGTACCCAAAGACTATTAATAAAGAAAAGTCTTCAGTTTACACTGTTGTGTCTCCTTATCTATGGCATGGTAGATTATGACATGTAAACTATGGTACAATGAAGAGAATAGCAAACTTGGGGTTAATTCCAAGATTTGAGTTGGATGCCAGTTACAAGTGTGAGACTTGTGTTGATGCCAAGTTTGTCAAGAAACCTTTCAAATCCATTGAAAGAACAAATGAACCTCTACAATTAATCCATAGTGATCTATGTGATTTAAAATTTGTAGAAAGTAGAGGTGGAAAGAAGTACTTCATCACATTTGTGGATGATCGTACTAGATTTTGCTATGTTTATTTACTAACTAGCAAAGATGAGACTATGAGCATGTTTGTCAAGTATAAAAATAAAGTTGAAAACCAACTTGATAAACAAATCAAAGTGCTTAGGTCTGATAGAGGAGGAGAATACAATTCAATCAATTTAAAAGAGTTTTGTGCTAGTTTTAGAATAATTCTCCAAATGATTGCACCTTATACTCTACAACAAAATGGAGTTGCTGAATGATTGAACATAACACTAAAAGAGATGGCTAACGCCATGCTTTTGAATTCAAGTTTACCTCAGAACTTGTGGGGGGAGGCAGTTTTAACTACAAATTATATTCTTAATAAAATACCCCACAAAAAGGTAGGTAAAACTCCATACGAATTATGAAATGGAAAGTTGACATCCTACAATTTTCTAAAAGTGTGGGGGTGCATAATATGATTTATAACGGTAAGTTTAGACACGTTCATCATAGACATAATACCGTAAAGCAATTGCTCTCAAATTGAATAATTTCTTTAGACTTTGTAAAGTTAAAAGAAAATATTGCGGATTCGCTGACAAAAGGTTTGTCAAAAGAGCAGATAAACTGTGCATCGAGGGGAATGGGTTTAAGAACCTTAACCCAATAAAGAGATTCCAGGGTGGAAACCTAACCTATGCGATTAGAGATCCCATGGTCTAGGTTCAATAGGATAACGTAAATTTTGGAAACTCTAGTGTAAGCACTATCTCCCATTCCTATGATGCAACAGTGCTTTCCTACAGCGTTATTAAGGGTACGCTATGCGTTTAATGATTTCTATAACTTTGAATGTAACATCCAAGTAAGATATGATAGGATATCTTTAATAGGAATGTACCAATATGCGTGGAGCTGGCCGACTCTATAAAAATCTTTAAAGGCTAGATTTTCTAAAGCACGCATGAATCCCGAGGGGTTCAGGGCCGAAAGAATGAACATAACCGAGAACCAATCTTGAATTGGAAATACTTTGTGTGAGGTTTATTGTCTAGGCTTACACAAACAACTGGCGATTCAAGACTTAGTCCATGGACTAGTTAAGTAAGTCCGATAGGCTTTCACTAAAGAAAGTTCAAAGCGAAAGCTACCTATCTTGATGCGGTGTATTTCAATAGGCATGCTCAGATTCTTTCGAGTCAAAAATGTTTTGCTGATCCATTAATATGGGGGATTGTTGTAATTATGGTTAATGGATCAACGAAAGCCAATAAATTAAGATACGTCTTTTTTGTTCACGTATCTCTTTTGGATTCATAAATTTCCTAAACTTTTATGTTTATGTATCTATTGAATTCATAAATTTCCTAGAGTCATGTATCTTTCAGTTCATGTATTTATTGAGTTCACGAATCTCTTGAATTCACGAGTCTCTTGAATTCACGAGTCTCTGGATTCATGAATCTCTTGGATTCACGTATCTCTTGATTCATGAACTTCGTGGATACATGTGTCTATTTAATTCATGTATCTCTTAAGTACATGAATTAAAAAGCTCTATAAATAGATAGGAGCATAGAGCTTCATTAGAGTTTTTTGTTTTGGTTTTTCCGACTCGATTTCAAAAAGACTTTGATATACTTTTCTACTCTTCTGTTTTTTCTGGGTGTGCTGGTTCAATTGAACGGTTCGACAGAGTCTTATTTGCATAGTGCTAATCCAAATAGGTTTGAAGTGTTGTATCTTGGGAGGCAAAGTTCGTGAATCTGCGGAGCACCATTGGTAGGAACTAATCGCCTTAAGGAGGTTCGGATATCCGTACCTCACTTCCAATTTTATGTTATATCTTATTTTCTTCTTCTCCAAGAGTTGTAAGTTTACATAAAAAGAAGAATATTATATAACTGTTATTGTCTTATCTACATTGATGTTCTGAACGGTGTGTATTCTTTGGATTAATTTCCAACACATATTTGCATGTGTAAAGATTCTAACGCGCTAGCCATTGGAAATAAAACCGTGCACTCCACCAAATTTTAACAACTTACGTGGAAAATCTGTCACGCAATAGCGACAGTTCATTTACTTTATAATTCATGGCGTTGAGAGTACTTATTGACATTTTGGAAAGGGGAACTTTACTTTGTACTACGGCTTTCTAGGGTTAATTTTTACATGCACGTAAAAGTTTGACTCGAAGGTACTGTTTGACATGATACAAAAGAAAAGAACAACAAAAGGATGAGAACTTAATTACGTAACGTTCCATCTATATACATTCGGTCTACATGTAGGATCAAGCCTGTGTTATAAGCTTTGCATCATGGTATTTATACAATCTCTCTCCACAAAAGCCAACTCAACAGAAAAAAAAAAAAAAAAAAAAAAAGATAAAGAAACTGCAGACCTCAATTCACAAGGCAATCTAGAGGCTCCTAGCCATCATTTCTTGAAAACTCCTATCGGACTCCTGCTTCTCCAGCATGAACTTTTTGTGGCTCACCTCAATGAACATCTCAGCTAGTTTGTCAATATTATTAATGCAATTATCATTACCATCACCAGAATCTTTAACATCCTTCTCTTCTAGCGACTGAAGGTACCTCGACAACTGTGTCTCTCCGCTGATTTCTTCCTCACGTTGATGGCGACCACTGGACAAAGCCCTCGAACTGTTCCTTGCCATATTGCGGTACAAACGCCTGCTCGAGTAACACCCGGCAAGAACAGGAGCCGGCACTGGCAAGACGTGCGACCTTGAAGACCAGTTGAAGTAGAACCTGTACGAACTGCCATAGCCATGGAGGCTTTTCTTGTTGTTGCTCTTGAGCCAAGGAAACTTGAGTGAGCGAACCACAAGTTGTCTCTTAGTCCTCACGATATTGACCGCGAAGGACTTGGCTTTTGGCGTGAGACTGCGAATGACCATCCTCAAGTATGGGAAGATGTGAGTGTGCATAACGTTGTTGATATTGATCGAAGCTTTGGAGAGTGAAGCTTGCATCTTCATCATGATGTTCAGATAAAGCTCTTTCCCTGGGAAGATCTCAAAAAGCGAGGGCTTCGAGATGGTGAGCCTCGGGAGGCGGCGGAGGAGAGTGTGGAAGAGGGTTTTCATCTTCATGGTGCTGGAAAGAGAAGGTGGGATTTTCATGGAGAAACTACGAAGACGAAAAGGATGGAAGGCTTTGTGTCTCGCTGAAGCAGCCATTTTTTGCCTGGGAATCATGGGCTTCTTCAGGTTCTTGACGTGCATTTTTGAGGCAAAAGCTGGTGTCCTTCTGAACAAATGTCTCTGAGTCGGGAACGATGGATATATAGAGAGAATTCTGCTTGTTTATATTGGTGATTATATTGATTCAATAATTTAATACTGCAGGGGACGTGGACAATTTAGCTTCTAGTTCTGAAGCTGGCCTGTGCCAGGAAAACAAATAAAGGGAAGAGGACACGAAAGTGATAAGGAACGGTATTTTTTTAACCAAATAATTAGGAATGACAAAACAAAGGAAAATGCTGTCGTGGTTGAATAAATCCAACTCCCTCGGTCCGGGGAAATATTAATCTTGCATATATAAATCATACGACTGCACACATCTAATAACTTAGGTGTAGTAATTTAATTACTGTAGTAATAAGAGCGTTAGAAAAACCATTGCTCTTGATTTCTGGCCAAGATTAGCAACATGAAAAGGTTTAAATAAAATTGATGAATTGTCAAAATATTTAAGATTAAATTGACATGATTGAAAGATTTAAGATTGAATTGACTATAACACAATAGGTTTATAATTTTTTAGACAATTTTCCCATTTTAAAGTTTGGCACTATTCTGACAATTGTATAATTATGTATCCTTTATTCTTTGGGTCGCCAAAAATGCCAGTGATTTAGATAAATTAAAATCAGTTAAGATGTAAATTCACCCACTAAGTTTATAAATTCACTCACACGGATCGCCAACGATCAACAATATGGTAACATAATAAGCACACATGTTTTAAAAGGAGGAAAACTAACATTTGAAATGGCCAAAAAGTCCCTAATGCTTTGAAATCCATTTAAAAGGAATTATCGAGTACGCGGGTATATGCTACCAGTACCATGGACGTAAACACGTTGAAGTCATGCGAAGAGTCTCTAACGTTTGTTTCGATATACCGTCGAAGTCGCACGTTATTTCGCAAATTTATTATATTGAGTACGTAGACACAATTGATGTAACCATATTATTAAGAATGAAAGAGGATCACGATGTTAGCAAATCAGACAACAAAACGGGGGAAAAGTTAGCGATAGGATTTCCACGCACAGAACCAACAATTTGCCTCTAACATTTTATATATCGAGTCAACAAGCATGGCTTAATTTTATATCTAGTAATTAATAAATGGATATCTCTATTCCAAATTGCTTGCACAGAATTTCTTCTTCTTCTTGATTTGGCGCTATGGCAATTTTGTTGTTCTTGCACTCATATTGTACCTTATAAAGTGTTCATTTTAGAGGGTTTGTGAGAACTCGAGCTCAAACTAATTTGAGTCGAGTTCAAACTCGTGAAGAGACATCAACCTAACTCAAGCCTATATGATGCGTTTCCTTCCGAAATTCAAGCCTAGTCGAGCTATAAGCATCATGCTCAGTCTCGAGCCATGTGTTTACGTTGGAACGGAAAATTGAGTCTGCTTGATGTCACATCACTAATGTTTGGAGTTTAGGAACCGCCATATATCGCCACAAGGTCAAGATCATAATAGACCGAATCACGAATAACATAATCAAAGTCCAGGAATCTAATAAAAAACGACATAGTAATGTAATTTGAAAACCAAAGTTATTGCCAACCCAATGGAAATTTCAAGGAATGTGTTCAATGACCCTCACCTTCACGACTACATTGGCCATCTGCCAGAACTTGCTTAAAAGTTAGGATATACCATTGGAATGGTTTATGTGAATACTTGGCATCGTTAGCACAAACCCCGCCTTATTCAAACTATTCTTGGCGGCTATGATGTTGCGGACTCAACACCTAACAAGATTGACCAGTGGAGAAAGATCAGAGGACTTGTCGAAAATGATATGCATTGACCACGTCTTCATCCCAAAACGTCATGGCGATACCTATGGGATGATGATAATACCCATTAAACTCTTAACATATATCCAACAAATCTCGTATAGAAATAATGTTTGTAGACTTATTAGCCATACGAATCTTTGAAGACAAAAAATAAAGAAGAAAACAAGTGTTTTACATGAAAAAACCTCTAAAAGGGAAAATCACCATGCTGAATCGGACAATCTCTTCACTATCAGTATCAGTATCGGAGTTACAAGTTTCAACATCACAACTACAAGAAGACACGACTATAGTATGTATAGCAAGAGTCTAGGGTATACATAGTTATGACGAAAATTACATATGTATCATTAGTAGTAAAAGCTTTGAGCTTTAATATTACCTTTCTCCATTAAACTCCACAACTCCATTAATTAGGATTAAGGCACATTTATTGACTCAATGAGAGTCACGTCGAAGAAATGAAATCAATAAGGATGACAACCCAATAAGAGCACCAAGCTTTTAGGTCAAGTCTTTTTTTTTTATAAATAAGACCTAATTTGACGTTTTTTGGAACACTCGTACCTTTTGCTCTTAGAATAATCGGCAAAACGGACTAAGGCGTTCGCTAAATTCAATTATTTAGCATTGAAAAGTATTTAATAGAAGATTATATGACTACCTATGTTAGCTAGGATTGCAAAGTAGACGACAGAAATATTGCAATTAATGTTTCCCCAAGAAATTTGTTGTTGACTCATTGATGTTGAGGGTAGAGCTGTCAAAATAGATGAGTCGGATTGGGTCGAAAATGGTTAAACCCAAATCGACCTATTTATGCACTCATTGACCCGACCCATTTACTAAAACTCATTCATAATTTATTTTAACCTAAGAAAACTCCCACCTATTGAACCCACTTTAATCTCTTCATGTGTGTATATATATAACTTGGATGAAAATTTCATATCAAGTTAAATAAATTAGCACAATAAAAAAATGGTAGTAAATAAGGTAAAACACAGAAAATAAAACTTATAGATTGAAATACTTATGAAGATTTCAACAAATCCTTCTATACAAAAATGTCTCGAGTAAGGCATAACTTCTGGATCAAATCAATGGTAACTTTTCGTCCAAGATTTTAGCATCCCTTAAAGCAATGCTTAATAGTTAATCTAATAGTTCGAATAACACTATCGAGCAAACCGAGTATGTAGCATGGAATTTCTTGATCTCCAAATCTCAGTCACCTAGATTCGGTGAGACTAGTTACAATCAAAGAAGAGAGGTGATCGTGATGTACTACTATGATAACAAAGCAACAGAGAGGATGCCCAAAGCCTGCACAATCGCCTTCAAGGAAGCACCACCAACGAGAAACCAATGGATATTTTCTTGCTTTGCAAACTTACTTGGGAAAGACAAAAACATAAAACAATGCCCACAACTATCAGCCAATACATAACAGATAAATACGTTTTTTTTTTTTAATGCATACAACCTTTCAATGAGATTAAGAAGTCATATCCAAATGGACACAACTTTCTAAAGGCTAAAAAATTATGTCCAAATAGACATAAACTTTCAAAGGTTATAAGAGCATCTAATAACAGTAAGGCAGAAATAATAAATTCAAAATTAAATAATTAAAGAAATAATGTCACTCTATTATGAACAATTATGCTGTTTCAATAGGACACAATAGTTACGTATATAATTATAAATTCGAATTTTAATAATTAAAAAGGAATGATCTTTGATTAGTGCTAAATCTCGTCCACACGAGCACTCATATCAATTTGATATGGGACAATGTACCTCTTAATTTATTTTACAAATAAACTACCAATATTTAGCAATATTGTATAGTTAATGCATAAGATTATAAACATGATGTCATTCAACGACGTTGGATAGAACTCTCTCCTTCTCCCTGTCCCTACAGTCAGGGGCTGGAACTTAGCATAGGGAACAACCGCAACTCAACTTAGTTTTGTCCGACGCCGATGGAAAATTTTCTAACTTTGAGAAAATTGGACTACAAATGGAGGCCAGCGATTACCCTAAATTTAATGTCACTAGCACTTCGGCAGTGTTGGCCCACGTAATAGGATTCTATATGAACTTGTTAACTATGCCGCTGTAGGAACCGATGACATTTAACTACTCAGAAGGAATCCATACCAGCAGCGTGGATTCTAGAGATGTCATGTCTTGTGTCGTCTGCAACAATTGCTGATATCTCCCGTTTGAATGCATTAAGGTTACTATCCTCCGTTCATATGCACCAAAAATCAATAGTACATGATGCCCCTCGGGACCCTCAAGAACCTTTTTAATTAATGTAATTAGGGGTTTTTCTCATAAGTTCGTCCATTTTGGCCGGAAACATATTTACACGTGTAATGATAAGATTTGAACACACAAGCCAAATTTTAACAACTTACGTGGAAAATCTTTCATCCATTAGCGACAGTTAATTAACTTTATATGGCGTTTAGTGTACTTATGTCGAAAGTTTGAAAAGGGAAACTTTACTTTATATTACAGCTTCGTGGGGTTAATTTTTACAGCATAAGGGCCCTCTTTGGGAGTCTTATATTCAAGTTGCCAGAATCCGACACTTGGGTTGTTTGGTCAGAAGTCTCCATCACTCTACCGCTACCTTAGCTTCTCTCTATATTCTTTCTATGCCCGGTTCTTTGCTGGACAGGTGCACTTCTGTTAGCTTGTCCGGTAGCAAGAGTACTAACCCTCAAACCTCAAAACATGTGTCAGATCAAAGATCTCGTTATTATGCCTTTGTATATTTTCATTGAGGTAACTCGTGAAGAGGCTATTTTTCTCTAAAGCTATTGTCTTATTGTAGATGGCAGGACACAGGATCGGAGAGGTGAACTCAGTTTGCATATATGCACGTAAGAGCTTGATTCGAAGATAGTGTTCGACATGATACCGAAGAAAAGAAAGAACAAAATGATGATGGGCACCACGCCTCCATCTATCCATTCGGTCTATACATAGGATCAAACCTGGGCAACGAGATTTGCATCTTGACATATACACAAGCTCTCTCCACCAAAGCCAACTCACCAGACAAAAAGAAAAAGAAAAAGAAAAAGAAACTACAGACCTCAATTTACAAAGACAATCTAGAGGCTCCTAGCCATCATTTCTTGGAAACTCCTGTCAGACTCCTGCTTCTCCAGTATGAACTTCTCGTGGCCCACCTCAATGAACATCTCAGCTAGATTGTCAATATTATTAATGCTATTATCATTACCATCACCAGAATCTTCAAAAACCTTCCCTTCTAGCCACTGAAGGTACCTCGACAACTCTGTCTCTCCGGTAATTTCTTCCTCGCATTGATGGTGACCTCCGTACAAAGCCCCTGAACTGTTCCTTGCCAAGTCACAGTACAAACGCCGGCTCGAGTAACACCCGGCGAGAACAGCAGCCGGTGCAGGCAAGACGTGCGACCTCGAAGACCAGTTGAAGTAGAACCTGTATGAACCACCATAGCCATAGAGGCTTTTCTTCTTTTTGCGCTTGAGCCCAGGAAACTTGAGCGAGTGAACCACAAGGTGTCTTTTAGCCTTCACAATTGTAACCGCGAAGGACTTGGCTTTTGGTATGAGACTGCGAATGACCATCCTCAAGTATGGGAAGATGAGAGTGTGTATGAGGGTGTTGATGTTGATCAAGGCTTTGGAGAGTGAAGCTTGCATCTTCATCATGATGTCAAGATAAAGCTCTTTCCTTGGGAAGATCTCAAGAAGCGAGGGCTTCCAGATGGCGAGCCTTGGGAGGTGACTGAGGAGAGTGTGGAGGAGGGTTTTCGTCTTCATGGAGCTGAAGAGAGAAGGTGGAAGCTTCATGGAGAAACTATGAAGACGCAGAGGATGGAAAGCTCTGTGCCTCGGCGAAGCAGACATCTTTAGCCTGGGAATCATGGGCTTCTTTAGGTTCTTGACGTGCATTTTTGAGACAAAAGCTGGTGTCTTTCTGGTTGTGTATAGCTACAAGTGTCTCTGAGCCGGGAGTGATGGACATATAGAGAGAATTCTGCTTCTTTATATTGATGAATACATTGATTTAATTATTTAATACTGTAGGCGACGTGGATAATTTAGAATCTAGATCTAAAGCTGGCCTGTGGCAAGGAGCAAATAAAGGGAAGAAGACATGCAAGGCACGGGGATTTATATGTTTTTAATCAAATAATTAGGTATGATAAAAACAAACGAAACTGTTGTCGTCGTTGAATAAATCCAGCTCCCTCGTTCACGGGAAAGATCATTCTTGAATATATAAATCACATGATTGCGTACATACGATAGATTAGGTTTAGTGATTTAATTATTATAGTAATAAGAGCGCCAGAAAAACCATTTGCTCTTGAGAGCATCTAAACTTATTCTTTCATGACGTATGGGGATTAAGGGCGGTAAATTTAGGATGTACATTTATTTTAGGATGACATATCAACACCCATACAAATAAAATGGCAGAGATTTATTCTCCACGTACAAATTTCTCTAAATTAGGGCTACGTCCGCAGATCAAAAAAGTATGGAGATGGCAGCGTGGGAGAGTTGAGGCAGTGGTGGAGAGAGAGATATGGAAATTTAGGGTTCTATCTTCATGATTTTTAAAGTTTGGCGCTATTCCGATAAAATCATATAATTATATATCCTTTATTATTTGGTTTCCAGATATGCCTGCGATTCGGATAAGTTCAATCAATTCACTATCCAAGTTTATAGATCTCCGATCATTCCTTAAAACGCTGTCTCGTACATAAGTCGAATTATACGTGAAAAACCCATATCAAATGGATCATCAAAGAGCAACAATATGTTAACACAATAACAAACAAAATTCAAGAGGAGCGATATCGAGATTTGAACTCTTGACCCGTACAATGATATTAATATCATTCGACCGTTATCTCAAAAGTTTAAGTCATCAAAAAAAATGATTCCACCATATATAATTGTTTAATACAAAAGCCACGACAAAAAAGGAAAAATCCCTACGCTTTAAAATCCATTTGATAGGAATCATAGAGTATGAGTAGACCCATGTTACGGTTGACGCAAGGCTGTTGAAGTCATGCGAAGATTCTCTAACGTTTGTTTCGATATACCGTCGAAGTCACACGTTATTTCTCAAATTTAATTATGTTGATTGCGTAGACGCAATTGATGTAACCCCGCAACGCATGAAAAAGGAGAATCATCGACTTCAGCAAACCAGACAAATAAGAAGGGAGGGAAAAAAAGTTAGTCATAGAATTCCCCGCGCAAAGCCTACGGTTTCCCACTCTAATTATATATATCAAGTCAACAAGCAGGGTTTAATTTATTTTTAGTAATCAATAATTGGATATCCCTATTCCAAATTGCTTGTACAGAGTTTTATTATTATTTTATCTCTATTCCAAATTGTAACCTTTATAAGTGTTTAATTTAGAGGGTTTGGCAGAACTCGAGCTCAAACTCGTGCATATACATCAAGCCTAACTTAAGCTTATATAATGTTTTTACTTTCGAAAGTCAAGCCTAGTCGAGCTATAAGCATGAATACTCGATCTCAGCCACCAGCCTAAGTTGGAATGGCAAATTGAGTCCGCTTGATGTCACGTTCTTAACGTTAGGGGTTTAGGAACCGCCATATGTCAATACAAGAATATAATCAAAGTTGAACAATCAAATCGGAAACGGCACGGTCGAAAACCAAAGTCATTGCTAACCCAATGGAAATTTCGAGGAATTTGTTCATTGACCCTCGCCTTCTCGAATACATTGCTCATCTGCCAAAGCTTGCTTCGAACTTGGGATATACCATCGACAGGGTTTATGTGAACACTTGGCATGATTAGCATAAATCCCTACTTGTTCTAAGCACGCTTGGCATCTTATAATATTTCTAATCTTCTCGAATGCATAGATAAGGGAGGGAAGACATACTGAGAATGCGTTTGTTTCGCGAAAAATGAATGATTCGGATAAGTGATCGGTCATATCGCTTACAAGAATAAACGAACAAATGAAAAATATTTTCATTGTTTACGAAAATAATTAAAATATAAATTATTATCGATAACGAAATTATTTTTTATCGATTAATCATTTCAAGCAATGTAAGCAATCGTTTAAACAAAATAATTTATATATTATTCATTTTCTACGCAATAAACGGGGCCTGGTTATATCGTAAATGGTGGATCTTATGTTAGTTCACTTAACATTGCAAAACTCATCACCAAACGATTTTTTTCTTTTTTAAAGAAAAAGAAAACTAGTGGACAAAGATTAGAAGACTCGTGGGAGGAGATATGCATTGACCACGTCTCCGTGCGAAACGTCATGGCGATACCTATGGGATGATGATAATGCCCACTAAAACCCTAACATGTACCCAACAAACCTACGTCTTGAAAAAAAATGATTGTTGACTTGGGAATCAAGAAAACATTTATTGACTTGACGAGACTCATGACGACAAAGAAATGAAATAAATAAAAATGACTAGCCCGTAAAAGCAGGAAGCTTTTAGGTCAAGTCTATATATATGAATAAGACCTAATTCGGCGTCTTGCGGAACACTTGCGCATTTTGCTCTTAGAATATCCGGCAAAACGACGGTGGCGTCTATTAAATTCGATCATCTAGCATTGAAAAGTAGTTAACAAAAGATGAGATGAGCACCCATGTCAGCTAAAGATTACCGAGCGGAACACGATTGATGTAGAGGTATACCTACAGTCCGACGGAAAAAGGGTTTCCACAAGTTGAGCATAAACAAAGATGGGGCTTGATCTTCAAGAAATTTGCTGTTGACACGTTGATGTCGAGGGGTTAATAAGACTGGTGGAGCAAGCTTTAATTAAAAAGGATTTCGTGAGAGAATGGATTCTCGATGGATTTCATGCGTGTACCAAAAGACTATTAGATCTCGGAATTGAAATTTCTTAAAATTTAGGATTCCATTTATTTCGTGAAAAATGAATGATGATTATTATTCAAAGTTTTAAAAGTTGTGTTTTGTCTCTTAAACATGATGAGGCATTTATATGTAGAGAGGGCAAATTTGTGACATATGAATCACTGAAAGGAGGTAAATTTAAAAATTCTGAATCCCTATCTTTTATTCTCTCGTGTGCGATTGGGGTAAAGTTAAAAAAATATATGGTCTTCCAACATAAATTCATTCGCTAAAAAACGGGGAAAAATTTAAACGTCCTTTACTTTACTATTTGAAGATACATTTCATTGTTTTAAGTTCTTTTTAAATTGATGCGCACCTTTAGTCGTTTTGACAAAGAGTAATGCGGTCGGTCTTGCTGGCATTATCTTCAATTTGGCTGACATGAGGCTCTATTCAATCAAATCGGCCACATTAAAATTACCTTATGGGGGTCTGTTTGATATCCAAAAATTGCTCAGCAACAATTGGACAAGTAGGGAATATTGAGGTGAACCAGAAAAAGTTGGGTAGATGAGATGGACCAAGCAAATTTTCATTATCAATGGGCGCGCTTGTGAATTCTTTTAAAAATACAGATTCAACTTTGCATATTTCTACAAGATATCCATCGATATTCTTTGCCACATATCCATCCAACTCTTGCGAAAACATAAAAATAGACATAAAATGATTACAAAAAAGATTAGAGAGAATATCCATAGAAGGAGAAGATGGAAATGTATTGAATTAAAAGATGATGATCTTAAACCACCTCTAAATCTGTATAAATAGAGAGGAGCAAATGGAGAAAAAGAAACATTTACTTTAAGGGAAATTCTATGCAAATGATGAAGAATTCGATAAATGGAAGAAAACTATAGAGGGAAATTTACATTCTTACTCTATGCCTTTTTCTTCTTTTTTTATCGATTCATATTATTTTACATGGTCGAAACATTTTATATACATGTACTATGATTCGATAAACGAGAAAATCTTAGGTGGGATTGTCTTTCCACATTATTAACGAGACACTATTAATTGAGTAGCATGTCCAAGTGGGACCCATTAATTTGATTTTTTTTCTTACCTCTGTTAACCCCTCTCTTTTGGTCAAGGTCGCTGTCGTAGAGCTTCCAACCGAAGTTCCTGGATACCAAATGGTGGGGGGTCGGCGTCAAGCTTGTAGAGCAGGGAGCTGCTGAAGTGCGCTTTGGTCAAGGTTGCCGAAACTGGTGATTGCATTCTCGTATTTCATGTTCTCAAGAACAACAGAGAGAGGAAGGATCGGGCTTGGGGATTCTACAAGGTGTAACTGCTTGTGTTTTTCAAGATCGGGTGTAAATTTATGAAAGTTTCTGCAACTTGAAGCAGGCTCACCTTCCATTTCATTCAATAACTTGAGATTTATCTGCAAAAGAAACAGAGCATTGGAAAAGAAATTTAATTAAGCTTTAATTTTTACTTTGATTCCTAATGAGCTCTAAAAGCTCAAGGGATTTTGCTTGTGAATTTTTCCTGTAAATTCAGTTATTCTGTTGTGCACATATTTGTTTGCGGAGCTTGTTAATGGAGTGTAAGCAATTTCTAGATTTATGGTGTGGAGCATAAGGAAGAAGAAGGAAGGGAAGAGAGAGAGAGAGAGAGAGAGAGAGAGAGAGAGAGAGAGGGGTAATAGAAGCTAAAGAAAGAAGTAAAGGAAGGGAGGGTAACGGAGGGGGGAGAAGAAAAAAAATTGAAATTAATAAGCCACTAAGACATATGAGAGCCAATTAATGAAGTATCTCATTGATAACGTGTCAAGCCGGTCTTACCTAATATTTTCTCTTCGATAAATATTGCAATTCTCTTTATTGTGTTTTCTTTTAATCGGATGACAAACCTACACGAAAAAGTTTATAAACTCAATGTACATTGTAAACCCAAATGGATAATATGATTACCATATCAAATTCTTTGACATATTATTTCTTTTATCCGGGAGAATTCATACCAACCTCAATATTTAGAATAATATAATAAAAACAGTCTTAGATTCTTGCAAAGGCCCGATACTCTAAAAAACTCAAGTATTTAGGTCTAGTCTGTTCTGTCTGACGCGTTAATCAAGGTATTGGGGGCGATCGGTGAGTGTCGGTGGAGCTGTGATAGAGTAAGTCCGTACGTACGAGGAAGATGATAAACAGCGTAAGTTGGTGGGTCCGTACGAAGATTAAAGTTGGAGATTTCTTTTAGGGCATCGCATCTTATGGCAACGGCGGGGGCATCTTGCTGCTGCTACGTATATCGTATGACATCGGTGTAGTTGACGGCCTGGCCGTTTCATCTGTCAGTGTATGCATCAGCTGCATTTTATTCTTAAAACGATGGCTTTATCAGATAATTGGTCAGATCATTATAATTTTGCGGCACGAATTCTCCAATGGATTGAAAGCTACCAAATTGTTTTTAAACTCCAAAAAAAAAAAAAAAAAAAAAGAATGTGCAAAAGATCCGCCAAAGCTTTCGGTGGCAGTGTAGCATGGTGCTTGATAGCTGGAGAGTTTTAATTAATCATTTTTTTACACTAATAATTCACAATTCGATCGACCATGTGTCGATGTCCATATGAAAGACATTTTACTATTGAAGTACAGTAATTTTGGCGAGAAAAGAAAAGCTGCCGGTCCGCCATTTTCCACAAAGTTACTATGCATGACTATTTTGTCCCATCGTCACATAAAATTCACATACTTATGTCTTATTATTATTAATATGTGATGAAAAAGACGCATTTATATTTTTTTAGTGGGACTTGATTTCTTATTTTTCAACGCGTTGTACTTTTTAAATATTTTTCGGAAAGGGAAATATTTATCTACGCAATTTCACCTATTGTTTTTTTTTCCCCCTTAAATTTTAGGAGTTGAAGTAAGGCCATTTAGCTTAATGCTTCGACTATGCGAGCTCTTATTTAACGTCGGCCATGTATTTTTGCTAACGTGTAAGTCCTATAGTAAATCTATGGTAGGTAACATGAGATCAGATGACAATAACACTTCTATAAATGACATTACAGCAACATGTTAATAAACTGTACATGTCGAACAAAGTAAGTAACATGTCAACTACAAAGGGGGAAAACATGTAGGAGATTGAAATAATTATGAGAGAAAAAAACAGTTAAAAAAAAATCGGAAGATCGGAAGGGATTGGATAACGATGGTTTTAGGTTGCGCGTGCAAGCCAGGGCAAAGAAAGGAAAATAGAGCATTTGGTGAATATCTTTTTATGGATTTAGGAATAAAAATGGGTAAGTGTATTAGAAATCCTGAAATTTATTATGAAAAAGCCATTGATTCAAAAAACTTTCAAAAAGTGCAAATAAGTCTTTAAACTTATCACAAATGTACAATTGAGTTAAAACCTTTAAAAAGTGAAATTAAATCCTAAACCTTATCCGAAAAATTAAAAAGTACAATCAATGGAAAGACTTGATTGGACTAATTTAACAAATTTAAGGATTTGTTTGTATATTTTGGAATTTTTAGAGCTCATTTGTACTTTCGTGATGATGGATTTAATTAAATTTTTTAAATTTTTTTTACACTTGATTGCATTTTTGTAATAAGTTTTAAGAGTTTCATACAAACCCCAAGTGAAATCAGATCCCTCAAACTCCTCCGCATCCCTCTATATTTGGGGAAATTCGGGGAGCTTTAGAATGTTACATAAAAGTCAACTACCAAGTCCTCTTTAATCTCTCATCATCCCTCCTAATCTTCCCTTTCCCGTCTTTTTCCCCCCAATTCAAGAGCAAAATCGAATTTCCCATACCCTTTCTCTTCCCTCCTGATCCTTCACATAAAAATCGTGTTCTAATTGACATTTTCGTGCTTTGCGATTGATTGTGAGGATAGACTTGCACCGACAGACCTATCATATGATAATGCAAACCCTTACTCATCTTGTTTTCATACGATCCGTATATAATCAATAGATCATCGAGGTGCAAATCCTATTATTATAAGTACATCTTCCTCGGATCAGCTTAACCGATGCCACAAGTTACGCAGAGTGGTAAGTTAGATTCCTTAACATTCATTTAATGTCCTTGTTAGGTGGTTAGGTGGGCAATGGCATATTAAGACTTTCAAGACTTTTTCCGGATGGGAAGTAGATGACAGTGGTGGCTAGTTCCCAGAAGGGGAAATCATTTCTTTCAGGACAAGTAGCTCAAAAGCACAACAAACCCCATTAGAATTCGTCCAATCTCTTGGCCAAAAATCTGGACTCTTGTCCAAATTGTTGTCGATAAGTTTATCAAGTGTCACCGACCCAGAAAAAAAAAAGGTTCATCAAGTGTCAATTGAACAGAAGAGATGCAACTGGCTGCATCTTCTTGATGAGGAAACGAAGATAATCTCGCCAATCTTTCTCACAAAACTTAGCTCTTGGCATGCGCTGTTCATGGATAGTATGTAAATGGTTTGGTTCGGGTTGGTTTTTTTGAAAAACCAAACCGAACCAAATCGATAGGGAAATTTATTGAATTGAATTGAAATCCGATTCGAACCAAAACTTAATCGAACCGAAATCCCAGTTCGGTTTCGTTCGATTTTTCGATTTTTTACTTTTGTGTTTGTTTTTTCTCCTACATATACCCATTTCTATAAGTTTTTTATTTTTTTAAAAATCGATTTTTTAATTTTTTTTTCCTTTTTTTTCTTTTTCTTTCTTCTTATTCTTTATTGGTCGGTTGCTGGCCATGGTGGTGGCCGACGTCTAACACCGGCAAGCTCGAGCCCCGCTAGTTCTTATGAGCAGGGTGAGGCTCGAACCCCAACTAGGTGGCCAGATCGGGCGACGCTCAACCTTGCTAGAATCTAGTGAGCTTCACTGGCCTATGGCGAGGCTCGAGCTTGCCTCTAGCTGATCGCCAGCCGCTACCATGGCAGGCAATTGGCCAACAAAGAAGAAGAAGAAAAAAAAAAAAGAAATAAAAATAAAAAAGGAAATATTTAGATTTTATCGGTTTAGTTCGGTTGATTGAACCTATAAAAATCAAACCATTTAAAGAAATTTCAATTTTTAATAAGATTCGAACTGAATAAGAACTTAATTGAAAAAAAATGAATTTTTCAGTTTGATTCGGTTTTTGACACCCCTAATGGATTGTCACCCCAGCACAACCCTATGAGGCGTCTATGGCCTAAACCAACCCATTTCCGACATCTCTTCTTTGCAAATCGAATTATCCATTGACCTAAATTTTTTATTACATGACCCGATCAATTCAATCGGGCATTCACCATCTAAGAGGTCTTCCTCCAATAGCAGGTTTTTTTGGAACCTTTCTCTCCCCAACAATTTCATATTAAGAAGATGATCAAACAAGCACGAAACATACTCGTCCATAGGTCAAATTGGATATAGCTGACTAATCTTGCTCTTCATCATTTAACTATTGCAATTCTTTTCTTGATAGCAAGTCACATGTATTTAAGTGGAAGTGTAGCGATGTATGCAGCTGAGGCATCCTAACAAATCGGTAGATTAGGTGATTAAATCTTGTTACTACCAGCTATCTATTTGTTGTCGACCCCACCCTTGCCTCCATCGATGCTAAGCTTGCCGCTGGACCACAACCTCGATCTCATGCTTGAATGCTCAAGTGCGACTCCCAAACATTAGTGTTCGATTTGGATTGACCGGTATTATTTATGATCAAGAGAGATAGGATAGGGATGGAATGGAATGGTTTAGGGTTGTTACTGCATGTTCCTGATCCTGACACCTAAGAATAGCTCACTTAAATCCTAGCCCAAAAGATTCAATGGACCTCGTACCGTGTGGACATAAAGGTGATCAAAATCAAGGTGCTTGGGCCTTGACAAGAACTACAGATTGAAGCCCAAAGTCATTGAAGACCTATCCAAACCCTAAATGATATTCTACCTTGGACCTGTCTGCCTGCCTGCCAACATGTTTGTGCTCCATATTCTCTGGTATTTGCTCCAATTGGTAAAGATTGCGGCCGCACATAGCAAGAAGAATAAACCCATTTCTTCAAAAGTAAAATTAACTTACACTGCACCAGTGTAAAAAAGGGAAAAAAAAAAAAAGTCCTTTGTAAGCATTCTTGTCGATCATCGTTTCGTTGTTTATTGAGAGAGAGAGAGAGTATAGTTATAATGCAGTCTCTCTCGATAATTCATTGGTGTGGTATATCTTTCCGTGCAGAATTTTTGCCGATCATTATCTCCGCAAAATAAAAGCATATGAATGGAGATCATTTGGTTTGACTATTCTTTATGCGGTATTTCTTTTCCATCAGAAATTTTGAGAGGACCGTATTTTTTTCCCTGTGAATTTCACTATCTAAAAAGAAAACTCGAATTTGAATTCCGCCAGCTCCGCACTCAGCAAGTTTTGAGTCCAAAAGGTTCTGTTTTCCGTGCATTGAAATCGTCCCTTTTTGACATGATCGGCACATTGGTTAATAAAAAAAAAAATGCCATATTCTCAGCTCAATTATCAAAAGCATGACAGAAGATAAAATACTCGATTAGTACAATCCTTTTGGATTATTCGTTCCTCCATAAAGTGGGGAAGAAAATGCTGCACTTCGCATCAGGGCTCGCGGCCTCAGACATCTCTTTCGTGTCCTCGAATTGCCAGATCTGAATGTCCCCTCAAGTGGGCACGATTGAGATACTTGAGACATCAAGATAGACTTTTTTCTCGAAGCTCTTTTAAAGTCTTTAGGGAACATAATAAGTGCAATAAATGCGTCTCGTGATGCACAGTTTAAGATTAGGCAAGGAGATAGGATTTTATTTGATATTCCCATATCTTTTTTCCTCCATTTTTCATCTGCGTATCAAATTTTCGCAGTGGTTTTTCTTTTTGATAACACGAGAAAGATACTTACCTGAAAAATTGTCTTTAAGGTGGCATTCCACGGAACCCAATTTGCCTGCAGATAATCCACCAGGATAAAGCTAAATGGAGTCCATAGTTCTGTCCTCCCATGCAGTCCTGGACTCCGGACAGGGACGCCTTAGTCCTTATGGGAAAATGCCAGAACCTGAAGTTTGTGATTACGCGAGATTAGGCGTCCCTAAACGACGGCTAAAAGGCCGTGTCCCTTCATGGTCTCAAAAGGTCAATCTGATTTACCTGTCAATTCCCTTTTTTTACTTCTGTCTAAATGAACAAGAGGGGACCATAAATGATTCAGTCTCATCCTGGCAATCCTGGAAACACCATATTGTCTTGTCATGTAGGGTTTCGGCCTGTTTTTACAAAGCCTGTACAGTTATTACTGAATCCTAACAATATGCACGATCAAATTCTAGATACCTGCCTTGCCGCCTCTCACGGGTCATGGCCACTGAGATTTATTTTTTGGGGGTAGACGCATCAAACTCGCGCATTTGAATGGAGAAGAGAGAAGTCCACTGGAATTAGATGCTTTGTGCAAAAGCAGCCGAGTCTCGGTACATGTGAGCTAATGAATTTACTTTCCAAAGAACCATTAGGCAACTGTTGCCATATCAATAGGATTGGATTCACATTCACCTCAACAATGCCATTACCTCCTCTTTTGACAGTTCATTTCCTGTAGTCAGATTCCGAAATTACACCATTAAACCCTGTACAGAATCTAGAAATGGAAGATCGGTAGGTCATAAAATCAATGACGCCAAGCTTCTCTACGTGCTGCCTCCAAAAGAGTAGGTTCCAGATGTTGAGAAAACGACTTATCCAGGCATTGGAAAAGTGTCTCCACTTTAGTTTCGATACCTTCGATCTTTTCTTTCTTCCGACCTTGAAATGGAATGGAACAGGGTTCTCTACGAGCAAATTCGCAAGTTGGGGCGCTGTCCGTAACCAGCCACATCTATTCTCCATCAGTGATTTGCTTCACAAACCGTTGAATCCATTCTCTTTGGAGATGAAATTGCGGTCACCGTACTGACTCATTTGCTAGGAATTAGAATAATCTGTGAACAAGACAGTTTCAACTTTAATGTACCCTTTTGACTGATAAGGTCCAAAAGCTACCCGATATATTTTTGTCATACGTGGATATCAAGATTTTAATCTGGGATCAGCCTTTCTGCCTTCAAACAGGAGATCACGAAAAGCACTTCGATTCGAGTTCTTGGAAAGACGCATCGATCTATGGACAGAGTGCATTGTAGTTCATATTCAGATAATTTATACAATTAATGCTTGGTTATCTATTAATTTATCATTAGGACTAATGATTCCAAGCTTATCTGGAGCTTCTAATGGGCTGTTTGTAAATTCCAATGCTTAGATCAGGACTTAATTGTTTATAGCTCTCGCTGCAACGCATTTAATATGATTCCATATTGCTGTCACGGTTTGTTTGCTCTTCTAGGATTGATTTTGGATAGTTTTGCAGACAGGTTGTGTTTACTCTGGCAAAGGCGATGGGTACTCTCGTTGTTGTTATCTTCATCGTCCGTGGCCACGCAATCGGCTTGACGAGAAATCCCCTCTTAGTCCTGCACCAAGTAAAATTCTTGCTTTGCACTTGCATTCAGCTCGTGCTTTCTTGTACTGAGTGAGAGAAGAATCAAATCAAGAAGGCTCATTTAATCTAGATACGACACTAGAACTGGACAAGCTCAAATGAGACTCCTATGGCTGCATTGCACTTGTGCTAAAAATAATTTTGCATCAGAAGGAACTGCTTGTGTCGATGGAACGAGGCTTTGTCTATTTGAGGTTACAAGTAAGATCAGAAATTTTTAACGTCATTATAATTTTCTCTTCTAAGTGTTTGCATCATCAACCAGCATGATTGCCAACATATAGTTCAGAACAAAAGTCATGTGGTCGAAGTGGTTCTCTTTTATCCGAAATGGTTCTTTGAACACATGGGGTGGAATCTCGCCGCTTCAACTATAACCTAATTTAGATCAGAAATGACACCTCCAGAAAATTTTCTGGTAACTTTGAGACACCCACTAAGCAAGAGGGATTCTCATATGCTGAGGATCTATCATCTCCTTTGGTAGAAAAGATACGGATACTTTATTTTGTATTGGCCTTTTTGCGAAGCTACATTGGTGCTATCTGTATCTATAGAGAGAATAATCAGAGATTTGTCTCTATGAATATATGCCAGTTTCCTATTGAATTAGGTTAGAGATGCCCATGACAGAACTCTAAAATTTATTTAACCAAATAATAAAGTCACTGGAATCAAATATTGTAGTTTGAAGGATTCCTCTGGACCTACAAATTCCTCTGGTCCACACAGATGAAATGTTTTTATGCAGTTTAGGCCTTTGGCAGAGGGTAAAATTTTAAAGAATCTGCAGTAAAGATGATGACGATCCTTGCTAGTTTGCACAGTTTGTAGAATTGTTGATTCCTATCCCAACGCAATGTCAAAGACAGACCAGATCGCTTTCTTTGTTTAATTCAACGATTTGTTGTTTCCTGTGCATTTCGTGCTTTGTTTGCATCAACAGAGCATTGTTCATTCACGTCCATTTTAGGAATAAACAAAAGGTTATAGAATAATCTATGTTTTATGCTTATCTTATAGCTGAAGCCTCCAGGAATATAAAGAAGGGATCCAGGCTAGTCATTTGAATTCCACATAGCTACAACAATTAAATGATCTTCCTCTCCTCTCTTTCATGACCATTCTGTTCAGGTATTGCGAAGCTTGTAATCCAATAAGAAAATCACGACGACATGAGAGCTGATGCAGTCTATTATGTTCTCGATTGAACAGAAATCTATCAGCTTCCTGTTCGTGCTTGTAGTGAACTCAGATTAACCCTGTGAGGATGTATACTCAGGAGATATACAGCCACAATACGATTAGGTCAAACCATGAACTGACTAGTGGTGACAACTTCGAGCGCAACAGTCATCACTCTCGAGTACTCAGTGCGCCACCACCTTGGAATGCTGGAATCTCTGCTCAGCCAACAACTAGGGGTTCATGCTTGCAGTCGGAGAACCTTGGACCTGCTAAATCATCAAATACTACAATGTTGAGCTGTTTCGAATCACCAGCTTCTGCTTTCTATGCAGCCGAGCACTGCATGGGATTTCAGCAGCGTGGATATGATGTTAGCAGTTCATCAGATTGCTCGCAACCTTCTAAAGCATGTGATACCGAATTCCCTCTGTACAGATCTTCCAGGGAGAGTTTCACAATCAATTTGCGAGATCAGCCTGACCCCTTTATTGAGTCGAAAGGGCAGGCCATTGCAAAGTCTCCTTACAGCAATGAGTATGATAGAGCAGCTGAGAAATGCTATAAATTCCAATACCCCAATTCGCAGCAGAGCAAGGTTCTTGCTCATGGACAAGACAAATTGCTCGGGGACAGCGCAGCCTCTGTCTGGAGGTGTCTCTCAAGTCCCTCTGCTGAGAAAAGGGACCAAAAGGTTTGACCGTTCTATTATGTGTCTTGCTTTTGTTTATCTTGACTAATATTATGCATTTTGTTCTCAATACTTAGAATGAATAGCCCTTTGTTTGCAGGTCTCTTGCAGATCATCGGGTCATCTTCTCTCACAACTCAGCTTCTCTTCTCAGTTGGAAAAACAGCCTTCAAACTTTCCTTCTGCTAATGCCATGTCAACAGGATCCATTCTCTCGAATAAAACGAGAATTAGGTGGACTCAAGATTTGCATGAGAAGTTCGTTGAGTGTGTAAATCGCCTCGGGGGTGCTGAAAGTAAGTGATAAATAGCTTATCGGTTTAAACAATAAGTGAAGAGATTCATTTTGATATTCCGATGATTGATCCTATACAGAGGCGACTCCGAAGGCTATCTTAAAGCTGATGGATTCAGATGGATTAACAATTTTTCACATTAAAAGTCATTTGCAGGTATGTACAACTGGGAAACTTCTTATTCGCATGAGCCATGAACTCAACAGTAAACCTTAATCTTAAAGATATTGCATTCTTTTTGTTTGCGATGCAGAAGTATCGAATTGCAAAATACATGCCAGATTCTGCAGAAGGTTAATCCTCTTTTTCTAGCAATCTAGTATTAATGATGTTTATTAATTCCTGCCCCTTAGCTGTTAGTCCTAAAAGCTTTTCACTAAACGATAGGGAGGACTGCTAGAAGAACTAGCTCAAATGAAGTTCCCCAAATCGATATCAAGAAGTAAGCCTGGCTCAGTCCATATGTTCTGCGATTTGCAATTTTTCTTACCATGCTTTGAGATAGATAGATATACCCTCTCGAGCACATTACTTCAGGTGTTAATATAAGAGTTTGACATATGGCAGCAGCCTGCAAATAAGAGAGGCGTTACAACTGCAGTTGGATGTGCAAAGGCGTCTCCATGAACAACTTGAGGTGAAGTTCTGATCCTTTCTTAAAGTAAAGAAAGGGCAGATGATGGAGAGACTTTGAAAGGCATCACGTAAATTTACTTTCACTTTCTCACTTTTAGAAGTGAATTCAATGAAAGAAAGTTTGGCCTCTTAAACTGCGCTCTTTGTTTTCTTCAACTTGCCTGCGGTTCATCATTCCAAAGTTTGATGTCTAAAACAAGAGTTTCTGTGGATATCTTCGACAGATTCAGCGGACTTTGCAGTTGCGAATTGAAGAGCAAGGGAGACAACTGAGGATGATGTTTGATCAGCAACAAAAGTCAAGCAATGGTCCCTCCAAGAGTGAAAGTGTGAATAGTCTCGAAGATGTTCATTTCTTAGCCACAGAAGGTCTTCAAAATACTCATAATACTCATTTCCCATCCAAAATAAGTTAGCTGCCCAGGTAGCACAATTTCCTGGTCTACCATCTGCTGCAGTCTCAATCCCTTCCAGCCGGGGAAGAAAGGAAAAAGTGAATCAGAAGCTGCTAAACAGCATGATAAAGAAAAAATTATGTCAATATGGAGGAACAAGGAAGATGAAAGGACTCATTCCTTCTGCCGATACTATCTGCGCAACCAATTGCTACAGTGAAGAAGACAATGGTTGTCAAGACTGATTGGTTGTTCTTGGTCTACTGTGGTGTACCGACTATAAATTGAATGTAACAGATAATGCTTTATCTTAATTTGGAGCTCTTGAAGGCCAAAGAAATGTCTCATAGGTGTTGATTTAGGGAAGTGTGTTTCTCTGTGTATAATATCTCAAAATTTATATCGAACAGGTGGGATCTTACAAAGAATTGCTGGGAAAGTGCCTCTGGAGTGTTTGGTTTGTGAGATTTTTAGGCAGAATATACAGTGTGATTTATCTGCAACTGTCTGATAACTTTGATGTCGCATTGTATCAATAGTTGGGGAATGAGAATGAATTGCCGAAGAATATTACAGTCATATTTTGGTTTTCAAACATATTAAGCAATTCGGTGAATCTTCTGTTTCATTCTCCTAGAAGTATATGCTTACCAGACAGCCACATACGGGGTTGCATCCTTTGGATGCTAATGTCTCTTGGCAGACTTTAAGACCACATCATGGGGTATCACAGGTACTGCTGTTTTAGTTCCTGTCAAAATGGCCAATTTTTTCTGATTGTTTTCATTTAATGTCGTAGTTAAAGAAGCATTACATTATGAACAAAGTTGGATTTTGATTCACAGACTGACTATGACATACTGAAGCGCAAGGTTTTGAAAACTTAGAAGATTTTACTCAAATCCAGGCTGCAGCTATATGACATGTCTTTTTAGGGGTCAAATTACCTAGGCGCTGATGTATTTCGAAGATCCAACAAATTTGGGCTAATTAGGGGCGAAATCACCTTTGTAACTTTTCTTTTTTCGTCACTGTAACCTGAGAATTCAGAATAAAGGTGGGCACAACTCCAGAAATTAAACAACATTTTGGGGCAACGTGAATAGGAACAGATTGCTGCATCAGAGCTTCACATACATGCTGTCATCAACCAGCTTATGCTAAATTTGATTTTCCAGGAGAGATTCTTCCTAATGGCTTATCTCTATACAAGTATATCAACGGTGATCTTCTTGTCAGCAGCACTACTGAAATGGATTCAACTGCATCTCTAAATAATTTGATTGCACGTTTAGTAGATTTTCATGACTTTAGGACTCAACACGATCTCCTGATCTTTTTATCACTATGTATCATCCTCAGCTGGCCATCAATGCTGTTCTCTTTACAGCATCTTCATAGTTTTGATCTCCTGATCTTTGGATAATTTACCGCAATGCCCTCCTTTTTGGCTAAATCTTAGTGACACCCCATTCTTTGACAAGAAACAGCGCTCAGGGATGATGCTGATGCAGCCTCTGCCTGTCTGGAGTTGTCTCTCAATAGCCTGTGATGACAACAATGAACACAAGCTTTGGAAGTTCCATCATCATATTACTTTTTTATAGCTGTTCTTAACATTATCCAGGTTGTCTTGAAGACTTTCGAAAGGACAGCCACTTGTTTGCAGCCTTGTAGGTCAAATCCAGTTTAGTACTTAGCAGTTAGCAGTCATGTGATTCCATAAACGACGAATCTGCAGGCTCGGTGTTCTCAAACAGAACAAGAATAAGGTGGACTCTTTTGCCATAGGTTGAGAGTGCCATACGAAAGTGACACAGAGAAGACCCGCTCATAGGGCTATGTTGAAGCTGATGGGTTCGGATGGATCGACTACACTTCACCAGGAGTCCTAGTAGAGCAACACAATGATTTTTTTATTGCTATTATTTTTTTTGTATACTTTTTTCATACATTTACCAAAACTGAAGCACTTCTCAGCTACTTGTAGGAAGTAGGTGGCTTTATTTCCCTACATAGTTATACATAAACTACTGATAATACTAGACGTGTCTTGTGTCCAATCTATTAGCCACACAGTTCTATACCCTATTACCAAAATATCTCATACTTTGCAACAATAAAAATCTAAATAGTTGAATGGATAGAGTAGGCGGTGTAGCTTTTCCTTCAATACTCCTCCTCACCTTCTACTCTTCTTTCAATGTGAATCTGGCAACGATGCCAAGTTGCTTTCGGTACTCTTCAAACTCTATAGTCCCAAGTCCCTTGATGAAAATATTTGCAATTTGATCTCGTGTCTTTATGCTTTCCATCTCTCTCTCTCTCTCTCTCCCCCATTAGTACCTTTTCATGCAAGAAGTCATAACGTATTTATATATGCTTAGTTCTTGCGTGAAGGATCAGATTCTCTACCAATCATATGGCTGATTGATTATCACAAATGAGCACTACAAGGTATTCAATTACTTGATGTAGGTATTTCATGATCTGCATTAAACACATACTTTCCTGTGCCACCATTGCTATCACTTTATGCTAAGCTTTTGCAATTGATAGCGATATTTTTTTATTGCCTCTTACTGCACCATGACACTTTCCACAATCAAAAGGTGAAACACATATCCAGTAGTTGAACGTCGTGTGCCATGGTCACCAGCATAGTTAGCACCACATTATATGCTAACCTTATAGCTTAGGCAGAGAATTCTGAGATCAAAGATCTCCTTTAGTAATCTTAGTATGCATCCAACTACATCCTAATGAGGCTTTTGCGGTTTCTCCCATTACAATGTGAGGCGATGTTACAGTTAGATAGATTAGGCTTTTTAGCAATTGCCTATGCATAATTGAATTTTTTAATTATCTTCCTCCAATAGCACATAGTTTCATATTTTAATCATTACCTGTAGAGATTGACTTGTCTTATGCACTTTTATTGACATAAGACTAACTTTTTCTTGTGTTACCAAATCTTGAATCCTAGGAAGTGTTTTAGTTCTCTATGTAAGGACCTGGGTGTGTAATATTGTCTGCTTTAGGCCTTTAGCCCTCACGGCTTTAAAACGCATTATACAGATTAGAGAACCCAAACCTTATAAATTAAGTGAGGACTCCCCCTAAGCGATGTGAGACAAGAGACGCGCCCCCTCCCTACGCACATTCGGGGACCGAGGTGTGGACACACCGCCATCCCTCCTTGTGCACCGCCGCCTGGGCCGTCACACACTCCTCCCTTGGGAGCACAGCGCCCTCGCTAGGGGACCACACACGATTGGAAGTCGACTCTGATACCATTAGTAAGGACTCAGGCCTCCCACTATGTAATATTGTTCACTTTGGGCCTTCAGCCCTTACAGCTTTAAAACGCGTTACACAGATTAGAACCCAAGCCTTATAAATTAAGCCTTATAAATTAGCCTAGACTCCCCCTAAGTGACGTGGGACAGGAGATGCGCCCCCTCCTACGCACGTCAGAGGACCGAGACGTGGACGCACCGCCATCCCTCCTCCCACACACCGCTGCCTGGGCCATCACACTCTAAACTCTTCCATTCGAAACTAGATAAAGAGATTGGCTCTAATTCAATACATCTCGCTTCCATCATCTCCGGTGATGAATAGAGATCATCTATAGGGATCCATGCTATCAGAATTCTCTGGCCTTCTTAAGGCCCGAGTCCACAGGTGCTATTGGGCAGCCTCTCTGCACCAGAAATTCCGCAGTCTCCCCATACCATGGCGAGCCGAAACACGTGCAAAGTCCAGATGTCCGAACAGCGCCCTTTGCTAAACCCGCTCGCTTGCCGGCCAGGCCTCATGCTCGCAAGCCCGGCCTCGGGCCACCTCTGAGCATGATCCTTGATCACTGATTAGTTCACCGCCAATCAGCTCCCTAAGCATTAAGATCGGGCCTCCCGTCGGGCTCGATCCAAGCAAAACCCGGAAGACAGTTGGCGTCATAGCCCAGTTCGTGCCGCGCGCCGCCGCCTCCGCGCGGTGGTTTCGTATAGCGTCGGCTCTTTTCGACCGCGTTGTGAAATTCGAGGGAGCCGCCCCACACTCCGTCGAGCAACTGACGAGCGGCCTCGCCCTCCACACTCTTCCTCCATTCAAGAAGGCCCCTCTGTCGAGGCTCCATCAATCTCTACTTAGCAGAGGGAGGAAGCAGCTAGATTTTGGCAGCAAGGTACGACAATCGGCGAGGCGACTCGACTCTGTGGAAGCTCAAAATGGTTTGTGGCTTCGTTGCTTATGACCCCTTTTTACGATTGTGAGTAATAACGAGCGATGACCCGTCTAGGACAAACTCAGGGTGAGCACCAGCTAGTACGATGAGGGTCTGTTCGGTTTATGTAGTTAGCCTGGTTAAGTCTTGCAAAACCAAGTTTTGGGCAAGAGGGTTGTTTCAGATTGCTCAAAGTCCGGATCTTTGCGGGACGGCAAGAAGTTATCATGTGGGATTGATAGAGGGTCCTCTGAATAACAATGGAAAATTAGGGAGAACTCGTGGTGTGACTCTTAGGCTAGCGCAAGATGCGATTACGGAGTACTTGCACTTCACTCGAGGCTTGCCCTTCATGGATGCAGAGTTTATAAGTAAGAATTCCCCTCAGTTCCTTGATAGGCTTCTGCAGAATGTCGATGCCCGGAAGGACATTGGTGCATCGATATCGCGGTTCTTACGCTATCATCCTATAAATGAATTTGAGCCATTTTTTGAGAGTCTGGGTTTGTGTCCGGCAGATTATGCTCGGCTTCTTCCAAGAGAAACGATGTTTTTGATGGATGATCAACTGTTGTTGGAGAACTATCATGTACTTTGTGAATATGGGATTGCACGTGAGAAGATGGGGAGAATTTACAAGGAGGCTCCTGAAATCTTCCGTTATGATCGTGGGCTTATGATGTTGAAGATTAGTGCCTATGAGAAACTGGGGCTTAGTCGGTCTAATATGGCTAGGGTTATTGCTGCTAGTCCATATCTTTTGACTGGAGATGTTGATAAGGACTTCGTCGAGGTATTAGAGAATTTGAAAAATCTTGGCTTTCATTTCACAATGATTGAAGAGAATATATCTGAAAAGGATTGTTTTAGATGGAGTCAGATTCTTGAGCTTTTCTGTTTCTTTAGAAACATAGGTTGCAGTGAGGAGCAGTTGAGTGAGTTAATTAGACACCATCCGGGAATTTTCTTTGAAGGTTCAGGGGACAAGACATTTTCCCTCATTGGTTATCTGTTAAAATTTGGGTCCTCTGCTTGTGAAATACGGTCAATGTTTTTGCAGTTTCCAAATGTCCAAGTTGGAAAGTTTTTGTCAAATTTGAGAAGGTGTTTTATGTTCCTCACTGAGATTGACATGCCAACTGAAGACATTAGCAAAATTTTACGCTCTCATTCCCCATGGTTGGGTGAATGTACTCTGAAGAAACCTAACACCGTATTTGCTAGGTTAAATATTGGAAAAAAGCGGCTTTGTAAAATCATCAAGGATGACCCAACAGAAATGAAGAATTGGGTTCTTGGATCACGAATTGAGCAACTACCTGATGTGAGTAAGAAATTGCTGAAGGTTAAGTTTTTGTTGGGATTGGGATTTACTGATGATTTAACAAAGATAAGCGAGGACATCAAGTTATTCAGAGGCAAAGCTGAAGATCTTCAGGAGAGGTTTGATTGCCTTGTGAGCGCTGGTTTGGATCGGAAGGATGTCATTAAAATGCTGACAGTATGTCCCAAAATTCTTAACATGTCAAGGGATGTGATTGAGATGAAAGTGGATTTTCTCATGAATGATTTGGGTTGCCCCTTGTCAACTTTAGTTAAATTTCCAGCTTTTATTGGTTATAAAATTCAGAGAATCAAACTTAGATATTCCATGTATAATTGGCTGAAAGACCAAGGAGCAGCTGATCCTGAGTTGGCCTTAAGTACTTTCATTGGATGCTCAGATAGGAAATTTGTTAGTCAGTATGTAAATCGACATCCTAGTGGCCCGAAAGTCTGGCAAAAGTTGAAGGAGGAATTTGTCTAGTGCATGCTTCTTGAATGAGTTTAGCAAGTGGGCGAGCGAGGTGTATGTTTATCTTGTATTCTAGACTAAAGCTAATTTATACATTTCTTCATTAGTGGCATGAAGAATAAGATGCCATTTTTTAGGGGCCTTGGCCTCTTCTCTTCCCGTAAAATCCTCTGTTGATTCGAAAAACTACTCACAAATCGTCGGCAATGTTTGAATTCAAAAGGACTTTGCACTTGGAAAACCTGTTCAAAAATTCTCTGGGTGTCATCATTTACATGAAGTGGTATTATCTAGCTTCATGAGGGATACTTTGTTTTCAGCAGAGAAAAAACAAAAGAAAAAAGAAGCATGGAAAAGCTGAATCACAGAAACATCGTTGATGGGAAAACTTGATCGATTGCATTACTGTGTTTGTTAGTTCTTTATCAGTAGAGGCCTTACCATTAGTATGCTGCAGAAATAGTTTTGGTTGAAAAATATGGTCTTTTTGGTTGTATCTGTAAGAGGGTCCGCCACTTTAACACAAATGGTGTCGGACTAACAACCCACTGCGCTCTGATTGAGGTTGAAATGCTATGCTACTGGTTCATGAGAACTTCATATGACGTTACTTGTCCTGGTTCACGTCGAGGGCAGATGTCAGGCAGTCATTGTTTAGAGTATTGATAATTCGATTGCTTTATGTTGCAATTCTTGCAATGACCCATCATCATCTTTGTTTATCGCTTTTTTATAATCATTCACATCTGGAGTTGACTAGGGAAATCTTGGTATGTCCCCATGAAAATATGTTCTTGTTAAGTTCTAGGGTACAGAGTTAAGCCCGCATTAGCCATATTGACCTTCCCGGATTATATGATGGGCTTAGCAGGCAAATCGCCCCTATGTGTAAGCTCCTGATAACGTATGGAAACCCCTTCATAGCATGGTGTGATCCAGATTTAAGCATTCTCAAACGGAAAATGATCAGGTATGGCGGATGAAATGTGTGGATTAAATGGTTGTTTTTACTAAATCAACACTGGCTAGTACGGCACTGTGGCTAACCATAACCTTCACAACTTTCTGGTGATGTCTCGAGAAAATGAACGATTCTCCCGAAGCGATTCATTTCTGCCGAAGTTTGCTCCTAGAAATATACCCATCCCCTGGTGCCCCAAACACATGAATTTCACCGAGTCTATTGCACCGTGACTGGATAAATTAACACACCTGCATTGATCTTTAGTGCCTCATGATAAGGGCTAGCGATATGATCGGGCCTTGAGTAATTTGCTTCGCCGGCAGCAGTATGTACATGCATACTCAGGCCAAGTGTCTGGAGGAGTACCGTTGTCGTGCGGTCGGTTGTTAGAATCACAGGCGCGGTCAGTTGTTAGAATCACAGATGCAAGAAGCGGATGTGATCGAACAGAAGGAATGCGGACCTTGGAAAAACCTGGACGTGATCGAGCAAGACGGTGGGCCTAGGAAGCACCATGCTTCAGCCCTGTAGCTGGGGAAGAGGGATGCGTGAGCATGGCGCCATGGTCACTGTGGCTACATTAACAAGGTGGTGGAGCCACGACAGACAGGTGCAACATTATTAAAACGTAACTGGGAATCGTGCTTGCAAAAAGAATGAACCTTTCAAAAGCTTTTGGGTTTGTGGTTGAACGCTGATCTGTGGTGCAACAACCGATCCGTGAACCGCTGATGAAATTTGACTAAGATGGCATCACTGGGCAAAAAACTTTCTGAAAAATCAGGATTCCCTATGTTTCTAGATGCAAGATTTTCCCTTACTTCAGATGCTTACTGGCTCAGGCACACACCCAAGGACATAGCTGAAGAGCAGACCTGTTAATCGGGCATGGCAGGACGGGGCGGTTGGGTGATAAATGATCCGACCTAACACCTAAGCCAAAAAGACTCATTTAATCCGTTTTGACCTATTTTCTACATAATGCAATTCTAGCGACCCATACATAATTCATACCCGACATGAGACCGATATTAATAATGTCGTTCTTTACTCATTCAGAGTCGTGCTCTTTACTCATTCCGAATAGGTTAAAGTCCCTTAACTCCTTTGGTCCGAATTGAAAATGGACCAAACCTACCCATTGTGCTATTCTACCCCTAAACTTAAAAAAGCAATATGAGAATCATAGCTTTAAACTCGGACGGACCGTTTTGCAAATGGAAATATGGCATCCTACAGTTCCAACTTTGGTCCCCCTCGAACTCCTAGGGAAAAAAAATAATTCATCGAAATTCCTCTTGCTAACTACCATATGTTTCGAATCCACATCTTTATAGAAAAGGAGTCTGCAGAATCTCCACACACGCGCTCCATGAGCACGTCCCATGTTGATGTCGAGGAAAAGCGAACACCTTTTTCCACGTCCCTCATTTGTTTTCTGGGTTTCCCCCCGTCCAAAAGCCGCTTTTCCTTCATTTTCAATTAGGACCCGAAAAGATAAAAACGTAAATTGCAGCGGTCGGTAAGTTTCTATTCACGCCTCTGCTGCAGGGCCTTGGAAAACACATCCTGAACAAACGACGTGAGATAATTGACACCGCATTCTCAAAATCTACGTTGGATTCGGCGCGTGGTCATGAGGTCAGGTTGGGAAAAGTGTAGTAAATAGAGTTCTTCCAGGCCAGAGCCCCCTTGGGAATTTGAATATTACGGTAAAAAGGCGTTGGTTCCTGTACTCACACCTCTCTATTCTTGAAATTTGTTTATTGTTGCTCCTACTAAATGACACTCGCTTGTTCCCTCGTGACACACATACCGCTGTAGGGTGTAGACCCTTCTTTTTCCTCCTTTTCGGGTGCGCATAATTAGATCGATCAGGCCCTGTTGTGAACAGTTAATCGCCTACGATTTGTCATTAAATTTGACCGGATCGACCATCCTAAGCACCCAACCTATCGTGGCGATTTCACTGTACTGCAGTGGCACCTCCTGCTGATATACATTATTGTATCCTAGTCTCGCAGTAATTTTTGCGATTCTCTAGGTAAGAAGTTGACTGCTAGTATTTCGTGCGAGTTGATTACTGGCATGCCTAGGTCTCTTGTTAAAACAAGGTGGATGTTATTCACATGACACGGTGACGAGTAAGTGTACCAACGATTCTTCATGAACTGTAAGCATAATATCTACAACAATAAGACTGGTGCTGGTACAAGATAACCATGGAGAAGCTGTATGCAAGATAAAAAGAAATTAGGCGACATGCATTGCACAGAAAGGTTACCTACTACCAATTGGGCTTTCCTCTCTATGAGATTTCTTCGACCATCATTAAACTCAAATCATTGAATTGGTTCAAGCCTAACCTGATCTAGGATGTAATTAAAGACATGGCGTAATTTATTTATCCACATAAAGATTTGCACTTTCCTTTTTTAATTTTTTGGACGGAGCACTTCCCTATTTTAAATGAGGTGGATAAACCCTGTAATTACAATACGATTGAAGTTATAAGTTCAAGCCTCAGCACCCCAAAAGCCAATTCGGGTTTTTCTTTTTTCTTTTTTTCACTTGCCGCCCCACCTAGATTGAGTGAAGACTAGATATGACACTCGTGGAGTTGACAAATGGGACTATCACATTGGTGGAGGACAGGTCGGCTTGCAATTAGCATCATACATCATCAACGATACAGTGGATTAACTCTTTAGGACTGACATTGTTAGCTATGGTGTCAAGAGATCGCCGTGGATTAGAGTCGCTAGCACAAGTCAAAGCCTCGATTTTACTGGTTTGTTAGACTAGGAAATCCGAAGTCCTTTAGATAGTCGAATCACCATGCTATTGGGGGTGAATATGCTCCTTTAGTATCTGTGAAGCAACGCAACTCGTCCTTTTTTCGAGTTCCTGAGTACAAAATCTTGCGGATGAAACTCGCTCCTTTGCTCTCAAGAACGACAACAGCGGTCATCCTAGCAAAGGTTCCACGACAACTCGAGTTCTGGTAGACTCACGTCATTTCTCCACGCGTTTATATGCGAGTTGATAGATGGAGCTAGCTAGGCGCGGACATCTAGCAGACATCACGTTCCTAAACACGGGGCTGAGCGGACACTGGATTCTACTGTTCTTTCGTGTATGTTAAGGTAACGACAGACGTAGAGACCAGAGAGCCGTTTCTCGAGTTAAACAACTCTCCCATCTCGCTGGCAGGAAGCAACTAGCCGACAAGTGGTCCACGCTAGGTCAAAGTCCTCGCGTCGCTACATGCGTAAGTGCTCTGCAAGTGACTGCAAGCCATAAATCCCCCTGCGACGAGCATTCACGGAACTTGCCAACGACCCGTCCTCGCGCGCCTCCCGTCTCATTTACGCCAGGGCTGCCGATTCCTGTGCTGCGCCTTCCTCTTCCGTTTCTCGCGAAACGCGAAGACGATGACCCGTTAGACCTTGCTGCTATCATTAATTTTACCCATCGTTGTTATGAGCGCTGTCGTCGGCAGAACCGTGCGGCCCAAATCGAGGAGCCTGTCTGCAAATGCATGTTACCTGGCTTCCGCAGGACTGCTTCCCTTCAGCCATAACTGCGGGGAATGGTCACTACTCATGTCATTAGATTCATCGCTAGGTTTTTATCAAGACTTGTACGTGAGCGATGTGGACAATGCTGTCCGGACGGTCCTGCAACACATGCTGCCGGTACTGTTTTGTTTGTGGTTCCTCATGTCGTGTTACACGATCAGATTGAATTCTTAATTCAGCAGTGGTGTGCGTATCTTCGTGCCATTTTTTCGTGTATGGATCTTGAAAAAAAAAAGAGTTAATAGTAGTAACATGCGCGTTTCGCTATCGAGCATAGTAGTCCAGAATAGGGGTGTGCAATGGAAACCGCCTGAACCGGGACCGGACCAGCCGGTTTCGGACGGTTCTCACGGTCGACGATCCGGTTCCCGGTTCCTAATCTTAGAACCGGCGACCGGTTGGTCTTGTTCCCGGTTCCAAGGTAGGAACTGGACTGACCGAACCGACCTGACCGGACTAAATTTTTTTTATAGATAATTTATATACATATAATATATGAATATTATTTATGAAACTTATTGCAATCGAAATTACAATTGAGGTAACAACCTCTTATGTGGCCAAGAGACCACCAAAGCTCTTGTTGTTACTCTTTATTTATAGAGAAAACTTATTTGTTAGCTTCATAGAGATTGTCTATAAAACTTAAGCCAAGCACAATCTTTAATCATATTGTTCATGGCTTTTATGCTTAAAATTAAGCGTGAAACACATATACTGTGATTGATATTCACGCAAGTGAAGTTTGAATATTTTGCACGTGAAAACATGTGCAAGTAGTTTTATTAGATTGCCCAGAAACCGAATTGGATTGATCGGTCCGGAGCATGATCGTTCTTTAGTGAATGGCCGTTCTTTAGTGAAAAAGAAAATGTCGATTCTGTTGGACTAGACCGGACCAGACCGGAATCGATGGTCCGGTCCAGTTCCCGGTCCTAGGACCAAACGGTCCGGTCCACAGTTCCCAAGATTGAGAACCAATTCTCCCGATCCGGTTCCCGGTTTCACCTTGGAACTAGACCGAATTGGGAACTGATCACCCCTAGTCCAAAGCTAGACCGTTCGAGCTGTGTCTGGAGCGAACCTTGAGGAATGTTTGCAATTGCCTCGTATGGGAAGACTTTCTAGTTCCCGCCTTCAGGTATGCACGATGATGGACTTGTGAATTTATCGAACATCTATATTATGATGGTCGTCCCTCCTCACCCTTCTATATATTATGTACACAAAAACGCCAATTATAAAGATAAAAATAAGAAATCAAATCTTACAAGATTGTCAAAGCCATTCCCTCTCGATTTCTTATTAGCTTATGGAATGAGGGACAGTGTCTCATTTGTATATTACCGTTGTGTTTGTTCGTTTAGAATGCGTTTCTTCCTGTCTTTTTTCAAATACGTGTTGCTTCCTAAAAATCAAAATAGAAAACATCGGAGATTCTTATAATCATGAAAATAGTATAAAATAGCACCAACACTACTAAAAATCCCACACTAGTATACTCATACCACATTTACTCAAAATTAACTTTTGCATCACAAAAAATCTCAAATTGATAAAACCGTGTCGCATTTACTCCAAGCTCATTTTGTGTCACAAAAAAAATCTCATACCGGTATGCTCGTGTCATATTTATCTCAAACTAATATATCCATGTCATGTTTACCCCAAATTTTGATATATCTAGGATTTTTTGTGGTAATTATACAGGTGCATCATTTGGAGTAAATGTGGCACGGTTGTACTAGTTTGAAATAAAAGTTAGTTTAGAAGAAATGCGGCATGAGTGGACCGATTTGAGGTAAATACGACATGGGTATGTATCAATCAGAAGTTTTCGTAACACAAAAATTAATTTGACATGGCTCGAGACTAGTTCGAGATTTTTTGTGATATTAATCATTTTAAATTATTATATTTTTTTTAGGTTCTTATGTTTCGAGAGATTTTAAATGTTTGATACTCCGAGGGAACGAAAAGGGTAAGAATTTAAAACAAAATCTATCATAAGAGCCAATAACTTATTTATTCATAACTTGTCTTGATAGACTTCTAGTTTTTAATCTTCATCTCAATCTTGCTATGCAAGTACTTGTTTTTTTTTTTTGGTAAGGAATGCAAGTACTTGTTTTTAATCCTAAACATTTGGAACTTTAATGTTAGATACTCTGGGAGAAGAAAAGGTAAGAATTCGACAGAAAATCTATCAAAAGAGCCAAAAACTTATTTATTCATGATGTGTCTAGATCGATTTTTAGTTTTTACTCTATTTCTCAATCTTGCTATGCATGAGCTCTTTTTTAATTTTAAACATTTGAAAATTTCACACTGTAATGTTAGATGCCACGAGGCAAAAAAAAAGGTAACGATTCAAAACTTTCACAATGTAACGTGAGATACTCTAAAGTAGAGTTGAGCAAGATGGACCAACTGAACTGAATCGAATCGGCCCGTAAGTCCAATTCCCAGGAGTGCCGGTTCAATTTCCTATTTCTAAAAGTGGAACTAGTGTCCAAACAGTCCAATTCTTGATTCCAGGGGAATTGGACCGACATTATATATATTATTGCCCAAAAAATTAAGGGAAGAGAGTAGTGTGAATGGTCTTACTAATTTGCTTCACTTCCATTAGTGCTTAAATCTCTCGCTCTCTTTCTTATTATTCATATTTTTCCTTTTATTCCTCCCCTGTTGACCGACCTTTCCCATTATCTTCCAAAGAGAATATCCTTTGTTTGCTTTCCCTCACGACCAAATTCCCTTGCCAATGTATTGCCAGAATAAAATGGAGACAATCTCTTTTGCTTCCCCTACGTTTATTGCCCATTTTTATGTAGTTTGGAGGAATTAATTCCTTTGATCATGCTAGCTGAAATTTGCCAAAGAAAAGCATGGAAGATTTCTTTGATCAATTGGTTGGATCTCTTTCTTTTCGATGAAGAAAAGCCGAAATCTCGCCCTTTTTCTTTTTTAATTTTGTCTTCATGTTAAATAAGTGATCGATCCCCATTTACTGGTTCCCACTTCCTAGGTGGAATCAGACTGGACTGGAAGCCGACCACCCCTATTCTGAGGGAAAAAAATGGTAAGGATTTGAAACAAAATCTATCAAAAAAGCCAATAACTTTTTTATTCTTGCCGTGTTTCAATAGACTTGTAAGGTGTACATGACAATCATTTTATTTCTATTTAAGAATAATTTTTATGTGTTAGACCTGTTTCTTGAACAGAAATCCGTTTGATGACGCAATTTCATTTTTCTATTTTTGGAGCAAAATTTTTAGTCTAGAAATAGGTTTGCAACAAAAATGAGAAGTAAAATTTGTTTACTTGAATAGAAATGAGAAACAATTTTTTTTTTGATTGTGCATCCTCTCTACTAATCGGCCATCCACTTGCCACAGTCATCGGCCACTATTTGCCACCGTAGGTCGCCACCGCTGCCATCTGCTACCCTTTGGAAATGAGAAATTTTGTGTTATTATCAAACAAGATTCTATTCCAATAACAAAAAATTTACATTATTATCAAACATAAATTTTTACTCGGAAACTCATCAAAAAATAAAATAGAAAAATCTATTTCTCTTTCATAAATCAATTTTGATCGAATAGTTATCATTTGCATCATTAGTTTTTATGCTTTATCTCAATCTTGCTATTCGAAACCTTCCCGAATTTTTTTGTTTGTTTTTTTGTAGACATGTGTGTTGAACTCCAAAACGTCTCCACTTTCGACGCTTTAAAAAGGTAAGTAATCGGACTTCCTACCTTTTCCTTTCCAATGGTGGTCATTGGGGCAACCCCACTAATTTCAAAATGCGAATATTGATATATAGATTTACATGTACTTTTTTTAGATTTTAGAAAATATTTTAAATTAAGAAAAGAAAAGGTTTTTTTTGGGCCAAAGGAGGACTTCGACCTTTTATTTCTCCCACCCAGCAACAATGATGTCGAAAATGGGCAACAATGATGAAGGGCCCACTGAAGTCTGCAGGGGGGACCCTAACTAATCAATACTGGTGTCATTTTGGAGCTTTCTCAACAGTACTTCCATAAATGTGGAATGGACCCAGCGGTATCAATTGCAGTCAGATCCCTCTTTGTTTGCATCTAAATTTGTAATTGCACTGACTTGGGAAAACGAAATTAGATGCTGTCAACCATTTTTCTGTGGCACATTTATTTTAAATTAATTTGTATATTATAAAAATTCTCAAATTAATATATCCGTATCACATTTACTTTAAACTGATATTCTTGCATTGCATTTATTTCAAATTATGATAAATTTGAGATTTTTTTTGGAATGAAGAGACAATGGTGCTCCAATTTGAAATAAACATAGTATGAGTATGTTAGAAAATGAATATGAAATGAATATATTAATTTAAAGTTCTTAATGTACTTAACTTTTTCCTCGATTTCTGTCCAATTTTGAATAAATAATCAATGTCAAAGTCGCACGTAGGCTGGTGCTTAACCACGAGATGCGGGTAGTTAGCTTCCGATGTATCTCTCCTAAACGTGACTGAAAGAAACTGCTTAGTTTTCACTTTGATTTGACTGCTTTGATTTTGATAGCTAGTTAGTAGTCCTAGTTTTTCATCCGAAAATTGGGGAAATGCTGCTTCTGTCTTTCCTTTTCACGTGCCCATTTTCTTGATTTGTCCTCGGTTTACGCGAGCGTGATCATGCAAATCATGACAGACCGCGAGGGGGGGGCGGCAAATAAATAGGTGCCCTATTTATAGACCCGATCACAAATGTAACAATTGACAAACTAATCTAAACAAAATTAGACCAGCCAAATTTGTAAATACGTCTTGAGCGGGCCTAAGAACTTAGGCCTAATCATTCTACAAATAAAGTGCAATATGTTCCGCAACACCTTCAGCATAGACTTTCGGACTTGGTGAGAGATACACATACCGATCTAGTGAGTACGGCAATAGGATCCGCATGACGATTAGACAGGACCACCTTAATCGAATGGATACATTAGTGTGAAGCGTGATTGATGGTTTTCTTTTCAATGCCTAGGTAGGGAAGATCGAAGGGGAATCCATGTTGTTCTGGCAAAAAAATTCACTGGCTTACTTTTATCAGGGTTAGGAGGCTAGTAAATTGACCGTCCATCCAACTACCTTGAAAAGGCACTCTCCACTTTCCGGCCATTCATTTAACAAATGATGCAAATCACTTTAGTTTAGTCTGCCTCCCCCAGGAGAAGGGAGAGAATCTTACTCAGTAAACAAAAGAGAGAGAGAGAGAGAGAGAGAGAGAGAGGAGGACAGGAATCTTAAAAAAAAACCTGTTAACGGTGCCAACGTAAGTAGTAACAAAAGGGAAAGAACGTACGAATTCTCTTCCGAACGAAAAATGGGTTTCGGCGGTGCGTTCGTACCAAGCAGGGGCCTCCCCCCCTCCCAAAGAAAAGACCGCACTTGATGCGTATGGATCACCAAAGAAGGAATCGATCAACGCAATGTTTCGCTAATTATGCAAAAGAGAGGGGAGGGAAAAAGAGAAGAAATCCGTCCCTAGAAAATATAGATCGTGAGTCAATTTTAGGAAACGAGGAAGGGAGATGCTTCCTCGAAGGAGGCATGGTGATGATGGCAAAGATGGCGGGGTGTGCTTTCATCGATCAGTCCGACCGTGACGTGTGGGGGGAGAGATCCATCCGGGAGGTTCCTCATAAATTGCTGAGAAAATTCTCTTCGCCGAACTGAAAGTACTTGATGATGTCTCGATTTGGATGGAGTTCGATGCGCCGTAAATCGAAATGGGGCTCGCCGGGTTAGATGGGGGACGTCCTGCGCCTTCTGTTGGTTTAGCCATTAGTGGGAATCTTTTAACTGAAACAGGACCCCGCTTCTGCTTTTGACCGAAAGCCCACCTCTCGTTGAACCCTCCTCTTTTAGAGCTCTCTCTCTCTCTTTCCCTCTTTCCCTCTTTCTCCCTTTCTGTCTAGTCTAGGGCACAGGCTCTGTTCTTAGGCTTCCCGATTTTTCCCTGCCTCGATAGGGCAAAAGAATATGGTTCGTTTACCAAGAAAACTAGAAAAGAGTTTTTGGTTGGAGGGCGGGGAAGAAAGGAGCCTTTTGCCTTCCCCCCCCTTCCTCCCTTTGTATGTAGCTAAGTACATGAGCAAAAAGGTGACCTTGTACCCTTGTACCATAGGGTTAGATTGCTTAGTGAGATGGCCAAACCCATCGAGTCAGGTCGATGTATTGCGACGTTCATGAAGGGTGTAGATCGAGTATGCAGAACGTGCTCTTCTGTATAGAGAAGAAAATTTGAGTCTTGAGTTCGAATACGAGAATATTCGAGGATATTGGATAAGATAATAGTCATTTGTAAATATAAGCTTTCAAGTGCACCGATGAGCATTGAATGGACTCCATTATACACCGACCTTGCCCACCAAATCTTAAAGCTTGAATTCTTTGGAGAAGCTTTCATTATTTTGCAGAAATTTCGAAATATGGGAATAATTGTAACTTTATGATTTGTCTCGACATTAAAGTTCTCTTTGTGCTTGTGTGTGAGAGAGAGAGAGAGGGGGGATGGGTAACCAAGAAGTGTATAATATAGGCATTTGACATTAGAAATGTATGGACTTTTCATTAAAAAATAAAAATGGGACCATTTGCAATTGGAGAACTTTCATAAAAAATGGGACCATTATTTACTTTAATGGTCCCAATTTTGGTAAACTTTCATTAAAAGAAAAAGGGACCATTATCACTTTAATGGTCCTATTTGGGTAAACCTCCATAAAAAAAGGGACCATTATTACTTTAATGGTCCTATATTGTTAAACTCTCAACAACACGCATGGGGCTTTTCATATAATTTTTTATGAAGTTTGAGATTGAATTCGAATATTTTATTGGGTTGCTTCACCATCATTCTCATGGTACTGTTTATTTAATTTTTTAATCCAAATGTTCATATATGTTTTTTTTTTTTGTGAGAATACTAGTATTTTATTGTTTAGATACGTTTGCATGTAAAAAATTTAATTATTCCGATTGCTAGGGCGATGCCTGCCTTTTTACTAGCTTTACAATAAAGGAGAGATATGTTCACAAAATAAAAAATTATTACCAAGATACGCCCTGCCAAATTTCATGTTAAACATCTTTAAAGATATGGCGTGGCTCTCATAAAATATGAAGTCGAGATGATTTTTATATTGTGATTGATCGTGTCGACCATATAAACTGTAGAACGGGCTTATTCAGCACTCTCTCTTTAACTAAAATCACAAAATTGTATAAGCCCTCCCTTTGAATGGGAAAATTATCTATTATTAACCTGCTTTATACAAAGCCGTTAGATTGGTCGGACGGAGTTCTCTTTGGACGGCAGGTTTTCTTTATGGCACACCTTGATGGTAGTTGGAGTCAGTTAATTTGGAGTTGAAGTATCTTAACTATTCCTCAAAGTTTTCTTTTTCTTTTGCAAGCTTTACTTTACGAAATTTAAAGTAGCTGGAGATGGAGAGAGAGAGAGAGAGAGAGAGAGAGTTAGGGTAAATATGAAGTGCATCTTAATTAAGGTTTGGCAACCGCTTCACTTGAAAAAATGCCCCCCTGCGTTAAAACACGAGCCCCACTTCTGTGCCATGTGAGAGTTTTTACTCTTTATTTTTCTGTAAAAAAGGTTAAAACCGAGCGCAAAATTAACATCGAAATTCTACCCTCCTCATTTTATCATATAATGAAATATGAAATAATTCTTTAAGAGATCACGATTAGAACTCGTGTGAAAGGTGTTTATTGGTTTCAAAATTAACAAGTCAGTCATTGAAGTGATTTTTTTCTCAGAAGTTAATTTGCAATCTAAATACAAAAAGTGAGCTCGACGGTTTTTCAATATTTTTAAGCGAAGGAGAGTGAATATTATCACGCGTGAATTATTAGGTTAGGATTAGTTGACAGAGATTGATGAAGAAAGAGCTAGAACTAGAAAAGAACCTGACATGGTGGCAATCTTTCTTTTGCTCGATAGGACAAAAAACCAAAAAAAAGTCTGAGAAAGCAACGGGCATTTGTCTAGAAATAGGGCAAACTCCTAATCCGTGTTTGGGAGAAAAAGATTACTGAGAAAATGAGCTATTTCTTTTAGGTTTTTCCCCCTCTCCTTCTCAAATTGTCTCATTACCCTTTTTCTATTTTCCAACCACATGTTCTTTTTTTTGGTCAGTTCCAACCACATGTTCAATCCCCTAACTTCCTTCCCTTTTCCAAACATAGCAAAGGCAGCCTAGGCGTAAATTTAGGAAACACCAAGAAAGTTAGAGGAATTGCTAAATTTAGTCATTCCATCAATCTCGTAAGTCAATTTAATAGATAGAAAAGTCTTTCTCGAGACGTTATTCGAAATCACGGAATTATGTAGCAGACCAAACTTTCCATGCACGCTTGATGCGATAGGCACATTTAATCCGAGGCCTAAGCCTATGAGCTCTTTTGTCAAGAGAAGAAACTTACGTGTAGTAAATAGAATTACCGACTAACCAGTTGAGGCGGATCTTGTCGATATACTGAGAGACACGAGTTATCAAATATTCCAGATTTTAGGGTGAATGAAACATCGAAATATTCACCAAAAGAAATGTTCGAAACATTCATTAGAGAAACGGGGCATGCCAGGATATTGATCCACACAACAACGTGCATGAACAAAATGAAATTTTGTTGGGTGAATTTCCTATTGGCTTCTTCCCCAGCTGCTGAACTATCCTCCAAGAAAACACCAAAAAACTCTCCCCACCACAGTGACGAAGTACGTTACATCAGGTCCCTCTCCTTCTTCCTCCCTCCCTCTCTCTCTCTCTCTCTCTCTGTCCTCTCTGAGAGCTCTGAGAGACTGGTGCCCCTTTTAGCCTCTCTCTCTCTCTCTCTCTATCTTTCTACTCTCCAACTCCCCCAATTATTTTTGTTTTTTGAGCTCTTCTGCCCTTTCTTTTTCTGCATACTTTCTTTTGTAATTGTACCACCTCCACCATTTAAACAGGATGGCTGGCATGGGCCACTGCCGTCTCCCCACTTTTCACTCTTAAAACCCCCCTCCTCCTCCCTCCCCCACCCCCTCCCATTTCTCTCTCTCTCTCTCTCTGTCTTTCTTTCTCTCTCTAGCACAGGCACAGAGGCGCGCAGAGGGCACTGATGATGACGACTGGGGTAGCTCCAATGAATGGGCTCTAGAGAACCTCGCTCATGGACGTGGGTTCGGGCTCGTGGACGACGGAGTCCGGGTCCTCTTCTCCTCCCCCTCTCGAGTCCCTCAACGGCCTCAAGTTCGGCCAGAAAATCTACTTCCAGAATAATAACAGTAGTTATAATGCCGCCGCACCCAAGCACGGCTCCGGCTCAGGCTCCGGCTCCTCCTCCGCCGCCGCGCCCGCGCCCGCGCCCGGGTCGGGCACGCCCCCGAAGAAGGTGAGGGCCTCCGCCGGCGGCGGCGGCTGCGGGGCGATCCAGGGCGGGCAGCCCCCGAGGTGCCAGGTGGAAGGCTGCCGGGTGGATCTGAGCGATGCCAAGGCTTACTATTCCAGGCACAAGGTGTGCGGCATGCACTCCAAGTCCGCCACCGTCATCGTCGCCGGCATCGAGCAGAGGTTCTGCCAGCAGTGTAGCAGGTCAAAGGCGATACTTTGATTTCTTTTTCGTCTGCCCTTTTGCTTCTTCTATTTTGGGTTCCCTCTATTTCCCTAAATTTGAGGGTCTTTGCGCTTATTGGAACCTAAACCTCCTTATTGGGTGGGTGTTTTTTGTTCGTTCCAGTGTATATCATGTTGGGTTTGCTCCTTCTTGTGGCTTCTTGAAGTTGGCGTGTCGGGAGTTAGATGGGCTACTCGATTGATGGTTCAGTTTTAGTGGAGAGCAATGATTGATTTCGTGTCTTTGGTTATTGTCCTGTTCACAAGTTAGCAGCTTGCTTAATGTTTCGGTTCAGTCGAGAGTCGTGATCGGTTTTCTTTTTTTGGTGTTCGTTTCTGCTGACAAACTATCTGCTTGATTAGGGGGCTTGCGTGTTCTTAGACTTTGGCAATGGGTTCGGCTCTGGGCAATTTTTACTCGGGGTGTTGGTCTTGACATTGCAGCTCCCTATCTTCGGTTTGAGTGTTTGTTGGTCATGATTGGAGGTTGCGATGGACTTTCCTTTTAGCGCAAAGTTTCTATCTTGTTCATCATCAAAGGAAGCATGGTGCTTTCCGTGTCTCCACTTAAATTTTTTCTTTTCAATTTTGGCAGCTATGAGGCCCTTGGGCTTCGGCGGTTTGCTTTTTCTTGAATGGAAAACGATGCTATCGCGACTTTTGTATTCCTATAAGAGAGGCTGATAAAGAAAAGGAGGAACTCGTCAGTACCTTTTGTTTGTCTGCTTGTTCTCATTACATCTGCTTCGGTAGTGTCTGGTTGTACTGCCCAAATGGTCTGGTCATTTTCAAGCCTCTTTAGACACCTTTTGTGAATCTTTTGGTGATGTAAATCGTCCGCGTCGGATTATTGGACGGCTCAAAAAGGTGAGCACGAGCATTAAGATTCCACTAGTCCTTGGAACCTTTTTGTCGCTACTGAGAAACACTTCGAACGGTCTAGAACCAATCTGATGAGCATGATGAAATCTTGAATCATTTAGACCGAGAATTATTTTGTTTACGACATGTGGTGACCCTCCTTCTTAGCCAGAACCTCTAAACAGCCGTAGTTGGGGTGTTTAGGCTATTGTAACTTTTTCCGTTGATGCTCCTCCTCCTTAGACATTGCCGTGTCCATTACTAGTGGCCGTTTTCCCTGCTCTTTTGCAACTTCACCTCTTGGAAATTTTATTTTTATGAAATGTCAACATCGGGATTAGAGCAGAAAATGCTGAATTCACTTAGCTCCTCCTCTGATGGGATTGTAGGAGTCATTGTTTCCTTACTAACCTTAGTTCTGTTGTTTTCCTAAACATCTTTGAATTATCTTCTTCCATATTAATGAAGTGGGTAGCAAGGATTAACATCAGAATTAGACCAGAAAATGCTGAATTCACTTCGCCGCTCCTCTGATGGGATTGTGGGAGTCATTGTTTCGTTACTAACCTTAGTTCTGTTGTTTTGCTAAACATCTTTGGAGTCTCTTCTTCCATATTAATGAAGTGTGTAGCAAGGAATAAGTTAGGCATTTTTGTCTCTTTTCTTGAGGTGAATTTGATTCATTGTCTTGATGTGTTGTGGAGCTCCATATAGTTCCTTAATATTTAGGACTTCTTTTGTTATTAGTGCGGATTAAAAGCTGGTCTTAATAAGCAGCTCTTTTTTCTTTCATCATAAGTGTGGATTGGAAAGCTCATCTCAATAAGCAGCTCCCTCAGTGTTACTTCAGTGAAGAAAATTGAAATGCATTTGATTGTATATACCTTAAGGATTCTCTGTTGACATGAGTATTATCCATTTAGTTAATTGGATTTCAGCAGAATGCTTTTAGGCTTACCATATCTTAGTTGGCTGCGCTGACTAGAATGGCAGCCAATATCCAGGAATGGTGTTATGCATTGTTAAATTCTCCGCTAGATGCTACATAAATTTCAAACAATGCATTTCCATGTGAAGATAGAATGTCCAACAAATTCTTATAAGTATGCTTCTGTTGAAATAGCAGCAAACAATATGTTTCCGTGGATAGTACTGTTGTATTGTCTCCTATAATTTGTCAGTTCGCTTGTTTATGAAATACATTTTTTTGTGCTTTCTTCTTTTGAGCAGCAATCTGTTATGATGAAATGCCCACACTAGTTACAACATCCTTTTCCTTTTTTCCTTAAGTAAGAAAATTACAGCAAAGAAAAGGGGAGGTGGTATTATATATATATATTAAGAGGCTTTGATGCAAGATTGTGAATGAAAGCTTCCGCATGTTGATTCATTAAGCAAAGATAAATAAACTCTCGTGTTGGTGATAAACTCAAGTGTTGCTTGGTTATGAATGAACAAGCCATAAGTTTGTTGGAAGAAGTGCTAAACTGGGAAATTCCTTGGGAGGCCGTGGATAATGTTAGACCAGAGACTTTGGCTTGTACCATCAGTTTAATGCAACCAACAAGGGGCTCAGATCAGCCGCACTCTATACCCGGTGCATTACGGCCCGTCTTTTTGAGATTCATGTGCTGATATGGCATTCTTCAGTAGAAATTGCATTTACATTTTCTCATTGTGATTCACTTGCTTTGTGAAAGTGAAAGCAACTTGAGTAGCGGTGAGATAAAAAAAAAATTCATATATAGGAATGTCAAACTGGGAAACTATAGGCACCTTTAACAATAATAAATAGGTGAATCCTCATTGTTGCTCTGTTTTATATTTGGTGCCAAAAGCATCTCTCCAATGGGTTGAAGTCTTGGTTCCTCCGCTGGCTATGCTATGGGCATTTTTGGAGTGAGTTATGTATGATGAGAATCAATTAGAAAAGCTAATGCTGCAAAGTTTATGTTTTCAGTTTTTTCGATGGAGTACAGGTTTGTGTGCTTACAAAGCATTTGGCGTTGTCAGAGTGCTTTGGTGTTAGAAGTTAAAATTCAATTTTATGTTAAGCCTGCAGTATCTAGGATACGGTCTTGATCACATGTATCATATATAAACCTTGATTAAACTATAGATTGGCTATGGTAGGTTCTTGGATCATATAGCAAGTTTGTTCTGAGCTAGTACTCTGCTATGTATGTCCTCTAAAGTTGATGGGTTGTGCCTGTATTGTAGTGAGCTGTTTCTACTGCTCGGTTGCACTTGCTTTGAACTTTTTAGTCAGCAACATATGCCTGGTTGATTGCTTAACACTTTCTCTGTCTAGAAGATTCTCTCCCGGGGCAGCATAATTAAGTGCTTAAGTTAAGAAATCCGGCTTTTCCTTTGCTATAAGCAAGCCTTGACTTAATTTAACTGCTAGTGTGACGAGCGTTTGTAGATTCTGCTGTAACCTATTAAGAAGTGGGATAGAAAATTCAGCATGCTTTTGTCTTGCTTTCATTCTACTTGATGTTTGGCTTATCGAAGACGATTACATACTGCTTTCCATGTTTTATGTATTAACATCTCCTCCACTAGTCTCTTCACAGATTCCATCAGCTTACTGAATTTGACCAAGGGAAACGAAGCTGTCGTAGACGTTTGGCTGGTCACAATGAGCGCCGGAGGAAGCCCCCACCTGGGTCGCTACTATCCTCTCGCTATGGGCGACTGCAATCCTCTATATTTGGTTAGGCATCATCCCCTTCGTGACCCTCTCTTTTCTTTCTTTGGTGCACATTTGTCACAAATAGGAAGACTTCTGTATTTAAATGGCTGTGTTGGTGATGTGAGAACAAATTTCTGACGCTTGCTTGGACAGAGAACACCACCAGAGTGGGTAGTTTTCTGATGGATTTCACAGCATACCCGAAGCATGCATGGTCAGCGCCACGTTTTTCTGAGCGCACAACACCTGGAGATCTGGTCCCTGGACCAGGAAAGGTCTATCCTCATCCATGGCAGAGCAGTCCTGAGAACACTCCCTCTGACCTTTTCCTGCAGTGCTCATCCGGTGGCACAACAGCTTTCCCTGCTCCTGGAATTCCTCCTGGCGAATGCTTCACTGGAGTAGCTGACTCAAGCTGTGCTCTCTCTCTTCTGTCAAATCAACCCTGGGGCTCCACGAACCAGCCGTCACCTCTCGGGACGAACCACATGGTGCACCCCCAGGGCTCGACCCTGGCTCAGTCGATGCCTCCTCATAGTTCGGCCATTCACTTCACAGGTCCTGGCTCTGCGTGGGCCTTCAAGGGCAACGACGCCGGTGGGAGCTCCATTGGGCTAGCTGCTGACCTGGGCTTGGGCCAGTTCTCACAGCCACTGAACAATCAGTTCTCTGGTGACATGGAATTGTCTCAACAGAGCAGGAGGCAATTCATGGAGCTTGATCCCTCCAGGGCATATGATTCCACCCACCAGACGCACTGGTCGCTCTAGGTGACCCCATCATGTTTATGTTGGGTTCTCTTGCATCGCTGCATTTGAATATTTTTTGCGCATAAGACTGCATGTCTTTTTTTTGTTTTGATGAACACCTGACGTGATTTCGGTGTCTATCATTGCTGGATGCGTACTTTGTCAAGGCAATGCCCTAACTTGAACTAGGACTTCGCTTTTGTCTTGAACACTTTGCTGTCAGATGTGGATTGGACTCCCGGTTGTCTTAATATGCAGTCACGAACTGCTGTGATTATCTTGTAGTTCCGCTCTCCATGTGGGGGAAATCGTTTGTCATGGCAGCATTTAGTACATGTGTCCACGTTGCTTGTTGTGCTTGCTGTATGAATTCGCTGCTGGCCAGCAGTTCTTTTTATCATTCCAGGTCCGGAAAATCTGGAGTTGTGATTGATCTGTTTCGACTTTGGCCCTTCAGGAGGCACAGCGTTCGGCTTGAACTGTTGAGCTTGGATGTTCAGCTACTTCTGCCTCGGCTTCTCGATTTAAATGTGTTTGGTACAGCTCATTGCAGAAGGGCGAGCGTGTGTTTGTGCTCACGCGCAAATTGAATCAGCACGTAATTAACCAATGCGGTCTGTGGGGATGAACAACAAATGGATTTGACCTTGTGTGATGTCATCCATGTATCGTGCGAGAGACTTCACGTACATGCTGAAGTCGAGGAGACGCCTGGTTTGCTCTTCATTGGTCACCTGATCAGCCTGAGTAGAACATGGTGGCATTGGTTTCTTGAGAGGCAGAGAAATAAGAATTGCATGGCAAGAGATGATATCGATGACGATGACGGCGTTCACAAATGACGAGCGATGATTTAAACTAGGATGTACGGCGATGGAGGAGATGATATAGCCCATGAATTCGGCGAATGGGTTGGGTACCAGCTTTGACAATAAGTGGAGTTGGATGTGACTCGACTCGAACTTGCTTTTTAAGAATGTGTTGGTTAAGAAAACACATTTGTGACCGCTAAAATATGGTTGATTAGGTGGTGAGCTAGTATCTTTATAAGATTCCAGTGACAGACTCGCTAACTTCGGATCTTTGGATAGAATCGACCCACTTGTTATTTCTTTTCTTTTTCTCTTGCTTTTTATTTTCCCTGTAACAATTTTCTCTCCCACAAATCTTTTAAAAATATGAATAAAATTTTTTTGGATGTACGGGTGAGGTCCGTGTGAGGCTTCGCACCGGAAACAAACCCCACCGCCTTGGCGCGCAACTGTCAAAACCGAACTCCTTAACCGTTTTAAGCAAAGCGAGTCAGCGCAGGCGAGAAACAACTGAGAAGTGACTTAAAAACTTCCTCCTTTTCTCCAAAACCGAACTCTCCGATCTTCATCTTCTTCCTCCTCTCTCTCCATCCTTGACGACCCACAGAGCTTTTAGCTTCTTCGATCACGGTACGTGTGAGAGACCCTTCTCTTTCGTCATCTTCTTCCTCCACTTCTTTTCGCCGCTTCTCGCGGATCACCCGGTTCGAGTTCTTCCCGGTTATGTTTGAGCTGTTCATTGCAGCATCTCTCACTCCTATCTTCAAGCGTCTCTCTTGAACAAGAATTTGATAGTGAGACTTGGGCAGAGCGACTTATCTTGTTGTTCATCGGGATGGTTGTGTGTGCATTTTGAAGGTCCTGACCGCTTGAAAGATTGCCAGAATTTCCAAGAAACGAACAAAGAACGACGCTCCTGCTGCGTATTGGCTCGAGAGGACTTGATTTCTGGAAGCAATGGCGATGCGCCACCTGATTACGTTTCTCGTCTGGGCTGTGTTTTCGGCGTCGCTGGATTTGCAGGCTTTTGCATTCACAGATCCTCTTGATGGTACTTATTATTCGATGATCCATCTTGAACTGTTTTTCGAATTGTGTGGTTATCTTGCTTTAGCATCGATTGGCGTTATTTCTCCGTCTGGTTGCAAAGGTATGAGCTAAGAGGCCTCAAATTTTTGTTTCGTTAATCTTACAAGAAGAACAGACCAGTAACGTTTGCGCCCTGAGGGACGCAGACTTTTGAAGGCAAGGTGCATATTTTAGAGTCACGGGTCTTTTCTGGATGTGCCCTTTGATCAGCATGAATTTTGGGTTATCTTTCCCTATTTTTCGGTGGACTTTATAGTTGCATTTTGAGACTGTTCAAGTCCACTGCAAAATGATCATATGGCCCTCATTGAATCGAATCAAATTATGGGTTGGATCTTTCTGCCTTGATAGCAATCCCCACCTTCTGTCATACGACCTAAGCTTCACAAGTAGTTGCTGTTCAGCAAATTATGAGCCTGCTGGGGACATCTGATGCTATTCAAGACTGAAGATGACTGGGTTTCTTGTGTTTGGAGATATGAGTGACGAGAATTACAGATTGTCTGATTGCTTGCCTAATAGTCTCGGTTATTTCTTTGACTTCATTATGCTTTCAACTCTGCATGGAATTTCAGTTAATTTTGTCTTTGGGTTGCTTTTTCCTTCTCTGTTGTCTATGCAGCTACAACGCTTCATGGGCTATATGCAGCCTTGAACTACCCTGCACAGCTGAGGGGCTGGAGATCGGATGGTGGGGATCCATGTGAGGAATCATGGATGGGAGTGGCATGCTCCGGGTCGTCTGTGATTTACCTGTAACGCAGCTCTACTCTATAGATGATACAATTTCTTTCTGGCTCGTGTGGATCATATAAACATTATCTTGTCTTTAGAAAGTGCTTTTGATTTCACATTGGTTACTACTTTGTGCAGTAAACTTGATGGACTAAACCTGAGCGGTTCTCTGGGAGACCAGCTTCATAATTTCCACAATTTGAAGCAATTGTAAGCAGCCTTTGCAAGATGAAAGTTAGGTTTTACTACAGAAGCCATGATAAAAGATGTTTGTCTGCTATTTTGCCAGGGATATGAGCTCCAACAACATTCAGGGTGATATTCCCTATGGTTTACCTCCTAACGTTACTCATCTGTAAGATTACAGTTTTTTTCTTCCGTTAAATTTGGTATGATTGATTGGCCATTGGCCTCACTAGAAATGGAACAGCTGCTTTCTTAATTCCTGCACTGATGTCTGTCCTTGCAAGTGCAGCAACTTAGCATGCAACAAGTTGACCCAGAGCATTCCACATTCATTACCTTCCTTAAAAACCCTACGGCACCTGTATGATCTTATTTAAACTGCCAGCTTAGAACAAGCTTTCTTTCATGCTTGCATAATCCTTATTTCAAAGTCTGTCCTTGCAGGAATCTGAGCCACAATTTGTTATCTGGACCTATTGGCAATGTTTTCACTGGACTGCTGAATCTAAAAGAAATGTAGGTTTTTCAATAATTCAGATTCGAATTGCCTATTAATCCTGAATTCCTGATTTTCTTGTCTCTGCGTTGTCCTTTTTAACCAATTTTCTCTGTGTTGTTTGGAACACAAGTAATTAGGTTATTCCTGACAGTATTTGGCACAATGGATTATCTTATTCAAAAATACCATATTGGGGAAATTCATCTTTCTGCTAATTTGTTAATAAATCTTTGATTGCTCCTTGTGTTTCTGGTTGCATGATCCCCTGCCATGAGCAACAAAGATTCAATGCTCACTAATGATTGAAATTTTTATCGACCCTTTTGTATTTAATGGAAGTAATTTGTACAATCACAGGGATCTCTCAGACAATAACTTCACTGGGGATCTGCCTAGTTCGTTCCAGTCTCTGTCAAATCTTACTGGACTGTGAGAATTATCATTCCATACAATGTTTTCAGCTGAAGCATGCCTCACCATTTATCAGTTTGTATTCATATGACATTATGGTTTAATTCACAGGTTCCTGCGGAATAACAGATTTACTGGAGCAGTGATCTTACTGGCTAACCTTCCTCTAATCAACCTGTAGGTTCCTCCCAGCCTTCCCTTGATATCTTTTCTGCCTTGTGCTGCCATTTCCTTGATTTCTTGTTCCCACTTCTGTTGTCAGGGATATACAAGACAATCACTTCAGTGGTGTCATTCCTAAGAGTTTCCAGAACATACCAAATCTATGGTGAGTCATCAAATTTTCAGTTCAGTCATCATTCTCTTTATGCACCAGTGGCATGTGAGAGACAAAATTAATTGATTTTTTCCATATACATTTGTAAGGATTGGCGGAAATAACTTCCACGGAGCTGAATCTCCACCATGGAACTTTCCTTTTCAAAATATGTCTCTCCAAAGTAACATCAGTAGTCCTCCAACAACACAGTCAAGTGCTGTTGAGAACCATCCCTCTCTTTACGCACGTTTGCACAAGAGGGGAAAATTGGGCCCTGGTGGAATTGCATGCATGGTTGGTGGAGGCACTCTAGTAGTAAGCTGTGCAGCTCTTATAATTGCAATCCATATCCATCGGGCTCGTGCTCAGAAAGATAAACTCCTACACAGATCCAATAGCTCGTTTCATTCTATGTCCGTCAGAACTGTCAGAGGTGAACTTCTGTTAAACTTTCAAGAATATACCAGTGAAGTTCAGAAATTTTTTAAAGTTTTGAAATCTCTGCTATGTATGGATGAATTCCTGAAAATTCACATCAATTTTCTATTCCAAATTGATAATGAACTGTTCCATGACAGAAGAGATCCCACCAAACTTGCCTCGTATCCCACCATCAACTGTTAGTGCAAGGCCTGTACCTCTTGCTCTCCTTGCGGGTCGAGGAAATAGAAAAAGCTTTTCCAGGAAATGTGAAGCCCTTGAATGTGTGAAGATTTACAATGCTGCAGAACTTCAATTCACCACAAAAGGCTTCAGCGAAGAGAACATTATCTGCGAAGGATCCCTTGGCCCTGTTTATGAGGCTAAGCTACCTGATGGCCAGGTCAAACCACCCATAAATTCACATGATTGTAGTAGCCAAATAGCACCAATGGAAGTTTGAATATAATGTCTTTTCTTTTGTCAGATATTGGCTGTGGAGAATGTCAACATGGCATCACTGTCTCTCCTTGAAGAAGAACAATTCCTGGATGTGATCTGCACTGTCTGTAGATTGAGGCACCCAAACATCATTCCGCTTCTAGGTTATTGCACAGGACTTGGACTGCATTTGCTGGTCTATGAGTACGTGAGATATGTGACCCTTGAAGATGCTTTGCAAAATAGCGGAAAGTACAAGCCTCTATCATGGAGTTCACGTGTTCGGATTGCCCTTGGAGTCGCTCAGGCTTTAGAGTGAGTATTTCTTATGGCCTTAAAAGATTTCCAACCTGCAAGCTCAAAGTTTTGACTGCTGCACAGAAAGCATGAGTTTTAAACAACTAGTCCATGCCCGTGAGGATTGTTCAGTAGTCATGCAGCTGATTAATCAATGATGTGAAGAGTGCTTCAGGATTCTGTGATGTCTAGGACATTAACATCTGCTTGACTTACATATCATTTTAAATAGTGATCTCTCTCTTGTGGTCTATGGTTTTTCAGCTACATGCACTCCACATTTGCACCTCCTGTTTGTCATGGCAATCTAAAGGCTCGCAATATTTTGCTTGACGAGGAACTCAAGCCACGTATATGTGATTGCGGAATTTCTGTTCTGAGGCCACTTACATGCAGTTCAGTCAAGCTTAAGGTACATGCATAACTGATATGACATTGCATCCAATGAATACTTTCATAACAAAGGATGGGATTCAGTGGTTTTGGCAGATATTACTTGTGCTTGACATAATTTGAGAAGTTAGGGATTCAATGGAAATCTTCTTCATTTACTGCAAATGCGTTGACCAGAATTGCAATCAGAGTACCGGAATAGAAATTAAATTCTCTTTATTAACTGGAAGATAATGCAACTAGGCTTCTGAAATTGCTATTGGAGACACTGGTTATATTGCACCTGAACACGGTCAACCGGGCATTGATAACACTAAGTGTGATATCTATGCCTTTGGGGTGCTGCTTCTGGAGCTGTTAACTGGGAGGAGACCTTTCGACAGGTGAAGGGGGTGAATTTTTTTTTTCTTTTTCGGAGGGGGGCCAAAACAGATCTTTACTCCTAGTTCTCAGTTGTCTCATCTCTTTTCACACAGTTCAAGACCAAGGGAAGAAAAATATCTGGTGAAATGGGCTTCATCCCAGCTTCATGACCGTGATTGCTTGGAGCAGATGGTTGATAAAAGCGTTGAAGGAACACTCAGCTTTCGGGCTCTATCCCGATTGGCTGATATCATATCCGTCTGCACCCGGGTAGGTGTCATGCTTCTAACTCAAGCAATTGGAAATCTATAGAACAATGTGAAGTCTGTCCCTGTAAAAATTAATTTGCACTAGATATATAGTTCAAGAGCCAGTTTTTCTGTATTCTAAATGAAGGAAAGAACCAAGGATATGGTGCTCTGACATCAATTCTTACGTAGTTCAAGTAGTGAATAACTTTCTTTTTGCTTTTGTGTATCTTCTGAACAGCATGAGAAGGAATTCCGGCCGGCAATGCATGAAGTAGTGGAATCTCTGTTGTATATGCTGGAAAGGTTCAACATCACAGAAGGCAATGCCACATACAGCATTGACCTTGAACCTTATGAAAGATCCTTCCGCTCTACCCGCACGCGCTTCTTGGCCTCACCTACAACAAGTAGCTGGTCATCTGATCGTGCTTCTCAATGAGCTGACAAAAACCGTTCTTTTGTTCTCATTTTGGTCCATCATGTGTCAAGACCACTTGGAATGAATTTCCCCTGGCGAAACAAAAAAAAAAAAGAAGAAAGGAAGACTGGGCGAGCTCTGCATAGGTTTTCACAGTTAATATTTCTCGTACAGAATCGCACGATGGATAATGGGATTGCTTCCCCGAGATTGTATTGGCACCAATGTCATCATCGATAGGATCGAGATTCATTTGGACGGTCGATAACTGCTAATGACCAAAGGACAGCCTAGAGATGTACCTCTCGACATTTCTTGAATATGGAATGGACCTCCCTTTCATCTTCTTCTCTTCATGTAGACTTCCCCGAAGTGGTTTATCAAGATACTAAGTGAGAGCAGGATCATCATCACAAGCTAAAGATTTACTTTTTTTTGCTTCGACTAACTTACCCGCACAAAGACTTCAGAAAGCAAGAACTTGATGCCAACTCGTGCAAGTGCATGGGCTCAATGAAACAACACAACAATCTGTTTTTTATCTTGGGCTAATGAACACATACACATGTGCAAACAGAAGGATAGAGTGGTGAAGGAAGTGGGTTTCTCTTCTTAAATAACCACAGATAGTCTGCAATTACGATCTCCTCCACCAATGTTTTCATCAGGTTTAATGGAGGAATCGCCATGGACAAATTTCATCGTGGATAACTGCTCACGGTTCTTTCCATCTGGAAGAGTAAAGATTCACGTCCTTTTTGCTTAATTTTGAGAGAAATAACTCTGTTTATAGACTAGGTGGGTGATGCAAGTTTGATTCCGGCATAAATAATGTCACACTAGCTCAGTATTCTTCAGAAACTACGTCGTTTTAGGGCCGGTTTGCCCAAAGCAACTTGCCTAGATGTTTGCTTCCATTTTCAAAATGGATGAGGTACATGATGTAAATGTATTTACACTGACAAGTGTATTAATCTAATTTTTCAAAATATATTTGATTGAGTCGTGAAAATAATTATTCTTCCTATGGAGTTAGTATTTTACTATGATGACCGTACATATTATTTTAGGCCATCCACCACCATCCTTTTCAAAATAAAGTCCAAGGAATATTTTCTATGCTCAATTTTCTCCAATCCATTGGACGAATGCCTTCAAAATAAGATTTTTTTTTTTTCGAAAAACTACATTTTCACAGAAATAAAAATTTACGAGTTTCTTTATCACGACCTAGAGAAAATATTTTTACCATGACGGGTTCACTTTCTGCTTCATAAATATTTTTATGCGCAATATTTATTCAAAAGGGGAAAAAAAAATGAGAGGAGGGCATAATTGTCATTAGGCACGATGCTCATGCTCTAGAGCGAGAGTGTAAAATTGAGTCCTGGAGAGATTTTATAAGAAGCTGCTGCTGCTGCTGCTGCTGCTGCTCCTCCGTCTTCTTCGCAGTGCCCAGCGCGTGCTCTGCTCTCTCCGGAGTTTCGATCGAGCAGGTACGCTCCCTCCACCGCCTATTCGATCCGTGCCCAATTCGCCGCTCCCGTCTTAGCTTCGAAATCGACCCTTCGGATTTTATTTTATTTTTCCTAATGGCATATCTAGTTTAGATTGACATGAATTTGGGGTTCGATTCGATCGTTCCGTGGTCGATTTTCTTGCCGCCGTCCCTTGTTTCCCCGTTCCCTAGCAAAAGCGAACGGAACCCTTTGAAGCCCACCGTCCCGATCGACATTCCCAGTTTCGGTTTTGTAAAAATTTGGTTGCTTGGCTGGGGAGATTCGTCATTCGAATTGTGCAATCGCTGGTCTGTTGATTTTGGAGAAGAAATCGTTCGTTGTTGCGACAAAATGGAGATGGGGATTGTTAGTGTTCGCCAAAGATTTAACCTTTTATTGGTTTTTGCTATTAGGTCAAAGGTGATAGAATGGTTTCTTCATCTGACTTTTTTTTTTTTTTATCTTCCGTGAGGATCGTTTGTTTTTGCCTTGTTCCCTTTATGGTGCGGTTCTATCGTTGTGCTTATCGTGTGCTGAATGGATGTGCAGTTGAAAGAAAGTCATGGACCCCGCGGAACGTAGGTACTTGGAGGATGAGGACACTCCTATGATGAAAGTGATCAAGGGCGCGACCACGGGTTTTGCCGCTGGTACTATCTGGGGGACCATCGTTGCGACATGGTACGACGTGCCTCGTGTCGAGAGGAATGTCGCTCTTCCTGGGCTAATGAGGACGTTAAGGATGATGGGTAATTATGGAATGACGTTTGCTGCTATCGGTGGAGTTTACATTGGGGTAGAACAGTTGCTGGAGAATCAGAGGATGAAAAGGGACTTCGTCAATGGAGCTGTCGGCGGTTTTGTTGCTGGGGCTACTATCCTTGGTTATAAAGGTAAGTGTGCGCGTCACATTGGCATATTATCTGTTTCAGTTACTTCTGCTTCCAATACATGTGGAGTCTTGAAGCAACATTGGGATTGTATTCACTTACATAATCAGGGACCATTTTTCATGTTGGCATGTGTAGATTATGCATTTTTCGCTCTCTGTTGATGGTATGATTGAGCCATTCCTTCTAAAATAATGATCAATGAGATTGTTGAACTGATCTTAGTGCTCTTATATATTGTCACCTGCACAAACTCTCTCATGCCAGGGCTCTGACTGATGAGCCTTTTGTGCTGCTTTCCAAGCAATGCTTTCTCAGTTTTTTTACTGTCTATGCTGAAGTTTACATACTGTGACTTTTTATGCTTGTCAACTTTTACTTTCCCCTTTATATGGTTGGTCAATGTATTGAAATGCTGACTTATTTCTCCCCCTAAACGACTTAGTTCCTCCTCTTTGTGCGTGTAATGTATGGCAGAAGGATGTGAATGTATTTGTGGGTGGCAAGATTTAATGTTCTTGCAGTGGGCTTGCCTTTATGCTTTTAAGCTGGTGACATTGATAAGCAATGTTTTTGGCGACAAAGCGAGGCTTGTTATGCGGCCTGTGCAATTCTCATGACCTTTGGTTCCCAATAGCTGTCTGGCAGATGGTTGCTGAGTATTTCTAGAGCAGAAATGTTTGGCCTGAGTAAATTTCTTGTGATATAGAGCTAGAAAGAATAGTATCGACTGGACCGTTTTGACTTCTAAACTAAGCCTAGATGTCTTGTTCCAGTCCCAGTTAGTATCTCACTAGGTGGGGAGGAAAACTGTGAAGGGTGAATGTTAGTGGGTCATCTACTGATAAAGAAAGTCTTTGCTCTTTGTGGCTTGAATTTGTGACACTTCCTTTACCCTTTGTCTGTATATGCTTTGTCATCAGCTTTTAAGATCTTGCCTACGAGCAAGTTCCTTATTGGGTTTGACTCGAACATTCCGGTTAAGCTCCTTGGTATCCTAGTTGCATAACATGAGCATTAGTTTGATGTTGTGTACTTCTTGTTGACAAAAACAACTTCTTAAGTAAGTGGAAGTAGCTTTGTTCTGTTCACTCGCATGCTTAAGTTCTATTCTTTGAAACCTTTTGGTTTTAGGGCTATTTTGTCTTCTGCATAGAGTTACAACTGATACTTGAAACTTGGAGAGAGAGAGTCTTGTGAATGAGAAGGTGAGTTGAGAAAGAACACTCATCGTTGTTTAAGCCAAAAACAACCACTTGTCTTCTTCATTTTTCAATACTGCTCTTTACTTCAGCCTAAATTCTACTTATGCAAGGTCGTTAGTGGAATAAGGAAGTAGATGACTCTATTTTATGGACAGACCGTTACGATTATATGGACACCCTCATATGGAGTTAACATGTTGCTTTTGTACACCAAAACTTAAACCATCTCTGTATATGATGTTAGAGCATCCTATTCTGGCCATCAGATATCATTTATTAGATGACATGAGTAATGCATGTACTCTGTGGTACTTACTGAGGGAGAAACAAGCAAAGCTATATTACACTAATTATAATCTCATGGCAGTTGCTTTTGTTCCTTAAACTCAGAATTGTTTTTTTCTGAATTTTATGCACAAGGTAGCACTCACAGTGATCTATGGAGGGTTGATTACTTTCCTGCATTTATGGTGCTATGCAACTTTCTTGTTGGCAAGATTACAGTCAGCTGCATGATATAGTAACTTCATTTGTTGATTGTGAAAATGAAATGTAGATTATTACTGTCCTTGCGGTGACCATCTTATACTTGTGAGTTCTGACTCCATCCTGCTAATCAGAAAAACTTGGAGGTCTTACGCTTATACCTGCATTTGCAGGAAAGAGCATTTCCTCGGCCATTTCTGCTGGATCCGCTTTGGCAGTCACATCTGCTTTGCTAGACGTTGGTGGCCAGACCACAAGAGTGGATACTGGCAAGGAGTACTACCCGTACACTACCAAGAAGAGATCAGCTGTTGATTCATGATTTTGTTGATTGATTCTGCCGTTGGAGAGGAGACTATAGCTGGTCGGTGGAAATTTACTCGATCGCATCTTTGCTTTGAGAGATGTAATGTCGTACTCTTTAGCCATCTTTATTTTTTGTGTCGCCAAGCCTGTATGAATGTTTTCCAATAAATATGCTCTTTTTCTTCTGAGAGTTGTTTAACCTTGATAAGTTGGAGACATTTGGCGCAGCTTCAATGCCTACTTTGGATCTAATAGTGTCATATTTCAGCATCTTCTTGAAAATCTCATTCTAGAAGCTTTCTATATAATCTATGCCTTGAAGACTTAAACCTCCTGATATTGCGATCATTAGACCATTGGGCTTCGGTACTACCTAGAATTGGTGGAGTGGGAAGCATGTTACCAAATGCGATTCATCACGGAGCTACACTTCCGGCTATGTATATGAGTGTTGGCGGATGGACTACTATTATAAATTGATGGGGTGTATTAGTTGGGGATTTTTTGAAAAATTGATGGACGAGAGAAATCTTAATCGGGTCTGTCTCCTCTTTTCTAGGATACATTTATTCGGTTTATATCTGATTTTACCCTGTTTTAAACAGTTACTATATACCTGATATGATAAGGATATCATATCTTGACTTTTATTCGAATGACCAAATGCAATTTTAGGAGTTTTTTCAATCATTTGATCAAGAAATGGAGCTACAGGATCAGTGTTACGAAACAAAGGAGAGTGAAATGACTCAAAGCGGACCCCTGGATTCCTTTGATCAATTGCAATTCACAATGAAGTTCAAAAGCTCGATACCCTCATGTTAATTACAATCATTGAGTCGTGATCATGCAATGACATTTCAATCATCATTCGCTTGAAAATAAAGTCGCATCGCATGAGCATCACATGGACCTATAGGCAGAGCAGACAGAGAAAAATCGCGGTGAATTTCGTAAGCTACTAATGGGAAATAGGCTCGATTCCATGAAATGAACTATTGTGGATGAGGAGTGGGGAAAGAAAAGCCAAGAAAAGCATCCCAGCATGAGACAATATCAACAAACAGTTTCAAATTCACATATCCTCCTACCGAACCTATTCCGAATTGGAACAAAGGGTAAAATCGAAGAAATTAAAGGCATCTGAGAGGCGGATGCCTCGTCGTCTCCGACATCGACTACAGGCGAGAGAAATTCATCTTGGTGGGGAAGTGAGCAACAAGTATGGTCGCTCGGGTTTCGTTCTTCAGGAAACAGGCTCTCAGGGGCTCCGTCTCGGAGTCGCCTACATCGCTGGAGACGCGAACAGGATTGTAGAAGCAGCAGCAGAACGACGACCAAAATCCCATGTACTCTCTCTCTCTCTCTCTCTCTCTCTCTCTCTGTGTTCCAGTATATCTCTCTCTCTGACAAGAAGGGTATGAGCAGAATTGAGGGCATCCAAAATGGTTCGAACGTAAGACTAGGTCCGACGAAACATGAAGTCGCTCAAGACCCGAGTTGGTTGGTCTTTCGTCTTTCTTTCATTGAGGATGAATGGGACTTTTGCTGCAATGGCGTTTCTTATTCAAAGCACACGATATTGACTAATGGAGTAACAGTCATCATCACCACCAGTGCATAGCGCTCCCTAATCTCTCTCTCTCTCTCGCTATCTTTTGATCACGGTGGGCTTTTGTCTGGCAGCAGTGGAATCCCAGAATCCGAATGCCATTAGTGGGTTTTGTCAAATTGGCTGATGCTGGCATTGAATCCGACATATAACTGTAGGTCAACCGAAAATTAGTGAGGTGATTACGTGAGTTCACTTCATCCACATCTTCAATCGTAGAACGCATGATTTAAAATATATTTTTCTAAAAATAATTACTTGTGTGGCTTGAAATAGTCTATTAATGAAAAAATATTTCATTATCGATAAGAATTTATGTCTAAATATTTTTGTGGATGATTAAAATATTTTTCGTTCGTTCATTTTCATAAGTGATGTGAAAGATTATTTTTTCGAAATTATCTTTTGAACAATTCATTTTTACGATACAAACAGAGCCCTAGTGTGGTATTTGGTGTATTCTAGTCTCTAACTTGTGGAACTTAGGAAAAGTGCTAGATTGACGGGAGAATCACAGGCACATATATGGATGAGACTGGGGACTGATCTCCTTCTTTTTACTTAGATATGGATTAATGTTTTCTACCATCAATTACTGTCCTAGGAATACTAGAGTCGTGGCAAGTGGACCGCATGAAATCACATTATGGAGATATATCTAACGAGAGGAGCTATAGCATTATGGTTATGAGGACTTCCCCACCAATCTCTTAGCAATATTGAAATAGAACTTAATAATATAGATCGTGCTAATTTCAATAATTTCCTAAACAGTGGATGTTCTAATTTGCTCTAGGTAAAAATTTAAAAAAAAAAAATCGAAAAAGCAATGTCCTAATTCTCAAAAAATGCTTGGACTTTAGTTATTGTCCTCTCATCATCAGCAAAGAAAAGGAAATTTGTCAATCACTATTGCCCACGCACTGCTTTTGATAAGTGTCAAGTTCAACCGAGAGGCGATGCTTTGGACAAATCGCGCATGCCACTAAAATTTCTGCGGTACTGGAGTTATAGAGAAGATTGCATGGTCTTGATTTTGTAACAACATAGAATGGAAACTGATATGGGCCGAGTCCAGAACATGCAATAGTCTAATTCAAAGGATTTAGATTTATGTCTCCCAGGCCCAAGTTGATCTAGCTAGAAGCCCAGAGATGGACCCATCGTACATCCATCACTGTACGAGCCGATCGGTCATGTGAGACCCACATGAGGTCCACAAGATCGATCCGAATCCCAATCCCGTGGACACTGGGCTTACATACCCAAGCGCAGCTAATGGTTTACCTTCAAAAAAATCAGCTGGTAGCTCGCTCAAAATTTATCGAGACTCCATTTTAAAGCATGTGGATTGCAATCAAAGCAAAAAAAAGATCTGGTAGTTCCAGTGATTTGAAATCGAGTAGATCACCAAATCCACTTACAAAACTCGGTGGTTACGAATGAAAATCGAATGTAGCTTTTCTCATTGAAATGCGATCCGCTCTCAAATCAACGATCACTTGACAATCCTCAAGTTTTTATCCTTTCTACGAAAACAACATTGGTGAAATGGACGGCGTAACTACTCATACTGTGCGGAATGATCAATAATGGACTGAATGACTTTTTTCTCTTTTGCTATGCTATACAACTTCTTGCTAATTACCCACCCCGCGCCTAACACTATCACTCCCACCCATTGCCCCTTCTGAAAAAAGAAAAGAGCAAAGATTCGCCTCGTCAGATCTTATCAATCGTCTATCTATCTACCAACGACCAACTTTTCATTAACATGGACATATGATAAATTTAGTTGGTGAGAGCGGAGTTCAATAAATAGTAAATGGCATTGATGAAAAGAACGGTCGACAATTTGATAAGTGGTAATATTTTCTAAGCTCTTTTAAATAAATGTCGACAATTTGAAGAGCATCAACAACCAATGAAGTCAGCAACAATATATGTTAGTTATCTAAGATGAAGTAATCGATATTGAGATGTAACTGCCTACTATTGATATTATCAAATATTTAAGTTTCTTGTGAACTAAGTGTTTGTTGTAACTTATTGTAATTGCAGACATGATTAGGATGTCATTCACTTATGTAAATTTAGTAACCACTCGAAGATGAAAAGTTCATGGTGATGTGAAGATATGGAGCCAAAAGTAGTTGCTAGAGAGCTGCATGTAGGTAGTTATGTAGTGAACACTATAAATATTAGTGTTTTTGCACCATTGAACCTCACAAAATATTATCATTTAATTATCTTTCGATTATTGCATCTTAGTTTTAGTTATAATTTTCAGATTTCGACGTCGATCATATTTCGCCGCATATCTTTGCTATAGTTTTTGGAAACTTCATCGTTGGTTAAATTATGACATGTATCTTTGTTGTAGTTTATGAATAGTTCGTCGTCAATTAAATTCCAACGTTGTATTTATATCTTGCATACTTTAACATCGATTAAATTCCGTTGAAGTACGTCTACCGCTTTCCTTGTGCATCCGCAACATTTCCGGTCCGAAATCGCCACAGAAACTGCATTCTCTTAATAAAGCCAAAAAAATGATTTTCAATGAAAGGCATTTCGCCATTGAGGCAAATTCCGACAAAACATTATTGCATCATGCGTTTGCATAATGACCTCAACCCGCCTAGTCCATGGTGGACCAAAGGTACTGCGATCGCCTTAACCAACATAGTGCGGGAGTCACGATTCTCTTTGTCCCCCTTTCACGGATCTTGCCCCATCCATCTTCGTGGATTTTTTTGTTGCAACATAGACCAAGGCGATCCACTATGGCAGTAGTTGGAATTGTCAATAAAGACCACCAGGGCAACGGCGGTCATTCCAAACTTCCAACGATATTCTCTTTTTGTACAAAAATTTGTTGGACAACTATCAATTATTTTGAAAACTCAACTTATTAAATAACGTCGCAGCTCGTCATTTAAATTCCTTGTTGCTTTTTCAAGTAATTTATACAAAACCATTATCCATTCTTTACATAATCCCACTCTAGATTTGCCAAACACGCCATGGAATTGGATTTCTTTGTGCATCCATCGCTATTATGTTCGGTAATTAACCGAACAAAAACATTCGATAGCTTCCTTCCACATGCGGAGGACTTCATATCTTATTAAATATTCCCACCCAGTCCAAGCCCGGGTGGGTCCTACGCGTGGGCTGGGCAACCGGGCCTTCGGATCCGAGTATTCGGGTGGCCATTCCAAGTGCGCTCCAGCTCAAGATTTTTTCTTTTTTCCTTTTGGGGGAGAGCCAAAACGGAGAAAATATTAGGTGCCTCATGGGACCACGTCATCCATACTCTAAACCATTGACACATCGACATGTGTCTTTGGGGCCCTTCACATCAGCCAATTTCAAACCTAGCCCGGTATGCTCTCTTGCCCATTTGGTTCAACTTTAGGGAAATGCAAAGCCATTTTCTTAAGTATCTTTGAGTGAATGGGCATTTTGTGAAAGCAAGTGTGTTTGGTTGCGAATATTTTGCAAAGTAGCTTTAAGGTAAAAAGAAAAAGGAAAAATAGAAAAGGGAAAAGGAAGAGAAAATGTTGAAAGCAGAGGTGAACAATCGAAGGTAGCCAAAGCTGGTGGCAGTGGTGGGTGGGGGCGGCGGTGGTGGTGGTGGTGGGGAGGCGGTAGATTGGACGACCCCCGCACTGCCGTTGCTTGGGTCGCAGCCTCAGGCAACGCCAACTTAAGGCGACGGCGGTGCGTGGGTCGCACGACTCGGCCCGGCGTCGCCCGAGGCCGCGACTCACGCACCGCCATCGCCCGGGTCGCGGCCTCGGGCGACGCCGATGCGGGGGTCGATGCCCGAGGTCGCCTGAGCAGATCCGGTGACCCTTCAAGTCCAAGGAAGACGATGAACAGTAATTATTTAGGGCAAAAGAAGAAAATGCAATTATCAGTGAGGACAATATTGGAAGAAAAGAAAACCATTAAACCCCTCTTTAGCATTCCAAAAATGCTGAATACCCAAAGCAGGTCTCCCACCTGCTTTGGACTTTTAGCATTTCAAATGCAAACATTTGGGGAATGGGAGTGTCAAATACTAAACCAAACACCAAATTTTTTTCCCAGGCTTTAGGGCCCCAGAGCCCCTTAGGAAAGCTGAACCAAACGGGGCCTCTCTTCTCTCTATCTTTACTCAACCTCTTCCTCACGGCCTCTCTCTTCCCAAATTGTGCTCTCTCCCGACGCTCGTCTTTCTCCTTCCCTCTTAACTTGCGATCGAGAAGCAATCGCTCTGCTCTCTCATGTAATCTTCCATCGACAACTCGCTTCTACACTCCACTTTGCTAAAAGCCGTCTCTCCCGAGAAGCCCTAGATTGTGATGACAATCCCCACTTTTCAGGTTCAATTTTTTCTTTTTACCAGGTTTTTATGTCCGCATCTTTATTTTGAGTGAAGCTTACATGTTGATTGTCAAAAATTATTGTTTTGCTACAATGTGTGTAGGGGTGGTTCTTGTAGGATGGAGAAGTAGTCGCTATGCTCTCTCATCTAATCTTCAATCGCTTCCACACTCAGCTTGGCTCAAAGCTGTCGAGAAGCCCTAAATCTGTGGTGGCATCGCAATCCGACTAGGCCTCATCATTTCGCTTAGGGTTGTCTTTACTGGTCTCTGGTTTTTGTTCGATTCTCTCAACTCAACATGCAAGCCCTTCCTCTTTGTTCCTGTTTTTCTTTTTCTGTTTTGTCATATCTCTTCTTTAGCTTCTCTCACCATTTGAATTCCTTAATATTTTCCGTACTCTTTCTTGGATCCTCGCTGGTTTTCGCTTTATTGGTGGCATCAAATTCTTTGATAGAAATGAAAGAATTTCCTTTTTTTTTTTTTTAAATTGCACGCCTAAGAATTCTGGTCGGTGGAGTTTAAAACAAAGTCCAATCTTGATGATCTTGTTCAATCGGAACTGGGGGATGGGGGATGGGGGATGGGTTAGAAGCGTTAGTTGGCCTCTCTTTTATGTATTATAAAGAGAAAAAAAAAATGCAATCTTTTGATCAGATTTAATACTACGGATGGAGAGTTCCACATAGCAAATGCATTAACCTAGTCATTCTTAATCGCCTTTGATTAATTTACCGGGATGGGTCGTTAAGCTTCAAATTAAGAAGTGTTTGTACTTTGTTTGTTTGTTTTTTTTTTTTTTTTTGGTAAGAAATTTGTACTTTGTTTGTTTCATCCTTGAGAATGTTAAAACTAATCTCTAAATCATTTTGAGGTGATCTAAATGGTGTCTGGTGATGCTTGTTGCTAGCAAAATATGACTGAAGGAGTAATTCATAGAGTTGCAACCCTAAAATTTCTTTGACCCATGCGGTACAATATGGATGTAATAATCAAAAACAACATCACTAGGACAAATGTATTAATATATGTTGCAGCTGATGCTCATGGCAGCATTTGTTGTGGCTACAACTTTTATGCAAATCTTATGGCATGAACTAAGGTGTGCACTAGCTATTTTCTTCATCTCCTTCGGGAAATAGAACCTCCAATGCATCAGTCTACAAAATGTGCAACTGTACACATGTCGCTTTGTTTGAGGTCATGATCGCATCATTTAGGTATTGCTTTAGATTGATGTATGATGTAAGCAGTCTGGTAATGGATATTTTACTAGTGTAATCAAGAGGGATGCGAATGCTCAACCATAGGTTCATATCTTGTTGGTGTTTTTCTCGATTATTAGCTTTTTGTTTAGGGGATTCAATGAAAAATGTGTGTGGATTGTCGGTTTTTTTCTTGATTGCCAAGAACTAACCAATCAATATTGTAGGACGACATAATGACTTCTTTGGCAGCAGCCGAAGTCTGCAACTCAAATGCGTCAGTCGTGGCAAGCGGTGATCTGCGCATGCTGCATCAAATTCGGGATGTTAAAAGAAGTTTGAGGGGCTTCCTTCCCCAATTTGCAGCCCACCTACTATAGAATGTGGATCAGACAAGAGAATAGATGCATGTAATTTGAAAGAGATTACGAGTATTCTAAATTATAAAGCATAAAAATACAAAACGTGAAGGAGGAGGAGGTGGCCCCTTCGTTTTTGGCCTTTTGTTCAGTTGCGAGGGTCCCACGTATGCGCCTTTCTGGGGTGCCACGTAATGTTTGGAGAGGGTGGAACTCGGAACCTGACCCGGCGGTCGACACGTGCCAGTCGGATTGGACGATCTAGCCTTTACCCTCGATCTTATTTTACGTCTCCTTGGGGTTATGGGGGCTATCCCCAAGGCGACCTACCCGTCTCAGCTGACCCCCCACTAGGGGAAGACTCCCCAAGGAGGCCCCTTCATTGACGGGGGAGCAGTTTAAGGACCTGCTCAGGTTCAATCTTACGGGATGTTATCCCAGCCACTATATTTTTCCAGGCGTGGGAGCTGCCTGTACCCCTTGTGCACCGGGGTTCCCGCAGAAGCGCGGGGGTGAGGTACCTACCCGTACTCAGGGGCTTTGTTATCGGGGTTGTCCTCCCCGGAGCGTTGCAGTTTAAGGTCATGGCCGGTCGGCCATCCCCTCCTCTGGCAAAGAGGAGGGCCTCTTTCATTGTCCTGTACCCAACCTAGTCTACTAGGATAAGGGCGTTGCGGGACTCCAGAGTGGGTTCCCATCTCCGTAAAGGAGTTTGGCCGGGAGAGCCCAATGGGGATTTTATCCCGTGTTTCTTCCCCTCACTTGCCTTTAAATGGCTTGTGGGGGAGAGACACCCAGGGATATCCAATTCAGGGTGGAGCAGTTTAAGGACCTGCTCAGGTCCTCATGGAATTCGTCATCGACCCCTGCCTAAATTTGCGATGGCGAAGGGACGAAACGAGGCCAGAGTTTATCAAGAAAAGGGCATCGATTAGAGCAGAAAATCTCATTTCGCTCCCGAGGCAGCAGTCTTTTTGGACCCGAAACCCTTCGTTCTCTGGGGAGGGCAAAAGTGGACTTACGGCTCGGTGCTTGTGCTACTGATTCAATGGGTAAAAGAAAGAGCCATTCCTTCTCCTTAGGTAAGTCCATCTTTCCGACCATGTGAAGGACATAAGTACTAGGATTTGGCGTACAATCACAATAAAATTGACAGTAAAAATAAGAGAGAATTTGAGAGACAATATTTTATCTTAGATCACTGTTAAACTAGGGTTACATTCAATAGAATGTTTCACTATAATGAACTTCTCGAACATTATTATTACAACCCTCAATTACAAGAGAAAGAAAGCATATATATACTCGGTAATTATTCATGAGTTCAAACTTAAACTACCGTTAAAATATAGCTTTGATTATAAGGTCGGTATTTTGAAATCACCCTAGCCTACATCCAAGAAAACCACTTAGAGGGACGGCAATTTTAAGCCTGTTAATATATTTGATGTAACCATTTTTACTCAAAAACTTAAGTCAATGAGTTGTGAGCCTACTATAATACCAGTCTTATAATTGAAGCTATATTTTAACGGTAGTTTAAGTTTGAACTCATGAATAATTACCAAGTATATATATGCTTTCTTTCTCTTGTAATTGAGGGTTTTAACAATAATGTTTGAGATGTTTATTATAGTGAAACATTCTATTGAATGTAACCAGCTTAATATAGAAATGAGATGTTCGTTAAAACTTAAGTCAATAAGTTGTGAGCCTACTACAATATATAAATTATTTCACACTATACCGATTATTTGGTGTGGAGCTTTTTTAAGCATCTCAACAAAACCAGCTAAAACGCCGTATTGAAAAATCGGACAAGCTGCTAGTCTTATCGATCGAATTGGTTGATCCAGTTCGGCTTTAGAAGCATCGCTGCAGGCCGAGGCAGCTAGGTGGCTAGGAAACTTCATGCCTGATCGTAACATGCTACATATCGAGGACTTCCGCGTTCCCCGTTTCGTGCGATTTTAATTTGGCGATACATTTTGACGAGAAAGGCCTTGGACATTCGACGTCATCACGATCCTAAGCGAAGTGAATTTAGTGCGCACGCGTACTTGTTGACCGAAGACGGAACACAGCTTCGAGCGTCGAACTTCCTCGAACTCGAGGCGCGACCTAAAGCTTAAAAGTCTGCAAATAGGTGACCCTTATCAAGCGGCACTTATTCCATTGGGTTAAAAGAAAGATGGCTCACCTACCGACTTTGACCAGTACAAAGCTCCAAACCATTTCGACATCACCGTCGTTTGAGATTCGATAGTTATTCAAATGTTAGTTCGCAATCTCTATCAATTTACATATCTCTGAGATGACCAATAATGACACCGGTACTTCATCGACAGGGTTCGAAGTCAATAAAGAAACCTGAACCTATTGAACTGAACTCTTTTGAAAGGAGATCGACATCACGGAAAACTCCAATTTCACTAAGCCTATCGATTCTCAAGTTCCAGAATTCCCACAGCCAGGCAGTACGAAAGACAAGCGCAGTTAAAACAGAGAGCATCATTCTCATTTGGGAGAGCGTGGTGTGTGGTGGGACTAAAAAAAAAAAAAAGCGAGAAAGAGAAAAAGGTAAGGAATTGAGATTCTAAAGCTCCGTTTTACAACGCTTTTGTTCCTTTGTCTTTTTACTCTTTTACTCCCTAGAATAGAAAAAGAATGTCAATGAAATTTTATATTCCTTGAAATAAAATAGTAACTAGTGAATAGATTTGAAATAGAAATAAAAATTAAAAAGAAAGTAGCTTTTTATTTCCGACGGGCGATGCTTTGGACAGAACGTAAATCCAACAAAAATCTGTGATGCTAGAGTTATCGAGAATATGCCTGGTTTTGATTTTGTAATAACATAGAATGGAAACTGATGTGGGCCGAGTCCAGAAACATGTAATAGTCTAGTTCAAAGACCATCTGGTTTATATCTCCCAGGCCCAAGCAGATCTAGCTAGAAGCCCGGAGATGGACCCGTCATACATCCGGTCCATCGCCGTACGACGCAATCGGCCATGTGGGTACCACGTGGAGTCCCACGAGATCGATCCCACCGATCCCGTGCATGCTGCTGGGCTTACGTACCCAAGCGCACCTAATGGTTCGCCTTAGAAAACCAGCCGGTAGCTTGCCGTGAGACTCCATTTAAAATATGCAGATTGCAAAAGAAGGGTAAAAAATCTAGTACTTTCGGTGATTTGAAATCAATTAGACCACGCAATTCACTTACAAATTCGGAGGGTATGTATTAATATCAACGGTAGCATTTTTAGCTGAAATATGATCCGCTCTCGATCCAAAGTCCACTTGACAATCTTGAGTTCTATCCTTTCTACACTATGATGATGCTACTAAACTACGAAAACAGCCTCGGATGAAGCAGACAGCTTAACTACTCGCGCCGTGCGGAATGATCAATAATGGAGACCGAATGACTTTTTTTCACTTTTGCTATGCTATACACCTTGCTAATTACAACATCCACCCCCGCCTAACGCTAGCACTTCTACCCATTTTCCCCTTTTGAAAAAAAAGAAAAGAGAAGTTCCTCGTTCACAGCAAAGATTCCTTTCGTCAGAACTTATTAATGGTCTGTTCACGAGTGAAAATTTTTTGATTACCTACGGACAAATTGATAAATTTAGTGAATGAGAGTAGAGTTCAGTAAACAGTAGAAGATGTCCATGAAAAAAGGATCGCCGGAAACCCGATGGGTAGCAATATTTTTGAATATATAAGCTCTTTTAGATAAATATTGGCAACTTAAAAGAGTTTTGACATCTAAGATGAAATCATTAACATCAACATTATGGTATAACTGTTTGGTAAGACATTTTTTGATATTTATGCTTTCTGTGGATTAAGTGTTGTGGTAACTCATTGTAATCGCAGATATGATTAGGATGTCGTTCATTTTTATGATTTTAACAATTACTTGGAGATGATAAGTTCGTGGTGACATGAAGATATTAAATTAAAAGAAACGGAAGTTATAAATACTAGTATTCATGTACCGTTGAACCCCACTTCAACAAACAAACAAAATATGTATCTTTCGATTCAAGCATCATAATTTTAGTTGTTATTTTTAGATATTTCGTCGTTGATTATATTATGGTATGTGTGTTTACTAAAGTTTATGGATACTTCATCATTAGTTAAATTTCGACATATATCTTTGTTGTAGTTTATGGGTGTTTCGTTGTCGATTTAATTTTAATATTGTATCTCTATCTCATATACTTTAATATCGATTAAATTCGATTGAAGTACGTTAATTACTTTCCTTGTGCACCTGGGATAGGAGCTGTCTCCTCTTAATATAGCAACAAATTTTTTTGGTAAAAAGGTATTTTGCCGTTGAGACGAATTTTAGCAAAACATCATCGCAAGTAAGGACCTCAAACCAGCTAGTCCTTGGTGGACACTGAACATAAAGTACATGTCCTTGCTCGATAACTCAACCAATCACCGCACGGTGGTCACAATTCTCTTTGTTTCCCCTTCTCGGCTCTTGCCCTGTCCATCTCCGTGGTTTTTCAATTGGGACGTGATTTGCCAGAATAAAGGCGATCCACTGTGGCAATAGTCGCAATCGTTAATAGCGATCATCGGGGTGGCAACAATCCTTCCACACTTCCAATATTATTCTCTTTTTCTACAAAAATTTGTCAAACAACCCTTATTTAAAAACTCAACTTATTACGTAAAGCCGCAGTTTGCCATTTAAATCCTCTATTTTTCGAGTAATTTATTCAAAACTCGTATCCATTCTTTTACATAATCCCACTCTAGATTCACCAGACACGCCATGGGATTGGATTTCGCTGTGCATCCATCGCTATTCTGTTCGGTAATTAACGGGACAAAGACGTTCGGTGGCTTTCTTCCGCATGCGGAGGATTTCACATCTTATTGAAAATTCCAATCCAAACCCGGGCGGGTCCCACGTGGGCTGGGCGGGCTAAGCAACCGGGCCTTCGGATCCGGGTATTGCGTGGTGATTCGGAGTGCGTTCCAGCTCAGGATTTTTTTATTTTTATTTTCTCTTTTTGGGGAAAGCCAAAACGACAGTACGTGAAAAGCACAAAAATACAAAATGCCGAGGAGTAGGAGGAAACGGAACCACCACCCCCTTCTCCGCCCTTTTGGCCTTTTGTCCCGTTGCTGGGGTCCCACGTACGAGCCCTTCCGGGGTGCCACGTAACGTTTGGAGATGGCGGAGCCCGGGAGGCCGAACCCGACCCGGTCGACACGTGCCGGTCGGTTCGGATGATCCATCCGCCACCGACCCCCTACCTAAATTTGCGATCGCGAAGGGACACGACAAAACGAGGGCCAGAGTTTATTAAGAAAAGCGCATCGATTCGAGCAATAAAATCTCATTTCGCTCCCGAGGCAGCAGCCCTTTTGGACCCGGAACCCTTCGTTCCTCCCCGGGAAGGGCAAAAGTGGAATTATTGCCCCGTGCTTGTACTGCTTATTCAATGGGCATATAGAAGGGCTTGCCCTTCTCCTTCAGGAAGTCCATCCTTTTGGCTCTGTTCAAGGACATAAGTGTTAGAATTCCCCGCATAATTATAAATAAAAAAAAAAAAGAGTAAAAACAAAAAGGAAAATTCGAGACAAAATATTTTATCTTTGATCACTTTTAAATTAAAGATATATAAATTAGCATCCCGCACCTTTCTGTTATAACTTTTAATTCTCAAATTATAAGGTCAATATTTTGAAATCACTCTAGAGATCAAGATTGATTTCTAAGGGGTACGTGGTCGAACCTGATTGAATGAATCTTTATTCGAGGATATTGCTAGAGGAAGACAAGTTTGAACTCAGTAATACATTTGGTTGAATTCGCCTTTTACTCGAAAAGTTAAGTCGGTCAATCTAGTCTGACTTTCGCAGCACCAATGCACACCAAGGCTGCTGTACAGAGGCCAGGAAACTTCGTACCTAATCGTGACGTGCTGTATGGAGGAAGTTCCGCTGTCCCCGTTTCATACGACGTGCATGCGAACGCATTCCGCAAGAGCACTTGAAGAGAGGAGGAGATGCCTCGCACATTCGACGTCATTACGACGCTAAGCGAAGTGAATTTAGTGCGCACGCCTACTACTTCTTGACCGAAGACCGAACGCAGCTTCGAGCGTAGAATTTCCTCGAACTCGAGGCGCGACCTAAAAGCTAAAAATGTCTGCAGGAGGCGACCTCCATCGAGCGACACTTATTCCACGGGGGTACAGAGAAGATGGCTCTTTACCGTGCAAGACTGTGCTCCCTCTGCGTTTGCTAAAGTTGCGCGATCTTGACCAAATGCAGGGCTCCAAAAGCATTTCGACATTGTCAAATGTTAGTTTGCAGTCTCCCTCAATCCACATACATCGTTAACCAATGACGCGACCCGTATCTCGTGGACATGGTTGGAACACGATAAAGAAACCCGAACCCCTCGAGCCGAACTCTATCGACGAGAGGTTGACATCACTGAAAACATCAAACTCGCTAAGACGATCAATTCTCGAGTTCCAGAATTCTCAGGGCCACACCAGGGAGGGCGAAAGATAAGTACAGATAGAACAGAGAGCATCGTCTCGTTCGGGAAAAATGTCGTGTGCGGTGGGACAGAAAAACAAAAGCAAAAGGCAGGGGGAATCGAGATTCCCAGCAACAGAGGAATGGGCAATTTGGGGATTCCGGTGCAAAAGGCGAGAGCAGATATTCCCCTCGTCCCTTCTCTCTCTCTCTATCTTTCTCTCTCCACTGTGTGCGGTTCCTCCGTTCAATAATTTTTTTTTGCTTTTTCGGCAACCAAAGGGCGCACCGATACAGGGGGCTCCCACGTGCCGAGGCCCGACCGTGGTCCTACGCACGCTCGAGGCGGGACCCACCTCCCCTGTACCCCAGCAGAGACGAGGGACCAGAAAAGGGAAGAAGGTAGAGAGAGAGAGAGAGAAGGAGAGAGGAAGGGGGAGAGAGAGAGAGAGAGACTCCTGTGCGTTATTCCTGCAGATCCCTCAGATCCCACCTCCACCCACACCAAAAGCAAAAGAACCCCTCTATCCCTCCAAAGCTCTTCACTTTCTCTCTCTAGCATTCCGTTTTTATCTCCCTAAAGGGAGAAGAAAAAGAGAAAAAAAAGAAAAAAGGAGAGAAGAAGAAGAAAGAAGACGGGGAACCACTTCCATTGCAGCAGTTCCTGCGTTGCGTAACTCGGTCCAGGAGTCTGCGGCTCTCCGTCTGCGGCTTCTGGGTACTTCCGTTTTCCTCTGCCTCTGTTTGTTTGGACGAGATTCATCTTCTCGCTTTTCCTTTTCGTGGGCTTAATCTGAACTGTTCTGGTCCTTTTCGTTTTTTCATTTATTTTTCGTTGCGTGCTAGTGGCCGTACCTTTTTTAAGTTCGGCAAATTCTGGAATGTGCCTGCATATTCTTGAAGTGCTTAAAAAAATACTACACATGTGCAGAGAGACCTGAGCAAAGCTCTGGTTTTTCTGCTTGGTTTCCGAGAAAACGTTCGTGGGTATTTTTTTTCACTCTTCATTATTTTGTGACCCGGAAGTTTTATGGTATTTTCCAGCTTCGGAGAGAGAGAGAAACCCTTTTGACTGCACCCCCAGACAGTCATTCAAAGCACATTTAAAGTGCTTGATTTTTACTTTCTCGTGAAGGCCGTGACAGTGGGGTTTCATCGGTTTCGGGGTTCCTCCTTCCTTTTGGGTTATTTCCGGTCGTCCGACGTTGGTGAATGATGCGTTGCGTAAGCTGAAAATCGAAGGGTACTACATGTTCTGTTGAGCTACATTTGCTTATGTTCGAAAAGGGTCTGGTCTTTCAGATCTGAAGGTAAATGGAGCGATTTTTTTCGCATTCTTGGAATATATTGTCGATGACTTTCGAATTTCTTCATTTAATGGAGACGTTTTAGCTGCTTGGTCTGGTGCCTTCTTTATCCTGGTTTATGTCTTTTTATTGATTTCTTAGAATATTGACCTCTCTCTCTCTCTCTCTCTCTCTCTCTCTCTGTGATACTGATGATATCCTGATTTTGCTCTCATTTTGAGTTCACCGACGATTTAGGTAACATATTGTTTTGCTTACTGTTAACGGCTAAAAAATCTGCAGCCATATTTTCAGGTTTTTGGGAGCTTTTCGAATTCGAACTCGGTCATTGCTCACTGACTGCCATCTGGCTACCTTATAAGTTCACGCTGTCCGGCTGACTGTGTTTTCTCCCATTTGAGCCAAAATGATGCACAGGCCTCCTCCTCATGAAGACTTCTCTCTGAGGGAGACCAAGCCCCATCTCGGTGGTGGGAAGGTCTCCGGCGACAAGCTCACGAGCACCTATGACCTCGTTGAGCAAATGCAGTACCTCTATGTCCGCGTTGTTAAGGCCAAGGAGTTGCCTGGGAAAGACGTCACCGGGAGTTTGGATCCTTATGTTGAAGTCAAGCTTGGGAACTACAAGGGCACGACCCGGCACTTTGAGAAGAAATCGAATCCTGAGTGGAATCAGGTTTTCGCTTTCTCAAAGGATCGGCTTCAGGCCTCGATGCTGGAGATCATTGTCAAGGATAAGGATGTCGTGAAAGATGATTTCGTAGGTCGAGTTGCGTTTGACTTGAACGAGGTCCCGAAGCGGGTTCCACCGGATAGTCCTCTAGCGCCGCAGTGGTACAGGCTGGAGGACAGAAAGGGGGATAAGGTGAGGGGAGAGGTAATGTTGGCTGTTTGGATGGGCACTCAAGCTGATGAAGCGTTCCCAGAAGCATGGCATTCTGATGCAGCTACAGTTAGCGGGACCGATGCCCTTGCGAATATCCGTTCAAAGGTATATCTTTCTCCTAAGCTTTGGTATTTGAGGGTTAATGTTATCGAAGCTCAGGATCTCCAGCCTAGTGACAAGGGTCGATACCCGGAGGTTTATGTCAAGGCTAAGCTTGGAAATCAGGTTTTGAGAACTAAAGTTTCTCCGAGCAGGAGTATTAACCCATTGTGGAATGAGGATTTGATGTTTGTTGCGGCCGAACCGTTCGAGGAACCTCTGATTTTGACTGTGGAAGATCGAGTTGCTCCCAACAAGGATGAGGTGTTGGGACACTGTGGAATCCCGCTGCAGTATGTGGACCGGAGATTGGATCACAAACCTGTGAACACAAGGTGGCATAATCTCGAGAGGTATATCATTGTAGAGGGAGAGCAGAAAAAGAAAGACACTAAGTTCGCAAGCAGGATTCACATGAGGATATGCTTGGAGGGTGGTTATCATGTTTTGGATGAGTCGACGCATTACAGTAGTGATCTTCGACCCACTGCGAAACAGCTGTGGAAGTCGAGCATTGGGATATTGGAACTAGGAATTCTGAGTGCTCAGGGGCTGTTGCCGATGAAGACCAAAGATGGACGGGGAACGACTGATGCTTATTGTGTAGCAAAATATGGGCAAAAGTGGGTCAGGACAAGGACCATCATAGACAGCTTTATGCCTAGGTGGAATGAGCAATACACTTGGGAAGTTTTTGATCCCTGCACTGTCATCACAATTGGCGTATTTGATAACTGCCATTTGCATGGAGGGGATAAGAATGGGCCTGCAAGGGATTCGAAGATCGGCAAGGTGAGGATTCGTCTCTCTACCCTTGAAACTGATAGAGTCTATACCCATTCGTATCCACTCCTTGTTCTGCACCCAAATGGAGTGAAGAAGATGGGCGAAATCCATCTAGCTGTGAGGTTCACTTGCTCTTCTTTGCTCAACATGATGCACATGTATTCACACCCACTGTTGCCCAAAATGCACTATATTCATCCATTAACTGTGAGTCAGCTAGATAGCTTGAGGCACCAGGCCACTCTGATCGTGTCAATGAGGCTGAGCCGGGCAGAGCCGCCACTGAGGAAGGAGGTCGTGGAATACATGCTTGATGTGGGTTCACACATGTGGAGCATGAGGCGAAGCAAGGCCAACTTTTTCAGAATCATGGGGGTCTTGAGCGGTCTAATTGCTGTGGGAAAATGGTTTGATCAGATATGCCATTGGAAAAACCCCATAACAACCGTGCTGATTCACATCCTGTTCATCATACTGGTTATATATCCTGAGCTCATCCTGCCCACGATTTTCCTCTATCTTTTCATGATTGGAGTGTGGTACTACAGATGGAGGCCGAGGCATCCACCTCACATGGACACCCGCCTCTCGCATGCAGATTCTGCACATCCCGATGAGCTTGATGAAGAATTTGACACTTTCCCCACTTCCCGACCAACTGACATTGTGAGGATGAGATATGATCGCCTGAGGAGCATTGCTGGGAGGATCCAGACGGTCGTTGGGGACTTGGCTACTCAGGGGGAGAGGCTCCAATCCTTGCTCAGCTGGCGCGACCCAAGGGCGACTGCTCTGTTTGTCATATTCTGTTTGGTCGCTGCCATCGTTCTGTATGTCACTCCTTTCCAAGTCGTGGCACTCCTCACAGGATTCTACGTGTTGAGGCACCCGAGGTTCCGGCACAAGCTTCCTTCTGTGCCACTCAACTTCTTCAGGAGGCTACCGGCGAGAACCGACTGTATGTTGTGAGGACACTGTCTCTGGGTGGCCGACCTCCTTGTGATGCGGCAGGAGGAGTTTCGACTTGCGGGTTAAAGCTTTCTTGCTTTCCTTCTTTGGCAGCTGAATGTGGTAATGTCATAAATGGGTGACCTTCTCCTGAAGGTGGTTAGATTTTGCGGATTTTTCTTTCTAAATTTATGTTATTTTCATGGAAAGAACCGACTGTCCCGTTGATAGATTTCATGTTCTCTCGTCTGTAATTTAGTAGGTTTTCCTGGTTGTTAAATCTCTTAGATCGTTTTGGTTCGAAATCTCTTCCATTTTGGGTACAGGAGAGGCCCCACTGACCCAAGTGCCAAACGCATGTTACGTTAAAGATAAAGGTGCGGTGGCCTGACATGAACTGATGAATCCCGTTGACCTGAAGCCTCAAATTCTCCGAAACGTTTGTGTCCCTCGCACTTTATATTTCTCATTTAGTAATTCATTGATGTGTCTATGCATGTGGAGGGTAGTGTACCATGTCATATGCCATCAGTTTACCGAATGAATAGACGTAACGAGGAATGCTTAGGTTGCATTCCGAATTGCAATGTTTGAAGCTTCGGGTTTTTCCCATTCTCTAGTGGTGAGTGATAAGGTCATTGGCGCGACTACAAAGATTAGCCGGTTGTCAATCCGGGCTGGAAATGCTGACGTTTCCCTTTGGTAGTAAGGAGGAAAGTGACAGATGCTGGAGTTCATCAATCTCAGGGTGATTCTTGGGGGGCATTTTTTTAGCATTTATGAATACTGGATAGTGTGGTTTCCGCCCGTTGCGTGTGGTGGATGGTCATAAGGGGATCTCCGCGACAGTGATTTATATGGTCGCCGTCGGCTAGCAGTGACTTGATGAAGGGAATATTTGTAGGGTCTTTGCTAATTTAACTTGTACGAAGGTCCCGAGGACAATGACGGCACCCGCCTTAAGCCAATATATGGAGTCCTTTTCTCGATCGACCTTGCCTTGTGTGGGATCTAATCTCTTAAATTATCAACTGCAAAATGCATAGAGAGGTGGCGCGAGTCGATATTTAAATTGGTGGGTCATATCCAATGTTTGTCGCTTAGAGGTAGTATAGTGGCTGTATGAATTGATCTTAGTATAGTTAGAGAATTTTAATTTTGTTTAGAGAAAAAAAAAAAAAGGGGTTGTGATGGAGCGGGACACGGAAGGTGTGGAATCGTTGTCGTTGTCGTACGTCCCATGTGAGGTCGATGGGGACATGATTCCAAGTAAATTTTCAATTTTCCTTTTCTGAGGATGGGGTTTTGTTTGCTTGAAGGTGAAGGGTCGTTTAGCTTTTTCACATGCGTGTTATTTGGGTTGGTGCTATCTTTTGAAATCCGCGCCCTTTATTGAAAAGAATAAAACGGCGAGATAAGCGGAGGGGGTTGGAATTGGATAATGGTACGCGACTCATCTTTATTGACATATTAGATTGTAGATCGGCATAACACTGTAGACTGCGTCTTTGATGGTTTGAGATTCGTTCTCGTGTTTTCTTGTTTCCCTATCTGTGTCTCTCATCTTTCTTCCCTTTCTCCTGCTGTATCAGAAGCCAATAGACCTTTCTGCCGGGTCCATGGGCACGGATGGGGGGCCGTGGCTGTCTGCCTAGAATTGGCGGGGTTAGCTAATTTGTAAGAGATAATGATGCAAATGATCATTGAATTTTGCTTTAATGTGCAATGTGATCTTTAAATTTTTAATTTATTTAATGTGATTCATAAACTTTAACTTTATGTGTAATATGATTATTGAATTTTCAATTTGTTCAATGTGAATTTTGGACCTTGGATATATATTTAATTTAGTTATTGAATTATATGAAAATGTCTAATGTATTCTTAGAGACAACATTGAACATTTTTATAGAGTTCATGGACCAAATTGAATATGTATCAAAAGTTTAGGGGCCACATTTAATAAATTGAAAATTCAGGAACCGCATTCACATTAAGCTAAAATTTAAATATTACTTTTAAATGTTCATGGATCACGTTGTACATTGATCATTTGTGTCATCTTCCCAATATGTAAAAATGGGTTTTTGTGTTATGAGTTCGGTGGGCTTAGGGAATGGAATCATGAATCTCCATCACACCGACGGGTCCTCGTCCAACAACCCGCAATCCCCAGATCCAATGCGGGACGGGACAATAACTTCTGGCAATTAGCAGCAGTAGAACGTGAATTGGACAGGCGGAAATTGTACTCCAAACCTGCCGTGTTTTTGCACCCATTATTCCATAAACAACCATATAACCTCTGGCATTTGCATGTCTGGGACCACTGGGGCCGTGGATGAATCGGAAAGCGTCTCGCTCCGAAGGGGAGAAAGAGAGAGAGAGAGAGAGAGAGAGAGAGGGGAAATGGACAAAGGGCAACAGGCTAACATCCATCTGTGGCGGAACTTGTCCGGTAAATTTCAGCTGCGGCTGCTGTCGGTTCTCGACCGGCTGATGAAACTAACCCAAGTGGGGTTGAGTCCTGTGTGCGTGCGTTGGAGCGTTGCGGAGACACGACCTGAGCCTCAAATAAATCGCCTAGGATCCTATGTATCGATTTCTTGTGTGCATGTATGTGGCGTAATCGGATCAGTTAGATGGCGTGGGGGACCTCCCCGCTTTACAGCTCCTCTCGACTTTTTCTATTCCCTCTTCTTTTGTCGTTTCACTCTTTTGGACGAGAGAGAGAGAGAGAGAGAGAGAGAGAGAGAGAGAGAGCAGTAGAAACTAGAAAGTATGTTCTCTTGTGTTTGTAGGAGAAAACCTCTTGGAGTTTGCCTCATTGCCACCCGACCTGATCCGACCCGACTTCGACATGTTGTTTGATATATTTGGCGACTCGGTCCTTGAGTTTAATCGCTATAGCTAGATACATCTTTAGATCAGGGCGATGTTTCAATTTTTAACTTCATATTTGATAATTTTCTTCCAACTCTATCACGTCGATTTTTCCTGAACCTGAAAACACTTCTAGCCTTTTGAAACCTGGAACGAGTCGATCTTGAACAAAATCTAATACCGAAATCACCTCCGCCAAAACATCAAAAGCGCCCTCTTTTGGTGAGGCCCCCACCATTTGACCCTTTTTAAGGATTGTGGCGTCGTCTTCTACACATTTTTTGCTATCCTCCTTTTCGTGCGTTTTTTCTATTAATTAATGTCGAGGAAAATTAGCACTTTTTAGTTTTCCCATATACATTAAATCAGTCACGACCATATATACATATAATATAGGGTTTTTCCACCTTTTGGATCGGGATTTAGGTCAGCCTTTTGGACTAAACGAGTCGCCCCCGAGGCAACCTGCTCTGACAGTTTCACTTGGAGTTTCAGCCGCATAACAACATGTGAGTTACAAAGTGCAACCATATATGAAGTAGAAGAATAATTCATAAATATGATACATGTGAGAGCCTGAGATTAAAATTCTGTCGACAAATCGATTGCAGTTGAGACTATATGTACATAGATAGTTGGGATAAATCTTTCAATATTTCCTTTTTTTTTTTTTTTTTTTTTTTGTATATGAGAGAAAAAATATAGGGAAAATGACATAAATGCTTATTAAACTTTAGCCATATACGTAATATCGTCCTATTTGAATATTTTCATATAATTTAAGAACTGAATTAAACATGTATCAAAAGTATAATGACCACATTGAACAATATAAAGTTCAGGGTTGACAATGTATAGTGGATCAAAGTTTATAGATCATTTATATAATTATCCAGAAAAATATATGACCAATTCGCCGTCCCCGACTAATCACACAATCACATGATCATTTTCCTCAAAAATTTGGTTGGAGTCAATGCTAGGTGGCACATTGCCGTCAGTTTAAAAAAGTCAAGGGGCAAGTTGCAATAATTGAAATGTTGAGGGGTAAACTTGCAAGTTGCAACAACCCCGGAAACACAGGGCGAAATGTAATTCTCCACTCGAAGAAACATAGGATGTAACTAGAGGAAAATGTGGGCTTATTGTTGGGCTCTTAAGTCGAGATGCACGAGTCATAATGGGCCAACCCCATTACCATGCACAACCAAATGCTAATTGGACAAGCCCATAATTTTCATACATGAGTCAAATTATCAGAAGATAGTCCTAAATATCTAAATTAGAAAAGATTAAAAAATTTCTACAAGAAGTTGAAATCTCAACATTATAATAGATACTTTCACTGATTATGAGCGTCATTCAGGGTATTGCGTTTGAAAAATTTTAAAAAATAAAGTACATTGATATATTGTTAGTTGGATCGACGTCAATACTATGGTAAGAGACTTTTTGACATATATTAATTGATTTGTAATGAGATGATGCACATATTTTTCATTTGTAGTTAAATTAAATCATTTATAAGATGTTACACAAATACTCAGTTGATGAGACTCGAGAATCGAAAGCATCAAATTATAATCATTTTCAACTTTAGCAAATTGTCATTTCCACCTCTCGGAAATTTGGGCACGACAACATTCGAGGACATTCTACCTTTGAAGAATTCTTGTCAAACGGTCAATGCTGGATTAAACTAATAAGGCGAAGAAGAGGACATTTTGGAAACAAAAAAGGTCTGAAAAAGAGAAGGAGCTACAGCATTGCCACGATGAATGCAAGTCCAAACTAATCAGAACCAAAACAAACTACTTTATTTCTGTTTGATGCTGCTTCCGACAGGAACGGCCCAATCTTCCTTGGCAACCGAGGCCAAGTCAAAGGAGAAATCATTATCATGGAAGAATTTGATAGATCTATGATAACCGATCATTTCTTGCTAGAAAAGCATCTTGAGTAATCCGGTTCCGCAGACAAAGCACGTGAAATTTTGTGCTATGTGATTGACTTGTTTCTATGGTAGCATGAGTGGCTGGTGGGAGTAATCATTCGAAAGAACTATCATCCAGAGTGGAGATCTATAGTTGCGATGGGAGGCTTGCGAAACAAAGGAGAGTTACTTCGTAACAAGATAAATTATTTAGATTTAGTAAATGGACGTTGAAATGTGGCTCGAGATGTATAACTAACTTGATTTGAATGTCTTAAGCAAAGATGAAAATTACTTTGGAGTGCGCGAGGACAAGTTTCGGACATCCTTAATTATGTGGCGAATGTTTGGATTGAATCATAAAAAAATGAGTAGCTACTATAGGTCCCGAACTGACATTTTCAGACCGGAGGAGGATTGAACGTCAGGCCTTGGACTAGTTGGGCGTTTGACTCACCTAGACATGAGCAAAAGTGGATTTCGGATGTCTGACTAAGACATGGTCAGACATCTGATATGGATACCAAGAGAAGCTAGAATATCCAAATGTCCGGTCTACTGTAAGCGGACGTTGGGGTGTGCGCCTAATTTGCACAGAACGTCAAAGCAGTCAGAATGCGTGAGTATGTGTGGTAAACTTTTATTAATTCTTTGATCAGAATTCATAAGACTTTTTGATGAGCTAGGAAACACTTGAGCATCGTGTATTTCAAATGATTGTAATCTCCCCTTATTTAGTTAGTGAAATATTTCGTTGATCTCTTTTTGCAATGTAATCATACCTTACTGAATTACATGAATCTTGTGCATAAAATTTACTTTCTGCGTTTATTCCTCACTTGGATTGTTTGATTTTGCCCTTTTGCATTGCAATGGAACTTGATGGCAAAAGATTTTGACACTTGCATCCAATTAATGCATGCCAACCGATACATCCCACCACGCACAACTCGCGCGACCAAGGACGCACGTTTACATGCATTTGCCTATGATTCTCCCGGTCGGATCAGTCCATGGAGCTTTTAGCCCGATTAGCAGATTTAGCTTGCCCATCGTTTCGACCAACTCGTTCCTATCCGGCCCGTCGAGCCCGACAAGCACTTGGACAGGTTTGGGAAACAATTTCTCTAGAAGGGAGCCCGCATTAGCTTGACTAAGCCGGCCAAGCCCGACTCCATCTCACCCAAACTTTGTCTCCCCCTTTTCTTTTGTAGTTGCTTTTTAATGAAACGAACGAGCTTGAACAATACAATGTTAGCTTGCAATCGAGGCTTGGAGAAAAACCCATTAAGAAGAAAAAATCTCTTCAGAAATTTTGACTAGATCTGTCCATTGATTACCTCTAGTTTCCATGACCCTCTTTTGGACCTGCTATTTTCTCCTTTCTAGCTGTAAGATCATGGAGATTGCAGACCTATCCAAATAGGGTCCCCACCCCCCTAAAAAAATATATATATATACATAATTTGAGCGCCCATTCTGCGAAAAGAAAAGGGCCATTGCCAAACACAACATAGAAATCTCATCTCCATCCCGACCAAAGAAATTTAATGCACGCAACATGGATCACTTTCAATGCCCGCTTTCATGAGTTTCACCCCCAATCTCTCTCTCCCTCCCGATTCGGCAACCATGGAAAACCCGGTTCATACTGATCATAAATGATAAGGGATGAAGATGTGATGTTTGTCTAATCAGTCCCCATCCCTCAATAGGCTCCTTCTCTAGCCTTTTGCTTTTAATTCTCAAGTCATTTGGCACGACCAAAACATGCCCGTTTAGGGCATAAAGATAGCCTACCTGAACTAGCCAGCAACTTGGCAAGAAATGGTGCATCAGAAAATGGAAACTCTGTCTCTCTCTCTCTCGCATTCCCTAGTTTTCCTCGGGGAGATTTCTCAGTTCCCCCGTGAAGGGGATGGGCTTTGGTCCTTTTCACAGAGAAGTGGAAATTGTGCCAACCTCATGTCATGAAGATTATGTTCGATTAAAGTCAAAGACAACTACATGTCGAGCTAAAAGCATGGATAGGAGGGATGTGTGGTGGGTTCACTCGAGTCATTGTCAGCTTATGATTTTCGTGCCATTGCTCTAACATTGACATATTTCAAATAGCAGGTGACTATAGTCGTTTTTTCTTAACCACATAACTTGTCGTTAGGTGTAGCTCGAGTTCTTGTTAAGAGTTTTGTAATGTAGTATATTATCAGCTTATCTGATTCGAGAGAATTTCTAATGACCAGATCGATATTCACACCTTATTTTCTCTCTCTCTCTCTATCTCTCACATTGTGCGGGCCTATGTTTACACATGTAAACGCATTTTACATCCCAAATTCATTGGAGATAAGTGGGTCGGTGTCATTTAGCTTGATACTAGAGCTAGCTTTTCTTAATATGTAAACAAACGTGTTCTCGTTTACTTCTCCAATGAAACAAACCGTGAATTTGTGGAGGCTTCATGAAGTCCGATTTGCTAATTTCATTTTTCTCTTGTTTCTTGTCCAAATAAACGCATAATGCATTGTACTGAACCAGCATAAATCCTTTAGTTAGATTCATAATCTCTTAAATATGCCAAAAAGAAGAAGCAGAAACGATGTGTTTTCATGCCTGACAAATTGCACAGACATATTACAACTTTGAAGAGTCCAACCGTCCATAGGATGTCTGACTCTCCACCAATTCGATTTGTCCAATTGAATGCACGTACAAGATCCTGGTTCTGCAAATTTCTGCGAATATTCCGGTTCAGATCAGTCTATAATATTGCGATAAACCATGAATAGAGTTTGCAAAATTTTCTATTTTTAGCAAGTGATATCAACAACCTAGCCCGGGAGCACAAATTAATCAATCAACGAATCAGCTGAGGGAGAGGGCCGACCAAGTGCTCTCGAAATTTAAAGTCAACTAAATAAATAAAGTAAAACAATGAGGGGTTGGATCAAAAGGAAATTAGTGATAAAGAAAAAAAGTCAGGAGCAGAGAAAGGTCTGTACGTTGAACCTGACTGTTTCGTTTGTTGCACGGTCAATTTCTTGCAAGAAATCTAAATGGACGGGGCATAAATCAAATCCCTTGTTTCTAATTATATGCAGCGAGGGTGGTTATACGACCACGTATTGTGTGGATGATGAGACACTTGCTCTACTCCCACATCATATGTTCAACCTATCGACGCGAATATTCGCCTTCCGATTTCTCTCTCAAGATGACTCGATGATGTCGTTAACGAGAGAGAGAGAGATTAAAGATGTGGCTTGCGTTCCCATGAGAATTGCAGCTAAGTAGCTTAATTAGGATGTTGTCATTGATTCGGATAATTGCGGTATACAACTATCGGCCTTTGTTTTTTGCCTTCTATTGTTTTGAGAGAACTTGAAAATCAAATGCTCTCGTAATTTTGATCTTGATGTCAGTTTTTTGGTAGTGGAAAAATGATATAACTCTATGGCAATATTGATAAGTGGTGATTAGGATAAAAAGTGACATTAGAAACGTGCGTTAGATGTTCCTATCAACTGCTTGCATTTTTGAACAACTTTCAATGCATCGTATTGAGTTTTATTGCTTATGCACTTTCTTTAACCAAACGATTCGGTCTCTAGAACATTTGGGCAAAAATTGGCTGACCTAATCTGTCAATTTAGGCATCACTTCCCTTACTCACCCAAATAGAAAAATGAGAGAGAGAGAGATCTATCATCTAGCAGACCGGTTCATATAAAATATGAAATAGGTGGCAACGATTTCTCTCTTTCTTAGACAACGTTTTTATTTCAGACGATTCTAAGTATACTTCGTAAGTACGAAGTAATATGAAGTATTCTACCAATATCATGGATCAGATAAAATACAGACCAAAACTCAAGTAAGGTTCCTCAAGAGATTTTTCGTAATGAATTATCTAGCAAAAATGCAAGTGGCTGATGACCAAAACCATAAAAAAGATTGTTGAATTATTTGTGGCATGTAAAAACCGGTTGACAGAGTTAATGAGGAAATGCATATTGATTAGTCCCATGTTTTCCGATTGAAATCTCAAAAGCCATCGGCAAGAAGTGTCTAAAATATATATATATTTTTGGCCGCCACAATAACTATAAACCTATATATCTTGTTGAATTATTGTCCGAAGTCAACGCATGCTATGTCCCGTGCCGCGTGTGAAATTCATTTTTCGGATGCGTAAAAATATAAATACACGGGTCGGCCATCATCGGATCAGGGCAATCGCTTCTGAATCTGAAATTGTTAGGGTTTTTCATTCCGCCATCGTTATCTCTCTCAGGTCTCGAATAGTCCGCTCGGCCAATAGGAGTTGGTGGAAAAACCCTAGCTGCTGCTTGAATGGCATTAAGAAAACCTTAGTTAATCACCCAATAATCAAATAATATTACCTTAGCAGACGTGTTCTGATGTACCTAATCCAAATTCATTTGTTTTCTAGCCATTAGTTTATCATGCACAATTGTCCTTCGGAAAAAGGAAAAGGGCTGAAGTGGGATTCGGGAAGAAGGCAACTCGACTTCTATATTGAACTAAAATCCAGCTTCTATATATTATATGCAAGAGGACCTTCTCTTTTTTATTGCTTAATAAAGTATTATCTTATACCGAAAAAACTCCTTTGACAGGGAATTGCTACATATAAAAGTACTTCCGAAGACAAATATACTAATACGTAAAATTACGTGTCAACTTATCTTGAGCGTTTAGTGTTCATTGATTTGACAAACACCAGTAGCCATATTAAAGGGAGAAATTTGTACACATGAATATACACTTATTAAGTAAAGCTCCAGTTCTCATTAATGTGCGCATCTGGTTAATTGGATTATAATGTTCTTTTCTCCTTGTCCTTTGACAGGGAGTTGCTACATATAAAAGTACTTCCGAAGACAAATATACTAATACGTAAAATTGCGTGGCAAGTTATCTCGAGCGTTTAATGTTCATTGATTCGACAAACACCAGTAGCCATATTAAATGGAGAAATCTGTACACATGAACATATAATTATTAAGTAAAGCTCCGGTTCTCATTAATGCGCACATCTGGTTAATTGCATTATAATGTTCTTTTCCCCCTTGATATCTGCATTAGTGATGTAGTCCTTCGTCAAAGTTTAGATGTCGTCTCAGTCTTGCAGAGTTGTTGTGTCATTATATGGGGAAACTCTCATATATCGAGCTTGAGTCTTTGAGATTCCATTTTCACCTATATCGAGTATGTTCTCCTACCCATTTGCTGACCCAAGTTAAATTAAATTGGGAAAGATCTGGTGCGGCGAATATATATATATATATATATATAAATCCAGGAAGTGCAAGGTCAGAGAGAAAGAGAGCGACATAATCTATCGGTACGACAAGACAAGTACGCATGATGATTGGTGAACGACATATCTGAATGCATTGAAAATGTCTTTAGACATGAGGTTGTCAGAGAGTCTTCTGCACACCTGATGGGAAAGGTTTTTCGGCTTGTTTATCGATGGCAATCGGCATGAGGGAGGCCGAATAGATGGAACAGGTAATTTTATATCTCCTCTATAAGATTTAATGTGGTGCATATGCACAATCCGTGAATCTCAATAATCATAATGTCCAAACTCGTGACACGAGTCTCGGTTAATTTCTTTTATGTTGTAATTTGAAAACGTTGCATGAATTATTTGGAAACAAAAAGCGAATTCTAATGGAATAAAAGTAATCTCACGTCATTTCAAGTGCAAGGGTTAGATGAAACGACATTAATTTCACTTGATTGCAATAGCCTCATGTAAACTAATATCACATTCACCCGAAGAATCAACTTGTATATATGTTTTTGACAAGGAATCCTTTCAAGTGTAAAAAAATAGCACAAATGATCCATGAACTTTAATTCAATATGCAGTATCATTCTTGAACTTTTAATTTGTTCAATATTGATCTTGAACTTTAGTAACAGTTCAATTTAGTCCCTACATTATGTGAGAATGAAGCAAACAAAAGGATTTTGTTAAAAATTATGTGAGAAGTTCATGAATAACATTGCATGCGAGACATAAATTCAAAGATCACATTGTACAAATAAAAATCTAGGGAACCACCCGCTAGGGTGGCTCTGCTGGTTCGGCACTCCCTCTCTCGAAAGAGAGGTCGAGGGTTCGAATCCCCCGCGAAGCGGGGGAATCTTGGAGAGGCATTTTCGGCGACTTGGCTGGTGCACGTGTGTGGTGGCTAGCACGTGTACCCCAGGGGTTTTACTCTCGCCTGCCTTGCCGGCCGTGCGGGGTTCCCTGGGTCATCAAAAAAAAAAATATATAAAAAATAAAAAATAAAAAATCTAGGGACAATATTATGCATTGACCAAATTTTATGGGCTATCTACATAAGGCTCCATTTATCTCGTTGAAAATGAGCAAGTTAGGAAACAATTTCTTAAAAATGATTTTTTTTTTTTTTGATAACCTAAGGAACCCCGTACGGCGGCGGTAGCGGGTAAACTAGGGCCCATGGAGGAAACCACCACCCCGTGAAGCGGCAAGTCACCAAGCGAACGCAATGGGTTCGAACTCTTCATCTGAGGGGGCAGGATCACCAGAGCCTTATCCATCTACACCACCGCGGTGGGTGGTAATTTCTTAAAAATGATTACTCGTCTTATTTACGAAAATGAACGAACGGAAAATATTTTCATCTTCACGATTATATTCAGATATAAATTATTATCCATAATAAAATATTCATCCTTAATAAATTATTTTAAATGATACAAGTGATCACTTTTGAAAATTTATATATATTTTCAAATCGCTTATTTTTCGTCAAAAAACGGAGCCTTATTATTCATTTTATTTTAGTGTTGTTGGGAGGAGAAAACAGAGGGGCAAAACAATAAAGAAATCGCGAGGATGGTGGGGGCTGGTCGAGGGGGTGGGACCCAGGCCTCGGCTTCGTCGAATATTTTCTCACGATTCGACCGAACGACTTTAGTTTTATAATTGCAAAATTGGATTAAACTATGCTCCGTGTGGGGGGGGCCCACAGGCGGCAACTTCCGTGACCAATTCTGGAAGGGAATAGCGACACGTGTTTTGTATGGTCAACGTTCTAACCCAATAGACGGCCGCTTCTAACCTTGGGGTTCATTTTCTTCATTAAAAATGTTCTCAATCAGGGAAAACTATATGGTTTGCTTTCAACTGCCAGCACGCACTCTTTTAAATCCAAACCGTTACCATCTTCAGTTTATGGGAAATTTTTTTGTCCAAACCCTAATCCCATTTTTAAGTCCTTTTAACTGATTAGATTCAATGGTTTGGGTGTATTTGACCGTGAACGAATAATGGTATTAAATATTGTAACAATTAATTTAGTTTTTTTTTCCGAAAGTTATCTAGTTAGGAAGAGGCTTGCGCATGGCTTGGATTTTTCATTTAGCGCATGATAGATTATGATAAATATTCACTTATTGGTCCTTTCAATCCCCGGATTATTTTATATAAGTCATATCCAGGGGCTTCGTCCTTGATTTTATATACATTAGTGTGGAGGAAGCGTGTAATTTTCCTGATACGTTTTTTTGTTCCTTTTCTTTCAATTTTTTTTTTATATTAATTGACCTAAAACAATGCCTAAAGAATTGTTTTTGGGAAAGTGCAATTATGACTTTTGGGGGGGTAGACTCGTCATCAACTCATTTTAAGCTATTGGAGGGAAAGCGCAATTATGACTTTTGATCCAACGACCATTTTCATATTTCTCCATCTTTGCTAATACCAATTTACATGCCTCTAAGTAAAATCTCACATTTAAAAGATCAAATTAGAACACATTTTAATATCTTACATGGAGTTGCGGTGGTTTAATCTCAAATTCGTTTCAAATATTTTGGATTGAAAATTCGAGATTTGAGAGGTACTTTTGGAAAGAAGATAATATCCTCGTAAAAAAGGATATAAGGGTTTTTTTTTTTTTCTTAATACGAAGGAGTGCAAAGTGATTTGCAAGTAAATAACTCAGTTATATAATAGAGATATGAAAGTGGTCATCAAGTGAAATTAAGGTATGAGTATCATCTAATTTTCACTCTTTCAAAGAACTTTCGATAAATCAACTTTATGGTCCAAAAATTGTCCGCTCTGAAATTTGCTCCTAAAGACATGCAGGGATTCTAAGAACTTGTCCCCATGCCTTGTTGAAGTACATATAAAGCATGAAATCAATTGGACATGAAGAGGGGAAAAAATCGATGTCATCCATATGTGTCCTCCTGTCGAGGTCGCAAAGCTCATCATGTTCTTTCATGTCGCAAGTGAGAAATCAAACCTAAGCATTAGGTCCGTGAAGCTCATCATGTTCTTTCACGTCCCAAGTGAGAAATCAAGCCTAAACATTAGGTCCGAGAAGCATTGAGTGATTAGCTTTTTCTCCCCCCTAAATCCAGTCCTAACACGCCAAGAGACAAACCCAAAAATCCTCATGGAACATACAGCATCACTTCATCTTTAGCTCAGAGTCCACCTGTTGAAAACAAATAGGCATATGCATCCTATTTTTCACGCTGACAACGATAGATATCATGACAGGTCCGGTATAGTAGGTAAAAAAAACCCTTGGGGGCTGGCTCTTTGGCCTGCATGAGCGCGTGCCGATGGTAATTTTCTGCATCCACCGGGCCCTTTTCGGTAATTCCGGGTGGTGGCATGATGAGAAGCTCGAACAAGGAACCAGGAGCGACTTGAAGGGAAGGGAAACCCTGCTTTTTACAAGGTGCTTTTCCTCTTGTTTGACGAGGAAGCGTGGTTTCTCCCGGTCTTCTGTTGTATTTATTTTTAGAGAGAGAAAGAGAGAGGGGAACAAAAAGATAACCTCATCGACCGCCTTGTCTGAAAATTTTGTTTAAACAGAAGCTCTCGTCCGGAGAGAGTGTGAGAACGCTTCAAAATAAGAAAGAGACTTTGTCTTTTGTTTCTTTGCATTCAATTCCTCCTCCTCCTTCCTCTCTCTCTCTTTCTCTCTCTTCTCGCCTACAGATTATAACCGACTCTTGATTACAGAGGCCGAAAGGGAGGAGAAAATGATATTCAAAAGGGGTGAGAGAGAGGGAGGGATTAGCTCTCTTCGCCATTAATGGGTTTCTCTCGGGAAACTTTATCGTCACGGGGTCTTGGCGATGGAGAAAGATGATGTTACTGAGTTAGAGAGAGACAGCTAGCCGCAGAAAGAGCTCAGCTCACATCCAAAAAGGAGCAAGTCCCTATACTTTTCTTGGCCATGGATGCCAATAAAGCCATCATCACCGGCCAGCACGCAAGTCAACTGGAGTATCCGCACCAGCATCAGCAGCACCACATACAAGATCACCGCCATCACCACTATCCTCATCATCATCAGCAGCAGCAGCAAGTTCCTCACGGCATGATGCAATCATCACCATCGTCCTCCATCACCGTGAATAATTGCTTGTAATTTCACTTGTCACTACCCCGCGAAGCATTTTCTCGCCCCGAGTGTCCTTTTATATCCACCCTTGCATCAAGAAAGCTGAGATTTTTCGCGTTCTTGGTTCTGCGCAAGCGGTTTCATCGTTTTGGAGGTGAATATGTTTTTGTTGTTGGCAGAAGCAAGGACGGGGGTGGAGGAGGAGGAGGAGCTTATGACTTGGGCGAGCTGGATCCATCCCTTTTTCTCTATTTCGATGGGCATGACCAAAATGTTCAAGATCAAAAACGTGAGCTCTCTCTCTCTCTCTCTCTCTCTCTCTCTATCTGACAGAAACAAAAATTTTAAAGGGGTATCTTTATTTTGCTTTCAATCATCTCATTCGCCATCGCAGAATTTCATGATCGTATTCCCTTTTGGTTCACAAGAAAAGCATGCCATGCCCAAACGGATTGAATCTGATGGTACTTTTCCCTTGACCGAATCGTTACCAAAAAGAAGATCGAGAAAAGATCTCAACTCCACAAGAAAAAGAAAAGAAAAGAAAATCAAAACCATTTCTTTTTCTTTAAAGGAAAAAAGCCCGTCTTGATTGCCAAATGGTTCATGTTGGTTTGTGAGTTGGGGTCCATCACCCGTAACAAATCCAAGATCATGAGTCAAGGGGTGACAAAGAACGGGCATGGGTTGTTGTGCTTTTCCGTGCTGTGATACTCCTGCTTCTTTTTCTGTTTGGATTATCAGAAAGCTACCGAATGCATGAGGTCTCTCATTTTCTGGGTCATCCTTCAATGATTGTGTCCCTCTCTTTCTCTCTCTCTCTCATGAGTTACCAAGATATAAGGGGTAATGCTCGTCATCCTTGTCTGTGTAATTACATCTGTGCGCTTGTGTTGCAGAGAATTCTGGGATGAGACCTCCAACTCTCAACATTTTCCCATCTCAGCCGATGCACGTCGACCCATTGCCAAAGGTAAACAGAAACCCACATATCGTATCTCATCAGAATACCACCTCGTCACCACTGCCACTGCCTACATCATCTTCTTGTCGAGCTGTTGATTTATAGATGGCATTTTGTCGAGACAGGTTAACATGGGACTGGCCTTGCCGCAGGCAAGCGGTTCGAAGAGGCCGCCGGAGCCATCCATGGAGTTAGCCAACGCAAGAACCGAAGTTGCATCTGCTCCTACTGAACCACCTAAAACCAAGGTAGGACATGTATTCCATTCATAACGACCTTACACATACATAACCTCGCCCCACTCCTTGAATATACAAAGAGACGATACTATTGATTATAATCGAGGAAAAAATAGTACAGTTATTTGGGCTGAGTTGGAAATGAGGATAAACTATTCCTAATTCCGAATTATATATTAGTAATCGACTTGTTTCGTTAAAAAAATGGCGTAATGTGATCTTGTTGTGGGGGCAGCGTGAAGGGAACCGCAAAGGCGCGTCGTCCGCTTCTGAGCAACAAGAAGGTCCTAGAACTCCTGACCCTAAGGCATGTAAAACGATTTTACTTTTTGTAGCAGTAACATATTAATCTCCCTCTTATTTTAGATTCCTCGTATTCATAATTTTTGTCCCCCATTTGTTCATGGGTCTGACACGTATGTTGTACGTGGATGAATAATTTCATGAAGCTTTGTTTTGCATGCAGACCTTGAGGAGGCTCGCGCAGAATAGAGAGGCAGCGAGGAAGAGCAGGCTGAGGAAGAAGGTGACACACGAACGAGATTATTAAAGGGTTCATTTCATGTGCTTTGAGTTAGAGAATCGAACAAAAGGCTGTTGCTCAAGTTTGTTTCGTCTTTTGTTTATTTTTTTTCCAAATCTCAGGCGTACATTCAGCAACTGGAGTCAAGTAGGATGAAGCTCTCACAGCTGGAACAAGAACTGCAAAGAGCACGTTCCCAAGTGAGATTTCTCATCACAAAAACGATCTTCCCCAGAAAAAGCACCTCATTTTTGTACTTCCTATTTAACTCAGAGTGAAATTTATAACGCCCATGATAAAAGAATGGGGGAAAAAGAAGAAAGAAAAAAGAGACTGAGACTAATTGAGGAGCTTCCTTTTTGGTTATTAGGGCATATATGTCGGAGGAGGAGCAGTATTAGGAGGAGAACAAGGCCTCCCAGTGGGCATTAGCAACATCAGCACCGGTATTACGCTTGACTGCTGTCGCCGATCTTACACCTAAGATAATGACCGAATTGTATTTTACCGGGGGTAGCTTGCGGTGTCTATATGAAATAAGTTTGCCTTGCAATTGTACTTCACTATATCATTTAGGCGTGCTGTTAAAATTTTTTGATGCAGATGCTGCGGTGTTCGACATGGAGTATACGAGGTGGCTCGAGGAACACCATCGTCTCCTGTGCGAGCTCCGAGCGGCGGTGCAGGAGCATCTGCCGGAGAACGAGCTGCGGCTGTTCGTGGACAACACGCTGGCTCACTACAACGAGATGATGAACCTCAAGAGCATGGTGGCAAAATCGGACGTGTTTCATCTCGTCTCGGGAATGTGGAGGACCCCGGCCGAGCGGTGCTTCATGTGGATGGGCGATTTCCGTCCTTCCGAGCTCCTCAAGGTATATTAATATTTTCCTCACTATGATTTAAGACTGGTGGGTCTGTTGCTACGGGCTTATGAGAAAATTGCACAATCAAAATTAGAATCTTCAAATCCCAAAATGTTCATCTCATCTGAAATAGGTCCTTTAGGGTTTACCATAAGAGGTCATTCAAAGTAACAGTTTTTCACTTTGATTACCGACCTTCGGTTCGTATATATATATACGTGTGTGTGTGTGTGTGTGTGTGTGTGTGTGTGTGTGTGTGTGTGTAATAGGCAAGTTTCTGGTCGATTTGATAAAATCTCAAACTACATTTACTGTTTCTTGGTTGGAAAATAGAGTGGGTGTATAGTATAAAGTGTGGTGCTATTTATAGGAAGGTATGGGGAACATCGGTGCTGGGGAGACATTTCATTTTGGGGGCAAAAAATTGGTGATCGCTAGAAAAAGATGCCCCTATATGAAGATAAGATAAATGACGAAAGGGGCTCGTGAACCTTTTTCTACCAAAGGGCCAAGTTAGGTTTTTATACTCGTAAAGCGATGTCTCTTCCTACTAAGTAAGACTCGTTGCCTTTCGAAAGGGAAAGATAGAGAGCTGCAAATCTTGATCTCCGATATTGTCCGTCTATTCTCTAGTCTTCTCTTTGATGTCTACAAGCATTTTGTCTCATGTTCATCTTTTCCTTTGTCTTCAAGTACGTAACCCCCCCGAAGAAGAAGTAGAAAAGCCCAGATGCCGATGCTGATGAATTTCTAAAACGTTCGAAGAAACACCCAAAGAATTTAAATAGATGCTCGGAGGATCTAAAAATGACATGTCTCACTGAAATTCCGGATGAGTCGATCAAGCATGTAGAGATGTGACTATAGTCCTAGAGTGATTTCATGTACCTACCTAATCGACTGCAGGTTGTACTAAACCACATCGAGCCCTTGACGGAGCAACAGATTCTTGGGATATGCGGGTTGCAACAGTCGACGCAGGAGGCCGAGGACGCTCTGTCGCAAGGGCTTGAAGCCCTCAACCACTCGCTTTCGGAGACCATCGCTTCCGATTCACTGATCTCTCCTCCTAACATGGCCAACTACATGGGCCAGATGGCCGTCGCCATGAACAAGCTCTCTACCCTCGAAGGTTTTGTCAGACAGGTATGCCCTAATCGCGGTCCACCTTAATTAATTTGTCTGCACTTTGGTAGCTTCCATGTTCTCACCATGCATTTAATTAAAAAACGGTTGTCTAGCTAGGTTTTGGCCGATCCATCTTTCCTACCGACATATACTAAACTCTATTTTGAGAAAATGGATCTTATGCATTTCTCAATCATGATTTATTCCGCCCACCACATTAGGGAAAGAAAGAAAGTATTGAGTATAGAGATTCATATTTCGAGTCATGTCATGCATTTCCATGGTGGTCCCTAGGGGAATAAGCATCGGAAAAGATATGGCTTCTGTTTTGGGATAGGAAACCAACCCCCAACTCTTTGAACCACTCCATGACCATCCCCTCTCCGGATGCTGGTTGGTTACAGCGTATCTTCCGCACTTTATATTTCCCTGTCTCTGCTCTAACGCATCAGATATCTGCCATATAATTCGACAGTATGCGAGCCTCAAGAATCTTCTGCGAAATTAAAATATGCACGGCCTTTCGGTTGAGTCAATTATAGGAATAAGTTGTTGACAATCATTAGGTTTCATCAGTTCGGTGCGACGGGTATAGTCCTCCGCAAGGTCGTGTCGAAAGTCTCTCTCTTCTCCTAGTTCCTTCCTCCCATCATTCTACTCGAGGACAACGTGGAAGAGAAGTTTTAACCCCATACAAAATCCACACGAAATCATTTAAATGGACCGACTAAATGACCGTCTAGACCGACAGGTCAAGTGCATGACAGGTGCTCTTTAAGTGGAGAAAAAAAGAAGTCGTATCTATTCTAGAAAGAACTAGATAAGTACATAATTCTTTGTGTGATGTCTCCAACTTTTGAATTTGAAGACATATGTATTTCATTCGGGGAATACAAATCAATAAATGATAAGATAAATATCGTTTTAAAGTGATAAAAATAGTATAATCCAATGTCTAAGAAATGAAATACCCTGCATGTCTAGCATAAGAAAGTATTTTATACGAGAACTATACTGTATATGATCGCGCATATCATCTGTATCTTCTTCAAAGTGATAGGTACCGATGCACGTGACGCTCCACGTATTACTGAGGGCGAACCACGTGCATCCATGATCCGTGTCCCACGATTTCGCCCATGTCCATGCCGTCCATCCCCCGACATGATGTCACGGTCACAACCGTTTGACCCTGGAGACACAGAGACGACCAAATTTGCATTAACTGCCCTTTTTGACCCTTCTTCTCGAGACCGCCTTTGTCCACCTTCGTGCCCAAATTTTTCCAAACGAAGACGAAGATCCGAAGGCGCATACATGTTTTATCTAGTTTAGTGCCCCTTCCCACCACCTTTATTTTCAATTTCTTTTAATCGTGGCCGTGTCTGGCTTCTGCGCATAAGGGTCAATCACTCAGCCGTAAAAAAGATTTAGATGATCTTCTCTTTTTTTCTTCACCACACAAAATTTCTTCGAGCCGTCAATCATAAGAAGAATACACGAGATATCCATCAACTTGCTCGTCGACTTAAATTTCACGTGCAAACAGAGGGAAATTGCTTTCGACAACGGACGGGCGCCGTTGCCCCTCTTAATTTGCAGGGTGTAAGTTGGGATTCTCATGTAAATCGAAGACAATATTTTCAACGAGATATATGTTGATGTGATTTAGATCTTAGCCCCCTTAACTTAGGATTCAGCCAAACTTTCAACTCATGGTTAAGTCAGATTTTCTTCTCTAGTTACGATTTCTCACTCGATTAGGGAATTGTTGTGCTTTTTTTCCACCTCTTTGACTGAGCTCTTCGTGGGTGTCGTTGTCCTCGAGCCCTTTTGATGCTGTAACTCGTGGATGAAGTAGGGTTTTCTTTCAGAGATGCACGTTTCCACAGTTTGAATTTTTAGGAAGACTATGGTAAAGAAACTCGATTACTATAGGAAGAACGATAATCATGGTTTTAGGGAAGAACTCATGGACGTGGATGTGCTCTGTCCTTTTTCATTAGTTGACCATTTTGTAATTTAAACGGGGCCTAGAACTGACCCATTGCGCACACATATTTCTAGAAGTCAAGCTGCATCATTCTATTGTTGTCATTCCTGCCACTATGATCTAAATTCTTTTCTGTTTTCTGTTCAAATTTTGACTAAAATGGTGGTGGTTTGCATGTCCTACAAGAATAATACTCCCGCACAATATTCCAACTCACCACCAACCGCTCTCTTGAGACTTCTTCTTACTTTGATGCATATGGCAATTAATATTCTAATTCTCCATTTGGATGGTAAGATCCATATTGTCAAAGATAAAGGGAAAAGGCGATCCTTAAAGGTTGGTCATGAACAGCGGAGATATGCAATTCGACCCGACTAGCCTATCATCTAAAATGTTCATATCTTGCTTATCTTTTCAACTATTCAATTTATTTAGATTGGATGCATAATATAGCACGGATAGATACTTTTCATCATTAATTCCTTATCAATACAAAAAATGATACTTACAGGCAGATAACTTGAGGCACCAGACACTTCACCGGATGCTTCAAATTCTTACAACTCGCCAAGCCGCAAGGTGTTTGATCGCGATCTCTGAGTACTTCTATCGCCTCCGAGCTCTCAGCTCCCTATGGTTGTCACGTCCGCGGCAAGAATGATGAAGACCTTTCTCTAGCCATATTTTAGTAGAGTCCCCTTTTTTCTCTCATGCCACCAACCTCACCAAGTTATGCCTAGTCAGTAGTTACAACGATGTTTAAATACTTCCATTTGCGAAATAGATGTATACATAGAAGGTAGATAAATAGATTTGACTCCATGGAAAGGGAAATCAGCTTCATCCTCTGCATTTGCCCTATCGCCACTTGAGGAAGGAAATTTGATGTGGCAATGATTTCGCTGCCATTGCTGACTAAAAGTGAAAAATCTAATAGAAAGGAGGTAGAAATTATAGGACATTGGTGGTTGTAGAAGAAATTGAATTTTGGCTAATTTCCTCGTTGCTTTGTCTGTTCTATTTGTTTTGTGTGAGCTAGAAAGATACTCCTTGGCATTGAGGAAGAATGTATGCAAGGTTAAAAGCATGTGGTCATATCGTGTTTGTGCGTTGTGACAATGCGCATGCTTGATGCTTCCTTGTGGTGATTATATAAGAAATAACACAAAATTCCCTAAAAATTGATTTAGTAAATGATACAATATGACTTCTTTGGATATTCATACAAATTCCTTTGTCCTACCAAGTCTGAGTTATGCCATCGGTTACGAAAATTGGACTAAGTCATCAATCTTTTGGTTCTAGCCTAGACAAGCGATTCACCATGGATTTTAGAGGTCTAGGTACAAAATTCTTTTGTGGCGTGTCTAATTGGCCTTGAAAAGATTATTTGACCATGAATAATGCAGGCAGAGTCAACAGCTTCCATATAAAACCATTATTCTCTTTGACCCTCTAAATTATATTTATATAGGATCAAGGAGATACATCATTCAAATTAAATCCCTTTAAAACCATCTTGTTTAAGCAAGGAAAACAATAGATCTCTCAAAGAAGAAGAGATTGACTAACGAGGCTTCCTGAGGGGAATTCAAACCAGACTTTTCTCCAGCATTTGGTAAAATTAGATCTCAAGAAGATGCATTATTCTACAGGATAAATTCAAACATCGCGCCAGATATCGAGGAAAACTTAGAATCGATGATTAGGTGATCTCAGCAAGCCGCTGGCAACTTAAAATGGACTGGTTCGGACAAATCATGCAACCAAAGATTCCATCATTAGGTGATGCAGCTGGTAGAGAAAAGGGCAGTTATCTACATACAATATTTAGGTGTAATATTCACATACAACACAGAAAGTCAAATGGACACTCATGGAAACGTGACAGCTCTACCTCTCCATTAATTTTCAATGGACAATTCATACAAGAGATGAAAGTTAATTTTCCTTTGTTTAGTTATTTTTCGCTTACTTGTGGGGTTTTCCTTGTCAAATATGACTTTAGAAAGGGCAAACCGAAAATTCAAACTAATAGGGAGAGGGAGATTGCATAAATATAAGATCCATCGATGTGCAAACTAGATTGAGACACGTAGAATTGATGGATGGAAAGCTTTACACGTGAAGTAAATCTATGGCAGAATATCATTTTAAAATGTCCAATCCAAAATTTTAAGTTGACCAAATTGAGACACGTAGAATTGATGGATGGAAAGCTTTACACGTGAAGTAAATCTATGGCAGAATACCATTTTAAAATGTCCAATCCAAAATTTTAAGTTGATTGGTGGAGGGATATTACATGAATACAAGATCTACTGAAATTCCACTGACAATTGATATTAAATTCTTTACCAGTGACATTCCTTGAGTGCTATATATTTTGTGGACTCTAAGGATCTCTCCCTACTGCTCATTTGGTTCAATATGCTTTCTTTTTATTGAAGTTTGAAAACGAACAAAAAAATTAGTCTAAAAAATTAAAAAATTACAAAAAAAATATTGATATGAACTCATGTATCATTGTTGATACATTTTGAAAGATTATAGGTGTTAGTTGTTAGGTGTTATACAAAAGACAAGTTTCAAATGCTATAAGAGAGGAAAATAAATTGACAATTGGGTAGTAGAAAGCCCATCTACATATCTACATCTAGTAGCAGTAAAGGCTGACTACAGTAGATCATCTCCCAGCAGCATCCTAGGAAAACTTGTGGATCCATGGTCGGCCCATTAACACACGGTCCTTTGTCTAAGCCCAAGAGTCGACACCGTCCCTCGAGTCCGTCCGTATGCCGCCTCGCCAAGACGAAAACGTCGAAGTTTCACCGGAAACGAACGACGAAAGACGGCGACGACGACGGCGGCGACGAAGGTTTACCGTTAAATGAGATGACGACGGAGGCCAGCTCGAACAGTGACTTGGATGCTGGAGCTTTGGACTGTTGCGTTTACTGTATGATTTACAAGCAGTTGGAAACACTGGGGAGGAAGAATCTGTATTTTGTTACGTATGGGATTTCTGGAAGACAAATGTCTTCCTGCTTAAGCATGTGGTTTTCTTCACAAGAAATTGCATTGCGTGTCAAAAAGGATTATTGAAGTTCCGCACGTTGCACGTTGAGTACCGAAAGGATGAAATTCACTGCCATCAACACAGGCGGGAGCTGTGGTGTGCTAGTGAAGGATACAAGGCATTCAATTAAAAATTCAAATCATGGGTAAGGCGCATTTGATTTTCTCAAATGAAGTTGTAACCTCAAGTCATACGTATCACGCCCCGCATTCATTCTTTCTTGATGGCAACGAATTTCATGGTAAGAGAGATTACTGAAGGGTGCAAACATACTTTTGAGCTAATGCGTTTGTTTCCAAAGCACTGAAGAGTGAGGAGCAGTATATGAAGAAAACATCATGTTATTGAACTGGACTAGTACGACTCAGAAGTAGAATTTGGAGTAAACATCAAATGTGGACTACTGGCCCTGATTGTTTGTCAGTGCTCTCCTCAGCTCAGAGCATGCTGTCGGCCCGAGAAGGCAACCTCTTGAAGAAGTTGCTCGGGATCGAGGGAAGCTTGCTCCTGAATCTTGGATGCCGAAGCCAGACTATGCCCGTGGCCAGGGCCACTATCTTAAACGGAGTTATGTAAAGAACCACAGCTGCAATGAGGCAGAAAAATATGAAGAGGCTGGTAGCTCTCGTATCTCTCCAGCTGAGAAGGGCCTGAAATCTTTCCGTTTGCGTGGCCATGTCGCCCACCACGGTCTGGATCCTCCCAGCCACGCTCCTGAGCCTGTCGTACCTCATCCGCACCACATCCTGAGGCTTGGATGTAGGAAATGTATCGAATTCTTCATCTAGCTCGTCTGGATGGACCGCTTCCGCCCATGATAGCTTTGGATCCATGTGAGGCGGGTGCCTCGGCCGGAACCTATAGTTCCATATCCCGATCAGGAACATGTACAAGAAAATAGTCGGAAGTATTAGTTCCGGGTAGCATATCAATATGAAGAACAGGACGTGAACTAGGACCGTCGTGGCGGGGTTCTTCCAGTGGCGGACTTCGCCTAGCCACCTGCCCATAGATATGACACCTGAGAAGAGCGAGACAATGCGGAAGAAGTTAGCTTTGCTTCTTCTCATGCTCCACATGTGGGAATCCACGTCCAGCATGTACTCCACCACCTCCTTCCTGAGTGGCGGCTCTGCCCTGCCGAGCCTCACTGCTACGATGTTCATGGCCTGGTACCGCAAACTGTCGAGCTGATTCACTGTGAATGGATTCAGATAGTGCATCTTGGGCAACAAAGGTTGCATGTAGAGGTAGATCATGTTCGCGAGCGAAAGAGAGGTGAATCGAACCGCCAATTGGAGCTCTCCCATTTTCTTCAACCCCGACGAGTGGAGGACGAGCAGCGGATAGGAGTGAGTGTATATTCGGTCCGTTTCGAGGGTCGATAGCCGAATCCTCACCTTCCCAATTCTTGAATCAGGTTTTGCCCCACCACCACCTGCCGATTTCTCGTTCACACCCAAGTGGCAGTTGTCGAAAACTCCCATTGTGATCACAGTGCAGGCGTCATAGACCTCCCATGTGTACTGCTCATTCCATTTCGGGCTCAAGCTCTCGAGGATAGTTCTTGTTCTCACCCACTTCTGTCCATACTTGGCGACGCAGTAGGCGTCGGTAGTTCCTCGGCCGTCCTTCGTCTTCATGGGAAGAAGCCCTTGAGCGCTTAGAATACCCACTTCAAGTATGCCGATAGGATGCTTCCACAGCTCTCGTGCTGTTGGCCGCTGGTCGCTGAGGTACATGGTGGACTCGTCCAACACATGATAAGCACCTTCAAGACAAACTCTCAGATGGATCCTGCTCGAAAACTTGAGTTCGTGCCTTTTATCTGCTTCCAGAGCACCGAAACCGAATTTCTCGAGGTTGAACCAGCGCGAATGAATTGGCCGGTGATCCAGGCGCCTCTCGAAGACTGTTAGCGGCAATATCAATCTGCCCATGACTTCATCCTTTGCAGGGCTCACTTTATTTTCGACTGTTAGCACCAACTGCTCTTCAAAAGGCTCTGCTGCTACAAATAGCAGGTCCTCGTTCCAGAATGGATGTGTTGTTCGGTTAGGACAGAGCTTGGATTTGAGTACCTGGTTTCCGACTTGTGCTTTCACAAAAGCTTGCGGCACTTGGCTCCGGTCAAGGGGCTCGGCATCCTGAGCTTCAATCACGTTCACCCTGAGATACCACAGTTTAGGGGAAACATAAACCTTGGACCGGATATTATATACTCCCTCTCCTTGGACTGATGCTGCGTCCGAATGCCAGGCCTCAGGGAAGGCTTCGTCGGCTTGAGTTCCCATCCAAACCGCAAGCATAACTTCTCCTTTCACCTTGGTCTCTCCTCGCCGATCTGTCAACCTGTACCACTGGGGTGCCAGAGGACTGTCTGGTGGAACTCTAGTTGGCACTTCATGCATGTCGAACACCACCTTGCCCAAGTACTCATCTCGCCCGACCATTTCTCTGTCTCGGACAAATACTTCAAGAACCGAGGACTGGATCTTTTCTTTGGAGAAGGCGAAAACCTGTTTCCATTCAGGGTTTGTCTTCTTTTCGAAGTGCCGCGTCTTGCCTTTGTAATTTCCGAGCTTCACTTCGACATACGGGTCACAGTTTCCTGTGATAGGATTCAGGGGAAGATCCTTGGCTTTCACGACCCGCACGTAGAGATAGTACATCTGTTCGACAAGGTCGTAAGTGCTTGCTGCTCTTTCGCTCGTGATCCATCCGCCCCCACCTCGGACACCTCCATGGGGCCATCGTTCCCCGAGCTGAGGTTTCGTGTGCTTCAACTTATAATCTTCTTGGGTGCGTGGAGGGGCTGACGAAGTCATCGTGCTGTTATATTTTTCCTCAGAACCACGGCCAGTTTAGAGCTCTCGGTGATGCTGTAGGCGTGTTTAGCTGAAGTTAGGCAACTACAATAGCACTAAATATTCATCGGCTACCTTACCATGCGAACTCTGAAGTAGACAACATTAACATAATCGTAAACAAGAGCGTGAAAACGTAACAACAAGCAATAGAACGAGCGCTCTGCTAGTGGGTAAGTGTTTGTTACCTTCATATGCAGATGTTACACTTGCAAGTCTAAAGGTCTTTCGAGGTTTCAATGTCGGGAAATTGCTGGCTTCCAGGGGTTTGGATACTTATCGGATGAGGCTCTCCAATTCCGGGAGTTAAGCTCGACTACTTTGTCTTTAGGCCAAAGATGTTGAGCATCTTTCACCTGCACTACCAGCTCAATGTCACCTTTTCAAGTTGCTTTAGCATTCTTTTGAGAAAGACAGCCGCATGATCAACCTCTCATTTAAGAACCCAAAGCTCTGGTTTGTTTAGGGCCAATGAACACGGTATAAGCGCGTAACTTTGCACTAATAATTTGCCTTAGCTGAATACGTGGCTGTGATTACCGGGAAGAATCGAATCTGACTGATTTGATTAACCTGTGTGAGCCCACTTTCTCACAGAAATCAAGCAAAAGCGGCAGGACTCCCCGCCCTAAGAAAACGAAGATGATCTTTCTGGGAATATGGTGCAGAGCAACTAGGCAACACAAGCTTTTGTAGATGCCATTCCGTGCTTTCCCGAGACAATATTCTCAAAGAAATTGCTTTTTATTTTAAGGGCTCCTCCATCTTTAGCACCTCCCCATTCCTTTTGACTTTGGCTAAGCAAAAAAGAAAAGAGATTCTCGGGAAGGAAGGGGACACATGGGTGCTTTTAAAAACTTGCAGTGGGACAGTGCTTGCGAAAGTGGCTTTTGCTCTCACCTTCTTTTGTTTCAGACCTCAGCTAGAAGCCCGTAGGGGAAGGAAAGAAAGTGCTGGCGAGCTCAAGGGAAAAAGCAAGGGTCTAGGGTAACACAGAAAAAGCTTAAGAAGTGCATATGACCTTACCAAGAAAGATGCTTTGTTACTCTTCAATGATGATGTTTAGGTTGTTGCTTCTTGGGCCTTTGAGACAGAAATTACAATGCTTCAAGGCCAGAGCCCTGCTTTAAACGGCCTTATTTTTTGGGCTCTGGCTTAGCTGATGAACAAAAAATCTTTCGACTTTCAATGGAAATAGAAAATGTATATGGCTCATGAAGTTTTGAAAGTTTTATAGTGCTTCTCAGTAAATAAAAGTCAAAGTACGTGCTCCATAGCATCTCCGGAAGGTAAAACATATTGTGAATTTCCCATAAGGAGGATACTTCATTGGTAAAGTTAAACGTTTACTATACTAATCAAAATTTAAACAAAGTTTTGCATCACGTAGATTATACTATTTCGACAGATGGTTGAGTGTATCTAAGCGAATCACTCGACTTTGTATAAGTGCCGAAAACACTTGAGCGCTGCTACGGGTATGAATTGGTATGGCTTTCTTGCAGCAACTTCGGCTCTTGAGCACCTCCAAATAAATTATAGTTCGATTAGGGAAAATGCCGAATTGGATGCTTTAGTTGGATTTATGTTTCCATAGGAATGCAATGTGGCAAGACGTCCGGAGAATTCATGCTTTTTGAGTCCTCTTATGTGAATGTGTTGGGATTATGAATATGATGATGCTCCGTTGACTTGAGATAGTCAACGAAATCAGTCGTATCTTACTCATTATTGTTGCGTGAACAAAAGAGTCAAGGAGCGAAGACTTCGCTCTCGTTACTCTAAGAATCAAATTATGATGTAGTTGCTTGTTTGGGCCAATTACAGAGACCGAGTATCTTACTTGGCTGGCGTAATTACAAAGGTTTGACAATGTAACAAGTCTTCAACAGCAACGTTTGATGACGTAAGTAAAGAATGCATAAAATTTATTGCCGAGCACTGTGTAATATTTCAATATCCTCTTTCAAGTGCATGCCAGATTAGGAGTGACCCTCGAAAAATTGACCAGTTGGGGCGGTTGCACACATAAAAGGGCTAGAACCTAGGTCTGAAACAACATTCGAAAGTTTAATTAACAAATGGAAGCTCTTCTTTGTTTAGATAATAAATTAATCGAAAGAAATGATGATAAGAATTATAATTCCATGTCTAGACCCAACAAGAGAAAGTATGAAACAACAATTTCAAACTGTTCGATCCTATTAAAGAAAAGCACGTGTGAGAAACACAAGCACGATAACGACTATAGATTTACTGGAATGCCTCTAATAAGCTTGATACATCTCTATCTGCCAATAAATACGAGGTGACACTTAGATGAGAGGATGAAGGGAGGACAAAACAATTAATTTTGTTTTTTGTTTTTTTTTTTTTTTTGGTGTGGGGTAGACCCGTTAAATGGGTGGGTCGGGTTGGGTTTGGATCGGGTCATAAATGGTCTGACCCAAATCGACCCATTTAACCCGTTTATGACCCATTTATTATAGTGCAAAATTTTTGACCCATACCCGATCCGACCGGTACCCGACCAATACCCGACCCATTTAACGAAACTTAAAAAATTATTTATATATATTTTAAAAATGATATTGCTAAAATAGTTTTATACAACACAAATTTAATGGACAATTTTTATAATTTTAAAAATAATTATTTAAAAAAATCAAATTTTAATTTTTTTTATTTTTAAAAATTAAATTTTAATTTTTTTTAATTTTAAGAATATAATATTTCTTTTTCTTTTTTTTTCTTTTTCTTCTTTGATCAGCCGCCGGCCACGGCGGTGCCGTGCCCGGTCGGCCACGAGGCAAGCCTCGAGCTTGCTCGGCTTGCCGACGTCGGCGAGCTCGAGGCTCACCCGACATTGCTCGCCGTCGGCGAGCTCGAGGCTCGCTTGGCCGGTCGCTAGCCATCACTATGCCGGCGATTGGAGGAAGAAGAAAAAAAAAAAAAGAAGAAAGAAAAAAAAAAAAAAGTAAATTAAATTAAATTTAAAAAATAATTATAATTTCGGTTTTTATAAAAAAAAAATTGTAAAGTTAAAGAGAGGAGAGAGATTGTGAAGTTTTGAGTGAAAATAAATAGGTTCATTTTTAATGGGTTAATAAATGGGTCATAAATGGATCAATTCTCTAATCCATTTAAAACCCATATATTTTAGTTTTGACCCATTAAAACCTATTATGAGTGCTTTATGAAAGAAAGCTCGACTCATTAATGACTCATTTAACCATAAATGGGTCCATAAATGGGTTGTGCAACCCATTTAACACCTCTAGTGTGGGGGCGGGGGGAGGTGGGGGAGAGTCCTAGTCTACAACAGCCATAAACTTTATGTATGTTATAATGTCTCAATTGATATCTTAATACTTTAAAAAGCAGCTAATGGTTTCAACCCACAATTTCAATTAGCGTACAGCGAGGCTTGAGAGGAGTGCAAATTGCACGCGGAAGTAATTTAAGAATGCAACCAAAAATGACACCTTTTCATCAGTAGAATCTTGAATTGAGATTGTCGTCCTCATGAAATGTCGGTATATCAATCCAGATCGAGGATCAATTAATCAAATCCCCAATTATCCAACTCCAATCCTGCGCTAAATTCAACCGGAAGCTATCACTCACACTAGGAATCCGAACGCTAAATTACAGATCTAACTCAGACGATGCATCAGAACTTTAAATCGAACTCCATTTCCGAGCAAGGCGCATTCACCTACTGAAGCCAAGCTCTACTGGACTCGAAACACGAGCAAAAAAGGCAACAATTCCGAGGCGAAATCAACGCCAGATCCGAAATTCCCCCGGACCGCGAGACGCGAGACGCGAGTAGACAGGGCGAATCGACCCCGGAAATCCGAGAATCGCGACCGCCGGCGGCAAAAAGGAAAACAGTTCCTGAAATCCGAGCAGGGGAAGAAGAAGAGACCGCACCTGACTTTGTGGTGGGAGGCGAGCGGCGATTCTCCGGCGATCTCCGTGGACGGAAAAGCGAAGCGGAGCGAAGCGGGAGCGAATCGGGGCTTCGTTCGAGTGGAGTTCAGATTGAGAGAGAGAAGGAAGGGTGTGGAAAGAGAAAAGAAATATATGAAGGAGGGCCATGGTGGCGAGGTCTTGTGCTAGCTTCCTCCAGGTATTGACGCTTGGTCTGAGGTGCACCGCGCACTGTATGGGCCGTGGATTGGCGATTAGTGTAAGCGGTCCGACGGATCCTGGATCACAAAAAAAGAAAAAAAAGAATTATAATTTCATGTAAGGTAAACGACTTTAAGGTTGGCCTAAGTTGTGCTTGGAACCCAAAATATATCCCGTTGGACTAGGTTTCCTATTTTTTGGAATCTAGAACTCATCATGTGTACCCTAAAAATGGAATGTGAAACCTACCCAATCAATTTATTCTAGATTTTAATCGGTAATCAATTTTTTTCCTTTTTTCTTCCTTTTTTGTTTCATTATTTTGTTAAGCAAAATATAAGTGAACGCAATAATAAAAATTTCCATTTCTCAATAACAATAATTTATAAAAGATGAACACTTAAAGTAAAATAAAAAATAAAAAGTTCAAAACACGTAACCATGGTTCATTGTTTCACGATCCAATTCTTCAGTTTTCTTTTCAATTATTAACCAAAAATTGTATCGATTCCACTTCGTTTTTTCAAATTGAGAACGGGAGCCATTTTTATGGCTAGTTTAGTCCTTTCCGATTTTAGCCTGAACTCACGCTTACCTCTGCTTTCACGAGTTACATGCATGTGAGAAATTCTCATTCCTAAAGCCTATTATGAGTACTGCTACTTTTAATGTGGATCACACGTTAGGTTAGGTAGGTTTGACATGCCTGCGCGCACCATTTTTGCCCCCTGACAAATGCGAAGGACAAGCACGTCTCTGTCAAGTCAAAAGAATTTCCCAAAGCCAGAACTTCGCACTTCATTCCAGTAACTAGTAAACATAAGAAATATGCGGAACAAAGGAATCTGAAATTTGTGCATATTTCGATTTATTGATAAAGAGTAGATTAGCCTCTTTATAAGCTTCATCAGATGATTATTTATGGTAATAAAACACCATTCAAAAATGTGTCGATAAGAGCATGTGCTTGGAAACGCTACACCCGCAAACGCAGCTAAATCAAACTCTACAAGGTTGATTAAATTGACCGACCAAAAAAAAAAAAAAAGGTTGATTAAATCATAGACCGAGGGACCTTGTCGATTTTAAAGTTGAGATCAGAAAGTCGAGATCGACTGTGGAGCCCAGCTCTTCATGCAACACCAACTCATTAACAAATTTCACACCACAAGTTGAAAATGAAATATTGGCAATTCCTATCCCGTCCACAAGCGAAAAAGACAAACTTATTTGGACAGAAACACTATCAGGCAACTATACAGTAAAGAGTGGGTATAATCAATTAAGGAAAGCCAATATCAACCCAGCACACAATGAAGCATCACCATCATACCAAAAGCCTCGAGCTCTATGGTGCAAGATATGGAGTATGCAGACCCTACCAAAAATCAAAGTCCTTATATGGACTCTATGTCAAAACGCCCTCCCCACGAAGGAGAATTTATTCAGACGAAAAATCATACCTGATCCGACATGCCAGTTGTGCAAAATGAAGCCCGAAACAGCAGCGCACTTGTTTTTGCTTTGCCCCTGGACAACTAAAGTGTGGTCGGATCCACGAATCAGCATTCGAATTTAGAGCAAGGGACTAACAAGCATAGATCGGTGGTTCCTTCATTACAAGAGCGACTTACCAGAAGCACCCTCCTTTGAACTAGTTGCTGAAATGCTCTGGTTTGTGTGGAAAGAGAGGAATGTGGCCATCTTTTGAGAGAAGACACCGGATCCGTGTGGAGTAGTCATCGAAACACTCGCAAAGCACGAAAATTTCAGCATCTAGAACTCAAATCAGAAAAAAAGGGCTGGAGAGAGACCGTACCTCGTCATCCAAATGGCGTCCCCCTGCCCTGAAGTCGCTGAAAATCAACGTTGACGGCGCGTTCCAAGCGGGCACAACAACAGGCATGATTGTTGGAGTATGCAGAGACGCCGCTGGATCTTTAGTCGGAGGCTTTGTGTGCCAGGTGAGAGTGCATCTGCACTTCAAGTAGAAACCCTAGCTCTGTTGGAGGGAGTGGCGTTTGTGCATGAATGGGAGAAGAAAAAAGGGAAAAGTGAAAGTACAACTCTAGAGTCTGACTGCCTTAGTTTAGTTTAGGCACTGTTGGGGGAGAGTCAAGCATCGCGCGAAGTCTTCGAACTACTCAAGATAGGCCGGCCCTCAATTTCCTCTTTGCCTCATTTAAACTTAATCCACTTTTTTAGAGAACAAAACAAAGTAGCAGATTGGGTCGTTAAAGCCCAACTAGATCAGTCCCTCCCTCCGAATTGGGTCTCAAGCCCATCCCAATCGTTGTTCGATGTTCTTTGTTCCAAAGCCCAGTTGGGCTCGTTTTTTACTTTACCTACGTGAAGTGGAATGAAATGAACCTGTTTCAACAAAAAAAAAAAAAAAGTTGAAAATGTCAAAGTCAAATCTTCTCAAATTTGACTTCTCCCAAACGTTTTTGATCCTCTTATCGACCTCGCTCTCCTCCTTCAAGCAAACATCCCTATATGTACAGTGATGGATTTATTAGATGGGCTTAAGGCCCATCCGCTCAAGTTGGGCCCAAAAGGGCCCGGCCCACGGGAATAGGGCCCGTGGATGGGGGAAGGTATAAAAGGGAGGAGAGAGAGAGAGATGGCACCTGTTGGAATCAACGTACGTACGTCCTCCTCTCTCCCACGCTCTCTCTCCCTCCAAAAGGAACAGTAAGTTCAAGGCACTGTTTTTCTCCCCTTCAAGGCGTCATCGGATCAGAATTTCTTCCTCTTCTTCGGCGTTGGTGTTTAATCTCGTGGCTATCAAGGTACGCTCGAATCGTGGTGTCTTTACGATCGGTGATGCGTGTTTTTCCGGGCTTCGTCTTCCGCATTGATTTAGGGGTTCGATTTAGTGTCGAATCCGGTTTTCGGGGATCGATTATTCCCAACATTGGTATCGAGCCCTAGTTCACGTTTTCCCGATCAATTTGATGTTTTTTGATTGATTTTTCGCAAAAGGTTTTCGGCCGTACGGATCGGGCGTGAAATCCCGACACCCGAGTACCGTACGCCGTTTTTTCGAGTTTCCGTAAGTCGGAATAAAAATCTGAAGGCATAGGAAGAAAGGCGACGTCGAGACGAGTCCGGGGACATGTCGCCGGCCGCCGAGGAGACGCCGCACGCGCCCACACGCGCGGCCGGCCGCCGCGCGCGTGGGCGCGACGCGACCCGGAAGCGCGCCCAGCCGCCGGCGCGTGCGCCACACGCGCCGGTGACGAACCGGCACGCGCGCCGGCGACCGGCGAAACGGCACGCGCCGGTCGGCGAGCCGACGCGTCTTGCCGCGTCACCCGATGACGTCATCGTGGCGTCACCCAACGGTCATAACCGTCGGGATGCGTCATCGATGACGTCGGGCCGATGACGTCGATGGCCGGTGGCGACCCGACCGACGACCCGACCCGACCCGACCCGCTGGCACACGCGCGGCACGTGCGAGCCGACGTCTCGCGTGACGTCGCCCGGCCACGCGCGTGGCACGTGCCGGGCCGACGTCGCGTGGCGCCCGGCCGCGCGCGAGGCACGTGCGGTCGGTCCGTGCGAGCGGTTCGACCGGGCTGACCGGCCTGTCCGGTCCGACCGGTTCGACCGTTGCGACCGGTCCGACCCGCGCGCCCGTTGACCGTTGACCGACCGTTGACCGTTGACTTTGACCGTTGACCGTTGACTTTGACCGTTGACCGTTGACCCGAAAAAAAAAAAAAAAAAAAAAGAAAAAAAAAAAAAAGGAATTTGTTTCTTTTTCGGTCATGCCTATGTGTGTTATAAGTAATCCATTTTTAATTCTGCATTTGTTGCATGAATTTTGGAAAATTATGTATTTTCCCTTATGAAAATTATGGATTATTCCGCATTTGTTGCGGGACTATAATGAGTTATGCGCGAGATACCGAAAGCCCAAGAAGGGACGAGGGAAATGCAAGACTTAAAAGGCTGATGTCGATTTAGCTAATTATCGGTGGCATGACGGTGATTTAGTATCACATGTGATCAGGTCAATCGATGATACGGAAATCATCCTGGAATGGTTATCTTATCGGACTTTGAGAAGGTGCCGGCTTTGATAAACACTCTTCCACCTGAATGGCAAGCAGTGTTTGATCGGCTATGGGAGGTCAACGTGATCTCGGATTATAGGAAGCTTGTGGAAGCTTTTGTAAGAGAGTACTATATGATTGAGTTAACCAAAACTTCAACCCTTAGATTGAGCGCCACATGGCGCCGAGTGAATGCGCCTTGGTGGCGACATGAAAGCTCTCCAAAAGTTTTTCCTTGGTTGGCAAATGTGCCTTCAGTTTTCTCAGATGTTTTGAATGACAGATTAGAAGGGACATTCCCTATTTATCCCTTGGATTAATTTGAGATATTTTTTTGATGTCAATATCTCTTTCCATGTTGATATTTTTCCCCGTATATATATTGCTTAGTGTAATGTATAGTTGTATTATGTGAAAGCATTGTTATTTTATTAGATATTAGATTTTATGTTGCTTTTCGTTATTGTTCTTTGTGGGTAATTAGTAATGTAGGTAGTTTTAGAAGCTTTTGTAGCTTCATAGAATTGATTTTGCATATGACAATCATATTAATGATAGTTTTGAGTTAGAATTTTTGGAGGATGATTGGAAACATAGTGACCTTTTGATTCGAAGCCTTACTTGAAATTATTTATTAATATGATGGGTCTATGCAAATAGGGATGCATAAATGAGAAGCATTAATTATTCGTGCATGGATGTCGATGTGTTCGAACGATGGTTCAAAGAACTAAGAACGTGATTGCCGATATGAACGGTAACAATTGTGAAATATTGAATAAGAAGATTCAATATGTCTTTGGAAAAGCAAGAAGCACTAGAAGCTCTTGACCATGTTATGGAAGATCTTAAAGATGCCATGCGCCACCTTGAGCTAGAAGAGTACTGCCTAACGGCATTTGTGTCAAAAACAGATATTTGCAATGCTGGTTCTAGCTTAGAAAGGGCTTTGTGCTCTAAGCGCAAGCGTATTGATTCGTTCAATATGTGGGCATACAAAGGATCAAGTCCTTACTGCAAGAAATCAAGAGTTAACCAACAAAAGAGAGGAAAACGTCCTCAAGTGAAGAAAATGTCAAGGGTGAGGTGTTACAATTGTGACAAGAAATGTCACTATGCTTGAATCTGTTGTGAGTCAAAAAGGTCAACACCTCTTGTACATTTGAGAACTTTGCTTATGTGTCAAGTTCAATATTATTGGCTGAATCCAATCCTTTGTGGATGTAGGTCGGGAGCGGCGGACCATGTAGCAAAGGATAGAGGATCCTTCGTGAAATTCCGACGATACCAACCGGAACCGAGTGGATCCATATGGGAAACAACTCTAGAGCGATGTAAAGGAATTGGCACCGGCCAATTGAACATGAGTGGTGGACGCACCTTTGATGTTCTATATGCTCGGAGATTCGTCGAAATTTAATGTCCTGTCTTAATGTTGGTTAAACTTGGTCTTAGTATGAACTTCCATAATAAATGTGTAGATTTGTGTTTAGATACAAACTACTATGGTTGTGGTCACTTACTAAATGGTTTTATTGTACTAAATGTTGACTGTGTTGATGTCAATATGTTATTCCCTTGTTTCACGTCTTCTACCTTATATGATAATGATGTGAATATGGTGGCATGCTAGACTTGGTCATATGGGCCAACAACATATGAATAGACTAGCCAAAGAAGGCTTATTGGGTGACATTGAAAAAGTCGATTTGCCCATATGTGAGCATTGCCTAGTAGGGAAAATGACAAGGAAACCATTTGGAAAAAGTAAAAGAGCTAAATTTCCTATGCATTTAATCCATTTGGACGTCTGTGGTTCAATGAATCTGAGAGGAAGGCATGGGGCTGTTTATTTCATCACTTTGTTATAGATGATTATACTGAGTCGGATATGTCTATTTGATTTCTCATGAATCGAAGCATAAGTTGTTTGAAGGTTTATGAACCGGCAGAAAATCAATTAGACAAGAAAATAAAAGCATTGAGATCCGATCGAGATTGAGAATATTTATCTGATGTGTTCAGAAAATTATGTGATGAAAAAGGAATATAAAGATAGTTGTCTATTCCATATACTCCTCAACAAAATGTTGTTGTGGAAAGAAGAAACAGAACCCTACTGGAAATGGTTAGGTCCATGATGGTGCATGCTAACTTACCTATCACTTTTCGGAGTGATGCGTTGTTAATCGCTACCTATATACTTAACTTAGGATGCCTTCCAAATCGATTACTTCCACTTCATATGAGTTATGGACAGTTAGAAAACCGGACTTAAGTTTTCTTAAGCCATGGGGTTGTGCTGCCTATATTCATGAGTCCTCTCACAAGTTTGGGAAATTGGGTCCCAAAGGAAATAAGAGTATTTTCATGAGATACTACGAACACTCGAAAGGGTATGTGTTCATAGGTGAGCAGGGAAAGTGGGAGTATAACCGAATTTGAATCACGAGATGTCACATCCTTAGTGGATGAATTTCCTAAGAAGGGCGAAATAAGGGAAGATTGTTCCCTATTTGAAACCTTGGATCAAGATAATGATGTCGTGGAGTTCGTCCAAGTGGGAGTAATATGAGATGTGATGAATTGAATTCAACTCATTCTCAATTGCAACCACCGATGTGACAATATCATCATTACCTAATCCAAGTGGGAGCATGATGGGCAATGATGTGCTAAGTGTACAATCTCCCATACGGTGAACAAGTCGCCAAAGTATTCCCCGTCAATGTTTTGACATTGAAAGGGAAGCTTTTATGGTTGCTCCACAAGATGAGGATGAGCCAAGAAATATTAATAAGGCTCTAAATTGCCCTAATAAGGAAAAATGGATTCATGCAATGGAAGAGGAAATGGAGTCAATGAAGTCAAACCATGTTTAGGAACCGGTTGATCTTCCAAAAGGACGCAGAGCTATTGGGAACAAGCGGGTTCTCAAAATAAAGCGAAAGGGCGATGGCTCGATAGAAAGGCATAAGGCTCGCCTTGTGGCGAAAAGGTATAATCAACGGGAAGAAATTGATTATGAAGATATATTTTCTCCCGTAGTGAGATTTACCTCGATTCGCATTATTCGGCAATAATGGCAAGTATGGATCTTGAGTTACATCGATGGATGTAAAGACTGCTTTCCTCAATGGAGAATTAGAGGAAGGAACATATATGGAACAACATGCTGGTTTCATAGTGAAAGGCCAAGAAGAAAAGGTATGTCGACTTTGGGGGTCGAGATATGGCCTTAAGCAGTCGTCAAGATAATGATATATACGTTTTCATAATACCAAAAGGGCATGTGACTTTACAATGATAGATGATGATCATTGTGTATATATCAAAATATCTATTGATCAATTTGTGATCATATCATTATATGTTGATGATATACTAATTGCCAGAAGTAATATGGAGTTTGTCAATATTGTCAAAATTGGTTGTCTTCCAATTTTGAGATGAAGGATATGGGTGAGGTTACATATATTCTTGGAGTTAAGATTTCAAGATTGTAAACCCATAGACACTCCTATTGCAAAAGGTGAAGGATTGAGCCATAGAGGCGTGTCCGGGGACTCCACAAGAGAAGGAATAAAGGAAACATGTTCCTTATGCTAGTTGTAAGAAGCTTTATGTACGCTATGATGTGTACAAGACTGAAATATGTTTTGCGGTTGGAATGGTGAGTAGATACCAATCCAATCCAGGTCCAAAGACAATGGAAAGCCGTTAAGAGAATACCGAGGTATCTAAAGGAGACCGCGATTATACGGCGAGTTATCAAGGAAAGGATCTGCGACTCTAAGGCTATCCTGATGCTGATTGGGGAGGAGGTTTAAATGAAAGGAATCTACCTCTAGGTTTGTTTTCTTACCGAATGATGGCACCATATGTTGGAGCTGTAAGAAACAAACATGCATAGCCTTGTCCACGATAGAAATTGAGTTTGTGGCATTATCGCGGTAGTGTAAGAAGATGTTTGGCTTTAGAGATTTTTTGGATCATTTAGGTGTTATTGGAAGTGCTGCAGATTTGTTATTTGTTAACTGTGATAGCCAAGCAAAGCGTAAAGCGTACACCAAAGATCCAAAATATCATGGCAAGACCAAACATATAGATACCAAGTATAATTTTGTAAAGGATATGGTTGCACGAAAGGACGTGAACTTAGAGTACATACTACGCATAGAATGGTAGCGAGATCCTATGACAAAGCCAATACCCGAGAGATGTGTTTTGTGGCCATATGAAATCTCTAGGGTTGCGTAGAGGCTAATGTACCGAATATTGTAATTTCCCTAAGTGTTCACATTTGATGAATTCGTGTTTTCATCATTAATGCTTATGAATCTTTGTTTGATCTTTATGCATCTTAATGCTCGGTGCATTATTTTAAGTTGAGAAGTATGTCGGACAGATATAAGATTAGCCCACTCACACGGGTAATCGCCTATTTATTTCTTGTGTGATAAATAGAGATGAGACTGTTTTTAAGCTTATTATCTAGGTGATAATCGAGAGCTCAAGCTTAAAACATGTATGTCGCCTTAACTAAGTGTTAAGATGAGGATATAATACTTACTATGTCCGAAAGTAAAATACCCCACATATTTTACCTTATCCGTCTAAGATGCCGATGTGAGTTCGATGAATTTTGTGAATGAGTAGATACGTGAACTCAAGTTAGACATTGGGTATGTCCGAACTATCATCCGTACGGTATTGAAAGTGTAGACATACGCTCCATGGGAAAGGAGTTAATACCGTAATACGTATTTCATACTACGTATGCATGAGACGACCAATAAGAGTGGCAAAAGTTTGATCTCAACTTTTATGTCGTGTGAGACTCTTGAGGAAGAGAGTTCCTCAATTTTTAGTCCCCTCATGACTCTTACTTATTCTCAAGATTTCTATTTAGTGTTTGCTATCTTAGGATGTTGCCAATGGTCATGAGTGATTCGATCTAATGGGGCATTTCTAGAAAAGCAAGCTGGACTGAAATTGAGAGTTTGAAGGAAAGAGGAAGATCGATTATGGAGAATCACATTGTAGTTTTGTATTCACCGGTTAACCAATTATGACTGTCTTTGTGATAATCATAGTTGTGAATACAATATATATATCATATCATTGTTTAAAAGAGATCAAGAGAGATATAAATGTGATCAATCGATCTAGGGTACTGCATACTAAATCTACTCAGGATGTGATGCCCATTATGAGCTGCTATATATTCCTAACAGATGTATGGCAACGAGCTCTCAAAGTATCTTTGGTCGCACGGATTATTCACCGGTATGAATGTTGAAGAGAGGAAAAGAGGATTCCCATCATGTTAAGTGAGAGTCTATGCTGGATTTTTCTCTGATGGGGATGAGTAAGGCCTGTCCGCCCATGTTGGTTTTGCACCACCATGTGCGAGTGGGAGATGATGGATTTATTAGATGGGCTTAAGGCCCATCCGCTCAAGTTGGGCCCAAAAGGGCCCGGCCCACGGGAATAGGGCCCGTGGATGGGGGAAGGTATAAAAGGGAGGAGAGAGAGAGAGAGATGGCACCTGTTGGAATCAACGTACGTACGTCCTCCTCTCTCCCACGCTCTCTCTCCCTCCAAAAGGAACAGTAAGTTCAAGGCACTGTTTTTCTCCCCTTCAAGGCGTCATCGGATCAGAATTTCTTCCTCTTCTTCAGCGTTGGTGTTTAATCTGTGGCTATCAAGGTACGCTCGAATCTGTGGTGTGCTTTACGATCGGTGATGCGTGTTTTTCTCGGGCTTCGTCTTCCGCATTGATTTAGGGGTTCGATTTAGTGTCGAATCCGGTTTTCGGGGATCAGTTATTCCCAACATACAGCCCCAAGCTAAGCCACAATTTTCAGGTCCAACAAGTACAACGCATCCGAGAGAAAAAAAATGGCGAGTCCGAATCTCTCGTCAGCATTCTTGCTCTCTTCTCTGCTGCCTCCTGGCGTCGCCATCCTTTTCCGAGCTCTCCAACCCTGGGGACAAGAAGGTCCTCTTGGCCATCAAGAAGGCCCTCAGCGACCCTTACATCTTGGCCTCGTCGACCGCCAACACCGATCGCTGCGACTGGTACAACGTTGCCTGCGACGACACCCCGCATCATCCAGCTCACCATCTTCGACGACACCCTCTCAGGCCAAATCCCGGCTGCTGTCGGTGACCTCCCTAACATGCAGATGATCGACCTGAACATCACCGGCATGATCCCCTCTTCCCTCAGCGAGCTCAAGAACCTCACCTTCCTCCGCCTTAGCTACTTCAAACTCACAGGCGTCATCCCACCATCCCTCGGCAACCTCTCCAAGCTCACTTCACTGGACCTCTCTCACAATGTACTCTCCAGATTGATACCGAGTTCGCTCACTTCACTCAATAACCTCGACACCTTCCGCTTGAACGACAACCAGCTGTGCGGTAAGATTCCTGTCGGCGGCTCGCTTCAGAGTTTTGATGCATCATCGTACTTGAACAACAAGTGTTTGTGTGGAGCTCCGCTTCCAAGCTGTTAAATTGATGAAATGGTGGACGCATGACTGAAGATTTTCAAGGCAAAGACACTGGAAAGAGAATAAATGTAATAACGCCACAGTCTATATTCATGTAATGGAGTTCCATATGAACAGCAAGTCGGATTGCTTGTTCTTTATTTCCTTAGATGATATTCGGTTGTGTTCACGCAGGACAATAAGAGAGTAAAAGCATACTTACAATGCGAAATAGAGTACTCTGGCATGAAATAGAATTGCAGTTGATTACAACACTTCTCTCTTTTAAAGCTATTCGAGGCTCGGTTGGATCCAAGAGCTACCGGTTGTCAACAAAAATACCAAAATATGCACAGGTCCAATGCCACTTTACCAGCCAGCATTCAAGTTTGTGTCTTAATAACCTTTGTGAAACAAGCAAAAAACTTAGCCTAAAGTGGTCCTAGAATGCAAGATCAACATAATTAATATAACAAGACATGTTGAACTGGCTAAAAGTCAACGCCGTTTCACTTCCATCCCTTAACTTCAACAAAACCTCAAGAGTCATAATGCTCGTCACTGGGAAAGCTGGTGTTTGTTTGGCTGTCTATGGATATATTTTGATCCTCGATTAATAAAGGAAGATTGGATCTGAGTATTCCTAAAACTATTTCATCTGAACTTTGGGATGTAAAATATCAGGGCATTCAAGGAAAAATTACACTCGGGAAGTAGGGGGCCCTTCAAGTGGGGAGAGTAGACTCTACCGCACCTTGTAAATGATGTTTAAGGAACTGGTAAGTTAGTATAGTAACCGCTTGCACCAGTGAAGGTGGAGGGGTAGGTGAACCACTCACTGCAAGGTCGACTTGTGATTTATATAGACACTGATTTGTTGGCCTTGTACCCCGGTTGAGAGACACTGTGCTCGCCATTGGGAAAGTTAGTGTTTGTTTGGCTGTCCATCAGATATATTTTTGATCAGCGATTAATAAAGGAAGATGGCATTATTGAATATTTACCTCATGTTTTATTTTTTTAAAAGAGCAATAAGAGAAATAAACTGTAATTGGCTTTTGTCGCTTTTATCCAATATTTTTTTAGTATCTTTTGCTTTTTTCAACTTTATTTTTCAGCTTTGGTTTTTGCTATTATTACTTTAAGGCCTGTTGTTCAGTTGGTAAATGGGTTAATCACTAAAGAAATAAAAATCCTGACCCTAGAACTTACGTGTTTCTAAGATCCTTTTGCAAGATAACGTTTTCTACCTTAACATGAAAGTTTTTGGTATAATAAGATGTTCATTTTTGTAAATAAACAATTTCTCTTTTTTGTACGTATATTATCATTTTGTTCAAAAACTCAAGGGCAAACCTCAGCAACCGTAGCCATCATAAGCCTTTCCCAACCAGAAATAACAAGAACAGAAAATTCAGGACTCCCGAACATGCCAAACCCCACAAGACAACGGGCTCTGCTATAAACGGCCTTATTTTTTGGGCCCTGGGTTAGTTGATGAACAAAAAGATCATTTGACCGTCAATAGAGATAGAAAATGCGTAGAAGTTTTGCAAAATTTCGAAGTGTTTCGCAGTAAATAAAAGTCAAATCACGTGCTCCGTGACATCTCAGGAAGGTAAAACGTATTGTGAATTTCCCATTAGGAGCATACTTCATCCATAAAGTTAAACATTTACTATACTGATCGAAATTTAAACAATGTTTTGTATTACGCAGATCATACAATTTTGACGGATGGTGAAGTGTATCTAAGCGAATCACTCGACTATATATAAGTGCCAAGAACACATGAATGCTGCTATGGATATGAACCGATATGGCTTTTTTGCAGCAACTTCAGCTCTCGAGCACCTCCTAATAAATTATAATTCGATTAGGGCAAATGCTGAATCGGACGCTTCGCTGGATTTGTTTCCATAGAAACGCAATGTGGCAAGAAGTCTGGAGAATTCATGCTTGTGAGTCCTCTTATGTGAATGTGTTGGGCTTGAGATGATGTGCCGTCGAGATAGTCAACGAAATCGGGTCGTATCTTAATTATCGTTGCGTGAACAATAGTGTCAAGGAGCGAAGACTTCGCTCTCATTATTCTAAAGATCATATTATAATGTAATTGCTTGTTTGGGGGGCAATTACAGAGACCGAGTATTTTATTTCGCTGACGCAATTTCAAAGGTTTGACGATGTAACAAGTCTTCGCTGCAACTATTGATGGCGCATACGAAGAGCACGTAAAATTCATTACCGAGTAATGTATAATTTGCCGGCTGCCGGCTGTGGCGGTTCCCGGATCATATATATATATTTTAACATCCTCTTTCACATGCATGCAGGCTACATTAGGAGTGACCCATGAAAGTTTGACTAGTTGGGGCAGTCGCACACGCAAAAGGGACAAAACCTAGCTCTAAAACCACATTCGAAAGTTCAATTAAAAATTGGGAACTATTCCTTGTTTACATAATCAATTAATTGAAAGAAATGATGATGGGAATTGTAATTCCACATAATGTGAACAGTTGCAGGGTTGGCCCAAGTTACAATTGAAACCTCAATTTATCCTGTCGGAACCGATTTTCTAGTTTTTGAAACCTAAAACCTATCTTGCGTATCCTAAAAAGAAGAATGTAGAACCTACCTTATCAATATATTCTAGGGTTTACTCAGTAAACCAGCCAATTTTTTTCTTCTTTTTTTATTTTATTTTTAGTTAAAAGTGAACGCAATCATAAAAATTTTCATTTGTCAATAACAATAATTCAAAAAGATGAAAACGCACGAAATAAACAAAAAGTTCAAAACTTGTAATGGCAGTTCATTGGTTTGCGATCTGATTCTTCGATTCCTTGTTCGATTATTATCCAAAAACAATATTGGTTTCATTTTTTATTTATTTATTTGGGAATTCGATCAGTTTTCATGATGACTTTCCAAATTTTACCTCGAACCTATTCTCCCTCCTAAATTTCGACGAGTCACGCACGAGGGAAATTATCGTTACTGAGCCTACGAGTACTACTTTTGATGTTGATCCCAGGTCACGCGGGTTTGACATGCATGCGCACACCATTTTGGCCCCCTGATAAATACAAAGGACAAGCACCTCTCTTTATAGTCAAAGAATCTCCCAAAACAAGAACAACGCACGTCGTTCTAGTAACTAGCAAAGATAAGAAATATGAGGAACAAATAAATCTAAAATTTACGTATATTTCAATTTATCAATAAATAATACATGAGCATATATATACACTTTATCAGATAATTATTTAAGGTAATAAGATAAATATGGTACAAATTATAATCAATAAGAGATATGTACAATCAAATAATCTGCTTAATTCTGAGGTAAGTAAACATCCTAATATTACTATAATAAATAATATGTACGCGATTTTTCGAATGAGAGCAAATGATTTTTATATTTTTTCTTTCTGGATTCGGTGCTCGTCAATATCAATTAGTCGTTTACAAATGTATCCATCGATTGATCTGGTGCAGCTTATACATGCGGAGAATTCGAGATCAACCCGTCTTTGTCGGGGGGAATGATGCTTTCGGGATCATCTTAGATGCCAAGACCCATCACGAAGATAAGATTTAATGTAATTTAAGGAGCCCCTCGATCTTGACCAGATTTTTAAATTCGAGGGTGCAGTGCGTAAAGCGGCGGGGGGACAGGAAAAACCTTATCCATTTCGTTTGCTTTCTCTCTTTGCCATGTCCAAAAAAGTAGACATCATTGTCCATATGAGGGGAGAAGTGTCGTGACGAGCTTGTCCTTTTTGGGGATATTGAGAAAAGGGTTAGGATCCTTTATATTTTAAATTTATTCACTCACAAATTATGATTCACTTTATTTTTAAACTCATCGTATGATTAAGGTTTTATCGATTCCCCGCTCAAGTCCCGAGTCTCCACCCTCTAAGCCTAAACCCGATGATAGCATAAGTGACTTTCATGAGCTACACGGCCTCTCGTACTCTTGAGATGCTGCAACTTTTAAACTTTCTAAAAATTAAATTTTTAAGACAAAAATACCTATACAAAAACCCTACATTTTTCTTTCATCAAATACGTTCCTAATTGCCTTCCTTTTCTTTTCCTTTTTTCAACTCCTCCATCATCACTTCCGATCTTTTATAATCCAATGTTTGTAATAGCAATAATTATAAGATCAGAACATGTAATGTCGTTTTTGTTATTATTGTTATAATTATCATTCTTATCATTATAATACAGTGAAAATTATATATCATAAAAGTTTAAATGATACTTAAACCGACAATGATAACAACTAAGGCAATTCCACGTCTTTTCCACACATAAATATTAATAACAACTCCATAACAATATTAGAGATCTTTATAGTTATTTTGATTACTTGGCACATCCCGCATCAGTATTGGCAAACACATTAACTATATATAATTATAATACAACACCATTCAAAGATGTGTTGGCAAAAGCATGTGCTTCGACACGACACGACACAACCACAGCACGATCACAATAAACTCTTAAGTTGATTAAATCCCTCTCGACTCCTCCGGCGACAATTTCAAACATACAAGCGCATATATGTTTAAATAAATCATAGACGGCAAGACCTTGTCGATCTCAAAGATCAGATGAGACAGACGAGATCGAAGACTGCAAAATACCATCATGGACTATGGAACCAGCTGTTCATGCAACACATACATTAACAAATCAAACACCACCAAGTTGAAATTGTCAAATTCAAAACTTCTCAAATTTGACTTTCCCCAAACGTTTTTTTGACCCTCCAACCTCTCTCTTCCAACAAGCTTCAAACATTTCTATAAGTACAGTCCCTAGCTAAACCACAATTTTCACGTCCAGCAAGTACATTACATCCAAGAGAAAAAATGGCAAGTCCAAATCTCTCGTCAGCTTTCTTGCTCTCGCTTCTCCTCTGCAACCTCCTGGTATCGCCATCCTTTTCCGAGCTCTGTAACCCTGCGGACAAGAAGGTCCTCTTGGCCATCAAGAAAGCTCTCAACGACCCTTACATGCTGGCCTCGTGGACCGCTGACACCGACTGCTGCGACTGGTACAACGTCGCCTGCGACGACACCACCCACCGCATTATCCAGCTCACCATCTTTGACGGCCCTCTCTCGGGCCAAATCCCCGCCGCCGTTGGTGACCTCCCTTACCTGCAGATGATCGACCTGAACCGCCTCTCCCACGTCACCGGCCGGATCCCCTCTTCCCTCGGCAAGCTCAAGAACCTCACCTTCCTCCGCCTCAGCTACCTCAACCTCACCGGCCCCATCCCCACCTCCCTCGGCAAGCTCTCCAAGCTCACTTTCCTGGACCTCTCTCACAATGACCTCACTAGATCAATACCCAGTTCGCTCACTTCACTCAATAACCTCGACGCCGTCCTTTTGAATGACAACCAGCTGTGCGGTAAGATTCCTGTCGGTGGCAAGCTGCAGAGCTCTGATGCATCATCATACTCGAACAACAAGTGTTTGTGTGGAGCTCCGCTTCCAAGCTGTTAAATTGATAAAACGATGGACATGTTACTAAAGATTTGCTAGGCAAAGACACAGGCGAGAGAATAAATGTAATAACGCCAGTGTCTATATTCATGTAATGGAGTTCCATAAGAACACGAAGTCGGATTGCTTGTTCTTTATTTCCTTAGATGATGTTCAGTTGCGTTCACACATGACAAAAAGAGAATAAAAGCATTTTTACGATGCAAAAAGGTGTATTTTGGCATGAAATAAAAATTGCAGTTGATTACAACACCTCTCTCTTTTAAAGCTATTCGAGGCCACTTTACGACCCAGCATTCAAGTTTGTGCCTTAAAAACCTTTGTGAAACAAGCAAAAAATTTAGCCTAAAATAGTCCTAGAATGCAAGATCTACCTAATCAATTTAACAAGACAAATTGAACTGGCTGAAAGTCAACGCCATTTCACTTCCCTCCGTTAGGTTAACTTCAACAAAGCTCAGAGTCGCAATGCTCGCCACTGTGAAAGCTGGTGGTGTTTGGCTGTCTATAGGATATATCTTTTTCTTTTCTATTTTTTTTTTCGGTTGAGTGTCGGACTTATCTTGATTGGCAATTAATAAAGAAAGATGGGATCCTTGAATATTTACCTCCTGTTTTATATCTTTAAAGAGCAATAAGGGAAATAAACAGTGATTGGCTTTCGTCACGATTTTGTCCAATAGTTTTTTAGTATCATTAGCCTTTCTCAACTTCATCTATCGGCTTTGCTTTTTACTAAAATTACTTTAAGGCCCGTTTAGTTCAAGTTGGTAAATGGATTAAGTCCTCAAGAAATAAAAATCCTAACACTAGAACTGGCATGTTTATAAGATCCATTTGCAAGATAAAGTTTTCTACATAAACATGAAATAAGATCCATTTTTTGGCATAATAAGATGTTCATTTTTGCAATTATCCAATTTCTCTTTTTTGTAAGTACATTATAATTTTGTTCCAAAACTCGAGCAAACCTCAGCAACAGTAGCCATCATAAGGCTTTCCCAAGCGGAAACAACAAGAGCAGATAATTCAGAACTCCCTGTTGTAATCGGCGACGCAGCGGAAGCGGATCGTATATTTTGCAATTATGTCGGGAGCTATAGAAATCGATCAAAATAAAACGAAGAACAATAAAAATAAAGAACACCATAAATTTACGTGGTTCGGTCCGAATGTCGGAACCTACGTCCACAGGGAAAGCCAGCAAATCAATCCACTATAAATCGGAGAATTACAGAATTACAATCACACATGTACTCAGGTGTTTCTCAGCCCTACTTTATACCCGATACCCACAGTGTTTAACAACTCAACTCACTCACTTGACTCGACTTCCGCACAAACCTCTCGGAGCTCAAGCCTCTCACTCTCTCTCGAGCTCTTTGCTCTCGCTCTGTGCCGAGCTCTTTTTGCTCTCGCTGTCTACTTCTGCATCGACGTCTTCTCCTTTTAGCGAGGAGGGCAGAAAAACAGGACCAAAAGAAGAAAGTAAATGGCCTCATTAAATGCAGCGCAGGCGCCCACAAGACAAGCCCACAATCGGCACCGAAGGCCCACCATATTTGAAGGCATGCATGCAGATCGTGCATGTGCATGGGCACGCATTTAATGAGGCGGAAGAGATGAGGGATAATAGTCAGCAAACGTGTGCCATTGATCCGTGAAAAGAGGTGGGCTGCAGTCTTCAAATTTCTTGTTCATGGAGAGAAGCAAGCGTATGACCATGCATGCACTGACACACGTAGAATAGCTTTTATCTTCCCTCTTTCTTTATCCGCAACCAGACGAAAGAAGTCCACAAAATATGACCAAGAAGAGATGAGAATTCGGCGCCTACGAGATAGTCTTCTGAAGCCACAAGTGTTGACCAAGTTTTCTACGTGCATGGCCATGTGCATGCATTTAATGGCGTAGAAGAAATTGGACGAACAACTCTTCAGAATTTCATGCTGACAAATGAGAAGAATCCCATGGATTGAAGCCTTTATTTCCAACGTAAAGCGTAGCCGAGGGCAGGATCCTTTCGGCTCCTATCCTGCGCCATTTTTCATCAAATGCTCCGTACACGTTCTTTCTCATTTTGGCATGAAAATGTTTTGCACGTATCGGGTATCGTATAATGAATTCAAACTTGAGATATAATTCAACACTCCCGAACATGCCAACCCACACAAGACAACCGACAAAACCTTGCGATGCTAATCGGTCAGCTACGATATTCCAAGCTCGAGAAAGACAATTTAAAATCAATTGCAATTATCCAATTTCAATGTGAAGCAAACGTTTCGCCAAAGTTAAGGAGCCTAGTCAAGCTATGTGATAGGCAAAATAAAATTAGAATGTTCGTAAAATGAAAGATTCGTGGCTTCTTTTTCATGAATTTCATTTACGCTACTATTTCTTGAAATGATACTGATGACTTCAAGAAAGTTTTTGACGTGACTAAAATGATATATGCTCCTTTATATTGCAAGAAACAATGAGATCCTTGATCTAATTTGGGAAGAAAGAAAAATAGAAAAGGTAACATATGCTTATTAGCCATGCTATACACGGTCTGATCTCCTCCTACGCTTTCACACCTGTGAGCAGCTTCACATTATTGGGAGTAAAAAAACGAAAAAAGAATAACGAAGTGAACAGAGACAACGACATTATTTAGCATGCGTCACGCTTAACAAGGATCACCACTACACAGGCACACCCCACATACAATCACATCCATGGCCAAACTTTCTTGATGATCATCATTGTCATCACTTGCAGCTATCAAGAGGAGTGCCGCACAAGCACTGGTTATGGAAATACGCGGTGGAGTCGAACCTCTGCAGCCTCCCCCCGACTGGGATCTCCCCACAAAGCCGGTTGTAGCTCACGTTGAAGATCTGAAGATACGTGACCCCGGTCATTGCTGCCGGAATCCCCCCGAAGATCTTGTTGTGGTTCAGGTCCAGAGCAATCAGGCTTCCCTGTGGCGGCTCCATCTTTGACATGTTGAACTCGAACATGTTCCTCGCCAGGTAGATCTGCTGAGCGCTCTTGTTCATGCCAAAGAGCGCCGAGGGGTCACCAGAAAGCTGGTTCCACGAGAGGTCAATGTATGTGAAGTCGACGTCCCCAAGTGCTGCGGGGACCTCACCGGTGAGCTGGTTGTGGGACAGGTACAGGTAAGGGCTGCTGCCCTGTATGTGGCTGAGCGAGGCGGGGATTGAGCCGGTGAGGGCGTTGCGGTCGAGCCGAAGGGACCGGAGGTTCGGGGGGTTGGAGAGGGAGCTTGGGATCGGGCCTGAGAAACGGTTGTAGGATAGGTCGAGGAAGATGAGGTTGGTGAGGTCGCCGAGGAATCCCGGGATGGAGCCGGAGAGGTTGTTGTAACTGAGGGTCAAGTACTGGAGGTTCTTGAGCTTGAGGAGGGAGCGGGGGATGTTTCCAGTGAGGTTGGGCTGCTTGTGGAGGTAGATGGTCTCGAGGTAAGGGAGTTCGCCCACATCTGAGGGGATGGAGCCAGAGAGGCCACCGCGGGGGACATTGAGGGTGACGATGCGGTGGGTGGTGCCATCGCACTCGACGTTGTTCCACTCGCAGCAGTCGGTGGCTGCGTCCCAGGAGGAGAGGACGTAGGCATCGTTGAAGGCTTTCTTGATCCGGAGGAGGGCCCTCTTGTCGTCGGCATTGCAGAGCTCGGTGGTGGCGGAGAAGGAGGGGAGGATGGCGGAGGAGGCGAGGAGGGAGAAGAGAATTAAGTGGAAGTGGAAGCTCGACATTGCTTTGGTGCTTCGGTGCTTTCTGTGTGTGTACGCGTGGCTTGATGATGTTTTTGATCGAGTTTAATGTTTTTTTTCTTTGTGAGGGAATTCGGTTTCTATATATAGGAAATCGAGGGTTCAAGACAAAACAAGACTAGCCCAAAAATGGAGAAGAGAATCAGAGGTCATAAGGCTTCGTCTTTAAAAAAAGAAAAAGAAAAAAAGTTTAGACTTTCTCTAGGGTGGTTCAAAGATGGTCAAAAAAATACAATTTTTGCTCTCTAAATAGAAGATATAAACTCTAAAGATATATAATAAAAAATCACATTTGGTCTACAATCAAAGCGGAATCCAACGCGATGGCTGATCCCCTCGTTCACTACCTTGCGGGGAGGCATAGCTGTGTTTGACGTTTAGCTGCAACTTGTTAAAGCGAGTCTTCTGAGATGGGCTGACATTGACTTCGAACTTGGATGCCGTGCTGTCGTCGATTGAATTGATGCCACTGAAGTTTTTTCGGAATGTATTTTTTCGGAATGTATGTGTTCGACACTTTGATTTATTTATTTTTTTATGACCCAGGAAACCCGCGCATCGTACCAACACGGACAGCTCGACAGGCCTGGGGTAACGAAGGGCAAACCTGGGGCGACGTTCGCGAAGGACCCACCACCCCGACGTCGCACTTAAGATCCTGTGTGGTCAGCGGGATTCGAACTCCTCTCCTCCTCGCAAAAGATCATGGGAGCCTTATTCAACTGGGCCACCACAAGCGGTGGTACACTTTGATTTATTTTTTATATTTTACTAAGCAAGTAATATAATATTACCCAATCACGGGCAACATAGTTGGTGTGCATTTTCTCTTCCACCGCAGAGGTCGGGGGTTCGAGCCCTCTTGTTGCTAAAGTACTTTAAGCGGGGTCTTGAGCTAGGCTTTCCCAAGATATTGACGTTTGTTCCGAGATGCACCGTTTACTGTACGGGTCGTGGGTTGCCGATTAGTGTAAGCAGAAGGCGGGCCCGGCAGATCCTTGGTTATAAAAAAAAAATAAAAATATATATAATATCGATAAAACTTGATTTTGGAAAATATATGGATTAAACGTTCCCAAAATAAATTGTGTTAGCAATTGATAATTGAGGAAATTTCAGAGTAATCGCATTTTCTTTAAAATGGAGTTATCCAATCTTGTCCATGCAAGTGCAATCCCATCCACCACCCTCCACAAGTCCTCCAACAACAACAATATTGAACCACCCCCGTCTCCTCCTCCTTTCCTTCCTCCTCTCCCTATCCATTTCCGCCGTCCTCCGCCCCGCCTCCTCCGAGCTCTGCCATCCGGATGACAAAGCCGCCCTCCTCTGTATCAAGACCTCCCTCAACGACCCTCCCTTGCTTTCCTCTGGAGACCCAACACCGACTGCTGCAACGGGTCCTCCATCTAATGCGACCTCACCACCCACCGCATCGTCTCCCTCTTCATCACCGACGGTGGCTTCGCCCCCGCTGCCCCCATCCCAACCGCCATCGGTGACCTCGCCGCCCTCGAGGACCTCGCCCTCCAGAACCTAACGGGCCTTTCCGGCCCCATCCTGCCTACCATTGTCAACCTCAAGGACCTCAAGTTCATCACCTTCACCGCCATCAACCTCGCCGGGACCATCCCCTCTTATCTCAAAAGAAAATTTAAAATAGAACTGATCTTGATCTTAAATTACTCCAAAACCAAAAGTCCTCCCCCAGTTGCGACGCACAACAGCCTCCTATAATATACAACTCTCCGAACCTCCTCCTTCCTCACTGATCCAAAACTCATCCCCCGCCGCCGCCACCTTCAACAATGTCTCGGGCCCGCCTCCTCCTCTTCCTCCTGCCCCTCCTCTCCTTCTTCCTCCTCCGCCCTGCCTCCGCCGTCCTCTGCCACCCGGAGGACAAGGAGGTCCTCCTCCGCATAAAGTCCTCCCTCAACAACCCCTACCTTCTCGCCTCCTGGAACCCAGACGTCGACTGCTGCACCTGGTATTGCCTCAAGTGCCACTACAAGACCCACCGCGTCATCTCCCTCTTCTTCCTCAAATCCAACCTCCCCGGCCAAATCCCCTCCGCCATCGGCGACCTCACTTACCTCCAATCCCTCACCCTCCACAAGCTCTCGAACTTCACCGGCCCGATCCCAGAGTCCTTTACCAAGCTCAAGTACCTCAATTTTCTGGCTCTCAGCTGGCTCAATCTCACCGGCCCAATCCCTTCCTTCCTCGGCCAGCTCAAGAACCTCACCTACCTCAACCTCTCCTTCAACAAGCTCACTGGCAGCATCCCCGACTCCCTCTCCACCATCCCCGGCCTCGGCTACATGGGCCTCGACCGTAACCAGCTCACCGGGAAGATACCGGCTTCCCTCGCCAACCTCAAGGGTAACAGCCTCTACCTCATCCTCTCCCACAACAGCCTCTCCGGCGAGCTCCCGGTAACCTTTGCTAGCGTTGACTTCGGGAAGCTCGACCTCTCCCGGAACAGTCTCCAGGGGGATGCATCGCTGGTGTTCGGGAGGAACAAAACCACGTTCTACATCGACATCTCGAGGAACCAGTTCGAGTTCAACCTGTCGAAGGTGGATTTTAACGGGAGCCTGCAGACCCTGGACATGAACCATAATAAGATTTACGGGTCCATTCCAGCGGCCATGGAGAGTCTCCAGTTCCTGAACGTGAGCTACAACCGGCTGTGCGGGCCGATTCCGGTGGGCGGGAAGTTGCAGAGCTTCGATTACACGGTGTACTTCCACAACCGATGCTTGTGCGGTGCTCCTCTTGCTAGCTGCAAGTGAAAAACGGATCTGAGCTTCGCTGATGCTTGAAGATTTGGGCTAACCAGTTCGTAAACTTTTGTTATTTCAATAATCATGCTTTGATCAGAAAAGGAAAGGACTGCCTTTCGAATCCCGATACCTCTTTCAAGTCTTTAGTGCATTTAACTCCGTGTGAGCGGTCGTCATGGTTCAAGCTGATGTTCGTTCTTCTTTTAGTGAACTCTGCGATCTCAAATTAACAACCTTGTCCATAATATCAAATATGATTTCGTTCTATTTTTGTTAAAAGATTTAGCAAGTAAAAAAACCTATAAAAGAAAAAATTCTTTCCACCCGAAGCATTTGCTCATGCTCGTTGGTTCAGGGCCATCAGACATTATTGAAATACTTGATACAACTCTAGCGTTTTATGGAAAAAAAAAAAGGGTTCAGATCCTAAACCTATAAAAAAGAAGGATTCACTAATTTTTAATGTCATATAGCTTAACTCATTAACTAGTCACGGATCACCTAAACTACATCTCGTTCAAACTCATTAACGTCCATTCCCATCACGTTGCTTCAAGCTTTACCTATATATAAAAAATAAAAATAAAAATAAAAAACCACGTTTCTTCAAGATTTGGACTCCGCTGCTCGCTGTCCCCTGTCAGTGGGGGCTGTTGACAATATAATAAGGGTGGTCAAGGGTCAAAGTCAAACTAATAAGGCAAGGCGAGTCCCTGGTCAAACGTGTGCTTATCTTTCTCATCGTGCAAAGAAGGTTTTGGTATACAGCTTGCATGGTGGGCCCCCGTATATCCATATCCATATCCACATCAGCCTTCTTCTTTTCCATTTTCGGTTCGGAACAAAGGGGCTGCTGGTTCGGCCGTTTCGTCTTTTGGCATAAGACACCGAGTGGGCCCACCCCTCCACATGGCACCTCGTTAGTCGCCGGGGACCACGCTGACTTGGCGCTTCCGGACACCCAATATTTTCTCATCTCTCCGCAGCAGGTGGGCAGCAAGTAACGTGCGCGGACCTATAATTAGGAGAAAAATTTTAAATAAGAAGGAGAAATTTTATATTTTCTGTGCAGGAAAATAGTTGGGACCACTTGCTGACACGGAGCCATATGGAACTTTCTGGTTGGTTGGGGAGCACGGTGACTTAGACGCTCCGAAACCACCTAATATTTTATCATTTTTCCTCTCCACGGATCAGACGACTTTTCCCTCATTTCGGGGCCACGCTTTGGGGCTCATGGGCTGTTTTCCTATCTATTCCTGAGCGTTTGCAGGACCTCTGCGACAAGCACGCATCGTCCAGGGCTGGGCATTGCGCGTCGTGTGGGTGTTTGTGACGTTGGGATGCGGAGGGACCAGATGAACAAGAAGTTATCGACCCTGAGGCGTGAAGTAAGGAGCGTGCGTTGCTTGGGTCAACTTGGATGTTCATTTGACCAACTCAACTCCACGATCCCCATCGTTGTACCGATGGATCGGCCCCCGACCTAATTCCGACCCTAGTCCAGGGAAATTTGATAGCTCGTGATATGTGATCCGAGTCGATGAGAATACCTTTTACTTCTAAAATGCCTCTTGAAATAATATAATCTCTTTAATTATATCAAGCATGAACATAACTAATTGAGGAATGACATTATTAAGATGAATTGTTTTCATTATCTATTATAATCAATTTAAACGTATGATTTACTAACTTGGTAATGATAAACATGTAAAAAATATCGTGATGCATTACAAGTGAATTACTTATCTTTCTTTTTTCTTTTTCTCACTTTTGACTAGATGTCAATACTAAATTGCTACGTCCTCCATCCCCGGCCTAGGCTACATCTGCCTCAACCGCAACTAGATCAACAGAAGCATCCCGCTTCTCGGGCATGTACCTCCTCCTCTCCCACAACAACCTCTCCGGCAAGGTCCCGGCAACGCGGGCATCGACTTTGAGAAGCTTGACTTGTCCCGAAATAAATGGGGCCTTTACTTTTAATAATTTCTCTGTCTACCTCTCTGCATTTCGCAGAAGATGGTTTTCAATTGTTAATGGATATACACACTACTTTCACTTCCAATTGGTATGGTGACGTGGCATTAGCATTTTTAATCCGCGAGGGATTAGAGGGCGACGTGATTGAAGGCCGTGCCGCGCAAAACTAATTATGAGGATTGGACTAAAGAAATTATACTCATTGAAACCTTACCAAGGGAGTGGATTAGATGGAGAATACATAGCAAATTTATAGAGATAGAACTCAAGGCCTCGTATTAATTTATTTATCCATTACTGTCCATTAAAAGAGCTCGTGATCTTTACCCCACCATGATGAGAAAGAGAATCGAAAACTGATGATATACCTAAACCTATGCCCATCCATGCGAACCAACCAACGTTCCTTGAAATCGGGGATAAATTGGAGGATTGAACCAATGATGTTCAACATCCAAATTAAATCTCGGACCATCCAACCGACCACCGTGACGGTGTTATGTTCAGTTAACTTTTAGCGACTGACTTTGTGGCTGCAGAAAAAAAAAAAAATTGTCCCAGGAGTTGCACGTTCTAGATGAAACGAATGTGAAAAAAAATAAGGGGAAAAAAATCATCTTTCAGATTCATTAATGCGAGTTGAAACGAAGCATTGATTTTATCCTATTCTAATACAAATCTTAAATGCCGGCGCAGGCCTCCCTTCATTGGTCCCTTTAGATATGCCGAACCACGTAGAGGAATGAACGTGGCATCTTTGAAATAAGGTGCGAGGAGATAGGGGTGTGCATGGTCCCGGTGAGCGATTCCCGACCTAGAACTGAGAACTGCCCACTAAGGACTGGTTCCGAAAAATTGAAACCGAGATCCACCCGTTAGTTGCATGGATCTATCCGGGAACCGGACCGTCGGTCCGGTTCGGTTCCCGGATGGATCCATGCAACTGATCTTGACGCGAAAAAATTTTGGTTTTCAACATAGAACGACTACATGACTTTCATAACAACAGCTGAAGAGGTTGCAGAAGGATATCTGGCAGGCACTTACGATAATCGTGAGGAAATGATAGCAATTTTGGTTAAACTTGTTTTCTATCATGGCTATCATGGGTCGGAATAAAATTTTGTAGGCAAATTCCGTGTCCTAGGGATTTTTTTTTCTCTTAGGTGTGATGCTTTAAAAACCCTCTATGTGATGCTTAGGAACCTTTGTTTGTGATGAAGCCTAAAGATTTATTCCTTGTTGTGGACTCGTTGTCCTACATCAAAATCTCTCAGTCAAACTTTTCTGCTTTGTTTTGGCAAGTCTGTATAAGATATATTACAGAAGCTGCATGACGAGATATTTCTTCCTCATTGTCTTTTTAGTTTAACTAAGGCCAAATTGTTTTGGCATTTTTCCAGGCATTTCATTATGGAATAATGATAAAGAAGCGATCTTGACTTAATTTTTTTAGTTATTTGATTTGGGTTTATTAATTAGTAATTTCAATTTTTTTAATATTAAAAATTAATATATTATTTTAATATAATCAGTCCGGTTCGGGTGGGCGGGTGGACGGATCCGCTCATGGAACCGGGAACTGGACTGGTACCCACCGATTCCCATAAATTAGAACTGGGAACCGGACCGGTTCCCTCAAGAACCACTAGTTCCGGGTGATTCCGGTCCGGTTCTGGGCGGTCCGGGCGGGTCTCGGTTCTTTTGCACACCCCTAGGAGATAGCCTTCGTTCTTGACCGGTCCAAACGGCGCCAACTATCTGTACATACACTTTCGGTTGATTTTGTCATTACGGGCCGTAATTTACGGGCGTCTCCACTTATATTAAGTCAGTAAACCTCTTTGCCATATCCCAAACCCTGGTGCTTTTGTATTCTCAATCTACACATCAAATCAAAGTCCTCTTTCAACGACAGCAAGACCTTTTCCTTTCCTCGACCCAAATGAAAAAACTCTCGCCGTCTCACCGTATATCACCATCGTAACTTAACATGAACGGAATATATATATAGTGAGAGTCGAAATTAACATTTGAATTTAACGTAAGGATGGATTAGTACTTGTTCGGAGTGAACACTTTCAGGGTTGGTAGGAACTTACCTTATTATAACCGATTCCCAATCATATGCATTGGGATTGGTTCTGAAACCTATCCTATTTTTCGTGGGTGAACAAAAAGAGAGAGGCAAAGCTAGGGTTGTCGTGGGTAGAGAGAAAAAAAGGAGAGAGAGGCGACAAGAGAGACAGAGAGGATTGACGGACGATGATGGTGGCTTGAGGTTGGGTTGGGTTGCTACGAGCATGGGTGTAAGTGGGAGAGTTGGAGAATGATAGGGGATTGATGAACGACGATGGTGGTGACTAGTGAGGGGTCGCCATGCGAGGAAGAGGAAAGACAACACGAGTAGAGGGCCGAGGACCTAAGGTTAGAAATAGAAATTAGGGCTTTTACTTTTAGCTTATAAAACCAATTTCAAAACCGATCCAGTTCCCACATGGTTCTTTTACTTGAAATCAAGAGTCCAGCTCCCACTAGTTTCAAGTTTTTGGATCCAGGAGCCAGTTCCCAAACTTGTTTTTTCGAGCAAGCCGACTCAATTTCTGGATAGAACCAGTTCAATTGCATACCCTTAGTACTCGTGTTATTGATCCACATGGGGTTGATGACTATGACTTAGTTCGATAGTTGGACTCTCCATGTGATGAAAAAAATTAAATTTGTTCATGCCCTCATCTTTAGATAATAATAAAAAAGAAAGGAAAGAATAGGTAGTGATATTGAGATTAACGTCTATTCATGGCCAAATGAATCCAAGAGTGTTTGGGTTGTGACAAGCGGTGGGATCCTAATATCCATAGTAGCTCTTACTTCAAAGTTGGGTTTAGCACGGGCCCACTGATAAGATTTACTCTTGGACTTTACTAATATAACAATATTCGAGTTACCATAAAAATGTGACAGTTTGTTGTGAGTCATAAATTTTTGAAAAAATAGGCTCCACAATAATTTATAATGATTTATTATTTAATTTTTGTGCTCTATAATAAATTATTATTTTAATAATAATTTGAAAACTGTCACATAATTATTTCTCTTTACTCTTATTATTGCTAATGATTTGTATATTAAAACATAGAACAATAATTCCACTGATAATTTTTCTATAGATGGAATAAATGGTGTATGCTTTGCTTTTTAGATTTTTTTTTTTTTTGTAATATCTATATACAGAAGAAATTATAAAATAGTTTATTTCATTTGCCATCGAAATGAGTAGGCAATTGGCCTGCTTTAGGCATATGATTTTCACCCATAATTTAAACTTATAATTTTCACTCTAAAATTTGAAAACAAGATAAGGCATTTTAAGTTTCACAATTTCTACATGTCAAAGGATAAAGTCGCCAGATTTACAAAAGAAAATTAAAAGTACAAATAATCTTAAAATGAGTTCAAAACGAAAAATCCCTCCCCCGTTTCCACACACAACTTCCTCTTTTAAAATACGACTCTCCATGCCTCCTCCTTCCTCACTCATCCAAAACTCATGCCCCACCACCACCGCCTTCAACAATGTCTCTGGCCCGCCTCCTCCTCCTCCTCCTCCTCTTGCCCCTCCTCTCCTTCTTCCTCCTCCGCCCCGCCTCCGCCGTCCTCTGCCACCCGGAGGACAAGGAGGTCCTCCTCGGCATTAAGTCCTCCTTCAAGGACCCCAACGTCCTCGCCACCTGGGATCCGAACGTCGACTGCTGCCACTGGTGCTGCCTCAAGTGCCACTACAAGACCCACCGCGTCATCTCTCTCTTCTTCCTCAAATCCGACCTCCCCGGCCAAATCCCCTCCGCCATAGGCGACCTCACTTAACTTCAAGACCTCACCCTCCACAAGCTCTCGAACTTCACCGGCCCGATCCCAGACTCCTTTACCAAGCTCAAGTACCTGAATTTCCTGACTCTCAGCTGGCTCAATCTCACCGGCCCAATCCCTTCCTTCCTCGGCCAGCTCAAGAACCTCACCTACCTCAACCTCTCCTTCAACAAGCTCACCGGCAGCATCCCTGACTCTCTCTCCACCATCCCCGGCCTCGGCTACATTGGCCTCGACCGTAACCAGCTCATGGGGAAGATCCCGGCTTCCCTCGCCAACCTCAAGGCTAACAGCCTTTACCTCATCCTCTCCCACAACAGCCTCTCTGGTGAGCTACCGACAACCTTTGCCGGCATCGACTTCAGGAAGCTCAACCTTTCCCGGGATAGGCTTCAGGGGCACGAATCGCTGGTGTTTGGGAGGAACAAGAGCACGTACCACATCGACATCTCGAGGAACCAGTTCGAGTTCGACCTGTCGAAGGTGGATTTTAATGAGAGCTTGACGACCCTGGACATGAACCATAATAAGATTTACGGGTCCATTCCAAAGGCTGTGGAGAGTCTCCGGTTCCTGAACGTGAGCTACAACCGGCTGTGCGGGGAGACTCCCTATATTTCTTTCAAGTCTTCAGTGCATTAACTCCACGTGAGTGGTCGTCAGGTTTCAAGCTGATTTATTTTGCAATGCAAACAACGCGACTCACAAACATGGCCTGATGATCTAATTGTTCTTTTATTGAACTCTACGACCACCAATTAACTGCTTTGTCCATAAAATCAAATATGATTTCGTTATATTTTCATTACAAGATGTAGGAAGTAAAGGAACAAGAGCACGTACCACGACAAGAGCACGTACCGGAATCTCCCCGCACAGCCGGTTGTAGCTCACGTTCAGGAACCGGAGACTCTCCACAGCCTTTGGAATGGACCCGTAAATCTTATTATGGTTCATGTCCAGGGTCGTCAAGCTCTCATTAAAATCCACCTTCGACAGGTCGAACTCTGTTGGAAGATATGCAAGAGATTCTGAAAGTATATCGGGAATTGATTGAATTGATTGATTACAGAGAATCAATCTAATATTAGATTGATTTTGTAGAATATTACATTACCTTTCTTTGTGTATACTCCTTGTAATATAAACAGAAAAGCATTGTACACTGAAATACACAATATACAAAAGACAAAAGAATCTTCTTCCCGAAACCTTGTTCTTCTCTCTTTGCCGTCCGTTCCTTACTTGCTTTCGGATTCTGACATGGTATCAGAGCTAAGGCTTTAAGCTCCATCTTCCGCAATTGATTGCTTTCGAAGCTACAGGACAGATCAACGTCTTAATTACGAAAGAATTTATTCGAAGGAAGAAGAAACGGATTTTTTACCATGAATCCAGAGGATCTGCTCCCTGGGACAACCGGCGTTCCTCCCATAGGCGACGTCACACCAATAGAAGAGACACAAGGCCACAGCATCCATGCGACACCTGCAACTTCCACAACCCAGCAACAAATCCAGACTCAATGGCAGATATACCCGGCTCAGGCGAATATGGGGCAGCCCATTTAGGGCCATCCTTACCAATGGGTACCTTATCCATGGTACGTCGGGCAAGGCCCAAATCCATCATTGCCGGGGGTAACAAGTTACCAAAGCAATGTTCAACCTGACGGGAGTCTACCATCCGCAAGCGGGGCAGACCCAGCCGCCAAGGCAGATCGAACAAACGGGTCTGGAGGAGCGGGTTCCGGAATGAATCCCCATCCGGGATTTTTTAATACGAGTCATGGAACCGGTTTCAATGGGTCAGGTACAGGGACGAATCCCTACCCGAACATCTCACCCGGTTTCTTACCTTTTCCGATTACAGGCATCACCGGTCGACCGGAGCCAGGCGATCCCCTGCATGTATCAACCGCCGACGGTCCAGAGTTGCGACTGATTAGTCTGCAACTGACCGGGCCGGAAAAATACAACAAATGGTCACAAGACTTCCGGCGGGCCCTCGTCACAAAAGATAAAGACGGATTCCTTGACGAAACCGTACCTGTTCCGACGGATGAAAGGCTGGCGAGGCACTGGCGAAAGTGCAATCACCTGATCCGCACTTGGATCGGCAACTGCGTCTCGCCAGACGTCGCAGCAGGCCTCCCACCGACGGAAGATTCAAAAGCCATGTGGGACAACATAAAGGAAATGTATGGAAAGCTTGACCGAGCAAAAATTTTTTGGCTCACACAGGAATTAACAGATCTCAAGCAGGGAAACATGTCCGTCACAGCGATTTACAACAAACTGTCATCGCTCTGGAACGAGCTCGAGGCCACGGAAGAAAAACTCGAGGGACCTCCCGAAACCCTCAGGCAGTATAAATCCATCAAGGAGAGGGAGAAATCCACTCGGTTTCTCTTAATATTGAACGAAACATACCTAACTTTTCGTTCGCAGATCCTGACGATGGATCCCGTGCCATCCCTCGGCCGGATTTTCCAGCTGGCTGTCCAGGAAGAAAGCCAACGGCTCACAGCATCGGAGCAAGCACGAGGAGGCGAAGCCATCGCTCTCACTCTTCGCGGAGATTGCCGCGGAAGGGAATCAGGGGCGAGAACCCTAGCTCGGGAGAGAGAGATTCGCGAGGGGCTAGGGTTCCCAACCGCGGACAAAACCCTTAAAAGGGAAGGAGCCTACGGTGGAGATTTGATCCGGAGATCTGACGGCCTTGATTTCCCGCGGAGATCTGACGGTCTGGATTTAGCGCGTCGATCCGACGGTCCGCAAGCGGTCGATCTATACGGTGCATCAGACGGTGGAGATAATTCCACAATTAAATCATCCGACGGCCAATTTTATTCCGCATCAGTTCGAAATTTCGGACAAAATTCCAGGGGAAGAGGTAAATTATACTGTGAACATTGCAAACGCCCCCATCATACTATAGAAAATTGTTGGAAATTGCATGGAAAACCAGGAGAAAAAGAAAAAAAGAAAGGGTATTCTGCAGCTTACCAGGTGACTGGACCTACTGGATCAAGTAGTGACCGACCAATTTCTTATGGGCAATATCAGCAATTGATGCAGGCATTACAGAAAGCTGAAATTGGAAACAAAGGAGGCAGTTTTTCAGGTATATCCCATTGCCTGATTAATTCAATTTCAAAGAAGGCATGGATAGTTGACTCAGGAGCAAGTGACCATATCATTTGTGATACAAATTTTTTCTCACAAGTGCATAGGAAATTGGACACACCTATTTCTGTACAACTCCCAAATGGGAATATTACTCATGTCACAATGACAGGAACTGTCCAACTTAGCTCCCAAATTATCCTAAAAAATGTCCTATATGTCCCACAATTTCAGTTCAATCTGATTTCCGTATCCAAAGTCTACAAAGAAAATTCCTGTCGAATAATTTTCAATGCTGACACATGTTTTTTTCAGGCCCTTTAGACTGGGAAATTGATGGGCTTGGGTAGTCTTTCTGAAGGTTTATATTTCTGGACAAGTGTTGCAAGTCATCTAGATTTGAATTCAATTCCTTTCAATAAGTTGTCATTGTGTAATGCTATTGCCAATGACAAAGACTTTCTTTTACATTCAAGAATGGGACACAGTATTTTTTTTCCATACTCTAAATGTCCTATATGTCCTCTTGCAAAACAACCTCGCACATCTTTCCCTTTACATACCAAGCGTTCCACTACTATACTTTCTCTAATTCATGTGGATGTCTGGGGACCGTATCACACAACACATCGTGATGGTTCACGGTATTTTCTTACAATTGTGGATGATCACTCTCGGGCTACATGGGTATTCTTGATGCAATCAAAGGCACAAGTTCCATCTCATTTAAAAACGTTCATCGCCATGACTAAAAATCAGTTTGGAAAGTCAATTCAGCGAATACGAACTGACAATGGGAAGGAATTTTTTAGTCATGATTGCAGATCACTTTTCTCGCTTCATGGTATTCTACATGAAAGCTCTTGCATTTATACTCCACAACAGAATGGAGTGGTGGAACGCAAGCATCGTCACTTGCTGGAGGTTGCACGGGCTTTGAAGTTTCAGGGATCTGTTCCGGCAATATATTGGGGAGATTGTGTCCTCACTGCAGCCTATCTCATCAATCGTATGCCTACTCGGATATTAGCTGGTAAATCACCCTTTGAATTACTTTATGGAAAGAAACTAGCAATAGATCATCTTCGAGTTTTTGGTTGTCTTTGTTATACTGCAACCATGGGACCTCGAGATAAAATGAGTCCACGTGCAAGGAGGTGCATTTTCATGGGTTATCCTACCTTACAAAAAGGTTATTATGTCCTAGATCCATCAACAGGAGAATTTTTCGTGAGCAGGGATATTATATTTCATGAAACTGTCTTTCCATTTCGAGCATCTACAGAGGATTTGGATATCTCCAATAGTCCTCATCTTTCCTCAATTGAGGAAAATATATCTCCTGAATATTTTCTAGTAGCATCACCAGGACAAGTCATTCCACCTCCTTCAGTTGATCAGTCGACTCAACAGGCCACGTTGCAAAGAAACTCTGATCTTCCGATCAACACTGAATATGATTCTGGCGAACAAATCACCAATGATGCTACGGAAGTATCTTCACCTTCGCCACCAACGGATCATCCACGTCGTTCGGGGCGAGCTACAAAACCGCCAGCATGGACCAAAGACTATGTCTGCGCCTCACTGAATGGACCAGGTATTCACTATCCAATATCTTCATATGTCTCCTTTGACAAACTCTCGTCAGAGCATAGATGTTGTATTAGTCGTATATCAGATGAGAAAGAACCGTCTAGTTATCATGAGGCATCCATAGATCCAAGATGGCAAAAGGCCATGAAAACAGAATTACAGGCCTTATCTGATAATCACACATGGGAAATAGTTCCTTTGCCCTCAAATCGGAAATCCATAGGATGCAAATGGGTATATAAAGTAAAGTATAGAGCTGATGGATCCATTGAACGCTACAAAGCTCGACTAGTAGCCAAGGGATATACACAACGAGAAGGTTTCGACTATCACGAAACTTTTTCGCCTGTTGCTAAAGATGTCACCGTCCGCTCTTTCTTATCAGTTGCAGCCATCCATGATTGGACGTTGCACCAAATGGACGTTCATAACGCTTTTCTTCATGGTGATCTGGATGAAGAAATTTACATGGATATTCCTCAGGGCTTACGGAGACAGGGGGAGAATAAAGTATGTCGTCTCCGCAAATCCCTTTATGGGCTAAAACAAGCTTCCAGACAATGGTATGCTAAATTTGCCAATGCCCTCATCAGTGCAAACTTCAAACAGTCAAAATATGATCATGCCTTATTCACATGGACCAAAGGTACGTCATCTATTTACTTGATGATCTATGTAGATGACATTCTTATCATGGGGAATGATGAAGTTGCAATAAAGAGCCTAAAGAAATATTTACATACTACATTCCATATAAAAGATCTGGGAGCACCAAAATATTTCCTTGGGATTGAGATTGCCCGATCTCATCAAGGAATTTCTCTCAGTCAGAGGAAGTTTGTGTTAGAAATTATTTCAGAGGCCGGTTTATCAGAATGCAGGCCAGCTGTCATTCCAATCGAACAGAATATCAGATTGACTACAGCAGACCACACTGGAGGAACTTGTCAGGATGACCCTATATTACAGGATCCGACGAGTTATCAGAAGCTCGTTGGAAAACTGATTTATCTAACTATGACCAGGCCTAATATATCATATGCAGTGCAGAATCTTAGCCAATTTATGCACAAACCAAAGGAATCTCATATGAATGCCGCTCTAAAGGTCGTAAAGTATTTGAAGGGATGTCCAGGACTCGGGATACTTCTATCTAGAAGATGCGACATGAAAATGACAGCATATTGTGATGCAGACTATGCAACATGTCCTATGAGTCGAAGGTCCATAACTGGATTTTGCATTAAGTTGGGAGACTCTCTTCTTTCGTGGAAAACCAAGAAGCAAGCAACAGTTTCTTTATCCTCAGCTGAAGCAGAATATAGGGCCATGGCAAAGACCACATGTGAAATTGTGTGGATACGAGGATTACTTGGTGATCTCGGAATTCAGCTCAAAGGCCCGACGAAGCTATTTTGTGACAATGAATCAGCTTTGAAGCTTGCGGCAAATCCTGTAATGCACGAGAGAACCAAGCACATAGAAGTGGATTGCCATTTCACTCGGGAGAAGATTCAAGAAGGAATAATCGAGACAAGAGGAGTTGGAACTACTAACAACCTGCAGATGTATTTACCAAGGCCTTATGTCAAAGACAACATGCATATCTACTTAGCAAGCTAGGTGTCTTGGACATCTACAAGCCACCAGCTTGAGGGGGAGTGTTGGAAGATATGCAAGAGATTCTGAAAGTATATCGGGAATTGATTGAATTGATTGATTACAGAGAATCAATCTAATATTAGATTGATTTTGTAGAATATTACATTACCTTTCTTTGTGTATACTCCTTGTAATATAAACGTAAAAGCATTGTACACTGAAATACACAATATACAAAAGACAAAAGAATCTTCTTCCCGAAACCTTGTTCTTCTCTCTTTGCCGTCCGTTCCTTACTTGCTTTCGGATTCTGACAAACTTGAACTGGTTCCTCGAGATGTCGATGTGGTACGTGCTCTTGTTCCTCCCAAACACCAGCGATTCGTGCCCCTGAAGCCTGTCCCGGGAAAGGTCGAGCTTCCTGAAGTCGATGCCGGCAAAGGTTGCCGGTAGCTCACCGGAGAGGCTGTTGTGGGAGAGGATGAGGTAGAGGCTGTTAGCCTTGAGGTTGGCGAGGGAAGCCGGGATCTTCCCCATGAGCTGGTTATGGTCGAGGCCAATGTAGCCAAGGCCGGGGATGGTGGAGAGAGAGTCAGGGATGCTGCCGGTGAGCTTGTTGAAGGAGAGGTTGAGGTAGGTGAGGTTCTTGAGCTGGCCGAGGAAGGAAGGGATTGGGCCGGTGAGATTGAGCCACCGAGAGTCGGGAAATTCAGGTACTTGAGCTTGGTAAAGGAGTCTCGGGATCGGGCCGGTGAAGTTCGAGAGCTTGTGGAGGGTGAGGTCTTGAAGTTAAGTGAGGTCGCCTATGGCGGAGGGGATTTGGCCGAGGAGGTCGGATTTGAGGAAGAAGAGAGAGATGACGCGGTGGGTCTTGTAGTGGCACTTGAGGCAGCACCGGTGGCGGCGATCGACGTTCGGATCCCGGTGGCGAGGACGTTGGGGTCCTTGAAGGAGGACTTAATGCCGAGGAGAACCTCCTTGTCCTCCGGGTGGCAGAGGACGGCGGAGGCGGGGCGGAGGAGGAAGAAGGAGAGGAGGGGCAAGAGGAGGAGGAGGAGGAGGAGGCGGGCCAGAGACATTGTTGAAGGTGGTGGTGGTGGGGCATGAGTTTTGGATGAGTGAGGAAGGAAGAGGCATGGAGAGTCGTATTTTAAAAGAGGAAGTTGTGTGTGGAAACGGGGGGAGGGATTTTTCGTTCTGAACTCATTTTAAGATTATTTGTACTTTTAATTTTCTTTTGTAAATCTGGCGACTTTATCCTTTGACATGTAGAGATTGTGAAACTTAAAATGCCTTATCTTGTTTTCAAATTTTAGAGTGAAAATTATAAGTTTAAATTATGGGTGAAAATCATATGCCTAAAGCAGGCCAATTGCCTACTCATTTCGATGGCAAATGAAATAAACTATTTTATAATTTCTTCTGTATATAGATATTAAAAAAAAAATTCTAAAAAGAGAAGCATGCGCCATTTTTTCCATCTATAGAAGAATTGTCGGTGGAATTATTGTTCCATGTTTCAATATACAAATCATTAGCAATAATAAGAGCAAAGATAAATGATTATGTGACAATCTTTAATCTATTATTAACATAATAGTTTATTATAAAGCACAAAAAATCAAATAACAAATAATTATAAATTATTGTAGGGCCACTCTTTTAAAAATTTGTGATTCACAACAAACTGTTATTTAAAAATTTGTGATTCGTAACAAATTGTTATATTTGATAACCCAAAGACTATTATACCCGACCTCAGCTACATCGTCGATGCTTTAAGATTTGAGCAAACCTACTCGTAAACTTGTTTTTACCTTCGATAACCATGCTTTGATCAGAAAAGGAAAGGACTGTCTTTTGAATCCCGATGCTTCTTTTAACTCCACGTGAGTCGTCGTCATATTTCAAGCTGATGATTTGGTTGTTCTTTTGTTGAACTCTACGAGCTGAAATTAACAGCCTTGTCCATAGAATCAAATATGATTCTGTTATATTTTCATTAAAAGATTTAGCAAGTAAAAAAACTATATGAAAAAAAAAAAAAAAAAAAAACGCCTCTTTTCATTTCTAGCATTTGCTCATGCTCTTGGGTTCATGGCCATCAGACAATATGGAGATTCCTGACACAGCTTGAGTGTTTTATCGAAAAAAAAGAGTTCGAATTCTGAACCTATATAAGAAAAAATGTTTGAGTAACTTTCCATGTAATATATCTTAACACGTCTCAAGTGTTTTTTTTTTTTTTTAAATAGTTCAAATCCTAAACCTATATGAAGAAACATGATTGACTAACTTTTCATTTAATATCTCTTAATACGTTAACTAGTCACTGATCAACTAAACTCGTTAAGCGCTCTCTTCCTAGCTAGCTATTGGCCTTTAAATTTCCTAGTATATTCAAAGGCAGAATTAAATCTCCATCTCGGTTAAACTCATGCACGTCCATTGGTCCCTTTACATAGCCATAATAGGCAGTTTTTTTCGAAGGAGCAGCTATTAAATCAGAAGCCAACACGTTCCTTCAAGCTTTACCTATATAACAAAACAAAAAACCACGTTTTTTAAAAATTTGTACTCCGCTGCTCGCTGTCGCTGGGGGCTGTAGACAATATAATATGGGTGGCGTCAAGGGTCAAAGTCAAACTAATAAGGCAAGTTGCGTCCCTGGTCAAACGTGTGCTTATCTTTCTCATTGTGCAAAGAAGGTTTTGGCATACAGCTTGCATGGTGGGCCCCCGTATATACATATCCATGTCCATACCAGAGCCTTCTTCTTTTCCATTTTCGGTTCAGAACAAAGGGGGCTGCTGGTTCAGCAGTTTTGTTTTGGTACTTCCTCTGCACAGATAAGACAACGTTCCCGTTGTATCCGGCCCACGCCTCCGGTCGAAATTTTCTCGTTCATTTGGGCCTTCCGCATCCCAACGTTGTACAAAGCACAGGACGATGCGTGATTGTCCTGGAAACTCTCAGGAATAGATAGCATGACAGCCCGTCTGGCGTGTGAGGTAAGGAGCATGCTTTGCTTGGGTTAATTTGGATGTTCATTGGACCAAGTGAACTCCTAAATTCCCATTGTTGTACCGATAGATCAGCCCGGCCTAATACCAACCGGCTGGATGATAATACCTTTTACTTTTAAAATATCCTTTGAAATTGGATAAGTTCTTTAACTATATTGTGTATGAACCGGGCAGTTGAATTTTATGAGAATGATGTTATTATCAATTATGATTTACCCTTTTTTGTGTCTATGTAAACATTCCAGACAAAAGATTTACTAACTTGATATTGGTATACCTGTTAAAAAAAATTGTGATGCATTACAAGTGAATTACTTTTTTTTTTCTTTTTCTTTTTCTCACTTTTGACCGAACGTCGGTGCCAAATTGCCCATCTAAATTTTGGAGTTTGCACATACTCCCCCTCCAACCGAAGCAAAGGAATTTGCCTCTTTTCAATATGGATTGAATTGGGGCTTGAATGGGTTCAGTCCGTCCAAGGAAATAGCCCTAGGCCCAAAGTGGATTAAAGCGTCCAAGAAATCTAACTAGAACGTAGTGCTTATACGGTGATTCTAATACCCACTAGACAAAAATTGGGCGTAAATCCGGGCAGGGACCCACCTTCCACAAGCCGCAGGTAAGTCGCGCAAATGACGAGATGGGGAGTTGAACTTTGGCCTTGCGGGTGGCCAGCGTGCACTCCACCATCTCTGCCACCAATGGGGTGGGTGACAAAAATTGAAGTTCACACCTACAAATCTCACAAATTGGAAGGAATGAGCATGCAGATTTTATAGGCAACCTTTGAAAGTGGCAAACATAGACTTGAGGGAATATAATGTGCAGAGGCTCTAATAATGAGTTCCAATGCTTGGGGCTGCACCAATGGTTGATTCCTTTGTATTTTCTGAATGAGAAATCTGGGCAAATGGTCTCCAGCAATATGATTTCGCGTAAATTTTGTAAGGACCCATCTTGGAACAGGCTGCAGGGAGACACGTCGCTGCTGTTCGGGGTAAACAAGACGAACGACTACATCGACATCTCAAGGGACCTGTTTGAGCTCAACCAATCGAGGGTGGAGCTGAGCCAGAGCATTCTGTGGCTGGACATTAACCATAACAAGATTGATGGGGCGATGCCGGAGGCGATGAAGGATCTGCTGCTGCAGTTCTCGGACTTGAGCTACAACAGGTTGTGTGGGGAGATTCCGGTGGGAGAGCGGTCGTAGAGCTTTGGTTACTCGGTGTATTTCCATAACCGTTGCTTGTGCGGTGTTACTCGGTGGGAGGGTGGCTTGAACTGTTCACGGCCACTGACTGATAATCACCATCTCATGTCTGCGTTCCATAGTGTTCATTGCTCTTGAGTGGGAGAAGTTGTGGAGTCAAAGGCGAAAGCGACCAGTCGACATTTAAGTCTTCAACCACGTTCGACTCTCCGCAAGCGAATGTTTCTCTTCAATTGTTTTTGTTTTTTGTTTTTGCTTGTATCTTCCAGGCTATTTAGCTTTCAATAATCTCTTCCATTCTCGTGGCATTAGCATTTTTGATGTGCGAGGGATCAGAAAGCCACGTGATCGAAGGCGGTGATGCTCTAAACTAATTACAAGGATTGGACTAAAGAAATTAAACTCATGGAAATCTTACCAAGATAGTTGACTAAATGGAGAATACATAGTAATTTTTTAGACATAGAATTCAAGGCCTTGTATTAATTTACATATCACTATCCATTAAGTGAGTCCATGATTTTTATCCCATCACGATGAGAACGAGAATTCATAACCAATATACCTAAATTCATGTCTATTCTCGCAAACTAATCAAGGTTTCTTGAGACCGATGATAAATTGGAGAATTGAATCTATGATCTTCAACATCCAAATCGAATTCAAATCACTCGACTCACCGCAGTAACGGTGTCATGTTTCGTTAACTTTTAGTGACTGACTTTGCAGTTGTGGCAAGAAATATTCTCCCAGAAGTTGCTCGTTCGAGTTGAAAGGAAGGGAGAAAAAGAAAATCGCCTCCAGATTCATTAATGGGAATTCAAACGAAGCAATTATTTTATTCTATTCTAACATGACGGCGGTCCCTTTCGACAGTCAACTATGGACAAATCTTTAAATGCCAGCGTAGGCCCCTCTTCATTGGCCGCTTCGGATATGCCGAGCCACGTGGAGGAATGAACATGGCATCCGTAAATAAGGTTGAAGGAGAGATAGCTTTCGTTCTTGACCGGTCCAAGTAGCGCCGACTATGGAAAAATTGTTCAATCTAAACGTTTCAACAATTTGTCAATATAATCCTTTCAACTAATTATCTACATAATAAATTTAGGACTAAACAGATAAAATTTCAGAAAATTTAAGACTTAATTAATACAGTAAAAAGTTTAAGACTAAATTAACAAATCATTAAAAGGTTTAAATTAAATTAACAGATGTATAATAAGTTTAGAACTTTTTGAATAGTTATCTCCATTAACCATTTGTATATACACTTTTAGTTGATTTTGTCATTATGTGTGTGTCTTCACTTATATTAAGTCAGTAAACCTTTTGCTATATCTTGACTTCTTTGTCCTCACTTATATTAAGTTAGTAAACCTTTTGCTATATCTCGACTTCTTTGTACTTTCATCAAATCAAAGTTCTCTTTCAATAACAGAAGACCTTTTCCTTTCCTAGACCAAAATGATAAAACTTTTGTGTTCTTTCTATCTATCGTGAATGTAATTTAGCATGAATGAAAAAAACAAAACAAATAACCGAAGTGTGAGAGTCAAAATTAACACCATATCTTAGAAAATCATGAATTCAACGTATGGATGGTTAGTGCCTTTGCTACTGATCCACGTTGGGTTGAGACGATGAGGACTAAGTTTGATAGTTAGACTCTCCACACAATGAAACAAATGAAAAATTTTCACGTCTTTGCCTTTAGATTATTAAGTAAAGATATAAGAATGGGTGTCTTTGCCTTTAGATTATTAAGTAAAGATATAAGAATGGGTCATGATATTGAGATGAATTTCCATGCTTCGCAAAATGGATCCAAAGTGTTTTGAGACATGACAAGCGATATGGGTTTCCCATATCCAAAATGGCTCTTACTTCAAAGTCGTGTTAGCGCGAGGGCCCACTGATAGAATTTACTCTTAATTATTGCTAAGATTCTGCATGTTAAATTATAGAGCAATAATTCCACGAGCAATTCTTCAATAGAACGGGAAAAGAGCGTATACTTTGCTTTTTAGAAAAATTATTTGCGAAGAGATATATAATAATATTATAAATATTATTATATATAAAAGAAATTATAGAAGTAGAAGTAGAAATAGTCTTAAATGGAGAAAATATTAGGTAGGTGAAACACTCATCTTAGGTGAAATGGAAAACCATACAAAAGTCGACACTCCACGTGTAATTCGGGTCCCACTTTCAACAATTTTTGCTCTCCCCCCTCCTCTGTTATTTCTTCCATGGACCTTCGCAACTGAACTCATGCGTGTGCATTTCTAATAGAGGTGTTAAATGGGTTGCATGACCCATTTATGGACCCATTTATGATTAAATGGGTCATTAATGGGTCAAGTTTTCTTTCATAAAGCATCCATAATGGGTTTTAATGGGTCAAGACTAAGATATATAGGTTTTAAATGGGTTAGAGAATTGACCCATTTATCAACCCATTAAAAATGAACCTATTTATTTTCACTCAAAACCTCACCATCTCTCTCCTCTCTTTAACTTTACAAATTTTTATTATTTTTGTTTATTATTTTTGTTTATTATTTTTCTTTTTTTTTTTTTCTTTCCTTTTTTTTTCTTTCTTTTTTTTTTTTTTTTGTTTCTTCTTCCTCCGGTCGCCGGTGATCGGCTAGGCGAGCGACATCGGGTGAGCTCAAGCTCGCCGGATCCGGCGAGGCGGAGGCCTCGCCGACGCTCGGCAAGGCTCGAGCCTCGCCGATCCGGGCGAGCCTCAAACTCGCCGACGTCTAGCGAGGCTCGAGCCTCGCCAAATCCTGCGAGAGGTGAGCTCGAGCTCGCCAGATCTGGCAAGGCGGAGGCCTCGCCGATGTTCGGCAAGGGGCGAGCTCAAGCTCGTCGGATCTAGCGAGCCTCGAGCTCGCCGGCGTCGGCGAGTCGGGCGAGCTCGAGGCTCGCTTATGGCCGGCCGCCGGCGGTTTTCGTGGCCGACGACCGACTAAAGAAGAAGAAGAAGAAAAAGAAAAATTATATTCTTAAAAATAAAAATAAAAATAATTAAAACTCGATTTTTTAAAAATAATTATTTTAAAAATTATAAAAATTGTCCATTAAATTTGTGTTGTATAAAACCATTTTAGCAATATCATTTTAAAAAAAAAAAAAATATATATATATATATATATATATATACTTTTTTAGGTTTCGTTAAATGAGTTGGGTATGGGTCGGATTCAGGTATGGGTCGGGTCGGGTCGGGTATGGGCAAAAAATTTTGCACTATAATAAATGGGTCATAAACAGGTTAAATGGGTCGATTTGGGTCGGACCATTTATGACCCGACCCAAATCCGACCCGACCCACCCGTTTAACGGGTCTAATTTCTAACACGTCCTTTCAAGATTTGGACTCCGCTACTCGCTGCCAGTGGGGCTAATAGATGAGAAAATATTAGCCGAAGCTTTGAGGCCAACTCAGCCAAAAACGAGTCCATTTATTTTGTGACATGTGTCGTAAAAGGCCCCACAAGTCAGTCTCTGTCTCCCCTTCTCTCCTTCTCCCTCCCTCACCCTCTCTTCTCTCCCTGCACGTCTTTCTCTCTCTCTCCTCCATGTGAAGATGAGAGAACTGTATTGAAGAACCAAAAAAATGCAGAGACAAGAAGATATATCGAAGATTTGAAGATCAATCAAGAAAAGCCTGTCCAAAAAAAAATCAAGAAAAGCTTTGTATTCTTCTTATTTCAATGACAATGTAATACATAACTTGTACATCATCAATGAGCAGAAAGAATTTCTCATCTCAACTTCTCTCCTTCTCTCTTTATATTGCTTGTACACTACAGAGTACTCAATAATGGAGAGTTTCTCTCTCTCTCTCTCTGTATATCTACTTAACAATTGCCATAGAACTTTTTCATCTACACATCCTTTCCTATTGAAGAAGATGAAGTTTCTAACTGACAGAACTAATTTTTGTTTTTAACTTTTCCAACTGAATAACAGCTTTACATGTCTTCATAGGCTAGCAATCCGTGTCAATCTTCCTCACAAATTCACCATCGTTGATGACAATCCTCACCGTCCTTCATCTCGTCGTTCATTTGCAGCTCCTTCTTTAGACTAGTATCGCCCACTTCTTTCCCTTTTTCCCTGTATCAGCAATACTTGTTTTTGTTCTTTCGTTAGTCTCAAGCAAAGATCTGTTCTTTCTCCAAAGATCGCATTATGGACAGCTGATTTAGTTGATTGATATACCTTAACATTCCCCCTCAAATTGGGGATGGGTGGAAAATCAAGACCCAATTTGGTGCGTAGTTGACAATGTGAAAAACGTGAGAGAGACTTGGTGAAAATATCAGCAAGTTGAGAATTACTTGGGATATATTGGACATGAAGGGATTCAGAGGAGACTTTTTCTCGAACGAAGTGGAAGTCCACTTCGATATGTTTTGTTCGAGCACATAACACATGATTGGCACTGAGAGCAATGGCTGATTTATTATCACAGAACATATGTGTGGGATGAGTGAGAGCACATCCTATGTCTCGCAAGACAAAACTGATCCAGGTAAGTTCGGCAAAGGTTGAAGCAAGAGCATGATACTCAGCTTCTGTAGAAGATCTACTTACTGTGGTCTACTTCTTGGCTACCCAAGAAATAAGGTTGGAGCCAATATAAGTACAGAAACCTGTAGTTGATCTTCAAGTTTCAGTACATCTAGCCCAGTCTGCATCTGAAAAACCATATAGATGTGGAGAGCTTTGAGAATGAATGAATATGCTAAAACTGATAGTGCCTTTGATATATCGTAGAACCCTTTTAAGTCTATAGAGATCTGCAATAGTTGGTGTCTGTAATTTTTGACAAAGTAAATTGGTAGCATAGGCAATGTCAGGGCGTGTCAAAGTGAGATACTGAAGAGCACCAACCAGGCTGCGATACTCAGTAGGATTGGATAAAGAAGTAGAATCATTTTGCAAAATGAGTGGTCTTAGTGACAGAGGAGTGGAAATTGGTTTACATTCAGACATGTGGGCTCGAGTGAGAAGGTCACTCGCATATTTGGTCTGGCACAGAAATAAATGATCAGAATTTTGTTTGACTTCAATGCCAAGAAAATAGTGCAGTGGGCCAAGGTCTTTCATGTGAAACTTGAGACTTAGAGAATGAATTAGAGTAGAGAGTAGTTGAAAGGAACTTCCAATTAGGACAATGTCATCAACATACAATAGTAAAAGAATGGTATCTTGTCTATGATGATATATGAATAAAGATGGGTCTGCAGCGCTGCAAAAGAATCCATACTCAAGTAAAAAATCACTGAACTTCTCAAACCATGCTCGAGGGGCTAGTCGAAGGCCATAGAGTGACTTTCTGAGCAAACACACATGATGAGGTTTCTGGGGGTCTTGAAAGCCAGGAGGCTGCTCCATGAAGACTGTTTCATTTAGTGTGCCATGTAAAAATGCATTTTTAACATCAAGTTGATGAATGGGCCACTGTCTCATCTTTGCTACAGAGAGAACTATTCAAATTGTGGCATGCTTAATCACTGGACTGAAAGTCTCTGTGAAGTCAATACCTTCTTCCTGATGAAAGCCTTTAGCAACTAACCGAGCTTTCAGTCTGTCAAGGCTACCATTAGATGTAAGTTTCGTTTTAAAAACCCACTTGCAGCCAATTACATTCATTTGATCAATTCGAGGAGTTAATTCCGAGGTTTTATTTTGATACAATGCATCCATTTCTTCTGTCATTGCTTTATACCAACCTTCATGTGCCGATGCTAATTTAATTGACTTTGGTTTAGAAGGTACATCATAAACAGCAAGACATGCATACCTGGAATTAGGTTTTATAATGCCAGACTTTGATCGAGTCTGCATTGTATGACTGGAAGTTGTTCCCTGCATTAAGTGGCTGGAAATGATTCCTTGTGATATATGAGAAGGGACAACTTGTTCAGATCCGAAGCTTGTATTATTGGATATTGCCGTATCAGCAGAGGACATCTCTTGATGTTGTACAGGTGAAGATGCTCCATCTTGTGTTGTTGTTGTAGAGATGACATGTTCTTGTGTTATTGCTGGTAGTAAAGATAAATGATCAGTATAAGGTATAGTAACTTGTTTTGAATGTTGAGAATTCCTTGCAATATTATCTTCATCTAGCTGCAGATAGGCTGCACATGTCTGAGAACAAGTAGAAGCTGTTTCTTTGCTTGTTGATTCCATAAGTTGTATTTCTTTTGCCCATAGCTGATAAAGTGTTGTAAATGGTGCATATTTTGTTGGACACATCTTGGTGAAAGGGAATAAATTCTCATCAAACTTCACATGTCTACTGATATAAACTCGACCTGTTGAAGGCACAAGACATCGGTAGCCTTTATGGTGTTCACTATAGCCAATGAACACACAGGTGAGAGATCTTGGATCGAACTTGTGCTGAGCATAGGGTCGTAAACATGGATAGCAAGCACATCCAAACACCCTGAAATGATCATAAGCTGGTTCTTGTTGATACAGCTTTCTGTGAGGTGATTGCATTTGCAATTTTGGTGTTGAAAGTAGGTTGATGACATAGTTAGCTGTTATAAATGCATCAACCCAATATTTCAGTGGAACTCTGCCATGATATAACATGGCAAGACTTAATTCAACAATGTGGCGATGCTTTCTCTCAGAGATGCCATTCTGTGCAGGTGTATAAGGACAAGAAATGTTATGTTTGATACCATAGTCTTGCAAATGAGCTTGAAATCTGTGACTAAGAAATTCTCCTCCACCATTACACTGAAAGATCTTGATTTTCGACCCACATTGGTCCTCTACTTGCTTTTGGAACAGAACAAAGATCTTATAGAAGCCTGACTTCAACTTTAATGGATATATCCAGCTAAATCGAAAGAAATCATCTACAAACAGAATATAGTACTTGAAATTCTGAAAAGAAGTCACAGGTGAGGGACCCCATATATCACAATGGATTTTCTGTAGGGGCATAGTTGTTACAGATTGAGATGAAGGAAATGGTAAAGCTGCAGTCTTAGCAACTTGACAACTACTACATATATTCTGCATTCTACTATTACACTGAATGAGTTTTTGATTCTGCAGGCACTTCAAGATATTCAAATCAGTGTGTGCTAATCTTTGATGCCATGTGTCCTCTCCTTCTACTCTGTGTCTTTGAGCTAGAAAAGCTTGTGTTGTTTATGAATTCACTTGATACAGCCCTTTAATTTTCCTTCCGAGCAGCAGAGTTGTGTTGGTGCAGTTGTCCTTTATATAGACACCGAATTTGTCAAAAACAAATGAGCATAGATAGTCATCTGTTAATTTGGATACTAATAGAAGATTTTTCTTTATATTAGGAACAATTAGTACATCATTTAGAGGCAATAAACTTTCGCCAGTATGTAGCAATGTATCACCAGTATATGTAATAGGCAAGTATGATCCATCACCAATCATAACAGTGTCATATCCAGTATATTCAGAAGAATTATGAAGTATACCAGGATTAGCTGTGATATGTGCAGTTGCACCAATGTTTGGATACCACTCGCTGCCTTTAGAGTTTTCAAGATGTATAGCTGCAAGAGCTGTTGGTATCTCCTCAGCTTGATAGGAGTTATCAAATCTATACCAGCAGTGTAAAGCATCATGGCCTGGTTTCTTGCAGATTTGACACTCTAATTTTATGCTGTTAGCTGGTTTCTCATCCTGCACACTCTTAGAAAGAGTTAGATTAGAAGGATAAGATCTCATTTCTTGGTATCTCTGTGATGGACCAGCATAGGGACGAAATCCTGAGGTGAAAACAGAGTCAGAGGAATTGTGATAAGGTTTGGTTTTCTGACTTTCTCGCATGTAACTAATATTGCTAGATCTGTAACCTGAATCTTCTCTAGGATATTTGAATCCTCGACCCCTGTTATTAAGGAAACGTCCCCTACCATAGCTACGGCCTCCTCTGTAATTTCCTCTTTGAGCTACAAAACCTGAGTTTTGAGGGATGTACTCTCCATCAGTAGTTTCTTTAAATTGTGTTTGAGAGTGTCTTTGCCCAAAATAAGCCATATTGGAGTTAAACTGAGTCCTAGAGTAATTTTGCATTCTTGATTCGAACATTTCTAATTGTGCAATTACCTCATCATACTCAGGTTGAGGCTTTAGACAGTATATTGTGGTTCGAAAACTTTCATATTCAGAACCCAAACCTTCCAACACACTAAACAACTTAGTTATTTCGTCCACAGGTTTTCCTATAGCATTCAACTGATCACATATGGACTTGTATTCTCTAAGATAAACTGAAAGAGCTCGATCATGTTTTTGATAGGCTTGAAGTTTCCCCCTTAATTCGAATTCTCTTGCTACTGATTTTTGTGTGAAGCGATTCAAAAGTGTCTGCCACACTTCATAAGATGTTTCTAAACCAATTATTAAGCTCAGTATATTTTCAGAGACAGCTCCACTTATCCATGAAGACACCGGTGATCGGTTTTTGTCCATCAATATAGTACGGATTTATAGTTTCGATCTCACATCCTTCAACTACACTCTGCAAAGATTCGAGGAGGTGATGTAATATCACCATTAATAAAGCCAAAGAGTTCTTGGCTTTTCGTAAAACTCCGTGGATCCGAACTTGCCACAAAAGGAAATTGTCTTCGGCAAGCTTAATTGTGACAAAGTTAGAGATATTCACATGTATAGGAAAGAGATACTTTGGTGCTCTTACTGCCATTATTGTATTCTCTCAACTTTGAAGAAGAAGATAGCAATGGTGTTATGAAGAACTAACACAATTACCGTGATACTGCAACTTCAGCTTCTTCTTTCTCGATCTAATGAATAGCTACTAAATGAATCCTTCTGGCAGATGTGATCGCCAGCTCTGATACCATGTGAAGATGAGAGAACACTATTGAAGAACCAAAAAAATGCAGAGACAAGAAGATATATCGAAGATTTGAAGATCAATCAAGAAAAAGCTTTGTATTCTTCTTATTTCAATGACAATGTAATACAGAACTTGTACATCATCAATGAGTAGAAAGAATTTCTCATCTCAACTTCTCTCCTTCTCTCTTTATATTGCTTGTACACTACAAAGTACTCAACAATGGAGAGTTTCTCTCTCTCTCTCTCTCTCTGTATATCTACTTAACAATTGCCATAGAACTTTTTCATCTACACATCCTTTCCTATTGATGAAGATGAAGTTTCTAACTGACAGAACTAATTTCTGTTTTTAACTTTTCCAACTGAATAACAGCTTTACATGTCTTCATAGGCTAGCAATCCGTGTCAATCTTCCTCACAAATTCACCATCGTCGATGACAATCCTCACCGTCCTTCATCTCAGTCGTTCATTTGCAGCTCCTTCTTTAGACTAGTATCAGCCACTTCTTTCCCTTTTTCCTGTATCAGCAATACTTGTTTTTGTTCTTTCGTTAGTCTCAGCAGCATCTGTTCTTTCTCCAGCATCAGCATTATGGACAGCTGATTTAGTTGATTGATATACCTTAACACTCCGCCTAACCCATTTTCCCTTCTTTGACCTGAACCTTAAGCCAGACCTCAAACACACCGCCATTGCTTCCGACACGTTGCCTCCATCTATGCCTCCTTCTTCGCCCGCTTCTTCTCTGACCTCCAGTGCCACCGCCTCCTGTTCAACTTCTCCCGCGTCCTCTGTGTTTGCATCCGTGTCGACCAGGAGGTCAAGGTCCTATGCGTGTTGACGAACCACACCGTTGCCTTCACTTCGCTGTTGCCTAAGCCGACCTTGGCAACCTTGAACCACGACCTTGAACCAACCCAGATTTGATGTCGAGCTGAGCTCTAGATCTCAAATCTAGGGCTCGCTCGACTTAGATCCAAAATCTAAGGCTCAAGATCGCCGGCCGAGCTCGAGCTCGACGACGGAGGACTGAGACGGTGATGAGATGGTGGACTGAGACGGCGGTGAGGAGGTGGTGGTCGCGTTTGTGCTCGTCCCTGTCGGAGTGAAAGGAAGAAGAAAACAATAATAATAATAATAAAAGACGAGAAAAGGGGTCAGGCAGAGGAGAGAGAGAAAGAGGAAGACTTGTAGAGAAGAGGAGAAGGGGTGAGGGAGGGAGAAGAGGAGATAGAGACTGACTTGTGGGGCCTTTTATGACACGTGTCGTAAAATAAATGGACTCGTTTTTTGCTGAGATGACAGCTTAGCCAATATTTTCTCAATAAGGCAAGTTGAGTCCTTGGTCCAACGCGTGCTTCCTTGTTTTTCTCATTTTGCGAAAGAAGGTTCTGCCATACAACTTGCTCGGTGGGCCCCCGTAATATCCTTATCCATATCCATATCAGCCTGATTCTTTTCCATTTTCGGATCAGAACAAAGGGGCTAGTTCAGTGGTCCTGTTTTGGTGCTTCCCCCTGAAAGCTCTTCCTCTCCACTGAGCAGACAACTTTCTCCCGTCGTTTGCGGACCACGCCTTGGGTCGACATTATCATCTCGTTCGGCTGGTCCCTCCACATCCCAACGTCGTCCAAACACCCACGCGCCGCGCAGTGCGCAGCACAGGACGAAGCGTGACCGGCACAAAGGTCCCGCAATCGCTCGGGAATGGATAGCACAACAACTACCACACGGGGCCTGAGATAAAGAGCATATGCTTTGCCTTGGGCTCACTTGGATGTCCATTTCACCAGGTGAACTCCACAATCCTGGCCGTTGTACCGATGGATTGTGCCTGACTTAATCCCGACCCTAATCCCAAGGAATTTTACATCTCCCAATTTTTAATGTGGCTGGATGACAATGTTTTTTACTTTTTCCTTGAAAGAGAAGATTCCTTTTAAAATGACCTTAGAAATTAGGTAAGCATTTGAATTATATTATTGTGCATGAATCGGGCTCATTGAATTTTATGAGAATAACCTTATTATCAATTACGATATACCATTTTCCATATCTTTTTTAAATAGTCCGGACAAATCATTTACTAACTTATGTTGATAATGGTATGTGTGATTAAAAATATCGTGACGCATTACAAGTAAATTACTTACGCTTCATTTTTTCTTAGTCCAAAATCTTAGAGCCGAGCCTGATTTCAACCTGAGGATGACTTTGTCATTGCGTGTGTAGCTTCTTCAAATAAATTAACTCAGTGCACCTTTTGCCAAATCCTGAATCCTTGTAATTTGAAATTCTCGAACCCTAAAAGTCTCATCAAAGCGCTCTTTCAGTGAATAGGAAGAGAAGAAACAACTCTAGGGAGGGAGTCGAGGGATAAGCACCAATGATTGGGTTAGGCCTCTCATGCGCTTCCTCCATGCACAAAATTGAATCAAACCAAATTTTGGCAAGACACTGTTTCAACAATGTGTTAAATATCACAACTCACAAGTACTTATTTCATTTTCCATTAAAAATCCAGTTTAACTTCACACAATATCTTGTTCTTGAACATGGGAACCGTGTTAAAATGATTTCCAACACAATGAAATTAAGTCTTACAACTTTAAAAATATAAAATCATAGCAAGCATAGTAACCGCAGCGCTCACGGATCTGATTTCAAGGAGACCCAAATCATCCTCCATCCTACATTCTAAACTCCCCTGCCTCAGAAATAATATCATTTGTATGATCTCAAGAAAAGCAATAGATACAGCATAACTAGAATAAAATAGAAACTAACAGACAATCCCATTGAACCTGGAGGCAAAAGCACCCGGTTCCTAATTATTCCCAGGAATTATCAAAGGCGGCCGATGTTATTGCTTCCCAGAAACTAATCCTACCATCGCTGTCCGTGTCGACCTCCTTGATCATTCCCCTCAGCTCCTCTGTGGTGAGCGCGTGGCCGAGCCTTGCCATCGAGTGAGCCAGCTTGGCCGCCGTGATGAACCCGTTCCCGTCCCTGTCAAACATCCGGAAAAGCTGCTTCAGTTGCTCCTCCGTGTACGGTGACTTGGCTGGCAGGAACTCCGGCAACACGAGGGCCACGAACTCGGAGAACTCAACCCAGGCCGTTGCTGTTGGTGTCGGCCTTCCGGATGAGCGCCTCGAGCTGCTCGGGGCTCGGTTTCAGGCCGAGCGAGCGGAGGAGTGGAAGATCTCGCACAGCTTGACGATCTGCTCGTCGTCCAGCTTCACCGACTCCTTGTTGCTCATGCTGGAATGTACAAGCAGGTTTATATCTTTCAATTATATGCTGCTTAGATATATGTATATACGTCGAAATTTCAACTAACACGGAAAAGGACGTTCGCAGATTTAGAACTCCGTATCTTGAACAGGACGACGTTTCACTTGAATTCACGCGAAACCCATTTTCTGTCTTCAAGAATCAATCCTGCATGGCGCCACTCCTACCCTCTTTTCCTCCAATGAAACCAGGAAATCACGGACAAACGATCTTTCCTTCTCCCTCTTGGATCTTAGGACGTCTGCTTGAAGGGAAATGCTCCAAACTAGCATCACCCGTGAAACCAAAACACGGGATGAATCCGAAACGAAGGATACGACCAGTAGAAGCGGCAGGAGGTGTCATCGATTGAGCACGACACTACTAGTGATTTGTTGTTGCAGCACTATATCTCAATGTTCCGACTGTATAGTCATAAATACGCTGTTTCTAACCCATTGAAATCTAATTTGGGATGTATCTCTGTAACATCCAGATCAGCAGCAGGATGCTGATGCATTGTCCAGATCCATGACTGGATAATTGCCCTAACGATTAAATGAACAAATGCCAGTATGCAGTTACTGAATGAATTGATCAATTTTATAGCCGTACTTTGTTCTCGATTCAATCTTATTGATCATTTTTCACCAGGGCTCATTGAATCCACAAAAGACTGTCCTCCTCGATTTTGATCAACACCTAAATGATGTATTGTTGGACAGAAGTCGGTATCTAGATCAGCAGTTAACATTTTTCTTCCAGAGCTTGGGATGTTTACCATTAACACTAGATGGTAAAATTCGTCCCGGCTGCCCAATGTGGAAGATTTCAAACTTTAAATTCTGTGCGGAAGTTCCCTTCCCTCCATCTGCAATTACAGAAGCAAAAATTTTTGCGAAGGGTTATTGCCTGTGAATGCGAACAAGCAGTCCTATCAAACAAGTCTGTCGAAATTCACAAACTAGGCCATCTGAGAATGTCTATCAATGAATCAAAGAATATAAACATTTGCAGTCCGTGGGACATTTTGAAAACGAAAGAATCATCAAAATGTAAAAGGATAGGGAAAGAAAGAAAAAAGGATGACCAGATCTTGCGATTCCAAAAATGTTATCCCCATCTGTAATGGGACACAACCTCTTCTATGTATATTTCCTACTCGACTTGAGTTTTACAACATCCCTGTATATACATAAAAATGAAAGAATCTCAGCAATCGATCTCGAGCCGAACATAGCAAACCCAAGAGTCTATGTTCATTACAATCGCCGTGCCGCGAGAGGACTATCCTTCGAACTGTGCAAATCATAAGGCATCCATAGGGAGTCCACAGGACAGGGCATCTTCAAATCAAGCCTCATCCAGGGCTTTTACCACTCCAGTGCAGTAGGCTCACAGGGCCAGGATGGAGTGCCCTGCAGCTGTTCACCACATTGTCTCCGCCCAATCCGTGTTGATTCCACCTCCTATCAATCGGCTCAATGTCGCCGCCGAACACGAGCAAGAACGGCGGCGGCGAGCCCAGCTCGTAGATCCGCCTCTCCCTCTGAATCTCCATCCATCGCTCGATCCGCCTCCTGTAATCGCCCTCTCTCCACCTCACCAAATCCATCACCATCACCCCCGTGTTGAAATAGCACGACATTTTCCCTGCAAGGACCGGAAGCTCGGCGTCCGACCAGAACTCGTCGGAGAAGTACTTGGTGAAGTTGGCGTGGCAATACTCGGGCGCTCCGATCACTCTTGACCCGGTTTGTGGGGCGGTCCAGAGTTTCAGGACCCCGCCTCCGGAGCGACGACGTGGAGTTCGCCCACTTCGCCAAGCCGCCGTCTCGTCGCAACCAGAGGCGCAGCAGCAGCAAGTGCTTCGTCTACGCTCTCGCCCCGATCGTCATCCTCCGCGTCGCCTTCCTCGGTTCGCCCTTACCGTCCGCGTCAAGAGCCCCGAGCTCAGGCTTCGCCACGTCGACGTCAAGTCCCTCGACTACTCCACCGCTGCTTCCTTCTCAGCTCCCTCGACCGCGTCGCCGGTTGGGGAGGCCGTCCTCCGAAACACCAACTTCGGGGGTTCGAGTTCTCGAACGGCACGGCTGTGACCGTGATCCACGGAGGGGCAGCGCTGGGCGGGGGAAGATCGAAGGAGGGAGAGGCCAAGAGTGACGGTGAAGATGAAGGTGAGTCGAGCGAGCTTGCGGCGGACGTTGAAGGGAGCAGGAGCCTGGTCAGCGACGTCGGCTCAAATATAGCACGAGCACGAGCGCCGGAGAGAGCGAAGACGAGGGAACCTGAAATTTTGAATTTACGAAAGGAAGGGAGAGGAGAGGCTCTGCAGAAGAGAAGGAAAAAAAAATCTACCGTTCGTCCTTTTGCTGTAGCTACAGGAGTGAAAATTTTTCAAAATGGCACTTCAAAACGGGTAGAAGGCAGAAGACACCGAGTGGGCCCGCGCCCTCCACGTGGCACCTCGTGAGTGGCCGGGGACCACCGCTCCTATAAATTACAACTCTCCACGCCGCGCCTCCTCCTTCCTCACCCTTCCTCACTCATCCAAATCCAAAACTCATGCCCCTCCACCACCACCTTCAACGATGTCTCAGGCCCGCCTCCTCCTCCTGCCCCTCCTCTCCTTCTTCCTCCTCCGCCCCGCCTCCGCCATCCTCTGCCACCCCGAGGACAAGGAGGTCCTCCTCCGCATAAAGTCCTCCCTCAACAACCCCTACCTCCTCGCCTCCTGGGACCCGGACGCCGACTGCTGCTACTGGTACTGCCTCAAGTGCCACTACAAGACCCACCGCGTCATCTCCCTCTTCTTCCTCGCCTCCGACCTTCCCGGCCAAATTCCCTCCGCCATCGGCGACCTCACTTACCTCCAATCCCTCACCCTCCACAAGCTCTCCAACTTCACCGGCCCGATCCCAGAGTCCTTCACCAAGCTCAAGTACCTGAATTTCTTGAGACTCAGCTGGCTCAATCTCACCGGCCCAATCCCCTCCTTCCTCGGCCAGCTCAAGAACCTCACCTACCTCAACCTCTCCTTCAACAAGCTTACCGGCAGCATCCCCGACTCTCTCTCCACCATCCCCGGCCTCGGCACCGTCGGCCTCGACCGTAACCAGCTCACAGGGAAGATACCGGCTTCCCTTGCCAACCTCAAGGGTAACAACCTCTACCTCATCCTCTCTCACAACAGCCTCTCCGGGGAGCTCCCGGCGACCTTCGCCGGCGTCGACTTCGGGAAGCTCGATCTTTCCCGGAACAGGCTTCAAGGGGACGCATCGCTGGTGCTCGGAAGGAACAAGAGCACGTACCACATCGACATCTCGAGGAACCAGTTCGAGTTCGACCTGTCGAAGGTGGATTTTAATGAGAGCTTGACGACCCTGGACATGAACCATAATAAGATATACGGGTCGATTCCGAAGGCTATGGCGGGTCTGGAGTTCCAGCTCCTGAACGTGAGCTACAACCGGCTGTGCGGGGGGATTCCGGTGGGCGGGCGGTTGCAGAGCTTCGATTACACGGTGTACTTCCACAACCGGTGCTTGTGCGGTGCTCCTCTTGATAGCTGCAAGTGAAAAACAGAACTGAGCCTAGCCGATCTTTAAGATTTGAGCGGACCAGTTTGTAAACTTGCGTTTTTTTCAATAACCATGCTATTATCAGAAAAGAAAAAGGGATGCCTAAATCCCGATATTTCTTTCAAGTCTTCGGTGCATTAACTCCACGTGAGTGGTCGACAGCTCCGAGTCCAACCGGGTCACCCGCATCCAAATCGGCCACCAGGGCCTCGGGGGTGTTAAATGTAAAGGAACAAAAGTTGATGGAGAAGAATGGAAACGGCACGTGTTGGAAAACAATAAACAAGAAGGGAGCAGAGAACTTGGTGATGCATCAAACTACAAGAAATAATGATCAACGGTAAAGAATTTATAATAAAGACCAGCCTGGATCGTCATCGATGAAGGAAATGCCCGAAAGAAAGAATGACATGGATCGCCAAGTCATGTAAAACCAACACGTGTGCTATGAGGTGTAATCGGTTAGGTGTATTCTGTTAAGGTGTAGCTGTATTCTGTTGTTTTCCTTGTAAACGAGATTTAGTTTTACCGGTTCTTGATTGAATGTACTTTCTCTCCATATATAAAAAGAGAGGAAGAAGATAGATGAGGATATAAAAAAGAGAGAACTGAGTATCATCCATGAATGCTCTGCATCACTGCGTCAGATGGAAGCTTCGAAGGATGATCAATGACAGAAGATCACAATACAGAGGCTACAAGTAAGATAGAACAGAGGAAGTAGAACAGAGAGTCTGTATTCATTTCTATTTCAAATACTTTGTAGTACAATGATACAATTGATACAATGAAATACAAATCATTTCCAGAGTCGATCGTTCTATCCTAGATTCAGTTCTTCATTTCATCTGTATCTGTTCATCCTCGTATTGCCATATGGTTCTTCAGGGGGCACGCTGCCCCCGGACCTGAACGCCCTCATCCAGCTGGAGCGCCTCGAGCTGCAGTTCAACGGCATCTCCGGCCCGCTCCCGAGCCTGAGCGGCCTGAGCTCGCTCCAGGTCCTCATGCTCGACAACAACCAGTTCGACTCCATCCCGGCCGGCTTCTTCGACGGGCTGTCGTCGCTGCAGTCCGTCGAGGTCGACAACAACCCCTTCGCCGCCTAGGAGATCCCCGGGGCCTGCAGAACGCGTCGGCGCTGCAGAATTTCTCCGCGAACTCCGCGAAACGTGACCGGGACGGTCCCCGACTTCTTCGGGGCCGGCGACCTCCCCGGCCTGACCCTTCTTCACTTGGCAATGAATGATCTTGACGGCGGGTTGCCCGCGAGCTTTTCCGGGTCGCAGATTGAGTCGCTCTGGCTCAATGGGAAGGCGGGTAGCGGGAAGCTCGGCGGGCGGATCGATGTTATAGCCAACACCTTATCCATTTTCGCATTCCGGCGCAGACGATACAGGCAATCCCATCGGAGGGGCGTCAGCGTCGTGGTCCAGAGACGGGTTCAGGAGAGGAGGCGGAGGCTGCGTCGTCGAAGTCGGGGGCGACGGAGGCAACCGGCGGAGGTGGAGGGCCGTCGGCGTCGCATTTCGCTGGGTGGGGGCGATGGAAGCGAGAGACAGAGAGGAGTCAAACTATCAATTCAACAAATTTACGGCCAAAATGAATCAATAAAAAATCAAAAGTGAAAGTCAATTCCTCCTATAAATGCTACTCTCCGTGTCGCCACACACAACTTCCTCCTATAAATGCTACTCTCCAACGCCTCCTTCCTCGCTCATCCAAGTCGCCGCCACCCCTGCCTTCCACAATGTCTCCCGCCCGCCGCCTCCTCCTCCTCCTCCTCCTCCTCGCCCTCTCCCTTCTCCACCCCGCCTCCGCCACGGACTGCCACCCAGAGGACAAGGAAGTCCTCCTCCGCATAAAGTCCGCCCTCCACAACCCCTACCACCTCGCCTCCTGGGACCCGGACACCGACTGCTGCTCCTGGTACTGCCTCAAGTGCGACGAGGTGACCCACCGCGTCATCTCCATCTTCTTTCTCCAAGCCGACCTCACCGGCCAAATCCCTTCCGCCATTGGCGACCTCCCCTACCTCCAATACCTCAACCTCCATAAGGTCTCGAACTTCTCCGGCCCGATCCCAAAGTCCTTGACCAAGCTCAAGTACCTGAAATTCTTGAGAATCAACTGGGTCAATCTCACCGGCCCAATCCCCTCCTTCCTCGGCCAGCTCAAGAACCTCACCTACCTCGACCTCTCCTTCAACAAGCTTACCGGCGGCATCCCTGACTCCCTCTCCACCATCCCTGCCCTCGGCTACGTCAGCCTCGACCGCAACCAGCTCACTGGGAAGATTCCAGCTTCCCTTGCCAACCTCAAGGGGAACGACCTCTACCTCATCCTCTCCCACAACAGCCTCTCCGGCGAGCTCCCGGCGACCTTCGCCGGCGTCGACTTCGTGAAGCTTGACCTTTCCCGGAACAAGCTTCAGGGGGACGCGTCGCTGGTGTTCGGGAGGAACAAGAGCACGTACTACATTGACATCTCAAGGAACCAGTTCAAGTTCGACCTGTCAAAGGCGAAGTTTAACAAGAGCCTGAAGTACCTCTATATGAACCATAATAAAATTTACGGGTCCATTCCAAAGGCCATGAAAAGTGTTCATTTCCTGAATGTGAGCTACAACCGGCTGTGCGGGGAGATTCCAGTGGGCGGGCAGCTGCAGAGCTTCGATGACACGGTGTACTTCCATAACCGGTGCTTGTGCGGTGCTCCTCTCGATAGCTGCAAGTGAAAAACAGAACTCAGCTTAGCTGATGCTCTAAGGTTTGAGCGAACCAGTTTGTCGGTCGTGTTAATTACCGTGACTTGATCGGACATTGAAAATAAAATGCCTTTTGAATCGGGATATCTCTTTCAAGTCTATAGTACATTACATCCTCATGATTGGTTCTTAAGTCTTTAGTGCATTAACTCCAGCGTCCCGAATCAGGTGCAAGCTTGCTAGCTTTTCAGCCCTAAATTTCCTGGCATAATAGAAGGACGAACTGAAACTCCATCTCATTCGAACTCATGCTCGCGCATGACCAACACGTTCCTTCAAGATTTAGAGCGATGAAAAACACGCATTGCTTCAAGATTTGGACTCTTCAGTGATGGGTTAGAGGGCTATGGATAATTTGGGTGGCCAAGACAGGGGTCCGAGTCTACCAACGGGCAAGTTGAGTCCGTCGTCGAAGGTGAGCAAAACGAAGATGTTGGCAGACAGCTTGTGCGGTGGGCCCCTATTTATCCATGTTCAGTCCTCTTTTCGAGAAAATATTGGGTGGAACTTTGACGCGAACGTGGCAAAATTTTAGTCCATTCATTAAGCGACGTATATCGCGTTTGGGCTCACCATCTGCAACCCTGCAACTTATCTCTCTCCTCAATTAATATTTCATCTTCTCTCTCTTCAATTGTACAACTTTCCCTCTTCTCTGTTATTCGTTTCAAACCCTCCGACGCTCCCCCTCCGGCAAGTCCCCTCCATGTTCGTCGCCATCTTCGCCCGCTTCTTCTCCAACCTCTAGCGGCGCCGCCTCCTGTCCAACTCCTCCCGCGGCCTCTGCGTCGGCGCCGGGTCGACCAGGAGCTCGAGGCCCTCCGCCGCATCGACGAATCATGCCTTCGCCTCGTCCATTGCCTACGACGACCTACACTTGGTGATTCAAGGCAGTGAGGTGGTGGACTGAGACAGATAGTTGGTGGCCTCCGGTGGACTGAGACGGTGAGGTATTGTGTCTCCAGCGGAGTGAAAGGAGGAAGAAGAATCGGAGTGAAAGGTGGAAGAAGAAGAAGACGAAAAAACGAAAAAAGAAAAAGATAAGTAAAAACATTTATTGAAAATAGGGGTGAGTATAGTTTGGGTTGAGCCGGTCCACTCCTTAACCCTAAGACCAACTTGCACAGTGCCATTTCTCAATTTTTGGAACCGAGGACCGACTCTATTGAGCTTGGGACTGAGGACCAAATTTACCCATGGGTTCGATCTGATTTTAGGATCAATTCGAGATCAACCGATAATTTTTTATTTCATTTTTTGTACTCCTTAAAAAAATGATTGAGGGTAAGACTGACCCAATGAGTTCGATCTGGTTTCAAGGTCAACCTAGACCAACTAATAATTTTTTATTTCATTTTTTATACTACTTGAAAAGGCAATTGATGATCAAACTAACCTAATGGGTTTGATAACGAGCGAGGTCAGTTAAGAAATGCAAGCGGTGAGAGTCAAGTAAGGTGAGCATCGAGCGGAGTGAGTATTAAGTGTTGAGCGGGAAGCAACAAACCAAGCAAGCATTGAGCGGCAAGCGGCACGAGTGATTCAAAGTGAGCAAGGCAAGTGTCGAGTGGCGAGTGGAAAAAATTGTTTCTTTCGATTTTTGCAAATTAAAGATTAAGATGACAAATAAGACAAGAAAGAATGAGTACTACAAGAAGATGCCATAATGAGTTGTTTATGCCCTTTGGACGCCGTGAGAACGCTTCACAAAAACATTTTCCGTGTTCGTAAATTATGACTATTAATACTGTAAAAGACATTAAAAATGTAAGTTATTAAATAATAATGTAAAATTACTCGAACTCCTCGCTAAAAAGTTATTTAATATTATTGACGTCATTTATTTTAAATTTTTCTCTATATAAAAGACGTCATTTATATATATATATATATATATATAATCAGGATTAGTCCGGGATAAACCGACCTTGAACTCCTAGGACCGATAACCAACCCGTAAAGTGTTTGTCCAAAAAATTTTAAGATCAAGAACTGACTCAGTCTCCTTGTGAACCGAACCAGGACTGGCAGGGTTGGATCGGTCCAAGGGTAATATAGGATTGATCCTGGACCGATGATCACCCCTAATTAAAAAGAGAGACAAGTTGTGGGGTTTTTGACGATGGACCCAAGGTGACACGTTTCGTCTTCTGAATGGACTATAATTTTGCCACACTAGCGTCAAAGCTCGACTCAATATTTTCTCGTCCTTTTATCTTTCATCTGGTCCCTCCACACCCCCACGTCGGACAAACGCACACCCGAGACGCGACGCGCACGCGAGCCCAGGGCGATGCGTAATTGTCAGAGAGGTCCTGCAAAGCACTCGGGAATGAATAGAGAGTGAGGGGAAGAGCATGCTTTGCTTGGGATAATTGGGTTGTCCATTTGACCGAGTGAACTCCACAAATCCCCATTGTTGTGCCGATGTATCGGCCCGACCTAAACCCGTTCCCAGTCCCACGAGATTTGACAGCTCCTTGCATGGATAAAAAACCCATTTACTTTCTTCTTCTTTTTTTATAAAAATATTACTTTTAGAATATCCTTCCAAATTGGACAAGTTCTTTCAAGAACCGGAATTGTTGAATTTTATAAGATTGACAGTAATTAACAATTGTGATTTACAGTGTCCGTATTTGTCATAGACAGCTAACCTACACAGGAAGTGAAATCCATGTTAAAAGTTCGAGTTTCTTTATGAGCCCGTTTGGTTCGAACTTTGGAGAAATCTTTCTTGGGAGAATACAAATACCTTTGAGATAAAGGAGTTTTCCGAAATCTTTAGATTATTTGGTAAGCTATAACTGAAAAGTAATTTAGGAAAATGAAAGACTGTTTGGTAAACATATATTTGAAAAGCTATTTAATGTGACCAAATTAAGTTTTTTTAGTTTTAGTATTTTTAAAATTGCAAAAAGAAACAATGACTAAATAATCTTTTACATTTTCATGTTGAGAGTAATGTAAAAAATATATATTAGTAAATTTATTTAAAAATTATATTAAAAGAAATTGATTATAGATTAAATGCAAAGCTCAACTTTTGGCCCGAAGTTCTTTTAGGTTTATTTTCAACTTTAAATAATTTTTTTAGTTATTGTAGTATTAATTGTCTTCGTTAATTAATGAGTGTATTTATAAAAAGTTAGGCTATTAATTGTCAAAAGATAAAAATGACAAAAAAAAAGAAGGTGAACCCAATATTTGCAAAGGGTTTTTATTATTTTAAAAAAAATAAAAATAAAATCCAATGAAACTCCATCGCCGATCAACGACGGTTGGGGTGTGGAGAAGATGATCGATTTTTTTTTTAAAAAAAAAAAGAAGTCAACGGATGAATAGTGAAGATGGACTTGCATTTCAAAGCCCAGCATTTGGCCAAGGACACTTCTAAATGCTGAACCAAACACCTAAATTTTTTTCTGAATGAGCTTTCGGGACTGAAAGCCTCTTAGGAATGCTGAACCAAACAGGGCCTATAAGTGATTGCCCATCCTTTTTTTTTGGCTGAGACATCATTGCCAGATTGACAATCTAATTCGGAGAGTTTACACAATGGATTGGGGCTCATTTTGGAGTAGCCCAACCAAGGAAATGGGCCTAGGCCCTAAGTGGATTAAGGCGTTGTCCAGAAGTCTAATTAGAATGTACTGTAGTGTTGATGGTAACACTAAAACTCACTAGACACAAATTGAATTTGCCGCTTACAAACCTCCCAAATCTCATAAATTGAAGGATTGGTCATGCAGATATTATAGGCAACCTCGACATTTGCAAATATAGACCCGAGGAAATGCGATATATGAAGGTTCTTCTAAAGAATTCCAATGCCTAGGGTTACGCCAATGGTTGATTCCTTTACATTCTATGATTGGGAAATCAATGCAAACGATGTGCATCAAGTTGATTTCCCTATAACTTTGACTTCATTTTCAAAGGAAAAGATCTTACTTCCAAATTCTATATTTCTTGCTCATGGGCCAAATCTCGGAACAGTGTACATGTCGACTTGTCTCGCATATTTCTGCATCAACAATTTCACTCGAGAAGCCGTGGAAGTGATTCTATACAATTGAAGTGGGCACCATGCCTATTACTTGAATAACTTGTCATTGCCATAATTGTAATTTACTATTGACGCAATCTGCTAGAGGTTGTTCAGTACATTTAGGAGCATTCCATGTGCAGCATGCAACCCAAGGTATGCTGTAAATAGATTCCTAAACCAACAATCTCATGAGAAAACAAGCAAACATGAAAGGCATTCCAATTTCTTGATTCGATCTGACTAGATCATCAGAACGAAGGGAACGGATCGAGCCTAGCCACGGGGACACAAACCAGGGGATAAGCCCTAGGAAGAGTAAGCCCGGGCCCCTCCCCCATGTCCACCTTGCAGGTCACTCGCCACTCGAAACACTGAACCATACAAGCCAAACTCGTCTGCACCACCTGAAGGGCCAGCGAGGTTCCAGGACACCCTCTCCGCCCACTCCCAAAGGGCAACAGCTGAAAATGCTGACCCCTCACGTCCATATGTGCCTTGTTTTCTCTCAGGAACCTCTCCGGCCTGAACTCGAGGGGGTCCTCCCAGTGTTTAGGATCCCTCCCGATTGCATACACATTGACGAAGAGCCGGGTCTTCGCAGGGATCTTGTAGCCTGCAACGGTGCAGGCTTCGGACGATTCGCGCACGATGATTGGCCCTGTGGGGTGGAGCCTCAGCGTCTCTTTCACTATTGCTTGCAAGTAGGGGAGATCGGGTAAGTCCGATTCCTGGACCAGCCGGGCATTCCCGACCACGTTGTGAATCTCTTGCCTTGCTTTCTCAAGCACCTCGGGGTGGTTGATTAGCTCCGCCAGGGCCCATTCCGTGGTGATTGCTGACGTGTCAGTCCCCGCCGCAAATATGTCCTTCAAAAATTGAAAAAGATATATGCAAGTTCGTATTTCATATATTTATGGTCGAATTGATGAGGCTAATCAGTCGATGCGGTTTTTGTTACAAAGAAACTAGAGGTGCTAAAGTCAGCTAATTAACTTAGTTTTATATTCCATGATTCATGGGAAGGTAGTTTCCATTAGAGAATACTTTATCTGAGCTTGTGGGAATTAAGAAAAGAAATGTTCAACTTACCAGGATGAATGCCTTGATGTTCCCCCTGGTCAACCTCATCTCTGAGCTCTCGTCCTCTGATATATCAAGCAAAATGTCAAGCAAATCTCTGGCCGTTTCACTCCCCCCTCTCTCTCTCCTGATCTTCCTGGCCTCTTCATGCTCTTCGATGATCCTCTCTGTCATCGCGTCAAACCTGTCCCTCACTTTCTTGAGCCTCTTCCCAAACCCCTGCAAATCCAAGTTCTTGCAGAACCAGATGAAGTCCGACAGATTGAACTTCCCAGTGAGCTCGGTCACCTCCTGAACCACCTTCCTCACCTCGCCAGCCTCGTTGTCGTTGTCTGAGCACCGCGTGTTCATGGTCATCCTGGAAATTACATTGTTGGTCACCTTGACGAGCTCTGCTCCCACATCCACTTCTTCCCCTACCTCGGCCTTCTTTAAGATTGACGCAATGAATCGGTTGATCTCTTCACGACGGACTGGGAGGAGGAGGTCCAGCGTCCGACCGCCCAGGAGCTCCGACATGCACAGCTTCTTCATGAACTTCCAGTACGGCCCGTACGGTGCGAATGAAAAGTCCTGTGACCCGTAAGTGAGGTAGTCAACCGCGGCACTATAAGGCCTGTTGGAGAAGCGGGCCTCATGGGTCTTGAGGAACTCCTTGGCCATCTCAGCGGAGGAGACGACGATGCAGGGGACGGAGCCAAGCCAGATGTGGATCAGGGGTCCGAAGCGGTTGGCGAGCTTGTGGAGGGCTTGGTGGGGGATTGGAGCCAGGAGGTGGAGGTGACCTAGGATCGGTATGGACCAGGGGCTCGGAGGGAGACAAGAGGGGGCACGGTATCGGTTTAGCACGGCTCGGACTAGGGTGAAAGAGCCTACCCACACTAGGAAGAGGAGGATGTAGCCTTGGAGGTCAGCCATGGGAGGTTGCTTGAGAATCAACAATGGAGATTTGTCAAATTGGGGTTATATAAACTAGACCTAAAGGTTCACTAATCACAAGGGAGCCCTACTATTTTAGACATAAAATGCCGAAGAGGAAAAGCCTTCTGGTGATAAAAGAACCTTGGAACCTAGGCATGTAGAAGTTCCCTTAAAACTAAATGCAAAGTCAAAGCATAGTTTATCAATCTTCCTCTGCAAATTATGATTCTGTTGAGCCATCCTTTTATACTTCACAGGATAACTCAAATCAAAAGGTCTAGCTTGTATTGTTAACGTGCAAATCTTTAGGTCTTGAAATGGGAGCTTTTACCAAGTCAGAAGCTACTCTGAGAATTAGCCAAGGATGGTATCCTTAGGATCGGCAAGATGTTGTCACTTTTCTGCAGTTTGTCTCTTTGCCCTTTGAGTTTTCGGATGAAAAGAACAGGAAAATTCCACTCGTTGGCCGTCTCGTGTGGGCCCAACGTTGGCGTGTAACCTAGGAATGTGCCAAAGCATAAAAAACACAAAGCAGATGGAGTTTTTAAATGTCTTGTTAGTATTGTGGTTCCTTTCAGAGCCTTTCATTGTCGATTGCGAGGGGCGAGACATTTCTTTGTTCAATTTGGACTTTTTTGCACTAGGACTTGGTCTCCTTCTGGCGCCAAGAAGAGAGGCCGGCCTAGTGCTCCGAACTAACATGGCAATTAATCCTAGGAGTAGGACTTCTTCAAAACATCATGGGAATCAAGTGAGTGATGCTTAGAAAAACAATCAAAAGAAAAAAAAAAAAAAAAAAAAATTGGAGGGGTGCTGAAGGTGGTGTGCATTTGCAAGTGATAACTATTTTAAGAGGAGGATGTTCCATGCGTCTCACTAGTTTAATAAGCTGTTATGTGTGTTTTTGTTAAGTTATGATCACCAGAAACTCAATGATTTCAATCATTAAAACATAAATAGCAGATGATCAATGGTCAATGAAAGTACTAAATCTAACTTCCGATCAAATCCAAATGGATTCTAATATGCCAACCTCAAGGAACTTTGTAGAATTCTAAAAAACTAAGACAATGCACGGGCAAATAATTGAAAACAAACTATTTGCAGAGGACTTATGTTGAATTAAAACAGATAAGTTACATTATTGGACGCCATGCTTGCTCGATGACCATATTTAAAGACAAACTTCTCAATAGAAATTAATGAAGTGTGAAGAGAAAATATAAGCTTTTTATATTTTAAGACGAGTACAAGAATTAAGAAACCGCATCTAATTTGAATTCCAAACTCAAACTTAAGCGAAATCTAATCCCAATTATCTTATGTATTTCTTGTCATAAATGCGCGTTAGAGATATGTGCATGTCTTTACTTTGATTCCTCTCGCATATTTGATAAGTTATTCTATTGTGCATCATGATTTTCCTTCTCAAGATTCTATAACTAGTTCTTGACTTGTGCGCTTCTTTCGGGGTAATTTGTAATTGCTTCTGATCCTTAGCTAAGTTATCCCTTGGTCGATTGAATTCTACATGATTCAGACCTCAATTTTCTTTCATATCTCAAGTCAGTGGACTGTCATGTCACTACATATCATGATCTTCACATGAACTATGTCCATTGGAAACTCACCAGCAATGAGCTCTTCCATTTTGTGGGTTTCATGGGCTAGGTGTACTGTTATGACCTTTATGGGCTTATTTAGGCATTCAATCGAGTGGGCCTCATAGTTTAAATGTATTGTCATGGTTGGTTTGGGCCATTAACTTCTTCATGTTTAGGCCCATATTTACGATCAGGTGCCAACACGAATGTAACATTACGAAAGACTAAACCATGTTCAAGCATCGGATAATTGATCAAGTTCGGATTCGGCCAAATTTGTACATTTACAGTCGTAACAGATTTGACAAGTTTGGCCATCTACAACAGTCAACCAAATAACTACTGTTCGCATCGGCTTAAATTTTGAGGGCTGCACAACGCTCTTAATAGGATTGTCATGTAGGCATCTTCGGCCCAATCACAGAAACAAGGCCTACGACTACCAGTCCAGTCCAATAGTGGCCTCAACGAATTGGTGCATTGCTGCATGAGTTTATATGCCGATAATTAAACCTAGTACACTAATCTTATAAACCGATTTATTATGAGTAACATTATTCTGGAAAGTTGGACAAAGGCTGATTAGACAAACTAACATGAACTGATGATGGATCAGATTACATTTCAAATAGGGGAATAGACGAAGCAACGTGAACTCGAAGTTGGACAAATATGTTTTAAAAAAAACAACCAAAATATGCATTCAACCTAAGCCATAATCGACAGAAGTAGAAATGCTTCATGTCACTTCACCGGCACCGGCAATGGATCAATCCTAGCCACGGGCACACACACGATGGGATGAGCCCTGGGCAGCGACAAACCGGGCGCTTCCTCCATGCCGACATACCCGTCGACCTTCCAGTCGAAGCATTGGATCATAGCCCCGAGCACGGTATGAATCAAGTGCAACGCCAGCGAAGCGCCGGGGCAAGTCCGCCTCCCGCTCCCGAAGGGCAACAGCTGAAAGTTCTGGCCCCTCAAATCCAACTGGCCTCCCTTCTTATCCTGTCCTTCTCCATGAATGAACCTCTCGGGCCAGAACTGGAGGGGGTTCTCCCAGTGGGTCGGGTCCCGACCTAGGGCCCACACGTTGATGAGGATCCGGGTGTTCGCCGGAACGTCATAGCCACAGATGACGGTGTCTTCCGTCGAGAGCCTGACGACGAGTGGACCTGTTGGGTGGAGCCTGAGCGTCTCTTTGACTATGGCTTGAACGTAAGGGAGGTTCGGCACGTCCAGCTCGGACACGAGTCGGGATCTTCCCACGACGGAGTCGATCTCTTGCTTCGCTTTCTCCATGACGTCCGGGTGGTTTATGAGCTCCGACAGTGCCCACTCTATTGTCGTTGAGGATGTATCAGTTCCGGCTCCAAAAACATTCTGTTGAAAAAGAACGGCACTTTTGTCAGGGTGCAACCAAAAAAAGAACAGCATTGTTTCTATTCCTCATGTCTTGTATAGCATGAAGACAAGATTCATATAAAATCTGAACTGGCGTGATTAAATGTATGGATGTCACTTTGTTCATAAAACCAATCAGAAAAAATGTTTTAGTATGATGCGAAAAATGTCGATTTACCATGATGAAGGCCTTAATGTTCTCTCTGGTCAACCTAATCTCCGAGCTCTCATCTTCATAGATTTCCAGCAAAATGTCAAGCAGATCTTTCACTCTCTCTCCTCCCTTTCCCCTCGCCTCCTGATGCTCGCTTATGATTCTCTCCATCATCTCATCATACCTCTCTCTCACATCCTTCAACCTCTTCCCAAACCCTTGCAGATCCAAATTCTTACAAAACCAAATCGCTTCCGACAAGTTGAACTTCCCCGCCAGCTCGCACATCTCCTTCACCAACGTCCTGACCTCGTCGGCTTCGTCCTCATCATCACAGCACCTCCGGCTCAAGGCCATCCTCGATATCACGTTGTTCGTCAGCTTCATGAGCTCCATCCCGACGTCGACCGGTTGTTTCTTCGCGGCTTTCTCAAACGTCGCTTTCAAGAACCGGCCGATCTCCTCGCTCCTCACGGGGAGGAGGTGGTCGAGGGTCGGGCCACCGAGGAGCCGGGTCATGCAGAGCTTCTTGATGAACTTCCAGTAGGGGCCGTACGGGGCGAAGGTGAAGTCGGCGGAGCCGTAGGTGAGGTAGTCGGCATTGGCCATCTTGGGGCGGTTGAGGAAGGATGACTCGTGGGTTTTAAGGATCTGCTGGGCGGTTTCTGGCGAGGAGGCGACGACGCAAGGGTTCGAGCCGATGTAGATGAGGAACAGGGGCCCGAGGGAGGTGGAAATCTTGTGCAGGGCTTGGTGGGGGATCGGAGCCAAGAGGTGCATATGGCCTATGACGGGGAGGGACCGCGGGCTCGGTGGCAGGCGACCCCTGGTTCGAGTTTTGGCGCGGAGGGCTCGAATCAAGAGTAGGGAGAGTAGACAAAGGGCGAGGGGGATGAGGTAGTCTTGTGAGAAAGCCATGTTTCGATTGATTTGTTCAAGACCTTGGAAGCATGTTACTATTTATCTAGGGCGAGGCAGGATGGGTATTAACATCGACTTTTTATATTCATCTATTGATTAATGCGATAGAGTTTTGTTATAGGTAAAATTTGTCCTGCTTGTCCAAATGTTGATTTATAATCTGTCATATTACTTAATATATCAATTTAGCACCCTGATTTTCGTGTACCTAGGATTACTCTTACTTAGAACACATGGCAAAAGTGGCCAAATGTGCATGCAAGAAAGGTGGTGAAATTATAAATCGGCCTGTCGGATGTGGCCCCAGAATCAAGGCGGCAAATGAAGTAAATTCAATTAGATATGTTTATAAATTCAAATTTGAGCTCTCTATTGTTGATTTCTCTAGGATGAGACATCGAGATTCTGCTGTGCATCTCAACAAGATGAGACAATGTTTAAACACGGGATCTCGACCTATTTTGCTTATAAGCTTAATTTGAGAGGCGTTTTGAGTGCTATAAAAAAAACCATGTAAAGGTTTATAATTGTTTTTTCTTTGATTTTGTTCTCGTCAGGCTTGTTGGATGTACCGGGGGATTTTGAAATTATTTGAGAATTCATGATTCAGGCATTTGTAATTTCTACTTGGTAAATCATGAACATCCAGTCGGTCTCTTCCTATAGACATAGATAAACTGTCAAATTACGTAAATCTCCCATCTCCCATATCAAGTTGGTTCTTTTTTTTATTTTATTTTTTTTATGATGACTCGGGAACTATCGTACAGCCAACAGCTAGCGACGTAAACCCGAAACAATGCTAGCACGGGGACCCACCTCCCATGGCGCCACACTTAAGTCTCGTAAATGCGACCACGGTGACTCGAACGTCTCCCTAATCAAAAGAGGGGGAACGCCTAAATCAACACGTCCACAGCGGGGTGGGTTCAAGTTGGTTCTTCATATCTATTTATTGTTAGAATTTTTGGCATTCGTCCATGTTTCTTCAACTAAAGGTTTAAATTTTTGCAAAAAAAAAATAATAATAATAATAATCTTTTTCAATAGTACCAGGGGAACATGCATAGCAAATTAATTATGCAATCCTTAACGAAGAGTTTCTCATTTGCACGCGATGGCTGGCCCATTAATCATAGTTCGTAACATCAATTGATTTCGAAGATCACATCTTAAGTCACTTTCAGATTCACATCACTTGTGACCTAGGGTCCAATGAGAGAAAATATAATAAAGGGAAAATCAGAACCAAATGGTCCTGCCGGGGATTATGTCAACAGGAGAATGAAATATCAACGTTATCACCTAATCCTAGGGACCAAAAACGGGACCACTTCCCGCGTGCAATACATAAATCCAACATTTTAGAACTCATGATATCTTTCTTTTCTAGTTTTAATTTCCGACAAATACATTTAAGAATAGGAACCAATCATCTTTTTGTGTTCGGCCATTATTATGCAACCGGATCTATCCTCACTAAGAGCAGCCCCCATAGAGATTATAGAGAGATTTTGGCATTTGGCATCTTGTATTTGGCATTCATGATGTGAATGTTTTTAAGTGATAATTGTGTTTAAATCCTTGTCTAGTGTTAATCAGCCGTCAGCTCGTTTAGGATGAGACCACCGAAATCTGGACCACCGAAAAATAAAGATAAGCAAATCTGGACCACCGAAATCTTATTAATTAGGGTGATCTTGAAGTGAAAGGTTCATAATCCTTAAGACATTGTCGAGGCCTCCTATACTCACATCAAAGGCGCACTCATTTTGACTAGGATGTTCATGAATGCGATGAACAATGTGGTCCATGACGTGTAATGCCGCGATCATTATAAGGATCCAAAACGAATCTAAAGATAGCAAAGTTGTTTAGATTCCTCGGTTTAGGTATGATTGATTGTATTTTTCATTGCATAACACGTACAATCCACGCACTATTCGATTCACCCAAAGAAAAAATTTTAAATTCTTTCGAATGCTAAATGTTCTAGAAGAGATCATGGGTTTCGTAAATGAACAATATTATTGGAAAGTCCAATCTAAAAGCTTAGAATCTGACGAACTAAGGATAAAGCCTAACTTGGATATCATATTAGAAAATGCAATGTAAAAGTTTAAAACCATATATTTAGCCATGTCCCATTATAACCAAGTTATGGTCATCACCTTATGTAAATAGCATCCCTCAAGATAGTGCGAGGAAACACATGAACATAATGATTCATCCGCTTCTAATATGAGATACCAGTCTGAACTAATGGCTGACAAGCAGAGATCCAGGCATGATACAGCGAACATTTTTTAGAACTCCACCACATCAACCGGCCATTGCCTTATGTAAATAGCATCGCTCAGATTAATATGAGGAAAAACATGAACACAATGATTCATCCACTTCTAATGTGAGATATCACTCTGCACTAATGGCTGACAAGCAGAGACCCCGGCATGATGCAACAATCATTTTTCAGAAATTCACCACATCAACTCGTGCTGTATTAGGTGGTGCCTTCCGAATCACATTGTCAGAATGAAGATTCAGTTCATCTTATGTCTCTGAGGTGATGGATCAGATGAATTTTGGCCAGGAGCGTAACTTGTGATATTCAAAGATGTTATTGACGAGAAGTGCATGTGCTCTGACAAGCGCAAGATATTGCAGTTTCTTAATCGTGCCAAGGCATATGTTTCATCAATTAATTCTGGGATAGGATGTGCTAATTGAAATTATTGGATTTCGTTTGAAAAGTGCATTATGACATTATATGAATTCCGCATTTTCTTAATGATCTAGTAGAGATCCGGCTGCCTAAGGATCTCTGAAACACTGTGCAAACATCATAAGCTAGTTCAATCCAAGATTTTATCCTATGCAGATGGCTTGACACAAAATAGTCTATATGTAACTTGGGGATTGGAACGGATGACTATCGGCTGTTAAGCTAAAAACCCTGATGCCCCAGTCAACTACACCAATCATGGGGTTTGTGAAGATCTACATTCAATTTCAACTACATAGAGAAAAGAGAAATTGTTGTGTACGCTCGTTCTAACATATCATCCTATTCACACCTTAACAAATAGTTAGACTTATTAAAGTAACAAATCTAAAGCAAAAAATCGAATGGCTGCATCGTAGAATCTTTTACAAATCAGCATAAACGTAACAACATATCAAGCATATCCACGAATTGATTATTTGGAGATCTTTTCTGATTTGTTTTTCTATTCTATTCCCATGTAAATCAATTTATTATCTTTTATCTTTAAGTTCCCCTATAACTATATCAAGCAGAGTATCCACAAATTGATTATTTGGAGATTTTTTTATTATTATTATATTTCCATGTGAATCAGTTTATTATCTTTTATCTTTAGGTGATAATATCTCTATTTTCACCTCTACAAGATATTGATAAAAAGTAACGCCTTATGGAGTCTTTTCTTTGTTTTCTTAAGACTCTCACGCTAGACTCCATGTTGAAGATTATTATAGACCTCAAGTTTTGAATTAAGATAGGCTATACCCTATATGCACATCGATATTAACTTACATAAACTGTCTTATCAACCTTAGATTTGAGCGTTTGGATAAAAATTTCTTTGTCACCACCGATGTATTTTATAATCTCTAAAAGATCATACGATCATGTTTTATCGAAGGAAAGGGGCTTCATAAACGACATGTGCCAAGTAGAAGTGAAGCATTAACTAGACCCAAGTTAGGAAAATATGAATGCTATAAAATTTACCAGAATGAAGGAAATAAACCACATTGCTTGAGATGAAACTGTTTCACACTCCGGGAATAACATAATATAAAATTTACAAGATTGAAGGAAATAAACCACATTGCTTAAGATGAAACTCTTTCACACTCCACGAACAACATTACATAGACAAACCCTTATTTATCCTCGCAGTACAAAGAGGCATGCAGATGTAGACATATTAATCCTTAGCCCATTGTTCTACTTCACATGCAAGACGGTCGGGTTCAACCGTCCGATCGGATAACACACGAGCGGGTTCGCAATCGCGCCGGAATATCCCGTCACCAGTTTGATATCCACTTTCTCCGCTCCTTTCAAATCAAAGCACTGAATCAGCCCTCCAATCGCCGTGTGCATCACTATCGCGGCATGAGCCACTCCGATGCACGCCCTCCTCCCGCTACCAAACGGAAGGAAATGAAAATCCTGGCCCTTCAGCTCCATATGGTGATTATCTCCGTCGCCCGCCATGAACCTCTCGGGGATGAACTCATCCGGATCTTTCCACGTGCCCGGGTCGTGCATGATGGCGTAGGCATTTATCAAGATGTTGGTGCCGGCCTTTATGTCGTAGCCGTTGATCTCGCAGTCGCTGTTGCATTTGCGGCGGAGCAAGGGCCCCGGAGTGTGCAGCCTCAGCGTTTCCTTCACGACGGCCTGTAGGTAAGGCAGGTTCGCAACGTCTGATTCGTTGACAAGCCGGGTCGACCCTACCGCCGTGTCAATCTCCTCCCTCAGCTTCTTGAGCTTGTGAGGGTGTTTCAACAGCTCGATTATGGCCCACTGCATCGATGCCGACGTGGTATCCACGCCGGCTATCAGAAGATCCTTTTACCAAGAAAAAAGATACTGGTTATTACACAAAATGCAGGATATATCTAGTTTGATTAAATGAATAAGAATGTGTCGACCAACTTACTAGGAAGAAATGCTTGATCTGATCTCTGGTCAACCTGATCTCAGCATTTGGATCTCTATATGTCTCCAGCAAGATGTCCATCACATCTTTCTCTTCACTCGCCTCCCCGCAGTCATCCTCGTAGTCCTTGATTATCTGCTCGATCAGCGCATCGAACCTCCTCAGCGCTGTCCTCAGCCTCTTCCCGTTCCCGAACAAGTCAACGTGCTTCAACGGCCCATGCACCTCCGCGAAGCTTAGCCTAGCGCCACACATCATCGTATCCCTCACCATCTCTCTAATCTCATGCGCTTGATCATCGCTCTTCGAACATCTCTTGCTCATTGCCATCCGACACAGCATGTTGTTTGTCAGTGCGGTCAGCTTCGTGCTCAGGTCGCAGGGCTCGCCAAGCTGGTGGCACTTCCATAAGGATCTCAAGACCTTCATCGTCTCATCCTCACGTATGTGGAAGAACCGGTCGAGCTGCGGGCCCGCAAAGAGCTTGGTCATGCACAGCCGCTTCATGAACTTCCAGTACGTGCCGTAGGGCGCGTTCACGAACTCGGCCTCCTTGAAGATGTTGTGGTGGGAGGGCGCGAAGACGAACTTGGAGGCGAACTCGACATCTTGGGCCCTCAAGATCTGCTGTGCAGTGTCGGCATCAGAGGCGACAAGGAAGCGGGACGAGCCGATGCTGATTTGCATGAGGGGGCCGTAGCGGCGGGCTAGGGCCTCGAGGGACTTTGGCAGGGCGGAGCTGAGAAGGTGGAAGTGGCCGAGGATGGGGAGGGCCAGTGGGCTCGGCGGGCTACGCGCGGGCTTCTTCCTGGACAAATGGAAGATGAAGAAGATGAGAGTGGAGAATAGGAAGATGAAGAGCAAGACGATGGAGTCACCCGCGTCGACGGCCATGGGAAATTTTGTGGTTTGAGGAGTGAATGGTTTAGGAGGATATGTAAAGGAACTTGGTTAGCTATTTATATCGCTTGGAGGAGCTAGGTCGAAGAAACCAAGTAAAAGAGCATAAGAAATCAAAGCGATCGACTCGGTGGATATATATAATCCATGTTGAAGGTGAAAATGGTTGGAATTATTGACATGGAGTGTGAATGTCTTGGATCTCTAAATGTATTGAAATATGCTGACTTTGACGTCCTCTGTCTCCAAAATAAAAGTAAAAGTTGGATCCCGTGGGCAAAGCTAGATAAGGCGCCTTGTTCCGACTTTGATGGACAAAAGATGTACTTAGTTCACTCAACCCATAGTTAACGAACTGAAGCATCAGAAAACGACATTTTCTTTTTTTAATCAAGAGCGCGATTAGCACACTTCGATACCCTCAGCACGATCAAGAAGTTACCGAAAAACATTGCTAGTCAGTTATGCCTTGCATATTTCAGAAAAACATCTAAACTTTTCGTAGGAAAAAAACACCAAAATTTTTCAAATCACCCATAAAAATTCACAAACTTTTACCAAAAGACATAAATAATACCGTGAATTTGCTTGACCACAACGTCAAGCGTGAAAAATCATAACGGATTGAAGTGAAACATAAGGTATAAAATCACAAACTATTGGATTCTTCCTTTCCCTTTTCTCTTGAAATGCGAAACGGACTAGTCTAAATTCAAAAGAATTAGAAACGACGACGTTTTACATCTTTTGGCCTTTTGATGGCATGTCTTTTGTACCCATCGGGAGTGTTAGTCATGACAGGGTGGATAGAAGATTCAACGTTGGATATTTTTTAACTTCAAAGAAAAAAATTTCAGTATTTTTGGGTCGTTTATAAAGTAAGGATATTCCTATCGAAAATCCTCGAATGAATGTGTGCGTGTGTTTTTTTTTTTTTTTTTTTTTTTTCGCTTTTGGAGTTTGGCCGTTACTCCCCCATCTCATAAAACTGGTTGACACGTATCAGGTTGGATCAAAAATCAAATTCGATCGGGAACTAACAAGGGTCAATCAGAAATATATCTTCGCCTATTCAAAACATGATCTATGAAAGTTTTCTACTGCAAGTTAAGCCCCGGGTTTATAATGTTACACTAATCGCATTTCTATCACAGTGGAATCTTCTGTTCCTAAGACATGCTTAAGAACGTAGATGCGACGACAAACATCCTATAGCTAGATGGTTGACATCTTCCTTGTCTAATTCAATACGAAAAATTGATGAGCAACTTGAGATTTTCTTTTCCTAACTATACTTCCTAATTTTCGGTGGTCCAACGAGCCAAAAAGGAGGGCCATCCGTTCACGTGCCTGCATGGGTTATAAGTGAACTAATCGGGGTTGCTTTCACATTCCTTTATGTTGTCGATATCAGTGACTCGATCAATTTTTTTATTATGTCCCGGTATTTACTTAGCTTTCGTAGCTTAACGTGTCATCATCCTCGGAACCTAGACATTTGATGGGTCACTTTCTCATATCGATTGAAAAAAAACTTGTCAAAACAATTTCGATTCGTATTGAATAAATAGATCATGCAGTGGGTCAGTGCACAGATACATTCACGTAGCTAGCGAGATCACACAAAAAGAAGAAAAAAAACAAGATGGGTCTTTTCCATAGCTTTCGATCTATATTAGAAATCTGAGTTGGTGGTATAAATTGTCATAGCCAATGATTATAGTAAAAAACTAGATAATCTGCTAGCTGAACTACACCATAGCATCATTATTATAAGATCATTACTGTTTCGCTATATGGACAACTTATATTTATGTAATTTAGACAGACATGATTTATCCTCTAAGATGAGCACTTGAAATTTGATTGCAATTTGACTTATTTAAGTGGGACCGGCCGCATGAGGTCATTTTCGGTTATTGAGGGCATAGTTATATTCTACCTGCTACGCACGAATTTATTTTTCCATTTAAATTATATATCTAAAGGAAAAATAAACAAAGGATTGATTTAATGATTATTCGAATGAAACAGTAACAGAAAAAGGCTAATTGGGGTTTAGAAATTAATTTATAAATACTAGAGAAGATGATAAAAAAGAAAGGGTATCACAGGGATATATATAAATATACGTAAATAATGTTGAAAATAAGCGACAATGACATAGATGAAGAATCCTGCCATTCATGTAAATGAACCTCGCCTTTGGTCCTTTTTCATGTATTCGATGCTCATGCTCCACAGAAAAATGATAAGAAAATAATAAAATGCACCCAACCGATACATTTTAACAAGGAGGATGCATTTCCCACCGTATGATAGATAAATACAATAGAAGGGAAGTAAGAATGAACGACAGGATAATTATTAAAAATATCATAAATTTATTGACGTATACAAATTAGTCTTAGAATTTTCAATTTAATTAATTACTCATAAATATTATATGATTTGCCGATATAGTTTTTCTGGCTAATTTTAGCCAACAATTGCTACTACTGCTGATGACTTGGTCAATTTTTTAAAAATTTCTAATTTTGTTTTCAATTTTTCAATTTTATTTTTTCCCAATTCCTCTCCGTCGATCGCCAAGCCTCAGCTATGGCTGGCAAAGGTCATCGACCACAAGTGAGGACCAGCTAGGGTTGTGATGCCCTCACCAAATCTAACCGAGGGGACCGCAACCTCTACCGTCCATTGTCGAGGCCCCAAGTGGCTGGTGGAGAGAAAAATGGAAAAAAAAAATTACAAGAAAAGAAAAAAATTGAAAAAATTTAGAAAATTAGAAAAATATGAATGCTATAAAATATACAAGATTGAAGGAAAGAGACCACATTGCTTAAGATGGAACTGTTTCACACTCCAGGAACAACGTTACATATAAACAAACCCTTATTTATCCTCGCATTACATGGAGATATGCAGATGTAGACATATTACTATCCCTGGTCCGTTGTTGTTCTATTTCACATGCAAGATGGTCGGGTTCAAACGTCCGATCGGATAACACACGAGCGGGTTCGCCATCGCACCGGAATATCCCGTCGCCAGTTTGATATCCACCTTCTCCGCTCCTTTCAGATCAAAGCACTGAATCAGCCCTCCAATCGCCGTGTGCATCGCTATCGCGGCATGAGCCGCGCCGATGCACGCCCTCCTCCCGCTACCAAACGGAAGGAAATGAAAATCCTGGCCCTTCAGCTCCATATGATGATCATCTCGATCACCCGCCATGAACCTCTCCGGGACGAACTCATCCGGATCTTCCCACGTGCCCGGGTCGTGCATGATGGCATAGGCGTTTACCAAGATGTTGGTCCCAGCCTTTATGTCGTAGCCGTTGATCTCGCAATCACTGTTGCATTTGCGACGGAGCAAGGGCCCTGGATTGTGTAGCCTCAGCGTTTCCTTCACGACGGCCTGTAGGTAAGGCAGGTTCGGGACGTCCGATTCATTGACAAGCCGGGCCGACCCTACTGCCGTGTCGATCTCCTCCCTGAGCTTCCTGAGCGTGTGAGGGTGTTTCAGTAGCTCGATTATGGCCCATTGCATCGATGCTGATGTGGTATCGACGCCCGCTATCAGAAGATCCTTTTGCCGAGACAAAAGACACTGGTTATTACACCAAATGTAGGATAATATGCAGTTTTTATTAAATGAGTAAGAGAGTATGTCGATCAACTTACCAGGAAGAAGTGCTTGATCTGATCTCTGGTCAACCTGATCTCAGCATTTGGGTCTCTATACGTCTCCAACAAGATGTCCATCACATCTTCCTCTTCACTCTCCCCACGGTCATCCTCGTACTCCTTAATTATCTGCTCGATCAACACGTCGAACCTCCTCAGCGCTGTCCTCAGCCTCTTCCCATTCCCAAACAGGTCGATGTGCTTCAATGGCCCATGTACCTCTGCGAAGCTCAGCCTCCCACCACAGGCCATCATATTGCTGATGATTTCTCTAATCTCATGTGCTTGATCGTCGCTCCTTGAACATCTCTTGCTCATTGCCATCCTACACTGCATGTTGTTCGTCAGCACGGTCAGCTTCGTACTCAGGTCACATGGCTCACCGAGCTGGTGGCACTTCCATAAGGATCTCAAGAGCTTCATAGTCTCATCCTCACGTATGTGAGAGAACCGGTTGAGCTGCGGACCGGCGAAGAGCTTGGTCATGCACAGCCGCTTCATGAACTTCCAGTACGTGCCATAGGGTGCGTTCACGAACTCGGCCCCCTTGAAGATGTTGTGGTGGGAGGGCCCAAAGGCAAACTTGGAGGCAAACTCGACATCATGGTCCCTCAGTATCTGCTGTGCAGTCGAGGTGTCGGAGGCGACGAGGAAGCGGGATGAGCCGATGCTGATTTGCATTAGGGGGCCATAGCGGCGGGCTAGGACCTCAAGGGACTTTGGTAGGGCGGAACTGAGGAGGTGGAAGTGGCCGAGGATGGGGAGGGCCAGTGGGCTCGGCGGGCTTCGTGCGGGCTTTTTCTTGGATGAGAAGATGAAGAAGATGAGAGTGGAGAAGAGGAAGATGAAGAGCAAGAAGATGTGGTCACCGGAGTCAACGGCCATGGGAAATTTTGTGGTTTGTGGAGCAGAGGAGCATTCGAATGGTTTAGGATGATTTGCAATGGAACCTGGTTAACAATTTATATCGCTCGGAGGAGGAAGGTTGAAGAAACAAAATAAAAGAGCATAAAAATTCAAAGCAATCGGCTCAGTGGATATAATTCATGTTGAAAGTGAAGATGGCTGGAATTATTGACATGTAGTGTGAATATCATAGATCTTAATGCTGAGAGTTTTTCTCCCGAAAAGAAAATGCATGAAAATATGTCCGAAAGACAAAATACTATGGTAAATTTGCTTGACTCAAACTCCTCACCATCAAGCATAAAAGGTCATAACAGATTGAAAAGTGAAACATGCTGGATTATCTCATATCGATTATGGAAAGAATTGACAGTTGATTTATATATGTGAGAAAAAGTCTCACTTTTCAAACTAGTTTTTGGGATAAAAGAGACTTAAAGATCATCCAACGCTAATACCAAATCTAAGTTACCAACAAATCTGAACCCAACAGTCATACGACTTATTACCGCCCGAATGTGTGGGGAGATACGAATCAGTCACACAGGTTGTTGTGGCTCGAATGTATGAGGGGGAGATTGTGTAGGTGTTTAGGCTAACTTTTAGGGTAAGAGAGGCATAAGACCCCAAACAAAACATATAAATGGTTGGAATCCTTCCTTTCTCTTTTCTCTTGAAATGGACTAGTCTAAATTCAGAAAAATCATAAACGACCAGGCTTTACATCTTTTGGCCTTGTGATGGCGTGTCTTTTTTACACGTCAGGAGTGTTAGCCATGTTTTGTGCACATCGGCTAGCTGGAAGATTTAACGGTGGATATTTTTTACCCTCCAAGAAAAGTATGTAGAGCTTTTTGGGTAGCGAGGATATTTCTATCCTCGAATAAATGTGTTTTTTTTTTCCCTTTTTCGGGTTTGGCCATTATCCCCCCATCTCATGAAACTGGTTAACATGTATTAGGTTGGACCAAAACTCAAATTCTATCCAGAACAAACAAGGGTTGATCAGCAATAAATCTTCGCCCAATCAAAACATGATCGATCAAAGTTTTCTACTGCAAATTGAGCCCCGGGTTTACAATGCTACACTAATCGGATTTCTCTCATAGTGGAATCTTCTGTTCTCAAAACGTGCTTAAGAACGTAGATGCGACGACAAACAATCTATAGCTACATGGTTAACATCTTCCTTGTCTAATTTAGTAGGAAACATCGATGACTAACTTAAGTTTTTCTTAATTATACTCCCTCATTTTCGGTGGTCCAACGACCCATAAAGGACAGCTATCTGTTTATGTGCCTACATGGGTTATGAGTAAACTCATCGGGGTTGCTTTCACATCTTGTATGCTCTCGTAATCACTGATTCAATCAATCTTTTGATTTTGTCCCTGTATTTACTTAGCTTTTATAGCTTAACATTTTATTATCCTCAAAGACTAGACATTGGATGGATCGCTTTCTCATATCATTTGAAAAAGGACTTGTCACAAAAGAAAATTGGTTTGTATTGAATAAATAGGTCATGCATTGCGTCGGTCCATGGATAAATTCACATAGCTAGTGAGGTCACGAGAATAAGAAATGGGTCTTTTCCATACCTGTCGGTCTATATTATAAATCTAAGTTGGTGGTATAAATTGTCATAGCCAATTTTATAGTAAAAAACTAGATATCCGCTAGCTGAACTAGAACATAGCATCCTTATTATAAGATCATTATTGTTTTTGCGATATGGACCATTTATATTTATGTGATTTAGATAGACATGATCCAGCCTCTAAGTTGAGCACTTGAAATTTGATTGCAATTTGACTTATTTAAGTGGGACCGGCCCCATAAGGTCATTTTCGGTTATTAAGGGCATAGTTATATTCTACTGCTACGCACGGATTAATTTTCCTTTTAAATTTTACGAATGAAACAGTAACGGAAAAAGGCTAATTAAGTTTATAAATTAATTTAGAAATACTAAAGAAGATGACAAAAAAGGGGAACCACATAGATATATACAAATATATGTAAATAATGTTGATAATAAGCAACAATGACATAGTTAAAGAATCCTACCATTCATGTAAATGAACCTCACCCTTTGGTCCATTGTCGATGTATTCGATGCTTATGCTCCAACGAAGAAATGCTCAGAAAATAAAATAAATAAATAAATAAATAAAAAGCACCCAACCGATACATGTTAATAAGTAGGATGTGTTACTATTTTCCAACCACATGGTAGATTAATCCAATAGAAGATAAGGATGGTCGATTTCAGGATGGATACGTTCTAGAATCTACCTTATTAGAATTGATTTCCAGTTTTTAGAATCTGTAATCTGTCATGTTTGCTCCGAAACGCACCATGTTTTTCCAGTTTGGTTCTAAGACTACCCGAAATCTTGTTTTTCTTTTGTTTCTTTTTTTTTATTTCAAGTTTTACAACAAAATAATATGAGTAACAAAACGGTTCAAAATAAAAGATGAATGAGGGCGAGTGAGCGAAGGTGAGTGCGGAACGAGCGAGGGTTGTGAGGTTCAAACAAATGAGGGCAAGTAGCACACAAGCAAGGAGGAGGGTGAGTCATGACCGAGAAAGAAAGAGAGTCATAAAGTGTCTGAGCAAAGTTGAAGAAAAAAGAGGAAAAGAGAGAGATAGAGAAAAGGATATCAAGAATAAAACTAGGGTTTTTAGGTTTTATTTTAGTTCGATCAATCCGGTTCCTGAGTGGTGCTTCACTTATAACTAGGAATTAAACCGGTTTCCACTAATTCCAAAATTTTGGAATCAGAAACTTAGAATGGACTAGTTTAAGGGGTAATCCAGTCTGGTCCAATTCATGAGTAGAACGAGTATGATTGCACAACTGTCATAGAAGGGAAGCAAGAATGAACAATAAGATAATTACCAAAAAAGTCATAAACCTATTATACATATATTATTTCAGCCCTAAACTTTTTAATTTGGTCAATATAGTCACAAAATTTTTTGACAATTTGCTAATGTAGTCTTTCTCCAATTTAGCAATAAATCATTGACGTGGAAGATTTTAGCAATTTTTAAAAATATTATGAATATTCTTTTTTTCCTTTTCCTTTTCTTTTCTTCTTGATTTTTTTCCTATTTTCTCCACTGGTCACCAGGCCTTGGCAATGGCCAACAAAGGTCATCAGCAAGGGCCTGGGAATAAAGAAAATAAAAGGAAAAATAAACAAAAAATTCAGAATATTAAAAATTGCAAACACATTAGCATCATCCATACCGCATAAAATAGCCAATGTCCACATCAATGATTGCTAGTTAAAATTTACTGGAATGATTATATTGGCAAATCATTACAAAGTTTAGAACTAATTTGGCTAAATTAAAAAATTCAAAACTAAATCAGCAATAGATTAGGGATTTTTATCATAATTTTCTATCATCATTTATCTAGCTATTTTCTTCATTAGAAACCAAGTCAATTATGTTTGTGTATAACTTATTCGTCAATGAAATAGCTTAAGATATGGATTCGCCTTCCTCTGATTTCTTATTCTTTCTTAGCTATTGAACAGATGAGGAAATAAACCCATTAGAAAGGCCGTGATTGACCCTTCATCTTCCAAATAAATAAATATAAAAATTGCGTAAATATATTCAAATTAACCGATTGCTTAATGTTCAACGTAGCACAATGTCTGCACGGTCGAAATAGTGCATCCTCACTGCCTCGAAAGAAACTTGTACTGTTACATTTACCCCAGTGCAATACCAACCCGAAAAAAGAAAATAATTAAATGAGATTATTGGAGAATAAAATATTTAATCAGCACAAAATGGAATTCGTATAGCCGACCTTGTAAATCAGTAGGATAACACTTGGTTGTCGTTGTCTTTATTGTCTTCTCTTCAAATTTCAAGACTTATTGAGGCATTTCAGGCCTTTTTAGAAGCTTATCATCACCATTTTCTCCTTCACAAAATTTAATATTCACAAAATCCAGTCTATAATTAATCTAACCTAACAAATGACATACTTAACCTTATTTTTGGTTCAGAACCCAATTTTATTCGAAGACAACACAAAATATCTCTATAGATTTCAAGTTATCTTAGGATGATTTTTGCTGGCATTAATGAAACCACACTCAAGTGTTCAAAAACCAATCGATTATTTATTATAGATATAGATTTGATACTCCTCTAATTAATAAAGTATAAAGTAATTGAGGAGAAGAAATTTTTTAGACTATAGTAGTTCTTCCCCAAATACACATTAAAAAAAAAAAAAAACATGATTAAGATTCGTATGATATCATAAAGAAAACAGATATAAGCTGGAAATTGATGGGGGAAAATTATTTACATACATGCAACCCAAAGAGCTCAACAAAAAATAAAATATTTTAATATTTTCATTAACTAATTATTTCAAGTTATACAGATAATTTTTTTTTAAAATATATATATTTTTCAAATCAAACATTTTCTACAAAACAGACGAAGCATTAATTTGTGGTATTCATATATCTTTATTTGAAACTCCATCTTCTGAGAATTTGAGGTATGTGATATTTAATGTATTGTATAATTTTGTTCTTTTTTCCAGACATGTTTGAATTGAATAATTTAATCTTTGAAGACGCACTATTTCTTTTGGTAAGTCGGAGGCTCAAATCAATACTAATTTCTTTATCATCCCGTGCTAATTTTCCCCATTTTCAGAGGAGAATTATATAGTCATGTTGTGTTTTCATGTATATATTTTAAGTTGCACATTTATATCGATTTGAGATTGTAATTTTTTTTTTCCATTTTGTTTTCGTTGTACGTTTCCGTTGTCTTATAAAGTCAAATGCTTCTGATGAATTTATTAGACCAATCGAGAGATGCATATAGAGATCACGTAAATATAAAATTACAATTCTATTTCTACCTCCAATAATTAATTAAACATCCCACATGCATTCTTTAAAAAAAATCATTGCATTAGAGAGAATGATAGATAGGAAAATAATTAATCAAAATCCTTAAAAAATCGAACAAGACGGAAGTTCATGACCAGCAGTTACATATTTTTATTAGTATTCGAATAGCAATGAGTTTAATAAACATATTCCTACTGAAAAAGAAAAGGCTCATGCGTGTTTAATTTATCTATGCTGGTAATCGTGCCCCTTAAACGCTTTATGTTGATGTGAAACCGGTAAATTTGAAGTGTCGTTAAGCTACGTAAATAAAAGTTGACTAATTACTAAAAATGATAAATTTCAACCAATCAAAAATAAAGTTGGTAATTTCTTAAAATTGTGAGTAACTTCCAATAATTTACCAGAAACAGAAAAAAAACAAAAAAAAATCATTCTTCACAGTTTTTGACATCGACCAACATTTCTTAATTCTATCGGCACGGTAATAGGACCAATTATTTTTTCGTACAAAACAGTAGACTCCTCCAATGACCAAAACTCAATATTTGAAATAACTTGTTGGATGAATGACTATGGAAACTTTGGCACGTGTGTTCGATCACAAGACATTTTCTGGGATTCAAACCATATAGTATAAAATAACAATACTCGTATAATACATCTGAAAAAGCAATACCCATTTTTTAGGAACATCACATAGATGCTTAAAAAAGCCAATATCAATTTATTTTAGTGATATAACAAATGCCCACATTATAAAAACTAAATTGAGTTCTTTCAGTTACACCCATCACCACTGAAATTCTACACGAATGCGCATGTTAATCCAACATTTATTTGATTATATATTACACACAAGACTCGAGACTTCCCACCTCGGAACTAATTTCCTACTTGAAGGGGTCGAGATGCGCAATCGGACGGCACACGAGAGGGCTCGCCATGGCACCCGAGAATCCCGACGCTATGTTTATATCGACCTTCTGCCCATCGTTGACCTCCCAGTCAAAGCACTGGGCCAGAGCCCCGACGACGACTTGCATCGCCATCGAGGCATGCGATGCGCCGAGGCACCCTCTCCTCCCGCCTCCGAACGGCAGGTAGCTGAAGTCGCGACCCCTTGTCTCGACCTGGTCGAGTTGACCGCCGCCCTCGCCGGGGTTGGCCAGGAACCTCTCCGGCACAAATTCATCGGGGTCGCGCCACGTGTCGGGGTCCCGCATGATGGCGTACACGTTCATCAGCAGCCTGGTCTCGGCCTTGACGTCGTAGCCCATCACATTGCAGTCTTTGTTGCATTCTCTGAAGATCAGAGGGGTCGGGGTGTGGAGCCGCAGGGTTTCCTTCGTTACCGCGTACAGGTACGGGAGGTTCGAGATGTCCGGCTCTCCGATCAGCTTGGCAGGGCCGACGACGGACTCGATCTCGTTTCTCAGCTTCTCGAAGACTGCACGGTGGTTGATGAGGTTCGCCATGGCCCACTGCAACCCCGCCGACATCGTGTCGATGCTCGCCACCAGCATTTCCTATTTCATTAGGTGGGAAAAAAGAGTATGAGGAGAGAGACAAAATCAATTCGTTTCTTTGTAAGTTGAGAGCATACAAATTTGGTCGAATTTCGAGAGAGACAAAATGCAGTCATTCTCATCTAATGATTGCCAAATGGCCTACACTAGGGCTAAGCAATTTCAATTTCCAGGTTCAGGTGGAACTTGCACGAAAACTGAAATTGCTTAATTATAGGTTATAGGTTCTAAGTTCCAGATTCTTCTAACTAAGAATCCGAAATTTACCTGTCAAAATAGGTTTCTTATTTTCTAAAATCTGAAATCTACCATGCATATCTTAGAAGAACCTATAGGTTCTCTTATTCCAGATTCTATCTTGAAACCATGCTTACCTCTAGTCTCCACTTATCATACTCAAACTTATATAAGATATTTTCAATCAAATTCATAGCAAAAAACTTATGTGCATGCAAGATCATTGTAAATGAAATTAATCGTTTACGTAAATACCATTTTTCTCATTGTAGAAATTTGATTTCGAAATTAATTTACTCCACATGGATCATGCAATGAATAGTGACCATCATAAATAGAAATTTCCCTCTATCAAATACCAATAACAGGTCTTCGACCAAAATATATATGTCAATGACAGGTCCAACATAGATTACCAACGTGCATCTACCAATTAAAACCAACTAAGCCAAAAAAAGAAGAAGAAGAAGAAGAAGAAGAAGAAGAAGAAGAAGCGTATTATCATATATATGCTTCTCTTAATTACCAAAGTGCAGTTATATAATCTCCGAAATAATTTGTTCGGTGGAGTCTTCGCATATTAAAATCCAAAGAAGAACTTACAAAGATGAAGTGCTTGATGTGATCCCGAGTCATCTTCACTTCTGCATTACCATCCCCACAACTCTCCAAGAGCATTTCCAACAAGTCACTCTCGCTACCCTCATCTATATTCTCTTCGTAATCCCTCAGGATCTTCTCCAACACGCTGTCGAACCTCCTCATCGACTCGGTCAGCCTCTTCCCATGCCCGAACATATCATACCTCTTCAAAGGCCCGAACACTTCGCTCACTCCAAGCTTTGCTCCGAGCTCCATGATCTCCACCGCCAACCTCCTCACTTCTCTTGTCTCCTCCACGAACTTGGAGTACCTCTTCCTCATGATCATCCTGAAGATAATGTTGTTGGCTAGTGTCGTCAGCTCCCTCGTCAAGTCGCAGGATCTCCCTTCGCCAGAGCACTCCAACACCGACCTCACGAGCCTCTCAACCTCTTCCTTGAGGATGTGCCTGAACTGGTCAAGCTGCGACCCTGCAAAGAGCCGGGTCAGGCACAACCTCTTCATGAAGCGGTAGTAGGGACTGTACGGCGCGGTCATGAACCCGGTGTGCCGGTATATGCTGTACTGGACCGGCCCCATCTCGAACCGCGAAGAGAACTCGGCATCGTGGGTCTTGAGGATCTCTTTCGCGACGGCGGCGTCAGAGGCGACGAGATAAGTTGAGGAGCCCATGCGGATCCGCATGAGGGGGCCATAGCGGCGAGCTAGGGTTTGGAAGGACTTAGGCAGCGAGGAGCCCAAGAGATAGATGTGGCCGATGACAGGGAGCGATATCGGGGGGCTTGGAGGTTGACGGGACGACGAGTTGGCCAGTCTCGCAAAGATCGCGCGGAAGAGGAAGCAAGAGGTGATGAAGATGGTGAGGCAGAAGATGTAGTGCGTGAGATCTAGATTGGTGACCGCCATTGGAGAGCTGAGAGCAGTATCTCCGCCTAGGGCGAGTAGGGGTTGAAACTTGAAGGGAATGAGGGAGGTTTGACCGGGGGATATATAGAAGCAGATGCACCTAGTTCGTGCCTAGGGCTAGGATCGCATTCACCTAGTACGATATCGAAATAGGATATTCATATCTCAGATCGAGAATGTGTAGGTTACTTAACGTGGCGTCCGGCGATCCTCGGAAAGCAATTTAATTAATTCCCTTGCGTTATCGAATTTTCTGTATAGTCTTTATAAGTGGTTGACAAAACGGATTCGGACACCTAATATTCCTAGCTCGACGCCTAAGCAATGCGTAAGAAACATGGTCTTGTTTAATGAAAGTCGTGATCTGATTTGCCAGATTCCCTAGGTGATTCCGATTGGTGATCATTCCGAGCTCGATGCCTGAGCAATGCAAGCATGGTTTTGTTTAATGAAAGTCTTGAGTTGACTTGCCAGATTCCCTAGGTGTTGATTTTTGCACGTAATCTTATATCATTTTTCAGCACTGGACGCACCTACATTTGCGGGTAAGCCATTCATGCAATAAGTCGAGCACCGATCGAGGGTCATGCCGGTTGGGAGCAACACAACAGTACAAGAACAGGCAATAATTGGATTGCCGGTTTCTTTTGTTTTTTCGTTTTATTAGTTGTTCGCGGATTAGTCGGCCACCATTAGATGTACTTCGGAAATTCGAATTGTTATAATTTTTTATTTAAATGAGTTTATGAAAAGGCATCATTCTCTCAATTTGAAAGTATCTTAGATGGTATTATTTCCACTTTCAATTAACAGAAAAATTACCAAAAAAGTATTAAATCTATTATAATTATGCCAATTCAATCATAAATTTATTTTTTTAATCAATTGAATCATAAACATTCTATAATTGTGCCAATTCAATCCATCCAGCTAAATTTGGGCTGCTAGTGCTAACGTGGATTTTCTTTTTTTTTCAAATTTTTAATGAATTTTTTTATCTTTTCTTTCTCTTTTTCCCCCTTTTTTTTTTTTTCTTTCTCCCCCTCCTTCCTCCTTCTAGCGACTAGCCGAGGGAGGGCCGGTCGCCAAACTGGCGAGGCGGCCGGCCAATGGCAAGCTAGCCTTGTCATCCACCGATGAGGTCAAGCTCACCAATCCATTGGCAACGTTTGCCCTCAATGGATCTAGTGAGAGCTCACCTTGCTGGTGGTTGGGTTTGTCATTGCGTCTTGCCCAACGACAACCCTCACTCAGTGACATTAGGCTTTCTCTCATCGATGGCTAGGCGAGCTCACCCTCACCCAATAACGGTGAGGCAAGTTCGCCACTGGCTAGTCGCCTCAATCTGATGACGAGCCCTCCCCTCTAACTGGTCGTCAAAAGGAAGAGGAAGGAGGGGGGAGGAAAGAAAAAAAAAAACAAACAAAAAAAAATAGCACAAAATTAAAAAATTATTTACAACATTAGCCGATCAAATTTAGCCAAATAGACTAAATTGGCACAATAGCCAAAGATTTAGGACTCAATTGGTTAAAAAAATAAATTTAGGACTGCACATTACAATAAATCTAGGACTTTTTTGGTAATTTTCCCTTTAATTAACTTAATCATTATTCGGAGAATGCTTATGAACAAGACCCATATCCAAGAACAAAAGCCGGTCAACTTTTGTAATGTTCAGGGCAATTCATGGCTGCCTATAGGATACCCAAGATGTGACCTGAGTTTTAAGATAATTTAATCGAGTCCTTTAACTGCGATTTCCTTAAACTATTGCATCCTCGAGAAGAAAAGGTTTACCTTGAAACAACAAATGGTTCAGATTTAGGTAATAGGTATGCTCAATTCTCTGCGCGTCTATGCCAGAGATAGATGCCTATACTGTAAAATTAAGTTCGGGGCATATAGGAACATGCCATTATTTCAGCCTGTATGAACAGATCATGGTGTACATACCGTGACAGAGAAAAGGCAGGTTCAAAGACATAAAAACTGAGGAACGGCCATTCATACTGAGGAAGACATTACCACGTACGGAGGAAACTGTCAGAAGAGAAACCTCGTCTGAAGAAAAATGATGCTTGGATTCTATTATGCCAATGCCCAGGAGTACACGGACCGACCTTGAGCAAACAATCAAACGCATGTTGGTTCTCTTATGTACATTGTGTTCCAGAAACATCACCAAAGAGCTCAAAAAGGGCTCCAGAAAATGAAAAAGACTGACTCAGGTGCCTACTGATCCTATGCCAAGACCTTCAGCAACTCGTTAATGGGTGAGAAAAATGCCTACTGATCCTATACCAAGATCTTCAGCTAGAGGTTGAAAGGGGTAAAAAATGGGGAACTAGATTGACCGGTTATTGATCTAATGTGCTCAGGCCTGTCTCGTCTTGTGTACTCCAGGATCATCAATGCATCATCGCATCGACATCAGTGTACGAACTCTCTTTTGGCGCTCTGCTTTTTTAGCACTCGGTGTCCTTTTGAGCCTCTTCAACTCATCCATTACCACTTTTTCAACCGTGTCAATTTGATTCAAAAGCTTCTTCTGGGGTGTGAGGAGCTCTGAGTCACCAACAGAAGTCTGGTTGGTAATGTCAAGCAATATCTTCGGCACCTTGCCTACAGAAATAGGGCAAGGCTTTTCTGGAACCGCTGGACCAGGGGTATATAGAGAAACATCGTGCTCGAGTGGAGCACGCGTCCGTGGTACAGAAGATTCACCGGTGGTCAGTTCCATGGCTACTGGAGTATCCGTTTGTCGTCCTTCAATCTCTGCCAACCGAGCCCTTCTCCTTTCATATGCCTGAATTTAGGAGAAGATATTAGATCAGCCCCCACACAAGTGTGCAGCAAATATAGTGACATGCTTCTGCAGAGCAGTCAAGCAAAATTCCTGAAGTGATACTAATTGCATGATGAGGAATAAACTGTGAAATCAAGATACAGAACAACAAGAAAGGAGACTATTGAAGAGAAATACAAGGACGATAAATTAGCCCAAACAGATGTAGAGTTGCGACCATGATATGCAGATTGTAATTACTTCAAGCAACTGGATAAAAAGAAGGGAACAAAGCCTAAGCATTGGTGGTGAGCAGAGCCAAAAAGTTTACCCCACTGATTGGTAATGGAAATCAAAATAACCATTTCCAAACGCTTCACAACTACCTTCTTAGTTCTCACCAATCTAGCAAGCCGACACAAATACTGTAACACTGAATTACTAATGGCAAAGGCGCTCATAGACGTATATGAAGGCATTCCATTGCCAATTAGCCTAGATTTGCATAATGCTCTGCAGACATGGAGATAAATCGTCCAGAGTTTAGATCAGACCAAGCCAAATTTATATGCTCATCCAATACCAATCTAAGCAATTATCCACTCGACTAGCTTGCTGATTGAATTACTGGTTAGTCTATCAATAGAAAGAAACTAGACGTAAAAAATTAAATGTGAAATGCCACTCAACACCGGAAAACATGCATGAGCCATGCTTAATTCAAGAAACTTAAATCAAACCAAACGCATTAAATGAGCAATTACTGCTCTGAAGAGCAACGTTACCCTCAAAACGGTTGTAATGTCGCGCAGCGGCGTCCTCGGGTACCAAGAAGGCAAAACACTGTCCGGACGCCCCCGGCCCCTCCTTGCGCTACCGGCCGGCGGCGTATTCTCTCTTCCCACCAATGGAGTCGCGAACAGATTCCTGCCACCCCCCCTCACGTGTCTTGGAGTCCCCAAAACGCCCCTCCCGACCACCGCACCACCGCGGCCCAATCCCACCGGCGCCCGCTCTCCCACGACTCCGGCTGCTCGCCGCACCACCACGGGTTCGAAGAGATTCGAACTCCGATCCGGCTCGTCTTCGAGCACTCCGAGTATTCCCGCTCGCCTTCGAGTGTAGACCGCGGCCACATCGACTGCCCTCACCAACCTGTCCCTCGATTCCGCCGGCATCTCGAAGCTCCTCCTATCGAGAGACTGAAAACGACACCATCAGAAGACGAAAACATCGCGCAACAGAAACCGAATCTTTAAAAGCACGCTCGACTCAGCAAGAAACGAGATCCGCCGAAGATCTCAGATGCGAAGTTTTCACGATCCCCCGCCGCAAGCTAGACGCAGCTGCTCTTCCCCGGAAACCCACATACGAAAAGAGAAAATACCCAGATGGGCAAGCAGCGAAATCTGCCGAGATGAAGCAGGGAACCGAGCAACGCTGAAGAAGAAGAAGAAGAAGAAGAAGGGCGGGGCGGAGAATTACCTTGAGAGAGATGGAACTCGAAAAAGGTCGAGGATGGCATTCGAGGAGGGTTTCGGCTGAAGTGGGTCGCGATTTTGAAGGTGAAATCCGCAGAAAGTTTCGCTCTTTTTCAAATCGGAAATGGGCGGCATGAGAGGAGGAGGGGTTCTTTTCCCAGTTTCGAGCTCCATTTTTTTCATTTTTTGGTAATTAAGTTCGAATTTTCAAATTTTCGCGTTTGGGCGGTTCGAGCCGTTTGCGAGCCTTTTCAACTAAAAGAAAGGTGGTTTCGAGTCTTGAAATCGCACGCCCCCCACATGGAAACTGTGAAAAGAAGTCGCCACGAAGGGATTTGGTTCGTCAAATGAAAATGGCTCAATTGTCCTTTCCTTCCATGAGAAATACCCACACAAAAAAAAAGGTAAATTCCGTATGAGTAAATGCGAAAAGGGGACATAATGGTTTTTTACCATTGCTCAATCCATAAGCTTTTTTTGGGTAAAAAATTGGGAGCTTAAGGAGTTATAGTTTAAATGGATTTGTCGCCCGTGGAATACTTGACACATGAAATTCGATGTAGCTTTCGTACGGAATACCTTGGTCATTTGTTTAGCGCTATTTTTAATTCCTAAATTTCACCGATAACAAGCTTGAGATTTGATTGGAGATTCTTTTCCATGTTGGCCTATCTTTCTAGATCAATGGTTAAGACACAAATGCTTCACATGAACTAGCTGCTTAAAAGAAAAAAATTTAGAACACCTGACTACTCTGTTTTCACTAGCATGACAGTTGATCATTGAACACATCATTCGATATGGCTGGAATTTATCACTATGATAATAAATCAATCAATCAATTTATTACTCAATTCAAGAGGGCTAGGAATAGATGCCTTACTTCATTTTTAGAAAAAAGACTTCAAAAATTTGGTTTTCGATGGATTGAAATTCAATCTCAGAGAAAAAGAAAAAATTGTAGGCCAAAATTTTATTCCAAATAGCAATGAGATTGTCTAAGTATAATGAATTACTTAATAACAAAGATGGAGGGTCACATGAAGAATTTACACAAAACATGCTTTTCATGGAAAAATATGAGCTATATGATGAATTTGACTAAGATAAAATTCAATAAGAAAAATTGAAATTTTTCAATGACAATGGGACACATGATGACTCATAATTATCTAATTTAAAAGAATAAACTGATCAATAAATCATTAAATTTTCTAAAGGGGCATTTGTTTGAACCAAAAAATGATCAAATTTTGGTTATTATTGAAATGTGATAAACTTAGTCGATGAGAGCAGAGTTTGATCATTTATATGTATAATTATCAATAGCTTGAAGAATCGACAACTTGATGATATTAACAAAAAGTGAAATCGACAATCTTGAATGCAACTGTGTAATGGAATAAAGCAAATGCCAATGCAATAGAGTCAACAAAACGAGTAAAGAAGTCAATGTAACTATCAATATAACCGTTTATAACCTCCCTTTGTAACCCATGCTTGTAATCTTTGTTGGTAACTGTCAATTGCAGGTTTTAATTAGTCACATCATACTCTTTAAAGGAACTCCATGTCCAAACAAACAAATATGTTATCTTTCAATTCCTATACTGTACTTTTAACTTCCAAACTCCCATTATTAATTAAATTCCAACATGTTTCTTAACTATAGTTTCCAAATTCGCATCATCAATTAAATTCTGATATATATCTATCTATCCTAAATGTCTCATCATTGATTAAATTCTAATGTTGCATCTCTATGTTCTTAGTCTTTGGAATCGATTAAATTTAGACATACTTTGTAATTTGTATACGGGTGGCTGTATTGTCAAGCTTTGTTGTAGATAAAATTTCGATACAGCTTGTATAGGTATAGTTCCGCTTGAAGTAAAGTTACTGATTCTCTTGTCTACCTGTGAATATTTCTTATTTGGAATTGCCATAGAACATGTCTCTTCTAGTAAACAAAAGAACAACTTTCGGTGAAAATATCACACTGCTAAATCGAACGAAACACCTTCTCATTCTCTTCTTTAAATTCATCAAGCTATATCTCCTATTCTCCCAGAAGAAAATAATTAGTCCAAAGGTAGGACTACCTAATCATACTACACGATCCTTTAATCCTCTGCCAAAGATGACAGGAGGATGCTGTAAGAAACTAAACTAAAAACGGCAATGAGGAGTGGACGAGGCACAGAAAAACCAGTAGACATTCTTAGTGCCCATGTCAAAGATTTGCATGCTCACATGGAGGACACCGTGAAGAAGGACGTGATCTCCAAGATAAGCCATTAAAAACCATGTACTAAGGATTCAATCAAACTTGATTGTAAAGGAACTTGGGCGATTCAATCATGTTCTGGTACAGGTCATCCGACGCATTTTCAGTGAGACATAATACCACTCAAAAAACCTGGAGTTTCAGTCTCAAGCCTTAATTTCATCAGCTACCCTTTCTCTGCAAAAATCGTTTTGCCGTTACACTAAGCGAAGATGAGAATTACCAATGCTAAATAATACAAGAAGGCTAATACATACAAAGGATGGACTTCTAAGGTAAATGTCGATGGTAAGATTATCTTGCTGAAAAGAAATATAATCTGAACGAAGAAGATTAGGAGGACATGCAGCACCCCCCTTTTCCTCTGCCAGCATCCGCATCCTGTCCAGGGACTGCAATCTTCGTCCCTTTAAGAAGACCAGGATCTGATTCATCGCTTGCATTAAGGGTCTTCTTGGAAATGATCCGGTATATCTCTGTCAAAACTGTCAGGAATGCGGGTTCAACATTGGTTGCCTCAAGAGCCGAAGTCTCCATAAAGAATAAGCTCTCTCTCTGGGCAAACTCCTGGGCGTCTTCTGTCGGGACAGCCCGTAGGCTGCCCAAGTCAGACTTGTTGCCGACAAGCATGATGACGATATTCTTGTCAGCATGACCTCTCAGTTCCTCCAGCCACCTAGTCATGTGGTCGAAAGATTGGCGCTTGGTCATGTCATATACCAACATCGCCCCAACAGCACCTCTGTAGTATGCACTTGTCACTGCTCGGTACCTGTGAAAGCATAGATCACCAAAAAGCTATGAACAACGAATGACATTCAACTACTTGACTAAAAAAGTGTCAGGCTGGGGTTATTGCTTCAACAGAGTTCATTATGTTCAATTTGGGACCAAAGGAAACCAATAGAAGCTTAGAACGGCTCCCATGCATAACATGCTAATCTAATGCTAACGACAGCACAGAGTATCTAAGTCCTAGATGAACTTCATTGGAGAAGTTCAACAAATGCTATGAAAGGCCTTTGGATTCCGTCAGGCTCCTCTTAAGGGGGATCTACCCCTCAATGATTAATTCTTCAATGAATGGATGTAGTAGTAAGGTTTTATCTCACAAAGGCAGGTTGCAGACTTTGAAGGACTAACTCAATCACATTAATATTCATCCACCAATAAAATAAACATGTCCTGCTGGAAGAATTCTGAGTCGATCAATCTTCATAGTGGTGTACTGCCCTGATTTCTCCTGAGCTTCGAATTGGAATGCTTCTTCCCTACCAACTAAAACTAGAAGGGATGGCAGGGCAATGTTCGTAAGTCAGTGCTCACTTTGGAGATCTCTGTCAATGCTTGTACCTAACTAAAATTGAACTGTAGCGGTAGGAGGTACGGAATTTCTATAGCTTGATTTAGCTGATCCCAAGTTTCAAATGACAGCAGACGAGAAATTGTGATTTAGGGCAAAAGCGACTGCACATCTGCAACTGGACTAGGAATCACTTTTTGTTCCATGGACAAGCCAATCCAATATAGGCATTGGCATCCACCGACCATCTACACGAAGGAATATTGCTTTAAGGATAATGACTAGAGTACCGGAGGAACATCAAGAGGCAAGTTGATGGATTGTGCTTGGGCAAGTTGGAAGTTTCATGGGACAAAATAAAATTGCAACAAAACGTCAATGAAACTGTCAGCTAAAGAGGAAAATGAGATGCACCACCTATGAAATCTTGTAAAGACAATGGACTCATCGTAACGAAACCAAACCAAATGCTTGACTGGCAGCCAGAGGCCCAAATCCAGACTTCCGCCAGCAATGCCATAAAACATTCCTCTTAGAGACCAGCCCATCTTAATTAAAGGGGAAAAAGGCCAATGGTCTCTTACATCTATGGGATTTGGACAGAAATTGTAGCACATTTCTCACACCAATGCAGATCGGAGATCACGAGAGTCCTTTCACCGTCCACTCGATCAAAATTGTCCCGGTGGGCCAGATCAACAAGTCCCATCACAATCGAATAGCTAGACAACAGGTCGGCAGACTCCAAGGCCACCAGTTACCACCTATAATATGTGCCCTCTCAAGTTTCACCAACCCATCACCAAATCCTTTTTCAGCAAGCATAATTTTTCCTCCTGTTCGCTCGCCAATTTTTCCTGTTCTTTCGGGGAAATCAGAGCAAGAACAATGTTCGCTATCCCTATTCAACTTCATGGCCTAAACGTCATCCAGAGGACTACAAACTAGTGAACATTGATTCGACCTCAGCCAGCGAAAAAATCGACACTTTTCTCCGACCCCATCACCTCCATCTATTCTGGGCTAAAACAATGACCAGCATTTCCAAAGAGGATCCATTAGCACAAAGCAGGACACATCACAGATTTGGTGTTTCTTCTAAAGAGGTACGCAAAAGAAAAAAGATTCAAATTTTAGGCACAGAGAGAGAGAGAGAGAGAGGTGATGAGTGAATGGTGAAGGAGTCCTCACCGCTCCTGACCCGCGGTGTCCCATATCTGGGCCTTCACCGTCTTGTGATCGATCACGAGCGTCTTCGTCTGGAACTCGACCCCGATGGTGGCCTTCGACTCGACGCTGAACTCGTTCCTGGCGAACCGAGCCAGGAGCTGGGACTTCCCCACCGCGGAGTCCCCGATCAGCACGATCTTGAACACGTAATCGATCTTCTGGTTGTAATCTCCATAAAGATTAGACATTTCTCACCTCGCCGCCGTCACGTTCCCCGAAAAGGGAATCCTGTCTATGATCGGGAGGAGCTACGAGACCCTAGCGGGAGCGAACCGGACCATCGACCAGGTGCTGATGAGGGTGGCAGCGGATCGGATTTGCTTCCGGGAATGCATCCATCGACCGAACCGATCAGGAATTTTTTCCTGGGTTGATGGGCCTGGGCGAGCTCGCGATGTCGGATGATTCAGAGAGGAGATCGTGGAGGAGGATTGTCTGGTTCGGAATTTGGTCTTGCGATGTGTCGGACATGGGGGAGCTCGAGAGGACACGAAATGGAAGTGCAACGGAGGAAGAGAGATAGAGAGAGGACCAACGGCCAATGCGGGTCCCTCTTTAACGGTTTCCCTCGGCCCGAGAAATGATCGGGTGCGGTGATGCGTACCTGAGTTTCGGATCGGTCAAGGCAGCTAACGGTGTATGATCGGGGCCAGTCGCATTTCCTTTGGGGATTCTGGACTTTATGGGGCTCATATGGATACTCAAATTGTACATCGTTTTCCTTTGTTCTTTTTCCAAACAAGATGGTTTTAAGGGAAAATTCTGAATAAAAGTACGAAGTGTCTTCATTTTTTTAAATAAAGACATGAAAATGTGTTGAATAAAGGTCCCAAATAATTATAATTGTTCCAAATAAGAATCTAAAGTGGCAACAACTATTTAGGATTTGATCTCGTCGATCGCCAGTTGATTAAATACTCTAATCATTCAAGGACATTTAAGTTCAATTACAATTTTAATTTTAAAATATTTTCTTTCTTTTTTATTTTATTTTTTTCACTTTTCTTTTGTTTTTTTACAAGCTAGTGGCCGCGGCAAGCCGAGCCCTCACCAACCATGAATGAGATCACCCTTGCCAAATCTGGCGATGGTCAACCTCGCCTGGGGCAAACGAGGGCTCGACGTCCCTCACTGGTGGCTGGCGAGGGCAGCCTCACCTAGGGTGAGGGTCGCCTCACTCAGATCTAGCGAGGCCAACCTCGCCGATGGAAGCAAGGGCGGCCTCACCTTGGGGGAAGGTTGCCTTGCCCAGGCAAGATCGTCTCTCGTCGACCATTGGCAAGGCGATCCTCGCCCAGATTTGGCAAGGGCCAACCTTACTGATGGTCGCAAGGGCGGCATCCCCCAAGGTGAAGGTCGCCTCATCCAAGCAAGGCTATCCCTCGCCAGATCGAGCAAGGGCCTCACCCAGATCTTTCTAGCATCACTAGTGGTCAATTGGCCACCACCAACCAAGGAAAGAAAAATCAAAAAAAGGGGGGGAAACAAAATAGAAAAAAGAAGAAGGGTAAATACTAAAATACCCATGATTAGTCGAAAAGTCAAGTCTTTATTTAAAATAAGCGTAATCATTTCAGGCTCTTATTTGAAACAAAATTCGCTTCAAGCTTTTATTTGAAAAAATGATGTTACTTCAAGCATTTATTGAGAAAATGAAGATATTTCAGGCCTATTTAGAATTTTTCCCTTAGTTTTATGATCATGATTGAGAACGATGATTGATTATTGATAAGCGAAATCACTTAAATCAATGGCGATGAAGGCGAGTTGTGTAACACATGATTTATAAACCTGTGCAGCAAAGATTGATTGTATTTATGTATCGGATAATATATACTTGATACGACCTATTTGATGAATCACTTCTCAAAAACAAGGTGGGAGAGTTCAAAGCCATATAAACTCAAAAGATTGTCGAAATTTTGACACCATTAATACAGGACCCAAGTTCCCTACCTTACAATAAAGATCATAACAATTCATCACGCTCCACAATCTCGCTTCACACGTTGGGCTAGCAACACACTGGCATTTTCGGCTAATCCCTAGGCGAAAATCACAATACTTGGCGTGGTCGCCCACTTTAGTATGGCTTTGTGCGTGGGCAATGTTATTGTTTTTACTTGAACGTACCCTATCGATTCGGAGTAATAATAGCTTAATTGCAAGGCATGAGACTTGGAGCGTGGTGAGTCGTCCTTATCCTAATTGCTTTTTTTTGTTTTATTTTTGTCCTTACTATCACGGACTGAGGTAGATTATTGTAATCCTAATTTTAAACAATGGGACTTGGATCCCACGTAGGTGGCACGTGACTTATGTATCAGATTAATATGGCATTAAATACTCTTAGGTCGAGAATCAGTTTTTGAGCCGTGATTTCCCTCGTATCCATCCCTTAAATATAAAATACTAATTTACATAATCAAATATTGGAGGAAAAGTCGCTATATAATTGGACTTCCTATTCATGAAGTCATTCATATTTCGGATAAAAAGTCTTGTTCCGATCAATATTATGGGGTCCACGGATATAAGGACTGCTAAATTGAGGTCTTTCATCTTCTTCAGCAACCATTCGTTGATAGAATGGAAGGTGCTTGAACCATTAGCATAGATGATGACAAGAGGCAGAGTCTCGGTCAACTCCTTTCTTTATGAGGCAAGCCGTCCCGCCCCCATCGTTGAGAGACGAGACCAACGTGCACCAGGAAATTTTTTGACTTTCTTGGTGCACGCCATGCTCATCCAATATTAAATCCAAACGCCATCCCGGCCTTTAGTTATAGTTAGATCTGATGAATAGACCTACTTCAATGGAATGTATCAAATAATGAATGTGAATATTGTTCTTTCGAGTTTTCAACCATTCGTCACTTGAATATGAAATTTTTGTCAAGATGACCCTGAATAAATTCAAGGAGACCGAATTGGATATATCGAAATTGACAAGAAAGCCACCTCTATCCCATGTACATCAGGCTCAACAGTTTCCAAAATTCAAGTGACATCTTTTCTAAGGTGAAATTCAATCTAAACGGGACTGAAAAAATTTATCATGGGGACAACCTTTTACTTTAGAAATAGCAGACTACCGGTGAATTCAAGTAAATAATCGACAGCATTCAATGGCCTTCTCAGTGAAATACACAGGCACAGGGCTCATTTAAGAGGAAAGCAAGCCATGCCACAGGCTGATCTTGGCTGATTTTATCAGATGGCTTCCGAGCACCTATGCTATGTCGGTGGGCCGGATCGGCCCCGCGTACTTCAAGTTCACCATGCCGAATCCATCATAATGGCTGCGGATTCCCAGTGATTCAGACAGCAGTCAGACGAGGCTGCATTAGACAACTAGCCTTCCAATGCGCTGAGCAAATCCGTAAGAACTTGACATTCAAACAAAACATGATCAAGGGCACAGCTAAGTCGAACCAGAGTTTCCATTACTTAGCTGTAAATCTAAGACAAAGTCCTGCCATCTTCTTATCTTGGAACCTCTAAATCTCTGTTAGCTAACAATATCAAAACATTTAAGTTGGCACTTTGGCAAACATTCTTAGAATACAATAGTAGGAAAAGGAACTATCTTGCGCTCCTTCCTACATTTATGTTTCCAGTACGGTATGAAAAGAGATCTACTTCCCTACTTTCTCTCTATCTTTACACTATGGAAGAACGTCAAACAATTTGGTTCGACAGCTTCTGCATACTTAAGCATTTGCAATTTGCTCGGTTTTCGCTAAGTATCTGCAAAAGGAGATATATGTTCAGGAATCAGTATCAGAGTGCTCTAGAGAAAATGATAAGTCACAGCTTCATGATCAAACTTGTTCTTCATTACCTTAAACTGTTTCTGCAGGTCCTTAATGTACTCCACAGCCAGATCTAGCATGTCCGCTGTGTTAGTTTGCTGCCAAGAAAGATAATAGTTTCGTGAGTTCTGCAACACGATAATTTCCATCAGTAACCCATTCATAGAGAATATCTACCTTGTCCATATTCGGCACCAGCTCCTGCAATTTTCTCATTCTTTCACTTATCCGTGTCCTTCGCACCTGGACTATTTGAATGTTAACAACCATTGTAATTTACACACCAAGAACTTAGGAAACATATTAAATACTATAGTAGAGTATGTTCATCAACCACAGAAATGATGTAAGTTTCAGCATCAAGACACATGCAAATTCAGTCATTAGGTCAAGACTCGAGAGAAACTCAGCTAATAATATATAGAAGGTCCCAGACATTGAACGAAATTTACCCTTTCAGCAATACTTCGAGGATGAGTGGCACAACCCCGCTTTGCTCTGATTTTACATGGGACGGAATCTTGGAAATGCAGGAACTTCTCTACAGTCGCCATCTCTGATGAAGTCTTCGGCAAGCTCATGTGATGGGACAACAGGTGAACCTGATTACCTGGACTCCCATTCTGATTTCAAAATACCAACATTCAGATATGATTTTAGATAAGCAACAAAGGATGAATAAACAGTATCCAGTATGTCAAGTCTTGCCTGATCACTAGAAAAAATTTTCACATCATTTTCTTCATCTCTCCTCCGGCCAATGAAATTCTGTGAGAAATTTGAGGAATCACTCCAAGAATTGAATAGATATCCAGAGCTGTGAAACCGGCTATTCCCACTGCCAATCCCTATTTTTGCATCATCAGAATTCTGTGCTCCAAAGCTTTCACTTCCAAGTTCTGAAATATGTGACAACATCCCCAAGGAACAAGATAACCCAGATGAGAAGCTCATCTGACCGTTCAACTTGTTCCTTGAAGGATTTGATTCTCCATCGACTACAGTCCCCACTCTATAGTTTGTAGTACCTCTCATCGCAGCAAAGCCTGAAAGTTTAAGAAACTTTCTACACTCAGTTCCAAGTAGTACTCCTTTTGGAAGAATCTTAATTTAATTCAAAATGTTAGTACACAGACTTTCATCACCTACAACATCCTACAAAGAAAAGGCTATATTTCATTATATTGACAATTTTCTGAATTTGGACCAGAAAATATCTATCTTAATATAGAATCTGTAAGAAACCAGGCATGACACATGTTGGTAAAAACCAATAAATTCACCTGCACGAGCTAATTAATTCTGATTGATGAACTTAGTACAAACTCTAAACCCCTCATTCCATAATTCCTTTTCCTTTTTCTTTAGATTGATCTTGACCAACATGAATCTGGGGATTGCATATCTTGCTAATTGTTTAGTAATATTGCTTCATGATCAAATAATTTATGCTGTGTTAATCTTAGTACCCCGAGGTTTTTCCCAGTTCGTACTAGAATAATTACAATGACAAGAAATTACATCATGAGGAACTTAGGGAAGTAATGACAAAGCATTCTAATACAAAGAAAATAGAATTTAGAAATTACAATCGACATACAATACCACGCTCCTTTCCTCTTAAACTTTCACTCGCAACACTCGATTCTAAATAATCTTCCTTTACCTGGCTAGTCTTCTAAAACATCTAGTAACACATCGTGCCGCCATCAACTCTGTCAAGATGAATAAAAAAGCTGTGTCTAGTAGTCTTAAGTCACCTCCTAACTCCCTGAGTCAAGAAGAACTACTTTTTGATGCCCGATGAAAGGTAAGCTATTCGACATGAGCTAGAGGAAAACGTGTATTGGTCATGTCTCTACTTCCTCAGGAACCATTTCGGACACAAGAGGCACCGGGATAGCATAAGCTAGAATCATCTAATACAAACTAGAGAAGGAGCAAAGGGATTTCCAATGCTCCCAGATCAACATGTTAAAGCTTTAGTACAGCATTCTCCTAAGCTATGTCTAGAACTTGCTGTCACGAAATGTTGGAAAACTTGGTCAATATAATGAACCGTAAGCATCTCTCCCGGAATATGCCCGAAACCTCTAATGCAATTAGAGTTAATGCTATCTCATCGCGTTGCTTACACTTTTGAGACCTACAATGCTTTCCACGTAACAAAACCTTAACAAAGTTGCCATTAATAGTCAGTTCTCCACTTTGTACAAGGAAAAGGCAAAAAGAAAAAGGGAACCGCACTTTTACCATTCTGGGCAGAGAGATCAGAGAAGAGTCCAGGTGGAGAGCTCGCCTGCCTCGCGATACTGGAATCGCCAGGTTTCACCTGTGGGTGGCGATCCGCCGCCATTGAGCTCAGCACCCCATACGAGCCGTCCATCCCGGAACTCTGCCTCGGATAATGAGGCGGCAGAGCATAACCGCCGCGCGGCGAGCTCGCATAGCCCCCGACCGCCGCTGCCGCCGCCGCCTCCGCCACCGTCGAAGGGGGAGACTTTTCGTCGAAAGCTTGGAGAGACGGCGAACCCGACTCGCGGCCGGCGCCGCCGTAGCTCAGGAACCTGGAGCTGAACTTGTCGGCCTCATACCCTTCGGACAGGCCGGCCTTACTCGCTCCGCCTTCAGCGAAATTCTCGAGGACCGAGGTCGGAGCCGTGCGGAAACGGAGCAACCCGTAACTGGACGGTTGACTCTGGTTGTAGCTCTGGTGGTTACTCGAATCCATGTAGAGACAAACGCCCTTCTCTCTCTCTCTCTCTCTCTCTCTCTCTCTCTCTCTCTCTCTCTCTCTCTCTCTCTCTCTCTCTGTGTTTCTTCTTTGGAACTTGTTGCGGACACGGGAGGCAAATATAACAGTGGCGAGATGCTAGGGGAATTATTGTATATACCCCGGTCGCTTCACTGCGAGGCAGAAATTCCCTGAGAATTTTTATCTCGTTATCTCGGGAAAATCTCGGCGGTGGGGGGGATTAATAATAGCTTGATTTCTAAGCGGGGTGAAGATAAGATCTTCTGGAGGAAGGAACCCAGGAAGACGGAGCGGGAGCTGGAGCTGCAGCTGGGCGCGTGAGAGCGTGAGCTGATCAGACAGAGACGGTGAAAATCCGTAGAGCAGGATGTCGAAACGGTGGAGGTCGGAATGAAAATGGAGGGATCGGTGAAAGTTGATAGAGAGATAGAGAGGAGTTCAGAAGCGCCACCGGCAAGGGAGATCTCGCAGAGGGGAGGGAAGATTTCAGCGAGAGAGACAGTTTTTATGGCGCAGAGAGAGAGAGAGAGGGAGGTGATGGTTATCTGGTTCCTTTCCTTTAATGGCAAGTCCGGTCGGAACCAGAGTGCTCAAAAATATGAGAAGTATCACTATCCACCCTTTGAGATCAATCAAAATTTACCATTTTCTCACTTTATTTCTCTTCTCGTTACTTCACCACAGCGGGGGTTGTTCCCAGTCAACAGGGGCTGCTGCCCTTTTCCATTCCCATTATTTATTTTAATGTATCGGTATTTGCACATTTATCTTTTTATTAATTATTATATTTTTCGAGCTATATACCTAGCTCACTATACCCTCTAAGTTAACCTTTTAACATTATGCTGAAGATCCCTAGTCACTATTTTTATCAAAGCACACGAGTTACCTCTACCCTCTATGTATTTAACATTCAAGGATGTTGAGGTTTACAAAAGGCCCAAATGAACATAGTTTAACGACTCCCCCAGATCGATATCACTATCCATCCCTTGAGATCAATCATAAATACCATTTTTCACTTTATTTCTCTTATCTAAAGAAAATTCTCACCTATGACATGTTTCACATATAACTTCTAGAAAATGGTCTGTCTTATGGATTATAATTCCAAAGGGAATAACTAAGACCCATTTTCACTTACGTTGAATTAGGGCACTTAAACTCTTATCATTTTCTTCCTTTCTTTCACCGTTTCCTTTATTTTCTTTTGTTTTCTTTTCACACATTTCTCTCCCACTGTTTCTATAACTAGCTATCTGATTTGCAAGCAACACTCCCGTCACTACTGTTGCCACCGTTGTCGCCAATCTCCACCTTCGACAGTACCAACACCAATGGAGCATTGTTTGAATCTCATATCGGGTCGTGAATCGAGGGAAGGGAGAGGGAAGTGTTAAGGTGTAAGTGTGAGGGTGGTGGGTGAAAAATATCTCCCATTGAGGGTGTGGTATGATGGGAGCAATCAATATATCTTAAAAGCTCATAAATTTTTGGCTTAAATTTGTAAGTGGACGCTTAACCTGAGTAAGAACCCCATCGTAGCCAATTGTGATGATTGATGGTGGTGATTTGTGCTTTTGGACTGCGTTTTACCAAAATTGAATCGATAATGGAATGCCTTTGGATTATATCCAAAAAAATGTTCCATCGAAATTGAATCGATGATGAAATACTTTTTGAAAATAAATCGATCTATGTGTGTATCGCCAAAAGATACGAATGGTCATTTATTGATTTTTCTTAAAAAAAAGTAAAACGATGAGGAATTTAAATGTACAAAAACTGGAGGCAAACATGGCTAGTCATCTAAATTGTGAAAAAGTAAATATAAGAAAACAATTGCAAAAAAAAAATTTGTTGAGTTCTATGGTTGATTTTTTTTTTTTTTTATCTGGCTATGATTGACTGAAGTGTTCTTGCAAAAAGTACACTTGGGGTATTTATAATCCACAATCGACGAATACAAGCAGTTATATCAACTCCTCTGCTCAATGATTATATTAACTCCACTACTTGATAATTACTTGATGGTTACATTGACTCCACTACCTTAACGGATACATCGTTGGTTTCATCAACTCTAGTACTGGACGGTTACCTAACAATTACATCAACTTCACTATTCAATGATTACATCGACTCCTTTGCTCCAATACTTAGCCATTGCACGTTGACAATTTCAGAGATAAAAATTAGGTCTTCTCGTCAACCGACTACACTTTACCAATTGATTATTCCCAACATCAGGCCATTTTCTGCTTACATTGTCATTTTAGCAAGCCTCTGTCGACCAAGTTGTCAACTACAACACTTAGGACATTTCTTGGTGTTTAAAAGAATTGAATGATTCATTAGTCATTCATTTCATTCAAATTAGATACTCAAGTGTCATCATATGCCCCATTGTCATTTGCAAATTCGAATTTTCCTTGCCGAAATTCACATAGGTCATATTCATCATTTGACTCGTATCTCTCCATTAAAGTCACATTCTATCGAAAGTCTTCATGTGACCTTCTATCTTTGTCTTTGAGTAGGTTATCATACTTAGATGCTCTCGCTACCAATTAAAATAAATCGGCAAAATCTCAACCCTCAAATTTGTATCTAAGATTAAATTTGAACCTATTGAAAGCTAAATTCGTGAACTCTTTTTTTCTAAGAGTAAAGCAAGGCATCTAGCCTTTCTAATTCGAGCAATGAACTAATTGACCAAGTCATTAAATTATTGATAGAGTCTAGTCAAATCAAGATGCCTTAGCTATTATTTTTATAGAACTGAGCATGGAATTGTCTTTCCACCTCAGCTTAGTTTGCAACGAAATTGAGCGGTAAGATTGTGTGTTTAATGGAAGTAGTTTTCAGCAAAAACAAAATAAATAATCTGAGTCTTAAAAAATCATTTGTCTTTACTCCCACTTTGGGCTATAAATCCACCAAGTGTTTCATGATCGATTGTTCATCTTCACCAATAAGAATGGCAAAGTTAGGGGTTTCCAAGCTTCTGGAAAATGACAATTATTGACATATTCAGAATGTGCTTTCCTATATACATGAATGATGGTAATTCTGTCTAATCCCAATTATTATCGAACTTATTCGACGATCCCTTATGAGTTCAATCATGAATTTGGTTGGTCAACTTTCTCCCTTGACAATGATACCGGTCTTATCAGATTATCTATGTTAATCAGCATGGTAGGTCTAATAAGTGTACTCGCACCACTGGGTGTCAAGGTACACCTCTTTGCGAATGACAAACGGCCTTCAAAAAAAAAGAGGATCTCTCTCTCTCTCTCTCTCTCTCTCTCTCTCTCTCTTTCTCAGAGGTTGCCCGGACGATGATGTCGTGGAATTCTCGCCACCTCCTTTTCCCTCCCTCGTATCATGTTAGCAGTTGACCAAAGCAAATTGGAAAAAGATCAAAAGGGGAACGGGGGAGGCGTCAAAGCTTTATAGGCGGCTAGGCTAAGGCTTGAAACTTGAGGCCTCGAGCGGCGTGCGTGCGGTAAATGTAAGAAACTGGGAATCGATGCCCGTGGATAAGGGCATAAGCTGACAAAAGGGTGGAAAGAAAAGGGGGTACCATTCGCAGCCGATCTATCGCATTATGCCCCCGATGACGTCACCCCCCCAATTAATCCTGTGAGTACCCGATTCACGCCGCACCCGATTCTCGCCCGTCGTTTTCCCGCTTTTCCAGCGTCGTATTTACATGATCACGTCCCCGGCGCCTTTTCCCCATACTGCCCCCCCCGCTGCTTCCGTCTCGTGAGCCGCTCACGTGCGAAACCTCGGCTATCGGAAGCCGTCGTTTCCCCATCATCTGCGCAATTCATAATTCGGCCCGAATTTATTACGTGAATTTGCTAACATTCATGAATCTCGCAAGCTATGGTGGATGTGATATTAGTCTCTCTCCACTCGAGAGATTTTTTTTTTTTTTTTTGGCTTTATCTATTGTATTTATTTCATGATGTGTTTGCTATATTTTGATGATTGCAAAGTACTCCGACATAAATTTTGCATACTCTATGATGCAATGGTGAATGAAATGGATGTAAAGATTTGCAACTAATGTCTATGCATAAGAATCGTCGAATATGCTTGGAGTTAATATTCCTTTTCGCAGCGCATAAATCTTTATGATAACTTCGCACTATATCGCATTATTTATATATTATTTAATAACATAAAATGCTAGCTTTGGGTACTTCACCAAATTTTATGATTCGATTCATGAATTTTTAACGATTTGATTTACATTGTGTATATTAATTTTCACGACCGTGTGAATGGTATTTTCCCCTTCTTCCGTTTTTGCCATCTTCATGGAGATGGGAAAATTAGGCTTCCGAAAAATAAATTATGATAAAAAAATTTTAATCATATTTAAGTTTTACCGAAAAAAGATTACATATCCAACGCGATCACCGATCTTCTTAGTCTAGAAATTATAGTTAATAATGCCAGCCCTACTTTGCTTAAAATCATCCAAAAAACTACTCTACTCTCACTTTGAGTTTAAAATACAACATAACATTTGGAATGAAATCACACTATGAACTGCCTTGCTAATTTTGGAATTGGCAAACGCTTGAATATTAGTTTTTTCATTATATCCTATAAAATATTTTATTAGATGATAAAATAGGGATTGTAAATTGACAATGTTGTATTTTTATATTCGACTTTAGCCTTTTTCATATCCAAAAAAAAAAAAAACAGGGATTGAATCTCTGAAGGTTGAATTTTTCTTTACGGAGTTCAACTCAAACCCTATGAAAGTTCAGCTCAACCTATGCCATAGTGACGATCAACCTCATTTACCTACCTATGCCATAGGAGCCAGGCCTAATGGCCTCAACATTTGAGAGAAACCGAAATCACATCTCTAGAAATCTTACTCGTGACCTTGAATCAATTGGAACACTAACGATCGCACTCGGGTGCCAAGACCCCAAATCCCAAGTACATGTTAAATTCTGCCCCAGGTCGGATCAAGGCTCTCCTTCGAGATCCTTAATCCAGCGCAATGGCGTCAATCCTGGCTTCGAGACACAGCGACCCAACCCCCCAACGTCTCGAGTCCGCGGTGAGGTCCCCAACTCGATTCCTAGGTTTCCTAATCCATTCCGCATGGTTGTAGTTAAAAGCGCATTCTACAAGTGTAGCAACGGTGGCAGCAACGGCGATTATGAATTTTCCAACCACTATAATCTGATATTCCTAATGAAAACATACCAACCGCAGACAGCCCCTACTTTTTCCTAAATTAAGCGTCACGATTTCCACCGGACAAAATCCCTGCTAATATCAATTCCGTATCAGGGCAACGAACAGAAAATTCCTACAGTACCTTAAAAGAAAGAAAAAAGGAATCGACTTCCTTCCCTTTTGGTTCCCCTAGCGGACCGGTATAAAGCAACAAACTAGAAGATGCTCCCCATCTCCGAATCTTAGAATCGAATTCCAGATGAAATGAGCATAATAACGAGTCTTCCTAATCAAGCTTTGGATCCCCCATCAAAAAAAAAAAAAAAAAAAAAAGAAGAATAAGAAGAAAATTGGAAAAATATAAAAATAAAAAATAAAAACTCATCATTCTGCATCTCAACAGGGAAAGCGAATTACAGTAATCATAATTAAAAAAATTAAATATTAAGAAAAAAAAAAAAAGAAAGCGATGCGCGTTGACACGAATGAACACTTCCGTCTTGGGGGACCAAGCCCCGGATGCAGCCAAGACCAAAAGTAAATGCTTGCCCCACCCGCCCACCCACCACTTCCTTTCTTTGGTAAGGAACAAGACGGCGGTCCTTCTCTTTACTCCCTTCAAATATTTTTTAATGCTTCTCAGTTAGATTAAACTCGCTTAGTTTATGTCACTGATCATTTAAAATAATGTTAGCCCTTTCTCGAACCGGACTTAATTAAGATTAAGATTTACTTTAATCGGGCCCCCATGGTCCCCTCCCACGGTATTAGATCATTTCTTTGAAGCATCATTTAAAAAGAAAGAAATCAAGTAAACGGTCTTCGAAGGAATCGAGCGAGCACGATAATTGGCGTCGATGCCAATAAAAAAAGAGGATTATTATTGTTGAATCTCGTCTAATGATGAAATCTCCTATCTTTTAACGCGCTGCTTACGCGTAAAACTCTATAGAATTGAATTTTTTTTATATTTTCGCTGCCTGGATATTTATTAAAAAAATCCATTTAGGAAAAGACACGGAAGAGAAAAAGGGGAAATCCCATTTGTATTCGGGAGCCCTACTAAAAGGAAAAGGCCCTTGGGTCTCGGCGGCTGTTGTGTGGATGCAAAGTGGGACACGTGAGGCCTGTTCTCCTGCGCCTTTTCGCATGCTATTTTTAGCAGCGGTCCCCCCTTCGTCCTTGCTCCTTTTACAAAGAAAAGAGAAAAGAAAAAGGGCACACAAAAAGGGCCCGTCTCCTTTTCTCTCTCTCTCTCTCCTCCCCGCTGGACTGGCTCCTGCCATTCTCTTCTTTTTGCCCGCCGGCTCTATCCGGGCCCGCTTCCTGAGGCCCATCCTCCTTCACTGGGCCCGGCCCACTAAGAAAGCCCGCGAAGCCACTCGGCGGCCGCAAGCCCAAAAGTCACTCGGGCCGCCTCCGCAGTGGTCGAGAAGAGGAGAGAGGGTTGGGGCTCGGGAGTCAAGCGACGGATTAGATCCCTCAAAATGGTTTATTGACCAATTTCTTAACACACGTGAGTATTAAATGAGTTAGTTATACTCAGTAGATGGGTCATTATACCGGTTTACAATTTATTTAGATCCAACATACTTTCCCTTCATTTTTTATCGCGTTCACTGGATCTTATGCTAGCGTTGCTCTCTGATCTTAGTTTTGATGTGTTTCTTCATAAATTGAGTTAAATATAAAAGTGTTTTAATAATAAGAGTTGGACCGAATATGAACTGAGTGCGGATCGAATTGTATACCATATGAAAATAGATCATAACAGGTAAAATGGGTATTTAGATCGACTTATTTTCAGGTCGGCCCAATTCATCTGTTTGGTTTGACAGGTCTACGACCCATGTGGCATCGTCGTTCTACGAGATTCGGCGGATTCAAAATTCGAAACGGTGAAGAATTGCGAGGACCGCCGCCTGAAGTTTGTGGGTCCTAGTTAGTTGAGATGTCATCATCCGGTTGACTAGCCCTTCCACGTGGACATGTCCCGGGGGCGACAAAATTGGTCGAAGTATCTTTCTTGAAAATTAATAAGATAGGAGCAAAAACGAGAAAAATTAAATATACAAAAATTCATAGCCAACGTTTGCCCAAAAAAAGCAGGAGCCAACAAAAATACTGCTGATTTATATCTGCAAAAGACCCGCAACAAAAATCACATCATGGTCAAAGTCAACCTGGGAGGATCGAAATACGCTTCTTCTACGGGTTAAACCCTCCATGAGGAAAAGTCCAGCTACAGATTTTACAAACCATAGGAAGAAGAGCACTTGTGATGATGATTACTACATCCAGAAAGGATTAAAATGCTTCTTCGTGAGCTTGACGCTCCGCGGCTTTCACTTTCGGTCTCCCCAGACCGTCACCGGACCTTTATGCGGTCCAGGCTCTCGTAGACCACCCTCATCCGAGGACGCAGCTCCGGGTCGAGCTCCGTGCAATTCAGCGCGACGTGGAACGCGGCGACCACTTGCTTCTTCGCATGGACCTCGTGCAGGAGGTCCGGGTCTATTATGTCGGACAAGGGTCGCTCCTCCCGGAACACTTTCCTCACCAGGTTCTCCAGGCCCTTCCCGTCATTGTCGGGCCCTGCGTCCGGCACCTGCCCCGTGAGGATCTCCATCAGGACGATGCCAAAGGAGTACACATCGCTCTTCTGGGTGACCTTGGTGCTGGATACCCGGGTCTCGGGCGCCGAGTAAGCGACCGAGGGAGCCGGCATCTTCAGCTCCATTGCAGAGCTTAAGACGGTTTGGTTATGAGAGCCATGCTTCTTGGACGATGAGGCGGTGAATCCCGGAGTCCCTGAGATAAGACGATTGAGACCGAATCCGGATATGTGAGGCTGAAACTCATCGTCAAGGAGGATTTTCGTGGATTTCAGGTTCCCATGGACGTACTTCCGAGGACTGTGCTCGTGTATGTACGCTAAGCCCCTCGCAGTTCCTTGAGCAATCTTTAGTCTCAATGCCCACGACAATGGCGGTGAACTCTTAGATGGTCCCCCTGTGGAAAAAGATTGTAGCAAGTTAGCAACCAAGGTTTTGTTACAACCTTAAAGACATGTACCAAGAAAATGACTACCAGCGGAAAATCACATGCAACCGCACGAGGAACGGAAACAGTGCTCTACATTTCGGCCAAGTTATGTGCAGCGAGTGGGTCATCCACGTTCAACACTCAGCCGGGACAAGCCTTGCTGTTGTGTGCTCCGAAACAATCAAGCACGGACGGGAAAGGGACGATTCGCTTTAACTCCAGAGAGAGAGAGAGAGAACCAGAAATGTACCATAAAGTGCGCACAATTTAGGTTAGATCCGAAACGACATGATCACAAGTCGGCATCTTTAGCTATTGCCCAAATGAAAGTCAATGGCAGACGACAAATCCATCATCGCTTGCAAACAAAATTCGACACTCACATCAAACCATGGTTATTAGAATATCAAGAAAGGTGCTTTAGAGACACAGATGAAGAGAGAGATAAATCATGCATGTGACCTTTTCACATTGTCGCCACCAGCCAAAACCCGACCCTACACTGAGGTGAAAAAGTGAGTCCCCGTGATTCCAGGTTTTACCAGAAGAGGCTCGAGCTTTTTTTGTCTTGAGTGCGACAGAAAACACACAGAACAAATTGATATTACAATCATGTTATTTAGGTAGAGCAAAAAGTTCAAAGGAAATGGAGGTGAATGGCCTATTGTAATCAGTAAAAGCTTTGTTTAGATGAAAGGAAAAGACTACTGGCGATTCATTCCAGAGATTATCAAATCACTAGGACCTGTTGAGAATATAAGTTTGGATTAACATAGAATGCTTTCACAGATACAAAATTCTCCAACATTATGACACTAAAAAATTGGCCTCTTCTAATGGAACACATACACGTTGAGATTGAGAACCATGGGCAATGCCATTACACACAGATTGTCAAACAACCATCGTGGGTTCGACCAAAAAAAAAAAAACAAAAAACCCATCGTGGGAGACCGTAGCAGAAGCAGATGCAATTGAAGAACTGAGGCCATAGCATTCCTACTGATGAAAGGATAAAAAAGAAGCACCTAACTGATAACGCAGTCCTCCAAGGTACGTCCCGATAATTTCTTATTCAAGTTTCCCAAGTGAAATTGTGCGGCAATGATAACCATTCATCTATTATACGCTTCAGACACCACACCCATCAGTAAAAATGCTAATGCCGACACCAAAAGAACTCCCGACATCAGTCGAGGTGGGAACTTACTGTAAAATTGTTTTAAAAGTTTAAGATATCATGTAAATTTTTTGTGAGACTGGCAACCGACTGTACTAAGAGATACGCAATTTGATATTTAGATTATTTAAACAAGCCCACTGCGTCAAAGAGACCATACCAGGCGGGGTCACTCATGCTGTCAAGTCTAACCAATATTCAAACGCGAACCCCTGAGTCGGAATCGAACAGCCAGAGACAAAGCATTTTGATTCGGTTTAGCTTAAGCAGCATCATGTATAGAGCCAGAGAATCATCCACAGACTGATGTAATCGTGCAAAATTTAATGCGGAAAACACGAAGACATCCACGTGAGTCCTGTCCGGGCCAAGCAAGAAACGCCACAAAAACGTGGGAGAAACGGGTGGTGGAGAGGAAGGTTACCGTGCAATGCGGCATACAGGCACCCGTTGCGTATGAAATCGGAGACCAGCAGCTTCTCGTCGCTGGCGTAGTAGTAAGCCCTCAGGCGGACGACGTTGGGGTGGTTCACCCGAGCGATGGCCTCCACCTCGGACTCGAACTCCTTGAGCCGCCACGCCGCGTCGCCCTCGCTCAGCCTTCTCACCGCCACCGCCACCCCCGCCGCGGCCGCGGCCGCGGACCCTCCGCCGCTGCCGCCCCGCCCGACCACCACCTTGTACACGATCCCGCTCCGGCTCTTCCCCACCACGTAAGCGGACGCCCTCAGCAAGTCCTCCAGTTCCAAATCGAACCCCTCGTCCAAGACCACGAACTTACCCTTTTGCCCTTCTAGGTCCGCCGTTTCCTCCACCGCCGCCGCCGCTGCTTTCTCCTTCCCCGACTTGTCTCTCCCGAACCTCGTCTGTTTCCTCCTGACGAACCACACGGACACGAAAACCACGCCCGCAATCACTGAGAGTCCGGAAAGAACCGGTATCAGGAGCGAATTGCTCTTCTTCTGAGCCATCCCACCGTCACCCGCTAGCGAGCTGTGAATGCGGTTCGATTTCGGGCTCTCGGGGTCCTCCGGCCTCGCAGACGCACTCGGATCCAGCGCCTGCGGGCACGCCGCCGAGAGCGGGAACCCACAGAGCCCTGGGTTCCCGGCGAACGCCGTGGGGCCCTGGTTCAGCAGCGAGCCCACCTGGGGTATCTTGCCGGTGAGGTTGTTGTGCCCGAGGTCCAAGCTCACCATCACCGGAAACCGGCCGTACGACGCCGGGACCTGGCCGGAGAACCCGTTGTACGACAGGTTCAGCGTCCCGGAGAGGCTCCCGAGCTTCGTGAGCGCTTCGGGAAGCGACCCATCGAGCGAGTTGGAGGACAGGTCCAAGTGGGCGAGGTTGCGGAGGTTCTTGATCTGGGTCGGGACCGGGCCGGAGAGCGAGTTCCGGGAGAGGTCGAGGGAGACGAGGGAGGTGGCATTGAAGAGGCGGGAGGGGATGGGCTGGGAGAAGTTGTTGCCGGCGAGGTTGAGCCGCCGGAGCGAGCCGAGGAGGCCGAGCTCGGAGGGGATGTACCCGGAGAGGTTCTTGCCGGGGAGGAAGAGGGAGGCGACCCGGCGGCCGCGGCCGCAGGCGACGCCGGCCCAGTGGCAGGGGCTAGGGTCGGACTCGGACCAGGAGGAGAGGGAGCGGGCCGGGTCGGAGGCGACGGCGGCCTTGAGGGCGAGGAGGGAGAGGCCGTCGGGGGTGAGCGCGGAGGAGGACGGCGGAGATAGGAAGAAGAAGCAGAGGAGGAGGCGGAGTGGCAATGCGGGCGGTGCGGAGAGTGGCATTTTGTTGCATTTGGTAAAAGGGTGGTGGGAGGGAGACATTAATTTCGTCGATGGTCCAAATGCATGGGGGGTGTTTTTGGGCTGCTGCAACGAGGAGTTGCAGAGGAGAAAGAGAGAGAGAGAGAAGTGGGGGAAGAAAAAAACAGGGGAAGAGCCGAAGGAGAAGTCTTGTGAAAGCGAAGGAGAAGGAGGGGAGAGTAAGGAGAGGGGGAGGATTTTGGAGGGTAGTGGTTGGATTTTGAACGTGCAATCAGAGGCTGGTGGATTACGAGGTGGGCACTGGGGAGAAGAGAGACAGAACGTGGGTGCTCGAGAAGTCTTCTCAAGTTTTTGAATTCTCGTGACCAGGGCCCTTTGCTCCCCCCGTGGTGGATGGAATGGGAGCGTGCGTGGGAGCGAGAGCGAGAGCGAGGGTTGCTGCTTCCGTTTCGTGCCTGGGATCAGTCATTTATTATTAATTCTTCCCCTGAGATTATAAATTAAACGGTTTCGAACTTTGTCGAGCGAAACGAGATCTGCCCGGGGACTGGGCAACTGTTGTACTGTGCATCTTTTCGGGGTAGCGACTAGCGACGGTGGGAGAGACAGACGTTGACGATGGTGTGGGATCTTAAAAAAAAAAGAAAAACTCTATTTTTGAACCCGGAAGAGCGCACGAGACAGCTGATCCATCCGAGTTGCTCCAATAAGTGTGGTTTCAACATGGACGTATCTGGTCTCATTATCTCTTGGAGCCAAACGTGTCCTCGAAACCACTTGCAAATTTATACTATTAAAAATTTCAAACTAATATATTTAAAACAAATTTACATTATATTAATTTTCATTAAATTGAATTAATATCATAGAAAAAAACCAAGATCTAGTAAACCTATAACAAACGAAGTATAAAACCTCAACTTAATATAATTATCTAACTTAGCAATTTACCAAGTAAAATTTAATAAAAACCATTGTTGCATGAATATCAATTTAGAATTTTTCTGATAAAAAAATTGGTTTTAGATGAATTTATTGCAAATATACTAATTTAGAATTGTTTGTGATATTAATTATTTTTGTTTTCTCGTCATTTCGCCATTTACTTGAGAGCGGTGCTATGGATATTAACTAATGTCTGAACGTGAATGTGCGGGTCTGCCAGTCTTGTACAAATTGGCCACTTATGGCGCGTTTGGTAATATTTCGTTTAAAAATTGTTAGGGAAACGAGAAATAGAAAAAAGTGTTTGTTAGGGGAATAATTTTTGAACAAAAAAAAACGCGTTTAGTAAACTTGTTTCGGGAATAAAAAATAAACGAAACATGTTTGGTAATTTTTTATAATTTTTTTATTTCTTTTATTTTTTCTATTTTCTTATTTATTTTTTCTTTTTTTCTTTTTTCTTCTTTTGGCCGGTCGTCTAGGGCGGCGCCGGCCGACGAGGGCCGGCGGCCTTGCCCGGCCACGGCGAGGCTCGCCCAGGCAAGGCCGAGCTCGCCCCAGGCAAGGCCGAGTGTCGCCGCCGTTAGGCGAGCTCGGCCTCGCCGGATCCGGGTCGAGATAGAGCTTGCCAAGGGCCGGCGACGCTCTGGTGAGGTCGCCGGCCCTCAAAGACCGGTTGCCGGCCCTGGCCGAGGCCGATGACCGGCCAAAGAAAAAAAAAAAGAAAAAAGAAGAAGAAAAAATAGAGAAGAAAATGGAAAGTGTTTATAAATTTTGTTAAACAAGAAACAACTTTTTTTTTTTTTTTTTGTTTCTTTTTTCATTTGAGATGTGTTTTAACAAAAATAATTTTGGAACAAAAACGCAAACAAACGCATTTCTGCTCCTTTTTTGTTTCCAAGAACAAAAAAACAGAAAAAGTGTTTAGAAACGGAAAAAAGAAATAAAAACAAACGCAGCCTTAGTATTTACCTTTGAAGTTTGAGATGTAACAAATCCTCAAAAATAACAATAAAGAAAAAAGTAAATAGACGCATGGATCGTCAGAGATATTTGCGATTATGTCTAACTATTTTGAAATTTTAAAAGCTATGATAATCTTTTCCCATTTAAACATGAAAGTCAATATGCTTCTTTCTAATCCAAAAGAAAAAGTAAAGACAGATGGAATCCTCGGTTGACTTATCAAGTGGTGTGGAACCCTAATGACATGACGAATTCTTATTAGGTACTCCAAGATGGCTTTATTTGTTATCATCCATGTAACACGGCTGATTGGACGGAGAATTTTTCCACACATATTATTCACAATATTCATGAGTGGCCAACGGGATAAATAACATTTTCATTAAAACACCGAGAAAACTAATTTTTGTACGGCACTCATTTGAAAATCATAATTTTATTTTCACTCATTAAAATATCACATCAAAATAAAATCGATCATTTAAGAATTATTTTTGACGAATCATCTTAGTGGATTTTTTTTTTTTTTAATATTTTCAATTTTTTTATTTTTATTATCATTTCCTTTTCAATCTTTTGCTTCTTCTTTTTTTTTTTTAGCGCCAACAATAGTTATTGGTGACCCTAGCTGGCTACGGAGGTCTCACCCTTAGCCGACGTAGCCACGAAGGCCTTGGGCAAGGCCGTAAAGGCCCTTGCTAGATCTAGGTGTGGCGAGGCCTTCACAACCGATTAGGGTCGATGGTGATCCTCAAGCGAGACAAAAAAATAATAAAAAAGGAAAAATATATTTAAATAATAAAACATATATTTAAATATATAAAATAAATAATATTAAAAAAATTATCCATGTCAAGACACTCGTAAAACCACATAGAACAACCGGCGTCCATATCAAATTTTATGACAAAGTAAATCGCCAATAGTATTTAAGTGATTGATTTTTTTTTTTTTTTTTGGTGACGCTTAAATAAAAAAAAAAAAAAATTACAACATTCAAATGAGCATCGTATGAAAGTTACAACGCTTCTAAGTCATGTTTGGTAACACTTTTGTTCGGAAATAATTTATAATCGGAATTAATTCTTTTTTATTATATTCCCGGAATAATTTCTAAGCATTATAAGCCATTTGTTAACTGTCCAAAATTTCAATTATCGTAATAGAATTGCATTTGGCACCATCATCAAAATTTATATTTCAAATCATTTTCTTTTAATTTTTAAATAAGTTTATTACTTTTTTCTTTTTTTATTCATTTATTCTTTTCTTTTCTTTTTCTTTCCTTTCTCCTCTTCTTCTTCAAGGGTTGTTGGTTGCCGGTCTTAAGATGACCGGCAACCGATGACCTCGCCGGAGCATCGATAGCCCTTGCCGAGGCCGTGTCTTGTCGGCCAAGCCTTGGCTGGGCAAGTTTTTGACGAGCTCACTGAACCTCACCAAACTAGTTGCCAACGACTGGTAGTGACAATAGTTGAAGAAGAGAAGAGAGAGAAAAAAAAAAAAAAGAGAAAAAATAGGTTGACCCGATTTTAAAATTGTTTTCGGGAATAATGAATAAACTTTTTTTACTTATCAATTCTATTCCAAATCTACTTCTAGAAAAAAAAAGAGTATAATTTTGTTTCCGAAAATAAAAGCTTTACTAAACAAATTCATGTTCCAAATTTACTCCCGGAAACAAAATCACAGAAATTGTTACTATTTGGCAAATTGCCAAACGCACCCCTATTATACTTGTCCATTAGAATGTCCGCGGAGCTCAGCTGATGGACTCGAAGTTTTCATGTGTTCAATCCTCTAAGACCTCCGCACACGGTAATTATATCTTTTTTTTTTTTTGGTCGGAACAATAATTATATCTCAAATGAGCGTTTTGTAACGAATGTAGAGCCCTTACCGCACACTTTCGGAGGTTGCTAGGCTATTCGCTCTTTCCACCCTTTATTCATTGAAAAAATGATTACCTTACCTATTTTGAATTTGATTTAATGACAATATTCTCTTTTGGGCGCGCGCGCGCACATATATATATATTTCCTTGTTTCCGGACTTTTCCTTTTTACCTTACCGTTCTTCCTCCTCGAGCAATTACAGGCATAATTAGCCGTCGCCACCTACCACCAATTGTCAATGGGACGGCCACAAGGGACAAAGCCTCCAAACCCCGCAATCCGAGGGGGGGTTGGGGACCGACAGGGAGATTCGCAACGAAAGGACGACGAGGGGAGCGAGCGACCGATGACAACGGCAAGGCATGACATCGAATCTTTGGCAATGCTAGATAGGGTCGGGAGAGTTTATGATTTTTGTCACTGAGCATGGCGTAATTTTATATTCGATTGAATGAATAACTAGATCATGAAACCGAACCTGAAATTTCTATCGTTTAGTTATCAACGTGGAGATCATTCGACGGGAGTAAACCGAAAATGTTAGTTAATCAGCTTTGATTTTTTTAACTTCGACAATAACATTCTGTATTTCAATGACAACCGACAAATTCTTTCTATCACATGTTAATAGACAAAAAGTCCATCGACTTATAATCGTGAAATCACATAAAATCACACATCATAAAAGTGTACAAAATCTAAACGTGGGATATCAAAGCTGCAGCGGATGCACCCACATTACATTTTCTAACGGGCGAATTCTCAGTGAAGAATGGTTGTGTTTGATTCGTGTGGTGAGACCAGAAGTATGGCTGACGAGTAAGGGAATTTCATGAACTCCGAATCGTTAAAAGGCATAAAGCTGGCTTCTTTTTCTCCCGGTCGGGATAAAGCTGGTTACAAAGTGCTGCTTTTTTTAGGGCACTCGTTACAAAAGTGCTCGAATAACTTGGGCTTCTTTTGCTTTTTCTTGCGGTGTCAGACGGTCATTTTAGCGAGGACCATCCATGGTGGGGGTGGCGGAAAGCTGCCACTTCCAGTCTAGTTCGAATTACCGTTAGTTCCACCATTTGAATGCCAAAGGTTTTGGGACTAGATGGAGAGCCATGGCCCAGATTGGCGTTCTATTCAACTAGCTAATCCAGTCGGCTCAAGATGACTAGTCGCAAATCAGCCATTGAGCTCTCGTGCATTTTGCATTAGGTAATCGAAAACACAGGTCTATAAATCTTGAAGTATTAAGCACACGTTGAAAACGACGTAGAACTTTGAATTCCGATATGAAGTCTTGCTTGAGCAGCAAATAAGCTTGCACTCTCAGGTCTAGTTGTGTGCCAATATAGAAGAATCGCACTGGGCAAGAGAAAGAAGAAACGGAATCTTAAAAGTTTGGAGGGCAACAAATAGATGGAGCCAAATCGCCAAAAGGCACTTCTGGGATGGGCTTGATGGCATATATATAATATGGAAAACCTGGCTCCTAGAGGGTACTTCCATATCTACCAAACCAAAACATCCTTCTGGATTTTGGGCAATCATGCTTTTCAGTCGTCCGTGTCGACCTGTTCGTCCTATTACAGAAATTTCCCAATAAGAATTGCCTTGCATATCAGGAAAAGAGTGCAAATCATTTAGTCTATCTACCCGAAAAATCACGCTGTCTAAAATAACGTGTGTCCGCTGTAGGGTATCACCATATGGCATACTCGAACATTATTTGCTTCCACCGCCAAGGCCGCCGTTCTCCTCAAATAAATGGTTCAGGCTTTTTAGTACAATCCTAACATGCAAAAAATTCACAAGAGATTAATGCTTGGCTCTTTCTATTTTTCCCATTAAGTAAAACAAAATGAATGAGATTGTGGAGCTCGCTTTCTAAAGAAATCTACTCGTTCAGATACAACCTTTCAGTAGACGAGTACCTTCATTGTGCTGATAGTTAAATGCTTAAAGTCTCGACTTCACATCCTTCTTGCCAGGAATTTGCAAAGCCTCGTAGTGGCCAAAACCATGGTAAAGAAGTCTTATGGGGTTCTCTTTGCCATATTCTTGGCCATACTCAGCTATTGATATAAGGCCTCCGGCATCGTTATCATACATGTACACCGTGATAGGCATCCTGAAATTACCAAATTTAATGACTTCGTAAACTCAGCTCTCTAATGCTATGACATTACTGATATCAGCAAGCCTTTCAAACTCAGCTCTCTCAAAATACTTACTTTTGAGTAAGAAACTGAATATTACTAGCATGACCAACCAAATATTACTAGCATGACAAACCAATGAACACCAGCACATCGGCCAAAAGAAAGAAAAAAAGACATCAAGCAGAAAAGGATCGCCTCAGTCAAAGAATAGAATGTGGCAGATCTCCACGGGAACACATGAAACGGGTGTTGTGCCTGTCCACATGAACAACAACATATTGATGGGCAATTGGTGTTACAACAAAGTTATCATCTGTACTCAAGCAAGCAACCATGCATTTGGAAAACAAGCACATATCATTCACAAGTCACAAAAAAGCATGTGCATGCATGTGTGTGTGTGTGTGAGAGAGAGAGAGAGAGAGAGAAGGGGGGACCTGAGAACATGAGATGCCATGAGCAATTCTGGCTCACCTCCCCATACATGTGGCTTCCTCATTTGCGAGACATATGTATCAAAATCACCTTCAATAAACCTGTGCACAACATGACTTTATCAGATACAACTCCAGCAACAATTTTAGAGAAGTTCGAGAACTTGGATAGATGACCATTCCGTCTCTTCCCGTCTTTTGATGAACTCGTCCGCAACCTGAAAAGTAAAGCAGACTATTCATCACAAGAACTTCATATTACATGTGATTTCAGCTCACATAACATTGGCAGAGGTATCATCTTGGATGAGTCATTCCAAGAAAGATGCATTCAAAGAGAAATGGTTAGCTTAAATCATTGTCCTTAAAGATAATGAGCCAAGCAATCACAAAACTGCACTAGGAATGAGTTGAAATACAAATCGTCATTTTAAAAATTGATAATGCTGATTCTTAAGCAATTTTATATTGTAGTGAAAATAAATTTTGAACCATAGGAGGAGAGGATAAAGACCCACCAAATCCCGTAATTCATCTGCAAGTTTTCTCTGAAGGCTCTCACTTGGAGCTGGTCTTCCGGACAGAAGACAGGCCCCATGAGCAACAGAACGAAATAAACATCTGCCATCTCCAGGTATGCCTGCATAGCATGAAGTTGTCATCTACCTTTTCATAAGTGCATTCAGGAGAATCCATGTTGAAAATGCATCTTCAACATGGCACTCAGAACTAAGAAGAGCAACATGACTAGAGTCTAAATCTCACCAGTGACAGAGTAATCAGTATAGACTTTCTTCCCATGCGAAATTTTAGCATATGATGAGTCCTCGCAATTTTTCTCTTTCCGATCATCAATGGCTGCTTCAGCGTGCTCTGGCTCAAAACTCGAATAACAAACCAACAGCCCAAGAAGCAAACCAGCAGAACCACGCCCTTGAGGCCGAGAAATACGGCGAACACTATATCGGACTTCGCTAGGCATCCCTTGCTTTGTAAACAAAAGTTTGGCATTCACTCTGTCACATACTGTTGATATTGAAACATGTCCTTTTTGAGGTATTGTAACACCAACCGAATCTCTAATTACTAGAGACCGCACAACTCGCCTGTGCTTGGAGATAAAGGAACCAAAACATCCACCCTGGCCCCCTCTAAAACCAGTAATACTACCAGAGGTTGGCACTTCAGATCCACTCAGATCAATAAACTTGGACCTGGAATACCCAGAAAACACATGAAAGTGTGCACTGGAAGGCGTCGCATCACACATACTCCTCCCCATCTGTCGTCCCCAAATGCGACCACTTAAGCGTAAAACATTCTTTGGACAAGTTATCAGAGTGCAGCAAGCAATCATTTTGGCATTGCCTGTCACGCAAGCAGAATGCAAACATTTAAAAGTGGATCAATCTCCAATTACTGAGATCTCGCGTACCAAGCTACACAGTGCAAAACATGTTACTGATAATTACAGCCATAGCTGTTGTTACCAACGAACATGTAAACCATGTAAGTTCTATTCAACTTGGCTTGTCAAGCCCTGAAAATGCGAACCACATACATCTACTAGAAACTCATCTACTCTCACAAAAACTGCCCTAGTTGCGCATAAGTAATGAACAAACAATAAGAACCAGCTGCTCATTTCTAAAAGAGTAGCTTATTCGAGCATGTTTGAAGACAAAAAGACTGCTGTAAATAATGCATTAGCCTCACCTCCTTCACGCTAACTTTACCATATTCGCCAGGGAAAAGTCCCGAGTCAATCATACCAAAAAGCCCAGCATCTTTATAGTTAATACAAGTACACCCAGAGTTTCCACAACATCGCAAGCCAATCTCCACCTAACCAATTATAAGAGGCTCTTCTTGCCCCCAACAGCCAAATATAGCTCGATAAGATTTCTAACAATTCCCTAAATGCTCGGTTTTTCTAATTAAAAGCATTTCTAGGTGTCAATCCACAATCCCATAACACATTCTGCTTTCCCCCAACAAGGCCTTACTACAGGCATTTGACAGCAGATCATCAACAGAGAACCGTACCTCCATTGAAGCCACAAATTCCCATAGACAGAAACGATTTCAGAAACCCGACATCATCAGAACAAGATACGAAGAAGCAGGCGATGCGAAAAGTCAAACGGGAACCAAATCAATTCACCCACAATACCCCCCCCTTCAAAAAGCAACAAAATAAAATATTTTGAGAAGAACCCAAATGAGGAAAACGGGGCATTTTATCTGCATCTCAAGAAAGATAGAAAACTCGGGGTCGATTAAAGGAACCGATTCTTGATACGAGCTGAAGCAAGGTATTAGTAACCTTCTCGTTGTTCGAGCTGATCAGTCGGAGAACGTTGCGCGACGAGGAGGAGTTTTACGGCTCACGACAGCGTCGAAATGTGCGTCGGAAGCATTCCCGGGACTTCCCAGTGACGGTGGAGCTCAGGCGGTCGTCCGGTCGTCTTCGACGGTATTCTAGTCCTCTCGCCGTTCCAAAGCGCACTGTCGTTTAGCTCTTGAGAATTAGGATTTGCGCGATTTTATTACTTCAGAAATTAGAATTCGTGTAGCCTCCGTCTTGCGAGAAAAGTGTCAAAAAATCTAAGCCTTTTTACATTTATACCAATTTAATTTTAAACTTTTTATTGATGTCAATTCAATTATTTTCAGCTAATTTTGACCGGATTATACTGACTAAACACTGGTTAGTTGACTTAACACAACATGATAACTTTTAATAATATTTAAATTTTTTTTGAAATATTTTTTCCTCCTTCTCCTTTCTCTAGTTGGTCGTTGGACCTCGGCAATAGGCTAAAGGTGATAGTCAATGAGGTCGAGGTCAACCTCGCCGGCTTCTAGCAAGCCTCGCCAACCACAACCGAGGCTCAACCTCACTAGATCCAACAACAACCTCGAGTTGGTGAGGCTTGACCCTCGCCAAATTTGATGAGGGTGAGCCTTGCCCGTGCTTGGCGAGGTTGAGGTTGACCTCACCAGTTGTCACCGAGGACCGACCGAAGGAAGGAAAAGGAGAAGGAAAAAAAAATGATAAAATATTAAAATATTATTAAAAGTTATCAACATCAGTGCCAATCGTATTATGTCAGCCGATTTTTTTTTTTGTCAGTCCTACTCTATTCCTACTCTACACTCACTTGCAGACTTGTGCCCTGCCTCTTGCAGGGTGTGGGAGTCGCAACCCATTCTCGAAACTTACGGGTCCCTACCCCCATCCCCCCCTGAGAATGTGGGGATTTGAATCCCTCACCTCCCTCTTCCATGTTGGAAGGGTGGCCACTGGGGCGAACCCCCAGTGGTTTATTATGTCAGCCGATTGGTGCCCATCACTAAGATCCAGTCAAAATTAGTCAAAATGATTGAATTAGCCTTAGATCAAAAGATTTATGATTAAATTAATATCAATGAAAAGTTTAAAACTAAAATGACATGACTACATAAGGTTTGAGACTTTTTCGACATTTTTCCCAACTAATAAATTGGGTAAAGATTCGAAGTAGCACTTTTCAATATATTTTCAAAATGGATGAATTGCACATCTTTAATAAAGTCATTTGTTAAAACACCTCTAATAAATCTTAGTGAGTACCTGATAAGCACTCTCTTAACATCTTGCTTATACATATCACCATGCCTTTGACGAAATTTATTCAATTGCGTTGCAATTCGGGCTCCGCCTTGTTTCCAACTTCAGTTGGACTCGAGATTACTCTAAATTTTATTTTTTCGATGATTGAGACCACATTGAGCTAAGTTAGCCTACAAAACTGAGATATGTCAAATTTTAAAGATGGTTATCAATTAAGGACACGAGGTGCTTCTGCTTTTTTAGAGTAAAAAGGGGTAGAGAAAATGGGCCAAGTTGATGTGTGAGTACCAAGCACTACGGCATTGAAGTAACCCATGCCATACTCTCAGGAAAAGTTCAAATGGCCTTCAACAAAAGCGTACCTGTACCCGAAACTGACACAGGTGGATAGGTAAATAATACCTAGAGGTGCGAGACAACTCTCTTCAAGAAACTCAGCAAAATAAGCCTGTAACTTCGGGAGAAGAGGCTCCTTGTCATAGAGGAGGTCGTGGTGAGTCAATGATTAGACCCAGATGATTGTTTACCAAAAACATAGATATCCGCAAAGTTGTAAGACCATGTATGGGGTTGACGCCTATCCAGTACTGAAAGGTCAAGAAGGTTGGTAACCCGATAATAAGGAAGTCAGTGACCGAAACCCTAGTGAACGGCAGCCATAACTATAATGATCCTAAGATAGCATAATGCCTTGTCGAGTAAGTTCCGACAGTTTGGAATATCCTAATCATTTTTATTGCATGATCACAAACATCATTTTAAATGCCATTAAATAGATCAATCTCTAATGTGAAGCGCCTAGATCACTAACCAAAGTAAACCCAGCAAGAATTTAAGGTTCAAACCTTTATAAATTTTTTTATTAAATAAGTGTGAGTTTTGTCATGACTTGCTATGGTATGATATCCAAAACAAAAAAAGAAGAAGAAGAAGAAGAAGAAAAACTCGATAAATTCGATTTTAAACTAGTAGAGATAATTTATAATTAAGATTATGTTTGATCGTTCGAAATTCTAATTAAAACAATACTAGATAAAATATGATATGAAATTCAAGAATTTGCTATATCCTATCAATTGCTAGTGATTATAGTACTAATATCGGATTTGTAAAAAAAAATTGTTCATTTATACTAACATTATTTAAACTCTCGTGACACTCTTGCTTGCATTATTTTTATTTGCTTTTTTTAATTAATTAATTTTTATTTCTTTATTCTCCTTCTATCATTCTCTAATAAAATTTTATTAGATAGTAAACTGTACTAATATACCTAAAAATACTAAAATACGTAATAAATATAAATACATATGTATATTTATATATTAAATTTATATTATGAAATAGAATTAAATTCAGTATATAAATAAAAATAATATTATAAAAATAATTATTTTTTTACTTTTAATTAATTATATTAGAATTGAAATATTATTTATATCGAAATATAATTTCAATTTTGTTAATTTGAAAAGTTTTTCATTCAAGGAAAATAATTTTCTTATTATAAATGTTAGAAATCTTATCAAACTTTATGTTAACTCTCAATAAGATAATTTTATCCCGTTTATATTTTCTTAGTTTCAACGTGTCTTGAATTGGCATCAAATATAGGATAAGATAAGTTTTATTATATTCTGAACTTTACACTGATCACTAAATGCAACCAAGGGCCGGGAAGGTGTTGCGAAGCATGCCCGTCTCGAAGTGGAAGCATTTTTAGCTCACTCGCCGAAAAGCACCTGCCATCGTTTTTCGCTTTTTCGAGAGGGAAAACAGAGCGAACCGCCGAAAGCTTCTTCCTTTCCATCCGCTCCCCGTCGCCTCTCCGCTCCGATTTCCGGGACTCGAGTTCGGGATCGGACTCGGCCTCGGCCTCGACCTCGCGCGGGCATGGCGTGGGCTCTGATTCTCGCCGTCACCTTCCTCGTCATCAACATTGCCCTCTTCGCCTCCACCTTCTATCAGGTACTGAACCCGACGCTGCTTCCTCTGCCCCTCCCGTGCTCCGACGAGCCGCCGCCGCCGCCGCTTCGGGCGGTTCGCCGGACGGGTGCCGCTCCGTGACTTCGCTTCGTCGGCGTCGGCGCTGCTTTAGGTTTTTTTCTTCTCTTTCTCCGGTTCGCCAGTTGAGGTCGCGACCCCGGGCGAAGAACCGGAGTAGGAGGGATTACCTAGTAAACCTAGCGTCTGCTGTTTTATCGGCGGCCAAGAGTTCGATTGGTCGCTGGAGTAGGTCGCCCTGCTAAATTGACTATTTTCCATGAATCTATTTCTCCAGTAACTCATGGACATCGAGAGATTCCAGTCAGCCAAATATGTATCTTCGATGCTATTTTTTGCGTTTGATCTTTTTTTCTTTTTTTTTCCTGGCTTGCTTGCTCATGAGCTTGTAAAGTGTTCGGGTGTGCATCTGACTTTAGCACGTTGCTGTTGAAGACCCCTCGAAACTGCATAAATCCTCGGAATTGTAACTCCTTTGCTGTTGAACGTTTTGTAGATCCTGATATTATCGGATCTGGAGGCGGACTACATCAACATGTACGAAGCGGCATCTCGGATCAATGGGTTGATCCTTCCTGATTTTATTTTACAAGGAGTTCTCAGCGTGCTTCTACTGATGACTGGACATTGGCTCATGTTTCTAGTTTCAGTCCCTGTTACTTGTTATCACGTAATGCTGTAAGTGTTGTTTTACTTCGACCTTTCCTCTCAGATGAACTTCAGTTGGGCTACCTTCCTATGATGTCATGCTGTCGATGCACTCTGTTCTTGCAATGAGCCCGTTATCCATTTTAGGTCATGAGCATTTCTAAAGAAATTTAAGGAGCCTTTAGAGCTTTAAGAACCCTGAATCTCCCATTTCACAGAGAAGGGATCGGGAATTATATTTGTGAAAGGAAACAAAACTGTCTATTTGCCAAAAAGAATATATTTATTATAATAACAGCATCAGATAGAAGTCAACTATCTCAAAATATTAGAAGCTTTTGTGGAGGTCTGCCCCTTCGAAAATATAAAATGCTGCCCAAAGAGTTATTTAATCAAACATATGCTTTGATCATTCAAACGAGAGTCAAATGCTCTGCAGAATACCATTTAGTCGGTTGAAACCCTCTCTGCGGTTTGGGAATGTGTTTGTTCTCTATTACATTCTAAAAAGAAAGGTGATCACTTTTGTTAGTTCCTTGGGTCAAGACTCTAATTGAATACCTGGGCATTAATTGCTGCTGTTGGTTATGTGAGGTATATACCATACTCATACTTGCAAGGCTTAACTTTATATTGTCAATCTTGGACTAATGTAGTTTCCAGATTGTTCCTGCACTAAACTCAGATATAAGTATATTTAAGACATCATTTATGTAGAAGCAGTAGCAAAACCTGAATTTTTCCTGAAATCAGTATGATAGCATTGAGGTTAGGTTGGGATCACTTCTTCCCACCTGAAGTCAAAGTCTACCTCTATTACCCATGGGCTGAATTGACATATTAGTGGTATAGTGATGGTGTTGACAGTAGTAGTAGGACTGCTGTAGATCTATTTACATCTGGTCAATCCGTCTTACTCTTTTAATGCACTCCCTTTTGGCCTTGGAAACACCATTCCTTCAGCTTGTCATCATACCTTGAAAAATCAAATTTGAGTGAGTACCTCATGTAGGGAGAAACCCTAATAAGGGGCTCTGATACCAATTGACATTGTCAAAGAAGTAAAAGATAGCAAAAACAACAAAAATGGGGCTAAAGTAGAGTTGAGTTGAAGTTGGATCAGGGAGAAGAAATTTTAGAGTTTGTGAAAAATGATGTTTATTGAATGAAGAATGATATTGACAAAGAGACTTAAAGGCCTATTTATGCTAGGGTACAAGTGCAAGATGATCTCAATACTTTGTCTTAAATAACAACTTGCAATCTTCTTCATCTCCCCTCCAAAACCCATGTAGCTTTTATACCTGATTTATCCAACTGTTTCACTACGCACTTGCTATGTATGTTATTGTTCCTGCGTTTTCTCTAAGAAAACTCGACCTAGAGTTTTTAAGTGTTGAATTGTGAGATATGGTGAATTTGTTCCTATCATCACTAGTACTTGAATAACATCATCAAAACAATCTAAGTTTTCCTGCTTCATGAAAGCTTGTCGGTTGAACCTTTTAGTCGAACCCTCAAATTGTCCTGGAGTAACATAATCTGTCTTCGATGAGAAGAATACTCTCTTCAATCAGTACTCGTGACGTATAACATTTCTGGTTAGTTGGCTCAGAATGGGGCAAAAACAATCAGTTTGTTCGATTCTTTTGATAAATGTCCAACCAAAGGACTGACGGCCCCATAGTTTATTTCACAAGATTAACTTTAAGAAAGACAGCTTCTGTAGCAACTTGCCATACCTATGCTAGCAAAAATATTGGTGCATTTGGATGGAGAAAAAGGAGGGATTAATTGGAGGATCAATGTTTATGGACATATTTATCACATGTTGTGCCTATGTCTATGTATCCATGCACTAATGTGTCCAAAAATTTATTGACTATGCATTTCTCTTGCATGAAACAACTTTTTCCTGCGTTTCCATGCTCCCATGAGAATATTTGTTGAAATTGTCCTATACTAATCCTTGGACGTCAAGAGATGAATTTACTGTTTTGCTTAAACACTAGGTGAAAGGGGCATTTTATGGTTCAATGAATAAAACCGTGGTAACAGGGAGAAAAGTAGAAGTTAAATGGTAAATCTCAAAATATGCTCAGGTTGTGGTAATTTGTTAGTGAATAGCCATAGCATCTGCTTACATTTGTTTATGCCTGCTACTTACAAAAGAAAGAATATCTATTTATGTATGTGGCATTATCTCCTTAATAGTTTCTTTCTTTATATAGGTACGTAAAGCGGCGGCATCTAATTGATGTGACTGAAGTATTTAGAGTTCTTGGGACCGAGAAAAAGTATCGCATGGTGAAGCTTGGTTTATTATCCCTTCTCTTTCTCATGGTTATATTCAGGTTTGTACCCATTTCCCTGACTGTATTTAAGACTTCAAAAATTTATTGTAAAGTACTTTGATGGTGGCTAAGCATATCTTTAATAGGGAGCTAGATTTTGCACTCAAGTGCGTGCTAACAATAGTGCACACGCACACACATAAAATGTTGCTAGACACTTTTCTATAGCACCTTAACTAATAGAAGTTTCTCATTGGTCTTTGGCTGTAGATTTATTCGTGCAGGCCATTTGTTATTTCGAGATCCCCAGTTTGGAGATTTAGATATTCGCTCATCATTCCTGGAGTTCTAGATATTAGTTTGCTTCAGTTTTTCTCATTTAAGAAGGTTAATTTGAAACTTCTCCAGTCCTATGGTTGGCTGAGGTTTGTTAGATGAATCTTCTTAATGGATTGACTGAAGGTGAACAATTTGGCACGAATAGAACAGTTGAGAAAGCTTCTTCCAAAATTTCAGTTTTGACTTTTCTTGCCTTGCTTTTTCTTTTGATAACACCTTCTCACTGTAAACAGTTGTAGACATGCAAAATGCTTTCTTGTTGCCAGATGTGCTATCCTAATATTTCATACTTCCCTTAAATCTGTGCTTTTATTGGATGAGACAAATGATTTGCTGGTACTTTACCTTGTGCTCTCCTACAAACCCAACAAAGAAAATAGTTGTAAGCTTTCTGCACTTGGTCCTAGGTTTTTCAAGGTGCAAATTGCACGGTCATTTGGGGCAGAGCAGAAATTGTTTGGTAGTATCACTTGGTATTGGCTTGTCTTTCAAATTTTGCTAGCTCAAGGTAGATTTCTCCACATTCATTGGAGCAAGCTACACAGCATTTGATCCGTTTTAACAATTTCCCACTCTAATAGTTTCCCACAGAGCCTTTCCAAAACAGCTTGCTGTCAAACCCAAAGTGAAGGCGAGTCCTTCAGAAATTCTCTGTCTCCAATAACTTAGTTCCCTAAATTCTAAAAACTTGCACTTTACCAGGCTACCGTTTGAGGTTTTTTCACTAGAATACTCCTTCTCTGTATGATGAGGCTCCTTCAGCACATGATTTAAAGGAAATTGTTTAGATTGGCCCCATGAACTATTCGCTTGCCTTAAGTTTCACCTTAAAGTACTCATTTTGTCACAATTTGCCCCTTGACATCGTTGAGAATTGGAATGTCTAAAATTAAATAGCATCGAGGCTACTCTTTATTTTTCAGGTTAGTAGAATGTCGCTTTTAAAAGCTTTTTGATTAAACGTATGAATACCCCCAGAGTTGAAGTGGTTTAAGCCAAATTGGCTCCAATTTTCTAGCAGTATTCCTTTTCAAGCCTCAATAGTGTCTGTCCAAAAGAATTGAGTCTCCAGCGGTAGCTTCTGATCTCGATATCTCGATTCCATTTTTGGGGCACCACTCCGGATTCCCCTGCTCTCCTCTCTGCAGTGTGCGCTTGTGTATTTGTGTAGCATTGGCAAAGTATTCCAGGCAAATGAGTCTAGGGTCCACACTTTTTTTTTTCCTGGGTGATCCACACGTATTTTGTTATTCTCTCTTGTTTCTTCTGTAATTTTGATGCTATTCTCTTCAATTCACAAGCGATAGTCTTTTAGATTTGCTCCTTGTGGCGTGTTCTCTCTATTCTTATCATATAAGTGGGTTGCTATTGCAGGCTCGTGTTGTCTATATTTGAATCTTTTGTCGATGACGAAGATGCCTTCCATTCATTTTGATAAACACGGCTGGAGAAGTATAGTGCCACTCATTGCAGGGGCGTTGTACATCGAACAGAATTGTGTTAGGGGTCAGCTGGTTTAGGCCTAGTAACATTGATTGGGAGTGATTTTTTTTATCTTGATTGGGGAGCTACCATCGGCATGCCCGGGCTGGAATTTCGCTCTGATGGTGCTGTGGAATAGTTTATGCGAACCTTCCGTTGTTTGAAGCACCATTCGGATGTTGCTGCAAAAGCAGGACGAGAAATTGTGCATTTGTTAGATGGCTGTGGAGTTGGAAATTTGTACCAACCCTGCCAGCATGTTGTCGCGCTTTTCTCTCGCATGTGAGCGTGAGAAGCACGGGTTGAGCATAGGTGAGCGATGGCTGCTGAGAGCCTCTTGAGACTGCATCCGATGTTGTACATTGTTTCAATCATCTTTGATGTTTATCTGCTGCTGCAAGAGCGTTACTTCCAGTGCATTTCATTTTCGCCTCACGTGAAAACGACCAAGGGGCATAAAAAAAGGCCCCCCCCCCGCTCTCTCTCTCTCTCTCTCTCTCTCTCTCTCTCTATCCGACAGCTTGCAGAGCCCGACAAACTGGGGGCAGCTTGACAGCACCTTTGCCTTTCTCTGCGCAATAGAACAAAAAGAAATTGGAGGAAACTACTTTTTTTGTACCTATAGTTTCGGGGATTTCATTTCTATCTCATATTTTGTTCGATTCCGCGTGGTATAGTCCATTGACAATTTAAGTCTATCCGGACAAAATTCCGTAGAAAATATTCTGGAAACCGATGAGTCAACAATGTCAACCGAAATGCAGATGTACAAGCCTGTAAAATAAATTAGACTCTGATGTTTTCAAATTTAGTCCTCGTTTTTCTTTTGTTTAGCGAACGGTACGATGACATTCTAAGTGTGATTTTCTCCCGTTTCCATTGCAAATAAGAAGCTCAGATGACGTTGGCTAGTACCTTTTTAGGGGTCGAAGACTTTTGCTAGTACTTAATAAATGAAACGTGTGTAAGTCTTAATTCATACTGATGGTTTTATTATTCATAATTGATGAGTATTTTCGGATGCCATTCGATTCAATATTCAAGGATTGAGATGAATTGGAAGAACTCCCATGAACGGTACAAAATATTACTTTCTACGGAAGGAGTTGAGGTTGTGGTTCGAGTACTAAAAAGTTATTTTTGTTTTTCGAGAAGTAGCCCTAGATCCATCTTCATGGCTTTGGAGTTAAAATGAGAATGTCATCGTTAGCACAGTTTACTAGGATATCAATCAGATTGGACGCCCTTGCAAACTATGAAATCACTAATTAGTTGGTGGAAACTTGACATTTTTATTAGATTTCAGACGGAAAAGTGATGAATTGCTTATGTCTTCAATGAAAATAACACAAGGAGTAATCACGTCACCCCCAAAGTCCAAGAACTATGTTTGGTTGTTGCTTAAAAAAAGAGTACGAGGATAAAAATTGTAGCTTGCTTTAGAAGTTCGTAATATACGTACACGATACGTGTCCAGAGACAGTGACAACTCGGCAATTTTGGGTGAATTCTGTACGGGAATTGCGACGAAAGGAAATAATGTCGCCGGATAATAATACGAGGCCTACAATTATGGCAAACAAAATATAAGGACCGAAAAACGAAATCCCCAAACCTGAGGGGGCAAAATGCGTAATTTCCCAAAGAAGAAAGGCGACCCAATAATTTAATTCAAGGGTGGGCCCACTTCTCTCTCCCCCCCACCACCCCTCGCCCCCCCCGCCACCTTCCAATTGGGGGCCCCACACGTGGCCTGATATTTCCTCGGGCCCCACCCACCTCGCCGCGCAAGTCGGGTCCGCGACACCTCTGGGCGGCTTGTCGGGCGGCTTTCGGGTCGCCGACGTGACCCGACGTTTGTCCATCTGCGCGCGCTCCTCCAGACACGGACCATGCGGGCCCCGGTTCTCGGGCCCATCACATCATTCCCGGGCCCACCATCGGGCTCCTCAACCGGGTCTTTCCATCATTGTCATTCTTTGGTCGGGTCGTTACCGAGGCGACGCGTGTCGGGTCGCGGAGCCGTCCGATTCTCCGCCACCTAATCCCTTCCCGTCCGATGTTGCTGCGCCCCGTGGCCAATCCAATCAAACGAGCTGAATAATAAATCCGATATTAATTATTTATTGTTTCTTGAAGATAAAAAAATGATTTTTTATTTATTGTTTCAATTTCAAATCTGTTTCTTCACTAATTTTATTTGACGATGGATTTTTTTGTTCTTTTCTTATTTCAGAGGATGAAAAAATAAAAAAAAAAAGAGGGCGGTTAGAGTAAAGAACAAGAAAGAAAGGAGCAATTAAGAACCCCTGTAGTGGCGGGGATGGAGGACCCTCCTGCGAAAGTTTCAGACCGGCCGGAAGAGCGCCGGGGTGTCCCCCCAATGGCCGGCCAGCTGGAGACGAACGGAGAACATTCTTTTGTCCTCCAAAGGGCAGTCCTCATCAACGGATCAGGGCTTCATTATGAAAGCAGGAGGCGATGGTTGGATCGGGTATAGCTCTTCGCTAGGCATTAAAAGTTTCAGCGCAAATGAACGGCCATGGAGAAGAACGGGTGGGGGGGTGATCATAAATTATAGTTCGCCTGCAAATGGAAAATGGGGATGATCTAGAAGTGAAAAAGAAAGTTAAAAACTCCGTAAAAGCAGAATAGTAAAGCGACAACAATGGCGACAATAACGAGAGATCTTGCAGGCTTTGAAATGAAGGAGAGGGACGGGAGCGTCTGGTCCGTCAACAGCGTCCTCCCTGTTGGTTTTGGCACGGACCGGTGCAGGAGTTCCCCTCGAAATTGCCAATCTTGTTGTCTTTATTTCCATGCGAATTGCTCGCTGCCAGAATTTTGACTTTGCGGGGGGTTGTGCAAGCCCCCCCGCCTCCTCTTGGGCCTCAAGCGGGCCATGGAGCACCTGGGCCGGAGGGGTTGCCGGACCCGCCTTCGCGCTCCGTCTCTGTCGAAGCTCTGGGAATTGGGAAATTATTGTCTGCACTCTGAACTCGCATCGGTGCACCGGTCGATCTATCACGGTGCATTCCGGGTCGAATGTCGCCATAAATCGAATCTACATTTGGATATCACATGTGTTAAGGCCGATGTTATCATAAACGCCGCAAAATTTCATGGTAAATAAACGAGCAACAGTCCCCCTTGCAACGGTCTAACGAAATATGGGCAATGGTGCATTTTGAGAATTTTCTCGTGATATTTTGACCGTGATTGTAATAAATTCATGTACGACGGTCTAACAAAATCGAAATGTGGGCACGGTGCCCCTCGAGCATCATAGGCCCATCCACTATAACATATTGACCTCAAAAGAAAAAATAGCAACGTCAAGGGTAAATCGCAAAAAGCGCAAATTATTACGCATTCGCCGTGAATTAAGATAAAAGTAGAGGGAAGTTTGTAATAAAACAAAAATTCCAAGAATAGATGAAATTAAATTAGGAAAAGGGGCCCACTATCACGTGGGAAGCACGGAGGTTAAAGGCCCGCTGACGTGGACGTCCCCCGTCTGCCCTCTGAATTTTACGAAAAATCCCTGTGTGGTCCGGGCTTCGGTATTATTTATTTATTTATTTGGGTATTATTTATTTATTTATTTGGAGGTCAACTTCATTACCATATCCAGGGAAATCCAGCGAGGTGATGACCCCCCTCTTGTACGGACCACTCATTTTCTATGTTCTTTTAATTTGCACTCTAGACCATTATCTCTCTCTCTCTCTCTCTCTCTCTCTCTCTCTCTCTCTCTTCTATGACGAACAAGCCCATCTAAATTGATAAATTCATCGACCAAACAAAAATTGACATTCCAACTCACTACTCATGATTTGACACATCGCCTGATATGTGGATTTTGCATACCAACTCTTAAATTCCACATTACTCTTTTGAACTGTTCTTATGGGTAATCGATATGTACAAGTCTTAATGCACATCGGTCATGGAATGCGATTTTAACGTACAATCTTCCTAATCTAATGGCTCGTACATGGTGGGCTTATCTATACTAAGGGATGTCGGAGTTGATTTCCCTTTATTTTCTTCTAATTTTGTTTCTCTTGTAATTGTCCTTGGCCATCGAATTAGGATGTGTTTGTTAAAGTGAACCAATTTTTTCCAAATTAATTTTTTTTGGTTCACAAAAAAATAATTAATCGACGGAAAGTCATTTATTATCAAAAAAAAAAAAAAAAAGGAGGGAGAATATTATTCTCTTATTATAAAGTTTTCTCCCAAATAACCGTACCTCATAAAATGCACATATAACATCCGTAAAGATAACATGTTAATGGTGGGGAGAGGGCAGGAAAAATGGGGGTGATTATGGCATCATTGGTCGCCATCATTAGCATATATTTATGAAACTCTCAAAAGCTGATTTCTAGACAGACAAATTGACCACCATCTAATGCAATGCGAAAGGAAACGCACTTGTGCTACCGCATCTTACTAAAATGCCGAATTCGATCCATAGTCCTTCTCTAATGAAATTCTTCCCCACTTCCCCTTAAAAAACCAATGTCGTCGTGTCCATTCCCATCAATCCATCCCTGTCGATCTTAGCTCTAGGGTCGGCAGCTGATTATCCTGATAGTAAGATCTCCATCACGTGTCGTAAAGTCAGCATTTCACCGTTCTAGCCAATTGAAATCGAACACCAATATGATTGCAAAATCCATCTATATCTATGCAGGGACGATTTTAAAACGCTTCCATTTCGACTAAAGCTGCATTTAGTTTGGCTTTGGAGACGGATTTTGAGAAAATGCTAAGGCCTTTTAGACCCGATACTCTTAGGAGAAATGTAAATTGCGTTTAGTAAAAACTAGCTTGCAAAGTAATTTCGAGTTAACTAGTATTTGACCAACTTCTTCTCACAAAAGGCTTTGAGTTAGGCTTTTTGTTGGATTTGGCGAATGGCTTAGGCCGTTGGTGAGCAAGATTTGATGTTGGTGGCCGTCGTCTAAGGCCGCTTGACCTGTAGGGGCCCTCGACAAGGGTTGTGTAACCCAAGTGACCGTCGCTTGAAGTCACCCGAGGTTAGGCGAACATGAGCAAGGGTCACGCGACCCTAACAAGGGTAGTCTAGGACACAACCTTAAGCAGCTCTCCCATGGGGTCATAGGAACCCAGCAATCCCCGTTTGGGTACTGAGAACCCAAGCAACTGTCACCTAGGTTGCGCAACATTGTTGGCCCCAAGTTGGTTAGATCTAGTCTCATTGGCGCCCCTCACACGAAGAAGGGCAAAACAAAAACAAAAATGAAAAAAAATTAGTGTGTAGTTTGGGAGAAAAAAAAAAAAAACATTTAAGGTCTTCCACAAATACAAAAAGCCAAGACAAGCAAAGACCTACCTTGATCTTTGGACATTGCCAAGCTCAGCATTTGACCAAATGCTGAATTGAAATGTCTCATTTTTTTTTCCTACTAGGGAACACTGAACAAAACACATCATTTTTACTCTTTAATGGCACGCCAATGCTCGTGATTTTTCGGCTCTTTATTTTTACCTATTTCTCACTTCTTAAAGAGAAAGTCTCTGGTCTATTATTTAAAAGTATTTTTTCGCAACTTGTAACTGGGGTGAAGTGAAGCACCCCGAGAAATAAGAAATATTTCATGGCACATTGTATGTATACATTCCGATAGAAAATTCAAGACATCCGAATCGACAAGATGCTAACAAAATACATAGACGTCGACAGTGACATGAAACTATGACCATTTAATTCGCGGTACGTTTATCTCTAAATGGAGGAGATGGTGTCACTGACATGTATCACATAATTTTATTTACTTCACTTTTTTTTTTTTTTCCTTTCACTTGCTTATTAATTAGATATGGCGTGGCTCATCATACGCGATCGATTAAAATCGCACACGATAGCAACCACTCGTGCATCTTTATTAATCGGACAATTCACATGACATGCGCAGTGGACTAGAGCTGCCATTCGGTCTCCAAAAGCCAAGGGTCATCGCTTAAATAGGGACTACAAAAGAAATTCGCTTTTCCGCGCAAGCTTTGGAAGGTATTCTTAACGAGTGGGGCGAACGTACAAGCCTGTTGCCTTTCGTATATTGTAAGTTAAGCTCCAATTCAGCTACTTTCCTAATAATTGTGCTAACAACTATTCGAAGGTCTCAAATTAATCGACGAAAGGATCGATTGCAATTAGCGATGATGACTAAACATGTTTAGTACCTCATGTTATTGCTAAAACTCTGGAGTCGTTGTGAAACGTTATCTTTCTATTAACACGAAAATTGTGAACGAGACGATTGTTGGTACATTGGAGGGAAAAAGCTTGTGATAAGAAACGCCAATTAGGGGGACAATTAGGCACATATCCAACTTTTTAGCAACATTTTAGTACACAACTTTTAAAATGGTCAAAAATCCAAATATAAATATAGATACAAACACAAAAAGAACTCATAAGAAGATAGGGATAAGAGTGAGAGGGAGCAAGCGCGATCGCATCTTGCCATGAATATTAACCGATCGAAAAAGTTGTAAGGGGTATGTACGAGTTATTCGCACATCACATCAATCGCGTCAAAAAGTTGTCACTAACATTTTATTTAATTAGCAATCTAGGTCTTAATATGTAATATCATTATGATACATGAACAGTTTCTTTCTCGTGACAGAAAAAGACACAGAAAAATTATGCTTCGCCAGCATAATTAACTGAGATGTGGCCTATATTTTTCAAGAGGTCGAGTCTTTGCGAACCTTAAAACCGGTGGGATTCTGAGCAATATCTGTCAATAATAATACGAGAAGACAAAAGTCCACCCAAATCTCGAAATTCACCACAATTCAATGAACGCGAATTGAATTTGTCCCCGTCGAATATCGCGATTCCGGCTCGATCACCACCTTAAGATTACGGAAGGCTCGAGGTCCGCAATCCTCAATATGCCCACAGACCCACGTCTCGTCCGCCACGACAACATGCTCGAGAAAAGCCAAATTCGACGAACCGTGAAATTCGATTCGCCGTAACGAGAGAACTGAGTTTTGCCCTGTCGATCGTGGCGAGAGCAATAAATGGGAATAGGCGGTCCCGATCTGAAGATTGCTGTTGCTTCTGTCTTGCAAAGCGACTCGAGCGATCAATGCGGTTGGTAGTAATAATGAGAAATGTTGGGGCGGTGGTACATTTGCATCTGTGCCCTTGGACCAAAGGAAAGGTCATAGGAAACCGTGGGAAGTACCCTTAGAAAGGACTGTCCCTAAAAGTGAAAGCTGGTATTAAATTGGCTCCAGTCTATATATGACCACGATCGATTGCAATTGCCTGGCAACTGCCTCTCAGTACTGCTACCTCCAGGCAATGCTTTCTTAAAATAAAAATAAAATAAATAAAGGGTAAAAATACCAGAGGTGAAAGTAAATTAAAAAACTATATGAGAGCTGGTGACTCCGGCATGATAATTGTGGAAACGAGCACTACGCCAAGGTCCAAGCTCATATGTCAAAGACCTGGGCATGAGTATCAAGGAACCAAGCATGGGCACAAGCATTGATCTTGGGTCCATGGATTTGAACCCCAAACCCCAATGCATGTGCCCCGCTCCATTGCGCTTGTGCCCGACCTCTCTAGACTCGAGCTCCACATAATGGACTTGGGTCCACAACCAAAGACTCTGGAATAGATGTTGGGATTCCTATGTCCAAGCATAGAATCTTTAATTTAAGTGTCGATATTTAATCATATTTTGGAAAATGGTTTCATTTCTTACTCCTGAAGGAGAAATTCATTTTCCTAAATTTAAACATAATGTTTTTTGCTGACTCGTTTTCCTAAGCGATATAAACATCGGAAAATGGTTTCCTACAACTTTTTTTTTTCTGCAAAACTAACGGAGCACAAAAAAAATCATTAGCTATGAGATTAAGTTGATTATGCGATATACATGTCAAAAAGCGACGCTGATGTCTACTTTAGTAAATCCTTGCTCTAGAATCATGATCGACATGCTAAGAAACGAGACGTTCTTACACGGCATAGGCTCACACAACTCCGATAGATGCGAGCCCGTCAGATCATGTGGATCTCAGATCGGGCAAAAGGTGAATTTTTCGATTTTCCGCTCAAAAAGAGAGGAGGGGGTAAATAATTCGGTCATTCGTGAATGACGGCGACCCAAGTGCCCTGAAATTAATAGCCCAATCAAGGCCTAAAAATCGCAAGAGATCCGCCAGGGGCTTTCCGCCTAACTCGATCTCGGCCCCCGGGGCCATTATCAAGAATCCGACGCAGGGGGTGACGTCGGCAGAGTGCCCACCCAATCCAACCCAACGGACCCGTCCCCCAGTTCGGACGATCACGCGCGCGGGTCCCAGTCGAACGTACGTCGGAGGAGAGAACTCGACAACTCGACAACTCATCATCGACGACCGTCCATCCTCCCGGTCCGAATCGATCACGGGGGAGCTTTTGAGCTTCGCTTCTTCTTTTTGATTAGATCGATCGATGGATCCACCGCTTTCGACGTCTGCGCGTTTCTTCTGCATCATTCCGTTTTGCTTAATCAAAGGCTCCCCATGTTTTGTCGATTTGCTTCGCCAGTTGTAACCGGGGCCCGAGACCCTCGTCCGATGTCGGCCGCTGGTGCTCTACTTTTGTCCCCCCCACCTCCGCCGTGATCGGGCTCAAAAGGAAATGGGGGAGGACGCGTTCCAAAAAAATGCTAAAATCGCAATTCAGACTTTTTACCTTGTAACCAGATTATTCTTGAACTTGAATTAATGAAATGATGATATTGGATATTTTCATATAGTTCGAGAACTAAATTGAATATGTAGCAAAAAATCACGATACCACATTGAATGAATTAAAATTTCAATGATCACATTGCATATTGAGCTATTGTTTATAAATCACATTGAATTAATTCAAAATTCGAAGATCATATTGCGCATTCAGTTAAAGTTTGTGTTATTATCTCTATTAATTAATGACAGATTTGAATAAGGATTTTTAGGGACCAATACAAGGTTAGGTCGTCCCAAGTGATGGATATCGCTATGTAGATTTTACGTGCATTTATGGTTATAATACTTTCATCTGCATAAAAGTATTATAACCAACATAATTGCCTTGCAACAATACGCAGCACATGTTGCCCTCAAAATACAAATGACACCTGTTGCACAATTGACATATAATTCACGGCGCTTATCATGATTCGCTAGCTTATCCATATGATCCGTGACACTTACCGAAAACTTTTGATATACTAGAACTAGCGACCAAAAAAAAATTCATTTTTGGAGCTACATTCATCATGGGAGTTAGATAAATCCATAAATAAATGTGGTTTATTATGGAACACGTGTCGACAGAATGGATATATTAAACTTTCCGAGGACTATCGAGTCCTCATGTAAGTCAGAAATATGGGCGAGAAATTTAAGACCCATCACGATGTATAATTAATTGGGCCATAAATTCATTTACTTGCAAATTCAGTGACCATGGAATTTCAATGGGGATCTTGGTGTGCAGTGTGTGAAATGGCTGTGCCAAAAATAATAACAGAAATTCAAAAGAGAGAGAGAGAGAGAGAGAGAGAGAGAGAGAAAGAGAATGGGGATCAAACTGTGCATCATATAAATGCGAGAAAAAGACGGGTCATCCTCTGCGATTAAAAACTGTGTCGGGCCTCCGCTTGTGCCCGGTCCCCGCCACTCGGGACCGAAACGGTGATTTGCGGCCCACCTCTCTCTCTCTTTCTCTCTCTTCTCTCTCTCTCTTGCTTTGTTTTGTTGTTGGTTCAACCTCCTTGGGTGATCGTAAACTTTATGACGATATATCAATATCATCCTTCCGACCAAATATTTAAATAATAAATTTAGGACTAAATTGACATAATTAAAAGATTCGGGATTGACTTGACAAACCGTCAAGAGGTCCAAGACTCAATTAACATAATTGTATGGTTTAGGGCTGGAGTTGTCCACGTGTAACTAGGTTTATGATCTCTTGACTATTAATCCCCACCATGATGAATGTTCAATCTCATTTGATTTTTTTCTTCTCTATCTAATGTGATGAAATTGGACTGCTGAGTCAATAAACGATCCACCTGTCGTAACTAAATAGGTCGCGTGAAGCATAGGACTCACAATTTCGTTTTCAGAGTAATTTTTTAAGCACATCCGTGGGAAATCGCTCCTTTTAATTTGCTTTTTTCTCTCTCTATAATCGCGCAAAACCCATTTTTACCATAGGTCGCTTCTGCGAGGAAATTCACCTACGAGAGTGGGAGTCTGACTAAGAGGGAGACAAATTTTGGCACTACCCATTTTAGTGCATGTTTCAATATCTCATTTAAAGGGGGTGTCCCAGTACAAACGTTGGCGCCCCTCTATTGGAAAGTGCTAGTGCTCATCTATACGTAACGTTGAATAGATTTGCCATATAAACTTATGATCTTACTTTAAAGAGAAACAGACCAAAGATCAAGGCAAGCACAATTGTGCTGCGGTGGTAAAAAGAAAAGGTAGGTCGGATCAGAAGAGAATGAGTTAGAATTTCTAGCGAGTTTGACTCGTTAGACTTTGGTTATAGTTTGAAGCTACGGAGATTGAAGTGGATGAGAGAGATGGAGCAATTTCAATGCGGAAGTTCCCCTTCCATGGTAATTCAATTCCATCTATTTCCTTTCGGTGTCGTCTTGATTCCTTGCGATTTACATTTTCTCGTATCTAGATTCATATAATATCATCACTCTATCTAAGGCTCTATTCGCACGCTTTATATTCAATTTTATGTCCGCGAAGTGATCTCGATTGCTCTCCAACCATTTGAAGTTCTATTCGTCTTTGTCTGCTTCGATTTTCATGGATATCTCTTTAGCACCACCTTGTATATCAATTTTATTCGACAGCAATAAGGAGAACCCAAAGGAGGATTGGATCTCAATGTTTTTTCATCATATTCCATAGTATACCTAAGTGAATTATCATATTGTAATATTAAACATGGGGTAAAAATATTATTCAAAACTAAGCTAAATTTCTAGCCAATTCGACGAATGATTCCTTATAATTTCTAATAAATTTGAACTGTATATCTATGTTTTATATATTTCGTAATTTAATATCCTTCTTATTTTTAATGTATGAGGAAATCTTTCTTATATCAAACTGAATCTTGAAGCATTTTTCTTTATTTTTGGTCCAAAAATATTTTCCCTTTACTATTTATTCTTTATATTGATTTGTCCTAACCACGGGTTTTGATTTTCCATTTTCCCCCCCGACGAAACGTACACGTGGGCCGACTCTTATGGGTGAAAGCAAGTTAATGACTCCCCACTTTGCTTTCATAGTTTGGTCCCAACTATTTATAATTAAAAGGCTCCATATTTTTCGTGAAAAAAAAGATGATCATTTGTACCACTTAAAAAAAAATAGACGAGCAAGAAATATTCTCATAATCCACGAAAATGTTTAGGTATAAATTATCATCAATAATGAAAAGAATTTCAATTAAGTAATTATTTCAAATGATGTGAATTATTATTTTTTTTTAAGAAAATGTTTTCCATATAAGAGACCCAGCATTACTCCTTTTATTTTCACTTTTCGACCAATAATGTCTTGCTCATGATTCTTGCATTGTCCGTATCGGTTATGTGAACAGTCTCTTAATCTAGTTCAATCATTTGTAAGGACTGTACAATTATTTCTGACACAAATAAAGAACCAAAACTGTTGAAATGACCAAACTTTAGGAACTGTTGATTTCTTGAAGGAGGAGGTCGGATGAGCATGTTGGGGTATAACTCATGCCGTCGGCAAACCTCAATAAAGAGGCTATAAGAATCCCCTATTTGTAAATTTCCAGGCACGTGGCACAAATGAACGACGCCTGTAAAATGGACGAATCACTCGACCTATATAGGTCAACAATATTGTTTCCCCCGGTTCATTAGAATGACCGTTATAAACCAAGTCTTGATGTAACCATAATTAACATGGGCTTATGGAACCTAGGAAACCGCCCGATTAATCATAAACTTATCGTTTATATATCAATTAAGTTCTAATTTTTTTTTTATAATTTTGTCAATTTAATGCTAAACCTTTGCGCGAAATTTCAATATAGTCTTTCTAATTAGTTTTCGTCGAAAATTATAAACATGACGGTATGCTACGTAAATTAGCCAAAAGGAATTGTATTGAAATTTCGCACGAAAATTTATGACTAAATTGAAAAGTTTAAGATGAAATTGACATGTGTATAATAAATTTATTACTAATGTGGTAGTTTTCCCTATAGAATTGAATTAGAGGTTGAGGATTGAATGTCGGGAAAAACATTTAAAAATTTTCAAACGTATTACATTAATGCTAATTTAGTACTAAATATTTTTCATTTGTGCCAATTGAATCCATTCAATTAATTTTGATTGGAGATTATTGACATAAACATTAGACATCCTACGTAATGTGATTGACATTGATGTAGATAAGTTTTTAATTTTTCTAAGTTTTCTAATACTTTTTTTTTTTTGTTTTTCTTTTCCTTTTTTGTAGGCCTAACGAGGATGTCGAGCCCTTGACCAGATCCGAGTGAGGGCTTTGTTGCGGTCACTAGCTACCAAAGAGGGCATCATGGCCCTCGCTTGTGGCTAGTGAGGGCATCGTAGCCCTCACCTAGATTTGGGTGAAGCATGACACCCTTGCTCGTGGGCGGTGACTGGTGAGGGTACAGAAGCTTTCGCTTGTGGTAGGCAATGGTTGGCCAACCCATAGTTTCGAGAGAAAAAAAAAATGAAAAAGAAGGAAAGAAAATGTGAAAGAAAGAAGTAATAAAAAGCTGAAAAAAATTTAAAAAATATTAATATCGGTGCCGATCATGTCATGTATGACGCTTATGTCTATATTAACGATTTCCGGCTTAAATTAAATGAATGGACTTAGTGGCCATGAATGTAAAAAGTTTATGAATAAATTTGTCTAATTAAAAAAGAATTGAATTAATAATTTTTTTTTTGTGAAAAAAGCTATAGTTAAGAAACGTGTTGGAATTTAATTAACAATGGGAATTTGGAAGTTAAAAGTAACAGTATAGGAACTGAAACGAATTGAGAATTAATATTTATGTAGTAGATTTATGATTTTTTTTGAGTTTTTTTTTTTGGGATGAACGTGCGCGTGACTAAAGCACCCGGTACGATTTCGATTTTTCATGCCACCGGTACAAAAGATCTGGTACCTGTCTATCCGAGTTCTAATTGGCTCTCACGTAACCAATGAAATTTAGACACTCGACTGGCGCGGTCGCACGGAACCGATGGAATCACACAGATTACAACCTCTCCGCATTTTTCCGTAGGATCCACAGGTAAAGTGATCGAAATTAATCCGGTTCGCAAGTTAGACCGGTCAATGAAGTTAATGATTGGCACTACAATACCGTTTGACTAGGACTGGTGTTATCGGTAAATCTCCATAATATAACCACAATTAGAAACCAAAAGCATTCCAAATAATTCAATAATTTTTCCGGTCTGCGCAATGTTATGATTCGATCCCTTCCCTTCATTTCATAAACATAATTAAGACCCTCCTTTTTTTTTTTATTAATATATATAAAAGTATTTGAATCGAAGTAACGTTCTTTACTTTCAAGCTAGTCGTAATAAGTCATTTTCTACTAAAAGACACGACGAATATACTATATTTCCTCTTAAGAAGGAAGCTTGGTTCACTAAAAAACTGAAATCATTAAGTTATGAGATATGATGACTCCCGTTAAGAATTACAAGATGGCATCCATATTGAACATGGAGGAAGTATTTATGTTCTGTTATATTTAAATAGTTTTAGACATTCATATATGAAAGAAAGCTGGAATTATAATCACTAAAAGTCATATAGAAGGAACATGAAAATTATATATTCAATCTATACGGTACCGCTATGTAGCATTGGATTTTCTAGATGATTTTTCCAACCACGGCCTTTCTTAATTTCTCTAGATAAGCTCCATTTTTTCAATGAGTCCTGTCAATTCGACACTCTACACCTAGCATGTAGGCCCATTGAGACCTCGCGCTTCTCATTCAGCTGCCACGTAAGTCACATGAATTATAACTTCCCATTATCACGGGTGGCAAAAGGTGTCATTTAATTAATAGGATTTGCAAGTTAAATGTTCATTACATGTCATTGTCAATCTAATAGCACTTGGCCAACATTATTAATTTGACATGACTCCTAGTCATGAAAAATGTCGCATGCAAAGGTTTTGCATGGTGCATGGCTTTTGTCCCACGCCATCGATGAAAAAATATCTCGAAAAAACATAATTGCAATTAGGAACATGGAACCATTTCATTTGATATAACCTCTAACCTTTTCTTTTTAAAAACTCTAATGGTATGCCATTATTAAGACCTAGACCCCTGAAGTGCCCTAGTTGATTTGATCACCTTTATCTTTCTGTCACAACTGATCGACGTTGCATGCATTTCCATCACGCAAAATAATTGCATGTCTTTGAACTTCAAGTCACATCCATATAAGAATAACAAGTTTGGCATTATTTATGAAAAGACCCATGAACATAAGAGATCAATCGAATCAATGGACAATCGCCAGTGTAGATCTCATGCGAGCATGAAAGGTCCCTAATCCAGCGACTGATGTTGATTTACTTAACCAAATACCATTATAGTTTAGAAAAAAAGTGCTGGATGTATATGTTTATGTGAATTGTGATAACAAAGAGATTATATATCTTCTCGATGTTTATGATGTAGATTTCCCACTTTGCTTTCTTTATATTTTGTCACTTTTCATCCCATTAAAACTATCATATGGACATACAAATAATTAATAAAATGCGAGACATGGATGCTTTGATGATGCAATCTCACGAGAGTCGTGGATTATTGTGATGGGCCCTCTGGGAATCTAAGTGGTGAACTCCAAATGCTTTTTTTTTTTTTTATGGTATTGATAATGATGATGATATGTAGATAGGTTTTATGTCATAATTATTGGAGAACGCATCAAAAATCCGGCACCATGTTCGAGGCATCATCACATGGAGGTACATTCACTAAAAAAAAATCGAATGTAAAAGGTCACAAGCCAATAAAGACATATTAATTACTTTGTTTTGCACAATATTCCGTGAGTTTCGTGGATTGCGATATTTTTATGATTTCCCCTTTGCATTTTGCGTTAACAATCTTATTGTTGCACTGTTCCAATCAACCTGCACGTGGCTCGATTGTTCTATTATAATTCACAATTTGGATCGGCAGTTAAAAAAGTCAAATTCACGGTCCATAAATTCAACACATATTTGACGGTAAAAAAAAAAAAAAAAAAAAAAAAAGGAAGAAGAAGAATTGACTTTCGACTGCTTTACCGTGAATTAAAAAAAGAAAAGAAAAGAAAAGAAAAAGCGACCATCCAATCTCAACCGTACCGGCGCTGCCCCCCGTTCCCTCCCACTCTTTTTCTCTCTCTCTCTCTCTCTCTCTCACTAACTTAGCCCCGCTGCTCCTACAAAAAGACCGAAGCAGCAACGTTACTTTCCACACTCCAAATGGCCGTGCAGTAATCTCTCTTTCTCCCAAACAGAGAATACGCAGCGTCCAACGAGAGAAACACACCCCCATTGACCGCCATTGCAGCACCGCCGCCGCCGCCGCCGGCCGCCGGCATTCCCCCCTTCCGGCTCCGCCTCCTGCTTCAGCCGCTCTCCACTTTCCGCCGAGTTCTCCGGGCCCCTCCATCTCGCGTCGGCCTCGGCGAATTCGCTCGCGCGGAGCCTGCCTTTCCCCTGTTTTCGATCGATTCGGCGTGGGTCCCGGCCCGCATTCCCGCTTGGAAGCTGACTTGGGTCCGGCTCGATTCGATCAGCTCCCGAGCCGATTCCCGATGGAGCCGACATCTCTAACCCTAGTCGGATCCACCGACGCCGCGCTGGAGTCGGTCCTCACCGAGGAAATCCGGAGCCTGATGGCTCCGCCCCCGGAGAGCGCCAGTTCCTTCACGGCCCTCCTCGAGCTCCCCCGGACCCGAGCCATCGAGCTCCTCGACTCGCCGGAGGCGCCCAATTCCCCGGGCGTCGCCGTCCCCGGCGGCCCCGCGGGGCCGCCCTTGGGCCGCCTCGGCGGCGGTGGCGGCGGGGGCGGCTTCGCTTTGGCCGTGGGTTCCGACCTCGCGGCGAGGTACCCCGCCTTATTCGGAGAGAAGAACGACTCCCCGGAGACGAGCTCGCAGAAGGTGAAGAGCGAACCGTTGACGGAATCGGACTCGAACCCCAACTCGTCGCCGCAGCCGCTGGTGTCCGATCCGACGGTGGAGAACAAGGGGCAGAGGCCGACGAAGAGGAAAGACCGAGAGAGGAAGGTAAGAAGAAGAAGAGAAAAAAAAAAAAAATTCCCCAGCAAAATCAACACTTTCCGGCACGATTCCTCGTTACGCCTCCGGCGAATTCTGGGTGTTTTCTCTTATTTTTAATTCCAATTCACGTGGACGAATTTCGAGTTTCAGGCGAAAGTGTCGGCGAAAAAGAGCAAGAACGAGAGCTCGGAAGATGCGGAGGAGCTTCCTTACGTCCACGTCCGAGCTCGTCGCGGTCAAGCCACGGATAGCCATAGCTTAGCAGAGAGGGTATCGTCTCTTTCCTTAACTTAATTCGTGCGTTTTTTCCGTACGTTTCGATCGCCCCTTTTTACCGACAAGACCGCAGCGATCTTGTCTGAAGTTTTTCCGCTCGGGACGTTGCAGGCGAGAAGAGAGAAAATAAATGCTCGGATGAAGCTGCTGCAGGAGCTCGTCCCGGGCTGCAGCAAGGTCAGCGTTTCCTTCCTTCACCGTGATGTGATTTTAGATTTAGTGGTCGTGATTAGTGGGGGGTGGCTTATATACGTCAGTCTTAATTGTCTCTGAAAAGTGCAATTATGCGGGTTTTAATAATTGCCCGGGTGTCATTTTCACCTTTTTAACCACGATGTGTGGGGGGATGTGGCTTTTGTACTGAGGGGGAAAAGGGGCATTCCGAAGTGTCAAAGTCCCCGTTGGCAGTTCCGTAATTTCGCCCCGCCCCGGGGGTTGTTCCGTTGCCCTTTCGTTGGGTAGGTTAGGAGTCCCTTTTCAGGGCAATTATGTCAAAAACCCCCGAAAGGAATTTTGGGTCTTGGCTGGCGTTGAGGCTTTTGGGCATTTACTGGGGAAATTTCATGTTCGTGATGCAATACAACCGCATCGCATTATCTTCGTGTCGGGGGATGGCGATATTTACCTTGGGAGTGGGGACGGGGATGGAATGGTGGGTCTTTGACACTTGTCTCTGTTGGGAGTGGAGGACTAGGTAGATGTCTGCGAGAGGCCCCCCCCTTAAGACAAGAATAACAAATTTTTCTTTTTTAAGGGACAAGGAATATTTCCTTTTCGGAATGCCCAAACAAAACTTGCCAACCAACAGCTACGAGAGACGATGTGATATCACGTAAAGATTCATTTGCCACCCCCACCCCCACCTCCTCGTTCCTCTTTCTAAAGAGTGCCTCCGTGAGATATTTTCGCGGGATGCAATGCGAGTTGATATCGGTTTAACAAAACTGAAGCTAGATTTCAGCTGAGCTACGTATTTGAAGAAGATGGCCATTGCTATTTGTTTAGGACGGTTGGATGTTCTGGTTATGTCTTTGTAAAATGTGTTTATTTAATAAGGAGGGCATCTTTCTTAGGTAGCTTTACTTGGTACTCGGTGTATAGATGAAGTCTAACAACATTCTGAAGGAAGCAAGGTGCCTTTAATTGGTACAACCTTTCTAGAATAAATATGCTTGCGAAGGAGTTATATTGTATTGAAAATATCTGGTAATGGACACCTCACTGACTGTCTGGCAAATTCATGATCCAATGAAAGTCGGAGCCTGCAGGTACTACTGCAGTCATCATGCCTTTTTTTCCATATTCCTTTGATATCCTTATCAAGTGTACTGCCTGGGATTTTGGGATACCTGGGTGACAGTTCTCAAGTAGATAGTGGATTTCCAATTCTAGGGGCTGAACCGTCTGTTATGATGGCCTGACAAATGTCCAGTAAATTCCGCCTTTTGTTTCATCTTAGTAATTATTGGTCTTGTGGATGAGATATAAGCATTATATTCATTCCAACCTTCTTTAGGTAAGTGCAACATATTGTGGTGAGTTTGGAAGATTTCTTTCACTCAAATGCCTTTTTGGGTTGTCTTAGGCCTTGCGATTAGCTTTACACCAAAGTACCTTGAAGCTATACAGTGAGAGTTTCTGGAAAGTTTCTAGCTACTCGTGTAAATTGTGCTGGAAGCAGTGAATACTGTTATTCTATTCTTATAAAATTCGAATGCAGATGAAAGTTTTAATTTTAGGGTAGCGAAAGTGATGCAAAGATAATTTGCTTATGCAGATATCTGGTACAGCTTCGGTGTTGGATGAAATCATTAATCATGTGCAATCTTTACAACGCCAAGTTGAGGTAATTGATACTCACCCTTGAAATAGCAAAGTTCCTTCTGATTGGTTTGTTTGTTAATAGTGCTATATGAAAAGCTTAGGCTTGTTGAAGTCTAGCTCTTATAAATCGCCAGAAAATAATGGAGTTCTCACTCTTGAGCTCTGGGGACAATTCTTCGAAGAAGCTGTCAAATTAATGGGCTCTATGCCTATTATCTGATTCTTCTTCACATTTGGGTACAGTGTTCACCTAACGTTTTGAGGTTTAAGACCTTGATGCTTGTGCCTACATTGAGTCCCTTTAGTCATAGTTGATGTTGTATATTGATCATGTTGGTTTGCCAATTGCTTTCAATTTCAAATTAAGGGGTGTGTATGGGTTTTCCATTTCTGTTCTGTAAAGATATCGGAAGGCATGCCTGAGTAATATTTTCTTCTTCCACTTGTAAGATCACCAGTTGAATGATGTTTTTCCTTCATTCTTGTCCATGTAAATTGAGAAAGCAATAAGGTGCTGTGGCATATGGAGCTTCATAAGCCTCAGACAAAGTGTGTGCATTGTTGATTGTACTTTCCAAAATTTTAAAGATCATGATTAGCAGTGTACTTTATAATGGCGTGTTTTGGTATTTCAGCTTCTGTCAATGAGACTTGCGGCAGCTAACCCAATGGTCGATTTCAACATGGATAACATTATTGCAGAAGTACGTATAATTTTCTTATATTTTATTCTGCACTCTCTTGAAAGAGAGAGAGAGATGTCAAGGTGTTTCCTCGTGGGGGTTATCCTTGAATCTTTTGTATCAGCTGCAGCAGAATGTTCTGTGTTAGATGATGCCGGGGCTTTGGTAGAAACATCCTGATTCTTGTAATAGTACAACGTTGATTGTTACATCTGAAGTTCTCTTGAAATATCAAATAAAAGGTAGAGTAAATCTGGGTCACGTACTTCATCTGCACATGGTTGCAGCTGGTACCCAAAAAATAAAAACCATCAATGTGCACGCCTCTCTCGGTTGCCTTTTCACTTCAGTAATATTCTTTTTTGTTTGAGCCTTGACATTCAACATGTATAAACCAGTTATTACCCAGACTCTTGCACCGTCAGAAGAGTACTCATTACCACTGACATTTCTAGAGCTCTAGAACACAAAGACGTACCGCAAAGAGTTTGAATTGTCCTCTTTGATAAGGTTGTGGTACAATTTGAATCTTGTACAAGTTTCATTGAGAAGGAATTCCTTTTTTGATCTGATACATACAACAATTAGTCCTTTTTTCAATCAATCTCATCATTTTATGCCATTTATTGCTCACTTCTTTATAAATTTGATGTGTTTTTGCTTATTTGCACTTGCAGAACATGTCTCTGGTAGACAGTAATTTCCCCAGCATGGTTATGCCGTTCATGTGGCCTGAAGTTCAGGTTAATGAAAGCAGACAGCCGTACCATCAGCAATGGCAGTTTAATTCACTTCCACAGCCAGTTTGGGGAAGGGAACAAGGCAATCATAACTTTATCACCCCAGAGAATTCTCTATTGAGTTATGATTCTCCGGCAAATTCAGGTAGTGTCTGTTGCTCCTTTCTTTGATCCAAGCAACATGTTTCCCACCTTAAAATTTTGCCATCTAAAATTCATAAATATGGAAAATAAACATGGGGGTGTGCATTTCTTTTTCCCAGATTTTGAATATTGCTTAGATAGCTGGGGAGTCATACAGTTCAGCTATGAGCAAATTAACAGAAAGCTGGAAGTTCTTGTTGTAGTTTGTGAGAAACTTTAACCAAGTGCCTTTCAAATTTGGTCCTGTACATGTTATTACCGAATGAATCATATTTATCTCTTCTATGCCTGCAAGAAACCCAAATTGTCTGACTAAGTCCCTTTTCATCTCTCCTTTGCAGTGTCTTTGCACTCTAGAGCAACCGAAAATGGAGCTATGAAGGTGGATTGAGGGTCTACTCGTAGTCTAGTCTTAGTAATTAGTGTATATATTAGCAAGATATAAGATTACCACTCTAGCAGGAACTAGGAGGCGTCAGATTCCATTTAACCTGGGTTTCCTTGCTTCTACCTCAAGTCTTCTTCTAATTTTGGTCCTATGAATTCTTATAATTAGCAGCGGAAGGAAACCCATATTTCTCCCAACATATTTCTCCCAAAATTGGAGTAGAAATTTCCCTATGTAATCCGCATATCTGTACTTATATCATTCACTAACTCTGAGGATGAGTAAGTCAGCTCTTCATGAGACGACTGATCCACATTGTACAATGACAGAACTCCAAACTACTATGGAAGTAAAACTCTGTGCCGTGATGCATATTTGCCTATGTGTTTCTGTTGTGCATGCGGATATCATTTCGTGGTGTGGAGGCTTTGTTGAGTCCCACCAATTTGTTGTGAATGTGAGCAATTTCTTCCGAGTTTGAAAGCCGTTTGTGGCTGTCGAAGATGTATGGTGGCTTTCCGTGACTTTGCTCCGAGACATTCCTTCATGGCATCAGAGTGGAGGGAATGGAAGCTCTTAGCATCCCTTTTCACTAAGTAGTACAGAAGAAAAGAGGAGAGGAGAGAAATCCTGCTAGTGCTAGATAATTGCACGGCTTATTTGTCGTCTTCTTGGTCGATGCCTGTGCCTCTAATTGAATCTTGAACGAGATAATCAGTCAGTAATCCCTCGAGCAGACCCAAAAAGCCAGTGGCTGGATGGTACACTTCACTGGAGGAATGAGTGCCTAGAGTTTTGCTTTCTTGCTTTGATGGTGCAAACGATAAATGGGTCTGGAGAGTGGTAGACTGTTCTTGCTGGGTAGGGTGCCGGTCAAAATTACCACTATGCATGCACTTTGACCTCTTTTAGAGCGTTTCATCTATTTTCTAATGCCTTGAGTTTCATAGAGGATGGAGTTTTTCTCCCTAGCAAAAGGTGTTCGAGAATTCACGAGTCGCGGCCTCTTCTTTGGAAAGATCAGATCGACGGTACTTACAAATCCCATCCCATGCATGGGTCGGTATATTATTGCCAGTTCATATGATTCGACTACCTTCGCCTATTATGATTAGGCAATTCTCTAATAAACCCACTTTAATGCTCCTCCTAAACAGCGCCATCTCGAAATACTTTTTCTATTTCTTGGACCCCAAAGAAGTAAGTTAAACTTCTAGCCCCTACAACGTCCGAGGTAACATCTTCCAACTAGAATGAAGCTTTCCTCGACGTCCGAGGTCATGGATGCTTCAGCAGTAGTCTTTGGCTCCAAGGACTTAAGGGTCGCTGAGAATTCGGAATCAACTTAAAGAGACGCTGACAAAGGCGACGCTTCGTACCCATCAACCCATGCAGCTCTCTCGCTTCTTGTCCAATGCACTTGCCCGCCAAACGGCGCGCTCCTCCGTCCTTCAAAATCCCTCAAAGTCGAATGCTTTACGTTCCGACGGTTGTTTGAGGGAGGCGTTGCTGGAGATGGCCATTCGAGGCCCTGAAATGGTGTTTGCAGGATACGTCGCGCTCTTGGACGAGTGCGTGGAGAAGAGGGCGTTGAGAGAAGGCCAAAGAGTCCATGCCCACATGATCAAGACGTGCTATCTCCCGCCAGTTTATCTCTGGACTCGGCTTATTGTTTTCTACACCAAGATTGGGCTTTTGGGTGACGCGCGCCGGGTGCTCGACGAAATGCCGCTCCGGAATGTGGTCTCTTGGACGGCCATGATTTCTGCTTATTCCCAGAAAGGGTATGCCTCTGAAGCTCTGGATCTTTTCCAGCAGATGTTGAGATCAGGTATTCTGCATGAGAGTGAGCAGTGCTTGTTTACCGTGGGTTCTTGTTTGCTTCTTGGTGATGCTAACTAACATTTTGCAGAGACAGAGCCAAATGAGTTTACGTTCGCGACGATTCTTGCTACATGCACGGGGGCGTCGGGTTTTCAGTTGGGAAGGCAAGTCCACGCTTTAGTCATTAAGAATAATTATGAATCCCAAATATTTGTCGGGAGCTCACTCCTTGACATGTACGCCAAGGCTGGCAAAATCCATGAAGCACGAGAAGTGTTTGAGTGCTTGCCCGAAAGGGATGTTGTTTCTTGTACTGCTATAATCTCAGGTTATGCTCAGTTAGGTATTGATGAAGAGGCCATAGAATTATTTAGTAGGTTGCAGAGAGAGGGGATGGATTCGAATTATGTTACATATGCAAGTGTCTTGACTGCTTTGTCTGGGCTTGCTGCATTGAATCATGGCAGGCAGGTCCATGGTCATGTCCTTAGGCGTGAAGTCCCCTTTTATGTTGTTCTGCAGAATTCTCTCATAGACATGTACTCAAAATGTGGAAGTGTTACCTATGCAAGACGAGTTTTCGATAGCATGTCCGAGAGAACTGTCATCTCATGGAATGCTATGCTCGTGGGTTACAGCAAACATGGAATCGGGAGACAGGTCGTTGAGCTTTTCGAACTCATGAGAAAAGAAAAAAAAGTTGCGCCTGATAGCGTTACACTCTTGGCTGTTTTATCTGGCTGCAGCCATGGGGGATTGGAAGAAAGAGGGCTACAGCTTTTCCATGAGATTATAAATGGGGAACATGGAGTTCAACCAGAGATGGGGCATTACGGGTGTGTAATTGACATGCTTGGGCGTGCTGGTCAGCTGCAAGAGGCTTTTGAACATGTACAACAGATGCCTTTTGAGCCGACTCCTGCTATTTGGGGTTCACTTTTAGGTGCTTGTAGGGTTCACTCTAATGTTGACATTGGTGAACTTGTTGGCCAAAAGCTTCTTGAACTTGAGCCTGAAAATGCTGGGAATTATGTGATTCTTTCTAATTTATATGCTACAGCTGGGAGGTGGGAAGATGTAAGAAACGTGAGGCATTTGATGAAGGAGAAGGCAGTGATAAAGGAGCCGGGAAGGAGCTGGGTGGAGCTTGACCAGGTGCTCCACACTTTTCATGCCAGTGATCGTCTTCACCCAAGAAGGGGGGAGGTTTTTGAGAAGGTGAAGGATTTAGCACTCAAGATAAAAGCATTAGGTTATGTTCCTGACTTGAGTTGTGCTTTTCATGATGTGGACGATGAACAGAAGGAGAAGATACTTCTTGGTCACAGTGAAAAGCTGGCCTTGGCCTTTGGATTGATGGGTAGTGCAGAAGGAGTTCCAGTCCGGGTGATAAAGAACCTGCGGATTTGTGTTGACTGCCATAACTTTGCCAAATTTGTCTCGAAACTCTATGCAAGGGAAATTTCTTTGAGGGACAAAAATCGCTTCCACCATATTGTCAATGGCATCTGTACTTGTGGAGACTACTGGTGATTTTTATTATGGTTCAATATTAAGGCCTTATTTGATGCTTTGAAGATACAACCCGATGAGGTTATATGACAATTTTGGGTGAGAAGAGATAATGGAATTATTGTAGATGTCAGGTTGTCCAGGGGGAGCAAGTTGTAGAATCCATGACAGATCAGGAAAATACCGAGGCGCTGTTGCTCAGACTAAAGAAAATCCAATATCATGCAGGTTTTGCTGCTCTCTGAGATGACATATGTTAACCTCAGTTAGTGGGATGGAGTATGATTCACGCCCCCTTTTTTACGTGCAGCGAGCAAGTTCTGGAAAACCTATCTCAAAGTGTTGGTATGAGAAAAGATCGGGTGTTGTGAGTTCAGAGATGGGATTTGCTTGTCTGTATCAACGACAGCACTTCAGTTGCCTCACTCCGAGGCGCAGAGTAACCTAAAGATAGTCGGATCATTGATTCGATCCTCTTTTGAAACGAGAACTTAAATTAGGATTCATTTGACTTTGGTTAACTCGAAAGATTCTGACCCGAGTAGAGTAAAATGGTAATTGATAAGTGAGACTGAGTATACGACTAAGATAGGATATAGAGAATGGCTAGGATATGATGCTGTATAGGTCTGATTTCAGGCACTAGAGCTTCAGAGTTTTGATGAAACTGAAAAACTCCTGGTCAGTTGATCCAATTGTAGCTGCAGATTCGTCCCAGGAGGTAATAAATGAACTTGTCTACACCAGCCACATTCGGCTTTACCATTCTTGACATGGTTTGATCCAGTGTTTGTGTCAAGCATGTGGCTGCGTGAATGGAGCAGAGACGACCAAGCTGTACTGACTGTTGATGTATCAAAATCTCGATAATGAGGAAGCTTGGACATCGTTGGTCGAAGTGCCCCGGAAAAGCACGATCCTGCAAAGTGGGCATATTTTCTCCTCTAGAGTATAGCTCACAAGCCTTTTGTTAATTTAAGTAGTGTTGTTTCTTGGCCAATGGTATGGATAATGTACCTCCATCTCTTCTCTAATGCCCTGTATCTGTGAATGATAAGTGCATGTATTGTATTACTCATCAAAAGAATAAGAAATGTTTTATAAGCATCAAACTAGCTTTAGGCTCGTAAAACAGTGATTTGATCTTATTGCCATGGACTAGATGGATTTTGAATTTTTCACTTAATCTAAATCTTGCAGCTCATACATTTCACTTTTACGTACACATATTATTTGTTCGTAAATGTATTAAATCTGGTGGAATAGTTATAATGTTTTCAATACTTTTGTTTTTAAGTGTGAACAAATGGGTGAGAACTTTAATCTAGAGTCGTCCTAGTCCAAAACAAGTATAAAAAACAAGTATAAACTACGACATTCGTCTTTCATTATTATTTGAAGCAACCGATGTTGTCCTGGTCCAAAATTCATCATCCTAAATAACTCCAATTAACTTGGCAAGAAAACAAAACAAAGAATTAGTCGAGAAAAGTTATTAAAAAAAGAAAAATCCATGAGCCTTAAACGACATCGCTTCCTCATCTGGCAAAACGACAGCGTTTCCAAAAACCCGGGTGGCAGCCGCCGCCAGTGGGGAGAGCTTATTTATCGAGCCCTCTCCCCAGCTCTAGCCAGGGGCTGAAGGGACTATACCAAAGGTACTTAGACGGAGATTCCTCCGTAGATACTCTTGGTGAGTGTGATAAATACCAGTTCATGGTATCTTATGCACCTCCTCCACCACCAGAATCCAGTACTACATCCCGAACATCGCCGGATCCACCAAAATCACCTCCACCTTCTCCTCCCCAGAAAAAGCAAGCTCTCTCTCCATTTTATAAGCCAATCCTCAAGTGGGCCAAGAAACACTCTTACCCCCTTGAAATTCCAGCAGAAACACCACCCACTTCTTCTATTGCCATGTTCCAAGATACTGACTTTCCTCCTCTTGTTAAGGAAAGCTCTAAACTCTCGTTCCCTGCTACAGAAGAGTTTATTGATCCACATGGTAGATATCGCCATACTCCTAAAATACCTACTCCTACAGACGTGGACGAACATGGAAGACAGAAGAAAACCCCTGCTGCTGAAGCCGTTCTAAATCGGCAACCGAGACTCGTTGGCACAGAACAATGCCTTCAAGGCTATTGATTCCAAGATTGGAAATGTGCAACATGATCTCCGAAGATACGATGAAAGTACCAAGAAGATACTTTCTGAATTCCACAAAAGGCTTCATGCCTTGGAATCAGGACAACATCTTGGGTACCATTATCTTGAAAGTCCAAAGCCAGAAATAGACAAACTCAAGAAGCAGATTCAACTTCTTGAAGAAGGAAGGTTCAGACCTTTCGATCCCTTAGCACCTCCTGTTCAAATTGGGTATGTACCCCCGGCTCCACAGGCATCTGTTTTTGCCAATATTCCACAAGATCCCACCAGAAGAGAATCAGATATACGGGAGCGTCTTAAAGCCTTGAAAAAAGAAAAGGGTAAGGAGAAAAAACCACCGGAAGAATTAAGTTCAGTTGTTATAAGAGAAAGGCCAGGCCAGATGATGTTATCTAATCCATTGGAATCCTTTTTGAAGGATTTAAGTAAGCAAGCTGATCCTATTACCCAAAAGCCTGAGCCTGATCTACCAGTCTCGGAGACACAGATTATGCTCACTGAGCATACTTCTGATACTACATCCGATTCAGCTTCTCTTTCCTCTTCTTATTCTTCCCTTTCAGACCAAATAGTCGATTCTCCTCAGACCATTCCACCAACTTCGCAAATATTCATGGCTGATACTCCTCCAGATTATGACTATGAAATGGAATCAAACTATGCGATCCGAATTTGGACGGGACAAGCAACCCAACCGTAAATGATTCCACCGGACATGCGTCTATGGCATCAAAACAATTCTTCTCCATTGATGATATTCCTTATCAAAAATGGCCGAAAGACTTGAAGAATTTCATACTTGGTTGAGTACACAATTCATTACCAACCATGATATGAATGATGTCCTCTACAATTTTGTTACAAGGTTCACAGGAAGCCTTAAATTCTGGTGGCAAGGACTCACGGAACAAGACCAGCTTACGTTTCTGTTATCACCAAATTTCAGCCATGCCTTGACTTACCTATATCACACTTTTGTGGGAACTCTAGGAGACCTCAAAGAGCTAAAAAGAAGAGAATTCTTCGAAAGAAGATGCTGCTCTCTTCAGAAAAAGCATCTGGATAAGCATTATCGATTGATGCTTCAGCTCTTCTATCAGATTGGAGCAGATCCAAACCTAAAGCATGTCTTCATCACCTCTATTCCTAAGGAGCTATCACAAATGGTTGAAAGATCTTTCTTTGGAAAACAAAGAAGGATACAAGACGTTGCCATGGGAGAACTTCAAAGCAAGAAGTCCACTTATGCCTTGAAGAATTATGCTTAAAGCGTCGAATGGTCCAAACATACATCACGATGACAAGCGTCTTGAATCGCCCCCGCTCCCATCAGAAGTTAAAGATCAAATGTTCCAAACAGGATTGTGATGGTACTTGTGGCCATTACTCCCGGAAGAAAAAGCACTACAAGAAATATTCAATAAAGAAGTCCAAACATGGCTCCAAGCACTTCCGGAAAAAGAAGAAATGGCGATACCTGCGAAAAAGGAAAGATCACACAGGCCATAAGAAATCAAGCCGTTGCTACATTCGCAACAAGAAAGGACATTTTGCCAAAAACTGTCCTCAAGCAAAAAAAGGTCAGAACCATCTGATTGAAAATGAAACAGGTATGTCTCTTGAAAATGATGACATTGAATCCTTATTTTCCGCTGACGAGGAACCAACAGAGCAAACCCTTTGTGTCATCCCCACCTACCAAACTTCCAGTGAGACTGAGTCAGACTCAGAATCTGAAGACATTTTTCACATATCACCTACATCCTCAGAACTAAATCCTGACATATTCTCAAGTCAGACTCACTGTCCCCATTTTCCTGTAAAGATCTTCACCTCAAAATACGCCAAGCCTATCAATGTCATTGCTCTCATTGATACCGGAGCAAGTTGTTCCATTCTGGACACTAAAGTTTTGCCTGAAGAATATTGGACCCCTCATATCCGATATTTCAACTCCGCCTCAGGAGATACTTTCTCCACAAGTGTCAGAACCACTCCGCCATTCGTCCAGTTCTTCCCCAAAGTGCTCCATAAAGGCAAAAATCTTTGGGTCAAACCTTCCCAATAAAGATTTGCTAATTGGGTGGGACATCATGACTCGATCTCTCAACTCCGTATCATTCGGAAAAGGTCTCGAGATACAAAAATCAATTCTCCGAGTTCGTTGATATTCAGAGACTCTTTTCCATTCAAATGAGTTTGTTAGATCCAATCATGCAAAGGTTGCTAGAATCTTGTTCGGAATCCCACTCAGAATTCGCACAAAAATGTTCTCATCCTCTATGGGAAAATCCAGAATTCTTTGTTCGTCTCCCCTTCAAAAAAAATGAAGACATCAATCCAACAAAGGCGAGTCATGCGGGAATGAAGCGTAACACTTGGCTTTAGCCCAAAGAGAATGCTCAGAGTTATTGCAACAAGGCCTTATTGAAGTTTCTGATTCTCAATGGGCTTGTGAAGCCTTTTATGTCAATAAGCGAGCCGAGCAGAACAGAGGGAAAATGAGACTGGTAATCAACTACCAACCTCTTAATCTTTTTCTCCAAGATGATAAGTTCCCTTTACCATCCAGAGATTCTCTCTTTAGTGGTTTAACAAAGGCCCATATCTATTCCAAATTCGACCTCAAAGCCGGATTTTGGCAATTGGGCATCCATCCTGAAGATAGAGCCAAAACAGGATTCTGTATCCCGAACCAACACTTTCAGTGGAAAGTTCTTCCTTTTGGCTTAAAAGTTGCCCCATCCCTTTTCCAAAAGGCCATGTGTCGCATATTCCAACCTATCTTGTCAACTGCAGCAGTATATATCGACGATATTCTGCTCTACAGCCCTGATGAGCAGAGCCACTGCCAACTCCTTGAAAAATTTGCAGAAATCGTAAAAAGGCATGGCATTATGCTTTCTCAAAGAAAGATGAATATTGCCCAGGGTAAATAGAATTTCGGGTATGCATCTCAACAAGGGTACATACTATCCAGGGCCACACATTGCTCAAGAACTACCGAAGTTTCGAAGATAACTTCACAACAAAACAGTTCAGCAATTTCTTGGGATAATTAATTATCTCAGGGTTTTTGTCCCAAATATTGCAAAGCTTCTGATTCCTTTGCAAACCATGCTGAAAAAGAACTCCCCCCTTGGGGAAAGAACCAGACTAAAGCTGTTGCTGAGCTTAAGGAGATCATGCAGAATCTCCCACCATTGCAAATACCATCAACAGGCAGGAGAATTCTTCAAACTGACGCCAGTGATGAATACTGGGCAGCTGTCCTACTTGAAGAAATCAATGGTAAGAGACTCGTTTGTGCTCACAAAAGTGGAAAGTTCTCCCAAGCTGAAATGCACTACCATTCCACTTTCAAAGAAATCCTAGCAGTAAAAAATGGAATCAAAAAATTTGAATTTCATCTCATCGGCTATCACTTCTTGGTCGAACTAGACATGGCATCTTTCCCTCAGATGATCAAGTTTAAACAAAAACATATTCCAAACCCTCAACTGCTTCGATGGGCTGAGTGGTTTTCAAAATACTCTTTTGAAACCACACATATTCCTGGGAAAAAGAATGTCCTTGCTGACTTTTTGTCAAGACCCAAAGCACCAGTTGAGATCAACATGTACATCAAAAGGCCTGCCTTTCATATGCTCAATTATGGTGTCAAATACAAAATAGAGAAAATAAAGGACTCGCCAACCCAGAGATATCCCGAGGAAATCATTCAGCAAATCCAGAATGACAGTCTTACTGAAAACATGGAGACCCTCATGTGGCAATGCCACGCAGACCTTTTCAGATTCAATGGAGGTTCGATTCTTTATCCTTTCGGGTTAAATTTGAATTATCCTTTTATTCATCCTCTTGTCTGGAAGGAAGATGATTTCCCTGATCAACTCAAAACGCTATTATGGTACTTAACCAATAAGTACTTGATAGCCATTGAAATTCCCACCAGAAGATTCATTGCCAATCTTACCAGGATATTCATGCTCGGAAGAAACATCGAAAAGGAATGCGATAGAAATCTTTTAAATTTTCTAAACTGGTTCTATCATCCTACATGTTGGAAACAGGACTTAGAAAGAGAACTGAGAACCATGACACCAAATCCTGAAGTTCACACCATCCTATTTTTTAGACGTCCGTGGAATTTCTTTAGAAATAATGGCTGTATTCTCGATGCACCACTTGAAATAGGAACCACATCCTATAAACCTCACTCGAACAACCGAGAAGCCCGGATTCACAAATCTTATCCAAGATCTCGTTAGATTTTGTGAAAACGAATATCGAGAACTCCGAGAGAATCCTCTCGCCGGGAAAACAAAACCATCCCCGAACATATCTGGAATAATGGACCCACTACGTGGGATCATTATGACTTAGCACCAGAGGCCAAGGAAGCACTCAGTCAATACCAACAAGCTGCATCATCTCAGGATCATGAAATGACAAACGAAGGCGACATTGTCCAGTCTACTCAAGACCCCTATGCACGTTTTGGAGGTCCTTTGTCCCAGAATCCCTACGAACAGGGACCGTCGTCCTCATCCCAACATATGGACCCAGCCTACTATGCACGGCCCTCCAATCGGCCTCGGCCAAGCCTTCCCGACAATACTACGATGAAAACACAGATCGGGCGGCAGAAGAAGCCTCCCATTGGGCTCATCAAGCATCCTTATCCGGAAGACTGAACCAAATTCTTTCACCTCAAGACCTTGAAGCACTCCAGCAAAAATATGAAGCACATCTCTTAGAAGACAGCTCAGATGACTTAGACTCAGTCTGCAGCTACAATGCCCGTGATGGACGAGACCGTTGAGTCCGTACAATTCCACTGTAGCAAAGTACTGTTCACTTTTACTGTAGCACTAGGCTAGGGAATGTACTGTTCACAGTACGGTTACTGTTCATAGTGTGCGAATAATTCCCTCCCGGTGGCTTTCGGCGCCTCTGTTTGTTTTTGGACCCGTGAGTTGGTCCCTATGTGTCCTTGTTTACCTTTTCTTGGCCTATATAAGGCATCGTTGTTGTATCGTTTTGGGTAGAGTCCCCTGAAGTAAAGAGTGTGCTTTGTGAAAATCCTCTATGTCTTTCTAAACCTCTCTTCTTCTCGGCTGGTAGGATCCTTCGAGAAATGCGGCTTGGGTAGATTAGAAACGTTTCCATCCCGGCATCTTTGGGTGTCTCTAGGCTCTGAACTAAAAGGCTGAGTGGTTTCTTGCTAAAAGGCTGTCCCTGAAGGGCTTGAACGGGTTGTTCGCCCAATGTGGGATGCATATCTGCTGGAAATTTACTCTCCTTCCCTGGTTCTAAGTCTAGGTCCATTCAGGCCATAAGAAATCAAGCCGCTGCTACATCTGCAACAAGAAAGGACATTTTGCCAAAAACTGTCCTCAAGCAAAAAAAGGTCAGAACCATCTAATTGAAAATGAAACAGGTATGTCTCTTGAAAATGATGACATTGAATCCTTATTTTCCGCCGACGAGGAACCAACAGAAGCAAACCCTTTGTGTCATCCCCACCTACCAAACTTCCAGGTGAGGCGAGTCGGGGACCGGAGAATCGAAGAAGAGCAAGATCAATCGATAATGCTTATTAGCCTGGCTCCCGTCTTTCCGGGCTGTCAAGGCCTTTTAAGGTCCTGCCTAGGACCAAGTCGAGAAAAGTCATTAAAAAAGAAAAAAAAAAACCCATGAGCCTTAAACGACGTCGCTTCCTCATCTGGCAAAACGACAGCGTTTCAAGCACGGAGGCCGATCGCCAGATCCGCCAAAGGCAAGCCTACATCAGGAGTCTCCCCAATCGCTCCACTCTCTCTCTTCTCTCTCTCCACTCGCGAAATCATGCCGAGGGCAGCGAAACCCTTGACGACGGCGGCCGCCGCCCTCCGCCGCCGGCTCTTCTCGTCCTCGTCGGGGCCCAGCCGGTGGGCGGCGCCGGGCCACGAGGAGCGCCCCAAGGGATACCTCTTCAACCGGCCCCCGCCGCCGCCCGGCCAAGCCCGCAAGTGGGAGGACTGGGAGCTCCCGTGCTACGTCACCAGCTTCCTGACGATCGTGATCCTCGGCGTGGGGCTCAACGCGAAGCCCGATCTCACCATCGAGACCTGGGCCCACCAGAAGGCCCTCGAGCGGCTGCAGATGGAGCAGCAACAGATGAGCGAATCTGACTGATTAGGGTTTGTGGGGGGTGAAATTTGGAGTAAGTTCGAGTTGAGTTTTGAGCTCTTCTTCCTTTCTTCCTTTCTTTTTTGTTTTTCCTTGCTGGGGGGAACTGAGGTTCGACGGTGCTTGACTTGGCCTCCGCGTCGAATGTTGATATGGTGTTAGCTCAATAATCATCTATTTGATGTTCGAAAAATCTGACTTCTGCAGTGATCGATGCTGCGAATTGAGCTGGAATCTATAATGCTTTTAATTGACTGTGATTTTTGCCTATTTCGGTTTTCGCACGTTAAATGTTACAATTAGGTGTTAGAAAACGATTCCATCCGTTGCAGTTCGTCGGAATTCTAGGGATTGCAATGTGGCTTGTTTCAATCTGGAAGAGGGCTGGGAGATGAACTTTTTTGGTGTTCTCATGTGCCACATATCTGTTAAAGATCTAGCAGCTTTGAGTTGGAGTTTCAGGGATGTTCTTGTGACTAGCATTGTTGGCAAAAGTTTGGAGCAAATTGCAGATGCTCATCTTTTGTTGTTTGCAAGATCATGATAATAGCTTGACATTGAGAAAGAAGAATGTAGCCTGTGGTTAGGAACTCTCAATGTAACTTTTGCCACTATATCAGTGTGTAAATGATTGGACATGAATAAATGGATAGAAAGACTGACACAGGAATAGCTACTGAAACAACACAAATATGGGGAGCTCAAATACTTGAGTTGGCCGGTCACAAACTCAAAATTACTCTGATAATTCCTGTTGCACCATTGTAATGTGCTCTCTTCTGTTAGTGCATCCTTCCTGCCTCAACATCATCTCAGGCTAGATTGTAAAATCATGCGATTGACTTCTCTGTGAAGCTTCTACATTCGAAAAGTCTAAATCGAAATTGAAAGAATACCTACTTCTGCTGGATTGCTTTAGGACTATGTTCAAGTTTAGGGTTTTGTTTTGGTAGGTAATTAATGTTTTATGCAAGTTTTGAGCATGTTTGTAGTTGAATGATGATAATGATTTTTTTTCGAAGTACTTCCACTACGATGTAAGTGTTCTGATCCATATTCCAATGGTTATCTACATATTTGCTGCCTGCTGGAATGTAGCAACTCTAGGAAATATGCTTTTCACGGAACTCCATTGTTAGGTTCATTTTTCTCCTTATTACTTTGCGCACAAACACATTTTACAATAACATGCTGTTGTTAAGCTTCATATATCTGGCTATTTTTATACCAGAAAATTTGTACAATGATTGAGATCACTTCTTACAAGATCAATGCTAACGAGAAAAAATTAGTCTGACTAAACAATCTACTTCTTTTGCGCCATAGAGTAAACAATCCACTTGGCTTGAGGACATTCCTCTGTTTTGTTCAGATCTTGAATTTTGGGTTCTAGGATAGTCTTAAAAATAGACAGGTAGAGTTAGTTAAATTCATTTGAGGAAATGACATTTAACTAATAATCTAGTGATAGTTCCTGATGCGGCCTTCTTATGGTGAGAGAGTTGATGTTTCATGCACTCATGATGTGCAGACTCAATCTGTGGTGCGTTGCAGGTCATCCACGTTAAGTTATGGATGATCTGCTGCTACTATGAAAGTAAGGAATTATAGTAGAGTGAGTTTTGCTATAATAAAAAATTGGTTGCTTTATGATGACTTGGAGGTCCAGGGTTTAAGTCAAGATAATAGCATCTTTACAAAAGGATAGCTGGAATGTTTGACCCTGCTTAGACCCTTTAATGTGCGAAATTAATGTATTGAGTTGCTCTTTTACTTGCAAAACTGCAACGTCAGTTTTATGAATTCAAAGTGGTTCTTATTTTTTAATCTTTTGAATGATAAACCTAGGGAAACCACCCTTTTGTGAAAATTGCATAACCTATACATAAGAAAGATCGCCTTTAATATTCCAACAAACTAGAAGTACAAAATTGGACTTCCTGCTATACCAAAAGTGAAGGGTGTGTGAAATAGCTTTTTAAATTTGCTTCATTTGTCATAATGGAGTATCTACAGATGCTTGGTAACTTAATTCTTTTGCATTTAGTTTGTTTACACATGGTCGCAAGTATGTAATCACTGTGCCTAAATTGTTGGATTTGTAGTAAATTATTTTTTTATTATGGGGTTGAGCAACTTTTGTCCAGGTGTACTTTTGGCAGTGTATGTGAAATAATATGATGCTTCAAGAATCTAGGCACCTTTGTCAATTGTCACTTGAAACTCCTGTTAGATCTCTGGTCTTGGATGTACGTGTCTGGTCATATGTGGCCTTGTTCTCGTACTTTGTAGCATTTATCATTCGGCATGTCTCTAGAAAAGTTTATACTCGGAAAGATTGCCTAGATCAGCGATTAAGCCCTGCAACTCCACCTCCTCGCTCATCCCCTACTCAAAATGAATCGCTCCCAGTTAAAGTGTTGGCAAGTAGGTATAAAAAGTAGGCATGAAGTTGTCACATTTCATGAGATTTAATGAGGTTTTTCATAACATGGCCCATCTTTATCATCAAGTGATCCAAGGACTTTGGAATACGAAGTGGTGAATTTTCTGCGATGCAACATTGCAGGTACTCTGAAGGATTAAATTGTTGATGAATAACTGTACGTCGAGTTTTGTGGATAATTTCTTCAGCTCGGGTCATATTCCTGGCTAGTCTTTGTCACTTCACTATCTGAAAGACTCTTGTTCTGCCTAATTGCCGTAGCTTCATTAACTGTTTGGAAGATTCTTATGATTCTTTGTCGATCCATGCCGATACTCGAAGTAGGAACCTTTCCCTTTCCAGGCGTGTAGTAGGTATGCGGATTGATCAGCCCTTGAACTTCTTGAATTTTCCTTGGCGCGCATGGGAGGAGTGCTCCTTGAATTGTTTCTTTTACCCCGATTCTGGTTGCTTCCTTATCTCGTCGGTTGATAAGGATGGAGGAACCCCATGCAAAGCGAGCCTGCTTCAGATAATTCTGCACTGTAGTGCCCTGAAATCCTCCCCAAGACTTTTGTGAACTATTTCTCTTTCAGTTTAATGGGGTCTCAAGCCAAACCAGCGCGACCGAAAAAAAAGAAAAGAACCGAACAAAAAAGGGAAATAGAAAATCGGTATACTAAAATCGATTTGGTCAGTCAAATCTCGGTCATTTCTTGTGTTTGGATTGAGGGAAGTTGATGGAGATGGTACCTTGATTACCCTTTCATCGGTTCCATTCAAAAGGCATCCAAAGCACGCGAAAGTAACTTTAATTTCCTGTCTTCTCCTGACTCCATTTCTTTGTCTTCTTTTCTATCCATTTTCTTCTTCGTTGTCATAGCGGCAATTCTGACACCAGCAGAAGGAAAGAGACGATTCACTTTTAACTGGTGATTGATGATTGCCTGATAGAAGCGGCGGACCGCGAAGGTAATGGGATACGATTTATACCACAGCCTGTAACCTGAGATGGTTGGGTTGCATTTAGGCCCAGTATCGTCTTTGCCCATAACATAAACTGAAACCTTCTTTCCTTTTCTGAACCTTACTAGGCTGGATGACCTGCGGATTGACGGATGAAAACTCTCACAAGCGGAACTTCGTTCAGTAACCGGACTGCTAGTGTTAAACTCTAGGTAGTTGGCAGATGACGCCCCAGCACGAACATCATCGTCTTATTTAGTTGTAATTGAAGTTTAGAGCCTTTCTGGACCATCTTGTTCTAACTTAATGTTCATTCCGTTCCGAAATTAGTCATAAAGCACAGCGATGGAGCTTAAATTACCTCAGTCAGGAGAAGGAAGAACCCAAACAGACGTGCGCAGCTCACCAGTTCATGATGATGCTCGGATTCTATTTTGGACGAACCTTTGATGGGGTAATGATCATCAGCCCCATTTTATTCCTATTCAGAAAGAAACGGTTGCACGGGATGTGTCCACAACCACGCTTTTCCATGGTTTTATCCTGCCACTTTGCCATAAAGTGCAAAAGGATTCGAGTTTTGCTTCAGCCTTTTTGGCCATAAAGTATCTTCAGCTTTTCAAGGGCCCGTCGCTCTATTGTGGTCACGGGAAGGACAGTCTTCGCACTCAAGTGTGCTCAAAAGCGAGGACCCATGAACATGATCCGTGAGCTGTCCCTCGTATTGGTTCTTCGGGTCCACTCCAATTGCGAATTGCGATATTCCTTTTTTTATTTTTATTCCTCAATAAAAGCGTCGGTTATCCCAACAGTTTTTAAGTAGGCCTTTTCAGCCGGTCAGGACAATGTTATCACTAGTTCGTGCACTTTTTACGTGATGTACTATGTCATCTCTAAATTTTTATTCATTAAATCAATTTATTGTGTAATGGCGACCCCGAACTTTCAATTAGTTCAATTGTGTCTCTCAATTGATCCTGCCTGAATAATCATCAAAAATGGTTAAGTAGAAGAGAAAGTCTGTTTATGGTGATTGACCGATGAAAAAGTTAGCTCATAAATTTAAAATCACACACAAAAGATGAACATATATTATTTATAGCAGTTTCCATGAGTATATTATATGCACATACATAATGAGTTTGTATAATTTTCTTCATTTAGTGTCAGTCTTATCGGACCATCATTGGCATCATCTTATTTTATTGACCATATGGAATAGTAGGATGACATTGAACAATTTTAAATAACTCAAGATTTTATTGACCTAATTGAAAATAATTGAAAGTTCAGTGATGACAATATACATTAGTTTACCAATTTAATAGAATTAATCAAAAGTGATGACATTAAATATTGGACGAAAGTTCTTGAGTAACAGTAACATGTTAATATCCTAAATTTTCGCTCCAATCACCTGAGCTGCTATAAAATCAAAGTCATTTATCATTTTCAAACTCCAATGTATATCCATAATTCACAAGTCACAGAGATATCCTATTTATCTTATAAGGGGAGGAAGGTTCGAATTTCTTACCCTCATTCTCACAATACAAGAGAGGTGTCTTGGAGTCACGGCTCACAAGTCACAAGGTCTCCAATTCTCAAGGGCTTCATCACGAGCCACGATAGCTATTCTCGTGTGATGAATCCTTTCATAATAGTCAGGGGTGGATAAGCATCTTTAGATTAATCAAGTGAGTCAATTTACTCTTTGTTTAAGACTTATATAAAACGACATCATCACCACCCACAAAAATGAGACCGTAACATTCTCTCTGTTAGGTTGAAGTGCGAGATTTATATTTGATTACACGATTAGGTTAAAGAACTTCACTTGTCGCAATCTCCACCTAAAGAGCTCAATTCCCCTTTCTACTCTTCGCTGAAAACTTTGTAAAGTTTTGACCATAGGAAGAAAAATAACGTCATGCGATGTTACCACTATACCGGCCGTATAAAAGTATTCGAAGTTGGAGTTGGTGGTGACGCCGACGTGGAAATTGCCCTACCAATCTAGATCTACATACATGTTTCATTTGGTGACAAACAATCAACAGCTAGCAATCACCCAGCAGCCAAGAATACAATGAACATAACTTTGATAGGAAATATTATTATGATGGTCATGTCTAATTGTGGGCACGAGAATGACAAAACCCAATCACGAATTAAAGATTGCCATCCCGCCTACCGCACACTGTCCTGTTTCGCTAGGGCCCTCCCTCACCGCCAGATGATTCGAATCCTTCTTGGACGGTGAGTATATCCTACTTTCCTTAAAAGCAAAAGACAAAACAAAAACAAAAGGAGAGAAAAATGGAATTGTATATTTTTTCTTGCACGAAGAAAGACTTAATTTATTGATGTTAATTTTGCTTAAGAACTTCGTTGTTCTTGTGAAAAATGTGACATTTAAAAAAAAAAAATCAGGAAGTCATTTTTTAGGAAATGACAATATTTTCTAATATTTGATTGAAACTTGAAAATGAATTAGAAAATACTTTTCATCGTTTGATATTAAAAAAAAATCTTATTTTAGAACCGAGCCAGGGTGTTGGGGATTCGAGCTCAGATATTGAGATTTCGCACTCAGCCTTTGTGGTCCCGAGTTGGGATGCCGAGGCTTCGGGCTTGTCCTTGATGGAAAAAAGTGTGGCTAGGAATTCATGCACTAACATCAGGTGCCATGCCTCGATGAATCCACTAGCCCAGGCACTGGAGATCTAATCTTGGACGCCAAGGACTCATGATTCGGCATTGGGGTTTTCGTGCTTAAATATAGAGTTTCAGGATTTAAATATGTTTTGAAATTTAATTTTCAACTTTTTAAAGATGAAATCATTTTCATAATGAATTTAGGAACAGATTTTCTATTAATAAAAAAAAAATATTTTCCGTCGACTCATTTCCTAAAACAAATTAAACGTGGGAAAATAAGGAAAATGGTTTCTATTGGTGCCGAGATCGTATGTTTTCACTGCTAATAATTAGAACGGACGCTAAAAAGCAAGATATGCCGAGGAAAGAGAGGTCCACAATAATGGAGCGTGCGGTGCGACGTCTCCATCTGTCTAGGGTTTGCGAAAGCTGACCGAAAGGGGCATATCATTCGTCTCAAACGAGGAACAGCGACGAATCAAAGATGCCCAAAGGTCGTCGTCATCATCGTCACTCAGCGTCTCCATAAATGACAGTAACACGAGGGGCGCAGCTGAACGGCGCTCGTCGCTGTCGGTGCAGCGAGTCCCGTCCGGCTTTGGACGGTGCACTTTCCATCTCGTGGGTTTCTCCTCATTTTCTAATCCTTTAAGATTCCTTAGAGAAGTCGGCAAAGATCGATCGTCCGATTCGCGCGCGCGCGCGGACGGTCTGCGGACGCAAAAGGAAAGGGTTAACGTCCTTTCCTCCTCCTGCTCCCCCATTTCTTTATCCGGGCTTTTTCTGGACGAGTCCCGATCACGCCATTTCCAGCTCACGCACGTGATGGAGATAGCCCGGAGGAAGAACCTGTCTCCATGTTCCTTAGTTTTAAAGTTTCACGTTGTGATTTCACTTCACATGTCGTCATGATTCGAGGAAGATGGATTCGGATGTACGCCGAGACTCCAACATTGTGATCGAATGATTGAAAGTTATTCACGATCGATTCATCACCAAGGTGTCTCCCTCGTATAATCGGACCAACTCCTACAGCACACGACGGTCGAAAAAACATAAACTAATCGAACCGAGAGTCACCGCTCCGACACCAGCCCTCAGTGGCGCGGATCTAGTACACTTACTAAACTGATGGATGACGCTATTAATTAATAATTTGAAAGGTATCTTGCGATTTGTTTTCGAGTGGAGATATGCTCCCTATCGTGAGCTGTCCTCCACTGTCCATCGAAATTTATTGGTCAACGGTTTGGACGGGAGAAGTAGTCAAACGGGGTGAATGCTTGGGGAAACATCTGAGCAATCCGATTGTACCAAATCCATTGATTTTGCCATTTTACCATATTAGCTGTAAGCCCGTGACTAAGCCTGGGCGAGGGTTTTATGTGATACAGAAGGGACAGCAACTAGCTCAAGTGTCATTTGTCCTCGGCAACCTCTGATTGCTAACCAGCCAGTGGTGTTTGACCGTGCAGATGAATTCATCGACACACGGAAAAATCCCATCTACATTAGTACAGTCAGCCGATGCACGTGTTACTATTAATGATTGTATAAAAAGAATCACTATGGACAGTGGACCTGATAATAATTATCCATGTAAATATTATTCATTTCCAACAAGTGTCAAAGCGATTTATATTTGGCGAATGCACATAGATACAAAGTGATTACGATGCTAATCTAGTTTCAAGATAGGCGATACACATGAACATGCAATTTCATCAATTATAGTAAATGTTTCATGAACATTGCACTAAGTACCAAGAGGCTAGAGAGGAGTGACATTCCCGGTCGGTCCGTCGTTATTTTTTGACGTGGATGCATAGTATGGCAAGTGGAGGGCGAACGACAAGGCCCGACCTAACATAATTCCATGAGGTACGATGCAGTGGTTGCCGAGATGCAAAGGCCATCAATTCTGTGTACGGCCTGCAAATTAGAGAACGGACCGGCCGGTTCGGGCACTGGCCGATTTATCAGTAGGGGGGCATTTTGGCTCGGTGCTGAATTATTGTTGCCAATGACAACAGGATTCCTCATCCGGAGTTGAAAAACAGCACAGCAAGATGGCACGTCACATCTCCCCCTTGCGTCACCATCGCGAAATTCTCATGCCAAATTTCAGGCCATTTTCTCCTCCCTCCTTTTCTTAATCTGTTCGTTTATTTTATTTTACTTTTAAATCTTTTTGCTCTTCTACCAATTCGAGTCTCAAATCCCTAGCCCATGTCGTCCTACCTCAACCTCGATTGCGGCTGCATGTGATTCGGCGTTCGGGAAATCAATAGCATTGAATTATTGATAACGAATCATCTTTGTCTTGATACGCAAATTGCTAAGTAAATGTTTAAGAATAACAAAATCTCAAGTGACCAATGCCTGCCTTGGGGTCGATTGCATTGGATCGCAGAATAATAATATCTCAATCATCAATTAAAAGAAAATATATTTATTTCTATATGTTTCAGCACGTCATATGGAAATTTACGACAAAATACATGTGATTGAGTAGAAATAAGGTCTTTGATGCGCCTCAAATAAGGAGAAATAATTTGCCACGATGATACGATGTAACCGATCAAATGCTATTCCAAATGTGGTGTGTCATCTCATTTTATTGGGGGTGAATTTAATTTTTTTTTTCCAACAAAATACGCCACATGTCGTTGTCACAAACGGAGAACCTGCTCTTGGGGTAAAGAACGCAGTTGAAAATTGACTTTGTTTTTGAGTATATTAAGGGGGTAGAAAAGAATGCGAGGAAAGCCGTCCCGTTTCCACCGGGAACGGTCTCCCTCAATTGCGACGGTTACGGACAACGACCCCCTCCGGCGACCGGAGAAGCCTAGACAGCGACGCCGGTTTAGGTGGACCGGAAAAGCGTGACCACGACGCGTCCCCGCCACCGGCGATACCCGGTCACCTCCCCCCTCACCGACAGGCGACAGCCCTCCTCCCGGTCACCGTTCCCAGACAAAAGAGAAATATCGAAAAAAATAAAGCCAAAAAAGGCAACCCCATCTTTTCCCCTAAATTTAATTTATCACTAATTAAATGAAACCTCCACGTAATAATAATATAAGGAAGGAAGGGAAAAAAAAAAGAAAAAAAGACTTCCCTGCCTTTGCTTTTTTTAAAAACGCGAAATCTTCCCGCACTGACTCCACCGCTACGGCCTCCCCTCATTTTCCTCTCTCACGTCACGCTGTCTTTTCTTTCTCCGTGAAAGTAACTGTCGGGAAAGACAAGCGCCGTCCCCATTCAAGCCGTCGCTTTCGGAGCACGAGGGACATAGGCAGCACCACCATCGTCGTCTCCTTCTTCTTCTTACTCCCCCCCTGGCGATCCCGAGGCGGCCAGCCATTGTCTCCTCGGAGCCTTTTTTTTCTCTCCCGGTTCGAGAGATCTCGGAAGGAGGAAGCACCCTTTCGGTCCTGGTCAGTTCAGTACGTCTTCTTCTTGTCCTCCTTCTTCTTCTTCTTCTTCTTCCGTTCTTTACGCCGTCTTCGACGGTTCGTGTGCTGCCTTTTTGTTTTTCCTTTTTATTTTCGGTCGTTCGCGTACTGGATTTACCGTTTTCGCTCGCGCATTCTGGCTCTCCCGTTTTGGTTTTTTGCCGTGCTCTGTTTCTGGTGGATTTGGAGGTCCGTTTCGCGGTTCCGCTCGGTTCTCCTCGTGATTTCCTGCGTTGAAGTTCGGTGTTTTGCGTTGTTTTTTCGTTCTCTCGCGGTGTTTTTAATTTTTACCTTTAACGGTCTGAATAGACATTTGGACTGTCACACTGCTCGGTTGTCGGTGGAGTTTGAGCGGATCGGACTTCGGCTGGACTGTTACTCGACCGTTGAGTGCGGAACGCTTGTGGCGATCGCGTCGTCTCATGTACGAGCATGTCCGCTTTGCTTCTGAGTACTTACGATCGCCGGAATTATGTAATTCCGCGGATGCGAGGAGCGGTTCATTCCGAAATCGCACCGAGCTTTCCGGTTTAGATTAGAGTTCTCTGTTTGCTATCATCGGATCCTTCAACTTCTTCTTCTTTTCTTCTTTTTTGTTCCTTTTTTTTTTTTTTTTTGGCGAAATTACTGATTCAGAGTTGCATTGCGTCGCACGAGGTAAAAGCAGAACTGTGTGTTTTTCCGCTGGTTAAGATCAGAGATTGCTTCATCAAACGATTGGACCAGTTGTGCAGTCTGTGATGTTCACGTACGACTAATTTGATGCTTTTGACTGCCGATTGATGGGGCATTGAATAGGGGAACCTCGCCTCGGGGCTTGATTGGTCGGTGGGTCCATCGTCACAGATGGTTCCCTGAATTATTTATTTTTCGGAGGGACGCAATTACTGCAAGTGCAATTCTCGTGGTCCTGCCCCGTTGGGGTTGTTTGCTGAACTGGCACTAAACAGTCGTCGCTGCCTTCTATTGTATACGAGAATTCGTTTACTTTACATACGCAAAGACATCTGAGTGTAATTACAAGATCCCAATTGTGCTTAGACTGCTATCCAAGATCCAAATCTCATTTTGATGTGGTAAACGCATATCGCTTCGTTGATGGAGGGATTTTGTATTGGTTTTAGTGGTTTTGCTGAAAGTTGGGGAAGTACCAAGTGGTGTTAGCCGGTTCCCTGTTTCCCCCTTAGTCTAGTGAGCTCCATCTCTTTATGCACTTTACTTAATCTGGGGAGCTATGTGAAATTTTATGATTTTGCGACTTTATTTGAAGAGAAGATGTCATATTCCTTCCATGGTTACACTTTTTACCTGCTTATGAGCAAATTTTTTGTCCTGATTCCAAAAAGTCTCGCTTGTGCTGTTTGCGAGAAGCTTTTAGCAAAAGATAGCGTTGACAATTTATCTCTTAGACATGTTTTTGTATTATGTTATTTGGACATCGTTGCAGCATCTTGTATGATGGGACTCATAAACGGTTCCCTATTCTTTTCATCTGCTTGCTGATTACCTTTTTATTGCTGAATTCAGATAGCCAAAGCAAGAGCCTGAGGAGGTGCTCCTGGCTTGTTTGGCTTGGAGAAGTCTCTTCTGATTGATTAGGGTGGGGTAAGTGGTTTACAGTTCTTCGCAAGTCCAGTCCTTGGCATGCCTGTAAGTCTTTCGTAAGCTTCACATTGCATTTTCTGTTTGGTTATATTTGCGTTGCAGTTGGGAGGATAAAGCTAGAAATGGAAAGCAATAAGAAACGAACTCCAAATAGCAGTCAAAAAAAGCGCTCCGAAAGAAATGATAAGAAAAACCAAAAGCCACGTCAGGAGAATGGCGTGAAGGGTTCGAATGCCAGACGAACAGACTCTAAAGCTTCGACTGGTAGACCAGGTGATTCCAGGGCAGGTCCTGAGCCTGCTGAAGTTTATGAAAACGTGGTTATACACTATGTAGATGATGCCAGCAGGATTGAGGATGCAAATGGTAATGCACAAATTCCAGTGTTGCCTGATGAACAAAACAAGGACGAAACCTCAGATGACCATTCTAGTGATCTGGAGAAGGAATCTTGCCAGGGAAAGGAAGAAGGATCAGACGCTGAAACTGTTAAAGATTCTGTATCATCTCACGGAGATTCTGTGACCACTGAAGAGGAAAGATCTTCATGGAAAGTCGACAAAAGTAAAAACAAGACAAGCACCACAGAGAGCTCACCTCATGGATCAAGAACGAAAATTGACCATGAAAACAATAAATCACAGTCCAAAGCATTGCAGAGTACCAATGGGAAATCTACAATGTCCAGGAAGGAGACTTCTGGAGTTTTTACAAAAAGTTTATGTAACAGTGACCCTGGGCATAGAGATTTTCCTACTAAACCTTCATCAGAATCTTCTGAAGGAGCAGATGACAAAAGTACTGAAGAGATGAAGGAAGTTGATATACTAGATGAAGCCTCAAATGTCACTCAAAGTGTTGGAAGTGATGGTGATGCTTCTGATGCTGGAGAAAATGAGCGGAAGGATCAGGGTGCTTTGGAACAAAAGATCGAAGAAATGGAGATGAGAATTGAGAAACTTGAAGAGGAATTGAGAGAAGCTGCTGCCCTCGAAATCTCACTCTATTCAGTGGCACCCGAGCATGGGAGTTCTGCACATAAAGTTCACACGCCTGCTCGACGTCTTTCTAGACTCTACATTCATGCTTGTAAGCACTGGACTCAAGACAAGCGGGCCACTATAGCTAAAAACATTGTCTCAGGGCTTGTCTTGATTGCAAAGTCCTGCAGTAATGATGTCCCGAGGTACAAAAATTTTATGGTTTAGACTGAAGGAAATCAAAAGCTTCTCTTGCTATAATTAGCTTATTAATCTTCTTCCTTCTTTGTGTCTCTTAAGGTTAACCTTCTGGTTGTCCAACGCCGTTGTGCTGAGGGAAATCATTTCTCAAGCATTTGGCAGTTCACGTAACTCAAGCCCTTTTACAAGGTTTGCTGAGTCAAATGGGAGTGACAAGAAAAGTGAAGCCAAGTCTATGACGTTGAAATGGAAGGGCAATTCTAACTTCAAGCAAACAACTGGCTCTATACAGTTTCTAGAGGACTGGCAGGAAACAGGAACCTTCACGGGTGCTTTAGAGAAAGTTGAGATGTGGATTTTCTCCCGGATAGTTGAGTCCATTTGGTGGCAGGTATGTATGACCTGGATAGACTGTCCTTTTTAAAATTGAAATAATGGTGTAGTAAGATTGCCAAGATAGCCAATAAACTTCCATTTTCAGCTAGGGAGTTGATAGACTGATTTTGAGCTAGTGTGTCATTACTATGTTGGATAAAAATTGCTAGTCATATAGGTCAAACCATCTATTTATCCATATCCAATTGTTGTCTGTTATCCAGTCTGCTCATGATATTTGCATAAGTGGCAGAGTTTCTGATATTGTTAAATTCTATTTTGGCCGTTGTCTTTCATGCAGGCTTTCACTCCACACATGCAAACACCCGTTCAGGATTCATTTTCCAACAAAAGCACGGGGAAGTTGCTGGGACCAGCATTGGGTGATCAGCAGCAGGGGAATTTCTCTATTAACTTGTGGACAAATGCTTTTCAAGACGCTTTTCGACAGATGTGTCCTGTTAGAGCGGCAAGACATGAGTGTGGTTGCTTGCCTGTATTGGCAAGGATGGTAGGTTTTAGTTGACAAATTTCTAAGCTGTTTGATATTGACCTATAAATTCAATTATATATGGGCTTTAACTGAAGGCTGTTAAAGTTTCTTCCCTTTGCTTCCGAGTCGATTTAACTGTTGTTCTTTTGTCAGGTAATGGAACAATGTGTTGCCAGATTAGATGTGGCAATGTTCAATGCCATTCTTCGCGAATCAGCTTTTGAGATACCAACAGATCCAGTCTCTGATCCGATTGTCGATTCCAGGGTACTGCCTATACCAGCAGGACACTTGAGTTTCGGATCTGGAGCTCAGCTTAAAAATTCAGTAAGTATTTTAGCCACTTTATTTGAGCAAGGACTTCTCACCCATGCATGAAATGATTCCAGATTGCATCATCATCAACGCCAACGTAAAGAGCATGCTTATACTTATGTCCAAGCATGATCTTCCCTTTTCTGTAATATCATAATTACTCAATTTCAGACAGCCGAATATGATTACAACTTTTGAAATTGTTTATGCTTAAAACGATCTGATGATTTTTTTCCCAATGAGATTTGAGGAACATCATCAAATTGTGATGGATGTCTTTTTGGTACAATCTTTTGGCTTTGTTCTTTGTCATGGTGACACCGTATAGTTCTTGTGTCTTCTAAAATGCCATTGCATGGAATCAAAGGCTTTAGATGCCAATTCTGAACACAAGGTCCTGCAGGTCGGCAATTGGTCTAGATGGCTAAGTGACATGTTTGGCATGGATAATGACAACCCTGCTGAAGAGGATCAGCACAATAACAAGGAGGAATTTCAGCAGGGTGGTGATAGTGAACTTAAGTCCTTCCTTCTTCTTAATGAGCTGAGTGAACTTCTAATGCTCCCAAAAGACTTGATTTTAGATCGATCAATCAGAAAGGAGGTAAGAACTTTTGATATGGCACTTTCAGATTTGATGAATCCTGTCTGTGCACATTGTAACTTCCTAATTTTGCCAGGTGTGTCCGACCATTAGTCTGGCTCTGGTCAAACGGGTGCTTTGCAACTTTACTCCAGATGAGTTTTGTCCAGATTCTGTTCCAGGAGCTGTATTGGAGGCACTGAATGCGGAAGTATGTTTTACTTTGATTTTGAACTGCTCTAGTTACGTCTCTAGCATAAGCTGCACTTAATTGCTACCTGTAAGATCTCTTTGCGTAAAAATATTCTATGAGAGGAGAACTATCCATTTGCTATGGTAGGTTTCCAATGATTAATCGCATGCTTTTCCCTTTATTCATTGTCCCTCTGAAATGTAAAAGGATGCCAGGCACATGGGACTGATTGCTGTATTATTTATGAAAAATGCTAAAGGTGGTAAAAAAATTACTCGGTGACGTGGCAAGTTTTAATTGAATTTTGAAACAGGTGAGACCAAACTATTAAGACGTTGGTTTGTATGAGAACCCAATACTAACTTTCCATTTTATTACTTAGTAAAACCAGTACCGGTAAATTTCTCTGTACCTAGCAATTAGCATTGCTCATAAATTATCACCACGTATATGCTGATTTATATATTCTGCAGTGCAAGTCTGATTTATTTATAAAATTCCTGCATAAGAAGCCTAGGTCCAAGTTACTGACAATTCTTTAATTAGTTACCTTTATTTTGACATTTTTGCCAAACAGTTGAGTTTTTTTTTTTTTTAACAATGGCAAGATTCCTGCTGCTGACATTGTTCTTTATGGGTCAATACTTGTACAGAGTATTGTGGAGCGGCGAATTTCTGGAGAAACCGTGAGAAACTTTCCTTATACAGCTGCTCCTGTTACGTACTGCCCGCCTTCCTCTCTTGATGTGGCAGAGAAAGTCGCAGAGGCAGGAGTCCGTTTTCAGTTGTCAAGGAACGTGTCTGCAGTGCAGAGAAAAGGGTACACGAGTGACGAAGAACTTGAAGACCTGGAATCTCCTCTCATGTCTATAATGGATAATATGTATTCATCTCCGACTACCATTAGTAATGGAAATGGAAATGGGAAACTAGTGGAGCGTCCTGGTTACACTTTGATGAATGCAAGATATGAACTCCTTCGAGAGGTCTGGTCCGAGTGACCTATGGTTCATGTATATTCCGATTCCCTGTCAAATGTAAAGGTGCATAAGATAAAGTTTTATATCCATGAGAACGTAGAGAGTGGAGGAGATGAAAAGTGAAAGCTTTTCATGAGCTGCTATCTGATACAACAGATTTCTTGTATATTTGCCGCAACTTGTGAGTTTTACACAGTTCAAGATTTCTTTCATTTTGTTTGTCTGTTTCCATTTGCTATCCAAGGTATCCTTGCTTCAAAAAGAAGTTGTACAGCTGAAATAAAGTTGACCGGCATAAATTGCATGAGGGGTCCAGATTGCTATTCACTATTCTACAGGTTATTCTTGTGAAGAAATCTCTTCCTGAATGGTTATATTTTGAGTGAAACGTGATATGAGACATCTAATTCTGCTTATTTGTATCGATCGTGACTTGTAAAAATGTTCGATGCATATGGATGACAAGCCCTATAATCTCCGTTGAAAAACACACAGCTGTGAAAATTGAGAAGTCTGCTTCGCAAGAGTCGGACTTGCTGTGGTCGAGGAGAACTTTATATCTGTGCAAAATAGAATGATTCCAAGGATGAACTACTAAAGAAGTAACTGCCGCCTTTACAACAATTAGATCAAGTGTTATAGATACTGATCATTAATCAGATGATTAGTTCAAGCCTTGTAGAACTATCCCTACATATTGCAAACGCTTCATGTTACCACAATCGCGATGTCAACATTTGCTCCACAGCGAATTCCAGTTTCCTCCGCATCCTCATGAGATGGAAGACGTTTGTTCGCTCTACACTCGTTAATCATGTTAAGTATCCACGTATTTGCATTCACGAAAATGCAGATGCCATTTCTTCATCTGAGAGAAAGTTCTCAGGCGTTCTTTTCCAGACCATCAAAAATCAAAAAGAGAGACATGCAGAAAAAAAGTCGAATTTACATGCAGTGACTTTGGCTTTAATGTTCACACTGACATTGGGTTCTCTGAGGCAGAGAACTCCAAACTCGGAGAGCTACCCTTAGAACCGAGTAACTGAAGATTTCTGATGACTTCAGTCATTGATGGTCGCTTCTCCGGTGCCACAGATGTGCAGCGCAGAGCGATCTCCAGTGCTCCCAGCATTTCCTTTTGGGAGGAGCTTGATATCTTGGGGTCAAGAACTTGGAGGGCCCCGTTTGTGAGGTTGATTTTCCGTCGAACCCACTTCACGATATCAACAGACTCAGCCAGCTCCTTTTGCTCTGCTTGCCGGCCAGTCACTAGCTCCAACAACACAACACCAAAGCTGTAAACGTCCATTTGCTCAGTAGCTTTCTTGCTGTATCCGCATTCTGCATTCCAAGAACGAAATGAGTTGAGCAATTTGAGATCTTCTGGAACCATATAAATAGGCATATATTTTCTGTTAAATGAAGATATAAGGATGCAACAACAAACGCGATGAGATTTTAATCATGAAGACCACGGAGATATCAATCAGTTCTGGAATCCAAAAAAGGCATGCCTAACTCAGGACTGCTACTTGTTTGGCTTGAGCTAATGAAGCATACAATCGTTTAAAAAGAATGAGGTTAACATATAAATGGAAGTCTTGTTACCTGGTGCATTATAACAAGAGGAAGCTAATTCTGAAACGAGTGTTGTCTGAAATGCTGCTTCGCCAACAACTCGGTCAAGAGCGAAATCAGTGAGCTTGGGGTTAAATTCAGCGTCCAGAAGAATATTACTCGACTTGACATTCCTGTGAAGTAAATGAGGAACGTAATCCCTGTGCAGGTATGCCAGTCCTTGCGCAACTCCAATGGCAATCCGGAATCTAAAGCTCCACTGAAGCTGAAAGTCTGACCTGAAAAGTAAGTCCCCCAAGCTACCACCAGGCACAAACTCATAGATTACAAATATTGACTCATCAGAGTGGAAGAAACCCAGAATTTTAGCAATGCTTTTGTGCCTAGTTTTAGCTAATATCTTGATCTCAGACTTCAGCGCTTTAGAAGAGTGGATTCCAAAATTAACCAACCTTTTCACTGCAATTAGTTCGCCACTAGGTAGACTTAGTACATACACTCTTCCGAAAGCTCCACCAGCTCCGGCAGCAGTTTTCTCATCCATTCCCATGATCAAATCCTGCTCGGTGACTCTCAGAGGATAAAAGAAAACCGAACGCCAAACGCCCGTTTGCTGTTTTTGCTTTGATGACTTGTGATACACGAAGAAACCAGCAGCTACAATTAACACCCCAACACCCAAAGCCACAGAAATCAGGGCATATGTCAATGTCGTAATCCTTGTCTTGCGGCGGCTTGGTTGGTCATCCAAACATGGTGTCGACAATCCCGGCCCACAAAGCCCAGGATTTCCTTGGAGAAACGAAGCAGGAAGACCTGAAATTAGAGCATATGGAACCCTCCCAGAGAGCTGGTTGAAGGACACGTTCAGGAGAGCAAGCTTCAAGTTTTGAAACTGTTGTGGAATTGGTCCAGTGAGATTGTTAGCCGAAAGGTCGAGGTAAGTTAATACCGATAGATCTGCAAGCGATGTGGGGATTTCCCCGGTCAGACTGTTATCTGCCAATGCCAATGAAACGAGCCTCCTGCATTTCGTCAGCTCTGGGATTTTACCAGAAAGAGCGTTGTGCGAGAGATTTAATATGCTCATAACGGGCGAATCGCAAAAATTTGGAGGGATTTCGCCATGGAATTTATTTAAAGACCCGGAGAATCTATATAAGCTCTTGACCAGACCAAGACCCTGAGGAATTTTACCAGTGAAGCTGTTGTTATCAATCTGAACTTGTTCCAACTGTGTAGCCTTTGACACCGAATCTGGTATATCTCCAGAAAACCTATTGTTTTCAGCCCTTACCACTTTAATCTTAGGCAGTGACCATAAACCACTAGGAAAATCACCAGAAAAATCACTGTTCTGAATTTGGAACTTCTCAAGATTGAAGCACTCGTGGATAGACTCAGGCACCGACCCATTAAGCAAATTTGTATGGAGACTGAGTTCTGTAAGACCTTTCGCGCCGCAGATACCATCAGGAAATGGCCCCGTAAGCCTATTCTGTGATACATCAAAAGAAACCAAGTTCTTGAGTGAAGCCACAACTGTCTGAGAAATCCCACCAGTGAGATTATTCTGAGAAAGGTCCAAAACAGACAAACTCTGTAACCCCGCAAAGGAATCTGGTATCCCACCATAAAAGCCAGACCTTTGAAGCAAAAGTTGCTCCAGCCTCACGAGCTTCCCGAAATCGTCATGAATCTCACTCACCAAATACGCATTCTCAGACAAATCAAGATCAACAAGCTTCGTGAAGTTCCCAAGAACAGGAGGCACGTTACCTGAGAGCAAGTTGTTCCCCAAGTTGAGAACTTGAAGGTCCTTGAGAGCACCGATGCTTTCTGGGATTTTTCCCTCGATGTGGTTCCTGCTCAAATCAAGAACCTTCAAGTTACTGAACCCAGCAATCTGGTCAGGGATGGGGCCCCAGATGAGATTGTTGCTGAGGTTCAGAGTGTCCAGGGAAGTGCACTGAGAGAGCTCCAGAGGAATGGGCTGGTTGAAGACGTTGTCAGCAAGGTTGAGGTAGGACAGATAGCGAAGCTCGCATACCGAAGCCGAGATTTCACCGGACAGGTTCATGGCTTGAAGGTTGAGCGCGGTGACGTGGAATGGTGGGTTAGCGGAGCAAGAAACGCCGGTCCAGTTACAGTAGTGAGCGGGCGAGGAAGGGGAAGAGGACTTGGAAGACCAGGTGGATAGAGAGTGGTTCGGGTCTTCAATGGAGGACTTGAAGGAGAGGAGATTGTCGGCTTCCGAGGAGGCCGAGCAGAGCATGAAGACGTGCAGAGCCACGGAGAGGAAGAGCGGGAGCGTGCAGGCTGCGGCCATCGGAGGCAGCCCTGGGAGAGTCAAAAGTTTGGTGCTTGATTCTCTTACTTAGAAGTATATAATCAGCTGAACTGACCCTTCTTAATTTCGCTTCCAAAGCGACGATCTTTGTCGTGTCCGATGAAGAAGAAGATGATGGAGAAGAAGAAGGAGAAGAAGAAGAGGAGGCAAGAAGAGGAGGAGAGAAGGGATGTGTGGGGAGGTGAGTGGAAGAGAGTGTGACTCGGAGGAGGACGAAATGATGCAGAAAGATCGCAGCTTGTGTCGCAAGTCGCGATCTTTTTCAAGAACGTCTGCATGTCAAAAGTTGCAATCAAGTACCTTCTCTCGAAGAAACGCAAAAAGAAAAGCAAGAAAGAGAAAATTTTACGAAAGAGAAAGTTGTGCATAAAAGTCATACAGCCTTTTGACATATAAGTAGTATTCCGTGGACTTAATAGCCTTATTTATAAACTAAGTTTAATTTCAACTATGACGGGATTGAAGTGAGATTACCATCATCAATGATTAGTTCGGATTCAACTTAACAAATATATATTACAATAATTTGAAAAAAATTCCGGGATTACTATTTCTGGAAGGAGAAGGCCAAGCGCTTATTGTTAGCCATTTTTATTTGTTGTATGAGCATTCATAGTTAATTTTACTTGCATCAATGATTAGTTCGGATTCAACTTAACAAATATATATTACAATAATTTGAAAAAATTTCCGGGATTACTATTTCTGGAAGGAGAAGGCCAAGCGCTTATTGTTAGCCATTTTTATTTGTTGTATGAGCATTCATAGTTAATTTTACTTGCATCTCTATTCTTCTCCTGTTCACGTGATCACGTATCAAAGAAAATAGGCATTTTCAAATTTCTAAGAAAAGTAGGGAGAATCACTTTGACAGAGAGTAAGCCATGATTAGAGAAAAAAAGAGAGCAGAATTCATGTCTTTTTGTATGGATATGGTAAAAGTATGGTACTATCTTCACCGCTTTTGAATTTTCTAAATTCAAATTCTTCTTTGTTAATTATTCTTTTGTTTCGGCAATTAGGGATTGGACTGATGAACTCGACATCAAATCACAAACCACCTCGGTACATCTTCCCAGGCTTTCATTCGAACATGTGCTGGCCTCGCCTATAGAGAGAGAGAGAGAGAGAGAGAGAGAGAGAATCGATCCCCATCCAATGTAATTAGTTTTTGTACCATAGCCTACGACGATCTTTTGATCGACACTTTTATTGATTGCGCCAGCCGTCTCCGATAGTGTGGTTGTTAGAAACAAGGATGAAATGCTATGCGGTCGTATTTCCTCCCTCCCTTTTAATTTTTTATCTCGCATTCAAATCATTGTCCTCCCCCACTCATCATGCACCGGGACAGTCCCCCTTTTGGTTTTTTCTTAGCACTAGCAGTAGCATGCCCAAATCATGCATTGTTCCTCCTTGCATGGCCGCTTTTATGAGGTCAATTCCGCTCTAGACAAGAATCGAATCCAAAGCCCAGATAGTCAATGCCACCTTACCGATTTTGGAAACCCCTCTTTTGTAGTTGGAGCGGGAGATTAGCCACCGTCCGCCATGCTCGGGCGAGGTCGGGCCGTGGCCGTGTAGGAGATTCGAACTCGCATCGGCTATGTTGTCGAAGCCCCCCGAGACAATGACCCGTGGGGATAGCATGGAAAAGATAATTTACCCTAGATTTGGAATTGCGTCTGACTTGAGCTACTAATGAGATGATGATCAATCTTATACTAAAATTTTTTGGAAAATTCCTGCATTTTGTTCTCTTTTTTTCAGTTCATATTATGAAAAAAAAAAACCCCCCATCAGTATATCTGTGATAAATTTGTCATCTGTTTGTTCCTGTTAAATTTTACAATCAAATTGTAGAATTGAATAATACATGACAACTAACGGGTATATTAATTTGGGATTTTAATCCTCTGTGTACTTCTTAATCCATAGAAACTTACGAATGGTCGATTTATTACAAATACACCCGTTTTTGGATTTTCGATGACTAAAAAATTATTAGGATTTTTTATTGTGAAAAATTGTTGCAGGATAAATTTATATATGCTAGTTTAAAATTTTACATAATATTAAACTCTGTCTGTTCTTGGATTTCTCAGCCTCAGGATTATACAAAGCTGTCGATGCCATCCATGACATAAGGGTGCAGGCCGCGGCCATAAAAGTTAAAAACGTGAGCTGAGCTGAGCTGAGCTAACACGTGCCGGGAAAGCGACAAGCCCGAGCCGAAGGGAAAATTGCAGAGATTATTAGCAGGAGGCAAAAGAGAAAGCAGGCGTTTCAGAAAGGGAATAAATTCTTTATCAAAGCCCGATGAGAAATGGCATAAATAAATATGTAAAAAAGTATAAAGAAATAGGATTGAGGATTTAGATATGGGAAGAGGAATCTAAAGACGTCCCGTGAGCGCAGAGACGACAAAAAGGGAAAGAGGAAAGGGGGGGACTACTGCTGAGTTGAAATGTGGACACGTCGCACGTGCCAAAGTCAGCCCCTTTCCAAGGCATTCGCTGAGCTAGGACTTTCCATATAAAATACGATATAGTGCGACTAAAGTACACAAATTATATATTATTTAGGAGGTAACCCCGCAAATAAAAATACAAATCGACGGTACCTTTGTTTCATAGGAAATAGAAATTTAGAAAAAAATTCAAAAAATAATTAATTATATTACTTAGAAAAATTAGTCAATGAAAAATAATTTGATTATCCATAATAATTTATACTTTAAGTGTTCTCGTAAATGATGAAAATATTCCTCATTCATTTATTCTTTGGTTAATGTCATAAAAACCTTTAAATTAATATACATATGATAAATTTACCCAAAATTAATATAGATTTCCCGTGGATTTGTCATTCAATTAAGTTATTGTTATGTATCATCAAACTTCGCAATTTAAAAAAAAAAAAAAAAAAAAAATTGACAAAAGTTAATGGAGGGTACATATGTCGTGAGTACACCAATTTGAGATTTTTTTTGTGACCCAAAAGTTGGTTTAAGGTAGAGTGATTTTTCATGGTGTTAACTCTTTATTTTTACGAGTATTATAAATGATTATTTTTTGAAAAATATTTTCTCAATCTTAAATTTTATATGAAATAAATGCCCCTGAAAAATCATCTCTTTATGATTTGATTTTCATATCTCTTGCGGCGTACGTTTACTTTCTCCGAATGGACACGTCGGGAACCGATTTTATGAAAAATTGGTCTTGCCTTTTTCTTTTTCCTCTGGAGGAATTGACCTCCATTTAGTAGTGTTCGAAAGCACCGTTGGAAAAGGACAAGGGCATTTATCATGAGGGGGGAAATTTCGTGCTGAAATCGTGTAGGGAAATTGGCGTGAAGGATGGGTTAAACAGGGAATGCAATAATTGAATCGGCCGGACCTACAGAGATACGGAATTTTTTTTTTTTTGTTCGGACTTGGGTCGAGCGGGATCCGGCGAATTGCGGCTGTTGATTTCGCGAATTCGGTAAACCACAATCGTCGATTAGGTGAGTCTCGCATGTTGTTTCAAAAATTAGGCAGGCGGTACGTCAATGTGTTTATCTTCTTGAAAGTTGACTTTTCTTTCTAAAGAGTCGTGAACTCGCTTGTCGTGAAAAAGCAAAAAAGCGCGACCTTCCGGTGAAAAAGACCTTTCAAATTGCACTCTCTCTCTCTCTCCCGATGCCAAAAGTGAACAACAAAAACTTTGCAACGCCGCTCCCATGTCAAAACTTCCAAAACCGATTTAACAAATCTCACGATTTTCAGGGGCATCCTAAGACATACGATTGCCATTTCTCTCTGTCTCGGTCGCACGTTGGACGAAAGAAACGACATTTTGCGTCTCTGGGTCCGTGACTCGTGCGACTCGAGGAACGTCGACAAAACGTTGTGTGGTCAACGCATTGACAATGTGTAGGTAGGCTCCCAAAAGCCCTGCTCCCTATACTGAGTCCTGACCACCTCTTCCGTAAAGTCATTCCACTTTAGTTTTTGTATCTTGCGGGATGCGATTTCCCTCGCTCGTGAGTCAACTTCTTTTCGGATAGCAGCGGCAACAGAGAGAATCCGAGGGGGGAACAAAAGGAGGAATGGAATGGAACCCTAAGATATCTCATTATCAATATTAACATAATAAAAAAAAAATCCAAACTATACTTACTCTCGCTTAACACTCTCTAAACTTACTCATTACGAAACAAATACAAAATTTTTTTATCATGAAAAATCCTAAATTCATATCAATGTGACTTTAGATAGAATTGAAATGCATCATATATATCACCCATGCATAAATTTGAGTTTTTTCACTACATAAAAAAGGTCAATATAGTGGCCAAGTTTAGAATTTTTGATGAAGCAAAGAAAAAAAAAAGTATTACAGTGAGTAAAATTTAGAGTTTTTAATACTATTTGCCCATTATATAATAACAAGGATTTTAAGAAATACCACGGAAATTCTTTATTTTCAACACACTGTCTCTCTGGGAACATTTACACAAATTCGATTTTTTTTTTTTTAATCTATAATGGGTTTTTTGTAGCTGGCGATCTATCCAAAAAGGCGTTCATGTGACACTGGGAACAAGTCATGGGTATTTGTGCAAGTTTGTTTGTGGGGGGGAATTCCCCAAGTCCCGAAAGGTAATCACCACCGTGATTACAGTGCCCCCTTTTTGTCTGTGCTGGAACGAACCGGACATGGGCTGGTGCCGAGTGGTGGGGCATGGCGAATTAGGAGAGTTTTTACCACCGTCGGAAAATATACATTTGGCAGCACTTATTGCATTGAAGAAAGCCATGAGAGAATTTCATTATTGCTTGCACACACTCTCATCAATTGCCCCCTACCTATCCTTGCTTTTTACGGTGGAGTGTGGGGACGCACGCTACTACTACTCGTCCAAAGCTTTTGCCTTCCCATGCTTTTAGCTATCATTTTTTTTTTTTAATTATCTTGACTCATGTAAAACGGATTGAATCGTTACGGATGATTGGAGCAGGACCTTCTCTAACAAATACGTGGTTCATGGGTAGATTGGACCCATTCTCTATTTGGCGAAGGTGGATAGTGAACATCGAGACGAGGATATAAGTTTTGAAAAATGCCATGTATCTAGGATGGTGGTAGGGGGTAAAAAATGGATCGGAGTACACATCGAGTAGGGGATATTTTTGGGTGATATGGTTCAACACTCAAAAGAACAAGTTCTTTATTTGGTGTAGCCTCTGACATTTTTTTAAGTCTTATACCGATTGAAAGAGACTCTATTGAATGCTTGCCCTCAAATGATTGCCATTTTGTGCGATTATTAGGAGTATTTCTCTTGGGAGCTTGACCCATTGCAATGGCCCAGATTGTTATGCGTCCTTTTTCATCATCCGGGCAGGTCAAAATCATCGATATTCATCAAGCTACTGAACTAAAAAAATCATTAAAATAAAGAGAGAAAGAAATTAAGGATCCGCAATGGAATGTCCAGAGTCAAGAGGTTCGTGTTATATTTTCAAATGACCTTACCGGCTCTTTTGACTATAGCATGTAAGGGATGCATACTCGAGAGGGGGTTCTCGTCAAATAAATTGCATCACTAAAGGGGAAGCAAAGATTGAATTAGGCAATGCTTGAAAACGATGCCAAGAATGGAATCTTTGAAAGAATAGAGAGGTTCTTAGTTTAATAGATAACTTTGCTAACTTTACCCACACATTACCGAGTAAATAAACATATATATATGTATTAAGCCTCCTAAGCCTGTCACCCATTTATTAATAAGCCCAAAGATCTCTCTCTCTCTTTCTCTCTCTGATACCTTGAAAAGGGTGACGTGCTCTGGCGCACCTCTAAATATATGAAATTCGCAGCTACTAAGAGCCAAAAGGATGGCTTTTGTCATGGCCCGTCATCCATTAATACGGTCGAAAGAACAACAGTATTCCATTGCTCTATTATGCAAGCATCGCATCGGGTCAGCTAGGTTGCAGCTTTTCATTCAACTCCAAGAGGAATAGTAAATGGTCGAACCATTTCCACCAAAAAAAAAAACAAAAAAAAATAGTCAAACCATGGGTATCCTCCTTTTCTCCCCTTGTCCTACATCGATATGTCTACTCGGCGACTTTGTTCTCAGTAGATGCCAACTCGCCCTTTAAAAGCCAGTCTTCAAGATTTTGTCTGTTTTGCTAAAAAAACGAACCATTCGAAAAATACATTTCTAAAAATAATCATTATATTAGTCGAAATAACTTATCAATATAAAATGTTGTCACATATCAAAATATTTTTTATTCGTGCATTTTTATAAGCGATACAATAAAAAAATGGTTTTTACATTATTTATTTTTCGCAAATTAAATTAAACTCAACATCAGGGGCATCGTTATGGCACCAGAAAAGCTTGAAACTCCGCTGCGATCATAAACTGACTTCTCCATTTTCACGGGCTGAGCTATGTCTATGTCTAATTAGGTAAAAACCCAATCCAAGAGCATGAATTAATTGGAAACAGTTCGAATTAGGAAAAGTGCATTTGTTTCGTGGACAACTTTACGTTGAAGGAAATGATCTTGTCCGAAATCCATTTTCAAGGAAATCAATCGATTTTTCCGTGTTTGGTTGTGAGCATGAAAATGAGAGGAAATAGTTTTTCAACGTTTGATTTTATGTACGGAAGTAGGCTGAATTATGTAAAGGAAATAATAAGTTATAAATGCCAGCACAATTGGGTGAAGCTTTCGTGGATAGTTGAAGAGCTAGCAGAGCGTTGGGTGGTGGGACTTGGATGCGAGGAAACACCGAGTGACTTGAGTTTGCTGTAATCTTAATTGCATCACTTGATTTGTAGTAAAATTTTATACTGCACTATTTGTAAAATAGATCACGTCGTCCAAACTATGTGAACTTATTGAGCATTTTATTTACTTATTATATTTATTTATATTCGATCACTTGTTTTTGCAACAGGTACTATACCCAAAGACAAAAAAGTCGGACCGTCCAAAAGTGATGTTGCGATATGCTTTTTACATGAGAAAATGTCCTCAAAATCACACTTCAAAACATGAGCTAGCAACTAGCGTGACGATATTCACAGAATAGTAATACCAGCATCAGACTAGAACCTGACCCTTCAATCCGACTCCTTAATTCTCTATCTTACCGAGTTTTTCTGCCTTGACAATAGGGTTTCTTTTGGCAAGAGCAGCCCGGTTAGCGGTCCAGTAATCAATGGGGCAGTCATGCTCATCAGCGTGGCGATGCGCCGCGCAGAAAACGTTGCCGCACCTGCAGTTGAACCCGGTCAGACCCACGCGTTTGCGGCATGCAGTGCACCTATTAGGCCCTTCCTTCACATTCATTCTGAGATTTCTAAATAACAATGCAGCTGAATTCCCAGTTGAAGTCGATTCTGGTAAGCTCGTGATTGATGAGGCTTCAACATCCACTGCACTGCTGTGCACGTCCCTTGCACCAGCAACCGCACGCTCCTTCCCGCCCTCACCCGAGCTTGCTGCACCAATGCTGCTGATGGAGGAAGAAGCTGCAAGCTCAGCTTGTTCTCGCTTCTGCAGCATGTCCTTGTGGCACTTGGAACACATGTTTCCCATGGACGCACTTCCGAAGAAGCCGCAGTTATTGATGCAAAGGATACAGCCTTTTGTACTCTGCCATCCCATCCCGTTGTGAAACTCCATTGCTTCCAACTCCTGCAAACGGGGGTAAATCATTTGTTGATGAAATATGAATTCCCACTTCTTTTATTGACATTAAACAGAACATTCCAAAATGAATTCTGATAGGGAATGTAAAACGAGAGAAAGCTCCCGGGCATTTTCAGGTTAGCTTTAATGTGAATTGGCAGGAGTCATCAGAAGAACCCAAATAAGTTTTAGGGACAGACCAGATCCTTCATCTCCCTCTCAGACCCAAAAACAAATACAAGAAGGGGCAGAATGAACATGTGCTTCTGCTTTCCGGAACCAGCACAATACACTCTGGATATTGATTAAATCATCGATTGCCTTGACTAGATCATATGACAGTCTCCTTTATACTATCATGCCAAGGGCTCCATAGAGACGGTAAATTCTGTTTATTAATCATCAACAAAGCCCCCCTCCCTTTCACGTAGACCAGGGAGAGAAGCCCACAAGGAGCTGAGTGCTGAGAGCACAACAGCTTTGAGATGATAATTGCATTGTTTACAAGCAAGCATCACGCTATGCATTACTATCCCCTAAGATGTAATATTCAGTGTAAAGCATGCAAGCCGATGAACAGAAAACCATGGATCCCGAGAAGTAAATTGACACAAAAGCAAACAAATATTTGATTAAAGCCCCATTTCTTTTTTAACATGCTTTGCTACGGCATGGGCAAACTCTCCTGATGGTTTCATAAGGCAATTTCGCCTTTTCAGTTTGCATCTTCCAAGCCGAGAAAGACTTAACTCCTCGATTAGCATCATTCCCCAAGACGCTCTTTCATTCTTAAGAAACATCAATGCCATCTCTTGAAATATCTTTCCCTTGTGGGAACAGCATCGTTCTTGACTCCGAGCATACTATTTCATCCTAATTGTTGCAAGCAGACGTATCTTAGGCAAATTACATGATCAAAACTTTCATCTTTTTGAGTCCTTCGTTTAGGGGAGAAAAAGATATAACAACGAAAGCGACAAGAATTCTATGTCAATCATCAGCATTGATATGTACTTGTTACGCAAATGGCCCTTAACTCAAGATGAAGGCAAAGAAAACACGCCCAGGATCGAAAACACGACACCCCTGCACTTCAGTACATGTAACAAGACGCAGTCTTTTCTATCCCTACCACCCGGCAGAACACGATATAAACATAATTCATGCCAACAAATCCGAACCCAATGACATTTTGGGATTGCAATTGTAGCCTCTTCACATGGTACTGCCTTTCGCACCGTATACTGACATCCCGAGAACCAAGAAATCACGCTAATCGCCATCAACCAAGTCACGCGCACACAAGATTGTTAACAACGCAGCGAAGTCCAGTCTGCGGGGGAAAAATATAAATACCCAGAAAGAGAGAGAGACCAATTTCGTCGTCTTCGTTTCGGCCAATCTTGAGCGACAAATCCAACCAGATCACCTGCAACCAAAATGAAGAACTACATTCGATGTCGAATTCAGGATTCAAAGAAAAGGCAATCCCAGTACAAGCCAGAGCGCGAAAAGACACTAGAATTTTACAGCGAGCGAGAAGAATCCGCAGGCGAAGCAAAGAAGATGATCAAGCGACGATCGAACTATCGAGCGATGGCTCTCTCTCTCTCTCTCTCTCTCTCCCTTTCTCTCTCTCTTTCAAACGCACTTGGCGGGTTTTGTGAAAACTGAACGACCTAAGCAAATCGTTATTTATTTCTCTCTCTTTTTTTTTATAGCCTTTTATCTTGTTTTCCCCCACCTTAAATCCTTCAATTTTTCAGAATCGCAGAGACAAATTAAATCCTTTCAGCCGACTATACATTTTAGCTTTCGTTGTTTATTTTTTTTCTAAGGAAAAATCCGATTTTAAGATTAAATGGCATCTCTCAACCCTGTAAATATATTTTCTTTTCAAATCTTGATCATCCGATATGGTTTCATTTTCATCTACGTGTTATGTGAAAATCAAAATATCAATTAATTATCATCTTTAAGCTCCTCATAATATGGCCTCTTTCCTTTCTCGAATAATTCTTGCCCGGATTGGGAAAATATGCAGCAATATTAATATTTTTTCAGAATTAAAAAAAAAAAAAAAAAACCCAATGTATAATTTTTCTCGCGTGAACTTATTTTTTGAATGAAGCAACGCATAAATCACATGTATCCAATGCGAAGTAAGTGGACATCTACGCAAAACTTAGTAAAATTTCAGCACTTATTTTTCAATTATGATGGAACCTCTTGAGCGCATAATATTTTTTTTTTTTATTAATGATTAGTCTCTCATGATCATGCTTAGAGATAATTACCTATGAACGCAAAATACTCAAATATTGAGGGCAGAAGATGAATGCATTTGGTTTAGCTTTTCCAAAAGGTTTTCGGCCTTGAAAACCCTTTTGAGAAATGCTAGAGTGTTTGACAACTCAACGAGCCTTTGGCTAAATACTATTATTGGGAAAGTTAAAAATCTAATGCTAGTAGGAGGCTTTCGGTATTTTACCAAATACTGAAATTATATTTTTGTCAATAACTATCCTCTAGTTTTGCCCCTCCATGTAATTGTTCATCTTCTTCATGCGATAGCAATCGACAAAGGACAAACTAGTGGTTGATGATCGCTTGTGTCATGTGTCGCTTAGGTCACACAACCCTTGTCGGAGGTAGTTGGAGGTTGGGTCACCTCAACCGATGTAGTGCCACTAGTGGTAAGTGATAAAGGATTCAGTGTTTTTTTAATAAAAAAATATAAATTATAGTCAAAGCCCATTGCAAAAGGTTTTTTTTGCCAAACATTCCTTAAATTCAAAGTTCATTTTTGCATTCCCTCAAAAGATTTTGAACATTTGTATTAGGGAAAATTCAAAAAATGAACTTGAAGTACCATCTTTTTCTTAAATAAAGGGCTTGAAGTAGACCTTATTTCAAATAAGGATATGAAGTGTCTTTATTTTCTCAAATAAAAGTCTAAAGTAGATGTTATTTTAAATGAGAACCCAAAGTGGCTATGTTTGTTTCAAATAAGAGCTTGAAGTGGTTATATTCGTTTCAAATAAGGACTTGTATTTCTAGCGATCAATAGTATTTTCGTCATTTGTCATTTTTCAATTTTTTGGTTGGTTCTTCTTCCTCATTGCCAGTGGCCAGCCGATCACGAGCAATGCCCACAAAGGGCTGGGCGAGGGATGGCCTTACTTGGGTATGGTGACCCTTGCTTAAGGGCCATTCAGGAGGTCGGCCCTCAACTGGGATCGGCGAGGGTCGACCTCGCGGATGGCCCCTGGGGGAGGGTCACCATGCTCAAGCGAGGCCATCCCTCACTTGTGGCCAATGTGGGTGGCCCTCGCTGGCGGGGTTGACCCTCGCTTAGCCCTCTGCGAGCATCATTGGTGGCCGGTTGACCACTAGCGAATTGGAAAGAAGAAGAACTAGGGAAAAAAAAGGTGAAATGCAAAATGACAAGAATACTCTTAACCGATCGGAAGATTTAGCTAGTTGGCGATTGGTAAGGTCGGGTCTTTAGTTGAAACAATCAAAGCCACTTCAGGCCCTTATTTGAAACAACTAAGGCTACTTTAAGTATTTATTTAAAACAAAGTTCACTTCGGACTTTTATTTGAGAAAACAATAACACTTCGGGTCATTTTTTGAAATTTTCCCTTTGTATTACAGCCAAAGCTTATTTGAAAAGCTCAACTAAATGCACTCGAAAGCCATTATCATTTATCAATTCCCAAACCCCATCCACGCCATTCCGGCGGGAAAGAAGCTAGGGCGGGCGAAGGAAAACCAGCGAAATGGCGGGAACAATTCCGGCGCCGAAATATTAAAATCGGACGAAACCAGAGCCCTCCGGCCTCGTCCTCTCCCTTTCAAACCCCTCTCCCGAGTTCCCTTTCTTTCTTTCTTTCTTTCAAGGCAAGCAACCGAGCGAGCAAGCGATCGTCCCTCCCATCTCGACCTCCGGTTCGGCTTCCCAGGCCACGCAGGCATGGGGCGGAAGAAGAAGGAATCTAGGGCTCCCAACGACGACGGCGAGGAGACGCGCGGCGGGGATCGCGCGGAGTCTTCCGCGGCCGAGACGAGCTTGTACGAGGTGAGCTTTGGAAAACTCTTGCGTCCCCCGTCTTTACCTAGGTCGTGGTTTTGGGATGGATTGATGGGGATATGATGTTTGGTACTCGTGATGCTCGATTGGATTGGCGTTTTCCATGGTCGAGTCCAATTTCGGTGCTCCGATTTCTCCTGTTCTCGAGTTCATTACTCTTGCTTGGCGGGGATGGATAATTAAGTGGCTGGTGCAATCTCTAGTAGGGATTTTGACCTAGGATTTTTGCTAATTAGGTTTAGGTTTCAGCGCTAATCGCTGCTCACATGGTGAAAGCGGAGGTTTTCTTTAGCTGGGAGTGGGGATGTGCATCATGAGTAATCGCTTTAAGCTGAATGACTCAACTGTGCGGTTCAAGAGAAGATGCAGTATTTGTTTTTTCATTTCAGTTGCTGAGGGGATGCTGTAAGCTTCATTCGAGAATTTCAATATTGGAGAGCCGCTTAGAAAAGGAATTGATCCCGTAACTGAGAGCTGCTTTGCCGATTCATTTTCCTAGTTTTCTTTTTTCATGATCTTAGATGGTTAGTAGAAGTAACTTTTGAGCTTCTGAACATCTCTTAATTGGAATGCTGTCATTTCTGACGCTTCGTTTCCACGGAAGCTGATTACTCCATCCACGAGGCAACCGTCAGGATCAGTTCCTTATCTTCAGTTTTCCCTAGGAAGTTTATGATCTGTAAGTACTCATTAGCCTTAGCCTGGTACTTCTGGGCAAGTAAGCTTCCTCTTTCTAGGATCACGTTGGCTGCATAAGAATCAGAAAAAAAGGATATGTTCATGTATCGGGAATAAGAGTGTAATGCATTTGCCATGTTTTGTAGCTGCATTTGCTTAAGGGTGAATGGGAGGTTATTCAATGAAGATGTTATGCATTGCAGATTCTTGGTGTGGAAAGGACAGCAACTCAGCAGGAAATAAAGAAGGCATACCATAAGTTGGCCCTGCGACTCCATCCTGATAAGAATCCTGGTGATGAGGTCAAGTTAATTCCAATGCTCCTATGCCTTAGAGAATTGAAATAGTTTCTGTCGGGCTAGCTCATGCAATCTCTAACTCCACTTTGTTGTAATTTTTCTTGTTCTTGTTTCATCAGGAAGCCAAAGAGAAATTTCAGGAATTACAAAAGGTGATCTCGATTCTAGGTGATGAAGAGAAACGGGCATTATATGATCAGACTGGCTGTGTCGATGATGCTGTGAGTTCCACCTGAATCTCTGCAGAAGCATAATCACAAAAAACAGGAGAGAATTAAGTCTTGATCTCTATCTGATAGATAAATAGCTGCTGCAAGCAAAGAGAGAAATTATGTTACTGAGTTGAATATATTTAAGATAGCATGGTCCGTAGACTCTGTGCTTTGAAATGGCCTAGCTAAAATGTGACGAAAGATGATCAAATTGTGATATACCTTAAGCCCAAGTATAATGGTTTATATTATTGGGCAATTAGAGTTTTCTTTTATTATTGCGAGTGCTTTTTCTCACATCTATCTTCCTGGTACTTAGGACCTTGCAGGGGAAGTCGCTCAGAATCTGCACGAGTATTTTAGAGCTGTATTCAAGGTTGATCATATTCTACCTGGAATGACATCTTTCTGATGTGAATGACATTCTCTTGCGTGAATATCTCTAGGTTTGAAGTTATCTGACATGGCTTCATCCAGGTGGTTACTGAAGCAGACATCGAAGAGTTTGAGGCAAACTATAGAGGTTCTGATTCTGAAAAGAATGATCTTATTGATCTATACGAGAAATTCAAGGGTAACATGAACAGGTGGGGTTGATATGTCCTTTTTCCTCTTTTTCTTCTTTTCTTATAGATGCATATCTGACATAAAAGTATTTGAAATCTCTTGTACCTTTTCCTTCACAGGCTTTTCTGTTCGATGCTCTGCTCAGATCCCAAGCTTGATTCCCACCGCTTTAAGGATATCATTGATGATGCAATAGCAGCAGGTTGGTTTTTTGACACTTTGATCTCTTCTTGACCGTTAGATTTACTCTTAAACCTCATTCAGAATTTGAGACTTCAAGCAGGGCTGGGCTTCATCTTGTTTTATAGAGTTTAATAACGGTGAGGTCAATATGTAAAAAAAATAAAAAAATTGCTTTCACATAAAATTTAGCACAGGTTGCTCATTTACTTTTATGGAGAGCATCATTTTTCTGTCTTTTTATGTTTCTAAATAATGCTGGTCTGAGGATACTGGTGTTTAGTAGCTTAGATCTTATGTGGGCTTGATAATGTAGTGTACACTATCCTGTTATAGTGCTTAATGCATGCTCTGTTTCTCTGTGTCCTGCAGGAACGTTGAAGACAACCAAGGCATACGAGAAGTGGGGAAAGCAAATTTCCAAAACCAAACCACCTACAGATCCTCTTAGAAAGAAGGGGAAGTGAGTGACACAGCTGCACTGGGCTTTCCATTCTACATAATTTTTGTTTTGATTTCTTGCCTGTACTGTTAATAGTATGTTCTTTTGAATTGGAATGCTAACCTTTGTTTCCCATTTCTTGATAGAGCAAAGAAGAAGTCAGATGATCTTCTTTCAATTATATCTCAGCGCCGTAGTGAGCGAAAGGAGAATTTTGATTCCATGTTTTCATCTCTGGTGAATAAATATGGTGGTGGAATGCAGAGTTCGGAACCCAGTGAAGAAGAGTTTGAGGCTGCAAGAAAGAAACTTGAGAGCCGAAAGTCTGCCAAAAAGTCCAGGCAGAAATAACAAGAACATGTGATGTAGCTTTTGACTGGATTAACTTTGTATAGCTTTGGTTGCTTTGAGCACTCTCTTATGCTTCTAATTTTTGTAGCCAAAATTGGTGTGTTTGATTTCCCCTTTGTTTGGATGATATTTCGGGATGACAGATGGTCAATGCACTCTTGGTATGTTTCCTTATCTTCTGGCAGCGCAAGAACTAGATTTGTCGTAATACTGGAAATTGCTGACTATAGTTTTTTGCATGCTTAAGTTACAGGAACTTTACTTTCCCAAATGGGCTTTAGACTACTTTTCTACCGAATGGCTAATCATTCTCCAGGGGTTCATTTGAACATTAAAAAGATTGCCAACGAATGGTCAGCGACTTCTAGATGAAGAAGAAAAACTAGAGAAGCTCAAGTTTTGGATTATGAATATGGTTTTACTCATTCTGCTCTCTTGATTTCATCAATGCCACCTGTTTAATTTCGGTCTATGGCATAAGGTGAAGTCATGAACGAATTGTAGTAAATATTATTTTAACATGAACTCAAGACATCGTTGATTATCCTTGAGATATTAGTTTGAGTTGATGAGGCGATTGAGGGCTTTCATATGGCACTTCGCTTCCTATTCCATATTTATGCTGTCCTCGAATAGATGGGGGGACGTAGATATGATCTGGTGAGCACAAGACTTGCTCAATATACTTTATCTCAATTGTCATAAAACAGTGGAGCCAGATTTTAAGTATATTGCATATCCATTTTCATATTGGGCCTGGAGAAGTGTAAGACTGACTTGTTTTATTAATCGAGCCAAGGGTCGAATCTCTTTGTTAGCTCAGTAAAATAGAACTTGTTAATGCTTCCCGCAAAATAAGTAGGCATCAAAGCAATTTTAAGTCGCACTAAACTCTCAATTCCGAGACGAATAAGGTCACAACTTATGCGATTCAGTTGAAATTCTCAATTGCAACTTCGGAGCAATGTCTTTGTCTGATCAGATTAGACCCGATCAAGATTTTAGTATAATGCCATGGCCGCATCTCAGGGTTAGGAGCAATGTGTCCTACTTGACCTAGCTGGAAACAGTTGAAAGGAGAACTAGAATTTAACTGCGTGACAAGTGCAAGGACGATCAGCAAGTTGGGAAGTGGATATCCATCTTGTGCAGATTTTGTTTGCAGAGCCTAGGCCAGTTCACATGCTAAAATGCACGAGGGACGTTCTGCATGCTTACGATTTGCCAAAACTAGTAATACTTCAAATCACAAGTTTTTATAACCAGAATGACACCATCCATCCGAGATTCCGAGTGGCACATCATTAGAGACAAATTCCGTACCCAGCAACAAATAAATTGTGCTATCATGAGCTGTGTTGCAATATGCTGTTGTCCTCACTACTAAAGCTTCAAGACATGAGCTAACTGGCATGCCGCGCTCACAGGAAGTCAAACTAGCATCAGACTAGAGTCTGAGACCCTTCAACGCAGCTCCCGCACTCAAAGATATTATCAAATTCTTATTGCCTTGATGACGGATGGGGTTTCCTTTAGCAATAGCATCCTGGGCAGCAGTCTGGTGATCAGAGGGGCAGCCATGCATATCAGAATAGCGATGCTGATGCACCATCTCGGAGAGCAACCGGAGGTCATCCGTCTAATCTCATCTATTTAGTGCAAACTGCTCTGGATTAGGGCCACTTGCATAGGCCAAAGGTCTAGATTTAATCAGTTCATGAGATTCGTCTTTATTGCATGGTCTCTAGGTAGCTGGATCTTCTCACCCGTGCTGAATTATAGGAAGTTGCTGCACCTGCAGTTGAACCCGATCAAATCCACATGCTTTCATCATGCGGTGCACCCAGTAGGTCCAAAACTTTTTAATAACATTATAGCTGAATTACCAGTTGCATTGGATTTTGGTGAACTCCGATTGAGGAGACTTTGATATCCAGCGCAACCCTTGCACAGCCCTTGCACCAGCAACTATGTGCTTCCCACTCTTGCTGGAGCTTCCTGTGACAATGCTGCTACCAGGACAAGCTGCAAGCTTAGCTTGTTCTTGCCTTGGCAGCATGTCCATGTGGCACTTGGAAGTTGGGAAATATATTGGCTGCGGTGGCACTTCCAAAAAAGCCTCAGTTATTGATGGAAAGGATGGGACCTTTTGGAGTCTGGCATCTTCACTTGCCATAAAGATTCCTATAGAGTGAGAGAGAGAGAGACAGAGAGAGAGAGAGATAGTAAACAGGGGCTTCTGCATTCTTAAACCTGGATAATTCACTCTGAACACAAAAAAATCATTGATCACTTAATTCCCCTTGACTAGATTATATGACAGTTTCTTTTATATGTATGATATCGAGTGCTCCATCTCAAATCACAGTGAATTCTTTCATTGGTCTAATGATTAATAAAGGCCCCACCCTTTCACACAGATCATTGATTGGAAGAAGACAAGAAGTAAAAATGAGTTTTTAACTGCTCCCAAGCACGAGAGCACAACAGCTTTGAAATGACAACTAAAAATTCACAAGAAAGCATCAACACAGGTATTGCTAGTCCCTAACAGAATATACCTAGAGCGTGCAAGCTGATAAACAGAAAGACTGTAGATCCACATAATAAGTTGATAGCAAAGGCAAACAAATATTTCACAATGCCTTACTTCTTAATCATTCTTGCAAATATGATTTGTAACAGCACAGAAAATACTCTCCCAACACTTGTATAAGACAGTTGCCTTCTTCTCAGTTTGAATTTGACGAGCTCAGGAAAAAAAAAAAAAAATCCTTGCTTATTGTCATTCCGTAGACTTTCTTTCATTCTAAAAACATCAATATAATTCTTAGGAGTATCTTTTCGTTGTGGGTGCAACTTCAGACGGTCTTGTGATTGAAACTGTTATCTTTTTGATTCCCAAATTTTAACTCTACCAGAAAAGGAACAACAGATATGGCAACAACTCACTGTACATTATCAGCATGGCCTGGCCATAAATGGCCCTAAACTCTAGAAAGCACATCTATTGTTGAAAACACGACGTAAGCAACTTCAATTCGTGTTTCCCCTAAACGCCACTCCAGTCTCTTCCTCCCTACAGGCCTCCTCGACACAATATCACACAATTTATTCCAAAGAGTCCAATGCCCTACATCTTGGGATGGCAATTGCAACCTGTTCACGTGGCATCACCTTTCCTCTCACTTGAAGGCAGATGTTCTATAGCCAACACCCCAAAAAGCAATTAATCATGCTACTCATCATCAAACAAGTTGGGCACACGACATCTTTGACAAAATTGGTAAGTCTAGTCAGTATTTAGGGAATATATTAAAAATCAGAGAGGGGCAACTGGGATCTTGTGTTTAGAAACATATTCTAAGAGATTTGAAGACCCAAAATTCCTGCATGAATTATGATGACAGTGAATCACCTCCATTTTAGGAACCAAAAGAGTACAGTAGAGGTCTGTAACCATCATCCATGAAACCACAGGTTCTTGCAACGCTAAGGCCATGGCTTGAAGCTCTCGGAATGCAGCTGTATTTTTGTATGCATCAACAAAAGCTGTGTCATCAAACAATAAGCATTGAAGCCATAGGCATAATCGAGGCTTCCATTCGGCATCATATATATTCCTCTAGTTCTTACGAAACCATCACCTGCTTCTACCTGGACATGTAAACAAGCTTAGTGTATGAAAATGGCTAATAGAAAAGGCAATGCGAAATGCTGCATTCTGCAGATACTAAATCCTGTCAAATTTTAAAGCAGAGAAGGCAGAAGAGTGGGGGTTATTTAAAAGGACCAAATAGACTTGAGCTTCATAATAATTGAAGATTTGAATGGAACTATCTTTACTTTATGAGATGAAAGTGAGATCTGTCTTTTTATGTCTACTGCCAGAAGCAGAAAGAAAATGTATGCCAATTTGAGATCATGTTCGTTGAGCCAATAAGTGGACACGTGTAAAGTGCCTAGCTCAAGTAAAGGGATTAGTTGAGCTGTGATTTTAATTGGAACTGTGTGGTCCAAGAAATGTCATTTATTGTATATCATGCATTTTCCATGACCAAGACAGACATGCACAATGCACCTTCTTCTCATATCTAATTTGATTGGAATTCTTCTACCAGTAGATGGATGTGGACTGATGGCCTGATCATTATAAAGGAAGATGCTACCACTTTGAGCCTGTTGTTGCAGAAGAATATCAATATATGTGTTATGTAGCTCACCCCGTAGACCTTTTCGAAGAACATTCTGTTACTAATATATGCATGACTTAAGCAACTTCAGTCATTGCAAATCAAGCTATAGGAACAAGGCAATCGTGAAGAATGCACCCTTCTCATACCTGTTGCTTGGGAGCATTTTTGGCGAACCTCAACTTTTTCCATTAATCCTTTTCTGCAGCCAACTCTGCTAATTAACGAGAATAATGAAGACAATGCTCCTTTTCAGTCCTCAACATCATACATGAGGTAAACCGCATCCTGAACACAAGTTTCTCCTGAGCAAAGTAAATTCAGAACATCGTATAGTTCTTCACTATGTAAATGAGACTGGTCACCTGCCACAAATGTGGACACACGGTCCTTAACCATAATCCAAGACCATCCAGGCTCTTTAGTCACTCCTTTTGACTTCATCATTTTCCTTATTCCAGCTGCGTCAGTCCATCGCTCATTGGCAGAATAGACACTAGCCAGGGCAATGTGAGTTCCTGCACAATTTGGGTCTAACTTGAGAATTTGCTCGGCAATTCGCCTTCCACGGTCCACATCACCATTGATTTTACATGCTCTCAACAAAGTTGACCAGACAACATCATTGCATTCATATGGCATGCTTTTGATCATGTGTTCTGCCTCATCCAACCTTCCAGCTCGGCAGAGAAGATCAATCATGCAGCCATAGTGTTCTCTTGAGGGACTAATTTGTTGTTCCTTGGTCATTGATTCAAAATAGTTAAAACCGAGATCAATTATTCCAGCATGACTACATGCAGTAAGAACGCCAATATATGTCACAGGATCTGGTCTCAACCCGACACTAGCCAGCTTCTCAAACAAATCAATTGCTTCATGGCTATAACCATGTTCTGCATATCCATTGATCATTGTTGTCCATACCACAATATCATAATTTGTTCCTGCATCAAAGATTTTAGACGCTTCTTTTATACTCCCACACTTGGCATACATATTAATTAAAGCACTTTGTATTGTAGGTGTCTGTTCTAAACCCAAAGACAGGACAATAGCATGAAGTTGCATCCCTTGCTTGAGAATAGCCATATTACCACACACAGTAAGAAAAACTGCAAGAGTTGACTCAGTGGGCCCGAGTCCTTCCATCCTCATGCATGACAGAAGCTCAAAAGCTTCCTCGCCATAACCTTCTTGAGAATACCCAGTCATTATAGTATTCCACGAAACAATGTCTCTCTTGGTGATTTCGTGAAAAATAGCTAGTGCTGAAGATAATTGGCCAAGTTGTGAATACATGCTGATTATGGAGTTTGCCACTGGCAAGGAATTTAAAAGACCTTTGCACAGAACTTGAGCATGTAATTGTTCGCCACATATAGTTCTTGCAAGACTAGCACATGCAGAGATAACTGCTCCATATGTGTATTCATCAGGACTGGCATCAGATCTTTTCATCCTTAAAAATGTTACAAATGCAGATTCTTCCATACCCATCTGAATGTATGTTGTGATTATAGTCGTCCACGACACTACATCCTGTGTGGGCATCCTTTCAAGTAGCCGCACGGCTGTGTCAAACTTCCAACACTTGTTGTACATTGTGGCAAGTGAATTAGCCACAAATGAGCTCGCATCAAAGCCTTTCTTAATTATGTGCGTATGTATCTCCCTCCCACAGCTCAAAGCACCAAGATCGGCACATGCCTTCAAAATAATAGCAAACGTGTGCCCGTTACATTGCACTTCTGACTTCCACATTTTGGCAAAGCAGGACACCGCCTCCCTATAGTGGCCACAGCTAACAAGCCCATTTATCAGGGCAGTCCAAGAAATAACATTCTTCAGCGGCATCTCATCAAATATTCTATAACCCAGCTCGATTCTGTCGGCTTTCGTGTACATGTCAAGAAGGGCACTGCCCACATATAGCGAGTTTGCATTTCCCATCTTGACGGAACATCCGTGCACCAACTCGCCAAGATTCGGGTTCAAATCAAGCGTGCAAGCCTTGAGCAAAAGACTGAGCACGAAATGGTCCACGTGGAGTGCTGGCTGGACCCGCATATCGGAGAACAAAGCAAAAGCTTCCGTTATATCCGTGGCGCCCACATACCCAGATATCAGGGTGGTCCACGAAATCTCGTCTCTATAAGGCATACTGTCGAACAGCGAGCGGGCATCACCCAAAGAACCCGTTTTGACCAGCTCCCTCAACCGGGTGTTGTATTGGATCATAGTCACGCGACTCGAAGTCAAGGAAGAGAGCCTCCTGACGTGAGGCATGGCCCACGAAATCATCTTCGCGCTAAGGGACGAAGACTCGGTAGCGACGCAATCATGTTCGCTTCGAGCACCCTGTTGCGCTCCTAACCGATGAAGCCCAAGTTGGTGCGCGGTTGATTTTCCCGCCTGTGTTCCGATGGCATTTCCTCAACGCACTCTTTGTTTCGTCCGCTCATATGGTGGGCAATTCCAAGTTACTGGTTCTGCAGTTCACGGGTTAATGTTGGGATTTGACCATGTACAGAGTCTATAGGTGCTAGATGCCACCGTTCTCCGACGTTGGAGACGTGTGATCCACTCTTCTGCCGAGCAACCACCGCTTCAAGTCTTTACGTTGAGAATGTCACGCCACGACTTCCTCGCATGATTAGCGCGCAAATGATAGGCATTTTAGAAAAAATTTCTGACCATTGTTCTGTTCCGTGAACGACACAAAATTTTCACAGAACAAAAGTTTGTTTTGATGAACTTCTTATATGTCTCCCTCCGATATTCTTTTCCTTTCACTAGTTCACTCTTTTGTGAGATAAAACACCCTTAATCAATTGAATTGAGTGTGAATGTATGTGGAAATCATACATTGATGCCGGTGGCCGGTGGGGGGCAAGTGAGAAAAAGAGTATTTAACATAAAAATAGAGAATTTCTTTTTTTTCTTTTTTTGTTTTAGACTTATTTCTGAGTTAAAAATTTATTCTAAGAACTAGAAAAATGAAATTTGCATTATTAAATAGATTTATATTCTTAATTTGTTCCCGAAAATAAAATATTAAAAAGAAAAGATAAACATAAATTTATATTCTTAATTTTTGTAGGCTGACACCGGATTCCATCTATCGATTATCTTTACTTCGGGTGTCGCATCACTACTAACATGGCTTTCTTTTGGGCTGCTAAATGCAATCTCCCTTGGTGTAACAAGACATGGTCTGAAAACCTTCAGTGAGCAATGAAGTTCCTCTCAGGTAAGGACTTTTATCGCTCCATCGGCCGTTTTTCTTTGGGTACTTTTTGCCACTTTATTTGGAGGTACAGGAACAACATACTTTTCAAAGATCACACGGTCGTAGTTGTGGCGATTAAAATCATTTCATCAAAGTGGTGAATGACAAGGCCTTAACTTTCAGAAATGTTGAGGATAATCTAAGAAACAGAAGACTCTAGCGTAACTGGGGATGGATCCTTGCATCTTCTCTCCTCATCCAGTGGATCCATAGTGTTCTTTGGAGTGGTTCAGAGACAACTTGTGGTTGGGTCGCAGCTATTATCTTCTCGGGCGCTTACTATATGAAGGCCTTTCGCCTTCTTCCCTCGGTTGGGACCGTGTTCACCTTGACTGGTTTGGCTACTATTCGTCTACGGTGGTGACCCCTCCTTGGTGTTTTCTAACTGTTTTCTTCTTTGTTGTCTGTCCTTTGTCATGATTGTTTTATTGAGGTTGGATTCCTTTTGGCCATGCGGGGCCTCCTCTTTCCTCGTTTACCTGTAGTTTAGGTTGTTTTTCGCTTTGGCCGCTCTTGCGGAGTTTTTTTGCATCCGGCTCCCTTCCACTCGTTTAGACTTATTGTCTTCATGAGTACAAGTTCTGTGGCATCGGATTTTGTGTAATTGTTTGGCTCAGAGCTCAATATATTATTACTTCTTACCAAAAAAAAGAAAAACACATAATGGTTATCATGAGCATCTTTATGAACTACGACGATGCTTATAAAAGTTGGCAGTGAATTGTCACATTTGACCATCTTTACGAATGGTTCTTTTGGGTGGGCTCAAGAAAGAGAACGTGCAAAGCCAATAAGAATCGAAAGCCCTGGTCCATCCGCTGATTCAACTCGCCAATGGCATCTTACACACTTTTGTTCCAACTCTCTTTTATACTTGTAATCACCGAGCGACCAAATGGCCTCATAGGTTCCAGGTTCTTGGATAAAATCGGCCCGTTCAAGGTAGAGAACTGGGAATTGAACCAGTTAAGGTATTTGGGGTCGAACCGGTCCGGTCGCTCGCCCCTGCTGCAAATCCGATTAAACTACTGCATACTACAAAGGACATTAACATATTCCTTGCACGTACGCCGACACTAGTGTGCTCATCATGCTACCGACATCTCATATTCTTTTGCCAATTAAAGAAGAGAAGATAAAAGGAGTGGTCATCTCATTTGCTTTTGCTTTATGTGCTAATCAAGCATCACTGGCCCATCATTTCTACAGCACTTCCCCCCCCTACTTTCTTGAATTTATAAATCCTCTCCTCCTCCCCTTTCTCATTTGGTAACATGATTGTCGAAATCTTTGCTCTAGATTGAATTTCGTGAATGGATGTGAAGGAAATTGGCATGTCTGTCTCGTAATTTACTCTTTGTTTTTTTTTTTAATTGGGTACGAAAAGACTTATGGTTCGAATCATTGCAACAATAGAGAGATGCGATGGGAATGTCGCCTCGAATGTTTTCGACAATCGAGAGAAAATAGGATGCGATGCGGCCATGATGAGCAATGATTTGTAAGGAATGGGCCAAAGCCAAATGAAAAGGGAGTGATGCTACGCACGGCTTTTAAAACAACTCCCGGCAAACACATTTCATTTTTCAAAATAAAATTCACGACTTTATTGATTTATCGTGAGAGATCAATTGAGTTGATAAAGTGATTGCGACTTCATATCTCGAAACATAAGATTTTCAATTCATTCTCGATTCCACCTCGTCCGTACACAGAAGCCCTTTCATTAGGTGAGCAAGCGACTTGCTCAAGCTACTCGTCCCTTTTCGAAAAAAAAGAAAAAGAAAAATCATTTTTGATTGTTTTGCAATAAGTCACTTTGGAGCTGTCCTGACAAGGTCTTCTCCAGCACAAGTCGTCTCGAGATTCTTTTCGCAAGCCCTACCTAATTGGTTGAGCCAAATTGTCACTGAAAAAAAGACAACAAAAAGGATTAATTTTCGGACACCCACCTGCTAAATTATCAAGCCTACCAACCAAAAAAACTCGATATGGCAGGTAGCAGCCATCAACCAACGACAAGAAGAAAAAAATAAAAAAAGAAGATGATGATTCTTCCTCACCAAATTTGCGATCCCCGAAAAAACTATCTAATCATCATCGCACCCGAAGATGCCGTTTGAACGCAATAGTTTTTCTTCTTCCCCTTTAGGTGGGTCAGTGATCGAGTGACCACAAGAGCATCACTTAATTTTAACTTTAATAATAATGGTGGGGTTGACTCTAAATCACTCGTACAAATAATTGTTTATAAATGTGCAAAGAAATCCCTCAATTAAAGATTAGAAATCGCTCACTTAAATACTGAAAAATGCATGTGCAAGATATTCTGGGTGGGGTTTACCCACATTAAAAAAATCTAAACTTTAATTGGGGGTGCATGCTTACATTTCCAAATTATCCACAGGAGAAAAAAGAAAATTCACTCAAAGTTGGCGAATGATTTAACTAATATTTCTAAAAATTAGTCACTCAAGCATGTTGGATTATCATCAACAATTTGTGCCAGAACTTTTTCGAGAAAATTAAGATAAAATTTTATTTATTTTCTGCGCGAGAAAGTATGAAATGACCTTACTAATTATTAAGTTAAAATCCCAAATCATCATCCGCTTCTGATCTTACTTAGAGGCCCAAAAACGAGGAGCTGAGAAACTTTTTGGAAACATCTTTCAACCGCAGAATTCTGACGGAAGTGTGAATACAGGTAAGGCGCTCACCATGATGGCGACATCGCACCTTCGTGCTCCCAAGACATTCCTTCCTTCCGCGTGCTCTGCCTGAAGAGAGAGAAGAGAGAGAAGAGTGTAGAGAGAGAAAGACTGACAGAGAGTCCCGTCCATGTCCGTGAACCTGCAAATGCAAGCAAAGCTCTCTCCCTCTTGAGCTTTCTCTCTCTCTCTCTCTCTCTCTCTCTTCGCTATATAAGAGAGCTCTCGCTGCCTCCCGGCGCTCCCGATTGCTTTCGGTAAGCTCGGCTCGACCGGAGCCCCAATTCCTTCGCCGGAAGTAGCAGATCTGCGGCCGGAGCTTCCGGGGAAACCCTCGTCGGGGGGCTGGGAATCGTTCCCCCATGGAGGCGGAGAACGGCGACGCCGGCGCCGGCGCGAGGATGGAGGCGTACCAGGTGATCGAGCAGATTGGGCGGGGAGCCTTCGGATCGGCCTTCCTCGTGCTCCATAAATTGGAGAAGAAGAAGTAAGTCGTCCCCTGCCCTCCTCTTTTGTTCGGTTCACCGTTCGAGAGTGTGTAGGGAAAATTTCATCGGGAAAGAGCGCGGTGATTTGAAGAGGCCGGGTTTGCTGATTGTGTGTGCGATTTTCAGTTAGTGTCGTTTAGTTGGTGGCGATGGTATTGAGAATTGGAAGAAATCCACAGTCCCCTGTTTAGTGTGTGGTAGCATGGCTTCAAACCCGAGCAAAAGGCCCTAACTTTGAGTTTCGTCCCGTCGATCTTTCGCTTTTTGTCTCTCTCCAGGTACGTGCTGAAGAAAATTCGCTTGGCAAAGCAGACGGAGAAGTTCAAACGCACGGCGCACCAGGAGGTTGCTTTCTTTTCCGATACATATTTATGGGTTTTCCAGTGTAGAAGTGGAGTCAGCCGCACTTGTTTCTGCATCACATTGTCTCGGGCTGTTTTACTAATTAATTAGCGTAGAGTGTTCTGATATGAAATTCATTCCTTGTCCTCTGTTCGATGCTGTACTGTCTAAAATCCGTAAATGCCTGGAACTCATTTCCTTATATAGACCCTACGTCTCGGTTCAAAGGACTTCTAAAGGCTTAAACTGAACATGACATGGGACAGAGCTTCTTTATCACAATTTTCGTTTTACAAGATGTTTTAAGTACCCAAAGCTCTTTGTCCGCTTTGTTTTTTTGGCATTGAAGTCTTCGTGCACATCCAAGTGAATTGGCTTTCTGATCTCCTCAACCGATGAAATTTCTTACTGTTTATGTTTCCAATGCTAATTTGTGAGAATTTTGATTCTATGTCAACATGCAGATGGAGTTGATTGCGAAACTACACAATCCATATATTGTGGAGTACAAAGATGCATGGGTGGATAAGGTGAACATCACATTTATACATGTCACATTTCTATTTTAGAATCAAATCATGACATGTTGAATCTCACTATGTTTTGCTTGTAACCAGGGAAACTGTATATGCATCATCACTGGTTACTGTGAAGGAGGGGACATGTAAGTACATGTCAAACTTGCATCGATGACAAGCTAGAATGCTGGATGAATAGAGTTCTGTTAGTGTGACATCATCACGTTGTAGATGGAGTGGAACATACTTAAGCAATTGTAATGATGCATGTCGCTGCAAAATATACGTATAAGATGTGATGGAGACATTATTGAGTAGGAGATGATCTAAAAGCTTCTTCTCGATTTATTGAATGCATCAATTAACATTGATATCTCCTGCTATAGCTAATATTCATTTCTCAATATTTTCTTCTAAATGCTTGCCACAAGTAACTGATCTAGGGGAGATCCCACTTTTCTTTGCAATTCAGGGCTGGGATTATAAAGAAGGCAAGGGGGATATTTTTTTCCGAGGAGGTAATTAGTTGGATCTTAAGTGGTTTCTTCTCATGATAACCCATAGTCTGTACTTACTCCTTGCATTTGATCTTTTTATGTGCAGAAACTCTGCAAATGGTTAACCCAGTTGTTGCTAGCTGTGGACTACCTGCACTCAAACCGTGTACTACACAGAGATCTTAAAGTAAGGTTACGTATTTCTGATACCTTAAAATTAGAAACAGCTGTTTTTTGTGTGAACATGACCTAAGCCCTCTGATTTCAGTGTTCCAACATATTCCTCACTAAGGACAATGACATCCGGCTAGGTTTGAAGACCTAAACTCCATCTTATGATTTATTGATCATCCCTGCTTCAAATATCATTTTTACTTAAAGCAGTGTAAGTCAATGTGCAGGTGATTTTGGGCTTGCGAAGCTACTTGGCACAGAAGACCTCGCTTCATCGGTATGAAACTGTTTATATCTACTAGATCTTTAATCTCAATTATTAGTCCCGTGGGCAGTGCTTGTACAGATTATGTGTCTGTATATGTCTGGTAAAATTTATCATTGCTTCAAAGTACTTTGTGAGTTGACTTCATGTCAACGTATCTTCGTCTTGGCAATATACAGGTTGTCGGCACTCCCAACTACATGTGTCCTGAGCTCCTGGCAGATATTCCTTACGGTTACAAGTCTGACATATGGTCTCTTGGTAAGCCAGCAACTTAAATACAGCATTGCTCATAAGAAGGATTATTTGAACTTCTTTTATTATAGATATTCATAATTTGACAAGGGAGAGAAATTTGGTGCTTTTCCAGGTTGCTGTATGTTCGAAATAGCTGCTCACCATCCTGCATTTAGAGCCTCTGTGAGTTCAACTCAACTTCAAATACATTTCATGCATGCCCTGTTGCTATCATTATATCTGGACTAGTATCTCCGTGGCACTGCCCCTTAGAATGTGAACTTTTCTTAATAGGATATGGCTGGACTTATCAACAAAATAAACAGATCTTCCATTTCACCCCTTCCTATTGTGTATTCATCCTCACTGTAAGTAGCTTCTCCAAGACCACCACATTTCCTGCAATTATCTGACAGTTTTTTTGTTTTTTTTATGAGTAGCACTTATGGTACCTTTTGCAGGAAGCAAATAATCAAGAGCATGCTGAGAAAGAATCCAGAGCATAGACCAACGGTAATCCAACTCATCTATGCTTTTGTAGAATTAATGGAATTTCCTTAACCTACTCTAATGCCCCTGACCTTGAATTTTCAGGCTGCAGAGCTGCTAAGGCATCCACATTTGCAGTCATACCTTCTTCGGTGCAATAATACTGCCCCTGTCTTTCTTCCCATAAAGCCCATAAACAGCTCAAAGGATAAAAGTGGGAGAAGATTATCTTCTGGGAAGCCAAAGGCAGGGAAAGACCACACAGAGAAGGAGATCGGAGTAGAAGCCTTAAGCCACTCTGAGCATATGGAAGCTAATGGAAACGTGGGACAAATTGCTGTGGTAACTCCTGGCAAAGCGACATCCACTGCTAGCACAGAAGATTATCTTGAAACCAAGATGGTTGATCCGACCAGCTATATGGTTGAAGTATCAACCTCTTTGGATGGTTCAAAAGATAGTTCTGCTGATTCTGAAATGACTCTTTCGAATGGAGATGGAGGAACTGATTCTAAGCTTGTAAAAGAACACGCTTCAACTGAAGTCACCTCTGAGATCACCTCTGAGGGCACATCGCCTTCTCTGGATGGAGGAGGAGAAGAAGCTATGAAGTATGTTCAAGAATACAAGAAAGTCGATGTCAACGATGGTGTCATGCAGGCTCAGGAAATAGCACAGGCTCAAGAGATGGTTTGCAATCAGAAAGATGAGGAAGACTGTGAATCAAATGGTAAGGCAGAAAAGAGCAGCGAGGTGCAAATACCAAATGAAGTCCACGATAAAAATGATGCAGTTCATGAGAATGATATTCTGTCATCAAGGATCCACAATACTAGTGACGGAAATGATAGAGATCCTGCATGCAGCTCTGACAAATTAGAAAACTCCACTGCCGTGGGAGTTGCTAATGTGGACTATTTACTATCTGGTAATAAGACGACCCTATGTAATGGAGTAAAGGCAAAACAAGATGATGTCGCCTGTTCCACACATACTGAAGCTGATGATGCCCTGGTTGTGAACAGCACACCACTTGATACCTCTTCCTTGAGCACGCCTCCTGCTAATGGTGGGGAAGAAACCAAGATCAACTGGGAAATTCCAACTCAACAAAGAGCTGATGCTCTGGAATCTCTGCTTGAGCTATGTGCACAGCTACTTAAACAGGATAAGATTGATGAGCTTGCCGGTGTTCTGAGACCATTCGGAGGAGAAGCCGTGTCATCGAAAGAGACGGCTATTTGGTTGACGAAGAGCCTCATGTCTACACATAAATTTACTGGAGGGAACTTACCTCAGCAAGATGATTGTCAATAATCTCTCCGCTGAACTTTCTTGTACATGCATGTGCTTTTTGAGGGTGCTCTTTCGCTAAAATCCATGAGGACTTTTAGCATTAATTTATCCATCATGTGTACATTCGAGTGTAAGTATGAGAAGCGTCTTTCTTGAAGTAGTGTTCTTCTGAATAACGGTGGAGCTGAAGAAGACGCATTCTTTGTTGATTTTACGGATTCAGTTGCCCTCTGTTTGCAAGAGGAAGTTGTCTTTTAAAATGATAGTCGAAGTCATAAGTTATGTGCAAGAATTATGATTGTCTGACTGACGAGCCCTTTCAAGAGTTCAGTACAATTTCTACGCCGCTATCAGCTGATTGGACTATCTTCTTCTTGATGTTGTTGTATGGATTATCAGGGTTAGATCCCTCTCTAGGTCGACAATGGCCAGGTGATATCTTATATTCCCATGCCTCTTCCTAGTGAATCTCTGTATTATAATGTCTTTATGCACAGTATTTCGGAGTGCCATGGCCAATGCGTCCTAATTCTCTCTTTTCTGCTGAGTAATACATTGCCTATGCATCATTTGACCTTTAATCTCATTTTTTTTTAAGACCCTATCCTCAAAGATAAGTTCCTCTCTCATTTGTTCGTGATACAAGTGACGTGCATAAATGCTTGGATATACATGTGATTATGTTAGATCGCACTAAATCCATGCGCAGTAACCGGTGACACTGGACGTAGAAAGGTCGACACCAGAATTGGTATCATGCAACGACCAGGCACTCCACTTGAGAAGGCTTGATAAAATCCTTTATTAATGCGCAACACCAATGTGTGAAATTAAGAAATAAAGATAAGAGGACATGGATCAAAGAAGGGAGATATTCTGAAAAGTCTGTCCATTCAAGGACTTGAATAGGAATTGCTCAAACAGCCCTTGGTCTGGTCGGAAGACTCTTCCAGGACAATCCCTTCCCTACTTTCCTCTCGTTCTTTCTCTCCTATCTTGCCATTTTGGTGCTCTAAAGTTCTCACTGCAAATAATAGGCAAAGAAAGACACGACGGAGGCGCCGACCAGAGAGCTGAAGACGGGCAAGGCTGCGGAGGCTCCGCTCGATGGGCCTGGGGCTGGAGCCATGGAGTCATCAGAGGCCAGGACGGCGCTCATTGAGGCGGCAGCAACGAGGACGGCACAGGAGATCTTCTTCATGTCCATTTTCTTGAGAATGCAAGTCCCTTTTTTTTTCCTTTGCCGGGAGACGAAGAACAGAAAGGTCTTATCTTCCTCTCCTTAAGTCTTTTTGTCTTTTTTGGCTGTCCTGAGGATGGTGTGCAGAGGTTAAGATGAATTTATAGGGGAGTGTTGGGGCCATTTTTAGGCTAAAAGCAGTTGAGAATTTGCAATGAAAATCGTGGTACGTGGTTGGTTTTGCATGGCATGAGGGGAAAGTTGGCGGAATTTGGTAATTGTCGATGGTGATGAAGGAGCCGGCCATGCACAAATGTCTCTCCAACGTTAGAATGGCTCTTTCTTGTAGAGAAACAGCAGGTGAACTACGTACATAAATATAGATAATATATTTAACAATATTTACTATGATTGATTTTTGTATACCACAAATCGTAAAGTATAAATCTTGAAACAATGATGGGTTCGTTAAATTAGATGTAGTCAATCATTAAAATGAAATGGCATTTACATTGTATCAGAGGGGGCAAAAAGCATACGGGCATAAATTTTGTTCTAAAAGGTGCAATCTTTCAAACAACTTTATCGTAAAAGGCATGATATGACGAAGAGGTTCTAATCGTGAACCGTTGGGATGATACAACATCGTGCATTAGAATTTAGAAGAGTTGCAGCTCCTCAAAACTAACAGGCTCGTTCACTTCGCTCGTCCAACCGGGGGAAGCTCCCTTCTAGATTAGGTTGGAGATTGGGTGGAAGTTGATTGCCATTGGAGGCCTCAGCCACCAGCCCTACAACCAGAGCGACATATACAATTGCGTTCTTTATTTTAACGTGTTGATATCCATACGGCTCAATCGTCCTATTGAAAACTGTTGATACTCAATTTCATTTTAACATCTCGTGATCAGTGTTAACAGTTTAGGGACTCACTAAAGTGCTAATCGAAGAAAAGCCGAAACAAAATCGTGACAGATCCATATTGGCTGCCGAGCAAGAGTGTGCCCACGAAGCATGATTTTTCCCCCGCCATCAAGCAAAAATCACCAGCCGAGCCAAAAGCGAGCGTCCATCCGCAGCTGCAGAGGACGAGACGTGACTGTGTACCCTCTTCCCCTGTCGGACAGCTGGGCCTTCGCTTTTTCTCCATCTCTCGATCTTTTAGGTCGCTTCGCGAAGCGGCAAACCATCAAAAAGTTTCAATTGTCCTGAAGCCACCTTGGTTGGAGCGGGGCCGTGGTCCCTGCACTTCTCATTCTTGGCTCAAAAGGCATGAGCAATCAAGCAGAAGGGTCGCATTTCGATTCCGATACGCTAACCGCTCGAACGCATGCAGTTCCGATGTCTTCCGGAACTGATCACACCGCTTCAGAGCCTATATAAGTGCACTTCTTACATCTGTTCCCAGAGAAACCCAACTTGCAGTCGCAGCATACCGAGAAGATCGATGGCAGGCCCCGGGAACCGCCGCATGGGAAGTGAAATCGTGATGCTCGTGGTGGTGGTGATGGCAGTGTGGTTGTGCGGAGCGGCTCGGGCGCAGGAGCTGGCGGCCGCTCCATTGCCTCAGCTGGATACGGGGGCGGCCGGGCTGCCTCATTCGCCGCTTCAGGATGCTTTTGCCTACCTCTTGCTCTCCGCTGCTCCCCTCATAGTTTTGCTGCTCTGAGCTACATCCTACACTCTCTGTTTTCATGATACATGCGATGTGATATGATATTTTTGTTATATGATTGTGTTCTATAGTTCCGGCGATGATTCGATATTGTAATAGAAAAGAAATCAGGTCAAGTAGTATTGTCCTGATATATATAAATTTCTTGTATACACTGCCTTCCAGTGTCTTACTTCGATAGTATTCCGACTCATTAGATTTCTGCTTAAACTAGAGCTTCTGAACTCTCACATGCTATTTTTGGCAACTTTAGAACTTGTTCTCCATTCCTCCCGTGGGCCTTTATAGAATTCCGATTTTGGAGTGCGCAACAATTTAAGAATCGCGTGCCTTTATAGAATTTCGGTTTTGGAGTACGCAACAATTTAAGAATCGCGTGCCTTTATAGAATTTCGGTTTCGGTTTTGGAGTACGCAACAATTTAAGAATCGCGTACCTTTATAGAATTTCGGTTTTGGAGTGCGCAACAGTTTAAGAATTGCGTGTGCAACAATTTAAGAATCACATTATATATAAAATCAAAATTTATAAATCATAGGATCGGTTTTGGAGTGCGCAACAGTTTAAGAATCGCATTATATATAAAATCAAAATTTATAAATCATGGGATCGGTTTTGGAGTGCGCAACGGTTTAAGAATCACATTATATATACAATCAAAATTTATAAATCATGGGATCGTTCTTTGCATTTGCTGTCACTTACGGTGAGCCTGAATCAGTCAACAGTAGTGTTGGGACAAAAAAGTCAGTCGACCGTTTCTCTTATAAATTGCCAACAGACACAAGGTAACTGGAAAGTTGCAATTTCGAACGAGCAGTTTGATATCACTTCCGTAGCCAAAGATTGTAGGAATGGAACGTCTCGAAGGAAAGTCTCTTCCCCTTGGTGGTGAATCTTCATCGTGGGATTACGAGGTGTTCTTTAGCTTTAGAGGGCCCGATACTCACTCAACCATCACTGACTCTCTTTATGAGACCATGATCCGGGCCGGGATTCGCGTCTTCAAAGATGACGAAGAGCTCCGTGTTGGAGAAGAGATTGGAGGCGAGCTTCTAAGAGCAATCTCTATTTCAAAAATCTATATATCGATCTTCTCTAAAGACTATGCTTCTAGCAAATGGTGTCTTCGCGAGCTCGCACACATGGTGGCGCATAGGAAGAGAGGTGGGAAAGTGATCTTGCCCATCTTCTATATGTGGAGGCATCAGATCTTAAGCTCAGAATTGGATCATACAGTAAGGCCTTAGAAAATCATGAGAACCAGTCTAGCAAAATTGTGACCAAGCAGTGGGAGGAGGCCTTAAAAGAGGTCGCTGCAATCAAGGGATTGAACTTAAAAAATCTCCGCTAATTAACAATTTCTATACTTTCATTTCTAAATTTATTTGGTCATTGCTTTCACCCTACTTAATGTGCCATTTGGTCTGTTTTCACCCTTTGTCATGCTAGAAGGGTGGCACGAGCCAAAAAAATTTGTCTGGTTCATGCACTTGGCTGTGGAGCTAGTTTTGGTGGCCAAATCACACGTTAGAACCTTCGCTGATTTGACCATCTGAAAGCTCTTCAAAACTGCACCCCACATCAAATTCCAAATATTGTTATATTGGGTTGGAAATCCCACTTCTGGAGCTCCCCAGACCCTCCCCTGTTTTACAAGCCATAGCTTACCATCAGAAAGAATTCTCCATATAGGGTATTCGATAGAACTAAGCAACCTATTGACCCCGTGATTCAGAAAGACATTCAGTAGACTCAAAACTATTGACATTCAAAATGTGAATTCAGAGCCAGAATTTACAACAGACCAACGAACTACTGAAACCACAATAAACAAAAAGCTGACTGTTTAGCAAAACCACAAAGCACACATCAGTAAAACCAAGTCTAAAGTAAGCTGTTGTGAGCTACGATAGGCATCCAACCAGACATACTAAATGGTTACAGAAAAATTCTATGGCATTAAAAAGAACTATAGTCATGGTAAGAGACAGAGAGAGAAAGAACCTTCTTTCCATCCCATCTTAGACGGAGGTTTGTGGCCAACATTGTCAGCCTCAATTTTAGCCTTCTCAGCAGCCTCTCTAGTTGCTTTCTGTGCAGCTACATCATTACAGTTTGATAGGAACTTTTCAAGCTCTTCTAGAGGAATGTAATCACCCATGTGATGACCCCTTTTTGCAGGAGCTACAATGGAAAACATGACATGAGCTGAAAATTGATAAAAACCATGCAGAATAGACACTTAAAAGAAAATTACCCAGAGTTAGAAAACATATGTTATAAGAGACAATACCAACCTTGGAGGGAAGCAGGTGGAGGCATCTCATCTTTTGACTGTTTAGGTTTCTTCCTCCTTCTTCTTGAGCAACTTTTTTCATGTAAAATTCCATCATTGCTACAAGATTTGCATTTGCCACACACAAGCAAGGATCCAATTATTATAAATGACTGTCTAGTTAAGCAAGTAAAAGTACAAACCTGCAAAAGCAATTACCATGTTAAAATGGTAAAAGAGGGCTGAATAGAAGAAGAAGATTATGGTACAACATTGCCTTGTATTTTCTATATATTTCAAGAGAATATCTTCTATGCACTTATTGCTATACAACACAATGAATATATATAGGCTAAGCACTAGGTTTACAAGAGACATGATTTTGTGGGATACAATCTTTAGAGAATTATGTCTTGAGGAGCAAGTGGTGGAGGAATTGTAGATGTATTCTTGGAAGGAAATGATTTGACTCGATGACCAAATCGTGGAGGAATTGTAATAGTTCCATGATGCTAAAGGGATTTCTTGTTATGGAAATCCCTTATAATGTTTCGAAGATGACAAAATTCTTCTCAGTTTGGGTAGGATTGAATTTGAAATGAACTGCTCATCTATATGCTTGATTTTAACAATCAAAGTTTTTGGTTTCACATATTTATGCTTCTGCGCATGTTTATGATTTCTCAAACTGAGACCGTTGTATTATTTATATGGCAGCCAAGATAAACTTATATCCGTTGCGACCCGATCTCGCCGCCCCTCGAAATGTATCCAAGGAGGGGAAAGGTCGAGTTTAGGGATACTTGATCTCAAGATCACAAGCTCTCCCAAGCTCGTACCCCGCGTGAGAGCGAATTTTATTTATACGATCTAGGTATTCAACAACCTAAAAAATAGACAGGAGTCGCCACTAGCCTCATTTTTTGGGGTCGGCTAGAAACCCAATCGAGGGTCGGGAGTGTTCCCTCGATTCCTACGCAACCAGATATCTAGGTTCGGGCACTTGGGTTACGCTAATATTACTATTAGCGCCCTTTCGGTACCTAAACAGTATGTTGCGTTTTTCCTAACATGTCAATGCGTTTCTTTTTATATTTTCAGGATCATCAATTCTATACTAAATGATCATGCGTGGTGAATTATTTACATGCTATTCTATTTCTAAAAAATAGAAAGGAAAACAACCAATGAAATTGAAATTGCAAGACATTAAGTAAGCAATCAAGGAAAAGCCGTAAATCTATCAGGCAGTCCTAAAAATATAAAAGAGAAACAATTAAAAAGAAAGAAAGAAACCCACAACTCGTCGGGTTTTATACAATGCATGGAACCCGAGACATATGTCGGGAGAGAAACAAATATTACAGAATAACGGTCGGAGTGGACATCGACCTCCACCATCTTCACTTCTTCTCCACTTTTTGGATCCTATTCTAAACCTAATCTAGGAAAAAAGGATCCCTTTCCTCATCTTATATGACTAAGACAACGCATAGAAATCATTATTATAACGAATAGATGTAAGCATCAAACATGAAAATGAATCTAGCAAACTCAAGTCACAAACAGGACAAAATACAATGCATGTTTAAAGGTTCGTAAGATCACCTAGACAATGTACAAAAATGTGAAACTTGCACATGACATAATGTTGAATGCGAAAAAGGTTTGGGTAAACATTTAACCCTAAATCAGAATGCAAAGAAGTCACACAAGTCATTAATATTGCAAAGTGACTTAGAACTAAGAATGTCATGCATGACAAATTTAAATTGCAATTAGCCGAATGGATGCATGATATTCACATCAAACGAGATTCAAATATGATATGCCCTAAGTATGTCTAGAAAACACCAAGCATCAAGTATGCTCTTAAGGAACTTGATTGAAGACATTTTCATAGAAACGCAATCAATTAGAATCACAGCAGGGATTGCACAAAACATGGATGATATTCATTGAAATGAAGACATAAAGAAAATCTATGAAAGTCCAAGTATATAGAAGGAAATGTCTCGATCATCTATCATGAGACATCGAAGTCCTACTTTGTTCACAAAAATCTATATGAAAAAAAAAAACAGAAAAGAAACAGGGCAATATGTAACATAGGCATTCTACAATATATTGAAAGTAACTAGACACATCTACTATTTCGTTTCAAGACTAACATCAACTAGTCACAGAAAAGACAGCATTGCAGTTCAAGACAAATTCCAGATTTCAAAACTCGATTTGAAAAAAGGAAAGGCAGGGCAAATGATGACCAAGTCGCACATATAATATGTCAATGGAAAGCTTGAGAAGCCTATTACAAATCTCTAGAAGACATTAAGTCCTAATAACATCATCTTCCAGCTCATTCCAGTTAAAACAGAAAATTGCAGTAGGTCAAAACAGCAAATCAACCTAAAAAACTACTGCAGAATTGACAGACTTTGTCGGTATTTTTCGATGACCGGATGATGTCCATTCAGGGCATGCGACATATCAAATCGAAGCTCTACAAGTGTATTTTTTATGTCTAGAAGGGCTCGAAGTCAAAAAACCTTATCTAGCACCTCATTTAAGCCAAAACAGAAAGTCTATTATCACAAACACACGAAATTGTAGATTAATAGAAATCAAACTCAATCAACCTCAAGTTCGTGATCATTGATCATCAAATTAAGGTGCTTATCAATGTGAGATCAGCATCATAGGAAAGATTACAACAAGCCCACTTCTTAAGAGAAGTTGAGTCCAATTGATGTCAAATTGATAATGACGACATACAAAATCTGAAGCTTGTAAACCTTGTGAACCCCTATGCCTCTGTTATATTCACTTGGTCCCTCAGAAAGTATACAACAGATGCCAAAATCAATTTCAAAGAAAACAACATTATCAGATTCAGCATGCATATTTTTCTAAAAAATTCAAGAGCAGAGATATATCGATCAACCAAAACAATCTATACAAGAACAGAGCATCTAATGTCTGTTTAATAGAAGCATGACCTGACAACCATCATTTCAGGTGTGTTTTACTAAGAGTGATTACCATTTTTTGCTCTTCCGAGTCTTAATCAGGAGGAGGAACAACTAAAAAGGCTGAAGGCTTTGAAGCTAAAAAGAAACAAGAGGATCGCTGCGAGGGGCGGTTCTATTCTATTCCTGCTCAGCTTGCTCTTGCATCACAACAAGTAAGAAAACAACTACCAACTAAACTTTCCCTTAGCTTCTCATAAAAGGTCAAAATTCAGCGATGCGGAACCAAGTTCTTCTTTTCCTCTACAGAGTTGATCAAAATCTAAAAGAGGCAAAACCACGACCTGTAAAAGAGAGCGTTCCTCCTGACACTGTAGAACAAACTCGTGCTCCACTGGCAGGAGCGGCGATTTCAATGTTTTTCAGTCTCGTTTCAGGAAGATGCCGGGTTCGGTCGGTTCAATGGCTGAATTGACGAGGAGAATCCTCCATCGTCCGTCGGCGTGAAGAAGCACATGTTCAAAGGGAGCAAAAGAAAACTTTAGGGGATGGAGATACAGAGATGACTTCTAAAAAAAAAAAAAAAAAACTTTATCAAAAGAAACAAATCTGTAATCTGAATGAGACTTGCCGAGATTTGTGAGGGAAAACCCTCGGGAATGACTTGATTCAGAGAGATCATCGCTGAGCCTTCTTGCGCATGAAATCACCGGAAAGGCAGAATAAAGAAACGATCTGAAGCCGCTGCCAACGCCACCAATCGGTCTCGGAGCTCTACCCTTGGAGCTGAGCCGAGACCCCCAAACTTGGCGCGGATCCGAAACTTTGCACCTCGAGCTCCGGAGGGACGCGGTCCGCGACGAGAATATTAGATCCAGCTGAGAGCGAGATCACGATCGAGCGAGCGTCCGAACCAAAGAATCGAGAGCGATCGAAAGCCTCCTTTACGATCCCCAACCTCCGGTCCCCGATCTCCAAGAGCGATCCGCCGAATCAGAGAACCGAGAGAGAGAATCCCCGATCGAGCGAGCGAGCATCTGATCTCCAAGAAAGAACCGGATCCGCTTGCCGTTGTCATCGTCCCCCGTCGCCGTCGGCGATCGGATTCGGATCGAGCCCCGCGCCCGAACTTTTCGATCGGCAGTTGCTCTCCTTCTAGGGCTCAAGGATCGTCGGATTTGGTGCGGATCACGAGGGAGGCGATCGCTAGGGCGGCGATTGTCGCGAAAAGGCGGTGGCGGTCGGCTCCTTCCTCCGGCTTCTCTCCCCGGAGATGGCGGAATTGACCGATGGATTCCTTCGATCTTTTCGGTTTTTCGCCAACTCCCCAGCCGAGAGAGAGAGAGAGAGAGATTCAGAGAGAATCCGAGAGCGCCTCTCAGAGGAGAGAGAGAGCCGGTTCTAGAGCCGAGAGAGTCTGCGGAAGAGCGGGAAAGAGAGCCCCAAAACGAGAGAAGGAGAGTTCGCGCGCCAACATTTTTTTTTTTTTTTTTTTTAGAGAGAGAGAGACCTCCAAGAGAGAGAAAAAGAATCGTCAAAATGGCCTCCTCCAGAGAGCATCACCGTGCGAGCTAAAACCCCACCTTTTTCTTCTTCTTCTTTTATTATTGTTTCCTTTACTTTCTTTTCTTTTCTTTTTTTTCCGTTTTTTTTTTGCAAAATATTTATTTAAAATGTCGACGAAAATTTCAGGTGTCAACAGCGTTCCTCGCGCGACCCAGCGCTGTTCGCCTCTGTCCAGCTCTGTTCCGCCACGATCCGACCGCCTCTAGCTGCCGCTTGTCGTGTCGCGACCCGATCTCGCCGCCCCTCGAAAAGGTCAGGTTTAGGGATACTTGATCTCAAGATCGTGAGCTCTCCCAAGCTCGTACCCGCGTGACAGCGGATTTATTTATGCGGTCTAATTGTTTAACAACCTAAGAATATAGACAAGAGTCGCCACTAACCTCATTTTTGGGGGTCGGCTAGAAACCCAATCGAGGGTCGGGAGTATTCCCTCGATTCCTACGCAACCAGATATCTAGGTTCGGGGACTTGGGTTACGCTAATATTGCTATTAGCGCCCTTTTGGTTAGTATGTTGTGTTTTTCCTAACATTTTCATGCATTTCTTTTTATATTTTCAGGATCGTCAATTCTATACTAAATGATCATGCGTGGTGGATTATTTACATGCTATTCTATTTCTAAAAGATATAAAGGAAAACAACCAATGAAATTGAAATTGCAAGACATTAAGTAAGCAATCAAGGAAAAGCCGTAAATCTATCAGGCAGTCCTAAAAATATAAAAGAGAAACAACTAAAAAGAAAAGAAAGAAATCCGCAACTCGTCGGGTTTTATACAATGCATGGAACCCGAGATATATGTCGGGAAAACGAATATTAAATGACAATGGTCGGAATGGACATCGACCTTCACCATCTTCACGCTTTATCCATGCTCAGGATCCTATTCTAAACCTAGGCTAAGAAATAAGATTCCCTTGCCTCATCTTATATGACTAAGACAACGCATAGAAACCATTATTACAACGAACAGACATAGGCATCAGACATGAACATGAATCCAGCAAAATCAAATCACAAACAGGACAAAATACAAGGCATGTTTAAAGATTCGTAAGACCACCTAGACAATGTACAAAAATGTTAAACTTGCACATGACATAAGGTTGAATGCGAAAAAAGGTTTGGGTAAACATTTAACCCTAAATCAGAATGCAAAGAAGTCACACAAGTCATTAACATTGCAAAGTGACTTAGGACTGAGAATGTCATGCTTGACAAATTCCAATTGCAATTAGCCAAAGAAAAGACAGTGAGCAAAGAAAAACTGACACTAGAGAACAACATAACTCTGGACATCTTTACAAACAAAACACACAGAGTTTGGAACGGTAGAACACAAATAAGCTACTGGGCAAAGTGATTAGTGTTGGAAATTGGTTTGATGGTGGATGTCTAATATCAATTATCAAACAACAGAACTTTGCTAAAAAAGAGAACAATAGAGTAAGACCATCCCACATGTGATTTACTTTTTTGGTATTATCAACCTCAAAATCTATGCTCAAAAGGTCATAGGAAAGTGGCAAACAATCGGGCCTACCCAAAAACAGAATATGCATTTCTGACCAATGCAAATTCCAGATTTCAGAACTTGATCTAAAAAGAAGAAAAGCATAGCAAATGATAGGAAAATTAGACAAACTAGGCATCGTTAGAAAGCTCAAGGTGTCATTTACAAATTCCTATTAGGTGACAATTGCAATTTAGGTCTTTTTCTAGCTCAAGCAAAGTCATTTGTATAAGTGGTCAGATCAGATTATAACAAGCAGAACACATCAGCAGATTAGTGCTCTTTGCAAGAAGCATCAGGCAGAGCAAATGATGGTCAAATCGCACATATAATATGTCTATGGAAAGCTTGAGAAGTCTATTATAAATCTCTAGAAGATATTAAGTCCTAATAACATCATCTACCAGCTCATTCCAAGGACCGAAGCATATAAGTCAAAACAGGCATACGAATTTCCACATCAGAGCAGAATACAACAATTTTCCAGAATTACTTCCTAACTTTTAAAAAAGATTTCATGCGGCTAACGATATCGGATCAGGGTGTATTATAGCTCGTTGGAAAGATACCCGAACCATCTTTGACTTTCATGCAGACTTTGAAAACAGAAAACCACAACAACCAGCTTATATTAAGTCATTTGCACAGAAGGTCATTCAGAACACAGAACACAATAAAGAACGAATTTCCAGAAGCTGGTGCTAAATGCCAATACATGCCAAGGAAAACTGACAGCCACATTACAATACAAAAAGCCAAAAAGGAATGTTTTCATAAACCCACAAAGAATTCAGTACAAAAAAAAAAAAAAAAAACTCAGCAAGAGTTAATTCAACGCTAGTCCATCAACAATTTGTACATTTCATTAATGGAAGTGCAATACACAACTCCAGCCACTATTCTTCTGATTGTTTGTTTACACTCAATCAATGCTTTCTTCCTCCTTGGTGACCATTTTGAATTGTTTGTTGTTCCTTATGTTTCGTTTTGCATATTTCGCTCTATGCATGGGCCTATATGTCATTTTCCAATAGATCTTCCACGCTCGTGTTTTCAATTTGGTAGCCATATCTGTTTCTGGACTTGTCATTCATCATATGCTCCTCTTTGGTACCCCGGAGTGGTAGTCATGCATATTCCATGCTACGGCATCTTTGATTTGACAATTAGGCTCAAGCACATATTGTCGTTGAGATGATTCCCAGAATCTCATCAGAGTCCGAAACGAGGAATATCTAGATGAAGAGTTTAGCGTAGTAGTTTTGCTCTATTAGACGAGTTCTCACCACCGTTTCTGGTGGCTGCTGCAATTCCCACAGGGCGGCCTCGCTGGTGTGATGATTTGGTGGGAATTCACAATCAGATGGAAGCCGTTATCAAGTTGTTAGGCCTAGGCACTCTTGATGTACAATTTGTGGTGATTCACGGTATGAGGGGTATTGGCAAAACAACTCTTGCTAAGGCTATCTTTGAACGTATCTCTTCCCAGTTCCAAAGTTGCAACTTTCTTTTAGATATCCGTGGAAATGACATTTTAAGTTTGCGAAAGAAATTGTCACGTGACATCCCCTCATACCGTGAATCACCACAAATTGTACATCAAGAGTGCCTAGGCCTAACAACTTGATAACGGCTTCCATCTGATCGTGAATTCCCACCAAATCATCACACCAGCGAGGCCGCCCTGTGGGAACTGCAGCAGCCACCAGAAACGGTGGTGAGAACTCGTCTAATAGAGCAAAATTACTACGCTAAACTCTTCATCTAGATATTCCTCGTTTCGGACTCTGATGAGATTCTGGGAATCATCTCAACGACAATATGTGCTTGAGCCTAATTGTCAAATCAAAGATGCCGTAGCATGGAATATGCATGACTGCCACTCCGGGGTACCAAAGAGGAGCATATGATGAATGACAAGTCCAGAAACAGATATGGCTACCAAATTGAAAACACGAGCGTGGAAGATCTATTGGAAAATGACATATAGGCCCGTGCATAGAGCGAAATATGCAAAACGAAACATAAGGAACAACAAACAATTCAAAATGGCAAGGATGTCACGTGACAATTTCTTTCGCAAACTTAAAATGTCATTTCCACGAATATCTAAAAGAAAGCTGCAACTTTGGAACTGGGAAGAGATACGTTCAAAGATAGCCTTAGCAAGAGTTGTTTTGCCAATACCCCTCATACCGTGAATCACCACAAATTGTACATCAAGAGTGCTGCCCCTGTGAGCTCTGAAATATGGCCACGCCTCGTGAAACTAGCGCACGAACTGCTCGTTCTTCTCCGAGCCGCCGCTGCCACCGCCGCTCCCCTCGTCACCCCTGCTCTCCTTCGGATCGCCGAAGGCGTGGCTCCTGAACCCGAGCCCCCCGCCGCCTTAACCCCGAGCGCTCCGTCCTCCACCGCCGCCAGAGGCGAGGGGCTCGAGAGCCATGCCCTCGCTCACGGCGGCGAGGGGCGGCACGATAGCTCGTCGGGCTCAACGGCGAGACGGCTCGTCGGACGAGCGGTGGGTGGTGATGGTTCAGTGGCCAAGAGATGGTGGTGAGTAGGGCGTGGGGTGGCGGTGTGGTGGTGGGTGAAGTGGCGAGGGGCGGTGGTGTGGTGGTGGGTGAAGCGGCGAGGGGTGGCGAAGAAGAAGAAGAAGAAGAGAAGAAGGGGTGGGGTTTCGGCCGAGAGAGGGGGAAAGAGGAGAGAGAAGAAAAGAAAAAGGTTGGGGGGCAGGAAGTGATGTGTGAGGAGGAAAAATGAGAGAAAAGAAAGAGAGAGAGAAGAAAAGAAAAAGGTAAGGGTGGCGAAGAAGAAGAAGAAGAAGAAGAAGAAGAAGAAGAAGAAGAAGAAGAGAAGGGGTGGGGTTTCGGCCGAGAGAGGGGGAAAGAGGATAGAGAACAAAAGAAAAAGGTTGGGGGGTTGAAGTGATGTGTGAGGAGGAAAAAGGAGAGAAAAGAAAGAGAGAGAGAAGAAAAGAAAAAGGTAAGGGTGGCGAAGAAGAAGAAGAAGAAGAAGAAGAAGAAGAAGAAGAAGAAGAAGAGAAGGGGTGGGGGAAAGAGGAGAGAGAACAAAAGAAAAAGGTTGGGGGGTTGAAGTGACGTGTGAGGATGAAAAAAGGGGAGAAAAGAAAGAGAGAGAGAAGAAAAGAAAAAGGTAGGGGTGGAGAAGAAGAAGAAGAAGAAGAGAAGAAGGGGTGGGGTTTCGGCCGAGAGAGGAGGAAAGAGGAGAGAGAAGAAAAGAAAAAGGTAGGGGTGGCGAAGAAGAAGAGAAGAAGGGGTGGGGTTTCGGCGAGAGAAGGGGAAAGAGGAGAGAGAAGAAAAGAAAAAGGTTGGGGGTTGAAGTGACGTGTGAGGAGGAAAAAGAGGAGAAAAGAAAGAGAGAGAGAAGAAAAGAAAAAGGTAGGGGTGAAGAAGAAGAAGAAGAAGAGAAGAAGGGGTGGGATTTCGGCCGAGAGAGAGGGAAAGAGGAGAGAACAAAAGAAAAAGGTTGGGGGCAGAAGTGACGTGTGAGGAGGAAAAAAGGGGAGAAAAGAAAGAGAGAGAGAATAAAAGAAAAAGGTAGGGGGCAGGAAGTGAAGTGTGAGGAGGAAAAAGGGCAGAAAAGAAAGAAAGAGAAGTTATTGCGTATTCTAAAACCGAAATTTTATAAAGGCACGTGATTCTTAAATTGTTGCGCACTTCAAAACCGAAATTCTATAAAGGCACGCGATTTTTAAACTGTTGCACACTCCAAAACCAATTCTATGATTTATAAATTTTGATTTTATATATAATGCGATTCTTAAACTGTTGCTCACGCGATTCTTAAATTGTTGCACACTCCAAAACCGATCCTATGATTTATAAATTTTGATTTTATATATAATGTGATTCTTAAACTGTTGCGCACGCGATTCTTAAACTGTTGCGTACTCCAAAACCGAAATTCTATAAAGGCATGCGATTCTTAAATTGTTGCGCACTTCAAAACCGAAATTCTATAAAGGCCCAAGGGAGGGGAGATACTTGAAGGTGTTGGTAGTGAAGTTGCAGCACAGAAACTCAGAGGTCGTGCCGGCACCACTGTTACAGTGAAAGTGCAGAGTGTAATTACTTTCCTTTTGCTTCTTTCAATATAAATTTTCTTCTTTTTTTTTTGAGCAAATTTCAATATAAATTTTCAAATATTTAGGTTTTATTCTGGCAAATGGACATTCATTTTGATAGTTGATGACATACATGCATGAATGTCAGCAAAACAAGAGATGCTTGCGCTAACTGATTATTGCAGGATACTCAGTGATTATTTTCACCTGGGTGCTACTAAACCATACATGCCCGACTCTTTAAGCTTATAATGAGAGTAGGCATCATAGATATGAACCAGGGCTTTCACTATTCATAGGCATTCAGAGTTTGTTCATCATTTGAACAGCTTATAAGTGAACCTGAAGTCCATGTGGCCATGTTTAGCAAAGTTGAAATGAAAGTAGACTGCACAGACTTGAGCCTTTTTTTTTTTTGGTCGGACACAATCATGAGAGCCTAAGTTTTGCAGTTACTTGGCTTTTGCAGTTCAAAATTGATATGCGCCACCATTTCAACATAACATTCATCTTGGATTAGACTGTTCGGCACAAAAAGGGAAGTTGATGTGTACTTTTGTAGGGGTACTAGACCAACTATGGGTGATCACATCAGTGATTATTGACCACATCTTGGTATTGCGACATTTAGGACCAAATAAAGGTGCATTAAGATTCAAAATTCATTCCAAGCCAAGCGAAGACAATACGGATTAGAAATATAAAAAGTTGGATTCTTCACAAGCCACTTTTGCATCCGAGTTAGAAGCATTTGTGTATAAAGACTTCCGCACGTTACAAAATACTGTATTTTCAACGGTCTAGCGTACAACGTTTACTCTTCTAAATTCATGCAAGTCCATTGTTCGGAAAACGTAAATTCATATTGAATTTTTAGTCCTACAGGGGATATACATGTTATACACGTTCTTTGAATGCCTTCTCTAATGGAAACAGCTCACGTAGAGTTTGGAGGGACGCGGTGTAGACGCACGTAGGTAGAGGGCGGCGCCGCGTGGGTGACCGACTTAGAACGTGGGCGGGATGCTGGATTGAAGATTTTGGTTGACCCATCTTTTTGACCAGGCTCGTCTTGCCAACCATTTGATTATTTTCTTTGTATTTGTCCGCTCCGCGTGGATCGCCTCATTCTCTGCTGCTTTTCTCAAAAAGCAACTCCGCACATGGACGCAACATGACGACCCGCTGCCGACACCGAAAATGTACGGCGGAGGCAGAATTATAGCTGTGTTCTCATTATCGAGGGGGACCTCTGCAACCTTGGCTCCGAGAGGCAGGAAACCTCACATGATGTATATGAAAATAAAAAAACCGACTTGATGAAAATTACACTCAAAGATTTGAATTTTGAATCCTGAAATATACAGCTAAAAACATGTTAAAATTTCACCGTTGGGAACTCAGTGAAAACAGACAGATCTGATCAAATGAGACTTTCTCAAGAAAAAATTTAGACTTTTGTTGGTACACTTTTAGGTCTGGCGGATGATTTCATCTTTAATTTTTGTCTACGAATGCACTCTATAGTACTTGCGACTTCATGCAAAACAATTCAATGATAAAATTAAAACGCATTCTTCCCAAGTCGATTGAAACAAGATTGAAGGATGTGGGGCGGGTTGATATTTGTTTTCCATTTCAAAAATTGACGCCGGCAAATCAATAACACGTCAAGTTTACAAAATTTTCTTCTTCGATTGACTTATTTTGTTAAACAATCTAAGGAACGAATGAAAACTGGGTATGATCATAGCATATGGTTTCGTTTTTCGTAGAAGAATTATAGATGGGACGTACGAAATATATGAATGAATATATCTATATATATATCAAATATATGAATGAATATATATATCAAATACCATATAGAATCACCGATGTTCACAAAGAATCAATCCAATCTAATCAAAACCCCCGCCGAAACAAATCACTCCTCAATCGCTCCCCCCTGTATTACATATATCCACACAACGGCATAGCGCGCACACTCCAAAAAATCGCCGAAACGGGCCCTCAGTACTTGAGCAGAGCGAGAAGAGACAGCGCCACCGAAGATCCGATGACCGCGAGCGAGGCCGGCGCGAACGCAGCTCCGGACTCCATCGGCGCCGGCGCCGGCGCCGGCTCGGACGCCTGAGCAGAGGCCGCCGCGGCCATGAGGAGGACCGCCACCACGAAGGCGACCGCGAAGGACCCGAAGCTCCTCAATCCTGCTGCCGCCATTGCCGAAACGAGTAGGAACTGACGAGCGGATCGCGAGCGAGCGAGAGCTTTCGGACCGCCGGGAGATCGGAGTTGCAGATGAGTAGAAGAGTCGTGGGAGTGATGGAGGCTTTGGGATGCGATGAAGAAGAAGAGGATGGGAGATCGCTATTTATAGGCGGGCGAAGGGGCGCGTGGTCCTCACCGGAGCAGACGAGGGTGGGGACAAACAGCTCGCCAACGTTCACTTAACAGCTAGATTCTTTTTTTTTTTTTTTTGAGAGAGACTTAACAGCTAGATTAACTGATTGATGGGCTTTGCAGAAGCAGATGTATAAATCAAATTGCATTTTGTACTTTCCATTAATGGATCTTGCTGAAATTGTCATTAAAAGATGAAAGGGTTCTGGCAGTATAACAGAGTGTGAAGTTTCTCTCCTAATCTATGTGTGTCTTCAATAATTTTTTATTCAATGTGGATCACTCACATCTTGATATCTATCAACTCTTTACATGTATTTAAATAATCTGTCAGGAAAAAGTAAGAATGAAAAGATAACTGAAATGTGAAATCTCCCCTCGTCTCGTAGCTGTCACAAAAATACGTTTTGCTACTACAGGTAGTGTTGATTGAAATTGACGGTATGTAAATAAATCTTGAATCCAAACTTTATATGTTAAATTTCTACTCAAACTCAACTGTGACTTCTGCATATCTTAAAGTACAGTTGCGTACACTTCTAAGCTTGGACATAATTTATATAATGGCATAAATTTCAGTTAAGTGATCCTTTATGGGTAAAAATGGTGAGACTAAGCCTGCTTACTCAAGCTCAGTATAATATCAAATTTGGCATTTTTTATTGACTTGGCATGAAAGTTGCTAACAATTCCACCTTTGGAGAACACTCAATATCAAAAACCAGTCCAATAAGATCCCCAGCATATTATACTGCACTAGGCGGGTTAGACTGGGATATTTCTTGCTGAGGACATAAATTGTACAGTCTATGCTCTCTGTCTAACAAGGATCTAATATTTTGCTGTATGCTCCTTCAGAGATGAAAGAACTGAATGAAGCTGTTTCATTATGATTGATGACAAAGGCTGACGACAGCATGATTGTGTTCCCATGTGTCTCCCTTAAGACTTGGATCCTCTATTTTGGCTTAGTGGGCACCCGCAATTTGGACCATCTGCTCCTTGTTCTAGTAATTTATGAGCTCTTAATTCAACTTAGTTCCTTGAAAAATTAGCTGGGCCATCATGATTTCCTTATGTTGTTTCTTTGTTTATTTTTTCCAGACAGTCTGCTAATGGCTGTCATTGCACACCGCGCTTCCTAGTTGGTATCCGTTTGCTATGTGCAGATACTCTTCATTCTAAACTTTTTACCAGTGCTTGTATTGTGTGATAATAATTGGTTTCTGCTCATAAGAGAATATTCTAGATGTTTATTATCCCTTTAAAGATTCTTTTTGCAAATGTCCAGCTCCATGACGTCAAAAAGTATATTTCTAGTTTTCTGAGATCTTTCTCATTTGTATTCAGGGGAGATACTTGAAGGTGTTGGCAGTGAAGTTGTAGCACAGAAACTCAGAGGTCGTGCTGGCACCATTGTTACAGTAAAAGTGCACAATGTAATTACTTTCCTTTTGCTTCTTTCAATATAAATTTTCACATATTTAGGTTTTGTTCTGACAAATGGACATTCACTTTGGTAGTTGATGACATACATGCATGAATGTCAGCAAAACAAGAGATGCCTGCGCTAACTGATTATTGCAGGATACTCTGTGATTATTTTCACTTGGGTGCTACTAAACCATACATGCCCGACTCCTTAAGCTTATAATGAGAGTAGGCATCATAGATTTGAACCAGGGCTTTAACTATTCATAGGCATACAGACTTTGTTCATCATTTGAACAACTTATAAGTGAACCTGAAGTCCATGTGGCCATGTTTAGCAAAGTTGAAGCGAAAGTAGACTGCACAGACTTGAGCTAAGTTTTCCAAGTTTATAAGATATGAATATTTCACTATCAATTATCTGGTCATCAATGACCCATGCAATCTAAGATAACCTGAATTTTTTGTGTATCGAGAAGAAAGTTCTCCTGTGTATCTTGAGATTTTTAATGGCCGTCTCTATCTAATGTCAAAAAATGCTGAATATGTTCATTTTTCCAGGGTACTGATGGGGGAAGTGCTTCTACTGTTAGAGAGGTACTTTTTGTTCTTACGTTGCATGGTGCTAATTGATTGCTGGAATTGCTTTGTTTAAAGAATTTTAAACTCCCCCATACATATGATACCGTGCATATGGAGTTTGAGACGCCATTATCTATGTTTTCCGTGAAAATGCATGCCTCATTAGAAGCTTCTAGTCTTTTAGCTAATCGCTGATGATGTGACCTGGGAACCTCAACTGCTTGAAGGTCAAACTACCCCGCGAGTACATCAAACTTTCTCCTGTATCCAGTGCCATTATTCCTCATAGAATGCCTGATGGTAGTATCACAAAGACTGGTTATGTTAAATTGTCAGCCTTCTTCCAGGTAAAGATGCTTGTCTTTTTCCTCTTAGGTGGGGTTTGGTGGAAATTTGTCAACTCCTTAAGTCATGAGTTATGTGCTTCCATTTTTGGCATATATACTAACGGCTCTTCGGCCAAATCCCCAGAATGCTGCCGCTGATGTGGAAAATGCTATTCAGGAAATGGAACGCCAGGATGTTCGCTCATCATATTGGATCTACGGAACAATCCGGTAGTAGCTGGTTTAATATTAGAGTGATGTAGGGGGAAATTTGCTAGTCACTATTTTCTTTTAGTTTCCGATCTATATAAGTGACACGATGTCCTTGCACCATCCTTTCAGGGAGGCCTGGTAAAGGCTGGGCTTGATGTCGCACAGATGTGGCTTGATGGGGATGAGACCCTTCTGAACACTATTGATCGTGATGGGAATTTGCAACCTATCAAGATGATCGATGGGCATGCAATAACACATGATCCGCTTGTCGTGCTTGTAAGAATCTGATCCTTCATGAATCATTTTAGAGCAGCCAATCAGGAGGTTCTTCCAACACCTTCCATCTTGCTGATGTGCAAGAAATTTCTTAGTTGCATTACTGCAAATAGAAAGATCAATACATAAAATAGAAATGTAGACCAAGAGCAGTTGTTCCTGCTTTATCTCATTGCTGATAGAAGTGGCAGAATTGCCCTGTAGGTGGAACAGAAGTCCACGAAATAAAAAATGATTGGAGATAGATGCCTGAGCAGTTTATCATGCCTTAAGCAATGTGGTCTCAATCAAGTTGTTTTGTGCTCTGGATTAAATCTTTTCTCACATCAAATTCAATTTGTCCACCGTTTGAGTAGCTGCAGCGTTATTACATCAAAGCTGTATTCTCTCTAGATGGAGCTTGTTTAGACAATTTGTCAAATCAAGTTTACTTCACAATTATGGATTCTGGGAAATTTGTATTCATTCCTTGGGCCTGATAATGAAATATTTAGTCAATAGAGTTGTTAACTCATTTAAAATGCATTCATTCGGTGATGCTTGTCCGATTTTCTGACAAGCTTCTATGCAATTGTGTTATCTGGATTTGAAGAAGTAGTCTACTGCTCTTCTGTGAGTTCTTCAAAATCTCAGAACCTTTAAACTTTGACTCAGATCATGTTCACCTACTCTTACTTCACCTGGAATAGGTCAATGAGGGAAGTGCAAGCGCAAGTTAGATATTGGCAGGAGCTTTACATGATAATGGCCGTGCTATTCTCGTGGGGCACAAAACTTTTGGCAAGGGCAAAATTCAGGTACTTGGAATATCCATTTGCTTGGAGTCTAAGACACATTGAACCATCTCATTTTGTTTATTTTGGTTGATGCTGATACAGGCTTCCTTCCTATACTTTAAGAATGCTTGGGTGGCTAATCACTGATGCCTTTGTTTGTCATTGCCATTTGCTTAATCTAAACAGACTGTAACGGAACTCCATGATGGATCGGCTCTATTCGTCACAGTAGCAAAGTATCTATCTCCTTCTCTCCACGACATAGACCAAGTTGGGATAACTCCTGATGTCCAGTGCACGGCTGACATGATTAATGTGCTCAAGGAGTCATTGTTTAAAGATGAGCTCTGTCTCAACCTTGGAAGCCGATTCCTGCATCATGGTCGCCGAACATGAGTTGGACATTCAGGAGTCGAAAGGTACAGCTTCCTGAAGGATGGAAATGTCGGATCCATATGATCTCATAGTGTAGACCGTCTGTACAGATCGCTCATGATGAACAAGTGTCTATAGATCTTGAAGGGTTGGACTGAGTGTAGCCGCCCCAGCATATACGAAATTGAATTGCTCCAGAAAAGCAAGTGAATTCATCCTCAAGTTTCGATTCTAGAGAAATGAAACGACAGTATAAACGGGTTTGGTGAGGACTTTGCACAGCCGAATGTATATATGCTGCATCCAGTAAGTTAAGGAAACGTTAAGAGAAGAACGTAAAAATTATACAATCATGAGAGCCTGAGTTTTGCAGTTACTTGACTTTTGCAGTTGAAAATCGATACGCAGCACCATTTTCAACAGAACATTCATCTTGGATTAGACTGTTCGGCACAGACAGGGCAGTCGATGTGTACTTCCGTGGGGGTACTAGACCAACTACGGGTGATCAAATCAGTGATAACTGACCACGTCTCGGTTTTATGACATTTAGGACCAAATAAAGGTGCATTAAGATTCAAAACTTCATTCCGAGCCAAGCAAAGACCATACGGATCAGAATTGTAAAAAAAAAAAAAAAAGATGGATTCTTCACAAGCCACTATTGGGACTGAGTTGGATGCATGTATATAAAGACTTCCGCACTCTACAAAATACTGTATTTTCAACGGTATAGCGTACAGCGTCTACTCTTCTAAATTCATGCGAGTCCATTGTTCGGAAAACGTAAATTCATATTGAATTTTTAGCCCTACAGGGGATATACATGCTATACGTGTCCTTTGAATGCCTTCTCTAGAGGAAACAGCTCATGTAGAGTTAGGAGAGACGCGGTGTAGATGCTCGAAGGTAGAGCACGGCGCCGTGTAGGTTACCAACTTAGAGCGTGGGCGGGATGCTGGATTGAAGATTTTGGTTGACCCATCTTTTTGACAGGCTCGTCTTGCCAACCATGATTGTGTCCTTAGTATTTGTCCGCTCCAGCGTGCATCACCTCATTCTCAGCTGCTTTCAAAGAAAGCAACTCCGCACATGGACGCAACATGACGACCCGCCGCCGACACGGAAAATGTACGGCGGACGCAGAATTATATCTGTATTCTCACTATGGAGGGGGGACCCCCGCAACCCTAGCTCCAAGAGGCAGGAAACTTCACATCATGTATATGAAAATAAGAAACCCACTTGATGAAAATTGTACTTAACGTTAACGCCCTTACTTCAAAGATTTGAATTTTGAATATATGGCTAAAAAAAAATGTCGAAATTTCACCTTTGGGAGTTCAATAAAAACTTGCAGATTTGATGAAATGGGTCTCTCTCATGAAAAAATTTGACTTCTGTTAATACACATTATGTACACTTGCTTGACAGATGATTTCATCTTTAATTTTTCTCACTACTTGCAACTTTATGCAAAAGGTTTCGATGATAAATTTAAATGCATTCTTCCTAGGCTGATTGAAACAAGATTGAAGAAACGGGCAAGTTGAGATCCGACGTCCATTTTAAGAATTGACACCGGCAAATCAGTAATATGTTGAGTTCGCAAAATTTGCTTCTTCAATCTGACTTATTTTATTAAAAGATCCTAGGAATGAATGAAAACTGGGTACGATTGCGGTATAAGTTTCACGTTGGGGTTGAATCTTGATTTCGCTTTTCGTAAAAGAATTGCTGATGGGACATATATATGAAATGTATGAATGAATATATATATCAAATACATATAAAATGACCGATGATCACAAAGAATCAATCCAATCAAAACCCCCGCAAAACAAAATCACTCCTCAATCGCTCCCCCCTGTATTACATATATCCCACACACCGGCATAGCGCGCACACTCCAAAAAAAATCGCCAAAACGAGCCCCTCAGTACTTGAGCAGAGCGAGAAGAGACAGCGCCACCGAAGATCCGATGACCGCGAGCGAGGCCGGGGCGAACGCAGCTCCGGACTCCATCGGCGCCGGCGCCGGTGCCGGCTCGGACGCCTGAGCAGAGGCCGCCGCGGCCATGAGGAGGACCGCCGCCACGAAGGCGACCGCGAAGGACCCGAAGCTCCTCAATTTTGCTGCCGCCATTGCTGAAACGAGTAGGAACAGACGAGCGGATCGCGAGCGAGCGAGCGAGCGAGAGAGCTTTCGAACCGCCGGGAGATCGGAGTTGCAGAGGAGTAGAAGAGTCGCGAGAGTGATGGAGGCTTTGGGATGCGATGAAGAAGAGGAGGATGGGAGATTGCTATTTATAGGCGGGAGAGGGGGCGCGTGGTGCTCACCGGAGCAGACGAGGGTGGGGACAAACAACTCGCCAACGTCCAACGTTCACATAACAGCTAGATTCACGAGAAAAAGCCATTTTACATGGCCGTTGGGCTGGCAGTCGGTCGGGGGCGATGATTGCGTGCGGGCTCTCGATTTCTTTCGGCACGCGGCGGCTGCTGCGATTGCGACACGTGTACGGAGGGATCTCGTCTGTTTGGGGAACTGTCGGCAGGCCCATTGGGCCTCCGTGTATGGCCCATTCCGAAGTTGAGCCCATTGGGCTCGAGACGGCCCTTGCTTCGCTCTTGATTTTTCTTTTTTCTTTTGTTTTTTTTTAACCAATTGATCGGCCGGTTTCCAGTTTTCATGTTAGCACTAGCAGTAGCATGACGTGGCACTCACGAATTTACTAATACCCAATTAAAAATTGACACGTGTCATTGAAAAAAAAAAATTAAATTAAAAAGTTAATTCTTTTTTCTCTTTTCCCCTCCATCTTCGACCTCCGCTCCGCCCAGGCTCCGCCATCTCCACCGCCCAAGTCGCCACCGCGGCCACCGTTGTCCCTGAACCACCGCCCCACCGTGGCTGCCACGGTCTGCGGCAAAGCTGTTGAGCTCGTCGCCAGCAGCCATGGACGAGCCAAGACTCGAGCTCAAAGCTGTTGAGCAGCAAACTAGATATGGAGATGTAGAGGAGCGTTGCGGCAAAACAGATCTGGAGATGCAGAGGAGCGGTCGGCCATGGACGACTTCTCGGTCTGCGGCAAAGCTGTTGAGCTCGTTGCCGACGACCATGGATGAGCCAAGACTGGAGCTCGAAGCTTTTGAGCACTAAACCAGATTTGGTTTGCAGCAAATCAGATCTAGAGGAGTGGTCGGCCATGGATGGCTTCTCGGCGGCAAAGTTGTTGAGCTCTTTGCCGGCAGCCATGGACGAGCCAAGATCTGGAGCAGCAAACCAGATCTGGAGGTGTTGCAGCAAACCAGATGCAACACCTCCAGATCTGGAGATAATCTCCGCGTCCACTCTCTCCGTCGTCTCGCTGGATTTGGAAATGAGGAATGGGTGGAGGAGACGGCCAAACTGGTTTGATAGGGCGCCGGCAACTCCAACTCCGCCGGTGGCGATGGCGGAAGGAGGGGCGGAGGTGACTTGGGCGGTGGAGATGGCGGAGCCCGGGCGGAGGGGAGGTCGAAGATGGAGGGGAAAAGAGAAAAAGAATTAACTTTTTAATTTAATTTTTTTTTTTGCAATGACACGTGTCAATTTTTAATTGGGCATTAGTAAATTCGTGAGTGCCACGTCAGCTGATGACGCGGCACTCGCGAACCACTGAATATTTTCTCTTCTTTAGTGGGGCGCTCTCTCTCCTCTTTTCTTTCCGAGGGCTTCTCTTCACCTGCTCTCTCTCTCTCTCTCTCCCTCTCTCCGGAGAAATTTTTGCTGGTTTCTCACTCGATCAACGAAGAGACGAAGAGACGAAGAGACGAGATTTTTGTTCGTCATCTTCTCCAGAAAAGCGAACTTTGAAGCGATTTCCACCAACACAGATCAAGCAAAAGGCGAAACTTCGGACGACCAGGGCACGGAGAGTGGGGAGTCAGTTGCAGTCTCCAGAAAGAATTTGGTTGGAAGCTTAGGTTACTTAGTTTGTTATAGCTTACTTAGTTTGTTATTATTAGAAGATATGCAAAATATGCAGAAGATCCTCGGATACTAATTGATCCGATCTTGATATTATAGAATCAATCTAAAAGCTAGATTGATTTATATCGATATGTCTGATATTGCATTTCCTTTTCCAATACATTCTTTGTATTATAATTATTCATCGATGTACATTGTTCAGACACACAGAAAAATATACACAGAAAAGAATTTTCTCCCCGAATCTATCGTCTTTCTCTTTCCCTCCGAACCTTTGCTTCAACCCTTGCTCCCACTTCTGACATGGTATCAGAGCCCTATCTTCCGCACAAAATTGCTGTCGTTTGAATCTGCAAGGCAGATCTCGTGTCTTGTTAACGAGAGAATTGATTATTGTGAGAAGGGAGAAGAAGCGGAGAGAATTTACTTACCATGAATCCAGAGAATCGGCCCCACGTTAGCGCCTCGGAATTCCTTCCACAGGCAATGTTACGCCGATAGTGGAGACGCAAGGCCACAACACTGATGTGGTACCTGCAAACATCACAACACAACAACAATGGCAGATGTTCCCGGCTCAGGCGAGTGTGGGGCAGCCCTTCCCGGGGCAACCTTACCAATGGGTACCTTATCCATGGTACGTCGGGCAAGGCCCGAATCCATCATTGCCGGGGGTAATGAATTACCAGAGCGGTGTTCGGCTCGATGGAGGTCTACCAACCGCAAGCGGGGCAAACTCGGCCACCGAGACGTAACCGAGAAGCGGATCGGAGAAGGGAGATCGGGAACAAACCTTCACTCGAGTTCTTTCAATACGGGGCACGGACGGATTCGATGGGTCGGGTACGGGGACGAATCCCTACCCGAACCCAAATTTCCCACAAAATTTTTTTTCCATATCCGATTGCTATCACCGGCCGCCAGGAACCAGGTGACCCCTTGCACGTATCTACCGCCGACGGTCCGAAGTGCGACTCATAAGTCCGCAACCGACCAGGACCCGAAAATTAGCAAATGGTCACAAGATTTCCGGAGGGCCCTTGCGACAAAGGATAAGGACGGCTTCCTCGACGGAGCCGTGCCGATCCCGTCGGACGAGAGGCTAGCAAGGCACTGGAGAAAGTGCAATCGCCCGATCCCACCCGAATCGGCAACCGTGTTTCCCGGCACGTCGCAGCGGGGCTCCCCCGACCGAAGATTCGAAGGCCATGTGGGACAACATCAAAGAGATGTACGGAAAGTTAGATCGGGCAAAACTTTTCGTCTCATGCAGGAACTCACGGATCTTAAACAAGGAAATATGTCAATAACGGCGATATACAACAAACTCTCATCGCTCTGGAACGAGCTCGAGGCCGCAGAAGAAAAGCTCGAGGGACCTCCAGAGACTCTCAGGCAGTACAAATCGATAAGGGAGAGGGAGAAATCCACTCGTTTTCTATTGATTTTGAACGAATCCTACCTGACCTTTAGATCGCGAGATCCCGGCGATGGACCCCGTGCCGCCCCTCGGCCGGATTTTCCAGCTCGCCGTGCAAGAGGAGAACCGGCGACTCACGGCCGGAATGGACACGGGAAGCGACGCCATAGCCCTCGCCCTTCGAGAACGCCGCGAGAGAGATTTGGGGGCGAAAACCCTAATTCGGGAGAATCGCGAAGGGTTGGGGCTAGGGCTTGAGATGGTCGAGCGATCCCTTAAAAGGGAAGGAAGCAGCGGCCAGGATCTAATCCGGCGATCCGACGGCACAGATCGGGAGAGAAGATCTGACGGCTCCGATTTGTCCCGAAGATCCGACGGTCCACAGAGAAGTGATCCGTTTGGCCGGATCTCGACGGTGGAGACAATTCGCGAATAAAAGGATCCGACGGCGATCTTTTCCATACGAAATTTCAGCCAAAATTCAAAAGGGAAAGGTAAATTGTATTGTGAGCACCGTAGACGTCCGCATCATACTATAGATAATTGCTGGAAATTACATGGAAAGCCGGGAGAAAAAGGAAAAAGGAGAGAATTCTCCACTGACTTACCAGTGTGACCAGGACCTACTTGGGACAAGTAGTGATCGACCCATTACCTATGGGCAATATCAAGAATCGATGCAGGCATTGCAAAAGGCAGACATTGGGAAAACAGGGGGGAACTTTTCAGGTATATCTCACTGCCTGATAAACTCAATTTCAAAAAGGGCATGGATAATAGACTCAGGAGCGAGTGATCATATTATTTGTGATGTGAATTTTTTCTCAAAAAGGAATAGGGAATTGGAGGAACCTATTTCGTAGAACTTCCAAATGGAAATATCACTCACGTCACATTTACGAGGACTGTTCAATTAAGCCCCCAAATTATCTTACAAAATGTCCTTTATGTCCCACAATTCCAGTTCAACCTCATTTCCGTGTCCAAAGTCTGCAAAGAAAACTCTTGTCAAATACTCTTTGATACTGACAAATGTTTTTTTCAGGCCCTTTCGACTGGGAAATTGATGGGCTTGGGTAATGTTTCTGAAGGTCTATATTTCTGGACCAGCACTTCAAGTCACCATACTTCAATTCCTTTCAATAAAATGTCATTGTGTAATGTCATTGCCAATGATAAAAATTTCCTTTTACACTCAAGAGTGGGACATAGTGCTTTTTTTCCATATCCTAACTGCCATATTTGTCCTTTAGCAAAACAATCCCGTGCATCATTTCCTTCCAGTACGAAACGTTCCAATAATATTCTTTCCTTAATTCATGTGGATGTTTGGGGGCCATATCACACAAAGCACATCGTGACGGTTCACGTTATTTTCTAACCGTTGTTGATGATCACTCTCGAGCCACATGGGTATTCTTGATGCAATCAAAGGCACGGGTTTCATCTCATTTGAAGATGTTCATTATTCGACTAAAAATCAGTTTGGGAAGTCAATCCCGAGAATAAGAAGCGACAATGGAAAGGAGTTTTTAGCCACGAATGCGAGATCACTCTTTCGGCCCATGGCATTCTACATGAAAGTTCATGTGTTTATACCCCACAACAGAATGGAGTAGTGGAACGTAAACATCGCCACTTTGCCGGAAGTCGCACGCGCTTTAAAATTTCAGGGATCCATACCAAAGCAACATATTGGGGAGATTGTGTCCTTACCGCTTGCCCTACCTCATCAACCGTATGCCTACTCGGATTCTAGCCGGTAAGTCACCTTTTGAATTACTTCATAAAAGGAAACCAAAAGTAGTAGATCACCTACGAGTTTTCGGCTGTTTATGTTATGCTACAACCGTGGGACCTCGAGATAAAATGGGTCCACGAGCAAGAAAAGGCATTTTTATGGGTTACCCTAACCTACGAAAGGATACTACATTCGGATCCATCGACAGGGGAATTTTTGTAAGCGGGACGTCATATTTCACGAAACTATATTTCCATTTCGGGAGACTACGGGGAATCTCAATGTCCCCAATAATTCACAATCTCCAGTTGAAGATAATCTATCTCCCGAATACTTCCTTGCTACATCTCGGGGCAAGTCATTCCACCTTCCATTGATCAAACACCACGAGAAAGCAATATTGGACAACATACCCAGTCCTTCACCCAACGTTGAGAATGAATCGCAAATTGTGCAGAAAATGCTGCTTTGCGAAATATCTCCTTCTCCACCACCGGCGAGATCAGCCACGACGTTCGAAGAGAGCAACAAGGCCACCAACATGGACTAAAGATTATGTTTGTGCCTCACTCAATGGACCGGTATTAACTATCCAACATCTTCTTACGTTTCCTTTGAAAGACTTTCGTCGGATCATAAATGTTGCATTAGTCGAATATCCGACGAAGTAGAACCGTCTAGTTATGATGTGGCATCCAAAGACCCACGGTGGCAAAAGGCAATGGCGGCGGGTAACTACGGGCGTTGGGCGACAATCAAACATGGGAGATGGTTAATCTTCCTCGGGATAGGAAGTCCATAGGCTGCAAGTGGGTCTATAAAATCAAATATAGAGCGATGGATCCATCGAACGCTACAAAGCTCGATTGGTGGCGAAAGGATATACACAACGTGAGGGTTTCGACTATAACGAAACTTTTCTCCGGTAGCCAAGGATGTCACTTTGTTCGATCATTCTTATACATTGCAAAGCAATTCATGATTGGTCTTTACACCAAATGGATGTGAACAATGCTTTTCTTCATGGTGATCCGGATGAAGAAATTTATATGGACATTCCTCGGGGCTTACGGAGACGGGGGAGAATAAAGTATGTCGTCTCAGGAAATCCCTCTATGGGTGAAACAGGCTTCCGGACAATGGTATGCAAAATTTGCCAATGCTCTCACCAATGCCAACTTCAAACAATCAAAGTATGATTATGCCTTGTTTACGTGGACCAAAGGTACGTCATCTATCTACTTGATGATTTATGTGGATGACATTCTTATTATGGGAAACGATGAAGCCGCAATAGAGAGTCTTAAAAGATATTTGCATACCACCTTTCATATAAAGGATGCGGGAGCACCAAAATACTTTCTTGGGATTGAGATCGCACGATCTTCCCAAGGGATTTCTCTTAGTCAAAGGAAGTTTGTATTAGAGATTGTCTCGAGGCCGGATTATCGGGGTGTAGGCCAGCTGTCATTCCAATCGAACAGAATGTCAGGCTAACTACAGCAGATCACGCTGGGGGAACATTTCAGGATGATCCTATATTACAGGATCCAACGAGCTATCAGAAGCTCATTGGAAAACTTATATACCTGACTATGACCAGACCTGATATTTCATATGCGGTGCAGAATCTGAGTCAATTCATGCACAGACCAAAAGAATCTCACATGAATGCCGCTCTAAAGGTGGTCAAATATTTGAAGGGATGTCCAGGACTCGGAATACTTTTATCCAGAAAATGCAACATGGAAATGACAAAGCATATTGCGATGCGGATTATGCGACATGTCCCATGAGTCGAAGATCCATAACCGGGTTCTCGCATTAAGCTAGGAGATTCCCTTCTCTCATGGAAAACTAAGAAGCAAGCAACAGTTTCTCTATCATCAGCAGAGGCGGAGTATCGGGCCATGGCAAAAACCACATGTGAAGTTATATGGATACGAGGATTACTCGGTGACCTCGGAGTACGATTGAAGGGTCCGACGAAGTTATACTGTGACAACGAATCGGCCCTGAAGCTTGCAGCGAATCCTGTTATGCACGAGAGAACTAAGCACATAAAAGTGGATTGTCATTTCACCAGGGAGAAGATTCAAGAAGGAACAATTGAGACGAGGGGAATTGGAACCGCTGAACAGCCTGCGGATGTGTTTACCAAGGCCTTATCTCAAAGACAAAGCATGCATATCTATTGAGCAAGCTAGGTGTCTTGGACATCTACAAGCCACCAGCTTGAGGGGGAGTATTAGAAGATATGCAAAATATGCAGAAGATCCTCGGATACTAATTGATCCGATCTTGATATTATAGAATCAATCTAAAAGCTAGATTGATTTATATCGATATGTACGATATTGCATTTCCTTTTCCAATACATTCTTTGTATTATAATTATTCATCGATGTACATTGTTAAGACACACAGAAAAATATACACAGAAAAGAATTTTCTCCCCGAATCTATCGTCTTTCTCTTTCCCTCCGAACCTTTGCTTCAACCCTTGCTCCCACTTCTGACAGTTATAGCCCTCTTCTACATGGCAATAGGACGCCGAGCTGATTGTGCTACTTTCAGTATGCAGGTGTTCTTTTGTACATTTGATGGGCTTGGAGGTGGAATGGCTGCTAAGTTTGCAGCGGAAAATTTTAATAAGAATATCGTAGATGAAATGGTGAGAAGAGACGAGGATGAAACAAAGACAATTGTGAATCATGGTTACCTAAAGACAGGTTTGAATTTTTTGAACGAGGAATCACGAGGCGGCTCATGCGGTGTAACTCGTTGATTGGAAGGGGCAACCACTTCGTGTATAATGCTGGAGATTGTCGATCTGTTCTTTGTAGAATCGTCATGGAGTTAAATGTGGCATATTGGAATCAAGGCATAATGTGGCAAGTCCCATGTTCATGGAGTTAAATCAAAGGCAGAATCGTCCTTCCCTTTCATTTTTACTTAAAAAGTGCTACAACGAAAGAAGCGCCTTCAAACTGAAAGATCAATAAACCGGGTTATGGAGATTAGCTAGATAACCCGTACTTGGACAATCGGCATTTCCCAATGAGGACGACGATATACACCACACCAAAAAGAGGACTTTGTAAATGGGCAGACCATCATCTCCTTTTCTAATCAAATTAATCGAACTACTTTAAATAAAATGACATCTCAAGCAAGCTCATCCACTTAGCCTAGAGTTACAAGAAAATGCAAAGGATAAAAAGAAGAATCACACTCCTCTCTCTCCTTCGCCACAATATATCTCGCGGCCGTCGTCGAAACCCCAAAAGTTAGTGCCGCCACTTGAATGACCAGCCTTGCAGGCCTCTTTTGCTTCAAGTTGACGACGTACCCAAGCCGAAATTGGGACCCAAGCCAGTCGGCGATCTCTGGAGGCAGAGCCGGAAATGCGACGAGGACGAAGGAGAGGAAGGAGGAGGGGAGGGTTGGAGATGAGCGAGGGATAGAGAAAGGGCCTCGGGAGAGGAAGATAAGATGGAAGCCTTGTGTTGATGGAAATGGCTTCAATGTTCGCTTTTCTGGAGAAAAATGGATGAAAAAAAATCTCATATCTTCTCCGAAGAGAGGAGAGAGAGAGCAGGTGAATTGAAGCCCTTGGAAAGAAAAGACGCGAGAGAGAAAGCGCCCCGCTAAAGAAGCCTTGAAAATTCAAAAGACGAGAGAGAGTTTTTAAGCGGGAGACAAGCATTTATTGTTGCTTGTGTCAGCCGTCTGCCAGAGGGGAGAAAAGAAAGCGCCCCCTCCTATTTTAATATTTCATACATATTCCATGTCAGAGAACACGCGTCAATTTTTCAGTGGACCAGCTAGATTTACGCATGCCACGCGAGCTGGTGACATGGTGATTGCCAACCACTACTGAATATTTTCTCACTAAAGAAGCCTCGAAAATTCAAAAGATGAGAGAGAGTTTCTAAGCAGGAGACAAAACATTTATTGTTTACTTGTGTCGGTCGTCTGGCAGAGGGAGAGAAAAGAGCGCCCCTCCTATTTTAATTTTTCGTTTTCTACATATTACATGTCAGAGTACACGCGTCAATTTTTCAATGGAGCCAGCTTGGTTTACGCATGCCACACGAGCTGATGACGTGGTAATTGCCCACCACTAAATATTTTCTCCTTGAATACAAATGAGAGAGATCTCAGAAAACTAGAAATATACTTTTTGACGTCATGGAACTGGACATTTGCAAAAAGAATCTTTAAAGGGATAATAAACATTTAGAATATTCTCTTATGAGCAGAAACCGATTATTATCACACAAAACAAGCACTGGTAATAAGCTTAGAATGAAGAGTATCTGCACATAGCAAACGGATACCAACTAGGAAGTGCGGTGTGCAATGACAGCCATTAGCAGACTATGTCTGGAAAAAATCAACAAACAAACAACATAAGGAAATCACGATCGCCTAACTGATTTTTCAAGGAACTGAGTTGAATTAAGAGGTCATAAATTACTAGAACAAGGAGCAGATGGTCCAAAACGCAGGTGCCCACTAAGCCAAAATAGAGGATCCAAGTCTTAAGGGAGACACATGGGAACACAATCATGCTGTCGTCGGCCTTTGTCATCAATCATAATGAAACAGCTCCGTTCAGTTCTTTCATCTCTGAAGGAGCATACAGTAGAATATTAGATCCTTGTCAGACAGAGAGCATAGAGTATACAATTTGTGTCCTTAGCAAGAAATATCTCAGTCTAACCCGCCTACTGCAGTATAATATGTTGGGGCTCTTATTGGACTGGTTTTTGATATTGAGTGTTCTCCAAGGGTGGAATTGTTAGCAACTTTCATGCCAAGTCAATAAAAAATGCCAAATTTGATATTAGAGTGAGCTTGAGCAAGTTGGCTTAGTCTCACTATTTTTACCCAGAAAGGATCACTTAACTAAAGTCTATGCCATTATATAAATTATGTCCAAGTTTGGAAGTGTATGCAATTGCACTTTAAGATATGCAAAAGTCACAATTGAATTTGAGTAGAAATTTAACATTGTTGGAAGATATGATTTAGCAAATCATATCAAATTGTAAATTGATATGTAATATTGTCTATCTTAGGTTTAGAAAGATAGGGGATTATTATTTTCCTTTATTATTTCTTTCTTTGTAATTAAATACAATGTATTGTGCACAGATTACATTCAATAGAGAGAATACAACTTTTCTCCTATTTCTTCTTTTGCATACTTTCCTTTGATCTTCTGACAAATATATAAAGTTTGGATTCTATATTTATTTACATACCGTCAATCTCAATCAACTCATCACCTTCATGTATACCGGCACGAGCAGCAGGGCTACCTCGTGCCACCATCCACACAATACAATACTAAAACGTATTTTTGTGACAGCAACGAGACGAGTACTCGTGGTCAAGATTCGGGAGATTCCACATCTCGGTTATCTTTTTATTCTCGCTTTTTCCCGATAGGTTATTTAAATACATGTAAAGAGTTGATAGATATCAAAATCACTTATCCACATTAAATAAAAAATGATTAAAGATGCACATGGACTAGGAGAGAAACTTCACGCTCTGTTATACTTCCAGAACCCTTTCATCTTTTAATGACAAAATTTCAGCAAGATCCATTAATGAAAAGGAAAAAAATGCAATTTGATTTTATACAGCTGCTTCTGCAAAGCCCATCAGTCAGTTAATCTAGCTGTTAAAGTCTCTCTCAAAAAAAGAAAAGAAAAGAATCTAGCTGTTAAGTGAACGTTGGCGAGCTGTTTGTCCCCACCCTCGTCTGCTCCGGTGACGACCACGCGCCCCTTCTCCCGCCTATAAATAGCGATCTCCCTTCCTCTTCTTCTTCATCGCATCCCAAAGCCTCCATCACTCCCGCGACTCTTCTACTCCTCTGCAACTCCGATCTCCCGGCGGTCCGAAAGCTCTCGCTCGCTCGCGATCCGCTCGTCTGTTCCTACTCGTTTCGGCAATGGTGGCAGCAGGATTGAGGAGCTTCGGGTCCTTCGCGGTCGCCTTCGTGGCGGCGGTCCTCCTCATGGCCGCGGCGGCCTCTGCTCAGGCGTCCGAGCCGGCGCCGGCGCCGGCGCCGATGGAGTCCGGAGCTGCGTTCGCGCCGGCCTCGCTCGCGGTCATCGGATCTTCGGTCGCGCTGTCTCTTCTCGCTCTGCGCAAGTACTGAGGACTCGTTTTGTCGATTTTTTGAAGTGTGGGCGCTATGCCGTTGTGTGGATGTACATGCTATACAGGGGAGAACAATTGAAGAGTGATTTGTTTCGGCGGGGGTTTTGATTAGATTGGATTGATTCTTTGCGACCATCGGTGATTCTATATGTTATTTGATATATATTCATTCATATATTTGATATATATGGATATATTCATTCATATATTTCGTATGTCCTATATGTAATTCTTTTATGAAAAGCGAAATCACACATTACAATCATATCCGGTTTTCATTCTTTTCTTAGATTGTTTAACAAGATAAATCGATCGAAGAAGCAAATTTTGCAAGCTCGACATGTTACTGATTTGCTAATGTCAATTTTTGAAATGGACAGCGAATATCGACCTGCCCCACATCGTTCAATCTTGTTTCAATCGACCTAGGAAGAGTGTGTTTAAATTTATCTGTCAATTGTTTTGCACGAAGTTGCAAGTACCATAGAATGCATTTGCAGACAAAAATTAAAGATGAAATCACCCGCCGGACTTGCATGTGCGCCAACAGAAGTCAAATTTTTTCTTGAGAAAGTCCCCATTTGGTCAGATTTGTGTGTTTTCACTGCGCTTTTAACGGTAAAATTTCAACATGTTTTTAGCCGTATATTTCAGGATTCAAAATTCAAATCTTTGAAGTAAGGACGCCAAGTGTAATTTTCATCAAGTCGGTTTTTTATTCTCATATACATGATGTGAGGTTTCCTGCCTCTCGGAGCCAAGGTTGCAGAGGTCCCCTCGATAATGAGAACACAGCTATAATTCTGCCTCCGCCGTACATTTTCGGTGTCGGCGGCGGGTCGTCATGTTGCGTCCATGTGCGGGAGGTGCGGAGTTGCTTTTTCAGAAAGCAGCAGAGAATGAGGCGCTCCACGCGGAGCGGACAAAATACAAAGAACCCAATCATGGTTGGCATGGCAAGACGAGCCTGTCAAAAAGATGGGTCAACCAAAATCTTCAATCCCGCCCACGTTCTAAGTCGGTCACCCACGCGGCGCCGCCCTCGACCCTCGTGCATCTACACCGCGTCCCTCCAGATTCGAGCAGAGCCGTTCCCATTAGAGAAGGCATTCAAAGAACATGTATAACACATACATCCCCTATAGGACTAAAAGTTCGATATGAATTTACGTTTTCCGAACAATGGACTCGCATTAATTTGAAAGAGTAAACGTTGTACGCTAGACCGTTGAAAATACAGTATTTTGTAACATGCGGAAGTCTTTATACACAGATGCTTCTAACTTGGACACAAAAGTTACTTGTGAAGAATTCAACTTTTTACATTTCTGATCCGTGTTGTCTTCGCTTGGCTTGGAATGAAATTTTGAATCTTAATCCGCCTTTATTTGGTCCTAAATGTCGCAAAACCGAGACGTAGTCAGCAATCACTGATCTGATTACCCATAGTTGGTCTAGTACCCCCACGGAAGTACACATCGACTGCCCTATCTGTGCCTAACAGTCTAATCCAAGATGAATGTTCTGTTGAAAATGGTGCCGCGTATCGATTTTGAACTGCAAAGTCCAAGTAACTACAGAACTCAGGCTCTCATGATTGTGTAATTTTTACGTTCTTCTCTTAACGTTTCCTTAACTTACTGGATGCAGCGTGTATATATATATATATATATATTTCTGCTATGCGAAGTCCTCAGCAAACCCGTTTATACCATCGTTTCATTTCTCTAGAAGCAAAACTTGAGGATGAATTCATTTGCTATTCTGAAGCAATTTAATTTTGTATATGCTGGGGCGGCTACACTCAGTCCAGCCCTTCAAGATCTATATAGACACTTGTTCATCATGAGCGATCTGTACAGACAGTCTACACTATGAGACCGAATGGATCCGACATTTCCATCCTTCAGGAAGCTGTACCTTTCGACTCCTGAATGTCCAACTCATGTTCGGCGACCATGATGCAGGAATCGGCTTCCAAGGTTGAGACGGAGCTTTTTTCTTTAAACAATGACTCCTTGGGCACATTAATCATGTCAGCCGTGCACTGGACGTCAGGAGTTATACCAACTTGGTCTATGTCGTGGAGAGAAGGAGATAGATACTTTGCTACTGTGACGAATAGAGCCGATCCATCATGGAGTTCCATTACACTCTGTTTAGATTAAGCAAATGGCAATGACAAATAAAGGCATCAGTGATTAGCCACCCGAGCATTCTAAAGGATAGGAAGGAAGCATGTAACAGCTTTAACTGAAATAAACAAAATGACATGGTTCAATGTGTCTTAGAATCCAAGCAAATGGATATTCCAAGCACCTGAATTTTTCCCTTGCCAAAAGTTTTGTTCCCCACGAGAATAGCACGGCCATTATCATGTAAAGCTCCTGCCAATATCTCACTTGCGCTGGCACTTCCCTCATTGACCTATTTCAGGTAAAGTAAGTAGGTGAACATGATCTGAGTCAAAGTTTAAAGGTTCTGAGATTTTGAAGAACTCACAGAAGAGTGGTAGACTACTACTTCAAATCCAGAGAACACAATTGCATAGAAGCTTCTCAGAAGATCGGACAAAATCACCGAATGAATGCATTTTAAATGAGTTAACAACTCTATTGACTAAATATTTCATTATCAGGTCCAAGGAATGAAGACAAATTTCCCAGAATCCATGTTTGTGAAGTAAACTTGATTTGACAAATTGCCTAAACAAGCTCCATCTAGAGAGAATACGGCGTTGATGTAGTAATGCTGCAGCTACTCAAACGGTAGACAAATTGAATTTAATGTGAGAAAAGATTTGATCCAGAGCACAAAACAAGTTGATCGAGACCACATTGCTTAAGGCATGGTAAACTGCTCAGGCATCTAGCTCCACTCATTTTTTAATTCATGGACTTGTCTTGCACCTACAGGGATATTCTACCACTTCTATTAGCAAGGAGATAAAGCAAGAACAACTGCTCTTGGTCTACATTTCTAGCCCATATTGATCTTTCTATTTGCAGTAATTCAACTAAGAAATTTCTTGCACATCAGCAAGATGGAAGGTGTTTAAAGAACTTCCTGATTGGCTGCTCTAAAATGATTCATGAAGGATCAGATTCTTACAAGCACAACAAGCGGATCATGTGTTATTGCATGCCCATCGATCATGTTGATAGGTTGCAAATTCCCATCACGATCAATAGTGTTCACAAGGGTCTCATCCCCATCAAGCCACATCTGTGCGACATCAAGCCCAGCCTTTACCAGGCCTCCCTGAAAGGATAGTGCAAGGACATCGTGTCACTTATATAGATCAGAAACTAAAAGAAAAGAGTGACTAGCAAATTTCCCCCTACATCACTCTAATATTAACCCAGCTACTACCGGATTGTCCCGTAGATCCAATATGTATGAGCGAACATCCTGGCGTTCCATTTCCTGAATAGCATTTTCTACATCAGCGGCAGCATTCTGGGGATTTGGCCAAAGAGCCGTTAGTATATATGCCAAAAATGGAACCCCCAAATTTTTTGACTTAAGGAGTTGACAAATTTCCACCAAACCCCACCTAAGAGGAGAAAAACAAGCATCTTTACCTGCGAGAAGGCTGACAATTTAACATAACCAGTCTTTGTGATACTACCATCAGGCATTCTATGAGGAATAACGGCAGTGGATACTGGAGAAAGTTTGATGTACTCGCGGGGTAGTTTGACCTTCAAGCAGTTGAGGTTCCCAGGTCACATCATCAGCGATTAGCTAAAAGACTAGAAGCTTCTAATGAGGCATGCCTTTTCACGGAAAACATAGATAATGGCATTTCAATCTCCACATGCATGGTATCATATGTATGGGGGGGAGTTTAAAATTCTTTAAACAAAGCAATTCCAGCAATCAATTAGCACCATGCAACGTAAGAACAAAAAGTACCTCTCTAACAGTAGAAGCACTTCCCCCATCAGTACCCTGGAAAAAATGAACATATTCAGCATTTTTTGACATTAGATAGAGACAGCCATTAAAAATCTCAAGATACACAGAAGAACTTTCTTCTCGATACACAAAAATTCAGGTTATCTTAGATTGCATGGGTCATTGATGACCAGATAATTGATAGTGAAATATTCATATCTTATAAACTTGGAAAAGTTAGCTCAAGTCTGTGCAGTCTACTTTCATTTCAACTTTGCTAAACATGGCCACATGGGCTTCAGGTTCACTTATAAGTTGTTCAAATGATGAACAAACTCTGTATGCCTTTGAATAGTTAAAGCCCTGGTTCAAATCTATGATGCCTACTCTCATTATAAGCTTAAGAAGGAGTCGAATTGCGGGCATGTATGCTTTAGTAGCACCCAAGTGAAAATAATCACAGAGTATCCTGCAATAATCAGTTAGCGCAGGCATCTCTTCTTTTGCTGACATTCATGCATGTATGTCATCAACTACCAAAGTGAATGTCTATTTGCCAGAATAAAACCTAAATATTTGAAAATTTATATTGAAAGAAGCAAAAGGAATGCAATTACACTGTGCACTTTTACTGTAACAGTGGTGCCAGCACGACCTCTGAGTTTCTGTGCAGCAACTTCACTGCCGACACCTTCAAGTATCTCCCCTGAATACATATGAGAGAGATCTCAGAAAACTAGAAATATACTTTTTTGACGTCATGGAGCTAGACATTTGCAAAAAGAATCTTTAAAGGGATAATAAACATCTAGAATATTCACTTATGAGCAGAAACCAATTATTATCACACAATACAAGCACTGGTAATAAGTTTAGGATGAAGACTATCTGCACGTAGCAAAAAGATACCAACTAGGAAGTGCAGTGTGCAATGACAGCCATTAGCAGACTATGTCTGGGAAAAAATAAACAAACAAACAACATAAGGAAATCGTGATGGCCCAACTAATTTTTCAAGGAACTAAGTTGAATTAAGAGCTCATATATTACTAGAACAAGGAGCGGATGGTCCAAAATGTAGGTGCCCACTAAGTTAAAATAGAGGATACAAGTCTTAAAGGAGACGCATGGGAGCACAATCATGTTGTCGTCAGCCTTGGTCATCAATCATAATGAAACAACTCCGTTCAGTTCTTTCATCTCCAAAGGAGCAGATGGCAGAATATTAGATCCTTGTCAGACAGCGAGCACAGAGTATACAATTTGTGTCCTCAGCAAGAAATTTCACAAGCTAACCCGCCTAGTGCAGTATAATATGCTGGGGCCCCTACTGGACCGGTTTTTGATATTGAGTGTTCTCCAAGGGTGGAATTGTTAGAAACCTTTATTCCAAGTCAATAAAAAATGCCAAATTTGACACTATACTGAGCTTGAGTAAGCAGGCTTAGTCTCAACATTTTTACCCAGAAAGGATCACTTAAACTAAAGTCTATGCCTCACGACCAAAAGAAAAAAAACTAAAGTCTATGCCATTATGTAAATCATGTCCAAGTTTGGAAGCATATGCAACTGCACCTTAAGATATGCAAAAATCATAGTTGAGTCTGAGTAGAAATTTAACATATAAAGTTTGGATTCTAGATTCATTTACATACCGTCAATCTCAATCAACTCATCCCCTTCATGTATACCAGCACGAGCAGCAGGGCTATCGTCCACACAATATAACACTACCTGTAGTGGCAAAACGTATTTTTGTAACAGCAACGAGATGAGTACTTGTGGTCAAGATCTGGGAGATTTCACATCTCAGTTTTTTTTCATTCTCACTTTCCTGATAGGTTATTTAAATACGTGTAAAGAGTTGACAGATATCAAGATGTACGTGATCCACATTGAATAAAAAATTATCAAAAACGCATATAGGTTAGGAGAGAAACTTCACACTCTGTTATACTTCCAGAACCCTTTCATCTTTTAATGACAAAATTTCAGCAAGATCCATTAATGAAAAGGAAAAAATGCAATTTGATTTATACATCTGCTTCTGCAAAGCCCATCAGTAAGTTTCGTATGTCCCCAGCCAGCAAATTCAGGTGGCAAAATTTTGGTTCACTAGATGTAAGTGGAACTGATGCTACTCCTAATAAATATATTCATACATATGGAACTTCTAAGGTGGTCTAGAGACATATTTGAAGAGGCAATAGGGGATTTTGACCAAAAAAGAAAGATTGTAACGTTGGACACAGTTTTGTGAACCATACAAAACGATATCAAATAAGAAGGTAAGATCACGCACAAGTGTGAGGTCACGTTATCTTAAGATTCTATAGATCATGTTGGTAAATCCGACCATCAAGTTTTGCAGTTACTGGGTGGAGGGAAATTACAAGGTCACTATAAACCCGGTATACAATCGATGTGTAGACCTTAGCCCATCAAAGAAACATAAAAAACAAGGGATGATAGCTTTGCAAAGTTCTGTTGCACTCTGAAATGGTAGAGTCCGCTCAAATATAAATTGCCAATAGAACTTAAATATTTGAAGTATGATAACAAGGAAAGTGCAGGAGTCGAACAAAAACAACTGCAATGCTACTAACCAAATGTCCTGTTTTTGGTTCAGCATTTATGAAGAGGCCAACTCCTTGCAAATTTCCATCACTTCCAATCCTGAAACTTTGATATTCCTGTAAGTATGCATTTGTTAGCAGGACAACCAATGAAAGAGACTATACTTTTGTGAAATAAAAAAAAAGGAGAAATTGGAGACAGGTATCTGATTTATCCATCAGAGCTAACCTACAACCCATGTTAAAGAAAAAGTTAGCTGTTTCAGCATATTTGAAGAGCATAGATAACTTGCAAAGACCTTTGGGCTAATAATCCGTGTGAAGGGATCTCCTAGAGTAGAAAGCATGGCGCCAATCTTATTATATGCGGCATCAGCCGACCTCAAAGGGAACATTTCCACCATTGTTTGCTGCAGTTTCGAATCCCAATCTGCCAAAGGAAGTTTCCCATTAATTAAACCAATTTTCTACCAGACTTGACTTTGTACTTTAATCCATAATCAGAGTAAGAAGCATGATGCCGCTAAGCAAGTGCCTTTTTTTTATGAGGAAACATCATCCGAGTACCTTGATGGTTGAATGTCGGATCAACGAATGTCTCCCTGATCAAACCCCAAGCCTCGACCAGCGTTCTCTGAACTGTATTTACCTAGCATGGAAACACTCTCCTATCTCACTCATACTGCCAAGACATTTTTGCAGTCTATAGTACAGAGTAAGCAACAATGGAGCAACAATGTTAACTCAGACGACCGTGGCTGCTAAACAGCAAGAGATTTTACAGTACTTATCACTAAAATAAGCAAACCGCACATGTCAAGCGCAATCCTTGTCAAAGTGTGCATAGGCGATATAGTTTTCCATTAACATGGAATAGACAGTAAGAACAACCGATCTAACGAGTAGCCACGCGAGCCGAACTCCTCACCTCTCGAACGTGAGAGGCCGGAAACGCGACGGTCAGGGACTCCGCGACGGCCGGGGAGACGCCGCCGCACACGGAAGCGAAGGCGGCCGCGGCGGCGGCGAAACCGAAGAGGCCCTTCCCGATCGACCCGAGCGAAGGACGATCGTGGGGCGCGGGCTCCGCGGGGGCACGAGAAGCGGAGCAGGCCCTCCATCGCCACCGCGTCGCGCGGCGGTTCGAGCAACCCGAGCGAAGTGGAAGAGAAGAAGAAGAAGAAGAAGAAGAAGAAGAAGAAGAAGAGGACGGCAACGGCAATGGCAACGGCAATGGCAACGGCAACGGCAATGGCGATGGCGATGGCGATGGCGATGGCGACGGGGAAGAAGAGAATCGGGTGAGGATGGCGCGAGACGGCGAGAGGTGATGCTGCGACCCGAGGTCGAACTTGTAGAAGAGCCGCTCCATTGTCAATGGAGAGAAGCGCTAGCGTTTGGCGACTCCGAAGAGTTATGGCTGCAGCTAGAGAGGGAATCTGGAAGAGAGTGGAAGGGGGAAGAGGGAGAGCAGGGGGAGAGCAGGGGGGGGTCCCACATGAATCTTGTGGGAGTTGTGGTGGTGAGGGATCTTGCGTGGAGTGCACGTGTCTTCACCTCAGCTGGCTGGCGTCGCACGTTTCCTTCAACGGTCTTTTGGAGGGAAACGACCAAAGAACCGAATCGAGCCCGGACGCGACTCTTGCTCGATTCTGTGTGGCTCTAATCTTCGAAAAATTTGGAGGACTGGAGGACTGAATAGAAATGAGGACGCAACTTTTGATGGAGACTGGTGTGTTAGATTCAATCTCAACCTCAACCTCAAGTTCTTAAATTAAAATACATCATTTTTCTTGATTTACGACTTAATTGTCAATATCATTCATTCATTGATGTTAGCATGTGATTTAAATAGACAAAAAGTTTCAAGATTTATTCGAATTGAATTTTTTTTTTCCTTTTCACTTAATTTAAATCTTATGACCGAGACATTTTGACTTTTTTCTTTTTCTTTTTTCAAATTCAAAGTTCTCGGATGTTTTGAATACACAAGCCCGCGATCACTTAATAATGTCTGCATTTGAGAGTTTTTTGAGTTAGCATTTCAAGCTCAACTCAAACTATCAGATGAAATGAGCATCGCCCCTAAACTCGAGACAATCAAATCAAGTTCTAATAATCTACCGGTTAAGCTCAAGTAATTTGTGAATGGCTTTAACTTAATTAGAAATATGAAACTGTAAAAGCAATTAAAAGTCAAAATTCCTACCAAAATTGAAGATAAGAACAACAGCAGGTTTTTAATTAGAGCCATTTGAAGTTGTTTATTATTTTTGACCCCCAAAAAAAAGTTGTTTATTATTAGCTTGATTAGCTGGATAAGCAATTGGTTAATACACCACGTCAACTCACAGTTCCAACATTGAAAGGTAATATATTCTTTCGCAATGAACTTTCAACAGTTGCATCTTCCAGCTATGAAACTCTAGAAGTAATTTAAAGTCAAGATTGCTACAAAAGTTGAATATAAGACAACAGCGGGTTTTTAATTAGAAGTTAGAGCCATTTGAAGTTGTTTATTATTAGCTTGATTAGTTAAATAAGCAATTGATTAATACACCACATCAACTCACGATTCCAAAATTGAAAGGTAACATTGTCATTCGCAATCAACTTTCACCAGTTGCATCTTTCAGCTTGCAAACTTTCTAAGCTACCTACTAAAATAGAGCTTCGTTATATTCTAGTCAAGAGTTCAAGATTCCCATTTCAAATTGTAATTCAGTTTCTTAAGAGGAACATGATTATGAATTGATATGAAAATGTAAAAGAAATTCCTGAGGCACTCGCAATCCAAATTAGGAGGATTTGGAATGATCAAAATGCCCACGAGGTGCTTCATTGGGGCCGCGAATCATTTAGATAAGCTCAGGCCAGCGATGCTCTATACGGGCCTTGCGCTACGTTCTGAAGCTAACCAGGTTTTCCATAGGTAATTCGAATTCACGTGAGCATGAGGATATTGACATTTTGGCAACATGGGTGTTAGAAGTTTATATTTTGATCACCCCACACTCTCTTTCCATTGATCAAGTCCATATCTTTTGCTTATCCATACTCTCTTTCCGGCCCATCTCGCCTATGTCATATAAAGAAAGTTAGGTTTAATTTCTTCCATCTTTATGAAGATTAAAGAAAGAATAATGCTCGTACAAAAACTCAGTTGTGACTAGGGGTGTGCATGGTCCGGACGGGCGGTTCCCGACCTAGAACGGGAACCGCCCGCTAAGCACGGTTAGAAAAATTGGAACCAGGATCCACCCGTTTGTCGCATGGATCCACCCGAGAACCGGACCGCCAGTCCGGTCTGGTTCCCGAGTGGATCCATGGAACCGATCTTGACGCGGGCGACGCTGGTTCTTCGGGATCTGTAGAAGGGTCGCTTAGGCGAGAGGCAGCGGCAGAGCTGGGTCGCGGGTCGCTGAACTGGATCGCGGGTTGCAAGGAGGCTGAACGGCGATGGCATAAGGGCTAAGATGAGCTCAGATCTGTAGTCATCGAGCGAGATCAGCGCGGCTGAAGCAGGGGACGCCGAGTGTTGGTCGCGGATGGGTCTCGTGGGTTGTTGGAGTTGCGGCCACTGGCGTGAAGAAACGAGCGGCGGTTGCGGTGTTGCACGTCGGGGGGAAGGCGAATCTGGCAGGGAGGCTGAACGGTGACGGTGTCGGGCCGAGATGAGCTCGGATCCGTAGTCGTCAAGTGAGATCAACGCGCGGGCTGACGGGGACGCCGAGCGTTGGTCGCGGATGGGTCTCGTGGGTTGCTGGAGTCGTAGCCATCGGCGTGAAGAAACAAGCGGCGGTTGCGGTGCTGCACGTTGGGGGGAAGGCGAATCTGGCAGGGAGGCTGAACGGCGACGGTGTCAGGGCTGAGATGAGCTCAGATCTGTAGTCGTCAAGCGAGATCAGCGAGGCTGAAGCAGGGGACGCCGAGCGTTGGTCGCGGATGGGTCTCGTGGGTTGCTGGAGTCGCGGCCACCGGCGTGAAGAACGAGCGGCGGTTGCGGTGCTGCATGTCAGGGGGAAGGTGGATCTGGCAGGACGATGATGGCGGAGGTGCAGAGCTGTCACAGGTCGGTGGGCGCGCGGGTATGAGATCGGAGCGGCGCCGGCAGGAGGGTGGCGGACGACTGGGCTACAGCGGCTTCGCGGCTCGTGCGGTGAGGCGGACGCATAGGTCACCGAGGAGGAATCGAAATAGCGAGAGGAACTAAGGAAGAGAGAGAGAGAGAGAGAGAGAGAGAGAGAGAGAGAGGCAGCCGCAGAAATCAAAGAGAAGTGGAAAAGACAGAGAGAGACCTAGGTTTGTTTTAGTAATTTTTTTTTAATATTAAAAGGGAACTGGTCCGGTTCGGGTGGGCGGGCGGGTGGATCCGCCCATGGAACCGGAACCGGACCGGTTCCCACCGGTTCTCAAAAACCGGAACCGGGAACCGGACCGGCTCCCTCAAGAACCGCCGGTTCCAGGCGGTTCCGGTCCGGTTCCGGGCAGTCCAGGCGGATCCCAGGTATTTTGCACACCCTTAGTCGCGACTTGTAAGAATACCCACCCCATACTCCTTTAGCACATGAATCTGTAAATTGAAATTCTCCATTATGAATTGGCCCAATGGGTTAGGTTTACTATACCCCAGAAGATTTGGCCCACTTTGATATTGTATGCAGCTCCATTTCTGAACTGGGCTCATAAATTGGGCCACATGAAAGGCCACCAAAGAAGTTAAATCAGCGTCTGTCGCGACTTGCTAGCAGGACGGCGAAACATGAATTCTATGGATCTGTGACTGTACATACATACATACATACATACATATATATATATATATATATATATAGACACACACATACACACACACAAACACGCACACACACTTGGAAGGATTGAATGTATCAATGATGCAGTTCGTTTTGATTCCAAAAAATGCGATATGCTTAAACATCTATTTTATCATTATCATGAGGTAGCCTTTATTAGAGCTCTTGAAACACCAAACTAGTCTGACGTTGGTGGTTCGGGGTTCCATGATCTCATCGCAAGCTAATCGATTAGTAGACCCATCAAATAGAAGGGTGGGTTTGCGTTAGTCACAAATAGTCCAACCCAAATAAACCTACTAAACTCGTTTTGACTTCTTTACACAATTTACGATGGTCGAACTAAGGTGAGAGTATGGAGTGAGTGATCACGAGATTGAGTGAAGGCGAACAAAACTGAAGATAGAGTCGTAGAAATTAGTTAATTTAAATAAGTTGTAAACCCATTTATAATCCATCTATAATCCATCTATAATCCATTTAACGTTTATATTGTGTTTAAACCCATTTACTCAATATAACTAACCAATCTATAACCCATTTGACAATTATGTGGGTTAAAAATAGGTTTAAAAGCCACTTTGATGAGTCTAGTGACTAGTCAAGACTCAAGACATTTAAAAAAAAAAATTGAAATGATCTCAGGTGAGAGTTAGTACCTAGAGGCAACTCCTCTACCAGTTTGCCTAACATGTACGTTCAAGTAGTTTCTAAACACTTTCTCGAATGCCTAAATGGTATCAATACCTATCTTTTTTAACCCTACAATCATGCACACGACATTGTTCACACGATCAAAATGACGGGTCATATTATCCCCATCGTACATGTTCTCCCACGTTCCATGTGCCAAATCTGTTCGAAGCTAACTATGATACAAAAAACAAGGAGAATTCGATTCAATAGGTCACAATAATGGAAAAAGAAGAAGAAGAAATTATTGCACGATTAAGAAAATTGCTCAATACCCCACTGACTGCCCTTAAAAGGCAAAACATCTATCATTTTCCGAACCCAGCATTTATGGAGAGAGTGTCGCCCCCATCGAAATTAAAGTTTTTCCCCCAAGACAACAATCGGAATTCCAGTTATGTTAGATTAAGATCAGATTATGTTAGATGGGTTTTATTTATTTATTTATTTATTTATTTATTTATTTTGGGAGGAAAGAATGTGAGTTGCATCTGCTAAAGAAAACATGAACCCAACCGAACTTGTCAGGTCCAATGCGAGACACAAATTCGTGAAAAGTGGTTTTTTATTGGGACCAAAGCTGTCTGCTAGATCATCTTTTCCCCTTCATATTGCACAAAGAAAAGGGGAGGCTTTGATTGGGCTCCCCAAAGTTAAAAATTTAAGGGGCAAAAGGCATTGGAAAGAGGGGAGTGAAGAGGCCTACCCTTAAAGCAGAAAGGCGGGAAAAAAAGAAAAGAAGGGTATTTAATATTTGCCGGGATTGGGAAAAAGCATAGAAAATTAAAAATAGCAAATTAGGTATTATGTACTAGGCGTACTTTAAATTTATGAGGAAGTCATTTCTACCCTTTCAAATCATTCAAAATAGCCCATTTGCATCCATATATGGATAGGTTTTCATGGGTGAAATTGAGGGAGTGAGGGGCTAGATATGTGCTCTTGACCTAATCAATCAAAGGATGATTTCTATGTTAGCCAAACAGTTTGGTGGAGGAACGTAGGAATCACCATGCTGAGACCATAGGCTCATTCTTTACCATCCAGCTACCATCATAAGCCTACAACTCCCACAAATTACTTAAAATTTTATGTCTTGATTTGTGACGAACGTAGTAATATTATGCATTTTCCTACTTCATGAGCGTCATAACACCTTGCAGTTCTATGCCAATTTGTCCCTATGACTAGTTTGAGGAGCAAGGTTCTCCTGTGGTCATTTTGACTTGAAACTTGATCTTAAAACTCAAATATGTATGAGATCTGATTATTTGGAAAAAAAAAAAATGTTAGGAGCAATGACAATGATCTGCCACATGCAATGTATCCTTATTTTTCCTCATAAAATTCTAGCAACGTTAGACATAGTTTGATGTCGAAGGGGTGAGATGAATTAGCCAGTCATCAACCAATGTCTATAACATTATCAACAATTCAATTATCAAGCAACCAAGTTTCTAATCAATCATGCATCTCTGATCTCCACGTGGTTGGAACCTAGAGCTCAACTCAGATCTTTAAGACTTTCTCAATCATGAGCCGAAATCAGGCAGGGCTTAGCATTACAAATCATTACATCCATCCTGGATTTGCTAGCTAACAAATTGAACACACCGTCCATCTTGGACCTCCAAATGAAGCAAGTGGAGATCAATAATAGGGTTTGAGGGAGTCGGCAAAAAACACCGATGGAAGGACGAAAGTGACATATTCATAGGCAGATTTACGGGGTTCATGTATCAGACTTTGCCCATGATCTCTCTCTCTCTCTCTCTCTCCCCCCCAATTAATTCACCTCTCCATTATGTTCATGTGAAGGGTCCACTTCTCATGCTCACTCCAGGACAAATCGAAGCGGAATTCCAACCATAAGAGCCAAAATTAGAAAGAAACTTAAATGGGTCTTGTGCACTGTGAAATTGGAAAAAGAACATTCAAAAACCCTAAAGAAAAGGGGAAAATTAGGATCGATGACCAGTCAAAGGGAAGATTAATTACTAAGCCATTGTAAAAGAGACTTATTAGGAGTAAAAGGTGAAGGTTGAAAAGTTAAAAAGTGAGTGGCTGATTCAGGAGCCTCAGGATCTTGTATTCACTTTGAGAACCTGATCTAATGGGATCAAAGGGGGTGCATTTTTATGGGTCCTTTCAAGAAGTATATTGAGAAAATTAGGTGAAATGCTTCAAATTATTTGGGAAGAGTCTAACACATATCATACATGTGAAAGAAGTCGGACAACGTTTTACCTGCACAGACTTTTATGGTAAAACGACAGCTATCGCTACTCTTTATTAGATATCATCCATGTCTCTTTCAATTCTATCATTAATGTATCATATATCTTGGACTGATGCACCTATAAGTTTCACGTTTGGTGTGTCTATCTATTTTGGCACTTCGTTTATTTTGCGAAAAATTAGTAATTTGAAAAATATTTTCCTAATAATGATAATGCGTGTCACTTGAAATAATTAATTATTAAAAAATATTTTAATTACCGACAATAATTTGTGTTTAAATATTTAGATAGATGATGAGAATATGTTTTGTTAATTTATTTTCACAAATGATATGCAATCATTTTTTAAAAAATATATTTCAAATCACTCATTTGCCACAAAATAAATGGAGCCTAAATCAGTTTCAGTCCACATTCATGAAGAGATGCTATTTTGATTACATTGAATTATCATAAACCTCATCCGGTTTCCATTTTTCCTAGTGATCGATTCCTTTCCATAACGAAATTATCTACCGCAAGAAATCTAGGTTTCGATACGTACTACCAAACCCTTGAGCAAACCCTTCACATTTTTGTCAAGAGCGGGCAAGAGGTCCAAGTAAATAATTGAGAGAGAGAGAGATGGACTCCATCTCCCATTCAAATCCAAGAAAGCCAAGCAGTGCATGAGCACTGAGTTTTCTATAAGAGAGAAAAACGACAATCTCTGTGAGGAGCGCGAAATAGGAAGGTGAGGAAATTATTTCCCCAGGGTCCACACGAGAGTTGCCGGGGACTTGCAAATGTACTCTCTCTCTCTCTCTCTCTCTCTCTCTCTCTCTCTCTCTCTCTCTCAATGGAAAAAACTGACAAATCAACGATGTAGAAAACGAGTGAACCCAGTTAATCTTCCCTTGTCTCTTGGTTCGCCTCAACCTACCTGCACATCATGACTCGTATTGATTGTCAAAGGTCCTATGAATCTTAGGGTCCTGTCTAGAAATTTTCTGCAATTTTGTAACATGGGTCACTCACCTTTTCTCTTGCGACAGTTTGGGCCTCTGGCGTGTTTATTCCTTTTGTGTGGAGATGGCTCCAAAGTAAAGTGCTCTCATCCCCTCATTTCAAGGGATGGATAAAGCACTTTGAAGCATCTAAAAGGAGAAATTCAATAATTGATTTGTTTTTATCAGTATAAACAGATATAGTAATGTACAATCAGTGCATGAGCAAAATCAACACTCTTGAAACCAGCAGATGATTCTCTTCCTCGAAAAGTATTAGTGAGTGTGCTATTTTTTTTACATTTTCAGTGCCCCAAAAAAAATTTGCAGGGTATTTGTTGTAGAGTTTAGATTTGGAGATGATTTTGGGTTTTTGAGTAGGCCTTGAGAAAATATTACTGTAAGTATGTAAATAAGTACACTGATATACAAGACTTTACTATTGTGGGTTGCAAGATAACAGGACTCCTATAATTAGTTCGACAAGGACCAATAATTACCATCTGTACAGTCCAGTAATAATTCGCTCATAGATCTAATCGAGCTGTAAAGATGATGACTACACTATGTATGCTTCTTTCTTTTTCGATCCGCATGATGTACAAAATGCACAAGGAGATAAGAAGAATATTGCATAACAAATTTGTTGAAGACCAATGACTTTGAAGTATCAAGATCGAGTGTTCTAAAAAATTACTAGAGAGGTGCAGATGATTTTTGTTAGGATTTCGAAGAATTTTCTCTAAATATTTAGTCGCTATATTAGATTTATCAAGACCATCGTGGTTGTTGACCATTGAAAATTAATTGGTGCGGCTACTATGTGTGTCTGCAAATTATAGACTATATTTCTTTACCACATAATCTATTAACAGAATTTACAAATCGAAAAATCCAAGGAGAGTGTTGAATAATCCGGGCTCTCACTTTACAGAGTCATGTAACTTTATTGAAGAAGATTGATAAGGAGGAAACAAGTTTGAGACTCATTAAATCGTCTTTATCTATATGATGTTTCTTTTACGTTCGAAAACGAAATTCTAATCTTATTTACCAAATGTTTTCATTTTTCAACCGAAGGACCTATTTGTATGCATACTGCTGTGTCAACACTTCGATTTTGTGAAAGTTTTAAAAACGTTGGATAAAAAAAAAAAAAGGTCAAATATGATGAGCCTAGAAAGTTTTCAGTTAACAAAAGGTAAAGAGTCAATCTGAACGTATAATCATATACTATGTTTTGTTCTAAATCTTTCAAGCTACCCTGTACAATATTTATGCATGAAAGGGACTAATAATACTTGGGCTAGACATCTATGGGAAATTGGTGAAAGCACTCTTTTGTGAAATTAAAAGTCCATTGTGTTTGTAGCTTGTTTTATGCGAAAGGTATAGTGAACCTGGCCGATAATTATCATTTTCTGAGCGTCATCTGTGATGCATGTACTAATATATGTCCCACGAAAATTCAACTTAAGCCATCCAACTAGCCGTTCAGCACCCGATTTTAGTGATGCTGTGTGCAACCGAAACCCTAATTGGCATAACTAATCTGCGAATGATTATCAATTTCGCGAGCATACTTACAAAGTTGTAACAATTCGCCGCACACCAAATTATTGCTATGTTGATGCTAACCATGAAAGAATGCATGACCAATAGCATCGTCTCTATCTTATATTATGTTCTAAAAGCTACTGTGTTTAGTCTACGTGCCAAATGCGTATGGACGATGCGTGTAAGTGTTTTCGCAGCATACTTAACAGGCGGCGAGCTGAGTTTTAATTGATGAGAATAATAGAATAACGGTGTCACCGGAATAAGGCATTTGAACGATCATCACTGGAGAGTTAGAGTTCATGATATGTTGGTTTTCAAAACTTTGAATGGAATATCTTGTGTTCGATTTGAGGTACTTATATCGTAGGGTATTGTTCCTGTTGGGTTTTGATATATTCTTCCTAATCCGTGTCCTTGGATACTCGCATTTTTTTCCCCTTTATGTAGATACATCGTTATCTAATAGGATCTTCTGCAAGTAGACTTGATTATGTGCCCAAATTGGATCTTCAGAGAAATTAACTAGATATACCTATGTTTGATTGATAGGCATGAACGTCAAACCAGAGCTTTTGTCCAACCTTTAGCAGAGAGAAAAGCCTGGATCTATATCATCTCTCTCTCTCTCTCTCTCTCTCTCTCCCTCGCCCTGGGTTGTGATTAAAGGAGGCCCTTTTCTTCTCTATGAAGCTTTTCTTGATATTCCCCATAGAAAGATACCCCAACACACCCACAATTTGGAGAATCTCCAAGCATCAAAGCAAATTAGTAGTTAACTTTAGGTGAAGAAAAATGAGAGGAGAGAGAGAGAGAGAGAGACAAGGGATTTTTTTTGGGCTACCCGTTGCAATTTTTTTTTTCCTTTTCAAAGGTGATAATTATGGGTCAAGAGATTATTTGGTTTTCTTTGCCTTTCCCCTTTTTCTTTTTGCTCAAATGGGACCTCCCAAAAACAAAAAGTTGTCTCATTTACCCATCGGAGGATCACCACCATACTTCAAATTCTCCTACACTCTTCTCCATCACTCGATAACCTTCGAGAATAATTTCACTAGCTACCTGAATATATGTGTGGTTGGTCCCCTACCTTGTCTTGTTAGTGCCTACAGAGAATCGAGTGATCGAGAATTTAAAGTCGATATTAATTATTACTACAATTTTTCCCTTGAGGATCAGAGCTTTATGTGTAAATATAAATGTCCATATGCTCAACTTTCTCTGTCCTCGTATCTTTTTCGTGAAGACCCTTGCAAAACAATCTGAATTATGCATAATCGATGATATAAAAAGGTTTAAAAGATGAGATACATATGATATACATTGATCTTTAAAAAAAAATTAACATTTTTTCCAGCATATGTATATGTTTTGAGCTTGGGGTTAATAGTCTCTAATGGAAAGAGTAACGAGACCGGCACAAGTAATAATTGACATATTGGGATTTCTACATCAAACCTCTAGTCAATATTGAACTCCATCACCTGCTAATCAAAAGCTGAAAGGGAATTGACATAGCGGGGCTTCTATATCAAAACCCTAGCGCCAATTTTTTCTATTTTCAGATGAAAATGCCGCGTAATTAAAAAGTGAGTGGCCCTAAATTCAAAATGATGTCCGAAAGAACTTGAAAGCTAAATGGTGTGATTCAAGCTAGAGGAGACAAAGTGTCCCCACGTGTGTCAGAGCGAGAATTAAAGGATGAAGAACACACACATTTATCCCTGGGTGCCTGATCAGTCTTCTCGATATATTGCAATACCAAATAATATATCTTGTGCGTAGAATAAATTAAACTAAGAGATTATTTCTCAAACTCACACAATTGCATGCAATTCCACTATTTTATTGAGAAAAATCGAGGAGAAAAAAGCTTATGGGGATTTTAAGCTCTCTGGAAAGCTGCCCTAGCTGAACTTTGAGTTTGTTAGGGTTAAACATAAATTTGCTCTTACTTTCACTTTGCAACCCTACCGACATTCAGTATGGAGAAAAAAATTAAACATGCATCGGATATAATTCTAGTAAGTATAATTTATATATTTAGACGTCTAATCCGCGATTTAAAGCGTGTCTTTTAATATACGGTTTCAGTAAAATAATCTTTAGCTGGCACCCTCTTGATTCACTGGGTACTTTTTTGCCCAACAGTAGACACAGAAATCAGTAAAAAAACTCTGCCAATGGGCCATCATCCCAATCCCACTGACACTTTTGTCAGTTAAACATCTTGAAGATGACGATGAAGACGGTGGCGATACATTTGAAGAACAAAACGGACGTGACTTTGAAGAATTTCGAGGAAAAAAAGAAAAAAGCTTTGCTAGGTTTTTCTCTTTTCTTGCACAGTAGTTCCGCAGCGTCCTGATATCATTCAATACCATACCGGAAACGCTTTTTCTGCACTACATGTTACAAACATGCAGAAACAGCAGCGGTTTCAGAGAGGAACAGAGACTCTCAGACGGTCAAAGATTTATTGAAACGTCTCTTCAATCTACAGTTCACCCGTCAGAGCGAGGTTAGAGAGAGGGCTTTGTGTGCAGCACTGTCGCGAAGCGAGAAACTAGCCCTACAAACCAGAACTTTGTTTTGCCTCCCACCAAAACTCTCTCTCTCTCTCTCTCTCTCTCTCTCTCGGGCACACGCAAAAGCACAAAAAATAAAGCTGCGAACGAAGATTCATTCGTGCCATTTTGAAGGGTGTCCATATTCGTGTGGCTCAACTGATGACCCGCATTTTTTTGTCCCAGTCTACGCCCTTAATAATTGATTGCATTTTCACCCTTCCCCCTCTTTTGCTTTTCCCCTCTCTCCCTCTCTCTCTCTCTCTCTCTCTCTCTCTCTCTCAATGGAAGTACATCACCCTCATCTTTCGCAAAAACGAGTTACCTGTGTCTATTTCTCAATAGTTGAACCAATCAGCATTTAGGAAATGAAATATTTAAATAACCTTCTACAGAAAATATATATATATATATAGAGCAGTGGAGCCTGTACTTAACAGTATGTTCTTCCTTTTTCTTTCCTGCCGATTCATCCACCGATGTCTAGATGAGCTTCCTCGACATACAAGATAATATTTTTTGTGCAGTGTACGGTTTGCTGGTGAAAAGTTTCATCTTCACAAGTGATCTCAAGATCATGGCATTAACTCAATGCACATATGTCGGGGTCTGGAGATCGCTCGTGAAAAGAAACTTTTTCAAGGGCGACGCGCCTTTATGAAGTTCGTATAAAAGGAGCAATCTCTTCTTTCCTTACATTGAGCTATCTATAGGTTAAAGCGCAAAAGAATTGCACCCACGAAAGTCCATGGCTGATTAGTTCAATGGATGTCCATTTTTTGAGTAAACTTGAGATGTTGAGTTGGATAATATTTCCGATAAGATTTTCTCAAACCGTGGCATAAAAAATTGTGGTAACTCGATAGATTTTCACACGTTATACTAAAAGCTCCAAACATATCTAATTTCATATTTAATATCACCATATCGAAGTTTCATTCCACAACAATCATGTATCCAAAATGACAAAGCAATTGATTGTGTCGTTGTTACTTCTACGCTTCCCTAAATATTTCCCCCCTTCTAGCCAAAAAATCTAATAATTTTGCTTTGAATTTCCCCAAGCAACGGTGAATCTCAAAAGGGTATATGTTCCATCGATCTACTAACCCATCCATCTCTCCACTAACCAAAGCGCAGGAGCATCATATGCACCCCCCAAAAAGCTGGTGCATTTTTGCAGGACATGAAAAGCCTCTATACATAATTTTCATATTCATCTCCTCTTTCGCTACTCAGAGAGCCACCATGATTTGGTGAAGAATCGCAGAAGAGAGGATCTTCAAAAGGGCAGTTGGTTATTATAGCCAAGAGCAGCCCCCCAAATATGCGGAATATTTATTAACATCCTCGACACTTCATGACACGTCTTTGATTAATTAGTGCCCTCTCGTCATGATCGCCTCCTAAAGGAGCTTCTTTGTCGTTTGACTGGCATCCGCTGGTATGCCTTTATTCGTTCGGAACGGATGATTGTTGCCAATGTGTAGGTCACTCGAAAAGGTATAATTCACACGCCGAGAAGATACCATATATTATTTCAATGTAAGAAATCTCGAATACTTTCCTTTAAAACATAGGATAAGGCATCGAGGTGGTCGGCTAGCTTGAAATAGGAGAGCTGGTCAAAACGAAGTAGTTTCTCCTAGCTGCCACAGAGACGAATACCTACTTATTCCATGAATGCTTAAGCTAGTTAAGCATGCATACGTGTTATGCAATTGTTCGTTCTCGCCATATAATACCTACCCGCAAGATACGACTCAAAAACTTCAACTAAATCATGGCACCACCACGTGGTGCGACATTCCATTCCAGTAAATACCAAGATAACACGTTATGAATAACATGTCACAAATTACTTCCTCGCATATAGGGGAATAAGCTTAACATTTCCTACCTTTTCCTAGAGAATACTTCTCATTAGTCAGCTTGTGGCTTATTTAAGTTTTTTGAGCCACATACTGAAAGCTCTAATAAGCATCAAGTAAAGAAACTAGATAAATACCTCTCATATAAATTAAGATCGCCGCAACCATCAGATGTTTCAGAATCTACATTTCAAGGTAAAGTACTCCATGATATATATATATATATATAATGTTTAAGAAGGGTCACACACTAATACATTTCATGAATTTCTTCTTAATCATTGGCCTTGGCTATACAATTGGAGAACAAGCTCACAAACTCTTTAAAAGAAATTCTCAAAAGGCCACTACACTTATCAAACTTGATCATCCTATTTTAGTTACTTGCCATACCCTAATTCGCCTACTCTTTTTTTTTCCCTATTTCTCACTGCATGGACTCGTTGTCTTGCTCTACCTCAGACGCTGGCTCATCGTCTTCTTCGAACCTGTCAATGCCATATGCGGCGTGGCCGCTTCCAAAGGCCTTGATGTGGTCCTTGAGCGACCTCTTGTGCTTGAAGTCGGACCCGCAAATGCAGTACCAGAGCTTCCCGCAGTTCTTCTCATGGGTCCTCCAGTCACCCCGGACTGCAAACGCCTTGCCGCACTTGCGGCACATGAAGGGCTTGATGCCATGCTTGCGCTTGTAGTGCGTCTGCAGTGTCCGGAAGTCCTTGAGAGGCTTTGCCCTTGGATGGTCGATGTTGTTCCGGCAACCAGGCGCGCAGCAGTAGCAGGGAAGCCGGAGCATGCCTGTTGGTTGTGTGCCTCTCAGAGACTCGGGGCCTTTCCGGTACTGAGATCCATGCCCCCACATATGCATCTGCAAGCAAAAAATATAAAAAAATAAAATAAAATTCCCAGAGTTGTATATGCTCATATACATCGGCAAAATTAGACAAGATAGATCATTTGGAAGTAGAATCAGTCTCTCAATTGCCATGCTTATGTCGAAGGACAAATTATCGCTCGGAAAAAGGTGACTACAGTTTTTGACTGGCGTTGAGGGTTCTGTCTACTTCTTTATGTGTCTCATGTTAATTGAATTACTAAGCTGAAAAGAAGGACGGCCTCTCTCTCTCTCTCTCTCTCTCTCTCTCTCTCGGCAGCATCAAGAGATAGTTGCATAGTGTATATATATGACACTTTTCCTCAGACAATGCGACGCAAGAACGTGCCTTTACTAAAGTTTCTATCCACTTGACCTAAGAATGAACATTGACAATTGATGACTTTTAGTCATACGCAGAAAGCATATATTTGTCAATGGAATCTCTAATGTTCTTTTTGGTGAACCTGATTCAAGAAGAAGACGCTCTCATCAGATGGCTTCTGGTTCTAACCTATTCATTTGCTATACGATAGAAGATCAAGGTACGATATATTATCCTTTATGTTAATGGTACAAATTGAAACGAAGGAACTAAGGGTGGTGGTTCTTGTTCTGCCCCAAGTTTTGCATTTTCTTACCGAGGTTCTTCAGCACAGAATCTAATGAAAGAAAGAAAACGAGAGAGAGAGAGAGAGAGAGAGAGGGAGGGAGGGAGGGATTTAATGAAAGAAGCTAATATCTTTTCACTCTTAAATCACGGTTCAGTTATACGCAGACTGCCGAATGTTCATACATAGAAAACGCAAGTTCCTGATCAAACCGAAGCCAATCAGTGTCTTCTGGTTAAAAATCTGCAAAGTTTTCAGTTGTACAAGCACTTGCCATAATAGAGCTCGAAGAAGCACAGACTTCAAGAAACTAATCAAGAAGGGAAGGGTGCATAAGGAACATTGGTCTGTGCTGTTCAATCACATAAAGGCAAATCTCTAGCTAATACTGACCTCTCTCTCTTTGTCTCTCTCGGTTTGGGTCTCAGAAAAAAAGATATTTAAACTCAAAAACCCCCACAAAAAAGCATGCAAATCAGACACTGACCATATCCATGAGTCCATGACCACAAAATTAAAATACTACCTCATCTTACCCATGTTAGAAAAACTCGAAACTCCATGCTTTTTAGAGAGAGAGAGAGAGAGCTATCAGTACACATATCTGAATCAAGGCGACATCCAAGATCGTCGCGAATAAAACCCAAATTAAGCCCGTTTGTCTTTCTTTGTTCTTTCTTTGTTCTTTCTTTGTTCTTTCTTTTCCATTTCATATTCTCACTTACTGAAAAGGGAAACTGTGTGTGTGTGTGTGCGCGCGCGCGTGTGTGAGAGAGAGAGAGAGAGAGAGAGAGAGGCACAAACCATGGATCAGTTAGATCAAATTGTGAAATAAAAACCTAAGCTAGTGGCGTAGTTTAGGTTTACCTGCATGTTGTTGTAACGGTTGAAGGTCTTGAAACAAACAGGGCAAGAGAACTGGGTCGGGCCAATGAGGATCTGGGAAGGGGTTGGGATCCAGTACTGCCCCTTGTTTATCCGGCTCATCAAGTACCCACAATCCTCCCCAACACCATGTTCTTGATCTGGCTTGTTGTGATGATCATGAGCAGTGATGATCTCTGACGAAGAACATGAAGAGGAAGAAGAAGCGAGCATCATCACCGACGCCAGCTCAGCAGCGGTCGGGCTTGGTAACCCTATGTGGAGTGCCACAGTCACTCCAGTCTCATCGTCATCATCGTCATCTTGGTCACCATCATCATCCTCATCTTGAGCTCCAGCCGACTGTTTGGGCCTGTCCACTTCCATGAGAAAGTTCTCTTCTTGATTTTGCCCTTGCCCTTGCCCTTGCTCATGTTCTTGTTCTCGTTCTTGTTCTTGATCTTGTTCTTGCTGTCTTGTGGGGCTCAACAGGCTGAGGAGAGGAAGAGCTTCTCTGATAGGAGGATGAGGAGGTGGGGTCTGTTCATGGTGATGGTCGACGAAGGTGAAGTTGTGATAAGGTGAGGAAGAGTAGTAATAAGGCGGCTGTGGATTTGAAGGCGGAGAGAAGTAATGGTGGTGGTGGTGGTGGAGAGGGTTGAATTTGAAGAAAGGGTCGGTCATGGTGAAGTCTCTGATCAATCTTGATGAGAGAGAGAGAGAGAGAGAGAGAGAGAGAGAGGGAGAGAGGAATAGTATGGCTTGGTGGTATTAGCTTTTTATAGAGAGAGAGAGAGAGAGTGGAGAGAGCTAGAGCATGTTGTTGACAGGAGTAAAAGAGCGACGAAGATAAAACCACCCAGCGCAGAAGACCCTCCTCCTTTTTTCTTTTTCTTTTTTATTGGCTCTTTATTTTTCTTTCTTCTTCCTCTTCTTTTTTGGGCGCATACCTCAGGAAAGTTAATGTTTGAATTATTGTTGTTGAAAATATTCACTTTAATGGGGACCTAGGCAAAAGAAGGTCAAAAAATAGGGACCTAGGCATAGGATAACCCGTTATATGATGATAATGAAATAAGACGAGAAGAACTTTCTATTGGATGGAGATGGAGCGAAAAAAAAAAATAATAGTGGCCATGCTGGGTCTCGAAAATAAAGAAATATAAAAGCATATTTTTGGTCTCCGAATTTTAGCATTTTTTGGCCCTCAAGTTCTTGATTATTAGTTCGTCTAATATGACCTTTAAACTTGCATATTTTTTCTAATCAAATACCTCCAACACCAAATCCCGATAATTATAACTAACTCATCTATTAAAAGTTAGCAAGAGTTTAAAATTAAAAATTGAAATGCAATATTCATGTTGAGAATTCTCATTATTGATGTTCATGTTGTATTTATCTTTGGAAATGTGTTTTTAGTACCATGCATTAACGTAGTCCGTGGTTACAAAAGGTTTTCCACATCACTCATAATTGGTGGCTCCTTGAAGGATTTGATTTGAAAATTAACGCAAGTTCGGAGATTTAATTAGACATACTAAAGTTAAAAGAATTTGACTGGGAAAAAAGTGCAAGTTAGGAAACCAAAAGATCGACTTTTACCCAGAAAAGGGAATACATTTTCATATTTCTGCATTTTGATTCGTGCTGTTCTTCATAGAATGAGTCTGTCGAGGGTTAAGATGGAAATTGATATAGATCTTGCACAGGTTTTCCATCCCAACATTAAGACCCTTCTTTTGGTCATTCAAACGAGACTACCTGCTAGTCTCCAAACACCATTGATTCCCATCGGGCCTCGGAAACTTTTTGATTCACGGAGTTTGCACAGGACAGCAAGTGAAGATCATTCTTACTGAACTAGCTCATCGTATCGAATCAATGCTTTAATTCTAGCCTTCTAATCACTTCAATGCTGGCCTAACAAAAGTGTCACCTTTGAACTATGTGCAATTTGCACACATGCAAAAATTCTAGTTATTGTACCAAAAGAAGAAAGAAGTTTTTGTTATTATTTTGAGGCATTAGTAAGAAAAATTGCCCAAGCTGGTCAATGACTAAATGCTGTATTCGAGCAATGTGATTTAATTTTATTCTAGCTCCATGTAACATTTCAGGAATATGGTCACAATGGAAGCGAATCCTTACGATTCCTTTAGGATGCGTTTGTTTCGCAGAAATAAACAAATTGAAAAATATTTTTCTAAAAATAATTGCCTATATCCCTTGAAATAACTAATTAAAAAAATACTTTTTTATTGACAACAATTTATGTCAAACATATTTGTGGATGATGAAAATGTTTTTCATTCATTTATTTTGTAAGCGATACATGTGATTATTTTTAGGAAAATATTTTTAAAATAATTTATTTTTTCACAAAACAAATGGAAGTGTGGATCATGGAATGTAACTTGGTATTCATATGAAGAATTGAACTTAATCTAGCACACTTGGCTATACATAAATAACAGGTCTAATGATACCGATTGTGGAATTAATTTCTGTTTTTATATATCCAATAAGAATTATAAGTCCTAAACCCAGCTAATAATACTTGATTTATGTTGAAGATCTCTCATACTGACTAAGATGCCCTCACATGAACTGAAAACCGCATGCTTGTAACTGATAAAAAGCTTAGGGCACGGAAGAAGAGAATAAGAAATAGTGCACATCGAACTTATGCACGTACACATAACAGGTCGGCTGCTAATTTGGACAAGAACATGAAACGACTTCCAAATTTTTCTCAGATATCAAATAATGCTGTCGGAGGTCCTCAGGATTTTCCAAATGCTTGTAGTTAGTAAGCAGATCTATCTCCAGAGGGTTCTTGATAATCGCATGAAAATGAACAAAGGACCGAAACGGGAGATTTTACTGCTTTGAATAGAGGCTTGTTGTACTATGTATGATTACTGTTTCGATGATGTTAGTGAGAGTCTCCTCCTACCAAACTTGCAAACGAAAACCGAAGTACAGGTGCTCTCGCTAAATTGTCTGTTTCTCATCGCAGAGTATCAAAAGATGCAAATGAATTTCCATGAGGGATTGTAGGTATCAAGGAATTGCTGCAACAAGTTCATGTCATTCTCAAGGGGGGCATACTCGCCTAATCACACTGTTGAAAGGATTCTTGACGTTTTCAGTGAAATAGAACCAAGTAAGCGTGGTTGAGTTCAGTCTTTTTTTTCCCCCTCCAAAGCAAACTGAACCGCCAATTGCCCTGAAATTTAAAGAGTTAAAGTCCGCCTAGCTGTCCAATGCGTGAGAGAGAGCCGCGTGATGACAGTCTACTGCAAGATGGGGTGCAGGCACTGATGATTCAGTGTGGAGAAGGGTTCGCAGGAGAGGTAGAAGCATTACAAAGTAGCAAGTTTAAGGGTCATGTAAAGTGCTTTAAGTGATGCAAGGAAGAGCGTATGAAAAAGAACATTTCCTAAATCAAAATACAAAGTTAGTAGGCAGGATGCCATGCCGAATGTTGCCCAAGAGGGCACCAATTATGTGGAGATCACCTTGCAGGTGACTACTAGATCATTAGGAGATGAAATAGAGTATTGAACGTTTCACAAGAACTAGTTTACTATTTACTAGTCTACAAAAATGAAAAATGGTGGTTAGACACGGCCTACAAGACTGCCAAGACAAAGATACTAAGGATTCACTCATACCTGGTAATGCAAGGGAAGCCATTGATATGTACGATTAGGTAGAGCACATATTGACAGACGTGAGACATATGTTCTGGAACTCAATAAGAGTCTTATTACTCTAGGTATACTCAATGATATTCGGCATAAGCATACTGATAAAGGTGAAGTACTGAAGATTTTTTGTGGTGCCATGACAACCATGCATACGAAGAAGGTAGATTCTCTTGATCATCTATCGGGAGAGAATGATGCTCTAGGATTCTTTACTTTGGAGATGCGATTCAAAATTGAAATCCACTAGAGATAACCTGAGCATGAGATTAACTGGTTCTCAACATTGCGTGAAATGAGAGCATGAACAAAATTGGCGATAAGGTAAGCGGAAAAAAAAAGTATGGCTCCAAAAGGCAATTGCTTAAGTGACGATAGTGATTGCCTCTCTTGTTAAAAGCTAATTTCCACTAATTGTCTTATTTGTTTTTATTTCTTGAAATCATGTAGGAACTTTCGTTATTGCTCGACGCGTAAAATGATGAAACCATCAAACTCAATTGCCAATAAGGACTGGTCAGATATTCAAAGAGTTTGAGTATCTAATTATTATTTTAAAAGAAAAAAAGGAAAAGGCGCAGTTCCATCGGGAGAAGAGAACTTCTCGGGGCATGCATCAACTCCAACTCTTTGCAGATTCAACAGCCAAAAAGTTATCCATTTGTGAACTCAATCCATCGAGGCCTAGGGAACACGTAGTACACATCCATCTCTTTTTATCTAAAGTCGCAAGTGTTAAATCTCACGTAGTTTTCAATGGTAAATTGATGGAGATTGTTATGATTATGTGTGGACTATGTTCTCTTTTTTTTTTTTTTTTTTTGTTCTTTTCTTTCTTTCTTTTTTCCTCCATCACATGTCAAGATTCAATATCTCCAGAACTAAAGGCAATGGGATCTAATGGGTTTTTCCCTTGTCTCTGGGACTTACAGAGTCCGCATATTGTTGGGAAATTGATTGGTCTAAGTTAAAAAGATCAAAAGCAAATCAATTACAAACCTTTACCTTTTGCTTAAAGCCAAATAGAAAAAGCCAACTATGGACAGTGCCCCTTCTGATCCTTCCACCCCCGTTCTTCGGTTAGATGTCCCATAGCCTGATGCAGAACATGGCAGTTTCATACGCAGAGAATTTTTTATGTACACCAACCAAATCTATTATAAAAAAAAAAAAAAAAAAAAAAAAAGGCACGCTTGTGGCACATGTCATTTTGAAGGTCACTTTTCAAAATGAAAATGTCGTATGATGGAAGACTCATCTTTTCATCGCTTGACAATAGAATGGTTTGTCCATGTAAAATCCAGGACCACATTTGCGCAATCTCTCTCCCTCTGTCTCTCTATCTCGGGTGCGCACACGATATTTTTCAAATTAATAAAAGAATGTCTTTGGGATTTGCAAATGTAGCAGCAACTTCTTAGGAAGTCCAACATGAAATATTATTTTTTTGGGTTCATCGGTAACATGAAGGGGGAAGCACTATGAGGATGCATTTGGGTACGTGATTCGTGTAAAAATGGCACATGAGATATTATAATAAGGTCTAGGAGACTCGGACAACGTGAATTATCTTTTCCAAGAATCAATAACATAAGCTACGGGGTCGATACGGACAAAATCGAGCATTCAGCACAAGGAGCATTTTGCTGACCTTGTTTATTCGATGAAACATGTCGAGTTTCCAAGACGGCACGAGTGTGCTGGACGTTTTGCAAAGATAAAACCCCGCTTTTGTGTCTCCCTGTCCGGTGTCTCGTGCCGGCATACCCAAAACATCTATTCCCTCGCATTGCAAATCCCCATGAACCCTAAGCCAAAACTGTCAAACGGTCATGAATCTAGGCTCTAGATTCAGAAAAGGTGTTCTTTTTTCCGAGTGTCCGAAGCATGTTGCCTGCCCCCCAAAACGAAATGAAAGAAGGGAAAGAAGGAAGCCTGTACAAAGCACGAGGCCAAGAGGAGGCAAGAGAGAGAAGGGAGCAATTAATGTGGTTTGACGATGAGCAGATCATAACTCCAAGCTAATCAAGATCCTCTGTCTCGTTCGATATTACATGATTACCCATGTCGTCAATTTTCTAATAATTCAAATCATAAGTAACGAGGTGTCGAGATGAAACGCGTTAAGACATGTTTAGTGACGGAAGAACCCTTTCCTAATCCACCTAACACCAAATGCACGGGGAAAATTAAAATCAAGACCCGGTACATTTGTCTAGCCTGCATTTGAAGCTAGCAACATCCTCGACGAAGATTTATGCAGAGAGGTTAAGAGCATGTAGCCTGATTGGCCTCGCCTCTCCCGTATGTCAGCATGCTATACTTTAAGAAAAATGCTTAATCAAAGGGAAGGTGTGGAAAAAAGAAGAAAAGGAGCAACGCGGCCCTCAATTTGTAGATTTTTCCCAAGCAAAAGAAGCCAAGTCCTAGAGCCAATTAATAAAATCGAGGATTCCAGGCACCAAGTACAGAATGGAGACAATGAGCCTCTCGTGCGCAATCTGGATGTAGCCACAGTTTACAGAGAGGAGGACAAGGACAGACATTGAAGAAAGAGACCATGAATACAATGATTGAGTGACACTGTTCATGGAAATGGATGACATCACCGGGTAGTCAATACAGTCTTCAAGTCCCTTTCTCTCTTCTGTTCCCAGATTGATTAGCGATGAGGGCCTCCCCTCCTGGCCCCGTATAACCATCGCATGAGCTATATAATTCGGGCCTACACGCTGCAACCTGCCATAAAAGACCGTCTGCTTCTGATATGAACTGTTCTATTAATCAGAGACAAGGATTCCTTCAATATGATGCATACAAGATGGGAGCTTCAAAATAAAATTTGTGGCTGAAAGCACGCTAGTTCATTATTAAATCCCTCCGAATTATCCATATTGAATCACCGACGGGAGCAGATGATATGGGACAAAATCCTACGGCTGTAGACAAAGGCTTAAAGCACAATAAAGAGTATGAAAGCTCTTGTATCACCGATCCTGGAAGCACAAGCTACCCATATCACATCATCGACTCAAAATTACCTCTGCATTTAAAGTAGTGACCTGGATGAATAATCCACATCCCAAGAGAGCTGTGAGGCAAGAAGGTGACTGCTGATATCATACTCAAAATCTAGGCTACATATTCCCCCATTGGCGGATCAACCACATGTTAGTGCCGGGGCCACCGCCTTGGCAGCTTTCGCAAATTCTGTGAGAAGGGTCCAGCATTTATCTCACATCAACTTCAACAAAAAGATATGCAATTTAGGTAGATGAAGGTTGCACAACTAACATAGTTCTAGTGCAGAGTCGCGTTGGACCACTGTTTTCACCCACGAATATATAACAATCAGGAAGGGGGAGAAGATATGGGGAATTGGAATTTCTTCCTTCATTCAACAATGAAGTCCTACATCCATACAGTTATCAGAGTATTCGCACCATTTCAGTGCTCTTTCTCTCATTAAACTCATACATAGCCTTTAAGATTGGGCTAATAATTTGACTAGAGGCCTTGAGAGATCTAAGCCGTCAGGGTGGAGGTGCTAAACCTCAAAAGAATGACCACCTACAGGTTTTCCAGTCACTGAGCCAAGCCATGTGAAAGCCACCTATCACTCTCGTGATAAAGATACAGGTATGCTGGCACATGATGGTGAACAAGCACAGATCATGAACTAGACCACTATTTGGAACCTGTTCTGAACTATGACAGTTGACACAGTAAGAACAAGAAATGTGAGAACAAATGTAGCTACGGAGAATCCAATGTTACGTGCACTAAGTCATGAGCACCCCTAAGACAATCCAATAATCTCTGAGGTACCCTTTTTAAAACAATTCCTAGTCCTATTCCCTGAGGCAATAATATCTCCAGAAAAGCATCTTGTCCAGCTTGAAGCAGTTCTACCATCCAGAAAGGCATTGCCAATCTGACAAGCGATGCTCCATTGGTGGAAACCACCATGTTGAAGAAACAAATTCTGGCCTCACAACATAGTAGCCATGAAAAACTTTCAACAGTCCCCAATCCAACTAAGAGCCAACTTACGTAGTGGTGGTTACCACATTATGAACAAATTTTCAACGATGTAATGTAAGATGGAAATGTGACAACCTCTGCCGACATCCCCCACGATACATCAATGTCCTTGTCAGATGTATTAAAAATGCATCGCCCGTGAGCATGCATTCGAAGTCACAGACGTCACCATCAGTAATGCTCTCAACATCATCACGATGGAAGGTAAATAAAGTTGGGTGGCAACAATTTCTTAGAGCTCATAGAACAAATAAGCATTATATGATTGACAAATTGTTATACCTTGTGCTGCATACTTCCTCTCTGTGGAAATTAGTCACACTGCTCGAAGAACATACATGTCAAATAACTGACCAATATAAACCAGTTTCACAAATGAATTCCATCCCTGGTTCAAGAACTGATTGACCTATTGCTCTATGTTTCTTGATGTGTGATTTTCTGCTTGGATTCTCTTTCTTGCGCTTACTTGCATGCCATGTTCTACTTATCTAATCCAAGATGCTTGAGACAGGCCAAGATTTTCTAACTACCCTCTCTAACCTCACATTGATCAACCTTCAGCTCAACGCAAGTTGTGAAACAGAAAGTCACATCACATGATCCATGAACAATTCGAACAGGGCCAATTCTAGTTTCCTGACCAAAGGTTTAACATAGTGTAAAATATAGCCACAAAAGGATCAAAGAACAAAGGAAAAGACTGAAACAATTCGAAGTATAATTCAGAAAAAATCCTCCTTCAAAATGGCAACCCAGAAGCAACATCACCAGTCAAAAGTGCAACCAGTAAGCAAAATGCTACAAGAAAAAAACCTCAAAAATAGATGAGCATCCACATTTCCAACAGATTCAAAAGGACAAATCCTTACACATGGCCGTCTTAACCAGAGATAACGAAGAACAAGAATGTACGTTTTGTAAATTAATTTGATAAAATTCCTGCTTCCTATATAGTTAGTAGGTGACTCCTTGGTCATACTTGAGGCTTCTTATCTAATGCATGAGTAAGAATTCTCAGGCTGAACCTCCTTTAGTTTTACACCAAGATCAATGATCCTCGGAAAGTCATGACTGATGACTCAACTGATAATGCCTAAGGGGTTTATGCCACCTAAGGAATTGGCAGTTTTGAGATGACTACCTCTCCCCCCTGGAATTGCCCCTCTACCAAAATGACCATATATTCCTAATGCCATTCAACTCTCAGTTCCAATGAGCGTAAAGAATGTCTCATCTTCCCCACCATATAAAACGGAAGGAAAATTCAAAGATCAAGTGAAAGAAGAGTCACGTGATATCTACACATGGATAACATTTTCTGTAGATCTACACCAACGGAAGGCCGGCGGGCCCCTCACTCACCCCTAGACGGTTGGTGCTCGGCACATATTTAGATGAAGGCATGGACTTTATCTGGTCTTTTTGCCTAGTACCGAGCGTGGATATATATATGGGGATGCAAATGGGGTATAGAAGGATCTGAACTCAGGAGCTCCTGCTCTGATATCACATTAGATTTTGTAGGATCGGTACTAGCTATTCTAAAAACTTAAACTGTTTCACGAAGGCCCGGTTTTGACATTTAAATATTCTATCACGGTCATACATATTAAGAGCCTGCCAAAATAAACCACAATCCTGATATCCCCACCTCCTCCGAGCCTGCGAAATTTGTTTAGCCTCGCACCCCCTAATGTCAAGTTCCTGCAACCTCCGCTGGTCAAGCCCTTCGACTTCTACAACTAATTTTCACACAATCCAAACTCCACAGAGCAACAAAAAGTAACTTCTTTGAGCTCGACCCAGAAAGCCCACTCCCCTAAATCACATTCCCGAGGTGGCTAGAGCAAAACACGGCATCACCCAACAATCCGGCGACGCACACCGAGCAAGCAGAGAAACGGCGAGCGAAACGTCTCGCCGGAAACGCCAATCAATCGAGACCCCCCACTACAGAAGCAAAGTAAGGGAGAACGAGGGAAAGAAGGAGACTCGAACATTGGGAACCGCGGCTTCCTGAATCGTGAAGCGGATTTCCACGATTCCTCCCGACCCGGCTCGTCGGCGCGGCCTCTTGAGGCGAGAATGATCCGACGAAGGCGATGGCCGGTGCGTCCGGACGCCGGTGGGTGAAGCGAAAATGCTAAGTGCAGAGGCACGCGCTTGCCTTTGGGCGTGGAGTTGAATCTTTTTCTAAAAATTATTTTAGGTGAATTTTATTTCAAATGAAGATCTGAAATTACCATTTAATCTCGAATAAAAGATGGAGCAAACATGTGCCGCTCACATTCTCACGCCACTTTCTAATGACATGATGGGACATTTTAGAGTTTTTCTTTTTTCTTCTTTTATTCATTTTTTTTTTTCCCTTTCGTCTTCATCATTGCACATGAACAAACTTTCGACAATTCATCCCACTTGATATCACGAAATCACCGCTAAGCTTTTATACCAACGTAATCGACAACTGCTCCTCTGTCCATCACTGGATCGAAGCTATGGCTGTTTTCTCCCTTCTCACTTGCAGTAATGGCCATCATGTCTCCGAGCTCTCAAGCATGGCCATGGCCGATCTCAAGCTCGATAAGTTCAAGGGCGACTTCATGATGTCAACAAAACGAGACAATTAGAAAAGTTAACTGCAATATCCAATTCAATCGGACTAAATTATGTTACAAAATGTCTAACGCTTTCCGATATCATCATTCCTTGTCATCGAAATCAAGCCTTACAAAACAGTTCAAGTTATATCGTGCCTGATTATTCCCTATTATTCTAACCTTAATTAGAAGATTTGCTTTGCATAATTCCTACAAGGGATTGACTACTCTAACTCGTATTATTAGCATCACTAAATGGAGAAGGATTATGAACACACTCGTTGGACAATCCTAGGCTTGATAGAGAACAGTCACCTTTGTCGTTGAGTTATCCACAAACTCTTTATTGGCAAACTAAAAGATCTTCTTGAGCTATCAAGCTTCATAGCTATTCGCCAATTTAAACTCATGAATTAGATCAGATCGGGTGATTCAATGTATTTATCTCGAGAATCAGTTGAATTCCCAATTCAAAAATTTTGGAACTAGAAATTACCAGTCCAATGTCTAATTCTTGAGAAGGAATTATACCGATTGGACTGACAAGTGCTTTTAATTCCACAAATTGAGAACCGATCCTATCTCATCCGATTCTTAATTCTATGATGAGAATTGACCACTTTAGAATCAATTACTCTTATTTGACTTGATATTCGTAAAGTAAGGAATTTGGGATATTTAGGGAAAGGAAAAAAAAAAAAGATCCGAGATCTTTTAAAAGTATAAAATCCTCTTAACTTAATGTAATAGTAAAAATATTTCGTACTTGATGATTTCAAAACGATACTCTCGATAATTAGATTTTTGGAATGAATTAGTATTGTTTGGAGTGATTTTCAATTTCTATTGAATATTACAATTCTCAAGATCTCTTACTTTACATGAAACAACTTGAAAATCCTCCATTCAATGATATACTATTTGATATGTATGATCATATAGGATCACCTATTTTGTTAAATATAAAAAATAAAAAAAATCTATTCATTCTTTAAATTTTGGGACGGAAAGCAAAAGAGAAGAGGAAACAATGTTCTTTGCTTATTAAAATAAAATAAAATTAAAGGGCCCCAAAGCAAACTTCCATATTAAATAAAAAAAATACCGACTTTGCAAAATCAATACTATAGCCTTAAAACCACTCAAAACCCCTAAATCGGAAATCTCTCTTCGACGGGATCGCAGGAAAGTCAAGCTGTCGTTCATCATGGTCATTTGTCCGATCACGATCGGTCGTTCCGGCGATCGAGACGGCGATTTCAGCTGCTGATTAGCCATGTTCGATTTCGTCTGATTTGGTCGGAAAAAAAAGGGGTTTGAGAATGAGTCAGCAGCCGTCGGTGATCCTCGCGACCGCCAGCTACGATCACTCCATCCGATTCTGGGAGGCCAAAAGCGGGCGATGCTACAGAACGATTCAGTACCCGGATTCGGTCCGTCTGCTAATTCTTGATATTTAGCATTGATTTGTCTATTTCGGCGATCTTTGAACGTAGTATTTAGCTGGGTTTTTGCCAAGTTCTTCGTTTGAGTTCGGGAAGTTGTGTAATTGTAAGTTTGTGAGGTAAGAAGATATCTTTGTATGAGTGCGAGACATGGTTGGGGACTTTTTATGCAGCTAACCTGTTTGATGGATAGAAGTTTAGCTGGGTGTAATTTTATGAGTCAGTGTATGTGTCCGCAATGTCGATTTTATGTTTCCGATTCGTGGGTGCGGAATTAGTTTTCTTTCCCTGCTAAATTCATGGGGTTTGTTGCTTCTTAATGCTGAATTTGTTCCGCAAAGCAAGTGAAAGCAGTTTGTCGATATGAAGATGAATTACTTGCTGCATGCATAAATCCTTGACATGGAAAAATGAAACTGTGAGTGAATTCATCTCGTGCACTGCGTGCAGCAAGTCAACCGGTTGGAGATAACTCCACATAAGCGGTACCTGGCTGTGGCGGGAAATCCCAGCATAAGATTGTTTGATGTCAACTCAAACACCCCTCAACCGGTATGTCTCTTAACACTTCTCGATACATGTTATGTGATTTCAGCTCATACTGATTTACGATGTTCTGTTCAATTGACAAGAACTTCATGAAATCCATCTCAGGTGATGAGTTTCGACTCCCATACCAATAATGTCATGGCTGTGGGGTTTCAGTATGATGGAAATTGGATGTACTCAGGCTCTGAAGATGGAACTGTTAGAATATGGGACCTGAGGTAGAAAAAATGCACTAAAATTGTCGATGATACTCAAGTTTATTTGGTGGCATATGATATACATTACAGTGAGAACCTTGTTTCTTGTCCTTTCTTGATGCAAATGCAGAGCTCGTGGTTGCCAAAGAGAATATGAAAGCCGTGGAGCTGTAAATACAGTTGTTCTGCACCCAAATCAGGTCAGATGTTTATTGCCCTGGGTTTCTGGACATCTACGAGAAAAATGCCGTATAGTTTCCTTCCCTTAGTGGGACTATCAGACCCTTTTCTTTCATCAAGATAAAAAAGAAAAGGCATATATTGATCAATGTTTGAGTTGGATTAATGTCAAAGTTACTTTTTCCAAAATTCTTTTCATGATACTAATCCTTAGTATACTGTATCTTGTATTTTAAGAATGGTTGAACTCTCCTGCAGTTCTTCCTTACTTTTTGGTGAAGTTTGCTAAAGCCCAGTTTCCTACATCCCTCATATAAATGGTTTCTAATAGCAATCTTCCTTCACTTATAGCTTAAGCCCTTTGGTTGGTAATTCTAACAAAGGTAAACAATTGGATTAAAATCACCAACTTTGTCTTTCTTTCATCATAAGGCAGGGAAATCTCTCATGCAAAACTAGCGAAAGTGTAATTAATAAATGGTTTCTCATTTGGCTTAAAGGGAATCCTGTATGATGTGATGCGTAACTGAATCTTTCCAGATTTAAGATAAGCACACCTGAATTACTAAAATTAGATGTGTAAGTGTAATCGGATCCTAAAACTTTCAAAAGTGCAATCCAATCCTAAATCTTGTCAAATCGATGCAATCAAGTCTCTCCGTCAATTCTGTCCAATTTGACTAATGGAAAATGCTAATGTGGCATTTTTAAGTGTTTCCAAAAGAGACGTGCATTGGCAAAAAGCTTAAAAATAATAAAAAAAGAAAAGGATAACAAAATAAAAGGAAAATGTCTTAAAAGGAAAGAAAAAGAAAAAGAAAGCAGTCTTGGGTTGGTCTAGGGGCGACAACCCTAGCCCTCACAGGTGTAGTAGTGGGCAGTGGCCAACCCGCCCTTCTTCTCCCCCACTCACAAAAAAAAACAAAACAAAACAAAACAAAACAAAAAAACGCACACACACCAGTCTCTATTGAGTCTTCTTTTTTTCTTTTTACCTTTTTAGCTTGCTCTTTTACTTCTTAATCTAATTTGTTAAGAATTGGCCAAAAAAATAAAATAATAAAAATTAAGGTTTGCGGAAAACATCATCAGTTTGATGTTAGTTAACATTAACAGCTGCATAGAAGAGAAAATGATAGAAAAGGCCTAATTAACATTTTCTATTAATTAAATTGTATAGATGTAAAGGAGAGACTTGATTGCACCAATTTGATAAATTTAAGACTTGATTGCATTTTTTGAAAATATTAGAACTCACTTGTACTTTCCCCACAAGTTTTAGGACTTCTAGTGCTCTTATCCTACCAATATTCATTATTACCTTCTAGTTATATTCTTGGTTTTTTCTACGAGTAATTGAACTAGGTGATTATCAGTCTTTTTGAGTACATAGGAGACTTGTTGGATGGATTTAAATTTTCGTGTCTGCAAAGTCTAGCTTTGGTCATATATTGTGAATTGACTAGGGATCATGGTTTGATTATCCAGACTGAACTAATATCAGGAGACCAAAATGGAAATATCCGTGTATGGGATTTGACAGCGAATTCATGCAGCTGTGAGTTGGTATGTATAATGTATCAATGTGATGTTTGTCAAGAGAAATACTCTCCATTGATACACTGCTAAGATTGAGATACTTTTCGAGTAGCTGCGGAGTACTTACTAACTGCTCCAGAGTGAATTAGGTACCAGAGGTGGATACAGCGGTCAGATCCTTAACAGTTATGTGGGATGGGAGTCTGGTGGTTGCTGCAAATAATAATGGAACATGTTATGTTTGGCGCTTGTTGCGTGGGAGTCAGGTGATTAATCTATGCCATGAAGCACCATGGTTTCTGGCTTTTCCTCTTTTACTCATTCCTCACATGTGGCGTGTCTTTGTTTACCTCCGCAGACAATGACCAACTTTGAGCCACTTCATAAACTACAAGCACATAATGGATATATTCTTAAATGTCTTCTTTCACCTGAGTTTTGTGATCCCCACAGGCTAGTTTCTCATCCTTTCTGGGAGCCCTTTTTCCAATTCTGGCCTATATATCAATATTAGTAGCATGATGGGATCTGAATTATGTTTTCAGATATTTGGCTACTGCTTCTTCTGACCATACCGTCAAGATTTGGAATGTTGAAGGTTTCACTCTAGAAAAGACTTTGATAGGTACGTTTGGAACTCACTCTGCCTCCGTTGTGTTCCATTTACTTTTAAAATCACAGTCAAACAAAATTAATGCCATGCACCAATTGCCTAACTGATTCCTTGTTTCACTTGTTCTTCAGGACATCAACGCTGGGTGTGGGACTGCGTTTTCTCAGTAGATGGTGCTTATCTTATAACAGGTATGTGGCTCCTGTCTCGAGCTGTCCTGATGGATATTTCTGGAGCGCAAGTAAATCTTGCTCCTGAGTCCTGAATGCCTAGGAAGAGGTTAATAGTTGATCACTGTCCAGTTGGTTGGCTAGTGCTGTGCTTAAGCATTAGAATTTGACTAGTGGCATGGGACTAGTATTCTTGCATTACTGTATCGATTTTTCTCCAAATTCTGGGTTCATGTGTCAGAAGAAGGGCTTCAAGTGATAATGGGATGGCGGGTTATCCAATTTTATTAGAGTTATTTGAGCTGAGATGTTGCCACCTTTTCAGTCCTCCATGTTTCTATTCACAGCCTGGGATGTACATCAGGAGAGGTGAAGGGGAGGGAGCCAAATTGTGCAAAGAACTAAAACTCTTATCTAGAAAATGGAAATCATGAACAGGGCGTTATATGTAAAATAGACAATCACAATAAATATCTTCTCATGAGTATCTTGAGGTGCTTACCATATCGCATTATCATTGATTTGTGAATGTTAGATCAGGATGCACGTCTAGGTCATTAAAGAGACTCATTCTGGCAAGTGACAATACTTGAATCATATCTCAAACATCTTTAAATCCCTTTGCTAAGAATACTATCTTCATCTCATCCTACTCAATATCAAGGGCCCAGTGACCGGTCTCTGAACATATAGGATAATGCAGTATCACGCCATGGAAAGGTGTTCCCGTAATTTGTTCTCTCTTTTCCTTCCTGAGTTTATCTGAACTCCTCCTTTTCTGCGTGTAGCTTCCTCGGACACAACAGCAAGACTCTGGTCCATGTCGACTGGTCAAGATATCAGGGTGTATCAAGGACATCATAAAGCAACTACTTGCTGTGCCCTCCACGATGGTGCGGAAGGGTCTCCAGGCTGATATTGGAAAAACGCTAGGGCTTAAACCGCATCAGTTCGCAAATCCCCTAACGGAGGCCGACTGTTTTCCTTTGAGTAAAAAAGTTCGTTGTCGTCCGAACAATCACATTCTTCGCAGATTAAAGTGCACATAAGTTGCTAGCGTTGGACTATCCAAGTTGTCGTCTTTTGAATATCAAAATGATGAATTTCCGAGGGAACAGGGCTTGATGAAAGCTTGAAGCTTTTTAGCACGGCCAGCTCATGACTCGTGGATCTCAGATGTCCCAAGTTTTCCGGTCTTTCTACTTGATTGCAGCCAGTGGTGGGTTCACTGAATTGCTTGTAAATATACTCAATAATCAATGTAGTCGTTCGTCGATAATGTCTACATAATTTGCAGAAACAATAGACTAAACTAAACGACAGTATGCAGGTTTCCACTTTTGGCCAGACTCAGCAGAGTAAACAATAAATCGGCATCCATACAAGCAAGCATTTTACAAAATGTAAGGACTATAGAGATGGGGTAAAATGTTGAATAACACACCCCAAAGAAACAAAATTACACGTATCGGCAATAAACAAAGGCTATTGACAGAGCCCCCGACCTAATGAAAGTAGAGGAGAATCTGTCCATCATTTCTCTTTCTTTCCTACTCTGTTGGAGGACTCTCCATCGATCTTTGGCTTCGATGGTGCAACCTTTGCAGGTGTGGACCGCTCCGACTGCGAGAATTTGACTAGTATGTGCATGAGAACAGTAATAATTGCCAGACTGATCAAGGAAAATGCGATTCCCTTCCATGATGACAAGAATGAGGTCCGGCGAAGGAACTGCCAAGCCCCAAAACCAACCAAACATGTCCAAGAGATGACCACCTATGCCAAAAACGGAAACTGAGGGTTTAACCCAAAAAGAACAGAACATCCAGTTCGTACTTTGGTCATAAAAAAGAATGTTGTACGCTGTTAAACAAAAAACTGACCAGAAGTGACTTTATTGGCCGGCCTGTATCCTGCAACTCACGGTCACTAAATGTGTCCTCAGCTATATGTTTGTCCAATAATGCGTCCTACACTCAAAAAGGCAAAAGTTAATTAGGACAAGCAAACTGATGAAGCACAGTTGCATCCTTAGTCCAAGTCTACAAAGTTGGATTACACATCAGGCGAACACTATTTGACTGATATACAAAGTTACTGTCACCTTAGCCACAAATCTATCTCTGCACCACTGTGCAACTGCATCGTCTGTTTCAGGCAATTCCTTCATCAAATGCCTCTCGAGATGCACATGGATCTGCAGGAAGATAGTGGTCGTTTTCATTAAGAAACATGTATTCATCACTGAAAGTCATCATATCCCATAGACAAATATCCAACTAACTGCAGTCGTTTCAGTGTAAAGGAAGTTTTCACAGCCAGAGAATAATCAGGAAATTTCACAAAAAGTTATGCTACTTGCATTCAGGTACCTTCAGCAATATCGTGTTCATTAATAGATGTAGATGTACCATGTGCAAATTACAACTAACATTCATTAATTACCAACTCTACAGCTGGACTACCATAAGCTGATGCAACAAGAAAGAGTTACCTGTACCAGGCTGATATATGTGAAACCAAAATAGAAATAAGTGATTACAGCCACTTCCAAAAAGCCATTAGCGTCACAATTAGATACTTTTTAACAACATCCATCACTTCTGACTCCAAGTCCAAACTGATCCAAGTATTAAGATGGTACTATATACAACACGTAATGATGAAATCTATTGGTTGGTCTTAAGACAAGATGACATCGACAGACCAAGCAAACATGCAGTGCATGATTGTCAGAACTATCAAATGCAACATTGGCAAATGAACACCACAAAAAAATTACTGTAACAACTTTTAGAGCTTTTGAAGGAATGCCAATTCAGCATCCTTCATTTAAGCAGTGAGTGCCGAAACTCCAACTTCAAATGAAATAAATAACTTACCACCGACGGCTGCCCCCTGAAAAGTCTTAGTATTGTAGGTGCAGAGGAAGATTTAGGAATGGACACTGTGACATCATAAATGGCTGGAACAAACGAACGCATGTGACTGACTGCTGAAACAAAACCCTGAAAGAAAGAAATAGTTAAGAAGACATTCTATTTGAGTATAATTGATAATATCGGTGATCAAAAGATCATAGCACTCTAATATAGCAGTGATCCTAATGAAACTCAGACAGAAAGACCAGAAGAGTTTACCGACCACATATTGACAAACTTCAATGAGGCACATTTGCTTGTTGAACGTATTTTATGATTACAATGTAACTCAATGAGTCAATGGATATACGAGAACTTGGTAGATCAAACCTACTTATCATCCAGTAGTTAGCATTGAGATTACGATCTAACTCAAGTAGAGATCTCAAATAAAGCCTCCACAAAATCCTCTCTCCTTTTTTCTCTCCTCCTGTTTTGGATATATCTACACCAATCATATAATTTTGCTCATGGTAGTTATATCAAATGCTACACAGATCTACTACCCTGCATACACAAATTCAGCAATAAGATTTCTTGCAAACACACTAAAAGTGCATGAAACAGTAATCAACGACCTTTAGCAGACCAGAATTGCAAATGAGAATTCTAAGAAGACACTAGCACATACTGAACATCTTTTAAAAACAACGGGCCATATTGTGGGGAAGATCGACAGCAGTTTAGAAAGTATGAACAGAGTCTTTGGAGGTATTTCCACTCTAAACCTAGCATGGTTTAAATAGGTGAAACAAGCAAGACACCCAATTGGCTTTCTTCAGCTGTCCAAAAATACAAATACTAAAGAACAAAACTTTTTCAGCCAAAGGAAACACTATCTACCGACCTTAAATATACATGAAGACAATCTTGCCATCACAAATCCCATCAATACCCCAAAAAGTGTACAGCATAGGCTACTGAAACTATGAAATGGGGCATTTCCACAAAAAAAAAGAAAAAATTCCTTGGCCATGTACTACACAATATAGATCCAAGAAAAAGGGCTTGCTAGATGGATCTTTCAGGCTAATGCATAAATAGTAACGGAACGTTGGATATGAAATCTAAAAGCTTCTTAAAGGTCATTGTCTTATTGTGATGGTTCCCCCTGTCATCAGCTTTCTGGTTCGCAAAACCAATGTTTGGTGTACTGGCAATCACTGACTGTAACTAGTTTTCAACATACAGAATGAAACAGCATAAAAGTCGATCAACTTTTATTTACATTTCTATGCTTCAAGTGATAATTGTTGCATCACAGGTCACTCTAGGCTGAAACCTTCCTGCCACTGCCTATTGAAGAGACTTCTGCTTTTAGGCCATGGAAGATGTTAACTAAGTATTAAATAAAAATAAAAGCCACCCCAGCCAAGCCCATCCAAAAGCAGAAAAAGATAGAAGGATACGAGAAAAGAAAAAAATTTCTTCAATTTTCTCTCCCCAAAAGAGATAGGAGGGGCTGAAAGTAACCTTGGTACGGGGAATCAATGTGTTTCGAGGTACAGGAAGTCCTGTTGAATTTGCATACTCCTGAGCTGCCAAAAGCTTTGCCTGAGTAAAGCGAGTGCCTTCAACAAAAAGAGCCAACCAGAAGGGCAGAGGGTAATCCTTTAGCCTTAGCAGACCTGACTGCAGCAAAAAACCACAAGAACCAACAATCAATTAAAGCACTGCACAAGTACAAATGCATAGATGGTCATCAGCAAAGCATTTTTATTTAACCAGACAGTTAAAAATAACAGAGTGCAAATAATATAAGGTTTTCTTTAGTACCTTTAAGGTGATTTCATCCTTTGCCCAGCTCCTCTCCAGGAAAAGATACTCGGAAAACCACATTGACCAACCTAGTACCTGCAAGCATGGAAAATCCAAATCCTGCTTTTGAGAAAGCTTATATGCCCATCGCTCTTTCAAAAGGAAGTAAGTCTTTCCAACAAGAAAGTGAAAGTCACACCCCTACTCATATGATGCAGCGAAGCCAAACTCATTCAAGTCAAAGGGGGCTTACTTTTCCTGATGCAGAGTCATCCTATTCAATTAGCTATGCTAATGCAACTGAGCTGCCTTTACTTTATAAAGCTATAGACTGTGGTTAGCAAGTTGCATAAGGGCTTACTAACTCCTTATTAAGGAGAAATAAGAAGACTTTCTTCCCTACTTGACTTGATTCGTCCTCATTTCGGCAAGACGGACAATAAGGAGGAATCAAGCAACTGACATAAAATGTATGTTTATGTTACAGTCAGGTGATGTGGATCTCTGAGAAAGATAAATGACAAGCTGGTAAATTTTATGTTTATTCAGTCCTTACTTTCACTGCAATAGATCAAATTGTCCAATGATATCAAACGCCTAAAATCAATGATGAAGGTGTGGTCTGATGACAATAACTGCATGCATAAAAGAGGTCAAAAGAAAAAATCGCATGCATAAAAGAGTAACAACAACAGAAACAATCAGTTTGCAAGACACGTCCTATTTCTCAGAAAACTAAAGCCAATTCATCTCTTTCCTTAAGATTACAAACCATTTTGCTCCAATAAAATACCAGATTTCATTAACTAATTATATGCACGCGAGCAAGTTCCAGCTGTGAACATGTCGGGTCTGCTGCTAGAAGTGACAATTAAATTGTTAACCTACGGCAGTGAGCAAAATATGCTAGCTCTGGAGCAAGTAATACTGGAAACATACCGGAAGAAACTTTGATGATTTCTTCATCACAGCTAATGTGCTGCCAAGGCAACCTGATCGCTGTATACAGATAATTTTTTATAAATCAATATGGAAAAAAGGCAGATCATCATGTCAGCTGACTTTAAATGGAACATAAAAATAAAAAAGTCACGGAAGTAATAAACCAAAAAAAGGGAAAATAATGAAAAGAAGATATGTATGTGAGAGACCTAATTCACTATGGGCCAATGATGTGTACCCAATTTCAATGATGATCTGACAAGTATGCACAGTGCAGATGCATGAATTCCTATGCAAACAAAGAGTAGATATGTCCAATAATTTTCATGACGGATACTCACCTGAGCCAAGACCCATCCAACCAGCCAATCAATATCACTTCTGTGATTTGATATGACAAGCGCATGTTCTTTGCCTGCAATATCCAAAGATAAACAATTAGCTATTTATAGCTTTCGGAGCAATGAAACTATACAGTTTCTTCCAGATAAAAATTAATGTAGAATTTGCAATCCATTGATCTCGATCATACCCATTAAGTGAAAGGTTTCCCGATCAGTGAATACCTGGATCTGCATAAAAAAAATAAAGAAAGATTCACGTAATCAGCATTATGGTATATGTGAAACAAAACAGAGTAATGCATACTCCTTTACCAAAAAAAACAGAGTAATGCATACTCCCACAAAATAGTATAATCATTTTAACCAGACAATCTATGTCAAAGTCCTCAAATAGGCAGCAGCGAACGTGCAGAAGCATCTCGGAGAAAGAGAAAAATGAAAAAAGAATTACGAGATAAAAGGAGGACTGATATTGAATTGCCACACAATCTTTACTATGCTTGGCACCTCCTGAAGAAACCTTTACTCATCAAAGCTAAAAGAAGTACTCATAAAAAATATATGCTGGAGCATTTGGATTTCATAAACGCAGCACACAGAAAACTGTGGCCGTGCCTAAAGATGAGGATATGACAGGGGAGAGCTAATTCTTGAACAATTTCGTAGTAGGTGAGAGTGAGAGAAGTTTAGAAACTTTTTCTCAATATACTGCCAGCCAAGACCGCCCAATCCGCATAAAGGCACAAACTCCAAGAAGCAAACATTACTTAAAACAAACACCAGTTGAGAATGACCAGGTCCAGCAGTAGAAATGAACAATGATTCCGGAAGGAAAAGGAGAAGTATATCTGGAGTATCAAGGGTCATGTTCATAAAATAAGCCCATTTTATCGCATAATCTATCCTAAATATGCCTTCTGTAGTCACATAGCAGGCCAAAAGTCGGGTTCCCTAGTCCTCCTCAGTCATCACAGACGGTCCAAAGCTAGCAACACTGTACGCCGTAGTGTAGGATAAAATGGAAAAATTTCGAAGAGAAATGCAAGAACTCTTCCGGGACCTCGCTCGTCTTCACTCTTGACTGATGAGGTAATTCAATGATATCCCAAATTAAACTCAAAGAGGGTAGAACAATAAACTCTAGCGGCTGCTTTCTACTGATTTGCATTACCGGTCTCGGCAATTTTTTATGTATCTTCCACCCCATCCTTACTGATCAATAGGTAAAGATTCACCGAACGAGTTAACCGAGATTGATGAATGTGCCAATACCTTGACTCCCGCCCACCAGTCGACTAGCCATATGAGCTCGAGCCACAACAGCTCGGCCACCACTCTGTTTATTCTTCTGTACGTATTCTTGGACAGCGGCCTAACAAGGACAAAGCACACTGCCTGAAACCAAAAAAAAAAAAAAAAAAAAAAAACGACACGGTCAGTTACAAACACTGCGAATAACTTCAAAGGAAAGGAAAGAGGGGAATGTTCTCCCGGCCAAACAAGCGGAACGACAAATGCACGACAGCCAGCCATTCGGCCAGCTATTTCACGGCAATCAAACCGAACGGCGATCGAGATAAAGAAGGCGGCAACACTGAAACGACACAAAAGAAGTAGCTCCTTTCCAATCGATCTCCTTCGACGCGTTAGGAGGAGCGACTTTTCCGGTCCGAGCGGAAAAGAGGAGGCCTCGGACAAAGCGCGGACGGATTCCAGCGAAACTCGGAGAGGCCGCGCGAGGCGAGCCAGGCAGGCAATCGAGCAAAGCTCCGAATCTGGCGCGCGAGAGGGACGGCCGCGGCGGGGAGTGAGGCTTTTTACCTGGACGAGATTGACGACGAGGCCGGAGATGAAGAAGAGGATGCTCAGGGGGACGACGACGACTGCCGCTGGGACCGCCATGGCACGCGACCGACCGACCACCACCTCCCGGCGCCGCACCACCGCAGACGGCGGATTCAACAAGCGATAGAGAGAGAGAGAGAGAGAGGATAAGAAAAGAGACGGCGGATTTCGGAGAGAGAGAGAGAGAGAGAGAGGGGAGCGATCTGCTACGGAGGAGATACACGATTTTAGTGAGGAGTGGGGAAGAAGGTGCGATCCATCGGATCAGCGCGACGGACGATAGAATCGAAGAGGGCGAAACGAAGAGGCTAGACAGACCCCTGCTTTAAACGCAACGGCGTTTCTGTTCTGTTCTGCTGCCGAGGCGCAGTGGTAACGACAACGGCGAGCGCGATTTCTCGGATTTATTATTATTATCCGATTCCGGGCCATTTGTGGTAAAATGATCGTAAATTTTCCTTTCCCTATTTTTTTTTTTCTTTTTTTATATTCTTTTTTGTCTATTAGCCAGGTGAAATCCATTTTCCCTTTTTGCTGACCCACAGAAATGGGTTACGCACATCGAAAGAGTTGATGAAATTCGATCTCAAATATTATTTTTTTTCTTTCTATGTACCGCCACGTCGAGGTCAGAAAAAGTAAATCACAAAGAGCATGTTGGCATCTACACGATGGATCAAATTCGCATGAATGGCAGTGAAACTAAAAAAAAAAAAAAAAATTCAGATCTGCGTGAACTTTTATTTAATCGTTGGAATTATTGTCATTTGAGGGGGGTTAATGCCTCGTTTTTTTTCCAATGAAAAAACCCAACGAACCATATAATTATCTTGCTAAAATTGAATATGAATCTTCTGGAGCCGTGATTGAAGCGAGATCCTTTTTCGAGCACTAGTCGGCTGCCCTAGTTAAATGTGAGGAACGCCATTCCTCGGTGGCTTTATCCCCAAATCTCTTGTGGGGACAAGTTCATGGGTCCGCCGAATTAGCAGCAAAAGTCCTCACATTTTATTCTCTTTTCGATTTCGTTCCCATCGTTGTTATTTATCGAAATAAATCCTCACCTCGCAAAATATATCAAGTCTATCCCAAAACTATACTTTCTGCAAAAATCGTCTCTTGGTTACCTTTTTTCGCCTTCTTTAGCCGTAACTATTTAATATCTATAGTATTACGAACAATATAGTATGTTAACTAAACCCAACTATGACTTGTGTACAAATTTTCTTTTTTAATTTTTTTAATCTCGAGACTATCGAAGAACTCGTGAATTAATGTCCTATTCTCTCTTTATCCCATTTGTTAAAAATAACGAGCCTCTCGTACAAAGATTTAAATGTTTACGTAATAGTGAATTCACATACAGTACTAACACATACATCACACCAATAAAAAAACGAGACAGATTTCTCAACATACGTAAAGATATGATTACTGGGAAGTTGACATTTTAGGCGGTGGACGGACTCGAGAAATACGTGATGTGACACTTGATGATCGCAATTTCTTATCCGCATTGTTCTTCTATTTCTCAAACCACACAAAGGGATTAGGTAAAAACCATGGGTATAGATGGAAGAGAGGAGAGGGGATTCTTCTAGGCTCGAGGGGAGGTCGGCCACCGCGCGTGCGATGCTCTTTTTAATTAAATGCCGGCCGGTCAAGGGGACCCGCAAGCGCGCCAATCACTGGCTGCGTGTCCCCGTCGCGGGCGACACCGGTGCAAATTCACTTCAATGCCGCGCTTGCTGGCATTTGAAGCTCGCGGTCCTCTGCGATTGCAACTCCCCCGCTCGCCCAATCCTTGAACGTTCGTTCCCCCCGGGTGCCTAAAAGAAAAATGGAAATTCGCAAATTCCACCATTTCTTTTCGTCTCACCGGCCCCCATCTGCACCGCCGGCTCCACCAGATTAAATGGGCGGTTTCGAGAATTTAATCGCCAAGCGTACGACTTCGGGCTCGCTTCGTACACGGCATAACTGCCCAGGTCAAATGGGGGTGCGAAAATTGTCTCAAAAGTATTGCATTTTTAACCCAAAAAAAAAAAAAAAAAAAACCATAACGTTCTTTCCTGTTCAAAAAAAAAAAAAACATAACGTTCTTTCGTTCCAAAAAAATAACCATAACATTTTTAATTTCATCAATTGAATTTTATATATTTTCACATTTTACTAATTAAGTCAATCAAATTGACCCGACGGTGATATTGATATGAATAATTTATAACGAAATTTTAATTTTTTTTTTTTTTTTTAAATTTTACTATCCCATCTTTTTTTCTCTTTTCCTTCTTTTTTTTTTTTTTTTTTCAAGTGATGCCAGTAAGGATCATCGAGCCCTCGTAGGCTACTACTAGACAAGGGTTGTCGAAACCTCGCTAGCCAAGGAGGAAGGCAACCTTGCTTGCGGCCGTGGCTACAATAGCCTCGCCCAAATATATATGAGGTTTGGTAAGGCTGCGCGAGCTACAATTGGAAAAAAAAAAAAAGAAGGAAAAAATTTAAAAAATGAAAAATATCAATACATTATTAAAAATTATTCATATTAACATTACGTAAAACAGTTGATATACACATCAGCAAATTTCAGCCAAAATTAGTCGGATAAACTCAATTAGCAAAATATGAAAAAATTTATGACTTATTTGAAAAAAATTGAAAAATTTATTATTGAATTGACAAAAATGCAATAAATCTAATATTTTTTGGATAATTTTTCCAATCATGAACAAGGGAGGGTAAACTTAATCCGATGCGAGAATGGTATGGATTCTGCGTACTCGCTACCGTAAGTGGTCTAGTAGTACCGACCTCAAATTGCATGATTCGCACCATAGCCGGTGTCCGCGACGTCCCGATTCGATAGAGGTCCTTATATAGTCAAAAGATTTTGCCGAAGGCTAGGGCCATCGCTGCTCCGTCGCTCGCGAGCGTACCACCGTTTGAAACTCGAGAACCCGTGAAGAGACATTAGACATCTTCGCCGCTACGTTTTTTTGTTATCGAAACAAGACTTTTGACATAATCATCATCCGATCCACATCATGGATTCGTTGAATATTCCGAGATTAGACATCATCCGACGGGAGATGATGTGGTTGGTTTTTGTTTCACACGAAAGAAATACAAGTTACATCAGTATTTGTTCATCAGAGCAAAAGTAGGGATCACTTTTCTGTTAACGTGTCGTGTTTTAAAAACCATGGATTGATTTAATAATTGATAATGATTTATATCTAAAAAATTGCGTAAAAGTCATGAACATGAGCTTTTGATCAATCTTTTAATCATGTCAATTGAAGCATAAATCTTTTCACATTTTATCAATTGAATTAATCCATTTTGATTAAAAATCACTAACACTACGTGACACAGTCAGTGCTGACGTGGATAATTTTTAATAATTATGTAATAATTCCCAATTTTTTTAAATTTTTTTTCTTTTTTGCATTTTCTTCCATTTTTCCTCTAGCTACTCGTCGGTAGCCGGAAGAAGAAGGAAGGAAAAAAAAATAAAAATAAAATAAAGAATCAAACATAAAAATATATATCATTAAAAATTATTCGTGTCAGCACTAACAGCGCCACGTAAGATATATGATATCCACATTAAAGATTTCTAACTAAAATTAACCAGATAGACTCAATTGGTATATTTAAAAAAATTTAGGACTAAAATGACGAAAATGATTTATGATTTTTTTGGATAAATTTTCAATTTCTTTCTTTGGTTTCTTCTAGCAACAATGCAAGATAACCGCTGTCGAAGATACCTGAATCTCACGACAATGCGTCATGCCTATCCTGGAAAGTTGTATCTTTCATAAGAATTCTCGATAGATCCACTCTCGAGATTACAGGAAAGCTATTCGCTTATTCATTTCATCGCGCATCGCAATGACTCGAAAACCAACTTTTTTGGGGCTCTTCCTAATGAGCTTTCGTGTCGCCTTCATCACAAGCGTGGGACAACCTCTTTCCTTGGCACGAAATCTGTCTAAAGTCGACGTCGTGGATTCCTGTCGTTAGGCACACGCGTGCGGTGGCGTTGGGAATTGGTTAGGCGGTGCAACCATAAATTTGACATAATTACATCCTCAGCCTCGCGTCAAGCCCTTCGCCATCACTTCCTCCTGCTCGGTTTGGCCAACCACTCGTCCTCTCTTCCCTAGTTTTTCTTTCTTTTCCTAATTGAAATCGAAAGGAGTTCAATGGCCATCGACACGACCGAGGAGAACCTCAACTACCCCAACGGCCCACATTGAATGGTTACCATAGTTGTGGAGAAAACTCAAATGGGATTTCCAGTTCGTGTGGATTCGGCGTCAAATTAAGATGTGCCGTCTTAATTCTTGGACTGCCTCGGTCACCTGGGTAAAAGTGTTGAGTAGGATGGAGTCTGATTAGATTAGATAAAAAAAATTTGGGTAGCTGTCCTTCGTTAGGTTAGAAATTACTGATGTCATTGATGACCTTAGGTCAAAAGTGGATAGTAGATGCAGAAGTGCAACTAAATTTGCTTGAATAAAGTGAAAAGGCCGTACATGTAAGAGTCCTATAAAGTATAAACCGCTGTGACTGTCTTTACAACTGGTGGTCACCTTTCTCGAGGCGTGGTATCCGCCTTGGCATTCCAAAGATTGAAACATGTGGAAGGGGGTACAATCGCACGTGGAGAGAGAAAGTAGAGAGATTCAAGCTATCACTGATTCACTCAACAATGGTCACTCGAGAGCTCGTCTCTGCTCCATGGTTGATGGGTGCGTTTGGAAAGACTTTTAAAAAAAAATTATAAAAAAATATAAAGACTCTTGAGTTAAATAAGTTTTTTAAAATGTAAAATGTGTTTAATAAATCGTACTTGTGAAAATCTATTATGAAATATCTTTGGGCAAAATAGTATTTGGGTAAATTAAATTTGCAAAAGACTTTTATTATTAAAAAAAAATAGTTAATACTCTGAAAAACCCAAAACTGGTACATATATAATAAATTTACTTCAAACTATTTTTTACCGCCAAAAACTCCAAACTAGTATATCTTTAACAAATTTACCCCAAACTAGTACACTTATAACAAATTTACCATCTGTTAGTTTTCGTTAAATTTTACTAACAAATTATTAAGTTAAATGACACGTGACAGTTGATTGGTATATCGATTTAGGATTTTATGCGTTGTTTATCACAATTTACAATTTTTTGTGATTTTTTTTTGTATTAATTCAATTTAATGAATGATATATTTGTCACAAATTTACCAGTTTTGTATTTTTTGCGGTTGAATAAATTAGTTTATGGTAAATTGTCATAAATGTACAAGTTTATGGTTTTTTATGGTCAATTTGGGTAAATTTGTCACAGATGTACTAGTTTGGGATTTTTCATGGTCAAAAAAATAGTTTGGGGTAAATTTGTTACAAGTGTACCAGTTTGAGGTTTTTCATGGTATTAACCAAAAAAGAAAAAAGAAAAAAAAGAGAGTTGGCCGGCCAAAGGCTTCGCCAATTACCACTGGCTAAGAGCTAATAGTTGCCGGCAAAGGGTAAGTGGTTTGGTGAGGGGGAGGTGGTGCGGCAAAGGGCAGCATCCAACTAAGATCACCATGCGGAGGACATGACGTGGCGAGGGTCGTGGCGACTCGGATCTCGCGATCTGGGTCGCCGTGTTGTCGCGCGACCCACCGCGCTGCAACCCAAATCTGCACTACCAGATTTGCGCACGATCTGGGTTGCGGCGTCCTCCGCACAGCAACCCTCGTCGGAGGGTCATGGGACCCTAGCCGGACCATCTATCCTTCGCCGCACCGCTTGCCCTTTGCCAAACCACCTACGCTTCGCCAACGACCGTGCGTAATTGCTAGTCATGTTCAATAGAGAGAAGGGAAGAAGATGAAGATGATGAATAGTCGTCAGGGTAAAGTCGGAAAAACAAAAAAATTAACGAGAACAATTTTGAAAGAAAATTTTTATTAACCCCCAAGGCAGCATATGCCGAAAAAGCCCAAGGTAGCCCTCAACCTGCCTTGGGCTTTTAGCCTTGGGAAGGCTTGCCTTTGGCAAAGGCAAGTGAAAAAAAAAACTTGTCAAACACTTAATATTTGGCTTAAAGGCCTTTAGCCCCCCAAAAATCATTGGGAAAGCAGTTCCCAAATGCAGCCGATGTATATGTATAAGTGAAATTCACCAAAACATATGCAATGATCTATATGTGAAATTTTCATTGAAATACAAACAACATAACATTATAAACACTTAATTTTAGGGAGAATGACACTAAAAGTACTATAAGTTATATGTGGCACTCACTTTAGTACCAAAAGTTTTCGCTAGTTCACTTAAATGTCAAAATCATAAAAACGATCACTTAAGTGCCTCGAGTGATAAATTTTGATTAAACAAATTATATTGTATTTGTAATTAAAAATTTTATTTGAGATGACATTTTTTTGTACTGAAGTGACCACTTTTTTTTTTAATTAAAATTAGCACTGAAGTAGTCACTTTTCATAATGATTAGCACATAAGTGATCATTTTTTTTACAACGATTAGCATTGAAATGATAACTTTTTAACCAACTATATGACGTTGTTTAGAGGTTATATGCTGATTAGGTACGCCAGTGAGTCACGTAAAATTAAAAAATTAATAAAATATCACTACATTGAATTTCCAGCAATTTAGAACGGAGTTAGTACTTAAACGATCATTTTTTAAAAAAGTGGCACTTAAGTGATCCGAAAAAAAAAAATTGGCAGTTGAGAGAGTGTCATACACAACTTATAACACTTTTAGTGCTCTTCTCCCCTTAATTTTGACTTTGTAATTTATTTTCCCTTTATTTTTTATAACAGGGATGTTGGAAAGCCTTAGATTTACATACACATTTCAAAATTACATATGTATATACACGCACCAAAGAAATATTCCAAAATTTTTATTGTCAAAATACGTGCAATCATAAAATAAAACTTTTATCGTGCAATATGACTTTTGCAAATATAGAATTAAAATAAAATCTACATACACAAATATGCACAAGACTTAGAGATTTGCTAAAATGGCCATTAAAAGCAAATCGCTAGGTGAAACTTGGAATGTGTATATATAGATCCAAAAAAAATCATAAAAAAGCAAATCGTTGGGTAAAGTTCGCACGCGCATGCAGCAGTGACTCAACTCGACATGAGCTTAACCTGCTTATATAAATGGATGCAACTCAGTGGCCTCACCCTAATTGCTAATCGGGCATTATGGATGACATATTTGTTATGTTAGACATGTATAGACCCGCTTCATTTAAACACTAGAGGGTGCAAAGTGCAGAATTTGAGATTCGGGATGCAGAGTATAATTAAATGGATGATAAAAAAATATAATTATAGTTAGGGAGAGAGCTTAAACGTGTTTACTTCGTAAAGTTTACCTTAGAAAAGAAAAAAAAAAGTGGCAATATCATAATCCGCGAGATTCGGCCCAACCGGACTTGAACCGAAAGGCCTAGCTCGTTGGGTTGGGTCATGTCTCTGTTTACCAAGGGAGATGAAACGTTCTTGTTATCGATCCTGGCTTGAACATTTGAGACGGAAAATGGTAATTCGCTGAGGCCATGTCGAGCCCAGTGGCCTTTTGGATTTGTTGAGTCCGCCAGTTCCGAGTCCAATCTTTCTAGCCTGGACATGTTATAAGCCCAAAGACTTTGGCAAACGATCTAAAAACTAGACATGATTTGACTCCTAAGTATCGGGATTAGGGCTTTGTATATCCATGCAAATTATGTCTATTGTCCCTATGAATAGTATAAGGGTGCGTTTAGTAACGTTTACGTTCAAAAATTGTTGATAAAACGAAATAGAAAAAATTATTTATGTTCCTAAACGATTTTTTAATGAAGAAGGTATTTGGTAAACATCTTATTGGAATAGAAAAAGAACATAAACACATTTGGTAAATTTGTATAATTTTATTATTTATTTTAAATTTTAAATTATTTTATTTTGTTTTTCATTTTCCTTTTTCCTTTTTTCTTTTTCCTTTCTTTTTTAATCTCATTTATTTATTTTTCTGATTAAAAAAATTCTTCATTGGGATCCACCCCACTCTCTTCTTTTCCTCATCCATTTCTTCCGACTCCCAAATTTTTTTTTCTTTCCCTCCTCACCATGGTCCATTCCCCCACCCCCAAATTCATTTTTTTTCCTTTCCCTCCCCACCATCGTTCATTTCCCCACACCTGTCCTTGTCACTTTCCCTCCCCCAAAATACGTGATGGCCCATCAGACTCTTATTTTTTAATTATTTCTGAGTTTCTTCATAAACCCTAGCTCCTTTACTCCTCCTTCCTCGCCGCTCGCCACTTGCCGCATGATCCCTTCCTCGCCGCTCGCCACTCCTCGCCGCATGACCCCCTTCCTCGCCGCTCGCCGCTCGCCGCACAACCGCCTTCCTCTCGCCTTTGGTCCTTTCTCCCTCGCAACTGCAGCCTTGTCGGATCCATCGCAGCATCATAGTGATGACCCTCGCCTCAGTCTATGCTCGGCCGTCTCTCGCCGTCGCTCAAGGTCTACTCCCTCGCCGTCACTTCCACCCTCCCGGACACGCATGTCGAAACGTGTTGGGCAAAGGTTGACAACGCGTTGGAAAAACCGACACGTGTTGACCGCGTGTCCGGAAACGCGGCATAGCCACCAGGTTGGCCAGCCAAAGAAAAAGAAGAAAAAAATAGGAGAAATAAAAATTGTTTCTCAGAAGTGTTTTAGAAATAAGAAATAAGTTTTTTCTGTTTTTACATTTACATTCCAAATTTGTTCATAGGAACAAAAAATAGATTTTAAACAAAAACCCAAATAAATGTGTTTCTGTTCTTTTTCTATTCTCGTTTTTGTTCCTGAAAACAAAAAAAATAGGAATTGTGTTCATAAACACGGGCCAAAAACACAAACAAACAGGCCCTAATACTACTTTTTTGACTAATAGTGAAATAGACATTTTAATGAAGGGATGGCAGGAACGACTAGGGTTGTCGTCTGTCATGACTATTCGGTGTTTGATATAATTTTTAAGAGAACATGTGTTATCATCTATTGAATTCATACAATTGTCTTTAGAGGTTATTGAGTGAAATCATTTGACTTGAGTAACATATGATTTACACTACATATAAAATCATTAATATTTTTCCCTTGCGATAATATTAATGTTCAAACTTTCGAAAGCACGTTGAAAGCATTGTTTCTTATGAAATGACATTCAAGAGGAAATCCAGACGGTACCACCAATGTTTTTGCTCAAGTGGCAAGAAAAGTTCCATTCACTACTAAAGAAATACTTACATTGAAAACTGTTGCTAATCTACTCTTAATATACAATAAAGGAAAATGGACAGGGCAGATGGACCGCACCTTCGGAAGACATTTCTCCAAAAGTTTCCCTTTCGACCTAATCCACAATTCACAAAGAATTAGGTCACTCGATCGGAATTTTCCAATTCATTATAGAATTCGCGCAAAAAGAACCCGCTTTTGATAATTAAATAAAAAATCAGAGTTCCTTTGAGTAATCCTTGCATCGCTGTCATAGAATTAGGTCGATGTGCCGGAATCTATGATCCCTATGGCGGCTGGATTTCGTATTCAATGGACCCACGCTCGAATCTGGTGTCTTAAAGGATCGAGGAGCTTCTATTTTTATAAAATAATACATTCGCACTACTTTCTCATCGTCTTTTATTTATTTTTTTATTTCCCAAAATGAATATATAAAACGCATGCCGTGGCATTTCTGCGTGTTATGAGAGAGAAAAATTAGGCCTAGTCAACTCTCTATTTTCCAAGGTTTCAGTTCTACAATAAAAGCCCTAGTCAAGATCTGCTCGATCGACGAATTAGTAAAACATGACGGCGTCGCTTAAAAGCGCTTGATCTTAATTCTAGAAAGTTAATTAAACCACCGACAAAAAATAAATAAATGAAATTAAACCTTTCAAACTTCAGATGCATTGAGTTATCACAATTGGCTAGATCCATTGGATTGGAGCGGGACATGCTAGAGCAACTTCTAGTGATTTAAAACTCTGAGATGAATCCTAAGTCGCGTAATTACCTCTGGGGAAATCACTAAAAAATGATAAATTTATTATAATTATGCAAATTCGGTCTTATTAAACTTTTAAATTTAGTCAATTTAGTTATAAATATTTTTTGCAATTTACCAATTGAGTCATTCTGGCCATTTTCTTTTATCGAAAATCGCTAATATAAATACCAACTATTTTATGTGGTATGACCGATGTTGATGTAAATAATTTTAATTTTTTATAAAAAATGTTTTTTGCTATTTTATTGAATTTTTTTATTCTTTATTTCTCCTTCCACAAGCAAGGATGCGAAGGCCCTTGCTAGATCTAGACAAGGGTCACAGTGGCCGTGTCACATGGCCTTGATGGCCTCACCCAGGACATTTGAAACCTCATCAGCCGAAGGCTAACTAGTGACAACTAATCTGGGAATGAGTAATGCCATATCGAAAATTCAAATTTAGAAGGATGAGGGACAAGTTTTTCATTAAAGTGTGTGTATTTGTAATTTGGATACTAAAGGTCTTAGCTACGAGGCTTAGGTGCACGAAGGTTGGAGAGTAGAAGGTCGGAAGAAAGAGAAGGTGTCGGGAAGATGGAAGGGATCTCAAGAGAGAAGCGATTGTAGAGAGATGAGATGAGCCAACGGGCGGTGTTTATTTGAATAGGAAGAGACAATTATTTATAAGGAATTGTAATATGTGCTATGGCAAAAGTATTGCAATAAAAGTACTGAAGTGTTTGTAGCCTCCGGTCTCATGGCACGAGACACTTCAGACTTCCGGTTGTCTCTTGACATGTGATCTGGTTGGGTTAAATAGATGCAAATTTTTCCAAAATGCTTCCCAATTTTCGAAGTGCGGGGCGGGAGCCACCGGCAATCTCCCCTAGGTTGCCGGTGACAATGACTTTTTTCTTGCCAACAACCATTGCCAATCAGTTCAAAACATGTTTTCCTTTGGTGGTCCTTTCTCGTGACTTCTAGCTTAACTTTTTCGACTTTTTACAGTTTTTTTTTTTTATGGATGTTCGGTTGTATTTGTCGGCTTATCTTTGGTGGATGTTACCCCCTGACTTTTAGTTAACCCATAAAAATTCTTCAAAATTTAAAAATATAACTAGCCCAAGAAGCAAAATTACCTTTGATCGGATTATACCTTTGACATGTAAAATCCCACGTGAATATTTCATAACTTCTGGAAGCTTAACTAAGATTTTTTTTTTCTTTTTAATTTTTCAAATTTCAGAGAGAAAGCAAAAAGGCATGAAATAAATTAAGCCGACAATTACAAACGAACATCCCTAAGCAGTTGTCTTTTTCCTTATTCAACTACTTATTAGTGCAATGGAATTAATGGAGTAGAGATAAATAAATGACCTCAACGCCAAGAATGCTGAATTCTTATTTGGCCTAATCCTTTTTTGGTTAGAATATCCCCAGCCAATTAATACGAACAACTAATCTTTGATCGAATTCGAACCACGTACTTAATTAAATGCAAAAGGATGAATGGATACATCCTATAATTAAACATGCTATGAACACGTTCGAGATCATTTCACAAGTCGATTTTCGAACTCACGCAGTAAAGACTCGTCAGGTCACTAACACAAGAAGCAAAGTTAAAGCTAAAGCTAAAGCTAATTTACCAAAACTCTCACCTAAATTGCGTCCAAGCCTTTTCATTAAAGCAAAGCTTAATATTCCCGCTTTTGTCAATCCGATGGTCAACCTCGCACGGCCGATGGTAAAACGAGCTCCGGCCCAAAAAAAAAGAAGCCCAAAAGAGAAGCCGTACTCACCGGATTGACGGTTCTGCCCTCGTCAGTTGCCGCCAGACTCAACGGCTCCCCTCCCTCGCACGAAAGTCTTCGGAAGGCGCGAGGGGCATCGGCGGTAATTTCGCTGCCCCCTCGAGCACGCCCGGGAAGAAAAATGAAACTTCTCTCGTCTTTCTCTCTCTTTCTGTCTGTCCGGCATTGAGGAACCCGTTGCGGCGTTGACGTCCAATTTCCACGGCGACCATTGGCGCCGATTATTTAATGGTTTTTCCGGGAACATTCCGGTGGAATATGCAAATTGCGCGAGTGTAGGCCAATGGCGAGACTCCTCTCTTTCCGTCATGTGATTGTCTGACACCATCGTCACGTCGATTCAGCACGTTCTTCTTCTTCTTCTTCCTCCTCTTCGGTGCTCTGGATGCTGTGAGCTGAGCTCGTTCCGTGGCGCCACTTCATTTTGGATCTGGGAGGACCGGTCAGTCGATTCTCTTTTAATCACTGGGGAGTCTTTGCTCGGCTTCGATTGCTCTGTGCTCTCCCCCATTGCACTGATCACTCACTCCTATTGCATCAGCTTGTTCGCGTCGGCCTTTACCTGTTCGTCGGAATTCGGTTTTTTGTTTTCCCTTGCTTCATGATTGATTCTGCGTGGGGAATTCGACCCGAGCGTCGCGAGAAATCGTGGGTATCGCTCGGATCATTGTTCCGTATCTGGGGTTGGAAAAAGTTGTCACCTTTTTCTTTGCTCTGTTCCTTATAGCTCGCCGTTTTCGATGTGACTGACATGCCGGGTTATTGGACGTTTCACGCCGTATACGCCGGCAAATCGCTTTGTAATGAACTAGTTGGCGAATGAACTGTCTAGTCTCCGTAATTATGTGAAGTTGTAAGCATTCTTTAGTAGATTCATAGTTTGGTAACTATTGTATTGGTCTCATGGGTGCCGATTTTCGGTTGGACAGGTCCACAGAGAAGCACTGGCAATTCTCAGTTCAGATATTGTGCTGGCGATTCTGAGTTCCATTATCTGCTGGAAATTTGTTCCTGAGTTGCTATTGAAGGATGTTTCATATTGAGAAAGTGAAATTCTCGTGGTCTTTGGCTGGAGGGATTGCTTCTATTGTGGCGTTGATTTCATTGGTTCATCTATTCGTGTATCCCGTTGTACCTTCTTTGGATTACTTAAATGCCCAAAAAGTTCAAAACCCGTGCCTGCCTTTAAATGGATCCAGTGAAGGAGGCAAAAGTAATGGTCAGGCAATAAAATCACGTGTTGATCTGGATAATCAATTCCCAGCCGACTCTCACAATGCGGTGGTGTACCGTGGTGCACCTTGGAAGGCCAGGATAGGTAGGTGGCTCTCTGGCTGTGATTCCGTAGCGGAGGAAGTCAATGTTGTTGAGGTAATCAAGACAAAGATTTTGTTCTTTTCCTTGTCAATGGTTGATTTTTCTTGAAGCATTTTCAGGTTAAGGGGTAAATTCTTGCTTATATTTAGCAATTAGAACTAACAAAGAAAAGTAGCTTGGTCGGCATCAGCATCTTTGGATACTTAAGTATCAGAAACTGCAAACACATTCCTTTCCTATTTTGATGCTGGATAGAAGTTGATGTTGGCATGCACTATCGTACTCTTGTCTAGAACTTATTCTTGTTTTGGCAGGTTATAGGTGGCCTGAGCTGCAAAGATGATTGTAGTGGTCAAGGCATTTGTAACCACGAGTTTGGGCAATGCCGTTGCTTTCATGGTTTCAGCGGTTAGTATTATCCTGAGGATTCTGTAATCTCATCAATAACACCAGTTTGAGTTAATAAAATAATGATTGGTGTTGTATCCTTTACTTTTAGTTCTCTCATTGTCTAGATCTAACCAAGAGTCCAATAAGTGTACATCATCTGTGCTGCAGTCACATAATATATGGAAGACTGATCTTCCCTGCAGGCCTATGTGCCTAACCGGTCAATTTAACTGAGAAAGGGAATTCATCACATGGGGGACAATGTTAGACATATGGAGTGAATAAGATGTAAAGCATTTTGAGGATTTTTTTAAGTCCTGTTTCTTCTTTCATGTTCCTGTCCTGTTATCCATTGAACTCAAATTGCTAAAAAATAGTGCTGCCCATAGTCTTAGGCACAGGGATAACATCTGGATCTGACATTAGCTAATTCCTGGAGTTGGTGCATTTAGAATATATAGCAACTAGGACATTGGCTAGTTCGAACACTGGGTGAACAAAGTATGTCTTCACGGATGGTGATCTACCTTACAGTGGAAATGGCAGAATTTATAGCTTCAATGTATAGCCTTTATGTGTATTACAATCTGCTTTGGGACAATATGGAATACTTCTGTGCGTCACACTACCAAATTTTTTCAGATTTGTTTATTGGGAAAGTTTCACAGGATTTGCTTACCTCATCCAAACTTAAGGAATGTCCACGACTTCACAGATTTAGGATGTTAGAGTTAATCATGCTTTCTATTTTGTTATAATGTTCTTATTCATGCCTTAAAATATGTTTCTGTCCCTAAATTCATTATAGTCTTTGCTTAAATATGCTCTATCTATTTGGGGGTTATTTTCTGCTGCTATGTTATATTGTGGATAATTTCCCGATCTTTTCTGAATAATTTATTCTAAAATTATTTTGTGCAAGCAAATCTAAGAGGGTACTCATAGAAAATGCCCTCCTTTCCATGACTCTTTTAGTTGCCTCGTTATCCAATAAAGTAGTCACCGTCTGGGACAGGGGAAGGATGCTCTGAGGAACTGCATCTGGACTGCAATTACCCAGCATCATCAGAGCTACCATATGGACGGTGGGTTGTCTCAATTTGCTCCGCTCACTGTGATACAACTAGAGCCATGTGCTTTTGTGGAGAAGGAACCAAGTATCCAAACCGTCCAGTGGCTGAGGCATGTGGGTTTCAAGTGAAGTAAGTATATGAAATGACTATATGGGCATTGATTCACATGTTCTATTAGACTAAATTAGTAGCAACTGATGGAAATATCTTCTAGGCTGCCTTCTGAAAATGGAGGTCCCAAGGTAACTGACTGGGCAAAAGCTGACCTGGAGAATATATTCACAATGAATGGTAGCATGCCAGGATGGTGTAACGTGGATCCAGCTGATGCTTATTCTTCCAAGGTACATTTCAAGGAGGAGTGTGACTGTAAATATGATGGCCTATGGGGTAGGTTTTGTGAAGTGCCAGTCCAGTGCACTTGTATCAATCAGTGCTCTGGACATGGATACTGCCGTGGTGGATTCTGTCAGGTATGAGTTTTACACTCTCAAGTGCAGGATGATTCAACTTCATTTCGAATTCAAGTAGGACAAGTTGATTGATGATCCTTTCTAATTTCAAAGTGTGACAAAGCACATATGCTAGTGCAAATGTTTTTTGATCAGAGATTGTTTTGCCACTCCACAAATGATTGATATTTCACAAACTCTTCTGCATCTTGTGCTAATAGTTCCACTAGATTTTCTAGAGTGACTATTTGACAGATTTTTGTTTATTGTTCTTGATAATGGAAAAGTTATTTGACTGGGGAAGGAAATGCGTGGACAAAAAGTCAGCATGCACTTATTTCGGCCTTTTGGATTTCGAGAATTCTGTAAATGTTTCAGAACAAAAGCTACAGCTGACGGATCTGGCTACTGCATTTTTAGTTTGCATGCCACTTTTCTGTAATAAGATAAGAAGACTTTAAACGACTTAGTTTTATATAATTCGTTTCCTAGTTGATTGCTCCATTCGTTGTGGTCTAAGGACACATATTGATGTAAAAGTGCCCTACCTCTTGGGAATTTTTTTGTTCTTGTCCATGGTGGTGGTAGTGGTGCTGTGTATACATCACTCAATTTTGGGTCTACATGCATTTTCTATTAGTTAATCTTAATGACACCAGTAAGGTCAAATTAAACATACCACATCTTGTTGCAATTTATTCTTGTTGTGTTGATGGTCTGCAATTATAACTGAGCATGTTCTAATTGTCAGTGCAAGAATGGTTGGTATGGGGCTGATTGTAGTATTCCATCAGTTTTGTCATCTGTGGGAGAGTGGCCTCGATGGCTACGCCCAGCTCAAATTGAAGTTCCTACTAACGAGAATCTCACGGGGCCTCTTGTCAGTCTCAAAACTTCTCTAAAAAGGAAGAGGCCACTTATATACGTGTATGATCTGCCCCCAGAATTTAACAGTCTGCTTCTCGAGGTCAGAGAGAGAGTTGCCTTTTCTTTTCTTGAGATATTTGGATGATGTAGATATGATTCTTACAATTTGATGGAATCTACAGGGACGACACTTCAAGTTAGAATGTGTCAACAGAATCTATGATGACAGGAATGCAACTCTGTGGACAGAACAGTTGTATGGCTCCCAGGTAAGACGTTACAATACATTTCAAATCAACACTGTAGATAAGTCGAGATTTCTTTCTTTTTAGTAGTTATATTACCAGTCATTAGAAGCTAAATCCTTCCACGGTAGTAACAGTCATTTATCTCTATTCTGGTGATTGCAGATGGCACTCTATGAAAGTATTTTAGCTAGTCCACACAGGACACTGAATGGTGAAGAAGCAGATTTTTTCTTTGTGCCTGTTCTTGATTCATGCATAATTACTCGTGCTGACGATGCACCTCATTTGAGTATGCAGGTACAGTTTCTTAGCAGTTGCTTTAACCTACCTGGTACAGGATATAATCATATTATCTATGTGCATACACATGCATAATGCATCATTTTATTTTCCTTCATTTATTCAGGTTAGCCTGTGGCTGTTACAGGAACTTATCACCTGATGTTTGTTCTTTTACCACGAGTTTTTGTGTGCTTTAAGAGCTTCTGTGTTTAAATTATTGAGTATAGATTGTCTTAATTTTTCTAAATATGTAGTGATGCAATTGTTTTTCTCATTATCAGGACCACATGGGTTTGAGGAGCTCTCTCACCTTGGATTTTTACAAGAAGGCACACAATCACATAGTTTCCCAATATCCTTTTTGGAACCGTTCATCTGGAAGGGACCATTTATGGGTATGAAATATGGGACTTTTTCCTTTCCTTACACAAAGACAGAGTGGAAGGAACTGAATATTATAAAACAGCCACTCTTGGTGCATATACTTATCATGTGACTCTTGCACTTGCAGTTTTTTTCCTGGGATGAAGGTGCTTGCTATGCCCCCAAGGAGATATGGAACAGCATGATGTTGGTTCACTGGGGTAATACAAATTCAAAGCATAACCACTCAACCACAGCCTACTGGGCTGATGACTGGGATAAAATTTCTTTGGATAGAAGGGGGGACCATCCATGTTTTGACCCTGATAAAGATCTCGTCCTTCCTGCATGGAAGACCCCTGATGCAAATGCTGTAAAATTGAATCTTTGGGCTAGGTTTGGGTTCTGTTTCATCAGATTTCTCGTTCATTGTACTTTTGTCCAAGTGAAGAATTATGGAGCATTTTACTAAGCAATGTGAATCATTTCTAGGCCCTATGAGAAAAGAAAAAAATTGTTCTATTTCAATGGAAATCTGGGACCAGCTTATGCAAATGGAAGGCCGGAAGTCACGTAAGTAATCCCAGGACCTTTTAGATGCTTCCATTATTTTATTATGGCGTTATTCATTTTGGAAGATAGTTCTCGAGAAGTGCCGTAGATGGCCCAACCTTACTGAGCTTACAATTTCCTACACCTATGGAGAAGGTCTCGATAGCATCATCAATGCCAACAACCTCCTCAACTAAAAGGGGGGAAAGTGTCCATCGACATTGCTAGAGAGGGAGCAGAGATGAATATACCTTAGTGAATCTAGCTGAGTTCTTTCCCAGAGTGAATTCCATAGCATAGTTTCTTATCTCATTTTTCCTGCATTTTTCCCCTTGTCTGCAGCTATAGCATGGGTATCCGACAGAAGTTGGCAGAAGAATTTGGATCTAGCCCTAACAAGAAAGGGAAGCTCGGGAGACAGCATGCTAAAGATGTGATAGTGACCCCACTGCGTTCTGAAAACTATCATGAGGATTTAGCTAGTTCTATTTTTTGTGGGGTACTACCTGGAGATGGTTGGAGTGGTCGAATGGAAGATAGTATTTTGCAGGGATGCATTCCTGTGGTCATTCAGGTATTTGTTTTTATTTCTGTTCTCCTGATGATGCTCTCTTCTGGACAATAAAAAATGTTTCACATGGGTTTGAGGAAATTATCTATTTTCACCATGCAAAAAATGGGGTAACATTGGCTGTTGGGTGTATTCCTTCTTTGGATATGGATATGGTTGGCTGGCAAGACCAGAAATGCTTAATACGCATCTTCTGATCTTGAATATGATTTGAAACAGTACTAATGTGGGTTTTTTTGATTTGACGTAGCAAAGGAAATATTGCTGGCCAGCAAAAAAATAGAAAAAAAGAAAAAAAAGGAGTTTGCAGAGAATATTATCTTGTCAAAGCAACTTGTAGGTTTTGAAAGGCAAGGACTACTATTTTGTCAAAGAGCTTTAACCTTTTGGAGAGTTTTTACTTTAACTGGCACATTTTCCTAGAGCATTTGCAAAAGACCGTAGATATAGTGACTAATTTTCTTAAAATTAGTTGGTGCTTTTCTCATGAAACTGATGTAGTTCTGCATGAGGATCCTGGGTGACTGTAGTAGGGTGAGCAGAACATGTCCTATTAGTGTCATTTGTGAGTTCCTCTGAAAGATCTGATTTCCTTCATCTGATGTTAGTGTTACTACATGAATATGAAGTGATTGTCTAGTCAGATTCAACTGTTTGTAATGTGGCATTGCCTTAAGAGCATATATTGCTGAATCATATCCTTTCCATCACTTGACAATGAACCAGAGAAGATGATACAGTACAAAATTGGATTATCATTTCATAGCAAGTTAAATTTTGTCCTATTTTCGGCTTAGCCTACTTATTTCATTCGTCTGGTTTTAAAAATTCTTGAACTATGAGTCTGTAATCCTAAATCTTGTGCAAAAAAGGTTGAAATTTGTTCTGTTCTTATTTTTGTTTGAAATTTTTCATGTTTAGGATGGGATATACTTGCCATACGAGAATGTGCTCAACTATGATAGCTTTACAGTTCGTTTGCGTGAAGATGAAATTCCTGACCTGGTAAAGATTCTGCGGGTAAGAGTCTTAATTCATGCTAACAAATTGAAATGGGACACATATAGGACAAATGACACTAACTCTACATCTTTTTCCTGTGACATACTTTTATTACGGCTGATGACTTGTGGCACTCCATTTACATTACAAGGGATTCAATGAGACAGAAGTGAAGTTCAAGCAGGCAAATGTTCAGAAAATCTGGCAGAGGTTCTTGTACCGAGATTCAATTCTGCTAGAGGCTGAGAGGCAGAGAAATGCTCTGGGTAGAGTGGACAACTGGGCAAGTGCATTTTTGCAGTTCAGTGAAGATGATGTCTTTGCCACATTTCTGCAGGTACGTCTTAAATATTAACCATAAAATAATTGCATGTTAAATTTTGTTGCCCTGTGGATTAAAGGCTTATCATGGATGAGCAACAGCAGCTGCAGCGTTGACAGTAACAGGCAAAAGAGCATGATGTATCTTCAGTACCCACATGGCAGGAAATAAATGTGGATAAGATTAATTTGCTTAGTTCTTGATGTTATCGATTTCTTCCCTTAACATTCTTTCAGCTTTAGCGAGCTTAGCAAAATGTAGTGTTAGCAAAAGACTCCTGTTCTTATAAAGCTTAAAATCAGCATAAGATAGCTCATCTCTGAAATGTAATCACTGATATGATCCTATTCCTCACATAAAAACCGTGAGGTTTGGATGTAAAACAGCGTAAATAAGCAGGAAAAACCAAATTATAAATCCTTTTGCCATTTTGTCTGTTGAAAGTGGGTCATGCTTCTATTTATCTGTGTAACTCTGTCCACACATTGTTGACAACTTGCCCGCTTCTTCTGCAACTGCCACAAAACTCAGAAGAGAAAATTTTCAGGTTTTCTCGTTCTCTGAATCAAATTATTTGTTTTGTCACAACCCATACATCATTGAAATTCACAAATTTGAGAATCATGCATTAGCAGTTATGCCAATTTTTGTGGAAGCAAAGTGGGTCGATGTATGTTGATGCTGCCAAATGATTGGGATAGCCACTTTCATGCTGCTTGCTAGTAGACTGCAATGATCTTCGTTCTTGAACAGTCTCCAGTTCCATATCATGAGGAGCATGGAAATGTTTATTGTACTGTCTATATTGCATATTATTGCCATGCAAGTTTTTGCACGTTTATGAGGATGAACATTGACTCATCTATTTTTGACCTTACAAGGTCTTGCACTATAAGTTACACAATGATCCATGGAGGCAACAAGTCATTCCTCAGAATAAGGAGTCTGGGCTGCCACAAGAGTGCCTCATGAAAGCCACCTGAAAAACCATTTCAACCCCTGAAGGAGTTCTCAGGTATTGCGGAGGCTGAGTGTATATGTATTGAAGAGAAACTGCAGATAGTAGCAACAACTCTTCTTCGAATGAGCTGCAGATGCCGATGACTTTCTGGATTGAAGAAAGTGCATGCAGTGCCCCACCGTACCAAGTCCCACAGTTTTGCAAGGATGGTGCCTAACTCCGGCATATTTTCTAACCAAAGGCAAACGCCAGTACAGTTGTTTTTTCCCCTCTTACATGTAAAATCTACAGATTCTCTTTCATGATCATAGAGGAAAGGATCTCAATTTTTCTTTTAAACGCCAATATTTATTCGTCCTTAGATGGTCAGGAGTCATCATAACTAGAAAGCTAGTTCCCGTCCTTGCTTGATATCATTATACGGGAGCCAAAGCCGGAGGTACTTCCAAAATTTCAGGAACATTTTATTACAGAAGTTTGGAGGCCCAAGCACTTTTCTCTCTATGCAATTATATCATTGAGCAATGACAGAAGGGGTTTGGTTGAGCTAAAACGCTACAGCTTCTCTTTCCTGATACATGAAGATCCGCTTATCCACTGCCCTTAAGCAACCATGCTAGTCTTGGCAGGCCCCCTCCAAGCATGAGAGAGATTTTTGAGGGGCCAAGATCATGCAGTGTCCATGGTGATTCCTCAGGCGAAAGGCCGAAGGAAACCATTTGCGGATGATATCGTCTATTGCCAGATCTTTCGAAGGAGAGATTCATGTGGGCCTAAAGCTGCAACAAAAAGTTGGTGATCACAGATTTTAGAGTATGCTGGACCACCTTGACATGAAAATGAAAGCCGAGTTATGAAAAGTGAAGAAAAAATTAATGAACTTTTCACAGTAGCAAACAACAAAAACCAGAAAAGAAAACAGAATAATGGCTTATCTGACTCCACTGATGAATATATACCGAAGAATGGTCCCACTCAGATTTCCTTTTGATCTCTAAGATTATCCAACTCCTGTAGCCCTTTCAGAGTTCAGGCCCTACAAAACGAATCATCGAATCAGCGTGCCCCCGACGCCATCTCCCTAACGCATCCCGGAATTTCCTTGAAAATCCAAGTTGAGGTACCAAATGCAATCACAGCCGCAGATGGCACGAGTCTCGTGCGCGATCCAAAACTCCTCTGATTGTAGGAATTTAGCCGGTCGGTAAGTGGTCGGATCTGTGTAAGTCAAACGTCCGGTCATTAGAACAGACAATGATCCATTTTGAATAATCCAAGTTGATGTACCCCACTATCAATGTTGTGTCCATTTTCAATAATCCTGCCTTTATTATAGCAAGAAGCTATTACAAGAGGAAACTACAAAAACCATCTTCAACCTTATTTAGTATATATAAAAGTGAATTTAAACCGTCAGATTTTATAAGATTCACATTAAATTTATATGGATCTTTCATTTTAATATTGAGATTTGATTTAAGACCTTTTTTATTACTAAAACACAGTTTTGTGTTAATTGACTAAATTACTCTTCTATCACGGCCTCTCTCTCTCTCTCAAATTTGTCTCATAACTTGTGCTAAGTTTCTAAAAAGAAATTAGTAGACGTATTATTGTGGAATTAAGCGATTGAACAATAAAACAGACATAACAAAAAATTAAATTGAACACCAGATTTAAATGATTTGATCTATGTAATTTACATTCACTAGAAGAGCAGCAAATAACTTAATTATGAATAAAAGAATATAACGGATATTAAAACCATAGTTGAGTTACACAAAGCAAACACTCTTGGCATTTTGCAGCTCCTAATCACCTCCAATAACTCACACAACATTTAACCCATAATTCCTCACAAATAATCTCTCGACCAAAGGAATTAACAAATCTTAACACGAAATTTAATAGTCTTGAACGCATAAAATTTTGGTCAAATCCCACGATCAAAGCCCACAGAGATCTTTTGGAATATATGTACACCTTTATCCGCCGCCCGTAGAATTCCTATGTTGGTCCATCAAAGTAGTCCATGCCCATTGGGATTAGGAAACAAAATCCAACCATGCTTTCCTTTCTTCTGTTTTATATTATTTCTTCTTCCCACTTGTCAACAAATTGCTCAATAAGCCTTTCCTTTTCTATGTCATCTCTTTACGGTTAAAGGTCCAACAACGCTGCAACGTGAAAATATCAAATCACGGGCCAACTTATTAATTTTAATTCAATTCAGGTTTGAGTCATTCAATAAGCTCAAACTTAAAACATAATTTAACATTTATTTCGGATGTTCTATTAAATCACCTTTCATGTTCTTTTGAATTATAAAAAATACAAGATGTCTAGTAAAATCATACTTCAAAGTTGAAAATTCTCTTGCTTTTTTTGCGATCATCAATTTATTACTTTGTTGAAGATATAATATCATTAAATTTTTTTGAGTTTTCACAAGATTGTCCATTTGTTCTTTTGTCTAAATTTTAAGTGATTATGGTGGAGTCGGGATCTAGCTAGTTAAGGCATCCTCGTACCTAGACTTTTATTTATTCATAGAAAAAAAATTATAGACATAACTTGCAAGCAATATTAATAACTTTCTTCCTGATTGAATAACAAGAAAAAAAAAAGTTTAGTCTTCATCTTCCCTTCTTCTTTTCTTCTTTTTATCTCTTTTGTCAAACTTCATGCTTTCAAGAAGGAAAACTCTTTTGTATGTGTTATTTTAGTAGAAAAATTAAGCTGGTCTCAGCAATTAGTAGACCCAAAAAATAATGAAATAAATTAATTTTTTAGAAAGTAAAATGAAGTCGAACCTCTTTTCTTTCTGAGAAAATGTGTTATAAATATCCACTAATGCTTTAACAAAATTAAATTTTAATACGACCGGTTAACATAAATAGATGGATTTTATTTAACATTTATGTAATGAGTTCTCCTCCTTAAGACACCTTCCTTTTCTGGTGCTTCTGCAGGTGACTCCAACTCCAAAGACAGTAAAATAAAAATCACATTTTTCCCTCCCTCTCTTTCTCTCTCTCTCTCAGTCGACATTCCGACCATGAACATCTCCACCCTCAGGCTCGACTCCAGCCCCGCCTCCACCCCTTTTCACGGGGCCTTCGCCCCTCTCTCCGCTCGCCGCCCCTGCCCCGCCGTCGTCTGCTCCGCGAAGCCGCCGCGGGCCGCCGCCGCCGCCGCCTCCGTCAGCGCCGCCCCCGAGTCGCCGGCGAGCCGCATCGGGGGGCTGAGCCAGGTGTCCGGCGTGTTGGGTTGCCAGTGGGGGGACGAGGGCAAGGGCAAGCTCGTCGACATCCTGGCCCGCCATTTCGACGTCGTCGCCCGGTGCCAGGTGAGCCTCGGCATCCGTTGTATTCGTTCGAATCTCTACCGAGTACATGGCGTTTGGCCTTTTTGTCTTTTGTGCGAATATATTCGAGAAAGGAACGTGAGTGGTATTCTTCTTCTTTTTTTTTTTTTCGGACTAGATAGTGATCAGGCCGTTGGATTTGACATGTTGAGCATGCAGTGTCTGAAATGATTTGAATGATTATAAGGGGAGCTCGGGAACCTCTGGAAATCAGCAAATGAATGCTTAAAGAATGTAGTTCAAAAGTAAATTTTCAAAAGTAAATTTCGAGGTAGTCGGGGAAGAACTTGGAAGGGGGTCGGAAGGCATGCATCAGATTTGTGGTGTAAGAACATCAGGGCATTTGGGTGTATATTCATTGAGATGGGGGGAGAGGTGGCACCTTGAGGTCTAGATGACCTCGATCGTGGTCTAAAGCTCCGTCTTTGGATTGGGAACAGTGAGTTGAAATTCTTTTGCTAAGGTTAGCTGGGTTGGGAAAATTGCTGGCATTGAGGACGTTGGATTTATGAGAATTATTTAAGATTTAACTTGAAACATTCTCTGGTGTTCTGAGATTGGTGGCTTAATTGATGTGGTGGTAGCTGTGAATTGGAAGAAATTAGCGGTACGGCGAAACCAATCGGCTGGTTTCATCAGCAACATCATGTTGGTCCGCCGATAAGGTATCTGGAGATGCCTAGATGGTGCTGTTGTTATGATTGGTTGTTGGCACAGCGATGATGGAATGCTTGAGTCAGTTGGCATTAAGAGTCTAGGGGAGTACATAATATCTACTGAATGAACTTGATTGATTGACTGATTTGACTCAATCAGACCTTCGAAAGAACACTGTTGTCAAGGAGTTAATGACACTAAGGTTGTATCTCTCGACTGATGCTAATGGCTCTAATGTTTTATTTGTTGCAACTTCAAGGGTAAATTTTTTTTATCTTTTACGATGATGGTCTTTCTACTTTCTCCTGACCCGTGAAAATGGATATTTTTACCCTTCATTTATTTTAGGGAAGGTTGTAAATATCTTTACCTACAACGGATAATCAAAAGGTTTTCATGGTCCATTTTTTCTAGTGATGGTCTTCTTCTTTCTCCTGACCCCTGAATATGGAGAACTTCTCCTTTTTTAGGGAAGTGTGTACGTATCTTTACATACAATAGATAACTGGAAGGTTGTCATATCCACACTCTGATTTTGGGATAATTATGGTAGCTTATCTGTTTTGTAGTACTAGTGACCATCCATCTCGTCACATCATAACATCTGCCTTTTCTTATTGTGGATGTAAGATGGAGACCTCCATCTACCATTAAGATGATGATTTATTGAAATGAGGCCATACATAGGATGTTATTATGCTATGCATTTGTTATCTCTAATGTTGCTTGCTCAGAATTTGAAGATTAGAATGTTGATGTGTTCATCCATTTCCTGTTCAATCATTTAGGAAGAAGATGACGAACAATGACGGGTCTTCCATTTTCCATTTTATACTTTGTAGCAGTAAACAACAAAAGTATATGTCAACTAACAGAGAGTTGTGCGTTAGAGAAACTTCTTCATAAGGGTGAGGTACTGCTACTAGTTGATGTTGACCGAGAGAAAAAGTCGGTTTGCACAGTAAGTTGAGTCTAGATACTGTGCAGCACTTTATCAGATTTCTTTGTAATATGGCATGGTTGATGTAATGAGAAATATAGCTGATCATTGGATTCTAGAGGAATAAATTTACTTCTCTTCTGCAAGTGATCTTGTGTGTTTATAGCCCATATTCCTCCATTGAGCGTGGATATTATCTATTTTGTAAAGAGCTATCTTATTCTTAAGTTGCTGGCTTTGACTGAATTTGTCAATTGTAAATACTTTTTATTTTGAACCTTGAAGATTTTTTGACACCAGGGTGGAGCTAACGCTGGGCATACAATTTACAATTCAGAGGGGAAGAAGTTTGCTCTTCACCTTGTTCCATCAGGTATTCTTAATGATGACACTCTATGTGTCATCGGAAATGGAGTTGTAGTGCATCTGCCTGGATTATTTAAAGAAATTGATGGATTAGAGGCCAATGGAGTCTCCTGCAACGGAAGGATTTTGGTGTCTGATCGTGCCCATCTGCTATTTGATTTCCATCAAGTAGTGGATGGTCTTAGAGAAACAGAGCTTGCTAAATCTTTTATAGGAACGACCAAAAGAGGAATTGGTCCTTGTTACTCCAGCAAAGTGATTCGAAATGGGATCAGAGTGAGCGATCTCAGGCACATGGATACTTTTCCTCAAAAGCTTGATCATTTATTATCAGATGCAGCTTCGAGATTTAAAGGCTTTGACTATGGTCCTGACATGCTCCGAGAAGAAGTAGAAAGATACAAGAGATATGCAGAAAGGTTGGAGCCTTTCATAGCAGATACTGTGCATTTCATGAATGATTCGATACTACAAAAGAAAAAGATATTGGTTGAAGGCGGTCAAGCTACCATGTTAGATATTGACTTTGGAACATATCCCTTTGTAACCTCCTCAAGCCCCTCAGCTGGTGGAATCTGTACCGGTCTTGGCATTGCACCCAGAGTCCTTGGTGATCTAATTGGAGTGGTATCTGCTTATTAAATGTTTTTTTAAAGGAAGTTGGTGCTCGTGTCAGTAATTTGCAAGTGAAGTTTGAATTACTTACCTCAAAATTTCTTTGCAGGTTAAAGCATATACGACAAGGGTTGGTTCCGGTCCTTTCCCAACAGAAATATTGGGACAAGGGGGCGACCTGCTCAGATTTGCTGGGCAGGAGTTTGGCACAACTACTGGTCGTCCTCGTCGTTGCGGATGGCTTGACATAGTTGCACTGAAGTACTGCTGTCAGATTAATGGCTTTTCATCTCTAAATTTAACCAAACTGGATGTTCTATCTGATCTTCCGGAAATCCAGTTAGGGGTTGCTTATAAACAAATTGATGGCACACCGATTGAATCATTTCCAGCAGATCTGCGTCTCCTTGAGCAATTGAAGGCAAGCATTCTCATCATCCACTTGACTTCATGATGTGTCCTGTATCTTGTGTGATAAAAAAAAAAAAAAATTATATTTGCTAGTTGCCGATAACAAGTCTGCCTGAGAAAGGTGTTTAAGTTAATTGCTTGACACCTGGGTGTCCCCTTCTCGATAACATGGATTAGGCAACCTATCATCTTACTTGATATCGAATTAGAGGCCATTAAAGCATGAAATAGAGGTGCGCTCTTCGTACATCTTTGTAGCCTATAAATAAAGTAAATTTAACTTTTGCAGCACATATACAAGTCTTGCGGAGTTGAGATGATAACTCAAATGTCTGTTTGGTATGTTCCTTTCATGTGTTCAGGTGGAGTACGAGGTTTTACCTGGTTGGAAGTGTGACATTTCTTCTGTCAGAAGCTACTCCGACCTTCCAAAGGCTGCGCGGCAGTACGTGGAAAGGATCGAAGAGCTTGTGGGCATCCCGATCCATTACATTGGCATTGGACCTGGACGGGACGCCCTTATTTACAAATGATAAGGAATCCATTCCCCCGAACATGCTGGATTAGCATATTGTCGAAGACAAGGAAAATGTATTTTCACTTGAAAGCAAAAATTTTGCACTATTCTTCTGTATTTTCTTGGCTGAAAGATTATCTACGGGGGGCTTCACGTTGGAATCATGTATGCTCAATTGTTGGTGGTGGCTGCTTTCTCATGGTTATGTCCAGCTTAGTTACTGAAATCAGCTAACTCCTTTTGTATTGCGCTGAGCCAGGACATGGCCATTATAATTTCAGGTTTCCTTCTCGCGTTTGAGAAGGGCGACTTCCCTCGATTTTTCGACTGAGAAGCGAAGTCCGATGGGGAGAGATGCAACTTGCGCCAATAATTAGCCACTTGATCAACCATCTGACGGCAGATTGGTGGTGGTAATATAGCTCAGCAGCCACTGATAAGTGGCTAATTATTGGAGTTAAAGGATAGTAACCAACTTGATCGACCTATCTTAGTGGTGGTGCCAAAGCTGACGTAAATAATGCCACGTCAGACACAAACTATTGTACCCAAAATCCCACAACATAAATACTATTTAACTACGAGACCAAAAAAAAACTATTTAACTAGAAATTAAGTAGATTGAAAATCTTAAAATTTATTGTGAAAATGTAATTAAATCTTAAAATTTATAAAAAGCGAAATCAATTCAATTTTTTTTTAATTACTGCAATCAAGTTCTTTAAGTAATCTTGTCTAACTTGGCTATTGGAAAAATTACTAATGTCAAGTTCTGACTGCGCTTCACTCCTCCTGATCATCCTCCTCTATTCATGTTCCCCCCGCCCTTTTTTTTTTTTAATAGGATTTTCTCACATAATTGCTCATATTCATGATAAAATCTTTGGGAAAATTCCAAATAAGAATATGAAATATCCATTTTTTCAAATAATGATTTGAAGTTGATATTATTTCAAATAAGGATTTGAAATACTTTCATTTTTTAAAATAAGGGTTTGAAGTTGACATTATTTTAAATAATGACCTAAAGTGATTATATCAGGGCCTAAATTCATAGTTGTGAAATATAATTTGTCCTTTTAAAAAAAATTTCTTTTTTTTCCTTAAAAATAAATAAAACAAAACTTTAAAAAATAAATAAGGAGAAGGGGAAAACACAAGCAAGAGGGTGGCCACTGCCCCATTGCCAAAGGGATGGTGACGAGAGTCGATGGTGAGAGTTGGCGACGAGAGAGGGCAACAACCATCTCTTGGATTTGGGCGAGGGTGGCGGGCCCTCGCCTTTGTCTAGGCGAAGGTCACCGGCCCTTGCACAGGTCTAGCGGCCCTCAATTAGGGCCCTTGGACCTCGTTGCCTAGGTCTAGAGGTGCTGGGTGTGGGGCGAGGGCAAGGGTTGGCCCTCTCTCAGATTTGGGAGAGGGTCATCACCCTCTCTTGTCCTATTGGCTCTTGCCTTTGATCAGTGAGGATTGCTAGCCCTTGCCCAAGTGTTGGTGACCCCGTTGGCTATCGCAACTACCCCATCGGTGATGGGGCAGTGGCCACAATCCTCTCACTTGTGTGTTCCCCTCCTCCTCCTCCTCTTTTTATTTATTTATTTTTTTAATATAAATTATATTTAGACAAAAATATCTCTAATTAGTCGTAATTTTTGTCAATCGATGAATCGACGAGACTAGGCTCTTATTGAAATATCCATAATTATTTCAATCTTTTTCTTTAAGGTTGGTATAATCACTTCAAATCCTTATTTAGAACTTTTGAATCTTTATTTGAAAAAGTAACGATACTTCGTGTCTTTATTTGAAATTTTGCCGAGATCTCTTGAACGCTGGCGCAATTTTTTCCCATCCTTGAGTTTCAGAGGGCATTGTCTAAATTGGAAAAACCCACGCCGGCGCTTCGGCAGGTTCAATTCGGACCGGACTTTCGGAGGGTTTCTTTTGCACGCGTAATCAGAAGCCGCAGCGCCGAGCAGCGAGTATCGCTGCAACCCGCAGGTGGCGTTGCAGAGAGAGAGAGAGAGAGAGAGAGAGAGATCGGAGATCGGGATGGGAACGAGAGAGGTGTACGAGCAGAAGCTGAGGAACGGGAATTTGTACCACGATCCCACCATCAACCCCGGCCTCGGATCGCCGCGCTGCCCTCGCTGCCTCTCCCTCTTGAACCCGCAAGCTGTAACGTAACACCATCCTCTGCGTCTGTTGTGTTGCGTCTTGTCCGTGTACTGAATCCCGCCTTTTTTCTCTTTTTCTTGTTTTTGGGTGTTTTTCAGGGGAATGGCGAGTGGACCATCACTCCCGTCCTGCACGACACTACCGCCGTGGTGAGTTCTCGCTTCTTTCTCGTCGATTTGGAGTTGTTTTGTGCTGTTTGTGCGTGCTGTTTCCGGTTCCTGGCGAGAAATCCGTAGTGGTTTTTGAAAAGGTGGAAGAAAGTTTAGTCTTGCTCGATGTTGGCATGGAATAGTTTCGAATTTCTCTGTTTGTTTGCAAAATATATTACCGTTCTGTGTCGTGATTCTCATGGGGAATGTTCCGCGGGGGGGGGGTTCTTCTCGAATTTTACGCATTTCAGTGGTTCCTGGCTGTTTAGAGTTCGCGGGGTGGTTTTCGCCCAATTCATAGCGGAAGCCTGCTGCAAATAAAGCTTTAATTTTTCGAAAGTATTATTAGGTTTGGTGAATTTTGGATCATCTGTTTGAACATTCCTTGATCTGTAAAGCCAAGCACGATGATGCTTTTACTCTATTTGCTTGGAAGGCCAAATTAAGATGTTGACTATTGATGGATATTGTTGCTGTTAAATCTAAATAAAGTAGATCTCGTTCCTCAATAAATAGTCAAACATAGGCTTTTACCGTTACATTCCTCAATGTTTTCAATTAAAGAACTATGCTCTCATGTGGCTCGGCACACTTAAGCAGTATCATACTGTTCTTTGAGGAGATTGGTGCTTTAGATGGTCGTCGGTAGCCACTTTGGGTCTCACTAATCTCTACTGTTTCAACAGGCTGGTTCTGGACTAGGTGCACTGCTTAGTGCTGTTTATAGTTTTAATACAGGTAATGTGAGATTCTTTAAACTCACTTCTTCCATCTCAGTTCTGAATTTTATTCTCCATTTAATGTCCTTCTGAAACAGGAATCCCATTCATACAGAATCGTGTTAGAGGACCCAAATGGCTTCCTTTTGTTGTTGGGGTACTTCCTATACTTCAATGTCTACTTTTGCAATTTCTAAGGTCAAATTGTTCTGGCTCCCTTGCCATTGCTGCATAAGTGTTCGTGAATAACGAATGGATTGTCTTCTTTGTTTGCAGCTTCCCCCGCTGTTGCTCTTTTCTGGGGCCAGTGCTGCATTTGGAGGTATGAACAGATTCTTCCTGGCTTTCTCTAATTGGCTGGTCTTGTTTTGCATTCATTTTGCTGACCCACCCTCATTTTCCACCATATAGCAATTAGAATGGTTGCTTTACTCATTGCATACATATTACAGACACTGGCATTAGCCGGATGATGCTATTGCCAATAAAATTCATTTCACCATATGGAAATGCATAGACAGATTATTTTCCTTGTTAGCTTCTTCTTCTTCTTCTTCTTCTTCTTCTTCTTTTGTGGGTCAGAGAACTTTTGCTTTTACACTATTAACCCAGATTTGCAAATGTTTGGTTTCTCTCATTTTAATAAGCTTACTTTCCTTATAGAGTTATAGGAGCCCAGATTTATATCCCTTGTTATGAACATAAGTTAATGAAGTCCATGATGTCTTGTTGATCTGATTCTCTTGGTCCGTCAGAAAATTATCTTCTTCAGTGTTTTGAAGGCGTCTTTGAAGAATTTTACTTATTAGGGGCACCCCCACAAAGACCCCACACATCTATTCTCGTTGTTGCATATTTGTTTGAGTACTCACGGCAAGATGATTCTATAGATTTTATGATGAAATGTTGTTGATAAGGTTGATCAGAAAACGTTTTGGCTTTCAAGATAACAATTTTTATCCAGCACCTATTCTTGCATCTCTTCTGTCAGGAAAACTACATAATGTTTAAAATCATTGGCATTCTTCAAGCTGTTGATTCTCCTTATTACGCCCTGTGATGTGGTTGCCACATATAGAGCTGAAGTTAATAGGTTGACATGTACAACATATGGCTTTCCCTGCAGGTTGTGTGGGCAGCATTGTTATTTATTTATTCACTTTTGGATATAGTTAGTGTTGTTAAATAGCAAATGAAGGATTGCTATGCATGCGGAAGTTCTGGAATTTGACATATAAATTTTGAGCTCACCTTGTAATCAATGGAAAAAAGCCCTTTCACCTTCTAATACTAACATTATAAGCAGCAAAGCCCGTCGGCCTCAGTTTGGTCCAGACTGTCCATTCGAGGCTCAACAATGGATATTTATTAGGTCTGACAGAGTCCCAGAGCTATCTGCGCCCTTATTTGGGTTTTGTAGTGCAGAGTTTTATAGGTATTTAACTCTTGCTTTTAAGGTGAGAGGGATGTAGATGTTCTGTTGTGAAAAGCATAGAATAACCTAGGAAGATCCTGGCTTTTATTATTTTTTTCTAAGGGAATTTATGCTGTTATAAGTAAGGAGTAAAAGCCGCAGACTACACATCCATTTTCTATTGAGAGTGTAAGAGGGTTATAATTATCGAACTTTAGATGGAGCAAGTGACTAATTACGTCTTAAAATTGTAATTATTCCCAACAATTGCATCAAACTGTCCTTTTAGAAATGTACTTTTCATGCTTATTAGACTTGTAAATAACGTTACTCTTTCGATCTTGTAGCTTATGCCCTCCCCAAGTTTACTCAACTCACTGTGACCTCATACTACGCTTCCTCAAGTGCATCTCACTATTGGATTTCACTTCTCACTCGGAAAGTTGAGGAAGGTCACGCTTCTGAAATTCAGAGAGGAAAGGTCAAATGATTTCGTGCAGGTGCATACATATAATTTTTTTGTTTTATCATTCTCCAATATTGTAATTATGGAGCTTAATTCTATAGATGCGTAGAGTTGCTTCATTTCTTTGTCATTTATTTGAGTAGAAAAGGTTGTGCTTGACAGCAACCTGTGTTATATATGGAATAGCCCAAAGCTGATGATTCTACACAAGGTTTTTTACATTTAGATGTCCTAGTGTTGCTCATTGCATGTACTGCTGATTGTGGTTTCGCCTTAAAATTTTGTTTGATCACGCGATGTTTTGTGTACTCATTTTATCCATCTATCATCTCATCATGCAATCTTCCTGCGAGATCCACAAGTGTGTTGGGGTGTAGTTTACACAGAACAGTATACCTAACACATAATTTGCTCAGTTGTTAGTTAGAGAGAAGACAACATCTATGGTAGGAGCACGTGACCTTGACTTGCAAAGTTCGTAGACAATTGCAAAAACAACATTTGCGATAACTTATATGTAAGAATGATGTTTTTGCTTTTGGGATGTTGGTGAATGCTTTCACCCAGATTTCAGACAAGAACCTTTGTTTGAACAAACTGCCAATTTGAGTCATCTTGGGAAAAGTTATTGGTTCAACTTATTCAAAGAGTGACATGGTGAAAAGAGCTGATGATAGTGCTAGAACTACTCAGGACTGTTCTTTCGGTGGCAAGGGTGAATCTAACTCATTCTTGACATTTGATTGGTGTGGCCTCATAGAAAGAAATTTCAATAATTGCCTATTTGATGTCCATCGGAGGCCACTTCTTAGAATTCCATTGTATGATTCTCATTTTCTTCCAAATTTCCTTCTTGAAGTTTCAGTGATAATTCCTAACTTCTACATTAAACATGAAAGCCTAACCGCGAAATGCTCCCAGTAAATGCAGATAGGTATAATATCCGTTCTTTAATGGGAGAGTCATCTTAACATTTACTTGATCTGCAGTTTGGATATATCCCTATGAATTGCTAGCAGTAACTGTAAGTACGTCAACCAACTCTATTGATTTTCCAGTCCCTGAAGGCAAAAAGTCAGAGATGAGGGGAAAAAAATGAATCTGACTCTGTTTATTACTGCACTGAATGGGCAGGAAAACTAACGCGTGCAATTGGCAATTCAGCAAGATTCTGTGTCTCAACAGCTCCTCATTCACCTACAAAGATGCCAAATAATGACAAACAAGCTTCTCTCCTCATAGTTGATGCACCTTTTGAAAGCCTTATGGTTTCTGTCGCTGATCGATTAGATATTTTGTGGAAAGAAAGAGGCACAAGGAACCTGATAAACATTCTTACCCATTCTTGCTCGACAGTTTTGTGTCTCTCTGTCAATTGATCAACTTATCAGCTCCAAAGTTCTGCTTGCTTGTCATGAATTATCGCCCAAATACTGTGACGTGGATTTGAGGTTCGACTCTGCAACTGCAATGGTGTTAGACTCCTTGACAAGATAAAGAAAACTAATCGTAGAGCACCATCATCTCGATTATTATCTGTTGTCTGTCACATAGTCGAAGGTCTATATAGGGATGACCTCCTTGGACGTTTGGTTTTCGGTTTTCTGTCATAAATTTGCTTATGTCTGCCCCGGTTACCTACCTCACCTGGACCCAGAAGATCGCCATAGGGGGGCCACGATAGTTTGAAAAACCTACTTGAATTTCTGTGTTTCCCTGTGATTTACTCCAAAATATATTTTCAAGCGTGACATTGCACTACAAAAATCCAGCGGACGGTCCTACCGTTGTTGCCATCTTTAGATAAAAAGATTAGTTAGGGTGCGCATGACAAAATTTATGGAATAAAAATTGATTTATGGCTAGAAATTGATTTCTCAATTTCTATTTCAGAAACTGAGAAGTTAAAAATTTTAGCTTCGGATTTCTTCTTTAAATCTATTTTTGAAATAGAAATATGTTCGAAATGAAAAATAAAATGTGTTCTAAATGGGTTTACAAATCGTTCTAATGCAGAAGTAGAAATTTTATTATACACGCCTTTATTCTTTTGTCCAAGAAGATATGCTGATTGAGCATTCTATAGAAAGACGCAATCGGTGGACAATATGCCCAAATCATGTAAAACCAGGGGAACTCCATCACAATTTGCTCTTTATCGAGGGAGACAATGATTGGTATTATATAGACAACATAAGCCAACCAAATGGTGAAAACAAATTGCGATTCACCAGGCCTATCTTCGATTTTGAATCATGAGATCATAACTTCCCGAATTGTATCCACCTTTCATCTCGACCAAGTCTCCGAAAGGCGCTCTCTACTCTCATGATAGCATCTTCATCTGGTCTCACACCCAACTCATCCATGTCCGCAAGGAACTCAGGCATTCCGCAAAAAGAATCTAAGTATCAACGCACAAATTACAATGGAGCTACGTGAAATCTTTAAGTGAAAGAAAGAAATCAGAGAAGCCAAGAACCTGTGAAATGTAATCACATAAAGCTGTTTCATGCAACTTGAGGAATGAAAGCCAACTCCGCAAGTAGGAAAGCCTACACACCTCCCATCATTTTATCTTGCATTTCACCGTGATTTTACAAAGAGATCATCCTGGAAATGATTTTACTACAGTTTTCTCAGGAGGTTTCATTTTCTGATTCAATAATTCTTAGGAAAGTAAAGAGAATATATCTAAAAGATGGCGTGAGGTCCATGAGGTTAGTTAAGAATCTCATGGGTGAAGTTTATCTATCTAAGACGGGGTTCCTCGGAAAAATATCAAAAGAATAATAAATATTGTAGATGTGTCTTTCGTATTTTCAATGAAACTATGGGTAAGGTACTTTCATTTAATTACTTAGCACGAATATTGCACTCGAGTTTTCACGCCAAAACTCTTGTGGGTTTGGAGGGATACTTCAGCCTCAGCAAATCGAATTAGGACTAGAGGGACTCGATTAGAAAATTTTGGTGAATTGAAGAACATAGACAAATAAATAAAAAGTCCAAGGACTTAAGTGGGAAAAAAGCGCAAGTTCGGGGACCAAAGGTGAGATTTTCAAAACATAGAAGAAACAAAGCGTCATCGGACGAGCGCAGTCGAGCACAAGACGAAGAAGAAGAACAGCCCTGCGAGAAGCAATCGGCGAAACGAGGAAGAAGCGCAAATGGAGGGAGGGAAGACGAGGAAGATAGCAGCTTCGGCGTCCGTTTCGCTCGAGCAGTTCGTCTCCACCATGTCCCCCTTGATCGATTTGGAGAAGGTCGCTTCCCTCTCTCGCGACTCTCAGTTTTTTCGCTGCTGCTTTTTTGCGAAAAATGAAATCTTTACTCGCGCTCGCGTTCGTTCCCGAGCCCGACGAGCGATCGCTCGAGCTCACGGTTACTGTGATCCTGATCGCAGGAAGCCGAGATATCGGCCTCGATCAGTTCGGGAGCCGCCAGGAGCTTGGACGCTGCTCAGAGGAAAGGCTCCGTGATGCTCAACTTGAAGTGCGTCGATGCTCAGGTCCTCTTGCTTCTTTTTCCCTTTTCGATGTTCGTATTTTGATTTGATCGGAATCGATGGAAATTATCCGCATTTGATCGCCTTCAGTATCCTAGAGTCTGTTCGGTATGGCCGTCGCTATGCGGTAACCGAGCCGTGTCGTAGCTGCATTGTCGTGCGTTGCTTGCAGCATCGTGTGTTGTAAGGCTGCGGCAAGGTGCGGTCGCGGTATAGTGTTTAGACGAGCACCTCCTTGTTAGTTTTCTATACTTTCAGGAACTGTTCTGGTCTGATGCATCCTAAGTGAATAGTGTAGCGATTGCGTTTTTCTGGAGTACGGGCACGGCGTGATTCGATTCATTTCTTCAATAGACAGGTTTGATGGGGAAAACGCTTCTTGAATTCCAATCCACGAAAGGGGATGTCCTTCCTGCTCACAAGGTGAGCCTTATGGAGATATAACTGATTTTTTGTTTATCTTCCTCTACCCGTGTATATATGCATATTTCTTTGGCTATTCCATATCGAAGAGCGTGATTCTCTCCAATCTGAGCTAATTCTATATGAATAGTTGAGGTTCCTGCAGAACAACATTACCCCTCTTGGGTTTCTTTTCATCTTTGTGGATAAGAGATTCCTTTTCATTGCACGATCGAGATTACTCCATGAACTCATCATTGACATCAGTACAGACGTTTTTGGATGGAAGTTTCAGATGTTGGGACAGTTTATGCACGTTTAAATTTCTGTTTAGAGATGAATCCGCTTGTCTTCGTTGTTCTTGTTTTCGATATTTTTTTTAATAACTTGTTATTTAACTTCTTGTCACTTGTTGCAGTTTGGCACTCATGATGTGGTCATTCTAAAACCTAACAAGGCCGATTTAGGATCTCCTTCTCTTGGGCAAGGTGTAGTTTACCGCCTGAAGGTAATTTTAGCCTGGAACAGATTGCGGTGTAGTAAATGTTTTGTCTTAGAAGGTCCACAAGAGTCTGACCTTACTTTAGTTCTGTGAACTGCCGGGTATATATTTCAGGATTCATCAATTACTGTGGCCTTTGATGATATACCGGAAGAGGGTTTGAATAGCCCCCTGCGGCTGGAGAAGGTTGCAAATGAGGTATGGTGAAAGTGCTGATTTTTCTATTTGAGATCATTTCTAGTAGTCTTACTTTTAATTGTTGCATTCCAGATTTCCTTTTATGACTTATTTACCTCCTAGATGTGTAAATTGCTTAGGATGATTAGTTCCTTAACTTGTAGTCTGCGAGGACGATTCATGATTGATGTGCTGCTGAATTAATTTGTAGGAGAGCAAACACAGTAGACCAGTAGTTTGATCCTGTCATCAGCATTCTCATTCAACAGAACATTTCTTTAGTATCAGATCAATACCCACTATCAATTGATGCTATTTACGACTTCCACACAGGTGACTTACCGAAGGTTGAAGGATGCTCTGATACAACTAAGTAAAGGTGTACAGAAGGGGCCAGCTGCTGATTTAGTTCCTGTTCTCTTTGGAGAAAGACCCCCTGCATTTTCAAAGAAAGATACCACAGTCCGCCCCTTTAACACCGACCTCGATCATTCTCAGGTATGTTCCATTAGCACCCAAGCAAAATTAATTTTATTTGCTTCAGCATCAATTTTCATTGGATTGGTTGATTAGCTGTATATTAAAGTCAATGTACTTGACTTACCACCAGGAACAACATGATTGCTGTGTCATCTCATGTCCACTTTTGAGCATCCTCCATTGAGTTTGTTGTAGTTTTGTGCACCTGAGGTTGCATTTTTCTAAAGAGCTATAATTTAATTCCAAAAAGGAACAACATATGAGAGCTTATATAAATCTCTCATTGCATGATTTTAACTTGAAACAATGTTATATTCTACTTGTCTAATCTGACTAAAGAAGTTCTGATGGGCACATGAATTCTTTTTCGGGTGGTCTTAGAGGGCAGCTGAAAACCTTGCTTTGCTTTTATAACCTTTACTGCATAATTTTTTTAAAGTTCATTTTGGGGCAATTTTCTTCTGTGTGGGAAGATACATTGTTGATGTTATGCATTTATTGTTGATCTTCATTATGCTTCATGTTTCTAGACTAAAAGTTGTCACCATTTTTTCTCCCAAGAAAGATGCCGTATCCAAGGCTTTGTCATCGAAGAATGTATTCTTGCTGCATGGTCCTCCTGGAACTGGGAAGACCACAACAGTGGTAGAGATTATTTTACAGGAAGTAAAGCGTGGATCAAAAATCCTTGCATGTGCAGCTTCAAATATTGCCGTGGATAACATCGTTGAGCGACTAGCTTCTCACAGGTATTTGAATTCTTGATCTTAACTCTCTCTCTCTCTCTCTCTCTCTCTCTCGTGTAAAGTCTGATATTTGGTTTTAAAGATCCATTAAGCAAGCATTTTCTGTTTTAACTAGATGGCAGACTTTGGTAGACACAACATAGGGATACTTTGATTTTTCTTTCTGCTCTATCTAGAGGTTCGATTTTATTCTTCAGCTTCTCTAATATTTGGGCATCCTAAGAATTCAAGCCATCATAGATCAGCCCTGTTGGCTAATGTTTGTGATGAGCGTTGATGTTTTCTGTATGTTCTAGAAGTGATAAATTCGTCAGTCAATTGATGGAAGATCATCTATTGTGTTTTCTTAATTTTTTGTACTTTAGACCCTTTGAGTGACATGAATTTGAGTTCTTCACTTCTGAGACTTCTATTACCCAAGCTAAAGTTTTTCCTTCCATTTATTTCTGAAAATTTTGCTTTTGTAACACCAGAGTGAAGCTGGTGAGGTTGGGACATCCTGCACGGTTGCTGCCTCAAGTATTGGATAGTGCACTTGATGCACAGGTGTGTAAGTTGTTTTCCACTACTGGCTTCACTGGACATGACAGGCAGTTCTTTTGTATGCCAATAGAGAATCTTAAGATGATCTGGAGCTTCAACTACTGGCTAAACTATACTCTATCCTTGGAAACTAACTTAGTTCTTGTTCTTCAGGCTGATAGCAATCTCCTAACATTTGTAGTGTTCTACACGCTCAAATCATACTAATGTCCTTGGTTGTAGATCCTTTATTCTTCATTTGCCTCCATTTAATTTGTCTTTAGTGAACTACAGCTGGTGCAGCAGAATTAATACTTTACACCAGCTCAGTCTCATTTTGTTATGGCTACTTGCTTGGTATTAGGTCCTTCGAGCAGATAATAGCTCGCTTGCAAACGACATTCGCAAGGAAATGAAGGTATGAACAAATTCAGATAGAAGTTCCATTTGTGATGTTGCTTGAAGATTATGTACTTACTATTAGCTTCATGTAAATGGTGTTAAGAGAGAGTGAGCATTTGGGAATCTGAAAAACGAATGGGCAACTGGAGGGTCAGTGGGAGGAAAATCTCTTATGATTCATTTTAGCTTTTGGGTTGTTTAGGTTTGAGGCCTTAACCAATTGGAAAATTGGATCTGACTGAATTGATGCTAAAATTCTTTGTCCTGGTTCAGTCTGGATTTCTTGTTCTTCTTACTTTCCTACCTCGCAGTCAAACTTGTGTGTTTATGTACTTTTTTCGGGGCATTCATTTAGGCATTGAATGGGAAGCTGCTGAAAACCAAAGAGAAGGGCACCAGGAGGGACATTCAGAGGGAGCTTAGGGCTCTTTCAAAGGAAGAACGCAAGAGGCAGCAGCTTGCTGTGACAGACGTTATTAAGAATGCAGATGTGGTATTGTCGACATTGACTGGTGCATTTACTCGAAAGTTGGAAAATACATCATTTGATTTAGTGATCATTGATGAAGCAGCTCAAGCGCTTGAGATAGCATGCTGGATGGCTATACTTAAGGCAAGTGATTGGAATGATGCATATTATTGTTAACTTGAGTAGAAATACCTGTGTTATTATTGGACAGAGCACATTATTTTCTTTTCTTTTTGTAGTTGAACACAATTTTCTTGTCCTTGTTCTGGGGGAGAAATAAGTTGTTTGTGTGCATATCTATAGATAAATCATATTGAACACTGGTTCATGAATAAAATTTTCAACGAGAATGCAAATTTTGAGAAAGTGTTCGGTTGTGTTATTCATTTTCTGCTGAAGAGTGAGAATATTAAAAATCTGTTTTCACTTGGTAAGCCAAAAATCCAAAAGCACTTCTCTGTAATTTCCAGGGAAAGCAATTTCTCAAATGTCACGTAGTGCAGTTTCATCGCCTTTTTCATTTTCAAGTGGAATTAGAAGAGAAAATCACGAACATGCTCTCAAACTAAGATCTTATAGTCTCATGGTGAGCGAATGGTTTTCCTTTTCCAAACTAACAGCAATCTCAGGCAGCAAGGATGGGAGACAATGTAAAAAGAGGACAGCTGAATCTGAAGAGCTAGTAATACTGGCTCTCATGCACTATTATAAGATCTGTGTTGTTGTGTCAGGGTTCTAGATGTATACTTGTCGGAGACCATCTTCAGCTTCCACCAACCGTCCAAAGTGTTGAGGCTGAGAAGAAAGGTTTGGGAAGAACACTTTTTGAACGCCTGACAACTTTATATGGAGATGAAGTCACATCCATGCTTACTGTTCAGTACCGCATGCATGAGCTCATCATGAATTGGTCTTCGAAGGAGCTCTACAACAGTAAGGTGCTTATTCAATTAATGATAAGAGAACATTTGTGAAAGAGGACTCCGTTTCATCAAATGAACAATATTATTTATGTTGTTGATTATGATTTGTTGAATATCTGTGACAGATCGAAGCTCATTCCAGCGTTGCTGCCCATAGGCTTTTTGATGTTGAGGATGTAAAGTCATCAAGTTCAACTGAACCGACCCTTCTTCTCATCGACATAGCTGGGTATGTAGGTCATTATATGCTTACTTATATGTTTTCTCCATAGGTCAAACCACGTTTGGCATTTCCCTACTGCAAATTCAAAATCACAATATCATATCAATTGTCTGTGGTATCAAGCAATCTGTTTATTTACGATCTCATTGTTTGTAGATTAATAGATATATACCAAAAAAATATATATATATATATATATATATATATATATATATAATGCAAATGACAGTTAGTGAAGTATCATAGTATTACCAAATATTAACAAGTAAGCTACAGAGATACAAACTTCACCACAACTGAAGCTGTTTCAGTATGATAACTAATTATTCATTTCATGGCGTCACTTGTGCTGAGTAACATTGTCCATTCTGAAAACTTCAGTCGGCTTTTGTGGATTTCTAGGTGTGACATGGAAGAAAAGAAAGATGAAGAGGAAAGCACATTGAACGAGGGTGAAGCTGAGGTCGCGATTGCTCATGCAAAAAGACTTGTCTCCTCTGGAGTCCGTGCTTCTGATATTGGAATCATAACACCTTATGCTGCACAGGTACCTGCTCTTTGCCAAACATACCTTGACATTTGATGTGGATTGAAGCTGAAAATTGCAGATTGTTTAGGATTTTTCTTTATCCAAACCAGAACTACTGAATAATGTGATTGCATGCAAGTCATGTTTGATTAATACAGAGTAGTCTCACTATGCCTCTCATTGTTCCTGAAGGTGGTTTTATTGAAGATGCTGAGAGGCAATGAAAACAAACTCAAGGATATGGAAATCTCAACGGTGGATGGTTTTCAAGGTCGGGAGAAGGAAGCAATCATCATTTCAATGGTTCGTTCAAATTCAAAGAAAGAGGTACTTCTTTTTCAAAATCCATTAGTCTGTTTCTTTGTTCCCACGTCATTTTACTTCAGGTATGGGACCAATATGGAGTAATATGTTTTCATCTTCCTTTCTGTTTTCATTGCAGGTGGGTTTCCTGAGTGACCGCAGGCGAATGAATGTGGCCGTTACACGGGCAAGAAGACAGTGTTGTCTCATCTGTGATACCGAAACCGTGAGTAGTGATGGATTCTTAAAGAGACTAATTGAGTACTTTGAGGAGCATGGCGAGTATCAAAGTGCCTCAGAGTATTGCAACGAATAAGCAAACCGTCTGGTTAGGTGAAGCCTTTGTTATTGCTTTCCTTTGGGGTACTTGTCATACAGGTTTCGGACTAATTGTTAGGGTCTTGAATTTCAACACCCAAAGAAAGAATGTTATATGAATTGAGTCAACCAGGTAATCTGAAGGTTGCTTCACTAAGCCTGAGCAGCCTATCTTGATTTAATGACGGTTATGTCTAACGCTGCATATTGAGATATTGATGGGAATTGCTTTAGATTATAAAGAAAATCTATGATGGTTCATTTCCAATTACCGAGCTATCTCTTTTATTGGTCTTGGCATTTTGATTCTTTTTGGCTCTGGACAACCAAACGCAGCTTCTGTAGTTCTCACCCGAGAGACAGTTATGCTATAGAACCTTTATGACTGAATCATATAACGAGCTTTTTGTTTGGCTTTTCTGTTAATTCATTAGGTTTGAAGACTGAATCATATAATGCAAGGTAAAAATAAATGCTGAAAATTGTGGGATCAACATTCGACACTGCCAGTATTCCGATCGATCATAAGACTAGGAGTCTCTCTTTATCTCTCTTTTTATCTCTCTCTCTCTCTCTCTCTCTCTCTCTCTCTCTCATGTTGAACTCTGTAAACTAGTTTTGAACTATATGAAAACTATTCTCCCGGTGTCACTGTCAGATGTTTCTCTCAGAAATTCCAGATGGTGGAAGGCAAAGCAAACTCTTCACTAATATCATAAACCTGGCAAGTGCTGCCTTCTGCATAAACCTGTTGATCCGCATAACCATGCATCTCCATCAAACTATCCCAATTGATACCCTTTTCATCAAAAGGCACTATTTGTTCATAATCCTTGAACATACCTTCCTCGGTTCCATTCACATCTACAACTTCTTTGGACTGGTTATCTTCTTTCAGGACTCCCAACTGCTCAAGGAACTCATTTAGATCAATTTGAGGCTTCTCCTCGCGATGCCCTGTAGCCGGTGCCTTCTCTGACAAAATTTCAACCTCCTTCTCCTTCAACTTACCGACTTCCAAATCGATTCTCCTCCTAGTGTCGATTCTCGAGTCTGAGGAAGATGAAGAAGGGGAAGCTGCGCCACCGAAGCCTCCATTCTTCCTGAGCTCTTCCAGCCTCTGGTGGATGACATGGACATTGGGCTGAGCACTCAGGTTGAGCAGGCCGCATGAAGGGAACATGGAGATGAAGTTCTTGGATGGGAACCATTTGAGCTTGTGATGCAGAGGCCTGTTCGATGAGAAAACGGAGGAGTCGGGTGGCGGTTGATGGCAGAGGTGGGGTAGGTTGAGATAAGCATCGGGCCCGTACAATTTCCGAGCAGCTTCGTCGTAAGCCATGGCCGCCTCTTCAGCAGTGGCGAAAGAGCCCAACCAGAGCCGGGTCCTCTTCTTGGGTTCTCTTATTTCCGCGACCCACTTGCCCCACGTCCTCTGACGCACGCCCCTATACGAGCACGAGGCATTTAGAGGGCCACCTTTGCCTCTCGCAGGGCCTTTTTTCCATGGCTTCATCAGAGATTTTCTTGAGCTGTCCATCTCTCTATGTTTCTGTAAGCAGAGCGTGAGCTCCAAGTGAAGTGAAGTGAAGTGAGGGGAGCGAGTGAGAGTGCAAGAATTCTGTGGTGAAAGGGCGCGGGATATGTAGAGATTTGGGGGGTTGGGGTTTTGGGTTTTAAATGAAGTCACGTTTCGGAAGAAAAGTTCTTTCAAAACCCATGAGGCTGTGTGACCGTTAGCGAGAGATCATGTTTGCTCCTATTATTTTCAAACCCATGTTCTTTTCCCCTTTTTTTCCCTTTTTACTCGCTTGGATTAAATCTTCTTTTTTGTGTTGTTTTGACGCTTTATCTCTAGTAATTGGTTTTCTAAGATTAAATCTTCCTTTTGGGGGAATGAGTGTTTGTGCATGATGATCTCGTTAATCGAATAAGAATGTGCAGATTTGTACACAAATTAGGATCGCACGCAAACGTTTGCGCTTCATCAAATATGTCATGCCAAAAATCGGGATCTCATTTGGTCTCTTGATAGTCGCTTAGCCAGGGTTTGGTAAAATGGAAATCTGCAATATTTACTGGCTTGTGATGTGAGTATAGGAAGGAAAGACTGCAACATTCATCCAAGTGTATAGATATCAACCTTCATATATAGGTCTGAGGATTAGCCTCAAGGGTATTACGCATGTTTATCTATGTAAGAGGCTCACATAGATAAACATTATCATAGCTCCTGATGAAGACTAGCAAAATCATATTTTGATGATTCTGTAATAAAACCAGGAAACGACAATTTATCACCTTTTTGTGGAAGATGATGTTCGCACTTTTAAGGCTTATAAAACCAAAATGATCCATCTCAGCTCATTTCATCATGTGAACATGTTCGATCTCACTGCCCTCTTCCAACTGCTATAGCTCCAGGTGGTGATCCATAATGGCTTCGTGCTCGACGAGAAGATATATGTTCCAAGCTTTTGGTCGTCCAGATGGGAGCCACAAGTCAACCGAAAGCACGAGCGAAGTCAGAGACATGAATCAGCTACGTTTGAGGAAGGGACAAGATAAAGCTCCCAAGTGGAGTCATAGTGTATATCTGCTTTCTTACATTTGTACTGTGACCCTTCATGAATATCATCCTCTCATCTTTAATGTGAACGGCTAGCTGGCCAAAGTCAAATTAGCCTTCCTCTCCCTTTTTCGGCATCTCACAATCGTAGTGGAGAGAGAGAGAACATATACATATAGGCTCATTCTAATAGGTCAAGTTATTTACAGCCCAACATAAAATAATTCGACTCTTAAGCTCTACTTAAAAAGCCATCATTTGATACGTTTCTGAATAGATAATTGATTCTATTACTACCACGCTGACGTGACAGGCTATATGAAGTTATCATAATATACGATACAATCGTGGTAATTATGCATACAGAAATCACAATAGTTCACGGTCTAGTGCCCAACAATGCTCACCGAACATGGTCTCATTCGAATGAGTCTTGCACAATAGTTTGGTGAGAGTACCTACTCGTACAAAATGATTGATTTTTGAGTCGAGAGATACGAGGATGACAGTAAGAATAAAGTGGAGACACTGCCGTGCTTTGGATTCCACAGGAAGGGGTGTGATTCGATCAAACATAGATATGGATCGAACGAGCAGCGAGTCCATTATGTCATACGTGAAAGAAAAGAGAGTACACATGCATGAATTTCAAGAATGAGGAAGGGAGCTGCTCATCACCTCACCACATTTTCCACTTTCACGAGCTCACTCTCTCTCTCTCTCTCTCACATGCCTATACGTCCCTCCTGATACCCGGGGCTTCACCTTTATCCCATGCCTCTCTCTCTCTCTCTCTCTCTCTCTCTCTCTCTCTCTCTCTCTCTCTCTCTCTGTGTGGTAGAAGCAGGAAGCAGTGATGAATCACTCTCAGTCACTCATTGGAGCTTATTGCCGCTTTCAGAGAATGAAATTCACGGGGTTCCTTGAACAATGGTGCAACGAAAGAAAGATGCTCCACGAGGTTTTTGATCCAATGAGATCCGCAGCAATCGGGAACAATTTGGACACCTTGGAATACGGTATGAATTTCCAACCGAAGGAAAAAATATACCGCAGAAAACAATGCTGTAGGAACTATCCCTTTTGAATTTTATGTGGACTTCAAACTAACCCAAACATTATTTTTTCTCATAAAATTAGTAATTGTGACTAACAAGGCAATCCTATTAAACGGATGGGCTAGATCAGGTCGAAAATGTCGGATCTAAATTAACTCTTTTCCATGAAATGCGAATTTAGTGACTCATACATGACTATATATCACTAAAATACGCATACACAAATCAAGGTGAAAGTAGAAAGTGAGCGAGCAAGTGTGAGATCAAGTGAGGGTGAGAGAGTCATAGAGAAAGTCAAGTCTAATTAAATTATGAACCCATTTAACAATTACATTATTTTGAGTTTTATCATTCTAAACACATTTATGACCTATTTCTTGTTTATAACCAACTCATATAACAACTTATTCCATCAAATATAGGTTAGTAATTGGGTCTATGACTCATTTTAACAAGTCTAACAATGGCAACGAGCAACGCTTAGGCTAGCCAGCGCATAACCCATGAAGGCCTAGTATCATTTATGCCATGACAATGATGGCCTAGGCTAGGACACATTATGCCCAAGCCTGGTTTTACAATTTTTAATACTCTTTAATTATAATGAAAAATTAATTAATATAAACTATAGACATGTTATGTTTAGATATGATGGATCAGTCACTATTATATATATATAAATAGAGAGTTGGGCTTGTGGCAGTCCAAGCCCAACCCGGCCAAAGCCCGAGCATTGGCTTGGCACGGCCTAGTGGCCATTGCTTCTTGTGATTAGAGATGGCCGAGGGGCGAGCAGTCCCCTAAGCTCGAGAGGCCCGAGATTTTTTAGAGGTAAACAGGTCGCTTGGACGATGCTCTTACATTAGAAAATCTAGCCCCCGCATCTTGGGCTCAACAGACTTCACCTCGAGCCGATAATTCTACATAAGTTTTATATGATGAGCTAAACTTGGGCAGTACATGAGGCCCGGCGTTAGCATGCCCATTGCCCAGTGATCACCTCTAATTGTGATTGTTCGGAGTTGTACCTAACATTTGCTCAATCATTAAAAAGACAACACAATGTGTCTAGTTCACTTTACGTCTATCCTTGCTTTAAACTTGCTGGCATTTTTCGAAACTATCAACAGCAGTCCCCCGTACTTTACTTTGCGATAAGTTTGCACATTTCTCCCACTGCAGTTGAAGTCCATTCGATAAAGTTCTCTTCAAAATCTTACCTAAGTAACTTAGTCATCATCAACAATTGACACGTGAATCGTACGTGATTTCCATACTTATAAAATCACTTTTTTTTTTTAGTCCATCCATTTTTTTTTTTTTTCATGATGACACAATTCTATACTTTGCCTGTACTTTCATCCTAAACGTTATGAATATGGATACACTTTGATCAATGGGCCACACTGAATAGGGATATCTGGTTTAAAAATCTTTGTCTAGACTTGACCATTCTTTTAACAATATTAAAATAACGATAGGCATTTGGAAGCTTAGGCCCAAGAAGACTTCGAGCATTATCGGATCAGGCAGCCTTAGTGTTAGGGGTGTTAAAAGACCAAACCGAACCAAAAATTGAACCGAACTAAACCAAAAAATTCGGTTTTTTCGGTTCGGTTCTCCTTAAAAATCGAATTTTTTTTTTATCAATTTGGTTTTTATCGGTTAAGCGAACCAAACCGAACCAACAAACCGATAAGAGTTATTTCTTGGAAATGAAAAATATATACAACAAAAAAAAAAAAAAAAAAAAAAAAAAAACAAATGCAAAAACCAAAAACGAAAAGTTGAAAACCAAAAACTGAAAAACCGAACTAAACTGAACCAAATTTCGGTTTGGGTTTCATTGGGTTTGGTTCGAAAGTTTTTCCTAACGGTTTAGTTTGGTTTAGTTTGGTTTTTAAAAAAAACCAAACCGAACCCCTACTTAGCGCGCCACCATGACCATGATCAAGTCTCGACTTAGGATTAGCTTCAGCCATGTAAGACCTCGAATTACGCTGGAGTCCAAAAGGTTGTGCAGTTCGTTGTTCTGGCCTGAATGTAGCACTGAACATGGGTTGCTTCAATAACTATTATCAGTTGAAAAATTACACATGGTAGTGCTTGGATAATGTTCAAATGCACAGGGCCACGATCCGGGAATCAAGAGTCCATTTGTTTGGCCAGTAAACGTTGCTCTCCAACCCGTGGCTTGTGTTGGCGGCGCGACGTGCTCCGCAAACCATGCTAAGGTCAAAACCAACCAAAAACGTAATCAACTCGCGTCCTCAACCCCCAAGAAACTCCAATCACGGGGTCAACCCGGCGCCATACACTCTTCAATAAAGACCCAATTGAATACCTTGAACCGGGCAGGTAGTTAGATCTCAGCTGATCAAAACTTGAACAACAAGGCAACAGGTGGAGGGGTCAAAGCAATACCGCTCGATTGATTTGATGTAATCGACTAATCACAAGACTCGTGTCATATGCATCTCGATCACCTCATGTAAATATTTTTCATAGATGTCATGTCTAATTGGTTCGTTCCTTCACGTGTCGTCACGTATCACCCTCACCCATGCCGTCCAAGATACATGCACGACCGAGGAGCTATTGGTCCGAGCGTGACCCCAACTGACCAACTACCGTTCAAAGTGGGCCGGGGGATCCCGCGACTCGTGGCTGTGTTCGACGAACATCTACCGTGGCAGGCCGCCGACCATCCACCACTGGCTCCCACAAAACGGATGGCGGTGGTGCTGACCATGCCACGAACACGACACCTTTCCGAAATGCAGAAAACGAGATCTTTAAATGCATCCTTATCCAATCAAATCATAGCTCACTCCCTTCAAGTCGAGAGGCGTACCAAGTGGGTTAAGACCATAATTAGAGAGGATGAAAATTAGTTAAAGAAAACTGTCTTTACCTGCTCAGATCTATCGAAACAACAAATGGGGTAACGTTCAATATCATCTCGAAGCATGCGAAGCGATCAAAGAAACAAAAATCGACTGCTCCTCTCGAGTCGTTCGTCCCATCAGTCGTGTGTCAAAAGCTGCAAGTCACGACCTTTCCTCATTCTCTTTCGAGAGAATTACCCGGCGAGCGGGCAATTCGACCGGATCAAGAATTCGCCCGTGCCTTGTCGCTAACGACCAAGAAGAAAATACTGTAGGTAAGATGCAGACACGTAGCTTATCTTCTCACTCAGAGAAAAACGATTGCCTGGTCTTGTGAGATAGGACAAACCACCTCGAATTCACACTCACCCCACCTAGGATCTCACCTAGTATCCCATCAAATTCTTGAATCGGTCCATCCTAATCAAAAATTGTCCTTTTACGACGTCTTTGCATACGAAAAGAAAACCGGGGTTGGCTCCATGAATGCCCCCACCAAACCCATTCCTCCCCAACCACCAGTTACTGTTATCATGCTGCGATATACTAAAAGTTAAAATGACCGCAAGAACATCCAAGTCAATCCAGCATCTCCATTATTTATTCAACAAAGGTACAATGAGGGGAGGGAAAGAGATGAACAGTGCACCGGAAATCAAGCTCAGCCTCGGGACCTTCTTCAGAATTCCATCTCGCTTCCCAGAATCGACGAAGGATTAATCACCCCCCACCAACAACAATGAGGAGACAGAGAAAAGACCCACATAAAAAATGGCACGGACGCCGAACTAAGCACGCGATATTCCCAACCTCCGATCCCTTCTCCATCGAACCGAAGCAGAGCGCTTCAATACAAGAACGATCGAAACAGAAGGAACGAATCGAGATTTCGGAGGAGAAGCAATATCAATATACCGTGCGCGCCCAAAAGGAATAACCTTGAATCCCTAATCGAGATATTACAATTGAAAAATCGAATCTTGACTGTGTTTGAGGGCAGCAACCAGCCGAATTTACAGGAAAAAAGGGGAAAAATCGAGAAACTTTTTCTAACCAATCTATGTATCTACCTGGAGAAGCGGACGAGGGAGTTGTAGAGGCGGGAGAAGGCGAGGCGGATGCGGGGGTACGCCCGGAGCGTGTACAGGGTGGTCTGGCGGAAAAGCCCCTCGACGGTCTCGACGAAGAGGTTGAGGCTCCTGATCGGCGGCACGTACAGCGTCAGCGGCACCGCCGAGAACGCCACCGCCAGGAATAGCTGCAGCATAATCGGGCCGGCCAACCACCAACCAGTCGCCGATCGCTGATCCGGGGGCGGAGGGAGGGGCCGGTGGGCGGCGGCTCCGGCGGCCGGACGGACGGGGTCGGCGAGTCCGGCGAAGACGCCGCGGGCGTCGTCGTAGAGAGAGAGAGAGAGAGAGAGAGATTAGGAGGGAGATTGGGTGATGGGTGGTCGTTGAAACGTGCGCTGATTGGATCTTGAGATAGAGAGAGAGAGAGAGAGAGAGAGAGAGAGATTGATTTTTATTGGATTTATGGAGGGGGGAATATTTCGGACGAGGGGTTGCGTATTTTATAATTCTAGCTATTTCCTTTTTGCCTTGAAAATTGAAAAGGGAAATTTTATAATTAATTAAAGAGAGGAAATTTGAAGGCAATTTCCCCAAATTCCCTTTCTAAATTTGGGTTCATAGGAAGATTCTTGACGGTGGAAAGGTCGGGATCTACTGAACAAAGCTTTGACCAGAAAATTTAAATTTGGAAATGCGAAAGAGGTTCATGCCGCACTTTGAAGTTCGGTGAGCAAACGGGTCAAGGTTTGACCAACATACGAAAGATTTTCTCACCGGCAATTTCTCCGAATGGCCTTTTTTTTTGGCAAGTCGCGATCGATTTGAGCAATAATCAGAACAAGGATAGAAATATAATTAATCAAATCAAGTGCTTCCCGAGAGTAAATCGATCGCCTTGGTGGGGGGCCCTAAAGTTTGGGAAAGTAGAGCGAAGAAGGCGATATTCTCTCTTCGAAATAAATGGTGATCGGTGGTTGAGAAGATGGTAGATGGTGGGCTTTTTGATTTGGCAAAAACCTAGCGACGTGGCCCGTCGACCGAGGTTCTTACCGGCGGCGCGTTTAGCGGTTTTTCTCCTTCTCTTCTGTGGCCCCAAAGGAAACACGATTGTCGATCACCAAAAGTTCATTCAACCATAGATTGTCGATCGACGGATTATTTGAGTTCGGATCTCATGATAGTTAATAGATTGGGAGTTCGTGATCGGCCAAGCCGAGTTCCGAGGAGGGGGCTTGGATTCCCGGTCGTTCCATGAGAACGAATTGGGAATTATCGATATGAATCCTTGAGATGGTAGTTATTTCATTGTCACCGACAGCTTCACTATAGCCAAATTTTTTATGCTAGCATTGAGCTCGACAAGGACTGAGATCGGCTAAATGATATGGGTACTTTGGTGATCTTTCCAACGCTAGGCTCCTAACCATGTCCATTTGCCGGGTTTTATCATGTTGTATTATTGACATTGGTAAGATTGAATGACCCTTCGGATCGGTTAAATTGGTTGGGCCACTAATTACATGCAAGCTGCTATGATTTAATGTAGATTGCTTCAAATTACACATACTAACGCAAGTCAAGACCACCCAAATAATGATAAGTAGTCTGGTAAATCTTTCTGGAAATGATATTTATTGAAAAGACGAAATTTAATGGTAATTTCCCCAAATTCCCTTTTTAAATTTGTTTTATTGGAAGACTCTTGTCGGTGGAAAGGAAGGAGTTCTTTTTTTTTTTTTGGTCGAAAAAAACTTATATTATATTAGAGATTAATACAAGCTATAACATCCGCTGAGAGAATATTAAGGAAACTAGGCGGAGGAAAAAGAAGCCAGTTTGATGGCGGGCCTTGATCTCGTTGGGCTTTTGCAGCCTAATCAGCTGCTAGGTTTGCTGTTCGCCGAATGTGATGAAGCGACAGGAAAGGGCATTGCGGGAGAAGATCTCCAAGAATCGGCGAAGAGATGAGACTCCTTCCATGGCGGCTGCTGTTTCGTCCGAACGATCTCCACCAATTGCAAGCAATCAGATTCAATCACAAGGTGCTGAAGATGGAGTCCCTTCTGGATGATCCGTTGGATAGCAGATATAAGGGCGTAGATCTCAGCTTGGAATGCCGACTGAGCAGGCACCGATCGGGTAAGCACATCCGTCAAAATTCCTTTGCTGTCTCTGTAAATGCAAGCAATGGATCCTTTCTCCACTACTGAGCGAAAAGCCCCATCAATATTACACTTGATATAACCCTCCACTGGTGGATGCCATCTGTGCCCTAGACTGATCTAAGTGTTTTGAATCTTTTGTGGCGAGGGTTGGATGACCTTGAAGATGGAGTATTGGGAAAGGGCTTCATTGACAACGAGGAGAGGATCCAGCGGAAGCTGGCGAAAGACAGCATTGTTACGATGTTTCCATATCTCCCACAGAATATGAGCAATCGATTCTAAATCCGGAGGCAGTTGAGGGTTAGAAACACGATCCGCAAGCCAGGCATCAAATCTGCGAACAGAGGTAGGAGATATTCTTACTTTGATTTCTTCATGATTCCAGATGTCTTGAAAGAAAAATCTTTCGTACGTTGGTCAACCTTGACCCACGTTTGTGCACCAACTTCGAAGTGCGGAGTTCTACTTAACAACATTTTGACCAAAATTTAAATTTTGGAAATGCGGAAGAGATTCTGACCGCACTTCGAAGTTGGTAGTTGGTGCACAAACGTGGGTCAAGGTTGACCAACGTACGAAAGATTTTTCTTTCCTACTATTTCTCCGAATGGCCTTTTTTTTTTTTTTTTTTTTTTGGCAAGTCACGATTGACTAGAGCAAATAAGGAGAAAAACGAAAGAAATGCGAGGATTAATAATTAATCAAATCAAGTGCTTTCCTAAGAGCAAATCAATCGCTTGGTGGGCCCCCTGAAGTTGGGGGAGAAGATAGCAGACAAAAGCGAAATCCTCTCTTCCGAATGGATAGTAATTAGTGGCTAAGATGATGATAAACAGGGCCCGCCGACCGGGATTATTACCGGCGGCGCTGTTAGCGGTTTTCTCTTTCTATTTTGTGGCCCCCGAGAAAAAAAGATTAGAAGAGCAATCCATTTGAAAGACCCCCACCACCTATGTAATCACCGAAAGTTCTTTCAATTGTAGCATGTCAATCGACGGCCTACTCAAGTTCAGATCTTATGACAGTTACTAGATTCGGAGTTCACGAACGACCAAGCTAAGTCCCAAGAACGAGGCTTGGTTTTCCACTCGTTCCATAAAAATGAACTGGGAGTTATCGATACGAATCATCAAGTTTGAATAGGCTTTGTTGGCCTAAAGATTTTAGTTGTTTCAACGACAACCACCTATTTGTAGCTGGATTCTTCATGCTAAGATCAAACCCAACAAAAATTAATGTCACTTAGATGATATGGATAATTCAGTGATTTTTTAATCGCCGAGCTCATCATCACGCCCATTTGTCAAATTTTATTGTATCACATTATTGACATTTGTAAGACTAAACAATCCCTTGGTCGGTTAAGTTGGTCAGGAGGATTTTCAATTGATAAATTGAAGGTTGCTGTTTGAAACCCACTAACTAGTAACTACGTGCAAACTACTCCGCTGCACACGTCAAGATCACCCAAATGATAAGTAATTTGGCAATCTTTCCGTCGTCGGTCTCGTGACCACGTCTATTTGCTAAATCATCCATGTCGTAGTATTTAACATTTGCAACGTCAAATCTCGTTTTATAAAATGCAACGTTGCTTTGGGGATAGGCCGAATTAGTGGACCAATACGTATAACTAGAACTTGAAATTGGACCTCATTGCAACCCAACCAAACAAACAAAACCCGAAAAGCCTGTCTGATTACATGAGCAGGCTGGGCCGATCGGAGATTTCCCGTGGAGCCCAACCATCTTATCACTCATGCTTTTGTCGGTCCGGTGATGTTCAACCGATACTTTTAGGCAATTTTTAAGTGACCCATCACTGGTAACAGTGGCCCAGTTAGAAGTTTTTACTTGCAGGAATTGTTAGTTGTGTGGGAAACGCAGGTGATGACGACCGGTAGTGCCATCATTTGCTTAGAAGGTTGTAATAACTAGGCGGCATTAGTGATGGTAATCTGGCGAAACACAAACTTACCAGATGATCTTAGCTCATGAGGCATGTGCATGGCGCATAAAATGAAGAAGACGACATGAACGAGCCGACAACATGGCCGACCACACGTGTCCTGCGCTCGCGCCAGCTCGTCGGCCTACGTGTTTCCTGCTGAATCAGAGGCTCATGAAGGTGGCCACGAGAAGAAGAAGAAGAGGACGACGAAGCAGCTCAGCTCGTTCTCGTTTCGTTGACCGTCCCCCTAATGATACTGTATAGAAAAATTGAACTAACTCAACCCTAGCAAACTGAAGAAGAGGAGGAGAAAAGAATCATTCAAAGAGTAAAAAGTTATTTTGCACATATATATTTTCACTTAACATGGTTGACAAAAGAGGAAGAAGCAAGCAAGCTTGTAAAAACTTTATTACAAGCAACTGAGCAAGGCCTAGTTTATCGACTTTTTCACGTGAAAACACCCTTTTAAACATCGACTTTGCATGGAGGAGAGGCCAGCAGAGGCACTTGACCATCAAAGCCCTTCTTCAAACCCACCAACACATCGCACCTCGCATAAAACCCGTAGTGCCCCGTCCTTATTACACCCGCCTTGTATCTCAACCTCCCCATCACCACCACGCTCAGCCCCACCACCCCGTACGCCTCGTCCACCGCCAGCCCGTTCCCCACGTCCGCCGCCACCGGCACCGCCGCCCCGCCCAGCACCGGGGACAGCTCCACCGTGGTCCGCCTCTCCTGGAAGAGAAACGGCAGCGACGCCGGCGGGGTTATCGCCTGGTTCCGGTACGAGACGAAGGCCGAGAGGCGGTCGTAGTAGATGGAGACCCGCGGGCTGGGGTTCCTGATGAGGAGCGTGAACTGCATGGTGGTGGAGATGACGGGCGGCGACGTGGCGTTGAGTTCGTACACGGCGGCCCCGATGACGGAGAAGCGGGGCCGTTCGGGGCGGTAGATGAGGAAGACGATGAGGGCCGTGACGCCGGCGAGGAGGAGGAAGATGGTGATGGCCGCGAGCGCGGACCGACGTGGAGAGGAGGAATCGCCTTTCTGGTCATTAGCCATATTGGGATGGGGGAGGGGATGGTTTGCGAGGTTCTTGCGGGTGGTGGTGCTCTTCTTCTGTTCCGGAAACAGGCAGTGAAGAACTTTTGGCGTCTAGAGAGAGAGAGAGAGGGTGAGTGTGTGTGATCGTGGCAAGTGAAGACGAGAAGAGAGCTGAGGAAGGATAGGAATATGTATGACAAGTGGAGCAGAACAGAAGGGAATAAGTTAAAAAGGGACAGTCCCGGTCGGGTCACCTTGGAACAGTTCTGCCTTCCTACCTCCACCTTCATATTTTCGCTAATGTATTGTACGATGTGAAGGCGTTTCCCCCAGTTCCCGGTTCTTACTTATTTCTCTTGTCACTATTTTTGGATTCTCGGTTCTTGTCATGGGTTGTTTCGGATTTCCCTCATCTTCTTGCACTTTTCTATCTCGATCTCGGACCAGGTTCGGAAAGAAACAATATTTTTGTCCAACGTCTCAGAAGGGAGAATAAAGTTATCGGGTATAAATTCTTCGACCACCTTTTTATGCCTATGTTTCTGCACGGCATGCTTTATTGATACCAGGAACTACAGTGGTTAGCGACTGATGAGCGGGCTTAGTTCTACGGAAAACAAAAGTGTCGTAATCAGCCACGATTGGTTCATGAAAAAGCTATGGGGAGAAACTTCAACGACAAACAAGGTTTGCGACGATGGGATACGATTTGGCCCATCTTTCATCAAACATGTAGGGAAGAATCGAGAATGAGGTGAGAGGGCCATACGCATCACAATGCATGCCATGGGGTGAAATTCTTATTCATTTTCTACCGGTTTGGTTCGGTTTTGAGCAAATGTTCTTGTGAAAATGCAAATATCTTTAGGCTATATGGATTTTTAGAAGTACAAATAATGTTTGGTAAATCATAATTTTAAACTGCATTGTGAAACAACTTTGGCTTAAATACCGTTTGGTGAAAATTACATTTTACAAAGGATTTTTGCTAAATTTTTGTAAAAAGATATTTCTTTTTTTTTTTTTTTTAATCTAGCTGTCAACGGCCAATTCTTGCCGCCACCAGACAACCTTACTTGAGGTTGCATGACCTCAGGCGATGGCGCTTGGGTCGCAAACCCAAAGCATCGCTTGAGATTTGACGACCTCAGGCGAAGGTCCGGCGACGCCTAGGGTTCATGACCTAGGCGGCAAACCCAGGCGACGCCCGCTTGGGTCGCGAACCCCAGACCGCCTCACTTGAGGTCACACGACCTTAGATGGCAGTTCACCCCCTGGCGGCAATTGTCGGGTTGGGTGACCCCACAAGTGACGGTCGCCAACACAAGCAACTCCTTAGCCAACAGTGTCGTTGGCTTTTATTCTTTCTCCAAAAAAGATGAACAATATTTGTGACTTGCATTTCGGAGATGCAACTTCCCAAAATATCTCTAGAACTGTTTTGGGATGAAGGCCCTTAGAATCATTTGAAGATGCAATTGCATCTTGCCAAAGTCGTCCAAAAAATTGAACTAAAGACGTTTGCATTTGAGCAGACCCTTTTAGAGCTCAAAAGCCTCTTCCAAATACTAGGACCTCCGTCTTCAAGATAGCATCCACTAAGCACCAAGTGGTTGTGCATTCCAATGGCTTCCGAATCCCGCGAAATTGGGAAACCGGAGCAGCTTCATTACGTTGGACGCAAATCAATGTGAGAGGGAATTGAAGACGAAAGCAAGAACCGAGAACGAAAGAAAAGATAAATGGATCGTGCAGATAGCAACGTTAACCATCTGTCACAGTTTGATTTGAGAATCGATACACTACATCTGCTGCAATATCACCACCCTTAGGGCTACTACAGATTCAACAAATCAACCCATTACAAAACACAAGAAATGAAACTAAAAAGATATGTGCACATCTTAGTCGTGAGTGAGGCATCAGTATCCATTACCGGGTCACTGACATAAGGTATATTTGGTCACAGTGGAAGACAATCTGTGATGCCGACTTTGGCGAAACGGCATAGCCTAAAATAAACTAAATTCAACATTTAAAAAAAATGCAACTTCAACCGAAAACTAGTTTGGCCTGTCACTAACTTTTATTTAACTTACAACTATCTGAAGGCATGATGATACGACCAAAACTTTGTTTTTCGTCATCACCTACGATGATGGGTATTTCCTATTTAACTTGGCAGGAGCCTCTCAACAGCTCTTTCTATACCTCTCCAGATCAGAGAAGAAGACGACTTTAAGAACTGTACAGTTACGAAGTGAATCTTCATCAAGCAGTCTGACGAAGCACTTTTCACCCAGGAAAATCAGTGCAGGGACCAAATTCAGGAGGACAATATGCACATTAATTTTCTGCATGTTTCCCGTACGTCTTTTGAAGGATCGGTTCTTGATAGAGTTGAAAGTACAGATCTTGCTTCCACTAGTCCACCCGATATGCTAACCAAAATCGCATCTTCACTAGCCATAAGAGACGCCACTAGTTTTGCAGCAGCCACTCTTTCCTGAGAAAAATCACAACCTTTCAACATGAGAGACACTTAAATAGAAACCGCAAATCAATTGTGTACCCATCCATCTACCAACTACACTAGCCATTGCTATTCCAATAAAAGTGAGCTTTTGTCAAGAATTTGAACAATGTATTCAGCATATTAATCCGTGGGAAAATGCCTTCTCCAACATTTTCACCACACCGAGGAGAGCAAGTTAAGATTAACTACTCCATCAGAGCAAATTATGAACTACTTTGTAAATAGCCTTAAAGCACTGGGTTTATATCTGGTGGGACTTGCATACACACAGTTTGTATGTAGAAAGTGGCTTCATCACAATAAGAAATATCTGTAGAACATAACCACGTCAACAGATTGTGTATCAAACCAACATCATGTTTTCCTAGGCATATATTCTTTAGGCTTCTTTCACATTACAAATTTAAGAGGACAGTGAGGTAAGAATTCATGGGGAATCAACACATACCACGCCTTACATGCAAATTTGGCCACTTTCTACAAATATTTTGTAGCATAATGCCTCCCCATGTCAACGTTTGAGTCATAACATGCAATATTTCATGTCACTAACTTCACTGAGAAAGAGAATGGGGAAACAAAAGCAAGGCAAGAGGACGGAAGAAATTCATGGAGATAAAATGCTGTCATAAGTTGCAGTTGCATATTATAAAAAAACAACAGAGTCAAACAAATAAATGAAAAATAAATCTCAGTACCTTTTCTGTCCCTTCTTTAAGATATTTTAGAGATAGCTTGAGAAGATCATATGAATAAGGAAGCACAGCAGATTTTAAATGGTAGACTGCTGAAAAGAGAACCTGAATACAGGCAGCTCTAATATCAGCATCCAGTATCACCTGCATTATCATAATTGGTATCCTTTTATCCCATTTATAGGAAAAAGTCAGAGCTGAGCTCATACGAAAACTTCAATACTGTATATAATGAAGCGTACCTCAATAGTATGAATGAGAACTAGAATTGCTCTTTGAGAAAAGGATTTCTTGCCACCTTCTGCTATCTTCTGGCTCACGCTGATAAGAACATTAGCCATGCATAACCGGAATGGTAGGGCTGGGGGCTCATTGCTCAAACCAGAAGTGGAATCAGCATCATTGGCTATCAGTTGACTGATTACATGACCGAGAACAGAGCAAGAGCCAATTTTCCCTGCACAACAAGCCAGAGGTCAAATCTTAAAATCATTAACACAAAACTACACAGTCGAGGAGAAGTCTGGGTTACCTTTCCCTCTAGAAAAGGTGATTTTCCTCAAGGTAAAATTACTGAACGATTCTGGGGATTGTAGCTCGCCACAAATCATAAGCGCTAGACAATCAATGCATCCATGCTGTGCTTTTGAAACTGTAATGAAAGGAATCATCAAGTCTCTAACTTAAATGATAAAGGATATGGTGGTTGAATAGCCAAATATGTCTGTACCGTCATCACCGTCGAGTGAAGGCCAATGTAGAACCACTTCAAGATATTTTATGATCTCAAGCATAACAGGATCAAATGTAGGATGTCTGCCCCTAACCTACAAGCATAAATTTGAACAAGTGAGGTTCCAAACTCAAACTCAAAAGAAGCAAACAAAAACTTGTTGTCTTAAACTCAAGCACATGGCTAGATCTATCAGGGAAAAAAAGGCGAGTTGCAAAGAAATTAAGCAAATGACATGGTCATCCAACACAGTAAAAGCACATTACCACAAGAGAAGTGCAGACTGAAAACAAACAAGCCTTTATCTTTAGTATGTCCTGATGACATACAGCATCTTCCAGATGGAAGTGAATAATTGGAAGAAGTACCTGGAAAATAAAAACAAGAATAAGAATCAGAGTCTTTAGGAAAACAACCACTGTTAAGTAAACACAAATTTATTTCTTCCTGTTAGAGTCTCCAGAGAAACTCAAGAATCAACAATAATATGTAAAGAAAAAGTAGGTACTCCAATTCTGAAACCCTCTAAACTATCCATCTTTCAATACCAGCCCATTTAACTAGGCTGTTAACTAGCATACATAAAGGCAGCTTGGCTTAAGGACCAAACTGATTCTTAAAAGATTTACTAGGGCAGGAAAAAAGAGTTAGCTCGAGCGTACTCATGGACAGCTATGCTAATATCTTAAGTAAGTGACTCAATGTCAGAGAACTCCCTGAAAATGCATCCTATAGCTCGTACTTTGAGTGAATGGTTAAATAATCACAGATATAAGTGTCTTAGCCGATATTTACCAGAGGATACAAACGACCACAGAGTTCAGCTGCAAGTTTCCGAACATCTTCAAATTCAGTCTTGGAAAAAGCCCTGAAATTTCGTGCACCACATACAGACCAGATTAGAAATGTTAAATTCTATTTTGGCAGTTGAAACCTTATAACGATCATATCACGGATCTACCTCTTCAGAAGGAGAGCAGCAACACAACCATCATCAATGATGCCAGCGCCTGCATTTGCTGCAACAGCCTCAGATGATAAGAAATTGACAAATCAAAGGAGGAGAATGAATTTTGCAAATATCAATCACGGCGGCATCTTATTCAGCAGTCGTGGAATGCTCATAATGATTGGATGACTCTGGGAATACAAATAGTCAGCATCTACATCAGTGTTTAGAGGGAACCACTTCGCCCATTTCAAATGCATGGCAAACCACACACAAGCATGGTGATCTTAGATTGAACTAGACTTTCTGGTGAGTAATAAGAGTTGCCGTCAGGATTCCCCTAACTCAAGGCACTCACTATAGCTGACTGTTGTTCCAAAGGAAAGCATCACTCTGTAAACAAGAACCAGTACTTGCACAGGGATAAACCAAACAAGATTGGGTAGAAGATGATACAGTTTCACTCAGAGCAAGATACTACCCACAAATTCCATAGTCTAGTCAGATCATGTTCCAATTAAGGATCATAATTCACAAAAACCAAAGTAAATGCTCATATCAGCAGATAATAAACATTAAATTTTGCAGAGAAACGCAATTAGTACTCAATAAGTAAATCAAATAATATATAAAATCACAAGAAAAGGCTGAAAAATTTCACAATCATAGCCAAAGAAGGGTGTAACAAAAAGAAGAACATTATTTTCAGAAAAGGAACTGACAACGTCCATCTAGGCATGTGCTACTAAATATGTCAACAGTGAGGCAAATTCACATGTAATAGATATATATATGGATATGCTAAGACAAAAGAACTTGTCCTTGCCATCTGCCAAATGACAGGGCTGCAAACAGACTTTCCCTTACTGATACGAAAAAGTTGTACACAAACCAACTTTTGATTTTTCATTTTTTTTTGCCACTTTTCGGTAAGTATTTTATTAAGTTTAATATCAGCATCAACATCTACTGATAGTAGCAGTCCACTTCCACTTTCTTTTTCTTTTTCTTTTTCATAAGTATCCGAATCTTTGGATTGACTAATCCTCCACAAATGCACGCAACTTCCCCCAGGGGTCAACGTGCACCGAGCAAGGCTCCACCCATAGGATGGTCGGTCCAGCTCCTAAATTAGTCTGAGCGGAGACGATGTGATTGCAAATTGATAACTGCTGCCTCCAAATAATGCTCTTACCCACTCCATAATATAGCTATGTTGTCATAGGGAATGAATGCGTTGAGCAGGAAATTGGAATCATAAGAATAGTGCATATACATCAATAAGTTCTTGACAATTTCCGCAAGGAAAAGAAAAACATGTAAGCTTTTAGAAAAGATACAAATTAATCCAAGAAGCCTAAGCAACTCCCACAACCCGTGCACTTAAAATACTTAGATAGTAATATGAGGGGAAGGAAGTAACAAAACAATATTGAACAAGAATTTAGGACAGATGTCTTAGAAAGCAAGATACTGTACCGTGCATATTGTCTTGGTTGAGAAGTTGACCATACAAAATAGATGAATTGAGGTCGTCAAATACTCTCAAAGGAAGAATTTTAAGAATGAGTAGAGGGCTAAGGCGCTCAAACAGTGATTTCTGCATTCTCTCCTCATCATAACTTGGAGAATTGATGGTATCCCTCAGAGCAAGCAGGCTTTTGTCAACCCTGCCAAATATTACTAGGAGAGTAACTAACAGACTGCACAGAATAGCACATGGTAGGCCACAGAGAAATTTACAAAATTGGAAACAAAGTAATCTCACCAGAATCTCCTTAAAAAAACAAAAAGACAACAGGACAGAAAAAAGTGCACTTCGCACAAAAGGAGAAATATTAGCGCAAAGGTGCAGGGATGAGAGAGACAAGAGAGGATTCCCTTATATTTATGATGTCTGTGCACAAACTACCTCTTCATGTTTTAACACTAAAACTTAGGAAACACAGAAATAGCCACCAAGAAAGTTAGTGGTGTATGGGCGACCACACTCTGAAAACAGGCTGCATCATAGGGAAAAAAGCAGAACAGATGAGAATCAAACATTTAAAAAAACATACTCTTTCTGTTCGTGCATGCATAACAGGATGCGATCTAGCACCATATCTTTGGCATCTGCCAGATGTTCACTTATATAACTCAAAAACCGCACAAGAATGGCATTTGATGGCTCACTGAACATCTTGTCGATCAGGGACCCAACCAAAGTTTTCCAGTCTCCAACCTGTGAAATTCAAAAAATCAAAATTAAACTTAAAAAAGCTAAAAGGGAAAAGGAAAACTGGAAACACAGTTATAAGATGACATTCAAGCTATTAGAACAAAATATCGTCTGATTTGCATAAAAAAGTGACTAAGAAAATGTTTGGAAAAGACCAAAATTCACTCTCTTCCAGCAAATAACGTGCACAAGGCACGATCATCCTCGGAGCCTACAAAGGCATGATCAATAGCAGAAGTCACTTTTTAACCATTGTAGCAAGAAAAGGAGATATCCCCTCGTTTATTGTTCTTTCAGGTGCATAACACCTTTAGTTCAACTAATGCCTTGGATCGGTTTTGTTGGAGGGAGGATTCGTCCAGTAGGTTTTTGGTTGCCTCGGCCAGGGAGCTTATTAGACGGAAAAAAGATCGAGTCACTTGGCATGGCTTCATTTGGAACAATGCCATTCTGCCTCGTTACCAGCTCAATTTGTGGCTCATCACCAAACGGAGACTACCTACTCAGGCCCTCCTCATGTCCTACGGTAGGATCGAAGCTGCTTACTGCCCCTTTTGTAATGATGTGCCTGACTTGGTTAATCACCTCTTTTTTGGCTGTCGGGTTACTTCGGGAGTTGCCTCCTTTTGGGCGACTAGGTGTGGTATTCCTTGGAGGAACAATCCGTGGGAGGAAACAATTATCTGGGTCTCGGCCTTGCTATCCGGCAAGGACTTCCATAATTGCATCGCCCGCTTTTCTTTTGGTGCTTTATGCCACATTGTGTGGAAGAACAGAAATGACATACTCTTCAGGGGTGCGCAGATTTCTACTTCTGCTATGAAGATGCATCTCATGAAGGTGGTCAAAGACGAAGCTTGCACCTTCAAAAATGTGGAGGATTCCCCAAGAAACAGAAGATTACAACGCTCCTGGGAATTGGACCCTGCTATCTTCACAGTTTGATGTGTAGCCTGGGTTCATGGTCTTAGCGTGTGTTGTTTTTTTTTTGTTGTCTTTTGGCCGCTTGGCCTTTGCCCAGCTTCCTTTCACTCTTTTGAGACTGTTCTTTTGAGTGCGAGTCTTTGAAGCCGGTTCTTTGTATTTTTTGCCCCCCCTTTTATTTTATATTACTACTTACTTACCAAAAAAAAAAAAAAAACACCTTTAGTTCAAGGCTTACCAACTCCCCACTTATTGAGAGAGATGCATTGAAGAATAATATGTGGAGCAAACTAGAGAAATCTGGCTGATGAAATCGGTGCAAATGTCATCAGTATATGCAGTTCATGCCAATAGAGAAATCTGGCTAATTGTAAAAGCAGAGAGAACTTAGGATTCAATTAAGGCAAGAAAAGTGAAATGATAAACCTAAGTGTATGAATGTGCATAAGCCAAAGATGTACAAAAGAAGAAATTATTTTTGAATTGGCATCTCGATTTAGTCATTGTTAACATAAGCAAGGATATGACAATAGTGCCTTAATATTCTTACACTGTCAGACCACTCTGGAGTCAGCCTGAGTACTTGATCAGCTTCTAATTTTGATTCTGCAAGTGCCACAGAAAGATGAGCTTGAATGCATACAATTCTCTATCGAGAGAATAATACAAACTTCCACTCAGCAGAATATCTGAGAATTAAATGCTCGATGTAGTGAGAATTCCCTTACAACTGCTCTCAGTAGCATGTGAAAAGTGGAAACTGTTAAACAGATTGTTCATGTGTATCATCGAAATAATTGTCACAGATAGTGTTTCCACCACATAGTCATAGATTAAACCATAGACTTATAAACAATGAAAATTAATAAATACCCATTAAATTTCACTTATTAAAATGGAAAAAATCTGAAATTTTGTCAGTATTTCTATTCGCTAAAAGGGAACCATCTGACACAGTGTGATCACAGCATTTTGGTGGCTAATGTGGACCATTGATAAGAACTTTTAGAGCATAATACAAAATAACAAATGTCTACAATCCAGGCCATTAAAAGAAGAATTTTGTATCCCCATAGAAACGCACCTACAACTTTCTCTTCAGTAGTTTTAGGAATTTCCAAGCTACTATTGAGGTTGCTGCAACAGAAACAGAAGACATACTACAGTCAGAAAGAGGACTTCCAAAAGATAATGTCAAAATAATCAGGATAATCTGTTAGTTACAGTAAAACAGAGAATTAAATGCGCACGCACACGCTGTGTGTGGTTGGGAAGGGGGGGCGTGTATATATATATATAGAGAGAGAGAGAGAGACAGAGACAGAGACAGAGAAAGAGAGACCTAAGGCAGTCAAGCAACATAAATATCACTTCAGATTTCTGTTTATGAGACCTAAGCATCCCAATGAATGCTTTCCTTGCAGATGACTGCAATGTTCTGTCTGAAGTATAAAGGATTTGAACCAATCTAGGCAACACTGTTGAAGGCTCTGCAAGAAGTCAAACTAATCAATATGATTATCAAGACGACTGTCATCATCAGAAAATGTATAACTGACATAGTTTGCATATATCATGGTGAACAATAGTAAGCATCAACTTGGAGAAAAACATGAGATTCACATGTTCATTATGGCACTTAAACTGTACAACAAGGAGGGAGAGCCATCTTAAAATCCAGAACACAAGGAACATAACGCATTTCTCAGTTTATAGCATGTCCCTGAACGGGACTCAAATAGAGTACCCCAATAGGATACATAGGCCAAGAGCAGACTTGGTCATCAAACTTACCCATGTTAGAAAGTGAATCAGATGCCAGTTCACGAATTGTACAATCTCCATCATTAAGGCATCTCAGCAAACCATTTGCTATATCTTCCCTGTAATATTTCCAAACACGAGATTAATAAGAACAACTGATTGAAGTATACTGAGAGAGATAGAGACAGAGAGACAGAGAGACAGAGAGAGCAATCATGAATCAGTCAAACAGCAGAATCTTACCACTTCAAATGAGGGAGTCCATTCACTGTCTTTGATGATATGCTTATCAGTTCACATATGACATCAATGGCATTTCTTCTCTGCATAGTGTTTCCACTAGCAAGACGATCTATAACTTCTTTGACACAGTGATTCTCCGAGTTCCTGACAATTCATTATCAACATCCACTATAATTACACGAACCCCGAAAACCTATTATATCTAAGAACTGATTAGTGAAAAGAAACCAAAACATACATGGAACAATATTCTGCAATGAGTTTAACAGCAGCTCTAGCTGTTCCATCCCTCTCATCCAGAAGCTGAAGCAGCAAAGGGATCACCACATTGAACTGTTCTTTCTCCACAAGATTGTTTTCATCAGAACAGTTCAACTTGAAAATTGTTTCCTTGAATATGCAGACAATCCTATCTATCACATCTTCATCTGCACAGTTTAGCTTAAGGAGAAAGGACAGGACGTCAGTCTAGCTACAAAAGGATAAAGTGGAACCAACATATAAACCAGCAGAGTATGGTTGAACAAGAACTGTGATTTTACAATATCTTAAACACTTTGATCACATTGAATCATGAAAATGTCAGCTAATACTTCCCAGCAAGGCTTTGACACACAATTTTGATTGAGTAGGATTTCATTTCGATTTACATTAGATAGCAAATCAGAAACTCTTTCCAGCCATACTCTTGACCAGAAAAGAGATATTTTACCGTATCGAATGCTAAAAAAATATAACAAGTTTTTCGAGTTGATGTCATTCAGATAACTTGTAAAACCATCCTTAAATGCCAGTATCAACGGCCCCAAATCAACTTTCAAAAACAACAGTATTATTATTTGCAAAGAAAAACTGGCAAGACAACTCATTGTCGCCAACACCAAACTTACATGGCTACACCGCAAATGAATGGAGAAAATTACATGATCCACAAGGCTAGCTCAAGATAATATCTTACCAGGTTACCCACACCCACAAGCTTTTATCAATTTAAAATGTAAGCAATACTGCAGAGAGCATATTTGTCCTTCAAATGAGCTCCAACACTATCATAAGTTATTGCTTAAATATTTCCAAAGAATTTAAGAAATTGATCACTTGGATTCCAGCTTATAAATAAAAAAGTATTGCAGTTTCTTGAAGCCCTCAAACAGAAATACCTGAGGTAAAAGGACCTGGGATATCTGTGATCCATATTCCAACACAGTAGTTTCAAACCTCTTGCCAACAAGACGGCCCAATAGAAGACATAAGCAATTCAGGAAAAACTTTCTGGTCTCAGCCCCAACCTCATCATACTCTTCATGCCTGTACGAACATCTCTCTGCATAGGACTGCATGTTTGAGTAGCAGCAACTAAGTAAGCCAGAGATGACGCCAAAAGGAACACTAAGAAATTATTAACTTTCTAATAAAAGTGAAATTCATGCTCGGTGTGCTGTAAAAATTGCGAGAATTACAAATAGAAATATAGAAAGCAAGAACATTTGAGGCATGCAAACACTATCCTCAAAGTTTCCGTACTTTACAAAGTGCAAAAGGTATGTTGCTACTGACTTGCGTGGATATCACCAGCTAGAGATTGAGAAGTTCCAACAAGGAAATTGCTCCATTGACCACTGCCTAAAATTGCTTCACAAAGAAGCAAATGTTCACCGCCAAATATTTGCTTTGTAATGACACAAAATGACTGACTTAATTTATGGTCCATCCGCATGACTTCCACCACCAATAAAATTCGATCAAAGAAATTAATAAGCCTTTTGAAGTCCCCATGGACCATGACTTCCACCGCCAATAAAATTTGATCAAAGAAATTAATAAGCCTTTTGAAATCCCTCTTAGATACAAACGGTGATCCCAATGAATCTATATTGACATTGCAATACACATACAGAGTAGATACATAAACCAATAATTATGCATTAGAATAACCATGAAGCCATATCATCCAACTTCTTTGAAATAAAATACATTGCAGTAGGACCTTCTATCCCAGAACTATCTCATCATTTTGCCCTACGTTTAATAGATTGACCACTGAATTTGATTGCTTAAGCTTCAGTGCCACACTGATAGGGGCTCTACATCACCTCTACTTTCTAGGACAAACTTGTTGGCTTCCTTGGAAAAAAGAGTTCCTCAACCAACAAATAGCATTATCATAGCTTTAATAGATGTTTCTAAAGGTATCTTTCAAGTGACAGAGAGAGGAGGATGATAAAAATATAAGGTTGCATAAACTGAACTTGTTCCATTAACCTGAATGCCAGATAAGTATCGTTCCAACCATGCTTTATAATGCTGAGAGAACCTGTGATCTTCCAAATGCAATAACTTGCCATAATGCTTCCAACATGAAGAGAGTAGTAGTTCTTGAGTCTTCACTGTATTTGAGTCTGACTTCAAGTTATATGAAACAGAATCATCACTTATAGAGAATTTCAGAAAAAACAAAAAACAGTAAAAACCTCAAAAGAAGTGAAGATGTAAAGGACCTGCCTCATTTTGGGAGCAATTGTGCTTCTGAATATCCAGTAACCATTTGAGAACTCCTTCCAGCCCTCTAGCGTGTAAAGACCGGCTCTTTCTGCTCCACTGCATTGTAGTATGGGTACTCCACGTAAATAAGAACAAATCTAGAATCTCGACTAATGAAACCAGCCTGAGCCAAAAGCCTTCAGTAGCTTAACAGGCCAATGCACTTATGATTTTCAGTAAAAAAAATTATTGTTTCTTATTCCTTCAGCTACGGTCAAGGAAAAAGCAATCTGAGTACGCAACGGCCAACAACCAACTAGCTCAGACATTCCCTCACAATCTAAACTCCATATAGGAGATGAAAGAGACATACAGCAAAAAGCAGCTGCACCAGATTGACGAGTTCCTCTAGGTGATTGGAAAGCAAATTCTTCGGTTCCAGTTCCATTTTTGGGATTCCTACAGTTCCCTCATCAGCAGCAGGCAAACCCGTATTTGTGTTTACAGATATATCTGAATCTACATAACTTTTCTGGTTGCTCACGATCTCATCTTTTCTTGTCAATGCTTCAGTGAGAGCCAGAAAACAATCAGCAGCGGAAATTGAAAGACGAGAAGGTAACTCATATCCATCTTGCAAGGAGCTGCAAAAGACCATTTCGAAGGACAACATTAATGCTCTGCACGGCCATAGAGAAATTTCTTGAGAGCATATAGTGACATTTCATGAGATAGCTTCCACGACATTCAACAAATAAAGAAAAGACAAATGGAGATACTTCAAAACATAACCATAGTTTCTAAAGCATACCAATAGTTTCTTCAACTAAAACATAATACTAGACGCATGTGTTATGTGACTTGTATAAAGTATATTTCATGCTATTAGTTAGTAGGTGTGCAATAAAAAAGGTAATTAGAGTTTTCGTTTTCTCTCATGCTTTATAAACAGAGCCATCCTATGCACAACTTCTATAAAGTTAATGACGAGATGTAGTCTTTTAGTATTTTTTTTCTCTCTCCCTCTCTCTTGATATTCTAGAATATTTGCACAACTTACTGAACTAATCTCCATAGTGCAAAAGCATATTATTCGATGCAAATTTCATATTAGGATCTAGGGAGAGCCTTTGTCACAGGAGGGTCCTCCCACATACCTATGACTTTGTGACATTGTAACGTAATGAGCAAGTCCACTAGGCAAGACCAGTGCCATAACTTAAGGAAAAGTTCCTTATTTTGTTGTCTTCCATCTCCTAATTCTACGCAATACAGAAGCTCTACATGCATACTTGTCCTCAAGCACATGGATTTGTCATTCTTTTGCATGAACAAACAAATAACTTTCAAGACGGAGATGGCAAAAAGCCAATTTCAGGGGGAAAAAAGCATTAGATAAAATGGGGTAGAAAAAGAGCATTGTTTCTAAACTATTAGTATCGACCATCCACAGTTTTTAAAGACTCAATTTGTTCATTAGCATCAGTAAGAGGGTTCCAAAGGGAAAGGACTTTTACAATCGCAATTCCCTCATTGTGATAGGGGGTCACTTTCGCCGTAAGATAGGTAAATAGCTTTCCAGGGAGATTGAAAAAATAATCCATTAGCAAATAGATCATATTTGCTCGAGTCCTTTTTATTGGATTTCCTTTTCCGCTTTTGCTTTCTTGAAATTTCTGGTGGCTCATCCCTGGTCAACAAACATTAATTTTGCTTTTAATCCAGCATTACATATTATGAAAGAATTTAAGTGAATTGGTTCAGAAAGTAACTCCTACTTAATCCAGTTTTGACACCAAAAACTCCAAAAATTAGATGAAACACAGTAGGAAATAATGGAAATTATTGTTTATAACTGCAAATGGGGGATATCTTCTAAATTTCTTACAGTATTTCTACTGAGAAGTAGCACAGTGCATCTGGAACCATTTCTTTCCCCCATGTAAAAAATTTGCAAGTTTTCCATTTTGAATCAAAACTCTTGTTCTCATCTCTCCACTCCCCCCACAACCTTCTGCCTATGTAAAGCTAATGAACAAGCAAAAAAATATCCATATTTAGATGAGATGATTCCTTGGTATCCCATTTGAGCAATCCCTACATGCCCCACTTAGCTTAGACTGCACTTTAGTTTCCTACGGTCCACCAACAAAAGTTTGGCAACACAGATGAACAGGAAAGGATAGACATGTATATTCATCTACACATTCCCAAAGGATTTCAACAAATTTGAACAAAAGAGACCTTTGATTCTTGTGATGCATTGAAGAAAAGAGAGAATTAATTCAATGCACCAACAAAAGTTTGGCAACACAGATGAACAGGAAAGGATAGACATGTATATTCATCTACACATTCCCAAAGTATTCCCACAAATTTGAACAAAATAGACCTTTGATTTTTGTGATACAATGAAGAAAAGAAAGAATTAATTCAATGCAGAAAGCACCAATTCTTGGATTTTTCAGGGCACAAGAAACCCAATTACCACAACAGTTTGGAACTCCTTGGACTTTGCAAAAGTTACAGCATCTTAGAACAAACAACCCCACGCCCATCCCACTACAAAGAGATATGGAAGGAAAAGCAACCTAAAAATGGCCTGCCAACACATCAACTTGGTTTTGGAAAACCAAAATAGTTGCAAGAAGTGAACAAATCAATACTTCACAGGCATAGCATGATTTTTATTTTATTTTTTGGTTGTGGCATAATAGGATTTACATGCCCAACATTTTTAGAGCGAGCATCAAGTCATCAGTGCAGGTCCTGGAATTCAGAAGTGAAGAGACACATACCTTCCTTTGCGTATTATAGAAGAAAGATGTGAAATGCATGGACAAAGCATCTCCACAATCACAGTGTACTTCCTCCTTAATCCTGCCATCAGAAGTCCAAAAGGGAACACCACCATCAACAATAACCTTAACAGTAACGTCTCAACAAAGACAGTTTCCTTGATGAAGCATAGTTTGATGTGGAATGCCAAAGACGACCTTTTTCTCATAAAATGGATTCTAAAAGCAATTCACTGAATACCAAAAGGAATAAATTTGCCAAAGAAATCAGATTATTAGAATTTTACATCCTCATCTAAGTGATGTCAAAAACAACACCAAATGGACTAAGAGTACAATTATAATCACAATGATCCATTTTGATGGATGAAAAATCAGGCAGACTCATACAAAAAAAATAAGGATACTGAAAATGATTTAGTATGTGCAAGTGCTTCGTCTTAACAGTAATGAGCATGTTGTACACTTACCATCCAATAAAAATTGATTGATTGCACTCTCACATTCCAAAAGACCTCGTACTAGTGTACACCAGCCCAGTGATACATAATGGTCTTCTTTTCTAGAGATAATGTCGGCGAGACTCTCCATGAAATATTGGAAAAGGAACTCATCTTGAACAAGCCAGTCAAGGAGTATCAAGATTTGGCCACCATGTCTTGATTCTTTGCTCCTCAGTGACTGCAAAAACAAGTGTTTCACATGTAACAGCAAAAGATACAACAGCACATAAGTAGAAAGGTACCCAAATTTACTGACAACAAAGCTCATGGGATATAAGAAGCGAGATCAAAGAATAAATCATTTAAAACTAAAAAATGAAGCCAGATGCTTAACTCATAAAACAAAAGCTAATGATAGAAAAGGAAGCAATCATTAAAAGATAAACTACAAAAATCAACAAGATGACACATGAGCTATATCTGCACAAAAAATATCGAACGTAAGCCATCCACTTATCCACATAACCCTTACTCCAGAGGAATGAAATGACATCTTATTCCTGTATAGAGAAAGGTTTAACACACCCCTTCATTCCACTCATAATGATCCATTTAGATCTCTAGTAGATAGATCCAACTTTCTATTCGCTCATGGGATCCAGGGGGACCGCCACATTCTCCTTTCTTCTTAAGAACCCACACATCCCTTGTCAAACACAATATTTAAAAGCCACTTTCGTGATAAAGCTTGAATTAGCAAGTACAGAGTTCTCTCCTGTGCAGCTCAAGTACACCGAAGGATAAATCACATCATAGTTCATGAAAAGAGTTGCTCGCATCATCCAATCCGATGGGCAGAAACTCCTCAAATATCCAACAATATCTACACACTAATTAGAACTGTTCAGGTATGCATATGAAAGAACCAAATGAAACGCATTGCTAGGCAACAGAATCAGCTGAAGCCACAACTCGTTTGCCCGAAACCGACATCCTTGTCGAATAGAGATTTCAAGCAACGAAAGGCCCTGAAAAGTGAGAAGTGCTTCACGGCTTGCAAACACTAAAAGGTTTCCCCAAACAGCATGAGCAAGTATTCTCCAAACAAAAAACAGCCTGACGGGAAATAATTCACTGGAGCAAACGAACAGTCCCAGTAAAGACACGTACGTGTTCGAACATCGGAACGAGAATCTGATCCAACCGCTCCTTTCTTTCGGCCGCGTCCTTAACGTACTTGTGCAGAAACAACAGCGACTCGTCCAGAGAACCTGTTCGACACCAGCAGAGATATAAGCACGGAATGAAAACAGCCGGCATCAAAGCTCGCGGCGGTGCCGCAGCCAGCAAACCGGCGACGAGCGAACGCCGCGACGCGACGCACCGGTCGGAGGCGGCCGGAGGAGGTCGGGAGAGAAGCGGGAGGCGGCGTCCCGGAGCTTCTTGGGGCGAGCGGAGAGCAGGGAGGTCAGGACTCTGCCGAGAGCGAGGGAGACCATCGATTCGGGGCTCGATCGCCAGAGCAACGGCCGCTCTTCTCCTCCTCCCTCCGCCGCCACTGCCATCTCCATCGCGACCGACCGAGGCGAGATTGTTTGCGCGAAGAAGAGAAGCTACGAACGACCGGGCGGCGGCGGCGAGCGAGTCGAGAGTTGCGCTCCGGCGAAATTGGGTTTTTCTCGGCCACCGGCGAACGGAGAACGAGCAAATAATTTTTGGAGGCAAAAGTCGAGATTTTCGTCGAAAATCGATCATGTGCGGGGGGCTTCTACTAAGCTCCGAAGTTCCTCCGGAGAAAATATTAGGTACCCTAACAGTGCCACGCAATCCGTGCTCTGAACCATTCAGCGCGTGACACCTGGAAAATTGTCAGTCCACGTCGGCTCCCTCGGCTCCCTCTTCTCTCCGACGTCGTTCCAAATTAAACCAACGCGCGGGATTGAAAAAAGTGAAAAGGACATTCTCTCTCCTCTGTCTTCTCCCTTCCTCCTCCGACGCTCCTTCTATCTAGCGATTCCTCACTCCTCTGTCTTCTCTCTCCTCTTTGCTCTCTCTTCCTCCTCCGACGCTCCTTCCGGTCTAGCGATTCCTCCGACGACCGTCGCTCCCTCCCGACGACGGCCTTTCTCTCTCCACTCGACGGCCTCATCTCAGCAGGGCTCCATTCTCTCGGCGCACTTCTTCCTAAATCGCGTTCTCTCCCGACGGCCGATTTCGCTCGCCTCTCTCCGTCCCCCGACTCGCAACCGAGAAGCAATCGCTCCGCCCTGCTCGAAGCAGTCGCTCGGCCCTGCTCGAAGCAGTCGCTCGAGAAGCCCTAAATCTGCGAGTCAGGTTCGATTTTATTTCCCGAGGTTTTATGTTCGCATCTTTGTTTTGGGGAGAAAGCTTGACCTAAATCTGCGATCAGAAGTTAACTGGTTTATTGCTTTTGATTCTAAGCGCAGCAACGCGAGAAGTGAAACTGCGACTGTCTCTCTCTACCCTTGTCCGGTTTTTCCGTTCTTGGCAAATTCGAAGATGAGCCCACTTCTGGATACATGATCTTAGGCCGACCCATCAAGTCGAAGCCCGACGTAATCTCGCTGCTTCGCTCCACCAAGCTGTTGAATCGCTTGTGTCTGGGGGTTTCAAGATTTTCCGGGGGCAATCGCCTGTTCCGTCATTGCGGACTTCCGGGCGAGAAGAAATGTGCCCACAATAATCACCCCAACACCGAACCGCCTCCTTTGTCCTCTCTCGGTATGTCGTCATCCCTTCTCTGCTTTCGTTTTTCCCCTCGTCGTTTGGTTTCAGGAAGTGGTGGGGATGTTACAAGTAAAAGAAAGGAATTGGGCCGTGAGGTTTCACTTGAATTGTGAGAGATTAACGCGGGAGTGGTTGACCCCACGTCCTGTATATGGCGAACGGTATGATTTTTGAATGAAAGCGGGTTCGCATGAGCTATGAGCGTTGGTGGGGAACGAGCAAGAAAGTGGGTTTTGCTGAAAATTTTGATTTTGTTGAAGTTGGACAAGTTGGGAGTCACGGCATTTCTCTTTGTTGAAAGCTAGTTAATCTTAGATGCTTTGTTTGTCAAGAAAAATTATAAGAAGAGTAGACACGAACTAATGTGACTCTTTCGATGAACTGAACACATGGGGAAGCTGATATTACTTGAGATCTCTTGGAATAGTTGGTGGGTGTATCTAGATTCATGAACACCCTGGAATTGAGTTAAATGGTTGCATTTCTTTTATTGATAGGCGTTTTCTGCTCCTCTGCTCATGCTTTGTATCTGACTTTAGTGTCCATTTTTCTTGTTTTCTCATTCTCTTTTTTGGTTTTGCCGTAAAGGGAATTAGTCGAATTGTTTGTGAACTTTTCGTCAAGCACATGAACAAATGGCTCTCACTTTTCACTTGTTACATCTTTCCTTTAAAATGTGTGTAATCTCATCAATTTTTTTGTCCTTTGCCTCTTTGTAAGACACATTTTCTTCCAACTGCTTCTCTATTCAGACTTTCGCATTTTTAAGCCTAGGGTAAAATGCACTAAAGGTGACTCGATTTTCAATTTTTTTTTTCATTAGCCTGGCACAAACTTTTTACTTGTTGAAAATTTGAGGTAGTTGTCTATGTGGTTTATTTTAATATTGTTTTAGTCTTAATTGATGTGGCTTATTAAATGTGCAGCGATACAATTGCAGCATCACATAGTATCTATTGAATACTACAACTGCAGCAATAAATGATGTTGCTGAGAATTACTTGCAACTGTCTTGAGTTTGAGATAATGTCTTATAGATTATCATTACAATGGTGAAACAGTACCCAAAAAGAAAAAGGAGTGAGCAAGTTTTCAACAATACAAGTCCCAAAATTTAATGGTGTTGCTTAATTAGGTCGGTTGGATACAGAACCAGCAAGGTCCCGTGCTAACATGGCCTTTTTAGTCTATAGAGTTGCATGAGTGCATGAAAAGGCCACGGTATGGACAATTGAGAGTTTTTCATATCTGGATTTGGGTGATGGTGAGGGACTAGAATTTGGAGATGTTTGTATGTAGTGCTTGATTACAAATAATAAGTTTAATTTTGATTTGTGGGAGTTTGGTAGACCGAAATGAGAAAACTTATGTTTTTTTTTTCTTGGTGGTAGATTTATTTTGTGGTATGTCAAGTCGTAACAATCTTTAAGACGAAATAAACGACATTGGTTCTTGGCTCACTGGATTAGGGCTCTTTGAGGAAGCTGAAAGCTTGCTGTCTATTTGAGAAAGGATCATTCAGATGGCTGAATCAGAGGTAATTTTTCATGCATACTATGTGAAACCTATTTTGTTTTCTTAAGTAATGTGTTGGATGATATCTTGCTCATAAAAGCATTACATTGCTTACTTTTTATTTTTGACTTATGATGTCTGCTCTTGCATCACTAAACAGCAAGTGGCGCTCAAGAGGAAATTGAAAGGAAGAGCTTTTGAAGCATAGGTAAGGGGTTTTGGCTCCAAAATTGCCGAACTCATTATATGCCCGATATATGCTAATTTGCCTACAGATCTTCAGGCAAAGATAGTTCTTGAACATTGCCAGACGAGGATAAAGCAATTCTCTTTGATGAATATGTTCAAGAAGAAAGTTCTCAGAGTGAGTCCTTGAACATTGCCTTGTTGGATTTCATTGCTGTTCTTAGTGCAAAGTTAAACTTGAATTGTGTTTCCCGCATTGTTAATGTAGGTAGTAGGTGACAATTTGCCTGATGAGCAAGTGGATCATATGAAAGAGCTGTTCGATGTGATGGACACCAATAAAAATGGAGATCTGACATTTGAAGAGTCGAAACATGGCCTGCACAAATATGGACAGGAAGTTGCTGATCCTGATGTGCAGATGCTGATGAGTCACGATTTCTTGTATTAGCTTCTAAAAATAGAACTCCATCTTATATGAGAACAGGCTGATGAAGATGGAAGCGGAACACTGAACTTAAAGGAGTTTGTGACTATGTCAGTCCACTGGAGAAGGATTGGCAACGATGACCACCTTACTCGAGCTTTTGAGTTCTTTGACAAGAATTGAAGCGGATATATTGAATTCGATGAGTTGAAAGAAGCTTGGATAGATGACAATCTTGGTCCGAACAACAAAAAATTTATTGAAGACATCATTTTCGATGCTGATCTAGATAAGGTAATACATAACCAGAAGAACCTGCAATTTGGAATCTGTGTATATCTTGTTCATATATGAAATAGAGTGCTCATTCTGTGATGGATGTATTCCAGGACGGTCGAATCAGTTATGATGAATTCAAGGCCATGATGAAAACGGTCATGGACTGGAAAATGGCTTCACGCCAGTAGTTGAGAGCGATGCTGAACGCGCTTAGCCAGAAGATGTTCAAAGACAAACTTTCTTCTCTCAGAGGCTAAAAGATGTTCCACCCATGGCTTCTTAATCTGATCCAGATGAACCGTGGAGAAACAAAATCGAAGTCTCATCAAAAGGGTATTTGGGAAGGAGGCATTATACAAAATCATTGCATTGGTTTGCTACTGCAGGGACATAAATGCTGTGGTTATATTATTTAGCATGTGCCATTTCTCTGTAATTAGAGCTGCCTTTTGTTCATGCTAGACTTTTGAACAATTGCTTTTGCCTTTCCTATATGAACTACAGATCCTGATTGACCTAAGAATGACAAGGCAACCATTCTTACGGACACAATCCAGGTGCTGAAGGATTTAACCACGGAAGTTAACAAATTGAAAGCTGAATGTGCAGCTCTTATTGAAGAATCTCGTGAGGTGATTTTATCTTCATCCAGTATCCTGAGGTTCTAATGTCCATTGTTTGCCTTGCTGCTAATAGTAACTTTGCATTACAACCAGCTGATGCAGGAGAAGAATGAGCTCAGAGAAGAGAAATCATCTTTAAAATCTGAAGTTGAAAATCCCACATGTCCAGTACCAGCAAAGGACGAGGGTTATGTACCCTTGGGCTGCCATGGATCCATCTGTCGTCATGGGTCCAGCCTACTCATATCCAGTTCCACTACCCGTCACTCCAGGTCCAATACCCATGCTCTCACAACTTCAGCCTTTCCCTTTCTTTGGAAATCAGAATGCAAGTGCTATTCCTGCTCCGTGTTCTACCTTTATCCCAAATTCAATGCCTGCCAATCCCACATTTGAACAGCAGTCAACCCAATATGCTTCCACTTCTCACGTGTCAAATAAAAAAGACTCCAGAAGCAGGTCTTCAGATCATCAAAGGGGCAGCATTGCAGAGCAAGACAAAGATCCAAATGACGTGGCAACAGACCTTGAACTTAAGATGCCTGGAACATCATCACATCAGGTTTTTTTTTTATATTCTGAACCAGAGCTAGATCTACTCTGTAAATTGGCACAATATGCATAACAGTATATATTATGCAGGACTTGACGTCCGGAGAAAAGAAGGGCAAGCAGACCCAGAGGAAGGAGATAAGTATTTTACTGATGGGAGCTCGTCGAGCAAGCTTTCGTCATCTCAGGCTTTTCCAGATAGTTCCTCCAATAGTGTTAGTGACAACCCAAAGTCCAGTAGATGAAGAGTTGAGTCCAGAAAATCTTAATGCCACAATTTTCTTTTCCTGTTACAGGCCTAACTCATTTTCTAGTCCTTTCGTAGTTTGTCTGGTCAGTTGTATATTATGTTGCGTTTGCTTAACTTACAGGGAATTTTTTTAGTTTATACAGATTTCAGAGCATATGCCTGAAACTTGAACAATGAAGGGCACATTCATTACTTTTTTAAGGGTTTGGCTCCAGCAACCATGACATAATTGATTGGAGCTTCTGTTTTGCATCCAAACTATCTTGCGACTTTTGACCTGCCATGAGGCATAAGCCAGGTTGTACTCCTGCATGAGTCATTCGCATCGTGTATTTGTGATGCCCTGGTGGTTATTAGATAAAAAAGTCTCTAGAGATGTTGTCGTCAAGAGGTAACGATTCAGTGTACCGATGGAGATGTGAGCTAGCATATGCTTTTGGGTATTCCCAACATCATTGACCGGAGCAGAAAAAGGTGAATTCTTTATGTTCTGCGCATCACCTCCTACATTCGCTATTGTATTGGCCATGATTCAACGCGATGATGAATGGCTCTTGAAACCAAGAAGCGTCACCCTAAATAATATGATCAATTTATTTTCGTTAATGGTTGCTCAGCATACATCTCTAAATAATTCATAGGAAAAGCAGGTGCATTGCCCATCTCTGAGAGAGACTGAAAAATGTTTACACTTAATTCATTTGCGATGCCAAAAAAATTGGGAAAAGAGAAGGCCTTACAAGTAAAAAAGCATTGCCCATTCTATAATAGAACAGGCCCCCAAATTCGAGGGCGTTAAATATACACTCGCAGCCTACACATCCCACACTACACTCATTAGAAGACGTATGCCCGTATAGCCCTTCCCTCTCACCAAGTAAACGACCACAGCCAGCAATCTCTCCAAACCTTCATCCTTAAGCACTTCTCAGCTAACTTGGGGTGCCATGCAAAATCCCTTGATACTAACTTTTGTACAGGGAATTCCACTAGCAATGGAGCGGAGTACAGAGGCGGTCATCATGGTTGGCTTGGTATATCTTGAGTAACCAAAATACGTAACCCGTCTCATGCTCCCTCCTCTCTTTTTAACACCCAAAAGCTCCAGAATGGATCTATATCTTCCTCAAATTCCAATAACCAAATGGGCTCGGCAAGTTTTGAGAGCCCATGCTTGCAGTTCTTAACAGTCTTCTGAACTCCGATAAACTTATTTTCCCATCTTTGTCGACGTTGGCTTCCTCTAGCAGAGGACCGAGGGAGCCTTTCAAACCTGTCTGCTAAAAAGGGCATGGGAGCATCATGTCAAGGTTACACGTTAACATGCTTAACCATTTCTTTGTACAAGGCAACATAAAAAACCTGCGCCACTACTTTGAGCAGAATATACAACAAGAGGCAATACATTCGGCTAGTATTTTCAGATGAGACAATAACCAAATTATCAAGGTCACAAGCTGAACAGTTTCTTTATGTGAAGCTGCAACAGAAAGTAGCTATGCTACTATTTTGTGCCCAATATGCAAAAAGACAAGACAACTTATCCCAACTTTTGGGCAATTTTGCAAGAAACAAACTTCAAGCTCCCAAGAGACAGGGTCAAAATTCAGTTACAAATTAAAACAAATACATTTAGCCTTGTCTACGTAATTTAATTTTCACTCTACCCATACCCATAGTGACACAAATGAGAACTAGAGGGCAAATGAATGTGGAAGGGATGAATAAATGAAGATAGTCAAAATTACCAGTCGAAGTTCTTCTGGGGTTATATAACCATCACGATCAATGTCAAATATTTCAAAAAGTGGCCTGTGACCGCAGCTGCCACTTCTCTGAGTCATGTTCCTCCATTCGATGCACATGAAGAGTAGCTGCAACAAACTCAGTAAAATCCACTTAGCTCATCCGTGTTGCTATCGATCTACATGAAGGAAAAATAAAAGAGATTCTTATGCACCATTCAGGACTCACATGTTTGTGCAAAATCTATAAGCTTGGCAGCAGCTCATCTTATGAACGAAAAAATTAGTCCAACATTTCTTGGCTAACAACACAAGCAAGTTTTCAAAATGATGAAACATGAAGCAAGAACTAAATGGAAGCTTCAAGCATCGAATATGAACAAAAGAGAATCACCAAAACAATAAAAGAAGAAAGTGAAACTGACAGAAATGGTATTCCACAAAACCCACCAGAAAAACAAATCTCAATTGCTAATACACAAGGAGAAAACAATGCCATAACAAAGGTAAAGATAAAAGTTACCGCTTGAAGAATCTCTAAGACACGTGGTTCCTTCATCTTGCAGGGAAGATCCTGAGCAAGGGCCTGCATGCATACAACACTCATGATCATGATGTAATTAAAATATTCATCAGAGTGAATGTGGAATGAGAAAGAAATGGATACCTCTTTCATTTCTTCAAGACTAATAGAACCATTTTTATCTACATCAATTGCAGCAAATTGATCCTTGAGGTCAGCAAGTTCCTCTTCATCAAGTGTGCTTGCTAGTGCCTGCAAGCAATATTTGTTAGACATTGACATGATATAATATCCTTTCCTCCTTGAACAAATCTTACAGAGCAGTTTTGTTACCCGTAAAGCAAATTGTTTCAGTCGACCGTACTTCACAAATTGTCTCATATTGTTTAAAACTGATATATCAATAGGGATATCTGATGCATTTCCTCCTTCTCTGACCCATGGATATGCTGAAAGTTGCAGCAATGAATAAAGATCAATGTTAAGAGGAAACAGAAATTATTTTCCCAACATAAATGGTCCATGCTCCAATAAGCAACCACTTCTTTTCCTAAATCTTGAAATGAATGTATTAAAAAGTAGGGTTATAGAAGCACAGATGACTAACAAAATTGCCACAGATGTCTCTAATTTACCTGCTCATGATTTGTAAGAGACCGAGATGTAGGAGGTTGTGAAAAACCACTCAAATGAGCCAAAGCATCAGCTAGAGCATTTACACCTTGCTCTTCAATTAGTTTTTGTGCTGTTGGAGTGAAAAACCTTACAGACTTAGGATGAACCACTTTGAGGGTCGCAACAACTTGCTCAGCGGATGACTCCAAAACTTCATGCATTGCTGGAGGGCTAATAAACTCAAATGTGCAACCTACACCTCACTCAATGGATCTGACAGTTCACCTTTGACTACTTGTATACATCAAGATAGCCATTCCTTCTTTCCCGGCGCGTCCAGTACGAACAGACCGATGGACAAAAGTCTCTGAATCATTTGGCAGTTCATAGTGGATGACCTGGCATTAGGAGTTGCATACTCTTGTTAATCTTATACACATAGCTTTGTGAGAGGACTAACTAATCGTGCAGGTAAACAAACATAAAAAACTAAATAACCTACGAGATCAACATTAGGGATATCCAGCCCATCAGTAGCAACAAGAACAGTGAACTTCCCCTGCTGGAAACCATTAAGAGTTCTCTCCCTCTGATGCTGAGAGATATCCCCGTGCAATGCTTCAGAGGCAATGATACTCATTAATGCCATTGACACCTCATCTGCATCTCTTTTAGTCTGTGTGAAAACAATGGTCTTCCCACCTTTCACATACACGTAAGATAGATATACAAAAAGGTCATTTATCTAGTAAAAGCACAATCTATTAAAGCCTACCATAAAGCATGTAGGCAAGAACAAAATCAAAGCCTTCTTCCACTAAGCAGGAAGAATCTTAAGAAACAGCATGATAGAGAAATTCAGGAGATATGCCTAATGGAAGACATCCATATGCAAATGTTAGCGAATCAAATAAGCATCTTGATTGGGGAAAAAGATATCAAATATGAGGGAAGCATCTCCTACCATGATGAGATCACTTAGAATGGTACACTTTGAAGTTGGAGTTGCTGATATGGCATAAATTTTAATTCCCTCTGCAAGTTTTTCATCTTGTTCTCCAACCTACATCAGGAAAATAAAGAGCAGGCAAACCACATAAGCCATCACACGACATTTTGATGAGCCACACTCCTCCATTTCTACGACTGTACTATGCAAAAATTCAGGCCTATACCCAATATCGGATCATGCAAGAAGTTTGGGCAGACGGAGACAGAGAGATTGTTATTGAGAGAAGAACTTTACCAAGTCAATTGTCAAAGGATTGTTCAAGTGCTTTCTCGCCAGTTTCTTCACCCAACCAGGCATTGTGGCAGAGAAAAGCAGGCTCTGTCACTGTGAGGGAAGCTTTTCCAAGATCACCTCCACATCTTCCTCAAAACCAACGGCAAGCATCTGATCAACTTCATCAAGTACCAAAAATTCCACTTCTCCCAATTTAAGGCTGTTACCGTTGATCAAATCAATGATTTGACCAGGAGTCCTGACAACTACATCGAACCCCTGGGAAAGGACACTTTGTTGGGTAATGTAAGAAACTCCACCATAAACACACACGGTGTTTAAGTAAGGTGTAGATTCCTTAATTTCTTTCTCTACTTGTTTTGCTAATTCCCTAGTTGGTGCTAAGGCCAAAACTCTAGGAAGTCGCCCACATCTAAGAGACATTTACGGTATAATCTGTCATTAGAAAAATGCTCAAACATTGGAGGTCACCAAGATAATTAAAATTATTACTCAAATACCTCGGACTTCTATGTTCATCACCATCAGTAAGACGCTTCAGTATGGAATCCCAAAAGCTAAAGTCTTCCCCCTTCCAGTCTTCGCACGAGCAATTAAATCACACCCTTCAAGCACAGGGGTTAACACCGCTCTCTAACAATCACAGAATAGTACAAGGAACATGAGTTTCCCATTGAAAACATGATGAAACTTTAGTAGAGTGAACAATGAAGGGGGAAAAGTAATGAGTGATGAGTGAACTATCGTAGTGCTGGCAAAAGTAAAGAAACCAAATGTCGAGTCGATTAAAAAAACGAATTCTGCCTGTGTAAAGCCTTAGTCCCAACAACATCTTAGTGTTTAACAGCTCAATTTTCAGCATAGGATAGTAATGGATTTATGAGATGGGCTTAAGGCCCATCCGCTCAAGTTGGGCCCAAAAGGGCCCGGCCCACGGGAATAAGGCCCGTGGAAGGGGAGAGGTATAAAAGGGAGGGGAGAGAGAGAGAAGATAACGTTGTTTTGCAATTCAACGTACGCTTCCTCTCTCCCGCGCATTCTCTCCCTCCAAGAACGCTTACGGCGTCCCGTCTTCCTTTCAAGGCAAATTGGCATCATCGGATCGTAATTTCTTCCTCTTCTTCGGGCGTTGGTGTTTAATCTGTGGCTAACAAGGTACGCTCGAATCCGTGGTGTGCTTTACGATCGGTGATGCGTGTTTTCCGGGCTTCGTCTTCCGCATTGATTTAGGGGTTCGATTTAGTGTCGAATCCGGTTTTCGGGGATCCGTTATTCCCAACATTGGTATCGAGCCCTAGTTCACGTTTTCCCGATCAATTTGATGTTTTTTGATTGAATTTTCGCAAAAATTCTCGGCCGTACGGATCGGGCGTGAAATCCCGACACCCGAGCACCGTACGTCGTTTTTTCGAGTTTCCGTAAGTCGGAATAAAAATCGAAGGCATAGGAAGAAAGGCGACGTCGAGACGAGTCCAGGGGGACAGTCGTACGCCGCCGGGAGACGCCGCACGCGCCGCCAAAGCGCGGCTTCGCGGCCGGCGCGTGCGCCACACGCGCCGGTCGGCGATCGGCACGTGCGCGCGACGGCCGGCGAAAGCAGACGCGCCGGTCGGCGAACCGACGCGTGCCGACGTCACCCGATGACGTCATCGTGATGTCACCCAACGGTCGATAACCGTCGGGATGACGTCATCGATGACGTCAGCGATGACGTCGGTTGGCCGAGTGCCGACCCGACCCGATCGGCGACCCGACCCGACCCGCGGACGCAGGCACGCGCGTGGCACGTGCCGCTGACGTCTGCGTGACGTCAGCCCCCGCACACGCGAGGCACGTGCGGTCGGTCCGCGCGAGCGGTCCGACCGGGCCGACCGGCTTGTCCGGTCCGACCGGTTCGACCGTCGCGACCGGTCCGACCCGCGCGCCCGTTGACCGACCGTTGACCGTTGACTGACCGTTGACCGTTGACCGACCGTTGACCGTTGACTTTGACCGTTGACCGTTGACCCGAAAAAAAAAAAAAAAAAAAAAAAAAAAAAAAAAAAAAAAAAAGGAATTTGTTTCTTTTTCGGTCATGCTATGTGTGTTATAAGTAATCCATTTTTTAATTCTGCATTTGTTGCATGAATTTTGGAAAATTATGTATTTTCCTTATGAAAATTATGGATTATTCTGCATTTGTTGCAGGGACTATAATGAGTTATGCGCGAGATACCGCAAGCCCGAGAAAGGACGAGGGAAATGCAAGACTTAAAAGGCTGATGTCGATTTAGCTAATTATCGGTGGCATGACGGTGATTTAGTATCACATGTGATCAAGGTCAATCAGATGATACAGGAAATCATCTGGAATGGTTATCTTATGCCGGACTTTGAGAAGGTGCCGGCTTTGATAAACACTCAGCAGTGTTTGATCGGCTATGGGAGGTCAACGTGGTTCCGGATTATAGGAAGCTAGTGGAAGCTTTTGTAAGAGAGTACTATAGGATTGAGTTGGCCAAAACTTCAACCCTTAGATTGAGCGCCACATGGCGCCGAGTGAATGCGCCTTGGTGGCGACATGAAAGCTCTCCAAAAGTTTTTCCTTGGTTGGCAAATGTGCCTTCAGTTTTCTCAGATGTTTTGAATGATGATTAGAAGGGACATTCCCTATTTATCCCTTGGATTAATTTGAGATGTTTTTTGATGTCAATATCTCTTTCCATGTTGATATTTTTTCCCCGTATATATATTGCTTAGTGTAATGTATAGTTGTATTATGTGAAAGCATTGTTATTTTATTAGATATTAGATTTTATTTGCTTTTCGTTATTCTTTGGTTCTTTGTGGGTAATTAGTCATTTGTGGGTAGTTTTAGAAGCTTTTGTAGCTTCATAGAATTGATTTTGCATATGACAATCATATTAATGATAGTTTTGAGTTAGGATTTTTGGAGAATGATTGGAAACATAGTGACCTTTTGATTCGAAGCCTTACTTGAAATTATTTATTAATATGATGGGTCTATGCAAATAGGGATGTATAAATGATAGGCATTAATTATTCGTGCATGGATGTCGATGTGTTGAACGATGGTTCAAAGAACTAAGAACGTGATTGCGATATGAACGGTAACAATTGTGAAATATTGAATAAGAAGATTCAATATGTCTTTGGAAAAGCAAGAAGCACTAGAAGCTCTTGACCATGTTATGGAAGATCTTAAGGATGCCATGCGCCACCTTGAGCTAGAAGAGGACCGCCTAACGGTATTTGAGCCGAACAAAGATATTTGCAATCTTTGGTTCTAGCTTAGAAAGGGCTTTGTGCTCTAAGCGCAAGCGTATTGATTCGTTCAATATGTGGGCATACAAAGGATCAAGTCCTTACTGCAAGAAATCAAGAGTTAACCAACACAAGAGAGGAAAACGTCCTCAAGTGAAGAAAATGTCAAGGGCGAGGTGTTACAATTGTGACAAGAAATGTCACTATGCTTGCAACTGTTGTGAGCCTAAAAAGGTCAACACCTCTTGTACATTTGAGAACTTTGCTTATGTGTCAAGTTCAATATTATTGGCTGAATCCAATCCTTTTGTGGATCAGATTCGGGAGCGACGGACCATGTAGCAAAGGATAGAGGATCATTCGTGGAATTCCGACGAGTACCAACCGGAACCGAGTGGATCCATATGGGAAACAACTCTAGAGCGATGTAAAGGAATTGGCACCGGCCAATTGAACATGAGTGATGGACGCACCTTTGATGTTCTATATGCTCGGAGATTCGTCGAAATTTAGTGTCTGTCTTAGCGTTGGTTAAGCTTGGTTTTGGTATGAACTTCCATAATAAATGTGTAGATTTGTGTTTAGATACAAACTACTATGGTTGTAGTCACTTACTTGAATGGTTTTATTGTACTAAATGTTGTTTGTGGTGATGTCAATATGTTATTCCCTTGTTTCACGTCTTCTACCTTATATGATAATGATGTGAATATGGTGGCATGCTAGACTTGGTCATATGGGCCAACAACATATGAATAGACTAGCCAAATGAGGGCTTGTTGGGCAACATTGAAAAAGTCGATTTGTCCATATGTGAGCATTGCCTAGTAAAGAAAATGACAAGGAAACCATTTGGAAAAGGTAAAAGAGCTGAATTTCCTCTATATTTAATCCATTTGGATGTCTGTGGTTCAATGAATGTGAGAGGAAGGCAATGGGCTGTTTATTTCATCACTTTTTTATAGACGATTATACTCGAGTCGGATATGTCTATTTGATTTCTCATGAATCTGAAGCATAAGTTGTTTCAGAAGGTTTATGAATCTAGCAGAAAATCAATTAGACAAGAAAATAAAGGTATTTAGATCCGATCGAGGTTGAGAATATTTATCTGATAAGTTCAGAAAATTATGTGATGAAAAAGGAATATAAAGATAGTTGTCTATTCCATATACTCCTCAACAAAATGGTGTTGTAGAGAGAATAAACAAAACCCTACTGGAATGGTTAGGTCCAAGATGGCGTATGCTAACTTACTTATCACTCTTTGGAGTGATGCGTTGTTAACTGCTGCCAATATACTTAACCAGGTGCTTTCCAAATCAATTATTTCCACTTCATATGAGTTATGGACAGTTAGAAAACCGGACTTAAGTTTTCTTAAGCCATGGGGTTGTGCTGCCTATATTCATGAGTCCTCTCACAAGTTTGGGAAATTGGGTCCCAAAGGAAATAAGAGTATTTTCATGAGATACCGTGAACACTCGAAAGGGTATGTGTTCATAGGTGAGTAGGAAAGTGGGAGTATAACTGAATTTGAATCACGAGATGTCACATCCTTAGTGGATGAATTTCCTAAGAAGGGCGAAATAAGGGAAGATTGTTCCCTATTTGAAACCTTGGATCAAGATAATGATGTCAGTGGAGTTCGTCCAAGTGGGAGTAATATGAGATGTGATGAATTGAATTCAACTCATTCTCAATTGCAACCACCGATGTGACAACATCATCATTACCTAATCCAAGTGGGAGCATGATGGGGAATGATGTGCTAAGTGTACAATCTCCCATACGGTGAACAAGTCGCCAAAGAATTCCCCGTCAATGTTTTGACATTGAAAGGGAAGCTTTTATGGTTGCTCCACAAGATGAGGATGAGCCAAGAAATATTAATAAGGCTCTAAATTGCCCTAATAAGGAAAAATGGATTCATGCAATGAAAGAGGAAATGGAGTCGGTGAAGTCAAACCATGTTTGGGAACTGGTTGATTTTCCAAAAGGACGCAGAGCTATTGGGAACAACTGGATTCTCAAAATAAAGCGAAAGGCTGATGGCTCGATAGAAAGGCATAAGGCTCGCCTTGTGGCGAAGGGATATAATCAACAAGAAGAAATTGATTATGAAGATATATTTTCTCCTGTAGTAAGATTTACCTCGATTCGCATTATTTTGGCAATAATGGCAAGTATGGATCTTGAGTTACATCAAATGGATGTAAAGACTGCTTTTCTCAATGGAAAATTAGAGGAATGAACATATATGGAACAACCTGCTGGTTTCATAGTGAAAGGCCAAGAAGAAAAGGAATGTCGACTTTGGGGGTCGATATATGGCCTTAAGCAGTCGTCAAGATAATGATATATACGTTTTCATAATGCCATAATGGCATATGACTTTACAATGATAGATGATGATCATTGTGTATATATCAAAATATCCAATGATCAATTTGTGATCATATCATTATATGTTGATGATATACTAATTGCCAGAAGTAATATGGAGTTTGTCAATATTGTCAAAAATTGGTTGTCTTCCAATTTTGAGATGAAGGATATGGGTGAGGTTACATATATTCTTGGAGTTAAGATTTCAAGATTGTAAACCCATAGACACTCCTATTGCAAAAGGTGAAGGATTAAGCCATAGGCGTGTCCGGGGACTCCACAAGAGAAGGAATAAAGGAAACATGTTCCTTATGCTAGTCTTTGTTAGAAGCTTGATATACACTATGATGTGTACAAGACACGGCATATGTTTTGTAATTGGAATGGTGAGCGAGATACCAATCCAATCCCGGTCCAAAGACAATGGAAAGCCGTTAAGAGAATACCGAGGTATCTAAAGGAGACCGCGATTATACGCCGAGTTATCAAGGAAAGGATCTGCGACTCTAAGGCTATCCCGATGCCGATTGGGGAGGAGGTTTAAATGAAAGGAAATCTACCTCTAGGTTTGTTTTTTCTTTGAATGATGGCGCCATATGTTGGAGCTGTAAGAAACAAACATGCATAGCCTTGTCCACGATAGAAATTGAGTTCGTGGCATTATCGTGAGTAGTATAAGAAGATGTTTGGCTTTAGAGATTTTTGGATTGTTTAGGTGTTATTGGATGTCTTTGCAGATTTGTTATTTGTTAAGCGTGTGATAGCCCAATAAAAAAGCGTACACCAAAGATCCAAAATATCATGGCAAGACCAAACATATAGATACCAAGTATAATTTTGTAAAGGATATGGTTGCACGAAAGGACGTGAACTTAGAGTACATACTACGCATAGAATGGTAGCGAGATCCTATGACAAAGCCAATACCCGAGAGATGTGTTTTGTGGCCATATGAAATCTCTAGGGTTGCGTAGAAGCCGATGCACCGAATATTGTAATTTCCCTAAGTGTTCACAATTTGATGAATTTGTGTTTTCATCATTAATGCCTATGAATCTTTGTTTGATCTTTATGCATCTTAATGCTCGGTGCATTACTTTAAGTTGAGAAGTATGTCGGACGAGATATTAGATTAGCCCACCCACACGGGTAATCGCCTCATTTCTTGTGTGATAAATAGAGATGAGACTGTTTTTAAGCTTATTATCTAGGTGATAATCGAGAGCTCAAGCTTAAAACACGTATGTCGCCTTAAGCGAGTGTTAAGATGATGACATAATACTTACTATGTCCGAAAGTAAAATACCCCACATATTTTACCTTATCCGTCTAAGATGCCGGATGTGAGTTCGATGAATTTTGTGAATGAGTAGATACGTGAACTCAAGTTAGACATTGGGTATGTCTCGAAGTATCATCGTACGGTATTGAAAATGTAGACATACGCTCCATGGGAAAGGAGTTAATACCGTAATACGTATTTCATACTACGTATGCATGAGACGACCAATAAGAGTGGCAAAAAGTTTGATCTCAACTTTTTATGACGTGTGAGACTCTTGAGGAAAATAGTTCCTCAATTTTTTAGTCCCCTCATGACTCTTACTTATTCTCAAGATTTCTATTTAGTGTTTGCTATCTTAGGATGTTGCCAATGGTCATGAGTGATTCGATCTAATGGGGCATTTCTAGAAAAGCAAGTTGAACTGAAATTGCGAGTTTGAAGAAAAGAGGAAGATCGATTTTGGAGAATCACATTGTAGTTTTGTATTCACCGGTTAACCAATTATGACTGTCTTTGTGATAATCATAATTGTGAATACAATATATATATATATCATTGTTTAAAAGAGATCAAGAGAGATATAAATGTGATCAATCGATCTAGGGTACTTTGCATACTAAATCTACTCGGAGTGTGACACCCATTATGAGCTCTTTGTATATTCCTAACGAGATGTATAGCAACGAGCTCTCAAAGTATCTTTGGTCGCACGGATTATTCACCGGTATGAATGTTGAAGAGAGGAAAAGAGGATTACATTCGGCCCACCATGTTAAGTGAGAGTCTATGTTGGATTTTTTCTCGATGGGGATGAGTAAGGCTGTCCGCCCATGTTGGTTTTGCACCACCATGTGCGAGTGGGAGATGATGGATTTATGAGATGGGCTTAAGGCCCATCCGCTCAAGTTGGGCCCAAAAGGGCCCGGCCCACGGGAATAAGGCCCGAAGGGGAGAGGTATAAAAGGGAGGAGAGAGAGAGAGAAGATAACGTTGTTTTGCAATTCAACGTACGCTTCCTCTCTCCCGCGCATTCTCTCCCTCCAAGAACGCTTACGGCGTCTCGTCTTCCTTTCAAGGCAAATTGGCATCATCGGATCAGAATTTCTTCCTCTTCTTCAGCGTTGGTGTTTAATCTGTGGCTAACAAGGTACGCTCGAATCCGTGGTGTGCTTTACGATCGGTGATGCGTGTTTTCCCGGGCTTCGTCTTCCGCATTGATTTAGGGGTTCGATTTAGTGTCGAATCGGGTTTTCGGGGATCCGTTATTCCCAACAGATAGTCATCTAATGTAAGCTACGACAGAACATCCCAGAATACGTATTATGATTGCCTGCACTTAACTCCATCCGTGGTTCGCCTAGCACATTAACAAAGGTCAAGGTTTTCTACTTAATTTTCCAGCCAACTAAGTATGCTCAAACAAAGAAAAACTCAGCCAGCAATAAACAACAGCAATTCATACCAAAGCCAAAATATTGGATAACATAGGGGAAGGAAACAAAGGATAAAGCATACTTGAATGGGAAAGAGATGGGTAATCCCACGTTTCTCAAGAAATTCCACAAGCCTCTGAGGCAAACCCAGCTTGGAGAGAGCTAGCTCGTCCTCGCTCACACTCTCAGCCTCGCCGCCCTCAGACACGAAGCCGCCCTCATCCTCACTCGCGTCAACCTCGCTCTCCGACAACCCACCGGTCCCCAACTTCTTGAAAGCCTCCTCGCTCGGCACCGAGTTCGGCGTGGCGATGGCGATGGCGTCACGCCACGGCTGCTCGGGCTCCTCCGAAGGCCGCGCCTTTTCACGCACCCACTTTCTAAAAGCCCAAAGGGTCTTCGGACATGGCACTCGCCGGACGAACAGAGCAAGGAATTGAAGTGGGGCTTCTCGGAAAACGACAGAGAAACCACGGCACCAGCCGAGCGATTGCTTCTCGGTCGCGAGTCGGGGGACGGAGAGAGGCGAGCGAAATCGGCCGTCGGGAGAGAAAGGCGATTTAGGAAGAACTGCGCCGAGAGAATGGAGCCCTGCTGAGATGAGGCCGTCGAGTGGAGAGAGAAAGGCCGTCGTCGGGAGGGAGCGACGGTCGTCGGAGGAATCGCTAGACCGGAAGGAGCATCGGAGGAGGAAGAGAGAGTAAAGAGGAGAGAAGACAGAGGACTGAGAATTCCCTTTCCACTTTTTTAAATGCCCGCGCGTTGGGGAGTGAGAATTCCCTTTCCACTTTTTAGGTGGCGTTTGGTAACGTTTTGTTCTTTTTTTGTTTCGGAAACGAGAAACAAAAAAGTGTTTGTTAGGGGAACAATTTTTAAACAAAAGAACGCGTTTAGTAACGTTTGGTCCGGGAATAAAAAATGAACAAAACACGTTTGGTAAATTTTATTCTTTTTTTGTTTCTTTTAATTTTTTAAACATTTTTATTTTATTTTTCATGTTTTCCTTTCTTTTTTTTTTTTCTTTTTTCGGCCGGTCACCGGCCTCCGGCGGCTCGGCCGATAGGGCCGGGCAGCCTCGCCATGGCCGGGCGAGCTCGAGCTCGCCCAGATCCGGCGAGGCCGAGCCTCGACGGTCGGTCGCCGGCCATGGCCGAGGCCGGCGACCGGCGAAAGAAAAAAAGAAGAAAAAAAGAAGAAAAGAAGAAGAGAAGAAGAAAAGAGAGAAGAAACGTTTCTTCGTTTCTTTTCCGGAGAGTAAGAAACAACAATTTTTTGTTTCTTTTTTTGTTCTTATTTCGTTTAAGAAACAAAAAAACAAAAAAAAAGAAACGCAACTAAACGCGTTTCTGTTCTTTTTTGTTCTGAACACTTTCCGTACAGAAGTGTTCCGGAAACACTTTTCTGGAGTGTTTCCATGCACACCCAAAGAAAAGAAGAAGAGAAGAAGAAGAGAGAGAAGAAACGTTTCTTCGTTTTACATTTTTCGGAGTAAGAAACAACAATTTTTTGTTTCTTTTTTTTTGTTCTTATTTCGTTCCGAAACAAAAAAACAAAAAAAGAATAGAAACGCAACAAAACGCGTTTCTGTTCTTTTTTGTTCCCGAGGAACACTTTCGTACGAAGTGTTCCGGAAACACTTTTTTGGAGTGTTTCCATGCACACCCTTAAATGCCCGCGCGTTGGTTTAAATTAGAACGACGTGAGAGAGCCGACGTGAACTGACAATTGTCCAGGTGTCACGCGCTGAATGATTCAGAGCACGGATTGCGTGGCACTGTTAGGTACCTAATATTTTCTCGCTCCCGCTGTTATACCCTGAATCCCGAGAAAATATTCAGTGGTATGTGCGTGCCACGTCATCTGCTGACCTGGTGCGCACATACCAATGAGACGCCGGCACGCGTCCCCGAGCGGGACTCGCTAAAAAAGGAAGGCGCTGGTTTTTGGTCGGCTCGGCTCGGCTCCATGCAGAAGAAAGGACGGTCCCGCTCAAAATTTTTCACTCTCCTCACTTTGAACGAGCGGGTTCTCTCTCCTCGTAAAAGAAAAAAGAACGCTCAGAGCCTTCCTCCTCTGTTTCCTCCTCCGCGCATCCCACCTCCTCCGCCTCCGTCTCCGGCTCCCTCCTCCGTCTCCGCCTCGGCCTCCGCCCGCCCAAAAGCCTCGGCGGTCATCTCGCCTCGGCATCCGGGTCTCGTTCCGAGCAGCCCCAGCTCCCCGCCCTTGACCAGCGCTGCCCCTCGACGCGGCCCGCCCGCCGGTCGCGAGGGAGATCTCGGCGGACTTTGGCGGGGTCGACGGCGCGGCGAAGAAGGAGAGCCTGCTGCATTTTCTCTCTTTTTTTCAACGAAGCGTGCTTTTTCTTCCCGCTTCTGCCTCTCTCTTCCTCAAGCACTCCTCTCCTCTCTGTCCCGAGCCCTCTCACTCACCCCAAGCGCCCCCTCCTCTCTTGCTCGAGCCCTCTCACTCACCCTAACCGCTTCCCTCCTCGCCTCTCTCCTCGTCGCCGTCATCGACTTTCCAGCCGCGGCTCCAGAAATCGCCGGCTGCCGACTGGCCTCTCGAGCTTCTTTGAAGCAAAAGAGGTTTGCGAGGCTAGATATACTGGTGGCGGTGCTAAGTTTTGGGGTTTCGGCGACGCCGTGACGGCCGTGAGGGATGTTGTGGTGGAGGAGAGAGAGGCGTATGGGTACCGTGAGACCTCTCTTTCTCCTTTGCCTTTTTTTTTTCTTTTCTATCGCCTCTGTCTCGCCGGAGTAAGAGCGCGGAGCAAAACGTCGAGCGCAGCGAGGCGAAGCGGGAGAGAGGCAATGTCTACTTCGCCCGATGCAGATTCAGTCGACGCCCTTCGCTCCCAGATCCATTCTCTCCAGACGACAATCAACGTACTCCTCTCTCTCTCTAGCGCGCGCCATTGGAAACGCTTCTTCCTCCTTTCTTTTCTATTTAAAAATTCGATTGCGATTTCCTTGAAGCTGTAACTCGATCGAGCGGTTCGTACCCGCACGTGTGTGTGGGAGTTTCGATTGCCTGTACGAGCTGCCGCGTGCTAACTCTTTCGGTTTCGCGACTTGGCCCCCATTGCATTTCAGGAGCTGGAGAAGCAGAACGCCGACCTTTCTTCTCGACTCTCGGATGTTCTTTGTCAAAAGGTGAGCCATTTCGATTCTCCCTTTTCACTTTTCGAGAGGATTTCACCTTTGTCTTTACGACTTCTCGAATGAATCTTGATATCTTTGTAGCAGCCCGAAGCCGGTTTCGGTGTTGGGTCGAGCGCGTGTTTGAGTCGGGCATGCATTGTTTGTCGGTGGTTTGAGTGAATGCATGCATCTTTTGGTTGGCGCTTCTTTGTTATTGGCCATGCATATAGGGGATAAGCTAAATTCAATGTTCCGTGCTGAATGCGATGTACTTGAGCTTATTGCTTCATTTTGTGCAGATGGAAGACAAGATTGGTTGTGTCATAGACAGAGGCGGAGTGGTCGATGGGAATGGCAAATCAATGAAGCTGGACAAGAAGACTAGGAAGAAAAAAGGTGCTACTGGTCAAACTTTTTGAGCTCCAATTGTATGTTTAATCTGAACCACTGAGATCTTGTATGTTTATTGCTCTTCAAGTTCCAGTCGAGGGTTTTTCAGTGACTTGGGAGGTCAGCCTGTTTTCAGGAACAGGAGGAACAGTTTAAGTTCAAAAGTCAAACAATAATTAAGTGGCCTTCTTGCAAATTTTGAGAGGTTACAGGATACTATAGTGCTGAAGTTTCGTGGAGTTGCTTAGCAGGCTGTGTTAGTTGTGACTCCAAACAGTCTAAAGAAAAACAAGCGACCCTAAGCGCTAAAACTAGACATAATCAAAGCATCAATATTGATGTGCGAATAGTTTTTAATACTAAGTTTTATAGGGTTCAAGTTAGTAATTTCTTACAACCCTGTTTCCATAGAGATGAGCATGCTGTTCGGCTAAAGTTCTTTCAATGTGCAGCCATATTTTAGTGAATGTTGTGATACCTCCTGCTGCAGATTTCAAAACAGGAATTCCCGAACACCATCCAAGGCGATATGTTGCTCTAAGATTGATGTATTTTGGACAAAGGTACAGACTGTAGCCATTGTACTGTTTGTCATACAATGCAACTGTTGCATCATAAAACGATTTAATCTGGTATAGTATATTATCTTTCCCTTTGTCTTGATTTTGTTTGTTCTTAAGAGGCAGCATGGAATATAAAATACCTTAGAAATTGTGAAAGTTTAGCTGTTATTAATAATTTGAGGATATTTCTGCTATGGAAGCATTCATGTTCTAAAAAAATTGAAATGCGAGGGTGTCACTGCAGAAATCTCTTAAGTTGCAGAATCTGTCACAAGTAAATGTGTAGTGGATGTGATTCGTGAAATATGTGACTAATTTTCTGTTACCCACATGGCAAGTCTGACTAATTTCCTAGACATATGAAATCCTGAATGTGTTGTGCCTTAGGCCATTGGATGTACTGTGGCTTTTCTTTGGCACAATGAAATCGCTTCACTTTTGCTTTATTTTACAGGTTTTATGGTTTTGCCTCTGAAGCACAATTGGATCCAACTGTCGAGGTCCGGTCCTACGTTCCATCTTCTCCCCAAAATTTTCATTCATTTCACCATTGGGCCTAATGGAAAATATGTGCTATAAAAGAGGGTTCTACTTCTTCACAAGATTTAAATTTATGTTTTCAGTAAGGACACCTATCTTTCGGTATACTAGTAGATCAGTTTGTACCATGCAAGCAAAGTCACTGAGTTTCTGCTTATTATCAAAGATACATGGAAGAGTTCTTTAATATTGTGCAATGCGAATGTTTAAATCATGGATGCTATCGATTTAAAATCAGCAGATGTTCTATTTTGGCATTTTTGACATTCTTGGCAGACACCTAATTCATTTCAATCCGAATCCCATCATACTGATTTTGGTGTCATGCAGTCTGAAATTTTTAAAGCTCTTGAGAAGACTAAGCTTTTAGTTGGTGACAAGAAAAAGTCACAGTACTCAAGACGTGGCAGAACAGACAAAGGAGTTTCATCTGTTGGACAAGTAAGTTCGAAAACTGCTACTCCGCTTCTAAGTTTCTTGATGGATCGGTAGATTGTTATTTTGTTCACAGATGCTAGATTGGGGTTTATCTTTGGCTCACTATTCCGTGCAATCACCATTTCCTTGCAGAGACAATGTGGGTCTTTGTTTCAACCTGTATTAAATGTTGAGCATTTTCTTGCAAAAACACGTGTCAACTTATATTTAGTAGACGAGCACAATCTCAGTTGTATTTTGTAATTTTTGATTATTTCTTAAACTTGGAAAAAAAGATGACAAGGCTACTCAGAAACATGTTTAAGGGCTTCTGGAAAAAGATGGTTACTGTTGCATGTGTACTACTTAGTACTTTTAACTACTAAAATGCAATTGTGGAAGTATGGGCACAAGGGGAAATTATCAGAGTTTTTCCTTATAACAACCATATATTTCCATCCTCGTGATAGATGTGATTAATGTGAATATTCATGATGATGTTCCTTTCACGAGAGCTTTTGTTGATTATAATCTTACTGTATAAGAATCGGTTAGGAGCAATATGTGAACCTTGATTTTCTCAAGGAATTAGAGACTGGGTGTTAATTAGATCATAGAATATTGTAATTGGAGTGCAAGTTCTGAAGTGAATTTTTGTTAGAGAAGCAATGATGTGAATTGGAGATGAGAAAGTACCAAAGAGCAAGAGCTCTGGTAGCTGGGAGTCTCTTTGCAAGATGATTGAAATGTTGATAGAGATACCACCACAAGATACAAGAAGGTTTTATGACGTGGACAAGTGTCTAGTATCAATTGTCATTTTACCGAGGATAATTATGTTTGCAGTAGGCTCTTTCTTTTATGATTCATGTTGTTGTTCTATTATCTCCTGTTTGCTTCTTTTCTTAGGTGCATCATGAGTAGGCTATGTTTGCTTTCTGATGCAGGTCATTTCCCTGCTTCTACGATCAAACCTGCGACCTAAGAACACAGATGATGCAAACAATTGGGGACTTTCTATAGATAGAGATGGTATGTTGTTTGAGTGACTGATCTTTAATTGTTTTGAGCTCTATTTTATTGCTATGAGTCTTTAAATTGCTTTTGAATGAAGTTTGAACTTCACTGGAAATTTGTGACTCAATTCAATTGCTACAGACCCATTAAAGAGAAAAGATTAATTGTTAAAAATTGGTGTATTTTGTGCAAGGCTGATGTCCGAGCTGGAAATAAACTGCTGGTACCGTAATAAAGCATCCATTAAATATACATATTCCTATACATACGTGTACACATCACACTGCTTTCCTAATCAAAAGTGGCTTATTTCAGACTAAGTGGTTAGCATTTCCAAGTTAGCAGGGTATTCTGTAGGAAAGTGCATATATGTTGGGATTATGCAGTCATTACAGATTCTTACTTTATTTGATTTGCTGCAACGAATTATTTATGATGAAAAATTATCATGTTCAATATGATGCTTACTTTCATTTATATGTCAGTCTTAGACGCGAAAATTGATTATGTGAGAGTGTTGAATCGAGTCTTACCCAAAGATATCCGAGTAACTGGCTGGTGTCCTGTTCCAATTGATTTTAGTGCAAGGTTGTTTTTCTTCTCATGGTGGCATGGTGTACTTTATTTTTATTCGATATGATGGGATTCTATTGATGAAATGCGTTAGAGATGCCTCCAATTTGTTGATTTTATAATGTTAATGATTGCGGAAACGTAGGTAGGGTTTGCCTTTTCACATGATTTTGTCTTCCTCAATATCTTGTAGGTTTAGCTGTATGAGCAGGGAGTACAAATATTTCTTTTGGAGAGATAATTTGGATATTAGGGTAACTCTTCATTTTATAGTTTTTTTTTTTTTTTGGTAAGAGTAAGTAATATATTAAAAGGGGTCAAACTGTACAAACAACACGGCTCCAAAAGCTTACACTCAAAATGAACACGCTCATTAAGAGTGAAAGGAAGCCGCGGACAAGCAACAAAACGACCAACAGAAAGCCAACGGCAAACAAGCCTGGCAAAACCACCTAAGCAGCAACCGAAAAGCCTATTCATTTCATAAACTACTTTATGCTGATTTTGAACCAAAAATTTGATATTATGACTATTTCATTTCATTTGATAGAAGTCCTTTCTCTGTTTTTATGCTAGGCAATGGAGAGTGCAGGCCAAAAGTTTGTGGGGGATCATGATTTCAGAAATTTTTGTAAGATGGATGCATTTAATGTCCACAACTACAAGCGTCATCTAACATCCTTTGAACTCTCTTCTTGTGATAAGAGGTTGGTCCTGGTAGATGTTTTTTTGAGATCTTTATAAGTTAAGAAAAGATGCAAAGATGCATCTATATTTTTTGTTGGTATGACGAAAGAGAAATCAAAAGGCAAAAAAAGGACCTTTTCAATTTTGGCCAGTTTCTCTCATGTACAAGTTATTATATTAATAAGACCAATCTAGTTTGCAGTGTCTTTTCTGATTTTAATGAACTTCCTTTTATGCAGGTTGGAAAGTAATGAACTGTGGTGTTTCAAAATTAAGGGCAGTGCATTTTCATGGCATTAAGTTCGTTACATGGTTGCTGTGATGTTTATGGTTGGCCAAGGTCTTGAATCTCCTGATGTACGTAATATAAGATACTTCGCCATTCTCTGTCTTGGTTACCATAAGTTGAACGTAGGAAATGGGTGAGAGATAGTTTGTTTGATATCTATTAGTTAATGCAACAAAATGCACGGGGCTACCAATATTGGACAAGACATTATGGAGAAAAGGCTTTATATGAGATGACACTGTGCGATCTGCATAACCATATGGTGACACAAACTAATCCTTTTTTAGTGAGTCAGTTGTTTGGCATGTGGAAAATAAAGATGTAATGTTCAAATGCTTTGCTAACTCTAATTGGCATGAGCAAGAAACATGCTATTAAAAATTGAAGGCTCTGAAAAAAGGAATGCAAAATGCATCAGAGAAAAATTCTCAATGTTCTGATGGATTCATTAGTCCAGATGGTCAAGCTGCTCTTGGAATTGGTGCTAGTAAAGAGAGAGCTAAGAAGAGAAAGCTTGTGCAGAAAAATGACATTCAGAAGAAACGCATGACTGACAATGGAAAGCAAATTATTGCTACTTCTAAGAGCAGGAATGATGATGGCAAGCAAATTATTGCTGCTTCTAAGAGCAGGAATGATGATGGCAAGCAAATTATTGCTACTTTTAAGAGACATGGATCGAAAAAGAAAGCTGCAATACCTGAAATAGGTAATTCACAATTAAGAAAGAGAACAATTGTAAACAAGGGTTCACGGTCTGCCATGGAAGAAAATGGAGCAAAAGAAGGTTCAAATGGTCCAAATAAACAATAGGTAGATACTTTTACATTGGCCTTTTCATTACTGGCATATTACGCATAGACATATATAAGATACTTTTATTGAGGCTTGATGATATATTTAAAATCGATTTTGTGATGCAGAAGCTTTCTGGAGAGTTGAAAAGCCCACCAGTAAAGCCAAAGAAAAGAGACCGTCATGTGAATGATACACCAGTGTGCATAAGTGGCACCGCCAGAGTGAATTTCAGCAGGTAAATCTACTTATGACCAACTTTGTTGTTTGATTCTGGTGATCGATCTTAGAATCCATCTTTAATTCATTTTACCCTTTTCTGCTTTTCAGGTTGATTGGGTTTTGGGCTGTTGTGTTAGAGGTAATGATGCAAGTTCATTGTTTTATGTTTATGTATGTATTGTAGACATCCTTAATTCTGTTAGTTTACTTGTTCCAGAGAAGCAGGACAGACATTGACATAGTACTTCTGGCGAAATCAACTTAGATGCAGGAGAGAGGGCTGGACTTGCTGATGACAGACAAGCTGATATAAGCATTGACAGTGATATCAAACTGCACAATCTGAATGTTTTTCAGTGGTTATTCTCTCATTGGCTGGAATTTTAATGGTAAAGCTGGAGGAAGAGTTGAAAATTGTAAAACTTGGTTGACAACATTTCATCTTTCTTCTATTGAGGTTGAAAGACGTTGTGATTTGAGCAGGTTCGTCAATGTAGACCTGCTGTGTATAAAGATTACTTACCAGGTTTAGTTCAAATGCTTTACTGTTGTTCCTTTTCAAGTGCTGAACGTATTCTCCTCTGTTTTTATCCTCTAATTTTGCAGGAGGAGCCCCATATCCATTGCAGCAGCTGCTCTCTAATGAGAAGAAGTCTCCCCAAGGTTTTAGTTTCTCCAATCCTATTCAATTTGAACAACTAAAGACATATTGGTGCATATGTAAATGGCATTTGAAACAGCACATGCATATAAATAACCGAATGTTTGTGCAGATATATCACTTGCTACTAGAGTCACCGAGGGGATGATTAGGAACTACTCCAAGGATCTGTATCCTCACATTTCGAAGATAAATACCAAGCTGGTATGGCAAGGAAGAGGATCTAAAGAATTTCTGCAGCTTCTGAGTTTGTAGATATACAAACAAAATCGACATTAGTTAACTTTCAGTTAGTTTTGGAAATCAGACCAATCTTAAATTTTTAATTCTTGTTATAAAGAATATGGTGGTTCTTAATTCTCACTCTTTGTATTGTTGAAAGATATCTTGAAAACTTTGTTATTCAAACATCGAAATGCTGTGTTCGAGTTCTTTTTGGCCCTCGACTACTGAATACTAGTGTCATACAAAATGCACTGCTTCAATTTCACAAAATAATGTGGGCAAGAACTCAATTTCACCAGGTATGTTTTTGTGCTTGAAGAGATAAAACTCTACACGTTGTAGTCTCAGAGTCCCGATTTCGATTAACATAAATCTATAAGAAATGATGCACAAATCAGGTAAACTATATGCGCATTTCCCCTTTGTCCTCTTGAAAGCTTGGCGGAGTTTTAACAATGGCTTTTCATGGTTGCTAGTATTGCTCATTATGCAAAAAATTCATCACACTACAACCAGAAAATGAATCCTTATCGGCATAGAAAATTTGTGATGTTTTGCCGATATAATATATATGATACAAGCTTTTAGTATCACACAGAAGAACCTTCTAAAAGCTTGGAGAAGAAAAGGTAAATGCACTAGTTGACTTGATCTAAGGGTGATGTATCGGACAGTGCCACTCAACAACCTCACTATGGTTAAACGCCTGCACTAACTCATCTTTATGCTAATCTAGCACCTGCAACATTTGAGTAAGACAAATATACATCGACTAACACTATAATATCATTTTCTATAACAAAAGCTTTACATAGAGGTGTCCTAATTTGGCTAATCGTCTCTATCTTTGCAGTTTCATTGCTCACCGTCACTCATCAAAGTCTACAAGAAAAGAATTTATGCCACCACCTACAAAGCACCCTAATGCTTCCAGTCCCATGAAAGAATTCCATAGTTTGATGGGCCCTGAATTCCATAATACAGGAAAACACCACCTTTTTAAGTTAAGACTTATCCATTAACAACCTTCTAAGGACACTTGTGGATGGTATGTGCCAATCCAAGGTGCCGAGAACGCATACTGACTTTATGAAGGTTTACTCGATCCTTTCTATCTTGCCACGGTGATATGAACCAATTCTAGGTAAGATCAGGACAAGAAACCAGAAAAGCCAGATAACACCCTTGGACATATCTAGGACTTGGAAGTGCCGATATTGTAGACGAAACCCATTTGAAACAAAGCCCAACGGTCTGAACATCTTACACTCTTCATCTGGCTTAAGGTACCTCAGCATAGGTAATGAGAAAACAAGCGAAAAATCACAACCAGATAAACTTGCTTGCATAATCTGATTTTATGTGCAGAACAACATATTCTCTATAGGAAAACAAGAGTATCCAATACTTTAAAGGGCAAATATATCCCATTAGTAGAATGGATGAGGACTAATGTACGAGACGAAGAACTTTTTGAAAAGTCTACTTAACAAAAGCATAACTAAAGAGCCTTAGCAAGTGCCTGGAAACGCTCTGACATTTTCCCTTTATGAAGTCAATACTCCTATGAAGCCTCAGTTGCCAGATTTAGCGATTGTCCATCCACTTCTCGATGAATCACTGGAAAATCCCATCTGCACTGAAGTTGCCGGTGAACTGTGTGATCAATGGGTCTGGGCAGCTCAAAAGAGAGAAGAGCCCAGTCGGGAAAAGGCTTTCAATTCTCCACTCAAACACCTTCCCAGACCTGTGATCCGTCTCATCACCTGCTACGGTCATTCCTCTGATCTCTACCCCGCCATCTGCAAAAAGTTCACCATTTAATGCTGCAGCAACTTGATAGCAAGTTTTAGAGGATGCATTAGTGCTTCAACATAATTTATCTTGTGACTCCATACTCCTAATACAAAGAAATAACACCATAAGAAAGAAGATATATCTTGCCGAAATCCTGTCTCTTCCGCGCATTTATTGTCATAACTAATAAAAAAACAATCAGTTCAGATGGGTACAGCACACGGAAGGGAAGATATCCATTTCTTAAGCACCATTAACTGAAACCGATGCAAAACTTGCGGACCAAATGGTCAAATGGTAGATATCCCGACTCTTGCACACCAATGACCATATCCAAGCCAAATCAGCAGGTCAAATGAGCCTAATATGGAAGTTTTGCATTACGTTTGGGGTTGCATTGTAGAGCAAGGAGGAAAATAAGCAATCAGCTTCTTACCCCATAACAACCGAGTAAGATATGGCAAAGAACTGGGACTACTGTATAGAGCAAATATTAACTTTGGCCATCAGGAACTTACTATCTCTTCTCACCTAGTGGAAGAGCCTCTGGAACAGGGAAGGGTCAGACTCTGCAATGTCCATGTTAAGGATACTGATGGGTCTTGTCCGCGATGCACTTCTGCCTTGCTCTTGCAATGTCCATGTTAAGGATACTGATGGGTCTTGTCCGCGATGCACTTCTGCCTTGCTCTATATGCTGATTCAGGGACTGCACAGTTCCTAATAGCAAAGTTGTATTTGTTTTATATAGTAGTCGCATGCTTTGCCGGATTTAGCTTGGTCTCGTAGAGAGCAGTTAATTACTAAGTTTCCTCTGTGTTTACAGAGAAATCAGATTCTGTGAGCGTATTGCAGGTGCCACAGATGAAAGCCATTCAAACAAAATCCATAAAGTCCACTGATGCTGTAATCTTTATTTTGGTTATTATCCTTTATTGGTGCATGTACCAATACGACCTACATAAATCACAACTAGAAACATTTCTGCAAACAAATCACAAAAAGATGAAATTTCTTTGTGCAATTTGATAGTTTCCCTAACTGGCAATACAAGGAAACAAGAAACAAGTAGAGGCTTTACCAAGTTTGGCTCTGAAACTGTGAAAGGTAGGAGCTAAGTCAACGGTTTATATAGGTAGGCATATGCTTAGGTCAACAAGTGGCACATACTTGAATCTTAATAAGCCAAATCATATGCAGACCTAAATTTTGAATTTTACCCTACGGCATGGTTAGAAATTATTCCATAACCATACCAAGCCACTAAAAACCAAGGGATGCACTCTAAAATCAAATTACAAAAATGACCATTTTTCTTGAGTTTTCTTTAGCAGACTCATGCTAAATGATAAATCAAGCACAGAAAGATGAGATTACGAGTACATACAGGATAATACAAACTTCATCACTTTTAAGAATTCCTGTGGGATCGGCTGTCCCCATTAGATAGTAAGAATCTGGAATAGGAATCCTTCCTCCTTTCAAACTCTTCTTTTCATCGTTCATCAGGATGGACAGACGATTCTGTAGGTATGTTTCGTCCAGAGGAATCCCAGATAAGATCATTCTGGCTGCAGTCAAACCATCCTTCTCACCATGATTCACCGAAACTGTTCATAGGGTAAAAGAACAAAAGGAAAACACAAGGGAAAATGTTTACACGTCAAATAGCAATTGAAGGAAATACGCACCCAGGGGAAGTAAAAGCAGCAAAGATGAATAGAGATGCATTTTTTTACTTATGCATATTTTGAATCAAGAAAAAAAAAAAGAAGCACATCCAAGTAAGAAATCCTCGCCCTGATTATTAAGCACGGCGCTCCTCTCTAACCCAAAGGACTGACGGATGTGCACAATATGGTCGACACAAGACAAAGTCGCAACCCACCTGGGAATTTGAGACTCGGCGCATAGAGAGCGAGAACGAAGGACGAACCTTAATCTGACGGCGGCGAGCGGCGAGCGGCGAGCGGGAGGCATCGAGAGTCTCAGAGGGGGATAGAGTGACGAGAAGGGAGTAGATAGAAGAGGAGAGCTGTCCGTTTGCGCTTTCCTTAAGTAAACAATTTTTCCAAACAAAAAACGAAAGCTAAAAATTATATAAAAAGAAGCGTTAATCCCGTGAAAAATTCCAAACTAGTAAATATATAGTCAATTTAACTCAAATTAATTTTTTGACTACCCAATATTCAAATTGTTACACATATGACAATTGATAAATTTATCATAGATTAATTTTTCGACCATAAAAACCCAAAATTGATATATTCGTGACATATTTAACCTATGTTAATTTTCATTAAATTAAATTAATAACCAAAAAAATAACAAATTAGTATATATACGACAAAGGAATGGTAAAATCCCAAACTAATATACTCATCAATTGTCACGCGTCTTTATTTTACTTAGCAATTTCTCGGTAAAATTAAACGGAAAGTAACAAAAGGTAAATTTGTTACATATGTACTTTGGGATAAATTTGTTATCAGTTTAAGATTTTCAATAGTATTAACGGAGTTCATTTAGTCATAGTGAAGCAAACGGACCAAGCTTTTCCTCGACAAATTGACCCTGCCTGGCAGTACATCTTGGCCCTGGAATTTTTGGAATTTCAGGCCAAAAAGATGGGCCTAAAATGAGGCAAACACCTTTGGCTAGACATGAAATAATGGGTATGGTCCGGCCTAGACCGGGTCAAAATTACTTAGCCCAATAGCTCGAGCCGAGCTTTCAACTTTATTCTTTATTACATTTCAAATATATCTTTTTATATTTCTAGTAATACGTCATTAATCATTTTGATCCTATATGAAAAAAGTGAAATTTCAATAAGTGGGTTTACTTTTTTTTTTTTAATGCTATGAAACAAAAAATAAAAATTTAAACCTTCATTGAACTAAATTCTTTACTTGATTGAACTAATGGATTGAACAAACTATATGAGAAAAAAAGGAATCGTCATAAAAATATCCAAATGGAAATTGACTTGAAACCACAAATTGCATTGTGTATTAGACTTTGAACTTAAATAGACATAATTTTTTTTTTTGTTGAAAAATAGATATAATTTACTTAATCAAGAAGATCCCCATCGAAATCTTCAATTTAACTTAACTAATAAATAAAATGAAATGCGGATAAAAATAGTCATCATGAAAGTGAATAATCCAAATTGAAATCAATTCGAAATCACAAATTAACATTAAGCATTGGCACTCAAATAGATAGTTTTTCTCACTTGAAGAAAATAAGTATTGAGTTCTTTCATTAAACTTATTGTTAATTGAATTAATGAGATGAAAAAGCATATGATTAGGAAAATCATCGTAAATTCATTGTTTATGTCAACTAATGAAATAATATACCGTACGTTATTGTGCAAAAACATGAGTTTTTTAAAACTTTGAAAAACAAAGGCAAAGCACTACTACAGTAAATAATAATACGATGTACAATTGATGAGTAGAACAATACTAGAAAAGTCCATAAAATGCTCTCTAGTAATAGAACATTTAGTGATAAATTGTATAGGAAATTTAGAGGTTAAACTTTAAGTCCTATGCAAAAATAATTTTGACATATGTTTTTATGAGCATTTGCACTAATAGTAACATAATTTATTAAAATATGTAAAAATAAAATATTTTATAGTTTTAAAAAAATTAAATTAAATTATTATTAAAAAAGTGGGGGCAAGTCAGGTCGCCTCCCCCAGCCTCCTTTTTTCTCTTCTTTCCCCTCTGCACAGGCAAGCCCCATTCCTTTCCCCTTTGACCCAATCCACACATTGGTCCTTCCTTTCCCTCGCATCTCTGCAAATAAAATACAGTGAAGCAAAACAAAGGCGGGAGCAGGGCGAGGGTCGCATCCAAGCCGCGATCGACAACACACTATTGTGCTTCTTTTCCTACGCCATAGCCATGATAGGTCTTGACTCGTTTTTTTTTTTTTTTTCAATTGTTTTCTTTTGGGGCGTGCGAGGAGACCAGTCATCATCCGATTTGCAGAGCTTGCCCTCCATTCGCTGCCCCCAAGTCAGTTAGGGCCACTGCCGTGAATGCCCCTTTTTGTCTCTTTACCTTGAGTCCCTTGTTTAATTTTGTTGTGGGTTAGCCGGACTGGCACTCATGGCCGTCCAGCTTGCACAAGCTCTAGCCCACGTTGCCCTTGCATTTTGTTGCGGTATTCTCGAATGTCGTGCGTTAAGGCCACTGGCATAGATTTGAGTCTCGGTTTGGGTCAGTAACCCCTCGTCCCAGTAGTGCACTCTAATTATTTGGATAAATGCTTGAGTGAGATTTGTTTTTATTCTATCATTTTTGGCTGGCGTAGAGCCGCTTGTGCTTAGCCTCGCCTTATGGCGGTGTCCCCATGGTGTTGGCGCTCCCAAGTGTTGGCTGTTTGGTTGATTCGATGTGCCCATGCCATCCCCTTCGCCATTGGGGGCTTTCTCAGTCAGCGATGCTAGGGCCAACCGTGGATGACCGCTAAGGCTATGGCATCTAAGTCACCTGGCCATGAGGTGGCCGATCCATAGCTGCCAATTTGGTGGTCTGTGAAAGCGCCTAATGGTCGTAGCTCGGGTATCCGACGAGAGCATGCTGTGGTGTTGTTGGTCAGATTAGGGTGGACTGCCTAGCTTGAGCTGCCTAGGCATTGTCGTGACCAAAATTTCGGGTGTATCACCTAAAATTAACCTAATGGATTACTAAGTCTATCTTAACTCGGACTCTTTTAAGCTCATACCAAATCGCGACTTAGATTCAAATATTTAGCATGCAAAAGAGAGCCGCCACTAATTAGTTTATGGTAAGTCGATTAAACAACTAGGTAAAATAATTGGAGAATTATCTTACTTCTACAAACCAGAGACTTTGAGTACAGGGACTTGGTTATACTAGACATGTTTAATACCCTTTCGGTACCTTTCTTTTTTATTTTGAAAAAAAAACGTTTTGCAGGCAGCTTAAATTAATTTTAATTCACTTCCTTAAGTTCTAAACTCGCATTTTCTAGACTTAGAACTAGGGAGGACTAAGTCAATTTTTTGTAGGTATGCCTTCCCACAGTAGGTGAACAACTCATTCAAGCCCTTCAGAGACAGCCTTTTAGCAGAAAATCACTCAGCCCTTTAGTTTAGAGCCTAGAGACACTTAGAGATGCCATGATAGAAACGTTTCTAATCTATTCGAGTTGCATTTCTTGGAGGATCCTATTAGGCTGAAGAAGAAGATGAGTTTAGAAAGCCATAGAGAGGTTTTTCACAAAGCACATACTTTTCTTCAAGGGACTCTGCCTAACACATTACACCCTCCTCATCTTTTATAGACAATAAGAGGTCACACAAGGACCAAGCTCATGGGTTTGGATACAAACAGAGCCACCAGAAACTTCCGGGAGGGAATTATTCGTACACTATGAATAGTGATTGTATTGTGAACAGTACTTTCCCTAACTTAGTGCTACAGTAAAAGTGAACAGTGATTTGCTACAGTGAAATTGTACGGACTCAGCGGTCTCGTCCGTCACGAGCATTGTAGTCATAGTCGGAGTCATCCGAGCTGTACATTGTTGCTAGGCAATATGCATCATATTTCTGCTCAAGTGCTTCAAGGTCTTCAAGTGATAAAATCTGGTTGAGCTGGCGAGATGAGGATGCAAAGGCTTCTTTATGAGCCCAGTGAGATGCTTCTTCTTCGGCCCAATTTGTGTTGCCATCTTCTGTAGTGTTGGCAGGAATACTTGGCTGAGGCCAATTGGATGGCTGTGCATAGAATGATGTGTCTATGTTCTAGGATAAGGACAAATGTCCTAGATCATAGGGATCTTGGGAAAGAGGACCTCCCCAACGTGCATAGGGGTCATGGGTGGATTGGACAGCAGCATTTGCACTTGTTATTTCATGATCTTGGGATGATACAGCTTGTCTGTATTGCCTGAGTGCTTCTTTAGCTTCTGGTGCTAGGTCATAATGATCCCACGTAGTGGGTACTTTGTTCCACATATTTTTGGGAATGGTTTTGTTTTCCTGGCACAAGATTCTCTGGAGTTCTCAGTATTGATGTTCACAATATCTAACAGATCTTGGATAAGATTTGTGAATCCAAGCTTCTCGACTGTTTAGGTGAGGTCTATAGGATGTGGTTCCTATATCTTGTGGAGCGTCAATGATGTTGCCATTGTTTCTAAAAAAATGCCATGGACGTCTGAAAAACAGGATGGTATGGACTTTAGGATTTTGAGTCATGGTTCTCAGTTCTTTTTCTAAGAGATGTTTTTAGTGAGTAGGATGATAGAACCAATTAAGAAAGTCTAAGAGATTCTTATCACTTTCTTTCTCAACATTTCTTCCAAGTAAAAATATCCTAGTGAGGTTGACAATGAATCTTTTGGTTGGAATTTCAATGGCTATTAAGTACTTATTGGTTAAGTACCATAATAACATCTTGAGTTGATCCGTGAAATCATCTTCCTTCCAAATAAGGGGATGGATGAATGGATAATTCAAATTTAGCCTAAAAGGATAAAGAATCTAACCTCCATTGAATCTGAACAGGTCTGTGTGACATTGCCACATGAGATTTTCAAGATTCTCAGTGAGATTATCATTCTGGATGTGTTGAATAATCTCCTGGGGATATTTCCAGCTTGGCAAATCTCTGATCTTCTCAATCTTGTATTTCACTCCATAATTGAGCATATGGAAAGTAGGCCTCTTGATGTACATGCTGATTTCTGCTGGTGCTTTTGGTCTTGACAAGAAGTTGGCAAGCACATTCTTCTTTCCGGGAATATGCTTGGTTTCAAAAGAATATTTCGAAAACCATTCAGCCCATCGAAGCAATTGAGAATTTGGAATCTGCTTCTATTTAAACTTGGTCATCTGAGGGAAAGATGCCGTGTCTAATTCTACTAGGAAGTGATGGCTGATGAGATGGAATTCAAACTTTTTTATTCCATTTTTTACTGCCAAGATTTCTTTAAAAGTGGAATGGTAATGCATTTCAGCTTGAGAAAACTTTCTACTCTTATAAGCATAAAGATGTCTCTTACCATAATTTCTTCAAGTAGGATGGCTGCCCAATATTCATTACTGGCGTCAGTTTGAAGGATTCTCATTCCCGTTGATGGTATTTGCAATGGTGGGAGATTCTGCATAATCTCCTTAAGTTCAGCTACTGCTTTAGTCTGAGCTTTTCCCCAAGGTGGGGGATTCTTCTTCAGCATGGATTGCAAAGGAATCAGAAGTTTTGCAATATTTTAGACAAAATCCCTGAGATAATTGATTATCCCAATAAATTGTTGAACTTGCTTTGTCGTGAAGTTATCTTCAAGAAACTTCAATAACTCTTGAGCAATATGTGGCCCCGGGTAGTATGTTCCTTTATTCAGGTGCATACCAAGAAATTCAATCTCTGTCTGAGCAATATTCATCTTTCTTTGGGAAAGCATGATACCATGTTTTTTCACGATTTCAGCGAACTATTCAAGAAGCTGGCAATGAGATTGCTCATTAGGGCTGTAGAGCAGGATATCATCAATGTATATTGCTGCACTTGACATGATTGGTTGGAAAATTCTACACATGGCCTTTTGGAAAAGAGATAGTGCTACTTTTAAGCCAAAAAGAAAAACTTTCCATTGGAAGTGCTGGTTTGGAATACAGAACCCTGTTTTGGGTCTGTCTTCAAGATGAATGCCTAATTGCCAAAATCCGATTTTGAGGTCAAATTTGGAATAGATGCGGGCCTTGGATAGTCCAGTAAAAAGGGAATTTCTGAATAGTAAAGGGAATTTATTATCTTGAAGGAAAAGGTTAAAGGGTTGGTAATTAATTACCAGTCTCATTTTTCCTCTGTTTTGCTCAGCACGTTTGTTGACATAAAAGGCTTCACAATATCACTGCCCGTGGTGGCCGCATTGGTTTCGACCTTAGTACCCCATCGCCGGGGGAGGAGTTCGAAACTTCGCGTGGTCGATGCTTAAGTGCAAGCTGCGCGATTCACCTGTGCCTGGGCCTGTGGTGGTGGCCCAGTCCACCCTAGGGTTTACTCCGCCGCGAAGCGGCGCACGGAGGTTCCCTGGGTCACCAAAAAAAAAAGGCTTCACAAGCCCATTGAGAATTGGAGTTGTAATAAGGCCTTGTTGCAATAGTTCTGAGCATTCCCTTTTAGCTAAAGCCAAATGTTCTAGCTTCATTCCCATATGACTCACCTTTGTTGAATTAATGTCTTCATTCTTTTTGAATGGAAGGCGAACAAAGAACTCTGGATTTTTCCATAGAGGATGAGAACATTTCCGGGCGAATTCAGAATGAGATTCTGAATAAGATTCCAACAACTTTTGCATGATTTGATCTAACAGACTCATTTGAATGGAAAAGAGTCTCTGAATATTAACAAATTCAGAAAACTGATCTTTATACTTGAGCCCTTTTCCAGGGATGATGCGAAGCTGTGAGATCTGAGTCATGATATCCCAACCAATGATTAAGTCTTTGTTGGGAAGACTGGATCCAAAGATCTTTGTGGTTAAGGAACATTGAGGAAAGAATTGAACAGTCACTAGGGTGGTTCTGACATTTGTAGAAAAAGTGTCTCCGTAAGCAAAATTGAAATATCTGATATAAGGAGTCCAGAATTCTTCAAGAAGAACTTTGGTGTCTAAAATTGAACAACTTGCTCCAGTGTCAATGAGAGCAATTGTTGGAGAAATCTTTCCATAATATTTTGAAGCTGACAAAACATTTCTATCAGTCTAGTCTGGATATTTGCAGACCGACAGTTTAAAGTCTGAAGACTTTATGATCATAAGACTCGGGACTCAAGACTATTCTCACTGACAGTTTTTCTAATCTAGTGACGAAGGAAATCCAAAGCCGAAGTATATGGTTGAGGATTTGATCCTATCCTCTGGAGAAGATCCCTTGGTTGGATAAATATTTCGGATTCTTTTCATTCTTATCTAGATCGATTAAAGATCCGATGGTCGACGAAATATTCTTGGAATGTTCTATTCTTGGAAACCAAGATCCTGATTGTATGGGCGAACATGATTGATGGGCTATCGTCAGGTTCCTTAAATAGCTCGAATGATCTTCTTGATTGATTCCGTCCAACGGGTAGATTGGAGGAATTCCTTTGGTAAGTGCCAACGGCTATGATGGCATAAAGGAGTATAAAAGGAAGACGTTCTAGTTGTTTTTAAGAAAGTGATAGATAGAAAAATTCCAGAGTCTGAAGCACCTTGATTATTAGTCGATACAGTTTGAGCGAAATTGTATACACAGAGAGTGTTTATACTTAGCGATACCTTGAGCGAGTGTCGTAGATCATCTATACCTAAAAGTCAAAGAAGATCAACGCTGTAACATCTCTTTGTTCATAGTGGAATCCAGCCAATAAGCTGTCAGTGCAGAAGAGTGGACGTAGGCTTGAATCAAGCCGAACCACTATAAACCGCGTGTTCAATTCTCTCTTTCCTTTACTCAGTCTTACGATTGATTACTAATTGTTACAAATCCTTCAATTGTCTAAATATTGTGCAATCATCAAGAAAAATCCTTTATATACCTATTCACCCCCTCTAGGTACTCCTACTAGCTATATCAATTGGTATCAGAGCTCGTGTTCTTACTTTATTTGAAGTGTTTTACTTGAGTAAAAGATCCATGGCTAGTATGCTAGCACCTGTGGCTGGTGGAAGGGCAAAGCAATACCAGACCACCCTACTTTGATGGAAAGGATTACAACATCTGGAAGAACAAGATGAAAGCTTTCCTACGGTCAAAGGATCCTCTAGAATGGGATGTTGTGGAAAGAGGAATCACTCCTACTGCTGCATCAGTGTCTGAAAGAGGGAAAGAAACTGTTGAGACCAGCGGAATGTCTCAAGAAGAGATAAACAAGAGACAAGCACTCGATGCAAAAGCAATTTACTCTTTATATTGTGCTTTGTCACCAACCGAATATAACAGAATATATTCTTGTGTTACGGCAAAAGAAGTCGGGACAGATTACATATCACCTATGAAGGGAAGGCCGAGTGAAGGAGACCAGAATTAACATTCTCCTTGGTCAATATGAAGCCTTCAAAATGAAACCGGGAGAATCTATAACCGACATGTTTAGCCGTTTACGAGATATTGTCAATGGTCTTGAGAATCAAGGACAGAAAATTTCTGATCCCATGAAGGTGAACAAGCCGCTGCGTGGACTCTCCAAGGATTAGAATCATATAAAGACTTCAATAAGAGAGACACAAAGAATTATGCCATTATCTCGTAGACGAGCCGATTGGAACTCTTCGATCTTACGAAGTGGAACGAATTAATGAAGACGAAGATCCAAGAGGTAAGAAATCCATTGCATTAAAATCTAATGATGATTCTGATGATATAGATTCTGAAGAAGATCTAGACGATGAGGAGCTTGCTCTTATGATAAGAAAATTCAGAAAGCTGAATAGAAAAGGAAGAAGGTTCAACTCAAAGAAACAAAGTTTTCAGAAACAGCAAACCAAGTTTGTTGATAATGAGGAACCAAACAAAGATGTAGTACGCTTCGAATGTAAGAAAAATGGACACATCGGACCCTAACCTGTCCTCTTCGAAGAAGAGAGGAAAAGCTGAAAAGTCTCGAAAAGCTCTCAAAGCCGAAACCCGGAGCGATACAGAGTGTGAAGAAAGTGATGAGGAACATGCCAACTGTCGTGTCACGATGGCACTCGACTCTGGATGGATCGATTCGGACAGTGAATTTGAGGTAAGTGATTTTAAAATTCTGTCAAAGTCTCTAAATACATTGATGAACTATGTTTTAGTCTTAAGACTTCTTTCAAAAAAATTTCCGAACTTAAAAAGGAAAATTCAGCTCTAAAACAAAAGGAAAATATTTTAGAAGAAAGAGTGAAAAGTTTAGACTTGAATGTTTCTACTCTTAAAGAGAATGAAGATAATCTTTCAAAAGAAAATGCTTTCTTAAAAACCGACTTATCAAATATTTCAAAGAAATTTTCAATAGGGTCTGAAAAACTTGAGAAAATTCTTTCAAGTACAAAGACCTTACTTCAATAAGTCCGGTTTAGGTATGACAGCGAAACAATCCCCTTGATTGATTTTCCGAAAGTAAAAGAAAGAATTAAGAAAAGACCGTCGAGAGAGGCTTACAAAAATCATTTCAAGAAAGTTTTTGTAAAGTACGTAGGTCGAAATGCTCTAAGGTGTTCAAAGTGTAACAGTCGGGATCACTTTGAAAAAGAGTGTCCTATGGTTTGGAAGCTTTGTTAAAAAGGTATGGCCTAATAATGCTTATCCTACTAACACCAAAGGACCCAAGAAAATTTGGGTACCAAAGAAAGCTTGAGACTCTCTTTTGAATGGAGTCTCTGTCAAAAGAAGGTAAAGTGGTATCTTGACGGCGGATGCTCAAGACACATGACGGGAGACTCAAATTGCTTCATAAAGTTTATTCAAGTAAATGGTGGAAAAGTTTCATTTGGTGGAAACAACAAAGGAAGCATTGTGGGATTTGGAACTGTGAAAATTGAAAATCTCACAATAAGCAATGTCTCTCTAGTGGAAGGACTCAACTACAATCTTCTCAAAGCATTAGCCAATTGTGTGATCTTTTGGTTTCAAGATCTCCTTTCAAGAAGGCATATGTTCGGGAATTAGTAAAGACTCGACTCAGTCTTTCATGGATCGAAGGCATGGAAATATCTACCTCCTTGATGTAAAACCAAATGAAACACAATGCCTAATCTCAATTCAAGATGAAGCGGTCTTATGGCACAGAAAGCTTGGCCATGTCAACATGAAGCAATTAGCCAAAATCTCATCAAATAAACTTGTTCAAGGTCTACCTAAATTGCCATACCAAAAGTCTGATTCATGCACACCATGTATTCTCGGGGAAACGAGGTAAGAAATTTATTTAAGCCAATAAATCATGTCTCTACTAATCATGTACTACGATTCCTGCATATGGATCTCTTCGGACCAACAAGAACCCGAGCATTGGAGGCAAGAAATATTGTCTAGTAATTGTGGACGATTACTCTCGCTTTACACAGGTATATTTTCTTGCAAGTAAGTCGAAACCTTTTCGTACTTTGAGAAGTTTGCTAAAAAGGTTCAAAATGAAAAAGGATGTGCTATCTCAAGTATAAGAACAGATCATGGAAGTGAATTTGAAAATCAAGATTTTACAAAATTTTGTGATAAATCTGGTTTTAATCATGTGTTTTCCTCTCCATATACTCCGAGCAAAATGGAGTTGTGGAAAGAAAGAATAGATCTCTTCAAGAAATGGCTAGAACTCTTTTAATTGAAAGTAAAATTTCTTCACGATTTTGGGTGAAGTGTTTCAACAACATGCTATATCATCAATAGAGTCTTCCTAAGACCTATTCTAGAGAAAACCCCTATGAATTGTTCAAAGGTAAGAAGCCTATTGTTTCATACTTTCATGTGTTCGGTTGCAAATGCTTTATTTTGAAAAATGCAAATGATCGAGTTGGTAAGTTTGAAGAAAGATCGAGATGAAGGCATCTTCCTTGGATATTCTACATCAAGCAAGGCCTACGAGTCTATAACAAGAAAAGCCGGTCGGTGGAGGAATCAATGAATGTCAAATTCTAAGACTTAACGCAAGATGAATCCAAAGTCAGACTCAGTATGAAGAGTCTGAACCTGCTCCAGACCTTTCAAGGCTTACAACTCAAGAAGCATCTCAGACTTTGGAAGTCCATCATCAAAATGCTCATGAAGATTCAAATAAAGAAAGAGATCATCAACCAGGCAAATCAACCAGTAACTGGAAGCATAAGTCCAGTCATCCTAAAGATCTCATTATCGGCGAAATCAATGAAGGAATCCGCACTAGATCAAAAAGGCGTGAAGAATCTAGTCTTTGTGGCTCTAATTTCTGAAATTGAACCAAAAAGCATAGAAGAAGCTTTATCGATGAAAGTGGATCGAAGCTATGCAAGAAGAACTCGAGCAGTTCAACATCAATAATGTCCGGGAATTGACATCTAAACCAAAAGGTAAAACATTATTGGAGCCAAATGAGTATTCGGGAACAAGATGAATGAGGAAGGAAAAGTCGTACGAAACAAAGCAAGACTCGTGGCCAAAGGATATACGCAAGAAGAAGGAATAGACTATGATGAGACTTACGCACCAGTAGCAAGGTTAGAAGCTATTCGACTATTACTTGCGTTTGCTTGTTATAAAAATTTCAGGTTATTCCAAATGGACGTCAAAAGTGCGTTCCTAAATGGATTCATCCATGAGGAAGTTTATGTGGAATAACCACGGGTTTGAAGACCCAAGGAAGCCGATTCGTCTTGGACCGAAAAGGCCTTGTATGGTTTAAAGCAAGCATCTCGAGCTTGGTACGACAGACTAAGTAAGTTCCTAATGCAGAATGGTTTTGTCAAAGGTAAAATAGATACTACCTTATTTATCAAAAAGGAAAACAAAAGCTTTTTACTTGTTCAAATATATGTGGACGATATTATTTTTGGATCTCCTAATGAAAGTCTATGCAAGAAATTTTCTAAGTCTATGCGGGATGAGTTTGAAATGAGTATGATGGGAGAGTTAACATTCTTTCTTGGACTCCAAGTGAAGCAAATGAAGGAAGGAACTTTCATTCATCAAGAAAAGTATGCAAATGATCTTGTCAAAAGGTTTGGACTGGAAAAATGCAAAAAGACTGACATACCAATGTCATGTTCTCTCGAAGATAGACAAGGATGAAGAAGGGAAGAAAGTAGATCAAAAAGCGTACGGGGAGCATGATCGGTTCACTTCTTTATCTTACCGCTTCTAGACCACGATATTTTGTTGAGTGTTTGCATCTATGCTAGGTTTCAATCAGATCCTAGAGAATCCCATCTCAGTGCCGTGAAACGTATTATCAAATACGTTGCCTCATCTTCAAGCATCGGTCTTTGGTATTCAAAGAGGGGAGACTTTAATCTTCTAGGATACTCAGACGCAGATCTAGCCGGTTGCAGAGTCGATAGAAAGAGCACTTCCGGAACTTGTCAACCGCTTGGAAATAGGACAAGTATCTTGGTTTTCAAGGAAGCAAAGCACCGTGGCTCTCTCAACGACGAAGCGAGTATGTAGCTCTTGGAAGCTGCTTTGTTCGCAAATTTTATGGATAAAACAACAGCTACAAGACTTTGGCATTGAAGACTCATGCACGTAAATCAGATGTGACAACACCGGCGCGATTAATCTCACCAAAAATCCAATCCTTCATTCAAGAGCAAAGCATATTGAGATTCGACATCACTTCATTAGAGATCATATTCAAAATGGAGAAATCTCGATTCAATTTGTTGATTCAAAGAGTCAACTAGCGGATATTTTCACAAAGCCTTTGGAGAAAAATCAATTCGACGTTATCCGTTCAAGACTCAACATTTTGAAGCTTGAAGAAATTAAAGTCTAGAGACTCATCAATCCTCAGACTCTAATCTCTCAGACTCTAAATCCTCAGACTCAGACATTCATGGCTATAGACTGTAAGTTGCTATTTTATCCGGACTCGAAAATGTACGATTTTTCGTTCGTTATAATACGTGTGAAAATCGAAAACTTGTCTTTTCAAAAGGATTAATTTTGGCGAGTTATTGATTTTAAAAAGAAGTGTTCGTACACTTTCCTTGTGCCAATTAAACTTCCCTTTTCAAAAGGCGAGTTATATAAATACGTTTTTTTTTTTTACCCAATCTTCAAAACCCTAAAAGGCACTCTCCTCCCGATCCTGTTTCTACTTCTTGTTCATCTTCGAGAAAGTGGTCATTTTTTCTTGGGAAAGCAAGTGAAGGAATTTTTCAAACGACAAAGAAGGATGTCTTCTTCGAGGAAATCATCAAGAATCGCAAGCAGGGGACCACAAAGAATGGAGAAGGGACCGACACATTTCGATTTCACCGAGGAGGAAGACTTATCAAGTCGGCCGACAAAGCCCGATTCACTCTCATCCACGTCATTCAACGCCTTCTACCCCACAAGGTGCAAGTCAACATCTGGAGGAAGAGATAATCGAGGACGCCGACCCTGTAAGAGTCCAAAAACCCTCATTTATCTATAAGCTTTATCACGCGTTGAAAAGCACTGGTACACCATTGAACTATATAGATGATTTCCTTAAGGACAAGAACTATGGGAATGAGTATCTTTTTCTGCGGAAAATGGAGGAATTAGGAATTGCTCCGAAAGGAAAAGTAGAGGATGCACTTGCGAACATTCCAAGTGATCCTCGTGTACCAGGTCAAAATCTGATTGAAGGGAACGATGATGACAGAATGTTCCTTGAATTCCAACCTAGAATGGGTGTGGCAGCAAATGTGAAAGGAAATCGGATGGATTTGTTCAAATCAAAGGATTAGGAGAATGTGTATTTCAGACTGTTGAAAAGAGGGGTGATAAACCCTAGAAGTGTCGATTTTGACTTCCTGGACGCCATCAACATGAACTTAAGAGAGAAGTTGAATTTGCTTCAACTTGAGAAATTTTGCTCTGACACCACGGACGGTTATGCACAACTGACCGCATATTTCTATTTGAATCTCATCTTTTTGGATGCGAATAGAATTTCATTCAGTGTACGAAACCAAGTCTACGTGGTAGATGTGGACATGTTGGCGGACATAGTTGGAGTTGAACGAGGACGTTATCATCCAATCAAAGTCTCACCTGCTCGTACTACTCTGGAACTTGTCAAAGATAGGGATACAGAGAAGAGAATTACCTACTCAAGGATGGATGCCATCGATATCGTGCTTCATAAAATTGTGATCAACTGTCTCAGACCGAAGTCTACCTCAAAAACTGCCGTGTCTAATTCTGAAGCAAAATTGATGTATGCGATCAACTTAGGACGGAAGTTCTCTCTCCCTCATACCATTCTCTTCCACATGTACAGAGCAATGTCGAAAGACAAGGGACAATTGCCTTATCCAGGTCTGGTGACCAAGATCTTCAGACACATGAATATTGAACCGCCTCATACACTTTGTGTTCGACCGTGCGATAAGATAGTGGTAGGTTTGAAGATGTTAACGAAGATGCGTCGCAAGAACTTTCCAAGGCAATGGAGAAATTCGAGTGAAGTCTCCAGTTCCGTCTCGCTTCAAAGAGAAAAGGAAATGAGGCCATTGGAGCCCCATCGAAAAAGAAGAAAAGAACTCTCATCTTGGAGGATGAAGATGAAGAGGATGAAGATCCCACTATCGTGCATTGACAAGAACCGGACGTTACGTGCCTCAACCGACGTAACTTCGGAAGAAACGAGAGAGAAGAAGAGGAGCAAGCCAAGAACGAGAGAAGAAGAAGAGCGAGAGAGAGAAGGAGAAAGAAGTCTGAAGAAGAAAAGAGAAGGAGAGAAAGAAAAGTCTGCAGCTGAATCTGGAGAAAAGGGAAATCAAGATACAGAAGAGCATGATCATCACTCTTCCCCTTTTGATGTCCTAGAGACAGGGGGAGTTGGTGAGCAAGAAAGGTTCACACCACATGCTGCCGATAGTGAAGGTCTAAGACAATCTCCAGCAGACCCAGAAGAAGTTCAGGTTTCTAAATTACCTGAAGAAGGACACGATACGTCGACTCCAAATCTGCAAGATTATACAGAAGCTCCATCGTCTGCATTCACTCCATCTGAGAAAGCTCATGCAAGTACACAGACGGACAACTCAGCAGATTTTCGTCGTATTCTTGATATCCTTCTGGAAATGCGGGGACAAATATATGCTCGGATCGTGAGATTCAAACCATAAAGAATCTTTGGACAAGCATCTTTGGTTACCTTGGAGGACAAAATGAAAGACCTCGCTCTACAACTTCAAGCCAATGCCAAAGGAGAGGAGGTAGCTCAACTAAGGGAAAACTTGAAGAGGCTAGAAGGCATAGTCCAGTCTATGGGAGATTTCCAGATCGTACGCATTCCCAAGCGGCATTCGATTCCTTTCTCACCTTTTTAATGATGACAAAAAGGGGGAGAACCAATTTGAACCAACATCTTTTTAAACTTTGACTTTTTAAATTTGTGGTTATGTTTGTTTTTTTTTAGTTTGACTTGAGTGAACTTGGGTGTGAATTTAAATTTGACTGAATTAGCTGTGGATTTAGATGCTTGACTGGTTGCATTTATATCAAGTGTTGTTTTATGGTATTACTCATAAAAGACTAACCAATTTTCTCTGGATGCAGAGTCTGGTTGTTTTATTAATCTTTATGAGTTAGCCATATTACGTGAAAAATGTTTTTGCAGGTCAAAGTTGTTCAAATCTACAAGAAAGTTTTGTCACCATCAAAAGGGGGAGATTGTTGGAGAAATCTTTCGAATATTTTGAAGTCGACAAAACATTTCTATCAGTCTAGTCTGGATATTTGCAGACCGACAGTTTAAAGTCTAAAGACTTTATGATCACAAGACTCAAGACTCAAGACTATTCTCACCGACAGTCTTTCTAATCCAGTGACGAAGGAAATCCAAAGCCGAAGTATATGGTTGAGGATTTGATCCTATCCTCTGGAGAAGATCCCTTGGTTGGATAAATATTTCGGATTCTTTTCATTCTTATCTAGATCGATTAAAGATCCGATGGTCGACGAAATATTCTTGGAATGTTCTATTCTTGGAAACCAAGATCCTGATTGTATGGGCGAACAGGATTGATGGGCTATCGTCAGGTTCCTTAAATAGCTCGAATGATCTTCTTGATTGATTCCGTCCAACGGGTAGATTGGAGGAATTCCTTTGGTAAGTGCCAACGGCTATGATGGCATAAAGGAGTATAAAAGGAAGACGTTCTAGTTGTTTTTAAGAAAGTGATAAATAGAAAAATTCCAGAGTCTGAAGCACCTTGATTATTAGTCGATACAGTTTGAGCGAAATTGTATACACAGAGAGTGTTTATACTTAGCGATACCTTGAGCGAGTGTGGTAGATCATCTACACCTAAAAGTCAAGGAAGATCAACGCCGTAACATCTCTTTGTTCATAGTGGAATCCAGCCAATAGGGCATCGGTGCGAAAGAGTGGACGTAGGCTTGAATCAAGCCGAACCACTATAAACCGCGTGTTCAATTCTCTCTTTCCTTTACTCAGTCTTACGATTGATTACTAATTGTTACAAATCCTTTAATTGTCTAAATATTGTGCAATCATCAAGAAAAATCCTTTATATACCTATTCACCCCCCCTCTAGGTACTCCTACTAGCTATATCAGCAATAACAGTGATAGGCTTGGCAAACTTTGAAGTGAAGATTTTTACAGGGAAATGGGGACAATGAGTCTAACTCGAGAATATGACAAGGCTTGGTTCTGGAGATGTGGGTGATATATTAAAAATATCTTCAAACTCAGAATCTGACTCAATTTCACTAGAAGTAGAATAACATGGAACGACGCAAAGAGTTTGTTCGGATGGTTCTTCATCAGCAGAGAATAGTGATTCGATATCATCATTTTCAAGAGAAATATCTGTTTCATTCTCAATTTGATGTATAAATGATGCTGACCTTTTCTAGCTTGGGGACAATTTTTTGCAAAATGTCCTTTCTGATTGTAGATGAAGCAGCGATTTGATTTTTTGTGGCCTGTGCGATCCTTCCTTTTATGTAGGTATCACCATTTCTTCTTTCTTCGGAAGTGCTTGTGGCCATGTTTGGACTTTTTTAACCAGAACTTCTTGAAGTGCTTCTTTTTTCTGGAAAACTTTCCACAAGTACCATCACAGTCTTTCTTGGAACATTTGATCTTTAACTTATGGCGAGAGCAAGCTGTCTCGAGTTCTTTATCATCTGTGATGTAAGTTCTGACCATCTGTTGCTTTAGGCACAATTCTTCAAGGCATAGATGGATTTCTTGCTGTATTTCTCCCAAGGGAATATCCTGTACTCTCCTCTATCTTCCCAAAAATGATCTTTCAACCATCTGGGATAGTTCTTTAGGGATGGAAGTTAGGAAGACATGTTTCAGATTTGGATCAGCTCCAATCTGATAAAAAAGTTGAAGCATTTCTCCCGATAATGCTTATCAAAATATTTCTTTTGAAGGGAGCAACATTTTCTTTCGAAAAATTCTCTTATTTTCATTTCTATGAGATCAATGGGTTTTCCCACAAAGAAATGATATAAGAGAGTGATGGCATGGCTAAAATCAGGTGACATCAGAAAATGAATCTGGTCTTGTTCTAACACAGATTTCCACCAAAGTTTGAGGCTCCCTGTGAACCTCGTGACAAAATTGTAAAAGACATCATTCATATCATGGTTGGTGATAGATTGAGTATTTAGCCAAGTATGAAATTCATCAAGTCTTTCTGGCCATTTATGATAAGGGATGTCATCGATGGTGAAAAATTATTTTGAAGCCATGGACACATGGTATCCTAGATTGTTCTGGACAATCTCTGGCTCAGAGTAATTTGATTCCATTTCCTAATCTGGAGGATCAGCCATGAATATAGATGAAATTACTGGTGCAATAGGAAGGGAATCAACGTCAAGAATTGAGAAGGATGAGGATGAAGAAAAGGATATTGATTATGTTTCAATATCAGAAGTGGCAGGAACAGTTTGTTCGGCTGGGAATAGAGTCTGATCATTTGGAATGGCAGGATTAGGTTGTTGGGTAACAGGGTCAGGTTGTCCCTGAGTACCCAAATCCTTTAGAAAAGATTCTAATGGATTGGATAACATCATATGATTTGGCCTTTCTTTTATAACGATCGAACTTGATTCTATGGGCACTTTCTCTTTGCCTTTGTCCTTCTGTAGACTTTTGAGACGATTACGCATTTCTGCCATATCGGGTTCTTTTCTGAAAGAATCTTTTGGGATGGTAGCAAAAATAGATGTCTGTGGCGGTGGAGGTAAGTACCCAATTCTGACAGTAGTAGCAAAAGGGTCAAAAGGTTTGAACCTTCATTCTTCAAGGAGTTGAATTTGCCTTTTGAGCTTTTCTATCTCCGGCTTTGGGCTCTCAAGATGATAATACCCTAGACGCTGTCCTGATTCCAAGGCATTTAGCCTCTTTTAGAATTCAGAAACCATTTTCTTGGTAGTCTCATCATATTTTCGGAGATCTTGTTGCACATTTCCAATCTTGGAATCAATTGCTTTGAAAGCATTATTTTGTGCCAACAAAGTCTTAGATTGCCAATTTAGAACAGCTTCAGCAGCAGGAGTTCTTCTCTGTCTCCCATGTTCATCCACATCATTGGGGGCAGGTATCTTTGGAACATGACGGTATCTGCCTTGTAGATCAATGAATTCTTTTGAAGTAGGAAAGGCGAGTTTAGAACTTTCCCAGACAAGAGGAGGAAAGTCTGTATCATGAAACATAGCAATGGAAGAAGTGGACGGTGTTTCTGCTAGAACTTCAAGTGGGTAGGAGTGTTTCTTAGCCCACTTCAAAATTGGCTTATAAAACGGGGAGAGAGCTGATTTTTTCTGAGGACTTGATGGAGGTGATTTTGATGGATTTGATGCATCCACCAATTTAACACCTAGATAAAGCAGATAAAAAATGCAGCACTCACCTCATAACAACGAAAGCATCTACATTGTTAATCAGAATTCACATCAATAGTCTTAGATATGATTTCTAATTAACACGCAATCACCCAACTTTTGTTTCCACTTGTTTGATGAAAATTTAATCTATATGCAATGTTATTAATCTAACATGATATGGCATGGCAATATGACTTAAACTATATGACATGAGTAAATTCCTAAAGAAATGCAATAATTAAATGTGCAAACTAAATTAACCAAATGGCCTAATTCTAATGACGAGCAATTTCTAACTAAATGAATCTAACAACAATCACTAGATGACGGGCATTTTATGAAATTAATCCTACATGACATGCACATGATTTTTTTTTTGTATTTTTTTTTATGAAAATTTGTAATTTAAAATCACTAAAAATAAAAATCTAACTAAAGCGAGACATATCTATTTTAAGTTAGGAATGGACCAATCTAAATCCTATCTTAATCTAGAAAATTATCTCGTCATGCAATCCAATCCAAAAAATATTATCTAACCTAGATACTACATGCATTTAAAAAAAAAAAAAAACCTATTCTATCATGCAACATCATCTAGGAAAACAATTCTAATCTACATGGAATGCACTTTTTTTGTATTTTCGGGATAAGTAGAACAATTAAAAAATAAACATTAAACCATCCATAGTCATCAAAGATGCTATCCATCATTCGAATCGAAATTCAAACTTGATTATTTCGCTAATAAAATTAATAAATTGATTTTAAGTCTTAAAGATCAAGATATCAATTTTACTCCCACGTGAATAATTATTATTCCATCTAAAACCTTATAGATAGAGTAAAAATTTATGCGGTTGCGAATTGGATGCTACATTAGGGAATTTTAATCATGCATTGGAAAATACTTCAAACAAAAGATAAAATATCAAAAACTAAAATAAAATAACTAATAAATTAAATCTACCTAAAAATAAAATAAATCTCTACCTAAATTTGAATTTTTCCTAGCGTGGCTAGGCTCAAGGACGGTGGCTGTGGTGGTGCTTCGGCGAGACTCGTGGTGTAGCTGCTTGCCAGGGGGTCGACAATTTGTTGTCACGGTAGCGAACCTCACCAAGGAAACCCGGAAGTTTGCTACTAGCGTCAGGCGAAGGAGTCGTCATGGCCGTCTTCTCTCTTGGCCTTTTTTTCTGCTTGTGGAAATTGTCTCCGTGAGTGCGGTACGGCCCTCCTCCTTCTCCACGTTTTCCTCCTTTGGCCTTTCCTTGATTATGTGGAGGTCGTGAAGATGAGGAGATGATGAACATGGATCTTCACAATGGCCGAGAAGAATTCCTTAAGACTTCTTGACTCATGCTTCATGGACACGTCTTATGCTTCATCCCCTTCGGTTATTCTTCACCAATCAATGCCTCTTTCTGTGTTATTTCTTTTGACTTTTCCCTGAGCAAGTGCTGGAACTTACGGCTCTTGGATGTCTCGTTAGGGTTGGCGGAGATCGGATCGGGTTGTTGATGGTCCAACGAGAGGGTAAAGGCGGCGGCTTCGCTATTCACGATGGGGTTTTGGATGACTGCATCGTATGATCAACGTCACAAAGAAAATACAACGTTGGGAGAGCAAAAGCTTCGTCGGGAATTTGCTGAATTTAAATTTGTGGACGCAAGCAGCAATTGCAGCAGCAGGGCGTCGGCAACGAGGGTGCCGATGCAAGAACAAGAAAGCAACCTCTCCCTCTTTTCTTTCACGTGTATCTATATTATGCACTTCCCTCAATGTGGCCGTATGTATCAATGTTTGCACCCCCCAACTCTGTAACATAACAACCTATTTATAGGTGATTGGACTAGGGTTTTAGATCAACATCCATGAGGAATTTTTTGAACGCAATATTCCTTCACCGATTTTATTCAAGATTGTGATAGAATTTTTCTCTAAATCCAAATCTTGCAAAGATAAAACACAATATTTTTTTGTCAACTTGCCTTATCCAAAAATCCATCATATCCCGGAAAAATTTCACTTTCCACTTTCTCACAAGATAATTTTCAATCATCATTAAAAAAAAAAAAAAAACTTGGGCCAACTTGCACGCTTTGTGGGCTTAGTCCAGCCTCTCAATTTAAAACTCAAAATCACCAATTCAAACCCCATCCTCCACCAATCCAAAAAGTAATGCAAAAAATGCAAATTAAAAATAAATATACATAAATCTATATGCTATGCAATTAATTATTTTTTCAAGGATAAAATTACCCAATAATTTTCTATGCAATAAATAAATAACTAGACCGCCAAAATTTAGGTGTCAACAAGCATGCCCTCGGCTGCACAAAGACGAGCGACATGAGTGGTGACAGTATTGTTGTCGCCATCACAACAAAGAAGCCACAAGTGAGGGAGAGATCACAGATCGAGTGGGCTAGGGCGGGTTTGTCTTGAGCCGACTCGTATACCTGACTGGCTCGGTTCCTTCGATTTTGGGCTAGGCTTAGTTTTTTTTTTTTTTACCCTTTTTTAAAGGTATCGACTTGAGCTTTACAACCATTTGATTTAAGAAGGGGAAAAAAGATTCCACTTCTGAATAGCTGGTAATTTGCCAAGCAACTCCTTCAATAAACAATATCTCAAAGTAGCTGCACCCTTAATCATTACATAAGTCATATCTTATAAAGAAAGTGGAATTAAAACCTTCTTTTCATTAGGCTAATGAGAAGTGGCAGCTTGGGAGAAGAATGTGATCTTATTTTCTACCATCCACGAACCATGCTCAAGAAAGAGAAAAACTTACAAAAAGTATCATATGACAAACAAGAAGAATGATCAAAACATTTGGGATGAGCTTATAATAACTACTAATGGTGCATTGTTTGAATGAAAATTTCATCATAAAAGAAAATACTTTTTGGGAATTCATTTTCCAAGAAAATGGTTAGTTTTCCTTTATTTATTGATGTGTCATCGAAAAAATTTTCTGTGTTTGGATCTTATTTGGAAAATGATTTCAATTTCATTACTTTTTCTCAAGCCCAACAAAGAATTCGAATTTTTATTTTTATTTTTTAGTTTTTACCTTTTCTTTTATTTTCTTTCATTTTCATTTTCCTTCTCCATCTGTCAATCATTGAGTCTCATCGATGACTGGTGACAGCCACCTAAGTAGCATTGATATTGACAAGTGACACACAACATGACAACACGTCATTTCTAAAAAAAATAGAGAATTACAATACATTATGAGAAATTATATACCGAGTGCATATTTTTATATATACATAATAAATTATCATTTTTATGATTATTTAATCAACTTAATTTAATTCGAGTTTATAATTAATAATAATAATAATAATAATAAAGAGCTTAGAATGAATTTATACTAAAAATGTTAATCGCCATTTATTAATATCATTAATTGTTTCAATTTTCAGTAGCACCGGTGATAAGAGCAATGCTCGTTGAGAGGAGGAGGGAATTGTGTGTCATGGAAAGTGCAAGTTAGAAGTGGAGAAGACTAGGTTTTTTTTTTCCTTCCTTTATTATTATTATAATTATAATTATTTTTTTTTACACATTTAGATTTTAACTTTCCATTTATTGATCATTTTTAAAATTGACTCCGTGCGTGTTGGAATTCCATGTTAGAATTCCGAACTTGTGTGTTAGGAAAGTTGACCACCTGTCGGATTTTTTGACACCTATTGACCTCATGTCGAATAGTATCGAAGAGTGTGGGATACGTCTAGAAGTGGCCAATACGATACGAAGGTTCCCGGAAAGTGTTTGTACCTTCTAGATGACCACAGGCGAGCTCGAGCTCATCAGGATTGGGTGAACCTTGAACTCATCAGCCTCAAGCATTTCTAGCCTCATCAGGGTCGAGTAAGCAATGAGCTCAAGCTTGCGAGGATTGACTAAGTCTCGAGCTCATCGATCCATGTCATGGCCGATTGCTGGATTGCCAGTGTGACTGGTGGAGGAAGGAGATAGGAAAAAGAAAACAGAGAAAAAAGAAGAAAGAAGAAAATAAAAAGAATAAATCAATTAAAAAAATTCGGCTTTTGAAAAAATAATTAAAAAAACCAATTTTAAAAATATATATTTATAAGAATAAATTTTTCATTAACCAAAGACTCGAGCTTGAGCATCAAGGACTAGTGCACGGTCTTTGTAAACCTAGGCCTAGGGGTTGGGACTAGAGTTTGAGCATCAGGGACCCAAATATGGACTCAAGTTCAGGTGCCAAAGCATTAGGTACGAGCACTAAAGGTTCGAGGCAAGCCTATGGAGAGTAAGAAATGTGAGTAAAGTTCAGCTTTACCGAACAAAGTTCAGCTTCGCTGCAAAGAACTTGACACACACATCTAAAAGGAAAACTAAGAAATGTGAGTAAAGCAAAATGGAGAGTAACAAACCGAAAGGAAAATAATGTAACGCAAACAGACTAATTGCTATCCATAACTTATCGAAACCTTCTCTTTGATAAGCTGCTATAAGCAATGAACTTATCTTAAATACCAATTCTAACCAACTATAAGGCAAATCGTGTTAAGCATATAAACCAAAAAAAAAAAAGAAATAGCCAGACAAATGTACCATGCTTATGACAATTTCTCTTGCCCGTATGATTAGAAAGACGCTTCCAATCACTGACAGATGCAAAAAGAGTTTCAGTTGAATTTTACCAAAGGCGAACTACTTTTTCAGAAAACAACACATTGGTAATAAATTGAAATTCCCAATCTCAACCTTGAGGGTGGATAGGCTAGCATCAACTTATGCCAAAAGAAATATAATGGACTTCCCATAGTATGAAGTGAATTAAAAATCATAGCATCCTCCTCCAAAATGCGGTCGATTTCCAGTAAGGTGATTTCCTTTCCTTGTATTAAGAAAAGATATCCTTTCATCCATTTGGCGACCATTGAAATCAGATAGAATGAAGCAGATTGTGCTGCGAATGTCTTAGTTCATTTTGCTTCCTTGGTGCTCTAGATTATTTACCGTCGTGATTAGCATTGCCGTAGATTCTGTCATTAGGCTCCAATTGTTCCTAGGAAATGCGTTATGAAAAAAAATGGCCTTCTTAATAGTTGCCTCTGATACTTATTTCTGTTAACATCAATTATATAATCTCACGAGTTCCTCAGTACTACTTTTAGTACTATAGCCATGATACTATACAAGCATGGAACTTGTCCTTTTCAGTTAAAGTAATGAACTAAGCAACCCCTTCACTTTCTAACCTATTACCACATGCTAATTGTCTACCAACAATGCACATATGCTGGAGAAACCATGATATGAACAATCTTTTAAAGTGCTGATTTTTTCTCGAGAAGTAGTAGTAGGACATGGTATTTGAACAAGTTATTGGGAAGCACACGCCATTGGAGACATATGGCTGGTTGTCTTCGAGGAATGGCTATGTGATATGGCCTAAGCGGGATCTATTTATGACACCTTAAGCTAACGAATTTATAAATGGGTTAAGCAAAACCACTGTGATCTACGTCAACTTGAACACTAAATACATGTCTTGTGAAAGAATTGCACCACCAAAGCCAACCCTACCGATCTGTGCACAAATTAAGCATGCATAGTCTTACAATGATTGGATCAGGTAAAAGTATATTCGAGGGGAAGCCCGTATATGGCTAGACCAACGATAAGATGACAATAAGCTGATTTGAACACGTGAAATGACAACCATCAATATTTAGCTATTCAAATTTAATAGCTCGGACTGAATCGGTACCTCAATATTGATTAGGTCCAGGATCTCTTATTATGTTTGTTCATTCAATCAGTATTCTCAATATATTGCCTTGAAGAAAATTTTAACATCCATGCTCTTGAGCACGAGATTTATCCTCTTGCATGTCTACCATTTCACCACCATAAACTGTGCAAAGTTAAGCAAACCTAGAGAAATTCTCTTGTAACAATGCTAGAGCTTCAATGTAAAGGCGAGAGAGAAAAGGAGGGAGATGATGGAAATGGGACATAAAGTTATAGCTCTTATTTGTTATATTAATACCTAGTATCATTAAAAATAGTACGCTAAGTCATGTGATTGATTGTAATCGGATTTCCAACTAAATTGACCATAATAATATTTTGTGGAATTATATCATTAAAAATAGTACGCTAAGTCATGTGATTGATTGTAATCGGGCTTCCAACCAAGTTGACCATAATAATATTTTATGGAATGATCGATTGATTAAATAGCACGTATATGACATGTATGCGACACGCATATTGATTTAGTAAATTATGTAACTTTTTCCTCCTCTCGCGAGTGTATGCTCGAACCAAGGAGATACTAGAATAGATGCTCATGTCAATAAGTCTACGAGAATGCATAAAAAGTCATTAGATACATATGGAAGATGAGAACGATAATATTCAAAGAATACGAAAAGTATATTTCTCCAAGAAAGTCGGAATGTATCGTGTATCACCTCTTGTGCGGAGCACACGTTCTTTTCTTTGTTAAATTATTCTGTTTTTATTATTATTCATTTCCACATCCTCTGCATTTGAAACATCATATGTTAATGCTAAAAACCAAGCAACATTACTTGTTAGCAGAGTAAAGAAGAAACCAATGCATTATGTTTTCTTAAATAATAGATATGATGTTACTAATGAAAGGTGAGGTGAGAGAAAACACAAAGCATGCGAAAACAATAATGCATTGAACCTTTTCTTTTCTAGAAAAAAACAGCCTATGTGTCGATCTATTTATTAATAAGCCAGATGGGAAAAAAATAGAGCTTCTGGCGAAATTAAATAATATTAGCGCAAAGGAAAGAGGAAAAAATAGACCTTATGTTTATTAATTAATTGCAAAATCGGAACGGAGTCAAAGAGGAACGATTCAATGACCTTACATTTGGTGAGAAGAAAGAGGGGAAAAGAGAGGGAACTCCCCTTCCATTAGTTTTGGCAATATATCATTAATTGTCAAAAATCCTCTTTCAACATCTTTTTTGGTAGTATATCATTAATTGTCACCAATCCTCTTATTTGACATCCTTTCTGGTATTGTAAGTCACTTAGATGGACTGGATAAGAGTCACTAATTCAAATGCATCTTTTTCGGTGGTATATTATTAATTGTCACCGACCCTCTTATTTGACATCTTTTCTGGCGTTGTGAGTCACTTAGATGGACTGGATAAGAGTGACTAGTTCAAATGCATCTTTTTTGGTAGCATATCATTAATTGTCACCAACCCTCTTGTTGGCGTGAGCTGATTTGTAGAAGTGATATGTATAGGAAGAAAATATTTATATATGCGCGAGTTGATTTGTTGGGGTAATGCATATAGAAAGCGAATAAATTACCTAATAGGCGATTGTCACCCTAGCAGTACTTGTATGTGTGTGTGTGTGTATATATATATGTAGCCTTGTAAAGAAAAAAGATATACTAAGAATGATAGTGATCTATTTTTCAACATGGTATTAGAGCAGGAACCCTAGTTTTCTCCACATTCTTTCGACCAAATCAAATCGCAGCCGCAGCATTGACTTGTGCTGTTGTTGCACTAATTTGACCCTAACCAGAAAGTCCTTTGCGAAGGAATTGTGATTGAAACCATGACAAAGCCAACTGATGAGGTACCTCATCAAGACCGAGGGGAGAACTCAATAACTGCTTCTCTTCTAGAGAATCTTACTATGAAGCTGACATAGATTTTGACTCAGAGTTCGACATAGGTATCAACACAATCCCAGGAGCTATCCACTTCACAAATCTCAGTCAAATTGGATGGATCAAATTATGGATTGTGGTCTCAAGTGGTGGAGATGTTCATCTTCGGTAAAGACAAGTTGGGTTATATTAATGGTGATCTCCCTCAGCCCTCACCTACCAATCCTCAATTTCGAAAGTGGAAGACTAAGGATGCGATTGTGAAGGGGTGGCTAATCAACTCGATGGATCCTGCATTAATAGGAAATTTTATTCGCTTCCTAAATGCGAAGATGGTATGGGACTCTGTTGCAACAACCTTCTTTGATGGAAGTGATGCCTCCCAAGTTTATGACTTGAAGAGGCGAGTGACTCGAATGAGACAAGGTGGAGAGACAATTGAGGCTTATTACAATAATCGTCAGGGTTTATGGAGGGAGATCGACTTCCATCGTCTAAACCCAATGACATGCCCAGCTAATATTGAGCGGTACAGTCTTGCCATTCAGGAAGACCGGGTGTATGTCTTCCTTGATGGGTTGGACGATCGTCTAGACAAAGTGAGAGCGGATGTTCTCCAAATGCAACCATTCCCAACTATCGAGCAAGCATATGCACGGGTTCGTAGGGAGGATACGAGACAGTCAGTGATGCTCACCCATACTGATTCCACGTTTGGGTCTACTGCCATGGTGGCACAGGGAAGCAAGACAAGTGTCCGAGAATCACCAGTAATGCCAACTCTACAAATGAATAAATCAGGAGCTACGCAAGGGGGTGGGCGGACGAATAACAGTTCATGAACTACAATTTCATTTGGAGGATGCTCACATTGTGGGAATGCTAAGCATACTTAAGAGACATGCTTTAAGCTCCATGGCTATCCAGAGTGGTGGAAGGAATTGAAGGTGCGAAAACAAGCCAACGGGGGTACTAACAGTGGAAAAGGGAAAGTTTTTCTTGCTAAGATGGAACCTCAGCTATCTTTGGTGCCTCAAGTTGAAATTCAAGACCAACTGGCTACGTCCAATTTAGGTAATATCCAAGGTAATTGTGGTTGTGCGCTGGTTCTCCCTAATCATAGTAGTTGTGATGGATGGGTTATCGATTCAAGGGCTACGAAGCATATAACCTTTAGCCCAGATGATTTTGTAAGCATTACAGAACCAAGACGATGCAATATCTCAAATGCAAATGGGAATACATACCCAGTGACAGGGGCTGGTGTGGTTGCGGTTTCCCCTCAATTGTCATTGCCTAACACCTTACTTGTCCCATCATTGACCATGAAATTAATTTTTGTTGGACAGCTCGCTGAAGATTTGAATTGTATTGTTCTAATGTATTCTCAATTCTGTCTTTTCCAGGATATCCTCACGAAGGAGATCATTGGACGTGGTACTAAACGCCGAGGGGGAGGGGGGTTGTATTACTTGGATGATCTCAAGTTTGGAAGTGTGCATCAAGTCCGAGGTTCACCTAGCAATAAAGAAAAACAGATTTGGCTTTGGCATCGACGATTGGGACATCCTTCATTTGGCTATATGAAAAAGCTATTTCTTAAATTATTTTTGGACCTAAAAGAGTTGGATTTCCATTGTCAGACTTGCATTTTGGCTAAGAGCTGAAAGTGCTAGTATGTGCACCTAGAGGGGGGTGAATAGGTGCGAAAACAAATTTTGCAAAATATAATGTAGAACTTTACTGTTAAGCTGAGTCTAGTTAACAATAGACTTTGAAGAGAAAATTGGACTCTAACAATTAAATAGAGTTACGAACAAAGTAAAAGAGTTCAGGGAAGAGAATAAGAACACAAGATTTATAGTGGTTTGGCTTAATCCAAGCCTACGTCCACTCTCTCGCAATGACAGCCCACTGGCCGGATTCCACTATGAATCAAAAGAGTCGTTACAGTATCACGTCCCTGATTCCACAGTGTAGAGACTTTGCTACACTTCCTCAAGGTCTCACAAATGTATAAACTCTCTTTTGAGTACAAATTTACGCTCAACAATTGAATCAGCAAAAAACAATGAGCTTCAAACTTTGGAATTTATTTATCGCGCACACTCGAATAACTAGAGCATCTTCCTTATATACTCCACCATGCCTTCATAACCGTTGGCACCTTCCAAAGGAGTTCTTCCAATCTACCCGTTGAACAGAATCAATTAGGGAGATCTCGAGTTACTTCAGGAATGTGACGATATTCAACTAATCCAAATTACCCGAATTAATTTCAAAACGAATAAAAGATTCTGAGATGCTATTTCCAGCCGTGAGATCTTCTTTAGCCGCTCGAATCAAATCCTTAAAGAAATACTCGATTTTGGATAAGTCTTCTTCGACGGTCTAGAAACTGTCAATGAGGGCAGATTTTAAATCTTGAGTCTGGCGGTCTTGCGATCTTCAGACTTTGACGAAAGAGTCTGTAAGTCTTCAAACTAGACTGATGGAAATGTTTTGTCAGCTTCAAAACAAATAAGGAAGTTTTCTCCAACTGTCTCCCCCTTTTTGATGGTGACAAAACTTTCCTGCAGATTTGGATTCTTTTGACCTGCAAGACAATACTTAAGCAGACATGGATATCTCATAAAAGATAAATGGATTAGGATAAAGATAGTATCGAATCTGCATCCACAGGAAATGAGTTAGTCCTGTAAAAACAACTATCTTTGCCATGAATACCAACAACGCTTAAGATACTGCAAGCATTAAAGGATCAAACAATCCAAACCAAAAACATAGTCCAAACCAAACCAATCACAACCAAACAAAAGTAAAGTCAAATAATAAAGTCAAACAAAAGTCAAATCTGCACCAACTTCTCCCCCTTTTTGTCAGCATTAAAAAGGTAGAGACAAAAAGAGAATTGGATAAAATTAAGATTGTTTTGGAACACGAACAAGCTGGAAATCTCCCATCAACTTGGCAGTCTCCTCCAGCTTTCTCAGATCCTCCTTCAGTTGCGTTATTTCCCTACCCTTGGCAGTTGCTTGAACTTGAAGATTAAGGGCCTGAACTTGATTGTGCAAAGAAACTGAAGAGGCTTGACTATCATTCTGCATATTCTAAACTTCGCATCCCAAAGCATAAATCTGGCCTCGCATCTCCAAAAGAACATCAAGCAATCTTCGAAAGTCTGCTGAGTTGTCAGTTTGAGTGCTTGCTTCGGCATGATCAGTTTGTGGAGTATTGACAAATGATGGCATTTTAACATGAGCACCTAGACTCAAAGATGAAACCTCATGACCTTCTTCAGGAAATTGAGAGGCATATACATCTTCAGGATCAGCAGGAGAACGACTAACATCATCACTAGTAAAATCAAGTGAAGAAGTACCTCTTTTCTCAGCAGCTCCCCCTATCTCAGTGCCTTCAGGTGGAGAGAAGTACTCTTCATGCTCTATCTCTTTATCAGTGACATGATGACTTTGTTCTCCTCTTTCCTCTTCTTCTGCAGTTCTTTCTTCCTCTGCTTCTTTCCTCATTGATTCCCTCTCTTCACTCCTCTGCTCTGTTTCTTCTCGGTCTTGATCCTCTCTCTCCTCTGTCTCTAGAACAAAACGCTATAAGTTCCTTAAGGCAAGAGCATAAATGGTGACATCGTCCTCATCTTCTTCATCCTGCAAGATGAGAGCTCTCCTTTTCTTAGATTGAGCTGTCATGGGCTCCTTGCCTTTTCGTTTTACAGCCACAGAGTCTTGACGAGTCTTGGCAGGGGTCTTCTCCTTAAAGCGCTCTAAAGCCTTGTTTAGCTCCTTCAGATGCATTTTTGAAACCATCTTCAGTCCCACCACCATTTGATCACAGGTTCGAATACACAGAATTTTGGGAGGCTGAATTTTAAAATGTCTAAATAGCTTTGTAACAAGTGCTAAATAGGAAGTTGTCCATTGTCCTTTACCATTGATCTATACATGTGAAACATGATAGTGTGTGGCAGAGAGAACTTTTTACCAGCATTGATAGCATACATCAGCTTTGCTTCTGAATTGGAGACATCAGTCTTTGATGTCGATTTGGGTCTAAAACAGTTAATCACAATCTTGTGAAGCAAGACATTTGAGGCATTCATCCTCAAGTACGAAATCCAACCTTCTGCCATTCCATCCCGAACAAGCTCCACAGTCGCACGACCAATAGACACACTAATTGATTGGAATACCCCTCTCTCTACTCCAATCACATCAGCTAGAGTGTCCATATCAACCACATAATCCTAGTCTCTAAAACTGAAAGAAAATCTATCCGTATCCAAAAAGCTTAGATTGGAATAGAAATACGCAGTAAGTTCTGGATAAGCCACTATTGTCTCAGAGCAAAAACGTTCAAGTTGAAGTAAAGTAAATTTTTCTCGCAACTTCACATTTAGCGAGTTGAGAAAATCAAAATCTACACTCTTTTGGTTCATCACCCCTCGCTTCAGCAACTTAGAATAAAGTCACTTATATTCCTCAAAACGAAACAAATCTGCCCTTTTTCCTCGAATATTTGCAGCAACATCCATTCTAGGCTTAAAATGAGTGCACATCTTTTCATCATCATTTCCATTAGGTTGATTAACTCCTCCAACACGTAGATCACTTGGGATATTCACAAAAGCTCTTTCTGCCGAGCTCGCAGGAGCAATTCCTAAACGTTCCATCGTTCGTAAAAAATGGGTTTCATTTCGGTACCTCTTCTCTTTCAAAAATTCATCAATAAAGTTCAATAAAGAACCTCCATTCTTCAAGGCGGAGTAAAGTTTAAAGGTAAAAGCAGACTTTTGAGTCCTTATAGGTTCGGCATCCTCAATAATTTCTTCCTCCGCTTGTTGTTGCTGAACATTTTGTGGTCTAGCCTAAGGAGAATTGCACAGTTGAGAATGTTGTGGACTCTGCCGTTGCCTTGGAGATACTTCTTCCTCGGTCAGATCAAAGTGCGTAGGACCCTCACGCATATACTGTGGTCCCCTACTTGCAATCCTTGAGGGCTTTCTTTGAGAAGCCATTGTCACAATCTTTGAGAGATTTCAAATTCGATTCGCGAGAAAGATGAAAACTTTGAGGATTAAACTAGAGAGTAAAAGTAAGAAAGTGAAGTTCTTTGCTTTTAGGGTTCATGAAGAAGGCGATCAGTATATAAGGCAATCGAAACAGGGTATACGGATCGTCGTAAAAAGAAAAATAGAAAATGTCTTTTCAAAAAATAACTGCCTTTTTGAAAATAGATAACTGTCATTTCAAAAGATAACTTCTTTTTTGAAAAGGAATGATTGCTATAATTACGAAAACTTGGGAAGATAACATCAATCAATTACAGATTAATAGACGAATGTACCTTTTCGAGTTTTTATCCAAAAGATAAACTTCTAAAACAGAAATAACTTACAGTTGTGATTCTTGATCTTCTGAGCATCTTTAGACTTTTATCTCTGAGTCTGAATTTCTTCAGATTTTAACATATTAAGTCTGGATCGAATAGACTCAAATTGACTTTTCCCCAGTGGCTTAGTAAAAATATTCGCTAGCTGATTCTTTGAGTCAATTAATTGAATCGATACTTCTCCATTTTGAACATAGTCTCTAATAAAATGATGTCGAATCTCTATATGCTTTGCTCTTGAATGAAGAATTGGATTCTTTGTGAGATTAATCGCGCTGGTGTTGCCACATTTGATCTCAGTGCATGAGTTTTCGATGCTAAAGTCTCTTAGCTATTGTTTTATCCATAAGATTTGAGAACAACAACTTCCAAGAGCCACATACTCTGCTTCTGCTGTTGAGAGAGCCACAGTACTTTGCTTTCTTCAAAACCAAGATACTGTCCTGTTACCAAACAATTGACAAGTGCCCGAGGTGCTCTTTCTATCAACTCTGCATCCTGCTAGGTCTGCGTCTGAATATTCAAGGAGAGTAAAGTCTTCTTCTTTAGGATACCAGAGACCCAAATTGGAGATTGTTGCAACGTATTTGATGATGCGTTTCGCAGCACTTAGATGAGATTCTTTGGGATCTAATTGAAATCTGGCACAAATGCAAACACTAAACAAAATGTCAGATCTAGAGGCAGTAAGATAAAGAAGTGAACCAATGATACTCCTGTATAGCTTCTGGTCAACTTTCTTTCCTCCTTCATCTTTGTCCAGCTTTAAAGAACTTGACATTGGTATATCAGTCTTTTTCCAATTCTCTAAACCGAACTTTTTAACAAGTTATTTAACATATTTTTCTTGGTGAATGAAAGTCCCTTCCTTCAATTGTTTTACTTGCAGTCCGAGAAAGAATGATAGTTCACCCATCATGCTCATCTCGAATTCATCATACATAGACTTAGAGAATTTCTTGCACAGACTTTCATTAGGTGATCCAAAAATAATATCATTAACATAGATTTGAACAATTAAAAAGTTTTTGCTTTCTCTTTTAATAAACAAAGTAGTGTCTACTTTACCTTTAACAGAGCCATTTTGGATTAATAACTTACTTAACATGTCGTACCAAGCTCGAGGTGCTTGCTTTAAACCATATAATGCATTTTTCAGTCTGAATACAGAGTCTAGTTTCCTTGGGTCTTCAAAACTAGGAGGTTGTTCCACATAGACTTCCTCTTGGATAAATCCATTCAGGAATGCACTTTTGATGTCCATTTGGAATAACTTGAAATTCTTTTAACAAGTAAAAACAAGTAATAATCTAATTGCTTCTAACCTTGCTACTAGTGCGTAAGTCTCATCATAGTCTATTCCTTCTTCTTACATATATCCTTTGGTCATGAGTCTTGCTTTGTTCCTTATAACCTTTCCTTTTTCGTACATCTTGTTCCTGAAAACCTATTTAGTTCAAATAACAGATTTACATTTTGGTTTAGAAGTCAATTCCCAGACATCGTTAATACTGAATTGCCTGAGTTCTTCTTACATAACTTCGATCAAGCTTTCATTAGTTAAAGCTTCTTTTATACTCTTGGGTTCTATTTCAGAAATAAAAGCCACAGCACTAGACTCTTCATGCCTTTTGGATCTTGTACGAATCCCTTCATCAATGTCGCCAATAATGAGTTATTTGGGATGACTAGACTTGTGCTTCCAGTTGTTGGTTGGTCTAACAGACTGCTGATCTTTTTCTTCATTTGATTCTTCAACGTCTGAAGTCTGAGCTGCTTCTAGGGATTTAGACTTTGTAGAGTTTTGAGCAGGTTCAAATTCTTCAGGTTGAGTCTGGATTGATTGATTTTGTAAAAGGTCTTGAAATTTGACATTCATCGATTCCTCCACAAATTGAGTCTTTTTGTTGTATACTCTGTAGACTTTGCTGGTGGTTGAATATCCAAGGAAGATTTCTTCGTCTGATTTTTCTTCAAACTTACCAGTTCGATCATTTGCATTTTTCAATATAAAGCATTTGCAACCAAACACATGAAAATAGGAAACAATTGGGTTCTTACCTTTGAACAACTCATAGGAAGTTTTCTTCAGAATAGGCCTTAAGAAGACTCTATTAATAATATAACATATTGTAAAAACTGTTTCAGCCCAAAAACAAGAAAAGATGTTACTTTCAATTCAAAGTGTTCTAGCTATTTCTTACAACGATCTATTCTTCCTTTCCACAACTCCATTCTGTTCTGGAGTCTATGGAGAGGAGAACACATGCTGAAAACCAGATTCATCACAGAATTTAGCAAAATCTTGATTTTCAAACTCACTTCAATGGTCTGTTCGTATACTCGAAATAGCATACCCTTTCTCATTCTGTACTTTCTTAGCAAATTTTATAAAATAAGAAAAAGTTTTAGACTTACTTGCCAAGAAATATACCCAAGTAAATCGTGAATAATCATCCACTATAACTAGGCAATATTTCTTTCCACCAATGCTCTGAGTCCTAGTTGGTTCAAAGAGATCCATATGTAGGAGCTGCAGCACATGATTAATAGAAACTTGATTTATTGATTTGAAGGAACTTCTAACATGTTTTCCCAACACGCATGATGTGCATAGATCAGATTTTTGGTATGTCAAGTTGGGTAGTCCACGAACAAGCTTCTTTGCAGAGATCTTGGCTATTTGCTTCATGTTGATATGACCAAGTTTTCTATGCCATAAATTAGCTTCCTCTTGAATTAAAATAAGACATTGAGATTTTTCTTGTTTGATGTCCAAAAGATAGATGTTCCCATATCTTTGCTCCGTGAAAGTTTGAGAGAAGTCTTTACTGGTTCCCGAACATATTCCTTCTTGAAAATTTATTTTGAAACATGTATTGCATAGTTGGCTGATACTTAGCAAGTTGTAGTTGAGTCCCTCCACTAAGGAAACATTGTTAATTGTGAGACTTCCAATATTTATTGTTCCGCATCCAACAATTCTTCATTTGCTATTTCCTCCAAAAGAAATTTTTCCACCATTAACTTGCATAAACTTTATGAAACAACTTGAATCCCCTGTCTAAGTACCATTTAACATTTTTCTTGATAGCGACCTGCATTTAAAAAAGAAACTCAAGCTTTCTTTGATACCCACACTTTCTTTGGTCCAATGGAGTTAGTGCAATATACGATCTTTGCCCAAACCTTCTTAACAGATTTCCAAACCATGGGACATTATTTCTCAAAATGTTTTGAGCCGTTGCACTTAAAACATTTAAGAGCACTACGGCCAACAGGTTTTACAAAGACTTTTTGAAAAATGATTTCTATAAAAGTCTTTTGTAGGTCTTTGTTTGATTCTTTCCTTTACTTTTGGAAAATCAATTAAATGAATGGTTTCAGAAGTCATTCCCAATCCTGATTTGTTAAAGTAAGGTCTTTGTACTGAAAGAATACTTTCTAATTTCTCAGATCCTATAGAAAACCTTTTTGAAATACTTGAAATATCACTTTTCAAATGTGTGTTTTCTTTTGAAAGAGAGTGCATTTTCTTTCAGAGTAATAAGACTTTTATCTAAATTTTCGACATTTTCTTTCCAAACAATCTCTTGTTGCTTCAGTGCATTTTAGTTAGGAAATCCTCTTGAGAGAGGTTTTGAGACTAAGACACAGTTCATCAATATATTTAGAGACTTTAGTAGGAATTTTTAAATTACTTACCTCGATTTCACTATTTGAGTCTTAGTTTGTATCTGTCTTAGCGTCTGAATCTGATTCTGATTGTCCCATTAGACAAATATTAGCATAATCATCATCACTCTCTTCGCATTCAGTATCACTTCAAGTTTCTGCTTTGAGTGCCTTTCTGTATTTCTCAACTTTTCCTTTCTTTTTCTTTAGCAAGGGACAATTGGGTCTGATGTGTCCATTTTTCTTGCATTCAAAACAAATCACATCTTTATTGGATTCATCATCATCTGCTGATTTATTTTGAAACTTTTGAAAACTTTGTTTTTTCCAATTGAATCTTCTTCCTTTTTTGTTCAGTTTTCTGAACCTTCTTATCATGAGGGCAAGCTCTTTATCGTCCATATCGTCTTCAGAATTTGTAACATCATAATCATCATTAGATTTTAAAGCAATGGATTTTTTACCTTTGGGATCTTCATCTTCATTGATTTGCTCCATTTCATAAGATTGAAGAGTGCCAACCAATTCGTCAACAGAGAGTGGCATGATCCTTTGTGTCTCCCTTATTGAAGTCTTTACGTGACTCCAATCTTTGGAAAATCTACGCGGCAGTTTGTTAACATTCATGGGTCCAAAGATTGGTTGACCTTGATACTCAAGACCATTAACAATTTCTATAAAACGACTAAACATGTCAGTGATAGATTCTCCTAGTTTCATCATGAAGGCTTAATATTAGTTGAGCAGAATATTGATTCTGGTTTCTTTCACTCAATCGGTTCCTTCATAGGTGATGTGCAACCTATCCCAGACTTCTTTAGATGTTTCACAAGAAGATATTCTTTTATATTCAGTAGGAGATAATATACAATATAATAAATAAATTGTTTTTGCATCGAGAGCTTGTCTCTTGGTTATCTCTTCTTGAGTCATCTCGCTAGCCTCAACAGCTTCTTTTCCCCTTTCTGAGATTGTTGTAGCTTTAGGAATGATTCATTTGTTTACTACATCCCATTCTAGAGGATCTTTTGATCTTAGGAATGTCTTCATCTTGTTTTTCCATATACTATATTCCTTCCCATCAAAATAAGGCGGTCTGGTATTGCTTTGCCCTTCAACCAAACCTGGAGCCAACATACTAGACATGGATCGTTAACTTTGAAGTAAAAACACTTCAATTTAAATGAGTACACAGGCTCTAATACCAATTGAAAGTGCTAATATGTGCACCTAGAGGGGGTGAATAGGTACGAAAACAAATTTTGCAAAATATAATGTAGAACTTTACTTTTAACCTGAGTCTGGTTAACAGTAGACTTTGAAGTGAAAATTGGACTCTAACAATTAAATAGAATTACGAACAAAGTAAAAGAGTTCAAGGAAGAGAATAAGAATACAAGGTTTATAGTGGTTCGGCTCAATCCAAGCCTACGTCCACTATCCTGCACTGACAGCCCACCGGCTGGATTCCACTATGAATTAAAAGAGTTGTTACAATATCACATCCTTGATTTCATATTGTAGAGACTCTACTACACTTCCTCAAGACCTCACAAATGTATAAACTCTCTTTTAAGTACAAATTCACGTTCAACAATTGAATCAGCAAAGAACGAAGAGCTTCAGACTTTGGAATTTATCTATCGCCACACACTTGAATAACTAGAGCGTCTTCCTTATATACTCCTCAATGCCTTCATAACAGTTGGCACCTTCTAAATGAGTTATTTCAATCTACCCATTGGACAGAATCAATTAGAGAGATCTCGAGTTACTTAAGGAATGTGATGATAGCCCACCAATCCTGCTCACCCATACAATCAGGATCTAGGTTTCCATAAGTAGAACCTTCCAAATATACTTCGCCATTCAACAAATCCAAATTACCCGAATTAATTTCAAAACGAATAAAAGATTCTGAAATGCTATCTCTAGCCGTGAGATCTTCCTTAGCCGCTCGAATCAAATCCTTAAAGAAATACTCGATTCTGGATAAGTCTTCTTCGACGGTCTAGAAACTGTCAATGAGGACAAACTTTAAATCTTGAGTCTGGCGGTCTGGCGGTCTTCAGACTTTGACGAAAGAGTCTGCAAGTCTTCAGACTAGAGTGATGGAAACGTTTTGTCAGCTTCAAAATAAATAAAGAAGTTTTCTCCAACAAGAGCCACCATGTTTCCTTTCCCATAAGTTTGAGTAAGAATAACGTGCCTCTTTCGTTAGTTCACTCTGATGTGTGGGGTGCTTCTCCTATTACTGCTATCTCGGGTTGTTGGTGGTTTGTTATATTCATTGATGATTGCACGCGTATGACTTGGCTTTACTTGAAAACTAAGGATGAAGTGGTTAATGTGTTTAAAGTATTTCACAAGATGGTTCAAACACAGTTTGATGCTAAGCTACAAGTTCTTCGAAGTGATAATGGCGTAGAGTATGTGAATCGACATCTCAATGAGTACTTTCAACAACATGGTCTCATTCATGAGACCTCGTGTACACAAACTCCACAACAGAATGGAGTGGCTGAAAGGAAGAATCGCCATATTCTCGAGACCGCTCGAACCCTCTTAATTGATGGACATGTTCCTTCCCATTTTTGGGATAATGCTGTTGCCACAGCGGTGCATCTCCTCAATTGAATGCCCTCGAAAGTGCTAGATTTCCGTACGCCTCTACAAGCACTCTCTGCATTTATCCCATTGCCATCAATCTTGACAATTCCTCCTCGTGTGTTTGGATGTGTTGCGTTTGTTCACATTCCGAAGAACCAACGTACCAAACTTGATCCATGTGCTTTACAGTGTGTGTTCTTAGGGTATGGTACTCATCAAAAGGGCCATCGATGCTACAACCCATCTACTAAGAAAACTTATGTGACTATGGATGTCACATTTGTCAAAGAAGGTCAACTTCAGGGTATTTTACATTTATGGGGGGGCAATCTAGTCACTTGAAGAAGTAAGAAACAGAAAGTGGTGGCTTTGTCGAGTGCAAAGGCAGAGTTTAAAGGGATGGCCAAAGGGCTATGTGAGCTTTTATGGCTTAAAAAGCTTATGTCTGAAATGGGATTTCCTCCTAGATTCGAGATGAAGCTTTTTTGTGATAACAAGGCAACTATTGACATATCACATAATCCTGTGTAGCATGATCGAACCAAACACATTGAGGTTGATCGTCATTTTATTAAGCAGAATTTGGATGCAAAGATAGTTAAATTCCCGTTTGTGAGGTCTGAAGATCAGCTAGCTGATATATTGACGAAGGCAATCTCAAGCAGAGCCTTCTGTTAGGGAAATCCCTTATGATGTTTTAAAGATAACAAAATAAATCAAATGCTACTAACATGTTTGATGGTTGAGTAATAGACCATACAAATGATAAAACATGTAAATGATATTATCAAAGTCTGAAGACGGCCAGAAGACTGAACGTAACACATGTCCAAAGTATATTTTGAAAATTTCCAGACTTCTGTGTCAAAGTCTGAAGACTGCCAAACTTTAGTGTCAAAGTCTATTCTACATCAGAAGTCTGCCAACTCTGACAAATTCCAGACTGAATGTGAATGAAGAACCAGAAAACAGACTCTATACTAAAGCTGAACTTATTCGGACTGTGTCCAGACTTTAAAACTAAATCTGTTAGAAGTAGAATATGTTCAAACCCAGATTGTAAAGTCCATTGCACTCAGACTCAGATTGTAAAGTCTATTGCTCTCAGACTTTATATCCAGATTCGACAGAACGTAACATAAGCCCTAATCATATAACGGCTAGTGATCTGATTTGGATTCCACATCAAGATAGATTTGGTTAACTTAATCTAATTGATTAACGATTGGATATTGAAGACAAGAACATTATATATGAAGAAGCTCTACTTATAGAAACCACGATTCTGTTTGTATGGGCGATTGGAATCAATTTGGGATTCTACTTTTGTCACTCAACGCTACCAAATCTTCTTAATACAGATTTGTCCAACGGGTAGATTGGAAGACAATCCTTGATAGACTGTCCAACGGCTAGTTTGGAAGTGGAGGAGTATTTAAGGAGATGGGGGACCGATGAGCAAGTAAAAGACGGAACGTAGAATTTATAATTCCAAAGTTTGAGTGACCTTCGATCATACGCTTGTCTTTGGTGAGCTTAAACGTTTGTGATCATGAGAGAAATACCAAAAGAGTGACTTAGTGAGATAGTGTGATCTACTAAGTGTTTGCACTCAAAATTGTAATCTCTTACTGATTGCATAGTGGAATCCAGCCAAGAAAGCTGTTAGCGTGGGAGAGTGGATGTAGGCTTGATCTAAGCCAAACCACTATAAAATCTGTGTTCTTATTCTCTTTCCTGAACTCCTTTGTTTTGTTCGTAGTTCTATTTAACTGCTAAAATATGATCTCGCTCAAAGTCTACTGCCATTCAGACTCAATTTCAAAAGTCTGTTGTTATTCAGACTCAGGTTAAAAGTAAAAGTTTTCACTGCATTTTGCAGAATTGTTTTTATACCTATTCACCCCCTCTAGGTGTTCATACTAGTCCTATCAATTGGTATCAGAGCCAAATACTCGGCCTATAAAAGTGTTTTTACTTTTGAGCTAAAGATCTTTTATAGTTAGTATCTTGGCACCAAGACTTATGGAGGGACAAAGCAACACAAAGCCACCATATTTTGATGGAAATGAATACAACGTGTGGAAAAACAAAATGAAAGCATTTCTAAGATCCACAGATCCCTTGCAATGGGATGTTGTAGAAAAAGGAATCAATCCCACTGCTATGTTTACATCAAATAAGAATGGCAAAGACAAAGAAAGCAAATCCCCCGCTCCTATGTTTCGGACGGGAATATCCAAAAGAGAAGCACTTGATACAAAAGCCATTTATTCTTTATATTGCGCTTTGTCTTCTGCTGAATATAACAGAATCTTTTCATGTGAAACAGCAAAAGAAGTTTGGGATAGACTTCATGTTACATATGAAGGGACTGATCGTGTAAAAGAGACAAAAGTAAACTTTCTACTTGGCAAATATGAATCCTTCAAGATGAAGCAAGGAGAGTCGATTGGAGATATGTTCAGCCGTTTTACAGAAATTGTAAATGATTTAGCATATCAAGGTTAGCCAATTTCTTCCCCAATGAAGGTCAACAAACACTTGCGAGGTCTCTCAAAATATTGGAATCATGTCAAGATCTCAATCCATGAGACTTAGAGGATTATGCCACTCTTCGTTGATGAATTGATTGGCACTATTCAATCCTATGAAGTGGAACAAATCGTTTATGAAGATCCTGAAGGTAAGAAGTCCATCGTTTTAGTATCTAACGCTGTTTTTGATGAAACAGACTCAGAAAATGACATGGACGACGAAGAACTTGCTTTTATGATCAAAAAATTCAAAAAGCTAAGTAGAAAAGGAAGGAGATTCGATGGAAGAAGACAATACAAGCAGAATGGGCAGAAAAGAACAATGAAAGAAGATGATGAGCAAGGAAATATATGTTTGATGGCACATTCAGACTTAGACTCAAATTCGAAATCAGAGTCTGACTCAAACACAGATTGAGAATCCAATAAGGAAATCGAGGTAAGCCATTCAAAAATTCCTATCAAAGTTCTTAAGTATATAAATGAGCTTTGCTTAAATCTCAAATCTTCTCTTAAAAGAATCTCCGAACTTAAAAATGAGAATTCTTGGCTTAGGCAACAAGATCTTTCTTGAAAAGAAAATTTTGAAATTTTGCAAAAAGATTTTCTACAAACAAAAGAAAGTCGAGATTTATTTGTCAAAGAAAATGATTCCTTGAAGAAAGAATTTTCAAATATTTCGATAAGATTTTCAAATGGTTCAAAAATATTAGAACATATCCCTTCTATACAAGTACCTTACTATAATAAGTCGGGACTTGTTTTCAATAAGGAAAGTGATTCTCTAATTGATTTTCTTAAAGTTAAGGAGAGACTTAGACAAAGACCTCTAAAGGCATTTTACAAAAATCATTTTTAAAAAGTGTTTGTAAAACTTGTTGGTGGAAAAGCCCTCAAATGTTCAGATTGTGGAGATTCGAAACACTTTGAGAAAGAATGTCCTAAAGTCTGAAGATGTATTAAGAAAGATTGGATAAAACAAGCATACTCTACTAACTCTCATGAACCCAAGAAAAAATGGGTACCAAAGAAAATGTGAGTTGTTTTTGTAGGATATAAAGAAGAAAGAAGAAAAAGAATTTGGTAAGGAAGGTAAATTTTTTAATTAGATTTGGGCACATAATTCTCATATTCGACATATCCTTGATTGATTTAGATTTTATTAGGTTCGTATTCTATGATTTGAAGAAAGAATCGTGTAATTATTTTTGATATCTTGCTTAGAGACAATTGAGTTTATTTGGTTTGATTTTATGCTCTCAAAATTGTCATATTTTGCAAAGTAAAAATCTGATTCTACGTGATGTTAATTATGAAAAATATTCCTAGATACTCAAGGATTTTATTCTCTATGTTTTTATCATACTATGACTAAGTGAGAATTTATTTTTCAAAATATCAATATGCATAATATTCTTTCTTTGAATAATTTGTTATGATGTTTAAAAAAGAATGTTTGTTTATCTATGGAGATTTTATATTTTACTCTAATGAAATGGAATGATCCAAATTGATGGATACCAAAAGCGAAATGAATTGATTGCAGGAAATTCTATAAGGGAAGAACGATCAAGAATCTACGCAGATTTTGGTACAATTTGAAAAATATCTCTTGTGAAAATTGGTAATGATTTCTTTGGTATATTTCAAACATATACCATGGGTAAGAGAAATTTTTTTTCATCCCGCCTTGCAAATTTCTACGTGCATTTATCATGATTTTGGATGATTGTTTATTATATTGCGAATATCTTTTGTCATAAATATAAGGCATTGCAATTTTAGCACGTGATAGAAATATCTATTTTCTTTTTGTGAAATGCATCTATAATATACTTTTTGAGATTTATATTCAAGGAAATCACTTTGATCTTGAAAGTTATTATTGCATATTTATGGATATTCTTGCTATATTCATGAAGGATATTTTATATCTAGCAAGTTTGATCCGCAAATCAAAAGAAGATATTACGTGATTTTTTTTTTGCAAAAATTATTATCTATTATACAAGATTCGCAAGTGACAATAGAATCTTCCATATGAATTTTGGAAAGCTCGATTAGAAAATCATGGAGATTCTATATTATCTTCGGAGGTTCAAAAATTCTATTCCTTGTGCAAAATTTTTGTTTATTGAGGAAATCCCTTATGCGTCGTATGAAAGGTTGAGTAGTTCTAAATTTTAATAATTGATAATTTTACATATGCTATTTAATTTATTTATTTGAAGAAATTGCATTATATATTATATGGATATTATTACAGTTTATTTGTGCAAAAAGTTTGTTAAGTTTATGCAAGTTGAATTCGAAACGAGCTTGATTGAAGAAAATAAATTTTTGCCTCGAATTTCAAAATGCAAGTGATCGTTGCGGATATTGTTGCTACGAAGGAAATAATGAAAACATATTCTATTTAACGTGCACAAGCAACAATTGTTTCTATTCGCAAATAATGTCATGATGACAGGGGGAGAAAGCGAATCCAAGAGAAATGAAAGAATCTTGATCATCTAAAAAAGGCAACAAATTGAGGGGGAGCATCGATCATTTATGGAAAAATCTTTTTGGATGGAATGTCATCTTGTTATGGAAGGAAGGAAAAGGTAAATGCGTTAGAATTTAAGTTCTACAAAATCTGGTTAGTGCATCTCTTATTACATTTTGTCATTAACAAATCTCTTATTGATATTATCATTTTATTATGACAAAAAGGATAAGTGAATTTTATAATGTATCCGTGATTTTTATTGGATATTTGCTTATATATATATGACCGAAGTGAGCCATATTGCATATCTTTAATATTTGACTTACTTTGTGAATGCTTATTTTTTTTTAAATTGTGCAAGATATATTTGTTATCATTTTATATTCTCTACGTGACTCTTTGTCATCGCTTTTTGATTATGACAAAAAAGGGGGAGAGAATATGAATATGCATATGTGTTGATTGGTTAATATTATTTATTGCATAATATTGAGCTGCGGTTATTTTTCTATATATTGTTATGCTCAATCTATTTGCTATCTTTTGATATCCTCTTATTTAAATTAATATCTTTAAAAGTATGTTTACAAATCTGCATATTCAGATATTGTTTTGTCATCATCAAAAAGGGGGAGATTGTTAGGGAAATCCCTTATGATGTTTTGAAGATGACAAAATCAATCAAAGGCTACTAACATGTTTGATGGTTGAGTAATAGATCATACATATGATAGAACATGTAAAGGATATTATCAAAGTCTAAAGACGGCCAAAAGACTTAACATAACACATGTCCAAAGTATATTCTGAAGATTTCCAGATCTGAAGAATGCCAGACTTTAGTGTCAAAGTCTGTTCTACATCAGAAGTCTGCCAACTCTAACAAATTCCAGACTGAATGTGAATGAAGAATTAGAAGACAGACTCTATGCTAAAGCTGAACTTATTCAGACTATGTCTGGACCTTAAAGCTAAATCTGTTCAAAAGCAGAATATGTTCAGACCCAGATTGTAAAGTCTATTACACTCAGACTCAGATTGTAAAGTCTATTGCTCTCAGACTTTACATCCATATTCGACAGAATGTAACACAAGCCCCAATCATATAACAACTAGTGATCTGGTTTGGATTACACATCAAGATAGATTTGATTAACTCAATCTAATTGATTGATGATTGGATATTGAGACAAGAACTTTCTATACGAAAAAGCTCTACTTATAAAAACCAAGATTCTGTTTGTATAGACGATCAAAATCAATTTGGGATCATACTTTTATCACTCAACAGCTACCAAATCTTCTTGATACAGATTTGTCCAATGGGTAGATTGGAAGACGATCCTCGAGATACTGTCCAACGGCTAGTTTGGAAGTGGATGAGTATTTAAGAAGATGAAGGACCGATAAGTAAGTAAGAAACGAAGCGTAGAATTTATAATTCCAAAATTTGAGCGACCTTCGATCATACGCTTGTCTTTGGTGAGCTTAAACGTTTGTGATCGTGAGAAAAATACCAAAAGAGTGACTTAGTGAGATAGTGTGATCTACTAAGTGTTTGAACTCAAAGTTGTAATCTCTTGTTGATTACATAGTGGAATCTAGCCAAGAAGGCTGTTAGCGTGGGAGAATGGAAGTAGACTTGATCTAAGTCGAACCAATATAAAATTCGTGATCTTATTCTCTTTCTTGAACTCCTTTGTTTTGTTCGTAGTTTTATTTAACTACTAAAATCTGATCTCGCTCAAAGTCCACTGCTCTTCAGACTCAATTTCAAAAGTCTATTGTTATTCAGACTTGGGTTAAAAATAAAGGTTTTCATTGCATTTTGCAGAATCTATTTTTATACCTATTCACCCCCCTCTAGGTGTTCATACTAGCCCTATCACCTTCTACAGCTCACTTGACAAGTTGGGCATTAGCGACATTTATGCACCAACTTGAGGGAGAGTGTTGGCGTGAGCTGATTTGTAGGAGTGATATGTATAGGAAGAAAATATTTATATTTGCGCCGAGTTGATTTGTTGGGGTAATGCATATAGAAACCAAATAGTTTACCTAATAAGCGATTGTTACCCTAGCAGTACTTGTATGTGTGTGTGTATATATATATATAGCCTTGTAAAGAAAAAAGATATACTGAGAATGATAGTGATCTATTTTTCAACACCTCTTAATTGACATCCTTTTTGGCATTGTGAGTCACTTAGATGGATTGGATAAGGGTCACTAATCCAAATGGTAATTTTAATATTTTGCCATTAGGAGACAGAATAGAGACTTTGTTCCTTGGAACTTCCAAGTTTTCGACTTTCTTTGATTTCCTTCATTTTTCTTTATCAATCGTGATGCGTCTCCAAGATCCCCGCCTCTCTCAAATTGTCCTATTTAGATGCAAAGTCTAGGGCTCACTTGTCACCCCCAAGAAAAGTTGTCCTTCTACTACCACACTTGCAAATAATCTCCAACGCAATCCAACGAAATGTCCATGACTGTAAGGTACCGGGACACTAACACCATAAAGCCTGAGACAAAGACGTGGAGTGGCTACCTACCACTCTCGGAGCTGGACCAAATTGACATGATCAGCCATTGGTCCACCATTTACTTCTACATGTGAAAGCTAGTATGAGCACCTAGAGGGGGTGAATAGGTGTGAAAACAAATTTTGCAAAGTAAAGATTATAATTTTACTTTTGAACTGACTCTGTTTAGCAATGGATTATGAAAAGGAAATTAGACTCTAACAAATAAATATTGATACGATCAAAGTAAAGAGCTTAAGGAAGAGAATAAAAACACAAAGTTTATAGTGGTTCGGCTTGATCCAAGCCTACATCCACTCTTTCGCACTGACAGCCCACCGGCTGAATTTCACTAAGAATCAAAAGAGTTGTTATAGTATAGCTCTTACTTGATTCCATAGTGTAGAGACTCTGCTACACTTTCTCAGGGTCTCATATAAATATAAACACTCTTTTGAGTACAAGTTTTCGCTCAACAATTGAATTGACAAAGAATAAGGAGCTTCAGACTTTGGAATTCTTTTATCGTGCACACATTCGAATAACTGGAACGACTTCCTTGTATACTCCTCCATGCCTTCATACCTGTTGGCACTTACCAAAGGAGTTCTTCCAATCTACCCATTGGACAGAATCAATTATGAAGATTTCGAGTTATTTAAGGAATATGACGATAGCCCACCTATCATGCTCGCCCTTACAATCAGGATCTAGGTTTCCATAAGTAGAACCTTCCAAGTATGCTTCGTTAATCAACGGATCTAAATTACCCGAATTGAAATCAAAACGAATAACAGATTCCAAGATGCTATCTCCAGTCGAGAGATCTTCTTCAATTGATAGAATCAAATCCTTAACAAGATACTCAGTTCTAGATAAGTCTTCTTCGACGATCTAAAAACTGTCAATGAGGATAGACTCTGAATCTTGAGTCTGGCGGTTTGGCGATCTTCAAACTTTGACTAAAGAGTCTGCAAGTCTTCAAAATAGACTGATGGAAACGTTTTGTCATCTTCAAAATACACAAGGAAGTTTTCTCCAACACTACAAACCACCCTCAGAATGGCTCCACTTGGCCGATGCCATCTTCAACACTCTCCAAGGTTCATTGAGCCGCGTGCTGATCCCCTTCTATTTGCTTGCCGGAAGGCTCGAGTGGCTCGATGGGGGACGGCTCCGACTCGATTGCAATGCCATGGGTGTTTGGCTCATCATTGTTGAATCCGAAGGTGAGCTCAATGACTTAGGCGATTTTTGTCCAGGCCCGGACTTCAAACAACTTATGCCAAGCTTGGACTACAGGATGCCGATCCATGAGCAGCCGCTATTGCTAGTTCAAGTCCACAAGTTTAGGTGTGGTGGGCTCGCCTTGAGTCTCTCTATATCTCATGTAGTTGCTGTTGGGCTAAGTGCTTCTCATTTCTACAATGAGTGGGCTCGGCTCGCCCACGGTGAGCCATTGAATATTGAGCCGTACTACGATAGAAAGGTTAGGCGTTGATTTAGAGGGTTTTCTTTTCGATAACTCATCTTTTCTTTGTTAAATTATTCTGTTTTTATTATTTTTCATTTCCACATCCTCTGCATTTGAAACACCATATGTTAATGCTAAAAATCAAGCAACATTACTTGTTAGCAGAGTAAAGAAGAAACCAATGCATTATGTTTTCTTAAATAATAGATATGATGTTACTAATGAAAAGGTGAGGTGAGAGAAAACACAAAGCATGTGAAAACAATAATGCATTGAACCTTTTCTTTTCTAGAAAAAAAAAACAGCCTATGTGTCGATCTATTTATTAATAAGCCAGATTGGAAAAAAAAATAGAGCCTCTGGCGAAATTAAATAATATTAGCGCAAAGGAAAGGGGAAAAAATAGACCTTATGTTTATTAATTAATTGCAAATTCGGAACTGAGTCAAAGAGGAACGATTCAATGACCTTACATTTGGTGAGAAGAAAGAGGGGAAAAGAGAGGGAACTCCCCCTTCCATTAGTTTTGGCAATATATCATTAATCGTCAACAATCCTCTTTCGACATCTTTTTTGGTAGTATATCATTAATTGTCACCAATCCTCTTATTTGACATCCTTTCTGGCATTGTAAGTCACTTAGATGGATTGGATAAAGTCGCTTAGAAGGACTGGGGTTCACTAATTCAAATGCATCTTTTTGGGTGGTATATTATTAATTGTCACCAACCCTCTTATTTGACATATTTTCTGGCATTGTGAGTCATTTAGATGGACCGGATAAGAGTGACTAGTTCAAATGCATCTTTTTCGGTAGCATATCATTAATTGTCACCAACCCTCTTATTTGACAATAGAGACTTTTGTGGTAGCATATCATTACTTGTCACCAACCATTAATTGAATAAGGGTCACTAATTCAAATGGTGACTTTAATATTTTGCCATTAGGAGACAAAATAGAGACTTTGTTCCTTGGAACTTCCAAGTTTTCGACTTTCTTTGATTTCCTTCATTTTTCTTTATCAATCGTGATGCGTCTCCAAGATCCCCGCCTCTCTCAAATTGTCCTATTTAGATGCAAAGTCTAGGGCTCACTTGTCACCCCCAAGAAAAGTTGTCCTTCTACTACCACACTTGCAAATAATCTCCAACGCAATCCAACGAAATGTCCATGACTGTAAGGTACCGGGACACTTACACCATAAAGCCTGAGACAGAGACGTGGAGTGGCTACCTACCACTCTCGGAGCTGGACCAAATTGACATGATCAGCCATTGGTACACCATTTACTTCTACAAACCACCCTCAGAATGGATCCACTCGGCCGATGCCATCTTCAACACTCTCCGAGGTTCATTGAGCCACATGCTGGTCCCCTTCTATCCACTTGCTGGAAGGCTCGAGTGGCTCGATGGGGGACGGCTCCGGCTGGAGTGGCTCGAGTGGCTCATTTGCAATGCCATGGGTGATTGGCTCATCGAGGCCGAATCCGAAGGTGAGCTCCATGACTTAGGCGATTTTTGTCCAAGTCTGGACTTCGAACAACTTATGCCAAGCTTGGACTACACGATGCCAATCCATGAGCAGCCGCTATTGCTAGTTCAAGTCAACCAAGTTTAGGCATGTAAGTTCATATAGTCAACCAGCACGACACCTGAGATTAGGGTTTCCATAGAAAACCCCTTGTGTGCTCCCTTGGGCATGCAGATCCTGAAATGTGGTCAGGTCCGGTTGTGTCTAGATGTGCTCAATGGCCGACTTCACATGGTCGTGCACCCGATTTGAGACGATTGCCACGCACGTATGGTGGTGTGCATCCAAGGCGCGCAAACACAAACCCGAGCAGCCGCCTGCGGCCACCCCTAAAGCTACAGGTGACCCTTATCCAATCCATCTAAGTGACTCACAATGCCAAAAAGGAGTACAGCGAGGTCGCCTGCTCGGGTTTGTGTCTGTGCGCCTTGCACGCACACCGCCATATGTGCGCGGCAATCGTCTCAAATCGGGTGCACGACCATGTGAAGTCAGCCATTGAGGACATCCGGAGACAACCGGACTTGACCTCGTTTCAGGATCTGCATGCCCAAGGGAGCACACAAGGGGCTTTCTATGGAAACCCTAATCTCAGGGTGTCGTGCTGGTTGACGTTGTCGCTGAACGGCCCTGATTTCGGGTGGGGGAGAGAGATTCACATGGGGCTTGGGAACCACAATTTGGATGCCGATTTTGTGGTTCTTCCAGGTCTTGAGGAAGCAAGTGGCTTGGTGGTGGCCGTGTGCTTGCAAACAGCGCACATTGAAGATTTCAAGAAGTTCTTCTGCGAGGATATTGTTGAGTAACTCAGGAATTGATTAATGTTTAATACTGCTACTGCTTTTGGTCAATATATTGTTAAATTGGGGCTTTGAGGCGGAGGAAGATATGCTTGGAAAAGAATTTTAAAAGACAATGTTTATTTTGAATAATGAAGTGCCGTTTACTATATTTTAGGTGTGTATATGTAGGGAGGTCGCCATTTAGGAATTAGTCATATAACCGAAATCGAATAACAAAATTAAGCAAAAAATATCGATATAGGAGAGATTCTTCAAATCTTCAAATCGCATCTCGAAAATCTACAAAATACTTATGGAATTTTTGATGGCCTAGAAATCGAGGGAAACCTGTAAATTTGAGATAAAACAATTCCCAAATCGGCGTCACCCGTTTACAACTTCAAAGATCTTACAATCATGTTTAATTTATGGGACCGCTTACTCTTTTGACACTTGAAAGTTTCCATATAGGCATTTGCCCATTGTTCTACCCCAGGCTTTGAGTTATGATGTATCTAGTTACGAGTTAAAGATCCAAGCAATTTTTATTAACACCAGAGGGTTTGAATTTTGTCATTACATAAAGACATGGAGTCATTTATTTAAAACTAATTGGCAGTGGATCCCCTATATGCCTCTGTTGGAGAAATCTATCCAGAATATTTTGAAGCTGACAAAACGTTTCTATCAGTCTAGTCTGGATATTTGCAAGCCTTCTGTTTAGAGTCTGAAGACTTTCAAGATCACCAGACTCAGCACTCAAGACTCAAGACTCAAGACTCAAGACTATTCTCATTGACAGTTTTTCTAATCCAAAGTGACGAAGGAATTCGAGCCGAAGTATTTGGTTGAAGATTTATTCCTATCCTCTGGAGAAGATCTCTTGGCTGGATTATTCTAACGGATTCATTCATTCGTTATCAAGAACGTTTGAAGATCCGATGATCGACGAAGTATTCTTGGAAGGTTCTATTCTTGGAAACCAAGATCCTGATTGTATGGGCGAACAGGATTGATGGGCTATCGTCAAGTTCCTTTAATAGCTCGAATGATCTTCTTGATTGATTCCGTCCAACGGATAGATTGGAGGAATTCCTTTGGAAAGTGCCAACGGGTATGATGGAATAAAGGAGTATAAAAGGAAGTCATTCTAGCTGCTTTAGAATATGATCGATAGAAAAATTCCAGAGTCTGAAGCACCTTGATTATTAGTCGATTCATTCTAAGCGAAATTGTACACACAGAGAGTGTCTATACTTAGTGATACCTTGAGCAAGTGTGGAAGATCATCTACACCGAGAATTCAAGGGAGAACATCGCTGTAACATCTCTTTGTTCATAGTGGAATCCAGCCAATAAGCATCGGTGCGGAAGAGTGGACGTAGGCTTGAAATAAGCCGAACCACTATAAACCGCGTGTTCAATTCTCTCTTCTCTCGTCTTACTTTGATTATTGTTTGTCTCATATCTATTAACTGTCTAGTATTGAGCAATTATCGAGAAAAATCGCGCATATACCTATTCACCCCCTCTAGGTACTTAATCTAGCTATAACAATTGGTATCAGAGCCCGTGTACTCACTTTATTTGAAGTGTTTTACTTCAGAGTAAAAGATTCATGGCTAGTATGCTAGCACCAGGGCTGGTGGAAGGTCGAGCAATACCGAGACCACCCTACTTTGATGGAAAGGATTACAACATCCGGAAGAACAAGATGAAAGCCTTCTTACGATCAAAGGATCCTCTCGAAATGGGACGTTGTAGAAAGAGGAATTACTCCTACAGCCTGCATCGGTCTCGAAAGAGGAAAAGAAAGCTGTTGAGACCGGCGGAATGACTCAGGAAGAGATTATCAAGAGACAAGCACTCGATGCAAAAGCAATTTACTCTTTATATTGTGCTTTATCACCTACGAATATAATAGAATATCTTCTTGTGTTACAGCAAAAGAAGTTTGGGATAGATTGCACATCACCTATGAAGGAACAGTCAGTGAAGGAGACTAGAATTAACATTCTCCTCGGTCAATATGAAGCCTTCAAAATGAAACCGGGAGAATCAATAAGCGACATGTTTAGCCGTTTACGAGATATTGTCAATGGTCTTGAGAATCAAGGACAGAAAATTTCTGATCCCATGAAGGTAAACAAGCTACTGCGTGGACTCTCCAAGAATTGGAATCATATAAAGACTTCAATCAGAGAGACGCAAAGAATTATGCCACTATCGTCGACGAGCGATTGGAACTCTTGATCTTATGAAGTGGAACGAATCAATGAAGACGAAGATCCAAAAGGTAAGAAATCCATTGCATTAAAATCAATTGATGATTCGATGATACGAGACTCGAAGATGACATGGATGATGAGGAGCTTGCTCTCATGATAAGAAGATTCAGAAAAAAACCGAATAGAAAAGGAAGAAGGTTCAACTCAAGGAAACAAAGTTTTCAAAGACAAGCAGACTAAGTACGTTGATGATGAGGAACCAAACAAAGATGTAATTTGCTTCGAATGTAAGAAAAAGGGACACATCGGACCCAATTGTCCTCTTCGAAGAAGAAAAGAGGAAAAGCTGAAAAGTTTCGAAAAGCTCTCAAAGCCGAAACACGGAGTGATACGAGTGTGAAGAAAGTGATAATGAATATGCCAATCTATGTCCGATGGCACATTCGGACTCGAGACTCAAACTCGGATCGACTCGAGACAAAGTGAATTTGAGGTAAGTGATTTTAAAATTCTGTCAAAGTCTCTAAATACATTGATGAATTATGTTTTAGTCTTAAGACTTCTCTCAAAAGAATTTCCGAACTTAAAAAGAAAACTCAGCTCTAAAACAAAAGGAAATCGTTTTAGAAGAAAAGGTCAAAAGTTTAGACTTAAATGTCTCTTCTCTTAAAGAAAATAAAGAAAATCTTTTGAAAGAAAATTCTCTTTTAAAAACTGACTTATCGAATATTTCAAAGAAATTTTCTATAGGGTCCGAAAAGCTTGAAAAAATTCTTTCGGCTCAAAGACCTTACTTCAATAAGTCGGGTCTAGGTATGACAGCGAAACTATTCCCTTGATTGATTTTCCTAAGGTAAAAGAAAGAATTAAGAAAAGACCCCGAGAGAGGCTTACAAAAATCATTTCAAGAAAGTTTTTGTAAAGTCTCGTAGGTCGAAATGCCCTCGGATGTTCAAAGTGCAAAAGTCCGGATCACTTTGAAAAAGAGTGTCCTATGATTTGGAAACCTGTTAAGAAAGTATGAGCTGATACTGTTTATTCTACTAACACTAAAGGACCCAAGAAAATTTGGGTACCAAAGAAAACTTGAGATTTTCTTTTAAATGCATGTCTCCGTCAAGAAAAAGGTAAAGTGATATCTTGACAGTGAATGTTCAAGACACATGACAGGAGACTCAAATTGCTTCATAAAGCTTGTACAAGTAAATGGTGGAAAAGTTTCATTTGAAGGGAACAGCAAAGGAAGTATTGTGGGATTTGGAACTGTGAAAATTGGAAATCTCACCATAAGTAATGTTTCCTTAGTGGAAGGACTCAATTACAATCTTCTCAAAGATTAGCCAATTGTGTGACACTTTGGTTTTAAGATCTTCTTTCAAGAAGGAACATGTTCGGAACCGGTAAAGACTCTACTCGAGTCTTTCATAGGTCGAAGACATGGAAATATCTATCTTCCGGATGTGAAACCGGATGAATCGCAATGCCTAATCTCAATACAAGACGAAGCAAGCTTATGGCACAGAAAGCTTGGTCATGTCAACATGAAGCAGTTATACAAAATTTCATCAAAACAGCTTGTTCGAGGTCTTCCCAAATTACAATACCAAAAGTCTAATCCATGCACTCCATGTATTCTGGGAAAACAGGTAAGAAATTCATTTAAACCAATAAATCATGTCTCTACTAATCATGTACTGCAGTTGTTGCATATGGATCTCTTCGGACCAACCAGAACTCAGAGCATTGGAGGTAAGAAATATTGCCTAGTAATTGTGGACGACTACTCCCGCTTTACTTGGGTATATTTCCTTGCAAGTAAGTCCGAATCCTTATCGTATTTTGAAAAATTTGCTAAAAAGGTTCAAAATGAAAAAGGATGTGTTATCTCAAGAATAAGAACAGATCATGGAGGTGAATTCGAAAATCAAGATTTTACAAAATTTTGTGATGAATCTGGATTTAAGCATGTATTCTCCTCTCCCTACACTCCTCAGCAAAATGGAGTTGTGGAAAGGAAGAATAGATCTCTTCAAGAAATGGCTAGAACTCTTTTAATTGAAAGTAAGATTTCTTCACGATTTTGGGCTGAAGCTGTTTCAACAGCATGCTATATAATCAATAGAGTCTTTTTAAGACCTTCTCTTGAGAAAACCCCTTATGAGTTATTCAAAGGTAAGAACCCTATTGTTTCATACTTTCATGTGTTCGGTTACAAATGCTTTATATTGAAAAATGCTAAAGATCAAATTGGTAAGTTTGAAGAGAGATCAGATGAAGGCATCTTCCTTGGATATTCTTCTTCAAGCAAAACCTACAGAGTCTACAACAAGAAAAGTCGATCGTGGAGGAGTCAATGAATGTTAAATTTCAAGACTCTATGCAAGACGATTCCGTCGAGACTCATCATGAAGAATCGAACCCGCCCGGACCCTCCAAAGCCTACAACTCAAGAAGCATCTCAGACTCTGGAAGACCAGCATCAAGATGATCGTGAAAATTCAAATAAAGAAAGAGATCATCAACCTGACAAATCAACCAATAACTGGAAGCATAAATCCAGCCATCCTAAGGATCTTATCATTGGCGACATCAATGAAGGAATTCGCGCCAGATCTAAAAGGCATGAGGAGTCTAGTCTTTGTGGCTCTCATCTCGAAATTGAACCAAAGAGCATAGAAGAAGCTTTATCGATGAAAGCTGGATTGAAGCTATGCAAGAAGAGCTCGACAGTTCAACATTAATGATGTCCGGGAATTAACATCTAAACCAAGAGGTAAAAGCGTTATTGGAGCCAAATGGGTGTTCAGGAACAAGATGAATGAGAAAGGAAAAGTCGTACGAAATAAAGCAAGACTCGTGGCCAAGGGATATACGCAAGAAGAAGGAATAGACTATGATGAGACCTACGCTCCAGTAGCAAGGTTAGAAGCTATTCGATTATTACTTGCGTTTGCTTGTTACAAAAATTTCAGGTTATTCCAAATGGACGTCAAAAGTGCCTTCCTAAATGGATTTATCCATGAGGAAGTCTATGTGAACAACCACTAGGGTTTGAAGACCCAAAGAAGCCAGACTCAGTCTTTAAACTGAAAAAGGCCTTGTATGGTTTAAAGCAAGCACCTCGAGCGTGGTACGACAGGCTAAGTAAGTTCTTAATAAAGAATGGTTTTGTCAAAGGTAAAGTAGATACTACTTTATTTATCAAAAAGGAAAACAAAAGCTTTTTACTTGTTCAAATATATGTGGATGATATTATATTTGGATCCTCTAATGAAATTCTGTGCAAGAAATTTTCTAAATCTATGCAGGATGAGTTTGAAATGAGTATGATGGGAGAGTTAATATTCTTTCTTGGACTTCAAATAAAACAATTGAAGGAAGGAGCCTTTATTTATCAAGAAAAATATGCTAATGATCTTGTCAAGAGGTTTGGATTGGAAAAGTGCAAAAAGACCGACATACCAATGTCAAGTTCGATGAAGATAGATAAAGATGAAGAAGGAAAGAAAATTGATCAAAAGCATGTACAGGGGAGCATCATTGGTTCACTTCTCTATCTTACTGCTTCTAAACCTGACATTTTGTTGAGTGTTTGCATATGTGCTAGGTTTCAATCAGATCCAAGAGAATCTCATCTCAGTGCTGCGAAACGTATTATTAAATACATTGCTTCATCTTCGAGCTTCGGTCTTTGGTATCCTAAGAAGGGAGACTCTAGAAAGAGCAGATCTGGCCGGTTGCAGAGTCGATAGAAAGAGCACTTCGGGAACTTGCCAGTTGCTTGGAAGCAGGACAGTGTCTTGGTTTTCAAGAAAACAAAGTACTATGGCTCTCTCAACAACAGAAGCAGAATATGTAGCTCTTGGAAGTTGCTGTTCGTAAATTATGTGGATTAAACAACAGCTACAAGACTTTGGAATAGAAGACTCAAGCACGAGAGATCGAGATGTGACAACACCAGCGCAATCAATCTCACCAAAAATCCAATTCTTCACTCAAGAGCGAAGCATATAGAGATTCGACATCATTTTATCAGAGATCATGTTCAAAATGGAGAAATCTCAATTCAATTTGTTGATTCAAAAAGCCAACTTGCGGATATATTCACAAAGCCGTTGGAGAAAAATCAATTCGATTTTATTTGTTCCAGACTCAACATTCTGAAGCTTGAGGAAGTTAAAGTCTAGAGACTGTCCAATCCTCGACTCGGACATTCATGGCTATCGGCGTAAGTTGTTATATTCAATCTCAAAAGGTACGATTATCGGTTCGGTTAATTTATAATTTCCGTGATAAATGGAATCGTGTCTTTTCAAAAAGATTAACTTAAAATTGGTAGTTATCAATTTCAAAAGATACGATTTGTTCACTTTCCTTGTGCCGATTGGTTATATATATACAATTTTTTCTCGACTAAACTACAAAACCCTAGAAAAGCATTCTCCTCCCAAACCTGTCTCTACTTCGTGTTCATATTCGAGAAAGTAGTCAACTTTTCTTGGGAAAGCGATTGAAGGAATCTTTCATCGATAAAGAAGGATGTCTTCTTCAAGAAAGTCATCGAGAATCGCGAACAGGGGACCACAGAGAATGGGGAAGGGGCCTACCCATTTCGATCTCGCCGAGGAAGAAGATTTACCGAGTCAGCGACAGAGCCCGATTCACTCTCCTCCACGTCAATCTTCACCATCTACCCCACAAGGTGTGGGTCATCGTCAGGAGGAAGAAATAATCGAGGATGCCAACCCTGTAAGAGTCCAAAAACCTGCTTTTATTTATAAGCTCTATCGTTCGTTGAAAAGCATTGGGACTCCGCTGAATATCGTAGATGAATTTCTTAAAGATAAGAACTATGGGAATGAGTATATTTTTCTGCGGAAAATGGAGGATTTGGGAGTTGCTCCGAAAGGAAAGGCGAGAGGAAGCACTTGCGAACATTCCAAGTGACCCTCGTGTACCGGGACGTAATCGGCGAAGGGAACGATGATGAGAATGTTCCTTGAATTCCAACCTAGATTGGGTGTGGCAGCAAAGGTGAAGGGAAATCGGATGGATTTGTTCAAATCAAAGGGTCGGGAGAATCGTATTTTGATTGTTGAAAAGAGGGGTGATAAACCCTAGGAGTGTCGATTTCGACTTCTTGGATGCGATAAACGTGAACTTAAGAGAGAAGTTCAATTTACTTCAACTTGAGAAATTTTGCTCCGACACCACAGACGGTTATGCACAGTTAACAACATATTTCTATTCGAATCTCATCTTTTTAGATGCGAATAGAATATCATTCAGTGTTCGAGACCAAGTCTACGTAGTAGATGTGGACATGCTGGCAGACATAGTTGGAGTTGAACGAGGACGTTATCAACCAATCAAAGTTTCGGTTGCTCGTACTACACTGGAACTTGTCAAAGACAGGGATACAGAGAAGAGAATTACCTACTTGAGGATGAGTGCCATCAACATCGTGCTTCACAAAATTGTGATCAACTGTCTCAGGCCGAAGTCTACATCAAAGACTGACGTGTCTAACTCTGAAGCAAAATTGATGTACGCGATCAACTTAGGAAGGAAGTTCTCTCTCCCTCACACCATTCTCTTTCACATGTACAAAGCAATAGTGAAGGACAAGGGCCAATTGCCTTACACAGGTCTTGTGACCAAGATCTTCAGACACTTGAACATTGAGCCTCCACACACTCTCTGTGTTCGACCATGCGACAAAATGGTGGTAGGTTTGAAAATGATGATAAAAATGCGTCTGAAAGAACTTAGCAAGGCAATGGAGCAATTCAAAGTGAAGACTCCAAAGCATCTTACGCTTCAAAGAAGAAAGGGAAGGAGCCCATGAGTGATCCAGTCAAAAAGAGAAGAACTATTATCTTGGAGGATGAAGATGAAGAGGAAGATCTCTCTATTCCTGCACTGAAAAGAACCGCAGGGCGTTACGTGCACGGAATCAACGAACGAGAGAGAAAAGAGAGACAAGAGAAGAACAGAGAAGCAGAGGAGGATCAAGAGAAAGAGAAAGAGATTGAAGAAGGAGAAGAAGAGGAAGCAGTGAAAGAAAAAGAATGAGAGAAAGGGAATGAAAGCGCTGAAGAGCATGACCATCACTCTTCCCCAATCGAGGTCCTAGAGACAAGGGGAGATGGAGAGCAAGAACGGACTACACCAGAGGCTGTTCACAATGAAGGTGTGAGTCGCTCAGCAGCAAATCCAGAAGAGTTTCAGGCTTCTCAAATGCCTGAAGAAGGACATGATACGTCAGCACTAGATTTGCTCGATGTCACCGAAGCTCCATCGTCTGTCGGCACTCCATCTGAGAAAGCACATGCAAGCACACGGACGGACAATACAGCAGATTTTCGTCGTATCCTTGATGTTCTTACGGAAATGCGTGGTCAAATATATGCCGGGACTGCGAAATTCAAGTTCTGAAGAATGCTAGACAAGCATCTTCTGTTTCCCTAGCAGATCAAATGAAAGACCTAGCTCTTCAAATTCAAGCCAATGCCAAAGGAGAAGAGGTAGCTCATTTACGGGAAGACTTGAAGAGGCTGGAAAGCATCGTACAGTCGATGGGAGATTTCCAGATAGTGCGCATTCCCAAGCAGAATTGACTTTTCTCACCTTTTTAATGATGACAAAAAGGGGGAGAATTGCAATTTGAACTCAACTCTGAACTCAATCTTTGACTTTAAATTTGTTTTTGTGTTTGAATTTTTTTTGAAAATGACTTGGGTGTGAACTTAAATTTGCTGATGTAGACTTTGAATGTTTGACTAGTTGCATTTATATCAATTATTGTTATATGGTTTACTCATGAAAGACTAACCGATTTTCTGTGGATGCAGAGTCGGTTGTTTGTTGATTTTATAAATCTTTATGAGATAGCCATATTGCTTGAGTATTATTTTGCGGGTCAAAGTTGTTCAAATCTACGGGAAAGTTTTGTCACCATCAAAAAGGGGAGATTGTTGGAGAAATCTATCAGAATATTTTGTTCGACAAAACGTTTCTATCGGTTTAGTCTAGATATTTGCAAGCCTTCGTTTAGAGTCCGAAGACTTTCAAGATCACCGGACTCAAGCACTCAAGACTCAAGACTCAAGACTATTCTCATTGACAGTTTTTCTAATCCAGTGACGAAGGAATTCCAAAGCCGAAGTATTTGGTTGAAGATTTATTCCTATCCTCTGGAGAAGATCTCTTGGCTGGATTATTCTAACGGATTCATTCATTCGTTATCAAGAACGTTTGAAGATCCGATGATCGACGAAGTATTCTTGGAAGATTCTATTCTTAGAAACCAAGATCCTGATTGTATGGGCGAACAGGATTGATGGGCTATCGTCAAGTTCCTTTAATAGCTCGAATGATCTTCTTGATTGATTCCGTCCAACGGGTAGATTGGAGGAATTCCTTTGGAAAGTGCCAACGGGTATGATGGCATAAAGGAGTATAAAAGGAAGTCATTCTAGCTAGCCGCTTTAGAATATGATCGATAGAAAAATTCCAAAGTGAAAGACTTGATTATTAGTCGATTCATTCGAGCGAAATTGTACACACAGAGAGAGTGTCTATACTTAGTGATACCTTGAGCAAGTGTGGAAGATCATCTACACCGAGAATTCAAGGGAGAACATCGCTGTAACATCTCTTTGTTCATAGTGGAATCCAGCCAATAGGCATCGGTGTCGGTGCGAAAAGAGTGGACGTAGGCTTGAAATAAGCCGAACCACTATAAACCGCGTATTCAATTCTCTCTTCTCTCAGTCTTACTTTGATTATTGTTTGTCTCATATCTATTAACTGTCTAGTATTGAGCAATTATCGAGAAAAATCGCGCATATACCTATTCACCCCCCTTTAGGTACTTAATCTAGCTATAACAGCCTCAGTAATGCTAAGTAACAACCAAGCAACAGTCTTCCCAAAAAAATGTATAACCAAGAAAATTCCGGTTGCCAACAAAAACCACCACAAATGAGACAAAAGATAACCCCAGCTGGACCACGCTGGAAAGCAATCAAGAATTTTCAATGTCAACCCCTGTTGTGTCAAACCAAACGCCACATGTGGAAAGAAAACGAACCAAACGTGAGTGATTCGCTCTAAAAATAGTCCACCAGCTTGCCCCGTGTTGAGTAATAGGTCATATTGCCTGAAGACCATAAAAACAACAAAGATAAGTAACTAAAAACTAAACTAGCCAAGGGAAAATGAGCCACACCGCTTGCGACTGCTAGAGCCGCAAGGGCAGGTGAGAACAGAGATAGCAACAATCAAGTGCCATACCGGCAGCAGAAGCGAGAAGGAAGTTTTTGATAGACACACAATTGCAAATCCCCTACCCCGCCCCGCGTGCAAATAATCACTACTGTTCCTACTCAGCAAACCGTTCATAGCAAGTATTACATTCTCATCCCCGTCTCCCGGTTTGGGTTGGGGGGAACCCGCCGGCCTGCATTGCCCCCACTGATGCCCCAGACACCAAAAATTCCCGCCTTGTAAAACAAGAAATCAAGAATAGGACATAAAATGGGAAAAGCAACAGCTCCGACAATCAAGCAGGCATCCTAGTTCTACGCACAGCCAAAAGAAATCCTCGCCCTGATTATTAAGCACGGCGCTCCTCTCTAACCCAAAGGACTGACGGATGTGCACAATATGGTCAACACAAGACAAAGTCGCAACCCACCTGGGAAGTGGAGACTCGGCGCATAGAGAGCGAGAACGAAGGACGAACCTTAATCTGACGGCGGCGAGCGGCGAGCGGGAGGCATCGAGAGTCTCAGAGGGGGATAGAGTGACGAGAATGGAGTAGATAGAAGAGGAGAGCTGTCCGTTTGCGCTTTCCTTAAGTAAACAATTTTTCCAAACAAAAAAACGAAAGCTAAAAATTATATAAAAAGAAGCGTTAATCCCGTGAAAAATTCCAAACTAGTAGATATATAGTCAATTTAACTCAAATTAATGTTTTGACTACCCAATATTCAAATTGTTACACATATGACAATTGATAAATTTATCATAGATTAATTTTTCGACCATAAAAACCCAAAATTGATATATTCCTGACATATTTAACCTATGTTAATTTTCATTAAATTAAATTAATAACCAAAAAAATAACAAATTAGTATATATACGACAAAGGAATGGTAAAATCCCAAACTAATATACTCATCAATTGCCACGTGCTATTTTACTTAGCAATTTCTCGGTAAAATTAAACAGAAAGTAACAAAAGGTAAATTTGTTACATATGTACTTTGGGATAAATTTGTTATCAGTTTAAGATTTTCAATAGTATTAACGGAGTTCATTTAGTCATAGTGAAGCAAACGGACCAAGCTTTTCCTCGACAAATTGACCCTGCCTGGCAGTACATGTTGGCCCTGGAATTTTTGGAATTTCAGGCCAAAAAGATGGGCCTAAAATGAGGCAAACACCTTTGGCTAGACATGAAAGAACGGGTATGGTCCGGCCTAGACCGGGTCAAAATTACTTAGCCCAATAGCTCGAGCCGAGCTTTCAACTTTATTCTTTATTACATTTCAAATATATCTTTTTATATTTCTAGTAATACGTCATTAATCATTTTGATCCTATATGAAAAAGTGAAATTTCAATAAGTGGGTTTACTTTTTTTTTTTTTTTAATGCTATGAAACAAAAAATAAAAATTTAAACCTTCATTGAACTAAATTGTTTACTTAATTGAACTAATGGATTGAACAAACTATATGAGAAAAAAAGGAATCGTCATAAAAATATCCAAATGGAAATTGACTTGAAACCACAAATTGCATTGTGCATTAGACTTTGAACTTAAATAGACATAATTTTTTTTTGTTGAAAAACAGATATAATTTACTTAATCAAGAAGATCCCCATCGAAATCTTCAATTTAACTTAACTAATAAATAAAATGAAATGCGGATAAAAATAGTCATCATGAAAGTGAATAATCCAAATTGAAATCAATTCGAAATCACAAATTAACATTAAGCATTGGCACTCAACTAGATAGTTTTTCTCACTTGAAGAAAATAAGTATCGAGTTCTTTCATTAAACTTATTGTTAATTGAATTAATGAGATGAAAAAGCATATGATTAGGAAAATCATCGTAAGTTCATTGTTTATGTCAACTAATGAAATAATATACCGTACGTTATTGTACAAAAACATGAGTTTTTTAAAACTTTAAAAAACAAAGGCAAAGCACTACTACAGTAAATAATAATACGATGTACAATTGATGAGTAGAACAATACTAGAAAAAGTCCATAAAATGCTCTCTAGTAATAGAACATTTAGTGATAAATTGTATAGGAAATTTAGAGGTTAAACTTTTAAGTCCTATGCAAAAATAATTTTGACATATGTTTTTATGAGCATTTGCACTAATAGTTACATAATTTGTTAAAATTTGTTAAAAAAATATTTTAGAGTTTTAAAAAAATAAATTAAATTATTAATAAAAAAGTGGGGGCAAGTCAGGTCGAAACTAGGACGACCGATCTCCCTTCCCTTTTTCTGCTGGCTAGGCCTCACCCACCCTCCTTTTTTTCTCTTCTTTCCCCTCCGCACGGGCAAGCCCCATTCCTTTCCCCTTTGACCCAATCCACACATTGGTCTTCCTCTCCCTCGCATCTCTGCAAATACAAATAAAATACAGAAGCAAAACAAAGGCGGGAGTAGGGCAAGGGTCACATCCAAGCCGCGATCGACAACACACTATTGGGCTTCGTTTCCTACTCCAAAGCCATGATAGGTCTTGACTCGTTTCTTTTTCTTTTTTTTTTCAATTGTTTTCTTTTGGGACGTGCGAGGAGACCGGTCATCATCCGATTTGTAGAGCTTGCCCTCCATTCGCCGCCCCCAAGTGATTTAGGGTCACTACCGTGAATGCCCCTTTTTGTCTCTTTACCTTGAGTCCCTTGTTTAATTTTGTTGTGGGTGTCGCCAAACTGGCGCTCGGGGCCGTCCAGCTTGCACAAGCTCTAGCCCACGTTGCCCTTGCATTTTGGTAAGATATTCTCGAATGTCGTGCGTTAAGGCTACCGGCATAGATTTGAGTCCCGGTTTGGGTCAGTAACCCCTCGTCCCAATAGTGCACTCCAATTATTTGCATAAATGCTTGACTGAGATTTGTTTTTATTCTATCATTTTTGGCTGGAGTAGAGCCGTCTGCGCTCAGCCTCGCTTTATGGAGGTGTCCCCGTGGTGTTGGCGCTCCCAAGTGTTGGCTGTTTGGTTGATTCGACGTGCCCATGCCATCCCCTCCGCCATTGGGGGCTTTCTCGGTCGGCGATGCTAGGGTCAACCGTGGACGACCGCTAAAGGCTAAGGCATCTAAGGGTGTGCATGGTTGCACACTATTTCTATTCTGTTAAGAGAACAGAAATTTCTCGTTCTTTTGTTTCGCAGGAACAAAAAGGAATGTAAACGCGTTTGGACGCGTTTTTGTTCCTTTTTTTTGTTCTTTTGTTCAAAGGGAACAAAAAAAACAAAACAAGAAACACAAATTTCTTGTTTCTTGTTTTTTTGGAACACAAATCGAAACACTTTTTTTTTTCTTTTCTTTTTTTTTCTTATTTTCTTTGTTCTTCTTTCTTTTGGCCGGTCGCCGGCCTCGGCCATGGCCGGCGACCGGCCGACGAGGGCCGGCGGCCTCGCCCGGCCACGGCGAGGCTCGCCGGCCCCGGCGAGGCCGACGCTCGCGTCCCGGCGAGGCCGAGGCTCGCCGTAGGCCGGGCGAGGGTCGGCCTCGCCATGGCCGGGCGAGCTCGAGCTCGCCCGGATCCGGCGAGGCCGACCCTCGCCCGGCGGCGGCGAGCCTCGGCCTCGCCGAGCCACCGCCAGCGACGCCGACAGCGGTGGCTCGGCGAGGCCGAGGCTCGCCGGCCGGCCGGGCGAGGGTCGGCCTCGCCGGATCGGGCGAGCTCGAGCTCGCCCGGCCCATGGCGAGGCCGACCTCGCGCCGGCCCGGGCGAGCTCGATCTCGCCCGGATCCGGCGAGGCCGAGCTCGCCCGGCGGCCGGCGAGCCTTGGCCTCGCCCGGCGGTGGCCCGGCGAGGCCGCGGCTCGCCGGCCGGCCGGGCGAGCTCGGCCTCGCCGGATCAAGGCGAGGCCGACCTCGCGCCGGCACGGGCGAGCTCGATCTCGCCCGGATCCGGCCTCGAGCTCGCCCGAGCCGGCGAGGCCGAGCTCGCCCGGCGGCCGGCGAGCCTCGGCCTCCTCGCGGCGGTGGCCGGCGAGGCCGTGCCTCGCCCGCCGCCGGGGGCGAGCTCGGCCCTCGCCGGCCGGTCGCCGGCCAAGGCCTTGGCCGGCGACCGGCCAAAAGAAGAAAAAAATGAAAAAGAAAAAAAGGAAAAATAAGAAAAAAATAAAAAAAATAAAAGAAATAAAAAAATTATCCAAATTTACCAAACATGTTTCGTTTATTTTTTATTCCGGAACAAGTTTACCAAACGCGTATTTTTGTTCAAAAATTGTTCCCTGAATGAAAAATACTTTTTTCTATTTCTCGTTCCCTGGAACAATTTTTAAACAAACACAACCAAACGCGCCCTAAGTCGCCGGCCATGAGGTGGCCGATCCATAGCCGCCGATTTGGTGGTCCGTGGAAGCGCCCGACGATCGTAGCTCGGGTATTCAACAAGAGCATCTTTGTGGTATTGTTGGTCAGACTAGGGTGGATTGCCTAGCCCGAGCCTGCCGGGTATGCCCTCGGCCGCACAAAAACGAGCAAGATGAGCGGCAACGGTCAGTCTTGTTGTCGCCATCACAGCAGCGAAGCCACAAGTAAGGGAGAGATCGCCGACCGAGGGGGCTAGGGCGGGTTTGTCTTGAGCCGGCTCGTATATCTGACTGGCTCGATTCCTTCGGTTTTGGGCTAGGCTTAGTTTTTTTTTTTTTTTTTTTACCCTTTTTTAAAGGTATGGTAATCTGCCGAGCAACTCCTCCAATAAACAATATCTTAAAGTAGCTGCACCCTTAATCATTACGTAAGTCATATCTTATAAAGAAAGTGGAATTAAAACCTTCTTTTCATTAGGGTAATGAGAAGTGGCAGCTTGGGAGAAGAATGTGATCTTATTTTCTACCATCCACGAACCATGCTCAAGAAAGAGAAAAACTTACAAAAAGTATCATATGACGAACAAGAAAAATGATCAAAACATCTGGGATGAGCTTATAATATATAAATACTAATGGTGCATTGTTTGAATGAAAATTTCATCACAAAAGAAAATACCTTTTGGGAATTCATTTTCCAAGAAAATGGTTAGTTTTCCTTTATTTATTTATGTGTCGTCGAAAAAGTTTTCTAGTGTTTGGATCTTATTTGGAAAATGATTTCAATTTCATTACTTTTTCTCAAGCCCAAAAAAGAATTCGAATATTAATTTTAATCTTGTTGCCACCAAATTTTTTAGGATGAATTACTCAAAGAAGGCTAATAGATTACTAAGTCCGAGGACTTGGCACGGACCCTCCCAAGTCCTACCAATCGCGACTTGATACTAAGAAATTAATCCATTTAAACATGCAATTATACTCAATTTGGAGCCACCACTAACCAATTAGGGTTGGTTAAAAACCCAAGTAAAGTATGGGAGACTACTTTATTTTTATGAACCAGAGATTCAGTAGGTTCGAGGATATGATTACGCTAAATTAGTCTAACGTCCTTTCGGTGCCTTTTCATTTTAATTTCAAAAATATTTTGCAGGCAGTATTGATTAATTTTAACTTAAGCTATTAACATGCAAACGGTGGTCATGTGGGTGCACAATCAATGAAATAACATTGAGTAAATCGAAGTGATAGATTGTAAGAAATTATTAACTACAACAGTATTAAGGTCTACTCTCTGAAAATGCATGCCCTAAACATGATTTCTAAATGATATGACACCCAATTTTTCCTTTTCTTTAAAAATGTTAATTATATGCAATCTTAAATTAAATTTGATATGCATGAATTTTACTTTAATGACATGTGAGATGCAATTCATATGACATAACTTAAACCATACAATATGTGTGCAATCTAATTTACATAATCCTAAATATGCATGTGTTACATGATATGGGATGCATGACATGGTAATTCTATATGCATGTTCTTTTTATGATTTTTTAATGATTTTTTTATACATATATGCAATCTACACTAACAATGATGACATAAGATGGGATTAATTATGAACTAACCTATTAACTAACCAAGTAAATGACCTTTGTGTTTTCTTTTTTTCCTTTTTTAAAATGACTTAATAATTCTTATTAAAAAGAAAGCAACATAATGATGCAATGCTAATCTTTGGCTCTTTTTTTATTAAAAAAAAGCTACACAATGGGAATACTAAAACATTAAACTATGACTCACTAACTAAAGCGCAACATGCGGTGTGCATATTATGAAATCTATATGAACTAAATAACATTTTTTATTCCATTTTTAGTTTTGGTTTTATTAAAGGAAAATTATCCTAATTTTATATGAATCTTAAAAATCAAAATGCGTTGTTTTAAACATGAAATGTGTATGAGTCTAAGTACCTAAATTCTAGATATGACAAATGATGCATAATATGTGACGAGCAAATAATGATAACGCACCAAAATACATGTCCTATTGAAAATCCACCAATGTAAATCAATGACATATTATCTTAATGCGAATCAATTACGCAAAGCAATCCATAAATTTGCCATGAAAAGTTGAAATAATAAAAAATCTAACCCGTCGTCTCGCAATTCAATATTTTTTATTATTATGGCTTAATATGACAAATTTCCTGATCGGATAATACTTATATATGACAAATCAAATTAGGATCACAAGCTAAGAATCCGACTACTCGAACTGAATTTAGCTTGAAGAGATTACCTAGCTTGGAAAAATTATCTCCAAGATGGAAACCAGCAAGGAACGATGCCAAGTTCACCCTTCTCAAGCCTCAAGTGACCTGCACAAGGAAAATGGTACCAACAGTACTGAACTTGCTGGACAACTCCAGATGAAGGTGGTCGGCGTCGGAGTGGGCAAGGGAGACAGCTGGCGTCGGAGCTCCGGCGAGGACTAGGCGGCAGCAGCAGCAGGGAGGCGTGGTGTAGGTGACCAGCGAACAGCAGGGTCGCGGTCGCAGTGGTGGTGATGAGCAGTGGTGTCGGGAGCAGGGGCGGCTTCGTGGGCCTCGCGGACGGCGACCAGCGGGGCGGAGCTTTGGTCGTCTGGTGGCAACAGAGGCGAGGCGTCGGTGACCGGCGAGCAGTAACTGGGTCGCGGGTTGCTATGGTGGTGGTGAACAGCGGTGTCGGGGCGAGCTCGTGAGCGAAGGCGAACGGTGGCCGAATCAGTGGGTTGCAAGGACGCCGCGCGATGCTCGTGGACCGAGCGGCATAGGTGGCGTTAGGGTCGTCGCGCGGTGAGAACAGAGACAGCAACGAAGCTGGGCTGTCAGCAACAGCAGAGGCGTCGGGGTCGTCGCAACAGATGGGTTGGCAGTGACTGACGAGGCGGAAGTGCAGACAAAGGCACTGGGTCGTGGTTTCAGCAGGCACCAGTGCTGGCGGAGCGACAGGGAAGGAGGCGTCGCGGTGCTGCAGCGGTGGTGTCGGGTCACGGCGAGCGGCGACAACGAGGTGGCGCGGAGGTGGCGCGGTGGTGCGGTGCGGAACAGCAGGGCGGCTGGAGACGGTGGTCGTGGCAGCGGCGGCGGCACAATGAGCAGCAGCGGAGTCCGCGAGAACCTCTCGGAGAAGAAGCACAGTGATTTTGTTTTTTTGTTTTTTGTTACTCTCTCTCTCTCCTCAAGTCTCCCTCCCATCTCCTCACCTTTCTGAGAAAAGTGTCGACGGTGCACCGATACTACCACACCATTACACGTGCAGAATCACAATCGGGCAAAAAAAAATCCTTTTTTTTTTTTTTTTAGGAAAGAAATCCCGATTCAAGTATTGACTTCCTTATTGAGGCTTTTGTTTCGTAACCTATCGAGGCTAAGAAATGTTAGAAGAACTGTTGGATGACATGAGTGGTTCTGCCTTTTTGTTTCTAACAAGAATGAATCCAAATATGTCTGGGGAAAAAAAAAAATGTGTGGGTACTCAAGCCAATGGAGTTTGACCCCTAGAAAAGAGTCAACGAAGATAAAACGATACGAATGGTATATGATGTTTGAGACATGAGAAGGCAGATTAATCAAAATTTGCATCGATAGATCTCTAAAGGAATGTACAAAGAAAAAGATCACCGACAAAGGAAGCTTAGGACTCTAGAGGTGTGTTCTTGGTCAAAGGCTTATATCATATTTTATTGAGCATCTGTCTACTAGATAAATTTAGAAAAAGGAAGATACGTTGGATTAATTAAAAAAGTGTGGAAATCCATCTTTACTTAATGCATAAGAAACTAACTTAGAGCTCATTGCGTAGCGGGAAGGATGAAAGCAAGATTTGACACAAAATACCACAGACACGCGAGCTTCAAATGAGGAACATCAAGTTATCTAAGCAAGTGCAATCATCTCAAAATCAACCCTTTGAGATAAGTTGAGAAACTTCCAAGACACATTGGCAATTACTTTGCCAATTACATTTTTAAAACTTATATCGACTCAAGCATCGAAGGTTCCCAAAAAATTTGCTCAAACGTACTTTCTTATGTGCGATGGCCAACATGCGTAGAGCCACTAATTGGACAAATTATGAATTCCGGTGAGAGATTGAGTTGTGGTCCAATTCAAGTTAGACTATTATAAATGTCCCATGCTCGTAAATTAAGCAATTTCTTCTATACGACTATTGTCGTGTTCCAAACTAAATTCATATTATTTCATTCAAATTGAACTATTACCAGCGTCGTACCGTTGCAAATGGATTAGACCTAAATTGTCCTATAAAATGCCTCAAATCATCTTAGAGTGTGTTTGTTTGTATTTCTGTTCAAAAATTATTTCAAGGAACAGAAATAGAAAAAAGTATTTATGTTATGGGAAACAATTTTTTATCAGAAAAATGCGTTTGGTAAACTTATTATAGGAATAAAAAAAAGAACCGAAACACGTTTGGTAAATTTATGTTTTTTTTTGTTTCTTTTAATTTTTTAATATTTTTATTTTATTTTCCTTTTCTTCTTTATTTTTTCTTTTTTTTTCTTCTTTTGGTCGGTCGCCGGCCTTGGCCATGGCCGCCAACCGGCTGACAAGGGCCGACAACCTCCTCGCCGTGGTCGGGCGAGCTCGGGCTCGCCCGGATCCGGCGAGGCCTAGCTCGCCCGACCAAGGCAAGGCCCGGCCTCGTCAAGGGCCGGGCCGACGCCCAGCAAGGTCGCCGACCCTCGATGGCATCACCAAGTTATGGCAAGGCGGCGGCCCAAAAAAAAAGAAGAAGAAAAGAAAGAAAAGGAAAATTTGTTTCTCCAAATTGTTAGAAACAATAAACAAGTTTTTTTTTTTTTTTTTTTATTTTTATTCCAAATGTGTTTTCAGAAACACAAAAAAGACTTTTGAATAAAAATATAAACGAATGCGTTTTTATTTTTTTTCGGAATAAAAATAAAATTTTTGTTCATAAACAGAAAAAAGAAATACAAACATGTAGGCCCTTGGGATCCGAAACTACAGAAACGACGCGGCACAAAAGCGGCTATTGTGAATTGCCCTTTTGAATGTACCGCAGACAAATCCCTCCGATCGAGTGGTTTCAACTTCCTCGTAAGCCTCGAACGAGATTGCCAGGTCACGGTCGTTGCACCGCGTCCGAGGTTCCCTGGGGACCAGCCATGGCTGACCGCACAATTCATTTCGGAATTTCCGCGGTTGTTCATTCGATGCTTCCTTCTGTTTCTTCGTACGATGTCGCGCAGGAAGTTCGCTGCCTGCCACCACGAATGGAAGATGCGACTCTCATCGCACATTTGATGATTATTGTCATTTTTAATATTAAGATTCTTCGAACCCCGCCAGCATGCGGGCATGCTTCATCTAGGGAGGCTCGCTCTCGCTTCCGTGGTGAATTGGTTAGTTCAGCACTCCTCGTCAATTCGCTTCCCTCTCGCGTTGAATCTTTCTTGATTTTGCATTACGCCTTGCCAATCCTATTCATCTCTGGGTTCTGAATTTCGATATGGCAAAAGCTCAACTCTGTTGAATTGCCAAGGAGGTTCCTCTTTCTCCGGTTTGAAGCTGTGGGTCTTTTCTTTTTCCCCCTTCCTTGTCCTTGCTTGCTGAGAAGCGGTCAACTTTGGGTGATTCTTGTAGTGGGGAGACTGCATTTTCTTGGGACTCTGTTAATTCCCCCGGAGGTTCCTGTTTCCCTGGCTTGAAGTCGTGTGTTTTCTTTATCCCCCGTTCTCGTTCTTGCTTGCTGAAAAGTGGTCAACTTTGGGAGATTCTTGAAGTGTGGAGACTGCATTTTTCTTGGGGCTCTGATATCGGTCGAGGGTGTTTTCTGTATTAGGAAGAACATCAGGGCGATGCCTCTGTCTATGTTCTTCAAGGATGCGAGGTAGTCATTTTCGGTACCTACATATCTTTTTATTGACGTTCTTGAGTGAAATTCCAGTTTCCAATCTATTTCCTCCATTGTTAGGGCTGATGTTATTACTTTCATTTCATGAATTGTAATCTGGACTAGCTGCCAGGTGTTGCCACAGCTGTAAAAGGGCAAGTTTTTGTGCATGAATATAACGACTTCCATATGTTCTGTCATGGCAATTTAGGGTTAAATAGTGTGAGAAGCCTATGCTTCACCTGTTGAAGATCATTGGTCTTTTTGCTTTTACCATTAATTTCTTGTCATTGGAGCAGTTTTCCCATCTTACGAATAGTTCAGTCCAGTATGTGGTATGCTGTGCCTAATTGTCATTTGGAATTGTCGTGGTCAGAAACGTTTTCAAGAAAGATGAGCTCGGTATTGAGATAGCCCAGATTGCACTCCCTGCAGCATTGGCTTTAGCAGCTGATCCCGTAGCTTCTCTCATTGATACAGCGTTCATCGGCCATATAGGTCGGTCATCAGCTCCTCTTTTTGGTTATTCAGGATACTCTGTTGTGTAATACATTTTTTACTTCGTATCTATTGTAACATCTCATGACCTAGCTCCTCTTTTTGGTTATTCAGGATACAGTCTTATTGACTGAATCTAGATAATTCATGCAGGCGATGCCTTTACTGATGGTGCTTTATGGATCATGCTAAAATTCTTGTAATCGGTATTCTATTTGAGAGTAAATACCCACACTGTTGGTATATAACAGTGTGCTAAGATGAAATGCTAAGATGCATTTTGTCGTTATTGGTATTCATTTTCTGTAGGTTCTCAAAATCATTGGAACAGCCTTAGGAGTATTGAAAATTGATGGAAACTTCCTAAACTTGTTCTTTATTTGCAATTGTATGTTTCAACACTCAACAATTTCGAGAGCATTTAATATATTTGTGCTCATTTCTTTAATCTTGAAATATATCAGGTTAAAAAGTGTGGAGATTGTGCATTCTTGTTGTGTTTACGTGCCTTTTCTCTCTAATGTGCTGCAAAACATAATGTTTTTCTCTATATTTCTTCCATTGACCGTCAATAACTAAATACATCTGCCATTTCACAATTTGACTTCCTTTCTTCGAAATCTTGGGTGGGATATATGCAGGTCCGACTGAGCTTGCAGCTGTAGGAGTTGCCATTGCCATTTTTAATCAAGTGTCGAAGGTTGCAATTTTCCCTCTTGTCAGTATTACAACTTCATTTGTTGCGGAAGAAGATACCAAAGAGCGATTGCATATTGAAGCACAAAAAAACGAAAATGGAGACAAATTGTTTCCTGTTTACAAGGAAAAGGACGTTGAAATGGAAGAGCTGTTACCTCAGAGCGGTACACTCTATTAAACTCTCCTTTCTCAAGAGCCACTCAATTCCTCGAAAGCACATTGATAATAAATGCTCCTCCTGCTTGGTCATGTTGATTTTCTGTTATCGGTGCCACTTTTTGACATGTTTGAAAACTGATTCTCTTTTGCCAGATTCTACGAGCAAGTCATCATTTACTGACACCAGTTTCGGTAAAATGGCTGATCTTGACAATAAGAGAAGATATATCCCATCAGCTTCATCGGCATTGGTCATCGGGAGCATACTCGGAATACTGCAAACTCTGCTCCTCATATTTGCTGCCAAGCCAATCTTAAACTACATGGGCGTGAAGTCTGTGAGTTTTGTGTTTTTTGGCTGTGCTCTTATTATGGGAAACTTATTGTGCCCTGTATTGAGGGGATTCAGTCATTCTACTTTCAAAACTGATCTGCTTTTCCAGTCCACGTGGTTTGGATTATAACTTCTAGTCCAGCAAATTTTTTGTCTTCCACTTGGTACATGTGGCTAATCATACTGAGACTAGGGATATCTCTTGGTGCAGGACTCACCCATGTTAATGCCTGCTCAAAAGTACCTAACATTGAGGTCACTTGGTGCTCCTGCTGTTCTTCTCTCATTGGCTATGCAAGGAATCTTTCGAGGATTTAAGGATACAAAAACTCCTTTGTATGCAACAGGTCAGCTGAAGGCTCCTTCTGCCAAACTTTCATTATCTACTTGGACTTTTTGTTGCTAGCACAAACTATAATTAAGTATTGCTATGGATATGCGCGCGCATCTAAAGAAAGGAAACCGATGCATTAGCCTACTGTGGAATGCAAATTTTGCGTTCTGCCTCTTACAGAGCAGCTTCAATGTCCACTATGTCATGTCATTTTGTGTGTTTAGTTATCTATGTTGGCAGAAAAGCCATTGGAATAGATACATTTAATGGGGTCTGATTGCTTCAATGTATGCATTCAGACCTCTTGAGGTTTTGATTTTCACCAAGTACCCTAACGAAGCCAGAGCTTGGTTATAAGCACCATTTACTAAGTACTGAAGCATGAGGAAATTCATCTCTCATGGAATTCCCTCCTCCCTCCATGATGCCAACTTCCATATCTATAGGTAGAGTTGAATGGAGACAATGATGTAAAGCTCACTTTATTCAAAGGAATAAATTCTCCCCTGTACTTTACTTTCTTTTATACTTTCGGTGAATAGATTTTCTTTGATAAAGCCTTCCAGCCTTTGCGCATAATTGTTGATTGATAAAATGGTTCAGGGGGGGCACAGCAAGATCATGAGATAAATTCCTGTCTCTTGGATATTTAGGAAGACGTGTCTAGTATGGTATGTCTAGTAGATATTACCTGTAGGAATTGCTATCACTGTGGAGGGGCCAGCAAATGGGCCATAAATATCAGGTTTCTTAACTTAGGTACTCACAAAAATGTATTGTCCACATCATATAGCATTTGCATCAGCAAATTTAATGTATACAATTTTTGTTATTATTGCAATTCAAAGTTGTGTCTTTAATTGGTTTTAATGATTAATTCGGGGTTTTTGTTTGCCATGTAGTGGTGGGTGACGCTTCAAACATCATCTTAGATCCTCTATTCATTTTTGTTTTCCGGATGGGCATCAGCGGTGCAGCAATTGCCCATGTTATATCACAGTAAGTTCATAATGTATATAGACGTTTTCCCCTTCTGTGATTGTATTTTTGCCTGATAATGATGCAAATTTCTAGGTGGTTTTCCTCTCTGACACGGCAAATTGTTATTTTTAGGTATTTGATTTCCCTTATACTGCTTTGGAGATTAATGTCACAAGTTGATCTATTACCTCCAAGCATTAAAGATCTCAAATTTGAGCAATTCCTGAAGAATGGTAGATTATATATGTTGTCAGCTCCTTTATTTTTTTGGTTTTTACAATTATTTATAAGTCCATCCTCATCTTTTTTGAAACCCAGCATTGTTTCGTTTTAATCTTATGAATGATGCAGCTACAAAAAAAGAAAAAAATGATTTGATAATTTATAGATAAATGAATATGTAAGATATCTTACCAGATGGCAACACCATCTATGTGGTATTGCAAGTTTCTTCTCTAGATTGGATGCGAATGGTGTTCTTTCTTTTAACCATAAGCAAGGACATGATTAGTTGATTCGCTGAAGTTATGCAAATAAGAAAAAGATATAACCACTGCTCGTGAAGAGCTAATCATGGTCAATCTGGTGAGGAATATTAGACAAGAAATATCACATTGGATGCCAAGGCACATTTTCTCTGTGAATTTTGTTTGAGTTAGCTGTACAACAGCTAATGTTCATTGAAGCACTAAAAAGTCAAATTATTTTCTCATTGACATTTCTATTTGCTCCAATTCTGATATGATGAAATCATATCAAACATGTCCTGATTTGCTCCTTCGCACATCATTTCTTCTCAAACTTGTCTTGTGCTCATTCCTTGTGGAAATTATTAATCCAGTTAATACTTTTCCCTGTGAAGCCTGAATGCTTCTTCTCCATGATGGGTCTGATACATGGATCAACATAAATGTTTGTAATAAACGACAAAATTTTGGTTTAGTGGTTAAGCTGACCTATCTTGGTGCATTTTATTCCAGGATTTCTCTTGCTGGTGAGAGTAATTGCTGTAACATTTTGTGTTACCCTGGCAGCATCATTGGCTGCCAGGAATGGAGCAACATCAATGGCTGCCTTCCAAGTTTGCCTTCAAATCTGGCTTGCAACCTCTTTGCTTGCTGACGGATTGGCTGTTGCTGGACAAGTAAGAAATGGGTGGCTTAAAATTTTATGTTTCAGTAATTCAGAAAATGGATGGTTGAAACAAGTAAAAGAGATCTCACGAGTAATGTCTCATCGAAATCAAAGAAATGCCTTGGTGATGTGCGGTTTTTCTGAAGATCATTTTTTGAAGATGTAAAGTGATGCGTAAGCATCAAATGGTAGATGCTGGGAACAGCAGAAACAGTCTTCCCTAGTATTCTCAATGTTGTCTCTCCATCTTATACTCAAGTGAAGGCGTTATCTAGAGAAATTGATGCATTTATGAATGTCAACAGACATAGATATGCATTTTTTGGCAAGTATTAGAACTTGACAGTTGTATTTAGTGTGAGAAGTTATCTTAGATGCGGCATTCTCAATTCAATTCCTTGAACAAGAGTTACTTGACTCATAGTTTCATCACATCTCCGCTATTGTCTTCTTTCTACTTGCTTTACTGCATCAGCTTAAGAGTTGAGGTATTTGTTGGCTCAGTAATTTACCTATCTCCTTTGTCACCATTCTATTATAAGTCTAGAATAAGTGCTCGCAAGAGAGCTCCATAGTTTCCCTGGGAGATTTACAATCTAATTGAAGGATCTCATAAGCGTTTGAGGATAATTATCTAGAGGTTTTGAGGTGAAAATGCTGACGCCTTAATCTGATAACTTCTAGCTCGGTTCAAACCCATATCTTATCTGATTGAAGGCACTGTAAACCATAATATTTATTGACCAATTTTATGTTTTCTCCCAATAAGGCCTTAAGTTTCTTTTTAGTGAACTTTATCAAATTTTCTTTTTCAAGTAGTTTGAGATGAGCTTATTTTTTTCAGGCAATCCTTGCAAGTGCATTTGCCAGGGCAGATTATGAGAAGGCCATGTCAACAGCTTCTCGTGTATTGCAGGTATATTCATATTCTTACCCCGAGGGAGTAACTTTGTTAAGCTCTCTATGTTCTGAAACGCCTTTGATTTTAATATGCAGTTGGGCTTGGCCATGGGGCTAGTTCTCTCTGTTGTCCTTGTCACGGGGTTACGGTTTGCTTCCAGATTATTTACGGAAGATGCTGGTGTTTTACATCTTATTAGTGTGGGGATTCCGGTATCTCCCTTTTCCAGGCCTTGAAGTTCAAGAAAAATATTTCTAATCATCCAAGACTTTTACCTTTTGCTTGTTAGTTTGTTGCAGTGACTCAACCCATAAATGCTTTAGCCTTTGTTTTCGACGGAATCAACTATGGTGCATCTGACTTTGCATATTCAGCCTACTCAATGGTAAGTGCCAAGTGGTATGCGACTGAAGATCTTGTCATTTTAGAGATCATACTATGCACTGCTCCACAGATAACAAAATTGCACATGTACGAAAGCATAGTTTTTGAGAAAGGGCCTTGTTACCTTCACATTTGAGCAAGTTAAACAGTGCGCCTCTCTCTCTCTCTCTCAACTTCTTTTGATTTATTTACTTGCAGGTGCTGGTGGCTATAGTGAGCATTGTATGTTTGTGTGCACTGTCCTCAACTTACGGTTTCATAGGGATTTGGATTTCTTTGACCATCTATATGACTTTGAGGACATTTGCTGGTTTCTTAAGGTAATGCTCTGTTTCTATCAATGCTCTTTGCGCCTTGTATCTCGTCCTAGATGCCACAATCATACATGCTCTGTAATTTTTAATTTTTTTTTTAATTATGTTTCTCCTTCTATGCAAGACTTGAATATGGATACACTACAGAAGACTTTTCCTAATAGCAGTTGATCATATTACTGATGATTTTAGTTACAAACGAGAATCCTCATCTTAACAAACACCGATTTTCGGAAATATGCAGGATTGGTGCTGGCATGGGACCTTGGGGATTTCTAAAGAACTAATTGCGGCCTCAATCTGTCATTTGGTTTTTTGCTCTATTCTGGACAGCTCGCATACCCATCACACGATACTACCGTTGCCTCATTACCTTGACGTGATACCTCCACACGTGTACTTAGATTGTTCCCCGCAATTTGAAGTGCTAGAAAGTGCTGCAATATTCTTTCACGTGAAAGAGATGGTAGCTTCTGAAGGGAGGGACGGAGGAAGCCCTTCTTTGACCATGTATAAACAGTCATTCAATTTCACATATCCACCGGTCTCATCATTGGCAAAGGTCTGATTGTTTAAACATCCTATGTTGATACCATTCAAATATTACCCTAGAAGAAGCTGATATAGAAACAGAGTAATAATTTCGATGATTACAGGCTATGAAGCGCTTGCATGGTTATATCATTCTTGATCATCCGATGCGTGCCCTTTTGTGCCAAATCATGAACCTAACCTCTTCGAGGAACGGGCATTCGAAATCAACCTGTTTTACACAATATCTTCCCATTCAAAATGTCTGAACGACCAAATCATAGTCACTTGCTGTATACTAGATTTGATAATGATAGATACGGGACAGTTTCTGCAGTCGCTTAAATATGAAATGCCTGTGAACCGCGCAGATACACGCCCTTTGATCAGAAAAAGCAAACGAAGGAAAAGACGAAGTCCGAAAGCCAAAATGTAAAACTTAAGTAAGGAACGTTTCCTCCACTATGCTTGCGTTGCCGTGGGTGTCCAAATCGATGCTTTTTCGGCAACCAGATAAGAAGCATGGGGACAAACCTACTCTAAAAATCCAACATCACGGCCTAGTAGGACTAGGAAATTTGGTCCTATGAATATGATGCCATGAAATATATTCACATTCGCCAATCCACGAAACCAAAAACGACAAATGGCGATCCCATCCTATCTCTTTCGAGCTGTGGCGGTCGTTTTCTCTCCCTCAGATTTCATCGATCATTCTCTCCCATTCTGTTCCCTTTGTCAGAGATTGGAGAACCTAAAGGCACCGAAAGGTGTCATCGCCCAATAAAAAAGAGTGACTTAAATTTCCTCTCGACGCACACCTACCCATCTCGCCTTTTATCCTTGTCTGCCTATTTTGTCTGTTCAATTTTCCCTGATTTGTCAAAAGAGAAAGGAAAAAAGAAAAGGGAAAAAGCCACGGCTTTCCAAGGGGAAAATGCTTTCCGGGCCGATCTCGGCATCGACCGAGAAAAGTGCGGATGGTAATCATGAACGCCCTTATAATCTAATCAGGAATGATGGGCGATGCATCGGCACATATCCCATCAGGATAAGCAATCTCAAAATGCAAATAGCGTGCTCCCTTTTGTCTTTCCCCCTAGATTAAAAGAGTGCTAACTCGATTCCCGATCAGAGCGAATTTTTCCAAAGGGCCACTTCCGATTTTACGTTCCATATAACTTGTCACATCGAAGGGATACCCACGTGGAGAGGGTACGAATCAAGGACGATAATGTTTGGCTCAAGCCTCATCTTCCACCGAAGCAAGATCCACCAAAGCTCTTTGAAAAGCGTTCTTGATAAGTGTAAACCGCTGGTATTCCCGTTAAAGAATATATTATGTTTGTTTTTTCCATGAAAAGAACAGAGCTTCACCCATCCACATGCCAGACCCAAAGGGTGATCCTTCAGTGCAAAAATGAGAATCCACAACAGCACGGCTTTCCATGACCCTTTTCAATAATTTACTGATCTACATTATGAAGAAAGAACAGGGAGGGGGAGAGAGAGAGAGAGAGAGAGAGAGAGAGGACAATCACAAAGGAGGGATTACATGAGGAAACAAAAAATAAAGGTATTAAAATGTTTGATGGACTGTTACATCGAAGGATCATAGCTTCTTCTCCACTTCTTCTACCACCAGCAGTAACAGGTGAACTCGGTTATTGGTTTTCATACTACAACACCAGACACATCATATCCCCTCTTAACTTTCATTCTCACAAATATTGGGAAAAAAAAATATATCCTCAAAAGAAAATGATCATAATTTCTCTTTTGATCTTACCCCAAGGGTGCAAATAAATCAGAAGAGCGAAAGAATGGAACAAACATTAGTCCCCAGTTCCATTTTGATGAAATATGATAAGACGGCAAAAAGGAAATGACAGTAATATGGACCTAAAATTGGAAATATTAGAAAGGAGAACACCTAGCCTGGGTTTAATTTCTCTTCATAACCCAGAGGGTCTTCCTTTTTTTTTCCCTACTTTCTGTTGTAATAGAATGATAAAATGGTTAAAAATGAATTCCTTTTCTCCAGTGACTTCACTGACCCCTTTCCTGCCTTGTTATCTTCTTCCAGACCCCACCCCCAGCATCAAAAATTTCCAGAAAAAACATAGTATTTACCAAAAAAACTTTCCGCTGTCTACTTCCTCAAGGCCATGTAGGAAAAAAAACAACCTAGTTTTGCTGAGCCACGAGCGGATCGAGCTGCATCTGCTGAAGCCATGCTCCTAGCACTTCGTGATCAACCGATTCCATCTGCGAGCTGATACTCGGAACCTCACTGGATGTAGCGGGGGCTGGAGCACCAGAGAGAGTTGTCGAAAGCTTTTCTTTCATTTCCGTAGGAGATTCTTTAACGAGGGATTGAACCCATGAAAGATCTGGCTCCTCACCATTGTTCCCAAGCTCAAATGAATTAGACCTGCGAAGCTTACCTAGTTCATCTGCACTAACGGCCCAGTCTGGTTTCCCATTTGTAGCTCCCCATTTCGACCAAGAACCCACGGGGGAACCCACAATAGCGGCTGAATTGGAACCGAGTTCACGAGAGCTTAGGCTGCGTAATTGCTGCTGCTGTTTCTCTCGTTGGGCCAACATCGACACACGAGAACTCATAGGAGAGATGGGATCCATGTTACGAGGGGACATTCGCCCAGATTGAACACCGAAAGACGCTTGCAACAAAGGGTGGTCAACACTCTTAGGAGAGAAGGTTGTGTTGATGGGTGATAACATGCTCTGCTGCTGCTGCTGAAATTGATTGATTACTGCAGATTTGTGCGTTGGTGAAAAAACAGCAGAAGCCAGGGCTTGATCAGCGTAGCGAGGGGATGAGCTCTCAGCAGAGAAGAGATCATCAAGGTTTGAGGGGGTCAAAGTTTTTAGCCGACCAGAACGGTTCAAGGAATTAGCACCCATCGATTGTTGTGAAAGGACGGAAAACTCATTTAGGAGCTGCTGCTGTTGCACATCATAATCTGACAGCAAGTCAAAATCCTCCTGAGGAATATCTCTTGCATTAAGAGAAGATCTCAAGCGGCTGGACTGAAGATTGCTTCCGGGAAGATGCAAAGTTGGTACATTTTGCTGGGGCCAGGCAACAGATGGGTGTGAAATACCATTAGCAGATGGAGACATGGGAGGAGTGAAGGGTGAAGGGGACATGATGGATACTGATGATGGGGAACCAGGTAAGAGGCTCATGGCTGCAGCAAAATCCATGGCAGCAGCTCCAGAGGTACTCGAGCGAGGAGACGGAACAGCAGAACCAGTGGAGACGTACAATGGACGCAGCTCTTGCTCCGTGTGGGCAAAGAAGCACACTCTCCGAGCACAACTTGTACCATCCTTGCATAATCGAGTCCGATACTGAGCAGGATGGAGCCAGCACTCAAAAACACCATGAGCATATTCACACATATCTCCACGTCTACAAGCACCCTTCCGGAAATCAGGGCAAGGGACACAGCTGTAGTGGAACTTCCTTGGATCCCTTCTACGGGCATTTTCCCCTGGATGAACAAAAGGGCACTCCGTCCAATCATGGGAGTACGCTCGTGAACAAGGCCGCACTTTAAAAGAATACATTCGGAATTCATCCGTTGAGTAAATGCTATTCTTGATATCTGGAAGAGATGGATCCACCGGGTATTCCTTCTTTTCTGATGCATAAAGAACAGGAGCATCACTTAACTTTGAGTTCTTGGGGGAAGAACAATTAGCAGATGCTGGGGAACCATTATCCGGGGAAGATGAAAGTGGGGGAGAGGTTGAATTGGAAGTGGCTACGGACACTCTCAGATTGTGTTCACTTACAGATCCTTCGGTCGACAAGAGCCCTTCAAGAGTAAACTTTATTGAAAGGAGTTTTGGAGGAACAACAATAACATCCACAGGCCGGTGACCGTTAGCATCTGCTAAACTTGGGTCAGCACCAGCTGCCAGGAGTAGGTTCACAGCATCTACAGCATTCACGGCACCACCAGAGGCAGCACAGTGAAGGGCTGTGCTCTTGTCTGTGCTGCAGGTTCGATTCACATCAGCATCAGATAGGCAAAGAATGAGTCTCATTACATCAACACTACCATATGTAGCAGCCACCATAAGAGGAGTTCTTTGCATATTAACCATCTGCTTCGAACCCTTTTGGCGACCATACCAATATCCAATCTCATCTATGCTCGAAGGATCACGTTCCACGCATCGTCTGAAAGATTCTGTGTCATTGTTAGCAGCAAGCTCAAGCAAGCTGGCAAAAGTGTCCTCAGTCTGAATGGTCAGTTGACTCATGGCTGAGAACGGGATCTTAGTATACTTGGGGATACTTAGTGGAGATCGAATGCAGACTATTACCCACACCAATCACTAGCGCATGCTTTCTTCGTCTGAAAGTACAGAGGAAACTATTAGCTTTTCCCATCAGCATGAATAGTGAATCAGAATTTCAAGACCAAAGCTCAAGGTACTAACAATAGCAGCAAATAAGGCGAATGACTAGAGCAAGAAAAAAAAATTTGCAAAATAGACTCACTGATTAGATGAAATAACAGATTTCAGACCTAAGAGGCTGAACAGATAAAGACTAACGGAGGGGGGAAAAAAGGCAGTTCCAGCAATACCGATCCTAATAAAGAAGCCCGAGAATACAGACTTGCTCAATATTACATGAAGCAACACGGTAGCCGCCTAAGAAACTTATTCAAGTGACATCAGCACCCATGTATGAGAAGCAAACACAAAAAGTAAAACCTCCTAATAAGAATGTTCAGCAGGCGTTTTAATCAACCATGGCCACCTAAAGGAGCCAAGAAAGTCAACAATTGAGCCGAGCATCTAACGAAATATTTCTTCATTTTCTCCTCAATTTTGCACATCAGCCAAACAGCATAAGACAGAACTAGAAGCTTAAATCGACATTCCAGCTGCAACAACATCCCCATCCCCCAATGTTTCCAGAGCCAAAGCAGCACGTCTATCACTTTACTACCACAGATTGGCAAATCAAGAGTGACCATGCCTAAATAAAAACCTGAACTTTGTTGGAAACAAGAACTCAACCTGAAGATTGAACATCAGGCAAAACCTATTTTCAATATTTCCCCCAAAAAACAGATAAAGAACGCCAATGGAAGCGAAACAGCAATGAGGATCTCACCTACATCCACAGAAAATCCTTCTGTACAGGAGAAAAGAAGAGCCGAAGCAGAAAAACAAAAATCCGCAAAAAAGAAAAAATGGTAGACGGACAGTGTGTTTCTCGGGACCCACGCAGCAGCACAGATCAGAGCTCGCATCGCAGCAGAAAAACAAAACCTTCGCCTCAACACCCACCAAGAAAACATCTCAGAGAACAGAACAAATGGAGCAAAGCAAGAAAAATGGAAAAAAAAACCCAGATACCCTCTGCATGCGACCCGGCGACAGCACCGAGAAAAAGAGCACCGGAGATCTTTGCAGAGGAAGATGAACGCAGAGCGATCAAAGGAGAATCTTACCGATTTGAACTAGCCCAGCTCACTGAGCAAGCAAGAGGCGTCGCAGATCTAAAGCCACTGACGGCCCCTCAGTCCAGAGCAGAGCGCGCGATGGATTTGCCCAGACCCAGATAGCCCAAAAGAAAAAAAAAAAAAGAAAAAACCGGAGCTTCACAGTGATACCCAGAAGGGTAGAGAGAGAGAGAACAAGAGAAAAAGAATTGAACTTTCTCAGAAGCTCGCAGCGAGGAGAGAGAAAGACGACGACGCAGCCCTGTCCCTCAAGGAAGAGACTTTGTTAGAAGCAGAAGAGAGAGAAAGAAGAGAGAAGAGAGAGGAGAAAGGAGAGAGGAGAAGGGAGAGAGACCTATTTTGTTGCTCTTCGGTGTTCCATCTCTATTTCCTATGAAGTTCCTCCTTCTTCAAGGGCATCATGCGCAGGGGCAAAAAAAAAAAAAAAGAAAATTGGGCCAAAAAAAAAAAAAAAATAGAGAATTTGCGAAAGGCGGAGAGGGGGAAAAAGAAAAGAGAAAGAAAAATTATTGACCCACTTTTTTTTTATTTTTTTATTTTTTATTTTATTGTTTTTTTTGTTGGGGTTAGATAAAATCGCCCATCTATCCAATAGAATTTGAAGGGGAAATTTTTTAAAGAAGGAGAAGCAGGCGCACTGACAATCCCCCACCGAATTTTAATTTAAATTTTTCAATTTTCGGCGAACCCATTTCGCGTATTTATAGCCGGGGGGCAGATATGTCACCGCGCACGAATCCCGGGGCAGGACGGTAAATGCGGACGCCGGGGATCTATGCGGTGGGGTTGAGGTGGCGACATCCGATTGGGGGAGGGCGGATCGGGACGGTGTCGTTTGGTGGAGTTCGCCGGAGGTTCTTGCAAAGGAGGGGATTTCTTTTTTTTTTTTTTTTTTTACCCCGCGGCCCGGTCTTTAGGTCAAATTACGCGGAAATTCAACCCAAATTCACCCCACATGAAGGTTAAATCCCGGGGGAAGGAGGGGCGGGGATCCCCTGCGGCCGAGCTTAGCCGGGGCTCAACGCTGGTGGGGGCGACGCCCGCGATTCATTTTACGAGATTGTCCTCATAGATTCTAGAGGCCTCCTCCGTCTTATCCACTCCGTCAACGACACGTCGGCACGGCGCCCCGGTCCCGGCATGGCATTTAATTTAAAAGTATGGACGACTTAGGGCGAGTCGGCCATCGGCGGGAGAACGTACTCGGCAATATACACGAAAATACGACTCCAATTTTATATCATATTAACGAGATCAATTCGAAGCGAACGAAATTAGACCCGACTTCATCTAAATTATCACGTTGCATATCGAGCACAAATACTAAGAAACTCGAATGAATTGGCCAAACTAGTTCTCGAGAGACCAAAATCAGGCCAATATGATTGACCCGAAATTGGACTTATCCCAAAGTTAATTTTATAATCATATCTAAGTATTATAATAACATTAGAGAGTATAATATTATATTGATTTATGAATCTTGCACATACGTATGAGTTATTGAGAGGAAATGGATTATACTACAAATGCTTTTGGGAGAGCCGTTCTTGCAAGCTGTCAGAGCATGCGAGCCCAATCAAATAATTAATTAATTTGGACCTTTTTCTTGTTCTTTGATCGGAATTAATTTGGGTTTGGAATTCAATATAATTTAAGATTGATATCACGAGATTATATGATAAATTTATCCCAACCTTAACTTAGATATATATATAATAAATTTATCTTAAATTAATTTTTTTATCGTCAAAAATCTCAATTCTTTGCGTGATTTATGACAAATTCATTCTCCGTTAATTTTCGTAAAAATAGATTGATATCACGAAAAATCACAAATTATTACACTCACGTAAAAAAAACAGTAAGACTCCGAATCAATTAACAATTATGTGTCATCTAACTTAAAAGTAATTTTTTTTTTTTTGGGTAAAGTAACTTAAAGTAATTTTGATTGTGAAGTTGTGAGTAAATTTATCATAAATATATCAGTTTAGTATTTTTTACTATATTAACTCCGTAATCTGACGTCCGAACTCGAGCGGATCCAGGTAGAACAGGGAGCAGGCGATTGTTCTTCCGATCGGGAGACCGGTGGGGGAGGTGGAGAAAATTACCGGGGGGAGGGGGAGACCGGTTAGGTGAGACAAAAGCGGGGCCGAGGTGACCGGTTGGGCCGGTGGGCCGGGGGCGGGCGTGGATTGAACATTGAACTGGAATGGAATGGGGGTCTGGCGTCCGCCAATGGGAGAGCGGGAGCGAGAGCCTTTTTCTTCGGAAGCGTACTGGGGACGGACTCGAGGCAGGGGTCAATTCCGGTTAATTGCGGGGTCAAATCACAGGGGGAGTCTCTATGTTACCCGGGGGCAAAGGGCAAAAAAAAATAAAAAATAAAGCACGGAGCGCCAATGAGGATTTTTAAAAGGAAAAAAAAAAAAAGCGAAAAGGAAAAGGATAAATATTTTCGATAATGTTGGTTAATTTAATTAATTCCTTAATTAATTAAGAAGAAAAGTGACGAGGCGGGGACTCAGGAGTTGGTGACGTGGCGTCGTTGAGAAAAAGAGGGGTAAAACGGGAATAGAAAATCCCGTCGTGCAAAATAGAATAGGATTTTGCGAAGGGCGAACTCGGAGAAACCAACCACTGGGGGTTCGCCCCTGTGGCCACCCTTCCAACATGGAAGGGGAGGTGAGGTTCAAATCCCCACCTTCTCGGGAGGGGATGGGGGTAGGGACGCGTAAGTTTGAGAGTGGGTTGCGGCTCCCACGCCCGCAGCAAGCAGGGGGCGCGAAGTGCTGAAGTGAGTGTAGAGTAGGAATAGAGTAGAGGACCAAAAAAAAAAAAAAAAAAAAAAAAACTCGGAGAAACCTTTTGGTAGCCGCCGCAGTTGACCCAAAAAAAAAAAAAAAAAAAAAAACGAAAGGGAAATGAACTGATTATTTATTTTTTCGCGTACGTAAATGGGAGCCGTACCGTATGGAGATGCTCAGAAAAAAAATAATAATAAGCCAGTGGGTTGAAAATAGAGAAAAAGACGTCAGTAATTCTTAACTATCGTCCCTAAATTTTTAAATTTTTCAAACATAATCCATTAATTTTTTTGTGCATGTTCAATTTAATCTCCAAATTATATGAAAATATTTATTATTATCTTTTCATTAGTTCGGATTAATGTAATTTGCTTATTTGACTTCAAATCCGGTACTTTTGAAATCATTAAACGTGAATTATTTACGTAATGTGTTAATTCAAATTAGAAGCCAATAATCCTTTTAATTTGTTCAATTTGGAAAAAAATGATTTGTTAGATATTGATTTAAGTTGAATATTTTATATGGATAATTCACACGTGACTTTATTTTTTTGCTCATCATTCAAACTTATCATATTAGAAGCCAAATCAATAAATTTTTATTAAGTTAAATTAGCACAACAACGACACTGAACATTTTCATATAATGTAAAGACTAGATCGAATATTTACTAAAAGTTCAAAGATTACATTGGAAGAAATAAAAATTTAAAGGCAATATTGCATAATAGATCTTCATGGACCATTTAGGTAATTAATCTTGTATTGGGAAAAAAGTCGCAATATTTCAACTACCAATAAGTGACAGCCTCATTATAGAACCGTATTATATATGTATCGACCATCAAGTAGAGACTAATCATGCTCCGTCAATTGACAGCCTACAAACAACATGACTATGAGAGAGATGCTGGTCAAGTTTCTACCGTCCAAATTACAATTTGCTGTATGGTTTAATATGTAGTCAAGTAGTCAAGCGGCATATTCATTTATCGATTCAAAATTTCCAAAGTGATTTAATGGAAAAAAAAAATTATTGAATGGTTGCATAATTTGTCGAGAGTCCATGTCACGTCTTTTCATTAGCAAAATTCGTACGAGAAAGAATTATTAAAATATTCAAAAGACATAGAATTTGAAAATAAAACTACTTTGTGAAATTATGAAAGGGAATACGATAAGACACTTAACCATTTCTTAATCGATATAATGAAGTCTTAAATTCTCGTGGAAGATTACAATTTATTAAAAATAAGGACAGCTTTTCTCATTAAAAGTTTGGGATTTGACTGCATTTTAATGATATTTCATTATACTGATTCTATGATTCGCTCAAATCGTTATTTCGCAATCACATTAGAAAATTCCCGCAAGGTAGCATCCACAGTCAAAATGCTTGCGATAGGAGGATCCCGACAATTACCAAAACGTCAAGTTTCGTTTAGACCCAAAATTGCCACAAATAAAAATAAAATAAACTACACCAAAGATAGAGAAATGTCGAGTCACACGGACGTGCGTGTTCACCAAACGAGAAAACGAAACCTGAGGTTGAAATCATGGGACGTTGGGGCGACGGTGAACATTTCCCGCTGCCGGTCTTCTCGGATTCTTTCCCTTTCACCGAAACGGGGACGTTTAACTACTTCCCAGACTCTTTACGGCAAATGCTGCCCCCCCCAATCGAACCTAAAAGCAATCGAAATTAAATGCGTCAAGGCATTGGATTTGTCGCCGGCATTCCAACAGAAAAAATAACTGCCGCTGCCCATCCCCCCCCACCCCCACGAGTTTGGCCGAACGGATCTGGGGCGATCTTAATTATTTAATCAATTGGAGCGATGCCCTTGTGGGAAACAAAAGGCGAGATCGACCGGCGAATGTGGTCCGAAACGATGGGGACGCACCGTGCCTTCGCTGTCGCACGGACGAAATCTCATCAATGCCTCTGGCCCCTCTCTCCTTTTCGAGAGGTTGCGTCTTGGTAAAAAAAAAATTGCGATTGGCCCGCGGATGACGAATTGGATATGGTCAGAACTGGAGGACGGTTGCCATTGGGTTTTCGAGTGGGTAGGTTTAGTACGAGACTCGGTTTAAAAGAAAGGAAAAGGTTCGATGCGGTTTTGGGACGGGACGAGTTTTCGTTAGGTGGGCTGCGATGGATCGGACCCCAAATGACCGTGGCACTGGATGACTCGTCGTTTCGCTTTCGCGTAAAGTTGGAATTAAGTCGAATAACGCGGGAGTGTCGGCAAGACAAGAAGGTAATCGACAAAGCATTAGCTCGAGTTGATATTGATAATTTTGGCTTGGTTGCCCTCTTGGCGATATGTCTTTCAAACAAGGCGTTCAACCTCCAATGCACTTCACAAGTTTCAATATCAATAAGGCGTGTCAACCCAATTATAGGCATTTAACCCACCTTTAATCACTTCGGGCGCGGGAGATTATTATACATGCCTACCTGATAGTAGCCAGAATTGAAATCCTAACATGATCTATCTTCACTACCGTGAGACCCCATAATTCCCTTTCTATATTTGTATTCCCAACATAGAGGGAATGGGAATATAGCATGGGATCTCTTATCCCAGGGCAGTTCTACCGCCTATTTATTCCATAAGCCTTTTAAGAATCTAATTAGGTCCTAACCTCCAATGCACTTCACAAGTTTCAATATTAGTAGATATCTTAAGAGACAAAAAGTCAAATCTCAATCGAATGGTTTGCATGTAGACATGACTAGACATATCAAAATTGGTCATAGCCCCATTTCATAACTCATCTTACAATGGGCTGAATCATTATATAGGTCAGTTATATTCAAAATATAGGTTTATAATATACTTGGGTCGAAACTTGCTTTTATGACCCTCTCTTCATTCTCTATTGCCTTCGTTCAATCTTGTGCTCACTTACTCACTCTATTCGTTGGATTTGTATTACGAGGAAATGGGTCGAATGGGTCGAATAGGTTTTTTCTTGGGTCATATTATTTTCGACCTGAATTGATCCAGCCATTTAATTGGTCCAAGCACAACTACTAGTCATCAAATTAGACAATTGAAGCTAAGTAGCACTCTTGTAAATTCGAAAGGGTCATGAGCTTAACAATGGAATTGTAAGTTTTTGCGAGACTACAACAAAATGTTGTAAAATTTTAAACTGTTGTATGAGTACATGATTCGTTATTATCGATATTCTAACACTTCCCCCTCACAGGTAGGGCGGACTTTGGCCTTAGTATAAGGTGTGAAGAATACGAAAACAATGAGACAAGTAAAGGTTTAGAAAGATTCAAATTCAGGATTTCCTACTTTAATACCATATTATAAACAATAAAGTAGAAGGGAGGAATTGTAAAAATTTGTGTATATTTTGATATATCACAGTGAATGATTAAACAAGATAACATATTGCACAATCTCGAGAAATATAAAAAACTATAGGAATTATCCTAAATATCTCTAGCATCCCCTTCAAAAACAAGGTATACTAAAGATGTCAACTTGAGTTTTAATACAGGTTTGAACATTGTCAAGCAGTTGAGATGTGGCAGAAGAGGTGGTGTCCAATAGCTATTCATAGAAAAACTTCTAGATCTAACTAGTTTGGGAGCATCGAGTCCGACAGTGGCGTTGCTTCTCGAAATGACACATGAAATGTCAATAATTGGAGGAGAAATAGCAAGCGGCCAAAACAATTGGCTTGCGAAAATAACCAAGTGACCTGGCCTATACGGCCGGCGTCATAGCATCAAGTGACCTATATAGTTGGCTTGGAAAGATAATTACCGAGCGATGCTCCCTATGCAATTGGCATGAAAAGAAAGTCACATTTGTGAAAGGCTCAATCGGGTGATGTGACTATTGTCACTGGCATCGAAATACAACCATCATGGAATAGACTCCACTAAGCACTTCGTCATATGAAATGGCTCTTCAGACCATGTGACAAAAGTATGTTGGCTATGAACGAGATGAATAATGTTCAAATCCACACTGAATGGAAAAAATAAAATAACAAGAAGCAAAATTAACCTAATGCACTTCGGGATCGATTAGCTCCCATACCATATGAGATTTTACAAGACCATTGTCAAATATTCAAAAAAATTAAATATTTAGATGAAAGCATAGCTTATTATATAAATATTCTTATAGAAACTAAAGTGGAGCTTTGATCGAGACACGTTGACGTAGGAGCACACGTGGAGTGAGTGGAGCAGATATATTATAAATAGAAGATTCACGCGCAAGTAGAATTAGATTAAAGCGCTCACAGCGAGTGGCGCCTTGGGCGATATAACACGAGATAGATTAGTCGATAATGATGCCCAGTTGGCTCGTAATTTAGTATTTGTGCATCCGGATTGGGCTTAATTAAATAGTTTATTGAGTACATGATTTCTTTCGATGGAGTGCGTGTTGGATTGTTTAATTTATCATTTCATTTGTCTTGGAGAATCCACGTTAAATTATAATATATTTCGACAAGGGAAAAAGGAGGCATGAAGTGGGCTTGGAATTTGGAACAAATCTCGATCTCGTTTATGCTTATATGCCTCAAGTAATCCTTTTGAGTTTTGATAAGGTTCGACGGGTTTTGACAGTTTGCCAAATTTATCTCATCACCGCCCTCTTCTTAATCGTCTCGAGATTGCAAATTTACGTGACACGACATTCGCATCCGCTCAAATCAATTATTCTATTCAGAATTTTAAAGGTTTCCTTCGTATAAAAAAAGAAAAAAAAAAAAGGGGAAAGTCACACCCCTTGATACGTAAGGGGTAACTTGGATGAATAAGAGTAAAATTTTCCAAATCATATTAAAATTTATTTATAGTACAGTCGAAGAAAGTGTAAATACAAAAACCTCGATTTTTGGTGATGTACAATTCTCCTGTATTTACGTTCCAATAAAAAAGAAAAAAAGCATCCTTCTCGAGTTTGATCGTATCAATAGCATATTTAAAAAGTGATCATTGGGAAGTAGATGACCTAAAAACAAAAAACAAAAGCACATGTCACCAAACTAAAAATCTCAAGTTCTTTCCTATTAAAATTTTGACGTATTAATTAAATCACATCGCTTAGTGTGAAATTTTGTGGAATCACTATCAACTGTTCTTAAATTTTAAGTTATTAGACGAATGTGTAATTTAATATTTTCTCAATCGCGTTTTACCAACTATTATAAAAGTTTAAGTAATTAGACGGATATGTGATTTAATATTTAATTATTCTAATACCTCCCTCACGGTTAATCTGCTCTTTTGTCTAATACTAAGTGTGAAATTTAATTTGAGAGGTAAATGTGGTCTAAAAAGATTTGAAATTAGGACCTACAACTCGATACTTATGTGAGAATTTGTAAAATTATGTCAATTATTATAAAAATTTAAGTTATTAGATGAATGTATGGTTTAATATTTAATTATTCTAATATTTATAATAATATGCAGTCTCTTTTTTATTTCTTTTAATTCGGGAATAACATATTCCACCATTAGCATCATCGCCCCCCTTTCTCTATCGACGCAGACACGAAGAAGCACTAATTCTTCGTGCACTTGCATGTTAAGATAAGATAATGGACCCAACTTTTTTTCCTTTTCTTTTTGCACATTTAGGAAATGTAGTGTAAGTGTAACCAAGATTGTGACGATGCCCTTTTCCTTTTCATATGACTATTAATATAAATAAATATAAAAGTATATATATATATATATATATATATACATGCCTTTGGAAAATTCGCAAAAATCCAACCGAGAACCCAAATCCGATGCCCCACTAAAAATCCCCAAAAGTCGACACTTTTGAAAGTGACTTTCTTGTGGTGGAAGTGGGCCCGGGCGATCAAAAGCAAGCTCTCTCTCTCTCTCTCTCTCTCTCTCTCTCTCTCTCTCTCTCTCTCTCTCTCTAACGTGTCTCCATCCTCATCTTTGTGTGTACATGCGGATTTGTATATTCTTATGTACATCTCTCGAAATTTTATAACTCGAGAGGCTGACGTGACTTTATTCACTTAGCTAGGTTTTATAAGAGTTGCCATCAAAGCATTATATACAAAGTAATGCGGTTTTATTTATCTAGTGACGTGATTGAATCTTTAATGACGTTCGAATATAATGTCGCGTGAGATTCGTTTAGGATTTGTCGTGGTGAAGGTGAATCGGCTTTTTATCTTGTCGCTGGAATCGCTTTTTATTTTCGTTCCAATGTGCAAAAACCACAGGAAGGAGTACACTTGAATTACATAATGGGCAAAACATGTCATTTGAGCAGTACAAGGTTGCATTGAAGCATGACTGCCTTATAATCATGCGTAAGACCTATCATATGGGTTGGTCGAGTCAAAATTGATCCAACTTAAATTAATCAACTCGATATGTGTTTGACTCATTTCCATGCAGATATAGATATAATAATCCATATCCAATCCAACACATACTAAACATATACCCAACCCACACATTATCATTAAGACAATTTCCATATATAATCCAATATAAGAAAATCCATACCCAAATTAAGATGAAAGCGCAGAGTGAGTAATTGTGAGATCGAGGGAGGGCGAGAAAGTAGAAAGAGAGTTATTATCTTAAATCTATATGTACCTCATTGATTAAATATAACAAACTCACATAGCAACTCACCCCATTAAGTAAAGGTTAATGAATGGATTTATGACCAATTTTAACATGATCAACTCTCTAGGTTAGCATGATGGAATGCGGGGAAAGTTTCAGTTTAGAAACCAGACGTCACATGATCAATTCGCCCCACCAATCGTGGGTTAGCACCACTTATATGGATTAAAAACATGATACTAACTTCATCTGTTTTATGAAAAATGAATTACTTGAACTTATTTGTACTACTTAAAATAATTAGTCAATGAAAATTTTATCATTATCAATAATAATTTATATTTAAAAATGTTGTGCACAATGTAAATATTTTTTTGTCTATATATTTGTATAAGCTATATAAGTAATTATTTTAAATTTTTTTAAATTATTCATCTTTTGCAAAAGAAGGGGATCGAACTATTTTGCGGGGGTTGCTTGGTATTCCACAGCCCATTCAGTGGAAAGGCCGGATATCTGAGCGTCCCTCGATTACAAAGTTGAAGAGTTTCTTTCCCAAAAAAAGAAAAACCAAAAAAAACAAAAGAAAAAAGAAAAAAGAAAAAAGAGGATGATTTTTATTATGTATAGAAATTTTTCTTTTTCGCGGGGGATTGACTCCTCGGGCGGGAACCAAAAGTGGGCCCCTCCCCCAATCCTGAGCATCACGAACACTTGTCGCGATCCGATTGCGTCGACGGTTCTAATCACCCCGAGCGGGGGGGGTTTTCTATCGTGTGGACGAGCTCAGAGTATCGGATCTGTAGCATCAGAACTTCGCAGGGGAGGTTCCAGAACGAACCCACCCCCCCCGGCGCAACCCCGGTGGGCCCCGCCCCGAGAGAGGGGGCTTTCGGCTCTTGGTCAATATCTCCCCAGATGGGACGATCCTGGCCGTCGACGGGTCGCCATCAGATGATTATCCACGCATCGATTTTTCTCTTCGGTTTTATTTATTTATTTATATTTTATAACCTTTGATTATTTGGACTGTCTGCCTGAGGAGAGGCCCCGCGGAATTATGGCAAAAGTTTTTTCTCGGAGGAAAAGGGAAATTGGAGACAAGTTTTGTTTTCACATCGGACTTGGATTGGACCTCACTCCTATCCTTGTCGCTTTTTTTACGTGGAGGTCCCTATAATTTTCCTTATTTCCCCTCTATCTTTTATTTTTCCAAAACTTCTTCTCCTTCTTTTCCTTAAAAAAGAAGGAAATTCATATTCACACGTTTCGAACATCGCGACATATGCGCACAAAAAGAAAAAGAGGAAATTATTGAATTCTCCAATTGGTCGATACGTGCGAAGATGCATTTGGATTGGGTGTCGGATCGTGTAAGCGACGGTGCTCGAGAGAAAAAAATTGATTAGGGGTGGCCCTCATAAATCTTTAAGGAAATTGGGAAAAACGAAAAGGCGAGAAAATATGGACCACATGAAAGCTAAAAGACGATGGGACTCGTTCGTGACGAAACGAGGTTTGAAACACTATGATCCACGGTGGATGGTGTCGTAATAACTTCTAAAAAAAAAAGAAGTTATTTGAAATTGAGATTACGGTTTCAAGTCAAAAACACGTGGCGCCGTGCTTTATTTTTCATATATCATATTATATATGAGAAATTAGCAGATATAAAAATTGAAAAAATTATTGGGAATATTATATTTCGTTCACAATGCCTCCGAACCTTCATTGTCGTGTTCTTGGATTATCAGAAGGCATGTAGCATTTTTTCCACTTGTTAAGGTTGACAATTGTACAAGGGGATGATGTGCACGGTCCCCATCAGTATTTGGTCCTTTGGATTCTCGAGATATATAAAATTCCATTGAATTATCCAACAACAAAAGGTAAAGGGTTGCCTAATCGCTGAAGCCTAAACTCCCCTTGGAATTGGTTTTTCTTCTTTAATAACTTTTTTTGGAAAATTATAACTAACCCATCATGCATCATGCTATGCAGAAGTTAAGGTGATATTTAAACGTGACAAGCTATGTGGAAAGATTCAAACAAATGATATAAGTTAGCATAAACCGACCATTGAAATCTATGGGCGCGTTTAGCAACCGTTTTATTCTCGAAAATAATTTTTAGTTAAAAAAATGATTTTTTTTATATTCTGCTCCCAATAATAATTTTGTAGCTTTTGAAGGCATTTGTAACCGTTTAAAATTTCTATTATTAGGATATAAATGCGTTTAGTAGGATTTTGATTTTTTTAATACTTTTATTATTTTTTTCCTCTTTTTCTTCCTCCTTCTTTGTGGCTGGCGACTGGTTGGATGAGATTAGCCTTGACCTGGCTTGATGAGACTCGGGCCAACAAGCCTCATCGTGGCTTGGCATTGCCAAGGGCTGGCAATGCTTTGGCGAGGTCGTTGGCCCTTGTTTAGCTGGTCGTCAGCCATGGTCGAGGTCGGTGATCAGCCAAAATAAAGAAGAAGAATAAGAAAAGAAAATAAGAGGAAAGAGAAGAGAAAATAAGAAAAATAAACTTGATTCCAAGAATTATTCTCGAAAATAGGAAGCAACTTTTTTCTTTTTATTGATTCAGTTCCAAATCTATTATTGTGAATAAAAAACGAATTTTTGTTACCAGGAACAAAAAAATTGCTAAATAGATTTCTATTTTTTTTTTTTTGAGGAGTAAAAAGATAGATTCTATTATTATCGAGAGTGTTATCAATCAAGGCCTAAGCTTATTCACTGTCATTGGTGAGTTGACAGGACTGTATTTATTATTTTAATGTACCGATATCCGCATGTCTCAAGCCCTTGGCTCCTTATTCCCTCTCCGTATATTTGTCTTCCTCGGGGAGAGGAAATATCCTTTAGGTGTTCATTCAGGGACGTGAGGTCCACAAGAAACCCAAACAAAGCAGTTTAAGTATTTATTTAGATCCAAAGTTACATAGTCTCTTAATTAGTATTTCGTCCATCTTCAATTTCTCAAGATATAAAATTCAATTAAATCACCCTAACAACAAAAGTAAAGAGTTACCTGATCACTACAACCCGAACTCCCCTTTGAATTGGCTTTTTTTCTCTTTAATTATTATTATTATTTTTTTAATTTTTTGGAAAATCATAACGAACCTGTCATGCATGATGCTATGCATAAGTCATAGTCATGCATGATGCTATGCATAAGTCATAGTCATGCATGATGCTATGTATAAGTTATATTCATATTTAAACATGAGAGCGAATGATTCAAACAAATGATGCAATGTAATGACTATCGAAGAAACATTTTTCTATTTATTGATTCAGTTCCAAATCTATTATTGTGAATAAAAAACGAATTTTTGTTATTGAGAACAAAAAATTTACTAAACATATTTTTTTTTCCGAGGAATAAAAAAATAAAATCAATTATTATCGAGAGTGTTATCAATCAAGGCCTAAGCTTATTCACTATCATTGGTGAGTTGACAGGATTGCATTTATTATTTTAATGTACTGATGTTTGCATGCCTCGGGCCCTTGGCTCCTTATTCCTTCTCCGTATATCTGTCTTCCTTGGAAAGAGGAAATATCCTTTAGGTGTTTTACATTAACGTATGCCGAGTTTGTAAGAAACCCAAACACTATAGTTTTAGGATTTATTTAGATCCAAAGTTACATAGTCTCTCAATTAGTATTTTGTCCATCTTCGATTTCTCGAGATATAAAATTCAATTAGATAACCCTAACAACAAAAATAAAGAGTTACCCGATTGCTACAACCCTAACTCCCCTTTGAATTGGCTTTTTTTCTCTTTAATTTTTTTTTTTTTGGGAAAATTATAACTAACCTGTCATGCATGATACTATGCATAAGTCATAGTCATGCACGATGCTATGCATAAGTTATATTCATATTTAAACACGAGAGCGATGGGGAACGATTCAAAGAAATTATGTAATGTAACGATCATCGAAATCTAAGCCCATTTGCTTCCGCGTGTCACGCTTGGCTCGGTCACGATCCCCAACCCGCACCTAATTCATCGACCTAGATCGAGTCTAAAGTTACCCATCTTGATACCATGATCAATTTTCGCAATCACCCCTAAAGAAACACAAACAAAAGAGTCGTTCGCTCCGGTGTTCGTTTTTCCAAAGGTTTGCTTTTGTAACTACTCGGGGAGGGGATCGACCTAGACAAATCCCCTTCCTCCTTCGACGGTCGCGATGATTTTTGGGGTTCCAAACAAGAGAGAAAGCCCATCGCCAATGGCGAATGACTCAGCCCCCTCCAATCGGGGGGGAGAGGAGAGAGAGGCCCGTTCGAGTGGACCATCACCTTCTCTGCCGTGACATGCGATTGAAAAAAGCACCGGCGATTCCTAACTTTGAACCGGCCGATCAGGGTCGGTGCTGCCATTGGGCGTCTCGCCCGAGGACGAGCGAGAGGTCTAGGGTCCTATTTACCTGTCGTCGCATTCAAGAATCGAGAAGACTTTATAATTATATCAGCATAGCGAGATTGTTGCTCGCGATAAGGGATTGACTAATCAGTGCACGATTAGTGTCGACACTCCATTTTTATAAAGAAAAAGAAAACTCGAAAGTATATATATGAATAGGTCTAAGGAAAATGTACCTAATCTCTTGTTTTTTTAATCCAAAAGCGTATAAAAGTATGGAATAAAAAAGCGTATTATAAGGGGATATTTACCTACCCTCCCGATTCTCTAATGGTAGAGAAGGAATTTCCTTTTTAAATATATTCTCTAGTGAAGCTTGAGAATCTTGATTAACAGTACACTTAGCTCGAATTTGCAACCTGACAATTGATTTTTTACTCATTAGGTGAGGGGTTGCTTTCACATTTCATATTTGCGTCCCTCAAGTCCATTGCATCGCTTACGCAATTTGGATCATTTAGCAATTAGGAAGAGGATGCATCTGCGCCGCAGATGGACTCCGATTTGTGGGGGAAAAAAATAGAAATTATTTTTTCTCCTACCTTCTGATTCGAATGATGTCACGAGGTCGCCTCCCTTCTAGCTAATTCGATCTTATAAATGCCCCCCAAATTTCGTGCATCGAAAGCGAAGAAAAAGTTAGGATTTGGTTCTCCGGATCAGATCCTTTCACGAGGCAGTCCAGTCAGGTGGTTACTTAAAGTTGAATTTCACGGATGCCGAACTGATCCAAAGCGAAAAAGGAGGCCCACAAAACGCTAGGCGATTGGCTCGATGGTCACGGGCTCGGGTCCCATCGATGCTTCATGGGCTTTATGGTCTGGGCCACGCAAATGGGCCTCGCGTAAGATTCGACGATGTTGGTCGTTTTTTGCCGCCTGAAAATAGATCGATTTCGAAAGTAGATTATGGAGGCCCCATCCGATTTACCACGAAATCCGACCGTGTTTTGTCCGAATGTTCACGGTTGCATCGCAGATGACAAAGAGGAGGAATCTCATGGACCGGACCCGTGCCGTGGATCATTGGAAGCAGGTGCAAGAGGCTACCAACAAGCGTACCTCACCATCACCTGTCGGACTCAAGATGTTAGACAACTCCACTTTCATATTTCAAACCATCCCGAGTTCCTGCTCGAGACACGTATTTACTCGACAAGTTGCGAATTTCGGATGTCATTTATGCGCAAAGTCAATTAGAAATATGCGTAGTATCGATAGTTTTTGACTCGCCAATTGGAAAATTGGAAGGAAAAAATACATCTTTATTTTTTTGCAAAAACTTTTTTTCAAAAGTCGAGGGGATGACTTTTAAGATCACAAAAGAATATTCCACCGCATGCGCTTTGACAGGGACGAGGCAGCAGACTGATCTTTACTCGTCCGCTGTTTTCCATTATCTTCTTCCCTATTTAACAGCAATGATTCAGAATTGCAAAGGGGGGAAAAGAGATCACCAAGATCTCGTCATCGAGTGTCAAGGGGAAACTGACGTCCCTCCTCTTTTTGTCTTTTAGCTCAATCTCGATTCCCTTTTTTACAGCTAATAACAACAAGACGTGGCAAGACAAAAATACAAAGTCCTTTGGCCTGAGTATCCACCGTTGAGTTCGTCCTCTTTGAAGCCCTCGTGTTTACAGTAGGGTTTTCTCTCATCGAGGGATCTTATTAATCAACGAGTGTGCTCAAGGCGCCCATTATTTATTTTGGATAATAATGCATTTTCATTTTGAACGCATTGATTACACGTAACACGAGAAAAATAATACGTTGAAAATGACTCACCTTTTTCAATAGGGTTTTATAGGGCTCGTTCACCAAAGAAAATCTGGATTTGGTTGTGAAAATTGTCTGCAATGCCAAAAACTTATTGTACCCCTGTTAATTTAGCTTTAAATATTTTAATCGTGTTACTTTAGTTATAACTCTTTTAATGATTTGATAATATAGCTATTCTAATCAATTTTGAGCAGAACTCGCTAACATGGTGCCAACCGTATTACATGGCACAGTCAGTACTGTAATGAATAAATTTTGCAATTTTTTATTAAATTTTTTAATTTTCTTTTCATGTTCTTTTCTTGGGCGCCCTTGTCAAATCTATCGAAGGCTTGACCCTCATGGCCTCTAGTCTTGCCAAATCTGGCAAGGGCCACGATGCCCTTACCCATCGGAGCCTTCGCTAGCCACGATGAAAAAAAAGAAAAAAAGAGAATGCATGACATGTTTTTCACATCATGCTATTTTGAAAATGGATAAAGCAATGGATGGTTTTCGATGTAAATGATGGTCTGGAGGGACATGCGTAAGAGGATTTTCACATCGCCAACACTAGTACCCTGCGATGTGAATTATGGATTACACATCATTTGGAATTATATTCAGATTTCAACGTCGGTGATAATTACACACTATGAAAATGAAATTGAAATTCATAATTGTGTAAGACAGACCAATATTGCTTTAGGACCCAATCACAATCATGACCATTGCGATTTTTTGAGCTTAACTAACTGCTACAGTGGTCGGGCCTTGTCCTTTGACAAAATGTGATGGTATAATTTATTGACACGAGCAACTGGATGTTGGAAAAACTGCATATCATATATGTGTCCATGAGGCAGCTGGGCCTTTGTTTTGCACTATTGCAGATACGAAAATAATGCAAAAAATTGGATTCAATTCTCAACTGCTCCTATCGGTAATAGGATTGAATACGGATTCGAGTCATAGCACACGGTTTCATAAAACCGTACGGTTTTCCCAATCTAAATAAAGCAGGTTTTACATGAAGAAGATTTGGCTCAGCATGTTCTATTCGATATGGGTAGGAAAAGCGGTATTCTTAAAAAAATAGAGAAATCAGAACCAAGTCGCGATGATATGGGTCAACCCCTTCTTCTCGCACCAAAGATCTTACCATTTCCGAAGGAACTGGAGTTACGTCTCTTTTCCATTTCCATTCAAGAGTTCTTATGTGTTTCTGCACGCCTTTGAGACCCCGAAAAATGGACAAATTCCTTTTCTTTTCTTAGGAACACATACATTATATTGTTTGTGCGACACTATTGTTGGCTGTGCTGTGCATTGGACGACATTCTTGCACATTCGATAGATTGCATATTATTAATCGCTTGGTACCGTGGAAGTGGCATGTTAATTGTTTGTCTAGCCATGATTTTGCTTGCCCCTCTTTTTAACTTTCTAGGTTCCGAGGCTATTTGCGAATCCATTAAGAGTAGAATTGTTTGGGAAGATGATTTATATTAGTTTGTTCTGAATAATGTTAGGAATTTGGAAAGTTGTTCCTTTGAACAGAATTTTGTCTTTTAAATTTTTATGACCTTTTGGCACCCCACAGCGTCTATCATTATGTAGAGAGAAAAATGAGGCTGGGCATTTGTGTTTTCTAATCGCGTTGGAAGTTTCTGAAAAAAATTGACTGATACCAGAAAAAAAAAAAAAAAAAAAGTCTTTTTCTTTGCCGCCCTCTCTTCTCTCCTCTTATTGTCTTCTTCAAATTTCAACCATTGGGAGGCCTTGAATTAGTCTCGCCCTTCCCTACCTCTCTTGTTGATTTTATTTGTATTTTTTTTCTTTTCTTTTGATCTAGATCTAGAAGCTATTTCCTCCCGGTCTAGCTTTAGATCCAAGATTCTGAACTTTCTCAATTTAGTTTTAGATTTAAGAGTTATTCTCTCCCGATCTAGATTTGGAGTTCAGTAAATATAATCTCAAGAATTTGATACACCTTTGTTTTGTTCGTGTACAACCTCAAGCTACAATGGACATCGCATAAGCTATGCCGTTTTACTAAATAACGAAATTTTTGCTCTTTCAAACATTAGGTCCATATTTATTCAACCTATTTTTGGCTGTCTCTATACAACAATAGTATAGAGCAAGCCGAGCCTAGACACGTAACTCCAATTAACAACGCTATAGTTACTGGAGAATGAATTTTCAACATGTGCTCGTCGCTAGGGACGACATGAGGTCCGGTGATTGGCTGGCAATTATATTGCTTAACAAATCATTCTTGTAGAACGAGTTTGTGTTTAATTTTGCCGATTCTTTGTCGACCCTCCTTCTTTTTTGGATTTGGCTTTGTTTTGTAGTATTTTGGATTTTGCTTTGCATTGGTTCGCTTTACCATGAAGTTTATATACTCCTCGAGTATCTTTTGAAGTAATGAATGTAATTTTATTTTGAGAAAAAATAAAAATAAATAATAAATAAAGAATAAGAGAAGATCTTAAATGGTCATGGAAGAAAAAGTGCACGTATACTCACACGGAATAAACTATACAAGGTATGTCGTACCTTTTGATAGGGTATTTTGCGTAGGGTGTATGGTATAAGACAGCATGATCTAAAACCTTTGAACCTTCGTTTGACCATGCCGGGTCTACAGATTCTCTCCCACATTCCTATCATCGATCGTTGGCCGTCAGATGATGCTGGCCTACCGAAAGAACAATCATACGATAAATCCCAGCCGTCGGACAATAATAATAAATAAAAAAACGAGATTGTTATACCTAAGAAGTTGCGTGTTGAGCGAAGGATTTGGTCCCCCCCCGGCAACATTTATTCTTCAATGAAACATAACAAAAAAAGAAGAAAAAAAAGAAAACCACTTTGCACGAGGTCCTCGTTGATTGTACTGTCCCTCGCCTACTCGGTCTTGGTCTACTACTAGGATGATGGCGCAGCCACCTAATTTCATTAGATTTGGTATGATTAACTGGAAGGAGAGGACCGTCGTGTTCGGCTTAACTTCGTCCTAGAAAAATGCTCATTACATGTTCATCTCCTGTCGGAGGAGATTGGACTTATTGCAAGCACTTTTTCCAAGTTGATTCCAATTTCAATGGGAATGGATCAAACCGTTTAGGCCGGGGACAAAGTAAAGACCCTCCCTCAATCCGGTGGCGTTCAATTGATTCTTATGAATAGGAGAAACTAATAAGTGCACTGCGACTTCAAGAAAATCATAATATTTTTCGATATTTACTTAAAAAAAAAAAAAAAAATACTAGAAAACACTTTTTATTGTTCGATATAAAAAATTTGATTTGATTTTCCTCGATACAGTTCTTTTAATAATTTCTTTTAGCAAAAATCAAATTTTAAACTTTTTAAACTTTTTTATTTTTTTTTTTTTCCTTCTCCTTCTTTGTTCGGTTGCCGGCGATCGGACAAAGGCAAACTTGAGGCCTGTGATGATCTAATCTAGCAAGTGGCCAGGTTGAGCTCACCAGAGGGGAGCTCGCTCGAGGCCAGTCAACATAGCTAGCGACCGGCCGAGATCGATAGAGAAAAAAGAAAGAAAGAAAAATGGTTAATACCCTGAAAAATCTTAAATTGATATATATGTGATAAATTTATCCAAAACTAATCCTAAACCAAGTATACATTTAACAAATTTACCATAAACTAGTATACTCATGACAAATTTACCCTCTATTAGTTTTCGTTAAATTAAGTTAAATGATATGTGACAGTTGATTGGTATAACAATTTGAGATTTTATACTCCGTTTGTCACAGTTTACAATTTTTGTGATTTTTTTTGTGATATTAATCCAATTTAGCGAAAGGTATATTTGTCACAAATTTACCAATTTGTGGTTTTTTGGGATCGAATAAATTAGTTTTTGGTAAATTTGTCAAATGTACCGGTTTAGAGCTTTTTTATGGTCAGTCATGGTAAATTTGTTATAAGTGTACCGATTTAGGATTTTTCATGATTAAAAAAATTGTTTGAGGTAAGTTTATTATAGGTGTACCAGTTTGGAATTTTTCAGGGTATTAATCCTTAGAAAAAGAAAGAAAAATTTGAATATTTGAAAAGAGAAAAAAAAAAAAAAAGAAAGAAGAGAAGGTTAATAGGAGTGTAAGATAAGAGAGAGCGAATGAGGAAATTGTTTTCCTCGTTTAAAAAAGGAAAAAAATTTCCTTTGTTTTAGGAGATTTTTTTTTTTTTGATCAATGAAAAATGTTTTTCTATACGCAAAACGTTTTTCTTCAAAGTTATTTTTCGATAGATGAATGGAGCCTACATTTCGTTCCCTCACACCTCGGTTTTGTCGCTTGAAATACAGAAGGGGGGGATAAAGTAAAAGGCAACAAAAGGAGAGAGGGATTGCAAGTGCCAACGACTCTCGAATGTTCAAGCTGAACATCTCTCAGCAGGAACAGAGGTCGAGGACAGGGTGTGTCCAAAACCCCGTTCCCTCCTCCTCCTCCACCAAAAATGGCCGAGAAAACGGACCATTGGATTCCTCTGGAGCCGCATCATCCGCATCTGGCCCTGGGCGTACCCTACCTACTCCCCCTCTCCCTACTCTCCCCCTCGAGAATATTAGATAAATCCCACCCCTCCCCTCCCTCTCTCTCTCTCTCTCTACCCCATCTTATTATCTTAATAATGAAAAGGGCGCGACCGCTTGCGTTTTTGCCCTTCTTTTGACTCGTGGTCCGCTCATTTCAGTAGTCATTTTCGCCTTCCTTTTCTTCGCTCCGAGGGTAGTACTTCCTGCTCTCTCTGCTACTGCTCCCCACCTCTCTCTTTCTCTCTGTCTCTCTGTTTCTGGCGCGCTCGCCCGGCCGCTTTCTGGCTGCTTTCCGGCCGCATTGCCGGCCGCTTTCTCGAAAAGATCCCGTCTTTCTGAAGCCCCACTTTAGATTTATCTTTCCCACGCGCATTTCTGTCCCCATAATCTTTTTCCTCTCTCTTTTGGGTTTCGGGTTGAGGGAGGGAGGCTCCGAGGGTGCTTTCTTTCCTGGGTTTCCTTTTCTTGACCAAGTCGGTCGGGGGCTTCGCTGCCTCATGCTCAGGTCAGGCCCTTTCTCTTCGCTCGCCTTTTGCATTTGCGCTTTTGAGCTTGTTAGTATCTGGTCAGTTCGTTTTTTTTTTTTTATTCTTTTTCTTTTTCTTTTTGTTGTCTTTGAAGCTGCTCATTGTGGTGGCTTGGTTGTTGTTCTTCGCGTTTCTTCCTCCTTACAATCTCTTGTTGGGTTTCTTGAAAATGAACCGTCGAAACGTTTCGGTGGGTGTCCGTCTCGCGGTCTTCATGTGCAGCAGTAAGATCCCACAGTCGATGGGGTCGCTTGGATCGTTTGGCTTTTGATATTGTGCATGTTGCTGGGTTATCCCGTTTTCTACTCATCCCTCTAGAAATCTTGCTTGTTAACAGTATCGCCGTCGACAGTCTATCTTCTGTAGCGTGAAAGCGATGGCATTGCGCAGGGGAGTGGCTGGTTTTGCATCGATTGGGACCCCTTACTGTGCTTAATTTTCAACTCTAATCCCTTATTTTTTTTCTCCAGGTTCCTATTAAAAAAGTTTCTCCTTTTCAACCTCCACATGTCACCAATGCTGTAAAGCTTTTGTATTTTGCGAGCTCTTCTTCCTTATTCTCGCGTTGGTTTCAACCCTTTGATGATTAAGTGGACCCCTATGCTTGTTTACTTACATAGGCCGGGTTCCATAGTCCAAGCTGGCTTCTCGATTCTGGCTGCTGATTTTGACTGTCTTTTCAGGTACCGAACGCCGACGACTGGATTTTTCCGTTGAATCGTGTTCCCTTCGCCTCGGAACCGCCTTGGGATTCTTGAAATTCGGTTGATTTCACCTAATTATCTTTGAAATGTGCTCCTACATCGGAGAAACTCCTCGTTGATTTGCTGAGGTTGGAAGATGCCATTTCCTTGGAATTATTGTTGGCTGCCATCTGCATTATGGCTGCTTTGAGAATTTCGAGGTTTGTCAATCATCTTGCCTGATTCTACATCATCACTCTCTCACTGGTGTCTGTCACTTCGGCTTGTCCTGAAGCTTTAGTTGTGGGGCCGTTGGGTACACGGATGTACCTTTTTCCCATATCTTAGCATCTAAGTATGGTTAAACAGGTTGAGTTTTGGTTTTTGTGGATTTACCTCGCCACTGGCTACTTGCTATCGTCGACCGTGGTTTCAGAAGTTCCCTTAGGTTCAAAACTTTCTGTTGAAGACAATAACTTCTGGGTCTCCTCCAATGGGGATTTTGCACTTGGGTTTTATAACTGCTCGCCTCAGTCATTTCAGTATAGTGTCGGCATCCGTTTCAATTCAAACTCTATTCCTGCTAATGAGCAAAAAGTGGTTTGGGTTGCTGGAGCTGACCTCATGGTTGGAAACAAGTCTTATTTTCAGCTCACCCAAGAAGGAGAACTCATCCTGTTCGATTCGTTGCTAAGCACCATTGCTTGGAGCAGTAAAACAAGTCAATCGGCAGTAGTTTCGGCCGTTCTAAATGATGACGGCAATTTTATCCTTCTCAATGACAAGGGGGACAAAGTTTGGCAGAGTTTTGACAAACCATCTAACACACTTCTCCCGGGGCAGAAATTATTGGTCTTTGAAACACTCAGAGCACAGAAAGTGAATTCAATGTCAAGTTACTACAGTCTCTATATGAATGAGTCTGGTCAGTTACAACTCAGATGGGAGACCGATATCAAATATTGGACTTTTGGAAGGATTTCGAATTCAAATGTCAGTGCTGTCCTCACAGCTAATGGAGCGCTGCTGCTTCTAAATGAGAATTCAAAGCCTATTGATTCTCTTTTTGGGGACGATCACAGTGAGAACGTGAAATTTCGATTTCTCAGGCTAGATACTGATGGTAATCTACGTATGTACTCATGGAGAGAAGCTTCAGCCTCTTGGATAGCAGTCTGGCAAGCGGTTGATAATCAATGCGATGTCTTTGCAACTTGTGGGGATTATGGAATATGCTCTTTCAACAGTTCAGGCTTACCTGATTGTGTGTGTCCATTTAAGTCTGCTTCTGCGACTTTCTCGAAATGCCTGCTTCCGTATCAGCAGGGATGCAAATCCGGTTCTATCATGGTCTCTTATGAGCATACTTTTCTTCATGAGATGTATCCTGGGAATGATTCAGTTGTCCTAAGTAGTCTACAGCAATGCAAAGATTTGTGCCTGAAGGACCCGCTCTGTACTGCTGTAACATTTAGTAACGATGGATCAGCAAAATGTCTACTCAAGACGTCTCGTTATGTCACTGGTTATACAAACCCATCTTTAACTTCGGTATCTTTTGTTAAGAAGTGTTCGGACCCAATTGCTGTTGACCCAATTCGTCCAAGACCGTCTCCGGCGCCTATCCCTGTCAACAAGTCTTATAAGTTTTGCATTCCTTGTCTAGCCGGAGCTGCCTCTGGAACTTTCGTTACAGTCCTTGGAATTCAGTTAGCTGTCGGGTTCTATATTTATAGAAGGCGTAACTGGATTTGGAAGAGACCCGCATTGACCTGTAAAGATCCTTACTCAAAGAGCTTGGTCGTGTTTTCATTCATGGAGATCGAAGAACTCACTGGAAACTTTAAGCACCAAATTGGGCCGAAGATGTACAAGGGAATGCTCCCAAATAGGCAGCCCGTTGCAATTAAAGATGTGGAGGCAACTGTGGCAGAGAGGAAGTTTAGAGCTGCAGTCTTGAGAGTGGGAAGCATTCATCACAAAAATCTCATAAGGTTGGAGGGCTATTGTTGCGAGTCTATCCACAGGTACTTGGTCTACGAATATGCTAAAAATGGCTCTTTGGAGAAGTACATTGAAGACCCTGAGCTGAGTAAGAGATTAACTTGGAAGAAGAGAATGGAAGTGTGTTTGAGCGTGGCAAAGACACTGTCTTATTTGCACTCAGAATGTAGAGAGTTTATAAGTCACGGGAATTTGAAATGTGAAAACATTTTGCTGGACGAGAATCTAGATGCCAAAGTCTCTGAGTTTGGGCTCTCAATAATTCACGGTGAAGCACTGAGCCCTGACATGTCAGCTGAGAGGGATGTGGAGGATTTCGGGAAGCTGGTGATTGCTTTGGTCACCGGATGTCGTGATCACCAGAGTGTAAGTAAGTGGGCTTACAACGAAATGATCGTTGGGCAGGTCGAGAAGGTGGTAGATAAAAGAATAAAGAGCGAGGTCAGCTTAGAAGAGTTGAACCGGGTCATGAGGATTGCATTTTGGTGTTTACAAAGCGATGAACGGCTGAGACCATCAATGGGGGAGGTTGTTAAGGTGTTAGAGGGTACTTTGACGGTTGACCCCCCACCACCTCCTTTTTCTCGCGAGAGGCCATTGGAGGAAGAAGAATCTTCCAGGTCTGGCTCAGAGTCATAGAATTTGTTGCTTCTGAAGTTTTTTTCTATTTTGCATCTCCTTTTTGTAGTAGGATTGACTAAGCTTTTCAGCCGGAATTAGGAGTTCGATTGACTTGCCCTTGTTGGGTCTATTAAAATCTTTGTATAAAGCAAATGTACTGATATCTCTTCTCAAGTTCAGCAATTGTAAAATCTCTCTCTCTCTCTCTCTCCCCACTCGCGCATGCGCACACTTGTGGATGTATTTTGTATGAACTGTTATTCTTATTTCACTGCTTCCTTTTTCTTGGTATCGATTGTGCTGCTGCTCCATCTATTTCATAAACAAGATAGATGAAGCAGTGGTTTAAAAATATGGTACTGGAACCTGGTAGTAGGCAAAACCTGAGAATGTCTCTTGAGAAACGCAGTCCTGATTGGCATAATTTTCTTTGTGTATGTTTTGAACAAGAACTTCTTTGGATTTAGCTGTGACTAAACCGGATGACGATGTCTAAGTATGAAGGTGCACTCTTTCATCTGGTTTCATGTCCCCCCAGTTACCAGCTGACAATTCCTGACTTTGCTCTTCATTACAGGAACCGGATAAAAAGTAAGAAATAATCTTAAAAAGAACAGCTTTGCGCAATAAAGAAAGTACTTCAGCTGCAGATACTAACTTATCTATGATCACCATCTGATCATCATCATACTATTAAAAGCCCCAAAAGAAAAGCTGCAATAATGCGCGACATGGGATTTTGTGAAGAGAGTACATTTTTAATCGTAGTACTATGTCACAGATGCTGGGGTTATTCTGAAAAGTTGCTTCTCTCTTATCTATATTTGGTAGAGTTTTGAATGAGTCTTCAATCAGCAAGTTAGTGGAAGCAGTTAGCTGCTGCCGTAGGGTTCTCTTGGATTTTACTTCTAGGGAACGAAGAAACTTTCCCAGGTATTCAAACAGATAAAAACAGAGGCTCTTTGGATTGTTGTTGCCGCCAGGTTTTGACACTTCCAAGCAGTCACGGTGGAAAACACTAAAATGGTGCTTCTTTCTGAGGTCGCACTTTTTATTTTTTGAAACAAAAGTTCAACTAGAATCCATTAATGATCCAACTGTTCCACGAGACAAGCGACTATATTAGCCGTTCGCATTCCTTTCACGTTAAATTCTAAAATTGCGGTCCTTCGACCGATTCATCATTTCACATTTATCCCTCAAAGCAGAGGAACCCTTGAGAGCTTCTCACTAATGGCACCTCCTGGCAAAACCACAGATGTTCCACTAACGGATTGTTGTACGCCGAAGGCAGAAAAGTTCAGAATCCCAGAGATCTTGTCTTGTCCGCCAGCTCCAATGAAGAAGAGGAGGGTGTCGTTGGCTCTGAATGGCTTGCCGAGAAGATCTCCTACAACCTTCTTCACTCACCCCGATATAGACACGTTCTTCCTCGTTTCATTCCATAATGTATCGACATAATCTGCCCTTTTCTGGATACATATTTGATTCATTCAGTTACTTAGGAGGCGACTGAAACTTCAAGTCTGCAATTAGGTTCTCAACATGAAGATCAGGCGCAAACAACGTCGAGGATGCACCCTGCAGGATTAGGCCTGATGAGAGTTAGTTCTTGGTAGTCTTGTATCGTTGATTGATATAGTTCTGCTTCTGCTAGCGTGGTTAGCTGAGAGTTTGGGTTCCAGCGTTTGCTTCGGCACCGCAAGTCCGATTCTTCTCAAGTGATCAGTGAATCTTCGCAGAATTTTCTTTCTTTTTGCTTGATTCTTGGTGGAACAAGCACGACTTAGTGGAAGCAAGAGGTTTGAACAATATATGAAGCACTGAATAAACTTCCATGTCTATTTAATCTTCTAAGTCTCCTTTCTTGGATCTGTTAACTCTCTATTAAGCAGTTCATGGGTTGGATGACTCCTCAGTAAATAAGCTAAGGAGGAGGTGTTTTTCATTTTTGCAGATCTTACTTAATTCTTTATAGTTTTGGGTGGGGGTGTGGAGATGCCCAGAGCTTACAAGTCATAATAAATTCATGATTTGCTTTCATGGAAGGCCTGTGTTTATGCATTCATGAAAGGAAGCTTGACACAGGGATGATCACAAAAAGTGGCATATCGATCTCTAGAAACATTTATGGTCCGAAAATAAATTTAATGGCCAATTCAAACTCGAGAATTTTCAGCTAAATTTGGCATACCGGACGTTGTATCATCTCTAAAATATAAAATAATTGGGGAGGAATTACTTCATTCTTCAGAATTAAATAGGCTTTTAGAAGGTGTGGAATTGGGGGCCTTATGCGGTCCATGGATGACCGGTTCCACTCGTCTTAGCCGGACAAAATTATGTTCGCATGTCTCTTACGTGACTCCAACTCTACATGTCATATCATATGAAACTTTAAGAAGGGTTCCATGATCTTTAGAATTGGGGGCCTTATGCAATCCATGGATGACTGATTCCGCTCGTCTTAGCTGGACAAAATTATGTTCGCATGTCTCTTACATGACTCCAACTCTACATGTCATATCATATGAAACTTTAAGAAGGGTTCCATGATCTTTTGAGAATTGGTTCTTAGAGCATGCAGCGATCGGCATATTGAATGAGATGGACCTCATTTGATCTTACATTTCTTAAAGTTTCATATGATATGACATGTAGAGTTGGAGCCACTTAAGAGCTTAAAGTTTATGCATTCATGAAAGGAAGCTTGACACAGGGATGATCACAAAAAGTGGGACATCGATTTATGGTCCAAAAATAAATTTAATAACCAACTTAAACTTGGGAATATTTAATATGGCATATCAGGCGTTGTATCATCTCTAAAATAAAATACGATTGGAGAAGAATTACTTCATTCTTCATAATTAAATAGGCTTTCAAAAGGAGTAGGACTAGGGCCTTGTGTGGTCCATGGATGACCGATTCCACTCGTCTCAATTGGACAAAATTACATTCGCATGTCTCTTACGTGACTCCAACACAACATCTTGTATCACATGAAACTTTAAGAAATATAAGATCAAACAAAGATCCTCTCATTCGATCCAGTAATTACCACATACTTTGAGAACCAACTCTCAGAAAATTCATGGAACCCCTCTGGTAGGACACGTACTGGGCACGTTTTGGATCGATTTTGTCAAAACCCTTTAAAGCCCCAAAGTCTCTTGGTCAAATGCGCGCAAATTTTTTGGACAATTCTGGGAAAATGTGATCGCATTTTCCAAAGACATTTGGCCAATAGGCTCGGAGTTGCTTTAGACTTTTTTCTCCCAATTTTACCCTCAATGTACTTTCATAATTACGAAAATGTCCTCGAAACCCTAATGTCGCCATCGAAAGCCTCAGCCGGCGAGCCATTACCGCTAGCCTTACCTAGGGTCGGCTGCTTCACAGCTAAGTTTCGCTTGATAGATTTGTTTTTTTTTTTTTTTTTCCAACTGTATTTAAGTTATCAATATATTTTTTAAATTACATTTTATTAAACATTATTTGCATTTCGAAAAATCTCTCACTTGAGCCTTTCTCTTAAGGCCGAACCAAATGCGCCAACCGTCTGAGATCAGCTCGAGAGCCAAAAGCCATGGAGCAGAAGTTGGTGGGTGGGCGAGTGGCTCAGCGCTGGCCAGCTTCGGGAAGCAGCGGATTAGGCAAAAATGCAAAAAGCAGCCAAGTCAAAACCCCGATGTGACCCCCGCAACTCAAAGTGGCCGCCACCTTCCATGGTCGAAAATCCGCGAGGCCGCAGCTATCCAGCCAAAAAGCCGACGCACCGGACCGCCGCCGGACAAACCCGCCGGTCGGAATCCGAATCGACGACCACCTTAGGGTTTCGTCCCCGTTCATTGGTCGCCGGTCGCGGCCGCAAGGGTGTCGACGTGGCCCTCACTCCTTTAACCCTTTTTCCTGAACCTTCTCCGAATATCCACGTGGAGCGATCGCCGCCGCCCTCTCCCCGGCTCGCGACACGTGTGCCGCGCTCCCGCCGGGTCGCCGTCGCGAGATCCGCGCGTGGCCTGTCCCCGCCCGCCTCCCCGTAAAAGGACAGCCCCCTGTCACCTAACGCCACGACAGCCTAACGGCACGTCGCCGTTAACTAGCGGGAGATCGGGCACCACGTGTCGGGCCTCGAGCTGTCCCTCGCGGGGGCGGGGCCCACGCGCCCCTCCCGTGGCTGAACTTCCCCCACGCGGGACACGTGGAGGGGACCACGGGTGCCGGAAACAGTAACGTGGTATATAAAAAAATCCGATTTTTTTATGTTTTTTTGGGGAGAGATAATGGTTGGTTTAACGCTAAGTAGCGTGATTAACAGTTGATTAGGATGTGTCGGGACGGGTTTGCCCCCCCTCCTGCCTGGTGCTAATGACCTCATTAGTTAATCTCCTTTGGCCACCAGTCTGTGCTCCCTGTGAGGTCATTCATCAGATAAAAATAATTGAAAAAAAAATAAACATCTTTACATATAATAAATGATTTTTTTTTTGTAATTACGTATGAGATTACGAAGGTCATGGCTCGCTGGGCTCGCCTAGATTGAATCCCAATAGCGCACGGAACGGGGGATAATGAGCAAGTCATTCCCTTTTAGAGCTCGGACTGTCGAATCTACCAATCTAAATTCGATTTGACTTTCTATAAATAAATAAAAAAAATTGACGTCTTAATCACAGCTGAGTCTGAATACTTGTACATTGATGAAATCAATTCGATACCATACACTGCACCCAACTTTGATCCCATTTGTAATGCATGTTCAGAGAATTTGAGGTTGCAAATGTTTGGTTGATTTGTCTAGTATTAGCTTAGAAGAAAAGCTTTTCAAGTCAGTGAAAGCCTTCTCTATTGATCCAACATCTACGACCCAATTGAACGATGAGCATCGCACTGATAAACTGTTATAGATTATTAAAAACAAAACTTTAAAGAGCTAATTAGTGATAATTCAAAAATCCATAAGTAGTAAATTATTGCTGAAGTTCACATGTAAAGACCAATGCCGTAGTAATTTCAAAGATCCCCCGAGGGAAGAACTCCGATTTGATTGTCTTTTCATTTCCATAACTAAAAAGTTGGTGCCAGAGTTCGCATGGGCATGCATAAAAACAACATCGCCGTCGTCGTCATTATCAGTCAAGAACATTTGTGTCCGCATATCCATAACCTAAGAAAGGCAGGTATCCCTACTTCGCGAACCACTCACATCTAAATCAAAAATCCTCTCCACAAGTTAGCCACTTTTATCACAACCCCAATCCAATTTTTTCCAAAGGGAGCCCAATTTCTCAAACTTGACGTTTGAATTCAAGGCCACAAATCGCACGGATTTCTGGCCTAGAAAAATCACAATCTAATGACCTATGCCACCCCTCCAGTAGCGTTAGGGTGGGTTAGACTTAATACACATGGGGAAAATTTCTCAATCACGTTTAAACCATTCTAATCACTCGAGACCCCGATACAACTTCGATGAATTTTTTCTCTAGAAATTCAGGTGATTTTCTCGTCTTCGATCGTCAAGAAATTGTCGACTCGCTTCACTTTCATCTTATTATCAGCGCTACGAAAGCGAGATGGACAGGGACGCAATTCTTACCTTATTTAATTAATGACGTCATTCGTCCGAGAAAATAGAGAGAGAGAGAGAGAGAGAGAGATCACGTCAGATAAACTAAACTTACCGGTAACGGTAGGGCGACTTGGTCCCGTGGGGTAAGCCAAGGGATATTAACGTCATTGTACAATCGACGAGGTTGTCCGGACAGTCCGGGCACCTCCACCTGTCCGTAAGGGATCCCTCGGAAAACATTAATCAATCCAAATTATACTTTTTTCAACGTCACTCCTCCGTTTTCTTGTTTTTTAAATTGTCTACCCTCTGTTCGTTTTTTTTTTTTTTTTTTTTTTTATAAATAATTTCGCGGAAAAATGATTGTTTTTCCATTTTTGGTCTCTCCCGTTTCCGAGTGATGTGATGCTATCTGCTGCTCCCCTTCTCTCGACTCCCATATATCTGAGGATTCGTCGACGGGGTTGGGATCGGCTCGTCGCCAGTAGAAGAAGCTCTGCGGGTCTTCTCTGGTTGTAGAACTGAGTTTGGAGAAGTAAGGCTCTGCCAAGTTTCCCTCTGCTCGGTCCTCTTCTCTTTCTTCTTCCTCTCTCCTGTGGAGTTGGTACGAGTCTGTCTGTCTGTTTGTGTGCTGTATGTATGTGTGTGTGTGTGTGTGTGTGTGTGTGTGTGTGTATGTATGTACGGGTGTCTGTATGTGCGCGCGCATGAAGACGAAACTCGGGTCGATGGAGTTCTTGCTGGTGGAAGAAGTTCGGTGTCGCGAGAACTTCGCGGGGGCGATCTGTACTGTTACGGCTCTAATTATTTGAAGACTGTCCATCTGCTGGTTGTGTTTGTGTTCTTTCTGTGTCGCCCGTGATTGATCCGGGCTTTAATTAAAGTTCACGAGGCATGTGAGTATGTACGTACAATTCATGCATGCATAGCATGTGTTTTTCAGCACTTCTATCAATGGAGATTCGTTGTCTGCATATGTCCACGAGGATTAATGAGCTATTGCTTTCTAAGTGCTCATTATGGATGTATTTTGAGCGGTTTTCCCTCTATTTTCCATGCCGTGATTCGGATGAAAATCGGTTTAAGGCAATAATTTGGTCGCCTTGATTGGTTTTGTCTCCGATCTGATTCTATGATGAATTGCTTATATACTTTACTTTTTATTTAGATCGAAGCGAGTGATTTCAATTCAAAACTCGATCGATGGTTTGGTCACTAAGTATAAATTTATTTGTATGGCGATCGATCGAATCGAACATGAACGTTGACTTGATTTGGCCTGTCGCTTGAATGACTTGAACGAGAATCGAATGTGAAATGTTCTTAGCTATTCGATATAACGGGTTTATATCTCTAGCAGAAATTCTTCTTCAACTCTTCAAGAACTATATCTTTGTTTTGAGGTCCTGAGTTCTGTTTTTTTTTTTTTTAACTTAATTGAATGTTAGGTGATACAATAGCTGTTTAGGAGGTTCACCTTGGCAAGTAATTAGCCTGTCTTACCAGCTTGATCAAATTAAAGTTCTGTCGTGTTCCATGCATTTACTCCACTTCTAAACGCAACTAACGTTCTTATTCTTTTTGATATCTTAAATATGAGTAAAATGGCATGATTTATATTTGGTGTTTAGCGAAGGCATTAGGTTTTAGGAGTCATTAGTGTTGATAATTGAGTGTATCATCGACTCCACATTGTGAATGCTTTTCACCAGTAGTATTGGAGATGATGTACTTCATAAAGTTTTCATTTGCTTAAATTGGGAAATTTTCATTAGCTTTTCATATTTCTTTGACACGCGAGTTCTAAAATAGGAAGAATTTGTGGACTGTTCTTCAACTTGTAGATGGAAGTGTAGTTACTACTTTTTGCTTGTTTATCATTCTCAATACATAAATATTCGAATACATCCTCTCACCATAAGTTGGCTTAGCACCTTGAGGCAAAGCATACAAAACTGAATTTCCTAGGGATCCATGTGAGGAGAGTCAGAGATTAGATTGGAAATGTTGCAACCTTCCTCTCCGGTGGTTAGTTTCGGATTATACAGGGAAATCCCACCAGGGCGGCCTTCATTCTTGCATTGGAATCGGTAGTTCCATAAGCTAAACGTTTCCCATATCTCTGCAGGAACTATTGCTGTGAATACTCTTCCTCCGGTTGCTTGTACTTGAGCTCAGTTAAGAGCAAGATGGGAAGAAACATGACTAACAAACTGGAAGTAAATCCTTATGCAAATGGAGGCGGCGTGCATCCGTTCTATTCCCACAAAAAGCATCACGCTACCTTTGTGGATATGTTGAAAAGCTTGGATGATCAGCCGACAGGAAATAATTCAGACAGTGCTTTAGGGACTAAAATTATCGGATTACGGTCCACAGGTGCTCCAGAGGTTAACGGTGTTCACCAACATAGGCAGCGTGCAGAGGTTTCCCAATCAGGTAATGTCACTGTGTTCGAAGAAAATAAATATGGCCATAGAATTCCTAGCCACGATAATTAATCGAGGCATCATTTATTTGAGGTTTTTTACCTTTTAATGATGTTTTTCCCATATGCCAAGTTATTGAAGGAAAAAGTTTATTGTTGCATGGCATGCTATGTCATGTTTAAAGTTCAACTTCAAGTAGGCGCAAGCATTAGTTAAACTGCCGAATGCTATACAGGTGCAATGTCTGGATGCTGAGACCTTCGAACTCTTTCCCTAATTTCCTGTTTTTGTACATGCCTGGGAAGATGGGTTTCAATATCTTTGCCTAGACTCTTAAAAGACTTCTCTTTCTTTCAGAGTGAGGGATATGGCATGAAAGTATGTTTGCGTGGATCTCGTGATGAATTGTGTATCGTGTTGGTTTTTGCGCGCCTTCTTCTTAGGATTGGTTAGTTGCATGTTAGTGGAAACAACAATCTCCTAGAGTTATTTGCGAGTTTTCAAGATAGCTTGTACGCACCGACCTAAAGCTCGTGATTAGTTCGCTTGGGTTAAAATGTGTTGCTCGAGAAGTCAATTCGACTTTCCCAAATACTTCTGGGTGCTTGAGTATGTGAGTATCTCATGGCTTTGAGTGTCTGCAATGATATATCAGCTTTTCAAGTATGAGGAAGAGGGATACTGCTATCTTCATGATGATCTGAGCTTTTATAATTTACAGGGGCAGCGATGGCAGAACTCTTTAAAAAAGAGCAGAGACGTTCAACAGATGGTGCCTCGATTCTGCTACCAACATCAACAGACTATGCTACAGCACCGTCCCAGCAAGTTTGCCACCCGATTGTAATCTCTCTCTCTCTCTCTCTCTCTCTCTCTCTCTCAGACACACACACACAGAAACACACATCTTCTTGTATGTCTGTGTGAGTGGTGGTGCGGCTATTGCATGCTTCCCATGTGTAGCATGGTGTCAGATTTATGAACTGTTAATTGCATGTATCACAATCTTCATTCCTATCAATTGAGCACTTCAACAGGCTTTTTCTAGTGGGAAAAAGTCTCCAAATAAACATGACATAGGGGTATTCTGGAAATAGTTCTGAAAGAGGAGACCCCGTTTCTAATAAGGAACTTCCACGCAGGCATGTGGATCATACGAATATTCTGAGCAATACCATGATGGAGTTAAGCCGGCATATGGACCTCAGATATCGGTAGGTGCTCCTCCTGCCAACTGTTGAGAACGTTTAGCTTAGTTCAATCTCAGCCTACTATTGAAACCCTCAAAACGAGCATAAATGGCTCGATACCATGATGAACAACCTTAGGTTTAGCTACTCAACGTGCAGATATGAACTCAGATTTTAAGCCTTGAGGTGACTGTGAGAGGGCATAGAGGCTGCACGCAGATAGAGGATTACTGATGAGATTGACGATTGCACTATGTGCAGGCACATTCTCAGTATCTCGGGTTCAATTCCTTGAGATTGGGGTTGCCTCTCGGAGTGGCGGAGGAACCTGTTTATGTGAATGCCAAGCAGTACCATGGTATCTTGAGGAGAAGGCAGTCGCGAGCCAAGGCCGAGCTGGCGAGGAAGTTGATTAGAGAGAGAAAGGTAATTCTCCGTTGCATACCTTTATTAATCGAACAGAATCTTCATCACCCTAAACGACACTGTATATCCAATGCCTTTCAGTATTTGCATACATCCATGTAAAAGCCCTTTGCCTTCTTTGGCCCCAAACATTATGCCATATCTGAATAGGCTCAACCTGAGTGAATAATGCAGTGAGCTTATGAATTGGAAGATTCTGTATCACAGTTCGTTTATGGTCATGATCTTAGTCAACTTTGTCTTGGTCTTACGTGAACAAATTATAGTCAGATAGTTGCAGCTTCACTAAAGAATGTGAAAGGAGTTCTAGCTTAATATAGTTTTTGCAAAATTCATTGTAGTAGAAAAGGAGAATAAAGGCATTGGGCTAATATAGCAACTAGAGAAATTGAACCGATGTCAGCTGCCATTACGATGTAACTTGTATAACAGATACGGTGAAGTTCCTCTCTTTCTGCAACACTTGGGGTTCTTTTTAGTGATCACAAACTTCTTCCGTAAGGTAATAATGCCTTGTCTTGGCTTGCCCCCCAGCCCTATCTTCACGAGTCCCGACATCTGCACGCCATGAGAAGAGCAAGAGGCTGTGGAGGCCGCTTTTTAAATACGAAGAAGCAAGACGATGCTGCAACCAATCCAACTCCTGAAGGTAGCATCAGCAGCGATTCTAGGAGTACCGGTTCAGCCAGTGAATCCTATCTGTCAAGCTCCAAACTGGCAACTTCCGCGCTATGTTTGAACGAGGATCCATCAACCAGTCTCTTCAGCAAAGAAAATGTGCCTCATGCTCAAAATGCACTTCATACGTGGGCAAACCATAGTGGCAACTGCATCACTCGTTTCTCAAATCATACATGATCTCACTTGACTTCGTACCTATATCCACCCGATGATGCGCTGAAGGAGATTGCGACAGGCAACAGCTCTGAACAGCCTTTTGCAGCAGCATCATGGAAACGGGACATGATAACACAACTCTGGCCAATCAGGTTAACTAATCCAAGACACTGGGAAAAAAAAAAATCAAGTTTCAGCTTTTTTTTCTTTCGTGTTTTGTAGCAACCGATAGTGGCATAAGGGAGGACGGCAGCATCCTGCACGAGAGCCACAGGACCTGCTGCCTAGTCAAGGAAGTACTTATCGCACTGGATTTTTGCGACATTCTCGTGAGGGATGTGGCATTATTGCCTATTGGTGTGCTTCTAATGTAAAGAGTAAATGACCGACCCGTCTTTCAGTCTTGTGAGAAAAGAAGCTACAATGTTTATCGTCAACTCACGCGATCATGTTTATATCTTGTCGTCAACTTGTAGTTCCGAAGTCTGTACAAACTTATACTGTAACTTGTGCCCTCTTTTTATCTTCGGACGGCTCCTTGGTTAGAAATTTGACCTCATCAAATAGTTCTTTCGGTGGCAGTGAAGCAGTCTTATTCACCAGGATTCAGATTCAGGAACACTCTAGTCTTTCGCTGCTCGATGCCGAGGACATGTCTTGTGTATGATTGAAAATCAAGACCCGATGCGACGGACTAACGCACAAACTGTCGTCATTCTTATGAAGCTGGTTTCGCACGTCAAAATAGACCGTTGACAAACCGCTTCGAATCTTTTCCGCCACCACATCGAAGCGTCCGTGGATTCCACTCCCGGCGTTCCAAGAACGCCGTGAGGAATTTACTCCGGCGCGTAGAGGTGGTCCCTTCGCGAGACCTGGAAGCCGGCAGATTCACTGTCCCATCCCGTGGGGGGGGACCTAGTGGAGGAGGAACTGGAACAATCGAAAGACCCACAAGCCCACCGACGCCTGTCTGCTGCCCCCACGCGCACGATACTTCTCCGGTGTCCGATTCGAGTTCGAGTTGTCCTGTCGATTCTAGGAAGCTTCCCCAGTTCCATCACCGACGGCAGCTGGCCGAATCCGATCGGTGTGTCGCGTTCCTAGCCTCACGGCTTAGTGGGGTTGCGCCCTTTTTATTCGAAGAGCCGAAAGGGATCGCCCCTGCCCACTTTCTTCCCAACTGAAAACCGCATTAAGGGTCCCGTTCTACACTAAAAGTAGCCCCACGACAAGTTGGGATTTTGTAGATGTGTCCAGATGAGTCATAAACCTATATATATGAATTAAGTTATCATGTAAGTCGGTTATATTGAGTAAATGAGTAATGAATGGGTTTAAACATAATATAAGTGTTTTTATTTTTGCGTAAAACATAATGTAAGTGTTAATTGGGTCATAAATGGATTTACAACTTATTTAAACCCAACTCACATTTTGATTTTTTTCTTGCTCTTGCTCAATCTCATGCTCACTCACTTCGCATTCTTACTATAGCTTGGATATGAGTTTTCCGACTTTGGATTAAATACGAAAGTGTTTTGGTAATATAGGTTGAATCGGATATGGATTAATAAATAAATGAGTTAAAAGAGATTAATGGGTTAATTTGGATCGAATCATTTATGACCTGACCTGAACTATCCATTGATAGGTCTAGGTTTTTGCGGATAAAGTCACTAGAAATTTTTCTTGCTAGTGATCGATAGCTGGAAGAGGAATTGGTATTGATATATAGAGGAGCTCTATGGTTGTGTTCCTATTAGCGTGTGCGAGTTGGGAACAAGGTCGGAATGGATGGATAAGTTCCGTATAGCACAGCGGGTTTCAATTTTTGGTAAGTCTTAAGGATTAGGAAATCCGATACAATAAGTGCGTCCCATAACAGGTTTATCGATTTGCTTATCATGCTCATTTCCATGTGACATCGGGTACAACCACCCATAGATTTCATTTAGATTAGAAAATCCGATTCAATAAAAGTAGACTTCGCAATGAGTTTAACGATTTGCTGACCATGCAATTCTAAGGTGACATCAAAGACAACAACTTGTGAATTAGTCCTCGCTCTAAGACCCAATTGGTTATTCGCATCGTATTGATTTCATCGGTGAAAACTAAACAACAGAGCATGAACTAAGGCAACAGCGAATCGTTGTCCAAAACTCAATTTATTGGTTTAGTGGTAGTGTTGTGTTCGTTTTGCACGAAGCTTTTCATGGGTATCAATCATTATTCGTGAATTATCTCAAATTGATTTAGAGCCTCTGATTTCGTTTATTTCGTGAAAAAAAGGGAGACTGATTTTGAAAATATTTTCAAAAAAATGACTCTTTTTATCGCTTGAAATAATTAGATAATAAATAATTTTATAATTCATATTAATTTATATTTAAATAATTTTGTAGACAATGAAGGTACTACAATTTATTGCGAAATACACGCAGCTTTTGTACCGTCCCGAATTTTCCGCAATCTGACCAAACAGCACATGCTGGACGCCCCACAGCGTGAAGCTGACGGCTGCGTATTGACCTGAAATTAGAGAGCACATGCCATCAAGTTGGACTTTTCTTGGTTCGTATAAGCCAAGTGGGCAAATCCAATCTGGTCAGTCCATTTGACCGTCGCCCACAAGATCTGACCGACCGACCGCACTATCTAATATGCATGCGTCCCGTTAGATGGTACGATCCAAAAATTTGAATTTATAAATAAATAGAGGTCACATATGTATAAAGTGTATATAAATCCTGTAACCTAGTAGTGAAGATGGTAGTGAAGATAATTATCCAAAAGCTCATAAATATATTACATTTTTGCCAATTCATTCATTAACCTTAATTTTACCAATGATCTTAAACAATTTCAAACTTTACTAATTGAATCCGCCCAAGTAATTTCCTTCAAAATCAACTATATTAATTTTAGTAAATTTTACATATTTTTTCGATTTTTAACTTTTTTTTCTGTCCTTTGGTTCAAACGGCCACCGGCCACTGGGCAATGGCCAACAACCCCCACCGTTCCCCGGCCATTAACCCTCGTAGCCCCACTAAGTATAGAAGTATGATCTTACCGACACAACATCAAAGTTATTATAGATGTGATGGACAATAGAAGACATGATTGTATAGCCATTTATTAAGATAACTTAAATGCTATCCAAATAGTACATGATGATGTTTTTCATTAATGGACAAACATATTGAAATTGACTTTCATTTCATCCAATATCACATTCGCCTTGTCTTCACTTCATTGGTGAACAAAATATCCTCACCAAGACACATCCACCCATATATTTTTTGGGTCTTTTCTCCAAACTCAAGTTTGAGGGGATTTTAGATATACATTCAATTATTGTGTAGTATTAGGAATTTTGAGATTAGGTTAGCTGTAGTTTACATTAATTGTAAGTAGTCTAGTTGTCTTCTCACCCACGTGTAGGGGACTTGCACTCTTCCTTCTTTTCATTTTCATCACCATTCTAAACGGTCAACATGTCTCGTTTCTTCTAAATCTTCTCAAATCCATTCATTACTCGTTTACGTAAATGCGAACTCTCAATCAAAAGTCAACAGCACATAGAAGTCAAGAATCAAGATCGCTTCTCAGCTGACTACTATTTCAGAGAAAGAATGCCCTGTTTTCCAATATTATCACAAGATCTTTCCCTCCCAAAACAGGCAACTTTCTAACGGGCAATACATCAGACCACTTGTAGATGACGCAGATGCCGCGGCACTGAGAACTCACCGATGCCCAATATAGAAAAATAAAAAAAGAAAAAAATTCAGACACTCGCAAGAAGCAAAGTATGCTTCTGAAAATCCCAAAGAATCTAGAAAATCCGGTCTCAGCAATTGTCCATGAACATTTAGAGCCCTTATGTTCGTCGACCTCACGCTGTGATGTTAAAAAGTTATGACAAGAAGATATCCCAAAATCGACGAAGTTAGTGGCAAGGGCGACGTGGCAGGCACTGACTTGGTCATCTGACCTCTTTTAATTCATCTGAAAATGAATCAACTGCATACAAGTCTAACCCCCTAGTACGGCCAGGTGCCCCACCCTTGAGACGGGAGAGGTCCAACACAATCCTGCCGGACCGCAACAAGTTAGATTTCATAGAAAGGCTCAAAAGCACGCATGAGAGAGAGAGAGAGAGAGAGAGAGAGAGTTTACCGATTCTTGGATGCCTTCTCCAACTCCTGGGTTCCACAATCTATAATGATCTGATTATCCAATTTTGATGCTGAATGGACCACAGGCAGATCAATCCCTCTAGACACTGTATTAGGATTTGAACACGTTAAATTTCATTTACAAAAGCAAGATAGCAAATATAGATGTTAATTGCAAAATATAAGCTATATGAAGATGTTTTCACCTGGGTTGGGGGCTGCTCCTCCGACATTTCCATCTAGTCCCAGGAGTTCCTGCACAATAGAAAAATCACCACAGAGGTATGCTAAACCGTCACAAGGTTGTTCATCAATTTTACTGAGCCAAAAAAATCTACATGGCACAACTGAAAAATGATGATGAGACACAAAAAGAGCAGAATCACCTTAAGTCTCTCATAACAGTGTTCCAGTTTGTCATTATACAAAATATGGTCATAAAGGCCTGATGATATTCCTTGTTCAAGCTCTGCCTTAGCGTTTCGAAGACGCTTTGAAATCTGTTCCTCAGTTTCGGTTCCCCTGTTACACGTGTGGATTTAAACCGATATCTCGAATGCACAAGGACATGAGTGTCTTGCTGCTCAAATGCTAACCTGGCACGAAGTCGCCTTTCAAGCTCCGCCATCGAGGGTGGACGAATAAAGATAAAAATAGCCTCCAGAGGACTTCCCCGAACGGATCTTGCCCCTTGAACGTCAATATCAAGGATGCATCTCTAAAAGTCGTATGAAAGTTTGTGATTAAAAGATGGCAGAAAAAATCTCATTATAACAATCTTCAACTGGAAAATTGTGCAGATAGATTGATCACAACAAACATAAGGAAACAAGGTACCCTAAATCAACAGATAGCAAGTTCGGCAAATACATAACATTAGATGTTGCACCATAAAAACAAAAGTTAAGAGTTGAAAAATCTCCCCGTCAACAAAGGGAGGCTGCACTGGTCAGAAGCTGATGATAGCTGTTGTATTGACTCACTACAAACTATTTTTGAGCATGGATTTGCAGAAACCCATACCTTTCCCTCATCGGCTACAACTTCAACCGCTTCCATACTAGTCCCATAAAGATTCCCGTGAACTGATGCATACTCGAGGAACTTTCCATCTTTTATCTCTTTCTCCATGGCACTTTTCTCAGTGAAATGGTAATCAGCCCCATCTTTCTCCTTAACTCTTGGAGCCCTGGTCGTATGGCTTACAGAAAACCCAAACATCGATGGATATTCCTTCCTAAGTTTATCAATCAGGGTACCCTTGCCGACACCAGAAGGACCACTAATCACAATTGGCATCTCAGCATTGCCTCTCACACCCTTACTCCATGCAACAACCTCAGTGTTCCCACCACGCATTGTCTTCTGATCTCGGACATATTGGGTATCCAACTGTAAGAGTTCGGTCAAATTAATATCTTAAGACAGAAAGAGAATCTAAGAACCATAATAAGTTGCAAACAAGGGACTGGAGTTTAGGCTATAACTGCTAAAAGAACACATAAGCAGCAAGAGACAGACCTCAAGGAACCATAAGCAATCATCTGGGCTTGCTCCCTTCTTAATAATCAATATGCGGTCCTCATTCAGAAGTACTGCTAAATGGCCTTTGCAAGCTCTTGGTTTAGTCCCCAGTACAACAGGATGAACCCTATAAACTTAACCATCAATTACAGATCTCGACTCTCACTAAAGTAAGGATTACCCAGCTCCCCGGGTGGAGTTAGAAGCTCACCATTGCGCTGTTGATTCATCATATATTCGGACACCTAGAGATGTCGATTTCCCATCAGATCCCTCGATAACATACTGCAAAGGATAGAAATTTTTTACTTGGTAAAAGGATCCTCACAATGGAAGCCAACTGATCATATGAACAAATGTAGGCACGAGGGGAAAGTTTTAGGGAAATTCAAACTCAGAGCATCGTAGCATCATACTTTTTTATTCCCAGTTACGATGGCAGTCTCGCCACTCTTGGATTTTAAAGTATTTCCATTCGCAAACTCCTTGAGCGGATTCTCATTGCAAAAAGCTGGAGCTTCTCCCTGGCAACCCATCAAGCAGAACACATCAGATCACCGAATCTAGAAACATCATCAAATCGCATTGCTCCCAAAAAACTCCTCTTTTTCTTACCAAGCGTTAAGCAAAAATTTAAACTTTAAGAGGCTCACCATTGAGAATCTTAATTCTTCACTCTCTAGAACCCCTGCTCAACAAGGAATCCAAAAAGAAAACATCAGATACATCCCGTATTTCCTGGATCTAACATTGATGACAACAAACATCAATCAAGAACGGACCGAAACACAGAACCGCCACTAGCATTAATCCTCGAAGATCACGGAGGCCGCACCGAAGCAACAAGACTCGGGCAACTCACAAATCGCGACGCGAAGACAACAAATATAAACAGAAAGTTGCAAAGAATAGCCAAAGAAGCCACATTCACGAGCTCATTCCCTTCTCAACACGAGCTCAAAACTTCCAAAAAGAACCGAACGGATCGACGCAAAAGCAGACCGCCAAAACAAAATCCCACCTCCCAATCAAGTCGAAGGGAAAAAAAAAAAAAAAAAACACAACAGATCACGCACGAACCGAATCAGGTCCCGAAGCCAACAAGACAAACGCGCCGCGCGGAACACACGAAACGGAGAAGCTCCCGCATCAGAATACCTTCGCTTGGCGGCGGGCGGCGAGCGGCGGCGGGCGGGCGGCGGGCGGGCGGCGGGCGGCGGTTCCACCGACGGAAGCAGAGCTGGAGCTCGTCCCGGTGGAGCCCGGCAATACCCCTTCCCCCCACACGTCCGAAGATGGGAAGAAAGAAAGAAAGAAAGAGCGGAGACGGCGCACGAATGCTTCGGGAGCACGCGATGGCGTGGCCTTTTTCCGAGCTCAAGTGGCCCTCGGAATGCCGAAATATAGAGCAAAAATAAAACGGGGAAGGAGGAGGCGAGAAAAAGAGGAAAAACAAGTCACGAGAAGCGGTCGCAGGAAAAGATTTCACAGCAATTCTAGTATTTGTAGGAGAGGGAAAAAGAAGAGAGAGAAAGTAGGTGTTTGGAGGACCGGACGGGGGTGGTGGCTCTCGGTCGCATTCAATTCACGGAACAAGCAACACTGGCTTTTTTTCCCCTTCTTTTCAAATTTATTAATTGATCACTTACCTTCTTTTTTAAGGTTCGGCAGGTTCTTGAGAAGCTTCCCCATAAATTTCACTCTTTTTCTTATATGAATATATATTTATTCATTTATATTTATTTGGTCTCTTTTATTTTCTTATTTTAATTTGGTGTTGGCGAGAGGAGGGGGAAAAAGAGGGAGAAATTTCTTATTGGGTGTAGACCCGCTTTTGAAAGCCCTCCCTTTCGGAAGAATTCAACGACGGGGAGGTTTCTTGGTAGATAAATGCGCCGCGACTTTGGAAAGAAAGAAGAAGACCTGGCATTATTTTCTCTATTTTTTTTTTTTTTGTTTTCCATTTGACTTGGAAAAATTGAAATGGAGCAGTTAGACTCACGTCTCCCCGCTTGATCAGTTTGTAAGGGGGTGCATGATAAAAATTATTTTTGTTCCGAAATGATTTTTTTCTGTTCCAAACCAATTTTAAATGTAAACTTGTTTGATAACGCTTATCAAATTTTCTATTTCGGAATAGATTTCTATTCCGTAAATGAAAATGGAGTAGAAATCGAAATGAAATTTTCTATTTCGATTTCCGGAAGAAATCAATTTCGATTTCTCCCAACCCTAATTTCACTCCTCTCCCTCGTACGCGTCTTCTTTGCCTCCTCCTCCGCCTCTGCCTCTACTCCGCCTTTGCTCCGCCTCCGCCTCCGCCTCCGCCTTCGCCTCTCCTCCGCCTCTACTCCGCCTTCGCCTCCTCTCCTCCGCCTCTCCTCCGCCTCCGCCTCTCTGCTCCGCCTCCACCTCCGCCTCTACTCCGCCTCTCCTCCGCCTTTGCTCCGCCTCTGCCTCCGCCTCTGTTCCGCCTCTCCTCCACCTCTGCTCTTGCTCATCCACATCTGCTCGCGAATCCACCCCCTCGCCGCGACCTCCGCCTCTTATCTGCCTCTGTTCCGCCTCTCCTCCGCCTCTTCTCTTGCTCATCCACATCATTTCTGTGCCAGAAACTATTTCTGGAACAGAAATGTTCTCATGCACCCCCTAACCCACTCCAGGTCCAACTTTCAGCAACTCGGATCTCAAGGGAAGAAAGAAACGTCCCAAAATTGAGAATTTCGTTTTCTCAGTACTTATTTTTTTCTCGCGCCTAGTCTAAATTAATATGTACCCTTTTATCATATTTTCTCTCTGAGGGAAAATGACGAAATCTCGGCATCATAAGAAGTTCTACCGAGTTCGAGATGAGCCACGAGTCTTAATAAAGTTAAGGGAGAAAAAAAGGGTTATGCATACGTGGCGCGCGTGTAAGTAATTTATGAGAAGATTAATCATTATCATAAGATACTTGAGAAATAAGTATTTATTAGGTAATGCTGAGGCAGTGTTACATCGGGTTCTAGTCTAAACCCCACTTGGCAACTAGATGGGCCCTACTTGGCCATTTAAGGATTCTCAGAGTTTTTATCTCTCATTATTGACCCCTTTAAAGTGCTAAAATGGTCAATTCCTTCCCTATTTTTCATTTAATTTTTTTATCGTCTACCAAACGTACTTGACAAGTCGAGTTGAATTTTCAACAACTCAAATCTCGAGGGAAGAAAAAGAAGTTCCAGAATCGAGAAATTTCTTTTCTTGATACATATTTTTCCCCGGTATATTCTAAACCAACATGTACCTTTTACCCTATCTTTTTTCTTGACAGGCGAAGGGACAGGATCTGAGGACCATAACAAGTTTTACCTTGTTCAAGATGAACACAAGGTACTCGCGAGCAATCAAGTTCAAAGAACAGTCAACATAATGCTAGGACAATTTTATAATGGGTTTTAGCCTAAACCCACTTGGCAACTAGATGTGCCCCGCTTGGCCATTTAAAGATTTTCGAAGTTTTTATCTTTCATCATTGATGGCTTTAGAGTGCTGAAATGGTCAAGTCCTCCCCTAAATTTTTTAAATTCTTTGTTGTCCAAGTTTACTAAATGGGTCAGGTTGATTTGAAAGGTATATCGGAAACAAAGCAATTAGTTACAAAAAGTATGCCGACTTCAGCTTTGCAAATCCAAAAGCGTCTTTTGACTACGTTTCCAGGAAAATTCGCGGACCAATCGGAATCGGGTCTTCCCCCCTCGGCGGTCCGAATCTTGTCGTGAATTTCAGTGTGGGGGGGCCCCCCCTTTCCCGCCCGCGGTGGCATCGATTCGGGACCGATTTGAATCGTCGCTTTCGCAAAAGCAAGGACCATGGAAACAGAGGTGTGTCGTGGGGTCGGAATCCGACCCCCGACCGACCCCACGACAGAAGGCTGCCGCCCGCCATGTTCCTTTTCCTACTTGCTTTCGAGAGTAATTTCCGAATCTGCGGAATTGATTGGCCCGGCGACAAAGGCGCCGCTCCTCTCTCTCTCTCTCAAGAAATTGCGGGTTCGATTCGTATCGTGAACGGAACTCCTAAAATGCCTTGCGCTGCGTTGCCTAGCTATGGCACATGTTGTGCGGAGAAAAGCGTCCCGTTCACTAGCATGTTGACAAGATTGCGGTCATGGCCAGTCGAGCAAACTTTGAATCTATAGTTTGAATTGGTCTGAGCCTAAGGATAGACTTGATTGCAGTCATTCAGTGGGACTCATAAGTAGGGGTGTCAAAAAAGCTTGCACCAACCTAACTCAACCCGGCTCGAAGATTTATGATATTTTGGGATCAAGATTTAGTCTTTTTCGGGTGGGGATTTTTATATGTTGGTATTAATAGGGTTAGATGGATGCAAGTTTTTTTGGCACTCCTATATATAAAGTAGTTTTGAATAAATTTTCGATTTTGCCCTTTCAATTGAACCATTTTATAAAATCCGAGTTTGGCCCAACCCATTCTATTATGATATATAATATTCGAGTCTAGTCGGGTCAATCGCGACCTTATAGGACTTTTGGTCGAGTTGAGTATCGTGAACACTCTGATCCAACTTGACCCCTTGACATGCTTACTCATAGGTTAGTCGCAATGTCCAACCCAACTCCATTGTTAGGTTAGATTTTTTAAAAGATGTACATATATTTCGATTTTGAATGTGTTGATGACAAGACAAGACTTTTCAATTTAACCCACTTTTTCGCAAGTCCTGCCTATTTGGACTTGGGATTGGGTGAGAAAATAATATATAATCCTATCATGCCTTCGTAATCAGATATAAACTAAGCACAAATCAGCTTTTTCATCCATGGAATAAATGAGCGTTTACTTTTCTACCGAATATAAGGCTTTGTGACATCTGCCCTTTTTAGTGTTTGGAATTTCACATCTAGTTAATATCAAACCCCATAGAAATTTCAAAATTCTTACCTAAGGGCATTTAAGTATTTTGAAATCATATTGAAACTTTTATAACGTAGTTCATGCTAAAATAGTTTCTGATTTTGCCGGAAAAAGTCGAAATATGTTTCAAACTTGAAAAGGGGCAAAAATACCCGATTTGCTCTTTGTCGTTTAACTTGATGATGTTTTACATGAAAAATGATTTAAGTGTGGATCCAAACTACTCACAGAGCTTTCTACATCAGTTTACTCTCTCTCTCTCTCTCTCTCTCTCTCTCTCTCTCTCTCTCTCTCTTTCTGAATAAAAAAATTATCCTATGATATCATGGAGGTTAGACCTAGATATGTCCTTAAACTGTTCCGTTTATCAGAGTCAATCTCAAATGTAAAATTGAGTAATGACAAATCTCTGGGGGAATTAAACCAATTGGGAAAAACCCCTGGCTGGATCCTCACGATGCCAACACTTGGCTTCATGATGAAGTCTCTGCAAGAAAAAGTTCCTTGTTAAAGAATCCTTGAAGACCAAGACCCGGTACAAGGAAATGTACTACTCACCAAGCTTTTTACATCAGTTTACTCTCTCTCTCTCTCTTTCTCTAAATAAAAAAAGTTATCCTATGATATCATGGAGGTTGGACCTTGATATGTCCTTAAACTGTCTCATTTATCGGAGTCAACCCCAAATGTAAAATGGAGTAATGATAAATCTCTGGGGGAATTAAACCAATTGGGAAAAACCCCAGGCTGGATCCTCACGATGCCAACACTTGGCTTCATGATGAAGTCTTTGCAAGAAAAAGTTCCTTGTTAAAGAATCCTTGAAGACCAAGACCCGGTACAAGGAAATGTACTACTCACAAAGCTTTCTACATCAGTTTACTCTCTCTCTCTCTCTCTCTGAATAAAAAAAGTTATCCTATGATATCATGGAGGCATATCCATTAGAATCCGTTTATACTAGTAATATTCGCTTTTCCTTTTGTCATTTACAAATCGGTATATCATTCCTCATGACCCTTCAAATCGCCACCATATCCCTCGATTTTTCTTCACGATGCGGTGATTTTGCTTTTCAAGTTCCCTTTTATGAGGGAATAGCATCGATCCCCATATACCAACACGAATCACAACTAGCCAACTCATGAAGCTAGGACTTTGCGACTTATTATTGAGCATGCGATTCTTAATGCGACGGTTATTCCTGTGGCATGCGTCATCGGTATCTTAAATAACAAAATAATTTTTTTAATCGAATATGCCTAGTCATTGTTTAGAATACACTAGTTGGAAAGATAACTAGCGAGTGCTGCTCTCTTCGTCATCAATGATGGAATAACCTCACTGGGCTTTTGGCCCGACTAATGTAGGATTCGCATTCTAGAACCTGTTGTCTTGGGCTATTGTTTTGCTCAAATTGGCGACGGAGAATCGCAAATCGCGCGTGCTGCTTTTGGGCTCGATCCAATGGAATGCTTGAATATTGCACGAAATATTTGAACATGAAATCGAGAAAGATTAGAGTTTGGAAGGTTAGGAATTAGGAAAATAGAAAAGAGAACATAGATTTCTAGTATTTTGTAGGGACAAGTCATATGCGATACTAGGAATTCGTCCTTGAAGATTGCTTAGGGATCTTTAGGGACAGGGACAAGTACTTGCGAGGTCCAATGGGTCCAATCGATTTTTAGTATTTAACTTTCAAATATTCATCTATTTGTCCTTAAAGATCACTGAAGGACAGAAATGAGTACTTGTGAGGTCTAATTGAGTCCAACCGATATTTTAGTATTTAACTTCTAAACATTTGTCTATTCATCCTTGAAGATCATTTCAGAACAGGGATGAGTACTTGCGAGGTCCAATCGAGTCCGACCGATATTTTAGTATTTAACTTATGAACATTCGTCTATTCGTCCTTGAAGATCGTTTTAGAACAGAGATGAGTACTTGCGAGGTCCAATCAGGTCCAACCGATATTTTGGTATATATCTTTCGAACATTCATTTATACCATTTGTCTTCTCCTAGAATTTAACAAAGGGGCAAGGGATGCTAGAATCTAGACCTGTACAAGAAGAACGATATTATCAGCTCGACTAAATCCAATCACACAATGTGTTTGTCAATATGAGTGTGCAAAAAGATTGGGAATAATTTGGGACCGGATTGGATTGGCTTAGAACTAGTGGTTCCCATGGGGACCGGCCCAATTTTCGATTTTAAGTGTGAATTGCCCACTCAGACCGAACCGATACATACATATATCCATTTTTCTAAATTTTTATGTTTTAACTTTTCAAATCAACACTCTAGTTTTCTTTTTATCTCTCTTCGTCTCTCACTTCACTCATCTTGCGCCTTCGCATCCCTCTCTCACTCTCGTTCTAGATCACCACTAGCCTTGTTGCTCCCTCTATCACTCTCACTTTAGGTCCCCTCTAGCCTTCGACCTTGTCCCTTACTCTAAAGTCTCACACTTCTTCCAAAGTGGGGGACGTTTTGACTGGTTCCATGAATTCACCGGGGAATCAGTGATTTTCGATAGGGTCAATAGAATTGATGGGCTATTCTGAATTCTAATTTTTCAGAACCACTCTTTAGTGGACGGTCTCCACTCTCGATATCAGGATGGGAACCACCCACCCTCAAAACCGATCACCCTTGCTCGTCGATCTTCCCATTCTCCTATGCTCAAGTACGCCCTGCATCCACTTCTTCCCTCTTTCGTCCGAAAGGGGTTCGGGAACTACGTCTCCCCGGGTCCATGGGCCTGGCCTACGCACCGTCGCATCGTGGAGAGGACCACAACCAAATGGGCCCACCCAAGAACCCAAATCCAACCGCCGAGGGACTTCCCCATCAAACACGGCTAACCCAAACCCTCGTACTCGACCGCAAACGTCCCTGTCAACACGCTAAGATTCTTTTTTTTAGTTACGGAAGCTTTTATGATTTAACCCCCCAAGTGCCAGTCGCCATCTGCTCCCCCAAAAAAGAAAAAGATAGAAAAAAACGACACGACAGGAACAGGAACGAGTCGCCGTCTCCATCCCCATCCCCGGCTTTCTTAACAGAAGCCACCAAGCAATCCTCCTCTAATCTTTCGATCAAAAAAATAAAAAAAAATAAAAAAATCCTCCTCTAATCTAATTGGGGGACGCGTGTCCCGCCCTCGGGACTCCCATTGCATCAGCCGATGATCTCCACTCCCTCCGCGGGTCCACGCGGAGGCCCACGTGGAGGCGCCCCATTGGCCGAGCCCTCCTCACCGTCCTTTTTTCGACTTTTAATTTCGAAAGGCGTGCAGAAAATATGCGCGTCCGATATATAAAACACGAAAAAGTAAGCAATTTTGGAGATAATGTTGATTAAAACACGCGAGACGTGGTCAGCTGGGAAACCCCGGGATTACCGATCTCTGTCCGGCCGAGGCACACGTGGCGCCCGCCGGGTGGACTCGGCCGGGAGATTTTCCCGGGATCAATTATTAGGTGGAGGGGACCCGCGTGAATCCGGCACGTTCGCGGACGTCGGATCGAGATGAGGAACCGTCGAATCGAAATCCGACGGCCTCGATGGTCCGAGCGCACCTTGAGGAAAGTTCGTCCCCTGCATGGAAGAAAGGTACGTGATTTCCGCCGCGTGGGTCCGGGCCCTCTCGGAGGCCGCCACGTGTGTCCATCACAGGGCCGTGATGGCAACCTCCGGTGACAGGTGTGTAGGTTCTGAGTAGACTGGAGGGGGACTGCCGGGTAAGCGTGGGGCCCTTGCACTGTTTCGACCGACACTAAACTACAAAGTTTTTTTTTTTTTTTTATCAACAGATCCTGTTGATAATTACTAGGATTCTTTCTAAGCGGGAAGAATTAACCAGAGACACTCTCAACTTTTTAAAAAGGGACCCTTATCACAAATTCTTGCAATTGTGCCCTTCGATTTCAGCTGGTGATGCCTTTTTGGCCCACCCGTTATCTCCATAGCCAAATAGCAAATCCACTTTTCGAAATGCACATGTACTGTGTTCATGAGACCTTGTTTCTTATGTCTAGTTCAATCTCGTGCACTCGTCTCTAACTATTTAATTTATGATCAGATTGATAAATCGTCAAAATATTAATTAAATTAAAAGATTTAGAACTAAATTAATATAAGTATCATAAATTTATAATTTTTTTGATAATTTTTTGAAGAATTATAAATAGAGGAAGAAATGACGTAAAAGATCATATGCGATGTTTGATAGCCATTTAAAAGAGAGGAATTAAGTAGAGAGAGAAGGAAGAAAAGGTAACGAAAAACTTATGCACGAGCGCAACAGGAGAGAGGCAAGAAGCCAAAACTTCTGTCAATCGGGCAGAAGTGACCAATTTGGGAATCATTAGCAGATAAGATCTACCCTTTGGGCTTTACCTAACTTTGCTTTATTAAGGGGGAGGGCGATTAATGGAAATCACTCTGGCGACCTCTCGAAGTCAAGCAAATGTCCATTTTAGTACATCAGATCCGGGCTGTTGAATTTGATGGATCTTGTATTGTATATTTGTCTCGGGTAAAATCGACAAAGAATTAACCTCGGGTTCCATTCAGTACGTGTATCACGTCCACCAAAATGATATGTTACTTTGAATTCCCTGCACTTTCAACGCGTCACGTGTGTGGTTCTCATTCCTTCATATAACGACGCCACGAGACAAAAACAGGAGGAGGACAGAACACGAACCTATGATTAAACCCTCTCTCTCCCTACCTCGTCATTCCTAGTCCTCTCTCTCTTTTTCTAGTTCTCGCTCACTTCCTTGATATGCTGAGCATCGAAAACCATCGCCAGAGGCCTAACACGAGCAGCACCGGATCAGTCGACGACGACGATGAGCAGCAGTTCAGAGACATCCACGCCCTGACCCCGCCGCCCCCGCCGCCGCCCCCGCCCTCTAGCCGCAGGAGAGACCCGTGGGAGACGGGCAGCCACGGGCGGTCGTCCTCTATGTCCATGGGCAGCGACGTGGCCTCCAGCGAGAACTTCACCACCATGAGCAGAGAGTTCAGCGCCCTCGTCATCGCCGGTAAGGCCACCGATCAAAATAATTCTGCTCGATTTAGTTGGAGTGTGCAACAGTCACTCGTTAAAGCTGCTACAGAACGAGGCTGATCCGTACTGATAACTTCTCCACCGTGTACTCTTAAATCTTTCACGGTCATAGAGCGATGCGAATTCCGTTGTATGATTCGTACGCGATGTATGCAAAGAAGTGGGTATGAAGGATGACACGGCGCGAACTGCATGGCCTCTTGCAGGCTCTGCCATCAGCACCGAGACCGAGCAGGGGACGAGCAACGGCGGGAACGGGAACAACTTGACGATGATCGGAGAAGAAGACGACGGCACTCCGGTGGAGGAGGTGAACCCGCTGGCGATCGTCCCGGACAACAATCCCCTGGACGAGGTTAGGCGGAGCGTTAGCCCTCCGAGGCGACCGGGGCCAAGCGCGGCCGGCGGCGGCGGCGGCGGCCCGGGGGACCAGGTGACGGTGCAGAGGGTGAAGAAGGAGGAGGTGGAGACGAAGATAAGCGCGTGGCAGAACGCGAAGGTGGCCAAGATCAACAACAGGTTCAAGCGGGAGGACGCCGTCATCGGCGGCTGGGAGAGCGAGCAGGTCCACAAGGCCTCTTCTTGGATGAAGAAGGTCGAGGTACGTACATAATCAAAGCGATGTGGATAAGGGTTTTCTGGAATTTTATTATTTTTACCAACTGATTCATTCAGCTTAAACTGGAGTAGTGGATTAACGTAATTCGCTCTGAAATGATGACCCGTTTGACCAGAAGATGGTCCATCTGCTGGATGCATTTATATCAGTTGCGTGGAAATTTATGCCACACAATGATTGAAAGAGCATAGTTTAAGCTAAAATTCCTAAAGGGGTCCTAAAGCTGAGGGCTTAATCACCTGACGAGATTATTGCCTAATCTATCGCTAAGACCATGTAGTTCAATAGTATCGATCTTCTTATATGTAAGAAGCCTAGGATTGATTGGCTTGTCGTCTGGTCACTTAGATCGATATGAATGAATTTGATGCTGCAGAGGAAGCTGGAGGAGAAGAGGGCGAAGGCCTTGGAGAAGATGCAGAACGACATCGCCAAAGCGCGCCGGAAGGCAGAGGAGAGGCGGGCGAGCGCGGAGGCCAAGCGAGGGACCAAGGCCGCCAGGGTGCTGGAGATCGCCAACCTGATGAGGGCCGTCGGTCGGGCCCCCGCCAAGAGGTCCTTCTTCTGATGTGTTGTAGTAAACATATATACCAAAAGAACAACCAAAAAAAAAAAAAAGAAAGAGGGTGTTGAGTGTAATTATGTTAAATTATGGGCATGGGAAAATAAGTGCCCCTTCAACAATTTTAGGCCTCCTTCGACCTTTTTCTGGAACGGGGCAACATTGGAAGGCGAGCGTGTTGGATTTCGGACCGTCTTTTTTCAGCTTAGGAACTGTGAATTGAATGGTGTTTGCCGAGGGGCTCTCTCGGGGGCGTTATGTCATCAATTGCTCTTTTCAATTTGCCTTCTTAGAAAGGGCATCTTGTGTATTGGTGGATGTTGCCTGACAAGCATCTTGTGTGTATTAAATTGAACCCGGATCGTTATGAGATTTGCCAAATCTTATGATTCGGAGTCAATTTGGCATCTGTACCGTCACTCAGTAAAAATGTTTTAGGTGTGTGCTTGCGATGAAATGAAGAAACAGCCTTTTTTTTTTGTATATATAATGGGGACTAGGTGGGTGGAAGAAGTTGATGCCAATTTGGCTAAATAGTTGACCTAAAGCTGATGGTCGGTGCACCTGCTTTTGGTGATGTGATGTAAAAGGCTGCTTATCTACTGTGAAGTCACGAGCTCTTGAGGAAATTGCAATTTCACGTTGATCTCATTTTACCAACTTTCCATTTAGAAAGGGAGACTGGGTGGGGCAATCTCTGTATAATATTTACCACTACGGTGCAGATGCACGATGTGCATCTAATGTCCCTGTCGTGTTAGTATAGGCAATCAAGTCAAGGCTTTTGTGCTTTCATATGGGAAATGAGAGAAGATGGTAGGCAATCAAGTCAAGGCTTTTGTGCTTTCATATGGAGGGGTTGAAAATTTAAGTAATAAATTTTAAACTTTTGGCCGTTTCCGTGACAGGAGAGGGCCAGAGGGGAGGATAATTTTTAAATATGTGGTGCTTTCTCTGAAAAATTTGTGCTGCTCAAAAGTAGATTTGTGCCTTCTTGGCTCGTTTGAGCATAACGTCTGGCAACGTATGCTAAAGCATTCTACCTTAAGAACGTGCCTAAGAAGATTTACTTATCGGCCGAAAGTATAAGAGGACCGGCATGAAAAAGTGCACTTTCCCTCGTAGATAATTAGATGGAAACAGTAGACGCACTTGATGTTCGGCGGTAACGCTGTAGATTACGTTTAGTTCGGTTTTTTTAAAGTCTTTTTGGGACTCCAGAGATTCTTAAGCTGAAGTTTTCTATTCTCAAAATTCTTTAACCCAATGAAGCTCCCATTCAGCATTTGCATTTCGATATTTTGGGAATGCTGCGAGTAGGTGAATGCATTTTTTTTTCTTATGATCTTATTTTCCCTAATATTTTCATACTCCATCTCTACCCTTATTAAGGACAAATTGTGATTGGGATTTGTGGAGGAGCAGAGAGATGGTGGTGAAGGGTCAACTAGGGTTGTGCGACACCGGCGTTACCTCGCCGAGGTTGCACCACCTCGATGAACCGTCACCTAGGACATGCGGCGTCGGTAGCCTATCACCTCCTAGGGTCACCTACCTTGACATCAATTAGATAGGGTTGCAATACCTCTCATTTGGTATCGCATGACCTTGGAAACCTTCACCGAGGGTTGCATTGACACTCGATTTGTAGATTTGGCTCACCTAAGGCACCCAATCTGGGTTTTGCCTCATTTAGAGTTGTGTGATCGTGATGACCCTTGCTTGAGCTGTTCTCCATCGCCTAAGCTCTCTCTCTCTCTCTGAAATTTCTTTATAGAATAAAGTGCAAGGTTGTGTAAAATAATTATTTATCAAAAGTCATGCATATTTCATGAAACCCTATCTTGTATTTATGCAAAAATTAAATCAAACGCACCAAATCTGATAAAGTGCACAGATTTCCAATGGCGTAAATGGATCAAGGATATTAATATCCAATCCATGAGCGAAGAGAAGCCACCATTTTGTCTAGAGACATACCAAATGAAACGCACCAAGGTCCTTCGCATTATATTGTGGTGAAACAAATATATTTTCCCACTAACCTCCTTTTTTAAAACATAGGAAATCTCCCTTTTTCGATGTGCTGGCCTCCATTCTGTCTCACTGGTTTCTTTGATTTTTGTTCAGGCGAACTTATCCATCGACATAAATTAAATTGGACATCTCGATAAATTACATGAATTAGTGCTTTTTATTCCACAAAATCCGCTACTTTAGACCTAACAAGACACTGTTTATCCGACTGATAAGAGAATCCTCGACGTATTCGCAAAAACTGACAGATGAAAGTGGACGCAAATCCGGAATTAAAATAACGCCGAAAGTGCTTCAGAACAAATTTTCATGGGGCCGACTTACGCTCCACCGGAAAAGCAAACTCTTTCTTTTGGAATAACGACTTCCATCGAATGGAAAGGCCAAACACGACTGTTCTCTAAAGTAATATTAATCGCATTTGATGCTCCAATCGCATTCTTAGTTCCTGCTATCTAACGAGCAATCAAATGAAAACTATATTTATAGATTTTTGTCTCGTGATGAGATGGATCCTTAGTGCGACATGTGAATGATGATATATCCGGCACGGCTCATATTCGATTGACTAATGAAAATATGTTAAATGAACTCGAATTAGAAGTATTTTCCCTTTAGTGATGCACGCTGCTTTATGCTTTGATAAACTAATATTTTTCAAAAAGTTTAGGAAATGTGCGGGAGACGGAAGTTTACTGAGAATTATGTATGTATACGTAACCTAGGGTTAACAAGTGGTTTAGCTGGAGAATGGAATTGAGACGATTCTCAGATCTTAATCATGTTGTTCAATTGCAACATGAAGTATCGTTGTTGATTAATCATATTAGCAATGCGATATACTTTTCAACCAATCTTACATTTGAATTTCGAAAACTCTCATCATCCGGTGAGTTGTTTCTTCAAATATCGCCGTTGCGCAATGTATCCGATGCATCATATGCCTTTTTCTCATTTCATTTGTTAAGAAATCTTCTACTCTCCAACTCAAGCCTTCTCTACAATCTCCATGGGTCAATGGCCCACAAAACCAATCGTCCCGACTGGGGCCCATTGTTCCAGTCCACGGGCTGAGGAACGAAGGCCCAAAACAAACAACTGCCAGGCCCAAGAGTGTAGCACATGGATCCTGCGAGATGGGCCGGCCCATGGACGGCCCGACCCGCTAGAGTGTATACCCTCAACTACAATATCCCACGTACCTATTGTGGAAGATCCTCTTGGGACTTTTGATTTTTAGTAGTCTTCCCTCTTTCTTAGCATATTTCCCTTGACTAGGGCTTATTTGTTATTTCTCTTCCCTTCTAACTTAGGTGGTGATGTTTTTACTTGACCGAAATGACAGAACTCTCGTATCATTTCCCTCTCGAGCTCTTACTTCGGGTGTATAAAACATGTAATATTTATATGAGATCACCTTACAAAATAAAATAAACAACAAGGTTCAAAATGTTACGATTGAGTGTCTATACAAATATCAAATGACAATTTGATACCTCACTTTACAATGGCGTATTTGAATTGACTTTTGTTGTTCATTCAAGCGTAAACAAACAAGCCCTAGATTTATAGTTCATTATTGTGGCTTATATAAGATATATTTTATACAAAAGTCATGAAATACAAACTCTTATTTAATAATCGAATGATTTTATTTAGCAATATTAGAAATAGCATAAGTATCGAATAATAAAATCTACTCGTGTGCATATGAAAATTTTTATGTTCTAAGGGCCCATTTGTTTTTTGAAAAATGATTTTCGAGAAAATATTTTCTAAATTTTCTGACATTTGTTTCACGAAAAATGAATTAATCAAGAAAAATATTTTTCATTATTAAAAAAAAAATCTCTAAAATATTTTTTTTTGTCAGTCCTACTATATTTCTACTCTACACTCACTTTCAGACTTTTGTCTTGCCTTTTGCAGGGCGTGGGAGTCGAAACCCACTCCTAAAACTTACACGTCCCCACCCCATCCCCCTGAGAAGGTGGGAATTTGAACGCTTTACCTCTCCCTTCCATGTTGGAAGGTGCCCCAGTGGTTAATCTCTAAAAGTGAGAAAAAAATATTTTTCACCTCACTTCTTCCGTCTGGCTTCTTTTTATTAATACATTTTCGTTTTATTTTTATGCTTTCTTTTTCCTTTTTCCTTCTCGCTGTTGCGCTCTCTTTCTCTCTCTATACCTCCGTCCTCTCCGCCGCGGTTTCCCCCGTTCCGTCTGTCATCTCGCCCGAAGCGGCGGTGCGCTCCTTCACGACCGGGGGCGAATGGGAATGGGGGGGCGACCGGCGAATGCCGCGCCGATTCTGGACCCGCCGGAGCGATTTCTAGGGTTTTCGGAGGCCGCCACGCCCATTGACCCCCCCAATCCTCTTCCTCCGTCGACTCTACTCCAATCTCCGATCAATCACCGGCGAATCGCCAAAAAACCCTAGCCCGATCGACAAAAATGACGTAAAATTGTTCCCACGTCTCCAGCTTCGGCTCTGGGGTTCTCCAATGGCGATGAGGCGGTTCAGAAACCGGTCCAAAGCCCTGCTCACTCGCCGCTTCACCTCCCCCGCCTCTCCTCCGCCGCCCCATCTCCTCCGCCGCGGCGGCAGCAACCACCAGCATTCGGCCTCCTCCAACCCCAATCCCTTCCGCGGCGTCTCGATCCTGTTTTCTCGCAGTCACTCCACCATGATCCCGCCTTCCAAGTCGCGCCTTTACGCCTCCTTCTTCTGCACCCTCATACACCTCTTCTTGACCTGCGGCAGGTACGCCAAGGCCGTGGACGCCTTCGCCTTGATGCGGAGCCACGGGCTCCTGCCCAGCTTGGCCTCGTGGAACCGGCTCATGCACGGGTTCAACGCCTCCGGCTTGGTCTCTCAGGTGAGGGTTCTCTACTCCGAGATGATCGACTGCGGCGTTGCTCCTAATGTCTTCACGAAGAACGTGGTGGTCCACGCTCTGTGCAAATTGGGGGACGTGAATTCGGCCCTTGAGTTGCTTCGGAGCGATTCGGATGTCGATACAGTCACTTATAATACGGTCATGTGGGGATTCTGTAGGCTGGGTTTGGTGCGGGACGGTTTTGGGTTGTGCTCAGCGATGGTGAGGAGCGGGATTAGTCTCGATTCTTTTACTTACAATATATTGGTGAAGGGGTTTTGTGATATTGGGATGGTAGAGTATGCTGAATGGGTCTTGGAAAATTTGGTTAGCGGGGGGATTAGCAGGGATGTGATAGGTTTGAACATTTTAATTGATGGTTATTGCAAACGTGGTGATATGAGTCGGGGGCTCGAGTTGATGGATGTCATGAAAGGGCAGGGTTTGTTGCCTGATATTGTTAGTTATAATACCTTGATTAATGGGTTCTGCAGAGCCGGTGATGTTGTTAAGGTTAACAGTCTTATTGAAGAAATTTCTAGGATCAGTACTACACAAGATGGAGAGGGCTGTAGGGATTTGCAAGCAAACCTCATTACGTACACCATACTCATGAGTTCGCACTGTAAGAATAAGAGCCTCGACGAAGCATTCTCCTTGTATGAGCAGGCAGTCATGAGTGGGTTTTTGCCTGATGCTGTTGCTTATGGTTCGATTGTGAATGGCCTGTGCAAATGCAGTAGGTTGAGTGAAGCAGGGATTCTCTTAGGAGAGATTGAGGATATGGGGATCCATCCTAATCATATTGTGTTCGCTACTCTGATTGATTCCAATCTGAAGAATGGGAAATATGTGGATGCTCTTGCACTTGTAAGCCAAATGGTAGTCCGTGGGATTGTTTTTGACGTGGTCGTGTACACTTCTTTGATGGATGGGCTCTTCAAGTTGGGCAAAGTTGAGGAGGCAGAGAAGGTGTTTAGGACTATGATGAATGACGGTCTAGTTCCGAACTACATCACCTATTCTGCATTGATCAACAACTGGTCCAAGTTAGGAGATATGGATGTAATAGAACGGACACTAGAAAAGCTGGATAATGAAAATATTTCAACAAATATCATTACATATACTTCCATCATATGTGGCTACGTTAAGAGAGGCATGTTTGATGGAGCTGTCAGTATCATGAAGACGATGGATCAGCTAAAAATATCGCCAAACATATATACTTATGCTACTCTAATTGATGGCTTCTTTAAAGGAGGTAGACAAGAGGTTGCTCTTGATCTTTACAGTGAAATGAAAAGTAGGGGTTTGGAAGAAAATGAGTTTGTAGTTGATGCTATCATGAACAACTTGAAGAGGGAAGGAAAGATGGAGGAAGCTCAAGAGCTTATTAAGGATGTAATATCTAGAGGACTGTTGCTTGATCGAGTGAATTATACATCTTGGATGGATGGCTTGTTCAAGGTAGGGAAGGAGTCCGATGCCTTAAAGCTCGCTCAGGAAATGATGGAAAAAGATGTTGGGTTGGATGTTGTTGCATATAATGTGTTGATCAAAGGTCTTTTGAAGCTGGGCAAAGATGAACTGGAATCAGTGTTTGCTGAAATGAGAGATTTTGGTTTGACTCCAGACCATGCTACATACAATACGATGATAAAAGCATGCATTGAGAAAAGGAACTTGGATAATGCTCTCAAACTTTGGGATGACATGGAGATCTCAGGTTTAACTCCAAACCTGATCACATATAACGTTCTCGTGAAGGGACTATGTGAAACTGGCCTGATAGAAAAAGCATTCTATGTGGTAAACAAGATGTGCAACCATGGTTTATGCCCTACCTTCACTATGTATAGGGCTTTGCTAGATGCATCCTCAAAAGGCAGGAGGGCCGATGCAGTTTGGCAAATGCACGAGAAACTTCTAGGAATGGGCCTTGCACTCAACCAGGCAGTGTGCAACTACCTCATAATTACATTTTGCAGGCTTGGGATGACCAAGAGAGCCACTTTGGTTTTGGAAGATATGAAGAAAAAGGAAATCCCATGTGATATAATTACATACAATGCCTTGATTCTTGGGTATTGCAAGGGAAGCCATCTGAATAAAGCTTTCGCTTTGTACTCTCAATTGTTGGTTGAAGGGGTTTCTCCAAATAATGCGACATACAATACTCTTATGGGTGGTCTGGCATGTAATGGTTTGATGAGAGAAGCAGATGAATTATTCAGTGAAATGAAAAGAAACGGCTTACTTCCCGATGCTATGACATACAACACTTTGATCACTGGCCATGGTAAAGTTGGAAACAGAAAGGAGTTCATGAAACTCTATTGTGAGATGATAACTAAAGGCTTTGTTCCAAAAACCAGCACTTACAATGTGCTTATTAGTGATTTTTCTCAGGTGGGAAAAATGGAACAGGCTAGAGAGCTGATGAAAGAGATGCAAGCGAGGGGTGTGTCACCTAACTCCGCAACCTATGATATTCTAATTTGTGGTTGGTGCGAGCTTTCTAATAAGCTGGGGCTGGATAAAGTGTTGAAAAGGTCATACAAAGCAGAGGCAAAAAGACTACTAACTGAGATGAATGAGAAAGGATTTGTACCATGTGAAAGTACCCTCTCTCATATTGGTTTTACCTTTTCAAAACGTGGGAAACAAGTTGATGCCAAAAGGTTTTTGAAAGGATTTTACAAGTGGAGGAGTGTAGATTGAGTGGACCATAAGCAGTTGAGTAGATTCACCATATGCTGGGGCCATCGACCTCTTCAGTGGCTTGGACAATCTATATAGCAGGATAAACATCAGCTTCCATAGGGTATGCCCTTCAGTGAATTTACTAATTTACTTTTTCTGTTCATCTCATCTTTTTCATTTTTTACATACATGCTCTTGCATATGCATATATTTTGGGCTCACCTTTTTCTTATTCTTTTTGTAAGTTTTGGGAGGTGATTGCAGATTTTGAGGTTTTGAATGTATGTGCAGCAGCAAGTGCTAATACTTGTGTTTTTGCATGTGCTTGGGCATTCAAGCAGAAGTCCCTTTCACTAAATCTATTTGGACACGTCTTCTGCTGCTGGATGATTTCTTTTTTCTGTGTACTGACCACCTTACCATTAACGTACAATATACTCCTGAGGATGTCCGTCCCTATTGGAATATGTGTCATCAGTGTGTGCTCTGCTGCTGAAGCATTCTTATAGCTGTCGAGTGAATTATGAAAATCTTCGTATGCATCTTCAAGCAGTTAAGAGGATGCTAACACTAGATATTGTGGATGCAGACCGGAAACAATTGAGAGTTATGTTTTCCTTCCATTCTTTTGTATAGCTAGTGCCTCAACAACGACTGCTACTTTGAAATGAAAACTATAAGAGATGTTGCTCAGCTGGGGCTCAAGTAGGAGCATGAACACTGGGAAGATTACTATCCTGAATATGATAATAGCAAGCAGTCATGTAGTCTTGTATGAATCAGTCTTCTTAGGTGATTCGTCCTCTGTTCTGCTGAGAAGATTAAACAAAGGAATTCTTACTGTGGTGTGGGTCAAGAGAGGAATTCTCCATTTCTTTTGTTCATCCTGAATACACACATTTTCCTCCTGCCTTGTTGCTCTCTCCAACTTATGACCAAGGTAGCCTGATTGTAATTGATTGGAAATTCAAGCTATCTTCATTTCCTAGGGAAGTATTCCTGCTGCAGCTACATGAATAGCCATTCCATCTCTTAAAAATCTGACTTCGTTAAATGTCTTCCCCTCTAAGTTCTTGAGATCCTTGAACTCTTTTGGTGAAGTGTATCCATTGTAACTTAAACCACTTTCTTAAGCTTGTTTTGTGCATAAATTGTAACTTAACCACCTTCCTTTATTCTATTTATATTTTGCCTTCTGCTTATCTTTCCCCTTTTCCTTTTCTGTAGCTTTTACTTGTCAGTTGGGAAGGTCAGGTGTGCATCTAGGTAGGAAAGTGAATTCTTTTGGATCTGATTTCTGGGAAGTATTGAGGTTTTGACTGAGTGCTTGTGACTGGAAATGAATCAACAGTCAGCTTAGGATTGCTTATTTGCATCACATGAATGCTGGTTGCTATGGCATTGGAGTCTAGTGTACTTTGCTGCATGAATCTCGCAGGGTTAAATTGCATAAGGCTGGTTCTAGTTTTTAATTCGTTTGTTTTCGTTATGTAGAAGTTTTGTAAATCATCAACTCTGTTTCTACCCAGATATCTGCAGATGCTGATGCTACTTTGGATGTGAAAATAGGTGTGGAATTAAGAAAGAGCAATGTTGAATGGTAGATGCCTTAAGTTGTTTGTTTGTTTTCTCCCAAAGGGTTAAACGAATGCCTATATTTGATTGTTGGTTTTGGGTTTGCTTTGGTGGTAGTGTTGATGGGGGATGCTGGATTTGGTTATGAGGGGATGAAAAACTATGGGTAAAATTTTCTTAGAAAAAATGGGAGAATTGAGAAAGCAGATTTCAGCAGATATCAAGAAGCTGGGGTCTGTTTCTCTTGTTGCATATTAATACGAACTGGAAGATCCAATTTTCAAGTCCATGTGATTGATAGTGGAGTAGTACAGTTAAGGCTTTGAAGGATCCATTTCAGTTTGACCCTTTTATCGAACATTGTAAGTCACTAATGAAAGCTTGTGTCCTGCATCTTCCAGTATTGCAAGCATGATATGCTTCTTAGCTACCTGTACTTAATGCTGCAAGCTGTGTACAAGTGAAACATGCTTATGTCCTCATGACAACTTTTTGCTAAATCTGCAATATGTTCTTATGATATTGATTTTTGATACCAGTGTACGTCGTCTTTTGTGCAAACACAGTATGCAAGCTGATTGAACGACATGAGCTGGAATGCCAACTATTTGAATTTGATGGCTTAAATTTGCCTCTAAAACTGCAAGTACTTTCGGCCAGAGATAGTGACTGTGACTGGAGAATCACTCCGGACTTTTGTTTACCATGAATTATTGGTAATAAATTTGCTTCCTTGCTATTCTGTTGGCTTCTGGCTTCAGCATGCTCTGTACTGTATCCCTGAAGTAGTGTTTTGTCGTCTTTTATCAGATTGGTTATCTCAAATGCTGCAAGCAACAAGGTTTTGCAAGCTGCTTTATCTGGGCATGCCCTCCTCTGAAATTCAGAAAACACCAAATAATCAGAAACTGTGGAAATGGTTTGTCCCATTTACCTTTCTCCTTCCGCAGTTGTCTGTTCATCAATTTGTTCATGTACATGCCTTCTCAAAAGACTATGCCAATCTTTTTCCCACTGATTATTTTGTTATTCTTTTTTTTTTTCCTTTGGCCACACTGTGCTTATCATGTCAAAGTCTGTTTTCTGGTTTTTTAAAAGCTAAACATTTCTATGATTGTATTTAATGTATCACTATCAAACCAATAGTTTTTGTGTATTTGCAGGTATCGGTCAATGCTGCATAAGGCAGTCGAAGAAAAGTATAGTCATAAGCACTTCAAATCTTTACAATCACTATTTTCTTCCTCCTCAAAGAGGTATGACCAAGATAACTGCTGCTTGTTTGCCATACTTCGAAGGCGACTATTGGTCTGCTTCTGCCGAGAATTTGATCAAGGATATATTGAACAAAAAGATGTGGATGACTTGCAAAAGAAAGGACAAAAAATTTCGTCAAGAATTTTGAAAGCCATGATACATAAAAGCTCTTCTGATGGTGCCAAAAAAGATTCTTTTCATGCGAAAGGTATCTCATTTTGTTCATCTCAAACGTTATATATAGTACTGTTGCTCTGGCCTCTACATTGATTATAACCTATGAGCCAGACACCCGAACAACAAGGAGGTTTAATTAGCCAATTATTGTTGGTATGAACGTGTATACAGATTCTGCCTCTGTTTCCCTCCAGTTATTCGGTTTACTTCTATTCAGAGCTTAATATGAGGAAGAAGAGTTCCCTCTTTGCAACCCAGGTTCCAAAATGTCAAATCGTCCGCGACTCACCTACGCTCATGACCCCTCGATTGGGGATGGCAAGGTCGAGCCGCACTAGATCTGGTGACAACAGCCTCGTCGGCCACTGGCGAGGTCGACCCTCGCCTTGGCCGAGCGAGGCCGAGCCTAGCTAGATCTGGCGGGGCCTCGCCCGGCCAAGGCGAGGGTCAACCTCGTCGGATGTGGCGATGGCGGCCTCGCGGTCGTTGGGCAAGGCTCACCTTCGCCAGTGGCTGGCGAGGGCGAGCCTCGCCAGTGGCCGGCGAAGCTGACCTCACTGGCCGGCCAGAGGAAGGAGAATGTGGGGAAAAAATATTTAAAAATTGTCACATCAGCCTTCGCCGACCAGCTGTCCCCGGCTGCCATCCACGACAGAGCCAGCCAGCTAATCTTGGCCGGACTAACTGAATTGGCACAATTGTAAAAGTTTTAGAACTAAATTGATCAAAAAAAAGTTTAGGGCTGAATTGACACAATCGTAATAGGTTTATGACTTTTTTGGTAATTTTCCCATTTGATAAACTAATATTTTTCAAAAAGTTTAGGAAATGTGCGGGAGATGGAAGTTTACTGAGAAGTGTGTACGTATGCGTGACCTAGGGTTAACAAGTGGTTTAGCTCGAGAATGGAATTGAGACGGTTCTTAAATCTTAATCATATTGTTAAATTGCAATACGAAGTATCGTTGTTGATTAATCATATTAGCAATACGATATGCTTTCCAACCAATCTTACATTTGAATTTCGAAAACTCTCATCATCCGGTGAGTTGTTTCTTCAAATATCGCTGTCGCGCAATGTATCCGATGCATCATATGCCTTTTTCTCATTTCATTTGTTAAGAAATCTTCTGCTCTCCAACTCATCAAGCCTTCTCTACAATCTCCATGGGTCAATGGCCCACAAAACCAATCGTCCGGACTGGGGCCCATTGTTCCAGTCCACGGGCTGAGAAACGAAGGCCCAAAACAAACATTTGCCAGGCCCAAGAGTGTAGCACATGGATCCTGCGAGATGGACCGGCCCATGGACGGCCCGACCCGCTAGAGCGTATACCCTCAACTAGTGTGGAAGATCCTCTTGGGACTTTTGATTTTTAGTAGTCTTCCCTCTTTCTTAGCATATTTTCCTCGACTACGGCTTATTTGTTATTTCTCTTCCCTTCTAACTTAGGTGGTGATGTTTTTACTTGACCGAAATAACAGAACTCTTTTATCATTGTTGACACCTATTTTTAGCAAATCTAGAAAAATAAGGAAAATAAAAATTGCATTTTGAAAAGAAAAAAATAAAAATGGGGAAAATTGATTTGATTTGAATTATGCGAGGAAATATGGAATTCGATGGGTGTCGGATTTTGTTAAATGCGAAGTAATTTAAACATCAAGTGAATAAGGGGTAAGAATTTTGCAAAATGGAATAAATCAACAAGATCAAGATAATTGCGAAATCACGCTATAACTTACTGATTTGATTTAATGTGGTGAGAGATGGAAACTTAAAAAATGCCTTAAAAATGCAGTCGTCTAGAACCACTATAAAAGAGTGCTGCATTTTTCAAGAAAAAGGGGGTGCGAAAAAAATTGGGGAGAATGGGGCTAAAAAAATTTTCGAGAAGGATTCGTGAAAGTAAAAAAGAGAGAGAGCCAAGGGTCATTTTCTTTTCCCTTCTGACAACCTGCAAAAAAAAAGAAGGGAGAAGTCAAAAGTCAAAAAGAGAATACAGCAGAGAGAAGAGACGGAGAGAGGAGCCGTAAGAAGTGATGTGAGGGAGAGAGAAAAAAGAAAAAAAGAAAAAAAGAAAAGAGGAAACGCTACTGTTCTTCTTCTTCGCGAGTTCTCCCGCTGCTGTGACCTATCCTCTGTGCCGCTGGTTTCCTCGCGTCATCGCCGTTCCCCGGAGTCGGCCGCGCACCCACGACCTGCCGCTGCCCAACTGACACCGGAGCCCCGACGACCGCGCTCCCGCCCTCGCCGACGCCGCGCCACTGCAACACCCCCGCTCCGCCCGCGACGCCGCCTGTCGATCTCCGAGCTCCGCCGTGCCTCCGCACCGCCACTTCGCTGGTTCGCTCGCCTCCGCCGCCGCGCCTCAACCCGCGCCCCGTCGCCGCGTCCCTGCTCTGCCTGACGCCGTTACCGCGCCACCTCTGCCGCACCTGCACTAGTGAAACCGAACGCCCTTGAATTCCGAAGACGGTGTCTCCACAGTCGCGACCACCCGAGCGCCTCCATCGCCGCTCCGCCGGTCTCGCCTGACGCTCCGCATCGGTGACCCGCGACTCGCCCACCTCTCGAGCTCCCGCCGCCTCACCCGCGCCGGCATCACCAATCCCCGCACGGCCGCCACCCCCGCCGCGTCTCCATTCACCACTGCGTTTCACCCGAGACCGCCCGTTCGTCCCACGCTCACCAACGCTGCTGCAAGTCCCTTCATTTAGTCTTCAGTTGAAGCCACACGGTCAACACCTCATCCTCCATCGAAGCCGAGTGTTGACCACTCCAAGACCGCGTGCTCCTCCACCGAAGAAATCCACACCGTCAATCCCTTGCCTCTGTTACTCACCTTAGGTAGTTTTTTATTGTTATTATCATTATTATTTTTTACTTTTTACCCTTTTTTATAAGTGAGTTTATTTTATTATGTTCATTTGATGGCATTTTCAGTTTAGGTATTTAATTTGTAATGTTGGATGTTAATATTTGAGAATTTAGTATGCATTATCCGTAGGGATTTTGTCGAAATTAATATAATTATTAATTTGATCCGAGACATCGGATCATTTTTCTAATTATTTTTAATTTCAGGGCTTTTTGATAAATTGCAATTGTTAAATCATAATAATTATTTAATTTGGTCCAGTAAGACTTGATTTAGATTTTTAATTATTTTGAGTTGTTGTGATGATTAGGATTAGAATAATTGTTAATTTAACCTGTGAGACGTCAGGTTATTTTTTCAATTATTTTGATCCTTTATTTAGTGATTATATTAATTGTTTATATTTAACCCTTATTTAACAATTATTCAACTTTAAAAAAAACTAAAAAGAAACTAAAAAATCAAAAAGATCAAAATATTCAAAAAATCTGCATGAGCATATAGGACATTAAGGTTTAATATAATAGACACGTAGATTTAATTAATCAAATTTTTAGGATTATATTTTTAGGACTGCATTTTTAGATATTTTAAAAAGGTTAGGATTAGACTTAAATAGCATTTTTAGAGTCTTAATTAGCACATTTTCATATTCTCATCCTTTTTTTAAATAAAAAAATAAAATTAGTTTTTCTAAGACAGGATAGGGTTTAAGTCAAATTAATCCCTAGATTAAATTAGAAAATTATCCCTTTTAGATAGATTAATTAGGATTTTTATAAATTGTGAATTTCAATAAAAAAAATACAAAAATACTAGGTGCATTTTAACTAGTTTGCATAATAGGATTATTTAAATCGAGCTTGTTAATTAGTGAAATTAGGTCATGAGGTGCATAATAATTAGTTTGCATAATAGGCCCATTTAATTAAAATTTGCATATTAATAAGATTAAGTCATTTATTTTAAAAGAGCATTTTCATAAAAGAACTCCAATTTTTAAGAAAATCCAAAAAAATGATTGCTTGCTTTGTGTGATGCAATTTATTTATTTGAATGTTTTAAATAATGGATGAAGACCGTGTGGCCACCACATTTGCGTGATAGTAATTTAGGTTAAAATAAATCGGTACAACTTTTGCAAAAACATTTTGAAAAATTAAAAAGAAATGCAGAAAGGCGTTAGAAAATTACAGTGTGAACAAGTCCCCGTACCCTTGGGCCTCCTGTCTGCAGTTCGTAGGGTGTCTAATCGACCTACCATAAATCGATTAGTGGGGACTCCTAATTAATAACCCCTTGCATGTTTAAAAATTTAAACTTAAGTCGCGATTTGGTATGGGGTTTTGGGAGGCGAGCTAAGTGTAAAAACTTAGCAGTCCATTAACCTAGTTTTAGGTGGCGCACCCGAAAATTAGGTCGCGACAATCATGTCCCTCTCGAGCTACTTACTTTGGGTATATAAAACATGTAATATTTATATGAGATTGCCTTACAAAATAAAACAAACGATGAGATTCAAAAAGTTACAGCTGAGTGTTTATACAAATATCAAATGACAATTTGATACCTCACTTTACAAGAGCATATTTGAATTGACTTTTATTGTTCATTCAAGTGCAAACAAACAAGCCCTAGATTTATAGTTCATTATTATGGTTTATATAAGATATATTTTATACAAAAGTCATGAAATAGAAACTCTCATTTAATAATCGAATGATTTTACTTTGCAATATTAGAAACAGCATAAGTATTGGATAATAAAATCTACTCGTGTGAAAAAATTTATGTTACTAATTATATAAATTTTATAACTGTTCCACCCGACACTGAATGAAAGTCATATTCTAAGAATACTTGTATATTTTCGCATGCTTTGCTTGAGTTTTACATTCATATAATACTTAGTTTTTTTTTTTCTTTTGAGAAATGCAGAAGATTATTTCTATATGCGAATACAAGAAAGTACTCTAATGACAAATATTAATTGCAAAATGTCCCACGTCATTGATGCACAAAGACCCATTTAAAAATTGAACGTATTTAACGTGAAAAAATCACTTCAAGTATAATATATCATTGAGAAATCTCCTTACCATACTTTTTTTTCTAAGTAAAAAGCCTTTTAATCTTATTTGGCATGGAAATGAATTGTTTCATCATCACTGATAGCATTAAATGCTTGAAAATTAGTATATTATTGTCTATACGCTTTGGATATATATATTATTTTTAATAAATTTTAATATTTGTTAATTACTTAATGACTTTCTTTGCAATATATTTAGCGCATTTAATATTTCAAAAAAATCTATTTTACTATAAGACATTAGACTAGATTAGGTAAGAACATCAGATGCTTCGGTCGCGTCGGACCCGCCGATAGCCCCGGGAAAATCCCGACCCCAAAATATAACAGATAAAAAAAGCGCACGCGATGACAAATCAACAGGAGCCACGTACCAGGAACCGTCCACGTCACCCTCCGAGCGGGCCCCACCGTCGACGTGGACGAACATCTGGCCGCAACTGAAAACCCAGCCGACGATGAAGAAGCGGAGCAGCAGCACCACCAATCACCGCCTCATTTGCCAAATCGCTTCCGCCTCGCTTCCTCTCCCGCGCGCGCAACTCTCACCCTGCAATTGCAGAGAGAGAGAGGAGAAGAAGACGGAGATGGAGATGGCGCTCGGCTTCCGCGGTCCTTCACCGGCTCTGCTGAGCCCCGCCTCGAGCTCCACCGCCAGAGGCCCCCGCGCTTCTCCTCAGCCGGCGAAGCATCTCTTCGGCCTCGGCTCGAGCTCGAGCTCGAGCTCGGGCTTATCCTCGCCGCTCGCCTCCCGGACGAGCCTCCGGTGCCGGCCCGAGCGCCGAGTCCACCGCCCCATCGCCTGCTCCGCCGCTCAGACCACGGAGACCCCCACCGGTACGTTTCGGAAACTCCGCCGCAGCCGCCGGGTCTGAGCTGTCGCTGTCGCTGCGGCGCGGAGGCGGAGTTGAGCACTCGCGGCTCGCGACTGCTCTCGAGTCTGCTTTTGATGTCTCGTGCCGCGCGTGTAAGCGTGGGGTTCTGTTTCGTTCGTTGTTCCGGGGATTCCGATTTCTTAGCTGGAAATGAACTTTCGTGACTGGAGAAATGGCGAGAGATTTTTAGATCGTCGGTGCGTTGAGAGAGTACTGATTCCGAAATTTTGTTCTGGCAGAGGAGAAGAAGAGCCAGTTGATAAGGAGAAGCGACATAAGGAATATAGCCATTGTCGCGCATGTCGATCACGGAAAAACGACTTTGGTGGATTCTATGTTGAGGCAAGCGAAGGTACAGCTCGAAATCGCTCCAAAGATTCCAAACATTGGTCTTCGGCAGTTTATATCTGGACCAGGACCACATTCTCTTTCGAATGGAATGATATTTTGCCGATGTGTGTGTCGGTTCTCATTTGCAGGTCTTTCGTGATAATCAATTTGTACAAGAGAGGATAATGGACTCGAATGATCTCGAGCGCGAAAGGGGAATTACAATTCTTAGCAAAAACACCTCCATTAACTACAAAGACACGAAGATTAACATAATTGACACGCCGGGGCACTCTGACTTTGGAGGTGAAGTGGAACGCATCCTTAATATGGTGGAAGGAGTGCTGCTCGTGGTAAATTTTTTTCATTTTCCTGTTCGTCGTGTTATGCAGTTCTTCGGGTTTCTGAAAAAGGAAACCTAAATTATCTCATAATTGATCAGGTGATGTCATTTTAGAGATGCGACAGCCTTACTGTTGCGATAAGATGATTTAGCTACAGACCAAGATGATATGGTAACAAATACATTTATAGATAAATCTTAAACCCAAAATTAGGAGAATTTGAATTCTGTGCATATCTGGATTCTAAACTTTATTTTAGTCGATAGAGGTTGTCACTGAGTAAGAACTACGGTTTCCTCTGATTGTTCACTTCAAAATTTTGCGCATTTGATGCTTTGCCAGCATGAATTTTCATTTCCTAGTTCTGAATATGCCTTTTTTTTCCCCTTGTCTGTAATGTACTTTCGTCTGAATAGATGGTAAGGAAGACCTTATTTGAATCGCATATTCAATTCTACACTAGAAGGCATGTATGCTCCATTAGTTAGTTATTGCTTTACGTCAAATGACAGTGGATCCTCCTTTGTTGTTGGTTGCTGTTTTATTTATTTATTTTTTTTGTTTATGTGGTCGATGTATTTACTCCAGTGTTAACTTTAATGCACACCTCTCCTTTCTTGTAGGTGGATTCTGTTGAAGGTCCCATGCCACAAACAAGATTCGTCCTGAAGAAGGCATTGGAATTTGGTCATGCTGTAGTTGTTGTTGTCAATAAGATCGACAGACCATCTGCTCGTCCAGATTTTGTCATCAACTCCACTTTTGAATTGTTCATTGAACTAAATGCGACAGATGAACAGGTACTTGTGGCATATTCAGGAAGACAATCACATCTCTGTCGTGACATGTCGATAGATAAAATCTAGGTTACTGAAGTATTTTGTATAGTAGTAATAGTTTCTGGTAGTCTAGATGGAGGTATCCATCACAATTTAAGTCCTTTTGGCTCTTATCTATATGGTTACCCTGAGAATCTAAATACAAGTAATTGGGATTTTGTTATTCTTTCATTACTTTTCCCCTTTTATTTTTGGGTCTTTAGAACTGGATTCATCAGAAGTTAATTCATCTAGATGTGATGTGCGTGCAGTGTGATTTCCAAGCAATATATGCTAGTGGTATTAAAGGAAAAGCTGGACTTTCCCCAGATAATTTGGCGGAAGACCTTAGCCCACTTTTTGAGGCGATAATCAGATGTATACCCGGCCCACGTATTGAGAAAGATGGTGCCTTACAAATGCTTGTCAGTGGTTCTACACCTTCATAGCCTCTCTCTCTCTCTCTCTCTCTCTCTCTCTCTCAAATCTGTTGTCATTTTCATCATTGTTATAAGTTGTGTTTAGTGCTGCTATTATGTGCTACCTCATATTGGGCTAGGAAGAAAAAGTAATTTCCTGGACTTGTCTGCAAAACTAGAAGATGTATACTTTTTACCTTTTTGCACAAATTTCCCTGTGAGGTAACAAATGGAGTTCAACATAATGCCAGTCAGCAAGTCTGGAAAATAAGTAGATGTGAATGAGTCTCTTGTTCTCTCAAAGCATCATATTATTGTGCTTCCAGATAAGAACCTATCTTCTCGAGTTATGGATACTTTGCTTGGTACTGACTAAGTAAGTTTGATTGTTAACATATCACGATTCCAGTAATGTGTAACAAATCACTTTTTGTTATTTTAGGCCACAAACATTGAGTATGATGAACATAAAGGACGAATAGCTATTGGGCGCTTGCATGCTGGGACTTTGAAGAAGGGCACTGATGTGAAGGTACAACTCGAAAGCTCAAACCTTTTCATGGATGTCTTTACTTTTCCTTCTCTAGAACTTCTAGCTTGCCGGTCTTTCAGAGATAGCTTACAGCTGGAACTTCTCTCAATCTTCGTTAGTGATGTATCAGATAATTGTGTAAAACTAGTCCAGCGGACATATTGGTTTTAGTTGGTCTACTGTTATTCAACATACATGCTAATGAAGTGTTCATTGGTAATGAATCCACTTTGTAGAAAATGCATGGATGAGTCGGTGAAGGAGTTGTGTGCTCTTTCGTGGACCTTTTTCTTAAATTTAATCTTGAGATGAGATTAGTTTGGGACATTTTTCTTTTATGCTTTAGTCTTAATGATTCATTTTCTAGAATTAACAGATAAGTAACTTATGCTCAAATGGTTTTCATCAATAGTTATCTTTTTCATTAACCCGAGATTCCAATCTTATGCTTCTTGATGGAAAATTATTGAATCTTTCCAATTTAATATTTGAATCCACAAAAGTTTAAATGACTTACTTACTCGTCACAAAATCAGAAATTTAATATAAATAGTCTATAATAAAACAACTATTATTCTGTATATAGGTCAACCAAGAATATCCTTACAGCCAGTCCTTGTTTGAAAGCTTGTACAGAGCTACAGATGTGTGTATTTATCATGGGTATAGCTTGCTTGCTTATTATCCTGATTGAATTTAATGTGAAATATAGTCTCAAAAATTCTTTTATGCCTATTATTGACCATGTACTATGCCACAACCCTGGGTATGTGGGCTGGAATTAGCTGTATGCTTGTCAGAAAGAAATAAAGTTTGCTCTCTTTTCTGACTATTTGAAGTTGTTTCTTCTTTAGGTATGCACTTCAGATGATTCTTGTCGATATGCAAGAGTTAGTGAGCTTTTTGTGTATGAAAAATTCAGTAGAATTCCTGTAGAAATTGTGGAAGCAGGTGATATATGTGCAGTCTGTGGCATCAGCGATATCCAGGTAATTTATTCATTTCCTGCATGATGATCACAAATGTTTAGCTAGCTTTCTGCTTTATGACTAGCGTCTAATCTGCTCAGATTGGAGAGACAATCGCTGATAAAACATCAGGGAAGCCATTACCTGCCATCAAGGTGGAGGAACCGACAGTGAAGATGTCATTTTCTATAAACATATCACCATTTGTTGGACGTGAGGTATGCTATTACAACAGTAATATACTGGAAGTCCTTTGAGGCTTACTTGTCAATTGTAACATAAAATTGTGGCATGAATAGATATGTCTTTTTTGCTGGGTTCTCCTTTTTAGAGTTCCGGAATTCTATCACATGTTAACCGGATCTGCTTTATTTAAGAATTTCATGGCAAGAGCACAAATATTCTTTTACTAAAAAATCTTATCACTAATTAATGTCCCTGGATTATCCTCTGTAATATTATTGGTGCTCAAAGGTCCTCTAGGAAATTGTTAAAGTAGCTTGTTTGCATTGACAGTTTTCTATATGTCTGGCGATGCGTGCCCCTCTGCAGCTTGAATTGTACAACCTTTCTGGCAGTTTGACAGGAAGTTTAAATAGTGATTCAACTTTTTTCTTATGTTAAAGTGTTTAAATATTAAAAAGCACCTTCATCTATTATTAGATTAGTCGGTGGTGGTCCAACAAATTTCATATAGTTTCGAAGTGGGGGATCCTGAGTTTCAAATCTTTCTAGGTCTCTATGTGCCTCAATTATTATGTATTCCACGCTTTAGTATCAAGTTTCCAGCCTACAATTGAAGGTGAGTGTTGAAGTATTTAAATCTTAAATTGCACCTTCATCCAATAGCTTAAAGTTTTATAATAGTTGACAGTGGCCCCACAAAATTTCACATTTTAAGACTTTATGAGTTATGCATATGTTTCTTTTCTATAGATTGGAAATATAAGGTTAATTGTGGATCCCAAAGTTGGTATTATGGAGACCCTTTTCTATCTCCTTACTCTTGGCATGTTAGCGAAAGTAGCTCAGAAGTTTGAGTAAGGCTTAATAGCTACATGGAGGATGGTTTGCTTTATCCTAGACACTCCATTACTTTGCCATTTTGTCTGTCTGCTTTTTCTTCGTTTCTGATTGTGATGGCATGTTTAGTATTTGGATTGCCAGTGAAACTATTTTGGAAGACTCACGTGGGGGAATTAATTTTTGTATTTTCAGGGAAAATATGTTACTAGTCGGAACTTACGTGATCGACTATACCGTGAACTTGAGCGGAATTTGGCGATGAAAGTTGAAGATGGAGAAACTTCTGACACCTTTTTAGTCAGTGGGCGTGGTACCTTGCATCTCACCATTCTGATTGAAAACATGTAAGTGTACTCCCTCTTCTTTCCATTCTCATATATGTATGCCTATTCGCTCATTAATGCCTTTCAGGCGAAGAGAAGGATATGAATTCATGGTGGGCCCTCCTAAGGTCATTAGCAAAAGGGTGAATGACAAGTTGCTGGAGCCTTTTGAGGTGAGTGCCTAATTATCATTCCTTCACAACGTATAATTTCAATATTGATGTACTTTCAATCTTTGCGGGATGCCTGGATGACTTTCTACTTCCTAAAATCAATTGAGGACGTTACTGGTAGAGTGAATCCAGAAAGAGTACTGGAGGATCTGCATCTTCTGTTATGTATTTAAATAAACCCGTGTTTCTGCACCAGATATTAGGGTTCTCCATACTATTTAACTTAGGAAATTGATTCTATTCACTTGGAGAACTATGCTTCAGAAATTACGTGATCTTGATGTTTGATATCCATGCCAGATTGCTACAGTGGAGGTACCAGAAGAACACATGGGATCTGTCGTTGAGCTTCTTGGCAGAAGGCGTGGGCTGATGTTTGATATGCAGGGGGTCGGGTTTGTAAAACAATTTCTCTCTTCTGTAATTTACATGACCGAACTTTGAGGTTTCTTTGTGTAAAGTGTATATATTGCAAATTTACTACAGCATTCAAAATGTATGTTGGATGCATAAATGACATCTTATGGAAGAAGTTTCCGTAGCCATTTTGGTGCCTGGTGGCACCATATTTGATCATTTTATGGTATATAATGCTATGCTAGTCAACTTTTTTTGCTTCCATTTGTAAGAATAAATGATGCTATCTGCTCACTGGAGATCTGTAGATTTTAACATTCTTGCACACCATTGCATGCTATTTAAGAGTAGACATAATTTGTGAGATGAGATGCCCTTGCATGCTGATGTTCAGTTCTCAAGATCTTTGATTGTGCTGAAGATATTAATCTGCACTCAAAGGCAATTGTTTTACTGGACTCGTCTTAGTTGCTGCTAGAATGGTGCAGATCAGCTTTAGCCTTGGTAGAATAGTGCTTGGCTCTTTGCAATATGTTGTTTAATTGATTGCTGACTGCTGCTGCTTCCTTGGCGATTAGAATCTCTCTTCTTCAGTTAGTTTGTTGTGTGAAAAAAGTGATTTTGATCTTAATTTAGGTAAACTTTTGTGTCTTCCAGGTCAGAGGGAACTACTTTGCTGAAATATAAAATGCCAACTCGTGGCCTTCTTGGACTGCGTAATGCAATTTTAACTGCTTCTCGAGGAACAGCTATTCTCAACACAATATTCGATAGCTACGGTCCTTGGGCTGGTGATATCAACACTCGGGATCAAGGATCATTGGTAACTTTCTTTTTGGGGGAATCTTATCATTGGTTGAGAATTGGTGCCATATGTAAAATTTTACTTCCATGCTTTTATTAACCATACCTTTTCTCTCTATCTTTCTCTGTTTGATAGTGACTATGAGACTGATTTTCAGGTTGCTTTTGAGGATGGAACAAGTACATCCTATGCCCTTGCAAGTTCTCAAGAGAGGGGGCAGATGTTTATTGGTCCTGGCTTGGAGGTTTATAAAGGTCAAATTGTAGGAATTCATCAGCGTCCAGGGGATCTAGCCCTCAATGTCTGCAAGAAAAAGGCAGCAACCAACGTACGCTCCAACAAGGAACAAACTGGTGAGAAGCAGCTATACCAAAGTTTTGCATTTTCTTCCTGTTACCTGTGAATAAATAGGTAGAAGCACTTGTGAGAAGTTCCTAAATTATTATGTTAGAGTTCGCTTCCCATCTTTGAGATGTTAATTGCTCCTATTTAATGAAGACAGAATGTCACTTCAATTGAACAGCTGCAGTTACATTCATCCTCTGTGCATTTTGATTACACAAGTTAAAAATTATCTCCAATGGATATCTGGATATGTGTCATAACTTCCTCTTTGATTAATTGTAGCTGCAAAAATTCTAGCAGTTAACCTTCGTTTTTATTTTTTCAAGTACCTACATCATATTCATGTGTTTGTTGTCCGGAAAGAGGCTAATATTAGGTTGCCAAAACAAAGGTTTGATCCTCTCTTTTATTTGGGGTGTCACTGTGAACTTCTCATCTGGTCACATACAAGCAGTAGCGCAACATTCTCCGATCTAATAATTTAATATTTTATTCCCTTTTGCAGTGGTGCTTGATACGCCGTTGGATTATAGTTTGGACGATTGCATAGAATATATTCAGGAAGATGAACTGGTGGAGGTGACTCCCTCAAGTATCCGAATGTGCAAAAATCCTAAACTTTCAAAGAAGTCCAGGTGAAGGTGAACAGCTGAACATCTGCTTGTTGCATTATTAGTCATCTGCTGGTCGAGCAACATATTATTAAGTTTACATGTTGCTCTCTCTCTCTCTCTCTCTCTCTCTCTCTCTCTCTCTGCGGGATGGTATATAGTGAATGTGGGAAGCTCTCTACACAAACTACTTTTGGTGATCCACCTTATTGGGTCATCCAGATCATGCCCATTTTTTCCAACCTTTCTAACTCCCAGCGAGTTCATACATACAGAAAGGGACATCGAGTGCTGTATCATTGCCAATTGGAGGTCATAGTTAAATTGTAATACTTCTAATTTTGGACATCAATAGTGAAGCATAGAATGTACTCTCGTATTCTTTTACCCGAATGAATCATACTTTGGAGATTTTGAGAGATTCACTGCCATGTCTTTCTTCACTCCATCATACAGCCATTTTATTGCATTTCCTCGCTCAAGTTTATGGTAATCTTTATTTGTTTGCATTCTATTTTTCTGTATATGCTGTCATATAATCACCATCCTTTCCGCTTGAGTCAATTCTGAAGTACCTCTTTTTGGTGTCCTGTAGTTTCTGTCATCTCTTTCATTTGTCTTGGCGATGCAGTGTGGAAAGGTTCAGTGGTCCGTGGCATGTAGAATGTTGACTGTTCTGAGTTGATACTTTCATGAACTGAAAGTCTTAAGGCCATCCTTCTAGAACCTTGATTTTGCATCCATCTGTTTAATTAACGTGTCATGCCACACTCTGCAGATCCTTATTACCCTTAAGCCATCTTATCTTAGTCTGTCTTACATAGACTCAACGAATTAGGGATGTCTTCTAGAATCCTTACATCTAGAACGACAAGTACTCTTCCCTGGATATTTGCCAAGTCTCAATGGCTAAGCATCTGAATCCAAGGTGCGGATTAAGAAGAAACCATCCTTCCAGCGCACGTGTGCATCTGGAAGCTGAATGGTTCTGCCCATGATGTCTTTCATCTTTCATTGTCTTTTTGCCCACAAAGCATCGAAGACCATGTCAAGATTATCTACGATGTCTTGTCAAAGCAGATTCGTCAAAATATCTCAATCATCAAAGGGCTGTATATGGAGATCAGGACGACTTTTATTACCATATTCGGTCGCTTTCCTCGTTTGACCTTTACGGTGCAAGATGACGAGAACGAGACAGAGCTTTAGAATAATGCACCGTTGTTGACTACTCTCTCTTCCTCTTGTTGGGTTTTTAATTTCTGTCTTCGATAGAAGCCTTGATTTGAACGGGCCATCGGCAAGTTGCTGAGACGGCAATGTCTAAACATAACGTTCTTGACTTGGCATCCTCACATCCTGTTCTGGGACTCCGACCTTTCATCGAGCAACGGCTCCGTTAGTCAACACACCTTGCGAGCGAGCGTGATGACCGAGTTTCGTTTGCTCTGTGGAAACCACATAGTCGTTTCTTCCCATCCCTTTTCACTTTGAAACGTCCCATGGATCTCGAAAGTGGATTTTCAGACCCGATCTGAAAATCCACAGCGGTAGGCTTGCAAAATGGAGGAGATTTTGGTCGCGCGATATAAACACGGCAGGCATCAATAAAATGCAATACCGGAAGTCTCGGTGCTAGCCCACAACTAGATCTCTCTTATTTGTCATTCTTTCCATTTTGTCCGTCTCCGCGGCAGCAACCTCCTATGTCAGAAACAATGCAAGGCCGACGGATTGCATGAGGATTAGAAACAACTTTAGCTTATCAAGCTTATTACAAGAGAAAGGGTAAGACGACTTCGTCAACACACGACCGCCTCCCGCCACACTAATGAAAGGCTAATGCCCTAGGACAGTTGGAATCTAAACCTTCTAAAGTTAGAAGCTAATGCGAAAGAATAAAGGCTACGAACAACAACACTTTTTAAAAAATGGTTGATGGACCATCCAAAGAATTCCAAAGGCTAATGTGCCCCCACCAATTCATCATCCTCTTCATTGGAATAAGTAGAACCACCAGAAGAGACCTACGCAAAAGGTGGGGAACGCTAGATCAAGGGTTGGAAGTTTCGCCAGGTCATATTGTCAGCATTAATTTATACACAAGCACGTTTCATTTGAATTGATGACGTCTATATAAAACACATCGTACTGCATATCAAATCCTCAATTACACTCACCACTCTATTCAAAGATATTTGTAAGGGAAATTATTTAAAAAGTCCTCAATCTTTTAATTTTGTCAATTTAATCATAAATATTTCTAAAATTTGCCAATTTAGCCATTTCGACTAATTTTGATTGGCGATCATTGACATGAACACCGGTTGTTCCACATGGCATAAGACATGGACAATTTTCATATTTTTTTTAGGCCAACAACAAATGGAGGGGCTTCATAAAAATAACCTCCAAACAGGTCCAGCTACATTAGCACTGATTTCCTCAGCTATTTTTTTCTGCTGTTTTAACAAAAGGAAAAACAAAAACCCTTTTTGCCAATCATGAGTTTCCTTTACCCTTTTTCGGGTGTTTTTTCGGTTCAGGGGCCAGTAAAAAAGCACGAATCGTCGTCTGCCTCCGTCGCTTTTTCTCCCGGCTGCCGTTGAATGAATCCACGCTTTGTTTCTTTACAACCCGGCAACGTCTCCTCCAGGTGACCCTCCCCTCCTTTTTTAATCAGCACTTTTTGGCTTTACATTACAGCCCTTGCACTCCCCTGTTTCTATCTTTGCACGCATCCCTCACTCTCCATGTCGAGTAATCAATACGTGCCCGCGTTCTTTCCGTTCATTTCTCACCGGAAATAGTGAAAACGACTCCTTGTCGGCTCTTCCTCTTCCTGGGTGAAACATGCCATTTCGAGTGGTTTGCGTGTGCTGGGCTGAGGTGACATGACGCCCACCGTCTAAACTCCCCATCCCTCTCCCTCGGGCAACCTCTGGGCTCTCTACGGTCCCTCTATTTTCTCTCCACTTTTCGCTTAGTGGGCCTATGCTAGATATCGAAATAACAGCGTGTTAGATACCGCCTATTGAGAAAATCTTGTGACATGATTGAGCGGCAACAATCAGTTGATACCGATAACTCATGTAAGTCATTAAATAAGAGGAGGTCACGGCAGTTGGCGAAAGTCTCTTTAAATTCATCTAAATATGCACGTTTGGGAAATCAAGGGAGAATGACTTTTTATTTTTGGAGATATTCATTTGCCATTTATTTACAAGAATGAGAATATGCGATGGATTCCTAATCTAAAGAATTATGTAAAATTCCGACGTGACATGAGTATATTTTTGTTCTCTTTTCTTTCTTTTTGTTTATATTGATTACAAAGCACTTTGAGTGCCGATATATCCTCACGTTTGGATCGGACATAAAATTCCTTTACTCTAGCGGTACCGACAGTTATAATTAGAGCACTGCGGACGAGTGCCCGACGATGATAAATAAATAAATAAAGAAACGAGAAAAGAGAGAGAGAGAGAGAGAGGGAGAGAGAGAATTTCCAACGTTATATTCAAAGTCAAAATCTTGGAGTTTGACCGGCCAGCTGAAAGGTGGCGGGGCTTTTGAGATGCTCAAGTGGCATGCCTGAATTGTCCGAATTGCCCCCCTCCCTCCTGCTCGGAAGGGGACATGAAATGACTTTCTCTCCTGCCAAAAAAAATTCAAAAAAAAAAGCTTAAAGAGAGAGAGAGAGGTGTGTGTGCTTTGACGCAAATGCCCCTCAAGCGAGAGCGGACATCGATCAAATTACCTCCAATGACATCCTCTGTTTTCCCCCATCCCTTGCAATCTCATTTTCCATTTTCCCTATGTAGGTGATGTCAAGCATACCAAACCATTAGGCCTGATAATTGTGGGTTGCATTTAATGTTCGATAAAAGTTTGTCGCATCATTTAATATAGCAATTCAGACACCATTCTCTTTACATTTTGGTAACGTTCGTCTCAATATATCTGAGTTGTTTGTCTTTTAATTTTTCAATCGAAATTAATTATTCACAAGAAATTTGTGGCATTGCTTCGGACATTCACCGACCTCGATGCTTAGAATGGTTATCATCTTTCCGCACATTGACTGAGGTATTTTTTGAGTCTATTAGATACAATTGTTAAATGGTGGTATCGTTGTTACAATTACTTCTATAAAAACCCTAGGATGCAGCTCAAAAGCACACCATGCATGCCCATAGATACCACATACAACGAGAGTGCAGACGATAGGTAATTCAATGGACATGTTGTCAAAGCTATCCCATCAGCTAAGCTCTAATACTCTTCAAACGTCTGCAATGGATGAGGAACTTAGAGGGGCTCACAAAAGATGATGATCAATGGGTACTAAGCTGTACTTCTTGTCAAGGTGAAAATTTGTTGAATATGGATCAAAAAATTAGACCCAATTCAGTTGGAACCGATGAAAGTTTAGAGTGAGCAAAATGTTACAGAGTGCGCGAAGAAGCATTTTCAAATGTCCTAAATCACGTGATGAATGTCTGGAAAGAAGTATGAAAGGTTGGAGGCTACAGTAGCTTCGTAATGTTGTGTGCGGACGACTGAATTCGAGCTCGGACCTCTGACTAGGGAAGCAGCAAATTAGTCGAACACCCCAACTTGGAGATTGAAGATTTACGAGAAGACTGAGTGAGAACATCCACCCGAACATAACGCGTATGAGACCGAAAATAAAGCACTGGATTTAACATATTTTGCTCATTACGTGAAAGCGTAACTCAAAGGGAGCTTTTAGAGAGCCAGCTAAGTGAAATTAAGCAAGAAAGGCTTTACCGCTTTACCGATTATTTCTTGCGAGGCTTATATTGACAGGGGTCGTGATCATGATTAGGAAACACTTATGAATGAGTGTGATCAAGCGATTATAATCTCCTTTTTTGCCAATTAAAATGAAATTATCCCATCGATCTCTCCCTATAAATTGCACAAACCGCCGAATCACGTAATTTTGCCATGTCGAGTTTCCCTTCCCAATAATGTTCTTGCTTTGCTTGCATATGCGAACTTGCGCCAACACATATTCTAATAGCTTTTCCTTACCAAACTCCCACCCGTGTCAAATGCCTAGAAAAAACACATGTATTTGGTCTTCAACCACTATTAAATTCGGTACCCGTCGCAAGTGCAGGCTACATAAAAAAAAGAGAATCGGCACATAACAAAAGCACTATACCTAAGTCAACCCACGATTTTCGTCAAAAACTTAATCCAAACGTTGTACATTAATCTTCAACAGCTATCCAGATTATGTCCTTGTCGTGATCTTAAAAATCGTTAGTTGAAAACAACCGCTTTGGAGGACTTTCTTTTTTAATATGATAGTTGGGTGAGATGGACAGCGAAATCATTTCTTTTATTTTATTGGGGTTTTAATTTATGAAAATAGTTAGGTGATCCTTACCCAATGAAAAGCTTGAGAAAATAAAGATGCGCATAATAATCATTTTATTTTTGATAAAAATTATCTTCTTGTTCGCAGAAATAAGTTTTAAAACAGAAATTGGTTCGGTAATGCAATTCCATTTTTTTTATTTTTGGAACGAATTTTTAGTTTAGAAATAAATTTAAAACATAAATGAGAAATAAATATTTTATACTTTTCTATTTTTGAAATAAAAATGAGAAATAAATACTTTTTCCATCTCTCGTTCTCACTGCTATTAGCCATCCACCCACCGTTGGCTACTGTCACATAATAGGGAGGAATTTTGTGTCATTATCAAATTCGTATTTGTGATCAAAAATTGGTTTGGAGAATATAAATTAATTTCTAGAGCATAATGATTATCATTTGCGTCCCAAACAATCACTAGATAGTTCAGCCAATTAGCCAAAAAATGGATTTAGACGAAAAAAAAGAGAGAAAGTTATTTTTGAACTTTTATCATTTTTATTATTACTATTATTTATTTTCTTTTTTGGAGTGGGCTAATAAATGGGCTGGGCATTATCCTCGATTTAAAAACTTTCCAAATAACGTAGAGGTGAAATCTAGACCAGCTTCGGCTCAAGCGACGTGGTAATTAATTGACGGGTCCACGTAATTTAGTGGGGAAATATACTCCAAACTTATCCGGATGCCGGGGGGGAGGAGGTGAATTGACAAAAGTACCCTTGCCGCTCCACGTCCACCGGCCGTTATATGCACGTTGCGAAACGGCACTTTTGAGAGTGGGGTCGGCTTCTAGAAGGGCTCGCCCGTTGGCCAATGGTTCGAGTACACGTGTCCACGCATGACCTTTTCAGAAGGTCGGTTTTCTAGAAGGACGCGGGGCAGAAGGTAATTGCGAGAATATCCTTTGGCTCATCCAAAATCCGGAAGCATTATGTATCAAGGGAAATAATAAATTGAACACGAGAAAATTCATGCCTCGATTCAACTGCGCCTGATCCACGTGACGTGATCCATCAATCACGTTATTCACGAGGCACGAGTCTAAATTTTAACTCAAAACCCCGTTTTCTCTTATCTCCAAAATAAGCGCATATTTCATATCACGAATTTTATAATGTTGTCCCCTTCATCTATGTATGTTTTGACCAAATTTTTTAAGCGTCTGCCGTGTTATTATTTTGCATCATAGAAGTGTACCATGAGTTGTATATGGAATTTTGATTTCGGATGGAAAGATTATAAGATATTTCTTTGACGATCATTTCTCCTGATTCCATGTTAGCTCTATGAGGACTAATACATTGAACCATCGAAACGAAAAATCCCATGCAAAGTATTTGTCCGAACTTGGGACTCCTAATAACAAAATGGAGTGCGCCTAATAGCAATTATTAGATACATTGAATGTATCAAATGTTCGATTCCATTAGGTTATCAAATTCGATGAATGGTTTCGCGCGAAATCCACCTGATCTAACCACCACCTTAGTGGCCACGATAGTTTAGGCTCTATCTCCCTTACTAAGGGGAGGAGTTCAAATCCCCTCACGGTCGCTTGGGATCTTAAGTGGGATGCCGGGGATAATGGGTCCTCCCACTTACGTGTCCCCCCAATTTTACTCGCCAGCTGCCGACTGTACGGGATTCCTGGGTCACAAAATAAAATAAAATAAAATAAATTCACCTGATCTAAATGCTCGGAGCGCGGGCATGCAATGCCCACGTGATAATGACGGTCCGTAAATCTCGAAGAAATTAATGAGGTGAAAATTCATATTCCCTATGCACAAAAACCTTGGGGGTCAAGGTCTCATCATGAAAATTGTGACCCCCATTTGCAATAATCTCGTGGGCGCACGCATTAGGACGGTGCGCGTGACCATGCACGTGTTGTTATTATCTACCGAGGGTTGTAAATAAATGATAATTAAACTCCATTTTATTAGTTCCAGCGCTTTCGTCTATGTTTATTCTCTACCGACAAGTGTATGCTCTAATCTATTCATTTCAAACTTTTTTTTGGGAAGTCAGTCACGTATACAAATTCTTGAAATTTTCGTTCTTATTTTTCTGATCCGTGTTTAAGCGATTCAAGAAAACTCATACTCCGATGGAGTGAGCGAATGCGAGATCTAGCGAGAGTGAAAGAATGTAAAGAAAGTAAGTTGCAGACTGGTTAAACACCTATAGGATGCATTTGGCAATTATGATAAAATTAAGTTGATGATAAAAAATTTCCCATCTCGTGTTTCGTGCTTGCTTAACACAAGATAAAATATAAATCGGATAAAATTATCATATGGGAGAGGTGGTATGAAGGTATATATAATTTGTAATATTCATAATAGGAATGCTATTTTTCTCGGATAACAAATTTCTTAAATTAACAAAATTAAAATTGTATTTCAATACAAATAATACTTGAATTATAATATAAGAAATTCAAAATAATAAAAAATAGCCATTTATTTCTTTAGTTTAATCTTACATTTATTTGTAAATTTGAAATATATTCTATCTTATAATATAAATTCAATATATAATAAATAATGTTTATTATATATTTTAGGTAATATTAGTACAATTTGCTAATTAATAAGATTTAATTAGAGAGATGCAACGGAAGAAGGAAATAAAAAAGGAAATTAATTAAAAAAGAGAGAGAAAAATAAAATAATAAAAAAGAAAATAAAAATAAAATAAGTAAGAGTGTCGCGAGAAATTTTTTTATCTTTGTTTATAAAATTTTGGTTCATTTATATAGATATGCTGTTTATACAAAATAATATATATAATATGATGTGAGAACATATTTAACTTTATTATTGTAATCATTAGACATTTCATATCATAAATTTCACATTATATTTTATCGAATTCTATTATAGTTAGAAATCTAGACAACTAAATGTAGTGATATCATTATATGCATGCTTTATCATACTAAACTTGTATACTGAAGAGAACTTATCCATGTGACATTCTTAACTTGTCAAGTACGAGCGAAGAGATCTAAAAAAAAAAAAAAAAAAAAGTACGAGCGAAGAAATAGATTTATAATCTATTTTGGCAAGTCTTCCTGTTAAGGTAATTTCCATCGTTTTGGGTAAGTCTCCACCACTCAAGAAGGGCAGCGAGTGGCATTCATGAAAATAGGAGGACAACTCCCGGGGCCTTTGTTCCGGGAAAGACCATATTTTCATGTTGATTTCCTTTGGTCTTTCCTGACCGGAGCTCTGTCTCTTTCTCTGTCTCTCCTCTCTTTTTCTTACTGTCGATCAAGGGCAAGAAAACGATCCTTGTTTTGGACATTCATGGTAAACAACATACAAGACAAAGAAAAAGAGAAAACTCTCTCTCTCTACCTCTCCCTCTCCCTTTCTCTCTCTTCCTCTGAGACTTCACACAAGAACAGAGAGAGAGAGAGAGAGAGAGGGAAGTGTCTGTCAAAGGGAGAGGAAGGCTTCTCTCTCTCCCTCTCTCTTTTTTAATTTTCTTCCCCTCCTCCCCCCGTTCTCTCTACGATTTTTCTTCTTTGTTGGGTTGCCTTGAGGGGGGTTTGACCGATCCGCGTCCTTCAGCAATGGTGGCTGGGGACGCGCTATATTCCTCTTCTCACCCGCTTCTCCATCCTCCTCCAAACCCCTCCTTCCCTTAAATTCCCCTCCTCCATTTTCTTCGCAATTCGCATTCTCTCTCTCCCCTTCTCTGAAATTCTTGATTTTTCCACCTCCTCGTCCTTCTGCGCGTTTTCCCGGAAAGAAAGGCGAGAACTTTCGGATCTTGCTCTTCATCTTTCTCCGATCTGGTCTCGACCCAGTTCGGGATTTCCGCGATTCTTGGGTAAAGTCGGGTTCTTGCCCGCCTCAGATCTGCGGGGTCGCTGAAATCCTAGAGATTCGGACGCCCGGAAGAGATCTTGATCGCCACCCATGGGGAACTGCTGCGCCACGCCCCAAGCCGAGGGCGACGAGAAGAGGGGCAAGAAGAAGCCGAACCCTTTCGCGATCGACTACGGCGTCAATTTCAACGTCAACGGCGGGAGCCACAAGCTCGCCGTGCTGAAGGATCCGACCGGGACCGACATCGGGCTCCGGTACGAGCTCGGCCGGGAGCTCGGGCGCGGCGAGTTTGGCATCACGTACCTGTGCACGGACAAGGAGACCGGCGAGGAGCTCGCCTGCAAGTCGATACTGAAGAAGAAGCTGAGGACCGCTGTGGATATCGAGGATGTGAGGAGGGAGGTGGCGATCATGAAGCACTTACCCAAGCACCCGAACATCGTGACCTTGAAAGACACGTACGAGGACGACAACGCGGTGCATTTGGTGATGGAGTTGTGCGAAGGAGGGGAGTTGTTCGACCGGATCGTCGCGAGGGGACACTACACGGAGCGTGCCGCCGCTGCAGTGATCAAGACTATCGTCGAAGTTATTCAGGTTTGCGTCTTTTTTGTGTTTTATCAATGGATTTTGGGCTACTTCTTGGTTCTTTAGATTGATGGTTAGATCTGATCTGTGGGTTTCTATCTGCCTTTTTAGATTGAGAATTCAAATCATCACGTCTCGTGTGTGATTTTTATTACTTGATCTAGCGGGGAGATGAAATCCTGCTTCAGGCTTGTTGAATGATCGCCTCACTAGGTGGGTTAGGTGGCACTTGGCAGGCTACTAGGTGGACACATGTATCAAATTTGTTCGATTAAATCAGAGTGTGACTGGAGGAAAGACTGTAAGCTAGTTATTTGAACGGATTGACAAATTATGGTGCTAATAAATTCTTGAAATCTGGAAATTTGGAGAAGTGTTATTGAACTTCTTCTTCCTGTTGGGATTGTCAAAGATGTTGAGGAAAAGGGTGTGAATTCAATCAGGGGATACCCCCCGGCTAGCTTTTTGCTTTTTTTAAATATTATAAGACTATGTGCTAATGTTATGATGCCATTTCCTATGTATCTTGACATTCCCAGTTGGCGTACTACTAGAGTACTATTAATTTCACTATAGGAGAAGAGAAAGAGTGACCCAGCATTCATTATTGTTTGTGACACTGCAGGTTTGCCACGAGCATGGGGTGATGCATCGGGATCTTAAGCCTGAGAATTTCTTGTTTGCAAACAAGAAGGAAACATCACCTTTGAAGACAATTGATTTTGGGTTGTCAATGTTCTTTAAACCTGGTAAGTTTTGTGGTACCCATCACATAAATCTTCTGACTTCTCGTGTCCAATTAGATACATGTAGCTTAGATATTTTCCTGAATTTAGAGATTTCTTACAGGTGAAACATTCAGCGAGATAGTTGGAAGTCCTTACTACATGGCTCCAGAGGTGCTTAGAAGGAGTTATGGCCCAGAAGTGGATGTCTGGAGTGCCGGAGTGATCCTTTATATTTTGCTTTGTGGTGTCCCACCTTTTTGGGCAGGTTGCTTCCTTTTCTCTTTTTATCTGTTAGGGCTGCTCTGCTTTGCAGTGAAATGGTGTATAAATTCACAAAGATGGATCTGCTGTGGGCTTGGATTCATAAGATAATTGGAATGCCTGTACCATTTAGTTAATGCCTGCATCGAATTCTTTTACCAAATGTCTGGCATGCTTGATCTCACGGATCCTAGCTCGTTTGGTGAGTTAGAGAGTTGGAGTGGAAGTCAACCGTTAAGGTCTTCTCAGCTTTTTGGCTCCTAATATCTATGATGAATCTTGTCCAAAAATTTCTTTTACGAGAATGCATAGTTTTCAATGTAATTAGTTGGAAATTTACTGTCTCAAATGTATTAGAATCAGAATTTTAGAAACCGGATTAACATTTTGTTTTATCATCTTTTTCTCTACTGAGTGAATCTTATATTTGGACTGCACTCATGTTTTGTGTATAATGCAGAAACGGAACAAGGTATCGCCCAAGCTATTATCAGGTCGGTTGTGGATTTCAAGAGGGACCCTTGGCCAAAAGTTTCACCTAATGCAAAAGACCTTGTGAAGAAAATGCTGGAACCTGATCCGAAGAGGCGCCTTTCAGCTCAGGAAGTGCTAGGTGATGTTTCTTTTGTTGTTTTGATTTTATTTTTGAGTGAATAATAATGCTTAGCTCCTGTCAAGGCAGATGGGTGAACGCTTGAACTCATTGTGTTTCCTTGTCAAATGCAGATCATCCTTGGGTACAAAATGCAAAGAGGGCTCCTAATGTTTCTTTGGGTGAAACTGTGAGGGCAAGGCTCAAACAATTCTCTGTGATGAATAAGCTCAAGAAACGAGCTCTTAAGGTATCATTGTGGCTCATTTTTCTTTCTTCACCTAACATGTCAGTCAAAGTTGACAAAGACAGATGCTCCTTTACATTGTGCATGTTGCATTTTCTGAATTTGCATGGACTTCGAAATTGACAGGTAATAGCTGAGCATCTGTCTGTGGAGGAAGTTGCTGGCATAAAGGAGGGATTTCAATTGATGGACACAGGCAATAAGGGCAAGATAAACGTTGACGAGCTGCGAGTTGGTTTACACAAGCTTGGTCATCAGATCCCTGATGCAGATCTTCAAATTCTAATGGATGCTGTAAGTACAGCATTTCATAGTTTTGAGACCTTGTGCTATGTTTTTCTTTCGTCTCTCTCCTTCTCTCTCTGAATTCGGAGTTCATGATCTGGACTCTGATCAGTGACTTATGAGCTTGCTTTCAACAGATAGGATTGCCTAGTCAATGATAGCTTATTACAAGGAAAGAGAACTAGGCGGTTTCTGTTACACTACTTTGAGACCTCATCCAATTCATGCGTACTTGATTAGTAGCTGCTATTGATTGAGGTGGTTGTGGTTAAAAAGGCCTTCATCTAAGTAATCTGTGATTGGCAATGAGAAACATGACTTTGCCATTGGCCTTCAGATGAGTGCAAGCAATGCAAATGCAGACCATCAAATACCTTTCATCAAGCAAATTCATACAAATCTGTGACAGTAAATGGTTACTGCATATCCATGTCAATCCCTGTACATTTTGAAACTTCATATAGGAAGAATATGGATAAGTTATAGCTACGTAGAAATATTTCTCTTTCAACTGCTTGTTCTTCACTTTGAAAGATGTTTAGCAGAGCAAACTTGTTGACTTCTCGGGATTTGCTTGTCGCAGGGTGATGTTGACAGGGATGGATATCTTGACTATGGAGAATTCGTTGCTATATCTGTTCACTTGAGAAAGATGGGCAGTGAAGATCATCTGCAAAAGGCATTCGAGTTTTTTGATCGGAACCAAAGTGGATACATAGAGATTGAAGAATTAAGGGATGCCTTGGCCGATGAAGTTGATACTAGTGAAGAAATTATTAGTGCCATCATGCAAGATGTAGATACGGACAAGGTTAGTTGGGCGAATGTGCACATTTCCACCGCAATTATTCATCTTTGTTTGCTTTTCATTTGGTTATCAAATTAATTTTTCTACCTGAAACCAAAGCAGGTTTTGCTGCAAAGTGCATAACTGAATATGTGTATGGCTAACTTAAAAAGGAAAAAATGCATATGAAGATGCTTTGGAAATGAAAAATGCATTTCAAGAAAACTGCCTATTAACAAACCGGAAAAATCGCAATTCTCAAATTACTATTAATGAGTCTTAAAGTGCCCCTAAGGTCGCTACCTGTAATTTTCTTGTTTATTTCTAGTTATAGTTTATGCTTTTGGGAGAGTATCTTAGTGGATTCAGAATTTTCTTGTCCGGGGATCAAGTAATGGGGGTCAAGTATGAGCTTGATCGAGTTAACTTTGTCACGCTGTGACTTTTTTGGCCCATTGGCTCTAGTTCTAACCATAACCATATATCCTCGATATACCAGTGTGTGACTTGGCCTTGAAATCTTTGATACTAAATTTGTCATGGCGTGGTACTTGTAGGATGGGCGTATCAGTTACGAAGAGTTTGCTGCGATGATGAAGGCCGGCACGGATTGGAGAAAAGCATCGAGGCAGTACTCAAGAGAGCGGTTCAACAATCTCAGCTTGAAGTTGATCAGAGATGGGTCCTTGCAATAAAATGAGGCAAAGACGAGTTGACGAGGGGGATGTTACGTCGGGGGTATAGGGTACGAATGAGAGGAACGGTGTATCTGTTCGTTGGCTTTTCAGAAATTATTTTTCTTTGGTTTTTTCGTTAATTTTCTCCCCTTCCTTCTAGGGACCCGGGTACGAACAAATAGAGGATTTGGGCCCCTGTCTGGTTAATATCTTCAGAGGAATTGATTTGTGTTTCTTTGTTTTGTTGTTGTGAATCCCACTGAAAAGAGGGAAGAGGAGTGGAGGTTGGAGAGGAGGTGATTGGTGAATGTAAATATTGACTTGGCAAATATTATTCAGTATAGAGACAGTCAAATCACATGGTTTTTGTTTAGGGGGACTTTGGAGACCTTGTGAAGAAAGTATTTTGTCTGGTCGACATAGCCCTCTGTGTTTTATTTTTGGGATGCAGAAGGCCATTTGATCGGCATAGGAATGGCAGCCAGTCGGTTTCGTCACGTACGGTGGCAAAAATCCAAGTACATCAACTTGTTTTTCCGGCTCGAATTGTGGATAATTTGAGATGGCTCAATTCGATACTCTCAGAGCGTGAGAAGGTATCATGAAAGTACCCTTTGCTCGTTCTTGGGGGTTGCCAAGTGATTCAAAGACCAGTTTCCTCTGCATTGGTGTTGTCATATACTTAAAAAAGAGTCGAATTTCAGCATTTGGATGATACGACCGAGTGAAGCTCAGGAGAAACACTGCCGATTCAATCTTGTGAATTGGCTTTGGTACTTCGTTTGCTGCCTCCAGCGAGTAGCGATTGCCATTTTTGTGATTGTTGTGTTGGGCATTAATTCGATCGACACAAGGGATCAAAAGGGGGTAAGAAGCTTGCTCTTGAAACACGATGATTCCAAGTTTGGATCGAAAGAAGCAGAGGAAGTTGAGTGAATGATGAAACGAAGGAGTTATTTTCATGAAGGGAATTGAATGGAAGAACACCCACTACTCTTTGTAAATTCCAGAGAAATGTAGAAGACCAAAAGTCAACTGATATGGCCATTTGTAGGTTTCCATAAAATTTACCCTTCAAAAGCCCTTCAAAAAAGCATCTGGCCTGCCCAAGAAAAGCAAGCTCTCCCTCCTCCACGTTACATTTCAGCAGCTTCGTTGAGTTGGGGCTTCTGCAAACAAGAAAATTCGACCAAAAACAAAATTTGGAAAAGTCAACTTATTTTTCTCTTTTCTCGTCACGTTCTTTTTGAACAGCTTACGTTTGCGCTCTAGAAAGCTTCATCCCAAAAAGTCAATGCTCTAAGACAAATCGTGATAGCTTCTAGTAAGGTGTAGGTGACCAAAATCATGACCAGGTGAAAGTGATCTTATGGGAAGAAAATTTTCTAGCCGAGTTCGTCAATTTGTCATCCTTTTGTCAACCAAACGTAAAGTTTAAGCTTGTCCCTCTTTATGTGATCTCTACATGGTGATAAAGTTCACGTTCTGTTCTATTCGATACCATTCTAGTTCTTCTATGATTAAGGTGCATCCAATGAAGATGAGGATAATGGAAAACTAAATTTCATTGCCAGATTAAGGCAACATTTTTTTTTCTTTGGGTCTGAAAATAGATTTTCATTACGAACGATTAGATAAATTACATAAGGTTTCAAGATCATGGCATAAAATTGAACATAGTGGAAAGGACGGACTCTCTTTCTAATTTGGTGATGGGGAATACGCACGGTGGGCCTTGGCGATCCAATCTGCGGCCTGATTTGCATTTCTGGGCTCATATATTAAATCAAACCCATGAAGTTGGCCCATTAAATTCCTGCAGTCTTCAACTAGTGATCGTGCAGCCCAAGGGGCTTCCAGCCGGCCCATTACACTTTTCACAGCTTGGGGAGTTGTCGGATGAAACCATCACGTGCAGGGGCTTCCCAGTTGAGTTTAGATCAGTTCTTGCTTCTGTTCGTACTTCTGTACTTGCCGAATCCAACTCTTTTTCCTTCAGCCACGACAAAGCTTCTCGGATGACTAGGGTTTCTGTAATTATCGCCGAGGGAGCTCGGATCTTCTTGGTGAAAACGTCTGGCAAGGCTACCCCATTCATCTCTGCGGATTCCAGCAGCCGATCCCTCCATGGTCGTTCTGCACCAGGAAGCATCGACGTTTAGCTTGAATAATTGAGACATTACTACCCAGGGCCGACCCGGTTGCAAGGAAAGTTCCTGCATTGGATACATTGGCCCATATCAGCTTTCTGGCCCATTCAACATGGAGATGGCCGGCATACTTGGGCCCGATAGCAAGATCCCCAGTTAAATTGGGTCCTTGGGGCCACAGGCCCGGCCTATCCAAAGCAACATCAATGGACGCACAAATGAGCGCAGACTGGCATTTGTGATTTTTGGGCCGAATCCGTCACCCTCACGCCACCGGTCAGTCCCCTCCCTACCTCGGACGGGCTGAAAGACCGAGAACAGATGGGCGAGCTATCTCCACTAACCAGGATTTGGAAAATTTATCGAAAAATCTTAAATCTATTACACTTTTACCAATTGAATCCTAATTTTTTTTTATGTTTTGCCAATTGAACTCATTTAGCTAATTTTCTCCGGAAATCGATAATGTAGACACCGGGTGAATAATTATTAATAATTTTTAAATATATTTAGAAATATTTATTAAAATTTTTCTTTTATTTTCCCTTTTTTCCTCTACCGGCCACTACTGAGCCTTATTGACCTTTGTCGGCCTCCGGCAAGGGCTGCCCTCACCAGCCCCCTAGCAAGAGTTGCCCTTGCCTAGGATAGCGTGGGTCGCCCTCGCCAACCCGAGTGAGGGCAACACTCGAGAGCCCAAGTGGCAACCCTTGGGAGCCCAAGTTGGAGCATCCCTCGCCCAAGGCTAGAGAGGGCAACCCTTGCCTAAGTCTGGTGACCTCCACTGGCCATCAACGAGGCTCGGTGATGGCCAGTGGAAGGAAAATGAAAGAATAAAAAGAAAAGAAGAGAAAAAAAGGAAAAAAAGAAAAAAAATGAAATTAAAAAATATTAAAATATTATTAAAAATTATTAATATTAATGTTGGTGGTGCCATATAAAACGGCTAACATCCACTTCGGCAATTTCCAGTCAAAATTGATCGGATAGACTTAATTGATAAAATATAAGAAGTTTTAGGATTCAATTGATAAAATTGAAATGTTTATAATTAAATTGACAAAAATGCAATAGATTTGAGATTTTTTGGATAAATTTCCCCCAAAATTTGGTCTAACTCATTTCTTTTTACTCTTGAATACTAACTTGAGTGTCGATGGGGTTAATGTGGGGACTCAGTGCTGACAATTGCTTGAACGGATTTAGTAAAGCAACAAGCAAGTTGGGCCGGGCCGGTACAAGGCAAGCGCTCGCATGTGTAAGAAATACAATTATATTGCAAAAGCCATTATATGAAGGAGATCAAGGAGGGGGAGTGATTGAGAGTCTAGAGATGCCGCAATTCGAGATGCCGCAATTCTAACTTCTAGGGCATGGTTGGACCTTTGAGTGGGAAGCTAAAAAGTGGTCTAGACCTTTCATTCGCTCGCACTCACCGAGCATGTCCCATGTGTTCCCAAAAGCCTAAAACAATCCACGAGAATGGGACACGAGAATTAGGTAATTTTAAGGCCCAGCTAACTTTAGCGAACTCGAGATCCGCTCGCGCAATAATTTATCCAAATCAAGTTGAAGCTCCACATGCCACACGATAACTTGTCATTGCGATGCATGTGCCGAAAAGCGGACAGCCGGGGCTAAGCAACAAAAGAAACCAATACCAAAATGCAAGTGGCGATGAAAAGAACATCGATTGTCGAATTGCTCGATGACCGAACTTTCTTGGGGGGGCCACGATTGCTGAAACGACACTTGGACTCATCTCTCTGGTTACGATCGTTCGTGCACAGCTGAACCACTCCTTCGGTTTCACTCGATAGCTCTCCGCCAGCAAAATCGGGCCATCGTGCAAGGCCCGCAGCGCCCGCAATCATCACGATAACCTTGCGACCGTGACAAAAATTCATCGCCATTATCCATGTGCTCGGTTAAAGACAAGAAAATATGGGTGTCCATGAGCAATGGTTATACCCAAAATCCATCCGCAGATGACACATGGACATCGAGTGCTCGGGTCAGATGATGGATAGTGGATAGAAATCTTCCGGGAAAAAAGGAACCAATAATTGATAAGAGTCAGCAGGGTTTCCGGGTAGAACCGCAGATCTGAGGACCGGACCATCGAGAACCGGTCTTGTCCCATGTTCTATATTATGTATGGTAAGTTTCAAAATCTAACCCGTAGATACCAAGTTTCTGGTAGAAGTTGGAATGTGGAATCCAAAATAAGTATTTGTATTCTTGTTTTATGTTTTCGCACGATATTAGTGTCGAAAATATGCACGAGACTTTTATTTTGTTGATATTTTATAATTTTCATGTGTCAAAATATGAGTTATGATCAGTAAATTATAGCAAATAATAATAAATAGATATGATGATTGCAATCATTCACTTAACAGTACAGATAGAATCTGAATAGATCTAAAAACCTATTTTGGAATCTGTGACTTCGACTACAATGCTCGCGATGGACAAGACTACTCACTGGACATGTCAGATCACTATAGCAAGTCACTATAGTGTTACTGTAGTAGTAGGTTAGGGAAATCACTATTCATTGTTATTGTTCGTCACTGTTCATACGGTGCGAATAATTCCTTATCAGAAATTTCTAAAGCTTCTGTATGTTTTGGACTCGTGAGCTTGGTCCTTGTTTGTGTGTGACCTCCCATCGTCTATAAAAGGTAAGGAAGATGTAACGTGTTGAGTAGAGTCCCTTAAAGTAAAGTGAGTGTTTTGTGAAAACCCTTCATAGTTTTCTAAACTTCTCTTCTTCTCCAGCCTAGTAGGATCCTCTGAGAAATGCAGCTCGGATAGTTAAAAACGTTATTAAATATGTAAAGTAGGATTCAGGTTTTAAAAATTAGGATATCTGCTTTGATAAGTGAAATTCAAACTGCTTATCCCTAATAAATTAATAATTGGCATCTGCCATTGGCTTCTCCAAGTGGGTTTTCACCGCTGATCGAGCTCAATCAAGATTCCAATCCAAAACCCACGAAGACAAAAAAAACCGTCACAACCAAAAAGAATGACAGAACAACGTACGCCAAAGATCGTCTCTTTGTCCGATCAGCATGATTCAGGCGGGTGTGTGTGGCAATCGTGCTATCCCATCCCACCCACGTCGACGTCTCCGAAACGATTGATTGGAGCATGTTTTGTGCGATTGCGTGGACACAGGGCACGCATGGTTATCCAACGTCCAAGCGAATCCGACCATCGAAACCCCAGAACAGTATGCGAAATTGGGGTGAAAAGCAAGAAATGAAAGGAATAAGACAAATGCGTTCGACAGAGATTGTGGGACAAGCGAGGGCACGTACGTGGAACGCACTCGGAGGAATGGAGATAGACGTCCAAACCGAGAAATTGGGGTGACTGACGAGTGACAGAACGAGTTGGTAGGGTCTGAAAATCCTAAATTCGTCAGATTGATGTTGAAGTAAAGCAAAAATGCGATCGATTTGGGGATTGAAACGCGACTAGAGCGAGTCTTGGAACCGATGTAGGAAGCGACTGAATCGTTGGCACAAAAGATAAGATGTCCGACCTAATCCTCCTGTCCGATGTATTGACATTTGCTGAAAAGTAAGGAATAAATGAATTTGGGACCGAATTATTTGCAAGAGTTCGAAGGTATATGCTCTTCGAATGAAACCAAGCGTGTGTTTGTGATTGATTCCCCGTGTCAAGCACAAATTCCACGAGCATGCATTAGCCATATACTAGTTCAAGAAGAGCTCACGTCAAAGTCTCTAAACTTGCATTGTTGATTCAATGTGATTTTCAAATTGCGAATTCGTAGGGCCGAATTCTTGAACCGGTGGTCCACTTGATGAGTCGGCTTCAGTATGCAAGTTGTGATTTCGATTCTTATTAATGACTTTAGGCAATAATTTTGGTGAGGGGTCATTTTACCGAGAGCAACCCTCACCATAATATCCACCACCTATCTCGTATGGCCCTATTTATGGAAGAGACGTTGACTTTGCTATTAGGCCGTTGATTTTAGGAAATGTCTAATTTTAGAATATCCTCATTCATTCAATTAGTGTATCTTCATTCATTCATTTGCTGGCCAAATGAAAAAAAAATAAAATCCTCATCCTATTTATGTCAGCATTGTATTGTCAATAAAGAAGTGTTGAAATTTAGACCCTCGAGTTGCATTTTGCTACCATGTTTAGACGATCGTTTTCTCAAAATTTTAAAGTATTGCAAAACAAACCCTAGTGAAGTTTAGTCATGTAGCTAGTTTTCATTCCGCACACTGCACGGACTGTTAATAGTTCCTGTAACTACAAAAAGAGATATGCAGGGAAAATGCATTCAGAACCCTAGAAGAATAATTATAGAGTTTATTGCGTCTAACTCGTTATACTTGGTTACTCTCTTGATACCAAAAAGAGATTTAGATTACAAACAACAATTTTCCTATATCTCGATCGGTGGAGGTTTATTTTAAACAAATAAAGATGCTTTAATCTAAAAGGAAGTAACAATTTACTATCAAAGAGCAGGCAAAAATTAAGGGTTATTCCAATTCATCAACATTAATCCTAAGTTATTATGTCATTCATGACATAACTTAGACAACTTTCTTTGGTATAATATTGTATGACAAAAGTGTTAGAAAAATCCTAAACTTATTGCATTCTTGTCAATTTAATCCTAAACTTTTATATATTACTATTTAGCTCTAATTTTTTTTAATCTAAAGCCAATTTAGTCGTTCCAGTTAATTTTAACCTGATATTACTAATGTGGATGTCGGCACAGCCAGCAATAACAAAGACATTTTTAATAAGATTTTAATAATTTTCGAAATTTTTGAGTTCTTTTATTTTTTTTTTCCTCCTCTTTTCCGTGGTAGGCACACCTATGAACGTGACGGTTAGCCTCGATAGGGCAAGGACAAATGCCAACAAGGCTAGGCATCGCCTGGGTGAGGGCAAACTCGCCGGGCCATGCTCTAGCCCACACGAAGATTGGCAAGGCCACTCTAGCTTGAGACAGGGTTGGCCTTGCCAACTTTGGCGAGACATAACTTAGACAACTCTCTTTGGTACAATATCTTACTATGTAGAGTTAAAGATATTTGGTCATAGGTAAAGTATAGTGTCTTTAAAAGTTGTCGTGATATAAAAAAGTAATACAGACAACGAAATGAAAGATCTCTCTGCGGCTTGAGTTCAAAGAGGAACGACAGGAATTATGAGAACCAAGCATTGCGTAAACCAGTCCAACCTTCGCTTTCACCGATTTCCGGGGCAAGCACCAACCGATGTCTCGCACGCAATTGGTGCATATGAATCCACTTCGTCTCAATCATTATGTCACATGAATTATAAATGGGGCTCACAACATTTAAACGGCCGAGATGACATTGGCTTCCATTCTATGATCCGAAGCGGATACGGTAATTTTTTCCAGTCACGAGGGCGGCTGCAAATTCGTAAGTTTCTCCGGACGACGATCGATCGGGAGAGAAGGGGACAGGAGCAAAACGACATCCGCGGTGACGAAGTCGCACATGCCTGCCCCGACACACTTCCCACTTTAGTAAGATTCCAGGGACAATTCACGTTCACGCCCGCAATGGTCCTTCCCTTCTTTTAACTCCAACTGCCTGTCGTTTTCGTCAGTACGGCCTATTAGTGCTGTTTTCCAAACGGCTTTTTTCGTCTAAGGAAACGAGCAATTGCCAATGCACATCATCTTTCGAGATTCGAAGCTTGATCAGAACTCGACCCCGCTCGAAATCTCGGACTTCGACGTGTAGATGTTATGAGGGTGTACTGGGGTTCGACCATTGACGAGCCTCTGTCGGAACGAAAAGAAGAGGCGCTTCGAGTCCTGGAAACTGCGAAGACATAAATGCCGTTGTCGATCTGTATGATTTCATAGAGCCTGCCTTCAAACATCGAGAGTTTAAAGTAGAGAATTTCACAAGGCACCTACCGAATAGATGAAGTCATAAGGTATAAAGTCGTGGTACCGCCACTGGAAGTTTGCTTGTAAAACAAATAAAAGTGCCTTGTCTCACATAAGAAAATTAGGAATGCATAAATTAATATTTAAGAGTGGAAATCTTTTAACATTACAATTAAAGATAGTGAGCTAAGTGAACTTAGACCCTACAATACCCATGTGCAAGTTCAAGAATACTTGCGCACTTAGTGCTTGCGGATCATAATTGACACTAATTCTCATTTATTAAAATTTGGATTTATAATTATAATATAACTTTTGTGTTATAGTGAAACAGTGTGATTGTTGGTAACATAGCTATGTTTATTTTATTATTATTTAATTCCGAATTTTATTATCTTTGCCTAATGGTTATTGGGCACTCTTACAACTTTTGGAAGGTTGTGTCTATTTAGTTATAACTTCTTAATATCTAAAACGTTTTGTATCTGTTCAAACATATTTATTTGCTATTGTGTATTCAACGTTTATGTTCAATGCTTTTAACTTCCATTTTCGTTTCTTTCTAAACATGCATAGCATTCTTTTCCAATTATTTTTTTTTTCTTTTTTTTAACAGAGTTCTTGGAGAAATAGTATCCTCATTCCAAGACTTGTTGTATATTGGAGAATTATTATTAGTAAATAATTCTCAAAAAGAGTATTATCGCACCTTAAAATTTGATTCCATTTTTCTTCCCAATTGAATTTTTACTATCAGCGGCGCTAGTGCAGGGTCCTTTTTTTTTTTTTTTTTGGCCGTTGGTTGGCCTGATGAAGATGCACGGTTGAACCGCGAGGGGAGGATGGATCTAAAAACGGGTGGTCGATGAATACCCCAATTAATTAGCCAATGATTTGAGGACCGATATGACGAGCATCTAAATAAGATCTTCTAAATTGATGTATTTCTTCTTTATTTCCATTCTTATCGTTATTTTTTAGATGCCGAATGCACGGCGGCATCTAAAAAAGTTGTGATTGTGCATAAGGTCGTTATTTAAGATAAGGGCTACGCCTTTAGATGGAGAATTTGGCATTCTTATAAATTCCATCTTTTTCAAAGCATCATCAACAATCATCACCCACGAAGAGCTACAAGTTTGCTTTTTCTTGGAAGTGGCAACTGGCAAGCGTATGGAGACCAAGTCATGATTAACATAGAGATGAGCTTTTCTCCCACTTGATTCCTTTTTTCCAAGCCCACTTTAAATTAGGGCAACCACAACCATTTCAATACAAATCTCCTAATATAATATTATATTTGTAATATTCGGCACCCATGCAAAATACAAATATGGGATGCCATTCATTTTGCCATTACAGATAGGGCTTTCTCGAGAGTTGGATGGAAAGGCGGTATGTTTGATTCCCGAGCGCCGCCGAGTGCGAATGATTTCAGGTTTGGACCGCCCATTTGGTCTAGATTTGACGTTTGGTATTTTATATATTTAGAGATTTACCTACCTGGGTGGGCTTTTATGCGTATTTATTGATCCAATGATGGGAAGATGTTTGCTTTAAATGACTTGCTTCACACCCAAATTTGTTTGTCGTCGTGATCCTTTTTTCTTAAGGCTTAAACTTGATGTTCGATTCGAGATCGCCTTGAAGATTGATCTTATTCGGTCAGCAAATAGCCAACACTTGTCAACCCAGCATCATTTGAAATGTTTCCATGACAACAACTACCGAAAGAAAAAAATGGTTAATATCATGAAAAATCCCAAATTAATACATTTGTGACAAATTTATTCTAAACTAATTTTTTGAAATCAAAAACCTCAAATTGGTACATCTTTGATAAATTCACCCAAAATTGGTATATTTGTGACAAATTTACTCTTTATTAGTTTCAATTAAATTTTACTATCAAATTATTATATTAAATGACATATGATAGTTGACTGGTATACTAATTTATGATTTTTTCTCTGTTTGTCATAGTTATACAATTTTTGTGAATTTTTTTGTATTAATCCAATTTAATAGAATGTATATTTAGTTTAGGTTTTTTGGCTGTCAAATAAATTAGTTTGGAGTATATTTATCACAAGTATACAAGTTTAGAGTTTTTTATGGTTAGTTGAAATAAATTTGTTACAGATATAACAGTTTGGGGTTTTTCATAGTAAAAAAATTAGTTTAAATAAATTTATCATAAGTGTACTAGTTTGAAGTTTTTCAAGTATTAACTCAAGAAAAAATCAAAATATGCTTGCAAAAAGGAACCTAATTTTTCTATTCGATGGCTCCAATTAGACTTCTGCTTATTATATGCAGGAATGCAACGAGGCAGGCTCAAACACCTAGTGACCCACAATATTTCCATAATCTAGCTAAAGACCCGCCAAAAGAATTAGGTTATCTATTTTTTTTTTGGGTCGGTTAATTAGGTTATCAATTTGGCTACGTGTTGATGTGCGCGGACCACTGGCGGAACACGTCCCACGTGTCGGAGCATCACTGGCTGCTGCTTCCAGTGCTGACTGGGATGGTAGCTACGTGGACGAATTTCCACCGCCCTTTCGACGGATCTCGTCCCGCAGAAGTTCTGCTCGGTTTCGTTTTCTTTATGGACGAGAGCCAAATTTGGATTCTAATTACTTCTCGGAATTTTAGCCGTGTTAGGCCATCGAAAAGAGAATTTGACTTTCTGGGGTAATTTTAGATGGTAACGCTTTTTAGAAGACGTGAAGATCTCGGGGTGTTTAGTGTAGAAATCCCGCCTTTCTCACGTTAATAAAGGCTAAAGTTAAAAGCCAAAAGTCAAAAGGAGTCAAAAGCCTAAATTCAAAGCCAACATTTGTTTACTTCATTACAAATGTGTTTCGCCCAAATAATTATCCCATCATCATTTGAAGAATTTTGAGTTTTTTTTTAGATTACGTAGGATATTCACATATTTGGTTTGACTTAATCTTCATGGATGCACAGACTGCTTTAGTGTGAAAATCCCACGTTTCTGACGTTAAAGGCTAAAGTTAAAAGCCAAAAGTCAAAAAAAGTCAAAAGCCTAAATTCAGATCCAATATTTGTTGAATTTGTTACAAACACGTTTCACCCAAATAATTTAGAAAGTTATCCCATCATCATTTGAAGAATTTTGATTTTTTTTTTTTGAGATTATGTAGGACATCCACATATTTGGTTTGACTAAATCTTCATGGATGCACAAACTGCTTTGTTCACATTTGTCAAATGAAACTCCTCTCAAAATTATATGAGCGAGAGACTCTGTAATTTAGGTACGAGATTGGCTTTATTCAATCGAAATATTTGATCGCTTAGCTCACCTTTTAGACAGGAGAATAATGTTGACTGAATCATAAATTGTGAAGTATTAAGAGCAGTTTATTTCCATAATCTCCCTCAATACATTAGAAATGAATGCACATAGATAGTGATATGATCTAAAATACATGGATCAAAACCCTTAAAAGAATTATTGAGAACAATGTTCACTATCCAAATTGAAATGTCCCATGTCATTGTCATATCCTCAGCAATAATTAGCTTGCCGTAAATACGAGATCAACAACACAAGAACCGTAGATGGTTGGTTACCAATGTATCATGCGAGTTGTCTCACTCTAAAGAATGGCCGCTTTCTTCAGTTGGATCTATATATTTGCACATGCTAAACGACCCGGTTCACATGAAAAGCACATACGGATCGATTCTATGAATTATACCACGTTTTATAACAATCGGTTCTCGATACACTTGGTCATGTCTAAGCGAAAAACCAGTCAGCATCTAATCACCCATCGAGTAGAAAAAGCCAGGAGTGGCGGCCAGAGCGTTCAAACCGCCCCGGACCGGTCCCTTTCCCCGGCTGCCGCACCACAGCATCGAAAGGGACAGCCCCAAGGACGCATTTAATTTGTCTATCATTGAGAAGATATTATTGCGCTACCACCATTAAAATATTAATTGCATCCTTCTCCTCCTCCTCAATTATGCAAATGTGCTGTCGTTGTAGGATCCACCGACTCCCAGTCACACCTCGTACGACGTGGAATGAAAGCCGTGCGCTTCTGTTCCTGTCGAACTTCTCTCCGCCATTCTCCTATATCGTCGGTAATCTTCCTCTCGCGCGTACCCACAAGTGGCGCGGGGGCGGAAAACAAGGGGAAAAAAAATCAAAGATTTCTCGAGAAGTCAAAAGTTCCATTATTTTCTTCTTCTTGAATAGAGATTTCGGGCCCGTTTGGTTCGGCTTTTGGAGAATGCCATGGGTGGGGGAACGCAAATATCTTTGAGAGAAAGAACTTTCGGAAATGTTAGGCCGTTTGGTAAATTTTAAGATTGAAATGCAACTTAGAATAAACACCGTTTGGCAAAATTTACATTTGGAATTAGCTTTGGTTATTTTTTATTATTTTTAAAGTCTCGAAATCAAACCCGGCGGCCGGCCACGCCGCCAACCGCCGCCACCGCCGGACGGCCAGATCGCCGCCGCCGGACCGCGAGATCTGGCCGCCGGAGGTCGCGGATGCCGATCTGGCCGTCCGGCGGCCAGATCTGGCCTTCCGGCGGCCAGATCTGGCCTCAAGACCGCCAGATCTGGCCGTTCCGCGGCCAGATCCGGCCTCAAGACCGGCAGATCGGCGACGCCGGCGGAGGACCTCAGGCGGCGTCGCCTGGTCTCGCGCGACCTCAGGCGAGGCTTCTCGGCGGCCAGATCGCGGCTGAGCGCCGCCTTTGGCAAGGAAGAAGACGAACGGCGAAGAAGAAGGCGAACGGCAGAGGAGACGATGAACAGTAACGCGATGAACAGTAAATTCGCATATCCGGAATGCTCAATGCTCAAAGTGGTCCCCCAAGATTCGGCTTTCAAAAGATCCCAAATGCAAACATTTTGCCAAGTTGCATTTGAAAGTTCGAACCAAACACCATTAAATTTTTCCCAGGGCTTTGGGGGCTCAAAGCCCCTTGGGAAAGCTGAACCAAACACCCCCTTCATAGAGGTTGCCCGCGTGAAGAAGCAATTTCTGGCACGCGGGGTGTGAAGACCACATACAAGCCCTTTCATTGCAATCACTCACAATCTTGAATCTTCCAGAATTAAAAAAAAAAAAAAAAAAAAAAAAAAAAAAAAAAAAAAAAAAAAAAAAAAAACTGTTCAGAGCAATTAATAATTAAACTAAACTTTCATTTATGACTAAGCGTTGAAATATCTAAATGAGGAAGTAAATGAGGTCTTATAAAATTCGAACTCAGTATTTTCAGCTCTGATATCATTTTGGGTTTTATGAGACCACCTCCAATTATTTTAAAATATTAAACCGTTAGATAAATGTATGATTTAATATTTTTTTACTTTAATAAAATGTTAGTTAGCCCATCAAGCCTTTTTAAAATAATACATCTCGAATATACTAACTGTTGACATTAACATTTACTCATTAGGAATGTCAATGACTCGAATTGGTTCGGGATTTCATGATACTCAAATAGACTTGAACATGTTTGGTACACATGTGCTTGCGATTCGAGCTGTAGAGTACTCGACCCGAAAGCACGTTTCGGGTCAACATGCAAAAGACAACGGGGAATGAGGTTTTCTTGAATGGCGTTTATTGTGATGTACCCTATGTATGGTTTGAAGCGTTTCTATTCATTTTATATACCTCATCTGAAATTAATTAGCGTAGGCCAAAAGAGGAACACATTAAGCAGCAACAAATCCATTCCTCTTATTTTTTATTTATTTATTCCTAACACTAATTAATGTGCCTTACGTAATCATCCGAAACTTCGCGCTTAACTGAGGACTTGCTTGAAATAATCATAAATTTATCCCGAGGAGGACCAGAAAATACACCCCGTCATCCACGTGCAAGAACGCGACAGAGAAAGTTGGCGGGATTTCATGAGAGTCCCCTAACGAACATGAAGACACACAGAAACGGATACGTACCCCGTCGGATCTGACGTGTCGTGGGCCCCACATGTCCGCTTTGGTTTAATCATGTAATTTGTCAACATTTAAAAAAAAAAAAAAAATCTATCAGTTTAATTTTCCCCTTATAAAACAATTCTCCAAATAAGAATCCCCTATGAAACGGAAAAAAACATACGAATCCGACATCCCACTCTCTCCCCGCCTGACGTGGAACCGACACGTGTCGGGACGCCATTGCACCCGCGGCTGCCTGGTGGGCCCCGCGCACTCCGGAGAGCAAACGGAAAGAACACGGTTGCCGAGGGTCTACGTGCCGCGATCCGGACCGGCTCTTGTCTTGTCTTGTCTTTGTCTCTACCATGGAGGAAAAGACGACAGGAGGTGATCGTTTCGATTGTGGAGATGCCATTACGATCGCGATGAACCCCATTAGCGCTTCGTTTATTAATCTTTCCTTTCTTTTCCGTTTTTGGGCCCTCTGATATTCTTTTTTTAGGAGAAAGGCGCATCGAATTGGGCAGTTCTGTTTTATGCCTAGATGGGGCATGTTTGACCCCACGAGGGCCAAAAAAGGAAGACTCAAATACCATGGGGTCGACTCTATTTTTGGACAAGGATGAGCTCTTTGCCTTTTGTGGGATGAACTCGTGTGGTGGTGGTTATGCGGTGGAATGCACTAATGATGCTTAGTTAAGTACGCGGAAAGTAATTAGGCAATACCCTCCTAGGTCTATGCATAGAGTCTAACTCGATGCGAACAATTAAGAGTAATAATAAGCACATCAGACTATCCGTACTGGACCTAGTCCGATTTTCAAGGGTGTCGGTTCGATTTTTGATTCCATGAAAATGAAACCGGTGACTTTCGATCTGCTTTTTGGTTTCGGAGGATGTTTTTGGTGGAAGGGATTTAAATGGAGGAAGATGCTGTAAAATTTCTTTAAGTTTGTGTCAACTCTTTAAAAATATATACATTTTTAAATTTATTAAAAATAGCAATAAATTTTAAAATAGTAACAACTATAATGTTTTTCTTTTATGATTTTTTTTTTCTAAGTGATTGGTTTAATTAGATTGGAGCGAACCGGTCAGTACGATCTAAGATCGTTCAGTTTGATCCTCAATCCCAAAAATTAGGAACCGGAAGGAATTGGGAATTAGATTGGAAACCGATTACCTCTCATTAGAAGGCAGAGTGGACTAAAAAGTTCAAGTACACCATCTTATGCAAATCAAACATATGTTAAAGAAAGAACCTTTCACTTACCAAACCACATGGAACGCATCACAAGATAAAAGCTTGCGTGTGTGTGTGTGTTTTTTTTTCTTTTTTGGAAGTTTCAATATTTCATCATGTAATTATTCGCGACATTCTTGGATAAGGTCATTTTTATAGGTTATTTATCATACCCTTGTGGAATGATTCCGTGGGATGCTTTCTTGTTTGACATTGCTTGCGTGCGTGCGCTGATTAGAAAGAACAATCACATGTAAATCTCTCTCTCTCTCTCTTTTATTTTATTTTATTTTTTTGGCGTGAAATTGAAGTCTTCACGCACATGGCCCTGGTTTCTCCATTGCCCTTGCCGTACTCGCTGCAACTAGTGGCTAGTGCGTTCCCTCCCATTTTAGCGATTCACGCAACCCTTTTTTTTATTTTTAAACGATAGCAATCAGAATGATTTCCTTACTTATGCTGCCAAAATAACTTAAGTTTCCCGGTCGATGCAACTCGATTGGGGAAAGAAGCACGCGAAAACGATGACAAGCTTATAAAAAAGCAACCGGTCAGAGTGAGAGCCGCTCAATCTAGTCGAAGCAAAGTGCGACATTTCGTTGAATTCGCGCGTTTCTCGAGTGAATGATGAATATATTATCCGACCGGGGTTTCCTCACCGCACATAGGAAATGTACCTAATTTGCGATCTGATCAGGAAAACAAACACAAGAAGATTCCCATGTGTTCTCTGCTCCGTTCATCATCTCGAATGACACCCGTAAAAGACGTGTTTTTAATTCAGAAAGCTGCCTTTCCTTTTACCTTAGACATACATAAATCGGGCATTCATGACTTCATGTTCTGGCAAAACGACAAGTATAGATATAAATATACATAATATATATAGTCTTTACCATGTATGTGTCCTGATGCACTGTCTTCACGTTGGAGGAAACTATATATTTTATGGAGGCAAAAACCACCCCCACCACGTAAAGAAAAATGGGTCTTTGGTTCCCTTTCAATGGGCTATAAGAAAAAGCATGAATTGTGAAATCTTTGCCCTTTCATGAAAGCAAAAAGGGCCTTTAATCCTGCTCATCGTCCCCCCGAAATCGCCAGAAAAAAAAGAAAAAGAAAACCGATTTATGGCGACTCGGTGCGCACAAACAGGGTTATCCCAAAAACAAAGAGAAAATTAACTGCGCCGCCAGAACTTGCTTAAAATACCACAGTGCACGCGTAATAACTCCAAAAAAGATGAAATAAATATAGAATAAAAAAGGCCAGATAGGGGAGAAAGAAATATAAAAATGAAGATGTGAGGAGGAAATGAATCTTGGGTTGTTGCGTTTCGTGGGGGGGGTGGAGAGGCGGAGCCACATCTCTAGAACGGCGTCGATGGTTGAAGACAAGTTGCTGCGGCGGTCGCCGTTAGCTCGGCCTTTCCGAGGTGGGGATTAAAGATATTTGGCCGACAGAGAAGAATTGATGAAATCATTTCGCCGTCCGGATCAGCTGTTTGAGTCATTCCACGGTCCACGGCAACAGTAAAAGTGTATGCAAGTCACTTGCCGTCACACACGAGTGAGTGACAGTTTGTGTTTGGAGTTAGATTTTTGTAGTCGAATCTTTTCGCATGCGAACCATCGTCCGACAATGAGCTTGTAAAGATCGAGCACATGGAGAAGCAAAAATCGGAAGCGAGAAAACTTTAAGAAAATTCAGCAGCGAAGCCGGATGGGATTTTGCATCGAGGCATGAGTTAATTGATCAATGAAAGTGAGAAAACAAAATATGTTTATTCGATTCATGTATCTCTTGAATTTTTGTATGTTTTTTAATACATGACTTCTCTAGCTTTATAAATTGATTTGAACTATTTTTCATTTAGAGAAGAAAGATAGCCTTGTATCTCTTCACTTCAATTTTTTCCAAAGCGTGTCGGTTTCGAAAAATATTCATTTGAATTCTATATGTTTAGTGCTAATACAAATGGGTTTGAGGTGTCGTGTTTTGAGAGATATTATTTACGAAAGAAGATTCCGTAATCAGCACCTTAGCTCTTATCTAATGTGGTTACGATTGTATAGCAATTGCGCAATTTCAAATTTAGTTTCTTTACTTGTTAAGAAGAGGTATCCAATAGATTTACTCATTGATTTGGTTATTATTAAAGTTGTTATTGCTTTCTTAGAATTGTTTTTTTCTTACTTAATTTTTCGATTACAACAAATATTATTGCATTTATAGTTTCCAGCATATTCTCGAGTCGCTACATTGCAATCAATTTTTTCTTCACAAGAATAGTTGAGTGCACTAAAATTGATTTGGTAAAATAACATATGGGTAAATTGGTAGATCTTTATCGAGCACTAAATATGCTCAATTATTTGAAACAATTAGTTATGATTCATTCGATCATTTTTCTTAATGAATCGGTTTAATATATTTATTTTTGAGTTTTTTTTATAGATTTATTATTATTATTATCATTATTTATTTATTATTTTTTTTTTTGTGTGGCTGAAATCGGGAGGAAGTGTTGCTTGCTCTTCCTAGAAATTACCAGAGCAAGACCAGCTCCATCGTCGTCGCCGAATTCAGCAATTCCCATAATCAATAAAAGAGCCCGAAAAAATCCCATTTTTGGGATGGGGCCTTTTGTTGTTTTCCCCACACAGCCCCCCGGGCGACGTCGATCCGAGAGGGGATCTCCACGTGTCGAGATCCGGACGGCTCCCGCGCACCGAACTCGCTCGACGTTTAACCATCGACCGGGTATAAAATGGGGCCACCTAGCGTTGCCGAGTCCGCAAGAGTCTCGTGAGAAATCAGAGCTTCTGCCGAGCGCTTTCTCTCTCTCTTCGAGAAGAAGCAATTCTCTGTTGAATGCTGCGTTTCTGCTGAGTTCGAATTTCTGTCTATCGTCTCGTCATCTCTCTCTCTCTCTTTCTGCGTTGTCGTCGCCATCGCCGCGAAGAGCAAGAGATCCTTTGCTTTCGCCGCTCCGTCCTCTCTCTCTCTCGCTCTGCAGAGCTTGAGTCTTGGGGATCGTCTGGTGAGTTTCCCGGCCGGAGAATCTTTCGAGTTTTCGAGCTTTTTGGTTGTTGTGTTGATTTTTTGCGTTACCGGCTTTCGCTGCCATGGAAGATGAACGAACCTCTGCCTTTTTGAGTTTTGAGCTGCTTCTCTGTGAAGAACTCTCCGAGCGAGAGCGAGAGAGATGCTCAGGTCACGTGCCTGATATCTCCGACGTTGTTTAAGCCTGAACTGCGCTGGACACGGAATGATAGGGACTTCCGTTGGAGATTTACGAAGGACTTCTTTAGTTCACGGAAGAGGCGGACTTAAAAGAGGAAAATTTTTCCATTCGGTTTCTGACTGCTGAGTGATTTTTGCTTGCTTTTTCTGGCGGTCGTCTGGACATTGCTTGGGATTTTCATGTTCGTACTCTGTTGCCTCGAGGCGAATATGGCATCGATTCACCGAATTTCATGATGGATCGCGTCATAAAACGAGAGAACCGTCTTCGAACCTTAAGTTAACTCCTGAGATTCGCATGGCCTGAGGGAAAAAATAAAAAAAATTAATGAAATCTAGGGATGCGAAAAAGACGTACCCGTGACCTTCAGTTGGACGCCTCAAAAGTTGCTCCCCCTGTTCAAGCGCTTTTTTTTTTTTTTTTTTTTTTTTTTTTTCTCACTTTGCTCTCGTGAATCTGGTCGTTCTGAATCTTTGAAGCCTCTTTTCTCGTGCGTCTTTCAGCTCTACTCCACCCCCATTTCACGGCCACTCGTCTTTTTCCACAAATTTTACTTGCCTTTCCTCTTTAGATATACGTTCTGTTTTTTCTGTATTTACTCCTAAAATAAGAACAACAATCAAGGAAAAAAAGGACCAAGTAAATGCCAAGCTTTGTAAAGCTAAAGTTCGAAAGCGCGAGCTGGGCAAGGGGACCTGCCCAGCTTCGTTAGGACGATTTTTTTTTTTGCCTTACTTCTCCCCTTGTTTTGGCTTTTCTCGGAAAAGATTAGGACTTGGGGGGGTTTTGATCTCGTCTCTCTCGCTGCAAGTTGTTTTCTATTGCCTTTCCTCTTGTCTCTGCCTATTTTGCTAGGAAACCCCCGAAGATTCCCCTTATTTCCAGACAAAGGCGGTAGTTGTAGTAGCTTTTTGCTTCTTGGAGCGCTCCTGGAAGGGGTCCAAAACAGCTCCATCTAACCCCGAAAGGGATATTTTGTTCTGTTCTACGATGGCCGGAACAGAACAAAAGCACCCGAGAGAAAAATTAGCGTGGCTTCCGTGTTTGAAATTATATTCTCGTCCTCTTCCAGGAAAAAGAATGAAACGAGAGAACAGATAGGCGAAGGCGAAGGCGAAGGCTTAACTGGTCGAAATGAAAAACCAAGAATAATATTTTTAGCATCTTTTTTCTTCTTTTCTTTTCCTTCCTCTTTCCTCATTTTTTGTTCTTCGGGGGTAGCCGAGGATGTTGAGGACAGTATCGGTGCATCAACACAAATGGTTTGCTCATTCATGGAAATCGCGTCGCGGTCATTCTGATTTACGCCTAACATTTCGCCGGAATCATAAACCCCTGGGTTATACTTGGAACCTTCCCTCAATATTTTCTTTTTCCCTTTTTTTCCGTCCTCCTTTTCTCTAATAAAATTAGAATTAGTTTGGGTGAATAAGTTTATCCTTGCTGCTGTTGATTTTTGTCCTGTATTGTTCCTATTTGAGGCGAGATTTGCTTCAAAGGGGCAAGCTGTTTACTCTTGGCTTGTGTCTGAAATTGCTAACTCTACAGCCTGCCTGCTCTTTTCGCAGTATTAAGGTGCTCGACAATGACGGTCACACCAAAAATCTCCATCAACGACGGGAACCTTGTGGTTCACGGAAAGACCATACTCACTGGGGTGCCGGACAACATTGTGTTGACTCCAGGGTCTGGAGTTGGGCTTGTTGGTGGTGCCTTCATCGGGGCTACAGCCTCTCACAGCAAGAGCCTTCATGTCTTCCCCGTTGGTGTTATGGAGTACGCACTATTCCACCTTTATTATTTATATTCTTTCTCTATTCAATATGTGTAGACTCGTACAATTACCAAATGGTAATCCTGTTATGTGCATGTCTATATATAATTTGTGCAAGTGATTGCAACTGCAATTAAACCATGCCTTAAGTAGTCATAAGAGGTTGGATTTTCTTTAATATCATTAACGATTCTGAAATGAATGTGATGCTTCCAAGTTCTTGAAAAAGTATCTATACATTAGATTTGATGCTTGCGGTTATAATCTGGAAAAGTGGCAGTGGGCATGTATTACTGTGGTTTTAATTGAACTTACAACGAGCTTAATGCTAGGAGATAGCATGTTGCCGTAATTTTAATTTTTCTTCTATATATACTGTTGGGGGGGATTTCGATTTAGGAGAGATATCCAAGCTTTCAACATCATTTCTTTTTTCCAAGCTCTTAAATAGTACAGGTCAGCCAGACCTTTAGTAGCATCCCAGTAATACTGGATATATGGGCAGTAAACTGGTTCTACTTGCTTGATTGCCAATTAGATGGTCTAAAAGTAGTCTGGAATGAATGAAGACTGAGAACCTGCTTATGATCCATTTCTGGAGACTAAACGTCAGTACACCTCTCTACACTGATATGATATAAGAGAATAGTTCTGTTCATAGCATGGTCATCTCCTTACTGTATTTTCCTCTCTTACATTATGATTTTAGGCTTGGGTTTAGTAGAGTAAAAGTATGACGAAGAGATATTAATGTAAGCATTTGACTGGGCAAATTCTGAAATTTCTTGTTCTATTATCTTCTGATAGGGATCTGCGGTTCGTGTGCTGCTTCCGGTTCAAGCTCTGGTGGATGACCCAGAGAATGGGAACATGTGGGAGAGATATCCCGCTTGAGACCCAGTTTCTGCTTGTAGAGAGCAAAGACAACACAGAGACAGGGGAGCAGGGTGATCCATCGACCATTTATACCGTCTTCCTCCCTCTCCTTGAAGGCCCATTCCGTGCTGTTCTTCAAGGCAATGACAAGAACGAGCTAGAGATCTGCCTTGAGAGTGGTGAGTAGATCATGGTCATCAAAATGTATGAGACGTTGTAGACCATACACACACTGGTCCTGCGCCCAATTAGGGGCCATGTCATCTGTTAGTTCTGTCACTTTCCATCGGGCAATAGTGGAGACGCATGACCATATGAAATCATGCGGTGAAGATGCAATTGACGCGAACTCAGTCAAGCTGGAGAAATCACACAATTACTGCATTCGCATGACACAAATTACTGGAGCTTATAGCATTTGTGGAAGAGCAATGTAGAGTCAATCGAGCTCAAACGAACCAAAACGACGCGTTTTTTTGTGTCCTGTTATTCGGTTTTGCAGGAGATAGTGCTGTTGAAACCAACCAAGGTCTCTACCTTGTCTATATGCATGCCGGGACTAACCCCTTTGAAGTTATCAACCAGGCAGTGAAGTGAGCCCTCCTAACTTTCATGAAATTATTATGTCAAATAATCTCAAACTGTTTTAAGTTGCACCATACATCATGAATAAAATTCTTCTGGACTCTGAAACAGGGGTGTTGAGAAACACATGCAAACTTTTCTTCATCGAGAGAAGAAAAATGTAGGTGCTCTATTCATTTATTGCCAAGATGATTTAGTGCCTCTCATTAGAATAAAACTTACTCGACCTTTTCATTTGGTTTTTGTCCAGTTGCCTTCTTTCCTTGACTGGTTTGGTTGGTGCACATGGGATGCATTCTATACTGATGTCACAGCAGAAGGAGTTGATGAAGGCCTTAAGAGGTAAATAATGAGAGCATAAGTTCAGCTTCAGCATTTTGTTTTTAAGTAATATCTTTAGTAAAATAAGCTACAAGGATGGATGATGGACTTTGCGGCATTCCTCTTTGCAGCCTGTCTGAGGGAGGGACACCTCCAAGATTCCTTATCATTGATGATGGTTGGCAGCAGATTGAAAACAAAGCCAAGGAGGAAAGTGCTTCCGTGGTACAAGAAGGAGCACAGTAAGACCCTGCCCCCCTTGTTAATCTCCTATTCAATAACCTTGGAAAACAGAAGCATGATCAGGAGCTATAAGTCCAAGCTTTAAGACTAAAATTTACTGAACTGAAAACATATATATCGTTTTGAAGGACTTGCGAATGTATATGCCTGTTAACCTTGTCAATTATGCTGTACATGGTGACAAGATTCTTAAAAAAATTAGTAGAGGTCTTCCTGAGTTTTTTAACTAATCACTTCTGTCTTATTTTGTTTGCCATAGGTTTGCTAGTAGGCTGACTGGCATTAAAGAGAACTCAAAATTCCAGAAGAATGGCCAGAATAGTGAACAGGTCTCAGGATTGAAGCACGTTGTTGATGAAGCCAAGCACCATCGCAATGTCAAGTAAGTCTCTTGAATGACTTTGATTCTCATTTTTCCTCTTTACTTTTTGTAATCATTTGGATTTTGCAACATTTCCTGTAATTTGTATGCTTTCTCTCAACAATTTTCTTCCTTCTAGTTAATCAGCAAGCAGTAAAAATAAATCTGGTCCTCCAACACATACTTCGATGCCTTAACTTTGCTTATAACCACATTATACACCCAACTTTGAAGTAATAGATTGAAGCTACTGGGCTCCAATGAGATTATTTGCTTTCTGATTGTATATGTGTGACTAGAATATGATGATATTTGGCTGAAGAGTCAGATAATTGTATTTAAAGTTTTTAACATTTGTAACTGGCGCAGGTTTGTCTATGTATGGCATGCTCTTGCCGGTTACTGGGGCGGAGTAAAGCCAGCTGCTGCTGGTATGGAACACTATGACACTGCTCTGGCATATCCAGTCCAGTCCCCAGGTGTGCTTGGCAACCAGCCAGACATTGTCATGGACAGTCTCTCTGTTCATGGCCTGGGTCTGGTGCATCCCAAGAAGGTATTCAACTTCTACAATGAGCTTCATGCCTACTTGGCTTCATGTGGAGTTGATGGAGTGAAAGTAGACGTTCAGAACATCATTGAGACTCTAGGTGCTGGTCACGGGGGAAGAGTGTCTCTTACCCGCAGCTACAACCAAGCCCTTGAGGCTTCCATCGCTCGAAACTTCCCGGACAATGGATGTATTTCTTGCATGTGCCACAATACCGATGGAATTTATAGTGCCAAGCAGATTGCTATCGTGAGAGCTTCTGATGACTTTTACCCCAGGGATCCCGCGTCCCACACCATACATATTTCGTCTGTGGCTTATAACACACTTTTCCTTGGGGAGTTTATGCAACCTGACTGGGATATGTTCCATGTAAGTACTGAGAACTTGTGAAACCCTGACATACAGTCAATTCTCTTTTCAGTTTTGGTTGCTTCGCTTTAACTTCTAACCAACTGAAAATGTTATAAAGAATTGTACAGGATAATCATTTTGGGAGATCATTAGCATGTATTAGTTTTATTACGGAGTTTTAGTTGATGTTGGTACTTTTCATCAGTTGCTCATAACTAAGTCTTAGCTGACATATTTTGCCTTTTTTTTTTCATTGAAATTGATAAGTTCTTTGCTATTGTTCTACATGCCCTTTCTGCTGTTTACAAGAGAAAATGGCTGCCGCCGCATCATTTTCTTATTCTGTGAACCTGAGAAGCTGATGAAAATGTTTTCCTTTATCAGAGTCTACATCCAGCAGCAGAATACCATGGTGCTGCTCGTGCTGTTGGAGGCTGTGCAATATACGTGAGGTAGTTTTGAGCATAGGCTAATATCATGCATATGAATGCTTGTTTTGATGTTGATAAGGTTTATAATGGGATTGTGTCTTCTTGTGATGTGTATATCAGTGACAAGCCTGGCAACCACAACTTTGAGCTTTTGAAGAAGCTTGTTTTGCCTGATGGATCTGTTCTACGTGCACAACTGCCTGGTAGGCCTACACGTGATTGTCTCTTCGTTGATCCCGCACGTGATGGAGTCAGTTTGCTCAAGATATGGAACTTGAATAAATGCACTGGAGTGGTCGGAGTATTCAATTGCCAAGGTGCTGGCTGGTGCAAGGTTGTTAAGAAGACTCGCATCCATGATGAATCACCGGGTACCCTCACCACCTCTGTCCGTGCCACGGACGTTGACCTCATTTCCCAAGTGGCCAGTCCAAATTGGAATGGAGAGACTATAGTTTATGCCTACAGATCAGGTAATTAAATAAACCTGTTGTTCTGAAGAATGATTTGAGAACATAGAGTTTCTTGTATACTTGAAAGGTTTCTTTATGGAAAGGGAAGTTTCAAATTGTGATACTGTTGGAAATTCCAGGGGAGTTGATTCGGCTGCCCAAAGGTGCGTCCGTCCCTGTTACTCTCAAGGTTCTGGAGTATGAGCTTTACCACTTCTGTCCACTGAAGGTATGAATTCCATCCTTTTCTCTCTGCTGCCCGTGTGACAACCATTTCAGACTTTCCGGGCTTTGCAAGACAGTTCCTAATACCGACCTTTCTCTTGGGCAGGAAATCACATCTAACATCTCTTTTGCTCCAATCGGCCTGCTTGACCTGTTCAACTCTGGTGGTGCTGTCGAGCAATTCGACATCCATGTGGCTTCTGATGATAAACCTGCGACAATCGCACTCAAAGTGAGGGGCTGCGGACGATTTGGGGCTTACTCTTCTCAGCGGCCATTGAAATGCACCGTGGGCAGCGTCGAGACAGAGTTTGACTATAACCCCGCCACGGGCCTGGTGACGGTGAACCTCCCTTTCCCAGAAGAAGAGATGTACAGATGGCCGGTGGAGATTCAGGTTTAAGCTTTGTCACTGCAGTAATAAGGTAATGGATAATAATGAGGAGGGATTAAGATGGGGTGGGATTTGCAAGAGTGAGGGTGGATTGGGTCAGTGTGGTGGTGGAGTCGGTCTTCATTGTCTAAGGTATTAGAGAAGGGGAGTGAGAAAAAGACCCTTTAACACGGGGCATTACCACTAGCGTGTATGCTTTTCCTTCGATGCTCTAATAAAAGTGCTAATGAATTCTGGATCCGTAGCCTTTCTTCCCGGTTTGTTTAAAGCTCGCGAGTACTCTCTCTCTCTCTCTCTCTCTCTCTCTCTCTCTCTCTCGTGCATGAACAAACTGTCGTATACGAAGACACGGCGAAGTACGAGCCAGAGCGATCCAAAGCTGATGAAACCGAACTACCTGAGTCCCCAATCTCTCTTGTGCCGTCGTGATGCTAGAAACATTCGACCTTGCTCATAGACTTTCTGTTCTTGATAGAACTGCTAGGACGGTATGGAACAGCCCCTAATCTTTTCGTGAATGGATTGGCAGAGGTCTTCATTTCGCCGGCACCGGGAACGCATCATCACTTATTGACAGGGTATGGCTAAAAAACATGCCCGTATGATTTAGTTGCTAGATCAGGATATCAGCAAAAACTGGTTCTTACCCTTTGGAGAATGAACCGTCTTTCCCCGTTGGTTCTACCAAAGATAAAACAGCTTGTCCTCGAAGAGCAGAATTTCCATGCTCGAATGTAGGGATATTTTTGTTTGGTAAACTTAAATCGTTAAAAAGAAAGGTTAAGAAAGCTTGTCAATGGTAACGAAGGTAGGATAGGTTGGTAATTTGGGAACCTAAATAAGCGTCGGGAACTTTACTCATGTAAAAGTTGGTAACTATAAATTAATCCTTAATTTAATTTGAGAAAAAGTTGGTAATCACTTCTATGCTTTGGAGCCTTTAAGTGGCGAGACCCATCAAGGGTTTGATTCTTTGGAGAGATGACATTGCTATTATGGCCCCTACAAAACTATTCTTCTGCCTATGAGGTGACACAAGACAGCCAACATCCAGAGCAACAATAAACCCAAACTTGCCTTTCCATTGGCCTTCTGTCTCTTTAATGAAACCTTAGAAACTAATTGCTAATTATTAACATTATAGTTTTGTTGAAACGGTGCAACTTGGCTTTGATTATTTAAACTTTGGACGACTTTGTTAGGGAAAACCTTTCAATTGGGTGACCTCCACATGAAAACCGACCATTCAACTTGCTCTGGGCGTCAGAAGCAAGTAATGTAAGATTTTGCCTTCTAAAAGGCAACTATTCATAATTAAGACTGATCTTCACAAGATTTTGCCTTGTGATACGATCCAATTGATTAGTAACTTAAGAGCTCAGTGAATGCCTAAAATGGCGATTGTGTTTTTCTTCCTTGGTAAAATTAGCGCCATATCTTCCTACTCCTTGTTCGAGAAAACTCCCTTTAATCATATGATTCATATCTCTTATTGATGGATCACAATTATCATCCAAACTTAATTATAACCTTTTTTTTTTTGCTAGAAAAAAGACTTAACTATAACTAAACGTGTGATGTTTGTTCTTGTTATCTAATGATTGGAGAAATTACAAAAAAAAAAAAAAATCTTAAATTTATTGCATTCGTATCAAATTAGTCATAAATTTTTTAATTTTACTAATTCAGTTTTTAAATCTTTTGATGATTTGTCAATATATCAATTTCTCCAATTTTAATCGGAGATCGCTAACATGAACACCAGTTATCCTACATTTAATTATAATTATAGTTACAAGATTTAGACTCCTACATTTTCTTTGCCCAAATTAGTGAGAGCGGTGAAGCCCTTATTGGTCATAGGTGAGGATCATGGCCCTTGCCCTATGATTGGCAAGGGTCGGCCAACTCTCGTCTGTGACAGGCGAGCGTTGTTGGACTTGGTAGAGAAAAAAGGAAAAGAAAGAAAAAGAAAAAGAAAATTAAATTAAAATTAAAATAGAATAAAAAATTATAAAATTTATCTATATTAGTATAGACCATCTTACAAGATATTGTCAATGTTCATGTCGGTGATTTTTGACTGAAATTAGCTGGAAGAATTACACTGGAAAATCACCAAAATGTTTAGGATTCAATTAGTACAATTGAAATATTTGAAACTGAATCGACAAAATTACAATAAATTTAAGATATTTTGATAATTTTTCTCCTATTGATCAGAGTTATGATTGTACATGGATCTAGGAAAACATGTCCCCTAATATAATGAATTTTATAAGCATTTGGACCGTTTTAGGTTATTATTGTTGAAGCGTACGTTCTGAATACTTTTGTAATTACCCAATATGCGGAGCACCAGATTATACTTTAGTACGATCACCCGGGATTAATCGGGTGTTCCAACGATTTCAAGCATACCCCAATCTTATAGCATGACATATCCCAATCGAATGGATAAATCAAGGAATCAAAACGCACGGCCGTATGTCCATCTCACTTGCATCATCATCATCATCATCATCAGAAAATCCTAACAAGCATGGCTGCCTACTGCCTACTGCCTCCCCCATTGCGCGGTTAATGGAGATCACGACCGTCCTAATCAATCAAAGCATTTTTAAGGCTCGTTTTTCTTGCACTTCCATACCCGAAACAGCGACCCGAAAATCAGGATGAAAGGCCCGAAGAATCATCTTTCTTTCGGGTCAATCTTGGCCAGTTGCCCCATCCCTCCCCAAATGAACACACCGTCGACTCATTGACATTTAATGGTTCGGGACACGCCCTGGCCTCACAAAACATTGTAAGTATCCCGTCGTCAACCGACGCACGTGGTGTCGGCGTGGCCATCCCTCCATATGTGGAATGTCAATCACGCAAAGCTAAAAACTCTTTTTTGTCCGTCTTAAACTCTTCCCCTTTCCCCCATCTTGACATCACAAGGAATTTTGGCACTCGATTTCATCATCGCCAGACTCAAATGAGTTAAGAGTCATTTCAAATGAGTTAAGAGTCATTTGATGACGTGAGTTTTAAGCAGAGAAAATTATCAAAAAAGTTATAAACCTATCATGCGAATGCCAATTCAATGTTAAATCCTTTCGATTTGGTTAATTTATTTCTAACCCTTTTAGGCTACATTTGATCGTTCAGATTTTTAATCGGGATATGACTATATAGGATATGATATAAAATCTTATGATTTTTTTTATATCCTGTCTATTATTTGGTGAATCACAATATTAAAGTCGAATATATTTACATCATATCATGTATATATATTTTTTATATAAACGTCATATCATTATAAATGAACCTAAATATTCATAAACGGAGATGGTGAAAATCTCTCATAACACTATTCCTTAATTTATTCTTATTTTATTTTTCATCTTTTATATTATTTTATTTATTATTTCTTTTTTTCCCCTTTCATCATTCTTTAATAAAATTTTATCAAATAGTAAACTGTTAACATACCTAAAATATAAAAATACCTAAAATATATAATAAATATAAATATTTAATTTATAGATAGAATTAAATTTGAATTTATAAATTAAAATAAGATTAACTAAAAATAAATTATTATTTTTAATTTTTAATTTCTTAAATTAGAATTCAAATATTATTTATATTGAAATATAATTTCAATTTTGTCAATTTAATAAGTTTGTTATTCGAAAAAATAACTTTCCTATTATGGACATTAGAAATCCTATCCATCTTTATTCCACCTTTTTCATGGGATAATTTTCTTCTACCTATATCCCCCTTATATCCAACTTTATCATGTATTAAGCGAGCATATTCTATCTCGAATTGTATCCCGTCCGTCAAACGCAGCCGATTTCATTATCACCAAACTCTTTTTTATCCATGTTCGTGTCACTCTTTGCCAACCTAGGCTCGGGTATGAGGCCCGGCAAAGGGAACAAGGGAAAAAAAAAAAAAAGAAAGGAAGAGAAAAGGAAAAGGAAAAGAAAAATAATAAAAAAGTAAAGAAGGAAAATATAAGAAAAGAAAAAAATTAAAAATTAAAATATAATTAAAAGTTATCCATATTAATGCGGGCCGTGCCTCGTAGAATGGTTAATGTACATGTCAGAGATTTTGGGTCAAAATTTGCTGGATAAATTCAATTGGTAAAACATGAAAACATTTATAATTCAATTGACACTAATGAATGGTTTTGAATTGAATTTACAGAATCATTATAGGTTTTAAATTTTTTGGACAATTTTTCTCAAATGAGGAACTTTTGGGTATTTTTATCTTCAAGCACTAGGGAATTGGTCTATCGTGATTGCCCTAACTTCACCGAAATATGGACGGCAACTTTGTCGTCTGATGCAAGCATTTTAGGGGGTGGGTTTACTAGGACTGTTCGATGGTGTACGTTCGTGATGGAAATTGCTCTGCACTCGAACGTATATCTATATCTGGAAAATCGATCAGGTTGTCTGGTTGGCTTGCTGCTAATGTAGTTTCTCGATTTAGAATATGATGCGAGGGCTATCGCGCACGACCACATAACGTACTTTTGGTCTCTTAAGCTATCTTGGTCATTGGCGTCATGCGTTGATATAAGAGAAGGAGAAGCGAACATGACGATTGCATAAAGAAAATCACTAGGTTTATCAAAATTGTTTGGCCAAATTGATTTATAAAGTGACGTGATAGATTCTTATTGGATATTGACTATGATTCCCTATTTGAGAACTCACTTCCAATTTACATGTCTTTTCAAATCAATAGTATAAAAATGATCTTTTCACTAGATGTGCCATTTGAATGAATGACCACTGAATTTTATGTTTGTTTATCGAAATTCACTCTACTTAAAATCTAGGTAGATTCGGTGAAATTGGAAAATCAATCAAGCAAACCAAGCGCAAAAATTTTGTTTATTTATTGATTCATGATTTGAAATAGAGATACTGTAACCAATGAATTGGACTTGTTTCTTTCTTCTTCTTTTTTCATTTCTTTTCTATTTATGACAATTCAAAGATAAAAAGTAAAGTTATTGGTTGATATTTGGTTTATTATTTAATTGAATTGGTTTCTATTTAAATATGGACATGAGAGAGCTGAGGCCCTTCAAGCCGAACCGCAAGCACTCCCGGCGTGATGTCATGCGATATCAACTACAAGTCCTCTCATGCTATTTTACAAATAATGTTTGGATACTAAAATTGATATACGGCTGTGGTAATTAATTTACCTTTGCAACCCTAAGTCGTTCTTGTCAAATATGTTCTTTGAACATGATGTCCCTTTTTATAGGAAAAATTGGCCAAAAATAACTTAAACTTATTGTATGATCGTCAATTTAGTCATAAACTTTTTAATTCGATCAACGTAGTCCTAAACTTTTTGTCAATTTTCCATTACAATTCATCTAGCCAATTTAGACTAGAAATGGTTGACTTGGCGGCCCAATTAGCATCAACTGTTTTATATGGCATGGCATAGAGATAGTTTTAAACGAAACAAAGTTGTTTTGTAGTTCTTTTAAAAAAATTCGTAATTTTTTTTCATTCCTTTCTTGTTTTTTCTTTGTTTTTATTATTCTTTCCTTCTCTACTGTTCATCTTCTTACCTCCATTGGTCACCGGGCACAAGGTGAGGGCTTGCAAGCTATTGTTGAGACCCTGGCGATCTGTGAAGGGAAAAAGAAAAGGAAAAATTGAAAAAAAGAAAAAGAAGAGAGAAAGAAAATGAGAGGAAAAAAATAAAAAAAATTCATTTTTTTTTTTTTAAAGTGCAAAACAACGTCGATTCATTTAAGATTGTCCATATCAATTGGCAGCCATTGCATGAAGGACAATTGAACTGATTGGACCGACACAATAGTAATTTTCTACCTAAATTGGTCATATGAATTGTATTGAATAATTGCCAAAAGATTTAGACTATAGTAGATAAATTGAAAAGTTTATGATTGAATTAACAATCTTATAAAAAGTTTATAGTTTTTTGGACAATTTCCCCATCGTTTGAAGTAAGAACGCCTAATAATATTTATAGCTAGATTATCGAAAGTAAAGGAATGATGTATTCAAAACCAAGATGCTTTCTTACCAATCTGACATACTCAATCCTAATCCCTTTGGTTTTGTCTCCCATACCCTCAAGCGTCATGCTAATACCCAGCCTTCTTTCTATCTACGAATCTCTATAAATACAGAATCTCTGATCACGGCCTTGCCTTAACCTTCACCGCCCTACATCATTCCAAAACACAAGAAGAGGGATCCTCTTCGATTGTCATCTTTCTGTCGCTATCCCAAGCTCAGGAGAAACCATGGACTCCAAAACACCAGTCGTACATATTCATGCACTGATCATAAGTGTTTTCTGTCTCTTCTTCGGCTCCTGTGGCAGGCATCTACTAGAGGACCCACGGATTCATCTTCCTTTCCGAGCTCGTAGGAGCTTATTGTTGTCAGCTCCTGCCACGACTTTCGACGTCAATGACTTTGGAGCTCGGGGGGACGGAAGCCACGACGATGTTCAGGCGTTTCAGAAGGCATGGGAAGAGGCGTGTTCAGCTACAGGAGCTGTTCTTGTGGTGCCCGAGAAGAACTACCTCCTAGGCCCAATCACCTTCGCAGGTCCTTGCCGAGACTACATCACTTTTCAGGTAAATGATCAAGAAGATAATGTGCAGCCACGAGATCAATGGCTACGGTACAGCTTACAACAGGAACACGCATGCATGCATGCATGCATACAGTGTATATGCGAAGACGGAAGATCATCGATATGACTTTGTATATCTATTACGTGCTTGTACACGCAGATTAACGGGATTATAAAAGCGTCCGACGATCGGTCCGCCTATGATGGAGACCGGAGACATTGGATCATGTTTGATGGGGTTCAGAACTTGGTCGTCCAAGGTGGCGGAACCTTTGACGGCAATGGGCTCATCTGGTGGCAAAACTCATGCAAAATCAATAAAGCTCTCGTAAGCACTTTGCATCAACGTTGCAAATTATTGCATACTCCACCAAACTCTTCTAAAATATTATATCTGACTATTGCCGTTTTTGTAATTTATTTGCAGCCTTGCAAGGACGCTCCGACCGTAAGTTACTATTTACCAATCTCTCTCTCTCTCTCTCCCCGTGCATGTATAGCTCTGGGGAGGGATAGGTACATTCGAGTTTAAAATTTCTAGCATTTCAAACAATTTTTTTTTTTTTCAAAAAGAGCTGATTTCTTTTTTTGTCTAAACCGCCGATTAGGGTTTGTCGCCCCATTTAATAAATTCCTTACATAGGTTTCCTTTTTCCACATTTAGCATTTCTTGTATATGCAAACGACAAATTGGGGCAATAGTGTTACTCTTGTCCCAAATATTCGAAAGTTTCCCAACTTATTTAATGAGACATTTAGTTCTTGTATTATAAGAAAGAGAAGATTGGCACAAGTATACTTGAAAAAAAGGGGCGATTAATTGAATTTAACCTTATTATAATCTACTCTTTGCGCCTAAAATTGCCTAAAATTGCCTTAAATTTCTCTGTTTTTAAACTTTGAGTCAGAAGTAAAACGTGGAGCTGAAATAATGAGTGCCCATCGCTGAAGAAATGAGTTATTAAGGCTTGTTGTCCATCGTTAATCAGATGACCTATCTTGATTTTTCATCGTGGAAAGGCAATTTGAATGCATAGTCATTAATTATCGGGAAGGGGTTTGATTGGATAATGATAGAAATACAATCTCTTTCGATGAAACTTATTTGCCATGCGATGTGAAATATCACGTTGATCATGCAAACAAGCCGGTCATTTTTATGTGAATCGAGTTTATTTCGCTCAAATGCTCCACCAATATATGTTGCGACATATAATGCATACTCTAAGATTCTTCACATCATCGTGGGAGAAATTACCAAAAAAGACCTAAACCTATTATATTTGTATCAATTCGATAATATATTTTTTGACAATTTGTCAATTGAGTCATTCGGCCAATTTTAGCTAATAATTGCTGACGTGGATGCCGAGTGTCCTCCATGACATGGCTGACACTAATGTGTATAATTTTTACAATTTTTTTTCTTTTTTGCTTCGTTTTTTTTTTAAATGGTTGGCGGGGGGTCCCAAAGACCCTTATTGGCTATGGGCTAAGGCGCAAAATACCTCCCTAGATTTTGGTGAAGGCCGCCTCCCCTGTAGTCGGCAAGTGGCCCAAAACCTAAATTTGGCAAGGGCCTTCGAGCCCTTGCATGTGGCTAGCGGGGCTTGAAAAGTCCTCGCTTGCAATCAATGAGGGTCGTCGGTGATCCTCACCCAACAATGAAAAAGAAAGTAAAGAAATTTTTTTTTTAAAAAAAAATAGTAAGTTAAATATTTATTATAAAAAACCGTCTATATTTACACTGGCCATGTCATGTAAGACGGTCAATGTCTATGTTAACGATTTTCAGTAAAAATTGACCAAAATTAGTTGGTAAATTATCAAAAGGTTTATGACAAAATTGGTCAAATTAAAAGGTTTGACACCAAATTAGCACAAATGTGATAAGTATAGGAGTTTTTTTGGATAATTTCCCCATCATTGTGCCATCAACTTAAGCAGTTATTGCTCGTTTTGCTAGGCTCTCACGTTCTACAACTGTGAGAACCTGATAACACGGAATTTGAAGATTCAAAATGCGCAACAAATTCATGTTTCGTTCGACAAGTGTAGCGACGTCCGAGCCGCCGATCTCCAAGTGACCGCGCCAGGTAGCAGTCCAAACACGGACGGGATTCACGTCACCGGTACTCAGAACATCCAAATTTCTAGCTCCATCATTGGAACAGGTAAGTTCCAGATGGCCCTTCTAAAACTTCAATCCCATCGCCGAGAAAACCTTCCGTTTAGGATCCGAAAAATGACTCTTGTGTCACTGTCCCATCTATTCTGCACATTCAAGGTGATGATTGCATCTCAATTGTGGATGGATCGCAAAATGTTCAGGCCATGGACATAACCTGTGGACCAGGTCACGGAGTCAGGTAAAATTCGGAGTGAATTTTGCCAATATAAAGAGCTTATCTCCTTTCTTTTCCCCCCCTAGTTTCTTCAGCTTTCTCTCAGCTTAATTACTGACCTTTGGTCTTGTGATCTGTGTTTGGGGGATCAACCCTAGCATTGGAAGTTTAGGGTCTGGAAACTCAGAGGCTCATGTTTCAGGAGTAACAGTGAATAGAGCCAACTTTTCTGGAACCACCAATGGAGTCAGGATCAAGACATGGCAGGTAAACAATTTCTTGCTTAATTTATGCAGAAATGATGTATTTTACGGCTTTTTGCAGTCACCTATCCTCTCTTTTTTTCTGGATAATTTTCTCAGGGAGGGTCCGGAAGTGCTAGCAACATAAAATTCCAGAACATAGAGATGCATGATGTGAGCAACCCCATCATAATAGACCAAAACTACTGTGACCAGGATGAGCCATGCGAGCAACAGGTAAAAAGAAATTGATCGCCCCATGCGATAAAATGGAAAGTCGAGCTAGTTATAAACTGCCCTTGTAAATTCTTTAAGTTACTTGATCTTTTGGGTGAAGATGATAAGAATTGATCTCTGCAGAAATCGGCTGTTGAAGTGAGGAACGTGATGTACCAGAACATAAAGGGGACGAGTGCCTCGGATGTGGCGATCGAGTTCAACTGTAGCCAGAGCGTTCCCTGCAAGGGCATAGTTCTGCAGAATATCGACATGCAAAAGACCGGAGGTGGATCAGCAACAGCTTCCTGCAACAACATTGATCCCGAGTACATTGGCACCGTTTCGCCCCATTGCTCTTGATGAGATCTACATCGATAATATTCAGACTAAGTTCGTTAGTAATAATAATAATAATACTCTAGTGTGAATAAATTAGTAAATTGGCATCGACAGCATTGCCGGCGGCATCATATCATGAATGTCGATTGCCGAACAGGCTCAACGCATTTGCATTTCAGGATGATCTTTTGTTTGTTAACATAGAAAATTAGAGCTAGAAACGTGGTGGGGTTGTGGTGTACTGAAAGCAGTTTTAAGATTACTTTGGATGGAAAATCAAAGTATTGGAATATGATTATGCCAAACTTGCATTTGATGATTTAAATGTCGCCCCAATAATGGAATTTCTGACACATAATTCATGCCTGCAAGCTTTTTCATTGAGAGATATGCTTGATACCTTGATAGCAAAAGGTCTTTTTTCTCTTTTCACAGCTCAAGCTTATGAGAAAATTGTTTTTTACCATGATGTATTAACACGCAAGTCCCTCATGGCTGTCATAACTCATAAGCATATCCAGGCTTGAAAAATCAGTTCATGCTAAGTGCGCTGGGCCGGGGTTTCGGGCCCCCTATTTCCTTCGGCTATCTTAGTATATGTTGCAAGTTTGGTTCAGATTTGAGCAAAGTCCCAATTTTGAATCACTCATTAAGGTTCCAACCTTTTATGGGGCAACGCGATTATCGATTAATAGAGTATTTGATAGGTTAATTTATTCAGTTAGGCAACTTCCTTGAATTAAAAAAGCAAAAAATATGTACAAAACATAAAGCCTAACCCACTAGCTCCAGTAAAAAGTCCAAGTCTATTGTCTTTTCTTTACTTGGATATATATATGCATCGACAATTCTTAGAAAAGTAGTGTCCTTTCAATTTGAATCACTCACTCGGTTTTACGTTCGAAATGCAATTTATTGATTAGTACAATACTTGATGGGTTGGTTTATTCCATTACAACACTCTCTTGTATTGAAAAGGCAAAAAATATGTATGAGAATATATAGAACTCGATACATCGGACTCGTAGATATATAAATACAGACCGTCCTTGTGAAAGCAGGGTCTTTTCGACTTTGAATCATTTACTTGAATTAAGGTTCACATCTTATGTGATATATACTATTACAAATATTGAAAAAAAATGATAAATATTTATAAAATTATATAGAGCCCAGCCCACTGATTCTAATGAGATAAATCTAAAACCTCTTTGTCTTTTCCTTGGAGATATATAAGTACCGACGATTCTTGCGAAAAGCTGTGTTTTTTCAATTTTGGTTACATAACTGACATCATAAACTCATTCATGAAGACAATACTCCTCTTCCTCTCTCTACAAGATGTGCAGGTGATCACTCTCGTCTCGATCTCTTTCCTAGCTACAGAAACAATCCATGTATCGACTAACATCGTTCTCACGTTCCATTAGAGGAGAATCACAATTCGGACAGACGAATCGTATGATTTATTTTTACACAGCTTTGAGCCTATGTTTCATTTCAGGAGGAAAATGAAAGTACACTAGACCGTTGTCCTGCTTGAGAAGTTGTCTTTTTTCCAAAAAGAGGCGGTCTTGGTTGTTTTTCCTTCCTCTCTCTTTTTTGTTTTCGGTTCTTTTTCCTCGTCATCGAGTTCTTGCTTCAGAAGAATTCGAGTGTGTCGTCTGTCAGGGTTGTGATTCTCCTTTGGTGGCGTGCGAACGATGACAGCCGATAAGAGGGTTTCTCTGTGTCTAAAGATTGAGAACGAGACGTGGGTTTTGATCGATTCATGCTCCGCCGTCGCGATTCATCGTCCAGCGACGGAGCTCCGGCGGACTTTGATCTCGAGCTATGAAAAAACCCCTAATTTACGAGCCTGCAATTTGACCCTTTTATCATTCGGTTGCAAAGTTTTGTACTTTAGCTCTTTTCTTGCCGGATTGTGCGCGTAACGCTTAGCAAAGATGCTTTACGATCATTTCTTTTTTATGGGTAAGATGCTTTACGTTTGGGAGCTCCATGGATGTTTGTGCTGATTTGCTTGGACTCACTCTTTCTCTTTGCATTTATGTATCTGGGGTTGTAGCTAAACTTGATTGTTCAAATGAGTTCAGCAGATGGAATGATTAAGAAATGATACCTAAACGTTGGGCATATGTTGCTTTTTGGGGAAAAAAAAAAAAAAGAAGTCCAAGATTTAAATAAGCCACTAGACTCCATTGAGTGGAACTGATTTCTCTTTTTGCCCTCTCATCACGTACTTGCGATGAAGCGGCTGAATATTGTGAAACTTCCCATTTATTTTTTGGTCCCCCTATTTGACTGAGCACTGTGGTCGATGAGGAGTGCTTGCTGTGATAATCTTGAATGAGACGATATCAAGATGCTTTTGTCATCAATTAAGGCATGTTTGCCAACGTTCTGGTTTTACTTATGTAAGTAATCGCTTTGGTATGAAATTGGTTTTGATTGGTGGAATGAATGACAGTGACAGATGATTTCCCTTTAGGGATCAAGGTTGTGCTAGTAACAATACTTTTGATATGCCCAGGATCTTCTGCTAGTTGTTGTTGAGTTCACTGACTTATCATTGCTTCAAAGATGCATGATTTTATTGCTGAGACTAGTTTTATAACATCTTCTGAAGACATAATTAAAACACTTCATCCTATTTCTGTGTAGTGTTCTTTACTAACGTTGCCCTTCAGCATGTTGATCATGATTTGCTGGTGATTAATTTTTTAGTATTTCCTGATGACATGATTTAATCTAGCAGTACCCTTTGCTTTCTTTGCTTTATTTTATATGTAAAAGAAGGAATGATGTTGCATCTATTCAACTTGGTGCACACTTCCATGAACCAGATCGATCTTTAGAAGCATATGGTTGGGAATATTTTGAATGATCTCATCATGGCATCATGAATGATTTTGTTGTTGATCACGTTGCATAAATGATGGTAACGTCTTTCCTTTTATAATCCTACTGTTTTGTTGGTGGATGCAATATTGTTTTTTGCATGAAATAAAGGAAACGACAAGGTTTGTGGCTGCCGGATATGGCGGGATCCCATGGACCCAACATTCCAATAACCGTCTAGAGGACCTAACACACGAATAACCGACAAACTGCATTGAATACTTCGTTGTCAAGAATCTGTTTAACTTTAGAGCAAATTCCTGCATGCTAAAAAGACTATGTCCTCACACCTTATTTTAGTTAGAATGGAGATTTTATCCTCGCGAGGGATCTTCATTGATGTCAAACTGAACCAGGGTTAAGCTCTGTCTAAATAAGCACATTTTACATGCAGTCATGGTTTTATTAATGCTTCATTCACGGTGGATAGCCAAAGAAACTATATTATTATCTACAAGCAGATTCTTGGAGAGTATATTCTAACTCTTTGCCATGTGTCCTTGCTTTGATCACGTCGTGCTTCTTGGTTGGTTCGTTAGTCTTGCAAAATTCGAAAGATAATTACATTTTTATGCAGATCAGTCTTCTTGCATAATGTGAGAGATTTATGACTATTCTTCTTTTTCTCTGTGCTTATGACGTGTCTTTATTTCAATTCAATCCTTATTACCATGAGTAATGATAAGACTAAATACCTTGTTTATTCCCTATTTTTCTTTTGGTCACAGAGATTGGAGATAATTTGAGATATATAGTACAAATATTTTGCTCATGAGTAACTCTTTGCCATGTGTCCGTGCTTTGATCACATCTTCCTTCTTGGTTGGTTCATTAGTCTTGCAAAATTGTCGAAAGATAATTATATTTTTATGCAGATCAATCTTCTTGCATAATGTGAGGGATTTATAACTATCCCCTCTTTTTCTGTGTTTGTGAGTTTATGATGTGTCTTTGTTTCAATTCAATCCTTATTACCATGAGTAACGATGAGAATAAATACCTTGTTTATTTCCCTATTTTTCTTTTGGTCATGGAGATTAGAGATAATTTGAGATATATAGTACAAATATTTTGGCATTATGGATATTGAGGTAGCTGTGAAGAACATATTTTTAGTTTTTTGCAAAATAAGAATTACTCGTGCGCAATAGGTGGAGCAAGCAGTTGTATTCTGACGATATATTTGTTAATCTTGTCAATATGCTATGTGCTTCTTTCTGCCTGTAACTTGCTTGATTCATTTGTTATTTCATTTGTATTGCTTTTAGTGGGGATGTTTTTATTGTTTATGGAAGGAATCACGAGATGTGGATGAGGAGGTGGAACCAGTGTTTGCGACATAACAATTGCAGAGAACTTCATGTGCAAATGAAATTAATGCTGTCAATTTGTTTCAATTGCCTAATTGTACTTGAATGCCTAGTTTTACGGAGCAACCAACTTGCCTTGCTCTCTGTTTCTGCGTGTTTTACTGTTAAATGTCCTATAAGAGACTTGCTGGTTTTTGCAGCCAGTTGACTGGGATATATGATTGATGACCAAAATGGTCATCCACAGTATAATGCTTTTGTCATCAAACCGTTGCCTCTCGTTAAAATGACCTCAGGATCCCATTAAGATATATAACCATTTAGTACAAATCCATACTTGCCATTTTGAGCCAGGATGTCCTTCAGAAATACTTGCTGCTCATCTACAGTATGACTGGATAACTTGCAATCTTGTGGTGGATGTATCTTTTTACTTCCATGTTACCTGAATAGAAAACAGAACTATATTTTTTAAAGGTTTGGGGAAGGATGTCTATGATAAGTAGCAAACCATTTTTGTGTTTCCAACAGAAACAGATGATCCTTAATGCAATCTTTTGATCGTTCTATATTTCACTCAACTTCCAATTCTTTAGGCTTCTCTCTGGCAGCACAGAGAAAAATCTGGTCGATACATGTATGTAAGGTTGGAGAGTCCGTCACTTCTCTGAGAGTCTTTGTAGTTTTTTGATTTCTCTGGAGGTCTCTCTTGCAGGATTTGTTTGAGTCATCATATTGATCGTGGATGCTACTTATCTGTAATCTCTCCTTTTGTTTTATTTCCTTCTTTATTCTCTTCATGGCCTCTCATATTAAAAATCCTTGTGCCATTCTGGCTTCACTTGAATCAACAATCTTTTTTTTTTAAATATCAATTTGAAATGATGAGCTCCAATATCTTTCAATATGAGTAGAAGATTATGTGATGAGATTTCTCCTTGGCTACGTGAAATGTACTCCTTTCTTCTATTGCTGAGCATATATGAGCCCTGCTTGTATTCAATTTTATGGGTTGTCATCCTTCAACTGTTTACCCATGTCCACTCCATGGTGGAAGTCAAGGCTTTAGTATGTGTTCTGATTCTGTTCGCTAATCCATGCTGTTAATCTTAAGTTTAAACCCTCAGGGCTGAAATACGATGTCATTGCTAAAGGGATGAGACCAGACTGTAGCTAGCCTTGGTGGATTATGGGTTTGACATGTCAAGATATACCAATATGGCAAATTAATAATATATGCTTGCCCTCTTGGAGTGTCGGGTTCAGGAGTCCAGGTGGTTGTCCTCTTTGAGTTCAGCATGCAGGAGTGCCCGCTTGAGAGTTTAGCTGATTTTGTATCCATCTGAGTCTTGTTAACCCTCCTTGTTCAGTCGCATACCTCCTATTGAATTTGAGAATCAACACTAAGTGTCGTCGCAGGATATTCCAGAATGATGTCTCTTCTGTCTTATTATCTGTGGCTTGAAGTGGTGCTAGTTTACGGCATTGTTGATACACAAATGGAGTAGTTCTGGGAGAGGGAGGTAATATTTGGAAATGCAAAAATACAATCGTCCAGTGAAACAAAGTCAGCTTGCTGGTGAGGGTGTCTCAGCCGCTCCGTTGAGAAGTCGCTTGCTGCTGGGCAGGAGTCTGCAAGATCCTGAGACAAGTCGTTCAGAAAATTTACAAGGAGAGCCAGCAATTGAAAATTGTAGGTCCTTGTTGCTGTTTAGATACAAAAGCAAGCATTCCCTTGTTGTTTGTTGATCAACGGGAAATTCGGGAAGCACCTCTATGTTCCTCACGCTAACTAAAATTTACACCGAGCAGTTAGGGGAACAATGTCGTCGATTGTATTGTTCCCCCCAGCCCACCATGGCTACGTCTTGTTTAGCAATCGGTACAAATAAATGGATCGATGGTTTCATTTCATGATACTCGGACGTGCATTGAAAAGGGGTGACTATTGGATGACTTCCAAAAGCATGATGGTAGCAGAATTGAAGTTGAAGTTTAATTGCATGACGAAGGCTGCTCAAAGTTTCATTCGTCGACTAGCAATTGATGACCATCAACCGCTAGCTAGGCATTCTTCCGTCTTTCATCATTTCTAAATGAAAACAGCTCATATTTTCCTCCGTATTCTCTCCTGGGTTCCTTGCAGGAAAAGAAAGTACCCACCCAAACCAGTGATCATCTGTCCTTGTACCAATCCAATGTCTAGCCAAAAGAAGAGAACCGCTGTAATACTGCCAAATGAAGCAAATGATTATTGCTTCTATAAGAGGCAAAAGCTTGGTTTATAAGCAAATGGTACCGTTTCTCAATGGGCATTGGACGAGCAAAAAGCCTAGTTTTTACTTTACTAATTTGAAGGGGGCAGTCGGCAACTCCCGCATTATTACCGATGTTTATTTTCTCCATTTTAAGTCAATGCAACTCGATCAAAACCGTGCACTGTTATCATTGATGCCCATCGTCCTCCTCTAGATCTGCCCTTTTGTCGTTGGAAATGGCGCTCTTTCATTCTTTTTTTTTAATAGGTTTTTTGGTTTCTTGTGTTGAGAAGAGAAATGAATGGACATCGATTAGAAATTGCAAGGTCGATAATTTCGATATTTGGAAAAAAAAAAATGGCCCAAATTAAGCAAAATTGTTTATAGGGATGCCCACCTGACAGAAAACAGAAACAATCGTTATGTAAATTACTTTGCATGCATATCTGATTTCCGTCAATGAAGCAATAAAAAGGGCGCCGTCATTCTCGAATGGAAACGTGAAAGTTGAAACGGATCCTATCGAGAAAAAAGAAGACCACATAACATATTTGAAGCACAGGATGCTTCCTTTAAACTGCAGAAAAGCATAATTATATTTCTTAAGCAACGCATGTCACAGCCCCTACCCAAAGAGTCACCATAAAAGCTATTCCTTTTTCTTTTTTCTTTTATTTTCTTGGTGTGTTTTTCCCGAACGTAGAAAGCATTCCCTTTGCTTTGGTGCAACAAGTGGAAGCTTCGGATTGGCAAAATGGGGAATTCTGGAATGATGTGAACTGGGGTTCAAGAAACCAAAGAAACTTTTAAGCTTTCTTATATAACAGTGACAGATGTGCATGGTGAGATTGTGGATATATATACGTTAGTGTTCACGCAAGAGAGACAATCCCATGTACAGTTTGCAGAGCATTCCTTCCTCTGGGTGTTGAATTTTGTCTGTCCTTTTCTGTGTTACAGACTTATGTCTGGCCATTGAAAAATCTGAGAGCAACTCGAAAAATTCGGGTGAATTCCTATCATTGGGCAGGGAAACAAGCAAAACAGGTGACTCTACATGTTCTTGTGCTCATCTCACCACTTGATGAACGCTAGGTGCTATTTAGACGTGAATTCCGATGTTGAAGAAAGTTGAGGCTTGATCATCTTTTTCCTGCTAGTAGTAAGGTGGCGGTGAATTTGGTGCGCCCCAATTTGATCTTATCTGGAGAGAGTGCACTGATTATTGGAAGATGAAGCAACTGGCAAGCAAGGTACCGGAGAGTGTGGTTCATGAGCCTTCCACATGTAGAGATGATACTGAATCCAATGCCGGCACTGAGTCTGAAATAGATGGCTCTCTGTTGTAAGTGTCTTGCATTTGCAGTGAGCTTGCCTGATAAATGCATCTGTTTCTTCCTTCCATGTAAATTTCACCTTTGAGAATAATTCACGTAGCAATTGACATGTGCCATCTATTGATTGATTGTTCTGATTCTGGAATGCAGCAACGACGAGGCGAGGCAGCCTCTATCTAGGAAGATTCCAATCCCTTCTTCTAGGATTAACCCTTATCGCATTGTTATTGTAATGCGCCTTCTCGTGGTTGGATTCTTCTTCTACTACCGTCTGAAGAATCCAGTTCACGATGCGTACATGTTGTGGTTGGTATCTGTAGTTTGCGAAATATGGTTCGCTGTGGCTTGGATGTTGGAGCAGTTCCCTAAATGGCATCCGGTGAACCGCGAGACCTATGGCGAGAGGCTTGCCCTGAGGTTTTGTTGTTCATTCGTTAAATTGTCCACTGAAAGTTTCCTCTCTGCTGAGTTTATTGTTGCTCAAAAGTTTCACACGTTACCGTTGTTGGCACAGATATAACAGGACAGGAGAGCCGTCTCAACTTCCTGCAGTTGATATTGTAGTCACCACCAACGATCCTTTAAATGAGCCTCCCCTTGTTACAGCCAATACTGTACTATCCGTTCTTGCAGTGGATTACCCGGTCGAAAAAGTTTCTTGCTACGTTTCAGATGATGGAGCTGCGATTCTCACGTTCGAGACTCTACAAGAAACGTCCGAATTTGCGAGAAAGTGGGTTCCCTTTTGCAAGAAGTACAGCATCGAGCCAAGGGCCCCGGAGCAGTATTTCTTGTGCAATGTGGATTACTTAAAGAACAAGATTCATCCGTCCTTTGTCAAAGAGCGCCGAGCCATGAAAGTAGGAAACTCTTCTGGTATATATGTACAACAATTTGTCACGTGACATGGTTTTTTTGCATGTCAATGATATTGGAACTACTTGTGACTGTATACAGAGAGAATACGAGGAGTTCAAAGTGCGGATTAATGGGCTCGTGGCAAAGGCAAGGAAAATTCCAGATGAAGGATGGGTCATGAAAGATGGCACGCCATGGCCTGGAAATAACGTGCGTGATCATCCGGGAATGATCCAGGTTTGTCCCTCAGTTCCATCCACATATTTCCTGCACTGATGTCATCTATGTGCTGCGTTAATAAATTTCACTGTGCATTTAAGGATGCCAACCAATATATACAAGAAGATAATTTCCAATAGTGTATTTAAGATTCATGCCGAACCTGCTGTGGATTGGAAAACTCCCTCAAACCGATAGATAATTTGTGCCGCCAAGCATTAAAGGATCATATTACTCTCCCTTTTGTGTCTCTGTTATGCAGCTAATGTTTTTTTCTTCACTCTTCTTGTTCTGCTGAAGATCTTTTTGGGCCATAAAGGAGGACATGATGCCGATGGTAACGAGCTTCCCCAGCTGATCTATGTGTCTCGCGAAAAGCATCCTGGATTTCGACACCACAGTAAAGCTGGTGCGATGAACACACTTGTAAGTCATAATTGCATAAGCTTAAGCTTTTCTACCTTAATTTAGGGATCAAATCAACTGACTGGTATCGACCTTCGACAGGTTCGTGTATCAGGAATACTTACCAACGGACCTTTCTTGTTAAACCTGAATTATGACCATTATGTTAACAACAGCAAGGCACTGCAGGAAGCAATGTGCTTCCTAATGGATCCAAATTATGCAGAATCGGGTTGTTATGTTCAATTTCCTCTGAGATTCAATGGGGTCGATAAGAATGATCACTATGCTAACCGCAACACCATTTTCTTCGATGTAAGTTGCACATCTTCTGTTTCCTATGTAGTCCATTAGTCATGCTTTATGCGCTCCATGACTGCCTTTTTTGAATTTCAGATAAATTTGAGAGGCTTAGACGGCATTCAGGGCCCCTTATATGTCGGTAGTGGGTGCGTTTTCAACAGGCGAGCTCTTTATGGTTATGAGGCTCCACGCAAGATCAAACAGAGAAAGAAAGGAATTGTCTCGACGTGTTTTGGAGGGTCACGTAGAGGGAGTTCTACAGCAAAAAAGAGAAGTGACAAGAAAATGAAAATTTCAAGCAAGAGTGCGGACCCTAACGCTCCAGCGGTCAATCTAGAAGATCCTCAAGAAAGGATAGAAGGTGGTTTTATACAGTTCCAGTTAGTGTATATTAACGTACTCTCGCTTATGACTATGAAAACTTCATTTTTATCACCGATCTGTAAATCAACATTCAGGCTAGGGTCCTTTCTCATTGGCTTTCATCGTCTTTCGGGTCGTACTTTCTCACGGATTTTGAAGAAGTGATCTGAAAATGCAGTTTAGTTTAGACCCACATGATAATGAAACTCCTGAGGCCTGGAGCAATAGCTATTAATCCATTTAAGACCGTAACATGGTGTAGAAAAGATTGATTTTGGCAAATCACCTCATAATGACTGAAGCAATGGCGGGCAAGTTAAGGTTGTCTCGGACTAGTGAAGCTAGATAATGATCACCCATGGAAGTTTTGATGTGTAGGTGATGGATACGAGGATGAGAAGTCGCAGCTCATGTCGCACTTGAGCCTGGAGAAATGGTATGGTCAATCATACGGCTTCATCGAGTCGGTACTACTTGAAACAGGGGACATTTCTCAGTTCGCATCTCCAGAAGCTCTCCTCAAAGAAGCCATTCATGTTATTAGCTGCGGATACGAAGACGGCACCAAATGGGGAAGCGAAGTATGCCTCTATCACCCAATTCTATGGTGGTTTGCTGAAACACTTTAGATGAACATGAGCTTTTTGCCCAGTATAAACGAAATGAAAATATTCCTTGGTGACAAAGAATGCTTGGAATCTACTGTCTCTGTGACCATGATGTTATTTTTGCAGATAGGATGGATCTACGGTTCTGCATCAGAGGAGTTCGTGACGGGACTAAAGATGCATGGCCGTGGTTGGAGATCGATCTATTGCATGCCGAAACGTGCTGCTTTTATAGGCTCTGCTCCTGCTAACCTGTCGGATCGCCTAAATCAAGTTCTCCGTTGGGCCCAAGGTTCGGTTCAAGTGCTCCTTAGCCAGCATTGCCCCATTTGGTATGGCTTCGGTGGGAGACTGAAATTGCTTCAACGGCTTGCATATATCAATGCCACGGTCTATCCATTCACGGCCATCCCGCTGCTTGCATATTGCACATTGCCGGCTGTCTGTCTATTCACCGGAAAGTTCATAATCCCACAGGTACCCTTGATATGTATTGGATTGTGACCTCTCTTGACTCTCGTAAGACGTTAGTTTTGTTAAAATATCACGTATTATATCCAAACAAGTTGTGATAAGTCGAAACTGCATCGTTGTGTTCATTTGACAAACTATCCATCATATATATCTGCAACACGTAAATAGAGACTTAATGCTTCTGATCTGTAGCTTATTGTTTCTTTTCTCCAAATGCAGATCACCATCATAGGCATTATCTCTTTTATCTCGCTAACTTTATCGATCATCGCCACCAACATACTAGAAATGAGATGGAGCGGGGTGAGGATTGATGAGTGGTGGAGTAACGAACAGTTCTGGGTAATAGGAGGTGTCTCGGCGAACCTGTTCGCTATCTTCCAAGGCCTGCTCAAAGTCCTCACCAGAATCGATATCAGTTCACGTACTTCTTCCAAAGAATCCAGCGAAAATACCGACTTTCCTGAGCTGTACATGTTCAAATGGACGAGCCTGCTCATCCCACCAACGACCCTCCTAATCATAAACCTGATTGGACTGGTTGCCGGATTGTCTAGTGCCATTAGCAGTGGGCATCATGTTTGGAGCATGCTGTTCTGCAAGCTGTTCTTCGCTTTCTGGGTGATAATTCATCTCTATCCCTTCTTCAAAGGACTAACTAGCAACCAGAACAGAGTGCCAACCATCGTCATCGTGTGGTCGATTCTGCTGGCCTCTATCTTTTCCTTGCTCTGGGTGCACATCAATCCTTTTACAACCCGGGTGGTCGGCCCAAGTTACGAGCAGTGTGGAATCAACTGCTAGGTACCATAGAAATCTTGCTCAAATCCGAGCGTGTTCAGAACTTCTCACCACACATGTTCAGTTCGACAAATAGGCCATATGAGTGAACTTTCACTGTGTAGAGTTTCGTGAATCGATTGATTTGTTGATCTTATACGGAAATGTAAACCTAGCATTATACGGTTGGGTTGCAGACAAGTTCCAATGTTGATCTTTGATAAAGTTCGGTTTTGTTTGAATAATGACTTGGACATATATGCATTGCAGCGATGCAAAATGCACAACTCTCAGTGCAACAACACTTTTTTCTGTGTTTCCCGTAGTAAAGATCGATTCATTCGCGTGATTCCAATATCTCCTTCGTTCAGGAGTTACGAATGATGAGCCACAAACACTTTTCACTGTTTCTGCTAGAAAAGGAGGCAACGGTCGCAAGAAAGTTTTGCAGTCCATGCAGCTTTTAGGAAAGCAGCATGATTAGATATTATGAGAGACAAGGACTTGGAGGCTTCAGTACTACTTTTCTTCCCATCAAAGAAAGGAACGGTATAAAGACTCTTCCTCACTATAGTCTCCAAAAGAAATATGGTGAGAAGTATTCTAGAGAATAGTGAGATGAGAGGAGACCATAAAGGTATAGACTAGGCTAAAATCTCACTTCGATTCCATAATGAAAAGTCTAGCTTAAAACCTTAAAACCTTAAATTGATAAGTGGAGAGAAATCATGTTACAAAATAAAAAATAAAAACAAGATAAGTCCATTAGAAGTCCTAAAACTTATTATAAAAGTGTAATTGAGTTATGAAACCTTTAAAAATGACAATTAAGTCATAAATCTTCTCACGAAAATATAATTGAGTCTTAAAACTTTCAAAAAGTGTAATCAAGTCTTAAAACTTATCAATTAAGTCATAAATCTTGTCACGAAAATGCGATTGTGTCCTAAAACTTTCAAAAAATGTAATCAAGTCCTAAAACTTGTCAAATATATTCACTCAAGTCCTTACGTTAATTTATATTTTTTGAAAGTTTTGGGACTCAATTATACATTCGTAACAAGTTTTAGAATTCAATTACACTTTTTGAAAACTTTATTATTCGATTGCATTTCCGTGACAAATTTTAGAACTTAATTGCAATTCTTGAAAGTTTTAGAACTCAATCTCAATAAGTTTTAAGACTTCTAATGCATTTATCGAACATGCTAAGAATAAACATTCATTCTTTTGGTGAAGTGGATTAGGACCTCCATTTGGAGTTTCGAACATCAAATCATCATGGGGACTCAAATGCTCGAGGGAAATTTGATCGATGAAGGTATATTCCCTGAAATTTGACAAAAAGGGTCTCTATATCTCGCATTGCTTTTCAGTAAATTCTATTATTAAAGAGATATACATAGAATATCTAATCAAGAGAGCACCAAATGAAGCTAGGATTTCCAAGAGTAAAATGAAATATTTCGTATTGTTGACACATAAGAATCTCTAATTGCAAAGAGAATAAGTGAGCAATAGCTCAAACCAACTCTGCAACACCATTCCCATATATTTTCAAACCTTAACACTGATCACGGGCACTACACACCCTCTCCCCTCCTTTTACGCTTTTACCCCTCCTATCTCCCTTAAACAAATAAAAAGAAAACCCCCACAAAAAAAGAAAATGACTAAAAATAAAAGAAAAACTCACCGTCTCCCAGCAGCAGCAGCCCCGCTTCACTTCTTCTCCGCTTGCTCCGGCTCCGGCGCCGGCGCCGCCGCCGGCTTCTCCTCCGGCGCGGGCTTCTCCTCCGGCGGCGGGAGCCCGCTGTCGATGCAGCTCCTGCACCGCCTCTCGACCCAGCCCTCGATGTCGGTATCCCCGCTCCCGCCGAGGTGCCGCCCTCCGCAGAGGCGGGCCACGATCCCCGCGACCACGCCGATGATCGTGATCGCCGCCAGCACCACCACCAGCGTCTCGATGGACCGGCGCGCGTAGCGGCCCGGCGGCGGGGGAGGCCCCGCGAGCGGCGTGTACAGGCCGTCGTCCGCCATCGGCGCCGGGGGAGGCTCTGTTTCTCGGCGAAGGGAGTTGTCGAGGACGTGCATGCGAAGCAGACGACGCCGGACGGCGATGCGAACGAGACTGTCAACTGCTGAAGCTGAGAAGGAGAGACGGCGAGAGAGAGAGAGAGAAAGAGAGAGAAAGAGCGAGAAAGAGGCGAGGAGAGAGAGATGGAAATGGCAGCAGAGAAAGGCAGAGGAAAGGAAAAGCGGTTTAACGGCATTGTTTCTCGGAAAATCGCAAATATAAATTTTTTGTTAATTTCGGGAAGAGAAATTTAAAAACACCAACGATTTTTTTAATTTTTAATTTTTATAATAGTTCGATTTGAGCTGTTATCATTGGTACTTACATTCTTGTTGGACATCAAGGTCGCTGCTTATGAAATGTATTTATTCCGTGAGACAATAAGAATACCAAACCAATTGAAAAAGAAAAATAAAATTCCAAGTCTGGATCATATGATTCGTATTTAATGTCTAGTATACTCATGGCTTTACTCTTCAACTTTCCTCTGAATTCGCACGGGCAAACTAGTACCATGCCCGTACCACCTTCGCTAAAATGACAACAAAAAAAAAGGTACGATTTTACAATTAAATCGAATGGGGGTAGAAAAAATTGTGTGGAGGAAAATTTCTCTCCTTATGCATTCTGGGAAAAATGTAGAAAGGGGGAGAAAAATGTTAATGCCTTTTAATTTAATCGACCCGGAATTACAAAAAAGAAAAATAGAGAATGGGAGAGAATGGGACAATCTGACATGTCAGGGGTGGGTTTTGGACTACTACCTGGCACCTGAGCGGAAAATGACTATGGTAGCCCCACGTGAAAATTTCAGATTGGCGGGTGGCGAGCTCGAGGCCCAAGTCGAGATCCTGTGTGTTACCTCTCCCTTTCATCAGAATCTTACCCTTCTTGTCACCATCTTCGTGCATTTAAATGCGGGGGTTGAAGTTTATGATTTGCTGAGGCAGCAAGCATGTCTTTTTATGGATTTTCACCGACAGAACGGTCCGTCAAAACAAGTCACAACCATCCAAGTCGAAATCTTTCGAAGGGGGCGAGACGTGTCACATTTCAATTCGATGGTTAAAAATGACCACAAGTGATCAAATGGTGTCTAGAAATTTCTTAGAAGGTTGGGCCCTCTAGGCCATATAAAAAAGATTCTCAGGCCCTGATTGGGTTGCTAGGGCCCAACCTGACCTAGGTCCAAAATGGGGCATGGCCCGTGACCTAATGGGTTCATCTCGAGCCCAACCAGCATGACTTGTTGCCCTGCCCTAATTCCAAATCCATAGACTTAGGGATATTGAACTGAGTTCTTTTATCTCAAATGAAACGAATGCATTCCCAATCTATGATTTTGAGCAAATTCGTTGATTTGTAAATAGCGAAAACTGAATGCTGAGTATTTTTGTCTCTTAAGTAAAACTCCATGTATTTTCTCTACATATTTTGAAAAGCAAATATATTTTTGTGTCACGTATATAAGTTGAAGCTCTTTTTTTTCTTTTTTTCTTTGTTTGCACCCGTCCCTCTTTTCCTAACCCTTGCACTTTCAACCGAGGGTATTCTCGTCGCACTATTAAAATAAACTCTGGAAGAAGCATTTTACGCAAGTCGCCCGGTCAAAGCCCAAGGTCCATCAAGCCCGTGAAGCCGAAAGTAGGCTTTTCTGGCTGATAGCCCCATATCAAGCCCATCTCCTCAGTCCCGGACAGACCCGGCCCAATAGCCACCGCTCGTCTTCTCCGCACAAAAACCCTAGCACCACTGCCGCCACCTATAAAGCCTTCCTTCGTTCGCCGTCTCACTCTCTCAGACCCTCGCCAGCGCTCCCCTCGCCTCCTCGATCGCCGCCCCCGTCCCTCGCATTCGACAGAGAGAAGAAAAGCCATGGCGGAAAGAGGCGGAGGCGACCGCGGCGGCTTCGGCCGTGGATTCGGCGGCCGCGGAGGCCGGGGCGACCGGGGCCGTGGCCGCCGCCGCGCGCCGCGCCAGGAGGAGGAGAAGTGGGTCCCCGTCACCAAGCTCGGCCGCCTCGTGAAGGAGGGCAAGATCCACTCCCTGGAGCAAATCTACCTCCACTCGCTGCCGATCAAGGAGTACCAGATCATCGACACCCTGGTGGGGCCGTCGCTCAAGGACGAGGTGATGAAGATCATGCCCGTCCAGAAGCAGACCCGGGCCGGGCAGCGGACCCGGTTCAAGGCCTTCGTGGTCGTCGGCGACAACAACGGCCACGTCGGGCTCGGGGTCAAGTGCAGCAAGGAGGTGGCCACCGCCATCCGCGGCTCGATCATCCTGGCGAAGCTGTCGGTGATTCCCGTGAGGAGGGGATACTGGGGGAACAAGATTGGGAAGCCGCACACCGTGCCGTGCAAGGTCACCGGCAAGTGCGGGTCGGTCACCGTCAGGATGGTGCCGGCGCCGCGGGGAGCAGGGATCGTGGCGGCCCGCGTGCCGAAGAAGGTGCTCCAGTTCGCGGGTATCGAGGACGTGTTCACGTCGTCCAGGGGATCCACGAAGACTCTTGGGAACTTCGTCAAGGTATGTCCTTTACTCGAGCGAGCTTGGTTTTGTTCTGTTTTGTCTTTTCGTTGCATTCTTAGACCATGCTTTGATGATGATGCGCTGGATGTTTTTGTCTTGTGAAGTGAAAGTGTGAAAATGGACTATATTAGAAGGCCTTTGACCTGTTTGAATTCTTAATGTCGAGTATGAGCTCGACGCTATGACCTGTCTTTGTGTAGTTTGCGTGTAGTAGTGATCATCACGGGCTTTATAAGCAAGTTCCACCCAATGGTGTCGTTGATGATCGCTAAAGTTTGGTCCTTTAGCTCATCATTGTCATGAATTTGTATGCAGACTTCATATGAAATTTGCACTTCTCGTCATGACAATCCATTGCTTATGCGGTATAGTTTTATGAGATGAAGTTTCCGTGAAGCAGACTAGAATGGATGCTTTCTTGCTTTACGATCAATCTCTGAATCTAGTCTTCCTCCCCAATATTACGCCGTTATGGTCCAATTGGTTATGATGCCAGGATTTTGCAACATTTGATTGATCCAGATTCTGTGTATTCCATTTACTATAGAAGTTCCCAGGGAATTCATAGACAGACTGTTTCCTATAAAAAAAAAGTAGTTAATCTTTCATATCCTTACTGAGTTGATCCCACAGATACGTATAATTCAGAAGACTGAGTGATTAATATATGCAGTATCTCTTTCTTTTATCAAATGTCCAACCGGTTGACTCTCTTTGTAGAATGGTCATTGTGTTGTTCGTCAATCCACTGCAGTCTTTACTCTCGAATGCATAGTTTTAGATTAAAAGAAACTAGAAGAAACATAGAATTTAACCAAAAGAGTTTCTTAAGGCAGGGTTGGGTGGACACGTAGGACAAAATTTGCTTTCTGTAGTCGATAAACTTCCATCTGAAATTTGCCTGATCTGCTTCCTCATGAATGGCCTATGCTGTACTTTGTCTATGCGATGCCATGGTGTTGAAGTGACATTTCTTGGTCATGGAATTTTGGCCTTCCATTTTTTTTTCTTACTTTTTATTTCCTGCGATTTTCCTCAACATCCTTGATCAAACTTTTTCTCTAATTTGGAGATGTCTGTGTGTGCATTGAGACTGTGCAAGTTCTTGTAGAGTTTAGTAACGTTTGGTGCTCTATATAAATCTTGCTTGTCTGCAGGCAACCTTTGACTGCCTCCTGAAGACTTATGGCTTCCTTTCCCCCGATTTCTGGAGGGAGACAAGATTCATAAAGTCTCCCTTCCAGGAGTACACTGATCTGTTGGCGAAGCCCACCGGGAAGCTGCTCGTATTGGATGACGGCGAGAGGATTGATGCCTGAAGTAGCTCTTTGGCGGCTATGAGTCGTGTAGTTCGCATCAGCAACTTTTTTACTTTAGATTGTTTTGTGTTGTTTGTCTTCACATTTGTACGACATTCAGTGCCTTTTTTGTTATAATTTGGATTGAGAATGGGATATTTGGTCCATACTAAAAAAGATTTTCCAGAGCTTCTCGTCAAATATCTGGCCGTGCTTTTGATTGCACGAATGCGCGTGCTCAATCAACTCGGCGAAAATCCAATCTGCCGTGCGGAGGGAATTTGCCATGTGGGAAAATCTGTGTAGATAGGGAAAGGCCGAGCCTAAATGATACGCTCAGCCAAATTGCGGACGGGGCTTGAGCTGGGGACCTGCTGTTTGGTTCATAACTTTGTTCTGTTCAAGTGTAAAGGTGGCGAGGTTTTATCCTCTGATGTCCAATATCCACAAGAGCATTTAATTTCCGCTGCAATCAATGAGCAACACGGTTTAAGATTAAGACGCAAACTCATAAAATTGTGCTAATCATTTTGATTCTAGCTCAAGTGCTGGGTAAGCTATCCAAAACTCTTCTCTGAACTTTTGGTTTTATGCGTTTGTTCCTTAAACTTGCATTTTGTGTTTTCATTAGCCGGCCGCTAATGCATCAAGTCTCTGTTACCGAAATTCGCTACAGTTCACTTCTATTACTCAGCAGACCGTCGTTAGCAATGACGAAACATGGATGAAAACGAGGAAGTAACGTTCCGAGGCTACCGCTTGAGTTGTTTTGCACTTTTGACTCCAAGAGTTGCGTCCTTCATCAAAGTTAGTAAAACTAGAAGTGAGCAAAGAGCATAGACAGGTTGGTGGTTTTCGAAACTCACTCGGCCCAAGTCTGTCCTACAACCACGTCAATAGTTGCGCCTCTTTTCGAGCCCAATAGGCTCATCGAATCCTTGGGGCACCATTTTACTTTCTCACACGTTTCTCCACCCAATTCCATATGCATGTTTAGTCCCCTAGTTCAGCACGTTCTCTTGATGAACCCCGGTTCATAACCGGTTCGGTTTTCGATCCTAAACCTCAAACTGGGTCTGTTCTAATATGGAATTACCGAACCGACCAAGACCGGTTTCCCGTTTTCAGAACCGGCATCGGATCGGTCCCCGTCTGAACGTGAACCAGCTTTAGATGGGCCGTATGAGGTTGGTTCCGGCCTGTTTCCGGATTGAACCAGATTATTATTAATCGGGGTCAAAAGTGAGTCATTTCAGAAGCACAGGGGTTGAAAGTATAATTTCTCAAGAGATATGTATAACCCTGTAACCAAACACTCCGAAATGCCCCCTCCAAAACCCTAGCTCTCGCGCCACATATATATTTTCTCACTCTCTGCCTCATCCATCAAACCCTAGCTCATTTGCTTCCGCACCGCTACCTCGCGAACCCGAGAAAACCACGATGGCAGAGAGAGGCGGAGGCGACCGCGGCGGCTTCGGCCGTGGATTCGGCGGCCGCGGAGGCCGGGGCGACCGGGGCCGTGGCCGCCGCCGCGCGCCGCGCCAGGAGGAGGAGAAGTGGGTGCCCGTCACCAAGCTCGGCCGCCTCGTGAAGGAGGGCAAGATCCACTCCCTGGAGCAAATCTACCTCCACTCGCTGCCGATCAAGGAGTACCAGATCATCGACACCCTGGTCGGGCCGTCGCTCAAGGACGAGGTGATGAAGATCATGCCCGTCCAGAAGCAGACCCGGGCCGGGCAGCGGACCCGGTTCAAGGCCTTCGTGGTCGTCGGCGACAACAACGGCCACGTCGGGCTCGGGGTCAAGTGCAGCAAGGAGGTGGCCACCGCCATCCGCGGCTCGATCATCCTGGCGAAGCTGTCGGTGATTCCCGTGAGGAGGGGATACTGGGGGAACAAGATCGGGAAGCCCCACACCGTGCCGTGCAAGGTCACCGGCAAGTGCGGGTCGGTCACGGTGAGGATGGTGCCGGCGCCGCGAGGGGCCGGGATCGTGGCGGCGCGTGTGCCGAAGAAGGTGCTCCAGTTCGCTGGTATCGAGGACGTGTTCACCTCGTCTAGAGGGTCTACCAAGACTCTCGGAAACTTTGTGAAGGTATGGTCGTTTTGGGTGTAGATATTCTCATGCTGTATTGATTGGATTTGCCATCTGTTTAGGCTGGGTGATGCGCTTATTTGGTTTCGGCTAGTTGTTTGATAAGTTTGGTATGGATGACGATAGCTTCTTTGTAGTTGAGGTTTGTGAGTTGTTCGTGCATACCTTGCCTCCGATACATTTGGGATTATACTTGGGAAGTTCAAGGCAAATTCATTGAAAGTGACTGATGTTATCTGCTTTGCCCTGATTTTGGAATTACTGAGGTGGTCGGTCCTGAACTCCCATAGCTTGTCATCTCCATGAGAGCAAATTCTAACTTGGCATAAGTGTTTGATTCTGACTTTGCCTCATGGAGACAATGAGAGAACGAGGGGGAGTGGGATTGGGATGATGGCTTAAATTCTGATGCTGAATCTTGGGGATTAGATTAATATGAAATATTATACGGCTTGTGCATTTAATTCCACATTTGATCTTTGTGCCTTCTGTTTTTCTCTAATTGTGCAGGCTTGGTGCTCTCTGTTAGTCAGAGCGTGTGAAATGGAAAAAAAAAAGTAGAAATAAGTTTTAGAATCTACTTCTTTGAAAACAAAGAGAAAGAGTAGAATCTAACCGAGATGGGTTGTTTAAGGTTGGCCTTTTGGAGGGCTACGTTTAAGTCTCTGCTGACCTCTTTAGCTCAGAAATTTAGGCTAAGCATTAAGCATGTCCCCTACCTGAGTCAAGCTTCATTTTATCCTTTCCACCTTGAAAGAAGACCAAGCCGATAACGCCCCTTTACCACGAGCAAGCCTGTTATTAGATTCTATTGATGCTGGACGGCGGGATGAAATTTTACTTGAACTGTGCCTGTTCTGCTGTGCTTCCTTTCCAACTTGTTGATACAGTTCTTAAGTGATGTTTCTGAGTTATGGAAGTGTGTGCCTTCTGATGTTCAGTTGCATTTCCTAGTTTCTGACTGATATGTCTATCGAGGTTTCTCAAATTCATCTAGAAGTAGTAGTAGATGCATTATGTTCATTTCATGAGGAAGGCATTTTTTGTGTATCAAAAGTTAATCGGGTTCTATGTATCACTCTGCTTGTATGTAGGCAACCTTTGACTGTCTGCTGAAGACATACGGCTTCCTTACTCCGGACTTTTGGAGGGAAACGCGATTCACAAAGTCTCCATTCCAGGAGTACACAGATATGTTGGCTAAGCCCACTGGGAAAGCACTCATTTTGGACGATGCTGAGAGAATCGATGTCTGAGCTAGCATTTCGGCTGTTAAGAGTGTCTAGTTTTTGTTAGTACTTTTAATTTGTTTAAGATGTTATGTTTTTCCTTCTGAGATACCATGTTGCTACCTTAACGGTATGACTAGGCACTGCTTCATTTTGTGCTTTTTGTCTTGATTTTGATGAAGGTTGAAATACTGTGATAAATCTTTCAGATCTTCATATCGAGTTCTCGTTCAAGTTATAATGTCTCGAAAGAGCAGGTCTTTTTGAGCTGGTCGCCGCATCTTTTTCTTTTTGAATCTTTTCGACATTTCATGTCTTATCTATGATCTACTCAAAAGGGGAATTGCATTCTTAACAGAAGCTACCGTCGATGTCGAAGTTGAACGCTCCAAAGGGAAAGGATGTTGCCTGTGTTTTCGATTGATATGGTCTGTTCCTGGATGGGTAGGATACAGACTTTGGATCTAGAACCTATCTTTGCTCTAATACCGGTTTTTGAACCTGTCGGGTCGACCTAAGAACTTATATTTCTTTTGTTCCCATTTCTGGATTCATTTTTTTTTTTTCAATAAGATAGTATGAGTTACAAAATCATTCGAAGTAAAAGATGAATAATAGAATTATCCTCTCTAACAAAAGCTACAATCCAAAAGATGATTCAAACATGCAACGTAAATCATTAATTATAAAATTCCATCCCTTATTCATCCATTAAAATATTGCTTCGATTTTTAACAACCTGAAAATAAAACAAACAACAAAATAAAATTTGCAATAAATTTATATAAAACTTCAATCAAGAGGTTAGAAATAGACTAGTCGGTTTGAATCTTGGGTGGGTCTTTACTCAGAATCATAATCCAGATCTGTTTTTCAGGGGTCTAGTCTGGTTTTCGGATAGAACCGATCTGGTCCAATATTCCTAATTATTGCTGGCCTTTAAACTAGTAAGGCCCCAATGACTTTTGACAAGTTTTGATAATTAAAAATTATGTGCCGGCTTCAGCCTTGTTAGACAGAAAATACACTGGAATGCTTGACTCGGGAAGTGAGAACTTTTCGATGCGATCGAAATGAGCAAAGACCCCCGGTTGCTTTCGCTTCCCTTGGGACGTGCTTGCCTGGGAAATTTTATTGTAGTAGTTAAGCATTCTACCTGCTCACGCCAAACTAGATTAGTTCTTGCATGATCATGCGTGGTTTAGGTACCTACTCCATCAAAAGAAGTTGTCGCAGTTTAAACAAAGGGATGTTGTCACCATGAGATGATGCGGGTCAGAGGTCCTATCCCTTTCACATTGTAAATCGCGGTAAAGAGATTTCGGACGGTGGCAACTGGACCGAATGGCCTTAGCGCCGCAGGAGCATGTAATCTAAACGTTCATCGTGTAACCAGGTTTTGGCATTCGAAGCCGGGTCGACTTGATGTTCTTGTTCTGAGTGATCTTCATGTGACATCCTCATATTACTTTTGATGACTTGAGAACCCCAAACCTCTATCTAGTTTATTATAGCGACTCAAATGGAAAATACGAAAGAATTCGTTAGAAAATCAACTTGAGAATGAGCTCATCGGTCTGACTCTAGGATTGTGCTACACGGATCGTCAATTGTTAATCTTAGCTTTTTCAGAGACACTTTCTTCTTTTAACTAAAGAGGTGCACTGTGGATCCTTGGTGGTGGTAAATGTTATACTTCACCACAATAAGGAGGTTGGGACCTTCATTTCATACGCCCCGCTTCCTAGGCAACCATAATCAGCTAATGGAATTGCACTTCTCATCTTAACGTGCTGATGCCCACATATCTTAACCCTCCAACTGGAAATGATTGTTTTTCTTCCCCCTTCAGTTCAAACGTGATAATTTTAGGACTTACCATGGTCTAATCTTACAAGAGGTCCCCAACTATTATATTTATTGAGACGTGTGGGTCGTCTCTATCTCCTGCGATTAACGTCGAGGAACATCTCAAAGAGAGGCCGGCGACAATCGGCTACTTGTTTCCCCATAAGTGTTTTAAGGACATGTCAAGGTACGTTTTCAGGGGCACTTTCTTCTTCTATTTTTAGGTGTGTTTAGTTTACCTCATATCATCACCTTCTGCCCAGGAAAATATAGCGGGAAAAGACGAGGAAAGCTCTCAGAAATCGGGTCAAAATCCGGATCGTGTCTAGTCTCTCCTTTTTTTTTTTTTTTTTTTTTTTTTTTTTTTTTCCTTCTGGTCTTTGGCTTGGAGCGGTAGCGGCACGAACAAAAAACGAAGACCCGATTCCCCTCCAATCCAATCTCAGGAAGACCCGGCCAACGACTTCCCGGCTCGCTCCGTTCCGATTCCCTTCCCTTTCTTCACGCGGATTTTGGAATTTCTGGCGTCCACCGGGTCGCGCTCGTGTCTTAAATTCCGCGCAAAATCGGGAGTCAAACCTTCTCTCCTCGCCTCTTCTTCTTCTTCCTTCTCCGACTTCGATTCCTCTCCTCGTCGTCCGTCGGCGAATCCTCGGTCCCTCTTGTCCGGTCCGGTCCGGTCCGGTCCGGGGGAGCTCGTCCATATTCCCGATGGGGACGCCGGAGTTTCCCGATCTGGGGAAGCACTGCACCGTCGACGACTGCAAGCTGATCGATTTCCTCCCCTTCACTTGCGATCGCTGCAATCAGGTCTCTCTCTCTCTCTCTCTCTCTCTCTCTCTGTTTTTTTTTTTTTTTTTTTGGGAGGGCTACGCGCTTGGTTGGGAATTGCGTCCGCACGAGTTATCTGGTTCTTTGGTTTAGGATTCGGATGCTCCTTAGTTCAAGATCGTCTCTTGTCTTGATCTTTGTCTTGATTACGGTGCGTGGGGGCGAAGGGGGAGGACGTGACGGCGATAGCGAAATTGCTGGAGCTCGATGTTGGGCCGCTTTTGATTCGTTCATGAGTAGATGCGTTGGGTCGAACTGGTAAATCTATCGCACTGGGTGTGGTTTGCTGTACCAAATGGAATATGCGAAGAGGAATCGGCTTCGTGCACGTCGAAGTTAATTTTGGGAGTATGAACAGCTGCCTGCATATGTAATATTCGAGGATCTGCATCTGGGCACGAAAAGCCTGTTAAAGAGTGAAAGGGAAAGTTGGGATGAATCTAATATCTACGTAGGAAAAGGAACATAGACTGGTGTTTAACGGGAATGTGAGTGCACAGTGAATTCGCTCGATTCTGGAACAGCTAGTTACCTGCGTGTCGAATTGGTTCGGGGGAAGTGGGCACTCATTAGTCATAGATGAAGATGACTCTGGAATTAAAACGCTGAAGTGGAATAAATGTAACATTAAGTGTTGAGCAATGTGTTTTTATTCATATATTTCTAATGAGTGAACTATTTGTTTTTATAGCTAATAATATCATGAATGTCGACCATTCGAGGTAGAACTGACCGAGTGGGGTAACTAGCTAGACGTCGATATATAGATGATAGGATGCATCCGGCATGAGATATTATGTGCATGTCAAGATTCTCTGGAATCAGACAAGTTACCATGGTGTAGCCATTAAGGTCCTCTGCTCACTAGATATTTGCTCTTAAGTCTAGCGGAATGTAATATGTGTTTCTTTCTCATTTTCTGTTTTCCTCTTCGAATTAGTCACTAAAACCAAGATAAGTCCCCCTTTTCCGATTATTGCTTACCAGTTGCGTGGTTTTCGTATCTGGCCACGTTTATCACTTCGTTCGGCTTGGTGCATTCATCTGATTTATGAAAATACATATGGCTGTAGGTATTCTGTCTGGAGCACCGGAGCTACATCAAACATCGATGTCCAAAAGCTGACAAGAAAGACGTTACAGTTGTTATCTGTCCACTCTGCGCAAAAGGTGTCCGGCTTAATCCCGATGAAGACCCAAATATTACTTGGGAGTCCCACGTTAATATAGAGTGTGATCCCTCAAATTATGACAAAGTCACAAAGAAGAGAAAATGCCCTGTACCTGGTTGCAGGGAGATCCTCACATTTTCAAACACAATTAGGTGCAAAGACTGCACTCTGGATCACTGCTTGAAGCACCGGTTTAGTCTAGACCACAATTGTGCAGGTCCAAAAAAGCCAGACGCTACTTTCCCCTTTGTCAATTTTTTGAACAGGAGTAAAAAGGAAGTGTCAAAATCAAGTGGATCTCCAGCAACATCTTCCAAGTGGACAGCGAGATTTCTGAATGCTGCTTCAACAGTTCGAGCCTCAACAGAAGCAGGCGTGGCAAAATTGAGTAATGAATTAAACCGAACATTGCAAATTGCGAAGGATGGGGTGGGGCAGAGTGGCAGCAGCGTTAGCAGTGCTGGTAGTGGAAGTGGAAGTAGGCAGCTAGAGGAGTGCCCACAGTGTGGTGCAAAGTTTTCATCCGTCACTTCTCTCATAGAGCATGTGGAAAAGGTCCACGAGAGCAGTGGTAACCGTGCCCCTGTTCGAAAGGTTACGATTGATGTATGCCCCAAGTGCAGTAGAGGATTTCGTGATCCCATTTCTCTTGTGGAACATGTTGAGAGGGATCATGGTGGTACTTCAACAGCTTAGCTGTACTTTGTGACATTACAAAAGCAACATGTCTAATGAGAGATCTTGGGGAGTTATTCTTTTGTCAAAATTTTAAATTATTGGCAAATGTTCAGTTTGTGAATGCGTCGGACCTATTTGTCTGAGGCCTCATTTGTGACTCTTCTGCAAGTGCACTGTTAATTGTGAGGGGGCCGTGCAAGAGGAAAGGTGGAGTGGGAAATTAGATAGAATTTTGAGCTTTTTGATTGTGAACCACTCTCTGTTAGTTATGCAAACAACTATTTGATGTGGCTTTCCCTTCATTGATGTTTTTTCTGTCCGATGAGGAAATGGAGAGAGAGAAGCATGCCAATGCAGTCTTGCTGGGAAACAATATTACCCCAGATTCTGTCAAATAGCGCCCTACTCAAATGTTGCAATTTCTAGTATATGGCGGTTTTACTCGTGATACGTGAGTATTCTGACAATCGAAGTTTGGCTTAAGAGGTATGTTTGGGTACTTGTTAACGTGATCACTTTATTTCTATGCAATATAAGCTTCCAAGCATCTCGTTCGTCTGTGATAGAATGCTGCCTTGACAATACTTTCAATCATATCGGAATAGAAGTTTCTGGACCATGTCATCTCAATTTTCCATTGGAAATGCACATTCTTCTCCCTCACAAATCTCAAATCTAGAGCAACATTGACATTTACACATGCATTTTTACTGAAGCTTCTGAACTTATTGCAGATGTGGACTCAGCATGCCTTTTCAGCTCAGCACCCTAGATTTGTCACATACTTTAGGAAAACAGTGAAATGAGTTCTTGTAGCTGTTGGAATAATTTTATGCTGAAATGATTGTTGCTTGTGAGTTGGATCATGCTCGTTTTGACCACTCCACTGTCCATCCTTATATTATCACCCCACTTCTCTGCCTGATGATTCAGAGTCTAGATGCACTCAAGTGCTTCCAGTTGTGATAATGGCTTTCATGGCTGGATGACTTTCTCACTCTCAAACTCTTTTCATGGTCATTCATCTTCTCCTTTGGCAATACCTGGCTTGACTTTGCTTTAAGGAGCAGCAAGCAATCAAACCCATCTTGCCTTTTGGAACTCCTTTTGGCTTTGCAAAAGGCGACGGCAGATAATGAGTTAGTGAGTCCAATTCGACTTCGGCCCCGGCTCGCGCGAGTTGTGTTGTTAAATGCACGTACTGTCCGATCGAGGTAGCAGGTGAAATGCAAGGATTTTCTTAATTCTGGTACCAGGCTTTTCAAATGGATTACAGATGAGCAAGCTCCTTATGCGGGGGGTGCCCTTTGTTTTATTTTAGTCAACTCCAGTTTGAATGCGCAAGCTCTTGCCTAATCCGCAACGAATTCAAACCTTGGAAAATAAAAAAATTAAACAGATCCTGGATCTCTCTTTCTTTTTTCTTTTATTGATCAAGGCTCTATACAGTTCATCTCCTACCTCACCATGCAGGGAATCCCATGCCCTGCATTAAAAGTTGCCATTTCTAGATTGCAACACAAACCGTGTGTATGAAAAAGAATATGAATGCATTGATATGAACTGCGTGTTCAAGATTCTCATAATTGAATTCATCTTGTCTTGATCTCCAGAGTTTAATTCACAAGCTGCATGATTTTCCTGTTACACTTGTAAAACTTTCATGGAAAAATTATGATTTAAAACCTTATTGTGGCAGTGCTCACAATTTCAACATTTTGAATTCCCCTTTTGACCAAAAAAAATATTTTTTCCAATAACAAGAAAAATACTTTGCTGGCCTTCGAATTTCCAGTTTGATAAATAAAATAAAAAAAGAAGGTATTTACGTATGTTTATGTTTCGGCAAACTTCATATTTAAGGATGTGTTTAGATAATTTTTTAATTTTTCCTTTTAATCTAATTCAAATGTTGTGAAAGACGCATTTTGGACTCCAAGGTTCTCTTTATCGTACAAATTTTGATATATGAACTCACATATAATTTTCTTTGATTTTTGTTTATAATTTTGGGTCATATTGAATTTCGCCGGGGAGAAACAAAAAGTTGGCCGAAGTTCATAAACCAAATGACGTCAGGCGTTGTCCAGCTGTCAACTGTCAACTGCCAAAGACAGCACACCACGACCACGACCGCGGCATCGTTCCCGCGAAAACCTGCCGTTAATTCAAACGTACAGAATATTCACAATAACCCCAAAAATGACAAAACTAAAAAAAGATGGAATTTTTTTTTTTTTTTGGGGGGTCGGAAGAAAAAAAGAAATCGAAGAAACAAAATCATCAGCTGTGGTGGCCTTCCACAATGATGTCGTGTGAGGCCCACACATGTCGAAACCGTTGAATGCGTTTTATAGGCATTTTTTCAAGCGCTTCGGCAGGCGCCCGTTCGAATCAAGATAGGAAGAGAGAGAAAGACAGAGAGAGTTTTGCGGGTGCCACATTCCGCCATCGCGGAGGAAATTTGCAATTTTGATCGCTTGGGTTCCGAGGATTTCCTGCCCTCTCCCCCCTGCTCTTTCAGTGATTTCCGAGGTATCCCTCTCCTTTTCTCTCTCTCTCTCTCTCTCTGTCTCTCTCTCTCTGTTTCTCTCTCTTTTTCTTGTTTCAATTACGCACCCACGTTCGATCACCCTTTAATTTTTTGTTTGTCATTTCCGTTTTTCCGATGACAATCTTGTTCGTCTCTCAATGCGCTGTCTCGCCGTGTTCTTGGTCGGTGTGATCCTATGTCGAGCTTCGTTTGCTCGTGCATTTCGTCGAATCTGGGGACCTTCAAGCTCGAATGGGTTCATTGATTGATGGGTTCTTTTTGTTGTTGTTGTTGTTGTTGGTTTTTCTGATTTTGGAAATTCGTGTGTCGGCATTTGTTAGGGGGTAGCTAGAAGTGACCCTTAGATTGATGATCGTTTGCAGGCTGCTCGTCGAACCGAAGAGGTTACGCGTTCCGTCTCGCCACAGCCCTTTCTTTCCCTTCTTGCGTACCGACCGTATAAGCTCTGACATTGGTTCCGCAAGGGGAAGAAGGGTTGTGTGGGTACCGAAATTTTCTTTGAGATTTCTGGCAGCGATTGTGCGGGGATTCTGAACAACATGAGTGTTATTTCGGGTGTGATCTCCAGGCAAGTTTTGCCTGTTTGTGGCAGTCTTTGTTTCTTCTGCCCAGCTATGAGGGCGAGGTCTAGACAGCCTGTGAAGAGGTACAAGAAGCTTATTTCCGATATATTCCCGAAAAACCAGGTTAGTGATCTTCAAGCTTGGTTTGCACTTTTCATATTATGGGCGTCAGCAAGTGATGGTTTTGCAATTTATTTGCTGATTAAGACTTAAAAAGAAGCTCGCTGGGCTTGCTCAATGGATGCGTACATGGGTTTTGGGACAACATAAAACTTTCAAATTCAGTTGGTGTAGCAAAATTAGCAAAATTCTCTTTTTCGATTAAGCTTCTGGTTAGCATCACAGCAAAGGACTTTTTAATTATTATTCCATTTTCTCTCTGTATGAGAAAATCATCACAAAGGTCGGGTAAGCAAGAGCAGGGGTCTATAATTACCTAGACAGCACCTATGCTGCTAAGCAAGCTTCAAATTAAGGAACCATAATTTCTGTCAGTTGCTTTACTAGAGGCTATAAACCACGTGCTGTGTGACTCAACTCTTGATTAACATTGGAATCATCATCGCCAAGATGAATCTGGAGGAAATAGAAGTGATCTTGTCACAGATTGCAGATGTCAGGATAAATCATTGAGATAATCTTGAATGATAAGATACCCTAGTTGTAATTGCATCCACTGGGTTGCATCTCTATGTTCATTTTTGTGCACAGGCAATGATGAGAGAATGAATGGTTGGAACTGATATTGGGCCTCTTTGCCACAGTAAATACCTTAATGGCCTCTTCTCAAAACAGATATTAGTGGCTCCGTTGATGCAATTCTTCATGTCAGTCCTTTTCAAAATTGAGCATGGTTTCACTGCAATAAGAGGGACTTGCCTCTGGATTGCTCATGTGTATCTTAGCACGGTATATATTTAGTACAAAACAAGAGCAGCAAGTGAGGGAATGTTACCTTTTTATATTTTAGAAAACCCAAATCTTTATTAGCAGTCGATATTCTTATTCTGTATCATGCCTTCTTCTATGTACTGTCTAAACGCATGTTACTTTGTATTATGACAGGATGAAGAGCCAAATGACCGGAAAATTGGGAAACTGTGTGAATATGCTGCTAAAAATCCTTTGCGTATACCAAAGGTACTGTTGTGGGATTGATAACTGGGCCACAATGTAGAACGATATATCCATTCAGCATTGTTGATCGCTTGGTTCACTTGATTGGATCGAGTTTTTGGTTGACTAATATCTGGTTGAATTGCATCTTTGATGAGTTTATTTTGTTGTAGAAGAGCTTTGTGCTTTGAATATTGAAGTTTGTTTGATACTTTAATGGAAATTCTGTAGCTTCTTATGGAACCTCTTGTATCAATTGCTCTACCAATTGTATGCAGCAAAAGAATTAGAAAATTTTTAATTATTTTTTCTGGAGAGCTAGATGGTCATTTTGAACAAGCCTATGATTTGGCATGGACTTTTTCAAAATTAGAGGGTGGAAGCAGGAATATGATTTGCAATCGAGGGTGGAGGGTAATTCTTTTGAGCCAAAAAAAAAAAAAACAAAAAGATTGGAGGGTAATCTGAAGCTTCTGATGTTCCAGAATCTTTGTCCAGTGGAGCTGTGAAACTGAAAACTATGTTGACAAAGGGATTCAAGATTGATGTTCATAGGTATATATGCCTCTGAAAAACTCACATTGAAATTAGACATTGCAGCTAAGATGGCCTTTGATCAGAAAATATCAGGGCAGATGTAACCAATGAGAGATTTGGAATTGTTTGACAAAAAATGGGTGGAGCAATGACTTGTGAAAAATGCCATAATCTTTCAGCTAGAAGAAGCTTTAACTCTGGATGGGGGTGCTAAATTGAACTCTCAGATGTAATTAATGTGCTGAGGTAATTTGGCTGCTGATTCTTGGAATTGGGTTCTGCTTCTGTTGTTGCAAAGATAATCAAAGCAAGTGGTGTCACTGTGGACAATGTCAAAAAGTTGATCTTGCTAGTGTAATGTCTAAAGCCTGTAATTCTATGGTTCCCATACATAGGAGAGTTAATGGGTTTGGTTTCATCTCTGTGTTTGTGAAAACTTAATGATATTCTCAGCCCTCAGCAAATGGCTAATTTTAGGGACCACTTGACAATCAATGACTATTTTCATTCCTGTGGACTCTAATTTGTTGAGGTGCCAAGCATGTTGACTTGTGTGGGAAAGGGAGAGCTCTAGAAAGATGATGCCATGCCATCTCTCTTTATCCTTTAGAAGATAACTGTATCACATAGGAAACTGAAGGTCTAGATGCTTGTTGGCCCGCGTTCTGGGGAATTGCCAGGTTTTAGCATGGCTAAGGATAGAGAAAGTGCGAAGGTCATTGTTGACTGACATTGGTTTTTCCAGACAGCCATGCTGTATCAATCTCAAGGAATAAGCACGATATTTTTTCAAAGTCAAACCGTCTCATCGGAAAACCTACAATTGCATCAGTTGAGTTTTTAAAACCACAGGCACCATTGATATGCAAATATGTCTGAAATATTTTCGTGATTAAAATGGCAAATTTGTTATTAGACCTATTAGATCAATGAATTTAAAGAAACAAGGGCTGACTCACTTGGTGGGGGCCATTCTTTTTGAGGTGTTGTGTCTAAGTTCAGGTCTCTTCATCCCTTTATCTGCACTATATATGAAAATATCCCATTGACGATTTGGAAAGAAATGAAATATTGTAGAATGATTCTTCAGACCTCAGGTTGGTCATTTTAGGTTACTGAAGTGAACTTTGTGCAGGATAATTAATTAAAATTTCAAGGCGCCTCTCATAATTTTTGGCTCATCATGTATGCTTCATTTGGATATTGTTCGAAATCTTTTTCTTTTAATGCGTGGAATAATTTGCAAATTTCCTATGGAATTTATTCTCCTCGTTAATTTTATTTGTCTTCGGCGCTGACAGGAAAAGTTATATTTTGCTTACTGTTTATGTGTTTCTGGTGATTGGTTTATAGTACAAGGCTTACAAGTTCATTTAGAAAATGCTAGACTTTATGGTTTGCCTTTTCATCTTGGTGATAGTTGCTTATTCTGAACAGATCACGAGCACACTTGAACAAAGATGTTACAAGGAGTTGAGAACTGAAAATTTTCGATCTGCCAAGATTGTCATGTGTATCTACAGGAAATTGCTAGTTTCTTGTAAGGATCAGATGTGAGTTTGCCTTCCCTCAATACATATCCGTTCTCTCTGTATGGCATTCATATACATCACTCAGTAATAATATCTTAGTATAGGTTTCGAGTACCTATAGCAGGGGCAGATTATCTGACTGTCCTTTAAATTATTGTTTTAGTTGTGGCCCTCCTACTGGGAACAGTTCTCTGCAAAAAAAATTTTGGTTTGATTTTTGTATTTGATTTGAGAGTACCATAATGGAAGTAGGTGAAACTGTTGAGTTCTATGGTGGGGAACTCTATCATGCTTGTGCAGCTGAGTCTCAGGGAAAACATTTACAGAAGGCATAATATATACACAGAATGGACTCTGGCATTTCCTACACAAAAACACCGGATCTGTTAACTTATCTAGTGGCAAAAAGATCTTTTTTTCCTTAAAATAGTGGTTTTGTGGCTCGACTGGTACTTAATAGTTGCAACTTAGAGTTTTGTTAGTACAGTGTAAGTTTCAGCAAATACTGTTATGTATTTTAAAGAGACAGCAAGATAAAGAGGCATTTCTCCGATTGACTTATTCAACCGTGAAATTTAGTCATAGTGTTTATGTTGGGCTACTTGGAACCTTTTACAACAAATGATAACATTCACGCATAATACTCTTCAGCATTGATTTTCATACTTGGAATAAAAGCTTTCAAATGATTCTAAAGCAATTAAAGTCTATGGATGTGCTCCATAGTGATTTGCTTTCCACTTATTGCCTCTTATTATATTTAGCTCAAAGGAATGGCTTGTACCGGCATATCTCATGTGGCCTTTTTCCCCATCTCCTCATCAGGAAATAGGCAGAGCCACTTGTCTTATATCCATTGACTATGTGTGTGCTGTCTAACCTTAAACTTATGTTACAGGCCTCTGTTTGCAAGTAGTCTACTAAGCATAATTAGCACTTTGCTGGACCAAACAAGACAGGATGAGATGCAACTAATAGGATGTCAGAACCTTTTTGACTTTGTAAATAATCAAGTGAGTTCTAATGGTGGATCTGTATACTTTAGATTGTGAATTTTACTTGTTGAGGTTTTCATGTGAATGTCCAAGTTTTTCTAAATTAGTTTGATTTTGTAGAGGGATGGCACCTACATGTTTAACTTAGAAGGCTTTATTCCGAAGCTCTGTCAATTAGCTCAAGAACTTGGCCAAGACGAGAGAGCGCAGCATTTACGCGCGGCTGGTCTACAGGCACTTTCTTCCATGGTATGTTCTTTTGTCCCAGTCACTAGTATACCCTTAAAGTTTCATTTGACCTTATATATTTTTGGATAGAAATAGCTAATGAGAATAAAGATACTGATAGTTGTAATTCTGTTCGCTACATAAACATGAGCACAGCTCTCTCCCCTTCTCTCTCTGCTCCCCCTCCCCCGTGAAAAAAATAAATAAATTGGGTTTAGTCATCAGTAGAACTTGGTTACAAAGCTATTCCTCAAGCAGAAGTTGATCAGATAGTGTCATGCCATTAGCTCCCTTTTACTTAACTTGAAGCTCTCTTTTGGGAGAATATAAAGTGGCGAGGGACCATTTAATGTCATTTCAGTCTCCAAGAACTCTAGAAAAGCACTCCCTTTACCTTTGAATTGGTTTTATTATTGCACGAAGAAGATACTCTTGCGCTGTGAAGGCAATGTGCATCCTCATATCTTTGAATTGTCTGGTGGTGGCTTGTTTGAGACAGTGACACCTTGCATTGTGGGTCCATAGCCTCTGGAACTTCCCATTTCTCTGGCTGGTGAATCAAAGATGGTGGGAGAAAGTGAAGATTTGTAACATGAGACCCTACTTCCGCATAGATTTGGAGTGAAAATGTTGTATGATCTGCAAGTAGGTAGGACCCACTCCATATAGACAAATGGAGTGCTTTTTGATGATTTGGCCCAACTGATAGCAATTTTATGGACCATGAAATTGGCCTTGAATCAAGTCACTTTGAAAAATGTTATTCTGATTCATGTCTGCAAAGGAAGAATGTGGTTTGGGATTGAGCTGAGAGGGACATGGTTTGCACTTTTTGAGCTGTAACTATTATTGTAGTCTATGGAGGAAATAGCAAGTAACCCATAGTCTATTGGGGTAATTTGAGGATAGTGTAGACTGACAAGGAGAGTGAGTTGGTTGGTATTTGTACCTAGCTGTGAGATGTTGATACCTGTGGGATAATCTGGAGCAATGTTCAATTAGATTTGTAAAATATATGGATGCTTGATCTGCTTGTAAGGTATGATATTTTATTTTGGACTAACAGGGGATGTTTAGCTTGTAGTGGGAGTTGCATTGTATGCATTCTTAAAGTCTGAGTAATTACCTTGCTATTCATTGGTTTAATGACCATTCAAGTATTACCTTGTGATCTGTGCTGAAGCACTAAACCTGATGTATTCTTGTGCAGATCTGGTTCATGGGTGAATATTCACATTTTTCAGGCGAGTTTGACAATGTGAGTATATTGAAGTGCTTTTTCTTGACTGTTGCCTGAAGAATTTAGCAGATTCTCATTAGAATTCCACATTTTTCAGCATCTGCTTGAAGTTCATGTCTTGATGATAGGATTTTCCTTCAGCTTTTTTTTTTTTTTTTTTTGCCCCTCCCACGCTCTTATTCTGGTAAACAGAAGTCTTGCTTATGTAGAACCCTTTATGTACTTTGTACCTTAAAGCATCATGCCAAACTTTAGATCACAACTGATGCTAACAAAAGCTTTGGATCACAGTTTGCACATCATTACACAACTTTGTACCCTACAACATCAAGCCTAACTATGCCCCTTAAAACTGACCCACAATATTTCTTTTTTCATTAAATGTCAATATTGTCCCTCATTTTACACATTGCAGCTAAAGCCTTGGATCAAACTATGCTGACTGGCAAATTTCTGTTGGAGCATTTGATCACTATGATTTAAATACAGAATCTTCTTAGCATCTTTGCCATATTGCAAATAACAACTGGCAAATTTAACTACAAACCTGCAAGTCTGTTGCCACTACTGATTTACCTTTACTTTTCCCTTTCACTATTAAGGTGGTCTCTGTGGTCTTGGAAAATTATGGGCATGCTAAGAAAGTCTCTGAAGACCCAAACAAGCAAGGTTCTGAGAATCGTTGGGTACAAGAAGTGCTAAAACATGAAGGTCATATCTCTGCATCACTAGAAGTCACAATGAGGGTTCCTTCTTGGAAGAAACTTGTTAATGACAAGGGAGAAGTAAATGCGACAGTGTAAGCTCTCACGAAATGAAATTGAATTATGCATTTGCTTTTTTTGTAGTTTGTAATCAATAACTGTCTAATAACTGTCTAGAATTTTACTTCTCCTTTTTATGCCAATAGGGATGCAAAGAACCCTTGCTTTTGGTCCCGTGTTTGTGTTCATAACATGGCCAAGCTAGCCAAGGAGGCAACCACAATCCGGCGAGTATTAGAATCATTCTTCCGTTATTTTGATAATGGAAATTTATGGTCTTCAGAACATGGTCTTGCCTTTCCTGTCCTGAAGGACATGCAACTTTTGATGGAGAGTTCTGGTAATTGGATCTATTAATTGCTGTGGCAGCCCATTGCCAGAGATTTTTGCCAATCTGGAAACTTAATTGTTCGTTCATGACAGATCCTTTTTTTACTGTTCCTCACAGGTCAAAGTACACACTTTTTGCTGTCCATACTAATCAAGCATCTTGATCACCGAAATGTCCTTAAACAGCCCAGTATGCAGATTGACATTGTTGAGGTGACAACCTTCCTGGCTCAGCATGCAAAGGTCGAACCCTCAGTAGCCATCATAGGTGCTGTAAGTGATGTCATGAGGCATCTGAGGAAAAGCATACACTGCTCGCTTGATGATGCTAATCTGGGAGAAGATGTAATTAAATGGAACAGAAAATTCCAAGAGGTCGTGGATGAGTGTCTGGTCCAGCTGTCTCTTAAGGTTCTATTCTCTAACTTTTGCACCCTCTGTTGGTCAAGTTTTTTTGCTTGTGAGGCTTGCATTCCGTTCATCACTTTTCTTTCTCAGCTAATGCTTATTGATCTGTTTTGTGTGCTATTCGCGATACTTTTATGGCTTTTTCCTGGACAGATAATGATGAATTTTGTACATGATGTTGGGTAATAGACTGCGTTGACATTGTGACAGGTTGGAGATGCAGGTCCAATACTTGACGTTATGGCTGTCATGCTGGAGAATATATCCACCATTACAGTTATAGCCAGAACAACAATTTCTGCTGTTTATCGCACTGCCCAAATTGTTGCTTCTCTACCAAATTTGACTTATCAAAATAAGGCAAGAAGTTAAGTCCAAGTATTTTCATTATTATGTCTTTGCCGATTTCATCTTGAAAAATGACATTTACTTCCTCTTCTTTTAGGCATTCCCAGAGGCTCTATTCCATCAATTACTGCCAGCTATGGTGCATCCAGACCATGAAACAAGAGTTGCCGCCCACCGCATCTTTTCAGTTGTTCTTGTTCCATCTTCAGTTTGCCCCTGTTCATCTTCTGTTATTTCTGAGTCCAAGAAGGGGCAGGACCTTCCTAGGACGCTTTCAAGAACTGTCTCAGTATTTTCATCTTCTGCTGCCCTTTTTGAGAAGCTAAGAAACGAGAAGATTCTGTCGAGAGATCATGCTCCTCAGGATGATAAAGAGAACAGTGAGGGGGATACAAGAGATAACAACATTGGGATGCTGAGCAGATTGAAGTCAACATACAGTCGAGCATACAGCAGCAGAAATCCTTCTGTACTACTGAATACAGATAGAAATTCTGTGAGCAAGTTAAATAAGGAACTGGTGAGTCTCAGAGATGCATCTGTCAGTTCTAAATGACATGTCTCGGCCACCCCATCTTTTGTTTCACTGATGCTTTCATGTTGCTGCTTTATGATACAGAAATATTTTTATGTGTAATAAATGGTCTTCTACATGAACATGAATCGGACCACTTTGTCAATATGTTGTTAGACGACTATGATCTTATTTAGCATTGTTTTCTCTTGCATGCAATTCTTACTTTAACTAGGGATGGAAATGGTATTTTATCGTATATCAATTTGGTCATTTTTGCATGGTAAAGAATATTTTCCTTTAGGTGTAGTAATACATATTTCTTATATGCATGAGATGACAGTGGGCGTGATGAATTTACTAGGAAACTCAAGTTCGTGCTCTTATCCAATCAATCTTAGGCTGATGCTAAATAACATGTCTCAGCCACCCCATCTTTTGTTTCACTGACGCTTTCATGTTGCTGCTTTATGATGCAGAAATATTTTTATGTGTAATAAATGGTCTTCTACTTGAATGTGAATCGGACCACTTTGTCAATATGTTGTTAGACGACTATGATCTTATTTAGCATTGTTTTCTCTTGCATGCAATTCTTACTTTTAACTGGGGATGGAAATGGTATTTTCTCATATATCAATTTGGTCATTTTTGCATGGTAAAGAACATTTTCCTTTAGGTGTAGTAATACATATTTGTTATACGCATGAGATGACAGTTGTTAAGTTTTGTGGACTTCAGGAGGCTGTTCCTCTCAGGTTGAGTAGCCGCCAGATCACTCTGTTACTTTCATCCATTTGGGCACAGTCTATTTCCCCAGCAAACATGCCTGAAAATTTTGAAGCTATTGCGCACACATACAGCCTTGTATTACTGTTTTCTAGAGCCAAGGTATCATTTAAGTCCAGTTCTCAAGATTGTATAGTGCTACATGTCATGCAAATGCATTCCTTCTCATCATGTCTGTTCATGTTGTCACACCATCGAAAGAAATACTGCAGTTCAGTTGCAGGAGGATCTATGCAACCAGCCCCACATAATGGCAAAAGACTTTCCCTGTAGTGCGGTTGTTCTCCATGGCAAAAGACTTTGATGTTGTTTTTACCAGTTTCACAATATCAGAATGTGGTGTTACTAAGTTTGGATTGTGTAATCTGGCTGTCAAAAAAAATTTCTTTGTTCATCTGAATGCTTCCTTGTAAGGATTACTCGTTAAAAGGATGTCTAGAAAGATACTCAGAAAAAGGGAAGTGTGGCATTCTTAACATGATGAGTGCGATTTGGACCATAAATTTCTGGTCATTCACTCTAGGAGTAATTCAGCTTTTATTACCTTTTTCTTTTGGGACATTAGGGGCAGTCTTAGGACATTTGGACATGGCAAACAAATTGAGTCAGTTTTTGTTCCACATCAGGCACCTTTGGCTCTGTAATGTCTGATTGAAATAAATTTGGTCATTGGGTCATGCTCGACACATAATAAACTTAGCCTTAACAGATCGGTAATGCGGTTGCATACTTTCATACTTTGTGATGAAAGATTTCATGTACAATGCCAGTCAATGTAAATGCTTGTATTTTAGTACTTGGATGGCAATATTTCAACGAATAAAATTTATAGACTCAGTTCCTGAATATTTTGTCTTGCTTGCAGAATTCCAGCAATGAGGCGCTGGTTCGAAGTTTCCAGCTTGCCTTTTCCTTGCGTGATATTTCTCTCAAAGAAGGAGGTCATCTACTAAACTTTTATCTTATGCATTATTCACGGTTTTACCGGACAAGGATTGATATTTCTTTTCCTTTGTGATGACAAACAGTTTTTTTGTGCCTAGTACTGTGAATGATTGTTCTTGCAATTGCTGATGTCAAATAAAGGGACAAGTAATGCTCAGATAGACTCTATATTTCAACTAAATAGTAACATGTAATGTCACTCAGCAGAACCATCAATGAAGCTCTAGAAAATTTTGCTTCGTAGGTTCTCTTTAGCATGCAAGAGTTGTTTTGTTTGATTGACTTAATTATAAAGTTTTCCAGCCGTTTAAACCGCTGGAAAATATTTCGTGACTTGCTGTGGCTTTGCTAGCTTTGATATCTTAGAATGCTGTTGATTTTCCCATGCCTTACCATGATAAGATTCAAAGTAGAATTACTTGATGTCAATTTGATTTGAGAATTGGGTCCCTATGAGGCTGATCGTCTCTTCATTACGGGACTGGAATGCCATAGTTTCGGGTCCCATAACTTCTTTGATTTCTATGTTTAAAACTGATAATGTCTGTCTGAGCCAACTAATTTCACTTTGCATCAATTTAAAATTCTTATTCTTTATTTCCTGAATTGAAAAACTGTAGATGTCTCTGTGCCTATGTTGCGATGACAATAATCATGGTAATCAGGAGGTTCTTTTGCTTTCTTCAGGTCAATAATTTGGAAACGAACGAAAAAGGATTCTTTTGTCCATGTTCCATATATAAATGAAAGAGAAGTTAAAATACCACAGTAATGGCTTCCTGTAACTTTTACTAATCACAAAGATGCAGACATGGATTATGCCATTCTAAAATGTTGGATTTGGATGGGCTTTACTTCTAGTAAAACACCTGCTGTATCTCAATTTAGGTCTGGCTCAGATGCTTCATTCTGCAGGACCATTGCCACCATCACGTCGGAGGTCCCTTTTCACGCTGTCCACTTCAATGATCATATTCTCTTCAATAGCTTATGGAATTGTTCCACTTGTTCATTGTGCCAAGATAGCACTAACAGAAAGAATGGTGCGAGTTTTATTTCAACCTCTCGATAATCTTTATCTTGCAAGGAATTTTTTATGCAAAATGAATTTAATACCTTCAATCACATATCACACTCTTATTGTGTAAATACTGGAGCCTTTGTTATTTCATAAAGAGATTCTTTCCACTTTCCTTGAAGTGTCCAGTCAATCTGTCAGTAACAAATAAACTTTATTAGGTCTAATAATCTTTTTGTGCTGGAATCAGGCTGATCCATTTCTGAAGTTAGTTGAAGATCGCAAGTTACAGGCTGTAGACACCGGATCTAGACATCAAATGAATGTTTATGGATCGACAGAAGATGATGCCACTGCCTTAAAATCTCTCTCTCACATTCAGTTCACCGAGGATCAAAGAAGGGAATCCTGTGCTTCTGTAATTTTGAAGACTTTGGGCAGCTTGCCGGAAGTAACTTCTGGATGTCCTTTATCACCTGAATGTTAATAGATGCATTGTATATTGAATTTGACATGTTGCTTAAGCTCTGACATCTTTTTTGCAGCCTGAGCTGTCCACCGTTAGGGAGCAACTTCTCAGTGAATTTTTGCCTGATGATGTCTGTCCTCTGGGGTCCCAATCATTCACAGACTCTCCATCCAAAATATATCAGTTTGAATCGAGAACGAGAGAATCTCATGATGATGTAATTCTTGTGGCCAATTTTATTTACTCCCTTTTTTATATAAATGACATTAACATCAATTTCTGTTTTCTTTTCTATCCAACAGCCCCCTCTATTACTTGTGGAAGATGATGCTTTTGCAGATTCATTTGAAAGTCAAACTACACAGAATTTAGAGGACATCGCTGTGGGCGGACCCAATCTCTTGAGCATAGATCAACTTCTAGAATCTGTATGTGATATGTATTATTTCTTAGCTACTAATATGGAATTGACAGTTGCTGATTCTGCAAAGTTTGAGTTTTGAAATAGTTTTTTCCATCCATAATGTTGGTTTGGTTCTCCAATTTTCAGGTACTGGAGACTGCTCATCAAGTAGGGAGATTATCTGTTTCAACTGCCCCAGATGTGCCTTACAAGGAAGTGGCACAGCACTGTGAGGCACTTCTCATAGGAAAGCAGCAGAAAATGTCCAACTTGATGAGCGTCCAGCAGAAACATGAAAGCTTGAGGAACTTAACCTTGCAGAAGAATAATGATGTGATGACAGGATCTCATTTCCCTGTGGAGATGGATACTCAAAATCACAGGGTAAGTGATTCATAACGTAAGTACCATAATTTGTCTGCATGTGTTTTACGTACCCACCCCTTCCCCTGGTGCCTTCTTTCTCTTTGCCTTGTGTCTTCCTTTCAACGAGAGAGAAGCCACAAGGCAAAGGCATCATATATTAAGCGGAAACGGGCAGCACAACATTGAGGTACTCAATTTGTAGTTCATCAAATGGTGCTACATCCACAGCCTTAGAGTACTTGATTCGGTCAATATAATTTGAGGTCCCCTACCTTTTCTCTGTAGTTTCTGTTAGAAATGCCAGCTTCTAACGTATTCAATCGACAAAAAACCATTGCAGGTTGGCAATCCTTTCCTGGATAATGACCATAATGCCAATATGCAGAAACCACCCGTTGGCACCACTGCATTATTGTGTGCAACTGAATACCAGCATAACCCAAGCTTCTTCAGACTACCTGCATCAAATCCATACGACAACTTCTTAAAAGCTGCAGGTTGCTGATCCTTCGGGAGTGTGAAGACGACATGGTTTAGGATAGGCGGCACACTGGCATAAAGCTAGTAGCGGTTGGACATAGAGCTCAAAGACTTCCCTGGCGTCGAAGCATTTGTCGCATAGTTATGGTACATACTATCTTCTCGGAATGGAGGAGGAGCTGGTCAAGGTTCAATGATTTTGTCACTCCATACCCAATTCATTCATTCATTAAGTGTTGTCGCCCAGATTGGGGGGGACATTCTCATGATTCCTCTTCCTAGAGTGTTGGTACCACATCTGGGTTCGCGTACATTTCTTTTGTTGAATCCCTTTGATGTATAGATGGGGCCTTCAGTTCTCTCTCTCCTCTCTGCTTGTTTTTTCCTTTTCTTTTACGTATTTGGATGGGAGAAATCGGCGAAGTTTCGAGGCCTGAAGGCAAATGACACTCTCCTCCTCCAAGATATAACATCTGGAAATCCTTCATACCTTATTTATTAAAAATTTTGAGTGCATCAACTCCATTTGAGTGCCAAGAGCAAGTAGAGTAGCTTTCATTAGGATTGTGCTGAATGTGCGATAGTTCATTCCATTCTCATGGCTAATGCATTGGAGCTTCTTGTCAATGTTACGCTGATACCATGAATTGCAATCCTGCACCTTCTTAATTCTCCCATCGATACTCATCCAGCTTATCCAATTTTGTAATCCAAAGTTTTTCTTGCGAAAACTTCTAGATTCTTGAAAATCTCAAAGCTAAACAAATCGACCGCTCTCTCTTATTAATCTTTATTTCTAGGCAATGGATGAGGCTTGGTTGGAGTAACTTATTTATGCATAATTGGTTTTCGAAAAAAAAAATATCGACCTGTGAATTTATTTAGAATTATTGCAAAGGCTTTTTGAAGCTCAGAATTTTTAAATTTCATTATAATAGATTCGGAGGGAGCACATTTGAGCCGTTTATTTCGAAAGAAAGAAAGGGAGCCGTACCCTCAGTCGAGAACCTACTGTCCAGATTTTCAAGTAAATCTTATCATAAATGAATAACTTCTAAGAACCTGCTAAAAAATAATTAATAAATTTAATATAGGAAGGGCACATTTCATATGGGGTTAGTATAGCATGTGATTAGTGATTTCATTTTAAGTCGAAGTAATTTTCAAGATACTCGGTAACTTTCTAGGTGGAAAAGTAAATACGTAATTAGTATTTTCATAATATTCAGAGGTGATTCTAACTACGATTAATAACTTTTACGATAGAAAAAAGTGAAATTTCCATATGATCAGTAATTTTTACAATGCTCGGTAACATTTAACAGGTGTTTATTAATTTTCTTATATATATATGAGGCGCCGATATTTTTAAATAATTTTGATGCTGATTAACGTGGTTAGTAAAGTTTCACTTACTAATAATGTAAAAGCGACTAATGAACCTCATAAGGGAAAAAAGAAAAATTCAAAAGATCGGGTCACCCATCGCTTCACGGCAGCGATACACGTGGCAATACCATAGGAAGGCTGGAGAAAGCCATTGAGAGAGAGAACTCGAAGCAAAGGCCGGTTCTGGTAAAGCCATCTTTGTTCTTCCGGACATACTTCGGAGCAAAACTTTTTTTTTTTTGGGTCGGAGGAGCAGAACTTTAGGAGGTCTGTTCTTTAGGTGAGTTGAGAATTTTCATCTTGTAGTGCCCGAGCATGTTCCCTTTTCCTTGTTCATGTGTTTATCGATTTGGGTTTCTTTCTCGGATGTGTTTTTTAGCTCGCTTGCAAGCTCTCTGTTTGGGTGTCGTGGGAAAAATGCAGAGAAAACTTGGGAAGGTTTTTGGGTTTGGGCTACTCTGTTTTTTTAAACTGGGTGTGTGGGGGAGAGGTCGAAATCGTAGTGGGTTTCACTGAAACGTGTGCCAGGACTTGCTGGGTTGGCTTGCTTTGAGATTGTGGCAGGGATGGTTCGGTAAAGATGAGGAATTTTGGAAATTTAAAAGTGGTGTGCAGCTGTAGGAACTTGGGATATTAGAAAAGAAGAGGCGAAATGAAAGCTGAGGTGAGAGATGGGTCCTAAAAGTGACTCGGACCTGGTTGGGTTATGATCATCTAAAAAGCATCTCCATCTTGTTCAATGATATGATGATGTCTAGCAATTGGCGTGAGATTGCAGCACAGTTTCTTTAGTTGTAGAATTGCTCTCTGGGTTCATTTTCTTGGGCTGTTTGGGCTCGACTGATGCGTCGTTGGTTCGGTTAGTCTGAGGGAGTCTTTGTTTCTGCTTGTAAAGTCTGAATCTTATGGAACACTTGTGTTTGAGATCATTGAGATTGCTGCAGCGACAAAGCTTGGCATGCTTAACACTAGATATCGTAATCAGAATTCTCCTGTTAACGTCTCAGTTTGGTATCTGTGTTGTCTATCCCTCACCGCAAAGCTTTTTCGCCTCTTTTTTGTTTAATGCAATTAACAACCTTGATTCTGCCCCTTGTTCGCAATGTTTTTCCTGTCACCCATATGGTTTTCAGGTGTGTGCTCAATAGATCGTGAATTTGCGAAATCTTATAGGAGACTAAATGCATCTGTAGTTGTAAGGATCCTTTCCATCTAAAAGAGGAAATTAGCTAAAGATGGAGAATGAACGTCCTGAACTCAACCTTCGGAGCCTTCTTTATGTATATACATGCTAGGATCACTATCTCTTTTCTCGCTTATGTATCTGTGGTTTCTTCTCTTCCATCCCGTTTTCTTTTTCAGTTGGAAAAATGTCAGCCACGTACATAATAAGTGCTGTGCTCGGATCATTTGCAATCGCATTTGCAGCTGACCACTTCTTTGCCGACAAGAAGATATTTGGAGGCAAGTGAAAGTTACGATCATCTTTTTTTGACTGCTGTATGTGGATGCATCTCTTGACCAGAAAGTTGTGAATGCTAATGCTGTCTAATTTTTCTTTTTCCGCTGTTCTTTTGAGTATTCAGGAACCACACCGTCGACCATTGCCAACAAAGAATGGTGGGAAGAGACGGACAAGAAGTTTCAGGCATGGCCTAGGACAGCAGGCCCGCCAGTTGTTATGAATCCTATCAGCCGTCAAAACTTCATCGTCAAATCCCGCTCTCAATCTTGAATCTTAATGGTCTTGGATCTCTCCCTTTTGTAACTAATGCTTTGTCAACTAGCGTAGCAAATAGCAACTGGCTTTCGGTGATAGGCATGTCCTGGGTTGAATATTATGTTTTTTTTTTTTTTTTTTTTTGGTAAGGAGGTTGAATATTATGTTTGTATGAAGTCTTCCCAAAATTTGGTCTATTTGTCTAATAACGCACTATAAGGTGAGTAAGTACCTGTGTTGGTTCGGTTCTAGCACATGCCGTTGGTGTCTGATGCTCATTATCTTTCTGTGACAACACGGACATCAATGCGGATGATGCTATCGCTCAGTTTTTCTGCAGAAAAGAGACTTAATCATGAATGTGTCTTTTGGAATCCTGCTGTGGACTTGCAAAAAGTCCATGCTTCTAAGCATTTACATTCAGAATCTGTCAGCCAAATTGAAATGTGCAACGAGGGCAAAGGCCACGCATATGTTTTGGCACTCCGAACTCTTTCAACACAAGAAATTCTTCATGTGCATTGAGTATTGTGGTGTATCGATATTTGGCAGGAAAATCATGATCAAATCATGATCGCGGTAGCAGACCAGAGGTTTTTTGAATGAAGGATCATGGTTGATCTATCAAGACTGGGCAGATCTCAAAGCTCATAATTAGGTTTTCTAATGTATTCTTGAATACTTTTTTGGAGGCAATATTATTAAAGTATATTTATGTAATATATGTAGATAGTTGGTAGGTGGAAATATGTGATCTCCACCATTAAATTGAAGAGAGATCTATGGCTATGCTAAAGTTTATACTTGTATATAAACGGGTCTCTTTCCATTTTTTTGAATCATAATAATAGAATTTTTAATGCTTCTCTTTAGAGTTTCTATTTTGAGTTTTTCGGTCGAAGTGAAATGGCCTCTTTTTTATTTAATTATTATTTATTGTAAAGAAATTAATTATAGCATGCCCCCAAATGTTCATATAATTTTTTTTGTTTTGCGCCCCACAACTCTTTCTCACTCAGGCTTGGTTCAAAATATAGCAAAAATATTAGTAGCATTGCAAAAAGCTATGCCAGGATATTTCGATGTTGAAATGATGATAAAAGACATTGTCAAGCATCTAGTTAACAAGCAACGATGGCGACGACGAGGGCTTTTCCTAATTGGCAGTAGCCAAAGAAATAGTGAGCAAGTGCAGGGGAATCCTGTGGCAGTGAAAATTTTCCTGAGAGTCTATAGGTTACGGTGAGATATGGCAATTATTTTACACCATTAGAACTCAGCTACTATCTTAATGCCATCTTAATGCCATCTTAATTAAAACAATGTTTCGCTTATAGCTCAATATTCTCGTAGAACTATGAGATCAACAACCTTGAACTAACCAATTGTGATCTCGGACGAGTTTATTCAATCCAGTGGAAATAATCAGGAGCTGGAAGAGATTGGACAGCAGTGCTGGGAGAGAGCTGTGGTCGAGATCTTCTTCGATGATATTGTGGAAGACTCTGCTCCTGACCTTCAAAATGCACGACCTCATACATGAACTCACCATTTTGGTGGCACAAACCAAACCATTCGACATGAACATGTGAACGTAGATCTTTCCTCGACAGCTTGGCATAAATCGAATGCTTGTGCCATTTAGGTGGCACGTACCGAATCTCCTTTCTTCCCATAGTTTCTCTTTTTTTTTTTCTTTTGTGGTGTGCACTGAAGATATGTAGATATATCTGTCCGCCTGTGTCAGCTTTGTTGAATTCCATAGTTTTGTTTGGTGAGATAAAGATGGATGATGCGATACAATACAAATGATTGCTTATCTGGTGACTTTTAGTCTGTTTCTTTCATAAACAGATGTTCTTGTAAGTCAAATTCTTCGAGAAAGAATGGAATGCTATCTGCAAAGAAAAAGTGGTTAGTTTGCTTTTGCAATTTCATTTTATGCTTCTGTTCTGCATAAAAGCTCTCTAATACTCCATCGTTAGTTATGCAAGTGTCGTACATTTTGTCCATTTGTTATTCATCATCCAAGGATGCCCACCTGAACCATGAGCTTGATAAAATTCCATCCTCACCACAGGCATTTCCAAGCAAGAAATACTTGATTTCTCATTCTGTGTTTTGTCGTCAAGTTCTTTTAGACAAACGAAGAAATCACAGGTTCACAACAGCATCACATGTTCGCTTGATTTAAGTCAAAGCTTTTATGGAACGGGTACATGTTAAGGAACTTATTAAACCCAGCGAAATTTCTTGAGACCAAACAACTTTTCATTTCAAAAAATTTAAAGTGAATTTTGGATGTGTTTATTTCATGAAAAATTCAAGACTTGAAAATATTTCTAAAAAAATAATTATTTATTTTACTTACTAAAATTAATGAATGAAAAATATCTCCGTCACTTACAAAAATAAATATGCATAAATTGTTGTCGATTAATACGTTGACTAATTTGTGTGCATGGAAATCACAGCACCCTATGAAAATTCACATGACAGACCGACAAATTTCACGTCTAAGTTGGTGCTCCCGTGCCTCCACATGGGATTCTGCTTCTTTTCATCTGAAAATCTCACTTCCCTCTGCTTTTTTCTTGAACACTTGTCCTCTTGGATAGAGTATAGAATAACATTTATTTGAGGTCGTGTCGTGTTGATAAGAATACAAGAATATGCATTGAAAGTACTAAAACTTATTAGGAAAGTGCTATTGTGTCTGAAAACTTACAAAAAAAATAAAATAAATCAAATCTTAAAACGTGTTAAATCGGTATAATTAAGTCATTTTGTTAACACTGTCCAATTTGACTAAAGGAAAATACTGACGTAGTTTTTTTTTCTTACATGATGACGTGGCTAAAACATGAAAAATAAGACTAAAACGACTTTTATCTAAACATGATTTTTTGATCTAAATACTATTTGAATTAAATTAAAAAAAGAATAAAGGAAAAATGGTAAGGCAGTCCCACCAAGGCCAGCAATGGTGGTGGATGGCCAGCAAAAAATTACAAGAGTCACCAGGCCTCGTCGACCGCAGGCAAGGGTTGTGGTCCTCACCTAGATCGGGTGATGGTGATTGACGCTCTACTTTTTACTTCACTTTTCCCATTGTAGTGAAGCAGTGGGACTCTATTAAAGAGCAGCTATACAAATATAGACATGGAGAATCATTTTTAAAAAAATTCCGTTATTTTCTGATGGTCAGAAAGTCTTTTACCAATTTTCAAAAAATTGTGAGGGAAAAAGAGCACATACTTCTAAGCCAATCATTCTCATTCTTGTAGAAGTACGAAATCGTGGGCATAGATCTATGGGTGCGCATGGATTTATTTTATTCTTTTTTTGTTCCTTTAAGTAAAAAAAAAAGTGTTTGTCTAACAACGATTTTTTCAACAAAAGAACACGTTTGGTAATGTTTGGTCAGGGAATAAAAAATGAAGTAAAACACGTTTGGTAAATTTTTATTCTTTTTTTATTTCTTTTAATTTTTTAAACATTTTTATTTTATTTTTCATGTTTTTCTTTATTTTTTTTTTTTTTTTTTTTTCGGCCGGCCACCGGCCTCCGGCGATCGGCCGACGGGGCGGCCTCGCCCGGCCACGGCGAGGCTCGCGGGCCCTCGGCGAGGCCGAGCCTCGCCGTGGTTGGGCGAGGCTCGGCCTCGCCGTGGCGGGCGAGCTCGGCCTCGCCCGGATCCGGCGAGGCCGAGCGTCGCCGGATCCGGGCGAGGCCGAGCTCGCCCGGCCACGGCGAGGCTCGGCGTCGCCGGCGCGGCGATGCCGAGCCTCGCGGTGGCTTGGCGAGCTCGGCCTCGCCGGATCCGGGCGAGGCCGAGCTCGCCCAGCCCACCGCGAGGCTCGGCGTCGCCGCGCCGGCGACACCGAGCCTCGCCGTGGCCGGGCGAGCTCTTCCTCGCCCGGATCCGGCGAGGCCGAGCTCGCCAAGCCACCGCGAGGCTCGGCATCGCCCGCGCCGGCGACGCCGAGCCTCGCCGGGGTCGGCGACGCTCGGCCTCGCCGGATCCGGGCGAGGCCGAGCCTCTCGGCCGGTCGCCGGCCATGGCCGAGGCCGGCGACCGGCGAAAGAGAACAGAAGAAAAAAAGAAGAAAAGAAGAAGAAAAGAAGAAGAGAAGAAGAAGAAACAACTTTGTTCTTTTTTTTTTGTTTCTTCCAAGAAGTGTTTCTTCTTGAAAACAACTTTTTCTGTTTCTTTTTTTTTTTGTTCTTATTTTGTTTGAAAAAAAAAAAAAAAAAAAACAGAAACGCAACCAAACGCGTTTGTTCCTTTTTGTTCCCTAAGCACACTTTCCGTACAGAAGTGTGCCCGGAACACTTTTTTTGGCACAATTCCATGCACACCCGCAGGGATCAAGCAATGAAAAGGAGTTTATTCTTCTCTGTGCTCATATTTTATCTTGTAAGAATTAGAGAACACAGAAAGGAATGCAGTAATGATTAAAGAGAAAAGTAGCAGAATTCAGGCTACTTTTGCTTTATCTTTCATCCGACGAAGGTATTCCAAATGTAAATGGAACGGCATCGAATTGCTTGCGGATATCCACCAAGAATCGAGTGAACTATCCAAGACTTTGGAATAACGTCGTACACACTTCATTGCACCATGTATATTCCTATCTCTCTGCCTATAGAACCTAGCAAAATCCTGCTTCCTTTGTATCCTTCTCCTGATAACTAGATGAGTTCCTGCACAGGGGTTATGCTAAACCTCCTCGAAAACTAATAACACAATCACAACCATGACTCAGGTTGTCTCTAGCACCCTCGGACCTCTTGGGGGGAAACTAGGTTCAGTGGTTTTCGAAGAAATTCAACTGTTATGGAGCGTCAAGAGTGACCGAGACAAGCTCAAGAACTTGCTAGAGATGATCGAGAAGGTGATCACCGATGCTGAGCAGAAGCAAACAACAGATGAAGCTGTGAAGCATTGGCTGTCAAAGCTTAAAGACTTTTGCTATGATGCTGAGGACGTGCTAGACGAATTCGAAGCCAAAGCCTTGCGGAGGCGAGCGGGGCCGACTGAGCATTTGACCCTAAAAAGGAAGGTACGCTACTGGTTCTCATGGCTATCCAACTTCATTTTCCAATTTAAGATGGCGCACAAAATGAAGGAATTGAGGGAGAGACTTCATGAGATCAATGAAGAGAAAAATGTGCTCCACTTGTCGAGCAACGTTCCCGACAAGAGTATAGTTCAACGGAAAGAAACTCATTCTTTTGTGCCCGTTTCGAATGTGATTGGAAGAAACAAAGACAAGCAGAGTATAATAGAGCTGTTGATGAGAACGGATGATGACGGAGCTGGTAAGGTAGGTGTCATTCCAATTGTTGGAATAGGAGGTATTGGAAAGACGACTCTTGCTAAATGGGTTTACATGGATGATAGGGTAAGCAAGCATTTTGATATCAAAGTTTGGTTATCCATGTCAGTCGATTTTGAAGTTAAGAAGATAATAAGAGACATCATTGAGTCCCTTAGTGAGGAAGCAAAATGCGATAGTTGGAGCCTTGAAAAGCTGCAAAATCACTTAAGAAGTGTTGTGGAGAACAGAAGGTGTTTGTTCGTAATGGACGATGTGTGGGAAGTGAGTAAAGAGGATTGGAAAGGATTGAGAGATTTGTTAGAAGGTGTTTCCGAAGGGAGTAAAGTCATTGTGACTTCGCAGAATAAATTGATTGCCTCAATCATGGGCACTGTCCCCCCACAAAATTTGGCCAACCTTTCACAGGAGGATTCTTTGACTTTGTTCATGAAGTGTGCCTTCGATCAAGGGCAAGAGAAAAATCACCCAAACCTTATGGCAATCGGCAAGGAAATCGTGAGCAAGTGTGCGGGAAATCCAATGGCAGTGAAGACATTGGGGAGCCTTTTATATTCAAAAACCGACCCGACCAACTGGAAATTTATACGGGATAGTGAGATATGGCAATTACAAACTAATATTTTACCTTCATTAAGGATAAGCTACGATCTAATGCCTTCTTACTTGAAAAAATGTTTCGCTTATTGTTCCATATTCCCGAAGAATTACGAGTTCAACAACCTGGAACTGATCCAACTATGGATCGCAAACGGGCTTATTCAATCCAGTGGAAATACTCAGGAGGAGCTGGAAGAGATTGGACAACGGTATTGGGAGGAGCTGTGGTCGAGATCCTTCTTCGATGACGTCGTGGAAGATTATTTGTTCCTGACCTTCAAAATGCACGACCTCATACACCAACTTGCCATTTCGGTGGCACAAATCGAATCATCCAACGTGAACATGAGCACGCAGGATGTTTCCTCGACCACTCGGCATATATCATTTTCGGATCCATCTCTTTTACAAGAAGGTGAACTACCTAGCTACTTGAGCAAACTCAGTGGCGTTCGCACCATCATGTTTCCAATAAAAAAGGAGGCTTCCACTGGGGAGTCCTTTCTAGAGATGTGCATTTCGAGATTCAAGCAACTGAGAGTGTTATATCTACATGACTCTAGCTTTGACCATCTACCTAGTTCAATCGGTGGTCTAAAGCATTTGAGGTTTCTTCATTTATGCGGCAACCGTAATATCAAGAAACTCCCCAATTCAATCTGTGAGCTCCACAATCTGCAGAGCTTAGGACTTGCCGGCTGTGAGGAACTGGAGGAAGTGCCTGCAGACATTAAGGGTATGATCAACCTCCGCTTTTTGGATATAACCACAAAACAGCAGCAATTCCCAGAGAAGGGAATAGGATGCTTGACTTCTTTGCGGTGCCTATTCATCGGAGACTGCAAGAATTTGGAGGTCTTGTTCAATGACATGGAATCACTCACGTTGCTCCGTAAGTTGTTCATTGGAGGTTGTCCAAAGTTGGCATCCTTACCACAAGGCATCAAGAATCTGAAGGCATTAGAGAATCTCTGGATTTGCAACTGTGAGAACTTGAAGCTGCCAGAAGGCGAAAGTGATGAACCACGCTCCATGCCAAGGCTTCGATCCGTGATGTTTGTGGGATTACCAAAGATAGTTTCTTTTCCGAGGTGGCTCAAAGGTTCTGCAAGAACACTGCAGAAAATTGATGTTGTGCATTGTCCCAACTTGGGCACCTTGCCCGAGTGGCTGCAAAATTGTTTTTCTCTGAGAAAACTGAAGATTGAAGACTGTCCTAGCTTGTCCTCTTTACCAGATGGAATTCGCCACATTGCCACATTGAGAGAGCTGTGGATAGATGATTGCAGGGAATTGAGCAGCAGAATTGCTGCTAGAAGCGGCGAAGATTGGCGCAAGATCACTCACATCCCGGAGATTTACATTGACGGAAGGAAGATGAAATGAATTGATTAATCGGTAAAAGCAAACTCCCCCTCTTTTTCTGACACGTTTATGAAAAAATATTTGATGTTTTGGAATGATGTTACTTATATCGTCCTCATTTACTTGCAGCGACTGTCACACCATGTTGATGGAACCATGTTATATTGCCAATTGAGAATTCCTTTGAGTTCCTGAGGAAAAAGTTTCGATTTTTGCTCATGGAAGATCCTACTTTCCCAGCAGTGCTGAAGTCCCATGCTCATGATCAAGAAAATAATGTTTGGTTGATCAATGTCAACGTTTTCTTCTTATTGTTTATCTTCTTTTCTGTTTTGTGTGGTGTGCTCCAAAGATACCGTATATGTATCTGTATGCCCGGGTCAGCTTTGTTGTCTTCTGAAGTTCTTTTTGGAGAGTTAGAGATGGATGATGCGATACAATACATGATTGCTTCTCTGGTGACTTTCAGTCTGTTTCTTTCATAAACAAATGTTCTTGTAAGTCGAATGTTTTGAGAAAGAATGGAATGCTATCTGCAAAGCAAAAGTGGTTACTTTGCTTTTGCAATTTCATTTAATGCTTCTGTTCTGCATAAAAGCTCTCCAGTATTCCGTCGTTAGTTATACGAGTGTCGCACATTTTGTCCCTTTGTTATTCATCATTCAAGAATGCCAACCTAAACCATGAGCTTGATAAAATTTCATCCTCACTAAGGCTTTTTCAAGCAAAAAAGGTACATGATTTCTCATTCTGTGTTTTGTCATCAAGTTCTTTTAGACAAACATAGAAATCACTAGTTCACAACAGCATCACATGCCCCCTTGATTCAAGTCTAAGCTTGTACAAAATGGGTACATGTTAAGGTACCTATCGAACTCATCCCGGGACTTGACAACTTTTCATCTCAAGATATTCAAAATGAATTTTAGTCTTATTTGTTTTACGAAAAGCTCGAGATTTAAAATATATTATTTAAAAAAAAATCATTTAGTTTGCTTGTAAAAATTAACGAACGAAAAATGTTTTTATCACCTACGAAAATAGTTAGATATAAATTATTATCGATGGTGGAATATTTTGCGTGCATAGAAAATCACGGCACCCTTTGAAAATTCACAAAAAAAAAAGACCGACACATTTCACGCCTAATCTGGTGCTCCCATTCCCCCACTTGGGATTCTGCTTCTTTTTATCTAAAAGCCTCACTACTTTCTTCTTGTTTCTTGAACACTTGATCTTCTTGGATTGAGTATAAAATAAGATTTCTTTGAGGTTGTGACGTGTTAACAGACTACATGATATATGCATTGAAATTATCTCAAAATTGCAAAACTGCGATTGAGTCTTCAAATTTTTAAAAATGCAATCGAGCTATAAAACTTGTCAAATTAGAACAATCAAGTCATTCCGTTAATTCCATCCAATTAGGCCAATGGATAATGTCAACATAACTTTTTTTTTTTGTTCTCTCTTCTACATGGCAACAACGTGGCTAAAACGTGAAGAATATGGCTAAAACAATGTTATTTTGGTTTAAATATGATTTTTAAATCTAAATACTATTTAAATTAGATTAAAAAAATAAAAAGAGAAATGAAAGGAAAATGGTGACCGCCACCTCACCATCGCCAGAAGGTCTAGCAATGGTGGGGGATGGCTAGCCGAGAATCGACAAGGCTCGCCGGGCCTCACCGATCGCAAGCAAGGGTTGTAATCATCACCCAAATCAGGCAAAAGTCGTCATCCCTCTACTTTTTACTTCCCTTTTCTTGTTGTAGTGTATGCAATACAACTCTTATTTATATTAAATAGCAGTTATATAAATATGAACACTTATGATGTGTTTGGTAATATATTAAATGGTAACCGATTTTATTATTTTGCTCATGGAAGTAAATTTGGCATAAAAATCCTTTTCTTTTTGTTTTTTTTTGTTTCTAGGAATATATTTGAAATAAAATCAAGAAGTAGAAAAAAAATTGCTTTTTTGTTCCCATAAATAATTCCAAAAACAAACCTAATTTTTCTTCTCTTCTCTTTCCTTTTCTTCTTCTTCTTCTTCTTCCTTTTGGCTGGTCGCTGGCCTCAGCCATGGTCAATGATCGGCTAGATGAAGGCACTAAGCCAAAAAGAGGCTCGTTGGCCCAAGCCTCGTCGGTGGCTGGGCGAACTTCACCTCGCTAGATCCAGGCAAGGTCAACCTTGCCGGGCCACCACCAAGTCGCTTGCCTTGGCTAGGTGACATCGACCTAGTGGTGGCATGACAAGGCTAAGCCTCACCAGTGACTAGGCGAGGCTTGGCCTCACCAAATCTAGGCATGGTCAAACTCGCCTAACCAAGGTGCCTCGCCTTACTCGCGGCAAGGTTAGGCCTCACCAGATCTAGGCAAGGCCAACCTCGCCTAGCCTAAGTGAGGCCCGAGCCTTGCAGTGGCTCGGGTTTGCCCGGTGACATTTCGGCAAGCCCTTGTCTAGCCAACGACTGAAGGAAGGAGAAGACGAAAGGGGGAGAAGAAAGGAATTTTTTTAATAAAGTTATTAAAATATTGAAAAAAAAATTGTTTGAACTAGAAATTTTAAGGGTTTTACCAAATGCATTTATATTTTGAGAATAGAAATTTTGGACAATTACCAAACACTTTCAAATGCTCAGAAATTGATCCCGAGAACAGAATAAAAAAAATCATTTCTAAGAAAAAATTGTTCTAGGAACTGAATGATTACTAAACACACCCCTAGAATCATTTATAATTTTTTCCATTATTTTCTAATGATCCAAAAGTCTTTTTCCAATTTTCAAAAGTTGTGAAAGGAAAATAACACAGACTTCTAAGCCATGTATTCTCGTTCTTGTAGAAGTACGAAATCGTGGGGCATCTAATACTGGGATCAAGCAACAAAAAGGAGCTTATTCTTCTTCTCTGTGCTCATATTTATCTTGAAGAATTAGGGAACAAAGAAAGGAATGTAGTAATGATTAAAGAGAAAGTAGCGGAATATGTAGTAATGATTAAAGAGAAAGTAGCGGAATATGTAGTAATGATTAAAGAGAAAGTAGCGGAATTCAGGCTACTCTTGCTTTATCTTTCATCCGACAAATGTATTCCAATTGTACATGGAACGGCATCGGGTTGCTTGCGGATATCCACCAAGAATCGAGTGAACTACGCAAGACTTTGAAATAACGTCGTACACACTTCATTGCACCATGTATATTCCTATTTCTCTGCCTATAGATCCTATCTTTCTCCTGAGCTGAGTTCCTACTCGGCGGTTATGCTAAACCTCCTCGAAAACCAATAACACAAATCACAATAATGACTGAGGTTGTCTCTAGCATCCTCGGACCTCTTGGGGGAAAACTAGCTTCATCGGCTTTCGAAGAAATTCAACTGGTGTGGAGCGTCAAGGATGACCAAGAGAAGCTAAAGAACTTGCTAGAAATGATCGAGAAGGTGCTCACCGATGCTGAGCAGAAGCAAACAACAAATCAAGCTGTGAGGCTTTGGCTATCCAAACTCAAAGACTTTTGCTACGATGCCGATGACGTGCTAGACGAATTCGAAGCCAACACCTTGCGGAGGAGGGCGAGGCCGACTGAGCATTTGACCCTTAAAAGGAGGGTACGCTACTTGTTCTCATGGCTATCCAACTTCGTTTTCCAATTTAAGATGGCACGCAAAATGAAAGAATTGAGGACGAGACTTCATGAGATCAATGATGAGAAAAATGAGCTTCACTTGTCGAGTAATGTTCCTGACAAAAGTATAGTTCAACTGAAGGAAACTCATTCTTTTGTGCTTGTTTCGAATGTGATTGGAAGAAATAAAGACAAGCAGAGGATAATAGAGCTGTTGATGAGAATAGATGATGATGGAGCTAGTAAGATAGCTGTCATTCCAATTGTTGGAATAAAAGGTATTGGAAAGACTACTCTTGCTAAATGGGTTTATATGGATTATAGGATAAGCAAGCATTTTGATCACAAAGTTTGGTTATCCATGTTAGATTTTGAAGTTAAGAAGATAATAAGAGACATCATTGAGTCTCTCAGTCATGAAGCAAAATGTGATAGTTGGAGCCTTGAACAGCTGCAAAATCACCTAAGAAGCATTGTGGAGAACAAAAGGTGTTTGTTCGTAATGGACGATGGGTGGGAAATTAGTCGGGAAAATTGGGAAGGACTGAGAGATTTGTTAGAAGGTGTTTCCGAAGGGAGTAAAGTCATTATGACTACGTGGAATAAATCTGTTGCCTCAATTATGGGCACTGTCCCCCCGCATAATTTGGCCAACCTTTCGCAGGAGGATTCTTTGACTTTGTTCATGAAGTGCGCCTTTGAACAAGGGCAAGAGAGGTATCACCCAGACCTAATGGTAATCGGCAAGGAAATCGTGAACAAGTGTGGGGGGAATCCTATGGCAGTGAAGACATTGGGAAGCCTTTTGCATTCAAAAACCAACCAAAGCAACTGGGAATCTATACGAGATAGTGAGATATGGCAATTACAAACTGATATTTTACCATCATTAAGAATAAGTTACGATCTAATGCCTTCTTATTTGAAACAATGCTTTGCTTATTGCTCCATATTCCCAAAGAATTACGAGTTCAACAACCTTGAGTTAATCCAACTGTGGATCGCAAACGGGCTTATTCAACCCAGCAGAAATAATACAGAGCTGGAAGAGATTGGACAGCAGTACTGGGAGGAGCTGAGGTTGAGATCCTTCTTCGATGATGTCGTAGAAGACTATCTGTTCCTCAAGTTCAAAATGCACGACCTCATACGCGCACTTGCCATTTTGGTGGCACAAAACGATTCATCCAACGTGAACATGCGCACGCAGGATGTTTCGTTGACCACTCGGCATATATCATTTTCTGATCCGTCTCTTCTACCAGAAGATGAACTACCCGGCTACTTGAGCGAACTCAGCGGCATTCGCACCATCATGTTTCCAATAAAAAAGGAGGGTTCCACTGGGGAGTCTTTTCTGGAGATGTGCATTTCGAGATTCAAGCACTTGAGAGTGCTATATCTACATGATTCTAGCTTTGACCAACTGCCTAATTCAATCGGTGGTCTAAAGCATTTGAGGTTTTTCCATTTATGCGGCAACCGTAATATCAAGAAACTCCCCAATTCGATATGTGAGCTCCACCATCTGCAGAGCTTAGGACTTGCCCGATGTGAGGAACTGGAGGAATTGCCTGCAGACATCAAGAATATGATCAGCCTCCGCTTTTTGGATGTAACCACAAAACAGCAGCGATTCCCGGAGAGCGGAATAGGATGTTTGACCTCTCTGCGGTGTCTATTCATTGGAGATTGCAAGAATTTGCGGGCCTTGTTCAACAACATGCAATCTCTCACGTCGCTCCGTAAGTTGTTCATTGGAGGTTGTCCAAAGTTGACATCCTTACCACAAGACATCAAGAATCTGAAGGCATTGGAGAATCTCTGGATTTGCAACTGCGAGAACTTGAAGCTGCAAGAAGGCAGAAGTGATGAACCACTCTCCATGTTGAGGCTTCGATCCGTGATGTTTGTGGGATTGCCAAAGATAGTTTCTTTTCCCAGGTGGCTCAAAGGTTCTGCAAGAACAATGCAGACAATGGATGTTGCGCACTGTCCCAACTTGAGTACTTTGCCCGATTGGCTGCAAAATTGTTCTTCTCTCAGAAAACTGAAGATTGAAGACTGTCCAAAAATGTCCTCTTTACCAGATGGCATTCGCCACATTCCCACATTGAGAGAGCTGTGGATAGATGATTGCAGGGAATTGAGCAGCAGAATTGCTGCTAGAAGCGGTGAAGATTGGAGCAAGATTGCTCACATCTCGGAGATTTACATCGACAAAAGGAAGATGGAATGAATTGATTAATCGGTATAAGCAAACTCCCCCACTTTTTCTGACACGTTTATGAAATAATATTTGATGTCCGGAAGTAATGTTACTTATATCGTCCTCATTTACTTGCAGCAACTGTTGCACCATGCCAATGGAACCCTGTTGCATTGCCAGTTGAAAATTTCTTTGAGTTCCAGAAGAAAGAGTTTTGATTTTTGCTCATGGAAGATCCTACTTTCCCAGCAATGCTGAAGTCCCATGCTCAAGATCAAGAAAACAGTGTTTGGTTGATCAATGTCAATGTCTGTGAAACTCCAACTCCACGACTCTTCTTTCTTCTTATTGTTTGTCTTCTTTTCTGTGTGGTGTGCTCCAAAGATACCGTATACGTATCTGTATGCCCGTGTCAGCTTTGTTGTCTTCAGAAGTTCTCGGTGAGATAAAATTGGATGATGCGTCCAATTTGAATGATTGTGTCTGGTGACTTTCGGTCAATTTCTTTCATAAACAATGTAAGTCGAATTCTTTGAAAAAGTATGGAGTGCTATCTGCAAAGCAAAAGCAGTCGCTTTGCTTTTGCAATTTCATTTTAGGCTTCTGTTCTGCATTAAAGCTCTCTAATATTCAATCGTTGGTTATGCGCGAGTGTCGTACTTTTTTGTCAATTTTTTATTCATCATTCGAGAATGCCAACCTGAACCACGTGCTTGATAAAATTTCATTGTGTTTTGTCATCAAGTTACTTTTAGACGGACGCAGAAATCACAAGTTGACAACAGCATCACATGCCCGCTTGATTCAAGTCAAAGCTTGTACGAAACGGGTACGCGTTAAGGTACTTAATCATCCAAATCCTCGGTAAGCGAAGCTTTCGTTGATTGTAAGCATGTGCACAGCACTTGCCGCTAACTACGGTCCATCTGAATCTGATTCTGCCTTATTAAACTCAGCGAAGCTTCTTGAGAATTTTCATGTTGCAGTGCCCGAGCATATTCCCTTTTCCTTATTCGTGTGTTTATCGACTTGGGTTTCTTACTCGGATGTGTTTTTAGCTCGCCAGCAAGCTCTCTGTTTCGGTGTCGTGGTAAAATGCAGAGAAAATTTGGGAAGGCTTTGGGGTTTGAGCTACTCTTTTTTCTTTTTTTTTAAATGGGTGTGTGGGGGAGAGGTCGAAATCCTACTAGGTTTCCCTGAAACATGTGCGAGCACTTGCTGGATTGGCTTGATTTGAGATTGTGGCGGGGATGGTCCAGTAAAGATGAGGAATTTTGGAAATTCAAAAGTGTCGTGCAGCTGAAGGAACTAGGGAATTAGAAAAGAAGAGGCAAAATTAAAGCTGAAGTTAGAGATGGGTCCTCAAAGTGACTCAGACCTGGTTGGGTTATGATCATCCAAAAAGCAGCTCCATTGTGTTCAGTGATGTGATAATGTCTAGCAATTGGCATGAGACTGCAGCATAGTCTCATGGGTTGCAGAATTGTTCTCAGGATTCATTTTCTTGGGCCGTTTGAGTTTGACTGACGAGTCGTTGGTTTGGTTAGTCTGAGGGAGCCTTTGTTTCTACTTGTAAATTCTGAATCTTATGGAACACTTGTGTTTTAGATCATTGAAATTGCTGCTGTGACAGAGCTAGGCATGCTTAGCACTAGATATTATAATCAGAATTCTCCTGTTAACGTCTCAGTTTGGTATCTGTGTTTTCTATCCCTCACCATGAAGCTTTTTCGCCTCTTTTTTATTTAATGCAATTAACAACCTTGATTCTGCCCCTTGTTCGCAATGTTTTTCTTATCACCGATATGGTTTTCAGGTATGTGCTCAATAGATCGTGAATTTGGGCAATCGTATAGGAGACTAAAGGCATCTGTAGTCGTAAGGATCCTTTCCATCTAAAAGAGGAAATTAGCTAAAAATGGAGAATGAACGCCCTGAACTCAACCTTCAGAGCCTTCTCCATGGATATACATGCTAGGATCACCATCTCTTTTCTCGCTTATGCATCTGTGGTTTCTTCTCTTCCATCCCACTTTCTTTTTCAGTTGGAAAAATGTTGGCCAAGTACATAGTAGTGCTGTGTAAACAAATGTTCTTGTAAGTCGAATTCCTTGAGAAAAAATGGAATGCTATCTGCAAAGCAAAAGCGGTTACTTTGCTTTTGCAATTTCATTTTATGCTTCTGTTCTGGATAAAATCTCTCTAATATTCCGTCGTTAGTTATGCAAGTGTCGTACATATTGCCCATTTGTTATTCGTCATTCAAGAATGCCAACCTGAACCATGAGCTTGATAAAATTTCATCCTCACCAGAGGCATTTCCACGCAAAAAAGTACTTGATTTCTCATTCTGTGTTTTCTCATCAAGTTCTTTTAGACAAACGTAGAAATCATAAGTTCACAACGGCATCACATGCCCGCTTGTAACAAGTCAAAGCTTGTACGAAATGGGTACATGTTAAGGCACTTCTCAAACTCAAAGAAGTTTCCTGAGACTTTGATAACCTTTCGTTTTGAGAAATTCAAAATGAATTTTGGTTGTGTTTATTTTATGAAAAAATCTAGATATAAAATATATTTTTCAAAAAATAATCACTTATTTTACTTGCAAAAATTAATGAGTGAAAAATATTTTTATCACCTACGAAATTAATTAGGTATAAATTGTTATCAATGATAAGAATATTTTCTATTGATAAATTTGCATGCGTAGAAAATCAAGGCACCCTTTGAAAATTCACAAGACAGACCGACACTTCACGCCTAATTTGGTGCTCCCGTTCCCACACATGGGATTATGCTTCTTTTTATCTGAAAGTCTCACTGCATTCTGTGCTTCTTGGACACTTGATCTTCTTGGATTGAGTATAAAATACGGTTTCCTAGAGGATGTATTGTGTTAAAAAGAATATGGGATATATGTACTGAAAGTTCTAAAATTTATCATAAAAATGCAATTGAGTCTTAAAATTAACAAAACGTGCAATCAAGTTATAAAACCTATCAAATAGGTGCAATCAAATTATTTCGTGAACTCAGTTCAATTTGGCTAAGGAGAAATCCCGACACCACTTCTTCTTTTTTATAATTCTCTCTTTCCTCTGTGATAATGACATGACTGATGAAAAATAAGATTAAAACATTTTCGTTTTATTCTAAATATAATTTTTAATATAAATACTGTTTAAATTATATTTTAAAAAAATGGCGATGGCCGACCACCACCACCCCATCATCGCTGGAAAGGGCCAACAATCGTGGGGGATGGCCAGCAAAGGATTACTAGGGTCATTGGGCCTCGTTGACTGCAGGTAAGGATTGCAATCCTCCCCAGATTGGGCAAGGGTCGCCAACCCTCTACTTTTTACTTCCCTTTTCCTGTTGTAGCAAATGACTCTTACATATATCAAACAGCAGCTATATAAACATAAACACCTAGAATCATTTATTTTTTTTTTAAAAAAAATCTGTTATTTTCTGATGGTCAGAAAGTCTTTATCCAATTTTCAAAAATTGTGAAGGGAAAAGAGCACATTCTTCTAAGCCAATCATTCTCATTCTTGCAGAAGTACGTGGGCATCTATGGGCGCGTTTGGTTGTGTTTTGTTTAAAAATTGTTGGGGAACGAGAAATAGAAAAAAAGTATTTACATTAGGGGAACAATTTTTGAACAAAAATACGCGTTTGGTAAACTTGTTCCGAGAATAAAAAATAAACAGAAACATGTTTGGTAAATTTGGATAATTTTTTTATTTCTTTTATTTTTTCTATTTTTTTTCTTATTTTTCCTTTTTTTTCTTTTTTTCTTTTTCATTTTTTTCTTCTTTTGGCCGGTCGCCGGCCAAGGCCTTGGCCGGCGACCGGCCGGCGAGGGCCGAGCTCGCCCGGCGGCGGGCGAGGCGCGGCCTCGCCGGGCCACCCGCGGGCGAGGCCGAGGCTCGCCGCCGCCGGGCGAGCTCGGCCTCGCCGGCCCGGGCGAGCTCGAGGCCGGATCCGGGCGAGATCGAGCTCGCCTGTGCCGGCGCGAGGTCGGCCTCGCCTTGATCCGGCGAGGCCGAGCCGCCCGCCGGCCGGCGAGCCGCGGCCTCGCCGGGCCACCGCCGGGCGAGGCCGAGGCTCGCCGCCGCCGGGCGAGCTCGGCCTCGCCGGATCTGGGCGAGATCGAGCTCGCCCAAGCCGGCGCGAGGTCGGCCTCGCCATGGGCCGGGCGAGCTCGAGCTCGCCCAGATCCGGCGAGGCCGAGCTCGCCGGCGGCGGCGAGGCTCGGCCTCGCCCGACCACCGCCGAGTCGGCGTCGCCGGGCGGTGGCCGGCGAGGCCGAGCCTCGCCGGCCGCCGGGCGAGCTCGGCCTCGCCGGATCCGGGCGAGCTCGAGCTCGCCCAGCCCAAGGCGAGGCCGAGCCTCGCCCGCCCACGGCCCAGCTTGGCCTCGCCGGGGCCGGGCGAGCCTCGCCGTGGCCGGGCGAGGCCGCCGGCCCTCGTCGGCCGGTCGCCGGCCATGGCCAAGGCCGGCGACCGGCCAAAGAAAAGAGAAAGAAAAAGAAGAAGAAAAGAAAAAAAATAAAAAGAGAAGTGTTTCTTGTTTTTTTGAAAACAAGAAACAAGTTTTTTTTTGTTTTTTTTTCTTTTTGTTCCAGGAACAAAAGAACAAAAAAAAAGAAAAACGCACACAAACGCGTTTGTTCCTTTTTTTGTTCCAGGAACAAAAGAACAGAAATTTCATTCTGGGAACAGAAATAAGGTGCAACCATGCAGGGCCTATAATGCAGGGATCAAGCAATGAAAAGGAGCTTATTATTTTCTGTGCTAATATTTATCTTGTAAGAATTAGGGAACAAAGAAAGGAATGCAGTAATGATTAAGGAGAAAGTAGCAGAATTCAGGCTACTTTTGCTTAATCTTTCATCCGACGAGGGTATTCTAAATGTAAATGGAACAGCATCGAATTGCTTGCGGATATCCACCAAGAATCGAGTGAACTATGCAAAACTTTGGAATAACGTCGTACACATTTCCTTGCACCATGTAAATTCCTATCTCCTGGCAAAATCATGCTTCTTTTTGTATCCTTCTCCTGATAACTAGATGAGTTCCTGCACAACGGTTATGTTAAACCTCCTCAAAAACTAACAACACAAATGACAACCATGACTGAGGTTGTCTATCTTATGGGGAGACTAGTTTCAGCGGCTTTAGAAAGAAATACCGAGACAAGCTCAAGAACTTGCTAGAGATGATCGAGAAGGCGCTCGCTGATGCTGAGCAGAAGCAAACAACAAATCAAGCTGTGAGGATTTGGCTGTCAAAGGTTAAAGACTTTTGCTATGATGCCGAGGACGTGCTAGATGAATTCGAAGCCAAGGCCTTAAGGAGGCAGGCGAGGCCGAAAAGGAAGGTACGCTACTGATTCTCGTGGCTATCCAACTTCATTTTCCAATTTGAGATGACAAACAAAATGAAAGAATTGAGGAAGAGACTTCTTGACATCAACAAAGAGAAAAATGAGCTCCACTTGTCGAGTAATGTTTGTGACAAGAGTATAGTTCAATGGAAAGAAACTCATTCTTTTGTGACTATTTCGAATGTGATTGGAAGAAACAAAGACAAGCAGAGGATAATAGAGCTATTGATGAGAACGGATGATGATGGAGTTGGTAAGGGAGGTGTCGTCCCAATTGTTGGAATGGGAGGTATTGGAAAGACAACTCTTGCTAAATGGGTTTACATGGATGATAGGATAAGCAAATATTTTGATCTCAAAGTTTGGTTATCCATGTCAGTAGATTTTGAAGTTAAGAAGATAATAAGAGACATCATTGAGTCTCTTAGTCATGAAGCAAAATGTGATAGTTGGAGCCTTGAAAAGCTGCAAAATCACCTAAGAAGCATTGTGGAGAACAAAAGGTGTTTGTTCGTAATGGACGATGTGTGGGAAGTTAGTCGGGAAAATTGGGAAGGACTGAGAGATTTGTTAGAAGGTATTTCCGAAGGGAGTAAAGTCATTGTGACTTCCCGGAATAAATCGATTGTCTCAACCATGGGCAATGTTCCCCCACATAATTTGGCCAACCTTTCACAAGAGGATTCTTTGACTTTGTTCATGAAGTGCGCCTTTGATCAAGGGCAAGAGAAGAATCACCCAGACCTTATGGCAATTGGCAAGGAAATCGTGAGCAAGTGCGCAGGGAATCCTATGGCGGTGAAGACACTGGGGAGCCTTTTGTATTCAAAAATTCAAAAACCAACCTGAGCAACTGGGAATGTATACAAGACAGTGAGATATTGCAATTACAAACTGATATTTTACCTTCATTGAGAATAAGTTACGATCTAATGCCTTTTCACTTGAAACAATGTTTCGCTTATTGCTCCATATTCCCGAAGAATTACAAGTTCAACAACCTGGAACTGATCCAACTATGGATCGCAAACGGGCTTATTCAATCCAGTGGAAACACTCAGGAGCTGGAAGAGATTGGACAGCAGTATTGGGAGGAGCTGTGGTCGAGATCCTTCTTCGACGATGTCGTGGAAGACTATTTGTTCTTGACCTTCAAAATGCACGACCTCATACACCAACTTGCGATTTCGGTGGCACAAACCGAATCATCCAACGTGAACATGAACATGCGCACGCAGGATGTTTCCTCGACCACTCAGCATATATCATTTTCGGATCCATCTCTTCTGCCAGAAGATGAACTACCTAGCTACTTGAGCAAACTCAGCAGGGTTCGCACCATCATGTTTCCAATAAAAAAGGAGGGTTCCACTGGGGAGTCCTTTCTAGAGATGTGCATTTCGAGATTCAAGCAATTGAGAGTGCTATATCTACATGACTCTAGCTTTGACCAACTGCCTAGTTCAATCGGTGGTCTAAAGCAATTGAGGTATCTTCATTTATGCGGCAACCGTAGTATCAAGAAACTCCCCAATTCAATCTGTGAGCTCCACAATTTGCAGAGCTTAGGACTTGCCGGCTGCGAAGAACTGGAGGAATTGCCTGTACACATTAAGAGTATGATCAACCTCCGCTTTTTGGATATAACCACAAAACAGCAACGATTCCCAGAGAAGGGAATAGGATGCTTGACCTCTTTGCGGTGCCTAATCATTGGAGACTGCAAGAATTTGGAGGTCTTGTTTAATGACATGGAATCACTCATGTTGCTCCGTAAGTTGTTCATTGGAGGTTGTCTGAAGTTGGCATCCTTACCACAAGGCATCAAGAATTTGAAGGCATTGGAGAATCTCTGGATTTGCAATTACGAGAACTTGAAGCTGCCAGAAGGCGAAAGTGATGAACCACGCTCCATGTCAAGGCTTCGATCCGTGATGTTTGTGGGATTACCAAACATAATTTCTTTTCCCGGGTGGCTCGAAGGTTCTACAAGAACACTGCAGAAAATTGATGTTGTGCATTGTCCCAACTTGGGCACATTGCCTGAGTGGCTGCAAAATTGTTTTTCTCTGAGAAAACTGAAGATTGAAGACTGTCCTAAATTGTCCTCTTTACCAGATGGAATTCGCCACATTGCCACATTGAGAGAGCTGTGGATAGATGATTGCGGGGAAATAAGCAGTAGAATTGCTGCTAGAAGCGGTGAAGATTGGAGCAAGATTGCTCACATCCCGGAGATTTACATTGACGGAAGGAAGATGAAATGAATTGATTAATCGGTATAAGCAAACTCCCTCTTTTTCTGACACGTTTATGAAAAAATATTTGATGTTTTGGAATGATGTTACTTATATCGTCCTCATTTACTTGCAGCGAATTACATTCCCAATCGGAAACTCCTTTGAGTTCCTGAAGAAAAAGTTTCGATTTTTGCTCATGGAAGATCCTGCCTTCCCAGCAGTGCTAAAGTCCCATGCTCAAGTTCAAGAAAATAATGTCCGGTTAATCAATGTCAATGTTTTCTTCTTATTGTTCCTCTTCTTTTCTGTTTTGCGTGGTGTGCTCCAAAGATAATGTATATGCATCTGTATGCCCGTGTCAGCTTTATTGTCTTCAGAAGATCTTGGTGAGATAAAATTGGATGATGTTTCCAATTCAAATGATTACTTATCTGGTGACTTTCGGTCAATTTCTCTCATAAACTATGTAAATCCAACTCTTTTAAAAAGTATGGAGTGCTATCTGCAAAGCCAAAGCAGTCGCTTTGCCTTTGCAATTTCATTTTACGCTACTGTTCTGCATAAAAGCTCTCTAGTGTTGTACTTTTTAGGGGTGCATGATAACCAAAAATTTATGTTTCATAAATAGTTTTTACATTAGGGACTATTTACGGAAGAAAAATCCTTTTGATAAACCTATTTAGTTTTTATTTACGGAATAGATTTTATTCCGAAATAGGTTTGAAGAAATCGAAGTTAAAATTTTCTACTTCTCATTTATAGAATAGAAATCGAAATAAAAATTTTTCTCATCATTCGTCAATCGGTCCTTCATTCGTTGTTGCCGTCGGTCGCCGCCGGCCGCCCCCGCCCGCCGGTCGCCGCGCCCACCGCCGCCCACCCGCCTCCGCCGTCGCCGCCGCCCGCGCCCGCCACCACCGCCCGCCCGCCGCCACCGCCCACCCACCCGCGCCGCTCGCTGCTCGTCAACGTCACCCGCCCGCCAATCACCGGCCACCGCCCGCCAATCGCGACCACCGCCCGCCGGTGCCGTTCGCCCGCCGCCCGCCGATCCACCGCCGCCGCTTGGCGTCGTTCATCCCCGCCGATCGCGGTCCACGCCGTCCAAAAAAAAGAAATTTTGTGTCGTTATCAAACGAATTTCTATTTTTAGAGTAGAAATCTTGTATTGTTATCAAATGATTATTTTTTTTAGAAACTCTTTTAGAAATAAAAATAGAAAAATCTATTTCATGTTTTTAAACTATTTCGGAATGAATGGTTGTCATGTAAGGATGCCAACCTAAACCATGTGCTTGATAAAATTTTGTTGTGTTTTGTCATCGAGTTAGTAAACGCAGAAATCTCAGAGTTGACAGCAGCATCACGTGCCCGCTTTGATTCAAGTCAAAGCCTGTACGAAACTGGTACGCGTTAAGTACTTAATCGTCCGGATTCTCCGTAAGCTAAGCTTGCATTGATTGTCAGCATGTGCACAGCACTTGCCGCTAACCACGGTCCATCTGAATCCGATCTCCCCTCATCACACCCAGCGAAACTTCTTGAGATCCGACAACTTTTCGTCTCGGGAAATTTAAAATGAATTTAGGCAGCATGAATCACGGAAAATTCATTAAAAGTCATGTGGGGTCCCACGCACCACCGCTCTGTTCAAAGACCCATTTGTGGGTGTGGAAAACCGTGATCTAGTTAAAGTCCCCTTTGGAAAATCACCAAGACAGACCGACACATTTCACGCCTCATTCGGTGCTCCCGTTCACCCACACGGGATTGCGTTTCTTTTGGTCGGAAAATAACATTGCCTTTCGCTTCTTCTTTTTTTCTGCCAAACTTGATTTTCTTGGATTGAGTATTTAAAACCAAAAAAAAAAAAAAAAATCGTTTCTTTGAGGTCGTATCGGGTCTATAAGAATACGGTTGGTAGTAGCTACTGCCTCTTGCACAAGCACAGACAATGAGTCCTCTTCTCTCTCTTTCCCTTGCACTCTCTCTCTCTCTGTTCAATATTCTCTCTGTCTCCGGAGCTGTTACTCTCCCGCTGGATGGTGAGCCCTTCTCTTGCTTTTTCTTTTCTTGCCCTTTTGCTAAGGCATTCTAGTCATTTCATACAATGAGCAAGAACAGCCGTTCGTAAACAAGAGGACCCTTTTTCTCTTGCTAACACAGTAGAGTGAGCAGTGAGCAGATTCGTGATAGTTTGCTCTATAAGCTTAGTATTTGAAAAAAGTGCTAATTTTGATCCACTCGTTGACGAAGACCCTTTGTTTTTCTGCTTGTTACTCGCAATACATTTCAGGACTCCTTCCAAATGGGGACTTTGAGGAAGCCCCCAAGCCGAGCGACCTCAAGAAGACAGTGATCGTAGGGAAGCACTCCCTGCCCAAGTGGGAGATCGATGGCCTGGTCGAGTTCGTCTCAGGCGGGCCGCAACCTGGCGGCTTCTTCCTTCCGGTCCCGCGCGGGGTCCACGCGGTGCGGCTGGGCAACGAGGCATCCGTGTCTCAGTATGTCAGCGTCAAGCCGGGGTCAGAGTACGCCCTCACGTTCGGCGCCACCAGGACTTGTGCACAGGACGAAGTGTTGAGGATCTCAGTTGGCCCTGGCCAGTCTGCAGACTTGGGGATACAGACCCTGTACAGCAGCGACGGTGGAGACACCTATGCTTGGGCCTTCAAGGCTGCTTCCAAATCTGTGAAGGTGACCTTCCACAATCCTGGGATCCAGGAGGACCCCACCTGTGGGCCCCTCTTGGATGCTGTGGCCATCAAGGAGATGCCTCCGCTCAAGTACACTCCAGGTAAGTTTTCTGTCCTTTCGATTTCTCTATAAGCATAATAGAGATACAGAGAAACGATCTGACCCCCGGCCGGGGGACATAATCAGATGGCTGATACTCCTATAGTGTTAGGAGGAGGAGCAGCTTCCTTCCTTATGAAATTGCAGTCAGTATGCCTGACCAGCGTACCATATTCTAGAGTACTAGTCCTTTGGCTTGCTTAGGAGTACATTAGAGAGAACGGTTCTGGCTAGACTAGATCTCACATCAGTAATTGTGTTTGGAAACATGGTCGTATGTTTTGCATTTGAGGCTTGTGTACCGTCTATTGCGCTGCGACTTAGCCAATCTGACCATTGAATGTGCCTTGTGCTCCTCAATGTCGTGGTGATGACCCGCTCAAATGGGCCGGATCAGGTTGGGCCTAGCCCATACGCGAGCCTATCTTTTTAAATCAAGTTTTTTTTCTTTTTTTTCCTTTGGGTGACCTTAGGTTAGAGGAGCATCTAGTTTGAGCTTCGAATCATTAGTTTTATAAACCGGAAGAATCACTCACCGAATTTTTTTTATTTTTTGCCCTCTTGTTCATCCATTCAGGTAATCTCATAAAAAATGGAGGCTTTGAGATGGGCCCGCACGTGTTCAAGAACTTCTCGACAGGGGTCCTCCTCCCTGCCAAGCAAAAGGACTTGATCTCGCCGTTGCCCGGGTGGATCATTGAATCCATGAAGCCGGTCAAGTACGTCGACAGGAAACACTTCTTCGTGCCTTCCGGGCTAGCTGCAGTTGAGCTGGTTGCAGGGAGAGAGAGCGCGATGGCGCAGATAATCCGGACAGTCCCCAACAAGTTCTACAACCTCACTTTCACCGTCGGGGATGCCAAGAACGGGTGCCATGGGTCCATGATGGTGGAGGCCTTCGCGGCCAAGGACACTCTCAAAGTCCCGTATGAGTCCACCTCGAAGGGCGGATCGAAGACAGCGAACCTCAAGTTCCAGGCGACATCAGCCCGCACAAGGATCACATTTTTCAGTGCTTACTATCACACAAAGCTGCATGATTACGGGCACATGTGCGGCCCTGTCTTGGATGATGTTAAGGTTGTCCCTGTCAACTAGATTGTTCCTGAGAGACGTAATAGGGCGCGGCAAAAGCGATCGTGCGTTCATCATTTGCTATATTGGTATTTAGAGGAATGTGGCATGTTTCCATGTTATGTTTCAAGCGAGATACAGTCTATACGTAAACAAAACAAGATGCACCTTCGACTATTTGAATATTTCTTCTTTTTTAATGAAGCATTTTTATTCATACAAGAAATCCCGAGACTTGAAATCAATTTGAATAAACTCTCCTTCTTCCAACTTTCAAGATTAGTAAGGGATCGACATCAAGAAATCCCGAGACTCGAATATTTGAATATAAACATAAACAAAACAGATGCACCTTCAAATATTTGAATATTTCTTCTTCTTTTTTAATGAATCATTTTTATTCATACAAGAAATCTCGAGACTCGAAATCAATTTGAATAAACTCTCATTCTTCCAACTTTCAAGATTAGTAAGGGATCGAGATCACAATGACTAAAGTCTACATAAAGTATGACAGAGAGACTAAAGAAACATTATCAAATTTGCCATATTGATTTTGCATAAGAAAACAGTTATCTCAATTTTTTTATTTTAAAGGCGGCAATTCCTATGCCAAAAGAAGATTCAAAGCGAAAGAGTCTGAATAAGCAAATGCGTAATTGCTTGAACCTTTGGTTGCCCATGAATCGTGCCAATCTAATTAATGATCTAACCTTTGTTGCCCAAATTAATTTATATACCTAAGATAATTTCTGTCCTAGCAACTATATGGAAGTGAAAATCAAAATGAACAAGCATAACACTATAATAAGGCAATGCAAGTAATTTCTTTCCAATTTCGTGATTTTATTGAGTCTTTTTCTTACAATTATTTGGTTTTTGTAACCAAAATCAGATTAACATAGCTACATAAATTAAATTATACCTCAAAGGAGCTATTCCCATACACTAATTTAATGTTCTAGCTTATAAAATCTGTGGAGAAGGTCAAGTTTTTTAACAAGCCACGTTCAAAACACGACCCCCAGAATTATACTGACACCCCTCCCTATTTCTTAAGAGTACCTAGGTGTAAGTATCGATAACTCTTTCGCACATGCACTGGTTATCTGCACATTTTCAACAGATCTAGAATATGGTCAACACCCCACCAGTGCATCAAGTACCGTGCAACCAGAAAGTGTTTGCTAACGAGATCCACAAAATTCGTACCAGTGATACAGAAACAATTTAGGCCATCAAAAAGTTGCATCTCAAGTACCGTCGATGACAGATCAAGAAAACTACCCATTGTGCAGGCGATGCAATTCTTCAATTACGCTCCTACAAGACCTTAATTTCCATAAATCCATTCAATATTGTAGCCATTCAGTTCAATGCCCAGCTTGTTCCAAACAAGTCTCCCTATACCATTGTGTAAATATCCGACTTATAAACAAACACCATGGTATTCATTTGATTTCTTCTTTCTTTTTTAAAGGTTATAAATATCTTCTCCTTCACACTTTGCAATGAAGCAAACCATACTAAAGATGTTAGGTACACTTATAAACACCAAGATGCGAAAGGAGAATACTATCTAATATCTACTTCCCCTAAGTTGCAGCTGAAAGACTGAAATTCCTCTTTGCATGTCTAAGCACCTTCATTCCCCAGATTCTCATTTTGCCTCGCAGTTCCACACATAACTGCAACAATTAAAGATAAACAAGTTATGGAAAAACAGTTCAGTTCCATTTTTTGATTGGAAAAACAAGAATAATAAAACTGGATTCTATGCAATACAAGAATCGGTACCACCTGAATGGTCCCCAGCGTCAGAGTACTGCTCCTCAAAAGTTTTATGACTTGGAGCCCTACAAAACACCAAGATTCATAATAAAGCCACCTCTCTTCTTCGTAATCACACACCATAACCATAATTCAAAAAGACTGTCCATATTCAATAATCATACAAGCACACTATACCCTGTGGTTATTAACCTGAGGTGCTCCTTCTGGAAGCAATGATGAGCTACCATCCTGAGTGCGACGGGAATGTTGCACAAATCGGATCATTTCCTGATACGTTGCTTCAAACTCATCCATTCGACGCCTAAGAGCAGCATTTTCTTGCCGAGTTGCTTGAAGTTCATCTTCAATCTGATCTAGCCTGCGTTCAATTGCATCCAGTCGACCCTCCAGGTCTACCCCATAAGAAGAAGAGCATCTAGATACTCTTAAATGTTTTGGATTTACACCACCACCATAAGTGATCACACGAGCACGCCGCTTTAGGACCATGCTGTTAATGGTTCTCACAAAAAACAAGAACACGTACACCACTTTTAGTTTGTACACTCAAGAAAAAATTGGGGGAATATAGGTGAAAGCTATCCAATATTGGATGACAGAAGAATAATCTCCCCCATGTGATATTTTCATGCCAAGTTTACTACAGTTTAAGAATTGACAAAGGATTTGAAATTACAATCAATCAAGCATCTAAAAATATATCAAGCCTAGTTAAGAATTTAGCTGGAAAGCCACCATTAAGCCAGAAAATCAACATGCCAACAATCTTTAAAGCCTCTAAAATTGTCATATCACTACCAAGAGCACTCAAGTGACATAACTCTTTGATGATATCTAAATAAGGAGACTTCTAGATCTCTTTTAAATTGGATCTGAACAAAAAGCAAAACACATACCGATTTCCTAGACTAAACATTGCACTTAAATCACTACCTCACTTATATTCATTTGCATAATCTGCTAAATTCCCATTCTTCATCTCGTGTCACTGAGTAATTCCATTCCAAACATGAAACATATCAAATTTCCTCATTCCTGATGACAGCAAAACCAAGAAATTCATAACTTATTTCGCAAAACACAATACCAAGAAACTCCCTTTCTCTAGGGAGAGCCACCAGAAGAAGAAAGCAAGCCCAATGATATATATTGACATTAAATTCTGTCTGCTCAACTAACTCCAACATAAGTTATTATTATCAGTGAAATAGCTGCTGCACTCGGTGCCAGAATACCATACATCTCCAAATAAATTAAAGTCCCTAAGCAAACTCTTTTCATCTCGGTCTATTCAATCATGATACAAAAGCCAAAGAGATTAGGAGAAGAGCATCTGCAGCGAGACCAGCTCGTATATACTCCTGCGAATTTGATAACACCATATTGACACCAAATTGACCCAAGCCTTTGAGAGAAATTAAAAACCAATGAAGTAATCCTTCCCATCACATTTTTTCATCTTTTGAATTGGTAATCCTACATATTTCTTTAAAAGTTAATCTAATACATAACGAGAACCTTCCCTACCCTCCACCCCCACCCCCCAACAAAAAAAAAAAAAATGCATGTTTTAGAGTAATGTATAGTCCTGATAGTAGGCCATATTGTTAACAACTTCAACCAAGATAGTTGAAAGTTTCAAAAAAGTAGGATCCTTTGCTTTGAAGGGCAAACAGATTACTACAACCGCCAAACTGCCAGTAAACTTATGCTACCACAAAAAAGATGGTTGAAATGTCTAGTGTTGAATGTCAAAGAGATGAGAGAGGACATTACAAAATCTCTAGAAGATATAGAACATTTTCTGTTGGATATCAACAATCTGGACAGTAGCTCAATAATGAGTGTGTGGCCTTCTATAAGTTACATACAGATGCAACGCACAAATGTATATTTAAAACCTGCTACCAAATTTCGGGATACCATGTCAAACATAACTGCTGATTATGGTAAATAATGGAAGATTCCCTTTTCCTATTTTTGAAAGTAAAACCTTATTCTAGAAGACAAGAAAAGCCAGGAGAAACAAATCAGTAATAGACTCGACATCAGGGAAGCACTTTAACAAAAAATGAAGAAGAATGCATCTGCCAATTAATCACCGCAACAGAATTCCCTCTCCCCCAAATCCTTTGGTTGAAAGTAAAGCATCATTAATTACATAGAGCAAAATCTGCCTTTGGTAATTGGTGTTTAGTGAGCCTCACCTCAGTATCGGTAGGCTTAAAAACAATACATGAACTAGCAGAGGCATTTCCCAATTGATCACACATGTTTTCTACAATACCTTCAAACCAATTATATCTCATTCTCTTGAATGTGTAGTCTGCACTCGCTATATACAGATACAATTTAAAAACCTGTTAACTCCTAGAGATAAAACTCCAGCTCTCCAGAGTGTTAAATACACAGCTTAATGTGTCTCCAGTGCCTCAGGTTAAAAGGCTATTCAATCAAAGGCATGTAAACACTTTGGCTATAGAGTCAAAAGAATGTAGACTACTCCTTGCATTTCCATAGTGCACATTCCCCGACGAGAAAGACAGCTTAATTCAGTCTTAGGCCACAATTCTACCCATGGGTATACAGGTGACCCCATCATTTTCCAAAGGCAACATGAGCGTCGGGCTTTTAGCATGCAGCAAGTAGCAACCGATAGATAACGCCATCATAACAGCCAAAGGGAGCATCGAATTTACAAACACTGCATCCCAGCCACAAGCAGATCAAAATGGGTCAAACTTCCAAAACCCAAGCCGCGTCTAAGAACTTCACGAAACCAACCGAAACAGCTCGACGACATTTGCTGTGTTCCACGAAAGCTAGAAGCTTAAAATGCAGGTAAAAGAAAGGATCACACTCATCACGGCAAGAGCCACAGGGATCAAGAGAAGACGGAAGAGGAACCGCGAAGCACCACTAAAACGGAGGGAAACCGAAACGCATTGGAACGACAACGACCGAAGAGGAACCGCGAAGCACCCGCAATCGGGCAAAAACGAGCGACGTTCTCTACACAATCGCGACCGAATCCCGCGGCGGGGAAAAAAAAGCCCAAGGAAATCGAAGCGCCGCCGCGGCGCGCGCCGAGCCGAGCCGATTGTACCTTGGGAAGCGCGGGGGAGGCTGTCGGAATCGGGCGCCGATCGCATGAAGGCGGCCGGGAGGACGGGGAGGGAGGGAGCGATCGCGAGGGGCCTTGCTTGAGCGAGAGAAGGAAGAGGAGAGAGAGAGGTTAGTGAGAGAGAGAGAGGGGAAGCGTTTAGGGCACACTGAGGAAGAATGAGCAGAGGGGCTTGGGCTGGAGGAGAGAGAAATGGAGATGGCAGTTTGTCTCCAATTAAATATTGGCCCACAAAAGGCATAAACAAAGGCTCATTTTTTCTTTTTCTTTTTTCCTTTTTCCCCGCGGTGGTTGGTTGTGGATTTATTTGGGGTAGATTATTATATCGGGAAAAAAGTTCGTTTTTTTTTTTTTAATTGGGGCGGCCCCACTTCCATCTCTAAAATAACTATATCTACTTCCATTTGCATTAAAAAAGACAAAAGTGCGACCAATCTTTCAATTGCAATTTAAAATGATGATCTCACTCCTCCTTTTTTCTATTTTTTTCCTTTTTATATTTAGGATAGTTACCATGACTAAGTATCTCACTTTTTCTAGCGTATTAAAGAAATGTTCATTCTCGGATATTCTTATAATATTTTACATGCTTCGTGTATAAGAAAGAAAAAATACGTCTTTTTTTTTTTTTTATAACTAAGGACTCCACCACGAGCTCCCCCCGTTCTCAGACAAGACCGGGGAGAAGCCCCTATATCTCGAGGAGACCAAAGACATAATCTCACCATATACGACCCCCACTTAAGACGCTAGCACTTGGAGATTCGAACTTACAACCTTAGCGATAAAGAGCAAGTCTTGGAGATTCGAACTTGCAACCTCAGCGTGAAGAGCAAGTCCTGAACCATCACGGCTACCTATTGATGGGTAGAAAAAACAATACGTCTTTGATATATTATAAAATCGAAAGTCTCTTTTATAGCAATTTAACTATTTTTTTCCTCTTTTCTTGAAAGCTTACTTTCTCTATGAAACTTCTATTAATTTCATTAATTTAAAATATATATCAAATTTATTTATTTACAATTTCAAAGACTTTATGTTTTTTTCCTTATTATATTGACAAGATACTTTAATACATTTAAGATGTTGGAGGAATATCAAGGAGTACACAAAAACATTATGCATAGTGACATATATATAAATATTTCATAGACAATATTAATTTATGTCAATCCAAAATAATGATATTTCACTTAAAATATAAAAAAACTTACTTTATGCAATGTTTTAATTTAATTAAATTTCATTTACTTAACAGGTTATTTATAAATTTGTTTGACAAGGCAGAACGAAACTAGATTTGTGGGAAATTTCTTTTTTTGACAAAACAAATTCTTATGGAAGTAACATCAAACAATAAAAGAAACATGGTGGATTCAATATACATGGAAAATCTATAATAAACAAAAACTAGGCATATAAAATCATTAATTACGGTAAGTAAATCCTACGTAGAGATATAAATGCTACAAAAATAAAGTAAATAAATTTGGGATCACCAATCTAAATTACAATTGAATAATAGAGAGCAATTTTATCTTTTTGGTGAAAAGTAGGTGGATTTAGTTAGGGGTAGATGGCATTGCCGTTTTATTAATCCTTTAAAAAAAAATGGCACAAGCATTTGAGGGATTTCGCTGAAGAAGATCAACTCAAATTTAAAATCCACGAGAGGTTTATAGAAGACATGGTTATATTCTTATTGATTTAACATTTTGTTGTTATTTAATTATGCAAAATAACTTAATTTTTATATATAAATAAATAAATTTTTATTTTCTTTTCAGTGTTTGTAAATATTTAGCCGAAGATCATTGATAAAGTATTTTTCAAATCATTTTTTTTTCCAATGGAACTCTGGGAAATTGGCCCAGCCAATCAGATAACAAGCGGTGGTGTCGAAGCTCCGTTATCTTCTCTCAGTTCGCTATCAGAGGTTTCCAATTTGTGATCGGCGGGGAGCTAGGGGTGTGGGTTGGGTCGGTCCACCCCCTAACCCTAGGATCAACTCGCATAGTGCTAGTTCTCAATTTTTAGGACTAAGGGCCGGACCAACCCAATGGATTCGATCCGATTCCAGGGTCAATCCATGACCAATCGATAATTTTTTATTTCATTTTTTATGCTCCTTAAAAAAAATAATGAGGGTCAAGTAGGGTGAGCGTCAAATAGAATGAGCATCGAATGTCGAGCATGGAGTAACAAACCAAGCGAGCATCAAGCGGCAAACGACACAAGTGACCTAAAGCAAGCGAATTGAGTGTCGAGTGGTGAGTGGATAAATTGTTTCTTTCGATTTTGGAAAATTGAATGCTAAGAGAATAAATAAGACAGAAGAGAACGAATACTAGAGGATGATGCCATAAGATACATTTTCGGATGCCATGAGGACTTATTACAAAAATATTTTCCTCATTCATAAATTATGATTATTGACGCCATAAAAGATATTAAAAACCTAAGTTATTAAAGAACAATGTAAAATTACTTGAACTCATCACTAAAAAACTATTTAATGTTGTTGATACCATTTATTTTAAGGTTTTTTTCTATATATAAAAATATATATATAATTAGGGTTGGTCCGGATTTGACCGACCTTGAATTTTCATGACAAAAAACTGACCTGCACAGTGCTAGTCTAGGAATTCCAAGATCAATGACCGACCCGGTCTCCCTGGGAATCGGACTAGGACTAGCAGGGTTGGGCCGGTCCAGGGTCGATCTAGGGTTGATTCTGGATCGATGCTCACCCCCTTGGGAGCAAGGGAGTTCCGTCGATTTCCTAGAGAGAGAGAGAGAGAGTTCTTCAGGTCCTCATGGGTGATCCCGAGATCAATAAGGTCTTCATGAAACAACTTGGTTTTGACAAAATCATTGCTATGATTGACTTTAAAGACATACTCAATCTCGATAATCTAGAATTTATGATGCTCGCTTCATTGTACCTCTCACTTTGAGTTGGAAATGCAATATCACTTTCGTAAATAAAATGATCATGTTGACTGATTTGCAAATTTTAAAATTCATAAACACTTGGGCATGAAATTCTTTTTATTGCTTCCTAGAGAGTACGGCTTTGAAGTTTTAGGGATTTTTTTTTTTATAAGTCTTAAAACCAGTCAGGAAAGTGTAATAAGTCATAAAACTTATTAAAAGTTCAATCAAGCTTTAAAACTTATTAAATTGGTACCATTAAGTTATTCCATTAATTTTGTCTATTTAGACTAATGGAAAAGTCCAATGTGATTTTTTGTAAATATATCATCTCTTCCATACGAAATTGACGTGGCTCAAACATGAAAAACATGATTAAAATGATGTTGTTTTGGATTAAATTCTAGTTTTTAAATCATAATATTAATAAAATAAAATAAAATAATTAAAAAAGATACAAGAAAAAGGAGTAAGGGCAAGGCGTCAAGCCCTTGTCACCACCACTACCCCCTTGCCAAAAAGGGGCAACAAGAGTTGTTGGAGCCTCGACCAAGGCCGGCGACCCTCACCGAGTCCTCACCCAGCTGTGGCAACCCTCGTGGCATAGTCTAGATGAAGGTTGTCGCCCTTGTTGAGGCCTTGACAACTCTTTGCAACCCTCGCTAAGCCCCCACTAGCCCTTTCCGACAATAGGAGCGACAGTGGTAAGGGCCGCCACCATTGCCTTTAGCTTTTTTTTTTTGTTTTTAATTATTATTGTATTTAATTAAACTTCTATTTAAAGAATTAGAATATAATCCGCGTCATGCCACATTAGAAGAATTTTTTTTTTAAATGCCACATTGGCATTTTCCATTAATTAAAATGAACGGAGTTAATGAAAAATTTGAATATACTAATTTGATAAGTTTTATGACTCAATTGCGCTTCTCAATTATACTTTCGTGATAAGTTTTATGAATTATACTAAACATATCCCAACTTATTACACTATGATTTGACCCTTTTATATTAAAAAAACGAAGAGGAAAAATAGGCGTTCCTCTTTCTCGTCGCTAATGCAAACCAACAATTGACTCTTTCATTTCCCTATTGCCATTGTTGACCCGAAAGACTTTATTTGACAGTTAGGATAAAATTCATAATACAATAAAATTTATTCTATTATGTATTTGGTATTTATTTCAAATAAGATAAAGTCGGATATAATGTGATATAAACTCGATAAAATTATCCCATAGGAGAAATGTGATAAAAATAGATATGATTTCTAATGTTTATAATAAAAAAATTATTTCCCTCAAATGACAATGTTCTTAAATTAACAAAATTAAAATTATATTTCAATATAAATAATATTTGAATTCTAATATAAGAAATTCAAAATAAAAATAATAATTAGGTTATTTTAATATATATTGAATTTTATAAAATAAATTCAATATATAAATATGGATATATATTTATATTTGTGATATATTTTAGTATTTTAGGTTCTTAGTATAGTTTACTATTTAATAAAAGTTTATTAGAGAATGATGGGAGGGGAAGAAAGAAAGAAATTTAAAAAAGAAAAAGAAAATAAAATAAAATAGACCAACATATCATGAGAGATTTTTACCATCTTTATTTATAATTTATTTATTTATTTATATTAAATAATATATATGATATGATTTGAATACATTCAAAGTTATTACTATAACATATTCAGTTCCCCTTTGTCCTTCCCTCGCTCAACTATTTGTTGAACATTGAATTCGCCCGATATAAGATTAGCACCAGTAAGTTTTCTTGGTTTCACATCTTATTCTATTATATTACTCAATTTGCTAAAAAATCCGGACACGAACCGCAGCGTCTTCTTGACTCTCGAGCGCTCCATCTCCATCTTTTATACCTCGCAGGACACGCATCTGCACGTGATTAGATCAAGCTCTCGTGCCGCGAATCAAATCGCAAGCCCGCAGCTCCACGACTCCGCCGGACCTTTTTTCTTCCATCGCAATCTCTCTCGAGCCGAAGGAGGTTTTCCGTTCCGGTTCGCGGCCAGCAGGGAGCGGAGAGAGTTCCCGTCGATCGGCGTCTCGCGATCGCGAGGGGCCGGGGGGCGAAATGGCGGTGGGGAGGGAGGAGGTGGAGATAGTGAAGCCGAGGTCGGACAAGAGGGAGTACCGCAGGGTCGTCCTCAAGAACGATCTCGAGGTCCTCCTCATCAGCGACCCCGACACCGATAAGGTCCGTACGCTCCCATCGGCCGCGCTCGTTTCCTTTCCGATTTGTTTGGTGTTGCCGGCTAATCTGTCGCATTTGCCTATCGGCGTGTCGTGAAAGGAAACGATGCTTTACGACGACACCGTCGACTTAGTGGATGTGGTTTTTGATGAAGTTTTGGGTGGTGCAGTGTGCTGCTTCTATGGATGTCAGCGTCGGCTCCTTCAGCGATCCCGATGGCCTCGAAGGCCTTGCCCATTTTCTCGGTAATTCGTTCTTATCATCATCATCATTATTGAAAGCATGTGTAGAAGCTGTAATCTCTGCGATGAGCAGTGCCCTTGCGATTATGGATTGCATCTTTGTCGATCGGTGTATGTGCAGTGAGAAGAATAGAATTAGAACTTGAGTTCAGTAAGTTTTAGGTCGAAAATGTTGATAGTTTGCAAATCACCCAGACCACAATTTGGATGTTGAAGGTGAAGAGTATCATTTATTCACTGGGAAATTCACTATTTAATGGATATTTTAGCAATGAATCTGGTAGAAAAAAGGCATGTAACAGATGTACGTAATTTCCCTAAATTTAGTGCAAAAGCATGCTTCAACATGTCATACCTTGTATTCTCAATTCATGGCATGAAGCAGCCTTCTAAGAAAAGCGGTGGTTGCTTGTGTTTTGAAAGCTCATCTTCTCATGTTGATTTTAGAACACTAGTTCGTTATGTATAAAATTGTGTTCACCTGAAAGCAGTATCTTCAGTAATGAATTTTGATCTACACAATCAACTTATTACACCTTTGTCATTGATCCATTAGCTTTAACTATTTCCTGATTATGTATACAAATAAGCTGGCTTCTTGGAGTTTCTTTTTTCTTTTTGGGTTCTTAGGGTCCCAAATTTCATGATGCATGTTTTTTTGCCTCAAAAGGTGCGTCTTTTTCTATCATGTGTCTGTGAGTCCTGCCTTCTTATATCTGATATGTTATTGCAGAGCACATGCTGTTTTATGCCAGCGAAAAGTATCCTGAGGAGGATAGTTATTCCAAGTTCATCACAGAGGTAACTGCTTTTGATTTTTTGGTGATGCATCTGGCTTATCCCGTTCATCATTGAGAATGTTTCATGTACCTGAGATGCTTGGTAGAAGGTTGAGCTGCCTCCCTGACCCTTCCCACTTCCCCGTTCCTTTTGAATTTTTCTGAAGCAATTAGCGTAAGAGGCGAGTTGCTTTAGGTTCTTTTTTTGCCTCCCTGAATGCATGTAATTGGAGGGCTAAAAAAGAAACTAAAGTCTTTCTGATACTGGTGCTACAGACCAAACTCTTAAATCGACGAGTCTAATTTGCAAATTTAGATCTTAAAAACGTGCAACGGCAAGAAACAATTAAGGCCAGCTGTTCATTTCGCTTTCGTGACATTATACATGGCAATAACTTCGCATAAAGATCATGCATTTTCTACTTGTTTTTGGTTATGTACGGTACTTTTCTTCCATTTTTTCCCTCTCCCTTTGGAGTTTAAATCAAGACATTATTTAATTGCTATATGCTGCAATAGCAAGGTATCCATGCGTTATTTTGGGGATAGGTTAACTTTTTAAAAATAACAAGGCCGAGGATATTGTATTATGGTATCTGTGTGGAACCTGAAATTGTGGTCTCTAGAATTGGGAGCTTGTGTTTGCTTTCTTTGGCATCAACTTCTTGGTAATTGTAGATGAACAAGGTTTCTCGAGTGGTCTCTGTCCATTCTCTGTAAATTATGGCATCTGCTTCTGCTTCTTGCTTATTTTGCTCTCTTGGGATATTTCGTGGCATGGTAGCTTGTTTTCTATATTTGGTTCCTTTATCCTCAAAGAAACTCCTTGACATTTTATATGCTTTTACATGGCTGAAGTTTGTAAAATAACCGTCTCTTAATTTTTATCTCACTGTGATTAGCATGGGGGTAGTACAAATGCTTTTACGGCATCCGAACACACAAACTTCTATTTCGATGTTAATGTTGATAGCTTTGAAGAGGCATTGGACAGGTACATGGTGAACTTCTCTCTTTTTTTGTCAATGATAGCTCAAGGAATTTTTGTATAACTTCTGCACCTGTTGTATTTCTTACCTGTGGACCAGGTTTGCACAGTTTTTCGTTAAACCCTTGATGTCTGCTGACGCCACAACGAGGGAAATTAAAGCCGTTGATTCTGGTTAGATTATTTATAAGGAACCTCAGAATTGCAATTCAATTCTTCAATGTCATGTCTCTGTTTATTTGTACGTGATCATTTTCTACAGAGGCTCATTGTTAGCCTTTTTGTCCATGCAGAGAATCAGAAGAATTTATTGTCTGATGCTTGGCGCATGAACCAGGTGAGAGTTAAATCATTGATGACACATAATGACATTTATTTTGATGGTCATCAAGCTACCTTAGAAAATTTGAGGGTTTCCTTACCAGAGCTAAATGGTGGAGATATTGGTCTTCTTCAACAATCAGGCAACAATCAGGCTAAGCCCATTTTACACCTTTTTTTTGGGATAGGTAAAAGAAAAGATTACTGTAGGCCACCAAGGGGGTGCAAACCTATATACAAAAAGAGTTAAGTTAAAAGACAGATCATCTACAGTGTCTATTAAAGCATTTACATCCAATATTACCATCAACTGTAGCAAAAGCGTAATACTTTAACCAACTTTGATAATTATAGAAATGCGTCTCCTCTATGATGAAAGATCTCTTATTCCACTCTTTCCGAATCAACCAAAAAGCAGCAAGAAGGATTGAAGAAATCTTGCTTTACTTAACATAAGGCAAAGGAAGACCTTGCCAAGCCCATAATGCTCGTGCCATAGATCATTCTATAACCCAAGATTGCCCAATGCACACACCCAGATCATTCTTGTCCATGGACAGTGGAGAGATGTCTCACTGTCTCTGCTTCTCTTTTTTTTTTTTTGGTAAAAGTAAGTAATTAATATAATGGGGAAAGGTCAAACGGTACAACCAAACGGCTCCAAAAACTTACACTCAAAATGAACATGCTCATTCTGAGTGGACGGGAGCCGAGGAAAAAAACCAAAAGGCACAAACCAAACGGAGAGCCAGGAGCCAAGTGGCAAACGCCAGGCAAAATGACCTAGCGTCTCTGCTTCTCTTTTGCCCACAAGAAAGAAAAAAAAACATCTACTGACCGGCAGAACCCCTCTTTTCTGCAGATTGTGTAAGGTGAGAGTACATTCCCAAGATGCCTTCAAAATGAAAAATTAAACTCTAGTTGGTACTCTCACTGTCCAAATAGCTTTCCAAGGAAAGCCTCATTGCTACCAACAATCTTCTTTTCGAGTAACTAAAATACGGCATTACGAAAGAAATCCCATCTCTACGACTCCTTGAAGACAAAGTATCCACTGTAGTGAGAGAAATATTAGAGCCATACAGCAAATAGGAAAAGCTGATAAAGCTCCAATAATTCTCCCATTAGATTATCTTAGCTTTCGCAAGTTTTTATATGATTTCATTGTGCTGCAATAAATCACCTTTGACTGCGTAAAACCGTGATTCTGTACTCTTATCCTCTCACTCTTGCTGGTGCTAACGCTGGTCCATCTTTGCAGCTTCAGAAACATATGAGTGAGAAAAGTCATCCATATCATAAGTTTAGCACAGGTGAGCATCTCAAATTTTTCTGTCTCTAATGCAGAAGAGGATGGAAGTTCTTTTGTTAAACCCCTCAGTTCTTGATTAGTAAGGTATCAGATTTTAGGTCTTAGGTATTAGAGCTTAATGGGCCGAGCAACTTGAAACCAATTTATTTTTAATTTAATTTGTAAAAGAACTCCAGTTTCATGTGTTTAGTAATTGTAGTCTATTGCATCGTCTGTACATTATAAAAAGAAGAAGCAAGTGATTTGTCTTGTTGCAGTTATATTATTTTTCATCATTGTGAAAACATGTTGCTCCTGCATATTGTAGGAAATTGGGATACCTTGGAGGTTCGACCGAGACAAAAGGGACTGGATACCAGAAATGAGCTAATCAAATTTTACAAAGAGAACTATTCATCTAATCTAATGCATCTGGTCGTATATTCAAAAGGTTTGTTTTGAATCTAGTTTCTATATGCTGAAGATTTTTGGAAAAAAGAAATATTGATAACTTGAATAATTCTGTCAAGATTTCATATTAAACTCCCTTGAGATGGGAAAGAAAATTGGTAAATAATTTTCATATTCAGGTAACTTCTTTTTCTGATGTTGATGGCAGAAAATCTTGACAAAATTCACCGTCTGGTAGAGGAGAAGTTCCAAGAAATTCAAAATACTGATAAAATCTGTTCTCGTTTTCCTGGACAACCTTGCAGTTCAGAGCATCTACAGGTTTTCATATCCTTGCCAAGATTGTTGTGCTTAGTCTAGGATTCTGCGGTTTTCAATTTCTAATTTAACGGTAGAAGGGATAAGACTTATTAAAACAAGCTATTAGGATTTTGATTTCTAAAATTTGATCTCCAGATTCTTGTGAAAACTGTCCCAATCAAGCAAGGTCACAAATTGAGGGTTATCTGGCCAGTAACTCCGGAGATTCGTCACTATAAGGAAGGGCCTTGCAGGTATCTTGGTCATCTTATTGGCCATGAAGGAGAAGGGTCTCTGTTTTACGTCTTGAAGATATTGGGTGGGTCTGCACATCTTTCACATGATTTCGCCCATCAACTTTCTGATGCATGCATTTATAATTTTGATGCAAAATTATGGGAAGAGGGTACATACAATTTTTTTTCACTGATGGTTGCACAAATAGATCGATTAATTTTTTGTAGAAATTTTTATGAGTCAGTAGATCTCTGACTTCCTTTACAATGTTAAAGGTAAAATTTGCATGTTTAAATTTCTTGTGATATGTAAAAGTACTGCTCTTACTTGCTTTTTAATTTCTTGCATATATGCATTTGTATATTCAAGTAATATCTTATGAGTGCCCTTAGGGGCACGCAATAACAAAAGCCTTTTGCAATTACTTTAGTGTGATGTCCTTCTTTAGGAACTAGAAATAGAATCCACTTCGGAGACTCTGTTGGTTATATCGTTTAGTTGATCTATAGGTGCTTTTGAGAGTTTTACTTCCACACAAGTTGCCTTTCCCTTTTATCTGCACCTCCTTTATTCACCTGTTGATATGAAGGAAATGTATACTGGGATGTTAGCATAACCATGTTTTTTCTCTCTTCAAAATTTTAAATATGCAATAGACGTAGATTTGGATCCTTTTTGTCTGAACCCGATGCAGTCAGTCATCCTTTCTCTTGCTGAAAGGTGATATAATTTTTGTCATTCAAATTTAAATGGTAAACCCTAGCTTGTGGGATTTCAAAGCTTCAGGGCACATGAAGTTCCGTGTAACTGCCCCTCTCTCTTGAAGAATTTTTATTTTATTTTATTTTATTTTAAATTTGCAACTATGAAGTGGTTTCCAACCCACCTAAAAAGATAGGAAAGTGCTAGTTGTACCATTAAGTATAGCAAATTGTCTGGTCTTCATATGGAGAGGTTCTACTGTTTCTCTGGAAGGTTTAACATTTTTTCTTCCTCATGAAATTGAAAGGACAGCTGAATGTGCTGTAATTTCTGCTTTTTAACAACAGAAAAATCTATTGGCCAAAAGAAAAACGTCGGGAAAATCCCTTGCAGAGGTGGAACATCATTCTCCTTAGTATTTGGCCTGAAATAACACAACAAAGCTTGTCCATAGCACTGTCCTAGCTGCAATTAGAGATCTTGTGCATTCTTCCATCTTGCTGAAAGGCAATGGTTTATCGAGATCTTGGTGGGGCTGCGTGTGACAGGCTTAGACCGAAAATTTTGTAGCAGGGTGTGACCCTTATGGTAATGCTTAGAGGGGGTTGCTAGCACTGGTCACCTCCCCACCCTTTTTACTTAAAAAAGGGCAATGGTTTACTAAGATCTTACCTCTCTGACATTATTCACCCTAAATCATGTTCTTGAGACCGTTCTCTTGAATGTCGTCTTTCCATAAACAATAGAATTGTCGAGCAAGCAAACTAGCTGTAACCTGTTAGCTTATTATTTAGCAACGATGATTTTGGGTTCACTTTGGTAACACTACAGACTACACTATTAGAAGCTCTTCATGGCACCGGAACTCAATGTTGGATGACCTAGGGCTTCTATTCTTGCTTAGTATGGTTGAAGCAACCTAAGTGTTAGCTTTTGAACATTACCCACTTTTGTGGCGGAAAAGTTGTAGTTTTTCTGGGGAGGTTGAACCTTGAGGATGTCTTTCTTTTTCTCCTTTTCCTTCAAGTTTTGGAGGACTCTGAGGTAGAAGAACTTCTTACTATATTTCCTGCGAATTGCTCCTTTGTGCATCTTTTATCTACACAAGTAGAAAAATTACATAATGCTTTGTCTTCTCTTGCCATTTTGTGGCTTTGATGCTGCAGGATGGGCTACGGGTTTGTCTGCAGGTGAAGGAGAGTGGAGTTGGGAATTTTCATTTTTTAAAGTGGTAATCGATCTTACTGATGCTGGTCATGGTTAGTGTCTTCATATTCCTCATTCTCTCCTCTAGGTTTATCATAAGAAACACCTCTCTCTCTCTCTCTCTCTCTCTCAATCCAGCATGTGCTTTTGTTGGATTTGTTGTCTTAGGCATGTGCAGCTGTGCCATCAGTTTCTGTGAACCTGCCTCTGCTTGTATGTATAAGTATTGCATCCTGGCTTTTGTCAGCCCCTTTCTCATTTTTTGCATTCTCAAATGTTTATTTGTGCGGCCACAGATATGATAGGCTTTTACATTTTCTACTTAAGTTAATTTTTTTAATTACCATTTATCTGTATTGGTTTGCGATCAGAGCATGCTTTATTCATTGATGTTTATCATTTCCCTAATTTTTAAGTTGGATTAATTGATGATCACGTTGCATGCTGCATACTTGTTAAGTGTTAAGTGTTCTAGTGAATTTAGGAGATAAAATTTGTGGTGAAAATGTCTATTTTTACGCTTGGGCAGTGATTATTTTTTTCTGTTTAATTTGCCTTATTTATTAAGTTCTTGACTGAAACGTTTGTATTTTCCCAAATTTCGACAATACTGTGGTTTCATGGTGGAAAATTTGGACTTTATAATTTTTTAGACAGTCCACGCCTCAAAATTATGGAACTGGACCTATGCCTGTTGCACTTTAGAAGATGTATGACAATTTTTGGCTTGAAATTGTTATATGATGGAGTTGTTTTTTCGCTACCAGATACTTAAGTTGTCTCATAAGGTCCTCTTATTCCAAACGCTATACTATACTTATAGGAGCTTTGACTATTTGTGGTCTCCCAGCCGTCTATAAATACTCTTTTGTCCATTTATCTATGGATTAGTTCATTTTTCAAGGTTAATTCTGTTTTGTTGACTTTTTTTGCAGAACATGTGCAAGATATTATTGGATTGCTGTTCAAGTATATTTCTCTCTTACAGCAATCCGGTGTTTGCAACTGGATATTTGATGAGGTAGGCAAATGAACTATGTGGAAAAGGTTGCTCATTTTCTTACTCATCACATGGGAAAGCAAAGACTGACTTCCGGTAGCATGCGTATGAGCAATTTCTTCTGCTGCTATCAGTGGTTGTCTTATACTCAGTTTCTCGATCGGCATCTCATACACTTACCTGCTTACAGAAAACATTAAGTGCATCACCTATTTGTGGCTGGTTAATGATCTTGTTCATAAATGTATAGTACATTGAACATCTCAAGTTGTTTTGGCGATTGCACACAAACAGAATCAGGGAAATCCTGGCATAAAGTGGTTATGTATTCTTTCTAAATCATTTGGAAACATATCATTATGGTGAGAAATAATCATGAGCTAAGCGGTCTATTCATTTATACTTTACCGAGATGTGCGAGATGAATGTGAGGCAGGTAAATCCACTGTGTTTTCATATCTATATCTGTATCTGTATCTATACATTAATGAAAGTAGTTATTACTTGCACATGGTTCTGCCGCCTGGCCTTGTTTACGTGCAAGATTACTAATTGATTTCTTTGACATGCTGTAGTGTCGCTTTTTCGATGGGGTCACCCCTAACTATTTTGAATTTAACGCGATACAGTTCATGATGTTATCGAAGTTTTCTTGATTTTTAAGTTGTATTTTGTTGTACAGTTGTTGATTGTCGATTTATGTAAACATAAACTTTCCTTGAAACTTATACAGTATATTATGTGTTGTTGAAGCTCTCAGCCTTGTGCGAGACTAAGTTTCATTATCAAGACAAAATCTCTCCCATTGATTATGTGGTCAATGTCGCATCCAATATGGAGGTGAGTTAAGCATTTCTTTATAATCTCCCTTTTTGCCTTTTTTTGTTATATACTTGTGTGTTGGTGGTGCCTAAGTGTTATCAAGGGCTGGCTGGAATTCTTTTGATGTAGAAGTTAACTTGACATTAATTTATTGAAAAACTTTTGATCTGTAACTAGGAGCTCGTTTGGTTTTGATTTAAAAAGCAAGAGGGGATTTCTCTCCAAAATGTGAAAATAGAAGAAATACTTTAAATTTTTTGAAATATTATAATTGAATTTATATTTCAATATTTGCATGTTTGGAAAGGTCTTAAGTGTTCTTCATTGAATGATGGCTTATATGGAAGCATCAATGAAAGGATCATTAAAATGTTTTGAACATGCTACTCTTTTTCATAAAAGTCCATGATGTGAGGTAGCTTCTGCCACAACTTAAAACATAACCCTGTCCCTGAAGTGGAGCGGTCTTACACCTGCAAAGTGCTAGTTGTTCAGGTAGAATTGATTCTGAAGAGTTTGAAGGCTGTAAACAACATGACAAGTACCTGCAAAGCTCATCTCTTTAGAAGATGAGATGTAAACATTTGGTTCTTTAAGTAATCCATCTTTTAGTAAGAACTGGTGCTTAGAGAGATTTTTCTCCTTTTACATTTAATGCATGCCATGCCTGATTGAAGTGAAATCATCGTGATTATTGAGTATCTAATGATTTGCCACTTTGTTAATGGAACTTTAGATATATCCACCTGAAGATTGGATTGTGGGGTCATCTTTGCCTTGTAAATTCAATCCTGGCACTATTCAAATGGTGCTGGATAAGCTCTCTCCAGACAATGTCCGGTGAGTCTACTACTTCTCATAAAGGATTGAAATCATGCTTTAGGGGTTATCAAATGACACTTTCCGTTGTTTCTAATGGCTATTTGATCGTTCTTTTCCTGGTTGCTGCATTGTAAGTGCCTGGGAAGGTTTATCAAAGAAAATTGAGTGTTTTGATGTGCTTGAGTTTTCAAGAGGAATCATCTCTTATATACGAAATTACATGAAAGTAAAGCTACTTAGAACTCGTCTCCCATTATTTTTCCTAATGCGAGAAGTTTTATAGGGCTAAGTTCACCAGGCCCCCTGCATGGATGTCACACCTACATAGAAAACCATAGGGTCAGGTTCCATTGGTTTCTCAACTTCTCCGAATGCTATAATTCTATAGTCTGGAGGATCTGTTTGGCGGGTACCCTGATCAGACCTGACTGCAGTATTATTATTCTTTTCTTTTTTGTGTTTAATGTATATGTATTTATTCAAAATAAAGAAAAAGGTCGGGTTTTAGGTTTAGATATAACTAATTGGGAAGAGTTTTGGAACTTTATTTGGAAAACATGTTTTAGGGTACTAATCAGGTTTGTGGTTTTTATGGGGTTGGCCATTCCAACCCACCACTCTGCCATTCATTTCTGCACCTGCAAGAAAAGGCAGTATCAACGCATGCACTTTCACATGCATGCACCTGTCCAGGCACACCCCTTCATGCTGGCACCGTATTGTCTGTATAGAGGCAAAGACTTGGAAACGTCATCTGCATTGATACTTTTGGCAAGATCTGCTAGGATTTGCCAGTAAGGATATTCATGCACGGGTTACGCCTTTGTCAAAATTGAGAAGTCTCTTTCTATGTTTAGCTTTTTATAAAATATTTTTTTCATGAAAACATGAATGTGGTCCTTAAAGTTATTCAACAAATAGGACAATACAACTGGAGAAAGCAGATGCCCAACTGCCATTTCATTACCCATTTTTTAGTTAACCATTTCCACTTTCCACCTTGTTCGTTGAACATCAAATCCAGAATCTGCTGATAAAATCATGACTTATCCAAGGCTATAACCATCCCTATTCACCAGAAACCAGTCACACTATTTATATTATTAATTATGCACTGAAAATTCTTTTCAAGGATTGCAATGTGACTATCCTTTGCAAATTGGAATGTTTTTCATGCTTACTTCTGTCAACATAATCTAAATAGGAATTACTTCTTTTATCCAACAGAATCTTTTGGGAGTCCAAGAGCTTTGAAGAATCAACAGACATGGTGGAACCATGGTATGGAACAGCATATTCCATGAGCAGAATCTCCGTCTCTACTATACAGGCATGTCTTCCTTGTTAATTATGTCACTGATTTCCATTCAAAGTGGAGTGGTCTCACAGATGAAGTGGCACATTATGCGTAAATGATAAACATCTTATATTGAATTGATTTTGATTAGCTGGCAAAATTGCCGCCAACACTGAATATTCATTCCCTGCAATGTTCAAACATTTTTAGGTCTACCAAGCCTTTTTTTTTTTTCCTTTTTTATATTCTGGTGGCATGATTCTATTAGATACTTTACGAATCATTTGTATAAGATGTCTGAGAGATAATCCCCACTATAGTACCATCAATTGCTTATGTTATGTGTACCCATTCAAATATAATATTGTGGACCCTCTGAGATAAACTGGTTTTCTTTTCAAATATAGTATGCAGATTTACACTAAAAGAGTGAACATAATACCATGAGATGGAGTATACATTCTTTTCTTTTGCTGGAGAATGGAAAGGATTATCCTTTATATTGTCTGTACTGATTTGCAGGGATGGATGTCGTCTTCTCCTGATGAAAATTTGCATCTGCCAGTACCCAATGTATTTGTCCCTACGGACTTATCTCTAAAAATTTCAGAAGAAAAGGTGTGGTGTATGATACATTCTGAACTTATCCTATCAATCTTTAGCTCCTATCATGACTGATTTTATGAACAGATGAAATTGCCAATTCTTTTGAGGAAGTCATCATACTCATCATTGTGGTTCAAGCCTGATACTGTATTCTCCACTCCCAAGGCATATGTTAGAATAGATTTCAGCTGCCCCTATGGTAGCAACTCATCTGAAGCTGAAGTGCTGACTGATATATTTACGCGGTTGTTGATGGATTACCTGAATGAATTCGGTAAGATTCTAAAGTACACTAATGACATGCTCTATGATGGATTACTTGAATGAATTTGGTAAGATTCTATAGTATGCTAGATGATATGCTCTAAATGGTTACCTCATGCTATGTTTCATATCAGTCTTTATTTACTTGTAGTTATTCCTTTGAAAAATGGCAGTCAATTTTAACGTGCTTAGAATTTAGTCCCTCTTTTTCTGCAATCTGTTCTTCTATCTATTTGGGTATTACTATGATCATATATGGCTGGTTCTCTCCATAATTTTCTTTTTTGGGTGTGCTTCAGCTTATTATGCACAGGTTGCTGGCCTTTATTATGGTGTGCATCATACCAACACAGGTTTTCAGGTACTAGTTTTAGTTTTTTTAAGCACAAAAATACTGGGAAATGGTTTTAAACTTTTCCTTTACTCAGTTTTTTCTGTCCCGAAAAAGATCCTTAAATTTTTCTCAATAGAATTGATGTGGGCAAGCAATTCTTTAGAGTGCCCTTGTCTCTCTTGTGTATGCAGGAGTGGACATTCTATGTGCTGATCATTTGTTTTATTACTTAGGTCACCGTGGTTGGTTATAATCACAAACTGAGGATATTACTGGAAAAAGTCATCGAGAAAATAGCAACCTTTGAAGTAAGACCTGAGAGATTTGCTGTGATCAAGGTTAACTTTTAGCTCTCTCTCTTTCTCTCTCTCCCCGCCTATCTGCACCCTTTACCTTCAGTTTTTGCACAAGTTACATTAGTGATTCTCTCTTTGCGCATGTATGTTACAGGAAGTGGTGACGAAAGATTATCAGAATTTGAAGTTTCAGCAACCTTATCAGCAGGCTATGTACTATTGCTCACTAATACTGCAGGATAATACTCGGCCCTGGACAGAACAACTTGAAGTTCTTCCTTCCATTAAGGGTGAAGATCTCACCAACTTTTTGCCCCTGATGTTATCGAGGACCTTCCTGGAATTTTACATAGCTGGTATGTAGTAATCTACAGCTTCATTTACAATCTGTGATAGGTCGCTGCCTTCCTTTTTGAGTTTTAATTATATCTGCTACCTCTTGTCTAGGGAATATTGAGCGTGTTGAAGCAGAGTCTATGGTGCAGCATGTTGAAAATATTCTTTTCCATGGTCCACAGCCAATATGTCAACAATTATATCCATCCCAGCATCTGACAAATAGAGTAGTTAAACTTGGAACTGGATTGAGTCACTTCTACTGTGCAGAAGGCCTAAATCCAAGTGACGAGAATTCCTGTCTGGTGCACTATATTCAGGTAGTTCTGTAACTTGATTTGCATATGCAGGAATGAAACTCAGATGTAACCTGAAAACTTAGCATATATGTTATCTCTGAAATGAAGATTGCTTTAGCTGTCATTCTCCTTGTCAATCTTCACTTAAAAAGACTTTTAAGTTTAGAATTTACATGTGGTTATTCTTGTTCCTTTGTGTTAAAGGGAGTGTAATGCTTTATTCGTCTACAGAATGATATAAATAGTATTTTATTTAACATCAATAATTCCTCTTGTTACATCCTGTTTCATCCTTCATTTGGTGAACTCAAACATTAGAAGTTTGTCTTGGTTTCCCTGCCCAATGAATATACTTTTGCCTAGTATATCCAGTCGAGTGCTTGTTTCTTCCATTTGCTGTTGGTGATTGAAAATCTGCTGGAAGACCAGAAGATGGACATTTTGTGGGTTTGGTAAGGATGTCATCGGATCGGTAGTTGTCTGAGGCTTGACAAAGGAACATCTAATATTTGATAAGTCATATATTCTTAAGGATACTGTCATTTATTTTAAATGTATAAACTTGCTTTTTCAATTTTAATGTTAACTAATCTATGTTTTATATTTTACTCTGAAACTTTTCTTTGTTCTTCTGTTGTCTGTGAGTTGATTTACATATTTCATGTTATTGCTTTCTTGACACATTTGTATTCCTGTGCCGAAATCCTGAATGGGTAATTAACTCTGAAAATGAGAGTGTCTAGCTCCCCCTCCCACTACTTCTCCCTCTCTTCTTCTGGTATGACTTTGGTAATGTCTTGCTTTTTAATTTTTCAATGTCCTGTTTCTTTGGAAGGGTTTGATTGACTATTTGATTGATTATGTAGGTTCACCGGGATGATATCGTGATGAATGTAAAACTTCAGCTTTTTGCTCTAATTGCCAAGCAACCGGCATTCCACCAGCTTAGATCGGTAGAGCAGCTTGGGTACATAACTGTGCTTATGCAGAGGTACTTCAGGCACTCAAACTACAAAATTTACATGCACCGTTGCTATTCCTCATATTTATTTTGTTTCATTCAACACAGGAATGATTATGGAATTCGTGGACTACAATTCATTATCCAATCCACAGTGAAGGTGACTGGCAACATTTTGTTTGTCTTTTAGGACCAAGGTCATTACCTCATATTTTAATTATCCATCTTTTTAGGGGCCAGGGCATATTGATTTGAGAGTCGAGGAATTCCTAAAAATGTTCGAAAGCAAACTATCTCAGATGACAAATGAAGAATTCAAGGTGAGTCAAATGATGCTTGCATTTGGAAGGTACTTCAATTGAGGGCGAACCTTCATTGGCAAAATAAAATGGTTGAATAATTGAAAATTGATAATAAATATCAAATGGTAAGATTACCGATTGAATTTCTGGTATTTGATCTATAATGAAAATTTTGTTCATGATGCTTGGAATGTGGAAGATACATCAATATGAATGAAACTTGGAATGATGTAGCCACTTTTGTGATGATTCAAATAATCAAGGATGTTGTCAACTAAGTAGTGTGAATGTTCATATTATCACTCTTAAGAATCCAGCCTGCTTTCTTCTTCAGTTAGAATCTGCAGCAATGTTGGATGCAGGCTTGACTGCGCAATAGAGGGCACACAGAAGGGAAAGTGAGCTGATGTTATCTGTTGGTCCATGGACAAATATTGCTTCTCAAGTCTTGTTCATCTTCTTCCTGAATGCCTCCTATGGAAGGAGTGATAGAACTTGCACCTGGAAAAAATTGCATCAAGCACTTCCTCAGTTTATCTTCCTGGATAGGCTAACGGACTAGTGATAGTGCATGTAACCCCACCAACCTCGCCGCCCCCCTCCCCTCTCAAAGGGAAAAAAAAAGCACCTAGAATCTTTTGGGAGGTTATATGCGAAATACTGAATAGGAAAAATCTCTTGTAGTGGTGTTTCATTTCTGGGGTAAAAATCTCTTCCAAAAAGGATTTGCGCTGCAATATTTACTTAATGAGAATCTTCTTTCTTACCAACTTCCCTAAATCCATCCCATTTTCAAGATTTGTACTCAAGTGGATTATTTAATGGAGGATAATGCAAACTAACTGTGCCATCTTTAGCTGGGAGACATAGCATAATCAAACTAATCATTTCCCTATCATATGCAGAGCAATGTGAATGCGTTGATCGATATGAAGCTCGAGAAGCACAAGAATCTGAGGGAAGAATGTGCATTCTACTGGAAAGAAATCTCCGACGGCACTCTGAAATTTGATAGGAGAGAAACTGAGGTATGACATTGATCTAGACATTAACTTTGTTCTTTCTGCTTTGACCACTAAAATGGGTGGAGTTGCCAGCACTAGGAGATAGTGGTTAGAAACACGATTGATATTAATGACACCCTTTGTTTAGCGTGAAATTCTGAAGGCAGACTTAAATAGTATAGTATCAAGTTCTTACAAATGATAGTGGAACAGGTAGAAGCTCTGAGACAGCTAAAACAGCAAGAGTTGCTGGATTTCTTCAATGAATATATAAAAGTTGGCGCAGCTAGAAAGAAGACGCTGTCTGTTCGTGTTTATGGGAGTCTGCACACATCTGAGTACATGAGCAACAAAAACCAACCGGCTCAACCATCCACGATTCAAATTGAGGATATCTTCAGTTTTCGAAGATCTCAACCTCTTTATGGCTCATTTAAAGGGGCTTATGGTCGAGTGAAGTTGTAAGGTGTTGAATTGTCTTCCAGACGAAGGAAAAGCCATGTTATTCAAACGGCAGTACTTTGGAATAGAAGGAACGCCCAGAGTATTCTGGATCCAGCTGCGGTTGGAAATCCTCCATGAACGGGGGGTGGTGTTTTACCTCGTTCATTCAAAGGCCCGCATGCTCGGACATAGATATCGTCCATTTATTCGTCTAATATCCCTGATCTTTGAGGCGGAGAGAATATAGGCCTCTTGCCTTTTTCTCGTTATGACCTGCATAAGTGAAGAACGAAGCTTGTTTTGTTATGTACCTCAGCTCTGAAACCTCCATGCAGATGTGGGAGCAGAAGCGACACTCGAATTTGATAAGGATGTTCTCCTCATTGTGGGCTGTAAAATATATGTATGTTATATGTTAGCGTTCACTTTCAGGGTTTGTTTGATAATTATTCTGTTCTTGGAAAAAATTTCTATTTAGAAATAGTTTTCTCTCATTCTATTCCTTAGATCAATTTCTAAGCATTTAAACATGTTTGGTAATTGTATAATAACAAAAGAATAGGGATGCGTTTGGTATGGTCTTTAAATTTTTTTGGAGAAAATTGTCCAAAAAGTTCTAAATCTATTGTATTTTTGCCAATTTAGTTCTAAATTTTTCAATTTTGCTAATAAAGCCTTAAACATTTTCATTTATTGTCAATTGAGTCTATTTGGCCAATTTTCATTGGAATTTGTCGGTGGCACCTTTGGCGTTAGCGTTAGCGTTAATGTGAATAATTTTTAGTAATATTATAATGTTTTTATGAATTTTTAATTATTTTTTATGATTTTTTTCCCATTCTTTTTGGTCTTCTTGTACCTTTTACTAGTGGTTAGGCTTTGGCCATAGGCGATGTTCGGCCACTGGCCATGGCAAAGTAGGCTGGCCTTGCACGCCATAGGTGAGGCTGGCTAAGCGAGGGCTAGCCTCGGTGAGAGGTGCCCTTGCATAGGCGAGGCCGGCAGGTGGTGAGACAGGTGAGGGTCGGCATCACCCAGGCTAGATATGGTGAGGCCGACTCTTGCCCAGGCCACAGGCCACGGCAACTTAGCTGGGTGTCGGTCTAGCGAAGGCAACACAAAGTGAGCCCGGCGAGGCCGCCCTGGCCTTGGTGAGGGTTGGCCTTGCATGGCATCATCTTGGCGAAGATGACACCCCAGCCTCGGTCTAGCAAAGGCAACGCCGAGTGAGCCTGGCGAGGTCGCCCTGGCCTTGGTGAGGGTTGACCTCGCGTGGCATCATCTTGGCAAAGATGATGCCCTAGTGAGACCGCATGGCCTAACCTTGTTGGTCTTGCTTGGTTTGGACAAGGGTTGGCCTTGCCAAATTGGGCTTGAGCAAGGTCGACCCTTGTCGGCCCTTGCTTGTGCGAGGGCACCCCTTGCGAGGGCTAGCCCTCACCTGGGTAGGCCTAACAAGTGGAGGGAGAGGCTAGAGGCCAGCCCGCCCTACCATGGCGGTGGTCGGCCATGGCTTATGGTTGGAGGATGGTCGTCGGCAAAAAGGAGAAGAAGACCAAAAAGAGAAGAAAGGAAATAAAAAATTAGAAAAAATAATTAAGAAAATTCTAAAAATATTATAATATTACTAAAAGTTATCAACATTAATGCCGGTGGTGTGTGTGGCACTATCGACATCCATGTCGGCGAATTCCGATTAAAATTAGTCGGATGGACTCAATTGACATGAAGTGAAGATGCTTAGGATTTAATTAACAAGATTAAAAGATTTAAGACTGAATTGGTAAGAAATGAAAATGTTTAGGACTTAATTAGCAAGATTAAAAAGTTTATGATTAAATTGACAAAAGTGCAAGAGGTTTATGATTTTTTAGATAATTTTCTCAATTTTTTTGTGATGTGAAATTTCTTTTAATACTCTGAAAAACCCTAAACTAGTACACTTATAACAAATTTACCAAAAACTATTTTTTTGTTCGATAAAAACCCTAAACCAGTACATTTTTGATAATTTTACCTCAAATTGGTACACTTGTAATAGATTTATCATATGTTAATTATTAAGTTGAATGACACGTGACAGTTGATTAGTGTATCGATTTGCGATTTTACTTTTCATTTGTCACGATTATATAATTTTTGTGATTTTTTGTTGTATTAAGCTAATTTAATGGAAAGTCTATTTTTCACAAATGTACAAATTTATGATTTTTGGCGGTTGAATAAATTAGTTTGGGGAAAATTTGTCACAAATATACTAGTTTTTGGTTTTTTATGGTCAGTTGGGGTAAATTTATCACAGTGTTTTGGGAATTTTGATATAAAAAAATTAGTTTAAGATAAATTTGTCATATGTGTATCGGTTTAAAGTTTTTCCATAGTATTAACCCTAATTTTTAATAATTTTTTGAGATTTTTTTTTCTTTCCTTCTCTTCTTCTTCCTCTACTAGCTGGTCGTTGGTAGGGGTAGGGGTGAGTAGTTCTAGATTTCGTACATATTCCACCTAAAACCTAGACTCTACTTGTTAGAACATGATTTCCCTTTTGGAATATGAAATTTACCCCGCATATCCTATAATCTAAAACCTACCCCATTAGAAGTTCTAGGGTCGGTTTCATGGTCTACTTAAGTTCCATCTAATTATTAATTGAATGATTGCCCTTTGATGATCACCATTTGCTATTATAATTCATTGATTATAACTAATATTTGGACATGAAAATTATGAACATTAATAAAGTAAAAGTCTCAATCATAAAATTGAAACTCAATATTAATAAAATAAAATTCTTAGTTATGAAAATAAAGTTAAGATTAATACTTTCAGATTATACATTTATTATCGAATGTTATAGAATATTGTAGGATCACACCAAGGCATAGATAAAAAATAAAAAAAAAGTATTAAAACTTGGTCCAAGTTCTAGGTTGCAAGTTTTAGATTCATCTAACTAAGAACTTAAAATCTACTCATCAAAACATATTCATCATTTTATGGAATATGGTCAAGTTCTACTTGTATACTTTGGAACTTGAAACCTATAAGTTCTTATTAGTCAAGTTCTCAGGTTCCAGGTTATATCCTAGAACTATGCTCGTCCCTAGTCGTCGGGCCTCGGTGTTGGCCAATGACTAGCTAGAGACGAGAGTTGGCAACCTTGTCGGCCTTATGGAAGCCTTGCCAACCTTCAACGAGGTTGGCTTCACTGTGGTTGGGTGAAGTCAATATTGCCGTGGCCGGCTGAGGTTGAGCCTCACCAACCAACCCTTGTTGAGGCTTTAGGGAGATTGCTAGACCTTGTCTTTGGCTGGTCGCCGGCCATTGCCGAGCTTTGTAACTGGCTAGAGGAAGAAGAAGAAGAAGAAGAAAAGAAAAAAAGGTCTTGTTTCAGAAATTGTTTCTTGGGACGAAGAAGTAGCATTTTTTTTTTTTACTTCTTATTTCTATTCTAAATTGCTATTGGATTATTCCCAAGAATAAAATAATTAGTTGATGTCACCAAATGGATCTCTATTCTTTTTTTTTTTCTTTTTTTTTGGAGAATAAGGGTGAGTTGGGTAACATTCTTGTTTTGGGTAATAAAATTTTTTTTCAGAAATAATTTTTTTTTTATTCCTTGAAACAATTTTCGATTAAAAAAATGCATTTCTTAACTATACAAAATTTTCATTCCCCAAAAAGAAAAAAAGGACAAGAATGCATTTGATATGACATGTACGTTTTTTTGTGTTATAGAATTTTTTAATATTGTAATACTTTTTTTAGATTTTTCTAGTTTCTTTTCCTTTTTCCTCTCTTCTTTCTCATCATTTAGTCGGCAACCAATGGTGGCGGCGATTCTCCACCGACTGATTACAAGAGGAAATAGAAAAAAAATTGAAACTTATTTTTAGAAATTATTCTCGGGAATAATAATGGTGCGTTTGGTGACTAGTTTATTCCTGAAAATAATTTTCTCTTAGAGATGATTCTTTTTTTATTTTGGTTTCGGAACAATTTTTGAGCATTTGAAGGCCTTCGATAATGGGTCAAAATTTTTATTCGCGGAATAGAAGTGCATTTAGTAGAACTCTTTTTTTCTTTTGTTTTTTAATACTTTTATTATATTTTTCTTAATTTTTTTTTTCTTTTTCTTTTCCTTTTCTCTTTTCCTTCTTCCTCGAGGCTTAGCCTCACCTAGATTTGGCAAGACCGAGGGTCATAGTGGCTAGATGAGCCTTTGAACTTTGCTTAGTCGGTTGTTAGCGAACTGTCGATAATAGCGGTGGTGACTGGGAGTGGCTAGTGACTAGCTGAGAGGAAGAAGAAGAGAGAAAAAGAGGGAAAGAGAAAAGAAGAAAAAATAAAAAGAAAAATAGGTTAGGCTTGATTTTAGAATTATTCTAGGGAACTAACAAGAACTTTTTTTTTTTTTTTAATTTCTTGATTTTATTTCAAATCTATTCCTATGAACAAAAAAATTGTCAAACGAATTTATGTTCTTTCTTATTCTCGAGAACAAATGAATATAATCAGTCACTATTAGATAAGTTATCAAACATGCCTTTTTTTTTTTTTTACTTCTTATTTTTGTTCCAAATCTATTCATTGATCACTTTTTTGTTCCGAGGAATAGAAAAATTAACTAAAGTTATCTAACGGATTTATATTCTTTTTCTATTTTGGGGAAAAAAAGAACAAAAAAACAAAGAAATAGGGACATCACCATGCAGATCCTAAGAAAACACAAATAAGTCAAGAATTAGCCGATTATCAAACGGGGCCTTAATGTCCTGGCCAACCCTTTCTCTCTTCTTTTTTCTTTTTCACTTTTCTTTTTTTCAAACTCTGGCAATTGCTATTGAGGTTTTTAACTAGATCAAGAGGATCGAGTCAAACGTGATGATAAAATTTATATTCCTTCAATGAAGTCTTCTTTTGATAAGATAACAATTATATGTGATATTCACATTTTAAGTTTCAATGATCGTATTTGTGCACTCATTAGAAGCAATTGGATGTAACGATGTGCTCGTCTTTCTTTTGATTCAATCTTCATTACCTTATCATCAAGATTATAGATACCTACCAATGCGGTAGCTTATAGAAATTGCCTTGCTTCTAATAAGTAATAAAATATTAGGACATTGACTGTCGGTCGGGACTTGTTCATGTGGCGAGGAGGTTATCAAATATCGAATGTAAGTATCAAAGTTAAAATGGTTTATCTTACACCCTTGTTAGCGGACGTGTTTGTTTGAGTGAAATTGTCTTTCGGAAATTGATTTTTCAGACTTTTACTTGTTTGGTTTGTCGAAACTAACTAGTCAATTGAAAATACTTTAGGTCAACAAAAATATTCATGCTTAGAAAGTGAATTCATAAATCTAAAAAGGTAAAAACACTTTTGGAATTGCTCATCTTGAATTTTTTATATTATTGTTTTTTCTTTTCTTTTTCCTTCTCTCTCTATCGGTTACTAGCCTTGACGATGGCCAATGAGTAATCATAGGCATAGTTGACGAGGCTCGAACTTGCCAAATCCCAATAAGTTTGAGCCATAGGTATGGATTGGTGAGGCTCCACCTCACTAGATCCGACAAGACTTAAGCTCATTGGCCATCATCAAAGACTGGCAATCGATGGAGGAAGATGGAAAGAGATAAGGAAAGAAAAATAATAAAAAAATTGTTTAAAAGTTCTTTCTTAATGAAATTTTCCTGAAATTTTCCTGAAAAATGATTAGTCGAAAATATTTTCTTTCATAATGAAATTTTCTTTCTAACAAACGCACCCATAACTTAAGTTTTGAGTACCAAAAAGAACATTTAAGTTGTAATAATGTATTTTCCATTTTTCTTCTTTGTTAGTATCCAAACAGCATGCTAACACACTATCCCTTCAACTCCTTTCAAATCCCCCCCTTCCTTCCTTATCGTCCGAACAAGTAAAATATATATAAAAAATGATGAATAGATCTTAGTAATAATATTTGTTGTAATAGATCAATCAAATGCGAGATGCACTTGCACATGCATACGTATATGAATAGAATATGATTCATTTTAAATGGTAATGTTCGATTACATCATTGTAGCATATTCCAATAAACGCACACAACTTAATTCATTAGCTCAAGACAAAAATTACTTAATGGGGTAGGTAGGAATGACTTGCTTAATTGGTCAAGTGTTAAAAACAATATAATACAAAGTAAAGTCATATCAATGAGATTGCCAAGATATTTACTCGACTAGTATTCACCATCCCGTGTTCAGAACAAAAATAATAGAATTTATTCTCAAGCATTATTTGATGACTTTCTATTTTCATTTTCAGTAATTTAAATATTTCAGGGCTTAATATTCAATACTTAAATTTTCAGCATTTATTTTTCAATTCGATTAAAGAAGTCCCTGTGAAGAGTGCATTTTCCAAGAATTCCTTCCTTTTCCCACCAAGCCCCTCTTATGGAAAGTAATATTTTAAAATGGTAAGTGCATTAGAAGTTTTAAAATTTGTCATGAAAATGCAATTAAGTCTTAAAATTTTCAAAAAGTACAATTAAATTCTAAAACTTGTTACAGAGTGCAATTAAGTTCTAAACGTTTTAAAAAGTGTAATTAAATTCTAAAACTTGTCAAAATAATTCAATCTAAGTCCTTCCATTAATTGCACTTTTGAAAGTTTTAAGATTTTGTTGTACTTTCGAAATAAGTTTTAGAACGTTATTGAAGCTTTTGAATGTTTTAGGATTTTATTGAACTTTCATGATAAGTTTTAAAATTTTATTACACTTTTGAAAGTTTTAAAATTTAATTACATTTTCATTATAAATTTTAGGATTTTAATGCACTTATCTGTATTTTAAATCCGTAGCGACCCTGCAACTTTCGCGGGAAGGAAGAGCGGGGCCCTGCACGCGTGCCTCCCTCGCGTCGCCCGCGCTGACCAGCGACGACTCTCGTTAGCGACGACGAGGGCCGATGCTGACCCGGCGTCTTGGACTTTGACTTGGAGCGTCTTGTCTCTCTCTCTCTCTCTCTCGCGGATTCCACCCAACGCTTCGTGCCGCCACGTCGAATCGCGAGCGGTAGCTCTCTTCTCTCGCCGCCGAAGGAGGTTTCCACTTCGCGACCGGCGAGGGGGAAATGGCGGTGGGGTGGGAGGAGGCGGAGGTGGTGAAGCCGAGGTCGGACAAGAGGGAGTACCGCAGGGTCGTCCTCGAGAACGCTCTCGAGGTCCTCCTCATCAGCGACCCCGACACCGATAAGGTCCGTCCTCTCCCGTCAGTCCCGCTCATTCCGTTTAGAATTTTTTATATATTTTGTTGTACTGGTTGATCTGTTGTTTGTCTGTCGGCTCGTCCTGCGAGGAAACGATGCTTTCTGACTCGACTTAATGGATGCGGTGTTTGTGGTATTTGGATGGTGCAGTGTGCTGCCTCTATGGATGTCGGAGTCGGCGCCTTCTGCAACCCTGAAGGCCTCGACGGCCTTGCTCATTTTCTCGGTAATAGTTTGTGTTTTCGTTTATTTATTTATTGAAAGCTCGTGTAGAAACTACAATCTCTGTGAAGCGAGTATTGTTTGCATCTTTGTCGATTTGTGTGTGTGTGGGGGGGGATCATCGGTGGTCTTCATATCATCTAGACCAGAATTCTTATGTTGAAGGTGCAGAGGATCATTTAATTATTCACAGGGAAATTCACTGCTCACGGATGTATTAGCGACAAATCTGCTAGAAAGAAACAAGGCCTGTAACAAATGTAGGTGGTTCCCCAAACATCGTATTGGTGTCAAGTTCAAATTGGTGCCGATTGTTTTATTGCAAAACCATGTTTCTGCATCTCACACGTTGGATTCTCGAATCACAGCATGAAGCACCATCGAAAGAAAAACGAACCGAGATGTGTAGTTACCTTTTGTTTCTAAAGCTCATCTTCTCATCCTGATTTTACAACACTAGTTCTTCGGGTATAAAACCTTGTTCATCTGAAAGTGACATCTTCAGTAACGAATTTTGAACCACCTGATCGACTTATAATACCTTTGTCATTGATCAATCAGCTGTAATTATTTCCTGGTCGCGTAAACTAATAAGCTGGCTGCTTGGAGTTTCTTTGCTCTTTTAGGGTTCAGGGGCCCAAACTGCATAACACGTGTTTTTTCACCTTAAAAAGTGCCCTTTTTTCTATCATATGTATTTGAGTCCTGCCTTCTTAGTTTTTATATGCTGTTGCAGAGCACATGCTGTTTTATGCTAGTGAAAAGTATCCAGTGGAGGATAGTTATTCCAAATTCATTGCAGAGGTAACTACTAACTGCTTCCATTTTTTCCATGAAGCATCTGGCTTATCATGTTCATGACTGAGATGCTGGGTAGATAGTCGATGTGCCTCCTTTTCCACTTCCAGTGTCTTTTGAATTTTCTACAGCAATCAGCATGACAGAACAGTTGTTTTTAGGTTTGTTTTTCTGATCCCAAATGCATGATTCCTGAGGACTAAAAAAAAGAAACTGAAGTCTTTCTGATACTGAAGCTATAGACCAAAATCTTAAATCAACGAGTCCCATGTACAATTTTAGCATCTTGGAAACGAGCAAAGGCGAGAAACAATCAAGGCCAATGGTTCATTTTGCTTTCATGACATTATACATGGATTTACCTCCTTATAATGATGATGCATTATCTAGTTGTTTTTGGTTCTGAAGGTACATTCTTCCATCGTTTCCCTCTCCTTTTCAGAGTTCAAATCAAGACTGTATTTAACTGTGTTAGAATATGTAAATAATAAATCATGCCTTCATCTAATAGCTTAAACTCTTAGAATAGTTGGTTGTGGTCCTACACAAAAATCTCATATGGTATCGGAGCTGGAGGTCCTTAGTTTGAATATTTCCAGGTCCCATTTGCCTCCCCAATTAAATTTCCACACTTAGCACAAGCCAAAAAACCATACTAAGGGTGAGAGGGAGTGTTAGAATATGTAAATAATAAAGCACGTCTTTATCTAATAGCTTAAATTTTTTTAGACTAGATGGTTGTGGTCCTACACAACAATCTCACAAACTGCTATATGCTGCAATAGCAATGTATAAGTGCTTAATTTTGGGAATAGCTTAATCTCTTTCAGAATAATGGGTAAAAAGGTATTTTGCTATGGCATCCTGTGTGGAATCTGAAATTGTGATCATGAGAATGGGAGTTTGTGTTCACTTTTCTTCGGCATCAACTTTCTTTGGTATTTTAAATGGACGAGATTTCTTGAGTTCTCTCTTTTCATTCTATGTGGAGTACGGCATCTGCATCTTCTTCTTGCTTATTATGCCCTATTGGAATATGTGGTGGCGTGGTAGTTTGTTTTCTATGTTGGTTTCTTTACCCACAAAGCAACTCCTTCACGTGATTACACTTTGACATGGCTGAAGTTTGTGAAAGTAACTCTCTTATACTTTTTGTCACACTGATTAGCACGGGGGTAGAACAAATGCCTTTACATCATCCAGACACACAAACTACCATTTTGACGTTAATGTTGATAGCTTTGAAGAGGCATTGGACAGGTACATGGTGACATTTCTCTTTTTTTTCTTTGATAGCTTGAGGAAATTCTGTAAAACTTCTGCACCTGTCTTGTTCTCTTACATGTGGAACAGGTTCGCGCAGTTTTTCATTAAACCCTTGATGTCCCCTGATGCCACCATGAGGGAAATTAAAGCTGTTCATTCTGGTTAGATTGTTATTAGGAACCTTAATTATAATAATTCTATTCTTCAATAATTTGTCTCTGTTTAATTTCTACAAGATCATTTTCTATAAAGGCTTACTGTTAGCCTTTTTATTCACGCAGAGTACCAGAAGAACTTACTACTTGATAGCCGGCGCATGAACCAGGTAGGAGTTAAAGAACTGATCACAGATATTGACATTGATTTCGACTGTCATCTATCTGCCTCTGCAAAATGAACTTTGAGGATGAGGTCTCCTTACTGTAACTAAATGCTGGATATAACGGTGTCCTGAACAATCAGGATAAGTATGGTTTGTTTTATAGGAAAAAGAAAAGATTACTATAGGCACCAAGGGGATGCAAAGTCGTATGCAAAAAGAGTTCAGTTACAAGACAAATCATCAATAATGTCAATTAAAGCATTTACGTCCAGACATAACTTTCCACTGTACCAAGAGTGTAAGACTTTCAACCAACTTTCAATAACAACAGAAACGGGCATCTACTCTCAGATGAAAGCTCTCTTATTCTGCTCTTCCCAAATCAACAACAAAAAAAGGCAAGAATGATTGAAGAAATCCAACTTTTCTTAAGACGAGGAAAGAAGACTTTGCCAAGCCCACAATTCTTGTTCAATAGATCCTCCTATTTCCCAACATACAGTGCATGCATAAGTGTCAACCCGATCATTCCTGTCCACGGATGGTGAAGAAGGAGATGTCTCACCGTCTCTGCCTCTCTTTTGCATAAAAAAGCATCTATTGACCAGCACAATATCTCTTTTCTGCAAAATGTCTACGGTGAGAATACATTCCCGAGATGCTTTCAAAACAAAAAATTTAACTCTATGGGGTACTAACTTTCCAAATAGTTTTCCAAGGAAAAGCCTCCTTGCTACCCTCAATCTTCTTTTCCAGCACTATAATAAGACTTCACAGAAAAATTCCCAACTCTACCACTTCTCCAAGACAAAGTATACACAGAAGTGGGACAAATCTTAGAGGCATACAGAAAATCGAAAAAATTAAGAAAAGCTTCACGAGTTCTTCTGTTAGATTATATTTGCTTTTGTAACCTTTCTGTAAAAATTTAGTGCAGAACAATAAATCACTTTTTTAATGCATAAACTGATGACTCTGTACTCTATAGAGTCAGTTATTCTCTCACTCGTGCTGGTGCTGACAATGGTCCATCCATGCAGCTTCAGAAACATATAAGTGAGGAAAGTCATCCATATCATAAGTTTAGCACAGGTGAGTGTCTCTAAAAGAACTCCAGTTTCACGTATGTTTGTAGTTGTTGTCTATTGCATTATTTGTATGCTTATAAAAAGCAAGAAGCAAGGTGATTTGTCTTGTTTCAGTTATATTGTTTCTTATCATTGCGAAAACACATTGCTTCTTGCACTTATAGGAAATTGGGATACCTTGGAGATTCGACCAAGAGCAAAAGGACTAGATATTAGAAATGAGCTCATCAAATTTTACAAGGAGAATTATTCAGCTAATCTCATGCATCTGGTCGTTTATTCGAAAGGTTTGTCTTGAATCTGGTTTTTAAATACTGATGACCTGTGGAAATAGAAATACTGATAACTCAGATAATTCCCACCAGATTTTGTACTAAACTCCCTTGAGATGTCCAAAAATTTGATAAACTTTCATATTTGGCTAATTTGTATCTCTGATGATGATGGCAGAAAATCTAGATGAAATTCACTCTCTGGTAGAAGACAAGTTCCAAGAAATTCGAAATACTGACAAAAGCAGTTCTCGTTTTCCTGGAGTACCTTGCAACTCAAAGCATCTACAGGTTTTCATGTCCTTGCCAAGATTGTTGTGTTTACTCCAAGATTCTGCAATTTCCTATTTTTAATTTTAGCGTGGGAAGGGTGAGACTTATTGGAACAAATTATGAAGATCTTGATTTCTTAAATTTTATCTCCAGATTCTTGTGAAAGCTGTCCCAATCAAACAAGGTCACAAACTGAGAGTTATCTGGCCCGTAACTCCCGAAATTCAACACTACAAGGGAGGGCCTTGTGGGTATCTTGGTCATCTTATTGGCCATCAAGGAGAAGGGTCTCTGTTTTATGTCTTGAAGACATTGGGTGGGTCAGCACATCTTTCACATGATTTTGCCCATCAAATTTCCAAATGCAGGCATTCGTAATTGTGATGCAAAATATGTGAAGAAGGAACATACAAAATTTTTTGACTGGTTGCAGAAATAGGTCAAATAATTTTATTGAAAAAACATCAATGGGTCTCGGTAGATCAAATATGACTTCTTTGACAATGTTAAAGATAAGTTTTGCACGTTTCAATTTCTTGTGATAAAAGTACTGCACTTGTTTTTAGTGTCTTTTCATATACGAGTGCCCTTAGGGATACTCAATAACAAAAGCCTTTTGCAATTATTGTAGTTTAATGTCCTTTGTTAGAAACTGGAAACAGAATGCCCTTAGGAGACTCTGATGGTTATATCGTTTGGTTGATCTATAGGTGCTTTTAACAGTCAACTTTTACTTCCTCACAAGTCGGCTTTCCCTTTTATCTGCACCTCCATTTTCATCTCATTCACCATTTCATATATGAAGAAAATATATAAAACTGGTTTGTAAGCATATTCATCAGTTTTCTCTCTTTGGAATTTTAAATGATAGATGCTAGTTTATGGAAATTTCGAAGCTTCTGTGTGCAGAGAGTTCCATGTGCCTGCCTGCCTGCCTGCCTGCCTGCCTCCCTCCCTCCCTCTCTCTCCCTCTCTCTCTCTCTTGAAGAAATTTCTACTTGCAAATATACTGGGGTTGCCAACCCACCTGAAAGGTAGGAAAGTGCTAGTAGTGCATCAAGTATAGCAAATCGTCTGGTCTTCATATGAAGCTGCCTTGGGCACCATTAATCAAGAAAAGAAAGTGATCTTTTCCTACAGGTTTGCAGAGGTGCTACAATTTCTTTGGGAGGTTGGAGAGTTTTTCTTCCTCGTAAGAGAAAAAAGACAGCTGATGTGCAGCAATTTCTGCTTTTCAACTACAGAAAAATCTATTGGCCAAAAGAAAAATGATAGAAAAGTCCCCTGCAGAGCTGGAACCTCATTCTCTTCCATATCTGGCATGAAATAACACAACAAAGCTTGTGCATAGCACAGTCCTGATACCTCAATGATGTAGTCCAGGTGCAACTAGAGAGCTGGTGCATCCTTCCAACTTGCCCAAAGGGAATGGTTTATCTAGATGTTGGTGGGGCTTGGGCTATGGGCTCACCAACATAGGATTTTCAGACTGTAGGTGTTGCGGAGTAGCAATGGTTCAAACTGAATATTCTACAGCGCAGGTGGGACCCTTATGGTTACATCCAGAAGGGGTCATTAGTGCTGGTCGCCTCTCCTCACTCTTTTACTTATAAAAAAAGGCAATGATTTATCTCAATTTTACCTCCTTGACCTTTTTATCCAAAATCATGTTCTTGAGACTGTTCTCTTGAATATCTGTCTTTCCATAAATAAGTGAATTCAAGAGCAAGTAGACTAGCTGGAACCTGTTAGTTTATTATCAGCAACTTGAGGCTGTACTCTTGAATGGCGTCCTTCCTTAAAGAATAGAATTGCAGAGCAAGTAGGCTAGCTGGAGCTGTTAGCTTATTTTTTAGCGACAATGATTTGGGGTTCACTTTGGTAACATTACAGACTACACAATTCTAAGCTCTTTGTAGCACTGCAACTCAATGTTGGATGACCTAGGGCCTCAATTCATGCTTAGTATGGCTGAGGCAGCCTAAGTGTCAGCTTTGAACACCACCCACTTTTGTGGTGGAAAAGTTGTAGTTTTTCCGGGGGAGGTGGAAGCTTTAGGACGTCTTTCTTTTTCTCTTTTTACTTACAAGAACTTATCCAATCTAACTACATTACCCGTGAATTGCTCTCCTTCACATAGGTTTTTTACTGAAAAGTAGAAAAATTACTAATGCTTTGTCTTCTCGTGCCAATTGTGGCTTTGATGCTGCAGGATGGGCTACGAGTCTGTTTGCGGGTGAAGGGGAGTCATATTGGGAATTCGCATTTTTTACCGTGGAAATCGATCTTACTGATGCTGGTCATGGTTAGTTTCTTCATGTTCTTCAATCTCTCCTATTGGTTTATCACTAGAAATGCCTCTCTCTCTCTCTCTCTCTCTCTCTCCCCCTAAACCAGCGCCCCCCACCCCCCCCCCCCGGCACGCCCGCCTGCCCCTTTCTCATATGTGAGACCACAGAGATGATAAGCGTCTCCATTTTCCAGTTAGTTGTTAGTAGAGTATTTTTATTAGCATTCATCTTTGTTATCTGCAATTTAAATATGCTTTTTTCATTCATGTTTGTCAACTGTCCTAATATTTAAGCTGGAGGAATTAGTGATTGGGTTGAACTTAATATTTCCTTTTGTGTCTTATCTTCGCCCTCTTCTTTCTGTTGAATTTGGCTTCCTCATTTAGTTCTTGACTGAAACATTGCTATTTCTCCCAATCTTGATGATATCATTGTTTCATGGTGGCAAATTTGGACTTGTTATGTTTCTGACGGTCTATGCCTGAAGATAATATAATTGTCATTTACATAGGCCTATTGCACTTTAGAAGATGCTTGGCAATTGCTGGTTTGAAATTGTTATACGATGTAGTTGTTTTTCTGCTACTAGATACGGTCCTCTTATTCCATACACTATACTTATAGGAGCTTCAATTTTTTCTTCTTGCCGCCATCTAGAAGTACTCTTTTGTCCATTCATCTATGGATTGGTAGGTTTTCGAGGTTAATGAAATTTGGTTGACTTGTTTGCAGAACATGTGCAAGATATTGTTGGATTGTTGTTCAAATATATTACTCTCTTACGGCAGTCCGGTGTTTGCAAGTGGATATTTGATGAGGTATGCAACTGAACTATGTGGAAATGGTTGCTCATTTTCAAATTCTTCTCTTGGAAAATGCAAAGATTGACTTTTGGTGGCATGCATATGAGCAATTTCTTCTGCTGCTGTCGGTGGTTGTGTTATACTCAGTTTTTCAACTGGCATCTCCTTCTCGTACCTGCATATAGAAAAAAATTGAAAACAATAAGTTCATCACCTATTTGTGGCTGGTTATTCTTCTAGTTCATAAATGTATAGTACGTTGAACATCTCCAGTAGTTTTGGCGATTGCACACAAACAGATTTGGACATATACCGGCACAATATGGTTCTGTATTCTTTCTTATTCATTTTAAACATATTACTATGGTGAGAAATAATCATGAGCTAAGTGGTCCATTTGTTTATACTTCATTGAGATATGCTACATGAATATTAGGCTCGTAAAATTACTACCTGCTATCATATCTATATCGAGTGTTGGACATTTGGAGTGCTAAAACTTGGCATGGGGACACTTAAGTGCTAAAATTAGGAAAGTGACACTTAAGTGTTAAAATCGGAGTAAAATGGATCAGTTAAGTGTCAATGGTGAGAAAATCTGATCAAAATGTTAAATGTGGCGATTTTCCTGCGAAACCAGTGCAAAACGACATCATTTTGCACGTTAACATGACTAGACAAGTGCAAAAACGACATTGTTTTGCTGTTGACATGGATAAATAATTAATATAAAAATTAATTAAATTAAATTTAAAATGAAATTAAAAAAAAAAAAAAAAAAGGAGGCAAGAGATGAATAGTTGGAGGTGGCTAAGGGAGGGCTCACCCTCGCTGCCGCCACCACCATCTCCCCGTTGTTGGCGGGAAGGATTGACGACGGTGGGTGAGGGTTGGCCGGGGTCACGGGCCTTGGCCAGGGGTTGGTGACCTTGGTCGACTAGCGGTGAGGGCCTACGAGCCCTCGCCTAGATCTGGGGCGGCCAAGCCAAGGGCTGGCGATCCTCACTGAATCTGGGGGAGGGCCGGTCGCCTCGGCCAACGGTTGCCCTTGGCTTGGTCGGGTAAGGGTCGGCGACCCTCACCAAATCTGGAGGAGGGCTATGACCCTCGCCCCAAAATTGGGTGAGGGCTCGCAGGCCCTCGCCATCGGTCAACTAGGGTCGTCGGCCCATGGTCAAGGCCTGGCGACCCCGACCGACCCTCCCCCACTATCGTCGGCCCTTCTCGGTGATGGTGGGGCAAAGGCTGAGCCCTTAGCCGCCTCCCACTGTTCATCTTCTTCCTTCCTCTCTCTCTTAAATAATTTTGTTTTAAATTTAGTTTGATTCATTTTCATAGTGAAATTCAAATCTACGCCAAAAATACGTCATTTTTGCATTTCTTTGTTGAGTCAGCTCTCCGACGAGTAATGTAGACGAGCAAAATTAATAAAAAATTACCACGTAAAATTTCTGGCGGGATTTGTCAGAAGTGACACCTAAGTGTCCCTTTATGCTTGTATCTATACATTAATGAAGATTGTTAATAATAGCAGATGGTTGTGCTGCATGGCATCGTTCACGTGCTGGATTACCAATTAATTTCATTTTCATTGACATGCTTTAGTGTCACTTTTTGGGTTGGATTGAACATAATTATTTCTATGAATGCCACATTAATTTAATGCATCTTGGTTCATGATGTTTCAAAGGTTCTTGATTTTCAAGCTGCATTTTATTGGATAGTTGTTCACTGTAGATTTTCTTTTTGTAAATATTACTTTCCTAATCCATTTTTGGATGCGTTGATGAAGCTCTCAGCCTTGTGTGAGACTAAGTTTCATTATCAAGACAAAATCCCTCCCATTCATTATGTAGTCAATGTTGCGTCCAATATGGAGGTAAGTCGAGCATTTCCTTAGATCTCCCTTTTGCCTTTTCTTTAATATACATGTCTGTGGGTGGTGCCTAAGTGTTATTAAGGGCTGCGTAGAATTCTTTTGAAGTGGAAATTAACTCGACATTAATTTATTGATATCACTGAAGTTAATCCGTAACTAAGAGCTCGTTTGGTTTTGATTAAAAAAGCAAAAGTGGATTTCCTTTCCAAATGTGAAAATGGAAAAGAACTTAAGTTTCATGAAAGATTATATTTGAATTTACATGTCAATATTTGTATGTTTTGAAAAGTTTGAAGTGTTCCACCTTGAGCAATGGCTTCTACGGGTGCATCAATGAGAAGATCTTTAAAATGTTCGAAATTATTATCTTACATGGATTTCCATGGGGGCAGCTTCTGCCACAACTTAAAAAATGCACCTGTCCCTGAATGCTGTAGAGTGGTTGCGCATCTGCAAAGTCCTAGTTGTTCAGGTCAAATCGATTCTCAAAAGTTTGAAGACCATAAACAGCATGACAAGTATCTGCAAAGCTCATCTATCTAGGATCAACATCTTCAGATGTTTGTTATCAGTTCTCGGGGTTAGAGAAAATGAAATTTAGATGAGATGTAAATCTTTGGTTCTTTCAAATACTCCATTTTTCAGTAAAAACTTGCGCTAAGGGACATTCTTCTCCTTTTGCGTTTAATGCATGCCATACCTCGAAGTGAAATCATTGTGATTATAAGTACCAAATAATTTAATAGTTTTTTACTGAACTTTAGATATATCCACCTGAAGATTGGATCGCGGGATCCTCTTTGCCTTGTGAATTCAATCCTGGCACTATTCAAGTGGTGCTGGATAAGCTCTCTCCAGACAATGTCCGGTGAGTCTATTAGTACTAAGAAAGTATTAAAATCATGCCTTAGGGCTTATCAAATGACCGATGTTTATGATGACTATTTCATTGTTCTTTTCCTGGTTGCTGCATTGTAAGTGCATTGAAGGTTTATCAAAGACAATTTAGGTCACCAGTCCTCTGTATGGATGTCAAACCTGCATAGGAGTACCAGAGGGTCACTTTAACTTGGTTTCTCAACTTTTCCGAACTCTCAGATCCTATATGGTTCGGAGGATTTAGTTGGCATGTACCTCAATAAAACCTGACCACAATATTTTTATTCTTCTGCGTTGTGTTGTTTTGGTGTTTATATTATTGATTTTTGTTTTAGGAATATTTATTTATTCAAAACGTTAAAACAAATTGTTGGGTTTTAAGTTCTCATATACTTAATTGGGATGAGTTTTGAAGCTCCATTCAGAAAACATGTTTGAGGGGACTAATCAGGTTCATGGTCTTTATGGGGCCAGCCATTCCAAAGCCACCTCACTGCCATTTCTACACTTTGATATGCATGCACCTGTCCAGACACACGCCTTCATGCTGGTGCCATATTGTCTGTATAACGGCAATCAGACTTGTAAAAGTCATCTGCAATCATTTATTATGGCCAATCTGCATGGATTTGACAATAAGGATATTCAAGCACAGGTTACACTAAGTCAAATTTGAGAAATCTCTTTCTATGTTGAGTTTTTTATAACATGTCTTTTATGCAAATGACTGAAGAAAGCAGTTGCTGAACTGCCATTTCATTACCCAATCTTATTTAGCCATTTCCACTTTCCAGCTTGCATGTTGAACATCAAATCCAGAATGTTCTAATAAAACCATAACTTATCCAAGATAGTTAACCATCCCCATTTGCCAGAAATAAGTCATGCTATTCATATTTATTGCTAATGTATGCAATGAAAAATTTCTCCACAAGGATTGCATTGTAACTACCCTTTCTTTAGCAAATTGGAATGTTTTACATGTAAATATAATCCTAAATAGGAATGAATCTGTTTTTCAACAGAATCTTTTGGGAGTCCAAGAGTTTTGAAGGATCAACTGACATGGTGGAACCATGGTATGGAACAGCATATTCCATGAACCGAATCTCTGCCTCTACTATACAGGTATCCCTTTTTTGATAGTCTTGTCACTGATTTTCATTCCAAGTGTGGTGATTTCACAGATGAAGTGGCACATTATGCTTTGATGATTTTATCTTAATTTTCGATTGATTTTGTTGAGTAGTCCGGCAAAATTGCGGCTCCCACCATGAATGTTCATTCCCTGCAATATTTAAACATAATCAGGTCTACCAAGCTTGTTCATTTGGTATTCTGGTGGCGTGATTCTGTTAGATACTCGGTGAAGCATTTGTATAAGATGTCTGAGAGATAATCACCACTATAGTCCTATCAATTGCTTTTGTTAGTTGTACTTCTTCAACTAAAATAATGCTCCGACCACCTGGAGTGATTGTCCCTGAAAATGTAGTGTGCATATTTACACTAAAAGAGGCGAGATAAATGAGGTTACCTAGACATGGAGTATACAATTTTTCTTTTGCTGGAGAACAGAAAGAATTATCCTTTATATTGTCTGTACTTGATTTGCAGGAATGGATATCATCTTCTCCTGATGTAAATTTGCATTTACCAGCACCCAATGTATTCATCCCTACTGATTTATCCCTAAAGATTTCAGAAGAAAAGGTGTGGTGTACAATACATTCTGAACTTATCTTGTTCATTTTTTAGCTCCTGTAGTGACTGATCTTTTGCACAGATCAATTTGCCAGTTCTCTTGAGGAAGTCATCATACTCAACATTGTGGTTCAAGCCTGATACTGTATTCTCCACTCCCAAGGCATATATTAAAATAGATTTCAGCTGCCCCCATGCTAGCAACTCATCTGAAACTGTATTGCTGGCTGATTTGTTTACAGGGTTATTGATGGATTACTTAAATGAATTCGGTAAGATTCGAAAGTACACTAGACTGTATAGGAATATCTCATGCTATGTTTCATATCAGTCTTGATTTTACTGTAGTTATTCCTTTGAAAATGACATTCAATGTTCAATGTGATTTCGTATAGCTAAAAGTAGCATTCAGTCCTTCTTCTTCTGTAAATCTGTTCTTCTATCTAATTTGTTTATTGCTGTGACATATATAATTGGTTCTCTTCTTAATTTGCTTTTTTGGGTATGTTTCAGCTTATTATGCGCGGGTTGCTGGCCTTTATTACAATGTGCATCACACCAACACAGGTTTTCAGGTTCTTGTTTTTGAAATAAGCTACTTTTATTTTAGTTAAGCATAAAAAGACTGGGAAATTCTTTTATGCTTTTTTCTTCACTCAAATTTTCTGTCTTGAAATTTTTTGAAATGGATATACAGTGGGCAAGCAATTCTATAGAGTGCCCTACTCTCTCTTGTGTATGCAGGAGTGGACATTCTCTCTGCTGACCATATGTTTTCGTACTTAGGTCACTGTGGTTGGTTATAATCATAAGCTGAGGATATTGCTGGAAAAAGTCATCAAGAAAATTGCAACCTTTGAAGTGAGACCTGAGAGATTTGCTGTGATCAAGGTGAACTGTGGTTCTCCCTCTCTCTCACAGAAAATACCTGCACCATTTACCTTCTGCTTTTGCAAAGTTAGCTTTGTGATTCTCTCTTTGCCCATATATGTAACAGGAAGTGGTGACAAAAGATTATCAGAATATGAAGTTTCAGCAACCATATCAGCAGGCTGTGTACTATTGTTCACTAATACTGCGAGACGACACTCAGCCCTGGACAGAACAACTTGAAGTTCTCCCCGCAATTAAGGGCGAAGATCTCACCAATTTTTTGCCCCTAATGTTATCAAGGACCTTCCTAGAGTTCTACATAGCTGGTATGTAGTCTACAGCTTTATTTTAAAATTTGTGGTAGATCACTGCCATCCTCTTTTGAGTTTCGAGTTATATCTGCTAACTCTTGTGTAGGGAATATTGAACGTGGTGAAGCAGAGTCTATAGTTCAGCATATTGAAAATACTCTTTTCCACGGTTCACAGCCAATATGCCAACCTTTATATCCATCCCAGCATCTGACAAATAGAGTAGTTGAACTAGGAACTGGATTGAGTCACTTCTACTGTACGGAAGGCCTAAATCCAAGTGATGAGAATTCTGCTCTGGTGCACTATATTCAGGTAGTTCCATGACTTGATTTGCATACGCAGGTGCGAAATTGGCAGGATGTAACCCGAAAGCTTGGCATATATGTTATCTTTGAAATGAAGATCATTATGGCTGTCACTCTCCTTCTCAATCTTCACTTATAAAGACTTTAGATTTAGAATTTACGCATGCTTATTCTTGTTCCTCTGTCTTGAAGGGAGTGTAAATCTTTATTCTTGTCTTCAGAACGATATAAAATAACATTTATCAGACATTATGAGTTCCTCTTGTTACTATCTCTTTTACTCTCTGACATTTGGTGAATTCAAAAGCTAGGAGGTTGTCTTTTTTTCACTGCCAAGTACATATACTCTTGCCTAGTCTGTCCAGTCAAGTGTTTGTTTTTTCCATTTACCGTTGGTGATTGGAAATTAGCTGGAAGACCAGAAGATGCACTTTTTTTCGTTTTTGGCAAGGATGCCATCAGATCTCTATTTGTCTGGGGCTTGACAAAGGATACCTCTGAATATATTATTATTTGATAATTGTTCTTTGTTCTTCTGTTGTCTGTAAGTTGATTTACTTCTGTCATGTTATTCATTTCTTGACACATTTGTATTCCTTTGCCAAAATCAGAAAATAAGAGTGTCTAGCTCCCCCTCCCCTCTCCCCCACCCCTGCTTGCTTCTCCCCCTCTTTTTCTGGTATGTTTTGCTTTTTTAATTTTTCAATGTCTTGTTATTGGAAGGGCCTTGATTTGCCAGTTGATTAATTATGTAGGTTCACTGGGATGATATTGTGATGAACATAAAGCTTCAGCTTTTCGCTCTAATCGCCAAGCAAGCAGCATTCCACCAGCTTAGATCTGTGGAGCAGCTTGGGTACATAACCATGCTTAAGCAGAGGTACTTAAGGCACTTCTTGACCTACAAAGTTTCAATGCATGGTTGCCGTTTCTCATATTTTTCGTCTCCTTCAACATAGGAACGATTATGGAATTCATGGACTACAATTCATAATCCAATCCACAGTGAAGGTGACTAGCAATATTTTGTTTTAGGACCAAGGTCATTGCCTCATATTCTAATATATCCATCTTTTTAGGGGCCTGGTGCTATTGATTTGAGAGTTGAGGAATTCCTAAAAATGTTCGAAAGCAAACTATCTCAGATGACAAATGAAGACTTCAAGGTGAGTCAGATGATGCTGGCATTTGGAAGGTACATCAATTGAGTGACAACCTTCGTTGGTAAAATGAAACAGTTGAATAATTGAAAATTGAGATCCATTAGACATATTGAATGCTGAGATTACCCATTGAATTCTGGTATTTGATCTATAATCAAAATAGGTATTCATGATTCTTAGCATGTGGAAGGTACGCTAAGAGTGAAATCCTTGAATGACGTTGCCACTTATATGAGCATTTCCTGGTTTAGATAGTAAGGCTATTCTCAATTAAGTAGTAAGTTGTGTAGATGTTCATATTATTACTCTTAAGATGTCAGCTTGCCTTTTCACCAGTAAGAATCCACAGCAGTGTTGGATGCAGGCTTGACTACTCAATGTAGGGTACCGAGAAGGGAAAGTGAGCTGTTGTTATCAGTCGGGTCTTTGGACAAATATTGCTCCAAGCCTTGTTCATCTTTGTTTTGAATGCCTCCTATGGAAGGAGTGATGGTGCATATACCTGAAAAAAAATGGCATCAAGAAGTTCCTCAGTTTCTCTTCCTGAATAGGCTCATGGACTAGTGATGGTGCATAAACCAAAAAAATGCATCAAGAATCTTTTCAGACCTCATATAAGAAATACTCAATAGGAATCGCTTGTAGTGGTGTTTTATTTTCTGGGTTAAAAAGCACTTCCAAAATTACTTAATGAGAACTTCCTTTCTCACTGACTTTCCTGCAATCCATCCCATTTTCAAGATTTGTACTCGAGTGGATTCTTGTGTCAAGGATAGTGCAAAGTAACTGCGCCATCTTTAGCTGGGAGACATAGCATGGTCATACTAATCGGTTCCTTATCATATGCAGAGCAATGTGAATGCGTTGATCGATATGAAGCTTGAGAAGCACAAGAATCTGAGGGAAGAATGTGCATTCTACTGGAAAGAAATCTCCGATGGAACTCTGAAATTTGATAGGAGAGAAACTGAGGTATGAAGATCGATCTAAACATTAACTGGGCAGATATACTGTAATTCTTCTCTCTACTTTGACTACTGAAATGGGTGGAGCTGCCAGCACTAATAGATAGTAGTTAGAAACAAGACTGAAATTAATGACAACCTTTGTTTAGTGCGAAATTCTCGAGCCAGACTTCAGTAATATAGTATTAAGTTCTTACAAATGATACTGGATCAGGTAGAGGCGCTGAGACAGCTAACGCAGCAAGAGTTGCTGGATTTCTTCAATGATTATGTAAAAGTTGGCGCAGCTAGAAAGAAGACGCTATCCGTTCGTGTTTACGGGAGCCTGCACACATCTGAGTACACGACTGACAAAAACCAACCGGTTCAACCATCCTTGATTCAAATCGAGGATATCCTCAGTTTTCGAAGATCTCAACCTCTTTATGGCTCATTTAAAGGGGCTTGTGGTCGAGTGAAGTTGTAAGGAATCGATTCGTCTTCCAGATGAATTATTCAAATGGCAATATTTTGGAATAGAAGAAACGTTGGGAGTATTCTGGACAGCCGCGGTTGGAATTCCGATGAACGGGGGACGGACATCATTCATTCCGAGGCCTGCATGCTTCCAATTCTTGTTCATCTTCTTCCTCAACAGTGGTCATTGCTTTTGAGGTTTTCGACGAGGCCGAGAGGACCAAGTCGAACGCCAAGATAAAAATTTATATTCCTTCGAAGAAGTCGTGTTTGATAAGATAACAATTACACGTCGTGTCTATGCTTTTAAGTCCAATCATTGTATTCACGCACTCATTAAAAGCAATTGAAGATATCAATGCGCTCGTCATTCTTTCGAGTATAGATGCCCATCGGTGTCATCACGGTTGCTTATAGAAAATGCTTTGCTTCTAATAAACAATAAATCTGTGGGGCATTGAAAGCAAAAAGAAGAAAAACTATAGGACATTGGTTGTCGCCTGCCTGTTTGGACACGTTCATGTGACGTGGAGGTTGTTGATATCGAATGTTGGGATCGAAGTTAAAATAGCTTATCTTATACACACGATCCCTTGAACTTGAACTCCTTTCGAATCCTTTCCCCTCATCTCTATTCTTCTCCCCTGAAGAAGTAAAATGTTTTCTGAACAATGGATGAATCATGTTGCAATGATGCTCGATGTAATGGGTCAATTGAAAGTGAGATGCATATGCACGTGAGTATAATACAACTCATTGCACGGGTAAAAAATAATTGATTATTGCCACACATTATAAATGTCATAGGAATTATATTCCTCCAAGTAGTGTCTGATAAGCACATCAGATGCGTTAAATAACCACCGATTGCATATTGCTTAATTGATTAGTTCAAGACAAAAATGACTTAATAGGTTGAGTAAGAATAACTTACTAAATAGTATAAAGTAAAATTTTATCAAAACTCTCTATCCCATGTTTAGAAAGAAAACAATAGAATTTGTTCTAATAAGTTATCAAGCAACCTTTTTATTTTCATTTTCAATATTTAAATATTTTGCCTCTTAATATTCAATACTTACATTTTCTATTCTTATTTATCAATTTGATTAGATAAGCCATAAAGAATGCATTCTAGGCTCCATTTCTTTCATGAAAAATAAATAATTTAGAATTTAAAAAAAAAAAAAAAAAGATAACTTATGTCTCTTAAAAATAAAATGAACTGAAAACAAATAAACTATTATCAACAATGAAATATTTTTCATTAATTAATTAATTTAATCTACATAAGCGATTATTTTATAAAAAATGATTTTATATTATTTATTTTTCGCCAAATCAACAGAGCAGCCAGCTCCTTTCTATTTAAGGCAATATTTTAAATGTGAAGAAATCCGGTAACTTTCGCGGGAAAGGAGAGCTGGGCCCTGCACGCGCGCCTCACTTCCCGTCGCTGACGACGAAGGCTCTCGCAAGCGACGACCGTACATTTCCATCGGAGCTCTTTTCTCTTTTTTTCCAACTCGGCTCGAAATCTCTCTTGCGAGCCGAAGGAGGTTTCCGTTCCAGTTCGCGCGACCGGCAGGGAGGGAGAGGATTATTGTCGATCGCCGTCTCTCTTTTGTGCGATGGCGGTGGGGAGGGAGGAGGTGGAGATAGTGAAGCCCAGGTCGGACAAGAGGGAGTACCGCAGGGTCGTCCTCGAGAACGCTCTCGAGGTCCTCCTCATCAGCGACCCCGACACCGATAAGGTCGTCCGTACGCTCCCATCGGCCGCGCTCGTTTCCTTTCCGATTTGTTTGTGTTGCCGGTTAATCTGTCGCATTTTGCCTATCCGCGTGTCGTGAAAGGAAACGATGATTTACGACGACACCGTCTACTTAGTGGATGCGGTTTTTGATGTCCTTTGGGTGGTGCAGTGTGCTGCTTCTATGGATGTCAGCGTCGGCTCCTTCAGCGATCCCGATGGCCTCGACGGCCTTGCCCATTTTCTCGGTAATTCGTTCTTCTTCTTATTATTGTTGTTGTTGTTGTTGTTGTTGTTAGTTTGCAAATCACCCAGACCACAATTTGGCAAATCACCCAGACCACAATTTGGACGTTGAAGGTGAAGTGTATCGTTTATTCACTGGGAAATTCACTATTTAACGCATATATTAGCAACGAATCTAATAGAAAAAAGGCATGTAGCAGATGTAGGTAATTTCCCTAAATTTGGTTTTGACATCGAGTTCAGATTGGTGCTTTATTGCAAAACCATGCTTCAACACGTCATACCTTGTATTCTCAATTCACAGCATGAAGCAGCCTTCTAAGAAAAGCGGCAGTTGTTTGTGTTTTGAAAGCTCATCTTCTCATGTTGATTTTAAAACGCTAGTTCTTTATGTATAAAATCGTGTTCGCCTGAAAGCAGTATCTTCAGTAACGAATTTTGATCTACACGATCAACTTATTACACCTTTGTCATTGATCCATCAGCTTTAACTATTTCCTGATCATGTATACAAATAAGCTGGCTTCTTGGAGTTTCTTTTTTCTTTTTGGGTTCTTAGGGTCCCAAATTCATCATGCATGTTTTTTTTTGCCTCAAAAGGTGCTTCTTTTTCTATCATGTGTCTTTGAGTCCTGCCTTCTTATATCTGATATGTTGTTGCAGAGCACATGCTGTTTTATGCCAGCGAAAAGTATCCTGAGGAGGAAAGTTATTCCAAGTTCATCTCAGAGGTAACTGCTTATGATTTTTTGGTGATGCATCTGGCTTATCCTGTTCATCATTGAGAATATTTCATGTACCTGAGATGCTTGGTAGAAGGTTGAGCTGCTTCCCTGACCCTTCCCACTTTCCCGTTCCTTCTGAATTTTTCTAAAGCAATTAGCATAAGAGACGAGTTGCTTTAGGTTCCTTTTTTGCCTCCCTGAATGCATGTAATTGGAGGGCTCAAAAAGAAACTAAAGTCTTTCTGATACTGGTGCTACAGACCAAACTCTTAAATCGACGAGTCTAATTTGCAATTTTAGATCTTAAAAACATACAAAGACAAGAAACAATCAAGACCAGCTGTTCATTTCACTTTCATGACATTATACATGGCAATAGCTTCACATAAAGATCATGCATTTTCTACTTGTTTTTGGTTATGTACGATACTTTTCTTCCATTTTTTCCCTCTCCCTTTCGGAGTTTAAATCAAGACATTATTCAATTGCTATATGCTGCAATAGCAGGGTATTCATGCGTTATTTTGGGGATAGGTTAATTTTTTAAAAATAACAAGGCCAAGGATATTGTATTATGGTATCTGTGTGGAACCTGAAATTGTGGTCTCTAGAATCAAGAGCTTGTGTTTGCTTTCTTTGGCATCAACTTCTTGGTAATTGTAGATGAACAAGGTTTCTCGTGTGGTCTCTGTCCATTCTCTGTAAATTATGACATCTGCTTCTGCTTCTTGCTTATTTTGCTCTCTTGGGATATTTAGTGGCATGGTAGCTTGTTTTCTATATTTGGTTCCTTTATCCTCAAAGAAACTCCTTGACATTTTATATGCTTTTACATGGCTGAAATTTGTAAAATAACCCTCTCTTAATTTTTTATCTCACTGTGATTAGCATGGGGGTAGTACAAATGCTTTTACAGCATCCAAACACACAAACTTCTATTTCGATGTTAATGTTGATAGCTTTGAAGAGGCATTGGACAGGTACATGGTGAACTTCTCTCTTTTTTTTTTTGTCAATGATAGCTCAAGGAATTTTTGTATAACTTCTGCACCTGTTGTATTTCTTACCTGTGGACCAGGTTCGCACAGTTTTTCGTTAAACCCTTGATGTCTGCTGACGCCACAATGAGGGAAATTAAAGCCGTTGATTCTGGTTAGATTATTTATTAGGAACCTCAGAATTGTAATTCAATTCTTCAATGTCATATCTCTGTTTATTTGTACATGATCATTTTCTACAGAGGCTCATTGTTAGCCTTTTTGTTCATGCAGAGAATCAGAAGAATTTATTGTCTGATTCTTGGCGCATGAACCAGGTGAGAGTTAAATCATTGACGACACATAATGACATTTATTTTGATGGTCATCTAACTACCTTAGAAAATGAACTTTGAGGGTTTCCTTACCAGAGCTAAATGGTGGAGATAATGGTCTTCAACAATCAGGCTAAGCCCATTTTGCACCTTTTTTTCGGGATAGGTAAAAGAAAAGATTACTATAGGCCACCAAGGGGGTGCAAACCTATATACAAAAAAAGTTAAGTTAAAAGACAGATCATCTACAGTGTCTATTAAAGCATTTACATCCAATATAACTTTCAACTGTAGCAAAAGCGTAATACTTTAACCAACTTTTGATAATTACAGAAATGCGTCTCCTCTATGATGAAAGATCTCTTATTCCACTGTTTCTGAATCAACCAAAAAGCAGTGAGAAGGATTGAAGAAATCCTCCCTTACTTAACATGAGGCAAAGGAAGACCTTGCCAAGCCCATAATGCCCGTGCAATAGATCCTTTTATAACCCAAGATTGCCCAATGCACACACCCAGATCGTTCTTGTCCATGGACAGTGAAGAGATGTCTCACTGTCTCTGCTTCTCTTTTGCCCGAAAAAAAAAAAAAAAGCATCTACTGAGCAGCAGAACCCCTCTTTTCTGCAAATTGTGTAAGGTGAGAGTACATTCCCAAGATGCCTTCAAAATGAAAAATTAAACTCTAGTTGGTACTCTCACTGTCCAAATAGCTTTCCAAGGAAAGCCTCGTTGCTACCAACAATCTTCTTTTCGAGTAACTAAAATACGGCATTACGAAAGAAATCCCATCTCTACGACTCCTTGAAGACAAAGTATCCACTGAAGTGAGAGAAATGTTAGAGCCATACGGCAAATCGAAAAAGCTGATAAAGCTCCAATAGTTCTCCCATTATATCATCTTAGCTTCCGCAAGTTTTTATATGATTTCATTGTGCTGCGATAAATCACTTTTGACTGCGTAAGACGGTGAGTCTGTACTCTTATCCTCTCACTCTTGCTGGTGCTAATGCTGGTCCATCTATGCAGCTTCAGAAACATATGAGCGAGAAAAGTCATCCATATCATAAGTTTAACACAGGCGAGTGTCTCAAATTTTTCTGTCTCTAATGCATAAGAGGATGGAAGTTCTTTTGTTAAACCCCTCAGTTCTTGATTAGTTAGGTATCAGATTTTAGGCCTTAGGCATTAGAGCTTAATGGGCCAAGCAACTTGAAACCAATTTCTTTTTAATTTAATTTGTAAAAGAACTCCAGTTTCATGTGTGTAGTAATTGCAATCATATTGCGTCGTCTGTACATTATAAAAAGAAGAAGCAAGTGATTTGTCTTGTTGCAGTTATATTATTTTTCATCATTGTGAAAACATGTTGCTCCTGCATATTGTAGGAAATTGGGATACCTTGGAGGTTCGACCGAAACAAAAGGGACTGGATACCAGAAATGAGCTAATCAAATTTTACCGAGAGAACTATTCATCTAATCTAATGCATCTGGTCGTATATTCAAAAGGTTTGTTTTGAATCTAGTTTCTATATGCTGAAGATTTTTGGAAAAAAGAAATATTGATAACTTGAATAATTCTGTCGAGATTTCATATTAAACTCCCTCGAGATGGGAAAAAAATTGGTAAATAATTTTCATATTCAGGTAACCTCTTTTTCTGGCGTTGATGGCAGAAAATCTTCATAAAATTCACCGTATGGTAGAGAAGAAGTTCCAAGAAATTCAAAATACTGATAAAAGCTGTTCTCGTTTTCCTGGACAACCTTGCAGCTCAGAGCATCTACAGGTTTTCATATCCTTGCCAAGATTGTTGTGCTTAGTCTAGGATTCTGCGGTTTTCAATTTCTAATTTAAGGGTGGAAGGGGTAAGACTTATTAAAACAAGCTATTAGGATTTTGATTTCTAAAATTTGATCTCCAGATTCTTGTGAAAACTGTCCCAATCAAGCAAGGTCACAAATTGAGAGTTATCTGGCCAGTAACTCCGGAGATTCGTCACTATAAGGAAGGGCCTTGCAGGTATCTTGGTCATCTTATTGGCCATGAAGGAGAAGGGTCTCTGTTTTACGTCTTGAAGATATTGGGTGGGTCTGCACATCTTTCACATGATTTCGCCCATCAACTTTCCGATGCATGCATTTATAATTTTGATGCAAAATTATGGGAAGAGGGTACATACAATTTTTTTTCACTGATGGTTGCACAAATAGATCGATTAATTTTTTGTAGAAATTTTTATGAGTCAGTAGATCTCTGACTTCCTTGACAATGTTAAAGGTAAAATTTGCATGTTTAAATTTCTTGTGATATGTAAAAGTACTGCTCTTACTTGCTTTTAATTTCTTGGATATATGCATTTGTATATTCAAGTAATATTTTATAAGTGCCCTTAGGGGCACGCAATAACATAAGCCTTTTGCAATTACTTTAGTGTGATGTCCTTCTTTAGGAACTAGAAATAGAATCCACTTAGGAGACTCTGTTGGTTATATCGTTTGGTTGATCTATAGGTGCTTTTGAGAGTTTTACTTCCACACAAGTTGCCTTTCCCTTTTATCCGCACCTCCGTTGTTCACCTGTTGATATGAAGGAAATGTATACTGGGATGTTAGCATAACCATGTTTTTTCTCTCTTCAAAATTTTAAATATGCAATAGACGTAGATTTGGATCCTTTTTGTCTGAACCCGATGCAGTCAGTCATCCTTTCTCTTGCTGAAAGATAATATAATTTTTGTCATTCAAATTTAAATGGTAAACCCTAGCTTGTGGGATTTCAAAGCTTCAGGGCACGTGAAGTTCCCTGTAACTGCCCCTCTCTCTCGAAGATTATTATTATTATTTTTATTTGCGACTATGCAGCGGTTGCCAACCCACCTAAAAAGATAGGAAAGTGATAGTTGTAGCATTAAGTATAGCAAATTGTCTGGTCTTCATATGGAGAGGTTCTACTGTTTCTCTGGAAGGTTTAGAATTTTTTCTTCCTCATGAAATTGAAAGGACAGCTGCATGTGCAGTAATTTCTGCTTTTTAACAACAGAAAAATCTATTGGCCAAAAGAAAAACGACGGGAAAATCCCCTGCAGAGGTGGAACATCATTCTCCTTTGTATTTGGCCTGAAATAACACAAGAAAGCTTGTCCATAGCACTGCCCTGACACCACAGTAATTTAGTCCAGCCGCAACTAGAGATCTTGTGCATCCTTACATCTTGCCGAAAGGCAATGGTTTATCGAGATCTTGGTGGGGCTGCGTGTGACAGGCTTAAACCGAAAATTTTGTAGCAGGGTGTGACCCTTCTGGTAACGCTTAGAGGAGATCGCTAGCACTAGTCACCTCCCCACCCTTTTTACTTAAATAAAAGGGCAATGGTTTACTAAGATCTTACCTCTCTGACATTATTCACCCAAAATCATGTTCTTGAGACCGTTCTCTTGAATGTCGTCTTCCCATAAACAATGGAATTGCCGAGCAAGCGAACTAGCTGTAACCTGTTAGCTTATTCTTTAGCAACGCTGATTTTGGGTTCACTTTGGTAACACTACAGGCTATACTTTTATAAGCTCTTCATGGCTCCTAAAGTCAATGTTGGATGACCTAGAGCCTCTGTTCTTGCTTAGTATGGTTGAAGCAACCTAAATGTCAGCTTTTGAACATTACCCACTTTTGTGGCGGAAAAGTTGTAGTTTTTCCGGGGAGGTTGAACCTTGAGGATGTCTTTCTTTTTCTCCTTTTCCTTTAAGTTTTGGAGGACTCTGAGGTAGAAGAACTTCTTACTATATTTCCTGCGAATTGCTCCTTTGTGCATCTTTTATCTACACAAGTGGAAAAATTATATAATGCTTTGTCCACTCTTGCCAATTTGTGGCTTTGATGCTGCAGGATGGGCTACGGGTTTGTCTGCACGTGAAGGGGAGTGGAGTTGGGAATTTTCATTTTTTAAAGTGTCAATCGATCTTACTGATGCTGGTCATGGTTAGTGTCTTCATATTCCTCAGAAACACCTCCACACCACCCCCCCCGACCTTCTTCCCTCCCTCCCTTGCACACCTGCGCTTGCATGTGCTTTTGATGGATTTGTTGTTTTAGGCATGTGCAGCTGTGCTATCAATTTGTGTGAGTCTCCCCCTGTTTGCATCCAGGCTTTCGCCACCCCTTTCTCATTTGTCACATTCTCAAGTATTCATTTGTGTGATCACATTGATGATAAGCTTTTCCTTTTTCCACTTCGTTGTTAGTAGTTTTTTTTATTAGCATTCATCTTTATTATTAGCAATCAGAATATGTTTTTTTCCATTCATGTTTGTCAACTTTCCTAATATTTAAGTTGGAGGAATTAGTGATTGCGTTGCATTTTGCATACTCGTTAAGTGTCCTAGTGACAATTGGAGGTAAAACCTGTGGTGAAAATGATTTTCTGCTTGGGCGAGAAAGAGCTTTAGTTTCGAACTTAATATTTCCTTTTCTGACTTATCTTCTTTTTCACTTTGATTTGGCTTCTCCATTTAGCTCTTGACTGAAACATGGCTATTTCCCAAACTTGATGATACCATGGTTTCATGGTGAAAAATTTGAACTTGGTATACTTTTAGAGAGTCTACGCCTTAAAATCATGTAATTGTCATTTACCTGTGTCTATTGCACTTTAGAACATGTTTGGCAATTGGTGGTTTGAAATTGTTATATGATCGAGTTGTTTTTCCGCTACTAGATTCTAAAGTTGTCTCATGAGGTCCTCTTATTCCGTACACTATACTCTACTTATAGGAGCTTTGATTTTTTCTTCTTGCCGCCGTCTAGAAGTACTCTTCTGTCCATTCATCTATGGATTAGTTGGTTTCCAAGGTTAATGAAATTTCGTTGACTTGTTTACAGAACATGTGCAAGATATCGTTGGATTGTTGTTCAAATATATTATTCTCTTACAGCAGGCCGGTGTTTGCAAGTGGATATTTGATGAGGTATTAAAATGAAATATGTGGAAAAGGTTGCCTATTTTATTGTTCTTCACTTGGGAAAAGCAAAGATTGACTTCCGATGGCATGCATATGAGCAATTTCTTCTACTGCTATCCGCGATTGTGTTTATACTCAGTTTTTCAACTGGCATCTCGTTCTCTTATCTGCATATGGAAAAATATTGAAAACCATAAGTGCATCACCTATTTGTTATTGGTTATTCTTCTTGTTATAAATGTAGAGTACGTTGAACATCTCAGGTAGTTTTGGCGATTGCACACACGCAGATTTAGACAGATACTGGCACAATATTGTTCTGTATTCTTTCTAAGTCATTTTAAATATATCATTATGCTGAGAAATAGGCATGAGCTAATTGGTCCATTTGTTTATACTTCATTGAGATATGCTACATGAATGTCAGGCAGGTAAATCCACTACATGCTATCTTTTTTAAATCGATACCTGTATCTATGCATTAATGAAAGTGGTTATCACTAGCAGATGTTTGAGCTGCATGGCATCGTTCGTGTGCAAGATAACCGATTAATTTCTTTTTCATTGACATGCTTTAGTGTCATTTTTTTGATTGGGTTGCACATAATAATTTCTATGAATTCCACATTAATTTAATGCATCTTGGTTCATGATGTTTTCGAAGTTCCCTTGATTTTCAAGCTGCATTTCATTAGATAGTTGTTCACTCTAGATTTTGTTTTTGTAAATATATACTTTCCTCAAAACTTATCCATTCTTGGATGTGTTGATGAAGCTCTCAGCCTTGTGCGAGACTAAGTTTCATTATCAAGACAAAATCCCTCCCATTCATTACGTAGTCCGTGTCGCATCCCATATGGAGGTAAGTCAAGCATTTCCTCAGATCTCCTTTTTGCCTTCTTTTTTTTTTTTCTTTTTTTTTTTAAATATGTGGGTGGTGCTTAAGTGTTATTAAGGGCTGCGAAGAATTCTTTTGAATTGGAACTTAACTTTACATTAATTTATTGATATCACTGAAGTAAATCTGTAACTAGGAGCTTGTTTGGTTTTGCTTAAAAAAGCAAAAGTGGATTTCCTTTCCAAATGCGAAAATGGAAAAGATACTTAAGTTTTATGAATTTACATGTCAATATTTGTATGTTTTGAAAGGTTTTAAGTGTTCCACATTGAACAATGGCTTATATGGGTGCATCAATGAGAAGATCTTTAAAATGCTTTGAAAATAGTATCTTACATGGATTTCCATGGGGGTAGCTTCTGCCACAACTTAAAACATGCACCTGTCCCTGAATGCTGTAGAGTGGTCGCACTCTTGCAAAGTGCTAGTTGTTCAGGTCGAATTGATTCTCAAGAGTTCAAAGGCCATAAACAGCATGACAAGTACCTGCAAAGCTTATCTATCTAGGATCAGCATCTTCAGATGTTTGTCATCAGTTCTTGGGGTTAGATTAAATGAAATTCAGATGAGATTTAAATATTTGGTTCTTTTAAGTACTCCATTTTTCAGTAAGAACTTGCGCTTAGGGAGACTCTTCTCCTTTTGTGTTAAATGCGCACCATGCTTGATTGAATTGAAATCATTGCGATTATGAGTACCATATAATTTAACAATTTTTTACTGGACCTTAGATATATCCACTAGAAGATTGGATCGTGGGATCCTCTTTGCCTTGTGAATTCAATCCTGGCACTATTCAAATGGTGCTGGATAAGCTCTCTCCAGACAATGTCCGGTGAGTCTATTATTACTAAGAGAGTATTAAAATCATGCCTCGGAGGATTATCAAATGACCGATGTTTATAATGATTATTTCATTGTTCCTTTCCCGGTTGCTGCATTGCAAGTGCATTGAAGGTTTATCAAAGACAATTTAGTTCACCAGGCCTCTGTATGGATGTCAAAACTACATAGGAATACCAGAGGGTCAGTTTAACTTGGTTTCTCGACCTGTCCGAGCTCTTTGATCCTTTATGGTTTGGAGGATTTAGTTGGTGTGTACCTCAATAAAACGTGACCACAACATTTTTATTCTTCTGCGTTGTGTTATTTTGGTATTTATATTATTTTTTTTGTTTTAGGTATACTTATTTATTCAAAACACTAAAAAAAAATTGTCGGGTTTTGGGTTCTCATATACTTAATTGGGATGAGTTGGGAAACTCCTACCAGGAAACATGTTTTAGGGGACTTATCAGGTTCATGGTCTTTATGGGGTCGACCATTCCAAACCCACCTCACTGCCATTTCAACACTTGCAAGAAGTGGAAAAAAAGCGGTAATAACATACACTTTCACATGCATTCACCTGTCCAGACACACCCCTTCATGCTGGCACCATATTGTCTGTATAGAGGCAATCAGACTAGGAAAAGTCATCTGCAATGATTTTTTATGGCCAATCTGCATGGATTTGACAATAAGGACATTCATGCACAGGTTACACCAAAGTCAAACTTGAGAAAGCTCTTTCAATGTTGAGTTTTTCTATAGCGTCTTTTATGCAAACAACTGGAGAAAACAGTTGCCAAACTGCCATTTCTTTACGAGTGTAATTTAACCAATTCCACTTTCCAGCTTGTTTGATGAACATCAAATCCAGAATGTCCTAATAAAATCATAACTAATCCAAGATAGTTACCATCCCTATTTGCCAGAAATAAGTCATGCTGTTCATAATTATTGCCAACGTATGCAAGAAAAAATTCTCTACAGTGATTGTGTTGTGACTATCCTTTCTTTTGCAAATTTTGAATGCTTTATATGTCTACATAATCCTAAATAGGAATGAATATTTTATCCAACAGAATCTTTTGGGAGTCCAAGAATTTTGAAGGATTAACTGACATGGTGGAACCATGGTATGGAACAGCATATTCTATGAACAGAATCTCCACCTCTACTATACAGGTATCCCATCCTTGTTAGTCTTTTCACTGATTTTTTTCTATGTGGAGAGGTTTCACAGATGAAGTGGCACATTATGCTTTGATAATTTAATCCTAATCTTCAATTGACTTTGTTTATAGTTGGCAAAATTGCATCCCCCAAAATGAACATTCATTCCCTGAAATATTCAAACATTTTCAGGTCTACCAAGCCTGTTCTTTTGGTATTTTGGTGGGGTGATTTTGTTAGATACTTGGTGAATCATATATATATGATGTCTGATAGATAATCACCACTATAGTCCCATCAATTGCTTTTGATAGGTGTACTTCTTCAACTAAAATAATGCAGACCCTCTCAGACCAACTGGGGTGATTGTACTTCTTTCAAAATGTAGTGCGCAGATTTACACTAAAAGAGGGGAGACAAATGAGATAACTGGAGATGGAGCATACGATTTTTTCTTTTGGTGGAGAACAGAAAGAATAATCCTTTATATTGTCTGTATTTGATTTGCAGGAATGGATGTCATCTTCTCCTGATGAAAATTTGCATCTACCAGTACCCAATGTATTTATCCCTACCGATTTATCTCTAAAAATTTCAGAAGAAGAGGTGTGGTGTACAGTACATTCTGAACTTATCCTGTTCATTTTTTAGCTTCTATAGTGACTGATCTTTTGAACAGACCAACTTGCCTGTTCTCTTGAGGAAGTCATCGTACTCAACATTGTGGTTCAAGCCTGATACTGTATTCTCCACTCCCAAGGCATATATTAAAATAGATTTCAGCTGCCCCCATGCTAGCAACTCATCTGAAGCTGTAGTGCTGACTGATTTGTTTACGCGGTTGTTGATGGATTACTTAAATGAATTCAGTAAGATTCTAAAGTACACTAGACTATATAGGAATATCTCATGCTCCTTTGAAAATGGCATTCAATGTTCAATCTGATTTTGCATGGCTTAAAGTAGTGTTCAGTCCCTCTTCTTCTGCAAACCCGTTTTTCTAATTTGTATATTGCTGTGACCATATATGGTTGGTTTTCTACTTAATTTTCTTTTTTGGATATGTTTCAGCTTATGATGCGCGGGTTGCTGGCCTTTATTACGGTGTGCATCACACCAACACAGGTTTTCAGGTTCTTGTTTTTGAAATAAGATACTTTTAGTTTAGATAAACATAAAAAGACTGGGAAATGCTTTTATGCTTTTCCTTCACTCATTTTTCTGTCCTGAAAAAAAGATATTTAAATATTTTGAAATGGAAATACAGTGGGCAAGCAATTCTACACAGTGCCCTAGTCTCTCTTGTGTACGCAGGAGGGGACATTCTATGTGCTAACCATATGTTTCCATACTTAGGTCACTGTGGTTGGTTATAGTCACAAGCTGAGGATATTGCTGGAAAAAGTCATCGAGAAAATTGCAACCTTTGAAGTGAGACCTGAGAGATTTGCTGTGATCAAGGTAAACTTTTGCCCTCCCTCTCTCTCACAGAAATATCTGCACCATTTACTTTCTGATTTTGCAAAGTTACTTGTGATTCTCTCTTTGCCCATATATGTTACAGGAAGTGGTGACAAAAGATTATCAGAATTTGAAGTTTGAGCAACCACATAGGCAGGCTATGTGCTATTGTTCACTAATACTGCAAGACAACACTTGGCCCTGGACAGAACAACTCGAAGCTCTTCCCTCAATTAGGGGCGAAGATCTCACCAAATTTTTGCCCCTAATGTTATCGAGGACCTTCCTGGAGTTTTACATAGCTGGTATTTAGTTTATAGCTTCATTTAAAAATTTGTGGTAGATCGCTGCCATCCCCTTTTGAGTTTCGAGTTATATCTGCTACCTCTTTTGTAGGGAATATTGAACGTGGCGAAGCAGAGTCTATAGTTCAGCATATTGAAAATATTCTTTTCCATGGTCCACAGCCAATATGCCAACCTTTATATCCATCGCAGCATCTGACAAATAGAGTGGTTAAACTGGGAACTGGATTGAGTCACTTCTACTGTACAGAAGGCCTAAATCCAAGTGATGAGAATTCTGCTCTGGTGCATTATATTCAGGTAGTTCCACGACTTGATTTGCATGTGCAGGTGCAAAATTGTCAGGATGTAACCTGAAAGCTTGGCATATATGTTATCTTCGAAATGAAGATCATTTTGGCTGTCACTGTCCCTGTCAATCCTCACCTATAGAGACTTTAGATTTAGAATTTAATTATGCTTGTTCTTATGTCTTGAAGGGAGTGTAAGGCTGTATTCTTTTCTTCAGAATGATATAAAATAGCATTTATTGGACATTATAAATTCCTCCTGTTACATCCTCTTTTACACTCCGACATTTGGTGAATTCAAAAATTAGGAGGTTGTCTTATTTTCACTGCCATGTGCATATACTCTTGCCTAGTCTGTCCAGTCCAGGGTTTGGTTTTTTTCCATTTACTATTGGTGATTGGAGATTAGCTAGAAGACCAGAAGATGGACTTTCTTTCGTTTTTGGTAAGGATGTCATAGGATCTCTTGTTGTCTGGGGCTCGGCAAAGGATACATCTGAATATATTATTATTTGATAACTAGTATAATCTGAAGGATCCCATTTTTAATAAGATATAGAATTGTTTTTTCAATGTCATTTTAATTCATCTACCTTTTTGTAGCAGCTTATATATTCTTACTCCGAAGTTGTTCTTTGATCTTCTGTTGTCTGTGAGTTGATTTACTTCTGTCATGTTATCCCTTTCTTAACATATTCATATTCCTTTGCCAAAATCCAAAAAATGAGAGTATCTAGCTCCCCCTCCCCCTCTTCTTCTGGTGTGACTATGGTAATGTTTTGCTCTTTTAATTTTTCAAGCTCTTGTTTCTTTGGAAGGGTTTTGATTTGCTATTTGATCGATTATGTAGGTTCACCGGGATGATATCGTGATGAATGTAAAGCTTCAGCTTTTTGCTCTAATCGCCAAGCAAGCAGCATTCCACCAGCTTAGATCTGTGGAGCAGCTTGGGTACATAACCATGCTTAAGCAGAGGTACTTAAGGCACTTCTTGGCCTACAAAGTTTCAATGCATAGTTGCCGTTTCTCATATTTTTTGTCTCCTTCAACATAGGAACGATTATGGAATTTGTGGACTACAATTCATAATCCAATCCACAGTGAAGGTGACTAGCAACATTTTGTTTGTCTTTTAGGACCAAGGTCATTGCCTCATATTCTAATATGTCCATCTTTTTAGGGGCCTGGTAATATTGATTTGAGAGTTGAGGAATTCCTAAAAATGTTTGAAAGCAAACTATCTCAGATGACAAATGAAGACTTCGAGGTGAGTCAAACAATGCTGGCATTTGGAGGTACATTAATTGAGTGACAACATTCGTTGGTAAAATGACATGGTTGAATAATTGAAAATTGAGATTCACTAGGAATACATATCAAATGCTAAGATTACCCATTGAATTCTGGTATTAGATCTATAATTGAAGTATGTGTTCAAGACGCTTGGCATGTGGAAGGTACATTAAGAGTGAAATCTTTGAATGGCGTGGCCGTTTGGTAAATTTACGTTTCTTTTTTGTTTCTTAACAAAATTAGAAAAAGTGTTTATAAACACTTCTTTGAAAACATTTTAGGGCCACTTTTATGAGCATTCCCTGTTAAGGATATTCTCAACTAAGTAGTGTAGGTGTTCATACTATTACTCTTAAGATGTCAGCTGGCCTTTTCTTCAGTAAGAATCCGCTGCAGTGTTGGATGCGACTGCTGAGTAAGGGTTCATAGAAGGGAAAGTAAGCTGACGTTATCTGTCAGTCTATGGACAAATATTGGTTCCAAGTCTTGTTCATCTACGTCCTGAATGCTTACTATCGAAGGGGTAATAGTGCATGTACCTGGAAAAGATTGCATCAAGAACTTCCTTAGTCCCTCTTCCTGGATAGACTCATGGACTAGTGACGGTGCATGCATCCAAAAAACAAAAATGCATCAAGAATCTGTGGGGATCTTATATGAGAATTACTTGGTAGGAAAAATCTCTTGTGATTGTGTTTCATTTTCTGGGGGTAAAAATCACTTACAAAATTGCTTAATAAGGACTTCCTTTCTTACTGGCTTTCCCAAAATCCATCCCATTTTCAAGATTTGTACTTGAGTGGATTCTTGTGTCAAGGATATTGCAAATTAACTGAGCTATCTTTAGCTAAAAGGTATTCATGGTCATACTAATTGCTTCCCTATCACATGCAGAGCAATGTGAATGCGTTGATGAATATGAAGCTCGAGAAGCACAAGAATCTGAGGGAAGAATGTGCATTCTACTGGAGAGAAATCTCCGATGGAACTCTGAAATTTGATAGGAGAGTAACTGAGGTATGAACCGCGACTTGGACTGTAATTGTTCCTTCTGCTTTGACCTTTAAGATGGGTGGAGCTGCCGGCACTAAGAGATAGTAGTTGGAGAAACACAATTGATATAAATGATAGCCTTTGTTTTGGACGAATTTCTCAACCAGACTTCAGTAATAAAGTATTAAGTTCTGACAAATGATATGGGAACAGGTAGCAGCGCTGAGACAGCTAACGCAGCAAGAGTTGCTGGATTTCTTCAATGAATATGTTAAAGTTGGTGCAGCTAGAAAGAAGACACTATCCATTCGAGTTTACGGGAGCCTGCATGCATCTGAGTACACGACCGACAAAAACCAACCGGCTCAACCATCCTCGGTTCAAATCGAGGATATCTTCAGTTTTCGAAGATCTCAACCTCTTTATGGCTCATTTAAAGGGGCTCATGGTCGAGTGAAGTTGTAAGGTATCGATGCTTGTCTTCCAGATGAAGAAAGTCAGATAATGTTAAGGTTCTCTCTAAACAGCAGTATTTTGGAGTAGAAGGAACGTTGGGAGTATTCTGCATTAGAAATGGACACTGTTGCAGTCGGAGATCCTCTATGAACGGGGAGAACTTAAATGCTGTCCGTTATTTGCATTATTTCTTCAATTATAACCTGCATAAGTAAAGAACGAAGTTTGTTCTGTTATTCAGCTCATCTCTGAAACTTGAAACTTCTACGCTGAAGGCAGCAGAAGTCGGCTGACTTATGTACAATTTCAGGAACTAGGTTGTGCATTGGCGACACCCAAATTGTGTAATTATGTATGTTGGACCTTCGCTTTCAATGTCTTTGCCAGTCCTCTCTTGTTTCTTGTGGCGTTTTCCTTGCTAAGGTAAAATGAGATTCCTTGGGTGTGTATGATTAGGTTTTGCTTTTTATATTCATGTTAATGGCGTGATAACGTACAAATGCATTTTGTATAAAGTGATTCCGATCTTAGTGCAACTCCCGATGGTCAATCAATAAAAAGGAAAAACAAAAATAAATGCGAAACTCAGTTTCAAAGCACAAAGGTAGAACAAATGATCAAAAAAGACCGAAACCTACTGCACTTGAGTCAATTTAGTTTTAAATTTTTTAATGATTTGATAATTTTGGTAAGAAATTACTGATGTTGATGCCAGCCATCTTTTATGCACAACTTGTACTGACATAGATAAGATTTGTAATTCTTTAATGACTTTTTTGAATTTTTGACTTTTTCTTTATTTTTCCTTTTATTTTCCTCTTTTTCTCATTCCTTCCGCCAATCCAAGGTCTTAGTGGTGGCCAAGTTGCCTAACCCAAGGAGTTGCCTAACCCAAATCTAGCAATCTGGCAAGAAGGTCGCGACCCTTACCAGCCAAGTGATTGGCAAGGGCCGCAATGCCCTTTTTGGCCTCATTTAAAAACAAAAAGAAAGAGGGAAAAAAGAAAAAAGGAAAATAAATAAATCATTAAAAATTACAAAAATTGATTACGTCAACGTCAACTATATCATATAAAATAATCGGTATCTACGTCGTAATATCCAGTTAAAATTAATAAATTATTAAAAGATTTAAAATTAAATTGACTAAAATTTCAACTAGTATAAATAAAAATAGTTTAGAAATTTTTTGATAATCATTGCTAGAATAGGAAAATGAGAACAGAGAGAAAGCCACTTTCCGATTTAGTCAGCCGAGTACAACGTCCACTAGGCCAAAGACACCAATGGTCATCCCGAAACACGATTGTCCGTCACAAACAATCGCACCACTTTACAAAATCCACTAAACTAGTTCAAGCTAAGCCGATAAATATGTCGATTCATTATTTATCTCGCAGCAAGAATCCATTTATCTAGTCTTATTTTTGAATTATTGCAATAATAATAATTAATTATTATGTCTTTTAGGAGCAAATCTTTCTTGATCATGACACCTCAAAAATATATGTGATGTATAAAATGATACTCGATCTTTTTAAGTTTCAACCGTAGTATTTATATTCTTCTGAAGCAATTGAAGGTATCAATTTGCTTGTCATTTTGGCATTAAGTTCAATTTTACCTCTTACTCTTTATGAATTGTGTGGCTATATGTGCATGCTCATAGCAGTGGGGCTCATGTGCATGCACGTTGTTCCATGTACCGCACATGTTATCGTCATTCTTTCCAAGTAATTATCCATATAAAAATATGATTTTTTAAGTCACGATGTTTGATTATAATAAAAAATGCGCAACTTATGTAATGAAAGATACATAATCAACGACTTTAATCAACTCGATTTGTGTGGGCGGAGTGTAAGAGTTTTTCACTGGAATTACCCACTCAGGAACCGGGAATTTCTCCAAAAGACTCGTCGGCGGACAGCATGTGAGAAGATGAATTTGCTAAGACCAGCTCGAGCCAAAAGATTTTATGGGATCCTTTTTTGAGATATTTTGTCGCTTTCAGTTTATAGCCAGAAAACTGACGTGGTGCGCGTTGTCGAGAAAGGAAAAACGACGAGAAGTCCCACCTTCCGTCAAGCCAATCACGCACGCACATTTTCGAGACAAGCAAGTTCATCTGTTCAGAGACGACGGGCTGAGGTCAAACTGCAAAACTCTTTCCTTTTCAATCTTTTCTTCAACGCAGAGAGCAGGATGGCAGAAACCATGGTGGATCATTGCATTATCAAGGCCAGAAATGACAAGAGGGAGTACAGGAGGGTGGTTCTTGAGAACTCCCTGGAGGCCCTTCTCGTCAGCGATCCCGACACTGATAAGGCAAACGTCGATGCTTGGAAACGGCTTTCACATTCTTTCTTGTTTCTTGATTGAAGCACTTGATGAGTACATCTTGGTGCCTTTTTCGATTGTTGTTAGATTAGATGGATCTTCTAATGCTGGGTTGGTTCTTTTGTGCTCAGTGTGCTGTTTCTATGGATGTGGGTGTCGGCCACTACAGCGATCCTCCGGGCATTGAGGGTCTTGCTCATTTCCTCGGTACCTACTATTTTTCTGTCTCTTTCTTGAAGTAAAGAACATTATTGCAGTATTCGACTGTTCAGCCCAAAATATTAGGACAGGAAGACCGGTTGATTGAGCGTGTGTTCAAAGGTTGCCTGCAACGCAGATCGCTCAAACTGCGTAGCTAAATAGAAAAGAGTCAATTATAAGAAATCCGACTTAAGTTGTAGCATCACAACCACCTGGACTAACTACGATAACTATAATTTTGCAATCCAACTTACTCAATGTCAGATTATATAACTTCACCTCTACAGGACAATCCCAAACTTTAAGATGATTCAAGTTAGGTTTAGGTTCAGTTCAAACTCAAAAAGAGTCAATGGAACCGCTTTAGTAGAAACACGATTTAAAATATAAAGAGTTGTTTTCAAAGTTTCACCCCACAGAAAATTAGGTAAATTGGTTTTACTAATCATACTTCTCACCATGTCCATAAGAGTATGACTAAGTCTTTCAGCTACACCATTTTATTCAGGGGCATAATAAGCTGACCTATTATCCTAGAATCTTCAATTGTGATAGAGTTATTGTTTACAAAAAAGGTGACTGAAAGATAATAATGTATATAATTAGCATCATGTGAGTATTGTGTAATTTAACGTACGAGTACACATTCAGAGGGTTACATACAAAATCACAAAATCAACTTTAGGCAGAATACATGACATGTAGTTGTGCACTCTCTATATGATACCGGTTATGGAAATATATTCCGATCTTCATAAATTCATCGCATTTGGGCATATAAACCATTAAGATTAGTCACTCCTCTATCACACCATCATGTATTTCTCCATGAACTAATACATAATCATCTCCTTTGGGAGTATGACTACACATTAGACCAGAAGACAGCCCAATCATTATACGAAACCAAAATTTCTCAAACCCAATGAAGTATGCCATTTTGACTATCACAACTCAATTGAATTCTTGAAACTTTTTATACCAGGGATATAGACATCATATACATGTGATTTTAACTTTAGTGATATGGGCAACATATCATTGAAATCACATATCATGCTAATTATATTACTTTATTCATTAATAAAAATTAAAATTTATTGTATAGTATTAATTAATCACATTTTATAATATTTATGTAATAATATACCTATAAACCACCACCTACATTTCCAAAATAACATAAAAATACAAGAAAAATACACTAAAAATACACTAAAAATACACTAAAAATACATGTATTTAAGGTTTTGTATGTATTTTCATATTCATAAAATCATTAAACATGTAAAATAAAATCACAAGATAGGAAATATTCATACAAACCTATAGTCGCCAACCACGCGCCCATCAGAGCTCCCACACGTCCGCACGCGCCACTTGAGTGCGCAGCGCATGGAGCTCACGCGCGGGCGAAGAAACCGGTCAAAAACCGGTCTGGTTGATAGTGGTCCGACCTGTTCCCAGCTCGACCGTTTGGTCCAATCGCCCAGTCTGACTGGTTGATCGGTCCGATCAATAGTTGATCGGGTCGAGTTGGCTGCATATCAGGTCAGGCCCGGCGTCACCCGCGTGCGTTGCACGCGCAAGCCGCACCTTGCGCGTGGGGCGCGTCTTCGACGCCCTGGCAACGCGTGCCCGCGCATGGGGCCCCCCCCGGTGACGCATAGCCCACGGATCTGCTCACCTCGATGAGCCTAGTCCGAATATATAATTTAATTTGATTTTTATTGAATGAAAAATCACGAAAATCTCAAAATTATGGCAAAAATTATATGCATTCGAGTTCTAGAGTTATGGTTGCTCTGATACCACATCTTGAATGTAAATCGTGCAATCCCATGATCTCCATAACCAAAACAAGAACACACATAATTGAGTAGAAAGATTAACGCACATGTTTTGGGATTTATCATTTTTGAAGCGGAAGCGGAAAACCGACGTTCCATATGCAAGTACTTCTCCTTTATTACCCTCCGTATCACTAGCTCAATGAGATGGTCCTCACCATTAGCGTTAGGTAAACGCTTCTTATGTGAAGATGCCTATGAGAATTAGGGTTAGAAGATAAACTTGAACACTATTTATAAAGTTTCCAACTATGCCATCTCATTACGGGTCAAGTTCAATTTGGCCCCGTAAAATGGTAAATTACAATGTCAATTAATGTAACCCACATAAAAAAAATTCTTACATGAAATTCTCAAGCCAAACTTCAGTAATATAGTATTAAGTTCTTACAAATAATGCTGGAACAGGTAGAAGCGTTGAGACCGCTAATACAACAGTTATTGGATTTCTTCAATGAATATGTAAAAGTTGGCGTGGCTAGAAAGAAGACACTATCCGTTCGTGTTTATAGGAGCTTGGACACATCTGAGAACATGATTGACAAAAACTAAGTTGGTACAACCATTCTTTATTCAACCGCTGGGGCTTGCCCCCGTGGCCACCCATTCCAATATAGAAAATGGAGATGGAGGGTTCAAATTCCCACTTTCTTGGGAGGTTGGGAGTGAGTACGAATTAATTTCAAATGTGGGTTTCAACTCTTACGTTCTGCAAAGTGGTAGGGCAAAAACCTGAGAGTGAGAGTTAGCATAGGAAGTAGAGTAGGACCAAAAAAAAAAAAAAAATCATCCCTTATTCAAATCGAGGATATCCTCAGTTTTCGAAGATCTCAACCTCTTTATGGCTCATTTAAAGGGGCTTGTGGTCGAGTGAAGTTGTAAGGAATCGAATCGTCTTCTAGATGGATTATTCAAATGGCAATAGTTTGGAATAGAAGAAACGTTCGGAGTATTCTGGACAGCAGCGGTTGGAATTCCGATGAACGGGGGACGGACATCATTCATTCCGAGGCCTGCATGCTTCCAATTCTTGTTCATCTTCTTCCTGAACAGTGGTTGTAAGAAACTCAAGGGGAAATGTAGAAGTTGTATTTTACTTCATTGAATTGAATGTAAAGTTACAGAGATGTATATATCGTACAATTGAATTGAATAGAAAAGTAAAGAAAAAATTCTAAATAGAACAGATAATTCTAGTCCTAAAATAATAACAATCAAATCAATTACAATATTCGGGCCGATTCCATATCTTCAAGGCATATCTTCTTTCAACACTCCCCCTCAATTTGGTGGCTTGTATATATCCAAGACTCCAAGCTTGTTTAGAAGATATGTATGTTGTCTTTGGCAAAGAGGTTTAGTAAATATATCCGCGGGTTGCTCAGTGGTTCTAATCCCTCTTGTTTCGATGATGCCTTCTTTGATCTTTTTCGTGTAAAATGACAATCAACTTCTATATGTTTCGTCCTCTCATGTAATATGGGATTTGCTGCAATTTTGATTGCTGAATCATTGTCACAAAAGAGTAATGTCGGACCTCTAACTTGTATCCCAAGATCCTGAAGTAAACCTCGTAACCATACCACCTCACAAACGGTTTTCGCCATGGATCGATATTCAGCTTCTGCTGACGATAACGATACCGTGGATTGCTTCTTCGTTTTCCATGAAAGCAATGACTCTCCAAGCTTAATACAGAAACCAGTAATGGATCTTTTGCTCATGGGACATGTAGCATAATCCGAATCACAAAAGGCCATCATCTCCATATTGCACCTTTGAGAAAGAAGTATCCCCACCACTGGACATTTCTTTAGATATTTTACCACCTTCAAGGCTGCATTCATGTGAGATTGCTTTGGACTATGCATGAACTGACTTAGAGTTTGTACGGCATAGCAGATATCTGGCCTAGTCATGGTAAGGTAGATAAGCTTTCCAACAAGTCTCTGATAGCTTGTCGGATCCTTCAGCAATGGATCATCAGAGGAAGACATTCCAGCGTCATAATCAACACTGGTTAACTTTGTATTCTGTTCAATGGGAATGACTGACGGTTTGCATCCTGATAATCCCGATTCTGACACAATTTCCATCACAAATTTCGTTTGGCTGAGAGAAATCCCCTGATCAGAACGAGCTATCTCTATTCCAAGAAAGTATTTAGGTGCCCCTAAATCTTTGATATGAAAGGAGGAATGAAGATATTCTTTAAGCTTCCTCACAGCAGAATCATCATTTCCCATAATAAGTATGTCGTCAACATAAATCATCAAGTAGATAGACGACGTACCTTTTGTCCAAGTGAAAAGAGCATAATCATGCTTGGACTGCCTGTATCCGGCACTCATGAGTGCATTAGTAAACTTGGCATACCACTGCCGAGAGGCCTGTTTTAAACCATAAAGAGATTTGCGGAGACGACATACCTTAGACTCCCCCTGTCTCTGTAACCCTTGGGGAAAATCCATATAAATCTCTTCTTCCAAATCGCCATGAAGAAAAGCATTGTGGACGTCCATCTGATGTAGTGACCAGTTGCGAAGAGCAGCAACTGACAAGAATGAACGAACCGTGACATCCTTGGCTACTGGAGAGAAGGTCTCATGGTAGTCGAATCCTTCTCGTTGTGTAAAGCCTTTGGCCACCAGCCGGGCCTTGTATCTCTCCATAGAACCATTTGCTTTATATTTAATTTTATATACCCATTTACAGCCAATGGGCTTACGATGAGGAGGTAATGACACGACATCCCAGGTGTTATTGTTAATCAATGCCTTAAGTTCTTCTTCCATGGCCTTTTGCCATCGAGGATCATGTACAGCCTCATGATAACTAGATGGTTCTACTTCCTCAGAAATGCGACTAATGCAGCATAAATGGTCAGTGACGAGTTGATCAAAAGACACATAGGAGGATATAGGGTAACGAGTACTTGAGGACTTTGATGAAGAACAGGACATAGTCTCTTGTCCAAGTTGGTGGGCGAGTGACTCGACCCGGATCGTCGAGGTGGCTCATGCAGCACGTCTGATGAAGTTTCCTCAATATGTGGAGGTTCGATGGAATTTATCACTTGAGGTTCTTCTTCGATGAAGTCTTCCCCAACTGGATGGCCACTGGAATGCTCATCAGATGGCAAAGGTGATGCTGCATGTAATGTCTGCTGTTGTGAAGGAGAAGTAATAATATAGGATCCTCCAGAAGATAAGTCTTCTTCTTACAGAAAATTATGAGTAGTGTCGATATCATCTCCAGACGTGGAAGTAGAATTCCGGAAGGGAAAAATATCTTCATGAAAAACCACATCTCTCCGATAAAGAAATCCCCGTAGATTTATCATAAACTCGATAACCCTTTTTGAGATTGGCATACCCCATGAATATGCACTGCCGAGCCCGAGGACTCATTTTATCTCGAGGTCCTATTGTAGTCACATAACAGAGACAACCAAATACGCGAAGATACCTCAAATCTGGTTTCTTCCCATATAAAAGTTCAAATGGAGATTTTCCCTTCAAGATTCTAGATGGCATTCGATTTATTAGATATCTTTGCGGTGACTACACAATCTCCCCGAAACACTCGGTATAGATGCCTGGAATTTAAGAGCTCGCGCCACTTCCAAAAGATGGCGGTGTTTTCTCTCAACGACTCCATTCTGCTGTGGTGTATAAGTACAAGTACTTTCATGTAGAATCCCATTTGAGCTAAAGAATGACGCACATTCACCACTGAAGAATTCCTTTCCATTATCAGTACGAATCCGACGAATTGATTTGCCAAATTGAGTTTTGGATAAAGAGATCAAGATTCTAAGATGATATAGAACTTGATTTTTTGATTGAAGAAGAAAAACCCAGGTGGCACGTGAGAAATCGTCCACAATTGTGAGAAAGAACCGTGAACCGTCATGATTTACGGTATGATATGGTCCCCATATATCAGCATGAATTAAGGAAAATATGCTGTCAACACGAGTGTTGCTATTTGGAAAAGGGGAACGGGTTTGTTTCGCTAAAGGACAAATAGGGCACTGAGGACAAGGAAAATATGCAGTGTGACCCAATCTTTTATGATGAAGGAAATTTTTATTGCTGTCAACATTACATATGGATTTATTGAAAGCAACGAAGAGGAATTAAAATTGGTTGGAAGATCAGTCCAAAAATATAATCCTTGATAGATTCTACCCAAGCCCATCAGATTGCCGGTCGAAAGGGCCCGAAATAGACATTTATCAGAGTCAAACAAGGCACTACAGGAGTTGTCTTGACAGGCTTGTGAAATAGATATGAGATTAAATTAAAAACTAGGGACATAAAGGACATTTTTAAGGCTAATGAGTGGGCTGAGATTTACAGTTCCGGTCGTATCAACCTTTGTGGTATTTCCATTCGGGAGTTGTACTGATATAGGAAATGATAATTTCTTAACAGTGGAAAAAAATTTATGATTGCAGACAATGTGATCACTAGCTCCAGTATCAATAATCCATGCATCTATTGCAATTGAGTTCATCAGACAATAAGAAATACCTGTGAAACTCCCTGCCTTGTCAGAAGCGTCCAATTTCTTTAAAGCTTCCATCAGCTCCTGATATTCTCCATGGGAAATTGATCTGTTTGCTGTTTTTCCCAACACCTGTGAAACAGTTGAAAATTTTCCTTTCTCCTTTTCTCCGGGTTTGCCGTGGAGCTTCCAGCAATTTTCAATCGTGTGATGTGGTCGTTTGCAGTAATCACAGTACAGCGTACCCTTGCCCTTTTGATAATTTTTTCCAAATGAATTGGGCCTATTCACGGCATGGGCCATCGTTGTTTCATACGGCCCATCGGAGATTCCCGCGAAATTTCCTCGTGGCCCATCAGAATAAATTCCTCGCGGCCCATCAGAATAAACGGAATTTCGCCCACGTGGGCCTTCTGGCCCGTATGGACTTGGGCCACGGTAGCCGTTGGATTCCATCCTCACTCTTCCTCCAGAACCGTCCGATTCACCGCCTCCAAGGAACATTGGTGGACCGTCCGATCGATTAAATAGATCATGGCCTCTCGTCGCTGAACGATATCCCCTAGGGTTTTCTTCGTGGAACCTTAGAGTGGTTTCGTGCGCCTCTCTTCCTCCCGTGGCTCTGCAGCGGGCGAGAAAATTTCTTCGCCGCCAGAGCCACGCTGTCGCCGTTCTTCCCGTAATCGGCTGCTCTCTGTTGGCTTTCTTCTTGAACAGCAAGTTGGTAGATGCGGCCTAGGGTCGGCATCGGCTCCATGGTCAAGATCTGTGACCTAAAGGAGAGGTAAGCTTCATTCAAGATGAGCAGAAAGCGTATCGCTTTCTCTCTGTCCCGCATCCTTTTGTATTGTTGTAGGACGGGTTCTGGCCAGTCGAGTTTCTCCTCGGCTGCCTCCAACTCGTTCCACAGACCTGAAATTTTGTTAAAAATCGCAGCAATAGACATATTTCCCTGTTTTAAATCAGAAATCTGTTGCGTCAAAGAGAAAATTTTAACTTGATCTAATTTTCCAAACATCTCTTTGATATTTTCCCAAATCTGTTTTGAGTCCTCCGTCGGGGGAAGAGCGGCGCGACCTTGGGAGCGATGCAATTTCCGACCCATGTTCGGACTAGCGGTGCATTTCTTCCTGAGTCGTGCCATTCGCTCGTCGGATGGGACTCGGAACCGTTCGTCGATAAACCCCTCTTTATCTTTCGTTACCGGTGCACGCCGGGTCGCGCGACCAATTTGAGTAGTTGTCGATCCGGTTAAGCGTTGAGCAATGAGTTTTAATTCAGTCCGTCGGCATTGGTTGTGAAAAGAGGGTCGCGGGTTCCGCCGACCGGGCGGCGAAGATTTGGTATGGAGGAAACCCTGGCGGTGGGTTTGGGTAAGGATTTGCTCCAAAACCCGATCCGCCGGGCCCGGTTGCGTATCCGCATTGGAAAAAAACGGACCGGGTGGGGATTCGTTCCCACGCGGGTTCAATCGACCCGCCCGTCTGCTGAGGATTGGTGGTTGCACCTGCCCCGTTGCTGGTTGGTAGGCCTCCATCAGTTCGCACACCATCTCGATAACCCGGCGATGATGTATTTGGATTAGATCCATAGTACCAAGGATACGGTACCCATGGGTAAGGTGGCCCTGAATAGGGATGCCCCATATTAAAGCGGCGGAGCGGTTCCCCCACTGCGCATGCTGAAGATGAATTTGTGGTGACTGAATTTGTGGTTGGACTTGCTCCTGAGATATTGCGATTATTGCCGAGGGTTCGATAATTTGAGGAGGTGGTGGCGGTGTCGTCTCTTCTGCAGATGAGGTAGGTGCTTGTGGATTTGTCATGATGACAATTTCCTAAAAATCTGCGATAATTCTGTCTTGCAGGTTAATCTGAAATTGGATAAAGATGGAGGTCAGCAGGCTGTTCTATTCTGAGAGAGTTGCAGCAACAGAGAAACAGAGGTGCTGTTCTGTTCTGCGAAAGGTTGCAGTAACAGAGGTGCGAAAGCTATGTCAAGACCGAGACATGCTCCGATACCATGTAAGAAACTCGAGGGGAAATGTAGAAGTTGTATTTTACTTCATTGAATTGAATGTAAAGTTACAGAGATGTATATATCGTACAATTGAATTGAATAGAAAAGTAAAGAAAAAATTCTAAATAGAACAAATGATTCTAGTCCTAAAATAATTACAATCAAATCAATTACAATATTCAGGCCGATTCCATATGTTCAAGGCATATCTTCTTTCAACAGTGGTCATTGCTTTCGAGGTTTTCGACGAGGCCGAGAGGACCGAGTCGAACGCCAAGATAAAAATTTATATTACTTCGAAGAAGTCACGTTTGATAAGATAACGACACGTCGTGTCTCCGCTTTTAAGTCCAATCATCGTGTTCACGCACTCATTAAAAGCAATTGAAGATATCAATGTGCTCGTCATTCTTTCGACTATGGATACCCATCGATGTCATCACGGTTGCTTATAGAAAATGCTTTGCTTCTAATAAACAATAAATCTGTGGGGTATTGAAAGCAAAAAGAAGAAGAACTATAGGACATTGATTGTCGCCTGCCGGTTCGGACACATTCATGTGACATGGGGGTTGTCGATATTGAATGTCAGGATCAAAGTTAAAATAGTTTATCTTATACCCTTGTTGTAATTTAAGTTCTGAGTAATTAAAAGGACATATAAATCGTAATGGTTTATTTTCATTCTTATCCTTTGTTTATCTTAGCAATATTCTAACACGCGATCCCTTGAACTTGAACTCCTTTCGAAACTTTCCCCTCATCTCTATTCTTCTCGCCTGAACAAGTAAACTGTTTTCTGAACGATGGATAAATCATGTTACAATGATGCTTGATGTAATGGGTCAATTGAAAGTGAGATGCGTATGCATGTGAGTACAGTACAATTCATTGCACGGGTAAAAAAAATTGATTATTGCCACACATTATAAATGTTATAGGAATTATATTCTTCCAAGTAGTGTCTAGTAAGCACATTAAATGGGTTAGATAACCACTTATTGCATATTGCTTAACTGATTAGTTCAGGACAAAAATTACTAAATAGGGTGAGCAAGAATAACTTACTAAATAGTATAAAGTAAAATCTTATCAAAACTCACTATCCCATGTTTAGAAAGAAAACAATAGAATTTGTTCTCATAAGTTATTGAGCAACCTTTTTATTTTCATTTTCAAATATTTAAATATTTTGCCTCTTAATATTCAATACTTAAATTTTCAGTTTTTATTTATCAATTTGATTAGATAAGCTGTAAAAAATGCATTTTAGGCTCCATTTATTTTATGAAAAATGAATAATTTAGAAAATATTTTTTTAAAAAAAAAATGATAACTTATATTACTTAAGAAATAAAAAGAAAAAAACAATTCGCTATTCACAAAAATGTTTAGACAAATAAATTATTGTTAATAATGAAATATTTTTTTATTAATTAATTATTGTAAACTACATAAGCGATTATTTTATAAAAAAATGGTTTTATATTATTTATTTTTTGCCAAATAAACGGAGCAGTCAGCGCCAGCTCCCTTTTATTTAAGGCAATATTTTAAATGTGCAGAAATCCGGTAATTTTCGCGGGAAAGGAGAGCGGGGCCCTGCGCGCGTGCCTCACTTCCCGTCGCTGATGCTGACCAGCGACGACCATACATTTCCATGTCGTCGCTGATGCTGACCAGCGTCTTCAACTTGACTCGGAGCGTTCCGTCGACATTAGCGTTACCACCACGCATTCGGAGCTCGAAATCTCTCTCGAGCCGAAGGAGGTTTCCCGGTTCGCGCCACCGGCCGGGGAGGGGGAGGATCGCCGTCGATCGCCGTCGCTCCTTTGCGCGATGGCGGTGGGGAGGGAGGAGGTGGAGATAGTGAAGTCGAGGTCGGACAAGAGGGAGTACCGGAGGGTCGTCCTCGAGAACTCTCTCGAGGTCCTCCTCATCAGCGATCCCGACACCGATAAGGTCCGTCCCTCTCGAATCGGCCGCGCTCACTCTTTTTTGCGTTTATTCCTGTGCTGGTTAACCTGCTGTTGTTTGTCTATCGCCTCGTCCTGCAAGGAAACGATGCCTTATGACGACTCTGTTGACTTAATGGATGTGGCTTTTGTTGTCCTTGGATGCTGCAGTGTGCTGCTTCTATGGATGTCGGCGTCGGCTACTTCTGCGACCCTGAAGGGCTCGAGGGCCTCGCGCATTTTCTCGGTAATAGTTCGTATTTTTAATTGATCGAATATGTAGACACTACAATCCCTGTCAAGAGCGGTGCCCGTGGAAGTATCTTTTGCATCTTTGTCGATTTCTGTATGTGCGGGGAGAAGGAAAAAGAACAAGAATCTTAAGTTCTGTAAATTTTAAGTCAAAATTGTTGATAATCTTCACATCATCCAGACCAGAATTCTTATGTTTGAAGGTGAAGAGAATCATTTATTCAAGGCAAAATTCACTGCTCACGGATGTATTAGCGACAGATCAGGTAGAAAAAAAGGTGTATAACAAATATAGGTGGTTTCCCCAAATATAATTTTAACATCAAGTTCAAATAGGTGCTGATTGTTTTATTGCAAAACCTTGTTTCGACATCTCGCACCTTGGATTCTCAATTCACGGCACGAACCGCCCTCGAAAGAAAAAAGAGAACCGAGATGTGTGGTTTCTTTTTGTTTCGAAAGTTCATCTCACTTGTTGATTTTACAACACTCGTTCTTTAGGCATAAAACCTTGCTCACCTGAAAGCGACATCTTCAGTAACGGATTTTGATCAGCACGGTCAACTTATAATACCTTTGTCATTGATCCACCAGCTGTAACTATTTCCTGATCGCCTAAACTAATAAGCTGGCTGCTTGGAGTTTCTCTTCTCTATTTGGGTTCTAGGGTTCCGAACTGCATCATGCGCGTTTTTTCGCCTCAAAAGGTGCTCCTTTTTCTATCATATGCATTTGAGTCCTGCCTGCTTATTTTTGATATGTTGTTGCAGAGCACATGCTATTTTATGCTAGTGAAAGGTATCCAGTGGAGGATGGTTATTCCAAATTCATCACAGAGGTAACTGCTTACATTTTTTTCCATGAAGCATCTGGCTTATCCTCTTCATGACTAAGAGTGTTTCATGTGACTGAGATGCTGGGTAGATAGTTGACGTGCCTCTTTTTCCACTTCCCAGTTCCTTTTGAATTTTTCTACAGCAATCAGCATAACAGAACAGTTGATTTTAGGTTTCTTTTTCTGAACCTGAATGCATGTAGCCTGAGGGCTAAGAAAGAAACCAAAGTCTTTCTGGTACTGGCGCTACAGATCAAAATGTTAAATCAACGAGTCCCATGTACAATTTTAGGATCATAGGAAGGTACGCAGGCAAGCCAGTTGTTCATCTCGCTTTCATCACATTATACATGAAACTTAGCTCCTTATAGTGATGATGCATTTTCTAGTTGTTTTTGGTTCTGTAAGGTACGTTCTTCCATCGTTTCCCTCTCCCTTTCAGAGTTCAAATCAAGACAGTATTAACTGCTATATGATGCAATGGCAATGTACCGGTGCTTAATTTTGGGAATAGGTTAATCTCTTTCAGAATAATGGGTAAAAAGGTATTGTGCTATGGCATCCGGAGTGGAATCTGAAGTTGTGATCCTGAGAATCAGGAGTTTGTGTTCACTTTTCTATGGCATCAACTTTCTTTGGTATTTTAGATGGACGAGATTTCTTGAGCTCTCTCTTTTTATTCCATGTAGATAACGGCATCTGCATCTTCTTCTTGCTTATTATGCTCTATTGGAATATATGGTGGCATGGTAGCTTGTTTTCTATATTGGTTCCTTTATCCACAAAGCAATTCCTTCACATGATTATGCTTTTGCATGGCCGAAGTTTGTGAAAATAACTTCTTCTTTTTTCTTTTTTTTTTCATGCTGATTAGCATGGGGGTAGTATAAATGCCTTTACATCATCTAGAAACACGAACTACCAGTTTGATGTTAATGTTGATAGCTTTGAAGAGGCATTGGACAGGTACATGGTGACATTTCTCTTTTTTTCTCATTGATAGCTTAAGGAAATTCTGTAGAACTTCTGCAGCTGTCTTGTTTTCTTACATGTCGAACAGGTTTGCGCAGTTTTTCATTAAACCCTTGATGTCCCCTGACGCCACCATGAGGGAAATTAAAGCCGTTCATTCTGGTTAGATTGTTTATTAGGAACCTTATTATATTCTTCAATGATTTGTCTCTATTTAATTCTACAGGATCATTTTCTATAAAGGCTTATTGTTAGCCTTTTTGTTCATGCAGAGTACCAGAAAAACTTATTAGTTGATAGCCGGCGCATGAACCAGGTAGGAGTTGAACTCCATGATTTTGACTGTCATCTGTCTGCCTCGGCAAAAGGAACTTTGAGGATGAGGTCTCCTTACCGTAACTAAATGCTGGAGATAATGGTATCCTGAACAATCAGGATAAGTATGGTTTGTTTTATAGGTAAAAGAAAAGATTATTATAGGGCACCAAGGGGTTGCAAAGTCGTATACAAAAAGAGTTCAGTTACAAGACAAATCATCAATAATGCCAGTTAAAGCATTTGCGTCCAGACATAACTTTCCGTTATACCAAGAGTGTAAGACTTTCAGCCAACTATCAATAATAACAAAAACGGGCTTCTCCTCTCAGATGAAAGCTCTCTTATTCTGCTCTTCCCAGATCAACAACCAAAACAAAACAAGAGTGATTGACCAGCACAAGTGCCACCCAGATCGTTCTTGTCCAAGGACAGTGAAGAAGGAGATGTCTCGCCGTCTCTGCCTCTCTTTTTCATGAAAAGGCATCTATTGACCAGCACAATCTCTCTTTTCTGCAAAATATGGAAAGTGAGAATACATTCACAAGATGCTTTCAGAACAAAAAATTTAACTCTAGTGGGTATGGGGGTTCCCAGGTCATCAAAAAAAAAAAAAAAAAACTTTGCAAATAGCTTTGCAAGTAAAAGCCTCCTTGCTGCCCGCAATCTTCTTTTCCAGCACTAAAATAAGACTTTGCAGAAAAAATTCCCAACTCTACCACTTCTCCAAGACAAAGTATCCACGGAAGTGAGAGAAATCTTAGAATCGTACGAAAATGGAAAAACTGACAAAAGTTTCACGAGTTGTCCCACTATATTATGTTAGCTTTTGTAACTTTGCTGTACAAAATTTATTGTTCTGCAATAAAACACTTTTCAATGCGTAAAATGATGATTTTTGTACTCTATAGAGTCAGTTATTCTCTCACTCGTGCTGGTGCTGACACTGGTCCATCTATGCAGCTTCAGAAACATATAAGCGAGGAAAGTCATCCATATCATAAGTTTAGCACAGGTGAGTGTCTCCACTTTGTCTGTGTCTAATGCTGAAAAGGATAAAAATTCTCGTTTGTTAAACCCCACAGTTCTTGATTTCTTTTGATTTTTAGTTTCTAAAAGAACTCCAGTTTCATGTATGTTAGAATGGTAGTCTATTGCATTATTTGTATGCTTTAAAAAGCAAGAAGCAAGATAATGTGTCTTGTTTCAGTTATATTGTTTCTCATCATTGCGAAAACACGTTGCTTCTTGCAATTATAGGGAATTGGGATACCTTGGAGATTCGACCAAGAGCAAAAGGACTAGATATTAGAAATGAGCTCATCCAATTTTACGAGGAGAAATATTCAGCTAGTCTCATGCATCTGGTCGTCTATTCAAAAGGTTTGTCTCAAATCTAGTTTCTAAATACCGATGACTTATGGAAAAAAGAAATACTGATAACTCAGATAATTCTAACAAGCTTTTGTACAAAACTCCCTTGAGATGTGTAAAAATTTGATAAATTTTCATATTCAGCTAACTTGTATCTCTGATGACGATGGCAGAAAATCTAGATGAAATTCTCTGTCTGGTAGAAGGCAAGTTTCAAGAAATTCAAAATACTGACAAAAGCACTTCTTGCTTTCCTGGACAACCTTGCAGCTCAGAGCATCTACAGGTTTTCATATGTCCTCGCCAAGATTGTTCTGCTTTGTCTAAGATTTTGCAATTTTCAATTTATAATTTAAACATGGAAAGGGTAAGACTTATTGAAACAAACTATGAAGATCTTGATTTCTTAAATTTATCTCCAGATTCTTGTGAAAACTGTCCCAATCAAGCAAGGTCACAAACTGAGAGTAATCTGGCCTGTAACTCCAGAGATTCAACACTACAAGGAAGGTCCTTGCCAGTATCTTGGTCATCTTATCGGCCATCAAGGAGAAGGGTCTCTGTTTTATGTCTTGAAGACATTGGGTCAGTCTGCACATCTTTCACATGATTTTCCCCGTCAAATTTCCAAATGTACGCATTTGTAATGTGATGCAAAATATGTGAAGAAGGAACATACAAAAGTTTTTGACTGATGGTTGCAGAAACAGGTCAAATAATTTTATTGAACAAGAATCAACGAGTTGGTAGATCAAATATGACTTCTGTGACCATGTTAAGGATAAGTTTTGCATGTTTCAATTTCTTGTGATAAATAAAATTACTGCACTTGTTTTTAGTGTCTTTTCATATATGAGTGCCCTTAGGGCTACTCAATGACAAAAGCCTTTTGCAATTATTTTATTTTGATGTCCTTTGTTAGGAACTGGAAACAGAATGCACATAGGAGACTCCGATGGTTATATCGTTTGGTTGATCTATAGGTGCTTTTAACAGTCGACTTTTACTCCCTCACAAGTTGCCTTTCCCTTTTATCTGCACCTCCATTTCTTATCTCATTCATCTGTTCATATATGAAGAAATTATATGTGACTGGTTTGTAAGCACATCCAATAGTTTTCTCTCTTTGGAATTTTAAATGGTAAATGTTAGTCTCCGGAAATTTTGAAGCTTCTGGGCACAGGGATTTCCCTGTGCCTGCCTGCCTGACTCTCGGTCAGTCTGTCCGTCTGTCCGTCCATCCATCTCTCTCTCTCTCTCTCTCTCTCTCCAGAAGAAATTTTTACTTGCAAGTATGCGGGGGTTGCCAACCCACCTGAAAGATGGGAAAGTGCTAGTTGTAGTATTAAGTATAGCAAATTGTCTGGTCTTCATATGGAGCTGCCTTGAGTATCATTAATCAAGAAAAGAAAGTGATCTCTTTCTACAGGTGCTACTGTTTCTCCGGAAGTTTTAAGAGTTTTTTTTTTGGTGAAAGTAAGAGATATATTGGGGAAAGGTCAAACTGTACAACCAATCGGCTTCAAAAACTTACACTCAAATGGACATGCCCATTATGAGTGGAAGGAAGCCGAGGAAAAAACCCAAGAGGCAACCGAGAACGGCCAAAAAATAAAAAGCAGACCGACAACCAGAAACGACCTAGTAACAAGACACCTGGCCAGCCGGTCCATAATCAGTGGACGAGAAGATAAAGGGATCCAACTCCCACGAGCACTGAATCCTCCTGTTTCTGTAGGAGTCCTCAACGTCTTTGAAGGTAGCAGCTTTATCTTTAACGACCTTGAGGAGATGCCTCTTAATGGCCAGAACAGAAAGCGGCTCCCCCCTGAAAAGAATATTGCTTCTGTTCTTCCAAATGATGTGGCAGAGCACACCAAAGGAAAAGCGGCCAATACTTTTGTAGAACTCCTTCCCCGAGAGCAGAGGGATAGCCCAACTAAGAGTCTCCTTCCAAGTCCTATTGGTCCAGGATAGATTGCACCTGGTAGCCCAAAAGAAAGCAATACTCGAAGTAATGCGACACCCAAAAAAGAGATGATCGATAGATTTCTTCCTCAAAAATAAAAAAGACGGCTGAATATGCAGCAATATTTGCTTTTCAACAACAGAATAATCTATTGGCCAAAAGAAAAATGATAGAAAAGTCCCCTGCAGAGCTGGCACCTCTCTCTCCTCGGTATCTGGCATAAAATAACACAACATAGCTTGTCCATAGCCCAGTCCTGATATCACAATAATGCAGTCCAGGTGCAACTAGAGAGCTGGTGCATCCTTCCATCTTGCCCAAAGGCAATGGTTTATCTAGATATTGATGAGGCTTTGGTGATGGGCTCACCAACCCAGGATTTTCAGATTGTAGGTGGTGTGGAGTAACTATGGTTCAAACTAATCTTGGCAGCGGAGGTCGTTAGCATTGCTTGCCTTTCCCCACCCTTTTAATTATAAAAAGAAGGCAATTGTTTTTCGAGATCTTACCTCCCTGACATTTTTACCCAAAATCATGTTCTCGAGACTGTTCTCTTGATGTCATCTTTCCGTAAATTATAGAATTGCAGAGCAAGTAGACTATCTGGAACCTGCAAGTTTAGGATTTAGCAACTTGAGGAATTCTGACCACACATTTGAGAAAGGGTGAGCACTGGCTTTGATACCATGTTAGAAAATCCAAAGTAATAGCTTAAGTTGATCAGTGGAGGGAGACCACATGAATATAAAGAGCATTTAGGGTCCATTGTCAAGTGATGTGGGATAATACTTCAATAGTTGTAGTTTTTTTTGGGGAGGTGGAAACTCTAGCATGTCTTTGTTTTTTTCTCTTTTTCCTTAGAAGAACTTATCAAATTTAGCTACATTTGAGCATGTTCATTCTGAGTGTAAGTTTTTGGAGCCATTTGGTTGTATAGTTTGACTTTTCCCCATTATATTAACTACTTACTTCACCAAAAGAAAAAAAAAAAATTAGCTACATTACCTGTGAATTTCTAATGCTTTGTCTTCCTTTGCCATTCGTGGCTTTGATGCTCCAGGATGGGCTACGAGTTTATTTGCGGGTGAAGGGGAATCGTGTTGGGAATTTGCATTTTTTACAGTGCAAATCAATCTTACTGATGCTGGTCATGGTTTGTTTCTTCATATTCTTCATTCTCTCCTAGTGGTTTATCATAAGAAACACCTCTCCCTCCCTCCCTCCCTCCCTCCCTCCCTTGCTCACTTGCGCTTGCACATGCTTTTGATGGATTTGTTGCCTCGGGCATGTGCAGCTGTGCGGTCAATTTGTGTGGGTCTACCCCTGCTTGCATCCAGGCTTTTTGCCAGCCCCTTTTTTCATTTTTCACGTTCTCAAGTATTCATTTGCATGACCACAGAGATGATAAGCTTTTCCATTTTCTACTTAGTTGTTAGTAGTGTTTTCTTATTAGCATTCATCTTTATCATAAGCAATCAGAATATGCTTTTTCCTTGAGGTTTGTCAACTTTCCTAATATTTAAGTTGGAGGAATTAGCGATTGTGTTGCATTTTGCTTACTCGTTAAGTGTCCTAGTGACGATAGGAGGTAAATTTGTGGTGAAAATGATTTTAAGCTTGGGCGAATAAGAGCTTTGCTTTTGAACTTAATGTTTCCTTTTCTGTCTTATCTTCCCCTTTATTTTTCCGTTTAATTTGGCTTCTCCATTTAGTTCTTGACTGAAACATTGCTATTTCCCAAACTTAATGATACCTTGGTTTCATGGTGGAAAATTGGACTTGTCATATTTTTAGACAGTCTTCGCCTTAAAATTATGGAATTGTCATTTACCTCTGCCTATCGCACTTTAGAAGATGTTTGGCAATTGCTGGTTTGAAATTGTTATACAGATAGTTGTTTTTCTGCTACTAGATGCTAGAGTTGTCTCATAAGGTCCTCTTATTCCATTCACTATACTATACCTATAGGAGCTTTGATTTTTTTTTTCTCCCAAATGTCTAGAAGCACTCTTTTGTCCATTCATCTATGGAAAAGTTGGTTTTTGAGGTTAATGATATTTGGTTGACTTGTTTGCAGAACATATGCAAGATATCGTTGGATTGTTGTTCAAATATATTATTCTCTTACAGCAGTCCGGTGTCTGCAAGTGGATATTTGATGAGGTATGCAAATGAACTACGTGGAAAAGTTTGCTCATTTTCTCGTTCTTCACTTGAGAAAAGCAAAGATTGACTTCCGATGGCATGCATATGAGCAATTTCTTCTGCTGCTATCCGTGGTTGTGTTATACTCAGTTTTTCAACTGGCATCTCGTACTCCTACCCGCATATAGAAAAAATTTGAAAACAATAAGCGCATCACTTATTTGTGGCTGGTTATTCTTCTTGTTCATTAATGTTTAGTACGTTGAACATCTCAAATAGTTTGGCGATTGCAACAAAACAGATTTGGGCAGATACTGGCACAATATGGTTGTGTATTGTTTCTAATTCATTTTGAACGTATCATTATGGTGAGAGATAGTCATGAGCTAAGTGGTCCATTCGTTTATACTTCATTGAGATATGCTACATGAATATCAGCCAGGTAAATCCACTACTCGCCTATACCTGTTTCTATACATTAATGAAAGTGGTTATTACTAGCAAATGGTTGTGCCGCATGGCATCATTCACGTGCAAGATTACCAATTAATTTCTTTTTCGTTGACATGCTTTAATGTCACTTTTTCGATAGGGTCATACATAATTATTTCTATGAATGCCACATTAATTTAATGCATCATGGTTCATAATTATTTCTTTTGGGATATACTTTCCTAAAAACTTATCCATTCTTGGATGTGTTGATGAAGCTCTCAGCCTTGTGTGAGACTGAGTTTCATTATCAAGACAAAATCCCTCCCATTGATTACGTAGTCTGTGTCGCATCCAATATGGAGGTAAGTCAAGCATTCCTTAGATCTCCCGTTTGCCTTCTTATTTATTTACATGTGTGTCGATGGTGCCTAAGTGTTATTAAGGGCTGTGTAGAATTCTTTGGAAGTGGAAGTTAACTTGACATTAATTTTACTGATAACGCTGAAGTTAATCGGTGACTAAGAGCCCGTTTGGTTTTGATTAAAAAACCAAAAATTCCCTTCAAAATGTGAAAATGGAAAAGATACTTAAAGTTTTGTAAAAAGATTGTATTTAAATTTACATGTCAATATTTGTATGTTTCGAGAGGTTTCAAGTGTTCCACATTGACCAGTGGCTTGTACGGATGCATCAATGAGAAGATCTTTAAAATGGTTTGAAAACGTTATTTTGCACGAGGGCAGCTTCTGCCACAACTTAAAACGTACACCTGTCCCTGTATGCCGTGGAGAGTAGTCGCACACCTGCAAAGTGCTAGTTGTTAAGGTAGAACGATTCTCAAGAGTTTGAAGGCCATAAACAGCATGACAAGTACCTGCAAAGCTCATCTATCTGGGATTAACATCTTCGGATGTTTATCATCAGTTCTTGGGGTTAGAGTAAATGAAATATAGATGAGATTTAAATATTGGTTCTTTTAAGTACTCCATTTTTCAGTAAGAACTTGCGCTTAGGGACATTTTCTCTTTTTGCGTTTAAAGCACGCCATGCCTGATTGAAGTGAAATCATTGTGATTATGGGTATCACATATTTAACATTTTTTTGCTGAACTTTAGATATATCCACCTGAACATTGGATCGTGGGATCCTCTATGCCTTGTGAATTCAATCCCGGCACTATTCAAATGGTGCTGGATAAGCTCTCTCCAGACAATGTCCGGTGAGTCTATTGCTTCTAAGAAAATATTAAATATCATGCCCTAGGGCTTACCAAATGACCAATGTTTATGATGACTACTTCACCGTTCTTTTCCCGGTTCCTGTATTGTGAGTGCATTGAAGGTTCATTTAAAAAAAAAAAAAAAAAAAATTACTTCACCGGGCCTCTGTATGGATGTCAAACCTGCATAGGAATACAGAGGACCAGTTTAACTTGGTTTCTCGACTCGTCCAAACCTGCATAGGAATACCAGAGGACCAGTCTAATCAGGTTCGCCGTCTTTGTGGGCCCGGCCATTCCAAACCCACCTCACTGCCATTTCTGCACTCGCGAGAAGTAGAAGAGGCCAGTAATAACATGCACTTTCACATGCATGCACCTGTCGAGACACAACCCTTCATGCTGGCACCATGTTGTCTGTATAAAGGCAATCAGACTTGGAAAAGTCATCTGCAATGATTTTTTATGGCAAATCTGCATGGATTTGACAATAGGGATATTCATGCACAGGTTACGCTGAGTCAAAATTGAGAAATCTCTTTCTATATTGAGTTTATTTATAACATGTCTTTTATGCAAACTACGGGAGAAAGCAGTTGCTGAACTGCCATTTCATTACCCAATGTTATTTAACCATGTCTACTTTCCAGCTTGCTTTTGAACATGAAATCCAGAATGTCCTAATAAGATCATAAATTATCCCAGATAGTTACCATCCCTATTTGCCAGAAATAAGTCATGCTATTCATAGTTATTGCTAACGTATGCAATAAAAAAATTCTCCAGAAGGATTGCATTGCAACTATCCATTCTTTAGCAAATTGGAAGACATGTCAATAATCCTAAATAGGAATGAGTATGTTATTTAACAGAATCTTTTGGGAGTCTAAGAGTTTTGAAGGATCTACTGACATGGTGGAACCATGGTATGGAACAGCATATTCCATGAACAGAATCTCCACTTCTACTATACAGGTATCCCTTCCTCATTAGTCTTGTCACCGATTTTCATTCTAAGTAGAGGGGTTTCACGGATGAAGTGGCACATAATGCTTTTATGATTTAATCCTAATCTTCAATTGATTCTGTTGAGTAGTTGGCAAAATCGCAGCCCCCACCATAATAATTCATTCCCTGCAATATTCAAACGTAATCAGGTCTACCAAGCTTATTCTTTTGGTATTCTGATGGTGTGATTCTGTTAGATACTGGGTGAATCATTTGTATAAGATGTCTGAGAGATAATCACCACTATAGTCCCATCAATTGCTTTTATTAGGTGTACTTCTTCAACGAAAATAATGTGGACCCTCTCCGACCAACTAGAGTGATTGTCCTTCTTTCAAAATGTAGTGTGCACATTTACACTAAAAAAGTGGAGATAAACGAGATTACCTAGACATGGAAGATACAATTTTTTCTTTTGGTGGAGAACAGAAAGAATTAAAGGTTGTCTGTATTGATCGCAGGAATGGATGTCATATTCTCCTGATGAAAATTTGCATTTACCAGGACCCAATGTATTCATCCCTACCGATTTCTCCCTAAAAATTTCAGGAGAAAAGGTACGGTGTACGATACATTCTGAACTTATCCTGTTCATTTTTTGGCTCTTATAGTGACCGATCTTTTGAACAGACCAACTTGCCAGTTCTCTTGAGGAAGTCATCGTACTCAACATTGTGGTTCAAGCCTGATACTGTATTCTCCACTCCCAAGGCATATGTTAAAATAGATTTCAGCTGCCCCCATGCTAGCAACTCATCTGAAGCTGAAGTGCTGACTGATTTATTTACTCGGTTGTTGATGGATTACTTGAATGAATTCGGTAAGATGCTAAAGTACACTAGGCTATATAGGAATATCTCATGCTATGTTTCATATCAGTCTTGATTTTACTGTACTTATTCCTTTGAAAATGGCATTCGATGTTCAATGTGATTTCGTATAGCTTAAAGTAGTATTCAGTCCCTCTTCTGCAAATCTGTTCTTCTATCTTACTCGTATATTACCGTAACCATATACTGCTAGTTCTCTCCTTAATTTGTTTTTTTGGGTATGTTTCAGCTTATTATGCGGAGGTTGCTGGCCTTTATTATGGTGTGCATGACACCAACACAGGTTTTCAGGTTCTTGTTTTTGAAATAAGCTACTTTTAGTTTAGTTGAGCATAAAAATGGGAAATGCTTTTATGCTTTTCCTCCGTTCAGTTTTTCTGTCCTCAAAAAAGACCCTTAAATTTTTTGAAATGGAAATAAAGTGGACAGGCGATTCTACAGGGTGCCCTTGTCTGTCTTACGTATGCAGGATTGGACATTTTATGTGCTGACCATATGTTTTCATACTTAGGTCACTGTGGTAGGTTATAATCATAAGCTGAGGATATTGCTGGAAAAAGTCATCGAGAAAATTGCAACCTTTAAAGTGAGACCTGAGAGATTTGCTGTGATCAAGGTAAACTTTAGCTCTCCCTCTGTCTCACAGAAATATCTGCACCATTTACCTTCTGTTTTTGCAAAGTTAGCTTTGTGATTCTCTCTTTGCCCATGTATGTTACAGGAAGTGGTGACAAAAGATTATCAGAATTTGAAGTTTCAGCAACCATATGAGCAGGCTATGTACTGTAGCTTACTAATACTGCGAGACAACACTTGGCCCTGGACAGAACAGCTTGAAGTTCTTCCCTCACTTGAGGGCAAAGATCTCAGCAACTTTTTGCCCCTAATGCTATCGAGGACCTCACTGGAGCTTTATGTAGCTGGTATGTAGTCTACAGCTTCATTTTAAAATTTGTGGGAGATCAATGCCATCCCCTTTTGAGTTTCAAGTTAAATCTGCTACGTCTTGTGCAGGGAATATTGCACGTGGTGAAGCAGAATCTATAGTTCAGCATATTGAAAATGTTCTCTTCCACGGTCCACAGCCAATATGTCAACCTTTATATCCATCCCAGCATCTGACAAATAGAGTAGTTAAACTAGGAACTGGATTGACTCACTTCTACTGTACGGAAGGCCTAAATCCAAGTGATGAGAATTCTGCTCTGGTGCACTATATTCAGGTAGTTCCATGACTTGATTTGCATACACAAGTGCGAAATTGTCAGGATGTAACCTGAAAGCTCAGAATATATATTATCTTCGAAATGAAGATCATTTTGGCTGTCACTTTCCTTGTCAATCTTCACTTGTAAAGGCTTTAGATTTAGAATTTATGTGTGCTTATTCTTGTTCCTTTGTCTCAAAGTGAGTGTAAAGCTTTATTGATTGTCTTCAGAACAATATAAAATAGCATTTATAGGACATTATGAATCCTCTTGTTACATCCTCTTTTACAGTCCAACATTTGGTGAATTCAAAAATCAGGAGGTTGTCTTATTTTCATTGCCAAGTGCATGTACTCCTGCCTACTCTGTTCAGTCGAGTGTTTGTTTTTTCCATTTGCTGTTGGTGATTGGAAATTAGCTAGAAGACCAGAAGAATCCCATGTTTGATCTCTAGTTGTCTGGGAGTTGACAAAGGATACATCTGAATATATTGTTATTTGATAACTAGTATACTCTGAAGAATCCCATGTTTTAATACTAATGTATGAACTTGCTTTTTCAATGTCAATTTTGATTCATCTATATTTTTGCAGTAGCTTATATATATACTTCTCTGAAACTGTTCTTTGATCTTCTGTTGTCTGTGAGTTGATTTACTTCTGGATGTTATTCCTTTCTTGATGCATTCATATTCCTTTGCTAAAATCAGAAAATTATTTTGTCTAGCTCCCCCTCCCCCTGCTTGCTTCTCCCCCTCTCCTTCTGGTATGACTATAGTAATGTTTTGCTTTTAAATTTTTAAATTTCTTGTTTCTTTGGAAGGGTTTTGATTTGCTATTTGATTGATTATGTAGGTTCACCAGGATGATATCATGATGAATGTAAAGCTTCAGCTTTTTGCTCTAATCGCCAAGCAAGCAGCATTCCACCAGCTTAGATCTGTGGAGCAGCTTGGGTACATAACCGAGCTTATGCAGAGGTACTTAAGGCACTCCTTGACCTACAAAGTTTTAATGCATAGTTACTGTTTCTCTCTCTTCGTTTTTTATGTCTCCTTCAACGTAGGAACGATTATGGAATTCGTGGACTACAATTCCTCATCCAATCCACAGCGAAGGTGACTAGCAACATTTTGTACGTCTTTTTGGACCAAGGTCATTGCCTCATATTCTAATATGTCCATCTTTCTAGGGGCCTGGTAATATTGATTTGAGAGTTGAGGAATTCCTAAAAATGTTCGAAAGCAAACTCTCTCAGATGACAAATGAAGACTTCAAGGTGAGTCAATGACGTTGGCATTTGGAAGGTACATTAATTGAGTGACAACCTTCTTTGATAAAATGAAAAGGTATAATAATTGAAAATTGAGATCCACTAGGAATGCATATCAAATGCTAAGATTACCCATTGAATTCTGGTATTAGATCTATAATCGAAATAAAGTGTTCGAGACACTTGGCATGTGGAAGGTACATTAAGAGTGAAATCCTTGAATGACGTAGCCATTTTTATGAGCATTGATATTCTCAACTAAGTAGTAAGTAGTGTAGATGTTCATATTATTACTCTTAAGATGTCAGCTTGCCTTCTCTTCAATAAGAATCCACGGCAGTGTTGGATGCCACTGCTCAGTAAGGGTTTGCGGAAGCTAATAGTGATAGTTTCAGGTGAGTATGTGAGATTTTACTTAGCTAGGGGATAGCAGAAGGATGTGTACATAAAAGTGGACTTTCACGGCTAGGAAGCAGAGGGAAAAAAGGGAAGGCTTTTATTAATTGATGAGACTCACAGAGGGAAGGAGAAGGAGCTCGGGTTGTTGGACTGCAACTCAAAATGGGCGACCACGAGCCTATTTTTAGGGTTGGACGACCGATTTACTCAAGAAAATCTTCTGCCCTTGTCAGAGATTTCTTTCTTTCTTCTCCTAGACACTTCTACACTTGCGCTTTCCAGACTATTCATTGCCGCCTCAGCTAGATTTCTTTTCTAGGATTCTTCTCGGCTTCTCTACATTTTTTTACAGTTTTTTAACTGACTCTTCTAGTCAACTATCTCAGAGATAATTTTATGGACTCTTCTACGAAATTTTGTAGACTCCAAATTCTTCCTCTACCGCCTAAGGATGCGTTTTGTTGGATTTCTGAAAAAAGCCTTTAAGACAATGTAAAGAACTTTTAAATTAAAGGAATTTTCTAAAATATAAATTGCGTTTAGTGAATTATAATTTAAAAGTCCGTTGAAAAGTACCAGCAAAATAGTATTTAGAGAAATTTATATTTATAAAGGACTTTTATGATTTTAAAAAAAAAAAATAACTGGTTGGCGAAGAGTAGACGGCCGTTGACACTCGAAATCTGTCACCGACGGTCGACATATCAAGTTGCAAGATCTAAGGCAGCCGCCGCCGGGGACAACATCTTCTCCTCCTTTTTCATCTTTAACCACCATCATCTTCTCCTCCATCATCTCAATCTCTTCTCTAGGACCATGAAGAAGCAGAGGCCCAGTGGTCCCAACACCGGAGGGCTTCGCCCAATTCGACCTCCTGTCCGAGGAGATTGTGCTCCTGATCCTCGACTTCCTCTACCATGTCCACTCGATCGCAAGTCCTCCCTCGTCTACTGCTCCTTCCACACTGGTGAGTCCCGCCACCAGAAGTTCCTCCGCCCCCTTTGCACCGAGCACCTCCCCACCGCCCTCGTTCGCTGCCCCAATGCTGCCGCCCTCGACGTGTCCCTTTGCCCCCGCGTCACCGACGCCTCCCTCGCTGTCGTCGCCGCCGCCTGCGAAGACGCCCCCCGCATCACTGATTCTTCACCACCGTCGGGCTGATCTGAGTCGCCGCGAACCCAGATCTGAGTCGCGGCGACCCTGAATTGCGGAGACTTAGATCTGGGCCGCCGCAACCCGGATCGGCAGCCCCTCGCCGTGGTCGCGCGACGACTCAGATCTGGGTTGTCGCGACCGCGAGGGGTCGGGCGAAGGCACGACTCGCGGAGGTCGACTGACTCTCTGGCGATGGTCGCCTAGGCCGTCGCGACCACGCCGGCGTCTCTCTAGCTGTAACCCCTCGTGGCCAGGTACAACCAAGCTGGCCACCCTCAACGGGGAAGATGAATAGTGTCACATAACAAGGCATAAACGAGGAGCAACAGTTAGTGACAATTTTAGGAAAATAAAAGATTGTAGAGTATCGGCATGGTATGCCGAGAAAGCTGAAAGCCAAGGCAACCTAGGACCTACCTTGACTTTTCAGCCTTCTATATGCCCACTTTTCTTTAATAGGGTTTGCAAATTTTTTGCCAAACACCAAATATTTGGCTGAAGAGACTTGGTAACGCACCATAAGTCCAGATTTTTTTATAGTATTCTCTAGCTGATTCTAGAAATTGGATCAGTAATTTAACAAGCTCATAGAAGGGAAAGTAAGCTGATATTATCTGTCAGTCTATGGACAAGTTTTGCTTCCAGGTCATGTTCATCTACGTACTGAATGCTTCTCATGGAAGGAGTAATAACGCATGTACCTGGAAGAGATTGCATCAAGCACTTCCTTAGTTCCTCTTTCTGGATAGACTCATGGACTAGTGCTGCTGCTTGCATAAAAAAAGAACAAAAATGCATCGAGAATCTTTTGGGAGCTTATATAAGAATTACTCTATAAGAAAAATCTCTTGTAGTGGTGATTTCAATTTCTGGGGTAAAACTAACTTCCAAAATTACTTAATGAGAACTTCCTTTCTGACGACTTTCCTAATATCCATCCCATTTTCAAGATTTGCACTCGAGTGCATTCTTGTGTCAATGATATTGAAACTAACCGTGCCGTCTTTTAGCTAAAAGGCATAGCATGGTCATGCTAATCGTTTCTCTATCACCTGCAGAGCAATGTGAATGCTTTGATTGATATGAAGCTCGAGAAACACAAGAATCTTTGGGAAGAATGTGCATTCTACTGGAAAGAAATTTCTGACGGGACTAAGAAATTTGACAGGAGAGAAACTGAGGTATGAACAACGAATTGGACTAATTAACTAGGCAAGTATTCTGTAATTGTTCTTTCTGCTTTGACCTTTAAGATGGGTGGAGCTGCCAGTACTAAGAGATAAGTAGTTGGAGAAACACAATTGGTATTCATGATAGCCTTTGTTTAGGACGAATTTCTCAACCGGACTTCAGTAATCAAGTATTAATTTCTTACAAATGATATGGGAACAGGTAGCAGCGCTGAGACAGCTAACGCAGCAAGAGTTGCTGGATTTCTTCAATGAATATGTAAGAGTTGGCGCAGCTAGAAAGAAGACACTATCCATTCGAGTTTACGGGAGCCTGCACGCATCTGAGTACACGACTGACAAAAACCAACCGGCTCAACCATCCTCGGTTCAAATCGAGGATATCTTCAGTTTTCGAAGATCTCAACCTCTTTATGGCTCATTTAAAGGGGCTTATGGTCGAGTGAAGTTGTAAGGTATCGATACTTGTCTTCCAGATGAAGAAAGTCAGATAATGTTAAGGTTCTCTCTAAACAGCAATATTTTGGAGTAGAAGGAACATTGGGAGTGTCCTGCATTAGAAATGGACACTGTTGCAGTCGGAGATCCTCTATGAACGGGGAGAACTTAAATGCTGTCCATTATTTGCATTTTTTCTTCAATTATAACCTGCATAAGTAAAGAACGAAGTTTGTTCTGTTATTCAGCTCATCTCTGAAACTTGAAACTTCTACGCAGAAGGCAGCAGAAGTCGGTTGGCTTATGTACAATTTCAGGAACTAGGTTGTGCATTGGTGACACCCAAATTGTATAATTATGTATGTTGGGCCTTCGCTTTCAATGTCTTTGCCAGCCCTCTCTTGTTTCTTGTGGCGTTTTCCTTGCTAAGGTAAAATGAGATTCCTTGGGTGTGTATGATTTGGTTTTGCTTTTTATATTCATGTTAATGGCGTGAAACATATAAATGCATTTTGTATAAAGTGATTCCAATCTTAGTGCAACTCCCGATGGTCAATCAATAAAAAGGAAAAACAAAAATAAATGCAAAACTCAGTTTCGGAGCACAAAGGTAGGACAAATTATCAAAAAAGACCAAAACCTATTGCATTTGAGCAAATCTAGTTTTAAACATTTTAACAATTTGATAATTTTGGTAAAAATTGCTGACGTTGATGCTAGTCATATTTTATAGCATGACTGATACTGACATAAATAAAGTTTATAATTTTTTAATGATTTTTTTAAAATTTTTCTACTTTTTTTTTCCTTTTTTGTTTTGCTCTTTTTCTTATTCCTTCCGCCAATCCAAGGTATTAGTGGTGGCCGCAGGAGTTGCCTAACCCAAATTTGGCAAGAACATCACGACACTTATCAGCCAACACTTATCAGCCAAGTGATTGGCAAGGGCCGCTATGCCCTTTCCGGCCTCATTTAAAAACAAAAAGAAAAAGGGGAAAATGTTATGAAATGCATGAATGAATATTCATTATATTCATTTTATCTAATGTATTTATTATGGTACATTTGTATCATACATTCTAAGTACATCTCCCTATACAATGAACGTTCATCTCCCTTATCTAGTATATGTATCATTCGATACATTGATATTAATGATAAGTACATTTATGTTTTCCTATAAATAGAAATTTAGTTTTGATGTACAATAATATATAACACATATAACAATCAAAATAACAGTGATACATTAGAAATAAAACTCTCTCCTCTAGCTTTCTCTACTATCTCTAGTGTTCATTTGCTTTCTCTTCTTAATCTCTTCTCTATTATATATTCGCAACACTAACATTTTACAATACGTTATCAGCAAAAATATCTACCAATTGAGTAAGTAATTTTTGCAAGGTGGGTATTTTTTTTATTAATCAACTTATACTTCATCTTCTTCTATCAATTTTTCTTTTTTATTTTTCTTGGCGTGAAGCCAAATTTCAAATATAAAAGTATCATTCTACTCCTGAAATAGTGGTGGATTTTTAGAAATCCTTCTAATTAATTTAAGGATTTTTGCAAGGATTGTGGCAAATATTGAAAAGCCCAAATTTTACATCTTGGAAGTGAGTGGAAATAATTATCTACCTTGGTGCATTGACATGGAAATGCGCAAGGTCTTGTTAATATAATTATAGATGATGGAATCTCAAATGAAAAGGATAAAGCAAATGCGTTGATTTTTATTCGCCGTCATTTGCATGAGAGCCTGTAGACTCAATATTTATCCGTTCGAGACCCTCATATCTTGTGGAGGAGGTTGAAGGATAGGTATGATCATACCAAGACTGTTATCCTCCCTCAAGTACAATATGACTGGCAAAATCTTAGATTGCAAGATTTTAAATTAGTGTCTGACTATAATTCCGCTTTATTTGATATCGTTTCTCGGCTTGAACTCGCTGCTGCGGAATTGTTAGAGAAAACTTTCTCCACCTTTCATGCTTTAAATATTATATTGCAATAGCAATACCGGCAGTGTTAGTTTGCCACATACTCTGAATTAACTTCTGTGCTTCTTACTGTCGAGCAAACTAATGAATTGCTACTCAAAAATCATGATCTTAGACCTACTGGCTCAAAAGCATTGCTTGAAGCAAATGTAACTTTGAGAAAAATACTAGCAATTTTAAGGGTTATAACCACAGGCAAGAACATAATCCTAAAAGGAATAGCAAGAAATTTAACTACCCTAGGTAATTAAACTTTGGCCTGAATCATGGCAAAGAAAAGAAGCCAAATGAGGTGATTAATGAAAGTATTTATCATCGCTGTGGCATGACTGGATACTAGTCACGTACGTGTCGTACACCAAAACATTTTGTTGACCTATACCAGGCATCTTAAAAAAATACGGGTGTCGCGACCTACCCCTGAGGGGAGGGAACATGTTTAGGGGTATTACCTAAAGGACGGGCTTAAGGCCCATGATTAGGCACGAGCTCTCCCAAATCCATACCCCACGTGACGTTGGGATATTTTTTAGAAATTTTGTACAAAAGAAGTCGCCACTAGCCTATTGGGGTCGGCTAGAAACCAAGTAAGGCATGGGAGTGTACCTCACTTCCTACACAACCAAAGAATCTAGGGTCGGGGACTTGATTATACTAATTGACTAATTAGTGCCATTTTGGTACCTAATCTTATTCATTTTAACAAAATGATTTTTGGTAGCCAGTTTGGATTGATTTTATACATATCCACTAACATGTGAGGCGATTATGCAATTATTAAAATAACATTCATAGCTACCAAGACCCTAATTGCTATCAAATTAAACACATGCAATTAAACATAACAAGATATGCAAATTAATCATGCAATATAATCAACATACGAGTAAATAAATGCCTAATTACACTAAAAGGACAATACATGGCAATTCCTAACCAAACTCTACAATTTTTGGATTTTCGAAATTTTTTTTAAATTTAAAAAAAATTAAAAATATTTTTATTAATTATTAATTATTTGTTTGTTTTGGGCCGGATTGGGTCCGATCCGATCTGACCCAACCCGGGTTCAGCCCGGTCGGTGCATGACCTTGTCTTCTTCCCTAAAAATGTTTCATTCGATTCAGATCAGAGAGAGTATAAAGAGAAATTTTGGCGGCGGATTAACCATCTTGTGTTTATTTAAGGGTTTATATGGAAAACCGTAAGTTAAAGATATTTCTTACACAAGATAATCATAAGATGAAAACTTTCATTTATAAATGGACCGAACATAGTTAGCAAAATTAAATCTCCGATTGGTTGCACTTTTCAAAGCTTGCCCATTAGTCTCGGGAACGAGCGTTTCTTTTTCCAAAACTGGGTTCTCTTCTGCAGCCTCTTGTTTTGCAGACATGTACTGTTTTCCTCCTACCGCCTTTAATGTCAATGAACTGGCCGGAATTCTTGTCGTTTGCCTCTTATTAGATGCCTCATGTTATAGACAGACTCTCCAATCTCGCGCACTCTGTGAAAGGCGTGCAGGACGCCCTCGCTATATAGCAATCGTGATGAATACGGTGCGTTGGACTCTTACCAGATCTAATCTAGCGAGCGCAAGGAAGGCTTTTTAACCGTAAAAGGTCGTCTATATATGTGACTCGGAAGTTCAAGAACACACAAATCCATGGTCAAGAGCGACAAAAAACTAAAATCTCACCGTACATGTTTATTTCAAATCAGTAAATGTACATGGAGGGTAAAATTGAAGAGAATTTATTTACTGCAGAAACCTATACGCGAAGTCAATATTCTGGAGATGCATTGATCTTGCCCACTGCAAACATTCGTCCATGGATGACCTGGCACTGTTGTCCGACGTGTACTTTTGCTGCACTTAGCTGCTGTACTTACGGGGGGGCTTTTGTTTTATTCTACGAGCTCCGCAGCAATTCCACTTTGCATCACCGCTGCAGCGCCGCCAATGGGGCGACCTCAGCGAGAGGCGTCCCGACTGGAGTCGGGAGTTCGGACACGACGAGTTCACTCTCAACCACGGATCGACGCACTTCGAATGGAAGTAATGCCCACAATCCGGCAGCAGCCTCAGCAAGTCGGTCTCCTTGTACTCCGACAAGCAGATCGAGCAGCAGCTGGAGCTCGCGGCCAAGCCGCCGCCGCCGCCGCCCCCACGAGCGGCCTTCGCCTGAGAGTAACGGAGCTTCGGGAAGCTCCCCAGCGTGGCCTCGTCGAGGCCGAGCGTGATCCCAATCGAGTAGCTGCCGTCCTCCGCCTCGGCGAGGGAGTGGCGATGGGTTGGCGGGTCGCGGACGCGGGTGCAGAGGTAGGACGCGAAGGTGAAGAAGGCGATGAAGGCGAGGATGCCGAGGGAGATCCCCGTGCTGTACGCGAACCCTCCCGTGTTCTCCCCGGGGACCGGGCAATCGGAGGTGCTGCTCATGTCGCCGGCGGATCAATCGATCGAAGGAGTCAGCAACGTGGTCTGAAGACGGGGAGAGAGAGAGAGAGAGAGAGAGAGAAAGAGAGAGAGAACGTGGAGGCGTGTGTTGTGGTTGTGCGTGAGACGAGCATGCGAGGGAGATAGGGAGTCGTGTTTCATCGTTTAGGTGGTGAAGAAGTTAAAGTGAGGAAGATACATCTGGAACTGGAACTGGCGGTTGCGCACCCTCAACCCTTTTCTGTCGCTTTCAATGGAAAAGTAATCACATGAAAGCCTTTAATTTATTATAAAAATAATAATAATCATAAAAAATAAAATAATAAATTATTATAAAATATTATATAATTCACTCCTTAAAAAATTTATGACTGATGATAAGTTACAGGAGCTCATAAACTTTCTCTTTTTGATTTGTTTTTCTTAGCCAATGGTGAAATTGAACCGAATCCAATGACAAATCAATTGCACCACAACCGTTAATTTTGTGAGACCCGACCGCATGCGGAGCCCAATCGGGACCAGCAAAATTGACGGTTGAGATCTTCCTGATCCGTGGAAGAAACTCCCCTATCCAAGGCAAATCATTGATATCAAATACTCATTTGCCTTTCACCCCATCCTGGATATCAATATTTCATCATATAAAAAAGCAGCTACTGTGACGCTGGTTAACAAAACTTTATAGCGAGAAAGGGAGTAGATTATATGAGGCAAAGGAGAAAAGACTTTTATTCGATGCATAGCCGGCGAAATAAAGAACAATCCACAAGCACTGTTCTGCTGCCAACACATACATGATATTTAATTTTGCTAACTATGTTCGGTCCATTTATAAATGAAAGTTTTCATCTTATGATTATCTTGTGTAAGAAATATCTTTAACTTACGGTTTTCCATATAAACCCTTAAATAAACACAAGATGGTTAATCTGCCGGCCAAAATTTCTCTTTATACTCTCTTGGGATCTGAATGAAGCAGTATTTTTGGGGAAGAAGACAAGATCACCCCGGTCGTACGAAGAAGATCCCTGCCTTTAACTCATTCCCATTGTTGAAGGCTCGATATGATTCATGGTATGAGCAGTAATCCAACCGATGAAGTGAACATGCATCCCAAAGCACTGGCCAGGGTCGTGCAATAAAATGAAAAGACAGCTAAAAATGACTCGTCCATCGGAATCCGAAGAGCATCTTGAGGTACCGGTGCTCGACGGGATGTGTTCGGTGCCGCTGGGGTGGGGCTTTGGGTGCTGATAAGAGCATTGTGAGTGAGCTCGTGCTTAAGGGGGTGTTTGGTTTTTTTTCTCGAGGGGCTTTCATTTTAAAGCCCTTGGGAAAAATTTAATGGTGTTTGGTTCGCTTTCAAATGCAACTTGGCAAAATGTTTGCATTTGGAATCTTTGGCCGAAATCTTTGGGGGCCAGAACTTTGAGCATTGGGCATTCGGATATGCGAATTTATTGTTCATCGCGTTACTGTTCATCGTCTCCTCCGCCGTTCGCCTTCTTCTTCGCCGTTTGTCTTCTTCTTTGCCAAAGGCGGTGCTGTCGGCCCGCGATCGCGCCGAGAAGCCTCGCCGAGGTCGCGAGACCGGGCGACGCCGGCGGAGGTCCGCGCGACCTCGGGCGGCGTCGCCAGCCGTCGCGCGACCGGGGCGCCGGCGGAGGTCCGCGCGACCTCGGGCGGCATCGCGGTCTCGCGCGAGACCGGGCGGCGCCGGCGCGCGCGACCTCGGGCGGCGTCGCTGGTCGCGACCGGCGACGCCGCCTGAGGTCGCGCGGACCTCAGCCGGCGTCGCCGACCAGGCGAGGCCAGATCTGGCCGTCGAACGGCCAGATCTGGCGGTCTTGAGGCCGGATCTGGCCGCGGAACGGCCAGATCTGGCGGTCTTGAGGCCGGATCTGGCGCGCGGAGCCGGATCTGGCGGTCTTGAGGCCGGATCTCGGCCGCCGGAAGGCGGATCGCGCGCCGGACGGCAGATCGGCATCCGCGACCTCCGGCGCGCCGAGATCTGGCGGTCGGCGACGGCCGGATCTGGCCGTCCGTGGTGGCGGCGGTGGCCGGCGGTTGGCCGCAGGTGGCGGCCGCCGGAATTTGATTTCGAGACTTTAAAAAAAAAAAAAAAAAAAAATAACCAAAGCTAATTCCAAATGTAAATTTTGCCAAACGGTGTTTATCTGCTAAGTTGCATTTCAATCTTAAAATTTCAAACGATTAACGTTTAGAAAGTCTCTTTTGCCTCAAAGATATTTGCGTTAATGGCGTTCCCCAAAAGGCGAACCAAGCCCTAAGTGGGACATCAAAATGGGGATTGTAAAGATCGAGATGCGTAAGTGGGCATCTTGGAGTACTAGTGCCTATGAAGAACATAAAGTTTTGAAAGGACTCGTCTGGTGTCACTGAAATGGAATTTTAGATGCTAGTATAAGCAATGTGAGCTCATGATCAAGCAAGATAATTAAAATGCCGGAATGCTGTTGATAGGTTGGACTAGTCGATCTATATTTACTTCATGTGCCCCCTTTTTGGAGGTTAAAAGGTAACCCCAATCACCATGATTAAGATTAGCAAGATATTTGAGAGAGGATTTTCTTATCTAGACTCTTGTCTATGAATAAGATGTAATAATAACCGTTGAATTTTGTGAGAATCGTGTGAAACTAATAAATAATTAACGGTTGTGATTAATCCCCTTCCTTCAAATTTTCTGCCTACCTCTTGCGAAACGGCCCAACCCTTTTTCTTAAAAAAAAAAAAGAATCCCCCGCAGGCCCACAACCCAGACTATCTCTGGGCCGTCAGCCCGCGGGGCAAGGGCTGAGCGGGCCAGATCTACGATCTGGCCCGATTCAGCCCGTCCCCTCTGGTCGCGATTTCCAGTCGCGACCAGAAGGGACGACGCCGTGCCCTGAGCGGCTCTCTGGCTCGGGTGCGGCAGCGCTGCCTTGGTCTGACGAGGGGGGGATGGCCCGGCTTCCAGGCGGGCCGGGGCGGTGCTCTGGCAACCAAGATATCAAGTCAAAGCTTGGGGTGCAGGGGTGGTTTTCATTTCTGCATTTCGACAAACATGTGGCGTGCACTAACAGCGTTAAGAGATTTCAGCTCGGCCGGAGCCCGAGCGCGCATCCGAACCTTCAACAATGCACACCAGAACAGCAAACAAAGCAATGGGGAAAGGTGGTGGCCGGAGCTCGCCCGAAACCGGTTGGGATGAGCTCCGGTCGGAACGCTTTCGAAGACGCACTCCAACTGCTCGAAAAAATGCCTACCTGGGTTCCTGCGGGAATGGCGGCTTAGAGATACATCGACGGCGGCGGCGGTGGCTCGGAGAAACGCCAGCAGTGGAAGCAACGACCCGGAGGCGCGTCGGTGGTGGTGGTACCTCGGAGATGCGCGCCTCTTCTCCCTGTTCCCTTCCGGTTCTCTGTACTGCTGGGCTTCAAGGGTTACAACGGTGATCGGTGGCTGATCGGCGGAGGTTGGGTAGCAGCGATTGACGACGGTGGTCGCCCCTGCTCCCCTCTTCCTCTCTGTGTTTCTCTTTGTTCTAGGCCTCTCTCAGTGTTTCGCGGATTCTCCCCCTCGCTCGCTCTTGGCTTCGTGTTTTTTTTTTTTTTGGGTGTTTTCTCTTTCGCCTCTCTTTTTTTAATTTTTGTTTTGTTATTTTCTGGCTTTTCTTTGTTTTTTTTTTTTTTTATTCTTTCCCTCCTCCCTTCTGACCTTCTTCTTCGTGAGACCAACGTCTTCCTTTCTTTTTCAATTTTTTTTGTTTTACTTTTTCACTTTTTCGATACTTTTCTTTTTCTCTTGATTTGTTTTTTTTCTTTTGGTCTTCTTCTCCTCCGTGCCTGCCCACTACACGCCCGAAGCTTCTCTTTCTCCAAAACATGGCCTCATTGAAACTCAGCCAAACAATAAAACAGCCCAGAACAACCGGCGACCCTTCCGAGACCAAACCACCCCGACCGGCCCGAATCACTGCCGGCCATCTAACTCCGGCGACAGCTGAACCAATTTAGGATGCGGACAACCCTGGCTTAAATATACGTGATTACTTTGCGAGGATCGCATGAAATCATAACGAAACATTAAATTAAAAAAAAAAAAAAAAAAAAAGGCACGGTCCTGTGTATATATATGACCAAGTACGAATTCGAACGAGTTCGAACGCAGGTTATTTCTTGGTTTTCTTTGAGACATTGGGTGTGCAGCAACTAAAAGGGGGCATACAGGCTCACATCATGGCTTGGATTCGAGTAAAGATCAACACAACATACGCAAACAACACTCAAGATCTGCTAAGGGACATATTAATCACATCTTGGAACGGATATGAACAAAGAACAACTGCCTCCCAGCTTTAACAAACTTGCGGAACTCAGAATCCTTTACACATTTTCACAAGCACTTAGCGAGCACTATTGATGCAGGGGATTTTTGCTTCAATCGAAACTTAAACACAAACCTAGGTTCCTAATAGAGCACACTAGAACACCCAGGAACAACCGTGAAGGATCGGTAGGACCGAAGCTCGCGTGAACTGATCGGCCGCGAGCTCCGGCCCGACACCCCCCACAAGAACAGAACACAACCGCTCGAGAGACCTACTTAGTTTCACGGGAAGGGCTGTGACGGACGGTAGCTTTCGGGCGGACGATTGACCACGGTGGAGGTTTCCTTCGAACTCCCCCTCTCCCTTCGGCTCGTCTCCCTGTATTTCTCTCCCTCTCTTTTTTTCTTGGGTCTCTCCTCCTTCGGTCTTATACTTCTGTATTTTCTTTTCCTTCAGGTATCTCGAGCGAAGACCCCCCTGCCGTGCCAGCTTGCCGGTCGGCTGCTCCCGACTCGCGGATCATGCCGCGTGCCTGCCACACCAATCCTCTGCTTCCATTTTCGCTGCTGTGCTGCTACCCTGCTTTCTTTCCATCTCTAGCTCTCTGCTTTTTGCAGGTTCTGCAGGTCGTGCGAAGACTGAAGGAGGGGGAAGACTGGACGCGGGCCGGGCCGAAGGAGAAAAGAGGTTGGGCCGGCCCAGCCGCGGGAGGAAAAGAAAAGGAGAGACGGGTCGGGCCAAAGCCGGATCCGGCCCGACCCGACCATATTCCTTTTTTCGTAATTAAAAAAACTATTTTTTAATTTTTTTGTGATTAATTCCTAACCTTTAACGCTACTTTAAATTAATTAACTTAGGTGAAATTTAGGTATCAACAACGGGCAAGCGTGGTGAATCTCATGTCATTGAAATTAATCCTATTACCATAACCACTATTGAGGCCAACAATATCTCCGTTGGTGGAACTCCTCTTACTTAGCAAATGCATCATTGAATGTCTCTGATTATTTTGATGAGATATCAGATTGGTGGATGATGATTTGAAATTCGAATTTTATTATTCTAATAATTTCTTTTTAGTTGTTTTGCTTTAAATGTATTACTTCTTATTGTTCTTTCATATGATTATGAAATGTTTATGAATCTTATATAATATTTATTTGACTCTATAACTAAGATGCAAGATTGATTAACCCTATAAGTAGTTATATGGCTCAATTGAGGAAGAGATATTATGAACTATGCATTGCAGCATTGGTATGCGGCGAGTTTACAAGATGCAAGATTAATTAGTCCTAGCGGTGGCTATATGTGCATTGCACTCTTTTTTCTTTTTGTTCAGTTTTTTTTTTTTTCCACAGGATTTTTCCGGCTTAAAGTTTTTAATGAGGCAATTAATGTATCTATAAAATGGAAAGATCATAACATTTGTGCTCTGCACTTTTTTTTTTCCCTTTTGTCCGTATTTTGTCCCACTGGGTTTTTCCGGCCTAAAATTTTTAATGAGGCAATATCATTCAATACACATTCATAATGAATATAATGAATATTCAAGGGGGAGTATTATGAAATACATGAATGAATATTCATTATATTCATTTTATCTAATGCACTTATTATGGTACATTTGTATCATACATTCAAAGTACATCTCCCTATACAATAGACGTTCATCTCCCTTATCTAGTATATATATCATTCGATATATTGATATTAATGATAAGTACATTCTTGTTCTCCTATAAATATGAGTTTAGTTTTGATGTACAATAATATATAACACATATAACAATCAGAATAACAGTGATACATTAGAAACTTTCTCTACCATCTCTGATGTTCACTTACTTTCTCTTCTTAATCTCTTCTTTATTATATATTCGTAACATAACATTTTACAACAGAAAAAAAGGAAAATAAATAAATCATTTAAAAATTACAAAAATTGATCACGCCAACGTCAACCATATCATCTAGAACAGTCTGTGTTTATGTCAATAATATACAATTAAAATTGATAAATTATCAAAAGATTTAAAATTAAATTGACTAAAATTTCAACTAGTATATATATAGATAGTTTAGAAATTATTTGATAATCATTGCTAGAATTGGAAAAGGAGAACATAGAAGAAAGCCACTTTCTAATTTAGTCAGCTGAGTACAGCGTCCACTAAGGCCTAAGACACCAATGGTCATCCCGAAACGCGATTGTCCGTCCTCCACGTCTCTTTGTTCTTCGTTTATTTATTTATTTATTTATTACTATTTCTGAACAATGGTCGATGTTTTCGATCAGGCAGAAAAAGAACCGAATCAAATGGGAAGACAAAAATTCCGTTGCCTTAATATTCCACCAAAGAAGTCTTCCTTAACAAGGCAAACCACCGCACCCCTTTATGAAACCCACTAAACTAGTTCAAGCTAAGCGGATAAATATGTCGATTCATTATTTATCTCGCAGCAAGAATTCATTTATCTATTCTTATTTTCGAATTATTACGATAAAAATAATTAATTATTATGTCTTTTAAGAGCAAAGCTTGCTTGATCATGACACCTCAAAAATATATATAACGTATAAAATTATACTCAATCTTTTTAAGTTTCAACCGTAATACACTCTTTTGATTTGCTTGTCATTCTGGCATTAAGTTCAATTTTACCTCTTACTCTCTTCATGAATTGTGTGGCTATATGTGCATGCTCATAGTCATAGTAGTGGGGCTCATGTGCATGCACGTTGTTTCGTGTACCACACACGTTGTCGTCATTCTTTCTAAGTAATTGCCTGTATAAGAATATGATTTTTTTAAGTCATGACATTTGATTACAATAAAAATGGTGCAACTCATCTAATGAAAGATACAGAATCAACGTCTCTGATCAACTCGATTTCCGTGGGCGGAGTGTAAGAGTTTTTCACTGGAATTACCCACTCAGGAACCGGGAATTTCTCCGAAAGACTCGTCGGCGGACAGCATGCGAGTAGATGAATTTGCTGAGACCAGCTCGAGCCAAAGATTTTATGGGATCCTTTTTTGAGATATTTTGACCCTTTCAATTTATAGCCAGAAAACTGATGTGGTGCGCGTTGTCAAGAAAGGAAAGAACGACGAAAAGTCCCACCTTCCGTCAAGCCAATCACGCCCGCCCATTTCGAGACGAGCAAGTTCATCTGTTCAGAGACGATGGGCTGAGGTCAAACTGGACAACTCTTGCTTTTCAATCTTTTCTTGGACTCAGAGAGCAGGATGGCAGAAACCATGGTGGATCATTGCATAATCAAGGCCAGAAATGACAAGAGGGAGTACAGGAGGGTCGTTCTGGAGAACTCCCTAGAGGCCCTTCTCGTCAGCGATCCCGACACTGATCAGGCAAAAGTCGATGCTTGGAAACAGCTTTCACATTCTTTCTTGTTTCTTGATTGAAACATTTGATGAGTACATCTTGGCGCCATTTTCGTTTGTTGTTAGATTAGATAGATCTTCTAATGCTGGGTTGCTTCTTTTGTGCTCAGTGTGTTGCTTCTATGGATGTGGGTGTCGGCCACTACAGCGACCCTCCGGGCATCGAGGGTCTTGCTCATTTCCTCGGTACTTACTGTTTTTCAGTCTCTTTATTGAAGTAAAGAACATTATTGCAGTATTCGGCTGTTCAGCCCAAAATAATAGGACAAGAAGACGGTTGATTGAGCATGTGTTAAAAGGTTTCCTACAACGCAGATCGCTCAAACTGCGTAGCTAAATAGAAAAGAGTCAATTATAAGAAATCCGACTTAAGCTGTAGCATCACAACCACCTAGACTAACTACGATAACTATAATTTTGGAATCCAACTTACTCAATATCGGATTATATAACTTCACCTCTGCGGACATTCCAAACTTTAAGATGATTCAAGTTAGGTTTACGTTCAGTCCACAACTCAAAAAAGTCAATGGAACCACTTTAATAGGAACACGATTTAGAATATAAAGAGTTATTTTCAAAGTTTTACCCCATAGAATATCAGGTAAATTGGTCATACTAATCATACTTCTCACCATGTCCATAAGAGTACGACTAAGTCTTTTAGTTACATCATTTTATTTTGGACTTCTGAGCATAGTAAGCTGATCTATTATCCCAGAATCCTTAATTGTGACGGAGTTACTGTTTACAGAAAATATGACTGAAATATAATAATGTATATAATTAACATCATGTGAGTACTGTGTAACTTGACATACGAGTACACATCCAGAGGGTTACATGCAAAATCCCAGAATATATGACATGCAGTTGTACACTCCCTACATGATAACAGTTATGAGAATATATTTCGATCTTCGTGAATTCATCACCTTTTGGTATATGAACCACTAAGATCAGCCACTCATCTATCACACCATCATGTATCCTCCATGAACTAATACATAATCATCTCATTTGGGAGTATGACTACGCATTAGACCAGAAGACAACTCAATCATTATAAGAAACCAAAATTTCTCAAACATAATCAAATGTGCTACTTTGGCTATCATAACTCAATTGAATTCTTAAAACTCTCTCATATCAAGCATATAAACTTTACTTTTTACATACATCATATACATGTGATTTTAACTTTAGTGATATGGGCAACATATCACCGAAATCACATATCATGCTAATTACATTACTTTATTCATTAATAAAAATTAAACTTTATTGTATATTATTAATGAATCACACTTTTAAAATATTTATGTGATAATATACCTGTAAACCACCACCTATATTTCCAAAATAACAAAAAAAATACACAAAAATACATTAATACATGTATTTAAGGTTTCATATGTATTTTCATATTCATAAAATCATCAAACATGTAAAATAAATACACCACAAGATAGGAAATATTCATAAGAACCTGTAACTACCAACCACGCGCCTACACGCACCGCTTGAGTGCGCAGCTTATGGAGCTCACACGCGAGCGAAGAAACCGGTCAAAAACCAGTCCGGTTAGTAGCGGTCCGATCGGTTCCCGACTCGACCATTTGGTCCAACCGCCCAATCTGACTGGTTGACTGGTCCGGTCAACAATTGATCGGGTTGGTCGGGTCGAGTTGGCCACATATTGGGTCAGGCCGGGATTTCTGACATCATCATGACGTTAGCACCCGCGTGCATTGCACGCGCAAGCCACGCCCCGCCCGTGGAAGAGCGTGAGGGCGTGTGGCCGCGCATGGGGCGTGTCTTCGACGCCCTAGCGGCGCATGGCCGCGTGTGGGGCCTCCCCCAGCGAGGCGCAGCCCACGGATCTGCTCGCCTCGACGAACCCAGTCCAAATATATAATTTAATTTGATTTTTATTGAACGAAAAATCACAAAAATCTCAAAATTATGGCAAAAATTCTATGCATTCGAGTTCTAGGGTTATTGTTGCTCTGATACCACATGTTAAATGTAAATTGCGCAATTCCATGATCTCCATAATGAAAACAAGAACACACATAATTAAATAGAAAGATTAACGCACATATTTATCATTCTTGAAGCGGAAGCAGAAAACCGACGTTCCACATGCAAGTACTTCTCCTCTATTACCCTCTGTATCACTGGCTCAATGAGATGGCCTTCACCTTTAACACTAGGTAAACGCTCCTTAAGGATACTTGTGAGAATTAGGGTTACAAGAGAGACTTGAGCATTATTTATAGAGTTTCCAACCAGGCTCTCTTATTACGGGCCAGACTCAACTTGGTCCACACTAGCCAGTCTCATATTAGACTAATTAAAAAAATCTTCTATCTTACCTTAGACCAAAAGTCCCGTAAAACGGTAAATTACAATATCAATTAATGTAGTCTACATCAGAAAAATTCTTACATAAAATTCTCGAGCCAAACTACAGTAATATAGTATTAAGTTCTTACAAATAATGCTGGAATAGGTAGAAGCGCTGAGATAGCTAACGCAGCAAGAGGTACTGGATTTCTTCAATGAATATGTAAAAGTTGGCGTGGCTAGAAAGAAGACGCTATCCGTTCGTGTTTACAGGAGCTTGCACGCATCTGAGAACACGACTGACAAAAACCAACCAGTTCAACCATTCTTTATTCAATCACCGGGGCTTAACTCAATGGTCACCCTTCCAACATGGAAGGGGGAGATGGGGTTCGAATCTCCACCTTCTCGGGAGTTGGGGGTGGGGACGAATTAGTTTCAAATATGGGATTCAACTCCCACGCCCTACAAAGAGGCAGGACAGAGTGAGGATTAGCATAGGAGTATAGTAGAACCGAAAAAAAAAAAAAAAAAACCATCATTTACTCAGTTTTCGAAGATCTCAACCTCTTTTATGGCTCATTTAAAAAAAAAAAAAAAAACTGAGCATATCGAGGATATACTCAGTTTTCGAAGATCTCAACCTCTTTTATGGCTCATTTAAAGGGGCTTGTGGTCGAGTGAAGTTGTAAGGAATCGAATCGTCTTCCAGATGGATTATTCAAATGGCAATATTTTGGAATAAAAGAAACGTTCAGAGTATTCTGGACAGCCGCGGTTGGAATTCCGATGAACGGGGGACGGACATCATTCATTCCGAGGCCTGCATGCTTCCAATTCTTGTTCATCTTCTTCCTGAACAGTGGTCATTGCTTTCGAGGTTTTCAACGAGGCCGAGAGGACCAAGTCGAACGCCCAGATAAAAATTTATATTCCTTCGAAGAAGTCATGTTTGATAAGATAACAATTACACGTCGTGTCTATGCTTTTAAGTCCAATCATCATATTCACGCACTCATTAAAAGCAATTGAAGATATCAATGTGCTCGTCATTCTTTCGACTATAGATACGCATCGATGTCATCACGGTTGCTTATAGAAAATGCTTTGCTTCTAATAACCAATAAATCTGTGGGGCACTGAAAGCAAAAAGAAGAAAAACTATAGGACATTGATTGTCGCCTGCCGGTTCGGACACGTTCATGTGACTGGGAGGTTGTCGATGTCGAATGTCGGGATCAGAGTTAAAATAGTTTATCTTATACCCTTGTTATAATTTAAGTTCTGAATAGTTAAAAGGACATATAAGTCGTAATTGTGTATTTTCCATTCTTATCCTTTGTTTATCCGAGCAATATTCTAACACGCGATCCCTTGGACTTGAACTCCTTTCAAATCCTTTCCTCTCATCTCTATTCTTCTCGCCTGAACAAGTAAAATGTTTTCTGAACGATGGATAAATCATGTTGCAATGATGCTTCATTTAATGGGTCAATTGAAAGTGTGAAGCGTATGCATGTGAGTATAGTACAATTCATTGCATGGGTAAAAAATAATTGATTATTGCCACACATTATAAATGTCGTAGGAATTATATTCCTCCGAGTAGTGTCTGATAAGCACATTAGATGCGTTAGATAACCACTGATTGCATATTGCTTAATTGATTAGTTTAAGACAAAAATGACTTAATAGGTTGAGTAAGAATAACTTACTAAATAGTATAAAGTAAAATTTTATCAAAACTCACTATCCCATGTTCAGAAAGAAAACAATAGAATTTGTTCTCATAAGTTATCAAGCAACCTTTTTATTTTCATTTTCAATATTTAAATATTTCGCCTCTTAATATTCAATACTTACATTTTCTATTTTTATTTATCAATTTGATTAGATAAGCCATAAATAATGCATTCTAGGCTCCATTTATTTTATGAAAAATGAATAATTTATAATTTAAAAAAAAAACGATAACTTATGTCACTTAAAAAATAAAATGAACTGAAAACATTTTCACTGTTCATGAAAATATTTAGACAAATAAACTATTATTAACAATGAAATATTTTTCGTTAATTAATTAATTAATTTAATCTACATAAGCGATTATTTTATAAAAAAATGATTTTATATTATTTATTTTTCGCCAAATAAACGGAGCAGCCACCTCCTTTCTATTTAAGGCAATATTTTAACTGTGAAGAAATCCGGTAATTTTCGCGGGAAAGGATAGCTGGGCCCTGCACGCGTGCCTCACTTCCCGTCGCTGATGCGGACCAGCGACGACGACGAAGACTCTCGCAAGCGACGACCATACTTTTCCATCGAGTCGCTAGTCCATAGCACTTACTACCACTCCGTCGGAGCTCTTTTCTCTTTTTCCCAGCTCGGCTCGAAATCTCTCTTGCGAGCCGAAGGAGGTTTCCGTTCCAGTTCGCGCGACCGGCAGGGAGGGAGAGGATTATTGTCGACCGACGTCTCTCTTTTGTGTGATGGCGGTGGGGAGGGAGGAGGTGGAGATAGTGAAGCCGAGGTCGGACAAGAGGGAGTACCGCAGGGTCGTCCTCAAGAACGCTCTCGAGGTCCTCCTCATCAGCGACCCCGACACCGATAAGGTCCGTCCTCTCCCATCGGCCGCGCTCGTTTTTCGATTTGTTTGTGTTGCCGGTTAATCTGTCGCATTTGTCTATCGGCCTGTCGTGAAAGGAAACGATGCTTGACGACGACACTATCGACTTAGTGGATGTGGTTTTTGATGTCCTTTGGGTGGTGCAGTGTGCTGCTTCTATGGATGTCAGCGTCGGCTCCTTCAGCGATCCCGATGGCCTCGACGGCCTTGCCCATTTTCTCGGTAATTTGTTCTTATTATTATTATTGTTGTTGTTCTCAATTCACGGCATGAAGCAGCCTTCTAAGAAAAGCGGCGGTTGTTTGTGTTTTGAAAGCTCATCTTCTCATGTTGATTTTAAAACACTAGTTCTTTATGTATAAAATCGTGTTCGCCTGAAAGCAGTATCTTCAGTAACGAATTTTGATCTGCACGATCAACTTATTACACCTTTGTCATTGATCCATCAGCTTTAACTATTTCCTGATTATGTATACAAATAAGCTGGCTTCTTGGAGTTTCTTTTTTCTTTTTGGGTTCTTAGGCTGCGTTTGTTTGTATTCTTTTTTTTTTTTTTAAACATTTTTCTGTTTTTTTTTGTTTTTGGAAAAAGGAAAAGGAAAAAAAACGCGTTTGGGTGCGTTTTCTTTCCTTTTTTTGTTCTTTTGTTCCAGAGAAAAAAAAAAAACAAACAAGAAACACAAATTTTGTGTTTTTTGTTTTCAACACAAATGAAAGAAACACTTTTTTTTTTTTTTTTTTCTCTTATTTTCTTGTTCTTTTTCTTTTGGCCGGTCGCCGGCCTCGGCCATGGCCGGCGACCGCCCGAGCCGACGAGGGCGGCGGCCTCGCCCGGCCACGGCGAGGCTCGCCGCCCCCGGCGAGGCCGACGCTCGCCGTCCCCGGCGAGGCCGAGGCTCGCCGTAGGCCGGGCGAGGGTCGGCCTCGCCATGGCCGGGCGAGCTCGAGCTCGCCCGGATCCGGCGAGGCCGAGGCTCGCCGGCCGGGCGAGGTCGGCCTCGCCGGATCTGGGGCGAGCTCGAGCTCGCCCGACCATGGCGAGGCCGACCTCGCGCCGGCCGGGCGAGCTCGATCTCGCCCGGATCCGGCGAGGCCGAGCTCGCCCGGCGGCCGGCGAGCCTCGGCCTCGCCGGCGGTGGCCGGCGAGGCCGCGGCTCGATCTCGCCCGGGCCGGCGCGAGGTCGGCCTCGCCAGATCCGGCGAGCCTCGGCCTCGCTCGGGCGGTGGCCGGCGAGGCCGCGCCCGCCCCGCCAGGCGAGCTCGGCCTCGCCGGATCAAGGCGAGGCCGACCCTCGCCGGCCGGTCGCCGGCCAAGGCCTTGGCCGACGGCGACCGCAAAAGAAGAAAAAAAAATGAAAAAGAAAAAAGAAAAAAAGGAAAAATAAGAAAAAAATAGAAAAAATAAAAGAAATAAAAAATTATCCAAATTTACCAAACATGTTTTTGTTTATTTTTTATTAGAACAAATTTACAAACGCTTTTTTTTTTTTTGTTCAAAAAATGTTCTCCTAATGTAAACACTTTTTTCTATTTCATTCCCTTAACAATTTTTAAACAAACACAAACAAACGCGCCCTACCATTGCGTTTGTTTGTATTCTTTTTTTTTTTTGTTTTTAAACACTTTTTCTTTTTTTTTTGTTTCAGGAAAAAAAGGAAAACACGTAAACGCGTTTGGGTGCGTTTGTTCCTTTTTTTGTTCTTTTGTTCCAAAGGAACAAAAAAAATAAACAAGAAACACAAAATTTGTGTTTCTTGTTTTCGAAACACTTTTGAGAAACACTTTTTTTTTTTTTTTCTTTTTTTCTCTTATTTTCTTGTTCTTTTTTTCTTTTGGCCGGTCGCCGGCCCCCATGGTGGCCGACGCTCGCCGTCCCCGGCTCGAGGGTCGGCCTCGCCGGATCGGGCGAGCTCGAGCTCGCCCGGCCATGGCGAGGCCGACCTCGCGCCGGCCCAGGCGAGCTCGATCTCGCCCAGATCCGGCGAGGCCGAGCTCGCCCGGCGGCCGGCGAGCCTCGGCCTCGCCCGGCCGGGCGGTGGCCCGGCGAGGCCGCGCCTCGCCGGATCAAGGCGAGGCCGACCCTCGTCGGCCGGTCGCCGGCAAAGGCCTTGGGCGGCCGAGCCAAAAAAGAAAAAAAAAAAATGAAAAAGAAAAAAGAAAAAAAGGAAAAATAAGAAAAAAAATAGAAAAAATAAAAGAAATAAAAAAAATTATCTAAATTTACCAAACATGTTTCTGTTTATTTTTTATTCTCGGAATAAGTTTACCAAACGCGTTTTTTTGTTCAAAATTGTTCCCGGAGCAGAAACACTTTTTTCTATTTCCGTTCCCTAACAATTTTTAAACAAAAACACAAACAAACGCGCCCTAGAGTCCCAAATTCATCATGCATTTTTTTTCCTCAAAAGGTAATTCTTTTTCTATCATGTGTCTTTGATGCCTTCTTATATCTGATATGTTGTTGCAGAGCACATGCTGTTTTATGCCAGCGAAAAGTATCCTGAGGAGGAAAGTTATTCCAAGTTCATCACAGAGGTAACTGCTTATGATTTTTTGGTGATGCATCTGGCTTATCCTGTTCATCATTGAGAATGTTTCATGTACCTGAGATGCTTGGTAGAAGGTTGAGCTGCTTCCCTGACCCTTCCCACTTTCCCGTTCCTTCTGAATTTTTCTAAAGCAATTAGCATAAGAGACGAGTTGCTTTAGGTTCCTTTTTTGCCTCCCTGAATGCATGTAATTAGAGGGCTAAAAAAGAAACTAAAGTCTTTCTGACACTGGTGCTACAGCCCAAACTCTTAAATCGACGAGGATCTTAAAAACGTACAAAGACAAGAAACAATCAAGGCCAGCTGTTCATTTCGCTTTCATGACATTATACATGGCAATAGCTTCGCATAAAGATCATGCATTTTCTACTTGTTTTTGGTTATGTACGGTACTTTTCTTCCATTTTTTCCCTCTCCCTTTCGGAGTTTAAATCAAGACATTATTTAATTGCTATATGCTGCAATAGCAAGGTATTCATGCGCTATTTTGGGGATAGGTTAATTTTTTAAAAATAACAAGGCCAAGAATTTTGTATTATGGTATCTGTGTGGAACCTGAAACTGTGGTCTCTAGAATCAGGAGCTTGTGTTTGCTTTCTTTGGCATCAACTTCTTGGTAATTGTAGATGAACAAGGTTTCTCGAGTGGTCTCTGTCCATTCTCTGTAAATTATGGCATCTGCTTCTGCTTCTTGCTTATTTTGCTCTCTTGGGATATTTAGTGGCATGGTAGCTTGTTTTCTATATTTGGTTCCTTTATCCTCAAAGAAACTCCTTGACATTTTATATGCTTTTACATGGCTGAAGTTTGTAAAATAACCCTCTCTTAATTTTTTATCTCACTGTGATTAGCATGGGGGTAGTAGAAATGCTTTTACAGCATCAGAACACACAAACTTCTATTTCGATGTTAATGTTGATAGCTTTGAAGAGGCATTGGACAGGTACATGGTGAACTTCTCTCTTTTTTTTGTCAATGATAGCTCAAGGAATTTTTGTATAACTTCTGCACCTGTTGTATTTCTTACCTGTGGACCAGGTTCGCACAGTTTTTCATTAAACCCTTGATGTCCGCTGACGCCACAATGAGGGAAATTAAAGCCGTTGATTCTGGTTAGATTATTTATTAGGAACCTCAGAATTGTAATTCGATTCTTCAATGTCATGTCTCTGTTTATTTGTACATGATCATTTTCTACAGAGGCTCATTGTTAGCCTTTTTGTTCATGCAGAGAATCGGAAGAATTTATTGTCTGATGCTTGGCGCATGAACCAGGTGAGAGTTAAATCATTGACGACACATAATGACATTTATTTTGATGGTCATCTAGCTACCTTAGAAAATGAACTTTGAGAGTTTCCTTACCACAGCTAAATGGTGGAGATAATGGTCTTCAACAATCAGGCTAAGCCCATTTTGCACCTTTTTTGGGGGATAGGTAAAAGAAAAGATTACTATAGGCCACCAAGGGGGTGCAAACCTATATACAAAAAGAGTTAAGTTAAAAGACAGATCATCTACAGTGTCTATTAAAGCATTTACATCCAATATAACTCTCAACTGTAGCAAAAGCGTAATACTTTAACCAACTTTTGATAATTACAGAAATGCGTCCCCTCTATGATGAAAGATCTCTTATTCCACTGTTTCTGAATCAACCAAAAAGCAGTGAGAAGGATTGAAGAAATCCTCCCTTACTTAACATGAGGCAAAGGAAGACCTTGCCAAGCCCATAATGCCCGTGCAATAGATCCTTTTATAACCCAAGATTGCCCAATGCACACACCCAGATCGTTCTTGTCCATGGACAGTGAAGAGATGTCTCACTGTCTCTGCTTCTCTTTTGCCCGAAAAAAAGAAAAAAAGCATCTACTGAGCAGCAGAACCCCTCTTTTCTGCAAATTGTGTAAGGTGAGAGTACATTCCCAAGATGCCTTCAAAATGAAAAATTAAACTCTAGTTGGTACTCTCACTGTCCAAATAGCTTTCCAAGGAAAGCCTCGTTGCTACCAACAATCTTCTTTTTGAGTAACTAAATTACGGCATTACGAAAGAAATCCCATCTCTACGACTCCTTGAAGACAAAGTATCCACTGAAGTGAGAGAAATGTTAGAGCCATACAGCAAATAGAAAAAGCTGATAAAGCTCCAATAGTTCTCCCATTATATCATCTTAGCTTCCGCAAGTTTTTATATGATTTCATTGTGCTGCAATAAATCACTTTTGACTGCGTAAGACGGTGAGTCTGTACTCTTATCCTCTCACTCTTGCTGGTGCTAATGCTGGTCCATCTATGCAGCTTCAGAAACATATGAGCGAGAAAAGTCATCCATATCATAAGTTTAGCACAGGTGAGTGTCTCAAATTTTTCTGTCTCTAATGCATAAGTGGATGGAAGTTCTTTTGTTAAACCCCTCAGTTCTTGATTAGTTAGGTATCAGATTTTAGGCCTTAGGTATTATAGCTTAATGGACCAAGCAACTTGAAACCAATTTCTTTTTAATTTAATTTGTAAAAGAACTCCAGTTTCATGTGTGTAGTAATTGCAGTCTTATTGCGTCGTCTGTACATTATAAAAAGAAGAAGGAAGTGATTTGTCTTGTTGCAGTTATATTATTTTTCATCATTGTGAAAACATGTTGCTCCTGCATATTGTAGGAAATTGGGATACCTTGGAGGTTCGACCGAAACAAAAGGGACTGGATACCAGAAATGAGCTAATCAAATTTTACCAAGAGAACTATTCATCTAATCTAATGCATCTGGTCGTATATTCAAAAGGTTTGTTTTGAATCTAGTTTCTATAAGCTGAAGATTTTTGGAAAAAAGAAATATTGATAACTTGAATAATTCTGTCAAGATTTCATATTAAACTCCCTCGAGATGGGAAAAAAATTGGTAAATAATTTTCATATTCAGGTAACTTCTTTTTCTGGTGTTGATGGCAGAAAATCTTGATAAAATTCACCGTCTGGTAGAGAAGAAGTTCCAAGAAATTCAAAATACTGATAAAAGCTGTTCTCGTTTTCCTGGACAACCTTGCAGCTCAGAGCATCTACAGGTTTTCATATCCTTGCCAAGATTGTTGTGCTTAGTCTAGGATTCTGCGGTTTTCAATTTCTAATTTAAGGGTGGAAGGGATAAGACTTATTAAAACAAGCTATTAGGATTTTGATTTCTAAAATTTGATCTCCAGATTCTTGTGAAAACTGTCCCAATCAAGCAAGGTCACAAATTGAGAGTTATCTGGCCAGTAACTCCGGAGATTCGTCACTATAAGGAAGGGCCTTGCAGGTATCTTGGTCATCTTATTGGCCATGAAGGAGAAGGGTCTCTGTTTTACGTCTTGAAGATATTGGGTGAGTCTGCACATCTTTCACATGATTTCGCCCATCAACTTTCCGATGCATGCATTTATAATTTTGATGCAAAATTATGTGAAGAGGGTACATACAATTTTTTTTCACTGATGGTTGCACAACAAATAAATCAATTAGTTTTTTGAAGAAATTTTTATGAGTCAGTAGATCTCTACTTCCTTGACAATGTTAAAGGTAAAATTTGCATGTTTAAATTTCTTGTGATATGTAAAAGTACTGCTCTTACTTGCTTTTAATTTCTTGGATATGTGCATTTGTATATTCAAGTAATATTTTATGCGTGCCCTTAGGGGCACGCAATAACATAAGCCTTTTGCAATTACTTTAGTGTGATGTCCTTCTTTAGGAACTAGAAATAGAATCCACTTATTAGGAGACTCTGTTGGTTATATCGTTTGGTTGATCTATAGGTGCTTTTGAGAGTTTTACTTCCACACAAGTTGCCTTTCCCTTTATCCGCACCTCCGTTGTTCACCTGTTGATATGAAGGAAATGTATACTGGGATGTTAGCATAACCATGTTTTTCTCTCTTCAAAATTTTAAATATGCAATAGACGTAGATTTGGATCCTTTTTGTCTGAACCCGATGCAGTCAGTCATCCTTTCTCTTGCTGAGAGATAATATAATTTTTGTCATTCAAATTTAAATGGTAAACCCTAGCTTGTGGGATTTCAAAGCTTCAGGGCACGTGAAGTTCCCTGTAACTGCCCCTCTCTCTCGAAGATTATTATTATTATTATTTTTTTATTTGCGACTATGCAGTGGTTGCCAACCCACCTAAAAAGATAGGAAAGTGATAGTTGTAGCATTAAGTATAGCAAATTGTCTGGTCTTCACATGGAGAGGTTCTACTGTTTCTCTGGAAGGTTTAGAATTTTTTCTTCCTCATGAAATTGAAAGGACAGCTGCATGTGCAGTAATTTCTGCTTTTAACAACAGAAAAATCTATTGGCCAAAAGAAAAACGACGGGAAAATCCCCTGCAGAGGTGGAACATCAATTCTCCTTTGTATTTGGCCTGAAATAACACAACAAAGCTTGTCCATAGCACTGCCCTGACACCACAGTAATGTAGTCCAGCCGCAATTAGAGATCTTGTGCATCCTTACATCTTGCCGAAAGGCAATGGTTTATCGAGATCTTGGTGGGGCTGCGTGTGACAGGCTTAAACCGAAAATTTTGTAGCAGGGTGTGACCCTTCTGGTAACGCTTAGAGGAGATCGCTGGCACTATTCACCTCCCCACCCTTTTAACTTAAATAAAAGGGCAATGGTTTACGAAAATCTTACCTCTCTGACATTATTCACCCTAAATCATGTTCTTGAGACCGTTCTCTTGAATGTCATCTTCCCATAAACAATAGAATTGCCGAACAAGCGAACTAGCTGTAACCTGTTAGCTTATTCTTTAGCGATGATGATTTTGGGTTCACTTTGGTAACACTACAGGCTATACTTTTATAAGCTCTTCATGGCTCCTAAAGTCAATGTTGGATGACCTAGGGCCTCTGTTCTTGCTTAGTATGGTTGAAGCAACCTAAATGTCAGCTTTTGAACATTACCCACTTTTGTGGCGGAAAAGTTGTAGTTTTTCCGGGGAGGTTGAACCTTGAGGATGTCTTTCTTTTTTTCCTTTTCCTTTAAGTTTTGGAGGACTCTGAGGTAGAAGAACTCCTTACTATATTTCCTGCGAATTGCTCCTTTGTGCATCTTTTATCTACACAAGTAGAAAAATTATATAATGCTTTGTCCACTCTTGCCAATTTGTGGCTTTGATGCTGCAGGATGGGCTACGGGTTTGTCTGCTGGTGAAGGAGAGTGGAGTTGGGAGTTTTCATTTTTTAAAGTGTCAATCGATCTTACTGATGCTGGTCATGGTTAGTGTCTTCATATTCCTCAGAAACACCTCCCCCCCCCTACCTTCTTCCCTCCCTCCCTTGCACACCTGCGCTTGCATGTGCTTTTGATGGATTTGTTGTTTTAGGCATGTGCAGCTGTGCTATCAATTTGTGTGAGTCTCCCCCTGCTTGCATCCAGGCTTTCGCCACCCCTTTCTCATTTGTCACATTCTCAAGTATTCATTTGTGTGATCACATAGATGATAAGCTTTTCCTTTTTCCACTTCGTTGTTAGTAGTTTTTTTTATTAGCATTCATCTTTATTATTAGCAATCAGAATATGTTTTTTTCCATTCATGTTTGTCAACTTTCCTAATAGTTAAGTTGGAGGAATTAGTGATTGCGTTGCATTGTGCATACTCGTTAAGTGTCCTAGTGACAATTGGAGGTAAACCCTGTGGTGAAAATGATTTTCTGCTTGGGCGAGAAAGAGCTTTAGTTTCGAACTTAATATTTCCTTTTCTGACTTATCTTCTTTTTCACTTTAATTTGGCTTCTCCATTTAGTTCTTGACTGAAACATGGCTATTTCCCAAACTTGATGATACCATGGTTTCATGGTGAAAAATTTGAACTTGGTATATTTTTAGAGAGTCTACGCCTTAAAATCATGTAATTGTCATTTACCTGTGTCTATTGCACTTTAGTACATGTTTGGCAATTGGTGGTTTGAAATTGTTATATGATCGAGTTGTTTTTCCGCTACTAGATTCTAAAGTTGTCTCATGAGGTCCTCTTATTCCGTACACTATACTCTACTTATAGGAGCTTTGATTTTTTCTTCTTGCCGCCGTCTAGAAGTACTCTTCTGTCCATTCATCTATGGATTAGTTGGTTTCCGAGGTTAATGAAATTTCGTTGACTTGTTTACAGAACATGTGCAAGATATCGTGGGATTGTTGTTCAAATATATTACTCTCTTACAGCAGGCCGGTGTTTGCAAGTGGATATTTGATGAGGTATTAAAATGAAATATGTGGATGGTTGCCTATTTTATTGTTCTTCACTTGGGAAAAGCAAAGATTGACTTCCGACGGCATGCATATGAGCAATTTCTTCTACTGCTATCGGCGATTGTGTTTATACTCAGTTTTTCAACTGGCATCTCGTTCTCTTATCTGCATATAGAAAAATATTGAAAACCATAAGTGCATCACCTAGTTGTTATTGGTTATTCTTCTTGTTATAAATGTAGAGTACGTTGAACATCTCAGGTAGTTTTGGCGATTGCACACAAACAGATTTATACAGATACTGGCACAACATGGTTCTGTATTCTTTCTAAGTCATTTTAAATATATCATTATGCTGAGAAATAGGCATGAGCTAATTGGTCCATTTGTTTGTACTTCATTGAGATATGCTACATGAATGTCAGGCAGGTAAATCCACTACATGCTATCTTTTTTAAATCGATACCTGTATCTATGCATTAATGAAAGTGGTTATCACTAGCAGATGTTTGGGCTGCATGGCATCGTTCGTGTGCAAGATAACCGATTAATTTCTTTTTCATTGACATGCTTTAGTGTCATTTTTTTGATTGGGTTGCACATAATAATTTCTATGAATGCCACATTAATTTAATGCATCTTGGTTCATGATGTTTTCGAAGTTCCCTTGATTTGCAAGCTGCATTTCATTAGATAGTTGTTCACTCTAGATTTTGTTTTTGTAAATATATACTTTCCTCAAAACTTATCCATTCTTGGATGTGTTGATGAAGCTCTCAGCCTTGTGCGAGACTAAGTTTCATTATCAAGACAAAATCCCTCCCATTAGTTACGTAGTCCGTGTCGCATCCAATATGGAGGTAAGTCGAGCATTTCCTCAGATTTCCTTTTTGCCTTCTTCTTTTTTTTTTTTTTTCTTTAAATATGTGGGTGGTGCCCAAGTGTTATTAAGGGCTGCGTAGAATTCTTTTGAAGTGGAAATTAACTTTACATTAATTTATTGATATCACTGAAGTAAATCTGTAACTAGGAGCTTGTTTGGTTTTGATTAAAAAAGCAAAAGTGAATTTCCTTTCCAAATGCGAAAATGGAAAAGATACTTAAGTTTTATGAAAGATTATGTTTGAATTTACATGTCAATATTTGTATGTTTTGAAAGGTTTTAAGTGTTCCACATTGAACAATGGCTTATATGGGTGCATCAATGAGAAGATCTTTAAAATGCTTTGAAAATATTATCTTACATGGATTTCCATGGGGGCAGCTTCTGCCACAACTTAAAACATGCACCTGTCCCTGAATGCTGTAGAGTGGTCGCACTCTTGCAAAGTGCTAGTTGTTCAGGTCGAATTGATTCTCAAGAGTTCAAAGGCCATAAACAGCATGACAAGTACCTGCAAAGCTCATCTATCTAGGATCAGCATCTTCAGATGTTTGTCATCAGTTCTTGGGGTTAGATTAAATGAAATTCAGATGAGATGTAAATATTTGGTTCTTTTAAGTACTCCATTTTTCAGTAAGAACTTGCGCTTAGGGAGACTCTTCTCCTTTTGCGTTTAATGCGCACCATGCTTGATTGAATTGAAATCATTGCGATTATGAGTACCATATAATTTAACAATTTTTTACTGGACCTTAGATATATCCACTAGAAGATTGGATCGTGGGATCCTCTTTGCCTTGTGAATTCAATCCTGGCACTATTCGAATGGTGCTGGATAAGCTCTCTCCAGACAATGCCCGGTGAGTCTATTATTACTAAGAGAGTATTAAAATCATGCCTCGGAGGATTATCAAATTATTGCCAACGTATGCAAGAAAAAATTCTCTACAGTGATTGTGTTGTGACTATCCTTCTTTTGCAAATTTTGAATGCTTTATATGTCTATATAATCCTAAATAGGAATGAATATTTTATCCAACAGAATCTTTTGGGAGTCCAAGAATTTTGAAGGATTAACTGACATGGTGGAACCATGGTATGGAACAGCATATTCTATGAACAGAATCTCCACCTCTACTATACAGGTATCCCATCCTTGTTAAGTCTTTTCACTGATTTTTTTTCTATGTGGAGAGGTTTCACAGATGAAGTAGCACATTATGCTTTGATAATTTAATCCTAATCTTCAATTGATTTTGTTGATAGTTGGCAAAATTGCAGCCCCCAAAATGAACATTCATTCCCTGAAATATTCAAACATTTTCAGGTCTACCAAGCTTGTTCTTTTGGCATTTTGGTGGTGTGATTCTGTTAGATACTTGGTGAATCATATATATATGATGGCTGATAGATAATCACCACTATAGTCCCATCAATTGCTTTTGATAGGTGTACTTCTTCAACTAAAATAATGCAGACTCTCTCAGACCAACTGGGGTGATTGTACTTCTTTCAAAATGTAGTGCGCAGATTTACACTAAAGAGGGGAGACAAATGAGATAACTGGAGATGGAGCATACGATTTTTTCTTTTGGTGGAGAACATAAAGAATAATCCTTTATATTGTCTGTATTTGATTTGCAGGAATGGATGTCATCTTCTCCTGATGAAAATTTGCATCTACCAGTACCCAATGTATTTATCCCTACCGATTTATCTCTAAAAATTTCAGGAGAAAAGGTGTGGTGTACAGTACATTCTGAACTTATCCTGTTCATTTTTTAGCTTCTATAGTGACTGATCTTTTGAACAGACCAACTTGCCAGTTCTCTTGAGGAAGTCATCGTACTCAACGTTGTGGTTCAAGCCTGATACTGTATTCTCCACTCCCAAGGCATATATTAAAATAGATTTCAGCTGCCCCCATGCTAGCAACTCATCTGAAGCTGTAGTGCTGACTGATATGTTTACGCGGTTGTTGATGGATTACTTAAATGAATTTGGTAAGATTCTAAAGTAAACTAGACTATATAGGAATATCTCATGCTATGTTTATGTCAGTCTTGATTTTACTGGAGTTATTCCTTTGAAAATGGCATTCAATGTTCAATGTGATTTTGCATGGCTTAAAGTAGTGTTCAGTCCCTCTTCTTCTGCAAACCCGTTTTTCTAATTTGTATATTGCTGTGACCATATATGGTTGGTTTTCTACTTAATTTTCTTTTTTGGATATGTTTCAGCTTATGATGCACGGGTTGCTGGCCTTTATTATGGTGTGCATCACACCAACACAGGTTTTCAGGTTCTTGTTTTTGAAATAAGCTACTTTTAGTTTAGATAAACATAAAAAGACTAGGAAATGCTTTTATGCTTTTCCTTCACTCATTTTTCTGTATCTTTAAATATTTTGAAATGGAAATAGAGTGGGCAAGCAATTCTACACAGTGCCCTAGTCTCTCTTGTGTATGCAGGAGTGGACATTCTATGTGCTAACCATATGTTTCCATACTTAGGTCACTGTGGTTGGTTATAGTCACAAGCTGAGGATATTGCTGGAAAAAGTCATTGAGAAAATTGCAACCTTTGAAGTGAGACCTGAGAGATTTGCTGTGATCAAGGTAAACTTTTGCCCTCCCTCTCTCTCACAGAAATATCTGCACCATTTACTTTCTGATTTTGCAAAGTTACTTGTGATTCTCTCTTTGCCCATATATGTTACAGGAAGTGGTGACAAAAGATTATCAGAATTTGAAGTTTGAGCAACCACATGGGCAGGCTATGTCCTATTGTTCACTAATACTGCGAGACAACACTTGGCCCTGGACAGAACAACTCGAAGCTCTTCCCTCAATTAGGGGCGAAGATCTCACCAACTTTTTGCCCCTAATGTTATCGAGGACCTTCCTGGAGTTTTACATAGCTGGTATTTAGTTTACAGCTTCATTTTAAAATTTGTGGTAGATTGCTGCCATCCCCTTTTGAGTTTCGAGTTATATCTGCTACCTCTTTTCTAGGGAATATTGAACGTGGCGAAGCAGAGTCTATAGTTCAGCATATTGAAAATATTCTTTTCCATGGTCCACAGCCAATATGCCAACCTTTATATCCATCACAGCATCTGACAAATAGAGTGGTTAAACTGGGAACTGGATTGAGTCACTTCTACTGTACAGAAGGCCTAAATCCAAGTGATGAGAATTCTGCTCTGGTGCATTATATTCAGGTAGTTCCACGACTTGATTTGCATATGCAGATGCGAAATTGTCAGGATGTAACCTGAAAGCTTGGCATATATGTTATCTTCGAAATGAAGATCATTTTGGCTGTCACTGTCCCTGTCAATCCTCACCTATAGAGACTTTAGATTTAGAATTTAATTATGCTTGTTCTTATGTCTTGAAGGGAGTGTAAGGCTATATTCTTTTCTTCAGAACGATATAAAATAGCATTTATTGGACATTATAAATTCCTCCTGTTACATCCTCTTTTACACTCCGACATTTGGTGAATTCAAAAATTAGGAGGTTGTCTTATTTTCACTGCCATGTGCATATACTCTTGCCTAGTCTGTCCAGTCCAGCGTTTGGTTTTCTTCCATTTACTATTGGTGATTGGAGATTAGCTAGAAGACCAGAAGATGGACTTTCTTTCGTTTTTGGTAAGGATGTCATCGGATCTCTTGTTGTCTGGGGCTCAACAAAGGATACATCTGAATATATTATTATTTGATAACTAGTATAATCTGAAGGATCCCATTTTTAATGTGATATAGAATTGTTTTTTCAATGTCATTTTAATTCATCTACCTTTTTGTAGCAGCTTATATATTCTTACTCCGAAGTTGTTCTTTGATCTTCTGTTGTCTGTGAGTTGATTTACTTCTGTCATGTTATCCCTTTCTTAACATATTCATATTCCTTTGCCAAAATCCAAAAAATGAGAGTATCTAGCTCCCCCTCCCCCTCTTCTTCTGGTGTGACTATGGTAATGTTTTGCTCTTTTAATTTTTCAAGCTCTTGTTTCTTTGGAAGGGTTTTGATTTGCTATTTGATCGATTATGTAGGTTCACCGAGATGATATCGTGATGAATGTAAAGCTTCAGCTTTTTGCTTTAATCACCAAGCAAGCAGCATTCCACCAGCTTAGATCTGTGGAGCAGCTTGGGTACATAACCAGGCTTATGCACAGGTATTTAAGGCACTCCTTAACCTACAGAGTTTCAACGCATAGTTACTGTTTCTCATATTTTTTTATGTCTCCTTCAACAAAGGAATGATTTTGGAGTTCATGGACTACAATTCATCATCCAATCCACAGTGAAGGTGACTAGCAACATTTTGTTTGTCTTTTAGGACCAAGGTCATTGCCTCATATTCTAATATGTCCATCTTTTTAGGGGCCTGGTAATATTGATTTGAGAGTTGAGGAATTCCTAAAAATGTTGGAAAGCAAACTATCTCAGATGACAAATGAAGACTTCAAGGTGAGTCAAACAATGCTGGCATTTGGAGGTACATTAATTGAGTGACAACATTCGTTGGTAAAATGACATGGTTGAATAATTGAAAATTGAGATTCACTAGGAATACATATCAAATGCTAAGATTACCCATTGAATTCTGGTATTAGATCTATAATTGAAGTATGTGTTCAAGACGCTTGGCATGTGGAAGGTACATTAAGAGTGAAATCTTTGAATGGCGTGGCCACTTTTATGAGCATTCCCTGTTAAGGATATTCTCAACTAAGTAGTGTAGGTGTTCATACTATTACTCTTAAGATGTCAGCTGGCCTTTTCTTCAGTAAGAATCCGCGGCAGTGTTGGATGCGACTGCTGAGTAAGGGTTCATAGAAGGGAAAGTAAGCTGACGTTATCTGTCAGTCTATGGACAAATATTGGTTCCAAGTCTTGTTCATCTACGTCCTGAATGCTTACTATCGAAGGGGTAATAGTGCATGTACCTGGAAAAGATTGCATCAAGAACTTCCTTAGTCCCTCTTCCTGGATAGACTCATGGACTAGTGACGGTGCATGCATCCAAAAAACAAAAATGCATCAAGAATCTGTGGGGATCTTATATGAGAATTACTTGGTAGGAAAAATCTCTTGTGATAGTGTTTCATTTTCTGGGGGTAAAAATCACTTCCAAAATTGCTTAATAAGGACTTCCTTTCTTACTGGCTTTCCCAAAATCCATCCCATTTTCAAGATTTGTACTTGAGTGGATTCTTGTGTCAAGGATATTGCAAATTAACTGAGCTATCTTTAGCTAAAAGGTATTCATGGTCATACTAATTGCTTCCCTATCACATGCAGAGCAATGTGAATGCGTTGATCAATATGAAGCTCGAGAAGCACAAGAATCTGAGGGAAGAATGTGCATTCTACTGGAGAGAAATCTCCAACGGAACTCTGAAATTTGATAGGAGAGTAACTGAGGTATGAACCACGAATTGGACTGTAATTGTTTCTTCTGCTTTGACCTTTAAGATGGGTGGAGCTGCTGGCACTAAGAGATAGTAGTTGGAGAAACGCAATTGATATGAATGATAGCCTTTGTTTAGGACGAATTTCTCAACCAGACTTCAGTAATAAAGTATTAAGTTCTTACAAATAATATGGGAACAGGTAGCAGCGCTGAGACAGCTAACGCAGCAAGAGTTGCTGGATTTCTTCAATGAGTATGTAAAAGTTGGCGCAGCTAGAAAGAAGACACTATCCATTCGAATTTACGGGAGCCTGCACGCTTCTGAGTACACGACCGACAAAAACCAACCGGCTCAACCATCCTCAGTTCAAATCGAGGATATCTTCAGTTTTCGAAGATCTCAACCTCTTTATGGCTCATTTAAAGGGGCTTATGGTCGAGTGAAGTTGTAAGGTATCGATACTTGTCTTCCAGATGAAGAAAGTCAGATAATGTTAAGGTTCTCTCTAAACAGCAATATTTTGGAGTAGAAGGAACGTTGGGAGTGTCCTGCATTAGAAATGGACTCTGTTGCAGTCGGAGATCCTCTATGAACGGGGAGAACTTAAATGCTGTCCATTATTTGCATTTTTTCTTCAATTATAACCTGCATAAGTAAAGAACGAAGTTTGTTCTGTTGTTCAGCTCATCTCTGAAACTTGAAACTTCTACGCAGAAGGCAGCAGAAGTCGGCTGACTTATGTACAATTTCAGGAACTAGGTTGTGCATTGGCGACACCCAAATTGTGTAATTATGTATGTTGGGCCTTCGCTTTCAATGTCTTTGCCAGTCCTCTCTTGTTTCTTGTGGCGTTTTCCTTGCTAAGGTAAAATGAGATTCCTTGGGTGTGTATGATTTGGTTTTGCTTTTTATATTCATGTTAATGGCGTGACAACGTATAAATGCATTTCGTATAAAGTGATTCCCATCTCAGTGCAACTCTCGATGGTCAATCAATAAAAAGGAAAAACAAAAATAAATGTGAAACTTAGTTTCAAAGCACAAAAGTAGAACAAATTATCAAAAAAAGACTGAAATCTATTGCACTTGAGCCAATTTAATCTTTGGCCAATTTAGTTTTAAAATTTTTAATGATTTGATAATTTTGGTCGAAATTCCCGACGTTGAAGCCAGCCATCTTTTATGACACGAATGATACTAACGTGGATGAAATTTGTAATTCTTTAATGACTCTTTTGAATTTTTGATTTTTTTTTCCTTTTTTGTTTTCCTCTTTTTCTTATTCCTTCCGCCAATCCAAGGTCTTAGTGGTGGCCGCAGGAATTGCCTAACCCAAATCTAGCAAGAATGTCGCGACCCTTATCAGCCAAGTGATTGGCAAGGGCCGCTATGCCCTTTCTAGCCTCATTTAAAAACAAAAAGAAAGAAGGGAAAAATGAAAAAAGGAAAATAAATAAATCATTTAAAAATTACAAAAATTGATTAAATCAACGTCATTCATACCATCAGTGCGCCACCCTTCCATCTTTGGAAGGGGAGGTTGGGGTTCAAATCCCCGGGGATTGGGATGGGGACGATTTCATTTCGGGAGTTGAATTTCGACTCCCACGCCCGCAAGGAGGCGAAAAAAGCGAGAGTGAGAATGAGTGTTAGAGTAGGATTAGAGTATGGACAAAAAAAAAAAAAAAAAAAAAAACCTCATTCATACCATATAAAACAATCAGTATCTATGTCGTAATATCCAATTAAAATTAATAAATTATTAAAAGATTTAAAATTAAATTGACTAAAATTTCAATTGATATAAATAAAAATAGTTCAGAAATTTTTTGATAATCATTGCTAGAATAGGAAAAGGAGAACAGAGAGAAAGCCACTTTCCGATCTAGTCAGCCGAGTACAACGTCCACTAGGCCAAAGACACCAATGCTCATTTTCCGTTGCCTTAAAGTTCCACCAAAGAAGTCTTCCTTAACAAGACAAACAATCGCACCACTTTACGAAATCCACTAAACTAGTTCAAACTAAGCCGATAAATATGTCGATTCATTATTTATCTCACAGCAAGAATCCATTTATCTATTCTTATTTTCGAATTATTGCAATAACAATAATTAATTATTATGTCTTTTAGGAGCAAATCCTTCTTGATCATGACACCTCAAGAATATATGTGATGTATACTCAATCTTTTTAAGTTTCAACCGTAGTATTTATAGATTTTGAAGCAATTGAAGGTATCAATTTGCTTGTCATTTTGGCATTAAGTTCAATTTTACCTCTTAATCTTCATGAATTGTGTGGCTATATGTGCACGCTCATAGTAGTGGGGCTCATGTGCATGCACGATGTTCCGTGTACTGCACATGTTGTCAGTCATTCTTTCCAAGTAATTACCCGTATAAAAATATGATTTTTTTAAGTCACGACGTTTGATTACAATAAAAATTGTGCAACTTATCTAGTGAAAGATACAGAATCAACGACTCTGATCAACTTGATTTGCGTGGGCGGAGTGCAAGAGTTTTTCACTGGAATTACCCACTCAGGAACCGGGAATTTCTCCGAAAGACTCGTCGGCGGACAGCATGCGAGAAGATGAATTTGCTAAGACCAGCTCGAGCCAAAAGATTTTATGGGATCCGTTTTTTGAGATATTTTTTGTCGCTTTCAATTTATAGCCAGAAAACTGACGTGGTGCGCGTTGTCGAGAAAGGAAAAAACGACGAAAAGTCCCACCTTCCGTCAAGCCAATCACGCACGCACATTTTCGAGACAAGCAAGTTCATCTGTTCAGAGACGACGGGCTGAGGTCAAACTGCAAAACTCTTTGCTTTTCAATCTTTTCTTGGACCCAGAGAGCAGGATGGCAGAAACCATGGTGGATCATTGCATTATCAAGGCCAGAAATGACAAGAGGGTGTACAGGAGGGTGGTTCTTGAGAACTCCCTGGAGGCCCTTCTCGTCAGCGATCCCGACACTGATAAGGCAAACGTCGATGCTTGGAAACGGCTTTCACATTCTTTCTTGTTTCTTGATTGAAGCACTTGATGAGTACATCTTGGTGCCTTTTTCGATTGTTGTTAGATTAGATGGATCTTCTAATGCTGGGTTGGTTCTTTTGTGCTCAGTGTGCTGTTTCTATGGATGTGGGTGTCGGCCACTACAGCGACCCTCCGGGCATCGAGGGTCTTGCTCATTTCCTCGGTACCTACTGTTTTTCTGTCTCTTTCTTGAAGTAAAGAACATTATTGCAGTATTCGACTGTTCAGCCCAAAATATTAGGACAGGAAGACCGGTTGATTGAGCGTGTGTTCAAAGGTTGCCTGCAACGCAGATCGCTCAAACTGCGTAGCTAAATAGAAAAGAGTCAATTATAAGAAATCCGACTTAAGCTGTAGCATTAGAACCACCTGGACTAACTACTATAACTATAATTATGCTCCAATATCATAAGATATCCCCCCCCGGGCCCTTCTTTTTTGTTACTTCAAAAGTTCCCTGCACGAAACTCAAAGGTGACTTGAATTTAGAACTCTCCTTCTGTTACTTTCTTGGTAACATGATGATTTTGCACATTATCTCAACCAAGGATGACTTTACCTGTTGCAAAGCGATTACTTAACTGCCTAGTGCATGCCCTTGTTTGCAAGTGGAGAAAGGTACCCTGCCTTATTTCCGTATCCTTCTAATTCGATTGTATCACATGCAGAGCATATGCTGTTTTATGCGAGCGAGAAGTATCCGGAGGAGGATAGTTTTGACAAATACACATCTCAGGTACCGCTGCTGACCCTACGAGGCTTCTTTTATTTTAGCTGCTAGTCTACATTTTTCTTTCGCAAGTTAATTGTGGAGCTCAAAAGGACAACTAGATTTGGACAGACTTCGCAACATTTTTAAAGGCTGCACTCACATTTCCAGCATGTAGGCACATCTATGCTTCTCTCCTGTATAATCCGTTTCATGATAATTAAGGATATGTGACTTCCAAAGTCATTTCAATTTGGAAGCAGAGACCTAGATTTGATAAGTTGTACTTCCATAATTACTCTTGTACCTGTTCTACCTGGTAAATGCAGGTTAGCCTTTTCAAATGGATGCTACATGATAACAATTAGTGTACATGCTGAGACATCTCTCTGTTTTTCCTTCAAGAAATGGATAAGAACCTCATTCAGATATAGTTCTTATAGCTCTGGTCCTTACTATGAAGGAGAGTCTCAAGTGTCCTTAGCCTGCTCAATGCATTCTGGTGCAATCGGACCACCCTGCCTGTGCCTTCGAGGAATGTCAGAAGTTCTTTTACTTTAGAAGATTACTAGATACATCTGTGCTGGCAACTCAAAATGCATACGAAGTATGCGCAAAATTTAGATCCTGTGCCAACTGCCAAGGACTTCTGCTAGATTTAAAGTTGTTTTCAATTTTATGTATTCAATTAGTTTACTTTACCTTAAGTAGATCTTCTAAGTATGTCTTGTTGTATACTCTTGATCCCAATCTGCATATTTTGTGGTTTATTTTCCTATTCAATGTGCATAGCATGGAGGAGGAACAAATGCTTTGACAGGTTCTGACCATACCAACTATCATTTTGTTGCAAATGCTGACTGTTTTGAGGAGGCTTTGGACAGGTAGATGATAGTTTCATATTCTCTTGCTATCCAACTGTTAAGTTTAGGCAATCTCTGAGTTTTTTATTTTTTATTTTTTATGTAGATTTTCTCAGTTCTTTGTCAAGCCATTGATGTCATCCGATGCTGTTAAAAGGGAGATCAAAGCAGTTGATTCTGGTGATTATGCTTCACCGCAATTTGGAACATTATCTTCCTCTGTTTAGCTTGAAGAAATAGTAGCGTGAAAGTCAACATGGTGCTCCATCTAAATATGACTGATCACTTCTTCCTTTCCTCTTACAGAGTTCCAAAAGAACTTCCTTTCTGATTCTTGGAGAATAGGCCAGGTACCACGTAGTCACCTGCATTTCGCCTTACATAGATTTTGACACCTTTAAATTAAATCCTTAAACTATATCTGTTTAGAAGCATCCAAGGGTTGATTTAAGGGTGCTTTAGTTTTTACATCCATGGCAGCATGTTCAGAACTTTTTCAATGTTATATGTATTCTTAACCTACTTCTAAAAAAGGGTTCCTTTCATTCTCTTTTGCTCTGCTGTGCATCTTTGCGAAGAATAGTTACAAAACTTATATTTCACCCAGTGAGTTCATATTGTGTTGAATGTTGATATCAACATGCTTTGTTTTTCAATTGTTGTAGATAATCATATTGTTGATATATGGTGTGTTCTGACTCAAATGTATTTTTGTTTATTTCCCTCCACACAGCTTCAGAGCCATCTGAGCATGGAAGCACATCCCTATCATAAATTTGGTACCGGTAGGTACTCCATTGACAAATCGACTCGGGACGTGCTATAAGATCCCGAGTTCCTGTGTTGTGGAAGAGATCTTGTGAAGTGATACTCAAGTAAAGGCTTGCCCCTATAGGACATTACATCATTATGCCTTTAGAGGTCTTGGCCCATGTGTGCTTGCAAAAGGCCATTACATATATAGCTGCGCAAATAAGTTGCCTATGTTGCTTTGCCTATCAGCCAGTCTTCTGATAACCATTCCATTTGTCCTCACATAAAGATATCAATCTAGTGTTTCTCCATTTTTTTCCTCTTCAAATGCAACAATTTTTTCAGGAACTCACTGCCTAGAAACATATCACGTTCTGTTACGAGACAAAAGATTTTAATTAAAGAAGTTAAACTAAGCTTGTGCTCATTCACATATGCGACTTGATATATTTCGCACTGAATAGCATGACAGGTGCTAGTCTGAGACCAAAAAAATCCTTTTAAGTTTCAAACCATCATATCAGACATGTCGCTGAAGCAACTATGCTCATTTTTCAGATGAGTAAATGTTCAACACGGTACTAAAGATTTGTATTTGTAGAGTAGATCTCCATTATAGGGAAGAACTTGTACATTAGTGGGTTCTGATTTGGACGAATTCTGGCAAATAATGGGGAAGTCATTGAACTGGTTAATAAGCTCCTACCTGGAGCTAGTAATTTCATTGTGCCATTCATACATACAAGCCAGCATCAAACGCATTATTTTCTAGTTGTTACTGTTACTATGAAGTTTTTGAGAAAATAGATGGCTTGCTAATTCTATATGCTATTTTTGTTTCCAGAGAATTAGACTGCGCTTTTTTCCTTTAAAATAAAAACTTTAGTATTTTATGTATGAATTGGAACCAACTAAGATGCTTATTCTTAGACTAGGGAATACGTGACACACTGTAACCTGTGAATACTTCACTACCTTAGGAAACCGACAAACTTTAGAAGTTAAACCGAAGGCTAGGGGGATTGACATAAGGCAAGAACTTATTAAGTTCTATGAAGAAAATTACTCTGCCAACCTCATGCGTTTGGTTGTATACAGCAAAGGTACTGCTTGCATCTATATAAGACAGCTTTACAATTAATACATTCTCTTCATTCGGTGGTACAATTTTGTAAAATTTCATGGATCTCCACAGGATCTCTTGATAAAATCCAAGATCTAGTAGTCCAAAAGTTCAGCGCTATTTCCAACAACAAGCGTAGTTGTTTGCATATTTCTGGTCACCCCTGTTTGCGGGAACATTTACAGGTCCATTTCTGCAGTCCACTCCCATTTTTTGTTGGAAGACATGCACATTCCTCATTTCCTGTTTGGTAAAAATTTCTATCCAGAAGAAAGTTAAAGAAACTCCTACTTGTTGTCCAGGTTCTTGTTAAAGCCATTCCAATATGTGACGATCACGCGCTACAAGTTCAGTGGCCAGTGCCTCACAGCATTCACCATTACAAAGAAGTCCCATGCAGCTACCTCACCCATCTTATAGGCCATGAGGGAGAAGGATCTCTGTTTCATGCCTTAAAAAGATTAGGTCTGTTTCTCATGTCATTTACATTGCTTATCTTATCCTAATCCTCAGGAGGATTCGTCTTAATGGTGATGTTCCTTTCTGCTAGGATAACCTTCTTGATTGAGTTATTTTCTGGTAATTGCAACTTAAATATATGCATCTCATTTCCATGTAGGAGATTTTTTTTTTTTTTTCCATGTATATGCAGCTCTTTCTGGTTTCTTGCTCCCAAGATGCTTGAAATGTCAACTGAAGCAGAATAGAGTCATTCTCTATGCTTTTCACTGGAAAGGAAAAGGGTCATGCTCTGTGCATCTCTTTTTTCTGCCAGTATGAGGAGCATAAGAGTTTAATTGACCAAAAGATATTCTTCATTTTACCCTCCATAGAGCATAGGGTGTATAAACTTTACGATCTGTTCGAGCGAATATTTTTTTTTTACTTTTACTTTTTCTTTTTCTTGTCGCCTTTGAAATTTGGCTTTAAATTAGTGTCAAACACCTGAAACCTTTTCAAAACATGACAAAATTGACATAGAAAATAACTCTCTTTCAAACTTTTGGGGGAAAGAAAATAGTACTCCTTTCTAAACTAAATAATTTGGTTGGGTTACGCAAATTTATGATTGTCTAGGGTTGAGGGGGCTTAAAAGCATCTGGATCCAAATTGTCTGCTTATCGTAATCATTGTAAGAAGAAATTAACTTGTGAAAGTAAAATATCCAATTAGAATTGCTGGAGCCAGCATATTGCTTTGGCTTAATTGTTTTCAGCTACTTTGATCAATTCTCTTTTCTGAATGGTTTATGATCAGTTCTGATGCAAATGACTTTGCAGGATGGGCCACTAGTTTGTCTGCTTATGAAAGCGTTGTGGATTCAAATAACTCTTTCTTTAATGTTGTTATTGAGATGACTGATGCTGGTCACGGTATGTTGTTCTGTTCTGGCTATTCTTGCCTCTGGGCGTTTCTCTGTTTTTCTTTCAGGTCATTTGCAAAAAACCATTCTCACAAACTTGGGGCTTTGCTTATTCCCTTTGGCAAAAATTCCATCGTGTAAGAAAGCCCAGATTATGAGGCTTGAAATTCTAATTACGTATTGCACCAAAAATGCAGAGCACATGCAAGATATTGTGGGATTGCTCTTTAAATACATTGACATCTTACACCAGTCTGGCGTTTGCAAGTGGATATATGACGAGGTATGGATCCAAAATACCTATTTAGGACTATGAGTTGCAAATATGATAAGTTCAGGATACTACCTGCGGCCCTTGCGTGTATTTATTCATTTCTACATTATACATTAGCTAAGAAGGTAATTGGCTGGTATATGGACTTTATATTGCAGCAACAATGCTAGCCAAGAATCCTGACACTCTGCATTGCAGCATTTTCGTAATTGGGAACTTGAGGCTACATGCATTCGAGCTTCTTCTATAGTTTGCTAGATACAGCTTCTATCAAATGTTGTCAGAGCAAGTCTCTTAGGGGACATTAACATTATCAATTGTATTAGTTAAAGAAATAATAGCCTCAAACAGTTGTGAGAAATCAACCTTTTGATGACACATGTGCTCCTTAAACATCCCTCTGTCCTTTAATAGCTGTCACAAAATGTGATGATGTTTCCATCATGGTAAAAGTTCTGCAGAATGTGGAGAAATAGTTTATTGGATGACTCTGAATATGGGTAGAACTGGCAGATGTATCCATTAGGGCTTCAATGGAAGGGAAGTCATCTAAATTTTGGTCCTTGGAGCTCTATCTTTGATTGTGACTTTCGTAACATGGTAATGCATTACAATGTAAGCTTACAAGTTGAAGAAGCTTGTTGAGGGTACTTTTCTTACTAGAATAGTTGTTTTTAGTTTGTCAAATGAGAAAGCACTACCTCATTTGTGTTAAAAGAGAATTAAAAGAGAATAACGGATCTGTTGAAGTATCTCACATCGCATGTCTACCGGGTTTATATGGGCCGTGTATTCATGTGGTCTCCTTACACTTACCAGCTTAAGCTTTTGGGTTGGACATTCTAACAGCATCAAGGTTGGTTTTTGACAGGCCTGATAAAAAGAAAGAGATCGTAATTCTCTAATCTTTGTCACTGATTTGTTGAGCAGTAACTGAAGACACTTACAGACACTACCATGTGTATATGTTTCCATGTCTAAAATATTTTGAAATGAGTAAAATGGTATTTTAATTCTGTCTTTTGCACCAAAAAAAAGAAAGGAATGAGTAAAATGGTATTTTAATTCTGGCTTTTGCACCGAAAAGAAGAAAGGAATGAGTAAATTCTTGCATTTCGTACGTGAGTAGAAAATTAGACATAACATTTCCAAATTGCAAAGTACATTAAAACCTGTCAAATTGATCATAAATGGCAGTGGCATGGAATGAGTGAATATGCTTCGAGTTTAAATTGGAATTAAAGGAATCTGGACCCACCCTTTATGAGCACCTCATCTTGTGTGATTAAATATGAATGTCAGAGGTTCTCTGTGGATCTAATTTAATCTTTCGGTGAAGATTGCAGCTGTAAGGGAGACGATGTTCCACAATCAGGATAAGATCTCTCCAATGAGTTATGTGGTATCTATAGCATCAAATATGAAGGTATCCAAACTTTCCTTGTATAATGCGTTTACCTCTCTAAATTGATGATGTGCATGCATTCTATGGAAAATATTTGTATCTTTCCTAGTTCAAACTTCAGACCAATCCTGCTGGTCCTCTTCAAGTAAATTGGAATAGCATACAATGTAGATACTAGATATTGTCTATTGGAAGTTTAGGAGTCAGAGGGAATTGGTGTGATGAGGTAACATAAAGTCGTATTCAGATTTAACTTAGATTTTTGGGTTACAATGGCACCTAACGGAAGTCATAAGATGTGATCAATTTCCTTTGCTAGACAATAAGTATATCTGGTTGTACTTGAATGTTTCTTTTGATGGTTGTACTTGGATGCTTTTCCAGAGCAGTATCAAAACTTTTGACTTTACTTTCATCTTTTTATTCAGGCCAGCCTTAAAATATTGGACTTTAGCATACAGCTTCTACAAATTTTTTGCCCCTTTCTCCACTCAGTCCATTACTTTCGTCTACTTATTTACAACTCTTTTGGTATATGAATCAGGAAAAGTGGCATATGATAACTATTTCAATAAAAAACATAACTCCAAAAGGCATTGGAATATTTAATTTAATATCAATTTTTTGTCAGTTGTACCCACCAAAAGATTGGCTTGTGAAGTCATCCTTGCCTTCTAAATTTAATCCCAGCATCATCCGTGCAGTACTCGAGAAGCTTTCTTCAAGAAATTTCCGGTAATTTCGTCTCATCCTGCATCTGTTGATATGCGTATATTAGATATATCCTTTCCTCTTATGGGCATCTTGGAGAAAGAGGCTATATCATCTGAATATATACCATAGCAATCGTGAATGTGTCAAATACATTGACATGATGGATTTGCTCAGTGACATAGGATTGCATTGTCAATCTTTTTCTATATCTTCCTGAGCTTCCCTCTTAATGAAAGCAGTTCAAAAGAGTTAGTTTTTATTGTTGTGACTATCTGAAATACTTCCATTAGCCTAATTGTGTTCATATGCTTGAGCCTGGAGAACTTTCATCACATTCTTTCATGTGACCAACAGAATTTTTTGGGTGTCAAAGAAATTTGAAGGGGAAACTAACATGGTTGAGCCATGGTATGCAACTGCATATTGTGTAGACAAACTTACTGACTCGACAATCCAGGTATCAAAAGATGTGGTCCTCATAGACCTTAACTGTTTGTTACTGTATAGTCAACTTCCAAAGAATGCATTTTGGTGTTCACTTTTGATTCCTTATTATATATCAGGAGTGGGTGCAGCATGCTCCAAGTGAACATCTTCGTTTGCCAGTGGCTAATCAGTTTATTGCGACTGACTTGTCCCTCAAGAAGACTGATAAGGTGGTCTGATCAATCTTAGGTCCATTTGGCATGCTTTTTGAACTAATCCACCGTCTTGACATTCATAACATTGGATCAGGTCATGTGTCCACTTTTGTTGAGGAAAACAAGCTTTTCGACGTTATGGTACAAGCCTGATACGGTGTTCTCTGTTCCTAAGGCTACTGTACATCTAAAATTCATCTGCCCTTATGCTTGCAACTCTCCTCATGCTGAACTTCTTGCAAGAATTTTTAAAAGTTTAGTATGTGATTACTTGAATGAATATGGTAAGCCTTTGATGGTTTTATAAGCAATAAGTGGTCGTACAATCATTTATGATGTTTCTTTTGATGGATACCAGCAATGCCTGGTAAAACAATCGTAGCTTAAAGATGTCTCTCAGGTCATGACTTGTCTTCATTGCACTTGCAGATGCATCAAAAACCAATCCTTAAAAATAATTCTTGAATCTTGTCCTTGAAGGTCTTCTTAGATTTTTATTTTTTTTTCCTGTTGTATTCAGCTTATTATGCTGAGCTTGCTGGACTATATTACGGAATATGCCAGACAGATGATGGATATGAGGTATGTATCAAGATAAATTTGATACGCAGCTCATCCTGTGCAAGAGGATAACCAGATGCTCTCTGGACTCTTTGATGGTCACCTCGCGATGCCTTTAGCTGCATTTCTTTGTGGAATCACTTAGTCAAGAATGAGAGAAGCAATTATCAGGCCAAATTTTGGACTTTCAAAAATTTGTTGTAATTGGCAAGAGTTGACCCTTCTTCATCTCATACCATTCTTTTAGTGTATTAGGGATTGATGGGCATTTTTGTGAAAATAACTAAAAAAGACAGCTGAGTATCTGGAGTGCAGGTTCAATATGTGCCCGATTTCCTATAAGTTAAGAAATAAGTTGGACAGTTCTCTATTATAATTGTGTCAATTTCCTATCTGTGGCCTCATTTTGTCATGCATGATTGCCATCAAACTAGTTTCACTGTCTATCAATAACTGCTGATTCCTGGTTAGTTTTAGCACATTAATCAACTGAGATAAGAGTGGAATGATGTACAATGCCTGCATCAACCTATAGATTTTTTGCTTGTGGCTATTGGTTAGTCATTCGTTTTTTCTGTCCCATGCCAGCATATAGATACTTTATCTTGCTACAAGAGGCCCCAATCCACTACCCATCCAAGGTTTCTTGAATGTGTTATAAATTATTGTGACTATGTGATTTGCCTGCATGGGTGAAAGAATCAGCTTTTTTTATGTAGAGAGTTCTGGCCATAGGAAAAAAAATACACACACATATAGGTACATTTATTTTGTGTGTGTGTGTATTTACATATATATACAAATTGGGCATTGCTTCGATGCAGAAATATTTCCTTTTTCACATCCTCATCCCTCCAGTAAGTGAGGTTCTCCATTTAGAACATGCTCACTGTTTTTTCTGATTTTCTTAAGCTGGAAGTCAGTGGCTATAATCACAAGTTGCGGGTATTATTGGATACCATCCTGAAAGCAATGGCAGATTTTACGGTGAAGCCAGAAAGATTTTCTGTGATCAAGGTAATCATGAAATTTATGCTGCAGAAAGAAGCTTATATCAGTTCCTGTGTATCAATAATCTTTCATACACTTGGTTGAGGAAAGCTAGATAAGTGCAGGCCAGAAGCAGCAACTACTTTTTACATTGTTTGACTTTTGTTATATGATCTACCAAAACATTTGCATTAGTTCCTGTAAGGACTGCAAAATAAATTTTCTTGGCGGGGCCGTCAGGACTGCAGAACAATAGGAGAAGCATCCTGTTATGTGGGTTTTGTATTGGTGGAAATTGTGGATACTGCTGCTAATTGATCTAAAAGCTCAAGCTATTACGTGAAGAAGTATTTTACTGTTTAAATGTTTCAACAACCCCGCATGCATAGGCTAAACTTTGACCTAAGACTGAGGTGTGGAAATTGACTACGATTGGGGGACTCAGGAGAGGTTTGTCAGGACCTAGTATAATACCATGTTGAAATTGCAGGACCACGTAAGTTCAAGCTTTTAGATGGAGACATAATTTAAATTTTAAAATTCTAACAAGTTAATGTATTGAGATACTTTAAGTAGAATTGATATTATCTTTGCCTTATTTATACTCTCAAAGTGCATGTAGGCACAAAGTGCTATAGACTTGACAATCCATCTTCTCTTGGCAATCAAATAGCTTGGACAAGACCAATTAATTGTGAACTCTGGTCAACTCTTCTCAAGAAGCTTCCACAACATTAGGCAGAAATGCCAATCATTTTGTAGAGTAATGTTTTTATCTGGTCATAGTCAATATCCAATCGGGAAATCTCTTTGTACATGACTAAGTCGTGTAATTGCAAAAGGTCCAAATACACTTTGCTGATTCAAGCAATACCTCTTAAAAAGAACCACCACTAGAGCAGTAGCTTCCAGATTGGTTCTGTTATGCTTTGACATTAAAAACGTCATAAAGTAATCTTATACGTCAAGTTTCCTGAGCTATGTACCGGCTGCACCAATTACTGTTAAGACTCATCTTTTATTGTCTTCCAGGAGAAGTTGACAAAAAGTTATCAGAATTTCAAGTTTGATGAGCCAAGATATCATGCCTCATATTATCGCTCTTTAATATTAAATGACCATTCATGGCCTTGGGAGGAAGATCTAGAAATACTTGAGACTCTTCAGCCTGAAGACCTTTCTCGGTTTGCACCTACAATGCTCTCGAGAGCATTCTTAGAGTGTTACATAGCAGGTTCAGTGATTTTAGAAGTTATCCCTTTCTTTTTTAAGTTAACTCTCTCATATTTGAATCTTGATCTACTTTTATTTTGTTATCATCTCACTAGGGAATATAGAGAGTGATGAAGCAGAGTCAATTGTTCATCATGTCGAAGATGTTTTCTTTAATGGTTCTCATCCTATATGCAAGCCTGCACTCCAATCCCAGCTCATGACAAGCAGACTTGTCACACTCGACGAAGGTGTAAGTTACGTCTACTCAACTGAAGGCCTAAACCCAAAGGATGAGAATTCTGCATTGCTTCACTATATTCAGGTACTTTTACTCAACAATATTAATGAAAAGAACAAATTTCTGTCCGCATAACATTTTTCACGAAATCTTCTGGCCTGTCTTTTGCCTGAATAGACATTCAAGATGACTCCCGGCTCCAATGAACTTAATTGGCCTAGGCCTCCTTTGATCTGCTAGTATGTTTCTCTGGGTATGTGAGGCTGTGTTTTTCGGCCAAAAATCCATCCGGTGAACATCTTAAAGAATGCCTGTTCAAAAAAAAGAAAAAACATCTTAAAGAATGCTTTTAAAGTCAGACTGGACTAAAGTTCAGCAGAGAGATGGGGGTAGGTTCAACAATTAGAATTGTGCATGGTTTACCCCCTTGGGATGGTTGATTTCTGACACGCCAATTCACTTTCAGAAAGTATATGCTTATCCATTAGCAAAGACAAAAAGTTCATCAGATTACAAGCATTAAAAATCATGGAGTAACTCATTTTGGTAGGTCTACTGAGTCTTTTTCTGTATATATTTGATTACAATCCCCATGGATAATTGCAGATCCATCAAGATGACATTACTTTGAATATGCAACTTCAGCTTTTGGCTTTTATCGCAAGGCATGAAGCCTTCCACCAGCTCAGAACAGTTGAGCAACTTGGTTATGTCTGTTTGCTCACACATCGGTAAAACCATTTAATTTCTCCTTTCTTCTCCCCAGATGTGTGTTCTGCTAATTATTCTAAGGGTTTCGTGCAGATATGACCTCGGTGTGCATGGCCTGCAGTTCACTGTTCAGTCTGCCGTGAAGGTATGCCACAAGGTTCTCTGTGTTTTGACTGCCTCATCACCTTTAACTCCTTCACTTTGTTAATCTTAACAGTGCCCAAGGTACATCGACACAAGGGTCCAGAGCTTTCTTGAGTCTTTCGAAAGTAAACTTCTTAAGATGAGTGAGGTTGATTTCAAGGTGAGTTGTTTCTCCCGTGTTCCATCATGAAAATCATATCAGCTTGTCAAATAATCTTTAAACCATTACACGAACCTGTGGAATTTCGAAATTAACATCAAACCTGCCTTTGACAGAGCCATTTAAATGCACTAATCGAATCAAAGATGGAGAAGGACAAGAATTTGTGGGAAGAATCTGAGCGTCACTGGGAAGAGATAACTGATAGAACTTTCCTATTTGATCGAATAGAAACTGAGGTACAAGATATTGCCTCTCTTTATCTCTCTCTATTGCAGACATCAAATCCTAGTCTTCTCAGTAGTCACTGAGCAAATCAACACTATTTTTCATCTGCTGTTGGTTTCGCCTATATTCATCTTCTGCTTGATCTCTTTTTATGGAACTAAAGTTACCTGTATACAATTGGCAGTATGCCCTTTCCCTCCTCTCAGCTGAAACTGCCTAATTTATCTTCATAAAGCCAGACATGCAAAGCAACTCACAAAGATTCACTTCTTTTGCATCGGACCAGGTCGCAGCATTAAGGAAGCTGACAAAACAAGAATTGATAGATTTCTTCAACAAGCACATAAGAATTGGAGCGCCCAAGAGGAAGGTGCTCAGTGTACGAGTTTATGGGAGCAAGCATTCGTCAAAATTCGAAGTGGATAAAAATGAAGCAGTTGGACCAAACACAGTACGAATAGATGACATTTTCAGCTTCAGGGCATCGCAACCTCTTTACGGTTCACGTAGAAGAGGGTACGAACATATGGAAGTTCACAGCAATTCTAAATAAGCCAGAATTGAGGATCTTGAATAATATACTCCCGAAACATTTCTCCAAAATCTATATCACCACGCCACACTTGCCCCGTGGCATTTGTACCTTATAGCGTTTTAGTGTTTGGTGTGTATAAATGACTAAAGGTATTACTTGGGATTTACTGGACAGCGGAGTACAAGATTAGGTGTTTGCTCCAGCTCAATGTTGCTGACCGAGTGAGCAAAACTGCTCGTGCTGGAGTTAGGCTGTTTCCCATATCCGGATCTATACCATTGTGAGTTTCATAGCAAAACAAGCTCATAAACTATGAGAATTTTCAAATTGAAGAATGTCCTAGTTGCCAATTCTCCATCCAAGCATACTTGCTCTGTAGCGAAATGCTGGCTCTTCTCGCAATTAAGTACCAGAGGCATCTGGAAATACCGAGAGCTTGGCCCCTTGGCACCATAAAACATTATCCGATTCATGTTGAGGACGTCTGCCAAGAGGCTGCACAACCTCGAAGCATGGGAAAATGCTAGCAAAAGGCCGTGAATTGATGAGACATAGCCTAGATCGCAGTGCCAAAATGCGATGAATGATGTAGTTATGGTGCCACGCAATATTGTTCCATTGTCCTCCGTGGTCAATTTGTGGATGCTGCAAATTCTTGTTCTCAAATTAGACAATAGTGCTTGTTTTTAGATCTCGTATTCTGGGAACATTTAGAGCACAACGCCATAGCACTTGGGGACAACAATTATCGATTTGGACATTGTCAAACCGTTAACAAGAGATTGATCGAGATCGAATATCAATAAACTCGTCGAGAAAAATGAACCGGATAAAAAATTCATTCATTCAAAGAATGAATCATTGCTGCGTGAATTATCGATTTATGCTATCTAGGGACCAAATTGAACCAATTGAATGAAGACAATCTGTGTGAAAAAATATGTGAGAAGACTGGAAACAACTCGATTTTTTGGCTGGATATCTAGGGACAAAATTGATCTGATTGAATAGAGACACAATTCGTGTCTGAAAAAAAATATGTGAGAAGACAGGAAACAGCTCAACTTTTTGGCTGGATGTCTTCCCTATAAACGCTCAAACATATCCCAAATAGAGAAATCTAATCTCTTCCTCACACGACAGAATAAACAATGAGTTCAGTAAAGTCGATTCTAAGCCTGTGGTCCGCACGAGGGCCATCGCCCACGCCGCCGCTCGAGTGGTGGTGGTCGTGGTCGTGGTGGTGGAGGTCGTCATGGTTGGAGGGAGGATGGTAATACAAACGTGCGGTTTGTGGGCAGTGAGAGTGGAACCTTGCAGCCATCCTCACCCCTAGATCCAACAATTCCACGTACTTCCCCATGCCTCTCTCGACGCTTCCTCGTTCCTCCGCCGTTCTTGATTTAGGGAGAGAGAGAGAGATTTGCTGTTTGTGGGAGAGAAAAGAAGGAGCTTCAGGCGTTATATAGTCGAAGCCACCGCGTTGCTTATTGCATTGGACCTTTCCTCTCTCTTTCCCTACCAAGAATTTTCGCGTTGACAATTGACTTGTTGGTCCAGTACTTTGTGTTAATCTCTTTCCCACCCCCTTCGGGCATGAGTTTTTTCTATTGAGTCCATCTTCTTCTCTTTTTGGTTCTCACCTAGTTTGACATTAAAGGCGACCCTCTCTTTTCACTTTGCCATAGCAGTATTACTTCGCGGTTGCATGTATTGAAGCTGGAATAAGGATATTCTTGTACTCATGGAAAAAATGAATATTGAAGATTAGACGGACTTTTTGGATTACCCATATGTGCATCAACAACCGGCTTAGGTTTAGTCACTAGCAACTAATCAATTTGATGTGGTGGTCCATCCATCGTACTTCATATGGTAGCCATAGCCACGATCGGCAATTCAAAACCTTTCGGCTTTAGATAGTGAGGGACAGAATTGACAATACATCAAAGAGGAGGTGGGGAAATATCGGGATTTCGAGAAATGGAGGGGCAGAAAGTGGTAAGTTTGGCCAAGACAGAGGGCCTCTGTCGCTTTCTTGGCTTTTCATTCGGCCCCTCCCGGAAATTGGCTTCCAGGAAGGTAAAAGGCGTCCAACTTTTCCGGCCTAACGCGGTCCGCAATAGCCGGCTTGACTTGTGAGGACGCAGTCCAGCTCGCTAGTTTCCTTGTCCTCCGTCAGACAGAAAGAAACTCCGAAGTTTCGTCTGTTTCCTTCTTTTTATTTTTTTTAATTGCCACTTGACATAAATAATTGGACAATGAATACGTTCAGCCGTCAAAATAATGAATGGAAAAAAAGAAAAGCATCACGAGTATGGCAATTCGTCGCGCCTTCAATGATGAATGAGACAAATGCAGTTGGACTCCACGACACGGGAAAAGTCCGAGCACATGCAGTGCTTTGTTCAAACGAAGTGGCTTAATATGCTTTCTCTTCGAGAATTTCTTCTGGAAAAGGAAGGGAGTTCACACAATGAATCGAGGAAAAAGTCAGTGCTAAGGTGGTTGGTCTAGTGGTAAAAAATTTCCTGTCATTCGATTCACCCAGTAAATGAACCTCTAAAAACTTGCGCTATGTTCCTTAGCTGCTACATCCCGATTGTGAATATCTTGATAGGGATGGCTCACCAATTTTGGACCTTTCGGTAGTGGATGGCTGAATATTTTATGGCGGGTGCGAAGCTTTTATGATAACTTAGAGGGAATCGTCAAGGCGGATCACCCATCTCTCTTTTAATTATATAAAAGATTAAAGCTCGTGCATAGTATTGCCGTCTACTAATTTGTCTAGTATCCACAATATATCGATGCAACCAATTGTCAATTCTAGTCAATTTTTCTTGATATTCATTAACATAAAAATTAAAAAGTAAATTCTTTTCTTGAATACTATCAATTTTGTTCTACCTTTTTTTACTGTTGGAGGAAACGCACTGTTTGAATGAAGCATGGACAAATTAAGTGACCGGTGTATTGGAATGGACGAGGCCTGGAACCAGGGATGCATCGATCCATTTCTTGACGCCGTCGGGTTGCTTTAAGAGTCTGCGGTAGGCTGTCAGTTGACTGGCTACGTCTCAATTTCGCACGGCCAGAATAATCAAACATCCTAGAGCTGCGCAAGCAAAGGAGAACGGATTAGGATTCACTCAAAAGAAACAAGACTTGGAGTGTCTATCCCTTCGTGACAGCAAGAGGCCATCTAATGAATTTCATAGTCAGTATCGGTGAGATGGTTATGAAAATTTACAAGCATTCTAAAGATTTTTGCTAAAAGTTCTCATAAGAGTAGCCCCGCTCCGTACTTATATAGTGATTCCATCGGGTGTAATTTATAATTTAACACACCACCAATAATAGTTATAAAATTCATTAGGAGCTTAGCTCAACCTTTTTTTCAATGCATTCTTGCACTCACACCTTAGGAGGGACAATAGTTTTAAATAGTGCATATGAACCTAATTCATGGTATCGCTAATAATATTGGTTGGGTTACCATTACTGTTAATTTTTCTCAAGTGACTTAAGTCTCATTCCCCTTGATTTATCATAAATTAATCTTCTTCCCACGGGTTTAGTTAGAGAATTACACAATCGATGGACATAAATTCATCTTTAAGTAGCTATTATACCATATCATGTCTCAATTTGATGTGTCTATTTTTACCATTGAAAATCTTATTCTTTAGAATGGCTATTACCATTTGTTAATCACAATGCATAGGCACAGAAAGTGTCAATTTCATTCCCAAAGAAATATCTTGAAGTTTCTTAGGGTCTGTTTAGTAACATTTCTACTCCAAGTAATAATTTCTTTTTAAAAATAGTTTTTTTTTCTATTTCTATTCCTTAGAACAATTTATAAGTAAAAAAATGTGTTTGGTAACTACACAATATTTCTATTCTCGAAATAAATAAATAAAATATGAATGCATTTAGTACGACCCACAATTTTTTTTGTAACATAAATTTCTTTTAATTTTTTAATAATTTCTCCTTTGGCCGGCGGTTGTAGTGACCGGTAGCAGCCGGCGTCCGGCAGTAGGGGGCGATGGAGGGCACACAATGAGGAAGAAGAAGAGAAGAAATAAAAGAAAAGAAAGAAAATGACATATTTTTAGAAATTATTCCTATGAACAATAAGCTACTTTTTTCTATTTCTTATTCATGTTCCAAATCTATTCCCCGCTACTTTTCTATTTTGAAGAATAGAAAAATTAGTTGACATTATCGAACGGATTTATATTCTTTTTTTTTCTGGAGAACAAAAAAACAGAAATCAAGAGAAATAGGAAACTTACCAAACGGAGCCTTAACCACTTAGCCTCATTGCCAGCCAGTCTAGAGCTATAAATTCTAACTCCATTGTGGATTTAGCAAATATTTTTTGTTTAGTTGCTTTCCAAGTTATAGTACATCCATCAAAAGTGAACACCTATTCATTAGTGGATTTTATCTCATCTGAATTTGAAATCCAATTAGAATCTTTGTATTTTTCTAATATAGTAGGAAATCCACTATATAAAATGCCATGGTTTATGGTTTCTCTCAAATATTTCATTACTCTGTTCAAAGCAATCCGATGATCGTGATTAGGATTTTGTGTGTATCTACTCAGTCTACCAACGGTGAACACACATCTACTAGTGAATTTTGTCTCATCTGAATCTAGCAAAACTTTGGCTTTAATTGATGTACCGCACTAGTGGTAGCTTTTCAATTAGCAACCTCAAAATAAGTTTTTCTTGTAAAATGATGTTTTCCACTGGCTTGTGATAATCATTGATATATGTCTTGGTCTCCTTATCATCGGGCATTTTCCATCAATAATCATTTTCGATCACAAACTACTGTGTACCCAAATCTTTGGCAGTGTACTTTGCAGCCATAGATTCCCTTTTTTTTAACTTCTTTGTACAGATGGTAGACATCAAACAATTTTTTAAAAACTATACCAATAATTGGGTGCCTACATACCTTGTTAGCATGTATCCATTGTTCTTGCAACTTATTACGGTTTAATCAAGCTCCGTAAGTGTGAAAGCTATTCCGTGCATATCTAGGATAGAGAAAATTCTTTCTTGCCACCTTTTGAAGTTTTTACCGTGCTCCATTTACCTATCCCTTTCAAGTGAAATGGGAATTCTAACTAAGAAAAAGGGTGATATGGGTGTTTGATTTGATTGTAGTTTTCATTTGTCATGTTAAAAGTGTAATACTTTTAAACAATGTCTATCAAAAATATAAACATTTCATTATATCTATATATAGGCAAAAGTACACTTTGAGTGTCAAAATTTGGTATATAGAGACACTAAAACGATCAAAAGTTACAGAAGTGATAAGTATCGAAATTGGAGCAAAATGGATCGATTACGTGCCAACGGTGAGAAAATCCAATCAAAATGCTGATGTGACGATTTTCTGGCAAAATAGGCGCAAAATGACATTGTTTTGCACGCTAATGTAGTTAGATATGTGCAAAAATGACGTTGTTTTGCTGATGTGGCTAAATAATTAATATAAATATTAATTAAATTAAATTTAAAATTAAATTTATTAATATATTAATTTAAAAAGAGAGAGAAAAAGGAGGAGAAGGCAGGTGGCTGAGCCCTCGCCGCCGCCGCCTCCTCCTTTTTCTCTTTTTTTGCGTGGATGCGCCAAAGCTGAGACCAGTAGGCCTCATGCGCAGGCATGTGGTTCACGCAAAAAATTGGGTGTGCTGCACGCGTCAGTCGTCGGTCTCTCTCAACTAGAACTGATTAATTATTGTATGGACATGGTCTATATAGCACGTGCGATCACATACATACGTGCATAGATATATATATATATATATATAAACTCAACGACTTTAATCGATTAGTGTGGACGAGAGTCGGGGTAAAAGTTTCCCGCTGAAATGGGCCATGGTACACTCAGAACTGGGAATTTCTCGGAAGGACTCATTAGCGGACAGCATGCAAGAAGATGAGCTGCTAAGATGTGATATTTTTTCTTTTTTCCCCTTCTCAGTTCTAACAAGGAAACTGATGCGACGCACCATGTCAATAAAATATAGAATGATGAAGTCCTCCGTTCAAAGACAATGGGCTGAGCTCAAGCTGGAACAGGTCAAATTCATATGTTAAAAGACGATAGGCTGAGCTCAAACTGAAGAAATGCAAAAACTCTTCCTTTCAAGCTTTTCTTGAACGCAGAGAGCAGAAGATAACGAATGGCAATAACCATGGTGGATGGTGATTGCATAATCAAGGCCAGAAATGACAAGAGAGAGTACAGGAGGGTCGTTCTTGAGAACTCTCTGGAGGCTCTTCTCATCAGCGATCCTGACACTGATAAGGCAAGAATCAATGCTTGAAAAAAGCTTCCAGGCTAAGCTGTTTCACATTCTTTCTCGTTTCTTGGTTGAAGCACTTGATAAGAAAATCCTGTCCCTTTTTCTTTGTTGTTAGATTAGATAGATGTTCTAAAGCTGAGTTGTTTTTTGTGCTAGTGTGCTGCTTCTATGGATGTGGGTGTTGGCCACTTCAGCGATCCTCAGGGCATTGAGGGTCTGGCACATTTCCTCGGTACTCACTGTTTGTCTGTCTTTTTCTTGAGCATAGGGAACATTTTTGCAGTAGGCAACTGTTTATCCCCAAAATAATTGGACAGGAAGGCCAGTCAATTAAGCATGTCTTCAAAGGTTGCGTGCGACACATTGCTCGAACCACATTGCGTAGTTGAAAAGAATCAAGAATAAGGATTAACTACTGTAATTATGCTCTGATATCATCAAAGATCCCCACCCTTTTGTTATTTCATAAGGTCGAGGCTTACCTGCACGAAACTTGAAAGGTGACTTGAAATTAAAACTCTCCTGTTACTTCTTTGGTGTGATGATGACTTTGCGCATTATCCTTAGTAAGGATAAGTTTAGACGTTGAAAAGCAAATAATTAACTGCTGAATGCATGCCCTCATTCAGAAGTGAAGAAAGGTAACCTAACTTATTTTCGTCTTCTTATAATTTGAATGCATCATATGCAGAGCATATGCTGTTTTATGCTAGCGAGAAGTATCCGGAGGAAGAGAGTTTTACCAAATACACATCTCAGGTACCACCGCTGACCATACAAGGCTTCTTGTTTGTTTTAGCTGCTAGTCTACCCTTTGCTTCCGCAAGTAAATTGTGTAGCTCAAAAGGACAACCAGATTTGGAGAGGCATCTGCAGCATTTTTAAAGGCTGCACTTGTATTTTTAGCATGTGGGCCCATCTATGCTTCTCTCCTTCTGCAAAGTTCGATTTCTTGATAATCAAGGATTGTGACACCCAAAGTTTTTTCAATTTGGAAGCAGAGACCTAGATTGTATTGCTTGTACTTCCAAAATTACTCGTGTGCCTGCTCTACCTGGTAAACGCAGTAGGCCTTTCCAGATGGACGTTATGTAATGATAATTAGTTGACATTCTGATGTATCTCTTCATTATATCTTCGAGAAATGGAAAAGAACCTTATTCTTTTTGAGCCTTTGAGGAACATCAAATTGTCTTTCACTTTAGAAGATTAGTGAATAGATCTGTGCAGGCAACTCGAGATGCTACAAATTATACCTGCATTTTAAGTCCTGTGCGAATTTACTAAGGACTATTGCTAAATTTAAAATTATTTTCAATTTCATGTGTTCAATTAACTTATTTGCCTGAATTAGATCTTCTAAGAAGTCTTAACATTTACCCTTAATGCTGATCTGCATATTCCGTGGGTAATTTTCCTAATCATTTCATATAGCACGGAGGAGGAACGAATGCTTTCACAGATTCTGACAGTACCAACTATCACTTTGTTGCAAATGCTGATTGTTTTGAGGAGGCTTTGGACAGGTAGATGGTAGTTTCATATGCTCTTGCAATCCAACTGTTCCATTAAGGCACTCTCTGAGTGTTATTTGCTTCTGCAGATTTTCTCAGTTCTTTGTCAAGCCATTGATGTCACCCGATGCTGTTCAGAGGGAGATACAAGCAGTTGATTCTGGTGATTATGCTTCACTGCATTTTGGAATGTTTTCTTCCTCTGTAGCTCGAGGAAATTATATCATGAAACCAATATTGGTGCTCCATCTGAAATATGACTAATTGCTTCTTCCTTTTCTCTTATAGAGTTCCAAATGAACTTTCTTTCTGATTCTTGGAGAATAAACCAGGTACCACGTGTTCAACTGCCTTAACCGCACATAGATTTTGACACTTTTTGAAAATTTTGTCCAATCTGCAGCATTAAACTGTAACTGCTAAGAAGTATCCAAGGGTTGATTTGGGATGATCCAATTTTTACATCCATGACAATATGTTCAGCACTTCTGAATTTTGTGTATTCTTAACCTACTTCTGAAGAGAAGGTTCCTTTCATACTCTTCACTGTGCTTCTTTGCTAAGGATGGTTACAAAACCTATATTTCAACCAGTGACTTCAGGTCGTGTTGAATGTTGATACTGACATGCTTTTCTTGGCATTGTTGGGAATGGTCATGGTGTATACATACTAAGGGTTCTAATTTAATGTGTTTTTGTTCATCTCCCTGCGCACAGCTTGAGAGGCATCTGAGCATGGAAGGACATCCATATCGTAAATTTGGTACTGGTAGGTACTTTTTGGTGAATCCACTTGGCCATGTTATAACACCCCTAGTTCCCAAGTGGTGGAAGAGTGCTTTTGAAGTGATACTCAAGTAAAGACTCACCCCCTAGAGGACATTACATCATTACGCATTTAAAGGTCTTGAGCTATGTGGGCTCAAGAAAGGCCATTACATACTTAGCAGGACAAATAAGTTGCCTATGCTGCTTCCCATACCTGCCAAATCTTTCCAATAACAATTCCATTTCTCCCCGCATAAAAAATGCCATTCTAGTGTTTCTTCATTTTTTCACTTCAAATGCGATATTTTGCTTCAGAAACTCACTGCCCAGAAACATATCACATTCTGTTACCAGACAAACAGTTTCAATTACAAAAGTTAACTTAAGCTTGTCTTCATTCACGTATGCAACTTGATATACTTCGCACTGAATCGCAAAGGAAAAAAGCTAGTCCGAGACCAAATAAAATCAATTGGGTTTCAAACCATCTTAATTGGACATAACCTTGAAGCAAATAGCCTCATCAATCAGTTGAGTAAATGTTTGACACAGTACGAATTATTTGCTTTTGTAGAGTAGATCTCCATATTGAGCATGAACTTGTACAGTGGCAGGTTCTGATTCCATTGAATTCTGCCAAATAATGGGGAAGTCATTGGACCAGTTGATAAGCTCCTATCTGGAGGAAAAATAGAAAGCTGATCGATTCTAAGTGCTATTTTTGTTTCTGAAGAACGATACCGAGCTTCTTCTTCTTTTTTTCCTTAAATAAGGTTTCAGCATTCCTATTTTTGGTTTTCCTGAGCTGTAAATTGACTTGGAACCATCTGAAATGCTTATTATTAGACTATGGGGTCTATGACACTGTAATTGTGAATACTTCGCTCCTTAGGAAACGGACAAACTTTAGAAGTTCAACCAAAGGCAAAGGGGATTGACATAAGACAGGAGCTTATTAAGTTCTATGAAGAAAATTACTCTGCCAATCTCATGCATTTGGTTGTATATGGCAAAGGTACTGCTTGTGTCTATATATTGCAGTTCACAACTATTAGATTCTCTTCATTCAGTTTTGCAATTTTATGGTTCTCCACAGGATCTCTTGATAAGATCCAAGATCTAGTGGTTGAAAAGTTTCAGGCTATTTGCAACAACAATCAGAGCTGTTTTCATATTTCTGGTCACCCTTGCTTAGGGGAACATTTACAGGTCCATTTCTGCAGTCTGTTCCCATGCTTTGTTCGTTGGAGTATATAAACATTCCTCATTTCCCATCTGGTATTAAATTTCTGTCCAGAAAAAAGTTAAAGAGGCTCCTTGTGGTTGTTCAGGTTCTTGTTAAAGCCGTTCCGGTATGTGATGATCACATGCTACAAATTCAGTGGCCAATGCCTGCCACCATCCACCACTACAAAGAAGCTCCATGCAACTACCTCACCCATCTTATAGAGCATGAGGGAGAAGGTTCTCTATTTCATGCCTTGAAAAGATTAGGTCCGTTTCTCATGTCATTTACATTGCTTGTCATATCGAAATCCTCAGAGGGATTCATCTTGATGATAATGTTCCTTTCTGCTATGACAACCTTCTTGATTGATCTATTATGTCCTTCTGGTAATTGCACTCAAATGAACACATCTCATTTTCCATGTAGGAGACTTTTTTGTCATTTAAATGCGGTCCCGTATATTCTGGTTTCTTGCCCACAATATGCTTGAAATTCCAATTAAAGCAGAATAAAGTCATACTCTTTGCTTTTTACTCAACACACGGACCCCTGGAGTGCCATAACTTGGCACAAGAGGACACGTGCCATAACTTACGAAAATAACACTTGAGTGCCAAAATCGAAGAGAAATTGATCACTTAAGTGTCACTCCGGCCAAAATCCAGCCAAAAGTTGACTTGTCAATTTTCTGGCAAAGTGAGTACAAAATGACGCCGTTTTGGCATGTTAACATGGCCAAATAATGCAAAAACGGTGTCGTTTTGGGCTAACGAGGTAAAAAAATATATAAATTAATTTAATCTAATTTAAAATTCAATTTAGTTAAAATATTTTAAAATAATAATTCTAATATTAAAAAAATTTAAAAAAGGAGGGGGAGGTGACTGAGGATTGAGCCCTTAGCCACCACCGCCGCCTCCCCGCCGTCGCCGGGAAGGGCCGGCGACAAAGGGGAAGGGTCGGCCGGGGTCGCAAGCCCTCGCCCAAATCGTGGCGAGTGGTGAGGGCTTGCGGCCCTCGCCCGCATCCGACAAGGGTCGGCGGCCCTTGGCCCGGCGAGCGAGGGCCGCCGACCCTCATCGGATCGGGCGAGGGCTGCAACCCTTGCCCCAGATCGGGGCAAGGGAGTGAGGGCTCACGAGCCCTCGCCACTTGTCGGCCGGGTCGCGGCCCCGGCCAAGGGCCGACGACCCTAGCCAACCCTCCCCCTCCGTCGCCGGCCCTTCCGGCAACGGCGGGAGGAGCAGCGGCAGCTGAGGGCTCGGCCGCCTCCCCCTTTTTTTTTTTTTTAATTTTTTAATATTAATATTATTATTTTTAAATATTTTAACTAAATTTAATTTAATTAATTTTTATATTATTTTTTTATCACATCAGCCCAAAACGACGCCGTTTTTGCATTATTTGGTCAGGTTAACATGCAAAACGGTGTTGTTTTGCACTCGTTTCGTCGGAAAATTGATACATCAACGTTTTGGCCGAACTTTGGCTGGAGTGGCACTTTAAGTGATCCATTTTTCTTCGAATGTGGCACTTAAGTGACACTTTCGTAAATTATGACACTTAAAGTGTCTCTTTGTGCAAAGTTATGGCACTTGAAGCGTTCTTATGCCATTTTTACTCTGAAAAGGGTCATGATCTACCTGTATCAGGAGACATAAAGAGTTTAATTGACCAAAAGATTTTCATCATTTTATGCTCTATGGAGCATGGAGCATAAACTTAGGATGAGTTTGAGTGAACATTGCTTTTGTACTTTTACCTTCCCCTTTTCTGGTTGCATTCAGAAACTGACTTTAAATTAATGTCAAACGCTTGAAACCTTTTCAAAACATGCAATTATTGACATATAGAATCCTTTAGGACGTTTTTAAAGCTTAAAATAATATTTTCTTGCAAAGTTTTTGGCGGAAAGCAGAATTTACTCTTTTATAGGCTTAAACATGCAGATTAGACCATGCAAAATTTATGTTCTTCTGGGATTGAGGGGGCATATAAACATCTAAAATTGCTGGAGCAAGCATGTTGCTTTGGCTTAATTTTTTTAGCTACTACAGACAGTTTTATTTTAGGCAAGATTTATGATCAGTTCTGATGGAAATGACTTTGCAGGATGGGCCACTGGTTTGTCTGCTTGTGAAAGCTATGTGGATTCGAATTCCTCTTTCTTTGATGTGGTTATTGCGATGACTGATGCTGGTCACGGTAAGTTATTTTGTTCTGTCCATCCTTGCCTCCGGGTTTTTCTCTATTTCTTTTCAGGTCATTTGCAAAAACCAGTTCTCACCAAACCGAGGGCTACGCTTATTCTCTTTAGCGAAAAATCCATCATATAACAATGACCAGACTATGAGGTTTGACCTTCTGTTCACATATTGCAACTGAAAGCAGAGCACATGCAAGATATCGTGGGATTGCTATTTAAATACATTGACATCTTACACCAGTCCGGTATTTGCGAGTGGATATATGACGAGGTATGGAGTATGGATCCCAAATATCTATTCAGAACCATCAGTTGCAAATATGATAAGTTTAGGATACTGCTAAGCAGCCCTCGCATGCATTTACTTTTTTCGACGTTGTACATTAACTTAATAATTAATTGGCTGGTATATGGACTATATGTTCAGAATCCTGCCACTCCACATTGAAGCATTTTCATAATTGGCAACTTAACGCTACATGTGTTCAAGCTTCTTCCATACTTTTGTAGATGCGGCTTCGATATTGTGTTGTCGGAGCAAGTCCTAGGGGACATTCACATCGTCAACTTTAATGGTTAAAGGAAATTAATAGCCTCAAAAAGCTGTGAGAAGTCGACTTTTTGATGATTCATGTGCTCGTTAAACATCCGTCTCTCCTTTAGTAGCTGTCACAAGTATGAAAATGTTCCCATCATGAATGATGTATCTGTCGAGCTCTGCAAAATGTGGAAAAATGATTCATTGGATAACTCTGAATATGGGTAGAACTGGGTAGATGTCCCTGTCAGCACTTAACGGAAGGGGAGTTATCTAAGTTTTGGTCCTTGCAGCTCCATCTTTGATTGGGACCTTCTTAACATGGTAGTGCACTATAACGTAAGCTTACAAATTCAAGAAGCTTGTCGAATGTATTTTCTTACTAGGATCGTGGCTCTTAGTTTATTAAATAAGAAAGCACTACCCTGTTTGTGTCAAAAGAGAATAATGCATCTATTAAAGTATCCCACATCACTTGTCTATGGGATCTCCCTCCCATATCAGCTTAAGTATTTGAGTTGGACTTTCTAACAACATCAAGCTCGTTTTTTGAGAAGTTTCTTAACATAAAGAGATCCGAACTCTCTAATCTTTGTCAGTGTTTTCTCGTACGGTACCCTAAAGACAATTATTTAGCACTACCACGTAAAGATGTTTCTATGTCTAAGACATTTGAAATGAGTAAAATGTTAGTTTAAGTTTATCCGTCTGTCTTTTGCACCAGAAAGAAGAAAGAAAAGAGTAAATTCTTGCGTTTCATACACGATTAGAAAATTTAACATGCAAAAGCCATAACTTTTTAACATTTCCAAATTCCAAATTACATTAAACCTGTCAAATTGATCGTAGCTGGTAGTTGCATTTAATGGCCAGATGTCCCTCAAGTTTGAATTGGAATTAAAGGAATCTGGACCTACCCTGTATGAGTACCTCATCTTGTATAAGCACATCAAAAATAAACATCTTCTCTGTGGATCCTCATTTTATCTTGCACTGAAGATTGCAGCTATTCACGAGATGATGTTCCACAATCAGGATAAGAACTCTCCAATGAGTTATGTGGTCTCTATAGCATCAAACATGAAGGTATTGAAACTTCCCTTGTATAATGTGCTTACCTCTCACTTGATGATGTGCAGTCTATGGTAAATACTTATATTTTTTTTTCTAGTTCAAATTTCTGACCGATCTTGCTGGTTTATCTTCAAGTAAATTGGAATGGCATATGATGTAGATTCTAAATATCGTCTCTTGGAAGTTTAGGGGTCAGATGGAATTGGTTTAATGAGGTAATGTAAAGTCATATTCAGATTGAACTTACATAATTGCTTTACAACATCTGACACTGAATCCAGTTGGCAGTTGTATGATGAGATAAATTTCCTTTGCTAGACAATAAATACATCTGGTTGTACTTGGATGTTTCATGTCCTAGTTTCAGTGTTCGAGAGCAGTATCAAAGCTTTTGATTTTATTTTCCCCTTGACTATTCAGGTCAGCCTTAAAATACTGGACTATATTTTGTAGCTACTACTAATCTTTTGCCCCTTTCTTCACTCCGTGGTCAACTTATTCATAGCCCTCCCTTTCCCTGCTATATTTGATTTTTGGCTTATGAATCAGGAAAAGTGGCATATGATAACTATTTCTGTTAAAACATAACTTCAAAGAGCAATGGAAGATTTAACCTATTATCAATATTTGTCAGCTGTACCCCCCAAAAGACTGGCTAGTGATGTCATCCTTGCCTTCTAAGTTTAATCCAAGCATCATCCATGCAGTACTAGAGAAGCTTTCTTCAAGAAACTTCCGGTAAGTTCGTCTCGTACTGCATTCAGTGATACACCTATATTAGATGTATCATTTCCTCTTATGGACATCTTAGAAAATGAGGTTCCAACTGTTCTCAGTGATTTTTGTTTCTGGAAATAAACCCTAGCACGGTAGAAAATTGTGAATGTGTCGCATACATCAACATTATGGATTTGCTGATATGCTATCAAAGTTGTCATCCTTTTCTTACTTCCTTATTGATGAAAGTTACTCCATTGGAGAAAAGGATAAAATGCTTATTTTACTCAGATGAGTGACACATGAATGCAGTTTCAATCTTTTTAATATCTTCCTAAGCTTCCCTCTTAAGAACACCATTATTAGGAGAGTAGTTTTGATCGTGATGACTATCTGAACTACTTTGATCAGCCTCAATGGATTCATATGCTTAAGCTTGAAGAATTTTCATTACGTTCTCTCATGTGACCAACAGAATTTTTTGGGTGTCGAAGAAATTTGAAGGGGAAACTAGCATGGTTGAGCCATGGTATGCAACTGCATATTGTGTAGATAAACTAACTGACTCGACAATCCAGGTATTGAAAGATGAAGTCCTCATAGACCTTAACTGTTTCTGCTTTAATAGTCAAACTCCAAAGAATGCATTTTGATGTTCGCTTTCGATTCCTTATTGCATACCAGGAATGGGTGCAGCATGCTCCAAGTGAAAATCTTTGTTTGCCTGTGGTTAATCAGTTTATTGCCACTGATTTGTCCCTCAAGGAGACTAAAAAGGTCTGATCTATCTTAGGTACGTGTGGCGTTCTTTTTTCACAATTCCACCATCTTAATGTATGTTGGTGAAGTTGGAACAGGTCATGTTTCCAGTTTTATTGAGGAAAACGAGCTTTTCGACATTATGGTACAAGCCTGATACGGTGTTCTCTGCTCCAAAGGCTACCGTAAAACTAAAATTCAACTGCCCTTATGCATGCAACTCTCCTGATGCTGCACTTCTTGCAAGAATTTTTGAGCATTTACTATGCGATTACTTGAATGAATATGGTAAGGCTTTGATGGTTTTTGAGCATTAAGCAATCGTGCTATCATTTGTAATTCTTCTTTTGATGGAAATCCAGCAATGCCTGGGAATCCGTTGTAGCCTAAAGATGTCTCCCAGGTCATGTCCTGTCTTCAGAACTCTTGCAGATGCATCAAAAGCTGATCCTTTCGAGTTTTTCTTCAATCTTATTCTTAAAGATCTCTTTATATTTTTTCTGTTGTATTCAGCATATTATGCTGCACTCGCTGGACTGTATTACGAAATAGACTCGACAGATGATGGATTTGAGGTATGTATCTCTTGCTAGAGTTAAATTTGTATGCAGCTCATACTGCATAAGAGGATAACCAGATGCTCTCTGGACTCTTTGATGCTCGCCTTGCGATGCCTTTAGTTGCATTTCTTTGTGGAAATACTGAGTCAATAATGAGAGAAGCAATTATCAGTTCAAATCTTGGACTTTCAAAAAATTGGTGGATAAGGCAAGAGATGGCACTTTTTTTTTCATGCCATTCTTTAGGGTATTAAGGACAGATGATGGTCTTTGTGCAAAAAAAAACACAAGTGAGTAATTAAAAGGAACCGATACTCTTCACGAGGATGATATGTACACTTGGACTCCGTCTACTTTTCCCAAGACTGCAGCCTGATTTTCAATAATATTTGCCTAAAAGTAGGACCCTCTGTCATACTTTGCTTTCTCAAAATTTTGCAACATCAAAGTTAGGTCTCCACATATGGAGTGCAGGTGCAATGTGTGCCAAATTTCCTGTATTGACCTATTGCACCATAAATATTTTAGATATCTTAAGAAATAAGTGCGCAGTTATCTTCTATAACATGTCAATCTCCTATCTGCGGCTTCATTTTGTCATGCATGATTGTGCATCAAAGAACTGCTTATTCCTGGTTGGTTTTACCATATTCATTGAGCAAAGAATGGGATGGTTGTACAATACCTGTATCAAACCCATTGCTACTTATAAAATTTTTGCTTATGGCTATTGGTTAGTCATTCATTTTCTCAGTCCCCATACCAGGATATAGATACTTTATGTTGCTGCAAGAGGCTCCAACCTAATACTCATCACCCATCAAGCTTTCTTGGATCTCTTATTTATTATTGTGACCATGCAATTTGCCTGTATGGGCGATCAAATTAGCTTCTTTCATATAGACAAAGTACTCACAAAAGAGAAATATATATGCACATATACATATGTACATGTACGTATCTATACAAACTGGCCATTGCTTTGATGTAGAAATATATATTCCCCTTTTTCACATTGCCATTCCTGCAGTAATTGGGTTCTCCATTTATCACATGCTCACTCTTCTTTCTGATTTTTTGTTTTTTTAGTTGGATGTGAGTGGCTATAATCATAAGTTGCGGATACTGCTGGATACTGTACTGAAAGCAATGGCAGATTTTACAGTGAAGCCCGAGAGATTTTCTGTGATCAAGGTAATCGTGAAGATTTATGTAGCAAAAAGAAGCTTATATTAGTTGATATGTGTCTATAATCTTTCTTACCCTTGGTTGAGGGAAGGTAGATAAGTGCAGGCCAGATGCAACTACCTTTTTACATTGTTGAACTTTTGTCATCTGCTCTGCTGTTGAAAGCTTTTGCATTAATTACTGTTGAAAGCATAGCATTAACAATGTGGAAATTGTGGGTACCGCTGCTAATTGATCTAAAATTCTAAGATGTTACCTGAAGACATTTTGTACGGTTTAAATGTTTTAACGACCCCCCTGCATGGGCTAAACTTTGGCCTGAGACTGGAGCGGGGAAACTAATTGCCGGACCTGATGTAATACCATGTTCAAACCGCTGGACCACGTCAACTAGTCTAAAAGTTCAAGTTATCAAATAGAGAAATGATTAAATATTTTAATATTCTAACGACTTCAATGTATTGAAATACTTCAAGCAAGCAACATTGATATTATTCTTGCCTTTTTCATACTCTCACCACATCTTGGCACAAAGTACTGCAAACTTGACAATCCATGTTCTCGTGGAGATTGAATAGCACGGACAAGACCAATTTATTATCAACTCTCGTCAACCTTTCTGAAGAAGAATATTAGGCAAAAACGCAAGTTATTTTGCAGAGAAATGTTTTTATCTGGTTATATTCACTATCCAATCAGGTAATCTCTTCATACATAACTAAGTCATAAAATCATAAGGGTCCAAATACACTTTGCTGGTTCTAGGAATACATCTTAAAAGGGCTGGCGCTAAAGCAGTGGCCTCCGCATTGGTTCTATTGTGCTTTGACATTAAATACTTCAAAAATTAATCTCAGCCTCCAAGCTTCCTGAGCTGTGTACTGGCTGCACCAATTGCTATTAAGACTCGTCTTTTTCATCTTCCAGGAGATGTTGACAAAAAGTTATCAGAATTTCAAGTTTGATGAGCCAAGCAATCATGCCTCTTATTATTGCTCTTTAATACTGAATGACCATTCATGGCCTTTGGAGGAAGATCTAGAAAGACTTGAGACTCTTAAGCCTAAAGACCTTTCTCAGTTTACTCCGACAATGCTCTCAAGAGCATTCTTAGAGTGTTACACAGCAGGTTCAGTATTTTCAAAAGTTATCATTTTCAGTTGTTATTTAAATCTCTTATAATTTAAATCTTGTTCTACTTTTATTTTGTTATGGTCTCACTAGGGAATATAGAGCGTGAAGAAGCAGAATCAATCGTTCAGCATATCGAAGATGTTTTTTTTAAAGGTTCTCATCCTATATGCAAGCCAGTACAGCCCTCCCAGCTCATGAAAAGCAGACTCATCACACTTGACGAGGGTGTAAATTACGTCTACTCAACTGGAGGCCTGAACCCTAATGATGAGAATTCTGCATTGCTTCACTACATTCAGGTATTTTTTACTTGGCTATTTTGACAGGAAAAGACAAATTTCTGTCAAGAAAACTTTTTCATGAAATCTTTTGCCCCGCCATTTGCCTGGATGCACGTTCAAGATGACTCTGAAATTCTTTAGATGAGACTAAATTGGCCTTGCCACCTTCGATCTAATAATACGTTTCTCTGGATATATACGTGGAGGCTGCATTTTGCATGTATTTGACTTAAAATCCATCTGGTGACACATCTTAAAGAATGCTTTTAAAGTCAGACTGGGCTGAAGTTCAGCAGAGAGATGAGGGTAGGTTTAACCATTAGAATTGCCACATTGATCATTTGATGTCATTGTTGGCTGGAACATGATTGCATTGTCTAATTGTCGTTTCACAGGATAGATGTTTGGTTCGAGCAGTAGACTCTTGTTATTTTGATTTCATGGGAAGTTCAGATCAGTCCACTTTCCATCAAATGCCTCTCTTAGGTTAATCTCAGGACATATGTACTGATTGTTAGCTTCAGGTCATTCAGTTGAGTGTATATTTCCACAGATTGAAGCCTAGAGGAAACAGTTCCAAACCTTTTCGTCTCCTACATCTTACTTAATCATTCCCAGACCCAGGTCCTGATAGCAGTTGGAGCAGGTTGAGAGGTTGGTTGGCAAATCATCCAATGGTGGTCAACACCAGTCCAAACCCGTAGTTTTTGGTGACTAAGAGAGTCCCAACGAACTAAACGAGGTTGGACTTGGGAACTGTCTTGGTTAAAAAAAAACCATGGTCTTTGTATCCAGCTACTTCTTAATGCAGAGTTTCGGTGCATGCTTTGGTAGTTGTAAGCAGTATCTTTTGAAAGCCGAGTCTACTACCTGATCAATCGAGGCTTTGATACTACAAGAAGTAGTTGAGCAGAACAGATTATTCATGCATATTTTGATAGCTATAATCAGTGAGATTCGGTTTTTCCCTTTCCGTTTTTTGTACAATATTCTAAGAAATAAATAAATAAATAAAGCAAGAAAGCATAGTTTATCCCCTCGGCATGTTAGATGTCCAACACACCAATTCATTATCAAAACATATGTGCTCATGCTGTCACAATGACAAAACATTCGTCAGATTACAAGCATGAAAAATAAGAGCAACTAGTTTTGGCAGGTCTACTGAGTCTGGTTTTCTCTTTGACGAAGTAATAAAAGCCATGTCGTGCAGGGACATTTGAAATAACAAGTAGATTGAATTCTTGATCATCTTCCCTATTTCAGTAATTCTTTCTGCTGTATGAGATCATGCACAGATACAATCCTTCATGGCTCACTGTTATCTTTCATTATTGGCGGCCTTTTCTTTTGCCGGCAAATGGCATTCTTGCTTGCATATCTTATCTTTATAAGGGTTAACTACAATTAAATGAAAATTAAAATTACAATTCGGTTGAGCTTGCTATATATTTGATTAAATTTCCCATGGACAAGCGCAGATTCATCAAGATGACATTGCTTTAAACGTGAAACTTCAGCTTTTCACTTTTATAGCAAGCCATGAAGCCTTCCACCAACTGAGAACGGTTGAGCAACTTGGTTATAGCTGTTCGCTCACAAATAGGTAAAACCATTTAGTTTCTCTTTGCTTCTCCCCAGAGGTGTGTTTTGTTGGAAGTTTGTTTGTAAAACAAACTAAATGTGTGTTTCTTTGTCCTAGGAGGAGGTGAGACAGTTAATAAGTCTTCTTTAATGTATCTAAAAAAAAGATTAAGTGTGGGCTAGACCCCACCATACTTGCGCGCGGGTGCCCAATTATTAGCACTAACTCCTTTGTTTTTTATTTTATTCCGTATAGTTATCTTATGAACATTTATTAGTTCAAAGATTGTTTTTGTTTATTGAGAATTTTTGGAAATAAAAAAAAAAAATTCAAAACTTTATGTATTAAAAAAGTTAGTTTCTTAACAAAGGCATTCCGAGGAGTACTGATAATAAAAAAATTATTTTATTTTCTCAGCACCTTTCCACTCGTTTGGACATATATTTTAAGTGTAAGTTTTTGGTGCCGTGATCCCCTGTATAGTTTTACTTAAAAATCAATTTATTGCTTATCTTACCAAAAAAAAAAAAAATATATATATATATATATATATATATATATATATATAATATATATTTCCTTATTATTTTTATTATTTCGAATTTTTATATTTGTGTCTTTTTAAACGACTTTTGAAAATGATACTCGTTTAGTTTGCAACTTTTTTCCAAAATGTTGCATTTATTCATATTTCAACTTCTTCCAAATGGACATCTTTGTTCATTTTGCAACTTCTTCGACAATGATAGATTCGTTCACTTTACAATTTTTCATAAAAAGTTGTTTATGTCAGTTTTCTAAATGAACTAATATGAGATCATTTTCAAGTCTTTTTTCCAAAATTACAATTATTTTTTCAATTATTTCCTAAAAAGATCCTGAAGAAATACTAGAATTATTCCTAGTATTCTCATTTTTGAGATTTCGTTGTATCCTGAAGAATATTTGTCGGTCACAATTAGTAACTTTGTGGAGCAAATAAATAGTTAAAAAAAATGATATCTTACCTCAAAATCCGACTTGATTGCTCTATTGATTCGAACCATATTTTTCCAACATGTTTTGCTAATTAAGGGTTTTCATGCAGATACGACCTCGGTGTGCATGGCTTGCAATTCACTGTTCAGTCTGCTGTGAAGGTATGCCACAAGGTTCTCTATGATTTGACTGCCTCATCACCATTAACTCCTTCGCCTTCCTTATCTTAACAGTGTCCAAGGTACATCGACGCAAGAGTCCAGAGCTTTCTTGGGTCTTTCGAAGGTACACTCCTTAAGATGAGTGAGGATGATTTCAAGGTGAGTTGTTTCTCCCGTGTTCCATCATGAAAATCGCGTCAGCTTGTCAAATAAGCTTTAAACCATTACACCGAATCTGTGGAAATTCCAAATTGACTTCAAACCTGCCTTTGACAGAGCCACTTAAACGGACTAATCGAATCAAAGATGGAGAAGGACAAGAATTTGTGGGAAGAATCTGGGCGTCACTGGGAAGAGATAACTGAAAGAACTTTCTTATTTGATAGAATCGAAATTGAGGTACCAAGGATTACCTCTCCTGTTGTTTTCGCCTACATTTATCTTCTGCATTTTTCACAGAACTATTATCTGCATAGGATCTGCAGTGTGCCCTTTCCCTTCCCCTCAGCTGAAATTATTATCTTCAATAGCGGTACATGCAAAGCAACTCGCAAAAATTCACTCCATTTGCATTGGAACAGGTCGCGGCATTAAGGGAGCTGACAAAACAAGATTTGATAGCATTCTTCGACGAGCACATAAGAATTGGGTCACCTAAGAGGAAGGTGCTCAGTGTAAGAGTTTACGGGAGCAAGCATTCTGCAGATTTGGAAGTGGATAAAAATGAAGCGGTTGGACCAAACACAATACGAATAGATGACATTTTCAGCTTCAGGGCATCACAACCTCTTTATGGCTCGTGTAGAAGAGGGTACGAACGGATGGAAGTTCACAGCAGTTCTAAATAAGCTAGAACTGAAGATCTTGACAAATATACAGAAAACATAACTCCTGAAACAGTTCTCCAAAGTTCATACCATCTTGGTGCACATGCCCGTGGCACTTTTACCTTGTAGCATTAAGTGTTTAGTGTAATAGCAGGATCCAAAATCAGGTGGTTTCTTGAGCTCAATCTTCCTGAGAGTGAGTAAAACTGCTGGTGCTGGATTGAAGGTGTTTTGCGCATTGGAATCTATTCTATTGGGAGTTTCATAGCAAAAGAAGCTCATGAACTATGAGAAATCCTTCAAATTAAAGAATGTCCCACTTGCTAATTCTCCATACAAGCATGCTGGCTCTGCGGTGAAATGCTACCACTTCTCACAAAAAAGCACCGGGTGCATTTATAGCACCTCGAGGAACCGTTCTCCTCTCATGCGTTTATTAGACATCGGATCACAAAATACTAAATCTCAACTGTTCCACCGAGGGATCGGCCCCTCAGCACCCGCGAAATACTCTCTGATTCATGTAGGGGACAGCTGCCAGGAGGCCGCGCAACCTCAAAGCTTGAGTAAAAAATGCTAGCAAAAAGCAGTGAATCAATGCGAGATAGCCTAGACTCGCCAGCAAAATTCAGTGAACGATTTAGTCACGGTGTTATGCTGAAGTCTTTCTTGTCCTCCCTGATCAGGTTGTGGATGCTGTAGACCAGAACCTTGTTCTCAAATTAGAGAGCACAGCGCTTGTTTCTTTTTTCTTTTCTGTTTCCTCACTCTTCTGTCATTTTGGAACATGTAGGCACTACTAGAACCACAGCGCTTGGTGACAATAATCATCGTTTTAGGCCTTGTCAAACCGTTAAACAAGAGAATGATCAAGATCAAATGTCAACGAATTGGTCGAGAAAAACAAACTTGGGACAAATTTTTCATTCAAAGCCTTTCATCACTACTTCATGAATTACCCATCTACACTCAGCAGGGACCAAATTGAACCAATTGAATGAAGACACAATCCGTGTCCAAAAAAATGGCTTGATGTCTTTCCTGTAAACACTCAACATAACCAAATGCAGAGTCTAATCTTTTCCTCACACTACCGAATAAACAATGAGTTCGGTAGAGTCGATTCTGAGCCTGTGGTCCAGACAAGGGCCGTTGCTTGCGCCGCCGCTCGAGTGGAAGTCACGGTGGTGATCGTGGTCGTGGTCGTGGTGGTTGGAGGGAGGATGGTAATACAAACGCGCGGTTTGTGGGCAGTGAGAGTGGAACCTCGCAGCCATTCTCACCCCAAGATCCAACAATTCCACGTACTTCCCCATGTCTCTCTCGACGCTTCCTCGTTCCTCTGCCGTTCTTGATCTAGAGAGAGAGAGAGAGAGAGAGAGATTTGCCGTTTGTGGGAGAGAAAGGAAGGAGCTTGAGGCCTTATATATACAAAGCCACCGCGTTGCTCATTCCAGTTGGACCTTCCTCTCTCTTTCCCTTCCAATAATTTTTGCGTTGACAATTGACTGGTTTTTGTTAATTTCTCTCCCACCCCCTTCTGGCATGAGTTTTTCCTTTTGAGTCCACCTTCTTCCCTTTTCGGTTCTCACCTAAGCCTTTGACATTGAAGGTGAACTTCTCTTTTCACTTGACCATAGCAGTAGTCAGTAACTTTTTTCACTTCGTGGTTGCATGTATTGAATCTGGAATAAGGATATTCTTGTACTCATGGAAAAAATGAATATTGAAGGTTAGACAAACTTTTTGGATGACCCACATGTGCATTAACAACCGGTTTACGTTTAATCACTAGCAGCTAATCAATTTGATATTTCAGTTTCATCTGTCAGCATATTCCGGCGGTCCATCCGTCGTACTTCATATGGTAGACATGATCGGCAATTCAAAAGCTTTCAGCTTTGGATTGGATAGCGAAGGACAGAATTTACAATACATTGAAGAGGAGGTGGGGAAATATTGGGATTACGAGAACTGGAGGGGCAGAAAGTGGGAAGTTTGGCCAAAGCAGAGGGCCTCCATTGCTTTCTTGGCTTTTCAGTCGCCCCCTTCCTGGAAATTGGCTTCCAGCTTCCAAAAAAAGGCGTCCAACTTTTCTGGCCCCACGCGGTCCGCGACGGCTGGCTTGACTTGTAACGACGCAGTCCAACTCGCTAGTTTCCTTGTCCTCGGTCAAACAGAAAGAAACTTCCAGGTTTTGTCTCTTTTCTTCCATGTTTTTCATTTGCCATGGCGTACATAATTTGATAATGAATGCGTCAAGCAATGGAAGGAAAAAAACATTACGATGACCGTAATTCCATCATCATGCGTAACAGTATTTTCGAAGAGTTATAATTACGAACTCATCAACTTCAAATTTTCAAATTGTACGTGATTGAATATTTCGTAACAAGTATGAGACCCTTATAATAATGTCTAGAAAGAGTCACTAGCGCTAATTGCCATTCCCGATCCTTCTAATTATCCCAGAAAAAAGAAATCTAGGAAAAAGTTAGAAATAGTTTACAGCTCCACTGTCTAGAGAGACAGCTTGCTTATCCAATAGCGCAACTGATCAACGATGAGTTCCAGCTGGCAAGGGCCAAATTGCAATATCTGTCTTCCATAAATGGGCTGTGAAGATGGTCTCAACCAAGTTTCTTTGCGATTTTTATAATCATATACCTTGATATAATTTATAGCCTTGAATAAATTGAGAATTGTATTAGCCACGTGACTTGAACACATGATTTCGTATTTATTCACAACATGTGAGTAACAAATATTGTAGACATTATAAATTATCCATATTCCATCATTCTTACTCTTGTAAACTTGACACATGCACCAAGAGAAAATTATTATTGAAAATATAATCGATAAATTGGCATTAACATCAGAAGACAACTTTTGCTTAGCATTCCACGGGTCCATTTACGTATTATTTAATTGATAATTTACCCATGTACGCATATCTTTTCAACGATGAAAATAAACTAACCTTGAATGAAAATGAGCAAAATAAAGGAACAAATAATATATTTCCCAGGTACAACCTTCCCTTCACCAGTCATATATACAGAATTTGAGAAAGAAAGGAAGAAGTTGGGACTTTTAGCAAATATGACAATACAAGTGTACAAAATAATTAAATACGAAGATTTACTCCTATTCCAATGGCAATAAAAGATAGTTAAAAAAATAGTCATAGAATTTACACAATTAAGAATCACTTCAAAATTAGTCACGCGTAGGTGATCGAGGCAATGAGAAAAATGTTACCTTAACTTCGGCAAGACTTCACCAAAAAGGAAAAAGAAAAAAGAAAAAGTTTTAAGCTCATGCATAGTGTCTGCCTTGCGCTAATATATCTTGTACGTATCTATTATGTATCGATACTAAAAAAATTTCAGTACTCCTCGATTCGCATTACCGTATGGTTAAAAAAAAGTTGATTTAGCTCTAACAAGATGCTTTTCCGGCAACCCATTTTCATGAACTCTACACAATTTGTTCTTTTTTCTTGGAGGAAACACGCTGTTGGAACGAAGCGTGGACAAATTGGGTGAATGGTGTATCGGAATGGACGAGGTCTGGAGTCAAGGATGCATCGATCAATTGCTTGACCCAGTCGGGTTGCTTTGAGAGCCGGCGATCATTCGTCAGTTGGCTACGACTCCGTCTGAGCTATGCAGCGAAGGAGGACGGATTAGGACTCACTCAGAAGAAACAAAACTTGGAATATCTACCCGTTCATTGACAGCACGAGGACCCCTAATTCATCTACAGGCTACAGCCCCAAAAGGTTTTTCCCTTGCTTTGCTTCGAAAACTGGACGGGGAGCGGTGGCTAACTGGGAAAGAATGCTTATCCAACATTCCATTACGTTTCTCAACTCCTGATTTTGCGGAATAAACATTTCTCTAGATGTTATCAAGACGCTGGAACAAACCCTTTTGACCAGCGAATTCCGGTAAACATGAATTCCCAGAGGAGCTTCGTAAAAGGAGAAGAGATACGGAATGGAATCGAACTTTCAAGCCAAATGCTATTGCAGCTCAGTGCTTTTCAAGCGGAAATCAACTAGCTTTCACTGCGGATATTTCCACGAGAGAGGTGTTTCTCCGAAAGGATGGTTCCGCATCTGTGACGGTCATTTAGAGTAAAGCATGGTATTGTGGTGAAACAGTTTAATGAAGGTTTATCAGTCCTAATCATACTCTATTAGGACAGAAATGGTAATGCATTTGGAAACCAAGGTAGGTAAATTTCAAATCGTATTTGCTTCACCGCTTCACATCACAACAGGAAATACGAAATGATCAGTTATTTCATCGGCCATTTGGATACTGACCTATTTCTTAGTTGCACAATGAAGAGTTCTCAGTTTGACAAACCATCCACCAAATGTGGATGTTAATGCAGCACTGCTGCTCCCACAGGTTGAGTGTCCCACATATGAACATAACTATGATATGAACTGATATTTCTGTTACTAATTCAACTTATTCTGTGGATCTAAGGATTGTCCCAAATGAGACAACCACATAGAATGAATACTCTAGTCTGTCACGAAATTAATTTTGCTGGCTATGCTCGAGTTCTATATACTGTAGGATGAATATATCTTTAGTAAGATGATATTTATTGGCTCTCCTAAATCAGAGGATACTACTATATGTCATCATGTTATGCAGTCTACTTACCTGCAACAGCTTTTTGCTACTCCCTTTGCGTGACCTACAGGAGTAAGATCGACACTCACCGGATAAGAATCATGTAGAGAACAGCTTCAGCGCAAGCTTATATGCAGAAACATGCCTACTCTAGCTGTCATGAATCGTCGTTATGGAATCCATCAATGTGAAGAACTTACTTCGTAAATATAAGGGTCATGCCTTCCTCCTGTCCCGGATCTTTTGACTTCATCTAGTTTAAGCAACCTGCAGGTTCAGTAACACATAAGCGTCAGAAAACAAGAAAAAGGAATTTGCACGATCGTAGACTTTTAAGGACATGATAGACTTATCAATGACAATGCAAAACTCGCAGTGAACTAACTCGTTACACAATCACCATAATGTTTGTAATAATCGGTTCATTCAGTTCACAATGCAAGTTATAGATGCTGCGAGCATCACTAGTAGTCATTAATAGTTGATCATGATGCCATCACAAACAGTCTATGAATTGTTGCTAAAATGTTGTGTGACATGGTATCAAAGCTCGACCGCAGTCACATCGGTGATTATTGCCTAGACTTAATCTCGTGAACACTAATAGAATTTCCTAGATCATGAGGATTCCACAATGAGTCACTTGCCCAAAGACATGAATGATATGTTAATCGCAGCTCTGACGATTAGTCTAGTTTGCCAAGTCATCCATAAACCAGCAAGAGTTCTTCCACACAGCATGCACAAGGAGTTGAGCAGCACTTACATTCTGAGAGCCTTGCTGGTGTCAGGGCTGTCACCAAGAACTTGACGGATCTTCACTTCAGAGGCACAACCTCCAGAGAGGAAGGTCAGAATGGCATCTGCTTGACGGCGCATGTGCGTTGAGCCTTGGCGCTTCCGACTGAGCACCTCGCAATGATTCTCCTCACGCTTCTTCTTGAATTTCTGGACTCCAAGGTTTATAGCGCTTGAACCCTCGCTGGAGCTACTAGTTATACCTGAAGCCGCCTTTGTCGATTCAAATTCAGAGGAGGATGTCGGGATCATCTTGCCGATGTTGGACTTCCAGGCGTCAGAGCTCTTGATGATCTTCGAGCGAGCTCTTCGGGCCACCTATGAGCAAGTGACTATCAATTTTGAAGTCACATTCACCAATACGTGCAATTTGCCAAGTGATGACATAAATCGGAATTTGAAAACACCAATGCAAATATTCGGAGAATAGGAATTGACTGTTGCAGGCATTTTTGTAATCTGTGTATAGACTGAGCGAATTCAAGCAGAGTACCATGCCGCCTCAGAGATAACATGACAGCAAAAGCGGATCGCATTAGCTAATAGTCGGTGTTTATCGAGAAAGAATAACAAGCAATCCAACTACGTAACGAGTTGAAAATAGAGAAATCCTCTCAGAAAGTCACCGAAACTGACGACCTCATCGCGCGGTGTCCAGACTTCAAATCCAAGGAGAAAATAGTGAAAGGAAAACGACAGTGGAGAAAACAGAGGCACGAGGATGCAGAGGAAATCTCGATGATTCAACTCCAACTACGATGTCGAAATTTCAAGTCCAAAATCCAGATGAATTTACGACGAAAGAAGAAACCGGAGTCGCTTCCGAGGCATCGAGTCGTGCCGCAAAAACACAAGGAACTAAATGAGACCGGCATCCATATGTTCGGCTGAGAACAAGCAAGATTCAGATCGACGATCATCGACGCATCATGCATGACGATCAGCGAGGACAACTGAGCTGGCGACTACAAAAACCAGATTCGGGAACTCGGAGCTCGACGCGCCGTTCTAATCCAAGCAAGATCATCTAGCGAACGAACGAGTAAGAAGAAGAAGAAGCGACAGCGCGAGATCACTTGGAGCTTGAACTCGTGGAAACGAGCGGCGACGGCGATGATCCGCAGCTGGTGCGCCCGTAAGTCCTCGGGCGAGGCGCCGCTGGCCTTCGACAACGTGCACGACTTGGAATCGGCCAACTCCAAGCTCAGCGTCGAGCCGGAGCCTGCGCTCCCTTCTTTGATAGGGTCGACGGCGGCGGCGGCGGCGGCGGCGGCGGCGTCCTCCTCGCGGGGCCTTGTGGAACAGAGCAAGAAGAGAGGCGTCAATGGCGGATGCAACGAAGACGACGAATGCAGAGAATGCAGAGATGAGAGAGAGAGAGAGAGAGAGAGAGAGAGAGAGAGATACGGAGGAGGAGGAGAGAGGGAGGGGGGCTTGGCGGAGAGGAGGAGGAGAGCGGAAGCAGCAGTGCGCTCGAGGGAGCACGGGAATGGCGTCAGTGACGTCATCCTCTTACTCGTTTCTCTCCCTTTTCTTTTTGGAAATGGCGGGCAAAAAGGTTCAATTTAAACTTTCTCTGTCGAGGTGGTCACGCTCGCGAGGCGTTTGGAGAATGAACTGAAACCGTTCGTGCGAGCTGGGTGGAAAATCAATCCATATTCACTTATATCACTTGACAATTCAAAATCTCGATAAAATAAAATAAAATAAAAACTCTCCATAGATATATTTTGTGACATAGTATATAAGACAGTTAGTCGGTTACTAATAATATATGAATACTAATGTAACTACCGGTAGATGCTTTTTGCATGGAGTCACGTGAATCTGTTATTATTCACAAAAACTCTTGATTTTTTTTTATTGAAATTCATGGCCATATTAAGAAAATTCATTAAGACGGTCAAATGTGTAAATTTATACGAGCTAAGAGTTTACTAATAGTAGATAAGTGGATGCTTAATTTTTTTGTTCCAAGCTACTCACTACATGTTAAAATTACCGATTGCTAGGGGTAACATATTTTCTAAGCATCGAGAAAGTTAATAACCACGAAGTGAAGGATACCTTGATATAATACTAATAATGTGATCTCTTGATTTATTATTGCTCTTGTTAATTAATTTTGTAGACGTTTTATTGTCTATATAGAGTTGCAAAATAACTATGGTGATCGCCCAATATTAAGATAATTATTTGAAAGGTTCGAATTGGAATACAAATAAGTTTAAGCCAACTTCTCTTATTATCTGATAATTTGAAAACACATCATCAATGTTGAAAGAGCAATTGGCTAGAAATGCTCATTTACGATCATTCAAGTCTTTATGAATTTGGTTTCAATTAAATTTCATCAATGGCATGAGGTCAAAACAAAATTCTTCACACTTTTATTTTCAATTACGATTATGTGTGGTTTTTGTTGATCCATAAATAATCAGAATTTTCGGTCTTTACCGAACCTATAGCATACTTTGCATAATTACTTACCTATCAAAAGCAAAAGTTACTTTTCTTAGAAATTCGAACTCAAAAACTTAAATCAAATACACGGGATTTGATAAAACGGGGCAAATGCACGTTCTAAATAAATTGAGATGGAACTTGATTCCAATGTCATGTTAGAAAATCTAACCAAAAATTTAAATCAGTAACTAGAGAGAGACCAAGATCACACGAACCCATGACTGAATTCGTGTCTGACCCGATCAGACGGTGGAGATGCATTTCATCACCCTCCCAAAGTCGCGCAAGAAAATTTCAGAAACGACGAGTTCATCTCGTCCGTCGGAAGTGGCGAAATGGACTGCTTGCCTCGGACCGGGTGCGGCCCACAAGGATCCGAACAACTCCCACGGACTGTCCGGGGACAAGCCCCGACTCCGACCCATTTTATGCCGCCTCGGTCCGATTCGCTTTCGGAGGAAAAGCAAAGCTGGCCCACGTCCTCGAGGAATTTCGTGGGGCAAAGGAACGGCAGCTCGACGTGAAGACAATTTCCTACACCAACATGCCCAAAGAGAGAAAATTAAGGTACTATAATTCTCGACACGACCAATCTGCACGATGTTACGCACAATCAAATAAGTTTGGATTCGATATAAATTGACATGTACGATAAATGCATGACGAATTTTGTGTCCCACAATATTCAGCCGGCTTGTCAGTTTAAATTTGAATCGACAACATTTAGACTCATATGTTGATAGGTGTGTTTTTTCCGAACATGACATGATTACGTGCATTATTCAAGTCTAAAGGCACTTTTTTCCTTAAGAGTTTATGAAAGTAACACTAGTGTTAATGGTGTGTTCATTTCATGAAAAATGAGTGATTTGAAAAATATTTTTTAATAGATATTACTTGTATCTCTTACACAAATTAATTAACGGAAATATTTTCAACATCGATAACAATCTATATCTAACTATTTTCGGAAGTGATGAAAATTTTTTCCATTCATTTGTTTAATCAAAACAATATAAGCCAACATTTTTATAAATTTTTCCAAAATATTTATTTTCCGTAAAACGAATGTCTTAAAATAAAAGAGTAAATGAAAATATATAAAAAGTTACAGAAATCATAGAGCAAAATATAAACTCCGGCTCCGTAGTCACTTGAAATGAATTTATTCATATTGTCTAAAGCACGTTACGATGTACGGACTTTTTAACACGCTCAATGCTCATCATCCACAAGAGTCGACTCATATTACTAATTATATGATATTAACAATTATAAAAATTTAACTATAACATAAAATTATCAAACATCATCTATTATCGAGAAGTATATTAACTGATCTTTCTAATAATAATTTAAACTTATAAATTATTTAAAAGTAATCATAAATTTTTATTAATTAAAGTTTATTGATTGTTTACAGGTGAATAGTTAATAATTAACAGTTATCGGTATAAGTTAATTGATTTTTATTTTAAAAATATGAAAACAAATCATGATTCTTTTCTGGAGGTGAAAAGGACATTCCACGTGCATTATTCATTGCACCTCATATCCGCACAACAAACATAGGAATGGGAATATTCTTCAAGTCAAACTTGTTGCAAAACATACTCTAACGAAAACATTCATTTTTCCATTGAGTCAACGTAAACGATTTATATCCGAATTAAAGATATTTCATTCCATCTTATCTCACGAAGATCACAATATCATGAACCCAAATCAGATATCTCGAGCTCCTCCAAGCACGAAAACCCTATGTTCTTGTGAAAACCACAAGTCCATTAGTATTAGGTCGGAAATTTAGCTTTGCTCGCCAATTTTTCTATTGGCTCTCGAGAGAAGCACACCATGAAGACATATTCCATGGGGGTGTCCTTGTCTACGCTAAGTCTTTCGCATGATTTCCAAACATTAAAACAAAGTGAATCAATTTCATCAATTTAAAAGAACATCGCTCCAGAACAAAAACCCAGCTCGCGATGAAAATGACGAACAAGAATGTTTAATCGGAAGCATTGCATGGCGAAATGATACCTCACTTATGTAGCCTCAATGCTTAAAAAACACGCTCTCTACCTAATACGATTTCGGGTCCTTGTATTTCTCCCTCTCTTTTCCTTGACTTTCCATCCGAAGATTGGTCATAAAAGAATGCGGACAATTCTCGAGAGAGAGAGAGAGGGCATAAAACCGAGCCTCTCAACTTGGCAGGTCGCCTCTCGCCATCACACAGCAGATGAGCTCAACCGCCGCTGTCCGAACCTCGACGATCATCCCCACGAGAACATCATCAAGATCAACCACTAATAAAAGATCGTCCTTTAAATCAAATCATCCGATCCATATAATAATGCAGTGGAAAAACCCGCGGATCCGTCGATTCCCACGTTAGCAAATTAAAACCGGGAAAACGAAGGCAAGAAAACGGACGCCATACACATGCCCTGTGCAGCAGATCCGGACAGGGACATCATACCCCACTTCGATAAAAAAAAAAATGTAAAAAGGGGGAAGGAGAAAGCGGGCTGTACCAAACGCTTCGCCTTCGCTAATTAATTATAACACTCGCAGCAAGCTCAGCGTTTTCTGCCCGTGGAAAAAGCAAGTCCAAGATTGCATCTTAAGCAAAGAAAGGACAGAGCAGCCCCGCGACCCGACCCAACCACCGCCCTGTGTCGGCAACAAGAAACCGCATCGAGCTGAGCTCGACGGCGGGAGGTTTCTTGGATTCTTGGTGGTTCTTGGGTTCCTGGGTTCTTGAGTTCTTGGGTTCTTGATTCGTGGGTTCCGCTCCTTCGCGGGGTTCGCTCGGTTTCAGCTCGTCGTCTTGGTGGCGTCGTTTACTTCGGAGTCAAACTTCAGATTGACCTCGAGCTGAACTGGGGTTGGAAGTGCGAGTGCGATTTGCTCAGTCCTCCGCCTGAGCTCCCCGTGGAAATGCTGGTCCAGGACCGGGCGGCGCCGGCCGCTCCCAAATCGCCCAAGGCCCAGATCAGAGCGACCCTCCCGACCCTGCATCAGAACCATCGGTTCTCCGAGCCCAAGAGCCTCGATTTCTCCACGTGGGCGTCCGAGAATCTGTACAAGATCTTCACCGTCGGCCTCCTCATCGTCGCGGTGGCCTCGATTCTGTTCCTCTACAATGTTGGCGACTCGGCGGCTCTGCTCTGCTTCAAGAACACCCAGGCCGAGAGCCTCCAGGCCCTCCAATTGCCTCGCGTCGACTGGGGCTCCGTCCCCCGGGTCGCCGACAAGTCCTCGCCTTACGCAAATTTCCGATCGGAGAGGTGGATCGTGGTCTCGGTCTCGAGTTACCCGTCGGATTCGCTGGAAAAGCTCGTGAAGCTCAAGGGGTGGCAGGTCTTGGCGATCGGTAATTCCAGGACCCCGGCCGACTGGAGCCTCAAAGGTGCGATTTTTCTGTCACTGGAGCAACAGGCCACTCTGGGTTTTCGGGTGGTTGATTTCTTGCCTTATGATTCGTATGTCAGAAAGAGTGTTGGGTATTTGTTTGCGATCCAGCATGGGGCGACCAAGATCTTCGATGTGGATGATCGCGGGGAGGTGATCGATGGGGATTTGGGAAAGCATTTTGATGTTGAGTTGGTTGGTGAGGGTGCTAGGCAGGATATAATATTGCAGTATAGTCACGAGAACCCCAATAGGACTGTTGTTAATCCGTATATTCATTTCGGACAGCGGTCTGTATGGCCTAGGGGATTACCATTGGAAAATGTGGGTGAAGTCGGTCATGAGGAGTTCTACACTCAAGTTTTTGGTGGGAAGCAATTTATACAACAGGGTATTTCAAATGGCTTGCCTGATGTTGATTCGGTGTTTTATTTCACTCGAAAGTCGGGTTTGGAGGCCTTTGACATTAGATTTGATGGCCACGCTCCAAAAGTGGCATTACCGCAAGGAATGATGGTGCCTCTCAATTCGTTCAATACTATGTATCAATCCTCGGCATTTTGGGGTCTGATGCTTCCGGTCTCTGTCAGCACTATGGCTTCTGATGTACTGAGGGGATATTGGGCCCAGAGGCTCTTGTGGGAAATCGGTGGTTATGTCGCTGTTTACCCGCCTACCGTCCATCGATATGACAGAATTGAGGCATATCCATTTTCCGAGGAGAAGGATCTTCACATTAATGTTGGCCGTCTAATTAAGTTTTTAGTTTCGTGGAGATCAAGTAAGCACAGATTGTTTGAAAAGATATTGGAGTTGAGCTATAAGATGGCAGAGGAGGGTTTTTGGACCGACAAGGATGTGATGTTTACTGCTGCTTGGCTCCAGGACTTGCTCTCTGTTGGATACCAACAACCCAGACTTATGTCATTAGAGTTGGATCGGCCTCGAGCAAGCATTGGCCATGGTGATCGGAAGGATTTCATCCCTCAAAAGTTGCCATCAGTTCATCTGGGAGTTGAGGAAACTGGGACTGTTAACTATGAAATTGGCAACTTGATTCGCTGGAGAAAGAATTTTGGGAATGTGGTGCTTATTATGTACTGCAGTGGGCCTGTGGAGCGCACAGCTCTTGAATGGAGATTGCTTTATGGCCGGATTTTCAAAACTGTTATCATATTGTCGGAGCAAAGAAATCCTGACCTTGCTGTTGAAGAGGGTCACCTAGACCAAGTGTACAAGTAAGTCGAGTTTATACATATGCATTGTTCTTTGTATGTCGTTTCCCCGTTTTTCCTTGCACTTATTTCCTACACATGGAGTGAGTATGCCCACTTTGGATCATGCATCAGTTCCAGCAATGTAGCATTCAGATTAATTGTAGTGGGGATCATAACTCACTTCCTATAGGACATAAGCTTGTGATGTTTCAGTGAAAGATGTTGCAGCTTATTGTAACTAAAAGCCCAGATTTATAGTGATCTGGTGACAAACGGATCAAACTAAAGCTCTGTAATTAGATGGAATATCACCATTTAATGACAACCACTAGTTAGAACCTGTATGCATGAAGATATGGGGAAAGAATGCACATGTATATATATTGTACAGGCTGCTCGATTTGCATGTAGGGAGTAAAATGTCACCTGTGAGGCACTTTGATACCCTGCCTTTGAGATAACCTGAGGACTTTAGAAAGGTCTTTAGGATTTGGAACGATGTTGCTAATTTGAGAGTTATCCCCTTGAGCAAAAATCTTCTCTGATAGTTGTCATGCCTACCAGATACATTAACACAAAAGCTTTGCTGGTTAATGCTCTTAGTCTTTTGAAATGTCATCTTCAAGATTTGGAAAATAATTACAAAGTTCAAGGGTGTACTTAACAGTTTTCATAGGATAGATATGTAAGCTGGAAGTTAAATTATGAGATTGATTGCATGTCCTCAAGTATTTTTGTACAATTACAGTATCAAAATGTTGAGTATAGTGTTTTGATTTAGTCTCACCTGTATGAGGTCACTCTTTTGTGCTTTACAAGATGTTGGTTTGGGCTGACATTATACTAAAATCTAGAAGAGTGAGGTCTGGTGATTATCTGATAAAATCGCATATTTGGTCCCTTCTTTGTTGCTTTTGTTGTTTGCACTTCATTTTTAGCTGAGGAGGCAACTAGATAATACACAGCTCATACCATCTGATTCTGTTTGCAGACAGCTGCCAACTATATTCAATAGATTTCCCAGTGCAGAAGGATTTATGTTCCTGCAGGATGACACAGTTCTTAATTACTGGAATCTGCTACAAGCAGACAAAAATAAACTGTGGATCACTGATAAGGTAATGAATTCTAACACATTCTGTAACCACATCATAATTGAATACGGGAATGGGAAATGGTCAAAATTTTCAATTAGGCTTCATCTATTAGATGGCAATGAGTTGGACAATAATCCCAAAACTTGAAAACGTTCCGACTCATCTTTCAATGGAAAATTATTTGAGCACCTTCAGCTTAATGATTTCTGGTTCTTAAGGATAGTGGTCCCTCTTTATGTTCTCTTGGCAGATACTCTGCATCAAGTAGGTCGACTGACTACTAAAAATATTTCTTGAGTGGTGATTATTCTCTGAAACTACTAAAATCAAAGCTGTGTTCCTTTTTTTTCTCACCAATTCCTTTTTCCTTACAATTTAGTCAAATGGATAAAGCAGCTTATCAAAAGAACAGTTGATAGCTGTGGAGACTTCTTTAGCAAGTTCTTTGGTGCCACAGAGCCATTGTCATTACACTCAAACATGCTTAATACATGCTTTATGCATCCATTACTTTGGTGCCACGGAGCCATTGTCATTTCACTCAAACATGCTTAATACGTGCTTTATGCATCCATTACTTTGGTGCCACGGAGCCATTGTCATTACACTCAAGCATGCTTAATACATGCTTCATGCATCCATCACTAACTTTTTCTTGTATTCTTTCCCGAATTTCACTTTTGCACAATATGTTGGTTATTAAGCTCTCCTCTCTCTTTCACTCATGACTAACAAAACTTTGGCGAACCAGGTATCTAAGTCTTGGACCATGGTCTCCGCGAGTGGCAGCTCTGACTGGATCTCGAAACAAGGGGAATTGGTAAAGAAGGTTGTTAGCTCAATGCCAGCTCACTTCCAGGTCAAATACAAAGAAGCTGTCAACAGTCAACAGAGCTTCGCTGTATGCAATTCTGAAGTGTTTTACATCCCCAGGCCTTTTGTCGCTGACTTTGATGATCTTGTTAGTTTGGTGGGCGATCTAGATATACATCACAACGTCGCAATACCCATGTTTTTCTTGTCGATGGACTCCTTTCAGAATTTCGACCCGGTCTTTAGCACAATGATCTACAAAAAGAAACCTCCATCGAGTAATTCGACATTTTATTCTGCCCAAGCACCGGCAGTACATCCTTGGAATGTCTTAAGTGAACAGGAGTTTATTAAACTCATCAGGCTAATGGCCGAAGGCGACCCTCTTTTGATGGAGTTGGTTTGAACATATAAAGCCGTCAGATTTTGCAGAGGAATGGACACATAGAGGAGCTGCAGGGGAAAGAACAGAGAATTATGTCTGAAAACGAAGATCGCTTGGTTAAATTGTAACGATAAGTCCTTTTTGACCTTCATTTAACTTTACAATTTTAACCTTGGGAGGAAGAAACTATCTTCCCTTCTTCTTTTTCTTTTCTTGTATATTAGCCTTGTACCATTCATTTTGTGACTGGGAAGCCTCTCCGAGGACATGATATCTTCATTCGTAATTTCCTCGTGAATATATTGAAAGGAAAATTGTTTCTCTCGATGACCTCTTTGTGGGTTTGGTCTACCCCAGTTTTATATATGGAGCTGCTGAGACACTCTTGTCTCTTCCCTTATTTCCTTTTCTGACAGGAGTTTTGCTGGGGCTGCTCCAAGAAGCCATTTTAAGCTATCTTGTTGTCGCTACAGTTGCTTTTGACCATGATGGGAATGCATTTTTTCTATGACGAGTTTGCATTAATGACAAGTGAGGAAATTCTATCGCCATTCATTGTCTTTCACCCGACAAAATCCTTGCCTTCCCTTCGTTCTTAAAAGTCCTCAGAGAAGGGAGCAGGAGGCTTTGTCTGAAGTTGTTTTAATGCCCTATGGTGGAATTTCCTGAGCCAGAAAGATGGCGTAGAAACACTGATAAAATGGCCCAGGCGTGCCTGAAGTGACATCTTCACTTCGTTAATGACTTGAATTGCCTTATCAGATTTTTCTGATCAACGATCCTTACCGGAAAAAAGAGGCCACAACAATAATGGCAGTGTTGAAATCATCGGTCATGTCTATTCGGTTGGAATCGGCCTAAAAGTTGAGGGAAACATCACCAAACAGGACCTGATGAATGATCTGTACTCACTAATCGCCAGTCTTCCTCTTTACCATTATTAACCTCTGATAGAGCAATTTCCTAGCAGCATGGAAGTGCTTACGTTGCTGCCATTTCATTTCTTCGAGGATAATAAGGCATTCCATTGGTTGGAACAACATATTTCTGGTGCAACTTACGACCACTAGTTGGATACCTTAGGCATCCATCAGGTATTCATTTGCCAGCTCTTGCATTTTTTTATTTTTTTTTCCCCGGTTGGGGATCTGACTCCTGTTTAATGACTATACTTAATGACTTCTTGTTCTCTGTATCGTCAGTTTGAAAATACTTGTTAAGATACGTCATACTCAAATCCTAGGAATTTGTAAATGGATCGACTTGTTGGTTACCATTGCTAAAAAGCCTGAACAGATTAATCGCATTGGGAAACCTGAGGAGAGTCATTTTACAAATTTTCCCGTAGATTACATGTCTATCCAAGGAATGGATAGGGCAAGCTCAAATAAATCACAAACTGTGAATTAGATATTTGCACTACAATAAACACTCGAATTTTTATTATTTACCTATCTATCCCTTCGATCTTGTCCTCGACCTCGGAGTAGAGCTGCCTTAACCTCTCGATGTTCTGCTCAGATGTCTCCCAGTACCCACGCCCATTTGCTTCCAAGAATGTCTGCAGCAACTTTCTGAAGGAGTTAGGATTTGTGTTCATGAGCCTGTTCAGCATCTCCTCATCCTGAATGAAAGTAGAGTTAGCCTCTTCATAGACCCAGTTGTCGACTTGGCCTGACGTGGCACTCCACCCGACTGTGTTTGTCAGCCGCTTCTCAATTTCCCGCACACCCTCATACCCACTAGACATCATTCCCTCATACCACTTCGGGTTCAACAACTTTGTTCGCGCATCCAATCGCACGGTCTCCCCAAGTGTGCGCACCTAAATCACAGAAATAGTTCATACTTAGCAAAATGATGTCTGGGACTTCGTAGAGTAAAAGGCAGTGAATCAGAAAACAAGCTTCTGGAGGCATAGTCTGAAAAGGTTGAAGCAAGAAAAAACCAGAAATTTGTTTAGTGATCTTCACCTGGGCATTAGCTGTTGTAGTGTCTGCAATGTACGCACTGGGCTTCTTCCCGTCCTTCCTCAAGTTCTGCACTAAATTCGTAGGGTCTGAGTCAAAGTAATGGCTCACATCAGTGAGCGAGATTTCAGAAGAGTCCAGATTCTGGAATGTTGCATCAGCAGTGCTGAGAGCCATCTCAAAGACTTTCCTTTTTTCAGTCATTCCAGCACCCGGGGCATCGGAATCAAATGCAAAGGATTTTCTGCTCAAGTACATGTCCTGGAGCTGCTTCTCATCATTCCAGGTGGAATTCTCAACAGCAAGGTTGATGTTGGAGGAATAGGAACCTGATGCATTAGAAAAGACACGTGTGGCAGCTTCTCTAACATCAATGCCTAGGGTCTTGGCTTGTTCCATTGCATGCTTCCTCACATAGTTCAGTTCTTCGGGTTCATCCAGCTCAGCCACCATCTTGATTGCTCCATCCAGTAGGTTCATCTGCAAAAGTTAAACTGATCTTAAAGGGTATGTTCTAGATTGCATGATGAGAACAGATCAAAATAATTCACGATGATGAGACACATTTAAATTCTAATTTGATTGTAAAGACAGGACTCAGATACTTTTTCATTGAACACAAAAATAAAAATAAAAATCTACTGACCCTTCAGTTTCATAGTGGGTAAAGCGCCATACCTGATTGATGAAGAGGTCTCTGAACACCCCAGAACAGTTGACGACCACGTCGATCCTCGGCCTTCCCAACTCTTCAAGGCTTACTGGTTCTACACGGTTGACCCGTCCAAAGGTATCGGCAACTGGCCTCACGCCAATCATCCACAAAACTTGACCCAAAGATTCACCGTACGTCTTGATATTATCTGTTCCCCAAAGTACAAGAGCAACTGTTTCAGGATACTTTCCACCATTATCAACCTTCTGCCTCTCAATTAACCTATCCACAACCACCATTGCACTCTGCATTGCCGCTGTAGTTGGAATAGCTTGGGGATCCAGTGCGTGGATGTTCTTTCCAGTCGGCAGTACTTTAGGATTTCTAATAGGGTCACCACCCGGCCCTGGCATGACATATTTTCCCTCCAATGCTTGCTTCAAGCTCCCCAACTCATTATCAGCCACGACAAGTTTCAAACACTCCCCAAGAAACTGGAAGAGAGTCCTAAGCTTTTCTCTATCTGCACGGTAAAACTTAGTGCTCGACAAGTACTGGATCCAGGGTTCATTTATTCCAAACCCAAGAATGGAGCTCAACTTGTTGGTGACGTCAACAACTTGACCCTTGTTATTAGTTGTTCGCTCTACAAAGGCAGTGATAGAACCACGAGATGCTTCAGTTATCTGTCGAAGCAGCTCTACATCCTTCAATATTCCCTTGTCACTTCCTCGGTACACATCCTCTATGTCCCGTCCAACAGTCTCAGCTAATATAGATGGGAGCGATAATATCCCATCTTCAGGACGATCTAAAGCAGCAATATTCACCAGTGTGGCAACCGCTTCCATCGCTGATGGGGGCTCACCAATGACGTGGAGCCCACAAGGTAGAAGTCGGGATTCAATTTCCATTATCTTAGAGTAAACCTTTCCAACAACCAGATCACGTTCTTTCACTGAGATCTCAGCTCCCTCATCCGGGAGATCCACATCTTTGTCGAGATTGCATTGCTTAGCTGTGCTTATAATGGAGCTGACAATCTGCGGTCCACGGCCTGAGTCTTTGAGGGATTGGTATGAAGAGATGAGCTCGCTCAGTTGCTTAAGCCCCTTGTAAAGCCCTGCATTCTCTGCTGGAGGAGTCAAGTAGCTTATGGTATTAGCATAGCTCCGACGTTTGGCAATAGTAGCCTCGGAAGGGTTGTTAGCTGCGTAGTAATAGACATTCGGTATGTTTCCAATAAGACTATCCGGAAAACAGACATCGCTCATTCCCACCTGCTTCCCTGGCATGAACTCTAGCGAACCATGGGTGCCAAAATGGAGAACAGCATCAGCCTGAAATATTTTCTCCACAAAAGAGTAATAAGCAGCAAATCCATGGTGTGGACTCGCTGATTTGGAGAAAAGAAGCCGCATAGGATCACCCTCGTATCCAAAAGTGGGCTGAACTCCGATAAAGACATTTCCATACTGTTTTCCATAGACCAAGAGATTTTCTCCATCAGAGTTCAAATTACCAGGCGCCTTACCCCAGTTCTCTTCCAATGCGGTGGCATAAGAAGTGAGATCATAATATTCTCTCACGCCCATTTTGTAGGCGACATTCAGATTTGGGCTGCTGAACTGAGCCTCTTTATCATGAATGACTTCTTCAATCAAAGCTTCAGAAGTCTCTGGAAGGCCCTCCACATTGTAGCCATCCCTTTTAAGTTCTTTGAGAACGGAGTAGATAGAAGAGAAGACATTAAGGTATGCCGCTGTTCCTACGTTTCCTTTATCCGGAGGGAAGCTGAAGACAGTAATGGCAAGTCGCTTCTCTGCCTGCAGCAGCACATATTTACGTCAGAAAAGACTGAGTAGAGTTTCAAGTAGTCCAATGAGTTTTTGCTATTGACATCTCTCTCTTCCCACCAAGACAAACCGCCGGGAGGAAGGTATACTCTACTTCAAAGATGTAGAGTTTCCAGTTCACAGGAACTTGGTTACTTAGCCAAAGAAATCATGTCTGATATAAGAATAGATGTCATAAAGGTTGATCTGTATCAAATTTACCCCCTCGACTACCGTGCCATTAATGTTTAGGTGCATATAAATGCTGGGTTAAAGATAGAGTGTAGAGGACATTATATTTTGCCAAACTAGAAACTACAAGCAGTACTAATTAATATAAAGGCAGACACTACTTTACTTGGGTAGGAGTGATGTTTTTCACCTGCTCTACATAGTGTAAGAAAGCCTAGAAAGAGGGGAATATTGTAACCGAACTCACTAGCTATTTTATCATCACATCCTATTGGAAACAGTTCTGCAATATCAGATCTAGGAACAGAAAATAGAACTAAATGCAAATAAGATGATTTTCGAATGTGAAAAAAACAGGCATGTTGCAGTGAAGCAAGTACCTTCGATTTTCTTTTCAGTTCAGCCCATCTGATTGCTCTAGTGCAGAGCTGCTCCACCCTCTTGTGAAGAGCATGTGATTTCCCTGCGATGAGTCAATGACAATATTATTCAGCACTTGATGTGTGATAAATGAGGATAGGATCGCAAAGAGATGGAAATGCAACATGGAAGCAAAAAGGTGAAGTGGGTAGGTATCTCTACTGTTCTTGAAGATTCAAAACAAAGCACCGAGATAGGTCAAATCAGGAACACAGAACATCGACTTCGTGAAGTGGATGTTAGTATCATCTCAGAAGAGATCAGCCCATTGAAAATGTTTTGCTTTGTCCTTTTATAGATGATAGGAAAACACTTCCGTGAATTCATTTTAACAGCTAAATAGGGCAGGTGAAAAAAGGGGAACTGGATAAAGGCATCGTACTTACCAGTTCGAGGATCACGACCAGCAAAGACAATGGGCTCCATGCCGCCATCCAGCTCGGGAAGTGCAACCTGCAGAGCTACCTGAATTGGATGCAAACCCAGAGTACTGTTCAACCACTCCTCCGTGGTCTGGAACACCAAAGGCACTGCAACTATGTAAGGGACATCGAGCTTTCCCAGCGCCTCCACCGCCCTTGGATGATCCTGCCTTGCCGGTCCCCCCACAAGAGCAAACCCAGTTAAAGAAATCACTGAATTAATATATGGTTTCTTTGTGACCGGGTCGATCAGGAACCTTTCGACAGGTCCTGAGAAATCAAGACCGCCTGCAAAAATGGGTATGACTTTAGCCCCACTCGCCTCCAATTCCATAATCACAGCCACATAATGGCTCTCGTCCCCCGTGACAATGTGGCTCCTCTGCAAAACCAACCCGACTATGGGGGCATTCGGCCCCTTAAGCTTCTCATTAACATCCTTTCTGGTGCCATACCAATTCAAGTACTCCTTTACATCATCATACATACAAGGAGCCAAAGGGTGCCAAATTCCACTGTCCAAGAATAGAACTGGGTCTGAGTACTCAATCTTAGTCCCCTTCAGTGCCGGAACATAAGACCCCGAGATCATCTTCAAGAAATTCTGCAAGTTATCCGGCGACCCACCAAGCCAGAACTGCAAGCTGAGGATATAAAGCCTAGCATCCTGAGCCTTGTCGCTTGGCAGGTACTTGAGCACCTTTGGCAACGTCCGCACTAGCTTTAACATGCTATCTGCAAACCCTGCGGACGACTTCTTCTTCTTGAACAACTGGAAAAAGGGGCTCTTCGATTGCCCGAGCTGCGACATACTGAACGTGCCCAACTTGTTGAGCCTCATCACCTCAGGCATTGAAGGGAACACCAAGACTGCATCAAGCCTGTCCCTTTCCTTTTCCACTGCAGCCTTAACTTTCAGTGCAAGCTCCTCCACGAAGATCAATGACCCAATGAAGATATTCGCATCCTCAAGGTCCTTGCAGAAAGTTTTGTACGTATTCGCATCCCTAAGCTCCTCAACTAGATAGCCCACAACTTCAAACGAAGCATACCTCTTGGTCCTGTTCAGCGCTAGCACTGCAGCCGAGAGAGACGACTGGTACTGAGCCTCCAGGACCACGTACACAATCTTCACCGACGGGAGGCTCCCGTCTCTCTCCGGCACGATACGGCGGACCTCAGGCGTCGTCTGCGTGAAGAGGCCATTGCCCGCCACTGCGCATTTCACTTTCACGGCGGATTTCGAAGAATTGCCTGCTGGGTTCGTCTTCTTGGGAAGGAAGGAGTGTAAAAAGTAGTGCTTTTGAGAGAGGGAGGAGAGCTGATCAGCCTTGGGAGCTGGTAACGTGAATTGCGACGATAACAAAGAAGCCATCTCTGCGATCGCGCTCGAAACAAAAGAACTCTCTGTTTCTCGTTCGCTGGGAAAAAAAAAAGAATCAGACGAACAGAGAGGGCAGAACGAAGTGATAGAGAGAAGAAAGATCAAGTTTTTTGGCGACCCCTCAGCGTCGAATTCGTGTCTTGGCGACACTAAATGCTTTCCTCCTCCTTCAGGATATGAAAACTTCTCCGCTTATATCTCCAGTCTCGACACAGAGCGCACTGAAGACTAAGAGAGAGAGAGAGAGAGAGGGGATACGAACAGTTGCAAGGGTGCTGTCTGGTTTAGTGGAGAAGCGAGGGACACGTGGCAACAAGGGTAGTCAGGCAGTTACGATCGGAGTTTTCCCTCTTTGCGGTTGAGCTTTGCTCTGAGGCTTTTGAGCGAGACAGAACAGAAACAGAGACAGCGAGAGAGAGAGAGAGAGGAAGAGAGAGGGAATTTGGGTATTCGCGGCTTATCTATCTGCAAGGGTCATGGCGATGGAGTTTCCTGAATTCTGATTGGCTGGTTTGGATTTCTCCATCAAGCGGGTCGCAAGGAGGGCATGGATGGATGATGATGTGAGGGAAAGAGAGAGAGAGAGAGCCCAAGTGGAGGTGACGAAGATTTGTCTCACTCTACAGTGGAAATGCCCTCCCCGTGCTCGTAAAGATTCTTTGCTCTGCTTGAGTTTGTGTCTCTCGGTGAGAGGAGGAGGGGCCTGATATTTTCTTCTTTTCTGTGGACTGGCAGGGGACCAGGTTTCCTACTTGCGGTCCAAGCGATCTTGCCCGGCCCTTTCACTTCCCCGAATGCTTTACCTCGACGTGGCCTACGATCCATCGAATCGATGAAAACTACCCATCCCGAGAATCGGACAAGACGAGTTTTACAGACTCAACGAGAGTAATTGCGTCATTAGATCCATGAAATCGGAGGTCTGGATAAGAATCGAATTTGCCCAACTGAAATTTATCATGCTCATAGTGGAATTGGCATCTGAAGGGTCTATAAACAAACTCCATGATGACTTTGATATATTGGGATTTGATCGAGAGAAACAATGTGGCTGTGGCTGCTAGAATTGATTGAAGAACCGAAAAATGGGCGAGTCCCAAATATTTACGATTTGGCTAACACAATTAGATATCGATACTGTTTATTAAGGTGAGCAGCACAAAGGTAAGCTATCTTCGTTAGATGATACGTGAATTTCATTTGTATTTCGCAATCCAGATCGAGATCAACATCTATATACATCGAATTGGCCATAAGCTTTGTAGGAGTTCATCAGGTGTTTGGGGCTCCCAAGGTTGAACAGGCCCAATACTTACTCTCTGCATGCCTCTAGGTTTAGTTTTCTCCTAGGACATATAGGGCTTTGAACACATTTGTCTGTCGACGTAGCCCTATCATTATGCAAACATGGGAAAAAGATTAATAGGTTTGTTCAGAGAAGAGCTTGAGCTGATAAATGGACCCAAGAGGCTGATGATGTGAGAGAGAGAGAGAGTAGAAGTGGAGGTGTCGAAGATTTTTCTCACTCTGCAGGGGGAGGGGCCCTCCCTTTGCGTGTAAAGATTCTTTGCATTTCGTGTTTGTGTCTCTCGGTGAAAGTGACCTGATATTTTTTTCTGTGGACGGCCAGGAAACCAGGTCTCCTGCTTGCCAAATGCCATCCAAGCGATCTGCCCAGCCCCTCTTCTTCCGCAAATGCTTTACCTCGACGTGGCCTGTCATCCATCGCGGCAATCATACGAACACGGGCTCCGCCAAAACTCGGTGATTGCAATTGCGTCCAGTCCATGAATTCAGCGGTTCCGATAAGAATCGCATTTCCCAATTCGAGATTAACTGCGCTCGCGATCAAATTGACATTTAAAAAAGGATATATAAACAAAATTCATGATCACTTCAGAATGCTGGGATTTGGTTGAGTAAGCAAAAGGGTAGATGGTGAGAGAATCAATATGGCTGCTGGAATTGATTGAAAAACAAAGAAAATGGGCAAGTTTCAAATGTTTGCTGCTTGGCTAACGCAATCGGATATTGATGCTCTTTATTAAGGTGATGAGCGCAGAGGTAATGGTAAGTTGTATTGATTAAAACAATATGTATACATGAATTTGCCTTAAATTTCACAATCGAAATCAAAATCAAAACCTATTTACGTCGAATTAGCCATAAAATTGGTGGGAGTTTTTTATCGAGAGGCCATGTGTTTAGGGGCTATTCCAAAAGGCCTGAGGTTGAACAGGCCCAATACTTGCTCTCTTCATGCCTCTTGGTTAAGTTTCCTTCTAGGACATAGGACTATGAACGCATTTTTATGTCAATGTAGTCCTCTCATCATGCAAACATGTGAAAAACATCGTAGATTTGTTCAAGGGAGAGTTTGAGCTGACAAATGGACCGTTCCGTACTAAATTAAGAATTAAGTATAATCATTTTATGATCAAATATTACATCAAATCTATCAATTCGAATAATGTGTCCCACAAAAGAGAGGACAAAGGAGGAATTTCTCCTTCTTGCTTGGTTGGTATTGACGTGAAAGTGAGGGAATACCATACAATTACCCTTCCCCTTAATTTGTCCAAAGCAAGCACTTAAGACAGGATTATTCTGATGAACAGTGATATTCTCCTTTTGGATACAAGATCAGCTTTAATGGAGTCTTGCAAAACTATGCGTTATAATTGGCAGGTTGATTATACATTTTCCTTGATAAAACCACAAGGATGATATGTCAACAATTATTGGAAGCAACTCGTGTTAGCCTTATTTACAAGACAATCAAAGGGCACATAACAAGAAAAACGCATAACGAAAGAAAACAAGGTTATGAGTTCGCTTCATCCGGCGATCTCCATATTCAATGCCGTCTTCATTATAAATATAAACTTCATAATCATTTATCGACCAATTCATTCTTCATAAAAATCAGGCAATTATTTGTGAATCATTCTTCATTTCTCAAAGAAGTATTCGCTGAATGAATAATCACTAACACGCTGTTTGAAAGCGACTATGTTCATGCTAAGAATGCACGACATTATCAAAAATTCAGGTCACATGATCCAACTTGCAAAAAGTGCCCAAAAAAAATTAACTCTGTAGGTACAATGTGAAATAAGAGGCGAACTTCCGGGGCGCAAGTGTAAAGATTCCCTAATAATCTTCTAAGGGTCTACTTGACAACCGAATTTCATGACGTCATCTCCCTGTTAATCGATGTTGGGAAGCCGATCGAAGCATCCGATCTCCGATCCTAAACCCTAAACCCCCCGGATAAAGCTCTCGCCTTTGGATTTGAACCTGAACCGGCATGGCCTGCAATGGCGCCAGCTGCCAATCCAATTGCTACCGGGACGAGGACGAGCCCTCAGCCAAGCCGGACGACGTCCGCTCCGCCGCCGCCGTCGCCGACGCCGACGAGGGCACCGGGGCCGTCTGCGTCAAGTGCAAGGCCAACGAGCCGATTGCCGCGGCGGCGGCCGCCGACGGGCGGTTCTGCGCCGACTGCTTCCGGAGCAACCTGTTCGGCAAGTTCAGGCACGCCGTCGCCTCCAACGCCATGATCTCCCCCGCGGACAACGTTCTCGTCGCCTTCTCCGGAGGCCATGCCTCCAGGTCCGTCCGCTTCTTCGAACCTGAAAACAAAACGTGCCGTGTTGTGTGCTCGTTGTGTGCTCGTGTTTTGTTGCGTAGGATATGTAGTGCTAGTAGGGGGAAGTGCAAGTGGTGGTGTTGCTGTTAGAGTATCTATTTGAAGACGGAATGATTAAGCTTTTTTTCTTCTTCCATTCGAGGGTGTGTTTTACTGTGATTTTCGTTTCTTGCTTGCATGAATTAGTTAGGAAAGAGGGAGAATCCTGGCAAGGATTGAACTTTGTTTGGTGTAATCATCAAATGAAACGTCTGAATCTCTTTCTTTTGGGGACACGCTTTGTAGGGTGGCTTTGCAGTTTGTGCATGATATGCAATCCAAGGCGCAGAAGAACTTTGATGCGAGTAGGGATCTGGATAGATCGTTGCCGGTGTTTGGTGTTGGGGTTGCTTTCATCGATGAAAGCGCTGCTTATCCGATTCCGTCGAGTGAAATGGATAGAGTACTTGGAGATATCAAGTTAGTGGTATCACAACTATCCCCACCACATAAAGAGCTGCATATCTTTCCTGTAGAAAGTGTTTATTCTGAAGGGTCAAGAGACAGCAGGGACCTGTTAAAGGAGCTACTAGATAGAGTTAGTGACGCTACTGGGAAAGAAGATCTCCTGGCGCACTTGAGAATGCTGTCCTTGCAAAAGGTTAGACGATGGAATTGTGAGTTAATGCAAAGTTTTAAGGAGGATTGAAAAGGTTCATAAATGCCAATTTTTTGCTTATCTTGTAGATTGCCTCCAGTAATGGATACAATAGAATCGTGTTGGGATCATGCACTTCAAGAATTGCTAGCCATGTTCTCTCTGCCACCGTGAAGGTTCGGATTCACATCTGTTCAATAATTATTTTAATTGAGCATAGCTTTTCCTTTCAAAGTTAGTGACCTGTCCATGGAAATGATCTCATTGGAGTGATGCCTGTTGATAATTATAGATGATAGAGTTTGCTTAGGCATGCTGAGCATGAAATTACTATGCATTTTGCGAGCAAAATAGAGTACAATCGGGTTTTATTACAACTCATGAGTTTCTGTGCTTTATACTATAAATGTTTCTTTCACCTGGATTAGAACAATATCTTATTCCTGCTTAACACAAAGGTCACTTATCCTTGGCTCAATACTGTCATTTCAAGCCACACCTCGTGTTTTGCAGGTATCTGAATGAAACAACCATTGTGCAATGTTTTTATATCCACCAATAAATTTTTTTGCTAGTAGATTGCTTTCTTGCTACCACTACCCTATGTCCACATGACTAAAGATCAATTTCCTGGAGCAGCATCAGAACTGATGTTCTCTTCAGTGAACTGCACTCAGTAAAATCTAGTATCTAATTTGATAAGTTGAGGCTGGACTGATTTCCTGAGACTATTAATGCATGGGACAAGCAATGGCACCGATTACCCTTTGGCTAGCCCTTCTTCTTAATGCGGTACTCTCTACTGATGGAACTCCTGGTTTATGCACGTTTAGATGAGGCTGTTGATCCGGCTGAGGACCAATATATATTTTCAACCTCAACCAACCAAGTAGAAAATAATCTAGATCACCTTCTAAAGGCATTGAGGGGTGTGTGTGCAAGCATGCCGCAAACACGTGTGTTTGTGTGAGCCCACACTGCGTTGTGTTGTCTTCTATTTTCTCTTTGCTGGTTTCCATTTTAGATGGAAGTAGATACTTAATCCCCTTTAAATAGCTTCATTTTGCCTGACTTTGATAATGGAGCTGCAGTTGATGCATCCCAATTTATTCATGGGAGCCCATTTTACAGTCTTTTAGCTTTTCTTTGTTTTAGTTTACCAATCTAACATGAAGTGAAAAGTAACTGAGTTTTGGTAAGCAGTTATTGTCTCTGATTAATGATGAAAGGGCCAGGACTATTCATCACCATGGGCTATCTATGTGTTTAACAGGGCCAGGGCTATTCATTACCTGCAGATATACAGTACGTTGATGCTAGGTGGGGGGTTCCTTTAGTGTTTCCACTTCGTGATTGTCTTGCGCAGGAGCTCCGCATGCTATGTCGTCTAGATGGGTTCGTAAACTTCTCCTTCAGTACTCTTTTTCTTGTCAACCTACCTGTGATATTCGGAAGTGTTTTTCAAAATTGTGTACTGTATCTTTACATTAGTGTGCACAAATGGTTTGAAGTAAGTTTCCTTTTTGTGCCATTGATCTGTGATTTAATGCTGAGATCATGGTACTGTGGATCATGGACTTTATTTGTCATTTTGGCAGGGCAGCCTTAAGACTGCAGAGTTGCCTAATGGACCATGCTCCAGCATCAACAGCTTGGTGTCATCATTCGTAGCTTTACTTCAGGTGATGCCACTTCTTCTTGCCCTTATTTGTTGACTAGAACTGCTTCTGGTAGGAGTGACTAATTGGCTATGGTGGCTAGAAGTGTTTGATAAATGATAAAATAGAGAAAGAATGTTTCTTCTTTTGTTCCTGTAGGCCACCGTTGGCCTTTTGGTTCCATTGTTGCCTCTGATCCATGTACAAGCGAAAGGGAAGTACATGACCTGTTGATAGTAGAAATTGAAGCTCATTTGCCGTGGTTATGTGACATTGAGTAAGAGTACAATTTGAGAGAAGATCGCCTATATATTTCCTCTGTGAAAGATTTCTAATTGTTTTAGTCTGATTATTTTTATTCATTCTTATGTGGTGAAGAAATTGCTGATGGAAACTTTTGTTTCAGGAAGAAAACCCTTCTCGTGAGAGCACAATTGTGAGAACCGCTGGAAAGCTTACCCCATTTCACTTTAATAGGATTCCGGAGATTAATGATTGTAATGTTCCTTTGGCAACCCGACGACGCCAGAAGAGGTCCAATCTCAAGCTTAATGGATCGATATCCTCGGAATCTTTTTGTCCCATATGCTACAGCCCACTAAACAAATCTGACTTGCCGGCTTTAGGCAGTCTCGAGACTCGACAGTCAGACTCTGATGTTTTTGGTGCTGCCTGCTGTTCGAGTTGTCAGTTTCAAATACTTCCTCCGGATGCCTCTGATATGGAGCAGCTCTATTCACTTTTGCCTGAGGCACTGGTTTCCCGAGCAAAGCAAACCAATAAATATGATTTTGGCTCCCTAAGGTGATGATTTACTTTTACAATCCCACGATGTATCTTTTGATTTTTTTCCAGGGGACCTAAATTTGCAACATCTCATAATCTAAACCCTTTTTCCTTTGAGTCTCCTATTTCCCACTGGAAGTATTTCGCGAGTAATCTTACCATTGTTTCACTGCTTGTACTTTCAGGGAGCAAATTCAGGATTACTTGCTTTCAGACAGTGAGACTGACCCTTGAAGTCTTCTACTGTTAATAGCCTAGTTATGGCGTCAATTTTGATAGCATCATTCTTTCGAGCAGGACTTCATCGCTGTTCTTGGACCTCTCGCATTTAGATGCATTGCTCAGTTTTACAGATGACCTCTGCTCAAGCAACTGTGCAGAGGCGATACCCTGAAATAGGTGGTCATTTGCTAGGCGGCTCTGGGACATTTATCCACTATCAAGTTTCGACCTCTGCAGAAAATTTTGGCTGCCTGTAAAAAAAGGGGAAAATTTTTATTAGTATTCAAATATCATTTTCTTGTTTTCTTTTTGTTCTAAAATGTTTTTGTTCTTGAATTATGTATGGGTAGATTATATTTAGAATCCCCTGCACCTTCATGTGAAAGCTTAAATTACTGATGCATTGATGTCTCATTTGAGACCTTAGTTTTTCGCCCTTATAAGATGGCTTCCAACGAGAAAGAAGAAGAAAGGGATGATCTGCGTTTGGCTAGAAGAAACTTTTTTCGCGCTGCCTACTGGCTTAAAGTCCTTTCTTCTACTAGAAACTAATGCGAGAAGACAAGCAAATGTGCTCGTGGTGGTGTAATCCAAAAGATAAAACTGCAATCGCGGAGGTTTGATAATACACCTTCAATATGCCAGGATTCTGCATTTCAACCCTGACAGGAAAAAACAAAGAAATCAAACCCAAGCTCGTCAAGAAACTCAATTACGCCTACATTTAACCCTGTTTCGGGTGTATGGTCCAACACTTCTCCACATCGCAAAATTTCCAAGCCAACTCTATCCACTCAACAATAGCAAGTCCGCTCATAAGTGCACCCGCAGCATCTGTATCCACGCAATGCCATAAAAAGGATGAAAATTGTCCAACCTGTGCCAGGAGCCTTCTCGGTCAAAAGAACTTGCCATACAATCATTTAACGTGCGTAAAGAATTTTTCCAACTGATCTTGTTTTATAATGATGCCGAGTTTTTCCGAGTGAACTGTATTGATCACCCCGTCGTCCACATTTTCAACAGCATCTGCAGCCCTTATGTCCATGTATTCATTCAGATTGTGCACTGTTCCATCTGCACGAACAAATCCAAACAAAGCTACAACCTTATACCGTGTCTTTTCAAATTGTTCATAGATAAATAGTTACCTAGGGAGCTAAATGAGCATAAATAACATAGGACTTTACTGAGGCAATGCTTCCTATACACATCTCTGACTCTGAGTAATGATAAAGGAAGCCAAAAGTCGTGAAAATCAGCATATGCAAATTAATTAGATTTCAAGCTTGTATTAGTATTGACCTCCTAAGCTTGATGTTAAAGAAATATGACAGAATCCCATTCTCTCCTACCTAGCATCCCCTCGAGCTCCCATCAGATATTGTACTATGTATCTGGCTCACTTTTACTTCATGACCCTTAAGTATTCAGTTAATTAGAAAGGACCTTTTTTTTAATGGAGACACAAGAAATACCATGAAAGCCCTAGTATGGAGCATTTACAAGCCCAGAAAATACCAGTAGTTGGATCTGTCTAATTTTATCTCTTCAAATTTTTGGCATTCATCATGGAACTGACAGGCGAGTGGCTACAACATACGAGTGCTATGACTGTATGCACGGCATTGTCTAAACCAGGGGAAAATTACATCATATTCATTTACAGGCATGAAAATCTGAGTTTCAGAATTTAGCATTTACCTTCAGCAACAATTGGATCATTTGCTGGAGGTTGAGCTTGCCAGGTCCCATCTGGCTCTTTCATATGTCTTCTATCAGATGCAAAGTGACGTAGAAATATTGAAGCATGCACAATGCGGAAGAACCTGAACTATGAAAGGAAAAGAACACTGTGTTGGATAAAGTCATGTTAACTTGACCTCGGTATTATCTCATCAACACCGGAAAGGCACATGCTAGTGTTTTCCAGTATTGTAGTTCGAGCCCTGAAATGCCAATCAGGAATAAAAAAGTCGTAACACTTTGACCTAACTCATTGCTCAACTCCTCTCAGAAGCAAATTTTACTCATCATAGCAGACTTGAATTTTTTAAGGAGAACATGTAGGAAGTCATTGAGAATGCTAAGTAATAATGTAGGTATTATAATTTACAACTCCAGGAAAAAGGCTTGCCTCTGATACTCAGGAAACAGCTGAAACCAGGGTCGTGTAGTTTCAGAAACATAGAAAGCCAAGGGAGAAGGAAACTGGAGGGCAGAGTCCAAATCCCACACCACAATAGAGGAGTCTGTTTTTCTCTGCACAAAATTTCGAGATTATGCAGAGAAACAAAGCATTTTGCTAGTACTTTTACTAGGTACAATTGAGACAGTTTATGCTCCCAGAGGAATATATTAAATGGATCAGAGTACACATGAATGTGGACTCTAGCCAGTCACCTGAACACAGATGACATGATAATCCCAGAGTACAAGTCCATCCGTGAATTTGCTGGCCTTCTGATGCCACAGTGCAATCTGCAGAAATCAGGAAGCAACAATAACATGCCCCAGGCATCACCATACAAAGATTTTAAAGATCCCAATTTCATTTAAGATTGACTTCAAAGAAGAGAAAAAACTCTATGATATCAAGCCAATACGGAGATTACGCTATTCAAACTTTGCAATTTTTATGTTAGCAAGGAATTCAGTTTCCAAGTCTAGTATCTTTTATAAGAACAAGCCCAGCATACGGTTAGCTCTCATCAGCTTGTGAGAAGGATAGCCCATATTCCATCTCAGGAATAAAAGTGAACGCAGGGCATTTGAATTGCTCAGGATAGTATTTTTAGTGCGTCACCATTGTTCTCTTCCTTCAAAGTCTCTACAAGACCTATAATTATTTTGTATGGACAGAAACAGAAGGAATAAAATCGCGAAGAACCCCCCAAGGAATATGGAGAGAGATAGAGAAGCAAAACGGCAGGAAAGTTTCAACGAAAAAGAAGTACATGCCTGCTTCTTGTCATTGGAAATGAAGATGATATAAAGGTCGGATCCATCAGGTTGAGCCATCCCGTTTGCACATAAGTTCTTACAAAGAAAGTAGGCATTCTCCTCACTGCCAAAAAGAGACACAGAGTCTCACATAACAGCGTAAAACTCAAAGGCACCCATTAGTTTATCATCTCCTGCATACTACTACAAATCCCATGTTTATCATCCGAGAAGTCGGAGTACAGCAGACAAAAGGGAAGATCAGCAACAAGAACTTTTTCTGTGTATCGACATCCTGGGTCGAAGAAGAACTGAGAGCTCAAAAACATGGTCATCCGATACCTTGAACATTTTTCATTATCAAATCGCAACCAGTTTTATGTAATCGAATTAACTCAACAGAGAAACCACAAACCCAACACACAACAATATCACCCTCGAAATTAACAGGAAAAAAAAAACACGCACACACATGAATGCAGGAGTTAGATAAAAAACTCTAACTGATGGGAAGCAGCGCCCTTTCCCCATATATAATCTCCTATTGCAGATGCAAAACTGAAGCTCACAAAATGATTCTACCAAAGACCCAACTTTCTATAGAATCCCAAGAGAATCCCACTTTCTTCTTCCTTCTTTTTTCTTTGGGGTAAAAAAATTCCAACTGACGCAGCCATTACACAATCAAAGTCTCAAAAAGACAAGCGATGGAGTCACCCCTGCTGCCCCCGGTTCCGCTCATAGAAGAGAAGAATGAAAACCGACAGAACGTGCACGATGGATAGGGAAAGCAGGAATTGGCCGAGCTGAACCCAATCGGCCACAAGGGTTCGGGATCGTTACCAGTAATAAGGAGTGTGGTCGAATTGGGAGACGTCCACGGCTGCCGAGCTCGCCATCCCGCTTGTCTAGCCCCGCCCGAGTGAACGGTGAAGCGCCGGCCTTTATATCACCCGAGTCGAGTCGAGCCGACACCCGCCAGGACGACAATGGACGCTCCACGAATTTATAGCTGTCGTGTCGGAGCGAGTGGTTAACGATAACGACGAAAGGAAGGTTTTTTTACTTTCTTATGGTCGGAAATGGAAGGAAGTTTTCCACGCGTGGCTTTCTGGTTGTCGAACGTCCGCGGTCCAACAAGAGAAAATGCATGAAGAAGAAGAAGAAGAAGAAGAAGAAGCACGACCCATATACAGGCCCGAGCCCAACAAACCCTCGCGAGAATCTGATCTCGCGAGCGTGCGCATGGACCCACCCGCCGCCCGCCTCCCCTCCGACGCGGCGACGCCGGCGCCGGCCCGCCGCCGCGTGGTGTGCCCCGGCTGCGACCGCCCGGCCCGGGTCTGCCTCTGCCACGTGATCCCCAGCCCGCCGATCCCGACCGCCGCGAGGGTCGTGGTCCTCCACCACCCGCACGAGTCCCGCCACAAGCTCTCCACCGTCCCCGTCCTCTCCCGGTGCCTCCTCAACTCCACCGTCCTCCTCCACCGCAAGCTCCGCCCGGGGCTCTCCCCTCTCCTCGACCGGTCCCCTCCCTCCATCTACCTCTTCCCCCCGTCCTCCTCCTCCTCCTCCTCCTCCTCGACCGCCTCCCCCTGCCTCACCCTGTCGCAGCTCCGGGCCTCCGACCTCCTCCGGCGGGCCGAGCCGGAGGGGCTCGTGGTGATCGCCTTCGACGCCACGTGGAAGCACGCGCGGGAGATGGTGAGCGCGAGCGAGGAGTACCTGTCGCGGTTCGCGGTCCGAGTGTGCCTGGACTTCGACTACGACGAGAGCGTCGACGGAGGGAGCATCTACGATTCGGAGCTCTTGCTCCGGAAGGAGCCGTACGGAGGGTGCGTGAGCACGATGGAGGCGGTGGCTAGGGTTCTGAGGGCGGTGGAGGCGAACGGGGAGGAGGTCGAGCGGAGGTTGATTGGGGTCTTGAAGGAGATGGTGAGGTTGCAGGCGAGCTTCTTGAAGCCCGTGAAGCCGAGGAACAAGCTGTTGAAGAAAGGGAAGCAGAGGGCGGCAACAGAAGAAAATGGAGCAGAAGCAGGAGTAGGAGCAGAGTGAGCAGCTCCAAATGTAAAGTCACCTGTCCACCACTCTTGTTAGAAAAAGATGGGATTTTGAGAATTGGTTTTGTTCAGTTGTTTTGGTTGTTTCTTATGCCTTGTTAGTTGCTTCCCCTGGGATGAGAAGAAGAAGAAGAATCTGATTATCAGTCAATGAATTGGCGGGCATCGACGTCCAACTGCACAACATTCTTTGTGTAGGTGGTGACCAATATCAGTTTTGATGATCGAGTTCCTTTTGACATCGGACCTACTTGAGTCCCCCACAATTTTGAGCACGGTCAACATGCTCTTGTCTAGTTCAGCCTCTGGGTACGTTATGAGTATAGTTAAGCAGTTGGATCTGTGTTAATCTGATGGAATGTCATGGAGGTGGCTCGACAGAATGTGTGTGGCGTGCTTTGTGATGCGGATTTTGTGTTATCAGTGAGAAATTTGTAGTATAGGATTAGTCGTGACAGAGCCAGTGTTGAGCTAATATCCTGCTGGGGCATTTTGGAGACCCCGGGAGAGTTGGGAGAGCGTTCTTCTGGACAAGTGGTTCTTTATCATGTGCCCTCAGATGAAGGCATCCAGATACACGATTGCCGGGTCAGGCCGTGGATAAAGGTTCTTCTGTGTAGGCATTCTCATGGCTGTTCAGAGGAAATTGGTGCTTCTGTAAGCAACTGCTCTGGAGCAGACATCTTGTTTAATCTAAGAGTTACTCTATCGGGAAGTTAACCCTCAGTGTCTTACATTAAGGAGTGTAATCTTCTAATCTTTTAGACTGGTGCAGATTATCATCTCTGGGCTTTTTATTGTGATTACCAGTCACCTAGCTCTTTTTGCAGAAATCTGGTGATATTGCTAGCTCAGAATTGATGAGTGCCAGAGTTTCAAGTCTAAACTGGTCTCATTTCTTTCTGATTGAATCATATTACTGCTACAAGCTGTTATGTAAGTTTTAGCGAAAATTTTGATTGTGGATCCTGAGATTTTAAGTAATGAGGTTCTAAAAGAGCCCTGATTCAGATATAGACCATCACTGAAGGCCCGCTTATGTTGTCGGTATCAATATGTATTCTCGGGATACAATTTTCATTTTAAAATGAATCTATCTTGTGTCCCATGAAAGGGAACCTAAATGGTCAATGCACAGGTGGGAGGTCAGTTTCTTGATTGTTAAACAGAACAGTGGAGCATGTAATTAGCACCTTCGATTGTTAGACAAACTAATGTAGCGCGTAATTAGCATCCTGTGAATGAGGAGTTGCTTAAAGGTTTTCATATTGAAATAGTAGTGAAAATGAAGGGAACCTGTCTGCCAGACATTAAAATATCATGTCCCTGCTGAATCATATGTGCACAGAATCGGTTTGCTTTCCGATATGTGCGAATCGAACCATCAACTTCAAGCTGGTGTCTGTACTTCTCCAAAACTATCTTGATCTAGGTCCGCTCTTTTGCGGCACTGCCGTGTCGGCATTGGTGCTGTGCAGATGGAGTTCGTCCCAAGATGGTCAAGAAGCCGTATTGGAAAACAGAGGAAACCCATACGACTGACTGCGCATGCCTTTTGTGGGGGCACAAGAAAGGGGGATTCTTCTCAATGGTCCTCGCATCTCAGTCATCTTTTGCTTTGATCATCCTCTGAAATCTCCAAAACCCTTCTTGTTCCAGAGGCCGTGGTGCCCACAGACGAGGAAAAAAGGGATCGGTTTTCCTACCATGTCACTTTCAGAGCCTTCGACTTTTACAGAATCAGGACCGACCAAACCGCCCAGCACCAACCTCTCTTGGCGCTTTCATTCTCGCATCCTGCAGTGTCCTGGCCTGGTGGTATTCTGATCCAACGTGGAAACCGAATCTTTTGAATTCCATGCTTGATGTCATCTGAACAATCTGTTTCCTAAACAGAAAGAAAAAGTACGTCTGAAATTATAAAGAATTATACGTGAACAATTCGGATGCGATTCTGCATCACAACCACCCCAAGATTGCATAAATTAAAATAACCCGAGAGCCTCTAAATGAAAAAAAATTGCACCATATGACATGACAACATATTTGGCTGGAAATCAATTTCTAGAATTCTAACCCCAACATGTGAAATGCTTGTAAATTGCAAGAATGGAATGTTTGCTAAATGAAATTTTTCCTTTTTTTTTGGGGGAATAAATACGAGTTCCATAAAACTAATCATTCGGGCAAAAAATTTTAGTTGTCAATGCACCACCGGCCCCCCTCCCGCCAATGATGCGCCACTTTTTTTCTGATCCTTGACCATGATCGGATCGCATCGCATCGCATCATCCTGCAATTCATAGGACCAAGGCCAACACATTTTGATGCATAAAGGGGACCCCCTCTGTTTGTCTTTTCAGTTTTAGGAGCCCACGATTTCCATATAAATATAGAGAGAATTTTCCTGGAATAAGCGATTGCCCAATTACCTGTCATGGAAAGAAAAAGAGAAGGTCCAGCGGGCACAAACATCAAGCGCTTTCTTTGGGGAACGTGCCCTTTGCGTTTAATTTGCGTAACTTTATGTTTGTCGAAAGTGATTGGAATAGAAAAAAAAAAAAAGGGCTGTGTCATCATTAGAGAAAATAACGAAGAGAGAAAGGGTTTGAAAAAAAAATCGAGTGTATGCGTAATTTGAATGTAGGCGAGAGAAAAAGAAATGAAAAGAATGCGTTGTGCTATTCGATATAAGACTACAATATGAGAAGGAAGAAAATTGGTGTATTCCCTCTTTATCATCTCTCCCTTTCTTTCCCTTCATCCGAACAAAATTGCATTTTCAGAATCACTTCTTTTCCATCCTAATCTCTCCGATCGAAATATGTGTGAATTCTCCCATTCTCTACAAAAAATTCTTATCTGGATTCAAACTCGTGAACTCAAAATAATTGTAACAAGTGATTATGTGAAATTAATATGGAGCGCACACAATCAATCATTACAATGAACCTAGCTATTGAGGAATTATTTTTATCAAAAAGAAATTTACATTCATTACCAAATTAATACATAAAGAGAAATCTCAAAAGTCATAATTACAAAGCAAACCAATAAAAAAAAAAAGCTTTATGTGAGGACGTGTCATAGAATTTCTATGAAATCTTACATGATTTCCTTTCAATACACATACATCATGGTACATTACAATTTACAAAGTGAGCCTTTAGTTTATAAAATATATAGTCCTACAAATCACCATCATTTGCAATACCAAATAATCAAATTTAACCATTTTTCCTATCGCCACTCTTGCTATTGCTCGCCATAACCACTGGCATAAGACCAGTGCTCCAGCACTTGCTCCATCGTGACTCCGATCATATTTGTCGCCACCCATCGACAACTACAGCGATAACATCATTAATAACTGCTTTAGCTGCCACTAACCACCAACTATCACCATCAATATGCCGCTGTAACTATCACCACTAACATATTATCGCCAACATCACTTGGTTGCAGCACTCGCAAATAAAATAATTTGATTTGAATCGTAACAATTTAATTCACTCACAAGTGCTCGTTGTCCACATTGTAGCCCTATTGTCATGCTAGAATTGCAAACATACAAGAAGATAAAATGTTCACGACTTGACTTGAACTTATAATTTCATCGAAGAATTTCTACTCATCATTTTCGACTCAAAAAAGAAAAAGAGAAATAAGTTAAATTATTATTATTCGTCCTTCGAGAAAATAGAGATAAATACGGAAAATCAGATAAATCTATCGAATCCAATCGGCATCGGCAGCACCGGCGCCATCTTCACCGGATCTCTGCCTTAAATAAACTCTCTCTCTCTCTCTCTCTCCCTTAAATAAACCCCCCCCCCTTTCTCTCTCTCTCTCTCTCTCTCTCTCTCTCTATTTTCCTTCGATTAATCATCATTCCATTCCATTCCTTCCTTCCTCTTCTTCGCCTTTTTCCCACCTCTGAACTACAAAATCTCGGAAGCCTCGAAAACAGCAAGGAGAGAGAGAGAGAGAGAGAGAGAGAGAGAGAAAGACGGAAGCTCGAGCTCGCCCCCGACGGAAGCTCAACGGCTCCGACTTCCTCCGTCTTCCGGCCGCCGCAGCGCGTCTCTCCATCCGTCCCCTGCTCCGCGGGAGAGGAGAACGGGGCCGCCAGGTAACTCCCGTTCGAGCCTCCTCCTTCTCGCGATCGGTCCTCCGCTCGCGTTGCGGATCTTCCTGCTTCCGATCGCAATCCGGACGGACCGGCGCCGTGCTTTGTTTCCGTTGCTTCTGCGCGAGTGTTGAATGCATTCTCTGACTGGCCAGCTGGCCCTTTTTGACGTTCGATGCTGATTCTGTTGTATTGCTGTCTTCGTTGCTGTTGCCGTCGTCGTTGTTTTTGCTTGATTATGTATTGGTTCTGGCTCGAGCTCTGATCGGGAAGCTCGGCGAGAGTTCTGGACGCATCGTTTGTCCCGGGGCGTGCGGTCGCCCCCTTCGCGAATATGAATTCCGGCTGAAACGTGCTGAACTTTTGAAATGTTGAATTTGGCACGAGATTGGTAGGCTTCGTTGCGGCTTGTGTAGCTGAGTCTGGCAGGGAACTGTTCTTGAAAAATCTGCTCTTTTCTTATGTATGGCGGCTACATTGGGTTCTGTTAATTTCTTTGGACGCTGTGTGGTGTAATTGTCCTGCCACTTGATGAAGTCCGGTGGTTTTAGCGTTAGTTCCTCATGGCTGCAATCTATAAGCCATACTGATCCGGGATTCTCTCTGTATCTCATGTACAATAACCATGGAAAGCTTTTGGAGAGCTGGAATTCTTACCTTTCTGGCTGCTGACAAGTCAGCGAGTAAATGTTGCTGGTTGAGCATTCTAGCGCTCCCGGTCACGTGACACATTGGATGTTGGGATGGATGTGATTCATTGCATTAACTCCAAAAAACTTTGACTGGGGCAAGGAAAAGAGTCGGTTTTCTCTGAAGATAAAGCCAGTATATCCATAATCTGGAGCATAAAGATTCATCCGAATCATGCAGAAATGTCACTGTCTTTCAATTAGAACGACAGAGTGCTAGTATGCAATTGATGCTGGATATTTGATTAATAACCAACTAATTGCTATTTGAAGGAGACTGTAGCATCCACATACGTTGACTGCTTGTCAGAGCTTTCATAGTGGATAAAGTGGGCCCAATATGCAGAGAATAGAAGTTTACCAAGTTCTTGGGTGAAACTCATGTGAAACCTGTGGGGGTTTGTGATCATTCATGAGGTCTTGTATATTTTTTATTTTTTTATTTTTAAAAGAACATCAAAACTCAGCTCTTTTTATGCTTGCATTATGTGGAAAATGGGAAATGGCCAACTAAAGTCCGTAATGCATCAAAGAACTAGAGACATTGAGGAATTTTGCAACTTTAAGTATCTATTTTATTTGGCATCTACAATTCAAAAGCAAAGGCACACGTATTATCACCATTTGAGTGACAATTACTGTGGAAGGTAGTGGAGAAGTTTGCAGGATGTGGAACCAGAAAGGTCTCCCCTCTTTGAACCATAGGGATAAGCAAGCTGAGATGTTCAGGCTTCGATGAGAGCAATATTATAATTAATTAATGGCCTAGATAGTAAATGTTGTCTTTGTGAAAGATGATTAAAGAGTCACGCAATCTGATATTTGGTTATAAAAGTTAGTCTGCAAATGATAGGCTGGTTTAAGATTAAACAGAGTCGATATGTCATTCTTTGTTGCAACTGGGTTACTTAAATAGCAAAGCAGATGTAAAGACCCATGGATCTATAGACCTTTAGAACAATGCTTTCTATCGTATAACTGCCTAGCAAACAACTCTTTGTGACAGAATCAGTCAAAAAACTATCTGCCCAGCAAGCAACTCTATGTGACACAATCAATCAAAAAACTATGTTCCAAAAAGATTCAGGTAGTGTTTGATTCACTTCTATTCTGTGCTCTAAATTGATCTTGAAAATCTGGTGGACAAGATACCTGAGAGCTACATACTCCCAATGATGTAGTCTTTCGTGACATGAAGGTGCTTCCGAGTACAATATTTTTGTGAATGCTAGTATGTTATGGACCTTTTATTGCTCTGAATGTAATGTAGATCACAGATGGGGAAAGAGCTCTTCAATTCAAGGCCACAAATCTAAATTATGGTTTTTGCCTTTCTGTCTTTGGCTAAACAAGTAGACTTAGTCAAGAAGCACACGTAGCCCAAGGTTTCATTTGTTTTATTTATCCTTGGCATCTGTGTCGTTCCTTTACTGGTTTATTTTTATTGCCATGAGAAAGCTTATAGTTGGCAGTCTATTTAAGCTTCAGCGGCACTACCCATGTACTTTTCTGCGTTTTGTTACTGCTGTTCTTGATAGGTACTTCACCCCCAATTCTCTTACAGTTCATGAGTGGCTGTTCTGCTTTAACTGTAGTTTCCTGTGAATCTCAACACCAGAATCCCGAGGTTTCTGACTCTGCTGACAAAGATACGAAGGAATTTGCAAGATGTCTAGCCCTGCAAAACTTTTAGATCCGGCATTTCAATCAGTTGGTCAGAGAGTGTATCCTATTTATAAAAGAATTAACTTTATATTTACTGGATTTTATCTTCTTCCTCTTTAAATTTACTTGACTTTATTTTTTTCTTTTCAAGATCTTTGATGTGGCTCTTGGCAAAAAAAATCAAAGTTCTTTTTATCTTTTATATATGCTGCTTTTGATTTTAAGCTTGTTAACCCTAATAGCTTTTAGTGGGACTGAGATTTGGCGAATTGAGAATTTTCAACCAGTAGCCTTGCCAAAGTCCGAGTATGGTAAATTCTACATGGGGGATTCTTACATTGTTCTACAGGTATGCCATGTTCCTCCACATTCTATTGAGGAGTATAAAAGTAATCAAGTATATGAACACATGTACACGCTCACACCGAGGTGCGCAAGCACACACAGAAATGGGAGAAAAGTTCTCTCCCTTTTTCTTTTGTGGGATAATGAAATTGGAATAAAAGTTCAGTAGTTTCTTTTGAATAACCAGATACTTATGTTTGCAAATCCTATTCCAATTGTGTACTGCTTAGACTACGTCTGGCAAGAGCGGTGCTTACCTATATGACATACACTTCTGGATTGGAAAAGACACAAGTCAGGTACATTTTAGAGCCTTCGCTTCTTTAAAATCGTCAACTTGCCTTAACTTTATGAGGTATACCTGTAATTACGAATTCCCTTCATAGGACGAAGCTGGAACAGCTGCCATAAAAACTGTCGAACTAGATGCAGTTCTAGGTGGTCGTGCTGTGCAGCACAGGGAACTGCAAGGCCATGAATCTGACAAATTCTTGTCTTATTTCAAACCTTGTATCATACCTTTGGAAGGAGGTGTAGCATCTGGATTCAAAAAACCTGAGGAAGAAGAGTTTGAAACTCGTTTATATGTTTGTAAAGGAAAAAGAGCCGTGAGATTGAAGCAGGTTAGTGAACTTTCGACGTATTCTCGCAGCAAGCTACTTTGGACGTGATAAGCTTTAATCAACAGAGTACAGTTACTTACCTTTACTTGTGCAGGTCCCTTTTGCTCGATCCTCATTAAATCACGATGATGTATTCATCTTGGATACTCAGAATAAGATTTATCAGTTCAATGGCACAAATTCCAATATCCAGGAAAGGGCAAAGGCTTTGGAAGTGATTCAATTTTTGAAGGAAAAGTATCATGAGGGGACATGTGACGTCGCCATTGTTGGTAAGAGTGCATTTACTTATGATGACCTCCTGCTCATTTTTGGAGTTTTTTATTTTTGTATTTGATGAAAGCAAGGGATGTTAAATTTATGATTTTCTGTGATAGAATCACAATGAGGATTTTTGCACTGCCATCATATGATCTCCCTTCTTATGTATCCATGTTTCCTTTATCATGATAGATGATGGGAAGTTAGATACAGAGTCAGACTCAGGTGAGTTCTGGGTTCTCTTTGGCGGCTTTGCTCCAATTGGCAAGAAGGTGGCTAGTGATGATGAAGTTATTCCAGTAACAACTCCAGCTAAGCTCTATAGGTATGTCCCTTTTGTATATGGGAAGTTGGAATAAACACAGCTCAATTAGTTGCGGGGCACAGTGCCTCCTTTTTCAGTGTCCCCATATATATTTCAAGTGTACATAAGGATACCGATACCTTCTAGAAAACTGATCTCCAAGTTTGCAGATGCTTTTGTGTATGCCTTGCACTTGCATATGGTCAAGACGTGAGATTTCACATTCTTCCCTTCTCCTGGTTTACCAGCATGTTTTGAGGATAGTGGTCAAGTAATGAAATCAACCCAATCCTGTTGACCCCATTCTGCTTCTTTCCACAAGCAGATAACTTTGGTTCATGCTGTTCTATGAGGAAGAACAATTGTGTTTAATCCTTTCTATGTGTAGCAATTGTTTTTCATTGTTGAGTCTCTTAAGTAGGTGCAAGAGAGCTTGCCATCTGATTATTTTCTACTGACAATTACGTACATTTACCATCTTGTATGGTTTCCCTTGGTAGCATCATTGAGGGAGATGTGAAGGCTGTTGAAGGTGAACTATCTAAAAGCATTCTGGAAAACAACAAATGCTACATGCTCGATTGTGGTTCTGAAATTTTTGTGTGGGTTGGCCGTGTAACAACGGTGGATGAGAGAAAAGCTTCCAGCCAAGTGGCTGAGGTAGATCTGTAGTCTTTGGAGCTTAATCTTCACAAGGTAGAGGTTTCATGTGCTCATTTTTGAACTTATATTCAGGGTTTTGTCGCTAGCCAAAACAGACCAAAGTCAACACGTGTAACCAGGGTCATCCAAGGTTATGAAACACGGGCATTTAAATCCAAGTTTGATTCTTGGCCAGCTGGATCCACTGCTCCAGGTGCTGAGGAGGGCAGAGGGAAAGTAGCAGGTGTCACTTCTTCTTCCAAATTTGTCGTCTTATTTTTAAATGCTTTCCTTCTTGAATTACTGAAGGACGATTCACGTTTTGCTAGCTCTACTGAAGCAACAAGGTATCGGTTTGAAGGGAATCGCAAAAGGTGCTCCTGTCAATGAGGAAGTCCCACCTTTGCTTGAACAAGGTGGAAGAATGGAGGTATAGTGGATGTTTCCCTCTCTTAGTTTCTTAATGAGGCTGATTGAGGTGACATCTCTCTAAATATTCTTCATTAATTATACCCAGGTGTGGCGCATAAATGGCAGTGCTAAGACGCCATTGCCTAAAGAGGATGTTGGGAAATTCTTTAGCGGAGATTGCTACATTGTTCTTTATACATACCATTCAGGGGACAGGAAAGAGGATTACTTTTTGTGCTGTTGGATTGGAAAAGATAGTATTGAGGTAATTGATGTCTTGTCAAGTTGTGCTAAGCAATTTAATGCACTTAATGTTTAAAAACTCAAAATAGGCAATATGTTTTACATGAGAAAATATCATGTTGCTGTTGCTTCCTTTCACAAATAAGAAAAATATGGGGATGTAAGTTAGCTATGGTCATATGGGAGTCTGGATTCACTGTATATGAGAGGGAGGAAGGAAGAAAATAATTGGATAACAAAGGAGAGATGACACGAAAATTTTTTAGATAACTATTTATGAATCTCTAGTTGTCTAGGTATAGATGAATGCCAAAAAAAAATAGATGCTATAGTTCCTCTTTTATGCACATCCATTGAATAGTACAAAGGATGATGATGGATGATCTATTAACCAAATTGTTCTCAGATGCTAGAGTTCCAATATTAGATGTAAACATGCTGTTTCTTCATAAAAGAGTGAGTTGCGCAAGTTATCACACAAAGTGGGTCTCTCTAATCTTTGCTTTTATTGTCTGTCAAGTAGTAATAGCATTCTGGCTATGCTTGGAAGGTTAAGATTCATCACTAATTCTAAGTTTATGAGTCATTTATCCATCCTTTCTTCTCATAATATAATTTGCTTGGACTCATGGCATTCATAAGTTATTTTCTATGGTTCAAAATAGGTATTCACACATGCTGGTGCCATCCTTCAATTTCAGCTTTGGAACAGCTGCTTTGGCTGGATGTTCCATATTTGATGCAAGAATATTAACAAGATATAATTTTCTTATCTAGGAGGACCAAAAAATGGCTGCTCGTTTGGCTAACACAATGTCCAACTCATTGAAAGGGAGACCTGTTCAAGTACATCTTGTCTTAGTCAACTTGAAACTTAAGATTATCATTTAACAAATTATTCTCTAGCATTCTGTTTAATAAATGCTTTTGCAGGGCCGTATATTGCAAGATAAAGAGCCACCTCAATTCATTGCACTTTTTCAGCCCATGGTAGTCCTTAAGGTATCCTTTTGTCTTTTTCGTAATAATGTTGTAACTTCTGCAATGAAATGCATATATTGAATTGAAGGATTTAGAAATTTAAACTGCTCTCTTTTAATCTGATTATTCTTCAGGGAGGTTTGAGCTCAGGTTACAAAAAGTTCATTGCAGAGAAAGGTTTGACAGATGAAACTTATACCCAAGAAAGCATTGCTCTCATTAGGGTTTCTGGTACTGCCAGTCACAACAGTAAAGCTGTCCAAGTTGATGCAGTAAGTGTTGTTGAGTACCTTTTGATGTACGCTTCACATTTGTCCATGTGATCCTTGTCATTCAAACAGCTACTTTTTCTTCTCATGCCTGAATATCTTCCTTATAGTATTTCCTCTGTCGAAGTAGTGGAGTGTGCAATATGATAGTATGTGGGCTCTGTTTAAAAGGTGAATGCGTTAGGCAGAATTTAGTTGAAGTTATTATCAGTTGGATGAATTTGTTCTTTGTTATCATTATGCCTACCGCGACACCTTGTAACATAACATCAGTAGATTATGGTTACCTGCTTTGGATTTCTATGCTGGAAATCCAAACTTGGGACTGATTCTGTACATACTGTCTTCATCATACGATCATAGGAATTGTTATTGTTCTTCCTTCTGGGAGTAACCTTTGGAGGCAAATATTGTTTTATCCTAAGGGTAAACTCCATTATTATATGATGCCAGTAGTTCTCACTTGCAACGCTAGCCTTAAACATGGAGATCATGATTTCAAATGCAGTCATCTTCCTTGCTATGCTAACTACAAAGTGCACAATGAATAGGTGGCAACATCATTGGATTCTGCTGAGTGTTTTCTTCTTCAATCTGGATCTTCAGTTTTCATATGGCATGGCAATCAGAGCACTTTTGAGCACCAGCAACTTGCTGCAAAAGTTGCAGAGCTGTTAAAGGTACTATCTGTATTCATTTTCTCATATTTTCTTATTTTAGGATAAATGCAGCTGTTTGAAAACATAACTAGTGTTGAGTGATTTGTGCATCCTCGTTCTTGAATGAATGCATGGAGATTTTGAAGTCATAATATCAGACCCAGAAAAGGGAAAAAAGCAAGAAAAAACTTACATAACCAAACCCATCCGTGGGTAGCACAGTTGGTTAAGAGTCCCCCCCCCCATCGCTAAGGTCGAGAGTTCGAAATCCTGCGTTGCTAGCGATTTAAGTGGGGGGCCATGGCGGTGGGTTACTTTGCTAGTCTTCCCCGAGGTATAGGGGCCCGGTCCTCAGGAGCCGTTCAGGCATGGGGGGCATGTGGCGGAGTCCTTGGTTACCAAAAACAAAAAGAAAAAAACTTACGTAACCAAGATCAACGGATCACATTGTTAAAAATCCTCTATGCAATGAAAGGCTGAGGATTAATAAAGTGTGCCCTTTTTATGGGCGCAGCATTGTGGGAGCATTTAATATGAGGAAATTAAATGTTGGTCTCAAGAGGTACCTATGTCCCAATCCTCGAAGATCATTTACATAATACCTTGCCTAGAGGGTGTAAAACTGGTCTTGCATCCGAGAAAGAGAAATGTCAGAAAAAACAAGCATAAAATCATTTAAATTGACAGAAGATAGTTCCCTTTCTTCAAAAGCATAACCAGAAAAAAAATTATGTATAGCAGTCGACATGTTTTTTCTTTTTCTTTTCTTTTTCAGAAAAGTAGGAATCCTGCCATGGCCTTTATTCTCTCTCCACTTTCTTCATCACCAACCATGCTAGTGACAAGGGCTTTCAAAGACTATCTTAGAAGTTTCTTCATCTAAGGACTTCCATATGTGCAAATGCGACCATTCTTATAGTTAGGGCCTTCAATCCAAGGATGATACCTATTCATGCTAAAAAAGGTTCTGTCAGATCTGATGAAGCTGTATTATTTTCTCAAAAAGACAAGCTGTTGACACTATGACAGAAGCTAGTCTCTCCATTAAAATTTAAGAACCTGGGTTCATATCCTATTACTTTGTTCTTTCCTTTCCCATTATTGGTAATTAAACTTTATGCTTCGATGTGTGTGTGTGAGTGGGTGAGGTGTCTAGAGAGAGGGAGATGGAGTTGCGTCACACAACCTTTAGTACTTAATGCCTTAGCTAGTTGGATAATTATTTATGGAAGTTTTGAAACCAACTAGGCTATGCATAATTGTATAAATGTTATATGTTGCCTAATTCAGGTTTCAGTTACCAGATATTTTTGTTTGATATATGATTTTTGTGTCAAAGTGCAGCCTGGGGTTGCTTTGAAACATGCAAAAGAGGGTACAGAGAGCTCAGCCTTCTGGTTTCCACTTGGAGGGAAACAAAGTTACACTAGTAACAAGATTTCCCAGGAGACTGTTAGGGACCCCCACTTGTTCACATATTCTCTTAATAAAGGTGCGGATATTGACCAAAGACTGTCCTTTCTATTCTTTTCTCATCTTCGACTGCAGATCTTTAATAAAATTGGCTAGATTCTGATTTCTCTTTTTTCCTTTATCTCGTGGATATCACAGGAAAGTTTGAGGTGAGTTCCAGCTGATCTTTTGAGTTTGCTTGGAGTGGCTTTTACTGTCGCTTTTTCTTCACTCTTAAACGTCTGACATGGTCATAATATATAAATGTCAACGCTTGTTCCACATAAATTTATGCATAATTTTAAAATTAAAAAAATATTTTAGGTATTGGCAGGAAAGTAAAAGAAAAGTTCCATCTGAATTTTCAGAAATCCCCACAAACAAACAGCCATATTTCTTATGATTCTTCTTTGTAGGTTGAAGAAGTACACAACTTTTCACAAGATGATTTGTTAACGGAGGATATCATGATACTGGATACACATGCTGAAGTGTTTGTTTGGGTTGGTCAGTCTGTGGACTCGAAAGAAAAGCAGAGTACTTTCGAAGTTGGTCAGGTATGACCACTTAGTTAAATAACGTCTTCAGTTCTCTTTGTTGTTCACTTAGCTCACTTTTGGCTGTTCTTTGCAGAAATACATCGACATGGCCGTGTCTCTGGAGAATTTGTCTCCAGATGTACCACTTTATAAAGTTACAGAAGGAAATGAGCCATCCTTTTTCACAGTATATTTTTCATGGGACTCTGCAAAAGCAATGGTATGCGTTTCAAAAATGGGCATTGTCTTTTCGCTTTTGCCTCGATTCCAGCTATTTGGTTATACCCTCTCACATTCAACATTATTACTGAAAATTGCAAATGCATTTTGTTAATTACTGCAAGTACATTTTGTTTTTCTGCCTTGTTTTTGCTTCCAAAGCTGCATAATGTCCATTCACATAGTTGCCATCAATGAAGAGGCGAAGTAGTTTCTGAAGCTTATAATTTTGAGCGAGTTATCTGACTGTCTTATCTTGGAAAGAAGATCTAAGAGCAAGAAACTTTTTTAGCAAATATCAATCGAGTTTCAACTTCTTTTTTCTGAACTGATAGTTGAATTCCGAAGTAGCTGGTGAAATATAGATTGTATCTATAATGAGAGCCAGGATTAACACATGCAGGCACGACAGTTTGGCCATATTAGAAGAGACAGAATAAACGTTCATAAAATGTTTCTGTTGGAACCCTGTTTTGACCCAAAATATTTCAGCTGAGACTGGCAACAGCAATGACCGTTGAAGCTGAGTCCTCAAATTGAATCATCAGTTTCTTTTCCTTGGTTACACTGAAGAAATTTTCGTGGGACTATGTCAGATGAAAGATAATGCCCCTGTTGTTTGTGTGGAAAGAGCTTAGGATGTGAAACAAAACATATGGACCAGCGTCCAGAGGCTAAGGTAGACTGTAGAGCTTTTAGTGCCAAGGCAGTTTTGGTAGGACTGAGGTAAAGGCGATGCTTATTCCTGTGGGAATGTCATTGAATAGATGCTAAAGTTGCTTCTTGCCCATGTTTTATTGCTATGGTCCTATATTTCATTACCCAACTTAGGTAAAATCCACCTGTCATTGCTGAATTCTGGTGCCCTTTCAATCACGTTTTTGAGTTGTGGTTTTAATTGTTAACCAACCAATACGTTGAACTTTTATCACTTTGACATCGGTGCATGCTAAACATTTTCCAAACGATTTTTCACTGGAAATCTGGTGTGGCGTCTAGTTTCTCACTGGGAGGATGCCGCCTGACACACGTGAGAAGACATCCCACTCTATTTACTAGCGGGGTTTAAAAGTGACTTTGTTATCGAATAACTTAGAGGCACTTGTTAAGCACCAGTTCAATGATTACCGGTTAGATTAACCTACTCCAGAATAGGAGACGCAATCCTTGCTTAGGGACTGATGCATCAATTGCTGGCTTCTTTTTATATTACGTGGTTTGAAGAACACTCATGTAGCTGCTGAATCAAAGTGAACTGCATAGTCTTTTTGTGCTTGCTCAATAGTTTTTGAGGTTCTTGTTGATTCTTTTTGTGCTTGCTAATGGTTACCGTTGAGATTAAACCTACTCCATACTAGGAGACCCATTCCTTGCTTGGGAACTGATGCATCAATTGCTGGATTCTTCTTGTTTTGCACGGTTTCTTTATTCTCATTAACAGTTAAGAACACTCATGTAGCTGCCAAATCAAAGTGAGCTGCATGGTCTTTTTGTGCTTGCCCAGTAGTTGTTGAGGTTCTTCTTGATTCTTTTAGCGGATGAAACAAGTAGTAAATTCAGTGGTTACTGAGTGGAAGCTTCAGAATACTGAATATGTGTAGTGGAGTAGAAAGATATTTATCATGGAGTTGCCATATTTGCCTGTACCGACTGGGCTGCTCAGTGTGTTTCTTGATGGTAGATTCACTCAATGTGAAGCATCAAGTTTCCATTCATTTGCTTCAGAGCAGGTTTTATTTTGTTGTTATTCTTACGTAATCATCATCTTCATCATGCCTATGTCTTTCTAGTACGCTTAATAATATGGTGAGATTATGGCAAACAAAAATACATGTTTCTGAACCCCACCCCCCCCAAAAAAAAAAAAAAAAAAATCCTCTTATACTTTTCTTACCATCCTTCTTATTCCTTAAGGTTTTCAATGGATGAAAAACATGCTACCCCTACCATGGATGTAGACATTCACTCTAAAATTGACTTTTATCTTTTCTCCATTAATGTTTTTCCAAACAATGCAGGTTCAAGGAAACTCGTTCCAGAAAAAGTTGGCATTACTTCTGGGGATAGGCCATTCTGCAGAGGTAAAAAGGCTTGACTCTGGATTTCTGCGGATGTGAATTAATTCCAGTCATCTACCCTGAAGATTACACTATTGAAATAGCCCAAACCATGTTTGTGATCATTATGCACCCAGCTATCTAACTCTTGATTGCGCCCATTCTTCACTTTTATAGTCTCGGTCTGCAAAATCTCGCACAGTATGACTCTTGGGTTGTGCTTCACTTGGATGAGTATATCTTGCACCAACATACATCAGTAATTATTATTATCATGATGGCTGTATACTCGTCTCAATGTAGTACCAGGATAGATCAAATGGGAGTCGAGAAGGACCAACACAGAGAGCTTCAGCTTTGGCAGCCTTGTCCTCGGCATTTAACGCATCTCCTGGCATATCATCTCCAGTAAGATTGCTATTCTGGCAGTAGCTTCACCTTAGGAGTGTGAAATGAAATCTTCCTTATAGTTAAATCGTTCTTATTCTTAAGTGTTATTTCAAGCTTGTAAATTTTGTCTGATTATGAATAGTTTGAAGTTTGAAGTTCGAAGTTCATGGGATGTGAGTGTCTTTGCTATTTTTCTAGTTGGATAGTCGAAGTTCATCTTGAGAATTCAGCTTTTTGATTTGTATGGAAAATTATAGGGCGAGGACAAAACCAATGGATCAAATCAAGGTGGTGCTAGGCAGAGAGCTGAAGCTTTAGCTGCATTATCCTCTGCATTCAATCAATCATCTGAGAAAAAGGCCTCTGCTCCTAGGCCATCTCCAGCAGGTCAGGGATCACAGCGAGCTGCTGCTGTAGCTGCTCTATCTTCAGTTCTTTCCGCTGAAAAGCAGAGGTCACCAGATACCTCTCCCACTCAAGCAAGTGGAACTCCTGCAGAAAGCATCTCACCAGGTAGTAATTCACAATCTGCACTTTTTGTATAGGTTGATTACTATTTCAATAGGATTAGCATTATGTTCAAGTCTTTTGCTTGCTCTAAACGTGACCTGGCTGAATTCTTTATTTTATGTGCCTGTATTGCTACTAGTCTCTCTCTCTCTCTCTCTCTCTCTCTCTCTCTCTCTCTCTCTCTCTCTCTGTGTAACTTACACTGTATGTGCAGCTGAACCGAAAGATGAAAAACCCCTTTCTGAGACAGAAAGCTCAATAGAGGCATCACAGGCTAGTGAAACAGAAGGAAATGATTCAGAACCAAAGCAAGGATCGGAGCAGGATGAGAATGATAATGGAGGCAGTGGAGCGATATTCACCTATGAACAACTGAAGGCTAAATCTGACAATCCCGTGACTGGAATTGATTTTAAAAGGAGAGAGGTAAGTCGCTATCGACTCCCTTAAAGCCAACAGGTTTACCTGCTTCTTGGTTCCCAATTGAACTTTCATATTCACTCCAAGCAATTCTTTTTAGGCCTATCTGTGCGATGAAGAATTTCAGACTGTGTTAGGTATGGCGAAAGAACAATTTTACAAATTGCCGAAGTGGAAGCAAGATATGCAGAAGAAGAAGGTTGATTTATTTTAGGTGCTAAATTATACATGAACTGCCTCCTATGCTCCTTTTTTCCTGGGCCCCTCAGGGTTCGGTGTGGAGTCACGTTGGACAAGCAGGCGTGGGTTTGTTTCGTCTATCGTTTTTTGTGCGTCAATGAATGTGTAGTTTCTAGTGCGAATTAAGTTTGTGTTTGCCGTTTGTTAGAAGGACGGTCTCTGCTTTTTTCCTCCTGAAAAGGTAATGCCTCGCATTTTTTCAACCTCCTTGTTCGAAGGACTGTGACAAAGGTCAAATTCTTTTATTCGGTCGAGCATAGTTCATTTTCAGTCTCTCTTTTTCCCTTTCATTTCTTTTTCCTCTCAACTCTTTTACCAGACGAACTTGTGAAAAGGAATGTACATGTATTGCATTTGATCTCGACTTAATGTAAAATATGGCGATTGGTTTTGTATTTGTACTCGGATCCATGTCCTTTTCGGATTTTTCTTTTCCTTCTTCTCGTCGTACTCATTCAACTCGGTCGTTGAAATTCACACTTGAACAGGGGATGCGCAGAGCTATGCTTTCAAGATTAAAATCTTTGTACGACGTGAAGATAACTGTCATGCGATCCTGTTCTTTTTCGTCAAGAATCGCTCTTTTTATCTTCAAATGTAACTTTCCATGACATAAAGATTCGAATGTCAACTTTCTATGACATAAAGATAAAAAGAAATGCTTGGAAAAGTGCCTACATCTTTAAGGTCAAATTATACGACATCGAGATGACTTCATTTTAATTGAACTCTCGAGACCTCAAAAAGGCCATTTCCGCCCTGAAATTGCGCCTATCGCTGAACATCATTGAGTTCGGAACTCATGATTGTGGCAGGTCTTTTGGGCAGTCCTCATGGGGCCAGAGCCAACATCATTTGAGGTTAAAAGTCACAATCGATTTAACTTGCGAGCCCCAGATTGGAAAAGAGAAAATAACAATATACGCTAATCATTCCCGACCGATTTAACCTTTTCTTGCCTGCCTTTACATGCGGCCTACCCTTAGAGAGAGAAAAATCCATCTCTCGAGTGAAGTGAACCCCCCCCCTCTTCCTCGTGATAAAGCCCTCTCCGTCAATCAGCAGCCTCCAGCCACTCGCCCTCCAACCAAAAACCCTTATCCAAAGTCGCCACCAACCCGAATAAATCGCGATGATTGGCCAGTTACGTCTCTCAATCAGACGCCAAGGGTGCATTATTCTTTTTGGGGGGTCGCCCGCAAGCTTACGCCCTCTCATTATGTCGTTCGTCTTGTTAGTAACTTAAGCGTCATGGATAGAGACTATGGAGCTCTTTTTGCACGTTAAGTGACAACCTATCATCTCTTTCCCCACATCGACAGAAAGATAGGGACAGAGACAGAAAGAGAGAAGAGGGTAATATTCGCGTAGATTATTATATAATTCTGGCTTCTATTGCTTGGATAGAGTAGGATAAGAAATGGGTTGCGCTTGGCATGATCTATGATGCAGCCATGGAAGATGTAGATGACGGCGGGAGCAATTAATGTTTTTTGAGCTAGAGCTAAGTACATATCTAGGTTCACATGATCTGCCACACGGATGTAACATGACCCGTATTGCCACCCTAGCATCATATGCCTTCCGTGAGAATCTGTGCCTCTTTTTGGTTTTTGGGTGGGGTCCCAAAAAAGTTATGTGGCTACTACTCGTAGAACGGTAGAACCTCCTTATTTGGATATTGATCAATAAATACGTCCGAAAGCGACCTGGTGACCCACTAATTGGATTTTAAATACCAGGTTTTTTGATTGATCGGTGAAGATCTTGATGATGATGATTATATCTAGATTCTCGTGTTATGTCGGGGCTCTCCACAAGTTTTCACTTTCCTCGTAACTCTATCGTGTCCAACATATTTCACCCAAAGAAGAGTCCTTTCTGATAAAATGAATACAAGGAAAAATTCTGTTCGGATCGAGTCATCGCCACGGGTTGATGAACCCATTCGAGAAACAGCAAAATGGCGATGATTCTCTTGCATTACACAGGGATCAATCAAAAGGGTATTGTCTGCATCCGGGGGCTGCTCTGCTTGGCGCTTCTGCAATTGGGGAACATTGATGACTTTCATTCCCCAGAGAACATTTGATAAAAGAAATAGAGAGGATTCCAATCATAATCGGACATCTCGGTAATCAAACAAATTGGCGTCATGTGATTTACAGGGAAGAAGACAGGGTCTGATTAGGGCTCGTTTTTGGACGGACCACGTTTGCGGACTAGAACTGCGCCTTCTCTCTCACGGAACTGATATTTTTATATCACTTTCCAAAAAGCATTTCATTAATATAAACCAGTTGTAAAGTTTAGGTTCTCTCGTAGAAATCAAACTAATTAAATTCAATGTATTAAATGCGATATTGTTAAGATTTAAGACGAAGTAACTTTCCCAATTTTCTAGATGCATCTTAGAGATATTTCACGATAAAAAAAGGCAAAAAAAAAAAATGCTCATTTGGTATGAAAACACGAACTCTAGGTTTAAATTTATGAGCGATCAACATGGAATGTTTGTCTACATATTCAAATTATTGATCAAGCAATGCCCAAGTGACTCTATCACGTCGGTAGAATAATAAGAAGGATACGGCATTTGATATTAAATTGACATAATCAACGACTTATTACATGTACTATATAGCAAATACGACAAAGTGTTCCTATTCTGTAAAGAAGGCAATTACGTGAGATTAGCTAATTATAAATTTTTGGATTTTCCTCAATTAAATTCCACAAGATGCTTGCCAATCACAGCATCCAAACAAATCGCACCATGTGATCATCATTTATAGTCTATTGCCTGTCGATTAGAAAAACATTTTTTTAACGCCACCCTTTTTGGAATCATAAGTAATTTTACCCATCCAACTAGACTTATCTCCTAATTAAATGCAATTTTCTGGTAAAAAGAGAGATTAACTAAAAAAAATAAAAATCTTTGGGACCATGTTTTGCATGCGGACCGGCGTTTTGGCCCTTTCGGTGTAATTTTATGGTCAACATGATGCAATGATGGTGGCGAATGGAGAATTCCAACTTTTCTACTTTTTCTTTTTGGAAAAGAAGAAAGATAATAAATTATTTAATTGACAGCTTGGGTGTCTATATTGTCTTATTTAATTTTCCCATAGTGGTCGGTCATGACAGGGCAAAAGAGTTGCAAATTTCGGTTCTCCACTTCTCGTTCTGGGAAGATCTTATCAATGATTTTCTACGATTTGTTTGTGTTTTTTATGACGAGGTTTGGGGGATCGCATTAGAGGAGGAGAATTTATTTTTAAAAGAAAATTCTGTGAGAAGTATCGACAATGGTCATCAATCTCAACTAGAATAAAGCTTTTGTCAAAACCAAATTGAAATTATGCGAACTGTATTCAGGAGGAATACTCAGATGGCGATCCTTGGCAGTACATTGAAAGAATATTGAGCCCATATGCTGTTGGATTGTTGACCGGCGAAAAACTATACTAAAAAAAAATACTTATACATAAAAATGACTTCTAAATGGTTTAGTTTGTAATCTATATATTAAAGATGAATAGTAACCTCTCCCCCGTTAATGCGAGAACTTATTCCAAAAAGGAAAAGAAAAATAAAGAGAAGGCATGATATCTATCAAATCAATGAAAGTATCTAAATTTATAAGCAAACCGTTTTAGAGATGACCCAAATTAGCTATGTATAAACACAATTTGATTTGAAATTCAAAGCACTGGATGTTACACTTCTCCCGTTACCAATCTACTTTAAATTAAACGAATATCACTTGAGGAAAGTCAAGAATTTGACTTGCGCTAGTGATTGAGTTGAATTTCGCCAAATTCCAATTCGTTCTCAGCGCAAATTGACTGGAATTAGTCGGGCACTTACCACTACGAAGCTAACACGAACTGTTGTTTGGTCCTTAACAAACGATCAAGTTTAGAATTAGGTAATGAAGCAAGAAACCGTTCAAAAAGTCAATTATTCCAATAGTTCCATTGAAGCACAAAAGCCACTGTCGAGGACAAATGTTGTCCTTTTTTTTTTTTTTTTTGGTCATAAAAGGGAAAAAATGTTATCATTTTTTATTTTATTTTTGCGAAAAAAGAACGGCTCATATCTTCTCAATTCACCCACTTTTTTTTTTTTTTTAACAAAAGTCAACTTTATTTTTGTCATGTGCCCACAGGAAAATACAAGAAAAGCAAAAAAATAAAATAAAATAAAATAAAATAAAATAATAATAATAATAATAATAATAATAATAATAATAAAGGGGGAAAAAGGGCGATGGTCCCCATTGTACTCATTTTCGGTCACTGTGTGTCTTGAGTTAGTGATGTTACCTTTGGACTAATAGAATAGAAAAGAAAAAGGGTTACAACGAAGAAAGGCTGCCACCTGCGAAATACTCGAAGTCCGCTATCAACCTCAAAAAAATCAAATTTTAAATAATAATAATAATAATAATAATAATAATAAGAGGAAGCCGTTGTTACCAACTCACCAAGTCCACTCAAATCCGCTCGTGATCCATCCCCCAATCTATCTCCCCAATCTCAATTTCGTTTCACACGAATTTGTGAGCCCCCCTTCTCCCTCTCTCTAGAAAGAAGCAACCTAGAGAGAGAAAGGCAATAAAATCAAAAAAAAAAAAAAGAGAAGAAGGAAATAAAAAATAAATAAAAAAAAGAGGGGAACCAAAAAAAGGATAAAAAGGGGAGTGGGGGCTGTCTCATATGAATAAGGGGGGTGCCACTAGAAGAAAGCTCTTCCCCCGTCCTTATCATTTTGGTGTCGGTGGACTTGGCCTTTTGTCCCTTTGATTTTTGGATATCGATCGAATCCAAAGCTTCCCAAATTTCCTCTCTTTTCCAATAATTTATTTCCACTATTGGCACTCATCAATCACACGACCTGAAATCCGATTAGATTACTCAACCAATCCAAGCATTTAGGCCCTCCCCATGAAATAAATCGGGACCAAAAATGTTGCGTCAAAATATCCGGTCTATAAAAACTTTACTTCATAGGCGAAAGAATAAGAGCAATGCGGGGTTTGATAAATTCGCAGTTCTCTCTTTCTAATTGAGGATAGGTATGAGATAACTCGACTTATGAGCACTCTGTAATTTGGAAAAAATAATAAAATTACTTATATATATATATGAATGTTAAGGACTAAAGTAATTAATGAGCCGGCCACTTGAATCTATATGTCGATGGAGAATTAAGGGATTTGGAATTTCGATGTCGTGGGAGGAACGCCAAAATATAGAACAAGGTCATCCAGATTTGGTATGGTCCTCTCGAAATTATTAATTAAATGATTATTTATTTGTTTAGTAGTGAGAATTTGACTTGCGAGTCTGGGCATGATATTATATCTATCACGGACCAATTCTTACCACATGGCTGGCTGCTCTTTTTCTTCCTACCACGTGATTTGATTGAAAGAGAAGTTAGAATCAAACGCAGTACAAAATTCCACGGCGAAAATTGGGGTAATTGCGATTGATGATGCTGCGGGCTAAAGCTAGAAGCCACCGACTAATTCGATTAATATAGCCTCCGGAAAAACTACAGGATTTCGACATTCGCACGCATCGTTTTCGGCTAATCTTAAGACCCGGCGATTCTCGACACGAACTATTTGCGCGACACAATTCCCAATCATACGGATATGGATTTGACATGGATAGGTCGACCGTCTATGAAATGACAAAAGAATAGGTGATAAAAAGGGTCTAATGCGGGTTGGATTTGTTCGAGTCCAGTGCCCAGCACGACCGTGGAAGCTTCTTTGGTTTCTTTCGCGGCAACTTCCTGAGCGAAGTCCAAGAACGGATCGAGGGAGGTCAATGGCAATTATAATTGTATAATGGATCGAGAATAGATCGAGAGGGGTCAATGGCAATTTCTTGGGTTGTCTTGTGATTTCATTAATTATATAATGGGGTCAGGCCAGTTTCCGAAAAGGGTGAAAATGATGACGATGATTATTATTAAGTATATAGTTAATTATTAGTATCAATGTTATTGGTGAGATTAGATAAATTGGATAAAATCTCATGGCAGTGAGACAAAGTTCTGAATCCTGGATGCGGCAATCACACGCTGCACAGTCCGATTCGTTCATCATCATCAGTGAAGAAGCGCCGTCTTTGAATGTATAAAGACCTGATGTTTGATACTTCCTCATCGGGTGTGTCGGGGGTGTCGAAGGCGGGCGAGCGCTGCAAAGACACCCACGAAAATATAGATAACGGGGATCTCATACGTGTGCTCATCACTGAATCTGGTGATCAGCCGCCGAACAGTCACGGCAACATTTGCAATCCAACAGTTGCTTTGTTCAATGGTTATTTGGGATTTGCTAGATTTGAAAGCGTTCTATGTATCTTGGAGTATTATTCTAAAAAATGAATGGGTCATTCTTTCGGTTAAAAAAAAGAAACATTCCTAGCAAGAACGCTTTTAACGAAAGAGAGAAAAAGGGGGGTTATGGACGGGGTTAGGGAGGAGGGTGGGGGGGCATAAAAGCCGGTCTTTAGGTTGCATTAAAAGCCGGGAGCGAGGAGGGAGGAGGGCATAAAGGATCGCGCCACCACCCGCGTGCGCACATGCCCCGCCTATGCCCGCTTTCCCTTTTTCATCATCCATTCACGCGTTCGTCCCATCTTTTTTGCTCCCCCCTCCTCCTCCATAACTCAGGCCTTTTCCTCCCAAACTCCCGACGCCGCACGCGGCGGAGCGGCTCGTCTTCCGAGGAAGGGCAGCCGCCGAGAGATCGATGCCCCGCTGGAGGTATATATCTAGGGGATTCCGACACATCGAGTTTCCAATTGCTCACATTGCTAATTCGCGTCGACCCAAATGGGGACCCGGGTGGAATAGGGTTTTTCCTGACGAATCGAGGTCGCAAAATCGACCGGCTTAGGTGGCATGCCGATTAATGGACGGAGGACATGCGCCGACACCGAGCCCACACGTCCTACACCAGAGGACACTATACCTCCCTCCTACGACCTGCAGGACAAAGAGCCCGGACCCACCCAAAAAAGCCTCCTTCGGAAAATTAAAATTGACGAAAACATGGAGAAAAGAATCGCTCCGATGCTATACAATTAGAACTTTCGAAATGCCAATTCTTATTGCCACGGGTTTTATGTACATTTCCATCAACAAAATCTCGTAGGAACCAAAAAATAAAACAAGAGGGAGAAAAAAAAAAAACACGAAATTCGAACCGATGATTGGCATTTCTCTTTATCTGACCGTAATGTAATTCGCTATTTTCTCTGTCTATAAACTTCTTCTCTCTCTCTCTCTCCCTTTTTTTTTTTTTCCAAATTTTAGTCTCTAACAATCGCTATAAACAGAAGAATCCAACTCGGACGAACATATTTGCCTCATGATCATACCCTTTACGTCGCGGAAATGACTGTTGTTATTGCCATTATTACCGTATTTGATCAGAGGCGAGACCGAGCCGCCGCCGCCGCCGGAGTCCTCCGCCGACACGACCAGGTTCACGTTACTCAGCACGAACTCGTTGCTCGCGAGCTGGCCCAGCACCCCTGCCTCCGTCACCGCGCCCTTCCTCTTGTGCTGCTGCTGCATGGACGCCCGGACGACCTCGTTCAGCATCGCCGCCGCCAGCCGCCGCACGCCCCGCGTCCCGCCCATCACCACCCCCGGGCTCACCGAACCCTGCGGCGGCTGGGCCCGGCCCGAGCCCCTCCTCCCGTGCTTGCCCGATTCGGCCTTGCTCGGCGCCGCCGCTGCCGTCAGCAGGTGCACCGTCTCGGGGCTCCGGCTCCTGACGCGGCCGAGCGGGTCGCCGAGGACGGCCCAGGTCTTGGCGTCGATCAGCATCGCGTGCTTGAAGCTCCGCCGGACTCGGCCGAGCAGCATCGAGTAGCATGCCCACCGCCGCAGGCTCATCGGGACGTGGTCCATGAACCCGGAGAGCGAGTTCTCCGGGTCGAGCTCGCCGGCCTCGAAGCCCACCACCGACCCGTAACTCGGCTGCGCCGGCTTGTCCGGACTCGCCGCCTCGCCGCTCCCGCCGGCGGCGGCGTCGCCGCTGGAATTGCCAATCCGCGCGCGCTTGCCCCACAGCGGCTCGCCGGTTTCCTTGGACGGCTTCACGAAATGGGTCGCGTCGAAACTCCCGGGAGACCTCGAAGTCGCGGCGGTCGCGTTGAATCGCTGCGCGTTGTGATGAAGGAGCTTCGCGAACGACTCGTCCTCTTCTCGAATTACGGGACCGAATCTCGAGGCAGCGGCGGGGGAAGGGAAGATGAGGACGACGTCGGCTCTGGCCGTGAGGCCGGACCGATGCAGCGTCCGCAGGAACAACCGGAGCTCCTCCTCGGAAAGGCTCTCGACCAGGTGAGCGACGACGAGGTCGTTCATGGCGCGCGTGCCCCTCCTGTACAGGGTGCCCATCCCCTGCAGCGCGAACTGGTGCTTGGAACCGCCAGTTTTGGGCCTGGTACGCCAGGAGAAGGCGGGGAACGACCAGAACGACGGAGGCGCGCGGTCGTTTCGGGCCCGGGGAGCGAGGAGAGGCTGAGGTTGCTGCTCGGGCAAGAAGCGGCGGGAAGAATAGACGGCGGAGGCAGGGACGGAGGAGGGGGAAGAAGGGGGGTCGAAGGTGGAGAGGGCGAAGACGAGGAGGGTGAGGGCGACGAGGAGGGCGCAGATGGAGATGGTGGACTGAGCTCTGCTGAGGAGGCGGCCGGAGTGGGTCCTTCTGAAGGGCGAAGGAGAAGGAGAAGGAGAAGGAGGAGGAGGAGAGGAGGAGGAGGAGGAGGACAAGAGCTTGGGCTTGTCGACAATGTCGGAGGAACCGGAGGCGGAGCGGTGCGGGTGCTGTTCTTCGGGGAAGAAGACGAGGAGGAAGCCCATGCCCGAGCTCTGGTCGCTGCTCTTGCCTTTGCTCGTCGCTAATATGCCCATTTGCTCTCTCGCCTTCTCTCGATCGATCGATCGATGGATGGATCTTTTGGGTGTGCAATGAACCGTGATCGGGAGTGTGAACTGGTGATTGCGACGGTGCGTGCGTGAGGGAAAGAGACAGTGGGAGTCTCTGTGTTTCTGGATTCTGCTTGTGCTTTGTGAATGTAGGAGTAGCGTCCTGTTTTTCAATGGTAAAGGCAGAACCGGGGGCCGTAATTTTAAACTCGGTTCGGTTCAGGTACCACCATAAATTTAAGGATTAATATTAAGAAAAACTTTAAATTAATATATTTATAATAAATTTATATTGAAAATCACAAATTACTATATTTTAAATAATTTCATCATCAGTTAATTTTCATTAAATTATTAAATTAAATTAATATCATGAAAAATCACAAATCGATACATTATCATCTATGATAATGTAATGATAAAATTTAACGGAAACTACCAATTGTACTAATTTAAAGTAAATTTATTGTGAGTGTATAAGTTTGAAGTTTTTCGTAATATTAATCATAAACTTAAAAATATTTTGTTCAATACATCATTTTATTTTCATATAATCCGTTTGATACGCAAACAATGAATCTAAAGAACAGAAATTAAAAACTCATCATTAGTAGAAAAAGCACTTTTCGAACTATAAAGAGTGGAAATTGAATATCTTTTTTATTAATTTTGTGTAAAAAAGAGAGAACTTTCTTGAATGGGAGGAAGCAAAACGTTTTAACCGCGGAGAGTGGTGGGGAAAAGGCCGGAGTCCCGCGTCCCATTCGTTTCGTTCTGGTTCTGTTCCTGCTCATTTAATGAGTGGATCCATTCCACTCTGTAAATACCTTTGTAATAAAGGACGTGGAGGACGGGGGAGGGCCATGTCGACAGGGTTTCGCGTGTCTCTCGCCAATCGTGCATTGTTGCGGATGTCCGGATCCCTGAACTTTGTGAGTTGGAAACTAGATTGAGCTTGAAAAAGCAAAATTCATGGTGTTATAATTCAACAATTATTGGGGGAAAAGAACTGTCTGATTGCTTCCACATTAAGAATCGTATGCTCGATGCACACGAGACATGAGGTCGAATTTGGATTATATCGGATGCATGTGATTTGATGGTATTTGCTCCCATCAATCTGTTACCTTTCGAATGAACATGCCGGCAATCGCAAGGACTCAACTTTTCACAGGAGATTCCGTGTATTACATGTATGCCTCTAGTGAGGTAGGAAAAAGGATTATGGGATGCTCGAGCTTTAATTTAGTTTTGTGGGATAAGATACTTCCTCCTTATGGTATGGTAGTAAATTGATCATCAATGATTGCTTGGGTAGAATTCCGCTTCGAAGCACGAAAAAAAAAATTATAGGGATCATTTTGAAAATTTGAAATATATTTTTTCAATAATTGATCGTCTCGCTAAATATTTTGAAACATTCTAAAAATCCCCTTAAATTAGGTGTGATTTCTCAAATTTCTCCAAAAGTGAGGCTCGTTTAAAAATATAACCCTTGAAGTTAGCCATTTCCTAATCCAAAAAAAAAAAAAAAAATGGTTGCCGTCATTGTTTTAAATCACCTCCATCTCATCAGCAATCAAAACATTTACAAAACTACGGTCATGCACATGGGGATCGTGGGTATTTTTGAAATTTTTCCCTCTAACCAATTTAAATCTCAATGTCTAGACAGGTCACGGGACAAGTCACTAGTTGGACATACCTCTTCAAAAAAAAAAAAAAAAAAAACATCTTCCAACCGCCATCTCTCATCAAAACCATTCACAACTATCGTGACATCCCGTCCACGTGAATGAAAATGAACCGATTGATCAAAGGACCGCGAAGGGGCAACGATGGGGGGAGGCTCCAGAAGGGGACCGCCGATCGGGAAGGTGGGGTTGCATCCGTCGCCCAAAAAAAGTTAAAAAAGGAAAAAAATCAGATCTAAGATCTAAAATCACTTGTGGGGTTGCATGCAGCCTTGAATGAGGATCAATCAAATGGGACTCGGTGCCGACAAGTTTGGGCGTGAGACCGGCTGCTCGGATCCAATTCGGTTCACCTCTCGCCCGCATTTAGTGGTCGTGAGAGAAGTCACCTCTTGCGCGGGGCCCTCCCTATAAGACATATCTCGTGCTGTTGGATTTTGCCCGAGTACACTTGCCATATGTAACCAACCATCTTTTGGAAAAATATTTTCCAAATCGACAAATTGAGCCACCGTAATACTTTTGTATGGCTAGTTTCTTGAATCGGCTTTTTGAGTACGCTTTACTAAAATGATTTGTGATGTTTATGTTATTTTAGACTCTCGACTCTCGAGCAATTAATCTTATCGATTGCTTCTCTTAGAGCTAGCCGATCGAAAAGACGATGGAATCTCGATTTCGAGTTACTATTAGATCAATTCAGCATGTAACGAAATAATCAAATGAACTGATTTTGTCATGGATTGTTATATCAAAGATATGGGAATCTATTAATGTTTTCGTCATTTTGAAGAAGAGATTTTTTATGGAAGGAGAGATCCACATGACATTTGATAATACCGGTGATAACTTGTGAATAAGAGTGAGCGTGATGCATTCATCATGCTCTGGAACTTTTGACTTTGTTCAGCATATTGTTTTTTAGTTTACCATTGTCACTAAAACTTTTAAGAAGAGGTTTGACGTGATCCTCCATTAGAATCATTGCTGACGCAAATGTAATATCTCATTTACCTTATGAGTTATTATTATTTCTGTTCATTTTTGTCCTTATGTTCAATTAAGTCCCTTGACTATTTTTTTATCCCCTCTCAATCACGGCACTTCATATTTTGATTAATCCCACCACAAAATGATGCCACGACATTAACACCTAAATCTCGGCCAATTAGGGTGCAAATTATAACACTTCTTGACTGGGGAATAATTTTTTTTCAAAAATGTTTCTTTTCTATTTTTATTCGGGGAACAATTTTTGTGTAAAAAACCCGTTTGATAACTACACAAAAATTTTATTCTAGAAATATAAAAAGAATAAAAATACGTTTGGTAAAAAACAGTTTCTTTTTTTATATTTATTTATTTTTTATTTTTGCCGGCCGATCGCCGCCGCCGCCGCCGCTACACATCCGCCGGCCGCCGCAACCGGTGGCGGCGGCGACAGGCGGTGGCGGCCGGTGGCCGCGGGGGGCGATGGTCGACGACGGCAGCAAGAGATGAATAAAAAAAAAAAATCACTTATTTCTGAAAATCATTCCCGAGAACAATAAGCAACTTTTTTTTACTTCTCATCTCTATTCCAAAACCATTCCCAGGCTAACTTTTTGTTTTTGTTTAGAAAAAAAAAAACTAACTTACCGTAATCAAACAGGTTTCTATTCTTTTTGTTCCAGGGAAGAAAATAATAGAAATTGTTGGGCTGGGGAATGTTACCATGCGCAGCCTTAGAAGCACTCTAGAAATAAATTCCAAATGCACCAAATTGATGTGAAGGACCACATATTTAAGATGGTTAGTGAAATAGACAAGTAAAGGTGCGTGAAAACTGACCTTGACACCATCTAATCGCTACACCAACAAAAAAAATGGATGGACTATGCTAGATAAAAAATGATTTTTTGCATATTTAAAATGTTTATTTATGTTTACATTATTTATTCCTATAGGTGTCGTGCTAACATAATGGATGCTTTTAAAAAACAAGTGAAAACGCATTTATAAACAGGTAAGATAGTCAATGCATACCCCGTTGGAAATTTCCTATAATATGAGCTTATATTAATTAATTAATTTTTTATTTTAAATAATCGGGTTAATGGATATTATAATATTTGTTAAACCCTAAAGTAATCTTATTGAATTGGGTATTAGCATCTATTAATAACAGGCCTAGCTGAATAGCAAGGTGTAGGCAATTGTGTTTAACTGAAACCCGTAATAGGAAAGCCCAATTAACATGCTGTTGATTAAAGTTTGCTGGATCTCCTCTTTAGCTTATAAAAATGTAGGCTATAGCTGTTTTAATCTCATTGAAATATGTTATACCGAAATAGGTCTTAGAAATGAATATCTGGCATTCCAATAGATCTTTGATAAGAGTGATCTATTTTTCTTCAAGTGAAGTAATGGCTCAAATAGGTACGCTTTAATTTTACCGTGCTTATGAATCTCGGTGTTTTACAATCATAGATTGATATGATTATTCTTAATTAATTAATTATTAATGTGAATAATTTTCTACATATCCAACATGTTTATCATTTATCATTATTAAGTTTATGCCACATTAACGACCGATCTGACTTTTAATATCATAAGAAGCACGTAAAAAAAAACAATTTCCAATCCAAATCCGTGTCTTGATCACCTCTGTACGCATGCACATTTATGTTCGCGTGCCCGTGGGGGGAGAATCATGCGGTCAACGATGTTCTTAATTTATAATTTTGCATTCATAATAATTCTCAATTACCCTATAAATCTCCCGTCCTTTCATTCTACCGCGAGTGAAATTATTTCAAAAGACGTATTCGGATATATTTTATAACATTTTCATTCTCTAGTAATATAACCCTTTTCACGATTTTTCACCATATCCAAAGGCGTGTAATTCTATTTTTCTTTTTTCCCTTTTTTCTAATTTTATGCAAATATTGGAATTATCACTTCACTTTCCTCTTCACGACAGAGCAGAGTTTCCGCGACTGGTTGGGGAGCTGGACGGGAGCTGGAAGGGAGGAGCCGCAGAATCACGTGGAGGAGAGGACAGGGACCTTAATGCGGGTACTGCACTACCAACCGTCGGTCGACAGAGGAGGGTTGGGGGGCGGGAAGATCGGACGGCCGCGATCCGCTTTCCGGTTTCCGAGGCCCCATCATCGAGTGTCGGTCAGGCGACGGAGGCGTGGGCCCCCCGGCCCCTCTCGATCCCATCTCGACAGTCCTCGAAGCGCGCGTAGCCACTCCTACGGTGAGGCGCCCTGCACCGAAACACCGTCGCTATTATTGCGTCGCGACCCCCGGGACAGGACCGGGACGAAACAGTTTTGCTCAGATCGGATGGAACCTTCCACGAAGCCGAAGCACCACGTGTTTCTTCAGTTCTGCATGGCGCTTTAAAACCCCAATTTTTGTTTTTCCTTTTTTTGTTATAAATAAAACCGACCATCATTTATTTGGTGAATCTTTTTTTCAATGTATGGACATTTGGTAATTGAATTTCAACGAAATGAGCAACTTGGATCTCTCGATTGGAAGATCAAGGTAAAAAGATAGCATCCTCAGTATTGAAAACGGGATATGTTCATGATGATGTCAATTTATTTCATCGAGGGAAAGTTGGCAAGGAAGATTTTGTTAGATCTAATCCGAATTGTTTTGAAAGTTCAAAAACTTCGGCATGTAAAGTAAAAATTAAAATTTCTGATTCAATTGATATAAAGCTCTTAAATAACAAATCAATTTTCGAAAATTTTCAATCGCTAAAGTATGTATCTCGAGAGATAGAATTTTCACAAGCGTTGGAATGTAGAAATCAAATCGACGTTTAAAGGTTATAAGATTTACTTACAATATCATTTTGCCAAGCGACATGACGTTCTATGGTTAATTAATTAAATTGGCGAGCGAATTAGAACACCCGACAGAAATTGGATTTTGGAAAATCAAGGGACCTTTTTTATTTTTATTCTTATACTTCACTTTAATATTTTTTTTAAAACCGGCCAGATCTCATTGCACATCCAAAACACGAAAACGTCAGTCCGGCAGAGGAATTTGGGATGTTTAAAAAGGGGTTCGGAAACTTAGAAGCACGAGCCTTTTCTTAATATTACAGAGTAATAGATATTAGACAGGCGTGGGAGAAAAGTTATCGGGAGATCATCGTGACGCCCGATGAGATTTTAGATCTGCGCCCTTCCTTTAATTGCATTCAAAACGTGGATTTCGTCGGCCGTTCAGAGCGCGTGCTCCTGGATTTAAGCAAGAACCGATTATCTTAACCGTGCTTTAAAGAAAAAAGACGACTCAAATTCAAAGCGCTAAACTCTAGAAGTGTAGCTAGAAAATCTGGTACTTTTGAAAAGGTGTAAAATTTTCAATTGGTCCTCTGGCTACTATTAGCCCTTGCTTGGGAATTCGACCGAGATGCTAAATACTAATTAATCATTGTTCATCTCGATGTTGAGAGATGTTTTGATTTATTTTAGATTAATATTATGGAAAATCCAAAATCGATACTTTGTTACCGATTTATTAAAAACTAATCCCTAAATTAGTAGATATATGGTAAATTCACCATAATTAGTTTTTGACCACAAAAAAATTCAAATTAGTATATTTGTAATGAATTTATTATCTATCCAGTTACTTATGAAAAACAATAAACTTATATATACCAATGACGGATGAATATTAGAATCCCAAATTAATATACTCGCTAATTGTCACGCCTCATATAATTTAATAATTTGATAGTAAAATTTAATGAAAATTAATAAAATAATAAACTTATCACATGCATATTTATTTAGAATTTTAATTGGAGATAAATTTATTATAATTATATTAATTTATAATTTTTCATGACATCAACTCCATTCATTCTATGCAATTGACGACGGGGAAGGATGTGTGCCTCACGGTGCACGGGGCGAGGCGTGCTGCATCCTTGTATCCGCGACGTCATTTCGATTGTACAATTCGTACAATAATCTCTCCAACTTGTAAAGACCAAATTTGGATTCGTATTTGGTGTCGAGTGATGTTGCCCGGGGATCATACACGTGGATGACCCGCTTTTGACGGACTTTTAACGTCGGCTTGCTCCGTAGCCAACGCTTCGGTTCGGGGGCGATACTCGGCATGGTCCACTTCAACGCGATGGGCCATTGGCCACCAATTATTGGTCGGACGGTACGGAAAGGCCTGTAATTGAGAGATCTTTTCGAATCCAATAAAAGCCCAGGCATGGCCATACTGGTGGGTCCCGCGGCAACCTCCCATGTGCTGTTATTACTGCACGGTCCAGATTTGTAGTTTCCCATGGGCCCAATTCTCAACCCAAAAAGCCTTTCCTGGGCAGATTTTTCATTTCTTTTTTTATTTTTTTAATAGAATTCGACCAGGACCAGGAAAATTCATTACCGCGCGATTTTTTTTTTTTTTGAGCTAATAGACTGAGAAATTTTGAAGACGTTAGTCAGTACACGTTAGTCAGTACAGTTCGTTAGATTCTTTTTTTTTTTTTTTGGTCGGTGTTAGATTCTAATTCAATGCATATGAAGTTGGCTTGTTCACGGAAAATTTAAGATTTCTAGAAAATTTTACATAAAATATATTCAAAAAAGTCATTTCAAGAAAATGATAATATTTTTAATATATGGTTGAAATCTAAAAAATGAAATACAAATTATTTTTAGAATAATGACATAAATGGATCTTGAACTTTTGCTCGATATGCAATTTAGTCCATTAATTTTTAATTTGTTTAATATGCTCCATAAAATTTTAATTTATTCAATATGATATTTAAACATTTTGTACATGTTCAATACAATCATTGAACTATATGAACATATCCTATGTAATCCGTCAAGTAATTCAAGATGAGGGATTGCATAAACATTTTTATATAGTTTGGACTATATTAAACATGTACGAAGAGTTTGGGAACTATACTAAACAAATTAAAAGTTCAGGAATCAAATTACACATTAAGCTAAAGCTCATAAACCAAATTGCACATCTAACACAAGTTTAAGACTTGTTTGTGTCATTTTTCCATTACTTTTCACTATTATAAAAATGAAAACTTAATTCCTAGTTACCAAGGCTAGTGCTGAGCAAGCCCAGCATAAGAGACCTCGCCTTGAGTGTCAACAATTTGGCTAGGAGAGTCGAGTACCTGAGCAAAGGGACTAGGTTCCTAGGCCTAGCCTTAAGGGACTTAAGCCTAGTCTTCGTGGAACTAAGCTAGAGCCCTGGTGACTTGGGCATGGGAGCCGGATGCTTGTGCATGGTCCGCCAAGGAACCAGGCACAGACATAAAAGTAAACCAAGGTCTCTAGCATTTTTTAAATTTCACTATTTTTGCCAATCAAGACATTTAACTTAAAATCCTTATAATTAGGGATGACTTGTTCATTGGAATCGATGGGATTAATGTGAAAAATATTGTTTTTTTGCGGAATCAATTAATGCATGACACTAAAAATCCAAAAAGTAAGAGCAATCACATTTCTTAACATTAACATTGCACTTGAGCTTTTAAAATTAAATTTTTATTTGCTTCATTAAACACATGAGCTCTACGGACCACCCTGAAAAAAAAAAAAAAAAAAAAAAGAACACATGAGCTTCAATTAAGGGTGTGCATGACAAAATTTTTGGAACATAAATTAATTTATAGCTAAAAATTGATTTCTCAATTTCTATTTGAGAAATTGAGAGTTAAAAATTTTAGTTTCTAGTTTTTTCTTCAAATCTATTTACGGAATAGATTTCTATTCCAGAAATAAAAAAATTAAATTGCGTTACCAAATGGATTTTTATTCCAACATTTAGGGAACGGAGAAAGCGAAGAAATAGAGAAATAAAAATTTTATCATGCGCACCCTAAATTGACTTAGTCACACACATAGTCAATTAAAAAATTTAAGCCAAATTCAAAATCTCGGTTATACATATAAAAATATATAATAAAATGATTAGAGAAAAAAAAAAATCCGGGGACTTGGTGTTTTCTCCCTATCCTCGTTGCCACCGGTCGTTTAGTCCTCGAGCATTCACCTCATCTTCGGTGAAGTCCGACGCTTCACGGCGGCTTTCACCGAGGCAACCGCGAACTCTCATCCGTCCGGCGACCTCCACCACCAATCTCGCTTCGCCACCTCATGGCGGCGACGATTCCCACCCCCATCCCCCGCGCTCACCTCGCCAAGCACGCCCGCCCCCCCGACTCGACTCACTTCCCTCCTAGGCCCCGCGGCGCCGGTCACCTGCAAAAAGTCCACCGCGGACCAGTTGGCGGCGGCGGCGGCGTTCGAGGCGAAGAAGTCCGTGCACGTAGACTACAACGAGGGGCGGCACGAGGTCTGGACTCGAGTGAGCGGGCTCAGGAAGAACGATATATCGATGCGGTACCGGATACGCGTGAAAGGCGACTGGTTCCAGAAGGACTGGACCATCTCGGTGGTGGTCAAGAAAGTCATGTGTCACGCCTCGAACCCCGAGCGCGCGCACATCCCACTGCGGTCGATCAAATGCGACATTCCCAGGTAGTGTCGCCGACCCAATCATATCTTTAATGCACATGCGGAAGCATATTATAAAATCCCTGACAATAAAATACGGGATAGAAAAGCAGGAAGCAAAACCACAACATAACACTTTCATAATTCAACAGAATTACAAATAGAGGTCTACGGCCAAAAGTTTACAAAAGACCGGCTCTTAAAAAGGAATTGTCCTACGACCTACAAGTCGGGCACGTTCTCCAATCTTATGACTTCACCTCTGCAACTCCTCAAGGCCAACCAAAGCTATCCGGTCGCTCCGTCCACCGGGGACTGAAATTTTAATCCCACAAAGGGATGAGACGATGTCTCAGCAAGTTCAACCCCTAAACCCCTATTAGAAAGAAAATACGCCCGGGTGGCCTAGCCACATCACACGAAGACTTACCTCGCATTAGCCTTCATCTGCAGGTTAACACAATTTATATAATTCAACCACATGCATTTATGATAACCAAACAATCATGGCACAATCACATCATCAGAACAATTCAATCACTTGGATCATTTCAGCGATCAATCGACTTGGCCGATTACATGTCATTCTAGCAAATCAATCATTGCTCTCAATTACGGCCCTATAGGAAGGTTTAATAACCAGTGGCAATCACGGCCCCACTCGGCACGACCTTTAATTAGGTGGTTCATCTCGGCCTCACTAGGCACGACCTCTCATAGGTGGTCCATCACGGCCTCACTGGGCACGACCTCTAATAGGTGGTCAATCACGGCCCCATTAGGCACGACCTCTCTTAGGTGGTTCATCACGGCCCTATTAGGCACGACCTCTCATGGGTGGTCCATCACGGCCTCACTGGGCACGACCTCCAATAGGTGGTTAATCACGGCCTCACTAGGCACGACCTCTAATAGGTGGTTAATCACGGCCAATCTCCCATCAATTTCAACACTTGAATTTTATAAAGATTCCCTATCTATCGCAATCACACTCAATTTGCCACAATTAATCATCAAACTCAAATTCTACATGCATAGCGGCGATCAGCACGAATTTCTAAGAGAACAAGGTCCCGACAAAATTTTCGGAATTTAATAAATAATTAAATTTATTCCGACATTTAATTAAATAATAATATCCATATTTTCGTCATCCACACCCAATTTATAATATCCAACCATCAATATCAAAATCCGAATGCATAGAATGATCGGCACGAAATTCGAGCAATCGGGGTCAAAAATAATTTTTTCGTTTTTTTTTTTTAAAAATAATATTTTAATAATTTCGGATTATAAAATAATATTATATTTTCCAGAATTTCGAAGCACTTAAATAATTCAAAACTAAAATCCTTTTATGTCACATCAAGGCTTAACTTTAAATAACATGTCACATCAAGGCTTAACTTTAAATAACTTCTTTTAAACCTTTAATTTAAACACACTTTAACATAAACCAACCTCTTAATCCAATTTATAATTAAATACACTAATCCACCCACATAAACTTACTTAATTTAAACTAAGCACACTTAGGGCATCATTAACACTCTAATCAAGATTTAGTGAGTTAAACTCACCGGATTAGCGAGCCGAGCGGATCAAAACGACGGGATCGACGCGAGGATCGACTTTCCTCAAAGCGGGCCGAGCATCCGGGCTCGGGAAGGCGGCCAAAACGGGCCAAACATGGGCTGCCATACCCATTTTCTCGGCTGCTGTTCACAGGCGGAGATGGGGCTGTCCGGCGGTGATTCGGGCGGAGGGACGGCGGAGGAGGACCGGTGGAGCTTGGACGGGCCGGGCGGCGGCCAGGCGAGGCCTCACGGCGGCGGGGACGAGCTTCGGCAGCTCTTGCGCAAGCTGAACAGCAGCTCGGGATGCCGGCCAAGCGCGGGCGGCGGCGGAGCACGAGACGACGGGCGACAACGGCGGTCTTGGCTTCGACGGCTTCGGCTGCTCCGGTGACCGAATGGCGGCGGCGACAGCAAGTTGACGGAGGGGCAGGAGCTCGGGGCCGCACGAATGAAAGCTGGAGGCGGCGGAGGCGTGCGGCGACGACGAGCGGCCGCGGTGCGCGGGCGACGCGCGCGGACGGACGACGGCGGCGGCGAGCTTCTCGGCGGGCCGGTGGAGTCGAGCGGCGAAGGGGCGGCGTCCGGGCGGTCGGCTTGGCTGGTCCGGTCACGCATCCTCCCTCCTTCCCTCTCTCTCTCTCTCTCTCTCTCCTTCCCAAGGTTGAAGATGATGGTGATGGCCCCTTTTTGGAGATTAAATCTCCACCCTCCACTTGTCAAGCCCTCAATCATTGGCTTCAATCGACCGCATGACATCATCCCCATGATGTCATCTTCCACTATCTCCTCTCCTACAACATCCTTCAATGGTTGCACTTTCATTTTTCCGGGGTCCAATTCTTGTACATCCAATTTCTTCAATTCCCATCAATTCTCTTCCAATTGAGTCCAATTGAAGTCCATAAAATTAATCAAATGTCACCACACTTTAATTCACATCTTCACTTGTCCGTAGAACCAACTTAAGTCCCAAAAGTACGACCAAAAGCGGGCTTACTAATTTCTCGAGCCAAATTAGCCATTCTTTGATTATCTTTTTGAAAAACTCGACTTGCATGAAAAATCTTCCGAATATGAGTTAATGATCCTAAAATGATTTGTGACACACCCAGACTTCCAATTTCTGAATTCGATCTCAATTCCACGGTTAATTTCACTTTAGCACGATACTAGCGCGGCTCAACCTACTGGGTAGCCTTTAGAAATTTTCATGCATTTGACCTGTGATTGATCATCTCAAGCCACAATGTACATCTTTGAAACATTGGCGACTTTCGGTTGTCAGGATAATCTCAAGGTTTCAAATACGAACACAGGGTACCCAATCGACAGAAAAGTCGTTCCAGTGCCGATCGACAAGAATTGTGCGATCTGGTGGAATCACCCACACCTGATCACATGCCTCTATCGAGTCGACCTATCTCCGATCTCTAATCGATTTTAATTGTGCCTTAATGACCCTTGCAGATTAGCTCGGTCGAAAGGTCGCTTCCTGATCAAATTCTCGAGTCTGATGCATTAGAAACTCTTAGCGGCTTCACCCGATAGACCAGTTTTCACATGAGTGGCCGATTCAAGGAAAAGAGCTATATGCGTGCCAACGAAATACCCGTCTCAATTTATTGCAAATAGAATCGGAAAAATCGGGATGTCACATCATGGAAATCAAGCACTCGGAGGATGTTCACGGGGTGCTGAATCGCTGGGTCGGAAGGTTCGCGAGGAAGAACTTCCCGCTTCTCATCAAGGTATCGTCGTAAGGTATAGAACCTGTTAGTAAAATCAGGAGTGGTATCGTTTTGGCTTTGAGAGTTGAGTTTTCCGGTTGATTTATGGTGGTCGCTACCTAGGTTGCACGGACACTCTCCGGGACCTCTCGTGTCGTGTCCGACACTCCGACACGTGTCCGACACGCTCCGACACGCTCCGACACGCGGTTAACGAGTGTCGGAAAATCCGACACGTGGTCAACTGAATCCGACACGCTTCGACACGCGAGTCGAAAATTTCGACACGTGACCCCGACACGCATGGGGTTATTTTTACAAATTTTCAATACTTTTGGGTCTAAATATAAATATATAAAAAAATTTTAAAAAAAAAAAAAAAAGCTAAAACGAATTTACTTCTGGACTCTTCTCAGTCGCACGCAAAGGCACCTCTCACTCTCGACGCTCTCCTTCTCTTCTTTTGCCGTGACCGTGAGTCTCTCGCCGGTGTTGCTTCGCCGGCCGCGCAGCCCACCCCACCAGTCGCCAACTCGCCGTAGCCCCCGCGCCTCAGCCCCACCCGTCGCCACAGCCGCCTCCGACCCGACCTTCGTCTCTCGCAAGCATCAGGCCGTCGCCCCGACTGAGCGACCAGCGCCTCTACCTCTCACAGGTGTTGCCCCGTTGCTTCTCTTTGTCTCACGATTCATCTTTTTGCTCATCTCAGGTTAGCAAGTTGTGTTATTCTGTTTTCATTTTCGATTCAGCATCTTTGATTTCTTTATAATGCGATTTGGGATTTTATTGCAAACCCTAGAGTTGGTTCGGGGAAAGGGGGATTTGGGTCGTCTCACGTCTGTTCTTTTGTCTCTGTTTGTTATGTTCTTGCCTATGTTCTTGTGTCTCTGTTTGTTATGTTCTTTGCTTTCTTGGGAGGTAGGGAAAAATTATACGAGGGGGGTATAAATTATAATGTGGTTTTTCTCTTTGGGGTTGGTGGGCAGTGGGCACTGGGCAATGGAGAATCTAGGGATCAGGTGATCAGGATTCAAGTGAAGTTGTATATGTATACATGTGTTTTTCGTGGATTTGGGAACATCATGCCAAACAGAGGTTTCTACTTGTATGAATTTCCTACTTTTAAAACAAATCGACTGAGGCATTTGGCCTATATATTCTTCTACTTAATTGGAGGAAAATGTGGCCAGTTTGTTTATTGGGCCATAGACTCATCGGTTATGAAGTGTCCATTTGGTACACTAGCCGATCGGCCAATTGTTTAATAATTCAGCACATTTCGTAGGAAGCGCGAGTTAAAGTTGGAACCGCATCATAAATTTAAATTCAATTGCCGACATATCATGACCAGAATAGATCTCTCGTGGTGTACACGGTGCCTACATGTTTCCAGCATTGTCATTAATAATATTGTTTTTGTGCTTAGGCATTTTGAGACAAACATTTAGTGTCATAAACAAATCTGACGTAATGCAGTTCAATTGAGTTTTGTTTCTAAAGTACCATGTCACACCAAACTGGGTGTTCAATTTTGCTATGATTTCTCTCTATTTTTATTTCCTTTCCACTTTTGTATTGTGAATACTCATAATGGCTTTGGTCTTGTATGTGTGATAATCGGGAATTGATGATGGAAATTTTGCTGCTGCTGTTCGCTGCCATATTGCTGCTGTTCTCTATCGTTCGCTGCTGTATTGCTGTTGTTGGCTGCTGTTGGCTACTGTGTTATTGCTGTTCACAGCAGTTTGCTGCTGTTTGCTGTTGTTCGCTGCGACATTGCTGCTGTTCTCTGCCGTTCGCTGCTGTATTATTGCTGTTCGCTGTTGTTGGCTGCTGTTGGCTGTTGTATTATTGCTGTTCACAACAGCTCGCTGCTGTCTACTGCTGCTTTGCTTACTGCTTCCCACAACGTGCTTTCGGTTGGTACCAATTTTCCTTAGTTAACTTTAACTAAGAAATTTTATAGCAATTGATAATAACATGTTTATTCATTTTTTTTTTTTTTTTTTTTTTACAGAATGTCTTCAAGTTCAAACATGGCTAGTAGTACTTCAAGTACACAACCACCTACCTCTAGCAATGAAGTTGTAAAACAACCATTATGGAGGTATGTTACTAAATTAGTTAATCATACTGATGCGGGGGGAAATTTGTCTTGGAGATGCAACTTTTGTCAAAAAGAATTTAAGAGTTCTTACACGAGAGTGAGGGGCCATTTGATGATGATAAGTGGAAAAGGAATTGGAAAGTGCACAAAAGTAGAAAAAAAAAGATCTTTTGGAGATGGAAAAGTTAGAAGAAGAGGTCAATACTAAATTAATGAATCATGCACCTAGAAATGTACCTTGGCCTCTTTCTAGTCATTCACTTAGTGGTGGTGGTGGTGAATTGGATTTATCATTTAGCTCCAAAAAAAGGAAAGGTGGAAGTGGGAGTGGAAAATCACTTGAAGATGCATTTAATATGACTCAACGGGAACGTCTGGATTATGAGATTGCTAGGATGTTTTATTCGGCGGGCTTGCCGTTTAATCTAGCAAAGAATCCTTATTTTCAATCCGCTTTCACTTATGCCGCTAATCATAATATTTCGGGTTATGTACCACCGAAATATAATTTGTTGAGGACCACTTTATTGCAAAAAGAGAAGGCAAATATTGAGAGGTTGTGTGCACCTATCAAAAACATGTGGAAAGAGAAGGGAGTAAGTATTGTGAGTGATAGATGGAGCGACTCACAAAGAAGACCCCTTATTAATTTTATGGCGGTATCAGATGGAGAACCAATGTTTATAAAATCGATTGATTGTTCGGGAGAAACAAAAGATATGCATTTCATTTTTAACTTGCTGAAAGGAGTTATCAATGAAATTGGGCATGAGAATGTGGTTTAAGTAATTACAGATAATGCTTCAAATTGTAAGGGCGCGGGACAACTCATTGAGCAAGAATTTTCATCCATTATGTGGACGCCTTGTGTGGTGCACACCCTTAGTTTAGCTTTGAAGAATATTTGTGCTGCAAAAAATTTGGAGAACAATCAAATAGTTTATGAGGAATGTAGTTGGATTTCAGATATTGTGAAGGAAGTTATGCAAATCAAACATTTCATCATGAACCATTCTATGAGATTAGCAATATACAATGACTTTGTTAGCTTGAAGTTACTTTCGTAGCAGATACACGTTTTGCTTCGATGATTGTGATGCTGAGAAGATTCAAGTTGATAAAAAGTAGTCTTCAAAACATGGTGATTTGTGACAAATGGAATATCTATCGAGATGATAATCAAGGGAAAGCTAAGTTTGTCAAGGAGAAGGTGTTAGATGATTTTTGGTGGGATTCGATTGATTACATACTTTCCTTCACGGCTCCTATTTATGATATGCTTAGAATTTGTGACACCGATAAGCCTTGTCTTCACTTAGTTTATGATATGTGGGGTTCGATGATCGAAAAAGTGAAAAAAGCTATATATGCACATGAAGTGAAGAGGCTAGATGAGAAGTCCACATTTTATGAGGTGGTTCATACAATTCTTGTAGATCGTTGGATGAAGAACAACACCCCACTTCATTGCTTGGCACATGCCTTAAATCCCAAGTAAGTTCTAAAGTTGTATAAGATTATTACTTTAGTAGTTATTGTTAATAAAGAACAACACCCTACTTCATTGTTTGGCACAATACTTCTCTTATTTATTATTGTTTTCTAATTTTATTTTATTTTATTTTATTAAATAAAGGTACTATAGTGATCAATGGCTTGATGAAGATCCTACTCGAATTTCTCCATACAAGAATAAGGAGATCAACCAAGAAAGACTGAAATGCTTCAAGAAATACTTTCCTAACTTAGATGAGCGCAACAAGGTGAATTTGGAGTATGTAGATTTTGCGAGTAAAAATGGGGATTTTAGAGATTTTGATTCCATTCAAAATCGATATTCTATGGATCCTAAGGCTTGGTGGGTTAATCATGGTGCATGTGCACCGATGCTTCAAAGCATAGCCTTAAAGCTTCTTGCACAACCTTCTTCTTCATCATGTGCTGAGAGAAATTGGAGTACTTACTCATTTGTGCACTCGGTGAGAAGAAATAGAATGACCCCAAAACGTGCAGAAGATTTGGTTTTTATTCATAGCAACCTTCGTCTTCTATCAAGAAAAAGCCCACAATATGCAGAAGGAGAGACCAAGATGTGGGATATTGGCGGAGATGCATTTGACTCGTTTGAAGATGTTGGGGTGCTTGAAGTTGCAAGTCTTTCACTTGATGAGCCAGAGATGGAGTCTGTTTTTTTTCAGAAGAAATAGATAATGTGGATGAATGACTTTTTGTTATATTTGATGATAGAATGTTGATTGTTTTTTTTTTTTTTCTTATTGTTAAATTTTAAATTTAATAGTGGAATGTGGATTACTTGTTTTTTCCTCCAAGTTTTATGGATTATTACAATGAAATGTAGTTGAATTTGTCAAATTAAAACAATGAATGTGGATTATTAGTATAGATTAATTCTAGGTTCTTTTTATTATTATTATTATTATTTACTTATTTATGCATTTATATATTAAAATATTTATTTAATATATAACGTGTCGGAACGTGTCGGAAATCTCTACTTTTTGAGAAATGGCGTGTCGGCGTGTCGTGTCGTGTCGTGTCGCGTGTCGCGTGTCCGTGTCGGTGCAACCTAGACTCGCTACTTGGTTTCTAGGATATGAACCGCATGTGAGAGGCGAGAGGCATTGAATTCGAAGTTCGAAATGGAGAAATTCAACATTAGCGTGTACACGTTACTTTGCGTATGTATTGAGTAGGATTGTGGGGGAGGAACTTCGCGAAGTTCATTTCCAGGTTTAACAGGTATTAATGCAGTTGGCTGTATCATTTTGAGCTAGGAACAAGTCTGATTTTTGCATGTCGCTTCTTATTTGAATTAGAACACAACAATAGACAGGTTTTCTTCATTAATTTGTCAAACAAAAACAGACTGACATTTGGATGTTGTTTCCCATTCTGCTTGTGAAGCTGATGTTTCTCTCTTGGTTAAATCCTTCATGGAATTTGAGTGGAACTACTCACTTTTTCTCTTTTATGTTTTGCAGGAGATTACAAAAACAGGGTCTATAGGACATAGCAATGAAGTTTTTAAATGGATGAAGAATCAAAAGAACTACTGTGCTCGTAAAGACATCTACAATATGATGATAAGGCTGCATGCTAGGCATAACCTGACAGATCAGGCTCGTGGCTTATTCTTTGAGATGCAAAAGTGGAGGTACTCTGAATGTGCTAAATTGCTCCTTTGTGCTTTCTTTAATCCTCCTCGTAGTCTTCCATTGCTTCGAATCTCTTTTGGTAGAAGACAAGAATGTTCCTTTGGCAATCACATAGTTTCCAAGGCACATTCTCTCTCTCTCAATGCTCTTTTTATGCGTAATATGTGGAGTAATGCTGATTAAGCTATGGTCACTGAAATAGGAGGGCTAAAACAATTTGTCTTACATGGACGAGCATCGGCAGACCTTAGTAATATCTCAGATTTTGCACCACGATTTCCCTTTAGCAACACATAGACTCTTTGTTTTGTTTGTTTCTGAGAGTGCTAGTATGAACACCTAGAGGGGGGAATAGGTGTATAAAATAAATCTTGGCAACTATATGCGGAATAAAATAAACTTCAAATAAAGGAATTAGGGAAGAGAATAAGAACACAGAAATTATAGTGGTTCGGCTTAATCCAAGCCTACGTCCACTCTCCCACGATAACAGCCTTCTTGGCTGGATTCCACTATGCAATCAACAAGAGATTACAACTTTGAGTGCAAACACTTAGTAGTAGATCACACTATCTCATTAAGTCACTCTTTTGGTATTTCTCTCATGATCACAAACGTTTAAGCTCTCAAGAGACAAGTATATGATCGAAAGTCGCTCGACTTTGGAATTATAAATTCTACGCTCTGTCTCTTACTTGCTCATCGGTCCATGATCTCCTTAAATACTCCTCCACTTCCAAACTACCCGTTGGACAGTATCCCGGAGAATCGTCTTCCAATATACCCATTGGACAGCTCTATATCTAGAAGATTTGATAGCCGTTGAGTGACAAAGGTAAAATCCCAAATTGATTCCGATTGCCCATACAAACGAAATCTTGGTTTCCATAAGTAAAGCTCCTTCGTATAGAAAATTCTTGTCTTCAAGATCCAATCGTCAATCAAATAGATTGAATTAATCAAATCAATCTTGATGTGGAATCCAAACCAGATCACTAGCCGTTATATGATTGGGCTTGAATTACGATTCATCGAATCTGGATGTAAAGTCTGAGAGTCTTTAGACTTTACAATCTGAGTCTGAGTGCGATAAACTTTGCAATCCGAGTCCGAACATATTCTCGCTTCGAATGATTTAGCTTTAAGGTCGTACCCGGTTCGAACTTCAACATAGAGTCTCGTCTTCCGGTTCATCATTCACGTTCGCCTGGAATTTGTCGAATAAGCGAGACTTCGATGTAGAAATGAGACTTTGACACTAAAGTCGCGAGTCTTCAAACTTTGAGTCTTGAGTCGCGGTCTTCGGACTTTGAGTCTTGAGTCCGCAGTCTTCGGACTTTGAGTCTTACAGTCGTCTTCGCACTTTGATAATATCCTTTACATGTTCTATTATCTGCATGGTCTATTACTCAACCATCAAAGCATTTGATTTATTTTGTCATCTTCAAAACATCATAAGGGATTTCTCTAACAATCTCCCCATTTTTTATGATGACAAAACAATCTCTGAATATGCAAATTTGTAAACACGCTTTTAAAGATATTAATTTAAATCAAATGATATCAGAAGATTGCAAATAGATTGAGCATAAGAATATATAGAAAAATAATCGCAGCTCAATATTATGCCATAGATAATATCAAACCAATCAGCACATATGCATATTCATATCTTCTCCCCCTTTTTGTCATAATCAAAAAGCGATAATAATGGATTCACGTAGAGAATGATAACAAATATCTTGCATGAATCACAATTTCCAAAAATCAACTTTTTTTATTATCAAATATTAAAAATATGCAATATAGCTCACTTCGATCATATATATATATATATATATATATCAGCAAATATCCAATAAAAATCACAGATGCATCATGAAATTCACGTACCCTTTTTGTCATAATAAAATGATAATATCAGTAAGAGATTTGTTAATGACAAAAGGTAATAAAAGATGCACTAACCGGATTTTTTTTTGGAACAAATTCTGACACATTTACCTTTCATTCCATCCATAATAAGATCACGATTAATCCAAAAATATTTTTCCAAAATTAATCAAAGCTCCCCCTCAATTTGTTGCCTTTTTGAGATGATCACGATTCTTTCCCTTTTCTTTTGGATTTGATTTCTCCCCCTCGATTTCCTCATCGGATTCTGAGTCTATGTCTAAGTCAGACTCTGATTCTAAGTCTGTGTCTGAGTCAGACTCAGATTCTGAATGTGCCATCAAGCATAAATTTCCTTGCTCATCATCTTCTTTTATTGTTCTTTTTTGGCCATTCTGCTTGTATTTTCTTCCATCGAATTTCCTTCCTTTTCTACTCAGCTTTTTGAATTTCTTGACCATAAAGGCAAGTTCTTCATCGTCCATGTCATTTTCTAAGTCTGTTTCATCAAAAATAGCATTAGATATTAAAGCAATGGACTTCTTACCTTTTGGATCTTCGTCTTCATTAATTCGTTCCACTTCATAAGATTGAAGAGTTCCAATCAGCTCGTCGACAGATAGTGGCATAATTCTTTGCGTCTCTCTTATTGAAGTCTTTATGTGATTCCAATCCTTAGAGAGTCCACGCAGTAGTTTGTTTACCTTCATGGGATCAGAAATTTTTTGTCCTTGATTCTCAAGACCATTGACAATATCTATAAAACGGCTAAACATGTCAGTTATAGATTCTCCTGGTTTCATTTTGAAGGCTTCATATTGACCGAGGAGAATGTTAATTCTGGTTTCCTTCACTCGATCTATTCCTTCATAGGTGATATGCAATCTATCCCAAACTTCTTTTCTGTAACACAAGAAGATATTCTGTTATATTCAGTTGGTGACAAAGCACAATATAAAGAGTAAATTGCTTTTGCATCGAGTGCTTGTCTCTTGATTATCTCTTCCTGAGTCATTTCGCTGGTCTCAACAGTTTCTTTCCCTCTTTCAGAGACTGATGCAGCTGTAGGAGTAATTCCTTTTTTCTACAACGTCCCATTCTAGAGGATCCTTTGATCGTAGGAAGGCTTTCATCTTGTTCTTCCAGATGTTGTAATCCTTTCCATCAAAGTAGGGTGGTTTGGTATTGCTTTGCCCTTCCACCAGCCCTGGTGCTAGCATACTAGCCATGGATCTTTTACTCTGAAGTAAAACACTTCAAATAAAGTGAGTACACGAGCTCTGATACCAATTGATATAGCTAGAATAAGTACCTAGAGGGGGGGAATAGGTGTATAAAATAAATCTTGACAAGTATATGCGGAATAAAATAAACTTCAAACAAAGAAGTTAGGGAAGAGAATAAGAACACATAAATTATAGTGGTTCGGCTTAATCCAAGCCTACGTCTACTCTCCCACGATAACAGCCTTCTTGGCTGGATTCCACTATGCAATCAACAAGAGATTACAACTTTGAGTGCAAACACTTAGTAGTAGATCACACTATCTCACCAAGTCACTCTTTTGGTATTTCTCTCATGATCACAAACGTTTAAGCTCTCAAGAGACAAGTATATGATCGAAAGTCGCTCAGACTTTGGAATTATAAATTCTACGCTATATCTCTTACTTGCTCATCGGTCCATGATCTCCTTAAATACTCCTCCACTTCCAAACTACCCGTTGGACAGTATCCCGGAGAATCGTCTTCCAATATACCCATTGGACAGTTCTATATCTAGAAGATTTGATAGCCGTTGAGTGACAAAGGTAAAATCCCAAATTGATTTCGATCGCCCATACAAACGAAATCTTGGTTTCCATAAGTAAAGCTCATTCGTATAGAAAGTTCTTGTCTTCAAGATCCAATCGTCAATCAAATAGATTGAATCAATCAAATCAATCTTGATGTGGAATCCAAACCATATCACTAGCTGTTGTATGATTGGGCTTGAGTTACGATTCATCGAATCTGGATGTAAAGTTTGAGAGTCTTTAGACTTTACAATCTGAGTCTGAGTGCGATAGACTTTGCAATCTGAGTCTGAACATATTCTGTTTCTGAACAGATTTAGTTTTAAGGTCGTACCCGGTTCGCTTCAACATAGAGTCCCGGTCTTCCGGTTCATCATTCACGTTCGATCCGGAATTTGTTAGAATAAGCGGACTTCGATGTAGAACGGACTTTGACACTAAAATCCGCGAGTCTTCGACTTTGAGTCTTGAGTCTGGCAGTCTTCAGACTTTGAGTCTTGAGTCTGGCAGTCTTCAGACTTTGAGTCTTCTGGTCGTCTTCGCACTTTGATAATATCCTTTACATGTTCTATTATCTGCATGGTCTATTACTCAACCATCAAACATGTTAGTAACCTTTGATTTATTTTGTCATCTTCAAAACATCATAAGGGATTTCCCTAACAGTTTCACCTGCATATTATCTTATCTCAGAATGCAGTGTTGTTGCATTTGAAAGTTGTGTATGCTCATGGAGCCATAAGCCGAGAAATCCCCTTATTGATGATGATTCCAAGTCAGCTTAAGTTTCTTCTTTGCAGGCGCAAGCCTGACACCGAAACCTACAACGCTCTTATAAATGTACATGGACGAGCAGGTTAATGGCGCTGGGCTATGAATATCATGGAAGATATGCTCTGCGAGGCTGTGGGTATTTTCATTTTTTTTCTTCTTGTGATTCTTATCTGGTTTAATGCGAGCTTCCTCCAGCAACATTTTCATAAGAAATTATGCTGACTTCATGCAAGCTTCCATTTATAACCTTTAAGATTTGCAAAGTACTTAGGATGAGCCTTTTCCAGTATCTTTTTTTCATGTGGTGGGAACTGCTTAATTTTATTCTCGCATGAAATGGATTTCTTCTTCTGGCTGTTATTCTCTCCTGTTTTTGAAGTAAACTTTTTGTTTCTTGTGTGACCCATTCTTTTCAGCGACAAAATGAAATGGTATCTTGGAAGGAGAACCTGTAATTTAAGATTGCTGTTAGAAAGTTCAAGTGAATGAAAGTGGATTTAGTGATGGTTTTATTCTTCTCGCTTTCTCAGTTTCATGATGGATACCTCATGTAGTCCTTGAATGCGTTCATAAGCACGCCATTTCCATTTCTGGAGTTTATGTTTCTCAATCATATATTTGCACTATATGAAAGAGTAGAAAAATTAGAATATCTCTTCCTGGACAACTTTTGCTTGGATGTTGTCAGGCAACTTAAGACTTCTGTTACTAGCTAGTACTTGTTGGAGCAGATGGTAGTGTGAAAAGCAGTTCCCATCAAGCAACCATATGGGTTAGTTCTTATGTGAATATGTAAACCTGCCATGTAGGTGCTGATTTCAATTTTTCTCCCTTTATTGCATCTTATATTAGGCATTAACACATTATGTTAAATAAAGTATTATGACACTATCCCGTGCTTGCAGATTCCTCCTAGTCGATCAACATATAATAACTTGATCAATGCTTGTGGATCTAGTGGAAATTGGAGGGAAGCTCTCAAATTTATATACTCGCTGATCGTCATGCCTCATATAACTTAATAATTTGATAGTAAAATTTAACAAAAATTAAGAAAATGATAAATTTATCACATATATATTTATTTAAAATTTTAATTGGAGATAAATTTATCATAATTATATTAGTTTATAATTTTTCATGACATCAACTCCATTCATTCTATGCAATTGATGACGGGGAAGGATGTGTGCCTCACGGTGCATGGGGCGAGGCGTGCTGCATCCTTGTATCCGCGACGTCATTTCGATTGTACAATTCGTACAATAATCTCTCCAACTGTGAAGACCAAATTGGATTCGTATTTGGTGCTGAGTGATGTTGCCCGGGGGATCATACACGTGGATGACCCGCTTTTGACGGACTTTGAACGTCGGCTTCCTCCGTAGCCAACGCTTCGGTTCGGGGCGATACTCGGCATGGTCCACTTCAACGCGATGGGCCATTGGCCACCAATTATTGGTCGGACGGTACGGAAAGGCCTGTAATTGAGAGATCTTTTCGAATCCAATAAAAGCCCAGGCATGGCCTTATTGGTGGGTCCCGCGACAACCTCCCATGTGCTATTATGACTGCACGGTCCAGATTTGTAATTTCCCATGGGCCCAATTCTCAACCCAAAAAGCCTTTCCTGGGCAGATTTTTCATTTTTTCTTTTTGAGCTAATAGACTGAGAAATTTCGAAGACGTTAGTCAGTACAATTCGTTAGATTCTAATTCAATGCATATGAAGTTGGCTTGTTTTGCGGAAAATTTAAAATTTCTATAAAATATTTACAAAAAATATATTCAAAAAGTCATTTCAGGTTAATGATAATATTTTTAATATATGGTTGAAATCTAAAAAATGAAATCAAATTATTTTTAGAATAATGACATAAATAGATCTTGAACTTTGGCTCGATGTGCAATTTAGTTCATGAATTTTTAATTTATTTAATATGCTCCATAAACTTTTAATTTGTTTAATATAATTTCTAAACTTTTTGTACATGTTCAATACAATCATTGAACTATATGAACATATTCTATGTAATTCTTCAATTAATTCAAGACTAGGGATTGCATAAACATTTTTATATAGTTTAAGGACTGTATTAAACACGTACCAAGAGTTTAGAAACTACACTAAAATAATTAAAAGTTTAGGAATCAAATTACACATTAAGCTAAAGCTCGGAAACCAAATTGCACATTGAATCAGAGTTTAAGACCTATTTGTGTCATTTTTCCATTAGTTTTCACTATTATAAAAGTGAAAACTTAATTCCTTGTTGCCGAGGCTAGCACTAAGCAAGCATAGCATTAGAGACCTCACCTTGAGTGTTAGCGATATGGCTAGGAGAGCTGAGTACCCGAGCAAAGGGACAAGGTTCCTAGGCCCAGCCTTAGGGGAATTAAGCCTAGTCTCTGTGGACCTAAGCTAGAGCCTTAGTGACTTAGGGATGGGAGTCGGATGTTTGTGCATGTTCGCTAAGGAACCGAGCATGGACATCAAAGTAAATTGGGGTCTCAAGCATTTTTGAAATTTCACTATTTTTGCCAATCAAGACATTTAACTTCAAAACCTAATAATTAGGGATGACTTGTCCATTGAAATTGATAGGATTAATATGAAAAACATTGTTTTGCCTTCGCATAATCAATTAGTGCACGATACTAAGAGTCAATTTGGTAACATTTCTATTTTAGATAACAATTTCTTTTCAGAAATAGTTTTTTTCTATTTCTATTTCCAATAACAATTTATCAATAAAAGAACACATTTGGTAACTATATAAAATTTTTATTTTTGGAATGAAAAAATAATATAAATGCGTTTGGTATGATTCACAATGCATAATTTCTTTTAAATTTTTTCTTATTCTTCCTTATCGCCGCCATTGTCGACTGTTGTTGCCGACGCCAATCGCCGCCATCACCACCCATCGCCCATTGCCCGTCGACTGCCACTGTCGATGTCACTGGTCGGTAGTGGCAAGCAACGTCATCGGCGACTAGCAGTGACGGTCAATGATGGCAATGGTTGGTGGCAATAATTGGCAAGTGGCAATGACGGTCGTTGGCGACGATTGGTCAGTCGGTCGGCTAGTCGGCAAGTGACGGTGTCAACCATCATCGATAGTGGGTGGCGGCAGTCGGCGATAATGGCGGCCGGTAGTGGCGACAACGATAGCGATGGTCAATGGCCGGCAATCGATCAACGAGCGGTGGGAGGTTGTCAGCCGACGGGAGGCAAGCGGCGGTTGGAGGTAGTTGGCGATGGTGGCCGAATAGTAGGGGCAATAGCAAAGGGCAAGGGGCAGCAAAAAGAAAAAAGGAAGAAAAAGAGAAGAAAAAATAACTTATTTATAGAAATTGTTCATGGAAATAAAAATCTATTTTTTTTTTACTTATTATTTATGTTCTAAATTTATTCCCTAACCACTTTTATATTTCGCGGAATAAAAAAATTAATTGACGTTATAAAACAAATTTATGTTTTTTTCATTGAGAGAATAAAATAACAAAAATTTGGAGGAATAAAAACATTACCAAACAGACCCTAAAAATCCAAAAAGTAAATAATATAATAAAATGTAGAGCAATCAAATTTCTTAACATTAACACAGCACCCAAGCTTTTAAAATTAAATTTTTATTTGCTTCATTAAACACATGAGCTCTACCGACCCCCGGAAAAAAATAAAAATACATGAGCTCCAATTAAATTGACTTAGTGGCAAACAGAGTCAATTAAAAAAATTAAGCAAAATTCAAAATCTCGATTATACATATAAAAAATTATAATAAAATGATTAGAGAAAAAAATAAAAAAATCTGGGGACTTGGCCGTTTTCTCCCTATCCTCAGCTGCCGCCACCGGTTCGTTAAGTCCTCGAGCATTCACCTCATCTCCGGCGAAGTCCGACGCTTCACGGCGGCTTTCGCCGAGGCAACCGCGAACTCTCATCCGTCCGGCGACCTCCACCACCAGTTTCGCTCCGCCACCTCATGGCGGCGACGATTCCCGCCCCCATCCCCCGCGCTCAACTCGCCGAGCACGCCCGCCCCCGACTCGACTCGCTTCCCTCCTCGCCCCCGCCGTCCTCGCTCCGCGGCGCGGGTCACCTGCAAAAAGTCCGCCGCGGACCAGTCGGCAGCGGCGGCGGCGTTCGAGGCGAAGAAGTCCGTGCACGTGGACTACGACGAGGGGCGGCACGAGGTCTGGACTCGAGTGAGCGGGCTCAGGAAGAACGATATACCGATGCGGTACCGGATACGCGTGAAAGGCGACCGGTTCCAGAAGGACTGGACCGTCTCGGTGGTGGTCGAGAAGGTCATGGAGATCAAGCACTGGGAGGATGTTCACGGGGTGCTGAATCGCTGGGTTGGAAGGTTCGCGAGGAAGAACTTCCCGCTTCTCATCAAGGTATCGTCGTAAGGTTTAGAACCTGTTAGTAAAATCAGGAGTGGTATCGTTTTGGCTTTGAGAGTTGAGTTTGCCGGTTGATTTTTGGTGGTCACTACTTAGTTTCTAGGATATGATCTGCATGTGAGAGGTGAGAGGCATTGAATTCGAAGTTCGAAATGGAGAAATTCAACATTAGCTTGTAGACGTTACTTTGCATATGTATTGAGTAGGATTGTGGGGGAAGAACTTCGCGAAGTTAATTTCCAGGTTTAACAGGTATTCGTGTGGTTGGCTGTATCATTTCGAGCTAGGAACAAGTCTGATTTTTGCATGTCGCTTCTTATTTGAATTAGAACACGACAATAGACAGGTTTCTTCATTAATTTGTCAAACAAAAACAGACTGATGTTTGGATGTTGTTTCCCATTCTGCGTGTGAAGCTGATGTTTCTCTCTTGGTTAAATCCTTCATGGAATTTGAGTGGAACTACTCACTTTTTGTCTTTTATGTTTTGCAGGAGATTACAAAAAGGGGGTCTATTGGACATAGCAATGAAGTTTTTAAATGGATGAAGAATCAAAAGAACTACTGTGCTCGTAAAGACATCTACAATATGATGATAAGGCTGCATGCTAGGCATAACCTGACAGATCAGGCTCGTGGTTTGTTCTTTGAGATGCAAAAGTGGAGGTACTGTGAATGTGCTAAATTGCTCCTTTATGCTTTCCTTAATCCTCCTTGTAGTCTTCCATTGCTTCGATTCTCTCTTGGTAGAAGACAAGAATGTTCCTGTGGCAATCACATAGTTTCCATGGCACATTCTCTCTCCCTCTCTCAATGCTCTTTTTATGTGTAATATGTGGAGTAATGCTGATTAAGCTATGGTCACTGAAATAGGAGGGCTAAAACAATTTGTTTTACGCGTATGAGCATCGGCAGACCTTAGTAATATCTCAGATTTTGCACCATGGTTTCCCTTTAGCAGCACATAGACTCTTTGTTTTGTTTGTTTCACCTGCACATTATCTTATCTTAGAATGCAGTGTTGTTGCATTGAAAGTTGTGTATGCTCAGGAGCCATAAGCCGAGAAATCCCCTTATTGATGATGATTCCAAGTCAGCTTAAGTTTCTTCTCTGCAGGTGCAAGCCTGACGCCGAAACCTACAACGCTCTTATAAATGTACATGGACGAGCGGGTCAATGGCGCTGGGCTATGAATATCATGGAAGATATGCTCCGCGAGGCTGTGGGTATTTTCATTTTTTTTTCTTGTGATTCTAATGTGGTTTAATGCGAGCTTCCTTCAGCAACATTTTCATAAGAAATTATGCTGACTTCATGCAAGCTTCCATTTATAACCTTTAAGATTTGCGAAGTACTTAGGATGAGCCTTTCCCAGTATCTTTTTTTCATGTGGTGGGAACTGCTTAATTTTATTCTCGCATGAAATGGATTTCTTCTTCCTGCTGTTATTCTCTCCTGTTTCTGAAGTGAACTTTTTGTATCTTGTGTGACCCGTTCTTTTCAGAGACAAAATGAAATGGTATCTTGGAAGGAGAACCTGTAATTTAAAATTGCTGTTAGAAAGTTCAAGTGAATGAAAGTGGATTTAGTGATGGTTTTATTCTTCTCGCTTTCTCAGTTTCATGATGGATACCTCATGTAGTCCTTGATTGCGTTAATAAGCACGCCATTTCCATTTCTGGAGTTTATGTTTCTCAATCATATATTTGCACTATATGAAAGAGTAGAAAAATTAGAATATCTCTTCCTAGACAACTTTGCTTGGATGTTGTCAGGCAACTTAGGACTTCTGTTACTAGCTAGTACTTGTTGGAGCAGATGGTAGTGTGAAAAGCAGTTCCCATCAAGCAACCATATGGGTTAGCTCTTATGTGAACATGCAAACCTGCCATGTCGGTGCCGATTTCAATTTTTCTCCCTTTATTGCATCTTATATTATGCATTAACACATTATGTTAAATAAAGTATTATGACACTATCCCGTGCTTGCAGATTCCTCCTAGTCGATCAACATATAATAACTTGATCAATGCTTGTGGATCTAGTGGAAATTGGAGGGAAGCTCTCAAAGTGTGCCAGAAAATGACAGAAAATGGAGTTGGTCCTGATCTTGTGACACATAATATTATTTTATCTGCATACAAGAGTGGCTCTCAGTACTCAAAAGCTTTATCCTATTTCGAACTGATGAAAGGGACAAACATACGTCCTGATACCACTACTCTTAACATTGTCCTGTACTGCTTAGTGAAGCTTGAAGAATATGGGGAAGCCACCAATATCTTTAATTCCATGAAGGAAAAGAGGGCAGAGTGCCGTCCTGATATTGTAACGTTCACTACCATCATTCATATGTATTCAGTTTGTGGACAGATTGAGAACTGCAGGGCTGTCTTCAACACAATGCTTGCTGAAGGTGTGAAACCTAATATCGTCTCATATAATGCACTAATAGGTGCATATGCTTCTCTTGGAATGAGCAATGAGGCTTTATCAGTGTTTAATGAGATAAAAAGAAGTGGTCTCAGACCAGATGTGGTGTCTTATACTTCTCTACTTAATGCTTATGGGAGAGCCCAGCAACCAAAGAAGGCCAGGGATGTATTTAAGATGATGAAAAGAAACAAATGCAAGCCAAATATAGTGAGCTACAATGCACTAATTGATGCTTATGGATCAAATGGTTTGATTGTTGAAGCTGTTGAGGTTTTGCGAGAAATGGAGCAGCAAGGGATTCAGCCCAACATTGTTTCTATATGCACACTATTAGCAGCCTGTGGCCGTTGCAGGGAAAAGGTCAACATTGATACTGTGCTTATGGCGGCACAGATGCGACAAATAGAACTCAATACAGCTGCCTATAATTCAGCTATTGGGAGCTACATGAATGTTGGGGAATTTGAGAGAGCTACTAAAATGTACAGATCTATGAGAGCAAGGAAAGTAAAACCCGATTGCATTACCTACACCGTGTTGATAAGTGGTTGCTACAAGATGTCAAAATACAGTGAAGCGCTTGAATTTTTCCATGAGATGATCAATTTGAATGTTCCTTTGACAAAGGAGGTTTATTCAGCCGTAATCTGCACCTACAGCAGACAGGCAAGAATTTTGGAAAGACATGCTTTGAATAGTGATGCTAACTTTATGAAGCTAACTTTTTTATTTTTTTTCCTGCTATTGTCATGTTTCAGGGCCAGCTCACTGAAGCCGAATCCATGTTCAGCAAGATGAAACTGGCTGGTTGTTCTCCTGATGTTGTCACATATACAGCAATGATACATGCTTATAATGCTGCCGGTAAGTTCTTTCTTTTTCTCTAGTTTTTCAAGATGATAAGAATTATCCAGGTTAAATCTCACACATTCTGTCAAATGCAGAGAACTGGGAAAAAGCCCATTTATTATTCCAGGAAATGGAAATGAGCAAAGTAAATCTGGACCCCATAGCATGCTCAGCTCTGATGAGAAGTTTCAATAAAGGAGGTCAGCCATCTAAGGTTCTAATCCTCGGAGAATATATGAAAGAAAAGAACCTACCCTTCAATGATGCTATACTATTTGAAATGCTGTCAGCATGTAGCATGTAAGCCTAAATGTGCTTGTTTTCCTGTTTCTAACTTTCGATTACAGTTCTTTCTGCTTCTGTGTGAATTGCTTTTACATTATATAGGAAATATCTTAGCAATTCTAGTCCATGACAGTGCTGTTGTTGCTTTGAATATCTTGCCCAGTTCACTTATGTTCTTATAGTTATTTTGTTTATTTATGGGCAAAATGTTACTAGTCTACTGGAATTCATGAGGCAATCTTCCAGGGTAGCAGCCATCCACGAGTGTAATATGACTGGAGGCTGGAAAAGTGGATCTTGATATTTACTTTGGCTGTATACTTTAAAGTTCCTTTTAAAGTTTCCACTAACCTGTACAAGTGGGAGACCACAGGCATCTCTCTTGTAAAATGAAAGAGGGAAGAATTTTCTTTAGCTGGCTTGAACTTCTCTGTATCTATTGGTGTATAAGATGCACCTAACGAGAAAACTGTTCAAAGTTTGGTCGATCACATAGATGTACCCTTAGTAAATTAATTAGATCAGCAGTTTTCATTCTTTTTGTAAAAACCATTTTAAAGTAGTTTTAATTCAGAGCAACGTGATAATATCTCCAGATGCTTCCTTCTGCACTAGCGCCTTTTGTTCTTTTTTTGAAAACCATTGTAAAGCAGTTTTTATTAACACTAGCAGATAAAATCTTCGTGTGCTTCCCTTTTTTGGATCATAAAGTTCATCAGGCATAATGACCATATACTCATGCATAACGTGTTGGCTTCATGGGGATCCCATCATGTTTAGTATTTATTATTTATTTATTGGAAGACTAAGAAAGCAATCCTTGCAAAAAGCGATAGGATGTTGTCTCGTTAAAGCCAACAGAAGCACTTTTACTGTTTCAATTGGTAGTGATTGGTGTTGGTAAATGGCTAGTCAGAAAATAATTACTGGATGAGAAATTGCACAATGCTATTGCTTTCATTCGTTGCATTTTTACTGCTTCCTACGACCAATCATTTTTTGATTTAATGTTTATGAGTTCTCTTTAATGTCTCCAAATATTCGTTTGGACGTCCTGTCATTGGTTTGAACTTCTATCTAGCATAGTTGATATAAACTAGTAGCTGCAAATGATGGCTGTATAACTTGATTATGTATCTGAAAAGAATTCAATATCGTATGCTTTTCATGTTACTGGTAGGACTCCATCTCATTTTGATAAATGTTTGTTCAAGTGCTGATGGGTGCCTCTGTGAAATTGATTTTCCACATTTTCTTCAAATACTCACTGTTGATTCCCCCTGAAAATCTAATTTGAGTTACATTTGAAGATTGCGGGATTGGAGGACAGCAATTACTATGGCTGGATTGATAGAGCCTTCCTTATCTACAGCGTCAGTTGGATTGCTAAATCAACTTTTGCATTTTCTTGGAAAAAGTGGGAAAACTGAGGCAATGATGAAGGTAATGGAGAAAAAAAGTGGCTATGGTTGTTTCTCCTAGAACAGATGCTGTAAAGTGAACAAGCTCATGCTTTTCTTAAAACACGTGAATGGTGTGAGGTTCCACCTCTGCAAAGTACCTTCTTTTGCCAATCTTGATATAGCTTCCCTTCATTTGAATTATTTCTTGAGAATTATTATAACTTATGCTTAAGAATCTGCAAAAAAATGGCTGCATTTTTCTTTCTTTTTTATTTTCTATGAGGTTTTGTTGATTATGGTTCAAAATTGGTTAATATGGGGTATTTTGGTGGTTTGCAGCTCTTCCACAAGCTATTGGCATCTGGCGCTGAAGTGAACTTCTCCACCTACATGACAGTGTTGAAAAATCTTCTGGCCGCTGGAAATTGGAGGAAATATATTGAGGTAAAAAGTTAGATGAACTTATCTCGTCATGTCCTTAATTAGGATTCTGTCGTCTGATGGAGTTCCTGAAATTATTTTCTTCGCTGATCAGTGACTGCCCCATTGGTAACAAATTTTTGCTATTTCAAGTAATATTTTAATCTTTAGCCAGAAGAAAGTATTACAGCAATGAAAAGAGGGCCAGTATGAATAGAGAACTAAAAGGCATCTTCATGACTAGGTACTGGAATGGATGAAAGATGCAGGAGTTCAACCTTCAAGTAGAATGTATTATGACATATTCTCCTTTGCCCAAAGGAGTGCTGGCGCTGAACATGCTGCTTCAATATATCATCGAGTTGGTAAGCAGATTCATGATTCTCTCACCTGGATTTTGTATTTCTCTATGATATGCATCTTCAATGATTATTATTTCTTTGGCCACTTCAATGGTGGACATGTGCATTATGATTTCAATATCATTTTATGGATTTATTGATGATTGAGTCGCACTTCAACTCGGAATTGGGGTCTGATTAGCTCTAGTGACTTGTGGCGATATCATACTGGTTTTACTTAGCATTGTTCCTTTTCCCAATGCAAATTGAGTTTTTGAATCTCGGTTGCACATTTTGATATAGTTTATTGCTTGCATGATGCATGTTATTCCTCATAATCGGTACATTCGTTTCCTACCATGATCTGCGAGCTTACATGTAGTAGCAGAAAGACATGGCTCTGTTGATGGACCAAGGGGAACGTTGATGATGTTGTTTTCTTTCCTTTTCTCTCTCTGTGCATTAACTGAACTGCAGAAGAGAGATTGGTTGTGCATATTAGCCGAGAGTGCAATTTATATCTTTAGGCTTTGTTTAGGAGGGGGGAGAGAAAATTCATTGGCGGAAGGGATTTTTTTAAAATTTACCCCTTCCTCCACCTCTCATTTTCTCTCTTCCCCTCCGATCCTCATCACTTGCATAATGCTAAGCATTTGTCTAATTTGAGTGCATGATCTGCCCGCAGTAAGATTTTTAATTGCAAATTCACCCTTGACGTCCAAATCCCTCGTCTCTAACTTCATTTATTTCATTTGTTTATCTTCTAATTTCATTTTAAATAACTTCCCCATGCTATCTTATCCGTTTTAACTTCCTCCTTTTCATTTCCTCTATTTTGTCATGTTATGCTTCAGGGTTGTTAAAAGAGAAGTCAGCTGACTTGGCATTAGTCGATGATCATAGCATTCAACCACTGGCATCTTCATATAAAGCCAATGAGGTGCTCGTGACAACTCTTTCACATCCAAAGAATCAAGCTTGCAGATAGAATGAATATTGTGGTGATCAAAACGCATAGTAGCTCATGAACCAGCATATGTGGGAAGGTGGAGCTTAAAGAAGATAGTCCTTAGCTAAGAGGCTTTTGACTCAATGGCTTCTGCCTTCCTAGGAATGGTAGAGTCCCAGGATTGGACGACTTTTGGACCTTGGATCTTTGGATTGGATGAAAAGGATTTTGTGATGGAATCCACTTGGCCATTCTCTTACCAAGACCCTGAAAGAGAAGGAGGAGAGGCTTTTGACTCGAGGACATCTGCCTTCTTTGGAATGGTAGAGGTCCAGGATTTGGCAACATGGGAACCTTGGATCTTTGGATCAGATGAAAAGGATTTTGTGATGGAATCCGCTTGGCTATTCATTTTCTTACACAAGAAGAAGTTCCTGTATATGAAGCTCCGGTGATGTTTCGGCTTATTGATCTATTAAAATTTGAGAAGGGCCCCTTCTCCATAGCAATAATGGAAAATACAGAAGAAAGAGCTTTAATTCGAACTTTTGCATGGGGGAAGAATTTGAGGTTGAACTAATGTGCTCATCATCTCTCTTTAGTTCGGATCATGCCGATTTTAAGTTGATGCGGTAGGTAATATGGGTTGAGAGGTCTTGTCTTGGGCTAGTCCAGCAACTTTAGAGGAAGATATGAATTTACAATTAGTAAAGAATCTAAGACGGTGCAAAAGAAAGACGTAAGATATATTATATGATTAGTGGAAACTGGAAAGTAAAATGTTGAACGCGGTAACACTTTGTGGTGTCTATAGGTGCTTGTCACTTTCTCCAGTAAAATCTCTTCAAAAGTACAATATTTCCAACTTCAATGAAAGAGAGTGAACAAGCGGAGCTAATTTCAGCACTAGCGGTCTCTGGTGACCGCAACTGTGCCGCTCGCCTGCGCCATGGCTGCTGCTGACCCCCAGAAGGTGGCAACTTGTTTCGCCAAGCTCGACCGTTCTAAGCCAAAAAACGACACGCCTCACTTTCTATTTCCACAAAGCAATATCTGGGAAGAGCCCGACTGCGGTCTGCCCTGCCGAAGTTACGACGACCGAGAAGTCCCCCACTCTTTTCAACATAATGATGATGATGGACGACCCACCAACAGATGAGCCCCGAGCCGAAATCCCCCGTACCTAAGGGTTGGAGGGCTTGACGATGGTCGGTCGGTTCGTCGGGCCTGCTCTTGAACAGGAACCTCGTTCTCAATGGGACCGCGCTAATCCCGACCCATGAATCCCATAAGGAGCCAGCTATTATAACCGGTCGGAACCAGTATTTCCAATTTGTCCTGTGGATTCGCCAAGGCCAAAAAATATTGTACCGATACCACTGCTGCCTTGAATGCGATTGCTAAAGTATCACGTCTCCGGACGACTCCTTCATTCACGTTCAAATTAAAGAAACGTTTCCCTCGTCTCTCATTCATATTTCATGTTTATTTACTTCTTCTTTTTTCCCCGTTTTGCTTACCTCAAACCCTTCATAGCGTCAAACATCTACTTTACGGAAACAAATGGGAGTCACCACGAAAAATCGCGCATGAGAAGAGGAACCCTGTCGTTACTTTTGGAATCATTGCATAATCGAGTTGGGTGCTTTGGACTAACTTTTCAGCCGGGGGGGACTCGAGCTATGCATACATTGCTGAATCGGTTCGGCCTGGTGGGCTCGTGGGTCCCAACTCAGTACCATGAAACGGTAGTCAAAATTACTAATGAAATTTTTAAGATTGACAATAATCCTTCTAAACTTAGTAAACGATAAATTTTTTTTTTCTTGTTTGAATAATGAATTTAAGAATGACGATCAACCTTGCGATCCGATCATTCCATGTATGATACTAAATAGAGGTGGAATGATCACAGCCAGGTGCGACTAATGATGGAATATGAACCGTTTGTTCCTTATTTTATTTTTATTTTTTCTGTGGGTCAATGCGAGCCGTTTGTTCGGCCATCGTAAAAAGTCCAAAAAAAAGTGGGCTCCTCTTTTTGGTCAACAATTCACCCTTATTTACCCAACGCCCCCGGCAGCTAAAAAAAAAAAATCGAAAAGAGCTGGCAATTTCGCCGAAGGAGGGGGGCCGTTTTGTCTTTTCGAACGGTTAGCACCACTGACATGCATTGCATCGACCAACCACGATCCCCGGCGTCTTGACAAGAAATCGCGGACAAATGGCGTTACCCCTCCACGTGCTCCTCCTCAGGAAGAAGGGCAAAAAGGGAAAACAGAAAAAGATGAAATTACGCAATTATCCTCCTGGCCATCCTAGCCGTTACGAACCCCTTTCAAAGGCCTGCGCTCGGGCCGCCACGTGTCGCTCCCACCGCAGGCCGGGGACATTCTCGTCCATTCCCCTCCCCGCCTCTTCCTCTCCCCCCCCACCCCCTCCAGTCCCCTTCTTCGCTCTCACTGTAGTTTTCCCCCTCCCCCTGCGAATCATATACGGCGAAACCCCACACTTTTACTTGAATTCTCTCTCTCTATCTCTCTTTCTCTCTCTTCTGCACTTCGCTTCGGAGTTTCTCTCTCTCTCTCTTCGAGGACTTCGGGAGCTGGTGACTCCTTCCGATTCCGCCATGGCTTCTTCCTCCTCCGAGCCGGGGCTGAAGTCCGAGTCCGGCGGCGGCGGCGGCGGCGGCGGCGGCGGAGGCGGCGGGGAGGCGTCGGAGGCGGCGGGGGGCGATCAGCAGCTGCTGCTCTACCGGGGGCTGAAGAAGGCGAAGAAGGAGAGAGGTTGCACCGCCAAAGAGCGCATCAGCAAGATGCCTCCCTGTGCCGCCGGGAAACGCAGCTCCATCTACCGCGGCGTCACCAGGTAGTCGTTTAAGTGCGCTGAAGAAGCTTACGGTCGGTCGGCTAGCTTGCATGCGTAAAATCGATCGGGTTCCTTCTTATAGATTCTTGCAGTTTCTGAGCCGCTGCTTGTGCTTCAGAAGCTCTATGCTACGCACGATCGTCGTTCATCATCGTGCGGTTCGTGATTCGAGGACGTGCACCGACGTATCGTTGAGTAGAGAGTCACTGCGATACGACTATGAGGTCGTGTTCGCTGTCAAAAACGTCATGTCGCGAGTTCCATGGTTAACATAGAAGTGGTACTTACCGCGAGAAATATTCAAGTAAAGCCTAAATTTCAGGAAGTAGAGCGAATAGTAGGATATCGCAACTAGTGGTGCGAGTATATAGGTATGCGGTCTGTGTACACGTGGTGTCGATGTTAGTTATAATGTTATGGGCGACTGAGTGAGTGTGGTCGTGTAAGAGTTCTTTACGAGACATTGAAGGCTTGATGAGTTCACAAGTCTACTTGATTCAACTGTAGATCCTCACTTAAATGCCGTGTAGTTCTTGCATCAATTTAACTGGTGAATCCAGTTGGGTTGAAATTTCTCTTTGGGTTATTGGATGCCTTCGCTTTTCTTTTTTTTTTCATATGTATGTTGCGATGATTTAATCGACCAGAGGATATGTTTGTCCTGATCGGCATGTTGCTCGAAACTGATGCTAAACCTTTCGATGTTGATGGACTGTAGGCATAGATGGACTGGTCGATATGAAGCTCATCTCTGGGATAAAAGTACATGGAACCAGAATCAGAATAAGAAAGGGAAGCAAGGTTGTTCTCGTTCTCTCAACAAAACCTCTAACACGTTGCTTGAACAAATCTGGATTATTCACTTTCTTAAACTGACGTCATGTTTTCTCTTCGTAATGTCCGTGGAATGGTTTGTTGAACAATCTACTCGGCCAGTTTATTTAGGTAAGTAAAGCTGTAGTTGATATGTGTGCTTTTTGAAATAGATTGATACCAATTGCCAGCTTTTATAAGCTCTCTCTCATTTCGCATTACACAATGACAGGTGCTTACGATGATGAGGAGGCTGCAGCAAGAGCCTATGATCTCGCTGCCTTGAAATATTGGGGACCTGGGACACTCATTAATTTTCCAGTTAGAAAATCCCACTCCCAAGCCTTTTCCTCAATCCTTTTGCACAACATTCTAAAATATTGAGTCTTGCATGTGGTATCCTGCTTTATCTTAAGTTTACTTAATCCTATATAATGGGACATCTATCCACAAAGAAAGAAGTAGAAAAATATCACGCTAAACACCCATTTCGCTAATTTCTTGATTGGTCATCTAAGTAGAATTTTTCTTACACGACCTGCCAACTTAATTAGGTCATTAGATGTATGGTACAGTCTACTAAGCCTGACAAATTACGCAGGTCAAAGACTATGCCAGAGATCTTGAAGAAATGCAGAATGTCTCTAGAGAAGACTACCTCGTGTCTCTTCGTAGGTAAGTGAACATATATGATTTATCATCGATCTGTTTACATTATACACTCCACTAAATTTATTCAATTGCCCATTAAATATTCTTGCAGAAAGAGCAGTGGTTTTTCAAGAGGAGTCTCCAAATATCGAGGACTTTCTAGGTTTGCTACTACAATATGAACTTCCTTTTTGATCAATTTTGTATATACGTGGGTGTGTACATGCCACATATGATCGAATTTCTTAAGATTAGCAGGTGCTAGGAGCTTTGGATTCATCACGAGTAGATTTTTTTCTAGAATCTATTTTCTAGACTGAACATCTTTTCTAGGATATTATTGTTGGATAGGCTGGTCTGTCAGTTAATTTGCAGTCCCATTCACGTTATGCAGCATTCATAATATCAATTCTAACAATGATCCCAGCTCAAACTTCCGCTTTCTTTTCTTTCATTTCCTTTGATAGATTCAAATAATTCGAACTTATTGAATGCTTTGTTTTGTTCTGCAAATCTGTTGCTTTTGATATACTAGCCGATGGGAGTCATCATTCAGTCGCATTGGCGGAGCAGAATACTTCAGCAGCATTTATGGTGGGGAACTAAAGCTTTAAGCATCTCTGTTTTTGTCTAGGAAACAAGCTATCTATGAAGTGTCATCTTAATCTGACCTTAAAATCAAATGTCTGATCACAAAATTAAATTGAAAAGGTGCAGGCGAAGATCCAGCAATAGAAAGTGACTTTGGAGGCAGTTTTTGCATTGATAGGAAGATTGACCTAACCAGCTACATAAAGTGGTGGGGCCAAAATAAAACCCGACAACTAGACTTGGCCACAAAATCAAGTGAAGAAGTAAAACACTGTTCCTCTGATGATATCAATACTGAACTAAAAACATCAGAGTGGGAAGCTACAGAACCATACCAGATGCCCCGTTTAGGAGTACCTCGTGATGGCAGAAGGCACAAAGGGTCCACTTTATCTGCCCTTGGTGTTTTGTCACAGTCGGCTGCCTACAAAAGCTTGCAAGAGAAAGCGCTTAAAAAGCAGGAAAAGGACCATGACAATGATGATGAAAACAAGAATACTATCAACAGGATGGATTATGGACAGCCGGTTGAGAAATCTAGAAGCCATGAGGCTAGCGAGAAACAAGGAGTGACAGTTGGAATGAGTGGAACGCCTCCGCCTCAAAGAAACCTCTATCCCTTAACTTCTTTCTTGAATGCACCCTTGCTGACCAATTACAGCAGTATCGACCCAATGGCGGATCCTGTCCTGTGGTCGTCTCTTGTTCCAGGGCTTCCTGCTGGACTCTCGCGTACTGCTGAGGTTGGTGCTGTTGCTTTAGACTTAGCTAGGCTATTAAGAAGCATCTTTTCATAACAATTCATTGATTGAAAAACTTGGATAAATCCTAAAATCAGGCAACACAATTTCATTAATTTTTTTAATTGTTGGCTGTAATTCACATAGACATCCATTGAGATGCGCTAACAAAGATAGGTCTGTTTTCCTGTAGCCTTTGATGCCCTTTTGCTGTGTTCTTGATATTGGAATAATTGATTTATCAAACTTTGTTAATCTGCATGTGTACCTGCACTTGTACATGAAAACTGGACTTAAAAGATTAAAAGAGAAATGTAGTTTGTCTCGGTTAGTAATGACATCTGACATTCATATGATAGCTGTTGTGGGCATGTGAGAAATCAAGGATGGATAGTACCTTTCAAGTGATTATTATTCCCTAAGCAAGCCAGTTCCTCCCATTCAATGACTTGTCTGACCTAACTCTAATAAAATGAAGGGGACATAATCTACAATAGTCATCCACCCTGTGACTATTGTGCTATTACTGTGTTATAGTGATCTTATCATTTGGTAAGATTCACAAGAATTGCTTCTCTAAAATTTTCTGTGTTATCCGAACCTTGATCTACAAACTTCATTCTTCTTGTGGAAATCTACCTCGCCCATGAAGTATTCAAATTCCAAATGCAGGTTCCGAAGACCGAGACCAGCTCGACTTACACTTTTGTTCAGCCGCAGGAGTGATCTTGTCTGTCACTTGTTGGTACCAAATTTTGTGTAAAGATGGAGTTGCATACTCAAGACTTCCATTCGGAGATTTAGCGGAAGGCTGCCAAGTCAACATAACTTAGAGAGCTCAGTTTCTTCAAGAACCAGAGGTGGCTTTTCCCTTGTCGGGTCGACATGGTTTCTACCGGGCGGAGGACCAGAAGCACAAGGGGCCGAGCTGTATATGATTTAGATGTTGTAATCTTTTGTATCGCTATATATTACAGAGCAAAGAATACGAGATTGCAGAGAGTCCTAGGCATGAATATAAATTCCTTTTTCCCTAGAAAGCAGCGTGTCGACTCTTATTCTTTTGCAAGTTCTGGACTACAAGCATAAAAAGACTAATGCCAACAGAGGGAAGTTTTATTGGTCTCCTAGAATTACATAAGAGCCAGGCACTTGCAACGCGCTTGTTGCAGGTCGGTACTTCAACCCATTCAATTGAGGAATATCAAGAAACAGAACAGATTTATTACTACAGAGTCTGAGTAAACATGATCCGGGGTAATTACAATTTATCCTGGTTGATCCTTTCTCCTCTCCAAGATGACGCAACTTGAACAAAGCGAGACAACAAAAGCACCTCACATTAGTCGCAACTGCGACATCCTGAAATTGCTTGCCTTAAAAGAATGTGTTTGCCTCCGTCTAATGGACTCTATGTCTCCTATATCCAAACCAGGAAGAAATGTTTGACGACACAACATCCCGTAGAAAAACAACGAATGTGTTGTCTGCTAATTTCGTCCCCATCTAATGTTACAGAGTAAGAACTACAAAAATATTCGGACGCTCGGGGATTACCCCGACAAACCCATCTTCATGGTAACTTCTATTGCCACAGTGATGTAGAGCAGGCCAAAGAGCAAACTAGAAGCTTGTGTCAGTTGCAATCACACCGATATCTCCACCTCGATGTGGAGGAAAGTTGAGGATGCCCTGGAAACTGAGAAGCCGGCGTTTACCCAGGCACCACTTGTTCCAGATTACACATGTTTGAGTGCCTGTGTAGGAGCGATTCCGTAGATTCATATAGATGAAATTTCAATCCTAGGGAATCCATTTTATCAATTAGACCGTAGGCCCATTGCCTTCTATCATCAGAAAGTAGAAGAGAGCGAATCAACTGGTTGCAGTGTCTAAACTTCACGTGGAATCCTCTCTCCAGCATATAAAGGAAAACCTCCACCGATGCATCCAAGTATCCTTCCTTACACAGAGCAGGGAGCAATGTCGAACAGCTCGTGTAAGTGATTTCGAGCTCGTTCTCTTTTAGAAGTAAAAATATTTTAAGAGCTTCTTCAATTCTCCATGCTTGGCACATGCCAATAAGCAAAATGTTGTATGGTGCGAGATCAAAGTCCTTCAGACTCATCTCCAGCTGGAGCAAGTGTCTGAATGCCTGCTCCACTTCTCCTTTCTCAAAATGATCCTCAGCTACTTTTAGGGTTCCGTCATCTCGGCCGGGAAGGTTATTCAGATACTTTAACCAGAGACTAAATGCCAATGGAAGCTTTTCTCTCCTGCAGGACCAAGTTATAAGACATTTATATACTGAAGAGCTAGGTGGGAAGCCCACCCTTTCCATCTGATCAAAAAGCTTAAATGCTTTCTCTTCTCTGTCAACCCTTTGTAGCCCATCGATAACAGTTGCATAGGTCACCGAATCTGCAAGCCCCTTAATCTGTAGCTCCTCGAACAGCTTGAGAGCAGCATCTATCTTGTGTGCCTTGCATAAACCATCTATCAGTGTATTGTATGTTTCAATACTCGGCACGACATGGTCAGCAAGCCTCATTAGAAGGTGGTAGGCCTTAAGAAACAACCCAGATTCACACAACTGCGTCACCATCTCTTTGAGCCTCTCGCTATCTGAGCCCCGCTTGGAACCTTGAGAAAGCAGAAGGAATATTGAAGGATTCCTGCCTATCTCCATCTTGTGGAGCAAAAGGTTGGCTTCCTGGAGCTGGCCAGCCTTACAGAGCCCATTTATTAAAGCATTGAAGGTCACGACAGAAGGCAAACAGCCATGTTTTTCCATCTCGTCGAATATCTGTCGAGCCTCTTCAACTAGCCCGTTCCTGCACAAACCACATATGAGAATCGTATAAGTGTAGGCATCATGAATGGAATCACGTCGCGATATCTCAAGTTGAAGAGACCGGGCCTCGTCAAGAAGACCCGAATCACAAAACCCTTTTACTATAGCGTTATAGCAATATGAGTTTGGGGTTAGACCTCTCTGGGTCATTTCCTCAAGCATACTCATTGCATCCTCCATCCTGCCTGCTTTTGACAAACCCCGAATCATTATGGCATACAAGGTGACATCAGGTGTGACCTCCTCCTTAACAATCCTCCTATACCACACATCCACTTCATCATATCTCCCAGCTTTGAATAACCCATTAAGCAAACTGCTATACCCCTTCAACCCAAGTGCATAACCCTCCTTCTCGAATGTTGGCAGAACCAACAAAGCCTCATCTATCTTACCTGCTTTGCAGAACCCATCAAGCAAAACATTGTAAGTAACTGTATCGGGACTACACCCGCTCTCCCTCATAGACTCAAACAGCTTATAAGCATAATCCGTGCTCTTCGCTTGACACAGCCCTGCGATTACAATTGTGTAAGTCCTCTCATTGGGGGATATACCTCTCAGCGTCATTTCGTCAAACATCTTGAGAGCATCCTTAATCTTGCCAGTTTTGCAAAACGCGTCAATCAAAATAGTATAGGTAGCTTGGTTCGGCAAACAATCTGACTTCGCCATCTTATTGTAAATCGCCAGAGCCAACATAAAAATCTGCTTCCGCACAATAACGTGCATTATCTTATTATAAGTATAAACATTGGGCTGGCAATCGAAATCCCTCATCCTCTCGAATGCATCCACGGCCTTCTCGGCCATACCCATCTTCCAGTACGCCGAGATCAGCACCAGGAAAGCGTCGGAAACGATCCGAAGCCCGCAGCTCCTGACCTCCTCGAGAACCCTCCAGTACACATCGAACGCGCCTTCCTCCTCCGCGAGCACGTCGACCACCAAGCGGTGAGAGTCCCACACGCGGAACCTCCTGTCCCGCATTGCCCAGAAAAGGAACCGGAAGCAGCGCGCGCGGTCCCTCTGCTCCCGGACGACGGACTCGACGACGTCGTGGGAGAGGAACGGGGAGATGCGGTCGAGGGCCGGCTCGACGGGGCCGGCGGCGGCGTCGAGGATGGCGAGGACCTCGCTGGAGGCGAAGAGGTCGTCGGCGGCGCGGCTGTGGAGCCATGGAGGTCTGGGAGAGAAGCGAGGGACGGCGGTGCGAAGAGGCCGGAGGAGGGTCGTCATGGTAGGGAGGAGGGAGCGTGGACGGCGATCGTTGCTTCCCAGGGTATCATCGTTCGATGCCCGCCTAGTGTTTGTGAAAATTCAGTTGAGCTGATGGGCGATGGCAGTTCTAGTTCGGGTCTTCGAGGAATTGGGGGCGACGGCGCACGGCTTAAGACAGCTGAACAGTGACGAGCTGATGAGATCACTGAGGGACAGAGAGATCTAGAGAGAGAGAGAGAGAGAGAGGGACTGGAACTTCTCTTCATTCGACAAAATTGAGGAATTAGAAGATTTGACCGTAAAAGGAGTGAATTAAAGTGGTCTTCGTCATTTGGGTAAATTTCGAGTAAGGGATGCATTTTTTCGAAAAAATAGTGTACCATAAAGATTTGTCTTAAATATGAGTCTAAAATGACTATATGATCTTAAATAAGGGTCTTTTCACCCTATATCTTCTTTATGCTTAAGCCCTTTTTGGTAATCATCCAAACAATACTTGATTTTGATTTTTTATTCCGGAGAACAAATTTCTATTTTTTTGTTCATGAAATTAAATTTGGAACAGAATCAAAAATTAAAAAAAAAAAGTTCATTCTTGTTCCAACAACAAATTTAAGAATTAAAATCATATTTCTCTTCTTCTTCTTCTTCTACCACCATCCCGCAATTATCGTCCGTCGTCTGTCGTCATTCGACGCTGGTCGCCGGCAACCCATCCGACAATCTCCTTAGAGGCTCACCAGGCCAGAGCGAGGGCTGGCGAGGCCCGCCTGGCCACCGGCGAGGTCGAGCCTCAACGGGGCTGGGCGAGGCCCGCTTGGCCACCGACGAGGCCAAGCCTCGGTGGGGTTGGGTGAGCCTCACCGGTGACCAGGCAGGCTTCGTTGGTGGCCAGGCAAGCCTCACCCAGTCCTGGCGAGGCCAACCTGGCCACTGGCGAGGCTTGGCCTCACCAGATCTAGCAAGGCCGAGCCTCGGTGGGACAAGGTGAGACTGGGTGAGCCTTACCCAGCTACTGGCGAGGGTTGTCGGCCCTCTGCAAGGCCGAGCCTTGCCGGCGACCGGCCACCGAAAGAAGAAGAACAAGAGAGACAAAGGAAAAAAAAAAAAAAAAAAAAAAGGAAAAAAAAAAAAATATTTAAAAATTTAAAAATGATTTGGAATAGAATTAATGAAAGACGGTATCAAACGCAATTCTATTATAGAATAAAAAATTTTGGACAGTTACTAAACGACTTAAAATGCTTAGAAATTGTTCATGAGAACAAAATAAAAAATAATCATTCCTGATTAGAATATGTTCCCGGGTACATAATTGTTACCAAATGCACCCTTAGAGGAAAGTTGCGAGTCTCGTGCTCACCTTTAGCTCAATAATGAGATGAGCCGATGGGGACCAATTTTGAGCTCCCACTGCTCGACAATGTCGGCGTCCTTGATCCTTCGAACGATAAGGATTATAAGGAAAATTGCATATACTGCAAGACCAATTAATGACATTGAGATTACTATTGCTAGAGTTGTGTGGGGATGCTTTTCTTTGCACCCCGAAAAAATAACGGTGACAAAATCTCAAGAGCTCTCGCTACTTTGTGGATGCAAAAACTCCAACACATCATGTAATGAGAGCTCGTGAGCACATCGGTTTGAAGCAAGGAAGCAAACATACATGAACTCGCTGAAAATAGGCAATCGATCCATGTTTTTAAGGATAAGGTTGACTTTTCAGGATTCGCCGAATCAAGAGCAATCATTGTAGTGATCACCTCCTCACTCGAATAGTAATCAATCCAAGGCTGAATTGCCTTCCCTCTCTTTAGATTTATATCTGGCTTGGTCGAGTCTTCATTGACAACGTACTAGGCGATCGGAGGAGAAGCGTTTGACACAAAGCGATTGATGCCAGTCCTGACGTGGTTGTGTTTGATGTTGCCGAACTTGAAGTTCTAGAGTACATCGAGCTCAACAGCAATGACGTGGTTGAAGAACTGAGCCGCCAGCATTGACAAGCCCTGAATATTAGATGGGCAAGGCCCTGAGGTCCATGGTAACAGGACATCGAAGGCGAGGCCACAGCTTCCCAGAGTCGAGTGCTCGGTGACAACGGCGAAGACGAAGGAGGTGGTGAAGGAGGAGATGTGGCCACCCCAATAGTTCTTGAACCGGAACAAAGAGGAGTAGAATCCATGGCCCATCAGGTGGCTCGTCTCGTTGATGAGCTTAAGGATGCGATTATCGTTGAGACAACATTCACTTTGGGGCATCATTTGAGAAAATACATCCACTTTTAAAACTTTCCTTATTATTTTACCTCTAAATAAATATCGAGAAATTTCTGATTTAGTCTTCAACTTTTGGAAATCTTAGTTCTCTTCAATTGAATTGTCTCTAGTCGAGTCCTCATTTAATCCATTTGTCAAGTGTCCGATGTAATTACTGAATAAAATTTTAAGTCGTGAAATATGCACATTAAGAAAGAGAAATATCTGAGCATTTATGGACCGAATTAAGATTTAAAAGACAAATTGTTGGATAATTTACTATATGTTTAAAACTTATGACCATTTTCTTTTGTCTGCTTTTACGAAAGGATTTGAAATTAAGTGGATTTTACATATAATATTTTGATTCTTTATAAATGGTATAAAATGTATATAACAAAAATGGATCTCAAAAGGAAAACTTGAAGGAATTGTTTCAAATAAATTGTTCTTAAAATTCAAAGTTAGTTTTGCCATATTAATTAAACTGTAGTAGTTATTTCACTCTTCGTTTGATACATTTGGTTGAATTAAAGAGCATACATCATCTAAATAAAAATATTTGTTGAATTAAAGGATCTCATACCATTTACTTACAAATTTTATCATCCAATCTTCTGTGTCTTTATAATCAATTTCAGATCAAGTGAATTTTTTATAAAATTGATTTTATAAATGGATTGGTTCCATCAAAAGGGGAGAATAAAAATAAATGATACGCAAAATACGCATGTTTGAAATGAGTTGTGATTTTATTTTTTTAGGTTTTGATTCACCAAAAATTATGCAATGCACTCGGGGAAATCACAAAGGTAATTTGCTCTAGATGACATAATTTATATCCAACACAAACAAATTTGAAAAGAAGAAAAATCAATGAAATGGGGCAACTAGGGGTATGCAAAACAATTGAGAACCGCACGGAACTAGAGTGGGCTGGACCGAACTGGTGGTTCCCAAGAGAACTAGTCTGGTTCTCAGTTAAAATAAATTGAAACTAGTGGGTAACGGTATGGTTCTCGGTCCTAAATATGGAACCGCCCACTTGAATCAGACCAGTAATATATGAATATATATGTTTAATTTTTAAGAAAAATTTATAACCAAAAAATAATTTAAGAAAAATGAAAACCCCCTTAATTTGGAGCTAAATTCCCATAATTGAGTGTTCATCTTGTTTCACTCTCACTTCGTTTGAGTTGTCTCTTTATCTTTAATTTACGGCTTTTAATCTCAAGCTCAACACTTATCGACTTACGGTCTTGACTATTAACTTTGTCTTTTTACTGATATTGCAACTAAGAATATGGAAATTATTTGTTTCGACGATCTGGTTTTCAAGTGGATTCATGGAGCCGGTCTCATCAAGCTTCATGTTCCTAGGTGGGTCCATGGAACCAATAGTCGGTTTCCAGTTTTAATTTTTCAAAACCGATCCTTAATGGGCGGTTCCTAATTTTAAAGTGGGAACCGTCCATCCGGATCATGCTCGCCCCTACGTGCAGCGCATTTTGTTGCGATAATAACTATAACCCCTCCTCTCAAATTGGAGTCAGAGAAAAGCTCGGCCAAATGTGGAAACGAGATTGGAAACCTTTTTAGGAAACTAGATGCTTCCGAGAGAAGCGAACATGTTTCCATTGCAATCTTCGTGGTATTTTCTATGCCAATGTGTGATTTATTTGACTAAACCTTTTTTTTTTCCTTATTTACACATCGGTAAAAGCGTGTTGTTAAGTAGCTGGACGGGAGAATTTTAGACGAAACGAGGAAAATTAAAGGTTGGAGTATAATTAAGAAGTTCTTATAGAATGATCTTTTTAGTAATTATTAAACACCATCATTATTCCATAACGTGAAGAATTTTGCCCCTACGAGGCCCACGGATTTATAATTTTCTAACATGGGCCCGTCCCCGATAGTGCTGCCTTTTGTAAATTCTATTTCAAGCCCAATCCGGGCAATCAATTCTACGTTATGTCCTCTCGACCCAAAAGCCAATTGAGATGCTTTAGGGCTGTTTGTTTATGTTTCTTTTTTTCTGTTTTTAAACACTTTTTCTTTTTTTGTTTTAAGGAAAAAGGAACATAAACGCGTTTGGGTGCGTTTTTTTTTTTTCTTTTGTTCCTGCGAACAAAAAAAGAAATGTAAATAAGAAACACTTTTTTATTTCTTATTCTTTTTCTTCTTATTTTCTTCTTCTTATTTTCTTTCTTTTTTTCTTTTGCTGCCGCCGCCGGCCATGGCCGGAACCGGCCGACGAGGGCCGGCGGCCTCGCCCGGCCACGGCGAGGCTCGGCCTCGCCGGCCACCGCCAGCGCCTCGCCGCCGTTGGGCGAGCTCGGCCTCGCCGGATGGCGAGCTCGAGCTCGCCCGGCCAAGGCGAGGCCGACCTCGCGCCGGCCGGGCGAGCTCGATCTCGCCCAAATCCGGTGAGGCCGACCTCGCCCGGTGGCGGCGAGGCTCGTCCCTCGCCAGATCCGGGGCGAGTCGGCGTCGCCCGGCGGTGGCCCGGCGAGGCCGCCCCCTCGTCGGCCGGCCGCCGGCCATGGCCGAGGCGGCGACCGGCCAAAAGAAGAAAAAAAAGAAAAAAAAAAAAAAAAAAAGAAAAAAGGAAAAATAAGAAAAAAATAGAAAAAATAAAAGAAATAAGAAAATTATACAAATTTACCAAACGTGTTTTCGTTTATTTTTATTTTAGAACAAATTTACCAAACACGTTTTTGTTCAAAAATTGTTCCCTAGGAACAAAAACACTTTTTTCTATTTTCGTTCCCCTGAACAATTTTTAAATGTAAAACACAACCAAACGCACCCTTAGAGTCCAAGGGTGAGTATCGAGTCTGGTTCAACTCGAGAACCAGATCGAATCGGCTTGGACCGATTGATTCAAGGCCAATTGTAAGAACTAATTCAGTTCTGGGTCCCAAGGTTGGAACCATTGTTCTATCTAGAAACCAGATTAGTTAAATCGGTTCTAAAGCAATTTATACACACACACTCTTTTGAACTCATTAGAAATCGAATTGGGAAGAAATAATCGTCATGGCTACTTGACCAACATATGTTGTGGTAATGAAATTGTGCAATTTTTATATTATTTATCAGAACTTAATTTTTTATGCAAAACAGAAGGTGGGCCGATTCCTAAGTAAAATCAGGAGTAGAGCCAAAGGGCTGGTTTCTTGTTCTAGGCTGAAAATGACCATACAAGGATCCAATCACCCCCACTGTAGAGTCTAGTTCCATTTGCTCCTTCACCTCCATTTAAGACATGTTGACAAATCATCGTCCTATAGCAAGAGAAAGCTCAACAAGTCGATAGCCCTAGCCTCCAGAAGTTGAAAGAAGCACCATGTCCTAAATTCAATGAGTTCTTACCGTAATCTCTTGGGTCAAGGCATGCGAAAGTAACTTCTCGTGAATTCCCTCAAGTTTAGGCACGGAAAGCTTTGTCTTTTATCAAGCCAAAAGAACGGTTTAACATATGTCATGAATGAATGCGAAAGTGACGTCACATGACCATGAGCCACTCCATAAAAAAAAAAACAAAGAAAGAAAAATGACGATGTAAGGTACTCATCACGTTGACATGATAGACGTACAAGTCACATTCCACCAATGACTACATAAAATCCATCTTGCTTTGGCCCGCAGGTTTGAAAGTTGTATAGTTACCTAACTTTCTCCGCCTCAACTCAACTTCAATCTAAATCTAAGCAAACTATGACAATTGCCAATCTTGTGCCATAATTTTTAAAGTTGTATGGCTACCGATCGTTCTTCACCTCCACTCAATTTCAATATAAGTTTCATCAAACAAAGGTAATTGTCGGTCTTGTGAGTATGACACCCTTTAACCATCTCATATTCCCCGTTTAATTTATTTTTCGACTTAATGGTTAGGTGGTGTCCTCGTTAGCTCTCATGCATCCTAATTAATCTATCTCTAGGGACGACTTTAAAACACATTTCTCAATTTCGGGGCGATGGATTTAAGATTTTACTCCGTGATTGCCTGCACTCAATAATAATAAAACCCACGACTTCATTGATAGAGGAGCAGATTCTTTTGTCATCCGAGCCCACACACCCCCTTTTGATTTTTAAAGCCAAAAAGGAAGAGGGGACGATAAATGATTTCAGATTCAATCGATGAATCATTGGAACACACGGATCTCGAGAATCACTGGCAAAAGTTAAAAAGTGTCAAAAGGACACGATAATCTCTTTAGTTTAGTCACTAAGAGGGCAGGGTGGTTAATTAACTAACCTTCCAACTTTCACCATCTTCCTTTCGCCGAGGAATATGCCGCGTCGGTCATAATAAGATGCCCCTCCTGCCGGGGATGATTCCGGCATAATCCCGTCCCCTCTGTTTTAAGGTTTCTTCTATTAAGAAAAAAAGGGTGAGAAATGTAAGTGAGCAGCGGGAGATTTCATGGCAATAAAGATTGCTGGCTCCTTAATGACCAACGGGAAAAAGCCTCCCATAACCCGCGACTAATTTAGTGATTAAAGAGGGATCGTGCCCGTTTATAAGGCGCATAATACGCATTGGATTTACCCCCGCACGACGAAATACAAGACAATTATGTGTTTGAATCACCATCTTGACTTTGGCTCACATCTGACTTGCTTCATGAAATCAGCAGAAGCGATCGGAGTGCGGTTTTTATCTGCTTATCCAAGTGCTTTTTTCCCTTCAAGGGGAAATAACGGACTTCATTGCGCAAGTTTCATTGGCTATAAATGCATGTGATATGTACCTTCATATGTATTGTCCGTTGCCATGTGCCATAATAGGGGTGAGCAGTCTAGATTCCAGGTTCTATCCATATCTTATCTAGAACCTGGAATCTACATATCCAAATAGGTTTTTTGATTTTTGGAATTTAGGACCTACCTATCATATGTTTTAGGGTTAGTTTCAAGGTTTATCTACACGTACTCTTAATTGCAGTGAATCATTACATTTAATAACTTACCAATTACTACAAGCCGGTCATTATAAATCATATTTAGACACACGATAATTATAAAATATTAATGAAATAAAAATTTTAATTATAGATATCACCAGAAATGAAAGTTCCGACTTGATTTCAAATTATACACTCATCATTTGATACTCTAAAATGTCGTAGGATTGCATGAAGACATGGGACTAGAAATATACAAAATCTTGTTCTAGCTTGGAACCATATTCGCCCCTAACATATAGATCGAAGATGATAAACAAATTGACGTGCGGCAAGCAAGTCCTGGCCAGGAAAAGAGAGTTTGTAGCGACGGAGCAAGAGAAAACATCGAGCGACATAAAGTTACTAGTAAGAACAAGGAAGAAATCAAAAGTTGGGGCTTCTAGAGGAAGAAAACAGTTCAAAATTCGTTCTATCAGGAAGCTTCCTGCACAGTGCACGGTCCCTTTCGTCGCCGTACACGAGCGGAAATTTGAGGAGACTGGCGACCGTACATGGAATGGGCGTTGCCTATGTACATTACATTACCTCTAACGAAGTCGCTCGATCGGAACAAGCAAATCACATGCGTTAACGCATGTGGTGTAGCCAGCAAGAGAGTCTTGAGCATGGTATTTGCCGCTTCTAATCTGACTTACAAGTGAGTAGGATTACTGAAATATGTCACGCAGGTATATAATATTAGAATGTCCAATTGAAAAATTTAAATAAATAAATAAATGAATAACTAACGTATATAAATTGATGTAAAAGTTAACTCTGATATATGTACATAATTTTTTGAATAATGATATATATGGTAAGACATGCCTACTAGATATATCCATTTAGCGGCGTGGTTATATCTATTAACAAGATCATGGCTTAGATTACATCAAAGTTTGCCAAGCGTGAAAAATTTAGATGGTCCAGGACTCGATACTCTTAAAATCGCTTAAAAGAGATGGAAGACTAATTGATACATGCGAAAATCGACCCGGATATGGTTAACGTGGCAGAATCTTTATTGTGGACTACCTAACTCATAAAAAAAATCCAGCCATACAGGTATAATATCTCTCGATGCTTTTGCGAGTGGGACTTCGTGCGGTCGATAGTCGCGAAGGATGGTTGAACCAACATTCTTCATCGACAAAACCGGGCCCCAAAGTCACTTTTCGAAATCAGAAGGTCCAGCAATTTCTTTTGTAAAATTCGAAAAAAATGAACCACGAGTTCATGGTGAAAACTTCAAATAATTTTCTGAAATAAAATCATAACTAGAAATATGTCGTAATTCAAAGAAAAGGGCAAAGCTCACACCTTTCGATTGGTTCGTTATCTCCCTACAAAGTCGTGCGTACGTTCGAGACCACCTAGAGATTTGGTTGCTAATCCAGGTCAAAATCAATCATGTGGTTGCTTATATTTGAGGGTTAACATCACAAAAAATATCAAATTAATACATTTGTAATAAATTTACCTTAAATTAATTTTTTAATCACAAAAACTCCTAACGGATACACCCGTGATAAATTTAACCAAACTAATTTATTGACCATGAAAAATTGGAAATTGGTATATTTGCGATAAATTTATTTTCAATTGCTTTCTATTAAATTAAATCAATATCACAAAAAATCATAAACCGGTATATTTGTGACAAACAAAGGGTAAAGCCGTAAATTGGTACATCCGATAATTATCATGTGTTATCAAACTTACCAATTTGATAGTAAAATTTAATAGAAATTAATGAATGATAAATTTGTCATAAATATATTGATTTGGAATTTTTGTGATAAAAAAATTAATTTTGGATAAATTTTTCTCAAATAAACTAGTTCATTGGTTTTTCGTGACATTAATCCTATTTTGATACGACAAGCTCACGACTTAATGAAATTGTTTGGCTATCGAATAGTCAAAAGATAGATTCAACTCGATTTGGACAGTTAGCTTATTTATAGAGTGGGTGGGAGCGGTCCAATGATTTGGCTCTAGTGCCAAACCTAATCGAATCGAAAGCTCTCGTTGTTAAATCCTCTAGATCTTGACCCCTTGCAGGGGGAGGCAGGTGCGCACTCGAGCATAATATACAAAAAGGCGATCATCGTACATTGACCAATTTAAAATATTATAAAAAGAGATTGAAAAAAATTTGGAAATTAGAGAGAAGACCCATGTGGATTCAACAGGTGTCCGGTTTTTCATATTGTTCGATCCCGACGATTACGTTTGTTAATCAGGTAATTAAAAATAATATTGTCTGAAAAGCAACCGAACATCCGAGTCGGGGACAATGGGCATTGTTTAAGTAGGGGGCAAAAAGTAATAATTTAATTATGTTGAATGGAGTTCGAGAAAACCGAGAAAACAAGGCATTAACGATGCAAACGATGATAGAGGTCGAACCTTTTTGGGTCCCAATTTCTTTTTTTTTTTTTGGTCCGAATGTCGACCGTGCTTTGCGTCTGATAAGCTTGTTCCACTTGCCTTACAGTCTACGACAAGTTAAAGTGGAGGGCGATGCTTTGCCCCCAAAGTTAAAAATCCATTGAAATATCTTCGTCCTTCTACGTCAGGTAAAGATGCTTCTTTTGTCTTGGCTGATAAAGCTATCGAATATAAGCTTAATTTCAATTTCCCATCAAAATAAAAAAGATTAATGTCACAAAAAATTCCAAATGAGTATATTTATAATAAATTTATCCCAAATTAATTTTTATCATAAAAATCTCAAATTGATACACTATAAATATATTTACTCAAAATTAATTTTTACGAACCCAAACTAATACACTTGTTAATTACCACGCGTCGTCCAACTTACTAATTTGATGATCAAATTTAACGAAAACTAATAATGAATAAATTTGTCACATATATACTAGTTTGGGATTTTTGATAGTAAAAAAAATTAATCTAGGATAAATTTATCGTAAGTATATTAATTTTGGGTTTTTCATAGTATTAATTCAAATAAAAATAACAACTCAATTTACGATAAATTATGAAAAATTCTAGAATAAATTTATGGGTTATGAATTATGTGGTTGGTTTGAGATGCTTTCATAATATAAAGAAGTATAGTTTCAGACTCAAAAGGGTAAATAGAAAGCATGCTCCCCCAAACACCATTGACTATCAAAGATAAAATGAAAAATTGCTCAGTCTCTTTCTTTGCCGTCTCCCTTTCAGCCCATTTTCCAGCGTGTAAGTTTGACATTGCGTGGACATGGCAAGGACGGCCCTTCCGTCCTTGTAAAACTCACCTCATGATGATGGAGTCGCGGCCAGCCGGCCAGCAAATCGGGCTGCGGCGACGCTAGGTGCTGCCACGTGGCGAGGAGCGACGAGAAGCTCACCCATCTCGAATCATCTAGTGGGGGGTCCGACCAGTGTTGAGTAGCTATAACTCGCGCCATAAGATGTCGTAACCTACCTCGTATACGAATGATAACTGATAGGGAGTGATCGAAACCTACCGCGTCTCGTGGTTGCCCCCATCACCGTTCAGCCCATGGTCCCCTTTTGTATCAGGAAACCACAAGGGGTGGGTCCATATAGTCCAAGGGACCATGCAAGTATCGTTTGACAGGGCATATGCTTAGAGATATTCCCTTTGAACGACGGGGAATTGAATTGGGTCCCCCGGCATTGGGCTGTAATCTAGCTCCCCTCTGTCCCTACCAATTTTACCAATGGAGACAATCCGTATAGTTAGTTTCTTGATAATCCGTACTTGCATGCTACCGCACCACGCAATTACAATGCGGCGAATTCTGCGGGTCACCATCGCATTACTGTTTTATTAGATCGATGATCACGTTTCTTTATGAGATTCGGCTTTGATGCTCTGAACGAGAGAAATGTGTCAGGAGCACGTGCACCGTCCTTTTCCGTCCTTTTCCTTTTCATGCTCTAAATTTGTTTGTTGAAAATTTGAAATGAGTCTTTCGCGATTAAGATCGTCGAATTTGATGGGCTCGATATTGCCGGATCCAAATCCAAATCCGACCAGCTTTGACGACTTTTATCTTACATCTATCATTTCCCTGCAGAAAGTGGGTTTGTGACCTCAAGATATCTAATAAGGGTAAGCGTAGCTCATGCTCAAGGGTCGCTGCTTCCTATGCTACTCTTCCCATTTCGAAAGGTGGGACGTACCACTCCAAGTAGCCCGTCCTAGCTCCTACCAAACCAAGGAAAGAAGGCAAGATGTCCTTAGAAAGCTAACGTGAAAAAAGGCTTATGGCTCGTTTGGTTCGGCTTTGGGGAAATACCCTTAGCCAAATGCAAATATCTTTAACATAAAGGGGTTAAGAGGGTTTTCGGGAATGCTCGGCGTTTAGCAAATTACGCATTGGAAAGTGACTTGTGTAAAAATACCATTTAGCAAAACTTATTACAAATTGGCTTTTGCTTTTAATTTTTTTTTTTCAAATCTGAAAATCAAATCCGGCGGCCAGCGGTGCTGGATGGCCAGATCTGGCCTCTAGATGGCCAGATCTGGCAGCCTGATTCGTGCGAACCGAAGGAGTCGAAGCATAGAAGCAAGGAGTTGACGCAGTGCTGCTCGCGCTCGTCGAAGGGGATGGATCTGTTGTAGAAGAGGAAGGCGTCAATGGTGGAGGTGGAGTTGGCGGCAGGGCCGGTGGAGAACTCGAAGTCGGGGGCGTCCCAGAACGACGGGGCGGGAGGGCCGTCGGGTTGGTCGAGGGGGGGTGAAGGCCAGATCTAGTGGCTTGAGGCCTGGTTCTCGCGAGCCGAAGGAGTCGACGTGGTGCTGCTCATGCTCGTCGAAGGGGATGGATCTGTTGCAGAAGAGGAAGGCATCGGTGGCGGAGGCGAAGGCGACGTTGATGACGGAGGCGGAGGCGAAGGTGGCGTCGATGACGAAGGCGGAGGTGGAGGTGACGTTGACAACGGAGGCGACAGCAGAGAACTTGAAGAAGTCATGGGGAAGAAGGTGAATGACGCGTGAATAGCAGAGCTTGCATTGGGAGAATGCCGAATGCTTAAAGTTGCCCTACCCCAGCATTGGGCTTTGAGCATTTGGAATGCCCACATTTCGCAAATGGGCATTTAAAAACCCTTGCCAAATACCCAAAATTTCTCCCAAGGGGCTTTGGGGGCCTAAAGCCCCTTGGGAATGCCCAACCAAACACCCCTTTAGTCGTTATCGGCTTCGAGAGTGACTTTATTAATGGGATTTCTATCTAATTAGTAGCCTGGTTTGGGCATTGACTTATTGAGAGCAGAATAAGACCAAGGCTCCCTTTATTTTACAAAAAAAAAAAAAAAATATTTAAAAAAATTAAAAAAATTATTATTTATGTCATTTGAAATAATTAATGAAGGAAAATTTTTGTCGTTATATAGTAAAAAATATTTGTTGTCTGTTCATTTGTTTTAAGAAGGGATACGGACGACCATCTCCTCGATCATTTGAAAATAGAATAGAAGCAGTTTTCCAAGCGCCCGAGGTATGGTTTTTGAGTAGTAAAGCCACTCGTAACTTATAAATTCAAAGGAAGCTAATACATCGCGGGCAGCTCAGAGTCAATCGGGGACAAATAAAGTATGGTTCCTTAGAGTGCCACGTACGATGATTTGTACATGTACGCAAATTGCATTTATAACTTGCAAGGAACTACTCAATCCAATTAGATGTCATTATCAGAAGCCTGTTGACTTGAATGGCAACAGACGTAATTCAACTATTTTATCACGATTGCATTTCCCGATTTAGCCTTCATGGATATTTTCTACATTAAACCAATCCATAAGTAAACTTTTAAGCAGCTTTCTCGAGGTTGTTCCCTTGTGTACTTTCCACTTTATTAATAGAAACAAGCGTCTCATCGAAAGGCTTTCCATTTTTGTGCACAACTCGCGTATTTTGCCCTTTATCAACAGGAACAAAAAAGAAAAGAAAAGAAAATTAAATTATCCGACCAAAAGAAATAAAAAATACAGGAACAATAATTTATTCAAAGCAATTTTTACTATTGACATTTTAGCGCTTGAAACCTTCAAATTCACTTTTTTGTTGCAAACATTGAATGTCGTGAACTTTTAAAAAGCTCATGAAATTTTCTTTCGAATTAATATAACAAAAAATCCTAAATTTGTGTACTTGTGATAAATTCACATTCCATTAATTTTCGTTAAATTTTATCTTTAAACTATTGAGTTAAATGATACATGGTAAGTATATCAGTTTAGGATTATACCCTCTATTTCTCACAATGATAATATTTTGTAATTTTTCATGGTATTAATTCAAATTAACGAAAATTAACGGATGTTAAATTTATACAAAATATATAATTTTGAGATTTTTCAGTGGCAACAAAAATGGTTTGAGGGTAAATTTGTTATTAATATACAGATTTGAGACTTTTCATGATGTTAGTTGCTTTTTATTTTTTACGTTTATATAAATTCTCAACGCTAGGATGATTACTTTATTTTGTTTTTTTTTGGTGGGGAGAATGAACTGAAGTACGCTTTTCCGGTTAAAGGGGAGGAACAGTCAAACGTGGCCCTCCCCGGCACAATAAAAACGAGCGACGGTTTCGCAATTTCTTTCTGAGGAAGAAGGGCGTTGCCGTTTGCGTCGCGGTTAGCAACTTTAGCAGCGTCACTAGAGTGGGCGTCTCGAAATTCCAAATATATCCCGAGCTTTGGAAAAGCCAAACCACCGAACCAGTCATCGAGAAGCAGCGACATTCCTCCCCCCTCTTGCCACCTCCTCCTCCTCGCTCCGCTCCAAACGCCATTGCTTCCTCCCTCCTTCCTCTCTCTCTCTCTCTCGCCGGACGATGGTTAGGGCTTGATCCGGCGGAGAAGGCTGAAGCTAGAGAGCTTGCGGAGAAGAACCGCGGGGCGCGTGCTCGAGGAACTGCGGCGGCGAGCGAGAATGGGGGAATCGTGGAGGCAGCTGAAGGTCATGCTCCGCAAGAACTGGCTCCTCAAGATACGTCACCCTTTCGTCACCGCCGCAGAGGTCCTCTCTCTCTCTCTCTCTCTCTCTCTCTCTCTCTAGACTTGAATTCCAGCTCGGGATGTGGTGTGAGAGCTCCCCGCGCTTCCTCCGATTGCGCCGAGGACTTGATCGGATTGGAGTGATCAGTGAATCCGACTCGCTCTCGGATCGTCGATCGCGGCGGCTTCCGACTTTTCGTCTTCCTTCCTTCCGCTTCGATCGCAGATAGCCGTTGACTCCTGTCGGTTCGGAGTCGGCCGAGAGATGACGTTTGCCGGACCTTCTTCTTCTTTTTTTTTTTTTTTGTTCAGTTCGCTTTCTCTCTCGCTCGACTTGCCGTTTTTAGCTCGCCCGAGGGGTCGTCGGACGGCTCGACTGACGGGCGTGTTCTGCTCTGGCAGATTTTGCTTCCCACGATCGTCATTTTGTTGCTGGTGGCGGTCAGGACGCGGGTGGACACGCAGATTCATCCTGCACAAGCGTGAGTTTCTTTTGTTGTCATCTTCACTAGTGTTCAAGTTATCGGTTAAATTTGTGTTGCCCCAATATGTTAATGCTCTGTGACGAGCATAAGTAACGGTACTCGTGTAAGACCCGGTCAGTGGGAAGTTTTTCCTGCTTTAGATGTAGGTGTTATAAAATTGCAGCTTAATTGATGGGACGATGTATAGCATTATACAAATAAGATGATGGCAAGAGCTTGTTCCAGGTACATCCGGAATGATATGTTGGTGGAAATTGGCGAAGGGATATCCCCTAATTTTCAGGAAGTTTTGGAATTATTATACTCGAAGAGGGAGTTTTTGGCTTTCGCACCCGACACAGAAGAGACCAGAATGATGATTAACTGGATGTCCATAAAATTTCCCTTGCTAAAGGTACCTGTAGTTCTTGCCTTTTAGGTATATATGCACATATGGATCTGTGCATGCACTGTGTTACAGTCATTGTTAATTTAGGATTTTCCTTTATTTTAGCTTGTACAGCGACTACTAGCTGTGCCATCATCCTACTTTGTTCATTAAATGTTATGGTTGAGTTTATTGAATTTGATTCTGTCAGCCTTATGCTTTCTTAGTTTTTTAACTTTGATCCCAAGGGGACACTGGCTTCATTGTATATGAAGAATGAATCAAATTGCAGGATTGGCTTGGACAACCTCCTGCGAGGGAGGGCAGCATTGTTTCAATTTGTTAATCGAGTAGCACATCTTATTCCAGGACGATTTAATGGAGCCAACTCTCGACCTTTATAATTGTTTAGAGTTATGCCTAATATATAATGTGAGGACGTGAAATTGCTACCTCACAATTAAACCTTTTGGGAGAAAAATGTTATCTAGCACGGTATAGAGCACAGCTCATCCCTATTTTGGGTCCTAATACTGTCTTGTATTTGTTCTTGCTCCAATTAATGTGGTCAAGTCCACCTCCTATATTAAACATACTGGTTATACAAATGGGGAATTTTTTGACCTGGGCTTGATATACGATATGAGCTTGTTATCTAAGAGGTAAAGCTTTTGGGGACAAAAGTATTAGTTTCCAAATATGTCGACAGGACTTTCCAGTTCATTGGCGGCTGAGAATTGGTACCCAACCGGATTCTTTTTTTTTTTTTCCCCTTTTATCGTCAATAGAAATCCTTCTTCTTTGATAGGACTTGCTGTTATTATACCCATACAGAGTATCAATCCTTACATTTCTGCCTTGCAAAAAGTGTGCTTTGGACTTAATGATTTTCTCGTGACATTTGGTTGGAGGATTTATAGTCCAGACAATTATGTTCTCCATGATGGTCAACTCATCAAATTTAATGATGCAATGACTCTTATTTCAACAACCAAGCACCTTCAGAAGGCAAAAATTGCAACAGCCTGAGCATAAGAAAAAGCAAAATATTGCACTGGCGTTTGGAGCCAGAAGTAGTTTATTTTTCCTCTCTCCATTAGAGACAAAGTTGATTTTCCCCTCTTCATTAGAGACAAAGTTGAATTTTCCCCTCTCCAATAGAGACGAAGTTGAATTTTCTCCTCTCCATTAGAGACATGACTTTATCCTATAATCGTCCATCTTTTCACTGGAAGTTTCTTCTTCTCTCTTGCATTTGATGATGGGTTGTCTTTTTTATTCGAAAGCTATATAATATAGATGAAATTTTTTCCTCAGATGTGAATGTGATGTGTATACATGATGCAATGTAAATGACTACTTTTGTTCTGATGCAGCTCGTGCATAAAATATATAAGGATGAAGAAGAGCTAGAAACCTACATTCGGTCAGACATCTTTGGTACCTGCAGTCAGATTAAGTGAGTATTAACATTCTTGCTGGTTTGAACATGAGGTAGCATGCTACAGGCAACTTTTTGTCATTGTTGCCTTCTATTTCGTTTGAAATGATGAGTTAATCAGAGGACAGAGTAACTTTTTGAGTTATAGCTTTTAATCGGTGGTACTTCTTAAAGCTCATTGGATCACCTTTTGTTTGGGATCTTGTGCTTTGCCATTGATTTCGAGTCTTGCCAGGTCCTTTCCCTTCTGTCAATTGCATTTCACGAATTTTGGTTCTTTGTACGATCAATATGTGTAATTGCAACGAGATTTCTTGCCACCGTTTCTATTCTTCTTCACATAGCTGGATTCAACATTTGATTAACTGTCGAATTTGACTAAGGTTGCCTTCTATTATTCATTTATGTACTATTGGTTCACATTGTTCAGAGTGCTTCTGTAAGGAAGAACTTTGACTTAGATGATCCCATCATGGTCGCTGATCTGAAGCTTTTTTTTTTTTTTTTTTTGGGGGGGGTGGTGTGGGTACTTAACACCTGGAAAAAGTAACCTCACCTCTTCTTCTTTCACACAAGGGAAGCAACTACTTGTTGGATCTGTGGCGCATTTGACATGGATTTTATCGACTTCTTCTGCAGGAACTGTTCAAATCCTAAAATTAAAGGAGCAGTCGTATTTCATGGTCAAGGCCCTCAAATATATGACTACAGTATACGCCTCAACCATACATGGGCTTTTTCAGGGTTTCCTGACCCTAAATCCATTATGGACACCAATGGCCCATTCGCCAACGACTTGCATCTGGGTGTCAGTATCATACCAACAATGCAGTATAGCTTCAGTGGATTTTATACTGTATGCAGCACTATCCTAACAACTATGTTTCTTTGCCAGTTCTTTCTTTTTCGGTTCTTTCATCATGTTGCTGTGACCTGCTAGTCTTTTTACTGTTTACCTTTCAATAGCAACACTCATTCATGCCTCTTAGCCAAGACAAAAGGAAAAACTAATGTCCTAGTGTGATTCTTGGTCTCATAATGAGTAACTTGTTTGCATTGTTACTTTTAGTGTAGTCTTTTCTCTTCTCTTTGTACCTCCTTGTCTTTCGCCTCTTTGTATATGATATGTACTGCTTCTTTTCTTTTCATTGATGATTGTGTCAAAAAAAGAAAAAGATAGTAACTAGCATGGAAGATGATGCGAAATGAGTTATTGAGCAGATCTGTTTCCTTGGCTCCTTTTGACGCTAAAAAAAGGTCTTTGTTAAAATGATGCTTTTATATTTGATGATTGTTAATTGTTAATTCAAGTTACTTGTCAAGGCAATGATTCCTTGTTCGATGCACAGTATTTGTACGGCATGAGAGCGAGCCTTTTGGAAGTTAAAGAGGATTATACTCTTTATGATTTACATACATCTGGTTACCCTAAATAAATGACTTTTAACTTTGTTTTTGATCGGAAAAGAGTAATTTCAGCATCTTGGAAATTAATCCTTGAAGTTTCTGTACTTCAGCTAAAAGACTGATGTGATTATAATCTTTGAATATTCTGCAGCTTCAACAGGTCTTAGATTCATTCATCATTCTGTCTGCCCAGCAAACCCAGAGTGACATGCTGAATATGACCATTGAACCTTTGTCAAAATCGTCTGAGAGACCTTCCTCACTTGATCTATCTTGGAAACAATTCGTTCCCTCCAACATAAGGATAGCGCCATTTCCAACTCGTGAATACACTGATGATGAATTCCAGTCTATCATCAAGAGCGTTATGGGAGTATTGTACGTATTCCCAGAGATTTTCATTTTTGAAATTCTATTTCACTTGAATTCTGGTACTGTTAATCTTGTGAAGACGCTGTTCTGGTAAATGCCGATCATCCTTTAATTAAGTTCTCCTTGGAACCAAATGAACAGGTACCTTTTGGGTTTTCTCTATCCAATTTCTCGCCTAATCAGCTACTCTGTGTTTGAGAAGGTACGTAAAATAATGTCTGCATTAGTGCAATGATGATATTTTATGCACATAAATTACTCTAAATGACTATCTCGTATTTATTATTTTAAATCAGAGATGAGAAAACCATTATCAGCCCCAGCTTATCTGTTTTATGTTCACAAAATTCCAGGAACAGAAGATAAAAGAAGGTCTCTACATGATGGGTTTGAAAGATGGGATATTTCACCTGTCTTGGTTTATTGCATATTCTTTGCAGGTAAATGTAGCTTATCTTATTTATTTTGTCACTCTTTGTGCCTAGCATGTATAGAATGAGACTATGCTTTTTTACCAATCCACATTGTCACTTACATGTGAAGTGATATAAACCAAGAGTGGACCATTTCTGCAAGAAGTACCAGTAGAGCTGGGTTTGAAATGGCTATTAGGTTCTTCTAGAAGTTGGTAGTATTCTGTCTGGCCTCTTAATTGGTCGATCATTTGTTCAGTTCAAATTGGATCATACAATTACTGATTTGTATTTTCATGTATTCTTTCAGTGTTACTACTCACGAACCGATTTATTCTATCTAGCTTCTTATTTACTATGGGAACATATTTTGACGGGCTCCTCACTTTCTTAGTTTGATATTTTCTGCAGTTTGCAATTTCCTCTGGAATTATCACTGTTTGTACAATGGACAACCTTTTCAAGTACAGTGACAAATCCTTGGTTTTTGTGTACTTCTTCTCCTTTGGACTGAGTGCAATCATGCTGTCATTTATGATATGTGCATTTTTCACACGAGCGAAAACAGCTGTTGCAGTTGGTACCCTTTGTTTCCTTGGGGCCTTCTTTCCTTATTACACAGTGAATGATGAAGGTGTTCCTATGTAAGTAATTATGCTAAAATATTTCATTCAGGATATCCTATTTGTGATTAAATTCACAGTACCAGGTTACTCATGCAACAGTTTTCTGCATATAGGATTCTGAAAGTCATTGCTTCTCTGCTTTCACCAACGGCCTTTGCTTTGGGGTCTATTAACTTTGCTGATTATGAACGTGCTCATGTTGGGCTTCGGTGGAGCAACGTTTGGCTGGTACCTTTGTGTTTTGGAGTCTTGATATTATGTACTGTTTAATATTACCGATGCTAATTGTTCATGATGATGGATCATGCAGGCGTCATCTGGAGCGAATTTTCTGGTCTGTCTAGTAATGATGATGTTTGACTCACTTGTGTACTGTCTCATTGGTTTTTACCTGAATAAGGTATGTCCTCTTTGAAGAATACTTAGAAATAGTAACAATTTTTAGTAGTACCAGTAACTAAATGTTGGTAAGTAGATATTAATGGTTGCTAGATAAGTGTCGAGTATTTTAATTAAGGACGTTATACAAGATTCTCTCTTGCACGTACTAGAAGTAGATCGTCCTATGTAATCTTGCATTAAGTGAAGTGAGTAATCCCACCAAGAAAAAAAAAAGATAAAAAAAAGAAGTGAGTAAAGATGTAGCTGTTGATATCCTCTGCTTCTTTCTCTTGTGATCTTTACTTGGTTAGCTTGCCTCGTCGAGCTACTCAGAGTGAAGTTTTGTCAACTCCCTTGCTATTCCCCGTCAATTATCATCTTCAAGTGTTGATTTCCTTTGTCAAGTTATTTTGATTTGCATGTTCTCTGTCCTTTGATGGAGTTGCTGTCGTGTTGAGTGCCACCATTGATCTCAGCCGCTCGTCACATCTTTTTTGGCTGTTGGAGAAGATTGTTGTAGGTTGACACACAGTCACGATCAAGTTGCCATTGTTCCCCACCACCTGCACAGCATCATTCTTTCTGTTCATCTTGTAACTTAGTCATCAGCATTAGAGAAAGGCAAAGGGTAGGCGCATCATCTTTGCCAAGCCATAGCCAGACGTCGTTGTCCCTGAGTCGTCCTTGTTGAACTGTCGATCTCTGTTTCTGTTAGGCCAAAATTGATTGTGGCAAGCCACGTCTCCTCAATGTAGATCTATCACAGATGAGCTTTTGACTAGGATATCCATTGCTCGAACCACCATCCATTACCATTGATTTCCACTGTCCATCAGATTATCGTGTTCACTGTTACAGTTTGTAAGTCTGCCAGTTGTCAGCTACTATTGTTGTGGTTTATTTCTATGATCTGTGGGGTCTTTATTTGATTCGTCTTCTATTCCTCGAGAGAGCTCCTAAAAGAAGAAGCTTTAGGAGAGCATTGCTCCAATTCTTGTCTTGTTTTTGCATCATCGTCAGAGAAATCTCGTCCTAGTTGTCCTCTGAAGAGAATTGCCTTCTCAAGTACAGAATCCTCAAGGTTGTCATCTGTTGTGGGACCCATCTTCAAACTACAAGTTTGCGAGGGCAAGCAAATCTTTAGGCAGCCGTAAGCGCCCGAGTAAAAAATCATAGTTGACATGACATGACAAGCTTTACTTTAGTTGTTGTTAGAATATTTAAATAATAAACCATGCTTTCATATGACAGTTTAAGCTTTTAGAATAGTTGGAATTGGTTCTATCGAAATTTCACATGGTATTAGAGCTGGAGGTCCTAAGCTCAAATCTTTCTAGGCCCCATTTGTCTCCCCAATTAAATATTTCCACACTTAATACTAGGCAGAAGACTGGACTAAGCATGAGGGGGAGTGTTGGAATATTTAAATAGTAAGCCACGCTTTCATCTAACAGCTTAAATTTTTTAGAACAATGGGCAGTGGTTCTATCAAAATTTCACAGTTGTCAAAAAGAAAATTAGAATAAGCTACAATAAGAAAATGAAAATAAAAAGCCAATAAGATACATGTAATCTTCTTATATTATATCTAAGATCTGTTAACACTTAAATTGGGTATCATTTAAGTTTGCTACTCTAATATTAGAAGTTTAAATAGAAACTTTTGAATTACAACCATATTTGGATTTCTGACTATTGCATATGTTATGAGATGCTAGACAACTTTCATCTTTTAGTGCGAGTCTTCAATTTGCTGACACCTTCCTGCTGCTATTGATCTATGCTTCTCTTGGAATTCCACTGTCTATTATTTTTTTAAACTTCTATGATTGCTATTTTATTGATGTATTCAGCTTATCAGGTCCTTACAGGTGAGTGCGGAGTGCTTTATCCTTTGGATTTTATACTTGACAAGGGATTCGGACGGAAGAAGAATAGTCCAAAGCATCAGGCCGTCAGTGTGGAAGTACAGGACAAAAATAAACTTTTGAAGAAGGGGGCCACTTTTCCTGAAATAGATAGTGAACCTGCTATCGAATCAATAAGCTTGGAAATGAAACAACAGGAGCTTGATCAGCGGTATAGAACTGTTGATATAGGATCACCTTTTTTTATGTTCTTCTGACTCTGGCTTTCACACGCTAAGCTGATTAACTTGCAGATGCATACAAATTAGGAACTTGCATAAGGTGTATGCCACAAAGAGGGGGAAATGTTGTGCAGTGAACTCACTGCAGCTAACCCTATATGAGAATCAGATACTAGCTCTTCTAGGTTAGTGCCTTGTTGTGTCTTTCTTGTGCTTCATCTATATTTAAGGTCGTCAACTTTTTGGCTTTATTCTCACTTATTGGGCTTATTACTTAGTCTATAATGGAGGAATGATTTTGTTGTGGTTAATTGTACAGTTTCTGTTAGATTTCTGGCAAGTCCTTGTGATCTGTATGCTAAACTGTATGGTGCAAATGTTTCATATCGAGCCTTTTCCCTAATATTGTTCCAAAGCAAACAGATGATCAAATCTTTGGATTAATGATGCTGGAAGATCATGGGCTAACAAATGAATGGCTATACTTCTGTTGGGCAATGTTAACGTGATTGTCTAGTGAAATATTCTTTGTGAACACTCTTATTTCCTCTTCATACAATAACTGTCTTAACTCCAGCCCATTTAGGGATATCCTGTTAATTGGATTCTTTTAGGCCCGACTTTCTCTTGAAACAACACATAACTCACTACAGAGCATATCAGTAGCTACAACTTCGTCTATGTGGACCTCTATGTTCATTCTAGTGTATGCACTGGCCCAGTAGGTCCCCTCAAAAAAGCTTCTATATGAGTTTTCACTTTTTCCAATGGAAATAATCAAGTCAATTTAATGTTTACATTTTTGTCATTGAAATCTGCAAACGCTCTGTATGAAGGACATAATGGAGCCGGTAAGAGCACAACAATTTCGATGCTTGTTGGACTTCTTTCTCCCACATCAGGGGATGCTTTGGTGCTTGGCCGAAATATTACGACGGAAATGGTAACTATCTCTTCCAAAATAGTTTCTCTGTGCTGGTCTTTCCATTCTGCTTATGATGTGGGGAACTTGGGTGCCGTTCTTAATTTATGGCAATAATCCAGCTGTTTCCTAATTATCCAATATTGTCTCGTCATTTCATATTTCAGCTATTGTAGTAGGATTATTTGTTTGATAAGTTTAGCAAATAATCTGACTATGTTCTTTCTTAAAATTGTTTGCCTTCCCTGTATATGGGTGCCACATGCGGAGATGTAGTCTTATTGTAATTTACATTGTTGCGTTGTAGAATGTTGCTTCCCTTATCAATCTAAGAACTAAGGAATGTAGAAAGAGCAACTCTTTTCTAGAGAGGAAGGCGTTTCAAGTGATATACCACCTCCATATTCTTTCATTTGCTCGTTCCTGTGATATGTGCCAATTTTTTTGAAGTTGGTTTGAGCCCAGAGGCGCTGAAAGTGAGATAATTCTATTTGAACACGTGACTTAGATCAAGTCAAAAGTGGGTGCGGTGGACATAGGAGGAAATGAATTACAAGGTAAAGAACCTCAAATGTTGTGAAGGTACCCAAACAGTTGACTCCAGCATGTCAGGGAGGGGGAGGTTTGTGCATATAGTATTGCTAGCTTGCTAACGCTTGTCTTGTTGTCAGTCTTCTGGAAAACTTAGAGTTTAAACTGCAGAGTGTTGATCCATCTTTCTCCAAGATGGCACTGGTGTCCTCTGTGTCCACTGAGTTCCGAACATATTAACCTTCTCTGTTTACATCTATGCATTTTCTTGGAAAGGGTGTGCATGGTAAGATCGAATGATTATTTGCGGTGTAATGCTAGATGCTTGACGGGGCTTATAATCAGAGATTTATTTTTATTTTGCCTGATGTTTTGTATTATTTGGGTTAAAGTTGAGTGGGCAACTGTTTATTGTAAAAGTTTAAGTTGTTGGACAACATGCTGTTTATTCTTCTATTTTAACACTCCTTGTCACTTGAAGACTGATAAAATCATGAAGCCTGAAGGATTTTTTCCTCAGTGTCTTAGACGATTTGTATCTTTTCCTCTTTATCCAAACATAGAGTATTTATTGCAATGGATGAAATCTTCTGCAGGATGAGATAAGGAAATGTCTGGGAGTTTGCCCTCAGAATGATATCCTTTTTCCTGAGCTGACTGTAAGTGAGCACTTTGTTTATTTCTTAATTACATCAGTAGAATATGCTGCAAATACTAAATTAAACCGTCCACAAGTTTCTTCCCCACTTCTGGAACTGGATGTGGTAACGATCTTGATGTGTGTGTCTCAATTTAGTCATGTGCATGGCTCTCATTTGGAATAATTAGACTGCATCATCAAGGCTGTTTTTTCAGACAACAGTTCATGTATTTTCTCATAGTTCAATGTCAATTTTGTTTCTCATGCTGCATGGAACATTAGTTACTCTTCCAAATTTTGAAGTTATCTTCAGAATACAATACTTGTGTAAATGATACTTGAAGCATACATGACCATCCTTTGTGGCACTTATCATGTAAGAGAAACTTGAAGGAAGATCCTATTTCTATCAAGAGATGACATTGATAAAAGGTGGAAATTGTCTAATCAGTCCTAAACCTATTATATGGATGTTAATTCAGTTCTAAGTCTTCCAAATTTGCCAGTTGAGTCCTAAATCTTAGCACAAAATTCCAATGTAGTCCTTCTGGTGAAAGTTTGTAGGATATCCCTTACATGGCGGTGTGCCATGTGGGATGGCTAGTGATGATTAGATTGCCACATAGTGAGTTCCGACGAAAATTGTCCAAAAAGACTATATTGAAATTTTGAGTCAAAGTTTAGGAATAAAATCACAAAATTGGAAAGTTTAGGATTGAATTGGTATCCGTACACTAGATTTAGGACTAGTTGGGTAATGTTCCCTTGATAAACAGCAGGAGAGGTAAGCTTGCTTCAAGACCTCTTAATGAGTTATGTGTATATATACGTGTGTGTGTGTGTATATATATATATATATATATATTTTTTTTTTTTTAAATATTTTTTTACAAGTTAAGTGGACAATTCTAAATCCTAAATGTTTAATATTAGTTTTTTTTAATTTCATTTGTTTAAAATTGGAAAAAATAATTTATACAACTTTTTAAATATAAATTTTGACAATAATACTAAAAAAATCAAATACATACATACATATATATATATATATATATATATTTAAAAAAGACCAAACCCTTCATCAGAATTTTTTAGTTTTTATTTGTTTAAAATTGAAAAAAAATAATGTATGCAACTTTTTAAATATAAATTTTGACAATAATGCTAAAAAAATCAAAAACATATATACAATATTTAAAAAAAAAAAAAAAAAACCAAATCCTCCGTAGAAATTTTTTAATTTTTATTTGTTTAAAATTGAAAAAGTAGTGTATGCAACTTTTTAAATATAAATTTGAAAATAATGCTAATAGATTAAATACACATAAATTTTTTTTTTTAAAAGTACCAAACTCTTCGTTGGAATTTTTTAATTTTTATTTGTTAAAATTGAAAAAAATAATGTATGTAACTTTTTAAATATAAATTTTGACAATAATGCTAAAATAATCAAATATATAAATGTTTTTTAAAAAAGGACCAAAATATATTTATTTTTTTAGTATTTATATAATTTTGATTTTTTTAGCATTATTTTGGCATTTAAAAAAATAATAACGAGGGCAAAATTAGAAATTTGAGGAATAAGTAATGATAGTTTTGCAAAAAAAAAAGTTTCAGCATTTGGCCAAATGCTGAAAGCTCAAAGCTAGTCCTACTAGCATTGGGCTTTTAGCCTTTCCAATGCTAACTTTTACTTGAAAGCTACTTCAAAATGGTTGTCAAACAGTCCAGCATTTTCCCAAGGGGCTTTAAAGGCTGAAAGCCCCTTGGAAATGTTGAACCAAATGCAGTCCATATAGGTAGTTTTGTGGCCTTATTTATGAAAGCCACTGTTAGGAAATGTGCCGGAGTCAATGTTCAATGGTTAGGTTTCTGCTCGGCCTTATTGTTGCATAATTGAGCCACCCTCCGTTTTTAAAGTTTCTATATAGTTCTCACTTCTTCTTAGCATGGAACAACACTGCGATAGTGTTTGCAGGTTTACTTTGCATATCCTTGTATCCCTATAGAATTAAGAATGGAGTAACATTTGTCTTATTCTCCTCCCTTCATGTCAGTATGTTGTACATCTGACTTCATTTGCTTGATATACCTTCATGTCAGTATTGTCAGTTGACCTGTTTGACTATTGTTGGCAGGTTCGGGAGCACTTGGAGATATATGCAGTATTGAAGGGTGTCAAGGAAGATCACGTGGAACTTGTTGTGACTGATATGGTTGATGAAGTGAGTCCTCTCTATACAATTGACATACAGCTTACCTTCTTTATTTTTTTTCAACTTTCTTTTTTAATTTTTAATCATTTGGGAAGTATAGACCTATAAGTATTTTTTATGAGCCTCTTCCTTGATATGAGGCTGTAGGGTAGCTTTTCTTTTATTCTTGTTTTGTGCTAACTAGGAGGAAATCCATAACTGAGTTTTGTGGGTTGGTAAAAAGCTCTTAGAATGTGTGAGCCACCCCTCCCCATACGCTGCATGAAATTGGGGGGTGTGGAGGCTTGAGGAGTTCAAGCTGCACTTCTTAGTTGTCAGGGGCAGTCTCTCAACACTACAACATTGATTTATAGGGCTTTAGCTTTTCTCACCAATAATAAGGATAAATAGTGCTATTAAATCTTCCACTTATCCTGGGAAACAATAGCTGCTGCTTTGAGCCTTTTGCAATTGGGGGCTGCATCAGAGAACGTTTCTCTAGATGCTTACGTTGATGACTTGCTTGGTCATTTTATAAAAAGAGCTCTAAATGGTGTTTAAGTGTATCTCCATAATTTAGATGCAGAATGTAGGCCCTGAAAGGAAAGTTATGCTGCCCTAGTTTCCTTTCCTTTTTTCTTTTATTGCAGGATACCACAAGGATCACTCTTATGTTAATTTTGACCAGGTAGGTCTGGCTGATAAAATCAACACCTGCACAAGGGCTCTTTCCGGTGGAATGAAGAGAAAATTGTCTCTTGGGATTGCTCTGATAGGAGATAGTAAGGTGATACTTTCTTCTAGGTTTCCTTTTGGAGGCCCTATTCCCTAGTTTTATTAAGTAATTTCTGCTGAACAAACTAAATTTGTTCCCAGGTTATCATTCTTGATGAACCAACTAGTGGAATGGATCCATATTCAATGCGATTGACATGGCAGTTAATTAAAAAAATCAAAAAAGGAAGAATAATTCTATTAACCACACATTCCATGGATGAAGCGGATGAGCTGGGAGACCGGATAGCCATAATGGCTAATGGTTCCTTAAAATGCTGTGGAAGGTTAGTCTGATCTACTTTACTTGCAAAAAGTTAGTGATTTCATTCTCATTTGATTTTTTGTGATATCATGCTCATGTCATCAGAAAGGAATGTTTTAATGTGGAAAGCCTAGTTACTAATATTCCAATTTCCGGAGCAAGCTATGCTTGGATTTCTGGAGCAGTTATTGCAACCGTTCGTGAATGCATAGACATATGAACGACATATAACTGGAGCTCTTTTAAATCGGTCCGATTTGGAAGAGTCAATCACTTTCGTCACATATTTATAAGTAATGTTGGAGATTTGAGTTTGGTGGAGCGGCATAAAGATATTCTGATCAAATACTGTATAGACACTGTAACACGGAGCAGAACTTGGATCTCTTGAAGTTGAGTGCACCACTTTTTGTTTAAAAAAACATAAGCTATTAGATAATGTTGCATATCTTAACGCCTCGCGTGAAGGTTGGTAGTATATCAAAGACTTGAGTGTGCGAACTGAGACGTGGATAAAAAAATTGGAAGTCCGTGATTTTTGATTGAGGGAAACCATTTGTAAATGATATATTCCGTGAACGGTCCCATGTTTTTTGCGCAAGAAAGTTGACATTAGGAAATGTGCTTAAAGATGAAGGCCTGATCTCAAAAGGTTATGCTTTCGAACTTTTTCTTTCTGGACCTTCCTTTTCCTTGGAAAGGTCTTGCCCTTTGCTGACAGATTTTGTTCTTATGAAGAAGATCAAAGTGAGGAAAAGGCCATAAATGAACCTCAGATGTAAGAGAGAATGGTCATGAAGTATTGAGACCTGAAATAATTAGCATGTGACTTTTAAATTATGGTGTCTCTCTGTCTCTCCATCTCCCTGTCTTCCCATCTCTCTCTCTCTCTCTCTCTCCGTCAGAGGATCTTGTATTACCTTTTTCTCAGTATAATATGGAACCCCTATATTTATGAATGCTTGATATTTCTCATAGTTTGAATGGTATATTGTATTCAGTTAAGTACATTGGTACTCTGAAAGTGAATTTCAATTTCTTATGGTTGTTACCTTGGACAATGATTTCGGCCAGTTCCCTTTTCTTGAAGCATCAATTTGGGGTGGGCTATACACTTACTTTGGTGAAGGTATATTCATTTATGTGTTCATTTCCTATGTCCTATGGATTTGTCCAGGTTGTTTATTCGCACTGACGTCCTTTCTCTGTAATTGCTCGTGCTATTGCCATGCAGTCTGCTCCAACTGCATCTGTTGCTGCCGATATTGTGTACCGTCATATTCCATCAGCAGTATGTATAAGCGAGGTAATTGTCATGATAATAGCCACATGTATGCACACACGTGCATTGGCAGATCAAGTTTCATGTGATGCATACTATTCCATGGTATGCCAGGCTTCACCGATGTCCTGGCTGAAAGCATAAGCATATTAGATATCAATATGCCATTTAAGATTTCTGTGTCGACTTTCCTCCATATGCCAATTATCTTTCTCTCTACATCAGCCTTTTTTTTTTCTGAAGCTGTGAGTGAATTCACAGGATTCTTATTTGGTGCTTTTCCAGGTTGGAACTGAAATTTCCTTCAAGCTTCCTTTGGCGTCTTCTCCTTTTTTCGAGAGTATGTTTAGGGAAATTGAAGGTTGCATGAAGAGATCAATGCCTTCCTCAGGAAAATCAGGTGTCGATGAAAATCTTGGCATAGAAAGCTATGGTATATCTGTCACGACACTGGAGGAAGTATTCCTAAGAGTAGCCAGATGTGATTATGGGGAAGCTGAAACTGCTACAGAGGAGAACATCTTTGTTTCGGCTAATCACAGTCTCTCTCAAGCTCCTCATGGCAGTACTATGAAAATGACCTACCACAATAAAGTTTGTGGAAACTACAAAAAGGCCTTGTGGATTCTGCCTGCCTTAATTGGGAAAGCGTGCAGTCTATTTGTTGCAGCAATTTTAAATGTGTTGAATTTCTTAAGTATGCAGTGCTGTTGTTGTTCCATCATTTCAAGGTCTATGTTTTGGCAACATTGTAAAGCTTTGTTCATAAAGAGGGCCATTGCCGCTCGGAGGGACCGCAAAACAATTGTTTTCCAGCTTCTGATACCAGCAGTTTTTCTATTTATTGGGCTTCTACTGCTGAAGCTTAAGCCACATCCTGATCAGCTGTCCATCACTTTCACAACTTCCCATTTTAATCCTTTACTAAGTGGTGGTGGGGGTGGTGGTCCAATTCCTTTTAATCTATCATGGCCTATAGCAAATGAGGTATGTAAGATACACATGACATTTTTTTATGCGTGGTTTTGATTAATATATGAACATAAGACAGTCGATGGTGAAAAAGGGGTAAGTAAGGAATATCCAACCTAGCTTTGTGTTTTGTTGACCAATGCAATCATCCCTTCCTCTGACGGCTACTGATATTCCAGGTAGCCCAACATGTTGAAGGAGGATGGATTCAGAGACCCAAACTGAGTACATATAAATTCCCTGATTCCCAAAAGGCATATGCTGATGCAGTTGAGGCTGCTGGGCCTAATTTAGGACCAGCTTTGCTTTCCATGAGTGAATATCTCATGTCTAGTTTCAATGAATCCTACCAGTCAAGGTGCTTAAGTTCTCTGATGATTCTTTCTAATGACATTACATTTTTTGGATTTACTTTCCTTGAGTGATCACATTTCTAGTGTCAATGAATCCCAGCAGGGTGCTTAAGTTTAGTTCTCTGATGATTCTTTCTCTGGCAGTTTTCTATCTTCAGCATGACATCACATTTTTCCTGGTTTAAGGGTATCCTATAAATCTGAATGGTGTGATACGATGATTTGAGCAATATTTCTTTCACTGTTAAGGTACTTGGACCTTAAGTAGCATTTGGATTGGGATGATCTAATTTCTCAATAAGGGAAAAATATGACTAGCTTCGTCCCTCTAAATGGTGCAGTGATTGGATGAACATTTTACGCCTGGAAAGTAGCCTCAAAGCCAGATTTTATTCATGTGTTCATCCGTGCTTTTTTTTTTCCTTGGCCAAAAGAATTATTGATTAGACATGGAATAAGCATCTATGAGGCCCTGGAATTCACACTGTTCTCTTTTCATACATACAGTGGCAGAAAGAGATTGGCATTTAAAGATTGCTTCATCTTGAGGACTGGTGTATCATTTGATAATCTGAACTCTTACTTTCGTTTTTTTTTTTTTTAAAGCTACGAGTCACAATCAATGCTTTAACTTCTGTATCGATTCTCAATATGAACAGCGTGGCTTGCGTATCTTATCTTGCATGACAAATCAATTTAAGCCTTGAATGACATGGTCTTTCTGATTTGCGTCTTATTTTCAGGTATGGGGCTATTGTGATGGATGATCAAAATGATGACGGAAGTTTAGGTTACACTGTACTGCACAATTGTTCTTGTCAACATGCTGCTCCAACTTTCATCAATTTAATGAATTCCGCAATACTTAGGCTCGCTACACAAGACAAAAACATGACTATTCGAACTCGCAATCACCCTCTTCCAATGACAAAGAGCCAGCGGTTGCAGCATCGTGTATGCATGCCTCTTCCCTGTGTATTATGCTTCTTGGCTCAAAAATTTTTAAATGGCCGTTTGATTTACACATTTCTTTTGTGTTTGTAAATTGCAGGATCTGGATGCTTTCTCTGCTGCAATTATAATTAATATTGCGTTTTCATTTATTCCTGCTTCATTTGCTGTTTCTATTGTGAAGGTATAATTTTCTCCTGTAGCATACAAACTAGTTTAATGCCTTGGAACTGCACCAATTTTATCTTTGTTTCCTGTACTAATAGCTAAGGTAGGCAAGATTTTTTTAGTTATTATTTCTGCCTCTTGATGTTGCAATTCTCTAATTTGTATGCTTTGCTTTATATTTTCCTTTGGTCACACAAGCTCTTCAGCATGTTAAGTGATCCTTTCCAGCTTCATGTACTCCTTTAAGCATTATGTTAATTGATATGTAGCATGCTCATTTAAGTCCTAAATACATGTCTCCTACAACATTATTTTGTTAAGCATTTCTCTAGCAAACGTGCAGATTCTCTTTCCTAGAGGACTGACAGATTTAGGTAGTTATTGTCCACCAACTTCCCCTTCTATCTAACCATTCTTGAGCACCATATATTTCCCTTCCATTCTGAGGTGTGAGGTCTAATAGGATGTAGCTACTAGCAAAGTGCTATCTATCATCTTGACCTGTTACTTCACTGTTGCAAGCAACTTGCCTCTTCATGCATTCCTAGTTAAGCTTAGATTCAGAGTATGCATTGTCTTGCTCATACCAAGTTTGCTTCCACTTCTCAAATTGTCCTTAGCCTTTTCAAATGGAACCATATGAGTATTTGTTTAATTATTGTATGACGTTACACTATGCAGGAGCGGGAAGTGAAAGCTAAACACCAGCAACTAATTAGTGGGGTACGAGGCTTTAATTGTAATTTGTGACTGTAAACAATGTACAATCAAAGCTCACGGACCTATTTTACTTTCAGGTTTCCATACTCTCATATTGGACTTCTATCTACACATGGGACTTCATCAGCTTCTTATTCCCTTCATCTTTTGCAATTGTTCTCTTCTACATCTTTGGTATGCACTTGACATTCTGCCTGGATGGATTAATTGATGTGACTATGCTTTATGCTTCTGTTTGATGACTCATTCTTGCCATCTTAATCAAATGAAACAACTTTATCCATGTTTCCTATTTAGGAACCTTCTGCCATTGCTTCAATCCTGCCATTTATAGCTGGCCTTTGAATACTAAATAACTGTAAAGCAAGACCTTAAACAGCAGTACAGGATGTAATACTGGCTGCTCATCAATTTAATCTGAAGTGGTCACGACTTACCTTTTACAGTATTGTCTATGTTCACCCTACTTTGAAAATTAGAGGCAGTGATTTGAATATTTGATTGTTTTTTAAATTCGTTTCAAATCAATGGGAGGTTGATTTTTGAAAGCTTCTACTTGGCAAGGGCTTGGGAGTACAGAGAGGGTTGTACATAATTAAAGGGCTTAACTCCTTACCTGAAAACGGTCTGAAAAATCAGGATAATATAAAACTTAGTGAGGACGCTTTTCTCAACCTCCCTTTCTAATCACTGCATTGGCAGAGGTTAAAATTTGTAGTAAGGGTAATGGAGACAGATACACCAGCCTGACAAGAGAGGGGGGTGGGGGAGCTATTCTGGAAGACTCTCTTTAACAAATTCTTGGGAATTCGCTTTCTACTAGTTAGCCATGGTTAAATATTCCATTGACCTATATGTAATAGTCGGTTTGATCTATTAGGTTTGGATCAATTTATTGGAGCTGGTAGCTTTCTTCCAACGTTCCTGATGTTTATGGAGTATGGCCTGGCAATTGCTTCGTCAACATATTGCCTCACATTCTTCTTTACAGACCATACCATGGCACAGGTGTGCAAATCTCCCTGAATGTGCTATTTCGCTTCTCAGGCACTGAGCTTTACTAGATCTGGTGATGTTAATAAACTTGCAGAATGTGGTTCTTCTGGTTCACGTCTTCACTGGCCTCGTTCTCATGATCATCTCATTCATCATGGGGCTCTTGCCGACAACAAGAAGTGCAAACGATTTTCTCAAGGTTCAAGTCAATGCTATATGAATGTCTCTTATCTTGGTCAGGGATCAGTCATGACGTCATTAGTTGAGTATATGCTTGTAAGATAGCAGTGTGGAGACTTGAGATAAGTGTGTGTTGGATGATGTTTCGGATGCTTCGGATTATGCATTTTTTTCCACTAGGAAATATCCTGCGATATAATTGTCAGCCAAGCTCTTATTTTCTTTGATGCTTGGTGAACTGTCTGGTAAGACCTTAGTGTGTCTCAGATCAAATATTAACTGCCAGAATCATGTTATATAATTTTGTCTTGTTTTTCCATGAGATAGGGTAACGAGAATCTTAGCGTCAAGTTTTTCCCTTTTGAAGTCTAAAGAAAGTTTGTTCGCTGCCTTTTACCTCCAGGTTACTTTGGACCATCGTCACCATTGGGCCTATGTTTCTTGTGAGAGAGTTGCCAAAATACAGATGTCATTTTGATCCCTTGGAATATGTGCTGATGATTCTTTTTGTCTAGATAAACACATTGGGTGTCTTGAATTTTTTGGGAATGCATACTTTTGCCTCACTTTTGTTAATGTGGTACTTGGATGTGGCTATCACCATGCTTAACTTCTCTAGAAAAGGTTAGATCAATCTGTTAAATCTGTTGAATTCAAGTGACAACATATCCTTGATTAAATCCCAAGTTAAATTACATTTTCAGAGAGCTAAGTGTCTTTTCTATTCTGTCTCACTTATTTGTTTCCGGCAAAACTTCATGTTGGTAAGTCATATGTTGATCTCAAGATTTTGACACATGATAATCTTCTCTCTCAGAACTTCTTTAGAGTATCGCCAGGGTTTTGTTTTGCTGATGGACTTGCTTCACTAGCTCTTTTACGGCAAGGGATGAAGGATAACTCCAGCGAAGGAGCTTTTGATTGGAATGTGACTGGCGCCTCTCTTTTTTACCTTGGTGTAGAGGTATTTCTCATCTTGACTCTTGAGGCCTTTCGCATGTTGTTTTTCTTTTTCTAAAACAAAGAAGAAAATCTTTATTAGAAAGGTGCATGGTTATTCGCAGCATATATCGCAAGTGCATGTTTGCATTCATACATGTACTAATGCAAACATGCACTAAATATGAGTCTATGGACTTTGTTTTAGATATCGAAATCTTTTTGTCAATTTTTTGCCATAGCATGTTATGTTGTTGATCCATTGAAAATGGGCCAACTCTCATTTAATTTAACTTTTTGTCGTGGCAGAGCATTGTCTACTTCTCTTTGACTCTTGGACTTGAACTCTTTCCTTCTCACAAGCTGACAGTGGCTGCAATTAAACAGTCTTGGCAAAAAATTACTGGGAACCTTTCTAATAATTCCGCTAGTTACTCAGAGCCTCTCCTAAAATCTTCTTCCAAAAGTGGTTCTCTTGATTACGATGAAGACATTGATGTCCTTATGGAACGGAAAAGGGTACTTTCAGGTTCCATCGATAATGCCATCCTCTATTTGCGGGACCTTAAAAAGGTACTACTATACTTCTTGTGAATGGAATGTTCATGTCCATTAAAATTTTTCTAACCTCATCCACAAAATTTAGGCGTACTCTGGAGATAAGCATCATGGCATAAAGGTTGCAGTACATTCTTTGACCTTTTCAGTTCAAGAAGGAGAATGCTTTGGTTTTTTGGGGACAAATGGAGCAGGAAAGACAACAACACTATCAATGCTGACTGGTTGGTGCAAATGTTTCTCACAAATGCTAATTTGTAGCACTGCAGATTTGTTACTGCAAATATCATATCTTAGATGTCCCTTTGTGCATGTCCCCCTTTGTTGAGGGAGTTGTTTTCTAAGAAACAGTAGAATGTCTTGAAAAAAGGATGTTTTCTCCTGCAGTTTTTTCTTAATAAGTCAATGTTTCTCTGTTTATCTAGATCTTTCAAGGATTTCTCCATGTCTTTTGCAATTAACGGAAAGCCAATAAGTGGAGGAAGTCTTACCAAGCAGGATAAACTATATCTATCCTTTGAACCTTAAAAGAAAAACAATATTCTTTATCAAACGTCCCAAAACCCCCTCCATCTTTCCCTTTAGGGAAATCGTAATAAAAAATGAAATAAGAGAAAAAGGTAGTAATCTGGGTAGTGGAAGAGGCGATATTTCCTTTGATCAAATGACATGCATGCAGGGGAGGAATATCCAACTGGTGGAACTGCTTCTGTATTTGGCAAAGATATCCGCTCGAATCCCAAAGCTGCTCGGCGACATGTATGTTTTGATATTTTGCACTATTTACATTGTTTGCTGTTGATGTTCAACTACTGGACTATCTGAAGCTTGCTAATGTCATATTTTTCCAGATTGGTTATTGCCCGCAATTTGACGCACTCTTAGATTATCTTACTGTCCAAGAGCATCTTGAGCTTTATGCAAGGATCAAAAGAGTCCCAGACCAAAGGATTAATGATGTACGTTGTCAAAATGAATTGCTCTTGTTATGTATGCTAAAGAGATGGCTCCTTACTGAATATTTATGTATATACATAGAATCGGATTATAGATTATTTATTACTTGTACGGAAAGTGTTGAGCAGATCACAATTCACTGTAGTGCTAGCCCTTTTCAATTATTGCATAAATCAGTGATGCCTTGAAGGTGGACTGCTAATGCCTCCTCCATCTTTGCAGGTTGTTATGGAGAAGTTAGTGGAGTTTGACTTGCTTAAATATGCAAAAAGACCATCATTTGCTCTTAGTGGGGGAAATAAGCGCAAACTATCTGTTGCAATCGCAATGATTGGAGATCCTCCAATAGTCATTCTGGATGAGCCCTCTACAGGTATGTTAATAACTATTGTTGTTTTCTTAATTAGTTTTGGCAACTGATGTGACATTTTTCTCCCATATTGATAGTTTAGTAGTTCATTATGAGTTCTCGTGGAAATTTGGAATTATAAAAGTTCTAATTTCGAGGATTCCTTTAAACTTCTAATTCAGTGGAAATATCTTGGACATTTTTTTGATTGCACATAAATACAGACATAAATTCCACACAAATGTGCAGACACATTTTATAAACCTTGACATTGTGTGAGTTGGTATTGAATTGTAAAAGTACTCTAGGGTTTGTTTCGTGGAAAATATATGATTTGGAAAATATTTTCCTAAAAATGATTGTTTATATCGCTTACAAAAAATGAATGAATGAAACTATTTTCAAAGTTCGTGAAAACATTTATATATATATTGTTATCGATAATTGAAATGTTTTTCATTAACTAATTATTTCAAGAGATATAAGCGATTGTTTAAAAATGTTTTATGAATCATTCATATTCCGTAAAACAAATGGACCACTAGTTGTTTTAAGCATGTATGGTTTCTTCTAGATGTATGTTCCTGATAGCAGGGGTGAATGATGCTTGGACTAATGTGTCTAGATTTATCCTATCAAATCTTTCATGCAAATGTATTGCAGGTGATGCAAACTATTGACAGTTATTTGCTTTGGTCGATAGGCATTTGTTCTAAGAGGATGTGCAGTTTATGATACCTCATTAAAATACTGAAATGTAAATGTTTTTTGCGGTGACAGGTATGGACCCCATTGCCAAACGGTTCATGTGGGATGTGATATCCCGTTTATCAATCAGACGAGGAAAGACTGCAGTTATTCTAACCACTCATAGTATGAATGAAGCTCAAGCTTTATGTACAAGGATTGGAATAATGGTACTGATTGAATTAGTAGTTTTCCATGAGCTGAAAATAATATTTTTGTCAAGTGTGCGTTTATTGTTTTTTCTTCTTGCTATAATTGAAGGTTGGAGGCCGATTAAGATGCATTGGGAGTCCCCAGCATTTGAAAACTCGCTTTGGCAATCATCTTGAGTTAGAGGTATGGCAATGTGAAAGGAATTTCTTATGGCTTTTTCAAATACCCATTGCTACTGCTTTTTCTTCAGGTTAAACCTACTGAAGTTGACCACATAGACCTGGACGACCTTTGCCTAATTATCCGAGGAAAACTTTTTGATATTCCTCAACCCAGAAGCGTACTTGACGACCTTGAAGTTTGCATTGGGGGCATGGACTCCATTACTGCAGAAAATGCAACAGTGGCAGAGATTAGCTTATCAAAAGAAATGATAATGGCAGTTGGACACTGGCTTGGCAATGAAGAAAGGGCCATGACACTTCTAATGGAGGTGCACATTTCTGATGGGGTTGTTCGAGAACAGTTGTCAGACCAGTTGTTTCGAGATGGTACAGTCTTCTTATGTTAATTATAAAGCTTTTGTGAGCTTCAAAGTTACAATCATATATTCATTGGTTTACTGGAGAAGAAATTAGCCTCACCAGTTTGTTTGTTTTGATTTTCGTGTAGGTAGTATACCATTGCCTATATTTTGTGAGTGGTGGTTAACCAAAGAAAAGTTTTCAGTCATCGACTCATTTGTTGCATCATCCTTTCCTGGTGCAAAATTCCAGAATTACAATGGGTTGAGTGTCAAATATCAGGTAAAGTCATGATGACTTCATAGCTTGTGGCAGTTTGCTGGAAAATATGAATCTGCTGAATCATACCTAGTTTATGTCATTTACATTAGTAGTGGTAGGAGGAAAAGCAAACTGTAATGCCGTATCTTGCAGCCATCTTAGGTTGTCATGTGATCTATTTACTGACTTCCTTCTCTAACTCCAGTTCTGAGCAATAAAATGCATTGCATCTAATCCAAATTAACTAATTTTGTGATGAAAGAGGTGTTGTAAGAAAAAAGTTACTAATTTCTTGGACCATTAGGTCAAACATTGAAGTTCCCACCTTCATAGGAGAACAGTCGTTTGATCAATAACAGTGAAATTTGAATTATTCTTCTTTCATCAGTTACTTTCGATGTATCGTTCATTTCATCGCATCAATTAATGTGCTTAAATAGTTCATTTTGTTTTCCTTAGTAAACTTGAGAAATTATTCCTAGGATATGCACGAAAAACCTAGTGAGGTTTTAATTACAAGATGTGTTAAATTCAGCAAGAGGAGCCTTTTAATCGTGGAGGCTCATTTTTTTAATGTCGTTCTGGTTGCCAAATTTGACAAAAGACTAGGTCCTCTGATAAGGCTTCTTTTTTCTTTCTTTCTTTTTTTGAGAGAAGAAAACACTGAACTATGAAGCCATTTTATAAATTGGAGTTTCCAAATAATCTCGGTGAGAAGGGAATAGATGCGCTGCCTATTTCAAAGGTATTTGACTAGAAAAGAGCTATTTCAAAGGTATTTGACTAGAAAAGAGTTATTGGTCATCCACTATCCAACACTCTCATTCTCTCCTTTATTTGGTCGGTGGGACTGCTTGTGAAGAAAATCTTGCATAGGCACAATTGTAATCTATAAGCTCTATCTGCCTCCAACCCGAGTTGGAGAGAAATCCCTCAAGTCAACCTCTAGTCAATGCGTGATACACACATTGGTAACTGGAAACATGTGTTAATTGTTAAATAGTCAGGTGAACAAATTGTTTTTGGTGTTAGCCAGGTTAACAATATTTAAGTTGCTTAGAAATCAGTTTTGAAGAAGTTTAAAGTTGGGTTCCTAAACTGTCATTTGACTGCCTTTGTCAAGACTGCTAATGATTGCTAAGCATTTCAACCCATTTGAGTGGAAGGATTAGCTGTTTGTTTACATCCATTAGTTTGTAACGGATTTAATGCAAACTAGCCATTTATGATCATTAACTGTGTTGGGGTGCTTGCTTGTCGGCAAAGTGGATTGAGTTTGGTTCAAGGTTTGATTGTTTCTCTTGGTGGCCGGTAGGCTGCTCTGACTTTGGTCATTGTTGCAGAATAACACCATGTTTGTGGGCAAGTGCATGTCTTTTATCTGTTGTTGTTCTCGTGTACTAGACTAATTCGTTTTGTTCCTCGCGGGACTTTTCTTTAAGTTTTGACTTATGTTTCTTAAGTAAGATCGAACTTCATCGGAGTATTTTCTGCAGTTGCCATACGGAGAAGGCTTCTCACTTGCCGATGTTTTTGGGCCTTTGGAAAGAAACAGGTAACCTTTGTTCTTGGTTCTTTCGTCCTTCTCTTTCTTAACATGCTTGTTGACATTCTGAACATTGTATTCATGTCAGGAGCCGGTTGGGAATATCAGAGTACAGTATTAGTCAGTCTACGTTAGAATCCATATTCAATCGTTTTGCAGCAAATGCCTGAAGTAGCGGCAATTTTGCGTTGATTAGGAGCGGGGCGGCAAAAGATATGAGCTATATAGGCCACAAGTTTCCGGGCAGGAAGAGCCGTCTTTCTTGAGCGCTTCCTTTGTGCAATTCTTTTAGCCATTTGTGAATAGAACGAACTGGCACATTGTACGAGAATTAAAAGTTGTGGTCTTAGCTAACCATTAAAAGCTGCCCAATCAAAGTTATAAGAGCAAAAGAGTTATTGCCTCCTGGAAATGTGCACGGTGCGGGTAAATGATTTCGCGGGATTTGGGTGCTTGTGGCGTAAAAAAATCTCTTGGTTTGGATCTTGAAATGAACAGGAGGGAGACAGAGATGGGTCACGGGAAATGGCAGAGAAAAAAGCGGATCCGACGCACGGAAAATACACGGAACCTTACCGTATGATGCATGATGCGGGATCTCGGTTTCCGAACAGTGTCACTAGTTCAGATTGTGGATTCTTCACGTTACTTTTTCGTTCTTTCTCGTCCACTGAGAAGCCGGGTAAAAGAGATGCCCTCGTGGGGTCTCCCTTTCCTGCTCTACACAAACATCAAATCGAAGTCAAATTAAGATGGCCGAAGTTTCTAGGTGCTGCCAGCCTCCAGAAACTGAGCTCTCAAGTCACGTTCGCACCTTAAAACACTCCTGAGATTACTCCCATGTCCCGTTACATCACTAAGCCCTGACAGAATGATTCAAAAAGTCAGCGAGAATTTTGGGTTTTTCGAAGGACTGAACTCGACGCATGGCCATAAGAGTAGACACGTGACATGGTTTTTTTCTAACTGGCAACGAATAGGAGGAATTCCCACGCATTCTTCCTACTTGGGCTTTATTTGGTAAGCAGTCAAATAGTAATTATATATATTTTTATTTCAAGAACAAAAAATTAAGAAATAAAAAAATAAAAATCTATTTGGCAATATTTTTATTTGAGGAAATAAATTTGTTCCTAAAAATAAATTTAGAACATAAAAAATAAATAAAAAAAAATTATCTTTTTGGTTATCGAGAATAACTTAAGAATCATGCTCAAATTATTCTTTTTTTTTTTTTTTTTTTTTTCATTTTCTCTCCCTCTTCTTCTTCCTTGCCAGGGGTCGGCGAGGCTCCCCAAGGCCTGTGAGGTTACTAGCTCATGGTTGAGGTTGTTGGCTCTCGTCTAGTCAGTTGTCGGCCAAGGCCGAGGTCTTCGGCTCTTGTCTAGCTAGTTCTTAGGCCATGGCTAAGGTTGCTTAATTGGCTAGAGGAAGAAAAAAAAAAAAAGAAGAAAAAAATTAAAAAGTTCAAGTTAAAAAATTCAAGATTTGTATTTAAAATATTTCTATTTTAAAAATAAAAATTTTGTATAGTACCAAACATTTTTAAAAATTTAAAAACTCATTTAGAAAGTAGAATCAAAAAAATTATTTTTTTAGAAGTAAAATGGTTATCAAATACACTTTAATTTAGTTCCTCCTCAACTCTAGTCAGAGGAACAAGTACCTGATTGACATCTAAGGCAGAAACTTCTTTTTCAGGAAGAGAAAGAAACACGGGTTCCTTTCGTGTGTGAATGCTAGAAAAACTTTAATCTAGTGGACGGACTCTCCGAGACAATGATCGCGAGAAGGTGGAACCCTCTCTCTCTCTCAGTGAGTTATTTTGGGAGGACCCATGTGCGCATTGAGGAGACATTTCGGTAGAAAAAAGAGGCTTCAACGTTATCATCATTATGTTAAATTGTCCTTGGCTCAGAAAAAGTATATTGAGCCGGACCCATTAGCCCTCGCGTCCACGGATGCGGAATAGATGTGTACTCGCGGTACCTCTTCCCCTTTGGAAGCTCCCATTTCCGTAGGTTATCCGAGTCCATGAGACCATACTGAGCTACCAAATCCTTGCTAGATTGTCGACACTTGAGAAGGAAATCGATGCAATCAGCTATCTGCTCCACGAGAGACTTTGCCAACTTCTTTGACATTGTTTGTTAATGGTTTTTCACCTGGAACTCGGAAACGAAAACGGATAACTGAGAACTCGTATAAGGACAGCTTGGATCGCATCGTCAAATTCAACGCCACTAGAGAAAATAATCTGTTCCCATTGGTGTAACTATCCTGCCTTAAGTACATTCGCGAGGCAGCTGGAGTATTTCTCATTGGTCAGGTTGGTTTGAGGTCTTCTTGTAGGAAAATGGGTTATATACATGCGGTCCAAGTCAAAGATCGACCGTGTAGACGTGCAATCTTTTCATCATATGCCGAAGAAACCCATTTTTTTCCCCACCTAATGCCTGACCAAGTGTGGTTTTGACTTCAAATCTTATGTATCTTGGTGGGCTGGATAGATTCTTTTGTCGGTAACCATGGCAGGATGAGAAATAAGTGCATAACATAAAAATACGGAACTTATTATGTGGTTCATTCGATTGAGAATGCATTAACCATAATTGGACAGGTATGACGGTGATCCAATTACTCAAACACTCTTAGAATGTATTCCAGAGTTCAAACAATGCAAAATAAGGTTAAAATCTCGTTTTGAATCAATTCCATGTAAGCACACTCAAACAAGATATGAAGCTTTTTGGATACCGCATGCTCACTTGAAATTTTGAAAAGTCTTCGCCAGGCTCTTAGACCCCTGGTTGAGAACTTGGCTGCCTGATCGTAGGCTCGAACGGATTGTGGCCAAGAGCCTGGAGAATACCGTAGGTTTCGGACACTGCAGGGCATCTAGTGCTGTGCTAACATCAGTTGGAACCACAATGCTATGTTCTACTTACATTCTGATCATTTTCTTCGTGCAGGATATTCACAAACTCCATTTTCATGTCGGTTCCAGATCAAATCGGATCAAACTTCAAGCCACAATTGATAATTGTACATGTATCATGGCCGCAACTCTACTCCAGAAGAATTCTAATCAACCGACGCTACTTCTCACTACTAAACCCTAAATAGGGATAAATTTGCTTGTTATGGCTCAAATGACTTCTTGTGGCATTGCAATGGGCACCAAGGGGAATCTTCCACGCCCTGCCTTAGCTGACTTAAACACATGAAGTAAGCTAGTCGACATTGGTGTCTTTATGGTCATAGACTACTTTGTCTTTGGCAAGTTTAGATCACGCTTTTAATAAGATAAGATCAATTGAGTCCATTAGACAAGACCAGGGCAATGATTACATAACCAGCATCTTAAACTTCAACGGTTGATGAACCGACCAAAAAAAAAAAAAAAAGTTCAACAGTTGATGCAAGAAAGAGAAGACAACCTTCGTCAATACATTTATCATTTCTCTCGTGTTTCACATGGAACGGAATTCACGTTGGAAAAGCTACCCTGCCCCTAACAGGGAACCAAATGACAAGTTGATTCATTCTCTGTAGTTGGACAAAGTGCTTATGTGAGGCAAAATTGGAACGTAAAAAAAAAAGAGGAAAAGAAAAAAATTATAAAAAATAATTCACAAAATCTTAAGAAAATTTGCAAAAGTTATTCATGTTAACATCGATCATGTTAGGTAGAATGATTGATATCCATGGCAATGATTGCCGATTCAGATTGGTGAGAATGATTATATTGGCAAATTGTTAAAAGAATTATGATTGAATCGGCCAAATTAAAATATTTATGATTGAATTGATATTCATACATTGAGTTTAAGATGTTTTATTTTTGGTAATTATCCTATAGGCAAAATTTTGATTGGTCAAGCGGATTTTAAAAATGCCCTATTGGAAATGTTTGGCTCCTGCGGAATATTTGTTGCATGGGATTCGATAAAATCAACGATGGGCAGTTTCCGCATTCTTGTGCATCTCTTTCTGTGCTATCAATTCTTTATTATAAGTACTAGTTAGCTTCATTTCTATGGGGGGAAAAATCATTTCTATGGACTGAACCACGCCCAGGACTGGTTACCCGGGGAAGGCTTCACGGCCCTCAGGCATGCCGTTCGAGGGATACCCGTAAAGGGCCCCTGTGACCGATCCGGCAGTGAGGAGGGAATATTTGTCAAGGCCCCTACCGCCTTTACCAGGACTTTCTCTGTGGTCATAGCCTTTTAAGGTCTTGCTAAGGACCGTAGCTTCATTTCTATGGGGGGAAAAATCATTTCACCAGGTCAAACGTTCTCAACGCTGTATAAATCGTCATCACGTTCCCGTCATGAAATCTTCATGGGTCAAAATAAGATCGCCGCTCTTTACTTCACCGTCCTCTTTGTTTTTTTCCCTTCGTTTTCGCTCATATTTTATGTCCGGATAATTGTTTCTTTAGGTACTCCAAAGGCTAAATGATATAATCATGAATTTCATGGCTGTGTGTGTCCATGACTTTCTTGCTTTTATGTATAGTTTAGTGGGTAAGATTGACCCTGGAGTTTAAATGGTATTTTCAACAATCGGTAGATTTCGTTTTTCACGTGGCGAGGTGCATAAATTATCTTTTTTTTTTTTTTTTTTTTTTTTTTTTTTGATGACGGGACAGGAGGAAACTGCGACCGACCGGCGCAGTAAACCCCGTGACGCTAAAGCAGGAAACCACCACCCCGACGTCACGCTTAAGTCACCACACACATGCTTTTCGCCCTCCCCCCGCTTCGCAGGGGCTTCGAACCTTGGCCTCCACCGGGGAGGGCCAAGGCTCTACCATCCACGCCACTGGCCGGTGGTTTGCATAAATTATCTTTGATATCCGATATGGCCCGAAAGTTGTTCATCTTTTTAAGGACATAAAGGACTATAGCAAAATCATCACCGACCACTCCTTCACCCCGGGACCCCCACACCAAAAAAAAGGGCACCATCACCGACCATTTGAAATTTCACAGGAATTTCAAATGAAATTGTTTGGTCGATTTTAACACAATGGCACGGATGCCGGTTCAGTCTTAAACTCCTTAATTTTGTCAATTTAGTTTTAAAATTTCTAACAAAATTTTAATGTGATCCCTCCCATCGATACGAGCAGAAAATTACTGATGTAATGGTGTGCTCATATAGGACGGCTGGCATTGATCAGACTGCCATGTGCATAATTTTTTTTTTATGTAGATTGGCTAAAGGACTACATTGTAATTTTACATTGAGGGTTAAGATTGAATTTGGTAAATTGAAAGGTTTATAATCAATTGGATAATTTTTTTGAAATTTTCTATTGACGTAACATGTTTGCCTAACAATACTCATTGTGTGGAGTAATTTTTCTTATTAAAATCTTAAATTATTTTCGCAAGCACTAATTTATGGCAAAACATAAGCTATTGAAAATGCTCATGCATACGTAACAACCCCTTCAAAATTCTCTCTTATGCACGCTAATTGCTAAGGGCGAGCAGTTTTAGGTTCTGTATAGGTTCCACCTAGAACCTATAATCTACTTGTTATCTGTTGGAATAGCTTCCTCATTTTTGGAACATAAAACCCATCTTGCATACTTAGGAACTTATAACCTACTTGTTACAGGTTCCATGGTTTACCTATATTGCACTTGTAACATTAATTGAACGATTATAGTGAATCGTTATTTTCGATTATCACAACTTATATTTAGCTACACAAAAAATATGAAATATTAACAAATAAAAATTTCAGTCATTAAGAGCGCGTTTGGTAACATTTCGTTTAAAAATTATTCCGGATAATGAGAAATAAAAAAAGCGTTTTTGTTAGGAGAATAATTTTTGAATAAAAACGCATTTGGTAAATTTGTTTCGGGAATAAAAATAAACAAAAACACGTTTGGCAAATTTGTGTTCTTTTTTGTTTCTTTTAATTTTTAAATATTTTTTATTTTATTTTTCTTATTTTTCTTTCTTTTTTTCTTCATTTGGCCGGTCGCCGGCCTCGGCTATGGCCGGCCAACGAGGGCCGGTGGCCTCGCCTAGCCACGACGAGGCTCACCGGCCCCCGGCGAGCCCGAGCTCGCCTAGCCATCGGCGAGGCTCGACCTCGCCGGGCCACCGCTAGGCCGGCAAGCCTCGCCGGTGGCTGGGCGAGCTCGGGCTTGCCGGGTCCGGGCGAGCCCGAGCCTCGCCAGGGGCCGGTAACACTTGGCCTCACCGGCCCTTAACGGTCAGTTGTCAGCCATGGCCGAGGCCGGCAACCGGCTAAAGAAAAAAAAAAAAAAAAAAAAGAAAAAAAAAGAGAAGAAAAGATGGGAGAGAGAAAATTTGTTCTTAAAATCGTTCAAAACAAGAAACATGTTTTTTGTTTCTTTTTTTGTTTCAAATGTGTTTCCCTTAACAAAAATGATTTTGAACAAAAATGCAAACAAATGCGTTTTTGTTCTTTTTTTGTTCCCTGGAACAAAAAAACATAAATTTTGTTCATAAACAAAAATAAAGAACATTAACAAATAGGCCCTAAGTGAATACTCAAACTAGTGGTTCCATTCTGACAAAAAAATAAAAAAAATAAATCAATAGTTCCAAATTATACACTCATTATCGTACGTTATGGAATAACGTAGGACCATGTAGAGACATAGACCGAAGAAAATACAAAAACTTATTTCAAGTTTTAGGTTTTACCTGTCTACAATTTAGAACTTACCCGTTGAAATAGGTTCCTCAATTTTTGGAACTCAGAACCTATCCTACATAAAACCATGCTCACTCGTACTAACTACCAATCAAAACCGAGCCTCTCCCGCTTATAGCTAAGCATTGTCACATCATAAATTTCTTTGATTTAATTCATTAATTGCTCATTTACCAATTCAAAGACGAATTAAAAAATTCATGAAAAATACCAATAGTTTACCGATAAGTTACCAGGAAAAAAAAAGCGACCTCTAATTTTATTTTTTCACCAATCGCTTTGTAAATCTTACCCAATCTTTTTAAAATTTACTAGCACAGAAAAAAGAAATCCCATTTTAGAGCATGAAACGATAGAATTATTCTAATATTCAATTTGAAGCCGTAGAAAGTTACACATCTACCTTGATCCACGAACTACTTTCGCATTCGCGTATCAATATATACATTATATTAAAAAAACACTTAGGGCCACTATTTCTTTTTTCCTTAAAATCATAGTGCCCTCTTTCATTTTTTTTCCTGAATAATTATTTTTCACTATTCTCTAACGCGATAAAATATATCCTTTTGATTATCATTACTTGCATGACTGAGAAAGCAAAATGCTTGCGCTCTCCCTAATGCGTGCACCTTTTCTCTTCCTTTCCCCTCTCTGATCTCCTTTAACCTCCAATCTCACCCCGAACAACTTCAGCCCTTCGCTGCCATTGTTGTTTCCCTTCTCCTCCTCCTCCTCCTCGCCGTCTCCGTCCTCGTGCCGCGTGTATTTCGCGACGAGCTCGAGGAGCTCCTTGCACTTGTACTTCATGCCGGTGAGCTCGGAGCTCAAGGCCCCGTTTTCCTTCTTGAGGCGCTTGTTCTCGTGGATGAGATTGCTGTACTCGGACGAGGAGGAGGTCGACGACGACCTTTGGTCTTCGTCGGAGGAGTGATTGTGGTTGTTGTCTTGATGAGCTTGCGTTGAAGGGTTCGAACGCGGCTTGTTGGCCCACGCCTTCCGGCGGCGGATCTCGCAGAGCAGCTCTCTCTCCCCCTTTCGGAACATGTCGTTGCAGAACTCCCATCGGCTAGTCGCTATTTTGCGAAAACCCTGTTTTTCATGAAAAGGATGCAAATTTCTGTCATTAGATTGCCTTTGTTACTGAAGGAATACACAGATCGACTCTCACCACTATAATGACATGACAAAAAACTAATGAAAGCGATCGACAAAAATCGACATAATTACTAATGAGAACGGTTGCTTAGAAGTCAATCTTGTCTGCCAGATTTCTGTGGCTGGAAAAGCATAGCTTTGAGATGAATTTCTGCTCGATCTAAAGAGAAAAATCCATGTGTATATGCAATCCTCTGCTATTGGTTCAAATGATTGTCAAGTATAGATCATGTTTTACAACTTTTGACCGGCTTATATCGTCCACAGAATATTCCAATGCTTCGTGCTGGTGTGTGCTTTGAATAATCTGCATTCAGACCAGAGGGTTACCAAAAATCTTTTATATTTTGAACCTCTAGCAAGATAATCAAAGTTGAACTTATTGAAAGTTCTTCAGATCCAACACCAGATCCCCAGTCAAACTAGCCTACTAGCTAACATGTGCCGGAGGATGGAGACTAGAGATTCTCTTCTTTTCTGCTCAACCTTTATCTTATACTATTTTCAACTTTCTTGGTAGAGCTGCCTTTCTTCTTCTTTTCTTTAATTAGTCGCCCCATGTTCTACGTTATACAACACATATGTACTAGCTGATTTTCTTTCCTTAGTTTTCCCCCACTTCCTCATTTTTAATTCAATCAAATCCTACGTGAAGAACTTCACTTCCCCATTAAGTTCTAGCTAATGAACTTTTAGCATTTGCATGGGACTTTCTTTCCTTCCTTTTTTCCAATTCATATGATACATGATGCTGACAAATTTAAGTTTGGACATAGTTTAACTATCCACATGACGCGAAAAATCACCGACCCTTTTGAACTCTAGAGGACCATCATATATCAGGAAGATTGAAAAGAGGGAAGCAAGCAAGCAAGGCTTATCGTTACGTACATAAGTGTTGAGCTGCCTCACGAAGCTGGAGAAGTTGCTGTGCTTGAAGAGCGTCGGGAGGAGATCTCTCGCAAACTCGGCCGGCTGCCAGACGACGAAGGCGGTGCCGTCAGCATTCCACGATATAACGTCATCCGTCGCCGGGTCCTCCACGAGCATGTACGTCTTGAGCAGGAACGGCGGGGGCGTCGACTTCCTCACGTACTCCAGCAGCAGGCCCTTCTTCTCGGAAATATAATCGGCGTTCGCCTCCATGACGACGATACCAATAACTGTACTCACCTCTCGACGTGTCTGTCTTCACAGTTTGCGAGCCGAGAGAGGGAGAGAAGATGAAGCGAGAAGAAGAAGGTGATTAATAAGGACGAAGGAGATGATCAGAGGAGAAGAGAAGAAGGGCCGTTAAGAACTCCCAACTCCAGCAATAGAAGCCCAACACGATTCCACAGTTCATGAGATTTGCAAGAGTCGCTTTTGTTCTCTCTCGTTTCCTCTCTCTCTCTCTCTCTCTCACACAAAATAGAAGAAAAAAATGGTTGAAAACGTACGTGAAAGGATCATCTCTCTTCTTATATAGCCTCGAGAAAGATCATGGAACGCTCCTAACTTTGAAATCTTACTTTGATCAGCTTCTTCTTCGTCGTTTTAAATCTTTTTCAAGTGTGTGTGCAGGAAATACGGTGCGGAGGGCGTAGACTTTTTTCGGGAGAGTCAAGAAAAATAATTTGACATTCCGCACGTAACCCTAGACAAAGCATGTATGGAGGGAGGGAGCCAGTGCTAGTCCAAATAGAACCCACCCACCACTTCATTCTTATTGCCACATCAACGCATTATGCAACGCAACAACCCCCCCTTTTCGCTAAAATTCCTCGTTTGGATGGCGTACGTTGTTTGACCGGTCGGGTGTGCAGCTGAAAGAAATATTGCAGGGGGACCCACAACGAAGGGCAGGCCATTCATAAACACGGTTTTTGCCGATTGAATTGTCCAAAAAAAAGCCCTAAATGTATCATTTGATCATCAATTCATTCATAAACTTTTCGATGTAATCAATTTAATCTTAAATCTTTTGACGACTTGTCGATATAGTCCTTCAAGCTAATTTTGATTGCAAATCGCTGATGTAGTAGCTATATTAACAAATCGCTAAAAGATTTAAGACTGAAATTTCTTGATTGAAAAGTTTAGGGCTAAATTGGCAAGTGTATAATAGTTTTTGGAACTTTATGTGCTAATTTCCTATAAATATGTGTGGGTGTATTAGTTAGTGTGGATATATACCTACCATATCGTTAATTTGAGAGGGGTTTCTATGCATGGGCTGCATAAAATCACAGGTTATTTGATTAGCTATTTACAGAAACCGCATACTTATGCATTAATTGTAGATGGAACATCCATCTATCCATCGCCTCACATTAGCCCTAGGCAGCACGTCATGCACCTGGAAACGTCTATCGAGTCTAAGCGATTCCCGCCCGGTCCGTGTGTCTTCATAGTCTCACGCGCTTTATCAATACAGTCAGCTGACCCAAAATATCACGCAAAACCCTAGCCGACGTAGGGTTGTTCGGATTCGCAGAGCATTAGTGGGAACAGTGACATCTAGACAAATCCAATTCGACCACTGTTGCAAAGCGACACAAAAGACAAAGAACACGATCGACTTCTCCAATCTGATCCGGGAAGTTTCTATGAGATAGTGCGGGTGACAAGAGTGGAACAAGCAATCTGTAAAGAAAAGATTTTCCATCTTGATGTACTTCAGACCTTGCTGTGGGTTGAAACTTTTCTAATGGAAATGGGTGGGGGCAAGTTAGGCTTGTTCACTTAGAGAAAGCCTCTCCTCGTGGTGGCGGCCATTAGTTGTTCTCCGTCTACATAAATAATTGCCGGTTTAACTTCTTCTGGTGTGCTGTGCTTTCTACGTTCCTCTTGCTTCCTTCGGTTTCATTAAAAAAATTCGAATTTCAATATCTAACGTGAGAGTTCTTCTATCTAAAAGCCTCCCCCTGTTGATCACGATTTTCAACCCCCGTGATCCCACGCCTTGGACGTCTTCTTCTTCTTCTTCTTCTTTGTTCTTAGAGAGAGAGAGAGAGAGAGAGAGGTCGCTTTGTTGACTTTCTGCGATGTTTCATATCTGAATTTCTCCAGTACCACTATCTCCTCTCGGCCCACGCTGCAGAAACGCGTCACGTAGAAAATCTAGCCCTCAAAGTCAAAGGGGACATATGCGGGGAGAAAGCCGAGTCTGCGGTTGGAATTCCGTGCCACGATCCGAGTCCAGCAATGACCAAATATCATGGCGGAACATGAAAGTTTAGGTCATGCTTCAAGATGAAAAATCCACATATACACACCGTTCATTCTTCCTTTTCAATACGTGTAGCTCGAGCAATTGTATTTCGGCCAATAAATCGTGTCCCTTTCAGCTTCGGTTGCTTCGATATAACTTCTGCTAGCAATTTCAGAGTTTGAAAATCGGACTTTGGCATAGAATTAAACGCCGCGGATCTTTAAAAATATGAGACTAACGTTTGAAAGTCATCTTATATGATTTGCGGTTTGGAAAAATAGATTGTTTTCCCTAAGAGTCAAGTCACCAAGGCCTTTCGGTCCAGTTTAAGCAAGAACGGGCAACCTCTTAAGTTCTAGGAAAGTAAACCTAGAAAGAAGGGTCAAACACCCTATGTCGATCATTTCTTTCTTCCAGATGCTGATGCATAGTATTATAAGTAGATATCGAATGGGGTTTAGTTGAATGAACGAAACTAGTGGTCGGTTAAAAATAAATTAATCCAGATCGACGAAAATCAGCAATTGTTCAAGACTTCGAAGTCCCAAGAATATAATCATAAATTGGATAATAGCATGAATGGCCCTTGAGCTTTGATACAATGTTTAATGTAGTTCATAAATTTTTAATTTGTACAATATGGTCCCTAAACTTTGACTCGATATACTATGTCGTCCTTAGAATTCTAATGTGTTTAACATAATCCCTAAACAATTGATAATGTTTAAAAGCTCAAGAACCACATTTAATATTTGATCAAAATTTAAGGATCACACCGATTAAATCAAAAATTTAAAAACGAAATTACATATTAGATCAAAATTTAGTGACTATTTGTATTTTTTTTTTTTAATTATGTTGAGGGATAAGGACATAATGACATGTTATGTGAAAAGGTATATCATGCGTGCAAATTCGTTCTGACACCATCGAGAGAACGACGAGATCAAAGCGAATGATGGAAGGCGAAGAATTCAATCGATCAATTAGTAACGATTTAATATGGGAATTGGAATAATTGCGGAAGTTTTGGAAGGTAGTGAAATTTGGTAGGCAGCTGAGTTTTCTTGACTCAAATTTTTCAAATTCTCTCTCTCGTCGGTTATCGAGGTGTTATCTTTTCGTTGGTAATTGCTGGTTTCGTCACTGTACGTAGTCCATGGAACAATTGATCCGCAGCTTCGTGTTCCCATTGGCTGATCAAGGGATTGCGCGGGGAAGGGCCCCCCAATCATGTAAAACATGCATTAAAAAAATGGAAGGAAAAAAAAAAAATATATGAGCACCCCTTGAATATAAAGTTGAAAATTTGGATAACTTGGCTATAAAAAAAATGGGTTGCGTTGGGAGCAAACGAGGATTACTAACCAAAGGGGCCATTTTTTTTTTTAAATTTCTTGCGAAATATTGCTAAAAAATATTAGTTGTGTTCTTTCTAGCAAATTAGAACCACAACATATAATCTTTTATGTAGTGAAAATGATAGACATACTAAAACTGATTTGCAGAATTGATTCATTAAGTTATGTATCGGATTGTGAACGGCTTTTTAAACAACTAGGCTGCATTCAAAAGTCAATAACAACCTGACATATCATTAGTGAATTAAGTTTGTGAACCAGTCTAAAAACCTCTAGTGTTTTCTTTATGTCGAGAGGTATGGAGGGTCGGCGAGAGCCCCTAAGCATGTAGATTGTGTAAGAGTCGATGGCGACATGTTACGTGTTTAATCAAAGTTTATCGTGATTGCTTTCTAAGTCAATGTCGTGAATCAAGACCTTCGTATCTTGCCATCGTGATGTGACTAATCAAGAAGCTAAACCTAATTTTGCTCCTTTTCAGATAAGTTTCCTTGCCCACAAAATTTACAGAGTTTGTAGATTAAAGCACGCACGTTTGCAGCTATGCGAAACTTGATGTAATAAATTAATAATAGGCCAAGGGCAACCAACTTGAGGCCCATGGTTTTGATTACACTGATGGAATAGTAGGCTGCCGAAGCACAAGGAAAATAGTACATGGGCTCGGTATTAAAGACTTCGTTTCTCTTTTTTCTTCCTCTTGTTTTATTGGTACAATCTCGGATCGAGACATCGGGAGTCTTGTCATGTACTGAACTGAACATAGACTGTTAAAGCCTCTCAAAAGCCTTTTGATTAGATAATTCCTATCTAATTTCCTCGCTATTTTTTTTTTTTTGGTCAGAAAATATAGTCGAGCTTCATTACTTCACGCAAAAAACACGGGCCTAAAAAACAATAAGGTCCCATAAAGTACTAGGAGGATTAGTAAGCCAATCTCTAGAAAGATAATTACCTCTATGGACTTTAGTTACCCAATCCGCTACTTTATTTGCTTCTCTTGGGCAATGGACTATAATCAAGTTTTCAAATTGGGTCATCTCACTAATTGAAGGGTCGTAGTGCAATTTGAATGGGCATAAATGCATAACTTGGAGTAGATAGGGAAATAAATTTCAATTTATGCCTTTTGGGGATGGATGGATCTGGTGGGTATTTGCAAACATCAACTAACTTTCTAAGGAAAGGTGTTATAGTGTTACTAATCTATGTTCTTAGTTGGGCAAAGTAATGATGATAATATATTAATACAAACGAGATATGTCTGTATGTTGTTTGGGTTAATAATTATATTTGTTATATTATTCAAAATGTTAGCGCCGACCCGAACTTTCGCGAGACAAATAATATACTGAAAATTATGACAAAATAAATATCAACACCAGTAAGATCTTCCTCTAAAGTTTATATGAACTTTTTATACAAAATGGATTTGAACCCAACCGTGTAATTTTATCTTCCCATTGAAAGAAAACTGCAAAAATTTTAAATCACAGTATAAGTCTATGCAATATTTTGAGTACTTAATATATATAGGCAACATAAAAAGCATAAAGTAGAATGCAAATCCCCCCTCCCCCTTTTTTTATTTTATAGTTTTCCCGCACTTGGGGAAATATTCACTTCGGTACTGTCAACTTGGTGTGCAAAGGCGAGCAAGTTATATTGGACATAGAAAATTCCAACTCAGTACATTTATGACAAACGAAATAAAAAATATGAAAAGTTCGATTCTTCACTTACTTAAAGGTTGGGGTGGAGACGTTTAGTTTGGTGTATATTCAACTCCGCGTAAATGATAGTATAAAAGTCTGAAGTGAATTAAAAAGTTAGAGTAAGATAAAAAAAAAACAAAAAAACATACGTGAATTCAAGAGATTTTGGAGCGTAGGCTTGTTCAAAATGCACCAATGTAAGTGAATTTACCAAATTGGAAATGAGCGAGTAGGATTGTTGCCTACTCGCGCCCGTTGAAGACAGGAGGCCACCCAGCGCGTGCGCCGCAACCGCGACGTGGCCTTCAACCCACATTCAACCGCTGGTCGTCATCGAACCATCCTCTTTCTCAGCCTTTTGTATGGTCCGAAACAAATGGCTGCGAGCGCTAGCGCGAGGATAGGAGCCCCCTGGGAATCGCCGCCGTGCCCGCTCCCCGAGCCGCCGCCCCCGCCCCCGCCCCCGCCCCCGCCGCCTCCTCCTCCGCCGCCGCCGCGATGACCCCGTCCATCGCCGCCTCGCTCCCCCACCGTCACTCCTTCCTCTACTTCAACAGCTGGTCCTCCGCTCGCCGCCCTTCTCCCCGCCTCGGCTCCCCCCGCCCGCGCTCTCTCCTCCCTCTCCGGCTCAGGGCTTCCTCCGACGACTCGCCGCCGCCGTCCAGTTCCGCAGGTGCGGCGCTCGCGATTTTCCGTATCCAATTGCGTGCTTAGTGATTGTAGGGAGTCTTGTTCGTGAGGATGTTGCGTCAGCGATGAGTACAATGCGGTCGCGGTCGTCGGATTGCCTCCTGCTGGAACGTTGGAACTATTCGCGTTGACTTTTCGTGTCCATTTCACGTGTCGAGTTGCGCTCTTTCGAGTCTAGGCATGCGTCTTTTGTGTGGATATCTTATCTAGTACGCGGTGCGGATGTTGTGGGCTGAGTGATTGCATTGCGGAGTCTGTTGCCGTTGATAGTTCTGCGTTCTATGGATGGAGAATTTGTGTTACTTAGGATTGCTTCTGATGCCTAAGGATTTGGAAAATGGAAAGTAGGATTTGATCTCTCCTGCCTGAGTTTGGTGTCCATTTTATAGGTTGATTTAGGCTGCCTGAATGGGTAAGCGTTTGGTGTGGGAATTTCATTTTAACTATTGTCTTAGCTCTTTATAACCGTAAAAATCCTGTGTGCAGCGTAGGATCCAGCCATGTGATTTAACTTGCTTATCCTTGATATCTTCTGGATGTCAGTTGATATTAGAGAAATGAGATAAATGACAGTCTTAGTTGATATTTTCCCTCTTTCTTGGCTTTGCAGCCGGAGGAGTGGAGAATTTGGTGATCATTGGTTCGGGTCCTGCTGGATACACAGCAGCAATATATGCTGCTCGTGCCAATTTGAAGCCGGTAGTTTTTGAGGGATATCAAGTAGGGGGTGTACCAGGAGGACAGTTGATGACCACCACTGAAGTGGAGAATTTTCCTGGTTTCCCTGATGGAATCACTGGTCCAGATTTGATGGACAGGTAAAGATATATGCTGGACACTACTTCGTCTATCTTGTGTCATCATGTATTTGGCAACACTTGTATTCTTCTTTCAATTTATGTGATGATGCTGATGAGAATCTGGCGTGGCTTGGTCCTGTTATTAGGATGAGGCGGCAGGCTGAGCGTTGGGGAGCAGAGTTATATCAAGAAGATGTAGAATTTCTTGATGTGAAGAATAGCCCTTTTACTGTGCGAAGTGGTGAACGTGAGGTGATTTATTGACTATTGTTTATTTGAAATACTAACTTGAAATTGGAATGTTTTTGAAATGCAACTGATTGATCATGCTAGTTGGGTCTAAGATTGATCGTGCTAGTTCAATGCCGCAGAAATAGGTTCTCTGCTACTATCAGAGAGAAATCTCTCTGTGAAATAATGAATGTATCCTTCATGGCTAACCTTTCCGTATAACACAAGAGTAAGATTTGAGCAGAATACTGAATCTCAACCATTAGAATATATTACATAAGAATTTTCAGCATTAGAATCACATGCATATTATTGCCACCGTAAAGCAAGAAGTTGCAGGATATTCTTTGATAATCAAATAATTGTGAATGTTCTCACTATTCTAATGTGATGTCCTATATATCCCCTTTTACTGGAAAGGGAAAAGAAGTATGACATAGCCAGCTAGCCTTGTTAATGTTCCATGATTTTGCTCTTGTGGATTCGTAGTTGGCTCGGCAGATGCTAGAAAGCTGCACTTATGAATTTGCATTGTGGTTGTATTCCAGGTCAAGTGCCATAGTCTCGTATATGCTACCGGAGCTACAGCAAAAAGACTTAGGATACCCCGTGAAGATGAATTCTGGAGTAGGGGAATCAGTGCTTGTGCTATCTGCGATGGTGCATCACCACTCTTTAAGGGGCAAGTGCTTGCTGTGGTTGGAGGGGGAGATACAGCTACAGAGGAAGCACTGTACCTGACTAAATATGCTCGTCATGTTCACTTGCTTGTACGTAGGGACCACCTTAGAGCATCCAAAGCAATGCAAGATCGGTGAGACTGTCAATTATTTCATGTTTATATTTCAGAACTACTTATTTTTGTGAACACCGACAATTATCAATTGCCCAAGTAGGTTGAAATATGTTGCTGACATTGTCGAACATCTTTAATATTTCATCTCTCTTTTAGTCAGTGATTTGTCATAACTTATATTCTTTATTATTGTGGTCCCTTCTGGATCGTTCTTGACAAGGCATGGCTGCTTTCTTCTTTGCTTGAAAAAAAGTTGTCTTGCATCTCCTTTTAATGTAGTTTTACCTAATTCATGAGCGTTTATGCTTTGAACTTCTAATAGCCGGGTCACTAGATTTTGCAGTCATAAGCTTTCTATAGTTGGTCATTTCAGATTAGATTGTGAAGACTGAATGAATGAGACCTCCTCCTGTCAGACCCTTAAAATGATAAATTTAACATCTATCCATAGTCGGTCAATTCAGATTTAAGTGTATGATGTGTGTCTAGGAATAGTTGTCTCCTTGCACAAAGTTTTCGTAAATTTTACGGCCTCAACTTATTTGCTGCTAAAGAAAATTCTTGTCACCGTAACACAACGTAGCATATCATGCTGTTGACTTGGAGTATTAAGCAAATCACCTAGATATTGAATCTGGAAGGTGCAAAAATGTTTTTGGGCAGTCTTCTCTTTAGATTTGCTGCATTAGTGTTGGGAAGTTTACCGTACTAATGAACCATCTGTACTTTGAGTTTTCAACTTCCTGAATGTTTGTTTAACAGGTTGATTATCGCGAATGTTTCAGAGTGTACAATAATCCAAATATCACCGTGCACTTCAACACGGAGGTTGCAGATGTTGAGAGCAATTCAAAAGGTCAAATGTCTGGCCTTTTACTTAATAGAGTTGACACGGGAGAAAAGTCTGTGCTCGAGGCAAAGGGTTTATTCTATGGTATAGGCCATTCTCCAAACAGTCAGTTGTTGGAAGGGCAGGTTGAACTTGATCATTCAGGTTACGTGTTGGTTAAGGAGGGTTCTGCAAAGACTTCTGTAAAAGGTGTATTTGCTGCTGGAGATGTACAGGTAATTAAGTCAAGATTTATTTGTGCATTAGTATTGTTCTACTCTAGAGTCTTTTGAGGCTTGTCAAAATATATGTTAAGCTTTCTCATACTTGCTCCGCTCCTTTTTTATTTTGGTCACTTGCTCTGCTCCTATTCTGCTGCTTTCTTAAACATAGGAGCATTCTTGTTATGTCATGCCTATTTCGGTCACATGTTCTTTGGGGAATCCTGCGATTCAGTTCACCTTGCCCAAACCAGTATAAAGCAGAATATATACCAGAGCTTGATTTAACCTGCCTTTTCTTTGCTTATTATTCTTTGCAAATAACCATATGACCTAGATTCTTAATAATTGTTATTTCATGCCTATCTAACAGGATCATGAATGGAGGCAAGCCGTAACCGCGGCTGGATCAGGATGTATCGCTGCTTTGTCAGTGGAAAGATATCTTGCAAGCAATAATTTGCTTATTGAGTTTCATCAGGTATTTGAACTTTTGAAGAAATTTCGTTGCAGCTTCTCTATTTTCTTTTAGAGAACTTTATCAAACTAATCTGCCATGATCAATATGGTTCTATTGAGAAAGTTACAAAATACGGTAATAGTTATATTCTTTTTTCTTCAGAAAGCATAACGAGAGATGCAAAGTCTATAGCTAATGAATATTTGTGGCTGCCTTGTCTTTTATATGTGCATTTAAGATGTTGTGCGGTTGTTTGACATGTTCACTGTAGCGTAGATTTGCTATTAGTTGCTGTGTGTGTGTCTTTTACATCTTCAATGGCCTAGATGTGCTTTCAGTATCTTGGCTGGCTAAATTATCATCTGATAAAATTGGTCTTTTAGGGGTGCATGATAAAAATTATTTCTGTTCAGAAATGATTTTTCTGTTCCAGCACCAATTTAAGAACAGAAACTTGTTTGATAACGCTTATCAAATTTTCTATTTCTGGAATAGATTTCTCTTCCAGAAATAGAAATGGAGGAGAAATCAGAAGTAGAAATTTTCTACTTCTGATTTCTCCAGAAATCAATTTCTGATTTCTCCCAACCCTAATTTCACTCTTTTCTCCCTCGTACGCCTCTTCTCTGCCCAAAATAAAAATAAATATATTCATTTAAAAATAAAAATAAATTTATTAAAATAAATAAATTATTTTTATTTATCATTTTATTTTTAGTTTACTAAAAATAAATTTATTAAATTTATTTATGATAAATAAATAAATATTTTTATTAAAAGTAAAATTATTTTTTATTTGCCTTGAGTGTTTTGCCAAATAAATTTTTTTATTTTTTATTTTTATTCATTTTAAAATAAATTTATTTGTAAAATAAAATAAAATAGAATAAATAAAATAAATTTATTTAAATTATTTAAAATAATTTATTTATGATAAAAATAATAAATTTTTATTTGCCTCGAGTGTTTTGCCAAATAAAATTTCTTTTTATTTTTATTCATTTTGAAATAAATTTATTCGTAAAATAAAATAAAATAGAATAAATAAAATAAATTTATTATATTTATTTAAAATAATTTATTTATGATAAATAAAAATAAATTATTTTTATTTGCCTTGAGTGTTTTGCCAAATAAATTTTTTTTTATTTTTTATTTTTATTCATTTTAAAATAAATTTATTCGTAAAATAAAATAAAATAGAATAACTAAAATAAATTTATTTTTATATTTTAATTTTAAAATAAAATGATATTTTTATTTTATTTTTTTATGATTTATTTTATTTTATTTTATTTTATTCATTATTTTTTTGTTACTTAATCATTTTTATTTTTATTTTTTATATTAAAGGTCATCGGTCGTCGCCGCCGCCGTCCAGAAGGAAGAAATTTTGTATCGTTATCAAACGAATTTCTATTTTTAGAGTAGAAATTTTGTGTCGTTATCAAACGGTTATTTTTGCTTAAACTCTTCAGAAATAGAAATAGAAAAATCTATTTCTGTTCCAAAACTATTTCGAACGAAATGGTTGTCATGCGCGCCCTTAGATTTTCAGAAGCCACTCCATTAACTGTCTGAAGCCACTCCATTAACTGTCTGAACCACTTCGTTGTGATATCTAGTCTACTTTGAGCCGTGTTGGAATTCTTTGCTGTTCTGGACCCATCAATGAAATGGGAACTTTTAATTGTTCAAAATTGATGACATCCTCTTCATGTAAACTTTTTGGCAGCCTCATACTGAAGAAGTTAAGAAAGAAATCACAGACAGAGATGTGCAAGAGGGTTTTGACATCACACGGACCAAGCACCGGGGGCAGGTGTGCTTTTATGCAGACGCAAAAATTAGCATGTCATGATTAATAATTCCTTGTTGGGAATTTTAAAGTTCAGGCCTTTCGTTTTTTCTTAACTTGTATTTTTGTTTCCCCTAATTCAGTATTCTCTGCGGAAGTTGTACCATGAAAGCCCTCGGCTTGTGTGTGTACTATATACATCACCAACATGTGGTCCCTGTCGGACTTTGAAGCCTATTCTTGGCCAGGTACTTCATGGTGCTCCCTTCAATTCAAATACCATGGCATTTCATAAATGTATTATGTGTGCACAGTTTGCTTTCCTTTTCTCCTGGCTACTTCATCTCACATCTGGAATTATACTTTTAGAGATGATGACTCTGCTTGAGATTTCTAATTTCTTTCTGAAAACTTATATAAAAATAAAGAAGTTGATGAGTGGTAGACTACAAAGATCTAGTAGCTTAGAGAAATTGGAATGCGTCTTTAGGCGATGAATGCTTTATTGATGACCATCCTAAGGTTTGAGTGTGATATGAACGTGGTATTTTTCAGGAACTAATGTATAATTTTTTTTTTCGTAATCTTTGTTTTGGGTCATTCTTGACAATTGCATTAATCTCACTCTAGGGTGCTGAGTAGTAAAATTGTGTGCTGGTGCTAGTGTCCCACAATACCTGTGGGGATACACATGACATTTTAAGCTACTATTATTATTTGGCATATATTGATTTTTTTTTTGTCTCTGCATTTAATGGGCCTTATAAATTGTGCAAATATCTGATCGTGATCACCTGTTTGGCTAACTATGTCGCTTTGCTTATTTCCCCCTAACAGGTGATAGATGAATATGATGAAAATGTACATTTCGTTGAAATTGATATCGAAGAAGATCCAGAAATAGCAGAAGCAGCAGGAATTATGGGCACACCGTGCGTGCAATTTTTCAAGAATAAGGAGATGATCAGGTTAGATTATGTAGTTCTCTCATTCCATCCTTCTTTGTTTGCCCGTGCATCCAGGCTTCATATCGTTATTATAACTGAGCTAGTCATTTACTTATTCTGCATGTTTGGGAAATATTTTTTAGATGTTGGTTTGAGATCAAACAAAGTAATCCTGTCTTGTTTGGTGTATTTAGGCAATTCTATGACATCTTTGATCACTTTTAACTATCTTCGTCCCCATCCAGAGAGTTCTTTCTTTTCAGGAATAGCCATTTGTCAAATTCACTGTCTCTATCATTGACATAGTGAGCTAGCTCTAATTGCTGGTGCAAATTATTCTATGCTGGTGTTACAGGATGGTCTCAGGAGTCAAAATGAAGAAAGAGTACAGGGAATTTATTGAGGCAAATAAATGAGAACATTTCCCGTACTTATTTAGTTGCTGACAGTGTCTTGTCAATTCAGTTTTGTTCCATCCAAGCTAGCCGGTCGAATAATGCCCCATTCTATTCGATGAGATCTTTCTATTCATCAATCCCAATGGATTATACTTCTACCGAGTTCCAAAAGCAAATTAGAGAAATTTAACATTTGATTGAATCATTGAAAATCTCGTGTAAGTTTTGACAGATTTATAGAGGGAAAAGTGGAATCTTCTCTAATCATTCTTGTTGCACCCTCCGTACGTGCACGGTTAACTCAAATTTTTGTGCAAATGTAGCATTGATAACATGGAGAGATAGGAAACCTTTCTTTCAATTGAATATGTTTGAGATTTGGATTGGTGACACATCAGATACCCATTATACGAGATACTTCGTTCTAAGGCAGGGCCGTTCCGAGATTGATCCTTAGTAAACTAATAAAGCTAGCAAGCCCTTTGGTCGGTCCTTCGGTCTGTGGAGATCCTTTGACAGGGAGTGAACTCATGAGTGATAACACGCTTAGCAGAATGGCGACTCAGTCACGTTTTACTGAAGTCAATTTAAAGTTGAACTGAACATTTTGAAAGTTCGTTATCTAGTTTACCTTGATTTTGCTGCCTAATAGGAAATAGGAATAATCGAGCTGAGTCTAGTCAATAAGTTCAATGCTCGAACATGGCTCAGCTCAAAAAAGGTCAAGATTTTGGACACGCGAATTGAGCGGGCTTGATTTCGGCCTGATATCAATATTTTTGTACTGAACGACGAGTTACTGCGTCGGCACATTAGTTATTTATAGACCGCAGAAAACAAACGGGAAGAAGTGTGTCTCGGATTGAAATATAAATTTCTATATCGGTGCTCTAAATGTGATGCAAAAATGAGGATCAGTGTTAGATGCGGTTTCGCATGCGAATCGCTCAAATAGAGTATTTTTTTTTGGGTCATAGCTCCAATTTAGTATTTGAGAAGCTTAAACTCGACTCCTTTTTGCGTTTGAGCTGCTGGAACTCGAGAGGAACCCACGCCAGTTCGATGTTTCGACAAATGGAGCTAAAGTACATTTATTTAAGTAGGTTTGACTAATTTAATTTTTCTTTTGGAAAAAAGCCATCAAAAATTCCAAAATATGGTCATTGTGACATATTTATTTTAAATTTTTTTATTGTAACATCAAAAATTCCATATTTGTATTTATATGATACGTTTACTCTCTGTCAATGTTTTGTTAATGAGCTATGTTAAAAATCTGTTTGTATGGATACTGGAAAGTAAATGGCGTTGACATGGTAGTCATATGACTTAAGTGAAATAAAAATAGCATTGTTTTGATTAAAAAATCATCTGATGGAATTTTGAAGGATGGTAAATATGTCGCATGACTACAAGTTTGGAAATTTTTTGTTTAGGATAATTGTGTCCCAATAGACGTAATTTAAGGTGTTACACTGGACACAACTTGAAGATTTTTGTGGCCTTTCCCCTTTCCTTTTTTGCCACATCTATCCGCTCGTTTGTTGACATAAGTTGCACCTGTTCTGTCCTATTGTCAACACTGAAAGTATAGTATTTCAGGAAAACTTTATCTCCTCCAAGATTATTGCATTGCCCATGTGCCTCTCTTCCTGTAATGAACCTTTTCCTAACAGTCAACAGTATTCTCGAAAACTTTGACTTTTGTTCTCGTCCTTGGTCCCCCACAAAGATATTTCATATCCTCTTGTCTTAGTTTGTGCTCCTCCATTATTTTGATGCACCGTGGATGGCACTGGCAAACATTCATGGAAAGTGAAATGTATCAGATCAATGCTTATATATGAATCCATCCTAGAAAAGATAGTGCCTGAAAAGGGTGATTTTAAAAATGCATGTGATCTTGGCAAATGCATGTCATCCGCATACCAAGGGGCTAGGGGAAGCTGTCGTCTCGTTACTTAACGCCGAGTGTAGTTTTTGGGAAATATGTACTATAATCCCCGAGATTCGGCATAAAGCTTCATGTATTGGGTCGGCCTAGTTGGAGCATCATGAACTTCATTTCTTTTATTTCGTTTCCCTAACTTAAATTATTGATTTCAGCACCACTCCACATTCTACCTTTTTCAAAAATTTTCTCTTTGATTTTTTTATGTCAACGAGATGACTTTTGTATCCTCGGATCTTGTCACTACTAATTCTTCACCTAGCTGTTTTGATGTTTTTATGTGCACGTCTCACATGGGTGACGCACCCATGTCATTGCATGCATGCGAGATCTGTGCAGATATTCCCCTCGATCTTCCCTCCTTTCCACATATTATTTTGGGCTGCATATTCAAATCGCACATCTTGTCGTCGACTGTTGTTCCCTGGTGTAAACTCAGCCACATCAACTTGTTTCCTCTTGTCTTGCACTCAGATTCATTCACGGAGAGAGAGAGAGAGAGAGAGAGAGAGAGGGCGAGAGAGTTCTACACGAGTCTTCTGGCGGATTATTCTAGGACGATCTCTACGTGACGTGCCGTGATCTTCAACTGATAAATATAATCTCGCAAGGAAGTTACGTCTCGATACAACCTCGAACATGTAATTAATCTCCATATGCATGTTTTTGAAGAGTGAAAAAGAAAGTAATTGCTCCAAAACTTCCAACGTATGATTGGCTTGATCACATAGAATAAACCTAGATGAGAACTAGATTTCTTGACATATGATTTGTCTGATTTAATAGAACAAATCTAAGTGAGACTTACTTGATATGACATCGTTATTTATGGATCTAGCCAATGCGGAGGATTGCTGCCAATTCTATCCATGATCGTGGTCATGACCGAATCTAGAACAAGTACGTTGGGAAGCCAAATGCGTGGTTGATGAGTAGACAAATTATTTAGTGAATATGTCATATTGATTAGTAGGTAATTTTAGTTAGCGAATTCTCTTTTCTATTTCATGCGACAAAGATGTATTTATGTTGTTGTTGTTGTAAATAGAAAGATGTTTATCTATAACATAAATAGTGAAAGATATACAAAGAAATTTTTTATGGATTTCCAACTCACTTAGTAATCGTTAAGCAAAATTACTCTTTTGACTTTTTACGATTACAATCACAAGATTCACAATGGGATTCTTTCCTAAGTCTCCTATAAGACTCAACAGACGCAAACTTTTAATGGATACTTAACATTACCAACGTCACATCTGATAGTAAATAGAACCTTCCCTAGGCAAAAAAAAAATGTGTTATTTCTCAAGTTGGAAATAATCAATTGCATTGCATTGATTTATCCTAGAGACATGGCGAACAAGTGGGGCGCCACACCATAGATGGTGACCAATATGCCATAAAGCACGGCCATACAGTCTTTCACTATAGAATTATAGATGGAACTCGATCTTGGTAACATAAGAGCAACTCACAAACAAAATGAGTGACTTCAAATATGTTCACTGCTCCGGTCCAAGACTGATGTTCGTATGATAGTATTTACAACAAATCAGAAAAATATATATTGGTAATATTTCATCTCAATGTGGCGGTCCAGGTCCTACCTTATGGTATTTGTAATGTAATGACTGAGAGAGCTTGCACATCTTTAATTCCAAGGTTTCTTCGAATTCTTTGATCCCATCGCAAATGATTCCGCTATGTCTCGAGCACAGGTTTAGCTTTGACTAATGGCACAAATTGGGAGCGTTCTTAATGCCCGAGGGTGTCGGTATCGACTCAAATGTCAAAGACATTGTTATATGCTAGTTCTCATGTCTGAAGCAACCAATTATTTAATTACCTCATATTCCATAAGCAGAAGTATCGTCATTTAGCTTTAGAATCAGAAGGTACCCATTGAAAAGTCCCTGAAAATTACTTTCTAAGACTATGAAACTTCAAGAAATCCAATGAACGCTTGGCACTCAAATTGAGGATGCATTTGTGAATTTTTCTTACTTTAGCCAAAATGACACCGTAGTAGATCATTCCGACTCGTTTTGCCGACGACACAATACACGAAAGTAATCAATCATATAGTTTGTTTTGCGAAAAATATTTTTTGGGGAAAGGTTTTTAGAAGGACATGGAAAGATTGGGCAGACGTCAAACGTGGTGGTGGACAATGGGCTCAGACGCTTTCTCCACGAATAACGGGAGTGAACAATGATGTGTCCGGAAAGGAGACTTATTTTTTGCACCCTCTAATCCAAGTCATAAGGGAAAGAAAGATGCTCCCCTCCATTTAGGACGTAAAGGTTAAATGAGCCAGTGGGGGGATCCCCTCTGCCTCCCTCTTTTTCAACGAGTGTCATTTCATCCCGGACGGTGGGGACGCGCCCACCCGATCGGCGCCTCCCCCACTTTCCTCAAGAGAGAAAACCCTCCCATTTTCTCCTCCTTGATCGAGTGGTTTTAATACTTTTGTTCGTACTTTTCTAAAAAAAATCTTCCCAAATCATGATCCCACGAATTGGTCTCCCTCTCGTGTCATATCGATTTCTTTTTTCTTGGTCAGAGGTTAGATTATATATCTTTGTGCTAGGCGTAACTCTTACGTAGAGAAGTGTATAATCAAATTCGGTATATTCGAACTTGATACTATCGAAAAATATTTTCTTTTTAGAAAGAACAATGTGTCATCCAACTGTTTTCCCTTAGATATATGAGATGTGGTGATTCGAACTCTATTGAACGTAATGATATTGTTCACGTTAGACTTAAAATATGGGCCGACCGTCTCGAATCACTTCTAAGTCGTATTTTATAATTAATTGGCTATCAGCCATTCTCGAGTGTATTATGACCAATTAATAAGAATCGTGAACTTGTGTCGATCACAACCTTGCAAAAGTCCACGGAATAGAATGCATGCATTAAAAATTCAAGGTCAGCACTATGGAATTTTTATTAATGAGAGTAAATCTAAGAATGCGACTTTCAATATATTAATAATAATCTAAAAAAAGGATTGCGCATTGAATATGTTGCATATCTAAATTTACTTCAAATACCAGTTGCAAACATTTTTCGCGTGTAACAGAAATGGCAAAAGGAAGACACGTAGAAGATTTTGAGTTTTATGGCTACATTTCCTACGTATAAAGATGACACCACAACAACACTGAGATCGCCAAGACTTCAAGCTCACATTTACAAACCAACAAAAGAAAATGTATTTCCGGTTGTTTTGGTAGACGGAGACGGAATTGTTCGAGCCGACGTTCCTTTTCGAAGGGCGGAATCAAAGTATAGTGTTGAACAAGTGGGTGTAACTGTTGAGTTCTATGGCGGGGAACTCAATGGAGTCAGTTATAGTGATCCTGCTACTGTGAAAAAATATGCTAGACGTGCCCAATTAGGTGAAATTTTTGAATTAGATCGTGCTACTTTGAAATCCGATGGTGTTTTTCGTAGCAGTCCAAGGGGTTGGTTTACTTTTGGACATGCTTCGTTTGCTCTGCTCTTCTTCTTCGGACACATTTGGCATGGTGCTAGAACCTTGTTCAGAGATGTTTTTGCTGGTATTGACCCCGATTTGGATGCTCAAGTGGAATTTGGAACATTCCAAAAACTTGGAGATCCAACTACAAGAAGACAAGTAGTCTGATACAAGATTTCTCTCTTATCTTTTTCCTTTATTTTTTTGTCTTGCTCTTTGGGAGATAATCCCAAATAAACAGAACAGGTATGGAAGCTATAATTGTAAAGCACGATCGAATTTATGGAAGCATTGGTTTATACATTCCTCTTAGTCTCGACTCTAGGGATAATTTTTTTCGCTATCTTTTTTCGAGAACCACCTAAAGTTCCAACTAAAAAGGTGAAATGATTTTTCATTATATCAATTGAATTGAAGTAATGAGCCTCCCAATGTTGGGCGGCTCATTACTTCAACTAGTCCCCGTGTTCTTCGAATGGATCTCTTAATTGTTGATGTAAGGAAATGTCTCTTACGTACCCATCTTGACTTTGCGCGCGTTTGTGTATGCGAAACAAGTATTTCTATAAAGTAACAGGTAAACGTGTTAATCACAAGGCCGCCCTTCTAACCACGCAGGTAGCCGGCTAGTCAATTCTAAATTTTATATTGCTTGAAAACTCATTGGCTTTTTCCTGTCCTTGTAAGAATTGTATATTGATCATCCACGCAAAAAAAAAAAAAGAAAAAAAAAAAGGCAGTTGAGGTCAAATTTTGCAGATTATCCATGCTCGACTTGGAGGATGCTCAATCCTCTATTTCTTCATTTCTTTTCTCTCTCTCTCTCTCTCTCTCTTTTAGCTATTTATAAAAGTCTATGTTTCTTCCATGAAGAGAGCGGCAGCATGCGCATGGAGAATTAAACTATAGGAAAGCGATGATGATGGGGAGGCGACGATGATCACACGCCGATAAAGACATCTCTTGCAACGACACCCCCGCCTAAGTCAATCGAACTAATTCAATTAAATTAATCGAAAATAACAGCTCACCGGAAAAAAAATGAAATTGAACTCTTTTTTCTTTTCTTTTTCCTGCATGCATGTGTGTAAGAAAGGTGGAAAAAAAAACAAATAAAAAAGACAATAGTATATGCCACATACACGTCTGAAAAAAAAGACATCATCGTCACCATCGGATGCGAATAGATAAACAGTAAAGATCTCACATAACTACTACAGACTATATTGAATTACATCATGATGGTGTGTATAATGTATGACTGACCATCTTTCTTCTTCTTCTTCTTCGTCTTCTTCCTGAGAACTTCAACTCCGCCACAGCTGACGGCTCGGATCATTCCATTCGCCCTCTCGACCGGCGAGATTTGAGACTGAGTTCGCTTCGCGTTGCTTCCTCTCTCTCTCTCTCTCTCTCTCTCTCTCTCTCTCTCTTTCTATCTCTCTATCTCTACCGCTTTCATAGTCTCAACAGGAAGATGCTGAGCTCGGGGCCTCCGTTGCCATCTGGGTTCAACATGTAGAACGCCTCGGAGTCGCGGCTCCCAACCACACGCTCGAACTTCGCCCTCATGTACAGCAGCTCGCCGTCACTGCCGGCGTCGGCCTTCTTTCCGCTGTCCGCCAGCACCGGGATCACGCCGGCTCCGACCGACATGGACCGCACCGTCCTCAGCACGTGCAGGTCGGAATCTGTGCACTCGCGGGACGCGGCGTACCCGCACTTGCGCCCATTGCAGTACATGGTCCAGGCCGGTTCCTGGAACAGCTTCGGCGGGCGGTCGGCGGAGTCGTCGGCCTTCTCGCACTCGAGGGCGATGCGGACAAGGCCAGAGGACATCTCCTTGACAAGGGCGGAGGTGGAGACGGCGAGCTCGAGGAGGAGGACGGGTTCGGACTGGGGGCTGTCCTGGACCGCAAAGGATACGGCGCCACGGCGGTAGCCGAAGAGGGTGCCGGTGACTTTGCGGCGAAGGGAGGAAGAGGAGGAGGAGGGGGAGGAGAGGGAGAGGAAGCGGCGGGTGGCGGCGGGGGTAGGGATGAGGGTTTGGAGCTGGAAGGAGGAGAAGAGGCTGAGGAAGGAGCGGAGGAAGGAGCGGATCCTAATGGAGCTGTTGGATGCAGCCGACGATCTGGAGGAGTTGCGGAGGAGGATCTTATTGCTGGAGGGGTCGGAGGCGGCCACATCTTCACGGTGGGAGAGAGAAGGCGTCCGTGGCGATGGCGGGTTCCGTGGTCGAGGGAAGTTCGAGGAAGGAGTGATTCTTCTGGTGCTTCTGTAGCTGCTGCTGCTGTTTCTCTGGAGATCGAATTCTTGTGATCTCATAGTGCGTGCGTGCGAGAGAGAGAGAGAGAGAAAGATGAAAGGACAATTTGACGAAACGGGAGAAAGCTTTTGCTCTGGTGTTGCTCTGTAGCTTCGTTATGGAGGGATGAGAGGTCTAGAGAGAGAGAGAGAGAGAGAGAGAGGAAGAAGAAGAGGAGGAGGAGGGAGATTGGAGGAGAGGGGGGAAGGCCGACAAAGATGATGATGGTGTTGGGGGGAGAGGTGGGGGAAATATATATATAAAGGGCGAACTGTGCAGGCTTGTGGGTTCGTGTGTTTTTATGATTATCATCATTTGCTTGTGCATGCTCATGCTCACCCCCATTTTTTCTCTACTTTTCTTTCTGTTCTTTTATCTCCCTCTCCCTCTCTCTCTCTCTCCCTCTCTCTCTCTCTCTCTCTCTCTCTCAATGAGATGACATATACCCAAAAAATAAAGGTTAACCATGGTTAACGAATTTTCTACACATGTACGTGCAAAGTCAATAGTGCTCCGTGTTCTCTCCCCCCTTAGGAGCTGATTGACCAATGTAAATATAGATATTGAATAGAGGACCTCTACATCTAACCTTTCAAACATCAATGTTGTCACATCACATTTTTGAATAGAGGACCTCATTAGACTTGGTCGTGAGTTTGGCTCAATGGCCTGCCTGGAGAGCATTTTAGACGAGGAGCGACTAAGATGAATTAACTGTATAATTCACCAATCGTTTGATAAATTCATGATCACGAGAAATTAATCAGGATGAAATTTGTTAGCCAAATATATCCAAATTGAGATTTAGACATTGAAAAGAAAAATAGGAGCCTCAAAACAATTGGCGGAAGGGTCCACCTTAGCTAACCGTCATGGAAACCGGTTTCATCTTTTACCTTATTTTTATTTTTATTTTTATGTTTTCTTATTGGAAGCAAGAGATAAAATTGTAAGAGGACCCATGCAATCGATTTTTATGAATATAATGAAAGAAAAATAAAATTAGATACGAAATATAAATAATTATAAGTAAAAAATATTATCACCTACTAAAAAGAAATCATTAATGTTATTATATAGATCCATTAAATTTAAGAGATGAAAAAAACACTTGAAATGTTGGGTTCCTCAACCATTTTCATTTTTACTCTATTTTTCTATTTTTTTTTTCCGAGATTTGTCTAATTCTTCATAGCAAGCTCAAATTGAGAAACAAATCAAAGTAATAATATTCACACAATAAGAAACAAATCCTACAATACTATTTAACTAATAAGAAATATATGAAGAATTCGGTTGCAACTTCTAAAATAGTGGATATTATTCTCTAGCCAAAGGAAAAAATAATGTCGATATTGTTCCCAAATAAAGAAAAAACTTAATCAATCAAAAAACAGGAATGTAATTATCTTTTTTTTTAAATGTGTAATTATCTTTACGCTTTGAACTTCGATTGTTATACTATTTTGTAATCAAATAAGTCATAACAAAGTAGAGAAGGTTTTTTTTTTTTTTTTTGGTAATGCAATACATAAGGTTCGTTAATCTCTATTTTTCTAGCAAAAGTATAATGCAAACGCCAAAATTTGGCATATGGGACATTTAAGTGCCAAAAGTTCCGAAATGTCCGAAATATACATTTAAGTGTCAATTTCTTTGAAAAATGGGACATTTAAGTATCAACTCCAGCAAAAAGTACCAGAAATCCGACATGGCTTATTTTTAATAATACAAGTCGCATTTGTGACTCGCCAGAAAACTAAGTTAGTAAAGAAGAGCCAAAATAACGTCCTTTTGCCTCGAATTTTAATATAAATATAAATTATATTAAATTTAAAACTAATTTAAGAAAAGAGGGGAGATTGTAGCACCTGTTCAGCGAGGGCTATGCAAGCCGCCACTGCCTTGCCATCTCCGGAAGGGCTGACGACGATGAGGGGGGGATCAGCCGAGATCACTTGGCCTTAGCCAAGGGCCAGCAACCCTGGCCGACCGGAGGTGAGGGCCTACAAGCCCTCACCCAAATCTAGGGCGAGGGTCACGAGCCTCCCCTAAATTTGACAAGGGTCATTGGCCCTTGCCTAGTTAGGCCAAGGGCCATTGCTAGCTGGGACCAAGGCCTAGCAATCTCGGTTGACCATCCCCTCACCATCGCTGGCCCTTCCTGATGACGTGGGGCAACGATGATGAGGGCTTGTAATCCCTTTTTTTCTTTAAATTTAGTTTTAAATTAAATTTAATTAATATTTACATTAAAATTTAAATCGAGGCAAAATGATGCCATTTTCGGCTTATCAACCACATCAGTGTGCAAAACAATATCATTTTTGGCTTATCTCAAAATGATGTCGTTTTTCACTTAACTCATTGGAAAAATACCATGTTAGCATTTTGGCCAGAATTTCTCGCCGTTACATTTAAGTGATCCATTTTTCTTTGATTTTGGCATTTAAGTGTCTTTATTGCCAAATTTTGGTACTTGGGGTGTCATCGCTCCTACTTTTCCTATTACAAGAAAGTAAGAGGTATTCATTGTTGCTGAATTTTAGTTTGTATCTATATATTTTAGACATATAATTCTTAATTTTTTTCTCTTGTTCAAATGAATGGAGTACATATGGAAAGCAACTTCGCTAATAAAAATAATGATGGTGATGAAGATGAGATGAACAATGCAACCGAGATGAACAATGCGACCAAAGCTTATAATAAGAAAACATAAAAAAAAAAAAAAAAAAAAAAAGAAGGTAAAAGATGAAACCGATTGAAAAAGTCAACTGGTTTCATCGAAATATGTGTGGTCCTTAGTTGACCGTCACTCTGTCATTTAATAGGGGATAGTCGACTAAGCTTTTTCATTGGTGGAATAGGTAATCACTCGATTCAGATGCGGAGAACCCTAAATTTAAATAGCATATTTTCCACGCAAGGTAATTTTTGGAATCACCCTCACCATTCCAAGGATTGAGCCTTACTAGATATACGTGGACGAGACGGTCTGTGTGCATTTATGGAGATTGATCAAGCGGGATGGGCAAGACAATTTGTGTACATTTTTGGAGATTGATCGAGCTTGAAATTTTGATTACCACGTACATAAAAAAAGAAGTGAATAAAACGACATTATGTCCTCAGCCCCCAATAACACATCGAAATCGTAATCTTTGCCATCAACTTCATCGAGCAATAAAACCGGCCAATTCGAATTCAAGCCAATACAACGGTTATGATTTTGATTGCTGAATTTGTCTATTAGTGCTTCCTCGATCACACATAAACCTTGCATGTGTCTTTGAGATTTCTCTTCTCTCGGGGGGCGAGTAACATTATTTTAGGGAGACGTATCAGGTTGACCCTCGGGATCAGAATCACCACACAAACATGCCACAGGGCCTCGGAAGTGGTAGGAACATGATGAAGACGTAAAGCATAAACTATGCATATCATTGTCCCCACGCTCATAAATATTACAAGAAAAAAAACCCTAACAAAGCGGTCTTTAACCTCACATTTATATATATAGAGAGAGAGAGAGTTTGCCTTCATTATCAGGGCATCAATGGGCAAATTTAGGGTTTTATATGGGTGGCATTGGCTCCTTTTACCAAACGGAATGACCCTTTTCTTTCCCATCTTATAGAACGCCCCATCATGTGACCTTTTACCTATTATGCATATACATATATTGGAGAGAGAGAGAGAGAGAGAGTTTGCCTTCATTACCAGGACATCAATGGGCAATTTTAGGGTTTTATAAGGGTGGGGAGCATTGGCTCCTTTTACCAAATGGAACGGCCCTTTTCTTTCCCATCTTATAGAATGTCTCATCATAACACCTTTTATCCCGGACATTTAATATATATATATATATGTATGTATGTATCTAAAACATTAAGCTCTGCATCTATCATCTGTGAGTATGTAGGAGAGTTATGGGGAGAATCTGTATTTTCTAATTCAGGCTCATTTTGTTGGTAAACAAGCCTGGAAATTCCTAATCTATTGTCTAAACCACTAATTTCTAGTTCAGGTAGTATCTCAGGATTATTTCTAATGTTATTAGGAGGTAAAAGTGTTGTATCACATGTGGGAGTGTCTCTATGTGCACTTGGAGGAATGGTGATTATAGTATATATATATGAAATTAACATGATACTCGTCCAACTAATTTAAGCATCCCAAATTTGTTAATTCTTATGCGTCTCTTGCTTGCTGGGTCCTCACGAACGCCAATTAAGAAACCCATCCCCCAAGAAAAAGGGGGGAGGAGAGGAAAATAAACTTGTTCAACAATAGTCTTATATTTTAAGGTTGGAGAGTACTCACTTCGAGCATGCGTACTTTCATGATATAGTTTTAAGGAAATGTTAACGGAAGGTGTGCGAGCCCTACGGCTCGAGAGACGGAGCATACGGGCAACAGCATAGGTCAATGCGAAAATTGGATTATTTATATGGCCGAAGAGGACCAAAGTTTGTAACTTCTTACCTGTCCCGTTTCGAAAGAAACAAAGAGGTCGAGCTTATTAAATAAAGCCATCTAACTAATCATGATAATCGGTCGTTATCATGAACGTAGGCCCTATACGGTGTGAATCTGAATTATTCTATTTTTTAATTTTTATTTTTTGGGCGGTTCCAAACCAAAGGAGCACCAAAAATGCCTCATGACCAATGGGATTGGTGGCCTAACAAAATTTTTGAGGGCTTGAATTAAAAATTTCGAGGTCGTGCCACGCGGGCAAGATCATGGCCAGGAGCGGAGGACGTAGTTGTTGTTTTCAAGCAAGGTCGTCGTCGTCTTCTCCATGTATGCGCGATTCAGCATCGAAGCTTCGTCATGAACAGTAGGGATTACGATTGTCTTTTGTTTGGATGGTTTTTGGACCTTTACTTAGTCTCTTCTTTCTATAAAAAAAATGGTGGTGAAACCCCGTGTCGGTCCTCAATGCCTTAGGAGGCCATAAAATATGATTTGGCCTATAGGGATAATGAAATCTATCTCTATGTTATCTAGAGGTCCGGATCAATTCGATGATTGATGATTGGTTTAACAATAATACCACGCCGATGCCGTTTATACCACGTTCGAGAGATCATGTCATTAAAAATTGTTCGAATTTGTATTTCACCATTTAGTCGATATTGTTATTATTCATCTCGTTACAAGTACAAGCTTTCTTAGGATTAACAGGAAATAGTTCGTTGGAAATTGATTTTTAGTTTTGTTTTATTGTATTGAAAAAGAAGATATAAAAATTTTAACCATGTATGAATTAGATTAAGCATAGTTACTATAGAGAAAAATTATAAAAAAAAAAAATCATAGACTTGCTACAATTGTACCAATTTAGTTTTAAACTTTTTTTTTTGCCAATTTAGTCATAAATCTTTTGTTCTTGTGTTAATTCAATCCATTTGGCCAAAATTGGCGATTAGGCGCTGACACAGACACGGCTGACGCCAACCGTCTGACTGACGCTAACGTGAAAAATTTTAAATATTATGTTTTATTCGAATTTTTTCATTAATTTTTTATTTTTTCTTTTCTTCCTACTGTTCTTCTTCTTCCCCCTATAATGGTCGGCGAGGTAGCCTCACCTAGATCCAAGCGAGGGCAACCTTGCCATGGCCTCGTCGGTCCCGGTGAAGGTGGTCTCGCCCATAATTGGGAGGCCATGGCTATCTTCGTCCATAGCTAGAGAGGCCCTGACGAGGCTAGCCTCATTTGTGGTCCCCACGCCTTTGCGAGGCGCCTTATGGTCCTCTCTTTCTCTCTCTTGCCCAATGATTGTCAAGCTTGATTGAGCCTCGCCACCGCACTTCGACCTCAATTTAAGGCGGCACCGCCTTGCGAAGGCTTGGAGGCCGTGGGCAAAGGTGATCATGGCTTTGTAGCCGCAAGCAAGGCTGCCTTCATCTGCAACAGGCGAGGCTAGCCTCGCTTGTGACCCTTAGGCCTCCGGGCGAGGTCGAGTGAGGGCCCACCACCCTCACCAGCGATTTTCGAGGGCTTTGCAGCTCTTGCCTAGTGGCCAGTGAGCTCTTTGACCAACTATGGGGGGAAGAAGAAGAATAGTAGAAAGAAAAGAAAAAGGAAAAGGAAAAAAAAAATTGAATAAAATAAAATATTATTAAAAAATTGCCACATTAGCACTAACCATACGGTTGGTGCCGGCTAACCAAATTTAGCCGAATTAACTAAATTGGCACAAATCCAAATAGTGTAGGACTAAATTGGCAACAAAAAAAAAAAATTATGACTGAATTGTAATAGGTTTAGGACTTTTTTTGATAACTTTCGTGTCACTATAGAGAATCCTCGAAGTTAATTTAGTGATCGACAGAAGCTACACTGACATGCAACACACAACATGATACAACACGACATGTCAATATATCGTTTATAAAAAAATAAAGAATTCTAACATGTTAGTATACATTGTATATAATATACACGACAAATTATCATTTTTTGATTATTTTAATTTAATTCTAATTCACAAGTAAATACATAATAAAAAGAGAGACTAGAATGAATTTACACTAAAAACATTAATCTATTATTTGTCAATTTCATTTATTATTTTAATTTGACAAATTCAACTCCATTCTAATAATATATAAAACTTGGAGAGGAAAAAAGTAATTCTCATTCTAAACTTGCGTGTTGGAAGAGAAGAGAAAGAAAAAAAAAATTAGAGGGTGAATTGTGTGTAGTGGGTAATAATAAGAGTCAAAATAGAAGAGAAAATTAGGTTTTTCTTCTTTCTCCATTTATTATTTTTATTATTATTATTTTTGCATATTTATATTTTGACTATTTATTTATTGATTTTTTTAAAGATTTTGACCCTAAACATATCGAAATCACCTGTCGGAATTCCAAACCCACATATCAGAATTCTCAACTCGTGTGTTAGAGAGTCGATCATGTATTAGATTTTTCGGCATATGTTGACCAAGTGCCAGACACTTGTCGGAATTTTTGACATTACACAAAAGCTCCTACAAAGTGTTGGTGTATCCTAGCATATTTGCGCAGGGCTTTGACTCCCTCCCACCCCCAATTTCTCTAACTTTAATAAATTTCTATGGATACATGCATATCGCCTACCCATGCATATCAAGTAAAGTTATGAACTGAAGTTAGTTAATATAAGTTGACCGCGTTGAAACTCAAACATAAAAAAGGTTAGATTCAAATGAGGCGCTTAACTATTCAGTCGATTCCCTGAAGACAATTTTTCCGGGGCTATTAATGGATAAACATAATATTTGAAGTTGTAGTACAGTTAGGGGTGAGCATGGTCCGGGTTGGTCCGGGCCACCCCCTAACCCTAGGACCAACCCGTACGGTGTCGGTCCTCAATTTTAGGACCGAGGACCGACCCTATTGAATCTGGGACCAAGGACCGGACCGACCCAATGGGTTCGGTCGGTTCGTGGTTAACCGGGACCGATCGATAATTTTTTTCATCTTGTTTTTTATACTCCCTAAAAAAGAAAATATACAAATTCAAATTACACATCCATTGACAATGCGGCATTGTGCGACTAAACTATAAACACCAATACATATTCACCAAAATTTCCTTTCTTTTCCCAGCAAAACTTTGGCATTTTTTACCTAATTTCAGCTCATAAATTACAAGCTCGTGTCTTTATCGAGCTTGTTGTTCCAACATGCAACGATCTAGATTTTAAAAACATGACATCAATACGGTTTGATTGCTACTTCAGTTAAAATCACGATGGATGATGAGCACGATTCGGTTTCTCCAATCAAAGCTAAAACCCATCTCCAAAAAAGGAAAGAAAAGCCTAGAAAGAACACATCGGATGCAATCGCCCCCGTCAATCGAGGGTCAAAAAGGGAGGTCACGGGGACTAATACCCAGCCAAATTGATCACATACACGAAACAAACGTGGAAAAATAAAAATTCAACACAAATCAAGAGCATTGAAGATCTCAAATGAAGCACAGAGTAGAACTCACTAGCCAAGTTGTGTTCGGAAAGCAAGGGTGAGACAAGCATTAGGGTTTCTAGTTAGGGCTTTTTTTTTTTTTTTTTTTATCCTTCGATTTACTCGGCGATAAGCGAGGCGATCGGCGCTAGTGGTGAGCGGCAAGTGTCGAGCATCGAGTGGGGCGAGCGTCAACTGGCAAGCGGCAAGCATTGAGCGAGGCCAACAGCAAGCGGCGAGCGTTGAGCGTTGAGCGAGGCTAGCAGCGAGTGGTGAGTGGCGAGCGTTGAGCGAGGCCAGTGACAACAGCAAAGGGCGAGTGGTGAGCGGAGAGCGGCGAGCGGCGCGAGTGGCACGCACGGTTAGAGGTGAGCGGCGTGGGCAACCAAAGGCAAGCGGGATGTTGCTACTTTTGATTTTGGCAAATTGAAAAACAAGGAAGACAAAATGGAAGAGAACGTACTTTGGGGAAGGAAGCTGTGAGGAGATTTACGGTGTAAACTTCGCGCCGTTTTGGACATCGCGAGTCCATGACTGTGAGGACTCCTTGGTCCTCACGGTGAAGATTGAAGAACATACTCTGGACTGTGGAGGATGCCGTGAAGACCTTTATGGCGTAAACTTCACGCCTTTTGGAATTGGATACCATCTGTCCGTGACTGTGACCTTGAGGAGTCAACAACTTTAACATCATTTTACTTAGGTTTAAATATATAAAAGAATTATAAATAATATAATATAATATAAAGACATTTTACTTAGGTTTAAATATATAAAAGAATTATAAATAATATAATATAATATAACAGACATTTTACTTAGGTTTGAATATATAAAAGAATTATAAATAATATAATATAATATAATATACAAAATGGTGGTCAGGGGTTGGACCAACCCAAAACTCTTAGGGACCGGGACCAACCCCACATTGGTGTTGGTCCCGGAATTTCAGACCAATGACCGGCCTGGGCCCCCTTGGGAACCGGACCAGGACCGGCGGGGTTGGGCCGGTCAGGGGTTGGTCCAGGGGTCGACCCTAAACCGCTGCTCACCCCTAAGTACAGTGGTGTCTCTATATAAAAGGATTGGTTAAATTGCACTTTCCATTTCAAGAGTTTTTATGTCTGATGTGCTTGGGGTGGACCATCTAAAGAGGCGGGACAGGGGACCTTGACAAGCTCTACCTACTCAAGGAATCAACCGCACCAATAATGGTGGTACCATCTTCTCCGCAATGAAAGGGCACAAAGGATTCATTGAAAAAACTTAGTTCACAAGAAACAAATATCAGATGGGGATTTAAATCGATGAGTTCTTTTTTTCATAACGAAAGAACCCTTTTTAAGTAGGTTAATCTTGGGCGATACAACGGCAAATTAACTTCGCGGCCCAAAACATTTCAAGCATTTGACGCGAGAGTTAAGTCGTGTTGGTTCGCAAGTGAATTTCACCGACCCACTCTTCATACAAACTGGAATTGTTCATTGTGCAATCTAGACTTTTGTCGAGCTGCTACAACAAAAATACCTTATAGATCTCGCGGATCAAGCAATTGAGATGATAATTATCCAACAAGTTTGGCACGGGTACATCTTACTATGTTGAGATGAAATGAATCATAATATAGAATTCGCAGAAATTTGTGAATTATAAGTATATGTAATTTCAGATCTTTAGCTTATTCGTGTTATTAAGTTGACTCTACTAATCCTTTGTTGGAAATTAAAAGGAACAGCATATAAATAAATAAATAAAGGATTATATCATAATTACAACCGTTCAATTTATTGAGCATCTACTCCTACATCTATATAATGATATTATTTATCTTGTAATAAATACGAGCTTTCTTGGAATTATCAGGAAAAAAAAAATCTCGGAAAGTGATTTTGAGTTTGCTTTTATCAGAAAAATGGAGGAAATAAATAAGTCAAAGCTAAGGGTGCATGACAACCATTCTGTTCCAGAAATAGTTTCTAGAACAGAAATAGATTTTTCTATTTCTATTTCTAGAAGAGTTTCTAAGCAAAAATAACTGTTTGATAATGACACAAAATTTCTACTCTAAAAATAGAAATTCGTTTGATAACGACACAAAATTTCTTCCTTTTGGACGGCCGCCGGCTGGCGACCGGCAACCGGCGGCGGCGGTTGGTGGCGGCGGCCGGTGGCAAGCGGCAGGCGAGCAGTGGCGGCGGCGGTGGCGAGCGACTGACGAACGATGGTTAGCGAAGACGAATGAATGACCGATTGACAAACGATAAAAATAATTTTTATTTCTGATTTCTATTCCATAAATAGAGAAGTAGAAAATTTTAGCTTCTGATTTCTTTTCCAAACCTATTTCTGGAATAGAAATCTATTCCAGAAATAGAAAAACTGAATAGGTTTATCAAACGGATTTCTCTTCTAAAAATAGGCCTGGAACAGAAAAACTATTTTTGAAACAGAAATTTTGGTTATCATACACCCTCTTATTGATCATCTCATTAAATTAATTGAACTCAACCACCATTCTTTTCGAGTTTTAGTAGTTCGAGCATTCAGCTTGCTTGAGATTTGAAATTCAATATACACATTTAGTGCGGCGAGCGGTACCCTGCCCTCCTAAAAAAATGCTCTTTACTTGCCTTATTAGCGATCAATCCACTACTAATCAAAAGGAAAAAGCTTAGCTTATCGTCACTCCTTCATAGCTAAGGACCATACATTTTGGATGGAAAGTCAACCCGGTTATCCCGGTTTCCATCTTTTACCCCAATTTTCTTTTTCTCTTTATTTATCATATTATTATTATTATTATTATTATTATTATTATTATTATTATTATTATTATTATTATTATTATGTTTTCTTATTGCAAGCTTAAATTGAGAAATAAAAAAATTGTAAGAGGACCCATACAATCAATTTTCATGAATATAATGAAAAAAATAAATTAGATATCGAAATATAAACAATTACAAGTAAAAAAATTATCACATGCTAAAAATAATTCGTTGATGTCATTATATAAATTTATTAAATTTAAAAGATGAAAAAACACTTGAAACGTTGACTTTGCAACTAATAACAAAATCATTGTGCAATGAATTGACTTCTCAGTCCTTTCGCCAAAATCAAATTGCTCTATAAGGACTTTCAATATCTAAAATTAAGACGAGTGATATCGATTACGCATAAACAAATGAATTAGAGATTAACGAACCTTTCTCCAAAATTACGACTTATTCAATTACAAAATCGTACAACAATTGAAATTCAAAGCATACGGGATAATTACATATTCTACAAAAATAATAATAATAATAATTACATTCCTTTTTTTTTTTTTGAGTTATTAAGTTTTTCTTTTTACTTGGGAGCAATATGCACATAATCTTTTTATTTGGCTAGAGAGTAATAACGACTATTTTAAAAGTTGTAATTGAATTCTTTATATATTTCTTATTATTTGAATAATATTGAAGGATTTGTTTCTTATTATGTGAATATTATTACCTTGATTTGTTTCTCAATTTGAGCTTGCAATAAAGAATTGTACAAATCTCAGAAAAAAAAAGAAAGAAAAATAGAGTAAAAATGAAACCGGTTGAGGAGGCCGACATTTCAAGTCTTTTTTCATCTTTTAAATTTAAATAGATCTATATAATGACATTAACGCATTCTTTTAGCATGTGGTAATATTTTAGACTTGTCATTATTTATATTTCAGTGTTTAATTTATCTTTTTGTCATATTCATGAGAATTGATTGTGTGGGCCCTCTTATAATTTTATATCTCAATTTAAGTTTGCAATAAGAAAACATAAAAATCAGAAAAATAAAGAAAAATAGGATAAAAAATGGAAGCCGGTTGAAAAAAGTCAACCGGTTTCCATCCAAAAAGTGTGGTCCTTAGTTCACCGTCACTCCATCACTTAGTTAAGCCGAACCCATATGATTACTCCAGGTTCATTTCCTATTCGAGAAAACTACTTGGAGCTCGGCTATGAGGAAATAATTCCTCTGGAATCCCCCCCTTGTCCCGATGTTGCCGGCCTGGCCGGCCTTTGATGGATTGGTTCGGAGAATTTCAGTTGACACGCAAAGTCTAATCTAAGCAAAAAAAATTTATAAAAATAATTTACTTACGATCCTTTCACCTTTGACCATTTAGATGTTCGATTAATTAAATTAAACCCGAACGCCGTCCTGAAATCAAGGGCCCATCGCTCGCTCCCACAATCGTCCGAACTCCCAAAGCCCCAGATCGCCCATCCCCAAAGCCCTAGGCCCAGTCAAGAAGAGATTGCGGCCGTCGCCCCGCACCGAACTCGACGGCCACGATCACGGCTCGAAGTGACCGCGCGAGATGTTCAACCCCACCCCAGAACCCCCAAAAAAAAAAAAAAAAGAAAAACGGATTTGAATTCAAAAACTTCGAAACGCAACGTTACGATATGACTCTTCGATTCTGAAAGCAAATCGCGAAAGCTTGTCCGCTTTCTTTGGGCGCGTTTATTTGTGTTTTTGTTCAAAAATTGTTCCGAGAAATAGAAATAAAAAAAAACTATTTCGGGAGCGATTTTTGAATAAAAAAAGCGTTTGGTAAGTGTAAAACATTTATGTTCTTGAAATAAAAAAAAATGTAAAACACATTTGGGGGCTGCATGACAACGTTTCTCTTCCTCAAAATTTTCTGTTCTTTTGTTCCCCTAACAAAAAAAAAGAAAAAAACCTGTTTGGTAAAACATTTGTTTCGGGAAGAGTTTTGAGAAGCAAAAAAATTGCTTCTTGTTAGGAACAATTTCTAGAAATGAGCTGATTTTCTTTTTTAATTTTCTTTTATTTCCTTTTCTTCTTTGCGGTCATCGTCAACCGCCGGAGCCACCGCCCACCGCCGCCGCCGCCGCCGGCCGCCGCCGGTTGCCGCCGGTCGTCGCCCGCCACCGCCGCTCGTCGCCGGCCGCCGCATCCGCCGCCGGGTCACATGCCGCCGCCGCCGCTGTCCGCTGGGCCCCGCCTCCGCGCGCCGGCCGCGGTCGCCGTTGCTCGCCGCCGTCGCCGCCGCCACCCGCCGGCGGGCGGCGGCGGCGGCGATCCGTCGGCAAAAATAAAAAATGAATAAATACAAAAAAAGAAATTGTTGCGTTACCAAACGCATTTCTATTCTTTTTCTATTCCAAGAGTAGAAATTTTTTGTGTCGTTACCAAACGGGTTCTTTTACTTAAATTGTTCCTGAGCGAAATAGAAAAGAACTATTTCGAAAAAAAAAACTCTTCCCGGGAACGAAGCGTTGTCATGCGCATTTGCGGTAATCGCACTCATTTCTGTTCCTAGAAAAGAAAAAGAACAAAAACACGTTTGGTAAGGGTGTGTTTGGTAACATTTGTTTAAAAATTATTTTTGGGAACAAAAATAGAAAAAAATATTTCTTCTTCGGGGAACAATTTTTGAACAAAAAAACACGTTTGGTAAACTGCATTCGAAAATATAAAAAGAATAGAAATATGTTTGGTAAATTTGTATAATTTTTTTATTTCTTTTAATTTTTAATTTTAATTTTTCTATTTTCTTTCTTATTTTTCTTATTTTCTTATTTATTTTTCCTTTTCTCTTTTTTTCTTCTTTTGGTGGTCGTAGGCCTCGCCATGGCCGACGACGGCCGATGAGGGTTGGTGGCCTCGCCTAGCCATGGTGAGGTTCGCCGCCCCGACGAGGCCGAGCCTCGCCGTAGCCGGGCGAGGCTTGGCCTCACCTTGGTTGGGCGAGCTTGATCTCGCCCAGATCCGGTGAGGCCGAGCTCGCCTAGCGGCCGGTGAGGCCGCTCGCCCAGGCCGGCACGAGGTCGGCCTCGCCTTGGCTGGGTGAGCTTAGCCTCGCCAGGGGCCGGCGACGCTCCAACGAGGTTGTTGGCCCTCGACGGCTGGTCGCCGGCCATGGCCGAGGCCGGCGACCGGCCAAAGAAAAAGAAAGAGAAAATAAGAAGAAAAAAGAGAGAAAAAAATGGAAGAGAGAGAAAAAGTGTTCTTAAATTTTGTTCCAAAAACAAGAAACAAAATTTTTTTGTTTCTTGTTTCTGTTCTAGATGTGTTTCTGGGAACAAAAAAATAGATTTGGAACAAAAACGCAAACAAACGCGTTTCGTTCCTTTTTTGTTTCCAGAACAAAAGAACAAAAATTATGTTCTACGGAATGTAAAACAAAAACCAAACAAACAGGCCCTAACTGTACAAAATTTTTGTTCCAAATTTTTCAAAAAATGCTCTTTTTTTTTAAATAAAGTTTAAACTTGATATTGAATTCTCATTCTCATGAAATGCTTATTAATTTAATTTTGTTCATGGTAAGTGAAGACAAACATTCTGAACATGATCATATGGCATACTTTGTAGAAAATTTTGTAAGTAAAGTTTGTATCAAATTTTTTTCAAGTGCTTTTTTTATTTTTTATTTTTATATAATGTAAACTTGATATTGAATTCACATTCTCATGAAATGCTCATTAATTTAATTTTGATCATGGTGAGTGAAGAAAAATATTTTCAACATGGTCATATGTGCATACTTAAAAGAAAATTTTCGTACAATAAGAACTAGCAAAAAGAAGAGTATCTTAATCACTGCCTGCGGTGGCCCATTTGGATAAATGCTCCCATGATCCTTTGCGAGAGGAGAGGAGTTCGAATCCCGCTGGCCGCACGAGATCTTAAGTGCGACGTCGGGGTGGTGGGTTCTTCACTAGCGTCGCCCCAGAGTTTACCCCTCATTACCTTGGGCCTATCGGGCTGTCAGTATTGGTACGGTGCGCGGGTTCCCTGGGTCATCAAAAAAAAAAAAAGAGTATCTTATACATCTCAACATGAACCCTTCCATACATGACATCACAATAATGAAGTAATATAGTTCATTGTTCAACTTCATCATAGTGAATACTTAAAAACAATATTACAAAAGTTGGAAACACAAAGTCAACAAATCTCACGCATATTGTGATCCCTTGCCATTTTATTTGTAATACTTATCCTAAGCATGTTTATCCCAAATGCCTGCTCATGCGATGTATCATTTACAACCTCCACTTCTATAGGTCCAAATGGATACTCCGGATCGCCATATATGGAAAAATTTCTGTCCATCCTATCTTGATTACGAATGTAATTATGAAGAGCACAACATGCAATTACAACAAGTGTTTGCTTCCGAATTGTAAATGGAGGCATATGTCTCAAAATGGTGAAGCGATTCTTTAATACCCCAAATGACATCTCAATTACATTTTTTAGTGAAGAGTGTTTATAATTGAATAACTCTTTTGTTGTTCTTGGCCGTCTCCCACTCCCTCTATATTCGCTGAGATGATATTGTTGCTTTCTAAATTGAGTTAAAAATCCCGGAAGTGCTGCATAACCGGAATCTACCACGTAGTATTTCCCTACAACATGATATATATATATATAAATTTGTTGTGATATTCAACCATAATATAATCACAAATGTCTATATAAACAAAGTAAATACTAGGTGGTGGTCAGGGAAATTGCAATTGAGGAGTTTCAAGTGCTGCCAAAAGCACTCGACAATCATTGGCAGATCCTTCCCATCTAGCATACACGAAAGTAAATTTCATATCAAATGAGCAAACACACAACACATTCTGGGTGGTAGTCCATCTCCTGCCTCTAAATCGAACCTGCTGAGACACCGGGATAATAGCATTTATATGGGTGCTATCCATAACACCTACGTAGTCCTGTCAATTTATTACCAATCTAAGATTATATAAGATTATGAACTACATGTATTTGACGGTATAAAGTCGATATAGAAATCATACCTTGAAGTAACATTTATGACTAGGATTCATAAGAATTTCTTGTGGGATAACATCAAAGGACGGTGATTTGATTATCTCTTTTGAAAGTTTGATAATTGCTTTCAACACTTTGTTGAAATATTTGCTAATCGTTTCTCCAGAATGTTGAAATCTCCCACATAAATCTCTATTTGAGCTACTGTGACAAACCAAAGATAAGAATATCCCAATTTGTTCATCTATTCGAACAAATCGACTATCTTTTAACCAACCCCTTACTCTCATCAAATCACATAAATTCAGAAAAACATGTCTCTCCATCCTGAAGGCTTCATATATCATATCTGAATGTCCATAAACAATTTCCATTATCTATTCGGATCCTGATAATTTACTGTCCCTAATGGGTTCTCTTGTATGCACGGACGCGTCAATCGCAACCGTGCACAACCACGCTAGCAATATATGAAGATCATCATCATCCAAGAATTGTTCAACTGGTTGTACCTGTTCACTACATATACTATTTGATCCATCTTTCATAGTACCTATACCATCACAAAAATATAAAAACATCAATATAGATTTTGAAAATATATCCAATAACAGTCAATAACATAAGTCATAGTCTCAATAGAAGATGCCATTACATATAAGTACCAAGAGTCTCAACACCAATATCTTTAAAAACTAAATATTAATGGATAACATAAGTTATACAGTCTAATGGAACCCCATTTAATCCATAATATATTTCCAAATATCTACTAAGGATGATAAAGAAGTCCATTTCTTCTTTCAGGTGGAGATTTAATGAAAGCCACCCACTATCGCATGCTCGTTCCACTGCTTTATTGTAAGCATCTTGGTCTATCTCAGGCATACTAATTAAAATATCCATCACAACAGCTACGGAGAAAGGGTCTACAGGTGATGGCATAACCCCAGAGGCCGTAGAGCCACTACCAGATTGATTTGACCTAACTTTCAAAAAGTCTTGTATGGCTTTATAAGTGTCATCAATACTGTTTTAGTTACTCTTCCTTCTCCTCTTAGTATTTGGAGTCCTATCCAATTTGTGCTTTCCACGAGTTGAAGTTGCAGCATTATCTGATGTAAAGACTCTCTCATCAATGTGGTGATCACTGAAGTCATCTGTATGGCCACCACCATCATCACTATATGCATTGCCACCACTGTTGTCACCATATACATTGCCACCACTGTTGTCACCGCCTACATTGCCATCACCATTGTCATCTTCCTCCGACACCGTCAAATCTTGAGCATTTCCTATGCCATATTCCCCAGTAGCATATGTACCACCAAATACAATACATAGCTTGGGATACTGAGGAAATCCATCATTCTTGAATTTTGCCCACTCAACATTCTCCTACAATTTTCATAATAATGACATTTCAGCAATATAATCATACATTTTAAAATTTACATATATAATGATATCAAAATGACCAAAAAGTTAAAAAGATACCTTGATATGAGATTCCCATATACTTTGATCGTCGACAACAACTCTTTTATTCACATTATCCAAACCAAATCCAGACTGAGACATAAGTTTCTGAAAACTGCTATACTGTTTTTTCAATTTGTTTACCTTGTTCCTTAGCTGGACCATGCTATATTGGCATCCTGTCTGTCTAACGAATTAGTCTGTATATTCCTCCACCCTGCTTTGTTGAAAGTAGAAAATGTGCGATTTCCCTTTCTGACCTCATCTACCAACAAACCGATAAATAGGTTGGTTACAGACTCGGTCCACTTTGCACTGTATGCCTGTCTCTCAGATGCCATTTAATCTTTGACCGGTTGAGCAGCATATGAGTTATGAGTTAAATCAATAACATAATACTATACATGCCATACGCAAAATCATTCTCAAGAGATGCAAGCGAAGAAGATTATAATGACGAAATTGATAATTCTTGAACTAACTTGTATAAAACAAATCATAAGTTGCATTTTGAGCTACAAGAACTACATAGTACTATGACTATCAATGATCAATGAAACAAAATGCTCAAAATAAAATAAAGAGCATTGTGAGAAACCTACCATGTCAAAATATAGGTCATATTTCAAACACTACAATAAAAGGAAATGTGAAAAGTTCAATCTTGCTCCAAATGAACCTAAACAACTACTTTCTCCAACTTTGTCTTTGAGCTGTGAAATCCAAATGATCGCCCGAGTATTTCATTGTAATGCTAGATATAATATGCAACCATGAAATTCATCCAACACAAGGCAGCATTACCCTTGGTTCTTACCTTCAAACACAAAAAGAAGTTCTTGAAAGTGGGTCCAGTCCTTCAGTGTTTCCTCTGTAAGTTTCTCAACTAGAGTCCCTCTCTGTCAAAAAGATAGCTCTCATGGTGATTTTGGATGAGCTCATAGTTCCTCAGCATAGTCTAAAGAAATTTACCACTGGGTCGCTCGAGCAAGCAAAGCATTGCTGCTCTGCTCACGATGCTCACTCGAGCGAGCGTTGCTGCTCTACTGAGCGAGCAGAGCAACTCGAGCGAGCGTCGCTGCTCTGCCGCTTGAGCGAGCAGCTGTCACCCAGATCTGCCATAGATCTGGGTGAGCAACGCTCGCTCGGGGCTCAAGCACGAGGACTCGCTCAAGCGAGCGTCTCGCAGATCTGGGCAAGCGCTAGCTTGAGCGAGCGGTCGCGCTCGACCTTGAGCAGCCGTCGCCCAGATCTGCGAGGGGTGGCTCTCACCGAAGCCCTCGTCAAACGGTGAAGGAGGAGCAGCAGTTGGTGAGCGTCGAAACTTACCTCGAATCAGAAGCTCCAGCTGGTGAAGGAGCAGCAGCTGTCGATGCCGGAGAGTCAGCCGAGTGGGGAGGCGCCGGATTGCTCGATGATGGTGAACCTGTGAGAGACGCCGGAAAAGGGAGAGACTCGCGCAGGGCACGAACGAGAAACACAAAAGAAACAAGTTCTTTTCATTTTTGTTCTTTTCGGCCCTTGAAGAAGTGTTTTTGGAACAAAAAAGTAACTTTTTTTTGTTTCTTTTTTTCGTTCCAATTTTGTTTCTGGAACAAAAAAACAGTTTTTGAACAAAAACGCAAACAAACGCGTTTCTGTTCTTTTTTTGTTCCCGGGAACAAACAAACAAAATTTTTGTTCATAAACAAGAAAAAAGAACATAAACATGCATGCCCTTTCTCTCTAATCGAAAGCATCTCTCTCTCTCTCTCTCTCTCTCTCTCTCTCGATTAAGGATCAAGAACGAGAGGTATATTCTCGGACCCATTTCTCTTTTCCGCTCAGGGAAGTACGAATATTTGCGGATATGTTGAGAACCTGGTTCCTCCATCTGCCTTGTTTTGTTCCTCGCTTTTGCCCGAAAGCGATGAGGCGACGGATTCTTGATCTTTGAATCGTCGCAAGTTCGGCATTTGATTCGAGATTCTAATGCTACATGTCCATTGTTTGGTAGTGGGCAAAGAGGGATTGGCTCTCGTGGAGGATTCGAAGAAAGCGAGGATGCACGACATCATTTTGGCTTCCAGGAAAGCTGAAGAAGAAGGTTTGGCCTGTTTATACGACTCTAAGATCTTTTCTTTTGATGAATTTTGGGACTGGGGAATTGTCGGTTTTCGGGTTTGTTTGATGTGCTTTTTCGCAGCTCGGAGACGGTATCGGGCCGATAAGTGGCTCAAAGGTCTCGTGGGTCCGCTTGGATTGCCACGTCAGCCATCAGAGAGGGAGTTCTTTTCTTGTTTGAGGAATGGCCAATTCCTGTGCAATGCCATCAATGGAATTCAACCTGGAACTGTGTCCAAGGTGTTGAGTCCATCTCATTGATTGTTCTCTTGCCCTAGAATTTACATTTCAGTCGGTCGAGGAAAAGGAGGCGCTTGTTTAACTAGAGTAGATGGAATTTGAGTGTGATCGTGTTAGCATTGGACCACCTTGCATCTCTCTTGGGGTCAATTGTGTTGGAAGATATGCACGAGTTGTGCAATATTCTTTGAGATTGAGATTTATATGCTAGATCAATCAATGTCAATCCAATAGTGGAATTGATTTTATAATATACTTTAATTCCTTTTCTTGAACATGTCTAGTGCTATAATTGTAGAGCATTGTACATTAAATCAAATATGGAAAAGAAATAAAGAATACATTCCCATATTTTTCCTTCGTTATTCCTTCTCTTCCTTGCTTTCTTTCATGGTATCAAAGTGGGATATGCTTGTGATTTAGCTTCAGCTTCTGCGATATTGATTGCCTACCGATTTCTTATTATTTCGATGAGAGATATGTTAATCTGCAAATAACATTAGCACTTTGGCGTAGGAATCAGTTTCTTGAAGATATAAAAGCAAGTGAAGAAAATGAATTTTTTACCATGAGGAAAGAAATTTTTTTTTTTTTTTTTTTGGTAAAAGGTAAGAATATATTGAGCTTTGAACCAAATTTACTAAAGTTCGGCGCCAAAAACTTACACTCAAAGTGACAACATGTCAGAATGAGTGGAAGGGAGCCGAAGTAAAACAGAAGACCGCAAACAAAGCGGACCAAAACAAGCACAAAACAGTCTAAACAACAGGCAAAAGGAACCTAGCAAGAAACAACACTAGGCAGCATAAGGCCGGATGGGCCCCACAGCCTCAGGCCGCATCTGCCAGCTACAAAAGTGAAGAGCCACCAAGGAGAGAGCCGCATGCAGGGAGAGCAGCGATTCGGCAATCAGTAGACGAGTTAAGGCCCTACGGGAGCAGGAGAGTCCCTAGCAGAGAAGATAATCGGATCAATACCCCAGTTACGGTGTAGCCTCCTATTTCTAAAAGTATCATCCACACTCCTGAAAGTGATGGCCTTGTCGACGACTTTAGAAAGATGATTTTTCACTGCTGGAATGGCTAAGTTATGCTCCTTAAAGAGAATGTTGTTCATGTGCTTCCAAATAAAATAACAAAGAGCACCAAAAGAAAAACGAATAATGCACTTATAGAAGTCTTTGCCCGAAAGAAAGGAGATGGCCCAATTGAGGTTCTCACCCCATGACCTGTTCCGCCATGGAAGGTTGCATCTTGCGGCCCAAAAGAAAGCAATGCTAGCAGTGATGCGACATCCAAAAAATAGGTGATCTATAGAATTCAGCACCTCATTGCAAAAAGGACACAAGGCGCTATCTATCCTACTATAAGATAATAACAAAGCTTGGGTAGGAAGCTTGCATTTGGCAATAAGCCACAAGTTTACTTGGTACCTTGGAGTGATCGAGTTGCTCTAGATGAACGCATGCCAGAAGACCCGAGCTTTCTTCCTCCTAATGATCTCCCAAGCCGAAGCCACCATGAAGAGGTCAAAAGTGTTCCCCTTCCAGCTAAAATGGTCCGAGTTTTGGGCAAGGACCGGAAGGGGAAGCTCCGAAGAATCCAAAACCATCTTGACCATCAAGCCATGATTGGTGAACAGGTCCGCTACTGTCGCTTGCCTAGAAAGGCCAGAGCCATAAATGGCAGAATCCGAAAAACGTAAGTTCAAGGGACCCCTGGGGTGCCAATTATCAAACCAAAGAGACACCGATCAGCCATCCCCAATCCTCCAATAGAAGGAGCTTTGAAATTCAGTCATGAGTTGGAGGATTTTCTTCCAAGCCCACGAGTAGAGGGTCGGCTTTTTGGCCACCCAGAAGTTCATGTACCTTTTTCCTTTGGACGTTTTCCTCGTATTTTCTGTCTTTCGTTTGTTTGTTGATCAGTAGGTGAGATGGTGATGAGCTCTACAGACCTGTAATGAATTGCGAGAATGAGGAAATAAATTCTTTACCGTCACCATGATAGAGAATTAACCATTAGCTATTAAAGAGCGTATATCATAAAAGGGAACGTCACAAATTCTAGAAATTCAAAACCTTACCTTGAGCTCACTTGCTGAGGTCGTTGGAGTCCAAGGTCAGCTCAATTCGGGCCCCTTCTTTCACTAGTAGCCCAATCTAGGGTAACCTACTCCGAGCTAGCCTACTCTGAGCTAGCCCATGGTGGGCCAACTATACTAGTGGGTGTCGTTTCCTGTACATCCAAATCCATGGTACTATGGGCCAAGCCCAGGTACTCCATAGTCAGGAGTTCAAGTTTCCGAAGATAATGTTTAGCCCAGTGATGGCCCACTAGCCATAGACGGGGTAAGCACAAACAGTGGGCTTGGAACTTCAAATGCAAGTTTATCAAATGGGTCAAATAATCCCGGTATAGGTGTGAATTCCTACCCAGCTCTTCTACCCGGATTTTTGTCATACCCTATCGCAGCCACCACTGGTCGCCTAGAACTCGGTGATGCCCTATACGTCTCTTTGCTAATGAACCAGAGCTTTCGCTCATCGATATACTAATAGGATCTGAGAAATACTCGATTTGAGCACAAGAATTCCGACGAGCCCTAGTTACTAAAGATAAAGATGGGTTCATCGATGGTTTTGTTTCGATTCTGATCGATGAGAGGATGGCAAGACAATGGAAAAAATGTAATCAATTAGTAAGAACATGGATTAAGAATTGCATAAGTCTAGCTATTCCCCACAACAAATTGAAAAACTATGTGGGACAATATAAAGGAAATGTATGGCAAATTGGGTTGTGCAAAGATTTTCTCACTAACCCAAGCGCTCTCAGAGTTGAAGCAAGGAAACATGAGCATCACCACATGCTTCAACAAGCTATCAGTCCTCTGGAATGAGCTAGAAGCAGCGGAGGAAAAGATCGAAGGAACCGAGGCAACTTTGCAACAATACAGGGCAATAAGAGATAGAGAGAAAATGACACGATTCCTCCTCATTTTGAACGATACTTACCTGACATTCAGATCTCAAATGCTAGCCATGGACTTAGTAACATCGCTCAATCATATTTTTCAGTTGGCCATCTAGGAGGAAAGTGAGAGAGAGGCTCACCTCACTAGAACACGACAAAGAAACGGAGAGCATCACCCTTGTAGCTTGCGGCGAGAGGAGAGAGGCGGGCTAGAGAACCCTAGAAAGAGACAACTTGTGATGAGAGGGGCTAGGGTTTAGGGTGGACTCGTGTGGTTTTAAGGTGCCTCGAGCGGACGGTCTAGATCACACGCTATGATCAAACAGTTGGAAGAGGCACAATCCTCCTTCAGAATTAGATGGTGGGCAAGGGGCTAGCTTTAAAGCATCTAACGGTCCAAAATCTTCAGGTGGATCAAAGACCTATGGGCAGAATGTGAAAGGAAAAAATAAATTATTTGGTGAATACTATGGGAGACCCCATCACAACATTGACAACTGTTGAAAGTTGCATGGTATGCCTAGTGAAAAAGGAAAAAGGGGGAAGGAATTTTCCGTGGCAGCCTATCAAATCAATAGCCCAATTGGTTCAAATAATGATCAGCCCATCACCCATGGGCAATATCAGCAACTTATGCAGGCATTACAAAAATTAGACATTTCTAACAAAGGAAGTAGTTTCTTAGGTATTTCTCATTGCCTGATAAATCTCATTTCTAGAAATGCGTGGATAATTAATTCAAGGGCTAGTGACCATATTGTTTGTGATAAGGAATTCTTTTCTATTGTTCATGAAGAATTTAATATTCCAGTTTTTATGTGACTATTGAAAAGAAACGCTACTCATATCACCCCTACAAGAATAGTTATTCTCAATCCTTAAATAACCCTGAGAAATGTCCTTTATGTCCCTAATTTTCAATTGAACCTCATTTCTATGTCTACAACTTATAAGGAAAACTCCGGTCAAATTTTTTTCAATATTGATATCTGCTTCTTTTAAGCCCTTTCGACTAGCAAACTGATGGGCTTATGTAGTCTTTCCGAAGAACTATATTTCTGGACTAACTTTCCAAGAATTTTAGATTTGTCTCAAATTTATTCCAATAAGCAATCATTGTGTAATGTGACTATCATTGATAAAAGTTTCCTTTTGCATTCCAAAATAGGCCATAGTGCTTTATTTCCCTACTCTCAATGTCATATTTGCCCACTTGCAAAATAATCACATGCACATTTTTCAGTTAGCAAGAGTCGTGCCAATAGTATTTTTTCACTAATTCATATTGATGTCTAGGGACCTTGCCATAGTCCTCATCATGATGGAACTCGATATTTCATTACCATCACGGATGACTATTCCTAGGCCACATGGTCTTCCTTATGCATTCTAAGGGTCAGGTTTTCTCAAATTTGGAGACAATTCTTTCCTTATCGAAGACCCAATTTGGAAAATCTATCCAATAGATTTGGACAGATAATGGAACAAAGTTTTTCAACCATGAGTGCATCTCTCTTTTCTCATCCTATGACATTTTACATGAAAGCTCATGCATGTACACTCCACAATAAAATGGGGTAGTGGAAAGGAAACATCGCCATCTTCTTTTGGAGGTTGCATGAGTATTGAAATTTCAGGCTTCCATTCCAGATAATTTTTGGGGAGATTGCGTGGTTACAACAACTTACTTGATTAATCGAATGTCAACAAAGGTACTCAACGGACGAAGCCCTTTTGAGCTCCTTTTTGGAAAGAAGCCATAATTGGATCATCTAAGAATATTTCAGTGTCTATGTTATGTTACTACAGTGGGCCCTCGGGACAAAATGGATCTTCGTGCCAAGCAATGTATTTTTATGAGATACCCAAATCTTCAAAAGGGTACCATATATTTGAACCTTCCATGGGAGAATTCCTTATAAACAGGGACGTCATATTCCATGAAGATGTGTTTCCATTTGCTAATGATCAGTCCCCAAGAGAAGACACCAATAATGCTTCTCAGCCATTTTCACTGGAGAAGAGGCATTCCAAGATCCTAAATATATCATGATTAGACATCCGGACAATCTCAACAAATCTTCCTCAACCAATTTGACAGCTGCTGAATTTATTTCTCCGTCAACAACATTTGAAGATGTGACTATTGAAGAAGTTCCAAATCCCATTGAGGGACCACTTTTGGAGGAACCTTTACCAACAAAGCAAGATCCTCCTCGATGTTCAGGCCGCACCACACGTCCACCATCATGGACTAAAGACTATGTTTGTGCCGTGCATAACTCGCTAGGTATTTATTATCACGAAACATTTTGTATTAGTCGGGACATAGGTGCTGTATTAGTCGCATATTTGAAGAGCGGAAACCATCTAGCTATGATGAAGCATTCATGGATCCACGATGGCAAAAGGCCAAGGAAGCAGAATTGCAAGCCCTTAATGAAAATCATACATGGGATCTTCTGACTCTACCTTCCGATCGTAAGTTGATTGAATGCAAATGGGTTGATAAAGTATCAAGTAGATGGATTGATTGAATGATATAAGGCTTGATTGGTGGTTAAGGGGTTTATGTAGCGAGAAGGATTTGACTATCACGAAACATTATCTCTAGTGGCCAAAGACGTCACGGTCTGTTCTTTCCTATTGGTTGCGGCTTGGCAAGATTGGCCATTATACCAAATGGACGTTCACAATGCATTTTTTTATGGTGATTTAGATGAAGAAATTTATATAGAATTTCCTTAGGGCTTATGGAGACAATGGGAGGAAAGACTATGTCGCCTCCGCAAATCTCTTTATGATCTCAAACAAGCATCCAGGTAATGATATGCAAAATTTGCTAATGCTTTCACAGCAGTAGGTTTCAAACAGTCCAGATATGACTATGCTTTTTTCACACAGACAAAAAGTACGTCATCCATTTACCTAATGATATATGTTGATGATATACTCATTATTGGATATAATGCAATTGCCATAAATAGCCTTAAGGAATACTTGCACTCTATATTCCACATAAAGGACTTGGGATCCCCTAAATATTTCCTAGGAATTGAAATTGCCCAATTTGATCAAGGGATTTCTTTCAGCCAATGGAAGTTTGTATTAGAAATCATATCATAAGTAGGTCTGTCAGGATGCAAGCTAGCTATTGTTCCAATCGAGCAAAATGTCAAGTTAACTACGATGGACTATGATGAGGGAACTTCTCAAGATGATCCTATCCTTAGAGACCCATTAGGTTACTAAAAGCTCGTTTGGAACACTCATATATTTGACAATGACCAGACCAAATATATATTATGTTGTGCAAACACTCAGTCAGTTTATGTATAAGTTGAAGCAATTCCATATGAACGTCGCCTTAAAAGCCGTGAAATACTTGAAGAAATGCTTAGGATTAGGGATACTCCTTTCTAGAAAGTGCAATATGGAAATGACGGCTTATTGTGATCTTGATTATGCGACTTGCTCGATGAGTAGAAGATCAATTACAGGATTCCATATCATGCTAAAAGAATCTTTACTCTCATGGAAGATGAAAAAGCAGCCAACCGTCTCATTATCTTCAGCAAAGGCAAGATACCGAGTTGTGGCAAAAATCACTTGTGAGATAATGTGGGTGTGAGGCTTACTTCGAAGCCTCGGGGTACAAATAAGGGACCAACCAAGTCGTTTTATGACAATGATGTAGCTCTCAAACTTGCATCCAATCCCATAGTGCATGAAAGAACAAAGCATGTAGCAGTGGATTATCATGTCATCCGAGAGAAGATTCAAGAAGGGGTAATTGAAACAAGAGAAATTGGGACTACAGGACAGCTTGCAAATGTCTTTCATCAAACCGCTTTGTCAGAGACATCACACATATCTGTTAAGTAAGTTGGGTGTCTTGGACATCTACAAGCCACCGGTTTGGGAGGGAATGTTGGCAAATATGCGCGAGTAGTGCAATATTATTTGAGATTGAGATTGATATGCTAGATCAATCAATATCAATTTAATATTGGAATTGATTTTGTAATATACTTTATTTCTTTTTCTTGTACATGTCTAGTGCTATAGTTGTAGAGCATTGAACATTGAATCGATGCAGAAGAGAAATACATAATACATTGCCATATTTTTTTTCTCGTTCTCCCTTCTCTTCCTTGCTTTCTTTCAAATTGGATTAACTGAGATGTTTGGCTTGTATCTCTCCTTGAAACACAGTTACCAAGAAGGAAATTTGAGATTCGTTTGTTCAATTTGATTCACCTTGTATTCGTGATGATTGTTAGGTGGCGGAGAATTATTATCCTCAGCTACTGCACACAGGTGAAACCCAATCATTGACCGCTTATCAATACTTTGAGAATGTCTAGAACTTTCTCGTGGCGGTTGATTGGGGATGGGCAAGAAGCCTCATCGGCCATTGTGGGGGAAGAAGGAGAACAATAGAAAGAAAGGAAAAAAGAAAAGAGAAAAAATAAATAATAAATAATTCTAATAAAATAAAATATTATCAAAAAATTATCACGTCACCATCAATTGCACATCGACGTTAGCCAGTTAAATTTAGTCGGATGAATTGAGTTGGCACAAATGCAAAAGATTGAGAAACGAATTGGTAAAAAAAAAAAAAATATTATGACTAAATTGATATAATTACAATAGATTTAGAACTCTTTTTAATAATTTTCCCTTTACTATAAAAAATCCTTGAAGTTAATTTAGTGATCGGCAAAAGCTCCGACTATTTTGTGACTTTTGAATGCATATTTGCGTAGGGCTTTGCCTCCCTCCCACCCCCATTCCGCTAGCTTTAATAAATCTCTAAGGATATATGTAAATCGTCCATTCACCTATATCAAGTAAGGCTATGACCTAAAGTTAGTTAATATAAGTTGGCATCGTAGAAACTTAAACATAAGATCGGCTGGATTCAAATCAGGTGCGTAACTACTCAGTTGATTCTTGAGGACAATTTTTCACGAGGCTATTAATGGATTAACTTAATATTTGAAGAAGCAGTAGAGTGGTGTCTCTGTATAAAAGTATTAGGTTAGATTGCACTTTCCATTTCAAGAGTTTTATGTCTGATGTGCTCGAGGCGGACCATCTAGAGAGGGGGACCTTGACAAGCTCTACCTTCTCAAAGAATCAACTGCACTAATAATGGTGTTACCATCCTTTTTGCAATGTAAAGGGCACGAAGGATTCATTGACAAACTTAGCTCCCCAGCGATAGATATCAAACGGAATTTGAATCGATGAGTTTTTCTTCTTTTTTTCATAACGAGAAAACCCTTTTTAAAGAGGTTAAGCTTAGGCAATACAATGGCAAATTAACCTCGCAGCCCAAGACATTTCAAGCATTCGACATGAGAGTTTTGTGACGTTGGTTCGTAAGTAAATTTTGCCAAACCACTCTTCGTGCAACCTGGAATCGTTCATTGTGCAATCTAGACTTTCCTCAAGTTGCTACAACAGAAGTACCTACCTCATAGATCTCGCGGATCAAGCACCTGAGATGACAAGTGATTTAACAAGTTTGGCACGTGTACGTCTTACTATGTTGAGATGAAATTGATCATAATGTAGAAACCGCCGATATTCATGAATTATAAGCCTCTATAATGTCAGATCTTTAGCTTATTCGTGTCATTAATTTGACTCTGCTAATCCTTTGTTGGAAATTAAAAGAAACAGCATATAAATAAAAAAGGATTATATCATAATTACGGCTGTCCAATTTATCGAGCATCTACTCCTTCATCTATATACTGATATTATTTATCTCATAATAAATACGAGCTTTCTTGGAATTATCAGAAAAAAAAAAATCAGTTTGGAAAGTGATTTCGAGTTTGCTTTTATCAGAAAAATGGAGGTAATAAATATGTCAGGCTACTTATTGATCATCTCATAAAATTAATTGAACTCAACCGCCATTCTTTTCGAGTTTTAGCAGTTCGAGCATTCAGCTTGCTTGAGATTTGAAATTCAATACACACATTTAGTGCAGCGAGCGGTATTTCTGCCCTCCTAAAAAACTGCTTTTGACTTTCCTTATTAGCGATCAATCCACTAATAATCAAAAGGAAAAAGCTTAGCTCATCGTCACTCGTCACAGCTAAGGACCATACATTTTGGATGGAAAGTCAACCGGTTTCCATCTTTTACCCTATTTTTCTTTGTTATTAGTTGTAAAGTCAACATTTCAATTGTCTTTCCATCTTTTGAATTTAATAGATATATATAATGACATTAACTAATTCTTTTAGCAGGTGATAATATTTCTTATTTGTAATTATTTATATTTTGGTATTTAATTTTTTTATTATATTCATGAAAATTGATTGTTTGCAATAAGAAAACATAAAAATCAGGAAAAAAAAAAGGATAAAAGATGGAAACTGATTGAAAAAAGTCAACTGGTTTCCATACAAAATGTGTGGTCCTTAGTTGACCATCACTCCGTCAGTTCCCTAAGCCGGACCCATATGATTATCCTGGATTCATTTTCTACTCGAGATAACTATTTGAAGCTTGGCTATAAAGAAATAATACCTCAAGAACCCCCCCTTGTCTCGATGTAGCCGGCCTGGCCGGCCTTTGACGGATTGGATCAGAGAATTTCAGTGCGACGCGCAACGTTTAAACTAAACAAATTTTTTTATAAAAATAATTTACTTAGGATCCGTGCACCTTTGACCATTTAGATGTTCGATTAATTAAATTGAACCCGAACGCCGTCCTGAAATCAAGGGCCCATCGCTCGCTCCCGCAATCGTCCGAACTTTCAAAGCCCAAGTTGCCCATCCCCCAAGCCCTAGGCCCAGTCAAGAAGAGATCGCGGCCGTCGCCCGGCACCGAACTCGACGGCCACGATCGCGGCTCGAAGTTACCGTGCGAGATGTGCCCCCCCCGAACGGATTTGAATTCAAAAAGTTCAAAACGCAACGTTACGATTCTGCAGCCGGACTCGAACCCCCACGACTCTTCGATCCTCAAAAGGAAATCGCTAAAGCGGGTCCACTCTCTTTCTCCCTGATCGAAAGTCTCTCTCTTCTCTCTCTCTCTCCAAGATCAAGAACGAGAGGTATATTCTCGGACCCATTTCATATATGTCGAGGACCCAGTTCCTGTATCTGCTTCGTTTCGTTCCTCGCTTTTTGCCCGTTGGAAAGCGATGAGGGGGCGAGTTCTTGATCGCTGAGTCGTCGCGAGTTCGGGATTCGATTCGAGATTCTAATGCTGCATGTCCGTTGGTTGGTAGTGAGCGAAGGGAATGGCTCTCGTGGAGGACTCGAAGAGAGCGAGGATGCACGACATGACTTTGGCTTCGAGAAAAGCTGAAGAAGCAGGTTGGTTGGTTCCTTTGTCCGACTTTAAAGATCCTTTCTTTTGATGAATTTTGGGACTGGGGGTTTGTCGGTTTTTTTTGGGTTTGTTTGATGTGCTTTTCGGCAGCTTGGAGACGGTATCAGGCCGCCGAGTGGCTCGAAGGTCTCGTGGGTCCGCTCGGATTGCCGCGTCAGCTGTCGGAGAGGGAGTTCATATCTTGTTTGAGGAATGGCCAATTTTTGTGCAATGCCATCAATAGAATTCAGCCTGGAGCTGTTCCCAAGGTATTGAGTCCATCTCATTGATTGTTTTCTTGCCCTTGAATTTATATTCCAGTTGGCCGAGGAAAAGGAGGCGCTTGTTTATTTAGAGTAGATGGAATGCGTGTGTGATCATGTTAGCATTGGACCACCTTGCATCTCTATTGGGGTCAATTGGAGTAACCGAGATGTTTGGCCTGTATCCCTTCTCAAAACACAGTTACCAAGATGGGAAAATTGAGATTTGTTTGTCGATTTGATTTACCTTGTATTTGCAATGATTGTTAGGTGGTGGAGAATATCTCTCCTCAGCTATCTTACACAGGCGAAACCCAACCATTGACCGCTTACCAGTACTTTGAGAATGTCCGGAACTTTCTCGTGGCGGTTGAAGATTTAAAGCTCCCGGCATTTGAAGCTTCGGATCTTGAAAGGGTAAGTTAAGACTCACTACGGTTTTGTGCTTTTTAATGTGTTTATATTGGAAGGGGTGAATGATATTTTAAATCGGATCTCGCAGGACACTTTGGATGCAGGATCAGCGGGTAAGGTCGTCGATTGCATTTTGGGCCTCAAAGCTTACCACGAGTGGAAGCAAATGAATAGCGGTGATGGACTTCATAAACATATGAGATCTCCTCTGGTCATGCATTCTGCTAATAGGATGAATGCTAGATCCACAGCTGCGACTCCATTGGACTCTCGCAGACAATTGTTCGACGCATCCTGCGCAAATGAAAGACAGCCCCCTATTGGAGAAAGTGGAAGTTTTGAAGGTTAATTTACTTCACATGTCTTTGAGGACAACCTTCATTTCTTATATGTAGGCTAAGCACTGTAATGCCTAGGTTCTCTTTGATGGAATAATATGTTTCGTTTATGGCGAAAAGATGATAAATATTAGTGGGAATGTGGGCCATTGAAATTTAATTTTTCGATGAATAAATGATTTTGATGTGCATGGAAACACCTCGCTAGTAATATTCTGCAACTACAATAATAGGTTTTCTTACATGACTTGATCAAAACTGCAGAGCCTAAAAAGTATATGTCCTATTGTCCTTGGAAGACCATACCAGTTTCGACTAGTTACGTTGCTGGTTGAACATGAAATCTACATGTCAGTTTAGTCCTCAATTGCCTTCACTTTTTCCCCACTGACAATCTTTCGGTGCTTCATTCGGTATCATAGGATCAATAGTCAAGTTATTCACTGACTATATGGTTGAGGCGAAGGAAAACGTTGACAGGAACCTTTTAGCCACCATTGTTAATGGTACACAGGTAAGAAGTCAGACTTTGACAAAATCACTACGAAATTGCAGGCCTGGTTCCTGATATTTCTTCTATGCTGTTTTCTTCTGTCATAGGATTCAGTCAAGCTCTTCATGAAAATAATCTCACGTTATTTGGAGGAGCAACCTCAAGGCAAGCACCCCGAGGTAAGAAGTTTGATTTTCTTCCATAGCAGCATTGGTTGCTCATTGCTTATATGCCTCACATCTATTAAGTATTTCTTCACAAATGCACTAGAAGGTAGAAAGAGTACAAATCGCACAGCTCATAGATTGAGTGAGAAGGCATTGCTTTCTTCTATTGCATAGATAGAGCAAATATTGCCTGTAGAAATTTTGCACACGCTTTTTGTGCCTAGTTGATGTGTATGAGATTAAAATTATAGTTGTAAGACTAACCAGAGGGGTAAATATGTTGTTTTTTTCCAGTGCTTCCTTTGCATCCATACAAGAAATACAGTGCACTAAACGTCACAGGAGTGGCATTTCCATTTTTTTCCTACAAATAAAATAAGCAGCAAATCTTCTTTGCTGACTGTATGTCATGTCCAACCGTCAGTGAAACATTCTGTACTCAAATCTACTGCCCAATATAATTGATATAGGGATGAGAAACTTGGAGTTTATTAAATTTTTCACTTTTTGATACTGATGGTTTTTGTTTCCTATCATAATCACAAATGACGTGAATTGTTTCAACATCCAATTTCAGCTGGATTTAGTTTTTGGAGATTTACTAAAAGAAAGAGGCAGGTTGCTTTCAACATCCTCACCCCTGGAGGATTTGTCCACTCGAGGATCCAAGGTATGTTATCTTTGTGAACTTACTCCCCTGCAGTTAAGTTGCAGTTACTGATATCCTTTTTCCTGCCTTTGTCATATGGTGTTGTCGATTGGCATGAGATAATTTGTGCAAGAAATTTATATATATTATGTTCCCTTAATTTGCTCTTGTTACCACATTAGTTGATGCTTTATGATGACTTTTTGGTCAATTGGCATGATCAGGTGTGGGTTGTTGTCCTTATTGGAATGGGTATCACATTCTCTTTCTATTATGTACTCTGAAAAGAAAAAATTAAGCAGCTCATTGGTCAACGATCACTTGATTATAGAAGCTAGAAATTAGTTCTTAGTACATATGGTTACCTGAATATCTTTCTGCTCGCAATTAAGTAGCTATTATCACTGTGGAGAATTTGTAATCTGATGCCTCCGCACTCTTCTTGTTCATAGTGCTGCAGAACCTGCTCAAAAGAGGGTAACTGCGATCATCGAAATGTATTTGAGATGCAAGAGAAAGAACTTTTGGTGAGTGCCTTATATATGATGCAGCAAATCTTTAGGAAAGAAAAGCTCGCGGACTTCTTTTGCTGATTTTTGCAAAATGAATTGGAAAGATTTTGTTTGATAAAAAGATTTTAGTAGGGGTGGTTGGGACCATAATAGATATTTTCAATTTTCATTTAAACTTGCTTGCAGGATAGAATAATAAAGCAAGGTCTTTAAGTTAACGTGATTTCATGTTCCCGTCAACAATTGTAAATGACAAGAAAGTCTAATATTTGCATCTTGCAGGATCTTAAAACTTTGTTGGTGAAGACAAAAAGGGAGTTTGAAGATCTGCAGTCCCAGTTTCAGAGAGATCTAAAACAGCTAGGTAGGAAAAGTAGACTTAAAAGGAGTAGTCTAATTAGTTCTTTTTTTCTGAGCACAGGCGAGGCTTAGGACATGGAGCTGCATGTTCCTTGTCCTTTTGCATTGAATGTCAACCGTTTTAGATGAGTGTCGTCTATATACTTTATTTATTACAGCTCCTCCGCTGAATGTTATTATCTCAGATTGAGGCCATTGTCATTAATATGCTCCCTAAGATTTGGCAATAAATCTCAAATATGAACTTGAAGAATGAATCTATGGGATGTTGTTATGACCTTCTTCTTGCTTTTGCATTTTATTAAACAGAATAAAAGCTAGATGTGACATGCTTCCTGAGCATTAATATGTGTTTTTGCTTTTCCAATGGATCAGGCAATCAAGTCCAGGAGATGTCTACTGCTGCCCTTGGATATCATAAAGTGGTGAAGGAAAATCGAAACCTTTACAACATGGTTCAGGATTTAAAAGGTTAGCCTTTTTTTTCAAGGAGAGTTAGGGCGCGCATGTTTTTATTTCATTCTTTTTTCGTTCCCTAGGGAAAGAAAAAAAAAAGTGTTTGTTCGGGGGAACAATTTTTGAATAAAAAACGCGTTTGGTAAACTTGTTCGGAAATAAAAAATGAACAGAAACATGTTTGGTAAATTTTTATTCTTTTTTTTGTTTCTTTTACTTTTTTAATATTTTTATTTTATTTTTCATTTTTTACTTTCTTTTTATTTTTTTTTTTTTCGGCCGGTCGCCGGCCTCCGGCGACCGGCCGACGGGGCCGGCAGCCTCGCCCAGCCAAGGAGAGGCTCGGCCTCGACGGCGTCGCCGGCCCTTGACGGCCGGTCGCCGGCCATGGCCGAGGCCGGCAACGCTCAGCCAAAGAAAAAGAAGAAAAAAAGAAGAAGAAAAAAAGAAGAAGAAAAGAAGAAGAGAAGAAGAAGAGAGAGAAGAGAAACGTTTCTCCAAAATTGTTTCTGGAACAAGAAGTAAAAATTTTTGTTTCTATTTTGTTCCGGGAACAAAAAAACAAAAAAAGTGTTCAAGAACAGAAATAAAGAACAAAAACATGCAGGCCCTTATTTGTTTATGAATTGGATCGCATAACTCAATTTTTTGAGCAGTCTGCATTTATCTGCAGAAGTATATGCTTATCCATGGGTCAGTTGCTTTTAAAGGAGCTTTTGTGGTTTTATTTCCAATGTTACGAGTTTAATTTGACAAAAATCTTTACAGGAAATATACGGGTATACTGCAGAATTAGACCCATTTTTATTGCGGAAGCCAAAAATGTGGTAGATTTTATTGGAGAAGATGGTTCACTTGTGATTGTTGACCCTTCAAAACCCCATAGAGATGGAAGGAAAGTGTTTCGGTTTAATCGGGTTTTCAGTCCACTCGCTACTCAAGGTATCATTACACTTCATCTTACTGTCTAAGGGTATATCGTTGGCCAAGTGATTGTCCTGCAAGTTGATGTTCAGCTCCTAAATAATAATGTAATTGTTTTTCGCCATGCGGCCCTCTTTGCAGATGATGTGTACATGGATACTCAACCTTTGATTAGATCAGTTATGGATGGTTACAACGTCTGCATTTTTGCTTATGGTCAAACTGGATCGGGTAAAACACATACAATGGTAAGAACTTAAGTGTAGCTTTAGTAGATCCAACCTTTGTGCCAGATCACTTCCTAGGCTCCTAGATAATTTGTTTAAAATAAAAAGTGTGCATTTTCCTTGCTGTTAGATGGATGTACTGTTAATTTGTATATCTACCTGCAAAGCATGAACATAATTCAATCTAAGCAGATGCTTAAGATTGCTTACGTTGATTTGAGGAATAACTAGTTATTGCCTTTTGGAATTGCAGAGTGGTCCATCAGGAGAACTGACAAAGGACATGGGGATTAATTACTTGGCTCTCAACGATCTCTTCGAGTTGTCTAACAGAAGGAAGGATATTATAACTTATGATATTCACGTTCAGATGGTTGAAATATATAATGAGCAAGTGCGTGATCTCCTTGCTGAGGATTCAGCAGCCTCAAGATATCCTTTGAAATGGATTATTCTGTCTCATATAGATACATTTGATGTCAATAAGTAGATAAAAAGACTGAAGAAAGCTTAAGTTTCTGAAATGTAAATTTGGGTTCCTTGACTATGCACAAATTAGAGATTCGAAGCTGTACCAGTGATGGTGGCTTGAGCCTTCCAGATGCTACCATGCATTCTGTCAAGTCCACAGCTGATGTGGTCAACCTAATGAAACTTGGTGATATGAATCGTGTCGTCAGTTCTACAGCACTAAACAATAGAAGTAGCCGGTCTCACAGGTCAGTTTTTGGACAGGCAGAATTTCCTTCCCATTCTTTTTGGTATAAATTTTGATGTAGTTTCCAATAGGTAGATTATTCAAGAGAGTGATATTGATGTCCATTGGTTGCATCCTTGCAGTGTGCTAACAGTACATGTTCAAGGGAAAGATGCATCTGGATCCATCCTCCGCAGTTGCCTGCATTTGGTTGATCTTGCAGGAAGTGAACGGGTAGATAAATCTGAAGTCACAGGAGAGAGACTGAAGGAGGCACAGTACATTAACCGGTCTTTGTCTTGTCTGGGAGATGTTATCACAGCTTTGGCCCAGAAAAACTCCCATGTACCTTACCGCAATAGCAAACTTACACTTCTGCTGCAAGATTCCCTAGGTACCTATTTCGAAGTTTCAAACTTTGTCAGGTGTCATTGAAGCTTCATTTTAGGATAAAATTACTTATTCCCAGAGTAAGCATTTCATAGAATTGAGATACTCTGATTATGATCTTTGGGTAATGATGACACTGCCTTTATGCATTTTATTTCAGGAGGAAATGCGAAAACATTGATGCTGGCTCATGTGAACCCTGAGAGAGATTCATTTGGGGAATCAATGAGTACCTTGAAGTTTGCCCAGAGAGTTTCAACGGTTGAACTTGGTGCTGCACGCTTGAACAAAGAGACCAGTGAGGTCATGCAACTCAAAGAACAGGTAAATGTACTTGGGTAATCTCTATGCTTCAGATGCCTTTCTGACGATAACCAACATTACAATTCTGGGGGGCTGGATCTGTCGATTTGGCTTCCTAATTATAACTTGGATTACATCAATTTGTTTTGTACAGACGTGATCTTTTTCTGATTTGAGCATGGAGATTAACAAGTAAATGTTCTCGGTATTGCTGGTTGGTTTTGAAATCCATTGTCCAAGTAACTTACAAATACATTGCCATCTCCCTCCCTCCCTCCCTCCCTCCCTCCCTCTCTCTCAGCTTTTTTGTATCATTATTTATTCAGTGTTTCCGTTTGTAAATTTATTCTTCAACAGCCTGTCAATGCCTTGAGATTATAAGTAGGTTTTCAAGCATCTCAATGAACAGACCATGTCATCATACTCTAAGCTTCATGATTTCTCAGATGGAAATAATATGCAAGCGCTGTTATGTCCACATACAACACACCTTTTAGCTGCAATTCTGACTTGGAGATAATTTACTTTATTTGCTGAAATCTTACAGATTGAAAATCTTAAAAAGGCACTGGCGAGCAAGGAAATGCAAAGCATGCAGTTCAGTAGAACAAAGGAACCCAAGTCTCCGAATGGACCAAAAGCAGTAAACGAACGCACACCTCCACGTTTGAGGAGATTAAGCATTGAAAACAGTACGCCAACAATCAAAACTGGGAGAACGATGAATGTTGCTGAGATGAAGGCAAGAAAAACTCCTGCATCTACTCGCACACGAAGATTGAGTTTGGAAGACCGAAGAACCGCCAAAAATAATAATCTGCATATCAAAGTACAAGAGGAATTGAAGCCCCCACCACTTGAGCCAGAATTGAATCTGAAATATGGGCTGTTTCAAGATACAGAAATCTCCCGGTCCTGTCAAAGTCTGAACCATCAGGTTTCCGTGACCGATAAGCACCTTCAAAAGGCCACTAGGAGCCCGACTAATTACTTCGATCTGCAGATTCCCCCTCTTGAGCTGCCAAAGACTCCTAGTCCTGAACCAGTCTTAGCTAGCAAAAATGAGATCCAGATTGTGATGCAAGGAGAGCGCACTCTTCGTACTGATCCTCGAACGCCCAGCTTGCTGATTCAAAGCATGAATGGCAAGGAATCTCACATAAGGAAATCGCTGCGCACAATAGGGAAGCTCATCAATGGATCTGAAAAGAGGTCAGTGAAATATTTAACTATCTAGTCTTAACACTGAATTGGACAGATTTAGTATGGTATGAAATACACAAAATGCAACTGAAAAATTCCAAAATGAAGGGTAATGTGAGAATTTGCTCACATCACTATCTTGCCATTAAGACTTGGTTTCTATGCAACTGCAGGAACCAAAAAAACGTGACAGAAGCTCGTTCACCTGTCAGAGGCTCTACTACTTGCGTTAAAAATGGAGTATCGGCAATTGCAGCTAACACACGGACACTTAGGAGACAATCACTAACAGGTGCTGGTTCAGACCAGTCTCGCCGGTCTTCTCTGGGTGGCAAGTCCACTAATTCCAGTAAGCAGAATCAGCATAATTAAATTTAATTTACAGTATATATTTCATCTCATTATGTCCATCATCTGATTATTTGTTTTTGTTTCTTCAATAAGATGTAAAAGACACAAGGAATGCCAAGACGCCTCCTCCAGTCCACCCCCCATCATCCACGATAGCAAAGCGTTGGCTGTAGCTATAGATGGCAAAATTTAGTGTTCAATGACCAGCGAAGTGATGCTTTGACTCGAAGCTGACTGAAGTTTTGACATGGGAAAGACTGAAGAGTTAGCTGACAAACGCAATAGCAATTTTTTGGTTTAACACACTGCTTATGTACATATTGCTTATGTACATATTGACACAAGTTCTTCAAATAATGCCCGAAATTTCTATGCCAATGTTTTCAAACTGCTCTTGCCCATTGTTCTCTGAATCTCTGACTTAAGTCATCAAAGCTATCGGCATCTTTTAACAGAAATGGAGGAAATGACAGGTGCCTCTGCTGATAATCCAGCTGCTCTTCTATCGTATAGCTAGCTAAAAGATTATAGCATGACATTCATATAACGTGACGCCAACATGGTAATCAAGTGTTCTTATTTTTAGTATAGTTGATTATAATAGCTTCACAGGCCCTGAAACCGAGATCCCTCAGTTTATCCAGCGACACCTTGCGTGATATAAATCATACATAGTTGACTTATTCAGTTATAAACCTCCAATGTAACTGAGGGGCTCGTCAGTTAAAAAAACACAACTATAGCAACAACTTCCATGTTTCATTTTCCAAAACAGGATCCTATGCCCATATTTGAAGTTCAGCTTAACTTAGTTGAGGATGCAAACAAGCAGATGGCCATTGCCTTAGATTTACCCAAAAGTACTACTGTCAGGAAAACAGACGTGAAGGTTAAGAGGAGCATCATTAACAAGTCATCCAGTTCACCAAATTGTTAAAAATGCCGTCTTTACAAGTTTATGATGAACCTGAAAAACTGATTCACAGATGAGTGTACTTATTCAAGTTTCAACCATTCAGTCAATGGAAAGAAATATCGACAATTATTTAAGGAAGGTGAAGAGAAGGAAGTAGTTAGCAAAGCTTAAACGAGTCGGTTGTTCGATTGTAGCTAATTTGCCCGTTTATTTTCTTGAAGGAATAGTCATAGGCTTGAAGCAGCCGCTTGTGGAATCTCCTCATGTCCAAGCTCACATTCTGTCTGTCGAGATAGATCTCCTTAGTGTATTGCCATCCCTTCCTAGTCACACTCTTTGGATTCGTAAGGACTGGATCATCTTTATCGTATTAATTATACAGTGAGCTCTCTCTAGGCGAAATCTTGTAGCCAATATACTTGAGACCAAGCTCTCTAGCAGGTTTACCAAAGCATGTCTCAGCTGATGAGTCCGTCCCTAAAGGAATGACTTGGATGAGCACAGAACCAGGCTTCAGGAAAAGGAAGTGGGTCAAAGCAGCCCCGTGTACACCAACCATAACCTCGCTCTTATTAAGCAAGCGATACATCTTCGCCAGTTCAGTCGTTCGCTTAGGCCGCGAAACTTCTACTCTGAACCCCATCTCCTCTGCCATTTTAACCAAGCAGTCTTCGTTAACTAACGCCCTGGACCCACTGCGCGATAATATCACTAGCTTTGGTTTCTTCACCTGGTGTTTCTGGTCGTCTTTATTAATTTTCATCGATCGCCCCAAAGTTGGCACTGAAGCCGATTGATTCAGTTTCACTTGTACCCCTTGCTCCTTGTCTGGTATCGAACCTTTTATCCGCGGCTGGTAAGCACGGTCAAGGAAGTGTCTGAAATCGAGGATGGTCTTATTCCCCTTCATCAGTGAAGGATCCACAGTAAGGTCATCATGGATTTTCAGACCAACAACGGCCTCCGGGAAGCAATGGGTTCTTTTATCTCCAGCAAAGTCGATGGGCAGATAGTTCGAGAGGCGAGAAAGGATGTTCTCATACTTCATAATCCACCAATGGCGATATTCAAGGATGACAAACACAACCTCCTTCTTGAAATGCTGTGAGGTAATGTACAGCGGCAGAATCCCATCATTGAATTCATGGTAGAGGTTACCCGTGTATCCTCTGGTCGAAAAGAAAAGTGCGGGAACGTCATGGCGGACATCACACCGATGGTTAGCGACCATGGTATCTTTCTTCACAATAAGGTCAAGTTCATCAATTTTATCCATGACAGGGTTCTCCCATTTTCGAGTATAGGGCCTTATTTTTTCGTGCTGGAGTTCCTCATCATCGTGCCTTTTGGTGGCTCGGTGAACAATTGAGATGAAGTCGATGAACTTGCTTTGCTGCTTCGAATGATAAAGGAAGACTGAAGAAGAGGGAGAGTGTGTCCTTACATCCCCTTTCATGATGCATACATCAGAGCGAAAGCCGCTCCTATCACAGCATATAGTCCCTGCAATTGTTTGCAACAAAATGCTTTAATTCAAAATTTTGGGAAAGGCCAAAAGAGATTCAAGTGGTCCAGCTCCATTCTAGAATTTCTACATGCAATAAGGGAACAAGCAAGGACAAAAGAAACTGTCATTATGTTCTTGATGATTATGGGCTCTGATTAATCAATGCTTCTGCAAAATAGAGAAAACGGTCTCCAAGAAACTGAGGGCATAAAACGGAGCAGCAGCATACGAAGTTATGATAATTTCGACTGGTTTTCCACCATTTTGTACCTGGTAGACACGTATAAAGAATAACTCCAAGGAACAACTACAAAAGCAGTTTCCAAGAAACTCATTTTGTTCAAGGTTTTGTCTAGGATTTTTTCCCTTCCTTTTCTTCAGTTTGCCATTTTTCAATGCAGTTAAGGAGTGAATACGCACCATTAGACATTGAAGAACAAGGACGGGCATTTGCGTTGTGGTTCTCACGAGCGCGTTTACTGTCCACGCCAAAAGCATCTGCTGAGTCCCACGAAAGAAAACCATCAAGAGAAGGTCAAGAGAATAACAAAACAGAGCCAAAAGAAAAAAAGAAAGAGGAACATAGAGAGACGAGCAAAACCCAACAGAGAGAGGCTCCTGGAACCGAGCAGCTGAGGGACCAACACGAAGCTGCAAGAGAGAAGAGAAGGGAGACAAGGAGGTAAAAGAGCTTGGGCTTCTTCCTGCAATGCGACTCTTCATTGTCGAAGATATGCGCTTCGCCTTTTCTCCATTGATGGAACCTCCGGCGGTGCACCATCTCTGTCTTTCGGACCAATGCCCGCAGATAGTTTTCGAAAAATCAGATTTTTCTTCCCCTCTGTTTCAGGCCTTGTGAGAATTGAGAGAAATACGTAAATCCAGGAAGATTGGAAGCGGGTGCGCAGGGATTTTCTTAGGGAGAGGGAGAGAGAGAGAGAGCTGCATGAGCAGCAGAGACAAACAGTGTTTTTTGAGGTTGGAGTGCGTGCTCTTTTTGTTTTTTGACTGAAACAGAAATTTCATCTAAATTAAGCAACAAGACTTGGAAATGGTAAATGGATAAGCGCTTCTCTGTTCAAAAGGTGGCAAGAGTCTTTCTGGGCTGTCATATATGAAGAGAGAGAGAGAGAGAGAGAGTATAAGATGGGAATAACTTCTACGTGAAAGCTACCATATAAGATGATGAACATCTCATTTATTGGTTAATAGCATGTCAGAATACAGGAAGGAGGCATACGAGATGCGGGTGACCTTATAAGCTAATTATACTTTCCATCATTGATCGAAGCTTTTGAAATCAGTGTTCGGATCAAGCCTCATAGGCCGAAGTTCGAATACTAATGCATTTCATGATCGACCTTTGGACACCTTTCCAAACGTTCGAGAATTACGACATTCCACATTAGGATTACAACGAATGCGTATTGCTACCACGGTTTTCGAGAATAATGCAAGCATTGCCTTCTTCCCCTGGGCATGGATTCAAGTTTATTCAATTTTCCCTCGGCCTGACCTGTGCTTATATGCTTATGCCACTGTACACACGGTCGTCACGTTCACCTCCAGGCCCGAGTTGGTTCAGAAGACAGATTGGACTTCATTCCTGGTTCATCGCCCGTCACCATCAGGAGACATATTTGGAGACAGATCAGATTGGTTCCCCAGAGAGGAAAGTACTGGCGGAGAAGGTGGACTCAAAAGTGGTTTAGTCAGGTAATCAGTAACCCTTGCTTCTGATCCTAGTGACTATGGCTCGGGAGTGGGATAACAAGAAGTAAGGATTCGACTAGCTTTGAGCTCTCACGTAGTTTAGGTTGAATCAGTTTCCTTTGATTCGGTGGTATTCTATTCATATGCAACAATCTTCATGATCTTCTTTCGCCTCCCTTTCGTCATTATGACTCCAATCCGTTCCGTGTCTGGTTGGGTAATCCTAATCATGAACTGAACGACTTGCCTTGTTTTGATCAATGGTTCATCGCCCGGGTGAACAAACCAACGAATTCCAGGGGCGGCCCGTGGTCGAGAGCGAAAGCCCTCTCCAACCTTATTCATTTGTTTAGGGCGAGTGGGTGTCCTTCCGGTCTTTGAGCCTGTCTGTCTGTCCTTCTTTACCTATTGATGACTCTGCTCCTCCCCGCGCCACATGATGGGAAACTTCAATAGGGGGTTCGTCATTTATTGATGGATTTTTCAGGATTTACCTCAACCATCTTCTCAAAGAAGTCCGTGCTACTGTGCTACTATAGGGAGCTTCATCCTCTGAATACCCTAGTTTTATGTGGATTGGCCTCCGGCGGCTGACGGAGGCACAGTCCGTTAACAGGTCCTCTGTCCTGTTTGGGAGATGTTATCTTGGCTTTGGGCGCAGAACTTCCACGTCCCTCGCACTCACTTGAATAGCAAGCTTCCTAACGCTTCTCCTACATGATTTTTTTCTAGGTACCAATTTCAAATCGTCCATTTGTCTCACGAGCTGGCGATGCTTCATTTTACGATTAAAGTGCTAAATACTCAGCATCTCATACAATGAGAGATGACTCTGCTCCTTCATGCTGTGGCGTTGAAGAACTAATGCTTGCTTAGGTGAACTCTGATGCAGATTTGTTACTCAGATGAAAAAATCAAGATGCCTCAATTAAGCGCCCCCCCAAACTCGAGGTGGTATCGAATCAGATATCTGGGCAGTTCCGAGGTCCTGCGACTGTCTGACTAAACCAGCAGGATTCCAAGACAGAAGACCCCACCCCACCCCACCCCATCCCCCCTTTGAAAGGCCGCTAGAGCATGACTGATTCCTTGGAAATGCGAATTCCCCCTCCTGAGCTAACGAAGACTCCTAGTCCTGAACGGCTCATGGCTTGCGGACATGAGACCCAGATTGTGTTGCAAGGAGAGCGAACTCTTTGTACCGATCATCGAACACTCAGAAGCGTCGCTGGCAGCTTATCTCATGTTAAGGAAATCACAGCGCACCTTATGGGGAAGCTCGTCAATGAATCCAAAAAGAGGTCGGGTGTCATTTTTTCTATAATCGTCTTGACACTGCATTCGACAAATTCAGTAGAGTATAAAATGCACATAATGCGACTCAAAATTCTGATTGAAAGATGTCGTGTGAATTCGTTTACATCGGTGTCCTGCCACTAAAACTTGTGGTCTATGCAACAGCAGGAACCAAAGAAATTTGACAGAAGCTTGTTCGCCTGTCACAAGTTCGACCACATTCATTCACAATGGAGGATCAGCAATTGCAGCTAACGCAATGACACTTCGGAGACAATCGCCAACAGCAGTTCAAATGTCCGGTTCAGACCGGTCTCACAGGTATTCTCCCGGTGGCAAGCCCACCAAGTCCAGTCAGTCAGAATCATGATAATTAAACAACAATGTATGATTTCATCTCGTTTTTGTCCCTCATCTGAGTGTCTGCTTTTGCTCTTTGGATAAGATATAAAAGACACACGGAAGAGACGCCTCCTCCAGCCTCACCCATCATCGAAGACGACAAAGTGCTGGCTATAGCTTTACATGGCAGTTTTGATCACGCGGTGGCGTTTTTGATCATCTAAGTGTCACTTTTGTTCTTGGATAAGATACAAAAGACCTAAGAAATGCTGTGACGCCTCCTCCAGCCTCACCCATCGTTGAAGGCAGCGGAGTGCTGGCTATAGCTATATATGGCGAAATTTACGTGTTCGATCGCCTATTGCAGTGGTGTTTCCACTCGGAGCTGACTGAAGTTCCGACACGAGAGAGATTAGGAAATCGATGGACTGGACGAATGCCATAGAAATTTCTTGGGCTTAACACATTGTTCATGTGCGCATAAATCGACCCAAGTGTTGAAATGAAATTCAGATTTTCCACGCCAGTATTTCCTAACACGACTGCTCCTGTCTATTGTTCTCAGAATCTGTGTCTGTCATTGAAGCTGTTGGCATAGTTTAACATAGTTCCTGGAACATGACAGCTGCCCCCGCTCTTCTATACATACAGCCTAGAATTTGGGATAAACTGAAGCTCAAAATTCATATTATAAAATTTTATGCAACCACCGCAGACGATGTTGAAAACTTCAACTCTTGAACGAAAATGTGATTTTAATGTTGAATAAAACACACATCACATGACACCAACATGGCAGCATCCGATGGAGAGGTTACTTGTTTTTGGCATTAATGATGATACCCCACGTGGATATCTGAACTTACATCGTTGGCTTAGTTCAATAAAAGCAATACAGCGCGATTTAGGATCTATCGGTTACCCTTTAAAAAGAACTCTATAGTTAAGGATATCTGAACTTGTATTTTTCATGATTTGAAAGAGGGATAACTAGCCCATTTGTTTCCGATTTCTGCTTAATTTAGTTAAGGATACAACCAAGAAGATAGCCGTTACCTTAGATTTCCATTATTCTTTTCGAACTTTACGAAGAAAAATAAGATTTCTGAAAACTATGACAGCACTCTGCTCCAGAAACTGCCATATCATCCAAAAGATACTAAATAGAATAACTTCATTATGACACTCAAAGGTCCCACTGTCAGGAAAACACACATGAAAGGGGACATGGAAATTGGTCGTCCTAAAAGCTTTCGAATTTCTTTAAAAGAAGAAGATGGGACCTGGAAATTACTGAAGATGCTCTCTGTACAAGCTAATGATGAACCTGAAAGGGCAAAACGAGACGTCTCTCTCGATTGTAAGCATATGTTTATCTTCAACATGCCTTGGACTTGCATCAAGAATTAAGAAACTGAACTGCAGATGAAATTGTCTATTCAACTTCAGCCAGAAAGTCGTGGACAAAGTTCCAACACTAGTTCAAGGAAGCAGAAGAGAACAGAGTAGTCAGCAAGGCTTGGCCAACTTGGTAGTTTGATTGTAACTAATTCGACAGTTAAGGAACTCATTTCTATCTACTTAGCACATAACAACAAAAGATTCTCATCGAAACCTCGCTTACCATTTCTATCTACTACATCATGATTGTGCAGAGACTCAAAAAACAGAACTTATTTTGGTGCATGCCTTTACATGAAAAAAGGACTGAATAAAATCTCTAACCTTTACAAAAGGACTGGCCTGGTTGCAATGTACAGCAATGAAATGTATCCACAAAAAATGGCAAAGAATGCATGAACAACAAAAGCTAATCGAACTTCAGCAGAGAATTGGAATGCCAGTTAATTTTCATGAAGGAATAGTCATAAGCTTTAAGCAGCCGCTTGCGGAATCTCCTCATGTCCAAGCTCACATTCTGGCCATCAAGATAGATCTTCTTAGTGTATTCCCATCCCTTCTCTGTCACGCTCTTTGGATTAGTAAGGACTGGATCGGCTTTATCGTATTCACTGTACAATGAGCTCTCTGTAGGCAAAATCTCATACCCGATATACTTCAAACTGAGCTTTCTTGCAGGCTCGCCGTAGTATGTCTCGGCTGCCCAATCTGTCCCCAGAGGAACAACTTGGATGAACACCGAACCAGGCTTCATGAAGAGAAAATGGGTCATCGCAGCCCCATGTACACCAATCATGACATCGCTCGAATTAAGCACGCGGTAAATTTTCGCCAATTCAGTTGTTTTATCAGGCCTCAAAACTTCTACTTTGAACCCCATGTCCTCTGCCATTTTAACCAAGCAATCCTCGTTCAATAACGCCCTTGACCCACTGCGCGAAAATATTACTAACTTCGGTTTCTTCAGTCGGGGTTTCTGATCCTGTTTATTGATTTTCATCGATTCCTCCTGAGCTGACCCTGAAGGCGGCTGGCTCAGCTTCAGCTGCATCTCTCGCTCCTCGTCTTGTATCAAACCGTTAATCCGTGGCCAGTAAGCACGGTCAAGTAAATTTCTGAAGTCGACGATGCTCTTTTTCCCCTTCATCAGCGACGGATCCACGGTGAGCTCATCGTGGATTTTCAAACCGACGACGGCTTCAGGAAAGCAATGGGTTCTTTTATCTCCACTATAGTCGATTGGCGGATAATTCGTGAGGTGAGAAAGGATCTGCCCGTACTTTGTAATCCACCAACTGTGATATTCAAGGATGACAAACACCACCTCCTTCTTGAAATGCTGCGAAGTTATGTACAGCGGTAGAATCCCATCATTAAATTCATGGTAGACATTACCCGTGTAGCCTCCGGTCGAGAAGAACACTGCAGGGACATCGTGCCAGACATCGCACTGATGGCGAGTAACCGCAATGTCTTTCTTCACAACAAGGTCTAGCTCATCGATAGTTGCCATGGTAGTGCTCTCCCATTTTCGGGTATAGGGCCTTATCTTTTCATGCTGGAGTTCCTCGTCATCGCGGTCTTTGGCTTCTCCGCGAAAGCTCGAGAACAAGTCAACAAGCCCACTCGTCTGCTTGGAACTATAAAGGAAGACTGAGGAAGAGGGAGAGTGTGTCCTCACATCCCCTTTCATGATGCACACATCAGTGCGAACGCCGCTTCTGTCACAGCATATGGTTCCTGCAATTTTTTGTGACAAAACGCTTAAATTCACAATTGGAAAAAGGCTAAGAGAGATTCAAGTAGTCCAACCTAGAATTTATCTACGCAATGGGGGCACAAGATACCATAACGCGCAAAAGAATAAGTCATAACTGATGAAATTACTCGGGTGATTATGCCCGCTGATTAATCTATGTTTCAACCCAACAGAGGAACCGAGGGCCAAAAAACAGAGCAGCTTATGAAGTATCGAAGTTCCGAAAACACATCTTGTTGTCCACCATTTTTTAGCTTCTAAAAAATGTATTTTGTTATAACATCTCGTATAAATTTTTTCTACTTCTTTTTTATTTGCCTTTTTTAGATGCAGGACAGGAGTGAGTACCCACCATTAGACATCGAAGAACAAGGAGGGGCATTTGCATCGTAGTTCTCACGAGCGACTTCACTGTCCACGCCGAAAGAATCTGCCAAAACCCACCAAAGAGACCATCAAGACAAGGCGAAAAAAATAAAGACAGAGCAAAATAAAGGGAAACAAAGAGAAATAAGCAAAACCCAGAGAGAGAGAGAGAGAGAGAGCTTACACAAGAGAGAGAGGCTACTGGAACCGAACAGCTCAGGGACCAACAACACAAGGCTGCAGGACAGAAGAGAGATGAGGAGGAGGTAGAAGAGCCTGGGCTTCTTCCTCTTGTGACCGAAGCTTGCGAAGTCAAACACGACGAAGCCATGCTCTTCGTCGCCGAAGATATGGGCTTCGCCTTTCCTCCACTGATGTAACCTCTGGTGGTGCACCATCTCTCTCTCTGTAATCCCCAGAAAGTTCGTTCGTTCACAAACCCAAAAAAACAAAGATAAGAAAGAACAGATCTTTTCCTTTCGCCTGGCCTTTGTTCCCAAGCTTCTTGCTTTGAAACGGAATGAACCCAACTGGGATTTGCAAGAAACACGTAAGGAAGGAAGATAGAGAGCGACTGGAAAAGGGATTTCCTCAAGAAGGTTTTTCCCCAGAGAGAAGAGAGAGAGAGTTGCGTGAGCAGCAGAGACACAAAGTCCTGCTTTTTAGAGGTTTAAGGGAGCTCCTTTTTTTTTTTCTTCTTCTTTTTTTCTCTCTCTTTTGAAGTGCTTTGAGAAAAGGAAAGAGGAAGGGAAGCTGCAAATTTGAGGAAGCGCCCCTCCTGTTGAAAGGTGGCAGAGCTTTCCTCGGCCGTCAAATATGAAGGAGAAAAGACGGTGAGAGATAGAGGGTGACGACTGACGATATTGAGGACGCGTCTGAACAGGGATTATATATATCGTTTGTGGCAGCGCCCGTTCACTCAAAAAATCCAATAATAACAACCATCAACAAATTAGGTTCATCCACTAATGATGTTCAGTATTCCCACTGCAGAATGCATGTGAGGTTTCTGGGATTCCACGAGCTGATCTCCCTTAATAAAGGTGCCTATTCTATTGAAATAAACGCGTTGGGCCTTTGTAAGCTAATATGCTCATTGCTCTGTACCTGTAAAATTATTAGTAATTTCAAATATTACTGGTGATGTACATGATATGTTATGGACAAATTACCAGGATAGTGCACGCCGAGCCTTTTTTTTTTTTTCATTTAAATCGGAGCATGGGAAGTACTATATAGTTTATAAATAATGTGAATCGATATCATGTGATTCGTAGGTGATTGAACAATTATGATTATTTTTTCTAGAGGCATGGATAGATTCAAAGTCCATTCAACAAAAGGAGGGAGAGAAACAGAGAGAGTGTCTCAATCCGGGTCAATGGCGTGGGGGAGAGAAGTGCGGACTCGGTGTATTTGGGTTGGCTGGCAGGCTCCTCCTTTGGAAAAACCTGCTAAGTGCTAACCCTAGTCCTCCACGCGCTCTTTTCCTCCTTTGCTCATCGATTTTAGATTAAATTACAATACATAGCTCTGGACACGGTTTGTTTGTTGGCCACGGGGCCTAAACGTATGGTTGTATTTCTTTTTATTCTTACTATTTTCTCGCTTGATTTGATTGCTACATATGATGGAGCTTTGGTTGCCTCACGTTTTCGAGGCGATTTGCACGTATGTAATCTCATTCTACCAATCTAAAGGCCTAAGCTTTTAGTTTTTCAAATTTCAACATCTGGCGTCACTTAAATACGTGATTTAATGCGCCTTATGTATATGTACTGTCCTTTTACCAAACGATTTGAGTTTTTGAATCGGACCACATTGCCTTTTCCGGACTTCCCTCGCTTTGGATGACATTAGTCGCTGGTGATGTTTTGACCTTTTTGGGGAAACTAAGAAACTTCAATAGGGAACGTCCTGTTGCTCTGCTAGCTCGCGTTAAAAAAAGCCGAGTCGCCAAGACACGTCCTTGACTCGACAGCTGGTATATGGCCGGCAATTCTCGTAATGTGAGCTGCTTCACACGGCTTAACGCAGCATCGGACAAGATTCCCCTCGCGAAAGGGCAAAGTCGGTTAAATTCCTTCCGTCGCAAGTTGTTTGCTTTTTAACATAAGCCACCGAGACCCATTCGTGCAAGAGACTTCAATCCGCGCTCAAGACACTCCGAATAATGTCAACCCATACGTGTAAGAGACTTCAATCCGCGTTTAAGATGATCATTCTATTTCTAAAATTAATTTGTGGCCAAAAGTTAATTTTTCTATTTTTATTTTTTGGATGAGTTTCTTAATCGAGATTCGTGTTTAATAATGATATAATTTTTTTTTTTTTCCAAAATAGAAATTCATTTGATAGGCATTTCGTGAGATAAAAACATCATTTTTTCAATTGAATTAGAAGTGTTGATCCAGAAATCGTATGTAGGCAAGAGTGGGGCGGCATTTGCCAAGTGATGAGAGCAAGAGCGAATGATAAAAATAGTTTTTATTTTTATATTTGTTCCAAAAATAGAAAAGTTGAAATTTCCACCTCTAAACCTATTTATGAGTTAAAAATTTGCCTTTGAAATAAGATAATGATATTGCGCTACAAAATAAGTTTATGTTCCACACCTGTTTTGGAGACTTGAAAAATAGAAAAATAGAGAAGAATAATCGTTAGAACATATAAATAATAAATCACATATTCATCTAACAATTTAAATTTTTAGAACATAATCCCATAAAATCTTACATAGTATTAAAAATTTGAAGTCCCGAGTTCGAATTTTTTCATGCTCCATTAGCCTCACGCTTTGAGAGTCCAGTCAATACATGGGATATTCAAGTCGTAGGGTATGGCGTCACATCCTGGGCTTCCGAGGAGTTCGCCCGTAGAAACTGACCGGCGCGAGTTGCCTTACGAACGTAAGCACGAAATTCCCATCTTGTTCGGAAAGCGTGAGCAAGAGCATGGTTGTTGACATTAAATTATACAAATATTTCCTTTCGTTTTCGCGAAACTTTGTTACCAATTCGTACCCGCAAGCCTACGCTCCAGCTTGACGCCTAGCAGAAATCGACTGGCGCAATGATCGATCAAGATAAAGATACATCACTTTGCGTCCGTGATAAATATATGATTTCGATGCATGTTGACTTTAGGTGCAACTGAAAAGTATTCCGCGTGTTCTTTAAACTCCAATTATTTGCAATAATTTCGTGAGATGTCCATTTTGGATTAGGCGTATTGAAAACACCTACCGTAATTGATTAGCATCACATCATACCCGAGAAAATTATTTTTTTTGCCAGGATTCTTGCAAAACGCATCTACCGGATCCCCCTCTAAATACATCGGTTGTGAGCCTGTGAATAATTTAATTAGGACAAATCTCTATTTTGAGTCTAACCCACTCGATAAGAGGGACTAAAAACAAGGTCACGAGCCCATGGATAATTTGATTAAAATAATTATTTTGAGTCAAATACACTTAATAAGATGGATTAAAAGAAAGGTTATGAGCCTATGAACATTTTAGTCAGGATAATACCTATTTTGAGTCTAATACACCCAACAAGAGGGATTAAAAGCAAGCGTATCTCTTAAATGGGGTGCCGTGGGAGGTGGATCCCCGCGCTAGTGCTTCTGGATTTACGTCGCTGGCTACCGGCTGTACAGTGATTCCCGGGTTAAAAAAGAAACGCAAGCGTATCTCCTCCTCTCTCTCTCTCTCTCATTTTTTTTTTCTGTGAAGAAGTACTTTGACTTTTGACGGTTCTCTATGAAATGAATTTTAGTGCATGGTCTGTGACCTAGTCATTCAAATATTCAACTATTAAATCATGTTTTCATTGGTCGATGGTGGTCTCACAAATTTTTCCCTGATTTTGGAGCGGTCCTTACCATATATTTCCCATGTTCTAGTCTTAGGAAAAATTACGAACGATTCTTCAACCCAGGCACTTAATTAGTCACCCTCGAGTGCAAGTAGCTTGCATAGCGCTCATTCTAGAAGGCAAGCGAAATTAATAATTTTAGGATGTTGAATATTCCTTTTTTTCTCTCGGAAAATACGTCTGCAAATATTACTTTTTTGGTGACATTTTTTGGTGCCGCCTGTGACTTCTCATCTTTGTTGTGTGGTGACTTTTAGCTGGAGCACTATTCTGTAGACTTTCTGCTTTTTTGGCCCTATGATTGAGGCTTTTATACTATAAAAAAAAAAAAAATCACGAAGCATAAAAAGAAGACTAAGAATATACGATACGGTTTTCCATTTTAAAACGTTCAAAAGGATAATTTACATCGTCAACCAAAGAAAAGGTGTAGAGCACACGATTCCTTGGCTCTTGTATTAACTTCTTTGACAACGACAAATGGCCAGCAGCACATTAAAGTCCGAATTATTCAATTAGTACTTTACACACCCATTTGCTTTGTTTGCCAAGTTATTTAAATCACGACTTCTAACGATTGAATGAAGTGTTCTCGCCGGATATATTGTGGTTTTATCGTAGTGCAATTAATTAAACCTAATCATTTTCATTAATATACATGTGAAAATTATGCTTATCATTAGCAAAAGTTACTTCTTTACTTGTACTGCCTTAGCGAGTGGACGAGGTTCTCGAGGCTCATAAAAGTAGAAAATTAATTTTTCTTAAGAAAAGAAATTAATATAGTATATTTTGCTGTCATGTTAGAGGTTTGAATTGAACCTCATTATTTATTTATTGATTAATGAACTGGACCTTATCTTGGAATGCAAAATAATGTTGCATGACTGCCTCGTAATTCATGTTTATTTGATGCAGCTCATGACACACATTTTATAAACAGAATAACATATATTGTTGCGATATAAGTTAGTAAAAACATAAACCGACTAGTGTGTATCAAGAATAGGAATAGTTCTAGACAGTCCAAAAGCCACAAGCCAAAAACCGTATCTAACTCGCTCAGAGAAGTAGCATCGAAGCATTTTCTTCAAACAGCTGAGGTACCATACATAATTTCACGGGTCTAGTTGAAGTCGATATCATCGAGGAAAATACACGAATTAGCGACTAGCTTCAAAGTTTTGACTATATACATAACTATCTAAGTAGGTCATCAATCCACGTTGCCTGAAATGCACGCGAGAACACGCTCAAACTGGCTGATTTTTATTGGGTTGAGAAAATTAATTTTTTCGAATTCTCATCTTTGAGGGACAAAATGAGGTGACGTTGGTGCAAGAGAAAGTAAATATATCTATACAAATAAATATAATATTATAAGCACGCGACGTGGTAATTGTCCAAGAAATTGGCATTTTGCATGCAAAGTCCAACGTCTTGGTGTCGGAACGATAAAAAAAATTTCACTTAGGCAAGGTTACGGCGTATTTAATTTGACCTAGGTACGACTACATGCATCGGATGGAGAGACCTTGTAATTCGCATTTTTCACGCCGGCTGATGGTGCCATTGAGTTCTTCCCCCTTTCAAGAATCGCTTTCATCTTCAATTTAAATGACCAAATAATCAATTCACACCTTTATTTTATATTTTATTTTTATTAAGGTTTCCTCTTTCAACCGCAAAAAAAGTCATATATCGGATGAATTTTCTCCATCACCATATGTATCTTCCGTGTGATGTGCGTTGTCTTAGTTGTGGCCTAGGGCACTAATTAAATTTACCAAAAAAAAGAAAAGAAAATCGTTTTGAGCCGCTACAGAGATTGGGAAAACAAGCATTATAAAAAGATTAATTAATAGAAAATCCAAATAAAATTCAATAAGTGCTCTACAGACACCATGACTTTCTTTTTAAAAAAATGACACATCAAATCAAGTCATTAGATTAAGTATGCATCTTGCAAGGTTTCTCGATCTCCAGATATATGGTCGAGGGACGAAGATATTTGAACCTAAACATCATTTGATTCATGAAAAATGAATGATTTGAAAAATGATATTTTTAAAAGCGATGGCTTGTATCTATTAAAATGATAAATTAACAAGAAATAGTTTTATTATCAATTATTAATTATGTTTTGATATTTTCATGTACAATGAAAATATTTTTTGTTTATTTATTTTTGTATGCAATACAATCTACTTTTTTGATCAAATGATTTCCAAATCATTCATCTCCTGCAAAATAAAATCAAAAATAAAAAAAGCCCTAGTTTGGTTTTATTTACTATAAAGAGAGTAAACTATTTGTATTTACTAGAGGAAAAATATTTGTATATTTATAAAATCCAGGGATATCAATCTGTTTTAGTAAGAATGAAGGGATTCCATTCTAACTTTAATATATGATTTTACTTAAATAGATAAAATGAATCTAGACAATTAAAAAGGCCTAGCAAAGTAAGATGGAGTGAAGCAGCATCCACATCCCACATACCACATGCTTCTCTCCTTTCCCTTTTTCATCAATTTCTAGATTTATCTTTAGACTTTTTCTTATTCACTTCTTTATTCTATTCTATTTCATTCTCGGCTTTAGCATACCTCGTGCGATTCGTCAGGTAAAAGCTAGCTCTTTCCTCTCCACCATGAGAATGTCCCCGTTTGAAGCTATCCTCAATTCCGTCCAAAAAAAAAAAGCTATCCTTAATAATATTTTTTAATATAATATACATTGTATATCGACTATATATATATTTGTGGATTCTATGATGAAACTTAGAATTGTTTACGGTTGAAGTTTCCACGGCCGTAGGCCACGGGATTCGATTAAATGATGTGCTTACGTAGGGTGGCGATAGTCTAGAACTGCATAACAAACCTTTGACCGGAACATAAATTATGTTTGGGAATATTAGCGTGACGTAATTTCGTTGGAATTAGTAGAAACCGCCCGTTACGAAAACGTAAGGAAAAAAGGGGAGGGAGACGGTGAAAAATCAACATCATTTTCCAAACCATTGGAAATTGGAATTCTGACCATGTATTATATATTAGAATTTTTTTTTTTAAATTATATTAAGTTGGAGAAGGAACATTTGATTAGACTTAGAGGGTAGGCTCAGCTACCTGTTTAAAAGCTTCTTGATTATTGTGAATGGACAGCTTGGCCTCGCATTGACACGGTTGTCACAGGCTAATCGCCATCGGCTTTTTCTGCAATTCGCTGTTTAACCTAATTAATGCTTAATTAATTATGTGCAAAATTTTCCAACGAATCCCGCGATGGGAAAGAAAGAAGAAGCTGGAGTTCTTGTCAGCCGTTTCTGAAAGGCGGCAGGCGGCCGCAAGTGGACGGGTCCCGGTCATCCAAGTAATGAAATGGCGATTAAAACAGCAAAATAATTGCATGATGAACACTTGCTCCAAAATACGCGTCACCCGTGCCTAGTTGCTATCGTTGAAATTATGCCCGATCAATAGAATTGATCGATTTTTGAATGAGTCAGCTCTTATGTTCCTATCCTAAAATTTGGAATTAATCCTGTGGTTCTTGAATTCCGAGTGATTATTTTCAATGAAATTATGCTTGGTTGATGATTACTGTCTTTTGAATTAGCACCACATCTCCCTTATCGTTTTTGGTCTTTTTGGCAAGTGATGATAGCGTGATTTGTAATCATGGACTTGGACGAAATGATAGATGAAAGGAAAATCGATGGCATCTTTTAGTTTCAATATTTTCTTAGTTCGGAGAGAGAGGAGAAAAATCTGTGATATCCATAAAACATTTAGAATAGGTCAAAAGATGAGAGGATGGAGGCAAACCTGTTTTTATTTCTCAGTGTTGAGCACTTATTGGAAAACCTGACCAAATATTGGCGATTGATATATGGGTATAACCTAAATTCGAGTTTGAGGTGAGATTTACATTTTGTGGATACATTTTGTGGATTTGCATCAACCTCAAACTTGTTCTTAAAGCCAGTTTCAGCTAACTGAAAAATATTTGCCCATTTGAAAAGCTAGCATACTCTAATATTTCGGTTTCCACTTTCGCGGACGTTGATCCTGAACACTTTTATTCAATTAAATATTGCAAAACCTAACAAGTTTGGATAAGAACATCCAATATATGTAGGAGAAAACTTCAATAACAAGTGTCAAGTATACTTCATATGGAATATTTGGATTTTGAATACGTTAAACATAGACCATAGATGACTTTCTCAAGAAGTTGCCCAAAGAGTATTATTTAATCGAAATCCCATAAACAAATAAAACAAAAATAGGGCTAGCGTTCATCTTGGAACTTTCTCCCTACCGATATTATTTACGTGAGGGACGAGATATCTTGAAATTCGCGAAGGTGACAACTGAGAAAGGGTCGTCGAGGGGTAGCCCATCTCATTCATGGAGCTCGCGGAATTTGACCGTCAGACGACGATATGAAGGTACTGTTTCGGCTCCGAACCCGACTTCTCTGAAATGGACCCCACGAGAGGCCAGGTTCAATCACGTGGGAACGCACGTGCATCCGGCCGAACTAGGCACCCTAGGATTCCATTACTATATAATACACACGCAAAGGCCACCCATGAGATAGAGAGAGAGAGAGACGAAGCACGGCCGTGGGCTTTACAAAATCTCGATGTTTATTGACAAGATAACCTATGATTGAAGACAGTGCCGTAAGGCGTGCCAAGCTAGCTGTGGGCATTTAATCCATTATTACCCATTCCAAGCGTAGGAGGTTATTATACCTACATATTTGGTATTAGCTAAAACCGAAGTTATGACATGGTGTCTATCTTCACTACTGTGAGACTGTCTAATTTCCTGTCTATCTTTATCTTCCCGATAGAAAAGGAATATGAGGACAGCGTAGGGTCTTTCATCCTAGGGCGGTTTTTCTGTCTGTTTCCTCCGTCATCTCATTCATGGAGCTCGCCGAATTTGACCGTTAGACGACGATATGAAGGTACTGTTTTGGCTCCGAACCCCACTTCTCTGAAATGACCCCCTGAGAGGCCAGGTTCAATCACGTGGGAACGCACGTGCATCCGACCGAACTAGGCAACCTTGGAGTCCATTACTGTATAATACATACGCAAAGGCCACCCGTGAGAGAGAGAGAGAGAGAGAGACGAAGCATGGCCGTGGGCTTTACAAAATCTCGATGTTTATTGACAGGATAACCTTTCCTTAAATTTCTCAAAGGAAATGTTAGAACTCCCTGATCCAGTCTTTCATTGCAAATCTCGCCACCAATCTTCAACGAGTTCCTCGAATTCAAGTCATGTGGTTGAGATTAATGTAAAAAAAAACAGATTACATGACAGGTTGATCCTCATCGCAAATGATGGTAGATATGCGAATATATAAGAAGACTCACTGCCCTGCAACCCAATCAATGGTGGTTCCCCATTCAAATGATGTTGTAGTAAGGTCCCGAGAGAATCTGAAAATTTGCCGATACAAGTGATCATTGGCGAAAAATTGGAAAATTCCATGTGATAAATTTAGAATTGATTAGACATTTTTATCATGTTCTTCGTGATTGCCTCACATTTTCGCAAGAGAAGAAGAAGAAAAAGAAAGGTAAGAGTGTGCTAACTCAAAAAGTCAAGAGTATGTCGAGAAAAGGTGGATTAAGATTAGACAAAGAGAGCACGTATCACGGGTGACTTTAGACCACCCCCTCCGCTTTAAGGGACATGTGATCCGCAGGCCTGATCATTTGGAAGCTCTGTCCCTTGATTTTTGGCCTCGCTCTTCGTTTGGAGGCGAGCCAAATCGCCTTGATTCGTGGCTCCCTTGCTTCCGCCCTTTCTCCGCACTTGATTACAACTTGAATCGGTCGGTCTCCACGGCGGGACTTCAATCAACAAATCCGATTTCCCCGGACCCCCTTTTGCTTACCAAGTTCATTGATTTATGATCTCGTACAGACGTGAGAATATCGCAAGAATTCGCACCGGCGATTTTCGAGTCACATCGTGTCGACTTCTAGCCAATGTCACTGTTCATTATGCCTAGGTTTTTTTTCCCCGCCATCTTCGAAGACTACAATGATTATTGCCCTTACACTGTAGCAATAGAAAAACATTCGCCGAGTGATGCAAAGGTGGTCGAACGACAATACAACACTAAGCAAATTATCCAATTAATTCTAAACTTATTATATGGTCAAGCTTTTTCTTTCGTTAACATGGTATTGGTAAGCAAATTATCCAATCAATTCCAACCTTATTTTACTAATATCAATTCATTGATAAATTTTTCAATTTCTGCAGATTAAGTTCTAAAATGTTGTATAAAATTCCCACATAGTTATTTCGTTCAATCTTCACTAGAAACTACTAATGTAGCGGTGCGCCAAATAAGACGATCGATGGTGGTTGAATACAACGCCAATGATTTCTAGTGAAAATTGACTTAAATGAATACATTAAAATTTTGCGCAAAGATTCCTAACTAAATTGGTAAAATTATAAAATTTATGGTTAAATCGACATTCATATAATAATGGTGTGTTTGTTTGTGTTTCTTTTTTCTATTTATGAACACAAATCTTGTTTTTTTGTTTCGGAAACGAAAATGTAAACGCGTTTGTTTGCGTCTTTGTTCCAAATCTATTTTTTTTCCCAGGAACAAATTTGGAATAGCAACAAGAAAAACTTATTTTTGAAATACTTTGGAGAAATAAATTTTCTCTCTCTTTTTTTTTTTCTTTCCTTTTTTTTTTTTCTTTGGCTAGTCACTAGCCTTGGCCATGACCGGTGATCGGCCGTCGGCGAGGCCGAGCGTCGCCGGCCCCCGGCGAGGCTCTACTGGGCAAGCTTGGGCTCACCTAGATCCGGCAAGGTCGAGCTTGCCCAACCACCAGTGAGGCTTGGCATCGTTAGGCCACCACTAGGCGATGAGCCTCGCCCAACCATGGCGAGCTTCACCGTGGCTAGGCAAGGCCGTCGGCCCTTGTTGGCCAGTTGCCGGCCATGGCTAAGGCCAGCGACCGACTAAAAGGAAGAAAAAAAAGAAAAAAGAAAAAAAGAAAGAAAAATACAATAAAAATATTAAAAAATTAAAAGAACAAAAATTTATCAAACGTATTTTTATTCTTTTTCTATTCTAGTAAAAAGTTTACCAAACACGCTATTCTGTTGAAAAATTGTTCCCCGGAACAGAAATAGCTCCAAACGCACTCTAAATTCATGACCAGTTAGATAATTTTTTGCATAATTGGTAATAACCAAAATTGTGAAATTCCTAGATTTCATGGGCGTGGAGCTCGTGCTTAATAAAGTGGGGGAATTGATCGGTGGACCGCACTCGTTGTAGGAGTCGAGCAAAGCATGCTCATATTCGTTCACAAATCCCGAAAGCTGGACGCGCTTGTCGAGTGGGTAATGTCATCTTCTTTCCGACCACGTGCATAAAGCTTTTTGCTTCGGCATCGCTGTGCAGCCCTGCAACAATCACGGGGCTCGTGGTCATAGGGATTTGCAGATTTTTCTCACTCGCAGATCTAACCGAAATGACGCATGAGACATAAGCGGGTGACTTGTTCCAAATCCGTGAAAAAGAACTTGGAAAAAAGAAGGATCGGTAATAATAGCATGCCGACCATGCACATCGATCGATTCTAAAGTGGGTTCCCATCGAGGAGGTTCGTATCTAACCTCATCATGTCTAATCATACTGAAAAAAATGAGGGGATAAGTCTAAAAGTTAGATTTGAAATTTGGCCATTGAATTTATTTTAATTAATGAAGAACTTGAGTCTTTTGAAAGGATTCGCAATCGGGTTTTATGTTTGCTTGCTTTGAGCGTTGAATTTCCTCCTTTACCTAGTTTGGTTCGGCTCCAAAATTGGAATAGTCTGTCATCTCGGCGCAAAGTCGGGCCGGATTGAACCAAGCTGCGAAAAATTCTCATTCCTCGACCTAATAACGACCCGAAATTGACATGTGACTTCTCTAGGAACTCTATATGGTCTGGAGTCCCGAAGGAAACAATTCCGGCAGTGCAATTGCAAAGAAATCTCTCACTGTAAAGTTGCCTACCCTGATTAGGTTTTGGAATTAAGGCTGGCGGCGCATTTCAGTACGACCAGCCCAGAGCTAAAGCCCACAGTCTGGTACGAACTATGAAATGGTTCATTTCGTCGTACCAAAGTAGCCCAAGCTTTCCCTTTACGACTACTACAAGGGACTCCTTTATTGGGCTGCCAAAATGGTACTCCGAAGCAGCCCACGAAGCGTAGTTTTCAATTCAAGGATGCAACAGGAAGCACGAGTAAAAAGACTTCCCTCCATCTCGTGTCCAAAGGGTTCGAACAGATGGTTCTCCAATCCCCTGCCCACCGAGTAATTACGAGAGCTCGCATGAGGTTAACGATGTGGTTGGGATGGGAAAAGATTTACCTGAGAATATGGATTAAGGACGGTGGAAAGTAATTTAACATCAACGTAACATGATTACGTAGTGCAGACATAGAATTCGAGATTACGTGGACAAGATCTTGTGTTTCCAATTGTTTATATGCGAATCGAACCTTTTGATCTAGTTATTACGTAGCTGGACATGAACTACAGCGGCGAGTATATCTTCCTTGAACGTGATTGGTTTTTCATTATTTTTTAAAATTAGTCGACTCGATTTTTCAGTCTGTTTGATGAAAATATGACGTGAGTTAGTCTTATCAAATTCGACATTTGTAGTGGTTTGTTGAATGATTTGTTGTCATCATCACTACACTCTCTCTCTCTCTCTTTTTATGTAGAATTAGTATAGCATTTAACTGTCATCTAACTTTTGGGTTTGGATTATATGAAAAAATCTTTCTCACCATACTCGCCTCAACGGGCAATGATCGTGGGATCAATATAAGTTTTTTTTTCCTTCAATTTGAACTCATTTGATCGTAACGCAAAAATCGATCTTGTAACTTATAAGTATTCATTATTAAATATCTAGCGTTACGCTTCATTAGCTGCCAAACAAGAGATGGAATAACGGAGAATCCTATTCCGGCTTCATTTATATCCTTTACCCTATCCGAAGGCAATCGCAACCGCACGGCAGAATTCGTACTTTCCCAATCAACGGCTCGCGTCCACCAGACAAAACATCCCCGCATGGGACTGCTCGTACCGGAGGATGGGGGACAGCGGGAGCCGCTATCCCATCACGGAACGCGATCACATCCCCAACCTAGCCCACCACTATCCTCGTCTCCAAACACCGCCCTTGGCCGTCCAACCCCAAGTCAACAACTCTATAAATACCCACCCACCCCGACCCGTTCCCCATTATTTCCTCCCTCCTCTCTCCTTCCGTTCGTTTCTTCGCTCTGCAGATCTCTCTCTCTCTCCTCGTCGCCGGAACGTGAAGTCCACGAAAACCTTCCGGACGATCGACGGCGGCGAGCGCGATTCGGTATCCTGCCTTCCTCTCTCCGGAGCCGCCGCCCCGCCCCGCCCCGCCGGAACGATGGCCGATGCGTTCTGCACCGACTGCAAGCGGCAGACGGAGGTGGTGTTCGACCACTCGGCCGGGGACACGGTGTGCTCCGAGTGCGGCCTCGTGCTCGAGTCGCATTCCATCGACGAGACCTCGGAGTGGAGGACCTTCGCCAACGAATCGGGGGACAACGACCCCGTCCGTGTCGGCGGCCCCACGAACCCGCTCCTCACCGACGGCGGGCTGTCCACCGTGATCGCGAAGCCCAACGGGACCTCCGGGGAGTTCCTCTCCTCGTCGCTGGGCCGGTGGCAGAACCGCGGCTCGAATCCGGATCGCGGCCTCATCCTCGCTTTCAAGACCATCGCGACCATGTCCGACAGGTGAGAGCTCTCTCTCCTCTTGCGGCGCGGGGGCTCCGGTGCTAGCCGGTTCTTGCTTGAGCGAAGAGCGCTGGTTTTGGAGATGATTACGAAGTGGCAGAAAATGAGGGGTTGTGCAACCTTAATTGGACGTGATTATTTTCTCGATATTCCCGGTAGATTTAGATTGAAGCGTGGACGATGGATCGAACTGTCTTGGTTACACGATCGCCGTAGCTTTTTCATTTTTTTGCATCTATTCGAGTGTAAATATCTAAACTCACTAAAGTATTTTGGAAGCGAGAGCTGGATATGCTTTGGAAATCACAAGATGAATTGATTTGACTGGAATTGAGATAGTTTGGGATTGCTGTTGCGGCTTACTTTGTGGGGAATGATCTAGGTTTAGGGCTTTTGATTGCTGAAATATGATTATTTAAGGTAGAGTTAGCCAAAGAGGGGAAGGGGATAGAACCTTGGTTTGATCTGGTTAGTTATATCCAAGTGGCCTCTCTTTCATTGTGATCATGACATAGAAATGTAACCAGGTGGTATTGGATTAGAATCTTCGTTATTTTATATATGATGACTACATGTTCTGGACATCTATTTGGTAGTTGATAGATAGTATGTTCTTTGCTCGCTATAGCCACTGTGGTAAATTTTAGTTTAAAGAAGAATCTAAACTGCATAACATAGTTTAAATTCCTAATTTGTTTTTCCATTAATGTCTTACATTGCTTATTTGCTTTCAGGTTGGGCCTTGTTGCAACCATCAAGGTATGCTATCATTCCTTATAATTTTTGGGTTCCATTCATTCTGTATCATGTCTACAGGTTTATCATCCTGATTTGTAATAATATTCACTATGTCAAAATATAAGTCATGGCTTTCATCCACTTACTAATGCTAATGGAATCTTCCCTTGAGATAGATCCTTGATTGCATCAACCTATCAGCAATAGATAGCATATCTACACATCCAGCTAAGATAATAGAAGAACTGGGTTTTTGCTGCCAACCTATTTGAAAGTGCCCTTGTAGCTATGTTTGCTCATTTGCTTCTCGTAGACGCTTTTGCCTTTAATTTCTTTAGATTTACGTGATATACATTGGGGAAAGAATGGTACTTGGGCTTTCTACAAAGCAAAGGGACTTTTCCTTGATCACAAACAACGTGTCCTGTTTTGCAAAAGAAACAGCAAATTCGGAATTTTAAATGCTACTGGTAGTTATGGCAGGAAATATTGCAATAATACCCTCTAAGATGTAAAGGAAGTACATTAGCATTCTCATTTATTTTTGGAAAAAGGCGATTGCTCTTCTGAAATTTAGTCATGTACCATTTTATACATTCTCTTTGATCTTTCTCCAGTATTTGCTCATGACACTATAGATGGAAATTATTGGAACTCATCATTAGAAGGATTGTTTTTTTTTTTTTTTTTTTTTTTTTAAATTGACAGAACTACATATGATATTTAGAGGAATTTTATGTATCGTTAAATTGATGTAAGCAGAGCTTTAAAAGGTGTCCTGATTGGTATTGTGATTGTGTCTTGACTGTGAGGTGATGAGTAAATTTATTGGTTGTAATAAGCACAAGTGGATCTTGAAATTTTTACTATGGACATGCGGGTAGCTTGACAAATATTCCAGAAGCACTTTTCTTGGTAAAAGATGTTTCCGCCCTTCATTCTTGGTTCCTTGAAGCACTTTTCTTTTGAAAAGGTGTTTTTGCCTGTCATTCTTGGTTACCAAATGTTGGATTGATTAGCAATCTGATATTTAAATAAAAATTGATCGAGTTATATCTCATTTTCCTTTCCCATAATGGGTAGCAGCCGTGTGGTTTATCTCATATGTGGGAGATGAGACTGTTGGCCCTTCTTTATTGGCCTTTTCGTTAGCTCTCTGATTTTCCATTGCGAAGGATTTGCTGCATATGGATACTCTGTGACTTGTCCCACTACCTGGGCATTTTCATTTATCTAACAATAGTGTGCTTTGAATGAGATTGTTTAACTTTTACTTTTTCACTCTTCTTCTTCGATGTTGGGAGTGGCACTCCTTACTTGCAGTCCTTATTGTTCAAGTACCACTCTTTGTTTATATACTGAAGATCTTTTTGCAATTTGTCATACCTATTCATAGTAGTTGGCTTGTCCTGCGTCTACTTTTTATGCACATGCCTTTGTTAATAGGGTATGTTGTAAGCTCTGATTTAAGTAAGGACATATATAGACCTAGGCACATTCTCTTACTGTTCGTGTATACCTCTTTTGTATGGAAGTATATTTGCTGCTGAGCTATGTTTTGATAAGCCAATTTCTCTCCAAATGTAGGATCGGGCAAATGAGATATTCAAAAAAGTAGAAGATCAAAAGTCTAGTAGAGGAAGAAATCAAGATGCTCTTTTGGCTGCATGCCTTTACATTGCATGTCGACAAGAAGACAAGCCACGTACTGTAAAGGGTATGGCTTAATTCTTCTAATATCCGGAAGCTTCCTGTTGATATAGCCCTCCCATGTGTCGATTTCCCTGAATCTGGTTTTCCACTAGAAATTTGCTCTGTCGCCAATGGAGCCTCAAAAAAGGAAATAGGCCGGGCAAAAGAGTACATTGTGAAGCAATTGGGTTTAGAGAAGGGACAGTCGGTAGAAATGGGAGCAATACATGCTGCAGATTTCATGGTAAAGGATCCTTCTTTATGCTTCTTTACGTTTTTCCGTCTTGATCTGTATGATCTCTCTCTTTCTTTGACACTGAGATTAATTTGATTTTTAAGAGGCGTTTTTGTTCCAATGTTGGGATGAACAACCAAGCTGTTAAAGCTGCTCAAGAATCTGTGCAGAAGTCAGAAGAGTTTGACATAAGGTACTCGTGATTATCCAGCTCATTGCACAAGTTCCCCTTTTTTCAGAAGAACTCATGCATCCATCATCCTACTTGTGGAGATATTTGTAGAATTTATAATGATGATCGGATAATTATTCTGAGAAAAATAGTACATTGAGGACTTTTTTTTCATAGGAAGTTTCAAAGAAAACAAAACCACATAGGGAATTCAAAAAAACAATGGAAAAAGAAGAATGCACTCTTATAATCATTGGGCTGCTGCCACAAAAAATGAGCTGGTCATGTAATCGTTCTTTGGATTGGATCCTTTGTGGCAGAAATTTGGGTGTTTTTATGGTGGAACACTAGCAAAATATCATGGCTCCTAAGGATATAGGAGTCTACACTTTAACGGATAATGGTGCTTTCCTCCGTTTTGACTTGCCACCCGAACTAATGGGGACTTGAGAAACATTGGCAGCTGTTATCATGGTTACCATTTTGGCTAGTGGCTACTTGAAAATATCGGTGGTTATTTTCTTCTTGACTGGAACTTTAATGGTAAAGCTGGAGGAAGAGTTGAAAACTGTAATACTTGGTTGACAACATTTCATCTTTCTCCTGCTGAAGGTTGACAGATATCGTGATTTAAGCAGGTTCCTCAATGTGGGCCTGCTGTGTATAAGGATTACGTACCAAGTTTAGTTCAAGTGTATAAGGATTGCTTACCAAGTTTTGTTCAAACTTATGCTTTACTGTTTTTCCCTTTAAAAGTGCTGAATCGATTCTCTTTTCTGTTTTTGTTCCCTGATTTGCAGGAGGAGCCCCATATCCATTGCAGCAGCTGTTATTTTCATTATTACCCAGCTTTCTGATGAGAAGAAGCCTCTCCGAGGTTTTAATTTCTCCAATCCTATTTGAGTTCAAACATTTAAAGATATGTTTTCACAATCTTAATTGTTCACGGATAAATTGTGAAGTTAGATCTTGAAAAATGGTTTTTTACTTAATAAATCCAGTTTCACAATCTTAATTGTTCATGGAGACATCGTTAATCAGGACAAAGTGGTTATTTACTTAATAAATCCTGTCAGATAAAATAACCGGATAATACAAACTTATTATGATGAAGAAGTTCAAGTCATGGTTTCCATTTTCAATTATCAAGGTGCATATGTAAATGGCATCTGAAACAGCTAATATTTATGCAGATATATCACTTGCTACTGGAGTTGCTGAGGGGACAATTAGGAACTCCTTCAAGGATCTGTACCCTCACATTTCCAAGATAATACCAAGCTGGTATGCCAAGGAAGATGATATAAGGGGTCTCAACAGTCTTTGAGTGTGTATAGATATACAAATGGAATTGACATTAGTTAACTTTCAGTCAGTTTTGGAAATCGGAATGATCTCGAATTTTTAATTCTTGTCATAAAGAATATGGTGGTTCTTAATTCTTTCACTTTTGTATTGTTGTAAGATATCTTGAAAACTGTGTTATTCAAAGCAGTTGAAAGGCCGCGTTCAAGAAGTTCTTTTTGGCCCTCGACTACTGAATACCTGTGTCATGCAAGATCTCTCTCTCTCTCCCTCTCTGTGCTATTTTCAGGTCATCTGGGTGACAGTTCCATGGATGGGACTATTGGAAGGTGAACTGGAGTTTCCAAACGAGGTTACACCAATCTTATGTTTGGACCAGAGTCTATGACTTATTCTGTGTTTGGTTCCTGTCCATGTAGAACGTGGCCGTCCCTAGGGATTCACTTTTCCTTTAGACCCCCGTTTCATCCCTGTTCTCCTCAGTTGTCTCTGTCCTAGGATTCGGCTGCCTCTCTTACCCACTAGAGAGACACCATTTTTGGGTAGCCTTAGATAGGTGCGGCTTGTCTGAGTCTACGCACGTGTACCTATGTTTGTTACACCGTATTAGTAAACGGCGATGGGATCTAGCCACCGCGAGCGTTCTGACTCTGCATAATCCACACGATCCACGAGGGAGTGCGCTTCGAGATGCGCGAGCATGAGGTTTCAATCTCGATCCTAAAACAAGCAAAGGCAGGGCAGACGATGAAAAATTATTAGTTGGAGAGAAGGCCGGGATGTCGAAGTTTCACGCCACGTTCCATGAAAAGCGGTTTATGTTACCTAGAAGTTGTGACAGCAGATCCAATCTAACACGTATCGACAAGTAGCGAAATTTATACGGCATTTCTCGAAATGATATATATGCCAATACAGTTCACTTTTTCGTAAATGGTAAACTTTATCCATTAGGTCAAATGTAAACAGTATACATGCCATACTGTTTCATAGATAACCCATCTCAACAAACAATTCTACATGAAATACAAAAATAAAAAACAGTAAAAAAGATCGGAACGATCCCGTCTTGAATTTGCATCCTCGTAGATAGGACAATCTATGCCAAAGGTCTCAAACCCACCCCAAGAATGATCCTGTCTTGGGGTTCCATAGCCTATGTATAAAAACCTATACCATCCCCTGTGTACAAAAATGTATATCGAATTTTTCGAACACATCCCAAGAACGAGGGGTTCATCCTCTTTTTGTTTATCCGTATACCTAACCCCTTTTTGATTGATTTCTGATCTCTCTCTCTCTCTCTCTAAGCAAAATTTTGAAAAAAAGAAGAAGAAGCGTACAACACCCTATAAAACAACAATTTCCTCCCACCAACAAAAATCATGTCCAAAAATTACCAAACGGCCTAACAATGAAAGACGTCTCAGGATCAGTGGTGGTGGTTATGGTGCCTCTCCCGGCGCAAGGCCACCTCAACCAGCTCCTCGAGCTCGCCTACCTTGTCGCCTCGTACGGCATCCCCGTCCACTACGTCGGCTCCGCCTCCCACAACCACCAAGCCAAGCTCCGCTCCCACATCCTGCCCTCGTCCTCACCCAGCGACATCTGCTTCCACGACTTCCCAACCCCGGCCTTCCCCTCCCCCGCCCCGAATCCTCATTCAACCTACAAGTTCCCCTCCCAGCTCCAGCCGGCGTTTGACGCCGCTTCATTGCTCCGCGGCCCCGTCGCCAACCTCATCCGCTCCCTCTCCTCGGAGTCGAGGCGGGTCGTCGTGGTCCACGACTCGCTGATGGGGTCCGTGGTCCAGGACGCTGCCTCAGTCCCCAACGCCGAGAACTACGTCTTCCACTCGGTTTCTGCCTTTGCGCTTTACTGGTTTACGTGGGAGGCCACGGGGATGGTGCTCCCGCAGGAGGAGGAGGAGGTCGATATCGCCGAGCTCGTTTCTGCCGAGGGCTTCCCGTCCATCCGGGTCTGCTTCACCGACGAGTGCTTAAAGTTCATGGCATCGCAGCACGAGTTCCAGAAGTTAAGCTCGGGGTGCATCTTCAACACATGCAGGGTTGTCGAAGGCCGTTACGTGGACTTATATGCCAGCGCAACAGCGAACAGCATCGCAACCAAGCACTGGGCGATCGGGCCGTTCAACATGGTCAAAGCACCCGAGAAGAGTTCAAGAAGATCTGCTCATGCGTGCATGGAGTGGCTCGACAAGCAAGCACCGAGCTCGGTGATATATGTGTCCTTCGGCACCACGACGGCGCTGAGCAACGAGCAGATCCGTGAGATCGCGATCGGACTGGAAAGTAGTGGACAGAAGTTCATCTGGGTACTGAGGGAAGCTGATAAGGGGGACATTTTCAGCGGAGGAGAGGCGAGGAAGATGGAACTGCCTCAAGGGTTCGAAGAGATGGTGGAGACTCGAGATATAGGGGTGGTGGTGAGGGACTGGGCACCGCAGCTCGAGATCTTGGGTCACCCGGCAACCAGCGGGTTCTTGAGCCACTGCGGGTGGAACTCTTGCATGGAGAGCATCAGCATGGGAGTGCCGATCCTCGCATGGCCGATGCATTCGGATCAGCCCCGGAATGCAATCTTGATCACACGAGTTCTCAAGATTGGACTCATTGTCACGGACTGCATGAGCCAAAACAAGGTCGTGAAGTCGCCCGCTATCCAAGGTGCTGTGAAGGCGCTCATGGCATCGGAGCAAGGGGACGAGATGAGGAAGAAGGCGGCGGAGCTAGGGGTCGCCGTACGGGGGTCAATGGACAAGGGCGGAGTTTCTCGGGCCGAGTTGGACTCTTTCATCACTCATATCTCTAGATAAGTTCTCGCCCTTTCTCTTGTTCTGTTTTCAGCATTAAAGATATGTCTTAGTTGGGGAACATTCTATATAAATTCAGTCTGCAAGTGATTCTATGTGAAAAGCAATCATTATATAGAAATTATATGAAAGCATGTATTTTCTTTAGCAATTAATTTAGATTTGTATGTATTCTCAATATATGATTAGCTTGATCAAGTAGAATGAGTTTAGATGATCATCGTTCCAAAATTAAGTATTCGAAGATCTATGGAGAACTTAAATTGCGACTTGTCCTGGATTCTAGTTTTAGGAACATGTTCTTGTCAAGGACGTAAACATGTGCGAGACTTAACATTTGCTGTCAAGGACAGTACCCAGTTAAGTTCCAAGGCCCTCCTGGTTTCCTAGGCTCTAGGAATGTGTAGTTGTCATCACGAACGTACTTGAAACACGTGCGAGACTTCCTAGGAGAGGGCAGTTGTCGTCGAGGACGTACCTAAACACGTCCGAAAGGCCCATCCAAAAACATTAAACTGGTAGTTACCTGCCCTCCGGACCAATATCCAAGGGCAAAAATTGCAGTTTGCATCTTCAGTCTTTAGTTGTATTGGTGAGCATTGATCTCTATGGGACTCATCTTTCATACTGCCGACATTTGTAATCAATAAATTGTCAAATGATCATATATTTGTCGTTGCACTATCGATTGACAATGACGGCGAGCAACCCGGATAAGGTTCTCCTCTTTTGTTAATACAATTGAATGACGAGCGCTAGTTAGGATGCGTGGTGGCATAAAACTCGTACTGATAAATTATGATAATTCTTTTTGGCCAAACTATATTAAATTGGAAATCTCAACCAAAATCAATATCTAGTGCAATCTAACACATATAGTCGTCGTTGTGCTATGATTTATAAATGTTTCTCATTTCGTCTAGCTTGCAATCTTTAGACATATCTCATCGTGTAGAATTACTGCATTTTCCTTTTCACCGGGTGCACCTAGCCAGGCCTGCGCAGCATGTTGTGATGATTATCATAATTTCCAATCCAAAATTTTAAACTTTTGAGTAGAGGTAGACTTCATATCTATAAGGCGTGTTACAACCACGTATTTAAGTTCTGGGAGATTACGGTTAACACCCCCTCGTATGTAAGCCATCTCTTAATTACTCCTATAATGTGTATGAGTCATCTTAGTTATTTGTGAAAATGGGCACGGTTCCTTTCTTGTGTGCCAATTATTGTGAACCTACCATGAGTGTGAGATGAGTGCGCTAGAATTTGAACTCTTGACGGTTGCTCTGATACCAAGTTGAAATGTCCAACTTAAAAGCTTAAAGCTACATGCATTGAGATTATAGTTAACAATAATTGATGCTGTCATATGCTTGATTATCACCCATAGGAATTTGTATTGTCTACTTATGCTGTCCAATTAAGTTGTCTAACTTTATTTCCAAGGGAAGCTCTTGAGTCTTGATGTATAAATTATGTCTTTCTCAAGGTTATTTCAAAACCGCGAGGACCTTGTTGAACTCAAATATATGCATACAAAAATGGATCATACTCACAATAAAGAAAACAACAGCAATTTAACAGTACTCTATTTTACAATTAAACTAAAAGGAACAAAGGAGAGATAAAAGGAAATTACACCAAAATCCTATCACTCATGGACGGCATGTCCAAATGCCTTTACTCGAAATTCAGAATCGTCCTGCACTTTTCTTCTTCTTTCTTCAAAAGACAATTCCTTCAATTTTTAATCATATTATTCTCGATCCTTGAATGAAACTTCTTCCGACAAAATCTCTGATCTATCACCCACATTTAATTTATTCTATAATAATAGATTTACACGTGAGGAGCACAACTTGTCGCTCATAGATTTTGTCGGAGCATTTCTCTAAGTAGAGTCGTAGGAAAATGGAACTCCATTTAGCAGTGCGGACTTGTTGTTCCGGGGGCTATTCAGGCTAGGGGTGAGCAGCGGTCTAGGGTCGACCCTAGACCGACCCTGAACTGGCCCAACCCTGTTGGTCCTGGTCCGGTTCCCAAGGGGACTGGGTCGGTCATTGATCCTGAAATTTCAGGACCAACACTATACGGGTTGGTTCTCGGTCCTAAGAGTTTTAAGTCGGTCCAACCCTGAACTAACCATGTATATTATATTATATTATATTATTTATAATTTTTTTATATATTCAAACCTAAGTAAAAATGTCTATTATATTATATTATATTATATTATATTATATTGAGATGTTCTATCAATAGCACTAATAATAATTTCAATTTAAAACTTTTGTTGAGTATTAATTATGTGTTGTTTTGTTTTGTTTTCAGGTGTTTAGAAATTCAAGTGAATTAACAAGATGTGAAGTTATATATTCATGATTTATATTAAGTATTTTGAAATTTTTATAGTTTAATTGTATTTTAGTAATGAATTTCAGCTGCACTTTGCTTTTCAATTTGTGTCAAATGGTATAAGTTTTTGAAGAGTAGAATAATACTGCAGTTGCTACGGTGATTTGCTAGTCAAGTGGTGTGAAGCTAATTTTTTGGTTGAGTGGACTCTACATGATCGAATGCAGGAAAACGCTTTTGTATATGGTGTTATAAATATTAAAGATAGATGATTACAAGAACTTTCCATCTTGTCCCATATCTCGATGAACGGTTAGTAGGTACAAAATTTCTATTATTATGTCATCTTAAATTTGCTAAATATGTATTAGTATTTATAATTTAGTTGCACAATACCGCATTGTCGATGGATGTGTAATTTGAATTTGTAAGTTTGCTTTTTTAGGGAGTATAAAAAATAAGATGAAAAAAAATTATCGATCGGTCCCGGGTTGGCCCCGGAACCGGACTGAACCCATTGAGTCGGTCTGGTCCTTGGTTCGAGGCTCAATAGGATTGGTCCTTGGTCCTAAAAATTGAGGACCGACACTGTATAGGTTAGTCCTAGGGTTAGGGGATGGCCCGAATTAACCAAGACCATGCTCACTCCTAATTCAGGCAGTGGATTCTGCCGACGACAATGCCTGTGATTTTTGCTGTCGGTAGGAGTTGAAAGTAGTCCTGGTACTTCGGCTGAAGAACCGGGACGTAGGGGCCACCGCACCTCTTTGAAGATCCTCCGCCACTAGGATCGACATCAGTGTTTTGGAACTCCAGTCATTCGACGATGACCAGTGTTAGTACTGAAAACCCTAGGGAGCATCACGTTTAGAAGACGAAATGCGTCCCCCTTCTTTGCCCCTTGTGCACATCACCTTCCTTGCACGACTGGAAGACGGGGAAGATCGGTGAGACTGACACGAGCGCTCCTTTTCCTGGGTTTCGGACGCACGTTCGCCTTTGTTCACACGGTCTTGTCGGATAGACGTGGCGACGTAGGGAACAGCCGCCTTCCATTTAAGTCTGATGCCACTCATTAGGTCAGCCAGCAATTTCCTAGTGCATGAATGTGTGTGTGTGTACGATGAGGAACTGGGCCCTCCGATGGGACTTGTGTTGCGGGCGATTTTCATTCTTATCCTTCGGTATTAATTTACACATGATATCTGCCGTGTTAGATTCGAAAACCTTGCATCATAATTTGCTTGTATTGCTCAATGTATAATACAAATATTTATATGACATATTGCTTAACAGAAAAGGGAAAGAAAAGATTACCCGATATCTCTAACTAATATAAGAGATATACTAAATATTATGCTATCTCAAAGCAAAAAGTAAATCCTAACTAATAATAAGAAATACACTAAATATAAGAAAAATAGAATGTAAATTTTTAGCAAATTTTCCACAATACTCTCCATCAAGTTTGTGCATGGAGATCACAAATGCCAAGCTTGTTGACGATAAACGCAAATCAATCTTGACCTAGTGCCTTAATAAAGTTGTCCGCGAGTTGAAGTCTAGTGGGTACATGATCAGTTCTAATGGTGTCTGATTGTACGTGTTTGCGAACAAAGTGGCCATCCATCTTAATGTGCTTTGTTTGTTCATGAATTATTGGGTTTGCCTCGATGGGTAAGGCAGCTTGGTTGTTGCAATTAAGACCCATTGGTTTGTTGTGCAATACATTGAGAGAGGTAAGTAAAGTGTGCAACCAAATCAATTCAATGCAGTTGCCATAACACAATATGCGACTACATCAGAGGACTGAGAAACTGTGATATGCTTCTTGGTTCTTCAAGACATAGGACAACCACCGAGCATGACAAAGTAACTAGTAACTAATCGCTAAGTCATCGCGTAACTTGCCCAGTCGAAGCCACAAGAGGCAATCAAGTGAAGTGAAGCCAAGATTGATAATAGGATCCCCTGTCCTGGCTTTTTCTTGAGATATCAAAAAACTCATATAGTTGCTTCCAAATGACACTTCTTTGGTTCCTACATGAACTAGGAAATTATGTTGACAAAATAACATAATTCAAACTCAGTGACAGTGAGATAAAGTAGATGTCCTTCTAATTGACAATAGTGACTTGGGTTTATCATGGTAGGTCTAGTTGTTGTAGCTGATCGGTGTTGTTATTCCAGCAACGAAGTCACTAGTTTAGCTGCTAGGATGTCGCATTCTGATAGGATGTCATGTACATATTCTGATAGGATGTCATGTAAATACTTTCTCTGGCATGGAAATAATCTTAAAGCCGTTCGCGTGACTTCAATTTCCAAAAGGTACTTTAATTGGCCAAGGTCCTTGATAGGAAAATGCTCATTAAGGTACCATTTGAGCACTGTGCACTGTTTTGAATTATTGCTTGCCAAGATGAGATCATCAACATATACTAACACGGCTAGAAAAGTACCATCATGAGAATATGTGAACAACGAGTAATCTCCTAAAGATTGATCAAATCCATACTCCCTCAATACATTAGAGAATTTTGAAAACCAATTTCAAGATGCTCATCAAAGACCATATAAGAACTTGTGTAGTCGACATACACGATTCGAGCTCGTTGTTGTGTAAGATGGTGGAAGCTTCATATAAACTTCCTCATCCAAATCGCCATGTGGAAATGCATTGTTGATGTCCATCCGATACAACTCCCAATTATGAGCCAATGCAACTGCCAAAAGACACCTGACTAGTTTAGCCACTAGTGGGAAGGTTTCATGGAACTCCACACCTTGTATCTAGGTGAATCGCTTGGGGGATAAGACGAGCTTTATATTGCTCACTATTGCTGTCAACTTAATACTTGATTTTGTAAACCCACTTGCATCCTATGGGTTGCTTAAGGTGTGTTTGGTAACGTTTCTATTTCGAGGAACAATTTTTGAACAGAAATAGTTTTTTTTTTTGTTTCTGTTCCTGGAAACAATTTCTGAGTATAAGAACACGCTTGGTAACTACAAAAAATTTCTACTCCAGGAATAGAAATGCGTTTGGTAAACTTGTATAATTTTGTTGTTTATTTTAGTTTTTCAATATTTTTCCTTTTTTTCTTTTTTTTCCTTCTTTCTCTTTGTGGTCGGTCATCGGCCACGGCGGTGGCTAGCGATTGGCTGGGCAAGCTCCAATGAGCTCGCCGAAGCCTCGCCAGATTTGGGCTCGGCTGAGCCTTGCCGGTGGCCTCAGTGGCCAAGCGAGCCTTGCCAGTCCTTGCCCGGGCGACGCGAGGTTAGTCTCGCCTGGGTTGGGTGAGCTCGAGCTCGCCCAGCCACCGACGAGGCTCGGCCCAAAGAGCCTCGTTGTGGCTCAGCGTCTTTGGGGGTCGGCGATGCTCCGGTGAGGTTGCTAGCCCTCGTTTAGCCAATCGTCGGCGCTGGTTATGGCCAAGGCCGATGACTGGCAAAATGAAGAAGAAGAAGAAAAAAAGAAGAAAAAAAGAGGAAAAAGAAAAATTATTTCTCGAAATTGTTCCCGGGAACAAAAAACAACTTTTTTCTAGTTCTTTTTTTTGTTCCAAATCTGTTTCCAAGAACAAAAAAATAGATTTTTTGTTCTCGGGAACAAAATTTTTACCAAACACGTTTTTATTCTCCGAACAAAAGAACATAAATTTTTATTCCAGGAACGTAAAACAAAAATAAACAAACAAGGCCTTACCTTTCGACAAAGTTGCCAAAGTCCAAGTCTTATCCTTCGAATGCTTTAATTTTGCCACCATCGCTTCTCTCCACACAGGATTTTTAATAGCCTTGGTGTAATTCCTAGGTTCACTATTAGAATCAACAATAGCTACAAAGATGATGTGAGGCTCGACAAATTGTTCATAAGAAATAAGTTTCTTGATTGGATAGACCATACCTGAAGATATTAATGGAGTGGGCTGAGGAATTGGGGTCTTCGTTTGGACCATACAGTACACATAATCTGACGGACGGGTTTGCTGTCTTTTTTGTCGTGCCAGTCAAGTTGGGACTGGAATTTGGTCATTGGGCTGCCCACTTGGTTGCTCTTTAACTTGGACTGTACCATCACAATCCTATATCTTTGTTTGCCCATTTTCTTGACAAACTTGGCTTGGTGCCCTTTTCTCCTCCCACTGGAGTTGATTCAACCCTCGTCAATAGAACCTAGCTCACAAACTGGTGGTAAAAGAGGAAGAGAGTCTTGATTCTCATGTGCAGGTGTTGAGCAAATGAGAAATTCTCTTCATAGATAACAATATCACGAGATACCAATAATTCTTCGGTTTTCCAAATCAAAAACCTTCCGAACCTTCAAGCCATTTGGATATCGCAAAAATACACAATTTCTTGCCCTTTTTGCCTCAAATTTATTTTTGCCCTTTGATAGTTTGTGAGTATACCACAGTGCAACAAAAACTTGAAATGACTATAATCCGAAATAAAAGCTCGAAAGGTGTTTTTCTAGATAATAACCAAGTTGGAGTATAATTGATTAGATAAGCAGTCGTTAATATGCATTCATCCCAAAAACAAATTGGTAGATTTGCTTGAAAATGAAGTGCCCATGCTACATTGCGGATGTGTCGGTATTTTCTTTCAACTTGCCCATTCAACGGTGGTGCAATGACGTCTAATGCATGACTCCACTTTTGGGGGAGAAAAAAAGCTTCATGGAATTAGAAAGAAATTCACGGCCATTATGACTCCGCTTCATTTTAACTACTTTACCAAATTGGAGTTTTACCATATGATAAAAATTAATAAAGATTTTGTATGCCTTTGATTTTTTCTTCATTAAATAGACCCAAATTGCCCGATTATAATCATCGATGATGGTTAAAAAATAATGTCTGCCGGAAAGAGACCTTGTCTGATTATGATCCCCAAACATCACAATGCAACAGATCAAAACATCCACTTACTTTATTTAACTTAAAATAAATGAGGAATGGGCTTGTTTTGCATGAAAACATATATCAAACAAATCAACACCTTTTTTATTTATTTTAACACTGGTGATCAAGTTCGAAACTTGCCATGACGGATGCCTTAATTTTGATGCCAAATGTCAATATTTTATCCCTTGATCGCTGGAAAAGTCAAATCAGAGCCTGTACATCCAAGATGATAAACCCCTTCTTGAAGATTATCCACTCCAATCAATCTCTTCAAGGATAGGTCCTTGTATGACATATCGAGAAGAGAATAACGTTACTGAGTATTGCAAATTCGAACTCAGTTTTCTGACAGAAATAAGATTGCACTTAAAGTTTGGGACTATAGCACATTGTGCAAAATAAAATTAGGACTTAAATAAACATTGCCTCTCTTGATGGCATGAATCACTTTTCCATCAGAAGTTTGTAATGGATAAGCACCCCCGACGTTCCTCGATCAATTTAGAAGCAAAAGCTACCCTATCATCTATTCAAGGGCACCACTATCGATAATTCGATTTGTGGAAAAATCGTTGGGCCAATAGACCTCACTAGTGAGTTGATCATTTGAAGTGAGAGGTTTCATCGTTGTAAGCAGATTGACCAAATGCTAATATTAATCATTGCCAATTTTTGTTATTGTATCAATCCCCTTTGGATCTCCTCGACTATTATTTACAATATTGTCATAATTGCCGCTGCTAGCCTATGCAACTATAGAAGGGTTCCCTTCGTGTGCCTTTCCACCTCACCTTGGCTCCTAATTTGGAGGATGTCCAATCAACTCCCAGGAATGACTTCAATTTCACGTGAGATTCTATGGAATTACTGCTTAAATGTTTAAGCTATTAGATAATGACATGATTTAATAATTATATATTTTATCACTCTACCTCACGTTTAGTTTGGTTTTTTTGCCTAGTACTAAGCATTGGCATATTTAATTGTGACATAAATGGGGTTTGAAAAGATTTGAACTCAGAACTTCCTACTCTAATATCATGAGATAATTCATAATTTGCTCAACTTATAGTACAAATATTTATACAACTTCTTGCTTAACTGGAAAAAAGGAAAGGAAAGCTCTACCAAATATCTCTAACTAATTTTAAGAGATACAGTAAATTTTATGCTAACTAAAAGACAAAAGTAAATCCTCACTAATCATAAAAAATGCACCAAAATTAGAAAATCAGAATGTTAATCTTTAGCGAGTCTTCCGTAATAATGTCTGTGTACCAAAGAGAAATCCCACATCATTCATTAGATCTCATGTTTTCTTTTCCAAAATGCCCCTAAAACCACAAAAATGGCTCTTAGATCTCATCAACCCTTTTCAAATAACCCACGCATTGAAAACAATCACCAATTCACTCCTCTTAGTAACTATCAATTCTCAAAAAAATTATCAAAAAAGTCTCAACATGTTATATGGTGGCCAAATGGGCTTCCAACCTTTGCCAACCCTTGCCTTTGGCTGGTCACCGGCCATGATCAAGTACATACCAATATATTTAAAAGGTTTAGAATTGAATTGGACACCATATGATAGATTTAGGACATTTTAGATAATTTTCCCACCAATTCTCTTTTGAGGAGTAAGCACCAAGGCGCTGAATAGAATTCTGTGGAATCGGATCGAATTGTGTAGTTTGTCCGGTTAGGAAACAGCTCATAGGTCCGTCGCTATTTACAGTTCACAAGAAAGGATCAAACAAAAAGAGACGACAAAACACATATATCATCGGGCCGACTGTGGGGATCGCAAGTAGACAATCGCCGACGGCATCGAAAGGGGCACGTAGCGGGACGTTACGAGCGTAAAGGACAATAGCCCCCACGATGTTCCATCGTGGCGATCGCCGGTTGCCTAGTCCGCGCACCGATACATACAAATGAAAAGCCAGGAATTGAGGCTACGTAAGATTTCTGTCAGCATCTTTCGTGCGTCTCTCTCGAACTCTCAAAAGGTGCGCAAAAGCTCAAGTCGAAAGCGGACCTTTCCTAACGCAGGACGAGATGACGATGACAATCTTGGTGGCCACAGAAAGTGACCAAGCACCAAAGAACAAAGGAATTGTGCCTTTGTTGTTGTAGTTGCTGTAGTAGCAGTAGCAGAACACGACCACGCTTTGTTTCATCTCTACTTCGTGAGAACTCGGGGTAATCTCTTTATCGATTGTCCGTTTGCTTCATCATGTGCGAGTTTGCCAACATAAAACGAACGATGTGTCGTAAGAATCTGAAGATACTTGCCTATATTCATATAGTCTCTCTCCATTTGATGATATATATCTTGGAGATTCAATATGAATGGAATAGGACAATGACCAGGTCCATGTGGTTGGCGCGTGTGTATATAACCGAATTTGTTGGGTTTTTAAGGATGGGATGATTGAATTATATGGAATTGCCTAAGAAAGTTTGCGGGAGGCTAGGGAATATAAAGAGAGCATTTAGTTAACGCAAGTATTCATCAACAATGCTTGATACTTGCAGTGCAGAATCTTTTACAAATCAATATGAAGATAACACATTAAGTAGAGTATAACGAGTTGATCATTTTGAAATCTTTTCTGATTCTTTCCCTCTTTAATTACTTACTTCAATACAGTTATTTTTTCAAGATTATGATTTCCGAGTCACGTGAGCAAATCTCGAACGAATCGTGCTTTTGGGCGTTGCTAGTTTGTGTGGAAAGGGTTACGAACTGCTGACATTAGCCAAGGATCTCGGTCATGAAGCCCCTCTACCCAACATGTGTCAATTTTTTTTCTAGGTCATTACCACGTTAATTAGACAGACAATCAAAAGCAGTCGAACAAGCAAAACTAATAGCAGTCAAATTTTCACAGTATATCAGATAAATCGTCTTCTCCAAGAACATTAATAGTCTTGGGGAAACAGATCGTGTACAATTTCCTGGGAGAGTTCGACAACAGGGATTATCATAAAAGATCTGATCAAACACGTCTCAAAAAATAGCGAAACCTATATTGCATTTCAATGGTAAAATAAGCAGTATATAAAAGAGAAGAAGCCAATAGAAAAGGTCAGAATTCCATTCCCTAAGCTTAAAAACCTGAAGCTCACCTCTCAAGCACACCATTTTTAGAAGAATTAGACACCATAGAAGAAATGTCCTCCCAAAATCTACCAAATGGCCAAAATATCAAAGACGTCCCAGGATCAGTGGCGGTGATCATGGTGCCTCTCCCGGCTCAAGGCCACCTCAACCAGCTCCTCGAGCTCGCCCACCTTGTCGCCTCCTATGGCATCCCCGTCCATTACGTAGGCTCCGCCTCCCACAACCACCAGGCCAAGCTCCGCTTCCATGTCCCGGCCTTGTCCGCGCCCAGCGACATCCGCTTCCACGACTTCCCAATCCCGCCCTTCCTCTCCCCTGCCCCGAACCCGGATTCTTCTCACAAGTTCCCGTCCCATCTCCTGCCAGCGTTCCATGCCACTTCATCGCTCCGCGGCCCCATCGCCTCCCTCATCCGCTCCCTCTCCTCGGAGTTGAGGCGGGTCGTTGTAGTGCATGACTCGATGATGGCGTCTGTGGTCCAGGACGCTGCGTCAGTCCCCAACGCCGAGAGCTACATCTTCCACTCGGTTTCTGCGTTCGCGCTCTATTGGTACACGTTGGAGGCGACAGGGATGGGGCTTCCGCCGGAGGAGGATGTTGATGTAACGGAGCTCATCTCGTCCAAGGGCTTATCGAACCTCCTGGACGTCTTCACAGACGAGTTCTTGAAGTTCATGGCGTCACAGCACGAGTTCATGAACTTGAGCTTGGGGAGCATCTACAACACATGCAGAGTCGTTGAAGGCCGTTATGTAGACCTATTTGCCAGCGCAACCGCGAATGGCACCCCGACTAAGCACTGGGCAATCGGGCCTTTCAACCCGGTTAAAGTACCCGAGAAGAAGTCGAGAAAATCTGCTCACGTATGCCTGGGGTGGCTCGACAATCAAGCGCCAAGCTCGGTCATATACGTGTCGTTCGGCACCACGACGGTGCTGAGCGACGAGCAGATCCGCGAGATCGCGATGGGGTTGGAACGTAGTGGACAGAAGTTCATCTGGGTATTGAGGGAAGCTGATAAGGCGGATATTTTCAGCGGAGGAGTAGAGGCGAGGAAGATCGAACTGCCCCAAGGGTTCGAAGAGACGGTGGAGGCTCGAGATTCAGGCGTGGTGCTGAGGGATTGGGTGCCGCAGCTCGAGATCTTGGGGCATCCGGCGACCGGCGGGTTCTTGAGCCACTGCGGGTGGAACTCTTGCATGGAGAGCATCAGCATGGGCGTGCCGATCCTCGCATGGCCTATGCATTCGGATCAGCCAAGCAATGCCGTCCTGATCACGCAAGTCCTCAAGATTGGACTTATGGTCCAGGACTGCATGAGCCAAGACAAGGTCGTCGAGTCGTCCGCGATCCAAGGTGCCGTGGAGGCGCTCATGGCATCGGAGCAAGGGGACGAGTTGAGGAAGAGGGCGGCGGAGTTAGGAGCCGCCGTTCGGGGGTCCATGGACGAGGGCGGAGTTTCTCGGGTCGAGCTGGACTCTTTCATCACTCATATCTCTAGATAACTCTTTCTTGTTCTGTTTTTAGCATCAAAGATATATCTTAGCAGATGGAATAGGAAGAGAACATTTAATATAAACTCTGCGCTAGTGATTCAACGCAAAAAGCAATCACAATGTAGAAATTATATGAGAGTCTGTAATTTCAGTATGATTTAAATGTGAATTAATATGTATTTTTAATATATGATTGGCTTCACCTAATAGAACAAGTTAGATAACTATTGCTTCAAAATTAAGTATTCAAAGAGTTATAAAGAACCTAAATCGTGGTTTGCTGTGTGCTGTAGGAATATGTAGTTGTTGTCAAGGACGTACTTAAGCACATTCAAAAGGCCCATCCAAAATAATTAAGCTGGCAATTAACTGACCCTCCGACTAATATCCGAGGGCAAATTAAAAAAATATAATGCAGTTTTCATCTTTGTCTATTAAATGTAGAGTATGGTAAAAACACAAATAAGGTTATCTTTTCTATAGATTCAATCTAATGACGAATGTATGTTATGGTGCGTGGTAGCACAAGACTCGTACTCATAAACTATGATGAGCATATTTGGCCAAACGATATTAATAAGAAAATTTCAACAAACAGGATTTAACAATGTTTTTCATTTCGTCTGGCTTGTAATCTTTAGACATATCTAATCGCGTGAACTCACTGCATTTTCTTTTCCAGCGGGGCATCCAACTGAGCCTAGCACGGCATGCTGTGATGATTTCTAAAATGTCCAATTCAAAAGCTTAAATCATTGGGTAGAGGAGACTATATGCATATATGCACGTTATAACCACATGTTTAAGCAATGAAGGATCACAGTTGACACTCCCCTCGCGTGGAAGCTGGGTCCTAGATGACTCGGTTCTATTATTTGTGAAATGGACACGGCTCCTATTTGGAGCCATGAATGATATCTTCTCGATTATTTGGGTTGCATGTGATGTTCAACCTTATCGTTTGGTCTTGATTCACACATCATAGGTTGTCGTGTTGGGTTCGAAAAGCTTGTATTGAGTACCAAAGAGAAATCCTCACCCATCTGTCTATATGCGTTTCTATGTTATTAAAAGAAAAATGGGGTTTTCGATCTAAATTTTGCTTTTCCTGAAATTCCCCTAGAACTCCAAAATGGCTTGTAGATCTCATTGATTGTCCCATTAAGCAAGAGTTCCTATATCCATCCCTAATCACAGAGAACCTCAAAAGGACAGAACGAAAATAAAAGAAATATATCAATTTAGTTGAGCGTCAAAATCGCAATCAGACAATCGCGGACGGCATCAAGGGCACTAGTACGATTAACAATTTGGTGGTCACAGAAAAAGAGAACCTCAAAATGACACAATGAAAATAAAAGAAATATATCAATTTAGTTGAGCGTCAAAATCGCAATTAGACAATCGCGGACGGCATCAAGGGCACTAAAACGATTAACAATTTGGTGGTCACAGAAAGCGACCAACCCTTCAAGGACAAGAGAGTTGTCCTTTAATGTTGTTGTCATCGTAGTAGTAGTAGTAGTAGTAGTAGTAGATCACAACGAGTGTCTCTATTTCATCTCCACTTGTGAGAACTCAGGATAATTTCTCGATTGATTCTTTGTTTGCTTAATCTTGTGCGGGTTTGCTGATAAAGACCATAACCTGAAAATGATATATTGTCGAAATCCGAAAATTGTTAATCGGCTTCCCAGTAATCTCTCTCCATTTGATGATACATATCTTTGAGATTCGATATGAAACAAATGGATACATATCTTGGAGATTCGATTCGATATGAATGTACTAGGACCACGACCGAGTCTGTGTGCTGGACATGTATGTGTGAATTGCATTTAATCTCTGCAATAATGGCACTTTTTTTTTTAGCTTGAATGGAAAAGTCAAGATTCTTGCGGGGAATATATGCCGGAAGGAGAAATTCAGAAACATCAATGCTTGAGATCGTATGAGATCGAGAAGAGAGATATGTTTCTATTCATGCGATAGTTATCAATGTAAATTACTAATATAGGATGCTTTTATAAAAAACAATTCAATATAATTAAACTTGTTCGGCTTTTTAAGGATGGGAAAATTGGATTTTATGCTGGTGCCTAAGCAAGTTCATGAAGGAAACATAAACGAAAGCTCAATTTGTTTTTCAAGATTACAAATTCCGAGTCATGTCATGAGCAAATCTCAAATTAATATCTATGTTATTATTGGATATTGTTACCTTACATAGAGAGAGTTATGAACTGCTGACCTCGGACACGGATTCATGGCCCCTCCACAAGTTTTTCTAAAACTGTTTCATAGAAAACTGTCGACAACATACCTTTTAAAGGATGGATAGATCGATAAACCAACCAACAAAGGATTTGAGGGAGCCCTTTGCTGACTTTTTAATAGGAAAGGCGAACCGAGGAGAAAATTAAAAGTGGGAAGACTTATGGCAATGGTGGCCACCCATGTAAGGGGATACTAGAATGTAAAGATAACATGAACATAAAATTGAAGAACTGACGTTCATCGGCTGATTCACAAGTCCTTCTACAAACTATAAGTCAAGCATTTATACTACTACCAGCAGTTAATAACGATCATAAAGAAAGCAAATAACATCCTACGTGACTTCTAAAGAATAAGCAATATGTATTTATAAAAGGTTACTGAAAAACCTACCTCTCGACCATCATGGTATCACCACTCGCCCCACATTGACGGTTACTGCCGCAGCTTGCAATTCCTCTACTTGGCAGTTACTACAACCCATGTTTCTTGGCCATTATCATTTAATGATTGTGCGAGCTCCACGATTTTTTTTCTTTTTTTTTTGGTCGGTCCTACTCTTTTTCAATTTTAACTCTCGGACTTTTGCCATATTTTCTTATAGGACGTGGGAGTCGAAATTCACTCCTGAAACTAAATCATCCTAATCCCAATTCCCTGAGAAGGTAGGGATTCGAACTTCTCATCTCCCATTTCCATGTTGAAAAGGTGATCACTGTGACAAACTCCAGTGATTGCGAGCTCCACAATTGAATTGTTGGTTTCGTGGCTCGAGCACTTGTCTTATTCTCCATTCATCGATCTTCAGTTTAACTTCATTTCCTTCGTCGACTAAACCAAGTCCCATTCACTCACACTCGTGGCTTGGATTGTTATGGCGGTTCCCAAGATTGTTGGCTCTTCGTAACTCGAGCACCTTGTCTTATTCTCCATTCATCGATCTTCACTTCAACTTCATTTCCTTCATCGACTAAACCAAGTCCCATTCACCGACGCTAAGTGACGTACCACCTATCGGCAACTTCTCGTCGCTTTGTCGATTGCCCATAGTAGGGGACCAAAACAACTTAGCAAATTCTATTTTAGCCACGGTCTTGCTCGGTCATATTTAGTCCGAATCGACGGTTAGAGATATGGGAATTTTTTTTTGTGTCAACAGAAATTATATTCCACACGTCATTTTTCCAGGTCATTGCAGTCCTAACGAGCCATGAAATGGAAGGAGAAGTGTCGGACATGCAGACCAACTTGTCCTAACTATCAACACGACAAAGATGCTCAAAGCTCTCATCAAACGTGGTTTCATGGGAACCCTAATATGGGCCCCCAGCATTCGAGCTCTTATAATTACTGTTGGAATAAAATACACGGAACACATATTCTTACGATTTACGTTAACACGAAATCACTAGAGAAATAAATGAGAAAAATAAGGACATTAGAAATTTACGTAGTTTGGTCAAAGTATCTATGTTAACGGGGATAGTTAGTATCAAATAATCCATTATAATCGGAGTATCAGGGTTTATAATCGTACAAATGTTCAAATACTTTTCACGTTTAGATTTAACCCCAAATCCAAATTTTTTTTTTTTTTGATGACCCCTCGTACACTGATAGCATGGTGGAGTAAACCCTGGGGAGGCACGTGAGTCACCATCACCTCTCGTGCTCCGAGTAAGTCACTCTTATGATGTTCGGGAATCGAACTCCTCCCCTTGCGTTAGGGGGAGAAGCTTGCTAGCAGCAATGCCACCCAAGTGGGTGGTCTAAATCCAAAGTGTTTATAAATAAATAACTTACTTGAATATAAATTTACAACACAAAAATTATCATGCATTCAAAATTAAAGTATAACGGGCGCAGCTCTCTCTTCAGCTTGACGTGCGGCTCCTTCCTCTCGTAAAGCTGCAGCGGTTTCTTCTCTACGTAGCGCTTCGGCGGCCTTTTCTTCCGTAGGGGTTTTTTTAGCCGCTCCACCTTCGCACGCACCAAAAAAAAGACTTGAATTCTGTTCGTTTATATGTGTGCCCAGAGTCAAACTTTGACTCTGGGCCCCCACCAGCTATTTCCTTTCTCGGCTCCATGTGCGTTTCGCCAGCTTTTTTCTCTCCTTTTCTTCATCGGCTAAAAGAAGACAACCCATGCCGTGGAAATCGTGTGCCCAAAGTTTCGGCCCCACCATGGATAAAGAAAAATTCGGCTCCTCCCGCATAAAGTGAAGAAATTCGTACCTTCCAACTTTTTTTTTTTTTTTTTTTTTTTTTTTTGTAAATCTTCAGGGCATCTCACGAACTTCTACTTGTCCAAACAATACTCAAATTCGAGACATAATTTAATAATTGTTCTCTTATATGTAGGTGTATATAGTACAGTAACGTGAACTTAATATAAAACTTCGTATGTTTCTTATTCTTGTTCTTATCATTATTTTTGTTTTTTTTTTTTTTTGGTGATAGCATGTTAAACAAATCGTTTTTTAAAAAGAAATTTAAATTTTAGGACATGAGCACTTATCTAACATGTATATTTCTTTAAAACTTTCGTGAAGATTGATCCCCAAACGTGAAAATACAAGAGTTTGAATCGCCACCTCAATTAAAACAAACAATCAAAGACAATCGAACACGCAAAAATATTAGTAGAGAGATTGTTAGGGTTTTGAATTTTTGCTCTAAATCGTTTTCTCCAAAAGTTTTAAGGGTCTTAGAAAAACAGCTCAAGTATAATTTCTTGATAGAGTTGAATAACAAGAGTTTATTGTGACAGATGCAATCAGACATGCCTCAAAAAAAGGGAACCCGTCGTACATTTCATCAAAAAACACATGGATACGATTCACTTCTTCATACTGGTAATTTTATTAATTAAGTCAGTGGTACGATGAGCAGAATACATGCGATAATCTTTTGGAAATAATACAGGGCCGCTCTAAATCCACCTCTGGAAAATTTGGATGGAAAAATTTGGATGAACACGGGCAGCTTCTTGCTGCTCGTGTTCACCTCTACCCTCACCTGCCAAACCTCGACCTTTGAGTTCAAAGCCCTGTAGTGCTCGGGTCGAGGTCATTCCACCAGAATCCTTTTGGCTATTTGCTTGGTGTTCCAAAGTCCAAGAGGATGTAAAGCAACTAGAGATGTTTTGTGATTTGGCATTCTTCAATTTCGACTCTATTGAAGACTTCCATGCTGAGAGTTAGCTATTTGTTAGAATACCTATTGTATATTATTTGTCTCATGGAGTTAGAATTGATCCGATAATCAGCTGTGAAGTTAAAAAAAGAATGATATCATTTCCTTAAAAAGAAAATATAGGGGAAAAAAAAATCCTTCAATGACAGGAAGTTGGAGCGACTGGGCCGGGGAGTGAAGCTGGAAGTGAGAGCCTGAGAGGGGGTGGGGTCGACCGAGGGAGAGAGGGTAGCAGTGACGACGAGTGATACGGGACAGTAGTGGAGGTGGAGGGTGGTCTCATTGCCTGGTGGATTGGCAGAGGGTAGATCCGGTGCTGTGAAGTGCTCGAAGGCACGTGGAATGTAGACTGAGAATACCTATATAGCTTTCACGAACTTCTTCATGTACCTCTTCCTCGTTCTGCAACCAGACACCATTCATTCTCTCTCTCTTCTCGAGTAACGAGCCCCAAAAAGACACCCATTTTCTCGACCAAGTTTTGTTCTCCTATCTTTGTGGGTTTTCATTGGATTTGTCGAGCTAATTCCTGCATCAGTGTCACCGGCAATTTCAGCGAGGGGCTCAAAATTGGCTCATAGACAGTTTCGTTCATCGCGTACTTTGCTTCAGTACTTTTAAACTAAACAAAAAGGGGGGTGGGGTGGGGGCTCTCGCGTGCCATTATTAGGAGAAGAAGGAAACAAAGAAACATAATAGAGGTGAGCGGGTGAAACACGGAGATTCGATTGAGATAAGATGACAACGAGGAACGAGATACACGAGTTGGAGTTGGATAATTGTCTTTTCGAACCTCTAGGGAGTGGATGAAGCCATTTCAAGGGTAAATTTAGAGCCACCCCTAGCACATCTCCATTAAATTTTTTTTACCTGAAATATGATTGAGTTAAAAATAAGAAACTAATAAAAAAAAAGGTCAAAACGATCCTGTCTTCGGATTCCATTCTCGCTCTACAAAACCCAAGAAGCTTACCCCTCAAACGCAAACACACAGCACCCCAAAGCGAATTTTGCCTCTCGAGCCAACACCAAAAATGGAAGACGTCTCAGGATCGGTGACGGTGATCATGGTGCCTCTTCCGGCGCAAGGCCACCTCAACCAGCTCCTCCAGCTCGCCCACCTCGTCGCCTGCTACGGCATCCCCGTCCACTATGTTGGCTCCGCCTCCCACAACCGCCAGGCCAAGTTCCGCTCCCACGTCCCGCCCTCATCTGCGGCTAGCGACATCCGCTTCCACGACTTACCAACCCCGCCCATCCCTCCCCCGCCCCCAGCCTTAGTTCCCCTCACAAGTTCCCCTCCCAACTCCAGCCGGCGTTCGATGCCACTTCGTCAATTCGCGGCCCCGTTGCCTCCATCATCCGCTCCCTGTCCTCGGGGTCGAGGCGGGTCGTAGTGGTCCACGACTCACTGATGGCTTCTGTGGTCCAGGACGCTGCCTCGGTCCCCAACGCTGAGATTTACGAATTCAACCCTATTTCCGCGTTCACGCTCTGTTGGTTCACGTGGGAGAGCATAGGGATGGCACCCCCGCCGGAGGTGGAGGTCGACATCGCTGAGCTCATCGCCTCCAAGGGCTTGCCATCCCTCCTCGACTCCGCCACCGACGAGTTCTTGAAGTTCGCCGCGTCACAGAACGAGTGCAAGAAATTCCACTCGGGGTGCATCTACAACACATGCAGGGTCGTCGAAGGCCTTTTCGTAGACTTATATGCCAGCGCAACAGCAAACGGCACCGCAACCAAGCACTGGGCAATCGGGCCGTTCAACCCGGTCAAAGTACCCGAAAAGAGGTCGAGAAGATCGGCTCACCTGTGCATGGAGTGGCTCGACAAGCAAGCGCTAAGCTCTGTGATGTATGTGTCGTTCGGCACCACGACGGTGCTGAGCGACGAGCAGATCCGCGAGATCGCCATGGGGTTGGAATATAGTGGGCAGAAGTTCATCTGGGTATTAAGGGAAGCTGATAAGGCGGACATTTTCGGCGGAGGAGGAGAGGCGAGGATAATCCAACTGCCCCAGGGGTTCGAAGAGATGGTGGCGGCTCGAGATTTAGGGGTGGTGGTGAGGGACTGGGCACCGCAGCTCGAGATCTTGGGGCACCCGGCGACCGGCGGGTTCTTGAGCCACTGCGGGTGGAACTCTTGTATGGAGAGCATCAGCATGGGAGTGCCGATCCTCGCATGGCCTATGCATTCGGATCAGCCCCGGAATGCGGTCTTGATCACACGAGTCCTCAAGATTGGACTTATCGTCAAGGATTGGATGAGCCCAGACGACCTCGTGAAGTCGTCCACCATCGAAGGCGCCGTGAAGGCGCTCATGGTGTCAGAGGAAGGGGAGGAGGCGAGGAAGAGGGCGGCTGAGTTAGGGGCGGCTGTCCGGGGGTCAATGGATGAGGGCGGAGTTTCCCGGGCCGAGTTGGACTCTTTCATCGCTCACATCTGTAGATAGATTTTCTCCATTGTCCTCGTTCTTTTTCCGCATTAATGACAAATCATAGTTAAGAGAGGAGAGAACAAGGACATTTTATAAAAACCTATTGTACGAGTGATTTAATGAACAAAAATCAATCGCAGATTCACAATATAAAAATAATATAAGAGCTTGTGTTTTTAATGAGGTTTAATATAGATTTATCTTTGTATTCTCAATATATGATTGACTTCATCTAATAGAACAGGTTTAGATCTATAATTATTTAAAGAATTATAAATAATTTCGATCGTGATTTGTCCTAGGCTCTTGAATTATATTATTGTGGTTGAGGCTATATCTAATTCATCTGCCGGACGTCCTAGGAATAAAGTATTGTACTTCAAAACTTAATACCAAGATCAGTCTGAATTATTGTGCATCATCATGCACGGGAACCAATGAGTCTCTTATATACGGAGGAAAGGTAGAAAGCTGAACTACCAGTCAAGCTCTCACTAACATGCTCCCACTAATAAACTATAATAAGGATCTAACTTCTATCCTTGTATATACATTGCTGCTCAAAGAGAAAAAAAAAACCTTTAATTTTGGTGATGATCGTAGAGTAAACTCAATTATGGTCACTTGCTTGGTAGCAAAAATTTAGATTAGGAAGACTTCAAGATTAAAGTATTGAAATAATTTGATTTTCAAAGGATTTTTTGGTAACATGTTAGGTAATAGCTGTGATGAACCAAAAGATGTTAGAAAGTGCGATTAAGTGGTCCCAATTGTGAATAATTCATACATCGGTTTTCTCATATAATTGTGAATACGATGTTTGATGATGAGACCATTTCTTGGTTTCCTGTGGATGGGCAGTAATTTAGCTTGACTACGGGATGAATTGTGACCCAAGAATAATAAGTCCAACCAGCCACCCTCTTAATATGATAGTCTTATATAATTGTCATCTTCTTTTTCTAAATGACACTATATATGATAATTAAATAAATTTTAACTATATCATATACTGTCCACATAAAAAAGAATTCCATAAGCGATTTGATCGACCCTTGGTTAGATGGTTAGTGAGAGAGTGGATAGCTAAAAACCCCAAATCAAGCCACTCGTGAAAATTTCTTTGTTGCATACTAAATATGTGTGTGGACAAGGTCTCGCACTTTAGTAATTATTCATAATATGAAAATATATCGAATATGGAAAAAAGGAATAGTAACTGCGATTTGTTAGGTCATAGGATTTCCAATTTAATAACTAAAGTTTCCTATTCTTATTTAGCAATTGCTTGATTGCGCGCAAGCTGTTCGATCAGAGCTACTTACAAAGTATAGAGTCCTAAGTGGGTTTTTTTTTTTTTGGGAGTATGTAGGCATGGGATTAGAAGTAACAAACAAGCTGGTATTGGCTCGATCACAAAGTTGGATGGTATTGGCTTCTCATTTCAATCTATGCAATTTGGTCTACCAATAGGATCAAGGCTCAGATCATTCGCATAAGATCACTACTCAAAAAAGGATTACAAGAAAAAAAGAAAAAGGCAAATATGCTTACGCTATTGGCCCCGATACAGCAACCCAACAGTTAAAACTACCAGGCTATAACCGACCAAAAAAAAACTACCAGGCTATAGAACCGATTCTCACGAAGTTGCTTCTGACATATCTGGACCTTCGCTTTGCTTTACATCTGACTACGAGTATTTATTGATTGATTGGCGGTCGCTTCTACAAACTACGACTCGATATCTTACACTACGGTTACAAAGAAAGCAAATAACGTCCTGCGTGAGTCCTGAATATTAGCAACGTGTATTTACAAAAGGTTACTGAAAGATCTACTACTCGACCATCATGGTATCCTCACTCGCCTCACATCAATAGTTACTTTGGTAGCTTGCAATTCCTCTTCTTCACGGTTACAACAGTCCACGCTTTTCGGCCATTATCATTCGCAGCTTTCAAGATTTATGGCCTCACAATCCGATGATTGTGCGAGTTCCACGATTGAATGGATCGTTACAGCTGCTCCTGAGATTGTTGGCTTCATGACTCGAACACTTGTCTTATTCTCGATTCATCGATCTTTACAACATCTTCATTTCTTTCGTCAGCTAAACTAAGTCCCATTCATGGACGCTATCATTCCAAAACTAAGTATTCAAAGAGTTACGGAGAACCCAGATCGTGATTTGTCCTGGATTATAGGAATATGCAGTTGTTGTCAAGGACTAGCTTGAGGCGCCGGTAATTCTTCGTGTAAAAACACATTATGACAAACTCAAAATCAATAGAATTTTTGTGGACTTCATGATCAATTTTTTAGTTTGTCCCATTAGGTAAGAGTTCATATGTCGGTCCCTAATCACAGAGAACCTCAAACGGACAAAACGAAAATACAAAAATATATCATTTTGGTCGAGCTTCAAAATCGCAATTAGACAATCGCGGACGGCATCAAGGGCACTAGTACGATCAACAATTTGATGGCCACAGAAAGTGATCAACCACCAAAGAACAAGAGAGTTGTCCTTTAATGTCGTCGCCGTTGTAGTAGTAATAGATCACGACAAGTGTCTCTATTTCATCTCTACTTGTGAGAACTTGGGATAATCTCTCGATCAATTCTTCGTTTGCTTAATCATGTGCAGGTTTGCTGATAAAGACCATAACCCAAAAACGATATATTGTCGAAATCCAAAAATAGTTAACTGGGTTCACAGTAATTTCTCTCCATTTGATGATACACGTCTTGGAGATTCGATATGAACGTACTCGGACGACGACCGAGTCCGTGTGCTGGACGTGCATGTGTGAATTGCATTTTTCTCTACAATAGTTGCACTTTTTTAAGCTTGAACGAAAAAGTCAAGATTCTTGCGGGGAATATATGCCAAGAGGAGAAATTCCGAAACATCAATGCTTGAGATCGTATGAGATCGAGCAGGAGATGTGTTTCTATTCATGCGATAGTCATAAATGTAAATTACTAACACAGGATGCTTTTATTAAAAAGAAAAAAAATCAATATAATTAAACTTGTTCGGCTTTGTAAGGATGGGAAGATTGGATTATATGCTGGTGCCTAAGCAAATTTATGAGAGGTTAGGAAACATAAAAGAGAGCATTTAGTTACCGCAAGCATTCGTCGACATAAGGCTTGGTCACCGAGTCTAGATCATTCAGTAATTATGTGAGCTCAATTTGTTTATCAAGATTACAAATTCCGAATCACATCGTGAGCAAATCTTAAACCGATTTGTATGTTATTAATGGACATTGTTACCTTATATAGAGAGAGTTATGAACCAGTGACATCATAGACGGATTCGTGGCCCCTCCACAACTTTTTCTGAAAATTGTTTTGCCAAAAAAAAATAATCAGCAAAATGCCTTTTAAAGGATGGATGGATTGATGAACCAACTGACAGAGGATACGAGGAGCCCATTGCTAATTTTTGGACGAAAGATGCAAGCCGACAAGAAAATTAAAAGTACGAAGACTTGTGGCAATGATGGCCAGCCACGTAAAAGGATACCGGAATTTAAAGATAACATGAAGATGAACATGAAAAACGGGTGTTTATTGATTAATTGGCGGTCCCTTCTATAAACTACGAGTCGATCATTTATACGATCATCGATAGTTAACGACGGTTACAAAGAAAGTAAATAGAATCCAGTGTGACTCCTAAATATTAACAACATGTATTTTCAAAAGGTTATTAAGGGTGTATTCCGTAATGTTTCTATTCCAAAGGACATTTTTTATTTATAAATAATTTTTTTCTATTTTTATTCATTGGATGAGTTTAGGGGTGAGCGGTTCCCGATTTTAATTTGGTTCCGTCTGAACCTGGAACCTACCCTCAGATACAGGTTTCTCAATTTTTGGAACTTAGAATCTATCCGTTAGAACCGAGAACTTGAAACCTACTCTGTCACAGGTTCCAGGGTCGGTTCCAGTATCCAACATGTTTTTTTTTTTTTTTTTTCATTTTCAGATTTGAACTATAACAAAAAAGGAAAGAGACAAACCAAAGCTTTTATATCAGCTCAAGCCAATATCTGAAAAATGATGGCAACTTAGCAACTTTTGTTGTGACAAACACAAGAAAATCACTAATGCAAGCAACAAACTTCGAACAAGCATGAGTGGTTTTTATTTTAATTTGTTCTAGTTGTTGAGCTCTCGTATACCTTCTGCTGCCGATACTTGATACGTATAGTACTTAGTGGGCATTCTTTTGCATTCTATTGCAGGTCTTGCAATGCAGATACCGTAGTCTTCAGGTCAAATGCCTTATAAGATGTGTAGAATTCCAAAATTGGATTCTGCAGAAAGTAAAAGGTAAGTTAATACCCACATAATCAAATTGTAAGCTTGTGGCGATGGAAGAAATGCAAGATAGAGAATAGACCCAAGGTGGCATGAGTCATCCAGCATCCATCTAGCAAGAAATATGGCTGATGCAACAACTAGAGAAGGAAGAAAACTCAGGAACTCATACTCGACCAATGTCAGCTCCGCAAGGTAATCCGCCAAGTACTCCAATTCAAGACTAGGGCTCTGGAGATTTTACAAGCAATTGATGGACAAATGATTAAATTTCTTAAGATCAAGGAACGTGGTATTTTCCTAAGCTCAGGCTAGCATGGAGTAGATCAATGATCCTTACTGCATACATTGCCTGTGCTGCTCAAATAAATCTCCTGAGAAACAAAATATTCGATTCTTTTAGAATGCAAATAACTCCAATGAAAGTAAAGCAAATGAGAGTTCAGTAAGTTGCATAACCTAATGAAAGTTTTCGTAGTGGGCGCAAATATCCAGAAGCCGAAATAATTCAATAGTTGGCCCTCCATTTTCAGTACCTGCCAATACACAGCAATGTGAATCTTTTACATCCGAATAGACAACTAAATTCATAGTTTTCTAGAGAAAACATTGTCTAATGTATAATTTGGTGATTCCTTATGGTTAATGTGTTTCATAAGGTTGCATAATAATGAAGGTTGAGCAACTGTCAGTGTTGGTCATCTTAGTTAGACAAAGGAGCAATCTGTCACTTGAGCAAAAATGTGGAAGAAAAGCTATTCTGAAAACTAAAAAGAGCAAAAATGCGGAGGAAAACCTACTGTCTCGTCGTCGATTAGTCGGTAGGCCCCTGTCGGAGTCTCCAAGGGCGTCCTGCGTCACCCCCAACCGAATAGGTGGAAGGAGAGAGAGAGAGAGTGGGGGTGTGACCAAGCTGGAGGTGGAGGTGGAGGTGGAGGTGGAGGTGGAGGCGAAGGCGTGTAGAGTTAAGGCTGATTGGGCGAGCAACGAGCAGCGTCGAGGTGAGTGAGTAGCCTCCATCAGGGGGACGAGCGGCGTCCAATGGCATCGTTGACAGCAAGCGGCTGAGTGGCGAGGCGAGTGAGAGATGACGGCGTCCAGTGGCGGTGTTGAGGGAGGTTCGGCGATGGCGAGCACGTGGTGACTGCGGCGCGACAGCGACGAAGACACGAGTCTCACGGCACTAATGGCGGCACGGATAGCACGGCGAAGATGGCGGTAGTCGTGGCTCAACCCATGGCCAAGGGGGGAAGAGCTCGGTTTTGGCGGAGGTGGTGGCGGTTCGGAGCAACGATGGCTTGGACGGCCAAGCGAGCGGTGGCAAGAGGTGGTGACGGTGGCAAGGGGCGGCGCGACTGCTCGTCAGGTTACAGCTCGTTGGACGAGCGGTGGGTGGTGGTCCGATGGCCAAGAGGTGGTGGTGAGTAGGGCGTGGGGCGGCGGTGAGGTGGTGGGTGAAGCAGCCAACAAGAGGAAGGAAGAAGAAGAAGAAGAGAGGGGGGGGAAGTGAGGTGAGGAGGAAAAAGGGGAGAAAAGAAAGAGAGAGAGACAGAGAGAAAAAGAAAGGGGAAGGGGGAAGAATCGGCAGAAAGGGGGGGGGGAAATCACATGGGGGAAGTGACGTGCTAGGTTTTTTTTATTATTTTAAACTCTAACCGGTTCCCAAAAAAAGGGAACCGGGAACTGAAACCGGTCTCTTTAGAATTGGGAATCGAACTGAACCCTCCAGTGCAGTTCTTCGATTCCCGGTTCTACCTGGGAACCGTGCTCACCCGTAGATGAGTTCTTGAGTAGAAAACATTTACTGACTATACAAAATTTCTATTTCTGGAATAAAAACAGAATAAAAATACTTTGTTACAACCAGAAAAATTTCTATTCCTAATTTTTTATTTAATTGTAAAGAGACTTAACATTTCATGTTTGGATAAAACTGAACTTTTGTAATGATTTAATTAAAATGTGTGATGGCCCAAGCGTGGGGGCGTGTCTCTTGTCCCACATCGCTTAGGGGGAGTTCTGGGGCTAGTTTATAAGGCTTAGGTTCCTCTAATTTGTGTAATGCATTTTAAAGCTGTGATGACTTAGTGTCCAAAATGGACAATATTATACAGTGGGGCATGGGTTGTTTAATGGTATCAGAGCCGACTCCCGACCGCGTGTGGGGCTACAGCGAGGACCCTATGCTCCCAAGGGGGGGAGAGTGTGATGGCCCAAGCGCAGGGGTGCGTCTCCTATCCCACATCGCTTAGGAGAGAGTCCTGGGGCTAGTTTATAAGGCTTAGGTCCCTCTAATCTCTGTGACGGCTTTTAAAGCCGTGATGATTAAATGTCTAAAGCAGACAATATTACACAGTGGGGCCTGGGTTGTTACAAAATGAGCTAAGAAAATCCAACATAATAGTTAGTCAAAGATGGATGGTTGGAAATGTCAATAGTGTCCTATTGATTTATAACTCACAATATAAGGATGTTGATAGTAAATTTTTAGGCATTACAATAAACAAGTGTATAGATCTTTTGAGAAGAAGAGCATATGTTGCTTGGAGTCACCAAGCTTTTGTGACCTAACATTGTCTCTAAAAGAAAATGGCATTAAAAAATCCCTATAGTAAGGCCCTAAAAGCTTATTTAATTTTGAATCCTATTTTCATCAAAATATTTTCACATTTTTTATGCTAAACTGATTTTAAACTAGAATTAACATTAAAATCTAGTAAAACTACTCAAAATCTAATTTGTAAATTTTTTCCTAAATTTTTGAATTTTTGAATTTTTATTTTTTTTCAAAAAATGGGGACTTGGATTAGGTCAAGATATTGGACCTTGTGTCGACTGTGTAAATACAAGCATTAGGTTATTTTGGGCTTTTTTTTATTTATTAAATGACCTTATTTCTCTTTTTATTTTCGGGTACAAAGAAGTAAGTTTCTTCTATTTCTATTTCTGTTTCAAATCTCTTTCCTAGCCATTGATCTGTTTCGAGGAATAGAAAAATGAACTGACATTATCAAAAAGATTTTTGTTCTTTTTTTATTATGGAGAAAAAAAACAGAAAAATAGAAAAATAAAAATGTTACCAAAAATGGGGCATAAAAGACCAACCACTCAACTATCATGTTATCACCACTCGCCCCACATTAATATTTACTTCTATAGCTTGCAATTCCTCTTCTCGATGGTTACAACAGTCCATGTTTCTTGGCCATTATTATTTGTGGCTTTCAAGATTTATGGCTCCACAATCCGATGATTTTGCGAACTCCACGATTGAATGGATTGTTATAGCCGCTCTCGAAATTGTTGGCTTCATGACTCGAACAATTGTCTTGTTCTTGATTCATCGATCTTTACAACATCTTCATTTCCATCATCGGCTAAACTAAGTCCCATTCATCGATGTTATCGCTCCAAAACTAAGTATTCAAAGAGTTAAAGAGGACTCATATTGTGATTTGTCCTTGGCTGTAGGAATATGCATTTGTTCTATTTTTTTTGGAATTTGAAACCTACCTTGTCACATGTTTTAGAGTTGATTTCAATTTCTATCTAGATTCCATCTATATCATTAATTGAACGATTGCAGTTAAACTTTACATTTTATTACCATCATTTGCTACTATAATTGATTAACCACGACTTATATTTAGATACATGAAAAATATGAAATATTAACAAAATGAAAGTCTCAATCATAACATGGAAACTTAGATTAATAGTTTCAGATTATACACTCATCATTGCACATCATAGAATACTATAAGATTGTGCAAAGACACAAACCAAGAAAATAAAAAAAATAAAAAAAACTCGTTCCAAGTTCTGGGTTCTAAGTTTCAGATTCCACTTATCTAGAACCCGGAACTTGCACATTAAAATAGGTTCCCCAATTTTTAAGACTTGAAACCTATCTTGCATACCTTGAAATTTGGAACCAAACAGGTTCCCTCGATCCAGTTCTCAAGTTTTAGATTATACCTTAGAACTATGCTCATCCCTACTAAACATTAGTGATAAGTATTTACAAAAGTTTACTAAAGACCCACTACTCGACCTATTGTAGAAAGTAAGCGATCAAACAATAATATAGATAGAAGAAGAAAATATTGAACATGAGATTTTTGTGGTTTGATTGTAGAGACCTACGTCCATAGGAAAAGCGTTGACGAATTCACTATAGATTAAATGATACAATGTAAATTACACACTCGAATCACTCAAATACTCTCGGTGTTTCCCAAACCCTAATTACACCAAAAATGCACACATCGTTTAACCCTGTAATAATCTTTGCAAAATAATCTCTCGATGTCACAAATGAATTAACAAATCTTGAACTCACAAGATTTAATTAGCTTGAGTACTAAATTTTCTTGGATGTAATTCATGAGCAAGTACAATGAAGAAATATCCCTCCCAAGCACTCTTCAAGGAACGGCGCTTCAAGACCACTTCATGATCAACAACTCCGCCACCCGCGGCCACAAGTCTCTCTCTCTCTCTCTCTCTCTCTCTGTCTCTCTCTCTGTCTCTCTCTCTATATATATATATAAGTGAGGCCCTTATTTTTGTCGACTTCTCATAGGATTGTATTTCCTATCTCGGTTGAAACATTAATCCCAATTAAGGTGCAGGTCAAAGTCAACATCAAACTTTCTTATTTTGTTGTTATCTTGAACAAACAATATACGGAATTTGATTTCCGTAATCTACAAATCTTGGACTTTTATTCGACTAATCAAATATATGGTCCAAATATTCAATTTGGAACTCCAATGCTGAATAGAAAATCTTGTGCACATCCACAAATATTTAGTTTTCATACTTTTTTTTTTAATTTATCTTGAATGGGATTTCGTTCATGGACTCACACTCAAAGACATATTTTAACACGACCATCATGATATCACCACTTGCTTCACATCAATGATTACTTCCGTAGCTTGCAGTCCCTCTTCTTGACGGTTACAACTCCATGTTTCTCAGCCATTATTATTTGTGGCTTTCAAGATTTATGGCTCCACAATTCGATGATTGTGCGAGCTCCACGATTGAATGGATCGTTATGGCTACTCCCGAGATTGTTGGCTTCATGACTTGAATACTTGTCTTATTCTCGATTCTTCGATATTTACAACATCTTCATTTCCTTCGTCGGGTAAACTAAGTCCCATTCATCAATGATACCGCTCCAAGACTAAGGCCCTGTTTGGCAACGTGCCAAACAGTGACTGATTCTGATTTTTTGTTCCCAGAATTAGTTTGGGACGAGAATCGCGTTTGGTAAAATTTTTGTTCCCGGGAACAAATTTGTTTCCAGAATCAGTTTGGGAGTAGATTTGAGAATAAAAAAAAAATTGATTCTGCGTCCGAGAATCAAAAAAAGAATCAACACAATAAAACTCTTCTTCTTTCCTTCCGCCATCCCGCGACCATCGCCTACCGCCGTCCGTCGCCGTCCGCCGCCGCCCACCACCGCCCGCCGCCGGTCGCGGAGGCTCGCCCGGCCGGGCGAGGTCCGGCAAGCTTGCCGGAGGCTCACCTAGCCTCGGCGAGGCCCACCTGTCCACTGGCGAGCCTCGCCCAGCTGCCGGCGAGGCTCGGGCCGACGAGGGCCGGCCTCGCTCGCGAGGGCCGGCGACGCCCGGTGAGGTCGCCGGCCCTCGTCCGGCCGGTCGCCGGTCCGGCGACCGGCCATAAGAAGAAGAAGAAAAATAGGAGAAAAAGGAAAAAAAGAAAAGAAAAAATGAAAAAGAAAAGGAAAAAAGGTAAAAAAAAAAAGAAAAGAAAAAAAAAAGTAAAAAAGTAGAAAAAATTATTTAAAAATTAAAAAAAATAATTTGGAACAGAATCAATGAACACGTTATCAAACGCAATTCTATTCAGAATCAGAAATTTGAGACGATTACCAAACACGTTCTTTTACTCGGGAATCGGTTCAGGGAACGAGAATAAAAATAATCATTTCTTGTCGAGAATCGGTTAGGGAATAGAATCGTTACCAAACGCGCCATAAGTATTCAAAGAGTTATAGAGAACCCAGATCTTCATTTGTCCTGGGCTGTAGGAATATGCGGTTGTTGTCAAGGACTAGCTTGAGGCACCGGTAAATCCTCGTGTAAAAACACCTTATGACAAACTCAAAATCAATTGAATTTTTGTGGACCATATGACCAATTCTTTAGTTTGTCCTGTTAGGCAAGAGTTCATATGTCCATCCCTAATTATAAAGATCCTCAAAAGGACAAAACAAAAACAAAAGACAAAGTATATCAATTTGGTCGAGCGTCAAAATCGCAATTAGATGATTGCGGACGGCATCAAGGGCACTAGTACATTAACAATTTGTTGGCTACAGAAAGTAACCAACCCCCAAAGAATAAGAGAGTTGTCCTTTAATGTTGTCATCGTCATAGTAGTAGAAGATCACGACGAGTATCTCTATTTCATCTCTATTTGTGAGTATGAGATCTTGTAGGACTGCTGTTATCAATTTTAAAGGATTAAGCTATTAGATGAAGGCATTATTTAATATTTAATTACTTTAACGTCCCCCACGCTTAGTCTATTCTTTTTGTATAGTACTAAACGTTGACATATTTAATTGGGGAGGCAAATAAGGTTTAAAAAAAAATTGAACTTAGTACCTTTAACTCTAATATTATGTGAGAGTTTGTAGGACCGCCACCACATGTTTTAAAAGCTTAAATTATTAGACGAAAACATGTTTTAATATTTAATTACTCTAATAGTGAGAACTCGAAATATCTCTCTATTGATTTTGCGTTTGCTCAGGTGTGGGTCTGTCGATAAAGACCATAACCCGCAACAATATGTCGTCGAAATCCAGCAAAAGTTAACCGGGTTCCCAGTAGGGGTGAGCAGCAGTTTAGGGTCGACCCTGGATCGACCCTGGACCGGCCCAACCCTGCCGGTCTTGGTCCGGTTCCCAAGGGGACTGGGTCGGTCATTGGTCCTGAAATTTCAGGACCAACACTGTGTGGGTTGGTCCTCGGTCCTAAGAGTTTTGGGTCGATCCAATCCCGGACGTATTTTGTATATTATATTATATTATATTATATTATATTATATTATATTATTTATAATTATTTTATACATTCAAACCTAAATAAAATGTCTGTTATATAATATTATATTGAGACGTTATATCAATACCATTAATAGTAATTTCAATTTAAAACCTTTGTTGAGTATTAATTATGTGCCGTTTGTTTTGTTTTCGGGTGTTTAGAAGTTCAAGTGAATTAACAATATGTGAAGTTATATATTCATGGTTTATATTAAGTATTTTGAACTTTTTATGGTTTAATTGTATTTTACTAATGAATTTCAGCTGCATTTTGCTTTTCAATTTGTGTCAAATGGTAGAAGTTTTTGAAGAGTAGAATAGTACTACAGTTGCTACGGTGATTTACTAGTTAAGTGGTATGAAGCTCATTTTTTGGTTAAGTGGACTCTATATGATCAAATGCAGGAAAACGCTTTTGCATATGATGTTATGAATATTAAAGATAAATGATTACAATAACTTTCCATCTTGTCCCATATCTCGATGAGCGGTTAGCAGGTACGAAATTTCTATTATTGTATCATCTTAAATTTGTTAAATATGTATTGTTATTTATAGTTTAGTTGCACAATATCGCATTACTGATGGATGTGTAATTTGAATTTGTAGGTTTGCTTTTTTAGGGAGTATAAAAAATAAGACGAAAAAAATTATGGATCGGTCCCAGGTTGACCTTGGAACCGGACCGAATCCATTGGGTCGGTCCGGTTTTTGGTTCTAGGCTCAATAGGGTCGGTCCTCAGTCCTAAAAATTGAGGACCGACACTATACGGGTTGGTTCTAGGGTTAGGCGGTGGCCCGGACCAACCCGGACCATGCTCACCCCTAATTCCCAGTAATCTCTCTCCATTTGATGACGCATATTGTGAAGATTCGATAGGAATGTACTAGGACGATACCCGAGGCCGTGTGCTGGACGTGCATGGGTGAATTGCATTTATCTCTGCAATAGTGGCACTTTTTTTTAGTTTGAATGGAAAAGTCAAGATTCTTGTGGGAAATATATGCCGGAAGGAGAAATTTGGAGACACCAATGCTTGAGATCATATGAGATCGAGCAGAGAGATATGTTTCTATTTATGCGATACTCATCAATGTAAATTACGAATATAGGATGCTTTTATAAAAAAGCAATTCAATATAATTAAACTTGTTCGGATTTTTAAGGATGGGAAAATTGGATTATATGCTGGTGCCTAAGCAAGTTTATGAGAGGCTAGGAAACATAAAAGAGAGCTCAATTTGTTTTTCAAGATTACAAATTCTGAGTAATGTCATGAGCAAATTTCAAACTGATATATATGTTATTATTAGACATTGTTACCTTATGTAGAGAGAGTTATGAACTGCTGACAACAAATACCGATTCATGGCCCCTCCACTAGTTTTTCTTAAAATTGTTTCGTTGAAAACTGTTGAGAAAACGCCTTTTAAAGGATGGATGGATCGATAAACCAACCAACAAAGGATTTGAGGGAGCTCTTCACTGATTTATTTATTTATTCATTCATTTATTTATTTATTTTATAGGAAAGGGGAACCAATGAGAAAATTAAAAGTATGAAGACTTATAGCAATGGCGGAGAACCATGTAGAGGGGTACTAAAATGTAAAGATAATATGAACATAAAATTAAAGAATTGATGTTCATTGATCGATTGACAGTACCTTCTAGAAACTATGAGTCAAGCGTTTATACTACTACTAGTTTTCAACATATTATGAATCTCCACACTTTAAACATTTAAGAGCACTTCGACTAACTTATTTTGTAAAAATCCTTTGAAAGTGCCTTTTGTAAGCAAGTCTGAGAGGTACCTAAGTCTCTCTTTGATTTTTGGAAAATCAATTAAATGATCACTTTATTTATTAAAACCTAAGCCAGATTTATTGTAATAAGGAATTTGTATGGAAAGACTATGTTCTAAAGTTTTCAAATCTTTTGAAAATTATGTTGTAATGTCCGAAAATTCCTTTTTCAAAGTTTTATTTTCTTTGGAAAGCAAACCATGATTTTTCCTTATTTCCTTGAAACTGTTTTGTAAACTTTCAAACTTTTCCTTTCAAGAAATATCCTTGTTGTCTCAGTTGAGAATTTTTCTTCTTTAGTTCGGAGATCTTTTTAAGAGAGGATTTGAGATTCAAACAAAACTCATTGATGTCCTTATACTTTAATAGGAATTTTAGGATGATTTACCTCAATTTCCTTGTCAGATTCTAAGTTTGTGTTTGTATGAGTTTCCAAAGTCTGAGTCTGAATGGGCCATCAAACAAATGTTCGCGTATTCCTCATCACTTTCTTCACATTTTGTGTTGCTCTAGGTTTCAGTCTTTAAAGCTTTCTTGTACTTCTCGTATTTTCTTTTCTTCTTTTTCAACAAAGGGCAGTTTGGCTTAGTATTTCCATTTTTCTTGCCTTCAAAACACATCACATATTTGCTCAGCTCATCTTCTTCCATTGATCTTTTCTATCCATTCTGCTTATGTCGTTTCTTCCGCTTGAATCTTCTTTCTTTTCTATTTAGCTTTCTAAATTTCTTGATCATGAGGGCGAGTTTTTTGTTGTCATGTTGTTTTCTAAGTCTGTATTATCAGAATTTGCATTAGATTTAAGTGTAGTGGACTTCTTACCTCTTGAGTCATCTTCATCATTTATTTGTTTCACTTCATAGGATTAAAGAGTGCCACTAAGTTCATCAACGAATAATAGCATAATTCTCTGTCTCTCTCGGATTGATGTTTTGACATGATTTTAGTCTTTTGAAAGTCCTCGCAAAAATTTGTTGACTTCCATAGGAGCAGAAATTGGTTGTCTCTAATATGCCAGACCATTTAAAATTTTTGTAACTCGGTTGAACATGTCTTCGATGGATTCTCCAGGCTTCACCTTGAAAGACTCATATTGGTCTAGCAGAATGTTCACCTTCGTCTCTTCGATATATTATATACCTTCATAAGTGACATAAAGTCTATCTCAAACTTCTTTAGCTGTTTTACATGAATATATTTTATTATACTCAATATGAGACAAGGCACAATATAAATAATAAATGACATTTGCATCAAGAGCTTCTCTCTTTGTTATTTATGCTTGTTAGTCACTTCAGCATCTTTGTCTATGACTTCCTTCTTCTTGTTTGAAGTAGACGCGGCTTTTGGATTAATTTCTTTTTCTACTACATCCCATTCCAAAAAATCTATGGATCTTAGCAATTCATTCATTTTATTCTTCTAAATATTGTATTATTTTCCATCAAAATATGGTGATCTTGTGTTACTTTGACCTTCAACAAGTCCTAATGTCAATATACTAGTCATAAATGATCTTTAGTTTAGAAGTAAAAACATTTCAATAAGACGAGCACTAAGCTCTTATACCAATTGATAAAGCTAGTATGAATGCTTTAATGTGGTGAATATGTGTAAAAATTAAATCTTGACAAATAAATGTGGAATTAAATAAGTTGCTAATAAAGTATGAATAAATATCAAAGTCCGTTATACAAGTCACCAAATTTCTGAGATAACCTGTAAGTGTGCGATAGACTAAGTTAAAATGAGTTGAGGGAAGAAAATATTGCACATGAAATTTGTAATAGTTCAGTTTAGATTAAACCTACATTCCCTCTCTCACGCTAATAACTTATCAGTTTGATTCCACTATAAAATCAACAAAATATTACAACAGTAAGTGCAAAAACTCGGTGGTGGATCACAATAACTCATTAAGTCACTCTTTTTGTGTTTTTCTCTCTCGATCACAACTTGTAAAGCACACAGAAAAAGACAAGTAATATTGAGATCAGCTTTAGAGTTTGGAATTTCATATTCATGTTGTTCTCTTTTTGACAGGTTAATCTCCTTAAATACTCCTCCATTCTGCACTAGCCGTTAGCCGATCATCGAAAATTTCTTCCAATCTGCCAGTTGGATAGAATAATTTAAAGAGATCTTGTAGCCGTTAAAGACAAAGATAGAATTTCAACTTGATTTTGAGCACTCATACAAACAGAATCTTGGTTTTTGTAAGTATAGCTTCCTCATTTGGAATTTGTATCCAAGATTGATTTTATCAATATGATTGTTGTAAAAACTCTTATCAAGTTTTGAAGCTGACAAAACTTTCTGGTTTTTATTCTTATTTTGAAAAACATAATGCATTTAAAGTTGCTTCTGAGGTTATATCGAAGACTTTTGCCAAAGTCTATTTGTTCCCAAAAGTATTTCCCACTCTAACAAAATTCAGATGGAGATCATGTCCAAAACGAGAAAAAAATCAGATTCAGACTTATCGATTTTACGTCATGGATTTGGAATAAACTTATTAGGAATTTATACTATAACATCTAACCTTTTATAAATTCATTGATGGAATAAATCACAAATTGATGAATTCAATCTTGAAGACAAGTTCCTTTTTTTGGAAGCATTTACTTATGGAAACCAATATTCTGATTCTATAGGCGACCAAAATCAATGGATTTTCCATTTCTATCTTCAAACAGGTACAATATCACTTTAATCGATTATGTCCAACAAATTGATTGGAAGGAATTTCTCCGAAAAATGTCAACGGCTAGTGTGGCACAGATGAGTATTTAAATAGGTCATTCAGTCTATTTAAAAAGAGGGACATGAAAATTAGAATTCCAAAGTTTAAAGCTTCTCTCAATTACTTGTTTTCTTATGTGCACTCTACAAATTGTGTTTAAGAGATAAAATCACAAAAAGAGTGACTTAGTGAGTTAAAGGGATCTTCCACTAAGTGTTTACATTCATAAATTATATTTTTTCTATTGACTCTATAGTGAATTTCAACTAGAAGGTTGTCAACGCGAGAGAGTTGACATAGCCTTAAACTAAAGCCGAATCACTATAAATTTCATGTGCAATCTTCTCTTCCTTAACTCCTTTTTTATGTTTGTGGCACTAATACGAGTTATTGTGTAAGACTGTCCTGTTGCATAACAAATTTTGAATATCTACCAGAAGTCTAATATTTCAGGAAGTTGATTTCTTCCCTTATCCAGACTTTACTTGTTACTTACCTTATTTCGAAATTTGTTGTTAAAATTTACTTTAAACATTTATTCACCCCATTTAGGTATTCTTACTAGCTTTATCAGTGATTGACTCAATCACTATGTATTTATTAATGAAAAGTGAAATACTTAGCCGAATTACTAGCCATTTGATAATTACATTCTAAATCAATCTTGTTATGGTTCCGTGTTGTATCCTCGAAAAGTCTTGCTCTGGACTTTTCCTTATTCTAGCCTTAACATGTTTTGAACCTGTCATAGTGGAATATTGTATATGTGCTTCTAGAATAGAATAGACTTTGCCAAAAATTCTCAACAGTTGCTCAAAATAATATACTTGTTCCAAACATGTTCTAACATAAGTATTAGAATTAGAAAGTTTTGTCAATTTCAAAATCTCTATGGAGTTTTCTCGACAATTATGGCAGATGCAATCAAACATGTCTCAAGATATAGGGAAACCCATCATACATTCCATCAAAAAGCAACATGAATATGACTCACTTCTTCGTAACAGTAATCTTATCAATTAAGTCATTGCTACAATAAGCAGTATATATACGATAATCTTTCGTAAACAATACAAGGCCGCTCTAAATCTACCTCTAGAAAATTTAAAGTACGAACTAACCCATATCATGGGTCACCCTCCCCACCTTTTTTTTATCTGTCATCAGTGTTGGGAATAACTGATCCCCGAAAACCGGATTCGACACTAAATCGAACCCCTAAATCAATGCAGAAGACGAAGCCCGGGAAAACACGCATCACCGATCGTAAAGCACACCACAGATTCGAGCGTACCTTGTTAGCCACAGATTAAACACCAACGCTGAAGAAGAGGAAGAAATTCTGGCCCTGTTCGATCCGATGGCGCCTTGAAGGAAGAAACGCCATTGTTTCTTGAGAGAGAGAGCGCGCGGGAGAAAGGGAAGACGTACGTTTGTTTCCAACGGTTGTCTTCTCTCTCTCTCTCCTCCCTTTTATACCTCTCCCCTTCCACGGGCCTTATTCCGTGGGCCGGGCCCTTTTGGGCCCAACTTGAGCGGATGGGCCTTAAGCCCATCTAATAAATCCATCATCTCCCACTCGCACATGGTGGTGCAAAACCAACATGGGCGGACAGCCTTACTCATCCCCATCAGAGAAAAATCCAGCATAGATTCTCACTTAACATGGTGGCCCGAACAGAATCCTCTTTTCCTCTCTTCAACATTCATACCGGTGAATAATCCGTGCGACCAGCATACTTTGAGAGCTCGTTGCCATACATCCGTTAGGAATATATAGCAGCTCATAATGGGCATCACACTCCGAGTAGACTTAGTATGCACCCTAGATCGATCGATCACATTTATATCTCTCTTGATCTCTTTTAAACAATGATATATATTGTATTCACAATTATGATTGGTTAACTGGTGAATACAAAACTACAATGTGATTCTCCAAGATCGATCTTCCTCTTTCCTTCAAACTCTCAATTTCAATCAGCTTGCTTTTCTAGAAATGCCCCATTAGATCGAATCACTCATGACCATTGGCAACATCCTAAGATAGCAAATACTAAATAGAAATCTTGAGAATAAGTAAGAGTCATGAGGGGACTAAAAAATTGAGGAACTCTCTTCCTCAAGAGTCTCACACGACATAAAAGTTGAGATCAAACTTTTGCCACTCTTATTGGTCGTCTCATGCATACGTAGTATGAAATACGTATTACGGTATTAACTCATTTCCCATGGAGCGTATGTCTACACTTTCAATACCGTACAGATGATAGTTCAGACATACCCAATGTCTAACTTGAGTTCACGTATCTACTCATTCACAAAATTCATCGAACTCACATCGGCATCTTAGACAGATAAGGTAAAATATGTGGGGTATTTTACTTTCAGACATAGTAAGTATTATGTCCTCATCTTAACACTCAGTTAAGGCGACATACGTGTTTTAAGCTTGAGCTCTCGATTATCACCCAGATAATAAGCTTAAAAACAGTCTCATCTCTATTTATCACACAGTAAATAGAGGCGATTACCCGTGTGAGTGGGCTAATCTTACATCCGTCCGACATACTTCTCAACTTAAAGTAATGCACCGAGCATTAAGATGCATAAAGATCAAACAAAGATTCATAGGCATTAATGATGAAAACACAAATTCATCAAATTGTGAACACTTAGGGAAATTATAATATTCAGTACATTAGCCTCTACGCAACCCTAGAGATTTCATATGGCTACAAAACATATCTCTGGGTATTGGCTTTGTCATAGGATCTGCTACCATTCTATGCGTAGTATGTACTCTAAGTTCACGTCCTTTCGTGCAACCATATCCTTTACAAAATTATACTTGGTATCTATATGTTTGGTCTTGCCATGATGTTTTGGATCTTTGGTGTACGCTTTCGCTGCTTGGCTATTACAGTTAACAAATAACAAATATGCAGCACTTCCAATAACACCTAAATGATCCAAAAAATCTCTAAAGCCAAACATCTTCTTATACTACCGCTGATAATGCCACGAACTCAACTTCCATCGTGGACAAGGCTATACACGTTTGTTTCTTACTGCTCCAACATATGGCGCCATCATTCGGTAAGAGAAACAAACCCAGAAGTAGATTTCCTTTCATTTAAATCTCCTCCCCAATCAGAATCAGGATAGCCTTAGAGTCGCAGATCCTTTCCTTTATAACTCATCGTATAATCAGCAGTCCCCTTTAGATACATCAGTATTCTCTTAACGGCTTTCCATTGTGCTAGACCTGGATTGGATTGGTATCTGCTCACCATTCCAATTACAAAACATATGCCAGGTCTTGTACACATCATAGCGTATATCAAGCTTCCAACAGCACTAGCATAAGGAACATGTTTCCTTTATTCCTTCTCTTGTGGAGTCCTTGGACACAGACTATGGCTCAATCCTTCACCTTTTGCAATAGGAGTGTCTATTGGTTTACAGTCTTGCATACGAAATCGTTCAAGAACCTTATTTATATAGGTTTCTTGCGAAAGAGACAACGATCTCTTCGAACGATCTCTTGAAATCTTAACTCCAAGAATGTATGCAGCCTCACCCATATCCTTCATAATCAATTTCTTCCCGTTGATTATACCCTTCGCCACAAGGCGAGCCTTATGCCTTTCTATCGAGCCATCGCCCTTTCGCTTTATTTTGAGAACCCGGTTGTTCCCAATAGCTCTGCGTCCTTTTGGAAAATCAACCGGTTCCCAAACATGGTTTGACTTCACCGACTCCATTTCCTCTTCCATTGCATGAATCCATTTTTCCTTATTAGGGCAATTTAGAGCCTTATTAATATTTCTTGGCTCATCCTCATCTTGTGGAGCAACCATAAAAGCTTCCCTTTCAATGTTAAAACATTGACGGGGAATACTTTGGCGACTTGTTCACCGTATGGGAGATTGTACACTTAGCACATCATTCCCTATCATGCTCCCACTTGGATTAGGTAATGATGATATTGTCACATCAGGTGGTTGCAATTGAGAATGAGTTGAATTCAATTCATCACATCTCATATTACTCCCACTTGGACGAACTCTACTGACATCATTATCTTGATCCAAGATTTCAAATAGGGAACAATCTTCCCTTATTTCGCCCTTGTTAGGAAATTCATCCACTAAGGATGTGACATCCCGTGATTCAAATTCAGTTATACTCCCACTTTCCTGCTCACCTACGAACACATACCCTTTCGAGTGTTCGTAGTATCTCATGAAAATACTCTTATTTCCTTTGGGACCCAATTTCCCAAACTTGTGAGAGGACTCATGAATATAGGCAGCACAACCCCATGGCTTAAGAAAACTTAAGTCCGGTTTTCTAACTGTCTATAACTCATATGGAGTGGAAGCAACTGATTTGGAAGGCATCCGGTTAAGTATATAGGTAGCGATTAACAACGCATCACTCCGAAAAGTGATAGGTAAGTTAGCATGCACCATCATGGACCTAACCATTTCCAAAAGTAGGGTTCTCGTTTCTTCTTTCCACAACACCATTTTGTTGAGGAGTATATGGAATAGACAACTATCTTTATATTCCTTTTTCATCACATAATTTTCTGAACACATCAGATAAATATTCTCAATCTCGATCGGATCTCAATGCTTTTATTTTCTTGTCTAATTGATTTTCTGCCGGGTTCATAAACCTTTCAAACAACTTATGCTTCGAGAATCATAAGAAATCAAATAGACATATCCGACTCAGTATAATCATCTATAACGGTGATGAAATAAACAGCCCCATGCCTTCCTCTCGATTCATTGAACCACGACGTCCAAATGGATTAAATGCAGAGGAAATTCAGCTCTTTTACCTTTTCCAAATGGTTTCCTTGTCATTTTCCCTACTAGGTAATGCTCACTTATGGACAAATCGACTTTTTCAATATTGCCCAACAAGCCCTCTATGGCTAGTCTATTCATACGTTGTTGGCCCATATGACCAAGTCTAGCATACCACCATATTCACATCATTATCATATAAGGTAGAAGACGTGAAACAAGAAAGTAACATATTGACATCATCACAGTCAATATTCAGTACAATAAAACCATTCAGTAAGAGACCACAACCATAGTAGTTTGTATCTAAACACAAATCTACACATTTATTATGGAAGTTCATACTAAGACCAAGTTTATCCAACATTAAAACAGACACAAAATTTCGACGAATCTCCAGAGCATATAGAACATCAAAGGTGCGTCCACCACTCATGTTCAATTGGCTGGTGCCAATTCCTTTACATCAGCTCTAGAGTTGTTTCCCATATGGATCCACTCGGTTCCGGTTGGTACTCGTCGGAATTCCACGAAGGATCCTCTATCCTTTGCTACATGGTCTGTCGCTCCTGAATCTACAGTCCACAAAGGATTGGATTCAGCCAATAATATTGAACTTGACACATAAGCAAAGTTCTCAAATGTACAAGAGGTGTTGACCTTTTTAGGCTCACAACAGGATTGCAAGCATAGTGACATTTCTTGTCACAATTGTAACACCTCACCCTTGACATTTTTCTTCACTTGAGGACATTTTCCTCTCTTGTGTTGGTTAACTCTTGATTTCTTGCAATAAGGACTTGATCCTTTGCATTCCCACATATTGAACGAATCAATACATTTGCGCTCGAGCACACAAAGCCCTTTTGAGCTAGAACCGGCATTGCAAATGTCCGTTTTCGGCTCAAATGCCGTTAGGCGGTCCTCTACTAGCTCAAGGTGGCGCATGGCATCCTTAAGATCTTCCATAACATGGTTAAGAGCTTCTAGTGCTTCTTGCTTTTCCAGCACATATTGAATCTTCTTATTCAATATTTCACAATTGTTACCGTTTATATCAGCAATCACGTTCTTAGTTGCTGAACCATCGTTCTGAACACATCAAACATCCATGCACGAATAATTAATGCCTATCATTTATACATCCCTATTTGCATAGACCCATCATATTAATAAATAATTTCAAGTAAGGCTTCAGAATCAAAAGGTCACTATGTTTCCAATCATCCTCCAAAAATCCTAACTCAAAACTATCATTAATATGATTGTCATATGCAAAATCAATTCTATGAAGCTACAAAAGCTTCTAAAACTACCCACAGCAACCAGCAATAACAGAAAGCAACATAAAATCTAATAAAATAACAATGCTTTCACATAATACAACTATACATTACACTAAGCAATATATATACAGGGAAAAAATATCAACATGGAAAGAGATATTGACATCAAAAAAACATCTCAAATTAATCCAAGGGATAAATAGGGAATGTCCCTTTTAGTCTATCAGTCAAAACATCTGAGAAAACTGAAGGCATATTTGCCAACCAAGGAAAAACTTTTGGAGAGCTTTCATGTCGCCACCAAGGCGCATTCTCTCGGCGCCATGTGGCGCTCAATCTAAGGGTTGAAGTTTTGGCCAACTCAATCCTATAATCTTTTCTCTTACAAAAGCTTCCACTAGCTTCCTATAATCCGGGACCACGTTGACCTCCCATAGCCGATCCAACACTGCTTGCCATTCAGGTGGAAGAGTGTTTATCAAAGCCGGCACCTTCTCAAAGTCCGGCATAAGATAACCATTCCAGATGATTTCGTATCATCCGATTGACCTCGATCGATCACATGTGATACTAAATCACCGTTATGCCACGATAATTAGCTAAATCGACATCAGCCTTTTAAGTCTTGCATTTCCCTCGTCCCTTCTCGGGCTTATAGGTATCGTGCATAACTCATTATACCTCAGAATAAATGCAGAATAATCCATAATTTTCATAAGGGAAAATACATAATTTTCTAAAATTCATGCAACAAATGCAGAATAAAAAATGGATACCCACATAGGCATGACTGAAAAAGAAACAAATTCCTTTTTTTTTTTTTTTTTTTTTTTTTTTTTTTTTTTTTTTTTTTTTTTTTTTTTCCGGGTCAACGGTCAACGGTCGGTCAACGGTCAACGGTCAACGGTCAGTCAACGGTCAACGGTCAACGGGCGAGCGGGTCGGACCGGTCGGACCGGTCGCGACGGTCGAACCGGTCGGACCGGACAGCCGGTCGGCCGGTCGGCCGCTCGCGCGGGACCGACCGCACGTGCCTCGCGCGTGCGGGCCGACGCCACGCGGACGTCGGCGGCACGTGCCATGCGCGTGATCCGGCCGACGTCACGCGACGCGTCGGCTCGCACGTGCCTCGCGCGTGCCAGCGGGTCGGGTCGGGTCGGGTCGCCACCCGGCCACCGACGTCATCGCTGACGTCATCGATGACGTCATCTCTCGGTTATCGACCGTTGGGTGACGTCACGATGACGTCATTGGGTGACGTCAGCACGCGTTGGTTCGCCGACCGGCGCGTGCCGTTCGCCGGTCGCCGCGCGCGCACGTGCCGGTTCGTCACCGGCGCGTGTGGCGCACGCGCCGGCGGCTGGGCCTTCCGGCGCGTCGCGCCCACGTGCAGTGGCTTCCGGCCGCGCGTGTGGGCGCGTGCGGCGTCTCCTGGCGGCCGGCGACATGTCCCCGGACTCGTCTCGACGTCGCCTTTCTCTCTATGCCTTCAGATTTTTATTCCGACTTACGGAAACTCAGAAAAAACGGCGTACAGTACTCGGGTGTCGGGATTTCACGCCCCGATCCGTACGGCCGAAAACCTTTTGCGAAAAATCAATCAAAAAACATCAAATTGATCGGGAAAACATGAACTAGGGCTCTGATACCAATGTTGGGAATAACTAATCCCCGAAAACCGGATTCGACACTAAATCGAACCCCTAAATCAATACGGAAGACGAAGCCCGGGAAAACACGCATCACCGATCGTAAAGCACACCACAGATTCGAGCGTACCTTGTTAGCCACAGATTAAACACCAACGCTGAAGAAGAGGAAGAAATTCTGGCCCTGTTTGATCCGATGGCGCCTTGAAGGGAGGAAACGCTTACTGTTTCTTGGAGAGAGAGAGCGCGCGGGAGAAAGGGAAGACGTACGTTTGTTTCCAACGGTTGTCTTCTCTCTCTCTCTCCTCCCTTTTATACCTCTCCCCTTCCACGGGCCTTATTCCCGTGGGCCGGGCCCTTTTGGGCCCAACTTGAGCGGATGGGCCTTAAGCCCATCTAATAAATCCATCAATCAGCTTCATGCATCTCCCTCCTTTTCTCCCCCTCTCCTTGCGGCTTTCGTGTGCACCACTACACTCACCTGCCAAACCTCACCCTTCGAGCTCAAAGCCTACAAGTGCTCGGGTGGAGGTCATTCGACCAGAATACTTTTGGCTGTTTGCTTGGTGTTCCAAGGTCCAAGAGGATGTAATGCAAATGGAGATGCTTTGTGATTGGGCATTCTTCAATTGCGATTCTATTGGTGACTTCCATGTTATGAGTTGACTTTATTTGTTAGAATAGCTACTATATATCATTTCTCTGGCTATATTGTTTATGGTGTTAAAGTTGATCCAGCAATCGGTTGTAAAGTCATATGGAGAATGACGCCATTTCCTTAAATTGAAAGCATTGGGGGAAGATTCTTGAATGACGGAGGAGGTGAGGGCAGCAAGGCCGAGGAGGTAATCACAGGATTGGAAGGCGAGGAGTTGAAGCTGGAATACCGAGGCGATGAGGGTAGCAACGATGACAAGCGATGCGAGACAGCAGTGTTCACACTATGTCAACTAAATTATTTTCTCCAAAAGTTTTAATTTATTGATAGAGTTCGATGAGAAGAGGTTATTTTGATAGATCCAATCGAAAATATCTAAAGAAATAGTGAAACTCATACTACATTTCATCGAAAAAGACATGGGTACAATTCACCTCTTCGTAATGGTAATTTTATCCATGCAGTCAATTGTAAAATGAGAAGTATATATACGACAATCTTTCGTAAATAATACAGGGCCACTCTAAATACACCACTAGAAAATTTAAAGGACAAAATTACGCAAATCATGTGTCCCACTCCGCCCCTACTCCCTGTCATAAGCTTCTTGCATCTCCCTCCTTTTCTCCCCCTATCTCCTTGCTGCTCACTGCTCTCATGTGCACCTCTACACTCACCTGTCAAACCTCACCCTTTGAGCTCAAAGCCTGCAGTGCTCGGGTCGAGGTCATTCGACCATAATACTTTTGGCTGTTTGCTCGGTGTTCCAAGGTCTAAGAGGATGTAATGCAACTGGAGATGCTTTGTGACTGGGCATTCTTCAATTGCGACTCTATTGGTCACTTCCATGTTGAGAGTTGACTTTATTTGTTAGAATAACTACTGTATATCATTTCTCTGGCTATATTGTTTATGGTGCTAAAATTGATCCAGCAATCGGTTGAAAAGTCAAATAAAGAATGACATCATTTCCTTAAATTGAAAACATAGGAGCAAAGACTCTTACATGACGGAGGAGGTGAGGGCAGCAAGGCTGAGGAGGTGGTCACAGGATTGAAAGGCTAGGTGTTGAAGCTGGAATACCGAGGGGAAGAGGGTAGCAATGATGACGAGCGATGCGAGATAGCAATGTTCACACCATGTCAACTAAATTATTTTCTCCGAAAGTTTTAATTTCTTGATAGAGTTCGATGACAAGAGGTTATTTTGATAGATCCAATAAAAAATATCTAAAGAAATAGCGAAACTCATACTACATGTCATCGAAAAAGACATGGATATAAGTCACCTCTTTGTAATGATAATTTTATCCCTTAAGTCAATGGTAAAATGAGAAGTATACATACAATAATCTTTCGCAAGTAATACAGGGCCACTCTAAATACACCTCTAGAAAATTTAAGGGACGAAATTACGCAAATCACGTGCCTCACTCTGCACCTACTCTCTGTCATCGGCTTTTTGCATCTCCCTCCTTTTCTCCCCCTCTCTCCTTGCTGCTCTTGTGTGCTCCTCTACACTCACTTGCCAAACCTTTGAAAGTGGCTAGTACGAACACCTAGAGGGGGGGTGAATAGGTGTAAAAATAAATTCTGCAAAATGCAGTGAAAACCTTTATTTTTAACCTGAGTCTGAATAACAACAGATTTTTAAAATTGAGTCTGAAGAATAACAAACATTGAGCGAGTTTAGACTTTGGCAACTACAAACAAAATAAAGGAGTTTAGGGAAGAGAATAAGAACATAAGGTTTATAGTGGTTTGACTTAGATCAAGCCTACGTTCACTTTCCCATGCTAACAGCTTTCTTGTTGAATTCCACTATGCAATCAACAAGAGATTACAACTTTGAGTGCAAATACTTAGTAGTAGATTACACTATCTCACTAAGTCACTCTTTTGATATTTCTCTCAAGATTACAAACGTTTAAGCTCACAAAAAACAAGTGTATGATCAAAGGTTGCTCAGACTTTGGAATTATAAATTCTACGCTCCGTCTCTTACTTGCTCATCAGTCATTGATCTCCTTAAATACTCCTCTACTTCCAAACTAGCTGTTGGACAATATCTTAGAGGATCGTCTTTCAATCTACTCGTTGGACAGATCTGTATCTAGAAGATTTGGTAGCCGTTGAGTGATAGAAGTAGAATCCCAAATTAATTCCGATCACCCATACAAACAAAATCTTGGTTTCCATAAGTAGAGTTTCTTCGTATAGAAAGTTCTTGTTTTCAATATCCAATCGTCAATCAATTATATTGAGTCAATCAAATCAATCTTGATGTAGAATTCAAACCAGATCACTAGCCGTTATATGATTAGGCTTGAGTTACGTTCTGTCGAATCTGGATGTAAAGTCTGAGAGCCATAGATTTTACAATATGAGTCTGAATGCAATAGACTTTATAATCTGAGTTTGAGCATATTCTTCTTTTGAACATATTTAGCCTTAAGGTTTGGACACAGTCTGAATAAGTTCAGTTTCAATATAGAGTCTGTTTTCTGGTTCAGTTTCAGCATAGAGTCTGTCTTCTAGTTCTTTATTCACATTCAGTTTGGAATTTGTTAGAGTTAGCAGACTTCTGATGTAGAACAGACTTTGACACTAAAGTCTGGCAGTCTTCAGATTTTGACACAGAAGTCTGGAAATCTTTAGAATATACTTTGGGCATATGTTACGTTCAGTCTTTTGGCCGTCTTCAGACTTTGACAATATCATTTATATGTTCTATCATTTGCATGGTCTATTACTTAACCATTAAACACGTCAGTAGCCTTTGATTTATTTTTTCATCTTCAAAATATCATAAAGGAAATCCCTAACAATCTCTGAATATGCAGATTTATAAACACGCTTTTAAAAATATTAATTTAAATCAAAGGATATCAGAAGATAGCAAATAGATTGAACATAACAATATATAGAAAAAATAATTGCAGCTCAATATTATGTAATATGTAATATCAACCGATCAACACATATACATATTCATATCTTCTCCACCTTTTTTGTCATAATCAAAAAGCGATAATAATGGAAATAGTATCGCGTAGAGAATATAAAATGATAACAATTATGTCTTACATGAAACACAATTTTTGAAAAATCAGCTTTTATAATGTAAGTCGAATGTTAAAGATATGCAATATGACTCACTTCGATTATATATATCAACAAATATCCAATAAAAATCACGGACACATCATAAAATTCATGTACCATTTTTATCATAATAAAATGATAATATCAATAAAAGATTTGTTAATGACAAAAGGTAATAAAAGATGCACTAACCGGATTTTGTAGAACTTAAATTCTGACACATTTACCTTTCCTTCCATCTATAATAAGATCACGATCAATCCAAAAAGATTTTTCCATAATTGATCAATGCCCCCCTCAATTTGTTGCCTTTTTGAGGTGATCATGATTCTTTTCCTTTTCTTTTGGGTTCACTTTCTCCCCCTGTCATCATGACAATATTTGCAAATAAAAACAATTGTTGCTTGTGCACGTTGAACTGAATATTTTTTTATTATTCCTTTTGTAGCAACAACATCCACAACAATCACTTGCATCTTGAAATTCAAGGCAAAAATTTATTTTCTTTAATCAAGCTCTTCTCGAATTCAACCTGCATAAACTTAACGAACTTTTTGCACAAATAAGCCGTAATAATATCCACATAATATATAATATCCTTTCTTCAAATATATAAATTGAATAGCATATATAAAAATAAAATTCAGAACTACTCAACCTTTCGTACGACACATTAGGGATTTCCTTAACAATTTGCAAAAACTTTGCAAAAGGAATTGAATTTTTTAACCTCTAGAAGATAGTATAGAATCTCCTCAATTTTTTGATCAAGCTTTCCAAAATCCGTTGTCACCCGCAACTTCTTGCCTAATGGATAACAATCCTTGCAAAAATCTCACGTAATACATTCCTTTGATTTGCGGATCAAAACTTGCTAGATATAAAATATATTTTAAGAATATAGCAAGAATATCCATAAATATGCAATAATATCTTTCGAGATCAAAGGGATTTTCTTAAACATAAATCTCAAAAATATATTATAGATGCATTTCATAAAAAGAAAGATGATATTGCTATCACGTGCCAAATCAAGTAAAATATTGCAATACCTTATATTTATGACAAAAGATATTTGTAATATAATAAACAATCATCCAAAGTTATAATAAATGCATGTAGAAATTTGTAAGGCAAGATGATAAAAATATTCTCTTACCCATGGTATATGTTTGAAATATACCATTAAAAAAATCATTACCAATCTTCGTAGGAGATACCTCACAATCATTCTTCCCTTATTGAATTTCCTGCAATCAACTCATTTCCCTTTTTGGTATCCATCAATTTGGATCCTTATTTCGTTAGAGTAAAATATAAAATCTCCATAATCAAAATATTATTTCTTAATTCATCATAACAAAGTATTCAAAAAAAGAATATTATGCATAATAAATTCTCACTTAGTCATAGTACGATAAAAACATAAAGAATAAAATCCTTGAGTATCTGGGAATATTTTGCATAATTAATATCACATAGAATCAGATTTTTTCTTTGCAAAATATGACAATTTGAAAGCATAAAATCAAATCAAATAAACTCAATTGTCTCTAAGCAAGATATCAAAAATAATTACACGAATCAAATCAACACAAACAAATCACACGATTCTTTCTTCAATAAATATGATCATTATAAAATCCGAATCAACAAAGGATATATCGAATATAAATCATAATGAGAATTTTTAAATTTTGTACTCAAATAAAAATATACATTCCTTACCAAACTCTCATTCTCTTCCTTTATTTCCTGCAAAAAATAATTCGTCTTTTCTTTGGTACCAATTTTTTCTTGGGTCCATGAGATTAGTAGAATATGTTGTTTTTATCCAATCTTTCTTAATAGGTCTCCAGACTTTAGGATATTCTTTCTCAAAGTGTTCTAAATCTCTACAATTTGAACACTTGAAGGCATTTCTACCAATAGGTTTTACAAACACTTTTTGAAAATGATTTTTGTAAAATGCCTTTGGAGGTCTTTGTCTAAGTCTCTCATTGACTTTAGGAAAATCAATTAGAGAATCACTTTCCTTATTGAAACCAAGTCCTGACTTATTATAGTAAGATACTTGCATGGAAAGAATATGCTCTAATGTTTTTGATCCATTTGAAAATCTTGTCGAAATATTTGAAAATTCCTTTTTTAAAGAATTATTTTCTTTGACAAGTAAATCTCGACTTTCATTTGTGTGTAGAAAATCTTTTTGCAAAATTTCAAAATTTTCTTTTTTAGAAAGATCTTGTTGCCTAAGCCGAGAATTCTCCTTTTTAAGTTCGAAGATCATTTTAAGAGAATATTTAAGATTTGAGCAAAGCTCATTTATATACTTAAGAACTTCGATAGGAATTGCTAAATAACTTACCTCGATTTCCTCATTGGATTCTGAGTCTGTGTCTAAGTCAGACTCTGATTCTAAGTCTGTGTCTGAGTTAGACTTAGATTCTGAATATGCCATCAAGCATATATTTCCTTACTCATCTTCTTCTTTCATTGTTCTTTTCTACCCATTCTGCTTGTATTGTCTTCTTCCATCGAATTTCCTTCCTTTTCTACTTAGATTTTTGAATTTCTTGATCATAAAAGCAAGTTTTTCATCGTCCATGTCATTTTTTTGAATCTATTTCATCAAAAATAGCGTTAGATATTAAAGCGATGGATTTATTACCTTTGGGATCTTCATCAGCAATTTGTTCCACTTCGTAGGATTGAAGAGTGTCAATCAATTTATCAACGGAGAGTGGCATAATCCTCTAAGTTTTCCGGGTTGAGGTCTTGACATGGTTCCAATCTTTTGAGAGACCTCGCAAGAGTTTGTTGACCTTCATTGGGGCAGAAATTTGCTGACCTTGATATGCTAAACCATTTACAATTTCTGTAAAACGACTGAACATATCTCCAATCGACTCTTCTTGCTTCATCTTGAATGATTCATATTTGCCGAGCATGAAGTTTACTTTTGTCTCTTTTACACGATTGGTCCCTTCATATGTAACATGAAGTCTATCCCAAACTTCTTTTGTTGTTTCAAATAAAGAGATTATGTTATATTCAGTATGAGACAATGCACAATATAAATAATAAATAGTTTTTGCATCAAGCGCTTCTCTTTTGGACATCTCCGTCCGAGACATAGGAGCAGAGGGTTTGGTTTCTTTGTCTTTGCCATTCTTATTTGATAAAGATGCAGCAGTGGGATTGATTCCTCTTTCCACAACATCCCACTGCAAGGGATCTCTGGATCTTAGGAATGATTTCATTTTGTTCTTCCATACGTTATATTCATTTCCATCAAAATATGGTGGCCTGATGTTGCTTTGCCCTTCCATAAGTCCTGGTGCCAAGATATTAGCTATAGAAGATCTTTAGCTCAAAAGTAAAAACACTTTTATAAACCGAGTACTTGGCTCTGATACCAATTGAAAGTGGCTTACGAACACCTAGAGGGGGTGAATAGGTGTAAAAACAGATTTTGCAAAATGCAGTGAAAACCTTTACTTTTAACTTGAGTTTGAATAACAACAGACTTTTGAAACTGAGTCTAAAGAATAACAAACTTTGAGCGAGTTCAGACTTTGGCAACTACGAACAAAATAAAGGAGTTCAGGGAAGAGAATAAGAACACAAGGTTTATAGTGGTTCGGCTTAGATCAAGCCTATGTCCACTCTCCCACGCTAACAACCTTCTTGCTGGATTCCACTATGCAATCAACAAGAGATTACAACTTTGAGTGTAAACACTTAGTAGTAGATCACACTATCTCACTAAGTCACTCTTTTGGTATTTCTCTCAAGATCACAAATGTTTAAGCTCACCAAAGACAAATGTATGATCGAAGGTTGCTTAGACTTTGGAATTATAAATTCTACACTCCGTCTCTTACTTGCTCATTGATCATTGATCTCCTTAAATACTCCTCCACTTCTAAACTAGCCGTTGGACAATATCTTAGTGGATTGTCTTTCAATCTACCCGTTGGACAGATCTGTATCTAGAATATTTGGTAGTCGTTGAGTGATAGAAGTAGAATCCCAAATTGATTCTGATCGCCCATACAAACAGAATATTGGTTTTCATAAGTAGAGCTTCTTCGTATATAAAGTTCTACTTCAATATCCAATCGTCAATCAATTAGATTGAATCAATCAAATTAATTTTGATGTAGAATCCAAACCAGATCACTAGCCGTTATATGATTAGGCTTAAGTTACGTTCTGTCGAATCTGGATGTAAAGTCTGAGAGCCATAGATTTTCCAATCTGAGTCTGAATGCAATAGATTTTATAATATGAGTCTGAGCATATTATGCTTTTGAACATATTTAGCCTTAAGGTCTGGACACAGTCTAAATAAGTTCAGCTTCAACATAGAATCTGTTTTCTAGTTCAGCTTCAGCATAAAGTTTGTCTTCTAGTCCTTCATTCACGTTCAATCTAAAATTTGTCAGAGTTAGCAGACTTTTTATGTAAAACAGACTTTGACACTAAAGTCTAGCAGTCTTCAGACTTTGACACAAAAGTCTGGAAATCTTTAGAATATACTTTGGACAAATGTTACGTTTAGTCTCCTGGCCGTCTTCAGACTTTGACAATATCATTTATATATTCTATCATCTGCATAGTCTATTACTTAACCATTAAATACTATTTGTCATCTTTAAAATATCATAAGGGATTTCCCTAACAACCTCACCCTTTGAGCTCAAAGCCTGTGGTGCTCGGGTCGAGGTCATTCGAATAGAATACTTTTGGCTATTTGCTCGGTGTTCCAAGGTCCAAGAGGATGTAATGCGACTGGAGATGCTTTGTGATCGGGCATTCTTCAATTTAAACTATATTGGTGACTTGTTAGAATTGCTGTTGTATATTATTTGTCTAGCCATATTGTTTAAGGTGTTGAAATTGATCCGGTAATTGGTTGCTTAAGTCAAATAAAGAATGACGTCGTTTCCTTAAATAAAAAAACACGGGGGAAAAAAATTCTTGAATGACGGAGGAGATGGGGACGGCAGTGCTGGGGAGGTGGTCAAGAAATTGGAAGTCCAGGTGCTGAAGCTAGAACTGAGAGGGGGACCGTGGCGAAGAGGGTAGCAGTGATGACGGGTGATGCGGGACAAAAGTGGAGGTGGTGGGTGGTCTCATTGTTGATGGACTGGCGGAGGGCATATTCGATGCTGTGAAGCGCTCGGAGGTACGTGAAGTGCAAGATCGAGAATGCCTACCTGGCTTTCACGAACTTCTTCATGTACCTCTTCCTCGCTCTTTAACAAGACATTATTCCTTTTCTCTCTCCTCTCAAGCAACGAGTCCTGAAAAGACACTCATTTTCTCATCCAAATTTTATTCTCCTCTCTTCATGGGTTTTCGTTGGATGTTGTCGAGCTAATTCCTCCATTAATGTAACTGGCAATTTCAGTGGAGAGCTAAACATTGGCTGACAGACACAATTCGGTTGATCGCGTACTTTGCTTCAATACTTTAAAACGAAACAAAAAAGGGAGGGCCCCTTGTGCGCCATTATTTGGAGAAGGAAACAGAGAAACAAAATAGAGTTGAACGGGTAAAGCACGGAGACTCGATCAAGATAGATGAAGGCGAGGAATGAGATACACGAGTTGGATAATTCCATCTTTTCCATCCTCTAGGGTGTGGATGAAGCCATTTCAGGGGTGAATTTGAGCCTTCCATAACACATCTCCATTGAAAAAAAACAATAACAAAAATTCTACACGAAATATAGAGAAGTGGAAAATAAAAAAACTAATTAAAAAATAAAGGACGGTCCAAACGATTTTGTCTTCGGATCCCATTCCCTCTCTACAAAAACCCTAAAAGCTAACCCCTTAAACACACAACACCCCAAAACCAAATTTGCCTCTCAAGCCAACACCAAAAAATGGAAGACGTCTCGGGATCAGTGGCGGTGATCATGGTGCCTCTTCCGGCGCATGGCCACCTCAACCAGCTCCTCCAGCTCGCCCACCTCGTCGCCTCCTGCGGCGTCCCCGTCCACTACGTTGGCTCCTCCTCCCACAACCGCCAGGCCAAGCTCCGCTCCCACGTCCCGCCCTCGTCCGTGCCTAGCGACATCCGCTTCCACGATTTTCCAACCCCGCCCATCCCCTCCCCCATCCCCAGCCCCAATTCCCCTTACAATTTCCCCTCCCACCTCCAGCCCGCGTTCGACGCCACTTCGTCACTTCGCGGCCCCTTCGCCGCCCTCGTCCGCTCCCTTTCCTCAGTGTCGAGGCGGGTCGTAGTGGTCTACGACTCGCTGATGGCGTCTGTGGTCCAGGACGCTGCCTCGGTCCCCAACGCCGAGATTTATGTCTTCCAACCTCCTTCCGCGTTCATGCTCTGTTGGTTTACCTGGGAGAGCATAGGGATGGCGCCCCCGCCGGAGGTGGATGTCGACCTCGCGGAGCTCATCTCCTCCAAGGGCTTCCCGTCCATCGTGGACTCCTGCCCCAACGAATTCTTGAAGTTCGTGGAGTCGCAGAACGAGTGCCAGAAGTTCAACTCGGGGTGCATCCACAACACCTGCAGGGTCGTCGAAGGCCGTTTCGTAGACTTATTTGCCAGTGCAACAGCGAACGGCACCGCGATCAAGCACTGGGCAATCGGGCCGTTCAACCCGGTCAAAGTACCCGAAAAGAGTTCGAGGAGATCGGCTCACGGGTGCATGGAGTGGCTCGACAAGCAAGCACCGAGCTCGGTGATATACGTGTCATTCGGCACCACGACGGTGCTGAGCGACGAGCAGATCCGCGAGATCGCCATGGGGTTGGAACGTAGTGGACAGAAGTTCATGTGGGTATTGAGGGAAGCTGATAAGGCGGACATTTTCGGCGGAGGAGGAGAGGCGAGGAAAATCGAACTGCCCCAGGGGTTCGAAGAGATGGCGGCGGCTCGAGATTTAGGGGTGGTGGTGAAGGACTGGGCCCCGCAGCTCGAGATCTTGGGGCACCCCGCGACCGGTGGGTTCTTGAGCCACTGCGGATGGAACTCTTGCATGGAGAGCATCAGCATGGGAGTGCCGATCCTCGCATGGCCGATGCATTCGGATCAGCCCCTTAATGCAGTCTTGATCACTCAAGTCCTCAAGATTGGACTTATCGTCAAGGACTGGATGAGCCCAGACGATGATGTGAAGTCCTCCGCTATCGAAGGCGCCGTGAAGGCACTCATGGCGTCGGAGGAAGGGGAGGAGGCGAGGAAGAGGGCGGCTCAGTTAGGGGCGGCCGTCCGGGGGTCGATGGATGAGGGCGGAGTTTCTCGGGCCGAGTTGGACTCTTTCATCGCTCACATCTCTAGATAGATTTTCTCCATTTGTCCTTTTTTATCCGCATTAATCATAATTAGTGGAGGAGAGAACATTTTATGTGAACTTATATAAGTGATTTGAAGAACAAAAATCAATCAAAATATAGAAATTATATAAAAGCTTGTGTTTTTATAGATATTTAATATAGATTCATTCTCATATTCTCAATATGTGATTAACTTAATTCAATGGAATGAGTTCAGACAACTGTCTCTCCATAAGTATTCGAAGAGTCATAAAGACTCTCAATCGTGATTTGTCTTAGGCTTTTGGATTATGAGATTGTCGTCAAGGATGTATCTAAATCATGCACTAGACATCATAGTAATAAAATATTGTACTTCAAAATCTAGTACCAAGATCAATCTGAATTATTTTGCATCATCATGCACTTGGACCGACGAGTCTCTTACATACGGAGGAAAGGTAGAAATCTGAACTACGAGTCAAGCTCTCACCAACATGCTCCTGTTAATAGAATTGTGTTAGGATTTAACTTCTACACAAAGGTGTATGCATCATCAAGAAGAAAAAAAAAATTGCATGGTCGCAAAATTTAGATTAGGAAATTTTGAAGATTAGAGTATCGAATTGATGTGATAATGATTAAATGAATTTACACGTGTTTACTACAATGATTTCGTGCAGTCAAATTTTAGCGATCACGGATGGCTTGCCCTTTTTTTTTAAAAAACCATTTGCTTTCCAAAGAAATTTTTGGTAACATGTTAGGTAATAGCTGTTTTGAAAAAAAAATGTCAGAAAGTGCGATTAAGTGGTCCCAATTGCAAATGGTTCGCACATCGGATTTTCTCATATAATCATGAATGTGATGTCCAACGATGAGACCATTTCTTCGTTTTCTGTGGACGGCCACTAGTGTAGTTTGACTATGGAATTGGATAGTTAGCAGAAGAAAGAATTGTAAAAAGTCCAACCAACCGTCGTCTTAATATAATAGTCTTTTCTTCTATACACCAGAAAACTTCAACCAGCGATCACCATCCAACAATAATTGTCATTTTTTTCTATAATTAGATAAATTTTAATTATATCATATACCGTCCACTTGAAAAAAAAAATTCCATAAGCAATCTAGTCAATCCTTGATTAGATGATTAATGAGAGAGTGGATAGCTAAAACCCCAAATCAAGCCACTCGTGAAAAGTTCTTTGCTGCATAGTTAATAGCATATACTTTAATCCCTAAAAATGTGTGTGGACACAGTCTCGCACTTTAGTAATTACACTCGGTATGAAAATATATTGAATATGGTAAAAAAAAAAAAAAAAAAAAACGGTTACTGTGATCTGTTGGAAGGCCGTAGGATTTCTAATTCAGGAACAAAAGCTTCCTATTCTTATTTACCTGCAAGCTGCTCAATTGGAGCTACTTACAAAGTCCAGAGAGTCCTGAGTGGTTGGGGCTTCTTTTTTTTCTTTTCTTTTTTTCCCTGAAGTGTATAGGCATGGGATTAGAGGTGAAAAACGAGCTGGTCTCAACTTGATCACCAAGTTGGTTGGTATTGGTTTCAAATCATTTCAATCTATGCAATTCGGTCCACAAATAAGATCAAGTCAGATCATTCGCAAACCATTGCTACTCAGAAAAGGATTACAAGAAACAAGAGGCAAATATGCTCGTGCTATTAGCCCCAACACAGCAGCCCAACAGTTGGAAAACTACCAAGCTATAGAACCCACTTCTCACAAAGTTGCTTCTGACATATCTGGGCCTTTGCTCTGCTTTACATCGAACCCAACTGAATCTTGCATACGAAACATTCAGCCGAACACAGTATCAACATCCAAAACAGAATGATCATTATGAAGTCTTCTCTACCTTTCCACCTGAAGATGATGAGTAGAAGCACACCAAAAAGGATTCCAACCACCGGGTGATCTATTGCAGCCATGCAACTCCAGAACTTTCCTCCAAACCAGGTCAGAAAAACCGCAGGCAAAGAATTAAGTGGCTCCTGCTCTCATCCTCCAACCAACGTAAAGGGCAAGCCACAGATGTCAAAGTACACCACTTAGCTTGCCTATCTTGAGTGGCCAGCCTGATAGAATGACCAACAATGCCATAACCAGTGCTTGGGAATATATTGGTTGAACCAGATGCAACTATACCTCCACATACTGCCCTCTCTTTATCGCATTCCAAGCACCAGCAAAAATATAAACGCCACTAGAACTGGGAACCCCCAAAAGCTGATCAGAGATATTAGAGTTAGGGTATAATATTCCAGAGATAGCAAATTGTATATCCCAAGGCACATCAGATCTGGCTGAAGGCCAATACCAGTCCTAGCCATTCGTAACTTCTGAGACCTTACAAACCAGGCCTAAACTTGAATTACACACAATCCCTTGCAAGAAACTTGTCCAATAAAGGACCATGAGGGTGCCATGAGTCAAACCATAACTTAAATTCGGATAATTTCAGACCCGATTTATCTTGAGGTTTTTAAATAATTTTGTTTTTACACTTAAAAGAAGCCATTCAAGATAAATACAATTGTAGATCTAGAAATAACAGACTTCTCCTTTATTCTTTCTACACATTTAAAATAGAACAAGGTAGGTCTATGGCAAAAAATGGTTTTCTGGGGAAACGAGACAAGAAAGAAAAACGCACTCCTTTATGAACCTTAAAAAACACATTATTAATATTCCCTCAAAGATGCTATCAAAGAGAGTTATACGACATTCCATGTCATCATGTAACCAAGAAAATCAACAGCCAAATAAATTTTACCAACTGGCCTTTTTGGCATTTGTTCCTTTCACAAAGTTACCAGACAGATATATAATGCATAACATAGCAAGGTCGATCAAATCAAAGTATAGGAAGAGGAAAGATATCAGCCTTGTCATTCAAAGTTCAAACAGTACGAGCAAATTCTTGGGGAAAGTGAAAGCAGAAACAGAATGAGGAAGTGATCTGAATAATCAATCATTCGGCAATTCTTTACAAAATGTCGTCCTGCTGCTAGAATGACCACATTTGTTCTTTCAAATTATGCACCGGTTTCTGCAAGAATGATGCTAATAACTATCAGGAGTAGAGCAATCACAGAAAATTACTCCAGGCTTGATAGAAAAGAAATGAGCATTCACCTCCATTTAAAGCCTAGAATCTAGAAATCCTCCTTTCTGGAAGTGCATCAAGAAAATCCAATGAATTAAGTCTTTGGAGCTGCATGCACAGGCATTTATCAGGGCAGGACAGGAAGCTCCACTTTGCTAAAGGAATGGAAACTGACACGCCCGTGCTCCACAAGGCAAAATTTCAGTGGAATGCCTCCACATTGTCTTTCAATAGCCTCAATTTCTATTTTAGATGGTGGTTGGCCCCTGCAAGTAGCCAATTTGCAAAAGATTGAAACGGAAACATTGAAAATACCCTAAAAGTCAGACAATATACTGATCAAAACTGTTCTTATACAAGCGTGCACATCAAGATTTAGCAGAATTTCACGTTCTTTTCTTAAGATAAGCCAATTCAACCACATTGATTCACTTAACTGAAAACAAATTCCCCAGACACAATATATTTCTCTGCAGAATTTGGACTTAGGTATATATATTCTCAACTTACGTTAATGGAAACATCGGCTACCAAAACCCACGAATGAGGAACTCAGGTCCTGGAATAGCATATTGAATTTATATAATTTGCATTGGCAATCAACGCAATTGGAAATTTCGATTATCTGCTTAAATTTCGGAGAGAATACTCAAACACACATAGCTTTATGCAGGGCCTTCCCAAGAAAAAGATGAGACTTATAGAAATTTAATAAATTATTACCTGATCAAGCTAAGCACGTAGCTTGGATCACCAGGTGAAGATTTTCTGAACTTTCCATTTGGGAGATAAACATCAAATACCAGCTTCAGTTCATTCAAGTCCATCCTTATAAATCTTTCAATTACAGAATTGCAGTCTTGAGGTGATTGCACTTCCAGGCTTTCTGAAGTACCTTCAGAAGAAACTGTGCCAGTGTTTCTCTTCACACTCTTCAAAGACCAAGGAATGCCATGCCGACCAACAATGTAACCAAGCGACTTCAGGTGTCTATAGACCTCATAAAGTTCCCAAAAGCATCCATCCTTCTCCTCTGCCAGTTGCTGATACATAGTTTCCAAGGAGATGGCTTCATCATTCTCACTCAAAAGAAGCAAAGCCCCTATTTCCATCAAGAACCTACAAAATAAAAAGGAGAAATAATCAATCGACGGTACATCAAGTTATCTGTGAAAATATACTTCTTAATTATGCAAATGTGTGTTACTCAATAGGTGTCTATGAATCTAAAAATCAAAATTTCTAGTTTAAAAGACCACTTAGTTGACAAGAGAAAAAACTCAAGTCTCTCCAATGTGGAATAGAGAAGTAGAAAATCAAGGATCCACCAAAGCAACATAGACTGACAATGCATTATGCACCACCTACAAAGTCTCTTCAATTGAACTGTACAGCTTCCCGCTACGGACAATGCCAGTTGTTGTCCATAACTGACCCTTCCTTTCCACCACCTCAGCCATTCCTACCCCACTATTCCACCGAGCTACTGAAGTTACTTTCCTGCAAAACACACCTTCATGGATTGTTATATCGATTCAAAAGCATCCTCAATAGTATCAAGGAAAAGCCATATCTTAGAGTAACTGACCTGAATTGCAAATTGGACGAAGAGTTGGATGTGTAGTTATATTCCTCTTCATCCTTCAAGTCTTGTTCCAATAACTCAGAGTCACTTGACAGGCCGTCCCAATCTTCACACTCCATTTTGGACCTTATTTGTTACCGAAGCTGCAAAAGAAAATAGTTCAAAACAAATATAATCTCGTCCATTTTGTGTCATCCTATTAAATTACGCGAAACAGTTTAAGGGCGAAACGAATGAAAATAAAACAATGAAACAGCAATCGGACAAACTTCTTGGGAGAGGAATGAAAGGAAAGCTAACAAATATTGAGAACTCACATTAAGGAAACATAGAAGGAGACACATTGGGAGACAGATGATGGATGAGATACCAAAGTCTGCAGGTTATCGTGACCTACCCTCGGGGGGAGGGAGTAGGTTTAGGGGTATTGCCTAAAGATCGGGCTTACGGCCCATGATCAGGCACAGGCTCTCCCAAGCCTATATCTCGCGCGACATTGGAGGATTCATAGGAATTTTGTAATAAACAGTCACCAACTAGAAATTAAGTAAGACATGAGAGTATACCTCACTTACGCAACCAGAGAATTTACATTCGGGAACTTGAATATACTAATTAACCAATTAATGCATTTTTGGTACCTAATCTTATTCATTTAAAAAATGAGTGTTTTTGTCAGGCGATCTAGATTGATTTTATACCTATCCACTAACATGTGATGAGATCATGCGGGTGTACAATCATTAAAATAGCAATTAGCAGCCAAAGAAAACATTTAAATAAATTGCATGGGAGAGCAAAGATTTTACATCAAAGAAAAGATAAATACTGATCCTAACTAGACTAAAGGGAATACCAAAATTGCACAACAAAGGGTATTCTTCTTTAAGGACAATTAAAACCCCTTAAGCAGAATTTTAAATTGAAAGACTTCTATTTTTTAGTAGAAAATAAACCAAGAGATTAATTTTAACCTTTTTGAAGATTTTTAAAGAATTTTTTGGATTTTTTTGGGAAAAATTGAATTTTTGGATTTTCCAAAACCTATTGGATTTTTTTTTTTTGGGTGTCTTTTTAATCACTATTGAAATTTTTAGGAATTTTCAATATTTTCTGAAACTTTTTGCATTTTTTTCATGTTATTTGAAAGTGGTTGAATTTTCGAAAATTTTTGAATTTTTATTATTTTTCTAAATTTTTTATTTTTTGAAAATTTTGAATTTTTGAATTTTTGAAATATTTCATATTTAATATTATTATATTAGGGAAAACGGGTTCAGACCGGGTAAACCCGATCTGACCTGCTAGCCCAATCCAACGACCCGAACTTACCCTAAAAAAGACAAAACCTATTTTAAAAAACCTTTTTTGCTTTTTTTTTTTTAAATATTAATAATATCTTTTAATTAAAATTTTTAATTATTTTTTGTCGTTTCCCTATTTTGTCTTTTCTACCGCACTTCCCCCTCCCCCTCGACGACTCCTCTGCACACCGGAAACCAACATTTGCTTTCATTTTCTCTCTTTTTCTTTTTTAACTTTTTGGTGCACTTTTATTTTTTTGCCTTTTTTTTTGTTTTCTTCTTATCCTTCTCTGGTCTTCTTCTTCCGGCGACCTCTGCACGCCGAAGCCACCTTCTCTCCTACACCCTCTTTCACCGAAGCTCATTAATCAAACCAGTGCAATTTTAAACGAGCCTCACTATTTTTCGTCACCGACATCGACAGGGCTCGCACTCGGGCCACGGCCGAGCCGACACCCACTCTCTCACATAAACGGACAAGGAGGAAGACGGGACATAACTTACACAAAAATAAGCCCAAATAACAACATATGGCCATAAGTCCTAACCACGACAATGTAAACTCGGAATGGACGAAACGAAATCGTGTAGAACAACAACAAAACACGTCTAGCAACGACGGACGCCTATAATAAACAAAGATTCAGAGATAGTTATGCAGGCTTCACTTAGGCATTTCTACAAACAGTCCGCGAGCATTACCGAATGTTTAGATTTCCTACTCAATCGGAACTCGAAATGGGATCGGGATTCTCGGAAAACGACCAAAAACACAGAGACTTGGAAAAGGACCTACGGGGTCGGAGGGACAAAAGCTCATGCGAACGGGTTGTCCACGAGCTCCGGGCCGACGCCCTACAAAAACGGAGCATACATGACCGGAGAAAACCTACCTGGTTTGGTTCGGTGGGGGTACTGCGGCGGACGGCGACTGACGAACCACCGACGACAGCAGATCACTCTCTTGGGCTCACGCTCTTGTTGGTCCCTCTCGGCCAAAACCAACGTCGGAGGACGTGGAAGAAGGGGGGAACCGCGAGCTCCGTTGCGCCGGTTTGCGTCGAGGACGGCTAGACGACGCTCGGCCGGGGCTAAATTTCAGCCCTCTCGCTCTCTTGGCTGCTCTCGCTCGAACTCCCTTTTGGATCTCTCTCTCCGACCCTCTGTCCTTCGCTTGAACCCCCGAACCAGCCGAGAACCCCCTCTCGCTTTTATGCTCGGCCAGCAAGCGCGCATGGCTCATGCCACCGCCAGCTGCCTTGCCGGCCTAACTCCGACGCTGGGATCATGCTGCACGATCCGCTGCCTCCTCTGCTCCCTCACCATCCCAGTCTCTTCTGGCTCGTACTTTGCTTTTTCCTTCTTTCTACAGGGAGCGTGAGGGAGAGAGAGAGAGGGGTAGAAGAGAAGAAGGTTGGGCCGGGGAAGGAAAGGAAAAAGAGGGCCTGGGCTTGGGCCCAGTCGAAAAAAGATACAGATTAGAGGAGAATTGGGAAGGACTGGGCCTAGTCCGGTCCGCTTTTTTTTTTTTCGATTTTTTAAAAATTTTTAGGTTTAATAATTAGTGATAGTTATGTAGATGCTCCTAATGTCTACGCGTAACGGATTTTAATGAAAATATACTGTATTTTAATGAAAGTTATTTATTTTACTCCTTACTTTTGTTTTTTGTTTTTTTAGCGACTAATTCCTAATTTTGTATGCGATTGAGTCATAAATAAAATAATAAAATTTAGGTGTCAACATAGGTCAATATGGCTTTTACAATGAAAGAACTCTCAATTGTCCAATTTGCACACATTTACCAGTGACATTCCTATACTTCATCTTGGAGAAAATTACACTAGTTTTGGAGCTCCAATAAAAAGTTTGTGCAAGTTCTATCATTTTACAAATTTTCCTTTTAGTTGAGATAAACCATCAAATTCAGAATTCAGAATGACTCGGGATTTTGAAAACAATGCTTGAGACAGCTTCATATGATACCAAGAATTGCCATAACTAAACATTAAGCATACATCTCTTCATGACAGATCGTAAAAGAATCAAGTCAAATATCTCTTCACACTAGTAATCTACCGCAATTTATATTACTTCTTTTTCTTTTGCAAAACCAAGAGCTTTCTTTGCACAAACAATCTACCACCTCATGTAACTCACAAGCTCCCACTTTCTACAAGCTGAAACCTATTGTGTGATGTCCAGGGTCCAACCTCGGATACTTCCCATCAACGTCGATTCCATGTGTTACCAACAAATTCCCACTTAAAAATCAAAAAGCAACTGTGTGCTCTCCAAATCCCTCAATAGTGTACAGAGGCTGGCCAGTGGAGTAGTGTCTACATAAGGGAAGATGATCGCCTTGTCATTGTTCGCAGTTTTATAGCCATCATCACGAATCATATATTAACCTCAAAACCGATTCCTTTAGACAAAGACTCCGTTTTTTCCTCTTTTCGGATGGTAAATATTTCTCAGAACATAGAGTGTGAATCAAACCCATGTTTGAATTGAAATTAAGATACTGTTCAAATAGATTCATATCTGAAAAAGGTTGACAATAAGTTCTTTCAAAATTAACTATTTGTTTCTCTGTTAGAGGTGTTCCAGAAATATTTGCGATCGAGTAAATAGCTCTACGAACTAATGGATCGGATCGAATTGCAAAATGGAAAGATTTGTACAAGTTAGACCTTTCGTCACCACTTTGTGGAAAATCGTTAGGTATGAATATGTTAGATACCTGTGACTCGATTGGTGAAATAGTATCTCTCTCCAAAAAAGCGTATTTTTTTTTACCGCCGCACAAAGAAAATATTTTGTTGCGAATGAACAAGATATTGAGGAACCCTTGTAAGCTGTTCTAGAATAAGTGAATTCTAGAAGAAGGAAATTAATCTAAATCTAATAGAAACAAACATGCATGTTTTACATAAGCTACACCCTGTGTTAAGTTGAACGGACAAACAATGCATTTATTTCACGTAATTAAAATGTATTATACTTCAAATTATGGATATCATTTATGAGCAAAGATATATTTTCTTTTTGACATAATTTCAAATGAAATGGATTTTATTAGCTTTCTTCAAATTTAAAAATGAGATGAATTGGAAGAGATGAATAGTTTAGAATAATAGTATCTAATAGGAACATTTTTCAATAATAGTTTTGAAGATGCTCTCCCTTTATTTATTTTAAATTTTAATGTAATATGTGACCGGACTCTAAATAAGTGAAAAATCACTATGTAAATGCTAATAAGTCAAATATGAGCCATATTGTGTAACTACGCCATGCCGCTTGCACTTAGTGCACGACAATCACTGAGATAAAAGTCAATATATCAAGTGGCAAACATAAGAGTAAACAGCATCTTAGCTTCGACTTATTCTATACAGCCATCTTTTCTTTATTTTATGCATGGTTGTTTCGAAAGGAATAAAAAGCGAGTCAATTGAGTATTTTAACTGGATAGACAGAAGAGTAGAGGAGATGATGATGATGATGATGATGATGATGATGATGATGATGATAATTGCTATTCTAATCGGGAAAAAAAAAATTCTATAGGACAAATTTCTTGAAGTCCTCTTCTATCGAAGGCACCATGAAGGCGCTCATGTCATTGGAAGAAGGAGAGAAGGGCGGCCATCCAAGGGTGATGGTTGAGGGCAGAGTTTCTCGGGTCGAGTTTGACTCTTTCATCACTCACATCTCTTGATGGATTTTCTCCATTTATCCTTCTTCTTCTTTTTTTTTTTGCATTAATGATAAATCACAATTAGTAGAGGAGAGAACATTTTATATAAACTTATTGTACAAATGATTTGATGAACAAAAAATCAATTACAATATAGAAATTATATAAAAGCTTGTGTTCTTAGTGAGGTTTAATATGAATTCATTTTTATATTCTCAATATATAATTGACTTAATCCAATAGAATGAGTTCACACAACTGTTTCTTCATAGCTATTTAAAGAATTATAAAGAGTCTTAGTTGTGATTTATCCTAGACTTTTGGATTATAAGATTGTTGTCAAGGATGCGTCTAAATCATGCACCGAGCGTCTTGGCAATAAATTGTTGTACTTCAAAATTTAAAACCAAGATCAATATGAATTATTGTGCATCATCATGCACCGAGACCAACGAGTCTCTTATATATAGACGAAAGGTGGAAAACTAAACTACCAGTCATGTTTTCACTGACACACTCATGTTAATAGAATATAGTCAGATTTAACTTCTATAAAAAGATGATGTATACATTACTGCACAAAAAAAAAAGAAGGGAAAATTTCAAATAAGGGCTTGAAGTGTTCTCATTTTCTCAAATAAGAACCTGAAGTAAACTTTATCTCGAATAAGGATCTAAAGTGCTCATATCAGTCTCAAAAAATGGCCTGAAGTGGTCATTGTCGTATAAGAACCTAGCCTCACCAACTTGATCAGGTATATTTTTATCCAAATATAAATTAAATTAAATTAGATTATAAATTTTAAAAATTAAAAAAAGAAGGAAAAAAAATAGAGAACACAGGCGGGAGGGCGCTTCCTCTCGCTTGTGCCCGCCGCCCCATCGCCAATGGGGTGGTGATGAAGGCCAACGAGGTCATCAGTGCCTCAAGGAAGGCCGACGACCCAAGACCCCTTTGACCTTCGCCATCACCCCACCAGTAATGGGGCATCGGCCCGCCTATGTTTTCTTTTTTTTTTTTTTTTTTTTTGGAAAAGGAAAAAAAAAACATTAAAAAAGAAAAAAAGTAAATTTAAAAAAGTAAAAAGAAATTTGTCCTTCACATTTGGTGAGTTCAGGCCATTCTTTGAAATTGATATATACACTTCAGGCCCTTATTTGAAACAAGATCCACTTCGGACTCTCATTTGAAATAGTGTCTACTTCAAACTCTTATTTAGAATTTTCCTGAAAACATTACATGGTCGCAAAATTCAGATTATGAAATTTTCAAGATCATAGTATCAAATTGATGTACATGTTTACTCCAATGATTTCCTCCAATCAAATTTTAGCAATCGTCGATGACCCGCCTTATTTTTTAAAAACAGTTGGATTTTCAAAGAAATTTTTGGTAACATGTTAAGTAATAGCTGTTTTGAACAAAAAGATATCAAAAAGTGCGATTAAGTGGTCCTAATTGCAAATGGTTCGCACATCGGATTTTCTCATATAATCATGAATATGATGTCCAACGATGAGTCCATTTCTTCGTTTTCTGTGGATGGCCACTAGTGTAGCTTGACTATGGAATTGGATAGTTAGCAGGAAGAAAGAATTGTAAAAAGTCCAACCAGCCGTCCTCTTAATATAATAGTCTTTTCTTCTAGACACCAGAAAACTTCAACCAGAGACCACCATCCAACAATAATTGTCATTTTTTTCTATAATTAAATAAAGTTTAATTATACCATATACCTTCCATGTAAAAAGAATTCCATAAGCGATTTGATCGACCCTGATTAGATGGTTAGTGAGAGAGTGGATGGCTAAACCCCAAATCAAGCCATTCATGGAAAGTTCTTTGTTGCATAGTTAACAGCGTATACTTAAATTCCTAAATATGTGTGTGGACACAGTCTCGCACTTTAGTAATTACACTTGATATGAAAATATAGAATAATGAGAAAAAAGAGAGCGGTTGCTGAGATTTGTTGGAATGTTGTGGGATTTCTAATTTAGGAACTGAAGTTTTCTATTCTTATTTGACGATTGCATGCAAGCTATTTGATTGATGCTACTTACAAAGTCTAGAGTCCTTAGTGGTTTTTTTTTTTTTTTTTTTTGGGAGTGTGTAGGCATGGGATTTGGAGGTGACGGACGAGCTAGCCTCGGCTCGATCACCAAGTTGGTTGGTATTGGTTTCAGATAATTTCAATCTATGCAATTTGGTCCACAAATAGGATCAAGTCAGATCATTTGCATACAATTACTCCTCAGAAAAAGATTACAAGAAAAAATGCAAATATGCTTATGCTATTGGCCCCAATACAGCAGCCTAACAGCTGAAAACTACCTAGCTATAGAACCCAATTCTCACGAAGTTGCTTCTGACATATCTGGACCTTTGCTTTGCTTCACATCGATTGCACCTGAATCTTAGTGATAAACATGTCGTTCGGCAGCACGACGACACTAAGCAACGAGCAGATCCGTGAGATTGCGATCGGGTTGGAACGTAGTGTACAGAAGTTCATCTGGGTATTGAGGGAAGCGATAAGGCGGACATTTTCAGCGGAGGAGGAGAGGCAAGGAAGATCGAACTGCCCCAGGGTTCGAAGAGATGGCAAAGGCTCGAGATTCAGGCGTGGTGGTGAGGAACTGGGGGCACCGCAACTCAAGATCTTGAGGCACCCTGCAACCGACGAGTTCTTGAGCCACTGCGAGTGGAACTCTTGCATGGACACCATCAGCATGGGAGTGCCCATTGTCGCATGGCCTATGCATTCGGATCAGCCAAGCAATGCCGTCTTGATCGCGCAAGTCCTCAAGATCGGACTTATAGTCCAGGATTGCGTGAGCCAAGACAAGGTCGTGAAGTCGTCTGCGATCCGAGGTGCCGTGAAGGCGCTCATGGCATCAGAGCAAACGAACGAGATGAGGAAGGCGCACATGATAAATTTTTTGGCACAAAAATCAATTTCTATTCCATGGATGAGTTTCTGAGCAAAGAAACGCGTTTAATAACGATTCAAAATTTCTATTTCTAAAATAAAAATTCATTTGGTAAAAGAATAAAATTTCTATTTCTAGGAGCAGTGACAACTAGCGTCCGGTGGCTGGAGTCCAACATCTTGCGACCGGCGGTGAGCGATCAGAGTCCAAAGTCCAATGTCCGGCGTCCAGCGTCCGACGTTCGAAGTCCAACATCTGGCGTCAAGCAGTCAGCGGTAGGCATCCAGCATTTGCCACCAAAGTTCGGCGTCCAACGTCCGACTAGATGGCGATCGACATCTGACATCGAGAGTCTAGCGTATGATGTCTAGAGTCTGGCATCTGGTGGCCGATGGCCAACAACCGAAGTTTGGTAGGTGGCAGCGAGCAGCCAACATCCAACGGCCGATGGCAAGTGGCAGGTGATTAGCGGCGAACATCCGATGGTTGGCGGTGGGCCTCAGGCATCCAGCGGATAGCGATGAGCAGCCAACGACTAGAAAGCATTCGACATCCGACGGTTGACGGTCAACGATGGGCGGCCGAAGTCCAATGGCTGGCGGTCGACAGCGGGCGGCCGATGGCGGATGGTTGACAAGCGACGGCGAGTGGCGGGCGTCTAGCATCCCACGAGCGGTCGGTGGGCGATAGGCAGTGATAAAACTGAACGATGAAAAAAATTTCAATTTCTCATTTCTGTTTCAAAAATAAAAAAGTTAAAAATTTTAACTTGTGATTTCTACTTCAAATTTATTTCTGGAATAGAAATCTGTTTTAGAAATAAAAAAATTAAATTGCGTTACCAAATGGATTTCTTTCCTAATCTGTTCTAAGAATAGAAAAATAGAGAAATCGAGAAATAAAAATGCTGTCATGTGCGCGTGAAGAGAGCGGCAGAGTTAGAATAGCTACTATATATCATTTCTCTGGCTATATTGTTTTTGGTGTTAAAATTGATCCACCAATCGGTTGTAAAGTCAAATAAAGAATGACATCATTTCCTTAAATTGAATACATAGTAGGAAAGACTCTTGAATGACGGAGGCGGTGAGGGCAGCAAGGCCGAGGAGGTGGTCACATGATTGGAAGGCTAGGTGTTGAAGCTGGAATACCGAGGCGAAGAGGGTAGCAACGATGACGAGCGATGCGAGACAGCAGTGTTCCCTCTATGCCAAATAAATTATTTTCTCCGAAAGTTCTAATTTCTCGATAGAATTCGATGACAAGAGGTTATTTTGATAGATCCAATCAAAAATATCTAAAGAAATAGTGAAACCCATGTTACATTTCATCGAAAAAGGCATGGATATAATTCACCTCTTCGTAATGATATTTTCATTCGTTAAGTCAATGGTAAAATGAGAAGTATACATACAATAATCTTTTGCAAATAATACAGGGCCACTCTATATACAACTCTAGAAAATTTAAGGGAAGAAATTACCCAAATCACGCGTTCCACTCCGCACCTACTCTCTGTCATCGGCTTCTTGCATCTCTCTCCTTTTCTCCCCCTCTCTCGTTGCTGCTCTCGTGTGCACCTCTACACTCACCCGCCAAACCTCACCCTTTGAGCTCAAAGCCGGCGGTGCTCGGGTCGAGGTCATTCGAACAGAATACTTTTGGCTGTTTGCTCGGTGTTCCAAGGTCCAAAAGGATGTAATGCGAATGGAGATGCTTTGTGATCGGGCATTCTTCAATTTAAACTCTATCGGTGACTTTATTTGTTAGAATCGCTGTTGTATATTATTTGTCTAGCCATATTGTTTATGGTGTTGAAGATCCGGTAATCGGTTGCTAAGTCAAATAAAGAATGACGTCGTTTCCTTAAATAAAAAACATAGGGGAAAAAAAAAATTCTTGAATGACGGAGGAGATGGGGACGGCAATGCTGGGGAGGTGGTTAAGAAATTGGAAGTCTAGGTGCTGAAGCTAGAACTGAGAGGGGGACCGTGGCGAAGAGGGTAGCAGTGATGACGGGTGATGCAGGACAAGCAGTGGAGGTGGTGGGTGGTCTCATTGTTGGTGGACTGGCGGAGGGCATATTCGATGCTGTGAAGCGCTCGGAGGTACGTGAAGTGCAAGATCGAGAATGCCTACCTGGCTTTCACGAACTTCTTCATGTACCTCTTCCTCGCTCTTTAACAAGACATTATTCCTTTTCTCTCTCCTCTCAAGCAACGAGTCCTGAAAAGACACTCATTTTCTCATCCAAATTTTATTCTCCTCTCTTCATGGGTTTTCATTGGATGTTGTCGAGCTAATTCCTCCATTAATGTAACTGGCAATTTCAGTGGAGAGCTAAACATTGGCTGACAGACACAATTCGGTTGATCGCGTACTTTGCTTCAATACTTTAAAACGAAACAAAAAGGGAGGGCCCCTTGTGCGCCATTATTTGGAGAAGGAAACAGAGAAACAAAATAGAGTTGAACGGGTAAAGCACGGAGACTCGATCAAGATAGATGAAGGCGAGGAATGAGATACACGAGTTGGATAATTCCATCTTTTCCATCCTCTAGGGTGTGGATGAAGCCATTTCAGGGGTGAATTTGAGCCTTCCATAACACATCTCCATTGAAAAAAACAATAACAAAAATTCTACACGAAATATAGAGAAGTGGAAAATAAAAAAACTAATTAAAAAATAAAGGACGGTCCAAACGATTTTGTCTTCGGATCCCATTCCCTCTCTACAAAAACCCTAAAAGCTAACCCCTTAAACACACATCACCCCAAAACCAAATTTGCCTCTCAAGCCAACACCGAAAAATGGAAGACGTCTCGGGATCAGTGGCGGTGATCATGGTGCCTCTTCCGGCGCATGGTCACCTCAACCAGCTCCTCCAGCTCGCCCACCTCGTCGCCTCCTGCGGCGTCCCCGTCCACTACGTCGGCTCCTCCTCCCACAACCGCCAGGCCAAGCTCCGCTCCCACGTCCCGCCCTCGTCCGTGCCCAGCGACATCCGCTTCCACGATTTTCCAACCCCGCCCATCCCCTCCCCCGCCCCCAGCCCCAATTCCCTTTACAAGTTCCCCTCCCACCTCCAGCCCGCGTTCGACGCCACTTCGTCACTTCGCGGCCCCGTCGCCTCCCTCGTCCGCTCCCTGTCCTCAGTGTCGAGGCGGGTCGTAGTGGTCTACGACTCGCTGATGGCGTCTGTGGTCCAGGACGCTGCCTCGGTCCCCAACGCCGAGATTTATGTCTTCCAACCTCCTTCCGCGTTCATGCTCTGTTGGTTTACCTGGGAGAGCATAGGGATGGCGCCCCCGCCGGAGGTGGATGTCGACCTCGCGGAGCTCATCTCCTCCAAGGGCTTCCCGTCCATCGTGGACTCCTGCCCCAACGAGTTCTTGAAGTTCGTGGAGTCGCAGAACGAGTGCCAGAAGTTCAACTCGGGCTGCATCCACAACACCTGCAGGGTCGTCGAAGGCCGTTTCGTAGACTTATTTGCCAGTGCAACAGCGAACGGCACCGCGATCAAGCACTGGGCAATCGGGCCATTCAACCCGGTCAAAGTACCCGAAAAGAGTTCGAGAAGATCGGCTCACGGGTGCATGGAGTGGCTCGACAAGCAAGCACCGAGCTCGGTGATATACGTGTCATTCGGCACCACGACGGTGCTGAGCGACGAGCAGATCCGCGAGATCGCCATGGGATTGGAACGTAGTGGACAGAAGTTCATCTGGGTATTGAGGGAAGCTGATAAGGCGGACATTTTCGGCGGAGGAGGAGAGGCGAGGAAAATCGAACTGCCCCAGGGGTTCGAAGAGATGGCGGCGGCTCGAGATTTAGGGGTGGTGGTGAGGGACTGGGCCCCGCAGCTCGAGATCTTGGGGCACCCCGCGACCGGTGGGTTCTTGAGCCACTGCGGATGGAACTCTTGCATGGAGAGCATCAGCATGGGAGTGCCGATCCTCGCATGGCCGATGCATTCGGATCAGCCCCTTAATGCAGTCTTGATCACACAAGTCCTCAAGATTGGAATTATTGTCAAGGACTGGATGAGCCCAGACGACGTTGTGAAGTCCTCCGCTATCGAAGGCGCCGTGAAGGCACTCATGGCGTCGGAGGAAGGGGAGGAGGCGAGGAAGAGGGCGGCTCAGTTAGGGGCGGCCGTCCGGGGGTCGATGGATGAGGGCGGAGTTTCTCGGGCCGAGTTGGACTCTTTCATCGCTCACATCTCTAGATAGATTTTCTCCATTTGTCCTTTTTTTTTTCCGCATTAATGATAAATCATAATTAGTGGAGGAGAGAAAAGTGCAGCTTGGACCCTTGTGGCTGAACTTAATCTTTTATATCATTTTTTCCCCGAATTGTGTCGAGTTCCAATGTAGTGAATTTTGGATAAAATTATTTCATTTTCATCTTTTGCTTAACAAATTTGCTTCGAGTGATGTAAGCTGTTCTAGAATAAGTGAATTCTAGAAGAAGGAAATTAAACTAAATCCAATGGAAATAAACATGCATGTTTTACCTAAATTGCGCCCTGTGTTAAGTTGAACGGCCAAATAATGCATTTATTTAACGTAATTAAAATGTGTTATACTTCGAATTATGGACATCATTTATGAAAATAGATATTTCTTCCTTCTGACGTAATTTCAAATGAAATGGATATATCATATAAAAGATCATCTTTCTTCAATTTTAAAATCGATGAGATGAATCGGAAGAGACGAATAGTTTGGATTAACAATATTTAATAAGTATATTTTTCAATAATAGTTTTCAAGATGCTCTTCCTTTATTTATTATAAATTTTAATTTAATATGTGACTGGAATCTAAATAAGTGAAAAATCACTAAATAAATGCTAATTAGTCAAATAGGAGCCATATTGCGCAACTACGCCATGCCGCTTGGCGCATGATACATGGTGTCATGCCCCGAACTCCGGGCATGCGCACATCCCTTGGCGGTTGATTAAAAATGCGACGTTTTTAGGATACATCGCCGACCCATTCTCTTTATCCTTCAATTAAGCACATGCGGAAGCGAATTAAATAAACACCAAGCCAATCGTCAAACACAAGGATAGTAAAAACATCTAACTTTTTTTTTTTTTTTACAAACCACACTTTATAAACATACCGGGTTAGTCTTACAAGTTTATATACAAAAGTATATATCAAAAGGAGACCCCTAAACAACTTACACCCCTGATCCCTCCATCTCTGGCTCGGGATCCTCCACAACACTGTTTGGGATGTCGATGTCCATGGGGTCAACTACCTCCTCACCCTTTGTTCCAATGGGTAGTCTGTCAAAACCCTGAAAGGGACCCACCCAAGCACCGCTGCGCTCGTTAATGAACCACGCTTTGAAGCGATGAGGTACCAAGTGAAGGTGACCCTCTTTGACCCAAATTGTGGTCACCACTAACTCGCGAGTTTGGGTGCTCCCGGGAACAAGGAAAAAGATAGACTCGGAGTCCATGTGCCACGGAAACCCAAAAACGGATGGGACATATCTCCATACTAGGGACTTGAAAATATTTAACCATAATGGGGGTGAGATAAATCTCAGTGAATCAAACCCCTAAACCCCGATTAGGATGCAAATTCGCTTCGAATGTGGTCCTAAGCATACACCATACAAACTCACATCACCTCGGCGCGTGCCTACGCGTTAGCTAGGAAGGACAATATCAATAGAAAATCGGGTCATCGTCGTTCGACGCGAATTTCGCAATTATGTGGAATCACCTGCAATTCAATTACGTACTTCTGTCGAATCGCCTTATATCTAATCATAATTCAATTATAACGGGGCCGCATTGATTCTTGCCAATTATTATGGTCGAACAGTCAATTTCTAATCAAATTCTCTAGTCTGTAAAATGACCATAGGTGCGTTGACGAAACGACCATTTCTTATATTCAAGACGGGGTCGAATTTCAGGATGTCACACATGGCAATCGCTAACATAAAGTTAAAAATCAAGTAGCGAACATAAGAGTAAACATCTTAGCTCTGACTTCGTTCTATATGGTCAATTTTTCTTTATTTTATGTATAATTATTTCGAAAGGAATAAAAAGCGAGTCAATTGAGTATTTTAACTGGATACACAGAAAAGTAGAGATAATAATAATAATAATTGCTGTTCTAATCGGGAAAAAACAAAATTTTTCTATAGGACAAAGTTTCTTGAAGTCCTCTGCTATCGAAGGTGTCGTGAAGGCGCTCATGTCGTCGGAGGAAGGAGAGGAGGCAAGGAAGAAGGCGGCCAAGTTAGGGGCGGCTGTTCGGGGGTTGACGGATGAGGGTGAAGTTTCTCAGGCTGAGTTGGACTCTTTCATCGCTCACATCTCCAGAAAGATTTTCTCCATTTGTCCCCTTTTTTTTCTGCATTAACGATAAATCATAATTAGTGGAGGAGATAACATTTTATATGAACTTATTGTACAAGTGATTTGATGAACAAAAATCAATCACAATATAGAAATTATAAAAAAGCTTGTGTTTTTAGTGAGGTTTAATATAGATTCATTTTTATATTCTCAATTTGTAATTGATTTAATCCAATAAAACGAGTTTAGACAATTGTTTCTTCATAGCTATTCAAAGAGTTATAATAAGTCTCAATTGTGATTTATCCTAAGCTTTTGGATTATAAGATTGTTGTCAAGGATGTATCTAAGTCATGCCCCAGACGTCCTAGGAATAAATTATTGTACTTCAAAATTTAATACTAAGATCAATCTGAATTATTGTGCATCATCATGTATCGGGACCAATGAGTCTCTTATATACAGAGGAAAGGTAGAAAACTGAACTACCGGTCATGCTCTCACCAACATACTCCAGTTAATAGAATATAGTGAGGATTTAACTTCTATACAAAGATGGTGTACACATCGCCGTGCCAAAGAAAAATAAGAAAATTTTCAAATAAGGGCTTGAAGTATCCTCATTTTCTCAAATAAAAACTTGAAGTTGACCTTATTTCAAATAAGAACTTGAAGTGCTAATATCAGTCTCAAAAAAGGGCTTGAAGTGGTTATGGCCATTTCAAATAAGGGACTAGCCTCGCCAGTTTGCCAATGACAAAAAATTCCGACCAATTGGGGGTATTTTGTCCAAATTTAAATTAAATTAGATTAGATTATAAATTTAAAAAATTAAAAAAAGAGAGGAATAAATAGAAAACACACTAGCGGGAGGGCGCTACCTCTCGCCTATGGCCATTGCCCCATTCCTAGTGGGGTAGCGACGAAGGCTGGCGGGGTCGTCAACACCTAGGGGAGGGTCGGCAACCCTGGCTGATCAAAGGCGAGGGCCAGTGACCTTGCTAACCTTCATTGCCCCCCCACCAGCAATGGGGCGACAACCCACCTGTGTTTTTGTTTTTTTAGTTTTTTCGAAAAGAAAAAAATTTTAAAAAAAATCTAAAAGATGAAATTACCCTTCACATTTGGTGAGTTTGGGCCCTTCTTTGATATGGATATATGCACTTCAAGTCCTTATTTGAACTAAGGTCCACTTTGAATTTTTATTGGAGAAAATAATGGCACTTCAAGCATTTATTTGAAACAATGTCCACTTCAATCCCTTATTTGGAATTTTCCCAAAATAATTGCATGGCCGCAAAATTTAGATTAGGAAATTTTCTAGGTTAGAGTATCAAATTGAATCCAATGATTTCCTGCAATCAAATTGTAGCGATTGTCGAGGGCTAGCCTTATTTTTTAAAACAATTACATTTTCAAAGAAAATTTTGGTAACATGTTAGGTAATAGTTGTTTTGACCATTTCTTAGTTTTCCGTGGATGGCCACTAGTTTAGCTTGACTATGGAATTGGAAAGTTTGCGGGAAGAAAGAATTGTTAATATAATAGTCTTTTCTTCTAGACACTGGGAAACTTCAACTAGCGGCCACCATCCGACAATAATTATCACTTTTTTCTAGGCAAAAGTATACCACAAATACCAAAACTTGACATGATAAGCACACTTAAATGCCAAAAGTTAGGAAAGCGACACTTAAGTATCATATTTTTTAAAAAAATGGGACACTTGGCACCCGCCGGAAATCTTACGTGATAATTTTTTTTATTAATTTTGCTCGCTTATGTGACTCGCTGGAGAGCTAACTCAATAAAGAAATACAAAAACGACGTCGTTCTAAGACAAATATGAATTTTAATATAAAAATAAATTAAATTAAATTATTTAGAGAGAGAGAGAGAGAGAGAGAGAGGTAGACAGTTGCATGCAGCTAAGGGCTCTACCCTTTCCACCACCATCGCCTCCCCGCTGTGCCGAGAAGGGCTAACAACCGTGTGGGGAGGGTCGGTTGAGGTCGTCGGGCCTTGGCGTCGCTAGCCCTTCACGACGACGGCAAGGAGGCGGCGACGAGGGTCTCCCATCTCTCTCTCTCTCTCTCTCTCTCTCTCTCTCTCTCTCTCTCTCTCTCTCTCTCTCTCTCTCTCCCTCTCTCTCTCTCTCTTTGCTTTTTAAATAAATTTAGTTTTAAATTTAAGTAAATTAATTTTTATATTAATTATTTACTTATGTTAACAATAAAACGACGTCGTTTTTGCACTTGTCTAGCCACGTCAGCGTGCAAAATGATTGGAAAATCACTACACTAGTATTTTGGTAGGATTTTCTTGCCGTTGGCACTTAAGTGATCAATTTTGCTCCGATTTTGGCACTTAAATATCACTTTCCTAACTTTTTGCACTTAAATATTCTTTCGTGCCAAGTTTTGGCACTCCAGGTATCTAGCACTCTTTTTTTCTATAATTAAATAAAGTTTAATTATATCATATACCGTCCATGTGCAAAGAATTCCATAAGCCATTTGATCAACCCCTAATTAGATGATTAATGAGAGAATGGACAGCTAAACCCCAAATTGAGCCACTCTTGAAAAGTTCTTTGTTGCGTAGTTAGTAGCATATACTTAAATCCCTAAATATGCGTGTGGACACGGTCTCGCACTTTAGTAATTACGCATGATATGAAAATATCTCGAATATGGGAAAAAAAAAATTAAAAGAACGGTTGTTGAGATTTGTTGGAAGGTTGTGGGATTTCTAATTCAGCAACTAAAGTTTTCTATTCTTATTTACCGATTGCGTGCAAGCTATTTGATCGAAGCTACTTACAAAGTCCAGAGTCCTAAGTGGTTGTTTTTTTTTTCCCCTTCCTGGAGTGTGTAGGCATGGGATTTAAAGGTGACAAACGAGCTGGTCTCGGCTCGATCACTAAGTTGGTTGGTAGTGGTTTCAGATCATTTCAATCTAAGCACTTTGGTCCACAAATAGGATCAAGTCAGATCATTCGCATACCATTACTCCTCAGAAAAGGATTACAAGAAAAAAAGGCAAATATGCTTATGCTATTGGCCCCAATACAGCAGCCCAACAGCTGAAAACTACCAAGCTGTAAAACCCAATTCTCACGAAGTTGCTTCTGACGTATCTGGACCTTTGCTTTGCTTCACATCGACGGCACCTGAATCTCAGTGATAAACGTGTTGTTTGGCAGCACGACGGCACTAAGCGACGAGTAGATCCGTGAGATCGCGATCGGGTTGGAACGTAGTGGACAGAAGTTCATCTGGGTATTGAGGGAAGCTGATAAAGCGAACATTTTCAGCGGAGGAGGAGAGGCAAGGAAGATCGAAGTGCCCCAGGGTTCGAAGAGATGGCAAAGCCTCGAGATTCAGGCATGGTGGTGAGGGACTGGGCACCGCAACTCAAGATCTTGGGGCATCCTGCAATCGGTGGGTTCTTGAGTCACTGCGGTTAGAACTCTTGCATGGGGAGCATCAGCATGGGAGTGCCGATCCTCGCATGGCCTATGCACCCGGATCAGCCCGGAATGCAGTCTTGATCACACGAGTCCTAGAGATTGGACCTATCGTCAAGGATTGGATGAGCCAAGACCACGTCGTGAAGTCCTCCACCATCGAAGGCGCCGTGAAGACGCTCATGGCGACAGAGGAAGGGGAGGAGGCGAGGAAGAGGGCGGCTAAGTTAGGGGCGGCTGTCCGGGGGTCGATGGATGAGGGCAGTGGACCCTTTCATTGCTCACATCTCAGTTAGATTTTCTCCATTGTCCTTGTTCTTTTCTTTTTACGCATCAAATGATAAATCATAATTAGTGGAGGAAAGAGAGAGAACATTTTATACAAAGTTATTGTAAGATTGACTTGATGAAGAAAAATCAATTGCAATACAAAAATTATATAAGAGTTTTTGTTTTTAGTGAAGTTCAGTATAAATTCATTTTATATTCTCAATGTATGATTAACTTGATCTAATAGAAGAAGTTGAGATATCCGTCTCTTTGTATCTAGTTAAAGAGTTATAAAGAATCATGATTGCAATTTGTCTCCTAAGCTCTCAAAATATACAGTTTTTGTGAATGACGTATCTAAATCATGTGTCGGATGTCCAAGGAATAAAGTATTGTCCTTCAAAATTTAATATCAAGGTCAATCTGAATTATTATGCATCATCATGCACCGGACCAATGAGTCTCCTCTTATATACGGAGGAAAGGTAGAAAACTGAACCATTGGTCGTGCTCTTACCAACATACTCCCACTAAATAAAGGATTTAACTTCTATCCAAAGACGGTGTATACATCACCACTCAAGAAAATATATATCTTTAATTCTGGTAATAATCGTAGAGTAGACTCAACTATGGTCACTTGCTTGGTCGCAAAATTTAGATTAGGAAAATTTCAATATTGAAGTGTCAAATTGACGTGATTACTATTAAATAATTTATAAATGTTAACTCCAATGATTTGATGAAGTCAAATTTTGATGATCACTGGTGGCCTGCCTTTTTTTTTCCAAAAATAATTAGATTTTCAAAGAAATTTTTGGGAACATGTTAGGTAATGGCTGTGATGAACCAAAAGAAGTTAAAAAGTGTGATTAAGTGGCCACGATTGTGAATGGTAACCATGAATACGATGTTCGACGATGAGACCATTTCTTAGTTTTCTATGGATGGGCACTAGTTTAGCTTGACTATGGAATTGGAAAGTTAGCGGGAAAAAATAATACTGACCCAAGAATAATAAGTCCAGCCAGCCAGCCACCCTCCCTCTTGATATAATAGTCTTTTCTTCTAGACACCGGGAAACTTCAACCAGCGACCACCATCTTTCCATAATAGTCATTTTCTTTTTCTAAATAACACTATGTATGGTGTCGTTGTGGATAATTAAATAAAGTTTAATTAAATCATATACCACCTGCATGAAAAAGAATTGCATAGGCAATCTGATCGACCATTGATTAGATGGTTAGTGAGAGAGTGGATAGCTAAAACCCGAAATCAAGCCACTCGTGCAAGGTTCTCTATTGCATACTTAATAATGTATACTGTAATCCCTAAATTTGTGTGTGGATAGGGTCTCGCACTTTAGTAATTACACATGGTGTGAAAATATATCGAATATGGAAGAAAAAGAATGATTGCTATAATTTGTTGGAAGGCTGTGGGATTTCTAATTCAGGAACTAAAATTTCCTATTGTTATTTACCAATCGCGTGCAAGTTACAAGTTGTTTGATCAGAGAGCTATTTATAAAGTCCAGTGGCCAAATTGGTTGGCGCTTCTTTTCTTTTCTTTTTTCTTTTCTGGAGAGTGTAGCCATGGGATTTAGAGGTGTCAAACGAGCTCGTCTCGGCTCGATCACCAAGTTGGTTGTTATTGGTTCAGGTCATTTCAATCTATGTAATTCAGTCCTCAAATAAGATCAAGTCAGATCATTCGCATGCCATTACTACTCAGAAAATGTGCTTATGCTGTTGGCCCCAATACAACAGGCCAACAGTTGAAAACTACTAAGCTATAGGGCCCAATTCTCACTGATGGTTTTATTATTAATGGGCTTAAGGCCCGTCCGCTCAAGTTGGGCCCAAAAAGCCCGGCCCACGGGAATAGGGGCCGTGGATGGAGAGACGTATAAAAGGGAGGAGAGAGAGAGAAGACACCTTTTGGACAATCATAACGTACGTCTCCCTTCTCCCCCCCTCTCTCTCTCTTGTTTTCTCCCTAAAAAGGAAAACAGTGAAGCGCAAAGGCGTTTTTGCTTAATCGGATCGAACAGGGCCAAGTTTCTCTTCCTCTATCGGCGTCGGTGTTTAATCTGTGACTAAAACGGTACGCTCGAATCCGTGGTGTGCTTTAGAATCGGTGATACGTGTTGTTTTTCCGGGTTCGTCTTCCGCATTGATTTAGGGGTTCGATTTAGTGTCGAATCCACTTTTCGGGGATCTGTTATTCCCAACACTCACAAAGTTGCTTTACATATTTGGACATTTGCCTTGCTTCACATCGACTCCACCTGAATCTCGGTGATATACGTGTCGTTCGGGCGCTGAGCGACGAGCAGATCCGTGAGATCGCGTTCGGGTTGGAATGTAGTGGACAGAAGTTCATCTGGGTATTGAGGGAAGCTGAAAAGAGGGACATTTTCAGCGGACGAGGAGAGGCGAGGAAGATCGAACTGCCCCAAGGGTTCGAAGATATGGCGGAGGCTCGAGATTCAGGCGTGGTGGTGAGGGACTCGGCACCGCAGCTTGAGATCTTGGGGCACCCTGCAACCGGCGGGTTCTTAAGCCGCTGCGAGTGGAACTCTTTTTGCATGGAGGCCATCAGCATGGGAGTACCGATCCTCGCATGGCGGATGCATTCGGATCAGCCAAGCAATTCCGTCTTGATATCGCAAGTCAGCAAGATTGGACTTAGATTCAAGGACTGCATAAGCCAAGACAAGGTCATGAAGTCATCTGCGATCCAAGGTGCCGTGGAGGCACTCATGGCGTCGGAGCAAGGGGACGAGATAAGGAAGAGGGCGGCGGAGTTAGGGGTGGCCGTCAGGGGTCAATGGACGAGGGCGGAATTTGCCTGGCCGAGTTGGACTCTTTCATCAATCATATCTCTGGCTAACTTCTCTCCGTTCTTGTTCTGTTGTTAGCATCAAAGATATATCTTAGTCGACGGAATAGACATAGAACATTTTATATAAAATCAGAGTGAGTGATACAAACGCAAAAAGCAATCATAATGTAGAAATTATACGAAAGTTTGTAACTTCAGTATGATTTAACGTGAATTCATATATATTGTCAATATATGATTGACTTGATCTAATAGAACAACGCCAAACAACCGTCGCATTAAAGGTAAGTATTAAAAGAGTTATAGAGAACCTAGATTGTGATTTGTTATACGTTGTAGGAAAAGCTAGTTGTCAAGGACTAGCTTCAGGCACCGGTAACTCCTCGTGTAAAATGACCTTATGACAAACTCAAAATCAATAGAATTTTCACGGACTTTAAGACCAATTCTTTAGTCTGTCCCGTTAGGAAAGAGTTCATCCGTCCATCCCTAATCGCAGAAAACCTCAAAAGCATAGATAGAAATATATATATGGTTGAGCGTGAAAATCGCAATTAGACAATCGCCTACAGCAGCAAGGGCACTAGTACGATTAACAATTTGGTGGCCATAGAAAGTGACCCGCCCCTAAAGAACAAGAGAGTTGTCCTTTGATGTTGTCATCGTAGTAATACGACCGGATCACGACAAGTGTCTATTTCATCTCTACCCGTGAAAACTAGAGGTGAGCAGGGGGAGCTCGGAGGCTTGGTGGAGATCAATGAAGGTGAGGAATGAGATCCACAAGTTTAATGATTTCGTTGCTTTCCATCTTGAAGTAAGGAGGTGGATGAAGACAATTCAGGAGTGAATTTAGAGCCACCCATAACACATTTCCACCGACAACTGCCGGCACTATTTCCACCACATAAATAATTAAATCCACCTCATTTACACTAAAATAACAAAGATATTCCCAATCTTCCAATTACAATTTAAAATGATGGCCTCACTCCTTTTTTTCTATTTTTCCTTCTTCTATTTAGATCTAGTTACCTGATTAAGCATTTCACTATTTTTGTCTTTTAGTGTATTAGAGAAAAAGTTCATTCTTAATATTCCTATAGCATTTTATAAGTTTCGTATAAAATTATATCGCCAATAGTAAAGAAAAAAGATATTCTTTCGTATAGTAAAAAAATGAAAAGTCTTGTTCATCATTGATCTTATAACAACTTATCTATCCGTTGTCCATGTTATCTCAAAAGTTCAATTTCTTGGTGAACTTCTTAGTTTTTAATTTCATTAGTCTAAAACATATAACAAGTCTCTCTATTTACTATTTTCACAAATTTATCTTTTTTCCTTACTATATTGGCAAGATACCTTTACACAAAAAATGTATAAGTTAGAGGAATATTTAACAATACACTATAAATATTATGCACAGGGAAACATCTTGATATTTTTTTCATAAAGTGTTCATGGATGTAATTAATCTTTGTCGAGCCAAATAATGATATTTTACTAACATTTTAAGCAAAATTCTTATTGTTTGCAATGTTTTGATTTAATTAAATTTATCTTCTAAAGTTTCACATTGGAGTATGTATTGTGATTTTATTTTGAAAAATCATCAAAGAGTTTTTTTTTTTTTTTTTTTTTTAATCTATTTGATCATCCCATTATTTGGGGAGAAATATACTAGAAGTGCCTTAACTTGCATGTGGCACTCACTTTAGTGCCACAACTTTTTGTCAACTCATTTAAGTGTCAAAATTGGAGAACAATGATCACTTAAGTGTATCCAACCAAAAATTCCAGCTAAAGAAATTACGTTACTTTTATAATTAATAATGTTATCAAACATGGCATTTTTTGGCACTGAAGTGATCACTTTTTTTCATTAAGATTAGCACTAAAGTGATTACTATTTAACAACGATTAGTACTTAAGTAATCATTTCTTTACAATGACTGGCACTGAAGTGATTACTTCTTTACTTGCTATACAATGATGTTTAGAGGTTTTTTGGCACTAAAATGATCAGTTTTTCATTAAAATTGATACTAAAGTGATCATTTTTAATAATAATTGACACTACAATGATCTTTTTTTAACACTGGCACTAAAGTGATCACTTTTTTAACTCACTACATGACATCATTTAGAGATTATATGCTGACTGGGCACGCCGGCAAGCCACGTAGGATTTAGAAATTAGAAAAATATTGTCAAGTCAGATTTCCGGCAACTCATATCGAAGTTGGCATTTAAGTGATCATTTTTTTTTATTTTTTTATAAATGTGACACTTAAGTGAGGCGACGAGAAATTATGACACCAAAGTGAGCGTCATATACAAGTTAAGGCACTTCTGATGTATTTCTCCCCTATTATTTGTATATGTATGTAAAAGAAAATCGCTAAGAATGGTTTTGATGGTGATATACATGAAAAAAATCGGAAATATATGAACAAAATGCGTTAAAGAGTTGTCTATTTCAATTTGTTACGTACTCTAATTTACAATTTATTCATAAAAGCTCAACGACATAGAAAAGAACTAAGTTTCTTGACAATTTCTCTTTTTAACGAAACAAACTTTCATGGAAGTATAATCTAACGATGGAAAATTAAAAAAAAAAAATGACTTTAATTACATGGAAAAACTACCATAAACAAAAAAATATACGTGCGAAATTCCTAATTATGGTAAGTGGATCTTATAGATATAGAAAAACAAAAGAAAAGTAAAATAAATTTGGAACCATAAATTTGCATGAACTAGGTTTTTGAAAATTTCTCTTTTCCATCGAGCGAACTTTTATGGAAGTAATATCTAACAATAGGGAAAAAAAAAAAACATAATATCTTTAATATATGTGGAAAATTTATAAGAAACAAACACTAAACATGTGAAATTATTAATTATTAAATACAGAAAGACCAAGAAAAGGAAAGTAATTTTGGACTACCACTTTTTATCGCAATTGAATAATTTAAGGATAATATTGTCTTTATAGTGAAAACCGGGTGAATTTATTCATACAGAGAATGGAAATTATGCCATCCTAAATAATTCTACATGAAATATGAAGAAGTGAACAATAAGAAACTAATAGAAAAGGTAAAAATGATCCTGTCTTCGGATTCCATTCCCTATTTATAAAGACCTAACGCTAACCCCTCAAACACACCCACAACCAAACTTTGACTCTTAAGCCATACCCCTATTTGATTCATTTCTTAACTCTCTCTTTAAGCCAAATTTCGAAAGAAAAAAAAATGTCCTCCCACCAACACCAACACCAACAAGACCCAAACTATGTCCAAAAACAACCGAACGGACCAAAAATGAAAGACGTCTCGGGATCAGTGGCGGTGATCATGGTGCCTCTTCCGGCGCAAGGCCACCTCAACCAGCTCCTCCAGCTCGCCCACCTCGTCGCCTCCTGCGGCGTCCCCGTCCACTACGTCGGCTCCTCCTCCCACAACCGCCAGGCCAAGCTCCGCTCCCACGTCCAGCCCTCGTCCGTGCCCAGCGACATCTGCTTCCACGATTTTCCAACCCCGCCCATCCCCTCCCCCGCCCCCAGCCCCAATTCCCCTTACAAGTTCCCCTCCCACCTCCAGCCCGCGTTCGACGCCACTTCGTCACTTCGCGGCCCCGTCGCCACCCTCGTCCGCTCCCTTTCCTCAGTGTCGAGGCGGGTCGTAGTGGTCTACGACTCGCTGATGGCGTCTGTGGTCCAGGACGCTGCCTCGGTCCCCAACGCCGAGATTTATGTCTTCCAATCTCCTTCCGCGTTCACGCTCTGTTGGTTTACCTGGGAGAGCATAGGGATGGCACCCCCGCCGGAGGTGGAGGTCGACCTCGCGGAGTTCATCTCCTCCAAGGGCTTCCCGTCCCTCCTGGACTCCTGCCCCAACGAGTTCTTGAAGTTCATGGAGTCGCAGAAAGAGTGCCAGAAGTTCAACTCGGGGTGCATCCACAACACCTGCAGGGTCGTCGAAGGCCGTTTCGTAGACTTATTTGCCAGTGCAACAGCGAACGGCACCGCGATCAAGCACTGGGCAATCGGGCCGTTCAACCCGGTCAAAGTACCCGAAAAGAGTTCTAGAAGATCGTCTCACGGGTGCATGGAGTGGCTCGACAAGCAAGCACCGAGCTCGGTGATATACGTGTCGTTCGGCACCACGACGGTGCTGAGCGACGAGCAGATCCGCGAGATCGCCATGGGGTTGGAACGTAGTGGACGGAAGTTCATCTGGGTATTGAGGGAAGCTGATAAGGCGGACATTTTCGGCGGAGGAGGAGAGGCGAGGAAAATCGAACTGCCCCAGGGATTCGAAGAGATGGCGGCGGCTCGAGATTTAGGGGTGGTGGTGAGGGACTGGGCGCCACAGCTCGAGATCTTGGGGCACCCCGCGACCGGTGGGTTCTTGAGCCACTGCGGATGGAACTCTTGCATGGAGAGCATCAGCATGGGAGTGCCGATCCTCGCATGGCCGATGCATTCGGATCAGCCCCTTAATGCAGTCTTGATCACTCAAGTCCTCAAGATTGGACTTATCGTCAAGGACTGGATGAGCCAAGACGACGTTGTGAAGTCCTCCGCTATCGAAGGCGCCGTGAAGACACTCATGGCGTCGGAAGAAGGGGAGGAGGCGAGGAAGAGGGCGGCTGAGTTAGGGGCGGCCGTCCGGGGGTCAATGGATGAGGGCGGAGTTTCTCGGGCCGAGTTGGACTCTTTCATCGCTCACATCTCTAGATAGATTTTCTCCATTTGTCCTTGTCTGTTTTTCCGCATTAATGATAAATCATAATTAGTGGAGGAGAGAACATCTTATATGAACTTACTGTATAAGTGATTTGAAGAACAAAAATAAATCACAATATAGAAATTATATAAAAGCTTGTATTTTTATTGAGATTTAATATAAATTCATTCTCATATTTTCAATATGTGATTAACTTAATCTATTGAAACGAGTTCAGACAATTGCCTCTTCATAAGTATTCGAAGAGCCATAAAGAGTCTCAGTTATGATTTATCCTAGGCTGTATAAATCACAATATAGAAATTATATAAAAGCTTGTATTTTTATTGAGATTTAATATAAATTCATTCTCATATTTTCAATATGTGATTAACTTAATCTATTGAAACGAGTTCAGACAATTGCCTCTTCATAAGTATTCGAAGAGCCATAAAGAGTCTCAGTTATGATTTATCCTAGGCTGTTGAATTATAAGATTGTCGTCAAGGATGTATCTAAATCATGCGCCAGACGTCATAGGAATAAAATATTGTACTTCAAAATTTAATATCAAGATCAATCTGAATTATTTTGCATCATCATGCACTTGGACCGACGAGTCTCTTATATACGGAGGAAAGGTAGAAAACTAAACTACCGGTCAAGCCCTCACCAACATGCTCCCATTAATAGAATATTGTTAGGATTTAACTTTTACACAAAGATTGTGTATACATCATCGAGCAGAAAAAAAAACAATTGCATGGTCGTAAAATTTAGATTAGGAACTTTTGAAGATTAGAGTATCAAATTGATGCGATAATGATTAAATGAATTTACACGTGTTTACTACAATGATTTCATGCGGTCAAATTTACACGATCACGGATGGCCTGCCTTTTTTTTTTTAAAAACAATTAGATTTTCAAAGAAATTTTTGGTAACATGTTAGGTAATAGCTTTGAACAAAAAAATGTCAGAAAGTGTGATTAAGTGGTCCTAATTGCAAATGGTTCGCACATAGAATTTTCTCATATAACCATGAAAATGATGTCCAACGATGAGACCTTTTCTTAGTTTTCTGTGGACGGCCACTAGTGTAGCTTGACTATAGAATTGGATATAGTTAGCAGGAAGAAAGAATTGTAATCAGTCCAACCAGCTGCCCTCTTAATATAATTGTCTTTTCTTCTAGACACCAGGAAACTTCAACCAACGACCACCATCCAACAATAAATGTCATTTTTTTATATAATTAAATAAATGTTAATTATATCATATACCATCCGCTTGAAAAAAAAATTCCATAAGCAATCTAGTCAATTCTTGATTAGATGGTGAACGAGAGATTGGATAGCTAAAACCCCAAATCAAGCCACTCGTGAAAAGTTCTTTGTTGCATAGTTAATAGCATATACTTTAATCCCTAAATATGTGTTTGGACACGGTCTTGCACTTTAGTAATTACACTTGGTAAAATACATGGAATATGGAAAAAAAAAAAATCGTCACAATGATTTGTTGGAAGGCCGTGGGATTTCCAATTCAAGAACAAAAGTTTCCTATTCTTATTTACCTGCAAGCCATTCGATCGGAGCTACTTACAAAGTCCAGAGAGTCCTGAGTGGTGAGTGGTTGGGGCTTCTTTTTTTCTTTTTTTTAGCCCCTGAAGTGTATAGGCATGGGATTAGAGGTGACAAACGAGCTAGTCTCGACTCGATCACCAAGTTGGTTGGTATTGGTTTCAAATCATTTCAATCTATGCAATATCCTTACAACTCAGAAAAGGATTACAAGAAACAAGAGGGAAATATGCTCATGCTATTAGCCCCAACACAGCAGCCCAACAGTTGGAAAACTACCAAGCTATAGAACCCACTTCTCACAAAGTTGCTTCTGACATATCTAGACCTTTGCTCTGCTTTACACCGAACCCAACTGAATCTTGCATAAGAAACATTCAGCCGAACACAGTATCAACATCCAAAACAGAATGATCATCATGAAGTCTTCTCTACCATTCCACCTGAAGATGATGAGTAGAAGCACACCAAAAAGGCTTCCAACCACCGGGTGATCTATTGCAGCCATGCAACTCCAGAACTTTCCTCGAAACTGGGTCAGAAAAACCGCAGGCAAAGAATTAAGTGGTTCCTGCTCTCATCATCCAACCAACGTAAAGGGCAAAGTGGTTCCTGCTCTCATCAAAGTACACCACTTAGCTTGCCTATCTCGAGTGGCCAGCCTGATAGAATGACCAACAATGCCATAACCAGTGCTTGGGAATATATTGGTTGAACCAGATGCAACTATACCTCCACATACTGCCCTCTCTTTATCGCATTCCAAGCACCAGCAAAAATGTAAACGCCACTAGAACTGGGAACCCCCAAAAGCTGATCAGAGATATTGGAGTCAGGGTATAATATTCCAGAGATAGCAAATTGTATATCCCAAGGCACATCAGATCTGGCTGAAGGCCAATACCAGTCCTAGCCATTCATAACTTCTGAGACCTTACAAACCAGGCCTAAACTTGAATTACACACAATCCCTTCCAAGAAACTTGTCCAATAAAGGACCATGAGGGTGCCATGAGTCAAACCATAGCTTAAATTCGGATAATTTCAGACCCGATTTATATTGAGGTTTTTAAAAATTTTTGTTTTTCCACTTAAAAGAAGCCATTCAAGATAAATACAATTGTAGATCTAAAAATAACAGACTTCTCCTTTATTCTTTCTACACATTGAAGTAGAACAAGGTAGGTCTATGGCGAAAAATGGTTTTCTGGGGAAACAAGACAAGAAAGAAAAACACACTCCGTTATGAACCTTAAAAAAACAAATTATTAATATTCCCTTAAAGATGCTATCAAAGAGAGTTATACGACATCCATGTCATCATGTAACCAAGAAAATCAACAGCCAAATAAATTTTACCAACTGGCCTTTTTGGCATTTGTTCCTTTCACAAAGTTACCAGACAGATATATAATGCATAACATAGCAAGGTCGATCAAATCAAAGTATAGGAAGAGGAAAGATATCAGCCTTGTCATTCAAAGTTCAAACAGTACGAGCAAATTCTTGGGGAAAGTGAAAGCAGAAACAGAATGAGGAAGTGATCTGAATAATCAATCATTCGGCAATTCTTTACAAAATGTCCTCCTGCTGCTAGAATGACCACATTTGTTCTGTCAAATTATGCACCGGTTTCTGCAAGAATGATGCTAATAACTATCAGGAGTAGAGCAATCACAGAAAATTACTCCAGGCTTGATAGAAAAGAAACAAGCATTCACCTCCATTTAAAGCCTAGAATTTAGAAATCCTCCTTTCTGGAAGTGCATCAAGAAAATCCAATGAATTAAGTCTTTGGAGCTGCATGCACAGGCATTTATCAGGGCAGGACAGGAAGCTCCACTTTGCTAAAGGAATAGAAACTGACACACCCATGCTCCACAAGGCAAAATTTCAGTGGAATGCCTCCACATTGTCTTTCAATAGCCTCAATTTCTATTTTAGATGGTGGTTGGCCCCTGCAAGTAGCCAATTTGCAAAAGATTGAAACAGAAACATTGAAAATGGCCTAAAAGTCAGACAATATACTGATCAAAACTGTTCTTACACAAGCGTGCACATCAAGATTTAGCAGAATTTCACATTCTTTTCTTAGGATAAGCCAATTCAACCACATTGATTCACTTAACTGAAAACAAATTCCCCAGACACAATATATTTCTCTGCAGAATTTTGGCCTTAGGTATATTCTCAACTTACATTAATGGAAACATTGGCTACCAAACCCACGAATGAGGAACTCAGGTCCTGGAATAGCATATTGAATTTAAATAATTTGCATTGGCAATCAACGCAATTGGAAATTTCAATTATCTGCTTAAATTCCAGAGAGAATACTCAAAAGCACATAGCTTTATGCAGGGCCTTCCCAAGAAAAAGATGAGAGTTATAGAAATTTAATAAATTATTACCTGATCAAGCTAAGCACGTAGTTTGGATCACCAGGTGAAGATTTTCTGAACTTTCCATTTGGGAGATAAACATCAAATACCAGCTTCAGTTCATTCAAGTCCATCTTTATAAATCTTTCAATTACAGAATTGCAGTCTTGAGGTGATTGCACTTCCAGGCTTTCTGAAGTACCTTCAGAAGAAACTGTGCCAGTGTTTCTCTTCACACTCTTCAAAGACCAAGGAATGCCATGCCGACCAACAATGTAACCAAGCGACTTCAGGTGTCTATAGACCTCATAAAGTTCCCAAAAGCATCCATCCTTCTCCTCTGCCAGTTGCTGATACATAGTTTCCAAGGAGATGGATTCATCATTCTTACTCAAAAGAAGCAAAGCCCCTATTTCCATCAAGAACCTACAAAATAAAAAGGAGAAATAATCAATCAATGGTACATCAAGTTATCTGGGAAAATCTACTTCTTAATTATGCAAATGTGTGTTACTCAATAGGTGTCTATGAATCTAAAAATCAAAATTTCTAGTTTAAAAGACCACTTAGTTGACAAGAGAAAAAACTCAAGTCTCTCCAATGTGGACTAGAGAAGTAGAAAATCAAGGATCCACCAAAGCGACGTAGACTGACAACGCATTATGCATCACCTACAAAGTCTCTTCAATTGAACAGTACAGCTTCCCGCTACGGCCAATGCCAGTTGTTGTCCATAACTGACCCTTCCTTTCCACCACCTCAGCCATTCCTACCCCACTATTCCACCGAGCTACTGAAGTTACTTTCCTGCAAAACACACCTTCATGGATTGTTATATCAATTCAAAAGCATCCTCAATAGTATCAAGGAAAAGCCATATCTTAGAGTAACTGACCTGAATTGCAACTTGGACGAAGAGTTGGATGTGTAGTTATATTCCTCTTCATCCTTCAAGTCTTCTTCCAATAACTCAGAGTCACTTGACAGGCCGTCCCAATCTTCACACTCCATTTTGGACCTTATTTGTTACGAAAGCTGCAGAAGAAAACAGTTCAAAACAAATATAATCTCATCCATTTTGTGTCATCCTATTAAATTACAAGAATCAGTTTAAGGGCAAAACAAATAAAAATAAAGCAATGAAACACCAATTGGACATACTTCTTGAGAGAGGAACGAAAGGAAAGCTAACAAATATTGAGACACAGTGGGAGACAGATGATGGATGAGATACCAAAGTCTGCAGGTTGTCGCGACCAACCCCTCGAGGGGAGGGAGTAGGTTTAGGGATATTGCCTGGCCTACGGCCCATGACTAGGCACAGGCTCTTCTAAGCCCATACCTCGCGTGACATTGGAGGATTCATAGGAATTTTGTAATAAATAATCGCCACTAACCTATTAGGTCGGCTAGAAACCAAGTAAGGTATGGAAGTATACCTCACTTCCCACGCAACCACAGAATCTAGATTCAGAAACTCGTTTATATTAATTAATCAATTAATGCCCTTTCGGTACCTAATATTGTTCATTTAAAAAATGGGTGTTTTTGTCAGGTAATCTAGATTTATTTTATACCTATCTACTAACATGTGATGTAACAATCATTAAAATAGCAATTAGCAGCCAAGGAAAGCATTTAATGTTCTTTGAAAGTTGTTGAATTTTCGAAATTTTTTGAATTTTTATTATTTTTCTAAATGAAAATTTTAATATTTAATATTATTATATTTAGGAAAACGGGTTTACCCGATCCGACCTGCTAGCCCAATCCAACAACCCGAACTTATCCTAAAAAAGACAAAACCTATTTTAAAAAACCTATTTTGCTTTTTTTAATATTAATAATATTTTTTAATTAAAATTTTTAATTAGTTTTTTGTCTTTTCCCTATTTTTCTTTTCTACTCCCCCTCCCCCTCCCCCTCCCCCTCGACGATTCCTCTGCACACCAGAAACCAACATTTGCTTTCTTTTTCTTTTTTTCTTTCTTTTTTAACTTTTTGGTGCACTTTTATTTTTGCCTTTTCTTTTGTTTTCTTCTTATCCTTCTCTGGTCTTCTTCTTCCTGCGACCTCTGCACGCCGAAGCCACCTTCTCTCCTACACCCTCTTTCACCGAAGCTCATCGATCAAACCAGTGCCATTTTAAACGAGCCTCACTATTTTTCGTCACCAACATCAACACCGCCCGCACTCGGGCCACCGCCGAGCCGACACCCACTCTCTCACCTAAACGGACAAGGAGGAAGACGGGACATAACTTGCACAAAAATAAGCCCAAATAACAACATATGGCCATAAGTCCTAACCACGACAATGTAAACTCGGAATGGACGAAACTAAAGCGTGTAGAACAACAACAAAACACGTCTAGCAACGACGGACGCCTATAATAAACAAAGATTCAGAGATAGTTATGCAGGCTTCACTTAGGCATTTATACAAACAGTCCGCGAGCATTACCGAATGTTTAGATTTCCGACTCAATCGTGACTAAAAATGGGATCGGGATTCTCGGAAAACGACCAAAAACACACAAAGACTTGGATAAAGACCTACGGGGGTCGGAGGGACAAAAGCTCATGCGAACGGGTTGTCCACGAGCTCCAGTCCGACGCCTTACAAAAACGGAGCATATATGACCGGAGAAAACCTACCTGGTTTGGTTCGGTGGGGATACTGCGGCGGACGGCGACTGACTGACGAACCACCGACGACAGCAGATCACTCTCTTGGGCTCACGCTCTTGTTGGTCCCTCTCGGCCAAAACCAACGTCGGAGGACGTGGAAGAAGGGGGGAACCGCGAGCTCCGTTGCGCCGGTTTGCGTCGAGGACGGCTAGACGACGCTCGGCCGGGGCTAAAATTCAGCCCTCTCGCTCTCTCGGCTGCTCTCGCTCGAACTCCCTTTTGGATCTCTCTCTACGACCCTCTGTCCTTCGCTTGGACCCCCGAACCAGCCGAGAACCCCCTCTCGCTTTTATGCTCGGCCAGCAAGCGCGCATGGCTCATGCCACCGCCAGCCGCCTTGCCCGCCTGACTACGACCCTGGGATCATGCTGCACGATCCGCTGCCTCCTCTGCTCCCTCACCATCCCAGTCTCTTCTGGCTCGTACTTTGCTTTTCCTTCTTTTTACAGAGAGCATGAGGGAGGGAGAGAGGAAGAAGAGAAGAAGGATGGGCCGGGGAAGGAAAGGAAAAAGAGGGGCTGGGCTTGGGCCCAGGGCGACAAAAGATACAGAGGAGAGGAGAATTGGGAAGGACTGGGCCTAGCCCCGGTCCGCTTTTTTTTTTTCGATTTTTTTCAAAATTTTTAGGTTTAATAATTAGTTATAGTTATGTAGATGCTACTAATGTTTACGCATGACGGACTTTAATGAAAACATACACGATGCATTTTAACGAAAGTTATTTATTTTACTCTTTACTTTTGTTTTTTGTTTTTTTTTTAACGACTAATTCCTAATTTTGTATGCGATCGAGTCATAAATAAAATAGTAAAATTTATGTGTCAACACAAGTCAATGTGGCTTTTAGAATGAAAGAACTCTCAATTGTTCGATTTGTACATATTTACCAATGACATTCCTATATTTCATCTTGGAGAAAATTACACTAATTCTGGAGCTCCAATAAAAAGTTCATGCCAGTTCTATCATTTTACAAATTTTCCTTCCAGTTGAGATAAACCATCACATTCAAAATTTAGAATGACTGGGGATTTTGAAAACAATGGTTGAGATAGCTTCAGATGATACCAAGAATTGGCATAGCTGAACATTAAGCATACATCCCTTCATGATAGATCGTAATATAATCAAGTCAAATATCTCTTCTGGTGCTAGGTCATAATGATTCCGTGCAGTAGGTACATTATAATTCTATGCATCTTCAGGAATGGTCTTGTTTTCCTAGCACAAAATTCTCTAGAGTTCTCGGTACTGGTGTTCACAACATCCAATAGGTCCTGGATAAGATTTGTGAATTCGAGCTTCTCTGCTGTCTAAGTGGGGTTTGTAAGACATGGTTCCTATATCCTGTGAGGCATTGATAATGTTGTCATTATTTCTTAAAAAAATGCTATGGACGTTGGAAAAACAAGATGGTGTGGACTTCAGGATTTGGTGTCATGGTTCTTAGAGTAGGAGGATAAAACCAGTTGAAAAAATCTAAGAGATTTTTATCATTTTCTTTTTCGATGTTTCTTCCGAGTGAGAATATCCTAGTGAGGTTGGTTATGAATCTTCTTGTTGGAATTTCAATAGTCATTAAGTACTTATTGATTAAGTACCATAATGACGTCTTGAGCTGATCAGGAAAATCATCTTCCTTCCAGATAAGAGGATGTATGAATGGATAATTCAAATTTAGCCTGAAAAGATAAAGAATTGAATCTCTATTAAATCTGAATAGATCTGTGTGGCATCGCCACATGAGGTTTTCCAAGTTTTCAATGAGACTGTCATTATGGATTTGTTCCACAATCTCCTAAGAATATTTCCAGCTTGGCAAATCTTTGATCTTCTCAATATTGTATTTTACGCCATGATTAAGTATATGGAAAGCAAGCCTCTTGATATACATGTTGATTTCAGCTAGTGCTTTTGGTCTTGATAAGAAGTCAGCAAGTACATTCTTCTTTCTAGGAATATGTTTGGTTTCAAATGAGTATTTTAAAAACCATTCAGCTCATCGAAGCAGTTGAAAATTTGGAATTTACTTCTGTTTAAACTTGGTCATTTGAGGAAAAGATGACATGTCTAATTCTACTAGAAAGTGATGGCCGATGAGATGAAATTCAAATTTCTTTATTCCATTTTTCACTGCCAAGATTTCTTTAAAAGTTGAATGGTAATGCATTTCAGCTTGAGAGAATTTTCCACTCTTATAAGCACAGAGGTATCTCTTACCATCAATTTCTTCAAGCTGGATGGCTGTCAAGTATTCATCACTGGCATCAGTTTGAAGAATTCTCTTTCCTGTTGATGATATTTGCAATGGTGGGAGATTCTACATAATCTCCTTAAGCTCAACTACTGCTTTAGTCTGAGAATTTCCCCAAGGTGGGGGCGTTCTTCTTCAGCATAGACTGTAAAGGAATCATGAGTTTTGCAATGTTTGAGACAAAATCTCTGAGATAATTGATTATCCCAAGAAATTGCTGAACTTGCTTTGTGGTGAAATTATCTTCAAGAAACTTCAATAATTCTTGGGCAATATGTGGCCCTGGATAGTATGTTCCTTTGTTGAGGTGTATACCAAGGAATTCAATCTCTATCTGAGCAATATTCATCTTTCTTTGAGAAAGCATGATACCATGCTTCTTTACGATTTCTATAAATTGTTCAAGAAGTTGACAATGCGACTGCTTATCAGGGCTATAGAGCAGGATATCGTCAATGTATACAGCTGCACTTGATAAAATTGATTGGAAAATTCAACACATTACCTTTTGGAAAATGGATGGTGCTACTTTTAGGCCGAAAGGAAGAACTTTCCATTGGAAGTGCTGGTTTAGGATACAGAGCCCTGTTTTGGGTCTGTCTTCGGGATGAATGCACAACTGCCAAAATCCGGATTTGAGGTCGAATTTGGAATAGATATGGGCCTTCGATAGTCTAGTAAAAAGGGAATTTCTGGATGGTAAAGGGAATTTATCATCTTGAAGGAAAAGGTTAAGGGGTTGGTAATTGATTACCAGTCTCATTTTCCCTCTATTCTGCTCAGCACGTTTGTTGACATAGAAGGCTTCACAAGCCCATTGAGAATTTGAGATTTCAATAAGGCCTTGTTGTAATAATTATGAACATTTCCTTTGAGCTAAAGCCAAGTGTTCTGGCTTCATTCCCATATGACTCGCCTTTGTTGGATTGATGTCTTCATTCTTTTTAAAAGGGAGACGAACAAAGAATTCTGGATTTTCCCATAGAGGATGAGAACATTTCTGGGTGAATTCAGAGTGGGATTCTGAATAAGATTCCAACAACTTTTGCATGATTGGATTTAACAGACTTATTTGGATGGAAAAAACTCTTTGGGTATTAACAAATTCAGAGAATTGATCTTTATACCTAAGACATTTTTCCAAGAATGATGCGAAGCTGTGAAATCTAAGTCATAATGTCCCAACCAATTATCAAATCTTTGTTGGGAAGATTGGATCCAAAGATTTTTGTAGTTAATGAACACTGGGGAAAGAACTAAACAGTTACAGGAGTGGTTATGACATTTGTGGAGAAAATATCTCATGAGGTAAAGTTGAAATATCGTACATAAGGAGTCAAGTATTCTTCAGGAAGAACTTTGGTATCCAGAATTAAACAACTTGCTCCGGTATCAATGAGAGCAATAACAGTGATAGGTTTGGCAAACTTTGAGATGAAGATTTTTACAAGAAAATGGGGACAATGAGTTTGGCTTGAAAATATGTCAGGACTTGGTTCAAAAGATGTGGGTGATATGTGAAAAATATTTTCAGACTCCGAATCTGATCCAGTTTCACTGGAAGTTTGGTAACAAGGGATGACACAAAGAGTTTATTCAGATGGTTCTTCATCAGCGGAGAATAGTGATTCGATATCATCATTTTCAAGAGAAATACCTGTTTCATTCTCAATTTGATGTATCAAATGATGTTGACCTTTTCTAGCTTGGGGACAGTTTTTGGCAAAATGTCCTTTATGGTTGTAGATGAAGTAGCGATTTGATTTTTTATGGAATGTGCAATCCTTCCTTTTGCATAGGTATCGCAATTTCTTCTTTTTTCGGAAGTTCTTGTGGCCATGTTTGGATTTCTTTATCCAAAACTTCTTGAAGTGCTTCTTTTTTCGGGAAGCTTTTCCACAAGTACCATCACAGTCTCGTTTGGAGCATTTGATCTTTAGCTTCTAGCGAGAACAAGCTGTCTCAAGTTCTCTATCATCTATGATGTAAGTCCGGACCATCTGTCGTTTTAGGCACAATTCTTCAAGGCATAAATGGATTTCTTGTTGGATTTCTCCTAATGGAACATCCTGTATTCTTCTTTGCCTGTTGAGGAAGGCTCTTTCGACCATTTAGGATAATTCTTTGGGGATGGATGTCAAGAAGACATGCTTCAGGTTTGGATCAACTCCAATACCATAAAAGAACTTAAGCATTTCTCGATAATATTTATCAAGATGTTTTTTTCTGGAGAGAGCAACATTTTCTTTCGAAGTATTCTCTCCTTTTCAGCTCTTGAAGATCAGCGGGTTTTCCCACAAAGAAGTGATATAAAAGGGTGATGGCATGACTAAAATCGGGTGAACACAAGAAATGAATCTAGTCTTGTTCTGACATAGATTTCCACCAAAGTTTGAGGCTACCTGTAAATCTTGTAACAAAGTTGAAAAGAACATCATTTATATCATGGTTGGTAATAGCCTGAGTGTTCAACCAAGTATGAAATTCTTCAAGTCTTTCTAGCCATTTGTGATAAGGAATATCATCAAGGGTGAAAAATTGTTTTGATGCTGTGGACACATTCTGTCCAGAATTACTGATTTGAACAAGTTCTGGTTCGGACGGGTTTGATTCCATATCCTGATCTGGCGGATTAGCCATGAATATTGACGATGTTAGTGGAGCAATAGGAGGGGAATCAATGACAGGGATGGAGAAGGATGGAGAAGATGAAATGGATACTGAATCTGGTTTAGTATAAGAGATGTCAGGAAGAGTTTGTTCTGCAAGGAATATAATCTGATCATTTGGGGTGGCAGAATCAGGTGATTCCTGGTTGCCTAAATCCTTCAGAAAAGATTCTAGTGGATTGGATAGCATCATTTGTTATGGTTTTTCCCTTATAACAATTGAAGGTGAAGGAATGTCTTCCTTCTCTTTACCTCTTTCCTTTCGTACTTGATTTATTTCTTTGAGACGGTTTCACATTTCTGCTACACTTGTTTCCTTCTGTTTGAAGGGGTCTTCTGGAATGGCAACAAAAATTGACGTCTGAGGTGGTGGAGGTAAATACCCTGTTCTTACAATGGTTGGAAATGGGTTGAAAGGATCAAACCTTCCTTCTTCAAGGAGTTGGATTTGTCTTTTGAGCTTTTCTATCTTCGGCTTTGGGCTTTCAAGATAATGGTACCCGAGATGTTGTCCTGATTCCAAGGCATGAAGCCTCTTTTGGAATTCGGAAAGCATCTTCTTAGTAGTTTCATCATACTTTCGAAGATCTTGTTGCACATTTTCAATCTTGGAATCAATTGCTTTGAACGCATTATTTTGTGCTAGAAGGGTCTCCGATTGCTAATTCAAAACAGCTTTAGCAACAGGAGTTCTTCTTTGTCTTCCATGTTCATCTACATCAGTGGGGGCAGTTATCTTAGGGGTATGACGGTATCTACCTTGTGGATCTATAAATTCTTCCGGGGCAGGAAGTGAAAGTTTAGAACTTTCTCTTACAAGAGGGGGAAAGTCAGTTTCATGGAACATGGCGATGAAAGAGGTTGGTGGTGTTTTTGTTAGAGCTTCAAGTGGGAAGGAGTGCTTCTTGGCCCATTTTAAGATTGGTGTATAAAACGGGAAGAGAGCTTGTTTTTTCTAAGTAGGAAATGATGGAGGTGCTTTTGGTGGATCTGGTAAATCTTGGGATGTAGTACTGAATTCTGGTGGTGGAGGCGGTGCATAAGAAACCATGAACTGGTATTTATCACATTCACCAAGAGCGTCAACAGAGGGATCTCCGTTTAAGTACCTTTGGTACACCTTATCTTTTAGCTTTTTTCGTCGAGGTGGAGGTTTTGCAAAAAGATCTACCTCGTCAGGGGAATTTGTACAATAGGAACATTGGCAAAAGGATCCCAGAAACAATGACCATACTGGTCTTTGTAATAATGGACAGGACGTCCATCACTGTTAAAGTGTCAAACAAGTTTTTTTGGATCTGGCTCGGAAATTGATTCAGGAACACATGGTTCAATCATAAATAGGGTCTGAAAGATAGAAGGACTTTCTTCATTTTCCTTGCCAAATTTGATGGAAACAGTTCCATCTTTTTTCCGGACGAACTCAGAGTCCGTAGATTGGAAAGGCTTGTTATGCTGGTGTAGCTTTTCGTAGTTGGTGATCCAAGTCTCTGGAAGAAGCTTAGCCAACGTGTCTTTTGGGATTTGCCTAGGAACATGGATGCATGACGCTTGATCATTCTGCATAGAGATAAATCAAGCATCTTCATTCCCATTGTTAAAGTTTAAATCAAGGGCATGGTTCTACACTCGATAAACCATATGGTAGTGTAATGTTGCAGCTACAAAGTCAGCAGTTTGGGGAGCTCCAGTGGGCTGGACTTGGACTTCTAAAAAAGAGAGTAGTTGGGGATCTAAAAGAGCGATGTTGAAATTTGGATACAGAGTGACAAAGACTGTTCCAACATTGTGACATCCTGAAATTCGACCCCGTTTCGATAAAGTGAAATGGGCATTTTCGTCGGCGTCTTTTATGGCCTTTTCTCTCGAAGCCGACCACTCACGAGTTAACTAACCTATTGGGTAAAGCCGTTAAGGGATGTATCGGCTGTAAAATCCCTGAAAGCTACCTAATTGGTTAGATTGAGCTAAAATCACGTCTGATCGATTTTTAACCACGAAATTGAACTCGATTTCGGGAATCGAATTTTAAGCACGTCATAATTCTTATTTTTAGGATCCTGTCTCATCGCTCGTCAATTTATTGACGGGTCCGAAATTTCAATAAAGAAATTATCGGAAGAAATTTGAAGACCAATAGAAATTGAAAGGAAAAGGAAAAATTTGAATTATTTAATCATGTTTTCCTTTTTCCTTTTTCCTCTCTCTCCCTCTCCTTTCTTTTCTTTCTTTTTCTTTTTCCCTCTTTTCTTTCTCTCTCCTCTCCCCTCCCTTTCGTGCGGACGCCCCACCCACCGACTCACTTTTCTCTCCCTTATCTCTTTCCCTCTCTCTTTCATTGACCAGTCAATACCTATCCCCTCTCTCTTCTCTCTTCTCTCTCTCTCTTTCTTTTTCTTCTTCTTCCTCCCCACGCATCCGAAGAAGCAAACCAGAAGAAGAAGCTCGAGCAGGAGCCGCACGATCGCAGCCGCCCGCTCGCCGCTCGTCCCGCCGCCGCACCGTCGCCCGCGCCGCGCCCGAGCGCCCGCCCCTCGCCGTTGTCCAACCGTCCGCCGTTCGGCCCAGCCCTGTTTCGCCTCTGTTTCGCACCGACCAGCCACCGTTCAGCCACCGTGGGCCACCGCCCAACCCCGCCGGACCTCCCTCGCGTCCCCCTCGCCCTCCGCCGGCTTCCCCTTGCCGCCCTAGCCGCCGAAGCCGCCCCGATCAGCCGCGACCAGCAGACCCACGGAGTGGGTTTCAGCAACTTCGGGCCCGCTTTTGGGCCGTTTCCCGGCCCCGGATCCGCGAGTCGCTTTGGGAACAATCGTTCCTCGCGTCGCCGCCGTCGGATTGATCCGATTTGCCCGCGATTTGGTGAGTAATCTCACTAATCCAGGATTAGTTGGCTAATTATGATTAAGGTTGGTTTAGATTTAATTAATTATGTTTAGGTTGTTAGATTAGAATAAATTAGCAATTATTAGTCAATTGTGATGCGATTTAAATAAATTGATTGCGCAATTAGCAAGTAGACGTGGTCTACTAATTATTGGAAGTGCCTCGGGATTTTCCCGACCCTTAGTGGGCTCCAATTAGGCTTTTCGGGCCTAAGTGGATTTTTTTTTTTGTATTTAAATATTAATTTTCGGAATTAAATTAAATAATTATTTATTTTCCGAAAATTCAACTGAGATGGCCTGGAACCGGAAAATTATGCTGATGACCGTGGCGAAGTCCGTTTATTTAATCGGGCTGTAATTTGAGCTAAATTGAATTTTTAGTAATTAATAATTAATTTTCGAAATTAATTAATTAATTAATTATTTTTCGGAAATTAAGATTTTGATGGCCGACGACCGAAATCTCGTGCTGATCGTCGTGGCGCAGTCCGTTTATTTATTTGAGCTCCACGTTGTATGGAATTGGATAAATTGTGATATTTTAGGGATTTACCCTAAATTGATTGGAATTGATTGAGATTGAATTGTGGATTGGTAAATGGCCAAGTATGTTGGCCAAGTATGTTATTCAGTATTTATAATGCTTTGTTGAATTGATTTAATTATTTGATTGAGAAATCGTTGGGCATTGGTTGTCAGTATTGAAAGTTGATTGGTAACCACTTGAAAGAAGCACGTGGCTCGGTGAATTGGAATGTCACCTGGAGAATACACATGAGTTCAGTGGTTGAATATGTCACATTGGTGAAAAGGTCGCCTGAGAGAATGCACGTGGCTCGGTGACAGAGTTTGGCATCTAAAAGGACACGTGGCTCGGCGAATTGATGCATCGCTTTGGTGAGATAGCACCTAAGAGAATGCACGTGGGCCCAGGCATCTAAAAGGACACGTGGCTCGGCGAGTTGATGCATCGCTTTGGTGAGATAGCACCTAAGAGAATGCACGTGGGCCCAGGCATCTAAAAGGACACGTGGCTCGGCGAATTGATGCATCGCTTTGGTGAAATGCATCTGAGAGAATGCACGTGGGCCCAGGCATCTAAAAGGGCACGTGGGCTCGGCGAATTGATGCATCGCTTTAGTGAAATGCACCTGAGAGAATGCACGTGGGCCCGGGCATCTAAAAGGGCACGTGGGCTCGGTGACTTGATGCATCACCTTGGCGAAGAGGTCGCCTTAGAGAATGCACGTGGGCCCAAGGTTTGAGGCACGTGAACTCGGAGACTTGGAATGTCGTCCTGGAGAATGCACGTGGCCTAGCTTTTAAATATCCCAGAGTGGGGATTGATTTGTATGACACGTAATCGACTGGTTCGATTTGTTTGAAGTGAATGAGTGTTTATTGTGAATTGTACTGACTTGCAGGTGGGATCTGAGGCCAAGGTAAGTCCTCTGCCCTATGCTTGTTTAGGCAGCCTTTAGTATAGTGGTTTACTAATCGGGCTTAGTGGGGTAGAACTCGCTGAGACCTAGTCTCATCCCAGTTTGGGGAAAACCATTTCAGGACCCCGCTGAAGAGCTGAGGAGGAGAAGTCCGAGAAGGAGAACTCGGAAGTGAGATCTGAGGAGAAGGATTTTTGTAAGAAGAAGACAATCCTGAGAGGGGCCTTGAGTACGGCCTAGTTCTTCTAAGTTTCTGTCTTCTTTTGAGATTTCCATTTTGATGTGAATAGTTATGAAGTGGTTTATGTTTGTATAAAAGTTTGGTTATAAATTTCAATATGAAAAATATGGCCCTGCTTTTCTATCCCATCGTCTTATTGTCTGGGGATTTTAACTGCTTCCGCATGTGCTTAATAAATGAAAGGGTCGGCGATACATTGTCCTGGGATATCGCATTATAAAATCGACCAAGAAGAGAAGGATGTGTGCGTGTCCGAGGATCGGGGCGTGACAAACATTCAGGGTAGTTTGGACAGTCCCAATGCAAGCACATTGGTATTGTAAAAACCTGATATCCAACAAAGCAATTCTTGCCACGACTGGCAAACCTTTACGACTATGAAAGGTGAGAGTAAGACGAACAGCGCCATAATGGACATGAGTATATTCCCGTTGAGCCCATTGTCTAGGAAATTATAGAGGGATCTGAAGAGTAACAAAATATTCTTTTTCAGTAACAGGAATGGAGTGCTGGTCAAACTTGGAGGACTACACATACTCCTTTACTTCCTTCGGGGTTTGACGAATAAGTTGACGAATGGAACGGATAGGGAAAAATGATGAGTTGGGTTTTGCAAAGGTGGAGTATGGGTTCATGAGAGGAAGTTGGGTTTCAGAAATTTTGATTTCATCACTAAGAGAGACTTCATAGAGATAATCTATCTTAGAAGCATTGGAAACACGAAAATCTGAGTGGGTTGAGGATGATGGAGATGTAGCAAGAGAAACTGGTGCTTCGAGAATTTCTGGTTCTGTAGACATGATGTGAAGAGATCTTCTCAGCACTGGATTCACCTACCAAGCACATGGAACGAATAACATTACAAACGAAACCATGACTCTAATATCATGAATGGAGCTAGACTTAGAACCAAGGAAGACGGAGTCAATTTTCTGCAGATATGCCTTCCCACAGTGGGCGAACAACTCTCGTTCAAGCCCTTTAAGAACAGCCTTTTAGTAGAAAACCACTCAGCCCTTTAGTTCATAACCTAGAGACCCTCAGAGATGTCAGGATGGAAACGTTTCTAACCTACCCGAGCTGCATTTCTTGGAGGATCCTACTAAGCTGGAGAAGAAGAGGAGTTTAGAAAGCCATAGAGAGGTTTTTCACAAAGCACTCACTTTACTTCAAGATGATAAATTCCCTTTACCATACAGAAATTCCCCTTTTACTGGACACATCCTTCTATGCACAGCCATCCAATTGGCCTCAGCCAAGTATTCTTGCCGACATTGCAGAAGATGATAATACAGACTGAGCTCGAGAAGAAGCATCCCACTGGGCTCATGAAGAAGCATCATCATCACATTGGCTAAATTAGATCCTCTCACTAGAAGACCTTAAAGCTCTTGAACAGAAATATGAGAAACATCTTCTAGCAACAACACACAGTTCAGATGACTCAGACTATGACTACAATGCTCGTGACGGACGAGACCGCTGAGTCCGTACAAATTCACTATAGCAAGCTGCTGTTCACTTTTACTGTAGAACTAAACTAGGGAAAGTACTATTCACATTACAATCACTGTTCATAGTGTACGAATAATTCCCTCTCGGAAGTTTCCGGTGCCTCTATTTGTAGCTGGACCCATGAGAATGGTCCTTGTGTGTTTGTAACCTCTTATTGTTTATATAAGGCAAAGAGGATGTAATGTGTTGAGCAGAGTCCTTTAAAGTAAAATGAGTGTTTTGTGAAAAACCTCTCTATAGCTTTCTAAACTCCTCTTATTCTCTAGCCTGGTAGGATCCTCCAAGAAATGTAGCTCGGGTAGGTTAGAAACGTTTCCATCCTGGCATCTCTAAGTGTCTCTAGGCTATGAACTAAAGGGCTGAGTGGTCTTCTGCTAAAAGGCTGTCCCTGAAAGGCTTGAACGGGAGTTGTTCGCCCACTGTGGGAAAGCATACCCGCAAAAAATTGACTCCGTCTTCCCTGGTTCTAAGTCTAGGTCCGTTCATGGTATCATCAGCTAGGATTCTCCTAGCAATACCAACACTAGAGATCATTTTTTTGGCTGTCTCTAGTAATGTTCTGCTCATCAATTCTGCAAATTGTTGTGATTTATTGGCACTAGTGCGGTGTTTCACTATGCCCTCTTTCATGCAGAATTTATTTACCAACTTTGAGCAGAACTCCATGCTATTGTCAGTCCGCACATGTTTGATTGACTTACCAGTCTCCGTCTCGATCAAACCCTTGACCGCGTGATCCTAACACCAGCATTAAACTTGTGCATCGGCACAAACACCCAGGTCTTCCTCGAGCAGTCAAAAGACTCTCGAACATATGCATCCAACGTCTTTGGGGCAAAACCTGTCACTGTCTCACCTTGAAGTTTATACAAGCCTCCGTGCTTGATTCCTTTCATTATCACCAGGGCACCTCGAACAACCTTCAGAACTCCACCTTCTAAAGAATATCTGCAACCAGCTGAATCTAGGACACCCAAGGAAATTAAATTCTTTTTCAATTCTAGAACATGTCTTACCCCAGTCAATGTCCTCACAATACCATCATGCATTCTGATTTTAATATCACCAACACCCACAATATCGCACTCAGCGTTATTCCCTAACTAGACTTTACCACTACCCATGCACTGATTAGTGATAAAACAGTTCATATTTGGTGTAACGTGAAATGAACAACCAAAATCCATTATCCATCTGTCAAATGACAAATCCTCAGTGACAGACAAGACATAATGACACCATCAGAATCATTCTCAGCTACAGCTGCAACATTATCTGTAGACTCAACTCTAATTCCCTTACCCTTTTCATTTTTCAGCTTAAAACAATCTCTTCTACGATGCACACTATTGCCACAATTCCAACAGACAATTCTACCAATCCTAGACTGACTATGTCTGTTCATGTTCCTGCTAACACACATGCTAGTTCCTCATCTACTTTCACATACTAAAGCAGTAGATATGAGTTCACTAGATTCTTTCCTACAAATGTCTTCACTCAGAATCAAATCACGAACCTCATCAAACGTCAAACTTCTTGACCTAGAGGAATTACTAATAGCAGTAATAGTAGTATTCCAATTATCAGGCAATGAGGATAATAAAATCAACGCACGTACCTCATCTTCAAAGTTAATCTCAACCGAACTCAATAGGTTAACCACCTCATTGAATTCGTTGATATGTTCAGCTACTGACATACCTTCACCCATTTTTAAGTGAAACAGACGTCGCATCAAATAGACCTTATTGATCACAAAGGGTTTCTCGTACATATTCGACAAGGCTTTCATCAATCCCACAGTGGTTTTCCCCTTCACGATGTTAAATGCGACGTTACGAGCCAACGTCAGTCGAATAACACCCATCGCTTGTCTATCCAGCAATTCCCACTCGGCATCCTTCATCGAGTCTAGTTTCTCCCCAATAAGGACAAGTGCAAATTTCTTTGGTACAGACAATCTTCAATTTACATCTTCCAGAAAGAAAAATCCTTCCCATCAAATCGGTCGATTCTCACATTTCCTTCTTCCATAGTCACCGATTCGCTTCATGTCAGCCAAACCAGGCTCTAATACCACTTGTTGTTGCGCGGGTGGAATATGGACCAGCAAATCGGATAAAATAGTCGGAATGAAGGAAAGGAAATCGGACATTAGATTTACGTGGTTCGGTCCGAATATCGGAACTTACGTTCATGGGGAAAGCAGTATGAAATTCCACTATAGAAACAAGTGATACACCGGAGATTACAATCACTCGAGTACTCAAACACACTCAGTGTTTCCCAACCCCAAATTACACCCAAGTAACTCACACAGCGTTTAGCCCATCACAATTCCTAGTGAAACCTCATTCAAGAAATTAAACAAATTCCACTAACAAGAATTTAACTGGCTAAAATACTCGGGTATAATTACAACGAGAAAAACCTCTCTGCCTAGAGCTTCTGCCTTCTCCAGGAAGTCTCACGACTTCTCTCTTCAGCTCTTTTGCTCTACCTTGCTTCTCTTCCTCGATTCCTCTTATAGGAGAAACAAGACAGAAAACGTGGACTCATTCGGCGCCCGCAATCAGCACCGACGCCCACCAAAATTCACGGGCACGCATGCACACTTCGCATTTAGTGAGGCAGAAAACGTGCGCCCATAATCTTTGAAGATAAGCATAAAAAAAGGATGGCCGCCGTCTTCCAAGATCATCTCCACGACGTTCAACTCCTTCAAGTAATATTTTATCCTTTCTTTCCTTCTGTTGGCTTCAGCTGAATAAACAAATAGCAAAGGAAAGAAACAAGGAATTAATGAATGAAGACAAAACAAGCCCACAATTGGCTTTAGTCTTCCACGTCCATTCACCATGCATGCACGTCCATGTGCATGCAATTAAAGAGGTATAAAAATAATGGACTTTCCCTCTCGCGGCTGCACGCGCTCTTCTGGCCTCATTCTTCACACTTGTGGCTCATAGATCCAGATGCAATCTTCTTTTGACAATTTCAGCCAATTCACATGCGCTACTTTGACTTGCACGTAATTGAGTTCACATATTCTTGTTAGTCCAATTTTATTACGAGTTATTCACAACAAAATATATTGATTTGATTGAGCATCAAAATCACAATTAGACAAACGCGTACGGCATCAAGGGCACTAGTACGATCAACAATTTGGTGGCCACATAAAGCGACCAAACCCCAAATTTTGAAAGGAAAAAAAAAAATGTTCTCCAAGCGAACCCGTCTTCCCTAATTATAAAAACCTAAAGGTCCTCAAACACACCACAGACCAAATTTCGCATCTCAAGCCAACACCATTTTTAGAAGAATTAGAGACCATAGAAGAAATGTCCTCCCAAGATCTACCAAATGGCCTAAATATCAAAGACGTCCGAGGATCAGTGGCGGTGATCATGGTGCCTCTCCCGGCGCAAGGCCACCTTAACCAGCTCCTCCAGCTCGCCCACCTCGTCTCCTCCTACGGTGTTCCCGTCCACTACGTGGGCTCCGCCTCCCACAACCGCCAGGCCAAGCTCCGCTCCCACATCCCGCCCTCATCTGCGCCCAGCGACATCCGCTTCCACGACTTCCCTCACCCGCCCATCCCCTCACCCGCCCCCAGCCTTAGTTCCCCTCACAAGTTCCCCTCCCACCTCCAGCCCGCGTTCGATGCTGCTTTGTCGCTCCGCAGCCCTGTCGCCTCCCTCGTCCAATCCCTGTCCTCGGGGTCGAGGCGGGTCGTAGTGGTCCACGACTCGCTGATGGCGTCTGTGGTCCAGGACGCTGCCTCGGTCCCCAACGCCGAGATTTACGAATTCAAAACTATTTCCGCGTTCACGCTCTGTGGGTTCGCGTGGGAGAGGATAGGGATGGCGCCCCCGCCGGAGGTGGACGTTGATATCGCGGAGCTCATCTCCTCAAAGGGCTTCCCGTCCATCCAGGACTCCTTCACCGACGAGTTCTTGAAGTTCGGGGCGTCGCAGAAAGAGTGCAAGAAGTCCAACTCGGGGTTTATCCACAACACGTGCAGGGTCGTCGAAGGCCGTTTCGTAGACTTATATGCCAGCGCAATAGCGAACGGCACCGCAACCAAGCACTGGGCACTCGGGCCGTTCAACCCGGTTAAAGTACCCGAAAAGAGGTCGAGAAGATCGGCTCACTGGTGCATGGACTGGCTCGACAAGCAAGCACCGAGCTCAGTGATATACGTGTCATTCGGCACCACGACGGCGCTAAGCGACGAGCAGATCCGTGAGATCGCCATGGGGTTAGAACGTAGTGGACAGAAGTTCATCTGGGTATTGAGGGAAGCTGATAAGACGGACATTTTCGGCGGAGGAGGAGAGGCGAGGAAAATCGAACTGCCCCAAGGGTTCGAAGAGACGGCGGCGGCTCGAGATTCAGGGGTGCTGGTGAGGGACTGGGCACCGCAGCTCGAGATCTTGGGGCACCCAGCAACCGGCGGGTTCTTGAGCCACTGCGGGTGGAACTCTTGCATGGAGAGCATCAGCATGGGAGTGCCGATCCTCGCGTGGCCGATGCATTCGGATCAGCCCCGGAATGCAGTCTTGATCACACGAGTCCTCAAGATTGGACACATCGTCAAGGATTGGATGAGCCAAGACGATGTCGTGAAGTCCTCCATCATCGAGGGCGCCGTGAAGGCGCTCATGGCGACGGAGGAAGGGGAGGAGGCGAGGAAGAGGGCAGCCGAGTTAGGGGCGGCCGTCCGGGGGTCGATGGATGAGGGCGGAGTTTCTCGGGCCGAGCTGGACTCTTTCATTGCTCACATCGCTAGATAGATTTTCTCCATTGTCCTTGTTCCTTTTTTTTCCCCGCATCAATGATAAATCATAGTTAGTGGTGGAAAGAAAGATAACATTTTATATAAAGTTATTGTACGATTGATTTGATGAACAAAAATCAATCGCAAAATAAATATTATATAAGAGTTTCTGTTTTTAGTAAGATTTAGTATAAAGTCATCTTATATTCTCAATATATGATTAGCTTGATTTAATAGAAGGAGTTCAAATATTCATCTATTCATATTTATTCGAAGAGTTTTAAAGAGCCATGATTGCTATTTGTCTTCTAAGCTCTTGAATTATACAGTTGTTGTGAAGGACGTTTCTATTCGGAGAGTCTTCTAAGCTCTTAAATGTAAATTTATTTTATGTTCACAATATATGATTGACTTGATCTAATAGAATGAATTCAAATATCCATCTATTCATATCTATTTGAACAGTTTTAAAGAGCCATGATTGCAATTTGTCTTCTAAGCTCTTGAATTATACAGTTGTTGTGAAGGACGTGTTTACTCGAAGAGTCTTCTAAGCTCTTAAATATAAATTCATTTTATATTCTTAATATATGAATGACTTGATCCAATAGAATGAGTTCAAATGTTCATCTATTCGAACAAATTTAAAGAGTCGTGATTGTGAATTGTCTTCTAAGCTCTTGAATTATATGGTTGTTGTGAAGGATGTGTCTAAATTATGTCCTAGACGTCCTAGGACTAAAGTTTTGTACTTCAAAATTTAATACTAGATCAATCTAAATTATTGTGCTTCATCATGCACTGAAACCAACGAATCTCTCATATACGGAGGAAAGGTAGAAAACCAAACTACTGGTCATGCTCTCACCAACATACTCCCATTAATAGAATATAATCGGAATTTAACTTCTATACAAAGAGGGTGTATACATTACTATGCAAAAAAAAATCTTTAATTCTGATAATAATTGTAAACTCGACTATGGTCACTTGCATGGTTGCAAAATTTAGATTAGGATAAATTTAAAGATTAGAATATTGGAATTGATGTGATTTTATGATTAAATAGAATTACAAATGCTAACTCTAATGATTTCGTGCAGTCAAATTTTGACGATCACCGATGGCCCGCCTTTTGTTTTAAAAAACAACTAGATTTTCAAAGAAATTTTTGGTAACATGTGAGGTAATAATTGTGTTGAGCAAAAAGATGTTACAAAGTCCAATTAAGTGGTCCCGATTGTGAATGGTTCAGACATCAAATTTTCTCACATAATCGCGAATACTATGTTCCACTACGATAGCAGTTTTTAGATTTCTCTGGATGGGCACTAGTTTAGCTTGACTACGGCATTGGAAAGTTAGCGGGAAAAGTGAATTGTGACCCAAGAATAATGAGTCCAACCAGCCGCCCTCTTAATATAATAGTCTTTTCTTCTAGACACCAGAAACTTCAACCAGCTACCATCTTAAAATAATTGTCATTTTCTTTTTCTAAATGACACTATGTATAGTGTCGTGGTGATCATACCACATACCGTCCACGTAAAAAAGAATTCCAATAGTAATCAGTATAAAAAAGAATTTCATAAGTGATCTGATGGACCCTTAATTAGATGGTTAGTGAGAGGGTGGATAGCTAAAACCCCAAATCAACCACTCATGGAAAGTTCTTTGTTGCAAAGTTAATAATATGCAAACTTTAATCCTAAATATGTGTGTGGACATGGTCTCACATTTTAGTAATTATACATGGTATGAAAATATATCGAATATGTGAAAGAAAAAAAAAAAGGAACGGTTGCTGCAATTTGTTGGAAGTCATGGGATTTCTAATTCAGGAATTAAAATTTCCTATGGATATTCACCGATTGCGTGCACGCTACAAGTTATTCAATCAAAGCTACTTATAAAGTTCAGAGGCCTAAACGATTAGCGCTTCTTCTTTTTCTTTTTTTCTCGGGAGTGTGTACGCATGGGATTGGAGATGACAAACGAGTTGGTCTTGGCTCGATCACCGAGTTGGTTGGTATTGGTTTCAGATCATTTCAATCCATGCAATTTGGTCCACAATAGGATCAAGTCAGATCTTTCGCATGCCATTACTACTCAGAAAAGGATTACAAATTTACAATAAACATGAGGCTTCTGCTATTGGCCCCAATACAGCAACCCAACAATTGAAAACTACCAAGCTATAAAACCCAATTCTCAGGAAGTTGCTTCTGACATATTTGGACCTTCGCTTTGCTTTACATCTGACTTCGCCTGAATCCTGCATCCCTAAACATACAGCCGAACACAGTACAACATCCAAAACAAAATCATCATTATGAAGTCTTCTATGCCTTTCCAACCAAAGATGATCAGTAGAAGCACACCAAGAAAGCTTCCGAGCACCGGGTGATCTATTGCAGCCATGCAACTCCAGAACTTTTCTCCAAACCGGGTCAGAAAAACCGCAGGCACAGAATTAAGTGGTTCCTGCTCTCATCCTCCAACCAACGTAAAGGGCAAGCCATAGATGTCTTGCCTCTCTCGAGTAGCCAGCCTTTTAAGAACGACCAACCATGCAATAAACAGTGCATGGGAACATATTGGTTGAACCAGATGCGACTATACCTCCACATACTGCACTCTCTCTTTATCGCATTCCAAGCACCAGCAAAAATGTAAATGCCACTAGAACTAGGAACCCAAAAGCTGATCTTGTTGAGAAAACATTCCCTTAGTGGTTTTGATGATTTACAGAACTTACCGACTTTGGAATTTAATTATAAGTATTTTTCTGGAAGGAAAGTCTGATGATTGCGATCAGAATCAAAGCCGTGGATAATACTTTCTTATTCAAACAATCAATCAACCGGTTAGGAAGGAATATATTTCTCGTGCAACAGCTAAATTGACTGGATAACTTGCCATTTCTTTTGAGGAACTTGAAAAGGAAGGTTTTCATAAAAAATCATCACGTTTCCAATCTTTCCTTGATCTTCAAAGACGAGCTATTCTTTATAAATATAGACACTCGACTTTTGGAAACCCGACTCGCTATATGGGCAGCAAATCTTACGGGAAGCTTCAATCCCGGCAATCCTCACACCATTAGATCTTCTCAACCAAATCCAGGACCAACGGGTGGATTGGCTAGATGATCCTCTTGAAGGCATGTCCAACGGTCAATTTGGAGTAGGAGGGTTATAGGAGGAGATCTCACAACAGAAGGATAACAATTCGCTTTCATGAGTATTGGAGCTTATAACTGTAAAGTATGAAGGATGTTTGTGATCATTTTACATTTGATTTAGTGAGCAAGATTGTATAACCTTTTAGAGGTTGAGAGTGTGTGAGAAAGTTATACACATGAGCTTGAGTGTCGGAGCTCAGATCTTGTACCCTCTTATTGGTTCTCATCAGTGGATTCCAACCAATTAGTTGTAACGGGGAGGGTGGACATAGGCTTGCAAAAGCCAAACTACTATAAACTTAAGTGTGCAATTCTCTATCCTTTACTCTTTTAATTTTCTAATAGAATTACACACTGGTAAGATCTGACCACTTTATAAGAAGTTGTCCCCCTGGAATATTGGTTTAATTTTTTTCATTTCCGCAAAATCACCTATTCACCCCCCTCTAGGTAATAGTTTAGCCATAACAAATTTGAGACCCTGTCAGGGTATAATATTCCAGAGATAGCAAATTGTATATCCCAAAGCACATCAAATGTGGCCGAAGGCCAATACCAGTCCTAGCCATTTATAGCTTTTGAGACCTTACAGACCAGGCCTAAACTTGAATTACACACAATCCCTTCCAAGAAACTCGTCCAATAAAGGACCATGAGGGTGCCATGAGTCAAATTGTCACGCCACGAATCTCGAGCACGTGCACATCCCTCGGTGGTCGATAGAAAGCGACGTTCCCAAGACGCGTCGCCAACCCATCATTTTAATGCACGAGCGGAAGCGATTTAACCCCTGACAATAACAAACATGGGATAGAAAAGTTGAACGACCAATTTCAAATCAACTACACTTTCATAAACACCTCAAGCTTATACAGAAAGTCTATCTTATAAAGAACTACTGAGCCACCTATGCTCCTAACTCTTCCACTTCAAGCTTTGGGTTCTTCACATTTGGGACCTGAAAATGGTTTTACAATAACTAGTGAGATATAAATCTCAGCGAGTTCTCCCCTTAGTCCCCCGATTAGAACACCAACTCAACTCAGGGTATCTCTTCAGAACCACCCCACAAGCAAACCAAAGATTAACAACAAACACTCAATAGTCGGTTCACATGCAACCTTACCTAGTATGCCATACCCCGCATGTTATAATTCAGCACGATACACGCAATACACGTGGCCATTAGATGATGCAATTCATCAATCACATGCAAGTCACGTCACAAGCGATCTCACCTGGCCATTGCCACACCCTGCACATTATCGATTCATGTGTGCATGTCATAAACAATGTGCTCAACTCATGCATGACAGAAATCAATGATGCAATGATTCTCATGCATTCTTGCACTTTGGTGCGCCACCTATCACACATCAATCTATCCCACGCGTCCTGATTATAAGGTAAAATCGGTATGGCACGTCTCATATCATGCCACACAAATTTTATCCCATAATAAGGCGCAACTATCTCACTCAATAATCCGACTCAATACTCAAAACCAAGCTCAAGGTTCTAGAGGTGTCCTCTCCCCACGAAGTTCCAATATCATGTGGCACTTAGGGTGCGTTTGGTAACGTTTCTGTTTAAAAATTGTTTCTGGGAACAGAAATAGAAAAAAGTGTTTCTGTTCCAGGGAACAATTTTTGAACAAAAAAATGCGTTTGGTAAATCTGTTCCAGAAATATAAAAAGAATAGAAACACGTTTGGTAAATTTGCATAATTTTTTATTTCTTTTAATTTTTTAATATTTTTATTTTATTTTTCTATTTTCTTTTCTTATTTTTCTTATTTATTTTTCATTTTTTTTTTTTTCTTCTTTGGCCGGTTGCCGGCCTTGGCCATGGCCGACGACCGGCCGACGAGGCCGCCGGCCTCGCCTTGGCCGGGCGAGCTCGGCCTCGCAGATCTCGAGCGAGATCGAGCTCGCCCGACCTCACGCCCGGCCGGGCGAGGCCGCCGGCCCTCATCGGCCGGTCGCCGGCCATGGCCAAGGCCGGCGACCGGCCAAAAAAAGAGAAAGAAAAAAGAAGAAGAAAAGAAAAAAATAAAAAAGAGAAGTGTTTCTTGTTTCTGTTTCTTTTTTGTTCCTGGGAACAAAAGAACAAAAAAACAGAAATTTCTGTTCCTGGGAACAGAAATAGGGTGCAGCCAAACGCACCCTTAGTCCCTAACCTCAATCAATCATAGTTCGAGATACTAGAGGTGGCTCCCACGAATTCACACTGTCGTGTAACACTTAGTTCTCGACTATATTAAACAATAATTCAAGGTACTAAATGTGGCTCCCACGAGTTCACACTGTCACGTAATACTTAGTTCTTGACTATAAAAAACACTAGTGCATGGTTCTAGAGGTAACTCACATGAAGCCTTGCTATCATGTAGCACTTAGCCCATTTACTATGCATGACAATACTGCAAGGCTTCTAGAAGTGGCTCCCATGTGACTCAAGTCACCATGTAGCACTTAAACCTTGACTACAATAAGCAACGGTACAAGATACTAGAAGTGGCTCACACGAGTTCATTATCGTGTAGCACTTAGTTCTTTACCGACTCACAACCAATCGATTTTCTCAACACAACTCGCTTTTTCATAAAAGCGGTTAATCTCCAATGTCCCTTGAACAACCCTTTACCCTTTTTTTGTATGCGGATGCCTATGCATTTATACACTCAAATCACCTCATAAAATCAAAACACATGAAAGTAGACAGTTTTCATTCTTGGGTGAACAGTGCGCATGAACAGTGTTTCATGAACAGTAAAATTCCAAAATTTAATAACTAATAAATTAAATCCAAAATCATTAGAAACATTGATTAAAGTAAACAACCAATCAATTAGAGCCAAACATGTTTAATTAACCACATAAGCCACATTAAGCAAATAAAGTGAGATTAAGCTAAACTAATCCTAACCATATATCTAACCACCTATCTTACGATTAATATAACTTAATGAAACCTCTTAAGCTAAAATTAACACTAATTAAACCAACTTTAAACAAGTTTAGGCTCTAATTGACGAATTATGAGCTAAACTCACCCGTTAAGCGGGCCAGAGACATAGACGAGGCGGCAACGATGGTGGCTACGCTTAGGGACCTCTATCACGACGATCCAAGGTAGTCTCGAGGCTGGAACAACAGCCACAGCCTCTGCTTCCTTCTGAAACTCCCAAAGAACTAGACTGCCGGAGGAGAAAACAAGTTGGACGGCTGATCGAAGCTCCGGCGAGGGGTTGGCCGGCAACCGGCGGCACTTGGGGGTCAAGGGGGACTTGCTGGTGGCTGGGCTAGGTGGAAGCTTGATCGAAATGAGAGGAAAAATGTAGAAAACGCGAAACAGGCGAAACCGGGTGGACTCCAAGTGGTCCGGCGAGGGGCTGCTTCCAGTCGACGAACGGGTCAACCAGCAGCTCCGTTTGGCAAGCAGTCGGGCTCGTCCATATGGTCTGGGCCTCCTTGACACGGTGGTGAGTGGAGCATGGTCTGATTCTCATAGGAAGGTAATGAAAAACTCAAGTTTTCGCAAGAAGGTCAGCTGAAGCAAAATAGGGCCAGGCAGTCAGACTGCCGCTAGCTTTTGGCTGGCCGGCAGGTGAACCGATGCATCCGACTAGCGAACGGCCAAGTCAGGGCAGACGATCTGGATGTCCTAAGCACAGTGGTGGATGGCATGGAAGCTAGTTCATTCGGGAAGCCAACAATCAACTCAACTTTTCACAAGAAGATCTACAAGAGCAGAAGAAAGAAGAAAGGGAAAACCAGGGGAGAGAGAAGTCGGTCAAGAGAGAGCCGAAGGAGGGGAGAGAGACAGGGCTACTGCACTCTTCTAGAAGGCCATAAAACATGCCCCAAATCCCCATGCAAAGATAACCTCATCTTTCTCTCTCTTCCCTTGCCCTTATCCAAATGCTTTTAGAGGCAATTTAGTCATTTCCACCTTGCACAAATTACCAATTTATCCTTGGGCTGAAAATGATGGGTAGGCCTAAGAAATGGGCTAGGCCATGAATAAGAGTGGGCTTGGGAATTGATTGGGCTCAAATGGGTTTAAGGTTGGACCATGGGCTTGGAAGATGAATAGTTGGTTTGGGCCTAATGAGCTCACTTGCTTGCTTTAGACCCATCATGGTGGCTGTCCCACCTTGGGCCTAAGGCCCACACTAGCCTAGCCTGGCCCACGTCCTCATGGGCTCGCTTCCTTGGTCCGAAAATCCCTTTTCTAAGTACTTGGGTTAACCGTTGCTGTCAACTGTCGAAGTAACATCATCCAAAGTCCGTCCCGGACGTTCCCAATAATTCGAAGTCCAATCTTTAATTCTCACGCCATGTCAATTTCGCCCGATGCCATTTTAGGTACAACTCAAACTGACAAGTAGCTTTGAGGATTCACGCGTGACCAACTCGTGCCAAACCACATTCAAGACATCTCGACTCATGTACGTCATTGACTACATGAAATTGTAGAGGATAGATTCTTATTTCAAAGTATACGATTACTAAGGATCGACATAGGGTCGTTCGCACGCTCGATAATAGTAAACGGAATCACCCGTCGTTCCATTATATTCTTTCCATGAATCAACTTCTAGTTGTCCTTGAAATTGGCCTACCTATCTACAGGATTGTCCTCATGCAAGTCTCACGGTCAAGTCATTTTTCTAGGTCAAGTTTCCTAGTTGTATGAGTTCTGTCCTCATTAGCATTTCCCCTTAAGATCAATATCTCATGAGTGATCAATTCCGAGTGAGATTAACCAATAATGCATTGACGAAATTCACATTCATTCATCCCTTAGAGGGCTTGAATTTCAAGATGTCACACAAACCATAGCTTAAATTCAAATAATTCCTGACCCAATTTATCTTGAGGTTTTTAAATAATTTTGTTTTTCCAATTGAAAGAAGCCATTCAAGATAAATATAATCGTAGATCTAGAAATAACATAGGCTTCTCTTTTATTCTTTCTGCGCATTTAAAGTAGAACAGGGTAGGTCTGGCCAAAAATGGTGTTCCGTGAAAGCGAGGGAAAAAAGAAAAAGGCACTCCTTCATGAACATTAAAGAACAAACTATTAATATTCCCTTAAAGATGCTATTAAAGAGAGCTCTACGACAACCCCTGTCATCATGTAACCAAGAAGATCAACAGCCAAATAAATCTTAACAACCGGCCTTTCTGGCATTTATTCCCTTCACAAAGGTTCCAAATAAATATATAATGCATAACAAAGAAAGGGCTCGATTGACTGAAAGTATAGTAAAAGGAAAGATATCGGCCGGGTCATTCAAAGTTCAAACAGTACAAGCAAATTCTTAGGGAAAGTGAAAGCAGAAATAGGATGAAGAAGTGAACTGAATAATCAATCATTTGGCAATTCTTTACAAAATGTCGTCCTGTTGCTAGAATGATCCACATTTTTTTCCATCAAATTAGGCACCGGTTTCTGCAAGAATAATGCTAATAACTATTAGGAGTAGAGCAATCATAGAAAGCTACTCCAGGCTTGAGGGAAAAGAAACGAGCATTCACCTCCATTTAAAGCCTAGAATCTAGAAATCCTTCTTTCTGGAAGAGTGTCAAGAAAATCCAATGAAATAAGTCTATGGAGCTACACGCAGAGACATTCATCAGGGCAGGACAGGAAGCTCCACTATGCTGAAGGAATAGAAACTGACACGCCCATGCTCCACAAGGCAAAATTTCAGTGGAATGCCTCCACGTTGTCTTTCAATAGCTTCGATTTCGATTTTAGATGGTGGTTGGCCTCTGCAAGTAGCCAATTTGCGAAAAGTTGAAACAGAAGCATTGACAATACCCTAAAAGTTTTTCAGAATATATACTGATCGACATTGTTCTTACACACATGTGTGCATCAAGATTTAGTGGAATTTCATGTTCTTTTCTCAAGCTAAGCTAATTCAGCCGCTTTGATTCACTTAAGTGAAAACAAATTCTCCAGATACAATATGTTTCTCTGCAGAATTTGGGACTTAGGTATGTTCTCAACTTACATTAACGGAAACATCGGTTACCAAACCCAGGAATGAGGAACTCAGGTCCTGGAATAGCATATTGAAATTCAATCATTTGCATTGGCAATCAACGCGATGAGAAATTTCGATTATCTGCTTAAATTTCAGAGAGAATACTCAAAAACATGTAGCTTTACACAGGGCCTTCCTAAGAAAAAGATGAGAGTTATAGAAATTTAATAAATTATTACCTGATTAAGCTAAGCACATAGCTTGGATCACCAGGTGAAGATTTTCTGAATTTTCCATTTGGGAGATAAACATCAAATACCAGCTTCAGTTCATTCAAGTCCATCTTTATAAATCTTTTAATTACGGAATTGCAGTCTTGCAGCTTTAATAGAAGGAGTTCAGACAACCGTCGCTCCAAAGCTAAGTGTTCAAAAAATTATAAAAAACCTAGATCGTGATTTGTCCTGCGCTGAAGGAATATGTCAAGGTCTAGCTTGAGGCATCGTTAACTCCGCATGTAGAAAGACCTTATGACAAACTCAAAAGCCATAAAATTTTCGTGGACTTTATGACTAATTCTTTAGTTTGTCCCGTTAGGCAAAAGTTCATATGTCCGTCCCTAATCACAGAGAACCTCAAGAGGACAAAACGAATTTGAAAGACAGAAAAATATCAATTTGGTCGAGTGTCAGAATCGCAATTAGACAATCATGAATGGCATCAAGGGCACAAGTACGATTAATAATTTGGAGTCCATTTGGTAGCACTTCTATTTCGAAGAATAATTTCTTTTCAAAAATAGACTTTTTTATTTTTATTCCCTAGAATAATTTCTTGGAAGATGAGCGTGTTTGGTAACTGCACAAAATTTCTATTTTTAAAATGGAACCCTGGATCACCAAAAAAAAAAAAAAAAAGGAATGCGCTTAGTACAATTCACAATTTTTTTTATATAGAATTTCTTTTAATTTTTTTTCTTATTTTTCCTATTGCCACCACCAACCGCTAACCACTGCCGACCGTTGTTGCCGCTGCTCGCCACTACCATCGGTCAATGGTCATCGATTAGAGGCGGTAACGATGGTCGGCCGGCAGTGGCAATCGCCCGGCCAACAGCGGCGGCCTTTGGCGGTCGTCGATCGGCTAGTCGGCAAGCGACAGTCGGTGGCAATGGGGGGTGACAACCGGCAAAGAAGAAAAAAAAAACTTATTTCTAAAAATTGTTTCCGAGAACAAAAAGTTACTTTTTTATTTCTTATTTATATTCCAAATCTATTCCCATGTCACTTTTCTATTTTGAGGAATAGAAAAATTAATTAATGTTATCAAACCAATTTTTGTTTTTTTTTATTATGGGGAATAAAAGAACGGAAACTGTAAGAAACAAAAACATTACTAAACGGAGCCTTGGTGGTCAGTGACCAACGCCCAAAGAACAAGAGAGTCGTCCTTTAATGTGACCGGAGTTGGATATGTAGTTATATTCCTCTTCATCCTTCAAGTCTTGTTCCATTAACTCAGAGTCACTTGACAGGCTGTCGTAATCTTCACACTCCGTTTTGGACCTTATTTGTTACGGAAGCTGCAGAGGAAAACACTTCAAAACAAATATAATCTCATCAATTTTGTGTCATCCTATTATATTACGCGAATCAGTTTAAGGGCAAAACAAATGAAAATAAAGCAATGAAACACCAATCAGACATACTTCTTGAGAGAGGAACGAAAGGAAAGCTAACAAATGTTGAGGACTAACATTCAGGAAACATATAGCTTCTACTAAAGTTCAAAACTGCATCTTGGAGAAAATTACACTAGTTATGGAGCTCCAATAAAAAGTTTATATCAGTTCTATCATTTTACAAATTTTCCTTCCAATTGAGATAAACCATCAAATTCAAGTTTTAGAATGACTCAGGATTTTGAAAACAATGCTTGAGATAGCTTCAGATGATACCAAGAATTGTCATAGCTGAACATTAAGCATGCAACCCTTCATGACAGATCATAATGAAATCAAGTCAAACATCTCTTGACACTAGTAATCTACCGCAATTTGTATTGCTTCTTTTTCTTTTGCGAAACCAAGAGCTTTCTTTGCATAAACAATCTACCACCTCATGTAACTCACAAGCTCCCACTTTCTACAAGCTGAAACTATTGTGTGCTGTCCAGGGTCCAACCTCGGATACTTCCCATCAATGTCGATTCCATGTGTTACCAACAAATTCCCACTTAAAAATCAAAAAGCAACCGTGTGCTCTCTGAGTCCTTCAATAATGTACAGAGGCTGGCCAGTGGAGTAGTTTCTACGTAAGGGAAGATGATCGCCTTGTCATTTTTCGCAATTTTATAGCCATCATGAATCAAAGATTAGCCTCAAACCAATTCCTCAAAACCAATTTATCTTTATTTTATGTATGATTATTTCGAAAGGAATAAAAAGCAAGTCGATCAAGTATTTTAACTGGATACATAGAAAAGTAGAGATAATAATAATAATAATAATAATAATAATAATAATAATAATAATAATAATAATAATAATAATAATAATAATAATTGCCATTCTAATAGGGAAAACACAAAAGTTTTCTATAGAACAAAGTTTCTTGAAGTCCTCTGCTATTGAAGGCGTCGTGAAGGTGCTCATGTCGTTGGAGGAAGGAGAGGAGGCAAGGAAGAAGGCGGCCGAGTTAGGGGCGGCCGTTCGGGGGTTGATGGATGAGGGCGAAGTTTCTCAGGCCGAGTTGGACTCTTTCATCGCTCACATCTCTAGAAAGATTTTCTCCATTTGTCCCTTTTTTCTTCTGCATTAACAATAAATCATAATTAGTGGAGGAGAGAACATTTTATATGAACTTATTGTACAAGTGATTTGATGAACAAAAATCAATCACAATAAAGAAATTATATAAAAGCTTGTGTTTTTAGTGAGGTTTAATATAGATTCATTTTTATATTCTCAATATGTAATTGACTCAATCCAATAAAACAAGTTCAGACAATTGTTTCTTCATAGCTATTCAAAGAGTTATAAAGAGTCTTAGTCGTGATTTATCCTAAGCTTTTCAATTATAAGATTGTTGTCAATGATGTATCAAAATCATGTGCCGGACGTCCTAGGACTAAATTATTGTACTTCAAAATTTAATACCAAGATCAATCTAAATTATTGTGCATCATCATGTACTAGGACCAACGAGTCTCTACGGAGGAAAGGTAGAAAACTGAACTACCGGTCATGCTCTCACCAACATACTCTTGTTAATAGAATATGGTCAGGATTTAACTTCTATACAAAGATGGTGTACACATTGCCGCGCAAAAAAAGAAAAAAAAATTCAAATAAGAGCCTGAAGTGTCCTCATTTTCTCAATAAAGGCCTAAAGTTGACTTTATTTCAAATAAGAACCTGAAGTGCTCATATCAATCTCAAAAAAGAACTTGAAGTGGTTATGGCCATTTCAAATAAGGGACTAGCCTCGCCTGTTTGCCAACAACAAAAAATTCTGACCAATCAGGGGTATTTCCATCCAAATTTAAATTAAATTAAATTAGATTCGATTATAATTTTTAAAAAAAAGGAAAAAAAAAAAAAACAAAGAACACACAGGCGGGAGGGCGCTTCCTCTCGCCTATGGCCATCACCCCATCGCTGGTGGGGTGGTGACAAAGGCTGGCAAGGTCGTCAGCACCTGGGGGAAGATCGGCGACCCTAGCTAATTAAAGGCGAAGGCTAGTGACCCTGCCAACCATTTCTGCCACCCCACCAATAATGGGGCAGCGGCGCACCTATGTTTTCTTTTTTTTTTAGTATTTTTGAAAAGAAAAAAAATTTTAAAAATTTAAATGAAAATTCTAAAAGACGAAATTACCCTTCACATTTGGTGAGTTCCGGTTCTTCTTTGAAACTGATATATGCACTTCAAGCTCTTATTTGAAGCAACGTCCACTTTGAGCTTTATTTGAGAAAATAATGACACTTCGAGTATTTATTTGAAACAATGTCCACTTCAATCCCTTATTAGAAATTTTCCCAAAAAAATTGCATGGCCGCAAAATTTAGATTAGGAAATTTTCTAGGTTAGAGCATCAAATCGAATCCAATGATTTCCCGCAATAAAATTTTAGCTATCATCAATGGCTAGCCTTATTTTTTAAAACAATTAGATTTTCAAAGAAATTTTTGGTAACATGTTAGGTAATAGCCGTTTTGAACATTTCTTAGTTTTCCGTGGATGGTCACCAGTTTAGCTTGACTATGGAATTGGAAAGTTTGCAGGAAGAAAGAATTGTATTAAGTCCAACCAGCCACCCTCTTAATATAATAGTATTTTCTTGTAGACACTAGGAAACTTTAACTAGCGGCCAACATCTTACAATAATTGTCACTTTTTTTTAGGCAAAAGTACATCTCAAGTACCAAAACTTGGCACGATAGGATATTTAAGTGCAAAAAGTTAGAAAAGTGACACTTAAATGTCACATTTTTTTAAAAAAAAATGAGACACTTGAGCGCCACCTTTGATGAACCCCGCCAAAAATCTTACGTGACAATTTTTTATTAATTTTGGTCGCTTACATAGCTTGCTAGAAAACTGACTCAATAAAGAAATGCAAAAACAACGTTGTTTTGGCAAGAATTTAAATTTTAATATAAAAAATAATTAAATTAAATTATTTAGAGAGAGAGAGAGAGAGAGAGGAAGGAAGACAGTTGTTGGCAGTTAAAGGCTATGCCCTCGCCGCCGCCCTCGCCAGGAAGGGCTGGCAACGATGGGGGGAGGGTTGGCCGGGGTCGTTGAGCCGTAGCGTCATCGGCCCTTCGAGGCAATGGGTTGTCGAGCCCCGGCGTCAACGGCCCTTCGCGACGACGGGTTGTCAAGCCCCGGTGTCACTAGCCCTTCGCGGCGACGGTGAGGAGGCGGTGACAAGGGTCTCTCTCTCTCTCTCTCTCTCTCTCTCTCTATTTTTTAAATAAATTTAGTTTTAAATTTAATTTAATTAATTTTTATATTAATTATTTACTCACATCAGCAGTAAAACGACGTCTTTTTCGCACTTGTCTAACCACGTCAGCATGCAAAATGACCGGAAAATCACCACAATAGTATTTTGGCCAGATTTTCTCATCGTTGGCACTTAAGTGATCCATTTTGCTCCAATTTTGGCATTTACGTGTCACTTTCCTAACTTTTGGCACTTAAGTATCCTTTCATGCCAAATTTTGACACTCCAAGTGTCCAGTACTCCTTTATTTCTATAATTAAATAAAGTTTCATTATATCATATACTGTCAGTGTGCAAAGAATTCCATAAGCCATCCAATCAACCCCTAATTAGATGGTTAGTGAGAGAGTGAACAGCTAAACCCCAAATCGAGCCACCCGTGGAAAGTTATTTGTTGCATAGTTAGTAGTGTATACTTAAATCCCTAAATATGCGTGTGGACACAATCTCACATGATATGAAAATATCTCAAATATGTCTTTACCATATATATATCTCAAATTTGGGGAAAAAAATTAAAAAACGGTTGCTGAAATTTGTTGGAAGGTTGTGGGATTTCTAATTCAGAAACTAAAGTTTTCTATTCTTATTTACCGATTGCACGCAAGCTATTTGATCGAAGCTACTTACAAAGTCCAGAGTCCTAAATGGTTGTTTTTTTTCCCCTTCTTGGAGTGTGTAGGCATGGGATTTGGAGGTGACAAACGAGCTGGTCTCGGCTCAATCACCAAGTTGGTTGGTATTGGTTTTAGATCATTTCAATCTATGCACTTTGGTCCACAAATAGGATCAAGTCAGATCATTTGCATGCCATTACTCCTCAGAAAAGAATTACAAGAAAAAAAGGCAAATATGCTTATGCTATTGGCCCCAATACAGCGGCCCAACAACTGAAAACTACCAAGCTGTAGAACCCAGTTCTCGTGAAGTTGCTTCTGACGTATCTGGACCTTTGCTTTGCTTCACATCGACGGCACCTGAATCTCAGTGATAAACGTGTCATTCGGCAGCACGACGGCACTAAGCGACGAGCAGATCCGTGATATCGCAATCGGGTTGGAACGTAGTGAACAGAAGTTCATCTGGGTAATGAGGGAAGCTGATAAGGCGGACATTTTCAGCGGAGGAGGAGAGGCAAGGAAGATCGAACTGCCCGAGGGTTCGAACAGATGGCAAAGGCTCGAGATTCAGACGTGGTGGTGAGGGACTGGGCACCGCAACTCAAGATCTTGGGGCACCCTGCAACCGGCGGGTTCTTGAGCCACTGCGGTTGGAACTCTTGCATGGGGATCATCAGCATGGGAGCGCCAATCCTCGCATGGCCTATGCACCCGGATCAGCCCAGAAAGCAGTCTTGATCACACGAGTCCTAAAGATTGGACTTATCGTCAAGGATTGGATGAGCCAAGACGACGTCATGAAGTCCTCCACCATCGAAGGCGCCATGAAGACGCTCATGGCAACAGAGGAAGGGGAGGAGGCAAGGAAGAGGACAGTTGAGTTAGGGGCGGCCGTCCAGGGGTCGATCGATGAAGGCGGTGGACTCTTTCATTGCTCACATCTCTAGTTAGATTTTCTCCATTGTCCTTGTTCTTTTCTTTTTACACATCAATGATAAATCATAATTAGTGGAGGAAAGAAAAAGAACATTTTATATAAAGTTACTGTACGATTGATTTGATGAAGAAAAATCAATCACAATACAAAAATTATATAAGAGATTTTGTTTTTAGTGAAGTTCAGTATAAATTCATTTATATTATCAATATATGATTAACTTGATCTAATAGAACAAGTTGAGATATCCGTCTCTTCGTATCTAGTCAAAGAGTTATAAAGAACCATAATTGCAATTTGTCTCCTAAGCTCTCGAAATATACAACTTTTGTGAGTGACGTATCTAAATCATGCGTTGGACGTCCGAGAAAAAAAGTATTGTACTTCAAAATTTAATATCAAGGTCAATCTGAATTATTATGCATCATCATGCACCTGGACCAATGAGTCTCTTCTTATATACAAAAGAAAGGTAGAAAACCGAACCACCGGTCATGCTCTTACCAACATACTCCTGCTAAATAAAGGATTTAACTTCTTTCCAAAGATGGTGTATACATCACCACTCAACTATGGTCACTTGCTTGGTCGCAAAATTTAGATTAGGAAAATTTCAATATTAAAGTGTCAAATTGACGTGATTACTATTAAATAATTTATATATGTTAACTCCAATGATTTCTTGCAGTCAAATTTTGATGATCACTGGTGGCTTGCCTTTTTTTCCAAAAATAATTAGATTTTCAAAGAAATTTTTGGGAACATGTTAGGTAATGACTGTGATGAACCAAAAGATGTTAGAAAGTGTGATTAAGTGGCCACGATTGTGAATGGTAATCACGAATATGATGTTCGACGATGAGACCATTTCTTAGTTTTCTGTGGATGGGCACTAGTTTAGCTTGACTATGGAATTGGAAAGTTAGCGGGAAAAATGAATACTGACCCAAGAATAATAAGTCCAGCCAGCCACCCTCCCTCTTGATATAATAGTCTTTTCTTCTAGACACCAGGAAACTTCAACCAGCGACCACCATCTTACCATAGTAGTCATTTTCTTTTTCTAAATGACACTATGTATGGTGTCGCTGTGGATAATTAAATAAAATTTAATTTAATCATATACCGCCCGCATGAAAAAGAATTGCATAAGCGATTTGATCAACCCTTGATTAGATGGTTAGTGAGAGAGTGGATAGCTAAAACCGAAATCAAGCCACTCACGCAAGGTTCTCTATTGCATACTTAATAGTGTATACTATAATCCTTAAATTTGTGTGTGGATAGGGTCTCGCACTTTAGTAATTACATATGGTGTGAAAATATATCAAATATGGAGAAAAAGGAACGGTTGCTGTGATTTGTTGGAAGGCTGTGGGATTTCTAATTCAGGAACTAAAATTTCCTATTCTTATTTACCAATCGTATGCAAGTTACAAGTTGTTTGATCAGAGCTATTTATAAAGTCCAGTGGCCAAATTGGTTGGCGCTTCTTTTCTTTTCTTTTCTTTTCTTTCTTTTCTTTTCTGGAGAGTGTAGGCATGGGATTTGAAGGTGACAAACGAGCTGGTCTCGGCTCGATCACCTAGTTGGTTGATATTGGTTCAGGTCATTTCAATCTATGCAATTCGGTCCACAAATAGGATCAAGTCAAATCATTCGCATACCATTACTACTCAGAAAATGTGCTTATGCTGTTGGCCCCAATACAGCAGCCCAACGGTTGAAAACTACCAAGCTATAGGGCCCAATTTTCACAAAGTTGCTTTACACATTTGGACTTTTGCTTTGCTTCATGATGGTTTTATTTATAGTGATGGGCCTAAGTTGGCCCGTCCGCCCATGTTGGGCCTAAAAGCCCGGCCCACAGGATAAGGGCCCGTTGATAAGGGAACATATAAAAGGGATGAGAGAGAGAGAGGACGCACCTTTTGGCGCATAACGTACGTACGTCCTCTCCAACGCTCTCTCTCCCTCCAAAAAGAACAGTAAGCACAAGGCCACTGTTTTCTCCCCTTCAAGGCGTAGTCGAATCGAACAGGATCGAACAGGGCCAAATTCTCTTCCTCTTATCGGCGTCGGTGTCTAATCTGTGGCTAACAAGGTACGCTCGAATCCGTGGTGTGCTTTACGATCGGTGATACGTGATTTTCCCGGGCTTCGTTTTTCGCATTGATTTAGGGGTTTGATTTAGTGTCGAATCCGGTTTTCGGGGATCCGTTATTCCCAACATTAGTATCAGAGCCCTAGTTCACGTTTTTCCCGACCTGTTTTGATGTTTTTGATTGATTTTTCGCAAAAACAATTCGGCCGTACGGATCGGGGCGAGAAATCCCGACACCCGAGCGCTGTTCAGCCATTTTTCCGAGTTTTCGTAAGTCGAAATCGAATTCTGAACATACTGGGTGAAAGAGGTCGTCGAGACGAATCCGGCGACATGTCGCGCGCCGCCAGGAGACGCCGCACGCGCCCACACGCGCGGCCGGAAGCCGCTGCGCGTGGGCGCGACGCGCCCAAAGCGCTGGCATTGGCCAGCGCATGCGCTACACGGGCGGCCGGAAGCCGCTGCGCGTGGGCGCGACGCGCCCAAAGCACTGGCATTGGCCAGTGCATGCGCTACACGCGCCGGTCGGCGAACCGGCACGAGCGCACCGGCGACCGGCGAACTGGCACGCGCCGGTCGGCGAACCGACGCGTGATGACGTCACCCAACGGTCGGTAACCGCTAGGATGACGTCATCAATGACGTCAGTGCCAACGACCGTTGGCCGGCCGGTCACCGGCCGGCGACCCGACCCGACCCGATCAGCATGGCGCATGCCGCGCACGTGCCGGCTGACGTCTGCATGACGTCAGCACGCTCACGCGCGAGGCACGTGCGCCCGACGTCCGGCGCGTGACGTCAACCTGCGCACGCGCGCGGCACGTGCCGGCTGACATCTGCGTGACGTCAGCCCACGCGCGCGGCACGTGCCGACTGATGTCTGCGTGACGTCAGCCCACGCACGCGCGCGGCACTTGCGGTCAGTCCGTCCGACCCGGCCCGACCAGCCCGACCAGTCCGCCGACCCGCGCGCCCGTTGACCCGCTGACCGTTGACCGTTGACCGTTGACCGACCGTTGACCGTTGACCCAGAGAAAAAAAAAATGAATTTGTTTCTTTTTCAGTCATGCCTATGTGGGTTATAAGTAATCCATTTTTTAATTCTGCATTTGTTGCATGAATCATGGAAAATTATGTATTTTCCCTTATGTTTATTATGGATTATAAGTGATCTATTTTTAGTTCTGCATTTGTTGCAAAAACTATGATGCGTTATGCACGGATACCTGCAATCCCGAGAACGGACGAGGGAAATGCAAGACTTAAAAGGCTGATGTCAGATTTAGCTAATTATCGGTGGCATGACGATGATTTAGTATCACATGTGGTCAGGGTCAATCAAATGATACAGGAAATCATCTGGAACAGTTATCTTATGCCGGATTTTGAGAAGGTGCCAGCTTTGATGAATACTCTTCCACCTGAATGGCAAGTAGTGTTAGATCGGCTATGGGAGGTCAACGTGGTCCCGGGTTATAGGAGGCTAGTGGAAGCTTTTGTAAGAGAGTACTACAGGATTGAGTTAACCAAAACTTCAACCCTTAGATTGAGCGCTACATGGCGCCGAGTGAATGCGCCTTGGAGGCGACATGAAAGCTCTCCAAAAGTTTTTCCACGGTTGGCAAATGTGCCTTCAGTTTTCTCAAATGTTTTGACTGATAGATTATAAGGGACTTTCCCTAATTATTTCTTAGATTAGTTTGAAATGTTTTTTGAATGTGAATATCTCTTTCTATGTTAATAATTTTCTTTGAATATATTGCTTAATGTAATGTATGGATGTATTAAAGTGAAAGCATTGTTATTCTATTGGATGTTAGATATTGTTGCTTTTTGTTATTGCTGGTTGTTGTGGGTAGTTTTAGAAGCTTTTGTAGCTTCATAGAATTGATTTTGCATATGACAATCATATTAATGATAGTTTTGAGTTAAGATTTTTGGAGGATGATTGGAAACGTAGTGACCTTTTGATTCTAAAACCTTACTTGAAATTATTCATTAATATGATGGGTCTATGTAAATAGGGATGCATAAATAATAGGCATTAATTATTCGTGCATGTATGTCTGATGTGTTCAGATCGATGATTTCAGCTACTAAGAACGTAATTGCTTATATGAACGGCGACAATTGTGAAATATTAAATATGAAGATTCAATATGTGCTGGAAAAGCAAAAAGCACTAGAAGCTCTTGACCATGTTATGGAAGATCTTAAGGATGCCATGCGCCACCTTGAGCTAGTAGAGGACCGCCTAACGGCATTTGAGCCGAAAACGGACATTTGCAATGCTGGTTCTAGCTCAAAAAAGGTTTTGAGCTCTAAGCGCAAGCGTATTGATTCGTTCAATATGTGGAAATGCAAAGGATCAAGTCCTTATTGCAAGAAACCAAGAGTTAACCAACACAAGAAAGGAAAACGTCATCAAGTGAAGAAAATGTCAAGGGTGAGGTGTTACAATTGTGACAAGAGAGGTCACTATGCTCGCAACTGTTGTGAGCCGAAAAAGGTAAACACCTCTTGTACATTTGAGAACTTTGCTTATGTGTCAAGTTCTGTATTATTGGCTGAATCCAATCCTTTGTGGACTGTAGATTCAAGAGCGACAAACTATATAATGAAGGATAGAGGATCCTTCATGGAATTTCGACGAGTACCAACTGGAACTGAGTGGATCCATATGGGAAACAACTCCAGAGATGAAGTTAAAGGAATTGGCACCTACCAATTGAACATGAGTGGTGGACGCACCTTAATGTTCTATATGCTCCGGAGATTCATCGAAATTTTGTGTCTGTTTTGGTGTTGGTTACGCTTGGTTTTAGTATGAACTTCCATAATAGAAGTGTAGATTTGTATTTGGATACAAACTACTATGGTTGTGATTATTTTCTGGATGGTTTTATTGTACTAGATGTTGACTATGGTGGTGTCAATATTTGTTATTCCCTTGTTTCACGTCTTCTACTTTATATGATAATGATATGAATGTGTGGCATGCTAAACTTGGTCATATTGGCGAACAACATACGAATAGACTAGCCAAAGAGGGCTTGTTGGACAACATTGAAAAAGTCGATTTGCCCATATGTGAGCATTGCTTAGTAGGGAAAACGATAAGGAAACCATTTAGAAAAAGATAAAAAGAGCTGAATTTCATCTGCATTTAATCCATTCTGACGTCTGTGGTCCAATGAATGTGAGAGGAAGGCATGGGGCTATTTATTTCATCACTTTTATAGATGATTATACTCGATTCGGATATGTCTATTTGATTTCTCATAAATCTGAAGCATAAGTTGTTTCAAAAGGTTTGTGAACCTAGTAGAAAATCAATTAGACAAGAAAATAAAAGCATTGAGATCCGATCGAGGTTGAGAATATTTATCTGATGAGTTCAGAAAATTATGTGATGAAAAAGGAATAGAAAGACAGTTGTCTATTCTAAATACTCCTCAACAAAATGGTGTTGCAGAGAGAAGAAACAGAACCCTACTGGAATGGTTAGGTCCATGATGGCGCATGCTAACTTACTTATCACTTTTTGGAGTGATGTATTGTTAATTGCTGCCTATATACTTAACCGGGTGCCTTCCAAATCAGTTACTTTCACTCTATATGAGTTATGGACAGGTAGAAGACCGGACTTAAGTTTTCTTAAGGCATGGGGTTATGCTACCTATACACATGAGTCCTCTCACAAGTTTGGGAAATTGGGTCCCAAAGGAAATAAGAGTATTTTCATGAGATACTCCAAACACTCGAAAGGGTATATGTTCATAGGTGAGCAGGAAAGTGGGAGTATAACTGAATTTGAATCACAGGATGTCACATTCTCAGTGGATGAATTTCCTAAGAATGGCGAAATAGGAGAAGATTATTCCCTATTTGAAATCTTGGATCAAGATAATGATATTAGTGGAGTTTGTCCAAGTGGGAGTAATATGAGAAGTGATGAATTGAATTTCAACTCATTCTCAATTGCAACCATATGATGAGATGTTGTTATCATTATCTAATCCTAGTGGGAGCATAATGAGGAATGATGTGCTAAGTGTGCAATTTCCCATACGGTGAACAAGTTGCCAAAATATTCCCCGTCGACGTTTTGACATTGAAGGGGAAACTTTTATGATTGCTCCACAAGATGAGGATGAGCCAAGAAATAATTAATAAAGCTCTAAATTGCCCTAGTAAGGAAAAATGGATTCATGCAATGGAAGAGGAAATGGAGTCAGTGAAGTCAAACCATGTTTGGGAACTAGTTGATCTTCCAAAAGGACGCAGAGCTATTGGGAACAACTGGGTTCTCAAAATAAAGCGAAAGGCTGATGACTCGATAGAAAGGCATAAGGCTCACCTTTTGGCGAAAGGGTATAATCAACAGGAAGGAATTGATTATGAAGATACATTTTCTCCTGTACTAAGATTTACCTTGATTCGCATTATTCTAGCAATAGTGGTTAGTATAGATCTTGAGTTACATCAAATGGATGTAAAGACTGCTTTCCTCAATGGAGAATTAGAGGAAAAACTATATATGGAACAACCTGTTGGTTTCATAGTGGAAGGCCAAGAAGGTAAGGTATGTCGACTTTTGAGATCGACATATAGCCTTAAGCAGCCATCAAGACAATGGTATATACGTTTTCATAATGCCATAATGGCATATGATTTTACAATGATAGATGAGGATCATTGTGTATATATCAAAAGATCCAATGATCAATTTGTGATCATATCATTATATGTTGATGATATACTAATTGCTGGAAACAATATGGAGTTTGTTAATACTCTCAAGAGTTGGTTGTCTTCCAACTTTGAGATGAAGGATATGAGTGAGGTTGCATATATTCTTAGAGTTAAGATTTCAAGATTGTAAACCCATAGACACTCCTATTGCAAAAGGTGAAGGATTGAGCCATAGACTGTATTCAAGGACTCCACAAGAGAAGGAACAAATGAAACATGTTCCTTATGCTAGTGCTATTGGAAGCTTGATGTACGCTATGGTGTGTACAAGACCTGACATATGTTTTTGTAATTGGAATTGTGAGAAGATACCAATCTAACCTAGGTCCAGCATAATGGAAAGCCGTTAAGAAAATACTAAGGTATCTAAAGGGAACTGCTGGTTATACGCTGAGTTATTAAGGAAAAGATCTGCGACTCTAAGGCTATTCTGATGTTGATTATGGAGGAGATTTAGATGAAAGAAAATATACCTCTAGCTTTGTTTTTCTTACCGAATAATGGCACCATATGTTGGAGCAGTAAGAAACAAAAGTGTATAGCCTTGTCCACGATGAAAATGAGTTCGTGGCATTATCAGCAGTAGTATAAGAAGATGTTTGGTTTTAGAGATTTTTGGATCATTTAGGTGTTATTGGAAGTGCTGCGAATTCATTGTTGATTAACTGTGATAGCCAAGCAGCAAAAGTGTACATCAAAGGTCCAAAATATCATGGCAAGACCAAACACATAGATACCAAGTATAATTTTGTCAAGGATATGATTGCACGAAAAGATGTGAACTAAGAGTACATACTACGCATAAAATGGTAGTAGATCCTATGTTAAAGCCAATACCTAGAGATGTGTTTTGTAGACATATGAAATCTCTAGGATTGCGTAGAGGCTGATGTACTGAATATTGTAATTTCCCTAAGTGTTCACAATATGATGAATTTGTGTTTTCATCATTAATGCATATGAATCTTTATTTGATCTTTATGCATCTTAATGCTCAGTGCATTATTTTAAGTTGAGAAGTATGTCGGACAGATATAAGATTAGCCCACTCACACAGGTAATCGCCTCTGTTTACTGTGTGATAAATAGAGATGAGACTGTTTTTAAGCTTATTATCTAGGTGATAATCGAGAGCTCAAGCTTAAAACACGTATGTCGCCTTAACTAAGTGTTAAGATGAGAACATAATACTTACTATGTCCGAAAGTAAAATACCCCACATATTTTACCTTATCTGTCTAAGATGCCAAATGTGAGTTCTGATGAATTTTGTGAATGAGTAGATACGTGAACTCAAGTTAGACATTGGGTATGTCTGAACTATCATCTATACGGTATTGAAAGTGTAGGCATACGCTCCATGGGAAAGGAGTTAATACCGTAATACGTATTTCATACTACGTATGCATGAGACGACCAATAAGAGTGGCAAAAGTTTGATCTCAACTTTTATGTCGTATGAGACTCTTGAGGAAAAGAGTTCCTCAATTCTTAGTCCCCTTATGACTCTTACTTATTCTCAAGATTTCTATTTAATGTTTGCTATCTTAGGATGTTGCCAATGGTCATGAGTTTGATTCGATTTAATGGGGCATTTCTAGAAAAGCAAGCTGAACTGAAATTGAGAGTTTGAAGGAAAGAGGAAGATTGATTTTGGAGAATCACATTGTAGTTTTGTATTCATCGGTTAACCAATTATGATTGTCTTTGGGATAATCATAATTGTGAATACAATATATATATATATATATATATATATATATATATATATATATATATCATTGTTTAAAAGAGATCAAGAGAGATATAAATGTGATCGATTGATCTAGGGTACTGCATATTAAATCTACTCAGGATGTGATGCCCATTATGAGCTGCTATATATTCCTAACAGATGTATGGCAACGAGCTCTCAAAGTATGCTGGTCACACGGATTATTCACCGGTATGAATGTTGAAGAGAGGTAAAGAGAATCATGTTCAGCCCACCATGTGCGAGTGGGAGATGATGGTTTTATTTATAGTGATGGGCCTAAGTTGGCCCGTCCGCCCATGTTGGGCCTAAAAGCCCGGCCCACAGGATAAGGGCCCGTTGATAAGGGAACATATAAAAGGGATGAGAGAGAGAGAGGACGCACCTTTTGGCGCATAACGTACGTACGTCCTCTCCAACGCTCTCTCTCCCTCCAAAAAAAGAACGATAAGCACAAGGCCACTGTTTTCTCCCCTTCAAGGCGTAGTCGAATCGAACAGGATCGAACAGGGCCAAATTCTCTTCCTCTTATCGGCGTCGGTGTCTAATCTGTGGCTAATAAAGTACGCTCGAATCCGTGGTGTGCTTTACGATCGGTGATACGTGATTTTCCCGGGCTTCATCTTCCGCATTGATTTAGGGGTTTGATTTAATGTCGAATCCGGTTTTCGGGGATCCGTTATTCCCAACACTTCACATCGACTCCACCTGAATCTTAGTGATATACGTGTCGTTTGGCACCACGACGGTGCTGAGCAACGAGCAGATCCGTGAGATCGCGATCGGGTTGGAACGTAGTGGACAGAAGTTCATATGGGTATTGAGGGAAGCTGAAAAGAGGGACATTTTCAGCAGACGAGGAGAGGCGAGGAAGATCGAACTGCCCCAAGGGTTCGAAGAGATGGCCGAGGCTCGAGATTCAGGCGTGGTGGTGAGGGACTCGGCACCGCAGCTCGAGATCTTGGGGCACCCTGCAACCGCTGGGTTCTTAAGCCGCTGCGAATGGAACTCTTTTTGCATGGAGGGCATCAGCATGGGAGTGCCGATCCTCGCATGATGCATTCGGATCAGCCAAGCAATGCCGTCTTGATATCGCAAGTCATCAAGATTGGACTTATAGTCAAGGACTGCATAAGCCAAGACAAGGTCATAAAGTCATCTGCGGTCCAAGGTGCCGTGGAGGCACTCATGGCGTCGGAGCAAGGGGACAAGATAAGGAAGAGGGTGGCGGAGTTAGGGGTGGCCGTCAGGGGGTCAATGGACGAGGGCGGAGTTTGCCGGGCCGAGTTGGACTCTTTCATCAATCATATCTCTGGATAACTTCTCTTCGTTCTTGTTCTGTTGTAAGCATCAAACATATATCTTAGTCGACAGAATAGATATAGAACATTTTATATAAAATTAGAGTGAGTGATACGAACGCAAAAAGCAATCATAAAGTAGAAATTATACAAAAGTCTGTAACTTCAGTATGATTTAATGTGAATTCATATATATTCTCAATATAAGATTGACTTGATCTAATAGAATGATATCAAACAACCGTCGCATTAAAAGTAAGTATTAAAAGAGTTATAGAGAACCCAGATTGTGATTTGTTATGCGTTGTAGGAATATGCAGTAGTTGTCAAGTACTAGCTTGAGGCACCAGTAACTCCTCATGTAAAATGACCTTATGACAAACTCAAAATCAAGAGAATTTTCGTGGACTTTTAGACCAATTTTTAGTTTGTCCCGTTAGAAAAGAGTTCATCCGTCCGTCCCTAATCACAGAAAACCTCAAAAGCATAGACGGAAATATAACAATCCATAATATATATGGTTGAGCGTGAAAATCGCAATTAGACAATCGCCTACGGCAGCAAGGGCACTAGTACGATTAACAATTTGGTGGCCACAAAAAGTGACCCGCCCCTAAAGAACAAAAGAGTTGTCCTTTGATGTTGTCATCGTAGTAATACTACTAGATCACGACGAGTGTCTATTTCATCTCTACCCGTGAAAATTGAGAATAGTCTCTCGATCAATTCTTTGTTTGCCTAATCATGTGCAGGTTTGCCGATAAGGACATAATCCGAAAATGATATATCAACGAAATCCGAAAATAGTTAACCAGATTCACAGTAATCTCTCTCCATTTGATGATACATATCTTGATGATTCCATATGAATGTACTAGGACGAAGAATGAATCCATTTGCTTGACGTGAATGTGTGAACTGCATTTATCTCCGCAATATGGCGATATTTTAGCTTGAATGGAAAAGTTAAGATTTATGTCGGGAATATATGCCGGAAGGAGAAAGTCAGAAACATCAATGCTTGAGATCGTATGAGATCGAGCAAAGAGGATATGTTTCTATACATGTGGTAGTTATCAATGTAAATTACTAATATAGGATGAATATGATTTAACTTGTTTACTACTCAACCATCATGGTATCAACACTTGCCCCGCATCAATGGTTACTCAACAGCCCATGGTTTCTTGGTCATTACTGTTCACGGTTTTCGAGATTTATGGCTCCATGATCCGATGATTGTACGAGCTCCACGATTGTATGGATCGTAATGATTACGTTCGAGATTGCTGGCTTCATGACTCCAACACTTGTCTTATTCTCCATTCATCGATCTTGACTTCGTCTTCATTTCTTTCGTCGCTAAGTCCCATTCACCGACACTTGTGGCTCAAAGCTAAGTACTTTTCTCTTGCATCACCTATCAGTAACTTCTCGTCGTCTTTGTCGATTGTCCATAGTTGCGGACCAAAAGGACTTAGCAAATTCCACCTTAGCCATGTCTTGCTCGGTCATATTTAGTATGAATCGACGGTAAGAAACTTTCGCAATTTTTTGGTGTTAATAAAAATTATTTTCCACATGTCATTTTTCCAGGTCATTGCAGGCCTACCGAGACATGAAATGGAAAAAGAAGTGTTGGACATGCAGACCAACTGGTCCTCACTATCAACACGATAAAGATGTTCATGGCTCTCATCAAATGTGTTTCCTGTGAACTATATGTTAGACAAAATTAAATCATATGCGGAAGCCAAAATCGATAAAAGACAAACCTCCAGCCATTGTTTGCAATCACGTTCGCCGAATCTCCTGAAAATCAAGGAAGCAATAGGCGCACTCTACTAACCAAATCTTTTCACGTACTGATGGTGTATTCTTAATGTGAAGATTTTGTGTTAGACCTTGATCACCCTTCAGAAATGAACGTACGTCTCTATTTATACATCGTCTCCCATCAAGACGAACGGTTGTCAACGAAAAGGCACGAAGCGTGGAAAACTTCATGTCGAATAATCGTAACTTTTAGGAGAAAATTTGGGTATAAATATGGGATCACTAAAAATAAATAACATTCTCCCACTTGATCCCATCATTTTCATCATACGAATCATTCAACTAATTCCACGAAAACTTTATGCTTAAAGAAAAGAAACAAAACACATGGATCATGGCGACATGTCCTCTAAGAGTGAGTAATACCTTCCATGTATCACAATACATCTTATTTCTTTAATATCAACCTATATGTGACAACATATCTTAATGAATAAACCTCATGTTTATTCCAGAATCAAGGATAAATGTTATTCTCATAAACAACAAAATGTGTACACAAAAATTGAGAATCAACAATACAACTGAATAAGAGTTCCATACAACAAAAATTGTTCATATGTCGACAAATCACATAATGGGACTTATTCCCATACTAGTTACATGATCCTTATACTTCATCGGTGGCATGCCTTTAGTTAAAGGATCAGCTATCATCAATTCGGTGCTAACGTGTTCAATGACCACTTTATTCTCCTTAACACGCTCCCTTATGGCTAAATACTTAATGTCGATATGCTTACTTCGACTGCCACTTTTGGCATTTTTAGCCATAAAAACTGCAGCTGAATTGTCACAATATATTCTTAATGGCCTAGAAATAGAATCAACAATTCTAAGCCCAAAGCAATGAAACTCTTCAACCATACACCATGCGAGGTAGCCTCAAAACAAGAAACGAACTCAGCCTCCATAGTGGAAGTAGCAGTCAAAGTCTGCTTGGCACTTCTCCATGACACGGCTCCGCCAGCTAACATGAAAATGTATCCAGATGTTGATTTTCGTGAATCAATGCAACCCGCGAAGTCCGCATCCGAATAACCGATCACTTCCAAGTTGTCAGTCCGTCTATACATAAGCATATAATCTTTGGTACCTTGAAGGTATCTCAACACTTTCTTTGCAGCTCTCCAAAGTGGTCTAAACCTGGATTACTCGATATCTTCCCAACATTCCAACAGCAAAAGCAATGTCGGGTCGAGTGCAAACCCCGAGCATATATCAAGCTTCCAACAGCAGAAGCATATGGAATGTTGCACATTTGTTCCCTTTCTAGATCGTTCTTCGGGCATTGATTCAAATTGAACTGTCACCCTTCACAATGGGTGCTATACTTGGTGAACAATCTTTCATCCGGAATCTCTCTAGGACCTTATTGATATAGGTTTCTTGAGACAGTCCTAAAATTCCTCGAGATCTATCTCTATGGATCTTAATGCCAATGACATAAGATGCCTCACCCATATCCTTCATGTCAAAACTCCTAGAGAGGAATTGTTTCACCTCATGTAGCAACCCCTTATCATTGGTTACAAGTAGTATATCATCCACATATAGCACAAGGAAACAAATTTTGCTCCCACTAACCTTTCGGTATATACATTGATCCATGACATTCTCTATAAAACCAAATGAAGAGATAACATCATGAAACCTTAAGTACCATTGGCGGGATGCTTGTTTCAAGCCATATATAGATTTCTTAAGCTTGCACACCAAATGCTCACCTTTACTAGAGGAGAATCCTTCAGGTTGTTTCATGTAAACTTCCTCCTCTAGTTCTCCATTGAGGAACGCCGTTTTCACATCCATCCGATGTAATTCCATATCAAAATGGGCAACCAATGCCAAAACAATACGAAGAGAATCTTTCTTAGATACGGAGAAAAAGTCTCAAGTATAATCGATTCCTTCCTTTTGAGTGAATCCTTTGGCAACAAGTCTAGCTTTATATCTTTCAATGTTACCCAAAGAATCTTTCTTAGTTTTGAAGACCCATTTACAACCAATAGCCTTCGCACTATCAGGTAACTCAACCAAATCCCAGACTTTGTTAGATGCCATAGAACTCATCTCTTCCTTCATGGCATTGTACCACAAATTGGATTTATCACTATCCATGGCTTGTGAAAACGTTTCGGGATCATTCTCAGCTCCAATATTGTAGTCAGACTCTTGTAAATACACAATATAATCACTAGGAATAGCCGATTTCCTTGTTCTAGTAGATCTTCTCAATGTTGGATCAACATTCTCTTGAGGAGCATGTTGCTCAACTGATTGTTCAACAGTTTCTGGTAATTGCTGAACAACTGGATCTACTGGATCAATATCGCGGAGTTGTGGAACTTTCAGCAATTGGTTGTTCAATAGCCGGCTGAACCGAAGGGGCATTATGAGCAACAACCAATCTTAAACTTGAGGTGGAAAGTTGAGTGTCTGAATGATCTTCCTTAGGAACATGATCCATTGGTCGATCGCTCCCACTAATCAAGTCATTTTCAAGAAATTTAGCATTTCTTGATTCCACAATCCTAGTGGTATGAGATGGACAATAAAACCTGTATCCCTTGGACCTTTCGGCATATCCAATGAAATACCCACTTATGGTCCTTGGGTCCAACTTCTTTTCTTGTGGATTATAGATTCTTACTTCAGACGGGCATCCCCAAACGCGCACATGATGTAAACTCGGTTTCCAACCCTTAAATAACTCAAAAGGTGTCTTTGGGACAGCCTTGGTCGGAACTCGGTTTAATATATACACTGCCGTCTTAAGTGCTTCAGTCCATAAGAATTTAGGAAGTTTGGAGCTACTAAGCATACTACGCACCATGTCTAATAAGGTCCAATTTCTTCTTTCCGCTACGCCATTTTGATCCGGAGAACCAGGCATAGTATATTGGGCTACTATCCCATGCTCTTGAAGAAATCTTGCAAATGGACCAGGTGCTTGTCCATCTTCAGTGTATCTACCATAGAATTCTCCACCTCTATCTGATCTCACGATCTTAATTTGCTTATTGCATTGTTTCTCTACTTCCGCCTTAAATACCTTAAAGGCATCTAATGCTTCATATTTATTATGAATCAAGTAGAGATACATATAACGTGAATAATCATCTATAAAGGAGATGAAGTATTTCTGACCACATGAGTCCATATCCGGACTACAAATATCTGTATGTATGATTTCTAATATTTCGTACTCCTCTTGGCACCTTTCTTTGACTTGTTAGTCTCCGCTTTCCCTTTATGCAGTCCACACAAGTATCACAATCAGTAAAATCTAAAGTATCGAGTACTCCATCATTTACTAATCGCTTAATTCTTTCTATGGAGATATGTCCCAATCTCCGGTGCCACAACATAGAGGAATGTTCTTTCACAACACATCGTTTCATACCAGCTTTATTTTGAACATGCATCGCATCATAATAGGCATTGTCTTGTAAATTAATTCGAAAAAGACCATCGACAAAATACCACTCCCAACAATTTCAGATTTAAATGATAAATGAAGTTTGAATCTGAAAAGTTAAAAGAGTATCCCAAAAGTACAAGTCTTGAAACTGAAATTAAGTTTCTAGAAAAACTAGGAACATAAAAGGTCTTTTCCAAATCTAAAACAAAACCACTATTGAGAACTAGTCTATATGTCCCAATAGCTTCCACATGCGAACGCATCTTGTTTCCGAATAGATGCTTTGTTCACTTCCCACGGCTTCCGGTGGTTTTGAAAACCCCGCAAGGAATTCGAAATATGGATTGTAGATCCGTAATCAATCCACCAAGTGTTGTGACTTACATCAGTCATATTAGATTCATAACAAACACAAGAGATTGGATTACCTTTCTTCTCGAGCCGGGCCTTAAATTTGACACAATCCTTCCTCATATGCCCCTTCCGTCGTCTACAGAAGAAACACTTGATTCTTTCTTAATGTCAGCTAGGGAGGTATTTTACCTTTTCCCTTATTCTTGCCATAGCCCTTATTCTTTCCTTGTGTTGCCAAATGAGCACTTTCTCCCAATTCCATAACCAGTCTTTCTTCCTCTTGAACACACATGGTCATGAGTTCATTAATAGACCATTTATTCTTATGTGTGTTATAAGAGATCTTGAAAGGTGCATACTGTTGTGGGAGAGTGTTCAGAACATAATACACAAGGAATGATTCAGATATCTCAACCTCAAGGTTCTTAAGCTGAGCTGCAATGTTCCTCATTTGCATGATGTGCTCACGCACACCTCTAACACTAGTGAGCTTCAATGATGAAAACTTCATAATCGGGGTCATGGCATGCGCCTTCTAACTTTCAAACCTGCGCATCTATGGCCTCCAATAAAGCCTTAGCATTGCTATGCTTTGAGCAACCGAACCACGAATACTAGGAGATATCTTAGCTCTTATAAACATGGCACAAACGCGGTTGGACCGCTCCCATTGGTTATAAAGAGTTATCTCTCGGAGTGCTCGAATCGTAGGAGCAGGTGGTTCGTCTTTCCTTATAGCATAGTCAATGTCCATCCACCCTAATTGAAGAAGAACCGACTCCTTCCAAACTTTATAGTTCTCACCATTCAGTATTGGAACATCAAACTTAAATTCAGAGAAATTCACAGGTTGCGAACCTGCATATCAAATAATCATGCTTATGTCACAAAATTTGAGGCAAATTAAAAATAAATCATGTTTTACCAATGTAAACATGTCACAATATGAATCACATAACATAAAAACTACGTGGGCTAAGTTTTTAATTTAAATAGATTCATAATTACATCATGAAGAAACTACCATATTATATTTATTTTCTTAATCCCTGTGGGTAAATTAAGAAAAATAATATGATATTTCATCCTAATTAATCATATTAATATAATGAAAATTCCTGTGGGATAAAATTCATCATATTAATATAATTAATTACAATCAATGTCCATTTCTAAATATGATCCGGAGGCTTTTAATATATAATTTAATTAATTAAAGATGCTGTGGCCACTCTCTAATTAATTAATTATATGGACCATTGGACATTTAATTTCATGCATAAAAAATATTCATAACAATGCATGAAATGACATATTAAATAAATACATCAAGGGCAGAACAGTAAATAAATAAATTTGCCAAGGGTATGATTGCAAAAAAAAATTTAAAAATTGGGGCAAAAGTAAAAAGGAACCGCGGAAGAGGGACGTCGGGCGCGTGCCGAGCACGCGCTGGAGAACCCGCGCGGGCGCGTGCCCCGCACGCACGCCGTTCGGCGCGCAGCGCGTGCGTTGCACGCGCCCGGCAACCGCGCGCGTGGATCCCACGCGCGCAACGGTTGCCGCGCGCGTGAGAGCGCGTGGCGCGTGGAATCCACGCGCCTGCAACCGCAGCGCGCGCGTGGGCTCCACGCGCCTTCTTCCTCGCGCGAACGAAGCGTTTCTTCGCCGTTTTCGCCGTTCCGCCGTGGTTTCGCCGGCCGTTTCTTCTCCGGCAGCCCATTTCAGACAAAAATAAATAATGGGTTTTGAAGAGCAAGCCGGCACGACCACATGGATACAAGTTTCAGCGAAAATGACGAAGAAATAAGCTCCAAATCATGAGAAAATTCCCAAAAACACAAAACCTCAACCACAGAGACTTCCGCCGCCCGATTAGCCTCCGGCGAACATCAATATACCGGAAAAACTCATGGCCAACGTTCGATGGCGGTGCGACCGAATGGGTCCGAAATCATGGGGTGGGTCGCCGGAATTTGTTTGGAATTTGGGAGTTTCTCTCTCGGCCTCAAAATGCCGAGTTCTGTTCATCTCTCATATGCCCCAAAAATACACCGAAAATATACCAACAATTCGAGAAAAACAAGGCAGAGGCATTAACGTGTGCTCGATACCAAATGTTAGACAAAATTAAATCATATGCGGAAGCCAAAATCGATAAAAGACAAACCTCCAGCCATTGTTTGCAATCACGTTCGTCGAATCTCCTGAAAATCAAGGAAGCAATAGGCGCACTCTACTAACCAAATCTCTTCACGTATCGATGGTGTATTCTTAATGTGAAGATTTTGTGTTAGACCTTGATCACCCGTCGAAATGAACGTACGTCTCTATTTATACATCGTCTCCCATCAAGACGAACGGTTGTCAACGAAAAGGCACGAAGCGTGGAAAACTTCATGTCGAATAATCGTAACTTTTAAGAGAAAATTTGGGTATAAATATGGGATCACTAAAAAATAAATAACACTATAGGCCCCTCAGCATTCGAGCCCTTATAATCACTCTATTATTTGTAAGTGTATAGAGCACAGTAACGCAAACTTAATTTATCCGTTTGGTTGGTTACAACAAAATTTCGTACGTTCTTATTCCAAGGTCCAAGAGGATATGATGCACCTGAAGATGCTTTGTGGTTGGGCATTCTTCAATTGCGACTCCATTGGCTATTTCCATGTTAGAGAGTTAACTTTATTTGTCAAAATAGTTATTGTATAGTATTTGTCTGGCTATATTGTTTATGGTGTTAAAATTGATCTAATGATCGATTGCAAAGTCAAATAAAGAATGATATCATTTCCTTAAAAAGAAAACACATAAGAAAAACTCTTGAATGACCGAAGATGTGGTGGCAGCAAGGTCGGGGAGGTGGTCACGTGATTGGAAGTCTAGGTGTTGAAGCTAGAACTGAGAGGGTAGCAGCGACGAGCGATGCAGGACAACAGCGAAGGTCGAGGGTATTCTCGCTATTGATGAACTGGCAGCGCTCGGAGTTACATGAATTGCAAAACCGAGAATGCATGTTCGGCTTTCACGAACTTATTCGTGTGCCTCTTCCTCACTCTGTAGCAAGACATCACTCCTCTCTCCTCGAGCGACAAGCTCCAAAAAGACACCTATCTTCTCGTCCAAATTTTATCCTCCTCTTTTTATTGGATTTTGTCAGGCTAATTCCTCCATCAGTGAAAAGGCTTAACATTGGCTCACAAACACGGTTTTGTTGATCACGTACTTTGCTTTAGTACTTTAAAGCAAAACAGGGCCCCCTTCCTGCCATTAGGATAAGGATAAAAATAAACAAAATAAAGGTGAGCAGGTGGAGCCCGGAGGCTTGGTGGAGATCAATGAAGGTGAGGAATGAGATCCACAAGTTTAATGATTTCGTTGCTTTCCATCTTGAAGTAAGGAGGTGGATGAAGACAATTCAGGAGTGAATTTAGAGCCACCCATAACACATTTCCATCGACAACTGCCGGCACTATTTCCACCACATAAATAATTAAATCCACCTCATTTACACTAAAATAACAAAGATATTCCCAATCTTCCAATTACAATTTAAAATGATGGCCTCACTCCTTTTTTTTTCTATTTTTCCTTCTTCTATTTAGATCTAGTTACCTGATTAAGCATTTCACTATTTTTGTCTTTTAGTGTATCAGAGAAAAAGTTCATTCTTAATATTCCTATAGCATTTTATAAGTTTCATATAAAATTATATCGCCAATAGTAAGGAAAAAAGATATTCTTTCGTATAGTAAAAAAATGAAAAGTCTTGTTCATCATTGATCTTATAACAATTTATCTATCTGTTGTCCATGTTATCTCAAAAGTTCACTTTCTTGGTGAACTTCTTAGTTTTTAATTTCATTAGTCTAAAATATATAACAAGTCTCTCTATTTACTATTTTCACAAATTTATCTTTTTTCCTTACTATATTGGCAAGATACCTTTACACAAAAAATGTATAAGTTAGAGGAATATTTAACAATACACTATAAATATTATGCACAGGGAAACATCTTGATTTTTTTTTCATAAAGTGTTCATGGATGTAATTAATCTTTGTCGAGCCAAATAATGATATTTTACTAACATTTTAAGCAAAATTCTTATTGTTTGCAATGTTTTGATTTAATTAAATTTATCTTCTAAAGTTTCACGTTGGAGTATGTATTGTGATTTTATTTTGAAAAATCATCAAAGAGGTTTTTTTTTTTTTTTTTTTTATCTATTTGATCATCCCATTATTTGGGGAGAAATATACTAGAAGTGCCTTAACTTGCATGTGGCACTCACTTTAGTGCCACAACTTTTGTCAACTCATTTAAGTGTCAAAATTGGAGAACAATGATCACTTAAGTGTATCCAACAAAAAATTCCAGCTAAAGAAATTACGTTACTTTTATAATTAATAATGTTATCAAACGTGGCATTTTTTGGCACTGAAGTGATCACTTTTTTCATTAAGATTAGCACTAAAGTGATTACTATTTAACAACGATTAGTACTTAAGTAATCATTTCTTTACAATGACTGGCACTGAAGTGATTACTTCTTTACTTGCTATACAATGATGTTTAGAGGTTTTTTGGCACTAAAGTGATCAGTTTTTCATTAAAATTGATACTAAAGTGATCATTTTTAATAATAATTGACACTACAATGATTTTTTAACACTGGCACTAAAGTGATCACTTTTTTAACTCACTACATGACATCATTTAGAGATTATATGCTGACTGGGCACGCCGGCAAGCCACGTAGGATTTAGAAATTACAAAAATATTGTCAAGTCAGATTTCTGGCAACTCATATCGAAGTTGGCATTTAAGTGATCATTTTTTTTTTTTTTTTATAAATGTGACACTTAAGTGAGGCGACGAGAAATTATGGCACCAAAGTGAGCGTCATATACAAAGTTAAGCGCACTTCGATGTATTTCTCCCCTATTATTTGTATATGTATGTAAAAGAAAATCGCTAAGAATGGTTTTGATGGTGATATACATGAAAAAAATTGGAAATATATGAACAAAATGCGTTAAAGAGTTATCTATTTCAATTTGTTACGTACTCTAATTTACAATTTATTCATAAAAGCTCAACGACATAGAAAAGAACTAAGTTTCTTGACAATTTCTCTTTTAACGAAACAAACTTTCATGGAAGTATAATCTAACGATGGAAAATTAAAAAAAAAATGACTTTAATTACATGGAAAAACTACCATAAACAAAAAAATATACGTGCGAAATTCCTAATTATGGTAAGTGGATCTTATAGATATAGAAAAACAAAAGAAAAGTAAAGTAAATTTGGAACCATAAATTTGCATGAACTAGGTTTTTGAAAATTTCTCTTTTCCATCGAGCGAACTTTCTATGGAAGTAATATCTAACAATAGGGAAAAAAAACATAATATCTTTAATATATGTGGAAAATTTATAAGAAACAAACACTAAACATGTGAAATTATTAATTATTAAATACAGAAAGACCAAGAAAAGGAAAGTAATTTTGGACTACCACTTTTTATCACAATTGAATAATTTAAGGATAATATTGTCTTTTTAGTGAAAACCGGGTGAATTTATTCATATAGAGAATGGAAATTATGCCATCCTAAATAATTCTACATGAAATATGAAGAAGTGAACAATAAGAAACTAATAGAAAAGGTAAAAATCATCCTGTCTTCGGATTCCATTCCCTATTTATAAAGACCTAACGCTAACCCCTCAAACACACCCCCAACCAAACTTTGACTCTTAAGCCATACCCCTATTTGATTCATTTCTTAACTCTCTCTTTAAGCCAAATTTCGAAAGGAAAAAAAATGTCCTCCCACCAACACCAACACCAACACCAACACCAACAAGACCCAAACCATGTCCAAAAACAACCGAACGGACCAAAAATGAAAGACGTCCCGGGATCATTGGCGGTGATCATGGTGCCTCTTCCGGCGCAAGGCCACCTCAACCAGCTCCTCCAGCTCGCCCACCTCGTCGCCTCCTGCGGCGTCCCCGTCCACTACGTCGGCTCCTCCTCCCACAACCGCCAGGCCAAGCTCCGCTCCCACGTCCAGCCCTCGTCCGTGCCCAGCGACATCTGCTTCCACGATTTTCCAACCCCGCCCATCCCCTCCCCCGCCCCCAGCCCCAATTCCCCTTACAAGTTCCCCTCCCACCTCCAGCCCGCGTTCGACGCCACTTCGTCACTTCGCGGCCCCGTCGCCTCCCTCGTCCGCTCCCTGTCCTCAGTGTCGAGGCGGGTCGTAGTGGTCTACGACTCGCTGATGGCGTCTGTGGTCCAGGACGCTGCCTCGGTCCCCAACGCCGAGATTTATGTCTTCCAATCTCCTTCCGCGTTCACGCTCTGTTGGTTTACCTGGGAGAGCATAGGGATGGCACCCCCGCCGGAGGTGGAGGTCGACCTCGCGGAGTTCATCTCCTCCAAGGGCTTCCCGTCCCTCCTGGACTCCTGCCCCAACGAGTTCTTGAAGTTCATGGAGTCGCAGAAAGAGTGCCAGAAGTTCAACTCGGGGTGCATCCACAACACCTGCAGGGTCGTCGAAGGCCGTTTCGTAGACTTATTTGCCAGTGCAACAGCGAACGGCACCGCGATCAAGCACTGGGCAATCGGGCCGTTCAACCCGGTCAAAGTACCCGAAAAGAGTTCTAGAAGATCGTCTCACGGGTGCATGGAGTGGCTCGACAAGCAAGCACCGAGCTCGGTGATATACGTGTCGTTCGGCACCACGACGGTGCTGAGCGACGAGCAGATCCGCGAGATCGCCATGGGGTTGGAACGTAGTGGACGGAAGTTCATCTGGGTATTGAGGGAAGCTGATAAGGCGGACATTTTCGGCGGAGGAGGAGAGGCGAGGAAAATCGAACTGCCCCAGGGATTCGAAGAGATGGCGGCGGCTCGAGATTTAGGGGTGGTGGTGAGGGACTGGGCGCCACAGCTCGAGATCTTGGGGCACCCCGCGACCGGTGGGTTCTTGAGCCACTGCGGATGGAACTCTTGCATGGAGAGCATCAGCATGGGAGTGCCGATCCTCGCATGGCCGATGCATTCGGATCAGCCCCTTAATGCAGTCTTGATCACTCAAGTCCTCAAGATTGGACTTATCGTCAAGGACTGGATGAGCCAAGACGACGTTGTGAAGTCCTCCGCTATCGAAGGCGCCGTGAAGACACTCATGGCGTCGGAAGAAGGGGAGGAGGCGAGGAAGAGGGCGGCTGAGTTAGGGGCGGCCGTCCGGGGGTCAATGGATGAGGGCGGAGTTTCTCGGGCCGAGTTGGACTCTTTCATCGCTCACATCTCTAGATAGATTTTCTCCATTTGTCCTTGTCTGTTTTTCCGCATTAATGATAAATCATAATTAGTGGAGGAGAGAACATCTTATATGAACTTACTGTATAAGTGATTTGAAGAACAAAAATAAATCACAATATAGAAATTATATAAAAGCTTGTATTTTTATTGAGATTTAATATAAATTCATTCTCATATTTTCAATATGTGATTAACTTAATCTATCAAACGAGTTCAGACAATTCCTCTTCATAAGTATTCGAAGAGCCATAAAGAGTCTCGTTATGATTTATCCTAGGCTGTATAAATCACAATATAGAAATTATATAAAAGCTTGTATTTTTATTGAGATTTAATATAAATTCATTCTCATATTTTCAATATGTGATTAACTTAATCTATCAAACGAGTTCGAGACAATCGCCTCTTCATAAGTATTCGAAGAGCCATAAAGAGTCTCAGTTATGATTTATCCTAGGCTGTTGAATTATAAGATTGTCGTCAAGGATGTATCTAAATCATGCGCCAGACGTCATAGGAATAAAATATTGTACTTCAAAATTTAATATCAAGATCAATCTGAATTATTTTGCATCATCATGCACTTGGACCGACGAGTCTCTTATATACGGAGGAAAGGTAGAAAACTGAACTACCGGTCAAACCCTCACCAACATGCTCCCGTTAATAGAATATTGTTAGGATTTAACTTTTACACAAAGATGGTGTACACATCATCGAGCAGAAAAAAAAAACAATTACATGGTCGTAAATTTTAGATTAGGAAATTTTGAAGATTAGAGTATCAAATTGATGCGATAATTGATTAAATGAATTTACACGTGTTTACTACAATGATTTCGTGCAGTCAAATTTACGCGATCGCGGATGGCCTGCCTTTTTTTAAAAAAACAATTAGATTTTCAAAGAAATTTTTGGTAACATGTTAGGTCATAGCTTTGAACAAAAAAATGTCAGAAAGTGTGATTAAGTGGTCCTAATTGCAAATGGTTCGCACAGAATTTTCTCATATAATCATGAATATGATGTCCAACGATGAGACCTTTTCTTAGTTTTTTGTGGACGGCCACTACTGTAGTTTGACTATAGAATTGGATAGTTAGCAGGAAGAAAGAATTGTAATAAGTCCAACCAGCTGCCCTTTTAATATAATAGTCTTTTCTTCTAGACACCGGGAAACTTCAACCAACGACCACCGTCCAACAATAAATGTCATTTTTTTATATAATTAAATAAATTTTAATTATATCATATACCATCCGCTTGAAAAAAAAATTCCATAAGCAATCTAGTCAATCCTTGATTAGATGGTAGCTAAAACCCCAAACCAAGCTACTCGTGAAAAGTTCTTTGTTGCATAGTTAATAGCATATACTTTAATCCCTAAATATGTGTGGACACGGTCTTGCACTTTAGTAATTACACTTGGTATGAAAATATATTGAATATGATACCTTCCCAAATATATATATATATATATATTGAATATGTTAAAAAAAAAAAAAAAGAACGGTTACTGTGATTTGTTGGAAGGCCGTAGGATTTCTAATTCAAGAACTAAAGTTTCCTATTCTTATTTACCTGCAAGCTGTTCGATCGGAGCTACTTACAAAGTCCAAGGAGTCCTGAGTTGTTGTTGGGGCTTCTTCTTTTTTTCTTTTCTTTTTTTCCCCTGAAGTGTATAGGCATGGGATTAGAGGTGACAAACAAGCTGGTCTTGACTAGATCACCGAGTTGGTTGGTATTGGTTTCAAATCATTTCAATCTATGCAATTCGGTCCAAAAATAAGATCAAGTCAGATCATTCGCATACCATTACTACTCAGAAAAGGATTACAAGAAACAGGAGGCAAATATGCTCATGCTATTAGCCCCAACACAGCAGCCCAACACTTGGAAAACTACCAAGCTATAGAACCCACGTCTCACAAAGTTGCTTCTGACATATCTGGGCCTTTGCTCTGCTTTACATCGAACCCAACTGAATCTTGCATAAGAAACATTCAGCCGAACACAGTATCAACATCCAAAACAGAATGATCATTATGAAGTCTTCTCTACCTTTCCACTTGAAGATGATGAGTAGAAGCACACCAAAAAGGATTCCAACCACCGGGTGATCTATTGCAGCCATGCAACTCCAGAACTTTCCTCCAAACCGGGTCAGAAAAACCGCAGGCAAAGAATTAAGTGGTTCCTGCTCTCATCCTCCAACCAACGTAAAGGGCAAGCCATAGATGTCAAAGTACACCACTTAGCTTGCGTATCTTGAGTGGCCAGCCTGATAGAATGACCAACAATGCCATAACCAGTGCTTGGGAATATACTGGTTGAACCAGATGCAACTATACCTCCACATACTGCCCTCTCTTTATCGCATTCCAAGCACCAGCAAAAATGTAAACGCCACTAGAACTGGGAACCCCAAAAGCTGATCAGAGATATTGGAGTTAGGGTATAATATTCCAGAGATAGCAAATTGTATATCCCAAGGCACATCAGATCTGGCTGAAGGCCAATACCAGTCCTAGCCATTCATAACTTCTGAGACCTTACAAACCAGGCCTAAACTTGAATTACACACAATCCCTTCCAAGAAACTTGTCCAATAAAGGACCATGAGGGTGCCATGAGTCAAACCATAGCTTAAATTCGGATAATTTCAGACCCGATTTATCTTGAGGTTTTTAAATAATTTTGTTTTTCCACTTAAAAGAAGCCATTCAAGATAAATACAACTGTAGATCTAGAAATAACAGACTTCTCCTTTATTCTTTCTACACATTTAAAGTAGAACAAGGTAGGTCTATGGCGAAAAATGGTTTTATGGGGAAATAAGACAAGAAAGAAAAACGCACTCCTTTATGAACCTTAAAAAACAAATTATTACTATTCCCTTAAAGATGCTATCAAAGAGAGTTATACAACATTCCATGTCATCATGTAACCAAGAAAATCAACAGCCAAATAAAATTTTACCAACTAGCCTTTTTGGCATTTGTTCCTTTCACAAAGTTACCAGAAAGATATATAATGCATAACATAGCAAGGTCGATCAAATGAAAGTATAGGAAGAGGAAAGATATCAGCCTTGTCATTCAAAGTTCAAACAGTACGAGCAAATTCTTGGGGAAAGTGAAAGCAGAAACAGAATGAGGAAGTGATCTAAAATAATCAATCATTCGGCAATTCTTTACAAAATGTCGTCCTACTGCTAGAATGATCACATTTGTTCTGTCAAATTATGCACCGGTTTCTGCAAGAATGATGCTAATAACTATCAGGAGTAGAGCAATCACAGAAAATTACTCCAGGCTTGATAGAAAAGAAACAAGCATTCACCTCCATTTAAAGCCTAGAATCTAGAAATCCTCCTTTCTGGAAGTGCATCAAGAAAATCCAATGAGTTAAGTCTTCGAAGCTGCATGCACAAGCATTTATCAGGGCAGGACAGGAAGCTCCACTTTGCTAAAGGAATAGAAACTGACATGCCCGTGCTCCACAAGGCAAAATTTCAGTGGAATGCCTCCACATTGTCTTTCAATAGCCTCAATTTCTATTTTAGATGGTGGTTGGCCCCTGCAAGTAGCCAATTTGCAAAAGATTGAAACAGAAACATTGAAAATACCCTAAAAGTCAGACAATATACTGATCAAAACTGTTCTTACACAAGCATGCACATCAAGATTTAGCAGAATTTCCTGTTCTTTTCTTAAGATAAGCCAATTCAACCACATTGATTCACTTAACTGAAAACAAATTCCCCAGACACAATATATTTCTCTGCAGAATTTGGACTTAGGTATATCCTCAACTTACATTAATGGAAACATCGGCTACCAAACCCACGAATGAGGAACTCAGGTCCTGGAATAGCATATTGAATTTAAATAATTTGCATTGGCAATCAACGCAATTGGAAATTTCGATTATCTGCTTAAATTGCGGAGAGAATACTCAAACGCACATAGCTTTATGCAGGGCCTTCCCAAGAAAAAGATGAGAGTTATAGAAATTTAATAAATTATTACCTGATCAAGCTAAGCACGTAGCTTGGATCACCAGGTGAAGATTTTCTGAAATTTCCATTTGGGAGATAAACATCAAATACCAGCTTCAGTTCATTCAAGTCCATCTTTATAAATCTTTCAATTACAGAATTGCAGTCTTGAGGTGATTGCACTTCCAGGCTTTCTGAAGTACCTTCAGAAGAAACTGTGCCAGTGTTTCTCTTGACACTCTTCAAAGACCAAGGAATGCCATGCCGACCAACAATGTAACCAAGCAACTTCAGGTGTCTGTAGACCTCATAAAGTTCCCAAAAGCATCCATCCTTCTCCTCTGCCAGTTGCTGATACATAGTTTCCAAGGAGATGGATTCATCATTCTCACTCAAAAGAAGCAAAGCCCCTATTTCCATCAAGAACCTACAAAATAAAAAGGAGAAATAATCAATCGATGGTACATCAAGTTATCTGGGAAAATCTACTTCTTAATTATGCAAATGTGTGTTACTCAATAGGTGTCTATGAATCTAAAAATCAAAATTTCTAGTTTAAAAGACCACTTAGTTGATAAGAGAAAAAACTCAAGTCTCTCCAATGTGGAATAGAGAAGTAGAAAATCAATGATCCACCAAAGCAACGTAGACTGACAACGCATTACGCACCACCTACAAAGTCTCTTCAATTGAACAGTATAGCTTCCCGCTACGGACAATGCCAGTTGTTGTCCATAACTGACCCTTCCTTTCCACCACCTCAGCCATTCCTACCCCACTATCCCACCGAGCTACTGAGGTTACTTTCCTGCAAAACACACCTTCATGGATTGTTATATCAATTCAAAAGCATCCTCAATAGTATCAAGGAAAAGCCATATCTTAGAGTAACTGACCTGAATTGCAACTTGGACGAAGAGTTGGATGTGTAGTTATATTCCTCTTCATCCTTCAAGTATTGTTCCAATAACTCAGAGTCACTTGACAGGCCGTCCCAATCTTCACACTCCATTTTGGACCTTATTTGTTACGGAAGCTGCAGAAGAAAACAGTTCAAAACAAATATAATCTCGTCCATCTTGTGTCATCCTCTTAAATTACGCGAATCAGTTTAAGGGCAAAACGAATGAAAATAAAGCAATGAAACACCAATCGGACATACTTCTTGAGAGAGGAATGAAAGGAAAGCTAACAAATATTGAGAGCTCACATTCAGTAAACATAGAAGGAGACACAGTGGGAGATAGATGATGGATGAGATACCAAAGTTTGCAGGTTGTCGCAACCTACCCCTTGGGGGGAGGGAGTAGGTTTAGAGGTATTGCTAAAGATCAGGTCTACGGCCCATGATCAGGCACGAGCTCTCCCAAACCCATACCTCCTGCGACATTAGAGGATTCATAGGAATTTTGTAATAAAGAGTCACCACTACCGGCTAGAAACCAAGTGAGGCATGAGAATATACTTCACTTCCTAGGCAACGAGAGAATCTAAGTTCGAGAATTTGATTATACTAATTAACCAATTAATGACATTTCGGTACCTAATATTATCCTTTAAAAAATGGGTGTTTTTGTCAGGCAATCTAGATTGTTTTTGTCAGGTAAACCCGATCCAACCTGTTAGCTGATCCAACCTGTTAGCCTAATCCAACAACCCGAACTTACCCTAAAAAAAGACAAAACCTATTTTAAAAACCTTTTTGCTTTTATTGTTTAATATTAATAATATTTTTTTAATTAAATTTTTTAATTATTTTTTTGTCTTTTCCCTATTTTGTCTTTTCTACTGCACTTCCCCCTCCCCCTCGACGACTCCTCTGCACACCGGAAACCAACAGTTGCTTTCTTTTTCTCTCTTTTTTTTTTTTTAACTTTTTACTGCACTTTTATTTTTTGCCCTTTCTTTTGTTTTCTTCTTATCCTTCTCTGGTCTTCTTCTTCCTGCGACCTCTGCACGCCGAAGCCACCTTCTTTCACCGAAACTCATCGATCAAATCAGTGCCATTTTAAACTAGCCTCACTATTTTTCGTCACCGACATCGACACCGCCCGCACTTGGGCCACCGCCGAACCCACTCTCTCACCTAAACGGACAAGGAGGAAGACGGGAATAACTTGCACAAAAATAAGCCCAAATAACAACATATGGCCATAAGTCCTAACCACGACAATGTAAACTCGGAACGGACGAAACTAAAGCGTGTAGAACAACAACAAAACACGTCTAGCAACGACGGACGCCTATAATAAACAAAGATTCAGAGATAGTTATGCGGGCTTCACTTAGGCATTTATACAAACAGTTCGCGAGCATTACCGAATGTTTAGATTTCCTACTCAATCGGGACTCGAAATGGGATCGGGATTCTCGGAAAACGACCAACAACACACAAAGACTTGGATAAAGACGGTGAGACAAAAGCTCATGCGAACGGATTGTCCACGAGCTCCGGTCCGACGCCCTACAAAAACGGAGCATACATGACCGGAGAAAACCTACCTGGTTTGGTTCGGTGGTGGTACTGCGGCGGACGGCGACTGACGAACCACCGACGAACCACCGACGACAGCAGATCACGCTCTTGTTGGTCCCTCTTGGCCAAAACCAACGTCGGAGGACGTGGAAGAAGGGGGGAACCGCGAGCTCCGTTGCGCCGGTTTGCGTCGACGACGGCTAGACGACGCTCGGCCGGGGCTAAATTTCAGCCCTCTCGCTCTCTCGGCTGCTCTCGCTCGAACTCCCTTTTGGATCTCTCTCTCCTACCCTCTGTCCTTCGCTTGAACCCCCGAACCAGCCGAGAACCCCCTCTCGCTTTTATGCTCGGCCAGCAAGCGCGCATGGCTCATGCCACCGCCAGCTTCCTTGCCGGCCTGACTCCGACCATGGGATCATGCTGCACGATCCGCTGCCTCCTCTGCTCCCTCACCATCCCAGTCTCTTCTGGCTCGTACTTTGCTTTTCGTTCTCTTTACAGAGAGCATGAGGGGGGGGGGGGGAGAGAGGAAGAAGAGAAGAAGGATGGGCCGGGGAAGGAAAGGAAAAAGATGGGCTGGGCTTGGGCCCAGGCGACAAAAGATACAGAGGAGAGGAGAATTGGGAAGGACTGGGCCTAGCCCCGGTCCGCTTTTTTTTTTCGATTTTTTTCAAAATTTTTAGGTTTAATAATTAGTGATAGTTATGTAGAAGCTACTAATGTTTACACGTAAAAGATTTTAATGAAAACATACACGATGCATTTTAATAAAAGTTATTTATTTTACTCCTTACTTTTTTTTTTTAGCAATTAATTCCTAATTTTGTATGCGATTGAGTCATAAATAAAATAGTAAAATTTAGGTATCAACACAGATCAATGTGGCTTTTAGAATGAAAGAACTCTCAGCTGTCCGATTTGCACACATTTACCAGTGACATTCCTATACTTCATCTTGGAGAAAATTACACTAGTTATGGAGCTTCAATAAAAAGTTCATGCTAGTTTTATCATTTTACAAATTTTTCTTCCAATCGAGATAAACAATCATATTCAAAATTTTGAATGTCCTGGGATTTTGAAAACAATGCTTGAGACAGCTTCAGATGATACCAAGAATTGCCATAACTGAACATTAAGCATACATCTCTTCATGACAGGTCATAATAGAATCAAGTCAAATATCTCTTCACACCAGTAATCTATCGCAATTTATATTGCTTCTTTTTCTTTTGCAAAACCAAGAGCTTTCTTCGCACAAACAATCTACCACCTCATGTAACTCACAAGCTCCCACTTTCTACAAGCTGAAACCTATTGTGTGTTGTCCAAGGTTCAAGGTCCAACCTCGGATACTTCCCATCAACGTCGATTCCATCTGTTACCAACAAATTCCCACTTAAAAATCAAAAAGCAACTGTGTGCTCTCCAAATCCCTCAATAGTGTACAGAGGCTGGCCAGTGTAGTGGTGTCTACATAAGGGAAGATGATCGCCTTGTCATTGTTCGCAGTTTTATAGCCATCATCATGAATCAAATATTAACCTCAAAACCAATTCCTTGAAACCAAATGACAAGGCCACAGCATGGCCAAAAACACTACCGTACCATACCTTCATCGCACACGTCCCAATATCCAGACAAGTTCAAATTGCAATCTTTGGGCGGCCACAGCCGCAAATTATCAAACAGTTGGCAGGCACGAGTAGAGGACAAGAACAAAGCCGCCTCGGACGACGAAGCGAAACGAAACCGCAACGGTGCTCACCAGATTCGTCTCTTCCCCTACAAGAAGATTAATCGTCGCCCCCGCGGGACGATTTTATATCTCCACCCCAGGGCGAACTCAAAACACGAAAGGCAGAATCGCAAACGTGCAAAATACTGAACGTCGTCAAAACATTTCAAGCAAACCAAGGACTGATCAAGCAAGAAACGTCAACTGCTCAGGGCAGCCTCAAGTTGCTTAGAATCTCCGACGGACATTTACAAGTCGAGCCGCTCGTGTCTGCGAAATTTCAAAACTGAGTTCCGAAATTCGGTCGTCGCTCTTGGTTACAAAAAGGAGGAGAGAAAGTGCAGCTTGGACCCTTGTAGCTGAACTTATAAGTGAAAAATCACTATGTAAATGCTAATCATTCAAATATGAGCCATAGCCATACCGCTTGCACTTAGTGCCTGACAATCACTAAGATGAAAGTCAATATATCAAATGGCGAACATAAGAGTAAACAACATCTTAGCTTCGACTTATTCTATACAGCCAACTTTTCTTTATTTTATGCATGGTTGTTGCGAAAGGAATAAAAAGCGAGTCAATTGAGTATTTTAACTGGATAGATAGAAGAGTAGAGGAGATAATAATTGCTATTCGTTCGGGAAAAAAAAAATTCTATAGGACAAAGTTTCTTGAAGTCCTCTTCTATCGAAGGTGCCATGAAGGCGCTCATGTCATCGGAGGAAGGAGAGAAGGTGAGGAAGAGGCCGGCCGAGTTAGGGGCGGCCATCCAAGGGTCGATGGTTGAGGGCAAAGTTTCTCGGGTCGAGTTCGACTCTTTCATCACTCACATCTCTGGATGGATTTTCTCCATTTATCCTTTTTTCTTTTTGCATTAACGATAAATCATAATTAGTAGAAGAGAGAACATTTTATATAAACTTATTGTACGAGTGATTTGATGAACAAAAATCAATTACAATATAGAAATTATATAAAAGCTTGTGTTCTTAGTGAGGTTTAATATAAATTCATTTTTATATTCTCAATATATAATTGACTTAACCCAATAGAACGAGTTCAGACAACTATTTCTTCATAGCTATTCAGAGAATTATAAAGAGTCAGTTGTGATTTATCCTAGGCTTTTGGATTATAAGATTGTTGTCAAGGACTGAATTATTGTGCATCATCATGCACCAAGACCAACGAGTCTCTTATATACAAACGAAAGGTGGAAAACCAAATTACCAGTCATGCTTTCACCAACATACTCACGTTAATAGAATATAGTTAGGATTTAATTTCTATAAAAAGATGATGTATACATTACCACACAAAAACAAAAAGGGAAAACATAGGCGGGTTGATGCCCCGTTACCGATGGGGTGGTGATGAAGGCTAGCGAGGTCATCGGCGCCTCAGGGAAGGCTGACGACCCTAGACCCCTTTGACCTTCACCATCGCCCCATCGGTAATGGGGCATCGGCCCACCTATGTTTTCTTTTCTTTTCTTTTCCTTTTGGAAAAGAAAAAAAACATTAAAAAATTAAAAAAATTAAAAAAAAATTAGAAAGAAATTCGTCCTTCACATTTGGTGAGTTCAGGCCATTCTTTGAAATTGATATATGCACTTCAGGCCCTTTTTTGAAACAAGATCCACTTCAGATCCTCATTTGAAATGATGTCAACTTCAAACCCTTATTTGGAATTTTCCCAAAAAAATTACATGGTCACAAAATTCAGATTATGAAATTTTCAAGATCATAGTATCAAATTGATGTTCATGTTTACTCCAACGATTTCCTCCAATCAAATTTTAGCAATTTTCGATCACCCGCCTTATTTTTTAAAAGCAGTTGGATTTTCAAAGAAATATTTGGTAACATGTTAGGTAATAGCTGTTTTGAACAAAAACATATCAGAAAGTGCAATTGAGTGGTCCTGATTGCGAATGGTTCCCCCATCGGATTTTCTCATATAATCATGAATATGATGTTCAATGATGAGATCGTTTCTTAGTTTTCCGTGGACGGCCACTAGTTTAGCTTGACTATGGAATTGGAAAGTTTGCAAGAAGAAAGAATTGTAATAAGTCCAACCAGCCACCCTCTTAATATAAAAGTATTTTCTTCTAGACACTGGGAAACTTCGACTAGCGACCACCATCTTACAACAATTGTCATTTTTTTCTATAATTAAATAAAGTTTAATTATACCATATACCGTCCATGTAAAAAGAATTCCATAAGCAATTTGATCGACCCCTAATTAGATGGTTAGTGAGAGAGTGGATGGCTAAACCCCAAATCAAGCCATTCGTGGAAAGTTTTTTGTTGCATAGTTAATAGCATATACTTAAATTCCTAAATATGCATGTGGACACGGTCTCGCACTTTAGTAATTACACATGATATGAAAATATAGAATAATGGAAAAAAAAAAAAGGCGATTGCTGAGATTTGTTGGAATGTTGTGGGATTTCTAATTCAGGAACTAAGTTTTCTATTCTTATTTGCCGATTGCGTGCAAGCTATTTGATTGACGCTACTTACAAAGTCAGAATCCTTAGTGGTTTTTTTTTTTTTTTTGGGGGGAGTGTGTAGGCATGGGATTTGGAGGTGACAGACGAGCTGGCCTCGGCTTGATCACCAAGTTGGTTGGTATTGGTTTCAAATCATTTCAATCTATACAATTTGGTCCACAAATAGGATCAAGTCAGATCATTCGCATACCATTACTCCTTAGAAAAAGATTACAAGAAAAAAGGCAAATATGCTTATGCTATTGGCCCCAATACAGCAGCCCAACAGCTGAAAACTACCAAGCTATAGAACCCAATTCTCACAAAGTTGCTTGTGACATATCTGGACCTTTGCTTTGCTTCACATCGACTGCACCTGAATCTTAGTGATAAACGTGTCGTTCGGCGGCACGACGGCACTAAGCGACGAGCAGATCCGTGAGATCGCGATCAGGTTGGAACGTAGTGTACAGAAGTTCATCTGGGTATTGAGGGAAGCCGATAAGGCGGACATTTTCAGCGGAGGAGGAGAGGCAAGGAAGATCAAACTGCCCCAGGGTTCGAAGAGATGGCAAAGGCTCGAGATTCAGGCGTGGTGATGAGGGATTGGGGGCACCGCAACTCAAGATCTTGGGGCACCCTGCAACCGACGAGTTCTTGAGCCACTGCGAGTGGAACTCTTGCATGGACAGCATCAGCATGGGAGTGCCCATTGTCGCATGGCCTATGCATTCGGATCAGCCAAGCAATGCCGTCTTGATCGCGCAAGTCCTCAAGATCGGACTTATAGTCCAGGATTGCGTGAGCCAAGACAAGGTCGTGAAGTCATCTGCGATCCGAGGTGCCGTGAAGGCGCTCTTGGCATCAGAGCAAAGGAACGAGATGAGGAAGGCGCACATGATAAAATTTTTGGAACAAAAATCAATTTCTATTCCATTGATGAGTTTTTTAGCAAAGAAACGCGTTTGATAACGATTCAAAATTTCTATTTCTAAAATAAAAATTCATTTGGTAAAAGAATAAAATTTATATTTCTAGGAGCAGCGACAACCAGTGTCCGGTGGCTGGATTCCAATGTCTTGCGACCAGCGGTGAGCGATTGGAGTCCAAAGTCCAATGTCCGGCGTCCGGCGTCCGACATTCGGAGTCCAGCATTTGGCGTCAAGCAGTTGGCGGTCGGCATCCAACATTTGCCATCGAAGTTCGGCATCCAACGTCCGACTAGATGGCAACTGGCATCCAACATCCAGAGTCCAACATACGATGTCCAGAGTCCGGCATCTAGTGGCCGATGGCCAATAGCCGAAGTTTGGTAGGTGGCGGCGAGCACCCGACATCCAACGGCCGATGGCAAGTGGCAAGTGATCGGCAAGGAACGTCCAGTGGTTGGCGGTGGGCCTCAGGCGTCTAGCGGATAGCGATGAGTGGCCAACCACTGGCAAGCATCTGACATCCAACAACTGACAGTTGACGATGGGCGGCCAGAGTCCAATGGTTGGCAGTCGGCGATGGGCGGCCAATGGTGGGTGGTCGGCAAGCGGCGGCAAGCGGCGGGCATCCAGCGTCCCACGAGCGGTCAATGCGTCCCACGAGCGGTCAGTGGGCAATAGGTGGTTATAAAAGTGAACAATGAAAAAAAAATTAATTTCTCATTTATGTTTCAGAAATAAAAAAGTTAAAAATTTTAACTTATGTTTTCAACTCCAAATTCATTTCTGGAATAGAAATCTATTTTAGAAATAGAAAAATTAAATTGCACTACCAAACGGATTTTTTTCCTAACCTATTCTGAGAATAGAAAAACAGATAAATCGAGAAATAAAACTGTTGTCATGCGCGCGTGAAGAGAGTGGCAGAGTTAGAATAGCTACTGTATATCATTTCTCTGGCTATATTGTTTTTGGTGTTAAAAATTGATCCACCAATCGGTTGTAAAGTCAAATAAAGAATGACATCATTTCCTTAAATTGAATACATAGTAGGAAAGACTCTTGAATGACGGAGGAGGTGAGGGCAGCAAGGCCGAGGAGCTGGTCACAGGATTGGAAGGCTAGGTGTTGAAGCTGGAATACCTTGGCGAAGAGGGTAGCAACGATGACGAGCGATGCGAGACAGCAGTGTTCCCACTATGTCAAATAAATTATTTTCTCCGAAAGTTTTAATTGCTTGATAGAGTTCGATGACAAGAGGTTATTTTGATAGATCCAATCAAAAATATCTAAAGAAATAGTGAAACCCATGTTACATTTCATCGAAAAAGACATGGATATAATTCACCTCTTCGTAATGATATTTTTATTCGTTAAGTCAATGGTAAAATGAGAAGTATACGTACAATAATTTTTTGCAAATAATACAGGGCCACTCTATATACAACTCTAGAAAATTTAAGGGACGAAATTACCCAAATCATGCGTTCCACTCCGCACCTACTCTCTGTCATCGGCTTCTTGCATCTCTCTCCTTTTCTCCCCCTCTCTCCTTGCTGCTCTCGTGTGCACCTCTACACTCACCCGCCAAACCTCACCCTTTGAGCTCGAAGCGTGCAGTGCTCGGGTCGAGGTCATTCGAACAGAATACTTTTGGCTGTTTGCTCGGTGTTCCAAGGTCCAAAAGGATGTAATGCGAATGGAGATGCTTTGTGATCGGGCATTCTTCAATTTAAACTCTATTGGTGACTTTATTTGTTAGAATCGCTGTTGCATATTTTTTGTCTAGCCATATTGTTTATGGTGTTGAAATTGATCCGGTAATTGGTTGCTTAAGTCAAATAAAGAATGACGTCGTTTCCTTAAATAAAAAACATAGGGGAAAAAAAAATTCTTGAATGACGGAGGAGATGGGGACGGCAACGCTGGGGAGGTGGTCAAGAAATTGGAAGTCTAGGTGCTGAAGCTAGAACTGAGAGGGGGACCGTGGCGAAGAGGGTAGCAGTGATGACGGGTGATGCAGGACAGCAAAGTGGAGGTGGTGGGTGGTCTCATTGTTGGTGGACTGGTGGAGGGCATATTCGATGCTGTGAAGCGCTCGGAGGTACGTGAAGTGCAAGATCGAGAATGCCTATCTGGCTTTCACGAACTTCTTCATGTACCTCTTCCTCGCTCTGTAACAAGACATTATTCCTTTTCTCTCTCCTCTCAAGCAACGAGTCCTGAAAAGACACTCATTTTCTCATCCAAATTTTATTCTCCTCTCTTCATGGATTTTCATTGGATGTTGTCGAGCTAATTCCTCCATTAATGTAACTGGCAATCTCAGTGAAGAGCTCAACATTGGCTGACAGACACAATTCGGTTGATCGCGTACTTTGCTTCAGTACTTTAAAACGAAACAAAAAAGGAGAGGGCCCCTTGTGCGCCATTATTTGGAGAAGGGAACAGAGAAACAAAATAGAGGTGAACGGGTAAGGCACGGGGACTCGATCAAGATAGATGAAGGCGAGGAATGAGATACAGGAGTTGGCTAATTCCGTCTTTTCCATCCTCTAGGGTGTGGATGAAGCCATTTCAGGGGTGAATTTGAGCCTTCCATAACACATCTCCATTGAAAAAAAACAATAACAAAAATTCTACACGAAATATAGAGAAGTGGAAAATAAAAAAACTAATTCTACACGAAATATTGTGGACTTTATGATTAGTTCTTTAGTTTGTCCCGTTAGGTAAGAGTTCGTGCATCCGTCCCTCATCTCAGAGAATCTCAAGAGGATAAAACGAAATTAAAAGATAGAAATATATCAATTCGGTCGAGCATCAAAATCGCAATTAGACAAACGCGGACGGCATCAAGGGCACTAGTACGATTAACAATTTGGTGGCCGCAGAAAGCGAACCCGTCTTCCCTAATTATAAAAACCTAAAGGTCCTCAAACACACCACAGACCAAATTTCGCATCTCAAGCCAAGCCAACACCATTTTAAGAAGAATTAGACACCATAGAAGAAATGTCCTCCCAAGATCTACCAAATGGCCTAAATATCAAAGACGTCCGAGGATCAGTGGCGGTGATCATGGTGCCTCTCCCGGCGCAAGGCCACCTCAACCAGCTCCTCCAGCTCGCCCACCTCGTCTCCTCCTACGGTGTCCCCGTCCACTACGTGGGCTCCGCCTCCCACAACCGCCAGGCCAAGCTCCGCTCCCACGTCCCGCCCTCATCTGCGCCCAGCGACATCCGCTTCCACGACTTCCCGATCCCGCCCATCCCCTCACCCGCCCCCAGCCCTAGTTCCCCTCACAAGTTCCCCTCCCACCTCCAGCCCGCGTTCGATGCTGTTTCGTCGCTCAGCAGCCCTGTCGCCTCCCTCGTCCAATCCCTGTCCTCGGGGTCGAGGCGGGTCGTAGTGGTCTACGACTCGCTGATGGCGTCTGTTGTCCAGGACGCTGCCTCGGTCCCCAACGCCGAGATTTACGAATTCAAAGCTATTTCCGCGTTCACGCTCTGTGGGTTCGCGTGGGAGAGGATAGGGATGGCGCCCCCGCCGGAGGTGGAGGTTGACATCGCGGAGCTCATCTCCTCCAAGGGCTTCCCGTCCATCCAGGACTCCTTCACCGACGAGTTCTCGAAGTTCAGGGCGTCGCAGAAAGAGTGCAAGAAGTCCAACTCGGGGTTTATCCACAACACATGCAGGGTCGTCGAAGGCCGTTTCGTAGACTTATATGCCAGCGCAATAGCGAACGGCACCGCAACCAAGCACTGGGCACTCGGGCCGTTCAACCCGGTTAAAGTACCCGAAAAGAGGTCGAGAAGATCGGCTCACTGGTGCATGGAGTGGCTTGACAAGCAAACACCGAGCTCCGTGATATACGTGTCATTCGGCACCACGACGGCGCTGAGCGACGAGCAGATCCGTGAGATCGCCATGGGGTTAGAACGTAGTGGACAGAAGTTCATCTGGGTATTGAGGGAAGCTGATAAGACAGACATTTTCGGCGGAGGAGGAGAGGCGAGGAAAATCGAACTGCCCCAAGGGTTCGAAGAGACGGCGGCGGCTCGAGATTTAGGGGTGCTGGTGAGGGACTGGGCACCGCAGCTCGAGATCTTGGGGCACCCAGCAACCGGCGGGTTCTTGAGCCACTGCGGGTGGAACTCTTGCATGGAGAGCATCAGCATGGGAGTGCCGATCCTCGCGTGGCCGATGCATTCGGATCAGCCCCGGAATGCAGTCTTGATCACACGAGTCCTCAAGATTGGACTCATCGTCAAGGATTGGATGAGCCAAGACGATGTCGTGAAGTCCTCCATCATCGAAGGCGCCGTGAAGGCGATCATGGCGACGGAGGAAGGGGAGGAGGCGAGGAAGAGGGCAGCCGAGTTAGGGGCGGCCGTCCGGGGGTCGATGGATGAGGGCGGAGTTTCTCGGGCCGAGCTGGACTCTTTCATTGCTCACATCGCTAGATAGATTTTCTCCATTGTCCTTGTTCCTTTTCTTTCCCCGCATCAATGATAAATCATAGTTAGTGGAGGAAAGAAAGATAACATTTTATATAAAGTTATTGTACGATTGATTTGATGAACAAAAATCAATCGCAAAATAAATATTATATAAGAGTTTCTGTTTTTAGTAAGATTCAGTATAAAGTCATCTTATATTCTCAATATATGAATAGCTTGATTTAATAGAAGGAGTTCAAATATCCATCTATTCATATTTATTCGAAGAATTTTAAAGAGCCATGATTGCTATTTGTCTTCTAAGCTCTTGAATTATATGGTTGTTGGGAAGGAAGTTTCTATTCGGAGAGTTTTCTAAGCTCTTAAATGTAAATTTATTTTATGTTCTCAATATATGATTGACTTGATCTAATAGAACGAATTCAAATATCCATCTATTCATATCTATTTGAACAGTTTTAAAGAATCATGATTGCAATTTGTCTTCTAAGCTCTTGAATTATACAGTTGTTGTGAAGGACGTGTCTATTCAAAGAGTCTTCTAAGCTCTTAAATATAAATTCATTTTATATTCTCAATATATGAATGACTTGATCCAATAGAATGAGTTCAAATGTTCATCTATTCGAACAAATTTAAAGAGTTGTGATTGTGAATTGTCTTCTAAGCTCTTGAATTATATGGTTGTTGTGAAGGATGTGTCTAAATTATGTCCTAGACGTCCTAGGACTAAAGTTTTGTACTTCAAAATTTAATGCTAGATCAATCTGAATTATTGTGCTTCATCATGCACCGAAACCAACGAGTCTCTCATAGAGAGGAAAGGTAGAAAACCGAACTACCAGTCATGCTCTCACCAACATACTCCCATTAATAGAATATAATCGGAATTTAACTTCTATACACATAGGGTGTATACATTACTATGCAAAAAAAAATCTTTAATTCTGATAATAATCGTAAACTCGACTATGGTCACTTGCATGGTTGCAAAATTTAGATTAGGATACATTTAAAGATCAGAATATCAGAATTGATGTGATTTTATGATTAAATAGAATTACAAATGCTAACTCTAATGATTTCGTGCAGTCAAATTTCAACAATCACCGATGGCCCGCCTTTTGTTTTAAAAAACAACTAGATTTTCAAAGAAATTTTTGGTAACATGTGAGTTAATAATTGTGTTGAGCAAAAAGATGTTACAAAGTCCAATTAAGTGGCCCCGATTGTGAATGGTTCAGACATCAAATTTTCTCACATAATCGCGAATACTACGTTCGACTACGAGAGCAGTTTTTAGATTTCTCTGGATGGGCACTAGTTTAGCTTGACTACGGCATTGGAAAGTTAGCAGGAAAAGTGAATTGTGACCTAAGAATAATGAGTCCAACCAGCCGCCCTCTTCATATAATAGTCTTTTCTTCTAGACACCAGAAACTTCAAGTGACCTAAGAATAATGAGTCCAACCATCTCTGGATGTGGTAGTTATCAATGTAAATTACTAATATAGGATGAATATGATTTAACTTGTTTACTACTCAACCATCATGGAATCACCACTTGCCCCGCGTCAATGGTTACTTCTGCAGCATGCAATTCCTCTTCTAGAAAGTTACAACAGCCCATCTTTCTTGGTCATTACTATTCACGGCTTTCGAGATTTATGGCTCCACGATCCGATGATTGTACGAGCTCCACGATTGTATGGATCGTAATGATTGCGTTCGAGATTGCTGGCTTCATGACTCCAACACTTGTCTTAGTCTCCATTCATCGATCTTTACTTCATCTTCATTTCTTTCGTCGCTAAGTCCCATTCACCGACACTCGTGGCTCAAAGCTAAGTATTTTTCTCTTGCATCACCTATCAGTAACTTCTCGTCGTCTTTGTCGATTGTCCATAGTTGCGGACCAAAAGGACTTAGCAAATTCTACCTTAGCCACGTCTTGTTCGGTCATATTTGGTATGAATCGACGGTCAGAAACTTTCCCAGTTTTTTGGTGTCAACAGAAATTATTTTCCATGTCATTTTTCCAGGTCATTGCGGGCCTACCGAGACATGAAATGGAAAAAGAAGTGTTGGACATGCAGACCAACTGGTCCTCACTATCAACACGATAAAGATGTTCATGGCTCTCATCAAATGTGGTTTCCTGTGAACTATAGGCCCCTCAGCATTCGAGCCCTTATAATCACTCTATTATTTGTAAGTGTATAGAGCACAGTAACGCAAACTTAATTTATCCGTTTGGTTGGTTACAACAAAATTTCGTACGTTCTTATTCCAAGGTCCAAGGGGATATGATGCACCTGAAGATGCTTTGTGGTCGGGCATTCTTCAATTGCGACTCCATTGGCTATTTCCATGTTAGAGTTAACTTTATTTGTCAAAATAGTTATTGTATAGTATTTGTCTGGCTATATTGTTCATGGTGTTAAAATTGATCCAATGATCGATTGCAAAGTCAAATAAAGAATGATATCATTTCCTTAAAAAGAAAACACATAAGAAAAACTCTTGAATGACCGAAGATGTGGTGGCAGCAAGGTCGGGGAGGTGGTCACATGATTGGAAGTCTAGGTGTTGAAGCTAGAAGTTTAGAACTGAGAGGGGATGGGGTCGACCGTGGCAGAGAGGGTAGCAGCGACGAGCGATGCAGGACAACAGCGAAGGTCGAGGGTGGTCTCGCTATTGGTGAACTGGCAGCGCTCGGAGTTACATAAATTGCAAAACCGAGAATGCCTGTTCGGCTTTCACGAACTTATTTGTGTGCCTCTTCCTCACTCTGTAGCAAGACATCACTCCTCTCTCCTCGAGCGACGAGCTCCAAAAAGACACCTATCTTCTCGTCCAAATTTTATCCTCCTCTTTTTATTGGATTTTGTCAGGCTTATTCCTCCATCAGTGAAAAGGCTTAACATTGGCTCACAAACACGGTTTTGTTGATCACGTACTTTGCTTTAGTACTTTAAAGCAAAACAAAAAGGGAGAGGGCCCCCTTCCTGCCATTAGGATAAGGATAAAAATAAACAAAATAAAGGTGAGCAGGTGGAGCCCGGAGGCTTGGTGGAGATCAATGAAGGTGAAGAATGAGATCCACAAGTTTAATAATTTCGTTTCTTTCCATCTTAAAGTAAGGGGGTGGATAAAGACAATTCAGGAATGAATTTAGAGCCACCCGTAACACATTTCCATGGATAACCGGCTTGCACTATTTCCACCGCATAAATAATTAAATCCACCCCATTTACACTAAAATAACAAACATGTTCCCAATCTTACAATTACAATTTAAAATGATGGCCTCACTCCTTTTTTTCTATTTTTCCTTTTTCTATTTAGATCTAGTTACCTGATTAAACATTTCACTATTTTTGTTTTTTAGTGTATTAGAGAAAAAAAAATTCATTCTTAATATTCCTATGGCATTTTATAAGTTTCGTATAAAATTATATTGCCAATAGTAAGGAAAAAAGATATTCTTTCATATAGTAAAAAATTGAAAAGTCTTGTTCATCATTGATCTCATAACAACTTATCTATCATTTGTCCATCTTATCTCAAAAGCTCACTTTCTTGGTGAACTTCTTAGTTTTTTAATTTCATTATTTAACAGGCCTCTCTATTTACTATTTTCATGAATTTATCTTTTTTCCTTACTATATTGGCAAGATACCTTTACACAAAAAATGTATAGGTTTGAGGAATATTTAAAAATACACTAAAAATATTATGCACAGGGAAACATCTTGATATTTTTTCATAAAGTGTTTATGGATGTAAATAATCTTTGTCAATCCAAATAATGATATTTTGCTAACATTTTAAGCAAAATTCTTATTTTTTTGCAATGTTTTGATTTAATTAAATTTATCTTCTAAAATTTCATGTTGGAGTATGTATTGTGATTTTATTCTGAAAAATCATCAAAGAGGTTTTCTTTTTTTTTATCTATTTGATCATCCCATTATTTGGAGTGAAATACATCAGAAGTGCCTACCACTTTAGTGCCACAACTTTTTGACGACTCACTTAAGGGTCAAAATTGGAGAAAAACGATCAGTTAAGTACTTCCGGCAAAAATTCCAGCTAGATAAATTACATGACTTTTATAATTAATAATGTTATCTGACATGGCATTTTTTGGCACTAAAGGAATCATTTTTTCATTAAGATTGGCACTAAAGTGATCACTATTTAACAACGATTGGCACTGAAGTGATCATTTCTTTACAATAACTGGCACTAAAGTGATCACTTCTTAACTTGCTATACGACGTTGTTTAGGGGTTTTTTGGCATTGAAGTGGTCCCATTTTCATTAAAATTGGTACTAATGTGATCATTTTTAACAATAATTGACACTACAGTGATCCTTTTTTTCAACACCAGCACAAAAGTGATCACCTTTTTAACTCACTACACGACGTCATTTAAAGATTATATGCTCACCGGGCATGCCAGCAAGCCACGTAGGATTGAGAAATTACAAAGTTATTGTCGAGTCAGATTTTCGGCAACTCATATTAGAGTTGGCATTTACGTGATCATTTTTTTTTTTTAAAGGTGACACTTAAGTGAGCCAACGAAAGATTATGGCACCAAATTGAGCACCCTACACAAGTTAAGGCACTTTTGGTGTACTTCTCCCCCATTATTTGTATATGTATGTAAAAAGATAATCACCAAGAATGGGTTTGATGGTGATATACATGAAAAAAAATTGGAAATATGTAAACAAAATGCATTAAAAAGTTATCTATTTCAATTTGTTATGTACTCTAATTTACAATTTACTCATAAATGCTCAACAACATAGAAAAGAACTAAGTTTCTTGACAATTTCTCTTTTTAACGAAACAAACTTTCATGGAAGTAAAATCTAACGATGGAAAAAAAAAATAATGCCTTTAATATACATGGAAAAACTACAAGAAACAAAAAATATAAGTGTGAAATTCCTAATTATGGTAAGTGGGTCTTATAGATATAGAAAAACAAAAGAAAAGTAAAGTAAATTTGGAACCATAAATTTGCATGCACTAGGTTTTTCGAAAATTTCTCTTTTCCATCAAACAAACTTTTATGGAAGTAATATCTAACAATAGAAAAAAAAAAAAAACATAATATCTTTAATATATGTGGAAAATTTATAAGAAACAAACACTAAACATGTGAAATTCTTAATTATTAAATACAGAAAGACCCAAAAAAAAAGGAAATTAATTTGGGACTACCACTTTACTCTATTGAATAATTTATGTATAATTTTGTCTTTTTAGTGAAAACCGGGTGAATTTATTCATATAGAGAATGGAAATTATGCCATCCTAAATAATTCTACACGAAATATGAAGAAGTGAAAAATATGAAACTAATAGAAAAGGTAAAAATGATCTTGTCTTCGGATTCCATTCCCTATTTATAAAGACCTAAAACTAACCCCTCAAACATAGCCCAAACCAAACTTTGACTCTTAAGCCACACCCCTATTTGATTCATTTCTTAACTCTCTCTTTAAGCCAAATTTCGAAAGAAAAAAAAAATCCTCCCACCAACACCAATATCAACAAGACCCAAACCATGTCCAAAAACAACCGAACGGACAAAAAATGAAAGACGTCTCGGGATCATTGGCGGTGATCATGGTGCCTCTTCCGGCGCAAGGCCACCTCAACCAGCTCCTCCAGCTCGCCCACCTCGTCGCCTCCTGCGGCGTCCCTGTCCACTACGTCGGCTCCTCCTCCCACAACCGCCAGGCCAAGCTCCGCTCGCACGTCCCGCCCTCGTCCGTGCCCAGCGACATCCGCTTCCACGATTTTCCAACCCCGCCCATCCCCTCCCCCGCCCCCAGCCCTAATTCCCCTTACAAGTTCCCCTCCCACCTCCAGCCCGCGTTCGACGCCACTTCGTCACTTCGCGGCCCCTTCGCCTCCCTCGTCCGCTCCCTGTCCTCAGTGTCGAGGCGGGTTGTAGTGGTCTACGACTCGCTGATGGCGTCTGTGGTCCAGGACACTGCCTCGGTCCCCAACGCCGAGATTTACGAATTCAACTCTGTTTCCGCATTCACGCTCTGTTGGTTCACGTGGGAGAGCAAAGGGATGGCGCCCCCGCCGGAGGTGGAGGCTGACATCGCGGAGCTCATCTCCTCCAAGGGCTTCCCGTCCATCCTGGACTCCTTCACCGACGAGTTCATGAAGTTCAGGGCGTCGCAGAAAGAGTGCAAGAAGTTCAACTCGGGATGCATCTACAACACATGTAGGGTCATCGAAGGCCGCTTCGTAGACTTATTTGCCAGCGCAACAGCGAACGGCACCGCAACCAAGCACTGGGCAATCGGGCCGTTCAACCCGGTTAAAGTACCCGAAAAGAGGTCGAGAAGATCGGCTCACTGGTGCATGGAGTGGCTCGACAAGCAAGCACCGAGCTCGGTGATATACGTGTCATTCGGCACCACGACGGCGCTGAGCGACGAGCAGATCCGTGAGATCGCCACGGGGTTAGAACGTAGTGGACAGAAGTTCATCTGGGTATTGAGGGAAGCTGATAAGACGGACATTTTCGGCGGAGGAGGAGAGGCGAGGAAAATCGAACTGCCCCAGGGGTTCGAGGAGATGGCGGCGGCTCGAGATTTAGGGGTGGTGGTGAGGGACTGGGCGCCGCAGCTCGAGATCTTGGGGCACCCGGCGACCAGCGGGTTCTTGAGCCACTGCGGGTGGAACTCTTGCATGGAGAGCATCAGCATGGGAGTGCCGATCCTCGCGTGGCCTATGCATTCGGATCAGCCCCGGAATGCAGTATTGATCACAAGAGTCCTCAAGATGGGACTCACCGTCAAGGATTGGACGAGCCAACACGACGTCGTGAAGTCCTCCATCATCGAAGGCGCCGTGAAGGCGCTCATGGGGACGGAGGAAGGGGAGGAGGTGAGGAAGAGGGCGGCCGAGTTAGGGGCGGCCGTCCGGGGGTCGATGGATGAGGGCGGAGTTTCTCGGGCCGAGCTGGACTCTTTCATTGCTCACATCGCTAGATAGATTTTCTCCGTTGTCCTTCTTCTTTTTTTCCCCGCATCAATGATAATCAATGATAAATCATAGTTAGTGGAGGAAAGAAAGATAACATTATATATAAAGTTATTGTACGATTGATTTGATGAACAATAATCAATCGCAAAATAAATATTATATAAGAGCTTCTGTTTTTAGTAAGATTTAATATAAATTCATTTTACTCTTAACTTCATTTTATATTCTCAATATATGATTGACTTGATCTAATAGAATGAGTTCAAATATTCATCTATTCATATTTATTCGAATAGTTTTAAAGAGTCATGATTGCGATTTGTCTTCTAAGCTCTTGAATCATGCGGTTGTTGTGACGGATGTTTCTATTTGGGGAGTCTTCTAAGCTTTTGAATGTAAATTCATTTTATATTCTCAATATATGATTGACTTGATCTAATAGAACAAGTTCAAATATCCATCTATTCATGTCTATTTGAATAGTTTTAAAGAGCGATTTGTCTTCTAAGCTCTTGAATTATGCGGTTGTTGTGAAGGACATATCTATTCAAAGAGTCTTTTAAGCTCTTGAATATAAATTCATTTTATATTCTCAATATATGATTGACTTGATCTAATAGAATGAGTTCAAGTGTTCATCTATTCATATCTATTCGAAGAGTTTCAAAGAGTCATGATTGCGAATTGTCTTCTAAGCTCTTGAATTAAATGGTTGTTGTGAAGGACATGTCTAAATTATGTCCTAGACATCCTAGGAATAAAGTTTTGTACTTCAAAATTTAATACCAGATCAATCTAAATCATTGTGCTTCATCATGCACCAAAACCAACGAGTCTCTCATATACAGAGGAAAGGTAAAAAACCGAACTACCAGTCATGCTCTCACCAACATACTCCCATTAATATAATATAATCGGAATTTATACAAAGATGGTGTATACATTACTATGCAAAAAATTCTTTAGTTCTGATAATAATCGCAAACTCGATTACGGTCACTTGCATGGTTGCAAAATTTAGATTAGGAAAAACTTAAAGATTAGAATATCAGAATTGATGTGATTTTATGATTAAATAGATTTACAAGTGTTAACTCTAATAATTCGTGCAGTCAAATTTTGATGATCACCGATGGCCCGCCTTTTGTTTTAAAAAATAATTAGATTTTGAAAGAAATTTTTGGTAACATGTGAGGTAATGATTGTGTTGAGCAAAAAGATGTTTCAAAGTGCGATTAACTGGTCCTGATTGTGAAGGGTTCAGACATCGAATTTTCTCGTATAATCGCGAATACGATGTTCGACGACTGGACCATTTCTTAGATTTCTCTGGATGGGCACAAGTTTAGCTTGACTACGGCCTTGGAAAGTTGGCGGGAAAAGTGAATTGTGACCCAAGAATAATAAGTCCAACCAGCCGCCCTCTTAATATAATAGTCTTTTCTTCTGACTTCAACCAGCGACCATATTACAATAATTGTCATTTTCTTTTTTCTAAATGACACTATGTATAGTGTCGCTTGTGGATAATTAAATAAAGTTTAATCATATCATATACCATCCACTAAAAATGAATTTCAAAAGTGGTCCACATAAAAAAAAAAAAATCCATAAGCAATCTGATCGACCATTAATTAGATGATTAGTGAGAGAGTGGATAGCTAAAACCCCAAATCAAATCACTTGTGGAAAATTCTTTGTTGCACAGTTAATTACTTAAACTTTAATCTTAAATATGTGTGTGAACAAGGTCTCACACTATGGTATGAAAATATTTTGGATATGGAAAAAAAAAAAAAAAGGAACAGTTGCTGCAATTCGTTGGACAGTCATGGGATTTTTAATTCAGGAATTAAAATTTCCTATTGATATTCACCGCCTACAAGTTGTTGGTCAGAGCTACTTATAAAGTTTAGAGGCCTAAGTGGTTGGCGCTTCCTTTTTTCTTTTTTCTTTTTTTTGTCCAAAGTATGTAGGGATGGGATTAGGAATGACAAACGAGCTGGTCTCGGCTCGATCACCGAGTTGGTTGGTATTATTTCAATCTATGCAATTTGGTCCACAAATAGGATCAAGTCAGATCTTTCGCATACCATATACTTATGCTATTGGCTCCCATACAGCAGCCCAACGGTTGAAAACGACCAAGCTATAGAACCCAATTCTCAGAGAGTTGCTTCTGACATTATTGGACCTTCGCTTTGCTTTACATCCGACTCCACCTGAATCCTGCATCCCTGAACATACAGCCGAACACAGTACAACATCCAAAACAAAATGATCATTATGAAGTCTTCTATGCCTTTCCCACCAAAGATGATCAGTAGAAGCACACCAAGAAAGCTTCCGAGCACCAGGTGATCTATTGCAGCCATGCAACTCCAGAACTTTTCTCCAAACCGGGTTAGAAAAACCGCAGGCAAAGAATTAAGTGGTTCCTGCTCTCATCCTCCAACCAACGTAAAGGGCAAGCCATAGATGGCTTGCATCTCTCGAGTAGCCAGCCTTTTAAGAACGACCAACCGTGCAATAAACAGTCCTTGGGAATATATCGGTTGAACCAGATGCAACTATACCTTTACATTCTGCCCTCTCTCTTTGTCGCATTCCAAGCACCAGCAAAAATGTAAATGCCACTAGAACTAGGAACCCAAAAGCTGATCAGAGACATTGGAGTCAGGGTATAATATTCCAGAGATAGGAAATTGTATATCCCAAAGCACGTCAGATCTGGCTGAAGGCCAATTCCAGTCCTAGCCATTTATAACTTTTGAGACCTTACAAACCAGGCCTAAACTTGAATTACACACAATCCCATCCAGGAAACTCGTCCAATAAAGGACCATGAGGGTGCCGTGAGTCAAACCATAGCCTAAATTCAGATAATTTCAGACCCGATTTATCTTGAGGTTTTTAAATAATTTTGTTTTTCCAATTGAAAGAAGCCATTCAAGATAAATACAATCGTAGATCTAGAAATAACATAGACTTCTCTTTTATTCTTTCTGCACATTTAAAGTAGAACAGGGTAGGTCTATGGCCAAAAATGGTTTTCTGTGAAGACAAGGCAAAAAAGAAAAAGGCACTCCTTCATGAACATCAAAGAACAAACTACTAATATTCCCTTAAAGATGCTATCAAAGAAAACTCTACGACAACCCCTGTCATCATGTAACCAAGAAAATCAACAGCCAAATGAATCTTAACAACTGGCAAACAAATATATAATGCATAACAAAGCAAGGGCTCGATTGAGTGAAAGTATAGAAAAGGAAAGATATCGGCCTGGTCATTCAAAGTTCAAACAGTACAAGCAAATTCTTAGGGAAAGTGAAAGCAGAAACAGGATGAGGAAGTGAACTGAATAATCAATCATTCGGCAAGTCTTTACAAAATGTCATCCTGCTGCTAGAATGACCCACATTTTTTCATCAAATTATGCACCGGTTTCTGCAAGAATAATGCTAATAACTATTAGGAGTAGAGCAATCACAGAAAGCTACTCCAGGCTTGAGGGAAAAGAAACGAACATTCACCTCCATTTAAAGCTTAGAATCTAGAAATCCTTCTTTCTGGAAGAGCGTCAAGAAAATCCAATGAAATAAGTCTATGGAGCTGCACGCACAGGCATTCAACAGGGCAGGACAGGAAGCTCCACTTTGCTAAAGGACTAGAAACTGGCACGCCCATGCTCCACAAGGCAAAATTTCAGTGGAATGCCTCCACATTGTCTTTCAATAGCTTCGATTTCCATTTTAGATGGTGGTTGGCCTCTGCAAGTAGCCAATTTGCGAAAGATTGAAACAGAGGCATTGACAATACCATAAAAGTTTTTCAGAAAATATACTGATCAACACTGTTCTTACACTTCTTAACCAAAAAAAAAAAAACACTGTTCTTACACACACGCGCATCAAGATTTAGCGGAATTTCATGTTCTTTTCTCAAGATAAGCCGATTCAGCCACTTTGATTCACTTAAGTGAAAACAAATTCTCCAGATATAATATGTTTCTCTGCAGAATTTGGGACTTAGGTATGTTCTCAACTTACATTAACGGAAACATTGGTTACCAAACCCAGGAATGAGAAACTTAGGTCCTGGAATAGCATATCGAAATTCAATAATTTGCATAGGCAATCAACGCGATGAGAAATTTCAATTATCTGCTCAAATTGCAGAGAGAATACTCAAACACATGAAGCTTTATGCAGGGCCATCCTAAGAAAAAGATGAGAGTTATAGAAATTTAATAAATTATTACCTGGTCAAGCTAAGCACATAGCTTGGATCACCAGGTGAAGATTTTCTGAATTTTCCATTTGGGAGATAAACATCAAATACCAGCTTCAGGTCATTCAAGTCCATCTTTATAAATCTTTCAATTACAGGATTGCAGTCTTGTAGCTTCAATAGAAGGAGTTCAGACAACCGTTGCTCCAAAGGTAAGTGTTCAAAAAATTATAAAGAACCCAGATCATGATTTGTCCTGCGCTGAAGGAATATGTCAAGGTCCAGCTTGAGGCACCGATAACTCCACATGTAGAAAGACGTTATGACAATCTCAAAATCAATAAAATTTCCGTGGACTTTATGACCAATTCTTTAGTTTATCCCATTAGGCAAAAGTTCATACGTCCGTCCCTAATCACAGAGAACCTCAGGAGGACAAAACAAAATTAAAAGACAGAAATATATCAATTTGGTCGAGCGTCAAAATCGCAATTAGACAATCGCGGACAGCATGAAGGCCAAGCAACAAACATAAAAGCGAACAACATCTCAGCTTCGACTTTAATTCTATATAATCAATTGTTCTTTATTGTATGTATGATGATTTTGGAAGGAATAAGAGGTAAGCCAATCGAGTATTTTAACGGGATATATAGAAAAGTAGAGATAATCATAATCATTTTTTCTAATAAAGAAAAACAAAGTCCTCTACTTTGAAAATAATGAATTTTATCGATTTTTTCTATTTTAAAATAAATAATTCTTCTCTGTAACTTCAACTAATTCTTTCACGCGATAAATTATTTGTTGAGGACTTTCAAAAAATAAAAAAATAAAAAGACCTGTTCATAAGAACGTATTAGACAGTCTCTCATCGATATATAGTTTAGCTGCCGCCGTGCAAAGCCGTTTTCGTTTCCTAACGAGGAGGAGGCCCACCGGCATCCACGTAGGCTGATTACGTGTCCAAAAAGGCAATCCAAGGTGGGCCCCATACCTCCTCCTTCAATGCAGTCTGCAGTTTCTCTCTCTCTCTCTCGTTTTCAAGGTGCTGCTGCTGCTGCTGCTTTCCCTCCTGCGTTCTGCTCTTCCCCCCTCTCGCTCTCCCTCGCGCCGCCTCGTCTTCGACGGTGTTGCATTCTCATCTCCTCTCTCTCTCTCTCTCTCTCTCTCTCTCTCTCTTCTTTTCTTGCTCCGCCCTTTGTTTTCTTGTTTTGGCGAAGATGGCGACTCGCACATGCACGGATGATCCCGCGTATCTTTTTCTTGCCACATCTACCGCGGAATCGCGTGCGTTAGCTGTCGCGGCTTGTCGACATTTTTAGAAGCTGCCCATTACGGGATAAAGTCCACATCTTTGCACCTTCTTCGTAATGCGTGCACAGCCTCTTTTTATCGAGCCTCGAGACAAGAACCGGCGGTGACCGAAGCCATCTTACCCACAATCTCTGTTCTCCGTCTTCTTCTGGGTTGCTCTTGTTTTCTTCTTTTTTGGGCCGGGATTGAAGCGTTTCTGTTCGATCGAGTTTTGGGAGTTTCAACTCGGCGATTCTGAGTTCATCTGCTTCGACTGCGATGCTTTTGACTGCGTGTCTTGCCGGCTTTGTTTCGCTCGAGTGATTCGGTCGCGGTCGTAGTTTTTGACAGCTATTCGCCTCGGGGCTGGTTCGCATCATTGATCGAATGGGAATATTCATGTCCTTAATTTATTGCTAGAGTGACATTCCTGCGTGTTTTGGTTTCTCAGGGGGGTGATTTCATGTTCTGCGTTGATGCAGCCGACTGGGTATTTCTCTTCCTTTTTCTTTTTTTTTTTTGACCTTTTTCTATTCTGCCGGTTTTTTTAGCACATTTCTTGCTTTTTTAATGTGCTTTTCTCTTGATAGCTTATGGATAGATTTCTTAGCTTTTCCGTTCAATGGCCATGAAAAACCGATCGTTTTGTGTTCTAGTTGTATAATTTCCACGAATGTTTCCTATGCCCAATCTACCTGCGAATAGCTGCTGTATAGTACATGTCGTTTGCCCCTGTAAGCTTGCTTAAACCACTTCATGCGTATTTTGACTCGTGAACTTTCATCGACATCAGTGTTTCGGGAATGGTAATGTTAAGAACAGAGATTTGATGGCAAATTGCAAACTTTTCCAGGATAAACAGCTGCGAGATTATGACATGGGATCTCTGGGATCCACCCCAAATCCAAGGTTCTCCTGCCCTTTACTCATTTCATTTTCTTTTTTCAACATTAAGGTTCCTTGTGTGTGCCATTGCGGTTTTATGATTCAATTTTTTTCTCTACAGTTGCACCAGAGAGCAGCATCGACATGCAATGTGGGTGTCAACATGACTTCCATGGAGGTTATGGTGTTGGTGAGTTTTCATCCTTGTCTTCTCTGCAAGTCCTGGCGGTGTTTTTCTTGTCATCCGTAACGGTGGAACTATGATTCCAACTATATCTGCTGGTTGCAGATCTACTAGAAGAGAATGCAGCGAATGAGATGGCTTGTGTACAAGCGCTGCAAATATTGGTAAGGAAGGCCGATGATGAAATTGATGAACTAGAAAAGCATCTGGTGTGCCTGCAGAGTGAATTAGCGTGTATCGAATATGAAGAATGGCCTAACATATGCTGCAATGCATTGAAAGAAAAGATTGATCACTTCCATGTATCTCTGAAGTGGTTGAGGTGTAGAGATCAAGATGATTCTGGCGCTCATTCAAATATGAATGAGGAACCTGCTGAGAGAACGCATGACATGGTGAAGGCTCTACTCAGGAGCTACTGCCATGAAAAGAACCAGGTTTGGCTCATGAATTTTTATCATTCTACTTATAATGGCAACCAAACCTGCGCTTGCGGTGGCACCAGGATCTGATGTTCCTAACTAAATCCAAAGAGCATGAGGAGAAAGGAATAGTTGACACAGTATAATCTCATGTTCATTGGACATAAGATTGATGTGCCAAAGATTCAATGTCTAACTGCTTTTTTTCACAAATTAAATTGTGGCATTCATTTTGTCAATTGCTTCCAGTTCCTATGTCACGAATACTTAGGTTTATCGTCATTGTCTTTTGTTTATTGATTCTTCCATGCTTGAAGATTCGAAAGAATGAACAGTCCTCATAATTGAGAAATCTGCCATTGGTGGTAATTTTAACAGTACTCTCGTTCTTCCCTTCGTGGTTTTAGTTGAGAGATATCCTCGTTTCTATGTAGCAATAAGCAATACCATGTATGAATCTTCCTTATATACTAATCAGTAGTATGTGTGTGCTCTTTGTTAGATTGGTAAGCGTGTTGAGTTTAATAAATCACTTGTCGGCATCCTCTTTTTGACCCTATTGACCTATTCATCTTATATATAAGTGGCTGACAAGTAACGTCAGAAAGCAAGCATCCCCCTCCTTTGATCAATGTATGTCACAAACAGGGGTTATAAATATTTAATTGGGCCACATCTGTTGTATTGTTACGACTGAAGGAATGTCTTCAAGAAGTACTTTCTTGCTTCTACACATTTATTTACGTCTTAAAATCTATGCATTGACACAGCACCTCTTTTGGCAAAGCATGAGGAAATATCTTAAGACAATTATTTCTGCCTTTGTAGTTTGCAGTTTCCTTTTTGCTTCTTTTAACATATGTGAATGTCATATATTCATTGTGTGTTCCTAATAGAGCCACCAGCAGCTTCTAACTTTTATATAGTTCATCTAGTGACTGATGATGACTGCCTTTTGCAGAAGCGTGAACAATCTCTGCAAACAGTTGAGGGAAGTTCCAGTACGAATGCAGTAGATGATTCATCTGCTCATTCCAATTCTGACGAGAAACAATGGGAGGAATCTCATCCCGAAGCTTTACTTTCAGAGGTTGGATATGCTTCCTTAATTGTTTGTCATTTGCAGCCCTAAAATCATCAAACAAGTCTGAGGAAAAGAGAGTTATTTCTTTCTTCAGAAGATAAAAGTGCATTTAGATTACTTACCTAAAAAATGTACTTCTAAGTTCTCTGCTCAGGTTTGATATAGTACCTCAGCTCAAATGTGCAAATCATGGCACTGTTGCATTGTTGAATCATCTTTCTAGTCTGATTCTACTGCTGCAGGAACTGTTCCCCTATCTGACTTTCACCTCTGCTTTTTTCCCCTTGCTATCCATAGCCCTCAAGTACCAGCATCAAAAGCTCCAGTTCGTCTGCTCTAAGAGATGAAACTACTTGCAATGGGAATATGATCAAGGTGTGTGAGCCTAAACTGGAAGTTAGTGATGATGTTGAACATGGAAATGGTAGTGCTATAAATAGGAGCAGAATCTTAAATCAGCCTTTGAAGCTGCAGGAGAGCACCGCCAAGTCTGATGAGGTAAGAATTTCATTTTCTTCATTTGTTTCAGTAAAAGTACCTCCATCTTTTTCATTGTGTTTGGGAAGTTGAAGGGCAGAACTCTCAGAAAAGCACTTAAATGCAATGTCAACTCCATCAGTGACACAATTATTCATATCAATGGCCAGCCTTCAGATGCAACCACTGAATATACTGTTCCAGATCCTTCTATTGATGATGGTGGCTGCAATCGAAGAACAAAGACATCTAACACTGCAGCACTTCCAGAAAACAACAGAAATCCTGATAAAGAGCCAATATATAGCGATCAAATGCTAAAAATCGCCTTGAAATATGGAAAAGAAGAACCAAAGGCTGCTCTTACCAAGAAGCAGGCCTTGCCGATCTCATCTTTGTTTGTTAGAGGGGAAACCAGAAATTCTGACACTGAAAGTTCTGCCTTGACCTCATTGGTAGAGCTAGAGGACCAGAAAAGTGAACACGTGATGAAGACAGATCCTGGGGAAGAAGACAAAGTTTCTACTGCAGTCAAATTACTGGATGATGCTTCTGTTGCTGATAGATCCAACTTGATCTGCTCAAAGAGGCCACAGAAGCAGAAGTACAAGAGGGAAATAGAGCAATATGAAAATGTGTCAAGTTCTGAAAGATCGCAGCAAGTGGAAATTGCACCAAGTGCATCCCTTTCAAAGACCGTAGGGGGATGGATGTCCGGAATTGTTAATGAGTGTGCCAATGTAAATAAGCCTCCGACTGGAAAGATTTTGAACGAGCTTATTCTTGCGATCAACTCCGAAGCCAAATCTCCTGCTCTTGCCCCTGATGTTAGTGCAGATTTGGTTCATCAGCAACAAGGGAAGAGACTGAAGACATCAAACACAGCAACTTCCATGAGGGTTACCCATGCACGTGTTAAATTGGGCGACTTAGAAGCAGAAGTATCTGGTTCTGGATGTAAGGCCGAACCACTGATAATCAAACATGAGAAATCAGATGATTTACACAACAAGCTGGGGATATTGCGGCCTCCTGCTGAAATCAGTTTGGAGAGTTTGAAGGTAAATGATCTGAGGGCCATTGCAAAGGAACACAAACTCAAAAACTACCATAAGCTTAAAAAAAAGTTGCTGGTCGAGCAAATATCTAATACATTGGGTCGTTGCTAGATCACAGGTGCGTATTTGCAAGTATGGTTTGTATCTGCTATGTGCTTACAGCTTGTATTTGCGCATATGTGGGTATTTTTGCAACTTCAATTGCACCTTGGAAAGCTTCGTGCTGATCCGTGTGGGTTACAGGATTGGCTCCATGTTCAAAGGACCACGGCGAGAAATCATACATCAGGTGATACACAGTAATAGGTACTTGTAGTAAGTAAAACTTTATTACACATGTTCAGATGTACATAAATAGGTATACACGTGCTGAAAGAGTAGGCATCTAGGAAATGATAGAACAATTACATAGTCATAGACTGTCAGGTTTCCCCACAAATCCATGTACTGAATCACTTGTCTTTTGCACTTCGTACACTCCGCAAAGTAGAAACAATGTGTTGTCCTGGAGTTGGAGTTTGTATATTTCGTTTGTGAATGTTGACTAAGTGCAGCGGGTACACTATCGAACTTGAAATTTTCAATTCTGCTAACGCCATATATTGTCTCGGGGAACGAATGTCACTAGTCATTCTCCTGGTCGAAATTTAAACTTCATATTCGATGCTTTGGTTCAGAAAAACAAAGAAAGCTAGATTCAAACATGACAAATTCCACAATGGATGGCGGGCTTAGACAGCCACTTAGGAGGTAGACTTCCTTTCTGACCGGTTTTTACAATATAATCTGCAATTTGGTTAACGTCACATGGATAGTGAACTATTGAGTCACGTGGATGGTGAACTATTGAGACTCCTTTCATTTGGGTCATTAAATTATTGCATTCTTCAAATAAGCATCCGGGGCCCGTGGACTTTGAGATGGGTCTAATAAAGCACTGAATAACCGATCAGCTACCGGCTGATATCCACAGCTGCAGATCACTTGCAGCCTCCAACAGTTCACTTGAAGGCTTCATTTGGTTAAGCTTTAACGTTTATTATCTCAGCCCAATGGAAATGAACACAGAGATTTAGCACTCACATTGTCTTATTCATAGTAAGAGTTAAATCTTAAGCTGCAGGGCTTAAATATACCCACTAGTTTGCCTTTTCTAGACAACACTTCTCTTGATTTATAGGTCATCTACTACTACGACAGCCTATGATAACGAAAAATTATTAGGTGCTTTCGGAGAATTTCGGGTGGTCATTTCATAGGTCATTTGATGATTTTGCAGTTTGTCATGAGACTAGCTGAGCTTAGTAATGCCATAAATTTACCCTGCCTTAAAGTGAGGGATCCGGCAGAGGATGCATCTTTGCTATCCATTTGCTCTTTCCTTAAATTAGAATCCATATCCCAGTTACAACCCAACTACCCCGCAACATGAAAAAGTCAAAAGAGACTAGAAAAGGGCTTGGATAAGAAGTGCGATCCGGTTGGATCCATCTTGATTATGGTAAGCAGATTTAATCATTAAGAACAGGTAGATAAAAGTGCCTCCTTAATATGAGAAGGGCTTGGAAAGATTGCAAAATCCTGCATAAAAGCTGTGCAGCCAGTTCAAGCTGGAACGTAAGAGCTACCAGTTGATCATAATATAGATGTACTAATTCAAAATCCATTATAAATCCATTATGTTTCTGTCTTGCATACAAGTAAATGCCTCTGAGAAGATGCTGATTTCTTATTATCGCTCTCTTGGAAGAACAAGCTGCTCAAGGCTGACCGAGAAGTGAAGGTCGGTAGAAAGCATGGCTCTGTGCAATCTCGATTCGTTCACGAGGGTCATTCAAGGTTTCGTCCCTCAGTGCTTGCAGGATAGCTCGCGCAGGTTCTTCCCTGGCAAATGGCAACCACACAAAAATGATTTTCATAGAAGGGATTCAATGATTGGAGGGAGCTGAAATTAGTCAGCTTGCAAAATGAAACGGATTAGCTTATGTTCAAGAGAATGAGCTGATATTGATCGCAATATATGAACATATACTAGACAGTAATCGCAATGCGGAAAGTACCTCACTATCAGAATCTTATATAGTGTCTTCAGGATCGGGCATAGTTCAACAGGCGCAACAGGCTTCTTTTCTTCAGGATGCAACACGCTTAAGCTCGACTGGCTCAATAGTTCATAGAAGGCTCCGACAGCTGAGACACCCTGTAATTAATATAACAAAGTCGACAACAGTTGAGCGTAAGATCAAACATACTAACAGAAGGAAATTATGCGAATATATACACAACCTACAGGAACTATTAAATGAACTCAATCATCACAGTTATGTGTAAGCTGACAATTGCATTAAGACCGTGAGGTCGCCAACTATGACAACCTGAATCATTCCTTTTCCGCTGATATTATCTCCCATGTCCAGGTTCAGCTGCCCCTTGGCTAACATCTGCCCGTACCATGCATTACGACCTTTCAACAATGTCACATATGTGTCGGCCAGCAAAGGTCCAGCAAGTTTCTCCGGTTCTTCCGCCAACAAATGGGTTATGAATATCATCTCCGATGTACAGTGTGCAAAGTACACCGATTTGCTTGTAGCACTTTCATTGGTAAGAGCAGCAACCATTCCTGGAGAATTCCAGCACAGAAGGAACAAAATGCCCGCAGGCTCTCAAAACAAATATATAAGATAAGATAAGATAATGTTGTGGACGTGATTGCATTATATACAATTACTGAAGTACTGGCAAATTACCAGCTCCGATGGCATAGACATTCTTAAGGCCGCCCATGACCTCATGTGTGACAAGATCGCTGTTGTCCCACACTATAAAATGGGGTTGCCTTAAAAATTTCGCAAGAGGCTTCCTCCATTTGTCAGATCCACATATTCGAGCATTTGCGTATTCCTTATTGTAAATCTCAGAAGCGATATTCGGTCCACCTAGATAAAGTATGTTCTCTATGGGGACTCCAGCTGCCAAGCATGCGGATAACATAAAACGCTTAGGAAGCAGATGGATGCAACCACCCATTTGTATAAGCGAGGCAAATAAGCAAGATTGAACTTCAATGCAACAGATAAATGGAGTGAAAACTCAAATTGTCAAGTGAATGATGCTCAGTGTTGGAAGGGAAGTACTCATCTATGTGTTAAACAGACAGAAATATGAATCTGAGTTTCTAAATATTCTCTTCCATGATTTCCTTTGTATATTTTTGCTGTAGCAGAGTTGGCTAGACTAGGACCAAAAGTAAAATTAAATATGGCAAACAGATTTCCACACACAAATCAGCAAGAGAGCAAAACCCCAGGACAGCACACTCTAGAGAAAGAGAGGACTAATAGATAATTACTAGAACTCCAGAGAGGCAACTCTTACTTGTGCGGTTAATCATCTGAGTGGGAGTTATAATATGAGGTTCAGGATCTAATGCAGCTTCAATGCCCTTCGCCAGAGAGATAATGATGGGCATGGTGATCCTCTCCTTCCAGTAACGATTGATCTCTTCAAATACCTCACTTGTCTCCGTGGAAGGCAACCCGTTCACCACAATGTCAGCGTCCCAGATGGCCTCCTGCAAGTTGGTGACCACCTTCAAGGGACAGAGAGGCGTGTCGATCATGTTTAAGCAGAAACCATCTTTCAGAATCTCATCAGCAAATAGAGTACGATCGCCAAGTCTAGCCTCAACGTACTTCAGATACGCACAGCGTCGTATCAACCTCCTCAAGACATCCTCCCTTGAATTTATGACTTCGAAAAGATGTTCAGCTGTGGCTCTATCGACGGCTCGACCAGGCCTTCGCCATATCCTGATTTGAACTTTGTCACGAAATTGGCCATAGCTATCTTGAAGCAGAGCTGCAAAAACACTGCCCCAAGCACCGGCCCCCACACCGACAATTCTCAACGGATCGCCATCGGCCTTGAGGAGACGACGCCTGAGCTCGTCGAGTTTTTCCTCCAAAGCATTCCCATTATTGTGAATGGACCCATTTGAGTATCCATTATGAGCAACCCTCTCAACACTACCCACCATTTCTTTCCAAAGAGCTAATACAATACAACTCCAGAATCAACAGATCAACAATACCAGCACCACTTTAATTTCTGAGACCTTCAGGATATCAAAGAGGCGTGGCCCGGGGGAATGTTTGTTTGTCTCACCAGTTCTTACTAACGTTTTGATGGTTGCATTAACTCCACAACAATCAGACCCTGAGAAACCCACCTGATTTTATGCAGCTGCTTCCCTGGACAGCAATCTTTTTACCAAGCGAATGATCAAAACCCCCAGTTGACACCTTGTGGTTGGATATTTTCCGAGTTTCGACGTTCATCAGAAGAATGAAATCCTGTTGGTTGGATATTTTTCACCAAAACTCAAACTAACTCTGCGTATCCACTCAGATTTTCCGACCAACCAAACCGGAGTTTCTCTCTCTCTCTTTTTCTTTTGCGCTACTCGAATTCGAGGCATTTACTTATAGCAAGAACAATTCCACAAAATACTTTTTAAGTCCACGAGATCGAGTCCATCGTCACTAGGCGGATGAAGCGAACTGCCGCACGCCTTCGTTATCTCCGTCTTCCTTAAGTTCGTTCATCTACTATCCAACTACAAAGCTCGATATAAAATTCCCAAAATGCCACTAGAGTATCGCTGGGAAGGGAAAAGAACCGACCTTTCCGTGTCGGTAACTCCAAAGTCGGGCCGTCCAAAATGGGGTCGTTTACTTGTGATCCTAATGACACTCCCCACTTATAAACTTGACTATTTCTTCTGCTATTCAAACTCCATTGCAAGCGGCAAGAACCAACTAAAGCTCGGGTGCATGTTAAGACCGCTGCTGCGACTGCGACTGCGTATTTGAGCGAGTCATGGCGAGCCCAAGAGGAGTTGCATGTTAGCTCAAAAAGCTGAAACGAGAAACTGGTGAGCTGGAGTCATGCAGAGAGAGAGAGAGAGAGAGAGGAGGGGGGAGGCATTGAATGAGATGGAGGGATTAGTTGGGCAATAAATATTTTGGAAGCTGCCAACTTCCCGAAACAGTCATTAATACGAGACCTCCGAAAGGACTTGAAACATAACACATGGGGTCCCAGTCGCAGTCCCCGTGGTCCTCGTGGCTTGTGTCCTTTGCCATATGCATCGTGCCCTGTTTTCTTCGTTTGTTGACCTGCTTCTCTCTCTCTCTCTCTCTCTCTCTCTCTCTCTCTCTCTCTCGGGCCGAGCTTCATTACTCAAGCCTGTCAACCCCCAATGTGTTCACGGTTTTTCTGGCAAGGTGAAGTTCGGGCAAAAGAGAGAAATAAAGTGGCGCCGCTAAATCTAGTAAAGATTGATCGGAAAAATGGGCAGATAAGCCTTTAATTGCGCGGGTCATTTTCAACGACCGACCGACTTAAGAGTTGGCTAACGTAGGCTGGATGTACCAAGTGATATTTCCAATATCTGCATGTCATGCAATACATTATAGAATTTCGATTTTATTGTCTTTAATACACTTTACTTCTCTCACAAGTAATTTCGTCTAGTTTTTCTAGCAACTGTCGAATTCGGTGGACTCAGCACGTAAGGTTTCCTCAATCTAGCAGCGTCCGAGGGCAAGGCTATCAAGGAACAAAATGAGACCGATGAAAGACTTTCTTTTTGTGAAAGAGTAGGCTGCAAGACTTGAAGCCTGCATTTGTTATAGAGAGAGAGAGAGAGAGAGGGAGAGAGGGAACCAGAGACCCTTCCGAACAGGACTTTCCATTATAAATGGGATTTGACCTGTACAAATGTCTCTCTGCACTATCGGAGAAAGACTCGATAAACTCTGGCCCTATACAAGCTATCAATAGACAGTAGACCTACAATAATTTTGCCGAAAACTATACAAAAAAATCATACAGGTCAGACTTCGCCTTTCCTCGATTCTCATCACACTCCCAACAGGCCGTGAAGGGGTCAAAAAGCGGCGTTCGATGCCTTTCGCGATGTAGAAGGTCAGCCAGTGGGAGCGGATACAATTACACTTTGCAATTCCTTTCTATGATCACGTCGCAAGTTGTCCATGTTCAGGTACTGGGATCACTGGAACCAAATTCATGAATAGGCTGAAATTGGGTCTGCTCTGGAGGTATGTTGGGTGCAGGAGTAAATGCAGGCTCGAGATTCTCATTCACGCTCTTCTTAGGCCTCTTTAGTCTCTTCGGTTTCTGTGATTGCTGGTCATTATATGGTAAGCTGTCGTCAAAAGGATACTCTGTGGGTGATGAGCTATGTTCGCTCATTTTAGGCGGGTTTCTTGACTTCAACGAGCTTTGCTTGTCAGCAGTGGCTTTCCTCTGCATTACCAGTAGAGCAAATCAAAAAACATGGGAAAGGCAGAGCACGCTACTGATGCCACCCTCATGGACAGTCAAAAAAAGTTCACAGCACAATAAGGCAAAAAGACAGCAAAAAAAGTGTGACAGCAGCAATCCAGTTAGTATGTACATTGACAATAAATGCGATGGGTAAACTACATGCAATAATACACAAGAACCACCTTTTATGCTAAGGAGGCATATAATATAAAAGCTTGCACTGGCACGATATCCCTTCCAACTCACCCACCCCTACTTCACGATAAATGTGCATGAAAAAGTGGGGGCACACACGTGGAGCGCGCAACAAACAAAGAAATACGACATTCAGAACAAGGTGATCTGTTGATGCCAGCAGATATCACATCACCATTAGCAAATATACACTTCACATCCACAACTTTTTATTAAAAATTTTCCAGTAAGTTCAAAATTTTCAGTTCCTCAGTCCACTACTAGAAAATGTTCCCTGGGGGTGTTACGACTCCCCTCCTGCTAACAACTTCAAACGGAATACCTCAGATAACAATGCACATCCCGGTAGGTACTACCGGAGACAGAATTTCATTACTCAGACCAAGAGCTTGCACAAACAACGAAGTAACTTCAGAAGTCTAGGTTTTTTACAACAGTAATAACAAATTTCAACAAATTTACCCCATATCACCTAATTACGCTCCTTTAGTCGTGCCTCATGCCTCTCTCTTTTAGATAGTTCCACAGAGAAAATCATGATTTCTTAAAATAAAATGATGACACGTGTGAGGATACCTTTTTGCTACTGGACTTTGTTTTGTCTGCATCAGGAGTGGGCTCATTTCCAGCACCCTCAGCAGCAATGTTTGTTAAGTCTTCCAAAGACGCATCCCCTTCAGCATCTAAGCGGATGCCCTTCGTTGACTGCTTCTTTCTTTGTCTATCCTTAACCTGACAATGGGATGAGATAATATATCACCCTTTGCAAAACTCAAGCTTCATTTATATTGTGCTTTCTCCATCTTTTAAACACAGAGAACAGGCAAAACTGCATCAGCTAAAGTCCAAAAAAGACAATAATGATAGACATTCTATTCCAACCTGTGGTGGGATCTCTCTTAGTTTTTGCTCCAATTGAGCATCATCCAAAAGTAACGAGACAACATCCTCAGGAGCCAACAGATCGCCCTGGACATGACCACCTGTCATGACAAGCTGCTGAACAGTATTTTTCTGACTAGCTCTTTGAAGAATTTTCTCCTCAACTGTCTCTTTACAGATTAACCGATAAACAGTAACCTACAACACAGAAAGACGACTGAATTTTCATTCGAAGATGCAAATCCAAAATCAACAGGCATATTATAAAACGTTTTTATAGAGGCCAAATGGACACCAACTTCAGCAAGCACAGATGGTTCTGGACTGTTTGCATGCTATCCAAGGTTACTTAAATGCTATGTAAGAAGGGTTCATTCCGGAAGGGGTGGTAGCAAAGATGTACTCCTAAGACAGAAAACTAAAATGAAAAAATGAGGATTTGGAATTAAAGAGAGGCCAAGAGAGTTTTCCGACTAACATCCTTTGTTTGACCCAATCTGTGAGCGCGATCCATCGCCTGCAAATCCAGTGTTGGATTCCAATCACTTTCATAAAATATGACCGTGTCAGCTGCTGTTAAGTTAATTCCCAGTCCACCAGCTCTGGTACTCAGTAGGAATACAAAAATATCATTCCTGCAAGAGAAATAAAACAATTTAACAATAGTTTTTTTTTTTTTTTTTTTTTTTGGTAAGAATTTTAACAATAGTTGTACTACTTAATTTTCCAAAGAGCAAGGAATCACCCACAAAACATCATTTGTATTGCAGACAAAGTGAGTCAGAACATCATTCTAAAGGCCCTACCGATGTTGAAAGTCTCTGACCATATCTCGTCGATCCATAATGGTGGAGGATCCATCCAACCTTAGGTACCTATATTTTCTGTAATTCATATAGTCCTGTAAAGATGTAGTATGTCAGATAACCAGCTTGGAACAAATTTGATCAATAGAAGTATCCACTAGTGATAAATATTGTTATATGAACATCAATCCATTTCTCCCCGTGATAAGAGAACGTTGACGCTATCATGCACTTAAGCACCTAATTAAGCAAAGATAATAAGAAGAATGGTGATGAAAATGAATCAATGACAAGTCGGACCTGCCCAGCTAGCCTGACTGATTCTAACAGAGTATTGATAGCAATAAGCACATAGAGGGACAACTTCACAGATCCATGACTCATGAGCATGTTTATGGAGTCAACCAAAAAGTGAAACTCAACTTATGAACACACATAAGAATTACCATTACTCATTAAAAGTATCAACCACCATTGAAAAATCTGCAATTTGAGTCCATGAATTTGAAGAACTTTTGCAAACCAGTGAGAAACTGGAAACCAATATTCATGAGATCAATAGGCTGAACATATCTTGCTCGAGAGGGAATGCAACTGCTGAATCTGCACGGTGCACTTGTAGTCCACTACCACCTTGCATCTCCAGGTGCCAAAGGACTAATGCTGGCCAAAGATGTTTTAGAGAGAGGGAGGGAGGGAGGGAGGGAGGGGGTGTTGTCATGGCCACTTGAGAGGAAAGGCAGTGGGATTTGTGATGGATAGAGGATAACTAGGGGATCTCGATCGCACTTAAGGAAAGACAAAGTGATAGGTCAGGAACTTGCACCCCGTAGGCAACATCAACTGCTTTGCCATTTGTTCTTTCTACACTTAATGATTCACCGACATGTGAGACTTGATACTGGGAATCACGCGCAAGGACTTATCCAGCAACAAAGAGGGGAAGAAAAACAAATATGAAAAGGCACTCTAATATGGCCCAAAAGAAAAAAATGAAGTGAACACTATGAACTACAAAAAAAATGGTCAGTTCTATGCCTCTTTACTTAATGGTACCAGATACCTACAAGGATTGCAGTTTCCCCCCTAAATCCAGATCCAGGAATATGATCATCATACAATTTCACAACTTTGGCTTCAGTAATTTATCAGCAAGTAAAGATACTTCAGAAAGGTGACCCATTAGGTGAACCGTGTACGCCCAAAAGGATGATCAAATGCATTCACAATTTACCATAATTATACTGCGTATAACAAACCGCAATAAAGAGGTTGATGACTTGAGGAACATGATAGGATCCTGACTGAACAAGGAACAGAAGAGATCGAATGTAAACATTACCTCAAGAATATTGAGCATCTTTGTCATCTGAGCAAACAGAAGGATGCGATGATTTTCTGCACGCAAGCGCTTCAGCAATACATCCAATGTTTGGAGCTTACCAGAATCCTGTATCCAATTTCAAATGAACAGCCAAGCAATCAGATTATCTGTTCCTGCAAAAATTTCTAAATATATCAATGCCAACAGATCGGTGCATCCAATACATAGATAGCTTACGGTAAGCAACTTCGAGGGGTCAAAGCTCTGCATGGGAGGACAAGAACCAAATATTCTGTATGTAAGCTGAAGAGCTGGCTGTGAGATAGGTAGCTCAGCATCAATCTCTTCAATTAAAGGATGAGGTGGGCAATGTGGCTTTCTTGGTCCATTGTACTCTGATGTGCGGGCAAATCCCAAGAACAATCTCTTCATCCTAGGATGATGTAATTCTTCAATTGTTTTGTATGTGAAGTTTCTATCCGAACAATGGACACCAATCTATTGTGGAAAGAACACAGTAAAATATGTATGCCAAAAAATGAGATTAAAAGATCAAATAACAGGAACTGATAGATAAAGAGATACCGGAGGAGCTCTAGCTCGGGGAATAAATGCGTGTGTTGAATGCAGTAGCCTAATGTTGGATAGAAGCCTATCCTGATCAGAGTAAACTAAAGCCTCAAATGGAGCGTCAGGAGGACCAGTAGCATATTTCCTTGTAAGCAAGCTTGCTTCAGATCTTGATGGCATTAGCAGCATTCTTGTAACGGCTTTCACTTTTCCTCTGTCAAGGTGATTGCATCTCATGTCATCATCAGTGGTTTCAATTACAAAGTCCACCATTTGATCCAATAGCTGACCATTCCATTCTCCCATGGAAAACAACAGTTTTTCCATATAAGTACCAGTAGTGACAAATGCAACCTCAGCCGGGGACAGATCCATTAAATGAGTAAAACCAAAAGTGCCACTTTTAACAAATGGCCCCTTTGAGCTATTTTCCTCTGAAAATGTAGATTGATGCACATTAGAGGGGGAGAATATATTAAAAAGTTTTTGGTAGGACTCTCTGCATAAACCATGCCTAACAGATGCATCAAGCATTCCTGAGTGTTGTAGACTTTCCTCATTTACCAGTTTTGGCATCTGCAAGAAAACAGAAGGAACTTAGGTTTCCAAGCTAAAAATGAAGAGGATTACACAAATAGTGGAAGGCACTGATAAATGTCACCTCTCTCTATAGTGAATACGCATGGGTGCACATTATTATATGTCCATTAAGTAGACATTATTAACAGCCTTGATAAAGAATCCAACATTCTACTCCATATATTTATGTGGAATACATGCACCGTACATTTATCCTGGGCAGGTAGCATCCAGCTAAACAAGCAAGTCAGTTTACTCGAATAAAGGTTTTTCCCAGAAATTTCATTGCGACACTAAAGCAAGTTGCAAAGAAGCTCACACAAAATGTCTACTTTAACTTTGTATGGAAGAATTGTGCACTCAAACAAGCACCCTTACTGCTTAGCTATCAATTAGCCATTGATCATCACGAGGGTGCTAGAAGATCTTTAAGTTTTCCAGAAAGTGTTTTTATTACATCAATTTGCTTCACTAATTAAATCAAACGGCTTCAGCACAACAAACTGTGCACTGTCAACATTACAATCATGTGCATAGTCACAAACTACTCCTCTTTCAGAGTAAAAATTCATTATGGAAAATTCTAAACAATAACCATTAATCTACTGTGTAGATGTCCTCTTTCTCCTAGTGTAAGCTCATACGGCCCCATGGGCATGAGCTGGAGGCACATAGCACTATGTTATTAAACCATGCTTTCATCTAATAAATTAAAGCTTCTATATGAGTTGGATGGATACAGTCCTTTTCACATGGTGTAAAAACATAAATAGCACAAATACTCATACTCCCATTCGTCTTCATTCATCATTCTATTCTACCTATTTTCCAGTCTTACTTGTCTATCTGATGTGATTAAGTCCCTGCCCTGTGTTTCACATGTAAGGACTGACTTACACGTGAGGGTTAGGGTTGACAGATATGTTATATACACATTCCTGGCCTACTTTAAGGGTCTGCATGCAAACGTTTCTGTTTCTCATGGTTTCTGTTCTTTTGTTCCCCGGAACAAAAAAAGAAAGAAAAACCTGTTTTGCTAACGCCACTTTATTTTTTTGTTCCCGGGAATAAAAACTTAGCCCGGAATGGTTTGGGAACAGAAACAAGAAGCAAAAAAAAGTTGCTTCTTGTTCCCGGGAACAATTTTTAGAAATGAACTGATTTTCTTTTTAAATTTTCTTTTATTTCCTTTTCTTGCCACGACCACCGTCAACCGCCCGGAGCCACCGCCCACCGCCGCCGCCGCCGCCGGTCGCCCGCCGCCGGCCGCCGGCGCCGTCCGCCGCCGCCGCCGCCCGCCCGCCGCCGCCGCCGGCCGCGTCCGCCGCCGTCCGCCGTCCTCTCCGGCCGCCGCCGGCGGCGACCGGCGGCTGGAGGCCGGGGCGGCGGCGGCGGCGGCCGGACGCGGCGGCAATCCGTCAGCAAGATTAAAAAATGAGTAAATACAAAAAAGAAATTGTTGCGTTATCAAACGCATTTCTATTCTTTTTCTATTCCAAGAGTAGAAATTTTGTGTCGTTATCAAACGGGTTCTTTTACTTAGAAATTGTTCCCCGGAGCAGAAATAGAAAAGAACCATTTCTGAAAAAAAACTCTTCCCCGGAACAGAAGCGTTTGCATGCGCAGCCTAAATAGCTTAAACTTTTGGGGAAAGTTTCTGTCCAACATGTTCTCAGTGACAGCAGTCCTTTATTCAAATCTCATCAAGCTACTCAGTTTCCCTCCCATTTATAATTAATCTCCAATTTAGTCTTATTCCAAATTCAAGCTTGCAAGAGAGGGAGTTTTAGAGCACTTAAAAAATAATCCACAACCCCATCTTACAACTTATGTTTTTAGATGAATTGGCCATGCTCCTCAAGTTTGAAGCAACCGACATCACTTAACTTAGTATAAAGACAGCTAGCACCATCTTGTCATGATAAGATAATTCCAGCACATAAGAAATTAATGAAAGGACAATGTACACTAAGGCAGTTAGCCCTGCCAGCAGTTCAATTCAAACAATTCTGTGAAAAGACATTAAGAAGATCCACGAGAAAAAGGCAAAACTCTTCTGAAATACATACTAAATAGATAAATCTCTAGGTTTTTTTAGGAGGAACTCCAAAGCTGCAAATAAATGTTTTCTCAAATAGGATGAGATTTTTTTAGGTAAAACGTAGAGCCAGACTGGATATCCGTCTGTAAATAAGATTGGGCTCTGACCATACTTTTAGTTCACTCACTTATGTTTCTGTGGCGTCTTAATCTATGAGAGCACACAGCTTTGGAAGAGTACCTGGTATGTTATTGGATTTTGGCCTCCTGAGTAGTGTACATCCTCCAATTCACCAAAAGGAGGAGGCAAAAGAGAATTCGGAATTTCTCCAAAATGGAAATAAGTGCTTCCTTCATTCCTTTCAAACAATTCTGGATGGTTGCAGACCTACAATGACAAGGTTCATCAGCATCAGCCAGCTACTAAAAGTAGATAACACTCCTTGTCATATCAGCAGATGGTGTAGCAACAAGAGAAAATAGGCATATGAAGAAAAAGTACCTTTCTCAGCTGGATGACAATATTCATCAAATTCAAGATTTTCTTCTCATTGAGATGTCCACGACTTCCATCGAACAATTCAGTGAGAGATATCTTGTTCTTAATAGCTTGGTAAAAAGCTTGTTGCCGCTTACTCAACTTGCAATGTACAGTAATCTCTGTTTTTCTCGTCAGCTCTTGGATGACATCCTTTTTAACTCTCCTCAACATGAATGGCTTTAAAATTGCATGCTGACCACTCAAGCAATTATATCACAAGTCAGAAAAGCAAAGAAGTGTGAACTCCCTAACTCTTTTAACTCCAATATTAAGCAAGAATATATTGTGAAAATACGAACATCTTAGCCATGAATAAAAGATTGGTCACAGGCTCACAGCCACCTTTGCAAATGGTACTAGATAGAGCAGTCACAAAGAATGCAATTACAATTTATCTGTTCCCAGTCTGAAAACTTCAACACAGTCCCAAAATAAAGTAAGCATGTAAAAACTTCCTCTGCTGAACTTTGATGATTGTGCTAAAATGGTAATCAGGCTCTCATAAAGAATACATATGTTAGATATGCATGGCAAGTGAAAAGAAAAAGTTGCCCTGATATGAGACCCATATAAAAGGGGCTCACATCATGCAGGATGGAAGAAGAGAATATAAAGATGTCACTGGCCCAACTAAACAAATAACTGAAGAATCATAGGAAGATTCCCATGCCATAAATAATAACAGCAATAAATTTAGCTCCAATTGACTTAGTTCTGGAGGTCATGCAAATTTCACACTTCAAGCTCAAAGTTGACAGTGCATTAGCTTAACTTGCATGTGAAAAGAAAGCAAAGTCCGATAAGAAACAATTTTTTTTTTTTTTGGGGGGGGTTAATTCCGCAGAACTAACCATGCAACCTACGCAGTTACAGCCGAATCGACAGCCAAACAAGAAATTTCAATTCAATTCACAATCGAAGTAAACTACGGACCAAACGTGCTTACCAATCTGTTGAGCTGGTGTTCGTTAAGAGTTCCACCATGCTCTGCATGGTTCTCAATTCTGAGAAAACACAAAAGAGCCGGATTAACCTACTATGAGACTACAAGTACATATTCCTATAGTAAAGACAATCTTCAGGAGAATGATTACCCTTTAGAGAACCACTCATTAAATTGTTCATGACTGTCAAACAAGGTAGGCATGATAAAATGCAGAAGAGCCCACAACTCAGCCATATTGTTTTGGATTGGAGTGCCAGTAAGAAGCAAGCGATTCCGACAATTAAAACTGAGAAGTGTCCTCCACCTTATACTGCAACAAAATATCCAAGAAGACAACAATTATACGAGAAAACAAAAAATAAACAAGCGACAACATGCTTAAGGTCCATTTCTAAAGATGCGAAACCCATTTTCAGGAAAGTGTATAACTCAAATTGTTTACATCCCATGAAAAAATTATAAAAGTTACTGTATTTGGAGATGTTGCTGCTTTGTATATTTGACTAACAAAGACAATTCTCAAGCTTTCGCAATGTGCTGGAAAATTACTGCATCTGTCTGTACTTCTATATGTGCATTTTAGCATGTAGTCTAACAGGAAAGTCTGAGACACACGTGGAAACAGCACGTAAGCACATCAACATCTATGTATGTATGTGTAGGTGTGAACATACGTATGTTTCAATAAATTTTTTTTTTTTTTTTTTTTGGGGGGAGTGGGGAGAGAGAGAGAGAGGAGGAGGGGGAACTCTGGCCCTTGAATGAAAGCACAATGAGTGAAGGAAAAAACAATTAATCTTAATCAAACTCAAACCTGCTGGAACTTTTTATTGCCTGTGCCTCATCCAATACCATATATTGCCACTTCACACGCCGAAAATACTTTTCATCAGAGACTAGCAGTTGGTAGCTGGTGATGAGAATGTGAAATCCAGCATCCCTGGCATCAAAAAAGTGAATCAGAACTACTAAAAAAACTCCATTTCATGGAACTCAATTTACAGAGTATGAGAGACCATAGCTTCCAGGTATGTTAATTCTCCTAGCTCTCTGCTGGCATAAGTCATTCTCCCAATTAAGGTCATCCCGCATCACTTGTTATAGGGTGTTGTATCATGGCCTTGCATATGTAGTCCCTCTCTACCTAATGGCGTGAACTTTAAAGTCCCATAATCTTTAATGATACCAAAGCCTAGTTTCAATCGTCATGCGCCATTTAAGTTAATTTCGAATGTGGTTCTCTCATTTCTCAGTTCCATGTGCTTTCTTTGTACTAATATGCATGTGAAAGGGGGTATTAAATGTTATCTCACACCGTTTGCTTACAAGGTTTATCATGACCAGATATGGTTGTAATCTACCTTCACCTGAAACAACAAACTTTTGTGTTAACTATTCTAACACTCCTCGTTATATGGAATTTAAAAGTAGTTTTAAGTGTTCCATATATTGCACAGTTGCCTAAACCTAAAGCGAGAACCCATTAATCTTCTATTGGCTTCCTGCACCTTTATACAGAAGAACTAAACAATCACATATGCAAAACAGGACATGTAAAAGACAAGACAGATACATCGTCTCAAAGGTTGGCCATTATGAACTTATGTCTTGAGGACACTTTCTACAACAATTATTCATCTCCTTCATAAACTGGACATTATCTTAGATGAGAGTAATTGCACGATGAACAAACATATCTGACATAAAGCCATCAAACTATGTTTTTAAACCTTCGACTGGTTTAAAAGGGGGTAATTAGAAGGCATAAGAAAAGGCATTTACCTCCGATAAAGGCGCTTTGGGTTGATATTTTTCCTGAGTACTGTCCGTTCTTGAAGCCCACCCCAATAAGGTAGAGTTTTCAAATCAGGACAGAAACGGCTAATTTCATCTGCCCAATTATTCAAAACAGAGGCAGGTGCAACAACAAGAAATGGACCCCATATATTCTTCTCCTGTAGGAAATTCACCATTTCATTTGACTACATATCAAAGGAGAGGATAACAAAGGCCACACAATAGTCAAAATATTTGTTACCTCAGCGAGATGAGCCAAGAATGCCATCGCTTGAATAGTCTTCCCAAGACCCATCTCATCAGCAAGTATGCCATTAAGGCCCTAAAAATATTCTAACTTGATAAATAACCTGAAATTAATGTAAAGCATGATATAATGTTCACAAGAAATTATCTAATGACCTGCTCATAACAATTGACTAGCCACTGAAGGCCCTTTAACTGATATTCTTTAAGGCTGCCTCTAAATAACTCTGGGGTCCGAACAGTTGACATAGCAGGCATGGTAGAGCTGCAGACACCAAAGCATCCAAATGGCTTAGTATCTATGCACAAGAAACATGTAAATCGTACCACTATTCATTAACTTTCTGAATGGGATGAACAAAAAACTTACGGTGTCTGTAGATCCATATTACTCGATCCTGTTACTAAGGTATCTGGCATAGTCATCTCAGTCTCAGAGGGGTGGCGCAATCTCAAGCATTCAGTGTCAAATGCATCAGTTAGTCTTTTCTGTTTAGAGACAGCATCTTGAGCAGCTTTCAGAGCCTCCTTTCTCAATTCAGCTTCTTCAGGATCTTCATCCTGACCAGGCTCCATATCCAAAGAACTGAGTAGTGTCTCTTGATCATTTACCTTTGTGTCGCCCACAGGAAAAGCTTCAGGCTGCTGTGAATTCGGCTTATTCTGCATGAAGTGACTGTACAGTTCGGTCTGCTGTATAAGGAAATTAAGTCTTTGTTGCTGTCTCTTTGCTTCTCGAAGCTCCTGCTCACGCTTCAAGGCTTCAGCAGCTTCTCTCTCTTCCCTTTTCCTAACTTCTGCCTGTAAAGCAGGTAAACTGTAAGCACAACATACATCCAAAAAAAACAACCACATCATAATTGTCATCTTCAGAGAGACTGTCTCATGAAATGAACCAGCAAAATCAAGAATATACAAAAGAACCTAATTCCTGAACAAGCTCATCCGCAAACCCGCAACTTCTTCATGACAACAAATTAACATTAATAGCTAGTAAGGAAAGAAACTGTAGGCCATCAGAAAAGGTAAACATGGACAATGATTAACATAACATCAAAAGCTAGTCTTCTTATAGTTATAAGCAAAGAAGCTGCTTTAAGCTGGACTGAAATAAAATCGGATCTCTCCAATATCTTGCCAAATTTAACTTTGGGCAGCGTTCAAACTACAACAGCATATTTTAAAAGCAAGCAGCTAATGAACTTTCGGCTCAATCGATTCACTAAGAATTCAGAGAAAATGAATTACAAGGAAGCTACTAATAACTTAAAATAACATACATCAAAGCATTTGTTAATACAACGGTAAAATTAAAATTTTGGCATCCCATACATGCAAATAAAACTTTATCTTAGAAGGTAGAGGTGCAACAATCATAAGCCAAATCTGTAATGATTAGTATTTAGTTTACTGTTCCCCTGCTTTTGGTTCTCTCTTCTTTCCCTTTCATTTTCCTCCTTGCCGTTCATCTTTGGGTAATTGGCAGTTTTGTCTTTCAATTGGAGGAGGAGTACAGCAGATTAAAGAGGTCGAAAAAACAAAATAACCTCTAAAATGAAGAAAGATGATTTACATAGGGAGCTAATGGTTTAAAAAAAAACAATCATGTGTTAGTGGGATTTTACACTTAAGAGATTAAATAATTATTAGACGAATATCATGAAAGAACCAGTCAATTGTACTCTAATTCAACAAACTACCGGAAAGAGTATGTGCCATACCATCTCCTTATCTACTCGCTTCCAGAACAGCAACATGTCTCTAGCCAATTTTCTTGTACGAATGGCAGCACCCCTCATCAACTTAAGTGATCTACTCACCTTCATTTTGACCTGTCGAAAGAAAGTTCAATTAATCAGAAAATAATAAAGCATCAGATGTGAGTGCGTGCTTAAATTTTCCCAGGTAGATGCGAAGAAGATGATTTGATAACAAAAGGTTTCATGCCTCTCTCTGACAGTTTTCTGAGAACCTCTTGGCTTCATTTAGTTGCTTCCTATGAAAGGCCGTGAAAATCCGATGATGCTTTGGTATGTCTCTCCTGACAATGTTCACCCAAACTTTTCCAATCTTTTCCATTTCTTCCTTCTCAATCAAAGAAGGATCTTTGATCACTTTTGCCTTTTTGGGCAGACTTCGTTCGATGATCTGTAGAAGGATAACTTAATTATTCAGCAAAATGGAAAAAAAAATCAAAGTCCTGCACATCTCTCCTGTCTATGATAACATGTAAGCTCATAAAAAATCACTAGTTTGTTCGCAGAAACCACATGTGTCTTATGCATACCTCATATGCATCTCCTTTTTCCAAAACCTTCACATAATAAACCTGCAAAACACCACCCTCGGACAAAATAGACCTCTTTATGTTCCCAGCTGCTCCTTCAGGAATTGAGGACAACCCAACATCTGATACCTTAAGACTGAACTGTTGAGCTGCATTAGATGCCTTCAATCTAGCATGAAGTGACTCATATTGGGGTCTAAGCTCTCCCATTCCAGCTCTATTTCTAGGCCCGAGCCTTTTCTCACTGGCCATCAGTTTTGCCAAGGAACCCAAATCCAAGCTACCTTTCAAGTGAAATTCCTCTACCGTGACATCTGAGAAACTTGGTAAATTCAGTGAAGCCGCCAATGTATCATAAGTTGGGGGAATCTTATATGTTATGCCATCAGCAATGTCCAAAAATGAAGGTTCATATACCACCCTGCCAAGAGGCACGAGAATTAAAAGGTAAGCATCTCTAATTATTTGCGTTGTATCTCAGACAAATATAAAGGCAGCTAAAACAGATATATACATATATATAAACCAGACCTTTCCAAACTGTTACCGGGTGCTACATCGATATTCTGGTTATTCCTATCCTTATGAAGATTGATGCCGTTGGCCCATTCAGGTTCAGCTTCCACGTCATACAAGCCTCCACGCCGCTCGTTCGCCAGTTTGTGAGTTTTCGGCCCAGAATTATTACCCCTCGGGAGCGGAATGCCCACCGTTGCTAGTTGAGCGAATGACGAATGATCCTTCGGTCTCCTCCTGTACTTCTGAATGTGCTCCCCCAGCATCGCTCGGTAACGATCCTCCGTAATCTTTGCTCCGTAATACCCATCCCCGTCTTCGTTATCGCTATTAAAAGACCGCTTCTTCTTCTTATTAGACATCGTACCATTACTCTGTCGCAACGCTGCTCCTAGAAAAAACCGTTTCGGAGAGTAAGCAACGGTTCAATACCTCAAACTATGTCCCCGCCAAACCATTCTACCCTGAAAAAGAAAGACTCACTGCACCCGGACTGCAGAACACACTTCGTTAAGGCATGAACTCCCAAGGCCACTGAAGGCTAACCCGAGAAGCCGACGAAAAGAGAGTTAAATCACCTTGGCTACCTCTGCTCTCGTCCTGGCTACTGCTCCCGTAGTAGTCGAAATCATCGTCCCGCTGCGGCAGCTTGTAGCTCATCAGCGGCTGCACACACACAGACAATCAAAACGCACCGAATCAGCTCCCTCCCCGAGCGAAAAACCGCAGCTAAAAACAACTCACGCGAAACCTAAAGCGAGATCGAATTCAGATCAATCCGACTCGCCTAACGAGAGCCGCACGCGCGGACCGCCGCGACGGAGATAAAACTAGAATCGAACGGAACGGAGCGCGGAAAAACGGGAATCGAACGCGGGGGCCGGGGGGGGGCGGACCGACCTCGAGGTTGAAGAGGCTGGAATAGGAGAGCGAGTCCTTGGAGCGCCGCCTGGGGTCCATGACTCGACGCGCCGCCGAGCGAGGGCCGAGCCTCCGCCGGTCGCATGCAGAATCCGTCCTTCAATGGCCGTTGAGAGAGAAAGGGGGTGGGCGGAAGAAACCCTAGCGAGTCCAGAGAAGAAGCGAGGGAGGGACGGGAGAGTGGCGAGGCGGAGCGAGGAGAGCCATAGACAGAGGCGGTGTGTCGGAAGCGTTGCGGGGAGGAGGGGGCGCGCGCTAAAGTGCGCCGGATGGGTGATGGTGTTAACGTGCGCCCCGGGATTTTAGAGGAGACGGGGGGGGCCTTAATTTCGAAATTCTCGTTTTTTTTTCGAGGCGATCCTATTTCTATCCCTATCTTTGATTAAGGATTAATACCGCAAAAAATTTCAAAACTAACATTTTAATCACCAAAAACACAAAATAATATATCTATGATAAATTTACTCTTTATTAATTTTCATTAAATTTTACTGCCAGACAATTGACTTGTTGATTTGAGATTTTACCCTATATTTATCATAAGTGTATCAATTTGTGATTTTTTTATATTAATCTAATTTAATATAAAGTAACATAGGGAAAATTTGTCACGGATGCATTAATTTGAAATTTTTAGTAATTAAAAAAAATTAGTATAAATTTGTCACGTGTATACACATTTAGAGTTTTTCGTGTATTCATCATTTGGTTAGTTGGAGTATCAAAGGGTTAAACTAACCAAAGGATTAATACACTCCAAATTGATAAATTTATGACGATTTATTCATGACTAATTTTTTAACTACTAAAAACTCAAAACTAATACACTTACGACAAACTCGCCCTCTGTTATTATCTGTTGAATTTTACAGTTAAATTGCTAAATTGAATGACTTGTGATAATTGACTTGGGTATCAATTCGAGTTTTTATTCTTCTTTTGTTGTGAATATACAAGTTTGGTTTTCTCATGGCATTAATTCAATCTAACGAAAACTAACAGAGATAAATTTATCAAAAATATATCAAATTGGGGTTTTTTTGTCAAAAAATTAGTTTGAGATTAATTTGTTACGGACATGTCAATTTGAAATTTTTCATGGTAGTAATTCCTAACCAAAACACCTTACTTCTCTCTATATCTTTGGATTTTTCTTCTTCTTCTTTTGTTTAATTAAACTAGTCGACAAAACTAATTTCATTTTTATCATCTATCTCATCGGTTTTACAATGTAAATTCCATACTTTGCCCAATAAGATATCATCTTATTATACATCATGTTATTGCTTTCGCTAAAGAAGGCTGTCAATTATACTTTGTGATTTTATCATTTTTATCACAAAAGCTATGTTAAATATTATAAAACTCTATTTTTGAAGATCTATGAATACACAAATTGCCATTTTCAATTTAAATAGTTTGAGCGATTCTACGTTTCAAAGTAGAAAAATTAATTCTTAATCTAGTTATCTAGCTAATCTTGACCACGTGGGTGTTTTTTTGGATTAAGTTTGTGGGTTTCTAAAGTTGAACATTGCTTATTTTATTCTTTCTTTTGAACTTTTCACATTTCAATTTGAATTGCAAGATGGGGTGAAAATTTCGTGCATATTCTAAAATTTTAATACTTTTACTATGAGATTGAATCTATAATCTACAGTAAATACTTTCTTCATGGTAGAAGAAGAACAGCAAGAAGTTCCCTTTTTTTTACCTTGTTGTGCTTATTTTTTGTCATTGTAATCTAAATATAACCATATTCATTATCGATCATACTTCTAAGAAATTGAACTTTTCCATATTTTGATCTGTTTTTTCCATTCTTTTATCAACATCAACCAGATAATTTGATTGAAATTTAATTATATAGTTTCGCTAAAACTATTTGACAAAATATACACAATTAATTGTGTATTCATAAGCCATCATAAATAAACAAAGTTAATCTTATACGTAGCAATTTTGGTTAAAAGTATGAGACCACATATTAAAATTAACAACCAAGATAAAGTGGTAATACGATATAATAAGACATTTATATTGTGAAACCGACGAGAGACGATAGAGATATGGTTAGTTTTGTTAATTGGCTGGATAAAGAAAGAAACAGTAAATTAAAAAGAGAAAGCGTCATTTGTTTTTTTTATTTAAAAATAAGTATCTTAGACAAAATAGGCATGAAAATAGCATAGCTTTTTTTTTTTTTTAAACGAAGACATTCGGCTACGACAGAAAGATGGTTCGGTGGTTCTGTAAATGAGGAATTATTTGGGATGAAAGTGGGATTATGAAAAAATGAGTGGAGTTTGATGCAAATTATTGGTAGGACTTTAAGGTTTCAGGCATGACTGCGTACTGCAAATCCAACAACACATACATTCTTAGGTGGGCGTCATCCAACGGTGCATAAAGCTCCTGAGCATGCAAGAATTTTCCACCGATGGGTTACCGTCATTAACGTGGGCCAAGGGATGGGTAGGGGTGGTTGCTTAATTTTGAAAATTTTCAGTTTTTTCCTCTCTTTTTTTTTAGAATTGAGATACTTTCAACGGTATTGTTCGGTTCTTTGTAAATAGGAAATTATTTGGGATGAAATTGGATTATGAAAAAGTGAGTGGAGTTTGATGCAGATTATTGTTAAGATTGAGGATTTTAAGCGTAATTGTGTGCCATGAATACTGCGAATCCAACGGCACATCCACTCTTAGATGGGCGTCATCCAACGGAGCATGAAAATCCGAAACATGCAAAAAAAATTCGCTGATGGGTTCCGGTCATTGACATGCGCCAAGGGATGGATGGAGTGGGTGCTTAGTTTCGAAGAATTTCCAAAAAAAAAAAAAAATTTGAGAACAGAGACTTTGGATTTTAAGGGACAGATTGTTTGGTATTTCCGCAAACAGGAAATTATTAGGGCATTAAATTGGATTATGAACGAGCGAGTGAGGTTTGATATAAATTAATCTTAGGATTTGGAATTTCAACCATCATTGCGTGCTATGAATACAACGAATCCAATAGCACGTCCACTCTTAGATGGGCGTCATCCAACGGTCTATAAAGCTCCAAAACATGCAAGAATTTTTTACTTATGGGTTACGGTTGTTAATGTGAGCCAAGGGATGGGCGGGTGGGTGTTTAATTTCGAAAATCTTTAATCCTTTTTTAAGAACAGAGAAGTTTGACTTCAACGGAGAGATTGTTCGGTGTTTGTACAAGTAGGAAACTATTTGGGGAAGGAAATGGGATTATGAAAAAGTGAGTGGGTTTGATGCAAATTATGGTTAAGATTCAGGATATCAAACATATTTGCGTGCTGATAATACAATGAATCCAATGGCAAATCCACCCTCAGACGAGCATCATCCAACAGCTCATAAAGCTCAGGAACATGCAAGAAATTTCCCGCATGAAAGGCTTTTATCGGACAAAAGGAAAAAAACCAAATATCCGCTCTATTTTATTAATATAAAACATCAATTGATGAAAATGAGAAACTTTATATTTTTTCATCTATTTTGGTAGTTTTCTTTTTTCAAATAGTTTTTAACATTTTTTTTACGTAGTAAAACAGGGCCGGCTAACCACTGGGGGTTCGCCCCAGTGGCCACCCTTCCAACATGGAAGGGGAGGTGAGGGTCAAATCCCCACCTTCGGGGGGGGGTAGGGACGCGTAAGTTTCGAGTGGGTTGCGACTCCCACGCCCCCGCAAGAGGTAGGGCACAAGTCTGCAGTGAGTGTAGAGTAGGAATAGAGTAGACCAAGAAAAAAAAAAAAAAAAAACAGGGCCGGCTAAATCATCATCTATTTGGGATTATAAGATATCAGAAATAACTAATTAAGTGGAGATTGATAATTTATGAAAAAGAAAATTAGTGCGGACACTTGATAATAATATCAGAGTTGTGAACTTGTTTTTATCTAAGGCACGAGAAAGGTATAGCGATTTCATATATACTTAAGCTCGATTAAAGCAAGTGTCAATGATTAACGTAAAAATAAAGTTACCGTGAAAATGAAAATTTACGCCTTATAACTAGACATGTCAATGGATTGATTAAAAAAAATTATAATAATAATGTCGAGAGCACTTTTTATTTAAGTAACACGACATTATTATCTGTTAAATTTAATCATTTGTTTAGTCCTCTCTGTAATTGAATATAATTTGCTTGACATCTTTACAAAATAGATTCGAATGTTCGTTGTTATTTACGTATGAATAAAAAGAATTAAATTTAAGTGCTAGGAGAAAAGAAAGAAATTCTAAATTACTAGCTCCTTTGGATGTTTTAAGTATATTTATAACTCTTGAAATCAGTCCTCCGAAAGACTATTAAGGGCCCGTTTGGTTCGGTTTTTGGGAAATGCCTTTGGGATAATGCAATACCTTTGAGATAAAAGGGTTTTCCAAAATGTTAGACTGTTTGGTAAATTATAATTGAAAAAGTGTTTTAGGGAAATGCAAAGCTGTTTGATAAACATATATTTGAAAAGCCCTTTAGTGTGACCAAATTAAATTTTTTAATTTTAATATTTTTAAAATTGCAAAAAGAAACAATGACTATATAACATTTTACATTTTCATATTGAGAGTAATGTAAAAGATATATATTAGTAAATTTATTTAAAAATTATATTAAAATAATTTAATTATATATTAGATGTAAAGCTCAACTTTTGGCTTAGGATTTTTTTAGGTTTATTTTCAATTTTGAATAATTTTTTTTTAATTATCGTAGTATTAATCATCTTCATTAATTAATGATCATTCTAGTGTATTGATAAAAAGTTGGGCTATTGATTGTCAAAAGATAAAAATGACAAAAAAAAAAAATGTGAACCTAACATTTGCAAAAGGTTTTTATTATTTTTTTAAAAATAAAAATATAATCCGATGAAACTCCATCGCCGATCAATGGCGGTTGGGGTGTGGGGAAGATGATCGATTTAAAAAAAAAAAAAAAAAAAAAAAAGTCAACGGATGAATAGTAGAGGTGGACTTGCATTTTCGAAATACTGAAAGTTCAAAGCAGGTTCCCACCTGCTTTGGGCTTTCAGTATTTCAAAGGTTGGCATTTGGCCAAGGACGCCTCCAAATGCTGAACCAAACACCTAAATTTTTTTCCAATGGGCTTTCGGGGCTAAAAGCCCTTTGGGAATGTTGAACCAAACGGGGCCTAAGTTAAGCTGAATCCATGCGTTTTTGGTTCATTCTTTTCTTAAGTTTGGTTTCGGAATCCATTTTGACACATGTGCAAGCGTGTTTTTATTCCTTTTTCTCCTTTTTAATTGAATGACAAGTGCATCCATCTATTTTTATCCATATTCATCTTTTTTCTAATGGAAAAACGATATGCCTTCATTTCACATGTATATCCATTCCCCAATAGACACTTTCCCCCGTCGCACAAGTAATCGCCCCCTACTTAATTCTACTATTCCACAAAAATTGCACTGAACGAGCTAGAGGTCAAAGGCACTCAAAAGTAAAAACCACCTGCATCGGGGACCATACCAATCGACCTGGTTCTGCAATGGTGGCGTTGGTATTATAGGTGCACCGGCGGCAGAGGCGGTGGCCGGATGGTGAATATGATGGTGTTTCGGGTGGTGATGGCAGCAGAGATCAACGGCGACAGAGAAGTCACAGCAGTGTGTGATGGCCCAATGGGCTTATGAAGTCAAGCCACAACTTCGATGAATAATGATTTGCTTTCAATGACGATAGATCATTTTGAAGTCGAGCCCGGGAAAATAATAATTTGGCGAATCCACCCAATTATGGGCTTGACATCAAAGCACTCGCGGAAATAGGAAAGCTATATTTATCCTGGTGTATGAAAGCCGATTCGAAAAACTACTTAAGCAAAAGTTACGAATTCACTTTTTGACGGTGCAAGTTGAGGGGGAAAATGCAATTTGCACAAAATTTCCCTTGATGGCTATTATATAAGTTTTAACTAGCTCAATTCAAATGAATGTGCTCCCGTCATGGCCCAATTTTGTAAATTTGAGCCAGAATAATTTAGAATGATAAATTGGTTTGGTACAACCATTGACGAATGTAATTGTTTGTGTTGTAATTGCATTGTGACGCATTATGATTTCTATGTTAAGTGACGGATTTTAAAGTTGCGGAATCTCAAAGTTTTGCAAGAAGGCAAGTTGTAGTTTCGAAAGTGCTGCGATTGTTGAGATGTTCACCACACACCTTTAAAAGTCACAACACCTATTTTCACAATAGAAGCTGCTAAAAGAAAGATGACCAAATAGACTAGGGGTGATCGAGTCCAGTCACAGCACCTATTTTCACAATAGAAGCTGCTAAAAGAAAGATGACCAGATAGATTAGGAGTGATCAAGTCCAGGGTGGGTAGGTTCCAGACCTGGACCCTATACCCGACCCTGTTATAACTAGTTACCCTTTTTTGGACCTTATACCCGATCCTATTTGCATTGAACCATGTACCCAACCTATCCTGTTTTTTCGGTCTGGTTCCAGGATTAACCCTGTTTATATTAGAACCTATTTTGCAACCGTCCATCTATACGACTTTGAATTTTATTTTAATACGTGAGAAAACAACATAATTCTTCTAATTTATATTGAAATATTAAGCATAATTAATAAATAAATTTCTACCTCATTTCGTATGTATTAATCAAACCCTAGGTGGTTAGATTAGGTCGCAATAATTTAGCGACTCCATTTTTTTTTTTTTTGGATCACTTGGTAGGGGCCTTCTTCGTTCCTTGGAAAAAAGAAACACAAAAAAAAAAAAAGAGAGGAAAAGCTTGAGAGTCAAGGTCAATGTCAGGAGGCAGAGGAGACGTGGGCAGCGTAGAGAGGGACGTGAGGGAGACGTGACAAGCCAGCAGGGAGAAAAGAAAAAAGAAAAAAGAAGAAACAGAACAGTGTACTGTTCATCTTCTTCACGGGCTTCCTCCGCACGCCATAGCCGCCGACCACTGCTCTTGCGTCGCCGCGGCCGCACCACCGCGCCACCGCCGGAGCCCCCTCACCCGCGAGCTCGCACCGCTACTCGTTGCCCCTGCTGTGGCCGCGACGACCCGACACCTCTGATCGCCCGAAGCTCCGTCACCGTCGCCCTTGCCCCTGTGAAGCCGCCATTGCACCAGCACCGCCGCTTGGCTCCTCGCGACACCAGCAACCAGTGAAGCCTCAAGGTCGACAAGAAGGCGTACAATCCGGTTCTCAAACCGGTTCCCGAACCGGTCCGGTCGATCCGATTCCCGGGTGGGTAATCCCTCCGAACCGGTTCCCGGACCGGTTCAAACCGTTTCTGACTTTTGGGAATCGGTTCCGGACCGGTTTCAACAGGAACTGGTTCCTGACCCTGTTTTCCGGGTGGGCCGATTTGGGAACTGAGTTTACCCGGTCCAGTTGCACACCCCTAAAATAGATACTACTAAGCATATATATTTTTCCTAGGAAAAACGAATCGAAATTCTATGCAGGGATCTTATTGGCTCTTGATTTGAAGATTGTAAGTATTCGCTCTTTCGAATCAGTGGCACATGAAATCCACTTATATAAAAACTCTCTCACACTGATAATGCATGCTATAGCCACTCACATTTTTTCAATGGCAACAGCTAAGCAAGATCTTGATTCGGTGAGCCGAATTTGACTTCATATCAAACCTTCATCAACCGGTGATTTATCTAAACTTAGGATGATTAAATTAATCCCCACCCATTTAATCAAAACCTTGGTGCCCGATTAATTTTGGTTGTTTGCGAATGGGCATTAGTCAAAACCAACTTAAGCCCAAGTTTCGAACAATCCACGCCGAATTAGAGTTGGATTTGATTCTTTCTTTTCAGGTCTAAAACTAGTTCCACAGCTGTATACATTCTCAAACAGATGTCGCCGCTAAAGAATACCAAGATAGTTTTAGGACCTCTTAGAATGTGTCAAGCTCGAGAGTAATATTCTCATAAGAATATTGTTCATGATTGCCCAAAGGTTTGCATATAAATTCTTAAAGCATCATTTCCCTCATGTTACATGCACAATCAGTTCATTGAATATGAAAATTTTAGATTACATGTATGTTAATGGTACCCTTTTAATAATATTGAAACCTCAAATGGCTAAGGACAAATTTAAGAAAAGATCTTAAATATCATATTATATGAGTATCGAAAAATTATAATTTTTTTAGGTGATATTGTGCTGGAAAGAGATAAAAGGACCGATAATTAGTCAAACAAAATTTTCAAAAGTCAACCCCGGTGATTGGCCGCAAATTTTGGATGAAGCTACTTTCTTATCCTTGTGATTCGACTTTCTCTGCTTAGTTATGGTAGCTTTCACAACCAAAGTTGACCTTTAAGTCTTGGGCGTGTCCCAAGGGTGAAGGTTCAGTTCTCCGATTAATCTTTGATCCGAAAAAATCTCAATCGGTCAATCTATTTTGGATGAGCTTGGGTTTAGATTAGTACAAATAACCATATTTTTGTGCGTGTATATGAGTTGTGATTATCAAATCGATAGTGGGAGAGACTTGAGAGGATAAAATATTGCAGACTGGCCACAGTTTCATCCGCTCACCCGTTAGTGCCATAGGAACACAGGAAACAGCAAGTTGACTTTTTTAACTTTGGATAATTGGAGTTGACTTTGATGATCACTGGTCAACTGATGAGAGCTGGCTGCCAAGACCCAAAAGAGAGAGAGTCACGCGGGAAGAGATGAGCAGAATATGGCGCCGCGGGATGAGGATCGCGGCCAGCTATTCATGTTTTAAAGTATATAGTTTCTGCCCCCACTTTCTTAAACCTAGATAATGATTACTCCAATAATACAGGGTTAACTTAGATAATGACTACTACAATGATACAAGTTAGAATTGTACTTAAGATTCCGTTTATTTTATGAAAAGTGAATGATTTGAAAAAAAAAAAATTCTTAAAAATACATAATTGGTTAATGAAAAATATTTTTATTATTGACAATGATTACCGTGAACGATGAAACTATTTTTGTTCATTCATTTGATAAGCAATGGATGATGAGATGTTTTTTAGTTATTCGTTTGATTAGCAATATAAGGAGTAATTTTTAAGTAAAAAATTTTCAAATTATTTAATTTCCGTGAAATAAACATACTCAAAATGTGTAAGCATCGACAACAAAGTGATGGGAACTTCCAATGTGCACGCAAAAAGGTGTTGTGAAGAGAAAATTATGGAAATTTATAAGTTTTTCTCTCGTCTTTCCTCCCCCCCATGCTTTCAAATTAAGCACTACAGCATTTATTCAATTAAAGTTATTTATAACATATGCATTTGCATGCAATTTTTAGTAAATTTTTTAGGCATAAGTGCATTATAAGTCCTAAAACTTGTCATGAAAATATAATTGAGTCCTAAAACTTTCAAATAATACAATTGAGTCTTTAAACTTGTCACAAAAGTACAATCGAGTCATAAAACTTTCAAAAAATGTAATCAAATCCCAAAACTTATTATAAATGTGCAATCGAGTTTCATAACTTTCAAAACGAATGGACATGATTTGATTAATTTGATAAGTTTTAGGACTTAATTGCACTTTTTGAAAGTTTTATGATTAAATTGTACTTTGTTAATAAATATTAGGATTTTTAATACATCTATCTTGAGTGCAACGACTTTTGGCCACATAATATGCATATCTTGTTATATAAACTCTATTAACGGCATTTCAATTTCTCTAACCTGTTTCGCATCTAATTTTTTTGTCAAGTAACAGTGCTGCATATCAATTTTCACCTGTATGTAGGGAATTTGAAGATTTCATTTCAAAACCGCACGAATATAAGGAAATACTATCATATTATCTTGAGTTTGTCATTACAAGAAGTAGCAACAAAATTAACCCATCGCTTCACATTGATAGCTTTCCTCAGATAAAAGATACTTTAAGTATGTGCATATATGCTTGAGAGATTGCTTTCCATAGTTCATATATTGATTAGGGATGTATGCAAAGAACAAAGAAGCTTTGGTAGTCCCATCCCAAATCCAATGAATTAACATGTTAGATTATCTCATCCAATCGCCTCATCTAACTATTTTAGAAGCTTTCATTACCAACGTGGTTGTACTTAATGCGCTAATCCACGAGACATTGAATTGTACTTGGGCATTAAGAGGCCTCAGCACTCATGCATTGCTACATTTGCGAAACTTTTAGGTTTAGAATTGCATGAAAGGAATCATGAGAAATTACCTTTTTATATTATAATGTAAAAAAGAAAGCCCATAAAATCCAAGGGAGGCATGTAGACCTAAAAAATTCCATGACTCTGATCTAAAATTTCATGCCTCTGATCTATGGCTTTGCCTTACTTTTCAAATTTGCATGACTAGACAACTTCCCATATCATGAGAATTCTCATCTAAAAATGAAAACTTTCAGTCCTAGTAAAAAAACATGCACATTTTACTCGATATATACCAACTTGGCGACTTGCATTAATGAAAAACACTGATGCGGCCCGCCTCCGTAATGTACATCTCGATTTCTCGCATTTTAAACAAAGCGTTGACCGACCGACCGAGATGGCGCAATTCACGTTAGTGGCACGACCGTAATAATCCCCCAACCGCGAGCCTAATCTCGTAAACCGAGAGACTACTTGTGCCGTTGTACGTCCCCCTTTCGCTCCGTTCAAGCACGACGTTCCCGATCGCTCTCTACGGACGCTCTCCGCGCGCGTGAGCTCTCTCGCGAACAGAATGGCCGGATACCCGAACGCGCCGCCGAACTACGGCTACGGGGCGCCGCCGCCACCGTACGGCGCCGCTCCGGCGTACGGGCAGCAGCCCTACGGCGCTCCCGCGGCCCCCTACGGCGCGCCGTCCGCCCCCTACGGCGCGCCGCCCCCCGCCGCGGACAAGCCGGCGAAGGACAAGCCCCCGAAGGACCCCTACGGAGCCGCCGCGGCCGGCGGGTACCCGCCGCCGCCCGGGGCGTCGGCCTACGGGAACCCGTTCGCGGCGCTGATGCCGTCGCAGTTCCCGCCGGGGACGGACCCGAGCCTGGTGGCGAGCTTCCAGATGGCGGACCAGGACCGGAGCGGGTTCATCGACGACAAGGAGCTGCAGCGGGCGCTGTCGACGTACAACCAGAGCTTCAGCTTGAGGACGGTCCACCTGCTGATGTACCTGTTCACCAACACCAACGCGAGGAAGATCGGTGAGTCCTATTTCCCCATCTCTCTCCAGTCGATTCGTGCCTCGATCTTTGCTCGATCGATCGATCGATCGATCGCGAGGGTTGCGAACGATGTGCGTTGCGTTGCGTTGCGTTGCGTTGCGTTTAGCTGTTCGATTTGGGGTTTGAAGGGTTTCGCTTTGTTCTTGCTCTGTCTTATCCGCGACGACGCGCGTTTTTTGGTCTTTGCGATGAGCTCGCGAAAGCGATCGGCCACGTAACCTGTGCGTACTCAAGTCTACCAGCGAAATGGCGCCGTTACACTCCACCTTCTTTTGGATTAGCGGTGATTGTTTCATTTAAAGAAGTAGATCCAATAATATTTTCCTGCCAACAGAATTAATGCATTCTATAACACTTTGTTTTCCTTGAGGTATGTAAAAACTTTCCATATTTGTTGTCATAGATCTAAAAAAAAGATGCAATTACGCTTGCATTTTTAATTTTACAGCGAACGAGAAAAGCTTGTATAATATATATTGTGACAGTTGGAATTACAAGATTTTTGAAAAATTATTATACTTGATTATTGAACTTTATTGCTACCTCAATAATTCGTTACAAAAAATTAATCAAGACATCTTGATAAGCATATTTATTCATGGCTTGATAGCAAACCTTTCACAGAAAAAGGAAGGTATATTAGTCTTGTGTGCAAAAGGCGACCCCGAGGACTACCTATGCAACATCATGAAAAATTTGGACAAAGCTACTAATTCACTTTTTAACATTCCCAGTTGAGGGGGAAAAGTGCAATTTTGCACAAGATTGTCCTCAGTGGCCATTATATGAGTTTTACTAGCTCAGTTAAAATGAATTTGCTGTGATTATGACCCAATTTTGTAAATTTAAGCTGAAATATTTTCAACTAATAAGTCTGTCTAGTATAATTGTTGACGAATGTAACTGTTTGTGTCGTAACTGTGATTTATTATGTTTAGTGATACATAATTTAAAATTGCAGCATCTTAAAGTTTTGGGAATGTTGTAGTTTTGTATGTTGTAGCGTTTGCTTAACACCTTCAAAAGTTGCAACAACCCTCGTTACAACCAAAGCTGCTATTAGAAAAATGTATGTACCTAATTGATGCTAAACACAAAAAAAGTATTATTCCGGTGGTGGAAAGAAATTTAACATGGTTAAATCTTATTCACTTTGGATTTAAACATTTTCAGGTTGGATCAATTTTATGCTTAAAAACCAGTCGACCGCTTCACTTGTATGCAATCTATAATAATAATATCCTAGGAACAAAAAATGGAATCGGAAATGTCGACAGATTCTTGCGGAGTCCAAATAAATATGAAATAAAAAAAGATCCAATCTTACAATTTTGTCTCTATCGAATTTGAATATAAGAATAGTGGATATAGTCATGATTCAATGGGTTATTTTGTTTGTTGATTTCTAATTTTTAGAGTCGATTTGATTGGAATAATGAAAAATAGGAATATTTGGCAATTCAAGAGATGGCTTATGATTATTCATTATAATAAATATAAACTAAAGATGAAAAGGGATTAGTAAACCGCATACAAGTATCTAATAATTTGTGCCTAATAAATTTCACGCCTGTGATCTACGACTTGAGGTAATTTTTCTTTTCTTGTAAATGAAAATACCATTTAATTGAAATTATCATTATCCCATTTAATTACCATATACATCGATGTCTTAGACAACGCGTTGACCGGGCCCACCAGGTAAAAATGCAATTCACGTGTGAGTGGCACAACCGTAATAATCCCTTATCACGAGCCTAATCCCCCAATCAGGAACGCTTCCTTTTTTTTGGGTCGAACGCTACCTTTCACTGTCCAAGCACGACGGTCGCGACAGCTCTCGACAGACACTCTCCGCGCTCGTGAACTCTCGCTATCAAAATGGCCGGATACCCCAACGCGCCGCCGAACTACGGCTACGGAACGCCGCCACAGCCACCGTACGGGCAGCAGCCCTACGGCGCTCCTTCCGCCCCCTACGGCGCGCCGCCCCAGGACCCCTACGGAGCCGCCCCGCCACCGCCGGTCGTCGCATACCCGCCGGCGCCGGGGGGGTCGCCGTACGGGAACCCGTTCGCGGCGCTGATGCCGTCGCAGTTCCCGCCGGGGACGGACCCGAGCCTGGTGGCGTGCTTCCAGATGGCGGACCAGGATAAGAGCGGGTTCATCGACGACAAGGAGCTCCAGAAGGCACTGTCGACGTACGACCAGAGCTTCAGCTTGAGGACGGTCCACCTGCTGATGTACTTGTTCACGGGCACCAACACGAGGAAGATCGGTGAGGGTTAAGTTCTCCGGCGATCTTGCTCGATCGATCGCGACGATTATAATTATGATGTGCATTTAGTTGTTTAACTTTGGGTTTGAATGGTTTCTCTTAGTCTTGCTCTGCCTCGTGCGCCACGACGCGCGTTTTGCTCAATGCGATGAATCTGCGCAGAGACCGCTCTAATTTGGTGGTTTTTGCTAAAACGGCGGGTCGTGCGCGACTGTCACATTTGACCGACGAAAAGCAAGGAGCACCAGTTTAGGCGCGTAACAGAAGTATCTCGTTTTCATTTTTCGTAGGTTATATTTAAAATCTGCCGAGCGTATGTTTGTCGCCAAGTTTTGCTAGGAACATCAAAATGGATATACAAAATCCATATGTTAGTCATGATTGATGTTTAGCTGAGCACCAAAAGAGGTGAAGTTCCGAACGATTCATCTGCGATTCCGGTGGATCTGATTTTTGTGGTACCCGTCTTGAGATGTTTGAGTTTTCATGAATTCATGAAGTGATCATGCTCCTATCTTGATGACCTATGAGGACGTCCTTTGCAAATTCTCATCTTTTGGCAGGACCCAAGGAATTCACCCAGGTGTTTTACAGTCTCCAGAACTGGAGGGTAAAGTCCTAAATCTGCAGCTATCCATTTGTAAAATCTCAAACGGCACGAGATATCCACATATGCTTCCCGCGTTGCTGATTTATGTTGTTACCAACTTCCGCAGGGCATATTTGAGAGATTTGACAGGGATAGGAGTGGGAAGATCGATGCCAACGAGTTGAGAGATGCGCTTCTGAGTCTGGGATTCTCCATCTCGCCTGCCGTTCTCGACTTGCTCGTCTCCAAGTTCGACAAAAGTGGAGGCAAGAACAAGGCCATTGAATACGACAACTTCATCGAGTATGTACCGTGCCTAGTGTCTGCCTTGTTCCCATTATGTCATGAGTCTATGCCTCGTAAATTATTGGATTTCCCTGTTGTCACCGCTCACTAACCGATGCTTGAATTTTCTTTGTTTGATTTTGATGCAGGTGCTGCCTTACTGTCAAGGTGAGAGTTCTCGCTCTACATAATTATTCTTTCCAATTTCTAATTGGGTTTATGCACTGGACTTTGCTTCACAATCTTTAGCCTAACTGGTATCAAAAACCGCATCTTGCTTAATGGGGCTCTTCGCTGGAAAATTTAGCTCAGATGATGCAGCATTTATTCACAGGGGCACTCACTGTTTGCCTAAATCGAGTCTTCATTGATGTCTAAATTGGTTTTAACCAAAAGCGAAGGAGTGAGAACTTATCTTATTGATCCTCATTGTTCACATGATGTGCGCAGGGGCTGACCGAGAAGTTCAAGGAGAGGGACACCATGTACTCGGGCTCGGCAACTTTCAACTACGAGGGCTTCATGCTGACTGTCTTGCCTTTCCTCATTGCTTGAGTTTGAGATCCTTAATATGGTTGTTGGGCAGTATCGTAGTTGTTTCCTAAGTAGTTTTCGCTATCTTTGGGGCTTCTTTTCCCCACAGTGAACTGGTGGTATGTTTATGTTTGCTTCAGTCGAATGAACTTCCCACTTTTCAATGTAAGTTTTACTTCTTCGAGGGCTTGCCAATGCCATCAGTCGCTCTTCTACCTTTCTTAATAGAACACTTGCAAGAAGTCGGAAGGGCAATTTAGAACAAGGACGGACAGAAAGGGCGACCGACTTTAAATTGGTCCTCAGATGATGATACATTGTTGCCTTTCTTCGATCTGATTGTTGCCATGAAAGGTTTTTCTCTCTCTCTGATCTGGAACTGTTGCCAAAAATGGTGCTGCAGTGCTACTATGGCCATTCCTAGTCTTGTATGTATCTTTGCACTACTCTGACGATGCAACAAACGTACTGGTGAAGATGAAGTCTAGAATCAGACTATGCAATTGATAGGGGAATGGCAAATTCCAGAGGATGTTGTGGATCACCCACAATTACTAGTTTTTCCTTAATTAGATCGTTAGAAAACTTACAACGAAGATTAAAAATCGTGTATTTTTATGAGTATTATTAATTAGATTAAGTTATGAATCACATAATTTTTTTTTAAACTTTTCTAAATTAGAAATGGTATTAATCAAGGATAAAGACGGAATTGGTGTTATTATATGATGCTCACTTTGGTATCAAAATATTTTCGAATGGTTTTAAAAAGCGATCAATTAGGTGATTTGGGTGATGGGAAATATGACATGGCTCACGGGTATCTCCTAAGTAGATGCTTCAAAAAAGTTCCAAGTACTGAATCGATCATTCATAAAGTCTTGGTATTAAAATGATTATTCTAAAAGTGTCCAAAAATTTCAGCACAAAAACAATCTAGAAATATGTTGTGTGTAATTTATGCGTCAAACAATCTCTTTAAATGCGTCAAAAGGATCTTTCATAAAATGGATTTGGATTGGAAGAGTGCATAACTGCACTGATTGAAAATTTTAGATTAAATTAGATCTAGAATGTTCCCTGACATTAATCCCCGTAGTGATTAAAGAGACATTCATTTTCACAACGTTCAAAATCCAGTATTTCGATCTCAAATAAAGCAAGTTCAAAGAAGAAAAACAAATACGAAATTACGACAGAGGCGAAGGAAAATTTACTAACTTTGCTTCTTCTTTTTTTCTGGAAAACAAACTGACCTTTTGTTATTTTTAATGAAATTTTTGAAAGCTTGCTCCCTGATTTTGCTTTTTAGTCTAACAAGACCAAGAAAAAAATGGCAAAGTTAGAATTGAAATAAAATTCTCAATCTTGCATGGTGCTTTCAGTTTCATTGGTGTTTCAGTTGGTAAATTTGCATAGACAAATTATGCATCGATGGTCAGGATACCCACGGCCACGTAAGACCCTGCAGGATAGAAGATCCATGTCTCATATATGAATTTTATTCAAGCGTAATGTTATTTGAATCAAGATTAAAAATAAAAGAAGAAGCTAATGGCAAGAAACTGGGCGAGCAAGGGCGAGTTATTTCATGTGACTAGACCCACTTACTTTCATTAAATAAACAAAATACTCCTAAATCATTCAATTACAAGTTAAAGTGACGGCTTCAAATTTTTTTACTTTCCTATTTTAAAGCTTTTCTATTTGTATATAAGATCTAGTTGCCATAATTAAGGATATCACATGCTTTGAATTTTTTTTTTTTTTATTGTGGGTATCCGAGGTATGTTAAATGTGCTATGTTTTCTTTTTATTTTTAAATTTTAGTTCAGTAATAATTAGCCTTGTTAAAAAGATAAAATTTTAAGGAACCTAATTCTTTTGTACAATATTGAGCAAATTTATAGATTAATTGTCAAGTAATTCAAAAAGTTCATGACATAAATAGCTTTTAATATATTCACATGTTTATGAACTTTTTTTGTGTACATATTATCATCAAACTCTTTTTTATCAGTTATCTTTTATAAATATAATTTGATGATTTATGAAAGATAAATCCTGTATACAGATTTTTTGGAACAAAACCATAACTACGTTCCCTTGAGTAAAACTTTAAAATTTGAAAATTTGATCTAATCTATTTTTGCATAAAATAAGATCTCTTTAAAATGCTGTTAAAATGTCTCGATGTGCATAATTTTCCCACACCAATGTTTTCAGTATATTTCTAAATACTCATATACACATTATGTATAGAAGCGTTCCGTCAATAATGAGGATAAAACATAAATTCTTTCACAAATGGAACTAAATAGTAAAAATTTCACTATGAAAGTAAGTTTTGAAAATTGGAGGGTCGAAAAAGTAGATAAGTTGTTTTAATAGTGACGATGACAAAGAAATCACTCTTTATTTTGTAAATAGCAATAAGTTCAAATTTGACGGAAAACCTTCGAAGGAAGATAACTAAGTTAAATGGAAACTGTGCAATATAGAGGGTGAAAATAGCCCTCCAATATAAAAAATAATCATATTTTCCACGTTCACTCCTCATTTATTTGTTCCCATTATTCCCATTCCTAATTTAAAATATCACTAAGCTTACGGGTCGGATCTCGGATCCAACTTACAAAACTTGACCCGGGAAATCCGAGGAAAACCTAAGCGCACGCACAAACGCAAGGCTCTTCTTCCTTTTCCTCTTCCTCTTCCGTCGGCGGTCGAACGAAGAAGAGGGAAGGCAGAGCCATGGCTTCGTACGACCTCACGCCTCGCATCGCGCCGAACCTCGACCGGCACCTGGTGTTCCCCATGCTGGAGTTCCTGCAGGAGCGGCAGCTCTACCCCGACGAGGAGATCCTCAAGTCCAAGATCGAGCTCCTGAGCCAGACCAACATGGTCGACTACGCCATGGACATCCACAAGAGCCTCTACCACACCGAAGACGTCCCTCAAGGTCTTCGGTTTTTGTTTTATGTTTTCTTTTTTTTTTTCCTTGTTTTCTTGATCGATTTTTGAGCGTTAGCGCTAGGGTTTTAGAGGATCCGGCGTCTTGATTCGGGGGTCGTGTGCGCTGTTTGTCGTGTGTAGATATGATGGAGAGGAGGGCGGAGGTGGTGGCGAGGCTCAAGGCGCTGGAGGAGGCGGCGACGCCCCTCGTCAATTTCCTGCAGAACCCTAGCGCCGTCCAGGAGCTGAGGGCCGACAGGAGCTACAATCTCCAGATGCTCCAAGATCGACACCAGGTAAAAATCGCGACGCGCGTTTGGTGTTTGTGAGGTCATGCTATCGATTTAAGTAAAGGCTTTGTCACGGGTAGAGATGTGCACTTGTTCGAGGAGCGGGCAGTGCAGTATTTAGATTTCTTGAGTTTGGAAGGTACTTCTTCTTGTTCTGGTTATCTTAATGTGGTATGTTTATGATATGAATTTGGTGTGCTTGGGGGTGCTGTTTGGCAGATTGGTCCGGAGCAGATAGAGGCATTGTATCAGTATGCCAAATTCCAGTTCGAATGTGGGAACTATTCGGGTGCTGCTGACTATCTGTACCAGTACAGGGCGCTGTGTACAAACAGTGAAAGGAATCTGAGTGCATTGTGGGGAAAGCTGGCTGCTGAGATTCTGATGCAAAACTGGGATATTGCTCTCGAGGAACTTAATCGTCTGAAGGAGATCATAGACTCCAAGGTTTTCACCGAATACCTGACTGTTTTATTCGGATTGATTGAATAATCCTTTTAGTTGAGCCTGGGTCGGAATTGTTCATGCCGGTTTCTTTTGCAGAGTTTTTCGTCCCCTCTGAACCAAGTGCAAAGTAGGATATGGTTGATGAATTGGAGTCTCTTCATCTTTTTCAACAATGAGAATGGGAGGACTCAGATCATTGACCTGTTTAATCAGGACAAGTATGGATCTTTATTTTCCTGTTTAATCACTCCATCTTTTATGCATTATGCCTTAATAAAGGCTTCTGCCCAACATGTCACTCATGCTCTTCATGCGGTATTGTGTTAACACGTATGTACTATCATGATATTGTTGAATAAGTTTGTCTGAAAATAATTTAACTTTCTTCTTTGCAGATACCTGAATGCCATTCAGACAAATGCTCCCCATCTTTTACGTTATCTGGCCACTGCATTTATCGTCAACAAGAGAAGGCGTCCTCAGTTCAAGGATTTTATCAGGGTTGTTCAACAAGAGCAGCATGCCTTCAAAGATCCAATCATAGAGTTTTTAGCATGTGTCTATGTCAATTACGACTTTGATGGTGCACAAAAGAAAATGAGAGAGTGTGAAGAAGTAAGTTTCTTGTCCTGATGCTACTCTTGATTTATTCAAGGCATTTTGGTGAATGTGAGGCTCCAATTTAGATCCTCTTTTTTGTCTTGTAAAAGGGGAATTGATATTCTGATTTTAATAGGAAAGATATGCCGCATGGTCTTTGAAGTTTCATTTAGCCTTCTTTCTGCTGTACCATGTTCACAAGTGAAGTGCTGTCGCTTGGACTGTGGGTTTACTAATTGTCATTTAATTGTCATTCTCTGCAGTTGATCTTGAATGACCCTTTCCTTGGAAAAAGAGTTGAAGAAGGGAACTTTTCCACTGTGCCATTGAGAGACGAGTTTCTAGAAAATGCCCGCCTTTTCATATTTGAGACCTACTGCCGAATACATAGAAGAATTGATTTGGGGTATGTATGTGATGACTGAAATGTGTAATATAGTTCCATGTGAAGGCATTGCTATCTCTTTGGTTGCTTGAAATAGTTTGCATGGCAATGGATATTGGTTGCTCATCCTACTTCTATTATTTTTCATTTTTTTCCCTCATTTTGCCATTGTTTGACAGTTAATGTGTGGAACATACCTTTGGAAGAATTGGTAAAAGAGTAACAGATTGTAACATGAATCGAAGTTTTCTTCTCTTGCTTATAATGAGTTAGGTTGACCTTATTGCTTACTCAACACTTGCAGTTCAAGAATGTAGGTCATATTATGAAAGGAAGAAATCACCCAAGTCGCATGATTATCCTATTTAGATGGAAGATTTAAATTAAGAGACAATTTGAAGTTAATCTTTTCACAGTGTTTTGAAAATGTTTGATATTGCTTTGAGCTCTTTTATTCAGAAGCTCTTTTTGGGGCATCCATTGGAACTTCATTTTATTCTCATAGTCTTGTCTTAGTGATTGTACCACATAAAGTTAGGGGACTCCTTCCATGAGGGTTCTCATTTGATATAATTCATGTCAGGGGTAAGCAAATAGTAACGTGATCATCTCCTTTGCAAGAGATTTAAAAAGAATTTGGGGAAATGTGTGGCTTTCAGCTCTATAGTAATTCGACTGACCTCACCCAAACATGCAAGTTCATCTTGGTGGAGAACATAGTTTCCTGTTGTCTTGATTTAAATTAATCTTGCATGCAGCTTTTATCATAGCAAAAAACATCAGTTGAATACCAAAACAACTGAGGACCTTAAAATGTCTAATTGCTTCTACTGTTTTCTTGAAGATTCTACGACCCAAAATTGTTTTCAACATCGAAGGGATAGCTATGATCTTCTTAGACTGTGTTCTTTAAACACTTGATGCATGGTTTCCATTTATTTACCACGTATAGAGGCTTCTTAGACTATGTTCTAATTGTAGGACTTTATTTGCAGGGTCCTTGCAGAGAAAGTGAATTTGAATTACGAAGAGGCTGAGAGATGGATTGTCAATCTTATTCGGACCTCGAAACTCGAAGCCAAGATTGATTCCAAATTGGGGACCATTGTCATAGAACCTAACAACCCGAATGTGTAAGATTGCCTATAAATTCCAAGCTCTTTACAAATATCTGCTGATCGTTATGATATCCAAACCACCTTCTTTTCATTTCACATCTGCGTGTCTTCGTACTCTTGATGTGCAGATGTGGACAACCACGTCCGTAAATTAAGTATGCTGATATTATAGCACTTCTGTTTTTATCTTTTCCTGCAGGTATGAACAGCTGATAGACCATACGAAGGGACTCTCGGGACGCACTTACAAACTAGTCACTCAACTTCTGGAGCATGCACAGGCACAGCCTGCTCGATAACTTTGGTGCTGAAGATTTTGAGTAGCTCTCCTTTTTTAGGGTTAAGTTGCCTTTTACTTTATATGTTAAGCTTTTGCCCAAAGAAAGCTTCTATTGTGAGAGTTGAGAAAAGTCGAAATTTGTGGGAGACAGAATCCTTGTTATTTATTTGTATTGACAGACGCCCATTTTCAATTTTGCGCCGGCCATTCAAATTTTTGTGAACGGAACGTTAATTGAATTTACGCCGTATAAATGGAGGTCCATTGAGGCTTTCATAGGACGTGGATTGAATTTTCCGATCAAACGTTTCAGTTTTCGATTGTCAGTCTGCAAAGCAAAATCCAATTTCGACGGGCTCTTGAAGGTAGGGGTGAGCAGTGGTCTAGGATCGACCCTAGATCGGCCCAATCCTTGGTCTTGAAATTCCAAGATCAACATTGCGGGTTGGTCCTCGATCCTGAGAGTTTTGGGTCGGTCCAACCCTATTATATTATTTATAATTCTTTTATATATTGAAACTTAAGGAAAATGTCTGTTCAAAAAAAAAAAAAAAAAAAAAAAAAACTAAGTAAAATGATGTTTATTGACTCTCGCTCAGCCACAGTCACGGACAGACAGACGGCATCCAATTTCAAAAGGCGTGAAGGTTACGCCATACAATCCAAAGTATGTTCTTTAGTCTTCACCATGAGGACCAAGGAGTCCTCACAGTCACGACTCGCGACGTCCAAAATGGTGCGAAGTTTACGCCGTAAATCTCCTCACGACTTCCTTCTCCAAAGTACGTTCTCTTCCATTCTGTCTTCCTTGTTCTTCAATTTGCCAAAATCAAAAGTAGCAACATCCCGCTTGCCTCTGGTTGCCCACGCCGCTCACCTCTGACTGTGCGTGCCACTCGCGCCGCTCACCGCTCACCACTCGCCCTTTGCTGTCATTGCTGGCCTCGCTCAACGCTCGCCACTCACCACTCATTGCTAGCCTTGCTCAATGCTCGCTGCTTGCCGCTGGCCTCGCTTAACGCTTTCCGCTCGCCAGTTGACGCTCGCCCCACTTGACGCTCGACGCTTGCCGCTCGCCACTCATGCCGGTCACCTCACTTATCGTCGAGTAAATCAGAATGAAAAAAAAAGCCCTAACTAGAAACCCTATGCTTGGCTCACCCTTGCTTTTCGAACACAACTTGGCTAGTGAGTTTTACTTTGTGCTTCATTTGAGATCTTCAATGCTCTTGATTTGTGTTGAATTTTTATTTTTCCACGTTTGCTTCACGTACGTGATCAGTTTGGCTGGATATTAGTCCCCGTGACCTCCCCTTTTGGACCCTTGATTGACGAGGGCGATTGCATCCAATGTGTTCTTTCTGGGCTTTTCTTTCCTTTTTTGGAGATGGGTTTTAGCTTTGATTGGAGAACCGAATCGTGCTCATCATCCATCGTGATTTTAAATGAAGTAGCAATCGAACCGTATTGATGTCATGTTTTTAAAATCTAGATCGTTGCATGTTGGAACAACAAGCTTGATAAAGACACGAGCTTGTAATTTATGAGCTGAAATTAGGTAAAAAATGCCAAAGTTTTGCTCGGAAAAGAAATGAAATTTTGGTGAATATGTATTGGTATTTATAGTTTAGTTGCACAATGCTGCATTGTCGATGGATGTGTAATTTGAATTTGTAGGTTTGCTTTTTTAGAGAGTATAAAAAACAAGACGAAAAAAATTATCGATCGGTCCCGGGTTGACCCCGGAACCGGACAAAACCCATTGAATTGGTCTGGTCCTTGGTCCCAAGCTCAATAGGGTCGGTTCTAAAAATTGAGGAATGACACTGTATGGGTTAGTCCTAGGGTTAGGGGGTGGCCCGGACCAACCCGGACCATGCTCACCCCTACTTGAAGGCATCAGCTGTGATTGTCCGCAGCATGTGGAACGTCCTGAGCAAGGCTTAGGGCTTATCCGATCATCCTTGCTCCCCAATCGATCTCGTAGAACTTCAATCAAACACAAGTTCAGCCGGCTGAAAATCTCGAGGGTGATTTTCAATCGAGATTTTATAGAAGTTTTGTAAATTAGATATTACAAACCTGGTCACCTAGGATATCTCGTTCTCTGTTCCAAGTTCCACACGAACATTGAAGACACGAACAGCAAAGCGTCCTCTTGTACAAGGGTTTGAAGTAAAGACTTTATAGGTTGCCTTTATTTCTCAGAAAATTAGAATATGTCCCGAAAAAGCGTTTTAGTTATTTCAGGGAAAACGGTCTAGGTTTTTCCTGCATTTGGTTGGACCTTTTTGATAATGATGAATTGGAAGTAACCTCTCGCGTCGGTCTAATACAGGTTTTAGGATTCAGGTCCCGGGCCGTGTTGGGCCGGGCAGAACCATCATCGACCGGGCCGACCCGAATCAAGGTTGAGTTGCTCTTGCCGGCATAAAGAACACTCTTTCTCCTATCTGGGTCCTTTTGGATCGTGTCGCGTCCGCTCAGGTACTCACGCTCTTTCGCTGGTTCTGCTAAATTTCTCTAACACAGCACGTCTCTCGATCCTCTCCACGTTTTGATGTCCGACGGAGTTCGTCGGATTATCTAGAGACTAGTTTCTAGCCACACGAGACGCCAAAACTCGTTTCTTTTCCGCTTTTGCGATCAATACGAATATGGCCCCGACCGAATCTCGTCGCGGTTCCTTGTTCCTACGGGGAAATAGTCGGAGTAAGATTGGTCGGGTTTTGCTTTGTTCCTGGAGGAGGAACGGTCGTCTAGCCGTCGGTTTCTGTAGGTATCCGTCTGGGGGAGTTCTTTGTATCTGGCTTTTTCGCTTCTCGTGTGGGTTTTGGGTTCGGACATGCTGCTCTTTCCGAGGTAGCATATAGACTTATTAGCCGACGAATTCGCGTTGTTGCTGGTCGAAGTTCTTGTGCTTTTTGTGTTATGAGTTCTGGGTTTCATTAACCCACCGCAGTAAAATCGTTTTCATCTGCTGCGCCGGGAATGCTTCTTTGCATGATGCGATTTATCGTGCTCATTTTGGGCCAGTGGTGGAAATGGAAAGTTTCTGTCCCGCCAACTGTTAGTATCTTGATTCTCTCGTTTGGTTTTCACAGACAAGTTTTGGAGGGACTGGTACAGGAAGTATCACACAAAAGTTTCCCCCTTTTGCTCGAAAATAGTTGACATCACATGGACAATCGGTTGGAAACTTCACTCGGTAAGAATTTACTCATCCCGTCTTTTATGATGGATTTTTTTTTTTGCCATGACCGGAGCTTATGTGGGTTTAGGAACAGAGAAGCTGTTTGAATTCCGTCTGCTGTCGAGAAATATTTGGGTTTTAAGAGAATTTTAAGTGGGGTTGATTTCTTGTAGAGTTTCAATGAAACATTACATGGTACATAAGATTACTGTTGGTGCCCCTTGTAGAATTCTTGCCCTTCCCTCGTGTACATGATCTGCTGTTTAGAGGGATGTTCTCACATGTCTGTTCCACGACAGATTTTGAAGGTTGCTGTAATGTGTGTAAGAGGGGCTATTTATGCAGCAAATAGATGTCATGGTTATTTACAGTTTATTTCTCGATGATTTCAGTAGGGTGACTGCTTGAGATCTCTTATGTTACTGTAAAAATGAATACCAGTTATTGGCAGTTTGAGTCCATGCTGACTTCTAGACTGGAATGTCGAGACATCTACCTCTGTGCCCAGTCTTTTTCTCTATGTTGGTTCCCTATCACTACCTTACCTCTTGGTACTGAATATAAGAATATACCAATTTGAAGCAAGAATTTCTGGCAAATTGTCACTTCTGGCATATTAGTCCAACCATCATAATTTTCTGCTTGCCTTGGATAAATAAACTTGTTCTCCCTGTCCTTTTTCCAAATTGAGAATGTTTGTGTTGTGGGTGCTCCAGGTAAGATAAACAGCGAGAAGAGTGACAAGGGGGTTGATGCTATTAAGGAGGATCAGCTTTCCTCAATTGAAGTTAAGAATGTCTCGGAACCAATTCCAAGTTCCCCTGGAAGTATTTGGCGGGCCAAAGTTTTTGATCCAGAATCTGGGGGAACTGTTGGACCGAATGCAATTGTTAATGACACTGACCTTTCTGGTGAAGTATACATGGAAGCGTGCATAGTTCCTGAGGATGTAATAAGGGCTGGAGGTTTTGGGGCCAGAGACGATATAAGTAGATTTCTTCCAGTTGCCAGTGATTCTACAGACTTTGAAGCTGCTCTGCGTGATGCGCGGGACTATGAGGAATTGCAAGAGGAAGTATGCAGACCGGGTCTTGGCTGGACAGAAGGTACACCAAGAGAATAGCTACCTCGTCTCTAACATTTGTGCCTGTTGATTAGCTCAACTTCTTCTGTACTTCCACACCATTAGCTCGATCAACTCTCTCTTTGATGTTAGTTTTTTCGGATGCTCACATTTGCGTCTCCTTGTGAATGTCGTTGTAAGTTTTGTAACTAACCAGTTATCAACTTAACTCAGAATAAATGAATTTTGTCACTTGGCAGTAGCTTAGTTACATTTATGCATTTCTTAAATTGATCTGATCTAATTAGCAACCATAAATTTTTCTCTTGCGTTATCTCGTGGAAGACATCCTTTATTTTAACCACCTATCAAGTTGCTATACCAAATGCTCAACCGCAACACGGGAGTTGACACGTTGGTCGATATTGTAAATTGACTCTGCTGGTAATGAAACGAAAATGATGGCATCGCCTAATGGGTCACCATTAGTCCCAGCGTAAAGTTTTTCAGCTTTTCATTGAGCACGTTTAGGGTGGTAACGCTAATGAAAGCCGATGGTGCAAAGACTAGCAACCCGGTCTATGCAAGCAAATATTTAAATGCCATGATTTCGTTTGGGCAACTTGTGTTGAGATTGATTGGCTAAAGATAAATTCTAAACTCAGCGTTTTTCCAAATATAAATCCAGGATTCAATGTAGCATGCCCCTTCAGGCTTCAACCTCGTGTTCATGAAATTTTGCTTCTATTCAACATTGCTGCATGGTTATCATAAGGACAACCTTCACACTGATCAGGTCGCAATAGTCAGTGAAAACCACCCGGGCAGGAGACCGGCAGTTCCATAACTGGGAAAATCTTCACATCTTCACCCTCATTTTCTTATTCTAGTTTAATACATAGAGCGTCAAGATACAAGCAAATGAAGGACTGAGAAGTTAACTACCGTAAAGAAAAATTCTCTCTTATTACCCACGGTGGCGCGCTGCACCAAAGATGCTTACGTAAAGAACACTGCATGAGGTTTCTATACCTCCAAATCTTCACTCTTTGACAAGGCTCAGAAAGAGTCAGTCTAAATGGCGTCCTCCTCAAAATAACTTCATACTAGCAAACCGTCCTTCTGAACTCTAAAAGCATATAACTAGGAGCTATGTAAGTAAACAGACACAGATCAACATGAAATTACAGGCTTCACCCATCCACCCAAGACTTCTGTTCAGTTCACCATGCAACTCTGTATTATAGCCAAAAAGGAAGAAAAAGATTCCAACCTCTCTATCTCATTCAAACATTTGCAACCATGTAACTACGAGACATATGCAGAAGATTTCAACTTCTTTGGTGGCGGATTTCCTCCTGACAAGATTACGTACGAATAGAAGCACAGCATCGCAGCACTACATACACAAAATAAGAAATCAAATGAGTCACTTTACCCAATTAACAGTCTAGTAAGCAAAGCATTTCTCTGCAACACCAGAAGTACCTGATAAGTAAGTTAAGCCCTATCGGAAATACTTTCTTCGTCTGCATCCATGACACAAGAGGTGAGTATTAAAACAAAGAACTATCCGATCAGTCTTTATACGCAATCTATAGGAAATGCCCAGACTTGTGCTCATACACATCGCACTTCCACAGATAAAGAGTATCATAGGGTATGGTGCTTGGAACCTACCAGAGAGTAAGTCTGAAAGTTCTTCCAGAAGATGACAGCCGAGAGGACTGCAAGATGAAAAGAAGATGCATAATAAGCTCAGATAAGCTCAGAAAGATCTCTACACAAAAATTGTGACCAAGGACGTCCATTAACTCAAATACACATCGATGCAACAGGCAGTGCCCAGACCATTTAACTACTCCTTCATACATATCTACAATAACTACTATGATCAGTACAATGAAATAATTGCAAGTCATACTTAGCAGGTTTTGATTTAAGGAGAGAAGAATCTTCTTAGATTGTTTGAAAATTGTACTAGAAAGACCACAAAATAAATTAGTTGAGGTTAGAAAGGTGCCTTCTTTCATAAAAAAAGTAGATTTAAAGATCCAATGATAATTAAATATTGCATCTCCTAAACAATCGAGGTTCCCTTCCGGACAATCCTCCATTTGAAGGAGCAGAAGCACCTCTAACAAGCATGCTGATACATCTCCACATATCTATCACTAAGTCCATAATACAACCAGGTTCTTATGCAGAAACTCCACAATGCCAACAGTTGAGTTCGCTATAACAATGTACACACTTCGTTTGGTCAAGTAGTTATATTCACTTAACATGAACAATGAACTCCAGCCTCATATGCAAGGTGCATAAACACTGATTCTGAACGCAAGACAGTCCAAAGAACACAAGATTTACCATTTGATGCAGAAAGCAAGGCACTCAAAATGGAAAATATCACGCTGATACTTCCAGGTTATCTATCACATGCTTTTTGCTTGTACTACTCATAAATATAAAGATGAAAATTCACGAGGATGGTAAAGCCTGTATGGGGGATGGATTAATAGAATAACAAGTACCCATTTGTCCTAAAATGAAAGGCAAGCTGGATTTTCCTTCTCTCCAGATCTTCAAGCTAAGTGTGCTAAGGGCTAGTATAGCGCCTCCAAATAGTACACCATTGCCCAGAGCAGTTGGATTTCTTGAGAAAATGAAACCAAGAAGTCCACCACTGAAAACTAGACCGCCTGTTAGAAGAAATAATAAAATTACATGAGTAATTTTTCTCCTAAAGCTGTCAAATTCCAAACTTTAACAGGTTTGGAAGGTGAACATATAAGATGGAAAGGATATATGAACTCAAGTGATCGACAAGACAAATCTCAACTACTATTCAATGGTGTTATTCTAAGATGAGGATCAAAGGCATGCATTACAGAAAGGCCTCAAGTTATATGTTCTTATGATGAAGAGCATCGAGGAGTTCATATTCAGCACACTCACCAAAGGGAATTCCAAGGCAAAAATCATGAATTTTAGCAGCCCTCACTGGCGTCGCAACACCCTGTTCCTGTTCGGGCTCAGTTAGTCCCCTATTTTCAGCATGATGGTCTTCCATGGATGTATATGACTTTGTTGCCCCGTTCATTTCTGATCTTGAAGCGTCATCTGTGTAACTCAAAGAACTTGTGTTGCCAGGGGAAGTAGTCTCTGGGCCACGTCCTTCAAGACTCATGACGACTGATGACTACACAATTGTTACAGTCATTATACAAACATCACAAGGCGAAAAAAAAAAAGAAGGGAAAAAAGAGTATGACTCCAATAAATTTGAACTGAATTTACAGTTGGAAACTTATTTAATGGACCAGGATAAAGCCGTTGATAGGATATAAGCTATTTACAATACTTCCAGACACACGAAATCCCCTAATTGAACTTCATAGAAAAGTAGCAGGCAATGAGATAACACAAAACACTCTCCACTTTCACTCCCAATGTGGAATGAAAAACCCTGTCTTGCAAAGGATCTGCAAGCGTCACCCTAATGCTATCCTGGACATCTGGCTACAGTCTACAGACATAATTGAAACATCCGAGGATAGGTCCCGGGACGAAGACACAAATATTGGGTCCATGATATCTACGACCCATTAACGGGCAGAACAATGATTCTTAATGTATATCTCTTCCTATATTGGAAAAAGATTCAAAAAGCTTGTCCGGTATATGGAAATGCAAGATATGCAGTTGAAAAAAGCCATTCTGATTCCATAATGCCAACGTTGCAAAATAGTTATGCAACATCAAACAAATATACCAGATCATCCCAGTTGCATAACTCGATTGCAAGGCATGTGAGACTCAATGAACAAGCACAATAGCACGATTCTCAGCAGGCACTCCTATCACGGCCCTCCGCAAGAATATCAAGAACGCCACGACCCACATCGCTTATCCCCTAAAAGACCGACTTTTGACGCATCTCTCGAGCAAACAAGCAAGACCCTGCAAAGCAAGACCCTGAGCGAAGCACGATCGACACAATTCCGCGGCAGGTACCTTGGATCGATGGCTTCGGAAGGACAAAGCAGAGAGCTTGCGAAGCTGGAGCTTGCGATCGATCGCGGAGAAGCAGGAGAGCTGGGACGGAGAGGCGGTCGCCGCTGTCGCTGTCGATGCCATCCCTACGGCGCTGAGTCAACTCCGGGAATCGAAATCGAAGACAAGAAGAAGAAGAAAGAAGAAGAAAAAGAAGGCTCCTTCGCGGTGACCTTGGCTTGAGGGAGTTCCAATCAGTAGGGGAAAAAGGTCGTGATTTGATTTTGACTTGTTCGTGATGGTTTCGGTGGCCGACCGGTCGATGTCTGGTTTGGCTTTATTTGAAAAATTCTGACAGACCGTGATCGTGCGACGTGGATCATTAATCCCATCGAAAAATCGTGTTCTTTTCCCTTCTCGAATAGCCTGTGTTTTCCTATGAGAATAAATTTTTTCCATACCATCATTTTCTTTTATGAGGCTAAATTCGTCGAATCGATAAAAAGAGAAAGAAGAAAAAAAGGAAAGGAAGAGTCGGTTTGTGATTTGAACAGGTTTGCAGTGTGCAAAGAGGGATTGTGTGGTTTGTGCTTGCCGTACCCATTTGACATCTTTTGAGCATAGAAGTGATTGATAGGCAACCTAAGATGACCAATTTGAGATGATGTCGGCTCGAATTGGAGAAAAAGAAGGCTCCTTTAGCTATGGATGGACTTCGGTAATTACTAGGTGCAATCTTCGGAGAATGGGGCTTTGCCTTACCAAGTTCACAAGATTGTCATAAGGTCCTACAACATTTCAATTTTCAAAGTTTGGCCCTAGAATTTTTGAAAACGGTTAAAATAAGCCCCTAAGGCAAATCAACACTGTAATTCACACAAGAAAAAACGAAAGGACAATTGAAAAATACGTTGTATTTGAGAGTAAGTGTTGAAAAATCTTATGGGTATTTAAGATGAGTTAATGGTGGGCACACATCAACATTATATATTTTTGAATCATCCCTTTTTTTCCCATAGATTTAATATGTAACCAATCCGCCCACAACAAATAGTAACGTCAAATCATGCAGTCAGAGTCGCAAGCAAAATTTGGTCGGAGCACAGTACCGCCGATTTCGAATATTCAGAACAAAATTGCAAAACTCGAAAGTTGGGGGCTATTTGCTACAATCCAAAAAATTAGGGGGCCAAAATATAAATCTCCCCGCGCAAAACGATAAATACCAAGAAGTTCAGGGGGGTCGATAAAAAAAAAAACTGAACCGAAACGAAAAATGGCGAAAGGACGAGGAAGGAAGAAAAACCAGAGGAGGAGCATCTGGAAAAAAGAACAGTGGGGAAATTGGCGCTTCTTCGCGCCATTTGAAAACCCTAGCGCCTTCCGCTTCCGTCACCGCGATCGCCGGAGAAGAGCCATGGCGTTCCTCGCGCGTCCGCTTTGTCGGCCTCTCCACCTCCGAGCCTCTCGCGGGTTCTTGCTCTCCTACTCTCTTCTGAGCTCCTCCGGCCAGGTGCGTTGCTTGACACCGAGTAATTCGATTGAAGCTTTTTTTTTTCTTTTTTTCTGGGTCGTTACGAGTGCATAGGGACGTGGCGTGGATGGCGAAAGCGGAAAGCTAGCAGCTTTCTTTAGCTTTGAGTGGGACTCATTAGGGAGGGAGGCTTGTGTATCAGCGTTTCGTGCTGGACTGTTCGCGGGCAGGGCTGGCCATGCAAGTTTCGCGACACCAAGTGACTCGATTGAAGTTTTCTTTTTCTGGGTCATTACCAGTGCGCAGGGACGTGCCGTGGATGGCGAAAGTGGAAAGCTAGTAGCTTTCTTTAGCTGTGACTGGACTCGTTAGTGGGGGAAGCTTGTCTATAAGCATTCCGTTCTGGACCATTCGGGGGCAGGGGTCTTCTCTTTGTTGGGCAATGTTGTTTTCTTGGTAACTGGAGGTCTGGGTTGTCTTAAAGTTTTCGCCTTGGTAAGAGGGTCTTCGTATCGCGTCCGTTGCTTTTGGTTCGGCATGTCTGTCCCTCGTCTTTCTTTATATTCCCTGATGTTTTCTCCTCCCGTCGACAGAGCAACGGAAGGAATTCGGTTTCCAGAATGAGGACGCGGGCATGTTGCCTTTCCACTGTAGGTAATCAGCCATTGTTGGGGCTCACTCCCTTCCCCCGTGCATGTATATTTTTGCCGATGCCTTGCAAAATTGTATGCTAGGGATTGTTATACGCAAATTTAGCGTTAATCTCTTGCTCTCTTATGAGTTGACTCTAACTGCCTCCCAATTTTCAAGGCTCTGGTTTTCGGTGGCATGACTTGTAGAGTTTTGATGTCCCTAGTATTCTGAAAATTAGCTGCAAATGTTGTTGGCATTTCTTCATGGGATTCTGCTTCACAATCTTAAAATGCTGCACCTTGAAAATGCATCTTACAGACTGTAGCACGTAGGAGCTTCTCTGGCATGTTTTGTATGGTTGGATGGCGCATTCTTAGCTTTCTGAGTCACATTCTTCATTCGTATGGCTGCTGGAAAAGATGTGACTTCACATAGCATTAATGCTTTGTCATTTGAAAAACATGTCTAGCAAAAGTTCTTTTGCCGGTTGAGTCATTGGATTGGTCTTTGATGGTGGTTGGGATTAATTTCTGAACTTGATGCATGTTCTTCCAATTTTAGTTGAAGAGTTGGATTTTGAACGTGATGGACTTCATGATGATGTGAAGATGATGGAGAGAGAAAATGCCCTACGTCATGCTCTGTCAAGCCTTGCAGGTGATTTTGGTAGAGAATCCATGCTATCTTTGAGGCGATTTTTCAGTTCACGACGTCAACCAGTAATATCCACTGGTTCTTTGAAGCTCGATCTAGCCCTCGAGATTGGAGGGTTACCAAGGGTAAGGACCTCTTTCTATTGGAGCTATCAAGATAGCAAAGGCTCGAGGCAGAAATTTATTTACATATTTCTCCATTGCAAACATTTACATTCAGAGTATTATTTGACAAAAGTTTACAATCAAACAGAATATCTCTATAACTGGAATTCATCATAGATATGCCGTTTTTTTAATAGTGAAGTTAATGGTTTACTTGGTCACGAGGCAATGGTTATGTCCAGATGATTGCGATAGCTATTGCCATGGATTTCCTGACAATTGTATGTTGGATTTTAGTTATGGAAATTGCATTGAATGCATTTTCTGTCCAGATTGGTTGTTGGTAAGAAAAGAAAGCTTTTGTCGTTCAAGCTTAACTTAAATCTTGGAACTAATCTCAGACATGATTTATGAGCAACATTGTAACATATTGCCTGAAGATATAGTACCATGGTAATTGCTTTATGGCTGCTTTTAGCACGATCTATTATCTTTATGTTAAAGCTGTTTAGGTTTGGACTTTTAATTTCTGTTCGATATGAATTCTCTATGTCCAATTGTTTCATTGCATAAAGAGTTTGAGTCGAACATTTTGATATGCCTGTGCTGAAGTTTTAAATTTTTTAGATTATTCATGCCGTGAACCCAAATATAAAAAATTCCATTCCATTTTCAGGGTAGAATTGTTGAAATATATGGGAAAGAGGCATCTGGCAAGACAACACTTGCCCTTCACATTATTAAAGAAGCACAGAAACTTGGTGGTATGTGTCTGTTTTCGTGCAGAGTTGCTGTTTGTAGGCTATGATTTGATTTCTCTTGGTCCTGCCATTAAGATGGCAAGCTCAAGAGACCTTTTTGCTTTTTTCAGAGTTAGTTGTGTTTCTAAGCAATTGTTTGCCTATTTTATGTCTGACTTTTAAGTCTCTTATTTGATTATTTTGAATGGCTTATCCTCAGGGAGACTGTTATCTTCATCCCCTTTAATTTTTCTTTTTTTGAGCAGGTTATTGTGCATACTTTGATGCAGAGAATGCACTCGACCCATCACTCGCAGAATCAATGGGCATAAACACAGAAAATCTTCTTCTTTTCCGTCCAAATTCTGCTGAAAATTCGCTTAGTGCAGTTGATACACTGACAAAAAGTGGGTCCCTAGATGTCATTGTCATTGATAGCGTAAGCGGTTAGCTCTTCTCTTTGTTTATCCCTTGTTTTAACTAGAACTTTTTTCTGTCCCTTTAGTATTATCTATCTTTACACAACATTTTTCTAGAGCAATTCTAGTGTTTTATTCCTACAATCATTTTTGTTGGTTTCTGATAATGCTAGTTGATAAAGTGGCCTAATAGTACTCTCGTAGAGAACGCAGGTTGTGACTGACGGGTAGCATGCTTTTTGTGGGCTAGTGGCTATCTCTCTCTGGTGTTACTACTACCATGCATTTTTTCAAGCTTTTTCATATGCCTGGGGCATATGTTGCTCTTGCAGGTTGCTGCTCTTGTGCCCCAATGTGAAATTGATGAATCAATAGGCTGCGGAAACAAAGACATACAATCAAGAATCATGACACAGGCTCTTAGAAAGATCCATTGTTCTCTTTTCCAGTCGAAAACTCTCATTGTTTTTGTGAATCAGGTTTATTTTAACTTCCACTTCCCTTGCATGGGATCACTTGTCCCTTGTAGGAAGAAGCTTGATGGCCACTAAACATGAGCTTCGCTCAATTCCAGGTTAGGTCAGTTCCAAAATATGGTCACGGTTTTGGAGGACATCGAGATGAGGTTACATGTGGTGGAAATGCTTTGAAGTTCTATGCGGCTGTCCGGATGAGACTGGTCAGGATGGGATTGCTTAAAACGGATGATAAGGTAAATGACCATTTGGTTTCAATGAAGAAGATAACCTCCCTCAACTTTTCTAGATACTATTTCTTTTGGTGGTCACTGCAAAGCAATTAAAGATGCTAGTTCCCTAAGAAACAGTTGAAGTACATTGTACTGCTTTAACATGTTTTCAATGGTCTTTTTACATGTAATCATATTCCACCAAATAGTATTTGCTAGTAGTTTGCATATTCTAAATTGGTATCAGGGTCAAGTTTGATTTCTTAACCTATATATATAATCTCCCTCTAGTAGTTTTATTTATCCATTCCTTGGAAGTAGGGGATTTTCTCAAATTGTTGTTATGTACTTTTTCCACGGAATCAGTATTGGCATCGGTACACCTTTCTTAAGTTTTAATTTACCTTACTTAAATAACTTTTAAGTATTTTTATTAATATGTTCTAAGCAGTACAAATTTCTATGAATTAATTGATAGAGCATGTAGTGTCCTCTATCATGCTTTTGTTAGGCTCTCAAAATTTGAAAGGGAGCAGAAGTATGACAGGATTTGCTCATTACGACCTTGTTCTGATTTGTAGGGAAAGCTCATCTATTTGAATATTTGTGTGGATGATACATAAACATTATCTTCAAGATGGAGTTTTCTTTTTCCAACTGTAAATATGAGAATGTCTTGACTTTCGTGGGGTTGTTTTTATTAGTTAACGGAATTCAGTTTCTAACTTTTGATTGTTTTTACAGTGAATCATCTTGCACTATGATTTTCCAATAGTATTTATCCCTTATTATTTGTTTGACATTTACTTTTGGGTGGCATTTTCACTAGCCAACTGGTCTTGGTGTTTGCGTGGAAGTGGTGAAAAATAAGTTGGCACCTGCTAAGAAGAAAGCGGAACTAGGAATCATGTTTGGAAAGGGTTTTTGCTTGGAATCTGAGGTCTTAGAATTGGCCTGTGATAATGGGATTATCTTGAAAGAAGGATCCACATACAACGTGTATGGGGAGGTTTTCCATGCTAAACATGAAGTGGAAGAATTCCTGGCTCAAAATGATGGTGTTCTTCAAAAGATAACCATGATATTGAGGAGTTATCTGCTTGAAAATGGAGAGTGATGACACTAGGTCCTTGGTTGGATGAGGATGACAGGTCCTTGGTTGGATGAGGATGACATGTCCTTAGGTAATTGACCTTTCCTGGACAACTTGCCTAATGCCTTTCCATTCCTGGTGATTGGATCTGGTTAACAATGAATGACAAGATCTGACCTCATTGACGGCATTTGTATGTGCTCGCATATGCATGGATTCTTATAAAATGGGCATGTCAAAGATCAGCTCCAAAAAGTGAAGCTGATCTGTAGTGAGGCACCCTTTTCTATTTAACTTTTCGGGAAGGATTGGATATTCATCTTCACGGCTTGTAAATTGCCCACCAATCAGGATATTGCCGAAGCAATGGTGATTCTAGCAACCATCTAATTGCCACTGGTATGTTAAGATAACTTTTTCATTGTAAATTGATCAACAGCATCTGGTGCTGCATTACTTATGAGTTTATACTTCTGTACAACAGTTAATTGTCTGTCAGTAGATGAAGTGGAATTTTTTCCCTTTTTCTTTTTGTGCAAATTACTGTTCTGTACTCATATTAGTACGGTGGAGCTCATTCTGTTTCTTACCAAGCAAATAATCAAAATAAGTTATTCTGATTACTCTTTGATGAAATTCTGTGCAATCAATATTTTCATTTGTGTTGATTTATATGCTCTTCCTTGATTTCTATAGTTTAGAGAGTGAAAAGCAGTTAAAGGACAGGACAAGATATCCCCCGATCGATGGCGCAAGTTCATTTGTCTAGAAAGGATCGCTTTGTAGCTGTCCCTGATACATACCTAGATCCATCCATGACAAGGTGGTGACACGAAGTGAAGCCTCTTAATTTTTTACAATTTTCGATGCCGTAGATAACTTTACATTAAGTGAGTTAACCAAGAATAAGTGCTTAAAGACATTTGATTCATAAGACTTCAATGGAATGACGCTAATCACGGCGCTTGAATCGGAATGTCAATGGACTAGGTCCACGGCTTGGACTGGAATTCATGAATCTGGGTCCAATCTCGGTAGCAAGATGACTCCCAATACCGGTAAAATTTTACGGCTTTGACTATTGTGGCAGCCTAAAATTCCTACCATCCAAACAAGATTTTCCACAGAGAATTAATGGAGTGGGCGACCGGTTGAATGGGTTGTTTGGCCAGGTCTATCCATGAAGATAAATAGAGGCAGAAGTTTGGAAGCTATTAAATACACTCTGTTTCAAAATGGAAAACCCCCTCCAAGAAAATAATAGGGAAAAGTCTAATAAACGTGAGGAGTTAGATGGCTTTATGAATTTAAGATGCTCAATAAGAATGTGTTTTCACATTCTAAAAGTTTAAAAAGAAAGGCCAAAGGTTAACCATAACAAACACCTCGAGTACAAGGAGCCTGCAAAGAGTTATCTTTTCGGTGGGTGTATATACACGTGTGAAGAAGGCCGGGCATTGCTCAGAGAATCTTACATCCGTCACAGAATTTGGTTTCCACATGCAATTTTAAGGATGAGCTTGTTACCATTGCCCGACTAATAAGTAAGCGTGCACAAAATCGAAGGCTCGCGATGTCCCGGAAAGAAACATGATTTCTTTATCAATGTCATCATCAGTATCGTTTTTATTTTTTTCCCAGTCGTGGAAGAATGTCCTGATTTCTAGTGCTAGCCGCCGCGCCAACTTTTCAAACTCCTAAAGATATTCATGCCACGATAGCTTGAACGGAAAATTCTACTCCGCTTAATAGATATAACCTCATCATCTCGTTGGACTGTAGCTGAAGAAGTCTTCATAGGGATAGCGCGCTTGACCCGGCAGATGATGAAGTCTTGATCAGATGGATGTGAGAGAGAGAGAGAGAGAGAGAGAGAGAGAGAGAGAGGGAGAGAGGGAGAGAGAGAGGGACTGTGCTTAGTCTTCGCATGTCACTACTCAGACATCTGCACATGTAGTGATACAATGCACCTCTCCCTCTATAAAAGGGAGCCTCGTCCGGGATTGCAAAGTGCAACTTTCTCACTCCGTCCCAAATGGCTTCGTTCATTTCTCCCGCATTCTCTGCGATGCTGACACTGGCTCTTTTGGCAGCTAACTTTGACACATCAGGTATCCGATAGATTCATTTCGTCAGTAAGATGATGGATCAAATCTTTTTTCTTCTTGATGGACTAGAAGTCTACTCGTTCTTATCTTGTAATTCTGTGTGTGTGTTTTCTTCTTTCGCAACTAAGGATCTCCATGGTCGCTAGATGAGTTATATAAGCAAGTTAGTCATTCACGTACATGGTGACATGTAGAGATTACACTGACTTTTTCTCTCGGTTGAGCAATCGTGAGGAAGAGTAATGCGTGGCATCTTTCTTCATGGCTCACAATAGATTTACGTGCTCATTATGCTATGTATATCTAAGTGGAATGGAGCCATACCAGCCCGCCAGTGCATCTTGACCTTTAAATGGATTCTCCTCGTAGCTGAAGATTATTATCTATGCATCAGTAATACTGATAAATTCAGTTCATCATATATAAAACATGCATGGGATGGAATGGTATACAGATGGCCATAGCCCTATTCTACCCTTAACCCAAAATGAAGAAAATTACAAGGAAAATGTATGGAAGAATTTCTAGAAACATGTCATTTACAAGGTAAGATGTGTACTGGGGAAATTCTGTGGCCTCTCAAAAGTGGGGCCTACCAAACTATTTTGATTGATTGTGCCTGTAAGTTTTAGCTGGTGAGGTCACAAAACCAAGCTTCTCTTACATTAGGAGTACAAACTGCTTTGACAGTACTAGGTACACAAAAAATATTAATCTTTTTTTTTGGGCCAATCCATAATCATAAATTTGAAACCGCACGAAAGACCACTTTTCCTGTCAACAATTTTCTTTCAACTGATGATGTTAGGTCTTGCAATCTTTTCATTCACATAATAAGAAGAGCCAAGAATTATGCTGAAGCAATTATTCTCCTGTCCATTCCATGCAGGTGCTCAAATAGGGGTTTGCTATGGAATGCTTGGCAGCAACTTGCCTTCGCGGGCAGACGTGGTTGCGCTCTACAACCGGCGCAATATCCGCAGGATGCGGCTCTATGGCCCGGACCAGCCTGCTCTCCAAGCCCTTAGGGGCACCAACATCGAGCTCATGCTGGGCCTCCCCAATGATGACCTCCAGAGGATTGCCTCTAGCCAAGCCAACGCAAACACTTGGGTCCAAAACAATGTGAAGAACTATGGCAACGTCAAGTTCAGGTACATAGCAGTTGGCAATGAAGTGCAGCCTTCTTCTCAATATGCCCAGTTTCTCGTCCCTGCCATGCGAAACATCCAGACTGCCATCTCGAACGCCGGACTTGGTGGCCAGATCAAGGTCTCAACAGCTGTGGACACGCGCATCTTAGGAGAATCGTCTCCTCCATCTAAGGGCACACTTAAGGCCGATCACAGACCTCTCCTAGATCCTATAATCAGATTCCTAGTCAACAACAAGTCCCCTCTGCTTGTCAACATCTATCCGTACTTCAGCTACAGCGACAATCCCAAGGAACGCCTCGACTATGCTCTGTTCACGGCGAACTCGGTTGTGGTGTCGGATGGAGCACTTGGGTACCGGAACTTGTTTGACGCAACTCTAGATGCTGTTTACTCTGCACTAGAGAAATCCGGCGGGGGGTCCCTAGAAGTGGTTGTGTCGGAGAGTGGTTGGCCATCTGCTGGCGGGAAGGGAACGTCCATTGAAAACGCGAGAATTTACAACTCGAATTTGATTCAGCACGTGAAGCAAGGGACTCCCAAGAAGCCTGGAAAGCCGATCGAAACTTACATATTTGCCATGTTCGACGAGGACCAGAAGAACCCGGAGTATGAGAAACATTGGGGCCTCTTTTCGCCCAATAGACAGCCAAAATACCCTATTAATTTCAACTAATGGGTGCACGCCGCCTTGAATTAAGGAATAAGGGCACACCTGCCCAGTGATGTTAAAATAAGAGAGTTGCTGCACCGTGTAACATGCAGAATCAGGAAAGAAGAGGAATGGCAATCACAATAAATCACGAAAGTTCTCTTATAATTCTTCCTCTAACGCATATGACAGTGCTCATTTGAGTATTTAGTTAAGAATGTTTATCCTCAGACACCCATCACACACGATCAACTATTATTTAACGGATGAATGTTCATAATCATAAGCTTCTATTTTGATAAATTCCAACACCAAAAAACGTAATCCAATAACTGTAAAGCGGGTATAATGCTTAGCATCTTGTTTCAGGACGACCGGTTTTTAAAAGACTAAGAATAGTGGTTGATCTGTGGCTGCATATAACCTCAATTTGATATTAGGAGTCCCCACATCACCGTGCAGCAAGCTAGATTTTTCCTTATCACCGTCCTTATATTGGAAAAGGTATCGTTCTAAAAGCTCGTAGGGTATGCGAATGCAAACAAACTTGCCTAGCTGCACTGATGGAAATTAACTCTGCCGTTTGATGAATTGATATTATACTATGCTTGGAGGAGGTAGAACTCATTTACAAATGATTGTGAGGATTTTCGTCTTCGGCGTTGAAATGGGTTCAGTATTGTGATCGAGGTTATCATGAATGGGTTGCCAGCACGATATAATCATTAAAGATGCTTAGATTGCCTTTTCATATTTGTTTTTCTTCCCCTCTTTGTTGCCGCATAAGTCCCTGCTTGTGATTCCCGGCATCAAGTATCACATGTTGGTGAATCTGTAAGTCTAGAAAGAACAATGGCAAAACAGTTGATGTCGCCTACGGGGTGCTAGCTCCTAACCTATCACTCTGTCTTTCCTTAAGCGCGACCGGCATCCCTTATTTATCTTCTATCCATCACGAAACACACTGCCTTTCCTCTCAAGTTGCCATGACAACACCCCCTTCTCTCTGTCTCTCAAAAACCTTTTTTGTCAACGGTAGTCCTTTGGCACCAGGAGATGCGAGGTGGTAGTGGAATACGAGTGCACTGTGCAGATTCAGCAGTTGCAGAAGTTCTTCAGATCCATTGACTCAAATTGCAAATTTTTCAATTGCGATAGATACTTTCAATGAGTAATGGTAAGTTTTATGTGTGTTGATAAGTTTATGTTGAGTTTCGCATTTTGGTGGATTCCATAAACATGCTAGTAAGTCATGGATCTGTGGAATCGTCCCTCTATTGCTTATTGCTTTCAACACTCCGTCAGAATCAGTCAGGCTGGCTGGGCTAGTCCGACTTGTCTTTGATTCATTTTTATCACCGCTCTTCTTATTATTTTTGCTTAATTAGGTTCTTAAGTGCATGATAGTGTCAACGTTCTCTTATTACAGGGAGAAATGGATTGATGTTCATATAACAATATTTATGGCGAGTGGATACTTCTATTGATCAGATTTGTTCCGAGCTGGTATACGACATATTTACTGGACTCTATGAATTACAGAAAATATGGGTACCTAAGGTTGGATGGATCCTCCACAATTATGGATTGACGAGATATGGTCAGAGACTTTCAACATCAGTAGGGCCTTTAGAATGATGTTCTGACTCACTTTGTCAGCAATAAAAATAATGTTTTGTGGGTGATTCCTCGTTCTTTGGAAAATTAAGCAGTACAACTATTGTTAAATTGTTTAATTTCTCGTGCAGGAATGATATTTTTGTCTTCTTACTAAGTACCAGAGCTGGTGGACAGGGAATTAACTTAATAGCAGCTGAAACTGTCATGTATTATGAAAGTGATTGGAATCCAACACTGGATTTGCAGGCGACGGAGTGAGCTCACAGATTGGGTTGAACAAAGGATGTTAGTAGGAAAACTGTCATGGCCTCTTTTTAATTCCAGATCCTCATTTTTTTTTCATTTTAGTTCTCTTAGGTATACATCTTTGCCACCACCCCTTCCAGAAAAGATCCCTCTTATATAGCATTTAAGTAACCTTGTATATGCATGCAAACAGTCAAGAACCATCTGTGCTTGCAAGAAAGCGAAGCTCGTGTGTGCGATCAGACGTGGCTGAGCAAGACTGCCGTGCACGGCGGCCACTGGATCAAGATCGCCGCTGCAAGAGGCTCAGCCACGTGATGCTTGGCCGAACACTCCTCTCTCCCTTACGTGTGTTCTCTCTCTATGTTGGTGTCCATTTGGCCTCTATAAAAACGTTTTGTGATATGCCTGTTGATTTTGGATTCTTGTCTTTCTGTGTGGTAGGTTACTGTTTATCGGTTAATCTGTAAAGAGACAGTTGAGGAGAAAATTCTTCAAAGAGCTAGTCAGGAAAGTACTGTTCAGCAGCTTGTCATGACAGGTGGTCATGTCCAGGGCAATCTGTTGGCCCCTGAGGATGTTGTGTCGTTACTTTTGGATCAAAAACTAAGAGAGATTCCACCACAGATTGGAATAGAACGTCTATCATTATCGTCTTTTTCGGACTTTAGTTGATGCAGTTTTTCCTGTCCCCTGTGTTTGAAAGAAATATCCTAATGAGATGGAGAAAGCACAGTATAAATGAAGCTTGAGTTTTGCAAGGGGTGAGATATTATCTCATCCCATTTTCAGGTTAAGTATATACAAAGAAAGAAGCAGCCAACAAAGGGCATCCGCTTAGATGCTGAAGGGGATATGTCTATGGAAGACTTAATAAACATCGCTGCCAAGGGCGCTGGAAATGAGCCCACTCCTGATGCAGACAAATCAAAGTCCAGTAGCAAAAAGGAATCCTCACATGTGTCATCATTTTATTTTAAGAAACTGGGATTTACTATGCGAAACTATCTAAAAGAGAGAGGCATGAGGCATGACTAAAGGAGCTTAATTGTGGTGATCTGGGGTAAAATTGTCGAAATTTGTTATTACCAGTGTAAAAACCTAGACTTTTGAAGTTACTTCCTCGTTTGTGCAAGCTCTCGGTCTAATTAACGAAAATTCTGTCTCCGTTGACACGGAACGAGATGTGGGGTGTTATCTGAGGTTTTTCATTTCAAGTTGTTAGCAGGAGGGGAGTCGCAGCACCCTGGGGAACACTTTCTAGCAGTGGACTGAGGAACAGAAAATTTTGAACTTACTGGAAAATTTTTGGGAATGAACTGGGTATGTAAAATGCATATTTTATGCTGCTGGCATCAGCATGTACCTTGTTCTGAATGTTATACTTCTTTGTTTGCTCCCTAGCATAAAAAGCGGTTCTTGTGGATTAATTGCCAGTAGTTTACCGATCACATTTATCGTCAATGTACATTCTAACTTGGTTGCTGCTGTGGCACTGTTTTTGTTCGTCTTTTTTGCCTTATTATGCTGTGAACTATTTTCGCTGGTGATTATTTTTTGACTCTCCGTGTTTTTGAACATTAGCATTACTTGTAAGGATGGCGTCAGTAGCATGCTCTGCCTTTCTCCTGTTTTTTAACTTGATCTGCTGGTAACGCAGAGGAAAGCTGCTGCCAACAGGCAAAGATCGTGGAAGTCAAGAAACCACTCCCCCTGCCTAGGATGAACGAACATAGCTCATCGCCCGCAGAGTATCCTTTTGATGACGGCTTGCAATATAATGACCAGCAATCACAAACCGAAGAGACTAAAGAGGCCTAAGGAGAGCGTGAATGAGAATCTCGAGCCTGCATTTACTCCTGCACCCAACATACCTCCGGAGCAGACCCTGTTTCAGCCTATTCATGAATTCGGTTCCAGCTATCCCAGCACATGAGAACGCAACGTCTAAAGGAATTGCGAAGTGTATAATTATATCCACTCCCGCTTGCTGGCCTTCCACATCGCGGAGGGCATTGAGGGCCGCTTTTTGGCCCCTTCTCGGCGTGTGGGGTAAGTGATGAGAATCGAGGAAACGCGAAGTCTGACCTGTATGATTTTTTTGGACAGTTTTCGGCAAAATTATTGTAGGTCTATTGTTTATTGGTAGCTTGTATAGGGCCAGAGTTTATCGAGTCTTTATCCCATAGTGCAGAAAGAAACATCTGTACAGGTCAAATCCCATTTGTAATGGAAAGTCCTGTTCGGAAGAGTTTCTGGTCCCCTCTCTGCCTCTCTCTCTCTCTCTCTCTCTCTCTCTCCAACAAAAGCAGGCTTCAAGTCTTGCAGCCTACACTTTCATGAAAGGAAAGTCTCTTAGCGAACTCATTTTGTTCCTTGATAGCCTTACACTCGGACGCTGCTTGTTTGAGGAAACCTAAAGTGCCAAATCCACCGAGTTCACTAGTTGCTGGAAAAACTTGGTGAAATCACTTGTGAGAGAAATGCCAAGCGTATTAAAGACAATAAAATTGCCATACTAAATTTTGTCGTCCGATATCAAGATATTGGAAATATTACTTGGTACTTGCAGCCTACGCTAGCCAACTCTACGTCGGTCATTTAAAATGACCTGCTTACTTAAAAGCTCCTCAACTGCCATTTTTTCTGATCAATCTTTACTAGATTCAGCGGTGACACTTTTTTATCTCTCTCTTTTGCCCAATCTTCACCTTGCCAGAAAAACCATGGACATATTGGGGGTTAACGGGCTTGAGTAAGGAAGCTCGGCCCAAGAGAGAGAGAGGGGCAGGCCTACAAACGAAGAAAGCAGAGTCAGATGCAAATGGCAAAAAACACAAGACACGAGGATACGGGACTGATATTGAGATCCCATGTTTATGTTTCGAGTCCTTTCGTGGGTATACTCCAGCTCACCAGTTTCTCGTTTCAGCTTTGTGAGCTAGCATGCAACTCCTCTTAGGTTCACCATGACTCGCTAAAATTCGCAGTCGTAGTCGCAGTTGCGGTCTTAACATGCACCCGAGCTTTAGTAGGTTCTTGCCGCCTGCAGTGGAGTCTTTGAATGGCAGAAGAAATGGTCAAGTTTGTCGGTGGGAGTGTCATTAGGATCACCAGTAAACGACCCTTCATTGGACGCTTCGACATTGGAGGAAAGGTAATGGCATTTTGGGCATTTACATTGAGCTTTGTAGTTGGGTAGTAGATGAACGAACTTAAAGAAGCCGGAAGTTATACTTCATCCTGTATTTGGTGCCTGCTCAAGATAAAACAAAGTTGTATATAAGAGAAATATAGCCCAGATAAAATTATTTCATGAGGAGGTGAGATAAAGATGGATAATATTCTTAATATTAATAATAGAAAAGTTATTTTTCTTCAATAACAAATTTCTTAAATAAATAAAATTAAAATTATATCTCAATATAAATAACATTTGAATTCTAATTTGTTATTTTTTTATTATATATTCAAATTTAATTCTATCTTACAATATAAATTCAATATATAAATATAAATATATAATTATATTTATCACATATTTTAGTATTTTAGGTATATTAGCATGATTTATTATTTAATAAAATTTTATTAGAGAATGATGGGGGAAGAAATAAATAATAGAGAGAAAAAAAAAAAAAAATAAAAATAAAAGTAGGCAAGAGTGTTGCAAGAGATTTTACCATCTTCGTTTGTGTAAATTTTAAGTTTATTTATACAAACATGCCGTTTATATTAAATAATGTATATGATATAATATGATATGAATATATTTGAATTTATAAGAAAGTAGCAAAATCTCTAGATTTTATATTTTATCATATTTAGTTCTATCCTAATTGAAAATTCAAACGACCAAACATAACTTTAAAGTATTTTGTGGAATTGTTCTTGCTATAAGTTAATGCCTCAACTTTGAGTAGTGGAAAAGACAAAAGAGGGAACCAATGAAGTGAGCCAATGGTCGAAGAAGTTGGCTGATAAGGTCTATCCATGAAGATAAATTCTCTTGGTTAGAAGCAAAATTGAAGGCTCGCCGTGTCCTGGAAGGGAAATATGATTTCTTGATCAGTGTCATCATTAGTGTCGTGTTTATTTTCCCAGTGGTGGAATAATATAGTCATTTCTAGGACCAGCGTCCGCCAATTTTCCGAAGTCCTAAAGACTTCTATGCCACGATAGCTTGGAGTTCCACTCGGCAGTGGAACTCGTGGGGTCTTTGAATAGTCTTAGTCGGTTGAGTGGAAATTTCCATTCGACTTGATAGATGGAGATAACTCCAACAGCTCGTTTGACTCTACCTGAAGATGTTTTCATTGGGACTGCGTGCTCGACCTGGCAGATGCTGGAAGTCTTGATCAGATGGACGTGAGAGAGAGAGAAAGATAGGGAGAGAGCAGGAGATTCTGCCTAGTCAGCGCATGTCACTACTCAGAAATCCTGCTCAAGTTCTGGTACAATAACCTCTCTTTGTTCTTTGTCACGCTAACATTGGCTCTTTTAGGCCCTATTTGGTAACCATTCAAACATGGCCAAATTTTGATTCTTTGTTTCCGGGATCAGTTTGGGAACAGAATCGTGTTTGGTAAAATTTTTGTTCTCGGGAATAGATTGAGAGTAGAATCAAGAATAAAAAAAAAAAATATGATTCTTGTTCTAGAATTAGAAAAAAGAATCAAATGTAACTATTATTCTCTTTTCTTCTTCTTCTTCTTCCTCAATCGTGCGCCACCATCCGCCACCATCCGCCCCCGTCTGTCGCCGTTTGCCGTTGCTGCTAGTTGCCGGCAATCGGTTTGGCGAGCTTGCCAAGCCAAGGCGAGGTCCGGCGAGCTCGCCAGAGGCAAGCCCAGCCACCGGTGAGGCTTGCCCAGCTTGCCGGTGAGGCTCGGCGACGAGGGCCGGCCTCGCCGAGGGCCAGCGACCGGCCACAAGAAGAAAAAGAAGAATAGGAGAAAAAGGAAAAAAAGAAAAGAAAAAAGGAAAAAAAGTAAAAAATTTATTTAAAAATTAAAAGAAATTGATTTGGAAAGTAATCAATAAGCACGGTACCAAACGCAATTCTATTCCAAAATCAGAAATTTTGGACAATTACCAAACGCGTTCTTTTACTCAGAATTAGTTAGGGAATAGAATAAAAAATAATTGTTTCTAGTCGAATTTCTTCCCTAATGAATCGTTACCAAACGCGCCCTTAGCAGCTAACGTTGACACAACAGACCCGTCTCTCTCTCTCTCTCTCTGCAATGATCATCCAATGGCTTCATTTCGTCGTTAGTTAGATGATGGCCCAAATCTATTTTGTTTTTTAGTGGACTATAAAGCCTACACATTCTTCAAGGAGCCGACCTGTTGTTCTTGGGCTTGGAAGAAAATTCTTCAACTTAGGACAGAGTTCCGGTTCCACTTCCATTGGAGGAAAGGTAATGGCATTTTGGAATTTTCATTGAGCTTTGTAGTTGGGTAGTAGATGAATGATCTTAAAGAAGCCGGAAGTTATAAAGACGTGTGCCAGTTTGATTGATCCTGTATTTGGTGTCTGCTCAAGATAAAACAAAGTCGTATATAAGAAAAATATAACTCGAATAAAATTATTTCATGGAGAGGTGAGATAAAAATGTATAAGATTCTTAATATTAATAATAGGAAAATTATTTTTCTCCAATAACAAACTTCTTAAATTAATAAAATCAAAATTATATTTCAATATAATAACATTTGAATTCTAATATAAGGAATTCAAAATAATAAAATATAACAATAAAATATTTTTTAATTTAATCTTATTTTTTTATTATATATTGGAATTTAATTCTATCTTATAATATAAATTCAATATATAAATATAAATATATAATTATATTGATCACATATTTTAGTATTTTAGGTATATTAGTATGATTTATTATTTGAAATTTTTTTATTAGAGAATGACGGGGGAAAGAAGTAAAAAAGAGAGTAATTAAAAAAGAGAGAAAAAGTAAAAATAAAAGTAGGCAAGCGTGTTGTGAAAGATTTTTGCCATATTCATTTGTGTAAATTTTAGGTTCATTTATACAGATATGTTGTTTATATTAAATAATGTATATGGTATGATATGAATATATTCGAATTTTTATGGATATAGCAAAAACTTTGAATTTCATATTTTATCATATTTAGTCATATCCTAATTAAAAATCCAAACGACCAAACAGAACTTTAAAATATTTTGTGGCATTGTTTTTGCTATAAGTTAATGCCTCATATTCGAGTAGTGGAAAAGACAAAAGAGGGAATCAATGGAGTGGGCCAATGGTTGAAAAAGTTGTTTGATAAAGGTCTATCCATGAAGATAAATTCTCTTGGTTAGAAGCAAAATTGAAGGCTCGCCGTGTCCTGGAAGGGAAATATGATTTCTTGATCAGTGTCATTATTAGTGTCGTGTTTATTTTCCCAGTGGTGGAATGATATCATCATTTCTAGAACCAACGTCTGCCAATTTTCCAAAGTCCTAAAGACTTCTATGCCACGATAGCTTGGAGTTCCACTCGGCAGTGGAACTCGTGGGGTCTTTGAATAGTCTTAGTCGGTTGAGTGGAAATTTCCTTTCGACTTGATGGATGGAGATAACTCCAACATCTTGTTTGATTGTACCTGAAGATGTTTTCATTGGGACTGCGTGCTCGACCTGGCAGATGCTGGAAGTCTTGATCAGATGGACGTGAGAGAGAGAGAGAGAGAGAGAGAGAGAGAGCAGGAGATTCTGCTTAGTCTTCGCATGTCACTACTCAGAAATCCTGCTCAAGTTCTGGTACAATAACCTTTCCTTAGTCTTCGCATGTCACTACGCAGCTAACTTTGTCACAACAGGCCCGTCTCTCTCTCTCTCTGTGCAAAGATCATCCAATAACTTCATTTCGTCAGTGAGATGATGGCCCAAATCTATTTGCTTTTTAGTGGACTATAAAGCCTACTCATTTAATCTAATGATTCTGTGTGCGTGTTGTCGTGCTGTGTTTTCTTGTTCCACAACCAGGATATCTGAGGTAGCTGATAAGATTGATAATATTATTTAATATTATCGGAAGATTAGATTAGAGTGGTAGATATGATTTGATTCCAATTGCAAATAAATTGATCCAGTCAATCTGTTAAATTAGATATTATCCAGTCAATCTGTTAGATTAGATATTTGAATTATAGAATAGGAAATCCAGTTGTCTTCTTAATATAAATAGCTTTATGTATTGTAGAATGATAGTATGTATGATGGCTTTCAGTGAATAACATTTTTCTCTTGGGAAATTTATCTTTGAATCGTTGTTTTCTTGAATTCTCTTATTTTCTTCATGGTATCAGAGCCTTATACTGAGAGCCAGTTTTATTATATTTGTCTTCATCTTTTTCCTTGAGTTCATCTATTCTTCATCTACACAATCATGGCTGAAAACCCAAAATCGAGATACCCATACCCGATACACGTAAATCTCTCAAACTTTGTGACTATCAAACTTTCTGAAGGAAATTTCCTTCTATGGCAAACGCAATTTCTTCGCTTCATTAGAAGCCAGGATCTATTGGGTTTCATCAATGGTCAAATTCAACCTCCACCATTGAGAATCTTACGCACGGAAGGGGAAAATTCTGAAGATGTCCTTAACTGGAGTATCGGCGGTGGTATCGTACGGACCAACTTGTGTCATCGTGGATTACTTGGATCCGTGTCTCGAGGATGTCTTTGGGACTCATAATCTGTATTGAATCGGCTTTTGAGGTATGGAATACATTATGTAATCGTTTTACTCGTAGATCCGTGGCCAAAGAATTCGAATTAAGGGGTAAGCTTCAATCTTGTCAAAAGCGTAATAGGCCCTTAACCGAGTATTTACGTGAGTTCAAATTGATTTGTGATCAGTTAAACGCGATCGGAAAACCGGTCGATGAAATCACAAAGGTTTTCAGTGTTTTAGAAGGTCTCGGAAGTGACTATGAGACGTTTAAGACAACTATGTATTGTCTCAAACCCGAGTCGAGCTACGAAGATGTTATTGCTCAGCTCGAGAGATATGAAGCGCGACATCAAAATTATTTGTCGAATCAAATAAACCCTAATTTGGCACTTACTGGTGAAAAGATTGATCAATCCAAATTGAGTAGTGAGGCTGATTTGGGTTCATTTAATTCAACATTTGCTTTTGCTGGCCAAAGAAATTTTAACAGGGGTTTTGAAGGAAAGAATGGCAGGTTTAACAATAGAGGAAGAGGCTATGGTTTTCGTGGAAGGAGGTTTGGAAATTATCCCGGATCTCATAACTATGGAGTAACTTTTGGTGATTCATCTGGTGGTTATCAATCTAGTGGAAATTACAGACCAAATTCACCTTATCAGAATCAGAATCAAGGCTTTCGACCTTATACAAACACTCCAACTAAGGTTCTTTGATTCAAAGGAGTATCCGCTGTGGGTGATAATTCGCTTCGAACAAACAGTTTTATGTGAATAATGCGAAGCTTCAATGTCGATATGTAAGAGACCAGGACATGACGCTCTACGTTGTTGGTATCGCTTTGATAATTCTTATCAAAGTGAGCTGATACCAAATGCTTTAGCTGCTTTTCACTTGGAGGATGATCAAGGAGGAGATTGGTTCTCGGATTCTGGGGCAACAAACCATATCACATCATCAACTGGTAATCTCAATTCTTTCTCTCCTTACTATGGTTCAGACAAGGTAATGGTAGGGAATGGAGTTTGTTTGCCCATTACCCATATTGGCACAACATCTTTATCTACTGAACTACATTCATTTCCTTTAAATGAGGTTTTGGTGGTCCCGGAGATTAAGAAAAACTTAATTTCGGTGTCTAAGTTAATTGACGATTATCCCTGCTCACTAATCTTTGATAAACTTGGTGTATCTATTAAGGACCATCTGACGGATTCAGTAATCAGTCTGGGAAAGAAATGCGGGGGCCTTTACAAGGTAAATCAGGCACAAACACAGGTGTGGTACTCTTAAAGACAGCAGATCGCCAGTAGTGAAGTTTGGCACCTTCGGCTTGGGCACTCAAACTTTCAAATAATAAAGTTTCTGGAGAGCAACAATCAGATCAAATCTACGAAGGTGACAAAGAGAATATGTGAAAGTTGTTAGGTTGGAAAAAGTAGCAAGTTGCTTTTCAATATCTCAGAGTCTCTAGCTAGTAAACCACTTGAAAAAATCTACTGTGATGTGTGGGGGCCTACCCCAGTAGAATCTTTTCAGCAGTTTAAATTCTATGTAGTCTTCATAGACAGTTTTTCACGATTCTCATGGGTGTATCCAATGAAGAGAAAGTCTGAGTTCTTTTCCATCTTTATCATGTTTCAAAATCTTGTTGAGAACCAATTTGAAAGTCGAATTAAATCTTTCCAATGTGATGGCGGAGGTGAATTTAATAGCAGCCAGTTTATTAATCATTTGAATGAGAAAGGAATTAAAATGCCGGTGGTCTCCCGCCTATATACGCCGGAACAGAATGGAAATGCCGAAAGGAAGCATCGGCACATCGTTGAGTTAGGTCTTTCTATGCTCTATCATGCACGAGTACCGTTGATTTATTGGGTTGATGCATTTTTGACTACCACATTTCTCATCAATCTGCTGCCATCACCAGTGTTAGGAATGAGTAGTCCGTTTGGTAAGCTCTTTGGTAAAAAGCCTAACTATGGGTTTCTTCGAGTCTTTGGGTGTGAGTGCTATCCACACCTTAGACCATATGGTGCAACAAAGTTTGATCCACGCTCATTACCTTGTGTTTTTCTTGGGTATAGTCAGAGACATAAAGGTTATCGATGTCTTTATCCGCCAACAGGAAGGGTATATGTAAGTCGTCACGTGATATTTGATGAGACGAGATTCCCATTTTCTGATAAATTGGGGACCGTTTTTCCTCGGCATTCACAGTTGTATCAGACTTGGTTACAGGGGATTAAATTCTTTACTAGACAATCTGGAACAACAATGAGTGAAGGGAAAATATCACAACATCCGAGCATCGGATTTCTATTTGATGATAACTCTGGACAGCAAAATTATGAGCCACCTAATGAGACAAACGTGCAGCAACCACAGTTGGGTTCACAAGAACCATGTATAGACTGTGAAACACATGAAGAAGCAATAGTCTCTGTCTCAAGTGATTTATCAGTTCCATCTACTCAACAGCAATCTACTCACCCCATGCAAACAAGGTTGAAATCGGGAATAAGGAAGCCCAATCCGAAGTATGTTCTCTCCATAGCCCGTGAGATTCCAAAGGAGCCGAAAACAGTTAAAGGAGCACTAAGTCATCCGGGTTGGAGGAAAGCTATGATAGATGAATTGGAGGCTCTCAAATTAAATCAAACATGGGAGCTAGTACCAAGATCTTCAGATATGAATATCATCGGATGTAAGTGGGTGTTCAAAGCCAAATTGGATGCAGAAGGAAACCTTGATAAACTGAAAGCATGATTAGTGGCGAAAGGGTACCATCAAGAGGAAGGTGTTGATTTCGCCGAAACTTTCAGTCCTGTGGTTAAACAAGCAACCATGAGAATTGTTCTCTCCGTGGCAATTGTTAAAGGATGGTTTATCCATCAGCTAGATGTGAAGAACGCGTTTCTTCATGGGTCATTAAATGAGACAGTGTTTATGGAACAACCACCGGGCTTTGTGAGTTCTACGATGCCTAACTCGGTTTGTTTACTCAAGAAGGCATTATACGGCTTAAAACAAGCTCCGCGAGCTTGGTTTGAAAAATTCAGCAACTTTTTGTTGGAATGGGGATTTCATTGCAGCTCTACTGATCCATCGTTATTTGTTCTTCACACGGGTCAGCACACCCTGGTATTATTATTATACGTTGATGATATTATTTTGACCGGCAGTTCATCATCTCTACTTCGGGAATTAATAGAAGCTTTAAGCAGAAACTTTTCTATGAAAGATCTCGGACGACTTCACTATTTTCTCGGTATTGAAGCCAAGTTTACTTGGTCCGGATCTATTTTTAACCCGATCTAAATATGCTGGTGATTTGTTGCAGAAGGCGGAAATGCAAGATAGTAAGCCGATTGAGACTCCATTGCCTATCAAAACTCATCCAACGGTACAAGACATGGAACCTTTTCATGATCCTCACTCTTTTCGAAGTCTTGTGGGTGGATTACAATATCTCACGATTACAAGGCTCGACATCTCTTATTCAAGAAATCATATCGTCGAAAATGCATTCTCCTACAAATGGTGATTTCAAATTGTTAAAACGGGTGTTGCGGTATGTAAAAGGAACTCAACAAGCGGGGCTTTATCTTCACTCTAAAAGCGCACTAAATTTATATGGGTATGTAGACTCTGATTGGGCTGGCTGTTCTGAGACTCGGAGGTCAACAACGGGGTTTTGCACTTTTTTGGGATCAAATATCATTTCATGGTCCGCAAAAAGGCAAGCGACAGTGTCAAGATCATCAACGGAGGCTGAATATAGGGCCTTGGCTTCTGCCACAGCGGATATTACATGGGTCTCTTTTGTATTGAGAGATTTGGGTATTCTCGCTCAAGGGGCCGACTTTGCTTTATAGTGATAATCACTCAGCCATTTCATTGACAGCAAATCCAGTCCTTCATGCAAGGACAAAGCATGTGGAGATTGATTTTCATTTCGTTCGAGAGAGAGTCGCTCTCAAGTTACTTGAAGTCCGCTATGTTCCTGCTACTCATCAGCTTGCTGACATATTTACAAAAGCTTTACCGCGCTTTGATCATTGCAGGCTACGATACAAACTGGGACTAGGTTTTCCACCTAATCCCAGTTTGAGGGAGGCTGATAAGATTGATAATATTATTTAATATTATCGGAAGATTAGATTAGAGTGGTAGATATGATTTGATTCCAATTGCAAATAAATTGATCCAGTCAATCTGTTAAATTAGATATTATCCAGTCAACTGTTAGATTAGATATTTGAATTATAGAATAGGAAATCCAGTTGTCTTCTTAATATAAATAGCTTTATGTATTGTAGAATGATAGTATGTATGATGGCTTTCAGTGAATAACATTTTTCTCTTGGGAAATTTATCTTTGAATCGTTGTTTTCTTGAATCCTCTTATTTTCTTCAGTAGCTAGATGAGTTATATGAGCAAGTTTTTTTTTTTGTTTTTTCTTTTTTGGTCGGACGATTATATTAGCAAGTTAGTCACTTACATAGATGGTGACATGCAGAGATTACACTGACCTGTTCTCTTGGTTTAGCAATTATAAGGGAAGCAATGCATCGCATCTTTCTTCACGGTTCACGATAGATTTTACGTGCTTAATATGTCATGCATATCTAAGTAGAATGGAGCCGAATCAACCCGCGGACGTACCTTGTGACCTTGAAATGGATTCTCATCAAGGTTGAAGACTGTAATCTTGGCATCACTAATGCAGATAAATTCAGTTTATCGAATATAAAACATGCATGGGACGGAATGGTATATAGATGGGCGTTGCCTATTCTACCCTTAGTCCAAAATTAAGAAAATTGCAAGGAAAATCCACGGAAGAATTTCTAGAATTGATGTCCTTCACAAAGTAAGATGTGTACTGCGGAAAATCTGTGGCCCCTCAAAAATTAGGCTTACCAAACTTTTTTGATTGACCATACCAGAAGTTGTAGCTGGTAAGGTCACAAAACTAAGCTTCTCATATATTAGATGTACAAGATATGAAACCTTGCACGTGAAGCAAGGGACTCCCAAGAGGCCTGGAAAGCCGATCGAAACTTACATATTTGTTACGTTCGATGAGAACAAGAAGAAGCAGGTGGAGCATGAGAAACACTGGGGCCTCTATTTCCCCAGTAAACCAACGGGTGCACATCGACTTTTATTAAGGAATAAGGGCACACCCATCTTGAGCTCAATGATCTTAAAATAAGAGAGTTGCTGCCCTCTGTAACATACAGAAACAGGAAAGAAGAGGAAATGGCAATCACAATGAATAACGAAAATTTTCATATAATTTCTTCCGCTAATGCATATGACAGAGTGCTCAATTGAGTATTTAGTTAAGGAAGTTTATTCTCAGATGTCCATCACACATGATCAACTATTATTTAACAGATGAGTGTACATAATCATAAACTTCTATTTTGATGGAATCTGTTGGGAATAACGGATCCCCCAAACCCGGATTCGACACTAAATCGAACCCCTAAATCAATGCGGAAGACGAAGCCCGGGAAAACACGTATCACCGATCGTAAAGCACACCACGGATTCGAGCGTACCTTGTTAGCCACAGATTAAACACCAATGCCGAAGATTGAAGAAGAAATTCTGATCCGATGATGTCAATTTGCCTTGAAAGGGAAGCGTCGTCGCCTTAAGCGTTTGGAGAGAAAGAGAGAGTGAAGAGCGTACGTTCAAATGGCCAAAAGGGTGTCTTCCCTCTCTCTCTCCTCCCTTTTATACCTTCCCCCATCCACGGGCCTTATTCCCGTGGGCCGGGCCCTTTTGGGCCCAACTTGAGCGGATGGGCCTTAAGCCCATCTAATAAATCCATCATCTCCCACTCGCACATGGTGGTGCAAAACCAACATGGGCGGACAGCCTTACTCATCCCCATCGAGAAAAATCCAGCATAGACTCTCACTTAACATGGTGGCCCGAACAGAATTCTCTTTTCCTCTCTTCAACATTCATACCGGTGAATAATCCGTGCGACAAAGATACTTTGAGAGCTCGTTGCTATACATCGTTAGGAATATATAGCAGCTCATAATGGGCGTCACACTCCGAGTAGATTTAGTATGCAGTTCCCTAGATCGATCGATCACATTTATATCTCTCTTGATCTCTTTTAAACAATGATATATATTGTATTCACAATTATGATTATCACAAAGACAGTCATAATTGGTTAACCGGTGAATACAAAACTACAATGTGATTCTCCAAAATCGATCTTCCTCTTTCCTTCAAACTCTCAATTTCAGTCAAGCTTGCTTTTCTAGAAATGCCCCATTAGATCGAATCACTCATGACCATTGGCAACATCCTAAGATAGCAAACACTAAATAGAAATCTTGAGAATAAGTAAGAGTCATGAGGGGACTAAAAAATTGAGGAACTCTCTTCCTCAAGAGTCTCACACGACATAAAAGTTGAGATCAAACTTTTGTCACTCTTATTGGTCGTCTCATGCATACGTAGTATGAAATACGTATTACGGTATTAACTCCTTTCCCATGGAGCGTATGTCTACACCTTTCAATACCGTACGGATGATAGTTCGGACATACCCAATGTCTAACTTGAGTTCACGTATCTACTCATTCACAAAATTCATCGAACTCACATCCGGCATCTTAGACGAGATAAGGTAAAATATGTGGGGTATTTTACTTTCAGACATAGTAAGTATTATGTCCTCATCTTAACACTCAGTTAAGGCGACATACGTGTTTTAAGCTTGAGCTCTCGATTATCATCCAGATAATAAGCTTAAAAACAGTCTCATCTCTATTTATCACACAGTAAATAGAGGCGATTACCCGTGTGAGTGGGCTAATCTTACATCCGTCGACATACTTCTCAACTTAAAGTAATGCACTGAACATTAAGATGCATAAAGATCAAACAAAGATTCATAAGCATTAATGATGAAAACACGAATTCATCAAATGTGAACACTTAGGGAAATTACAATATTCAGTACATTAGCCTCTACGCAACCCTAGAGATTTCATATGGCCACAAAACACATCTCTCGGGTATTGGCTTTGTCATAGGATCGCTACCATTCTATGCGTAGTATGTACTCTAAGTTCACGTCCTTTCGTGCAACCATATCCTTTACAAAATTATACTTGGTATCTATATGTTTGGTCTTGCCATGATATTTTGGATCTTTGGTGTACGCTTTATTTTGCTTGGCTATCACAGTTAACAAATAACAAATCTGCAGCACTTCCAATAACACCTAAATGATCCAAAAAATCTCTAAAGCCAAACATCTTCTTACACTACTGCTGATAATGCCACAAACTCAATTTCTATCGTGGACAAGGCTATGCATATTTGTTTCTTACTGCTCCAACATATGGCGCCATTATTCGGTAAGAAAACAAAGCTAGAGGTAGATTTCCTTTCATTTAAATCTCCTCCCCAATCAGAATCAGGATAGCCTTAGAGTCGCAGATCCTTTCATTTATAACTCATCGTATAATCAGCAGTCCCCTTTAGATACCTCAGTATTCTCTTAACGGCTTTCCATTGTGCTTGACCTGGGTTGGATTGGTATCTACTCACCATTCCAACTGCAAAACATATGCCAGGTCTTATACACATCATAGTGTATATCAAGCTTCCAACAGCACTAGCATAAGGAACATGTTCCCTTTATTCCTTCTCTTGTGGAGTCCTTGGACACAGTCTATGGCTCAATCCTTCACCTTTTGCAATAGGAGTGTTTATGGGTTTACAATCTTGAAATCTTAACTCCAAAAATATATACAACATCACCCATGTCCTTCATCTCAAAATTGGAAGACAACCAACTTTTGACAATATTGACAAACTCCATATTACTTCTGGCAATTAGTATATCATCAACATATAATGATATGATCACAAATTGATCAATGGATATTTTGATATATACACAATGATCATCATCTATCATTGTAAAGTTATATGCCATTATGGCATTATGAAAACGTATATATCATTATCTTGACAACTGCTTAAGGCCATATATCGACCCCCAAAGTCGACATACCTTTTCTTCTTGGCCTTTCACTATGAAACCAGCAGGTTGTTCCATACATGTTCCTTCCTCTAATTCTCTATTGAGAAAAGCAGTCTTTACATCCATTTGATGTAACTCAAGATCCATACTTGCCATTATTGCGAATAATGCGAATCGAGGTAAATCTCACTACAGGAGAAAATATATCTTCATAATCAATTTCTTCCTGTTGATTATACCTTTTCGCCACAAGGCGAGCCTTATGCCTTTCTATCGAGCCATCAGCCTTTCGCTTTATTTTGAGAACCCATTTGTTCCCAATAGCTCTGCGTCCTTTTGGAAGATCAACCAGTTCCCAGACTTGGTTTGATTCCATTGACTCCATTTCCTCTTCCATTGCATTAATCCATTTTTCCTTATTAGGGCAATTTAGAGCCTTATTAATATTTCTTGGCTCATTCTCATCTTGTGGAGCAACCATAAAAGTTTCCATTTCAATGTCAAAACATTGACGGGAAATACTTTGGCGACTTGTTCACCGTATGGGAGATTGTACACTTAGCACATCATTCCCCATCATGCTCCCACTTGGATTAGGCAATGATGATGTTGTCACATCGGTGGTTGCAATTGAGAATGAGTTGAATTCAATTCATCACATCTCATATTACTCCCACTTGGACGAACTCTACTGACATCATTATCTTGATCCAAGATTTCAAATAGGGAACAATCTTCCCTTATTTCGCCCTTCTTAGGAAATTCATCCACTAAGAATGTGACATCTCGTGATTCAAATTCAGTTATACTCTCACTTTCCCGCTCACCTATGAACACATACCCTTTCGAGTGTTCGTAGTATCTCATGAAAATACTCTTATTTCCTTTGGGACCCAATTTCCCAAACTTGTGAGAGGACTCATGAATATAGGCAGCACAACCCCATGGCTTAAGAAAACTTAAGTCCGGTTTTCTAACTGTCCATAACTCATATGAAGTGGAAGCAACTGATTTGGAAGGCATCCGGTTAAGTATATAGGTAGCAGTTAACAACGCATCACTCCGAAAAGTGATAGGTAAGTTAGCATGCACCATCATGGACCTAACCATTTCCAGTAGGGTTCTGTTTCTTCTTTCCACAACACCATTTTGTTGAGGAGTATATGGAATAGACAACTATCTTTATATTCCTTTTTCATCACATAGTTTTCGAACACATCGATAAATATTCTCAATCTCGATCGGATCTCAATGCTTTTATTTTCTTGTCTAATTGATTTTCTGCTAGATTCATAAACCTTCGAAACAACTTATGCTTTGATTCATGAGCAATCAAATAGACATATCCGACTCGAGTATAATCATCTATAAAAAAAGTGATGAAATAAACAGCCCCTTGCCTTCCTCTCACATTCATTGAACCACGACGTCCAAATGGATTAAATGCAGAGGAAATTCAGCTCTTTTATCTTTTTCTAAATGGTTTCATTGTTATTTTCCCTACTAGGCAATGCTCACTTATGGACAAATCGACTTTTTCAATATTGCCCAACAAGCCCTCTTTGGCTAGTCTATACATATGTTGTTGGCCCATATGACCAAGTCTAGCATGCCACCATATTCACATCATTATCATATAAGGTAGAAGACGTGAAACAGGGGAATAACATATTGACATCACCATAGTCAACATCTAGTACAATAAAACCATCCAGAAAATAATCACAACCATAGTAGTTTGTATCCAAATACAAATCTACACTTCTATTATGGAAGTTCACACTAAAACCAAGCTTAACCAACGTTAAGACGGACACTAAATTTCGACGAATCTCCGAGCATATAGAACATCAAAGGTGCGTCCACCACTCATGTTCAATTGCCCGGTGCCAATTCCTTTACATCAGCTCTAGAGTTGTTTCCCATATGGATCCACTCAGTTCCAGTTGGTATCGTCGGAATTCCACGAAGGATCCTCTATCCTTCCCTCTATGGTCTGTCATTTCTGAATCTACAGTCCACAAAGGATTGGATTCAGCCAATAATATTGAACTTGACACATAAGCAAAGTTCTCAAATGTACAAGAGGTGTTGACTTTTTTTTTTTTTTTGACTCACAACGGATTTGCAAGCATAGTGACATTTCTTGTCACAATTGTAACACCTCACCCTTGACATTTTCTTCACTTGAGGACGTTTTCCTCTCTTGTGTTGGTTAACTCTTGATTTCTTGCAATAAGGACTTGGTCCTTTGCATTCCCACATATTGAACGAATCAATATGTTTGCGCTTAGAGCACAAAGCCCTTTCTGAGCTAGAACCAGCATTGTAAATGTCCGTTTTCGGCTCAAATGCCGTTAGGCGGTTCTCCACTAGCTCAAGGTGGCGCATGGCATCCTTAAGATCTTCCATAACATGGTCAAGAGCTTCTAGTGCTTCTTGCTTTTCCAGCATATATTGAATCTTCTTATTCAATATTTCACAATTGTTACCGTTCATATCAGCAATCACGTTCTTAGTTGCTGAACCATCGTTCTGAATACATCAGACATCCATGCACGAATAATTAATGCCTATCATTTATGCATCCCTATTTGCATAGACCCATCATATTAATAAATAATTTCAAGTAAGGCTTTAGAATCAAAAGGTCACTATGTTTCCAATCATCCTCCAAAAAATCCTAACTCAAAACTATCATTAATATGATTGTCATATGCAAAATCAATTCTATGAAGCTACAAAAACTTCTAAAACTACCCACAGCTAATTATCCACAGCAACCAGTAATGACAGAAAGCAAATAAAATCTAATATATAATTAAAATAACAATGCTTTCACATAATACAACTATACATTACACTAAGCAATATATATACAGGGAAAAAATATCAACATGAAAAGAGATATTGACATCAAAAAACATCTCAAATTAATCCAATGGATAAATAGGGAATGACCCTTCTAATCTGTCATTTAAAACATCTGAGAAAACTGAAGGCACATTTGCCAACCAAGGAAAAACTTTTGGAGAGCTTTCATGTCGCCACCAAGGCGCATTCTCTCGGCGCCATGTGGCGCTCAATCTAAGGGTTGAAGTTTTGGTTAACTCAATCCTATAAGTACTCTCTTACAAAAGCTTCCACAAGCTTCCTATAATCCGAGATCACGTTGACCTCCCATAGCCGATCAAACACTGCTTGCCATTCAGGTGGAAGAGTGTTTATCAAAGCCGGCACCTTCTCAAAGTCCGGCATAAGATAACCATTCCGAGATGATTTCTGTATCATCCGATTGACCTTGATCACATGTGATACTAAATCACCGTCATGCCACCGATAATTAGCTAAATCGACATCAGCCTTTTAAGTCTTGCATTTCCCTCGTCCCTTCTCGGGCTTGCGGGTATCTCGTGCATAACTCATTATAGTTCGCAATAAATGCGAACTAAAATTGGATCACTTATAATCCATAATAAACATAAGGGAAAATACATAATTTTCCAAAATTCATGCAACAAATGCAGAATAAAAAATGGATTACTTATAACCCACATAGGCATGACAGAAAAAGAAACAAATTCCCTTTTTTTTTTTTTTTTTTTTTTTTTTTTTTTTTTTTCCGGGTCAACGGTCAAAGTCAACGGTCAACGGTCACGGTCGGTCAACGGTCAACGGGTCGGGTCAACAGGTGAGCGGGTCGGACCGGTCGCGACAGTCGAACCGGTCGGACCGGACAGGCCGGTAGGCCCGGTCGAACCGCTCGCGCGGACCGACCGCACGTGCCTCGCGCGTGCGGGCCGACGTCACGCGAGCGTCGGCGGCACGTGCCACGCGCGTGAGCCGGGCCGACGTCACGCGACGCGTCGGCTCGCACGTGCCGCGCGCGTGCCCGGCGGGTCGGGTCGGGTCGGTCGTCGGTTGGGTCGCCACCGCCACCGACGTCATCGGCGACGTCATCGATGACGTCATCCCGACGGTTATCGACCGTTGGGTGACGTCACGATGACGTCATCGGGTGACGTCAGCACGCGTCGGTTCGCCGACCGGCGCGTGCCGTTTCGCCGGTCGCCGGCGCGCACGTGCCGGTTCGTCACCGGCGCGTGTGGCGCACTTTGGCGGGCCGCCGCTTCCGGCGCGTCGCGCCCACGCGCAGCGGCTTCCGGCCGCGCGTGTGGGCGCGTGCGGCATCTCTGGCGGCCGGCGACATGTCTCCGGACTCGTCTCGACGTCGCCTTTCTTCCTATGCCTTCAGATTTTTATTCCGACTTACGGAAACTCAGAAAAAACGGCGTACAGTACTCGGGTGTCGGGATTTCACGCCCCGATCCGTACGGTTGAAAACCTTTTGGGAAAAATCAATCAAAAAACATCAAATTGATCGGGAAAACGTGAACTAGGGCTCTGATACCAATGTTGGGAATAACGGATCCCCCAAACCCGGATTCGACACTAAATCGAACCCCTAAATCAATGCGGAAGACGAAGCTCAGGAAAACACGTATCACCGATCGTAAAGCACACCACGGATTTGAGCGTACCTTGTTAGCCACAGATTAAACACCAATACCGAAGATTGAAGAAGAAATTCTGATCCGATGATGTCAATTTGCCTTGAAAGGGAAGCGTCGTCGCCTTAAGCGTTTGGAGAGAAAGAGAGAGTGAAGAGCGTACGTTCAAATGGCCAAAAGGGTGTCTTCCCTCTCTCTCTCCTCCCTTTTATACCTTCCCCCATCCACGGGCCTTATTCCTGTGGGCCGGGCCCTTTTGGGCCCAACTTGAGCGGATGGGCCTTAAGCCCATCTAATAAATCCATCAGAATCCAACCCCAAGAAATGAAATCTGATAATTGTTGGGCGGGTATAATGCTTAGCATCTTGTTTCAGGACGACCGGTTGTTACAAGACTAAGAATAGCGGTTGATCTGTGGTCGTATAGCAACTCAGTTTGATAGTAGGAGTCCCCACATCATAGTGCAGCGAGCTAGATTTTTCCATTCATTGTCTTTATCTTGGAAAAGGCATCGTTCTAAAAGCTCGTAGGGTTTGGGAATGGAAATAAACTTGTCAAGTTGCATTGATGGAAATTAATTTTGTCATTTGATGAATCGATATTATACTTTGCTTGGAGGAGGTAGAACTCAGTTACAAATGATTGCAAGGATTTTACTCTCCGTGCGTTGAAATGGGTTCGGTGTTATGATCAAGATTATCATGAATGGGTGACCTACACGATTAATCAAGGATTTATAATACTGCATTCTTTATAAGAGCTAGATACATCTGCCCATGATAACGCTATCCTTTATCATCTAGCTTTTATTTTTCACCGTACATCGAAAGCTTTTAAGAACTCAAATCAACTACCCTCTATATATCGTGATTCTCCATCCTTGTCCAATACTTGATAGAGAAAGGTTGTTGATTTATCTCAACAATTCTCGCGCCTTTAGCCCAAGTGCCATAACCACCGTACCCAGTATGCCTGGCACAGCATAGCCACAGCTTGTTGTCGGGGCAGCACCAGGGGTTTCCGTGGTTGTGTTCGACAAATACTGCTTGCCATCGGGACAAAAGATTACAATTTTAATCATACCGAAATGTTATATCGCAGAACTTATTGCAGGAAACTTGTGGCATATGCTTCCACCGGCAATTTTTCATGCCAAAGAAGTTTGAGAAGCAAGATTCCTTTCTTTCTTTCTTTCTTTCTTTTTTTTTCCTCAAGAAAGCACTCGAGACCTTACCGTAGTAACTTGTACATAGCCACATGCATTTATACCTAGAGCAAGAATGTGCTGACCGGGGAAAAAAACTAAAGAAGAAACCAGGCAAGTTTTTGAAAGTGGTCGAAACATTTAGTGGTGCCGCTATTTATTTGTTTCAATGCCTATCTAGCTTAGAGATGATAACGGCATGCGGACAATGAAGAAACCAGATGATTGTCAAAGTAATAATAAAATTCATAAATTTCATATAATATCTTATCCAGGTTAGAAATTCAGACGACCAAATGTAATCTTATTATTTCCAACTTTTAATGCCGGATATAAGTTTACATTAAGTGGGTTAACAAATAATAAGCGCTAAAAGACACTTGATAAGTAAGACTCCAGGGCAACGATGCTAATCAAGGTGCTTGAATCGGAATGTCAATGTACCACGAGGCTTGAACGTCAACCTTGGGATTCATGAATCAAGGTCCAATCTCGACAGCAAGATCAATCCCGATACCGGTATAATTTTATGACTTCGACTATTGTGGCAGCCTAAAATTCTGACCCTCCTAACAAGATTTTCCACAAGGAATCAATGGAGTGGGCAAATGGTCAAACAGGTTGTTTGATTTGGTCTATCCATGAAAATAAATTCTCTTGGTTAGGAGCAAAACTTTGAAAGCTATTAAATACACGCTTTTTCAAAATGTAAAAGCCCTTGCAAGAAAACATCATGGAAAAGTATAATATGATTTTAAAATGTTATGAGTTAGATGGCTTTATGAAATTGAGATTCTCAATATGAATGTGTTTTCACATTTTAAAAGTTTAATAACCATAGCAAACACCTCGAGTACAAGGAAAAAGTTATCTTTTTAACGTGTATAAACATATGTTAAGAGGGCGAGAATTGGTGATTGACATTAACAACCTCTCCTGACATTACTTAGAGAATCTTACATCTGTTACAGAATTTGGTTTCCACATGCAACTTTAAGGAAGAGCTCGTTACCGTCGCTCGACTACTATGTAAGCGTGCATAGAACCAAAGGCTCACCATGTCCCAGAAGGAAACATGATTTCACATCACTAGATTAACAAGTGACTTGTTATTACTAATATAATCCTAATTCATGGGATCGCCAATCGCATGAGTTGGGTTCCCATTGTTGTTGATTTTCCTCAATTGGCTTAAGTCCCATTCTCCTCAATGTATAGTCAAAGGATCGGCCGAATCCACTTTTGACTTTAAAAAATCAATGGACATAATTCCATTTTTAAAAAATTGTTGTACTACATCAAACCTTGATCAAATGTGTTTCTTTTAGCCAATGAAAATATTGCCATGGCTATTGCCACTTGACAATCACAATGTCTAGACATATAATGTGTCAGTTTCATTCCCAAAGGAATATTTGCTAAGAACTTTATTAACTACTTAGTCTCATTTCCAAATATGAGTTCGAGAAGAACTTTTTCTCTCCCAAAAACTTGAGTAGTTCTTGAATCACTAAAATAAATAATCTCTTCTCCTTCCTTTAATAAACTGTAGGAAGATAAAATATTTTCTTTGTATGTATATGCTTGGTAGCAACCGAGTCCACCATCTATCTTTCACATTGGCCACAATATTAGCTTAAGGAATAACCGCAACAATTACGTCATCAGAATAATCTTCTTTAACCGAGTTGACTTTTGAGTTAACAAGATTGCTATTTCCCTCATAATTTTGTTTAGTTGATTTATAAGGTACAACACTTCCACCATTGTTGACACCTAAATTTTAATTAGGCTTTTAAATTAGGCCTTAGTCTCTCTTTTTAATCCTTATTTTCTTATTTTCTCTTTTGTTCGGACAATAATAACAAAAAACAACAAAAACAAAAACAAAAAAAGAAGAAGAAGAAAAGCAGCAGCAGGCCGCTGGGGGTTGAGCCTTCGCGCCCAGCCCCCTTTTCTTTCCCCTTTTTTCCCTCCGTGTGGGCCCCGGCCCAGAAGAAGATCCGGCCTGGCCCATTTCCCCCTCCTTCTCCCTTCTCCCTTCTCCCTTCTCCTTCCCTCTTCTTTCGTGCGCCTCTATGCATCACGTGCGGCGGCTGATGACGCGCCAGAGGACGAGCTACGAGCTGAGGCGAGGGTAGACCAGCAGTGAGGGAGACAGGCCTTCAATGCAGACCACGGGATGCAGGTGGGCGGCTGAGCTGATGCCGGTTCGGGCGACGGAGGGAGGCTAGTCGACGCACCAAGGGCCGCCGGCCTAGCCTCCGCTGACCGGCCCCCCCGCGCCTATAAATAAGGCGTCGGGGGAAGGCCAAAGGTCACAGCTAAGGGAGGATCCGAGGCAGCTAGCTCCGATCACTTTCCCTGAGAGATATTAGGGGAGGTTCGAGAGCCGGCTGGCCGGAGGAGGGGAGTTCTGAGCAGAGAAGGTTCCAGATCTGTGAAGAGGGGGCTGTGCGAGAGAGAAGCCGGAGGAGAGAAGGCCGGATTTGAGGAGGACAGAGGCGTCGTTCAGCTAACGACGACGCTGCCCGACGTCGTGTCAAGCTATGCCACCGACACCCTTTGACGCCGTCACCGCACCGAGATCTCGTCATCGGCCGGTCGCCACCGACGACGCCACCCAATCTCGCAGCCCCCGACGCCGTCCGTCTTGAATCACCCCCCCCCGAAACCCTAGCCATCGCCCGTCGCTTCGCCACCGTCGAGTCGCCGCCGGGTGACGTCCTAGCCAACCCCCCTTTCGGCGCCGTGGATCGTCGGGCTCTAGGATTCCCAAAAAAAAAACCGAGTCGGCCGGGTCGGGTGTGTGACCCGGTCACCCTAGGGTTTTCTCGCGTGGGTCGGGCATGGGTCGCAAATCAGGTAGGGTTTCGACCAGCCGGGTTTGGTGGCGCCCGGGCTGGGCTTGTATGGGCCTAAAAATTGATGAGCCCGTTGTCTTCCCCCTGGGCCTGAATGGTTTAAAGACAAACGGGGTTTTGGGTCGAGTCCACGCCTTAGGCCTGTTTGGGCCGGAGGATAGTGACCCGAGTTGGACCCAACCCGATGATCCGACCCGGGTCGTTTTTAATATACTATAAAAATAGTATTTAAATAATAAATAAATAAATAATTTTCAGAAAATCAAAAAAATCAAAATCGGAAAAATCCCAAAATATCTCTTGTTTTCCTAATTTTCCAAAAAAAAAAAAAAAAAAAAAAAAAAAAAAATCAAAAGAAAAAGCTAAAAAATGATTTATATTTTAAAAAAAGATAAAAAAATCCAAAAAAAAAAAAAGAGAAAAGCTTTTTATGTAAAAAAAGAAGAAGAAAAAGACCCAAAAAAAGTTTTTCCTCGGCAAATGCATGGAAAACCCCTCAAAAATCCAAAAAGCAAAAAGCAGATTAACTAGTGTAATTAAGTTCGCGAATCTAGTTTCTCTGGTTGCACATGAGCGAATATTCCTCCTAATATTTTGCTTGGTTTCTAATAGATCCATCATAAATTGATTAGTGGCGACTCATTTAAAATTAACTCATAGGTTAAAATATCAAACCATTAAGTCGTGAATTGGAAGGCTTGGGAGAACCCGGGCTGAACCTAATAGATCTAGTCAAACCATTAACCTCCGCAGGTGTCCGTCTCTAATGTGGGCGCAAAAAAAAAGAGGTCGCGACAACTATGTGTGAACACATATCCACCAGTGGATTTTGTCCCCTATGAATATGAGATCTAATTACCATCACTATATCCTTTTAATACATCAAGAAATCCACTAAATAAATTGCATTGTTTTCTTTATGCATTGTGTTGCATTCTTTGTCTCAACTATTGTGTTACTACCAAACACATCACTTTTTAATATAGGAAATCCATATGTAGCACCATGTTCAACATGATCAATAAATGCGGCTACAATGTAAAGTGACTCAACAGTATTCGTAAAAAAAGTATGGGGGATGAAGTAATTCAATTTCAATGATGCACACGTAGACTCAATCGAGGATACATATATCAATATCACCTTGTAACAAGATTGGGTTTAAATTGGACTCAAATTTCATCACATGTAGTTAAATATGGTAATGATAGCCATCCAAAGTTGATGTATACAAACATAGTAGTAAATAAAACTCAGAATATATTTGGATGCCAAATCAACTTAGGGACAAACATGAATCACGTATTGCCAAATTGACAGAAATTTTTGTTATTTCTTTTGATATCTAGCACGGACATATCACAAGAAAAACTAATTCGCATAAACTTTATTGACTAATTACAAATAATCAAGAACTAAGAGATTAACATATCACGATTTCCAATATCTTCACTTGACAGTTAATACATGAAAGCGAATGATGGCTTAACATATCTTTTTGTGTGTGTGTGTGTGTGTCCACCCATGGTTTTGCTTGAAAAGACACATGGAAGCAAAATATATAAAACCATGGTAGCGGAGACGATATCAACATAACATTGATTCTAAAGTTTGATTAGAACATGAATGACCTTATTATTGGGAATTAGGGGTGTGCAAAATACCTGGGAACCGCCCGGACCGCTTGGAACCGGACCGGAACCGCTCGGAACCGGCGGTTCTTGAGGGAACTGGTCCGGTTCCCGGTTCCAATTTTTGGGAACCGGTCGATTCCCGGTTCCGTGGGCGAGATCCGCCCGCCCGCCCACCCGGACCGGACCGGAACCTTTTTAATATTAAAAAAAAATACTAAACGAAACCCTACGTTTGCGTCTCATCTCTTCGTCTTCGGTTTCATCGTCTTCGATTCTCTCTCTCAGTCTCTTCCTCAATCTCTTATCTTCGTCTTCGATTCCTCCCCGAGCGTCGACGCCGCTGCCGCTGCTCCTCCTCGCCGCTATCCACCTCCTCGTGCCGGTCGCCACCCGCCACAGCCGCTGCTCCTCCGCCTTTGCTGTTCACCCCCTCACTGCTGTCCGCCCCCTCGCTCAGTCTCTTTGTCTTCGATTCCTCCCCGAGTGTCGACGCCGCCGCCACTCCTCCTCCGCCGCTGTCCGCCCCCTCGCGCCGGTCGCCACTCGCCACAGCCACTGCTCCTCCGCCTTTGCTATCCGCTCTCTCGCTGCTATCCGCTCCCTCGCTCAGTCTCTTCATCTTCGATTCCTCCCCGAGCGTCGACGCCGTCGCTACTGCTCCTCCGCCGCTGCTGTCTGCCCCCTCATGTTGGTCGCCACCCGCCATAGCCGCTGCTCCTCCGCCTCTGTCCATCTCGACTGAGCACCATTTTCTGTCACTCAACAAGGTACGATCATCGGCTTCCAGCTTGCCTCTCGATTCATCGTCGGCTTGCGAAATTTTACTTCGGTTCGATTACCCAATAGGTCAGAACGTAGTGAAGTTCAAGTCTTTGTTTTGGGAATCGATCACTATTCATCTTGGTGCTTTGTCTTCAACGGTGCTCATGCTTGAATTTGCAGAATCTTGGGTTGCTTTTCCCTTTTGCTGTGTTTTTTTGATTTTTTGTATGTCTGATCGTCGGTAAATTCTATGCTCAGGGTCGTGGGAAAATGTGATACTCACAAGATTGCACTTTTGGCTATTGTTTATTTAACTTGTGTTGGCTTGAACACAGGGACATGGAGCTTGTGATTTCTTTCAATGGACAGATTTTCTAGTAGAAAATGTGGCCCCCAAAGATGTTGCGACTTCTGTTGTTGCACCTCTGGAAGTCATGGAAATTGAGTCGACAATGGCAGATGTTGGTGAAGATTACGAGGTAGATCCATTATTGATGATGGATAGTGGAGAGATTCAAGGAGTCATTTGCAGATTCTCTGCACCAAAACGTGATGTGAGGGGTTTGGAGAGTGAGAGTTTAACTCCCGAGGGCGATTTGGATACTCAAGAGTTGACTATGGAGAATGTGGATTTGGGGGAGTCTACTCTAGAGCAAATGCAGCTTGTTTCCTGTCTAACATCTCCAGCTAGTCTTAGACAACAAGAATACTTGAGGCGGATATCAGCTGCTGGTAGCATGCTTGCTGGAAGTAGAGGTACCCTATGAGTCATCTTGAGGGTATTTTCCCCCACCGCACTTAGTTTTTTTTTGTCATTCACGTGTAGCTGACTGTTATTTAATATTGAGCAATCATCTATTAATTATTGTTTTAGTTTTTGGAGATTGGAATTTGGAATTTCAGAGCTCAAAACTTGGAAACCAAAATTGTTTCGCGATCGTTCTATGTTGAAAACCCGATTATAGACCTCCTTCCCAACTCATAGACCCGACCGTTCTATGTTGAAAACCAAAATTGTTTTGCGTCAAGATCGGTTCCGTGGATCCACCTGGGAACCGGCGGTCTGGTTCCCGGGTGGATCCATGCAACAAACGGGTGGATCCCGGTTCCAATTTTTCAGAACCGATCCTTAGCGGGCGGTTCTCGGTTCTAGGTCGGGAACCGCTTGCCCGGACCATGCACACCCCTATTGGGAATCCGAATTATCTTAAGATTGTTGGAAAATCTATTAGAAAAGATGAAAAGAAAAACAAACAAATATTTCAGACGTGTAAGCACCAAGTTAATTCCATCCTCAAAGATTAGAACTTGTGTATCCGACTCTTGCAGCTATCCTCCCAGGATATAACAAATCTTTCTCTTTACTTCACATAGAGTAATCGAGGGAGCATAAACAACATCATTATATGTAAAACCCAACAAATAAATGGAAAGAAAAGAGAGAATTTTTTATTTTTGATATATTTTTTATTGTGATTTGGAGATTCTCTTTATAGACAAAAAAGGAGAGAGTTCAAAAAAAAAAAAAATCAAATCAAACGTTACAAAGCCGCTACAAGTTGATTGCAGTCGTACTTTCCATTGAAGCCTTTACAAAGCAATTGCTTTGAACAATTCAAAACTGTCGGCATATCCAACAAAACTAATGAAGTAAAACAATCCCAACGATAAGCGCTAGGCGTTCCTGGTATCAAGTAAGGTAATTCATGTATCATCCTCCGAAATCTTATGACATCCGCCATGATATCAGCGAAGTGGTCGCAAAAATTGACACTTTTGTGTCTCAGCACTCTGGTATCGATCCATTGGCAATCCATGATATGGTTAAACAAGCTGTCTTGCTAAGACCACGTCCCAGAATTTGTGGACATCGACCAAGACAAAAGCGTCGATCTTGACTTGGGATATCTCAAGTCATCTCCCCATTATTGATGCTGGTGACCCACGAATAGCGTGCGGATATCGTCGCTGGCTTCCACCGCTCGATCCGATGCACGGACGCGGGGAAAATAGTTCGATGTTGACGAGACTATAAAGGTGGGGCTTGTCTTAGAGACTCTGCCCCCCGCTCGAGGTTGCGATCGTGGGGAAAACGGAATGAACGCGCAACCACGGACGCCTCATCTTGATACATGTGAACGGGTGGAATATCTGTGGTTTTAAGTAAGCTATTGCGCACAAACAAGAAGTTCACCAATTGCGTTTTAAGTCAGCTATTGCGTACAAACAAGAAGTTCACCTCATCTTGATAAATGATTTCTGGAGCTCTGTGACAGGCTCGATGGCACGTCGAGATAAGGGCGGGAAGGGAGGCTCTGCGTTTTCTCCATGGTTGTCTCGTGGCCCATCCACCATCCTGGAGCCAAACTTGTCATCATCATCATCCTTTCTAAGGTTGAACGGTTTCAGATTCCGAATAATTTTCATATGGAACGAACCTACCCATTAGAATAGATCCTTTAGTTTTTGGAACTTGAAATCTACCCTGTATACCCTAGAAATAGATTCATCATTTTTTGGGAAAAGTGTTAAAAAAGTCTTAAATTTTTTATATATGTGCCAATTTACTCATAAACCTTTTTTTTATGCCAATTTAATCATAAACATTTTTACTTAGTGTCGATTTAGTCATTTCCGATCAATTTTGGCTGAATTTTTCTTTGGACGGACCTTGAGGTCGGTTGATGTGGGCTTGATTGGTGCGCGTTGATAACTTTTGATAATATTTTAATACTTTTTATTTTATTTATTTTCTTTTTTTCCTTCCCCTTCTCCAGTCGGTCGTCAGACCTCGATGACTAGCCAGAGGTGACGATTGACGAGGTTGACCTTGCCGGACCTTGCCGGCCACATCGCTAGTGGCCACAAGGGCGGCCTTGCGTTGGGCGGCGAGGCTTGCCCATGGCCGGTGAGGGCGAGCCTCGCCAGCGCCGCCCAGGTCGCGAGGGAGACCTAGCGTCGGGTTGGCGAGGCTTGCCCTCGCCGAATCTGGTAAGGTTGAGCCTTGTCGAATTGCAGCCTGGGCGGCGCTAGCGAGGGCGAGTCTCGCCGCCCAGCATGAGGCCACCCTCGCGGCCACTGGCGAGGTTGCTGGCGAGGGCGAGCCTCGCCGCCAAGCGTGAGGCCGCCCTTGCGGCCACTGGCGAGGTCCGAAGAGGTCAACCTCGCCGACCATCGCCTCTGAAGGAAAAAAAGAAAAAAGAAAAAAGAAAAAGAAAAATAAATAAAAATTATAAATATTAAAATATTGTTAAAAGTTGTTCACGTTTGCACCAATTATGCCACATTAGCTAGCCAGTATCCAGTCAACAAAATCCTGCCAAAATTGATCGGAAATGACTGAATCAGTATTAAGTAAAAATGTTTAGGACTAAATTGGCACTAAAAAAGGTTTATAATTAAATTGGTACAAATACAAAATGTTTAGGACTTTTTTAACACTTTTCCCTCATTTTTTGGAAGTTGGAACCTACCATGCATACCCTAGAACTTGAAATTTATCTTGTTATAGGTACTAGGGTCGGTTTTAGGATCTACTTAGGTTCTATCTATATTGTTAATTGAATGATTACAATAAATTAAAATCTTTAATGACCACCACTTATCGCTTAAATTCACTAACCATAAAAACACATGAAATATATGAATATTAATAAAGCAAAAGTTCCAGTCATAAAATAGAAATTCAAATTAGTACTACAAGTATAGAATATCATAAGATAGCTCGAAGATATGAACCAAGAAAAACATTAAAACTTATTACAAATTCTAAGTTACAAGTTATAGGTTCTAGGTTCTTCCAATTAAAAACTTAGAACTGAACCTGAAACCTACTTATTAAAATAGGTTCCTCATTTTTTGAAACTTGGAACCTATTTTGTATACCTTGGAATCTTTAACTTATAGGTTTCACCAGTTTGATTCTTAGGTTCCAGATTCTACCCTAGAACCATGCTCACTCTTAGTCGTTGCAATTCATTCCTTTTGCTAGAGTGAATGCAAATAGGTACGGAGTGGGAATAAATAAATAAATCGGGGGGGCTAAATGATGGTGATTATTAGGTCTTGCACGACTCGACTATTGACCATTCAAGTCTATTTTCCATTGCGAGTACAATTTGGAGAAGGATGCGGACTTCTAATACAACATGATGATCTTAACTAGTGTTGGAAATAGATTCCTAATAAAAACGGATACTCGAACTATCAAGTAATACTAAAATACAAATGCACAAATATGCACAAGGATTCTTGTATCATCAATCGTAAAGTACATTATCAAAATAGACATACCTTATTTTCCACATATTAAACGCTTTTGCAGTCTTGAGAGGGAACGATCCTTTGACCGTCAATTGAAATCTCTTTTACTTCTTGAGTAAGAGAGTTCATTGGCTTGAAAGAGAGAATCCACAAAATACAAACTTGCAAAACGTTGTCTTTTTTTTTACGTTGTTTTATATTGTAGTTTCTTTTACACGAAAATAACTGCCTTTTCTTGTGGGCCCCTTCTTTTTTGGAATTATGGGCTGAGTTTGGCCTAACATGGATGGCCCAATATCTTTTATAAAACCCATCAACTAGAAATAGGATGAGAATATACTATGGATATTTTATCGTGTTAGGACTTCGCGTTTCATGAAGAATAATTTTCAGTTTAAAATTTTTTGAATTTTCCAAGGTTTGGTTCAAAAAAAAAAAAATTAGTTAAGGAAAATATTTTCTTTATCAATGTCATCATCAGTATCGTGTTTATTTTTTCCCAGTCGTGGAAGAGTCTCCTGATTTCTAGCGCTAGCCTCCGCGCCAACTTTTCCAAGTCCTAAAGATATTCATGCCACGATAGCTTGCGGTACCACTCAGTAGTAGAACTCGTGGGATTCTGAATAGTCTTAGTCGCTTGAGTGGAAAATTTCACTCCACTTAGTAGAGATTTCTTATCATCTCGTTGGACTGTACCTGAAGATGTCTTCATTGGGACTGCGTGCTTGAGCTGGCAGATGATGAAGTCTTGATCAGATGGACGTGAGAGAGAGAGAGAGAGAGAGAGGAAGGAAGGGGGGGGCGGCGGGGACTGTGCTCAGTCTTCGCATGTCACTACTCAGACATCTGCACATGTAGCGATACAATGCACCTCTCCCTCCATAAAAGGGAGCCTCGTCCGGGATTGCAAAGTGCAACTTTCTCACTCCGTCCCAAATGGCTTCGTTCATTTCTCCCGCATTCTCTGCGATGCTGACACTGGCTCTTTTGGCAGCTAACTTTGATACATCAGGTAGCCGACATATTCATTTCGTCAGTAAGATGATGGATTCTTGATGGACTAGAAGTCTACTCGTTCTTATCTTGTAATTCTGTGTGTGTGTGTGTTTTCTTTTTTCGCAACTGAGGATCTCCATGGTAGCTAGATGAGTTATATAAGCAAGTTAATCACTCACGGACATGGTGACGTGTAGATATTACACTGACTTGTTCTCTCAGTTGAGCAATTGTGAGGGAGAGTAATGCATGACATCTTTCTTCATGGCTCACAATAGATTTACGTGCTCATTATGTTATGCATATCCAAGTGGAATGGAGCCGTACCAGAGCGCCGGTGTATCTTGACCTTTAAATGGTTTCTCCTCGTAGCTGAAGATTGTTATCTATGCATGAGTAATGCTGATAAATTCAGTTCATCATATATAAAACATGCATGGGATGGAATGATAAACAGATGGCTATAGCCCTATTCTACCCTTAACCCAAAATGAAGAAAATTACAAGGAAAATGTTTGGAAAAATTTATAGAAATATGTCATTTACAAGGTAAGATGTGTACTGGGGAAATTCTGTGGCCTCTCAAAATTTAGGCCTACCAAACTATTTTGATTGACCATGCCTGCAAGTTTTAGCTGGTGAGGTCACAAAACTAAGCTTCTCTTACACTAGGAGTGCAAACATGCTTTGACAGTACTAGGTACACAAATAATATTAATCTTATTTTTGGGCCAATCAATAATCATAAATTTGAAACCGCATGAAAGACCACCTTTCCTGTCAACAATTTTCATTCAACTGATGATGTTAGGTCTTGCAATCTTTTCATTCACATAATAAGAAGAGCCAAGAATTATGTTGAAGCAATAACTCTCCTGTCCATTCCATGCAGGTGCTCAAATAGGGGTTTGCTATGGAATGCTCGGCAGCAACTTGCCTTCGCGGGCAGATGTGGTTGCGCTCTACAACCGGCGCAATATCCGCAGGATGCGGCTCTATGGCCCGGACCAGCCTGCTCTCCAAGCCCTTAGGGGCACCAACATTGAGCTCATGCTGGGCCTCTCCAATGAGGACCTCCAGAGGATTGCCTCTAGCCAAGCCAACGCAAACACTTGGGTCCAAAACAATGTGAAGAACTATGGCAACGTCAAGTTCAGGTACATAGCAGTTGGCAATGAAGTGCAGCCTTCTTCTCAAATTGCCCAGTTTCTCGTCCCCGCCATGCGAAACATCCAGACTGCCATCTCGAACGCCGGACTTGGGGGCCAGATCAAGGTCTCAACAGCTGTGGACACAGGAATCTTAGGAGAATCGTTTCCTCCGTCGAAGGGCACACTTAGGGCCGATCACAGACCGCTCCTAGATCCTATAATCAGCTTCCTAGTCAACAACAAGTCCCCTTTGCTTGTCAACCTCTATCCATACTTCAGCTACAGCAACAATCCCCAGGAACGCCTCGACTATGCTCTGTTCACAGCGAACTCGGTCGTGGTGTCGGATGGACCACTCGGGTACCGGAACTTGTTTGACGCAATTCTAGACGCTGTTTACTCCGCACTCGAGAAAGCCGGTGGGGGGTCCCTAGAAGTGGTTGTGTCGGAGAGTGGTTGGCCATCTGCTGGCGGGAAGGGAACGTCCATTGAAAACGAGAGAATTTACAACTCGAATTTGATTCAGCACGTGAAGCAGGGGACTCCCAAGAGGCCCAGAAAGCCGATCGAAACTTACATATTTGCCATGTTCGACGAGGACCAGAAGAACCCGGAGTATGAGAAACATTGGGGCCTCTTTTACCCCAATGGACAGCCAAAATTCCCTATTAATTTCAACTAATGGGTGCACACCGACTTGTATTAAGGAATAAGGGCACACCTGCTCAGTGATGTTAAAATAAGAGAGTTGCTCTATGTAACATGCAGAATCAGGAATGAAGAGGAATGGCAATCACAATAAATCACGAAAGTTCTCTTATAATTCTTCCTCTAACGCATATGACAGTGCCCATTCGAGTATTTAGTTAAGAAAGTTTATCCTCAGACACCCATCACACACGATCAACTATTATTTAACATATGAATGTTCATAATCATGAGCTTCTATTTTGATAAATTCCAACCCTCAAAAATGTAATCCAATAACTTTTAGGCGGGTGTAATGCTTAGCATCTTGTTTCAGGACAATCAGTTTTAAAAGACTAAGAATAGTGGTTGATCTGTGGCTGCATGTAAGCTCAGTTTGATATTAGGAGTCCCCACATCACCATGCAGCAAGCTAGATTTTTCCTATCACCATCCTTATATTGGAAAAGGCATCGTTCTAAAAGCTCGTAGGGTGTGCAAATGGAAACATACTTGCCTAGCTGCACTGATGGAAATTACTTCCACCGTTTGATGAATTGATATTATACTATGCTTGGAGGAGGTAGAGCTCATTTACAAATGATTGCAAGGATTTTGGGGAAAATACACTAGAAGTGTCAAAAGTTGTGTATGGCGCTCACTTTAGTGCCAAAAGTTTTCATCAAATAACTAAGGTGCTAAATCGGAGAAAAAACGATCATTTTGGTGCCACCGTGCGAGAGATTCTGGTGAAATTAGTCATGTGGCTTTTATATTAAAAAAAAGTTAATGTGGCTTTTAAACGACATCATTTTCTGTCCTCCTTTAGAAGCGACGTCGTTTTGCCGTCATACATGGACGGCCTAACAAAAACAATGCCGCATAGCTCATATGGGGACTAAAATTAGGGCTCTTTGTTTGATCCTCGCCCAATGCCAACCATAGCTCGCTCAGCCACCGTCGCTGACCCGCCGTCACTTGAGCTCCGTCACTTGGCCACCGTCGTAGTTGCTCAACCAGGTGAGCGAGGAGAGGTTGAGGTTGTTGCTTGGGTAAGAAGTGGCAGGAAGAATAGGAGGCTAGGGTAGAGGAGGAGGAGGAAGAAGGGGGCTCGAAAGTGGAGAAAGCGAAGACAAGGAGGGCACATATGGAGATGGTGGATTGGGCTCTACTCAGGAAGCGGCTGAAGCGAGTCCTTCTGAAGGAGGAAGGAGAAGGAGGACAAGGAGGACAAGAGCTTGGGTTTGTCAACAATGTTGAACGAACTAGAGGCAGAGCGGTGCCGGTGCCGGTGCTATTGCTAGTGTTGTTCTTCAGGAAGAAGACGAGAAGGAAGCCCTTGCTCTCTCTCTCTCTCAATTTGGGGATTTAGGGTTCTTACTTGGGGAAAGACGCTTAACAGTATCATTTTGTTGTTTGGATGCCGATTGTACTCTCCGACGAGTTACGTCAAATTAAAAAATTAATAAAAAAGTGTGCCGTCGGATTTTCAGTCAATCAAATTGGCATTGGCACTGAAATGATCGTTTTTCAAACTTTTTGGCATTTAAGTGATCCAAAATAAACTTTTGCACTAATGTAAGCGTCGTACATAACTTTTAGTCTTTAGGTGTCGAAATGGATTTATATTGTGATCAAGGTTATCATGAATGGATTGCCAGCATGATATAATCAACAAAGATGCTTAGAGTGCCTTTTCATATTTGCTTTTCTTCCCCTCTTTGTTGCCGCATAAGTCCTTGCATGTGATTGCCGACATCACATGTTGGTGAATTTGTAAGTCTAGAAAGAACAATGACAAAACAGTTGATGTCACCGACGAGGTGCTAGCTCCTACCCTATCACTTTGTCTTTCCTTAAGTGCGACTGTAAGACCCTAGCTCTCCACTGTACACATATTGTCCGCTTTGATATTAATTCTCACAGTTTTGTTCCTTTTCGGGCAAGTTATACTACCCCAAGAAAACGCGCGTATACAATTAGATATCCCATTGCCTTATAAGGCAACCCGGAACTCTCTCCCTAGGTGATGTGGGACAAGAGACATGCCCTTCCTTGCACACGTTCGAGGACCGAGGCGTGGACGCACCGCCATCCCTCCTCCTCGCGCACCGTCGCTTGGGCTGTCACACTCTCCACCCTTTAGGAGCATAGTGTCCTCGGTCCCCAAACATGCATAGGGAGGGGGTATGTCTCTTGTCCCACATCGCCTAAGGAGGGAGTTTTGGGCTGCCTTATAAGGTAGTGGGACCTCTAATTATACACACGCGTTTTCTTGGGGTAATATGGACTGCACTGAGAAGAATAAAATGGTGAGAACTTAGTGTTCAAAGCAGACAATATTTTTATAGTGAAGACTCGGGGTGTTACAATTGGTATCAAATCCGACTCCTGACCGCGGTTGGGCCACAGTGAGGACGCTATGCTCCTAAAGGGTGGAGAGTGCGACAGCCTAAGTGGTGGTGCGTGGAGAGGAGGGATGGCGGTGCGTCTAGCCTCGGTCCCTGGACGTGCGCAGGGATGGGGACATGTCTCTTGTGCCACATCGCCAAGACTTAGTGTCGAAAGCGGACAATATATCTACAATAGAGACCCAGGGTGTTCATCCTCTCTCTCTCTCAAAACCTCTTTTGTCAACGGTAGTCCTTTGGCACCAGGAGATGCGAGGTGGTAGTGGAATACGAGTGCACTGTGCAGATTCAGCAGTTGCGTTCCCTCTCGAGCAAGCTATTTTCAGCCTATTGATTTCATGAATATTGGTTTCAAGTTTCTCACTGGTTTGCAAAAGTTCTTCAAATCCATTGACTCAAATTACAAAATTTTCAATTGCGGTCGATACTTTCAATGAGTAATGGTAACTTTTATGTGTGTTAATAAGTTCATGTTGAATTTCACATTTTGGTTGACTCCATAAACATGCTGGCAAGTCATGGATCTGTGGAATCGTCCCTCTGTTGCTTATTGCTTTCAACACTCCGTTAGAATCAGTAAGGCTAGCTGGGCTAGTCCGACTTGTAATCGATTCATTTTCATCACCGCTCTTCTTATTATCTTTGCTTAATTAGGTGCTTAAGTGCATGATAGCGTCAACGTTCTCTTATTACAAGGAGAAATGGATTGATGTTCATATAACAATATTTATGGCGAGTGGATACTTCTATTGATCAGATTTGTCCCGAGCTGGTATACTACATCTTTACAGGACTATGAATTACAGAAAATATAGGTACCTAAGGTTGGATGGATCCTCCACCGTTATGGATTGACGAGATATGGTCAGAGACTTTCAACATCGGTAGGGCCTTTAGAATGGTGTTCTGACTCACTTTGTCTGCAATAAAAATGATGTTTTGTGGGTGATTCCTTGTTCTTTGGAAAATTAAGCAGTACCACTATTGTTAAATTGTTTTATTCCTCTTGCAGGAATGATATTTTTGTCTTCTTACTAAGTACCAGAGCTGGTGGACTGGGAATTAACTTAACAGCAGCTGACACGGTCATATTTTATGAAAGTGATTGGAATCCAACACTGGATTTGCAGGCGACGGATCCAGCTCACGGATTGGGTCGAACAAAGGATGTTAGTAGGAAAACTGCCATGACCTCTTTTTAATTCCAGATCCTCATTCTCTCATTTTAGTTCTCTGTCTTAGGAGTACATCTTTGCCACCACCCCTTCCAGAAAAGATCTCTCCTTACATAGCATTTAAGTAACCTTGGATATGCATGCAAACAGTCAAGAACCATCTGTGCCTGCAAGAAAGTGAAGCTTGAGTGCGCAATCAGACGTGGCTGAGCAAGACCGCTATGCATGGTGGCCACTGGATCAAGATCACCACTGCGAGAGGCTCAGCCACGTGATGCTTGGCCGAACACTCCTCTCTCCCTCACGTGTGTTCTCTCTCTATGTTGGTGTCCATTTGGCCTCTATAAAAACGTTTTGTGATATGCCTGTTGATTTTGGATTCCATCTTCAAATGAAAATTGCGGTCGTCTTTCTGTGTAGTAGGTTACTGTTTATCGGTTAATCTGTAAAGAGACAGTTGAGAAAATTCTTTAAAGAGCTAGTCAGGAAAGTACGGTTCAGCAGCTTGTCATGACAGGTGGTCATGTCCAGGGCAATCTGTTGGCCCCAGAGGATGTTGTGTCGTCACTTTTGGATCAAAAACTAGGAGAGATTCCACCAAAGGTTGGAATAGAACGTCTATCATTGTTGTCTTTTTCGGACTTTGGTTGATGCAGTTTTTCCTGTCCTCTGTGTTTGAAAGAAATATCCTAATGAGATGGAGAAAGCACAGTATAAATGAAGCTTGAGTTTTGCAAGGGGTGAGATATTATCTCATCCCATTGTCAGGTTAAGTATATACAAAGAAAGAAGCATCCAACAAAGGGCATCCGCTTAGATGCTGAAGGGGATACGTCTATGGAAGACTTAATAAACATCGCTGCTAAGGGCGCTGGAGATGAGCCCACTCCCGATGCAGACAAATCAAAGTCCAGTAGCAAAAAGGAATCCTCACATGTGTCATCATTTTATTTTAAGAAACTGGGATTTACTATGCGAAACTATCTAAAAGAGAGAGGCATGAGGCATGACTAAAGGAGCGTAATTGGGTGATCTGGGGTAAAATTGTCGAAATTTGTTATTACCGGTGTAAAAACTTAGACTTTTGAAGTTACTTCCTCGTTTGTGCAAGCTCTCGGTCTAATTAATGAAAATTCTGTCTCCGTCAGCAGGAGGGTAGTCGCAGCACCCCGGGGAACACTTTCTAGCAGTGGACTGAGGAACAGAAAATTTTTGGGAATGAACTGTGCATGTAAAATGCATATTTTATGCTGCTGGCATCAACATGTACCTTGTTCTGAATGTTATACTTCTTTGTTTGCTCCGTAGCATAAAAAGCGGTTCTTGTGGATTAATTGCCTGTAGTTTAACCATCGCATTTATCATCAATGTACATACTAACTTGGTTGCTGCTGTGGCACTGTTTTTGTTTGTCTTTTTTGCCTTATTATGCTGTGAACTATTTTCGCTGGTGATTATTTTTTGACTCTCCGTGTTTTTGAACATTAGCATTACTTGTAAGGATGGCGTCAGTAGCATGCTCTGCCTTTCTCCTGTTTTTTAACTTGATCTGCTGGTAACGCAGAGGAAAGCTGCTGCCAACAGGCAAAGATCGTGGAAGTCAAGAAACCACCCCACCCCCCCGGCCTAGGACGAACGAACATAGCTCATCGACCGCAGAGTATCCTTTTGATGACGGCTTACAATATAATGACCAGCAATCACAAACCGAAGAGACTAAAGAGGCCTAAGGAGAGCGTGAATGAGAATCTCGAGCCTGCATTTACTCCTGCGCCCAACATACCTCCGGAACAGACCCTGTTTCAGCCTATTCATGAATTTGGTTCCAGCTATCCCAGCACATGAGAACGCAACGTCTAAAGGAATTGCGAAGTGTATAATTATATCCCCTCCCACTTGCTGGCCTTCCACATCGCGAAGGGCATTGAGGGCCGCTTTTTGGCCCCTTCTCGGCGTGTGGGGTAAGTGATGAGAATCGAGGAAACGCGAAGTCTGACCTGTATGATTTTTTTGGACAGTTTTCGGCAAAATTATTGTTGGTCTATTGTTTATTGGTAGCTTGTATAGGGCCAGAGTTTATCGAGTCTTTATCCCATAGTGCGGAAAGAAACATCTGTACAGGTCAAATCCCATTTGTAATGGAAAGTCCTGCTCGGAAGAGTTTCTGGTCCCCTCTCTGCCTCTCTCTCTCTCTCTCTCTCTCTCTCTCTCTCTCTCTCTCTCCCCAACAAAAGCAGGCTTCAAGTCTTGCAGCCTACACTTTCATGAAAGGAAAGTCTCTTAGCGAACTCATTCTGTTCCTTGATAGCCTTACCCTCGGACGCTGCTTGTTTGAGGAAACCTAAAGTGCCAAATCCACCGAGTTCACTAGTTGCTGGAGAAACTTGATGAAATCACTTGTGAGAGAAATTCCAAGTGTATTAAAGACAATAAATCGCCATACTAAATTTTGTCGTCCAATATCAAGATATTGGAAATATTACTTGGTACTTGCAGCCTAAGCTTGCCAACTCTACGTTGGTCATTTAAAATGACCTGCTTACTTAAAATCTCCTCATCTGCCATTTGTTCTGATCAATCTTTACTAGATTTAGCGGTGCCACTTTTTTATCTCTCTTTTGCCCAAGCTTCACCTTGCTGGAAAAACCGTAGACATATTGGGGGTTAACGGCCTTGAGTAAGGAAGCTCGGCCCAAGAGAGAGAGAGGGGCAGGCCAACAAACGAAGAAAGCAGAGTTAGATGCAAATGGCAAAAAACACGGGACTGATATTGAGATCCCATGTTTATGTTTCGAGTCCTTTCGTGGGTATACTCCAGCTCACCAGTTTCTCGTTTCAGCTTTGTGAGCTAGCATGCAACTCCTCTTAGGTTCACCATGACTCGCTCAAATTCGCAGCCGCAGTCGCAGTCGCGGTCTTAACATGCACCCAAGCTTTAGTAGATTCTTGCCGCCTGCAATGGAGTCTTTGAATAGCAGAAGAAATGTTCAAGTTTATAGGTGGGAGTGTCATTAGGATCACGAGTAAACGACCCTTCATTGGACGCCTCGACCTTGGAGGAAAAGGTAATGGCATTTCGAATAGTCTTAGTTGCTTGAGTGGAAATTTCTTCGACTCGATAGATGGTGACATGCGGAGATTACGCTGACCTGTTCTCTTGGTTTAGCAATTATAAGGGAAACAATGCATCTCATCTTTCTTCCTTCACGGTTCACGATAGATTTACGTGGTTAATATGTCATACATAACTAAGTAGAATGGAGCCAAATCAACCCACGGATGTACCCTGTGCCCTTGAAATGGATTCTCATCAAGGTTGAAGACTGTAATCTTGGCACCACTAATGCTGATGAATTCAGTTGATCGAATATAAAACATGCATGGGATGGAATGGTATATACATGGGCGTTGCCTATTCTACCCTTAGTCCAAAATTAAGAAACTTGCAAGGAAAATCCACGGAAGAATTTCTAGAATTGATGTCCTTCACAAAGTAACATGTGTACTGCGGAAAATCTGTGGCCCCTAAAAAATTAGGCTTACCAAACTTTTTTGATTGACCATACCTGAATTTATAGCTGGTAAGGTCACAAAACTAAGCTTCTCATATATTAGATGTGCAAGATATGAAACCTTGCACGTGAAGCAAGGGACTCCCAAGAGGCCTGGAAAGCCGATCGAAACTTACATATTTGCTATGTTCGATGAGAACCTGAAGAAGCCGGTGGAGCATGAGAAACACTGGGGCCTCTATTTCCCCGGTAGACAGCCAAAATACCCTAATAATTTCAACTAACGGGTGCACATCGACTTTTATTAAGGAATAAGGGCACACCTATCTTGAGCTCAATGATGTTAAAATAAGAGAGTTGCTGCACTCCGTAACATGCAAAAACAGGAAAAAAGAGGAAATGGCAATCACAATGAATAACAAAAGTTTTCATATAATTTCTTCCGCTAATGCATATGACGGAGTGCTCAATTAAGTATTTAGTTAAGAATGTTTATTCTCAGATACCCATCACACATGTCAACTATTATTTAACAGATGAGTGTACATAATCATAAACTTCTATTTTGATGGATTCCAACCCGAAGAAATGAGATTTGATAGTTGTTGGGCGGGTATAATGCTTAGTATCTTGTTTGAGGACGGCCGGTTGTTACAAGACTAACCTCGTTTGGTTCAGAATTCCCAAGGGGCTTTCAGCCCCGAAAGCCCCTTGGGAAAAAAAGTAAGGTGTTTTGGTTCAGCATTTGGAGGTGTCCTTGGCCAAATGCTGGCCTTTGAAATGCAAGTCCACCTCTACTATTCATCCATTGATTTTTTTTTTAAACTGATCATCTTCTCCACACCCTAACCACCATTGATCGGTGATGGAGTTTCATCGGATTTTATTTTTAATTTTTAAAAAAATAATAAAAACCCTTTGCAAATGTTGGGTTCGCCTTTTTTTTTTGGTCATTTTTATCTTTTGACAATCAATAGCCTAACTTTTTATCAATACACTAGAATGATCATTAATTAACGAAGATGATTAATACTACAATAATTAAAAAAATTATTCAAAGTTAAAAACAAACCTAAAAGAACCCTAGGCCAAAAGTTGAGCTTTGCATTTAACTTATAATCAAATTCTTTTAATATAATTTTTAAATAAATTTACTAATATATATCTTTTACATTACTCTCAACATGAAAATGTAAAATGTTATATAGTTATTTTTTCTTTTTTGTAATTTTAAAAATACTAAAACTAAAAAACTTAATTTGGTCACATTAAATGGCTTTTTATATATATATTTACCAAACAGTCTTGCATTTCCCTAAAGCAGTTTTTAGTTATAGTTTACCAAACAGTCTAGTATTTCGGAAAACCCATTTACCTCAAAGGTATACGCATTCTCCCAATGGCATTTCCCCAAAGTTGAACCAAACAGGCGCTAAGAATTGCAATTGATATGCGGTCACATAGCAACTCAGTTTGATAGTAGGAGTCCCCACATCATAGTGCAGCAAGCTAGATTTTTCCATTCACTGTCCTTATATTGGAAAATGCATCGTTCTAAAAGCTCGTAGGGTTTGTGAATGGAAATAAACTTACTAAGTTGCACCGATGGAAATTAATTATGTCGTTTGATGAATTGATATTATACTTTGCTTGGAGGAGGTAGAACTCAATTACAAATGATTGCAAGGATTTTACTCTTCGGGCATCGAAATGGGTTCCGTATTATAATCAAGATTATCATGAATGGGTAACCAGCACGATGTAATCAATTATTTATAATACTGCATTCTTTATTAGAGCTAAATACATTTGTCCATGATAACGCTATCCTTTATCATCTAGCTTTTATTTTTCACCGTGCATCGAAAGCTTTTAATAACTCAAACCAACTTCACTGTATATATCGTGATTCTCCATCCTTATCGAAGACTTGATAGAGAAAGGTTGTTGATTTATCTCAATAATTCTCGCGCCTTTAGCCCAAGTGCCATAGCCACCGTACCCAGTATGCCTGGCACAGCATAGCCACAGCTTGTTCTCGGGGCAGCACCAGTTGTTTCCATGGTTGTGTCCGACAAATACTGCCTGCCATCATGTCAAAAGATTACAATTTTAATCATACCGAAATACTATATCGCAGAATATATTGCAGGAAACTTGTGGCATATGCTTCCACCGGCAATTTTTCATGCCAAAGAAGTTTGAGAAGCAAGATTACTTTCTTCTTCTTTTTTTTTTTCTTTTTTTTTCTTTTTTTCTCTCAAGAAAGCACTCGAGACCTTAGCGGAGTAACTTGTACATAGCCACATGCATTTATACCTAGAGCAAGAATGTGCCGACCGGGGAAAAAAAACTAAAGAAGAAACCAGGCAAGTCTTTGAAAGTGGTCCAAACATTTAGTGGTGCCGCTATTTATTTGTTTCAATGCCTATCTAGCTTAGAGATGATAATTGCATGCGGACAATGAAGAAACCAAGTGATCGTCAAGGCACTTGATTAGTAAGACTCTAGGGCAACGACACTAATCATGGTGCTTAAATCGGAATGTCAATGGATCATGAGGCTTGAACGTCAACCTTGGGATTCGTGAATCTAGGTCCAATCTCAACAGCAAGACAATCCCGATACCGGTATAATTTTACGACTTTGACTATTGTGGCAGCCTAAAATTCCAACCTAGCAAGATTTTCCACAAGGAATCAATAGAGTAGGCAAACGGTCGAATAGGCTGTTTGATGAGATCTATCCATAAAAATAAATTCTCTTTGTTAGGAGCAAAACTTTGAAAGCTATTAAATATACCCTGTTTCAAAATGTGAAACTCCTTGCAAGAAAATATCATGGAAAAGTATAATATGATTTTAAAATGTTATGAGTTAGATGGCTTTATGAAATTGAGATTCTCTATATGAATGTGTTTTCACATTCTAAACGTTTAATAACCATAACAAACACCTCGAGTACAAGTAAAAAGTTATCTTTTCGACATGTATAAACACGTGTGAAGAGGGCGAGAATTGGCGATTGACATTAGCAACCTCTCCTGGCATTACTTAGAGAATCTTACATCCATTACGGAATCTGGTTTTCACGTGCAATTTTAAGGATGAGCTCGTTACTGTCGCTTGACTACTATTAAAGCGTGCACAGAACCAAAGGCTCGCCATGTCCCGGAAGGAAACATGATTTCGCATCACTAGATCAACAGGTGACTTGTTATTATTAATATAATCCTAATTCATGGGATCGCCAATCGCACGAGTTGGGTTACCATTACTGTTGATTTTCCTCAACTGGCTTAAGTCCCATTCCCCTCGATATATAGTCAGAGGATTGCCCGTATCCATTTTTGACTTTAAAAAATCAATGGACATAATTCCATCTTTAAACAATTGTTTTACTACATCACATCTCGATCGGATGTGTTTCTTTTAGCCAATGAAAATATTGCCATGGCTATTGCCACTTGACAATCACAATGTCTAGATATAGAATGTGTCGGTTTCATTCCCAAAGGAATATTTGCTAAAAACTTTATTAACTACTTAGGGCGCGTTTGGTAACGATTCTGTTCCCGGGAACTGATTTTGACAAGAAATAATTATTTTTTATTCTGTTCCCGGAAACTGATTTTGAGTAAAAGAACGTGTTTGGTAACTATCTAAAATTTCTGATTTTGGAATAGAATTGCGTTTGATAACGTGTTCATTGATTCTGTTCCAAATTATTTTTTTTTAATTTTTAAATAATTTTTTTCTACTTTTTTACTTTTTTTTTCCTTTTTTTCCTTTTTTTTTTTTTTTTCCTTTTTCTCCGCGACCGGCCGGACGAGGGTCGGCGACCTCACCAGAGCATCGCCGGCCCTCGGCGAGGCTGGCCCTCGTCGGCCGAGCCTCGCCGGTGGACAGGCGGGCCTCGCCGAGGTTGGGCGAGGCCCGCCTAGCCACCGGTCAGGCTAGGCGAGCCTCGCCCAGCCCCAGCGAGGCTCGCCGGTGGCTGGGCGAGCCTCCGGTGAGCTCGCTGGACCGGCGGCCGGCGGCAAGCGGTGGTGGGCAGCGGCGGACGGTGGCGGGCGGCGGCAGGCGGCGGTCGCGGGATGGCGCAAGGAAAGAAGAAGAGTTTTATTGTGTTGATTCTTTTTTTGATTCTCGGACGCTTGAGAATCAACTTTTTTTTATTCTCAAATCTTCTCCCAAACGATTCTGGGAACAAATTTGTTCCCGGAAATTTTTTTTACCAAACGCGATTCTCGTCCCAAACGGCGATTCTCCCGAGAACAAAAAATCAGAATCAGTCACTATTTGACACGTTGCCAAACAGGGCCTTAGTCTCATTTCCAAATATGAGTTTGAGGAGAACTTTTCCTCTCCAAAAAACTTGAGTAGTTCTTGAATCACTAAAATAAATAATCTCTTCTCCTTCCCCTAATAAGTTGTGGGAGGATAAAATATTTTCTTTGTACGTATATGCTTGGCAACACCTAAGTCCACCATCTATTCTTTCACATTGGCCACAATATTAGCTTAAGGAATAATCACAACAATTACGTCATCAGAATAATCTTCTCCAACCGAGTTTACTTTTGGGTTAACGGGATTGCTATTTCCCTTATAATTTTGTTTAGTTGATTTCTAAGATACAACACTTCCACTTTGTGTGAACATCCACCGGTGGATTTTGTCCTATCTGAATATGAGATCTAATTACCATCATTGTATCCTTTTAATACAACAAGAAATCCACTAAATAAATTGCATTGTTTCCTTTATGCATTGCGCTGCGTTCTTTGTCTTAGCTATTGTGTTACTACCAAACACATCACTTTTTAATATAGGAAATCCATATGCAACACCATGTTCAATGTGATCAATAAATATGGCTACAATGTAAAGTGACTCAACAGTATTCATAAAAAAAGTATGGGGGATGAAGTAATTCAATTTCAATGATGCACACGTAGACTCAATTGAGGATACATATATCAATATCATCTTGTAACAAGATTGGGTTTAAATTGGACTCAAATTTCATCACATGTAGTCAAATATGGTAGTGAATCTTTTCAATAACCATCCAAAGCTGATGTATACAAACATAGTAGTAAATAAAACTCAGAATATACTTAGATGCCAAATCAACTTAGGCACAAACATGAATCACATAATGCCAAATTGACGGAAATTTTTGTTATTTCTTTTGATATCTAGCATGGACACATCACAAGAAAAACTAATTCGCATCAACTTTATTGGCTAATGACAGTTAATACATGAAAGCGAATGATGACTTAACATATCTTTTGTGTGTGTGTGTCTGCCCATGGTTTTGCTTGAGAAGACACATAGAAGCAAAATATAAAACCAAGGTAGCGAAGAATATATCAACATAGAATTGATTCTAAAGTTCGATTAGAACATGAATGACCTTATTATTGGGAATCCGAGTTATCCTTAACATTGTTGGAAAATCTATTAGAAAATATGAAAAAAAAAACGAATAGACATTTGAGGCGTGTAAGCACCGTTTTAATTCCATCCTCAAAGATAAGAACTTGTGTACCCGACTCTTGCGGCTATCCTCTCAAGATATAACAAATCTTCGTCTTTACTTCACATAGAGTAATTAAGGGAGCGAAAACAACATCATTATATGTAAAACCCAACAAATAAATAGAAAGAAAAGAGATAATTTTTTATTTTTGGTATATTTTTATTGCGATTTGGAGATTCTCTTTATAGACAAAAAAAAAAGAGAGGGTTCATAAAAAATAAATCAAATCAAATGTTACAAAGCCGCTACAAGTTGATTGCAGTCATACTTTCCATTAAAGCCGTTACAAAGCAATTGCTTTGAATAATTCAAAATTGTCGGCATATCCAACAAAACTAATGAATTAAAACAATCCCAACGATAAGCGCTAGGCGTTCCTGGTATCAAGTAAGGTAATTCATGTATCATCCTTCGAAATCTTATGACATCCGCCATGATATCAGCAAAGTGGTCACAAAAATTGACACTTTTTGTGTCTCAGCACTCTGGTATCGATCCATTGGCAATCCATGATATGGTTAAACAAGCTGTCTTGCTAAGACCACGTCCCAGAATTTGTGGACATCGACCAAGACAAAAGCGTCGATCTTGACTTGGGATACCTGTTAGGGAAATCCCTTATGATGTTTTGAAGATGACAAAATAAATCAAAGGCTACTAACATGTTTAATGGTTAAGTAATAGACCATGCAGATAATAGAACATGTAAATGATATTATCAAAGTCTGAAGACTGACAGACTCAAGACTCTATGCTGAAGCTGAACCAGAAGACAGACTCTATGCTGAAGCTGAACTGGGTACAGACCTTAAAGCTAAATCTGTTCAGAAGCAGATATGTTCAGACCCAGATTGTAAAGTCTACAGACCCAGATTGTAAAGTCTACAGACTCAGATTGTAAAGTCTACAGACTCAGACTTTACATCCAGATTATGATGAATCGTAACTCAAGCCCAATCATACAACGGCTAGTGATCTGGTTTGGATTCCACATCAAGATTGATTTGATTGATTCAATCTAATTGATTGACGATTGGATCTTGAAGACAAGAACTTTCTATACGAAGAAGCTTTACTTATGGAAACCAAGATTTCGTTTGTATGGGCGATCGGAATCAATTTGGGATTTTACCTTTGTCACTCAACGGCTACCAAATCTTCTAGATACGAGCTGTCCAATGGGTATATTGGAAGACGATTCTCCGGGATGCTGTCCAACGGCTAGTTTGGAAGTGGAGGAGTATTTAAGGAGATCATGGACCGATGAGCAAGTAAGAGACGGAGCGTAGAATTTATAATTCCAAAGTCTGAGCGACTTTCGATCATATACTTGTCTTTGGAGAGCTTAAACGTTTGTAATCGGGAGAGAAATACCAAAAGAGTGACTTAGTGAGATAGTGTGATCTACTATTAAGTGTTTGCACTCGAAGTTGTAATCTCTTGTTGATTGCATAGTGGAATCCAGCCAAGAAGGCTGTTAGCGTGGGAGAGTGGACGTAGGCTTGGATTAAGCCGAACCACTATAAATCTTGTGTTCTTATTCTCTTCCCTAACTCCTTTATTTTGTTCATACTAGCACTCTCAATACCTCAAGTCATCTCCCCATTATTGATGCTGGTGACCCACGAATAGCATGCGGATATCGTCGCTGGCTTCCACCGCTCGATCCGATGCACGGACGCGGGGAAAATAGTTCGATGTTGACGAGACTATAAAAGTGGGGCTTGTCTTAGAGACTCTGTCTCCCTCCCTCGAAGTTGCGATCGTGTGGGAAATGGAATGAACGCGCAACCACCGATGCCTCATCTAGGTACATGTGAACAGGTGGAAAACAGGTGGTTTTAAGTCAGCTATCGCGTACAAACAACAAGTTCACCAATCGCGTTGTCTGATGATTTCTAGAGCTGTGTGACAGGCTAGATGGGACGTCGAGATAAGGGCGGGAAGGAAGGGAGGCTCTGCGTTTTCTCCATGGTTGTCTCGTGGCCCATCCACCGTCCTGGAGCAGAACTTATCATCACCGTGGTTGCTAAGGTTGAACAGTTCCAAATTCCATACAGTTTTCATATGAAACCTAGAATCTACTTGTTAGAATAAATCATTTATTTTTTAGAACCTGAAATCTACCCGGTATACCCTAGAAACGGATTCTTCATTTTTTGGAAACTGAAAATTACCATGCATGCTCTAGAACCTGAAATTTATTTGTTATAGGTACCACGGTTAGTTCTAGGGCCTACTTAGGTTCCACCTATATTATTAATTAAACAATTATAAAAAAATTAAAATCTTTAATTACCACCACTTATCGCTTCGATTCACTAACCATAAAAACACATGGAATATATGAATATTAATAAAGCAAAAGTTTCGGTTATAAAATGGAAACTTGGATTAGTACATCCAAATTATACAAGCATGGAATATCATAGGATAGTGTGAAGACATGAACCAAGAAAAATATTAAAACTTATTATAGATTCTAAGTTACAGGTTATAGGTTCCAAGTTCTTCCAACTAAGAACCTAGAACCTACCCATCAAAATAGGTTTATCATTTTTTGGAATTTGGAATTTACATTGCATACCTTGAAACCTAAGACCTACAGATTCCCACCATTTCGATTTTTAGGTTTCAGGTTCTACCTTGAAATCATGCTCATCCTTAGTCATTGCATTTCCTTCCTTTTGCTAGAGTGAATGCTAATAGGTACGAAGTGGGGAAAAAATAAATAAATCAGGGGGGCTAAATGACGATGATTATTAGGTCCAGCACGACTCAACTATCGACCACTTGAGTCTATTTTCCACGTTGGGTACGATTTGGAGAAGGATGGGGACTTCTAATGCAACATGATGATCTTGACTAGTGTTGGGAACGGATTCCTAATAAAAACGGATACTCAAACTATCAAGTTATACTAAAATACAAATGCGGAAATGTGCGAGAGGATTCTTGTATCATCAATCATGAAGTACATCACCAAAACGGACATACTTTATTTTCCATAGATTAAATATTGTTGCAGTCTTGAGAGGGAATGATCATTTGATCGTCGATTGAAATCTCTTTTACTTCTTGAGTAAGAGAGTTCTTTTGCTTGAAAGAGAGAATTCACAAAATACAAACTTGCAAAACATTGTCTTTCTTTTTTTTTTTTACTGCAGTTTCTTTAACACAAAAATAACTACCTTCTCTTATGGCCCCCTTCTCTTTAGGAATTACAGGCTGAGTTTGGCCCAACATCTTTTATAAAACCCATAAACTAGAAATAGGATGAGAATATACTATGGATAGTTTACCGTGTTAGGGTTTCGCTTGTTTCACGAAGAATAATTTTCAGTTTATTTATTTTTTTTGAATTTTCCAACTTTTGGTTCATAAAAATAAATTAGTTAGGGAAAACATTTTCTGTATCAATGTCATCATCAGCTAGGAAGCACCAACACTCTTCAGAAGCCTTCGTGCCGTATCGGATACTTCGACACGTATCCAACACTTTTCGACACTCTCGGACACTCTCGGACACTCGGTTAACACATGTCGAAAAATTCGATAATTGGTAAATTTTTTCAACACTCGAGTTGGAATTCGGACTTGCTAGTTTCCGATACACCATTCCGACGTGCGAGATCAATTTTAAAATTTTTCAATAAATGAAGGGTCAAATATGTAAAAAAAATAAAAATCAATAATAAAAATAGCAAATTATGAAAGAAGAAAAACCTAATATTTTCTTCTCTTCTCTTTTGACTCTCACTTTCCATGATACACTATTTATCCTCAATTTTTTTTTCTGACACGTCTAATATGCAAGTCTAGAATGCGAATTACTATTTATCCTCAATTTTTTTTTCCGACACGTCTGATATGCAAGTCTAGAATGCGAATTACTTTTATTTTTCTTTCAAAGTTTTATGGATATATTGAAATGAAGTTGAATCTGTCAAAATGAAACAATAAAGGATATTAACAAATGGTGGATTAATATTTTTAGTGTAAATTTATTATACGATTTTATTATTATTTATTTATTTGTAAATTTGAATTAGATTAATTTGATTGAAATAATCATAAAATAACAATTTGTTATTTATATATAAAATATACATATAATATACAGTGTGTCCCATCATATTGGAATTCTCTACTTTTTGAGAAATGACGTATCGGCATATCATGTCGTGTCATGTTACGTGTCGTGTGTTGGTGTCGGTGCTACTTAAACCATCAGTATCGTGTTTATTTTTTCCTAGTCGTGGAAGAATGTCCTGATTTCTAGTTGATGGATTTAATTGGTGATGGGCTTAAGGCCCGTCCGCCCATGCTGGGCCAAAAGGCCCGGCCCACGGGAATAGGGCCTGCGGATGGGGAAGGTATAAAAGGGAGGAGAGAGAGAGAGATGGCACCTGTTGGAATCAACGTACGTACGTCCTCCCCTCTCCCCGCGCTCTCTCTCCAAAAAGAAACAAGTAAGCAAACGGCGACACACTGTCTTCCCTTCAAGGCGTCATCGGATCGAACGAGGCCAGATTCTCTTCCTCCTATCGGCGTCGGTGTCTAATTTGTGGCTAACAAGGTACGCTCGAATCCGTGGTGTGCTTTATGATCGGTGATACGTGTTATTCCCGGGCTTCGTCTTCCGCATTGATTTACGGGTTCGATTTAGTGTCGAATCCGATTTTCGGGGATCCGTTATTCCCAACATTGGTATCAGAGCCCTAGTTCACGTTTTCCCGATCAATTTGATGTTTTTGATTGAATTTTCGCAAAAATTCTCGGCCGTACGGATCGGGGCGTGAAATCCCGACACCCGAGCATTGTACGTCGTTTTTTCTGAGTTTCCGTAAGTCGGAATAAAAATCTGAACGCATAGGAAGAAAGACGACGTCGAGACGAGTCCGGGGACAGGTCGTACGCCGCCGGGAGACGCACGCACGCCCACACGCGCGGCCGGAAGGCGCTGCGCGTGGGCGCGACGCGCCCGGAAGCGCTGGCTTCGCCAGCGCGTGCGCCACACGCGCCGGTCGGCGAACCGGCACGTGCGCGCCGCCGCCGGCGAACCGGCACGCGCCGGTCCGCGGACCGACGGGTGCTGACGTCACGAGATGATGTCATCGTGACGTCATCCAACGGTCGGAACCGCTCGGATGACGTCACCGATGACGCGTCATCGACGACGACGTTTCGCCGGGCGGTCACCGGCCGACGACCCGACCCGACCCGCGGATGCAGGCACGCGCGTGGCACGTGCCGCTGACGTCTGCGTGACGTCAGCCCCCACACGCGCGAGGCACGTGCGGTCGGTCCGCGCGAGCGGTCCGACCGGGCCGACCGGCCTATCCGGTCCGACCGGTTCAACCGTCGCGACCGGTCCGACCCGCGCGCCCGTTGACCCGACTCGTTGACCGACCCATTGACCGTTGACTTTGACCGTTGACCGTTGACCGTTGACCCGAAAAAAAAAAAAAAGAATAAAAGAATAAAAAAGAAATTTGTTTCTTTTTCAGTCATGCCTATGTAGGTTATAAGTAATCCATTTTTTAGTCTGCATTTGTTGCATGAATTTTGGAAAATTATGTATTTTCCCTTATGTTTATTATGGATTAGAAGTGATCCAATTTTAATTCTGCATTTGTTGCAGGGACTATAATGAGTTATGCACAGATACCTGCAAGCCCGAGAAGGGACGAGGGAAATGCAAGACTTAAAATGCTGATGTCAGATTTAGCTAATTATCGGTGGCATGACGGTGATTTAGTATCACATGTGATTAAGGTCAATCAGATGATACAGGAAATCATTTGGAATGGTTATCTTATGCCGGACTTTGAGAAGGTGCCGGCTTTGATAAACACTCTTCCACCTGAATGGCAAGCAGTGTTTGATCGGCTATGGCCGGTCAACGTGGTCCCGGGTTATAGGAAGCTAGTGGAAGCTTTTGTAAGAGAGCACTATAGGATTGAGTTGGCCAAAACTTCAACCCTTAGATTGAGCGCCACATGGCGCCGAGTGAATGCGCCTTGTAGGCGACATGAAAGCTCTCCAAAAGTTTTTCCATGGTTGGCAAATGTGCCTTTAGTTTTCTCGAGATGTTTTGGTGATAGATTAGAAGGGACATTCCCTATTTATTTCTTTGATTAATTATGTAATGTTTACTACTCGATTGTTGTTGATGTAACAACCGATATGTTAGTCGTATCATGTGAAAGCATTGTTATTTTATTGGATATTAGATTTTATTTGCTTTTTGTTATTCTTTGGTTCTTTGTGGGTAATTAGTGTGGGTAGTTTTAGAAGCTTTTGTAGCTTCATAGAATTGATTTTGCATATGACAATCATATTAATGATAGTTTTGAGTTAGGATTTTTGGAGGATGATTGAAAACATAGTGACCTTTTGATTCTGAAGCCTTACTTGAAATTATTTATTAATATGGTGGGTCTATGCAAATAGGGATGCATAAATGATAGGCATTAATTATTCGTGCATGGATGTCTGATGTATTCAGAACGATGGTTCAGCAACTAAGAACCTGATTGTTGATATGAACGGTAACAATTGTGAAATATTGAATAAGAAGATTCAATATGTGCTGGAAAAACAAGAAGCACTAGAAGCTCTTGACCATGTTATGGAAGATCTTAAGGATGCCATGCGCCACCTTGAGCTAGTAGAGGACCGCCTAACGGCATTTGAGCCGAAAACGGACATTTGCAATGCTGGTTCTAGCTTAGAAAGGGCTTTGTGCTCTAAGCGCAAACGTATTGATTCGTTCAATATGTGGGAATGCAAAGGATCAAGTCCTTATTGCAAGAAATCAAGAGTTAACCAACACAAGAGAGGAAAACGTCCTCAAGTGAAGAAAATGTCAAGGGTGGGGTGTTACAATTGTGACAAGAAATGTCACTATGCTTGCAACTGTTGTGAGTCAAAAAAAAAAAAAGTCAACACCTCTTGTACATTTGAGAACTTTGCTTATGTGTCAAGTTCAATATTATTGGCTGAATCCAATCCTTTGTGGACTGTAGATTCAGGAGCGACAGACCATGTAGCAAAGGATAGAGGATCCTTCGTGGAATTCCGACGAGTACCAACTAGAACTAAGTGGATCCATATGGGAAACAACTCTAGAGCTGATGTAAAGGAATTGGCACCGGCCAATTGAACATGAGTGGTGGACGCACCTTTGATGTTCTATATGCTCTGGAGATTCGTCGAAATTTAGTATCTGTCTTAGCATTGGTTAAGCTTGGTTTTGGTATGAACTTCCATAATAAAGGTGTAGATTTGTGTTTAGATACAAACTACTATGGTTGTGGTCTCTTACTGAATGGTTTTATTGTACTTTTGAATATTGACTGTGATGATGTCAATATGTTATTCCCTTGTTTCACGTCTTCTACCTTATATGATAATGATGTGAATATGGTGGTATGCTAGACTTGGTCATATGGGCCAATAACGTATGAATAGACTAGCCATGGAGGGCTTGTTGGGCAATATTGAAAAAGTCGATTTGTCCATAAGTGAGCATTGCCTAGTAGGGAAAATAACAATGAAACCATTTAGAAAAAGATAAAAGAGCTGAATTTCCTCTGCATTTAATCCATTTGGACGTCTGTGGTTCAATGAATGTGAGAGGAAGGCAAGAGGCTGTTTATTTCATCACCTTTTATAGATGATTATACTGAAGTCGGATATGTCTATTTGATTTCTCATGAATCGAAGCATAAGTTGTTTGAAGGTTTATGAACCTAGCAGAAAATCAATTAGACAAGAAAATAAAAGTATTTAGATCCGATCGAGGTCGAGAATATTTATCTGATGAGTTCAGAAAATTATGTGATGAAAAAGGAATAGAAAGATAGTTGTCTATTCCAAATACTCCTCAACAAAATGGTGTTGTATAGAGAATAAACAGAACCCTACTGGAATGGTTATGTCCAAGATGGCGCATGCTAACTTACCTATCACTCTTTGGAGTGATGCGTTGTTAACTACTGCCAATATACTTAACCGGATGCCTTCCAAATCAATTATTTCCACTTCATATGAGTTATGGACAGTTAGAAAACCGGACTTAAGTTTTCTTAAGCCATGGGGTTGTGCTGCCTATATTCATGAGTCCTCTCACAAGTTTGGGAAATTGGGTCCCAAAGGAAATAAGAGTATTTTCATGAGATACTCCGAACACTCGAAAAGGTATGTGTTCATAGGTGAGCAGGAAAGTGGGAGTATAACTGAATTTGAATCACGAGATGTCACATCCTTAGTGGATGAATTTCCTAAGAAGGGCGAAATAAGGGAAGATTGTTCCCTATTTGAAACCTTGGATCAAGATAATGATGTCATTGGAGTTCGTCCAAGTGGGAGTAATATGAGATGTGATGAATTGGATTCAACTCATTCTTAATTGCAACCACCTGATGTGACAACATCATCATTACCTAATCTAAGTGGGAGCATGATGGGGAATGATGTGCTAAGTGTACAATCTCCCATACGGTGAACAAGTCGCCAAAGTATTCCCCGTCAATGTTTTGACATTGAAAGGGAAACTTTTATGGTTGCTCCACAAGATGAGGATGAGCCAAGAAATATTAATAAGGCTCTAAATTGCCCTAATAAGGAAAAATGGATTCATGCAATGGAAGAGGAAATGGAGTCAATGAAGTCAAACCATGTTTAAGAACTGGTTGATCTTCCAAAAGGACGCAGAGCTATTGGGAACAACTGAGTTCTCAAAATAAAGCGAAAGTCTGATGGCTCGATAGAAAGGCATAAGGCTCGCCTTGTGGCGAAGGGGTATAATCAACAGGAAGAAATTGATTATGAAGATATATTTTCTCCTGTAGTGAGATTCACCTCGATTCGCATTATTCTGGCAATAATGGCAAGTATGGATCTTGAGTTACATCAAATGAATGTAAAGACTGCTTTCCTCAATGGAGAATTAGAAGAAGGAACATATATGGAACAACCTGCTGGTTTCATAGTGAAAGGCCAAGAAGAAAAGGTATGTCGACTTTGGGGGTCGATATATGGCCTTAAGCAGTCGTCAAGATAATGATATATACGTTTTCATAATGCCATAATGGCATATGACTTTACAATGATAGATGATGATCATTGTGTATATATCAAAAGATCCAATGATCAATTTGTGATCATATCATTATATGTTGATGATATACTAATTGCTGGAAGCAATATGGAGTTTGTCAATACTGTCAAGAGATGGTTGTCTTCCAACTTTGAGATGAAGGATATGGGTGAGGTTACATATATTCTTGGAGTTAATATTTCATGATTGTAAACCCATAGACACTCCTATTGCAAAAGGTGAAGGATTGAGCCATAGACTGCGTCCAAGGACTCCACAAGAAAAGGAACAAATGAAACATGTTCCTTATGCTAGTGCTGTTGGAAGCTTGATATACACTATGATGTGTACAAGACCTGGCATATGTTTTGCAGTTGGAATGGTGAGTAGATACCAATCCAATGCAGTCCAAAGACAATGGAAAGCCGTTAAAAGAATACTGAGGTATCTAAAGGGGACTGCTGATTATACGCTGAGTTATCAAGGAAAGGATCTGCGACTCTAAGGCTAATGCTGATTGTGGAGGAGATTTAAATGAAAGGAAATCTACCTCTGAGTTCGTGGCATTATCAGCAGTAGTATAAAAAGATGTTTAGCTTTAGAGATTTTTGGATCATTTAGGTGTTATTGGAAGTGCTGCAGATTCATTGTTGATTAACTGTGATAGCCAAGCAGCAAAAGTGTACACCAAAGGTCCAAAATATCATGGCAAGACCAAACACATAGATACCAAGTATAATTTTGTCAAGGATATGATTGCACGAAAAGATGTGAACTAAGAGTACATACTACGCATAGAATGGTAGCAGATCCTATGATAAAGCCAATACCTAGAGATGTGTTTTGTGGACATATGAAATCTCTAGGATTGCGTAGAGGCTGATGTACTGAATATTGTAATTTCCCTAAGTGTTCACAATTTGATGAATTTGTGTTTTCATCATTAATGCCTATGAATCTTTGTTTGATCTTTATGCATCTTAATGCTCAGTGCATTATTTTAAGTTGAGAAGTATGTCGGACAGATATAAGATTAGCCCACTCATACGGGTAATCGCCTCTATTTACTATGTGATAAATAGAGATGAGACTGTTTTTAAGCTTATTATCTAGGTGATAATCGAGAGCTCAAGCTTAAAACATGTATGTCGCCTTAACTAGGTGTTAAGATGAGGATATAATACTTACTATGTCCGAAAGTAAAATACCTCACATATTTTACCTTATTTGTCTAAGATGCCAGATGTGAGTTCTGATGAATTTTGTGAATGAGTAGATACGTGAACTCAAGTTAGACATTGGGTATGTCTGAACTATCATCTGTACGGTATTGAAAGAGTAGACATACGCTCCATGGGAAAGGAGTTAATACCGTAATACGTATTTCATACTACGTATGCATGAGACGACCAATAAGAGTGACAAAAGTTTGATCTCAACTTTTATGTCGTGAGACTCTTGAGGACAAGAGAGTTCCTCAATTTTTTTTGTCCCCTCATGACTCTTACTTATTCTCAAGATTTCTATTTAGTGTTTGCTATCTTAGGATGTTGCCAATGGTCATGAGTGATTCGATCTAATGGGGCATTTCTAGAAAAGCAAGTTAAACTGAAATTGAGAGTTTGAAGGAAAGAGGAAGATCGATTTTGGAGAATCACATTATAGTTTTGTATTCACCGGTTAACCAATTATGACTGTCTTTGTGATAATCATAATTGTGAATACAATATATATATCATTGTTTAAAAGAGATCAAGAGAGATATAAATGTGATCGATCGATCTAGGGTACTGCATACTAAATCTACTCGGAGTGTGACGCCCATTATGAGTTGCTATATATTCCTAACAGATGTATAGCAACGAGCTCTCAAAGTATGCTGGTCGCACGGATTATTCACCAGTATGAATGTTGAAGAGAGGTAAAGAGAATCCTGTTCGGCCCACCATGTGCGAGTGGGAGATGATGGATTTAATTGGTGATGGGCTTAAGGCCCGTCCGCCCATGCTGGGCCAAAAGGCCCGGCCCACGAGAATAGGGCCCGTGGATGGGGGAAGGTATAAAAGGGAGGAGAGAGAGAGAGATGGCACATGTTGGAATCAACGTACGTACGTCCTCCCCTCTCCCGCGCGCTCTCTCTCTCCAAAAAGAAACAAGTAAGCAAACGGCGACACTTTGTCTTCCCTTCAAGGCGTCATCGGATCGAACGAGGCCAGATTCTCTTCCTCCTATCGGCGTCGGTGTCTAATCGTGGCTAACAAGGTACGCTCGAATCCGTGGTGTGCTTTACGATCGGTGATACGTGTTATTCCCGGGCTTCGTCTTCCGCATTGATTTACGGTTTCGATTTAGTGTCGAATCCGGTTTTCGAGGATCCGTTATTCCCAACACTAGTGCTAGCCTCCACGCCAACTTTTCCAAGTCCTAAAGATATTCATGCCACGATAACTTGCAGTACCACTGAGTAGCCATATAGCACGGACACTCTCCAGAAGCCTTCGTGTCGTGTCCGACACTCCGACACGTCCCGACACGCGGTCAACGAGTGTTAAAAAATCCGACACGTGGTTAACTCTCTCCAACACACTCCGACACGCGAGTCTAGAATTCCAACACGCACGGGGTCAATTTTAAAAATTTCTAATACTTGAGGGATCAAAATATAAATATACACAAAAGAAGTAATAAAAGAGGTAATAAAATTGCTATAAATATACACGGATGGGGTCAATTTTTTTTTTTTTCAGTTTTGTTTTTTTAGAATTGTTTTGTTTTTTTTTAAAAGTCTTTTACTATGAAAGAAGTAATAAAAAATGCTATATATGATAAATAAATAAATTTAAAAATATCATTTCAGCATTTTTCTTTAAACAATGTTTTTTTCCTCTAAGTTTTGTGTATTATTGTAACAAATTAAAATAATGAATGATATTATTTAATATTTTTCGTGTAAATTAATTCTAGGATATTTTTATTATTATTTATTTATGTATTTATATATAAAAATATATTTAATATATAACGTGTCAGAACGTGTCGAAATTCTCTATTTTTAAGAAATGACGTGTCAGCGTTTCGTTTCGTGCCATGTCATGTCGTGTCGTGTATCGCGTGTCTGTGTCGGTGCTACATAGCTGAGTAGTAGAGCTCGTGGGATTTTGAATAGTCTCAGTCGCTTGAGTGGAAAATTTCACTCCGCTTACTAGAGATACCTTATCATCTCGTTGGGCTGTATCTGAAGATGTCTTGGTTGGGACTGCGTCCTTGACCTGTAAGATGATGAAGTCTTGATCAGATGGACGTGAGAGAGAGAGAGAGAGGGAGAGAGGGAGACTGTGCTTAGTCTTCGCATGTCGCTACTCAGACATCTGCACATGTAGTGATACAATAATGCACCTCTCCCTCTAAAAAAAGGAGCCTCTTCCGGGATTGCAAAGTGCAACTTTCTCACTCCGTCCCCAAATGGCTTCGTTCATTTCTCCCGCATTCTCTGCGATGCTGGCACTGGCTCTTTTGGCAGCTAATTTTGATACATCAGGTATCCGGTATATTCATTTCGTCAGTAAGATGATGGATCAAATCTTTTTTCTTCTTGATGGACTAGAAGTCTACTCGTTCTTATCTTGTAATTCTGTGTGTGTGTTTTCTTTTTTCGCAACTGAGGATCTCCATGGTAGCTAGACGAGTTATATAAGCAAGTTAGTCACTCACGTACATGGTGACATGTAGATATTACACTGACTTGTTCTCTCGGTTGAGCAATTGTGAGGGAGACTAATGCATGGCATCTTTCTTCATGGCTCACAATAGATTTACGTGCTCATTATGTTATGCATATCTAAGTAGAATGGAGCCGTACCAGAGCGCCGGTGTATCTTGACCTTTAAATGGATTCTCCTCGTAGCTGAAGATTGTTATCTATGCATCAGTAATGCTGATAAATTCAGTTCATCATATATTAAACATGCATGGGAGGGATATATAGATGGCCATAGCCCTATTCTACCCTTAACCCAAAATGAAGAAAATTACAAGGAAAATATATGGAAGAATTTCTATTTACAAGGTAAGATGTGCACTGGGGAAATTCTGTAGCCTCTCAAAAGTTAGGCCTACCAAACTATTTGAATTGACCATGCCTGCAAGTTTTAGCTGGTGAGGTCCCAAAACTAAGCTTCTCTTACATTAGGAGTACAAACATGCTTCGACAGTACTAGGTACACAAATAATATTAATCTTTTTTTGGGCCAATCAATAATATTAACTTGTGGCATATACTTCCACTGGCAATTTTTCGAGCGAAAGAAGTTCGACAAGCAAGATTCCTTCTTTTTTTTTTTGGCAAGAAAGCACTCGAGACCATACCGGAGTAACTTGTACATAGTCACATGCATTATACTTGGAGCAAGAATGCGCCGACCCTGGAAAAAAAACTAAAGAAGAAACCAGGCAAGTCTTTGAAAGTGGTCGAAGCATTTAGTGGTGCCGCTTTTTTTTTATTCAATGCCCGTCTAGCTTAGAGATGATAATTGCATGCGGACAAAGCTAAAATTTTACATGATAAAAGCAGTTAACCAAATGATCGTCAAAATAATAACAAAATCCATAAATTTTATATCATATCTTATCCAGGTTAGAGATCCAAATGATCAAACATGGCCTTATTGCTTCCAATTTTTTATGCCGGATGTAAGTTTACATTAAGCGGGTTAACAATAATAAGACACTTGATTGGTAAGACTCCAAGGCAGTGACGCTAATCACAGTGCTTGAATCGGAATTTCAATGGACCATGGGGCTTGAACTACAACCTTGGAATTCATGAATCTGGGTCCAATCTCGACAGCAAGATCAATCCCAGTAATGGTATAATTTTACGGCTTTGACTATTGTGGCAGGCCTAAAATTCCTACCGTCCAAACAAGATTTTCCATAGGGAATTAAGCGAACGGTCGAACAGGCTGTTTGACGAGGTCTATCCATGAAACTAAATTCTCTTGTTTAGAAGCAAAAGTTTGGAAGCTATTAAATACACCCCGTTTCAAAATGTAAAATTCCTTCCAAGAAAATATAATGGAAAAGTCCAATATGATTTAAAAATGTTGTGAGTTAGATGGCTTTAAGAAATTCAAATTCTCTATACGAATGTGTTTTCATATTCTAGAAGTTTAAAAGAAAGTCCAAAGGTTAACCATAACAAACACCTCCATTACAAGGAGCCTGCAAAGAGTTATCTTTTCGGCGTGTGTATATACACATGCGAAGAGGGCGAGAATTGGCAACCGACGTTAACAACTCTCTAAGCATTACCCAGAGAGTCTCACATTCACTATGCAATCCAGTTTCCACATGCAATTGTAAAGGTGAGCTCGATATCGTGGCCCGACTACTATGTCAGCGAACACAAAACTGAAGGGTCGCCATGTCCCGGAAGGAAAACATGATATCTTAGTGTTATTATCAGTGTCGTGTTTATCTTCCCAGTTGTGGAAGAATGTCCTGATTTCTAGCACTAGCCTCCGCCAACTTTTCAAAGTCCTAAAGACATCCATGCCACGATAGCTTGGAGTTCCACATGGTAGTAGAAGTCGCGGAACTTTCGAATAGTCTTGGTCGCTTGTGGAAAATGAATGGTCCATTGGGACTGCGTACTTGACCCGGCAGATGATGAAGTCTTGATCGGATGGATGAGGGAGGGGGAGAAAGAGAGACTGTGCTTAGTCTTCGCAAGTCATTACTCGAAACCTGCACCAATTAGTGATACAATTCACATCTCCCCCTACAAAAGGGAGCCCCTTCCGGGATTGCAAAGTGCAACTTTCTCACTCCGTCCCAAATGGCTTCTTTCATTTCTTCCCTATTCTCTGCCATGCTGATACTGGCTCTTTTAGCAGCTAAATTTGATACAACAGGTATCCAATTGTTTCATCTCGTCATCAGTAAGATGATGGATCACATCTCTTTTACTTCTTGATGGACTAGAAAATTCTACTCGTTCTTATCTTGTAATTCCATGTGTGTTTTTTCTTAATTCGCAACTAGGATCTCCAGGTGGCTAGCTGAGTTATATAAGCAAGTTAGTCGCTCGCATACATGGTGACATGCAGAGATTACACTGATTTGTTCTCTCGGTTGAGCAAATTATAAGGGGAAGTAAACTATGACATCTTTCTTCATGGTTCACGATAGGTTTGCTTGCTTAATATGTTATGCATATCTAAGTAGAATGGAGCCATACCAGCCCGCCGATGCATCATTGACCTTTAAATGAATCTCATCGTAGCTGAAGATTGTTATATATGCATCAGTAATGCTGATAAATTCAGTTCATCATATATAAAACATGCATGGGATAGAATGGTATATAGATGGTCATTGCCCTGTTCTACCCTTTACCAAAAATCAAGAAAATTACAAGGAAAATGTACGGAAGATTTTCTAGAAATGATGTCATTTATAAGGTAAGATGCGTGCTGGGGAAAATCTGTGGCCTCTCAAAAGTTAGACTTACCAAACTATTTGATTGATCATGCCTAAATTTACAGCTGGTGAGGTCACAAAACTAAGCTTCTTTTATATTAGCAGTACAAGATGTTAAATCTGCTATGACATTACAAGGTACACAAATGATAATCTTTGATCTTCTTTTAGGCCAACCAATTATCATAAATTTGAAACCGCATGAAAGACCACCTTTCCTTCAACAATTTTCCTTCAACTGATGATGTTAGATCTTGCAATCTTTTCATTCACATATTAAGAAGAGTCAAGAATTATGTTGAAGCTATAACTCTCCTGTCCCTTCCATTCAGGTGCTCAAATGGGGGTTTGCTATGGAATGATGGGCAGTGACTTGCCTTCACAGCCAGATGTGGTTGCGCTCTACAACCAGCACAATATCCGCAGGATGCGACTCTATGACCCAGACCAGCTTGCTCTCCAAGCCCTTAGAGGCACCAGCATTGAGCTCATGCTAGGCGTTGGCAATGGGGACCTCCAAAGGATTGCCTCTAGCCAAGCCGAAGCAGACACTTGGGTCCAAAACAATGTGAAGAACTATGGCGACGTCAAGTTCAGGTACATAGCAGTTGGCAATGAAGTGCAGCCTTCTTCTCAATTTCCCCAGTTTCTCGTCCCCGCCATGCGAAACATCCAGACTGCCATCTCAAACGCCGGACTGGGGGCCCAGATCAAGGTCTCAACAGCTGTGGACACGGGCATCTTAGGAGAATCGTCTCCTCCATCGAAGGGCACACTTAAGCCTGATCACAGACCGCTTCTAGATCCTATAATTAGCTTCCTAGTCAACAACAAGTCTCCTTTGCTTGTCAACCTCTATCCGTACATCAGCTACAGCGACAATCCACAGGAACGCCTCGACTATGCTCTGTTCACGGCAAACTCAGTCGTGGTGCCGGATGCACCACTCGGGTACCAGAACTTGTTTGACGCAATTCTAGATGCTATTTACTCTGCACTAGAGAAATCTGGTGGGGGGTCCCTAGAAGTGGTTGTGTCGGAGAGCGGCTGGCCATCTGCTGGCGGGAAGGGAACGTCCATTGACAATGCAAAAATGTACAACTCGAATTTGATTCAGCACGTGAAGCAAGGGACTCCCAAGAGGCCTGGAAAGCCGATCGAAACTTACATATTTGCTATGTTCAACGAGAACCAGAAGAAGCCGCCGGAGTATGAGAAACACTGGGGCCTCTTTTTCCCCAACAGACAGCCAAAATACCCTATTAATTTCAACTAACGGGTGCACACCGACTTTTATTAAGGAATAAGGGCACACCTATCTTGAGCTCAATGATGTTAAAATAAGAGAGTTGCTGCACTATGTAACATGCAAAACCAGGAAAGAAGATGAAATTGCAATTACAATAAATCACAGAATTTTTCATATAATATTTTCTTTAACGCATACGATAGAGTGCTCGTTTAATGATATGGCATTCGAGTGAGCGAAAAAAAAAATTTAGCACTCAAATGAGCGCGGTTCGAAAGTTTCGACACTTCTAATATTCTTACCCCTTAAAGGCTCATCTGCCATTTTTTCTGATCAATCTTTACTAGATTCAGCGGTGCCACTTTTTTGTCTCTCTCTTTTGCCCGAGCTTTACCTTGCCAGAAAAACCGTGGACATATTGGGGATTGACGGGCTTGAGTAAGGAAGCTCAGCCCGAGAGAGAGAGGGGCAGACCAACGAACAAAGAAAGCAGGGCAAGGTGCAAATGGCAAAGGACACAAGACACGAGGATTTGGGCCTGAGTTTTTTTTTTTTTTTATAGTCGATCCTACTCTAATCCTACTCTAACACTCACTCTCAGACTTTTGCCATGCGTCCTTGCAGGGCATGGAAGTCGAAACTCACTCCTGAAATGAAATCGTCCCCACCCCAATCCCCCCTGAGAAAATGGGAATTTGAACCCCCCACCTCTCCCTTCCAAGTTGGAAGGGTGGCCACTGGAGGGACTGAGATTGAGACCCCATCCTTTGTTTCGAGTCCTTTCGTGGATACTCTCTCGAATTAATGACCGTTTTGGCAAGGTAGCAAGCTTCCAAAATATTTATGGCCCCTTCGCATCTAACGCTGTACACCTAACTAATGCATTCATCTCATTCAATGCCCCTCTCTCTCTCTCTCTCTACATGACTCCAGCTCACCAGTTTCTCGTTTCAGCTTTGCGGGCGAGCATGCGACTCCTCTTGGGTCCGCCATGACTCGCTCAAATTCGTAGTCGCAGTCGTGGTCGCGGTCTTAACATGCACCCCGAGCTTTAGTTGGTTCTTGCCCCCTGCAATGGAATCTTTGAATGAACAGAAGCGATGGCCAAGTTTATAAGTGGGAGTGTCATTAGGATCACAAGTAAACGACCCTTCATTGGACGCCTCGGCTTTGGAGTTACCGACTCGGAAAGCTCATTTTTTTACCTTCCCAGCAGTAATTTAATGGCATTTTGGGAATTTTGATTGAGCTTTGTAGTTGGGTAGTAGATGAACGAACTTAAGAAGACGGACATAATAAAGGCGTGTGGCATTTCACTTCATCTACTGAGAGATGATGGACTCAAGCTACTTAGACTGCGTTTGGTAGTTAGATTAAAATTCAAAATGTATTTGGTACCTACTTAAAATTGGATAAAGTTGGATATAAAAGAGATATAACCCTGATAAAATTATCCCACGAGAGGTGTGATAAAGGTGAATACGATTTCTATATTCATAATAAGAAAGTTATTTTTTCGAATAACAAACTTCTTAAATTAATAAAATCAAAATTATATTTCAATATAAATAATATTTGAATTCTAATATAAGAATTTCAAAATAAAAAATTACAACAATTTATTTTTTTATTTAATCTTATTTTATTTATATATTCGAATTTAATTCTATCTTATATTATAAATTCAATATATAAATATAAGTGTATATATATGTTTATTTCATATTTTGGGTATATTATTACAATTTATTAGTTAATAAAATTTTATTAGAATGATGGGGAAAAAGAAACAAAAAAGAAAGTAATTAAAAAAAGAGGAAAAAATAATTAAATAAAAATGAAGTAGGCACTAGTGTTGCGAGAGATTTTCATTATCTCAATTTGTACAACTTTTAGTTTCATTTATATTGATATGCCATTTATATTAAATAATGCACATGATATAATATAAATATATTCGAATTTATTATTATAATTCACGAAGTGTTATGATATAATAAAATCCATAGCTTTCATATCTTATTATCTCTAGTCATATTCTAGTTAAAAATCCAAACAACCATATGTAACTTTAAAGTATTATATGGAATTGTTCTTGCTATAATTTAGGAATTATAGTGCACATGGTAACGCTTCTACTTCGAGGAACAATTTCTTTTCAAAAATAGTTATTTTCTATTTCTACTCCAGGGAATAATTTCTTAATAAAATAACTTGTTGGTAACTATACAAAATTTCTATTCTTGGAATTGAAAAAGAATAAAAATGTGTTTGATATGATTTATAATTTTGTATATTTATTCATTTTTTCTTTTTGCTCACGGATTGCTAACCGTTGCCCACCACCACATGACCGCCGACTGCTGCCGCATGATCATTGCCCATAGCCCACCGGCCACCGTCCCATCCCGCGGGTGCCCGTCCGCCTGCAGCAATCGGAGGTCATGCGGCAACGGGCAACGGTTAGCGGTGGGAACAAGCTGCCAGCAGTTATCAACCGACAACGGCGGTCGACAACCGATAGTGGTGGCCGGTGGGCTGTGGGTGGCGGTCATGCGGTGGTCGGGTGATGACGATGACGACAATGGTCCTAGTTGTCAAGCAGCGATGGTAACAACGATAGTAGTCGCGGGCTGCCGAAGGTGGCCAATGATTGGCAAGCAGCCGGCGGTCGCTGCAACAAGAAAGAAGAACAAAAGAAAAAGAAAAAAATGGTTTATTTCTAAAATTGTTCTCGGGAACAAGAAACTACTTTCTATTTTTCTTATTTCTGTTCCAAATCTATTCCCCAACTACTTTTCTATTCTGGGGAATAGAAAAATAAGTTAGCATTACCAAACAGATTTATATTCTTTTTTTGTTCTGGGGAATAAAAGAACAGGAATTGGGAGAAAGAGAGAGGTTATCATGCAAGCCCTTAATGCCTCGAATTCGAGTCTCAGAAAAGACAAAAGAGGGAGTCAATGGAATGGGCCAATGGTCGAACAGGTTGTTTGACAGGGTCTATCCATGAAGGTAAATTCTCCTGGATGGAAGCAAAACCGAAGGCTCACCGTGTACCAGAAGGGAAACATGATTTCTTGATCGGTGTCATTATCGGTGTTGTGCTTATTTTCCCAGTTGTGGAATAATGTCCTCATTTCTAGCATTAGCATCCGCCAATTTTTGGAAGTCCTAAAGACTTCCATGGCACGATAGCTTGGAGTTCCGCTCGACGGTGGAACTCTGGGGTCTTTGAATAGTCTGAGTCGCTTGAGTGGAAATTTCCGTTCGACTTGATAGATGGAGATAACTTCAACATCTCGTTTGACTGTAGCTGAAGATGTTTTCATTGGGACTCTGTGCTTGACCTGGCAGATGATGGAAGTCTTGATCAGATTGACGTGAGAAACACGTCCGAATTGTATGAGAAACACTGGGGCCTCTTTTTCCCCAACAGACAGCCAAAATACCCTATTAATTTCAACTAACGGGTGCACACCGACTTTTATTAAGGAATAAGGGCACACCTATCTTGAGCTCAATGATCTTAAAATAAGAGAGTTGCTGCACTGTGTAACATGCAAAAACAGGAAAGAAGAGGAAATGGCAATCACAATGAATGACGAAAGTTTTCATATAATTTCTTCCTCTAACACATATGATAGAGTGCTCAATTGAGTATCTAGTTAAGGAAGTTTATTCTCAGATATTCATTGTACATGATCAACTATTATTTAACAAATGAATGTCCATAATCATAAACTTCTATTTTGATGGATTCCAACCCCGAAACAGGTAATTTGACAACTTTAACTAGATATAATGCTCAGCATATTCTTTCAACACGATTGGTTGTTACAAGACTAAGAGTAGCGGTTGATCTGTGGCTGCATAGCAACCCAATTTGATATTAGGAGTCCTCACATCACAGGGCAGCAAGTTAGATTTTTCCGTTCACTGTCCTTATATTGGAAAAGGCATCGTTCAAAAAGCTCATGAGAGTGTGCAAATGGAAATTAACTTGCCAAGTTGCACCGATGGAAATTGTTCTGCCGTTTGATGAATTGATATTATTCTTTGTTTGGAGGAGGTAGAACTCAGTTACAAATGATTGCAAAGATTTTACTCTTCAGGCGTCGAAATGGGTTCGGTATTGTGATCGAGATTATCATGAATGGGTGAACAACACAATATAATCAACGATTTATAATATTATGCATTCTTTATAAGAGCTAGATACATTTGCCATTGATAACAGCATCCTTTTTTATCTAGCTTTTATTTTTCACCGTACATCGAAAACTTTTAAGAACTCAAATCAACTTCACTGTGTTTTTCGTGATTCTCCATCTTTATCCAAGACTTGATAGAGAAAGGTTGTTGATTTATCTCAATAATTCTCGCGCCTCTATCCCAAGTGCCATAGCCACCGTACCCAGTATGCCTGGCATAGCATAGCCACAGCTTGTTGTCGGGGCAGCACCAGTCGTTTCCGTGGTTGTGTCCAACAAATACTGCCTGCCATCATAACAAAAAATTACAATTTTAATCATACCGAAATACTATGTCTCAGAACTTATTGCAAGAAACTTGTGGCATATGCTTCCACTGGCAGTTTTTCATGCGAAAGAAGTTCGACAAGCAAGATTCCTTTTTTTTTTTCCAAGAAAGCACTCGAGACCATACTGGAATAACTTGTACATAGCCACATTCATTTATACCTGGAGCACGAATGTGCCGACCGGGGAAAAAAAGTAAAGAAGAAACCAGGCAAGTCTATGAAAGTGGTCGAAGCATTTAGTGGTGCCGTCTTTTTTTCTTTTTTTCGGTTTTAATGCCTATCTAGCTTAGAGATGATACTGGCATGTTGACAGCCAAAATCCCAGTTGATAAAAGCAGCTCACCAGACGATGGTCAAAGTATCAATGGATAAACCAATTTGATGCATTATTACCTTGACAGAAGGCCGGTTCGCAAGAATGTCCATGATCCCTGTCTCAGCTTCCTGAGAAGCAACTTTTTCCATGTTGATTGAGCCCACACAAGGCTGAGGTACACCACTGCCTGGAGCCACCTTTTCGTAAGCTTTACTAGGTATGTGCCAAAATATCAACTCTGGTACCCTGCGCCATACGATAAGATTGTTCTTCACAAGAAAACTGGAGAAAGAGTTTATAGATATTCTAATCAACATAGAATTGCTTTCTCATTACATAGGTCTTTCAACTTTTTATCAAGACAATAGGAAAAAGAACATGATTATCAGTGTTTGTGATTGCTTCTTCCAGGAAAACAGGGCAAAAGAAATGGAGAAGTTCATCAGTGATAGTTACAGGTGCATGCAAAATGGATAAAAGTTGTACTGTCATTTCTTTGTACCTTGAATCCGGGTTGATCTCTTGAGATCGGGTTTTGAACCATTCAGATTGGGCGTTTGATATTACTTCTCGATAGGATCCACCACCAGAATCGAGAAAGTAAAGGAACGCTATAGGGGACTGAGGATTATCTGTGGGCGAGATCTGAAGGACGTAATTGGATATGCTTGGCCACAGATCCTGTGGACCCTCGCTAGAGTGGGACAGTGCATTCTGCCCTATCTCATTCTTCATGAGCTGCAAACGATGTGTTCCTCTGAAGCTGCAATCTGCTAATCACACATTGACAAATTAAATCATGTATCTCTACGACAAGATCATTTTTCGAGTTAATTCGACTCCAAGAGCTTAGGCACTGTGCAACTCTGTTGATCAATTATCTACTGATTAGCATTTCTTTCTGCTTCTTTTGTTCATGTCAGATACAAGTCTAACGATGACTCCATCAAAACTGACAATCACATCTGTGTGAAGATATCCTAGTACTTGATCTCGTGTTCCGGCTAGTAGAAATATTTGCAGCTTAAATGTGAGCATCGTCAAATTTAACTTAAGTAGGCAAGGCTTAATGTTTACCTGAAGATTCAGGGCAGCGGACCGGAGGAATGCCTGGGGCTGAAAACCACTCCAATGGCCACTCGAAGGGAGCATCGTCATGGTTTCCAAAGACACTGGCAAAGGGAATGCTCCTCGATTTTGTTGGAGAGAGAGCTTGATCCCAGTACAAGCTTGCATTTTCTACTGCAAAGTTATTCGCCGTAAGGACATCTCCAAGATACACCACGAAATCTGCAATGCAATTGGATGTGTCTCGTCAGAATGTGGATCGGACGAAAGACACGCCCCTCTTTCAAAGAGCTTCCCTGGCAAAATAGCAAGCGAGTATGCCACAAAACGCACGAATTAAAGACCTCAGGGCCCTGCACTAAAGTCAGCAGGTTTGAAGCCGATTTGCGGAAATAGCAGCAGCAGGAGCTAAAATTTGAAGACCTTATGGCCTGTAAATTATTAGCAGAATCCTAGTTTTTCCAAAAGATGCAAGAATCGTTTCCAACCCCGGTCCAGATCACCACGAACGCGCATAAACCACATGTCGTTCGAGACGCCCGCCAAACGACTGGCGCAAGTGAAGCACGAAGCAAAACGCACACTAGAAGAAACCGAACGCAATTCAAACAAGCAATTCACCAGGTTTTTCATCGTCGAGCACGGTGGACATGACATTGACGGAGCTCACGTCGTGGCTGGGCCCCCAGTCGGACCACGCGTTCTCTCCGAAGTGCAAATCGGCGAACAGAGCGATCTTGAACGGAGACCCCGGCTTCACCGGAAGGGAAGCTCGGGGATCGAGTCCAACTGCCGCCGGCCATATCGGGTGCAGCTTCAGCAACAGAACAGTGAGGAAGAGGATTGCCGAGGGAGCCGCCGACCATAACACAGCCATTGAACTGTCGGCGACAGAAGAAAAGCAGGGGTGTCTCCGCTCTCTCCACTTTGCCAACTGAATATATAGTGTCTGGATAGTCCTAGTCGCTTGGGTGGAAATTTCCATTCGACTTGACAGATGGAGATAACTTCAACATCTCGTTTGACTGGAGCTGAAGACGTCTTCATTGGGACTGCGTGCTTGACCTGGCAGATGATGGAAGACTTGATCATCTGGATGACAGAGAGGAAGAGACGGAGACTGCTTAGTCTTCGCATGTCACTTCTCGGAAACCCGCACAAGTTCTGATACAAATCAACGCTGGTCAAGTGATTGACGTCCCCCGTCGCTGTCCCTCATGGAAAGGACAGAACTGCTAATCCTCCAAGTCAAGCTAAAAGAGTAGGCCAACGTGGGCGGCGAGAGTTTCCAATTTCTGCCGTGGAATGTCCGGGCATGGCCGTTGGTATCCCGGCAAAAGAAGATCAAGTCGGGATAAACGGTCAGAGAACGGAGGTTGAAACTTTCAGATTGGACGTTTGATATTTACCGCTGGATAGGATCCACTGTCAGAATCGAGAAAGTAAAAGGTACACAGCAGGGGACTGAGGATTGTTCGTCGGACAGCGCGTTCTTCTCCATCTCATTCTTCATGAATTGCAAACATTGTTTTCCTTTGAAGCTGCAATCCCCGAATCATACATTGATACATCATGTATAGATAACACCCAAACACATCAATCGCGAATCTGTAACACAAGATCGTTTTTTAGTTTATTCGACTCCAAGAATGTAGGCGATGCACCACTTTATTTATCAATTATTTGTTAGAAAATCTCTTATGATATTTTGAATATGACAAAATAAATAAAAAGATACTAATGTGTTTAATGATTGAGTAACTACATAAAAACCACACAAGCTGCTATGTAGATGATAGAATATGTAAAGGACATTGTTAAGGATTATATTTGAAATAAATCAAAAAACACAAACTTTAAGAATGAAAATATTTAGACTTATGTCCAAATTGTAAAATCTATTTCAAACGGAATAGGTGTAGAATGTGATAGGTCCAGAACGTAGTTCAGAACGTGATCCAAAATGCAACAAGTTCAAAATTGACATAAGTTTGGAATGTAACGGGTTTAGAACGAAACAATTTGATAGAACATAACACAACTCTAAAACATATAACAGCTAGTGATCTAGTTTGAATTCTACATCAAGATATATTTGATTAGTTATTATATCCTTAAGACAAGAACTTTCTAAACGGAGAAACTCTACTTATGAAAACTAAAATTTTGTTTATATGGGGGATTAACTGGGAATTCTATTTTTGTCACTCAACGACTATCTAATCTTTTTGATACAGTTATGTCCAACGAGTAGATTGGAAGATGATCCTCTAAATACTATCTAACAGATATTTTTGAAGTAGAGGAGTATTTAAGGAAACCAAGTACCAAGAAGCAAATGACAGACAAAGCATAGAATCTAGAATTCCAAAATCAAAGTGAACTTCGATCATACAGTTATCTTTCATGAGTTTAAACGTTTGTGATAGTGAGAGAAATATCAAAAGAGTAATTTAGCAAGATAGTTTGATCTACCACTAAGTATTTACACTCAAAGTTGTGATATCTTATTGATTATATAGTATAATCCAGCCAGTAGGCTCTCTATATGGGAGAGTGGATGTATACTTGATCTAAGCCGAATTACTATAGAATATGTATGAATTTTTTTGTCTCTTATCTCATTACTTAAGCCTATCGCACTATTATAGGTTATCTCAGAAGTTCGTTCTATCGCATAATAGATTTTGAACATTTACTAGAAGTTTGTCTCTTAATCAAACTTAGAATTTTAAATATTTCATTCCACTTTAAATTAATTTTTGACTCTTTTATCACATATTCATCCTCTTCTAGGTGTTCTTATTAGCATTATCATTATTTACTGACAATATAATAACTATTAGGTGGGTGAAATCCTTAGCATCCTGTTTCAGGATGACCTACTGTTACAAGACTAAGAATAGTGGCTGATCTACGACTGTTTAGAAACTCAATTTGATCATTAGGAATCCACACCACCACAGTGCAGGCTAGATTTGCCGTCCTTACATTGGAAAAGCGCCGTTCCAAAAGCTTCTTGTTGTGTGAATGGAAACAAAATTGCCTAGCTACACTAACGGAAATCAATTTGTGGTTTGATGAATTCATATTATACTATACCAGGAGGAGCTAGAACTTAGTTACGAATGATTGCAAGGATTTTACTCTTTAGGCGTCGTAATGGGTTCGGTATTGTGACTGAGATTATCATGAATAGGTGACCAGCATTGAATTGCTTTCTCAATATATAGTTCCTCCAATTTTTTATCAAAAAAAATGAAAAATGAAAAAGAACATGATTATCGGTGTTGTGATTGCTTCTTCCTGGAAAACGGGGCAAAAGAAATAGAGAAGTTCAATTTATCTGTTGATCTGCATGACTCCAGCTCACCAGTTTCTCGTTTTAGTCTTCAAAAGAAAACTGGAGAAAGAGTACAGATATTCTAACCAACATTGAATTGCTTTCTCATTATACAGTTCCTCCAAGTTCTTGTCAAGAAAAAAGGAAAAAGAACTTGATTGTCAGTGTTTGTGATTGCTTCTTCCTGGAAAACAGGGCAAACGAAATAGAGAAGTTCAGTTTATCAGTTGATCTGCATGACTCCAGCTCCCCAGTTTCTCGTTTCAGCTTTGCGAGCTAACATGCAACTCCTCTTGGGTTCACAATGACTCGCACATATTCAGAGTCGCAGTCGCAGTCTTAGTCATGCGCTTAAGCTTTAGTTGGTTCTTAACGCCTGCAATGGAGTCTTTGTATAAACAGAAGAAATTGTCAAGTTTATAAGGTGGGAGGGTCATTAGGATCACAAGTGAACGACCCTTCACTGGACGCCTCGAGCTTTGAGTTACCAAGCCGAAAAGGTCGGTTTTTTTCCTTCCCAACAGTACTTTAATGGCATTTTGCGAATTTTAATTGAGCTTTGTAGATGGGTAGATGAACGATGCTCAGAAGACGGAGATAACAAAGGCGTGTGGCAATTGCTTCATTTGCGAAGAGACAATGGACTCAACCTACTTAGGCTGCGTTTGCTAGTAAGAATAAAATTCAAGACAAGATTTATTCTATCCTGTATTTTGTGTCTACTCAAAACAAGTTGAAGTCGAATATAAGATGAATATAACCTAAATAAAATTATTTCATGCAAAGGTGAGACAAAAATAGATAGGATTTTTAATTATCTATAATAAGAATTATTTTTTCTCGAATAACAAATTTCTTAAATTAATAAAATTAAAATAACAAAAAGTAACTACAATTTTTCATTTATATATTTGAATGTAATTCTATCTTATAATATAAATTCAATATACAAATATAAATGTATATTAATGTTTATTACATATTTTAGGTATATTAGTACAGTTTATTATTTAATAAAATTTTATTAGAGAATGATGGGGGAAAAGAAACCAAAAAAAAAAGTAATTAAAAAAGAGAGGAAAAATAAAAAAAATAAAAATAAAGTAGGCAATAGTGTCCTGAAAGATTTTTACCATTTTATTCAACTTTTAGGTTCATTTACACTGATATACCGTTTATATCAAATAATATATATGATATGATGTGAATATATTCAAATTTATTATTATGATTTACCAAACAATGGATATGATATAGTAAAATCCCTATATTTTATATTCTATCATATCTAATCATATTCGAATTAAAAATCCAAACGACCAAACATAGCCTTAATATATTACGTGGAATTGTTCTTGCTATATAATTTAATGCCTTGAATTCAAGTAGTGGAAAAGACAAAAGAGGGAATCAATGGAGTGGGCCAATGGTCGAATAGGTTGTTTGACGAGGTCTATCCATGAAGATAAATTCTCTTAGTTAGAAGCAAAAGTTTGGAAGCTATTAAATACACCCCGTTCAAAATGGAAAACCCCTTCCAAAAGTCTAATACCATTTTAAAATGTTATGAGTTAGATGGCTATATAAAATTGAGATTCGCTAAATGAATGTATATTCACATTTTAACAGTTTATAAGAAAATTTACCACACCAAACACCTCGAGTACAAGAAGCCTACAAAGAGTTACGTTTTTGGCGCGTGTATTTTTATGTGTCAAGAGGGGGAGAATTGGTGATCGACGTTAGCAACCTCTCCAAGCATTACTCAGAGAGTCTCACGTCCATTATGGAATTCCGTTTTCACATGCAATTGTAAAAATGGAGCTCGTTACCGTCGCCTAACTACTGTGTAAGTACGCGCAAAACTGAAGGCTCGCCGTGTCCCGAAAGGGAAACATGATTTCTTGATCAGCGTCATTATCAGTGTCGTGTTTATTTTTCCAGTGGTGGAATAATGTCCTCATTCCTAGCACTAGCGTCCACCAATTTTGCAAAGTCCAAGAGACTTTCATGCCACGATAGCTTGGAGTTCCACTCCGCAGCGGAACTCGCGGGGTCTTTGAATAGTCTAAGTCGCTCGAGTGGAAATTTCCATTCGACTTGATAGATGGAGATCACTTCAACATCTCGTTTGACTGCAGCTGAAGATGTTTTCATTGGGACTGTGTACTTGACCTGGCGGACGATGGAAGTCTTGATCAGATGGACGTGAGAAACACGTCCGCCTCGTATGAGAAACACTGGGGCCTCGTTTTCCCCAATAGACAGCCAAAATACCCTATTAATTTCAACTAACGGGTGCACACCTACTTGTATTAAGGAATAAGGGCACACCTATCTTGAGCTTAGTGATGTTAAAATAAGAGAGTCGCTGCACTGCGTATTGATGGTTTTATTTATGGAGATGGGCCTAAGTTGGCCTGTCCGCCCATGTTGGGCCCAAAAAGCCCGGCCCACAGGAATAGGGCCCGTGGATGGGGGAAGGTATAAAAGGGAGGAGAGAGAGAGAGAGATGATAACCGTTGGAAAACAAACATACGTCTTCTCCCGAACGCTCTCTCTCCCTCCAAGAACGCTTACGGCGTCCCGTCTTCCCTTCAAGGCGAATTGACATCATCGGATCATAATTTCTTCCTCGATCTTTAGCATTGGTGTCTAATCTGTGGCTAACAAGGTACGCTCGAATCCGTGGTGTGCTTTACGATCAGTGATACGTGTTATTAGGCTTCGTCTTCCGCATTGATTTAGGGGTTCGATTTAGTGTCGAATCCGGTTTTCGGAGATCCGTTATTCCCAACATTGGTATCAGAGCCCTAGTTCACATTTTCCCGATCAATTTGATGTTTTTTGATTGATTTTTCGCGAAAAGTTTTCGGCCGTACGGATCGGGGCGAGAAATCCCGACACCCGAGCGTTGTTCGGTCATTTTTCTGAGTTTTCGTAAGTCGAAATCATTTTCTGAACACATGGGGAGAAAGGCAACGTCGAGACGAGTCCGGCGACATGTCGCACGCCGTCGTACGACGCCGCACGCGCCCACACGCGCGGCCAGAAGCCGATGCGCGTGGGCGCAACGCGCCCGAAGTGCTGGCAATGGCCAGCGCGTGCGCCACACGCGCCGGTGACGAACCGGCACGTGCGCGCCGGCGACCGGCGAAACGGCACGCGCCAGTCGGCGAACCGACGCGTGCTGACGTCACCCGATGACGTCATCGTGACGTCACCCAACGGTCGATAACCGTCGGGATGACGTCATCGCTGACGACGGTTGGCCGGCCGGTGACCGGCCGGCGACCCGACCCGAAGGCGACCGACCCGACCCGATCAGCCTGGCGCATGCCGCGCACGTGCGGATGACGCCTCGCGTGACGCCGCACGCTCACGCGCGAGGCACGTGCCGGCCGACGCCCGCATGACGTCGCCCAGCCGCACGCGCGCGACACGTGCGGTCGGTTCGTCCGACCGGCACGGCCGGTCCGACCGGCCCGACCGGTCCTCCGACCCGCGCGCCCGTTGACCCGACCCATTGACCGACCGTTGACCCGTTGACCAACGATCGTTGACCGACCGTTGACCGTTGACTTTGACCGTCGACCGTTGACCCCGAAAAAAAAAAAATTGTTTCTTTTTCAATCATGCCTATGTGGGTTATAAGTAATCCATTTTTTATTCTGCATTTGTTGCATGAGTTTTGGAAAATTATGTATTTTCCCTTATGTTTATTATGGATTATAAGTTATCCATTTTTTAGTTCTGCATTTGTTGCAGGAACTATGATGCGCAATGCACGGATACCTGCAATCCCGAGAACGGACGAGGGAAATGCAAGACTTAAAAGACTGATGTCAGAATTAGCTAATTATCGGTGGCATGATGGTGATTTAGTATCACATGTGGTCGTGGTCAATCGATGATACAGAAATCATCCTGGAATGGTTATCTTATGCCGGATTTTGAGAAGGTGCCGGCTTTGATGAACACTCTTCCACCTGAATGGCAAGCAGTGTTGGATCGGCTATGGGAGGTCAACGTGGTCCCAGGTTATAGGAGGCTAGTGGAAGCTTTTGTAAGAGAGCACTATAGGATTGAGTTGACCAAAACTTCAACCCTTAGATTGAGCGCCACATGACGCCGAGTGAATGCGCCTTGGATGTGACATGAAAGCTCTCCAAAAGTTTTTCCATGGTTGGCAAATGTGCCTTCAGTTTTCTCAGATGTTTTGGTGATAGATTAGAAGAGACATTCCCTATTTATTTCTTTGATTAATTATGTAATGTTTACTACCCGATTGTTGTTGATGTAACAACCGATATGTTAGTCATATCATGTGAAAGCATTGTTATTTTATTGGATATTAGATTTTATTTGCTTTCTACATTATTTCTTTGGTTCTTTGTGGGTAATTAGCTGTGGGTATTAATAGAAGTTTTTGTAACTTCATAGAATTGATTTTGCATATGACAATCATATTAATGATAGTTTTAAGTTAGGATTTTTGGAGGATGATTGGAAACATAGTGACCTTTTGATTCTGAAGCCTTACTTGAAATTATTTATTAATATGATGGGTTTATGCAAATAGGGATGCATAAATGATAGGCATTAATTATTCGTGCATGGATGTCTGATGTGTTCAAAACGATAGTTCAGCAACTAAGAACGTGATTGCTGATATGAACGGTAACAATTGTGAAATATTGAATAAGAAGATTCAATATGTCTTTGGAAAAGCAAGAAGCACTAGAAGCTCTTGACCATGTTATGGAAGATCTTAAGGATGCCATGCGCCACCTTGAGCTAGAAGAGGACCGCCTAACGGTATTTGAGCCGAAAATAGACATTTGCTATCTTTGGTTCTAGCTCGAAAGGGCTTTGTGCTCTAAGCGCAAACGTATTGATTCGTTCAATATGTGAGAATGCAAAGGATCAAGTCCTTATTGCAAGAAATCAAGAATTAACCAACACAAGAGAGGAAAACGTCCTCAAGTGAAGAAAATGTCAAGGGTGAAGTGTTACAATTGTGACAAGAAATGTCACTATGCTTGCAACTGTTGTGAGTCAAAAAAAGTCAACACCTCTTGTACATTTGAGAACTTTGCTTATGTGTCAAGTTCAATATTATTGGCTGAATCCAATCCTTTGTGGACTGTAGATTCAGGAGCGACAGACCATGTAGCAAAGGATAGAGGATCCTTCGTGGAATTCCGACGATACCAATTGGAACTAAGTGGATCTATATTGGAAATAACTCCAGCTGAAGTTAAAGGGATTGGCACCGCCAATTGAACATGCATAGTGGACGCATCTTGATGTTCTATATTCTCCGGAGATTCGTCGAAATTTAGTGTCCTGTCTTAATGTTGGTTAAGCTTGGTTTTGGTATGAACTTCCATAATAAATGTGTAGATTTGTGTTTAGATACAAACTACTATGGTTGTGGTCACTTACTGAATGGTTTTATTGTACTAAATATTGACTGTGATGATGTCAATATGTTATTCCCTTGTTTCACGTCTTCTACCTTATATGATAATGATGTGAATATGGTGGTATGCTTGACTTGGTCATATGGGCCAACAACGTATGAATAGACTAGCCATAGAGGGCTTGTTGGGCAATATTGAAAAAGTCGATTTGTCCATAAGTGAGCATTACCTAGTAGGGAAAATGACAAGGAAACCATTTGGAAAAGGTAAAAGAGCTGAATTTCCTCTACATTTAATCCATTTGGACGTCTGTGGTTCAATGAATGTGAGAGGAATGCAAGGGGCTGTTTATTTCATCACTTTTTTTTATAGATGATTATACTCGAGTCGGATATGTCTATTTGATTTCTCATGAATCTGAAGCATAAGTTGTTTCGAAAGTTTATGAACCGGCGAGAAAATCAATTAGACAAGAAAATAAAGGTATTTAGATCCGATCGAGGTTGAGAATATTTATCTGATAAGTTCAGAAAATTATGTGATGAAAAAGGAATATAAAGATAGTTGTCTATTCCATATACTTCTCAACAAAATGGTGTTGTAGAGAGAATAAACAGAACCCTACTGGAATGGTTAGGTCCAAGATGACCCATGCTAACTTACCTATCACTCTTTGGAGTGATGCGTTGTTAACTGCTGCCAATATACTTAACCGGATGCCTTCCAAATCAATTATTTCCACTTCATATGAGTTATGGACGGTTAGAAAACCGGACTTAAGTTTTCTTAAGCCATGGGGTTGTGCTGCCTATATTCATGAGTCCTCTCACAAGTTTGGGAAATTGGGTCCCAAATGAAATAAGAGTATTTTCATGAGATACTGCGAACACTCGAAAGGGTATGTGTTCATAGGTGAGTAGGAAAGTGGGAGTATAACTGAATTTGAATCACGAGATGTCACATTCTTAGTGGATGAATTTCCTAAGAAGGGCGAAATAGGGGAAGATTACTTCCTATTTTGAAATCATGGATTAAGATAATGATATTAGTGGAATTCGTCCAAGTGGGAGTAATATGAGAAGTGATGAATTAATTTCAACTCATTCTCAATTGCAACCATATGATGAAATGTCGTTATCATTATCTAATCCTAGTGGGAGCATAATGGGGAATGATGTGCTAAGTGTGCAATTTCCCATACGGTGAACAAGTTGCCAAAGTATTCCCCCTCGACGTTTTAACATTGAAGGGGAAATTTTTATGATTGCTCTGCAAGATGAGGATGAGCCAAGAAATATTAATGAAGCTCTAAATTGCCCTAATAAGAAAAAAATGGATTAATGCAATGAAAGAGGAAATTGAGTCAATGAAGTCAAACCAAGTTTAGGAACTGGTTGATCTTCCAAAAGGACGCAGAGCTATTGGGAACAACTGGGTTCTCAAAATAAAGCGAAAGGCTGATGGCTCGATAGAAAGGCATAAGGCTCGCCTTGTGGCGAAGGGTATAATCAACGGGAAGAAATTGATTATGAAGATACATTTTCTCCCGTAGTGAGATTTACCTCGATTCGCATTATTCGGCAATAGTGGCTAGTCGGATCTTGAGTTACATCAAATGGATGTAAAGGCGCTTTCCTCAATGGAGAATTAGAGGAAGAGATATATATGGAACAACCTGCTGGTTTCATAGTGAAAGGCCAAGAAGAAAAGGTATGTCGACTTATGAGGTCGATATATGGCCTTAAGCAGTCATCAAGACAATTGTATATGCGTTTTCATAATGCCATAATGGCATATGATTTTACAATGATAGATGAGGATCATTGTATATATATCAAAAGATCCAATGATCAATTTGTGATCATATCATTATATGTTGATGATATACTAATTGCCGGAAGCAATATGGAGTTTGTTAATACTGTCAAGAGATGGTTGTCTTCTAACTTTGAGATGAAGGATATAGGTGAGGCTGCATACATTTTTGGAGTTAAGATTTCGAGAGATCGTTCGAAGAGATCATTGTCTCTTTCGCAAGAAACCTATATAAATAAGGTTTTTGAACGATTTCGTATGCAAGACTGTAAACCCATAGACACTCCTATTGCAAAAGGTGAAGGATTGAGCCATAGATCGTGTCCAGGGGACTCCACAAGAGAAGGAACAAATGAAACATGTTCTTTATGCTAGTGCTGTTGGGAGCTTGATGTACGCTATGATGTGTACAAGACCCGACATATGTTTTGCAGTTGGAATGGTGAGTAGATACTTATCTAATCCAGGTCCAGCATAATGGAAAGCCGTTAAGAGAATACTGAGGTATCTAAAGGGGACTGATGATTATACGCTGAGTTATTAAGGAAAGGATCTGCGACTCTAAGGCTATCCTGATGCTGATTAGGGAGGAGATTTAAATGAAAGGAAATCTACCTCTGGGTTTGTTTATCTTACCGAATAACGGCACCATATGTTAGAACAGTAAGAGACAAACGTATATAGCCTTGTCCACGATGGAAGTTAAGTTCGTGGCATTATTAGCAGCAGTATTAGAAGATGTTTGGCTTAAGAGATTATTGGATCATTTGGGTGTTATTAGAAGTGCTGCAGATTTGTTATTGGTTAACTGTGATAACCAAGTAGCGAAAGCGTACACCAAAGATCCAAAATATCATGGCAAGACCAAACATATAGATACCAAGTATAATCTTGTCAAGGATATGGTTGCACGAAAAGATGTGAACTTAGAGTACATACTACGCATAGAATGGTAGCAGATCCTATGATAAAGCCAATACTTAGAGATGTGTTTTGTGGCCATATGAAATCTCTAGGATTGCGTAGAGGTTGATGTACTGAATATTGTAATTTCCCTAAATGTTCACAATTTGATGAATTTGTGTTTTCATCATTAATGCCTATGAATCTTTGTTTGATCTTTATGCATCTTAATGCTCAGTGCATTATTTTAAGTTGAGAAGTATGTCGGACAGATATAAGATTAGCCCACTCACACGAGTAATCGCCTCATTTCTTGTGTGATAAATAGAGATGAGACTGTTTTTAAGCTTATTATCTAGGTGATAATCGAGAGCTCAAACTTAAAACACGTATGTCGCCTTAATCGAGTGTTAAGATGAGGACATAATACTTACTATGTCCGAAAGTAAAATACCCCACATATTTTACTTTATCTGTCTAAGATGCCAGATGTGAGTTCTGATAAATTTTGTGAATGAGTAGATACGTGAACTCAAGTTAGACATTAGGTATGTCTGAACTATCATCTGTACGGTATTAAAGGTGTAGAAATACGCTCCATGGGAAAGGAGTTAATACCGTAATATGTATTTCATACTACGTATGCATGAGACGACCAATAAGAGTGGCAAAAGTTTGATCTCAACTTTTATGTCGTGTGAGACTCTTGAGGAAAAGAGTTCCTCAATTTTTTTGTCCCCTTATGACTCTTACTTATTCTCAAGATTTCTATTTAGTGTTTGCTATATTAGGATGTTGCCAATGGTCATGAGTTTGATTCGATTTAATGGGGCATTTCTAGAAAAGCAAGCTAAACTGAAATTGAGAGTTTAAAGGAAAGAGGAAGATCGATTTTGGAGAATCACATTGTTGTTTTGTATTCACCGGTTAACCAATTATGATTGTCTTTGGGATAATCATAATTGTGAATACAATATATATATCATTGTTTAAAAGAGATCAAGAGAGATATAAATGTGATCGATCGATCTAGGGTATCGCATACTAAATCTACTCAGGATATGATGCCCATTATGAGCTGCTATATATTCCTAACAGATGTATGGCAACGAGCTCTCAAAATATGCTGGTCGCACGGATTATTCACCAGTATGAATGTTGAAGAGAGGTAAAGAGAATTCTGTTTGGCCCACCATGTGCGAGTGGGAGATGATGGTTTTATTTATGGAGATGGGCCTAAGTTGGCCCGTCCGCCCATGTTGGGCCCAAAAAGTCCGGCCCACGGGAATAGGGCCCGTGGATGAGGGAAGGTATAAAAGGGAGGAGAGAGAGAGATGATAACCGTTGGAAAACAAACGTACGTCTTCTCCCGAACGCTCTCTCTCCCTCCAAGAACGCTTACGACGTCCCGTCTTCCCTTCAAAGCGAATTGACATCATCGGATCATAATTTCTTCCTCGATCTTCAGCATTGGTGTCTAATCTGTGGCTAACAAGGTACGCTCGAATCCGTGGTGTGCTTTACAATCGGTGATACGTGTTATTCCCGGGCTTCGTCTTCCGCATTGATTTAGGGGTTCGATTTAGTGTCGAATCCGGTTTTCGGGGATCCGTTATTCCCAACACGTATCATGCAAAAACAGGAAAGAAGAGGAAATGGCAATCACAATGACAAAAGTTTTCATATAATTTCTTCCTCTAAGGCATATGACAAAGTGCTCCATTGAGTATTTAGTTAAGGAAGTTTATCCACAAATACCCATCATACATGTTAAGGATAACAACGTATGATTCATTCAAATTCAAAATATTTTAAATTAGATAATGTTTTTCTATTTAGTTATTACTGAAACGGACTAATTCAAAATATTTGAATTAGTCTATTCTTATCTTATGTAATTATTACTGTAGTTATTACTATAACAGACTAATTGAAAATTCAAAATATTTTGAATTAGTTCATGTAGTTACTGTAACAGTTAGTAGATAAACTCCATCGCTATCCTAGAGTTAAAAGGATAAGCGAAACTCATCCTCAAACTTAGAATATATTTTTACAACACATATTCAACTATTATTTAATGGATGAATGTTCATAATCATAAGCTTCTATATTGAAGGATTCCAACCCCAAAAAACGTAATGTGATAACTGTCACGCGGGTATAATGCTTAGTGTCTTGTTTCAAGACGACAGGCTACTATAAGACTAAGAATAGTGGTTGATCTGTGGCCGCATAGCAACTCAGTTTGATATTAAGAGTCCACACATCATAGTGCAGTGGGCTAGATTTTTCCTATCACCATCCTTATATTAGAAAAGGCATTGTTCTAAAAGCTCGTAGGGTGTGCGAATGGAAACAAAATTGCCTAGCTGCATTGATGGAAATTAATTATGCGGTTTGATGAATTGATATTATACTATGCTTGGAGGAGATAGAACTCAGTTACAAATGATTGCAAGGATTTTACTCTTCAGGCATTGAAATGGGTTGGGTGTTGTAATCGAGATTATCACGAATGGGTAATCAGCACGATACAATCAACTATGTATAATTCTATGCATTCTCCATAAGAGCTAGATACATTTGTCCATGAGAACACTGTCCTTTATCATGTGGCCTTCTTTTCTTCACTGGACATCAAACGCTTTTAAGAACTCAAATCAACTTGACTGTGTACATCGTGATTCTCCATCCTTATCCAAGACTTGATAGAGAAAGGCTGTTGATTTATCTCAATAATTCTCGCGCCTCTAGCCCAAGTGCCATAGCCACCGTACCCAGTATGCCTGGCATAGCATAGCCACAGCTTGTTGTCGGGGCAGCACCAGTCCAGTCCATGGTTGTGTCCAACAAATACTGCCTGCCATTATGACAAAAAAATTACAATTTTGATCATACCGAAATACTGAGATACCAATATCTCAGAACTTATTGCAAGAAACTTGTAGCATATGCTTCCAGTGGCAATTTTTTATGAGAAAGAAGTTTGACAAGCAAGATTCCTTATTTCTTTTCCTTTTCAAGAAAGCACTCAAGACCAAACCGGAGTATCTTGCATATAGCCACATGCATTTATACGTGGAGCAAGATTGTGCCGACCGGGGGAAAGAGCTAAAGAAGAAACCATGATAGTCTTTGAAAGTGGTGGAAGCATTTAGTGGTGCCGCTTTTTCGTTTCAATGCCTGTCTAGCTTAGAGATGATACTTGCATGTTGACAAAGCTAAAATCCCAGATGATAAAAGCAGCTCACCAGATGATCGTCAAAGTATCAATGGACAAACCAATTTGTGGCATTAGTACCTTGACAGAAGTCCGGTTCGCAAGAATGTCCATGATCCCTGTCTCAGCTTTTTGAGAAGCAACTGTCTCCTTGTTGATTGAGCCCACACAAGGCTTAGGTACACCACTGCTTGGAGCCACCTTTTCGTAAGCTTTACTAGGTATGTGCCAAAATATCAACTCTGGTACCCTGCGCCGTACGATAAAATTGTTCTTCACAAGAAAACTGGAGAAAGAGTTTATAGATATTCTAACCAACATCAAATTGATCTCTCATTATATAGCTCCTCCAACTTTTTATCAAGAAAAAGGGAAAAAAGGTGTCATTGTAACAGAAACATGATTATCAGTGTTTATGATTGCTTCTTCCTGGAAAACAGGGCAAAGGAAATGGATAAGTTCAGTTTATCAGTGATAGTTATAGGTGCATGCAAAATGGATAAAAGTTGTGCTGTCATTTCTTTGTACCTTGAATCTGGATTGATCTCTCGGGATCGGGTTTTGAACCATTCAGATTGGGCGTTTGATATTACTTCTGGATAGGATCCACCGCCAGAATCGAGAAAGTAAAGGTATGCTACAGGGGACCGAGAATTATTCGTCGGCGAGATCGGAAGAACGTAATTGGATATGCTTGGCCAAAGGTCTACTGGACCCTTACTAGAGAAGGACTGCGCATTCTGCTCTATCTCATTCTTCATGAGCTGCAAACGCGGTATTCCTCTAAAGCTGCAATCTCCTAATCACACATTGACAAATCATGATGAATAGATAAGATTCAATGCATAAATCACGTATCTGTAAGACAAGATCTCTTTTCGAGCTAATTCGACTCCAAGAGTCTAGGCACAGTGCAACTTCGTTGATCAATTATTTACTAATTAGCATTTCCTTCTGCTTCTTTTGTTCATGTCAGATACAAGTCTAATGATGACTCGATCAAAACTGACAACCACATCTGTGTGAAGATATCGTAGTACTTGATCTTGTGTTCCGGCTCTTAGAAACATTTGCAGCTTAAATGTGAGCATTGTCAAATTTAACTTAAGTAGGCAAAGCTTAATGTTTACCTGAAAATGATGAATTTGCAACAGGGCAGTGAACCGGAGGAATGCCTGGGGCTGAAAACCACTCCAATGGCCACTCAAATGGGGCATCGTCATGGTTTCCAAAGACACTAGCGAAGGGAATGCCCCTTGATATTGTTGGAGAGAGAGCTTGATCCCAGTACAAGCTTGCATTTGCTATTGGAATGTTATTCGCCGTTATGACATCTCCAAGATACACAACAAAATCTGCAATGCAATACAATGTGGATCAGACAAACGACACGTCCCTCTTTCAGAGAGCTTCCTGGGCAAAGAAGCTAGCATGTCTCAAAATGCACAAAATAAAGCCCTACACTAAAATTCGCAGGGTCGAAGCTGATTCACAGAAATAGCAGCAGCATCAGCTAAAATCGGAAGACCTTGAGGCCTATGAATTGCTAGCAGAGTCCTTGTTTTTTCAAAAGGTGAAAAACTATTTCCCCCTCTCTCCATCGTCTCCAACTCCAGTCCAGATCACCGTGAACGTGCATAAACCACAGGTCATTCGCAATTCACCCAATAATGCGCTCTTCTGCAATATTTGATCTCCTTACCACCTGAAGTCTACTAATTGGAGCTCGCCCACCACAGCACACTCACGTTCTGAAGGCACAAGTACAACAGACTATTCTTGCAATTTCTGGGATCTAGGCGGGTCCAATACACCCGCCAATTCACTGGCGCAAGCGGAGCATGAAGCGAAACGCACACTAGAAGAAAACGAACACAATTCAAACAAGCAATTCACCAGGAGTTTCATCGTCAAGCACGGTGGACATGACATTGACGGAGCTCACATCCTGGCGGGGCCCCCAGTCAGTCCATGCGTTCTCTCCGAAGTGCAAATCAGCGAACAGAGCGATCTTGAATGGATACCCTGGCCTCGCTGGAAGGGAAACTTGGGGATCAGATCCGACTGTCGCCGGCCATATCAAGTGCGGCCTCAGAAGCAGAAACGTGAGCAAAAGGATTGCCAAGGGAGCTGCTGACAATAACACGGTCATTGAGCCGTCGGAGAAAGAAGAAAAGCAGGGTGTCTCCGCTCTCTCCTCTTTGCCAACTGAATGTCTAGAGAAATGAGACAGAAAATTAAAAAATGCCGTTTCAGTGGTTCACGTACCAAACAACCGAATATGCTAAACCTCCTAGGAGTATCTAAGTTCAATATCTTTCACGTCCCCCGTCGCTGTTGCGTCCCAGGATGTTTTGTCCCCACCCCTGTCGCTATCCCTTATGGAAAAGACAGAGTTGCTTATCTTCCAAGCCAAGCAAAAAAGGCAGAGTAAGCAGCGAGAGTTTCCATTTCTGCTACGGAATATACAGGCATGGCCGTTGGTCTACCATCGACATCTTTCTGAGGAGACACCACAGAGCCAGAAACTTGAGGATTTTCGATCATCGCACGGTATTCCAGCAAAAGAAGATCGAAGGATGGGCTTAGAACCTTAGAGATTGGGCGTTTGATATTACTGCTAGGCAGGATCTACCGCCAGAATCGAGAAAGCAAAAGGTACGCTACAGTGGACTGAGGATTATCCATCGGTCAACGCGTGCAGCTCTATCTCATTCTTCATGAGCTGCAAACGCTGTGTCCCTCTGAAGCTACAATTCCCGAATCACACAATGACACGTCATGCATTAGGTAAGATCCAACACATCAATCACGTATCTGTAAGACAAGATCGTTTTTTGAGTCCATTCGACTCCAATAACTGTTACATTAGTGAAATCCTTAGCAACTTGTTTCAGGACGACGTGCTGTAATCTAATAGTGGCTGATCTGTGGTTTGCTTATAGAAACTCAATTTGATACCTAGGAGTCCACACTCCTCCACAATGCAGCAGGCTAGATTTTTCCGATCATCGTCCTTACATTGGAAAAAGCGGCGTTCCAAAAGCTTGAAAGGTGTGTGAATGGAAACAAAATTGCCTAGCTGCACCAATGGAAATTAGCTTTGCGGTTTGATGAAGTGATATTATACTATGCTTCGAGGAGCTAGAACTCAGTTACAAATGATTGCAAGGATTTTACTCTTCAAGCGAGCATTGTGATCGATATTATCATGAATGGGTTACCAGCATGATATAATCAATAAATTATTCTATACATTCTCTACGAGAGCTAGATACATGTGTAAATGACAACATTGCCCTTTATCATCTGGCTATTTTTTTTTTTCATGTACATCGAACGCTTTTAAGAACTCAAATCAACTTCACTGTGTACATCGTGATTCTCCATCCTTATCCAAGACTTGATAGAGAAAGGGTGTTGACTTATCTCAATAATTCTCGCGCCTCTAGCCCAATTACCATAGCCACCATACCCAGTATGCCTGGCAAAGCATAGCCACAGCTTCTTGTAGGGGCAGCACCAATCCAATCCGTGGTTGTGTCCAACAAATACTGCCTGCCATCATGGCAGAAAAATTACCCTTTTAATCATATCAAATTGAAGTAACGAATGTTTATCTGAAATTCAATTATCTCAAACTAATCGCAGGAAAGTGGCGGAATATGCTTCCACTGGTAATTTTTCATGTTATAGGAGTTTGACAAGCAAGTGTCCCTTTTTCTTAAGACAGCACTCAAGACCAAACCAGATTAACTTGTATATATTGCCACATGCAGTTATAACTGGAGCAAGAATGTGCAGACCAGGAAATAGATGTAAAGAAGAAACCAGGAAAGTTTTGGAAAGTGGTTGAAGCTTTTAGGTTGCTGCTTTTCTTTTGTTTTCAATGCCTGTCTAGCTTAAAGATAATACTTGCACGTTGACATAGCCTAAAACCCAAGCTAATAAAAGCAGCTCAGCAGATGATAGTCAAAGTATCAATGAACAAACCAATTTGTGGCACTAATTACCTTGACAGAAGGCCGATTTTGAAGAATCTCCATGATCCCTGTTTCAGCTTCTTGAGAAGCAACGGTCTCCATGTTGATCGAGCCCACACAAGGCCTACGTACACCGATCCATGGAGCCACCTTTTCATAAGCTTTACTAGGTATATGCCAAAATATCAACTCTGGTACCCTGCGCCACGCGATAAATTGCTTTTCACAGGAAAACTGGAGAAAGAGTTTATAGATATTCTAACCAACATTGAATTGCTCACTCGTTATACAGTTTTTCCATCTTTTTATCCAGAAAAAAAGGGAAAGAAAAAAAATTCTTTGTATCAGATATATGATTATCAGTGTTCACAACTGCTTCTTCCTGGAAACCAGGGAAAATTAACTGGATAGGTTCAGTTTGAGTAATAGTTATAGGTGCATACAAAATAAAATAAAATAAAAGTTCTGCTGTCACTTCTTTGTACCTTGAATCTGGGTTGATCTGTAGCGATTGGTTTTTGAACCATTCAGATTGGGCATTTGATATTACTTCTGGATAAGATCCACCACCAGAATCGAGAAAGTAAAGGTACGCTACAGGGGATTGAGGATTATCCGTCGGCGAGATCTGAAGGACGTAATTGGATATGCTGGGCCACAGATCCTTGGGACCCTCACTCGAGTAGGACAGTGCATTCTGCTCTACGTCATTCTTCATGAGCTGCAAACGCTGGGTTCCTCTGAAGCTGCAATCTCCTAATCACACATGGACAGATCATGTATAAATAAGACCAACACAAAAATCACGTATCCGCAAGACGAGATCATTCTTCGAGTTAATTCGACTCCAAGAATGTAGGCGATGTGCAACTTTATATTCAATTCTTTACTATACTAGCAATTTTTTCTGCTTCTTTAGTTCCTGTGATGACTCCATCAAGCTGGCTATCACATCCATGCAAAGATATCCTAGACTATGATCTTGCGTTCTGGCTATTAGAAACATTTGCAGTTTAATGCGAGGGTTGTCGACTTCAACATAAGTAAGCAAACCTTAATGTTTACCTGAAAATGATGAATTTGCGACAGGGCATTGAACCGGAGGAATGCCAGGGGCGGAAAACCACTCCAATGGCCACACGAACGGTGCATCATCATGGTTTCCAAAGACACTAGCATAGGGTATGCCCCTCGATCTTGTTGGAGATAGAGCTTGATCCCAGTACGCGCTTGCATTTGCTATTGGAATGTTATTCGCCGTAATGACATCTCCAAGATATACAACAAAATCTGCAATGCAATTCAATGAGTCTCGTCAGAATGCGAATGAGACAAAAGACAGGTCTCTATTTCAAAGAGCTTCCGGGCAAAGTAGCAAGCGAGTGTGTCGCAAAATGCACGAATTAAAGCCCCGCGCTAAACTTAGCAGGTAGGAAGCGGATTCACGGAAATAGCAGCAGCATGAGCAAAAATTTGAAGACCTTAAGGCCTATGAATATCAACAGCAGTCCTAATTTTCCCAAAAGATGAACAACCTTTTCCCCTTCTATCCATCGTTTCCTACTACAGTCCAGACCACCGTCAACGCGCATAAACCACACCACACTCAAATTCTCTCGAGGCACGAGTCCAAAAACCTATCCTCGCAATTTCCGGGATGCGGGCAGTCCACTGCACTCGCCAAATCACTCGCCGAGATAAGCACGAAGCGAAACGCACTGGAAGAAAACGAACCCAATCCGAACGAGCACTTACCGGGAGCTTCATCGTCGAGCACAGTGGACATGACCTTGACGGAGTTCACGTCCTGGCGGGGCCCCCAGTCCGTCCACGCGTTCTCCCCGAAGTGCAAATCGGCGAACAGAGCGATCTTGAACGGCGACCCCGGCCTCGCCGGGAGGCTCTTCTCCGGCGGCGACGCCCGGCGCTGGAACTTCTCCCCGCGATACTCACCGCCGGCACAGCCGCGCGCGATCGGATGCAGGCTCAGAAACAGAAATGCGAAGGAGAGGGTTGCGAAGCGAGCGGCCGATGGTGACGCCGCCATTTGGGCCGTCGAAGAGAGAAGTGAAGCAGGAGCCGCCGGCGATGGTCGGCGAGTGGAATACGCCAAGGGCCGTTTGGAGAGGTTGACGTACGAAATAAATAGCCGAATATGCTAAGCCTTCCAGGAGTATCTAAGCTTAGATTTTCGACTTCTTTTATGTCGTTTAGTGTCCTCCGATGTCGTTTCGTCCTAGAATGTTTTTTTTTTTTTTCCCGTCGCTGTTTCTACGGAATGCAGAGTTTCTTTTAGAGGCGACGACCGACGCGAGCAACGAGAGTACCACGTCCGCTACGGAATTTCCGATCAGATGTATGGCCGGCGCCGGCGGTGCACATCCTTTGAGGGGTAGAGACACTAAAGGACAAAGCCTCGGGAGTACCATGCCAGCTATGGAATATCCGATCAGAGGGATGGCCATTCATCATGCTCTCTTAATTTTTCAAACACATGCGTCCATTTCTCGATTTGACCAACCATTACTAATGCACTTAAATTACCTTTGTTCACGTGACATCAGGTGCACAAATGCTTACTATTACTCGAAATGGAGATTTAAATATGAAATTCACTGATTCTGAACAAATCACATAATCCCACGTAATATTTTCATATCTATTGAGCCTTGTGCAAAGCTCATGTCACATCATCCGGTGGCTTTATATTAAGAAAATAACACCAAATTAGTTAATGAATTTTGAATCAATGTGTAATGTCGTCTCCAAAGTTTGTAATTTTTTCAATATAACCCCTAAACTTTTTGTACACATTTAATATAATCATTGAATCACATTAGACATTTTCATATAATTCGGAGATTAAATTGAATATGTAACAAAATTTTAGTTCACGAACCATATTGAATAAATTAAAAGTTAATAGTAATGTTGAGCCAAAATTAATGAATTATTTGTGTAACTATAGGTTTATGTTCTTGCGATTCCCACGAGTCAGGTGCGTGCAAATGCTGCTTGCTTTAATGGGCCTGACCCGACCTCGACGGGCCTGCACAAGCCGGATCCACATGTTTGTTTTGAGTAGATAGAGTTTATCTAACTCGAGCCCCCCCATTGGCTCGGCCCGGCCCGTCCCGGGCCGAACCATAACCCTCGGCCCGAGCCCGCCATCTGATGATCCTTCGCGGAGTCGTCGGAGGTTGGAGAAAGCTCCGTCGTCCTCGTTTCTCCTGCACTGCTACTGCACTGCGCTCTCGGCGCCCTCCAAACGACCGAGGAAAGCTTCAGCTGAAAAAAGCTTCAGCTACAATCTCTTCAGGTTCCCTCTCCCTCTCTCTCTCTCTCTCTAGAAGCAGGGCATTTTGTTGCTGCGCGAGGATTCCCTTGAATCTTCGCGTGCTCCTCCTGTGCTGTGTGTTTGCAGTTTCTGCTTTCTGGCCGATTCTCTCTTGAAAAAGACTGGTTTTTGGCTGAATCCCTTGTTAGCTCCTGCGCCATTGTTGAAGACGTCGCGTGTTTTTGCTTAGGTTCTGCTTGATATATATGGTTTTCTGCTAGCGACGCGCGCCTGGAGTGTTGATTCGAGTAGGACCCGTATCGCGTCGATTGCCTAGCGTTCCGTCAATTCGGTACGGCCACTCCACAAACCCTCGAAGCGGCAGCCTTGGTGTTTTTCTCTCTGTCTCGTTTTGAACCTTTGTCTTTTCTCAGCCGTCATGGGTGTTGAAGAGGATCTCGAAGATTTGAATGCCCTCGCGGAGTCTACCAATGCCGCTGTCGATGGCCAGGCGGCTCTGGCTTCCGCCGTCGATAGCGTTACCCTTCAGCCGGCCCAGCCAATACTTCCCCCCGTAATCCCTCCTCCCGCCGTGCCTGTGGTTACTCCCGTTTTGACAATTCCTCCAGTCCTTCGACCTTTGGCGCCTCTACCCATCCGCCCTCCCGTTTTGAGGCCTCCCGTGCCCAAAAGAGATGAGGCTGGAAGTAGCGACTCGGACTCAGACCATGATGGCACCGCTGCCGGGTCGACTGCGGAGTATGAGATTACGGAAGAGAGTAGGCTGGTGCGGGAGCGGCATGAAAAGGCGATGCACGATCTGATGATGAAGCGGCGCGGTGCTGCTCTGGCGGTGCCCACTAATGATAAGGCTGTGCGTGCCCGTCTTCGTCGGCTTGGAGAACCTATGACCCTCTTTGGGGAAAGAGAGATGGAGAGGCGGGACCGGCTGCGGATGCTTATGGCTAAATTAGATGCGGAAGGACAGCTCGAGAAGCTCATGAAAGCCCATGAGGATGAGGAGGCTGCTGCTTCTGCTGCAACGGAGGATGTCGAGGAAGAGATGCTTCAGTATCCATTCTATACTGAAGGGTCGAAAGCTCTTTTCAATGCTAGAGTAGATATTGCAAAATTTTCAATCACAAGGGCTGCACTCCGTCTTGAACGTGCAAGAAGAAGAAGGGATGACCCTGATGAGGATGTGGATGCAGAGATAGATTGGGCATTGAAAAAGGCAGAGAGCTTGTCCTTGCATTGCAGTGAGATTGGCGATGATCGACCACTCTCAGGCTGCTCCTTCTCCCACGATGGAAAGTTGCTTGCCACATGGTAATTCACTTACTCTCTCCTTGATGCATGTGTGTTAGAGTGCATGAGTGCTTATTTGAATCTCGGAAGCTCTTTGTCCACCCGACAGAGTCACATTTCAACCAACCAAATTGCCTCTCGAGGGATGAAATCTCATTGACTTTATGTCCTAGCTGTACGCCCAGATCATGCCGAATAGTGTCAAGCATGACTTCGTTGTGCATTTTCATTATGAATTAGGAATCAGGCTTTTCAAATAATATTTCATGAGTAGACATGAACATTAGCGATTTTGACTTTGCAATTGTATGAGAATCACTTAGCTTAGTCTTTTCTGCTTGTGCTAGTTCCATGAGTGGAGTTGCTAAGTTATGGGACACATGTCGCATGCCTCAAGTGAATAGAGTGTTGACATTGAAGGGTCACACAGAACGTGCTACTGATGTGGCCTTTTCTCCGGTGCAAAATCATATAGCAACTGCTTCTGCTGACCGGACTGCAAAGTTATGGAATACTGAAGGAACTATCTTGAAGACTTTTGAGGGGCATCTGGATCGCCTTGGTCGTATTGCATTTCATCCATCAGGGAAGTACCTGGGTACGACTAGCTTTGACAAGACATGGAGGTTGTGGGATATAGAAAGTGGTGAGGAACTACTTCTTCAAGAAGGCCATAGCAGAAGTATCTATGGGATAGACTTCCACCAGGATGGATCCTTAGTGGCATCTTGCGGACTGGATGCTCTTGCACGTGTTTGGGACCTCCGCACCGGTAGAAGCATCCTTGCTTTGGAAGGACATGTTAAGCCAGTGAGTCTCTAGAGTTGCACGCTTCCCTTTGTTGTTAGTGACTTAGGCTTGGCTGCCAATATATTATCTGCTGATTTTTATACCTCCTCCATACACTTTCCAGGTTCTGGGAGTCAGCTTTTCACCCAATGGATATCATTTAGCCACTGGTGGTGAAGATAATACCTGTCGTATTTGGGATTTAAGAAAGAAAAAGTCATTGTATACTATTCCAGCTCATGCAAATCTTATATCAGAAGTGAAATTTGAGCCTCAAGAAGGATATTTTCTGGTGACTGCATCATATGATACTACGGCAAAGGTATTCGTGTTACTAGATTGGCTTTCCGCCTTAAAATTATATTGTTATAGAAAAATCTGTTTCTTGCTTTATTACATCTGGCGTCTGCATGTGATTAGGTCTGGTCGGCCCGGGACTTTAAGCCAGTGAAAACTTTGTCAGTGCATGAAGCCAAAATAACATCAGTGGATATCACTGCGGGTAAGTTTCTTCACTCTTATGCAAGCATACATAGTATTGATTCTCTTGGATTTATGTTTTTGAGGGTAGATGATGAAAAAATTTGTGCAATATGATTAGTGCTCTACTCACTTAGTAGGGAAAGTTTTGTTGTGGCTGAGCATGGGAGATATGTGCCATAAGATGAACCGAGCCTCTGTATGGTTCCATAGTATTCTCTGTGTCAATTTGAGCATACTTACTTTCAGGACAATCTTTCTTGAAGTAAATTGAATTGTCCAGTTTTTATATGTATCTTTAGCAAATGGGTTCTTTAACATTCTGATGGTTGCAATCCCAAGAAAACAATTGCAAAGCACTAGGTTTCAAGAGATGAAGTGGGTGGGATGGGAGCAATATGCAACAAATATGGTAATTAGTGGTTAGTGGTCAGTCTATACAATTTGTTAGTGCATACCCATTACCCACACCCAGATAAAAAGAAATAAAATGTTTATATGATGGCCAGACTAGATGGTATGAGGTGATGGTGGTTGGGCATGACATAGCAACATTTGGTGGATGGCACTGTATATTGTTCATTTTGACTGGTGTTTGAAGTTTAAGTAACCAAATTGATAGGTTAGGTGGCTCTGAAACCCCTGTGGTTTCAGAGAAAAAAGCATGTTATATTCTGTTGTGACTTACTTATGATTCTTGTGATAGAGCGTTCTTTTGCAATTTCATAAATTGGCCAGTAATGCATGATTATGATCCTTGAAATTTGATCAGCCCTGGTGATGTGGGAACCAAATATTTGGCTTTATTGTCATGTGGGTACCTATGAGCTGGTGAGTAGGTAAATCTGTTCAAAAGCAGATATCACGATCCTGTGGATCGCGGGGTGACATTGGTGACTATTGTGATCTAGAAATACTGTCAAATGCATCTGTGAGAACTCTGATTGCTCAGTTGTTACAAAGCCTTTTGGAACTTACTGTAAATGCAGGTGTCTCTTAAACTGTTACTCTGTAGTATTCAGAAATTTGCATCGGGAAATTCTTGGTATTGTGATGACAAACTGATTAATCCCCCCAAGAATAGAGGAAAACAGAGCATTTCACCGTTGAATTATGTTACTTGACATCATAAGGCATGAAAAGAGTAATGACAAACTGATTAATCCCACAAGAACAGAGGAAAACAGCGCATTTCACTGTTGAATAATGTCAGCTGACATGGTATTTCTTCCCCCGATATGGATTCCTCTCGACCTGCTAACTGCTCATGAATGTGCTTTTGTGCAGATGCAAGTCATATAGTTACAGTGTCGCATGACAGAACAATTAAGCTCTGGACTAGTAATGACGACGTGAAGGAACAGGCCATGGATGTCGACTGAATTCAATTTTTGTTAGCATGTGCTGTTTTAGCGGGAGCACAGAAGTTAATCCTGTCAAGCGTTTGTAAACATTTTGGCAGATCTTTCCCCGTTTAAAATCGTTTCTAGCTTGCCTGTACTATAGTTTTTCAATTGGATGCCCGGAAGGTATTCAAAAGTACCAAACCATCCTAGCGGTAGTTTTTGCCCTTCACATGTTTTGGCCTGTGATCCAAGGAAAGTTCTGATGTGGAGAGTCTTACGTCTTACGAACAAGGAGAAAGACACATTATGAGGTATCGCTTCCTCATTTTTCATATCAATCGTTATTGCCATAGAATCAAAGCCCATTTGCTTGAAGAGGTGGCTAGCAGCTTTAGACAAGAGGTACTCTCGCATTTGAAATATGAAATACTCACTTACATATCATAGTGCATTGATCATTGGAACTCAATTAGGAAACTTGGTTTGTTAAAAATTCCAGATTTGCTTGCGCTCCTTCAGTTTTGCATATTGAAATATGAAATATCCTTTGCCTGGCGACATTAAAAGGAGTTTTGTCATCGCGAAAAACTATACTGACTTGTAGATTGAATGCAGCAATAGACGAGAATTGAAGAAATAAAATGTGCGTTGAATATATAATGGATAAGCAATTATGACGCACACTGTTCTTTCTTGTTGGACTTAACATTAGTTATCTTATATAATATCATATCTCTCAAATAATTTAAAAGTCGAGCAATATAAAGCGATTGAAAATGCAATTTTTCATTAGTTAGGTTTACCACAATGCTCATAGTAAGGAGGTTAATACTTTTCTTTGAAAAAATTGAATAATTCATCAAAATTTTAATTTTGAACTCATCAGCCAGTACATCAATTCTAAGATAAAATGTTGTCTTTTGAATGACAATTTTATACATCGATTGACAGAATCATGTTGCGTTAAAATCACATATCATGTGTATATTATTGCAATTGATTAAACTAAATCAATTCTAGGACGTGCTGCATACTATCCCGAATAAAATTTGAGAGTGTCGCACAATCATCATTTTTAAATTTATTTATTAAAGCAAATCATGTCCAATTCTTTGATCGTTTGGTGCAAGAATATTCAAGACATTAGTCTTGAAGAACATGTAAGAATCAAAATTTCAATTTTAATTTCAAAACTGACAGAAAAACAATAACAACAACGAGTTGAATTCACAATATTGTTTACCAATTGGACCAAAAATAATCTAAGAAAATCACTCACCACCGCTAATATAAAAAAGAAAACACAAAACTATAGAAAGATCTCACCTACCAACGCTCAACCAAAATGAGAAAATAAAAAGAAGCAGGAAAAAAATTGTGGATTAAGCCGCATCACCCAAATACCGGTCCCCCACCCATTTTCTTTATTACATATGGATATATACACACATACACACGCAAAAGCCATTGAGCTCATCCTTATGATACATGGGATTTAGTATATAAGTATAATCGGCTTTGGTAAAATTCGGAAGGAGCACAATGAATTGAACCCATCTTAGTAGCTATCCTCGCTAATTACAAGACAGTTTCTCCGTCAAAATACTAGACGTTTCTGCCAGAATCCCCCGCCAAAATCTTACATTTGTCTGATCACATACATCAGACATCGCTTTGACAAAGAAATTTAAGAGAACTAATCAGTATCTTCAACTTTAAAAGTGAGCTGTAAAAGCATGGTTACAGACGGCTCAAGAATTGCAAAAAATTTTCAACTTTGCACTCGTGTTAAACAACTAAACAAAACTAATACAGAACATGCTGGTCAGAGAGCACACAATTTAACCATCTCATGTCAAAATCAAAACTCCATCGAAGCTACAATCTCTGGCATCTCTCCAAAACATCTGCGCGCCCTGAAGGGGTGAAGTTACTCTGTGATTGAAGTTCAAACACATACAACATGTGCCGCCATCTAGAGGCAAAGCTCCACAAATTCATGAGCAGAACCAGTAACACACTACTCTTATTCCACCACTCTACTTGTACCATCCAGCAAGTAACCACCTCAACAAGAAACAGAAGCCGCATGCCATAGCCTGTCGGAAGTTAAACATATATCGATTTGTGACTATCCTGAAGAATGGCTAAGCAGAGAAATGAAAAATAAGATGATGCATGGCGATACCAATTATATGTGATGTCCATTTGAGGCAAGAATAGATGCTTCTATCATAAAGGGAAATAAAAACTTATAATAGATATAACTATCGGTCTCTAAAAAAGGGAAAAGGTGAACCATCTAGCAGCCCTGATGAATGGTCATCCAAAGAACCCACTAAAATTCCCACTAGGGCAAGATGTTGCAGAACAGCACCTTTTAGTCCAGACAAAACTCGTTATTGGGCAGGACCTATAAAGAGCAATAATGGGAAATCTTTCTTGCCCATTATGATTCAGAGAACCAAGAGTGCTAATGATTCTTTTTCTTTCATCTAGTAAAGAATCAGAGCAAGATGAAGAAAACCTGGAACAGAAGAAGAAGGATGCAAAGTGACTTTTCTGTTTTCCGGCCGAACGCTCTGAGAAAGAAATTGACTAGTGTCCCATCATTGGTGCCAGTCAGTAGTCCACTCTGAGGATCAAACCTGAAATTCGTCAACATAAAGTCATCGGGTCATCAAATTACATAGACTATTATTACCGTAGTGAAAGCCTAAAATTTTGAGGAAAATAATACTACCTAGGTAAACGATGCCTTGGACATTTCACAAATCCCGCTAGCTGCAAAAAGAAGCTTAAGTTGATAAAAAACCGACACTAATAATACACGGAATTGAGAGAGAGAGAGAGAGAGAGAACCTGAGGAAGTGAAAGTAAAAAGTTCAGAATTTGCGGGAGGAAGAAGATCAGCAGTGTTTCACTGAACCATATTGAGTAGAAACGGAAAAATAATTAGCTCCAAAGCATTGTCAAGAATTCAGCTGCAATAGCAAATGCAACTGTGCAGATTGATGACCGGGAAAAAAAAAAGGTGGAAACTTGCAATTTTGGGACCGAGCGGAAGCTTCACCTAAGCTAAAAATTGGAACCCACATGATAATGACATAACTAATGACTTTTATGGTATCATTTTAAAACAGCAGCTCTCATTTTCCATAGATAATTTAACAGCTAATCGTGGAATATCACCATCAGGGGACAAGTTCAAAAGACATGTAATTACCCATCAAGTCTTCAAAGGACTTATGAGCAGAGCCCCATGACATTTCACTTCTCTAGAGTCTAAACAGCTAGTCACATGGCTTTAATTCCTTCAGTTTGGAATACAATCTACGAAGTTTAACTTGCTGTAAATCATTTACAAAACAAAGTATGGGTAGCATATACTAGTTTTCTAACTGGTGCAGAATAACTAGAATAATGCTTGTACTTCAGCTGCATAAAACAGCAGATGCAGGTAAGACAGATTAAAAAACCGAAAAAAGATAGAAGCACTTTCGCTTATGCCTGCACTTAATAGTTAACATCTCCTTAAACAGTGAAAGTGCATCTCTAAGATGTGGAAGGCCACAAGAAAGGGCCTACCTGTAATGTCCTAGAATCCCAACCACTGCCATTGTCATCCCAGCAAAGTAAGTGTACGTATCTCCAACAAAAACTGAAGATGGATACCTAAATTGGGCAGAGACATGAGTATTATCAGATGTTAGTTCTCCACATAGTAATAACAAATTCGAAATACCGAGAATAGACATTGATTAGATTACCAATTGTATGAAAGTAAAGCCAAGGATGTGGCTAACATCGGTTGAACAAGATAAATAGAAAATGCATGAGCCTGCATGTACTCGGGATCTTTCGATGCTCCAATTTGGATAATGTTGTGTAGCAGAATCTGTAAATGGATTAAATTTGTCAGAATCTTATATAACGGGATGCTAAATACTCACAAATTTGTGCTTACTGCAGCTGCAATGACAACTGTTTGCCCCACTTCGAGACCATTTAAGCCAGCATGAATGTTGATGGAGTTTGTGCAAAAAACCGCCAAAAGTCCCATGTATAACTTATAAATCCATCCTGTCCACATCATAATTAGATTTGGGACATAGAGGATATGCAACTCAATGGTCAAGACAACAATAAATATCTTGGTGATTGCCCATATTCAATCCTCTCCATATGTCCAACATTACTTACACCATCCATTATGAGTTTCCAGCCAGCGCATGAATCAAAATTAGGTTTTTACCCTCTTTTTTACTTAGGTCAGTAACAAAAAGATAGGTAGCTCAATCTATGTTATCCCAGTAGGCCAATATACTAACGCTCCAACGGGACATTTTGGAGAACAGATATAAGGTTATCTACATCAACATGCATGTCCACTCTAAATATCGTGTCCAGCTGTACACAATTTCCAAAAATAGATCACCTTGAGGGTGTGAAAGATATAGAAAAATACATGGAAAGCAAAAGCTTTGAATGCATTCACTGCTTAGAGACTTTTGAACTATGATCCTAATACATACCTAAGTCCAATATCTCCATACCAACGTATGGAATTAGAGGCTTTGGTATGATAATAGTTGTATGTCCAGCATAGGCCATCAGCAATGGAAGAGCAGCAAATGATGGTAGGATTAACTTCCTGTTCTTGCAGATTAGAAGGAAATCCAGAATAGAGTCAGTTGCATCTCATAATTTGTTCACATAAACCATGTGATGAATGGTTGAGCTTCTTATAACAACACGAGTTTTCTCATACTATCGAAGTAAATTCTCATATCATCTGGAAAAGATGGAGGATTGACAGATACTTACACTCTCCAGGGAACATCAAGGACATCATCCGTAAAACCAAGCAAAATCATGAAGCAAATTGATGCTAAGGCTGCATTATACTCAACAAGCCACTGCACAAAGTAAATAACAGAATTTTAATTTTGAATTAGCAAAGAAGGAGCTCAGAGTTGAAAAATACACGGGGGGAAGAACTTCATAAATCCAGTGTTACCAATGCTTTAGACGTAATCTGATAACACCGAGAGCTGTTTACTGGAGAAGTTAAGATGGAGAAAGGATGCACCAGATGGAAATTGGCATGACTCGACCAAAGCATTTAGAAAATAAATAACCAGAAGGAACAATTCCCTATGCATTTTTAGGACATGTTCAGGATGGTGGCAGGATTCATGACATGAAGTTGAGGCCTCAGGTTATGAAGAATAGGGTACAAGAATCACGTTTACAGCTCAAGTTCCAGTATGAGAAAATTTATGACCTCAAAAAGGGAGCCAAAAAGAAACGTAGAATAGTTAAGAAAAGTGCAGCATGCCAAAAGTTTGAAATTAGGAAGAAACTAAAGAAGTTCTCATTGAGGCTCAACTGACTACCAAAATTCAGCTACGCCACAAAACAACAACAGCCAACCAATAATCATGCTCGCCAACCATTCAAACAAAAGAACTTACATTTGAATCTGCTGTAAAATTGAAATACTGGAACACAATTGCCAAGACCAAGTATACGATCCCAACAGCAATTCCCAGTGACTCCGGCCTGCATATCAACAAGTATCATCACTACATTTGCCAAAGAAGAGCCACAAAATAGGAAGCCAACATATTTTCTGACTGATCCAACTACATATGGAAACCTGAGTTTAGGCCTTCCGTAATCACATGCAGGTGAACAATATATTAATCCAATGATTCCAAACAAGCAACAAACAACTCTCCTATATCACAACAAAACACAAAATTCCAATACCAAGGGTCTGGGATATAACTTAAATCTGCAGCCTAATGAGACAAGACCATATCATTTGAAGCTGCAGCTTCCCACTCCCAAACCACAGCTTCTAATTCAAGCCATTGCAATTCTTCACTCCATAATGTAGGAAATGAAAATGCAAATCACGTTACCGAAAACCACAAATAACTACATCACAAATGCAACAGGTCCTAAAATTAGTATTAGCTACTTCGTCTCATGGAGCCAAGTGAATTCCACTCCTCTCTAGCTCAATGCAGCATGTAAAACGCAGCAGAAAACCAGCTAATTCTATCCACAACCACGACAAAAGATCGAAATATTCCCCTAAAATCGTGGAAATTCGCGCGAAATACTCACACTTTCACGGTTCCCTGAGGGGTCCCCTTCTTGTTGATGTCGTATCCGAACAAGTTCCGCCGCAGGACGTATCTGGAAGCGACGGGGATCAGCTTCACCGTGGCGAAGAACCCCGCGAGGCTGAGGCCGGCGTTGATGAGGATCGACCTCCTGACCTCCCGATCGATGTCGAAGTGGCGTAGGATCAAGTAGAGGTACGGGGCCAGGAAGAGAGCCGAGAGCTTGAGGATGAAGCCGAGCTTCGGCGGGGCGATCGGGGGATCGATCGGCGCGGCCTCCGCGGGTTTGGGCTCGGCCTTGATGGCCTCCTCGTTCTGCGGCGGCTTTGCGGAGGCGTCCGAGGAAGCGGAAGCTCTCTTGCGAGCTGCCATGGCTGAATCTTGGGAGTCGCTCAGTGAAGAGAAGAAGAAATAAAAACCGAGTCTTGATTTTCAGCGAACCTTCTCTGTTTCTCTCTCTCTGTCTCTCTCGGTCGACCTGAAGTTCGCTTTGGAGCCACGTCGGATTCACACGCGTCACGGTCCCTAATCGGATTCCGCCACGTGTCTCGACGTGTCCAATCTAGTCACGTTCCGCCACGTGTCTCGACCCGTTTTAGTCTAGTCGCATTCTGCCACGTGTGTGTGAACCTATTTGTCGATGAAAAGTGAATTGGATGATATCCACGTTGAATTCTTGAAAGACATCGAGATGTTTTTGCCTTTGTCTTTTTGGCCAGACATGAACCATGCACTAAAGTGTTTTTTTTTTTTTTTTTTTTTTTTGAGTCTTAACAAAGTCATTCATTTTTATTAAGCATTTGATATTTACAAACTCATCCATTTTTATTTTTTTTTAAGGCGTTATGGAAATGGTTCAATTTGTGATTACTGAAAAAATCTACTATGCAATACATAACGCTCCATCCGATCTCAATTTACTAAGTTTTTCCATCTATAAAATCTTAGACGTATTTCTACTAACATGTACTATTTCGAAGGTTCAATTACTTTAAAGCAATAAAACAAAAAAAAAAAGTACTTCAAAAGAGGTTTATCTAAGATGCATTAAAAGTTTTTGTTCAAGGGAATGCAAACAGAGCACAAAGAACAGAAGGGCGTAAAAGATGTGTTAATTGCGTTAGTTAGGGATATTAAACATTTTGGTGAAACTAGTATCATCCATCTATTCCAAAAGCGTCACTTTAGCTCTTTTCTTGAGATTAGTAAATATCTAAATCTAATGCAATCACGTGAAATAGATGCTTATGGACAAATTTGACTTTCTCAAAACAACGCGTAATAAGTGTGGACTACAAATGTTCATATTTTTTTTTTTTGGTCGAAACAAATGTTCATATTTGACAACATGGTTTTAGTATAATGGATCGGAAAATGGAGGCTATGCATGGAATTAACACCTTAATTAGTTACACACACAAAAATACACAATAAGAATCTACTTGTCTGTCCCAAAAGATGCAACCCTTGAAAATTAGAACTATACTCTAAGCTTATTTCTAGCAACTTAGAGATAATCATGGTCCTATTTATGTTTCCACAATTTAGAAATGCTTTAATAGATAAAGGAAAATAATTCAAAAACAGACGGTTATGATTGTAAATGAATAAAATCTTCACTAACGCAATAGATGTAGCCGATATTAATTGCAATTTTTGTTTTAAAAAGTCAATTTCTTGTTCCGGTCCATACGCTCCCGTTTGTGGCCTTTTGAAGTGTGAATTCTAGAAATCTATATCACGTTTTCTGGAAGGTTTATTTTATTTTATTTTTGGTCTGACGTTTTCTATCAGTTGACTTGTCTTATTTATTGCCAAATCTCAAATTTTTTCACTTAATTTTTCTTTCTTCTTTCTCTTCCTATATTTTTGGAAAATTCATCATGAAAGAAAGAGAGAGAAGTAAGAGAAGACAAAAAGCAATCCAAAGGAAAAATGAAATAAATAATTTTTGCATTTTGATTCAATATGTAATGTGATCTATAAATTATAATCTAATGTGTAATATAATCCATGAAGTTTTAATTTGTTAAACATGATTTTTAAATTTGTCTATAAGCTATATAAAAATATTCAAGGTTATCCCAAAATTTGAAAATGGAACGACGGCATAAATCATTTCTATATAATTCAGGAGTTAAGTTGAGCATGTATAAAAAATTCAAAAATTATATTATATATTTGATCAAAGTTCGTATAATAGTCATTCCATCATCCCAGCACCGAGAAAGGAAGGGAAAAAGGAAGGGAATTAAAAACACCGCCAACGACAAAAAACAAAAACAAAACGGCTCCTCCGGGGGGCGTACACATTTGCTTTCCTCTTCTTTCTCCTCCTCCGCCTGCAGTTTCAATTGTCTCTCTCTCTCTCTCTCTCTCTTTATCTCTCTTTTCACATAACGCTTAGGAGAGAGTTGATATAAGTCGATGCGCCGGTCGTCCATCTCTCTCCTTCTGCCTCTCCTCCTCCAATGGCGGGCCACCACTCCTCGGCATCGCCGCACCAGGCCTTCGCCTCCCGCCTCCTCCTCCTCCTCACCGTCCTCCCCCTGACCCTCGCCTGCTTCGCCTTCCTCCTCCAGTGGCGCGGCGGCCTCAACGATCCCGTCACCCGCTGGTCCCCCGACCGCCTCGAGTTCCCCGGCATGGAGGACGCCGCCGCCGCCGCCGCCGGCTCCAATGTGCCTTCCCGCGGCGATCGCTCCGGCTCCGGCTCCGGCTCCGGCTCCGGCTCCGGCTGCGTCGACGTCCTCGGCCGGAGCCGGACGGCGTCGTTCCCGTACTACCGCGATTGGAAGTTCGATCTCGGATCGGATCTGCGGCCTCAGGTGAGCTCGGCTCTCTGGTCCGGTTGCGGTGCGTTCCTGATTGAGCGCGCCGTGGTTTTTTCTTTTTGCTGATCGGAGCTCGACGCTAGGAAAGACGCGTCGTGTGTGTACGTGAAGGAACGCGTTGATGATCGTGTGTGGACTCTTTACTGATGTATGCTTGCGCAGCGTGCGAAACGCGTCGTGACTTACGGACCTGTGAGATCGCGATTTTTCCTGAGATGGAGTTGGATTTTGAGTGAGCTGCTCGAGTTGATATTTTGAATTTTTCCTTTTTATTTCAATCTCCAGTTTGCGTGTCGGCCGTGTTCGATATGTGGACTGGTGAATTTAGCCCTCGCATTTGCATGACCCAATCACAACACTACTGCCAGAGATGTATGGTATATTTAGGATGACGTAATCAGCTCCCATGTGTATGAATTGAGTCTGTCTCTATCATACCGAGCAAGGATCAGTGAGTTAACGAACTTACTCCATAAGAAAAGCGAACTTCTTGTCATGTGATTTGCTAACTATGAAGATGGAGCAGCCAGTATGGCGTTGGTTTCATTAGTCAGAAGAAGATGTACCAGTATTATGTATGGAACATTGTGCAGTATGTACGAGTGGAAGGATGAGTTGTCAAACTGGTCAGAGTCTATCAGTTAGATCATTCACTCAGGTGGTAAACTTTGTTAAGTCATGCTCTATATAATCAATATATATTTTTAACCAAAAAAAAAAAAAAAATTGATATATACTAATAGCTTAGTTAAGCCTTGAGAAAAGCTGGCCTTTTTCTTTCTTTTTTTTTCAAGAGTTGCATACTATGTCTTGGCATTTCAAGATGACCTTGCGCTTTGTGGTAATAGAGTAGGGATTTTCATTTGACCGAGGAAATGCCTTTCCATCCATAGTGCAGAATTGGAGAACCCTGTTGTGTCGTCTCTTATAACATGAGTACCAGACCTCTGTCATCTAATTTTATCCAATATGTTAATTTTTTTTTATCCTGCCTAACAACGAATTTTGGGGAAGATTATCTCAACTGGCAGGTTCACATTAATAAAATCCTAGCCTTTTCACACAGCCAGTGGAATGATATTAGCTCATCTTAATATATTGAGGGTGATTTCATAAGTATCTCTTGAATGAGTTTTGCTTCTCAAAATGGCAAGTTTTAGGCTGATATTTTATTTCATTCCTTTTCCTTGCCTCCCTTCCTCTTCTGACCAAAAAAGAAAAGAATTCTCATCTAATTATTCGTGAGATTTCATAAGGTAGATAGTTGTTTTGTTTGCATATGACAACCTTTGTTCTATTTCCTGCTAAAGTGATGTACAGGTGACTTAATACGTCTATTGTATTTTTTCAGATATGCATTACGACCAGCACGTCTGCGGGCCTAGAACAGATACTACCGTGGATATTTTATCATAAGGTTATTGGAGTATCAACTTTCTTCCTTTTCGTGGAAGGAAAGGCTGCCTCACCTGACGTGTCTAAAGTTTTGGAATCCATTCCTGTGAGTTGAAATTATATGTTTTCTCTTAATTATATAGACAGGAGCCCACATGTTCTGCAGTGATTTCTCTTGTTGTTTCCCATCAAATTTTTATCCGTGATTATTTTATAATTTGCTGAGGATTTCATTTTCAGGGGGTCAAGGTCATATACAGGACGAGAGAATTAGAGGAACAGCAAGCAAAAAGGTTTGTATGATCCGTATGTTAGGAAAGTCATCTATCTATAATAGTGTTCTGATGCTTTCCTATTTGAACATATGATGATACTTCAATCAATTTAAGACGTGATACAATGCAGAGATTCTTGACAAAAGTAATTAGGTGTAGAAGTACAATCAACATATGCAATCATTGATATTACATGCAAACCTACTACAACAATGATTGAACCATTTCCTACTCCCATTTCTTTTCCTTTTTGGCTAAGTGCCGTTTCCTACTTAAATAGGATCAGCTGAGTGGATCCTGACGATCATGCCAGCTTTTCAACTGTGTTAGCTCACCACTATGTGATCGGTTGAAAAGAACAAGGAAATCTGAAGTTGTTCTATATGTCTGACCAGCAACCATTCTATATGTCTGACCAGCAACCATTTTTGCATCTTGCTCGACTTCTCCAATTTTGATGAATTTATTTTGATTTTCGTATTTTATGTCATGTTCAGCCGTATCTGGAATGAGACTTGGTTGGCAAGCTTCTTCTACAAGCCATGCAACTATGAGCTATTTGTGAAGCAATCCCTAAATATGGAAATGGCTATTGTCATGGCAAGGGTATGTAGAGTATTTTGGTTAATTCTATCATCCAAAATTTCTTTTTAAATTGTTTAGAGAGACATTTGAATCCTTATTAGTAACTTAACACCTTCTTTCGATTTTAGGATGCAGGGATGGATTGGATCATTCATCTTGACACTGATGAGCTCATATATCCAGCAGGAACTCGTGAGTATTCACTGAGACAGCTGCTAGCTGATGTGCCTGGAAATGTTGATATGGTCATTTTTCCAAATTATGTGAGTGAAATGTCTTTAGCATGTGGAAATGAATGCCGTGTCTACCCTACAATATCCTGATCATCCACTAATATTCGATCATTTTATATCAGGAAAGCAGTGTGGAGAGAGATGATGTTAAAGAGCCCTTTAGTGAGGTAAGGTTTTTGATCATTTTGTCATCTATCCTTCAGCTGATTTTAGTAGTAATGAATATAACTTAAGTGGCTGAAAAATCAGAAGTTTTCAACGTCAGCATAATTCGGTGCACAATCACTTTGACAAGGTTAAAAGGCATGATTAATTTTGAAGCTTTCCGATAGATCTGTCAACTTGGTTAAATATAAAGCAGCTCATGTTTTACTTATTTAACATCGAACTTTCTGAGGGACATTCTGCTATTTTTACTGGAAGAACATCAATCGATATCTTGCACGCATTCTGTTCTTGGTCCTTACGCTGCATTGGATAATTTAGAGACACATATTCTACTCTACATCATCATTAAATATCTATGTTGAGTTTTGGATCAATCCATGTCTTCACCATTACTCTTTATATCAATCTAATTGTTAGTCTCTTACAGGTGTCAATGTTTAAAAAGAACTATGACCATTTAACAAAAGATGTATACTTTGGCAATTACAAAGATGCAACCCGTGGTAATCCAAATTACTTTCTGACTTATGGAAATGGGAAGGCTGCTGCTCGTATTCAAGATCATCTTCGTCCCAATGGTGCTCACAGATGGCACAACTACATGAAAACCCCAAAGTATGGCTGTGGTTCTATCCTTGTTTACTTGACTTTTGGCTGATGATATAGAGATGCCATGTCTACATAATCATGTAGTTAGGTGTTCCAAATGTTTCTCCTTTGTTTAGAAAGTGTTTATGGGGTCTCATCTTGTGCAACACACGCATTTTTGGCCATGTCCTTTGTTTGAAGTTGATGTCACCTCATTTCATACTGCTGACTCATTATTGTGTGTGATCTGTTGTAGTGAGATTAAATTGGAAGAGGCTGCTGTTCTGCATTACACATATCCAAAGTTTTCAGATTTGACATCAAGGCGTGATCGGTGTGGCTGCAAGCCTACTAAGGAGGATGTGAAAAGATGCTTTATGTTGGAGTTTGACCGAGCAGTACGTTCCCATACTATACTTTTCCTTCCCACCAGGGCTTTCATCGCCAGCTCCTAGCAACAGGACAGAATTTTTTGGAAACTTTGAGAATTCAATTTCCATTTGACTGGCAACTAAAATTATAATTGAAGATGCAAGATTTTTTTTCCACATTGTGAATATGCATATTTTTAACGGTTAAAAGTATATTTGTAGGCTTTCATTATTGCATCGACTGCAACAGAGGAGGAAATGCTTCGCTGGTAAATACATTTCACCATCATTCTATCTTCCAAGACTCAAGTATCTTTTACAGTGTTAATTTTTGGGTCCTTCTGATTGGAACAAGGAACGAAAATCCCTACTAACTGGGCGGTACCATTGGTTCCATTTGCATATTAGGAATGAAAATTGGTGGTAAAGGAATTGATTTGACCTAAGTTTAAACAATTTACTCTTTTTCAAGTCGTCGGATAAAATATGGCTATTTACATGTACTTGTATTCTTCATGTGGCGTATGATCATTAATGAGAATGACGTTGCTGTGCATTTGGAGCTAGACTGCCATCATGTTAGGTCCTAGACTATCATATCTCTGTCCCGGGTCTTACGTATTGAAAATCCCTTAACTGAGAGTAGAGACACAGCCATCAGTCACCCTAGGGTCTAGCATGTATGACAGGATCTTGAGAATGGTATCTGTGTACTCATTTACATTTCTAAAAAGATGTGATGTTTTTTTACCTGGATCAGTTCTCAGAAGTAATCTTTGTCATTATGGCAATGCATTTGAATTCTGAAGTTATCTCGTGTGCATTTCTTTCTTTTTTCCCTTCAGGTATCGAGAACGAGTCGTATGGACTGACAAGACTGTGAATCTTAAACTTCTCAGGAGAGGCATTTTGACTCGCATTTATGCTCCTATGGTAAGTCCTAATTTAGGTGTACCTTTAAATTGTACAGTAAGCAGGTTTATGGTAGTGAGATACTTTTATAAGATTGAAGAAAATCAATTTTAGCGTTTCCTTTCCAACTTTACAGGTTATTGTGCAAGGATTAAGGGAAACTGGTGTTTTCAGCTCTGTTATAGCATCAGCACAGACGACTCTCTCGAAGGACAAGGTTGTGTCCATTGAGAGCAGAAACTCTTCTAGGAAACTTGAATCTGGAGAAGTTTCCTCAAGAAAGATAGGTACCAACAGAGAGTCTCAAGTAATCGCAAGAAGAGTATTGGAAAGTACTGAGAGCGACATTCACCCTTCAGCAGTCCCACCATTATCTCCTCCTGGTGCGGATGACTCTCACTTATTGTCTGATGAATTCAGGATACAGTGACTGTTGCCTCCTTATAACCGGTTTTGTTTGAAGAAACGCACAAGATTTACACATGTGCCAAAGTGGAATGTGCCTGGTGAGAGAGATTGGAGCAGATCTAGCCAGCATTGGACGTTCAGTTCTAGTTTTAGGGTTCTTCCCGATCACTACCCAAGCGTTGATGTACATTTCGGGATTTCGAGCATAGAGCACTGACTTGGAGGGATTTTTATTTTTTTTCCTACATTAGGCCGATCTTTTCTGCATTTGCCCCATCCTCCTTCTGGTTATCTTGGGTCTCTCCCAGGAATGCCAATCTTATATTTTATTCATAAACTCAAGACATTTTTTTTCACTGGGGGTGGTGGATTTACTTTTCACCCCCATTTACATACAAATAGTCACTTTAGGAAGATTTTACATTGCATTTCCACTCGTGTTCAAAACTGTCTTCAGTCTAAACTTCACATGTCGTAGCAATTCATTTACAGGCTACAAAATGCTTGTACGTTGGCATATCGGCAGTCCTCTTTGCTGCTGCCCTGTCTGGATGTTTATTCTTCAGAGATATTACATCCCAAGGTTATTCTATCTGAACTGTAACCAGGAACTGCTGAGACTTTTCCACTGTGTTTCAGAGCACAACTTGTCCTTCAAACCGTACGGAGCTACATTCCAACTCCAGGAGTAGGTAATGACCTCAGTTGCAGGAAACTCAATTGTCAATTTAGCTCTGTGTGCTATAATTAATCCCAAGAATGAATACATGTCAATTTACAACGAGATAGTTTTACACAAGTGAGAATGAAAGATGGCAAATGCCCCCAATTCCCGGTGGGTAAAAGGAAAAAACCCAAATACAGGGAAAAGAGGGGCAAAGACTGCTTAAATGAACAACAAAACATGGCCTCAGCAATTATGCGGAGGAAAGGGACAAGTAATTGCATGGTAAGGGACAAGTAATTGCATGGTGTGTGTATAAGTTCTAAACAAGAATGTCTTCCCTATCTGCATCACCTCCTCAATAGCTTGAGCACATCCCCTACCAGATGTGTGTATAAGTTCTAAACAAGAATGTCTTCCCTATCTGCATCACCTCCTCAATAGCTTGAGCACATCCCCTACCAGATGCAGCGAACCGGTGACAAGTACCTGTGCAGTGTATATCCACCAATAAGATAGATAACATGACCAATGGTCCAATATACGAGCATGTAAACCACTATATACACATCTCCTGTCCCTATTTTTCACTGAAAGGTTGATATTGTGTATCATGCTGCTAAGAACCGACAGCAAGGTGAAGGTTAAAAAAAAAAAAAAAAACTCCGACGACCAGAATCATTGAGAGGACCATGTATGCTTTCAAATTCAGAATCTCTTTTGCACTCAAGTAGAAACACATGTATTTTCCATTTGGCCTCACAAGTAGTTTGGCAAGACTCTTCTAGTAGCAACCTATGGACATCATGTTGACGACAGAATGGTTTACCTGAAGGCGTAAAGAAGGGTTTTCCTTAACACAGTCCCTTAGCCACTTTATTGTCAATGGCAACGAAGGCATCACCGCACTGCAAGCGAAATTCCGATCTGCTGGATTGCAATTGGAAATGTCTTCGTAAAGAAACTCGTGAGGGGGCAAGAAGTCTACACCGTCCGTCTTGGAACTCTTGTCATGGGAAATGTCTGCTCATGTTTAAAGGAAGTGTCACAAGCTCAAGTGAAACTTAAACATTTTCCCATACATTAATCAGTAAACTTATTGTGGTGGAAGCATATTTTCAATTTAGTGGCGACTGGCAACATCAACCTAAACTCAGCAGAGGCGGTATGGTTTGATCGATTAGATAACAACTATGAACTACCCCTTGTTACAGCTTGCTGTGAACTCCAACTAACATTACCAGAAACATGTGGAGGAGTGAAGCTAATACCAGAATTAATAGCAACAGCAACAAACTGTAAGGGAAAGGATTGACATGATATAGTAGTTTGAGGCCACCTCTAAAACTATGGTTCTGGGACTAACGAGGACCCCATTCATGGTACTCAAACAGGCTGCAGTTCATTTACACTATTTTCTGTAAGTTTGCTTGTTTTGTGAGTAGACAAACCTTTGCCATGTATAATCTTCTCCCAAATCCTTTGGAGGTTATACTGCCATGACAAGTCCCTGTTGGTAGGAATATCTGATGTAATAAGCGAAGTACCAGAAGTGACTTTACTATATGTTGACATGCTAGGGACAAACAAAGCCTTTGAGAAATGGGTCCCTGCACAAGATTAGAACAAAACTCTTAACCACTCATCTGCAAGCCTTACAAAATGACATATAGTTTGACTAGTCTACCGGTAATGCTCAAATCTCAACAACCAACATTGCATCCACTGAACCAGCAGCAACAGAAACTTGTATCACCTCACTTATGATAAGTGCTTAAAATTATTTCCAGGATAAAGCTGATGCACTGATTTCTACATAAAGATAACATACCCCTTTTCTATTAAACAGTTATTATACAAGGTGTTACTGATGGGTAAGAAGAACGCAGCTAACTGGCAAAATACGCTTTGATAACAGAGTGAGGTGAAGTCATCCTGAAGACCCTGATCACCATCAGACATTAGAAGCATACAACAAAGAGAACTGAGGCATCAAAGCACACATGATAACATTGATAAAGCAGGGAATGAGAATGACAGCCATCAAGAGAAATATCTTGCAAATCAATTAGCAAATCAAATGCCTTCATGCATTAAATGTCAGGATGCAAAAAGAAATATCTTGCATCATGAAGGGTGCATATTTCTTTTGAAGTGGATATACCTGATGAACCACAAATATTCACAAGTCGCGGGAGCAGAATTTGAGGGTCTCTAACATCCATGCAATTGAACAATAGAATCTGCCAAATACAAAACAAGCAAGGTATCAAAAACCCATTTATCAAGCAAAACTGAACTTCTTAAATGACAAAAAATGTGTCTTGTCTTAGCAAAAATATACCTGATAGAAGCAATTCAAAATACTTACACCTCAAAAGAAATTCAATCTATGAGTACCTTTACCTGCTCTGACATCTTATTAGATGAATTCACACAATCCTTTTCATAATTGAGGCAGCCATTTCCCCAGAATGACTTCATATTGTGAACATCAAAAGAAGTAGATGGTGGTGATGACAATGGCGATAATGTTTTGTTTGCTTTAGCGGCACCAGAGAACCATCTGGCACAAGCCTCCATGCTCTCAGGACTATGAGCTCCGTCCAAGTAGAAAGTCAACTCTCCTGAATTTTCCGAAGTATCTGCTGAACCATTCAACATCAAAGGAGCATCATGGACAATCTGTGCCCTTCCAGAAAGGCGCGCTGTTGAAAGACCTCTAACAAATGCAGGAGGCAGTTCTGATCCCACCACCTCCTCATCCTGCTTCTGACACCAGCAGATTAGGATGTCAGAATGATGTGGTTGCCAGATTCAAATAATAACGATATACTTATAACACAAAATAATTAGACAGGAGCACCATCCCCTTGACATTTAAGGGAAAATAAATAATGGATATTCACTGACACTATGGTACTTTGCTGCTCAGTTATAAATTAACATTGAGATGTACAATGCCATTGTGCATAAGGTTTGTCATCCAAGTGTAGTCTCATCACTTTAACCCAAATTGTTGAACCATTTCTACACATATTAGGGGCTTAAGTCTGCAGGTTTGTCCATTTAAGTTCTGTTAGAAATTCAAGAGAGGCCCACAGGAATACAAAGTAACCTTTTCGAGTAGTTTTTCCCAGTTTCCGGTTCTCTGAAGCCAGCATTTGCAGAGTGAAACAGCAAGCCCAGCATTGACAAGCTGGTGATCACCAGACAGGCTAAGTGTTTCTCCGCCCCACCTTTGAATATCAAGCGGTACAGCTACTTGCAATGGAACCTATAAGAAAAGGCTTGTGGGCTTCAGATACTACCAGCACAAGTTCAAGGTTTGTGTGTGTTGACAGTAACTTCAACACCTCCAATAAATCACAGCCACTAATAGCAATAATGTGCATATAAATGAGGCAGGAACCATATGTAATAGCCATCTGAAATATTTCAGTCTCTCCTGGGTCCTTATAACTGTGAAATATTCAAAGGATGACATATAGAGAAGACAAGCTCTTTACACATCAAATAAGTGAGCTAGATTTTTTGCTAATCGAATCGTATAATCCCACAAAGATCCAAACGGCCGATAAGAAAAGAAATACCACTTGATATTGAGAATTAGAATGTCATAAGATCTCCAACTTCAATACACAATATTTACCAATTTAACAGCCCATTAATTTGTTAAAGACGTGTAGACAATAAAAAAAGAAAGATCCCTTAACCCATCTATATTCAAACTAGCAGCACTAGAACCAAACAGCTTTAAGGTTATCTTGTCCATCCAAAAGTTAATAGGTCTAGTTTGGTAATTCCATCAGGATTTGATTCAGGTTCAAGGTAACATTTGCTCGCAAGTTGCATGCACTACAGCATGGGCCCAGTGTGGGTTTGATATTACAACTTTTGTTCACTTCTTTCTCTCCTGATTGGCTCACAAAATGTTTCTTTCAGATCAAGAAGAGTTATTTCCAAATGATTTATTCACTGATGGTGAGTAACGATTAATGCAGAGGATAAAAAACATAAATACAAAGCAATGGCCAGGACACTGTTCATCTATTATAGGATTTTCTCCGACTTGGTGCTATCACTGCTATGTAAAAGAATTTTGAGAAAGGGAAGGGTAAGATACTCTCTTGCTTGATTCTGGTTTTAGGGTACTCCTAACCCCAATAGCAAGCCATGCCTACTTTTGAAAGTTTACACAATCATTAATAATGTCCATCTGCAAAAATATATCCAAACTACTCGCACATTTGACTCCTATAAGAAGAAAGAACTATCAACTCATTGGAAAAATGCCTCCTTTGCTGCTAAAACCAATCCTCCAATTTAATTAACAAGTAGGCAGGTTTGTACTTGATAACTTAAGATTGGCAACATACGTAGCAACTGCTACTAAACTTCAGGAAAAAGAAAAGGTAGTCTAACTACCACTTGAGAAATGAGCTGATCACTGTTAAGAAAAACGATCAGTGTATCATGATTAACAGGGAAAACAATGAGTCCTCCAATTTAAATAAACAAGTAGGTAGGTTTATAATCGATCACTTAAGATTGGCTACAAAACATAGCAACTGCTACTAAACTTTAGGAAAAGGCAGAGGTAGTCTAACTACCACTTGAGAAATGAGCCGATCATTGCTGAGAAAAACAATCAGTCCATCATGATTAACAGAAAAAATAATTACCGTTAGTCCACCTGCTGTCTCCTCAAGAACATCCATTGCCTCAGATAGTTGGGGAACAGTGAATGCTGGAATTTGAGGCTTCAGGAACAAGGAAGTCACGAAATTCAAAATAGATACTCAAATTTCAAACAACATATGTTGCTTTTATGATAAAGGAAATGCTGCAATAAATAAACTTTGTTAAAGGACAATGCTAAGCTGAATTTAAGCCTGTTAGCAAGAGCCTTACACCTTGAAAATCCCAGCCTTATGAGAAGCAATCTGCCCTAGGGTGTCTCCTGCATAGCACAAGACATGTTAAGCTTGATTTGTTGACCCTCCTTTTGGACATGATTGACGTAGGCACATCTAAAACCAATTAAGCAGTGATACCAATGGTTGGGGCTTAAGAATTAAAGCAAATTCAAGTTGTCGAGGGAGACATGAAAAATAAACACACCCAGAGATTCTGTATGATCCATCCCAAGGGAAGTAATGCCACAAACGACAGGCTCTTTTATCTGCACAGTAGCACCAAAAACAGTGAACATTGACTGCCTTATTGTCTTGACATTCAAGGTTGTTCATGGGAGAGGAGAAAGAGATATTGGTATAAGGTTTCTCGCTGGCATGCTTTCCATAATTAAATTAAAGGAAACGCACATGAACAGTTTTATAATTGGAAAAATAGCTCAAAATTAGCGTAGGTGTATATACCACATTTGTTGAGTCCTTTGTCCCTCCAAGACCTACCTCAATTATCGCCACATCAACCTATTGAAAAAACAATTCTGTCAAGTGGCACTGACCAAAATCCTTGAAAACACTGATTAACTGAGTAGCCACCAGATACATTGACATTTAAATTCACCATGGACAACCAATACAGGATAATATACAGGAACGTTAAACTGCGCCAACAATTATATTTTGCAGAGAGACTGCATAGGTATCAAAAAGCAAATGACTGTACTTCTATAACAAAGGAAAATGTTATAACTCAACTTTCCTTACTAATAATCTTGGAAAAGCTACTTAAATCAAGCATGAAATACCAGAAGACGAGAAAATCTTACATAATTAGCATTGCGGTTTTACCTTATGAGCATGCATGACATCTCTCTCTCCCCCTCCCTCCCTCCCTCCCTCTTTTCTGGCTACTCAACTTTCCTTACTTATAATCTTGGAAGTGCAACTTAAATCAACCATGAAGCACAAGACGACCGAGAATGCGTTATATAATTAGCATCAGAATCTTACCTTATGAGTATGCATGACAACCCCCCCAAAAAAAAAAAAAAAACCCAATTTCCACACAAAACTCAACATTAAGCATGGAGGCAAAAACAAAAAATTAAAATAGAACTACATTTTTTCCCTACTCATGTTTGCAAATGCAGAACATGGAAAAGAGGCTGAGAAATATGAAAAATCAAAATCCTCATTCATATCTAAAAATTTGACTATATTTTCATCTAGAATTTGCATACATTCTCCATTAAATACAAGGTCATGAACTCTTGCATTGTCACTTTGATGAAAACCGCAAACCCGGCAAAGAAGCTTTAGAAAAATGTAAACAACTCTTTGAAACATAAGTTATTAGCTGGATTAACAGATAATGCTGCCTCTGGCATAAACAAACTATGTTGCAGGATATTTATGCTTGGACAAAATCTTTATGATTGGAACTACATAAAACTAAAGAAAAAGTACATAGGCTCTTTGGAAAGTGTTTCCCATATAAGATCCGGAAGTATTAAGCCAATTTCATGGGTTAGCTCAGACTGCCTCAGAGCCTTGTATCTGCTTTCTCAAATTAATCTCTAGAAAGTCTCGTTAAACATAGATCCAACACCCAAACAAGCCTTTAATCTCGTCAAGTTGCAATATGAACCAGGGATATATTACTTCAGCAAACAAATCAATCAACACTATCATAAGTATCAACATTATTCTGAGAACTATCTTCTGCCATCATCCAGTTGGCAGGCCAAGACAGACTCTAATTAAGTGAAGTAAAGAGATCAAAGCAACTCTTGCTGCAACCAGTTCAAACAAAGAGGCATCATTATGTATGGAACTATGGAAGCAAGAAACAAATCACAGCATACCTGTTCAGATATGAACATTTTAAAAGCCAGTATCGTGAGAAATTGGAATAATGGTGGCATCGGTAGATCTTCCGAAACATTTTCCTGTAAATTAAAATCTCCGAATTAAAAGTACAATCCATGCAAATCACCTCCCCGAATAAAGTATCAGATTACTCGAGCACATTCATGAATCATCAAGACGACAATTTAAGCACAGAGCCACAAATTCAAGAGCAAGTGTCGTCAGTCAAATTCAAAGTTCACTTAAAGAGAAATTGATGTTTGAGATGCTTCCAGAAAAGAAGTTGCAGCTTTAGAGAAGAATGAGGTAATTGAAGTTTTAACATATTCCAATGTATTAACTTGGCTGTCAAAGCTGAAAAACGCAGCGACCTAATCAAGAAGTGTGGTTGTTTACGCCACAAACAGGAAGCTCCCAGTTCCTCATACAAAACATAGAACCCACAGTGGTCATTACTTGTGCCTATCAAGAGCCAAAGTTGGTATAACTAAACCAATCCACAAAGAGACAACATATTACCTTCAGTTGACTCCAGCAATCCCAAAAATATAGCAGGAACTTGTCCTCAGACACATCCAACCTAAACAAAGTACATTCAAACAGAATCAAGAGATGTTGACAGTGCAATTAAATTCATATACCTAAAATAACTTCACTCAGAAACTGGAATGAACAATCTGATCCTAGAAAATACAACATGATTTCATTTGATTATAATTGGTACAATCATAGTTAAAAACAATTCAGACGCAGTTTCTGCTCTTAAATAAAAGCCTGCCGGACATCGACACTTTCACAAATAGACTGATGGTTAGAAGATTCATCAGCATGGTGCATATGTCAACAGTCACCATCCAAGTGCAAAGCTCTCATATGACAGAATCATTAGCTGCCTCATGTATGTGTTGTAGAAAAACTTATGGGGTTTCAATAATGACTTAAGTTATTGTCACCGCAAAACTTCACTTTACTCCATACAGTCAAAAAATCATCTGCTCCCTGGTTATAAAAATTAATAGATGAATGGCCATGTGACATTAGCCTTGGCCGAGTAGCTGTCTAAAAAATTCTTGAATTTCAAGGTGGGAATGTACTTGTATCACATCTAATCAGTCAGATGATTCAGAAACAAAGTCGATTATCTATTTCTTGACAGTGGGGTAAACTACAAAATGAAATGCCATCATAGTGCTAGCATACTTGATGTGCAAACAGATAAGTCTCAATTTCCTCCACTTCTAAATTATGGAAAATATGAAGCCATCAGCTATTCAACATCAAACATCACCCATAGTGATTCATCACGTTAATATAACACCATCTGACACCAGAGAAATAGGTTTACTAATCTATAGGCTGCAATAAAAACACAAGTTGAGAAGGTGCTGACCCATCCAAGCGGAACCTTTCCCTCACATCAATAAGGTGAGGGGATGTGAACAGTCCAGTCCTAAATCCACACTCTCGCAAAATAGCCTCACAGAAAGCACATGTTGAACCCTGCAATATAAATCAGAAAATGTATGTAAGAAGACACGAAACACTGTCATGAATGGGAAATTTGTGGTCACTATTATTCTGAAGAAACGTTTACATTATATTACGACATTGAAGACCATAGAGACATGCAAAGGCAACATTGATTTCTACTGAAGAAATCAACAATAACTTCCATTTAAAATAACCCGTAATAGGAGATAAGGGGATTTTTACAGGTTGAATTAACATCTGTTGAGGTGGCAAACGAGTCCAATAGAGATGGCAGAACAGAAGAACTTAAAATTACCTTCCCTTTAGTTCCAGCAACATGTATTATTTTAAGCCCAGCAATCTTTTCCTCCAACCCGAGTATCTACGAAGATAGCCAAACAATTGATTTAGTAGACAAAGCCCACGTTTTCATTATGTTAACCATTAAAGGCCAGATGAGCTAGGAAAAGCTCATACTGCATATAATAGCAAGGATAATAGCAAAAGCAAGAATACTGCATAACTAATATGCAAAGGCACTGGATAATTAGAAAAAAATAGTTTTTACTGCATTATCGCATTACTTTCCTAGGTCAAAAGTTGATGCAGTAGCATGTGAAAAGACTTCTACTCATAATTGCCATACCTCAAAATGCATGGAGTTGATTAAAAGAGATGTTCCTACTCTATTTAAGCATGACTGCTAAGTTCCAATGTAAAACCATGAAGTCAGTCCATATACATTCATATCTGAATGACCGTGGAATTATACCCTGAGATACATTGACATTCTTTCCAGTTTCCCAAACTTTCCACCAACAGGTGTTCGGTCTCCACGTTTCTGACGTGTTATGAGCGAGGAAAGTGCTTCCATTGCAGCTTCATAAGAAGATGAAAGAGGCAGATCTTGATTGCGCTTAAAAGCTAGATCGTTCTCCATTTTCTCTATTACTTGCAATGACATTTTCGTGTATCTAGACCCTGAAGCAATAAGGTGAAATAAGGCACCAGAGTCAGTCAAAGATTGATTCTCTAAATTCCCAAAATGCTTCCCATTTAATATGACTACATGATTTGAGTAGCCTTCACAAATAAACCTCTTTCACATTACGAAGACACCTACTATATAATTCAATCCAATTGATGAAAGCAGAAAAGAAAAGAAATTGATGAAAGCAGAATATAATCTTCAATCAAATTCTATAGGTGCCACCATGCTACCTGAGTAGACACAGAGCAGTAAGCAACTCAAGAATGAGGCAGGACTATGGGGTATGAAGAGAGAGAGAGAGAGAGATGAACTAGCCAGAAACAAAATGCAATTCCCAGAATTCTCACCCCCCCAAAAAAAAAAAGAAAGAAAATAAATCAATCAAACCAGTACTTGGACAAATAACGGTCACATGCCTGAAAGGAGAATGCCCAATGACACAGATAGAGAAACCCTAATCAGGTTACCTGACATGAAAAACCTCACCAAAACTTTATGAATGCCGAAATACTATTGGAGGGGTTGCAGAAAGCCACAACACTTTGGGTTGGCCAGGAACCGTTTGGTTCCCCTGTACCTACTATTCAAAATCTCTCTCCTTTCCAACTGTCCCATATGATCATTTTAGAAATGCCATCCCCCCATCTTAAAAGTATTACAAGTTAATTCAGAAACTTTCACCATTCAGATTGCTATAAACTGTCGGTATATAATAACCAAAATAGTTGCAAGCCTAATACCAAAGCAATAAGGGACGAGCAGTGTACAAGATAGTGCTAAAGTTGCAGTCCAACAGTATAATCTCCATCACCAGTCATCACTCAACCGCTCCTATGCACTTCCACAAAACAAAGCAAACACAAACCAACTTCTGCTAGAATTTGCCAGAATTCTGCTAACTCTGAATTCCTTACTTAACTAGAAATACTTAGACAACAGAGCATCAGTAATTATTTCCTTGTCATTAAAAACTTCATGTATTTAGTTAGAACAATCGAGGACTTGCTTCAAAGTAGAACTTACTTGGCACTTTGAGATTCTGAGAGAGACCAGATGCCGGAAAGTCAGAAAGATGCCATGCTGCTTTTCCTGATAACAGATGGCTCTCCCTACGGAAGTGTGAAAAACCAGATATCCCACACTTCAGATAAACCTCCGTATGTGCGAGCATTAGAGAATGCCAACCCTGCCCAAGGAAATTAATTATATAAACAATGGAGGCAGTTCGGATATGAATGAGCTGAGTTTGACTTTCAGAACACAAAGGAGAGACCCGGACACGAAAAGCCCGCAACACTAATCTTGCAGACCGCATCGTTTATCAAATTCCAAGATTCGATTACGAAAACAGCACGGAAGAATCCTTCTTTCAAATACTAATCTAATCTCCTCAATCAAACAGAGCACCAAGCATGACTCCCATCCCACAAAAGTCAAACCTTTCTCTTCTCTTCTTCTTCTACACGTCATCCCGAGACAACCCCTTTGCCAACACCAATCCTAACAAACTCCCCAACCCAGATAGCAAACACCCCACCAGTCGGCTCAATGAAACAGCACCACGTAAAAGAAACACCCGAGCGTCCCAGAAGCATACCCGGCGAGACCCATGTCCGCCATGAACCTCTTCAGTCATAACAGCAGATAAAAATGCAAAAGAAGAGAGAGAGAGAGAGGTGGAAGGATAGCGTTGAATTGAAGGGAACTCACTCGTGAAGCATTATCTCGGAAGCTTGGCTCGCCAACTTTTGGGCGCCACTTCCTGTTACGGGTCCTGTCCCCTCCCGTTCCACGCCCCGTGGCGTGAACTGCCTCCCCGTATAAATACGGCTGGGAATGTAGGAACCCGATGTGATGACTCGTCGTCCGGCCCCGAGTTGATTGGCTCGAGTGCGATTCACGCGACAAGGACCGGCCTCTAGGGTTATAGGGAGGACCCCACCTCCCCATCTCGCCTAGTTTAGTAGGAAACATCGTCGCCGTCTCCTCCTCCTTCTCCATGAAATCCTCCGACGACAATGGCCATCATCATCATCCGATGTTTGCCGCCTGCGGTGATCACTGGCGGCGGCATGAACAATATTCTCCCGCAGCTGCTCCTTGTTTTCCCGGTCAAATTCACTGTAGCTCTCAATCCTTTTTTCTTCTTCTTTTTCTCCGTGCGAAAAATAAATCATCACGTCACTTAAGAAAATAAATAAATAAATAAAATATTATCATTATCTATGAAAATATTTAAATATAGATTATTATCAATAGTAAAGATATTTTTTATAATATAAGTAATTATTCTTAAAAAAACAAAATTTCAAATCATTCGTTTTCTACAAATTAAATAAAGACTTAAGAAAATATTTTTTTCCTCTTACCATCTGTGAAGTACTTTTTTTTTTTTTTAAATCATTTGATGTGCGTTTGTATCCTTGCCAATAACAATATGCCAATTAAATACTCTTACATAGCCATTTTTTTATGGCGAAACATCCCTTTTGGCAACTTTTGAGTTCTTTGGTTCTCATGATTCGTAATTTTTCATAAGAAGTGATAACATATCCAGAAAAAAAAAAAAATTGTCTTATTATTACTGTAATATCTAACGAAGCTTAACTTTCTTTTATAGTCCGTAAATTTGTTTGACCCTCGAGTTTATAAATTTCCTTAATCAAATGTAAGTTGATTACTTTTGTGTTGTAAGTTTTTTTTTTTTTTTTTTAAATCAATAATTTACAAATTAAATTCAATCTCTCTTGTAACATTTGCCGCTAAGTAAAGCGCTCCACAAGTTATGATTCGAAATCAATTTTTCAGGCAATATGTACTGCAGGACCGGTCTCGTATATTCTACCGGGGGACCATAGAATGTCCAGTGAGGAAATGGCTACCAAATCTACGACGCTTAGACCGTCGCAGGTTCAAAGAAACGTTAATGCTTGCCGTCATTCTTGGCCTAAAAACAAAATTGTTTTCTTTCCTGAGTCCTAGGCTCCCTTTTAGCCTCTTATTTCACTCTCCCATTTGTGGTCATACACTAACAAAATGCCTCGGCCTCGGAGGGTGAGTCGTTGCTTTCATGGCTTTCAAAAAGCTCCCTAGATCACGCTTTTGATAAGGCCCTCTTAGAGTTTTTGGACACTCGTCAGTGACGCTCCCTTTTATATTTCAAAGAATTCAACCAATTGCCGACTCGAGCAATGTGAGGATTTAATACATCAATTCATGTTGGAAAAATGTTATAAATACATAAAAATAATAATAATAATAATTGTTGAAAATACATTGCGAAACATCATAAAATAAAAACAAATGTCTAAGACGTGTAAATAATAAATCTTGTCCTTAAGGATAATTCCGTCCATAACCCGCCAAAAAGAAAATGAAAGATATGAGAACATAGAACGTCTTCTAAGATTGTGATTTGAAGTTTAATTTATATTTAAATAAGAGACAGCCGTTAGGAATTCATCATAAATCAATTAGTAATTAAAAAAGATAACCATTATAAAATAATTAAGAGTTTATGACGTAATAAATCAAAAGTTATAAAGGACTGATTAGTCCTTAGAAAGCCGTTACAAAAATAATCACTTTAATGATAATCATAATTTCTAATAAATAGTAACGGTCATTAGAAAACCGTTATAAAAATGATGACTTTAATGATGATCATAATTTCTAATAAATATTTCTAAAATATCCAACAATTCATCTCTTTTGGAACTGTTGACAACAAAAAGTGCTTGATATTCAATTATTATCGATATGCGAGAAATAGTAAAAGTGAACTTGACAACCTCATATACAACGGTCAAAAGTAGTGGTGAAAAGGGAAAAGAGTGGAGAATATACTATTCGAGCATATTTGATCATCTGCAAAAGAAGTTAATTTAATGGATTGAATATTGATTGATATTATCTATTTGATGACTTGAGTGTAAATGTGGACACATATCGATAAGTGGCAAATGCTTGCGAATTATTTTAACAAAGTTGTCGATGAGCATGGAGCAAGGTGATTGATTAAAAGGATTGCATCAAGGCTCTAGCGTGTACACCTACTTAGGGGTGAGCATGGTCCGGGTTGGTCCGGGCCACCCCTAACCCTGTGACCAACCGGCCGTACGGTGTCGGTCCTCAATTTTAGGACCGAGGACCGACCCCATTGAGCTTGGGACCAAGGACCGGACCAACCCAATGGGTTCGGTCCGGTTGTGGTCAACCCAAGACCAATCGATAATTTTTTTTTCGTCTTATTTTTTATACTCCCTAAAAAAGCAAACCTATAAATTCAAATTACACATCCATCGACAATGCGGCATTATGCAACTAAACTATAAATACTAATACATATTTAGCAAATTTAAGATGATACAATAATAGAAATTTCGTACCGCTAACCACTCATCGAGATATAGGACAAGATGGAAAGTTCTTATAATCATCTATCTTTAATATTCATAACACCATATGCAATAGTGTTTTCCCGCATTTGATTATGTAAAATCCACTCAATCAAAAAATGAGCTTCACACCACTTGACTAGCAAATCACCGTAGTAAGCTGCAAATACTACTCTACTCTTCAAAAACTTCTACCATTTAATACAAATTGAAAAGCAAAGTACAGCTGGAATTCATTAGTAAAATACAATTAAACCATAAAAAGTTCAAAATACTTAATATAAACCACGAATATATAACTTCACATCTTGTTAATTCACTTGAACTTCTAAAAATCTAAAAACAAAACAAACGACACATAATTGATACTCAACAAAAGTTTTAAATTGAAATTACTATTAGTACTATGATAGAATATCTCAATATAATATAATACAAATGACATTTTATTTAGGTTTGAATATATAAAAGAATTATAAATAATATAATATAATATACGGGGTTGGTCAGGGGTTGGGACCCAAAACTCTAGGGCCGGCGGGCCCATGCCGTTGGTGTTGGTTTCGGGACCAAGGACCGACCAGCCCCTTGGAACCGGACCCAGCCCGGCGGGGTTGGGCGGTCAGGGTCGGTCCAGGGTCAACCCTAAACCGCTGCTCACCCCTACACCTACTAGTAGAGATCATGGAGAACGGTTATGATGGGAACTGAACATGGAAAACTGAGGCTGGTACAGTGCACCGAGGCTCAATTTGAAGAACAGTTACAAAAGCATGTGTAAACCTGGAGAATAGTCAAACCTTGGAGAAGTGGAGGACTATTTCAAAGGAGCTTCGAAGAAGACTTGCCGACATGGGTTGTGGGGCCAATTTCAAAGGAACTTCGAAGGAGACTTGCCGACATGGGTTGAGGGGCCAATTTCAAAGGAACTTCGAAGGAGACTTGTTGACATGGGAACATGAGACTGAAATTTCAGAAGAAACTACTCCCAAACAGTTATAATACAATAATGCCTATAAAAACCAAGTTCTTATCGACTAGAAAAAACCCCTTGATAATCAAAATGTAATCTTTTTATTATCTTTACTTTCCTGCACTTTATTTTTTCCTTAATTATAGCTTTTCGATTCGTGTCGTCGAGTAAATTTCGACATGTATCTATTAAATTCCGGCGTGCATCTCTATTATGGGTGTCGCATCGTTGATTAAATTTAGACATTACATCTTTGCTAGTTCTCAAGCTTTGTCGTCGATTAAATTCCAACATAATTCATGCACGTGTATTGCTGTGGAAATGATTGTATTTTCAAGCCTTGTTGTTAATTGAATTCTGGCATGGTTTGTATGTACAATTTGGTTCAAAATTTGAAATAAAGGTTTGCCATTATTCCTTATCTGCCTAAATATTATCTGTCCAGAGTCGTCATAGAACCCGTCTCCTCTCACCAAAAGCCAAAGAACGACCTTTGAAAAAGATGTTTCGTCGTCGATTAGATTCTAGAGAAACAGGAACTATGGAGAGAGTAGTGGAAGAGGTCCCTTCTATTTTAGTGGAGAGACATGTTTTATCCTACGTTTGGTAATCATGCTAAAATTTAGGATAGGATAGGACGATTTTATTATATGTTTGATTTATGCCCAAAATAGAATAAAGTCATATAGAAAGGGATTATAGTTCAAATAAAATTATCATATTTCTAATACCCATAATACAAAAGTTATCTTTTCTTGGATAACAAACCTCTTTCATGATTATACATTCATATCCCATGATTGACATATCCTCGATTGATATGTTAAACATGCTTGGGAGATTAACCATATTTTCTTTAATTCTCCACATGCATTTCTCTCACTTGATTGTCATTGATATTGTAATGTCTCATTACTAATATACTTTTCAACTTGGTATTAGAGTTAGGTTCCATCTTGTTTATTTCACGTGTGCAGCTCCACGTACATCAAATTTCACGTCTTCTTAATTCAGCTTACACGTGAGAAGAGATGTTAAAAGTATTTCACATTATTTATTTACGAAATTTATATGCTCTTTATTTATAAGTAATCTCCCTCTTTATTATCTCAAATTTTTGAGTTGGACTCTCTAACGTCTTTAATATGAACTTTTATCCTCAATTATCTCTGCCTCGTGTATCACTCAGTGGTCAACTCTAAGATAACGAGGCCCATATTGAACTACCTAGGCGGACAGATGAGCATTGCCGAGGAGCCTCTCGGTCCCAACTCTATCCCACCAACCGGATAACCTTCGATTTGAGCAAGCCCCAACTGGCTCTCCCTCTCACGAGATAGAACATTGGAGCAATTAGGCATTCTAGCTAAGCAGATACGCCCTAACAATTGCGGCCTCCGCCGTCCTCTTCTGCGACTTACCCTCAGTTATGCCCTAACAGTTCCTAGCCTTCAAACTCGATTCAGACTTGAAAAGTTGTCGGGACCGTGCGTTACTCATAAATTGAGTTACACATTGGATCCTCAGCGCATTCGGCGTCTGTCCTAAAGCAAGAGGGAGAAAAAGACGTCGGAGTTATGGAATTCTAGAACGTCAGAGCACATCTTGGCCATCCTATAGGCCCGCCTTGTTGGGGAGAACTCGGGTACAACAATTCACCACGGCCAAATGCAATCCATGATCAATTTCTCCCTCGAAGCAAAATCAACTAAAAATTTCTTAACCCCCAGCAACAACCAGCAATATATAGCCTCACAAAATGCAAATATAACACAGAAATAATAAGTAGAGAAAGCAAATAACGACACCAAGGATTTAACGTGGAAAACCCGATGCGGGAAAAACCACGGACCGCCCAAAAACATCCACTAATCACCAAAAATAGCAGGATACACAAAGTATTCTTCTCTAGTCACACACTAGAGGCTCAACATCAACATTACAATCATCTTTTTCCCACCACATAGGTAGACAAACAAGTTTGAAGCAAGAAAACCTTAACCGCAACTGGAGAATTTGGAGACGGTTCTCGACGAACAAAAACCATCAACTCGTAGCCCTCGGTCTCACGAACAACATACTGAAATTTGAGCCGATTCCGACAATATTTGGCCTTCGAATCAAAGCAGCAAAGTTGCAGCGCTCTTCTTCTCTTCTCTTTCTCCTTTGTGCAGTTTTTTTTTCTCTCTCTCTCTCTTCATCACTTTTCGGGCGCACACCCCACATACGACAACTCCACTTCTTTTTATTCTTTTTCTTTTCTTTTGTTCTTCTTTTTTTTTTTTAATGCTGGCTGGGCCCCACATGAAGGTGGACCCAGCCAACAAATCTCCCCCTCCACCTCATGTGGGAAGATTCGTCATGCCCGCTTTTCTTCTACAAGTATCAAGCTTCATCACGGGAAAGGCTTTGGTCATCATGTCGGACTTTTTGTTGTCGGTATAAACTTTCTCAAGTAGGAAGAGCTTCTCTTCTAGCTTTTCTCGAATCCAATGATACTTCACATCAACATGCTTCGATCTTGAATGAAACACCGGATTCTTGCTAAGATGGATGGCACTCATGCTATCGCAATATAGAACAAACTTCTCTTGCTTCAAGCCCAACTCTTGTAGGAATTTTTGCATCCACAAAAGTTCTTTACCTCCTTCAGTAATAGCAATATACTCCGCTTCAGTTGTAGACAAAGCGGTATATTTTTGCAATCTCGATTGCCATGAAACAGCTCCCCCTGCAAAGATTATTATAAAACCGGATGTGGATTTTTGGGAATCAACATCACCGGCATAGTCCGCATCCGAGAAGCCACTCAACTCAGGCTTTGCATTTCCATAGCACAAGCAAAGTGTAGAAGTGCTTCTAAGATATCTCAAAATCCATTTAACAACGGTCCAATGCTCCTTACCTGGATTAAAGAGAAATCTACTCACAACACCAACTGCATGAGCAATATCCGGTCTTGTACAAACCATGGCGTACATCAAACTACCCACGGCCGATGCATAAGGAATTTTCATCATCTCAACCTTCTCTTTCTCACTTAAAGGACACTCATTACTACTCAATTTGAAATGGCCTGCAAGTGGAGTACTCACCGGTTTACATGTGCTCATGTTGAATCTTTCAAGCACCAACTCAATATACTTCTCTTGAGATAACCACAGTTTCTTATTCTTCCTATCACAAGTAATTCTCATGCCTAAAATTTGCTTAGCCGGGCCTAGGTCTTTCATTGCAAAAGCTTTACTCAACTCATTTTTCAAGCTCTTAATTTTCTTGGCATCATGCCCAACAATCAATATATCATCCACATAAAGTAGGAGAATAAGAAAATCATTATCTGAGAATCTTTTTTCATAAAGACACAAGAATCGGAGTTTGTCTTACCGTATCCTTGTTCTTCCATGAATGACTCAAACTTCATATACCATTGCCTAGGCGCTTGCTTGAGACCATATAAGATTTTCTTCAATCTACATACAAGATGCTCATTGCCTTCAACTTCAAAACTCTCTGGTTGCTCCATATATATCTCCTCTTCTAGGTCTCCATGAAGAAAAGCCGTCTTTACATCAAGTTGTTCAATTTCTAAATTCAAATTGGCGGCCAACCCAAGAACAACTCGAATAGAAGACATCTTTACAACCGGTGAAAAAATCCCTTCAAAGTCTATGCCCTTCTTTTGACGAAAACCCTTCACAACAAGTCTAGCCTTGTATCGTGGTTGTAAACTATTTTCTTCAGTCTTCAACTTGTACACCCACTTATTTGTGAGTGTTCTCTTACCCTGAGGCAACTTCACCAATTCAAATGTATGGTTCTCATGCAAGAATTTAAGCTCCTCTTGCATAGCTTTATGCCACTCATTCTTTCGTTCACATGATATAGCCTCTTCATAAGTTTCTGGCTCCCCTGCATCAGTAAGTAACACATACTCATGCGGTAAATATTTTTGAGAAGGCCTACGCTCTCTTTCAAATCTTCTAACTTGAGGTAGGATAGATTGCTCTTGCTCAGCTATTTCACCTGTATTAGCTGAAGAATCAACATTATGTGAGGACTCACCATCTTCATGACTTCCATGCACTTCTCCCCCATAATTTCTATCAACATTAGAAGGATTTGGGCTAAAACTAACTGAACGTTGAGCTGTATTCTTTGGTCTCTCCACCTTGTCAATGTCTTCAATAGTTTGATACTCACAAAACACCACATCTCGGCTTCTAATGAATTTCTTTGCAACTGGATCCCATAACCTGTAACCAAACTCTTCATGTCCATAACCTAAGAAGATACACTGTTTAAACTTATCATCAAGCTTGGATCTCTCATCTCTTGGAACATGCACAAAAGCCCGACAACCGAACACTTTTAGATGGTTGTAGGAAACATCTTTGCCACTCCAAACTCTTTGTGGAACATCCCCCTTAAGAGGAACTGATGGAGATAGATTTATCAAGTCCACCGCTGTTCTCATCGCTTCACCCCAAAATGACTTAGGCAACTTCGCATGAGAAAGCATACACCGAATCCGATCATTAATTGTCCGATTCATTCTCTCTGCCACTCCATTATGTTGTGGTGTTTTTGGAACAGTCTTCTCAAGCTTGATACCATAATCCCTGCAATAGTGTTCAAATAGGCATCTATATTCACCATCGTTGTCAGCCCAAACACATTTAAGCTTCTTCCCGGTTTCTCTTTCCACATTGACATGAAATTGCTTGAAAGCCGCAAGTACCTGATCTTTAGATTTCAAAGCAATAGCCCACACTTTTCTAGAACAGTCATCAATAAATGTCACAAAGTATAATGCACCTCCAAGAGTTATAGCATCCATGCAACAAACATCAGTGTGAACTAAATCAAGTACATTTGATTTCGTGTGTGGAGAGGAACTATGAAATGAGAATCTATGTTGCTTACCAGTCAGACAATGAGTGCATTCCTTTAATTTTTTCTCTTTCAAAGATAAAATGTTCTTTTTAGCAAGAGTTTCGAGTCCTTTCTTGCTAAGATGACCCAGCCTCATATGCCATAAATCAACTGAGGAATCCTCTACTGCATTTACATCTTCTTTAATCAAGTCAGCTTGCATGGTGTAGAGAGAGCCTGTCTTCTTACCTTTTGCGACATTATATGGAACCTTTAGTCAACTTCCATTTGCCATCAAAGAATGAATTACAATAACCATTATCATCCAAGGCACCCGTAGAGATCAGGTGAAGTCGAATATCCGGAACATGTCTCACATTTTTCAAAATCAAATTACATCCGACGTCAGTTTCCAAATAAACATCTCACATGCCAATAACCTTGGAAACATCACTATTTCCCATCCTTATGCAACCAAAGTCGCCGCCGCGATAAGAAGCAAAGTAATCACGTTGTGAGGTGACATGAAAAGAAGCCGCGGAATCAACAACCCACATAGAGTCTTGGCATGAAAAATTCACATATCCGTCATCACATACAAACACAATATCGCCATCGGATGCAACCGCCGTTGTAGCTTGTTTCTCTTTTTTCTTTTGATCTCCATTTCTATCATGGAATCTATCTCTCTTTGGCAACCAACACTCTTTTGCATAATGTTCCATTTTGCCGCAATTATAACACTTGACACTCCTCCTCGGTCTTGATTTCGACCTTCCTCTTGACTTGCCTCGGGTATCATTTCTTTGAAACCTTCTTGATTGACTTCTCCCCCTGTTTTCTATAACAAGAGCATCCGATGTAGAAGCATAATTCAATCATTTTCTTCTTGTTTCTTCATTGAACAAGCTTTCTTTAACCATGCTCATAGAAAGCACACCAAAAGGAGCCGAGTTATTTAATGCAACAACCAAGGTGTCCCAACTATCAAGAAGAGTACCAAGTAATAAGCATGATTGCAATTCATCACCAAGATCAATCTCAAGATTTGTCAATTGATTTACAACATCTTGAAATTCACTCGAGTGTTCCGCCATGTTACTCCCCTCCTTGTATCTCAAATTCACAAGTCACTTAACTAGAAGAGCTTTATTTTGTGGAGTTTTTCTCTCATAAAGATCTTGTAATTTCTTCCACAAAGTGTCCGCCTTTGTTTCTTGAGCAACATGATGAAACACACTATCATCAATCCATTGTCGGATAAACCCAACCGTTTTCCGATTCATTCTCTCCCATTATTTATCTTCCTTATCTCCTTTGGCTTCATCACCCTCAATAGGATCAAATAAGTCTTTGCAATATAACACATCTTCCATCCGAGGCTTCCAAATAGAATAATTCGAGGTATTTAACTTAAACATGGTGTTGCTGGTTTCTTCCATTTAACACTAAAATTCAACCGTGCTCTGATACCACTTGTTGGGGAGAACTCGGGTACAACAATTCACCACGGCCAAATGCAATCCATGATCAATTTCTTCCCCGAAGCAAAATCAACTAAAAATTTCTTAACCCCCAGCAACAACCAGCAATATATAGCCTCACAAAATGCAAATATAACACTGAAATAATAAGTAGACAAAGCAAATAACGACACCAAGGATTTAACGTGGAAAACCCGATGCAGGAAAAATCACGGACCGCCCAAAAACATCCACTAATCACCAAGAATAGCAGGATACACAAAAGTATTCTTCTCAGTCACACACTAGAGGCTCAACATCAACATTACAATCATCTTTTTCCACCACATGGTAGACAAACAAGTTTGAAGCAAAAAACCTTAACCGCAACTAGAGAATTTGGAGACGGTTCTCGACGAACAAAAACCATCAACTCGTAGCCCTCAGTCTCACGAACAAAATACTGAAATTTGAGCCGATTCCGACAATATTTGGCCTTCGAATCAAAGCAGCAAAGTTGCAACGCTCTTCTTCTCTTCTCTTTCTCCTTTGTGCAGTTTTTTTCTCTCTCTCTCCGTCACTTTTCGGGCGCACACCCCACATACGACAACTCCACTTCTTTTTATTCTTTTTCTTTTCTTTTGTTCTTCTTTTTTTTTTTTAATGCTGGCTGGGCCCCACATGAAGGTGGACCCAGCCAACACGCCTATCAAATGGACGGGCTTGGTCCAAAGAAACAGGCCTGAATGGGCGCGCGTCAAGTATTTTTAAGTGCCTTATTCACAGTAAAACCGTGCTCCCATGGGAGAATTTAGATCATAGATCTTCTATCATGTGATTTGTCCTAAGGAAGCTTCACTGTGAGAAGTAGGAATCAGGGAATAGGTCAAGAGCTTGCATATTTGAAATGCTTTCTGCTTCAGTGGACATTTATCTAAACCTACTGTAGGAAGCAAGAGAATGGCCTAAACTGTGGCACGAAATTAAGGAATAAAAAACGATGGAGCATCAAATCCAGCGTTCAGAGAATGGGCGGCACCGTCAATTCACATGCCCTAGGAATACGATCTCGGATACATAGAACGGCTATCTAGTCCAGTCCCAAAGAAAACAACCTGCAGCAAAAGGAATTTTCCTGGTGTACTTATGGGAAGATTTTGAATTTGAACCACCTGAACATCGATTTGGACGGTGTCCTTCATCAGACAATGTACAGGCGGATGAAAAGATTTTCCATGATCATGGCAGTTATTTATAACTATGGGGCTGTCGGTCCTGTACACTGCATGCCAAAAGGAACAAGAGCCATTTACATCTCTAATCTTAGTTGTAGGACTTCATTTCATCGACATGTTCTTATAGAGACTCTGCAAACTGTGGCTCCTCCAAGTGAAGCTGTTGTCTCATGATGCAATTCATGAACCAGTCACTGCTGAATGTCCATGCTCCCTTCTTTGCAGCCACCAATGCCTCCTCCATATCTTCCTCACATGCTATGAAAATTGTCTTTGATGGATCATTCACTTTGTCCAGTCCACGAATGACCTGAATTTTCTCCATGGAAAGAAATAGACATTGAGCATCAACAATATGGTATTATATAGAGAAAAAATACAAGTATGTTCAAATTTTCCGGCTTTGTTATATCTTGCCAGAATAGAGATATCAAAGCATAAACGTACTGGCAATTTACGAATATAGGAAATATAAAATGGATTCTATGTCCTCCAAGAAACTAAGGATGTTTTCTACCTTTTAGACATGACAGTAAGCTTCACTTATTCCTCTTGTAGCAGAAATCAGAAAAGTACCACCATAATTAGACAGAATGCTATTAGCTGGTACTGGATCGACGAGGTTGCGTCATTGTCTGATTTCAGCTGCTTTTCTCAACAGATGATTTTGAATAGATTTTTTCGGCATACTGTACCAGACAACACTTGTTTGACTTTTTTCCTTTAATATATTGCTAAGCATCATGATGGAGAGAATTGTTCATGTCCGTGTATGTTATAGGATTGCAAAAGAGATAGAGAGAAAACAACAAAAGACTATCTTTACTCAATTGATTTGCTGAAAGATTACAAAAAAAATTCCAATTGTTTATTGAACATAAAGAGACTCACAAAACAATAACCCTTAAACAACTAATTTTTAAACTACCAAATATAATTCAACAATTTCCTCGTGCATGAATTATGTAATTCATATGAAACGGTGTCCCTAATAGAGAATGCCAATTAAATATTAGCCTGGTGCAAATAGTAATAGGGAACACTGTTTGTAGCTTGATGCAATTCTCATTGCCACTTCAGGCACAATCAAGAAAAATTAGAGCTTCAGGAGATTCTTTACACTTACTGTTCCACCAGCGGCAATTACAATGGCTGTCGTAGTCTTAATGGGGGGTTGAACATGAGCCGAGATGCATACATTATACCCTTCAAGTAGAGCCCTTGGTCTAGCTTTTCCTCTGATAACTGCACCTTTTAACTCAGATCTATACTTCAGGGAATAGTCTTTGTCATCTAATATATATGGCAGTTCATCTGTAACAAATCAACAGAAGAGGAGATAAGGTAGGACAGCTAAGCGAGTGAAATAACAGAGACTACATCATTACTTTTGACCCACCCACGAATCTGCCTTCACGAAAGCTTTGTTTCAACCAAAGGGGCGAAAGTATCCAAGCTCTGCACAATGACGCAAGCACAATGATATAAATAAGCAAACATAAGCAAAGTAGAGGTATACCATATCTGTAAGAAAATGAACCAAAGCATAACAGCAATTATCTTGCTAATGTCTGGCACATCAATTATAGAAATAATTGGACGGAATACTGGCCTTAGATTTAGAGGAAAGGATAAAAGAAAGGCCAATTTACATATTTGATGTTGCTATAATGCTAGAAATATTGACAATCTTCGATAGCTCATTTTGTTTATCAGGCCAAGAAAATGAATTCATTTAAATACTATACATTTCAAGGTAGGCAAGGAAAAGGCATAAGTCATATGTACACAATTTCCAACGCTACCATGAGTCATCACTGGAAGCTGGAAAGTCAATTATGTCACAATAATAATTTGTAATCCTAGGATATATTCTTTCTGCAATTTAAACTTTGGCAATTAGGATCAAGGATAACAACTACGACTTTGAAATCACATAGACCCTTAGGAGTGTTCACCAAACAAAGTCTCACATGCTTATCTTGGAATTCAAATTATTTTTGGAGCACTCAAATATTAAAAGTGTGTTCTGTCTCACATCATTCATAATCCAGGAACAGACTCACAGTTGACTGTAAGTCAGGGAACTGGAGAATCATCACTTTGGATGAAACGATGAAACGATGAAAAATCCCCAACAGAAATTTAACCTAAATGAAAACATCACGATAGGTCATTCATTGGGCCAAAACCTGAAAAGGAACACCTCTTTGTTCAATCTACTTGTCAACAAAAATAATGCCAGCTGTATTTAGGATGCCAATCCAGAAACTCGAAGCAAATACTTAAACCAGCTGCAGATGCAACATTACATTACATGCTATAACATGTTGAACCTAATAATAGAAGAATATAATTTCATGTCCTAAGAAATTCAATACCCTGAGCAGAGGGCAGTGCAGAAATTCAGAGTCCTCCTGACTTTCCCAGTTACGATGTGTGTGCTTGTGCTTCCATCTGAAGCTACAACACCCCCAAGTCCTTCAATTACCTACAAAACAAAAGACCATTCATAGATTAAAATGGTGGTGCGAGCACAGAATTCCAAGTTTTTTGTACGCATCAAGATGTATATGGCACTCGAGTTATGAGAGAAATGAAGGAAAAACAAGAAGGAAATTGAAAGGAAAAAAAAGAAAAAAAGAAAAAAAGTCACTTCTCTTCTTGTTCGGATGAGTTTTGAAGGCTAAAAAAGTGGAGACAAATGAAGTTAGTTAACACAGTGATGGGTAGTATTGGAGCAACCATGGAACTTTCAAGCCATGTCCTTCAAATTCTGAGAAGAAATTCAGACAAATTGTTTTTTTTTTTTTTTTTTTTTTTTTTTTTGATGCCCAGGAAATTCAGACAAATTGTTTCCCTCTTATTTTACCTATTCCAAACAATTTCCCTCCTCTTTTCTCTGTTATTATTTGTTTTCACTTTGCTTCCACTTTCGTTCATCCCAAATATAGCAGTAGGCATAACTCCAATCTTTTTCTGTGTGATCTCTGTTTGTCATTGTAACTTCAACAACGGGTCTTTTAGAATCACACTTAAATGGCAGAAACTATCCCATGAATCAAAATCTTTCGATAAATTCATGACCTGACAGCGATCTTGCAGCAATTTAAAATCCTAACATAGGCACACTATGCGTTCTCTGAAGTGAAACTTACAAAAAACTACTACAACGCACATATGTGTCAGGTGAAGGTAAAAGGGCAAAGTGGATATACCTTTGTGAGATGGGCTTTCTTAGTATCTTCAGCTATGTCCATCAGCATGATTCTGAAGCATGCTTCTCCGGAATGAACTTCATTTTGGGGGGGCGCTGTTGATGTTGTGTCTAATGAGGTCCACTTTTTAGCATTCTTTTCCTCATGGTTGCTAGGAATAGCTTCCCCTAGGAAATTATTTCTTGGAAATCCAGACAAGCATCCTTCAGAATGAGAATCATTTCGTTCACTTTCTAAAACTGGATTCCCATCACAACATAACTGGCAATCAGCTTGTTGGCTTCCCTTCACTTTTTTGGACTTCAATGAGGATAACGTAGCTTCCCATACTATCCTCTTTTTGCCATGTCCAGAGCAATGGCAGCGATCTACATTATCATGGGCTCCACAGTCAGAAAGTTCAGCACTGTATTCTTTGTTCTGGTAGTCCATTTTGTTGGAAGGAACCTTGTCCTTACCACTGCCATGATTTTGAGAAATTCCTGAAACAAAGAAGTGGGACCACTGAGTTACGACAAGACTATGAAATTTTCCGATCATAAGAGAGTGGGGGCACATCAATAGAAGGCTTCAGTAAGGAGTATGGATGCAGACACTGCTTCAGTCCTTGTTTTGGCCATAATTACAGAAGCAGTGAGACCAGGATAGTAAAGAGCACATGTATTGGTAATATCCTGAAGGGACTCCCATCTAAGTCAATTCTCATAGCAGAAAATTGTATTTAATGTGATGCAGGAGAGCTATGTCAGTTCTTACATATTTGTAAACCTCAATTGTTTTATTTGCTTTTGCGAGAACAGGTGGATATGCAATGTAGGTGTATTTTGGCAAATAGTCAAACAAAAAGAATAATCCGTCTCTTACCCTCCACCTTCTTAGCTTCTCTTGTGATCCCATCTGTCAGCAATTCTTCAGGCTGGCAGTTCTCTGTCCTGCTCGTCATTGCCAGAGTAGCACAACTTTCTCCCGAGGGACCAAGCCCCTGGATTTTAACACAAGCAAACGAGGAGAACATCTTGCTTTGTCTTATAGACAATTTCAGTGAATCTGAAGGATCAACTGAAATATCCTTGCTAAGATGAGAAACCATGAGTGTTGAACCACCTGGAAAGCATAATGATTTTCGAATGTCAGCCCTGATTGGAAGCCTGCGAGCTCTACCCTTGCTGTCAACCTCTGCAACTGATACAAAGCCCTGCAACGTTGATCAACTATTAGAAAGGAATCTAATGGTGAGAACTAAATAATTCCTATCTAACATCTTTGAAAAATGCCTCCTCTGTGACATATTTAGTAGTAATATGGAAAATATAGATACTTAGATGAGATTTCTTTGATGTAATGACTATATAGGGCAGATAACAAATTGGGAAATGGAGGGAAAAAATTAATTAACACGACCATGTGATGCTCTTCAGTACCATTAGAAAAAAGTTTCAAAATTACCATCTTAAACCAAAACTCTTCAGATTCCTTGTCTCCCCAGCAAAATATTGCACAGATACCAACACTCTGAAGTCTATTTCTCAGTTCCATGAACAAGAGGCGGCCTATGCCCTGAAAAGAGGGGGAAAAGTAAGTAATAAATAAATGCGGACCTTCAAGATTAGCTCTGTTAACTATACTTTAGCTCGAAATGTTAGATGCTGTTTATATAACTAATTCTGAATAGAAAAATGCGGTTGTTCAAATTTTAGAATGCGTTTGTCTGTAGAAATTACAAGCATATGGCAGTAGCATAAACAATAAGAGATGGCATCACAAGGAGAAAGGGCACTGTCATAATTACTTAAGCTTTCCTTTTTGTCCTTAAATGGCAATTTATTTACGAAGAGCTGGCCTAAATTGAGTGAATATGGTTTACAAGGAACAAAATGCTAAGTTCTGGACATACACTTGAAATTACTTCACATAATCATGAATATCAACGAAGAATTCTAGATTTCTAGGATTAAGGACTAATTTATCACGTTTGACTGGCTCTCATAATTGTGAAATGTGTTGGCTTTTTAGTTTTCAGCACATTCCCAGAAATAAAGAAACTATTTTTGAGGTCATAGGCAGCACCACATTTAGTGAAAGAACAGGAGACAGGACCAGAGTGACAGCATCCCCCATATCAAGCTACGTTCATGAAATTGAGGCAATAAGACAAAAATGAGCTAAAAGTTAACCTTATGCTGGTAAATTGCACTAACAGCAGCAAGAGGGATTTCAGCATAATTTGTGTCAGCAGGCACTATTTGATAAGTAATTGCAGCCAAAACCTGTGTGAATGAGATGAGAGTAGTTATTAATTAGTACAGCCAAGTTAATTTTGTGTCTCTGGGCATCTCATTTCTTCATCAAACTGTTGAATGCATTGGCATGACCAAGAAGTATAATATAGCACTATCAAAGAAAAACTTCATCATGTCTCAAAGATTGTAGATCAACATCAGAACAAAATCAATCAACAAAGACTGAGAGACATCTGCCAACCTGAAGACTCTTGAGATTGTACAGTGCCTAGGGGTTTATAGCGAGGTTATGGTGTCCATAGACCTTTCCCCTATGTACATATAGTGGAAAGGGAAGGGTGGAAGGATGATTAATAACCTTGTATACTTCAGAAAGTCATTTATCCTAATATTGCTTTACAAAATACCATGCAATAGACTGGTGGAACACCATACCAAATTATAATGATTCGGTAGAATAAATGAGTTCATGACACAAATGACAGAGTTGCAGAGTGTTGCAGAGTCTATCATGATGCACAGTAGATGGGCCTTCCAGGTAGAACATTCTTATCAATCCAATGACTGTGATCTAAAGCTGTAATTCAAGCAACGAAGCATCACTAATGGTTGCACTGCATGTGAGAAATGGCTGGAGCATTCTATGGATACCAGACTTTGAGTGTGAATCTCAAGAATTTCCAGCAGGCAGATTACATTTTGCAAAATATGGCTTCCAAAAGTATGAATATCTATAGAAAGCTAGACATTTTCTTCTATAGCAGTCTGGTTCCTGCTGAGCAGCAAGTGGTGTGGAAGAATATTAGCATAAGGCTGATAAATGAAATGGCCAACAGTCAGATGATTGCCCATTAACCATATTATCTACTGTTGGTTGGCCATGTAGATCAGGATTAGGCCATTATGTCCACATTACCATTGCATGACCCACAAATTTGGTGCCAAGTGCCAACTCCACATGGAAACCAAATCAACCACTATCGCATACATGTGCTGCAGCTCAAGGTAGATTCTTAGCAGGACGCCATGGCATCATGCAGGGTGTAAAAAGAAAATTTTTGAAGAGAAGGTAAACGCTGTGACTACCTCCTCAAGACCATCCAAAGATTTTCTTTTCAAAATCAGTGTGCGGTATTTCCTGCAGTAAATACAAAGATACGGTCATAACTGATGATAGTAGTTCATTGAAAACCCCAAAAATAAAAAATGAAGAGTCATTGGTTCAAGAAAAAGTGCAGTATCTGAAATTCTAATGGGAATAAAGAATGGAAAAACCGTCAAATTTAGCTACGGTTAGAATGAGATCGAGAAACAGAAAAGGAAAAGCACCATACCCGTTGGCTACGCATCGCTCAAGGAACATTGACTCCTTCCCTGTGTTAGCAGCATAATTCATTGCAGGCAGTTCTTTTGAATACAGTTTTAGCACTTCCTGCGTGCATATATGCTCTTAGTTAGGTCTAGTGAAATGATCCAATAGGACCGATCAATATAGTGCTGCTGGGAACTGATTAAAAACCATATGATCAGATATGCTGAACAAGGAATTGAAAGAAATTAGCACCCGAATAAGCACCTAAATGATGCATCCGGTCCGATGACACAGAGAGGCCAGAGAAAAAGAAGAGACCTGAATCAGTGATTTGCAACGGGAATCAGCATCTTTCGGATTAACCAAGAGGAAATAGTATTCATCGCCTGAGAACACGAGCTCCTTGCCTGAGCCAAAACATGTTGAGAAAAGTAAACAAAATGTCAGACGAACCGGTTATGCCTAGCCGAGCATATGGAGAAGGGGACGGCGCTAGTTCACCTTTACATTCCGCGAGCCTATTTCCATCGTCGCTGCTCCTCCTTGCATCTCCTTTCACTACCAAAATCCATTCAGAACGATCGTGTGCAAAACAATAATCAGCGAGCGTTTGAAGGTAATTAACTAGGTGCGGCATTCAGACGTGAACACGATCGCACTAGAGAGAGGGAAAAAAAAAAAAAAAAACGAGCAAGCGCTCTCGAACGAACGGAGACGCGACACTCATGCCGACCTCCCGCGATCCATCGGTACCTGCGATCTTGATCTGCGCCTTCCTGGAGACGGATATGTTGAGGCAGTTCGGGTCGGATTCCAACGCGAACTTCTTGGATTCGATCGTCACTTCGCAATCGCCTGCGAGGAAGACGACACCGGGAAAAAAAAAAAAAAAAAACTCAGCTCGATTGACGCCGGGGAATCGTCGTCGGAGAAGTAGATAGTGAGAGGGCGAGGTTGAGGCAGTCGGGGTTCCAGATGGCTCACCGATGGCGATCGGAGACGGAGGAGACGGAGTTCCGGCCGGCGTCGTCGTCGTCGTCGTCGCCATGAGAGATGCGAACGGAGCTTCTGGAGTTTCCACGGCGCTGCTGGTGTCGTCGTTTGGGCTTCGCAAAGTGTATCGAGCGAGTAATTGAAGCGGGCGGGAAAACGATAATTTCAGACGCGCTCGCGCGATCTTTTGTTCTACTTGCTTGAAATGATGGCGTGGGAAGCCCTGGACTTTTCCGATATTTGTGATATCGCCCCTGGACTTCTCTTCTCTTTGCAATCAAATCCCCGAACTATTGTTTTGTTTATTCACCTTTGTCCCTCCATCGAAAAAGACTCGATTGAGGTGGCTGTTTAGTGCCTCGTGAGCACCTTACGTGGCGCCTACATGATCACCGGAGATGTAAAAAAAAAAAATTACAATCCCTAGGGAGAGGGGAAGACAAATGAGCAATTGGGGGTGGCAATGCAACTCAGTCACTAGTTTAGATCCATTGAGGCAACAATCGGCAGTTGGGCACCGGCCAACCACCACCTAATCACCATAGACACAATTGCAAAGAATCCAATATGTGATCAGTTTGAGATGGAGGATGCACATTTCAACATATTTAGGCGGTGAATTATCATGTAGTTTGTGACGTAATGTCATTTTAAAGTATTAAGGTTTCAAGCTGAACTTTGAAAACTTGCATGATGTACACTTTCTTCTTGGGGAATAGCACCACACGGTGAAATACCTTTCACAACAAGTTGATATTCGATTTTTATAGAATTGAGTCCCATGGCAATTTAGACAAGAAGTAACATGCATAATGAAGAAGTGCTCTAGAGGAAAGTATATGCAGGAACTAAAAAGATAAATCCATAAATAGAATGTAACGGCTCTTAAGTGATTTATATTCAAATTACAGTTTATAACTGCATCTTCGCGATTTTAGTTCCATAATCACCTTCCATGATTATATGCCTACCTTATTCATAAGTGATTACAATTTAAGTTGCAAATAGACTCAAATGTACTTTTCATGATTCTAGACTACATAATCACTATTTATTATTGCATCTATCAATCTTATGTGCGAGCCATTTATAACTTCTCAATCGTCGATAGATCTAACTGTCAATTGACTTCCTTATCGTCTTCAATTTCCACTTCAACACTTATCTATATTCATCCTAGAGTTAGTAATTAACCAATTATTATCATACAACAATGATCGTACTGTAGTCATTAGGTTCCTCCGTTATCAACAACCCTTCGATAGTTTAACCGCTTAACATCGAACTCCTGTATCGAGCATTGATGAGCTTCTCTACTATTGACAATTTGTCGATTATAATCGTTTAACAAAAATAATAGCCTAAATAAAGCGAAAAGTATAACATTTCCGTTCGAAAACTTTTTTTTTCTATTCTAGATTTGTTTTTAGAACATAAATTCATTTGGTAAAACTATTTCATTTTTTTATTTACGGAATAAATTTTTACTTAAAAAATAGGTTTTGAACATAAATCAGAAGTTATTTTTTTTTACTCTTCCATTTCTAAAATATAAATAAAAAATAAAAATTATTCTCATTGTTCGTTTTTTCGCTACTAGCTAGTTGCCCATCCATTGCCGTTTGCCTTCGCCACTCCCCGGCTATCGCCTGTCGTTGATGCTGGTCGCCACAGCCGATTGCCGGCCACTGCCGCCATTGATCGTCGTTGCTAGTCATCGGTTGTAAGCCGCCACCGCCAGCGGTCGTTGATTGTTGCTGCTACCGATTGTCGTTGTTGGAAGAGAAAAATTTTGTATATTAACGAACGAATTTATATTTTGGGAATATAATTTTTATATTGTTATTAAACACCCGTTTTTACTTAAAAACTTATCAAAAAATAAGAACAGAAAAATTTATTTATGACTAGAATGGTTATCACTCGTATCCTAAATCACTCCGAAAAGAATGTAAATAAATAAATGGAGAAATTAATGGGGCAAAATCGAGATATTTTTTACATACGAGGGAGAAAAAGAGAGATTTCAAAGGGCAAATAAAAGGCGAAATGAAATGAAATTGATCGATGGATAAACCAGGTATATAATAGTACAAAGCATAAACAAATTAAACGAAAAATCATCAACGAAGTCACGCTCTGTAATCTGTATCCGCGGCACCCAGCTCCATCGCCGCCGAGGCCCGACGAAAATGGCGGCGACGGCGCTACCTTCGCCGCCTCCCTCTCCAGTACCGATCACGCTCAAGGCTCTCAACGGCAACGTCGTTGCGGCATTCCCGGCAACGACGAGAAGGCAGCCTCGTCTCTTCTCAAGTAAGTCCATTTCTCTTCCGCCCCTCGTCGAATTTCCACCGATTACGAGTAGAAGGAGTGGAAGAAGAAGAGGATATCATGACCCGTGCGTAGATGAAGGAACGCTGCTGTCATGCTCAGGCGGCGACAAAGGCGAGAGCTTTCCGCTCGTGGCTTCGGCTGCGAAGAACAATTCGGCGGCGGGAACGACCAAGAGAGGCGAGGGCAAGGGTGCGCGTAGGATGAGCGGCAGGAGTCCTCCGGTTCTGAGCGAAGGGAGGGACGAGGATGAGGAGCGCGGGCAGATTTGTCCCGGGTGCGGAGTCTTCATGCAGGACGGGGACCCCGGCCTTCCCGGGTATTACCAGAAGCGGAAGGTCAGCGAGGGAGAAGCGTCGGGAGATGAGGATGAGGATGAGGATGGGGATGATGATGGTGTCGTGGAGGACCTTTTCGAAGAAGAAATTGGGGAGCTTGCGGATGTTGCCGAGGGTCGAGTAGGGATAGATGGTGAGGTGGGAGGTAAGTTTGATTGGGAGAGTGATGAGTGGGAGGAAAAGTTTTTGGGGGAAGGCGATTCGGAGGATTTGGAAGTCGATGGTTTCACACCTGCTGGAGTTGGGTATGGCAACATGACGGAGGAGATTGTGGAGAGACGAGAGCAGAAGAAGAAAGAGAAGTTGTCGAAAGCTGAAAGAAAGAGATTGGCTAGAGAGGCTCAGAAGGAGGTAGAGAAGGTCACTGTGTGCGCTCGATGCCATTCGTTGAGGAACTACGGGCATGTGAAAAACCAAGCAGCAGAGAACTTGATACCCGATTTTGATTTTGATAGGCTAATCACCACCCGTTTGATGAAGCCCACCGGAAACGCAAATTCTACCGTCGTGGTTATGGTGGTTGATTGTGTCGATTTCGATGGGTCTTTCCCAAAAAGAGCAGCAAAGACCTTGTTTGAGGCACTGGAAGGAACTAAAAATGACCTGAAGTTTAATAAGAAGTTGCCCAAGCTTGTTCTTGTGGCTACAAAGGTGGATCTGCTCCCATCTCAAATTTCGCCCTCAAGGCTAGATAGTTGGGTCCGGCACCGTGCTAAGGCAGGAGGAGCACCAAAGCTAAGTGGGGTTTATATGGTTAGTTCTCGTAAGGATTTGGGAGTGAGGAATTTGTTGGCATTCATCAAGGATCTGGCAGGTCCAAGAGGAAATGTGTGGGTAGTAGGGGCACAAAATGCTGGAAAATCTACTCTAATTAATGTTATGGCAAAGAAGGAAGGAGCGAAAATCACAAAACTGACAGAAGCTCCCATTCCTGGGACGACACTAGGTATTTTGAGGATTAGAGGGATTCTGTCAGCTAAGGCAAAGATGTACGACACACCAGGGCTTCTTCATCCATACTTGATGTCTATGAGACTGAATGGGGATGAGCAGAAAATGATCGAAATAAGAAAAGAACTACAACCTCGGACTTACAGAGTGAAGGCAAGCTTCTTACCGACAAATTCTTTTACATAATTTTTCATTGATAGTGATACCATATCATGATAAACGGTTTGATATATTCCCCTCTACCACTGACATGGGGCAAAGAATCAAACCTGACGTGCTTAAGATTTTGTGCACTAGCATTACCTTTTAAAGGTATAAATTGTCTCTTTATAGCTAACGTTGTGATTAAAGGATCTCAAAAAACATGTTTATTGAGATGAGTGCTCACCAGTTCCACCAGCCAAGTAAAGGTCTTCAGTTTCACGAAAGGCCTTTTTTCCCTCTTCCCCTAGAAGCATTATAGATGGCTCTGGCAGAAAGCTGGAGGATATGTGCCCGTATAGACTTTTAATAATTCACACTACATGGATGTTGGGCATTTCTAAACTTTGTGTAGGTACATTCCTGCAATGGATGCGTGATTCAGTTGTGCCATAGGGTCTAATTCTTTCTTGTGCTTTTATAGGCTGGGCAGGCTGTGCATGTTGGTGGCTTAGCGAGATTAGACCTTAATCAAGCTTCTGTAGAGACAATTTATGTCACAATCTGCGCATCTCCAAGCGTCTCTCTACATTTAGGGAAAATTGAAAATGCTGAAGAGATTTGGAGAAACCATGTTGGCATAAGGTTGCAGGTAAGTGCTTGTCCAATTTTCTGTAAGCTTTACTACAAGTAACATGGGGTTCCTAGTTTATCAATAAAAATGATGGAGTTCCTAGTTTGGCTTATATATATTGTTGTTCTGGTTTGATACTGTATATGTGTATTTCCGTGCTTGTTTCCCTACTTAGTCATAACGAGCATATTGTAGCTGAAAATGCCCAAGCTTGTCCTTAGCTGTTCAGTTTCTCTCCACATACATTCTGTGTCCGTAAGTTCTGGAGCTGAAAGAACATTTCAAATTTGAGATGCAATCGTATCTGCAGGTGTCTGTTTTAGCTTATTGAGTCTCAATGTTCCTTCATGTTTCCTTTTCTCATGGGAAGGTGCACTTTAAAACTTGACCAATTAAGAACTGAAATGTTGGTGAATTTTGTGATGGATGTGTCCACATGGTCACTGACAAAATGAATTTGTCCGAACTAAATTCAGTGTTCCTTGTGACAATGATTCTGAGTTCTCTCTTTTTTCTCAGCCTCCAGTTGGAAAAGAAAGAGCCTCTGAATTAGGCAAATGGGAGGAAAGGGAAATGAAAGTTTCCGGGACCAGTTGGGATGTGAATAGTTTGGACATCGCAATAGCTGGACTGGGTTGGTTTTCTGTAGGTCTCAAGGGCGAAGCAACCCTGTCATTGTGGACATACAACGGCATTGAAGTTACTTTACGAGAACCTTTGGTTCTAGATCGGGCTCCTTTCCTTGAAAGACCTGGGTTCTGGCTGCCGAAAGCTATATCTGATGCCATTGGCAATCAAAACAAACTTGAATCCAAGAGAAAGAAGGAACTCCAAGAGGAGACTGATGATTTGCTTTCTCAGGTCTCTGTTTGAAGCATGAACTCCCTTTTGACGACCTCATTGAGCATTAAGGTCTGCGGCAGAGGTTACAGGCCACGGAGAAAGATGCAGCCTTTTTTGAGCCGAGTGCTTGGTTCATGCACCCATAGGCAACTTGCACTTTTTGTTGGCTTTTTTAAAACACCAATTTTGGATTCAGGAAGTAGGGGAGGTGCAAATGAATCAGTGTGAGGACCGTTGCTGCTACAACGACGTCCGAATGTCATCAGTTGTTAGATGATTGTAGAACGATTCAAGCTAAATGTACAACTAGTTTTCCATTCAAGGGGTTGAATAAAGTGCATATCTTGATATCATTCATGAGGTGTGCTGCTGTCGAAGTCTTCCTTTGCTCGGTGGCATGATCTACTTCTTGAGACAGCACCACTTCAACCACCGTCCCATTTTTTACTCAGTTATAGTTCTAGTTGTGTCTTAATCTACTCGAGGTCAACATTATTTCTACGGAGGTACGATAATGGGGAAAATAACAGGTAGGTGACGCTTTGGTGGGGGATAACAACGTCCGATCTTATAATTGTCGATGCAAAAATTAAGACAAATAGCTGACCCTTTGGTTTACATCCTTAATCTTTTGAGAATGTTCTAGCATGTAATTGTCGGTCCGTGAATCCTCTCGTACTCGTGACATTTGTAAGTGGTGCTTAGGGTTATCAAGTAAAGAATGAGGAGGCAGAAGGGACGAATACAACTAGTCCGTGGGAGTGGCATCATGACGGTTGGTGCTAGGAGTTTTAGGATAAGACTCTAAAGGCGGGGTTGGCCTTCCGTACACAAACTGGTCGAGAGCTAAGAGTTGATGTCGCTCTCTTGACGAGGTCATGGCAGACCGAAACCAGTTGTTATGCCTTAAGAGATTTGCTGTCTCACTCGATGGACTAAACGCCTAAGCGAAGTTAGACGTGGTGAGACCTCGCACAAAAAAGCATTCACCGTATTGTTCGTGGAACAATTATAGAAAAAAGGCTGACCTGGCGAGTTCCGCTCATCAAGCGCCGCTGCCTGTGACAAGTGGTATCAGAGCAGGAATCCCTCTAGTAAGTGAGCGAGTCGGAGAATCGGACTCTCGCTCTAGTGCAGGTCGAACAGATAAGTCCTAGTGGGACCAGTCATAGTGGGTGGAGGAATCTGCTGGGGCCAAAAGATGCCCAAACGTAGCATGGCTCTTAGCTCCTAGCATTACAATGGGTACTAGGACGAGTCGGTTTGTCACCGAGCGGATAGCGAGTTTGAGAAGAACTGAACCCTTGCTAAATAAGGATAACATTTCTGGATCGATCGATGAATTCGAAGAAGAGGTCTACTGCTATGTTTTCAACAAGAAAAATACCTCCATTTGGTCTGCTGAGGTCAAAGAAGCTTTGTAGGCAAAAATAGTGCCGCCAAAAAATGCGGTTGGCGAAAAATGCCACACTTGTCAAAGAATGCGCAGGTGACCGAGAAGGGCCGAGCGGCTGAGATCAAAAGAAATTACCAATGGAACAAAACCTGTTTTGTTGAGCAAGCGTGACAATTTGATGTGAAATCCCAAAAGTGGCACATCAATGGTTAAGTGACGCAAAGAAGCGACAGAACAGATCGCAACGACGACGTTGCAAATTGAGTGGGGGAGAATGTCATGGTCCGTGAATCCTCCAGTACTCATTTAGGGTTATCCAGTGAAGAGTGAGGAGACAGAAGGGAAGAACATAACTGGTCCGTGGAAGTGGTGTCAGGACGGTTGGTGCTAGAAGTTCTAGGATAAAAAAATTATATCATTTGGGAGCTCTGAAGGTAGGGTTAGCCTCCGTGCACAAACTGACAGGCTGAAACCAATTGTTGTGCTGCTGTCTCACTCGATAGACTAGACACCTGAACGAAGCTGAATGTGGTGGGATTGAAGCATTCACCGTATTGTTCGTGAAACAGCTAGGCTGAAACTCCATGCACAAACTGATCGGGAGCTGATGCCGCTCTTCTGACGAGCTCTTCTGACGAGGCCATGATAGGCTAAAACCAGTTGTTGTGCTGCTGTCTCACTCGATAGACTAGACACCCGAGCGAAGCTGAACGTGGTGGGATCGAAGCATTCACTGTATTGTTCGTGAAACAGCTATAGAAGAAAGGCTGGCCTAGCGAATTCCGCTCATCAGGCACCCCACGAGTCGTTCCGAGGCCAAAGAATCTCTCGGCCTATGACATAATGCTTGGCAAAATCCCCAGAACATTCAAAATGGCCGCCCACGATACTATTGAAACGTCCCTTTGCGAAACTACAGCTATATACGATGAAACAGACGACAGATACTCAACTGTGGTAGGCTGAACAAGGAGATTTCTCTTTTCTTTTTCTAGTTGATTATACACTTTGATTTTTACATTTTCACAAAGTGCCTTTGGTTAAGAAAGGAAAATACATGGCTGATGCCAGATGGTCAAGGGCCGCATAAAGTGGCCTTGCTCTACAGAAAGAACTACAGGAAACAGGTAAAAAACCTACCCCAGTGGGGCATGCAAGCCTATTCTGAAGAACTATCCTCAGAGGGCACTTCAGCGAGGCTGCTGGATGAAGCGGGGGCTGCATTTTGCATTCACATTCTTGGCTGGCTTCTCTGCATATTTTGCCGATTCTTTCTTTGTCCATTGGCGTTCAACGTCCAAAGACTTCAAAAAGTCGGCATTCTGCTTCATTGCGCCGCTATCTAAAAAGCCTGCTATTTTGGAGAAAACAACAACAAAAACCGTTATTCATTAGGAGTCCTTCATAACCAAAGGAGACTAAACAAGTTTAAGCAAACATGCCCTATTTTGCAATTATGTCATTCTCATAAAGCTATAGAGCTCTATAAAACTACATCAAATTTATATTTTTTTATTCCGGTCTTGGATTAGAGATGATATAGATTAGTATGGAAAGATCTTTTCGCTTGCTTTGGTCCCATGCTTCTCAGACACTGGGCATAAGCTCATTTTGCCTGATAGGAGATAGATGGAGTTATAATGAGAAAAGTTCCAAACAGTGACTGTTCTCACAGCAAGGACTTAAAAGGAATCTAGCAGTATACCTTTTCCATTTGTTCCATCGAATGCTGGGGCCGACAAATCGTTCCCCTCAGACTCAGTAAATCGGATGAACTCCTCGAACTGGGAATCCATGAAGGAAAAATCTTCAGCATTGAGATCAAAGGTATCTGGAAGCAAATCTGCCACATCACTGCCATGAAGTTCGTCCTCGAAGTCCACATTATCATCTAGCCCTTCAGGATGTTCGCTGAGCCAATAATCACGATACCACGTAGAGGTCGTAACCAGCTGCCACCACTCTGGGGAGAAATCCTCAACCTGGCGAACGGCAGCGGGGATGAATAGAGGGGCATCGGGGTTCAACGTTGACCTTCCTCCTGAAACAAGCGCCATCTTCGAAATAACTTGCCTCTAGCAACTTCTTATCTGTTCCCCAAATGTCAAAGAAAGAATCAGGAGTCAGCATCAGATGCATCATAGAATAAACAAACTACAATGACATTAAACAAATTATGCACCACATATCCCTGCTCTGCTGCTAAGTCAGCAGATCATCAGCATATAGAGGATAAGGAACAGGAACATAAACACAATTGCAGACAAGAGAAAATGATTTAGAGTGAATAAGCCGACTGCTGAGTGTTTTTTTTTTTTTTTTTTTTTGGTGAAAACCGACTGCTGAGTGTTCAATCAGTCAAAAACCCCAAAATCAACTAGCCAAGAGCTAGATCAGTGCACACGGCAGAAAATAATAGCTGTAAGTTATCTTTTTAGAGACCCTTAGAGACCCAAACAACTAGCACAATACCATCCTACCTACGAGATCCTTTTCTTTCCTTGTTCTACCATTTCATCAGGATATAAAAAAAGGAACCTTTCCGAATTCTACCAACAACAAACATAAGACCAGATTTGTTCTTCCGGATAACTATTTTTGTCAACACAAGACCTGGGAAGAAACTGGTTCGCTAGTACCAACATCCTCTATTAAAGCTACTAAAAACCCTCAAAACGGCCCCGATGATCATATTTCACTGCGATCTCGAAGTGATCCTCGGCGTTCGAGCGCTCCACGTCACCATCAACCTCGACCGCAACACAGATCCGTCTCTAAGCCCTCCCAAGCCCTAATCTACTCACGAACACGAAGATACAGCCTTTACCGTACAGACCGACCACGAGGAGCTCACACGAGCGCGACCATCCTCCCGATCAGCGCGAGTTCGCCACAGATCGAAGCGAACAAGCCGCAGATCCTCCCCCAAAAACAGAAACTCCGCACACTACGAATTCGAGCACATCACCGACGAAATCGGGGGGAAAACCCGACCCAGCCAGCTCCCACTTTCACGGATTCGAACGAGTCAGCGGAAATCAGCAAAATGCGGACTCGAATCGACCGCGATCTGCTAGTTCCACGCGCGATCGAGCCTGCGGAGAAGATCGAAGGCGAGAAGCCAGGAACCGTACCTTTGAACGACGGCGAAATATCTCCTCCGAATGAGAGAGAGAACGGATTTTTGCAGGGTCGGGTCGGACCGGAGGGGGAGGCGTAGCGTACGTGGCGTGGTGAGGAGCGCCTGGGTGGGGGGGTATATATAGACCCGGACGGGGTTTTTTTTTTGGGGGGTGGGGAGGTTCGGGGAAACCGGACCTGCCCACTGTATGGCCTGGCCCGCCAGGACGATCCCGGTCACGAGCCGGTAGTCGGTGGAGAAACCGTGTCTTTTTTCTTTGGTTTCTTCTTTTTTGGTCAGGAAGAAACCGCGTTTTGGGAGGCGCTGTTTGACCTTCGAAGAGGACGATAATGGGGTCGTCGTAGAACAGTGGCGGTTCGTGATGAAATAGTTTTTCATTTTGACGGCAGGAGAAAAAAAAGAGAAAAGGGCAAAATAATTTTTTTTGAAAAAAAAGAGAGGAAGAGAGATGAAGGCACATTTGGTTTTACTTCCGAGCTTCGAGTAGTCATAAAATTTCCAGGTGGAAATTGATTTTCTTGGTTGCTGTTTTTCGGTCTATATATTAAGTTTTTTTTCTTGACGTGAATGGACTTCACTTAAGTTTTCTTAGCTTCAGTAACCGTGCATCTCTCCATTTCTTAGCGTTTTTGAGCGCGCAACAAAAAATATTTTCGTAGAAAAAAAAAATCGAGTTAGGCCATTGCTAGTAATACCTAATGGATTTGTGGATTGATAAAAAAAATTAGTGAAGACCAAAAAAATCTAATTGTAACCATAATTTGTGAGCTTTTAAAGTTGGGGTTGGAGTGTAATGACATAAAAAGCTCATGAGGGTGATATGTAACTTTTCAAAGTTTAAGCCTTTCTTTTTGGACTCTTAGTCTCTATTCCGCGCTAGCTATTTAAATCATGTAAGTCTCACGTGAGTTCGCAGGATCTAACAACTCGTGTTGAATGGGCCAACGTAGATCAAGAGTATCTAATGTATTTTTTGCAAAGGTGGAGAAGTGAGCTATTATCTCTTTCTCGTGTTAAGATTTGTGTTATCCAAATTCCATGAGAGAACTATGAAATATGCTTTGCTTCATTTGAAGATCGAGGGGACTATCTGAGTAGTTCAATGACCATTCGTCAATGCCTCACCCAAAAACATGTTTTGCTTCGTTTGGCCAATCGAGAAGCGTCTCACAACCTAAAATGTTAGGTCTTAAGTTCATAATGCATTCAAGTGGTCTTAGTATGTCTCGTAGTACCAAATAATCTGATATTTCTCACATCATGTTCACTACCTAACTGATATCGCATGACAAGTCAACTGATCGTCTAGTTATTTTTTAGGTAGAAAATAAGTGAAATAATGTAATAATAAATCATTAATTTCGGTGCTTGGTACATGTGCACTTAACATATAAGGTGGGGCCATTTTGATCCGATGGGTGAGATCATCTGTGCTCATGTGCATTGCTATCGCATAACAACGAGCCATAAATTGACCTCAAACCTCACCCAACTGCATAGCAATAGTCAATTAGCAATGTGAAGGGATAAAAATTATAGAAAAAGCCATCAAATTCCTAAATTATGTCAATCATAACACATTTATTTTTAAATAAAATTTTATTAACACGCAAAATCCCAAACTTATATACACCTGATATATTTACATTGAACTTCTTTTTATAACATAAAAAGTCCAAAATTCGTATTCACGCGACACAATACAAATTTAGGGTTTCGATATAAATATGTCATGTATGTATAAGTTTGGAATTATTTGTATAACAAAAAAAAGTCAGTTATAAATGTGTTATGATGAGTATAGTTAAAAAAATATATTGTAATTTTTTTTTTTTAAATTATAAATTTTTGTGCATCGAGAGGGAAAACCGCAGGTCTAACTCACTCATCTCGAGCAACCCGCACCAGTAAAATGTCGGACTCGGAGCAGCCGCCCAAGCGTCACCTTTAGGATGAGAACGAGGAAGCAGCTGCACGCGCTCGGTCGGAAGCCCCGTCGCGACTCTCACATGCGAGAAATAGCCGAATATTAGTTCAATATTTGAATTAGGTGGGCCCAATCCATAATTCTTTTGGGGGCCAAATTTGGTATTTCCTAAAACGAGCGACCCCCCCAGCAAATTCGCCACATGCACCTCATCATTGACTTGACCTCCACCTGCCTTCCTCGTTGTTATCCTTCCCGGAGGATCAGGTATTTTTTTTTTTTTTTTCACTAGAAAACAAGCATGGCAATGTCATTATGCATCTTGATTAAAGCACATGGTAAACGAATTCCACTAAAAGTGCATGGCTATTTTCGCAAACTCTTTTGTTGGGTTCTGATAACCTATTGAGTAAATCCATGACCGGTCTCAAATCTTAGGAAAATTTCTATAGTCTCCAAGAGTGGTCTTGTAATTGAGAATTCAAGTCCTCTTGAAAACTCAGTTATGATTGAAACGAGCCGAGAGATGGATGAGATCCGATTTGCTTTCGTTGCAGCACCTATGGAGCATCACATGTCGTGATTCAAGTTGTGCTCGCTTCAAGCGAATTTTTCAAATTTGTTGAAAAAAAATGCAATCGAGTTATGGATCTTGTAAAAAGTGCAATTAAATTTTAAAATTTGTTATTAAATTGCAATCGAGTTTTAAAATATTCAAAAATCGAAATAAAGTCCTAAAACTTATGATGAAAGTGTAATCGAGTCTTGAAATTTCAAAAAAAAAATTACAATTAACGAAATGACTTGATTTGATAAATTTAATAAGTTTCATGATTTAATAGTACTTTTTGAAAGTTTTACGACTTAATACACTTTTGTGATAAGTTTTATGACTTAATTATATTTTTTAAAAGTTTTAAAATTAAAAAATGTACTTTCATCTTAAGTTTTAGCGCTTTGATGCCCTCATCTTAATTTTTTATTATTAAAAGAAAATGGAGATGGGGGAGGAGAATGCGATGCTATGGCAAATCCAATTAGGGGCGGCCTCTAAGGCCTCCGCCTAATCCCGGGGGATGCGCGAATGCAACACATGGGGTGTTGGGTAGGTCAGTCGGGTCGGACAGCGACCCCCAAGCATCGTCCAATCTCCGATTTCCAGCATAACACGCCCGTTGCAATCATGTCAGTGGCAATCATCAGGATCACCTAATGGGCCTCCACTAATCCTTCATTAAATTTAATATCAATTTAACGATTTGATTAAGTACGCCTAATCACGACAACCTTAGTTGATGCTCCACGACTTGTCTTCATCACTTTTGGGGATTAATTTTTTTAGCAAAAAGGTGAGTTTTGCGTACCGATGGCTATTGGCTAGTGGACGAAAATCGGCACATTGACGCCTTTTTTCACCTTCTTTTCTATTTTATATCTATTGAAAGTATTAAAATTTATTGTGAAACTATAATTAAATTATAAACATTTCAAAAAGCGCAATTAATGAAAATTTAATTTGATCATTTTGGTAAGTTTTATGACTTGATTATATTTTTTACTATGTGAAGCTTATTTTAATGCTGATTTTTTATTCCCTAATCACATAATTAAAACGAAAAATGCCCGGCAGCTGTAGTAGACTTTTTAGTGCTTTGCTCTGTCTTGATGGTGGCAATGGCACCAGGGATTGTCCTCATTATTCGTTATATTTTAATCAGAAAAATATGAAAAACACGACATCCTCTCGTTCATTCAGTCCATCGATGCTTCCAATGTCGCCGTCGTGAGGTTGTCATTATTTCCGATGAGTCATGAACATCACTACTTCCGATGAGTCGAGGTCAATTGATCGATATTTTTGTATTAGGAGTCGAGTCAGATAAAATGACGTAACTTATGTTAATCTATAGTATATAGTTAATTAGCGACATGCTCTTTTTGGATAATCTCCAAATTTTTTGTTGCCCCGTGGGCCGTGGCTCCGCTTTATCTTTCCCAAGGTTATTCAATGGGATTGTGATTATCCAGCTGGCTTCATGATTTGTTAGATGCTTCGCTTTAGAGGATTTATTGGCCGTATTTAACCTATCTATACTTTCGACCATAAAAAAAAAAAAAAAAAACCTATCTATACTGAAGAAAGGAAATCTATTTACCAGCCAATTTGTGATTAATTCTTCCCCCGGTGACGACCATAAAGGCAATTTAACCTTGATAAGACTTGTTTTTTAAGTTGCGTCGTGTAGGGTTTGGACATTTTTATCTTTTAATTTTAGTCTTTGATATATTTATTTTGAATGTACGTGTCATTTGTATTCCTATTTCATGTTCTTGAATTTTTATCATTTTTACTGTTCCTCACAAAATGTAAGTTTACGACATGATAAATCAAACTCCTAGAGATGTCATATTGAGTAATTCATAAATAAAACCAGTTGCCAAAATGATCACCGCTCTATAAAGGCATTTATTGTTTTTCTTTTTCTTTTAAGAATTGGCTCACGTGAGAAGGATCGGTGGTTCGAGAATGGACGATGATCGAGTTGATTTAACAGAGGACAATGAGTGATCGGATGGGCGAGATGGCTCAATTAAGGTGTCCCTTCCCGACCAAAAAAAAAGGGACAGCATTGCCGGAACCTACGGGCTGACACAAGAAAGATGAAGGTCTTTTTGCGAGGGAAGTTTGTAACGACTCGAGGTTCCATACGTAATCACAGAGATTATGGTAAAGCGGTTTGTTATAAATATCACTAAATACCACTCCTGGATAGTTTTGCTCAAACTCGAAGTACTCTTTGAGGGTGACAGGTCCAACCCGAGATGCTATGTGGGATAAGATAGTTTAGTCCTTGGCCTATATCTTGCCATCTTTACTAAGGGAATGTGATGCCCGACAAAGGTACGAGGTCCAAAGTCGCATTCGCAAAGCGGAAACTTCGACGAATTCTTACGCCTGTGGAAAATTCGTCAAGCGACCAGGACGATGTCCTAATCCTAAAGACTCCACCGCAACAAACAAGAACAACCGATAAAAAGCTTTTGAGTTGTTTATGTAGTTATGCTTTTCTTTTCCTTTAATCTCGGGCATTGACAACTCCGTGTCTGGAAACACCAAAGCCTCCGCTTCAATTGTCATTCCCTTTTCTTTCTTTTTTTAGTTTAGTGGCTCACGAATACTGCTTTTTTCCTTTTTTTTTGGTAACCGAGGACTCCACCATGGATCCTTCGTGCCTGAATGGCTCCTGAGGGCCGGGCTCATATACTTCGGAGGAGACTAGCTCAGCAACCCACTGCTAGGGCCCTCACTTAAATTGCTAGCAACTGCGGGTTTTGAACTCTCGACTTCTGCAATGAAGAAGGGACTCTCAAGCAACGCAACTACTCACAATGATTGTTTTTTTTTTGGTAAAAATACTCACAACGACCATTTACACTCGCAAGAGTTAAAAGTTAAATTAATGACCGCTTATATCGAATAAATTAGAGAAAAACTAACCAAAAACTCCAACATATATTCCTCATGACGTGTTTGCTTTTTCTTAGGATATAAAAAATGTAAAATTTGTATATATGTGACAAATTTGTCTCTCTTGAAGGTTGGTCAGATGGTTTTTTAGTCAAAATAGAATTTTTTATTTCATTTGAGTCATGTGAGCATTATATAATTTTAACAATGCTCATTAAAGGAAGGTGAGTATGCCATGGTATAAATTTAGAGTTTTTAGTATCATGAAAAAAGTCTAAGGGGGTGTAGGGTGCGTTTGGATGGGTATTTAGAAAACCCATTTAGCCCTTAAAGCCCCTTCAGCCAAAATAAGAATGTTTGGCAACCAATCTCAAGGAGCTTTCAAATGAAAGTTAGTCATTGGAAATGCTGAAAACATTTTTTTCTTCATAAACTACCCTCATTAATTTTTCATATTTCCGTTATTACCCATGTATTTATTTATTTTTTAAATGAAAAAGGAGTAGCCCTTCGCCGGATCGGCGAAGGGCGACGGTCGTTGGCGAGTCAGATCTGGCATCGGCTGCTGTTGGCTGAGGTCGCTCGAGGTCGGGTGATCTTCGGCGAGGGTCACGCGACCCAGCCGAGGGCCGGAGGTCGCCCGACCTCGGGCAACCGGGGTCGCTCGACCCGGGGTCGTGCGACCTAGGCAACCGCCGCCCGGGTCTCGCGGCCGCGGGCCCTCGCCGTCGTGCGACCCTCGCGAGACCCAAGCGGCGGTCGCCTAGGTCGCGCGGCCCCCGAGTCGAGCGACCCTGGTTGCCCGAGGTCGGGCGACCTCTGGCGGCCCTCGGTTGGGTCGCGCGACCCTCGTTGAGGGTCGCCCGAGGTCGGCGACCTCCGGCGGCCCTACTGGTCGCGCGACCCTCGCCAGCCTCAGCCGACGGCCGCCAGCGCTAGATCTGGCTCGCCGATGGCCGCAGCCCTTCACTGGTCTGGCGAAGGGTTTATCTAAATTTTCAAAAAAAAAAGAAAAGAAAAGAAAAAATAATACTCATCAAAGCCCATTGTGAAAGTTTTTTTTACTCAACGCACATTCAACTCAAAGTCTATTTGCAAATTTTTTTATCAAACACTTATTTGCGTTTTTCCTTTAGAACTTTTAGTAAAGATTTGCAATGGACTCTCCATTGCAAATGCTGAACCAAATGCAGCCGTAGGGGAACTATCAAAAACCAAGACGAATTTCCTCTAGATTCTCGTAACAAGACGGCCCAACTTAGAAGCCGGTTAATCACTTGAGTGGAGGCCCACTACAAAGGAAAGGCCCAGAGTCGCGGTGTCACGGTCGCAGAAGCTCCACTCCTATGGGCCTCTACGCCCACGACCCATCACTCGGCCCAAGCCCACAACCTCCCAAAAACCTTCCGTTCTCTCTCCCTCGTCCCTCACCGTCTCCTTCGCGAGCTGCTCTCCGGCGTCCATGCGAGATCCGCCATCCCGACCTCGAAGATCGCCTCCCGCCGTTCTGCTCTCGCGCTCGCGTCGCGCTCGTACCAGGGCGGTTGGATAAGCTCGGAAGCTTCGATTCCATCGCTCTTTCGTCCGATTTCGCGGTCGCCGTCGAAGATTCCGCACGAGATTACTCGCGAGGCTCGCGGGCATTACCTCGATTTCTCTCCTAGAGGACGATCGCAACTCGAGAGTAAGTGAGTTTCTTCCGTTTCGACTCGCGAGCTGCTCTGCTCTACATTGAATGTCGTTTGACGATTGCGTCCGAAATTACTGCGTGCTAATCGTCCGTGATATCTCGCCATTGGTGTTAGCAGTTCACGTGGGACGATCGTATTGCTGATGCGGATGGTATCGAATGTCGATTGTTGTTTAAGGGCAGCAGCTCTTCGATCCTTTCCCGTCATTGTGATAGTAGATAATCGCAACCAGAGCCGAATGCCGATTCCCGAAATTCACATTTCACAAAGTGAAACACGCTTCTCATTGCCGTTAAAGTAAAAACACCAGCTGCATTAAGCCCATTTGGGGTTTTAGAGCTCGAACATGGATATGTGCGCCCTTTGCTTGAAAAGTCGTTTTTAGCTATCAGCTTGCTCATTTGCTCCAATGGAGATCTAGGTTTACGCTCCATCAGTTGGGAGTCATCAGAATGCCTGAGTTTTTCGTTCTAGTTATTTGTTGGAATTTAAGCAAATTTCGAGCCTTTCCAACTGTGCAAAGTAACTGAGACACCCTTGTAACTCATGCGGAACTTCTCCGACTGTTCGCAGGGGATGATATTGTGGTCATGACTTGAAAAATGAGAAGGCATTTGAGAATTTGGTGGCCCAAGCAGCACCTTTTAACTCAATCATCATCACATGAGGTCTTGTTTGGGTGGTTTGTCTCATCCTCTCCAGCTTCTGTGGATATTGTAATAGCTCTCACCATTAATGAGACCTTCCTGTCTCATTTGTCATCTGGTCTTGAGGTAAAAAAACTACAAATTTCATGGGTTGTCAATTTGCTGCTAGAGTGATCGAGTGTTTGTCATGATTGGCTTTAATTCTCTTTCTTTTGAAGATTTTGGCGCACTTCATTGGTGCTACTCTCATCTTTTGCTTTAATATCTTTTGCCTCGTCATGCATAAATTTCTACATTAGGCTCCATTTCAGCAATGTATTGCCATGGAGAAAAATATGTGAACAAATGTAATGTGCGTGCAAGCTATCAAAAGACACTGGGATGCTTATCTTATAGCTGGACGAGTGGAAATTAAATTCGCACTTGTTTTAAATTTCTTTCACAAGAAGCAATCCTTCCAAGTTCTACTCAGTTGCTAAAAAGAAATAGTTGGGAGTAGTCACCCTGCAGTTGCCCCTTGCAAGATCTTGACTTTGGTACTTTTTGTTGAGAAAAGACAGTTTAAACTACCCCAAAGATTTTGTATATATTTGGATTAGCATTAGAAGTTAGTTGGGTAAGCTTCTTGGCATCTGCTTCAGTTGCAGGATGTGCCCTGGGGAAGGCTTCACAAGTTTTCATCTCATTAAGCTTTTAGTATCTACTCTTTAGGCTTCTATGCTATTTTCTTTGGCAAAGTTTAAAGCAATTGTTCTTGCAAATTTTTCCTTGCTCTACTTGGCAGAACAGATGCGCCTCATTTTAAACATTTATAATCTGCTACAGGAAAATCTTCAAGACACAAATAGGGAAATGCCAGTAAATTTAAAGGATAAATCTGCATTCTGTGTATTGGGTCTGTGTGCTGCTGACCCAAGTAATGGCAGCAAAATGAAAGGGGATCAAGGCTGTGGCTGCTACAGGATAACCGAACCACTCAAATCATGTAGGCAACTTGCTGTAGGAAGCAATAGCTGGATCCAGCTAATGCATAATTCTTGCTCAGGCTATCAGGGAGACAACTTATGGCTCCCTGAAGTGCATCATATTCACTGGAAAGGGGAAGTAGTATATCACTGCGATGTGCACGTATGTAAGTTATGGTTACTTCCACTTCTGCTTCCGGTTTAAAGCTTTTTATCGATGTTCCATCACTTAAATTTATTCTGAAAAATCTCTAGGTTATAGTTTATGAAACTCCAACACATGGAGCACACCATTTCTCTCTAAGTTATTCACATTATCCTGGTCAAGTAAAAGTTCCTACGAAGAAGCCCAAGTGGATTGAAGAGCTTCATCAAAAACATGCTCAAGTTGACCTGGTAATGTAATAGCTGACTTCAATACTGCAGCCCGGCCATCGGCCTTTTGTTAACTGGTTTCTATGTCCTTAAATGTAGAGTACAGCAATTCTCGCAATCAACAGTTCTAGAGCTGCTTCTGCTACATTAAACTCAAAGACATGTTCTGGGCCAGAACGATCTGTCTCTCAGTCATCCCTTATTTCGATGTATTCTCTTCTTACCATTGTTTCTTTAAACCCATTTCCTTTTCCCGATTTCTGATGACATGAACTTTGGACTTCCAGGTTTTATGCCTTCATATGGCATGCATTGGCCATATCGGCAGCTACGTTATGCACTCTTTTCTACATCATTATCCAGTATTTTCATCACTTTATGAGGTGGGGATCACAGTCGTGGATGTACAAAGTATCTTCAAGGGTGTTCCTGACCACGTGGTCTAACATCAAAATTAGGTCTTGTCAATATCTATATTGGCCTGTCTTGCTGCAGAATAGTGACCTCAGGTAATAAAAGACTCCTTGAATGATTACTTTTCCACTTATTAAGAGTTTCAACTAAGATGATGCATAAATTGGTTTTATTTTGACAGAGTCTGTTTAACTTCCAATACTTCTGTTACACTGGACTTTTTCTTGAAAGTTCAGGGCAGAAATGATCTTGATGCTTTTACTAAAAGCCTGCTCCACGGAGAATGCTTTTCCATTTTTACTTATTTATAGAAGATCTTAGGGACAACTCGTGGATCGGTCAGTTGTCGTGCATAAGTGAATGATCTCAAGCTTCATCTCGTTGAGCAAATTGCTTTAAACTTTTTAGTTGATAACAATTTAGAAGGTCTTGTGCTGGCAGTTCTTCCTTTACTTTCTTTCTTTGTGGTTCTGTTACCTCTTCCTGGGATGTGGTTCAGGTAGATAATGTTTATACCTACTCTAGATGTAGTGGTTGATGATATTGTCTCCTTTGTGATATCGTTGACTTTGGAATCACTGGATAATACTTTTTAGGACTTGGGGTAGTTTCTCACCTTAATCGTGATCCTCCTCTTGTAGGTGTCAATCCAATGTAGAGTACGCTGAGAAAGCCGCATTGCGGAAGCATTCCATGTGGTCAAATATAGCCATTGATATTCTCCTCGGAAACTTGATTGGTTTGTCATTACTATATCATGCAGAAATGGTTAACTTGTGGTTTCTGAATTCCGTGGAGGGCCTAAATAATTATCTGCGCATGGGATCTGTGTGGTTAATGGGAGTCCCTGCAGGATTTAAATTGAATACAGAATTAGCAGCCATTCTTGGCACGGCGTCTCTTAATGTCATACAAATTTGGTCTACCCTTTGGGTTTTTGTGGGATTCTTTCTGATGAATATGGTCAGAGGTATTGCTATAATGGGGATGCTTTTTGGGGCTACCATTATTGCCGCACTGATGGTAGACATGATTGGGGCAGCAACTTTACACGTATCAGCTCTACATTCATTGATAGCCTGTCTTTATGCTTCACAGACACAGGCATTGGCTGCTTTATGGCGCCTATTTAGGTAATACTTTCTATTTTCTTCTTTAGTGTAAATAAAGCATTTATATGTAAGAGAAAAATTACTGCACATGTATCGGCAGCTTTTATGTCAACAGTGTGTGCAGTTGACATTTCATTTTTGGAGTTAATTTTGCCTTAGCTGTCAATCAAGTGGTGGGTGGCTGTTATGCTCCTGCTATACTTTATCGCCTGTTGGGATAAGTCAAGTTCCGGCCTGTAGCTTACATGTTGCTCTGATGTGAGCATCCAATGTTCTACAAGATGTCATCTTCATTTATACTAAACACAGTTACTGAATGATGCTGTTTGATTTTATTGTCTGGACAATCTCTACTGCATTGCTTTTTTCTTTCTGAAGTTGGCATGTTTCTCTGCCAATCAAGCTCTTTGTTGCCTCCATTTTTTTACTTCTCCAGTCTTGTGGAATATAATCAAAATTGTCTGTGTCATAGTCAAGTATTTGGGAAGTTTCGGGGACTTTCATATACATAAAGGTCCTTTGCCTGTTTGGCTTTTGAATGATGGATGTTTTGTCCCCTCATGCAACATATAATCTTAATCTACTGCTATATTAATTAGTGCTTGAAATGACATCTCTTTTAATTCATGACCAAGTGTTGAGGGAGGGGGAGCTTATGGTGGAACCTATAAAGATGCTCTTGCATGAAAGTTGCCTAGTTTTCTATCCACTGTATTGAATCCTGAAATCGCTCCTAATCTTCATGATCCTGCTGGCTGCAGCTCCTTCCACAATTTACGATATTTACTTGATGTGGATGTTTTGCTGCTGTAAGCAATTTGTTGATACCGTTTTTCTGATATTGATATCTAAATAATTTTCTTAGACATTTCTGACAAAACTTTCATGAAGCCATCTACCAGCCCTTTATTTAACCTCATCAGTGCTAATATTTCAACAGGAAGATAATCTTTTTCAAAAAGTGAGGGAGAACTTGTTTATTGGTTATGAATGTGCTTATGGTATAAACTGGTGTGATCCATCTTGTGAGCTAGGTCTCAATTTCTTTATTTCAGTTTTAGTGGGAATCTTATGAACTATTTGGTGCCTTCTCGAGGTTTTTCGACAAACTAAAATGATTCTTTCATTTTAATTTTGGGATGTTAATCATTACATTTCTATTGTTGTCTTTGATTGTTGATGGTGTCTCTGAATTTTCTGCAGGGGTCAAAAGTTGAATCCTCTTCGCTTGAGATTAGATAGCTACGATTACACTGTCGAGCAACATGTCGTTGGATCTCTTCTGTTTACTCCCCTTCTACTTCTGTTGCCAACAACCTGTGTCTTTTATATATTCTTCACCATTGTGAATACTTCTATCAGAGTTACTCATGTGCTAATCGAAGTTTTTATATCTATTATCCATGAGACACCTTATGTCAAAGTTCTTCTTTGGTTGGTGAGACCAACCAGACTTCCTGCTGGGATATGGTTCGAAATTGTTTCCTGTAAATATAATGGAGTACATCCGATGGAAAGATCTATTTGTGATGGCAATGGCATAAATCCAGATTTTGACAATGCACCAAGGAAAACGGAGAAATACAAAAGGTCTACTGCCCTGGTTTCATTTCTACGCATCAGTGTTCCAAGCATTGGTAAATTCTCAGATCCTCGTGACATTCATTTCTTCAATGTGTCAATAGTAACTGTAAATCAATACCTATGGGATACTTTGTTGCAGGACAAATAATCTTACCTCATTACAAGAAAGTTTTTACCGGTGTCTCTGCATCACTCTTTGCAGAGTCTGCTTATGGAATTCTCACAGGCAAAAGGTCGGTAGAATGCTGTCCTCTATTAACTTGATTAATGCTGTTTCAGGTGAAATTTGATGCAATCTCTCTCTCTCTCTCAGGATTTCATACGGTCCAGTTTCTCATCCTCCATCAACTCTGCCATGGATGCACATACCGATTAAGGAGTACTGGCAACTCTGCCATAAATCAATTCTTTCACACATGGGAGACTGAAGATTTTTTTGTCTTGGCTTTTTAATTCTAGCTGACCTCACTGACGGCCCATTTTTTCCCCATATCGCTAAGAGCAACTCACTGCTTGCTTATTGATCGCTTGAATGCCACAAGTACTTCGGCAGCCTCTCGCTCCTTCTGGGCTGGCTCCTGGCTAGGCAGACTTTTGTAGATTTAGCTTTTCATTTTGTCATGTTTAAGGTTAATTTTCGGTTGTCCTACATTGGCATATTCAATCAGAAAGTGCAATTTTATTCTGGTTAGAATTGTGTTACCACTCATCACTGTGTGCTGAACTGATTTTGGGGCTTTTAATGGAATGCTTTTGAAGGAATGCTTGGATACTAACACGATACAGTCATCCTCCTGTTTTATTCAGTATCATGTTTTGGCTTCACAAAGTTCCATTCTACGATGGTGTGGCTAGAGTAAGATAGATATGCATATTTCTTGTTCTTGACCGAACAAGATCCTATGAAGTATTTAGTTCAGCTTAGAGAACTGATAATTCTTATGGCATGTGAAGTTAACTGGACTTATGCAATCCAGTTCTAGGTCGCCCTATTAAACTGATCTTGGGCTATATGAATGACCATCTGAGTTTTTGGTATTTGTTCAATTTATTCCTTAAAATTTCTTTTTGTGCAATCAATCCTTTCATTAGAAGCCATTAGTAACCCCATATTCGTGTGGCATACCGAGGGGCCAAGGCAAGCGTTGCCTCAGCTGCGTTGAGGTGATTGTAATGCAGGTCGAGACTGAAATGGTCACTAGCGAGAATCGCAAATGAGGATCTCGACTTTTCCAGAAAAGAGTGCAAACTAATCATAATGCGATTGCCATTCAGCATGAAATCGCGGAAGAGTGTTCGGGTGGTGTCTATGATGCCCAGGCTCTCGATGTCGAGGGCCGTTGTAAGTCCGTGAATTTCATGGTAGTTCAAAACAAACGCTTTGTAAATAGCTATTTTGTATGATATCCCTCCTTATTTAAATGGCACGACGATCTCTTCTGCAATTAGAGTCAGTAAACCGAGGAAATATGCTCGCATGATCAGAAATCTTTCCCCCGCAATGCTCCTGATCACCATCCCTCCCCCCCTCCCTCTGTGAAGTCACAGACACAGATTTCCAAGACTCAGAAACGACGGATGGAGACAAGAAGAAGTACAAAATAGAAAATGAAGGAAGCAGCAGAAAGTCACGGGATTCCATTTCTAGGCAACACAGAACATAGAATGAAAGCTCCACAAGTGATAAAAAAGCACATGGCCACGGATTGCCACCTCCCTGCATGTCGAGAGAGCGGGGGTTGGACCTCATGACAGGTGAGTGTATGGTTGCCACTTGCTTCTAGCTCATTTCACATTCTGTTGTTAGGATGTGGTAGTTATCCGTTGGGCTCGAACGCGAGACAAAGAATACTTGTCATGTAATGCAGAAATCACGTAATATGCTACTTACACATAGTGTTCCATATTATGAAATGCACATTATTTTTTGTTTGTGCTTAATAATTGAATCATTTATTTAATTGACAATTTCATATTAGTATGTCACGTGATATAAGCATTACATGATGAGATTTTTTCCAATTAATGGGCCTATGCAACGGTCCAAAAGAGATACATGTGACTGCCGGCATGTGATTATGGGGGCCCACCTTTCGTTTTCAATCAACCCTATTTCACATGGGTGGGAATCGGATTGATCATGGGGAAGCCTTGGGAAGGGACCAACTCTAGGAACCTGACAAAACTTGGCCTCCCCTAGCTTGAAAAGAATCCCATCTTGGCCTGCCATTGATTCTAATGAATTTCAAATGATTCTTATCAGGGTACACAACATACTTAGCATCATAATGAACTTAATAAGGGGTCATAACTATTTTATCTTGCTTTGAGCATCCACTTTACACGGCATATCAATACAAATTAAAATGTTCAATTAGCCTCTCTCTAATGCACGAGCTGACGAGAGAGAAGAATTCTCTCATCTGAATTTCGTGGTTCCAGTGCATTAATTCTCATGGTATCGAACTTGAATACTTTAAACTAAGTTTTCCAGAATCATAATTCCAGTGCGCCAAGCAAAAAAGTCTGACTAGAAGCATACGAATCGACGATGCCAACATCAAGAGAGCAGATTTCTTGATCAAGCACACGTCGAAAGAAGTGTCCGAATCTCTTGATTAGTTTATCGTCATGTCATTCACCTACCAAAGAGAAAGCCAAAGACTGGGAAATCATTGAGGGTGAATCCCACGGTACAAGCTGGCTCCATTTTCACTTTCCTTGCAGCTTGGTCTGTTTGTTCTTTCTGGGAGATAGAGGACAAGAACCAGCAACAACGAGGCATCAACTTCTTGCTACTACACAAACACTATTAGCATGGCATCATCAGCGCCATCATCGGTTCATGCAAAAGGACACATCACATTCTAAATTAATGACAGGATCTCCCAAGCTGTTCTTATATAAAGAAACTCTACATTCTCAATTTCCAACCAAGTCTCTCTCTCCTTCTCTCTCTCACAGGCACACACACAACCAGGAAAAATATGGCAAGAACGCTTAGCGTTGCTGTACTGTCCCTCTTCCTGATGCTCCTTCTACTACCAGAAAACCATGTAAGCTTCAGCTTTCTCGAGCACTCCCTGATCATCCCTAACTCCAATTCTGGCGTCAACTCGTTTGTGCATGTGCATCAATGCTCGCATTCTCACCACTTCATTTTTTTCTTTTTCTGGTGATCATGAAGCATGCCTTCACACAAGACATATACATGTATAGTTGAACGGACACTTATAGGCTTGTTAGAGCGTGCTTAACTTTTTGAAGAACTTTTACACAGTTTCATTAGACGGCCAGCTTGATGCACAGTGCATAGCACGGCGATGAACCGTTGAGTTGAATATAACGTGTAGGATCGATCATGTAACAAAGATATATCGATTGTTTCAGAAAATAGCATCATTCCTCACTACATGGCAAGGTTTGAGGAAAAGAAACAAATGAACCCCGTTACATTTCTTGCGAATCGACTAAATTATTCAGTTTCCGTGTTTCCAGGCGACGATTATGGAGGCTCCGTCGCCACAACCCCAGGCTGCTCCGGGCAATCTCCCCTCGGTGAGATAATTGTTGTTATATGGTTGCCTTTTCTTTTTCTATCTTGAATATTGAATTCTGATATAAATTTCTCTCTTGATTTCTTCTTCTTCTTCTTCTTCTTCTTCTTCTTCTTCTTATTTTTCTTTCAGTATGGCGCCAGAGAAGGCAGTCTGAAGCCCCAAGGTAAGAGATTACACACAATCTCGCCGTAAAATGGAACTGAACGTACAACTAGTGATGAGACACTATCTATTATAAGCAAGAATTCGAAAGATGAACTACACATCGAGTTTTTTAAAGGTTCGTGTTACTAACAATCAACTGATCATCTTAAAAATAGAGTGCGGACCGAGGTGCACGGGGAGGTGCTCGAAGACGCAGTACAAGAAGCCATGCATGTTCTTCTGCCAAAAATGCTGCGCCAAGTGCTTGTGTGTGCCTCCAGGCACCTACGGCAACAAGCAACTCTGCCCTTGCTACAACAACTGGAAGACCAAGCGCGGCGGCCCCAAATGCCCCTGATCTCTCTTCCCTTTTCAATCTCATTTACGGCAATCGCACGAGCCCATTTGACGCCGCGCGGTAACCGTGTTGTGAAGTGTTGTAGGCCCTTTACTGGTTGGGACAGCTCTCTCGGAAGCTGCTGCGAGAACTATTGTGGAGGAGCTGTCTACTGTATTATTTCCGCTTTTTTTTATGTCACTCTCCCGGTTGATTCCGTGGGGTTTATTTTTTTACTACTTTTAATATATCAGAGTGGTCATTCAATCTCCCTTGATTAACCACGATGCCAAGAAAGAGTATTTTTTGGTGATACTAGTCCCGAGACGTGCATATCACGACAGAGAATGTATTTCTTATGTCAATTAAACCAAGCTACGGTAGCCTCTGGAAAAACAAGCCCTTCGAAAGTGACAGAGTTTTGAAAAACGGATGACGTAAAATGGACTGAAATGCACGTCGATGCAGATAATGCGACGAGCCGGTCGTGCCCCTCTGGCCATGTAACGGACGCATAAATTACTTTCTCCTCGAGACGAGGAACATGCATCAAAAAGATGGACCCGGTGGGCTTCTTGGCCCAGCCTCAATTCTTTTTGGAGGTTACACATTTCTGTCCGTTTCACTTTGATCATTCGGCTTCTGCTAGAGATTAAGGGTGCGTATGGCAAAATTTCTAGAATAGAAATTGATTTTTGGCCAAAAATGAATTTCTCAATTTCTATTTCAGAAATTGAGAAGTTAAAAATTTTAATTTTTAATTTCTTCTTCAAATCTATTTCAGGAATATAAATCTGTTTCAGAAATAGAAAAATCAAATTACGTTACCAAACGAATTTCTGTTCCAAATCTGTTCTGGGGAACAGAGAAATAGAGAAATAGAGAAGTAGAGATTTTATCATGCGCACTCCAAATGGCACAGCAGTATCAACAGTCCATGCTCATTTTCCGTCGCTTTAGATGCCATCTATTGGGGTCCGGGATTGTGCGTGATCCGTGCAGCTGCAGGCAACGCTTCCCGGACAAGCTCGAATCTTGTCGCTAGCTGTGCGTTTAGAAAACTGAGTAATCAATGGACCTACTCAATCGGCAAGCTTGACTAGGACACGGACCACTTTCCATACATCGGTCTGTGGTTGGAGGGAGCCTGCGTTTCCTAGGCCTAAACAAAGAAAACGAAAAGACAATCCGTTGGACCTAACGACCAAGCCTGTCCCTTCCTAGCCAAAGAAAAAAAAAATCATCAGTCAGGCAATTAAGTGCCAACTACCGCGATACATCAGCATATACATAACTTGAAAGTGAATGTGTGGCCATCTCTTGCTGTGCAAATTGTGGAAAAAGAGCTAATTTAAGAACTATTAAAATGAGTAAAGAACCTATTTGTTAACTTATATTTGATAAGCTAAATTGTTATATGAATTAGTTATATTCAATAAATGGGTTTACACCGAACTTTATATGTTATAAATGAGTTTAATATGGGTGTTAATTGTGTTACAATTAGATCCAATTTACTTCTATGACTCTCTCTTCACTCTCATTCTCTTCCACACTCATCTTGGCACTCCATGTTTTCACCTTAGTTGGGGAATGAGTTAGGGGTGACTGGTTCTTGGGTGGGTAGCTTTCAAAACAAGAACTTAGAATCTACTTTGTTATAACCGTTTCCCAATTTTTGGACCTTGGAACCTATTTTGTTTGCCTGAAACCGGTTCTAAAACTTATCCTATTTTTCTGGTCCGATTTCAAGGTCTACTCGAAAACTTGTTTTATCTTTTTTTAAAAACTTTTTTTTGTTTATTATTTACAGTAAAATCATATGAGGTTATAAGTAACAAAACAATTTAAAGTTTAAGATGAACAACATAAACCCTATCTACCAAGAACAACAACTCATAAGATGAATATGTTGTCATGTATAATCATAAACGATAAAAAATTCAAATATGTAATATAATCCATACAAAAATTTAGGAGAAGAGGAAAGACTATAGAGGAGTTCCGAGGAACAATAAATGATGAATGGGTGTAGACGTTAGAATTTAGAGAAAAGAGAAATTAGTACTTTGGCTTTTTAGCTTATAAAACTGGTTCCGAAACCAGTCAAAATAGGGTGGTTCGGTTTGGTTCGTAGACCTATTTTTCAGGCGGTCTAGTTCGATTCCTAGCTAGAATTGGTTTAGAGCTTTTCCAAATTGGATTAACTATAAAAGTATTTTAACAATATAAGTTGAGTTGAGAGATGATTATTAATCGGCAAAAGTATACCCCAAGTGCCAAAATTTGGCACGAAATAATACTTAAGTGTCAAGAGTTAGGAAAGTGACACTTAAGTACTAAATTTTTTTGAAAAATGAGACTCTTGAGCTCCACCTTTGGTGAACTTTGTCGGAAATTCTACGTGTCAATTTTTTATTAATTTTGCTTACCTATGTGGCTCGTTGGAGAGCTCATTCAGCAAAAAAATGTGAAAACGACATCGTTTTGGCACGTATTTAAATTTAAATATAAAAAATTAATTTATTAATTATTTACCCACGTCAACGTGTAAAACGATATCGTTTTGCATTTACCTTGCTCGAAAATTGCCACGTAAGCATTTTGGTTGGATTTTCTCGCCGTTGGCATGTAAGTGATTCATTTTGCTTCGATTTTAGCATTTAAGTGTTACTTTCCGAACTTTTGGCACTTAAGTGTCCATTCATGCCAAGTTTTAGCACTCCGGGTGTTCGGTACTCATTATTAATCATTGGATTTGTATTATATGAAAATGAGTTAAAATAGGTTGAATATGTCAACTTGGATAGAACTATATTCGACTCAGCCCGACCCTACTTATTTGACAGATCTTCTAATTCATGAGGCTTAGGTCTTCGAAAAGAAAGTATCCGATCCCTTGATAACTTTTGGGACGTATCCTTATGCACCATATCACAGACTCTTGCCCATCTTGAATCTCGAGATTAGAAAAGATTCTATACGAAGTTTAGAACTAACCTGCACAATATTGGTCCTTAATTTTTGGGATCGAGGACAGATCTTATTGAGCTTGGAACCAAGGACCAGATCTATTTTATGGGTTTGGTCCAGTTCCAGGGTTAACTTAAGACCAACTGATGATTTTTTTATTTCCTTTTTTTATATTTCTTAAAAAGACAAAATTACAATTTCAAATTACATATCCATTAGTGTTCTGCAACTAAACTATAAATATCAATATATATTCAACAAATTTAAGATAAGACAACAATAGAACTTTTGCATATGCTAAAAATAAGAAATTATAAAAATGATTAAGATCGCTCATAGAGATATGGGATAAAATGAGAAATTCTTATAATTATCTATCAATAATACTTGTAACACAAATATGCAAAAGTGTTATAATATATTATATGATATATAGTCAGAATTAATTTGAATCGGATCAATTCTAAATTTCTAATATCAAGAATCAATCCACATAGTGTTGATATAGAGATTTCAAAATCAACGATTGACTGACTCTTTCTAGGAACTGAATCAAGAGGGTTAGGCTAGTTCAAGATCAATCTGGTGTTGACCATAGATCGATGCTCATTCCTCTTATGCAAGACCATCGATATAGCCAGATTGACACGTGCGAGAGAACGAACTACCGGCACCGAAAACTTTTAAGGATTCGTGGACTTTTGGGGAACATAAATTTAGGAAAGTGGGAGGCTCGTAAACGTCGCTTTCAACGTGGAGGCGGCACTCTAATTAGTTGCTGCCAAACCCTGTTGAATCCATCAGTCGTAGCCCACACGGTGAGACCGCAGGCTTTTGGGGGAAGCTTGGATTTTTGTGATCCACCAAAAAGTTGCCGCCTTAAACATGTGAACAACGTTTATTAGGAAGAGTGTTCAGCGTTTGTTAAGGCAGGTAAAGCGCAGATTTGCCTGAAATTCAAACCGCATATTCCTTCACCAAGTCATTATTCCTTGATGGGTCTCCATTCTCTGCTTGCTCCCCAAGCAGTCCTTCTTCGCCTGCAAGCATCCTAACAGGAATATTCCCTCGTGGTTGGACTTCGCTTTGGCCCCTCATTTTTGCCCTGTCGAACTCGGCTTTCGACCAAAAAAATAAAAAAGCAAAAAAAAAAACTCGGCTTTTGACCGCAGGAGAAGATCCCCAGGAAATGGGAAAAGAATACGACAAAGAATAAACAGAGAGAGAATAGAATCGCTAGAGAAGAGAAACTGCTTATCAGGGACGGATTCAAACGCGTATTTCCAGCCATGCTTTCGTGTCGTGCTTCCTCAGAAATATGGTCACGTTCTTATAATTTGTTAACACACCGATTGTCTTCTTCATTTTTGTTTTTGCTTTCGTCTAATATGATTGCAAGTCAGTTTTTTTCCACGTTAGGTTTCAGCATCCGTGCCTCTAAGAACAACGAAAAGATCAAGCACTGCGTTCTTCCATCTTCCATTTCAATATAAACAAGACAGAAAAGAAAGAATATGGGGAGATGCAGAGAAACAGAGCAAGTCAACTGACCCCACGGAATTGTATTATTGCTGGGGGAACATCTTTCTGATGATTAGTCTCTTGAATTCACCCAGCAAAAGAGAAGTCCTGCGAACATCGCTATATAAAGTTTCGAAATTGATGAACGGGAATCCAATTTTTATACATAATTTAGGATATTTTACGGAAATAGAGTCGCGCAGTGCTCTGCTTTACATATCAAACACCTGCCGATATACATTATTCAGCAAAAAATAGGAAATCTTCCGCCAATCTTCATACGAAACGAACAAAACGCGGAGCGCTAAGCAAGATCGTCGCTCTGACTCTGGGTACCCTTCCTCTCCTTCTTGTTGCTCAAGACGATCGAAGTCGGAGCCGAAGCCGAATTCGGGGCGCTGCGAAGGGCCAAGCTCTTGGGCTGCCGCTCGAGATCCTCTTCCTCCGCGTCTCTTTTCGGCGTCCGGAGAGAGACCAGGTTCTTGTTGGCGGCCGCCGCCGCGGCTTTGCTAGGACGCGGGTAGTAGAAGTCGGTGGGGAAGTAACTGTACTGGAGGCCCGCCATTCGAAGGGCCGGAGCAAGGATCAAGAAGCAAGAAGCAAGAAGCAAGAAGCAAGAAGCGAGGAGCGTCAGCAAGGAGGAGGAGGAGGAGAAGATTCTGGGATTAAGAAGGAGAGGGAGTGCCGTCAGCCAAGGGGGGGTTTGTTGATGCAGGTAGACACGTGAAGAATGGGCAATTTATAGAGAGCGAGCAAGGCGGAGATCGAGAGACGGATGGAGAGAAGAAGGGTCGGTGGTTGGACGTGAGGCTCAAGCCATTGAAGCGCGTTCCACTTTTTACTGCGTGCCTTTCGTGGCCGTTGGTTTGGTGATAACCAGTTGCCCGAAAGGTCCATTCACTATCATAAAAATATCGTATAGACCATAAAGATCGACTACTTGAGAATCATTTGATCATGTGGACTCCAGCCTAGTAGGAATCGGGTGGGTGGGGCGCATGTGGAAATGCCTGTTCGAGGTTTTGCTAGGGAAATTTCTTTCTAGGTAAGTATATACTGGTTGTCCGAGGATTTATGAAAAGAGGAGCTGTTAGGTAAAGAGAGTAGGACTACTTTGTAATCATAGTACATGTTCCTGGAGAGACGATATTATGATCTTAGTTATGAATTTTCCTTGTAAGGCTATCATAGTGACTTGTAGGCAAGCATATGTGAATGTTCAACTTCGACATATATGTCGCACCACACATATCGGCCCCGTTTGCTACGGTTTTGCAGAAATGTCCTTGGGAGAAAATGCAAAAATCTTTGGGATAAATGGGTTTTTTGGAATACAAATATTGGTAAATTGTAATTTTAAAGTGTATAAGGAAACAATTTTGACTTAAATATCGTTTAGTAAAAACTACATTTTATAAAGGATTTTTGCTTTTTTTTTTTAAATTTCAAATTATTTTTGGTGGAGCTTAACTACTACAGGCCAAAACAACTGTAGGACACATCACCTGAGGTGAGGCAACCTGAGGTCAGGTGACCTCAGGCGGTGGTCGAGGTCACATGAATCATGCGGTGGCTTCTCCATGCAAATCGCAAGTAGATGAATAGTGAATAGGGCCAAGACTTGCATTCCGAGAATGTTCATTCTCAAAAGACTTTTAGACTTACCTTGCGTTAAAAGCTTTACATAACCCAAACTTGTGAAAAAAACGAATCAATCGCTATTTACATTTATTTAAGGAACCTTAGAGCCACAAAACCTGTTTGAAATATGGAGCCAAACGAACTAGACCTCACAAATGAGATATACACAGAGTAACCACGTGGAACATATGATCAAATGTTGAAATGTAAGTAGGGTATGACAAGAGTAACGGATAAAATAAATATAAGGAAAGATGTCTTGATTTGAACTCGTGACTTGTGCTCGAGTATCATGTTTAACAAGTCGTTTTTGGGAAACGAGCCAAGAATCTGTATGTGTCAATACAACGTGTTCCTCGATAAAAACTCGTCACAATAATTATGTGACAAACTTGCGTTAACTAGAGCATGAAGTTAATTCATCCACATCCCTGCGCTTATGGCGAGAAACCCATGTCGGCATAACAAAAATAGGAAGATTTGATTTGTAAGAACAAAATACAAGAGAAAAATATTTATCACATATACGATGATTCTAAAAAACCCTAGGAGGGAAAGAACTGAAATTTTATAAGAGGTCTCTCGTCAATCAAGACTGCACCAGATCTTCACAGATTACGATCCGACTTGTTCCTAGAATCCACGACGACCGCCTCGAGACGGCGACGTACCTCGCCAATCTGGTGCGGGGAAAGCACCAGGGCCTTGGAAGTAAGATTTCCACGAGGCCTCTTGCTCTCGCCCTTCATGTCCGAATCGACAGTGGCCGCCGCCGCCGCCGCCTCCTCTGTCTTCTTATCGGGATTGTCATCGCGAGAGCTAGGGACCAGGCGGGGATTGACATCAACATCGACGTTGCCGTCTGCAGCGTTGGTCCCGGCGACGGGCTTCGGACGAGGGTAGTAGAAGTCGGTGGGGAAGAAGTAGTATTGAAGGCCAGCCATGAAAGCTGCGATCGATGTTGGACTGTAGTTTCTCGTGTGTGCCGTGTGGTTTTTGGGGCTTTTCGGAGACGGCGGCGGAGTTTATAGGGACGAAACAAGAGGAATACGCGACTTGGCTTCCACGTTCGTACGTCAATCGGGGCGTCGTTGCCCATATTGACTTGTGATATTGGGTTTCTATATATGAAGTACTAGGAAAGAGAAGCTTCCTATTCTGAAATTACTGCTGCCCATGCCTTGTTTCGCAAAATAGAAGTTTCTAGGTTGAAAAGACAAATCAGTCGGCTCGTTTCGAGATCCTGTGGGTGCAGAATTAAGGGCTTTGAATTTGATGCATTAAGTTCGTCTAAACTCGGTGTGTTTTTATTAATTTCCATGTTCGCTTGATGCGGATTTCTTGATAACTGGTACGAATAGATGATAGATATCTCTAGGGAGGACAAAATTAAAATTGATTTATTAGAAATCTTCATACATTATAACAAGAAACTCTTATGTTGTCTAAATTACGAAATATCATGTTACCTCTATTAATAAAATCTACATTCCATTCAGAAATTGGACGTGCTTAACCCTCGAAAATTAGAATTGGTTTATTAGAAATCTATACAAATTGTATCGAGAAATCCGTATATTGTCTAAATCTTCAAAATGAATGAATTTCATTAACAATACTTATTAGGGGATGGGAAAATTATTTTATTATTAAGACTCTATGTTTGTCTTCTCTATTGGACCAGGTTACGAATAACAGGCTCGATAGCTTCTTCAATCCAAGTATCCAATTCCCCAAATATCACTTTTGATGGGCCATGGCCCAGATAATGTAATGCCAAATTTTCCTCGTATCTACTGTCTACTGGTCTGGGCTCAATAGCTCCGAAGCAACACTCGCATTTTCTGCTGCTTCTCTGCTTTATTAAGGGTTTATAAGAGAAGTTATAACAATTATCTTGTCATTTTTCCTCTTTATTTTCTAGTGTCATTACTCGTATGAAAAGTCTCTCAAACAATGACCACCGGGAAAGTAGAGCACACTGGATAAAAAAAAAAAAAAATTGCTACTGAGCTGTAATGTACGTAAGATCAATTGAAAGCTGAATGTTCAAAAATATCTTGAGTTGGTGTTCATGTTCCATTTTCCTTGCTTTCGTAAGTACTTTTTATTTGGATAAGCTGACCTATAAACATGCGCGGGCATCTTCACTTTTGTATTTTGGAAGAGGGAAAAGTACCAAAAAAAGTACTAAACCTTTTGGTTTTGTGCTGATTTAGTCCTAAACTTTTTTTTGGTGCCGATTTAGTCCTAAACCTTTTTACGTTGTGCCAATTCAGTTATTTCCGGTCAATTTTAGTTGGATTTTGCTGACTAGACGTCGGCCGGCTGATGTGGCTTGATCGGCGCTGACGTGTACAACGTTTAATAATATTTTAATATTTTTGAATATTTTTTTTTTTTTTTCTCTTTTTATTTTTATTTTAATTCTTTTATTTTTTCTTTTTCTTTGTCTTTTTTCTTCTCATCTTGTCCCCTGTGAAGGACCGCTTTTTATGGCGCGGGGAGTCTTCTGGATCGTTCACGGTTGCCTCAGCCTAGAATCTTATCAGAGCAAGAAAAGAATGTGTTCCTTGGGCGCCATTACTCCTCGGTTCCAATTTCTCTTATGGCTTATTACGAAGAATCGGTTGCCAACACAAATGTTCCTACTCTCGTATGGTAGGATTGAACATACGGTTTGTATTTTTTGTAATGCCCAGCGGGACTTTATTGACCATCTCTTCTTCGAGTGTAATACCTCAACCACACTGGTTTACTTCTGGGCTTTCAGATGTAACCTACCTTGGAGAAATAGCACTTGGGCCGACAACCTTTCCTGGGTAGTGAAGTTCCTTTCCCCAGGACTTCTTTCACAGCATTGCTCGTTTCTCTTTTGGAGCATTGTGTTACCTTATCTGGAAGAAAATGAATTGTATGATCTTTCGAGGTGAATCCTTAGCAATTCCAGCTCTCAAGTATCACTTGATCAAGGTTGTTAAGGACAAAGCGATCATGTACAAGAACGTCCCTGCTTCTTCAAGGAACCGTAGACTTTAAAGAGGTTGGGGTTTCGACCTTTCCGTGTTTATCTAACAACCTCGGGTTGGTGCTTTTCGTTGAGTCGCTCTTCCTTTGCCTCCTGCCTCATCAGCGGTCTTCTCCTTGGTGTGTGTAGAGATTTGGTTGGATCGCTCCTTGCTGTTCCTTGTGCTTTGTTGTTGCGTAGTCTAGCTTTGCTCTTTGTATTGCCCTTCGTGGCTTCTCCTCGGCTCCCTTCCACTCTTCCTATATTTGTAGCTAGAGTAAGTTTTTGGCGCTGTTTTTGTGTACATTTGTCCAAAGCTCAATATAATTTCTTATTTTTACCAATATATATATATATATATATATAATTGTGCCTATCACTAAATTTTAGACTTATCAAAATGGGTCATAAACTTATTTCCGAATCCATATATGATTGATTAGGTTGTTATATGGATTAATTATATTTGATAATTTGGTCATGAAATTCAAATAATTTAGAATTCATCACTTTAAAGCGTTTCAATTGAATAAGAAAGGGTAATTTCGTCTTTTTAGTAAAAATCGGATGGATGTAATTAGAGCGGGGGTTGAAACTATCACGTCCCATTTCTTCGCGAAAACTTTCGGACCCTCTCCTACATCATCAAACTCTTTCCCGACACGGAGCCGCAACTTGGGGGACATCATTGTCAAGCGTCGCATGCCATAAATGGAAAGCTCCCAGATTTAACCGCTCTTTGACTCGCAGCGCACGCCAGAAAGAAAAAAAAGGGAGAGTCCCTTTCGTCATCCGCAGTTCTTTCTTCTTTTCTTCCCGCTTTGGCTCCCCCTTTGGATTGAATCGTCGGGATGGGGGAGGAGCTTTCCAGTTTTGTCGACTTCAATCCATCCAAAGTCGTCGCCCCACGACTCTGCCCATTCGACTCTACGTCACTCCCATAATGTTTATCTCTTCCTTCACCGTTCCCGAGATTCTGCATCTTCCCCACCGATGCCAACCCCATCCCCTCTCTGCCACTCCGCATTTTAAAAGACTTTATTATTATTATTTTTTTTTGCATTTGCCTCGGAGGGTGGTGATCTGGGTTCTCGCGGATCGGTTCGATAGCTGGTTGGGATCTTGGATGCGGATTGCATTGATCCTGGATGCGGATTGCATTGATCCTGGATGCTGGGTCCTGAAGGTTTCGAGCGTTTTGAGGTCAGATTGCCTCGTGGTTCCGTTCTTGTTTGGGCTTTAACGAATTTGCGAACTACGTTTCTTTCTGTTATGAGTTCCTCCTACGTATAAAGAAAGCTTGTTGATATTGCCTTTCGTTTGCTATCTTCGTGTGGTCTTAGGTTGAGGTTTGATCAGTTGGCGATTGTAGGTTAGGAATGAAATCCAGTTTGGTCGCTTGGTTCCCGTTTTGGTCTCATTAAGATTCTGTAAGAAGCGCGAGTTCGCAAATTTCTCCTTTTTAAAGTTTTCCCCCCTCTCCTCTATAAGAAGAGAAATCTATTTCTCAGGAAAGCCGCCACCTTTCCCTGCACAGCTGAGCCATTTGGAGAATTACGAAACTATTCCCCGTTCCGTTCATTTGGCAAGTTTAGTTCGACATATCAGGACATAGAGGGTTTAGAGTTTATGCGTTGAGGCATGGATATAAGCAATGAGGCGACTGTCGATCGGTTCTCCATCGGCCCTTCAACAATCATGGGGCGAACGATTGCTTTTAGGATTCTGTTCTGTAAATCCCTGTTCCATCTGCAACACGAAATCTTGCGTGTACTTTTGGCTTACTACTATAGGATAAGAGCCATGGTGGCCCCAGTGTTTTCTTGGTTGCATCCAAGAAATCCGCAAGGAATCCTAGCGATGGTGACCATTGTTGCTTTCTTGTTGAAACGGTACACCAATGTAAAAGTGAGGGCCGAAATGGCCTACCGGAGGAAGTTTTGGAGGAATATGATGAGAACCGCGCTGACCTACGAGGAGTGGGCTCATGCTGCGAAGATGCTTGATAAGGAGACGCCAAGGATGAATGATTGTGACCTTTATGATGAAGAACTGGTGAGGAATAAGCTTCTAGAGCTCCGCCATCGTCGCCAGGAGGGATCTATGCGAGATATCATCTTTTGCATGAGAGCCGATCTAGTGAGAAATCTTGGCAACATGTGCAATCCCGAGCTTCACAAAGGGAGGCTTCAAGTGCCGAAGCTCATAAAGGACTACATCGACGAGGTGTCGACACAGTTAAGAATGGTGTGCGAATCAGATTCTGAAGAGCTCTCTTTGGAAGAGAAGCTTTCTTTCATGCACGAAACTAGGCATGCCTTTGGCAGGACAGCTTTGCTTTTGAGTGGAGGAGCGTCCCTCGGAGCATTTCACATTGGCGTGGTGAAAACGTTGGTGGAGCACAAGCTTTTACCTAGAATAATTGCAGGCTCCAGTGTTGGATCCGTCATGTGCGCCGTCGTTGCAACTAGGTCTTGGCCTGAGCTCCAGAGTTTCTTCGAGGATTCTTTACACTCGTTGCAGTTCTTCGATCAATTAGGTGGCATTTTTACAGTTGTGAAAAGGGTCATGACACAAGGAGCTGTTCATGAGATCAGACACTTGCAATGGATGTTGAGGCACCTCACCAGCAATCTTACGTTTCAAGAAGCATATGACATGACTGGACGAGTTCTTGGGATAACAGTGTGCTCGCCAAGGAAGCATGAGCCCCCTAGATGCCTCAATTACTTGACTTCGCCTCACGTGGTGATATGGAGTGCAGTCACCGCCTCTTGTGCCTTCCCTGGTCTTTTTGAAGCTCAGGAACTAATGGCGAAGGATCGGAGTGGAGAAATTGTTCCATACCATCCGCCATTTAATTTAGAACCAGAGGAGGGTTCAGGCCCATCTATGCGTCGGTGGAGGGATGGTAGCTTGGAGATTGATTTGCCAATGATGCAGCTGAAAGAGCTGTTCAACGTCAATCATTTCATCGTCAGTCAGGCAAACCCTCATATTGCACCACTTTTAAGGCTCAAGGAACTTGTTAGAGCTTATGGAGGAAACTTTGCAGCCAAGGTATGTCTCCATGGGGTGCAACATGGATCCTGTGCTGTTCTTATCTGAACTCCTCTTCTCGATTTGGATCACAGTGCTTGTGTTATTTGTTGCTTGAGTTGCTTGTGCAGATTGATATGTTCTTTTTCCGACCATTATCAGGGGACACTGCATTCCTTTATCTTTGTCCTCTGGGGGCATGCCGACATATGCATACCTCACCCGATTGTGGACACTTAAGTTTAGTATTCGGTCGACAGATTCACTAAAAGCGGCACATCAATTCCTAATCTTTTGAGTGATGTGTTCAGTTTGTGTCGGTAGTAAATAATAGAGCTGCAGACATGCCATTTCAAACGTCATATTTCATTGTAAAAATCTACTGCTTTACTAGTTTTACTGAATATAATCTGTGCTTCACCTCCTAACAATCAGGACCTTTTGAGCTTGAGCATGTTTTCTCAGCCTGACTTGATGCGCTCATGTTTGCTTACCAAAGTTGTCTGTCCTAAGATGAAAATGACATGCCATGGTTGGTTGTGCAGCTTGCTCACCTTGCTGAGATGGAGGTAAAACATAGATGCAACCAGGTCCTGGAACTTGGTTTTCCTCTGGGAGGAATAGCCCAGCTGTTTGCTCAAGATTGGGAGGGTGATGTCACTGTTGTTATGCCTGCAACACTTGCTCAGGTATGTGCCTACTGTTGGTATTGTTGAGGTCCTGCATTCTGTGCAGAAGCTCTTTTAAGTGTTTGGAAATTTTTAACCAGCTGTAACAGCATATCATTGTACCATAACATGGGTCCTTAATTCTTCTGGAAGTATAACATATTTTTAGCTATAGTGGGTTGGTGAGTGGTTGCTCATTCTTATTCCTCTCCTTATGGCCAGTACTCAAAGATGCTACAAAATCCATCTGTTGTGGAACTGCAAAAGGCGGTCAATCAGGGGAGGAGGTGCACTTGGGAGAAGCTCTCGGCCATAAAAGCCAATTGTGGCATTGAACTTGCTCTTGATGAATGTGTTGCGGTCCTAAACCACATGCGCAGGCTCAAAAGAAGCGCCGAGAGAGCAGCAGCTGCTTCTTCTCACGGTTTAGCCAACCCAGTCAGGTTCAATGCTTCTAGGAGAATCCCTTCATGGAATTGCCTTGCTCGAGAAAACTCAACAGGATCCCTGGAGGAATATATCCTCAATGATGGGACTTCCTCCTTACATCCTCAGGGAAGTGGTTTTCATGCATCAGGAGGATTGTCAGGCAGAAATATACTGGCTCACAGGCATGACGGAAGCGACAGCGAATTGGAGAATGTTGATTTGAATTCGTGGACGAGGTCAGGTGGCCCATTGATGAGGACTGCATCAGCAAATAAGTTCATCGATTATGTCCAGAATTTGGACATTGATGTTGAACTGAAGATGTTGCCTAGTCCAAATTCTATCAATGCTCAGATGGGAAGAGACCTATTTGTCCACACCTCGCGGGTGACCACACCAGACCGGAGTTCAGAGGGAATGGAGTTTGACCAGAGGGATCTAGGGACTAGAAACAGCTCGAGCATAACAGTCAATGAAGGCGATCTTTTACAGGCAGAAAGGGTTCCTGATGGGTTTGTGCTCAACATTGTGCGAAGGGAGGATCTGGCATCGCCAAATAGAAGCGGGGACTGCAGCTGCGAAGTCCCCGAATGCTTGCAACTGGATTCACTGGAGAAGGAGATGGATGCGAGTTCGGCATCCGAATCTGGTGATGATGATACAAACGGTGAAAGCGGCTCAAATCTTACTACTCTAGATGGCAATAACATCTCAGGTCATGCTGATGATGCTCATTAGAGAAATGAACAGATCCATGCAGATGGAGCGTCTTCACGACCTCAATGAGTGGACTCTGAGTCTCATTTCTCGTTTGCATATACTGCCCACCAATCAAAGCCAACTTGAACAGTTGAGGTTGCATAGGAATTTCCTCATGCTGTTTTTGCTTTTCGGCATTAGAGTGAGTCGAGTTGCATAATAGGTGGTGCAATCTGCGGTCGAGAAGTCAGTAACTCCGAATTTTTTTCTGTTCTTGAATTAGAAATTGCTCCTCTCTCTTGCTCATGAGGTAGCTTGTTAAAAATTAGGAATGTTTAGTGGTATGCACATTTTGTCATTTTGATTTAAGTCATTCAATATCACCTGCCGTCATGTTTAGGATTTCATGCTCATGTTGAGAGAGCTTAGACGATGCATCCCGGTAATTATGAGAGTTCATCGCGATGATGTTACCAGAAGTGAGCCATCATTTTACTGGTAAGGCGGATGAAGTGGGTTCCATGTGAAATGATACCACACTTGACCGCATTTTTTTGACTGTTTTCTGTATATTTTATGATCTAACTGAAGGCTGCGATGCAGAAATTCGAAGTATATGGACAAAATTTCTCACGGGGCATGTCTAATCTGCATGAGACTGAATAGATAAATGATTATCTCACCTTTTCACACAGTGGCCGGTGCTGCTGCTTCAACTTCTAGCGTGCAAGTAGGTAAGAATTAAGCCATTAATCAGTAATCTCAGCTTCACGAGTGGGAAGGCTCTGATGATCAAATACGCCCACTCGGATCATTTTCAAACTGTCGTCATTATGGATTCATGCGATGTCTAAGTAACTGTCGTCTAATGCGTGCAATGTATACATATATGCATATCTTGTCTCTACGTCGTAGAGAGCATTACATAGAGAGCGACCCATCAATACATAATCTTTGAGGTGTACGAAGATACTGCTAGAGATACGGATGCCGTCGCATACAATGAGCCCGCCACAGGGCGGGACCGCCCCTTTTTTTTTTATACGGTTCGGTTGCAGAAAAGGGTGGTTCTCCATGCCGACTTGGGAGTATCTGGAAAGGAGACAGGGCCTTGTCTGAGTGCGGAATGGTGAGCCATATTATGCAAATTCACAGGACCAAGTCCAAGGGAGGGACAGCTTTTTCTGTAGGAAATGTCCAAATCGCCTCGTTTGGAGGTTGCGCACTAGCTCCAAGCAAAATCCCCATCTACCAGCTAGAATCTGAAAACGACCGTGAAAAGGAATGGACACCAATCCGTCAGTCAATCATGCTACCTCTTTTTCGAATGGGAATTCCTTGAGTGGTCCGTTTGTGGCTCCAACCAGGGCTGTTGGCTGTCTTAGCTTACAGCACGGGCAATCGATAAGATACGGTACCTGTCTAAACTGGTTTTAATCGACGAAATTACTTACACACTTAAAGTGATCGACTGGTTTTTCGCACTTCACAGCTTTCGGAGAAGGACAAACACATTTGTTTAATGATGGGTTGCTTTCTTGGGTCTCGGATTGTAAGACGGGTTTCGCCCCTCGTTTGACTCTGCATGAACTTTCATTGTTTCGTGCTCCGTGCATACTTTAGACTTTGTCGAGCTTTGGTACTGTGAACAGTTGTCACTTTAGACTTTGGCTTGACTTACTGCAGCTATGGTGAAAAAAATCTCGATTCTAGCGAAGTTAAGAATTCGAACACGACAAGTCAGTACTAGATCAAAGATGAGCATATGGACCTGTGACACCTGGCTTCTGTCGTTTAGGCCGTGTGTACGAAGAACTTTGAGCAGTGGTCGGCTTACAAAATATCAAAGTTGAAACGTATAATTTGAGTTAAACTCCACAACGATCTTGATGACTTCAAAATTAGGATCGAGACAAGGTTGACCAGCTGTTCTTGCTCATACAATGAGTGAGAAAACGAAGGAAGGACGTAAATTTCTTAATTATTCTATTCGGATAGAGTTTCGAATCATATAGTTTTTTTTTTTTTTGGATAATTGATGATTCGTTGGAGTCCCCTTTTGCTTACGTTAGTTGGGGTCACATGGCCCGCTAGTGCCTGGTGACACCGTCGGATCTCACCGTGACTATTTAGACGACTATACCTTGAGAGAAGCTGGCCCAGTAACTCATCGCCGGGCCCTCCACTTAAATCGCGATAGCAACGTGGGGATTTGAACTCTCGACCGCATCGAAGTAGAGGAGAACGAATACCAATGCCGCTGCTCACGGGTGAATCGAATCATATGGTTTTGCACTTCAATTTTTACTCAAAACCAAAACGGGTCTCGAGTTCCATTTTTTGCATCCTCTCTCACCAACTAATGCATTTCTCTTTTGCGTCAGGGACTTCCATCATTCTACTAACATTCGCTGACGTCAAAATATAACCAACCAAAAAACAGTCATAAAGAATAAGATTTTCCATTGTAGCCACGTTTCTTGAAAATCACTTGCTCATACTCGAGATTCTAAACTTCAACGTACATTATACTTCTCTTCAAAAAAAAAAAAAAAAAACATACAGCGAAAATCGATTCATCTACAATCCTATGAAATAGACAATATGCATATATTATGTCGCAATAGCTACACATCCACGATGCACGGGCGTTGTCCTCTACGTATACCAGTAACTCTACGCTGATAATTTCCATCATCGAATCGATAACTTTCGTAGAAAATCGAGCAAAAGGGCATGAGATCATAGACAAATCCATGAAAAACGGGCACTTCAGAAGAAAAAGAAGAAGACGAAGAACAGTAGTTTAAGACTTGAAGTTAGTTTCAAATGTCTGTGGGCCGAAACTTTTCGGCGTGCGGTTTCCTGGAGGCGACAGGAGCCGAAGGTTTTGAGGGCGTCGCGCTGTTCAGCACCTTCAGAATTCCCAAGCGACGCTGTTCGGAACGTGCGTTCGCTTTGAACGGTTTAAACCACCCTTTGTCGTCTCTTTTCCTCTTTGCTTTTTCCATTCCCGCTTTCTCTATCTTGTTCCCTGTTATTCTAGAAAGACGACCTCTTCTTACGTCGTTTCAAACAAGTAAAATGCTGTCGTAGCTTTAGGGAAATTAAATAGTACTTAATCGAAGAAATTAAAGGGGCAGATTAACTATGCACATCCGAATATAATAACTAGAAAAGTTTCGAGAGAATGCATGCGTATTAGGCTCGCACGTCTCTTATTCGTCTCGATTGAAGAAGATCTACCATATTTTTTATACGACTAGGGTTTTTTTTTTTCCAAAAAAAAAAATTATATTGAAGTTCGCTCTCTATTTTATTAGTATCGGTAATAAAACTGCACAGAATTCGAAATCCACGTGAACACGTCATCCATTCTATGGCAAGTGTGCACCTTCTTGGGTTGGGATGTTTATTGAAGTTGATTCATGACTGTCCAACGACACTAACCAGAGCATGTATATGGCAACGCAATTCTACACCCATCGTCTTCCTCTCCAAATCGTCGCTTTTATAACTACGCCGTATAGACTATCATTTCAAGGCGTGAGTCGTGCTCATCCATCGCCCAGTAGACATACCAAGCGTGGAAGATTAGAGCATAGACATCGTGTCGTGTTGACGGGATTTTCACTAGCGTCTATCGTGTCGGCCTGCGAGTTCTTTAGGAGATATTGCAATCTTCAAGACGGCATCGCGATACATCCTTCTCGGAATTTTCCAACTCTTTTTTTACGTCCCCGCAACGTCATGTAATGTAACCCGATGTCTCCATCAATCTCAAGAAATGTTCCTGTTTCCGAAGTGGACGGCATCGTAGATTTATCATAAGGAGGTGCACAGATAATGAGTTTCGACCACAAGTGATCTGGCCGACGGGCCAGACCTGCACAACCCCACCACCACCAAGCAGACGAAAAATGGAGAAATTTGACCCGTCGACATTGCCACTAATGTCCTTTCGATAAAACTTGAAGAGCACCTTGGAAGATGCTTGGAATATGCACGCGCATTCAACAGGGGGTTTTCACCAAAAATATCAGGTGGATTAGTAGCCTCTTGACTTAGCCTCTCACATTACTCTCCTTCAACCCCATCCCTTACTAATCCTATAATGACCCGATTTTACGAGAGATGGGAGTGTGGCTTCACCTCGAAAATGGTGAAGAGGGTAGAGATGAATCGAATCTTACATCATATGAAGATGGTGAGGTAATGTACTATATAAAGAGTAGCATCGGTCTTAATAAACAATGAGGCCTTTTTTGAGTGAAATCCATAAGAACAAAATCATGAGGGCATGGAGTAGGTGAGTCATGTAATCAAAAGCGGACAATATACTTGGTAAGTGGGGTAAAGGTCGGTCCTTATGAATCCGATCCGATCTCATTTTGATTCATGTGAAAATCATGTGAGTTTGATAGTGTTGAAACACCCGAGACTCGTGCTCCCACATTGTATAATTAATTTATTCAGACATCTGACATAGCATTATCGCATCATTGGGTGAAAAAGAGTTTAGTGTGATTTATTAATATACACAGCACACATGTTATTTCAATACTCACGCTACGGTATTCTCGACCACAAATATATATTTTTGTGATTACAAAGATAAGAATGGAAAGGAATTTAAAAAGAAAAATGGATCAACTTATTCCAAGTTGGTGGGCAAATCTAGAAGTCTAGTCCATGTGAATCATGCCATCTTTGGATTCTTTATTTCCACTCCTTGAAGCTTAACGCGAGGAATCAATGTATCTCTGTTGCTTAGAACACCCATGATAAAGAATAGATTCGTGCTACAAACACGCGTTCCCTGAAATTGAAATTGGATCTCCCATTCTTTTCTCTTTTTTTCCTTTTTATTTTACCTTTAAACCATCTACTTAAAATATAAAGAATTCCCTGACATGAAAAAACTCAAATAGAGTTATCTATCCGGCCTTTATTATTTTTCTAAAAGACAAGCGACTTTTAATTATCGATTTTGATTGGCTCTATCAATCATGGCATTTTCACTATCTATAAGATTAACATGTCGTGATTTTCATGATACGAGTATCTTATCCCTTCTATTGAATTAACCAGTATAATTCACACACACACACACACACACACACACACACACACACACACATATATATATATATATATATATATATATATCATTTTCCATTCTCCCTTTAATTTTTATAATTATTATTTTTTTGGTTTTGACAAATTTTCCTTATTCTTTCTACCTAGAAAGGCATGCCAATTATTTGGGTCAGCAAAATCCAAACACCCACCTCTTCAACCAAATCATTGGCTGGCAACCATGAGGAAATCAGATTCCTGAGGATTCCTCAAGAGCCCTTTCCTTTTTGGGTAATTCTCCAATCTGAATTCGCAATTCTGCTTAGGGGGGGCGTAGGAGTAGTATCATAGTGTCTTCTCAACGGCATCCCATCCCGTGTGGCAAAAACATCCGAAGCCACTTTCGAGGTGGCAACCGACGCCGAGAAGCGTCGCTTTCGCGGTGAAAGCAAGAAAGCAGGCAACCACCTTGCTCACATTTTAATGAACACCTTCGGACATTGCAGAAGTTATTTTATGCCGGGGGCATGATAGCGAAATGCGATGTAATTGAGCAATAGAAAATAAAAGCAAGATGTATGTTTGTATGTATCGAATCAACTGTGATGAGATTGATAACACGTATGTAATGATAATCAGTTGGCGATATCCGTGATTCGAAGTGTTTTCCTCCTAATGTCGGAGGCCAAACCAAACAATCATTGGAGTCGTCTCTTGTGAATCACTACAAGTTTTGTCTAGCCATAAAAGAAAGAGAGAAAAAATGAAAAAACTCATTAACAAATCATTACAGTGACGTATTTTCAACGTATAATCAATTTATACATTTTTATGATCATTAATCCGCATCAAAAGGGTAATGAAAAAAAATATAATTTGCATTATATCGGCATTTTTCATATCATTTTTTAATTAATATCCTAATGTGGAACGTACCTAATAAGTATCGCGGACACTTGTTAATGTAAATAAATGAAAATTAAGTACGTGCTTAAAGTCCAACTGTCCCACTACGAAAAGGAAAAGAAAAAAAAAAAGAGATAAAATTTACTAATACCCAAATTGGAGTTTTTTTTTGGCCCTTTCGGGGTGGGCCCAGGGCAGTATTGCATCCTATAAATACCTCCCAGAAAGTTACCTCCACGAAGCTTCGCGGAAGCTGCCATGGCAGTGTCTCCGGACTGCTCACTCCTCCATCATTTAAGCACCTCCACCTTCCTACCTCTTTCCACCACCGCTCTCTCTCCCCTCCTCTTTTCTGCTCTTTCTCTCTCCTCAACCACCGCAGCCTTCACTTTCTCTCTCTAGCTCTAGCTCTAGCTCTAGCTCGCCATGAGGCTCGTCAAGATCACCTCCAAGGCGCTCAAGCTCAGCCCTAAGCACCTCTTCGGGTCCCGGAAGGGCCGATCCGTCGCGTCCCGCTCCGAAACGCCTTCCTTCGGCGCCGCCTCGTCGTCCTCCTCCTCCTCGGACGACTCCTCCTCCTCCGTCCTCAAGGGCGAGTCCCTGACCCCGACCAGCGTCCTCGGCCGCGGCGGCGGCGGCGGCGGCGGCGGGGGCGGGGTCTGGGCCGGCAGCAACCTCGAGCTCGCCCGCGCGTTCGGGCTCATCGACCGGGACGGCGACGGGATCCTCTCGCGGAAGGAGCTCGAGGCCCTGCTCAGCCGGCTCGGCAGCCGGGACGAGGTGGCGGTGATGCTGAGCGAGGTGGGGTGCCACGGCGAGGGGGAGGACGCCGCCGTGAGCATCGAGGAGCTGCTGAGCCGGGTGGGTCCGGCGTGCGGGCAGGCCTGCGACGACGCCGAGCTGCGGGAGACGTTCGAGTTCTTCGACGCGGACCACGACGGGAGGATCACGGCGGAGGAGCTCCTCGGGGTGTTCGCGGCGTTCGGGGACGAGCGGTGCACCCTGGAGGAGTGCCGCCGCATGATCTCGGAGGTAGACAAGAACGGGGACGGGTTCGTGTGCTTCGAGGACTTCGCTCGGATGATGGAGCTGCCGAGATGATGACGAAGATCGTCGTCATCACCGTCGCGATCCAATGCATCATATTATAGAGTCGATAATGGTCTGAAGTCAGTCAGTCGGTCGGTATTTCCTGCTACTGATGATCGTACCGTACGCCGTTGTTATTTTTGCCTTCTTCTTTTACGTGCTTTTTCTTCCCCCTCTTTTAAAATGATGTCGACGGAACTCGGTCGGATGGCGAGAATTTAGATCTTTGGGCAAGGAAGAGATCAACGGCCAGGATTGTTTTGTGATGGGAGGATCTGTAATTTTTTTGTGTCTCTCTCACTGCCGTACATACGCGAGTGAACTTAAAAAATGGAACTTGGGACTCTTGTTTTCTCTCTCTGTGTTTTGGGTTCTTTATCTCCAGATGCGATTTTCTACGACCCCATTTGCTCGCTCGCTCGTTCGCTCGCTCGAATCTGTCGGCGACCCAGATCTGCAGGGTTCATCTGCGATCCCAACATGCTATCCGAAGTACGTTCGCTGGGGATAAGGGGAACCATCTATCAACAACGTGAGGAGGAGCTTAAATGTGGTCCAATCGAGTTCCCAAATCGGATGTATTCTTCATTTTCTTTTTAATTTTTTTTTACCCGGTCGATTATTGCCACGGTCCTAAGTCAAACTCTCAAATGGGTTTCCTAATTCGGAAGGCCGGTTGAAAATTTCGGGCACACCCTTCTAGATTCAGGACACTTTTCTCTTCCTGCCGTTCTTGAAATAATCTTTCCCCATTCCGACGGGGAAGATCACCGGGGAAGAAGAGGTCGCCTCTCCGGCGATCTTCCGAAAGCTGTTCTTCTTCCGTTGAGACGAGACGATTAAATCACGCCTTGAAACCAAATAAATTCCGTCTGTTGCCAGTGTTCTTGCAGCAAAGGTGGCAATTCATGTTCTTACATCCTTTTTCACCTCCATGATTGAAACTTGTGGGCTGGGTTCCATTGAGAGACGCGAAGGACATGTCCTTGTTTCCACGCCATGTACGACAGTCGCAAAAAGCTGTAAAGCGTAGGACCGCTTCCATCTTTTCTCTCCGTCCATGGAGAAAACAAGTCACATGCGCGCATAAAGCTTCAACTCCCACCGCATCCCGCTGCAAGAATGAGTATAAAGTAAACATTTGTTTTTGTTTTGGTGATCCGGAAACTGCCATGCAGCTGGTGGCTTAAATCCGAGACAACTTGAAGGGATTCACCTCTCCGAGACCGCAGGTGAGTAGCACAAGCGACCGTGAGAATTTGAACCCGCTTCTTTTCGGTAGAGGGATGGAGTGCAAACTACGCGACCACTAATGGGGCGGGTAGTATAAAGTAAACGTTTTGATACATGGGAACTGGAATAAAAAAAGGGAAAGGAGCTGCTGCTTTCTTTGAATTCTCGAGAATATAAAAAGGAGTTTAGTTGAAATGGCCAAAAATATGAACGGAGCCAAGGTATGAAATCTCGATCTTTCTCCTAACAGAAGAGGTCTCCATCAAGCGCCGAATGAGCTGTGTCTGCTTGTCCAGCTTTCAGATAAGCATCTACGCTTTTGAACACATCGATTTTATACCGTTATCCCTTGGCACCCCGCTTGTCTGCTTACTTTTTCGGCGTTCGACCTTTTATTTGGCGATTCGTCGTGTGTCGAAGGATTAGAATAGGCAGAGATTCGATAATATTATCATCGGGGGACGACGTTGTCAGTTCAGCTTTGAGGTAATGACATCAGGTTAGGTGGTAGGTTTTGCCTTTTCTTCTTAACAAATTCACTGGCCTTGCCATTATAGCAGCATTTTTCAACCAAAAGCATATCTCCAGCACGTTCGTAGCGCAATATGGCCTCAGACTTAACACGCCACGACCGGAGGAAGTCATCGAAAACAGGCGGTTGGCGGGAAAAGAGCGGAGCGCGCCAAGCACCCTTTTCTTCTTTAATTAATAGTTAATAGCGACGGGCTTACGACTAACCCGATACATAAGAAATTCAGAAGAGGAGACCGATGAGGGGAGCACCGAACATGCATCCCAACACAACTCCCACGCAACGCGACGCAGCAACAGTTGTTTTCTTCTTCGCTTTGGGATTATAATGGGACCGACGCCAAGTGCGCAAACCATTACTTTTTACACCTCTAAAATAATAGCAATCGCTGATCAATTGGGTCGATAAGTTTTGTCGGGACAAGATAAAAAGACTAGTCAATCTGAGAAAACCGGGACGGGCGGTGGATATTTCCAACGTCTCGTTTTTGGCGTATACGACTGCGTACGAGCGCGAGCTCTCGTGCAATGCGGATCTCTCTTTTAATATTAAATCCTGGGGAGACTTATCTTAAGCTTTTCGAACTTTCCTGGAAACTTCGTGGGTTGTTGTTCAAGAGAGAAAAATGTGTCGTGGGGGGGTCGGACTTTTGTGGTTGCGAATCGGACGACGACACAATGGTCAATTGCACGCTCGAGCAGTTAAGTTAGCACTTGCAACGTGTGGCGCCTTTTGAGTTTTCATGTACGATCTTTACCCAAGATTCAATAAATCCATCAAGCCGGTCCATTAATAAATCCATCAGTTGGGACCATTGGACACGACGAGCGAGGGACGAATCCAATTTTCCAATCTGAATGATTTTGATGGCGTATGCGAATTCATTAGTGGATGACCACGTGGAAGAGACGGATTCGAGCACTTTACTTTTTTGATTTACTCATCGTACATGAATATAAGGCCCGCTCAGAAATAATCGAAGTAAGATATTTTCACATTTTATTTCATAATTTTTCTCTTAGGATATTCTTCGGTGCTGCTAGTCTAGTAAATCATTGTGGAAGAGCAACTCCATCGTATTTACAATTCACATCAATCTCTAGTGTCCAATTGAGCTATCCGAGAAAATATTGATTTTAGCAAAATGAGAGAAGAAACTCGCATTTGTGTTATGTATTTAAGGCATTACACATGTCATGTTTGATCAAAACTCGAATTGATGTGAGACGGGTGCACGGTGATGGGGTTGTGGAGTCTGACAGAGGAAAATATTATTCAAGCGCAAAAACTTTTATTGGTAATAGCATATATATAATCTCGCGTTAATGTGGAGAATAGAGTTTTAACTACTATTAATGGCATATATGTAATTTATGGCCTATACTCCTGCTGCTGCTGTAAATTGGGGCAATTATTGATATTGATGGTGGAGAAATTGTTTACTGCTGCATCGTGATTTTTCTCTATTATGAAAGGGTTTTTCCTCGCTAAAAAAAAAAAAGGAAGGGTTTTTCCATGTAAAAATTCACTTATTTTCTTTCCAAAGATTCAAGTTCCTAACACATAGAGCATATCAGATAACGCTTACACTCGTGTGGAGGACAAATTTCATGTTATCAAAGAGTTCGTTATTGGAACTTAAGGGGGCAGGAAGCGCACGCACATGTTGAACTTGGTTTGGGCATGTCTATGAACTACTGCAATTTGCTACTCGTGTGAATGATATGGTAACGAAGGATCTTGCTGGATTGGGAACATGACTGATGATCCCTCGATTGAAAACACAGTCCCATCCACTTCGTCTGGTCGGATCAAGCCCAGCACGAATTTAACCCGAGCAACTGTTTGTTCTGTTCGACCCTGATGGCCTCAAGGACAACAGGCCCCAAAGCCGTAGAAGACCAGAGGCTAGAATAGCTGATTTCCAGATTTGATCAAATCTGGTAAGCATATTCAATTAGGTCTGTGTCATCATTTCTTAGTTATTCTTCTGGTCAAGTAACAATCTTTTAGCCCAAACTCCCCGCCTTGGATAGGAGTTCCAATCCACTTATAAAAGCGCACAAATTACCATCCAATTAATAATACATGTTCAATCTAATTCCTTCTCGTTACTCATCCTATTCGAAATTTGAGTCATTGCACTTCCCAACTGTTCATTAGTAAAAGCATGCTCTCGTAAGGACGGTATTGACTTCAAGCTTGTGCAAACGATCACGTATGTGGATTCCCCTTAACTACCAAAAGTACTTAATTTAACGTGAAGAAATCGAGTGACCTATGACCTCTATCACATTTCACACATCATTCCTCAAATCATTTCACAATTCATACCCCACAAACCATTTCAAGAGATGCTTTACTATGTCAATTCAAATAACCAAAGTAGTAGGAAATGCCCAACCCAACTTTACACAACAAATGTACTCTAAATACCATTTTTTTTTATTATAATAATTATATCGTAGAGTGAGTTGATGTTTGACCCAAAAATGGAGTCTCTCAGTAGAGTCTTAGTCGAGATTTGTCGTTGAGGAAGTTTTGCATTTGGTTAATATTTCTTTGATAAGATTGCGAATTCAGGTGATGGTGCCTTTATTTCCTATGAATTTACCACATATTTTTTTTTTCTTGAAAACTTTTGTATATGTTATGATATAAGATAAGCATGGGATGACATTGTTTTTAAAAGGTAAGCGCTGGTGCTTGGAGCATTTGTTTTGTGAAATGGGGACGGGACATTGACTACATTTTCATTGCTAGGGTTTGCATTATGATCTGTTGCTTTTCATATTTAAAGCATTGTGAACTTAGTTTGATGATTGCTTTCTAAAATGAATTGAAAATGTGAATTGCTATTCGGGAATATTATATGATTTGGATAGTCAACTCTCATGATAAAGTAAGTTAGATAATTCACGCGGTTGATTAAAAGTAGTATTGTTGGACTCACTGCTCTTGTTGCTTTGTTGAACCTTGAGTTGGGCAGCGGGTATTTAGTACACATATTGCATTTTAGGAGGGAAAAGAACACCCAAAGTGTCAAAACTTGGCACAAGAGAATACTCAAGTGCCAAAATCTACAAAAGTGGCACTTAAGTGATACTTTTTATGAAAAATGGGACACTTGAGTGTCATATCTGGCGAATCTCGCTGAAAATCCTACGTGCCAATTTTTTATTAATTTTTTCTCTTACGTGGCTCATTAGAAGGCTTACTCAGCCAAAATACACAAAAACGACATCATTTTGGTATAATTTGAATTTCAATATAAAAATTAATTGAATTAAATTAAATTGATTAAAAAAAAAAACCAAGAGCAGGAAGAAGGTAGCCGGCAGCTGAGGGCTCAACCCTCGTTGCCGCCACCTCCCCACTGTCGCCGGAAGGTGGGGAGGCGGTGGTGATGGTGAGAGTTGAGCCCTCAATTGTCAGTTGCCTTCCTCCTCCTCCTATTTTGTTTTGTTTTGTTTTTTGTAATAATAATAATAATAATAATAATAATAATAATAATAATAATAATAATAATAATAATAATAATTATTATTATTATTATTATGTTTTAATTTTAATTTAATTAATTTTTATATTAATTATTTACTACGTCGCACCAAAACAACATCATTTTGTCACTTTGTTTAGCCACATTAGTGTGTAAAACGCTGAAAATCGCCACATCAGTATTTTGGCCGGATTTTCTCGCCGTTGGCACTTAACTGATCCATTTTGCTATGATTTTGGCACTTAAGGCCTTGCATGTTTTCATTTCTGAAAAGTGTTCCTAGAACACTTTTTTGTTTTTTGTTCCCCTAGGGGAAAAAAAAAGTAAACGCGTTTGGTTGCGTTTTTTTTTTTTTTTTTTGTTCTCGGAACACAAAAAGAATAGAAACGAGAAACAAAAAAATTTGTTTCTTGTTCCAAAACGATTTTAAAGAAACGCTTCTCTTTTCTTCTTCTCTCTCTTCTCTTTTCTTCTTCTTTTTCTTTTTCGCCGTCGCCGGCCTCGGCCATGGCGGCGACCGGCCGTCGAGGGCCGACGACGCCGTCGAGGGTTGGCGACCTCGCCGGAGCGTCGCCGGATTTGAGCGAGGCCGAGCTCGGCCTCGCCGGGGCCGGCAAGCCTCGCCGTGGCCGGGCGAGGCCGCCGGCCGAAAGAAGAAAAAAATAAAAAAAGAAAGGAAAAAATGAAAAATAAAATAAAAATATTAAAAAATTAAAAGAAACAAAAAAGAATAAAATTTACCAAACGTGTTTTCGTTCATTTTTTATTTCCGGAACAAGTTTACCAAACGCGTTTTTTTATTCAAAAATTGTTCTCGGAATGTAAAACACTTTTTTATTTACGTTTTAGGGAACAAAAAAAGAAGTGTTTTTCCATGCAGCCTCTAAATGTCATTTTCATAACTTTTGGCACTTAAGTGTCCATTTGTGCCAAGTTTTGGCACTCCTACTATCCCTGTGTCCATTTTAGGATATCGCATGGGAGCCAAGCCACCGGCTAATTATAGGTGGAAACCTATATCAAGGAGAAACTTTGTCATGAGGCTTGCCATGAAAATAAATGTGGCTGTATCGTATGACAATGGGCGAGAGCTTAGTAGTTCTTTTTTTTTTTCGTTTGGAAACGAGAGCTTAGTCAATGAACTTGACAACTAACCCATTTTTGTTTTGCTATCTTGTGAGCACATATTTGGATTTATTGCTACAAACGCGTTTTTTTTTTTTTTTTTGGCTCTATAAGTTTTGTTTATTGTTTTTTTTAGCGAAAGTGATGTTGACAAAGTGTCCATAATAGGCGTTGGATCCCCTGATGAGTATAGTATCACTCATTTAGATGTGTTTGTTTATTCCTTTCCCTTAACATTCAGGTTCCTTGCCCCGTGATGCTTTGGAGGATCAATTCGACATAGGGAGTTTACGGTTGTCACTCTGATTGTGTAGTTGTTTCTCATTTTTATGGAGATATTTGGTTTGAGGACACGCTTTTGTGTAAATTCCGTGCTTTGAGACGTTTTGACCAGCTTTTATTGGCCTCTTGTTATGTATGGTTGCTCTGAGACTTCGTACTTCTCCTAAAATAGTTGTGCGACCCCATTCCCCCTATGTGAACCTAGGGTGAGAAATGTTGACCATGGAAGATAACTTTATTGCGTAGCACTCACCCCACGGCGGGGTTTCAATGAAGCCATAATAAAATAAAGGAAAAACAATGGAATTTGTGGTGCATCACAACTTCGGCAGTTAGGTTATGTCCTTGCCGGTGATAATTTCTACCCATTATAAGCGATGACATTTCTCTGGTGGCTGGTGTCTTTAGCATAGTAAACCTCTCTAATGACATATTAAGTTCCACCTCCAACTCTTGTTTTTTTTTTTTGTAAAAGCTTGATCCATGTAAAATAGGTTATATTGTTACGTCAAAAGTAGGTTATCTAGGTCCAGATAATTCTTTGAGATTGAGTGACGAAGAGGAGAAATCCCCACTCTAGTACTGGGTTGGAAGTTGATATGATGGAATCTGATATTTCTTTGAGCAACGATACTCCTCCCATCTCTCCTTGATGCCATGGCCTTCAAGGGAGAAATAACACTATAAATGTTAAAAGTTGTGTACGATGCCCATTTTAATATCAAGGGTTTTAGTCGGATCACTTAAGTGTCAAATTGAAGGAAAAGTGATCACTTTGGTGCCACCAACGAGAAATTCCAACTAAATTTATTACGTGGTTTTTATATTAAAAAAAAAAGTTGACGTAACAAAAATTTAAAAATGCATTCCATGTAGAATAGCATAAATGATGTCGCTTTTTGTTCTCCTTTAGAAATGACCTTGTTTTGCCATCATACATGGATTGAAATTAGGTTCTTCGTCTGCAATCCTCGCCTAACATTGGCCGTAGCTCGCTCGCCCATCGTTGCTCGCCCAATGTCGCTGGCCCAATGTCGCTCGGCCGCTATCGCTCAACCACTGTCATAGTTGCTCAACCAGGTGAGCGACGGTGAGGTCGTTCATGGCGCGTGTGCCCCTCCCGTACAGGGTGCCCATCCCCTATAGCTTGAATTGGTGCTTGGAGCTATCGTTTTTGGGATTGGCTCACCAGAAGAAGGTGGGGAATGACTAGAATGACGGAGGCGTCAGTCATTTCAGGGCTTGGAAGTAAAGAGAGGCTGAGGTTGTTGCTCAAGCAAGAAGTGACAGGAAGAATAGGAGAGGAGGGTGGAGGATGAGGAGGAGGAAGGGGAGTCGAAGGTGGAGAGAGCGAAGAAGAAGAGGGTGAGGGAGATGAGGAGGGCACATATGGAGATGGTGGCCTGGACCCTACTCAGGAGGTGGTCGAAGTGGGTCCTTTTGAAGGGGGAAGGAGGAGGAGGAGGAGGAGGAGGAGGATGAGAGCTTGGGCTTGTTGACAATATCAGACGAACTGGAGGTAGAGCGGTGCTGGTGTTGGTGCTTGTGTTGTTCTTTGGGGAAGAAGACGAGGAGGAAGCCCATGCCCGACGAGTTCTGGTTGTTGCTCTTGCCCTTGCTAATTACTAGTATGCCCATTTGCTTGCCTTCTACCCCCTCTCTCTATCGATTTTTCAATTTGGGGATTTAAGGTTTTTACTTGGGGGAAAGAGCCAAATGGTGTCATTTTGTTGTTTGGATGCTAACTATACTTTCCGGTGAGCTACGTCGGCTTCAAAAATTAATAAAAAAGTGCCATATCGGATTTCCAGCCAATCAGATCGGCGTTGGTATTGAAATGATCATTTTCTAAGCTTTTTGGCATTTAAGTGATCCGAACTAAACTTTTGGTACTAAAATAAGCGCTGTACACAATTTTAGGTACTTTTAGTATACTCACCCGCCTTCAAGTATTTGAATTACTTGTGCCATGGATGGTCGTTCTCTTGGGACTGGCTGTGTGGCACAAAAGAGCCAGCCTAATCACTTTTTCTATTTCCCCCTGGCCATCCTCGGACTGTAGATGGGGATCGACTAGAATCTCCGAACGACGCTCTACGAGAAGCCCCTTTACCCTATCGGGTAACATTATCTCTTGCTCCTTTGCAAGCGCTGCAGGTAAATGCGCTTTTTGTCCTGTCACGAGTTGCAGAAGGACTACCCCAAATGCAAAGACGTCGGTTTTCACCGAGAATTTGTTGCGCTCCATCGAAAATTCTGGTGCCATATATCCATACGGCCACATATCCTATTCGTGAAATAGGAATCTGAATCTTCACTGCGGGATGCCGCTTCAGATTCATTCCTCGGAAGTACAGGTGCCTCCTTGATGCCATCCACCAAGTATCCACCGTGCCTGCCATTGATGAACTTGACCATCCCAAGGTCCCCAATGTGACGCTTAAATTCCTCATCCAACATAATGTTTGAAGGTTTGATATCTAGGTGCAAAATGTTCAGATCATGCAGATGGGACAGTCCCCTCGTAGCTCCCAGGGCTACTTTTCTGAGGGTAAGCCGGTCCAGCGGGGGTTGTATCTTGGGCCGTTCGCTCAAGCAGCGATCCGCACTTTCATTGAACATCAAGGGGGACACAAGCAATATGTCCACGCATTTTGATGTTCTACAAAATCCGAGCATGGGAAGCAGATTGTGACGTGGAGGTATGATGCTATCAACTGTTACTCCTCTGCCTAAAAGTTCCACGTGGCTGAAATTTGGAGTAGCCACCGCCAACTTCTCCAGAGTAAACTCTTCAAGCTGTCTTTGGCGAAATTCTGGACGGACATCAAAATTGATACTATGAAATGGTGTCTCTGCGTATCAGTCTTGAATCTCATCATCATGAATTTCGGACGCTGGGGCTTTCAAGACAAGAGAAGCACCAGCAGCAACAAGTCGTCTGACAGTAGTTTTGGTGAAAGTACAAGTGTACTCTTATGGCTGATAAGAGTGTTACTTAGGGCGACGATGATGGAGTAGGGGGAAAAGCCTGGTTGAAATCATCGGGATCTTGGGCGGGATCGAAGGTGGCAAATTTGAACACCATTCTCCTTCCTGTTCCCTTCTCTCTAGAGACCGAACCTGAGTTGCTTCATCACGAGCTTAACAAATGAATGTGTGCTGTGAGAGATTGCTGTGCCCCTTCCTCTTATCGGTTAGAGCTGTTATTGAAAAGTTTTAAGAACCAACGGAAGTTTAACAGAGAAAACTGCAGAGGAAGGCGTCACTGATATGGAAGTCTTAAAAACCAGCTCAGAAGTCTTAACAGAGGAAACTGCAGAGGAAACTGCCATGGCAGCTTCCAAGAGGCAGTGCGAATGGTTTGCGAGCACTTAGTCCAGAGAAGACTTTTAGGAGTTCCTCATAATATCAATAGCGATGGCGGTTGACTCGACTTGAATCTCTCCAGCATTGAAGTCGTGGAAATATTGGTGGTTGGGCGGGAAGCGAACGGAGGGGGAAGAATACGAATAACGGAAATTTTAATTATAGTTAATGCCATTAAAAATTCTAAATTATGCCTAATAGGTTCAATACTCTCAAAGTTTTTTTTTTTTGCTATCAAATACCTCTTAAATATGTCTACAATTGACACCAATATTCAATTTTTTTTTTTGGTAAGGAATATTCAAATTTTTTTGATACGGTGATATATGGAAAATTTAGGGTATTAATGTCACAGAAGATAAAATAGATATTTTTATGACGCTGGTACAAATTTAGAGCTTTTAATAACATAAGAAAAAGTTTATGCCGTTGGTATTTTCCCCATGGGACATGAAACCGATAGCAACATCAACCATGCATACAATAGAGACGCAATACAACATAACCACCTGTTGCTTTGGGTTTATAATAGCTCCTTCAACCTCCTTCAACCCTCTCCCTTACTAAGCCGATTGGGCTATCCAAGAAAATTTCGAATTTAGTGAGCGGAGAGAATGAACTCACATGTTTCATGTACTCAAGGCATTACACTTGTCATGTTTGATCAAAATTCGAATTGATGCGTGACAAGTACACAGTGATGAAGTTATGGAGTATGATAAAGGAAAATAATATGAAAGTATAGAACTTTTACCGCTAATAGCATACATGTAATTTCTATCATAAGTATGCATGTCTTAGACTCCTGCTTTATGTTTGGGCAATATCATTTGTTATTGTAACGTTGGAATTTATTACGTTGATACTGATATTGATAGCGGATAGATTGCCTTAGTGCAACAATGTGATCTTTCCCTATGTTGAAAGGATTTTCCACGTAAAACACCGCTTGTTTTCTTCTCTATTTTTCTCCACCTTGGGTGTTCGCGGTGCTAGGAGATGAGCGGTGCACCTTTGAGGAGTGCCGGCGCATGATCGCGAAGGTGGACAAGAACAGGGAAGGGTTCGTCTGCTTCGAGGACTTCCCTCAGATGATGGAGCTGCCGAGGTGCCGATATCACCATCACCGTCGCGATCCAGTGCATCATATTATACAGTCGATAATGCTCTGAAGTCAGTCGGTTTTCCTGCTCCGGATGATCGTACCGTACGCCGTTGTGATTTTTGCCTTCTTCTTTTCGTGCTTTCTATACCCCTTTTAAATGATGTCGATGGAACTCGGGGGGGGTGGCGAGGGTTGAGATCTTCGGGCAAGGAAGAGATCAACGGGCGGGATTGTTTTGTGATGGGAGGATCTGTCATTTTTTTGTCTCTCTCACTGCCGTACATACGCAAGTGAACTTAAAAATCGAACTTGGGACTCTGTTTTCTCTGTAAGGCCGGCTGAATTTTCCAGCACACCCTTCTAGATTTAGGACACTTTTCTCTTCCTGCCATTCTTGAGAAAAAATCTTTCCCCATTCCGACGGGGAAGATCGCCGGCCGGCGATCTTACGAAAACTGTTCTTGTTCCACGGAGACGGGACGATTAAATCACGCCTTAGAACCAAATGAATTCTGTCTTCTGCCAACGAAATTGACAATTCATGTTCTTACATCCTTTTCTCACCTCCGTGATTGAAACTTGTGGGCTGTGTTCCATTAAGACGTGAGGGGACATGTCCTTGTTTCCATGTCGCAGAAAGCTGTAAAGCGCAGTACAGCTTTCCGTCTTTTCTCTCCGTCCATGGAGAAAGCAAGTCACATGCGCGCATAAAGCTTCGACTTCCATTGCATCCCGCTGCAAAAATGAGTACGGAGTAAACGTTTTGATACATTGGAACTGGAATAAAAAGACGAAACGGAGCTGCTTTCTTTGAATACTCGAGAATATAAAAAGGAACTTAGTTGAAATCGCTGAATGTATGAACAGGCCTAGTTATGAAGTCTCGATCTTTCTGCCAACAAAAGAGGTCGCAATCAAACGTATGAACAGGCCTAGTTATGAAGTCTCGATCTTTCTCCCAACAAAAGAGGTCGCAATCAAGCGCCGAATGAGCTGTTTATGCTCATCCAGCTTTCAGATAAGCATACACTTTTGAACACATCGAATGTCTATCGTTATCTCGTGGTGCCTCACTTGTCTTCTTACTTTTTCGGCGTTCGACCTTTTATTTGGCGATTCGTCACGCGCAGAAGGTGCGATATGTTTTGTACTTTACGATTTGTGTTGAAGGATTGGAGTAGGCAACGATTCAATGAAATTATCAACGGGGGACGACGTCGTTGATATAGATCTGAGAGTTAGGTCAGTGGGTTTTCTTCTTAACAAATTCAGTAGCCATGCCATTATAGCAGCACTGTTCAACCTATAGCATATCTCCAGCACGTTCGTAGCGTAATATGGCTTCGGACTTCATACGCAACGACCGGAGGAAGTCGTCGAAAACGGGCGGTTTGGCAGGAAGCGAGCAGAGCGCGCCAAGCACCCTTTTCTTTCTTTACTTAATGGTTGATAGCGACGGTCTTACGACTAACACGATGCATCAGAAATTCAGAGGAGACCGATGGGGGGAGGCTGGAACATGCATCTCAACACGAGCCGCACGCAACGCGACGCAGCAACAGTGGTTTTCTTCTTCGCTTTGGAATTATAATGGCGTCTTGCGACCGACGCCAAGTGCGCAAACGATTACTTTTTTCTCCTCTAAAATAATAGAAATCGCTAATCAATTGGGTCAATAAGTTTGTCGGGACAAGATAAAAAGATTAGTCAATCTGGGAAAACCGATGACGTGCAGTGGATCTTTCCAACGTCTCGTTTTTGTTGTATACGACTGCGTACGAGCGCGAGTTCTCGTGCAATGCGGTTCTCTCCTTTTAATATTGAAGTCTGGGGAGACTTACCTTAAGCTTTTCGAACTTTCCTGGAAACTTCGTGGGTTGTTGTCTGAAAGAGAAAAAATGTGTCGTGGGGGGGTCGGGCTTTTGTGGTCGCGAATCGGACGACGACGCAATGGTCAATTGCACGCTCGAGCAGTCAAATTGGCACTTGCAACGTGTGGCGCCTTTTGAGTTTTTACGTACGATCTTCACCTAAGATTTAATAAATCCACTGGGCCGGTCCATAAATAAATCGTTTCAGTTGGGACCATTGGACACGACTGAGCGAGGGACGAATCCAATTTTCCAATCCGAATGATTTTGATGGCGTACGGGATTTCATTAGTGGATGAATACGTGGAAGAGATGGATTTGAGCACTTTGCTTTTTTGATTTTCTCATCGTACGTGAATATAAGACCCGCTCAGACCTTATGATAATCAAAGTAAAATATTTTCACATTTTAGTTTTATAATTTTTCTCTTTATACATTCTTCCGTGCTACCAGTCTAGTAAATTACTGTAGAAGAGCAACTCCATGATATTTACGTTTCACATCAATCTCTCGTGTCCAATTAAGCTATCTGAGAAAATTTTGAATTTAGCAAGTGGAGAGATCACATTTGTTTTATGTACTTAAGGCATTACACTTGTTATGTTTGATTGAAACTCGAATTGATGCGATATAGGTGCACGGCGACGAAGTTGTGAAGTCTAAGAGAGGAAAGTAATATTTAAGTGCATGACTTTTATTGCTTTGAAGTAAATGTAATTTTCATGTTAAAGCAGAGAATAGAATTTTTAATACTGCTATGGCATAAATATAAAATTTTTATCATAATTATATATGCCTTAGATTCATGCTGTATATTGGAGCAATATCTTTTGTCATAACAATGCCGATACTAATACTGATAGTGGAAAGATTGTGTAGTGTGGCACCGTGATTTTTTCTTATTTTCAAAGGGTTTTTCCACATAAAAATTTGCTTATTTTCTTCCTTATTTTTCTCTTTAAAGATTCGCGTTCCTAACACAGAGAGCATATCAGGTGACACTTACACTTGCTTTCATGTTATCGACCAGTTTGTTACTGGAAGTTAAGCGGACAGGAAGTGCACGCACAAGTTATGTTGAATTTGGTTTGGGCATATCTATAAACTACTGCAATTTGCTGCTCGTGCGAATGATTTGGTAACGAAGGATCTTGTTGGATTGGGAACATGACTGATGATCTCTCCCCTTTGTCTGGTCGGATCAAGCCCAGCACGAATTTAACCGGAGCAACTGTTTGTTCCGTTCGACCCTGATGGCCTCAAGGGCTACAGGTAACAGGCCCAAAGCTGTAGAAGACCAGAGGCTAGAATAACTGATTTCCAAATTTGATCAAATCTGGCAAGCATATTCAAATAGGTCTATTCCATAATTTCTTATTTATTTTTGTGGCCAAGTAACGATCTTTTAGCTGAGACTCTCCACCTTCAATAGGAGTTCCAATCCAGTATAAAATAACACAAATGACTGTCCAATTAGTGATACACGTTCAATTTAAATCCTTCTCTTTAACTCATCCTATTCTGAATAGAGTCATTGCACTTCCCAGCCGTTCATAGAGTAAAAGCATGCTCTCGTAAGGACGGTGCTGACTTCCAGCTTATGCAAATCATCAGGTATGTGGATCCACCTTAACTACCAAAAATACTTAATTTAACGTGAAGAAATTGAGCAACCTTTGACCTCTACCACATTTCACACAACATTCCTCAAATCATTTCACAATTCATAACTGACGAACTATTTCAAGAGATGCTTTATTATGTCAATTCAAATAGCCCAAAAGTAGAAAATGCCCAATCTAGCTTTATACAAAAAATATACTCTAACTATTAATTTTTCTTTCTAATAAATATCACAAAGTGAAAGGATGTTTGACGCAAAAGTAGAGTCACTTAATAGAGTCTTAGTCAAAATTCGTCTGTAAGTTTGACATTTGGTTAATGTTTCTCGGATAAGATTGAGAATTTTTCCAAACGGCGTAGCTTCCGATATGATTTTTGGTTGCAGGTGAGTGGTGCTTTTATTTCCTATGAATTTTTAAAATATTCTGTCTTGAAAACTTTAGTGTATGTTATGATATAAAGATAAGCATGGGATGACATTGACTACATTTTCATTGCTAGGATTTTCATTCTGATTTGTTGCTTTTGATATTTAAAGTATTGCGAACTTAGTTTAATGATTGCTTTCGAAAATGAATTGGAAATGTGAAATGCTTTGTGAAAGTGTTATATGATGAACTCTCGTCATGAAGTAAGTTCGATGATTCATACGGTTGATTAAAAGTAGTATTGACTCCATGCTCTTGTTGCTATGTCGAACCTTGAGTTGGGTAGTGGGTATTTGGTATGCATATTGCTTTTTAGGATATAGTAAGTGGGAGGGACTTATATCAAGGAAGAAATTTTGTTACGAGGCTTGCCACGAGGACAAACGTGGCCATATTGGATGACAATGGGGGCAGAGCTTAGTTAATGAACTGGACAATTGACACAAATTTGTTTTTTCATATTAAAATGCTATCTCGTGAGCACGGATTTGGATTATTTGCTACTAATGCACTTTTTTGGCTCTATAAGCTTCGTTAATTGTTTTTCTTTAGCAATAGTGATGTTTACAAAATGTGGGAATAATAACTAAAAAAGTCTTAAACCTATTATAAATGTGCCAATTTAGTCATAATTTTTTTTTTTTTGCATTTGTGTTAGTTTAGTCTATCCGACCAATTTTGACCGGTTGACACTAACTTATACATTTTTAATAACAATTTAATTATTTATTAATTTCTTTATTTTTCCCTTTTTCTTTTCTTTTCTTTAGGTTTTTTCCCCCTAGTTGGCATGGGTGTTGCAGCCCTTGCCTACTTTGGGCATTGGCCATGATAACCTCGCTCGCCTAGATTGGGCGAGGTTGTCACAGCCCTTGCCCAAACTAGGAGAGGACTGTGGCACCCTCAACCCTCGCTTGGCAAGATCTAACGAGGGTGTCGTAGCCCCTCACCCAGATAATGCCCTCGCTAGATTTGGGGAGGGTTGTCAGCTCCCTTACCTAGTGCCGGTGAGGGCATCCTAGCCTTCACTTGTGGGCGGTGAGGATTGGCTAGCGATGCTTGTGCGTGAGGGAAAAAATTAAAGAAAAGAAAGGAAAGACGAAAAAAGAAATTTTTTAAAAATTTATTTAAAAATTATTAATAAAGTCCAAGTCAACGCTCGCAACGTTACATTAGTGCTGTCCAGCCTGGTAGATGGATTAAATTGACACAAATTGACAAAAAAAAAATTTATGACTAAATTAACAAAAAAATGTTTAGTACTGAATTAACATAATTATAATAGATTTATGACATTTTTGGTAACTCTCCCCCAAACATTTAAGTATACTTTTTAAGAGCTTGATTCATGTAATAAAGATTGTATTGTTACATCAAAAATGGATTATCTGGGTCCGGATAACTCTACGGGACTGAGCACGGATAACTCTACGGGATTTAGCGAAGAGACGTCCTCAGAGTGCATCAGATACTCCTCAGAGTGACGATACTCCTCCCATCTCTCCTCGATGCTATCGCCTTCGAGTATTCGGACTACTTGTACCATGGATGGTCGTCCTCTTGGGAGCGTGCGGGTGCACAATAGAGCCAGCTGGATCACTTTCTCTATCTCCTCGTCATACTCAACCTGCAGATGGGGATCGACTAGAATTTCCAATCGACGCTCTACCATAAGCCCCTTTACCCAATCGCGTAGGTTCATGAAGTACCCCTTTGCAGTCTTTGCAGTTACAGTTGCTCTTTGTCCGGTCACGAGTTGCAGAAGGACTACCCCATATGCAAAGACGTCGGTCTTCACCGAGTATTTCGCCTTCAGCACATATTCTGGCGCCATATATCCATATGTGCCACATATCCTATTCGTGAAATAGGAATCTGAATCTTCAATGCGGGATGCTGCTTCGGATTCATTCCTCGGAAGTACAGGTGCCTCCTCGATGCCATCCACCGAGTATTCACCGTGCCTGCGATTGGTGAACCTGACCAACCCAAAGTCTCCTATGTGAGGCTCAAATTCCTCATCCAACAAAATGTTTGAAGGTTTGACGTCTCGGTGCACAATGTTCAGATCATGCAGCCGGGACAGCCCTCTCGCAGCTCCCAGGGCTATTTTTCTGCGGGTAAGCCAGAGCCAGTCCAGCGGGGGTCGTGTCTCGGGCTTCGCTTTCAAGCAATGGGCCACAGTTTTGTTGATCATCAAAGGGTAGACGAGCAATAAGTCCTTGCATTTTGATGTTCTGCAAAATCCGAGCATGGAAAGCAGATTGTGACCTGGGCGTAGGATCCTACCTACCATTATTTCGCTTTCGAACTCTGTGATACCTTGTCTGCTTCCTGCACCGCGTCTTTTGATTGCCACTAGAGAGCCATCAGAGAGCTGACCCTCATAGACTTTGCCAAATCCACCTTCGCCCAGAACTTTCTTGTCGCTAAATTTTTGGGTAGCTGCCTCCAACTCCTTCAGAGTAAATTCTTTAAGCTGTCTTTGGCCAAATTCTGGACGTACATCGAAATTAATACTATGTAATGGCGTCTCTGCGGATTGGTCTCGAATCTCACGACCATCAACTGCAAAGGCTGGGGCTCTTAAGACAAGAGAAGCACCGGCAGCAGCAAGTCGGCGGACGATGGTTTTGGTGAACGTGTAGGTGTGTTCGCATGGCTGACAGAGTGTTACCGAGGGTGATGATGATGGAGTAGGTGGAAAAGCCGGGTTGAAATCATTGGGATCTTGGGTGGGATCGAAGGTGGCGAATTTGAACACCATTTTCCTTCCTTTCCCCTTGTCGCTAGAAAACAAACCTGAGTTGCTTTATCACGAGCTTAACAAACGAATGTGTGTTGTGAGAGATTGCTGTGCCCCTTCCTCTTGTGGGTGAGAGCTGTTATAGAGAAATTTTCAGAAGCTACTCGGAAGTTTAACAAAGGAAACTGCAGAGGAAGGTGCCACTGATATGGAAGTCTTAAGAACCAACTCAGAAGTTTTAACAGAGGATACTGCCATGGCAGCTTCCAAGAGGCAGTGCGAATGGTTTGTGAGCACTTCTTCGTCAGTCCAGAGAAGACTTTTAGGAGTCCCCTCATAATGTCGATAGCGATGGAGATTTTTTTTTTTTTTTTTTGGTTCATATAGCGAATGGAGATTTTTTTTTTTTTTTTTTTTTTTTTCTCTCTACTCTATTCTACTCTACACTCACTGAGACTTGTGCGCCCGCCTCTTGCGGAGCGTGGGAGTCGCAACCCACTCTCGAAACTTACGCGTCCTACCCCCATCCCACGAGAAGGTGGAGATTTGAGCCTCACCTCCCCCTTCCACGTGTTGGAAGGGGTGGCGCTGGGCGAACCCCAGTGGTTAGCGAATGGAGATTGACTTGACATGAATTGTCTCCAGCATTGAAGTAGTGGAAAATTGGCGGTTTGGAGGGAAGTGAACGGACGCGGAAAAAGCCCCTTTTCTTTCGTAATAGCGAAGGCTCCCGACTAATACGAATCCCAGAAATTTTAATAAAAGTTAATGTCATTAGGTACAGTACCAAGAATCATCTGATGAGAATTCTGGTGCAAATTTGGAGTTTTTTTATATCGAAAGAAAAAAAATTTAGGATAAATGCATTACAATAGATATAATTTATATTTTTTATGTTACAAAAATAGTTCAAAATAAATGTATTACAACAATGAGTATAGTTTAGATATTTTTATGGATTTTTGCCCTTCAATTCCAAGCTTTCCCAACTTTCCTCGAAACTTCATACATCAATATCTGTAAATAAATATCTTCTATCGTGAGTCTTGTGACCATTGAAAACGAAAAGCGTGAGATGAATCTAATTTTTGTATATGTGATTTCATTGGTTGATAACCATGTGAAAGAGAATGATTTTAAATCTTGTTTTTTGCTTTTTCTCATTATACATGATTATGAGGCCCCATTCAAACCCCATAGAAAAACGATATAAGATGCTTCCGCACTTTTTTTTCTCCTTGACTAAACTTCAGTGCTACCGGTCTAGTAAAAAATTGCAGAAAAGCAACTATATGGTATTCGCGCTTTGCACTGAGCTCTCATGTCCGATTGAGCTATCATTTTTTTTTCTTGACTGACCCATCTAATTACCAAGAAGAGAGAAGAAGCTCGCACGTCTTACGTTTTTGCAGCGTTGGATTATTCATTTCTAATCAAAGTTCGAATTGTTGAGTGACGAGTGCACGAGACAAATCAAACTACACTTCCTCTCGCGCGGAAGGCAATGGCCTCAAGGACAACTGGCCCAAAACGGTAGAAGAGGCGAAAAAGAAAAAAGAGGCTAGAATAGCTGATTTCCAGATTTGTTCAAAAATGGAATGCACATTCAAAGAGGTCTGTGTTATCATTTTGTTATATATTTTTTGGCCAAGCAATGATCTTTTAGCTGAAATTTGCTGCCTTGGATAAATGGATGGAATTCCCATCCAGTCACATAGAACAAATCACTTTTCAATTAGTGATACATGTTCAAGCTAATTCTTTCTCATAACTCATCCTCTTTGGTACAACAAAAAAATATAAAAAAAAGACTCATCTTATTTGGAATTGAGTCATTGCACTTCCTAGCTATTCATTCATCAAAGCATGTCCTTGTAAGCACAACATTGACTTCAAGCTAAAGCATATCATAGTATATGAGGAACAACCTTAACTACCAAAAAATACTTATTTAACGTGAAAAAATCGAGTGACCTATGAGTCCTACCTCAATGCAGTAGATTTGATGTTGAACTATGATTCTTGTGCGATACTTGAACTTTACTTTTGTCACCACATGGAATTTGCAACTGCGTATTACTATTATATAACTTTCGAGATAGCACAACAGGCCTATTTTATGACTTCAGTTTACCAAAGAAACAATGTTTATCATACTGACATCGTCTGACAATTTATCCTACCCGTAACTACCAAGCAACCTCTGTATAAGCTCTTCCTCTTTGCAATCTTGCCGAGCCAAAAAAAGAAAAAAAGGAAAAAAATGAAGAAAAAGGCTCGATGATTTCACGGCCGGCGTAAGTATTTTGGGTGGGGACCAATCTTTGGGGGGGCAGCAGTTTAATAATTTTCAGCAAAACGGTCTTTTAGGCCATGAGAATCCACGCGCATATGGGAAAGGCCTACTGCATTGACCATGAGTGCAGTCCCCTGCATCCGTTCAAACCTGCGTACTGAACCAGATTACGATGCGGAGGCATCCCCATCCTCGATTCTATTTCCATTTGGAACTGAGTCTTTTGATTGCCATTAATGGTATATTTATTTTGTGAAAAATTTCATAACAAAAGGAAAATACTTTTCGAAAAAATATTTTCTAAAAATACAGCTAATTTTTTTATTTGATAATATATGATCAAAAGTGTTTTATGATATTTGGATCTTATCGAAAAATGATTTCAATTTCATAATTTTATCTCAAGAAAAAAATATTTTAAAAAATATTTATCTATTTTTAAAAAATTGAAAATTGAAAATTGAATTTTTTCTATCCCTTTATTTTTCCTCCGTCCTCCACTGCGATTGCCTAGCAACAATCACAAGTGAGTTGGCCAGGCTCAAGCCTCACTAGCCTTAAGCTTGCCAAAAATGGTGAGGCTCGAGTCTTGCCAGATTGGCGAGCTCGAACCTTGTTGGCTTGTAACAAGACTCGAGTTGTGGGAGATTGATCTTATTATCCTTCAATAAAAAAATGTGCAGGGTGAGTGAACTAATAGGATTGATCGTAGAATTAGGGAGTGTTTGGCAAATTTTTATTTCTGTTCCCATAACACAATTTTTGTTCTTTTGTTCTGAGGAACAAAAAAAGAATAGAAACGCATTTGTTTACACTTTTGTTCAGGAATAAAAAATTTCTTTTTTTGTTTCTGGAAACAGATTTGGAACAGAAATAAAAAGTTGGAAAAAACTTGTTTCTTGTTCTTGAGAACAATTCCGAGAAACACTTCTTCTTTTTTTTCTCCTTTTTCTTTTTCTTTGGATGGTCGTTGGCTTCGGCCATGGTCGGCGACCTTGCCGGAGTGTCGTCAGCCCCTGGCGAGGTCGAGCTTGCCTAGCCACCAGTGAGGCTTGACCTCGCCGGGGGCCAGCGAGCCTCACCGTGGCTGGGCAAGGCCGCCGGCCCTTGTTGGCCGATTACCGGCCATGGCCAAGGGCGCTACTGGCCAAAAGGAAGAAAGAAAGAAAAAAGAAAAAAGAAAAAAGAAAATAAAAATATTAAAAAATTAAAAGAAACAACAAAATTATACAAGTTTACCAAACGTGTTTTTGTTCCTTTTCTATTGCAGGAACATAAATTTTGTGCAATTACCAAATATGTTTTTCTATTCAAAAATTGTTTCCCGGAACAGAATTAATTTTTTATTTATTTCTGTTTCTAGGAACAATTTTTGAACAAAAGTTTCCCAAAAAAAAAAAAATTTTTGAACAAAAACGTTACTAAACATAGCCTTACTCACCCAAGTTTGGCCCTTGATGCACAACACGGTTTTTCCACATGGTAGCCACTTTTCCAAGCACAAAGGCTCTGGTTCCATTTACAAAAAGCTTAGGATTAGAGAACAAGCAATGACTTTGCTATACTTCATATTAAACAATGGCTATATGATGAAGAACAATGGGCAAATGCTTATATGGAAACATTGGAATGTCATAATAGCAAATAATTTCACAAATCAAAGAGGATTGTGGGATCTTCAAAGTTACAAATGGATTACAATGTTTGATTTCAAATTCACGTGTTTTCGTTGATTTTCGGGACGTTAAAGATTTCAGACGTGTTCTGTAGATATTCGAGTCGCCTTTTGAAAATCTTTCATTTTATCAATATTTTTTCCTTAATTTTGTTATTTGATTATTTCCTAAATGGCGACTTCTCTATAAATAGGGACCTCGGATATTGTAATCTAAACTTCATGATTCAAAATAAACACAATTTTGGATTTTTTTTCCAAGCATATCTTCTTCTGCATCGCTATAGTTGATCTAGGATCTGGACCAAGAAGGTTGCTTCAGATTGTGGCTAAGAGCTGGGAAAGAGGGAGGTAGCGATATTTCAAGAAGCACGAAAGAAGCAGACTGGAAGTTGAGAGTAACTTCACTGGCCTTGAAAGAGACAATTCTTAATGTGAACAAGTGTCAGAGTCTAAAGATGAAAGGAATTCATAGAATTGGGCCCAACCGCGTGGGGGCAGATTTTCCCACTTAATATGGCCACTTTCCAAGCACAAGACCTTGCTTCCTGTTAACTAGAGCATTTCCACGATAGAGAAAGGAAACCATATCACATGTATAATACTATCCAATAGTTCCGTGTACATAAATTTTCACACCGTAATAGTCATTCTTGGATTCCGCTTTTTGTTTTCTAGTGGGGAATCCTGGTGCCTCCACAATGCAGTCTGCATAGCGATTGATGAACTTACCCAATCCAAAGTCTCCGATGTGGGGATCGAATTCATCATCCAACAGAATTGTAGCAGCTTTGATGTCCGTATGCATTATGTTCAGATGATGCTAATGGGAAAGCCCTCTTGCTACTCCCATGGCTATTTTCTTCCGAATACGCCAACTGAGGGGGAATGGGACCCCTTGCCTTACCGAGTGGGAAAATCTCTCTTATGCACCTCCACTTGACTGGGCCCAATTCTATGATTAACTTTTATTATTAAACTAACCACTCTCACACACCAAAGATAGTCTCTTTCAAGGACAGAAAATTTTCGTATTACCACTAAGTGGGTGTTGATGACCCTATCTTGGTGTTGAGAGCTATGTATGGACAGGTTTTTTCATTTCTGGGGTCCGTTCATGGCAATTGGGCTTCAATGGCTTCCAAGAAGCATCAACGAAGCAGTCTTGAAGCTGGGAGACTCATCTTACTATCCTTGAAAAGAAAAAATGCACAGGGTGAGTAAACAGTATAGGATTAATTATAGAATTAGTCCCCCTCAAATTTTGGCTCTTGGCACATAACACGGTTTTTCCACACGGTATAGCCACTTTTTCCAAGCACAAAGGCCCTGCTTCCAATTTACAAAAAGCTAACGATTAGGGAGAAAGGCTGATTCAGCAGCCGAGCTCACAAAGCAAATTCCTATGAGGCCCTTCTCGGTTGCTTCGCATTTTCCTACTCTCATCCTCCTCTGAACAATACAGCTGTAGATGGAGAATCGTCCTTCTTAGCTTGGGTAGGAAGTGGTCAAACATCCTCGGATCTGGTGATTAGCCTTATGTTCAATGCTGGTACTGGACAGTTCGGTGTGCTCAATGCATGGTCTTTCAGTTCCTCAAACAGTCCAAGGGACAAAAAAGAAATGATCCATTGCAAGTTCCATTCAATATATGATAAATAGAATGAACCGTCTTTGATGTTAATCCCATTTCTTTTTTCTATTATTTACATTTTACTTTAGTATTTCTCGGGAGATGAGAGGCAAGAGGTCAACAATTTTACCCCATATGATATTCAGTTCGATTCTCAGTCCTTCAGGCACCGGTACCCGTGGGGTATGAGCATCAAGAAGATCAAATTGGTGGCCCTCACGTTGGAGACGATATATTTGCGACGGACTAAAATGCTTTCTTGATCTCCTAATGTCCTTTTCGTTGTACCACTGAACTTGCTCCAACAATTTCATCTGATCGGTACTCGTTTACCAGAATATAAACATATCTGACAAGATGGCAAGCAAGTTACAAGCGGTCTGTCAAAATGGACACATACATCTCTCCAGCTAACCAGAAAACTCAAAAGATCGCACTATACTATATTTCTCCAGCGACTTACCAAACAAAACACGACAAAAGGTAACTTTTCAGATACCTATTCATTACAACATCCTTACCATGGCTGAGGTTTTCAATGTCCAACCTGGGTTTTAAATACCATCGCCTAAAACAAATGCTTACAACAAATGCTTAAAAAGCACTATTCATTTATTTTCAAGTACCATGTCATGCCATGCTTACCTGATATGATAACACATACTGAGTTTTCAAGACATTACGTTCTGAAATTCATTAATGGGTTGATGATTTGTGAAATGGCTAGAAAAATGCTACATGAAATGTATTTTGCTTGATTAATGAATTATGAAAAGTTATATGTATAGATGTGTAAACCTAATCTATGAAATGGACTATGAATTTGTTTGTGATTTGAGAGTAAGTTAGGGTTCTATGCTCATTGGCGTTATGATCTATACTCATTGAGAGGTTGTGAATAAGCATATCGTTCTTAGGACATTCTGTTTGAGTTGAGCTGCTAACTAATATATGTGGAGACCTACACCAAGGGGGATCTTGTTAGGCCCAGTCACGGTGTACTAAATGTGGCCGTAGTTTGATATTAAGCACTAAATTGATCAATGAAAAGGTATTCAATGACATCGTTGACCAAGGAAGATAGAGTATTGTACAACATCCTTACCATGGCTGAGTTTTCCATAAAGTTAGAATATATATAGAAAAACAATAGAGTTTGGTAGTGTCTCGCTACTCAGGTAGGTAAATTATGTCATTGTTGGTAATAATATCTCATTATAAGCGATGATATTTCTCTTGTCACAGTTGACAAATTCCACAGTGGTAAGACTTGTTTAAAAATATATGATAAGATCCACGTTCACCAGTCAGAACACTCATTGCAGGAGTCTGCGCTGTTTAGAAGGGGCCAGGTTATTGCATCAACAAATAGACTATCTAGGTTTGGATAATTCTTCAGCTCTAAGACGTGAAGTGGAGTCCACCACAATCCAGTCACTTTATCGCTTTAATTGCCAATTTGGCTCCCTCGTCTGATACTCCTCCCTATCTCTCCTTGATGCTATGGCCTTTGAGAATTCGGACTACTTGTGCCATGGATGGTCGTTCTCTTGGGACTGATTGTGTGCACAAAAGAGCCAGCTGGATCACTTTTTCTATGTCCTCCTCGTCATATGCACCCTGCAGATCGGGATCCACTAGAGTATCCCACCCACGCTCTACCAGAAGCCCTTTTACCCAGTCGAGTAACATCACGGCAAGCCTTCCAGGATCAAAAGCTTTTTGTCCGGTCACGAGTTCCAGAAGCATTTCCTGGCACAATGATACTCTGGCGCAATATGTCCTATTGTGCTACGTAGCTCTGTCGTGACTTAGACAAAATTCACTGTCGGATCCTGTTTTGGATTCGTTCCTCGGAAGTACGGGTGCCTCCTCGATAAGATCCACACAGTCTTCACCGTGACAGCGATCGATGAGCTCGGCCAATCCAAAGTCCCCAGTGTGAGGCTCATTCCCTATCCAACATACTGCTTGCAGCTGTGATATCTCGGTGCACTATGTTCCGATCATGCAGATGGGGACAGCCCTCTCGCAGCTTTCACGGCTATTTTTATGCGGGGAGGCCAGTCCAGCGGGGGTTGATTATCGTTTCGCTTACTCAAGCATGATGCCAGACTTATATTGATCATGAATGGGTAGACGAGCAAATGCCCTGGGGCACTGCAATATCCGAGCATGGGAAGCAGATTACGAGGTGAGGGTATGATGCCACCAATCATTACTTCTGTTTTGAACTGTAGGAGAGCACTTTGACTTCGTTCTTCTTTCATACTTTTGATTGCCACTAGACAGCCATCAGCTAATTGAACCTTATAGACTTCGCCATATACAACTCTGCCTATAATGTTTTTGTGGCTAGAATTTTGCGTAGCCTTAGATAACTCCACCAGAGTAAACTTTTTAAGCTGTCTCTGGTGAAATTCGGGACCAACATCGAAATTGAAAACTTAGTACATTTTGGGTAGCCTTAGATAACTCCACCACTTCCGTGAGATTTTTTTTTTTTTTTTTTTTTAAATAGACCAATTCGCCTCTTCTTGGTCTCTGTGTTAGCTTCTTCGCTTTCATTTTTTACGAGTTTCAAAAATATTATGTCTTGAAAACTTAGTACATATGTTATAAGATAAGCATGGCTTGTTATGGCATTGGAAAAGAAAGTGGGAGGGTTTGGAGCATTTGTTTACAATAGCCAGATCGGATATTGACCGCCTCTTACAAGAATTTGCATAGTTTTTCATACTTAAAGCATTGTGAACTTAGTTTGATGATTTTTTTTTTTTTTGACATGGATTCCAATGTGAAATGCTTTGTTAAAGCATTTATATGATTTGGCTTATGAACATTATTATAAAGTAAATTTGATGGTTCATGCGGTTGATTGGAACTTAGAAGTGGGATTGTTAGACTTTATCACTTGTTACCAGATGAAACCTCGAGTTGGATAGTAGTTATTTGGTATATATACTATGTGGGTTAGGATATCATGTGTGGGCTGAGTTGCTGGTTAATATAGGTGGAAAACTATATTATGCGAGAACTTGATTATAAGTCTTACCACAAAGATATATGTGGCCGTAGTGTATGATATTAGGCAAAAAATTCGCCATGAACTAGACCATTGACATCCTTTTGCGTCTTATACATAAAATGCTATGTTGTGAACATGTAAGTGGATTTATTGCTACAAATGTATTGCTTTGGCTCTATAACCTTGTTAAATGTTTTTGGAAAATGCAAACATAATGTTACGGTCATTGCCAACAAAAAGACTGCCCGTTCTCCGCCTTAGTTAGAAATTAATTATTGGAGACTCGATGAACAAGTTTTTATCGCAGAGAAACAATAAGAGGGGTCTCACTAATTTTCATGACTAAAAACGAATGTCCTAAAATCCCTTTTTCACTCGGTTTTATTTTTCATAGTTTATTTTGAAGAACACGAAGGAAGAATTTAAAAAGATTTATATTGACATTTATTCATATGGGCGTACACTAGTTTCAGCGGTATTCTTGATTGTGACTTAATTTTGTATTATAAACTAGAATTCATCCAAACAATATATGCTTTGAGAAAATTACAAATTTAATCAAAGTGAATGGAGCTTACGAACCGAACTGATTAGGTGGTTTGCTTAGATTCCTAACAAATTGCATGTCTTACTATTTTTTGTTTGAATAATTTTACTATTTTTTGTCCGAATAATATTAAATGTGACGATATTGAAACTAATCACAGAAAAAGAAGAAATATTATAAACTAAATCGACCCTAATGGACAAAAAGGGTCACACTCAAAGTATTATTTTTAAGAGCTTGATCCATGTAAAATGGGTCAGATTATTACATCAACAACAAATTATCTAGGCTCGGATTATTCTTCGGAACTGAGTCGCGAAGTAGAGACATTCTCACTCCGATTAATGGTTACGAATTGCATCGGGCGCTCCTCCATCTGACGCTCCTCCGAGTGACGATACTCCTCCCATCTCTTGTCGATGCTACGGCCTTCAATTATTCGGACTACTTCTGCCATGTTTGGCCGTTTGGCGGGGTTTGATTGTGTGCACAAAAGAGCTAGCTTAATCATTTTCTCTATCTCAGCCCAGTCAAGCTCACAGCCCATATCTGGATCGGCTAGAGTTTCGATACGACCGTGTTGCATATACTCTTTTACCCAACCGGATAACATCACATCATCTTCATTTGTAAGCCTTTCCAAATCAGAGGCTCTTTGTCCGGTCACAAGTTCCATAAGCACTATCCCAAAAGCAAAGACGTCGGCCTGCAACGAGCATTTCCCCGTACTGAGATACTCTGGCGCAATATGTCCTATTGTGCCTCGTGTTGAATGCAAATTGCGCAACCCCAAGATCTCCATAACTAGAACAAGAACATGCATAATTGAGTAGAAAGATTAACGCACCTGTTTTGGAATCCATCCCTGTTTTGGGATCCATTGTTATTGAAGTGGAAGCAGAAACACAATGTTCCACGCGCAAGTCCTTCTACTCTATTGTCCTCCGTATCACTGGCTCAATGAGGCGGCCCCCTCACGTTTAGTGTTAGGTAAACGCCCATAAGGTGAGGATATATATGAGAATTAGGGTTAGAGAAGAGATTTGAGCACTATTTATAGAGTTTCCAGCCATGCCCCCTCATTACGGGCCAAGCTCAACTCGGCCCACACTAGCCAGCCCCATATTAGACTAATTAAGAAACTTTCTATCTCACATTAGACCAACCATATTTTACGATAACCGTAAAAATAGTAAATTACAATATCAATTAATTTAGTCCACATTAGGAAAACTCTTACATTTTCTCACTTGAACTATATTAATTGAAATCGTACTGTATGCACACACATTTGGTCCAGAGATAATTCTTAATAGTCAATTCTATCCCATAAAATCTTAAATGTCGAATCATGGCGGTAATTGCATGTATACATACAGAGCCTTCCATGGTCACGGGTGCTCTCAACTTTATTGATATGAATTCAATATGGTAGTGTGGCAAATGGATAACATTTCTTATAGAGAGATCTCATTTGTTAGTCACCATTCTCTTATCTTAAGTGTAAAAAAAAACTTGTGCCACTAGAGAATGTCTTTATGGTTCCATAAACCCATATATGTCTTTTCTTTACGGTTAACCTTTATTTATGTATAACAAGACATATGGACAAGGCTAATAACCGGATGCCCCTAACCTTCACTCAAGGTTTATGCAGTATCTCAAGACTTTATCAATATGTATTCAACATAATAACAACACATTCAAAAATATTTTATTGAATACGAGAGTTAATACATATCAAACCGTTACAAAGTGTAACGAATCACAGATGGAACTTTTATCAAAATAAAGCCAAAATAACTCACACTAAACAACAACATCTCATGATACTCCTAGGCCCATGCTTATGATATGTCGCTCAAATACACATGGGCGTAGGCCTTTAGTTAGTGGATCTATAATTACATCATCTATGAAATTATGTTATATTATAATGTCACCTCTCGATATCGTTTCTTTATGGTAAAAAATCTTTGACTGTCATATATTTAGACCCATTGAGATCTCTGTAATAAATAAATAATACTACAAATTTGTTATCTCAATACCATCGTATAGATCTATCCATAAAGTTTCAAAACATTCAACTTCTTCATGAGGTTCCGGAGCCTAATGGCCCAAGTAACAGCCTAAAAAAAATGTTACAAACTCTGTTTACATAATAAAAGATGACATAGAACTTTATTTACTGCATTTCCTACTAACATAAATATGTATTCTGTTATTGATCACATATCATCTTAACAGCCGGCAAAGTTTACATCTGAATATCCTACTAGCTGCAAGAATTGAACATATCTGTAAATTAGCATATAATCTCTTGTCCTCTTTAAGTATCTTAAAACTTTCTTGGCAGCAACCTAGTGATTGCGACCTAGATTTGACTGATATCTACCTAGAAGTTCCGTCGCAAAGACGATAGTTATTCTAATGCAAATTCGAGTATACATTATACTTTTAAGTGCACTAACACAAAATACATCATTTAACTAGATTTTCTCAATATCTAAATAAGAACAATGTAATGGATTCAGTTCATCACCCTTAACAACAGGAACAATTCCTGGCTTGCAATGGTGTATATTGAATATTTCCAAAATACAATCAGCAAATGTCCTCTGAGATAAATCTAATAAAATCCAATATTTATATGACGAGAACAATCCTTACGAACCTAAGTACAAAAGACAAAAGATGCCTCAAGGTTATTATTTGTAAACAAAATATCATGTACATAGTACAAGAAAAATAAATTTCTTCTCACTGACTTTGCAGTATATATATACTGAATTACTTTGTTCCCAATTAAACAAAATAATAACACTATGAAACTTTAATAATATTGTTTGGAAATTTTCTTAAGACTATGAATAAAACTTTTCAGTCTACACACAAATTTATTTAAATATGCTACAAAAACCTCCAGTTGCATTATATAGATTTTGTATCTATTTAACGTAACTCCAAATCAAAAAGAGCTATTAATGCCACGTTCACTTTGAAAAAATATTTAAAGAAATAATTATTTCTTCATTATAAACTATTCACCCCTCTTTCAGAGCGAAAACTTTAGCTACCAATTTGGTTTTACATTCTATAATCTTTCTTTGAAATCCTTTTAGTTTTATACACCAATTTGTAACTAATGAACTTGTGATCTTTAGATAAATTAGTAAGTTTCCAAACACTATGATGTTTCATAAATTGTATATTGCTTTTTATGGCATCTAATCACATACTTAATTGAGGATAAAAACAACATTTATTTATGTCGCTAAATCAACATGTAGTGGATATTGTAGGCATGCTCTTACAAATAGACTATATAATCTAATGGAATAACTAATCGTCTTTCCCTAACAAATCTCCTGAATAAAGCTACAACCACTTTATTCTATACTCGAGATGATAGAAAAAATTCCACAATTATATCAAGAATAGTACCTTGAATCTCAATAAGTTTAGTTTATGGTATAAGAGATTCTATAATTGTCTGTATCACAATTGTCTGTATAGGCAAAGACAAAGACATGGTGATCTTCCATCGCACTATTATCCTTAATAGTTTGAGAGCGGTCATCCTCTACAATTACGTCAAACTGTAGAAACTTTATAGTATGTGATTCCATAATTCTTATACATTTTTTAGGGTCATAAAATTAATACCGCTTCGAACAATTAGAGTAAGATATAAAATAATTCCAAGTGGATTTAAATTCCAATGCACTTAATATTGGATTAAATAACCTCACTTTTGCATGACACCTCTAAATTTCATATGATTCAAGTAATTTATGTCCTGTATATAACTCAAAAGAAGTTTATGAAATAACTTTGATAAGAAACATATTTTGTATGTGAAAATGTTGCTTTCAAAATATCAGCCCACAGAAGATCGGATAAATTAGTCTTACTAATCATACTCGTCACCATGTTTATTATGATGCAATATGCCTTTCAGTCAAATCTTTTTGTTAGGATTTTCATGCATAGTAATTAAGTTATCACCCCAAAATTTACCAAGTATTTAACAAATAACCCTTTAAGTTATTTCGCATTGTCATACTTGCTAAAATACTCATGGTCACTATTAAGCCTGATAACCTTTAAGACTAATTCTAATCAATTTATTCTTTGTTTTCGGTCATTTTCCTTAAATAGAAAAATTTTGGAAACAACATTTTCAACCATATACGAGATATATATGCCATTAGAACTTAAACACGATATTTGCAGATGTGTCCTAATTTCAGTATTAGAGAAGACATAATTACAAGCTATTAAGGCTTCCATCATCTTATAACAGTGCAGTCCGCAGGCAAATCACTTCTCAAGTGTTTCTGAATGGAACACTTCATGGACAGTAAGCAAATTCTATTGTTCTTTCCTTAAGTAGCAAATTATATGTCTACTACTTAAAATTTGAAGCGGTAAAAACCTCAATAATAGTTGAGTTTATTAATTCCAGAAAAAGTGATTGAAAAATAAGCAATGTATATAATTAGCATCATGTGAGTACCGTGTAACTTGACGTACAAGTACAAATCTAGAGAGTTACACGCATAATCATATAATCACCTTTGGGCAGAATACATGACATGTAGTTGTACACTCCCCGCATGATAGTGGTTATGAGAATATATTCCAATTTTCGTGAATTTATCACCTTTGGGCATATGAACCACTAGGATCAATCACTCCTCCACCACACCATCATGTATCCTTCCATGAACTAATACACAATTACATCATTTGGGAGTATGACCACGCATTAGACCTGGAGATATCACAATCAGCATACGAGACCGAAATTTCTCAAACCCAATCAAGCGTGCCACTTTGGCGATCACTACTCAATTGAATCCTTGAAACTCTCTCATACCATGGATATTAATTTTACTTCTCACATATACCATATACATGTGATTTTAACTATAGTGATATGGACAGTAAATCACTAAAATTACATATCATGCTAATTATATTACTTTATTCATTAATAAAAATTAATCATATATATATACATATAGCAAATCTGAAAGACAGATTCCAATGAGATCACTGATCACAGTAACACGAGAAACTTCTCATAACAGAGAAGAAAGCATCTCATACAAGGTACATTAAATCGAAAAAACCTGACAGCTGATTTACTATCGCTCATGAATTTCATAAGGCAAACATGACTTTAAGGCCAACAGCTAATATATTAACCAATTTTAAATAACAAATATCATTGCATCAACCAATGGCCTATAAATTGAGTTAAATCACAGAACCAAATATCTAAATTATAAAACTAGATACTATTGCTCTGCGTAAATGCTGTCACACTTTTTAACCATAAAAAATGTTCAACTTGATAGACATTAACCAGCGACCAGATGAATTTAGATACAATATGTAATAACTTAACTGACATGCATTATCCATATTCAGCAGATGTGTTAATCAGTACAATCAGTTTGGTCATGAGTTATTAAGACGTCCATCATTCAAAAATTACCAGCATGTCAAGGAGTATGCTTGAGCAACAAAAGTTTCATAACTTTTACTGTTTCTCATCACCTCAATACATAGTTCAAATACTATCCCATATTGATTGTATCTCATTAAGCCAGTTTCAATTTATAATAAAGTTTGATTTTATTAATGAATTACACCTTCATAATGTTTATGCGATAACATATTAGTAACCCATCACCTGTATTTTCAAAATCACAGAAAATACAAGAAAAATACAAAAAATACACTAAAAATATGCATATTTAGGGTTTTGTATGTATTTTCACATCCATAAAATCATCAAACATGTAAAATAAATACACCAAAACATAGAGGAGGATCATACGAATCCATCGCCGTCGGCCACGCGCTGATATGACGCTCCACGCGCTGCTTGAGTGCGTAGCGCGTGGAGCGCATGTGCGAGCCGCATCCTGCGTGTGTGAGTGCGTGAGGGCACGTGACCGCGCGTGGGGCGCGTCTTCAACGCCCTAGCGACGCATAGGGGCGCATGAGGCCTCCCCTGGCAACGCGCCGCCAACCATCTTGCTCGTCTCGTTGAGCTTAGTCCGAATTTGTGATTTAATTTTATTTTTATTGAACAAAAAATTACTAAAATCACAAATTATGGCAAAAATTCTATGCATACGAGTTCTAGGGTCATGGTTGTTCTGATACCACATGTTGAACACAAATTGCGCAACCCCAAGATCTCTATAACTAGAACAAGAACATATATAATTGAGTAGAAAGATTAACGCACTTGTTTTGGAATCCATCCCTATTGTGGGATCCATCGTTCTTGAAGCGGAAGCGGAAACACAATGTTCCACGCGCAAGTCCTTCTACTCTATTGTCCTCCGTATTACTGTCTCAATGAGGCGGCCCCCTCACGTTTAGTGTTAGGTAAATGCCCTTAGGTGAGGATACATGTGAGAATTAGGGTTAGAGAAGAGACTTGAGCACTATTTATAGAGTTTCCAGCTAGGCTATCTCATTATGGGTCAGGCTCAACTCGGCCCACACTAGCCAGCCCCATATTAGACTAATTAAGAAAGTTTCTATCTCACTTTAGATCAACTATGTTTTACGGTAACCGTAAAAACAGTAAATTACAATATCAATTAATTTAGTCCACATTAGAAAAACTCTTACACCTTGTGCTCTTGTCGTGACGCTAGAATATTTGCTGTGGGGTTGGAACTGTGGGTGCCTTCGTTGTGCAATCCACAGAGTATCCCAGTGCCGATGACCTTGGCCAACCCAAAGTCTCCGATGTGAGGCTCAAAATCCTCATTTAACAGAATGTTTGCAGCTTTGATATCTCGGTGCACTATGTTCAGATCATGCAGGTGGGACAATCCTCTCGCAGCTCCTGCGGCAATTTTCCTGCGAGTAGGCCAGTCCAGCGGGGGTTGTGTCTCAGGTCGCTCTCTCAAGCACGATGCTGCACATTTATTAATCATCAAGGAGTAGACAAGCAATAATTCATTGCTTTTTTTCGCTCTGCAAATTCCGAGCAGGGGAAGCAGATTGCGATGTGGGGGTATGATTCTACAAATCATTACTTCCGCTTCGAACATTTTGTCATTAGGTCCTGTTATTTTCTTTTTTGGTCGGAATATGACAAAACCTTTTTTTTTTTGGCTTGAAGCGTGTGGCAATGCGTGCTCTGTTCTTTCATGGAAGAGTACGTTCTTAGCTTGAGTGCGGTCTTGTCTCATTCTTTTGATTGCCACTAGAGAGTCATCAGCTATCTGACCCTCATAGACTTAAGCAGATCCGCCTCTGCCAATTAACTTTCTCGTCGCTAAATTTTTGGCTAGCTGCCTCCAACTCCTTTAGAGTAAACTCTTTAAGCTGTCTTTGGTGAAATTCTGGACGGACATCGGAGCTGATAGACTCTGCGGATTCGTCTTGAATCTCACGACCATCAAATGCAAAGGCTGTGGCTGTAAAGACAAGGGAAGCACCCGCAGCAACAAGTCCGCTGACAATGGCTCTGGTGAGGGTGCAGGTGTATTCGCATGGCTGACAGAGTGTTACAGAGGGTGATGGTGACGGGGTAGGTGGAAAAGCCGGGTTGTAATCATCGGGATCTTGGGCGGGATCGAAGGTGGTGAACTTGAATACCATTTTCCTTCCTTTCCCCTCCTCTCTAGAAACCAAACCCAATTTGATTTATCACGAGCTTCAAATGAATGTGTATCGTGAGAGATGAATGTGCCCCTTCATCTTGTGGCAAGAGCTGTTATATAGAAGTTTTGAGAACCAACTTAGAAATTGTCACACTCCAAAATCATATATGACACGGCCGTCTTTCTGTCTGAAGGACATAGCCTCAAAACCCCCAAAAAATTCAACTTTCAAAAGTGTTGGCTCTCATATTACTCATCTCTAGCTGAAGAACTTGAAAAGATTGAGAAAATAGAGAGGCTTGCATCTTTTCTAAGCGGATCCAATATTCACTATGTGCATTTACAAACACGATATCACTATTTATCAATCTTAAAGACAAAGTACCATATACGCAAAATATCAAAAGAAGATAATATCTTTCCAACAAACTATTTTACATATGAATGATAATATCAATTTTCAATAACAAATCAACAATCACTGGCTATTCCATTGATTAATCTCATTTAATCACGAATTGATGATCCATTTCATCGATTAATCTCAAATCACATATCAATGATCTATTTCATTAACTAAATTCAAATCACATGTCAATGATCCACTCTAATGACTAAACTCAACTCAAATATCTAGCCTTGATCACGATTAATGCCATGTGATAAGTGACCAAGATTCCTTCCTTGGTTAGATTTCCACTTATTATTAGTTCGTGACTTGGTCCATAAGAATATCCTAAATTAATATGCGCATGCTCATAAGTCCCTCACTGGGCTCATAGGGATATTGAGCATCAAAATCAATCCATAACAACATCCTTTACAATCCACAAAACCAAATCCAAAAATCATTTCATGTATTATAATACATTTCACAAATTAGCCACATAATCTTTTGCAACTTAACTCATCCACTAGAAATATTTGTTATAAAACATTTTTTAAATCATTTCAAGACTTATCTCATAAACTGGTTTTACAAACTGAATCAAATCTAATGCATGTCATAAAATATTTCACAAATCGATATCTCTCCAAATCAAGAACTTTTTGTAAAAATGTTTCGTTAATCCAAAATATATAATATTTCTTAACTTCATTCCTCAAACAAAACATATTTTGCCACCAACCAGTTCTTACACTATTCACAAATATCAAAACATAACAAATATACGATTCAAATTGTATGTAACGAACATACTTATCCATATCTCATAATATATCAAATTTTTATCATTTTGCAAACATGAGTTTCCAAATTCTTAGAAGTGATAGCATCACTCACCTTGATATGTTCCCAATCAAACAACCGGGCTCATTTGAATCGACAAACTCATATTCTTATCATATAAGTAAGAAATATCATCAAAACCAAGTAAAGTGCTATCTTAACTAGTGACTCGACTAAAATATGCTTATACTTCGATAAAATGACACCGGCGCGCTAAAAAAAATCGCATATCAAAAGTGATCATTCAAGCCATCCACAACGTGGAGCTTGAGCATGAAACTCAGTCATAACATAACTCTTTTGACCGAACCCCATTTCAAACATTCTTATAGTCAATTGAAAGCTTTTTCGACATACTACAAGGACCCCAACTTAACCCTTCCAAACTTAAGCCGAAAATTGACAAAACACGGCCTCGAAGTTGCTAGGCACCCACTGTTAACCACGTGCGGAAAATTTCAAAATTTTGTTTTGGATGAAACCTTAAGCTCAAATTAAGATCTGTAAAATTCTGTGACTCCACAACACCCTAAACTATCAATTATATATATACGCATCTTAATTACTCAAAAATCGGACTTCGCTGCATGTATTTTCAATAATTATGAATTTCTAATCCTAGATCCAAAATTACTCTTATTGAATGAACGAGGGACGCGAACACTTACCGGACATTACAAATCGGAGTCGAATCGGCTCGGCAAAGTCCCCATAACAGAAAACCCTCTTCTTTCTTCCTTTTCCTTCTTCTTCTCTCTCTTCTTTCTTCTTCTTCTCTCTCTTCTTTCTTCTTCTCTCTCTTTCCCGATGGTTCGGCCCCTGTAAAAGAGAGCGCCCACTTACTTCTTTCCCCCCTTTCCTTTGTCTTTCCAACCCTCTTATTTTCCTTTTTTTTTTTTAATAAAAAAGTGGCCCCACCACCAAGTCAAAAGATTTGAATATTACAGAAATTTGACAGAGGAACCGCAGAGGAAACTGCCACGGCAGCTTCAGGCAGTATGAATGGCTTTATAAAAGGGAGCGCTAAGTTCGGAGAAGACTCTTATCCTTAAATCATTGGAAGTCCCCTGGAAGCGGTGTGCGCGGGTGCGTCCACACGGAAATTTGCCTCTTTCCAAGCACAAAGGGCCCCCTCTCCTCGTTAATTTCTGCTTCATTGTTAAGAAAAATGGTAAAACGGATGCTTGGATCCTACATCTATCTTTTAGCGACCAATCAGTAATCACGGGTGTCGTAACCAATCCAGAAAATGCTGACTCGGGTTACAGGCACGAGCGGAAGCAAAGCATAGATCTAGGCTTCATGACGCAAATCCGAACACAGACAACTTCAAGTCAATACTTCCGTGTGGGGCATATTCCGGTTCTTGTTGCAAGGAGAAATATTTAAAAGCCAAGATAGACCCACACGACCCACCTCCGGCTGCTACGATATAAATATTAGTACTTCACGATCTTGAAAGACGCAATTCTGTAATACCATAATTACAGGATCTAATGAAGCTCACGGTGGCATCTGGTGCAGAGGAATTCACCTTTTTCAGGACCAATTTAAGACAAAAGATCTGTTAGTTTATCTAAAGTGTTTATTTTTTTGGGCTAAGAAATACTTTAGTTAGGAATTGGTGAGATGAAATCTACAAGTGTATCATTGTCCACAGTTAAAATCACTTATTATTAATACCAAAAAAAAACCCTAAACTAATACTCTTGTGTCGCATTTACCCAAAATTAATTTGGATGGAACCTGTACACTTATATCACATTTATCCAAATAATTTAGGGCTCAATATTGCATTGATGTACCGGTTTGGAATTGGTTGTGTTAACATATTCTTTTCCATGACAAAAATTAATTCTTTTTGCAGGTGTTTGGAAAACTTTTTTGAACTCATCTTGTCGGACACTTTCAAATTCACCCACAATATCCACTTCTGTTCATTCTTCCCCTTGTCGTTTGCATTACCTTCGCAATTTGGGTTGTTAAGATGAGAGAAGCATTGACTGGAAATCGGACGATGGCTATCTCCTTTGTGCAACGGTGATCTCGCTATTTGACAACAGGCTGATGATGATGTCATGGAATCTTCAGTAAGAGTGATGGTGGCGATTATAACATGAAAGAAACTCCAATGCAGCATCTAAGAAGCACTTTGTTTGGCTTTTTAGGGACTCATTGAAGTCGCAACAAAAGCAGGTTATTGAACTTGCCCTGGTCGAGATGTTGTGACCGCTGTCCACACGATGATGCGAGGATCGGCAATGTGATTGATATTTCTCCACAATCACATTTGAAAACAATTTTTCCACTTTTCATTCTCTAGGATTCTGCCCATACTTGTTTTTATACGGATGCTATTTTGTATTTTGATCAACTCAACCTTCTTGTTGAAATGCATGTATAAGTAGTACTCAAGTAATCCCATATCGAAAAATCAATATGATGTGTAACAGTTAATAATTCTAGTTGATTCATAACTCGTTTACTTATGCAATGGAGTGAAAATGCATCTAATTGAATATTTCATTGTTGGCAATCTCAAGGTATAAGGACTTTGATGCAAGTCTTGACGTTATTAATGATCCTCATGAAGGTATCCGGCTTTCATAATGCCCAAAATCTAGCAAGTTTCTTACCATTTCAACAGTATTCGTTTTATTCATGCTATAGTCTGACAGTTTTCCTTAACGCGGAGAGAGAGAGAGAGATCAAAGTAATCCTTCTCCGCTTCTTTGAGCGGTGGCAAATTTAATGATGATCTCTCTGACTTTGCTCTATCACTGGTACCACAATCAAAGAAAATAATATGCACGTATAGAAAATGTTGATCTCCTCTTGAGGCGGGTGCGAGATGTCATATAAGAAGCTTCTAAGACTTAATTTCTCTTTTTCAAGGTTAAGGGACTGCAGAGGAAGCTGTTATCGCTACTTCCCGGAGGCGTCCGTGAAAAATCACTCTGTGAAAAGAACGTAACTTCTCCCTCAGAAAGGAAACCAATCGGCGGTGAGAACGGCTTTTTCTTTGGTGAGCGTCAGCAGTTCCTGCGTGAGTATGCGGACGCCACTCCCCTATCAATATGGCCCCTTTCTTGTCGTTAACGGAAGCTTCCAAACAGAGAGAATGGCTCAAGAGAGGATGCTGTTTTTTAGCCACCCATTTCGTAACAACAAGTGCCACAGTCCGTCTGGATGAGAAGATGAACTTCAGGATGTATTGTGCCATTCAGAATTTTCTATGTTCAAATAATATTTAAGATGATTTTTCAAGACCATAGTTGCCCAGAGTGTGATGCTTTGAGATTAAATTGATAGATGTCAACGTGTAGGTTGATACTATAGAATGATGTTACTTAATTTACTGGCATGTTAGTTGTAGAAAGAGATTGATATGTTTCGAATTTCATATTTGATTGTTTTCAAGTTTTAAAATTTACCAAATTGAGAATTTTTTAGCATCCGATATTATTCATGTACTGATTTACTTAATAATACTTTTGAAATAGTTAGGATACAAGTGTGAGTCTCACATTAGAGAATTGATGTGGTCTTAAGTATTTAATATATTCTAATTAGTCAATAATTCATTGGCTTAAACTTTTGGGTAAATGTGTATCCAACTAAATATGTTGATAGGCTTGGACTTTAGCTCTCTCTTGGTGGTCTTCCTACTCAAAGATATCAGGCTTTTGCTGCGTGTTCAGGAATAATATTAGATATTTTTATATAGTTTAGGGATTATACTAAACTTTTATTAAAAATTTAAGAATTACATTGAACAAAATGAAAGTTTAAGAATGAAATTTTACATTGGACTAAAGTTTAAGGATCACATTGAACAAATTAAAAGCCAACGGACCTCATTGCATATTGAGCAAAGGTTCCTAGACTATTTGTGTCATTTTCTTTTCTGTTGATGATCTACAAAACTTGTGGATTTGAACCGGATTCCGATGCGGGGGCATCTCCGTCCCGGATTCTACTTCTGTTTGGAACTGAATCTTTTAATTGCTACTAAGAGAGCCCTCAGGCAACACGCCTTTATGGACTTTGCCAATTCCACCTACCTCAGCCTTCCATGTGGCTGGAACTACCCAGACAAGAGAAGCCCAGGAGATACCTAGGCTCACTATAGCTCTCTTATAGCTACGATTCGAGTTTGTTCTTTTGTGAGGTCCATTCATAGAAATTGGGGGCTGCAATGGCTTCCAAGAAGCATCAAAGAAGCAGTCTTGAAGCTGTGGGAGACTCATCTTACTATCCTTCAATACAAAAATGCACAGGGTGAATCGACATGATAGGATGAATCGTAGAATTAGCGCAGTCGAGTTCGGCCCTTGACGCGCAACACGGTTCTCCCACACGGTATAGCCACTTTTTCAAGCACAAAGGCTCTGCTTCCATTTCCAAAAAGCTAAGGACTGGGGAATAAACTATCCCAGCAGCCATCATTTCAGCAGCGACTTTGTTATACTTCATATTAAACAATGGCCATAGTTGATCCGGGTTCTGGACCAAGAAGGCCGATTTAGATTGTGGCAAAGAGCCGGGAAAGAGGGAGGTAGTGATATTCCAAGAAGCACGAAAGAAGCAGACCGGAAGTTGAGAGTAACTTCACTGTCCTTGAAAGAGACAATCTTCAGTGTGAATGAGTGTGTCATTAGTCTGAAGGTAAAAGCCATTCACAGAATTGGGCCCAGCCGCGCGGAGGCAAATTTTCCCACTCGATATGGCCACTTTCCAAGCACAAAGGCCCTACTTACTGTAAGCAAAGCATTTCCACGATAGAGAAAAGGATTGGGGAAAAAGAGATCCTTGTTTTTTGTCTGAAAAGGAGACTATATCATATGTATAATACTACCCAATAGTTCCGTGTAAATATATTTTCACACCGTAATAGTCATTCTTGGATTCCACTTCTGGTTTGCTAGTGGAGAATCCTGGTGCCTCCACGATGCAGTCTGCATAGCGATTGATGAACTTACCCAATCCAAAGTCTCCGATGTGGGGATCGAATTCATCATCCAACAGAATTGTAGCGGCTTTGATGTCGTATGCATTATGCTCAGATGATGCAAATGGGAAAGCCCTCTCGCTACTCCCATGGCTATTTTCTTCCTAATACGCCAACTGAGGGAGACTGGGACCCTTGCCTTACCGAGTGGGAAAATCTGTCTTATGCACCTCCACTTGACTGGGCCCAATTCTATGATTAACTTTTATTATTAAACTAAACACTCTCACACACCAAAGATAGTCTCTTTCAAGGACAGAAAATTATCGTATTGCCACTAGGTGGGTGTTGATGACCCCATCTTGGTGTTGAAAGCTATGTATGGACAGGTTTTTTCATTTCTGGGGTCCATTCATGGCAATTGGGCTTCAATGGCTTCCAAGAAGCATCAACGAAGCAGTCTTGAAGCTGGGAGACTCATCTTGCTATCCTTGAAAAGAAACAATGCACAGGGTGAGTAAACAGTATAGGATTAATAACAGAATTAGTCCCCCTCAAATTTTGGCTCTTGGCACATAACACGGTTTTTCCACACGGTATAGCCACTTTTTCCAAGCACAAAGGCCCTGCTTCCAATGTACAAAAAGCTAATTTCACATGTTTCTAGCGATTCACATGGTATCATCAAATGATACAAGTCTTGGATAAGAATCTACAAAAGGCTGATTCAGCAGCCGAGCTCACAAAGAAAATTCCTAAGAGGCCCTTCTCGGTTGCTTTGCATTTTCCTACTCTCATCCTCCTCTGAAACAATACAGCAGCCGAGTTAACAAAGCAATTTGGTTTGGGCATGTCTATGAACTACTGCAATTTGCTGCTCGCGTGAATGATATGGTAACGAAGGATCTTGTTGGATTGGGAGCATGACTGATTATCCCTCGATTGAGAACTCAGTCCCATCCACTTCCTCTGGTCGGATCAAGCCCAGCACGAATTTAACCGGAGCAACTCTTTGTTCTGTTCGACTCTGATGGCCTCAAGGACAGCAGGCCCCAAAGCTGTAGAAGACCAGAGGCTAGAATAGCTGATTTCCAGATTTGATCAAATCCGGTAAGCATATTCAATTAGGTCTGTGTCATCATTTCTTATTTATTTTTCTGGTCAAGTAATAATCTTTTAGCCCAAACTCCCCACCTTGGATAGGAGTTCCAATCCACTTATAAAAGCGCACAAATTACTATCCAATTAATAATGCATGTTCAATCTAATTCCTTGTCGTTACTCATCCTATTCGAAATTGAGTCATTGCACTTCCCGGTTGTTCATTAGTAAACGCATGCTCTTGTATGGACGGTGTTGACTTCAAGATTGTGCAAACGTTCATGTATGTGGATTCCCCTTAACTACCAAAAGTACTTAATCTAACGTGAAGAAATCGAGCGACCTATGACCTCTATCACATTTCACACATCATTCCTCAAATCATTTCACAATTCATACCCCCACAAACCATTTCAAGAGATTCTTTACTATGTCAATTCAAATAGCCAAAATAGTAGGAAATGCCCAACCCAACTTTACACAACAAATGTACTCTAAATACCATTTTCTTTTATAATAATTATATAAAGTGAGTTGATGTTTGATCGATAAATAGAGTCTCTTAGTAGAGTCTTCGTCGAGATTTGTCGTTGAGGAAGTTTTGCATTTGGTTAATATTTCTTTGATAAGATTGTGAATTCAGGTGATGGTGCCTTTATTTCCTATGAATTTACAACATTTTTTTTTTTCTTGAAAACTTTTGTATATGTTATGATATAAGATAAGCATGGGATGACATTGTATTTAAAAGGAAAGTGCTAGTGCTTGGAGCATTTGTTTTATGAAATGGGGACGGGACATTGACTACATTTTCATTGCTAGGGTTTGCATTATGATCTGTTGCTTTTCATATTTAAAGCATTGTGAACTTAGCTTGATGATTGCTTTCTAAAATGAATTGAAAATCTGAATTGCTAGTCGGAAATATTATATGATTTGGATTGTCAACTCTCATGATAAAGTAAGTTAGATAATTTATGCGGCTGATTAAAAATAGTATCGTTGGACTCAGTGCTCTTGTTGCTTTGTTGAACCTTGAGTTGGGTAGCGGGTATTTAGTATACATATTGCATTTTAGGATATCGCATGGGGGCCAACCCACTGGCTAATTATAGGTGGAGACCTATATTAGGGAGAAACTTTGTCATAAGGCTTGTCATGAAAATAAATGTGGCTGTATTGCATGACAATAGGCGAGAGCTTGGTAGTTTTTTTTTTTTTTTTTTTTGGGTCAGAAACTAGAGCTTAGTTAATGAACTTGACAATTGACCCATTTTTGTTTTGCTATCTTGTGAGCACATATTTGGATTTATTGCTACAAATGCGCCTTTTTTTTTTTGGCTCTATAAGTTTTGTTTATTGTTTTTTTAGCGAAAGTGATGTTGACAAAGTGTACATAATAGGCGTTGGATCCCCTGATGAGTATAGTATCACTCATTTAGATGTGTTTGTTTATTTTTTTTGGTCAGAAGTAATAATGATGTGTTTGTTTATTCCTTTCCCTTAACATTCAGGTTCCTTGCCCCGTGATGCTTAGGAGGATCAATTCGACATAGGGAGTTTACGGTTGTCACTCGATCGTGTAGTTGTTTCTCATTTTTATGGAGAAATTTGGTTTGAGGACACGCTTTTCTGTAAATTCTGTGCTTTGAGACGTTTTGACCAGCTTTTGTTGGCCTCTTGTTATGTACGGTTGCTCTGAGACTTCGTACTTCTCCTAAAATAGTTGTGCGGCCCCATTCCCCCTACGTGAACCTAGGGTGAGAAATGTTGACCATGGAAGATAACTTTATTGCATAGCACTCACCCCACGGCGGGGTTTCAATGAAGCCATAATAAAATAAAGGAAAAACAACGGAATTTGTGGTGCATCACAACTTAGGCAGTTAGGTTATGTCCTTGCCGGGGATAATTTCTAACCGTTATAAGCGATGACATTTCTCTGGTGGCTGGTGTCTTTAGCATAGTAAACCTCTCTCATGACATATTAAGTTCCACCTCCAACTCTTATTTTTTGTAAAAGCTTGATCCGTGTAAAATAGGTTATATTGTCACATCAAAAGTAGGTTATCTAGGTCCGAATAATTCTTCGAGACTTAGTGACGAAGAGGAGAAATCCCCACTCTGGTACAAGGTTGGAAGTTGATATGATGGAATCTGATACTCCTTTGAGCGGCGATACTCCTCCCATCTCTGTCTTATGCACCTCCACTTGACGGGCCCAATTCTATGATTAACTTTTATTATTAAACTAACCACTCTCACACACCAAAGATAGTCTCTTCCAAGGACAGAAAACTATCGTATTACCATTAAGTGGGTGTTGATGACCCCATCTTGCTGTTGAGAGCTATGTATGGACAAGTTTTTTCATTTCTGGGGTCCATTCATGGCAATTGGGCTTCAATGGCTTCCAAGAAGCATCAACGAAGCAGTCTTGAAGCTGGGAGATTCATCTTACTATCCTTGAAAAGAAACAATGCACAGGGTGAGTAAACAGAATAGGATTAAGGATAGAATTAGTCCCCCTCAAATTTTCGCTCTTGGTACATAACACGGTTTTTCCACATGGTATAGCCACTTTTTCCGAGCAGTTACGTGTCGTGCCGGCTGTAATTTTTAAAGTTCTAGAGGATATTTGTGTCCCGCTCTTATGTTTGGCTGGAAACCTAGGGATGTAACTGTCGAAGAAAAGGATGCCAGAATACATTTTTTTGTTCCCCTATCATTGTCACATAATCTCTGGCCGAAAAGAGGTGGAATATCTGAAGACCGTGTAAGATTCGGGTAATATCTGTAATTTTGGCTCTATAAGCCCAGCCCATGTTCTTGAGAAATTGGCACGCGTAGTTGATCCGAATACCTGGACTAGCCAAATCAATTGTGAATCATAACACTTGATAAGTATTCAAACCGATTATAAGTCTAATAAGAGCAATTCTGGAAGTTATGGCACAAATTTAGAATTATGTGAATTTTAAACTATGAGATTTTATTAAGAGTTTCTGGAGTTGTTATTTTTGTGGAAATAGTAGTCTAGGATGTAGTGAAGTGGAGAAGTATGATGAGACTCGATTTCCATTTATGGTTTGTTTGGAATGAAATTTTGAAGTTTTGCATGTGAGTTACGCGTAACAGATAATACACGGAAGACAAACATACGCTACAAATGAGCTTCTTTGTATTGCTTGGGAATCAACACGTTGATGGTTGAATGTGGTTTAGTTGAGTTGCTCGTTTGCAATAGTGTTTTACTTGGATTTTGACATTATTTTTTGAGTAATTTTTAGGAATACGAGTACGTTGGCTCGAATAACCAATTGTTTTTCAGTTTTTCTAGGTAGGTGGTGCCTTCTCTTCTATAAATTTGTAAACTCACATTTACAAGTAATAATTGTAAATATTATGAGTATGAAAGACATGTCGCAACATTATATTTATAAAGTGGAAAAAATGATTTTTAAAGCATAATTGTTGCATAAATTTGAATCGAGCGTTTACTTACCTGTTGATTTTAAAAAGGTATGATACAACATTTCTGGAAATGGCTTACAAGTCGATTATTGTGAAATGAATTGAGGATATTTTTTTATGAAAAGAACTCTTTTGTTAATTATACATTTTGGTTTATGAGGAATTGCAAATGCCATTACTTGAAAAGTTTGAATGTCTTGATTAATTGCTTCGTGAAGGAATTGCCATAACCTATAGGCATGGATTTGTGAAATGTTTTATAAAATGCATTACTCATTGTCACTGAGCCATGTTTGCTCACTCTATTACTTCCAATCTTTTTTTAGGTTCTTTAGCTAGCGATGAATAATACGAGAGCATTATCGATGAGGAGATTTTTGGAAGGTGAATTTTGGTGGTTTGTGGTTGTGTCCTTCGGGTGAAAGAACGGCCGCATCATCTCCCATTTTTTAAGGTTTTGGGGTGTGACATATGTTGGTATTAGAGCGAGACCCCCTCTAGTAGATGTGTGGTTCAGGGACGACCTAGGCAGAAGTTGGTGGGCTGTAACGACCCAGTTCGATGAGGGCAAAGAGTGGTTGTTGAGACTAGAGAGCTTAGACAAAGAGTAGCTCCTAACAGGCTTCTAAGATGGCAAATGGTGTAAGAATGAACCGAACTATGCACTGGATAAGGGAAAAGCAATTCTAGAATATATATGTAAAAATTAGAATTAATTCACGAAGAAATCTTTTAACGTAACGGCAAGCTTTATTTTGAAACTCCAAAATTAAGACAGCCTAGGTTAGAGTACCATCAAGATGAGTGACCTCCTATGAAAGTGTCTGATGGTATGTTAAAGGATAAAACTGTGAGACTCGGTATGGGACATATTAAAATGGACAATATCCTAAATGAGTTAATCTAAAGATATCATAATATCACTTCTGGGTTCTGATAAAAGGGGCCATCTATATCATATACATCAAATGCATTGCAGAATCGTTCTTGTTGGCTTGGCGAGCGATGAAATAGTTGATTTTTTTTTTTTTTTTTTTTTTTTTTTGTTGGTCGAAAGCGGTGAAATAGTTTATGAACTCAACGTATCAGACAAACATTTCCATTGACTTTTTAGGATGTGCGATTTCATGGAAACTGCCTCACAAATCCCGGGACGTGTCTATCAAATCGGCTTCAAGCAAACAGAACAAGGATTTATCTAATGTGTAGTGGTAGGTGGGTCAACGGGGTGTTGCAAAGACAGGCCTAATGAAGCCCTTTGCTTTTCTTCTGCTTTTCAGGAAAGAAAAATATTCCTGAATCTTACTGAGGCTTTCAACTCCGGTTGTAGCAGGGGAGTGTTGCTCTAGGGATGAAAAATACTGGAATTGCTTAGCATACAAGAAACCTTAAGCGATGAAATAGTTGATGAACTTAATGTATAAGATTGCCTTTTTAGGATGTGCGATTTCATGAAAACTGCCTCACAATTCCCAGGAAGTATCTATCAAGTCGGCTTCAAGCAAGCGTAACTAGAGTCGGTCAGAGAACAACGAGGGATTTATCTAATGTGTAGCGGTAGGTGGGTCAACGGGGTGTTCCAATGACAGGCCTAATGAAGCCTTTTGCTTTTCTTTTGCTTTTCAGGAAAGCAAAATATTCCTGAATCTTGTAGAGGCTTTCAACTCCGGTTGTAGCAGGGGAGTGTTGCTCTAGGGATGAAAAATACTGGAATTGCTTGGCGTACAAGAAACCTCGATCAAACGTGGAAGCCCGCAAAATTGGGTTTCATTCCCGAGAGGAACTCGAGAACTTCCTCAATGTCTCTCCACGTCTAACAAAAAGTTCTTGTTCTGAAAGACTGCTACAGTAGCTCCGGCTCAAGCTTATGTAATTTTTTAGCCGTGAAACCGTACGACTGTTTTCTTGTTGACGCTTAAAATGCTGGCCCTGTGTTCAAGAATACGAAATGGACAATTTAATTATTAAATTTTATTCAAGTTGAATGTGCAAAAAAAAAAAAAACGTTTTGCTTTCATTGAAATGGTTTAGATCAGTATAAACGTAGTACCTTATTCCAAGTTACGATCGCTCCACCTTAAGGGGAAGAAAAGGAAATGAAAAGCGAAAAAGTCATCATCTCACCATGAATAAACAGATTAATTTGTCTGATGCTCAAGCTGAGGATGTTCAAGAAGAATGACAAATTTTAGACTTGATTGCATTTTTTTAAAAAATTTTAAATTATATTGCACTTTCGTAACAAATTTTAAAACTTATAATGCACTTATCCCAATTATTTTTCATGCATGCATGTGTGTTATTATTTCATTCTTGATTGAACATAATGAATTGATATTAAAACTATTAACATTAATTGAACAGAGAAATGAAATTCTTGGCATTTATTTTATTTTTTCTTTTTATCACAGCACGCATTCTTTTTAGAGCCAACATTTTAAATGAACATTTTGCTATTGGTGAAAAGTAATCTTATTCATATCTAACAAAAGAAATGAGAGATGAGGATGTGGGTTGTTTGGTCCTAAGTATGATCTTAAATTGCTTCGTTTGAGATCTCGTGTAGATCTTGGCATCCCTCGGACGTAAAACACCTAGAGGGTCCTCTTGGGGAAGACAAAGATACGAGGGGAAATTGGGGGCTAAGGCATGGGGGCACTGGATCGTTAAAATAAGGAATGCAGTCCTATTAGCTTGCCAATGGTATCTCCATTGAATAGGTGGGGTGGCCCTCAATGGTGTCGAAAGGCACCTGCTTCTTGGTGAGGAATGCTTGTGAACTTTTAAGGATCCATGGAGTACCTCTGTTAACATAAGAAAATGGGAGAACAGGATGTGGGTTGTTGCACTATGGGGACAATTAAGGAGTTTCACCAAGCGCACTTTTTTGTGAAAGCTAATTTACTTCTTTCTTTTAACTTGACCATTTTGTTCTTTTTCTTCAGCCAATTTTACATTTTTCCCTTTGCAAGGCTAAATTGTATTACAATATAATGTAACATGCATTACAATCTCATCATCCAGAGCAAGACGGATGAACCAAATGGTTAAACATGTGGTATCCTCAATCCAAGATAAGGAGGAAAAAAAGAAATGAAAAGCAAAAGTCAACATTTCACCATGAACCAACAGATTAGTCTGTCCGATGCTCAAGCTGAGGCAACCACAATCTTACGGGTGAATCTCAAGTAATATGTTCCTGGAAGGGTCATCCACCACCAGATAATTCTTCTTCACTGTGACAAGAAGTAGAGTCGCTTGAACTCGAATCCAAGTATTGCTTCCCAGATTGCACCGTGGCATCAGTTTGATACTCCTCCCATCTTTTCTCCAAGCTAATGATACCTTCAAGAAATAGGACTGCTTCAGCCATATAAGGTCGTTTTATGGGGTTGGATTGCGTGCAAAGTAGAGCCAGGCGAACAGTTTTCTCGACTTCACTCTCTTTATAGCCGCCCGGCATGTTGGTGTCAACTAGCGTTTCCAGCTTTTCGTTCTTCAGAAGCGCATGTGCCAATTGAGGCAGCACCAGTTCATTTCCATCGAGGCAGGTTGTTTCGCAAACACTTCGACCGCTTATCAGTTCAAGAAGCGTCATGCCAAACCCATAAACATCGCTCTTTACTGAGTATCTTCCACTAAAGCTCCCTAGATCCATGTAACCAATTGTCCCCATTGTGCTGGAGATGAAATAAGCGTCTTCACCATTCGGTTCTCCTGCGGAAACAGCCTTCTCCTTGCGGTCGTCCATGAACAAGGCCAATCCAAAATCTCCAATACGAGCCTCAAAGTCCTCATCCAACAGTATGTTAGCTGGTTTAATGTCCCGGTGAATGATTCTCAGATCATGCAAGTGGGAAATCCCTCTCGCAGCTCCAATTGCTATCTTCTTCCTGGTGGGCCAATCTAGTGACGGCTTCTTCGTTGACTGTCCTCTTAAAAGGGAGTCTAGGCTTCCATTCACCATGAAAGTGTACACGAGCGTGTATTCTCCATGTTTCGATGACAAACAAAAGCCATGAACAGGAAGCAGATTCCTATGCCAAATCATATTCCCCAACTTCACTTCAGCATGGAGTATCAATCCCAGAGCGGGATGTCTAGTGAGTCTTTTTATCGCCACTCTGGAGCCGTTCCCCAAGAGTCCTTCGTACACACAACTAAACCCACCCTTGCCTACCTTTTTTGTCTCACTGAAGTCGTTGGTAGCGACCTTCAGCTCACGGACAGTGAACCTTTTAAGGCGTCCTTCCTCGGGACATTGGATCGATTCGCTTGGACTCCAGCAACCAAAGTTGGAAGCTGGCTTAGCCAAGCGCAGAGAAGCTCCAGCAGCGACCTGGCAAGATGTTTTAGATTTGATGAAACTGCAGCCAGCGGAATTAAGTGGCAGACAAATCGTTGATGACCAAGAAGCAGGCGGCGAATGCAGATCAAAATCGGGAGGATCTTCAGTGAGATTGATTGTTGAAAACTTGAACGTCATGGTTCGTCGCCCTTCTGAAACACCACACTCCTCCGAAATTAAGCTTGGATTGCTTGAATTTATTTTTTTGCAGACGGGAACAGAAGAAGGACGGAAGAAGAGCTGCAGAGGTGAGCCTGAGGTGAGTCTGGATATTCAGAATTCTATATTTTGGTGGTCTGTCAAGCCTGCAGAGGATGCTTCTTAGTAAAATCCTAGAACGAGGCACGCCTGCTCTTATCCAAGCCAACGAAAACAAGCCTAGTGGGGTTCCACACGTTTTGTGGAGAATCGTACATCATGCCTGTTATCTCCCGCCGACCCTTTGGACAGAGTCATGAATCCAACAAGTCGGCCGTCTTGGTCGCGACTTGTTGGATTCATGACTCTGTCAAAATTGTCATGCCAGCGTCATCCGATGAAATGGGCTGAATTGCATTCAGACACAACAAGCCTAGTGGGTTTCCACACGTTTAATGTCTTGCAGCTGTACTATGCCGGTGAAAAAGTCAAATTGTCATGCTAGGTGGAGTTGCTCTTTAAAAAGAGCCTAGAATAATTCATGCACCTGGTGTGAGGTGAATCCTCCACCTTGTGTGGGGTGAACCGGGTGAACCCGCCATCGTGAGAGGTCTTAAACCTCCACCATGAATCATGTGGGGGTGAGCACCAATACCTCAATCAAATTATTTTATTCATTTAATAAAACTATTTCCCATATCCCATGATCTCATCTTTCAATTATCCTATCTGTTCCTTATCCATTCACTACAAACTATATCATACACTTGCACGCATCACTAATCAAAAACTATAATCAATACCAAAATCATGCTTTTGCACACACACACCGAAATTTTTATCACAGCCAAAGAAAATGGACGAAGTGTCTCACTGTATAACAACCAAAGAACTAACAAATGAACATAATTAGAATAGCATAAAAACAGCACAATCATTATCTAGGTTACAATAGAAGGTGCAATTCTTAGAATCAGGACACTCTCATCGGTGATCTTTTAGCTGAGCAACAACTCCACGGAACTATTTTCGGGGATGTGGTATTGGTAATTCTTCTTGCAGAGAGAAGATGCGGAGTCTGCCATGTCCATATTGAAGTTTGGGCTGCCATCATTTTGGTACTCCTCCCACTTCTTCTTCGAGCTAACACCCCCTTCAAGAATTTGGACTACATCAACCATATTAGGTTGTCCTTCTGGTTGAGTTGCGTGCAAAGTAGAGCTAGCTGGATGGTTTTCTTGACTTCGCTTTCCGCTCCTTTTGTCAGCATCGACTAGCCTTTCCGACTCTTTATCTTCGAAAAGCACGCGTGCCAATTTAGGTAGCAGCAGCCCCGGAGAACTGATCCTTACCGCTGATGAATTCGAGGTGGTCACCTCATAACTACGGATATCGCTCTTCACCCAGCACATCCCACTGTTGGGCTACTTTGTGTAACAATCCGATCTGACGAGGGCGGGAGTTATTGCTGGGGTTAGAGAGGGCTTGGGTAAGATGTGGTTCCAACTCTAGGATGGCTTCGAGGCCGGAATGAATTGAGTCCTACATCACCTGGATGTGGTAAGATAATGTGCTATATAAAGAGTAGCACAAGTCTTAACTACTAACAAGCCCTTTTCTGGGTAGAAGAACAAAACCGTGCGGGTTCTGACCCAAAACGGACAATATAAGTACAAATGAGACCTAGGCTTAGGCTTGGATAAGGTGCGGCTCTGACTCTGGGATGGCTTGGGGGCAGATATGGGCCGAATCACACATCGACTGGGCATGACCGAATCACACATTGCCTGGGCGTGCTAAGACAAGTGGACAATATCTTTGGCAAGTGGGGTCAGAGCGTGGGCCTTACACTCTGGTTAAAAGATAATCTGACGTTCCACCTTTCAGTGCTAAGAAAGCTGAGGAGGCTAAAGAAGCTGGCTTACTTGGAAACACCCTTTTCTTCATTCTTGCCCATGAAGATGGTCATCCCGAAATCACCAAGACGAGCCTCAAAGTTCCCTTCCGGCAGTATGTTATGGGGCTTTCTGTCCCGATGGATAACGCCATGATTGTGCAGATGGGAAATTGCTCTCGCTACTCCGAGAGCTACTGTCTTCCCGGTGGGCCATCAAGACGGAGCTTCATGGACGGTCTTCCTCTTAGAAACGAGAACGAGCTTTCATTAAGCATGAAGGAATACACAAGCATGTACTTTTTCAGTTCTGACGACATGCCAAAACAAGAACCGGGACCAGGTTCCAATGCAAGGGCATGTGTTGACACCTCATTTTAGAAAATAGAATTAGAATATAATCTTTGATTAAGAGGGAAATTTTGAAAAAAATTTTGAATTCAAAATAATTCAACGGCCGGCTTTTGGAGCCATTTCTTTGTTGAAGAGGTTGAGTGAATATCGCTGGATCTTCAACAATTTCAAGTTTTTCTTCTATAAAAGAGAAGCCGAGGCTTCGTTTTAGGGGGGCTTCTCTTGGTCTTTCGTCGAAAGAGAAAAAAAAAATAGAAAAGTGAAAGAGAAAAAAGAAAGGAAAGCTCTAGTTTGCGGAAAAGGAAAGTGTACAGGGGGCGTCCGTGGGATCTTTGAGAGAGAGAGAAGAGAAAGTCTTCTGCAGAAAGTACAGAGGCAGAGACGTGAGGAGAGAGGGAGAGAAGAAATAAAAAAAAAAAAAGGGAAAAGTTGACAAGACCCCTACTGTTCACCTTCTTCCCCATTTCGCTTCTGCTCTACACGGTGTTGCTGCTCGTCCACCACCACACCACCAGCGCGCGATCAACGCCGTTTGAAGCCCAACGATTGCCCACTCCACCGCACCTCTGCACCAGCGAGCTCGCCCCGACGCTCCACCCTTCGCGAGTAAGCCCGAGCCGTGCCACAGCCAAGCCGTCTTCCCCGCGCCGACGTAGCCGCTGATCTCCGTCCGCGAGCCCCGACGTCCGCGCACCCCTTCCTCCCACGAAGCTCCGCCGCGCCTCAGCTTGTCCCCGAAGCCCTGCAACTCGCGCCCAGCAACACAGTGGTCTTCCTCCACTCAGCTGACGCCACCGCACCAGCACCTCTGCTCAGTCCCCGCACTCGCTCGGAGCCTAATCTACGGCACCGAAGCACCGATCTCGCTCCCCGGACGTCCTGTTGACCCGCGTCGCTCGCCGCCCCAAAGCTAGTCGCAGCCGCCGCGCCGCTCTGAGAGTCCCCGACACCAGAGCTCTGCTGCTCCCGATCCGTGCATCCTGACGCCGTCCGCCGCTCGTGTCCTCCCCTCGCGACGCTGACGTTGCGCCTTAGCCCGAGCCACCATTGCTGCGACCTGCGACCCTGCTGTTCGCCGGTCATTGACGCCACACCTCCCTGCTGCTGCTGCTGCCGCTCAGTCCTCACCGGAGCTCTGATTCCGGCCCGCTCCGACGCCGACCGACCTTCATCCGAAGTTGTCCAGCAAGTTTAGTACTGTTGGTATCATTTTCTTTGTGCAGGTCACTTGAGGCTTGAGAAGGGTGAACTTGGCATCATTCCTCACCGGTTTCCATCTTGGAGATAATTTTTCCGAGCTAGGTAAAATTTTTAAGCTAAATTTGGTTCAAGTGTTCGGGCTCATAGTTTTTTACTCTAACATTTGATTTGCTTTGATCATTAGGAAATTTGTCATATTAAGTTATGATAATAAAAATTTTGACCCGCGAGACGTCGGGTTAGATTTTTGATTATTTTGACTTTTTATGGCGAAATTCATGAATTACTTTGCATCATTGATTCATATTCAAATGCCATTGATTTACATGGATGGATTTTTATTTTAGCGTGTTATTATTATTTGCTCATCACATATCATGCATCAAATGTTATGTCTAGAATTTAGATATTTAGGTCCATATGCATTTCATATTTAAAACTTCGCATTCTATGTTTTTCTAAGATTCATGTAGAATTAGGATGATTTTCCTTTAATAAAACCAAAAAAAAAAAAAAATGTTATTTAGGTTATATAGATTTCATAATATGCACATTACATGTTGCGTTTTAATTAGTGGGTTATAGATTAATGTTTTAACATTCTCATTATGTAATATTTTCTGAAATATATATATATATATATATATATATATATATATATATATATATATATATAATATAAAAAATGCCAAAAGAGTTAGCATTGCATCATTACGTTACTCTCTTTTAATAAAAATTACTAGGTCATTTCAAATAAAAAAGAAAACACAAAAGTCTTTTACTTGGTTAATTAATAGGTTAGTTCATAATTAATCCAATTTCATATCATCATTGCTTAATATAGGTTGCATATGTGTAATAAAAAAATCATAAAAAAAATCACAAAAAGAACATGCATATAGAATTATTATGTCATTCATCCCATGTCATGAAAAACATGCATATTTAGGATTATATAAATTAAATTACTTACATATAGTTTAAGTTATGCCATATGAATTGCATCTCACATATCATTAAAGTAAAATTCATGCATATCAAATTTAAATTAAGATTACATTTAATTAGGTGTTATGTCATTTAGAAATCATGTTTAGAACATGCATTTTTATTGGCATTTTTTATTTGAATGTTATTTATTGATTGCGCACTCGCATGACCACCATTTGCATGTTAGTAGCTTAGGTTTAAATTAATCAACATTGCCTGCAAAATATTTTTAAAATTAAAATAAAAGGTACCGAAAGGGCGTTAGACTAATTTAGCGTAACCATGTCCCCCGGACCTATTAAATCTCAGTTCGCAATAGAAAGTATTCTCCCATACTTTATTTGGGTTTCTAACCAGCCCTAATTGGTTAGTGGCGGCTCCAAATTGAATATAATTACATGTTTAAATAGATTAATTTCTTAACATCAAGTCGCGATTGGTAAGACTTGGGAGGGTCCGTGCCAAGTCTTCGGACTTAGTAATCCATTAACCTAAACTTTAGGATTGCCCCTGAAAATTTAGGTCGCGACAGCATGTTTCCCAAATTTACTTCTGCATGGAACTCTAGCATATCCAAATGGGAACGCTTGGCGATTCTTTTTACGGCCACTCGAGAGCCGTCTACCAAAAGTCCTTCATAGACTCGACCAAACCTGCCCCTGCGGGCCTGCCCACAATTTTTTTGTCGCTGAAGTGGTTGGTAGCTGCCTGTAGCTCATGGAAAGCGAACCTTTTAAGGCATCCAAGCCAAAGCTCCAGATCAGAACCAGGAAACTGGAGAGATTCATTTGACCTACAACATGAATAACCGGATTCGGAAGATTGAATTGTCTGTTGCAGCAAAGCCCCGGCAGTAGTCTGGCGGGATGTTATCGGCTTCTTGAAACTGCAACCAGGAATACACGGCAGGCAAACCGCTGAAGATCGAGAAGCAGGCGGCGAGCCTGACTCAACATTGGGAGGATCTTCAGTGAGATCGACCGTGGCGAATATGGTAATATTTGCCCTTGGTGGGACCAGCGTAAAAGAAAAATATTGAAAAGTCAAAGAAGGAAAGGGGAAGGAGGGGACGCTCAGCTCTTCTTAAACCGAGAGCGTTCGGGGAGAGGAAAAAAAAAGGAAAGAGAGGTGGTAAAAAAACGAAGAAAGAAGGGGTTCTCATCACGGGACTTCAACAAGTCGATTCAACTCCGATTCGCAACATTTGGTAAACACACGTGCCTGTCGTTTTTTCAATTGACATACTTTTTGGAAATTATAGCTCAAATTTGAAGTTTTGCGAAAATCAAGTTGCAAAATTTGATTTTTTGAGTTGTGGAGTTTCAAAATTTTATGAAAATGGTGGATTATATCATTGTAGAACTAAAGGGTTTGATGGAGTTTGATTTAAAGCAACGGTGTAATCCAATGAAATTTTAGGGTTTCACATGTAAATTCTGCATTGCATTTAGATTTGAATAATTATTTTGAGTAAGCAATTTATTAGTGTATAAGAGTCATTTGTTAGCGTTTAGGCATAGCTTAATTATTTTGTAGATGAGGTAGTGTTTTTTTTTTTGGTTTTAAAGTCGATTCTCATTTAATTGTTAAAATTATGAGATCGTTGGCTCATTTAGTTAGGCGTTATTTGGTGTGGGCATTTGTAGGAGAATGGTGCTATGCTTTTTATGAATTTGTAAACTCATGTCTTAAAAGTGAAAGAGATTCAATATGTTATGAGTTATAAAATAGCATTTTTGTTGCATAAAATATTAGATAAGGCCTTTACTACTTTTTGGTTAATTGTGAATGGCATGCCAAATGTTTTTGGGAAGTTATTGCGAAAGGTTATGTTGGTGTGTGTATATATATATATGTTGATTCGTGAATCTTGTTTATCAAATGGTTTGGGAAACGCATTGTGATATATGAACTGGTTTGTGAAGGATGCTATTGTAGATTGATATTGATGCTCACTATCTTGTAAATTCGATAAGGGGCTTGTAGGTATGCATACTAGTTTAAGATATCCTTATGGACTAGCCATCGGCAATATAAGTGGAGACCTTGTTGCCTTGTCATGGGACATTATGAGTGACCATGGTTAATATTTGAGCATGAGTTTGATCAATGGATGGACCATTAATATTTATTTTGATATTATTGTAAAATGGATATTTCTCAATCTACTTAGAAAATAGACATACTACTCATTGGGTCGGGATTGCTCATTCTATTTATCTTTCGTGTTGTTCAAATCCCTCGGTTAGCAGCCATTAGAGCAAGAGCATTCTCACGGGGACTTTTTGGGAGCTAGACTTTTGAGTGGTTAAAGGCCGTGTCCTTCCGAGCGGCTATATTATTATCCCCATCACGGTAGGATTATGGGGTGTAATGAATTTGAAGACCATGATTTGGCTTTTGGACTCCTAGAAGGAAAATTGAAGTTCGAATCACTCTAATCCATCACGTAGATAAGGAGAACTTTGGTTGTGTTTTTGCAGGTGAGCACGTAAAGCTTCAACTAGCAATTCTTATCCCGTCTTTAAGGAGCCCTTGCCATTTTGTTCTGGTGGGCTGCGTATCTAAAGACTTCTCAGGAATTAGGAGTGAGCATGGTTCAAGTGGGCGGTTTCCACCCAAGATTAAAACTCACTCACTAAAAACCGACTCCAAAAAATTGAAATTGAGAACTACACGTTGGTTCCATAGATCCCCCAAGAACCAAATTGGAAAACTGGACAATTGGATCGGTTTGGTTCCCAAGTGAATCCATAAAATTGGTTCCACCAAGCTTCACGCACTCAGCGCAAAATTTTCCAGCAAGCCAAAGTAAAGCCAAAAATGAAGAACTTTTATATTCTTAGTTGCAATATCAATAAAAAGATTGAACTCATATTAAAAGTTGAGAGTCAAGACCATAAGGCGATAGGTGTTGAGCTTGAAAGTGGAGGCCATGAGTGAGAGATAAAAGAGATGACTCAGAGGAAATGAAAGTGAGACGAGACAAACACTTAGTTAATGGGTGTTAAGTTCCAAATTATGGATTTTAAGGTTTTCATTTTTCTTAAGTTGTTTTTAGCTGGAAATTTTTCTTAAAAATTAATTATATTTATATATTACCAGTCAGGTCCGAGTGGGTAGTTTCGTACCTAGAATTGGAAACTGGACAAATATCCAATGGTTCCAATAAATTGAAACCGAGAATCGGATTGCTTCCCTTGAGAACCGTCGGCTTCGGTCTGGTCTAGTCCGATTCTAGACGATTCGGGCGGTTCTCGGTTTCTTTACACACCCCCACCAAGAATGACATCGAAGCATCAATATGTTCGAACTAATTCAAAAACAATTCGTTCATATCACGCGGTTTCTCTTCCTTTTTCTTAGGGCAAAAGCAATGTGTTCCCATGTGTTGATACTCACAGGTCCTTACCCGCCCCACTCAGATGCTCCGCATGCACTGCGATCTTTTGCCCAAACCTTCTGTTTATGAATGAAACGCCTGCGAAATGGATGTGGCGAATCAGTTAGCCACCCTTTGCGGAAGAATCCACGTTTATGGAATGTTTCGCTAGGACTGCACCCACGACTTCATCAGGGAACTCCTGTACATTCATCAGGGTTGAGTACTAATTAGATATACCGCTTTGTGGGCCGGAGTTCGTTTTGTGTCAAAGTAACAGTAACACGAGAAGAACGTGAACACAATTCATTTATGTTGGCACGATTATCATGCAGGCCCGATTAGCACAAATACGTATCTGCTAACTTCGTGTTGAGTCCAGATAGTGCTTATGTCCCGTTCTAGAAATTGTCGTCTTAGCACTTACAAACCCAGAAAAAATTGCTCTTAGATTTTTATGTTCAACCCATCAGGTTATTTTACATAATTGATGTAATCTAATCCAATCAAATTGTGTATAAATGAACGGCAATGCGTAAAACAGCACACTAATTTGATTACACCAGCCCTCTCAAGTTCTTTTAGCTCTCTCTACTTTTTGCAAATAAATAATAATTTTATTACAAACATTGACATCATAATATATTTTATTTTCAAGTTATCATGAAAATTGAAGTAATGCACGTATTCATATAATGAATATAATTATCTTACCCTATTTGCGCGCAAGGTTGGACCTCCGAGTCCGACCCACTAAAAAAATGGATGTTCGGCCCACTGAAAATGAAATTTGCAATGTTTTTCGCACAAGTAAATGGACGTCTGACATAGTAACAGTAAGATTTAATGGCGTTTTATGATGTTATGTTCTTATTTTCGACTTGCAACCTTTGTAAAATTTCAAGTTACCACATTAAACTCTTAATTACAAGGGAACGTCATAGATCTTTAATAACATTTTGTTCCAGATTACAACATACCATCATAAACCTTCGCAAAGTTTTGTCATTGGAAGAAAAATTATGACGTTTTGTTTTGTTTACCGCAAACTGCCGTAACTATTTATGAACCATCGTAATTGAAAAAAAATCCAAATTTATAACATTCTGCTCTTCATTAAGATGAAACATGGTAACTCAAAAATATACTTTTGACAACTTGAGAGCTTGTCTTCAATTTGAGTGTCTTTGAGAGAGCTAAGTTGTCATAAATAAATATGAAGTATATATTAATGCCTTCTTCTCTTTGAAACTAAATTATATCACAATATTACAATTATACGAAGATGAGGGGAAAAATGAGAATTCTTTTTTTTGATCTAATTAAAATGCCAAATATAAAAGTGAGACAAATTGGTATTTTGGTTTAAAGCGGTAGATGGGAGGAGCTAATTCCACGGCTGACATCATCTGCTTCCAAAGCTTCTTTAGCAAATTGACAAAGTTACCCCTGAAAGGGCTTAACCAGGAGTTCGAGGATATGCCATGTCGAGTGAGGGCTTTCTAAAGAACTCTTAAAATTTTAATTCGACGAAGTGAAGATTCTGGATACAATTTCATAAACTCTCAAAAATTGAAATGAAATGCAGAGGAAGACTGTAATTCTGTATTTCTGTATTTTCCCTATTCTAAATTGAAGCTTTCCAAGCATTTCCAGCTTCCCTTGAAACTTTGTGTGCACAATATCCATATATTAATCTTTTCTATTGTGACAATTGAAAACGAAAGGCATGAGATGAATCCAATTTTCTCTCTCTTGGACTTGACTCATCCACATACTTGTTTTTATCCCGACTCTACTCCGTATCATTATATTTGAAGACCATTTCACCCTCATAGAATAGATACGGTAGGTATTTCCATTTCAAAACTTACAAAATCTAGTAAGTTCCTTTTTATCAACATAACTCATTACGCATGTAAAAATGTGTTCACTGATCCGAATACTTATTATTCTATAAGAATCATAACAATTATCGGAAAATGGGTTTTGGAAGTTCCGTTGTTGGTCTGGAAAATAAATTCAAACTTTAAGAATATGGGAAATTCAATTTTTGAACTGGTTCGTGAAATAATTTATGTTTTAAGGTACTGGAAAATTAAATGGCATTTTAGGAATCTGTAGATAATATTTTAGCTTTTTTGGATTTTGGATATGTGTTGGGCCCACGAACCTAAGACCTGATCTTGCGGGGGCACTGTCCATAATTTTCACCAAAACGGGCCTTTTAGCCCATGGAGAGAGTCCCCGTGCAAATGGGAAAGGCCTCTTGCATTTTGACCATGAGTGGGTACATACTACACAAGCATCCCTTTCTCCTGGTGATCTACAACATCGGAGGACCTGAACCGGATTCCGCTGCGGCAGCATCCCCTTCCCCGATTCCACTTCTGTTTGGAACTGCAGCTGACCATGAAGCAGTCTTGAAGCCGCATGGGACTCATCTGAGTATCCTTCGAAAGAAAAATGCACAAAGTGATACGATTAATCATAGAATTAGCCCGCTCAAGTTTGGCCCCTGACGTGCAACACAATTTTCCCACACGGTATAGCCAATTTTCCAAAGCACTATGACCCTGCTTCGTGTTAGATTAGTTAGGTGTCTTTGGTATTGCAATTGCACACAAGTGTCGATTTAGCATATGCCTGCAGAATTAAGCCTTTGGATTTCAAATATTAACAGAAAAAAAGGAAAAAAAAGAAAAAAAATATCTAAAAAATTATTTTTATTTTGTTAGTTTCTAATCTTGTTTTAGACGTTTGCGTTAAGAACTATAAATTTTGGAAGACCTAGAAACTAATTAAAGAATCTTCAACCTATGGAGTTGATTGACCGTTTATAATTTCACACTTGACACCATAAGATTAGACTTATGCTTTTCACAATTGCGCCTGATGGCACAAAACACCAGAAGAAACCCCTCTTATCCTCGCAGGGTCAGGAGTTGGCGGCTAAAAAATGGTAGCTAAAAGAGGCTATTTTATCTTCATAGGCAATTCACATGGGCGTTGCGTCCTTTCTCCGACCGATTCCTCTACCTTTTCCATGTAACAGTTGTACCATTTGGAGAATCAAGGTGCAGATGAGGAGACAAAAATCATGAAAAAGGACAAAGGACAAGGGAAAGGAACAAGGACTCTCTCTCCTTTTTTTCCCCTTTGATTACACTCGCGGATGGGGGCTCTCTTAACACGGGGCACGAGGAATGCGTGTGAGAAAAACCTTGAGCGTTCTCTTTCTTTTTTTCCTTCCTTCCTTCCTCTCTGAAGCTTCTTCCATCATCTCCATCGTGACCCCTCCATCCATCTCCACCCACCCTTTTCCTCCACCACGAAATCCACACACTCGAGAGACCTCATTTTTAGACACGCAGCGGGGGGCACTCTTTTTTTTTTTTGGGTTTCCTGGGAGAGAACGTTCGGCCAAAATGCTTGCTTGCTTGAGGGGAAGACATCGCGCCCTTCTCACGGCTTCTGACTCCCAAATCCCGGCATTTCTGGTGAGTACATTTCATCGTTTGGTTCGAGTCCCTTTTCCAGGGGATCTCGGCTCGGAGACATCACGAGGCGGTCGGCCGTAGTCCTATTCGTCTCGAACTCGCCCTCTGGCCGCCGTCTCCGAGCGGGGTAGGGATTTTCGTAGTCAAAACTCATTCCAAATGAACCACTGCTGCCTTGCCTTGTTTTGGCCGAGCCGTGAGGCCGAGGCTTTGCTATTTCTAGTTAATATGCGTTTTGGGTTTGAGTTAGCCATCGTCTGTTGATTTCGAGCCTTGTTTGTCGATTCCCTTCAAATCCGGGTGTGAGTTCGAGCTCGAGAGCCGTGTATACTTTCTCCTCAATCTGTGCTTACAACGTGTTTGCTAAAACATTCATATGATTCGATCTGGTTCTGCTCTATCTTGAGCAATTACAAGCATGTTTGTTTTCATGAAAGGAAAAATCCATTGATTAAGGCTGCGCATGACAAAATTTCTGAAACAGAAATTAATTTCTGGCCAGAAATCAATTTCTCAATTTCTATTCTCCGAACAAGTTTCGAAGAAAGAAACCCGTTTGATAACGACTCAAAATTTCTATTTTGAAACAGTAAATCCAGTTTGATAACGAGAATAAAATTTCTATTTCTAAGAATAAAAAATGATTAGATAACAACATAGGAAATCCTCAAATACAAAATAATAGTCGAAATAATACTAAAAAAACATAGGAAATCCTCAAATACAAAATAATAATCGAAATAATACTAATACATTACAAAAGTTGAAAATACAATTTCATGGAATTTTCGGTATATTATTATCCATTGCCATTTTATTGGCAATGGCTTTCCTAGGTGTATTTATTTGGTTTCCCTCCTCGGTTAATGTATTATTTGCAAGCTCATCATGTGTAGGTTCAGACAAGTACTACGGAAGCATGAATATGGGTGCCATCAATGGCGCCTATATAATCCTGTCATTTTATCAAAGACTAGTATTATACAAGATTATCAACAAAATAAAATTGATGGTATAAAGGAATATGTGAGAATTCTACCTTGAAGTAACGTTTATGGTTAGGAACTAATTAGGAGAAGGTCGGTTTATTTTGATTCTTGAATTGAATCAGTGTAGTTGCTCATCCCTAATTTCTTTATTGTTGCTCAATGAACCTTTAATGGCCCTTGCATAGCAAAGAGAGAGATTCTCTTGAATCTCTTGCCTTCGAATTAAAATTCAAGATTGTGTAACAATTTACTTATTTTGATTTTACAAGAATTTTGAATCCGTAAAGAAACAAAGTTAAATTTCTAGGCACGTTTTTTATTCATCTATTACATAAGAACTTTTTCTTCAATTGGCCATGCGCGTGCCCTTTCTAGGAGGAAAGAACACCATTATTTTTAAGTAAGCATTTAAGAACTTTGGTCGTTTTTTTAAAATTGGGGGCCCATTCGATTGCCTTTCATCTTAAAGAGGAAGTTATCAAAAAAAAAAAATAAAAAAATGAAAAAAAAAACACGAGCAAAATAAGAAAAAGAAAATTAGCAATAATTTGTGAAGTTGTGGTTATGAGTGAATTAAGTTAGCAAGAAAGCGCAAGGTTTTTTTATATGGTTTGATTTCGCTTCCGATTTCTATTTTAAACCGATAAGTTAAAAATTTCAAATTTCTCGATTTCTTCAATTTCTCTATTTCGGAATAGAAATCTGTTTGAAAATAGAGAAATCAAATGCGTGTTAACAAACGGTTTACATTCCAAACCTGTTCCTAGGGAAGAGAAACGAAGAAATCGAGAAATAGATATATATCCTTGTTTGTAAATCCTTGTTTGTAAATTCAAACGGCACGTCGTCTTATATATATATATATATATATCTATATATCGTAGTTGCTATTTTGTTTGACAAGTGGCTGGTGGAAGTGCACGATGGACTGTTTTTGTGTTCATAAATGTTCAAAGATTGGCGTTCGGAGTGGTTGCCTGCGGCAGCCGTTAGCGATGGTGATTGTTGTTGATGAGCATTGGTCTGGTAATCAGAAGCAGTCGGAGATGGAGGGCTGGCGATAGCCAATATGGCGAAATCTGAGATGAATACAAGCGACCGATAATTTAGTATATGTGTTCAATATACTGGTGTGCTTTGGTGTGGGGGGGATGCGTTTGATGACATTCTGGAGTGATGAGCGTTGGTCTGGTTTTGGTGTGTTCTTAGTTTGTCTTGAGGAAGGCCTTGGGCTTTAAGCAGAAAATGAATAAGAAATAGAAAAGAGGAAATGATAATAATGGAATGGGCTTAGGGCTTAGATGAGTATGTAGGCCTTTTGTGGGACGAATTGGGGGAGGGCGCGTCATGGGCCTTCAGAATTTTTTGATGAGTGTTAACGTTGGGCTTGATTAAAATTTTAGAAAGCTTGGGCTTGATTTAGTTTAGATAGTTTTAGATTGGGCTTGCTTCTTGACAGGTTAGGTCCATTTGAGAGGGGTTGATGTAGTGACCCATTTTTGTGTCTGTGGCCCATCCCGAGGGCCTATGTCAGCCCTTATTCTCGCAGGGCCCAGCCCGAGGTCCCTATTTTCGGAATAAAAAATAGATTTTTTAAAATTTACATGAAAAATTTAAAAATCTAAAATGTTAAAAAAATCAGGGAAAAGTCTAGAAATTAGATTTGAGTAGTTTTCCTAGATTTTAGTGTTAATTCCAGTTTAGAATTAGCTTTAGATTTTTCTCGATTTAGAATTTACATAGTTTAGGATTTTGATAAACAACTTAGGGTTAGCATGATCTAAAAAAAGTGTCAATCTTTGGACAAAAATTGACCTCAAAATTGAACAAGCTCATAGGGTTTTACAATAGGCTATTGTTTGTTCTTAGAGGCAAAGCTTAGGTTGTTTTTGGCTGTATTTTTATTTTGATTATATATTTGTATGTGCATTTTCAATACATTGGCTATTATTTTCCATTTTTGGTGTGGTTAGGATAAATCCTAGGATCGACATAAACGATGATTATAAGGACACCTAGTAGATGAGGACCTTGGGGCTCATAATTGGTAAAAAGACTGACTGGACACTTTAGTGTTTGGATGATCAAGAATAGGTACCAAAGGGACATTGGTTAGATAACTAATGTAATAAAGTCCCCACCTATATATTTGATTGCGTTAGACAATACTCGCATTTCGATTGGTTTCCAACCGACCTCAATGGGTTAGTGACGACTCTCCATTTACAAATTGTCATGGGGATAAGTGAAACTATAACTAAACATCATAATGTCGCACGTGATCTTGGCTTGGGAGAGCTCATATCTAGTTGAGGACCACAGGCTTGACTTTTAGGCAACATCCCTAAATATATCTTTTCCTCTCTAGACACAAATGGTAGGTCTCAATAGGTTAAATATTGAAGTGTTTTAGTAATATGGGTTGGGTCAGGTTTGGATCAAATAGATTTGCATTATAAACAAATCGGTCATGAACGGGTTAATAGATCAATTTGGGTCGCATAATTTTTTATCTAACCTAAACCCGAGGCAACCTACTCATTTTCCTATTTAGGGCCGCGTTTTCTTTCTTTATTTTTCATAGCCCTAGGTAGTCTTCTCCTTTCCCTAAATCCTCATTTTTTCTTCGTTTAACCCTAACCCATTCTCGAGATCCCGTCTTCTTCAAACCATAGTAATGACCACTTTTTCAGGGTTTTGTCTCTAGCACACTTTGAATGTAGTGGCACATGCCCAAGTCAAATATGATGAGAGTGTCCTCCGACTCGTAACTCCACCAAAATTGAGGATTGTGGGAAATGCTGCTCGAAAAAAGGCATTATGATGCGCAACATGCTCTCAACTTAATACTAATGGAACCACTCCAACAAGAATTTCTATTAGTACGCATTCACCATTATTTTGGATAGGGGCTTGATGACCCCGGTCACCTCCCCTGAGAATAGTGCGTAGCGTGGAGGCAGTTGAGGTGAACATATTGAGCATGTTGATAATCTATATTTTGGAGTATGTTTTCTTTGATTTTGTGGTTTTATTTGTTATTTTGAGTAAGTATTCTTAAATATTTTTATTTATTATACAATTTGTATTACCTTCTATACAATCCCATCCACTTGATTCCCATCAACCCCTTCTCCTAATTTCCTTTAGCCCCATCATCCTGATTCCCCCCCATTCCCCTGATTTGCAGCCCCAACAAAAAGATCATCGAGAAGTAAATATTCATTGCGTACGTAATAAATAAAAATACTTAAAAGATCAGACACAAAAACACACAAAAATAAAATAAAAACATGAAATAAAAAACAAATTACTGCAGTTCTCCATTGATCAACATGCGCCTTATATTCACCTCCACCTCTTCAGTGTGGTACACTATTCTTGTACCCTGAAGGCTACGTCCCCTTGTTTGGTCTCCATAATTATAGTGAACACTTGTGCTCGCTCAATTGGCAAAAACTGATGCTGGCGCGATACTACCAAATAATGTTGTGCCTTATTGGCGAAATTGTGCCAGCATGAGTTTTTGCTAATACACACTATTGAAGAAAGCACAAGCATTCGCTGTTATTGTGGGGAGGGAACTGGGGACCATGGTAACCTTTGGGGCATATGGATATTGCTTAGCTTTGAAGAGATCGAGGGTGAATATGAGACATGTTGATCAATGGTGATTTGCAGTAAGTTGTTTTGGATTTCACTTCTTTTTTTTGGTGTGATTTTGCGTGCGATCTTTTAAGTAGTGTTATTATATATGTTACTTTTATTCTAATTCTATGTGCATAGAGAATGCATTTTGTTCATTAATAACTGAACTTTTCTTTTCTAAAAAGTGTCTCTATAAACATGTTATTTAGAATTAAAGTTCATCTCTTAGAAAATTAGAATGAAAGTAATGAGAGCGGAGTAATATAATCAGCTGTTTACGATTCAGTTATTAATTAACTAAGTGCAAGTTAAAATGAAAGTAATTACTCGAATGAGCAATCGTCAAACCTCTAATTAATCCATTAGGAAATTAGCTAATTGATCCAGCAAAAAATTTGTAGCCTACTCAAAAAAAGTAACCTTCAGTTTGTTTAATTCTATCTATTACGACTCATTCTTATTTTCAACTCCATTCTCATCATTTCCAGCCCTAGGTTGTTACAGCACAAGCAGATCATTTAGAAGGTAATGTTCACTGTATAATAAATAAAACTAGCTAACAAAACATACTCAAAATCACAAATAAAACCACAAAATCAATGAAAACATAGTCAAAATTCATTGGGAATCAATGTGCAATGTATGCTCACCTCAACTGCCTTCATGGTACCCACTATTTTTGCTCCGCCAAGGTGACCGTGATCACCAAGTTCCCTATCCTAAATAACGGTTAATGCCTCAGCCTGCTCAATGGCGTGTACTAATAAAAATTCTTGGCTTAGTTCTGCTAGTAGTAAGTTCTGAACATGTTTCGCATCACAGCGCAGTTCTTGTGTGGCATTTCCGCAATCCTCCTTTCCGGTGGAGGTGTGAGCCAAAGGATGGCCTCATCATACTTGGCTCAGGCGCGCACCACCGCAATTAAAGTGAGCTAGAGGCGTCGCGCTAGAGGAATGGTAGTGTAGCCAAGGTTTGAAGAAGATGGGATCTCGAGAAAGGAATAGAGCTGAATGCAAAATGATGATTTAGGAAAATGCAAAGACTACAAAAGACTATCAAAAAAAAGAAAACCCAGCACTAAACCTATTAAACGGGTGAATCAGATTTGGTTTGAGTTGGGTCATAAGTAGTTCGATCCAAATTGATCTGTTAATTCGATTACGACCCAATTTATTCATAATGCAAATCTATTGACCCATACTCGACCTAACTCATATTATTAAAATAATTTTATATTTAACCCAATATAGTAGAACTAATATCCAAACTGAAGTGAGAGTGTAGAGTGAGTGAGTGTGGGATTGAATGAGAGCGAGAGAGAATGTAGCGAGAGTGATAAAGGTAGGTTTGACCTAAATAAGTTGTAAACCCATTTATGATCAATTTATTACTCACTTAACACTTATATCATGCTTCAACCTATGTGTTACCCTATTACTCAATATAGTTGACCCATATAACAACTCACTCCATCATATATGAGTGCTGGAGGTGAGATTGAATGACGGCCTTATCATACTCGGCTCGGGCCACACACCACTGCATTCAAAAAGTGCTAGAGGTGTAACATTAGAGAAGTGGCCATTGCCGGGGTTTGAAGAAGATTGTATCTCAAGAAAGTTAGGGTTAAACGAAAAGGAAAATAAGGATTTAGGAAAAGGCGAAGACTACCTAGGGTTGTCAAAAAAAAGAAAACCCGGCCTTAAACCTATCAAATTGGTGGATTGGGTCTGGTTTGAGTTTGGTCATGATGATTTGATCTAAATTGACCCATCAACTTGTTTATGACTCATTTATTCATAATGCAAATCTATTGACTTGTACCTGAGCCAACCCTATTACTATAACACTTTCATATTTTATCCAAGTGGGAAAACTCCTATCCAAATTGAAGTGATGGTGCAAAGTGCGTGAGTATGAGATTGAGAGAGAACGAAGAGAGAATATGGTGAGTTGGGTCTCAATAAGTTGTAAACCCAACTATAAACCGCTTAACACTTATATTATATTTAAACCCACTTGTGACCCATATACTCCATATAATTGACTCATGTAACAACTCAATGCATGTTCACAACATAACATCTAATGAAAAGATTCCTCATAGGCAAGGTCCCCACCTATTATCAACCGGGTGGCTTAGTCCTGAAGACTATCCTAAAATAAGGATGCATGCCCCTAATCGAGTTCACAACAATAATGAGCGTCAAAATACCTAGAATACATAAACTAGAATACATTTTATAAACTAAAACATATGACCTTTTACAATTCAAGTCATCCATCAAAATACCTTTCATAAAAGAATTTTTTAAATCATTTTAGAATTCATAATCCTATCAAATAAGTGAGAAATAATATCAAAAAAGGAAAACACTATCTCAACTACAAATCAACAAAACTAAACTTAATACCGGACAAAATGACCTTTATGCACCCACAAAACGCTTGCTCTAAATAGATACTCAAAACCGTCCTCTATGTGGAGCACGAGCGTGAAACTTTAAAATTTGGCTCCGCCTAAACCATAATTCCATATCAACTTCTATCAAACCCATAGCTCCATAACTTCCTAAACTATCATTTTCACAAAATTCTACAGCTTGACAACTTAAAAATCGGATCCTGCACTTCAAAATTGACATAACTTTGAAATTATGCATAACTCTGAAAATTACTCCGATATGACAAAAAATGGCTTGAATCCTAGGCAAAATGAAGTTGATCCTGCTTGGCGAGGTTTCAAGGGCGTGTATTCCTTTCTCTCTTTTCTTCTTCCTTTCTTATTCTTTCCCTTTCTTTCTTTTCTTTTTCTCCTCCTTTCATTTCCTTTGTTTTGTGCGTGCTCTCCTTTGCCCTTTATAATGAGAGTCCACTTCTCGTTTTCTTTTGTTGACCAGTCCCTTTTTTTTCTCGAGCGTACCCTCTATTTGACCAAATCAAGTAGCTCAGTTATGCAAGTTAAAATCCGCCCTCATCACTAAGAACTCTCTTTTTGAGGGATTCATCCACGAAGAACGGACTGGATTGTTACATCAACTAAATTATATGGGTCCGGATAGTGCTTCAGGATTGAATAGCGAAGAGGAGTGATCTAGAATACATTCCTGGCTTCGGAATTGCCCTGAGTAACTCAAACCCTCCAAGTAACTCTGATACCCCTTCCGGTAACGATACTCCTCCCATCTCTCCTGGATGCTAGGCCTTCGAGCATTCGGACTACTTGTGCCACGGATGGTTGTCTTCTTGGCACCGTTTGCGTGCACAAAAGAGCCAGCTAGATCACCTTCTCCATCTGCTCCTGGTCATATTCACCCTATAGATCGGGGTCCACTAGAATTTCCAAGCTACGCCCTACCAGAGGCCCTAGTACCCAATCAAGTAATCTCATGTCCACATCGTTTGCAAGCCTTGAAAGATCAAGAGCAATTTGTTTGGTCACGAGTTCCAGAATCGTTATCTCGAAAGCAAAGACGTCGGGCTTCACTGAATATTTCCCAGTACTAAGATACTTTGGCGCAATATGTCCTATTGTGCCACGTACCCCTGTCGTGACATCAGAATATTCACTGTGGTATCCTACTTCGGATTCGTTCCCTAGAAGTACGGGTGCCTCCTCGATGCAATCCACAAAGTATCCACTGTGCCCGCGATTGATGAACTTAGCCAACCCAAAGTCTCCAATGTGAGGCTCAAATTCCTCATCCAACAAAATATTGGAAGCTTTGAGGTCTCGGTGCACTATGTTCAGATCATGCAGATGGGAGAGCCCTCTTGCAACTCCCACGGCTATTTTTCTGCAAGTGGGCCGGTCCAGAGGGGGTTGTGTCTCGAGTCGCTCTCTCAAGCACGATGCTACATTTATTGATCATGAAGGGGGAGACCAGCAATATGTCTCTGCATTTTTATGTTCTGCAAAATCCGAGCATGGGAAGCAGATTGTGATGTGGGGGTATGTTACCAATCATCACTTCTGTGTTGAACTGGCGCATATGATCTGGAGTGAGTTCCTTGCATCTTTTGATTGCCGCTGGAGAGCCATCAGCTAACTGACCCTTATAGACGCTGCCAAATCCACCTCTACCTATAAGTTTCTTGTCGCTAAAATTTTGGGTAGCCACCTCCAACTCCTTCAAAGTAAACTCTTGAAGTTGTCTTTGGTGAAATTCTGGTCGGACATCCAAACTGATACTCTGAAGTGGAGTCTCTGCCCGTCGGTCTCGAATCTCATGACCATCAAATTCAAAAGCTGGGGCTGTTGAGACAAGAGAAGCACCGACAGCAATGAGTCGGCTGACAAGGGCTCTGGGGAAAGCGGAATTGTATTCGCACGGCTGACAGAGTGTTACTGTCTTACTGAGGGTGATGATGATGGAGTAGGTGGAAAGGCAGGATTAAAATGTTAGAGAGCAACGCCTCTTTCTCGTCTAAGATCTTTCTCTCTTTTTCTAGATTTCTCTCTCTAGATTTTTCCAGCCGTAATTTTTTTTTTTTTATTAAAGCCAGCTATAAAATATTAATATTCTAAAGATATTTGATGTGGAAGCGGGTTAATGTACAGACTTTGCCTCCTATAAATGGGGGCTCTTGCCCCTTGAGTCTAGTGCTAGGCATTTTCGAGTTCAGTGAACAGCATCGAGAAGCTCAACAACTTCAATTATAATAATTGGAGTGCCTGTATGCAATATTACTTGTTAGGTCAAGATTTGTGAGATATCGTTAGCGGCAGTAACACCACACCACCCATGAGTGACTGTGAATTAAGGAAATGGAACATCAAATCATGTGAGATTCTTTACGTTCTTGCTGTAATTGTTGAAGATAAGTAATTGTAGCACATAAATATGGCAAAGACCCCGAAAGAGGCCTGGGATAATTTGGCCTCACTATTCATGAGGATGAATGATGCTAAGTTATAACGATTGGAAAATGAGCTCCTCTTAATTTCGCAATAAAGTAAGTCAATATTTTTCCAAAGTTAAATCTATATGTGAAGAAATTTCAAAATTAGATCCTCATAATGCCATCTCTAAGATAAGAATAAAAAGGATAATAATTCACGGGTTAAGGCAGTAGTATAATGCTATTGTTATGGCCAATTGTGGATGGGCAAACGAGCCAACTCTAACAGAGTTGGAGAATATATTAGCTAATCAAGAGGCCTTAGATAAAGATATGTCTAACGTCTTAGTTAAAGAGGATGAAAATGCCTTCTTCGGTAATAAAAAAAGGGTTCAAAGGTCATAATAGAAATGGTGCAGGCATTAGAGATGGCAAACATAGGAAAAGCCACGAAGAATGGCAAAAGCAACTAGAAGGAGCAGGACCTCGGCCAGAGGGAGCTTATCGAGATCACGACAAGGACAACAATGAAGATAAAAAGAGTAGAAGGTGTAACGGACGATGTTATGCTTGTGGCAAAGTAGGTCATTTTGCCAGGGATTGTCGATTCAAAAGAGTTGAAGGAAATGTCGCAGCGTCCAAGAAAAATGATAGCGGGATTTAGAAGCATCCTATGCAATAGAGGAACAAGAAGAGCTCGCAGCCTCCTCCATCACAGAGTTAGAAGATGCGACGACCCTCATCACAGTAAATGAGAAATTGATCAATTATGATGAAAATTGAATAGTTGATTTAGGGTGCTCAAATCACATGACTGAAGATCAAGGCAAGCTATCAAACATGTGTGAGTACAATGATGGACGAGTAGTTGTCACCGCAGACAACTCAAGGTTGCTGATTACCCATGTTGGCCAAACAATGATATCACCTCAATTCAATTCGCATAAGGTTTGCTGAAAAATGTGTACCATGTGCTTGGAATGAAGAAGAATCCACCGTCTGTGGCATAACTTACAAACTCAAGCAATTATGTGGTGTTCGGTCCAAGAGATGTTAGGGTGTATCGCAAGTTGAAACCTACTAGTACACCAATCATGGTGGGGCATCGATTAGAGTCTGTCTACATGATGTTAGCTCAGACGGCACGTGGACAAAACTCGAAAGAGTGATATGCCTGATTTGTGGCATGCACGGCTTGGGCACGTGAACTACCATAAGTTAAAGATGATGATGAAGAAAGGTATGCTAAAGGGTTTCCCCCACTTGGAAATCCAAGAAGACGTTGTATGTGCTGAATGCCAGTACAGAAAGGCACATTGGCTTCTATACGAGGAGTCACATTTAAAGCTAAGATGCCTCTCGAGCTCGTTCGCTTAGATGTATTTGGACTAGTGAAGCAACCGTCAGTCAAAGGATCAAAGTACATGATAACATTCATCGATGATTTCTCTAGATACGTCTATGTCGACTTTATGAAAGAAGAATCTAATGCATTAAAAAAAATTAAGGAGTTTAAAGCAAAAGTAGAAAATGAAGTAAGCATGAAAATACTATGCCTTCGTATAGATAATGTGGGAGAATATACATCAAATGACTTTATAAAGTATCTTTAAAAATGGAAGATACGTCGACAATTTACTTGCCCAAATACACCACAACAAAACGGAGATGTTGAAAGAAAGAATCGACATTTGGCAGAGACATGCAGGACCATGTTGTATGCAAAGAATGTTCCACCCAGGTTTTAGGTTGAGTGTATGCACGTGATCAACAGACTACCTCAAGCAAGGCTTGGCTTTATATTACCATAAGAGAAGTTGTGGAATCGCAAGCCCACGGTAAGTCATTTTAGAGTATTTGAATGTGTATGTTATGCATTTATGCCAGACTATCTTCACAACAAGTTCGATAAGAAGGCAATTCACTGCATATTTGTGGCTATGCTGATTAAAAAAAAGGATGAAAGTGTTGTGACCCTACAACAGGAAGGCGTTACACATCCGAAAATGTGGCGTTTGATGAACTATCATCTCGATGGTCGTTGCAATCTAATCCAAAACAAATTGAAGAAGATGTTTGTGAAAGAATGGAAGAAAATGACGAGCTTGATAAGGGCCAACCAATTGAAGAAGGAAATGATTTTGTAGCTAGAAGAGAAGAAGTCAGAGCACAGTCACCAGAAAAATCAAAGAGTCCATGGCGAATTGGTGTACATCCAAGAATTACAAAAGAAGTTCGACCAAGTCAGATGGAAGAACCTGAAGAGCGGGAACCTCAACTGAGGAGATCAACAAGACAAAGAAGATCAAATCCCAAATATGCAAATGTGGTGTTGACCAAAGATATTGGAGTAGTCGAGCCGTCTACATATGAAGAAGCCTCGCAAGGCATGGAATGGAGGAAGGCCATGGAGGAAGAGATCCAAGCACTAAGAAAGAACGAGACATGAGACCTAGTGCCAAGACCTAAAGAGGTACGTCCTATATCATGCAAATGAGTTGACAAACTTAAAACTCAACCATATGGGTCGATAGAAAGATATAAGGCAAGAGTAGTTGCCTGATGATTCTCTCAAAAGTATGGCCTAAATTATGATGAGACCTTTAGCCTAGTAGCAAAGATTACTATAGTTCGAGTCTTACTAGCACTTATAGCAAGCAAGTCATGGAAATTATGGTAAATGGATGTGAAGAATGCATTCTTATATGGAGAACTTGATCGAGATATATACATGGAGCAACTAGATGGTTTCAAGAGTAAGACTCATCCAAACTACGTTTGCAAGTTAAATAAAGCCCTTTCTAGCTTCAAATAAGCCTCGGGAGCATGGTATGGGAAGATTGCTAAGTTCTTGGTGCAAAGTGGTTACTCAATAGCCCCGGCAGACTCGAGCTTGTTTGTGAAGGTAGAAGATGGCAAGCTTACAATAGTATTGATCTATGTAGATGATCTAATTGTCACTAGAGATAATGAAGAAGAGATATGTCAAATCAGAGCCAACCTCTCAATGCAGTTTATGATGAATGAGCTTGGAGAATTGAAACATTTCCTTAGGACTCGAGGTTGAGAAGACTAATGAAGGACTATTCCTATGTCAGTAGAAGTATGCACAAGACCTCCTAGACAAGTTTGAGATGCTTGATTGCAAACCTATATCTACTCCAATGGATGGAAATGTAAAGTTATGTGCAACTGAAGGATGAGAATTGGAAGACTCAACTATGTACAGGCAATTGGCAGGTAGCCTTATTTATCTAACCATAACACGTCATGATATTGCCTTTACAGTGGGAGTAGCAAGCCGATTCATGGAGAAGCCACGAAAGCCTTACTTAGATGCAGTTAAGCACATACTAAGGTATGTAAAGGGTACATTTGATTTTGGGCTTCTGTATATGAAATAAGTATCATGTGAGGTTATAGGCCATTGCGATGCTGACTTTGCATCGTAACACACGACAATCAATTGCTAGATACATGTTTAGTCTTGGATCGGTAGTAGTGTCATGATGCAGTAAAAGACAGGCAATTGTCTACGACCGAAGCCAAGTATAGAGTAGCAGTAATGGCAACTCAAGAGCATACATGGCTGTTACAACTAATGGAGGATCTTCATCAACCAATTAACCAATCGACATGGATATATTGTGATAATTTGTCAGCCATAAGTTTAGTGGAGAATTCAATTTTCCATGCAAGGACCAAGCATGTGGAACTACACTATCATTTCTTGCAGGAAAAAGTATTACAAGGCGAGATAAAGATGGAGTATGTCAAAACAAATTATCAAGTTGTGGATATCTTCACAAAAGGTCTTGGAGCTACAAAATTCGGAGAGTTTCAAAGTCAACTTGGTATGATCGCAAGGTCCATGCTAAGAGAGAGTAGTCGGTGAGGAGGAGTGTTAGAGAGCACTGGCTCTCTCTCATCTAAGATCTTTCTCTATTTCTCTATATTTCTCTCTCTAGATTTTTCCAGCCATAATTTTTTTTATTAAAGCCAGCTATAAAATATTAATATTCTAAGGATATTTGGTGTGGAAGTTGTTAATGTACCAAATTTGCCTCCAATAAATGGGGGCTCTTGCCCCTTGAGTCTAGTGTGGAGTGAGGTGTGTGAGGAGTGTGTAGTGCAAAGTGGTAGAGTGATAGTGTGTGGAGTGAGTAACGTGAGGTGAGGTGTGTTTGTGTTTTGTGTGCCATCTGTGAAGAGAGTGGTGAGTGACATGTGAGAAGCAAGTGAAGTGAGTGTATGTGTGAGTGTATTAGTGTGGAGAGTTGTAATATTGTTTATAAAGGAGTGATTATTTTACTTGTATAACCACTTGCTTCTCAAAATTAAATCGTCAGGATCTTGGGCGGGATCGAAGGTGGCAAATTTGATCACCATTTTCCTCTTTTCCCTTCTCTCTAGAAATCAAACCCGTGTTGCTTTATCACGAGCTTAACAAATGAATGTGTTGCGAGAGATCGCTGTGCCCCTTCTTCTTGTGGGTGAGAGATGTTATTTTAAGAACCGACATAGGGTTCAGCAGATGAAAGCGCAGAGGGAATTGCCATGGCAGCTTTCAGGAGGCAGTGTGAAAGGCCTTATGTGAAAGGAGCACCTAGTGCTAAAAAGACTTTTGTCATGATTTGTAGTTGTTTATTTAAGGGTTATAGCAAAGAAAAATGGTACAACAGATGCTTCGACCCAAGAAAGAACCATCTTTAGCGACCAATCAGTGATCACGAGTGTCATAATCAATCTAGAATCCGCTGACTCAGGTTACGGGTACGAGCGGAGGCAAAGCATAGACCAAGGCTCCATGAAGCAAATCCCAACACAAACAACTTCAAGTCAATACACGACCCACCATTCGCTTCTACTAGATGAATATTAGTACTTCTCGATATTGAATATGCATTTCGGAAATACCATATTTGCAGGATCTACTGAGGCTTACGGGAGCACTTGGTGTAGAGGAATTCACCTTTTGAGAACCAACTGATAAAGTTTATGAATAGGAAGTGATGGAGAGAAAACGAGAGAAAATTGAGATGAAAATACTTCTTCTGTTATTCAACTTCCGAGATCTACATCATGAGAGATTTCCCTTTTTATATCTACACTAGCTCTCTCTTAAGAATCTGTTTTATAGTTATTGAGCTGTTGAAGAAGATACAACTACCTAAGCGAAGAGAAACTAAGCGATTACCGGAAAAGGAAGAAACAGAGTACAAGAACAGAGTGCTAATCGAGAGCTCTTGGCTTTACAAGCTTCGTAGAATCGGTACAATCCGTAGCATCACCCTTATCTTTATCTTCTTTCCTTTCTCTGTTTTTAACAGTAGTTCTTCTTCTTCCTGTACCCTTCTCGGCATCATTTATATATTCCGCTTCTTCCTCATATGCTTTCCTCCTCCTGTTCTTGATGGCATTATTAGTGGCTGTGCTACTGCTATTTACTGTAGTCTTAACATCCCCCCGCAAATTGGGCAGGGGTGAACAGCCAATGCCCAATTTGAGACGAAGAGAATAGTGTGTTAGTTTGGATAGGGGCTTTGTAAAAATATCAGCAATTTGATTGTTCTTTGGGAAATATATAACACACAAGGATCCGGAGGCAACTTTTTCTCGAACGAAGTGAAAATCAACCTCAATATGTTTTGTTCGAGCATGAAGTATAGGATTTGCTGTGAGGGATATTGCAGATTGATTATCACAGAATAGTAAGGTTGGAGAATGTAGAGGAAAGCCAATATCTCTCAGAACAAAAGTGATCCAAGTAAGATCAGTTGTTGCAGAATCAAGTGCTCTATTTTCAGCTTCAGTGGAAGAACGAGAAACAGTTGTTTGTTTCTTGGCTGTCCAAGAGATGAGATTAGAGCCGAGATAAGTACAGAAACCTGTGGTAGATCGTCTGGTTTGAACACAACTAGCCCAATCTGTATCAGAAAAACCATATAAATTGAGAGAGCTTCGAGAGTAAAGAGAGATGCCAAGGTGAATTGTTCCTTTTACATAACGAAGTACTCTCTTCAGTTTAAGGAAGTCACCAACAGTGGGTTGCTGCAGTTTCTAACACAAGATGTTTGTTGCAAATGCAAGATCGGGGCGAGTGATAATGAGATATTGTAAGCCACCTACTAAGCTTCTGTAGTCCATGGGATTGGGAAGAGGATCAGCATCTGTTTTTAGTGTGACTGGTTTAAGAGAAAGGGGTGTAGCAATAGGTTTGCAGTCAGACATATGTGCACGAGAGAGTAAATCAAGAGCATATTTGGTTTGACACAAAAATAGCTCAGTGGATGTTCGTGTAGCTTCAATTCCAAGAAAATAATGGAGCTGGCCAAGGTCTTTCATATGGAATTGAATACTGAGAGAGTGAATAAGTGTCTGCAGTAGCTTATCTGAGCTACCAATCAAGATTATATCGTCAACATATAGCAATAGAAGTACTGTCTCTTGACCTTTATGAAGTATGAACAAAGAAGGATCAGTTGAGCTGCAGAAGAAACCGGCTTCAAGCAAAAAATTGTTGAACTTGTCATACCAAGCACGCGGTGCTTGACGCGGTCCATAAAGTGATTTTTGAAGAAGACATACATACTGAGAGTACTGTGGATGTACAAAGCCAGGGGGTTGCTCCATGTAAACTGTTTCGTTTAAGGTGCCATGCAAAAAGGCATTCTTGACATCAAGTTGATGTATAGACCAGTGTTTTATCATTGCCACAGAAAGTATAATCCGAACAGTAGTATGTTTAATAACAAGACTAAAGGTTTCTATGAAATCTATTCCTTCTTCCTGATGAAACCCCTTGGCTACTAGTCGAGCCTTCAATCGATCAAGGCTGCCATCTGATGTAAGTTTAGTCTTGAACACCCATTTACAGCCAATAACATTCATGTAATTGGTACGGGGAACTAATAACCAAGTTTGATTGTGATGTAAAGCATCCATTTCCTCTTGCATTGCCTGATGTCATCCTGGATCTACTAGAGCAGATTTTATTGACTTTGGTTCTGGAGGAACTTGATATTCAGCAAGACATGCATATCGAGGATTGATTTTGGTAATACCAGACTTAGATCTAGTTTGCATAGGATGAGTAGATTGCGTACCTTGTAAGTCTGTCTAAATATTAGAAGCAGCTTGGTCGATATCTGGTTCAGCTGTTGTCTCTGTTGTGGGACCAGGTATTTCTACTTGTTGGGAAACATTCTGAGAAGTAAAAGGAGCTTGATCCATAGGTAATACAGTTGTAGAAACAGGCACTGTTTGTTCTGTAGAAACTTGCTCAGCTGTAGGGTCTTGTACATAACTTGTATGATGAGATAATGAAGAGTTTATATAATCTGTACTGGGAGGTTGTAAAAATTTATCTTCTTCTGTCCATAGCTTATACAAATGTGTGTAAGTTGAAGAAGTTGTTGCTAGTTTCTGAGAAAAAGGGAAGAAGGTCTCATCAAAGACCACATGTCGACTGATGTACACGTGACCAGTGGTAGGAACAAGGCATCGATATCCCTTATGATGAGTACTGTATCCTAGAAAAACATAGGTAAGAGACTGTGGATCCATCTTGTGCTGTGCATAGGGTCGAAGGCAGGGATAGCAAGCACACCCAAAAACTCTGAGGTGATCATATCTTGGCTTATGCTGATATAACTTGCTAAAGGGAGACTGCATCTTTAACTTTGGAGTGGGAAGAATATTGACAATATAATTGGCTGTCACAAATGCATCAACCCAGAATTTTAATGGGAGTTTTGCATGATATAGCATAGCCGGACCAAGTTCAACTATATGATGATGTTTTCTTTCAGATATTCCATTATGTTCAGGTGTATATGGACAAGAGACATGTTGTTGAATGCCACAGTTCTGTAAGTGAGTTCTGAACTTGTGACTGATAAACTCTCCTCCACCATCACATTGGAAAATCTTGATCTTACAGTTGAGTTGGTTTTCTACTAGTCTTTGAAACATGAGAAAAATATCATAGAAGTCTGATTTTAGCTTTAATGGATATATCCAACTGAACCGAGAGAAGCTGTCAACAAAAATCACATAGTACTTGAAATTCTGACAAGAGTTAACTGGTGAAGGTCCCCAAATATCACAATGAATTTGTTCTAGGGGTTTTGTAGCTCTAGAATTCGACAATGGGAAAGGTAGAGCAGTACTCTTAGCTAGCTGACAACTTCTACATACAAATTGTGGTTCTATATGGTATTGAATTAACTTTTGATTCTTCATATGATTCAGGATATTCTGATTTGTATGAGCTAGACGTTGATGCCAAACATTCTCTCCAGCAACCCTTTGTCTTTGAATGAAGAAGACCTCTGCAGGATCTACTCTGTAAAGTCCTTTAACCTTCCTTCCTAGCATCTTGGTTGTGTTGGTGATGCTGTCCTTTATGTATACCCCAGTTTTGTCAAAGACAAATGAACAGGGATAATCATCTGTTAGTTTAGAAACTGAAATAAGGTTTTTCTTAATTTTTGGAACAATCAACACATCATTTAGAGGTAAGACATTAGTAGCAGTATTCAGCAATGCATTACCAATGTATTTAACAGGTAAGCATGAACCATTGCCAATCATGACTGTATCAGTACCAGCATTCTTAGAAAAGTTGTGAAGAATACCAGCATTAGCAGTAATGTGCGCTGTTGCTCCAGTATCTGGATACCATTCATTACCATTTGCTTCCTCAATATGTAGTGCTGATAAAGCTGTTGGTATCTCCTCAGCTTGGTAGGAATTATCAAATCGATACCAACAGTGCAATGCATCATGACCAGGTCTTCTGCAGATTTGACACTCCAGTCGAGTGTTTTCTGTTGTTTTCTCCACCTGCATATTTTTATGAAGAGTTAAGTTTGAAGATGGATAGATCTTGATATCTGTATACCTTTGTGCTGAGCCATTATATGGTCTGAATCCCTGACCAGAACCCAAAGCAGAGGAGGTATTAAACTACTTAAGCTGCTGACTTCCCTATTCATAGTTCGAACTATTATTTCTGTAACTCATACTTTTTCCAGGATATCCGAAGTTTCTATATCTGTTATTGAATGACCTTCCTCTTCCATAACTTCTTCCTCCACGACTATACCCTCTTGAACTTCCAAGGCTATTATTTTGTTGTACAAAATCTCTGTTAAACTCCTCTTTGTGTATAGCTTCAGTCTTCCTCTAGCCATAGTATGCTAGATTTGGACTGAACTGATTCAAGGAATAGTTTTGTAGCCTTGTTTCAAATCTTTCTAAATGTGAGATTACTTTGTCATATTCTGGTTGAGGCTTTAAACAATAAATTGTTGTTTTAAGCTCTCATACTCAGACCCCAGACCTTCCAAAACATCAAACAATTTTGTTATTTCATCCACTGGTTTCCCGATTGCATTCAATTGATCACATATTGATTTATACTCTCTGAGATATGTTGATAAAGTTCTATCACACTTCTGACAAGCCTGCAGTTTTCCCCTTAACTCAAACTCCTTTGCCACAGATTTTTGTGTAAACCGATTGAGCAAGGTCTGCCAAACTTCATATGCAGTGTCTAAGCCAATTATCAAACTGAGTATGTTTTCTGAAACAGCACCACTAATCCAGGAGGATACAAGCTGATCTGTCTTGATCCAATCATTATAGTCAGGATTAGAAATCTAAATAGTTTGACTTCCTTCTTCGACCTGCAATGTTTTAGCAGGTGGTGGAACTTCTCCATTAACAAACCCAAATAGGTCTTGACTTATTAAGAACCTATGAAACTGGGTTTGCCACAGAAGGAAATTATCCTCAGCTAATTTGATGGTAACAAAATTCGAGATATTGACATGAATAGGAAATGGATATCTCAAACTTCTTGCTGCCATTCTACTCTTCAAGATCTTCGAACAACTTTAGTTGCAAACACAAACTCTACTAGTTTTGCAGTATGTTGCGACAAATATATTTCTCATGATGAAGATTTGGATGTAGATAAGAAATACCAACTCACAGATCTGTTGGAAGATATAGATGTCGCACAGATCAATGAAGCTTGAAATCCTGACTTCAATCCGAGATCTGTTAGAAGATATAGATGTCGCACAGATCAATGAAGCTTGAAATCCTGACTTCAATCTGCTATAGATTTAGCCATTTTTATGCAGCATCGAGATGACTTCTCCAGGATGCGTGCTCTGATACCCTGAGAAAGTTTATGAACAGGAAGTGATGGAGAGAAAACGAGAGAAAATTGAGATGAAAATACTTCTTCTGTTATTCAACTTCCGAGATCTACATCATGAGAGATTTCCCTTTTATATCTACACTAGCTCTCTCTTAAGAATCTGTTTTAGAGTTATTGAGCTGTTGAAGAAGATACAACTACCTAACTGAAGAGAAACTAACTGATTACCGGAAAAGGAAGAAACATAGTACAAGAACAGAGTGCTAATCAGAGAGCTCTTGGCTTTACAAGCTTCGTAGAATCAGTACAATCCGTAGCATCACCCTTATCTTTATCTTCTTTCATTTCTCTGTTTTTAACAGTAGTTCTTCTTCTTCCTGTACCCTTCTCGGCATCATTTATATATTCCGCTTCTTCCTCATATGCTTTCCTCCTCCTGTTCTTGATGGCATTATTAGTGGATGTGCTGCTGCTATTTACTGTAGTCTTAACACCAACTTTGGATAAAGATCTGTTACTCTATCTATAATGTTTATATTTTTGGGCTAAGAAATACTTCAATTGGGAACTGATAAGACGGAACCTGCAAGTTAATCATCTTCCATAATGGAAGTTATTTAGAGGAATTAGCTCTCTGATTATTTTTTTTCCATGACAAAAGGTAACTAATTCATTTTGTGTGTGTTCGAAGAATCTTTTTGAACTCGTCTTATGGGAATCTTTCGAATATACCCACTGTATCCACTTCTGTCCATTCTTCCCCTTGCCCGTTGCATTCCCTTGGCAATTGGGGTTGTTGAGATGAGAGAGGCACTGACAATGGCTGCAAACTGGACTATGGCTATCGCCTTAGTGCAACGGCGATCACGCTATTGGCAACGGGCTGATGATGATATCATTGAAGGAGAATGGTGGGATCTTCAGTAAGAGTGATGGTGTTGAATATAACACAGAAAGAACGCATCCAAGAATCGCTCCGTTTGCCTTTTCTCGGGACTCTAATTGAAGTTACAAGAACAGCAGATTATTTAACTTGCTCCGGTCAAGCAGGGAGATGTCATGTCGTGACAACTGTCCCCGCGGTGCTGCAAGAATCGTCAATCTGATTGGTATCGCTACACAATCTCTTCCGATGATGAATTTTCCACTTTCCTCTCTCTTGGACTTTGCCCACCCACAAACTCGTTTTCATCCTGACTTTATTCCGGATCTTTATATTCGAAGATCAATTCAACCTCTTAGCAAGTAGAGTAGATACATCAAGTATCTTCATTTCTTAAGGCGCAAAATATAGTTTCTTATCATTTCAAAACAACTTCTTTTGTTCGTGGTGTAGTCCGACAGTTTTCTTTAATTTTGATAAATTTTCCACAACCCAGAAAGGTGGTTTCTGGTTTCGAGGTACGATAGCACGAACACAGAGAGAGATCAAAATAATCCTTTTCCGCTTTTTTGGGTTCCCATCTTTAGCTATGATCTAGAAGAAGGATTCTGCTCTGAAGCAATAACAAGATGAGAAGCTGGAGTAAACCAAATCCGACATACACAGAGGACTTACAGACGTCTTCTTCCACGAAGGACAATAGGTAAACTACTTTGAAAGGTAGGGAATATTGGTCGTGTTCTATTGAGAACCCCATTCAACACGAATAGCCACGGAGACAAGAACAGCTTACGGGTATCCAAATTTAAATACAAGTATGAACTCTGAAACGTAAGCCACCAGTTGGGTACAGTACTAAACTGCTGCAGATATTTTTGCACATAAATTTGACACCTAGGAGTGGCAGCACTGAGATGCCAATTCCATTGCCAAAGATTGCCTCAGCACCACCAGTACCTGAGTTATGTCCGGCCTTTCTACTCCAGTTGGTCGTGTACAAGATTTTGCAATCTCTACCACTTTCCAAGCCGAGTCAATGTTGAACTTTCCTTGTAAACTTGGATCAATAATCATCTGTATTTCTTTAGTTTCAACTATAGGAGTCATCCACTGAAGTAAAAACACGTTGCGCACTGCGCCTCTAGTTACTGCTGGTTGTCCTGTAATTAGCTCAAAGAGTATGATTCCAAAACTATAAACATCACTTTTTCTGTCAGACCTTGAATATGGATAAAACCTGCAGAAGACATATGAGAATGTGGATGAGAAGACATGTTCTAGGTCATGATAAGGCTTCTCTTTGAATCTCATTGAGTCATATATCTTTTTTGTGCTTTATATATTTTGTCAAGTCCAGATTGTAACCACCTAAAAAGTGAAGATAATACCTATAAACCTTGCAATGTTTCACCGGTAGTTTTGCGTGTATCCAAGTAGAGAAGAAGGAATGGATATTAAAAAATGAGAAGTGACACACAAAATCTTAGGGAATGTCTGATTCTGTGTGTAAAGAGATTGGACAAGATTGAGTTTAGCCATTACTCAGGGTCGAAGTATCCTGGAGTGCCCAGAGGACAAGTTGGATAAGAATCAAGAGCTCGAGGTTCAAAAGCTGAGATACCGAAGTCAGCTATTTTAGCTTGCATTTTCTCATTCAACCAGATATTTGCAGCACTCAAGTCTCCATGGATGATGGGTGGATAGCAACCATGATGAAGATAATCCAAACCTGCAAGTCATTGCAAAAACTTTTTAAACCATGCCAGAGCGAAAACTGCTATAGTGGATATTTCATGTACATACCTTGTGCTACATCCACGGCAATTTGAAGTCTCTTACTCCAAGTCCAGAAACCTGCCCTGTCGCCTGTTAAATTGACACATCCACCCCATTATATATGAAAAACACACATTTTCAGGGTATTCTAGAGAAAGGACTGTACAAGAGAATGATAAAGTACCTGATAAGTTTTGTCGCAGATTTCCACCATCCATGAATTCATATATTAGTGCCTTGGTTTTGGTGCCATCACAATATCCAAGCAGAGGAACCAAATTTTCATGGTGGACAGCCCTGAGGTTTTTTGCCTGCAATATCATAAGTGTGCTTTACCAATGTCTATGCTGACGGTGGTTTGGGACCAAGTTTCTAAATAAGCATCCGTTTGCCTTGTTCTATCTAACCTTGGCTTGGAATTCCGTGGACCCTCTTATTGAAAAGCAAAAGAAAACCTTCACGGCAACTTCACTGCCATCCTCTAGTGTGCCGAAATATACGTTTCCAGATCCTCCTTCAACCAGAACTGTTCTGAAGTTCCTCGTCATCCTTGCAAGCTCACCATATTTAAAAGGTCCATCCTTTAATTTCAGCATTCTTTCCCTAGGTTCTAAACCAAAATCTTGCAATGAGTATTAACACAACAAATTCTGAAGATTGACAAGTAGAATATGAAGGAAAAACTTTGAAATATGCCTGCAGTTGAGAAATTCAACCTATAGGGCAGCATTTTCTAAAATTGAAGAGCTATATTCAAGGAGAAGATGACAACGAGGGAAAAAAAGGGAAGAGGGATTGAAGTTCTGGCACCTTATGGAGCATTGGACTAATCAGGGAAAGTAGTATTCTCAAATTTTACTTGTTTCGCATGCTTGTCATGGATGAATTTAGGCTCATTAATTATTAGGAACTCAGGTAAATATGACCAACGTGACTCTAGAACTATCTAGCACATCATGATCATCCTCCCTCTAGGAGGACACTCTTCTTCTTCTTCTTCTCTTCTTTTTTTTTTTTCTTTTTTTTGGTGGTCTATTGTTTTCCAAAATCACTTTCCCTTCCACCTTAACATGATGTTTGCTGGAAGAATCCAGCAAGTATTATTCAGCAAAAGTAACCGACTTAAAGAGCCTACAAATAGGCCCGAGGAACTTTTGGAATGATGGGCACAAGCACAAACGAGAGAATTATGAGCATGAGCGCACATGAGTTTCGTGGCTGAAGCGTTAAGATGCGAGAAGTACCAGTGACAACTAGCCGGCCGACTAAAGCTCTGATGCAGCCGTCGGTATAAACACATGGCTGACAGATTGTCGCTGCCGCTGCTGATGGTGATGATGCTGAAGATTGAGAAAAAGCATGGTTGAAATCGTCAGGATCTTGAGTGGGATCAAAGGTGGCGAATTTGAAGACCATTTCTTTCCTTCCGCTCGGCTCCTGAAAACCAAACCTTGTGCTCTGTCACCGCCTGAACTGAACAAAATGTCTACGCAAAGGACATGTTCCTTTTTATCAGAGGAACAGGATTTGAGGATGATGATCAGGAGAAATATATGTTTTATGAGTTGTCAATTGCATCATGATTACTGCAGGAGAAACTAGAATGGCGGCTTCAAAGGGGGCAGATGAGAAGCATTTTTCTTGCAGTTTGAACTTTGAATGGGTCATATAGTGAGAATCAGTAAAATGGAGAGATATGCTTTGACCATCAGATAAAGTCACGGTCAAGTAATTGCCGCTTTCCGATGACCCGATTCCCGTTGACAATGTGAATTTCTCGATGCTGTAATTCTCAAAGTTCTTGGGGGATATTTGGGTCCCACTCCGATGTTTGACCGGAAACCTTGGGAGGTAAGGTAACCGTCGAAGAAAAGGACAGAATCCTTCTTTTTGCCCCTATCATTGACACATTCTCTCGCTAAAAAAAGGCCAGACTCCTTAGAAAATTTCAAAATTTAAGTGCAGTCTCAAATTTACTCTGAATCTTTTTTATGTCGTGAAATATTATAAACTTTCATTTCAAACCCAAATCTCCCGCACGCTTAATTTTCTATCTGAGGCTTCATTCATTTGGCGAAAGATAATTTTTAGAAAAACGTTTTTTGGATTTTTCGACATTGGTTTCACAGAAAATAAATTGGTAGGAAATTTTTTTTTTTCCATCAACAAGAAAATGTCTTCTAAAATATGGTAAAATGTTTTCTGCCTCTCATTTCTTCTTTCACCAAACACATTTTCCTTTTATTTTTATAATATTTTATTTTTTATTTTTAAAAATCAAGTTTTTAATTATTTTTTATTCTTTTCTTTCTTTTCTTTTTTTCCTTGGTCGGTTGCCAGCCACGATGGCAACTAGCCGGTGATCGGCTATAGGTGAGCTATATTATTGATTTTCTTGCATTTCAATTGAAAAGCTATCGTCGTTATGCATTACCATGGGTGCTTTTGCATTTAGCCCATGAATCCTAGCATTTCTTATTGATTGTCCCTTTGACGTGATTTATTTATTTAATTTTTACTTCGCTCAATCACGCCTCTTTTTGGAAACAGGTGTGTAACTACAACATCTTGGAGATTCATGAACTATTGAACATGTTCACGGACCAGGCTAATTCATGGAGTGGGGTTAGCCAAAGTAAAATGGACTAGTGTCTCGCTGTATGACAACCAAAGAATCAACAAATGAACATACGTGGAAAAGCATCAAAGCAGCACGTTCATTGTCCAGGTTACAATACAAAGTCTTATGTAATTCTCAGAATCTAGACACTTTCATCGTCGATTTTTAAGCTGAGCAACAACTCTGGGGATTATTATCTGGGATGTGTTATTTGATCAGTCTTCGTGGCAGAGACAAGAACCAGACTCCGCCATGTCCATATCAAAATTTGGGCTGCCGAATTGACACGAGGGCGTAATAGCATCATTTTGGTACTCCTCCCATCTCTTCTCCAAGTTGATAGCCCCTTCCAGAATTTGGACTACTTCCGTCATATCAGGTCGTCTTTCGGGGTCGAGTTGTGTGCAGAGAAGAGCTAGTTGGATCAATTTCTTGACTTCGCTTTCCTTGTACTCGCTCCGAATGTGGGCATCAACCAGCCTTTCCAACTCTTCATCTTTGACAAGCACGCCTACCCATTCAGGTAGCGGCAGCCCCGGTGGACTGATCCTTCTTTGAGCACTTCGACCACTGATGAGTTCGAGAAGGATCACGCCGAAACTATAGGCATCGCTCTTCACCGAGCACATTCCACTCTTCGAGTACTCTGGATCAAGATAACCGTACGTCCCACCTATTTGGGTGCGGAGAAAGCTGAGGCTAAAGAAGACGGCTTCCTTGGCAACACCCTTCTCTTCATCCTTGTCCACGAAGATGGCCATTCCGAAATCGCCAATACAAACCTCAAAGTTCTCGCCCAGCAGGATGTTTTGGGGCTTAATGTCCCGATGGATCACGCCATGATCATGCAGATGGGAAATCCCTCTTGCAGCTCCGACAGCTATCTTCTTCCTTGTGGACCAATCAAGCGGGAGCTTCGCGGATGGTCGTCCTCTTAGAAACGAGGACAAGCTTCCATTAACCATGAAGGAATACACGGGGATGTACTCTTTCGGTTCCAACGATGAGCAAAAGCCGAGAACCTGGATCAGGTTCGGATGCGAGGGCGTGTTACCCAATTTCACTTCTGCATGGAACCCTCTCATTTCAAAATGGGAATGCTTGGCGATTCTTTTTACAGCCACTCGAGAGCCGTCTGCCAAGAGTCTATATACACGACCAAACGCGCTCCTGCCCACAAACTTTTCATCGCTGAAGTAGTTGGTAGCTGCCTGTAGCTCGTGGAAAGTGAATTTTTTAAGGCGACCATGGCAAACCTCCAGATCAGACCCAGGAAACGGGAGAGATTCACTTGGCCTGCAACATGAACAACCAGATTTGGAAGACTGAATTGTCCGGTGCAGTGAAGCCCTGGCAGTGGCCTGGCAGGATGTCTTTGGTTTCTTGAAACTGCAACCGGGAATAGACAGCAGCCAAACCGCTGATGATCGAGAAGCAAGCGGCGAGTTGGCATTAATGTGACGGCCCAAGCGTGGGGACGTGTCTCCTGTCCCACATCGCTTAGAGGAGAGTCATGAGGCTAGTTTATAAGGCTTGGGTCATCTTAATTTGTATAACGCGTTTTAGAACTGCGAAAACTCAGTATCATAATATTACACAATGAAGCCCGAGTCATTATAAATTATATCAGAATTGATTCCGGACCACATGTGGGGTCACAGTATAAAATCTTTATCCGCCTAACGTTGTGTCTTGACCGAATAGTGCTCTTCTCATCCTAGAAATTGTCATCTTTAGAGTACTTACAAACCCAAAGAAAATTGCTCCTCGATTTTTGTGTTCAACCCAACAGTTATTTAACATAATTGATGTAATCTAATCCAATCAAACTGTGCGTAAATGAATAGCGGTGCATAAAACAGCACCACGTGGAATGGCAAGTAAGCCCCCGGCACGGTAGGATAGGTTGATTACACCTGCCCTCTCAACTACTTTTAGTTCTCTCTATTTTTGCAAATAAAATATGAATTTTATTTCAAACATTGACATCACAATATACTTTTTTATAAAAATTCATGAAAATTGAAATATTTATATGCTAATAAAATGCATATGATTATCATACCATGTCCGTGGACTAAATTGGTTTTTTTTTTTTTTTTTTTTTTTGTATATCAATCAAAAGTACATGAAAAATCACATGTTGTTTTAACTCTCTTACGGATTTGCAAAAGAATTTAATTTTGCTCCTTCTGACGTAATAAATTGGCCAAAATGCTAATCAAGTAAAAGTCCGGCGGTGCACAAAGGCAGCAGCATATGAAATTCTGAAACGTGGCAATGTTCGATGACTCTTACTCTCTTGTTGTTTTTGAATCTTTCTCTGCAGTTTGGAAAAATAAATGTTGAAAAGTCAAACTTTTCCTTTTCTATTACTTTCATGGTTTCATGACAAAAAGATAACCTTTTTGCTGGTTCGAGCATTTCAGCAATGTTCGACCAAAAAAGAATAGAAAACATTTCAGCAATGAAAGAAAGACAAAATAACACGGGGATTTTTAAGGAATATTGTTGCACCTTAACCCCCACAGATATTTACTGCTAGATTGAAACAGAAAGATCATGGCCATTGAATTTGAGCTAGTTGCAACTAGTTGCCAATTTTCACAAAAGATTGGACGTCCAACCCGTTAAAAAAATGGACGCTATGTTCTTGATCACGACGGATGGCTACAAATCTTTGTAAGCTTTTAAAAAATTTAAACGTATTTAAAATTCAAACTACGATGTAACATCATAAATTATTAAAAACCGTGTTGATTAAAAAATTTAAAATTTACAAATTCTGTTCTAGGTTACAACGAATCTTTATGTCATAATCAGAAAGAAAAAAAAAACACAAAAAGAAAGAATACAAATTGACGGCGTTTTGACTTTGTTTACAATGACCGGTAATGACTATTAATAAATCAACGCGATTGAAAAAGTCCAAATTCACAACATTTTGCTCTTAACAACGACAAAACATCCTAACTCATCATAAACTGTCGTGTTTCAAACATATACTCTTGAAGAATTAATATCTTCAATATGGGTGTCTTTTTATGAGTCAAATTGGCATGAACAGATATTGAGAGTTTATATCAATGCGTTTTTTTTTTCTCTTTAAAGCTAAAATATATTACAGTATTAGTATAATACATAGATGAAAGCAATATGCATTTGGCTTGAATACGTGGATAGGGGTGCTACTTCCATGGGTTGCATTTGCTGCTGACGTCGCTTCTCTAAAAATTGACAATTTAAGGTAAAACATGACAACAATGTTATCAATCTGATAACCTAACAGGAGTAAATACACTCAAACTAAGCAGAAAAAGATTCAATGGTATATGGTATAAAGCTCAAGTTGAGGCAGCCACAATCTCACGGGTGAATCTCGAGTGACAGGTTCTTGGTAGGATCATCTAGGACCAGATAATTGTTCTTCCCCTGGACAAGAAATAGAGTTGCTCGAACTCGAGAGACTATGTGGGCCAGATAATCTGTCTTCATGTTGATACTCCTCCCATCTTTTCTCCAAGCCAATAATTCCTTCAAGAAATAGGACTGCTTCAGCCATATAAGGCCGCTTTTTGGGGTCGAATTGCGTGCAAAGTAGAGCCAGACGCACAATTTTCTCGAATTCACTCTTGTCGTGGCCGCCCGGCATATTGGTGTCGACTAGCCTTTCCAACTGTTCCTCCTCTAAAAGGGAGTGTGCCCATTGAGGCAGCCCCAGTTCATTTCCATCGAGGCAGGTTGTTTCCCTAGCTCTACGACCACTTATGAGCTCAAGAAGCGTCACGCCAAACCCATAAGCATCGCTCTTTACCGAGTTTCTTCCAAGAAAGCTCTCCGGATCCATGTAACCAAGCGTTCCCATTGCGCAGTCGGTAAAATAATCGTCTTCACCGTTGGGTCCTCTTTCGGAAACAGCCTTCTCTTTGTACTCGTCCATGAACAAGGCCATCCCAAAATCTGCAACACGAGCCTCAAAGTTCTCATCCAAAAGTATATTAGCAGGTTTAATGTCCCTGTGAATTATCCTCAGATCATGCAAATGGGAGATCCCTCTCGCAGCTCCAATTGCTATCTTCTTCCTGGTGGGCCAATTAAGTTGGATCTTCTCTGTCGACTGTCCTCTTAGAAGGGAGTCTAGACTTCCGTTGGGCATGAAAGCGTACACAAGCATGTGTTCTGCTTGTTCTCCACGTTTCGATGACGAACAAAACCCTAGAACCCGAATCAGATTCCGATGGCAGATCATGTTCCCCACTTTTACTTCAGCATGGAATGTCCATGGCTGAGAGGCACGTCTATCGAGTCTTTTTATCGCCACCCTCGAGCCGTCCCCCAAGGCTCCTTCGTACACATAACCGTACCCACCCTGACCCAACTTCTTTGTCTCACTGAAGTTGTTGGTAGCGACCTTCAGCTCGCGGAAAGTGAACCTTTTGAGGCGCCCTGCCTCTGGACATTGGAGCGTTTCGCTTGGCCTCCACCAACCAAACTTGGAAGCGGAATTGGCCAAGCGCAGAGAAGCTCCAGCAACGACCTGGCGGGGTGTTATAGCTTTGATGAAACTGCGGCCAGCATAATTAAGCGGCAGACAATTCGTTGATGACTGAGAAGCAGGCGGCGAATCTGGATCGAAATCAGGAGGATCTTCGGTGAGATCCAAGGTTGAAAACTTGAAGACCATGATGGTTCTGCGCTCTTATGAAACAACACACTTTTTGGAATTTAAGATCGGATTGCTCGAATTTATCTTTCCACGAACGGGAATAGGAGAAGGAAGCAGGAAGAGTTTTCTGCTGCAGAGGTAAGTCTGGCCGAATCTGGATATTCAGACTTTCAAATTTTGGTGGTCTGTTAATTCGAGAAAATATTCAGTGGTTGCTAATCACCGCTGAGAAAATATTGGGTGGTCCTGGTCAGCGTGGTCTCTGACCACTTAAGAATCGACACATGGAAGTGTGGGATCAGCTCACCAACAAACGAATTTAAGCACAAAAATAATCTCATTTCTCTCTCACTAGCCTGCACACACTAGCCCCATACGCTCTCTCTCTCCCCTGCTCTGCAAACATTTATTTCTTTGTCTCATTTACTCTTCCCTCCCCCACACCTCCACGTGTCGCTTCCTAAGTAGTGGAAGACCACGTTGACTTGGCAATCCGGGACTAGTCAATATTTTCTCCGTGTTATCTGCGTGCGTGGCACACATGATCCATTAAAATGTTGACACGTGTCTAGTGACGTGAAAATTAAAAGAAGGGAAAATAAGAACTTTGCAGGCTTGTCAGTGATGCTCTCTGCTCATCTAAGAGGCGTTTGGTAACGATTCTGTTCTCAAGAGTAATTACTGATCAGAAATAATTTTTTTTTATTCTGTTCTCGGAAATTGATTCTAAGCATTTTAAGCCGTTTGGTAACTGTCCAAAATTTCTGATTTTGGAATAGAATTACGTTTGGTATTGTGCTTTCATTGATTATGTTCCAAATTAATTTCTTTTAATTTTTAAATAATTTTTATACTTTTTTTCATTTTTTCCTTTTCTTTTTTTTTTTTTTCTCCTATTCTTTTTTTTTTTTTTTTTTTCAGCCCGTTCGTTCGGCCGACCGGAGACGAGGGTTGGCGACCTCACCGAGCGTCGCCGGCCCTCGTTGGGCTCGGCCTCACCAGAGTGGCCAGGCCGACCTCGCTGAGGTTGGGCAAGGCCCACCTGGCCACCAGTGGGGCTGGGCAAGGCCCGCCTGGCCGCCGGTGGGGCTAGGCATTGGGAGGCTTGCCCAGCCCCGCTCTAGATTCCTCCCTCCTCTATCTCTCTTCCCCTCTCCGTCTCGCAAAGTTCGACAACCATTGGATGACCACCTCCAAACGCTCTGTTTCAATTGCTGGGAAACAATGGACGCTTGGTGGCTTTGGGGTTGGAGGGCTCTATGGCATGAGCTTCCCTCTGAAGAAGGGGTCATCAGAGAGAAACAAACGCGAAATGTTGGCGTCCATGCAGTTGTGGCGGTAGTTGGATGACTCGGAGGAGAGGACGAAGCCAGACTCCCTGTCGATGTCGTCGCCGTCCTTTGTATTGGCACTATCGTCGTCTTTGTTGCCCACTCGTCCTACTTCCGTCTCTCCAATTCCTCCTCCTCCTATGCGAACGCTGCCTTCATCCATTGAGATGATCAGTTTGAGCATCACCCATCGGTAAGCCCTCTGCTCTTGCCTAGTGCTTGAAATTTGTTGCCCTTACTTTTGGGATGATTAGCTGCCCTTGATTTTATGCATCCTTAAGAGAGAGAAAAAATGCTTGAGCAGAAAAAAGCGAACATTTCCAGATCCTTTTTCCTCACCGCCGTCGAAGGTCGCCTGCCTTCACCGGTTGCCATTAGCCATCGAGTTTAGGGAGGGTACAAAACCATCCTCGTTCTTCTCTGTTTTGTGTTCGGAAACCTTGAAGAGACAATACTGTGCTTGATTGTTGTTCGTAGTTTGGATTAAAAAATTGCCTTCGCTTTGAATGTGAGACTTGTGTTGACGGTGCACATGACCTGTTCAACAAATTGTTCATGAGATGTATCTACAAAACTGTCACACCCCGGTTCACAAGAAGAAGGGGCATGACACGGCCGTCCTTTTTTCAAAGGACGCAGCCTCAATGTAACCAAAAATTCAACCCGATATCAACATATATACATCCACATATATATATTTGACAAAAAGGGGCAATTTGTTACAATATCAAAGTATATCTATAATTCACAAAAAATCAAAACATAAACCTTCTACAAAGACTAGCTTATAAACCCATTAACTATGCACAAGTCATACCAAAAAGTTCCACCACAAAAGTCCTCCCCGAACGAATGCTCACGCCTATTCGCGACTCGCTGAAGAACTTGAAAAACAAGTAGATGAGAGGAGTGAGCTACCACGGCTCAGTGAGCAACACATTTCTCCTAAGCGAATCGAGAAATCACTATGCACATTTTAAAATATAACTCAAACACCGAAGATACCAATTGTCCAGTCCATTAGTCAATCTCATAAAACATGCATCAATGGTCTATTCCATTGATTAATCTCATCAAATCATATCGATGGTCCATTTCATCAACCAAACTCAAATCACCGCCAATGGTTCATCCCATTGACCAATTCATGCTCAAATGTCTAACCATGGTCACGCGTAATGCCCATGACAAAACGACTAAAATTCCTCCATTGGCAAGGTCTCCACCTATTATTAGCCGGTGGCTCGGCCCACAAGGATATCCAAGAATAGTATGTGCATACCCACACACCCCTCAGGGTCAACAGAGACATTGAGCACCAACCACCAATCATAATATCCAGTAATCCAACATCAAAAAGAGAATCATATCACAACTCGAAATTTGATATATAAATATCAAAGCATTCTCCAAAACATTTCAAGATTCTTTCACTTTCACAAAGAATTTCACAAATCATTTTTCAAACAATCATTCAAATCGAAGTCGGAATATAACTCCCTTCGAACAACAAAAATGTCAATAATAGCTCGATCATGTTTTATGCAATAACATATGCTTTTTATCAACTCATAGAGTATTTAATCCACCACATTTCTCAAAACATGAGTTTAAAATACAAAGAAGAAATAGTGTCACTTACCTGAGAAAAGCCAAAAATTAACTACGACGCTCATACGAACCAACGCATTCGGATTCCTAACAATTAACGAAAAAAATAATATTAAAAGGCCGAGTAAAAAGGATATTCTTATAATGACTCGCCTAAACTAGGCCTATTAGTCAATAAAACGACACCTACACACCCCAAAAACTCACAATTTAGCATAAACCCATCATTTTCAGCTAGGCGTGGCCCATGCGCCAACTTCGTCACGCCATAACTCCCTCCACAAAATTCCGTTTCAAGCCGTCTTATAATCTTTAGAAAGCTCTCTTAACGTACAACAACAACCCCAACTCAGTTGCCCCAAAACAGTACCGAAAACAACAAAAAATGAGACTCGAAGTCATTGTTCGCTACAGTACTAGATTGCGCCCCCAACTTCAAAATTCCGTTCCAAACAAACTGCAAGCTCAAATCACAATCCATAAAATACTATAGCTTCACAACATCCCAAAGTACCATTTCTAAAAAATATACAGCTTAACGACTCAAAAATCGAGCTTCGCCACACAAATACCCAAGAAATCCGAATTTTGAGCCCTAATTACGGCGATTGCTTCAAGTAAGTGATTAAAGGCTTCAATTTCTTACTGGCCTTGCAAAACACCCTTGAGTCGGCTTGATGAGGCGTTCGGATCACAAGCGCGCCAAAATTTTTCCCTTTTTCTCTTTTTCCTTTCTCTTCTTTCTCTCCTCCCCTGTTTCGTGTTTTCCCCTGTTTCTACCAGCTACTCTTCTCTTTCTCTCCCTCTTTCTCTCTTTTTAAAGCTCAGCCGAAGGTTCCACAGTTCTCTTCAGCCTCCCTTTTTGACTTTTCAAACCTTTCTTTTCCTTTTTCTTTCTTTCTTTCTTTCTTTCTTTTTTTTTTTTATTTATTAAAGAGCCCATATATTAAAAAAACAATACTTTCTGATGCTAAATCCGAAGATTAATCATTGTAGTTTGTATGTTATAAACCGATTAGTGGTCATTTGGAGTAATTTTCATGAAATTTTTCCGTCATGAGATTCTCTTTTGCCCTTTTTTTTTTTCTTCGTTTTGAGAACAAGGAAAACATTGACACCAGTTTAGCTTTAAGCATTTTCATGAGCATTTTATTTCATAATGTTGGGATTAACGAATTCCCAAAAACCGGATTCGACACTAAATCGAACCCTTAAAACGAATGCAGAAGACAAGCTCGGGAAAATCACTTATCACCGATCCTAAAGCATACCACGGATTCAAGCGTACCTTGTTAGTCACAGATTAAACACCGACGCCGATAAGAAGAAGAGAATTTAGCCATGTTCGATCCGATGACGCCAATTCGCCTTGAAGGGAAGAAAAATGTTGCCTTGTGCTTACTGTTTTTCTTTTTGGAGAGAGAGAGAGGGAGAGGGACGTACGTACGTTTATGATTCCAAAAAAAGTGCGTCCTCCCTCTCTCTCCTCCCTTATATACGTCCCCTCTAAAATAGAATCGTACTCCTTCATCGTATTCCTCCATTCATGGGCCCTAATTTTGTGGGCCGGGCTATTAGGCCCAACATGGGCAGACGGGCCTTAAGGCCATCACATTAATAAAACCATCATCTCCCACTCGCACATGGTGGGCCGAACAGGATTCTCTTTACCTCTCTTCAACATTCATACCGATGAATAATTCATGCGACCAACATACTTTGAGAACTCGTTGCTATACATCTGTTAGGAATATATAGCAGCTCATAATGGGCATCACACTTTGAGTAAATTTAGTATGCAGTACCATAGATCGATCGATCACATTTATATCTCTCTTGATCTCTTTTAAACAATGATATATATTGTATTCACAATTATGATTATTACAAAGATAGTCATAATTGGTCGACCAATGAATACAAAACCACAATGTGATTCTTCAAATTCGATCTCCCTCTTCCCTTCAAACTCTCAATTTCAATTCAACTTGCTTTTCTAGAAATGCCCAATTAGATCGAATCAACACATGACCATTGGCAACATCCTAAGATAGCCAGCATTAAATAGAAATCTCGAGAATAAGTAAGAGTCCTGAGGGTACTAAAATTGAGGAACTCATTTCCTCAAGAGTCTCACATGGCATAAAAGTTGAGATCAAACTTTTTGCCACTCATATTAGTCGTCTCATGCATACGTAGTATGAAATACGTATTACGGCATTAACTCCTTTCCCATGGAGCGTATGTCTACACCTTCAATACCGTACAGATGATAGTTCAGATATACTAAATGTCTAACTTGAGTTCACGTATCTACTCATTCACAAAATTTATCAGAACTCGCATCTGGCATCTTAGACAGATAAAGTAAAATATGTGGGGTATTTTACTTTCAGACATAGTAAGTATTATGTCATCATCTTAACATTCAGTTAAAGCGACACACGTATTTTAAGCTTGAGCTCTCGATTACCACCTAGATAATAAGCTTAAAAACAGTCTCATCTCTATTTATCACACAGTAAATAGAGGCGATTACCCGTGTGAGTGGGCTAATCTTTTATCTGTCTGACATACTTTCTCAATTTAAAGTAATGCACTGAGCCATAAGATGCATAAAGATCATACAAGGATTCATAGGCATTAATAATGAAACAACACTAGTTCAAAATTGTGAACAACTCAGGGAAATTACAATCCAGTACATCAGACTCTACGCAATCCTAGAGATTTTACATGACCACAAAACACATCTCTAGGTATTGGCTTTGTCATAGAATCTGCTACCATTCTATGCGTAGATATGTATTGTAAGTTCACATCCTTTCGTGCAACCATATCTTTGACAAAGTTATACTTGGTATCTATATGTTTGGTCTTGCCATGATATTTTGGATCTTTGGTGTACGTTATAGCTGCTTGGCTATCACAGTTAACCAATAATGGATTTGCAGCTTTCTCAATAACACCTAAATGATCCAAAAATCTCTTAAACCAAACTCCTTCTTGTACTACTACTGATAATGTCACGAACTCAGCTTCCATCGTGGACAAGGCTATACACGTTTGCTTCTTACTACTCCATGATATGGCGCCATTGTTTAGTAAGAAAACAAATCCAGAGGTAGATTTTCTTTCATCTAAATCTCCTCCCCAATCAGCATCTGAATAGCCTTCAAGTCGCAGATCTTTTCCTTGGTAATTCAACTTGTAATCAGCAGTTCCCTTCAGATACCTCAGTATTCTCTTAACGGCTTTCCAATGTCTTTGGACCTCTGGATTGGATTGGTATCTACTCACCATTCCAACTGCAAAACATATGTCGGGTCTTGTACACATCATAGCATACATCAAACTCCCAACAGTACTAGCATAAGGAACATGTTTCATTTGTTCCTTCTCTTGTGGAGTCCCTAGACACAGTCTATGACTCAATCCTTCACCTTTTGTAATAGGAGTGTCTATGGGTTTACAATCTTACATACGAAATCGTTCAAGAACCTTATTTATATATGTTTCTTGCGAAAAAGACAACGATCTCTTCAAACGATCTCTTGAAATCTTAACTCCAAGAATGTATGCAGCCTCACCCATATCTTTCATCTCAAAGTTGGAAGACAACCAACTCTTGACAGTATTTACAAACTCTATATTGTTTCCGGCAATCAGTAAATCATCAATATATAATTATATGATCACAAATTGATCCTTGGATCTTTTGATATATACACAATGATCCTTATTAATCATTGTAAAATCATATGCCATTATGGCATTATGAAAATGTATATATCATTGTCTCGATGACTGCTTGAGGCCATATATCGATCTCAAAAGTTGACATACTTTTTCTTCTTGGCATTTCACTATGAAACCAGCAGGTTGTTCCATATATATTTCTTCCTCTAATATACCATTGAGAAAAGCAGTCTTTACATCCATCTGATATAACTCAAGATCCATACTAGCCACTATTGCCAGAATAATGCGAATCGAGGTAAATCTCACTACAGGAGAAAATGTATCTTCATAATCAATTCCTTCATGTTGATTATACCCATTTGCCACAAGGCGAGCCTTATGCCTTTCATCGAGCCATCAGCCTTTCGCTTTATTTTGAGAACCCATTTGTTCCCAATAGTTCTGCGTCCTTTTGGAAGATCAACCAGTTCCCAGACTTGGTTTGATTTCATTGACTCAATTTCCTCTTCCATTGCATGAATCAATTTTTCCTTACTAGGGCAATTCAGAGCCTCATTAATATTTCTTGGCTTATCCTCATCTTACAGAGCAATCATAAAAGTTTCCCCTTCAATGTCAAAACGTCGACGGAGAATATTTTGGCGACTTGTTCACCGTATGGGAGATTGTACACTTTGCACATCATTCCCCATTATGCTCCCACTTGGATTAGATAATGATGATGTCGTCTCATCATGTGGATGTAATTGAGAATGAGTTGAATTCAATTAATCACTTCTCATATTACTCCCACTTGGACGAACTCCACTAATATCATTATCTTGATCCAAGGTCTCAAATAGGGAGTAATCTTCCCATATTTCGCCCTTCTTAGGAAATTCATCCTCTAAGAATGTGACATCTCGTGATTCAAATTCAGTTATACTCACACTTTCCTGCTCACCTATGAACACATACATTTTCGAGTGTTCGGAGTATCTTACGAAAATACCTTTCTTTCCTCTGGGACTCAATTTCCCAAACATGTGTGAGGACTCATGTGTATAGGCAGCACAACCCCATGGCTTAAGAAAACTTAAGTCCGGTTTTCTACCTATCCATAACTCATATGGAGTGGAAGTAACTGATTTGGAAGGCACCCGGTTAAGTATATAGATAGCGGTTAACAACGCATCACTCCAAAAAGTAATAGGTAAGTTAGCATGCGCCATCATGGACCTAACCATTTCTAGTAGGGTTCTGTTTCTTCTCTCCGCAACACCATTTTGTTGAGGAGTATACAGAATAGACAATTGTCTTTCTATTCCTTTTTCATCACATAATTTTCTGAACTCATCAGATAAATATTCTCGACCTCGATCGGATCTCAATGTTTTTATTTTATTGTCTAATTGATTTTCTACCAGGTTCATAAACCTTTTGAAGCAACTTATTTCTTCAGATTTATGAGAAATCAAATAGACATATCCGAATCGAGTATAATCATCTATAAAAGTGATGAAATAAACAGCCCCATGCCTTTCTTTCACATTCATTGGACCACAGACATCAGAATGGATAAAATGCAGAGGAAATTCAGCTCTTTTACCTTTTCAAAATGGTTTCCTTGTCGTTTTTCCTTCTAGGCAATGCTTACATATGGGCAAATCAACTTTTTCAATGTTGCCCAACAAGCCCTCTTTGGCTAGTCTATTCATACGTTGTTGGCCAATGTGACCAAGTCTAGCATGCCACACATTCACATCATTATCATATGTATTAGGAGACGTGAAAATGGAATAACAAACATTTGCATTAACATAGTCAATATCTAATACAATGAAACCATCCAGATAATAACCACAACCATAGTAATTTGTATCCAAAAACAAATCAACACCTCTATTATAGAAGTCCATATTAAAATCTAGTTTAACCAACACTAAAACAGACACTAAATTCCGACGAATCTCCGGAGCATACAATATATCATGTAGGAACAAAGTGCGTCCACCACGCATATTCAGTTGGCACGTGCCAATTCCTTTCACTTCAGCTCTGGAGTTGTTTTCCACATAGATCCACTTAGTTCCAGTTGGTACTCATCGGAATTTCACGAAGGACCCTCTATCCTTCGCTACATGGTTTGTCGCTCCTGAATCCACAGTCCACAAAGGATTAGACTCAGTTAAGAACACATAACTCGACACAAAAGTAAAGTTTTGAAAAGTACAAGGGGTGTTTACCTTCTTCGGCTCACGACAGTCGCGAGCATAGTGACCCTTCTTGTCACAGTTGTAACACTTCACCCTTACAAGCTTCTTCATGCAAGGACGCTTTCCTCTTTCATGTTGGTTAAACTTGGGTTTCTTCCCTGAAGAACCTGCTTCCTTGCCTTTCCATTTATCAAACCAGTTAGGGCGTTTGCGCTTGGAGCTCGAAGCTCCATGTGAGCTAGAACTAGCATGATAGAGTTCAGCATCCGGCTTAGCCGCCAAGAGGCGATCCTCTTCCAGCTCAAGATGGTGCACTGCATCCTCAAAGGTTTTGGTATTTTCATTATGGGTCAGGTGCACTTTCATATGCTTCCAACTCTGAGACAAGGAACGAATCACTGCTTGCACTTGCTGCTCATCAGTGAGGACATGGCCAGAATCTTTCAGCTCATTAATCATGTTTGACATCTTTCTAAGATGTTGCTTCATGGTCTGACCATGAGGCTTCTTATAAGAATCAAACCTAATAGTGAGCTGCCTCAGTCTAGTCACCGAAGTATGACCAAATCTTGCTACCAATACTTCCCACATTTCCTTGGCATTGTCAAAACGCCTAAACTCTCGCATGACGTCATTTTCCATGCTGCTTAGCAATGTGATGCGAGCAAGAGAGTTCTTTCTTTTCCATGTAGCAAAAGCTTCATTATCTCTTTTGTGCTGTGCAGTGTTTCATTCTTCAAGTTCTACCATAGTCAGGTTAAGAACTTCTAGTGCCTCTTGCTCTTCTAGCACATATTGGATTTTCATGTGCCATATTTCATAATTGTCACCATTAAGCTTTTCACATTTGTTCAGCTCGGCAACTATGCTCTTTGTGGCTGAAGCAATTGATCTGAACACATCAGACATATATGCACGAATTATTAATTCCTATCATTTATGCATCCCTTTTGCACAAATCCATCATATTAATGAATAATTTCAAGTAAGGTTTCAGAATCAAAAGGTCACTAAGTTTCCAATCATCCTCCAAAAATCCTAACTTAAAACTATCATTAATATAATTGTCTTATGTAAAATAAATTCTATGAAGCTACAAAAACTTCTATGAACTACCCACAGCAACCAGCAATGACAAAAAGTAAATAATATTTGACATCCAATAGAATAATAATGCTTTCACATAATACAACTAACATATCGATTGCTACATCAACAACAATCAGGTAGTAAACATTACATAAAATGTCCACAAAGCACACTTAACAAAGATCAGCCAATACATCTAACACCAAGTCAGTACATGAACTGGGAAAGATCTTCTTTTGTTCAATTTCTTGATCTTTTCCCTTGTAACAATCCAGTAATATTCATCTACAAAATTCATCACAATTTTCCTATATGAAGCAGCTTTGTTGACATCTCATATGCGATTCAACACTCCTTGCCATTCAGGTGAAATGGTGTTTATGAATAATCGCACTATCTTAGACTGTGGCATAAGACGACCATTCCATATGACCTTTTGAATTTTTCCGTTGACTTCAAAGACGTGATCAATTAAGTTACCACTCTCCTATCGATGATCAGTTAGCTCAGCTATCAACTTAGAAAACCTTTCCTTTTGTTCATCGGTAATTGCGCGAATAGGTGTGCGCAACCTGAGGGGAGGCATTGTTCCTGCAACAAATGCAGAACAAATAAGGGATCACATATAATCCACATAAACTTAATTAGAAAAAGAAACACATTCTTTTCCTCCCTTTTTTTTTTTTTTTTTTTTTTTTTTTTGGGTCAACGATCAAAGTCAACGGTCAACGGAGGTCAACGGTCAACGGTCGTCGGGTGGCCGGTCCGACCAGACTAACCGGTCGTGCCGGTCGTGCCTTGCACGCGCGAGCGACCGGCCGGATCTCGGGTCGGGTGGCCAGCCGATGACCGACCAGCCAACGGTCGTCGGCGATGACGTCATCGATGACATTTTCCCAGCGGTTACCGACCGTTGGGTGACGTCACGGTGACGTCAGCACGCGTCAGTTCACCAACCGGCGCGTGCCGATTTGCCGGCCGGCGGCGCCGCGCACGTGCCGGTTCGCCGACCGGCGCGTGTAGCGCACGCGCTGGCTGATCCAGCGCTTCGGGCGCGTCGCGCCCATGCGCAGCGGCTTCTGGCCGCACGTGTGGGCGCGTCCCGCGTCTCCTGGCGGCGCACGACCCGTCGACAGACTCGTCTCGACAAGCCCTTTCATCCTATACCTTCAGAAATCAATTTCGAGTTATAGAAACTCGAAAAAATGGATGAACAGTGCTTGGGTGTCGGGATTTTTCGCCCGGATCGGTGTCAGCCGATTATTTTCGTGAAAAATCAATCAAAAAACATGAAAGGAGTCGGGAAAACATGGACTAGGGCTCTGATACCAATGTTGGGATTAACGGATTCCCAAAAACCGGATTCGACACTAAATCGAACCCCTAAAACGAATGCGGAAGACAAGCCCGGGAAAATCACGTATCACCAATCCTAAAGCACACCACGGATTCGAGCGTACCTTGTTAGCCACAGATTAAATACCGACGCCGATAAGAGGAAGAGAATTTGGCCCTGTTCGATCCGATGACGCAAATTCGCCTTGAAGGGAAGAAAAACGTTGCTTTGTGCTTACTGTTTTTCTTTTTGGAGAGAGAGAGAGGGAGAGTGACGTACGTACGTTTATGATTCCAAAAAAAGTGCGTCCTCCCTCTCTCTCCTCCCTTATAAAAGTCCCCTCTAAAATAGAATCGTACCCATTCATCGTATTCCTCCATTCATGGGCCCTAATTTTGTGGGCCGGGCTATTAGGCCCAACATGAGCGGACGGGCCTTAAGCCCATCACATTAATAAAACCATCACATAATAAAGACCTGTTTGCTGGCTCTGTAGCGATGGCGGAGAGGCGTGCCAGATCGATTCTTCTCTTAATAGCTTCCTTGCTGTTGAGCTGGGGCGAGCGTCTGGTGCCGATCGCGGAAGCTATGTGGTTGACAATCCCAAGCTCGAGGACTAAGTATGTCTCCAAGGAGATCCAGAGCAACGTCGTCATCCTGGCCGATTACTACATCATCGACGATGAGCACGCTCGCCTCCACACTGCCCCTCTCTCTCTCTCTCTCTCTCTCTCTCTCTCTCTAATGGATAGATATATGTTGAGCTTGATTTATGATGAGAGGACGCATCTAGGCTCTGAGTTCTGATTGACTCAACATTGGCAACTTCTTGCCATTCTATCCGATCGCTTGTGTAAAACTGTGATTCTTGGCCAGCTTCAAATTGAACTGTCTGTTGTCTTGTTGCTTTTACACCGAGTCTTGATGTGAATCTATACCTGTGCGTGAGCCAATGCAATATTATTTGGACATTATTAAATGGAAGCTTCACAGACAGTCTTTGACATTTTCCCTGTTGTTTTCTTTGATTGTCTCACTCTGATGCTTCTTAGTTCACTACATTGTTTGATAGGTAGATAATTCATCTAATTTGTGTTCTTTTTCCACATCTCCTAGGATGAATCTCGCTCATTGAGTAGGTCCAGGAGGGATCACTTATTTCATAAAACGATGCTGTTAACGCTTAACATTAATGCTGTATTGATTTGTCATTATAGGCGGTGAATATTTGTCAATATATCATGTTTTTCTGATCATGCAGAACTCAGCAAGATTGACTATTCCCGGAGGGCCGAGTATAGCATGCAACACCGTGAAGGCTATCGAGTGGGACGCCACGTGGTTGAATAATGTTGATCCTTCTAGCATGGCTGCACTTGGGGTTCACCTTTCACCTTATGACAAGCATGTGGCGGTCGATAATGTTGGAATGGTGCATTCGGAAGTTGGAGGGGACGTAAGGAGTATGATAGAAGTTAATGCTGCGGGATTGGCAATCCGGAAGTAGTATTTGCTTTTCTATGGATGGCAGTACTGCGCCAGCTTCATTTTGCAAGCTTTACTAGTCAACTCATGTCAACATTAAGTAAATAGCTGTGTTCTTGTCTGGATGTGATGAATGAGAATTCCAGATGTATTAGAATTCAAATTCAGTGAGTTCTATTCTCTAGCTTCTTGATGTTAGTTTCAAAATCTTGTTAAGTTTGCTTTAGGCAGCAAGAGATTTGTGTCATGGTATGATCAAAGCTTGCATCTAAACTTCAATATAGACTATGCGCTCCTGTTTACGCCAACTAGCTTCCCAAATCTTTTTTTTCTTCTTAGCCACCAATGTGCTTACCCTTCTGAACATGTAGTTTTGCATAATGATTCCACGCTTAAGTTTTGCTTTCCAATCTTTACTTCTGTGATTTTTCCTATATGTGTGTTTTTACTGTTAAGCAAAATTAAGAGAAGAAACTAGTTCCAGCTTGTAAATTCAAGTCCTACCAAAATCAACTGGCTCAAAAGTCTCACACCGTGAAATTGTGCAACAGAGTATATGATTTTCTTCATCATAAAAAGGATAATCTGCCAAAGTCCAGCATAATCTAACTAGTTAACTAGGTAGATGCTATGGCAAAAAAGAAGAAAAAACTAGGTAAATGCTAAGTAGAAACGAGCCACCTTAGTTCCTAGCAAAAGCAATATGCTTTTAGTCGTCTTTACATGACAAATGAGACATTTTCATATTCACTCTCCCCCATAGAATTGTAGAGGGAGGCAGAGAAGCAAATTGTTACAGTAAGCGTACATGATAATAAATGAAAATTAGTAAAACAAAGCCCTATAAAAAAGTTGGTTCCAAGTATTAGGCAAACTAGGAAGGCACCAATGGCTGCAGTTAGCATAACGATCTGGGTGAGCTCTTTACTTTGGGCTCAGTTTGCCGCTATAGATAGAAGTGTGTCCATCTTTTCGCAAAGCTGAGAGCATCATTATGTCGAGAAGATATGCCAACATTGCTAAACTATGCATGTCTTTAAGTACTTCATCTACCAGTCTCATCTGTTCTAGGTATTCACCTAGATATGCAGTTCTACTCATCGGCATTGTCTCGCCATAACAGTTTTAGGTGGCTGTGTTGGCTGTTACTCCAATGCTCCATTCAGCCAGGCTGTAGATGTCATACAATCACTTGATTCAATCACGTTTGTTACTCAGAGAAAATCTTGGTGTTATTTTAGTTTTCAAACTAAGTCTTTCTAAAATCAACCCTTGGAGATAACAGTACTGTAAAGTCATAATCATGCCTCCCTTTCTTATGTAGCATGTTATACCACCAAAAGCAGCACAAAGAACACAAGAAGACACGATATTTCTATGGCAATTTTACCACCAGTATACAAGTTGCCATTTGCCTAAAATAGAGGAGAGGCAAAGAAGGTACACCTTACAAGTCTTTGTTATGCAATAAAATGCTCAAAGCTAAACTAATGTTGGTGTTTTCTCCATTCTTAAAAGGTGGGGAGGCAGAAGAGAATCTCGTGACAGAAAAATTTCTTGAAAATTACTCCAAATGACCACTAATCAGTTTATAGCATGCAAACCACAACAATTAATCTTCGGATTCGACAGCAGAAAGTATTGTTTTACAAATACGTCTCGTGAACAATTTGTCGAATACGTCATGTGCAAGTCTCACGTTCAAAGTGAAGGCAATTTTTTAATCCAAACTATGAACAACAACCAAACACAGCATTGCCTCTTCAAGGTTTCCAAACACAAAATAGAGAAGAACGGGGATGGATTTATACGCTCCCTACACGCAATGGCTAACAGCAACCGGCGAAGGCGAGCGACGTTTTACGGCAGCGAGGAAAAAGGATCTGGCACTGTAATGTTCGCTTTTTTCTGCTCAAGCATCTCTCTCAAGGATGCACAAAAATCAAGGGTAGCCAATCGTCCCAAAAGTAAGGGCAAACAAATTTCAAACATTAAGCAAGTGCAGAAGGCTTACCGATGGGTGATACTCAAACTAATCATCTCAATGGACGGAGGCAGCGTCCGCATAAGAGGAGGAGGAGGAATAGGAGAGACGGAAGCAGGGCGAGTGGGCAACAAAGAAGACGATAGTGCCAGTACGGAGGATGGCGATGACGTCGACAGAGAGTTCGACTTCGTCCTCTCTTTTGGGTCGTCCGCTAGTGCCATGACTGCACGGGCGCCAACACTTCGTGTCTTTCCTCTTCGACGAACCCTTTTTTAGAGGGAAGCTCGTGCCATAGAGCCTTCTGACCCCAACGTCGCCAAGCCTCCGTCGTTTCCCAGCAGCTGAAAGAGAGCGTCTGGCGGTGGTCGTCCGGAGGTGGTTGTCGGATTTTGCGAGACAGAGAGGAGAGGAGGGGAGAGATAGAGGAGGGAGGGGTCTGAAGCGAAATTTGAAATAAAGGAAGGAGAGAGAGAAAGAGAGCGGCGAAGAAAAGACGCAAAAAGGAGAGAGAGCACCGCGTAATTAATAAGGAGAGAGTATCACCTGACAAGCCTACAAAGTTCTTATTTTCCCTTCTTTTAATTTCCATATCACTCGACATGTGTCACAATTTTAATGGATCACACATGCCACACGTGCAAATGACGTGATGGTTAGCAACCACCGAATATTTTCTCGTCATATACCTACACGCATACGGGCATGCCACGCGTACGCACATTTGCAATGAAAAAAAAAAACTAATATTATAAATGTTGATCAAGCTTGTTATTTCCTATCGACCCGTTGAACAAACCCATGATTAGGGATGATTAGGTCCAGGGTGGATAGGGTCTAAACCTGAACTCTGTACCTAATTCTGTTTGTATTGAATCATGTTCCCGACTCATCATGTTTTTTCAATCCGAGTCCAAAAAGAATTAACCATGTTTATATTGGAACCTGTTTTGCATAAAAATTGCTGTACTACACTCATGTAAGATAAAACGTTTACAATCTCGATCAGCATAAGCACATTCACCACTATAGCAAAGGTTAAACTAGTTTTCAGGAAAAACAAAAGGCTAGAAGTCTTGCTCTCCTTCAAAGGCTTGCTTGTTCTGCGGCAAAACGGCCGCTTACAGTTTATCTCAATGATGCAATGCATAATACCATGAATGTGGATCATCTGATTTTGTCCCAAACCAACAAGATTGATCTCTGATGTAACTCATACCCACTCCAAGTCAGATAAGTCAACTAATCAATCAAGAATATTTAATCTTAAAATGATATTTCATACATCACAATTGTCCCGTTGCCAGAGACAACCAAAGAATCATAATCAGGATTTATCAGGAATAAATCAGTTTCTCTCATAACATCATCTAGTGCCCCAATGTCATTTCTTTCAAACACATTACAACATAACCATTCTCCCCTATCCTAGGGAGAATTGAAGATGAAATTCCTTGAAATAGGCAACGGGAGCATGAGAAATTAATGAATTACCCTCTGAATCTCGAAGGGCAAAGTCAACAGGAACAAATTGAGTGGTGAATTAGGAAGAACTTATCGATGGGGCGAACATCATCGAAAGAGTCTTTGACATGAGAAGATATTGGCAAAGTTGCAAAGCGTAGCTAGCGGCCATCGAGCAAAAAGACATGGTCTTCACAGCCCAACTATGACACGAAATTTAAAATTCTAAGGAGCTCCACAAGAATTTCCCACCTCAAGAAAGTAGGCCCTTACAAAATCATGCCATATTAAGCAAGAAAGGCCGTCCATGTGAGAAGTACACTATCGAATTCGATCCACCATTTTCAACGCAAGCACTTTCAGCTCATAGAGAGAGAGAGAGAGAGAGAGAGAACTTCGGAGCGAGCAATGGTGAAGAGCGCCTGGGCAGTGTTCCTGTACGCCAAGAGGCACATGACTCTACCGCCGTTCGCTACGTGAGCGCACGAACGAATCCATATCAACCCAAAGCAAACTCCAAAAACTCAACACAAGCTGGAAGCACCCGAGAGAGAGAGAGAGAGACCTTGGAATTGAGTGCGGACAACATCGAAGGGGTGTGTGGCGGCGACGGTGGCAAACCCGACGACGGCTCCGGCGGTGGCATTCTCCTACTGACGGATCTAGCGATGGCGTAACAAAGGAAAAGCAATGAAGTGAAGTCTACGGGTGTGAGTCGTGTGACCATGTGAGAGGTAAAGATAGAAACAAATTAGGGTTTTGGATTTTGGGTTGGCGTACAAACCGGTTTTCAAACCGGTTCCCAAACCGGTCCGGTCAATCCAATTCCCGAGTGGGTAATCCCTCGAAACCGGTTCCTAGACCAATTTCAACCGGAATTGGTTCCTGACCCTATTTTCTGGGTAGACCGGTTCGGGAACCGAGTTTACCCAGTTCGGTTGCACACCTCCAGCCATGACTCCATCGACCGACACTGACCTCCAGCCATGACTCATCGCTTCCGCCTCTTCCCTATGCTGTGTCTGAATGCAATTCATCTAGTTTCCTCGGCCGACACTGACACCGGCTGCTACTAAGTTGAATTATAAGCCCGGTCTAACAAAGGTATTAATTATGTCCCACCAAGCGATGACTCGTACGAGTCAGTCACCCTGGTCACTTTCACTTCGCCGGTCTTGGTACGTTGATCTTTGCTAGAAAACTAGTCCAACATTTGGAATTCCTAGGCTGCTTCCGAGTGCAGTTTAGCAAGTATACACCCATAAAATTGCTCCGTAAGCCCTTCCAAATCAAGAAGAAATCAAATGGAACTGATTGCAACATTTGTATGAGGAAACCCTCCTGTACCTGCATTTCTGATGAAAGGAATAGTCGTTCCGAATTACCCTGGGAACTTCTGTATTTAATCCATGAATCCTAGCTTATCTCATCGATTTTCCCTTCAAACGTCATTTTCTTATTCATTTTTCACTTCTGCTCAATCTAGCCTAACAGGATGCCCTTTGGAAACAATAGTGGAACTACATTTTGGAGATTAATGAATGATTGAACAGTTTTATGCAGCAGGCGAACTATCGGTGTGGGTGTTGGATGAAGTCTCACTTCACTATATAACAACCTAAGAGTCAACAAATGAACATAAGAATCCTTCATATACACAACCAAACCCGGTCCTACCCACAGTTTTTTCACCGCTGTAAGTGGTTGGTAGCTGCCAATAGCTCATGGAACGCGAACCTTTTTAAGGCGTCCATGGCAAACCTCCAGATCAGAACCAGGAAACGGGAGAGATTCACTTAGCCTACAACATGAACAACCAGATTCGGAAGACTGAATTGTCCGGCGCAGCGAAGCCCCGGCAGTGGCCTGGCGGGATGTCATTGGTTTCTTGAAATTGCAACCGGGAATATACGGCAGGCAAACTGCTGATGATCAAGAAGCAGGCAGCGAATCCAAATCAACATCGGGAGGATCTTCAATGAGATCGACCGTGGCAAATTTGAAGGCCACGGTTCGGCTTTTGGACTCCTAGAAGGAAAATTGAAGCTCAGATCACTCAAATCCGTCACGTAGATAAGGAGAACTTTAACGGTGTTTTTGCAGGTGAGCACATAAAAGCTTAAACTAGCAATTCTTAGCCCGTCTTTATCGGGCCCTTCCCCTTTTAATCTGGTGGGCCGCATATCTGAAGAAGACTTCCAGGAATGACGTCAAAGAATCAATAAGTTCGGCCTAAGTCAAAAACGATTCGCTCATATCACGCGGTTTCTCTTCCTTTTTCCGAGGGCAAAAGCAATCTGTTCCGATGTGTTAGAGACTTTAGGCTCCGCATGATAACCTTCCCCAGCCAAGAAATTTCTATTCTTCTCTTCCCCCGAACAAAAAGGGAATAGAAACTAGCATGATAACAGCAAGTCGATTTTTTGTTCCGGGAACAAAAGGTTAGCGGGAATGGTTTTGGAATAGAAATGTAAAGAAGTAAAAAAAAGTTGCTTCTTGTTAGAACAAGTTTAAGAAATAAGTGAATTTTTTTTTTTTCTTTCATTCTTCTCTTGCTAACGGCCATTGACCGCCGGTGACCGCCACCCGCCGCCGCCGCCGGCCGACCGCCGACCGCCGACCGCCGCCGGCCGACCGCCGACCGGCGACCGCCGCCCGGTCGCCGGAGGCCGACCGACCACCGCCGCCGCCACCGATCGGCTGCCGGACCCCGCCGTCGCCGCCGATCGTCGCCGGCCGCCGCCGTCGCCGCACACGTCGCCGCCGGTCGCCGCCCGCCGGCCGGAGGCCGACCGACCAAATCACGCCGCCCGGCCGCCGCCGCGGGCCGACCGCCGCCGCCGCCGCCGTCGGTCGTCGGAGGCCGACCGACCGTCGCGCCGCCGCCGGTCGCCGGAGGCCGACCGACCACCGCCGATCGTCGCCGATCACCGCCGGAGGCCGCCGCCGATCGTCGCCGATCACCGCCGGAGGCCGCGCGCCGATGCCGCCGCATTGCCGCCGCCTTGGGTCGACCACCGCCCGCCGACTACCGCCGCCGATTGCCGCCGCACGTTGCCGCCGGTCGACCACCGCCCGCCGACTACCGCCGCCGATTGCCGCCGCCGCACGGCCCATCGGCCGCCGTCGACCGCCGGCCGCCGGCCGCCGGAGGCGGCCGGGCGGCCGCGGGAGGTGGCGGCCGATGGGCCGTGGCGGCAATCGGCGGCGGTAGTCGGCGGGCGGTGGTCGACCGGCGGCAGCGTGCGGCGGCAATCGGCGGCGGTAGTCGGCGGGCGGTGGTCGACCGGCGGCAACGTGCGGGGGCGGCGGCCTCCGGCGGTGGCGGCGGTCTACCGGCAAAAATAATAAATAAATAAATATAAAGAAGAAACTATTTTTTACCAAACAGATTTCTATTCTTTTTCATTTCTAGAGTAAAGTTATCAAACGGGTTTTTTACGAGAGAAATTGTTAGAATAGAAATGAAAAGAAAACTATTTCGAAAAAAAATTGTTACCAAGAAATGTTAAATGCGGAGCCTTAGGCCCCGTTTGTTTGTATTTCTTTTTGTGTTTTTAAACAGTTTTTTGTTTTTTTGTTTAAGCAAAAAGGAATGTAATCGCGTTTGGGTGCGTTTACAGGTTGCCTTTTTGTGTTTATAAACACTTTTTTCATTTTTTTTTGCTCTGGGAACAAAAAAAGAATGTAAACGCGTTTGTTTGCATTTACATTTTTTTTTTTTTTTTTGTTTTAACAAAATGAAACAGAAATCGAAACAACTTTTTGTTGTTTCTCCTCTCCAGAAACACTTCTGGCAAACCAAAAAAGAACAAAAACAAAGAACAAAATTGGAACAAAACGAGAACAAAATTGCAAGCCCTTCTCGTTCGTGCCCGTGCGAAGCTTCGTTCTCTCCCCCGACGTCTCCCCTCTCCGGCGCCTCGCACTCGGGCGGACTCTCCGGCGACTCCCCCCTCCGGCGACTCTCCGGCGCCTCCCCACTCCGCTCACTCTCCGGCGCCGACAGGTGGTGCTCCGTCAACCGGCTGAAGCTTCCCAGTCCAGGTAATTGCTGCTGCTCCTCCATCTCCGTTCGAAGAGGGCTTCGGCGAAGGGGCTTCGGCGACAGCAACCTTCGCCGACCACCGCCGGACGCTCGCTCGATTTTTGGAAGGTAAAATAGTACCCTCCCTCTCCCTCCTGCGCTGACTAGAGTGGAGTTCGGTTCACGCCGAGTTGGGTCGTCGTCTTCTCCAATCCACCCTCTGCAAAACGAGCCGAAAAACCCCCGTCGAAAAACCCTCGGGTCCTCGGCGAGCTCCGACAATGGAGGCAGCGAGCAGGGCGCTGGCCGCGCTCACGAAATTTGCGAACAACAACATCGTCATCGACGTCTGCTTGGTGGGCGCCTTCGCGGCCCTGTGCGTGAGGTCGGTGAACCAGCAGAAGTACATCGAGGCCCTCGAGGCCGAGAAGGACTCCCTCGTCAGGTCGAACAAGGCCACGAAGAAGGTCATGTGGGATTGGAAGCAGCAGCTGTTCGCGGAAGCCGCCTCCGACTCTGCTCTCCTCCCTCTCGCCAAGCTCAAAGTCATCTACGGCGAAGCCCCGGCTGCGCAGCCCGGTACTCTCTCTCTCTCTCTCTCTATGAAGTTTCTCGATGTTGTCGATCCACGAGTACTAGATTGCAGAAAACCGGGGTGCTCTAACCGTCTGTTCGAAGTCGTGAACATCTCGGGCACGAGTTGAGAAGAGACATTTCGTGGAAAACCCAATCAGCGCCGCTTCATTGATCTTTTTGCATGAAAGTGGCTGTGGATTGTTTAATTGGCTACTCTTATAATGTGGCCACAAACGTGCATATGGAATTACGTAAACAGTTTTGAAGAACAACAGGGTAGAGTTTAGACTACGAGGCATCTCTTGTTTTGGGCTGCCGTAAGTGTGATTTGATTGGTTAGGGAGCTTTTGATGCTAAGATGGGTGCTAATCCTAGACCATCCACAGGGTTCTTTGATTAGGGTAATGTAATTGGTTAGAAGGGTATCCTGTCAAATTTTGCCTTAATTATCCAGCAAATTTCTTGAAGTGGCAATCACGGAACGTTTGATCATGTTTTTTCTGTTTTACTACTAGTTTTCTTGAATACATTTCTGTTGTAGGCTCATTGTGTGCTTGTGCCCTGTAAATTTTGTCTCCATAGGACACTTAGGAGGAATACTGCTCCCGTTCTTGCTTCAGTCTCTCGTACTGCTCCCATTCTTGCTTCAGTCTCTCTCTTTTCTGTAATAATAAACCTTGAACCGAGTAAAGGCTATAGGAATGTGGCCTGTGGGGCATTTGAATAACCCTGGGAGGGAAGCTGATGAAGCACATACAGAATCCTTATTGAAGATGCCTTACGACTTAGGTTTCGAAGTCCTTTAACGATGGTGCAGTTATTAAATGCTGATATTGTTTGGGTTGGAGAAGCGTGGGCTATCCCTTTTGCAGCTCAATTTGAACCCTGGATGTGATGTACTTGGTGATCTTTCTCTTTCCAAAGTTTTTGAAGAGTTAATTTTCTGGAAGCAAATGAGGACATGGGGTGTGAATAGTTAAATTATACCCGAGAAGTGAGAGTTAGATTTTTTAGAACCTGTGTTATTAGGCAATTATATCTCTCTGCAGTCTGCAGGGAAGGGGGTCAGTCTACATTTCTGAATTAAAAAGGACATATCTCATGACCTAGAACTGGTTTCTTAATGATGAGGCAATGCATTAGTGCCTCTAAACCAGTAGAACTGAATTAGGAAAACAATCTTTTTCCCTTTTCACTTTGTGAGTCCTAATATCAGTAAGATGTCATATGAGAAAAAGATTCTTGCAAGGTAAGAGAATGAGGTACAAGTGATTTTAAGTAATTATGTCTGACAAAATAATTGGATATACCAGTTCTAGGTCACAGTACGCTTTTTTTCCAGATTTGAAGAGTATTCCGACATTTGTTTGTGCTGCTATCGATTGTCAATTAGTTGAGCAAGGGAAGAGTATTGGCAGTGTAACCACCCATTTTTGCTCTTAATGATTGGAAATCTTGCATCCTTTATGTTTCCCAATCGTGTGTGTCAGAAGAGAGAGAGGGGGTGGGGTTGATCAGTTCCTTTACTAGTGCCCAGACTTTATCATCTGTCTGCATGTATAAGTGCATGTATTGGCTGGGATATAGATCTGTCTAGAGGAACATCGTTGAGACTTAAAGAGCGTTTCTTTTTAAGCAGCTCTAGCATCTTTGTGGCCTTCCATTTCATGGCAGGGTAGTTTTCTAATGCATTATAAGAATTGCCATTGGGTATAGCTTATGTAGATCTTCATAAGGGAATACTCATATCACACTTTCAGAGATAGATAAACAGGTAGATGGTTGTCGATGTACACATATGTAGATCTTCTTCATACATATTCTATGACAAGCTGTTGTGTGATGTATGTGCCTTTTTTGGTCATGGTTCCGGGTATACCAAGTATCAGTTACTATCTGAAATTAATTGCTAATGTATCTAATTGGCCGTCTTTTTCGTGTGTACCAGGAAATAAAGTGGGAGAAGATGCAAAATCCCCTGCCTCCAAGTTTGTCATCTGAACTCTTCTTTGCCGGTGTTCTTATTAGTTGGAAATGCTGCCGATACTTGAATACTGAGAGGTTTCATAATTTCTTACTCGTCTGATGTATAAACTGGAGATTAGGCATAGAAACAGTGCCTAGAAATTTGGAGCTTCCTTGGATGGACCAAAAATGTAACTATCCATGTGCGGAAGGCCCATCTGCAATACGAAGACGGAGTTTTGTTTGTTGAGCCCTGTTATGGACTTTCCAAATTAACCATGTTTTCCCCCAATGTGATGGTTTCTCTTTCTTGGTCACATGACATCGTTATGAATCCAACAATTCCAGTCCTCTTACAACAATAAAAGGAATTCGACTCTCTCCGTGACCAACGGTGAACGGTGGCAATAGTCACTGATGCCCGCGATTAATGATATGCGATTGAAAGCCACTGACCAATGGCAAAGAAGAAGAAGCTGTTTTGAACAATGAACTATAATGCTTTATTATTGTGATGTCATGTATGGAAGGATTCATGTTGAGATGTACTCTTTTTTTTTTTATATATTTTTTATTGTACGAACTTTACTTATAATTTTTTTTTAAGTATGCATATATGATTATGTGGGAAATATTTTTCTTCACTCACCATTATCAAAATTAAATTGATGACAATTTCATGAGAATGTGAATTCAATCAAGTTTAAATGTTATAAAAATCAAAAATAAAAAAAGCACTTGAAAAAAAATTTGATTCTAACGTTACATTTTAAATTTTCTACCAAGTATGTTTTAAATTTGCCTTCACTCACCATGAACAAAACAAAATTAATGAGCATTTCATGAGAATGATAATTCTCATATCGTTTAAACTTTATTTAGAAAAAAGCATTTTTTTTAAAAAAAATTAAAAACAAAAATTTTGTATAGTTTACCAAACGTGTTTACATTTTTTTCTATTCTAGGAACAAAAATTAACTCGATTCTAAACGCGTTTTTTTTTTTTATTTGAAGCAGTTTTTTTTTTTACACTTACCAAACGCGTTCTTTTGTTCAAAACTGTTTCAGGCAAAGTAAACTTTTTTTTTTGTTTTCATTCGCAACAAAAAAAATGTAAACGTTACCAAACGCAGCCTTACAAGACCATACCCGCCTCACTCAAATGCTCAACACACGCTCTGAAATCATTTGCCTAAGTCTTCTGTTCATGAACGAAACGCCTGCGAAATGGATGTGGCGAATCAGGACGCCAACCTTTGCGGAAGAATCCACTTTTGCAGAATATTTCACTAGGACTGCACCCGCTATTTCATCAGGAAAAACTAATGCATTCATTAGGGTTAAGAACTAATTAGATATTTCGAGGGCGGATGTTCACTTTATGTCAAAGTAATACTGACACGAGATGAACATGGACACAATTCATTTATCAATCATGTCAAGTGGGTCAACATGATAATCATACAAGCTTTGGTCACCACAAATCCGTATCTATTAACTTTGTATTTTGTCCGCATAGTGCTTTTGTCCCATCCTAGAAATTGTCATCTTTAGAGTAGGTACAAATCCAAAGAAAATTGATCCTCGATTTTTGTGTTCAACCCAAACAGGTTATTTAACATAAGTGATATAAATCTAATCCAATCAAACTGTGTGTAAATGAATGGTGGTGCATAAAATAGCACCATGTGGAATGGTAAGTAAGCCACGGCACAGCACAATAGTTTGATTACACCGGCCCTCTCAAGTTCTTTTAGCTCTCTATTTTTGCTAGTAAAATGAATATGATTATCATACCCTGTCCATGGACTAAATATTTTTTTCTTTTTTTTTTCCATCAGCATATCAATCGAAAGTACATGAAAAATCATATGATGTTTCAACTTTCTTACTGATTTGCAAAAGAATTTAATTTTGCTCCTTCTGACGTAATAAATTGGCCAAAATGCTAATCAAGTAAAAGTCCGGCGGTCCACAAGGCAGCAGCATATGAAATTCTGACACGTGGCAATGGTCGATGACTCTTACTCTCTTGTGGTTTTTGAATCCTTCTTTTATATATATATATACACACGTTGAAAAGTCAAACATTTTCCTTTTCTATTACTTCCATGGTTTCATGACAAAAAGATGACCTTTTTGCTGGTTCGAGCATTTCAGCAATGTTCGACCAAAAAAGAATAGAAAACATTTCAGCAATGAAAGAAAGACAAAATAACACGGGGACTTTTAAGGAATATTGTTACGCCGTAAGCCCCACTGCTAGATCGAGACAGAAAGATCATGGCCATTGAATTTGAGCCAGTTGCAACTAGTTGCCAATTTTCACAAAAGATTGGACGTCCAACCCGTTAAAAAATGGACGCTATGTTCTTGATGACGACGGATGGCTACAAATCTTTGTAAGCTTTTAAAAAAAATTTACTGAATTTAAAATTCAAACTACGATGTAACATCGTAAAATATTAAAAACCATGTTGATTAAAAAATTTTAAAAATACAAATTTTGTTCTGGGTTACAACGAATCTTTATGTCATAACTAGAAAGAAAAAAACACAAAAAGAAAGAATACAAATTTACTGCGTTTTGTCTTTGTTTACAATGACCGGTAATGACTATTAATGGATCAACGCAATTGGAAAAGTCCAAATTCACAACATTTTGCTTGTAACAACGACAAAACATCCTAACTCGTTATAAATTATCGCGATTCAAACATATACTGTGATATCCCGAAATTTAACATTATTTCGAAATATATGAAATGATTATTTCATCGACGCACTTATGATTATTTTATTCTGAACTAATTACTCACGAGTTAAATAATCCATTGGACAAGGCCATAAAGGGTTAAAACGCGAAAAACAAGAGAATTCGATCGGATATCGACCGCTTGACCATAAGGGTCGACAAAGGTCAATATTACACTATATAAATTAATTAGCGAATGGATATAAATCGATGCAACTGAAGTATGTAGTTGGTTCGCGGGTGATTCCTCACAATTACAATATTCGTGTCGAACGACAATAAACATATTTTCTATTGATATTATATTCAGAGTATGTAATTGAACCCTCACGATTACATGACAATCGAGAGTTGTCCACAATTCAAAGAGGCACAAACTGGATCAAAAATTATCAATCACAAGTTAACCATGCTAGAACCCCTAAAAGCCACCCAATAGATTAGATTGTGCTAAAATTGCGTTCGATCGATTTTTAATAACGAAATTTAATTCGATTTCGGGTATCGAATTTTCGAGATTTTGAGATTAAATTATTGGACGTTATCTTATTGTCCGTCGAATTATCGACGAGTTGGAAATTTTCAAAAAAAAAAAAATTATCAGATGAAAAATCGGAGACTAAAAAAAAAGAAGAAAAAAATTATTATTATTATTTTTCTCTCTCTCTTCTTTCCCTTCTCCCTCACGTTTCCCCCTCCTTCTACCGAAATTTCCCCCTTTTTCTCCTCTTTCTTCTCTCTCTTTCTCTCTCCCCCACTTTTCCTCCCCCTCACGCCAACTCTTCCGCCACAATTTCCCCCAACTTCCTCTTCAATTTTTTATTGTTTCTTTCTCTCCCCTCCCCCTTCCTCCTCACGCCAACCTCCTCCCTTCTTTTCTTTCCCTCTTTCTTCTCTTTTTTTCTTCTCTCGCTCACTCTTTCACCCTTTTTTCTCTCACGCAACTTCCCCACCTCTCTCACCTCTACGCCGATCCTCCCTCCTCCTCTTTTGCTTCCATTTTTGCCTCAAGCCTCTTCATTCTCTTCACCATCTTCTTTTTCTTTTATTTATTTTTTTCACCAACACCACCTCCCGCATCACCATCTCCACTGCCGAGCTTCTGAGTCACTGTCGAGTCATCGTCCGCCCAAGCCGAGCCCCCTTGACTGTGAGCTCAACTTCGCCGAACTGCCACCGTTCGTGTCGCTGTTTGCATCGCCATTCCAGCCACGAGCGTCAAGTTCTCGGCACCATCGCATCGCCGTCGCCGTGAGCTCATTGTCACGGGAAACCCATGAGTTAACTTCCTAATCGTGAATTAGGGTGTTAATTGCGTATAGAGGTGGTTAATTTAATATTAATGATGGTTAGTATTTATTAATTTTAGTTTAGCCTTAATTGCGATTAAGGATGATTTAGATTAAATTTAAATGTGATTAGTTTTTAGTTTAGCTTTAATTGCGATTAAGGATGGTTTAGATTAAATTTAAGTGTGATTAGTTTTAGATAATTATGATTAGATTAATTAATGGTGATTTATTTAATTAATCATAATTATTTTAGTTAATTTCGATTAATTTTTAAGTAATTATAGTTAGGCTAATTAATTGAGTTTATTTTAATTAATTGTAATTAACCTAATTAATCGTGATTAGTGTAACGGATTAGCTGTTAAGTAGAATTTTAGACTTGTTTTACTAGATGAATTTACACTTAATTCTGATCGTTTGAGCATGTAATGCCATGCTGTTTGATTGCCCGAATCATGTATTTTTCATGCTATTTTTCAAAGATGATTTATTGGTAAGAAAATAACAAACTTTGAGGTGTCGTGTTTAAACGTCGTATTTTACGTGATAAAATGGGCAATGATGTTTTAAAATGAAAGTGTGCAAAGTTTGATAGGTTGATTTTAAATACGTGACCGCGTACGATTATTTTAAAATTTTAAATGTAAAGATTTTTCAAGATTTGTTATTTAAGCATGAACTCTTTTACACTGGGCTAATTCACGAAAGATAAAACTTGACTTGACTGTTGGTGTGCTTGTGTGGTCATTTAATTGAACCCATCACCCAACGAGAGTTTGAGGACAATGCCCAACTTTTATCGGATGCCTAGCGGGGGTCCATATGCTGAGTCGCAATTGAGGCCGGACCGATACTCCTTTATGGAATGCCGTCTAGGCGGGGGTTCTAGACGATGCCGTACTTGATGGGGTGGGACGATGCCCGGTCATGTCGGAAGACCGCCAACTCATGTGTTGGCCATAACCCAAGGGATCATAATAATTGGAACACGTGTGAATGCTTGTGATGCATTGCGCTTGATTATGAGGTAAGACTGTTAGGCATGGTATGGGACGTACCAAAACGAGTTTTACCTTATAATCGGGACCTGTGTGGATGCTTGGTGCATGAGAGTTATGTATTCTGATTATTAATTTTTGCTTATTGTATTTATAATGGCATATGTGACGTACTAATATGTAGGGTGGGTCAAGTCGAGGTAAGATTGTATGCCGTTATATGATTAGGCTGCCTCCGAGACGAATTGGCGTCCTAATCGAAGCTTAGAAAGTTGACTTACTGAGATTTTATCTCACCCCGTTGTTGTTAATCATTTTCAAAGCCGTAGTATAGAGAACTGTCATGTACAGTTGTGGTTGGTGCGAGATGCGACACCTTTTTGGCTGGCCCTGCCATTAGTGAAGTTTAGGTTAACCCTAATCTCTGAAGATTTTTGTGAGGGTTGATAGGAAGTGGCCGTAAAAAGGCTTATAATTATTAAACTTCCTAGGAGTAATAGGGAATAAATAAATATGTTGTTTTTGGCAATATCTGTTGTGTTTTACTATCCCTGTTATTTGTTTATTGACTAGGTGTTTATTTTAACTGCTTCCGCATGCTTTTAATCAAAAGATAAAAAGAATTGGTCGGCGATGCGTCATGGACTTCGCAATTTAATCGATCGCCAAGGGATGTTCACGCACTCGGGTTTGGGACATGACGTATACTCTTGAAGAATTGAAAGTGTCTTCAATATGGGTGTCTCTTTATGAGTCAAATTGGCATGAACAGATATTGAGAGTTTATATCAATGCATTTTTTTTTCTCTTTAAAGCTAAAATATATTACATGAACAGATATCGAGAGTTTATATCAATGCCTTTTTTTTTTCTCTTTAAAGCTAAAATATATTACAGTATTAGTATAATACATAGATGAAAGCGATATGCATTTGGCTTGAATACGTGGATAGGGGTGCTACTTCCATGGGTTACATTTGCTGCTGACGTCGCTTCTCTAAAAATTGACAATTTAAGGTAAAACATGACAAGAATGTTATCAATCTGATAACCTAATAGTAGTAAATACACTCAAACTGAGCAGAAAAAGATTCAATGGTATATGGTATAAAGCTCAAGTTGAGGCAGCCACAATCTCACGGGTGAATCTCGAGTGACAGGTTCTTGGTAGAATCATCTAGGACCAGATAATTGTTCTTCCCCTGGACAAGAAATAGAGTTGCTCGAACTCGAGAGACTATGTGGGCCAGATAATCTTTCTTCATGTTGATACTCCTCCCATCTTTTCTCCAAGCCAATAATTCCTTCAAGAAATAGGACTGCTTCAGCCATATAAGGCCGCTTTTTGGGGTCGAATTGCGTGCAAAGTAGAGCCAGATGCACAATTTTCAAGAATTCACTCTTGTCGTAGCCGCCCGGCATATTGGTGTCGACTAGCCTTTCCAACTGTTGCTCCTTTAAAAGGGCGTGTGCCCATTGAGGCAGCCCCAGTTCATTTCCATCGAGGCAGGTTGTTTTCCTAGCTCTACGACCACTTACGAGCTCAAGAAGCGTCACGCCAAACCCATAAACATCGCTCTTTACCGAGTTTCTTCCAAGAAAGCTCTCCGGATCCATGTAACCAAGCGTTCCCATTGCGCAGTCGGTAAAATAATCGTCTTCACCGTTGGGTCCTCTTTCGGAAACAGCCTTCTCTTTGTACTCGTCCATGAGCAAGGCCATCCCAAAATCTGCAACACGAGCCTCAAAGTTCTCATCCAAAAGTATATTAGCAGGTTTAATGTCCCTGTGAATTATCCTCAGATCATGCAAATGGGAGATCCCTCTCGCAGCTCCAATCGCTATCTTCTTCCTGGTGGGCCAATCGAGTTGGATCTTCTCTGTTGACTGTCCTCTTAGAAGGGAGTCTAGACTTCCGTTGGGCATGAAAGGGTACACCAGCATGCGTTCTCCACGTTTCGACGACGAACAAAACCCTAGAACCCGAATCAGATTCCGATGGCAGGTCATGTTCCCCACTTTTACTTCAGCATGGAATGTCCATGGCTGAGAGGCACGTCTATTGAGTCTTTTTATCCCCACCCTCGAGCCGTCCCCCAAGGCTCCTTCGTACACATAACCGTACCCACCCTGACCCAACTTCTTTGTCTCACTGAAGTTGTTGGTAGCGACCTTCAGCTCGCGGAAAGTGAACCTTTTGAGGCGCCCTGCCTCTGGACATTGGAGCGATTCGCTTGGCCTCCAGCAACCAAACTTGGAAGCGGAATTGGCCAAGCGCAGAGAAGCACCAGCAACGACCTGGCGGGGTGTTATAGCTTTGATGAAACTGCGGCCAGCATAATTAAGCGGCAGACAATTCGTTGATGACTGAGAAGCAGGCGGCGAATCTAGATCGAAATCGGGAGGATCTTCGGTGAGATCCAAGGTTGAAAACTTGAAGACCATGATGGTTCTGCGCTCTTATGAAACACCACACCTTTTGGAATTTAAGATCGGATTGCTCGAATTTATCTTTTCACGAACGGGAACAGGAGAAGGAAGCAAGAAGAGTTTTCTGCTGCAGAGGTAAGCCTGAGCCGAATCTGGAGATTCGGACTTTCAAATTTTGGTGGTCTGTCATATTACCTACTGGCGTACACGCATCTGAAATGGAAAAAACAAAACTAATATCATAAACGGGTGGGTCAATTAGACTTAGTCATCGACTGAGTCAATTCGACTTAGTCATCTTCATCGTCCATTGACTCGGTCATCTTCGTCGCTTTCGCCTCTCCTCTATGCCGTGTCCGAATTAGACCCGTTAAATGGGTGGGTCAGGTCAGGATATAAATAGTCGACCCAAATCGACCAATTTAACATGTTTATGACATATTTATTGTGATACAAAAATTTTGGCCCATCCATACTCAATCCGATCCATACTCGACCCATTTAACTAAACTTAAGAAAACTTATTTCTTATACAACACAAATTTAATGGACAATTCTTTTATAAAAAAATTGTATACTGCTAAAAAAAAAAAACTATATATATATTTAAAAAAATGATATTGCTAAAATAGTTTTATACAACACATATTTAATGGACAATTTTTATAATTTTTAAAATAATTAGTTTAAAAATCGAATTTTAATTATTTTTTATTTTTTAAAATTAAATTTTTATTTATTTCTATTTCTATTTTTATTTTTTAAATATAATTTTTAATTTTCTTTTTCTTTTTTTTTTTTGTTCTTCTTCTTCTTTGGCTGGCCGGCCAACGCCACAACGCCGACCACAGGCGAGCCTCGAGCTCACCCGATTTGCCAATGTCCGGCAAGGCTCGAGCCTGGCCAAATCCGACGAGGGGTGAGCTCGAGCTCGCTTGACATCGGCGAGCCTCAAGCTCGCCGGATCGGCAAGGCTCGCCCCTCGCCGGACGTCGGCGAGGCCTCCACCTCGCCAGATCGGCGCGAGCTCGAGGCTCGTCGGCAAGTTCAAGTCTTGCCCGGATTAGTGAGGCTCAAGCCTTGGCCGGGCGTTGGCGAGGCCTCCGCCTTGCGCAGATCCGGTGAGCTCAAGGCTCGCCTAGCCGGTCAATGGCCATCGCTGTGCCAGTGACTAGAGGAAGAAGAAAGAAAAAAAAAAGAAAATTAAAATAAAAAATAATTATAATTTTGGTTTTTATATAAAAAAATTGTAAAATTAAAGAGAGAAGAGAGAGATTGTGAGGTTTTGGGTGAAAATGGGTTCTAAATCCAACCCACTTAAGATCCACCTATCAAAGTCTTTAATTATTAAACCCATTTAACTACTTTTTATCAAGAAACAAGTGACCCATTTTGCCACCTCTAGTCTAATGCAATTCATCCAGTTTCTTTGGTTGACACCGACACCGGCTGCTACTAAGTTGAATTATAAGCCCGGTCTAACAAAGGTGTTTATGAACTTCATCTGGTAGAAGAAAAACCTGAGAAGAGGTTTAAAGAATTACGTTCCTCTGTTCCCACCAATATTGACTTCCATCTCGAAAATGAAAGGCCAAAAGCATTACTTTTAGTCCCGGAAGTTGCGCTTTTTTCTTAATCAAATCCTTGCACCTCGGACTCGTCGAGTCAAGTCGTTGACCTGGCATAAATTACATTATCAAGTCTCTCTTACACTGATCCCAATCAATTAATATAGCTACTACAGACATTACTCAGTATAAACCCAGACAATTGCTCCACAAGACCTTCCATATCAGGGAAAGATTTAATTTGACTAATTATGTTACTTCATATGAGGAAACCCTCCTCTACCTGCATTTCTAACGAAAGCTACTGTCTTTCTGAATTACCTATGGGAACTTTTGCATGTAGTCCATGAATCCTAGCGTATCTCATCGATTTTCCCTTTGAATGTAATCTACTTATTTACGACAGATCAATCTAGCCTAACAGGCTGCTTTTGGAAACAGGTGTTGATCTACAACATCTTGGAGATTCTTGAATCATGGAACATTTTTTTCGGCGCGAGCGAATTCATGGGGAGCATGTTAGCTGAAGAATAAGTACGAAGTGTCTAGCTGTAAATCGACCAAAGAGTCGAAAAATGAACACAAGTGTGTTTGCACCCAAGACCAAATACTTTTCACCGAAAATCATTTTTCGATTTTTTTCATGAGAGGAGACAAGTTCTGCGATGACTCCCGTACAAGAAATGTCATAGGTATGCAAGGAAATCGATAATTTCACTTCAAACATAACTGAAAGTACATAAACTTCACCGGAATTTAATTAACAGCAAAGATCTTAACACTACAGCTGAGCTACATGCAATTTAAGCGACAGCAAAACATTTGGGAACTACAAGCATAATTACAATGCAGAAATTGAAAGATAACATGTTGTTTGTATGTTGTGATGGGGGTCTTCAGTAGACAAACACTAGTACTCAAAGTGTTCACAACATAGCTGCCTATGAGCAAGTCTTCAAGAATGGGGATGACACGCCATCCTTTCATCCGAAGGACACAGCATCAAATCACAAAAGTCTAACTCCTTAATGTCCCTTCGTCGATATTGTTCTCGTACTATTCATTGCTAGCAGAAGAACCTAAAAAATATTGGAAAATAGAGAGGTGGGCAATCATAACTTAGTGAGTAGTGTGTCTTTTTTAAACAGATTGTACATTCACAATTCGATATATAGTAATGTATATATGCAAAATATCAAAAGTAAATATCTTTCTAACAAACCCTTTTATGTATAAATTAATAATAATGTCAGTTCACAATAACAAATCAAGTATCAATGGCTTATTCCATTAATTAATCTCATTTAACCACAGGTCAATGGTTCATTTCATCGACTAATCTCAAATCACATGTCAATAGTTGATTCCATTAACTAAACTCATGCTCAAATATCTAGTCCATGACAAGGTGATCAAGTTTTTTCTATTGGTTAGGTCTTCACTTATTATTAGTTGGTAGCTTGGCTCACAATGATATTATACACTAATATGTATATACTCACAAATCCTCAACCGAGTTCACAACGATATTGAGCACCTAACTATCATCCTCCAATACCAAAAATCACATTCATAAAAAATCTCATATATCAGAATACATTTCGCAAATCAATCACATAAACTTTTGCAACTTAATTCATCCGTGAGAATTACATTTTGTGAAAACATTTTTCAAATCATTTAAGGACTTATCTCATAAATCGAATTAAATCAAAGGCATGTCATAAAGCATTTCACGATTCGATATATATTCAATGTCAAGAGCTTTTGTCACGCCCCGATCCTCGAGTACATACCCATCCCTCTATGGTCAATAAAATTTTGCGACTTCCTAGGACAAATCACTGACCCTTTCATTTTATTGCATATACGGAAGCGAATAACAAATTCCCTAACAGTAACCATCTCGGGATAGAAAAGCAGGACAACACATTCGCAAATAACACATGCTTTTATAAACATATTAAGTCAAGTACAAAATCCCATATTCAATTGATTTCAAAAGACTGACTCCCAAAAAAACTATCCTATTTAACCTACTCTTCAGGTCACCTCAACTCAACTCTAGGTCCTCCCTTTACGGCCCTAAAAATTTAAGCCCACGACGGGGTGAGATATAAATCTCAGCGGGTTTGCTCTAAGCCCCGATTAGGAGGGAAATACACCTAGAAGCATCCTAACTACACAATCACACAATTGCACAGAAGACTTACCTCGCCTCAGTTTCTTCCTGCACGTTAGCACAGTTCTTATCACAATGCATATAACAATTGAAACGCCTTATCAACTCAAGTAATCACAAGGGTCCCAAGTACCACCTACTCATAGGTTAAGTGTCTACTAACACAGCCAGGTATCGTCTCCCGCTATTGAGTATGACAACATCTATATCTTAATAGACAACTTCCCCGAAGGGATGTAGGTCCAGAATCTATTGCAATCCGAGTCACCTACTCATAAATTCAGTGTTCTTCTGACGCAGCCAAGCATTGTCTCAGCTCCATTGAGCACAGCAATGTCCATATCTTAATAGACGGCTTCCTCAAAGGGACATAGGTCCAGAATCTACTGCGACCCGCGATCCGAAGAATGGATATCCCATATAAGGCAATATTCGGCTTAAAAGCTCAAGATTGGTTTTCATTAATCAACACACGATCAAACAATCTCGACCTAGGACACCATACATTTCTCTCTAATGTCTCCATTAAAATAGTGATACTAGCCTATTTTCATCATATTAAAAACACTCGATGAAAATAGTCATGTGTGGGTACGTAATTGGCTCCGAGCTAAAAATATAATATATTTACTTTAGAAAATCCCACTATTTATAGAGAGTCTAAAAATATTTTTTGCGTTGTAAATCGATGCCCCGGTAATTTATAATTAATTAATGAAATTGTACAATTTTGGGATAAATTCCCAAAATTACAACTTAAATTCAAATTGCGCAAATTAACATCCAATTGCAAAATCTAAACACATCATTGCAATCAACACACAATTCTGGTCACCGGCTATCCCAATTTAATTTCCGGAAAATAATTAATAATTAAATAAATTACTGTAAATTAAATAAATTACAAAATAAATAAATTTAAAGCATTAATTAAATTAACCTAAACTAACTAGGCTAATTACTCTAACTAACAATTAAATCTAACCATTCTATCTAATTTAATCTAAGTACACTAATTTAAATAAACTAACTAAATACTTAATCTAACTAAACTACCTTAAGCTTAATTAACCTAATTAATCCACCAATTAGCTAACTAACCACCTCTAAGTGTCATTAGCCCAGTAATTAGGGATTAGAACGAAACTCACCGGTTAGCACGAAAATCGGCTCATGGCAATGGTGGCGCGACGGCAGCCGAGACTTGAACTCACGGCGAGGTCAAGGGACGCTCGGACTGGCTGAAAACACCAACGAACTTGCTGTTTAGGCTGAGAAAACCGGCACAAAAACTGCTGGTTTCGGTCTTGAATTGAGAGGGCTTGAAGCGGGCCGCGGCAAAAATTGAGGAAAGTTTCGGTGGAGGCTGCAACGCGTGGACGACTCACGGCGAAGCAGCTTCGGTCTTCGGTCTTCGGTCTTCGGTGGACTACAGGGGAAAAATCTTCGAGCGTGGCTGGACGTGAAGAGCGTTGGCTTCGGTGAGGGAAAAATGGGCCGCTCGATTGAAGGAGATGGGTGGCTGGTCTTCGAAACAGCAGGGAGAAATCGCTGGCCTTCAACGGGCTGTGGGCCGCACGAATGGGAGCCAACGAAATGGAGCTGTGAGATGAGTCAACCAAAGTGAAAACAAGGCTGGTTTGTTGACCAAAGGGGAGGCGTGGCCTGCAGAGGGGAATCGTAAGTGGAGGTGGGCGTATGTGATTGGGGAAGGGGAAGAGTGGCTTCGGTCTTCACAGCAGCTTGAAGCTCACGGTGTGAGGGGAAGTTTTGAAGGAGCAGGACGTGGAAGAGAGGGGTGAAAATGAAGGAAAAAAAAAATCAAAGTAAGCAGAAGCTGATGGCGTCGCACGAAGGGAGAGAGGCAGTGGACAGGCGTGCGAAGGAAGCCAAGGCTGGAGTCAAAAGTCCACAAACTTACCTCTTTAATTGAATGCTTGGTTCCCCCTTGGTCTTCAAGCTTACCACAATGTCTCATATTTCTTTCTAGCCTAAATTCCACCAATAAAACCAATTTTGAAGCCAAAAATTGCTGTCCAAGCCTAAATCCGGATTTCACACTTTGGGGCTTCAATTTCATCCTCAATTTCTCCAATTCGAAGTCCTATTTTGAAGAAAAAAAGTCTATATATTTCCATAAATTCACACGACCCAATAGCTCGGCTTAGAAGTCAAAATTCCCTTCAAATGAGTTAAACCGAATTTCTGTTCATTTTCCGAATCGATTTTTCGTAAAAATCTCGGAATCTTTGAAAAATTTTCGGAAAGTGAATCGATATTCTTAAAATGAATCGTGACACAATAGAGCTTCCAATTTCTGAAATCGAGTTCAATTTCGTGGGTAATTTCAATCTGACGTGATTTTAGCGTGTCTCAATCTACCGTGTAACTTTTAGGAATTTTTAATGGAATTGACCCGTGGTCGATTATTTTCGAGCCACAAAGTACATCTTCAACACATTGATGACTCTCGGTTGTTGTGAAAATCTTGAGGTTTCAAATACGGACATAGGGTACAAGAATGACAGAAAAATCGGTCTAATGCCGTTTGACAAAAATTTTGCAATTAGGTGGAATCATTCACGCATTAATCACGTATCTTGATCGAATCGATCTATCTCCGATCTCTGATCAATTTTGACGGTGCTGTAATGACCCTTGCAAATTAGCACGGTCGAGTAATCGATTCTTGGTCGAATTCTCATGTCTATTGCGTTTAGATTTCTTAACGGTTTCACCTGATAGACTAGTTAACTCGTGAGTGACCAACTCAAAGAAAAAGACTATAGACACGTCAATGAAAAGCCCATTTCATCTCATCGAAATCAGACTCGAAAATCAGGATGTCACAACTTTTTCATAAAAAGGTTTCAAAAACTCAAAATATATAATCTTTACCAACTTCATTCATTAAACAGAATATATATTTTTTCATCAAATAGTTCTCGCACCATTTACAAATACCAAAACGTAGTAAATGCCCCATCTAAATTTTATACAACAAATGTGCTTAATCATAACTCAAGATTTATCAAATTTGTATTCTTCTAAAGATATGAGATTACAAATTCTTTAAAGAGATAGCATCACTCACATTTGGAAAGTTGAAAACCAACTTATGCATGTTACTCAAGCCTAGGCACTTGTATTTCCACCAATTAACCAAAAAATGATATCTAAATTCGAGTAAAACCACTATTCCAATGAACGATTGACTAAACCACGCTTACTCATCATAAAATAACCTCTATGCACAACCGAGTAATCTCAATTTTAGCAAACATTCATATTTTTTCCTTACATATACTATATGTTATGCGTAACTCGCACATGAATTTCAGAATTTCTTTCCAATTAATCTATACTTTGGATCTGATTTTCATCAAACCCCATAGTTCCACAATATCGTAAACTATCATTTCCGAAAAAGCACAGCCTAATAACTCCTCAATCGAACCTGGTAGTTCAGAATCGATATAAGTTCAACTTCATGCCCTAAATTAGAAAATTACTCCAATTAGACAAATGATTGGCTTGAATACTCACCGGGCATTGCATTCGTAGTTGATTTGGTTAGTCGGAGTGTCCGGATTGTGTACGTGCTAGAATTTCTATACTTCTTCTTTTCCTCTTTCCCTTCTCCACAGGCGCTTCTTTTATTTTTTCCTTGCTTTTGCCGTCGCTGCCTTCTTCTTTCCATTTATGCTCGCGCTCAATTGCACTAATTGAGGGGAAAGGAAAAGAAATGGGTTGGGCTTTGGCTAATAAAAAATAATGGGCTGAATTTTATGGATCATATGCTACGGACGTTGAGAACTTTCAACGTTGTATTGTAGGTGCGCACCGAAAGCGTAAACCAGCAATTCTAAGCTTGTCTTTCCCGATCTCTTGGGCCTTTGCTAATTTCTTCCGGCGAGCCGCAAATTCGAAGACGACGTATTCCCAGGAATGACGTCAAATGATCACTTTATCTAAACTTGGTGAACTATCCCGCTGCTTCTTTTCCTTTTTCTTTGGGCAAAAGCACTCTGTCCCTCTGCGTTGAGACTTACACAATCGTATTCGGACCACTCAAATACTCGATACTCATACGCGCTCTGAAATTTTTTGCCTGGCCTTCTGTTTATGAATGAAATGCCTGCAAAATGGATGTGACGAATCAGGACACCACCCTTCACCGAGGAATCCACATTCCGATCTGACCAGATGAACAATCTCGACACTGTCTCATAAACTATTTCTGATCTCCACATTTTGCTTGCATTGAGTGATATTCTCCTCTAATGGAGCCGAACAGACGGCCCTTACCCGGTTAAGACAAAGTCAATAACAGCAAGCCCGTCTCAAAATCTTTATCTATTTTTTCTCAATCTTTTCGTAGATGATGATTTGACGGGAGAAGAAGATAAAAATGAAGTGAAGAACCTCTATGTTAATCTGTTACATTCTAATCTTAGAAGATATCCACGCACCCAAAAAAAATTGTAGTTTAGATCAAATCTTCAAGCTGTTCTCAATGTTTGATTTTTTTTTTCTTTAAATAAAATCAGATTTAAGGTAAAGTATAACAAGAATATTGTCAACCTTATAACAGAAGAGGAGTAATTACACTCGAACTAAGCAAAAAGATTCAAGAGTATTTGTATAATGCTCAAGCTAAGGCAGCCACAATCTCACGGGTGAATCTCGAGCGACGGGTTCTTGGAAGGATCATCTAGGACCAGATAATTCTTCTTCCCTTGGACAAGAAGTACAGTCGCTCGAACTTGAGAGGTTATTTGGGCCAGATAATTCGTCTTCAGGTTGATACTCCTCCCATCTTTTCTCCAAGCTAATAATTCCTTCAAGATATAGGACTGCTTCAGCCATAAAAGGTCGTTTTTTGGGGTGGAATTGCGTGCAAAGCAGAGCCAGGCGAATGGTTCTCTCGACTTCGCTCTCGTTATAGCCCCACGGCATATCGGAATCGACTAGCCTTTCCAACTGTTCCTTCTTTGAAAGGGCATGTGCCCACTGAGGCAGCCCCAGTTCATTTCCGTCGAGGCAGGTCGTTTCCCAAGCTCTTCGACCGCTTATGAGCTCAAGAAGCGTCACGCCAAACCCATAAACATCGCTCTTTACTGAGTTTCTTCCGAGAAAGCGCTCTGGATCGATGTAACCAAGTGTTCCCATTGTGCAGTCGATAAAATAAGCGTTTTCACCGTTGGGTTCTCCTTCGGAAACAGCCTTGTCTTTGTACTCGTCCATGAACAAGGCCAACCCAAAATCTCCAATACGGACCTCAAAATCCTCAGTCAACAGTATATTATCGGGTTTAATGTCCCTGTGAATTATCCTCAGATCATGCAAATAGGAGATCCCTCTCCCAACTCCAATTGCTATCCTTTTCCTGGTGGGCCAATCAAGGGGGCTCGCCTCTGTTGACTGTCCTCTTAAAAGGGAGTCTAGGCTTCCGTTCACCATGAAAGGGTACACGAGAGCATATTCTCCATGTTCCGATGACGAACAAAAGCCGCGAAGCGGAAGCAGATTCCGATGCCAGATCATGGTCCCCACTTTTACTTCAGCACGCGGTGTCAATCCTTGACAGGTATGTCTAGCGAGTCTTTTAATCGCCACTCTGGAGCCGTCCCCCAGGACTCCTTCGTACACACAACCGTACCCACCCTGACCCACCTTCTTTGTTTCGCTGAAGTTGTTGGTAGCGACCTTTAGCTCGCGGAAAGTAAACCTTTTAAGGCGTCCTTCCTCTGGACATTGGAGGGATTCGCTCGGTATCCAGCAACCAAACTTGGAAGCTGAATTGGCCAAGCGCAGAGAAGCACCGGCAGTGACCCGGTAGGATGTTACAGCTTTGATGAAACTGCAGCCAGCAGGATTAAGCGGCAGACAAATTGTTGATGACTGAGAAGGAGGTGGCGAACACAGATTGAAATCGGGAGGATCTTCAGTGAGATTGAAGGTTGAAAACTCAAAGACCATCGTTCTTTCCTCTTCTGAAACACCAAACTCCTCGGAAATGAAGCTCGGATTGCTCAAATTTATCTTTTCACAAACGGGAACAGGAGGAAGGAAGAAGAGTTTTTTGCTGCAGAGGTGAGCCTGAGCTGAGTCTGGAGATTCAGACTTATAAATTTTTGTTGTCTGTCATGCCTGGTGCACGCATCTGATCTTGTCAAAGCCAGTGAAAAAAAGCCTAGTAGTTTCAACACGTTTTGTGGGGTATCATAGTCGTCTTCGTCACTTCTCATTCTCCCCGGAGCAGTTTACCCTTCTGATACGTCAAGCTTTATTGGGAAAGTCAGTCCAACTTCTAGATTTTCTGTGCTGTGTCTGAATGCAATTCATCCGCTTTCCTCAGCTGATACCAACACCAGCCGCTATTGAGGTGAATTATAAGCCCGGTCTAGCAAAGGTATTAATAAACTTCATCTGGTAGAAAAGAACCGGAGAAGAGGTGTAGGGAATTACATTCCTTTGTTCCAACCAATGACTTCCGCCTCGAAAATGAAAGATAAAAGTTTTACTTTTAGTCCCTGCTGTTGACCGCTTTTCTTAATCAAATCCTTGCACCTTTGACTCGTCGAATCAAAGTTGTTGACCATACGCAAATTCATTATCAAGCCTTTATTACGTTGATTCTGATCAATTAGTCTCGCTAGTACGGACATATTATTCATTATGAACCCAGAAAATTGCTCCAAGAAGGAATCGATTTGAACGAATTGACCACTTCATATGAGGAAACCTACCACTACCTGCATTTCTAATAAAAGCTTTAGTCGTTCTGAATTACCATGGGAACTTTTGCATTTAGTCAATGAATCCTAGCTTATCTCATCGATTTTCCCTTCAAATGTAATCTGATTGTTTGTTTTTTACCTCAGATCAATCTAGCCTAACAGGCTGCTTTTGGAAACAGGTTGAACTGCGACATCTTGGTGATTTAGAACATGTTTTCAGAGCAGGCAAACAAAATCATGGGGTGCGTGTTAGCCAAAGAAAACATACAAAGTGTCACACTGTTTAACAACCAAAGAGTCGACAAACGAATGTAAGTGGAAAAGCACAAAAGCAGCACAATCAACATACAGGTTACGATAGAAGTCATGTAATTCTCAGAATTAGGACACTCTCATCAGTGATTCTTCGGCTGAGCAACAACTCCACAGAACGATTAACTGGGATGTGTTATTAAGAATTCATCGTGACAGAGACAAGAACCAGAGTCCGCCATATCCATGTCAAATTTTGGGCGTAATAGCATCATTTTGGTACTGCTCCCATCTCTACTCCAAGTTAATAGCCCCTTCAAGAATTTGGACTACTAACCGACATATTAGGTCTCCTTTCTGGGTCGAGCTGCATGCAAAGTAGAGCTAGCTGGATTGTTTTCTCGGTTTCGCTTTCCATGTGCCCCGCCGTACGTCACTATCAACTAGCCTTTCCAAGTCTTTTTCTTTGAAAAGCATGCCTGCCCATTCAGGTAGCGGCAGCCCCCAAGGACTGATCTATCTTTGCGCACTTCAACCCCTGATGAGTTCGAGAAGGGTCATGGCGAAACTATAGACGTCACTCTTCACCGAGCTCATTTCACTCCTGGAGTACTCTGGATCAAGACAGCCGTCCGTCCTGCCTAGTCGGGTGCTAAGAAAGCTGAGGCTAAAGAAGCTGGCTTCCTTGGAAACACCCCTCTCTTCATCCTTGTCCATGAAAATAACCATCCTGAAATCGCCAATACGAGCCTCAAAGTTCTTGCCCACCAGCATCTTATGGGGCTTGATGTCCCAATGGATTACGCTGTGATCGTGCAGATGGGAAGTGTCAAGAACACAAGACAGCAGCCTATTCAACAAATGAAAACAAAAGTCAGAAGGATAGATGATGCTGAGAAATGTCCAGAACGAAGAAGATCTACGGTTAAAAATAAAGAAAGGAAAGAAGAAGGATGATCTACAGATCAAAAGAATGCATGAAGAAAGGCTGCGAACTCAGCCCCAAAATCGCTACTCTGTTCATTTGCTCTGTTTCGTCTACTCTGTACCTTAGCTGTTATAACCGGTATTCGGTTATTCTGTATAGTTAGAATAGTTGACTTTTCTTTAACTGCTCAAAGAGTAAAACAGATTTAGAGTGAGAGAAATATAGATGATACATATATAACCTCTCCAACGTAATCGAAAGGTGTGGAAAATCATTCTAAAGAAATATATTCTCTCTCTCTCTCTCTCTCTCTCTCTCGATTGATTTCCTCCATCTCAGTTTCTGTTCGTATAGTTCTTCATGGTATCAGAGCCATGATCCGGAAGAAATCATCTCAAGACCGAATAAAAATGGCTGAATCTACAGCAGCCTGGATGCAGAAATCGAAGTCTCATTGATCAGTGAGTTGATATTCTTCATCTTCCTTCAAATCTGAATCATCAGAAACCGATTTACTGCATCATACTGCAAAAGTAAAGGGTGTAATCGAAGCTAGTAGTGTTCAAGGATCTGGACTAGTAGAATGGCAGCAAAAGGCTCGAGATATCCATTTCCTATTCATGTTAACATCTCGAACTTTGTTACAATCAGATTAACTGAGAATAACTTTCTCTTATGGCAAGCTCAGTTTCATAGATTTTTAAGAAGTCAAGATCTGTTTGGATTTGTGAATGGAGAAACTCCATCGCCTGTTAAAACACTACAGGAAGAAGAAGGGGATCAAACAATTGATAACCCTAATCCTGACTATATTGACTGGATTAAAACAGATCAACTCATTTCTTCTTGGATCAGTGGTGCTGTTTCCGAAGACATACTTAGCTTAATAATCGGTTTAGACACATCCTATGAACTTTGGCAAACTCTGCTTAATCGGTTCACTCAAAAATCTGTGGCAAAGGAGTTTGAACTGAGAGGAAAATTGCAGACTTGTCAGAAACGTGATAGAACTCTATCAACATATCTCAAAGAGTACAAGACAATATGTGATCAATTAAATGCCATAGGAAAACCAAAAGTAGATGACATAACAAAACTGTTTGGCATTTTGGAAGGTTTAGGATCCGAGTATGAGAGTTTTAAAACAACAATTTATTGTTTAAAGCCTCAACCGGAATATGATGAAGTGATCTCTCATCTAGAGAGGTTTGAATCAAGGCTGCAAAACTATTCTTCAAGTCGGTTCGGTCCAAATCTAGCCTATTATAGTCGAGGAAGGCTGAAGCTATACACAAAGATGAGTTTAATGGAAATCTCTTACAGCAAAATAACAATCTTGGAAATTCAAGGGGTTATAATCGTGGAGGAAGAAGTGTTGGAAGAGGAAGACCATTCAAGAATGATACGAAATTTTGGAAATCTTGGAAGAAATATGAACTACGGGACTAATAACTCGAGCTATGAACGGGGAATCAACATTTTAACCAGGCCAATATTTCCTCTACTTTGAGTTAAGTCGGGGTTTAGACCATATAATGGTACAGCTCAAAGATATACAGAAGCCAAGATTTATCCACCATCAAATCTAACAGTTCATAAAGATGTGCAGATGGAAAAAGCAACAACAAACACACGACCGGAGTGCCGATCCGCAAAAACCAGGTCACGATGCATTGCTTTGTTGGTACAGGTTTGATAATTCTTACCAAGCCGAAGAAATACCAACAGCTCTATCAGCACTCCACATTGAGGAAACTAATGGAAACGAATGGTACCCCGATACTGGAGCATCTGCTCACATTTCAGCAAATGCTGGTATTCTCCAAAACTTCTCTAAAAATGCTGGTACTAATACAGTAATGATTGGCAACGGTTCATGTTTACCTGTGAAATATATTGGGAATACAACCCTAACTACTGCTACTTCTACCTTGCCTCTAAAAGATGTGTTAATTGTTCCAGCAATTAAGAAAAATCTTCTGTCAATCTCTAGACTAACCGAAGATTATCCCTGTTCCTTTATCTTTGACAAAATTGGGGTGTACATAAAGGACAGCACCACCAACATGATCAAGATGTTAGGGAAGAAGGAGAAGGGACTATACAGGATTGATCCTTGTGCTGCAGAGGTGCTCTTTACTCAAAGACAGAAGATCACGGGAGAAAACATATGGCACCAAAGGCTAGCTCATACAAATCCAAATGTCCTAAAGCATCCGAAGAATCAAAGGTTAATCCACTATCATACGTAATCACAATCGTATGTAGAAGTTGTCAGCTCACTAAGAACACAGCTCTACCCTTTCCTATGTCAAGTTCTGTAGCAAATAAACCTCTAGAACAAGTCCATTGTGACATCTGGGGACCTTCTCCAGTCAGCTCTTATCAGAATTTCAAGTATTATGTGATCTTTGTTGATAACTTTTCTCGATTCAGCTGGTTATATCCATTGAAACTAAAATCAGACTTCTATGATATCTTTCTTATGTTTCAGAAGTTAGTAGAAAATCAGCACAATTGTAAAATCAAGAGGTTTCAATGCGATGGTGGAGGAGAGTTTGTCAGTCACAAGTTTAAAGCACACTTACAGAATTGTGGCATTCAACAGCTTATCTCATGTCCATATACACCCGAACAGAATGGAATACCTGAGAGAAAACATCGACATATAGTTGAGCTTGGTCTGGCCATGCTATATCATGCAAAAATCCCATTAAAATTTTGGGTTGATGCATTTATGACAGCAAATTATACTGTCAATATACTTCCTACTCCACGGTTAAAGATGCAATCTCCCTTTCTCAAACTATATAAGCATAAGCCAAGATATGATCATCTCAGGGTATTCGGGTGTGCTTGCTATCCCTGCCTTCGACCCTATGCTCAACACAAGCTAGATCCACGATCACTTACCTGTGTGTTTCTCGGATACAGCACTCACCATAAAGGATACCGATGTCTGGTACCTACTACTGGTCATGTGTACATTAGTCGACATGTAACTTTTGATGAGAAGTTCTTCCCTTTCTCAAAAAGGCTGACAACACAATCCTCAACATATACACAATCGTATAAACTATGGACAGATGAAGAGAAATTCTTACAGGCTCCAAGTATAGAGCCTGTCAATACTTCATCATCTCATCAGACAAAGTATAGTCCAGGTGAGCAAGCTTTTGCAGAACATATAGATCCTATCTCTATAACTGTATCATCAGATGATCAAGATCCAACTCCTACTCAAAGTACTTCCCCACAAGAGAACATATTTGGAACCAGCACAGAGGTAGAAATTCAACCAGCTATCGAACAAATTCAGCCTATCCATCCTGTGCAAGGTACACAACCTACTCATCATATGCAAACCAGATCTAAATCTGGTATAATTAAAGCTAATCCTAGATATGCATGTCTTGCTCAATATCAAGTTCCTTCAGAACCAAAATCATTAAAGTCGCCCTAGCGAGATCCAGGTTGGTATAAGGCAATGCAAGAAGAAATGAATGCTTTATACGAGAATCAAACTTGGTTGTTGGTTCCTCGTCTTTGAAAACATGAATGTGATTGGTTGCAAGTGGGTATTCAAGACTAAACTTACTTCTACCGGTAGTCTTGATCGATTGAAGGCGCGTCTAGTAGCCAAGGGATTCCATCGGGAAGAAGGGATCGACTACACGTAAAACCTTCACCCCGTGATAAAACATGCAACTGTTAGACTTGTTCTTTCCGTAGCAATGATACAACAATGGTCTATACATCAACTTGATGTCAAGAACGCCTTCTTACATGGCACCCTAAATGAAACTGTGTACATGGAACAACCTCCAGGTTTTGTTCATCCACAATATTCTCAGTATGTATGTCTGCTTCAGAAGTCACTCTATGGACTGCGTCAAGCACCACGCGCCTGGTATGACAAATTCAGCCATTTCTTACTTGAGGTTGGATTTTTCTGCAGCTCAACTGACCCATCTTTGTTCATACTGCATCAAGAACAAGAGACAATATTGTTACTTCTATATGTAGACGATATAATCCTCTTTGGTAGCTCGGAATCATTGCTACGAGACTCTTATTCATTCACTCGTATTCAATTCAATATGAAAGACCTTGGCCGATTCATTATTTTCTTGGAATTGAAGCCACACGAACGTCTACCGAGCCGTTCTTATGCCAAACCAAGTATGCACTTGACTTACTTGTCTCGTGCAAATATGGTTGACTGTAAACCCATCGCTACACCTCTTTCTCTTAAACCAGTTATACTTGAAAGAGATACTGTTCTTCTTCCAAATCCCATGAACTACCGAAGTCTTGTAGGAGGCCTACAATATCTCACTATTACCAGCCCGATCTTGCCTTTGCAACAAATATCCTATGTCAAAAATTACAACATCCTACTATTGGAGATCTTCTTCAACTAAAACGAGTTCTTCGATATGTAAAAGGCACAATTCATCTCGGTATGTCACTTCATTCTCACAGCTCTCTCCAATTATATGGTTTTTCTGATGCAGATTGGGCTGGCTGTCCTCAAACTAGACGTTCTACCACAGGCTTCTGTACTTACCTCGGTTCTAACCTCATCTCATGGATCGCTAAGAAACAATCAACTGTTTCTCGTTCCTCAACTGAAGCTGAGTATAGAGCTCTTGCCTCAGCAAGAGCTGATCTTACCTGGATTTCTTTTGTTCTCAGAGATATTAGAGTTTCACTTCACTCACCAACCATACTATTCTGTGACAATCAATCCGCCATATCTCTCATAGCGAATCCTATACTTCATGCTCGTACAAAACACATTGAAGTCGACTTTCACTTTGTCCGAGAAAAAGTTGCATCTGGATCTCTGTGTGTTAAATATGTTCCAAGCCAGAACCAAGTTGCTGATATTTTTACCAAATCACTATCTAGACTGATACACTCCTCTCTTCGTCTCAAATTGGGCATCGGTTCTTCACCCGTGCCCAATTTGCGGGGGGATGTCAAGAACACAAGACAGCAGCCTATTCAACAAATGAAAACAAAAGTCAGAAGGATAGATGATGCTGAGAAATGTCCGAACGAAGAAGATCTACGGTTAAAAATAAAGAAAGGAAAGAAGAAGGATGATCTACAGATCAAAAGAATGCATGAAGAAAGGCTGCGAACTCAGCCCCAAAATCGCTACTCTGTTCATTTGCTCTGTTTCGTCTACTCTGTACCTTAGCTGTTATAACCGGTATTCGGTTATTCTGTATAGTTAGAATAGTTGACTTTTCTTTAACTGCCCAAAGAGTAAAACAGATTTAGAGTGAGAGAAATATAGATGATACATATATAACCTCTCCAACTGTAATCTGAAAGGTGTGGAAAATCATTCTAAAGAAATATATTCTCTCTCTCTCTCTCTCTCTCTCTCTCGATTGATTTCCTCCATCTCAGTTTCTGTTCGTATAGTTCTTCAGGAAGTCGCTCTCGCAACTCCAAAAGCTGTCTCCTTCCTAGTGGGCTAATCAAGGGGGAGCGTCACAAACATGTACTCTTTCAATTCCGATGACAAGCAAATGCCGAGGGTATCTTTCCCAATTTCACTCCTGCATGTAACCCTCTCATTTCCAAATGGGAACGCTTGGCGATTCTTTTTACAGCCAATCGAGAGCCATCTGCCAATAGTCCTTCATATACTTAGACCAAACCCGCCCCTGCCTGCAATCTTTTCGTCGCTTAAGTGGCAGGTAGCTGCCTGTAGTTCATGGAAGGACCTTTTAAGGCGTCCTTGGCAAAGCTTCAGATCAGAACGAGGGAACTGGAGAGATTCACTTGGCCTACAACATGAACAACCAGAGTCGGAAGCCTGAATTTGAAGACGACTTATTCCCACAAATGACATCAAAGGATCAATATATCTAAACTAAGTGAACTATCCCGCTGCTTCTCTTCCTCTTTCTTTGGGCAAAAGCATCCTGTCCCTCTGCGTTGAGACTTCCACGATGGGATCCGCACCTCTCAAATGCTCGATACACGTTCTGAAATCTTTTGCCTGGCCTTCTGTTTATGAATGAAATGCTTGCCAAATGGATGTGGCGAGTCAGGACGCCATCCTTCGCCAAGGAATCCACATTTTGATCTGACCAAATGAATAATCTTGACGCAGTCTCTTAAACTAATTCTGATCTCGAAATCTCAGAATTAGGGTTCCCTGTCCTCTTGCGCCAAAATTTCTTGACAAAGCAGGAGAAATCACACCCATGGACATCTGTTTCTGCAAAGCAGAGAACCAACCGGTGGACGTGTCGAATGGCTTATGGGATTTGGCCCGGCGATTTCCTAATGTTCTTAGTTTAGGTTTCAGACGAGACTGCTCGAGGTTTCTTGACGATCTGCAGCTGCAACTTCACACCAGCATTTCCATCACAAAAATCGTCCCGTGATTATCGTCGACATGCACGCAGGAAGTTGGAAGAAGCAAATGCAATTGAGTGAAAAATTTGAAGGAAGTAAAGTCGCAGCTCGAGACATCAGAGAATCGCCAGGAGATGCGCGAGGAAGGTGCGCATGATCGAAGCGTTGAGCGGTGTAATCATCGGAGAAAGAGGCGAGGAAATTCGATGAAGATGGTGAAGTGAATGAGAGAGAAGCTGTAAAATGTGGGTGGGTTTTGACCAAGTCAAAAGAGGGAAAAGCAAGTAAATAAAGAACATAGAATAAAATGAAGTGTTGAAAAGTCAAAGAAGGGGGAAAAGCAAGAAAGGACGTTCGGCTCTTTTCTTTTCAACCGAGGACTCGCGCAAGGAGCAGGGGAGAGGAGAGAGAGAGAGAGAGAGAGGGAAGAAAAAGAGAAGAAGAAAGAGGAAGAAAGAAGAGGTCTACTCGCCAAGGATCGATTTTGTGACGTAACGTCCGGTAAGTATTCACGTCCCTATTCGTCCGATCGGAGTAGCTTTCGAAGCTTGGTCGTATATTTGAAGTAGTGTGAAAATCGAGCCATGAAGTCTAATTTGTGAGTCATGAAGCTTCAGGATTTCGAGGAAATTGTCGATTATGGCGTCATGGAGCGGTAAGGTTTGTCGAGAGTTGTTTTCGAGCTACGGTTTCATTGGAGAAAATTTTTAGGATTTTATGTTCAAGTTTCACGTTGCGAACAGCTTGAATAATCGCTTCGGATGGGTGATTTGTTAATGTGTATGAGTTGTCTTGTTAGCATTTCGACATAGTTTAGTTGTTTCATAATCGAGGTAGTTTTCACTTGATTTTGACACCAATTCTTGTTTAATTATTAGGATTACAAGATCATTGGCTCATTTAGCTATGCGTTACTTGGTTTGGGCATTATTAGTTAAATGGTGTCATCCTTCTTTGAATTTGTAGACTCATATTTTGAAAACGAAAAGTATGAGATACATTATGTGCACATTGTGAATTGGCTAAAAGGCAAAAATAATGTTCATAGCGTATTTGATGTATAACTTCGGATAAGGCATTTACTATTTTTTATTCATTTGACAATAATTTGAGAAATGTGTCATGGAAGGTGTCATAAAAGTTTAAATATGTGTATTACATTACAAACTGATTTATGGAATGTGTACTTTAATGATTTGGAAACATTTAATGAGAAAGATATTTTGAAATATTACTAGCTTGTGAAATGAATTTCGAAATGGTGTGAGAAATATATTGTGGTATGATGAACGAAATTGGGAGAGAGGATATGTTTGGGTCTACGAAATTTTTCTATGAAAGAAATCGCGGTGACTTGAGTATGGTTTATAAAAGGTGATCTGATTTGTTATGTGAAACCAATTTATGATACGGATTCTGAAATGGGTTTTGTGAGAGTATTAATATATGAAATGCTATATTTTGCTTTGTAAAATCAATCATGATATGGACCGATAAAAGTCACTTCTAGGGCCTTATAGTCAAGAGTTAAGTGCTTCATAGTGAATTGAGTCACGTGGGAGCCACCTCTAGGTATTTGTACTATTGATATACGTTGGTCAATGACTATGTGCTACAATATAATGTGATTTCGTGGGAGTCGCCTCTAAGACTTTGTACTATTGACATGTGTTGATCAAGGACTAAATGCTACACGATTATGCGAATCTTGTGAGAGCCAATTATAGGGTCTTGTAATACTCAAGGGCTAAGTGTTATATGATGTCATGAGCCTTGTGAGAGCTACCTCTAAGGCCGTGAGATGTGATGTGGTATGAGTTTGAAAAATGGAATAAACCATTGATATGAGATATGACGAGTTTAATTATTGAACTCAACCAACAAACATTTTTTTGATATTATGGATGGATAGGAAATTCTGCTTTTGATATAGAAAGACTAAAGTAATATATAACTCATTTTATTCTTGTAAGTTGTTATATTATAGATTTGCATGAGGCTTGACCTTTTTTAAAGATATGTACTATTTTATTGAGGTGTGGTTGCTCACTCTTCTCCTTTCCAATCTTTTCAGATTCCTCAATTAGCAATGTATAGAGTGAGAGCGATATCGACGGGAACTTTTGAGAATTGGATTTGAATGGTTAGAGGTTGTATCCTTCGGATGAAAGGACGGCTATGCCATTCCCCTTTTATGCTAGGAGTCAAGGTGTGATGGAAATAGCTAAATGAGAGAGATGGAGAAGAAAAAAGCACATATAAAAAATAAAAAAGTAAGATTAAGTCACTGTTAATTTCGCAAAAAATAAATAATGTAGAAAATATTTTCCTAAAAATTTTCATTTATATTGCTTACAAATATGATAATACGAAAAATATTTTCATCATTTATGAAATTGTTTACATATAAATTATTATCGATAATGAAAATATTTTTTTATTAACTAATTATCTTAAGTGATACAAATGATAATTTTTAGAAAAATATTATTCAAATATTTTATTTTTTCAAAACAAACCGTGTTTTAATACTAGAAAAAAAGAAAAGGTTTGTTTCGTGTGCAATAATACAAAATGCACAATACAAATATTAAAATTTGTTCAAGTTGAATACACAATAAAACATTATAACATCAAATAAAAAAGTATAGATCCAGAGTATCCCTAATCCAAATTTAATATCTCTTCACCTTAATTGGAAAGAGTGAAAATCTCTCCTCACCTTGAACTTTTTTCTTTGAAGCCACGAGCCGAGAACTCAATTAGTAAATTAAATCCGTTAGTCCGGCTTGGGTATGAGCTCCCTCCTTACTTTATTTGCTTTCGATAAGTGACTTTCTCCTTTAGTGGAGCAGAACAAATTGCGCTTTGATAAAAGCCTCATATATAATGAGTTATGTTCGTTTTGTTAAAAATGAATGACTTAAAAAATATTTTTCAAAAAATAATTGTTTATAGCTAATGAAAAATATTTTCATCATTGATAACAATATATACCTAACTCTTATCGTGAATAATGAAAAAAAAAATCATTAATTTATTCTTCTAAATGAAATAAATTATCATTCATGAAATAAACGCATGTGAAACATAACAAGAATCTCATCAATCTGATAAATCGAAAAAAAAAAAAAACACTCAAATTAAGGAAAAAAGGATTCAACGTATTGCTATAATGATCAAGCTGAGGCAGCCACAATCTCACAAGTGAATCTCGAGCAACACGGTCTTGGAAGGATCATCTAGGACCAAATGATCCGTCTTCCCTTGGACAAGAAGCAGAGTCAAACGAAATTGAGAGATTATCTAGGTCAGATAAATCATCTCCGGGTTCATACTTCTCCCATCTTTTCTCCAAGGTAATAATTCCTTCGAGAAATAGGACCGCTTCAGCCATATAAGGTCGTCTTGTGGGGTCGAGTTGCGTGCAAAGCAGAGCGAGACGAATGGCTTTCTCGACTTCACTCTCGTCATAGCCGCCGGGCATGTTGGTATCAATGATCGTTTCCAGCTTTTCGTTCTTTAGAAGGGCATGTGCCAATAGAGGCAGCACCAGTTCGTCTCCATCGAGGCAGGTTGTTTGGCAAGCTCTTCGACCGCTTATCAGTTCAAGAAGCGTCACGCCAAACCCATAAACATCGCTCTTTACAGAGTATCTTCCGGCACCGCTCTCTGGATCCATGTAACCAAATGTCCCCACTGTCCAGTCGGTAAAAAAAGTGTCTTCACCATTGGGTTCTCCTTCGGAAACAGCCTTGTCTTTGTACTCGTCCATGAACAAGGCCAACCCAAAATCTCCGATACGGGCCTCGAAGTCCTCATCCAACAGTATATTAGCGGGTTTAATGTCCCTGTGAATTATCCTCAGATCATGCAAATGGGAAATCCCTCTCGCTGCTCCAATTGCTATCTTCTTCCTGGTGGCCCAATCCAGTGGACGCTTCTCTGTTGACTGTCCTCTTAAAAGGGAGTCTAGGCTTCCGTTCACCATGAGAGTGTACACGAGCGTGTATTCTCCATGTTTCGATGACATACAAAAGCCATGAACGGGAAGCAGATTCCGATGCCAAATCATGTTCCCGAGTTTTACTTCAGCACGGAGTATCGATCCCAGAGCGGGATGTCCAGTGAGTCTTTTCATCGCCACTCTGGAGCCGTCCGCCAAGTGTCCTTCGTACACGCGACTGAACCCACCCTCGCCCACCTTCTTTGTCTCACTGAAGTTGTTGGTAGCGAGCTTCAGCTCGCGGACAGTGAACCTTTTAAGGCGTCCTTCCTCGGGACATTGGATCGATTCGCTTGGCCTCCAGCAACCAAAGTTGGAAGCTGGCTTAGCCAAGCACATAGAAGCTCCGGCAGCGACCTGGCAGGATGTTAAAGATTTGATGAAACTGCAGCCAGCAGGATTAAGCGGCAGACAAATCGTCGATGACCGAGAAGCAGGCGGTGAATGCGGATCAAAATCGGGAGGATCTTCAGTGAGATCGATTGTTGAAAACTTGAAGGTCATGGTTCTTCGCCCTTCTAAAACACCACCGAAATTGAGCTCGGATTGCTCGAATTTATTTTTTTGCAAACGGGAACAGAAGAAGGAAGGAAGAAGAGCTGCAGAGGGGAGCCTGAGCTGAGTATGGACATTCACGCTTCTATATTTTGGTGGTCTGTCATGCCTGCAGAGGATGCTTCCTGGTAAAATCCTAGAACGAAGCACGCACCCGCTCTTATCAAATCCAATGAAATTAAGCCTAGTGGGGTTCCACACGTCTGGCGGGGAATTGCGTATCATGCTTGTAATCTCCCAACGACCCTTGGACAGAGCGATGACTCCAACAAGTCAGTCCTCTTGGTCGCTTTCGCTTCTCCCATAAGCTGTCTTCCCTCTTGGTACCTCGAACTTTCTTGGGAAATTTAGTCCAACATCTAGAATTTCTACGTTGCGTCTGAATGCAATTCAGCCCGTTTCCTCGGCTGACACCGACACCGGCTATTAAGGTGAATCAAGCCCGGCAAACAACCTTCGTCTGGTGGAAGAAGAACTGGAGCAAGAGGTGTTATGAATCGCATTTCCTTTGTTCAATGAGTAAAGCCAACTAATGACTTCCATCTCGAAAATGAAAGGTAAAAATTTTCCTTGTCTCTAAAGTTATGCTCTTTTTCCAATCAAGTCTTGTCTGTTTCAATTACCTAATCAAGTCATTCAACTTGCATAAATTTCCTTATCAGGTCTCTCTTACACTGATTCCTATTAATTAATTTAGCTATTGCAGACCTAGGATTCGGTATAAACCCAGAAAATTGCTCCACAAGCCCTTCCAAATCAAGGAAGGTATCAATTGTAACTAATTATGTTCCATCATATGAGGAAAACTTCCTCTACTTGCATTTCTAATGAAAGCTATTTCTCATTTTGAATTACTGTGGGAAGTTTTGCATTTAGTCCACGAATCCTAACTTAGCTCAAAGATTTTCCCTTCGACGTAATTTATTTATATATTTTACTTCAGCTGAATCTAGCCTAAGAGGTTGCCTTTTGGAAACAGGTCACTACAACTTCTTGGAGATTCATAAATCAATGAACATTTCATGGGGTGGGTGTTAGCCAAAGAAAACGGATGAAGTGTCTCCCTGTATAAAAACCAAAGAATCAATAAATGAGCATAAGTGGGCACACACCCTATTTTTTAAATTAATTTTTGAATGTTTTTAATTCTGGAAAATGGGACTCGGGTCGGGTCAGAGAACCGGTCTGATTGTTGGTCTGACCTGGACCCTATCGGTCCGGGTTGGGTTTGAACCCCAACCAGCCCCAGGGCCCAGTTCGAGTATGGCCTGACCTAAATTTGATGGGTTTGAGCCTCTACAACAATTCAACCCGAGTCTATTCAAAAAATAAAGCTCAACGTGACTAGAACCGTGACAAACCCATATTCCTCAAAAGAAGCTATCTCAAGGCCGTCTTCTTTTAAAAACCATTCAGCCCACACACTTAAAAAAAGGCCCATTCTATTCTTTAGCCACACCACCTTGACCTTCTTACTTGATCCGAATTTTTGTTTCTCCTATGATTATTATTTCTTTCTTTCTTTCTTTCTCCCTTCTCTTTTGCTTTGGGTCTCCTTCTTCTTTGGGCGGTCTCACCGGCGACATCGCCGAAAAAGCACATTGCAAAACAAAAGCCGTTCCAACAAACCAAACATGAATAAGCATAGTGAGACAAAAGTAAGACTAATCATGGCGACTCCAACCACAGGCTCCTCCAGCAAGGACTGTTGATTTTCAAGCAAGAAAGAGGGACGGACAGGCCTAGGTTGAAAAGAAAAAAAATTGGAAAAGAGAGAACCTAGGTTGGGCCAGCGAAGAAAAGAAAAGAAAGGGCTGAGGTAGCCCGCCCCGCCTCATTTTTTTAATTAATTAGTTGTTTTTTTTTCCTTTTTTAAAAATGTATTTCTAATAAATTCTATATATATTAATGCAAATGCTCCTAACATCTATATGCTATGCAATTTAATGAAAATTATTTTTGTTTAGAGATTAAAAATTAATCCATACGTAATTAAAACCTAATTGAACAAGCAAAATTTAGGTATCAACATTATTATCCATGTTACAATAGAAGTTGCATAATTTTCAAAATCATGACAATTCCATGGGCAATTTACCACCTAAGCAACACCTCCATGAAACTATTATTAAGGATGACATATTGATATGTCTTCGTGATAGAGAGAAGTAGCAGAGTTCTCCTCCCACCTCTTCGAGCTAATAGCCCCTTTAAGAATTTGGATTACTTCCACCATATTAGGTTGACTTTTTGGTCAAGTTGCATGCAAAGTAGAGCTAGCTGGATGTCACATCCCAAATCCTAGCAGAAAAAGAAAAATGAGGCAGCTGTCCTTCCACCAATGTTACCTCTAACCACTCAAATTCAACTCCCAAAAGTCTCCAATAAAATATCATTTTGCTATATTGGCCGCTAATTAAGAGACTTGAGAAATTTGGAATGAGAGGAGTAAGTAACCACTACTCAATGAGTAGTGTGTTTCTTCCAAACAAATTGAGCAGCCATATGCCATATATATACACACACAACAATATTAGAAACTCATAATCCAACTCTTTAATATACAAATTAAATCGTATATAAGTTATTTTATTTCAACAAGCTTTATATAATTTAGAAAATACTCATTTAAATCATCATAAACGTCAATGGTCTTATTCCATTGATCCATCTTATCAAATGATATGTCGATGGTCCATTCCATCAACTAATCTCAAATTATGCATTAGTGGTCTCTTTTATTGTCTAAATTCAAATCACATATCAGTGGTCCACTTCATTAACTAAATTCATGCTCAAATATCTAGCCATGGTCATGCATAACACCTGGACAAGACGATCAAGATTTCCTATTGATTAGGTCTCCACCTATTATTAGTCAATAGCTCAACCTATAAGGATATCCTAGACTATTTAGGGCATACACACAAACCCTCAATCAAGTTTCCAGTGATATTGAGCACCTAGTCGTCATCCTCCAATACTAAAAATCCAATCCATAAACAGTTTCATATTTATAAATACATTTGACAAATTAATCACACAACTTTTCGCAAATCAACCCATTTGCCAAAAGTACTTTTCATAAATTTCAACTTGTCTTAGTAACCGGTTTTACAAACTAGGTCAAATCAGAAGCATGTCCAAAAACATTTCACAAATTGATATTCCATAAATCATACTCAATGTCAAGAGCTTTTTGTAAAAAAGTTTCGAAAACCTAAAACATATAATATTTCTCAACTCTATTCATCAAACTAAATATATATTTCCATCAAACAGTTTTCATACCATTCACATATATAAAAAGTGTAGTAAACACCCGATCTAAATTTTATGTAATAAACATACTTATTCAAAGCTTATAATATATCAAATCTTTATTATTTTTAAAGAATGAGTTTACAAATTCTTAAAAGAAATAGCACCACTTATCTTAGAATGCCTACGACCAAACAACAAACGTTACTCTTATTATTGAATTCGCGATCCCATAGTATAAGCAAAAACCAATGCTACAATTGAGGAACGCACTACCTCAATTATGATATTGCTATGTTACACCTAATCGTTAACAAAATAGCTCTTACGTATTAACAAATCGTATACCTAAAGTGATTATCAAGCCATTTGCAATGCGGAACTTGAGCACAAAACTTGGTCACACCATAACTCTCTCAACCAAACCCCGTTCCAAACATATTTATAGTTAATAGAAAGCCATTTCAACGTACTACAAGAACCTCAACTTGACCGAACCAAAATCGAGCCGAAAACTAACAAAATACGATCCCAAATTCATACGTGAACACTTCAAGATTTTGTTTCGATCAAACCGTAAACTTAAATCAAGTTCCGTAAAGTCTTACAACTCCACAACACCCTAAACTATCATTCCATGAAATTTCATATCTCAACTACTTAAAAATCAAACTTCATAGCTTGAATCTCACATAATTTCAAATTTAAGTAACCCCGAAAATTAATCTTATTAGAAGAACGAGCGACACAAGCATTTACCGAGCGTTGCGTTATAGATATCATAAAAACAATCACGGACTAAATGAGGAATTCATTCTATATGTTTCAAACCTCTAATTTGCCAATCAATCCCACTACTATTTGATTATTCAATTTATTAACATTCTATCTATTACCACTATTGTAGAGCCTAGGTGATTGCGACAACCACAGATTGTAGGCCTCCACCTAGCCCAGCAGTAACAATTTGCTAATTTGCTAATCATGGACTAAATGAAAAATTCAGTCTCTATGTTTCAAACCTCTAATTTGCTAATCAATTTTGTTACAATTTGGTTATTCCATCTATTAATATTCTATCTATTATATCACAGTCCAAGAAAGTGACACGATCTAGAAGATTTACGTGAAATCGTGACTGATCTATGGAGTGATCATCGATTATCTCCCGAGTCCTAGGGTTTTCTCGAATATTCTAGAATACTCATGGGGGCAAACAATATGGTAAATGTATACTTCTATATAAATACAAGTAATAGGGCAGATGGGTAGATAAAATCTCTACCGTCAAATGAATAGGAGATCTATGGTTATGATTAGCTTTATATTTATAAATAGGGGTCTTCTCCCCTTATTTGTATACATCTCACAAGTAGAAATACATTTTTGAGCTTCTTTCTTAAGAGTTTCTCTTTTTATGATTCTTGAAAATATGAACGAGTAAGGTTAACTTTGAAAGTAATTCCTAAGGTTGTATAAGTAAAGGAATGCTAAATAAATCCATAGGTTGACCCATGACAATTACCTCTATAATAGGGCCTAGTTATACTCATGTCTGCTTGCATCGATGAAAATTCTCTCGCCTGCCCCCGTATTCGCCACCTCCTCCAATTCACCATAATAGCCCCCGTTCAGCATCTCTCATTCCCCACAGCAATCCCCAATTCCCCCGATTTTCATTAGGGCCATTCACCACTTGTTTCTCATTAGCAGCAGCCTCCCGCCCCTAGATTCCCATTAAGACCATTCACCACCCCATTCTCAGAAAAAAGCCCCCTACTCCCGATTCCAATTAGGGCCACTCACCACCCCATTTCTAGCAATAGACCCTTACTTCCTAATTTCCATTAGGGTCATTCAATTGATTTGCAATAGGTCATCTAGAAAGAAGTACTCAGTTTTTACAAATTAAGTAAAACATACTTAGAGGAGCACACAAAAATCCCAATTGGCAAGCACAAAATGAAAAGCAACTCACTACAATTAATTATCGTGTGATTGAAATCCACCTTCACATCGTGAGAGCTCCGCATTATTTTGGCACCCCTAAGGTTGATAACCACAAAAGCTTGCGCTTATGAAACAATGTGTAAAAGTAAATATTCTTGCATTATCAAATCTATATCTACTTGCACCCGATAAAGATACCCTCTTTACTGTCAATACCCTCAAAACACACTTTATATGAAAAGCCAAAGAGTTGTCATTCCCGACAAGATAGATGGAGAAATGGTGATGACTGAATAAGATGAGAGAAATAGAATTGAATTAGGAGAATTACAATCTCAAAATTAAAGCAATGGTTTACTCAGTGAAAATACACACGAGAAATGCAATGAAAAAGTATTAAGCTTTATAATGATGATATTGGTTGTCAATGGAGATGCGTATCTTATCTTCGAAAGGTGTATTACTTCGAGTCTGTCGTTATGTTCCAAGTTCAACTTGCATGGGCTTGTGGCAGATATGTGCCGTCAGTTTTAGAACTCTAATCGTTGTGAAATACTTTTGTCCAAAGCATATTGATTGTTATTATTAGACTTTAGAGCCCATGTTACCTACACTGAAATATATAGTACCGTTGTTGAATTTGACATAAATGTTAACAAAATGTGCCTATGGTGGCTTAAGTATAAATTGATATATGTAGCTTAGATAATTTTATTGTGAATTTAGTTCTCATTCCAGCACACTGCCTAATTACTATGTAGAGTCCTCATTTTGGGGATTGATTATGATTTTAAAATGAGCCATGTTGTCCACGATGCATTTGAGCTTCTTGCTCGTCATTAGAATTTGTATTTGCAGTTGATGCTAACTATTTGGGGATGAAGTATATTGAAATGCAAAAATACTTGCCCTCACTTCACAACATTTTCAAATTTAATTGATACGTATCTCTACCATCAAATCATTAAGAAATCTAAGGATATGGTTAGCCTTGTACTTATATATATATATGAGCATCATCTCTTCATGTGTATCCATCATCTCTTCATTTGTATCCATCTCATAAGTAAAATACATTTTAAAGCTTCTCTATCTAGAGTTTTTGTTTTTATGATTCTTGAGAATATGAGGGGGTGTTTGTTTGTATTCTTTTTTTTCTTTTTTTTTTATGAACAAAAATCCTGTTTTTTTTATTATGGGGAACAAAAAAAGAACCAGAAACACGTTTGTTTGCGTTTTTGTTCCAAATCTATTTTTTTTGTTCTCAGGAACAAATTTGGAACAAAAACAAAAAACAAAAAGAACTCGTTTCTTGTTTTTGAAACACTTTCAAGAAACGAATTTTCTCTCTCTTCTATTTTTCTTCTCTTTCTTTCTTCTTCTTTTCTTCTTCTTTTTTCTTTGGCCGGTCGCGGTGACCTCACCAGAGTGTCGCTGGCCCCTGGCGAGACTCAGCCTCGCCTTGGCTAGGTGAGCTCGGGCTCGCCCGGATCCGGCGAGGCCGAGCTAGCCTAGCCACCGGCGAGGCTCGGCCTCGCCGAGCTCACCGGGAGGCGGCGAGCCACGCTGTGGCCGGGCGAGGCCCGGCCCTTGTTGGCCGGTCGCCGGCCATGGCCAAGGCCAAGAACCGGCCACAAGGAAGAAAAAAAAAAAGAAAGAAAAAAAATGAAAAATAAAAGAAACAAAAAAAGAACACAAATTTACCAAACATGTTTTTGTTCTTTTTTTATTCCATAAACAAGTTTACCAAAGGCGTTTTTTGGTCAAAAATTGTTCCTCGGAACAAAAACAAAACCGCCACCGTTCGCGTCACCATTCGAGCCGCGAGCGTCAAGTTCTCAATGCCGTTCGAGCTACAAGCATCAAGTTCTCGACGCCGTCACGTCGCCGTAGCCGCGAGCTCGCCATCACCGGAAACCCACGAGTTAACTTCCTAATCGTGAATTAAAGTGTTAATTACATATAGGGATGGTTAGTTTAATATTAATGATGGTTAGTATTTATTAATTTTAGTTTATCCTTAATTGCAATTAAGGATGATTTAGATTAAATTTAAGTGTGCTTAGTTTAAATAATTATGATTAGATTAATTAATTGCAATTTATTTAATTAATCACCACGTCGACATTTTGGCATGATTTTGGCCAGAGTGGCACTTAAGTGATTCATTTTGCTCCGATTTTAGCACTTAAGTGTTACTTTCCAAATTTTTGGCACTTAAGTGTCCCTCCGTGCCAAGTTTTCACAACATTTTGCTTTTATTACAACAAAACATCCTAACTCGTTATAAACCGTTGCAATTCAAACATATACTCTCAAAGAATTGCAAGTGTCTTCAATATGGGTGTCTTTTTATGAGCTAAATTGGCATGAACAGATATTGAGAGTTTATACCAATGCCCTTTCTTTTCCCTCTTTAAAGCTGAGATATATTACAGTATTCGCATAATACATAGATGATAGCTACATGCATTTGGCTTAAATACGCAGATAGGGGCGCTACTTCCACGGGTTACATTTGCTGCTGACGTAGCTTCTCTAAGATTGACAATTTAAGGCAAAACATGACAAGAATGTTATCAATATGATAACGATATAGGAGTAAATACACTTGAACAGGGCAAAAAAGATTCAATGATATATGGTATAACGCTCTAAGCAGAGGCAGCCACAATCTCACAGGTGAATGTCGAGCAACTGGTTCCTGGAAGGATCATCTAGGACCAGATAATTCATCTTCCCTTGGACAATAAGAAGAGTCGCTCGAACTTGAGAGATTATTTGGGCCAGATAATCCGTCTTCATGTTGATACTCCTCCCATCTTTTCTCCAAGCCAATAATTCCTTCAAGAAATAGGACTGCTTCAGCCATATAAGGCCGTTTTTTGGGGTCGAATTGCGTGCAAAGTAGAGCCAGACGCACAATTTTCTCGAATTCACTCTTGTCGTAGCCGCCCGGCATATTGGTGTCAACTAGCCTTTCCAACTGTTCCTCCTTTAAAAGGGCGTGTGCCCATTGAGGCAGCCTCAGTTCATTTCCATCAAGGCAGGTTGTTTCACTAGCTCTTCGACCGCTTATAAGCTCAATAAATGTCACGCCAAACCCGTAAACATCGCTCTTTACCGAGTTCCATCCAAGAAAGCGCTCTTGATCTACGTAACCAAGCGTTCCCACTGTGCAGTCGGTAAAACAATCGTCTTCACCGTTGGGTCCTCCTTCGGAAACAGCCTTCTCTTTGTACTCGTCGATGAACAAGGCCATCCCAAAATCTGCAACATAAGCCTCAAAGTTCTCATCCAAAAGAATATTAGCAGGTTTAATGTCCCTGTGAATTATCCTCAGATCATGCAAATGGGAGATCCCTCTCGCAGCTCCAATTGCTATCTTCTTCCTGGTGGGCCAATCAAGTTGGATCTTCTCTGTTGACTGTCCTCTTAGAAGGGAGTCTAGACTTCCGTTGGGCAGGAAAGCGTACACAAGCATGTGTTCTCCATGTTTCGACGACGAACAAAACCCTAGAACCCGAGTCAGATTCCGATGGAAGGTCATGTTCCCCACTTTTACTTCAACATGGAATGTCCAAGAGGCACGTCTACTGAGTCTTTTTATCGCCACCCTCGAGCCGTCCCCCAAGGCTCCTTCGTACACACAACCGTACCCACCAACCCCCAACTTCTTTGTCTCACTGAAGTTGTTGGTAGCGACCTTCACCTCACGGAAAGTAAACCTTTTAAGGCGTCCTTCCTCTGGACATTGGAGAGATTCGCTCGGCCTCCAGCAACCAAACTTGGAAGCTGAATTGGCCAAGCGCAGAGAAGCACCAGCAGCGACCTGGCGGGATGTTACAGCTTTGATGAAACTGCAGCCAGCACGATTAAGCGTCAGACAAATCTTTAATGTCTGAGAAGCAGGCGGCGATTGCGGTTCAAAATCGGGGGGATCTTCGGTGAGAACGACAGAATAAAACTTGAAGACCATGGTTCTTCGCTCTTCTGAAACACCACACTCCTTGGAAATTAAGTTCGGATTGCTCGAAATAATCTTCTCACGAACGGGAACAGGAGGAAGGAAGAAGAGTTTTCTGCTGCAGAGGCGAGCCTGAGTTGAGTCTGGATGTTCAGAGATTTATATCTAGGTGGCCTGTCATGCCTGCAGAAGGATGCTTCCCAGTGAAATCCTAGAACGAAGCACGCACCTGCACTTGTCAAAGCCAATAAAACAAGCCTAGTGGGGTTCCACACGTTTTGTGGAGAACTGTCTATCATACTCGTAATGTCCCACCAACCCTTTACACAGAGCGATGACTCCAACAAGTCAGTCGTCTCGGTCGCTTTTGCTTCTTCCATAAGCTGTTTCCCTTCTTGGTACCTCGAACTTTCTTGGGAAATTTAGTCCAACATCTAGAATTTCTAGGTTGCGTCTGAATGCAATTCTGCCCGTTTCCTCGGCTGTCACGGGCACCGGCTATCAAGGTGAATTAAGCCCGGGCAAACAGCCTTCGTCTAGTGGAAGAAGAACTGGAGCAAGAGGTGTAATGAATCACATTTCCTTTGTTCAATGAGTAAAGCCAACTAATGACTTCCATCTCGAAAACAAAAGATAAAAATTTTCCTTTTGTCCCTGAAGTTATGCTATTTTTCCAATCAAGTCCTCGTCCATTTGAATTACGTAATCAAGTCATTGAACTTGCATAAATTTCCTTATCAAGTCTCTCGTACACTGATTCCTATAAATAAATTTAGCTAGTGCAGGCATAGGATTCGGTATAAACCCAGAAAATTACTCCACAAGCCCTTCCAAATCAAGGAAGGAATCAATTGGAACTAATAATGTTCCATCATATGAGGAAACCTTCCTCTACCTGCATTTCTAATGAAAGCTATTTCTCATTCTGAATTACCATGGGAAGTTTTGCATTTAGTCCATGAATCCTAGCTTATCTCAAAGATTTTCTCTTCGACGTAATTTATTCATTTATTTTACTGCAGCTCAATGTAGCTGAAGAGCCTGCCTTTTGGAAATAGGTGTGGAACTACAACTTCTTGGAGATTCATAAATCAATGAACATTTCATGGGGTGGGTGTTAGCCAAAGAAAATGGATGAAGTGTCTCCCTGTATAACAACCAAAGAATCAACAGATGAACATAAGTTCGCACACACCCAATTCTTTTAATTAATTTTTGAATGTTTTTAATTCTGGAAAGGGTTAATATCCTGAAAAATCACAAACTGGTATAACTGTGACAAATTTACCCTAAACTAATTTTTTGACCACCAAAAACCCAAAACTTGTACACCTTTGACAAATTTATCCCATATTAGTTTCCCTTTAATATTACTGTCAAATTATTAAGTTAAATGACACGTGACAGTTGACTAGTATACCGGTTTGAGATTTTACTCTTCATTTGTCACAGTTTACAATTTTTGTGATTTTTTTGTAGTATTAATCCAATTTAACAGAGGGTTTATTTGTCACAAATGTACCAGTTAGGGGTTTTTGGCAATTAAATAAATTAGTTTGGGGTAAATTTGTCATAAAAGTACCAATTAAGATTTTTATGGTCAGTCGGGGCAAATTTGTCACAAGTGTCTGGGTTTGGAATTTTTCATAGTCAAAAAAATAGTTTTTAGTAAATTTGTCGATCTTAGTTTGGAGTTTTTTAAGGTATTAACCCTTTGAAAAATGGGTCTCGGTTCGGGTCAAAGAACCCGCTTCGATTGTTGGTCTGACCCAAACCCTATCGCTCCGGGTTGGGTCTGAACCTGGACCGGCCCCAGGGCCCCGTCCGAGTATGGCCTGACTTGAATTTGATGGGTTTAAGCCTCTACAGCAATTCAAACTAAATAAAGCCCAACTCGACTAGAACTGTAACAAGCCCATATCCCTCAAAAGAAGCCAGCTCAAGCCCGTCTTCTTGTAAAAACCATCCAGCCCACATGCTTAAAAAAAGGCCCATTCTATTCCTTAGCCACGACACCTTGACCTGGCCACCTGATCCGAATTTTTGTTTCTCCTCTGATTATTTATTTATTTCTTTCTTTTCTCCCTTTTCTTTTGCTCTGCGTCGTCGTCTTCTTTGGGCGGTCTCTCTCAGAGAGATCTTGTTCACCAAGGCTTTTTCTCCGACGAACTCAACACTGAAACTTCATTGAACTAACTCACGCCAGAATTCTAATCGACTTACGTCGCCGGCCGTCACCAAGTCCTCTTCACCCGTCACTACTCCAACTAATGCCGGATTTCACTGGCTATGTTGCCGAAAAAGCAGATTGCAAAACGAAAACCGTTCCAACAAACCAAACATGAATAAGCACACCGAGACAAAAGTAAGACTGACCATGGCGACCCCAACCGAAGGCTTCTCCGGCGAGGACTGGATTTTCCAGCGAGAACACGTTCATCCATGGCCGACTTTCGTATCAAATGATATGTCACAAAATCAAAGACAAACCCAGATTCAGTGATAATGCATCAATATTATAACAACCTGAGCGCAACACAAATATATTATACGTAGATTTTATGAACTCTAATTCAGAGCTTCATTCAAGCATTTTGTAAAACGATTGATAAGCGGTTCGAAATACCACTTCCAGGTTTGGATTTAACGTTGTTCGTGGCATAAACCCAGCGTATTAAGCTCCAAATCAACATTATCGGCAACAAATGAGTTTGGGTTTTGTACGATTTGCCCAAAATCCCATCGGTTCGATCTCACGTTCTCAAACTTAATAAGCGAAGGAGAAGCTACCTGGTTCGGGAGCTTGCTATGACGAACGACAACGAGCAAGTTGGCTTTCGACAAAGGTCAAGGGTGATTCAGGCGAGCCACCGACAAGCGGAACAAATTCCTCACTCTCAGTTTCTCTCTCCGCTTTCTCTCTCGGACTCTCTCTCCGTCCGTTGCTCTCTCTGTCCAAGCCCCCTTTCTCTCTCTCTCTCTCTCTCTCTCTCTATCTCTCAACTCTCTCCTTTTAACGGCCACCGACAGGACGCGCATGACTTCTGCCGCCGCCGGCTGCCTTACTAGTTTGGCCTCGACTCGAAAATCACACCGCTCTGTCCCTGCTCTACCTTTGTCGTTGTGTTTTACTGTTCCTCCTGTCGCGTAAGGGAAGGATAGGAAGATAGAAAGAAAGAAGAGGGCCGGGCCTAGAGAGAAAAGAAAGAGCCTAGGTTGGCCCAGGCGAAGAAAAGAACAGAAGGGGCTGGGGCAGCGCGGCCCCGCCTCGTTTTTTAATTAAGTAGTTACTTTTTTCTTTTTTTCCTTTTTAAAAATATTTTTCTAATAAATTATATAACTGAAAATTCTCCTAACACCTATATGCTTTGCAATTTAATGAAATTTATTTTTGTTAGGCATTAAAAATGAATCCTTAATTTTCTACGTAATTAAACATGCATAATTTAATTCTAAAAAAAATGCATAATTTAGGTGTTAATATCATTATCTAGATTACAATAAAAGTTGTGTAATTCTTAGAATCAGGACAATCCAATCGGCAATTTGTCAGCTAAGCAACACCTCCATGGAACTATTATTAGGGACGAGATATTGATAAATCTTCATGATAGAGAGAAGTCGCAAAGTTCGCCATGTCCATATTAAAGTTTGGGCTCCCATCATTTTGGTACTCTTCCCATCTCTTCGAGCTAATAGCTCCTTCAAGAATTTGGATTACTTCCACCATATTAGATTAACTTTTTGGTCGAGTTGCATGCAAAGTAGAGCTAGTTGGATATCACATCATGAATCCTGGCAAAAAAAGAGAAATGACATGGCTACTCTTCCACTCAAAGAATCTTGCCTCTACCCACTCAAATACAACTCTCAAAAGTCCCCAAAAATATCACTATGGCTCTATTGGCCACTAATTGAGGGACTTGAAAAGATTTGGCATGAGAGGAATGAGCAACCATTACTCAATGAGTAGTGCATTTCTTCTATACAGACTAAATAGCCACTGTGCATATATATAGCAATACCAAAAACTCATAATCTAACTCTTTAATATACAAATCAAATCATATATAAGTTATTTATTTCAACAGGCTTTATAAAATTTAGAAAACACTAATTTAAGTCATCATAAACATCAATAGTTTATTCTATTAATCAATCTCATCAAATCATATGTCAATTATCCATTCCATCAGTTAATATTTACTTACATGTCAATGGCCTACTCCATTATCTAAACTCAAATCACTGACAATGGCCTATTACATTGACAAACTCATGCTCATATATCTAGTCATAGTCACGCATAACACCTTTGACAAGACAATCAAGATTCCTCATTGGTTAGGTTTCCATATTATTAGTCGATAGCTCATTCTACAAGTATATCCTAGAATAGTTTGGGCATACCCACAAACCCTTAATCGAGTTCCTAGCGATATTGAGCACACAACCGTCATCATCCAATACCAAAAATCCAATCCATAAATAATCTCATATTTCACAATGCATTTCACAAATCAATCACACAACCTCTTGCAACTCAACTCATTCGCCAGAAGTACTTTTCGTAAAACATTTTTCAAATTATTTTAGGACTCATCTTAATAACAGGTTTTACAAACCGAATCAAATCAAAAGCATGTCATAAAGCATTTTAAAAATTCATGTTTGTATATATATATTCAATGTCAAGAGCATTTTATAAAAAGGTTTCGCAAACTCAAAATATACAATATTTCTCAACTCCATTCATCAAACTAAATATATATTTCCACCAAACAATTCTCATTCCATTCACATATATAAAAAATACAATAAATGCTCGATCTAAATTTTATGCAACAAACATGTGTATTTATAACTCATAATATGACGCCTCAAAACGTCACACGTCACAATGTACTTTTTGATTGTTTTTTTTTTTTAGTAGCAAGTGGAAGCACTACAAATACATTACCATATAACACACAAGAAGATCATGCATGAGATCATATAGATTATGAAAGACCATGATCGATTCATGAACGAGCAATCATCGATTGTCTCTCAAGTCCTAGAGTTTCCCAAGTATTCTAGAATTCTCATGGGGGCGGACAATATGGTAAATTTATAAAATGTGGGTAGTTGGGTGGATGAGTAGATGTAATCTCTACCATCAAATCAATAAGAAATCTACAGCTGTGGTTAGCTTTGTACTTATATATATAGGAGCATCATCTCTTCATTGTATCCATCTCATGAGTAAAATGCATTTTAAAACTTCTCTATCTAGAGTTTCTATTTTTATGATTTGGCTTTGAAAATAACTCCTAAGGTTGCATAGGTAAGGAAATACTAGAACGACCCCTAGATCGACTCGTGACAATTATCTCAACTCGTAGATTGACCCGTGACAAGCGTGACAATTACCTCAACCCGTAGAGCCAAGTTACATTGATGAAAATTCTCTTGCTTGCCCTCGCATTCACCACCTCCCTCAATTCACCACAACAGCCCCCATCTCAGCACCCCAACAACCCACACATTCCCCCATCAGCCCCTACAATAGCCCCATATCAACATCCTCAATAGCCCCACATCAGCCACCCCAGCAGCAATATAGGACCCCCAATCCTCACATCAGCCCCCACAATTCTCCCATCAACCTCCCCATTTCCAGCCACAGGCTCACCGCCTGATTCCCATTAGGCTCATTCCCTACCCCATTCGCAGTAGTAGGCAGGGCATTTAGTAGGAAATATTCGCTATTCATCAAATAAGTAAAACATTTTTAAATAAGCAAACAGAAATTTCAATGGAAAATCACAAAACGAAAAAGAACTTACTGCAATTCTCCGGTGATCAAGGGGTGTTTGATCTCCACCTCCATGTTTTGAGAGGAGCGCACAATTTTGTCGCCTCTCAAGATATCAAGATCCTCCAAATGTTGCTCCATAATAATTGTCAATGCTTGAGCTTGGGAAACGGTGTGTATGAGTAGGAATTCTCCATCCTGCAATTCATCCAATAACAAATCCAGACTTGCTTCCTCTCTACGAAAATTCACTCAAGTCGCATCGGCGTTTGCCAGCTCTTGTACGGTTTGACTATACTTGGTTTCTGCTTCTCTAGGTGCCCTCAATTTGTTGCAGACAAAAGCACGGAGGGCTGGTTGTGGCTGACAAGAGATTAACATAATTTCATCTTTAACCGATAAAGACCAAACTTAATCTAACTCAGATATCTAAGGCAACATTGCAGGATGCAGATCTGCGAGCCATCAATGCATGCGTAGATTAACTAATGAAGATCAAACTTAAGCTAACTCAAATAGCTAAGGCCATAATGTAAGGCGCGGATTCACGAGCCATCAAATTCGAGGTTTTCAAGATATATAATCCATGAAAATCGAGTAGAAGTTAGAGAGCGAGTCTCACCTAACAATGATTTGACATCTCAAAATGTGCATATAAACTAATAAAGATCAAATTTAATTTAACTCAAATATCTATGGCGACAGTGCAAGATGCAGATCCACAAGCCGTCAATGCATGTACAAATTAACTTATGAAGATCAAACTTAATCTAACTCAAATATCTGAATTGACAATGCAGGGCGCAAATCAGACAAATAATCCACAAGCCATCAAACTCGAGCGTTTCGAGCAATATAATCCATGAAAAACAAGAGGAAGATGCGTCAATGGAGAACAAGTCTTACCTAGTTCAAGGCGAGAAGAGAAGGAGGAGAAGGACAAGGAAACATGAACGGAAGAAGCTAGCTCAATGCATGCACAAATTAACCAATAAAGATCAAACTTAATCTAATTCAAATATCTAAAACAACATGCAGATCAAATAGTACTCGAGATTTTAAAGCTATATAATTCAAGGTTAAGAGCAACGCCTTTACTTAAAGTCCGCCCATAGTTTGTTTCATGCCCGAGAACTAATTAGACAAGTCAAACATTCTTTAGCTTTGATAGAATTCTTTAGTAAGTATTTACAAAGAAAAATGAGCAAGATGCGGAACTGGTTGTCAAAGGACATTGCATTTTCACGCTGGATGCACGATAGGATATAAGCATTACACTGGCTTCCTCTCTGGAAATAGCATTAATTAGTATAGAGAAAGGTCATATGAAGCTGGTCATAGAACACTCTCAAAATGAGACAAACATTGCAACATCATTTCATCTTTAACAACAGAAGCCGTGCGCGATGACCAAAAATTGACTACCTGGGTCTGGCGACCCTCGCCCTGAGGGAGGGCGCCCTCGCAGCGATAAAGAAAATGTCGAGAGGAAAAGGAAAATTTGAAGCAACTCAAGACTGATGAGAAGGGTTACGTCGAAAGCACAAAAACCTTATCCAAAAAGAGTTTGTAGATTAACCAAAAATTTAAGTAGGTTTCTAACTTCATAGTCAGCCTTCGGAGAACCAACGAGGTATCATCCCCCACCGGAAAAAAAAGGAGCATTCAATTTCAAATGAAACCGTTTGTGACAAGTGTTGGGAATAACTGATCCCCGAAAACCGGATTCGACACTAAATCGAACCCCTAAATCAATGCGGAAGACGAAGCCCGGGAAAACACGCATCACCGATCGTAAAGCACACCACAGATTCGAGCGTACCTTGTTAGCCACAGATTAAACACCAACACTGAAGAAGAGGAAGAAATTCTTGCCCTGTTCGATCCGATGGCGCCTTGAAGGGAAGAAACGCTTACTGTTTCTTGGAGAGAGAGAGCGCGCGGGAGAAAGGGAAGACGTACGTTTGTTTCCAACGGTTGTCTTCTCTCTCTCTCCTCCCTTTTATACCTCTCCCCTTCCACGGGCCTTATTCCCGTGGGCCGGGCCCTTTTGGGCCCAACTTGAGCGGATGGGCCTTAAGCCCATCTCATAAATCCATCATCTCCCACTCGCACATGGTGGTGCAAAACCAACATGGGCGGACGGGCCTTACTCATCCCCATCGAGAAAAATCCAGCATAGACTCTCACTTAACATGGTGGCCCGAACAGAATCCTCTTTTCCTCTCTTCAACATTCATACCGGTGAATAATCCGTGCGACCGGCATACTTTGAGAGCTCGTTGCCATACATCATTAGGAATATATAGCAGCTCATAATGGGCATCACATCCCGAGTAGATTTAGTATGTAGTACCCTAGATCGATCGATCACATTTATATCTCTCTTGATCTCTTTTAAAACAATGATATATATATATATATATATATATATATATATATATATATATATATATATATATATATATATATTGTATTCACAATTATGATTATCACAAAGACAGTCATAATTGGTTAACCGGTGAATACAAAACTATAATGTGATTCTCCAAAATCGATCTTCCTCTTTCCTTCAAACTCTCAATTTCGGTTCAACTTGCTTTTCTAGAAATGCCCCATTAGATCGAATCACTCATGACCATTGGCAACATCCTAAGATAGCAAACACTAAATAGAAATCTTGAGAATAAGTAAGAGTCATGAGGGGACAAAAAAAAAAATTGAGGAACTCTTTTCCTCAAGAGTCTCACACGTCATAAAAGTTGAGATCAAACTTTTGCCACTCTTATTGGTCGTCTCATGCATACGTAGTATGAAATACGTATTACGGTATTAACTCCTTTCCCATGGAGCGTATGTCTACACCTTCAATACCGTACAGATGATAGTTCAGACATACCCAATGTCTAACTTGAGTTCACGTATCTACTCATTCACAAAATTCATCAGAACTCACATCTGGCATCTTAGACGGATGAGGTAAAATATGTGGGGTATTTTACTTTCGGACATAGTAAGTATTATGTCCTCATCTTAATACTCGTTAAGGCGACATACGTGTTTTAAGCTTGAGCTCTCGATTATCACCTAGATAATAAGCTTAAAAAACAGTCTCATCTCTATTTATCACACAAGTAAAGAGGCGATTACCCGTGTGAGTGGGCTAATCTTATATGTCCGACATACTTCTCAACTTAAAATAATGCACCGAGCATTAAGATGCATAAAGATCAAACAAAGATTCATAAGCATTAATGATGAAAACACGAATTCATCAAATGTGAACACTTAGGGAAATTACAATATTCAGTACATTAGCCTCTACGCAACCCTAGAGATTTCATATGGCCACAAAACACATATCTGGGTATTGGCTTTGTCATAGGATCTGCTACCATTCTATGCGTAGTATGTACTCTAAGTTCACGTCCTTTCGTGCAACCATATCCTTTACAAAATTATACTTGGTATCTATATGTTTGGTCTTGCCATGATATTTTGGATCTTTGGTGTACGCTTTCGCTGCTTGGCTATCACGGTTAACAAATAACAAATCGCAGCACTTCCAATAACACCTAAATGATCCAAAAAATCTCTAAAGCCAAACATCTTCTTACACTACTGCGATAATGCCACAAACTCAATTTCTATCGTGGACAAGGCTATGCATGTTTGTTTCTTACAGCTCCAACATATGGTGCCATCATTCGGTAAGAAAAACAAACCAGAGGTAGATTTCATTTCATTTAAATCTCCTCCCCAATCGAATCGGGATAGCCTTAGAGTCGCGAGATCCTTTCCTTTATAACTCATCGTATAATCGGCGGTTCCCTTTAGATACCTCGGTATTCTCTTAACGGCTTTCCATTGTGCTAGACTGGATTGGATTGGTATCTACTCACCATTCTAAGCGCAAAACATATGTCGGGTGTTGTACACATCATAGCATACATCAAGCTCCCAACGGCACTAGCATAAGGAACATGTTTCCTTTATTCCTTCTCTTGTGGAGTCCTTGGACACAGACTATGGCTCAATCCTTCACCTTTTGCAATAGGAGTGTCTATGGGTTTACAATCTTGAAATCTTAACTCCAAGAATATATGCAACATCACCCATGTCCTTCATAATCAATTTCTTCCTGTTGATTATACCCCTTCGCCACAAGGCGAGCCTCATGCCTTTCTATCGAGCCATCAGCCTTTCGCTTTATTTTAAGAACCTAGTTGTTCCCAATAGCTCTGCGTCCTTTTGGAAAATCAACCAATTCCCAAACATGGTTTGACTTCACTGACTCCATTTCTTCTTTCATTGCATGAATCCATTTTTCCTTATTAGGGCAATTTAGAGCCTTATTAATATTTCTTGGCTCATCCTCATCTTGTGGAGCAACCATAAAAGTTTCCCTTTCAATGTCAAAACATTGACGGGGAATACTTTGGCGACTTGTTCACCGTATGGGAGATTGTACACTTAGCACATCATTCCCATCATGCTCCCACTTGGATTAGGTAATGATGATATTGTCACATCAGGTAGTTGCAATTGAGAATGAGTTGAATTCAATTCATCACATCTCATATTACTCCCACTTGGACGAACTCTACTGACATCATTATCTTGATCCAAGATTTCAAATAGGGAACAATCTTCCCTTATTTCGCCCTTCTTAGGAAATTCATCTACTAAGAATGTAACATCTCGTGATTCAAATTCAGTTATACTCCAACTTTCCTGCTCACCTATGAACACATACCCTTTCGAGTGTTCGTAGTATCTCATGAAAATACTCTTATTGCCTTTGGGACCCAATTTCCCAAACTTGTGAGAGGACTCATGAATATAGGCAGCACAACCCCATGGCTTAAGAAAACTTAAGTCCGGTTTTCTAACCATGTCCATAACTCATATGGAGTGGAAGCAAGCGATTTGGAAGGCATCCGGTTAAGTATATAGGTAGCGGTTAACAACGCATCACTCCGAAAAGTGATAGGTAAGTTAGCATGCACCATCATGGACCTAACCATTTCCGGTAGGGTTACATTTCTTCTTCTTTCCACAACACCATTTTGTTGAGGAGTATATGGAATAGACAACTATCTTTATATTCCTTTTTCATCACATAATTTTCTGAACACATCAGATAAATATTCTCAATCTCGATCGGATCTCAATGCTTTTATTTTCTTGTCTAATTGATTTTCGCTAGATTCATAAACCTTCAGAAACAACTTATGCTTGATTCATGAGAAATCAAATAGACATATCCACTCAGTATAATCATCTATAACAGTGATGAAATAAATGACAGCCCCATGCCTTCCTCTCGATTCATTGAACCACGAGACGTCCAAATGGATTAAATGCGAGAGGAAATTCAGCTCTTTTACCTTTTCCAAATGGTTTCCTTGTCATTTTCCCTACTAGGTAATGCTCACTTATGGACAAATCGATTTTTTCAATATTGCCCAACAAGCCCTCTATGGCTAGTCTATTCATACGTTGTTGGTCCATATGACCAAGTCTAGCATACCACCATATTCACATCATTATCATATAAGGTAGAAGACGTGAAACAAGGGAATAACCTATTGACATCATCACAGTCAATATTTAGTACAATAAAACCATTCAGTAAGTGACCACAACCATAGTAGTTTGTATCTAAACGCAAATCTACACATTTATTATGGAAGTTCATACCAAAACCAAGCTTAACCAACGCTTAGACAGACACTAAATTTCGACGAAATTCTAGAGCATATAGAACATCAAAGGTGCGTCCACCACTCATGTTCAATTGGCCGATGCCAATTCCTTTACATCAGCTCTAGAGTTGTTTCCCATATGGATCCACTCAGTTCCAGTTGGTATCGTCGGAATTTCACGAAGGATCCTCTATCCTTTGCTACATGGTCTGTCGCTCCTGAATCTACAGTCCACAAAGGATTGGATTCAGCCAATAATATTGAACTTGACACATAAGCAAAGTTCTCAAATGTACAAGAGGTGTTGACCTTTTTGACTCACAACAGATTTGCAAGCATAGTGACATTTCTTGTCACAATTGTAACACCTCACCCTTGACATTTTCTTCACTTGAGGACGTTTTCCTCTCTTGTGTTGGTTAACTCTTGATTTCTTGCAATAAGGACTTGGTCCTTTGCATTCTCACATATTGAACGAATCAATACTTTTGCGCTTAGAGCACAAAGCCCTTTCGAGCTAGAACCGGCATTGCAAATATCCGTTTTCGGCTCAAATGCCGTTAGGCGGTCCTCTTCTAGCTCAAGGTGGCGCATGGCATCCCTTAAGATCTTCCATAACATGGTCAAGAGCTTCTAGTGCTTCTTGCTTTTCCAAAGCACATATTGAATCTTCTTATTCAATATTTCACAATTATTCTTGTTCATATCGGCTATCACGTTCTTAGTTCTTTGAACCATCGTTCGAACACATCGGACATCCATGCACGAATAATTAATGCCTATCATTTATGCATCCCTATTTGCATAGACCCATCATATTAATAAATAATTTCAAGTAAGGCTTGAGAATCAAAAGGTCACTATGTTTCCAATCATCCTCCAAAAATCCTAACTCAAAACTATCATTAATATGATTGTCATATGCAAAATCAATTCTATGAAGCTACAAAAGCTTCTAAAACTACCCATGACTAATTACCCACAAGAATCGCAATAATGAGAAAGCAACATAAAATGTAATATCTAATAAAATAACAATGCTTTCACATAATACAACTATACATTACACTAAGCAATATATATACAGGAAAAAATATCAACATGGAAAGAGATATTGACATCAAAAAAACATCTCAAATTAATCCAAGGGATAAATAGGGAATGTCCTTTCTAATCTGTCATTCAAAACATCGAGAAAAGCGAAGGCACATTTGCCAACCAAGGAAAAACTTTTGGAGAGCTTTCATGTCGCCACCAAGGCGCATTCACTCGGCGCCATGTGGCGCTCAATCTAGGGTTGAAGTTTTGGCCAACTCAATCTATAGTCTTTCTCTTACAAAAGCTTCCACTAGCTTCCTATAATCCGGGACCACGTTGACCTCCCATAGCCGATCCAACACTTTGCTTGCCATTCGGGTGGAAGAGTGTTCATCAAAAAGCACCTTCTCAAAATCAGGCGTAAGATAACCATTCCAGGATGATTTCATGTCATCCCGATTGACCTTGATCACATGTGATACTAAATCACCGTCATGCCACCGATAATTAGCTAAATCGACATCGGCCTTTTAAGTCTTGCATTTCCCTCGTCCCTTCTCGGGCTTGCGGGTATCGTGCATAACTCATTATAGTCACGCAACAAATGCGGAATAATCCATAATTTTTAAGGGAAAATACATAATTTTCCAAAATTCATGCAACAAATGCAGAATAAAAAATGGATACCCACATAGGCATGACTGAAAAAGAAACAAATTCCTTTTTTTTTTTTTTTTTTTTTTTTTTTTTTTTTTTTTTCGGGTCAACGGTCAAAGTCAACTGTCAACGGTCAAAGTCAACGGTCAACGGTCGGTCAACGGTCAACAGGTCAGGTCAACGGGCGCGCGGGTCAGACCGGTCGAGGCGGTCGAACCGGTCGGACCGGACACGGCCGGTCGGCCCGGTCGACCGCTCGCGCGGACCAGCGCCGCACGCGCCTCGCGCGTGCGGGGCGGCGTCACGCGGGCGTCGGCGGCACGTGCCACGCGCGTGGCCGGGCGGCGTCACGCGGGCGTCGGCTCGCACGTGCCGCGCGCGTGCCGGCGGGTCGGGTCGGGTCGTCGGTCGGGTCGCCACCGCCACCGACGTCATCGCGCGTCATCGATGACGTCATCCGACGGTTATCGGCCGTTGGGTGGCGTCACGATGGCGTCATCGGTGGCGTCGGCACGCGTCGGTTGGCCCCAGCGCGTGCCGTTCGCCGGTCGCCCGCGCGCACGTGCCGGTTTGTCACCGAAACGCGTGTGGCGCCTGCGGCCGGGCAGCGGCCGGCGCTTCCGGCGCGTGCGGCGTCTCCGGCGGCGTACGACTCCGTCCGGACTCGCGCTTGCGTCGCCTTTCTTCATATGGCTTGATTTTTATTCCGACTTACGGAAACTCGGAAAAATGGCCGAACGGCACTCGGGTGTCGGGATTTTTGCCCCGATCCGTACGGCCAAGAATTTCTTCGCGAAAATTCAATCAAAAAACATCAAATTGATCGGGAAACGTGAACTAGGGCTCGATACCAATGTGTTGGGAATAAGCGATCCCAGAAAACCGGATTCGACACTAAATCGAACCCCTAAATCAATGCGGAAGACGAAGGCCGGGAAAACACGCATCACCGATCGTAAAGCACACCACAGATTCGAGCGTACGCTTGTTAGCCACGCAGATTAAACACCAACGCCGAAGAAGAGGAAGAAATTCTTGCCCTGTTCGATCCGATGGCGCCTTGAAGGGAAGAAACGATTCTTGTTTCTTGGAGAGAGAGCGCGGGAGAAAGGGAAGACGTACGTTTGTTTCAACGGTTGTCTCTCTCTCTCTCTCTCCTCCCTTTTATACCTCTCCCCTTCCACAGGCCTTATTCCCGTGGGCCGGGCCCTTTTGGGCCCAACTTGAGCGGATGGGCCTTAAGCCCATCTCATAAATCCATCAACAAGGATCATAACCACCACACGGACCTCATGCCCCGCACATCACTAGAAACGATCGATAATAAACAGACTCCCAACTACACCAACAACTCAATTCCCCCGATGAAATTCAACACGAAACGCCATGATCCAACCACAAAAAAAAAAAAAAAAAAAAAAAAAAAGATTGTTGAATCTCAGAAGCGAGATCAACACACACTTTTTGATCTTCTCTTTCGGTTAGCTTGCTTCTCTCCTAGGATCCCCTCAATTGTACATAGGGCACCACTTTACCAAGTGTGGAATCGTGGCTTTAATACCATTAGTCTAGTGCTGAAGCGTGTTGGTGGCAATACGAGAAAATTACAATTGATACTAAAATATGATACAAACTCAAATAAGAATACATTCCTCGTGACCATCAAACACTATACGCGAACAACAAACATCATACCTCATTATTACAATTTGTTTTCTCATGCCACACACAAGACATTCACAACAAACTACCTCGTTCAAAGACATAATCCGCTTCCTCCCTCACTACATGTGTAATAAAATTCATTTTTTATTTGAAAAATCAAACATAGATGAAAGAAGTTGAAAGGGCAGGTGTTATCCTTTCATAAAATTTTGATTTATTTTTAATTTAATCCATGAACTATATAAAAATATTTAATATTATCCTTTCATTAATTCAAATTTAGGAATAACATTGATTATTTTTATATAATTTAATAATCAAATTGAACTTATATCTCAAGCTCATAGACTATACTGAAACATATTATATATTGGACTAAAATTCAAAGACTTCATCCAACCAATAAAAAATTAATCATGTTAGATATTGAATGAAAATTTATGAATTATTTATGCCATTTTCTATCGAATTTTATAGCCAAAAAGGGCACCGCCGTGCGCCTCGCACGTGCGTCCGAAACGCCCAGCGGGGGGAATTCGCTTCCTGCTTCAGCTCGCCTATTTCAGTGAATTCACGAGTTTCGAGTCGCGACGCCGCTCCTCCGCCGTGACGCGACGCAGCTTCGGCCCCCACGCCGATGCGATCGGTAGCCTCAGCTTCCTCGACCACCCTCTCGGCCTCGTGATCCGGAACTGCATTCGCCGGAGGGAAGGGAGGAAAGACAGCGGCGCGCGCGAGGTGGTGGGGATTAAAAATGGGAGGGAGCGTGTTGGGATCGGCGTTCGATCTGAGATCGGGGCAGATGATAATGGCGGCCCTGCTGTTGATGGTCGGGTCGTTCTACGCGGGCACCCTCTTCGGCAACAAGGGCCCCATCTACGTCCCTCAGCTGCTCTCCAAATCCAATTCCACTTCTTCTTCCTCCTCCTCTGCTCATTCTTCTGGTGATTCGCTCTTCCTCTGTTGCAACCTCATGTCTATTATCTAGCGTCGAGGATTAGCTGGCAAATGCGACGGATCGACGTTATAGGGTTCATCTTGTTGCGTGTGTGCGGGTCTTTGTTCTGCGTTTGATGCCACTAGTGATTCCTTGGGCTTTGTCTTTTCACGGGACTTGCTATGTACGTTATCGTGGTCGTCATCATACCTGGGGCATTTAGTTGTGAGTGCCCATATAGAAAAGAGAGGAAATGGGACTTCTTTTTTCGGTGGTTGGGGATTGAATATGTTGGCTTGGCCCTTTTTTCTTCTTCTTTGGTTCTTGTGCCATCCACTGGACTTGCTAAGCGGGTACACAATGATGAATGGGAGTGAAGGATTACATCGATACTTGATCACAGTGACAGCAGCTTCATTTTCAGTCATGCTCTGACCCGTGTCAGATCTCTTTAAAAAGATGAAGTGCATGTGTCTTTGTAACTTGAAAAAATGAGATTTTAGCTGCATACTTCATGTGGAATGTGCCTACTAACCTTGGAGCCTAAAATGTTCTATAATGCTTTAAGATGCTACTTCATCAGAGCTTGATAAGTCTAGATCAGGTATTCCTAACCTGGAATGTCATCATCTTTTGTGCAATAGAAGTTCCTTAGGGTTCGGGGAAGTTCAGGCTGAACTGAAGTAGACGAATTTGGATCCTCACTGTCTTAATGCTGTCAAATTGATGCAACTTTCCCTTTGATATTTGCAGGGCTGTCTGCATTTCCAAACAAAGTTAAAATCACTTACAGAAAAGCACCTCTTGTGATCCCTGAAAGTGGGATGAATGTGTGCCCATTGACATTTAGGGAATATATCCCTTGCCATGATGTAAACTATGTGAATGAATTGCTGCCTAGATTAAATCTATCACGAAGGGAAGAGCTTGAGAGGCATTGCCCTCCACCTGAAAAGCGTCTGTTTTGCATGATTCCTCCACCAGAAGGTTATAAGGTACCAATAAGATGGCCACTCAGTAGGGATTACATCTGGCGGACAAATGTGAATCATACTCATCTTGCTGAAGTGAAAGGAGGACAAAACTGGGTCCATGAGTTTAATCAGCTGTGGTGGTTCCCTGGTGGTGGTACTCACTTCAAGCACGGGGCTGCTGAGTATATTCAAAGGTCAGTTACTTACCATTTCTTGCACATTAGCTTTGTCTTACATGAAGTTGCAATTCACCAAGGCACTAAATACAGGAATTAAATCTATCTTACAGAGAAATCTTTCTTTCAAATTTTTGGATGCATCACTTTTTATTGTTGTCCAATGATTTTTATCAGTTTCATGACATGCTTTTCTGCTTTTGGGGTATATAGAGTAGGATACTATGACAAGATCGACTTAAAATTGCAGGAGTATATTTTCTTATGGTCATGATGCAAGAATCTTGGAATTGAACATTGAACTATAATTGAATGTCCTAGGATTCCTCTCAAGCTATCCTGAAGGCCAATAGTATTAGAATGATAAGCATTACGATTTATGGTATAGGTTATTTGATTAACGTGTGAAGGTGCCCTACTGTTAGAGCTAGAAATTTCTGTTCACCACATGGATAATAAAGCCTACCAAAGTTTTTTCAAGTGTTCTGTTTCAGCACTTTCCTGCATCACTTTGTGGGCTGACAAACGCATCATGTGATTGTTTGCATGGGATACGCTCAATCTATAACTTGCTATTGTAGATATCTTTTGTTTCCCCCAATACACTATCTTCTCTATTCATATTACTCTGATATTAGTACCTCCACATGGATGGAATGAGTTGCTGAGAGATCAATCTTTTGCTATTTTCTTTATACGCAGGTTGGGAAACATGACAACTAGTGAAGCAGGTGACTTACGTTCAGCAGGCGTGTTTCAGGTTCTAGATGTTGGTTGTGGAGTGGCCAGCTTCTCAGCATATCTTCTTCCTTTGGACATACAAACAATGTCTTTTGCTCCAAAAGATGGACATGAAAATCAGATTCAGTTTGCTTTAGAGCGTGGAATTGGTGCAATGATTGCAGCGATAGCCACGAAACAACTGCCATATCCTTCCAGTTCGTTTGAGATGGTTCATTGTTCAAGGTGCCGTGTTGATTGGCATGAGAATGGTATTCTATCATCCTAAGCATGTTTACTAAATGATTCTTTAGCCACAGAAGGGAGCATCTCTGCCATCTTAGTCATTGTCACACATGGGTAGTTCTTTATTTGAACTAATATCCATGCCTTACCCACTGTTTATATTTTCCAACTGCTGATCTAGTTTGAACTTTGAAGAGTAACAGTAAAAAAAAAATGAAGCGGTATTTAGCAGCAGAGCTCTATTCTAATTTAGACGATAGGTTTAGAATGTGTAGCAGAAATTCAACTGGCAAAGTGAAGACAAGTTGAAATAAGCGGCTGACACATTCCATAGGACAGCTTTCTGAACCTGGTCCAACATTGGAAGGAAGATAAGCTGACTGAAGAGAACCTAACATGATGAACTCCAATTGTATCAAATTAAATGAACTCTTTTCATATCCATCACCTATGGGCAGCAATTTTATTTTCATTTTTATGGAGCAAGTGAGCAAAAGAGAACTACATTCTTTTGATGATTACCTTTACTAAGGCAAAGAAATCATGCTATCATTGCATCAAATCTTTGATGATAGATGAGACTGTGACTAGATAGGTGGTAACTGGAGATTAATAAATGGTATTTTCAATGCTTGACATCACTTGTTGTGGGTGCCTTTACTAATGTTTTCCCCCTTCATCTCATTCTTTTGCAGATGGTATTCTACTCAAAGAAGTAAATCGCCTTCTGCGTCCTAATGGTTATTTCGTCTACTCTGCTCCTCCTGCTTATAAAAAAGATAAAGAGTTCCCAATGATATGGGAGAAGTTGGTCAATTTGACTGGAGCAATGTGCTGGAAACTCATTGCAAAGAAAGTACAAACTGCCATTTGGGTTAAACAAAATGACCAGTCATGTCTTCAGCGTAACATGGAGGAGAAGCTTCTGAATCTATGTGAGACAATTGATGAATCAAAGCCATCATGGAATGTTCCGCTGCGGAACTGCATATCATTAAGTAGTTCAGAAGTAGACTCTGAAAAGCTCCCTCCCAGACCACAACGCCTTTCAGTATATTCTAAAAGCCTCAGCCGGCTAGGTTTGTCCAACATCAAGTCTTTATTTTCATTTATTTTCATGATATTATGTCTTGACATCAACTCTGGTTTGGAAAGGTTTTAAGTACTTCAGGACATGAGCATGTAGATCAGCATCATCATAACTGGTTTATTTGATGTATGAAAATGCACTGCATGTCCAGCTCAGCAATCCTAATTTAGTCAAGCCATACATAGGGATACCTAAGGAAACAATCAAATGAAACACTACATTTTTAAATTTCCACTTCTGGTGTTGGAAAACATCATGATTACTTTAATTCCTTTTAGAAAACCCATGACCTTAGCCGCTTATGTCCATCATGTTGTGTGGCTATAGTAATAATCTGATTCTCTTTCTTATAGATAAATATGGAATATTTTATGATCATATTCTTCTTGTCTCGTATCGCAAATGTCACCTTTGCATAAACAAAGGTTAAATTTCTAAAGTATGTGTACTGTTTTGAATACTAGGAATTTGGGCAGATATTCAACTTCCTAATGGATGTTTAAGGGCATAATCTGCGATTTGCTTGTTCTCTTTTGTTCTTGTTCTGTTGCTTGGTAAAAACTAATAGATTATGGAAGGTTCTTGCTGATGCCATGGCTAATTATGTCTTGATTGTTTATTTGCTCTTATTCATTCATTTATGTGGTTGTCAGTGTTCATGGGCCAAAAAGTTTTTACCCCATATGGTATCTCACCTCATCCTTTTGATAAGCAAATATAGATATCTCATAAATGAGAAATACTAAAAGAGTTTTACTTGTATTACTGAAGCGTCGTAACTGACCATGTTGGCAGCAGGTTTCAGTCAAGAAGAATTTGCTTCTGACACTGTCTTTTGGCAAGAACAAGTTCGACACTACTGGGAACTAATGAAGATCAATGAGGCTGAAATTAGAAATGTGATGGACATGAATGCAGTCTTGGGTGGATTTGCTGTGGCGTTGAACACATTTCCTGTTTGGGTGATGAATATAGTCCCCATAAGCGCAAATAATACATTATCTGCAATTTATGATCGAGGTTTGGTTGGCACTTATCATGATTGGTAAGAAAATCAGAAACTTTATGGTTTAGTACAAACCCCAGTATTACAAAATATTTACCAATTTGGCTGTACTATAATGATGATGCTGGGTAATTGATGGATGATTGGTTTTCTGGCTTTAGGTGTGAACCATTCTCCACATACCCTCGGACATATGATCTCTTGCATGCAAACAATCTTCTTGCTTACTATAAGAACAGTGGAGAAGGTTGCTTACTGGAGGATATAATTCTGGAGATGGATCGCATTTTGCGTCCAGAGGTACTGTATGATTCTTATTGCCTCAGTGACAGCCTTTTCATTCCACTGCTGCTGTCCTTTGGCAATTTTCACCTCAAAACCAAGCTTTGAACTATTAAAGATTTGCTATATGCCATCTCTATCCATTGCATCAAACAGCGGATCTCTTTCCAAAATCAGATATTCCGGGAAATTAGGAGTAACTAAATTGGCTGTTGCATGTGCAGAAATCCTGAACTCTCTTTTTGTCCTCATAGAATAGAAGTATAGAACTAGATGAATGATAGTGTTTCTACCTTAGTACTACATTGCTTGAGGTTAACTGGAAAGGAATGAGCTAACATTTCGCCAGTCGAGTGTCCCCATGGATGTCCACCTTGTAGTTATTTTTGTGCATGGTACGGCTGTTCATGAATTCATTGTTGATGATGACAATGTCAATGTGCAGGGGTTTATCATCATCAGAGACGAGGAATCAACTATACAAAGAATCCAAGATATTGCTCCTAAATTCCTGTGGGAAGTCGAGTCACATATGCTTGAAAACAAAGAGAAAAAACTGGAGAATGTGTTGGTCTGTCGGAAAAAGTTCTGGGCGATTGTTTGACCTTCCCTGTCCTTCGAAGGTAGTCTGTTGCTAACCACAGTAGAGTTCGTTTATTCTTTTCTTTATCCTCCCCTTTTGGCTGGAACGCAAGTGTTCTTGTAATTGTTAATCCATTGGCTATGTCTTCTCAGCTGCTTCCCCTCACCTCACTCATGCCAATTTTATCGGCATTTTGCTTTATGTATAAAGTCCATATGAACTTAAGGATCCTTTCAGCTTGGTTGAATGGTGACCGCAAGTGCAAGATAGTTTTTTTTTTTTTTTTTTTTTGGGATAAAAAATACTGACATTTCATTAACTCTATCAAAGTCTGTTTACATCATACACTATAATGTCAACATAGGTTTCTGGGGATAATACAGCCGCTCGGGGGGAGTTCATTTCTCCACCGTGCCTTAGCCACCCAATCTGCTAGCTCGCGTGGCTATCTTGTTCAATGGGTCCGACTCTCCCCTTCTGAATGAGAACCTTTACGTCTCTCTCGACATCAACACGAGTTTCTACAATTGCAGTTTTAAATGTTTATAGGGTGAAGCGCCTCTGATCTCACTACTCATCCTATGTTTTGTTCACTGAAACCAGGATGCTGCGGGTACTGATCTTACAGTGAACTAAATACTGCCGAAGTGGCCAGAAGCCATAGGCTATCTGATGATCCTAGGCAACAAAGATAAACGATTCCTTCATTGACCGCATCATGCGGACTGGGCTCGAGCTTTTTCCGGAAGATGTATATCTCCGCGTATCTACAAGTTCAACCGAATATATTAAAATGATATGGACGTCAGTATAACTAACTGCACGATTTCGTTGAAGTCAATAAAATGGAAGATTTTCAACAGGTGAAAAAAAAAAAAACAGGTATACAATGCACGAGTACTTGAAAGTCAGGACCTATTTTTGGAATTATATAATTCCGTTGACTGGGTAGAAAAAATTGTTCACGATTTTTTTTGGATGGATTTTATGTTGTGTTATTGGTTCTCAAAAGTGCCGCTCGCCATAGGATAATTTTATCGATTTCAAGAGAGCTCGATAACAATCCCCCGGGCGATGTATTTCTTATTACACGAGGAAGGCAAGAGAAATGGGAGCATAGAGTCCACCAATTCGAGGGTCGACTCTATGTAAAAGACCCTTCCCCAATTTCGAAAGCAACATTTTCCTGCCACAACGACATATACCTATAAACACTTAGAAAGAATTCGACGACCGGCTGAAATCGATGACCGTTCTCAAATCCCTTGAGGAAGAAAAGAACTACCGAATAAGAGTGACGATTTCTCGAGAAATACTCCAGCGTCCCGACGGGAGAGGGGGAGAAAAGGGTTGGAATGAAACAAAGGGGGAGGTTGTACAAAGGAGAGAGATGAGAAGAGAACCCCACACTTTCAAAAGAAAGGGCGCTTGACATGACAATACAATCCCCACGCTTGTCGGCTTTTAATTTGTCCCACACGCACACCTACAAACACACATTTCACTCACTTGCCACCCATTATTTCTCTCCCTCTCTCCCCCTTCAAAGGTGTGTGCCCCTCTCCTTCCGGGCTTTAAGGTTGCTTGTTCCTCATGGTCCATCAATAATGAACCCCCCCATGCATGCACACCCCAAAAAACTTCAAAGTACACACCAAACCCTAGACGATCAATCAATTTTATCCGCCAAAATCTTATCTCTTTTCACATCACGTCGTAGAAAGTTTTTGATTCCATTATTTGTCGTGTATATGACGCATCAGGTTCATCTGAACTACCAATGACACCTATCAATCATTCAGAATATGGAGCCTTGATTGTATCGAATGTGTCGCTTTCTTTTAACGCGATACCCGGTCGTGCGAAAACCAATCGACAATGTATAAGTCTTAGTCTTTCCCAATCAATTTGGTTTCATAGCTGTTGTCTTGAGCAAGCCATTACTGCGAGTGAGAATTATAGGCGCTTGCTCATCTAATATGTCACGATTTCTTTTATCTGATTTTGTTTTTGCGGTCGACATTTCACGTGGTGGAATTTGATTGTTCATGATCACAAGCTCACAGTTATTAGCCTTCGCGTTTCACTGTCGGCGTCGTTGAGTTTTCGCATTAATTTTTTAGATTTGATAATGCTGATTTTGTCAGTTTATGCTAGTAATTGGCCGTTCTCTAGTGTAAAGCAAAATGATGACATTAGCTGAAAATCTTCTGAGGGGCAACCTATTATTTAGAGATAATCGAAAAGTCAGCATACTTGTGTGCTGGCTAAAGTTGTCTTGAGAGAGAGAGAGAGAGAGAGAGAGAGTCCAAGCCTCATTTATGGCAATGCGAGGCACATTGTTTTAATTCAAATTGGTCTTTGGTCTAATCGAGACAAAATTTGAAAATAGAAATTAATCAATAAAGATTTTACGGGGACCAACATAGGAAACTAAGCATGAAAATATATAATAAGGAAGGTAAAATAAGATGTCTTGAAGGATTTGAACTCCAAACCTACTCAGATATAGGCATGTCAAAATGAATTATAAATCTATTTCTTAATCCATGTTTGATAGACTAAGTTGTTATATGGATTAGTTATGTTCAGTAAATAGGTCATAAATGTATTTAAAATAATAAAGCTCAAAATAATATGGATGTTAAAAGAGATCATAATTTACTTGGACCCAATCCACCTCTATAACTCTCTCTTCACTTTATCTCGCCCTTACTTGACTTCGCACTCACTCATTCCGCGCTTTCATCTCAATTTAGGTAAATATTTAAGCAATATGTGTAGGATCGAGTATAAGTCACTATATTTGTATTGTATAGATATGAATAAATTTGAGTCGGGCTATTTTCAACCTGGCCACTGGTTTATTTAGATATTATATAAAATTTTGTGGAATCATTGTCAACTATTCAAAAAGTTTAGCCTACAAAATGAATGTGTGATTTATTTATACATATTCTAACATAACACAGCCTATTCAAGTTCCTCGACCTCTGATTTTAAAGGAATTTATAGACCACTTTCTTGGTTTATTCCACTTTATACCGAAAAGTAGAAACTATTTCCAGCTCGTCGAAAATGGGGACACAAAAATGTTTTCTAGGGTCAGAAAAGAAAAAGAATTAAGTGGAACATTCGTGAAGACTTCATCATTAGTGTATGGTTGCCATCTACTTTTTAAGATACCATAGATAAAAAGAAATTTCACCAATGAATGGCTTCTCAAATCTACTCCTCTTGAAAAGGAAAAAGTGCTTGCTCCTTCAACTATAGTCTCCTTCATTTTCCTTTGGAGGTCCATTCATTGAACCTCAAATGATAACAATAACATATTTATATATAATTACATTAAAATATCCATGATTTCGGCCTAATTATTAATTACTTATATATCATATGGAAACATCTTCCTTATGATTCGCCCTGTCTCTTGAGAGATCTAGTCCGGGAAAGTTCGGGAAAAATGGTGAAAGTGATGTGGAGGAAAAGATGATGAATTGTGTCACTCTTTTGAGCAGAGACAGAGAGAGAGAGAGAGAGAGAGAGAGAGAGAGAGAGAGAGAGATTAAAATAGGGTTTCTTTCATTGGATGCTAATCTTGTCATGAAAGCTTGTCGTGTGTTTCATGGCGTGGGGGACTGAGCACCTCTACTTTCTCTTCCATAACTTTCCAAGACAACATGACCGTATGTATGTACAAATCTTGTGTCCTTATCATACTTATTTCTTTTCTCTTCTAATTATCTTAAAATAGTTGTGTCTAGCGTGATCAATTGCATGCCGTGGATGATGTCTCCAATTGAACAACCCTCAATAATTTATTCTTTTTCTCTTTAAAAAGTGCATTATTCAAACTTTTTTAGAAATATTCGAGAAAACTATATAAATTGATACAATGATGATGATGTATTCCATCGTTGCGAAATCGAAATGACTAGCCTAAATTATTTTATGCAGCAAGGGGGTACAATCTCAGCTGTTAAAAGTTGATAAGATTTTGAGATATGCCAACCCTTTCTAGCTGGAGGAGCATGCATCTTTAATTGCTACTATTAATAAAGTATGTTATATCTTGTAAACTTGAAACTTTTAGCACAAATATCTCTCTCTCTCTCTCTCTCTCTCTCTCTCTCTCTCTCTCTAAATATGTCCTTTTAAAGCAAAAGGATAATCATGCTTTTGGAGCTTTTTGCCAGATCCGCCACCACTTCCACTTGCTAATTCTGTAATTTAAAATTAAACTATTACCAAATTACCCCATTTTATAATGTGGGGGGAAAAGGAGCAACATACTTAAGTTCCGTTTTGAGGAACAAATCCAAGAACTTGCCATTTTGAGGCGAGCAGAGGGTTGGCCCAAGAATCCGGTCTCCGATACGTGACTAAAATCCTCGAGTGACGTGGAGAATTTGGGCACTTTTGCACGTTCTATGATGCAAAGCAGGAAGCCATTTCAAGTGTTGCAATAATTTCTTCACCTTACTTTCTTGAGCAATGCAAAAAAAGAAAAAAAAGAAATTATGATTTTGGTGCAAAACCTTCTTTATTGGTTAAAAATTATTGACATTGTAGTTTTCGAGGAGTTCAATTTTTTTTTTTTTTTTTTTTTTGGTAAAGAAAGGAGTTCAATTTTGTTGGATCTGTGATTTGCGTAGAATAATGAGGATATAAGTTTAAGATTCTTTTTTTTTTTTGGGTCGAAAATAAGTTTAAGATTGGACCGCTGATTTTTCTATTTTTCCTTAACGAGAGTGGTTAATCAATATTGTCTCGAAATTGGAAGAATGCTTAGCTAGACCTACGCACTTTATGACACAATTTGTTGCAATTTTTATAATCAGATAAACAAATTAAATATTCCTTGAGTCCCCATCAAGAAAAGCGAGCATATAATTAATCCAACTAGCTAAAGTATTATAAATTGCTCCTTTTGGGATCTCGTCGACATAAAAAGGGAGTTCACTATTTCCGGTCCTAGTTCTGCTCCTCTAAAGTTAGGGAAAAGGAAAGATAATCGTTTCGTAACTAATCCATGAAATCCAAAGAACCCGACCAGATTAATTATGTTCCCTCAATCCTATCATAAGCTACCCTAATAAAGGTTCATCTTGGATGGGTCATAGAAGCAAAACCCAAAAAAGTTACATCCTCATTCATAATATAATGTGAAACGAATAATGGGTATGGAGGAAAGTGATTGCCACTTAAATTTGGTCGAACCTCATTTATTTTCCCTTTATCTAAAAATGTCATTCGAATGACCACAATAAATACAAATAAGTCGAGTTCACGGGCTAGGGCTAAAAGGGTTGGAGTCAGCCTACCCAAACTCAAATTTTGTAGGGCACTACCTAGGCGCACCAAGCTTGAACTTGTGAGCCTCATAAGCCCGATCACATGTGTTATCTGATAGATCCCTTAGGCTATGTTTGGTCATTCGGATTTTTAATTGGGATAGGACTGGATATGATAGGATATGATTTCCTATGATTTTTTTATATTCTATCAATTGTTTGGTGAATCGCAGTATTAAAGTCGAATATGTTCACATCATACCATGTATATATATATATGAAACTAAATGTTCATAAACGGAAATGGCGAAAATATCTCGTAACACTATTGCTTAATTTATTTTTATTTATTTTTCCTCTTTTTTATATTATTTTCTTTATTATTTCTTTTTTCCCCTTTCATCATTCTTTAATAAAATTTTATCAAATAGTAAATTGTACCAACATATCTAAAATACAAAAATACCTAAAATATATAATAAATATAAATATTTAATTTATAGATTGAATGTTTATTATAAGATAGAATTAAAGTTAAATATATAAATTAAAATAAGATTAATTAAAAATATTTTTTATTTTTTATTTTTTATTTCTTAAATTAGAATTCAAATATTATTTATATTGAAATATAATTTCAATTTTTTAATTTAATAAGTTTGTTATTCGATAAAAATAACTTTTCTATTATGGACATTAGAAATCATATCTACCTTTATCACATCTCCCCCATAAGATAATTTTATTATATCTATATCCTCATTATATCCGACTTTATTCTGTTATGAGCGAGCACTAAACGTAGAATAGAATAAATCATATCATATCCCAAATTTTATCCCGACTGCCAAACGCAACCTTACAAGATTGACTTAGATAGGCATTGCTTAGTTCAAAAAACCAGGTTAAAGGAATTGTATGGAGGAATTGAGCTTATATTATTTTAACTTATAAAAGACAAAAAAAAAAAAAAAAAAAGAGTAAAAGTAGAAATGTATCTCAAAAAGATACTCGCCTAAATTTATATATGGCAAATCGCATAAATGAATGGAAAGTACTCCTTTACAAAGAAAAGATTACCACATCCATAATTTGAACACGATTCTTAACATAATTGTTGAATCAAAGGTAAAACAAATACGATGATCACAACAAATCGCAATTGCCATAATTCCATACGATTTTTTGAACTTCATGCGTGATTGTCGATTACAGTGTAATCAAAATGCAAGCACACTAGCCGTTGAAATCAATTAACCTTTTTTGGGTACAGAATCATATATAACATGACTTCATAGCACCACCATTCTTTCTTCAACTCTGGTTTTTCTTTCCACTCGGGGTTCACAATTTTCCGTGAAGTTTCCGTCTGAGTAACGTCAAGAACTGAATTCCTGCCGACTCTTTTTTAATTTTTATCACTACCATCTTCTTTTTGGCCTTGGCTTGAAAGAGATTGGACGCTTTGGCGGATCTGCGGATGAACCGGTCAAAGTCCAAGCAATGTCATGTCAGGCAGCTTTGAATTCGAAGTGACGGAAACGCCACTCGCTCTGTACTCGTTTCGTATCATGTCACTTGATGAACCCCACTTGTCAGTCAGAAAGCCAACCCTAACTCGAGTTTATCGACACTGCACTGACTCGGTGTGATCAGTCCTCTTAGCAGATACACGAAAATTGAACCTCAGAAAACTCAGACGCCATCAGAAGCAGAAGAGAGAAAGGAGAAGACGATTTGACGACAAGCTAAGCAAAAAGAATGAGCCAGGCTCTGAGTTTTGAGCCTCGGCTCTTGAGTGACAAAAAAACAAGAACATCCATTAGAGAGAGAGAGAGAGAGAGATGGGTTGTTCATTTTTTTTTTTCATTTTCTTTTGCCCTTTTATGAGAATCAGTGCAGAGGATTGACTGAGGAAGCGTCATTACGTCGAACAGGCAAAACCCTACTGTGGAGACTGGGAGGGGAAGTCGACGGTGACTGTTCATGGGACATACGTGTCGCCTTCCCAGGAAGCCTCGCCCGTTCCTTATCCCCCTCGTCGCTCTTAGGATTCTTCCCCTCTGCCTCTTCGGCAAAGCCAAGTGTGCTATTAACCCTTGTTGATATAAATCTCTTGCAGCAATTAGAGATGCAAGATCGGGCTGGTTCAATTCGAGAATCATCCCAAATCAAAAGGGTCTAACCTAGCTCCCGATCTAAAAAATTGTTAATCAATTTTAATTAATTCAGCTCCGAATTCTATACTTTCAACCGATAGGCTTTATTTGAAAACCCGTTATTTGAAACATGCAATTGAAACAGTAATCAAACCAATTTTAAATTAATTTACCCCTATCCTCTAGTAAATTCTTTCACTCTTTTTTTTCAAAAATGGAAGATATTTATTGAAATCAAATATATTTGACAAATTATTGTTGAGTACAAAGAATTATATTCATATTTAACATATACATATAATAAAATGGAACAAAAGAAAAAAAAAAAATGCCCTCATCGATTCCAAAGTTAAGAGGATTATTTTTTTTTTTTTACTGCTAATAGGATTGATTTCAAAAATTAAGAACTGACGTTGATATGATAGGTTTTAGATTTTTAATTAAATATCTACGTATCTTGAAATTGATTACACCCATTTAGCCATATGTCTCACTTTAAGCATTATTTCTCACCTTTTGATTTGGTTCCATGATCCGACGAAAAAAGATCGGTACCATGATGCAGCCTTTTCACCGAATTTGTCAGGAGCTCAGAAAATCGGTCGAGTGGCATGCTACATCACCTCTTCCATTTGATAGAACTGAAAAGTTAGATTTAGTTCGGTACAAAAGGCCATCTAAAATTAATATGTGATAAGAAAAAAATAAATAATTGATAGAATTTGATTTTTTTTTTTTTAAAGAAGAGAGGGTGCTGAAAGAGTCTGGTCATCTGTCTACATCAACTTCGTCACCTGCACTCACTCCCGTCTCGTCAAATCAAGTGGATTCCCCAATTAACGCTCGTTGCCCGCCAATCTCAAATGTTACAATTATTCTAGTGTACTTTTCAGAGACATTTTGCGACCCACTTTACAAATTACAGCATTTCTCTGTAACTAAGTAAAGAGAAGATTAAATGATTAACCCAGCGATGTTTCACGTGGCCAGTTAGCTAGACATTTTACTTTGACCAGGAGGACAATGCGATGTTAATTTCATTGAAAAGAATATATTGTCAAAGTTCCATATCAATTTAGAGAGATGTAAATTGTAGCACAATTTGATTTAGGGAATGCATTATTAGATTCCTTTCCATTGGCAAAATGGAAACGCATTTAAACATTATGATTAAATGATTTCTTTTGAAAAAAGGCCATTTAATTTTACCCTGAATAGCATTGAAATGATTTTGCATATGCAGTTATTCTTCAATTTGATTATTCATTCTTTGATTCGTAAGGATGACATTCGAATATTTGAATCCAACATGCACATACTATGGTAGTTAAATAGTTCTTATCGATCATAAAGTTCAATTTAAGAATGAAGAACCTGCATCACCATATTGCCCTAGCAAGTCATTTAACAAGAGTTTCAAAAGCATATTTAGGATCTACTCGATATGAATTTCTAGTAACATTTGTGATTGTAAAAGGAATGTTAATTGACAAATTCCTCATAGATATGACATTTCCACAATTGCAATAGTTAATAACAACTATTAAGAAGCTATGTCATCCGGTTTCAATCGTAACATGTTATCAAATAACAACAAAAAATTGCAGTTATATAAACAAAAACTTATGCACAAGTGAAAGAATTAGCCTATTAAAATGTAATGTCATTATAGTCTATTAGGAAATTTTGATTGCTAACAAAAATAGAGCATTGGTTATGATCTTTAATATGCATTGGCGATCTTTATCATTTAGGTATTATTTGCCTCTACTATTGTTGCTACCCAGTTTAGAACGAATATACCTCCAAGATATACACCAAAACCGAATATAAATGAGTTCAACAATTACTCAATTTCTCTTTCGAAATTTCACCTTAAACGTTTTATCATAGTTGAGTGTGTGAAAAGAGAAGAAGAGAGTTATAAAGAAGAAGTTATTTTGAATAGTTGCGTTGAACATATATAATTTAATTTTATTTATAGATAACCAATCAATACATCTCATAGGAGTAGATACCTTCTCCCCACCACCACTTTTAATGTCAACAATCATTTTTTCTCATATTTAAGAATCACATCTTTTCATGATAACAAACTATTTCAACATAATCTTATAAATTAATACGCATGTATATTGTAACTTTATGGTCTTCTGAACCCAAATAAAGTGAATCTTCATCTACTAATCCTTATACGAAATCTGACTTATTTTACGTTCTAGAGCTTATGTCTTGATCATGCTTCTATGAACTTAGGACAGACACAAGAATGCTCCATTAGCTTTACTTCCACATTTGAAACAAAATGATTACATCGAGATTGGTTAACAAAATTGATATGTGATGGATTGCAAATGGGCATTTATACAAAGTTGGTCTTATTTTAGACCTAATAAAAGCCTATCAAGTTGGCCCCGAAAGGGAATGATCGGGTCTTAGCTTACTTTTAGATGCAACAAATCTCTTTATCGAACCTCAACATCTCCCACTCAGAATAATTTCGAGGACCACTGATGCCTTCTGGTGGGTCGTGTCTTACCCATGCACTTGAATTAAGCGGTTCGCATGTTTATGGAAATTAGTCAATTTAGATACTCCATATTATGAAAATAAAAAGCTCACCTTAACACTCAGTAGGAATTCTTCAAAACCGATCTTAATCTACTTAAAGAAATCCAAGGTGCTCTCCTAGGAGGCTTTATGGATGCTTTTTACTTTCAAGGAACTTAGAGAATTGTTTACTTTCCTAAAGATTATAGAAAGAGTGAACGAGACAATATTCATATAATGTTGAAGGCTTTATTTATTTTTATAACAAATGCTAAAAGTCAGAGAGAAGGCAACAAACTACAAGCCATATCCCCACAAACATCTGGTTGAAGAAGAACTCCGTGTCATGGACAAAGTTAGAAAGCCTACTGAATAGCAAATGTTAATTTGGGCACCTAAATATGTTTTTAATCGTACTTTCTTATTGGACCCAATGCGTTTTCTTAATTGCCAAGTCTTGGTCAAAGGTGATTTGTACAATCAATGAAAAAGATGACGAGAAAAGAAAGAGAGAGAGAGAGAGAGAGAGAGAGAGAGAGAGAGTTGCTTGTTTGTAAAGAATGATTTTGTCTCGGCTTACGTGAGGCTAGGAATACATCCCATGAACAGCCGCATTCAATGATGAAACTAACAACGATTGAGTGATCATGGCAGACTTAGGTATCAATTCCACGACTATCTGTAATCAATTGAAATAACGTGCGCGCGTGCGTACAAAGAGAGTTCTCACAATCTTGCCAATCTAATTGAGTGATCCTGCCCCAAAATTCCATGTGGTGGGGTTGTTCTCTTTCGTACATAGTTTGGTCCTCCATGAGATGGAACTCTTGCCTTAATTTGGTAAAGGTCAAAGGGTTTGAGTCGTACTTATTTTAGGATTAGATTGATGTTCCGATGACCCAATTTAAGTAAAAAAAGAATTGTCACGTTCCGTTTGGCCAAAAGATTAGGACCTTATGCCTAAATGTTCATTTTGTACCTTTTATCTTAAATATCTACCATATGTATGATCAATCAGACATTTAAAATAAGAGTTTGATAAATCCTGGGTTTCAACCCAAAGCGGGAGTTAATTTGTAATATATAGGCTATCAACGAAGCAAAGAAGTCTCATCCCTCCAAGGCCCCACTCGCTTGGGATATGAAGTTCAGAGCAAATTCTTGATTGATTATTTTCTTTAATCTCTCTTTGATCAGTAATCATCTCAAATAAAGTACCTGCGACTAATAAATGCAGATCTCGGATGCATATTGATGAAATAGATTACCATAAATATCACTCTACATATATATTAATTCAACATCTTCAAGGGAGAGAAAAAGGATATAATACGAAAACCTCGCTCTTATAAGCAAAATACATAATTTGAAATAAGGCCTTCGTCATTAGACATCACTAAGAAAGATTACTGCTGGTTTTTAGTACGAGGAAAGCTTTAAAAACTAGTATCATGCCACATTAAGCGCGCATCGTTAAAAGAATCTAGTACTGATCAGTTCTCCAATCAATATGGAACCATTGATGCCGACAATGAAAAAGTTGATTAAAAATAAATTAAGTCCCTAATTTTTTTTTCCTTAATTGGGTGAAAGCGACAAGAAGACTCTTTGTAATTGCAGAATTTGTGAAAATCAACGAACAAAAAACAACTTTTTAACGTTTTAATTTCCGCATCTTTAGCTGCTTGGCCCGGTGATGGATCAGAAAGTACAGAGTTCAATTTGTTTGCTGGGAGATTGTTTATCAGGCCTTTTCCTAATGTCCACCACATATATGCGCGGAACAGCTTCTTGGCACTCCATATCATTCATGTCACCTACAGAAGACGGATGGTTTCCCTTCTCAGTTTTGTCTTATGCAACTTTATTTAATGCTTCGAATCCACGTATGGTATAAACTAATGTGCTTGAGATAGGGTTCCAAGATAGGTGAGTTTTGGAAGTAGTGTGTGCAGAATTATCTTGGGAGGGTGTGATCCAACTTTCGTCCAATTTTATATAATGGAGCTGAAGAAAATGCAGCGATACACATGGTTGTACAAAAAAACTCATACTAGCGAGCAAACAAAATCTCAAGGACATGAGGTGACAATAATCATATGTCACCAAATTTTATGAACTATACATGGGTTTATCATATTTTTCCCCGTTCTTTCTTTTCACTTTGTCCTCCCCCATCAAAGAAATAGAATGAAACATATCATTTCATGGAATTTTCAGTGGTTTCATTTCTATCAATGAGCTAATTGAGTACTTGGCTTAATGGTCAGGAATGATTTTGATCTCACCAATAAGGAAAAAAATAACATGTGGAAGCAAATACCCATTTGTACTCGGTATATATGCCCCCATGAAGCAAGGAGTTAAAGGGTTATATGGAGAGAGAGAGAGAGAGAGAGAGAGAGAGAGAGAGAGACGCGACAATTGAAAATAGATGGTCATTCACATGATCAGTCAAAGTCTAATCATTCTAACAAAGACGAATCCCACAAAGGCCAATGCCATCTTTCTATTCCGCATATCAGATCATGAGGTTTCTTCTCATATCTTTCTTGTTCAAAGTGTGTTTGTCACATTAAGGTCAACCGGTCACTTCACCAAGGGTCAAAGCTTGCCAACCTTCCATAGGGAGTGAGAGAGTGTGCCACCTCCCACATGTCACCTCTTTAGACCCATTAGGGTTTCTACTTTCCATGGTTTTTTTTTTTTTTTTTTTTTTGGCCTTTACATGTGAGAGTTTGGGGAGATAGATGAAAGAGAAGATCTGCTAGGAGGACCTTAATTGGTGGAATCGTGCAATTTCTTTTTGAGCTTGACTCCAACTCCATTCCACAACCACAAAATGGGAAATAACAACATTTGAACGTGGGCATTTTGACCCAACAATCACTCACCCCCCAACACCAACAACCTTGAGTGATATGTTCTCTCAATCTCACGCCCACTTCCCATATAAGGAATTGGCCATCCTTTCAAGCCAGCTTGATATACATCTAATCACCAACTCAGCAACCATTAATTTTAGGAGAGAATTGAGGGTGGGGTCCTACAATTTCCATGGCCTCCCCAAAGTCCAAAGTTCAAAACGAAAAAGAAAGAAGTCAAAAGTCAACCCCATCCCCATGATTGTAGCCATTCAAATGACATGAATGAATCGGTTGGACATCTCACCATGCATTTGTGTTTTTGCTCCCCTTCAACTTCCTCAAATTATCTCTTCTTCCCATTATTATTTCAACCTAGGAGTTCCACTATAAGGAACCCGTAACGTGGCCATTCCTTTGTGCTAGTCAAAAAGCACCACATAGATAAATATGTGTGGGAAGTGAAGTGCTAGGTCAGGAATCGACAAGAGACTTCTCGGAGGACAAGCAAAAGTTGGGCCTGAGTGTTTGAATTTTCAATTCGAAATTTGGAGCCGTCGTGTCAATGATTGATGAAGAAAATATTGGCCATAGCTAATCTTTCATGAGTTCATTTTCAGCTGCCAAGCGACTGGTATCTTCCAAAGACTTCGTGGTCAATGGAGGGTTTTGAACAAATCGAATCATTTAGACCTATCTATCGAGGCAGTAGATGACATATCATGAGAGGATAAATTAAGGGGCACATGGCTTTTATTTGACTTCTAGGGGTCTTCTAAGAAAGAAAGATGTCGATCAGAAAATCCAACTTATGCGATGATATAATAAGTACGTATGTTCCACTCTTTTTTTTTCCTTCCAATTTTATGTCACGCGTATAACATAAGGCAATAATGCAAAAGGTTGCATATTTAAGAGGTTGGGAAACAAGCTGGATGTGAAGTCTCTGGCTAATCCTCTTGCCAAACTGGGTGTTTGGCAGGAGAAGCCAGCTGGCTTCTTGGCTTTCTGTTTTTATTTTTCACTTATTTATAATGATGTTGGGTATTCTTCTTGTTAGACACAATCCTAACGAATTAAGAGAAATGCTAAATCTACTAAGACGGGTTTAGAAAACTGATTTAATAATTCCATCGTTACTTGTGGACTAGTTATCGAGATAATACGCCCTTGCATAGCCCAAGAGAGTTGCCTTCATATGGACTGGCAGCATACTATGTTTCTTGGCTTTTGCTGATGTTTAGGATATATTAAGCTAGATTAGCCATAGTATAATAGCCTTTTAAACTGCTTAAACTAAGAAACCTACTAGGATCGGGTTTCATGGGTTAAAAAAACACAGATAACATGCCTTATAACTTTTACTTATAAAAGAGACAGAAATCGGGACAATTAAACAATCGATGATATTTTGAATCATGGGTGAGGAATTAAGAATGCAATTGGAGGATTGTGCCCTAGTGCAGCGACTATGGTGGAGGAATTGATCCCCATAGGGAACAAATGTTCACATGCTTTTGTACCAACTTGGATTATATCTAAGGAAAATATTGTTTCAATTGCAATATGCATAAATCATATTACCCTAAAAAGAACCCCGCTACGAAAAAGTAATTTCATGGAATCTTGCGAGCATCTTCGTACATAATATATAATATATGTGTGTGTGTGTGTGTGTGTGTGTGTGTGTGTGTACATGAAGAGAATAAATGTTATTGAGCTCCTTTCTTCGTAGCTTTTCTTGGAAATTGAGGCACCTGATTATCTTATTTCTTTCTGAACGTGCTACGCAGGTTAGACTCCATTAGATTGATTATTTATATGTTCACATCCTCGAGAAAAAGAAATTATTCTGTGTTATGACGTTATGGATCAGATCGACCCTCCTTTTTCTGGGTCAAACCCTAAATTCCGACACTTGAGAGTAGATACCATATTCTAATGATATTGCAACTATTTATGATTCGATTGCTGATTAAGTGCCCTAAAACATTGGTCGACAAAATTTCTTTTCATATATCGAGAGTTTTAAGTATTATTCTTTCATTAAAATCATCACAAAAGCACTAACATATCGAAATAGATAGGTCTATCTAAAAACTTGGTTCTGTGCTTTATAAAGATGAGATCTTGATCGATCTCTAGAAAGTGAGTCGTTTGATTTCGCTACGCCCTAGAATAGATAGCCCATGTTTTCAAAATAAAATAAAAATAAACATCAGTGGCTTATCTTTAAGGTGGATTTAATCTAATGTACGGAAACTAACGCGAGTGTACTATTTTATCATTCCTGAAAATTGAAGAGATCGAACATATGGCAACTGTTCTGGCCTTGGAAAACTATAATGGGTATCGGACATGATTCTTGTTTAGGGGTAAGTGTAAGAAATCTTGTTGCTCAGATTTCTTTTTACAAAGAAATTGATGCAGTAAAGAGTGTGCGCGCCCCATTTCCAGGAACTACCCAAGGGCCCATTTGGGAAGGGTAGCGGCCACCGCCGTCGCCGCCGCTGCAGTCTCCTCCTCGATCACTAGCTGTCAAATATATTTTTTTTCGTTAACATCTACCATTTTCTATAAAACTGTAGCATTATATTAATTACACCGCACCTCCTTTTTAGATCGAGATGTTGCTCCAGTTCTTATTTCAACCGCTTGAGTTGAAATTCCAGGCCCATCACTATCTCGTTCTAATGTTTATTCACCAAGACCTACGGTGCAACGAAATATTTTGTAGCTATTCTAATACTATTAGAAGATCAGCTGAGGCTAAAAAAAGTGCTGCATTTGATGATATTTTTGGCATAGATCTTAAATACTCTCCCCGATGTATGTTGCGTGCATGTGGGGGGTTAGGCAGAAGACCCCAAAATGGGGAATCATTCAAAGCCCCCATGGGACCCAAGCCGGCGATGATCATCGACATCATCATCTATCAAACAGTGTATTCTTTGATTTCATAATATATGTATATGTGAAAGGGCACGACGACAATCATATATAGTATAATATAGTGTTATGTACTACTCGATACATGATTATCAATTCACATTTGTGTTCCTATTTTATTCACCAGGATGATCACCCGGCTTTCCAACTTGAAGAAGTGAGAAAATTCATGGAATAAATATCAAGAAAAGTATACAGGGATACGAGCACTGACCTCGTAGCTATCCGTCGCGCTAGGGCCTGGGGGATGCAATTTGAGTGTGCGTGGGGGCAGGTGACAAGACAAGTCAAACGTCAAATCGGAGGTCTTTGAAATCAAACGACAGTCAGTGATGTGTTGTCAATCGATGGGATTTGTTTCGGGGTCCGGTCACGAATTGGAAGGGAAGGCAGGGGAGGAATGACCAAAACCCTCCCTCATCTCTCTATCTCTCTCTCTCTCCTCCCTGCTCCCCACTGCCACTCAACTGACAAGTTTTGTGGCTTTACGACCACTAATCTAAAAACCCTGAGCCAATGTCTTTCGGCCCATCCCCCGCACGTGCCGGGCCCTTCCTCACGTGCACGCGACCCCTTGTTAGTGAAAGATGAATCAAACTCTCATGCAATTCGTTTTGGGGTTTTTTTTTTTATGGGTACTAATCAAAATGAAATCGACGATGATCACTTGAGTCAGAAGCATATGGATGTGCACGGAAGGCCTTTCGAACAATATAGATGTTATGTCAAGTCAATCTTACTTAGTAACATTTGTGTGTCGGTAAAATGTAATTCTATTATATCATTTTAGTTAGCATGCTCATTTAATTCGAATGTCTAACGTTACTCTCTACTCGTTAAAAAATGTAGGAGATTAGAACCTGTCAAAGGGATTTTGATTTGGATGGTTTCATGTGATTTTGAACAAGAGGGACAAACTTTTTTTTATATGGATTAGGTCATTATGATCTGATGAAAAGCAGATCACTGTGCGTTAACTTCTCATCCTTTGAGTATTAAATGCACGATCAGTTAGTGAGCAACATCCCATCTGTCCAAAGCAGCTTACATTTAAAATAATGGAGACATCGATGATGCACATGCTCAGAATTGAATGCATGGTTGTGCATTTTTGCTAATAGTCCCTAATTATCCTCCTTGAGAATTGGGGAAACAACAATAATTAGTTGAGAGCACCATTCAATTCCCCGAGGGTCGATGAGGTGCACGTAGAAAATGGCGTTTTGTTTTTCTCCACTGTTCTTTTTGGAGGGACTTGATGTGACTCATTTCAGATTAAATTCCTTATTTAGTTTTTATTTTCTCTATCACACAAAATAAAGGTAAATTTTTTATTTCGCCAAAAAAATTCTTTAAAATGTCACCCGAATTTCAGAAATTATTAGAAATTGATGTGTGGATCTACATGTTGATATTTGAGTGTTGTGAAAGTCTTAAGAGTTTTGGATTTTTTTTTTTTTTTTAAATCGAAGTGCATAAGTGGCAATATTTAAATGAAAAAAAAAGAAGAAATAAATCCAGGGAAATCTGTAAATGTTATAATATTTTTGCCTTTCAACTTGAGATTACGAGAGACCATCAACCGATATAGGGGAGGAAAATCCATGACCATGATTGTTGTTCGAGATTACAAAGAATCAATAACTAGCAAACTTAAAACTAGATCTACCTAGGTTAAGGACGTTTTGCCAAACATGCGGCAAGGATAGAAAAAAAGAAATGAAGTTGCTTGATACTCTTTAAGAAAAAAGAAATTATGATACGTTTATTGACACATTTACTCTAAAATTTTTCTTGTGACATAAAAAAAAAAACTCAAACTCGTATCTATGTAATACATTTACGTCTAGGTTTAATTAGATTATTTTTCAACAAAAACAACAGCTCCACGAAACAATATGCTATTGCTAGAAAATCACATGAGCACCATGTCAATACTGTTTGCTTTTTGGAATCCATGTAAGCAAATTTTAAACAGTTCTCGTTAACAAAAATTTGATAGAAGATAAATGCATCACAATTTTGGGTTTTTTGGGTACCATAGAAGAAAGATTGGATTAAATGTGTCACAATAAGTATAGTTTAGAGTTTTTAGTGGCTCTTTGCCTATACTCTTTTAAGCCAATGTACTGAATTTTTATATGTTTTCTCATTCATGTCGTCCAAGTCTTTTTGAACGCTAATTTCAACAATCCGTTTGATTTTATGTGCAGTTGATTATTTGTAAATATATACTCAAAATATCACGCTTAAACATATATAAGCACATAAAAAAGAATCCAGTGAAGTACTATAGAATTTGGATTATCAAAGGCACTAATCCTTTCATTATGAGATTATAGTGCGTAAAATAAAGTTATTTGAAAGATATATTTTCCTTTTTGAACTTGTATTCTGAATAGAATTTTAAGCTTTTTCCTCTAGTTACTGAATCATAGTCTAATTTAGCGACACATGTGAAACTTCCATGGCTAATCGCCTAGTGATGCCTAGCAATCAACATCTTAATTATAGAGTGATCAAGGCAGTAATCATCAGAATTTAGGGGTAATAGTGCAAAGATCCCCCGTAAGCATTCATTTAACGTACTCTAAGGCGACAAAAGACGAGAGAAATGAAGAGAAAAAAAATATACCACGACATGATGAGGAGGAGTATGTCTCTTTTGAGAGGGCATGAAGTAAATTTAACAAAAGAGGACTAAGTGCAAAAGACGGGGGGTCTTTCTTTTGTGAGTGGACGTAAAGCTAAGGCAACCGTGTGTTGGTTTGCCTTATAGCTTTACGTCCACTCACAAATAAACACACGGTTTAGTTGCATATAGTCAAAACCAAACAGAAATAAAAATGAAAATCGTGCAATCCCCCTTTTACACATGCTGATATCATACACACACACATATATATGTATATGTATATGAGTTAAAAATGAAAATTTTTCAATTTTCAAAACTAGGGCACGAACGCGAGTATGTCATTAGTCAAACCTTCAGGGCTAGGACAAAACATCTCCCCTTCCCTTGGTCAATAAAAAGCGTTGAGACAAATAATTTCCTCCTCCCCCCGTATCCCGGTAATTTTCTCTCTTCCGGGTCAGCTTATCCTGCTATATATATATATAGGTCATTGTCTATACGAGAAATGCAAGATATTACGGTTCTAGAAAAAAATTATGCGGGTGAATGTTTCGACAGGTGGATTTTATCCAGTATTTATGAAGTATCGGTCACATAATTTTATAAACCCATGAAGGCATGCCTGACAGTATTCTCGTTTATTTTATATTTTCTGATTTTTTTGCCAAATGTTTATTGCAAAAATAAATAAAATAAACTCGCCCTTTTAATAAGCTCAGCCGCCCAGAATGCCCACCCAAGTTGCTTCACTCAATCTCTCTCTCTCTCCTCTCTCTCTCCACCAAAATATCTATCAACACACACCTCCACTCTCCATCTCCATCTTCATCTCCATCTCCATGGAAGAATCTCACCTCTTCCTCTGATCACACTCCCAACAGAACTCGCAAACCCCACATGAATACTTCCACCTCCTCCTCTTGACCCCTCTCTGTCCCCATCTTCTCTCTCTCTCTTTCTCTCAACCCTAAACAAGTAAGAAACAGCAACGCGGTCACTTCTTGGACGGGAAATCAAGAACGAGAAGATGTCGATCGAGGACTCGCTGAGATCCCTGTCGCTGGACTACCTCAACCTCCTGATCAACGGGCAGGCCTTCAGCGACGTCACCTTCAGCGTGGAGGGCCGCCTCGTCCACGCCCACCGCTGCATCCTCGCCGCCCGCAGCCTCTTCTTCCGCAAGTTCTTCTGCGGATCCGAGTCCCCCGGGGGGCCCTCCTCGGATCCATCCTCCGGGTCGGCCTCGAGGGCCGCGCGGGCCGCGGTGATCCCGGTCAGCTCGGTGGGGTACGAGGTGTTCCTGCTGCTGCTGCAGTTCCTGTACAGTGGGCAGGTCTCAATCGTGCCGCAGAAGCACGAGCCCCGGCCTGACTGCGGGGAGCGCGGCTGCTGGCACACGCATTGCACCTCCGCCGTCGACCTCGCCCTCGACACCCTCGCCGCCGCCCGATCCTTCGGCGTCGAGCAGCTCGCATTGCTCACTCAGGTCTCAATTCTCATATCCTTCTCCTCCCGCCCTCTCTCTCCCTCTCTCTCTCGCTCGCTCGCTCTTTCTCCCCCCACCCCCTTCCCCCGCTAGTGCGTTGATTGGTATGGCCTTTTCTGGGGAGGTAAGATTAGATTTTGCTGTTGAGGATTTGGTTGATGACGTTTCTTGTTGATGATTGGAGGGGCTTTTGCTTTTTTGTGCTTCAGTTGGGTTTTTCATTTTTTGGCTTCACTTTCTGTGTGATTGAGGGACACTGAAAACACTCACCATCCAGACTCTCCTTTGAGACATTGAAGGAATCCTAAGTACTTCTAATGTCTGTGTCTTTTAATCCCTCAAAGACCAAATTCCTGTGACCTTTTTTTTTCTTTTTATGTAAGGTGTTCTTGCGTCCCCGCGAGTTTTAATTTTATGTACGAACATGGAGTTTCTTCAAATGGTTCGCCCTAATTCCGTGGCTAAAACTTAAGAATTTTCCCATTTTTAGGTTTTTGGATCGATCTCTTCATTGTCTTGTCATTCCACACAGTTAAAAGCTTACCAAACCCAACTTTTCCCAAAACATTCACTTTCTCTATTTGGGTGTTCAAATTCTCCATTCTGATATAAGTATTTCAAAACAAAAGGAAAAAAAAAAAGAAGAAAAAAAGAAAAGAAAGGAAAAAGGAAAAAGTTGTCGAGCATAATTCTGCACAATAGCTCCCCTATAATCTTCCATTGAGCACAGGTTAGATAATTAGTCTTATGTTTTTCTTTCACGTTATATTTGATTAGTTCGATCCAATAAAATCATCAATCTTTGCGCATCATGTTTATTCGACTCGTCGCTTATTTGATTGTGCGCAGAAGCAATTGGCAAGCATGGTCCAGAAGACCTCGATAGAGGACGTAATGAAAGTGCTAATGGCCTCAAGGAAGCACGAAATGCAACCACTGTGGACCACCTGCTCTCACCTGGTCGCCAAATCTGGCCTCCCACCTGAAGTACTAGCTAAACACATTCCCATCGACGTAGTCACCAAGATCGAAGAGCTACGCCTCAAGTCTTCCCTCGCCCGCCAATCCCTCATGCCTCACCCCCACTCCCACCACCCTGGTCACCATGACCTCGTCGCAGCCGCTGGCGCCGACCTCGAGGACCAGAAGATACGGCGGATGCGGCGCGCCCTTGACTCGTCCGATGTCGAGCTCGTAAAGCTCATGGTGATGGGGGAGGGTCTCAACCTGGACGATGCACTGGCCCTTCACTACGCAGTCGAAAACTGCAGCCGGGAGGTGGTGAAGGCACTGCTTGAGCTCGGGGCTGCCAATGTGAACTGCCCTGCGGGGCCGGCAGGGAAGACCCCACTCCATGTTGCAGCCGAGATGGTGTCCCCAGATATGGTGGCGGTCCTCCTTGACCACCATGCGGACCCCAACGTCCGGACTGTCGATGGTGTCACCCCGCTCGATGTGCTCCGTGCACTCACCTCCGACTTCCTCTTCAAGGGTGCCGTACCGGGGCTGGCCCACATCGAGCCCAACAAGCTCCGGCTCTGCCTCGAGCTCGTCCAGTCAGCGGCTCTTGTCATCTCGCGTGAGGAAGGGAACGCCAACGCATCCTCACATTCGAATAACAGCATCTATAACCCGCCAATGAGTGAAGGGCATAGCAGTGGAAGCAGTGGAGGGAACATGTCCAATGTGAACGTTGATTCAAGAATGGTTTATCTCAATCTTGGTGCTGCTCAAATGGGGTCAGGAGTGGACTGCGGTGAGGAAGCCGAGACCGGCCGTCACAGGCAAAGGCAAAGGACACACCAAGTGGGTTGTGACCCTTCTTCATTGTACCACCACCACCGTCCAGAGTTTTAGCTCTAATCTCCAACAACAAAAAACACTGAAAGATTATCTTCTTTAAATCCATATATAATAGTATATCATAGAGTTCCAATTAGACGCTCGTTTTCTGATTCATAGAATTTCATTCGCTCTCTCTCTCTCTCTCTCTCTCTCTCTCTCTATGTCGTGCGGTGTTTGTGCTTCTTCGTTCTTGTAGGGTTTCTTTGGATGATCATGTTAACATCAAGAAGAGAGAGGGAAGTGCCATTTCATAGATGGGACGTGATGTCGTCGATCAGTCAGATGGGACAAGGGGAGAGAATCTGAGTTCTTGCAAATGTTGAAGAAGAGATCGGTCGGATAGAGAGAATGAGAGGCTAGAGAGAGACGAAGGTCAATCTTTTCAAGCCCCGGCCTGTGATCGACGCTCTCGTGTTTTTATTGGTAGATGGTACATCTATCTGAATTAGTTTATGTCCCTATTCATTGCTCGACCTTTTTCCATTTTCCTGTTCTCCCCACCTACCTTCTCATTTTCTATACACGTACATAGCCCGATTCTTATATAGCACAAAATAACTATATATATATATAATATTGAGATAACCAGAACAGGCTTGTGGGGTTTATTCCTCTTTCAAGATGTAGTTTTTTTTTTTTTTTTTTTTTTTTTTTTTTTAAAGATATAGGGCTTTATTAGGACATGGGTACCTTTTATTCTAATGAGGGAAATGAGCTGTCTCTTGCCTTTTTTTTTTATTACTGCTTTTTTTCCCCTCCCCACACATGGGGCATTTGAGGGGGAGGGGAAGTCCGATTGGCCATAGATGTGTCTAGTGAATTTAAACAAAATCATTTGAATATAGACAATTTGTTCGGTGTGTTGTCATGCACGAAAGCAACTAATGAGTGTGACCAAAAAGGACACACTCTTAATTTAATTGGTTAATACCCAAATCTAGGTTTCCGTCCTTGTAATCCTCTTTTTTGTCCTCCTTTGCCTTTTTTGGCCTTTTTCTTGCTCCTGCTTATTCCCAGGAACATTTTCATGGCAAAAACCCTAGAACCTATGGTTTATGCTAATTTTAAGTGCAAATGGGTATGTATGTATGTTTATTTTGAGTCTGATTTGCACCTGGGATAAATGGAAATCAGCAAGAAAGATGAAAACTGTATCTTCTTCACAGGTGTGTGCTGTCATTATTTCTCCAAAGTCGTGTTCACAGATCTGACCCTTTGCTCTTGTGTTCGGCGTAGTTCTTGCTACTTTAATTTACCTAAGCGGGTAAACTTTCGATAGCTATTTAAGGTTAGATATTCGGTATAGCTAGCTTTTATCCCCAGTAAGTACGCAGCTCCCAAAGCTTTGCAGGTTCTTCATTTTGACAATAGAAGTTTGCTGATAATTTGTTCGTTGATTGATCCAATGTGGCATGTAATTGCATCATAGGCGCTCAGTTTATAAGTCTCACATGCATTCTCCTCTGGTGGCAGCTACTAATATACTGTGATTGCGAGTTATACCTTTCACCATTATTAGCTGTCAATGAGAATTAGCAGTCTTTCGGAGCAAATGTTGTTTGAAGGCTAAACACACGCCTGCTGTTTGCAAGATGATTGTAGATTAATGAGCCTCAAATAAGTAATATCATTCAAATGTCAATGTTTTTTTTCTGATTGTTCTCATTGCATCTTGTTGAAAGAGTCTTGCACTCTGCTTCATTTCCCGCCATAAAAACTCTGGGAGAACTATATATCTATGATTCCTTACTTCATGATCTTTACGATTGATTCATCACAACTTCTTCACTTGAGGCTGGTTTATAAACAATAATTTTCACACTTCAGTGTAGCTGTCATGTGTCATGCTGTTCATTCTCGATAGTTTGTAATTTAGGCTGTCATCAGGCTTACAAAAGTTGAGTGAAAAGTGCCTATCGAACCTTATTAAAAAGGCAATCAAGTTTGATGGCTGTATTTCAGCCATAAATTCCTTCATGCATGTATGTTTTCAGTCAATTTTTGGCATCGGTAACACATTGGCGACTTTGAATGTTTCATTCCGCTGGAATATTTTCCTTTTATGCTGTTATGGATTATTTACATCACATAAATTGTTTTCACATCTTTAGAGCAGAAAATTGCTGACATAGTGAGAATATCGCCTTAAGCAGTCGACGCAGTTCTCTTATTCCTTTGACTTCTGAATTGTCATATCCCGAGTTACACTGTATTTGGCATTTCTTTTTTAATTTTTTATATATCTGGCATGAATATGGTGATTCTTTCAACTAGTTAGCTAATTCATGATCCCTAGGCAAATAACCTAGGTGTTTTAACGTTAATGGAAAGCGCAAATTCTAGTATATCATTTTTCTATCAAATATCTTCTGGAACTCGCACCGTTTGCAAGTTACTAATTGCGAGTTTTGCATGATTATCCAGCAGGGAAATTAACTCTTGAAGTGTTGTTTCAAGGTGTCATTTTCGTTGGACTAACAAAGATTCAGCCCTACGTTCTCCTTTTCACAATAAGTGAGACTGCTGCTCAAGACCGCAACTCTCGATTTTATGAACGGCTAAGAGAAAGTTTGCCAGGAATTGTTATTCTTCGAGCAAAAAGGAAACCGTGATCAATGTTCAAACAATGTCTTGATCACTGTGAAGACGACTGATCTTTTCCAGATCATTTATCTGGGGAACAATCTAGGGGACTTCTGTTCGTCATTCATGAAAATTCTCATTCTTTCGTGTTATGCACATGTATCTCCCAATCAGTCACCGGATACCCTAAACTTGAAGTCGATAAGTGGATTCAGTGATTTCTTCTATGCACATGCTTCAATCGTTTATAGAAGTTTCCTTATACTAGTCATAAGCGGTTGTTTATGTCTTCCACCTTACATGCTCAGACGAGGCAAGTTTCCTAGGCAGGAATTTTATCAGTTTAGCATTATACTACTAGCATAGAAGACTAGTATTTGAGAATCCTTAATTTATTGTCAAGGATTTTAGCAACAAGTGACCTCGAGACATTTGTAAAACAATCAAATAACAAGACTTATTTGCAGTTTTGGGTGTATCGGCTATTATTGCTCTATTATGCTCTAAAAATTGAAATATTACCTATGAACTATTAGGATGCATGTGCAAGTTGTGTTAGATAAGTTCTATATTAGAGAATTGGTGTGATGTGGTGTGGTGTGGAGTGGAGTGGAGTGGAGTAGTTAATATATTATGATTGGTTTATGACTCATAGGCTTAAATTTGAGTTCGGCTAAATATGTTAATGGACTAGGACTCGGGATCCCTCTAAGAAATCTCCCCAAGTGTAAGTATCAGGCTTCTGCTACATGCTCTCAATATTCTAGTTGACTCATAACTCATTAGATTAAGTTTTCAAGAAAATGTATGTCTAATTAAATAAGTTGATGGGCTCAAACATGAGTTACCTCTTAACGATCTCTTAAGGTGTAGGTATAAGATTTTGCTGCACACTCCCAACATGAACATACTTAACGAGTTCCATGTGACATCCTTTAACAAGAAAAATTACCTAATCAATTCTAAAACTATTATTGTACGAATACCAATTTAATTATAAATTTTTCAATTTTTCCAATTGAGTCATAAATATTTGTACAAAATTCCAATATAATCATTCCTATCAATTTTCGTCAAAAATCAATAATGCGGCAGTCCAATCATCACTAGCCATCTCACATGGCACTCCGTCATGTCAGCGATTTCTGTTGAAAATTGGCTAAAGTGACTACATTAGAATTTTGCACATATGTTTATGACTCAATTGATGAAATCGGAAAATTTATGACTAAATTGGCATCTTTACAATAAGTTAAGAAGTGATTGAACAATATTCCCTCCTTTAACATGACTCCCTTATCGATAATATGTGGTGCATCAGTTACAGACGATGCTATTTGGAGGAGATACTACAACCAAATAGGTTAGAGAATACATATATACAAACATACATATATACATAGTGTATGTCTGCATGTATGTATTTTAGTAACATTATTTGACATTCATAATTACAGTTAATTTGGTGCTAATGATGATGCTTCATTATCATCGTCTTAGAAGCACGCCATGAGAGAGAGAGGGAGATAGGAGAGAGATGGGGCTTGTTAGAGCCAATTCGATAGTGCAGAAGATGGTGTCTGGTATGATCGTGTGTGACCACAACTTCAATGTAAGGTAACTTTAGTTTTATTTTACAAATTCTTAAAAAGTTGAAGCACTTTACAGTAACTTTTTAAAAAGTTATTTCTACCTACTTCAAAGTAGGGTTAATATTACAAAAAATCACAAATTATTATACAAATATGACAAATTTATCATAAATTATTTTTTTATCACAAAAAATCTCAAACTATGACAAATTTACCCTAAGTTAATTTCCGTTAAATTGAATTAATACCACGAAAAACTACAAACTAATACACATCTAACAAATGAAGGGTAAAACCCTAAATTGGTACGCCATCAACCGCCATGTGTTACTTAGCAATTTGACGGTAAATTTTATCAAAAACTATCTTAGGGTAAATTTTTAACAGATGTACTAATTTGAGATTCCTGATGGTCAAAAAACTAATTTTTTGTAAATTTGTCATAAATATACCATTTTGAGGTTTTTTTTTTATTATATTAACCCTTCAAAATACTATTTTGAGGTATTAATCATTTTGCGGTGGGCTCATTCCTATCTACCAATCTTTGAGTTGGGATCCTCTACCCTTCTCCCTGTTCACCGGCGTCCTTTTCACGCTTGCCTTGTTCCTTGTTTTGTTGTAAGGGTTTCCCTGTTCTCCCTTTCCTTGTATCCGCCATGTTGGTTGCTTTTAGCTGTTGTTTGGCTTGTTTCTGCTCTTGAGCAGTTTGTGGCTTCCCCCTCTTTCCTTGGTACCCTTCCACTCGCTCTAACTTGTTTGTTTTCGCGAGTGCAAGTTTTTGGTGCTGAGTTTTTGCTGTATAGCTGTATAACTCTTTGGTTTAAAGTCAATATATCTCTTACCTTCAACCAAAAAACCCTTCAAAGTACTATAATCGAATAACATCTATCTAGTCAAGGCATTTTCATTTTGCAGCATTTATATAGTTAACTTTCAAAGTACTTAATAATTAAATACATCACTAAGAAACATCAATATCTTGAGTTTTCTCATACGATCACTTAACAATATATGCTCTCTTACTTTGACTCACATTTTAGTAAAGATTTACATTTGAAAGATTATGGTGTTGGCAAGTATAAGGAAAGCATCGTGGTATTAAGAATTAGTGAAAATTTTAAAGGTGAAGATGATAACACATTCCTTCGTCGGATGAGAATTGAAAAAAAGAAAGAAAAAGATAGCTACAGTTCCTTGCAGATAAGAAGAATGATCATATTCATATGATGCATAGGATCACAAGATAGTAATCCTAAGTCTATTAACGACTACCATCAGACCACCAATTAAACATATCTAATAGAGAAAATTTCAATTATGAAAGTGTTACCATAAGCTATTGTACTGGAAACTATAAATGGCCACTTTAAAAGTGCGCTGAAGCAATCTTCAACAAAATCTTCAACAAAACCCATAGTATGAGAAGGGTAATTTCTTCTATTTTTTTCTGCTGATAGAGGGACACAAGTGCAAAGGCTCCATTGCCCAGAGACCTAAGAAACATATTATAAACTCCACAAGTCATTAAGTTTAGACTTTTAACCTGTATAGTTGATATTGAATCAGAGCAAGTTACACATAGCTAGTGAAATTCGAACAAATAGCCTCCAATTTTTCAATGCCTCAATCAACTGCAACACCTTTGGGAGAGTTAATGGCTATTTAGGACATGTTGGTTTCGTAGGAAAAAAAGATTTGGAAAATATTTTTTTCTATAAATACTCGCTTGTATTACTTATAAAAATAAACGAATGAAAAATATTTTTATTGTTCACGAAAATGTTCAAATATAAATTATCGTCGGTAACAAATATATTTTTCATTGACTAATCATTTCAAGTGGTATAAACGATAATTTTCATGAAACTATTTTTAAAATCTTTCATTTTTAACGAAATAAATGAGCCCCGGCTAGAGAGAGAAGGTGATTTTTTTTTTTTTTTTTTTTTTTGGTCGAAGAGAGAGAAGAGGAATTGAGGAGTGATCTTTCTGGCAAATTCCATATGCAGACAGTGATATATGAGAAGGGGACCGAAGGCAACACCCGAAGATTGAATATGAGAATTAGGTCAACAGTGAGGGAGAGAAGAAAAGTCACCGGGGGGATCTGGAGAGCGCGAAGGGGCAAACGTTGCTAAGCCCAGTCAGCATCACTAACTAATGAGGGGGGACGATTATTGTGTCTAATTGGGATAAGCGAACAATAATGATGTCTGTTTTGTAGGGGACACTAGGAAATATTAGGCATTTACTCCCAGTCCCAAAGGCTACAGGGCGGACGGTGTTTCTATTGGCTAGTACACGAGGGATGTGAGCCCCCCGGTGTGTCCTGCTGGAACCACTTGGAAGGGATTAGGAACCATGCATGATTGAGGTTCCTGCAATCTGAAAAGATGTTTTGTAACTGAGCTATAAAGAAGTTTGATTTATGTAAGGATTAACGTCCCGAAAATTCTTAAATTAGTGTACTTGTTAAGTTAAATAATATGTAACAGTTCACGAAAGTATACCGATTTGAGGTTTTTATTATTCATTTATTACGGGAGTATCGGTTTGTGGTTTTTCTTGATATTGATATAATTTAACAAAAACTAATGAAGAGTAAATTTATTATACATGTATTAATTAGAATTTTTTATGGTTAAAAAAATTAATTTTTGGTTAAAATTATTACATTTATATTAGTTTATGGTTTTTTATAGTAAAAAAAAACACTTCATGATGTTAGCCTTGTATATAATTGGCATCATATATATTTTAATGTTACCATGTCTCTTAAGCAAGAAGAGTAGCTTCCTGAAGATCACTATGGTTTTTGTGCATGTTACGGCCAAGAGATATCTTTGCCAAATACCTTGTAAAAATGATAACACTTCATTTCATAGCTTAACCAGCCCTGAGAAAGTTGGTTGTAGCAAATAGCCTCTAATGGTCATGGGAATGCTGTCTACCAAATAGCTTCGGCCTCGATCCCACCCCATCTGCAATGCATCCATAGGAATCTCGATCTACATGCTATATTCTATCTTGGGACCACCGAATCATCGGCTTCAAGGGTTTCTAAAGCCACGGTATCCAATTCGATTTCCCAGATAAAGCCAGGCCCGGCGTGCCAAGTGCTTCATCCGTAGCCGAGGCTGTCGCTACCAGCAATTTCACCCAGATCCGGTGATGCATGATATATCAGAAGCAAGGCCATCTTCTAGATCATAAAGTAGGTCCATCACTTCAAGGATGATGAGCCGTCCTTGTTCACAAACGGCATACGACTTCTGGAGTTCTCAACAGTTTTCCTGCAAGCCCACGTTCCATATGTTGTAACCCTTCAGGCCCATGACACCGTGCTCTTCTTATGCTGGGGCTTGGCATCAGCTTCTTCTTCTCCTCCTGCTCCTCCTCCTCCTCCTCCTCTCTCTCTCTCTCTGAAATGACTCAAACCTAATCCTGACGTCTGACGAGAACGATGCGACGATTTCTTCGGCTTTGTTTCATCGCGTTGGGGCTCATGTGGGCCTTCCCTGCCTGATTACGTGAATTAATCACCAGACGTGTGGCCAATCTCGGTCCAGACGCAAAGGAAAGACACGCGTCAGCTGGAGGGGAAACACGACTTCGCCGTCATTCGAGGCCTCGCGCGTCCCCTCTTGGATAACGTAAACCGGCCCCCCTTCCCACCTTGATTGCCTGCCGACGCTCGACTAAGAAGGATTGAAAATGCTAAAAATTAATATGAATTTGGATGGAACAAGGAGGAGGAAAAAAAGAAGATGGTCGATAGAAAATTCAAGTAAAGAGCATGGAATATATTCTAAAGATGGTGGAGTGAGTACATGGACGCGTTCAGATTGGATATTCATCCCTTCGAAAACCTCGGGAGGTTCGTGTGAAAACCCACTGTTTTCAACTCCGCGTCAGTTGTGTCTTTTGTCGATTCCACGTTGATGACGATGCTTTGTTGGGATTTTCTAATTGATTCCCGCAGCTTCTTTGTTTTCTTTCTCTCTTTCGCGGCTCCGGGTCCACCTTTTGCTTTCTCCTCTTTGCTAAGTAAGCATCTTAGAGCAGATCATGATCTTCTCTTCTTCTTTTATTTAATGGAAAGGCGTTGAAAATGCTGACAAGTGGTGCTTTGTATAAAACGAAGGACATTCTTGATCCACCCCCCCTGGTAACCAATTCCTCAAGCCGACCATTTGTCCATTTTAAAGATGCCTCCCCTGGCTATATATATTCCCCACGTCCTGAGAGGTTGGCATCACCAACCATAAGACACCACATTCTCATTGTTCTCACATAGAAAAGATTTGAATCCATCGATCCCTTGAAAGACACCGCTCAGAGAACTCCATCAGACCCAGTTCCTTCACTCCTTTGATTCCACGATGGCCACGCCACAACCCGAGCAGAATCTGCCTCCTCCTGGTACTCATGATCTCTCTCTCTCTCTCTGTGCTAGCTTTTGGGTTTTGTTCCTAGTCCTCTGCTAAAGCTGAACGGTGTCTTCGTGAACTGACTCTGTTTTGCTTTGCTCTTGTGCCAAAGGCTACCCAACCGAGAACCCACCTACCACGGGGGGCAAGAAGAAGTGGTTCGTTCGTTCAAAGAAGAGGGGAGAGAGGGGCTTCATTGAAGGATGGTAAGCCAAATATCACTCTTATTCGTTGCCCCCATCTTTGATTCCTTCAGCTCTTTCTTTCCTATATATCTTCTCTAATCCTCTCTACGATGTTCGATTTTGCAGCCTGTTTGCTCTATGCTGTTGCTGGATCTGTGAAGAATGTTGCTGCTAAACTATGGGTTTGCTCAGAGGAACTGATATCTATATACAATATGTATTTAACTGTCGTGTTGTACTGAATTTGTGAGGTCATATGCTGTAATAACTTGCGACGGTCTGTACACTACCTTGTTCATTTCGATATTCTTTTGTCCTAATTGATTTTGTTCCAAGAATATAAAAAAAAATTACCATCATCATTCCTTTACTCCTTAACCACAAAGCCCTCCAAAAAGGAAGCCTAAATAAATAAAAAGCATGAAGCAAAGAAAGGAATAAGGAATAGACATAAATTTGATGAGTATAATCTAAAGCTCGAATAATCAAGTCACTTTACAGCCCAGCAAGCGAACATTTTTTCAACGGTCATTTTCCCAGGAATACTGCAAAAAAGACCAGAAGATCTCTGTTTTGAGGCCACACGATGCCTAATCAAAGTTGAGGATGCTGGAGTAGATGTCGACGCTGAACATGGGTTTATTCCCAACACAGTGTCCCGCTCTTTATCATGCAAATACATAGAGCTCCAATTTATTCAACAGCCAACATCTTATGGAATCCTCCTTTCTTAAATGACAGCATAAGAATTGATGATAGAAGAAAGTAGAGCCATATCAAAATTATTGACTAACCGATTCCAGGCTGATTTTCACGGGGATTCTGATGGAGGAAACAATTTCTCCAGTTTATTATTACAAAGGATCTTGTTGGGGTCCAACTCTCTCCGTGCTTTGTTGTACGCATCTACCGGAAAGCGTTTCCTTAGTCTTGCTTGCAGGGCAGCAAGCTCTTCATTGTCTTTTGGAACCTGTATATTTGGATGGAGCTTAAATAAGTTAGGAATCCAATGAGTTAATGAGTTTTTTCCTGTATAATAGCATCTGAACAATTTCTTTATAGGAAATTCAAGGTAAGCAACAGAAAATACGAATAATGAAGATGTGCATAATTTTCGTTTTCACAGTTGGGCTTAAGTTTAGATCTTTTAACGTGAAAAGCTGGGAGAGGAAAATAGGTAGATTGACAGTAAATTCTAGGCCTGAAACAATACCTTCGCATGAGGAAAACATTGGCCAAAGCACTTGATGCAAAACAACGGGAAAAAGATAATTCAATATCTCTACTAGTAACAATTACCTCGATCTTAGCCCAGTGCTCATAAGCAGAATACCGATCCCACAACCGTTCCTGCGTCAGACGCCTATAGTGGAAAAATTCTTCAGTTATCTCCTTTCTCTGACGAGCATCACTCGTTGGAAGGTACATAATAATCCCAACCTGAGAGATGCAACACCACTTTAAAACTGAGAATCATGAGCTATAAAGACCTTTCCTTTATAAAAGGTTGAACATGCTCACAAACATACCACAAAAGAGAAAAAAAAAAAAAGTAATTTGCTGCACCTTTGAAGAACTTTGTGAAAATAATCAATTCTAAGTAAATATACAGAACAAACAGGGCTTACTTGTGGATCTCTCAGTCTAAGCTCATTACTCCATGTCGTAGTAGCAAGTTAGGTAAAATTTGCTTTATCAGTGGTAAGATAATTCAGATGTTGATAATTATGGTCCATGCAGCAAATGGATACTATCAATCTGCCTAAAATATCAAAATATCAAATTCAAGCAAGAGGAAATTTTGAGAAAACGGTTGCCCATATCAGAAGTCACTATTTGCCAAAGCTGAGAGGGCAAGAGTATAAAAACAGTAGAATAGACCACAAAAAAACACTGTATATGTCACTAATAACCAGGCTTCTTAAAACCTGACCAATGAAATATAGGATTTACATGCTTGAACATACAAGACATGCATATTGATGGTACCTATGATGGTGGGAACCTAATGGAAATGCTCAAATTTCTCACTCCCATCTCCCAATATAAAGAGAATGAAAAAGCAGATCTGCCGCAAATGCAGCAATCTAAGCACATTGTCTCTAGTAAGGGTAAGCACCAGGCATGGTTCAATCTGGGAACCAGCCTGGTCAATTGCCAGTTCTACCCCGGAAACCAGTCCTGCCATGCTGGTTACCAGGTTGCACCGGTTTTGAACTTGTTTTGAAGCGTCTTTTGGGAAAAAAAACTTACTTTAACAACCATCAACATTTGAATCGTGGTCTCTGGAATGATGAGATGATCACATAACCACTTGACCAAGGAACGTCTTTGTAATGATATGGTTAAATTTTTGTATTATAAAAATTTGAATTTTTAACCAAAACATGAGAATGGGCCGGTTCTCAGGTAGAACAGGAACAAGCCAGCCAGCCAGTTCGGGATCAGTAGTTCCAAAACTGACCAGTCCAGTTCCCAACTTTATCACCAGTATGCTCTAGTATCAAATGCTTTATGCTGAGAATGCGACTGTGCCGGTGCAAGCACACACAGCTATAAGGAGGTAAAAGATGTGCAACATATGTACCCAAGAGAATATGTCGTCTTCTGCTGGACTTGATGCTAGACTCATGGGACTCTTGCTACGAGCTGTCCATCGTTGCTCTATAGGAGCAGGTGCAGGTATATCCTCCTTCTCTATAAGCCGCTTCAGCTCTTCTATATATTCAAGATCTTTCATGCTTGGCTTAGATAGAGTTCCGGCAGGAAAACAAGTCTCTGAGACCCACTGCTGGCCACCACAGTCGAAGCCTAATATTTCATCGCTCCAACCCACCCTATATCCCTCTGACTTCTTCCAGAAATCAGCCTCAGCTTGATTAACCTTTATGACATGGTCCTTATTGAGAGGATCCAGGGCAAGCAGTTTATCTCTCAGCTCTGTGAAAGAGAGCTCATTTATGTCTGGTTCATCATCATTGGAGGATTTAACTTCAGGGCTGCAGCAAATAAATCAAGAATTTAGCAACCCCTTTAACTAAGACTATTACTGCATAGCAGCTATCAAGATGCGATGGCTCACTAGCAGTAAGAAACCACGAGGAGTAGGTGGATAAGCAAAATCAAAGGGAAAGCATTCTGAATAAAGAGTTCATATCAAACTTCGGAGCCTGAATGCCTCTGATCTTTAGCAATAGAGCATTGTAAATACAACTTAATACCCACCAACAGAAGAAACGAGTACAAATTTTCATGGCCCAAGATGGATCTGGTCAAACTAAGTAGCTACATGTCCTTATCAACCAGCACCTACATAATTATATTTACAAACTTGAGAAAGCTTATTCAGTACAATTAAATTATCTCAAGACTTCAAGAATGTGTTATCGAGTTAGATGATTCCACTAGCAGATTAAAATATTTTTGGACTCAAAAATGTTTTCATACAGATAAGCACTTCCTATTATATGACAGGAGTCGCAGCAACCACCTCTTGTAAGAAAAAGTAAAAGAATCTAGTAACACAGTGGGCAATTCTAAAAATAATCTGAGCAAATGCCATAGCTTGACATCAGTGTATATTCAACATCCCTCTTTCTGCTTCACAGGGATATATCAATTTCAACACCTCACCTTCAAAAGCTATTAAAATGACTCCTCATCAAATGCCAAGAAGAAGAAGAAGAAGATTACGCAGCCAGAAGTTGTTAAGAAATGTTTGGAGATATATTGGGTTTCTATCTTATAGCCAGGCCAATAATAATGACAAACAGCTCTAAACTCGGCCACAGTCTTTTGGTTTCATCTAAGCTATGAGAAGTCATATGCCAAAGGAGAGCAAGTTACCGATACTTCTGAAGTGACTCCTGGTAGAGTTGCCGCGCATGCTGCAAAGCTTCGTCCACTGTATACTTGGGTTTGAATTTAGGTGGACCTTTCCATTTTGAGACAGGATTGCAGGTCACAACCACAACAGTATCTGTATAAGGAATATACAGATACTTTACGTGTTTATTCTCAGACAACAATTTCCTGTGAAAGTAGAAGAATGGTTACATTTCTACCAAAAGAATGGCATCTCAGCATAACAACGTATATAGTTACTGCAGGACCTATTATTTATACATCGTACATGGATCATCAATTCGAGCCTCCACGCTAAAAGATGAGGTCATTCAAAGAACAGGTTCAACTAAATAGGCAAATTTTACATTTAACATAAATTAATCAGTACTTGTGATTTTTCTTGATTTCTTGCACAGTTGACACAGTTGTATGCTCCACAAGCTCTTGTCTGTCAACACATTGCAGGGTTACTTCAGCAACCACACCGAGGGCCCCAAGACCACACCTAGCCAGATAGAAGAGTTCCGGGTCCTTTTCTTTTGAAACCTCAATTGTACCCTTGGCAGGAGTAACCAATTTCATACTGGTGACCTGCTCATCGATGGGAGGCAATCTGGCACCAGTGCCATGTGCGCCAACCTATACACAAGGAATTAACCAAACAATAAGCCAAAAGATACACAATGCCGATGCTACTTATTCTTCGAGTACTACCTTTTTGCCTCCCCTTAACATTCACGGATCATGGTCATGTATCAACCAAGCCCAAATAATAAAATGCAATTGAACAAGTGCCAGCATCTCATCCTAAGAGTCTAGACCACAATCATCAATAAAACCAACAAGCAATTCAAAACATAACACCAATCCACCAAATCCAAAAGACAAGAACTCCATGATGCAATCCAACCTCTCTAATCTTGAAACCACACAAACGTCAACAAGTCCCGATCTTTCAGAAACTACATTCTTCCCAAACAAAACAAACTCAAGCCTCCAACTTCCAAAACCAAAGCAATGACCCACCCACAAGCCTGAGATCTCAAAGAAAAACCCAACACGCACGACATACCAACCAACCTGGACAATGCCACCGATCTGCTGCTCCCTAATGGAAGCGAAGTTCTGGAGAGTGAGGCCGTGCTCCTTAATCCCATCCACCAGCTGCTGCACTCTTATCCCGGCCTCCACCCTCACCGTCTTCCTCTCCTTGTCCACCTCCAACACCCGGTCCATCAGCGCCAGGTTCACCATCCCCGCCCGGGACAGCCCGATCCCGTTCGGGGACAGACCCGACCCGACGGGCCTGATCCGCGCCCTCTTGGCGTTGGCCTCCCGGACGACCTCCTCGAGCTGGGCCAAGCTCTCGGGCTGGTGGAAGACGCGGGTCTGCACCTCGTGGGTGCCGCTCCAGTTGGAGACGGTGTGGAGGTCCTCGGGGAGCGGGGCGTAGCGGAAGAGCTGGGCCTTCTTGTGCTTGGCGTTGTCCGAGAAGGGGAAGGAGTAGTAGGTCGCGGCGCCGCAGAAGAGGACGAGGGCGGTGTAGCCCAGGTACTTGCGGACCTCGGAGGACGAGGACGAGGTGGTGGCGGTGCCAGCGGCGGCGGCGGCGGCGGCGGCGGAGCAGAAGGGGCGGATGGGGTCGGGCCGGGCGCGGGGGACGGTGGAGGAGGAAGAGAGGACTATGAGGTGGCGGTGGCGGTGGCGGTGGCGGGGGCCGAGGGAGTGGAGGGAGCGTCGGAGAGAGAGTGACGCCAACATGGTTTTGGCCGGAGAGCGGCGGCGGCGGAGGCGGCGGCGGAGGAGGAGGAGGAGGAAAGAGAGCGGACTTGTGGTCTAATTGGGTTTGATCCCCCACTTCATTTGGAGATGGAAACGGCGTGTTGCTTGCTGTTGCTCCATCTGCTGGTAGAGATTCAAATTACCGCCTTTATTCTGACTTTCTTTCGTCCATGGGACCATGAATTCACGGATGTATAATTAAACAAAATTAAATATAGAATGTGAGCTCAAATTACTCATTCTAATTTATATTTTATAAACATATCAAGATTAAAAGAACTGAAATGTTTCCATTATGATGTGATGATTGAAATAAAACCATTATCAATATAGATTAAATATAAAAACGTGGTCGCCACCCCTCGTTCTTATTCTATCTGAATTTTAATGTTGACCTCCTATTTTTGACATAGTCTCATTTCTTAGGGAAAATCATTTTCACTTCATTCTTTTTTGGCTAATTTAGTTGATTCTTGATCCCAAACAAGGGGAAAATTATGTCCAGATCACATTTCATATAGAGCATGTGAAAAAATCAATCATTCATTTGGTAGATCTCACCCCAGACAAAGGAAGTGATTATTAGACATTGACTTCAAACCCATTTTTTAGCATGAATGATAAATAAGCTTATAAAGTTGATTATATAATTAGAGAGTCTATTTAAGTTTTCGAAATGAATTTGGTATTTTGAGCTTGTAAATTAATCTAGTATATCCATCTTAATGTTTCTTTCACATTATGAATAATGGTGCAGCATTGTCGGATTTAGCATCTTAAGCCATAGTAAAGTTTGAGACATGACATAATGTTTCATCTTTCTATTGGTCCGCAAAAGCGCGAGGATCAAGCTAAATAAAGAGACAAAACGGAGGAAAGTTCCTCTTGTATGCCACCGCACCTGTAGTTGGGACTTGAGACAACATACAATTAGCTCTTGATAAACCTGTTGCCAAATCAGACCAAAAGAAAAACCTGTTGCCAAAGCTTATAGCATCTTCCATTTTAGTGTTGCTCTCTATCTTTATCCGTTCGAAACAATAAACATACCCACCGTCAGATGGGGTCCCAGTACTGCCACAAAAGACGAAAGACCGCAGAAGCTGATCTCGTGCCCATCCAGCTTCAAGGATTCAAATCACAAACGAATAAATTATGTCTTTCAATCAAAAGTTACAGTGAATTGGCCAATCAAGCCCATGTCATAGACTCTAGTCACCAACATCAATAAAAGCTGAAGAGTTTTCGCCGAGAGAAACGAGTGAAGCAGCACAACAAACACATGCTACGTAATGGAGATTCTTTTTACGTAAGGAAGGCGACAGCTTATGAGGTTGTACAGTTGGGACTTAAGCTAGAAAGAAGAATCATCATTCTAAAAAGGGTAAAGGCAGCAAGACAGCATATGCAACTGGTTCTGCTTTAACATAGATGCAGCTTATAGACAAACATATAAGCATCATATGTCCAGGTAGATAAGTTTACAGGACCAGAGGGGAATACGTTGAAAGGTATTTTAGCAAATCTCCATTTACGGAATGGAAAATTCATAATGCTTTCACAACTCGCAGTATTACTAGTCCCACGAGATGAGGCTAAAGGATTACAAAGTATGAGTTTGAGTGACCAGACAAGAGTTATTCTGTACAAAACTGGAGACGATTACCCATACCCAGCTAGTGTTCGCTTGCAATTGCTGCTTAATTTTTCATGAATATCGAGACCCGTACTCCCTTGATGCCCATCTGTCTTCATACCTCCCAAATGAGTAGGCTGAGTGAGGCAACTCGGTCAAATGAAGAGGGTCTGGCTCAATCCCATAATCTGTGAGCGGTCTATGCTCGAGAATGTCATCATGCTCTTGGACAAAGTCAGGGATTTCTATCTCTCCCTTTTTTATATCATCCCACAGGTACTGCAAGCGGCTTACATACTTAATTTTCCAATATAACCTGCACAACAAGTAACAAACCAAAAGCACATTTAGGAGGAAAACAGAATTGAACAAAGGAATCACCCACATGTCTTCCCTGCCAACCAGAAAGTACACATTCACTTGCCAAAAAGCCTAAGAGAACCAGACGTACATAGAGATCATCAACATTTGCTAAATTCGGAGCATGACTCATGAAAATTACATAGAGAAATGCCATCTGCAATGGCAAAGATCGAAGCTATCAATGATAGCAGTCCTTTAGTACAGAAGCAAACAACAATATTCCAACTCAAGGATTTGTATACAACTTCAAACAAAAAGATCACTCGCCCAACAGACTAATGGCAACCTAGACTAATTTCCTCCTGCTAGCTAGTTCTACAATCCTAAATACATTTGACAGAGTTCCTCTCCTTCCTCATAACAAATAATTCTACTATCTGTAACTATTCTATTGAAATTGTGAGGGCTAAAAACAATACAATTTCAGAATCTAACTAAGCAAGTGAAGTCAAAGCATCAGAATAAACCAGTCTTAGCTTCGACATCTGAGAAGAAACAACATTAGCAAAAGAAGAGTTTTTTCCCGCTAAGTGGAATGGACCAACTGAAAAAACCAAACGAAGTTTAAGCTTAATTACAGACTGTTTACTTTTCTGAATCATAGAATCACAAGATAAGCCCCAAGAAGTAACCGCATCAGCAAAACTGCATCGCTGGACCAGGCAGATGGTCCAAACCTAACGTACCAATACCACAAAGAAGAAGAAGAAGGAGAAGAAGAAGAAGAAGGAGAAGAAGAAGAAGAAGAAGAAGAAGAAGATGAAGATGAAGATGAAGATGAAGATGAAGATGAAGAAGGGGGAACCACACCAAATCCAGGATTGATGACCGGAAGCAACCCCAGTAATTAGTAAAAGTCAGCTTACCCTCCACTTAAGAACAATCGACCAAGGGTGGCAAAGACCAGCCTTGAACGAATTCCAGGGTGGACAAAATAGACAATTTGAAGTCTCTCCTTGATTTCTGTAGGGAGATCTTCATAAATCCACCTCAAGATAGATATGCCAGGGGAATTATCCTCCTTTTGCACAGTACTATGCATGTAAACAATACAAAATGGCCCCTCTGGAAGATCACTGCATATCTTATGAAATACATACTTCCGGAGCCGCTCTCCACTCACCACAAGAGCTGCAAACCAATAAAGCAACAGCGTTTCAAAAAAAAAAAATTTCTATTGTCTTCTTCTCCAACATCACTCACAACTGGAGCTGGAAACAATACAACCAACAATAAGAAAATTTAGTCACCCTTCTTTACAAACATGATTCCAGATTCTTCTACTTGGGCATGACATCATACCACCATTTGCATTGGTCAGCCCAATATTGATAATGGAGCATGACAGAATGTAAAACGCATTCAGCACAAACACCTCACGAGTGACCAGGAAGATGGAGTTTCACCTTTACGTATTAATTAACCCGAAAGATGCAACCTTTTAAATACAAGGTAGGTCATTCTATCAAGAAACGAAGGGTTCCGCAAAGTGACATGCTACGAAATGAACAATGAGCAGTGGCTATGGTTAGTTTGAAAGGGAGCTCGCATTCAAGAACTGAACTCTCACTTAACATTTAAATGACATTCCCAGATCTTCACCTGTGAATAAAAACTTCGATAATGTCCCGAAATTCAGCTAGAAATTGAGAATCCCACCATTTAATAGTTCTTAAAAGGCAAAGTTACGGTGGCCAGATACTCCCCGACACTAAAAGATGACAATTTTTCAGCATCCAGAAGGTGCGCGGCACGTGATCGCAGCGTATTCGTAAAGGTAAACGCTGTCTACTGCTTAATCGGTTAACAAAATCAGTTCCGTCTGGCTAAAAGGAAGAAAGAGGAATCATCTCTCCACCACTACCCCGAGCCTAAGACGCCAAAACCCCTCAACCCAGATCAAACCCTAACACCATCAGCCCAATAAAGCCGCGCCAGATTCAATCGGGAATCTTCAGAACAAAGAAGGTTCCACTCACCGGGGAAGTGCTTGCCGACGATGCGGAAAATCCGGTTGCCGGCCTTGTCGGAGCCCTGGAGCCCGAAGAACTGGAGGAATTCGAGGTCGGAGAAGTCGTCGTCGTGGGAGAGATCCTGAGAGCAATCGTGCCAGTCGTCGTCGCCGCCGCCGCCGTCTCCCTCCGCGACCTCCGGTGGCGAGCCCGCCGGCTGCTTCAGCAGGAACGGACGGGCGTCGATCCCGAGGTCGGAGGCCAGCACCACGACGGAGAAGTCATCGGACGACGAGGAGCTCGCCATTGGGTTTCTCTCTCTAGATTCGCTCTCCAGAGATTTTTGGCGCTATGTTTGGATAAGCCTATGCTTTTTATAAAGAATATCCCCAAGTCTGATCAATTAAAGAAGCCTAGGTTTTTGGTCCTAAACATGTGATCTTTTTTTTTTCCCTTTTTGTCGAAATGTGATCTTGATTTAAGTGGCTCGCGTGTAATTAATGCGAACCAAACATGTAATCTTCAATCTGAACTAAAAATTCTTCAACATTTTAATTGATTGCATGCGGTTCTTAATTTCAGACATGATCTTTCTAAAATATCTCTATATCCTTCTAAATAAATGCTTGGCGCTTTGAAAATGATGATCGTGTTAATAGGACAATCAAAATAAGGCCGAAACGCCTTAGACCTCTTTGGTCTCGATCGAATCATTCAGGACCGCTATATTTTCATAAATTATATTGATAATCTCTTATTTTCATAAATCAATATGAAATTCTTTTTTAATAGATATCAAAAGTGGAATTTAGTAAACATTGCAAGTTTACTCTGGAATAGTAAATGCACCTATGAAATATTGAAATCCAATTTAAAGATCAAACATAAATCTTTAGAATCTAAAAAGATAGCAAAATTTACCTCAGTGATCACCTTTCCAACACGGAAAAGGGAGGTGGGAAGTTCGAATCCCCACATTATCAGAGGTTGTGGTGGAGACAATTTAGTTTTAAGTATGCAATGGGTTTCGACTCTTATGCCTTACTGCAGACAACCGACAAAAAAAAAATTGTAATATTCTTTATTTTCAATGTCTAGTGATGTAACACAAAAGTAGTTTTATGATATACCAAAGCTTCTCGGGGTTGTTTGCAATATGGGGCATCTCAACAAATCTAAGGATCCAATCCTCAAAGACTGATGATCATTAGATCACAAAAGTAAAAAAATTCCAATCATTTATAAAGAACCTTTGAAATACCCATGAGATACAGCTTTCTATGTAAGGAGTACAGTAAAATGTACCATGATACAATATTTTTGAGACGGTAGATCAGTCTTTCAAGGGAGCTTAGAAAGTCCCATGTAATATGGTCTGAACAAAATTACTGGATCGTGAGAGTTATTATATAAATTAAGGGAAGTGTAGAAGTAATTTGACCAAAACAGGGGAATGGAAAAAAGTAATTTATCCCAAAAGTAGTTATTTATTGAATATTGTGAGTGGACAACGACGGCTTTATTTTGATTTCTTTTAATTTAAAAATTACTTATTGACGATTTCGTTAAAATCTGACAGAGTTGCAGGTTGGATACAGATCATTTCTTTTCAAAATGAACCATTGCGAATACAAAATTTGCTGCAAAGGATGGAAGTAAATGCAAATTTGACATTTTGGCCCAGCATGAACCATCATGTTGATCATCCACAGCCCAAACATCAGTTATCATTCATTCATCAATACCTGTCTAATTATCAAACTGAGATCACTTAACTCAACACAGAAAGAAGCAGTAACATCTCAAATACAACACAGCCTGCTCACTGTCATGAAATAAAAGACTTTTAGTCGCGAATGCAAACAATCTTTAACTTCGCAAAGTCAAGTAATTCGAATTTGAAGCTAATCAATGAAAGAACCTCAAGAGACATTCCAATGACAAGGAATATCCATCAGATGCAACTGCAGGGTCAAGATGCTGTCTCTCAGTATCGGTTCGACGAGTTTGTGCAAAGCAGAGAGTTTTCGCGGACCCTTTTAATTCTTGAATTGTATGAATAAAAAACACACTCTACAAATACTGCATTTCAGCTATTACCTGCTAAGCATAACATAACATCATGTGAATGCAGAAGATAGATTAGTAGCCAGTGAACATTTCTATCGTAAATGCCAAAGCGATACAGAAGCTCCAGTACACAGATATTCACAAGTATTAATCCATGAACCTCTGGATACTTGAGAGCACCTGTTTCATGCAAAGGAAAAAATATTACACTGAAAGTGTGATCAAATGCAGATATCAGCTAGTCTAATAGCTTGCTCATGGTACCCGTATTGACATATTCTGCAGTACCTGTAAGTTAACATGAAGATGTATGTGTGTGCATCGAGGCATACAGCAAAGATTGCACTAAATTTAGACTTTAGTCATCGAATTCTCTGTCCTGTATCAAATTGCCAATCATTTTTACCAGTGGTAATGTTCCCTTCGCCATAATCTCTGCCCTTGACATATTGGAAGCATTCGAAAACAACGAGAGTCCGAAAAAGATGAGCTCTGGCAGAAAAAGTCGAGACGACAAGAACCCGTGCCAGTAATGAGGTTCTAAATCGAAGAACGCATTGAAGAATCTCCTTGTACCCGTTAAATCGAGCTTGAGCAGAACATCCATGCCAAAGCAGAAGAACTCCCTCTGTCTCCTCCTTTCTATGGGCCACAAATTTTTCCAAACCTTTGCGGATAATTCATTGCCTGAAACACCCCCTTCGGAACCAAGATAACTTACTATGGAATTTGCGACAATTGGAGCTGCTGCTAGCGTTCTCGCTACCATATAACCCGTGGAAGGATGCACCATTCCAGCTGTACCACCTATACCAACAACTCTCTGAGGGATCACAGGAAGGGGCCCACCCATCGGGATGACGCATCTCTCATCTTCTTCGATAGCCTTCACCTTTATCCCCAGGTGCTTTAATCTAGCCACCATTCTTTGCTGAATATCTTCCATTGCTAATCCAGGCCGAGCTACTAGGGAAGTTTCTTCCAGAAATATCTTGTTCGAAGAGAATGGCATTGCGTACAAAAAAGTGGGGATCCTGCTATTTCGTTCTTTCAAATCCATATTGCCCTTTAGGTGTGAGTCTCTCCAGTCCATGAAAACCATCTTATCCACATCAAAGGGGTGTTCTTCCACTTCTGCTAGTATCCCATATGCCACTTGGTAACCAGGATTGTAGGGTTTGTCATATTGAACGAGACATCTGGAGAAACCAGTGGCATCAAGAACCACTGTGGCTTGGATTGTGACACCATCATTGCATATGATCAAAGACTTGGCCTCTTCATGAATGACTTTGATCACTTTGGCTTGGTGAAACTTAACACCATTCGATATGGACTTCTGGAGCATCTTGGACTTGAGTTGCTTCCTATTAACTCGGCCATACGGCCTTCCAAGATCCTTCTTCGTTTGGTCATCAATGAACACGACTGCCCCAGACCAGGTAGTGTCTAGGCAATCCAGCAAGTCCATGGCTTCAAACTCATCCACCCACACGCCGTAATTGTTGGGCCAAATCAACTTGGGGGACGGGTCGATGGAGCAAACCGTGAGTCCCGCCTCCGACACCTGCTGAGCCACAGCAAGCCCTGCAGGGCCACCTCCCACCACGGCTAGGTCCACCACAAGGCCCTTCGACGGGTCATACATGGGAAGCTCGAATTCGAGGTTTTCCTTCTTGGTTTCCGGGACAAGCTCCAAAAGAGCAGCACTGCTCGCCCTAACACACCCATTCTTACCCCTTCTCAAATGACCCTTTCTCGAACTAAGCCTGAGCTCCTGGTTTTGAAGCTTGGATGAGCTCAAAATGCTAACAGTTTCCGAGAACCCACAAACCGGGCGCAAGAACCCATGCTGATTATGCGTTTTCAGCACTGTATCCATCAACTTCCTATCCATATCTTCAAGCGGCTCTACAGAAAGCAAACCCAATTTCGACCTAACCGACTCAATCAACGACCCGCTTATCGCGGAACCAACGCGAGTCTTGCGGAACAACCGAAACTACGGAGAAGAACAATTGCAAGAACGGAACAAGAGGGTCTTGCCATTTCTTGCAGCGTTTTCCGACTGAAACTAGCTCATCGAGAACGAAAGCTTTCGGGCGTGCTATGACTTACCGAACCGCAGTTTCGCGGAGAGATAGGGGGAGATTGTTGCGAGGACGAAGCGTGGCATTTTGGGAGGCCAGAAACGGTGGTGGGAAGAGCACAGCCAAGAGATTTTGCAGAGGTACGTGTGGTCCGTCCTCGGCGACGGGGAGAGTTGGGTTTTAACTCGGTAACAGAGAGTCCACTAAATAATTTTGGATAGAACCTTGCCAGCAGTAAAACATATTTCTAAGACGTCACGTAGCACGGTCGGCTCAGTGCCAAGCTCAGTGGTCTCGTGCCCTCTTTCTGACTTTCACGAGTTCGAAAAATTCGGACCACGTCATAGGCGAATCTTTGGTCAATTTGTGCTCACTGCTCATAGCTTCGCTGAGTTGCATCACGTGAAAGAGAGAGAGAGTTATTCATAAAAAAAATTATCCAAAATATTATAAATTTATTACACTTTCATCAATTAATTTTAATTTTTTTTAGTTGTGTTAATTAAGTTCTAAACATTTTTCACGTTATGTCAATTGAATTCATCCGATCAATTTTGACTTGGAATCGTTGAATTAACTAAATGAATTCAATTGACAAAACGTAAAAAAATTTATGATTTAATCGACACAATTAAAAGGTTTAGAATTAATTAGCAAAATTGTAATAGATTTAAGATTTTTTGAATAATTTTTTCGTTGTTCGTTGCTAACATGCTAGTGGAGCTATAAAGATAAACTCACCTACATGTTTTATCATACTTGGTGATATCGAGAAGTTTCGAGTCAAATCAAATATTTCATAGATTTTGAGGGTCTCGTGCGGTCAATAATATTAGTCTCACCTTCGAAACCTTTTACCAACAAAAAAAAAAACATTTTTGAGTTAGATATCGAAAGGCAGGGTGGTATTAAGGCTGGGATAATGATGGTGGCCACCATTGAAGATATTCATGTGTGGCTTACACGAGCCACAGGTGTCCTGGCCATTGATATCTCGTTTATGTTCGGGACCTCTGGTTTTAAGTGAACACAGAATGTTCATTGTACTGTGTGGTGGTGATAAGTACCGATCATCAAGCGGTCTTGAAGTAATGCTTGAGAACCTTCAGTTCATTTAACCGACGGCTAAATGTAAAATTCTATACTACAGATAATTACACGATAGCGCGCTAGATTGGTAATATTGACGTTGTCTGAATATCTCAATAACTTGAAAAGATGGTATTTAAGGTTGGCGCCTTCTCTCTTTCGCCAATGAAAATCGGTCCCTGGCGCTTGTTGGGCAAACCATGAACGATAGGAAGTCTGAATTGTGAGAAAGTGGTTGGAGGAAAAACTGATTCTGACGACTGAAGTCTGAGGAACACTCACTTGTTCATTTGCTCTTGTAGAAGCCGATGGCGATTCACAGCGCGAATCAATTTCCATTGCAGAGGAAATTGACATTGCGTTCGATCACAGCAGCCAAGCAACCGGTGCAAAAGCAGCCTGGCCTTCTTTTGAGTTCTCTGGAGTCTGGAAGTGCTGAGCCGAAACTTCTTGCGTGTGTCGAATTTTGATTTTAATCGGTTCAAGAGGAGGTCAGAAAAAGAACATCAAGCATTTCCCTGTTTTGATTCACAAGCCTAGTAATTTGTCCCATAGCTGTGAGCATGGAAGATTCGCAGTTTCTTCACTAGGCGACTAAAGCAAGACAGCTGAGAAATAAAGGTGAACGGAAATGCATCGTGGACCTATATACTCGATCAATCCAAGCTTTCAATGGAGACTTAAGCAAAGAAAGCGATGCAGTCCTAGGGAAGTCAGAATGTGAAATTGACTTTATCATGAACGCAAAAAATCTTTCCTTTAATTCACTTTTATTCATGGAGGAAAGTAATAAATGCAGACAAGACAGTTCAAAACAGCAACTTTTCGAAGAAGAGGACCCCCATCTGAGGGAACTCGTTGGCATGAATCCTACTGCACAAGAAACACGAATGTCACAGCACAAGAAAGTTGCTAGTCTCGCCATAGCAAAAGATTCCAGAATTCTGCTTTCAGGGGCAGCAGCTAGGGCAGTGAATCAGCCCATTCTCATTGCAATCCATGCACCTTCTGAACCTGTCATCGTCCTTATCAAACACCTTCCTGCTCCCACTACAACTAGGGCAGGGCACGAACCTGGCTTCCCCGCATGTCCTGCACACGAATCCGATATCACTCGCATCAAGTCCCTCCAAAAGCTTCGCCAATTCTCCATTCTCATTGAGCTGCCTGATCTCCTCCGCACCTCCAATGTGGTTTCCTCTTATGAAGACCTGAGGCAGAGCCGCTGCCTTGTCTTTGAGCTTGCTTTGCAATTCCTTTCTGTATGAAGAGTCCATCGAAATGTCCCTCTCATCTAAAGCCACTCTCAAGCCCCTGAATATCATTTTAACCGCACGACAGTCCTCGTAAGTCTTTCTGATGCCTCTCAAGCTGGTGAAGTACAGAACTACCCTATCTTCTCTGCCTAAAGAAGAATTCTTGTCATTGGATGGTGGAGAATGATCCTTGAATCCCACCATTGGAGCGACTGTCATTTCATCATCGCCACTGATTTTATTTGGAATTTCATTTGATTTTGGGGAGTCAACTGTTTCCTTCTCACAGCCATGGTAGTCCGAAGGCCTGCGCGAAATGGAAGAAACAGACATCCTGAAGTTCTCACCATCGAAATCGAAGTCATCTAGACCATCCATGAGCTCCCAGGTGTTGATGACCGTATCCGGTGACAGGGCGTCATTCTTATCTTCCACATGAGTTTGAGGCTCAGCCATTTTTTTGGGAGTCTGAGGATGTGATAGATGCATCTGCTCAGACAGATTTTGGATGTTCAATCTGGTGTTCTGGGGGTCAATGAGGAGGAGGGAACCATAGGTGCTGGATGTCAGGGAGACCAAATGGTGGGTGTCACCTTTCTTGATTGGCGGGTGATGGACAAGAGGAGTTGCAAGAGAAACAGTTCTTGCTTTGGCTGGTAATGGTGAAGAATTTGGAGAAAATGCAGAATCAAACGGAGAGAGATGGGGGAGTTCTGGGTTTACCGCAGGGGGTGTGTCGGATCTTGAGACAATGCATCCCATGAATGGTTGCCAGAAATGGTGAAGTGTCTTACCTTCTTTTTTTCTTGCTCTCTCTCTCTCTCTCTCTCTCTCTCTCTCTCTCTCTCTCTCTCTCAACTATGCCTTTTGGTTCTCTCACTGGAATTTCTGGTTCTTCTGAGCTGTGCTTGCTTCTCGAGAAAGAAGCACTGGGAGAGCATCACTGCTAATGTGAGGCTTAGAAGAGTTTGCCGAGGGTGGAGAGAGATGGTGAATTTGTTGGTGAGAGGGACCTTTCAAGAATCGTTGAAGGAGGATGAAAAACTAAAGCTGGTAGACATTGAAAATGAGGTTCTTGGAGTTTGCTTAAATCATTGCTGAAGTTGGGTATGGGCACTCCCCAGAAACCTTGCTAATTCGGTATGCTTTTAAGGTTAGTTATTGGAGGATTTTGCAAACAGGGAAATTGGATTTTGGTCTATTCAGTTGGGCGCTTTCACTAATTGCATGCGACCTTCTAGATCAGAGTAGAAGGAACCCAAATACTTAGTATGTGCAAATGATGGCTGGATTATGTATTATTTGATTGGACTGGAGGACTTCAGGGGGAGTTTGTTTTTCTCTTTGGTAGTTATCGTGGTTATGTCGCTATTGGTAGGTTATACATAGCTCTCAGTTTGAACAGAAATGGTTGTCACCCAACTGTAAGGAACTTCACAACTACTCTCGACGAGTTGGCGCTAATGCCCACAAAAGAGAAAACGTGCCGTGATTCTTCCAATCACTAAAGATCTGCATCTTTGCGTGCATAATCATGTGACAAATTGGTCCAAAGTGCCCAATAAGATCGCACGATGCCAACTTGATCTTTTATCCGGGCCGTATTCTGGTTATAACTGATAAAGGATGGCTCTATCTTTTTGTGATGATGAGAGCCCCCACACCCCCGACTTCAAAAGAAAACAAACTTTGATGTAATGGGGCATATGGTGCACTGGTCGTATGATGGCGACGGATAGTTGTCATCTCCTTGGCAATGAGGGAAAGCTGCATGTTGTACCATGTGACAACATGTATTAAGTCGCATTCAGTCTCAGAGAAAACATTGACATTTGAGGGAATGGGGGGTGAGAAGGCAGTGGAGAATGTATTATTGAACCGTTCCGGTCACTAACTTCTACTTGTGCAACCTTTGCCGCTCTCTGGCCCACTTCCCTTTCAAATTGTCATTAATTAGGCAATAGTCCTGCCAATTTGCAAGTCACGCATTCACATTGCGAAAATGCAGGTCCAGATATTAAGCACAGTAATCAACTGCTAATGTCTGCTCCTAAAAGATAATCTTTTACTTGATATAACATTCATTTTATAAACTCTTTTATTCTTGATTTCAAGGAATCAATAAATGCACAATCAGGATCGCAAGACAATGGACGAGCCCATAAATCACAGCAGACAACATAATTCCGTGTGTAAACATATGAACAGTGAACGAAGCATTTCATGGGTGGTACATTTTCTGTATATGGTTGTATGAAGATATATATATATAGTTTTCCTTTTTGTATCATAGAAAGGAAACCAAAATGTCAGAAGAAAACTCTAGTAAGCCTTAGAGAAATATGGAGATATCAAACTTCAAGGGAATAAAGTAGAATAAGGTGGAGAATAAAGTTCATTTACTTCCAGAATTCATCAAAATCTCACCCTATGTACAATCAAAAACTTTGTCCACTGCCTATGGGACCACATCAGATGGAAAGCCACATCAGATAGAGCAACTTTCAATTTCGAAAGATGCTAAGTGCTGAAGCAACATAACGATCTAGCGATGAAACACTGGAACAAAACCATAACAGAACCAGTTACACGAGCCATCTGAACCAACACAATCAAAATATGAAACACCTATCCAATTATAAGTCACTTGTCAACTGCTTCCAATCTCAACCACACCCACTTTGCAGGAGCTACAGGCGAAGTCATTCTCTGAAGTCTCTGGCATTTCAGTTATCCACATTCATATGGCATATTGTCGTCCTTTTTATAAAGTTTAATCTGCAAAATCAGAGTAGAAAATCAGCTACATGCTGAAAACATAAAATTCACTGCACAACCAAATAAAGAATATTTTTTCTTTTTAAACCGCAGGAAAAATTCTAACAAAGGCCTCAGTTTGCAATATCATAGTCAGAGACTTTTGGTATGTGAGCAAATCTTTTTAGGCACAGATAAAGAAGACTTGTAATCCTTATAGTGCAATCACTTTGTGCAAACCAGAAACTCTTCTATTAAGACGGCCAGAGCACTACTGCACTTAACCAGACCAGTAAGTGAATCTTGTTAAATACATTTCTTCCTCCAAGAGAAGAGAAGCAGAAAATGAAAAGGGAATGCCAGGGCAAATTAAAAGGACTGGGAACTAATACTCTTTGTTACAGATGTAGGTTAGGCCCATAGAAAATCTATCTTTTACACATTATAAGCACCAAAAGTAGAACCGCATTAGGCAATTAACTTGCACGGCAACTCTTCCTTTTCTTTTTTATCAGAAGCATATCATATGAACTGTTCAACTACCAATTAATGACCCAGTCCTCAAGACTTTCCAATGAAGAGTTGTGAAAATTTAAAACTCCCACTGCCTCACTTTGTTTCCCGTGTTTACTGGCTAATATAGGTTACCGAGAGTCAGCGAATATTCACAAGGCTGAAAAAGGCAAGCATCGCCTCGTACTGTGCTCACATGTGAACAAGGTTCTCAGGCAAATGTATACAACACCAACGGACTGCAAGAAAATGTTCAGAGATGTAATTGACAGTCCAGGGTAGGTGTCAACCTCTCTTAAGAAAACCAATTTACCATGTAGAACGGCTGAGCACAGTAGAGATTGTTGGGCAGAAAGAGAAGCACAAGAAGCAGACAGTACATCCAGTAATGCTACAGTCTAAGTAATAACTTAATAGAAATTCATTTGGACAAGCCAGTGAGAATATCCTATAATCTTCAAATGACCAGGTAACAAAAGGAGCGTCAAAGCCTGAACCACTCACTTAGGCAATGTGTACTTTAGGTAATATCTCATGGCCTATCCTTTTTCTTCCATCTTTTTCATTTCCTTCAATCGCTTTAATAAGAACATTCTCCCTCATAATCACAATCAGACAAGACTGATTCTCAATGAGTCGCGTTACTTCTAAGCTACTTACTATGTCAGATGTAGCAAAGCAAAAGCTGTACTAAACATATCTAAGATTTAGCAAACCAGAAGCTGTACTAACCACCTCATTTTTCCCCCATTTGATCCCTAAGCTGAAAAAGGAATTGTCCACATATCATGAAAAGAGCCTACTCGGTTCTTATTCTATGACAGTCTTTCATTCTCCATTTATTTGGACGCTCTTGTGTGGATGCTGTGATAATCAAAGAGAAAATATGGCCTTGTTTGATGGCAGGAATGCTGAATTGTGTCTTCACTGGGGCTGGCAAATGGAGGCAATCTTCAGTTTCTCGTTCTGCTTCCAACATATTCCATTTTCTGATCTCTAAAAAGCTGATAAAACTCCTAAGCATCATTTACCACTCCAACCCCTGAAAAGGAGATTATCCTCCCACTTATACCATAATCTACCAGTATGTGATTCCCTACCCCCCCCCAAACCCACCGGAATCACAACCAGCTCGAGTTAAAATTACATCGATCGAGCAAATTACCACAATAACAACTAATACGATACCGTTGACATTGACAACACTGCGCAAAATTCATCCTTAACATCAAAATTACTCAAAGCGCACCCCCCAACCCAAACCAGGAAAATGGCGATGGAATCGCAACCAGCTCGAGGGAAGATTACACTGATCGAGCAAATAATTACAGCGACAACTAATAAGATACCATTAACATTGACGACATTCATCCTTAAAAAGAAAATTATTCACAGCGCTAACCCTTCCCCCCGCCCTCCCGCAGGGGAAGGAGATAGAATCGCGATCAGCACGAGAGAAGATTACACTGATCGAGCAAATAAACACAGCAACAACCAATACGATCCCGTTAACATTGACGACACTGTGCAAAATTCATCCTTAACGTCGAAATTACTCAACGTGCATCCTGCACAGTTCACACGCACAGCTCACGTGATGATGGATTTGAGCGTCGAGTTAACGAGGAAGTCGCCGGTCCAACTCGACCAGAAACCAGCGAACATGGACTCCGACAGTAGAGACGACCGCACGAGCCTGATTAGAAAGGGAAAGGAACAAAGCGATCGGCGGGTTTCGGAAGACGAACCAGGGACCCGCCCCGCGGGAATCGGGATCAGCCGACGTGGAAGGGCCCGATGTCGCCGGTGCGGATGGAGGCGGCGACGTCGTCGGCGACGGTGAGGCAGGAGGAGAGCCAGCCCCTGAGGGCTATCCACACCAGCCTCGCCACCCACAGAGTCGTACCCCATGGCACCGCCATGGCGATCCTCGGATCTCCAGCTTCTTCGGAGCAGGGGACCGGCGGGCGAAGAGATCGGTCCTCTCCGCAAGGACGTCTGGCGAGGCACAGGAGAAGGAGAAGAAGAAGAAGAGGAAGATGCAGCAGCAGCTTTGAAGCTTCAAGTATTCAATGCGGCGGGCCAGTCGCAGTCGTGGTCGTTGAAACTGGAGAAAGTGGTTCGCCGCTGTCGAGGTGAGCGGGTGATTTTGATGATTGGGCCTCGCTCTACTGGTCCGGGCCTCGAATTTTTATAGAATGTCAATTTTGAGAAATTCGCCTGATTAATTTTTAATCTATTCAATGGTTGTCATTCGGTCTTAATTTTTTTTCATTTGGGTGGATTAAGTTTTAAATCTTTTGCAGGAATTTTCGCTATTGATGTGGCGACGCCGTAATTTATATTGAAATTTTGTGTAAAAAATATTAGAATATAATTGACAAAATTAAAGAAATTAAGATTGACTTAATGTTCCGATCATATTCTACACTTGGTTGGACCATTTCTCCATTCAACTTTTCATCATTGGATGTGCGATTTTTGAATTATATAATATGAAAATCTAAATAAAATGCATAAACTTGAAAAGGCAAAAGTACCCCTAACCAAGCCCAAAACGACAAAACCCCCCATTCTCTCTTGTCTAATCTTCTTTCTCCACATAATGGCGCCAATAGATTCACTACTTTGGATTATAATGTGGCCTCCATCATCAACTACAACAACTCCAATGCATCATCGTATGTCAATCGCCTCTCGACATTTTTTGTCACATAACGTTTAGATGGTCATCAAGGGTCTGAAGGGTTGTACAACCTTGATAGCACTTGCCTAGGTCTCGATTTTGTAAATCTAAAATTTACGGACGAGTCAAGAACAGTGGCTAGGATTCACAAAGGAGTTGAGGGGATGTTGGCATGGGGTGGCGCGACCTGGGCAATGGCCGTTGCCACGGCTTCCAGCTCCGCCTATGCTGTTGAGGGTCCCTAGTTGCCATTTTTTGTTTATTTTATTTTATTTTATTTAATTAAAACCGTTTGATGACAAGTGTAATGGATATAAATGTTATTCAAAGATTATTTGCACTTGGTGGAAATCCTTTTGCCTAAAATTATTTGCACTAACGTAAAGACTTCGGGCAAATGGTCTCCAAAATACACCCACCGTCGGAGATGTCAACGCTGTCTAAGAGCGATGGAGACATGCGTCGATGAGGGCGAAGAATGAAGACACTCCGTGGCAGAGGGATGCTATGTATGGACTATGGAGAGAGCAAAGGAAATATTATGTTTTTGAGTTTTTCTTTATGAGAGGAGAGAGCGATAGGAGTAGTTATGGAAAGAAATTGGCAATGTGGTAATTATGTACACAATACAAATGAGCGGAAAATATGACTTGAATGGAAAATGACATAAATGGTTTATAAATTTGAGTGTTATATGTAATGTGATTCTAAAACTTTCGTGCACTCCAAAACCGAAATTCTATAAAGGCCCACGGGAGAGCCCACGGCCCATGCCCGGCGGATCACCCTACCCGACCCGACCCGCATCCGTTCCGTTTCCCGCTCCTCTCAAATCTCCCCTTCATTTTGAAAGTTGCAGGTTCGGCCATGGACGACCGGTGAACAAATCTCGGCAACAACAGCAGCGACGAGGAAGAGAAAACGCTCCCTCAATTTCTCCTCCGGCGGCGCGGCGACAGATGGCTCCTCCCTTCGTCTTCCCTCCGAAGCTCCAGGCTCTCGAAGAGGAGCCCGAGGACAACCGCCTCTACGCGCAGAGCCCCGTCGACATCGCCTCGCTTCGCTCCTCCGAAATCGAGGAATTCGTCAAAGGTCCGCTTCAACCTGCGCACACACCGCCGCAATCGACGATGATTTTTTCGAAAATTTTTTGTTTCGTTTTGGCTGAGGTTGGTGTCCCGCGGCTCTCTCGCAGGCCTGTCGTTCGATCTCTCCGACAAGGAGCTGTTCTGCGTGGAGGAGCAGGACGTGTTCGACCGCGTGTACTCGCTGGTCCGCAGCTTCTCCGGCCTCGCCCCGCCCTGCAAGCTCAACGCCGTGGAGAGCCTCAGGTCGAACCTCAGCGTGCTGCTCCCGAACATCGACTCGCTCGCGCGACAGGATGACGACGGCATGATCCTGGACCGCATCGGCTCGCACCGCAACGCCTTTAAGATATACACGTTCTTCCTGCTCAGCATCGTGCGCGATGAGGAAGCGAGTGTTGGCTCCGGCAACAGTTCAAAGGTATTGAGCTCGTCTTTTTGATTTAGATGACGACATCGGAAGGGCAAGCACGTCGAGCCGATTAAGCGTCTCTGCTTACTTTAATTGAATTGTCGCATTCCTTTTCACCATATTTCATGGTTATACATTTGAAGTTCCTGTTTAACCTAATCGACTTGCTGCCCATTCCACTCATGTACAAGAAGGTAGTCAGATATCGCCATTAGTGTCATATAAACACGTATGTTATTTTGCTCGTAAATTGGATAATTATCATGTGAGAGTTTCAGTGAGGTTTTGGATCGTGGGTTCAGGTGGCAGCAACCGCAAGGAAGAAACAGCCTCTGAACTCTTGGAACTGGGAACAACAGAGGGGACGGGTGCTAAATCTAATTGCTAACTCCTTAGAGGTCAACCTTTCGTTGCTCTTTGGTTCATCGGATCCAGATGAAAATTACCTGTCTTTTATTGCAAAGTATGTGCTGAAATTGGCCAAGTTAATTCCTTTGAGTTTGTCTTTTAGGTTTTTCTTATGGACTGACCTTTGTTTCTGGTCACTGCAGAAATGCATTCTCAATGTTTGAAAATGCTTCGCTCTTAAAAGACCTCGAGACGAAAGATGCTCTCTGTCGTATCATTGGGAGTTGTGCCAGCAAATACCATTACTTAGCACAATCATGTGCTTCAATCACGCATCTGATTCACAAATATGATTTTGTTGTCACCCATATGGCCGAGGCTGTTGCAGGGGCTGAGAGAAAATATGCTGATGGTAGCTTGGCCAGTTCTCTAATAAGAGAGATTGGAAGAACCAATCCAAAAGACTATGTTAAGGACACTGTAGGAGCTGAAAATGTTGGACGTTTTCTAGTTGAACTGGCTGACAGGATACCCAAGTTGATATCAACCAACATTGGAGTGCTTGTATCACATTTTGGTGGGGAATCTTATAAGATAAGAAATGCTCTTGTTGGAGTTCTAGGAAAGCTGGTTGCCAAAGCTTTTAAAGATGTTGAGGGTGAGGTTAGTTCTAAATCTGTTCGCCTTCGAGCAAAGCAAGCTATGTTGGAAATCTTGCTGGAAAGGTGTAGGGATGTCTCAGCTTACACTCGGAGTCGAGTTCTTCAGGTCTGGGCTGAGCTCTGTGAAGAGCATTCTGTTACAATCGGAGTATGGAATGAGGTTGCAACTGTTGCTGCTGGAAGATTGGAGGATAAGAGTGCCATTGTCAGAAAATCAGCATTAAACCTACTTATCACAATGTTGCAGCATAACCCTTTTGGTCCGCAGCTTAGAATTGCTTCATTTGAAACTACACTGGAGCACTACAAGAAGAAGCTAGATGAGCTTGAACCCACTACCCATGAAAATAGCGTAATTAATGATTTATCACCTGAAGATTTATGCAATGCTGATGGAGAAATTGAAGATTGCAATGCTGAAACTATGTCTCAGGAACAACAAAATAGCTTACCTGATAGTTGTTTACCCCATACAGAAGATGCGGTCGCTAATAAAGATAGTTCTGTGCCAGATGTTGGCAACTTGGAACAGACCAGAGCCTTGGTTGCATCTCTTGAAGCTGGATTGAGATTTTCTAAGTGTGTATCAGCCACGATGCCGAATCTCGTACAACTGATGGCTTCATCCTCTGCCACTGATGTCGAGAACACTATTCTGTTGTTGATGAGGTGCAGACAGTTCCAGATTGATGGCTCAGAAGCCTGCTTGCGTAAGATGTTGCCATTGGTAAACTTCTATCCTCATCCTTGTTTTGAAATTATGGAAAAGCTGGTGGTTTGGCATAAATAATGTGGAACCAGCTTTTTGAAGAACTTGACATTTATAATCTTATACTTACTATCTTGTAGGTGTTTTCTCCAGACAAATCCATCTATGAAGCTGTGGAGAATGCTTTTATTACAATTTACATAAGGAAAAACCCAGTAGAGACAGCTCAAAATTTAGTCAATCTAGCTGTTGACTCTAACATAGGTGATCTAGCTGCTCTGGAATCCATTATTGGCGCCCTGGTATCAAAAGGAGATATAACAACCACAATGGTATGTTCATTCTCTCAGCTCTATAGATTTTTTATTGAGCAGTCGAGAATTACTTTGTTATTACAAATCAATTCCACTCCTTTTGTCATGAAAACTAGAGGCAGTTATCCTGTCCTCTAGTTAAATTAATCAGTTTATAAATTTGTGGCTGCTTATGATAGATCATATAGATTCATCGTTATACTTTTACCACTACTAGTATTGTTATGGTTATTTATCAATTTTATTGTAACTGCTAAGTATACATCAGGCTTATGACTCAATGTTAGCATGTAGAGTTGCTTAGTCACATACTGTTACTTGTTCCTTCTTCTTTTTTCTCGTTATCATGGATGGGATAGCGAATAAACTTTTGATTAGCCATCTGCAGCACAATGGGCTTTTAAAGTTTTTCCCTGAACTTCTGCTTTCTTACTGTGGCATATGTAGATTATTCCATTATTTGGACACTGCATAGAATTTTCATGTATCTTATGAATTGATTGTCTCAGGAAGCAGTATAGTTAACAATTTGTTTATGAGTTACAAGCTTAACAAAAGTCTACACTCTAGGTCCATTTCATAGTTCGCAAATGTAATACTGCATGATAATTAGCATTAGGACCAGCATGACCATTTTGATGTACTCTTCTATGCTAATTTGAATTAATTTTAGGTGGAGTAAAAAGACGTGATGGTGATTGGCACCTTATAGTTACAACAGTTGATTGCTAATGCAATATACTTTTGGTACCTAGCAATAGTTTAGGGATTTGAGCCCTCTAGCTATGTATCATTTTCTGGAATCAGAATCTGAATACAGGCAGGAAGCAGATTGGCCATATATATTAAGAAAGGAAAAGAAAAGACTGGCCATTTTTTAGGCTTTGGTTCATTTAAGTATTGGCTTTACATTTTCATTGCATCTCCTTTGCAGCTACAGATTCCATTATTGACTTGAAGTTACCATTTCCAACTGGTTAAAGATGGCTTGTTATTTTCTCTGTCATAAAAACTGTCTTTTATTTGCTTGTGGGAGTTTTGAGTAATGTTTGGTTATAATTCTGTAAAAAGAGACTAGTGATTGAATGTGGAAAGTAAAATGGCCATTGTGTTGTTCAATTGCCTTGCTTGAAAAATTCTAATGTGAGACTATCTTATCTGCGATCCCTTCCCCTTAAGGAATTATAAATTAATGAGACCTACTTGCAGGTTTCTGCTTTGTGGGATTTCTTTTGCTTTAATGTCAATGGAACTACTGCAGAACAAAGTCGCGGTGCTTTATCTGTGCTTTGCATGGCAGCAAAGTCGTCTGCTGGCATCCTCAGCTCTCACATTCAAGACATCATTGATATTGGATTTGGACGCTGGGCAAAAGTGGATCCTTTACTTGCAAGAACAGCATGCATAGCTATTCAAAGATTGTCTGAAGAAGACAAGAGAAGACTCATGATGAGTAATGGTAGTAGGTTGTTTGGTATTTTGGAAAGTTTGGTCACTGGTTTTTGGCTACCAGAGGACATATGGTACGCTGCTGCTGATAAAGCAATAGGTGCCATATATACACTTCACCCATCACCAGAAACTTTGGCAGCTGAACTGGTCAAAAAATCTCTCAATTCTGTGTTTGATGTGAATGGAGGGGATGAAATACAGAAAGATATTGAGAATTGTAGCACAAGTGGCCTTACAACGATTCAAGTAGCCAAGCTAAGTAAATTTCTTTTCGTTGTCAGTCACGTTGCCATGAACCAACTGTTATATATTGAATTCTGTGCTCGGAAAATCCGAAAACAGAGATCCAAAAAGGAGAAAGCTGAAGCTGATGGTGTGGCACTTGGAGAGAAACCTAAGGTGAGATACAGGCAGATGTGATTTTGAAGGATTGGATGGTGATAATACTGAATGTACACTCGTAACCTCAAATTTTTGTGATTGAGAGCTTCTTTGTCTCCTCCAGGAAAATGGTATTAGTGCTGAACTTGGTCTGGCAGCTTCTGAGGATGCATTCCTTGATTCACTAGCAGAAAGAACAGAGACAGAAATAATTTCTAGCAGTTCCTCTGTGAAAAATTTGATTGGAAGCTGTGCATCTTTCCTATCGAAGCTCTGTAGAAACTTTGGTTTGATGCAAAAGGTGCTTGATAATTTTGTTATATCTGTTTCTGTTTATTTGATGAAAACTCTATTAGATCATATGCAGACAGAGGTTCTCCGTGCTCTATGAATCACTAAGATTTAATATTCGGGTTCGTTTGTTCTATTGCAAGCATAACTTTCTCCAATCACTTGAGAATGGATTAAATTAAACAATGACTTATTGTGCTTACCCCACTTTCAAGTGGGGACTGTCATTACTTCCTTTTCTCCATTGCTCGACTGGACTGGAATGCCATCATGAGGTTTTATTGCATGCTTAACATCTGAATCGTGCATTTTTGTCTACTAATCGCCCAGGAAACTCACTAGACCTTTCTATTTTTTCAGTATCCTGAATTACAAGCATCCGGAATGCTTGCTTTATGTCGGTTTATGATAATAGATTCAAGTTTTTGGTATGGACTTTCTCTCTCTCACTCAAGATCACCTGTCCGTGGTCTATAAGTGGTCCTTGGTCATGTGTGCTTGTCTAGAGAAATGCACTTATGTCTGACATCTTTTGTTTATGATGATTCCAGTGATGCCAATCTCCAGCTTCTGTTTACCGTCATTGAAAATTCACCATATGAGATTGTTCGTTCCAACTGCACCATAGCACTTGGCGATTTGGCAGTTCGGTTTCCTAATTTACTAGAACCATGGACTGAAAATGTCTATGCTCGGTTACGGGATCCTTCTCTATCTGTTAGGAAGAATGCTGTTCTTGTGCTCTCCCATCTCATATTGAATGATATGATGAAGGTAAATGGACAGATCCTGGAATATCTACAATGATATTAAGTATTATCAGATTCATCATGATTGGAAATGCCATTGCTTGTCCAGGTGAAAGGTCACATAAATGAAATGGCTGCTCGATTGGAAGATGAAGATGACAGGATTTCAAGTTTGGCTAAACTATTTTTTAATGAATTGTCTAAAAAAGGTAAAATATGGTATACACGTGATAAAATGTATTATAATTATGAAGATTTACATGGTCACTCCCTTTTAACTTCTTCTGATAATTTTTCTTTTCTTGGTGCAGGAAGCAACCCAATATACAATCTACTTCCGGATATATTGGGCAAATTATCCAGCCAGAATTTGAAGAGAGAATCTTTCTGCAACATTATGCAGTTCTTGATCAGTTCCATCAAGAAGGTTTGCTTTGCCTAATTCGTCTAGAGAATTCTCTATAATCAAAACATCGAATTTATCATCTTTTGAAATTTTAGGACAAGCAAATGGAAGCTCTTGTCGAGAAGCTATGCCACAGGTTTGGGGGAGTGACAGGTGGGTGCCAAAAAACTTGCTTTTTATTTGTAAATTTATGGAATGAAAAGCGTCACTGAATCAGCTTCACCTCAGCCATAAGATGGTGGCTGGGTATGTGATGATGTGGTATATTGTAATCTTAATTGGTCTTTGGGTAAAGTGTTAAATTATACTTGTATGTTCTTTTGTATTTCACCTTTGGAGTTCCTCGTGGCATGATTTGACCAGTTGAATCCCTAATTTGGGCAAGAGAGACATGGAGCTTGTGGAGTCTCATTTATCTTTTTGAGAAACTTCTCCCTGCTCTCAGTTCTGCTCTTGGAGTAGATCACTTGGAACTTGATTTTCTTTGCACTTAAATAGGTGATGGGAGGTGTTTTAAATTTCTTATTACATGATAACTTTTTATCATTCTCTGGGGTTCCAATGCAGATATCAGGCAATGGGAATGCATCTCTTATTGTCTTTCTCAGCTGGGTTTTACTGAAAAGGGACTCAAAAAGCTCATTGAATTATCTAAGACTTATGAACATACGCTTGCGGAGGACTCTGTCATGGATCATTTTAAAAGCATTTTAAGCAAGGTACTTATTAGTAAAATATCTGCTTCTAGTATGATACTTTCCTGTTTGGCTATTCATATCTTTGTACACTTTGCTTGAAGCAGGGGAAGAAGTTCGCCAAACCAGAATTGAAAACATGCCTCGAGGAGTTTGAAGAGAAACTTAATAAAGTCCATGCTGAGAAGAAGGAACAAGAAGTTACTGCAAAAAATGCTCAGGCTCATCAAGAGAAGATGGGTAGCTTGGAAACCTTTACGTCATCTTGTAGTTCTGGAGTGGAAGGTGTGGAAGTTGACTCAACTGAAGGTTGGTGTTTGGACATCTAGGACGTGTGCTTTTTGTTTTCTAGGCTCACAAGTTAGATGGAAGCATCTGCATCGTATGAGTTTGGTCAGATTTTTGTCATACTAGTTCAGGACAATATGTTAAGCTTGACGCATCTTCTATGTTATTGTTGTTGTGAAAGGCTGAATAAGCCTGAGGTAGAGAAGTTTCAACGGATCACCTGTCTTTGTGTGTTCTCCTAGTAAAGTGTCATGGCTGCAGTTGACCAGAGTCAAACGCCCTAAAATTTCATAAAGTCTAATCTATATTATTGAACAATATGGAGGCCATTGCCAGATGACCATGTTGTCTAACGAGCGGTTGAAGTTAGCATGTGGTTTTCTGTTCTTCCCTAGTTGAGGCAAAATCATGAGAAGGTGGGACAAGTCCACCTGTCAATTATCATTTGGTAGTAACTCAGCCAGGTGAGATTTGGTTTGTAACTCGAAGTTTTGTTTCTGCTACATTGACGATGTCAGTTTCAGTAATGCAACCAAAAAAAAAATATCGAATGCCATGAACGTGTATATGATTATAAGCATTTCTATAGTTCCATACACCACTGTTGTTTGTAATCTTATTCTTACCTTTACCAAAAAAAAAAAAATCTTGCAGTGTTGTATTCATGAAAATCTCATGACTGGGACAAATGATATGTTTCTTGTCCCAATGACCCTGCTAGTGGGAATAAATGGTGTTAACATGAGTTGGATGCTTTGCTGCACAGTTGTATATGGAAATAACTTCTGATTTTGTTATATTATGCACAGAGGGAGAAATTATTAACGCATCAATAGAAGATACCAACGGATCTCTTAGTGGTAATCCAAATTCTACCATTGAATCAGAAGAATCTTCGGGTGCTTGCAGTGAGGTAATAGAACCAGAATCGGGAGACATGGAAATTCAATCGCCAAAAGTTGTTTTGAGAGGTACTGCAATTTATCTGGCTTTCAGTTAAATTTGTTTGCAATTTGCCTGCAACAACATAAGCCGCGTACTTTGTCTTTAACTTTCGATTGGATGTATATACGTGCCACGTCCAGGGTCCAAATCCAGAGCCAAGGAAGCCAAAACTAGGGGTCAAAGTAGCAATGCTTCCACATCCACAAGAAAGAATCTCAGGGTAAAGCGAAGGTAGAGTTGCACTCTTTCAGTTCTTGTCCTTGCATTTCTGCAAGTACTTATTCGTGATAGTCACAACTTATACCCACATGAATTGTTCGAATCTAATGAACTTATTGTTTAACCAAAATTAATATCATTGATATGGTGATAATTCATTAGTCTTAAGGCACAAAAGGGGAGCAATCATATCGACTTCCTATCTTGTAGCTCTTTTCTTATGTGCTGTCAATTTATGCCTTTTCCGAATCCTGTAAGTTTCATGTGGAAGGCTAGAGGCAGTGATTTTGAGAGAGCTGGCTTGGCTCATTTCCTTCTCATTTCCTATAGTTAAGGAAATCAAGCCATGACTGTAGTATTTACAATTATACTACCAACCTAATGTGCTTTTGAATCTGCAGGTCAAAAGAAGAGCTGTAAATTGATTGGAGCATTTCACCATCAGACAATTCAGAGGGAGGGAAGCCATCATCTTTGTGGCGAGACCTCTTTTTGAATATTTGTTACAATGCGACTACGTAGCCTGTATCTGTATGTATACATGAGATGTTTTCCTTTGATATTGAGATTATACAAAGAACTAAGAGAATGTAAAACGATTGGTTTTTCTGCTCCATCTTTGATTGCTCTTCCTCTTCTCTCTCTCTCTCTCTCTCTCTCTCTTCCAAGCGAGATAGTGAACTAGCCAACAAAAGAACATGTGAGATAATATATGTGAGTTGACTTAGGGCGCGTTTGTTGTATTTTGTTCAAAAAGTGTAATAGAAAAAATTATTTCTTAGGGGAATAATTTTTTACCAGGAAAAAATGCGTTTGATAAATTTATTCTGGGAATTAAAAAAATAGAAATATATTTGGTAAATTTGTGTTCTTTTTTTGTTTCTTTTAATTTTGGGATAAGTGTTCCAGAAGTCCTAAAACTTGTCACGAAAATGTATTTCAGTCCTAAAACTTGCAAAAAGTGTAAATAAGTCCTCAAACTTGTCAAAATAGTTCAATTGAGTCCTAAAGCTAACACCGTCAGTATTTTCCGTTAAAAATACTGACGTGGCATTTTAAATTAATTTTTATTTTCTAGCTGGCTTTTTAAATTATTTTTTATTTTCTAGCTAGCTTTAAATTATTTTTTATTCAATTTTTTTAAAAATGTATATTTAAAAACTAAAATTCATTTTTTAAAAACTATTAAAAAAGAAAAGGGCGAGAGGAGGCGGCCGTCCATCGCCGGAGGGGCGGGCGACGGTCGCCGCCGCCGCCGCCCAACCGCAGCGAGGCCTCGCCGGCCCCGGGCGAGGGCCGGTGACCCGCCCGACGCGGGCGAGGCTCGCCCGCGCGGGCGAGGGCTCGCCGGGCCCCGGTGAGGGCGGCGACCCTCGCCGGTGCGGGCGAGGGCTCGCGCCCCGGGCGAGGGTCGGCCGACCCTCGCCCGACGCGGCGAGGACGCCCGGATCGGGCACGCCGGCCCTCGCCTGGGCCGGCGGGGCTCGCCTGTGGGCGGCCACGGTCGCCGCCCCCGGGCGAGGGCCGGTGTGCCCAGATCGGGTGCCCTCGCCCGCGCCAGGCGAGGGTCGCCGGCCCTCGCTTGGGGCGGCGAGGCCTCGCCCGGTCGGGGCGACGACCGTCGCCGGCCCCCTCCGGCGATAGGCGGCCGCCTCTTCTTCCCTTTTTTTTTAAAAAATTTTTTAACAGTTTTTAAAAATTAAATTTTAGTTTTTAAATATAATTTTTTAAAAAATTTGAATAAAAAATTATTAAAAAACCAGCTGGAAAATAAAAATTATTTAAAATACTACGTTAGCGCCACGTCGGCATTTTTCGTCAATAAAGGCGCGGCGTCAATTTTAGGACTCAATTGAACTATTTTGACAAGTTTGAGGACTTATTTGCACTTTTTGCAAGTTTTAGTGATGAAATGCGCATTTTCGTGACAAGTTTTTAGAACTAACACTTATCCCTTTAATTTTTTAATTTTAATTTTCCTTTTTTAATTTTTTATTTTTCCTTTTTTTTTTTCTTCTTTTTGGCTGGTCGCTAACCTCGGCCATGGCCGGTGATTGGCCGACAAGGGCCGGTGGCCTCACCCGGCCACGATAAGGCTCACTAGGCCCCGGCGAGGCTCGGCCTCGCCTGGCCAGGGGCGAGCTCGAGCTCGAGCTCACCTAGATTTGGCGAGGCCGAGCTTGCCCAGCCACCGGTCGCCTGGTGGTAGCCCGGCGAGGTCGAGCTCCCCCAGCCACCGGCGAGGCTCGGCCTCGCCGAGCCATTACCAGGCGATGCCGACCTAGCGATGGTCCAACAACACCGAGTCTCGCCAGGGGCTGGCAACGCTCCGGCGAGTTCGCTAGCCATTGATGGCGTCGCCAGCCCTCGACGGCAATGGGTCGCCGGCTATGGCCGAAGCGGCGACCGGCTAAAGAAAAAAAAGATAAGAAAAGAGAAGAGAGAAAATTTATTCTTAAAAATTATTTCAAAAATAAGAAACAAAGTTTTTTTTTTTCTTATTTTCGTTCTAATTTTGTTAGGAAAAAAAAAGATTTGGAACAAAAACGCAAACAAACGCGTTTACATTTTTTTTTTGTTGTTGAGAACAAAAAAAGAAAATCTATTCATGAACAAAAAATAAAAGTGCAACCATGCACGCCCTTACTAATCATAACCCATTCGGGGAGCTGAGCCTTTTGATGGCATTTTTAGCTGCCATATAAAAAGGACTTTCTTCGTTTTAGCAAATCTATGAAGAAATTAATCCTATTAATATAAATATAAATTTAGTGGTCAATCTAATTTTTTTATTAATTTATTGACACTTTTATGATATTCGCCTCTTGTTTATGGTGAGTTAATTGCTGGCTTTTCTTACTTTTTTTATCATTTTTCATTTGTCTTTCTTAGCGACGCCTTAAATTTATTAACTTTTATGTGAACTTGCCTATCTCTCTTACTGATCATTTTTATTTTTGACTAAATTACTAATTGATTTTTTATTATCAGCTCTCATTTTTAGTTATTTGGAAATGTTCATTTGGTCTAGTTTTTTAGATCTATCAATTTTTGTTATTATTTACTATGTCATATTTATTTTTCTCATAAGCACCATTAATCAATATCTCTTACATATACCAATAAGGAAGAAGATCCGTGTTTTTTTTTGGCTTTTGGCACAAGACTATCAAATTCTGCCTAATGACAAGACCCTTTTTTAATAGCGATCGACAATGAATTAAATGAAATGAGACCCGTCCCCATTGTTATAGATTATAGACAACTATACTTGCAGCTATTAATTAATTAACTAAATCCACGATAATAATGAAGATGACTTTTGTAAGAAAAAAACCAAGTTCGCCCTAAAAAATGCGTTTCCATATCATCTAAAAGATGACTTTCGAGTTCTATATATGAATAAGAATCCCAACCCACCCCCCGCCCGACCATTTCTCTACTTCCCCCACATGGTGGGGCGCGCATCTTGGAATGATGGCAGCTGGGGTTATTCAAATTGGGAAAAGATTGACCCGTGATTTGCGAGTCCGGCTTTCCACGTACTAAAAATAAATTAATTTATTTTGGGCAAAGAAAATCGAATTATTGAAAATATGTCGCGTTTATTTTTCAGTACGGTCCGCACTCGAAGCACGTCGCTGGAAGGGACACTCCGTCGCTCGCGCAGCCGAGCGCCTATGTCGCGCCGAAAAACCCTGTCCGACCGACCTCAACAACAAACGTCAGCGCTCGCACGCTTCCCGTCGCTTGTTCTTGTCGTCGTCTTCGTCGTCTTCTCTCTCCGTCTCCGGTCGCCAAAACCCTTTCTCCCTCTTTACCTCCCTCGCTCGCTTGCTCGACAATGTCTCTCTCCTCCATTTCGCTGAGGTCCGCCGCATTTAGCCCGCTCTCGTCCGAGCTCGACGATCGCGTGAGTCCTCTCGATCCTCCCCTGCTCTCTCTTCTTCCTTCCTATTCGTTTCGCGGTTCTCTCTCTCTTCCTCTCTCTCTCTCTCTCTCCCCGAGTTTGTGCGGCCGAAATGGCGTTGGATCGAGGCGCGCGGTTCTCGGTTGGTTTCTCATTGCGGCTCTGATGGTGGTTGGCCTTTCGCAGGGTTTTGCGACGGCGGCGAGGCTCCCTTCGAGCTTCCGATTCGAGGAGAGAGCGAGCTCGGCGGGGAAGGGGAAGCGATTGGTGTCGCGGGCGAGGAAGTCGGGATTGAGGTGTTGTAATAAGGATAGGGACATGGACGTGAGCGCTTCCGCCGTCGCCGATGGCGTCGCCGAGTGCTCTCCCGGTGTGTTCTCCCCCTCCCTCCCTCTGTCTGATTGTCTTTTAGCTGCGACTCCTGCTCTTTTGTTTTTTGCCTGATGTTCTGTTGTGCTTTCAGAAATCGAAGTGAAGGAGCCCGGCGTGTCGACGCTGTTGATGAATTTCGAGAATAAGTTCGATCCTTACGGGGCGATCAGCACGCCGATTTACCAAACGGCTACGTTTAAGCAAGTAAGATTCGGTTGGAACTTGCTGCGATCGATGCCTCATTCTTGTTCCTATTTGATTGGTCTTAGCCAAGAAATATGAAAGTGAAATTTTTTTGAAAGGGGAAGGTATTGGTGTATAAGTGTAACATTGCAAATACTGCAGTGAATTCTTTCTTATATGACTTTCAACTAGCTAAAATTTGCAGCCTTCAGCCACAGAAAATGGTCCCTATGATTACACCAGGAGTGGAAATCCCACTCGGGATGCGCTAGAGAGGTATGATCATGCTTGATGCTTCTAGATTCGCAACTTGCTATGACAAAGCATCTTGCAGTCTTCTGTTTTCTTCTTGAGCTTACTTATGTTTAAGGGATGTTTGGATTCCTTAGCCTCCTCGCAAAGCTGGACAAAGCCGATAGAGCATTTTGCTTCACTAGCGGAATGGCTGCTTTGGCCGCCGTCACTCATCTTCTTTCAAATGGTAGTTACTCTTTGCATGCTTTGTTTTATATGTTTCGCTTCTCTTTTCTAAGTACTCAGCTTGATGAAAATGAATTTTGGGATATGTGCAAAGGCATTCTTTCTCCCTTCTTTTCTGTGGTTGCTTGGAAGATGTTTTTTGTCGTTTCATGTGCTAATTAGTAGGGTGGGCAAAAAATTGTGCAGGTGAGGAAATTGTCGCTGGAGATGACCTTTATGGTGGTTCCGATCGTCTGTTGTCCCAAGTAACTCCAAAATCTGGAGTTGTGGTGAAGTCAGTTTCATTTCTACTTTTGTTCATTTCTTCTGAATACAATTTACCTATTTTAATTACCAAATTAATGTTTTAGGCGGGTAAATACAAGTGATCTACATGAGGTGGCATCTGCTGTTGGTCCCTCCACCAAGCTTGTCTGGTTAGAAAGTCCCACCAATCCACGGCAACAAATTTCGGATATACGAGTAAGTGCTCTCCTTCATCACAGATTTCTTCGTATATTAGGATAGCAGAAGTACTTTTAGAATACACATCCATGTGCGCTTCTATCCGAGTGCTTGTTTGCATTCATTTTAAGTTTTCCCCACAAAATTGTTCTTTGTCCTTTTTCTGAAAAGTCGCTTGAAAATTCTTAAGTAGCAGCATGAGTTCTAATCTTTGTCAAGTGACTTATATATGAGAAAAGGTGGTTGAACTCATGTAAATTCTAATGCAAACATTGGATAAAATACGTGCATGTTCATAAATATTGTGGATATTGAGGTCCTATTCATACACTAGAGCCCTTGCTTCATTCAATGAATGCTGTTAGTAATTTGTAAAGTTAACATTCATTATGCCCGTAAAGTTTCTATTAGTAGGTCTTTTGCAATTAGGTCAAGGAATATCAATTCTGTCTTCAAAGATACTCCTCTTACCCATAAACAAATAGGAATGTTATCTTGTTAACAAATGGCAAAATCCTTATTACGTGTGGTATGTAATGTAGACGGTGGATACATTTACAATTTATATGGCATATTTTTCTGGCTCTTTACTTGATTTGTTGTTTCTTTGAGAGTACTGCCCTATTGCGTATCTCTGATGGAAAAATGCTTTTTTTTTTTTTTGTGCCTTCTAGAAAATAGCGGAGATAGCTCATGCTCACGGTGCCCTTGTATTGGTGGATAATAGTATCATGTCACCTGTATTATCACAACCACTGGAACTGGGAGCAGGTGGCCAGATTTTGCAGTAGATGTTATATGAATATGTACCCAATGCAAATTGCATGTTGCTTATTAGTATGTGTCCTTTCTTTCAGATATTGTAATGCATTCTGCCACTAAATTCATATCTGGGCATAGTGATGTCATGGCGGGTGTGCTTGCGGTGAAAGGGGAAAGGTAAGAACTGCAAACACGAAAGTAGTACTCTTGAGAAGGCATATGCAAATAGTTATGAATAGAGGAAACCCACCCTGGTATCTGTACGGCTGTAGATCTGGGAGTCAATATTTTAATCTTGATTACTGTTAGGTGCTACCATTAGATGTGAAAAATTAGTAGCTTCAACATCAGTTTTCTTCAAGTCCCTAAATAGCTTCTTGCAAAACCCCTTTTGAAGCCCTTGATGCGGACAATTATCTGTTTACATGCTTTAACTTTGCTTTATAGACTGGCAAGAAGGAAAAAACTGTATTACCAGATTTGCACTTTAATGCAAGCTTTCCATGTTTTGGTCTTCTGTATGAAAGTTCAATGTTCGGATAATTAAGTACTTAGTTACCATGATTTCCCTTTCTGGATGGGCTTTTCAGTAATTGGTTGATCTGAACTTTAAGTTTTAAGATAATATCCCAGAGTTAACTGAACTTGAAATTTCATTTGTTGCGCAAAACAAATGTTTTTTATATTGCTTGGCACCATTTCTATCTGGATTTCTGGCATCATGTGTTTCATTCCAAGTCTCTTGCCTTTGGTATTACTGGTGTAATTTCAGTTTATTCTCCAACCAGTCTCTTGGTGAAAGCACCTATTTTGTTCTATATGGTATTTGCATTATCAAATTTGGATTGCATGAAATTCTTGCCTTTCCAATGGAACACATCCTCATGTGGGGAGTTGCATAAATATGTCATAGTTCACTGGATGATGTTAGCTTGGTGTCAAAATGCTTTTCTTAGATTTATTTACCTTCTGACATTTGGTTGTTGCTGACTTTTGCCCCTGTCAACCCTTACCAAATTTTTCTTGTTTTATTTCCCTGTTTTCATGTGTTCCAGCTTGGCAAAACAGCTATATTTCCTCCAAAATGCTGAAGGTTCTGGTCTAGCTCCATTTGACTGTTGGATCTGCTTGCGAGGTATTAAGACCATGGCTCTACGGATTGAGAAGCAACAGGTGCAGCTTCGTGTCTGCTTTAAGACTATACCTGCTTTTTCTGTTGATTGTGCTTTTCCGACTTTCATTTGAATTAGCATCCAGTATGCTAATCTAAGCGTGCCTAGAAATTTAATCTTGAAACCAATATACATCTTTGGGCAGGAGAATGCACAGAAAATAGCCGAGTTTCTATCTTCCCATCCCCGAGTAAAGAAAGTCAATTTTGCTGGTCTCCCTGATCATCCTGGGCGTGCCTTACACTACACTCAGGTACTCCGTGGAACTGAGACTTCCCACTTTGGTGCTCAAGAATCCATATTGACCTTAATTGTTATTGCAGGCTAAGGGCGCTGGATCTGTGCTTAGCTTTCTAACAGGATCAGTGGCACTGTCAAAGCATATTGTTGAGACCACCAAGTACTTCAGTATAACCGTTAGTTTTGGTAATTTCCCTGAACTAAACTTGCTCCAAACTCTAGCAGTTTCATCTTTAAGTGAAGTCAGTGGATTTTTTAAGTAAATATGGTGGACAATTACATTAAATTCTTACCAATCTGTGTAGTTAGTTCCTTTCATCTTAAAGATCACATAGTAAAATATTGCTCTACTTTGTCTTTCAACATAACATTTGTGAAGCAACATACACCACTCGGTGTTTGTAATCTGCTTCCTAGAGTGAGTCTGGCTTAGTTCTTTCTCATCTAATATAACCTCAAGCTCAAAATATCATTGGCAGCTGGTCCTTAACAGATTTATGGTTAATACTTCTGGGATCTAGCTAGTCCCAATTAGTCCCCATTCAGTAAAGTAAAAAAAAAAAAATCCATAGAAATGCGATGCAGTCACCTTTCAGTTGATTAAAATTGCAGAAGAATCTGTTTCCTAAACTAAGTGGATCGAAAATTTTGAACATGTCATGTCTTAGTTATGCACACGTGAAATGAACATTTTGAATGCTTTAATTGGATTGTGTGTGGACTGTGCCAACCGGTGCTCACAGCCACCGTTGGGGGTAACTTGAATTTTCACTTGTTGAATTTGATTGACAGGGAGCGTGAAGTCCCTCATCAGCATGCCATGCTTTATGTCCCATGCCAGCATACCGGCCATGGTCCGTGAAGCTCGGGGCCTGACAGAGGATCTCATTCGAATATCTGTGGGAATCGAGGACGTGAGTGATCTGATATCTGATTTGGACACTGCTCTTAGGACTGGACCAGCTTAGTTGCTTGCCCCAAATTGGGATATCTCGTAGGTACTTTGCCCTGTCCTGGGCCCTGGCTTCTATTCCTAGTGTAATAACTCTGGAAATGATGTCAAAGTTATGGTTCCCTGCTTCCCAGTGATTCTTACTTTGGCCGTTGCTCTCTACCACAAAGAAGATGAGTTTAGCCACGAGTACGAGAGAGGGAGCAGGATTTGTCTTATGGAAGCTATTGCTTCCGGTTCTCGCCATATTTTCTTTTTGATAAAAGTAGTGTTCACCTCTGGGTGGTTCTTTTACCACTCTCTAGGGGAGCAACGGAAGGTTTCAAGACAATTCTTTCCAACAAGACATGGCTTGATCTACAGAAAACTCTTATTTAACTCCTCTCTGGTGCATGATCGTGGGCATGGGTTAGCAGAAAACGTTTCAAACCATTAACCAAACCGAAGCACTGTTTTCTGCTATTTGGTTTGGCTGAAGAGGACGTTTTGAAGAAAATGGTTCACAAACTAAACCAAACCGGCCCAAATTTTTAGAACTTAAAATGTATGACCTATTAATCTCGAGTGCTTTGCCCACTTCCCTAGGAAGAGTCTAATTGTCTTTAAATTAGGAGGTTTTACTTCCATTTGTTGCCAATTTATGTATTGTTAAGTGCAGACTTTTGGTTTGTTCTTGAAGTTAATGCTCCTAAGCTAATATGGCGAATTAAAAACAAAAAAAGTGAGAAAAATGATTCAGTTCGTTTTCAAATGAAATCAAATGCCAAAACTAATTTAGTTTTTGTTCCTAATTACGATACGGTTTGATTTACTTTGATGTCTAAATCACATCAAAAAGTAGGCCGACGCATGCGCTTCCCAGCCTAGTCAAGAGAGCCCCAACTCCTTCGACGCTTGGAAGATAACGAAAGCTCATGTAGGAACCATGCCTCAGGTGAATGAAAAGAACACGGAGGGAAGCAACGGAAGAAGAACAAAACCACCTGTTTAAATCTCTCCCCAAAAGTACCAAACTGATATATACATTTGACACCATATCAAACAATTACAAAATGCCAACAGGGAGCACAAAAGGAAATGCAAACCATCAGTCACATCAAAACCTGTGTGAGTGTACCTAAAAGAAGCAGTCAAATCACAGACGCTAAAGCCTTCAACACACCAAATGCAGCACAGTAAATGAATCCTAGTACAAGCCTAGATAATTCATCTCGATGAGAATTCCGGAGTCATATATAGGTCCATGTTCCCACATTATTCATCTCTGTTTCTTCGAGGACAAGTGTGCTCCCATCGTCATCATCACTACTCCGGGATGTCAGTCAGCAATTCTTTTTTTACAAAACAATCGATGTCTTTGAGGACCAAGTCTTAAGCATCTTCCTCCTAAGTGACTATGTACACACTCTTTTCTCCTACGATGACGATATACCTGCTTGTAAACACAAAACAAGTGACACGAGCTTAGGAAAAAGAGTTCCAGCTCAGGGTAACATGCTCTCATCCATCCAAAAAACAAGGACCCTATATACAGCATGATCAGCAACAACATACCGTTCAAATAGTTGCTATTCACTGCCAAAATCTCCATAATTCAAGCTTTCTGATATAGGGTCCAACCGCCTGTTGTCTCCTGTAACACCAACGTATTTATCTGAGTCAGTCTTTGCAGGATGGCACCAAATCCTTAAATAGAGCCAGAGGATACTTACCTTGTTCTCCCCTTTCACGAGAATCCAGAAAGTTCTCATTATCTGTTGCTAAGAAAGGTGAACGAGGATAGCTCTCCAATATATCTGAACAAATTTAGAGCCAAAAGTGTTATTCATGAGGCTATTGCAAAGTAACTATTGACACATATGTAGCGAGACTAACAATTCTCAAGTCTAGGAAAAGTTGGATCTCAGTAGACGTTAATATGCCAAAAGGATGATGTAAGATCAAATCTAAGCACACATGGAAAGAGAAAAGGACAAACCGGACAAACCAGAACTTTGAGAGAAGTCTGCTGTCAGGTCTGATAGACTGAAATTTCTGGGTATTTGACCCAAAAAACCAAATGAAGAACTGTCTGCATCCAAAAGGGCTTCATTGATGGGTTGCGATGTAGAGTCTACACTACTGAAAGATGCAACAGATGTGTCGCCAATAGGTGGGCGTGTTTCCAGGACACTGTGATCAGAGCCAAACATGTACGGTGAAGCACCAGAATAGCCAGCTTCAGTTTTAATCATTCCCCCATTAATCCCTTGCACCAGACCCCCCATGTTTGAGGTCTGACTAGAAAGCATATTTGGTGGAGCATCAATCCTACTGGCATGAGCAGACATTTGCATTGCAGCGTGCAAACTTGTAGGTAGTGGTGGGCCACCATTGGTGAATGCATTAGTTAAACCAGAAGCAAGGGGTCGCTGAATGTTTTCTGCACCCAATGCTGGTCCTGTCGCATAGCATGCTGGATTCTGAGGCACTGTTAAACGCATTGCCAAGTAATATTAGTAGAGTAAGGTATGAATTAAACAAGGGAAAAGGAGGGTGGGCTGTGGGCGGGTTGGGGAGTGGAACTTGCAAAATGTAAAACCCAGAAGACATAAAAAGAGAGAATGACCACTGATCATTTCTGTGAACGGAATTTAGCTGTGAATAAACATCTGCTCTTTCCATTTCAACAATTTTTTTCTCTTTTAAATTATCTGCTTCTTTCCCCCACAAAAAGAGCAGAAACAAAGGGAGAGAACAATCTACATTAAAAGTTCTAAAGCCAATAAGCAGAGACATTTAAAAGGTTCACCTCATAAAACAACATTTGTTCCTCGGATTCACCCATATGAGACCATATGCACGACCAACAACGACAACAAAATTTAAATAAATAAATAAATATATTTATTTATTTAAAAATAATAATTAAAAAAAAAACCCACTAACCTAGGTAATAATACTATAAGATAACAACAGAATAAGAGTTTCAAATGCAAATTTGCACACTTCAAGTTTCACTTGTTTGACCATAAAAATAAAGATATTATTTGAGGGTAGATAACGAACTTATCCTGAATATCATGGTAACCACGGAAAGTGTTCATCACAGTCAACAGAAACAAAACCATAGTAGATGCAATCTTACATGTTGGCATATGAGTTCCATTAGAAGTTGGAAGAGCAGATGCTCCACTAGATTGCATCTGCCGCATCAATTGAACCTGTTGCTCAAGCAACTTGTTGAATTCCATTATCTGGTGTTTTACCATCAATCTCAAGTAATAGGCCTTGAAAAAATCTCGGTTCTCCTCCTCCAGCTTTTGCCAGACTGAAAAAAATCAACAAATAGTATTTTACTATTGAAAGACCTATCTGAATAGGACTCTTGCAACCAGAACAGTGTGCCTTTTCCGAATGTCATAAAACTCAAATTTTAAAAGTTAGCAGCCACCGAAAAAGCCGATAATAAGCAAATACTCATTAGGAAACGTATGATTGAATACTAAAAACTACAAACATGACATTACTGTTGCTCTACTCAGTTGTTTTGTCCAACCATTATACAGCTATATATTTTCATCTGGCCATAACTGCTTTTGGGAAATTATGTTACATCAAGTAGATATAGAAATAATTAGACTACTAACCCTTTGATGTTCTCAAGTTTTAAGATCTCAATTTCTCAGACCACGCAGAATAAGAAGATAGTGATGTTACATTTTCATGATGTCTCCTTGAATAGATAAACCAATAAAAAGAAAATAAAGCTTGAGAGAAAACTCTGAAGATCAATCATCATGGCTAGGTCTCAAATCCATAATCCATAAATATCTAAAACTTGTAAATATGCTGACGGATTCAAAATGCATTAGATTATACCCAATAAAGAAAAATGCCCAATTTCTGCATTTCAATGACAAGACCATTGGTGATGTAGGGACAAACTGAAATTTCCAATACAGTTTTCCCTGCCAGAGATGGAGTTGGTCTGTTCTGCTGCTTCCTATCTTAATAGGATACCACATCCACTGGATTATCAGCTCAAAAACAATATCCACGATATGAAAGAGGGACATTTGCTTAAAATCTTTATTCTGCTGTACAGCCCCAAGTTAAATTGTGAACGCTAAAGTTCAGGACTAGGCAGTCGGGGATTTGGTCAAATTCAATATTCTCAAGCAAACATAGAAAAGTACTTTATGAGAGGCCAGATAGCTCAGGGAAAAAAGTATCTTCCTCTGCCCTAATTTTCAGGGAAGAAAACAGAAAAGCTGTCTAAATTGGTCTTCATTCCCCAGAAAGCACATAGGGATTCCTCAACTACAGATAAGCAAAATGAGAGGATCTTGGCCATGTCTATATATTGTCATCTTCATATTGAAGCAACAGGAGCCATCACTTGCAATTCTCTTAAAGCAATAACTCAGGAAGCTTCCCCATGCAAGCCCCACTATTTATTTGCCAGGTTCTCTTTCAGTCAGGGAGCAGGCTTGGAAATAAGCAGTAAAGGACAGAAGGACATTTAGTTACATACCCCCCAAAAAAAAAAAAAAAAAAAAAAAAAAAAAACCAAAATAACATATCGCCTGCTTAGGAAAGAAACGAAAGAGCTTTCATGAGGAAAGATAATCCCTAATAATCACATGCTTTCGACTTCAACTTCAATGGTGACATTCATCCATTAAAATTCTCACACAGGATGCTGAAAATTCTTGGGAAACAAGGGGTTTCCTCTAAGTGCATATAGGAAATGAGTAGAAATGTCTTGGGATGTTTAGAAGCATCTCGGATTGTTCACATTATTTCTCCAAACAATTCTCCATAAAGAAAAAAATAACTCGTCAGCACCTTAGATCTTGATGGAACTTAAGGTCTAAGTCTAAGCTTTACATCATTTCAAACTAATAGCCATGAAGAATTTTCCACATGCAAACACATCTGATTGTGTTCAGGATACACTACAAATGCCTCCAACATATTACCTAATGCTCTCAGGATACGCTACAAATGCCTCCAACATATCAACAAAATGCCGGTGACTGGCATAGCATGATGTCTTTACACGATGCCTACATGATTCAGGTAAAACAAATGTCGATGCAACAATCAGTAAAAAATAAAATAGGTTGGGTACCAAGTTCAGTAAAACCAGGATCAATTTTTGCTTGCTCCAACAGTGTTTCCACAACTTCCTTCTGGTTCATGTAAAGCTGTAGACATCGTTCAATCAAGTTTTGAACCTGTCAGAGAGAAACATCAGGCAGAAAAATATCAGACTTCTACATCAAGAGTCTCTGGATGATATAAAAAATTGACAGATTGATCACGTAGAGTTAAAAACTCATTTTCCTGCTTACCAGCTGTATATCTTGACGTGAGACTCTTCTAACTGCTCCACTTGACATGCTTGAAGGTTCTATGGCTACTGGTGGAAAGTAAGGTGTAGATTGCAGAAATTGTCTGCTAGAGCCACATTGAAAGACGGACAAAGTTCAGATCTTCAGGTTAGGATTACAATATGTCAGCAAGTAGAAAACTGCAACCAAATGCAGGAAAGCAAAAAAAACACCCACAGAATCAGTAACAAATCATAAGCAGAATGTGGAATATGAAGTGCAAGGGGACATCAATTGCTTCTTGAATGTAATAACTAAGGCAGCAAAATCATCCAAATTTTTAGAAATTTCATCTAATCATAGAAAAAGTTATCCTCCAGGAAAGATTCATTGAATGGAGAAGCAAATGATCTAGACCATCACAGATCGCAACAAAGGCAACTTTTGCGGGAAACTCCTCCACTAAAACAGAAAAAAGTACAAATATGGTACATAAATACATGATTAACTTAGCAGTGAGAAAACAGAAATTGAAACAAAGTTTTTTTTTTTTTTTCCTTAATTGTAGTAACTGCTGATTGTAGGGCTTCCTGTTTTCCAGACATTTCACGTGCACCGTGTGAATACTCAAGAAGTTGAGGTCAAGAGAATCATTCTAATGGTTTATTTCTTCTTATGCTGAAACTCATATGGGTCATTGGCATGATTCTGTCAGTCAAGCATCCAAAATCACAGAGAACTCTTTTCAAATAACAAATTACATAAAAAAACAACCTTATCCTTCTAAGTGGACTGAACCCTCTGCCGTCCCATTGCATTCGATCCTGTATTAGAGATGGTATTAGCCTTAAACATATCGCCAGCAATAAATTGTTATCTTAAAATTATCGTCGACGTGTAAAAAGCAAAGTTTTTAATTTAACTTGGAAAGTTAAGTCGCGATCACAACATTATTAAGTGCGTATGTACTCTCTACGGATGAGAAATAGATATCTCCTCTCGCGAGAAAGTGAGAAAACGAAATTTCCGTAATTGGCCTCTGCCACCCCGCCTAGAATCCTATAACTCATGCAACTTTACATTATGAAGAGAGATTCCCTGAAAAAGCCGTAAGACCATCACCACACCGAGAAAAACCATCACTAACGGTCTCCGATTCCCACGGGATCATCCGCTTCCATCTAGCTACAAAACGCCTCACACAAAACCAGAACTACTCAAGAAGCCATCGTTCCGACTACTTTTCCCTACTACTCAGCCAAAACGGAATCCGATCCCAGAGCCGCACGACTTCCCGACACCGGAAACGGGAGCCAGCCCTAGGGTTTCGCGAGGGGGGGGCGCGGGGCCACGCCCGATCACGGCGGCCGAAAAACGCGCGATCGCCCCCCACGGCCACGCCGATTCCCCTAAAACCCTAGCGCCGTCGGCCGGGAAAAGCAGACACGAGGACGAGAGAACTAGAAAACCACCGCCAACGCCATGCACGAAGCGCCGGAAACCCGCCGACGAGGAGCACGTCCGATTCGCCGCGCGAGGAGGACGGCGGGATCATCGAGAGAGAAACAAGCGGCGAATCGGAACGAGGGAGGAGGCGGGATCGGAGCTCACCTGGAGGACGATCTCGGAGGGAATCCGCGACGGAGGAGAGGAATTTCGGGATTTCGGAATTTCGGAATTCGGATTTCGGCCGCGATTGGGGAGAGAGGGAATTTCTTCTTTTTTCTTTTGAGGGGGGGCGATCGAGCTTTCTTTCGGTGACGCAATTGGAGGGGTTCGGTTCTTGTTGTCTTTTGTCCGCTTCTGGCGAGTTTTTAGCTGCTTTTTATAATTTTAAATTTTATTTTCCCCGTCCAATTGAAATAAAAAAAATAAAAAATAAAAGAGAGTCGCATATTGGCGAGTGGAGGGGGCGGAACACGTCGGACGGACGTGGAGGAATGAGTGGGGCCCGCGTGGGAGTTCGAGGTCAAATTAGGTCAACGCAGCGTCCCCTGGGGTAATTGTCATTATCCATTCCGTGGGATGCTATTGCTGGGCGGCGGAAATTAGGTCAAAGTTAAATCTTCTGCGGAACGCCCTCTTTAGTTCATAGAATATATTTCGATGATCACCTTCTTTTTATAGAATTTTTTTTTTCTAATTAAGACTTCTTAGCATATAATCTGAGCTAGAAACCATAGCAAATTGAAATTTTTTAACTTTTTTCCATTACAAAAAAAAAAAAGTTGGAATAAGAACAATATTCTTTTCAAGGGGAGCTGTTATCTATTTCGACTATGAAAAAGCATCTCCTCAAGGTCGTCAAGGATAAGACCTTTACCTTTAAGAATGTTGAGGACTCTCCCATGATCAGGCGGATGCAACACTCGTGGAACGTGGATCCCTTTATCTTCGCTGCCACTAAACGTAGTCTGACTAGATAGGCTTCTCGTTGGTTGTTAGGTTGCTTTTGCCAGGCGTTGTTTGCCGTTGGTTTTCTGTTGGTCGTTTTGTTGCTTTTTCCGCGGCTTCCTTCCACTCATAATGAGCGTGTTCATTTTGAGTGTAAGTTTTGGGCCGTGTTCTTTCATCTGATTTGACCCTCCCCAATATATTGCTTACTTTTACCAAAAAAAATAAAATTATTTCAAAATAGTCGGATTGTTTCCATCGCTATTGAATTTTATTTTTGCATGTTGTATCAGACAATAACAAAGTGCGACGATTTATGTACACGTTGATTTAGTATGATCAAAGATAGATGTTTACAAGTCAAATGAATAATAAAGTATTATAATCGACCAAGTTTTAGAAGGAAATTAATTGTTCATCAGCAATTCGATCAAGTTTTGGAAGGAATCACAGTCCGACAGCATTCACAAAACAAAAACCAAGCATGTCTAAAATGACCCCATTACTAGAAACTAGAAAGAACCAAACATGACAAACTTAAGAAGCTTGCGAGTCAATCAAAATTGGTTCGATCCAAATTTCACCTCCGAGTAAATTCAAGATTCCAAATCAAGAATTAGACCAATCAAGGCAACCATGTGCAAACCGTTACGTAAGGTCAATTCGATCTAGTTCTCGAGTTAAATTGGGATGAATATGCACCCCCGGCTCGTATTTCTTTTGACACTTTATGCAGTTTTATATAGCAAAAGTTGTAAAAAAAAAAAAAAAATTATAAATCTATTGCACTATTATCAACTCGTCCTAAATTTTTTTAATTTTTTCAATTAAATTCTAAATCTTTTCACATTTTGTCAATTAAATTCATATAGCCAGTTTTTGTCGGAAATTAACGTGCGCATCAGGCTCCCTAAGTGATATAGTCGATGCTAACATAAATAATTTTTAATAATATATTAATAATTGTTTGTATTTATTTATTTATTCCTTCTTTTTCTTTTTCTTGCCTTTCTTTTTTTCTTCTTTTCTTTTTCCTCTAGCTAGGCATCAGGCCTCGGCGATGGCCATAGGCAGCCAATTAGATTGACCTTGCCAGCCTCTAGCGGAACTCACCCTCATCGACCATTGGCAAAGGCAAGCCTCACTTGCCCCGGCAAGGAGCCTCATCAGTGGCTAGGTGAGGCTTCCCCGAAGCCATTGAGATCAATCTCACTGGCCCTTATCTCTAGTTGATCATTAGCCATCGTCAATGCTTGGCGACTAGCTAGAAGAGGAATATGGGAAAGAAAAAAAGAAAAAAGAAACGAAAATAAGGAAAACATAAGAAAAGAAAAAAATTCAAAAAAACTACTAAAATACTATTAAAAGTCCGTGCCACATATGATGCCGGGCGTTTATGTTAGCGATTTCTTATCAAAATCAAACGAATTGACTCAATTGGCAAAACGTAAAAAGTGATAATACTCCGTTGATAAAATTAAAAAGTTTACAACTAAATTAATAAAAGTGGAGTAAATTTAGGCCTCTTTGCACATTTTTTTCGTTTTATATATATATAGGACTGGACTAGACGAGAGATAATCATTGCAAGCATTCATAGATGATTTTTTTTCTTTCTTTCTTTCTTTTTTAAGAAAAGCGATGGCCATTGAAGAGTTTCTCTATTGACATACCTCATCGCTGCATTCAAAGGTAAGGATGTTTTCCCTTGCGACATTACACTCATTCACGACTTGCATTCGAATCTTTTGTTGTACTTAAAAATGAGAACAATGCTTTTTTAAGTGTCAAGTGGCATATTTAAGGATCTACACATCATCATTTGAGTAAAGATGTCCTGAGCAAACGATCGTTTGCTCAGGTGCATGTTTTTTTTTTTTTTCGGTAATTCGTAAACCTGTACAACCGGCAGCCAGCGAGGTAAATTTGGGGTAACGCTAGCGGAAGACCCACCACCGTATAGCCGGTAGTCGGCGAGATAAACTCGGGGTGACGCTAGCGGAGGACCCACCACTCCAACATCACTCTTAAGATCCTGTATGGCCAGCGGGATTCGAACTTCTTTCCTCCTCGCAAAGGGTCATGGGAGCCTTATCCAACTAGGCCACCGCAGGCGGTGGTTACTCTGATACATGTTAATTCGAGGTAACCCAGCTAAAAAATCTAGAGAATGTTGCTTCTAGAGAATGTTGCTTAAAGACCTAATTTGGGTAGAAATTTAGAATTCCCGTGAGATAAATTTTGGGGGGAAATTTCTGAACTTTGTAGCATCATTTTCCTCCCCAATTTTCTTCGCCCCCTTGTTCCCATACATCCCACGTTTTCTTCCTTTTATTAGTCTCGTTTTCCTTGCATTGAGATCGGACAAAATGAGAAAGGGGTACTGTCAATCAACTACTTCATTTAAGATCTATACACCTGAAAAAAAAAAAAAAAAATAGCAACCAAAAATGAAGGGAAAAAAAAAGAACAAATCTCCAGCGCTTCTCTCTAATCTGTATGCGCCAGCAGTGAGCAGGAATGGGGTGTGAAAGAGAAAATTAGTGAAAAGATACATGGTCACAAAAAAAAAAAAATCGAAGGGTGTGTGTGACGATGATTCATCAGAAAGTGGCGACTCCATTGTATCTGCTTCTCGTTCTGTCGGGCGAAAGGCCTTCTTCGACGTCGAGGGCCTTTCTCTTGTTATTATTGCCGGATTTCTGTTGCTGGTGTTGTTGAATCTGCTGGGATTGATCGTGTTGACTCTGTTCGATCTCCAGTTCATGTTGGCGCGGTGGTTGTGATCGAATCTCACAATGGGTCACCGACTCTTCTTGCAATTCCTGTTCCTGTTCCTGTTCCTGACCCTTGAGCTTCTTGGTTCTCATCATGTGGGGTCTGAGCTTGTTCACGTCCGATAATCGCACTGGCTTCAGGATGAATTCCTCCGCACCTTCTTCCAAGCATCTGCGTCGTCCCAAATCAAACACACCCCGTTAACAAAACACCATCCATCATCCTACTGAATGTCGTAACATCTGAGCACAAACATTGAGGAGGTTCTCTTTTCCTAACAGTACTATGTGCTGCTCTCACCTGTTGATCCTTGAAGGGACATTCTCGGATGACATAATGACCACCGGGATGTCTCTCAGAGACGAAGATTCCTGCGAAAGAACAAAGTCATATGAGATTTGCGTAGACCAGTTCTTTCCGGTACTCTCTAGGGATTAAGTAAAAGTGTGTACTATCAATCTGCACAAGAAAAGAAAAGTAGATGCTATCTATGAGTTATAAAAAAATTCAATTTTGAGGGGACACTAGAAATCTGAAAGGAGAAAAGGGGGTTGCCAAAAGGAAAGGTTCCTGTAAATTACACCAGATTGCCCTGCTCTGTTCTGCTTTTCTTTGTTTTCTTGGCTTGACAGATCTGATCAGTCAGCCTTACTATTACTCGAAGATGGGTAGGGAATATATTCTTGGAGATTATTACTCATGGAAATTCCCAAGCAAGTGGGCGGGGAAGAAAGTGGGGAAAAGCGATAAAAATGGAAGGACCCACGACCAGAAACATTCGGAATCGTGCATGTTAGCCACTTTCTGGCTTTGTCGATCTATGGAATGCAAAACAATCAATCTGGCGAGACACGGCTGGGGCCAAATTTTCCCGGAAAGGAAAAACGATGCCTACAAGACGACCGAGGGGAGAAAAGGAACGAAAAGGAAAGGGCAAACGGGAAAGAAAGAATATCTGTAATCGTAAAAAGAGGGGAGAGGCCGTACCTTGATTTTCTTGAGCAAGTCGTAGCCAGTCATTCCGGGCATACAGTAGTCTGTGATGATGAGATTCACCTCCACTCCCTGTTAATTAGTCCATAGGAAATCAAAATGAGTCGCGCAACAGAACCCCAGAATATCGAAAAATGGCAGGAAAAAGAAAGTTCCCGAGGGAAAGAAAGACGGAGAAATGCTGGAACTGGAGCACGCATTATTACTTGATGATCGCTCGGCGAAACGGACGGGAGAGAATCGGAGCTGCTTCGGTCATCGTTAACACGGGAACCCAGGAACTCCAGAGCTTTACTACCAGAATCAACGGTAGTCACTGCAAATGGCAACATGAAAGAATCGAACAAAATCAGAAAAGGAAAAAAAAAAAAGAAAACGAGAGAGAGAATGAGAAATGAAAGCGCCCAAAAAGGCAAAAAAACAAAGCAAGGCAACAAGAAGAACTAAGCCAACTTCTTGAAGAACCCATTCTTCGTTTCATCCAAGAAAGCACAAAGGACGGAGAGGGGGAGAGAAAGTGCCTGCCTTGGTAAGAGGAAATCTTGAGGAGCCGCTCGATGAGCTTCCTATCGATGAGGCTGTCGTCGACGGCCAAGACGTGGAACTGAGGCTCTGCGGCACTGCTCATTTGCGGGAATGGAGAGAAATGCGAGAGATCCGAGAGCAGAAACTTTCTCACGAGGGTACGGCACCTTCTTCCTCTGCTGCTACGACAGGGGTGGAGGGGGAGCACGGGGTCGTCATGCGAAGAAGACCCAGCAGAACCCACATCGAGCAGAGCAAGATCCGACCATATTTCTTCATTCCCCCGAAGCAACTCTCTCCCGGGCCGATTCCTTTACAGAGAGGGAGAGAGCAATGCGAGGGGCGTGAAGATTTGGTAAAAGGAACGGAAATGCGATGAGAGAGAGAGAGAGAGAGAGAGAGAGTGAGTAGATTTGAGGTGTGCAAAGTGGGGGTGGGTTGATTTTATATGACGAGAGGAGGAGATTACTGAGAGAGAGAGAGAGAGTTTGGATGGAAGCGCAGGCAAAAGCCGAAAGAGCAGGGCGAGAGAGAGAGAGAGAGAGAGAGAGAGAGGGAAGGGGGTGGAAGTGGGGCCCGCCAAAATCCTCCAAACAGATACAGATGGCGTCATCGTCCGCTCGCCTTGACCGCCGGCATGTGTGCCGGCGGGGGTGGGGGGGAGCTGTTACGGCCTTTCGCCATATCCACGAGCAGGTGGAGAGAGCGCTGTGAAAAAGCAGGGGACGCAGGGAAGGGAAGAAAGAAAAAGAAAATCGACGGGCTTTTGGCGTAATGAAAATCCCTGGATTAGATACAGTGACGGAGGAGCCGTGATTCCTCTTTTGAATTCCAGCCACTATCTTCAGCGATTCTTTTGAAGTCATGCATATAAGTTACATTTATAATTAATGAATTACGTCAACTTTGAATTGAGCAATGCTCACGAAACATCTCAAAATGAGATCCCCGTCATATTGTAAACAACGTCACGCCGGCACATTCAACCTTGCTCAATAAGCGACGCCGACAATTCCATGTGTAAGCACTTCATTGCCTAGAAAAGAAAAGTTTACGAACCCAATCAAACGAATTTTAAAGAAGGAAAAAACATAAGGGATATGCAAGCTTTACTAGATAAAATTTTACAAATTGCTAAAGTAGACAAATCCCCCAACTCACTCGTTATATTCAAGTATTCTTTTGAAATCGCATGTATAAACTGCTTTTTTAATTAATCAAATTTCACACCTAATGTTAAGTTGAGATGAGTGGAGCTGACACGCTCCTAAAACACCTCAAAACAAGGTCCACATCATACCGTAAGTGACAATGTTAGCAAGCCACGCCGGCACATGTAGCCTCACTTAGTAAGCGACGCTGGCAATTCCGTCTGCTGACTCAATACAAATAGACCAAGCCGAACAAAAAACTTAGATCTGAAGTACTTAATCACACAAAAAGAAAAGTTTAAAAACCCAATGGAACAATTTGACAAAAGAAGAAGAAGAAGAAGAAAGTGTCAAGGATGTGCAAGGTTCGTTCCAATTTTCACAAGATAAAATCATACTAGGTAAGACATCTTTTGTTTCTGTGCATGAAATTTGAAGAGGCACCGTGTCTGTCTTGGGGTTTTTGCTGTTAGATTGATAAACAAAAAATATTGACGGTCTAGCTCAAATAATGAACGGTGAAAGATTACAAGGACACTACGGATTTTTACGGCCATCAAAATTGATAGGAGGGAAGAAAAAGAAAATCGATGTGCTTTGGACGTAATGAAATCCCTAGATTGGATAGAGTGACGGAGCACCGTGATTCCTCTTTGAATTCCAACCATCATATTCAAGTATTATTTTGTCCATAATTAATGAAATTTCACGTCTGATGTTAAGTCAAGACGAGCAGAGTCGACACGCTTCTAGGACACCTCAAAATAAGGTCCACATCATGCCATAAGTGACCATGTCAATTACCACACGAGCACATGTAGCCTCACTCAGTAAGCGATGCCGGCAATTCCGTTCACTAACTCAATACAAATAGACCAAGCCGAACAAGAAAAATCAGATTTCAAGTCCTTCATCGCACAAAAAGAAAAGTTTAAAAACCCAGTCAACCAATTTGAAAAAAAGGAAGAATAAGAAAATACCAAGAATATGCAAGCTTCATTCCAATTTTCATACAACGTGCATAAAATTTGAAGAGGCATCGTGTCTGTCTTGGGGTTTTCGCCGTTAGATCGATAAGCGAAAAATGTGAATGGTCTAGCTCAAGTAATTAAAGGGCGAAAGATTACAAGGACGCCATGGACTTTACCCCGCCTTGAAATCGATGGGAGGGAACACTGTCGAACAGGTAATCCGGCGAGAGGGGGGTCCTTGGCGAGGGAGGAGAGAGGGGAAGGAGAAGATTCCCCGACAGACTTTTGAGGTGCATGGGGACAGCCTGTCACGTATGATCCACGCTCCCAAAGATATCCCCCTTCCCCTCCCCACCACCACCACCACCACCACCACCAAAGAAAAGGCTGATCTCCCGGGGCCCACGCGCCTCCGTGGAGATCTCGCTCGCCTCCACCACACACGCTACGATGCTCCCCGCTACACGCCCGATCCATCACCATCATCATCCATCCGTCAATCCTCGAATCCGGTCGTTGTTCTGTTGCCTCGTCCCGTAAAAGGCAAAGGGCAAAGTAGTTTACTAGTTTCCCCCAACTCACTCATCCATTTTAACATATAGTAAATAATGTCGATTATTTGATAAATTCACGATAATTATCACGCGAGGTAACAATACGAGTAATTCATCGATTTTGGTTAAATTTATAATATCATATTTAGAATTTTAATGATGCGATCTTTAGAGTTTGGTCAAACGAAGAGTCGAATTAAATGTTCAAATTTCTTTTTGATTTTTTTAAGTTAATATGGCGGGTCGGTGAGTAAAAGCAAAAGGCTCTTTTTTGGCTTTTTCTGTCAAAACATTGCTATTTACCAAATAATGAAGAAGAAAATATGACGACTTCACCACCGGCCGCGGTGGCTCCACTGGTTAAGACTCTGCTGATCCTCAACGAAGAGGTGAAGGGTTCAAAACCCAGGGGAGGCGCTAGGTGTATTAAGTGTGACTCGGGGTGGTGGGTCCTCCCGCTTAAGTGTCACTTGGGGTTTACGGCGCTGTCGTCGGCCAAGTGCAGTTCTGCTCCTCCAATCCAAAAAAAAAAAAAAAAAAAAAAAAAAAAAATGACGACTTCAAACATCATTATCAGCGCGTTTTCCGAAATTTTAAGGTGTGTGACCTATGATAGTATTTAAAATAGTAGGAGGAAAAGCAGGCGATAATTATATGTCTAGTTGCCTACTCGTTCTTTCTTTCGACTTTAAAATCACTAGGGATACTTTTTCTTTTTTACTCTCGAAAATAGCTTTCAACGTCGCACAAATTCGAATGTCGTAATTTTGAAAAAAATTTACTTGATTCGATTGATCCGAATCACAATAACCAAACATAGCCATTTTTTTTTGTGATCAAACTCGAAAACCCAATTCAACAATTGCGATCATGTGCTCCCCTCGTGTCGACTCGGGGTGCTACAAATCAATTAGATGGTGCTTGTTCAAGTAAATTTACGTCTAACAAGTATGCCTCAAATGGTAATGTTATCTCCATTTCTCGTTGTGTAATTCAATTTGAAGGAAAAATCAACATTTTTCCAAACAGTGTGCATGTCTGCTCAAAAGAAGCCTTCGGAAATTTCGTGATGGCATGCTTTGACCCCATCAATGTCCAAAGGACATGTTTGGCCACTCGCGGACCTATTTAGACATAATTATCAGCACGTTTTCAAGAACTTAAGTTGCTCAATCCATGATAATATCTAAAAAAAAAGGGGGCGAAAGTTAAATGTGGAATATCATTTTTTCTTTCAACTTCAAATTTACTTAGGTTATTTAGTTATTTCTCATTCTATCGATAACAGCTTTGGATTCCATGCAAACTGGGGTGTCTTGATTTTTAAGGAAAGTTTCCAATTCGATTTATCCAATTTATAATTGTGAAAGATTATCATTTTTTTATCAAACTTAACCATTTTGATTATTTATGACTTCATCATTTTTCAAATGAAAGTTTCACATTTTAATACGTGAAACAATCTCCAACTCTATTGGACAAATATATCCACTCTATTTAACCCCTGTCTTTCTCACCAGCTAGGCTACGTCATGTAGTCATATCCATTTTTGTTCATGCTCTTGGTAGGGTGTTGTGGGTTTCATGTAAACTCATAAATTTAAATGATGGGTAGAAGCTGATTTATTTCTATTTTTTTTGGATGTTTTACTGTAACATGATTAAGTTATCACTAGACATGGGCATGTACATTAACCTGCAATTCAGGTGTTTTTGGGTGTTGAATATTCAATACGTTAGTAACCTAAATCGCTACAACTTTTCGATTGGTGAATTTTTATTTTCCAACCACCGGGGGTTCGCCCCAGTGGCCACCCTTCCAACATGGAAGGGGGAGGTGAGGGGTTCAAATCCCCACCTTCTCAGGAGGAGGATGGGGGTAGGGACGCGTAAGTTTGAGAGTGGGTTGCGGCTCCCACGCCCGCAGCGGGCGCGCAAGTCTGCAAGTGAGTGTAGAGTAGGAATAGAGTAGAGACGAAAAAAAAAAAAAAAAATTTTATTTTCCAAAAAAAAAAAAAAAAAAAAAGAGGAAAAGACAGAGTAATACATGGTACCTTGAAACCCGCGAAACTGACGGATTTCAGGATGACATCATGATCCTGTAGGATTCAGAATTGGGATGCACAGTGGAGGTTCTGGGATAGAGTAATACTAGTACCCTATCAGTATCCACCCAGGAACCTTGCACATTGATAGCAACCATTCACTTATGTATGGACCACGTCTAGATCTTTTTCAAGCGAGACTATCTTAAGGGACAAAGGTAACAATTTTTTATTTACCCATACATTTGATGCCGCCTAAAGTAAGGAGAAAAGATCGACCCCCCCACAAAAAAAAAAAAAAAAAAAAAAAAAAAGCAAGAAGAAAAGAAAGAGGAAACAGAAGTTTGGACCAACCTTGATAGAGATTGGAGGGTGGCCTTTTCACTAATATATGGTATTTATTTCCAGCAGCAGCAAAGATAAAATCGTGCATCAACTTTCCATTTTATCGAGAAAATTACGCAACACTTTGCCGGTAGCTTGAACCATTCGAAAGCTTAAATCTAGAAGTTTAAATTAATACATCATACACTACGCAAAACAAATTAAGACGAAACCCGACTCTGATACCATATTTGTAAGTCTAATTTGTTAATGAAAAAGATCACACGTCTATAAAGAGTATAAATTTTGTAAATGAGCAATGCGGGACATTTTAATGGTCTGTACCCTAATTCATTTTTCAATTTAATTTCCGTTGGTTGATTTGTTCTCATGATATGACTTTTCACTCAGGACTTGAGTTTAATCCAGCTTAAAACTAGTATCTTCCAAGATTAATCCCATCACTTAATTACGGAGATTTGGATTATATATATCTTTGTTAAAAATGATAATTTATTATTATTGCTTAATAATAGTTGATGATTTTTTTATTTTTTTTTTGCTGGAGGAATCGCTTTGGCCAACAGATATCAAGTAAACCCTCAGCGCTAGCCCAAGACCCACTACCAGGGTGCCACGTGTAATACACCTAATGGTCTGTCAACTTCACCCTCAGCGCTAGCCCAAGACCCACTACCAGGGTGTCACGTGTAATACACCTAATGGTCTGTCAACTTCCCTGCAAGTTGCGTTGTAGGGGCTTCGAACACCTGACCTTTCCCTTCAAAGGCAAGAGCCTATCCAGTAGAGCCATCACTCCCGGTGGTAATAGTGGATGATTTTTTCAGTTCATTTTCACCCCCAACAAAACCCACACAAACCAAATTTTCTAGTGATTCCTTGCCTAATCAATTTTTCTTTTTTCTTTTTTTTTTGTCAAGAGAAAACGTGCGACCTTTATATCAGTCACGTATTGTACGTAAAAGTCGCTGATCCTATCTGATTTGATTTGTTAATTTAATTGCTTGACTTTCAATTCAATAGTCGGTTGTCCTAATGTCAACGAAAACGACGATTTCAAAGTTAATATGAGAATGGGGTGCGTGGTCATATCAACTCCTAAAATTGTTGAAATTAAACATATTTATGATAGCCAATGAATCAAGACAAGACACGTATCCGTGGACTTTTTTTTAACTCGACCCCCCCAAAAAATTAGTTTTTGGCAATTGAAATGTCATTTTCATGGTGATGTAAAGGGATCCCAGCCAGGGGGATTTCTGCTGCATCGGATATTTTATTTTTTGTCCTCGCGAGCATGAAACGTTGACTATAAGGCAATTCACATGCCCAACGGAACGATTTCTTCCATTTTCATTTCATGAAGTTATAGAAATTTGGTATTAGACTTAGAATCTAGGCCTTGTCCATTGAAAATTTAACTTCTGAGCAAAAAATTACTCAAGGACTTCCCCCACCGCCGTGATTCCCGAGTCATCTAACATGTCTATATGCATGAATTTTGTACATAGCTCGAGCAAATATTAAATCAAACTAGAATATGAAACACTATAGTTTGAGTCCACTTGTTAGGTGGAAGCAGGAACGATACGGCATCGAGGAGACGCTGGTGCAACTAGGGGTTTGACTAACTTTATGATATTGCAGAAATTTTCACAAATTCAAGGAACCCGTTGAGAATCAGTTCCGAGCGACTAAAATACTTCCCGAGTCAACAGAAGAATTATCTTCCGTGTATTATAATTCCTTTTGACATGCCCGCATATACCATCTCGTATGGAACAGAATACCGAAATCGATTTTTTATTTTATTTTCTTTTTGTTGTTGAACAAAATAAGAAGAGAAGAAGCCCATCTTGAATGCTGCGACAGCAGGTACAACCGATCCCAGAAGGAGCTCGGGATAGATTTATAAAAGGTCAGCAGCATCGGGGTTAGATGAAATACACTGAATCGCCCACCGTTCGGGCATTATTCTAGGAGATACGCTAGTTATGCAGTGAGATCTGGTTTGATGCTGTGCATTATTAAAGCCAGCGGATCACCTTTGTCTCTGCTCTGCTGCTAATCAGTTTTCTAATGAGCTTTTCTCTTTTTCTTCTTATTTTTTTTTCTTGGCATTCGACGGCTGAGGAGTCAGCTGGAGAGTACGATGTACCGACCGATCATTTCTAGCGGGATAAACCTGGTCACAGGATCTTATAAAATATGGATAAATTCAAGCTGGAAATCCATAGCGATCTCGAGCGCGTCTGGAAAAAAGATACGGATTCTTGCTGTCTTTCTGAGGAGGTTTATTCAGATTATGTCTTGAAGCATCCTATGATTATGCTCTGATTCGCGGTGATTAAACTTGTAAATCACCGACGATGGGGTATCGTGCTTCTTCTCTTCTTTTTTTTTTTTTATTTCAACTGTCGCGGGCCGACCCAGAAACACTTGTCTCCACTTCTGCGTACTTTTCACCTATCTTACGTTCTTCCCACAAGTCTTACTGATTAATAATGCAGGCAATTCATTAAACAGCTCGGCTTCATTTAATTAGGTCGAGTAATAACACGGTCGAGTTCTCGGGCGCCGAAAATATTACTAAAGTTTCAAGGAATTCCCTAATCGCCACATGAATGATTTGCGCTGATTAGATCGAGGAGGTGCACTTGATTTGGTACGAGAAATCTGGTCCGAATACCTCTTAATTACTACAAACAAAAGAGAGAGAGAGAGAGAGAGAGAGATTGAAAGTAGGAGGGAGATTATCACGAGTTTTTCTTATAAGTTAATGGAAAAGCAAGATGGGTGGAAGGATAATCTTGCACATTGGACACCAAATAAAGTGGCTTTGTCCAACCTAAAAGTAGGGACGATGATAATAATAATAATGCAAGAGCCCTAATCCAAGTTGCCATTGTTGGAAACTTTCTGGACCCATTTCCGTGCCATTTTTTGGGGGCCAGCCATCCTTGCTATTCCCGGCAAGGAAAGTGCACTTCGTGGGATTAGAGAAAGGTGATCATCGCAGAATTAATTAATCTATAGTATCGATTGATTGACGAGTTTGCTTTAGTGGAGTGGCAATAATTATTTGCCTATTGAGCCAATAATTATTCCTTGCACGGACACTTATTAAATTACATTTTATTTGCAATAATTCGATTTTTCGATGCGCTCACGGTGCATAAAGTGGCGACAACTAGTTCATTGAAAAACTGTAGAATTTCCTCAACTGTTTGCTTGACAAATATCCAAAGGCACTCGTTAACATAATCCATCTATGTCGGCGTTATTAGGGCGTCGAGGAGAATTTTCAGCTCGGGAATTGAAGATCGTACGATCAATTCCACTAACTGCATACCGATTATTTTGAATTAGGGCCACCCGTACGGACCAAATGCCTAGACGTAATCGACTGATGAGATTTGCAGGGTATTTCATAGGTGATTAAACTACTGGACTTGTGCATTTGTGCCCCTATATATGAAAAAGGAAAAGAAAAGAAAAGAGTATAATATACAAACTCGAGGATCCATGATGTGATGAACAGCGGTAATTGAAATGCATGAATGGAACAGGTGTTACTGTTTTCTCGGAATCCAAAAAGGAAATTTGTCTGTTTGTGGTGTGGGATTGGCTTCGTTTCTCGGATTAGATGAGGCAATAACTTCTCGTGATGCGAGGTAAGAAAAGGTTAGATGAAAATCTAAATTTGGAAAGCAGCTGTTAGGCATGGTAAAATTAAATTACAGTAACTAAGCTAGGTTTAGAATGTCAATCACGTGAAGAACATAATGTGTGTTTTTCTTTTAATATTTGTAGCCAACTAGGTTTATTTTGTCCCCTCTCACTGTTATATTCAAGTTTGGTTTAAGAAATTTGTTCGACAAGACAACACACACCAATCCTACTATCTTTTGCTTTTTAGTATAGTTAACCTGAGGATGAAAAATTTGTAGTTAAGGGTCTGCATGGTAACACTCCCAAAAAGTGTTCCCAAGCACACACTTTGTACGGAAAGTGTCGGAAAAAAAAAGGAAAGTAAACGCGTTTGGTTGCGTTTGTTCCTTTTTTTTTTTGTTTCGGAACGGAATTGGAACGAAAAAAGAAAGCAACAAATTTGTGTTTCTTGTTCCAGGAAACACAAATGAAAGAAACGTTTTTTTTCTCTCTCTCTCTCTTCTTCTTCTTCTCTTTTTTTTCCTTTCGCCGGTCGCCGGCCTCGCCATGGCCGGCGGCCGACGGCCGTTGAGGCTCGGCCTCGCCTGTGTCCGGCGAGGCGATCTCGCCCGGCCAAGGCGAGGCTCGGCGTCGCCGCGCGGGCGAGGCCGAGCCTCGCCATGGGTCGGGCGAGCTCGAGCTCGCCCAGATCCGGCAAGGCCGAGCCTCGCCGTGGCCGGCGACGCTCGGGGCGGCGACGCTCGGCCTCGCCGGATTTGGGCGAGCTCGGGCTCGCCCGGCCAAGGCGAGGCCGAGCCTCGGCCAACCACGGCGAGCCTCGCCGTGGCCGGGCGAGGCGAGGCCGCGCCCCGTCGGCCCGTCGCCGGAGGCGGTGGTGGCCGGCCGAAAAAAAAAGAAAAATAAAAAGAAAGGAAAAAATAAAAAATATAATAAAAATGTTTAAAAAATTAAAAGAAATAAAAAAAGAATAAAATTTACCAAACGTGTTTCGTTCATTTTTTATTAGGACCAAACGTGTTCTTTTTTGTTCAAAACCTGTTCCCCCGAACAAACAATTTTTTTTTTAGGGGGGAAAAAATGGAAATGAGAAATGTTTCCATGCGGGCCCTAAAGATACTTTCCTCATCTTCTGATGCTTGGATCACTTGGGAATAGTCAACAAAATTTATTTATTGTATAGTTGGCGAAAGCCTATACTCAAACTCTAGAAAAAGGCTTTCCCTTTAAAAATAAAATCAAATGTAATTTTCCAAAAATGCCACTGGACCCTAGCACTTGAGCCTAATTCCTTGAGTTCAAGTTCATATGGAACCTCGAGATTGAGTTCAGGATCCCACTGGTGGAGTCGAAGTACCGAGGTCTTGTGCTCGATTCGCCAATTCTTGCGCTCCAATCTCTAGAGGCCCGTTCCTAGTTTTCGAAGACCGGGAATGAACCCCAAAACAATTAACCTAGTCACTGATAGTTGGCCTAGGGATCCTTACTCTCACGCCCAGGCTTGGGACCCAAAGAGCCCAATCTGAGTCCCCAAGGCTAGGCTTGAGACCCTGGCCCCAAATTCGAGATCTAGGTTGCATTCAAGACTTTTTCTCAAAGTCATTTTGTAAATTTCTCATAATAAATAATAGGAAATGAATTTTTATATGATACGAAGAACCCAACCGACTTAAGAATGAAAAATTACATCTTTTCATAAAAAAAAAATGAGTTATCCAAGGACAGAGTATAATCAACATGACTAGCAAATGAGAGTGGTTTCTAATCAAAATAAGAGTGGTCCAATATATAAAATATGCAAACGTAAATCTCTTATTCCCAGAAAGATTTAGTTGTTTAGAAGCAAGGGAACCTCTTTTTTAAGGCTGTTGAGTTTCCAAGTCGCGATTCTCGCCGGGCATTGTGGGTCAGAGTCTACCTCCATTCAAAAAGAATTTTGTTCTTTTTTTTTTTTGGGACAAATTTAGATATGGATAAGCACGTGAGACAGAGAGTCTTGATTTTTGGAGTGCATCTGAAGCTGTCTTCTCCTCAATTCCAGAGATTCTAATACTTATTAAATCGTTTAAGGACACTAATGCTAAACTTGGCCTAGCTGACAAAATTCAGTCGATTCGAGAGAGGGTTTGTTCGAAATTTTCAATCTTCTCAATTAATGAATTCAATTATCATATTGAGATAATAAAAAAAATACATAATAGCTCGTGAATTTATCATGTGTGGAGTAAGTCTAAAGGGAGAGAATGGAATCAGTCAAATTTATGTCGCCCCTATCAAAGGTGAAAAAAGGAGGCTTGCAATTACATTGCGGTAATGCCCTATTAAGATTGAAGATTGCGATCTCTAACTTGATATGAGATGGGTGAAATGGCGAAACAATGAAACTCGAGCTTCGGATCTTGTATGGACCGAGCAATTATCGAAGCATATGGATTCGTGCTCCCGGCATTGAGAGGATGTGTGAGTGGCATGATTCGCGAAACGCGCTTATCGCTTTATCGAGCTCGCTTGTGAAAAAAATGAATGTCCTAAATCTCGGCTGAACGATGAAGATGAGATGAACTGGAGGTAAAACAGGAACGTGAAAAGACATGGGCTTATTGGGCTTTTGATACGGGCTTCGTGTTTAGTTGGATCGGCAGAAATTGGAAGTAAGTGGGCTTGGCTGGTGGTCCAGATTTTGGGCTTGACGTGGCTTCTTATGGGCCCATAAATGCATCCGCAGTAAAGAACCAAGGAAGCAAAGGTAAACGCCGCCGGTGCATCTCGCTAGACAGAGACAAACGTTGTATCCTGAGTTAATTTTAGAATGCCGGGCTAAATTTATAAAAGCTGATCCATTCTAGGGCGGGCAATATTTGTGGCTGGATCAGAAGATTCGAAATGAATTATTTCCTCCTGGCCCGGTTCCTAAGTGGTTGCGCTGAGTTGACACCGAGCACAAGACCTCACATTTCATGGGGCGTAAAATTACGGTCGCTCGATCAAGGAGATTCGGACATTTTGCTTTTCGCCATGCCATCAAGTTTTTTTGCCACTTATTATGATGAATGTATTCGATGTCTAGCTTGTGAAGTACGTTTGATGGATTTGGAGAACTCTCATCTAATGGTTGTTGAAGCTCTGTGATCCTCCTCAAACATCACCCCACATATCACCCCCACATATCACATGCTAAATGGCCTAGTTTTCTCGTACAAACTCTATCTATGTGCCCTAGAAGACTTGGCACTAAAATGTCTGATTCGTGATGTATATTCCAATTCTAACAAAGTTACATGCTCGAATGGTAATTTAACAATAAACTGAGTCGCATCATCATCCCATTCAAATATGGCTAGAGCCAATATTTTCAGTCAAATCCTTCTCTCATGCTGCTTCTGGGATTAAGGCAAAAAAGGGTGGCGACTTCTTGGGATATTAAATGGGTCATGTTAGACTTTTCATTAGTTTAAAGTAGGACTTTAATAATTTGATTTGCAAACAAGTAATAATTTCCGCAAAACTTCTAGACATGTCACAAACTTTGGCAAACCGTTAACTCAAATTTATTTCTAGCAAACCGTTAACTCAAATCAAGTTTCATAAAGTCTTACATCTGCACAATGCCCTAAACTATCATCCCATGGAGTTTCATAGCTCAACAATTCAAAAATCAAACTCTGCAGCTCGAATATCACATAATTCCGAATTTAATCCCTAACCCCAAAAACTAATTTGATTAGAAGAACGAGGACACAAACACTTACTAGGCATTGCATTATGGATGTCACAAAAACAATCACGGACTAAATAATAAATTCATTCTCTACATTTCAAACCTCTAATTTGCCGATCAATCCCACTACTATTTAATTATTCAATATATTAACATTCTATAATACTACTGTAGAGCTGAGGTGATTGCTACAACAATAGATTGTAGACCCTCACCTATCCCAACAGCAGCGATTTGTTAATTTGATAATCATTTGAGAAATTCATTCTCTATATTTCAAACTTCTAATTTACTAATCAGTCCCGTTACAATTTGGTTATTCTATCTATTAACATTCTATCTATTATGTCATAGTTCAAGAAAGTGACATTATGTAGAGGATTTCTATACGAAAGACCATGATCAATTCATGAATGAGCAATCATCGATTGTCACTCAAATCCTAGAGTTTTCCCGAGTATTCTAAAATTCTCATGGGGGCAGACAATATGGTAAATTTATAAAATGCGGGTAGTTAGCCTTGTACTTATATATATATGAGCCTTATCTCTCTATCTGTATCAATCTCATAAGTAAAATACATTTTAAAGGTTTTCTATCTAGAGTTTTTGTTTTTATGATTATTGAGAATATGAGTGAATAAGGCTGCCCGTAGATTGACCCGTGAAAATTACTTCTATAGTAGAGCCTAGTTACACCCATGTTCGCTTGCACCTAATGAAAATTCCTTTACTTGCCCCCACATTCACCACCTCCCTCAAGTCACCACAACAGCCCCAATCTTAGCACCCCAACAATCCACAGATTCCCCCAACAGCAGCCCCTACAGTAGCCCCTATATCATCATCCTCAATAGCCCCACATCAGCCACCTTAGCAGTAACTATAGGACCCCCAATCCTCACATCAGCCCCCACAATTCCCCCATTAGCCTCCTAATTTCTAGCCACAGGCCCACCCTCTTGATTCTTGTTAGGCTCATTCCCTACCCTATTCGTAGTAGTAGACAGGGCATTCAGTAGGAAATATTCACTATTCATCAAATAAGTAAAACATTTTTAAATAAGCAAACAGAAATTTCAATGGAAAATCATAAAATGGAAAAGAATTTACTGCAATTCTCCGGTGAACAAGGTGTGTCTGATCTCCACCTCCATGTTTTGAGAGGAGTGCACAATTCTGTCGCCTCTCAAGATGTCGAGATCCTCCAAATGTTGCTCCATAATAATTGTGAATGTTTGAGCTTGGGAAACCGTATATATGAGTAGGAATTCTCCTTCCCTTAATTCATCCAATAACAAATCCAGACCTGCTTCCTCTCTACGAAGATTCACTCAAGTGACATCGGCGTTTGCCAGCTCTGTTCATTATTAGGTGAGACTCGCTTTGCTTCTGTTCTTGTTTCTCAGTCCCTCTCCTTCTCATTCTCTTCGCGTGCTGAACTAGTTGAGACTCGCTCTCTAACTTCTGCTCGATTTTCATGGATTATATATCTTGAAAACCTCAAATTTGATGGCTCATGAATTTGCGCCCTACATTATGGCCTTAGCTATCTGAGTTAGCTTAAGTTTGATCTTCATTGGTTAATCTACGCATGCATCACTCATAGATATGTACCCTGCGTTGTCGCCTTAGATATCTAAGTTAGATTAAGTTTGGTCTTCATCGGTTAAAGATGAAATTATTTTCATCTCTTGTCAGCCACAACTAGCCCTCTATCCTTTTGTCTGCAACAAGTTGAGAGGGCACCCAGAGTACAGTCAAACCATACAAAAGTTGCTCACTCTACCATAGAGGAGGGCAAAGCCGATGCCACTTGAGTGGTTCTTCGTAGAGAGGAAGTAGGTTCGGATTTGTTATTGGATGAATTGTGTGAAGAAGAATTCCTACTCATATACACGGTTTCCCAAGCTCAAGCATTCACAATTATTATGGAGCAGCATTTGGAGGATCTCGACATCTTGAGAGGTGATAGAATTGTGCGCTCCTCTCAAAATATGGAAGTGGAGATCAGACACACTTTGATTACAAGAGAATTGCAGTAAGTTCTTTTCCGTTTTGTGATTTTCTATTGAAATTTTTGTTTGCTTATTTAAAAATGTTTTACTTATTTGATGAACATCGAATATTTCCAATTGAATGCCCTACTCAGTTGTTACATTTACTTACTTATTAAGTACATTAGGATTGTATTGGAGCTCTTGATGATACCCGTGTCCGTGCATCGGTTCCCTAAGAAATTCAAGGAAAATTTCGTGGGCGAAAAGAGAAAACAACACAAAATGTTCTTGCAGCTGTTACTTATGATTTAAAATTCGTTTATGTGTTGGCCGGTTGGGAAGGCATGGCCCATGACTCTCGTATTCTTATAAATGCACTTTCAAGGCCTTGAGGAGAAAATTCCTGAAGGTATAGATTATTCCATATTTTCTATAAAATTTATACCATATTTTCTTGAAACATGTTGTTGAAACTTTACATAAAACTGGTAGGTAAATACTATCTTGCTAATGTCGGATATGGCATCCAACCGGGAATAATTTCTCCATATCGTGGAGTTCGATATCACAAGAGGGAGTTTAGTGACCACTCACTTGAGAACGAGAAAGAGTTGTTCAATCATCGCCATTCATCTTTACGGTTTGCAGTAGAAAGGGCATTCGGGGTCCTAAAAAGGCATTTTTGTGTATCAGATGCCAAACCCTTTTGGTCTTTTGATACTCAAGTTAATGTGGTCTTAGTATGTTGTATTTTACATAACTTCATTATGGGAGTTGACCCTTATGATCCCTTTATGCAAGAACTAAATGTAGAGATCGAATCTCAAAGTCAAGAAAGAAGACATCAACAAACCCAAAGAGAGGAGAGGGAGGAACACAAAGAGTGGGTAGCAAAAAGAGAAAGTATTGCACGTCTAATGTAGGATGACTATAGTAGGCATAAAATGAATGTTTAGTATTTGTATATTCTTAGAAGTTGTCTGATGTTTTTTGATGTGACATGAATACTTTGTGATTGGAGTTCTTGTAAATGTGAACTTGATTTACTACTCTATATCACTGTGATGTTTCCTTGTCTCAGTAGTTAAATAATGTATGTTATTGTGTTATTCTTTGTTTATCACAATTCATTGTTTGCGACATGCTTGATAATGTAGCAATGGGCAAGACTAGAGAAGGGAAGTCCAAGCATTTCAGATGGTCAGGGCCTATGGAGCATATGTTTTTAGAGATACTAGCTGATGAGCGAACAAACCTTCTGCCACCTTTAAACCATCTTCCTTTGTTCGAGTTGCTTAAGCTATAAATGAGAAATTTAGGACTGAATGTGAGCCTAATCATGTGGACAATTATCTTAGAACTATTACAAATAATTGGGCTACCATCCAAAAATTGCGGGTTAAGAGTGGATTTCAGTGGGACCATAACTTGAAGATGATCACAGTTGTTCGGAAGGAAGTTTATGATGAAGAAATAATGGTAATGTGCTTTTTAGATTTCTATATAAGTTAATACTCTTAGCATTTAATATCCAAAAATTGTGAGTTAAGTTTATGTACCTTGGTATGCTACAGTTTGTTATATTCAGGCAACTAGAAATTCATTGATTCAAGAGATTTATTATGCATGCAACATGTTGAGATATGTAGGAATTAGAGGCTGCAATAATTTTGTTTGCTTATGCGTCATATGCTCTTTACATATAAAAATAAATAAAATTAAGAGAGATAGATGACGAGCAAATTGTAAGGATTACTATAATCATAAATGACAAATCTACATACTTATATACTTGTGTTTTTATGATTTTTCGTAGGCACATCCTCTCCATGAGAAGTACTTGAACAAGAAAATCGAGATGTACAATGAATTCATTTTGGTGGCTGGAAAAGACATGGCCATAGGATGCTTTGCAAAACAATTTGGAGATATCGACTTACCTTCTTTTGGCGATTCGGACTTCTCAACTAAACTAGATGATGGTAATGACAATACTACGAAAGGAATAGAAGATCCTTCAAGATTTAATAGAAAGTGAAGTCGTGCCACTAACAAGGATGATATGTTTGCAATGCTCTCAGAGCAAATTGGAGAGGTTGCTAATGCAATGAAAAAGATGTGTCAAAATTAATTGGATGTTGAGAGCTCTACAAAGAAGTGATGGAGGTTGAAGGTTTTGATGAAGCTACCCTTGCACATGCCTTTGATTATCTAGTGGACAAGGAGAGAGTTGCAAAAGCATTCATTGTCAAGAGTGTTAAGCTAAAAAAGTTATGGCCTGAAGATTTCTTAAATAAAAGAGAAAGTGGATATTGACAAGCATATGACTTTCAATGTTTGTTCTTTGGTTACTTGTAGTAGCTATTCAAGTAGTTAAGCATCAGACTTTGAATGTTTGTTCTTGATATTGTCTAAACATTGGACTTTTGGTAACTTTTAGTAGCTATTCAAGTTGCTTTTTGTGGCACAATGTTCTTTGATTACTTGTTGTAGTAGCTATCCAAGTAGCTTTTTGTGGCACAAAATATCCTAATGTGTCATGGGAAGATAGAGACATTAGTACTAAACTATGAATTGTTTAGCTCATGTACTGCATGAGACATTATGCCTGAGAAACATGAACTTGCTTGGCGGCTTTAACAAGGGCAAAACTCATCAACTTGAGTTGCTCGACAAAACTGGAAGCATCCTTCGTGGTGTCCATGGCCAATTCAGGATAACTTGCGGAGAGCCGAGGGAAGAGAGCCAAATGAATTGAAGCGATTAATGAGATCGTTTTGACTTGCTCTTGTAACCGAAAATCATGTCAATTTAAAAAAAAATATATGTGTATGAATTTAGGTTTCCTTTTCATTTTGCAGGTTCAAATTTTAGATTTACTAAATTGATCGAGAAAATCCGTTTATTACGTAATATGGACTCAACAAATTAATTTGGAAGTAAGAGGCATACTATTATCAATTATTAGGTCAAATGTCATTCAATCACTTTTTAAATGCGATCCAAATACTTCAGTCACGTATAACCAAACAAAGAAAAACTAACCATTTTTTTTGAAAAATATTTTCCGAGAAACCATTTTCCACAAACGTTACATTTTTCGTGAAACAAACACATCCTTAATTAAGCTTGTAAGTCTATTATCTTCCACACCCACCAGAGGAATGGCAAAGATGGAGGAAAATACAACAAATTCAATCGGTGAATCGGAACATGTTCACAAGTGCTTTTGGGGTACTTATTAAGCACACTAAATACCGACCTATTTATTTTTCAAAATATCATTACTCCTAACAAAAGCAAACAATATTGAAGATCATGGAATTTTTTTGAACCTAATCCGCCGGTCAACGATGGGAAGAAGTAGGTGATCGTTCGTTATCTACCCTGTTGCCGGTCGTGCAGCATCAGTCCTACTCCTTCCTTACTCCCTTCTGGGAAGACCCATCAGCTTTACTTCACTTCGTTTAACAAGCTTCTCACGTGCGACGGCAGCGGCGCCGTTCTCGATCGCCTGAGCAAAAAGAGGCCATGGCTACGAAGCTCGGAGGAGCCGCGGTAGCGCTAGCGATCGCGGCCGTCGTCCTAGCCCTGAACCGGCCGACCCATCTCCTCCACCCGCCTCCCGTCCCCGGAGCCCGCGACCGCCTCCACGCTTCGAGGGTGGTTCCGGTCGCCGGAGCGTTCGGGCCCGAGAGCCTCGCCTTCGACCCGAGCGGCGGGGGCCCGTATACCGGCGTCGCCGACGGCCGGATCCTGAAGTGGGAGGGCGACGAGCGCGGGTGGGTCGACTTCGCTTTCACTTCCTCCCAGAGGTATGACGTTTAAGCCACTGTTCTGCTCGTGCTCGACTTGCTCCATTGCTGGCTTGCTATATGTTGGCGATATCGATTCACAAAATTTCATATATTTGGAGTGACATAGTAGAGAACACGACCGATTTGTTCTAATGCAATCAGCCAGGCTGTTCAGTATGCTAATTCGCAGAGCAATCTTAGTATACTAAGCATCCCTCACTGCTGTTGGCGAGAAATGGCGAGAAATGGCGAGAAATGTGAGATAAATTTAAAGCAATATCCATGTTAGTCTCTCGCTCTTTGTTTTTTCTGTTTTTATTTGAGGTGAGATTCTATGCCATTTTGCGAAAGCTTAATCAGACCGGTCGGAAAAGACCGGACTCTTGATCATGCACATAAATCTCGTCCAAAGCCCGGTTGACGATTTTGTGGTTTGTTTACTGCAAATAGATTAATCATGATTCGCAAATCAAGTGTCACTTATGGTGAACTCTACAAGAAAGTATACAGATTTCTGTCATTTCAGCCCATCACATCAAAGTAACCCTATGGGTGCTTTCCAGCTTTGGTGTGCATCTCTTTCAATCCAAGTCACAGATGCAGTTATAAGGTACCCATTAGATTGGATTGATGACCTTTTTCTAGTTAACTAGAGTCTTTGATCAAGTTGCCATCAAGATTAGTCTCTCCAGAGAGATCTGATAGTACTGGAACGATGGAGAAGATTAGCATGGCCCTCACAAGGATGATGCATAAATGGTCCAACCAGATTAGCCATCGTTGAAATCCGACTTGTTGAGTAATTGCTCCTTGTGGATTTCACGGTAACTTGCATTGAATTTGAGAGCCCCAACATTGGATGTCCTGTCACTGTTGCTAACTTTCTCCAGAAAGTCTCATTTTCATCCTCTTCGGTGAAAATTTATGACATAGGAACAAAGCATGTGAGTGCTAACGTTCCTAATTCGAGAAGTTGTAGGGCCAACCAAGCAAAAACCAATTTCAGTGTCAGCACTCATCCATTATATTTCCAGTAATATTGTGCATCCTTTTGCATATTTTGCCCGGAATGTCACCAACTTGGTATTGTGCTACTAGGAAGGAATGCATTCGCCCATTTGTACCGGAGCTGGAGCATATTTGTGGAAGGCCTCTAGGATTACGTTTTGATAAGAAAACTGGAGATCTCTACATTGCAGATGCGTACTTCGGGCTTATGGTGGTGGGTCCAGATGGTGGTTTGGCCACTCTGGTGGCCAATGAAGCTGAAGGCGAACCCTTCTGGTTCACGAATGATCTGGATATCGATGAGAGTGAAGATGTGATTTACTTCACAGACTCGAGCACAAATTTCCACAGAAGGTAAGTAAGACGCAGACAACATCAATACTAAGAGAAAGATGTCTGGATATTGATGGGTCTTGTGTTCATAATAATGTGGGATACTTCAACATGACCACTATCTTTATTGATTTTTACATGGTTAGGACTAGAAAACAAGATAAACAATTGTTATATGGAAGTTATTCGTTCAGTGTCATGGTGCAGTTAACTAATTTTTGGTGTAGGCACACATCCACTGTGGCATCCAACTTCTTTTTCTTATGATGACTGAGCAAACAATACTTTAATCTGTTCTTAGCAATGTCTATTGATGCCTACAAGAAGCTACTTATCGCCGATAATTTGTGTTTCCAGACAATTCATGAATTCATGTCTAAGTGGAGACAAAACTGGCCGGTTGATGAAATATGATAAGTCGAGCAAGGAACTGAAAGTCCTTTTGCGAGGAGTCGCTTTTGCCAATGGAGTAGCGTTAAGCAAAGACGGCATGTTTCTGTTGATGGCGGAAACTGCTACTTGCCGAATCTTGAGGTTTTGGCTTAAGGGACCTAAAGCAGGAAAGTTTGACATCTTTGCCGAGTTGCCTGGCTACCCAGACAACATCAGGAGGAACTCCAGAGGCGAGTTCTGGGTTGGCTTGCATGCAAAGAAAGGACCGGTCGCGAGGTTCCTTCTTTCCAATCCTCTCATTGGGAATTTTGCTCTAAGACTGCCGATCAGCTTCCAACAGCTGCACTCGCTGTTTGTGGGAGGGAAAGCTGATGCCACCGCTGTCAAGCTGGGCACGGAGGGAGAAATTCTGGAAGTATTGGAAGACACGGAGGGAAAGACCCTGCAGTTCATCAGTGAAGTTGAAGAGAGGGATAATAAGCTGTGGATCGCGTCGGTGATGAGGCCTTTTGTCGCTATTTACGATTTGAATTGAGTTATGTATTCTCGAGTTGTGAAGTCGATCCGTGTCATGATCTCATCCGACTAAAGCGCCTGTCATGTGCACAATCTAATTGTCGACGTAGCCAAGAAACAAAGAGGGTATTCTCGTTTTTTTAGCTTCTTGCACTTGTCTAAGTCGTTTTCCCATTATCTGTAAGACAGTAAGAGCTCAATCAGTAGAACTCCTAGTTAGATTTAAAATCTTTGTGCTGAACAACAGTGAATCAATTCTTAGGGAGGCTTGGTTACCGAGTCGTACAGTGACTCTACTCGATGAAGTCGGCATCCATCACCAGCTACTCAAGAGCTATCCATTGCTTTGATGATGTCTTGAATGTTATAATATGTAATATATTTTTATTATTCTAAATATGATCCCAATATTATATTCCCAATAAATTCCAATTTATTGCCCAATTTATTAACCACATGTATTACGTGATATTTGTCTATTAATATGTTACCATAACGGTTTTGATGAAAAATATCAATGGAATAAAAACGTCAGCTCTTCTAATTCAAACCCTATCACTATAGAAAATACAATAAGGTTTTAGGGATATTAGCTAGTAGAACATGACATACAGATCTAGTGTTCCCCATATTGCAGATCGATCGTGCTGTGTGGATCCATCCAAGGTTTTGAGATTTCCTACCTTTGCAAATTTTCATCAATCGCTGGAGGTATATTGATCTTTCCGTCTCCATGAATCGATCCCGAATTTTACATGAATTTATTTGTGATTGATAAATTGGGATCGTCGGGTTTTAGTTTATATTTATTCTAACATTGAAGTCTTCATTGCCGGACTTGGGGATGCTGAAGACCAGTGAAGTTTCAAGCTGCAGAAGCAATTCGTCGTGAATCCCTCCTAATAATCCCTGTAAGCTTTAAATGAAACTGACTCTTTCTCTCTCTTGAAAACCAAAACTATTTTTCAACATATGGCTCGACTTGGGGCTTGGGCCCTGTTCCCCGAGGCTGGACCTCAGTAGACCCTTCAGATAGGTTCGGAATCTAACTCCCCATGGTTGAGACCCCAATGGTCGGGCTCGAGTCCCCCGCTCTCGTGCCCAACTTGCCAAGGGGATGACCCTGTCTGCATCTGGACCATCGATGCTCTCTCTCTCTCTCTCTCGCGCCCTTTTGATAATTCAATTTTTGAAGGTTTTTTTTTATCTTTTTGCTTTGCCTAGTTACGCAGCTCCCATTTTTATCTTGGTAATTTTGGATAGCCAGGGGTAAAAATCCCTTGAAGAAGATTTATCCCCCTTTTTCTTTTTTTAGCTGAATTATCTTTTCTCAAAGGTGACAAAGGGAGCGCCCCCCTTAATAGTATAATAGTAATCATATTGCTATTATGCCTTGTCAAGATTGAGGGTCCTCATCTCTAGCTTGAGGTGGTATGAAAAGTTTTAATGGTGAAACAAATGTTTTAAGACAAACTCAAGATTTCAATTTTGTTTGCATTGAATAAATATCAAAGCGTACAGATCCTAGTCCTCGGCCTTGAAAGGATGCACGAATGAAGTGATTCGAACCCCATGTCATTGAACTAGGAGTAAAGCGCACCTGTTGCTTTATTAAACTCACATTGGCAAAAAATGAATGTGTTTATCTCGAGTAGAACGATGAAGATCAGATGAAGTGGATGTTCACAAAGACATGGCAGGATTATGGGCTTTTGGTAGTGACCATTGGGTCGGCTGGTGATTCGGATTTTGGGCTCGCTGTGACTTCTCGTGGGCCCCCGAGTGCATGCATGCATGCACAGAGAAGAACCAAAGGACGCAAAAAGAAAACATGCTGCTGCATCTCACTGGACAGGGATGAACCGTGACATCGCGAGTTAATTTTCGCATACCGAACTAAATCTGTTTTTCCGATCCCATCTAAGGCATAGGCGATATTCATCTCCGGACTAGAAGATCCGTGATGAATTAATTACTTCTTGGCCCCCCCGAGTGATGGCACCGAATAAGAATTGAGCACGAGATGTCACAGTTTCACGAGTTTATTCGATTTGGACTTAAGAAGTTTTGTTTGAGGGATTTGGGGAACCTGCCTCCAATGATGGATGAAGCATGGTGAACCTCCTCGAATGTGACCTCACATTTTACATGCTGAATGGCTAAATATTTACTTTTCATATACAAACTCCATATGTTGGACCTAACTGGGTCTTTAGAAGGCTTAAGGGAGAAAAAATAGGGAAGAACCCCTGAGGGATGGGAGTTCCGAATGTCACTTCTTGCATTCCCATCTGGTTATAATAATAATGAAAACAAAAAAGAAAAGAAAAAGAGCTGAAAATTGAGGGGAGGGTATGCAGGGATTGATACATTAAAATAAGGAATGTATTTAGATCGGATGTCAAGAAAACAAACTCTCGCCAGAAATCCCTATTGAAATCTTTAGCTTTCTGCTAGGTTGACCCGTCGCATATTATCTTATTAATCGACTTGTCGGCCTAATACCCTTGGTTGATAAGACAATGTGCGAAGATTTTACATGCTAAATGGCTAAATTTTTATTTTTCACATACAAACTCAATTTGCAAGATTATTATAAGCAGTTATATTTCCCTTTCATCTCATTGGAAGAAACGCTTTTGATTAGTTGATTACAAATAGAACTATTACCCAAATTTTTAGTGAGGTTCGAATGTATGATATTTATATATTATTAACCACCAATAAGAGGGATGACAAAAGTGAAGAAAAATACAACCTTTCTGGGGATCAAAAATACGTTTCCCCTATACTTAGTTGAAACCCCACACTAAATGGCCATAACCACTGTAGCACTCTCTTATTCTCCTTCCTATCTTCACCCTCACTCCTCGATCGCTATCTCATCGGTCTCCTGTTCTTCGCCCACGTTGGCATCGCCTCCCTCTAGGTCATTAACCCTTGAGGAAGCTCCCGTTGGAAGTTTGTTTATAAAACAAACTAAGTATATACTTCCTTGTCCCACATAGGAAAAGTAGGAGGAAATAGGCAAATTAATAAGTGTGGGGTTTCTTTTGTATATCTAAAGGAATAATTGAGTGTGGGCTAGACTTGTTGTATCCTGGAAGATATTTGCCGGTAACTATTAGTAACGTTGTGGGGCAAATAAATCATTAAAGAAAGTGATATCACACGTCATTAAAGAAAGTGATATCACACGTCTCAAAGTCCGACTTGAGTACTCCACTCCAACGAGCTCACTGCAACAAGTTTGAATTGGAGAGACAAAGGGCCTGGAGTCCGGCGAGGTTGCCCGATGACGGCATACGACTGACTGTTCACCGCGTAGGCCCATTGTGGGAACTAGTAGGTTGACCACCACTCAACCGAGAGCGCATTTGACGCCTTTCCAGGAGCATAAGGGAGGCGAGAGGTTCGAGAGGTAGGGGGCAGCAGTGCGGGGAGGAGTGGAGGGCGGCGAGAGCGGCTTCGGCACGGCCAGAGCAGAGGCAGAGCAAGAGGAAGAGTGTGATACATGACGAGAAAAATAAATGAATTAAACGAATCTCTTGGTCGAATCTTGTTTAGACTCCCAACCTCGAACGTTGTGCCAGTTTTGTGCTGCATATCAAACTGAATTAGTTTTTTCTTTCACATTAAATCACATCCAATTTTTCTGTACTTGGCTAATTATATTGCATCAGCAAAAAGGATTACCGCTTCGAAAATTGAAATCTCTTGGAAATATTTGCTTATTTAATTGATTAACTTCTGTTTAGCAAAAGGTTGGATGATTGCTGATTTCATGAAGTTTGAGTAAAAGTTATACGTTTAACAAAAAGTTAGAACAGCATGAATGACGGATCAGTTATTCGATATGGAGATGGGTGATCTTCCGCCAGCATCATCATCAGTCCTGCCGTCCTTCTGGAAAAGACACGTCGGTTGGATTTTACTACGTTTGACTCCCTTTCGCTTCCTTGAAAAAGCCTGGAGCTCGAGCTGTCTCGCTTGCAGCAGCAGCAGCTCCGTCTCGATCGCCTGTGCAAGAAGAGGCCATGGCTTCGAAGCTCGGAGCGGCCGCCATGGCGCTAGCGGTGGTGGCCGTCGTCCTAGCTCTGAACCTGCCGGCCCATCTCCTCCGCCCGCCTCCCGTCCGGGGAAACCGCGACTGCCTCCACGCTTCCATGGTGGTGCCGGTCGCCGAAGCGCACGGACCCGAGAGCCGCGCCTTTGACCCGAGCGGCCGGGGTCCATACACTGGCGTCGCCGACGGGCGGGTCCTGAAGTGGGAGGGCGACGAGCGCGGGTGGGTCGACTTCGCTTTTACTTCCTCTCGGAGGCTGGACGTTCAACCACTGTTCTGCTCGTGCTCGACTTGGTTTTTCTTTCCTTTTTTTTTTCCGATAAAAAAGAGATTTTGCTCTTCATCGTTGACATGTTTGACCATTCTAATCCGTACACCAAATCACTTATGCTGGACTCTACAAGACACTATACAGACTTGTGTTATTTTTGCCAGGCAAGTGACTCCGACGAGTGTGCTTTTCAGCTTTGGTGCGTATTACTTTAAGTCCAAGAAACAAATGCAGTTCATAAGGCGTTCTAGATTGGATTGATGACCTTTTTCTAGTTGAATAGAGTCCTTGATCAAGTTGCTATCAGATTAGAATCTCCCGAGAGATCAATAGTTGCCGCACAATGATGACGCGAAAATGGTTCCAACCACATTAGCCCTGGTCTAATTCTGGCTCGATTGAGTGCTTGTTCCTTTTGGGTTTCATGGTAACTTGCATTACATTTGAGAGGCCCCCAGCATGGGAAGCTCTGCTGCCGCTGCAAGTTTCTCCAGAAAGTATTATAATCATTAAATTTGGTGAAAATCCATGACATTGGGACAGAGCACAGGAGCACTAACATCCCTAATTCAAGGAGTTGCCGGGGCCACGGAGCAAAAACCAACTTTAGTGTCAGCATTCATCCACTATATTCCGAGCAATATTGTGCTTCCTCTTGCTTATTCTGCCCAGAATGTCACCAACTTGGTGTTGTGCTACTAGGAAGGAGTGCGTTCGCCCATTTGCACTGGAGTTGGAGCATGTTTGTGGAAGGCCTCTAGGATTACATTTCGATAAGAAAACTGGGGATCTCTACATTGCAGATGCATACTTCGGGCTAATGGCAGTGGGTCCAGAAGGTGGTTTGGCCACTCCGGTGGCCAATGAAGCTGAAGGCGGACCCTTCCGGTTCACGAATGATCTGGATATCGATAAGAGCGAAGATTTGATTTACTTCACTGACTCAAGCACTGCTTTCCATAGAAGGTAAATAAGACAGAGACATCATCACTAGTAAGAGAAGGATGTCTGGATATCTATAGGTCTTGTATCCATTATAATGTGGGATAGTTCAACACGATAAATATCTTTGTTGATTTTTACGTGGGTAGGACGTGGAAACAAGATAACCAATCGTTATACGGAAGTTATCCGTATCAGTGTCATGGTCCGATTACTATCTCTATTGATTTTAAGTGTCATGGTCATGCCTCCACTGCAGCACTCAACTTCTTTTTCTTATGATGACTGAATAATCCATACTCTAATCTGCTCTCAGTGATGTCTATTGATGCATGCAAGAAGCTACTTATCGCTGCTAATTTTTGTTTCCAGACAATTCATGAATGCATTTCTAAGTGGAGGTAAAACTGGCCGGCTATTGAAGGACAATAAGTCGAGCAAGGAACTAAAAGTCCTTATGCAAGGGCTCGCTTTTCCCAACGGAGTAGCATTGAGCAAAGACTGTTTCTGTTGGTGGCGGAAAGCGCTGCTGGCCGAATCTTGAGACTTTGGCTTAAGGGACCTAATGCAGGAAAGTTGGACATCTTTGCCGAGTTGCCCAGTTACCCAGACAGCATCAGAAGGAACTCTGGAGGCGAGCTCTGGGTCGCCTTGGATGGCAAGAAAGGACCATTCCTGAGGTTCCTTCTTTCCGAATCTCGCATTGGCAATTTTGCTCTAGGACTGCCGGTTAGCCTCCAACGCTTGCATTCGATGCTTGTGGGAGGGAAAGCCGAAGCGACCGCTGTAAAGCTGGGCAAGGAGGGGGAAATTCTGGAAGTAGTGCAAGACAAGGAGGGGAAGGTCGTGCAGTTCATCAGGGAAGTGGAAGAGAGGGATGATAAAGTTGTGGATCGGGTCGGTGATGAGGCCTTTTATCGGTATTTATGATTTGAATTGAGCTACGTATTCTATTGAGCTGTAAAATTGATCCGTGTCCTGTTCTCATCCAGCTAAAGCGTCCGTCGTGTGCACAATCTCATCATACTCCTTTTCATCGTCAATTCAACCGAGAAACAAAGCGGGCTTTCCTTGTTTTTCCTTTCTCTATCGACTTAGGATGTGTTTGGTTCAGCATTTTGAAAGTTCATTTAAAAAATACAAAGTAATTTAACCTAAAGGACTTTAGGCAAATACAAAAACCGTTTGGTAAATTATGCTTTGAAAAGCAATTTTGAGAAAAATGTCATTTAGTAAAAATACATTTGAAAAACTCTTTGAGTGATCAATACTAGTTTTTTTAATTTATTTTTCTAAAATTGAAAAAAATAATGTATTCAAATTTTTAAATATAAATTTGGACAATAATGCTAAAAAAATCAAATGCATATATCATTTTAAAAAAAAAAATATCAAACCCTTCATCGGAATTTTTTAATTTTTATTTGTTTAAAATTGAAAAAAAAAATTATGTATGCAACTTTTTAAATATAAATTTTCACAATAATGCTAAAAAAATCAAATACATATATATAATTTTTTCTAAAAAAAAAAAAAAAGATCAAATCCTTCATTGAAATTTTTTAATTTTTATTTGTTTAAAATTGAAAAAAATAATGTATGCAATTTTTAAATATAATTTTGAAAATAATGCTAAAAAATCAAATACATATATATAATTTTTTTAAAAAAAAGACCAAACCCTTCATTAGAATTTTTAAATGTTTAATTGTTTAAAATTGAAAAAAAAATAATATATGCAACTTTTTAAATATAAATTTTGACAATAATGCTAAAAAAATTGAATATATAAATATTTTTTTTTAAAAAGACCAAAATATATTTAATTTTTTTAGCATTTATATATATTTGATTTTTTTAACATTATTTTGGCATTTAAAAAAATAATAATGATGGTAAAATTAGAAATATGAAGAATTAGTTAGGATAGTTTTGGAAGAAAAAAAAAAGTTTCAGCATTTGGCCAAATGCTAAAAGCTCAAAACTAATCCCTATTAGCTACTAGCATTGGGCTTTCAGCCTTCCCAATGCTAGCCAGCCTTAGCCTTCACTTGAAAGTTATTTCAAAATGATTGCCAAAAGCTTGATTCAAAGATTTCCTCAAAGGCCTTTGGAGGCTGAAAGCTCCTTGTGAATGCTGAACCAAACGCACCATTAGTCATGTCGAAGTTGTTTTTCGTGTTATCTGTAAGCGTTCAACATATCAAACTCCTAGTTAGATTTGCAATGGTTGTACCAAAGGACATGGAACAAATTCTTAGGGAGGCTTGGGGCGCGTTTGGTAACATTTTTGTTCCGGGGAATAATTTTTTAGCAAAAATAGTATTTTTTGTTTCTGTTCCTGGGAAAAAAATTTTAGTATAAGAATGCGTTTGGTAACAGCAAAAAAATTATACTCCAAGAATAGAAATGCATTTGGTAAACTTGTATAATTTATTTTATTTCTTTTAATTTTTAAATATTTTTCCTTTTTTTTTTCTTTCTTTCTTTTGGCCAATCGCTGGCCTCGGCCATGGTTGATGGCCTCGCCCAAATTCGACGACGCTCCGGCGAGGTCGCCGGCCATGGGCGAGGCCGACAACCAGCCAAAGAAAAAAAGAAGAATAAAAATGAGAAAAAAAAGAAGTGTTTCTCGAAGTGTTTTTAGAAATAAGAAACAAGTATTTTCTACTTCTTATTTACATTACAAATCTGTTCCCGGAAATAAAAATATAAATAAACACGTTTCTATTTTTTTTTTGTTCTCTAGAAATAATATAATAAAAAAAAAATTTTGTTCCGAAAAAAAAAAAAAAAAATTTGTTCATGGAAACAAAAATATAAATAAACAAACAGCCCTTAGTTATCTAGGGCGCGTTTGGTAACGATTTTGTTCGGGGTAGATTCTAATCGAATTGATTCTTTTTATTACGTCCGGGAACCGATTCTAAGCATTTTAAGCTATTTAATAACTGTCAAAATTTCGATTACGGAATAGAATTACGTTTGATACCATGCTCATTAATTCTATTCCAAATCAATTTATTTTAATTTTTAAATAATTTTTTACTTTTCTTTTCTTTTCTTTTTCATTTTTTTTTTTTCCTTTTTCTCATCATCATCTTCTTCTTCTTCTTCTTCTTGTGGCCGGTCGCCGGACCGGCGATCGGCCAGACAAGGGCCGGCGACCTCACCAGAGCGTCGTCAGCCCTCGGCAAGGCCGGCCCTTGTCGGCCGAGCCTTGCCGGCAGCTGGGTGAGGCTTGCCTAGCCCCACCTTGCCGGTGGCCAGGTCGGCCTTGCCGAGGCTGGGCAAGGCCTGCCGGAGCCATCGGCGGGGCCGGGCGAGCCTCGCCGGTGGCCGGGCGAGCCTCGTCGAAGGCCGAGTGAGTCTCGCCCGGCCACCGGCGGAGCTGGGCATCGCGAGCCTTGCCCAGCCCCGGCGAGGCCTGCCTGGCCACTAGTGAGGCTCGCCTAGCCATCGGCGAGGCTCGGCCTCGCTAGATCTTAGGAGGTCGAGCCTCGCCGGTGGTTGGGCGTGCCTCCGACGAGCTCGCCGGTGGCTGGGCTTGCCTCCGGCGAGCTCGCCGGACCTCGCCCTGGTCTGGCGAGCTCATCGGACCGACGGCTGACGGTAGCGGGCGGTGGTGGACGGCGGTCGCAAAATGGTCGAAGGGAAGAAGAAGAGTTTTTGGTTTTGATTCTCAAATTCATTCCCGAAATAAGAATCAACTTTTTTTTTTGTTCTTGATTTTATTTCCAATCTATTCCCGGGAACAAAAGTTTTACCAAATGTAATTCCAGGCCCAAACTGATTCTGAGAACAAAGAATCAGAATTTGATCCTGTTTGGATGGTTACCAAACAGGGCTCTAGTCTATGCATGTGGTTGGATGTGCGAGGTCCGCCAAACCTACTCCCTCGCAGAAGTTGTAGTACGTTTGTACGGCGACTCTATTCTCAATGTATCAGTTCAAGTAGGTCGGCATCCCTCACCAGCTACTTACGAGCTATCCATTGCCTTGTCAATTCGGGGGCGCGTGCTGTGGTGGGCTAAGAATACTAACAGATTAACTGCCCAGCAGTAGATATTCAGATAAAGCATAGATCTTGCCATCACCGGTTAATGGCTTGCGTAGATTATTAGCAGGAGCAGCGTCAAGAATAGTAAAGTTCAGTTTATGAAATCGATTTACAAAGTAACACGCTAGATTACAACCATGCATTTGAATAAGCTGGTATTTGACCAAAATTAATAATAATAAATTGGTCACGCTCATATATCCAACAAGAGTCTTATCGTATCATTTTATAAGTTAAATTTCATAAATTGATATTTAAATCTCACTGAACTTTGTTGAAGGGAACATAATTAAAGCAATTGTCGAGGTGAAGAATGTACTAATGGAACTGGTCCTTTATTTATCCAAAAGAAAGTAAGTAGGTTATGGCAAAATGACAGTGAAAATGCACACATAACAAGTTTAAGGACATAAAAGGGTTCCTATCACTGTGTGTATTATCAAATTCACGGTCCATATTTTATGACTATGATGATATGAGTATGAATTTCACCATATCTGCAAGCTTTCAAAAAGGATTGGACTGTATATATATAATACACACGTACAAATTCAAATAATCGAGGGAGATTATTAAAAAAAAAAAACACAAGGCAATCGGACTCCATTGAACATGGAGAAAGGACAAATTAGTGGCTAGACATATGACAAGAATTTTGAGGCCAGTTTTGTTGATATGATAGTAGGCGATAATATTAGTTATTTTTGTGATCCCACATTTTAGACCCGCATTTTCTCTTAAAGGTTGTGACTGTTCGACATAAATTTTTCCACGCTTCGTACCCTTTCGTGACAACCGTTCGTCTTGATGGGAGACAATGTATAAATAGGGACGTACGTCCATTTCTGACGGGTGATCAAGGTCTAACACAAAATCCTCACATTTTAGAATACACCATCAGTACGTGAGGAAATTTGGTTAGTAGAGTGCGCCCATTATCTTCTTGATTTCAGGCTTTTCTGACGAACGCGAACAAGAACAATGGCTGGAGGTTTGTCTTCAATTAATCCTGGTTTCCGCATATGAATTTTTATGTCTAACATTTGGTATCAGAGCGTGTTTATAGCCTCTGCCTTGTTTTGTTAAATTTTGGTGTATTTTCGGTGTGTTTTCGTTGATTTTTCGGCCATTTATGTACATGAACAGTAACTCGGATTTTGAGGCCGAGAGAGAAACTCAACGATTCCGGGCAAAATCCGCACTACCCACCCCTTGATTTCGGACCCATTTGGTCGCACCGCCATAAGGAACGTTAGCCATGAGTTTTTCCGGTATATCGGAGTTTGCCGGAGGCTAATCGGGCGGCGGAAGTCGTGGTGGTTGAGGATTTGCGTTTGTGGAGTTTTTCGTTTGTTTTTGGGGTCAATTTTTGCTCATTTTCGCCGAATCTTGGACCCTTGTGGTCGTGCCGACGTTCTCTTCAAAACCCATGAATCATTTCGGTCTTAGATGGGCTGCCGGAGAAGAAACGGAGAAGAAATGGCGGCTGAAAATGACGAAAAACCGGCGGAGAAGCCTCTGTTCGCGCGAGGGAGAAGGCGCTTGGGCTCCACGCGCGCGCTGCAGTTGCAGGCGCGTGGACCCACGCGCCACGCGCCCATACGCGCGCGCAACCACTGCGCGCGTGGGATCCACGCGTGCGGCAGTTGCCGGGCGCGTGCAACGCACGCGCCGCGCGCCGGCAGCGCGCGTGCGTGGGCACGCGCCCGCGGGTCCCGCGCGTGCCGAGCACGCGCCCGTGCGCCGGACGCGCACGTGCTCGGCACGCGCCTGACGTCCCCTCTTCCGCGGATTCTTTTTTTACTTTTGCCCCAATTTTTAAATTTTTTTTTTTTGCAATCATACCCTTGGCCAATTTATTTATTTACTGTTCCGCCCTTGATGTATTTATTTAATATATCATTTCATGCATTGTTATGAATATTTTATGCATGAAATTTAATGTCCAATGATTCATATAATTAATTAATTAGAGAGTAGCCACAGCATCTTAATTAAATTATATATTAAAAGCCTCCGGATCATATTTAGAAATGGACATTGATTGTAATTAATTATATTAATATGATGAATTTTATCCCACAGGAATTTTCATTATATTAATATGATTAATTGGGATGAAATATCATATTATTTTTCTTAATTTACCCACAGGGATTAAGAAAATGCATATAATATGGTAGTTTCTTCATGAAGTAATTATGAATCTATTTAAATTAAAAACTTAGCCCACAGGTAGTTTTTATGTTATGTGATTCATATTGTGACATGTTTACATTGGTAAAACATGTTTTATTTATATTTGCCTCAAATTTTGTGACATAAGCATGATTATTTGATATGCGGTTTCGCAACCCGTGAATTTTCTCGAATTTAAGTTTGATATTCCCGTCTTGAATGGTGAGAACTATAAAATTTGGAAGGAGTCGAGTTCTTCTTCAATTGGGGTGGATGGACATTGACTATGCTATAAGGAAAGACGAACCACCTGTTCCTACTGATTCGAGCACTCCAGCTGAGATAACTCTTTATAACCAATGGGAGCGGTCCAACCGCGTTTGTGCCATGTTTATAAGAGCTAAGATATCTCCCAGTATTCGTGGTTCAGTTGCCCAGCATAACAATGCTAAGGCTTTATTGGAGGCTATAGATGCGCAGTTTGAAAGTTCTGAGAAGGCGCATGCCATGACCCTGATTATGAAGTTTTCATCATTGAAGCTCACTAGTGTTAGAGGTGTGCGTGAGCACATCATGCAAATGAGGAACATTGCAGCTCAGCTTAAGAACCTTGAGGTTGAGATATCTGAATCATTCCTTGTGTATTATATTCTGAATACTCTCCCACATCAGTATGCACCTTTCAAGATCTCTTATAACACACATAAGAATAAATGTTCTATTAATGAACTCATGACCATGTGTGTTCAAGAGCAAGAAAGACTGGTTATGGAATTTGGCAACACAAGGAAAGAATAAGGGCTATGGCAAGAATAAGGGAAAAGGTAAAATACCTCCCCTAGCTGACATTAAGAAAGAATCCAAGTGTTTCTTCTATAGACAGAGGGGCATATGAGGAAGGATTGTGTCAAATTTAAGGCCTGGCTCAAGAAGAAAGGTAATCCAATCTCTTGTGTTTGTTATGAATCTAATATGACTGATGTAAGTCACAACACTTGGTGGATTGATTCGGATCTACAATCCATATTTCAAATTCCTTGCAGGGTTTTCAAAACCACCGGAAGCCAGTGGGAAGTGAACAAAGCATCTATTCAGGAAACAAGATGCGTTCGCATGTGGAAGCTATTGGGACATATAGACTAGTTCTCAATAGTGGTTTTGTTTTAGATTTGGAAAAGACCTTTTATGTTCCTAGTTTTTCTAGAAACTTAATTCCAGTTTCAAGACTTGTACCTTTGGGATACTCTTTTAACTTTTCAGATTCAAACTTCGTTTATCATTTAAATCTGAAATTGTTGGGAGTGGTATTTTGTCTCGATGGTCTTTTTCGAATTAATTTACAAGACAATGCCTATTATGATGCGATGCATGTTCAAAATAAAGCTGGTATGAAACGATGTGTTGTGAAAGAACATTCCTCTATGTTGTGGCACCGGAGATTGGGACATATCTCCATAGAAAGAATTAAGCGATTAGTAAATGATGGAGTACTCGATACTTTAGATTTTGCGATTGTGATACTTGTGTGGACTGCATAAAGGGAAAGCAGACTAACAAGTCAAAGAAAGGTGCCAAGAGGAGTACAGAAATATTAGAAATCATACATACGAGATATTTGTAGTCCGGATATGGACTCATGTGGTCGAAATACTTCATCTCCTTTATAGATGATTATTCACGTTATATGTATCTCTACTTGATTCATAATAAATATGAAGCATTAGATGCCTTTAAGGTATTTAAGGCGGAAGTAGAGAAACAATGCAATAAGCAAATTAAGATCGTGAGATCAAATAGAGGTGGAGAATTCTATGGTAGATACTTCGAAGATGGACAAGCACTGGTCCATTTGCAAGATTTCTTCAAGAGCATGGGATAGTAGCCCAATATACTATGCCGGTTCTCCGGATCAAAATGGCGTAGCGAAAGAAGAAATCGGACCTTATTAGACATGGTGCGTAGTATGCTTAGTAGCTCCAAACTTCCTAAATTCTTATGGACTGAAGCACTTAAGACGGCAGTGTACATATTAAACCGAGTTCCGACCAAGGCTGTCCCAAAGACACCTTTTTAGTTATTTAAGGGTTGGAAACCGAGTTTACATCATGTGCGCGTTTGGGGATGCCCGTCTGAAGTAAGAATTTATAATCCACAAGAAAAGAAGTTGGACCCAAGGACCATAAGTGGGTATTTCATTGGATATGCCGAAAGGTCCAAGGGATACAGGTTTTATTGTCCATCTCATACCACTAGGATTGTGGAATCAAGAAATGCTAAATTTCTTGAAAATGACTTGATCAAAGTGGGAGCGATCGACCAAGGGATCATGTTCCTAAGGAAGATCATTCAGACACTCAACTTTCCACCTCAAGTTTAAGATTGGTTGTTGCTCATAATGCCCCTTGATTCAGCCCGGCTATTGAACAACCAATTGCTGAAGTTCCACAACCCGTCGATATTGATCCGGTAGATCCGGTTGTTCAAAGCAATTACGTAAACCTGTTGAACAATCGGTTGAGCAACATGCTCCTCAAGAGAATGTTGATCCAACATTGAGAAGATCTACTAGAACAAGGAAATCGGCTATTCCTAGTGATTATATTGTGTATTTACAAGAGTCGACTACAATATTGAGCCGAGAATGATCTGAAACGTTTTCACAAGCCATGGATAGTGATAAATCCAATTTGTGGTACAATGCCATGAAGGAAGAGATGAGTTCTATGGCATCTAACAAAGTCTGGGATTTGGTTGAGTTACCTGATAGTGCGAAGGCTATTGGTTGTAAATGGGTCTTCAAAACTAAGAAAGATTCATTGGGTAACATTGAAAGATATAAAGCTAGACTTGTTGCCAAAGGATTCACTCAAAAGGAAGGAATCGATTATCGAGACTTTTTCTCCTGTATCTAAGAAAGATTCTCTTCGTATTGTTTTGGCATTGGTTGCCCATTTTGATATGGAATTACATTAGATGGATGTGAAAACGGCGTTCCTCAATGGAGAACTAGAGGAGGAAGTTTACATGAAACAACCTGAAGGATTCTCCTCTAGTAAAGGTGAGCATTTGGTGTGCAAGCTTAAGAAATCTATATATGGCTTGAAACAAGCATCCCGCCAATGGTACTTAAGGTTTCATGATGTTATCTCTTCATTTGGTTTTATAGAGAATGTCATGGATCAATGTATATACCAGAAGGTTAGTGGGAGCAAAATTTGTTTCCTTGTGCTATATGTGGATGATATACTACTTGCAACCAATGATAAGGGGTTTCTACATGAGGTGAAACAATTCCTCTCTAGGAGTTTTGATATGAAGGATATGGGTGAGGCATCTTATGTCATTGGCATTAAGATCCATAGAGATAGATCTCGAGGAATTTTAGGACTGTCTCAAGAAACCTATATCAATAAGGTCCTAGAGAGATTTCGGATGAAAGATTGTTCACCAAGTATAGCACCCATTGTGAAGGGTGACAGTTCAATTTGAATCAATGCCCGAAGAACGATCTAGAAAGGGAACAAATGTGCAACATTCCATATGCTTCTGCTGTTAGAAGCTTGATGTATGCTCAGGTTTGCACTCGACCTGACATTGCTTTTGCTGTTGGAATGTTGGGAAGATATCAGAGTAATCCAGGTTTAGACCACTGGAGAGCTGCAAAGAAAGTGTTGAGATACCTTCAAGGTACCAAAGACTATATGCTTATGTATAAACGGACTGACAACCTGGAAGTGATCGGTTATTCGGATGCGGACTTCGCGGGTTGCATTGATTCACGAAAATCAACATCGGATACATTTTCATGTTAGGCGGCGGAGCCGTGTCATGGAGAAGTGCCAAGCGAGACTTTGACTGCTACTTCCACTATGGAGGCTGAGTTCGTTTCTTGTTTTGAGGTTACCTCGCATGGTGTATGGTTGAAGAGTTTCATTGATGGGCTTAGAATTGTTGATTCTATTTCTAGGCCATTAAGAATATATTGTGACAATTCAGCTGCAGTTTTTATGGCTAAAAATGCCAAAAGTGGCAGTCGAAGTAAGCATATCGACATTAAGTATTTAGCCATAAGGGAGCGTGTTAAGGAGAATAAAGTGGTCATTGAATACGTTAGCACTTGAATTGATGATAGCTGATCCTTTAACTAAAGGCATGCCACCGATGAAGTATAAGGATCATGTAACTAGTATGGGAATAGGTCCCATTATGTGTTTTGTCGACATATGAACAATTTTTGTTGTATGGAACTCTTATTCAGTTGTAATGTTGATTCTCAATTTTTGTGTACACATTTTGTTGTTTATGAGAATAACATTTATCTTTGATTCTGGAATAAACATGAGGTTTATTCATTAAGATATGTTGTCACATATAGGCTGATATTAAAGAAATAAGATGCATTGTGATACATGGAAGGTATTACTCACTCTTAGAGGACATGTCGCCATGATCCATGTGTTTTGTTTCTTTTCTTTAAGCATAAAGTTTTCGTGGAATTAGTTGAATGATCCGTATGATGAAAATGATGGGATCAAGTGGGAGAATATTAGTTATTTTTGTGATCCCACATTTTAGACCCGCATTTTCTCTTAAAGGTTGTGACTGTTCGACATAAATTTTTCCACGCTTCGTACCCTTTCGTGACAACCGTTCGTCTTGATGGGAGACAATGTATAAATAGGGACGTACGTCCATTTTCGACGGGTGATCAAGGTCTAACACAAAATCCTCACATTTTAGAATACACCATCATCAGTACGTGAGGAAATTTGGTTAGTAGAGTGCGCCCATTATCTTCTTGATTTCAGGCTTTTCTGACGAACGCGAACAAGAACAATGGCTGGAGGTTTGTCTTCAATTAATCCTGGTTTCCGCATATGAATTTTTATGTCTAAGAGATAATTGACATTTACGTAAGATACACAACGCCACCTATTAAGGAAAAGAAGAAGAAGTTTGGACATGAATTTTTAGTAGAATTTTTTGTTGACAAATGCCTCCATCTCAGTAAAGAAAATTCGTCAATTTGAAGGTGTTGTCTTTTCCACGTGCTATTTAGTTTTCGTGCCTTTCGTTGCCACGGATTTCTTCGATTTCTTAGGGGGCATGTTTGACGGATTTCGAGAACTCCCATCAATGGATGTCGAAGCTTTGTGATCCCTCCTCAAACATCACCCCCACGTTTCCCATGCGGTTTCTACTTACAGATTCCATATACACAACTGTCGCTAGGGCTCGTGTTTTCTTGTGTCTCTTGTTCGAGGAAATCTCTCTTGTCATCTCCGATTGATGAGTTACAAACACGGACAAAGGCCACTCGTGATTTTAATCCTAATTAGATTTGCATGTGCGACGTCTATATCTTGTAAAGCACCGACGATAGAGGAGAAAAATATAGCCAGATTACGAGTTCGACCAATCATCGCTTATAAGTTAAATCAATGCCAGTGAGTGTCTCTAAAGTGCTCATTAAACATACTAAATAACAGACGATCAATAAATTATTCAACAATGGGAAGTAGGTGATCGTTGTCTACCCTCTAGCAGTCTAGCAGCACCGGCCCCTCCTTCCTTCTGTCATTCTGCGAAGACCCATCAGCTTGATAATAGTTCGTTTGACTCGCTTCGCTCACTTAACAAGCCTCGAGCTCGAGCCTGAGCTAAAGACGCCATGGCTTCGAAGCTCGGGGTAGTCGGGATAGCACTAGCAATCGCAGCCGTCGTCCTAGCTCTGAAACCGCCGGCCCATCTCCTCCACCCGCCTCCCGTCCCGGGAGCCCGCGACCGCCTCCACGCTTCCAGGGTGGTGCCCGTCACGGGCGCGTTCGGGCCCGAGAGCCTCGCCTTCGACCCGAGCGGCGGTGGCCCGTACACCGGCGTCGCCGACGGCCGGATCCTCAAGTGGGAGGGCGACGAGCGTGGGTGGGTCGACTTCGCTTTCACTTCGTCACGGAGGTACGGCATTTGAATCAATAGAATGGTGATTTCGCTCTTCATCGTCGACACGTTTGATCATTGGGGTTTTACTTCCATTCCATTGTCGGCGCGCAGTACATTGGCGAATATTGATTCACAAAGTTTCATATATTTGAGTAACATGGCTGAGAACATGACCAATCTGTTCAAATGCAGTCAGCCCCGCCATTTATTATATTAATTTTTAGAGCGCTCTTAGCACATTCAGCATTAGACGCCATTGTTGGCAAGAAATGTCCCGACTGTCACCAAATTGCTGTGCTGCTAGGAAGGAATGCATTCGCCCATTTGCACCGGAGTTGGAGCATGTTTGTGGAAGGCCTCTAGGACTACGTTTCGATAAGAAAACTGGAGATCTCTATATTGCGGATGCGTACTTCGGGCTAATGGTGGTGGGTCCAGATGGTGGTTTGGCTACTCTGGTGGCCAGTGAAGCTGAAGGCAAACCCTTCCGGTTCACCAATGATCTGGACATCGATGAAAGCGAAGATGTGATTTACTTCACAGACTCGAGCACAACTTTCCACAGAAGGTAAGTAAGGCACGGACAACATCAATGCTAAGAAAAAGATGTCTGGACATCGATGGGCTCTTATGTCCATAATAACGTGGGATAGTTCAACAAGATAACTATCTGTATCGATTTTTACATGGTTAGGATGTGAAAACAAGATAACCAATTGTTACATGGAAGTTATTCGTATTAGTGTCATGGTTCAGTCAACTGATTTTCAGTGTCATAGTCGCACCTCCACAGCAGCACCCAACTTCTTTTCATTATAATGACTGAATAGTCGATACTGTAACCCGTTCTCCGTATGCATACAAGAAACTACTTATCGCTGCTAATTCGTGTTTCCAGACAATTCATGAATTCATGTCTAAGTGGAGACAAAACTGGCCGGTTGATGAAATATGATAAGTCGAGCAAGGAACTGAAAGTCCTTTTGCGAGGAATCGCTTTTGCCAATGGAGTAGCGTTGAGCAAAGATGGTGTGTTTCTGTTGGTGGCGGAAACTGCTACTTGCCGAATCTTGAGGTTTTGGCTTAAGGGACCTAACGCAGGAAAGTTTGACATCTTTGCTGAGTTGCCTGGCTACCCAGACAACATCAGGAGGAACTCCAGAGGCGAGTTCTGGGTTGGCTTGCATGCAAAGAAAGGACCCGTCAGTAGGTTCTTTCTTTCCAGTTCTCTCATTGGGAATTTCGCTCTAAGACTGCCGATCAGCTTCCAGCAGCTGCACTCGCTAGTTGTGGGAGGGAAAGCTGATGCCATCGCCATCAAGCTGGGTGAGGAAGGAGAAATTCTGGAAGTGGTGGAAGACACGGAGGGGAAGACCGTGCAGTTCCTCAGCGAAGTTGAAGAGAGGGATGATAAGTTGTGGATTGCGTCGGTGATGAGGCCTTTTATTGCCATTTACGACTTGAACTGAGCTACGTATTCTCTCGAGTCGTGAAATTGATCCGTGTCGTGATCTCATCCAACTAAAGCTGTCTTTCGCGCGCACCATCTCATCGTACTCCCTTTCGTCGTCGATTCAGCCAAGAAACGAAGAGGGTATGCTTTTTCTTTCCTTTTCTTCTTCTCTATCGATCTACCCATGTCGAAATCGCTTTCCGCATCTTCTGTACGAGTTCCAATAAATCAAACTCCTAGTTAAATTTGCAAAGGTTGTACTGAAGAACATGGAATCGATTCTTAGGGAGGCTTGGTTACCAAGTTCATGAAAGTGGTTGGAAGTGAGAGACTCTACTCAAGGAATCGTTCGTGTAGGTCGGCATCCATGACCAGACACCAGCTACTAAAGCGCTACGAGCCATCGATTGCTTTTGACAATTTTTGTGCGCGTGTTTTGGTGGGCTACGAATACTATGGTGGATTAGCTATTCAGCAGTAGATATTCATCTAAAGTTCAGATCTTGCGATCACCAGTTCATGGCTAACTTAAATTATCAACAGAATAACCCTACGCATGGTACGATCGGGCTATGAAATCAATTCAAAAGTAATGTTGTAGACTGTAAGCACGCGTTTCAATAAGCAGATCATTCTCAAGTATCCAACAGAGCCTCCTCGTACCGTTGATATAAATTGATTTCGTAAATAGGCTTTTATGTCCAAATTTGATGCGGGAGCATCCGATTCTATGGAACAATCCTTAAGTTCCAACATGGTTCCGATGACTAGTCAAGCAATGTCGATGTTCATTCAAGGCAAAGTAAATTTTGGTCATTACTTACTTTGATGGTTTCAAGTTGAAGATGTTGACATGAGGATTGTCGACCAAGTTATTGATTAAGGAGTTATCGATTTTTCCATGCAGGTTTAAGTTACCAATTCACCAGAATAGTTGCCGATTTCAAAGAGGTTGTTCAGAGCAAGTTTCTTGGATATTGATCTCAAAAGATAGTTATTTTCTGGTAAAAGTTGGTGGACAAATTTTGGAAGATGAACCACAAGGCTCATGAGCAAAGATTTCAAGACTCCACATCATTAATGCATTTTCTAGTTCCCGTGTCTTTAATGTTGGTCTATTTCCTATGTCTTGATTCCCTATAAATAAAGGAGAGTTCTCAACTATAATGCAAAGAGTTGATGATTATATGAGAATTCCTCTACATGAGTGAAGATTTATCTGATTCCTTATCTTAGTTCCTTGGTGGCAAATCAAAAGTTTTTTAACTCTTAGTGTTGAGCTGCCATTATCCCGATCATTTATCTTTGGCTGGTGGTTTGTGCTTTTACTCTTTGGTAATGAACCTCCCTTATCTTTTGTCCTTTTACACGTCATTCTATTATAACTCATCACACCATGTACATATACTTAACCAGAAAATCCCCATTTTCGGAATTACTCATCCCACGGATGCATCTAAATTTATTACTTATCCAAAAGAAAAGGAGTCGGTTGCACCAAATAATAAATATGTATCCATTCTCCAACCTAACAAAAACAGTGAAAGGCTTGACTTTCCAGTCCTAGACAATTTCGGCTTGACTGTTGCCAACTTGCCATCGGACAATAGGCGTCACTTCCATATATGGGAGATTTTATTCCGTATGGTTGCATTCAATGTCCAAATTGACAATGAAAACGCATGATGCATTACCCTTTTAAGGACATAAGAAAGATCCTTACCACTATAAATGTCACCTAGTTTATGGTTCATATCATGTGACTACGAAATATATTTGCCAAACACGGTGTTGTCTGCACGTATTTTTGTTTACATTGTCTAATTTGTAGAATGAAATTTTAAGCCCTAAGAATTCAAAAAAACTAATCTTTAGACCTTGAAAATGAAAAAAGAACAGGAAAATTGAGGGTTGGCAAATGTAAAGCTTAATTGATTTTGCTAAATACAAGGCGCGTAATTAGAGAATTGATTTTTGTAAGATCCGTCCTTTTTCTACGCAAAACTTTCAACTCCATGACTACTTAAGTCTGACTCTCGCTATTCCACAAAATACACAGTAGAACGACAGAACATGAACTTTAAAAGAATTTTGTTAACACATGTCTCTATTTTAGCATGAAATATCTATCATTTTTAAGGTATTTTCTTTCTCGTATTATGTATAGTCAATATTTATATTTTTTTACTAAATATGATTAACGAGTGTCTATAAATGGGAGGCCACTACATTGTAGGATTTTTTTTTTTTTGACAAAAAAAGGGAGGCGCATTAAAGTGAAAAGGATTGTTTCACAAAAGAAAAAATAGTGAAAAGGCTAAAAATGCTGATTTCAGTCATATCAGAATTCAGTAAGTTTCTCCTTTTAGGTTTATTCTTGTCAATCAAGATCTTACTAATTGTAGGAAAATCAGCCGATGAAGCTGACGTATTCATCTCATTTCTTCAAATGATGACACCCATATGGCCAAAGAGCGTTGAAATTTTTTGCGCCACTTCAATTAGAAAACGGCTTAGCAATTCTCATAAAATCACTTCGTCAGTAGTTATCAATGGGGAAATACATGCCAATGACATACGAAGGTCAAGTTCATGCCTCTACCTTCCTCCATAAATTTGAGTAGTTTGCAATTTGCACGCAATTGATAGGATTTAAACAAGTAATTTCTAGTTTTCAAATTGAAAATTCATGGTACACTGCAATCAGTTGTGTCAATTTTAGGGATTAATCACATACATCGCATCAGTTGTAAGGCCAAACAGTTCCCAAGTTCAATAGTTGGCCTCTTATAATAGCTTGGATTGTGCTTGCTTGACTGTACCATTACATTTGATAAGTATGCTACAAGTTGAGCCATTCATGTTGTCTTGTATACTATGGACAACCGGAGTAGAAGATAATGATTTTACATGTGCGATATTTAAAGAAACACATCTAGTGACAAGTGACAACACTCAAGACAAGAAATCCGAAAGGTAATTGACTGCAAATTTTTTTATGGTGGAATATTGTTCCAAATTAAAATAAATGTTATATAAGAATTCATGAATAAAGAATACTGAATACTTAATGCGCACACAATATGAATAAATTGGACTTTTAATTTTTTTTAACTTTATTTTTTTTTTCTAAACGGTTAGGCAAGGACTTGATTTTCCACCGGCGTCACTTTATTACCTTGATACGATTGTCGTGGAATATTTGTATTACTGAAAATTTGTAAGAAATTAGTAATAAAAATACACCGTAATATATGTGGAAAAGGAAAAATTTATAAGATTTGGCATTTTTTTCAGGAAAGTTGTAGTAAGATAGAAGATATCCAAATTTTGATATTGAAAAGTGTGGGGAATAAATATAAATTAAGTTGATCAATGATATTTTACAGAAGAAGAAAGTCGATTGAAATTTTTTAAAAGGAGGAGGTGCTCAAAGGTAGATGCACATTATTTTGAGTATAGCTAGCCTGACGAGGCCATTATGCTGAATTTGTAACAGCGTTATTGGGACCATAAATCTTTCGTCGTGGAAGATAGGTAATTGAAATTATAGAAAAGCTGCGGAATGATGAGATTCATCTTATATTAATCTATTAAAAAATAAGTCATGGATTATGTCCTCTAAATCTTTTCGAGCCAGAATCTGGAAGTCATGGTTGATTGAATTGTGCTCTTGATTACGGATCGTAAATCTGATATTGTCGTAAGTATTTTATTAGTTTTCTTCACGCTAATCACTTTCCTTATTTTGTTTTTATCACATTAAAAATCTCACTGTCATCTCATTGAGGATATTTTCCTTCCAAATTTTCGATGATTACCTGAAGAAATTGGAAGACAGGGAAGGCGCGGTCTCTTTTGCGAGCATTCGCAAGCAGAAATCGGAAGACCTCATACGCAGGCCGTGAATTCGAATCGCAAGCTCTCCTTCTTCTTAGCAGCGACTGCCGTCGTCGTCCTCGCCGTCCTCTTCGCCGTCACCAGCTACTTACGAATTACGAGCTATCGATTGCTTTTGACAATTTATGTGCGCGTGTTTTGGTGGGCTAGGAATGCTATGGTGGATTAGCTATCCAGCAGTAGATATTCATCTGACGTTAAGATCCTGTGATCACCAGTGAATGGTTAACTTAAAATTATCAACAGAATTACCACCGTGCATGGTAAGATCGGGCTATGAAATCGATCCACAAAGTAATGTCGTAGACTGTAAGCACGCGTTTGAATAAGCAGATCATTCTCAAGTACCTAACAAGAGCCTCCTTATACCATTAATGTAGATTGATTTCATAAATTGGTATTTATGTCTGATTTTGATGCGAGATCATCCGATTCTATGGAACCATCCTTAAGCTCCAACATGGTTCCAATGACTAGTCAGGCAATGTCAATGTTCATTTAAGCCAAAGCAGATTTTTGGTCATAATCTACTTTGATGGATTCAAGTTGAAGATATCGACATGAAGACCATCGACTAGATTATTGATTTAGGAGTTGTCAATTCTTCCTCACCATTCAAGTTTTAAGTTACTGATTCATCGGATCATTTGTTGATTTCAAAGACATAACGATGGGAGGGTATTCAGAGCAATTTCCTTGGATATTAGTTGATCTCCTAAGATAGTTATTTTTTGGTCAAGGTTGGTGGATGAATTTTGAAAATAAACTATAAGAATAAAGAGTCAAGATTTCAATTCTCCATGTCATTAATGAATTTTCTAGTTGATGTTTTTTTATGTTCGTCTATTTCTTATGTCTTAGTTTTTCTATAAATAGATGAGAGTTCTGCACTATAACACAAAAAGTTGATGAATATATGAGAATTCCTCTACATGAGTAACTATTTATCCGATTCCTTATCTAAATTCATTGGTGGTTATCAAACAATTTTTTACACCTAGGTGGTGAACTACCATTATTCCGACTCTTTATCCTTAATTGGTGGCTTATGTCTTTCATTCTTTAGTGATGAACCTTTCATATCTTTCATCATTCGCATGTCATTCCATTATAATTTGTCACGCCATTTCCATACACTTAACCAGAAAATCCCCATTTCTGGAATCATTCTAACCAGAAAATCCCCATTTCTGGAATCATTCGTCCCACGCACACATCAAATTTATTACATATCCAAAAGATGAGGAGTTGGTTGCGCCAAATAATAAATATGTATCTTTTTTCCAACCTAACAAAAACCAGTGAAAAACTTGACTTTCGCCTAACAGTTGCCATTGGACAGTAGGCATCACTTCCATATATGTGAGATTTTCTTCCTTATCGTTGCATTCAATATCCCAATTGACAATGAAAACGCATGATGCATTACCCTTTCAAGGACACAAGAAAGATTCTACCCCTAAAAAAGTCAACGAGTTCACGGTCCATATCAAGTGACTATGAAATATATTTGCCAAACACGGTGTCGTGCACGTATATTTATTTATGTCATCTAACTTGTAGAATGAAATTTTACATCCTAAGGATTAAAAAAATCTAATCTTTACACCTTGAAAATGAAGAAAGAATAGAAAAATTGAAGGTTGGCGCAAATGTAAAGCTTAATTGTTTTTTAGAAATATAGGGCGCGTAACTAGAGAATTGATTTTTCTAAGATTTTTCCTTTTTCTATGTAAAATTTACTTTCTTTATTACTACTTAAGTATTGACTTTCACCATATCACAAAATACACAGTGGAAGGACAGAAAACGATTCGAACATTAAACTTAAAAGAATTTTGTCAACGCATGCCCCCGTTTTAAGAAGAAAAACTTAAGTATTTTTGTATAATTAATAGAAACAGTTTTTTCTATTAAATATGATCAATAAGTGTTTGTGTGACACTACATTACAGGATCTTATTTTATTTTTTTTACATAAAAAAGTAGGCGCATTAAAGTGAAAAGGATTGTTTCACAAAAGAAAAAAGAGTGAAAAGGCCGAAAATGTTGATTTCAGTCGTATTAGAATTCTCAATTCAGTAAATTTCTGCTTTTAGGTTATCCTTGTCAATCAAGATCTTACCAATTGTTGGAAAATTAGCCGATGAAGCTGACGTGTTCGTCTCAACTCTCCTAGATGGACGATGTAGACTCCTTGCCCCCTCATGAGTTTCTTTATGAAGACGTATCCCATTGGAGTCCGGCAGATCGGAATTTCGCATGCAGTGCGATGATGTCTTTGTTGCCATTGACAATAAAGTGGCTAAGGGACTGTTTTAGGGAAAACCCTTCTTTACGCTTTCAGGGGAATCCTTCTGTCGTTAACATGATGCCCATAGGAGGTTGCTACTAGAAGAGTCTTGCCAAACTACTTGTCAGGCCAAATGGAAAATACATGCGTTTCTACCGTGAGTGCCAAAGAGATTCCGAATTTGAGAGCATATATGGTCTTCTCACTCAATCTCGTTGTCTTTTGTCATTCGGGCCGAGGGAGACTTTTTTTTTTCCCCCTTCACCTTGCTTTTGGTGCTTAGCAATACACAATGTCGACCTTTCAATGAGAAATAGAAACAGAAGATGTGAATATAGTGGTTTACATGCTCATGTATCAGACCATTGGTTATGTTATCTATCTAATTGGTGGACATACACTGTTCAGGTACTTGTCACCGGTTCGCTGCATCTGGCAAGGGACGTGCTCAAGCTATTGAGGTCAATTGCCGTCTTTCGTTCTCATTTGTGTAAAAACTATCTCATTGTAACATTAGCATCGACATGTATTCATTCTTGAAATTGACTATAGCGAGCAGAGCAAAATTGACAATTGGGTTTCCTGTAGCTAAGTTTGTACTTACTCCTGGGATAGTAATGTAACTTCGCACGGTTTGAGGGGCTTCAGTTTGATCTTCCAATCTCGACAAGTCATCGCTCTGAAACATAGTGAAAAAATCTCAGCAGCTCTTGGTCACGGTTCAGATAGAACAACCTTGGGATGTAATAGCCCTTTGAAAATTAACCCATCTGCAGAGAAGAATTCTAAGACACTGGAACAAAATTAATGCAGTTCACACAAGTATCACAATCAGTAAAATCTAAAGTACTGAGTACTCAATCATTTACCAATCGCTTAATTCTGTCTATGGAGATATGTCTTAATCTCCGATACCACAACATAGAGGAATGTTCTTTCACAACATATTGTTTTATACCAGCGTTATCATGAACATGTATTGCATTATAATAGACATTGTCTTGTAAATTAATTTGAAAAAAACCATCAGATAAACTATCACTCTCAACAATTTCAGATTTAAACGATAAACATAAGTTTGAATCTGAAAAGTTAAAAGAGTAACCCAAAGGTATAAGTCTTGAAACTGAAATTAAGTTTCTAGAGAAACTAGGAACATAAAAGGTCGTTTCCAAATTCAAAACGAAGCCACTATTGAGAACTAGTCTACATGTCTCAATAGCTTCCACATGTGAACGTATCTTGTTTTCTGAATAGATGCTTTGTTTACTTCTCACTGGCTTCATATGGTTTTGAAAACCCTACAAGGAATTCGATATATGGATTGTAGATTCAGAATCAATCCACCAAGTGTTGTGACTCACATCAGCCATATTAGATTCATAACAAATACAAGAAATTGAATTACCTTTCTTCTCGAGTCAAGCCTTAAATCTGACGTAATCCTTCTTTATATGCCCATTTCTTTTGCAGAAGAAACATTTGGATTCTTTCTTAATGTTAGCTTGAGGAAGTATTTTACCTTTTTTCTTATACTTGCCATGGTCCTTATTCTTTCATTGTATTGCCAAATGAGCACTTTCTCCCAATTCCATAATTAGTCTTTCTTTCTCTTGAACACATATGATCATGAGTTCATTAATTGACCATTTATTCTTATGTATGTTGTAAGAGATCTTGAAAGGTGCATACTATTGTGAGAGAGTATTCATAATATAATACACAAGAAAAGATTTAGATATCTCAACCTCAAGGTTCTAAAGCTGAGCTACAATATCCCTCATTTACATGATGTGCTCATACACACCTCTAACATTAGTGAGTTTCAATGATGAAAACTTCATAATCAAGGTCATGGCATGCGCCTTCTCAAAATTCTCAAACTGTGCATCTATGGCCTCCAATAAAGCCTTAGCATTGCTATGCTGAGCAACCGAATCATGAATACTAGGAGATATTTTAGCCCTTATAAACATTGCACTAATGCGGTTGAACTGCTCCCATTAGTTATAAAGAGCTATCTCATTTGCAATGCTCGAATCAGTAGGAGCAGGTGGTTCGTCATTCCTTATAACATAGTCAATGTCCATCTACCCCAATTGAATAAGAACTAATTCTTTCTAAACTTTATAGTTCTCACCATTTAGTATGGGAACATCATATTTAAATTCAGAGAAATTCACAGGTTGCAAAATTACATATCAAATAATCATACTTATGTCACAAAATTTGAGGTAAATATATATAAATCATGTTTTACCAATGTAAATATGTCAAGAATATGAATCACATAATATAAAAACTACATGTAAGCTCATTTTTTAATTTAAATAGATTCATAATTACATCATAAAGAAACTACCATATTATATACCTTTTCTTAATCCATGTGGGTAAATTAAGAAAAATAATATGATATTTCATCATAATTAATCATATTAATACAATGAAAATTCATGTGGGATAAAATTCATCATATTAATATAATTAATTACAATCAATGTCCATTTCTAAATATGATCCGGAGGCTCTTAATATATAATTTAATTAATTAAAAATGTTGTGGCTACTCTCTAATTAATTAAATATATGGATCATTGGATATTTAATTTCATACATAAAATATTCATAAAAATGCATGAAAGGACAAAATAGTAAATAAATGTACCAAGGGGCAAAACAGTAAATAAATCGGCCAATGGCAGAATTGTAAAATTGCAAGAATGGCAAAATAGGAATTTTAAAATGGCGAAGGGGCAAAGAAATAAAAAGGCACGCCACAACACGTCAGGCGCGTGCCGAGCACATGCCTGCTTCCTCGGCGGGCGCATGACCCGCACGTGTGCTGTCTGCCACGCATCGCACGCGCCTGGCAACTACCTCGGCAGTTCCTCGCATGTGGGCCGCACGCGCCAACGGTTGGCTCCACGCGCCTGGAACTACAGCGCACGTGTGGAGCCCACCCGCCTTCTCTCTCGCGCATAGAAGCAACTTTTTGCCGGTTTTCGCCATTTTCAGCCGCAATTTCGCCACCGTTTCCTCTCCGGCAGCCCATCCCGAACACAAATAAATAATGAGATTTGGAGAACATGCCGGTACGACCACATGAGTTCAAGTTTCGGCGAAAATGACGAATAAATTAGCCCCAAATCAAACGAAAATTTTCCAAAACATAAATCCTCAACCACTGCGACTTCCGCCGCTTGATTAGCCTCCGGCGAGCATCGATATGCTGAAATAACTCATGGTTAATGTTCCTCATGGCGGTATGACCGTACAAGTCTGAATTCGAGTGATGGGTCGCCGGATTTTGTCCGGAATCGGCGAGTTTCTCACTTGGTCTCAAAACTCCGAATACTGTTCATCTCTCAAAAAAGCCCGAAAATACACCAAAAATTCGACAAAAACAAGGCAGAGGCACTAAACATGCTCTAATACCAAATGAAAGACATGAAAATCAATTGCAGAAGCTAGGATCGATTATAAACAAACCTCCAGCCATTTTTCGTATTCACGTTCGTAGGAAAATCCTGAAAATTCAAAAAAATATCGTGCATACGCTACTAACCCAATTCTCTCACATGTATTTCAAATGAGAGGGTTTGAGTTAGACCTTGTAATTGCCCGTCAGAAATGAACGTACGTTCTTTTTATACACTGTCTCCCATCAAGACAGTTACCAAATGGATGATTGTCACGAAAATATACGAAATGTGGAAAAACTTCATGTTGAATAACCGCCACTTTAAGAGAGAATGTGGGTCCGAAAATGTGGGATCACAAAAATAAATAACATTCTTGTTCATGCAGCTCATCCAACAACAAATTCAGAGCTGCCTCCGCCCTATCAAGAGTTGCTCGAGTGCCGACAGTGTTTGCCCTCCTCTACAATGGATTAATCACCTGTTCTTCGGTTTCATCGTGCTGTGTCTCTGCTTCTTTGAATCTCCTCAGAATTTGCTCCAGACGAAAGCACAGAGGGGTGGTCATGACTGACTGACTCGCTGACAAGAAATGGAGAACTCACATAGGGCGCGAAGATAAGGAGACTACATAGGTATCAAAAAGCAAATGACTATACTTCTATATCAAAGGAAAATGTTATAACTCAACTTTCTTACTAATAATCTCAGAAAAGCTACCTAAATCAACCATGAAATATCAAAAGACGAGAAAATCCTACATAATTAGCATTGCAGTTTTACCTTACGAGGATGCACGACATCTCTCTCTCACTCTCACTCTTCCCTCCCTCCTTTCTGGCGACTCAACTTTCCTTATAATGGCAAATTAAATCAAATATGAAGTACAAGACAACTTAGAATGTATTATATAATTAGCATTGGAATATTACCTTATATTACACATGACAACTCTGCCCACCCCCACCCCAAATTCCGCACACAACTGAAGGTTAAGCACAGACTCGGAAGCCAAAAATAAAAAATAAAATAAAATAGAACTAACTCACTTATCTAAGTAATCGAGGTTTTCAAGCAACGTAATCGATGAAAATTGAGCAGAGGATGAAAATCGAGGGGAAGAAACCGATCAAGATCAATGCTAATCTAACCGGTTTATCGCATGAAGATAAAGAGAAGAGAGTGACCAAGAAACAAGAACAAAAGAAGTTAGATTGCAAATTAACAAATGAAATCAAACATAATTTAACTCACTTATCTAAGTTTTCAAGTGACGTAATCGATGAAAATCGAGCAGAGGATGAAAATCAAGGGGAAGAAACCGATTGAGATCAATGCTAATCTAACCGGTTCAACGCGCGAAGATAAGGAGAAAAGAGTGACGGAGAAACAAGAACAGAAGAAGCTAGATCGCAGATCAACATATGAAATCAAACCTAAACAGATGAAATCAAACCTAATCTAACTCACTCATCTAAGTTTTCAAGCGACGTAATCGATGAAAATCGAGAGGAAGAAATCGATCGAAATCAATGCTAATCTAACCGATTCAGTGTGCGAAGACAAAGAGAAGAGAGTGACAGAGAAACAAGAATGGAAAAAGTTAGATCGCAGATTAACAAATAAAATCAAACCTAATCTAACTCACTCATCTAAGTTTTCAAGCGACGTAATCGATAAAAATTGAGTAGATGATGAAAATTTGAGGGGAAGAAACAGATCGAGATCGACGCTAATCTAACCGATTCAGCGCGCAAAGACAATGAGAAGAGAGTTGCGGAGAAACAAGAACGGAAGAAGCTAGATCGCAGATTAACAGATGAAATCAAACCTAATCTAACTCACTTATCTAAGTTTTCAAGCGACGTAATCGATAAAAATTGAGGGGAAGAAATCGATCGAGATCAATACTAATCTAACCGGTTCAGCGCTCGAAGATAAGGAGAAAAGAGTGACGGAGAAACAAGAACGGAAGAAGCTAGATTGCAGATTAACAGAAGAAATCAAACATAATCTAACTCACTTATCTAAGTTTTCAAGCGAAATAATCGATGAAAATCGAGTAGAGGATGAAAATCGAGGGAAGAAACCAATCGAGATCAATGCTAATCTAACCGGTTCAGCGTGCGAAGATAAGGAGAAGAGAGTGACAGAGAAACAAAAACGGAAGAAGCTAGATTGCAGATTCACAGATGAAATCAAACATAATCTAACTCACTTATCTAAGTTTTCAAGTGACGTAATCGATGAAAATCGAGCAAAGGGTGAAAATTGATGGAAAGAAATCGATAGAGATCAACACTAATCTAACCGGTTCAGCGTGCGAAGACAAGGAGAAGAGAGCATGCACAACATCTCTCTCTCACTCTCACTCCTTCCCTCCCTTCATTTAGGCAACTCAACTTTCCTTATAATTGCAAATTAAATCAAATATGAAGTACAAGACAACTTAGAATGTATTATATAATTAGCATTGGAATATTACCTTATACTACGCATGACAACTCTGCCCACCCTTACCCCAAATTCCGCACACAACTGAAAGTTAAAGCACAGACTTAGAAGCCAAAAACAAAAAATAAAATAAAATAGAACTAACTCACTTATCTAAGTAATCGAGGTTTTCAAGCAACATAATCGATGAAAATTGAGCAAATGATGAAAATCGAGGGGAAGAGAGATCAACGCTAATCTAACTGGTTTAGCGCGTGAAGATAAGGAGAAGAGAGTGACGGAAAAACAAGAACGGAAGAAGTTAGATCGCAGATTAACAAATGAAATCAAACATAATCTAACTAACTTATCTAATTTTTCAAGTGATATAATCAATGAAAATCGAGTAGAGGATGAAAATCAAGGAGAAGAAACCGATTGAGATCAACGCTAATTTAACCGGTTCAAAGCGCGAAAATAAGGAGAAGAGAGTAACGAAGAAACAAGAACGGAAGAAGCTAGATCGCAGATCAACAGATGAAATCAAACCTAATCTAACTCACTCATTTAAGTTTTCAAGCGACGTAATCGATGAAAATCGAGGGGAAAAAACCGATCAAGATTAATGCTAATCTAACTAGTTCAGTGCGTGAAGATAAAGAGAAGAGAGTGACGGAGAAACAAGAACGGAAAAAGTTAGATCGCAAATTAACAAATAAAATCAAACCTAATCTAACTCACTCATCTAAGTTTTCAAGTGACGTAATCGATAAAAACCGAGAAGAGGATGAAAATTTGAGGGGAAGAAACCGATCAAGATCGACGCTAATCTAACCGGTTCAGCGTGTGAAGTCAAGGAGAAGAGAGTTGTGGAGAAATAAGAACGGAAGAAGCTAGATCGTAAATTAACAGATGAAATCAAACATAATCTAACTCACTTATCTAAGTTTTCAAGCAACGTAATCGATAAAAATCGAGCAGATGATGAAAATCGAGGGGAAGAAACCGATTGAGATCAATGCTAATTGAATCGGTTCAACGCGCGAAGATAAGGAGAAGAGAGTGACGGAGAAACAAGAATGGAAGAAGCTAGATCGCAGATCAACAAATGAAATCAAACTTAATCTAACTCACTAATCTAAGTTTTCAAGCGATGTAATCGATGAAAATCGAGCTGAGGATGAAAATCGAGGGGAAGAAACCGATCGAGATCAATGCTAATCTAACCGGTTCAGCGCGCGAAAATAAAGAGAAGAGAGTGACGGAGAAACAAGAATTGAAAAAGCTAGATCGCAGATTAACATATGAAATCAAACCTAATCTAACTCGCTTATCTAAGTTTTCAAACAACATAATCGATGAAAATCGAGGAGAAAAAACCGATAGAGATTAACACTAATCTAACCGATTCAGCGTGCGAAGACAATGAGAAGAGAGCATGCACGACATCTCTCTCTCACTCTCACTCCTCCCCTCCCTCCTTTCTGGCGACTCAACTTTCCTTATAATTGTAAATTAAATCAAATATGAAGTATAAGACAACCTAGAATGTATTATATAATTAGCATTAAAATCTTACCTTATACTACACATGACAACTCGCCCACCCCCACCCCAAATTCCGCACACAACTAAAGGTTAAGCACTCCGTCCAAAAAAAAAAAAGGGTTAAGCACAGATTCGAAACCAAAAACAAAAAATAAAATAGAACTAACTCACTTATCTAAGTAATTGAGGTTTTCCAAGCAACGTAATCGATTAAAATTGAGCAGATGATGAAAATCAAGGGGAAGAAACCGATCGAGATCAACGCTAATCTAACCGGTTAATCGCGTGAAGATAAGGAGAAGAGAGTGACGAAGAAACAAGAACAGAAGAAGTTAGATCGCAGATTAACAAAATTAAATCAAACATAATCTAACTCACTTATCTAAGTTTTCAAGTGACGTAATCGATGAAAATCGAGTAGATGATGAAAATCAAGACGAAGAAACGGATTGAGATCAACGCTAATCTAACTGATTCAAAGCGCAAAGATAAGGAGAAGAGAGTGACGGAGAAATAAGAACGGAAGAAGCTAGATCTCAGATCAAAAGATGAAATCAAACTTAATTTAACTCACACATCTAAGTTTTCAAGCGACGTAATCGATGAAAATCGAGGGGAAGAAACCGATCGAGATTAATGCTAATCTAACCGGATCAGCGAACGAAGATAAGGAGAAGAGAGTGATGGAGAAACAAGAACGGAAGAAGTTAGATCGCAGATTAACAAATGAAATCAAACCTAATCTAACTCACTCATCTAAGTTTTCAAGCGATGTAATCGATAAAAATCGAGTAGATGATGAAAATTGAAGGGAAGAAACCGATCGAGATCGACGCTAATCTAACCGGTTCAGCGCGCAAAGACAAGGAGAAGAGAGTTGTGGAGAAATAAAAATGGAAGAAGCTAGATCGTAGATTAACAAATGAAATCAAACCTAATCTAACTCACTTATCTAAGTTTTCAAGTAACGTAATTGATGAAAATCGAGCAGAGGATGAAAATGAAGGGGAAGAAACCGATCGAGATCAACGCTAATCTAACAAGTTCAAAGGGAGAAGAGAATGACAGATAAATAAGAACGAAAGAAGCTAGATCACAGATTAATAGATGAAATCAAACCTAATCTAACTCACTTATCTAAGTTTTCAAGCGACGTAATTGATGAAAATCGAACAGATGATGAAAATCGAGAATAAGAAATCAATGCTAATCTAACCGGTTCAGCATGCAAAGATAAGAAGAAGAGAGTAACAGAGAAACAAGAACGGAAGAAGCTAGATCGCAGATTAACAGATGAAATCAAACCTAATCTAACTCACTTATCTAAGTTTTCAAGTGATGTAATTGATAAAAATCGAGCAGAGGATGAAAATTGAGGGGAAGAAACCGATCGAAATCAATGCTAATCTAACCGGTTCAACGCGCGAAGATAAGGAGAAGAGAGTGACGGAGAAACAAGAACGGAAGAAGCTAGATTGCAAATTAACAGATGAAGTCAAACCTAATCTAACTCACTTATCTAAGTTTTCAAGCGACATAATCGATGAAAATCAAGCAGATGATGAAAATCGATAGGAAGAAACCGATAGAGAAAAATACTAATCTAACCGATTTAGTGTGCGAAAATAAGAAGAAAAGAATTGCGGAGAAATAAGAATGGAAGAAGCTAGATCGCAGATTAACAAATGAAATCAAACATAATCTAACTCCCTTATCTAAGTTTTCAAGTGGCATAATCGATGAAAATAGAGCAGAGAACGAAAATCGAGAGGAAGATGCGTGCGAGTCTCACCTGGTTCAGCCGTGAAGAGAAGGAGATGGAGAGCGACAGAGAAAAAGAACGAAGCAGGATGAGCTACTTTGTAGTTTGAAGAAGTCGAAAGGAGAGCCCCTTCTTTTCTTTTCCCGCGACAAGTGCCCGGAATTCCACCAACACCGTTTTAGAGAGAGAAAAAGGAACTGCTTAAGGCTTGCTCTCTCCCCCCCACTTCAAGTTCAACCTTGTAAAAATATTCCTAAAATTTTGAAATTATTTTTAACTTTTCTTTTTGGTTTTCTTTTTTTCCCCTTTTCCTCTTCCTTCTTCCTTCGCCGCTGGCTGGCTTGGCGAGCGAAGAGCTTGTCGATCGGGCGGTGCTGAGGCCTACATATTGTGCCTTACAAATGTCTCATTCGTGCTGTATATTCCAATTCTAACAAGTTACATGCTCGAGTGCTGATTTAACAATAAACCTAGTCGCATCATCATCCCATTCAAATGTGGATCCAGCCAATTTTTTTTCTATCCAAACCTTCTCTCATGCAGCTTCTGGGATTAGGGCTAAAAAGGGTGGCGACTTCTTGGGATTTTAAACTCGTCACGTTACATTTTTCATTAGTTTAAAGCAAGGCTTTAATAATTTGATTTGCAAACGAGTAATAATTTCGGCAAAACTTCCAGACATGTCGCAAACTTTGGCAACGTCCAAAAAGGCATTTACAAACTATTACTTGGAGATTAGTGTACATGAACGATATAACCCATTCCTACGATAGGTGGAGCCAAAAGAGTACGGCGCCTTGATTTTAAATGTTCTTGAACGCCCGACATATCGACATGTCAAATACAAGGCTTGAGATTAAGGATTGTCATCTCATAAGGGCAGCCGCACTAGAGGCTGCAAGAAGCATGGCGACTGCCTTTCTCATTTCCTTGCTCTGCAGCACATGCAAATTTGGAGACTTTGCTTTTGTTGTTTCCTTGGAAGACCTCTTCATGAATCAAACAAAATGATGACTCATCATTGAAATACGAGCAGGGTCGAGTTAGACACGGGTTTAAGATTTGATACTTTTGAGGACAGAAGGGGTGATCCAATTTCAACATTGACCTCGCATGGGGAACTGGCGTCCTTTTTAGTTGTTTTAATCCTTTCTCTTCTTCATTCTGTAAATCGGCATCACTTTAACACCACCACTCTCGAAAGCTAGCAAAGCCAACATCATATTAAAGTATCAAAGACTACCATTTCAGCAACCTCACTCTCCTCTCTGTATCTCTCATACACTGCCGAGGAACTTAGCGAGTGAGTATGAGCCGAGAGATAATTCTTAAAGCACATTATAATTGGAAGGAGGTTACCGTTTGACTAAATTTTGCTCCATCCATGGCCCGGTGATCTACGCGAGGAGATTAAACTTCTGAACTTGAGTGAGAGGTTTGCTGACTTTCAGGGGAAGTGAAATCGAATCCAGCACAAATAAATCAAGTCACACTGCAAACAATCTACATGCAATAAAAGACACAGAATGAGAAACGTTCATACTGTGGCCTATGTAGCACCGACACGCGACACGCGACACGTGACACGACACGACACGACACGCGACACGTCATTTCTCAAAAAGTAGAGAATTTCGACACGTTCCGACACGTTAAATATTAAATAAATATTTTTATATATAAATGTATAAATAAGTAGGTCTCGTATAATTCAGAATAGGACTATAAATTCTATCGTTTGCAAGTTTTGAAACTGACTTTGATGGGAAACTTTGAATGGCGTTACTCTTAAAATCAATGAGTCAATATAGAGAAAGGATAAAATAAAAGTCTAACAATACTATAAAATAGAGAGAGTTATTTCGAAATCTCACTGCTCATCAAGACATTGACAAATAGCCTAGGTTCGAGAGACTTGTGGGAATTTCAAAAGATGTATGAAAAATAATAAGTTTTAAATCAATGCAAGGAAAAACTAATATTCATAAGCCCGTATGAATGAAGATTTTAAGTTCTTATGACAAGATTCACGCAACAACACCCATTACACCCATTCACACAAGCCACGAGACAAAAAAATTCAAGAAATTTACTAATCCACCTCAAACTCAGCGTGTGCGGCAAGTGAAGACTCGAAGAGAAGAGTTTGAAATCGTGCGCGCGCGTGCGAAGTCTAAGTTTCAACTTTTAATTTTTTTAATTTTTTTAAATTTTTTTCATATATTTATATTTAGTCCCCAAAGTTTTGGAAATTTATAAAAATAACCCCGTGCGTGTCGGAGTCACGTGTCGGAAATTCCGACTCTCGTGTCGGAGCGTGTCGGAGAGAGTTGACCGCGTGTCGGTTTCCCGACACGCGTTGACCACGTGTCGGAGCGTGTCGGAGCGTGTCGAAGCGTGTCGGACACGTGTCGGAGTGTCGGACACGACACGAAGGGTCCCGGAGAGTGTCCGTGCTTCATAGACTGTGGCTTACTCTTTTAAAATCGGATGTGCCTTGAAAATCCTCATTCGGGCCTCCTCTTTATTGGATATATTGTTAATATAGTCCAAAATAATATATTCACATACAAGCCCAATAAGTAAAAGCACGGTTATTTTGATCCATATGGGCCGGAGCTCAATAACTTGTATATAAAAACTCTAAGGTTCCTTAGGCTAGAGGTAACACTGTTGAGCTTTCCAAACTTGACGTCTCTTAGTGTAACACTTCAAGCAACCGTTTCTCTCTCAAAACCATAACCTCCAACAATCTTGAAATATTATGTTTGTGTGTTGGATTTGAGCGAGTAAGGTGTCTTCTTGAAGATTTCGTCGAGACGAACTCACAGGTGTAATTTACTTTCGATTTTGATGGTGGTATTGGCTGGAATCTGAGTTTGAAGATTCGAGTGACCAAAACCTTTAATTCAAAAACCCAAAAATTATAACCAATTTTAGAGGGTAAAACCACTTGAGCTTTATTCTACTCGTCGATACGAACGTTTTGAGTGGTCACTCGCCTCGATCGGAGGTCGGACAGAAAAGTTATGGCACTCAAAAGTTTCCATCTAAATTTTTAGCAAATTTTGACAATAAAATTTCTAATGAATTTCGATAGCGGAAATTTCCAGCAAGTTTCAAGGACAATGGCAATCCATCTTAAGGTTTTTGGGTGCCCCAAATCTGTGTTTGCGGTTTGTTTGGCAAATTCCATCTCTACAGAGTGGTTTGATCAAGGTTAGGGGAGTTATTCGACTTTGTGGCTCCAAAAACTCCAAGGTACGCTCTTTTTAACACTTTACTCTGATTAAAATGGCAAATCATATTTCCTATGATATTATAAAGTTACAATCATTTGATGTTACTAAATTTCATAGCTGGAAATTACATGTTCAATTTGGCATAAAAGAACGTGATATATTATATATTGTATTAAGTGATTTTACATCTACCATTGAAGATGTGGATGAATATAGTGGAATAAAGATGATGATTTTTGTAAAGATTACTTATTGAACTCTCTAAATCCTAATTTGGCTATGACTTATAGTGAGTATAAGACGGCGAAAGAGATATGAGATCACTTCAATGCTCAATTCCAAAAACAAGAGGGGCTCTCTAAAACTCTCCTAGCAAACAAATTCTTTGACTTTAAATTCACTTCCATAGCCTTATCTATGCACTGTTTAGCAAAGCCCTAACTCTCACCCATTCGGTGCTAATGAAAGTTGATTTCATCATTTGAAATGATGACACACCCATGGCCAAAGCGATATGAAATTTAATGCGCCGCTTGAATTAGGGAACGGCTTAGCAATTCTTATAAGTAGGTCGAGTTCATGCCTCTGCCTTCCTCCATAAATTAAAGTAGTTTGCAATCTACAGGTGAGATTTAAATAAATGATTTCTAGTTTCTCAATCGGAAATCCATGGACATTGCAATCAATTATGCCAATTTTAGGGATTAATCACATATACCGCATCAATTGTAAAGCCAAACAATTCCTGAATTTGATGGTTGGCCTCTTATAATAGCTTGGATTGTGCCTAGATGACTGTACCGTTACATTTGATAAGTGTTGGTACAACTTGAGCCAGCCATTATATCATGTCTATTATGAGCAACTAGAATAGAAGATAATGATTTTGCATTTGTGTAAAATTTGAAGAAACAAATCTAATGATGATTCTCAAAAGAGGGAAATCCAAAGGGTAATTGACCACAAATTTTTATGGTAACATATTATTCCAAAATAAAATAAATGTTATTTAAGATAAAGAATACTAAATACTCAATGTGCACATAAAATGAATAAATTGGACTTTCAATTTTTTTTAAAACTTATTTTTTCCCAAATGATTAGCCATGCGTCGTTTCATTACCCGATACGATTATCGTGGAATATCTTATCATTGAAACCTTGAAAGAAATTAGTGATAAAAATACATCGTACATTATATGTGGAAAAGGAAAAATATATAAAATTCGGCATCATTTTAATGAAAGTTGTAGCAAGATAGAAGAGATCCAAATTTTGCTATTGAAGTACGTGGGGGATATATATATATTAAGTTGATCGATGATATTTTACAGAAGAAAAAAGTCGTTTGAAATTTATTAAAAGAAGGACATGCTCCGAGGTAGGTGCATATTATTTTGAGTCCAGCTAACCTGGCAACGCCATTATGCTGAATTTGTAACAGTGTTAGTGGGACCACAAATCTTTTGTCATGGAATATAGTTAATTGGGATTGCAAAAATGTAGGGGAATGACGAGATTCACCTTAAATTAACTTATTCTTAAAAAAATCACGAGATCAAGTCCTATAAATCTTTTAGAGTCACGAATCTCGAGACCACAATTGATCGATTTGAGCTCTCCATCATAGTCACTTATTTAGTGATCTTATAAATAATTACAAATTATAAATTTTATATTGTAGTGAGTATCTTATTGGCTTTCTTCACCTGAGTCGCTTTCCTCATTTTATCTTTATCATATTAGAAATCTCACTGTCGCCCATATTTTCCTTCCAAATTTTCGATGATTTCCTGAAGAAACCGGAAGGCAGGGAAGGCACGTCTCTTTCGCGAGCAGAAATCGGAGGACCTCATACACTGGCCATGAATTCGAATCGCAAGCTCTCCTTCTTCTTAGCAGCGACCGCCGTCGTCCTCGCCGTCCGCTTCGCCGTCGACCCGAGAGCCCCCTCCGGCGAACTCGGGGCCGTGGACGGCCTCGAGTTGATCCCGATGGACGGCGGCGCGGTCGGGCCGGAGAGCTTCGCGTTCGATCCGCGAGGGGAGGGCCCGTACACCGGCGTGTCGGACGGGCGGATCGTGAAGTGGGCGGCGAGCGAGAGGCGCTGGGTCGACTTCGCCTTCACTTCGCCGAGCAGGTACGCGCCGCCGTCCACGTTAGAAAACCATTGAACTCGTCTGCGCTGCGCTGCATGTTTTTGGCTTTGGAGTTCGATCGCTCGTGTGCCGGCGACCCTCCGGTAGATGTTCTGGCGAACAGTGAAACGATGACAGAGGGGGAGAGACAGAGCGTGGGATGCGGTCGTCGTTGACGATGACGACGATTCCATCGAGGCTGGAGCCACGTCGCTCGAAAAGACCGTAGCCATTTTGATAATTGTCGTGGCTTGTTTTCTCTTCACACGCAGAGCCAAAAAAAATATGAAAGTAAAAACAGATGAATAAAGTAATTTTAAGTTGACGGGTTGGTTGATAATAATTCCTGGAAATTTGATACGAATGAATTGAGTAATTCCTTTTTTCCCATTAAACAAAAACTTGACCTAATTTATTGTTTTCTTGTTTGGGCCAGCAGCTTGTAATCCCGCCGCTTTCGCATTTGGCATTAATAGCCCATTCCGGTAAGCCCATGAAACGAAGGGAATCAAGTGTCTCAGTTTTTTTTTTTCCCTTCTTTTTACAGAGACATATGCGAGAAGCCACACAATCATCAGGAGATGGAACACGTCTGTGGACGCCCGTTGGGACTAGGGTTCAACCCGAGAACGAGCCGTCTCTACATCGCCGACGCTTACATGGGCTTGCTTGCCGTCGGCCCTGGCGGCGGGCCGGCCGCGGTGGTCGCCGCCCAGGCGGACGGCGTTCCTTTTCGGTTCACCAACAGCTTGGACATCGATCCACTTAGTGGAGCTGTCTACTTCACCGATAGCAGCTCGCAGTACCAACGAAGGTACATGTTACCATATATACATCGTTTGCCTCGACATTGTAGTCATTTCACATGCATGAACATGCTGCCTGGACATAAAGGGAAATGCCATGCAGGAACTATATTCCTCTAATACTGAGCGGGGATCGAACGGGGAGGCTAATGAAGTACGACCCGGAAAGCGACCGCGTGACGACAATCCTGAGCAATCTCTCGTTCCCCAACGGAGTGGTCCTAGGCGAAAGCGGCGACTTCCTTCTAGTCGCCGAGACGAGCACCTGCAGGATCCTCAAGTACTGGCTCAGGCCGCCCCCCGAAGCAGCAGGGGTGGTCGAGGTCTTCGCCCAGCTCCCCGGGTTCCCGGACAACATCAGGAGGAGCCCGAGAGGGGGCTACTGGGTGGGGATCTTCTCGAAGAGGACGGCGATCTTGGAGCGGGTCCTGTCGTCTTCCTGGATGGGGAAGTTCCTGCTCGGGCTGCCGATCGACGTGATGAAGGTCCACGGGATGTACACGAGCCGGAGAGGGAGGGGCGTGGGAGTAAGGCTGAGCGAGGACGGCGAGGTGGTGGAGATCTTGGAAGAGAGAGTGGGGAATCGATGGAGGTCGATAAGCGAAGTCGAGGAACGAGATGGAGGGCTTTGGATCGGGTCTGTGAACGTGCCGTTTGCAGGCTTTTACGAGGCCAGAAATCGTTGAACTAGGACGCCGGTGGAGACCTTGTCTTGTAAAAAGAATTTGTGGAATTTATTTTTGTTAGAATATTTTTAGCTTTTTTTTTTTTAATCTTGACGCAAGGAAGCAATAAAAATACTGACAGCCCATTTGATTTCGGAAGATATGGGCTCGTGATTGAAGAAAAATAAATCAGAAATTGTGCTTTCTGATAACTTTGTAATTAGAACTCAAATTTTTTAAATTGAGGATATCTTGATCCATGTGATCTATTTGCCTTATTATTCTTCAATTAAAAATTCCTGATCCGAAATTGGGAGGAGAGGAAAAGTTCAAATTTTCCACTTCACATTTTCCTCTCACTTTCTACCCAACCTCCCTCCCATTTTCCTCATCTCCCATTACTTCCCGAACAAATCCCATGGTGAGGTTCAACGGACAATGCATTGGGCTCCCTTTGAACGATCTCCCTAAATGCATCAGATTTTTACCGCGCGCTCGTGACATATTACAACATTTCATGTGGCGGTTACGGTTATTAAGAAATTCAAGTTGCAATGTGGGGAAGAAAGATTGGTCCTCCGACCAGGTGATGGCCGGTCCCTCATCAGAGAAGGCCGTGGCTGTGACTTGTAGACTAAGAAAACACCAGTCAACAAGCAGCTCTCCAGAAGATGCGAGGGAGGTACAGGTGTCCGACTTCATAATCACATATTCAATACGCTGGGACCGAGCGTGGGCCTTTTGATTAGTGCCCAACAGCGCATCACGGAAAGGGCTCAGATTCCATTGGAAAAGACGGAGGATCTGAACCAGACGCTAGGCCCTCATCAGAAAAATCGGTCCCCTTCCTTTTGAGTTGGGCCGTAAAAAGTGACAGCAAAATGGTTTACACCACCATCAACCCTATAATTTTTTGGGGTTTTGGAGACGTAAAATTCAGAGATATTTCTACCTAACGGAGAAGATAAATATGCACTAGGGAACAAGGGGACCATAAGGGAAGGTAGACTCCCCTATTCTTCTTTGAAAGAAGCTACCTCTGAGTAAGTAGGTATTATAGACTCTCCTGCCTGAGGTAAGGTGGTAGAACTTAAAATGGTTCTTGTTAGGTCAATTTGTGCTTCGCACATTACCTTTTAACCGACTTATTGGCCATGTATCCCCATTAAAAAAATACTGTGTGAAATAGTTCACATCACTCGATCCTAAAATATTTTAGGATTATCTCTTGACAATTTGAATGGTAAGAAATTTTTCATGAGATGGAAGCCCATTTTGGGCTGAAGACCCCCCCGTAAAAATTCGGTGTAATGACTCGAACAAATCCCGCTAACTTAATGAATAAGATGAGACGTGAGCAAAAATCGAGATTTGATGGAATGGAGGATTGGTGGTGTTTCGTGAGCTCGATAAGAATTCCTATGGTCCCCGAGATTTGACATTTCGAAACCGATGTGACGGATTGCGTAAACTCTTGATCCACCACATTCGTCGTCTGGCTGGCATGGGCCTTGGCCTTGGCCAATCTATTCGTACTACATGTCTGTATCGAGAGTGCCCGAAATCGAAGTAATTTCGGGAGCCGCTCGCCTCGTTGATGGAGACGAGCCTATCGGTCCGGTCCAGGAAAAAAAGGACCTTTCTCTTCCGCGGTTTTGAAAACGCAGATGCAGATATGCTCCACAGCTTATAAGAGGGACAGGCCCTTTCTCTTCCACAAGATCTCCCAACGTCTCCTTTTCAGAGCTCACAACCACAACCGCCCCCAACAAACACTGGCCCACCCCCTCTCCTGTCTCTGTTTTTTTTTTTTCTTTTTCTTTTTTTTTTTTCTTTTTTTTCTCGAGACATGGATTGTTCAAATCGATAATTTAAGTGACGAAATCGCTAATAACCCACTTTTCAAGAAGAATATCATAAATGTATTATTATATACTCGGAATTATACAGATGATTCAACAAACATCACCAAATTAGTGTCGGATCGGCTAGTACATTTCCGCAAAGCGCATTGAGAAATCGTAAAGGTATGCACGATAGAAAAGAGTTTAAAAAGGAAAGTGTGGATATTTGTATTTTTGGCAAATGCGATTAGTGTAAACTCAAATATGATAACTCCCTATCCGTGGCTTCATTACCTACCTAAGCTAGGTCTAAAGGTTCACCTGATCAAGCTGCAATATTATATAGTGCGCCGTCACTATAGCTTTTTGAGTTAATGAGAGAAAATTTACAATGTTTTAAACAAAAGCATAAATGGTGAATGATACACCGAAAAAGTTTTTTAAAGAAGTTGTGAAAGTTGAAATGGAAAGCTGGAGTAGGTAAAGGTGAGAGTATCTCCCTCATGTGTGATCAATTTTTAGTCAATCTACCATATTTAATGTATAAAGTTAGTGATGTGAGAAAGGAATGGAAATAGTGCGTGTGTGGATCATGATGTGACAAATTACGGTTTGATATTTGGAGTAATTATCAACAAAATCTTAAGCCTATTAGGCTTGTACTAATTTAGTTATAAACTTTCAATTTAATCGATTCAGTCCTAAATTTATTACACTTATACTATTTCAGTCATAGATCTTTCAATTGCGTCAAACCTTTCGATGATTTATTAATTTAGTCCATTCAATCAATAATTACCTAAAATTGCTAATGCGACAATTTAGTTAATATTGGTCATCCTATGTGACATATGACAAAATTTCTAAATTTTTTATTATTGTTTCCCTTTCCTTTTTTCTAACCCTAGGCTGACAATATTGCCGGCCACACGAGGGTTGTGAGGGTCCCTGGCCCAATGTTAGATAAACAAAAAAGAAAATAAGAAAAAAAAATATAAAAGTTTTTAGCACTATCCATGCCATCTTGGTAGGTGCAAAATCAACGGCATGATTGGGAATATAGATTTATCAAGCTTTAACGTAATTTGGCTGCATGCTTGAGTGTGTCATTTAGGTTCACTCTCATTCAAAAACTTACACGTTAAAATACTTTTTTCAAACACATCCATTTGAATTTAGCAGCTTGGTAGGTGTAGACAAGCTGGCAGAGCGATCCAAAAAATATATATGGGACAAAATGGAATGCTCTCTCTAATTCAACGAAAGAGTCCTAAACAAAAAAGCAAGCACGAAGTCACTATCTCGTTTGACCCATTTCACACGGGCCAAACATGTCGCCACATTCACATTCATGTCGTACCGGTGCACGTCGTTGTTGCAAGTTTACTACAACCATGTAATTGGAGAACTCACACGCCCTCTAAACTAACGGATATGTCTGTAATCTGTATTGCTTCGATGGAACCCCAAAAAGTCCGAGTAATCGTCATTTGGCTCTTTCTCTGGGCTGACTCCATTCACGAAGAAAACCGCCATAGCCATCTCCACCCGCTGTATTTTGGAATCGAGCAGAGGATACAAATATAGCTTGGTTTTTTTCGATTATTAAATAATTCGAAAATAGGAGACTCTTGGAACTGCGAAATGATAAAGATGAAAATGTTCATCTTTTTGCAACGTCATTTTCTCAGAACGGGTCAAAAGTCGTCCAAAAGCGACGGAGGCGTCTGACTCATTTTACAGCAAAGCCTGTTGATTAAATCATGGGGAAGAAGGGATTGTTGGACGCAAATTACGTAACCCCAAGATCTCCATAATAAAGAAAAAGAAACAAAGATAATTGAGTAGAAAGATTAACGCACTGTTTTGGAATCCATCAAATATAAAAGCGGAAGCGAAAAGGGATTATCCACTCATCGTGAGGGGATCCACTGTTCTGAAGCGGAAGCGGAACACAATGATATCCACGCGCAAAGTTCTTCTCCTCTATTGCCCTCCGTATCACCGGCCAATGAGGCGCCCCTTCACGTGTAGCGTTAGAAACGCCCTTAGGTGAGGATACATGTGAGAATTAGGGTTAGGAGGAGACTTGAAAGACTATTTATTATAGAGTTTCAGTGAGTCCTCTCATTACGGCCAGGCTCAACTCGGCCCACACTACCAAATTGACCCCATATATTAGACTAATTAAAACTTTCTATCTCACCTAGACCAAACCCCGTAAAACGGTAAACGTTAAACGGTAAATTACAATATCAATTAATGTAGTCCACAATTAGAAAAACTCTTACATTCTCCCACTTGGACTATATTAATTGAAATCGTACCTTATGTGCGCACATTGGTCCGAGAGATAATTCTTAATAGTCAATCCTATCCCATAAAGTCTTAAACACCGAATCATGGCGGAATCGCATGTATACACACAGAGCCTTCCATGGTCACGAATGTTCTCAACTTTATTAATATGGATTCAATATGGTAGTGTGTCGAATGGATAACATCTCTCATGAGATCCCCATTTGTCGCCACCATTCTCTTACCTTAGGTGTCACAAAAACTTGTGCCACTGTAGAGAATGCTTTATGGTTCCAATGAACCCACATATGTCTTATCCTTATGGTTAACCCTTCTTTATGTATCACAAGACATATGCACAAGGCTAATAACCGGATGCCCCTAGCCTTCACTCAAGGTTTATACAATCCCTTGAGACTTTATCAATATGTATTCAACATAATAACAACACATTCAAAATATTTTATTGAATGCAAAAGTTGATACATATCAAACCGTTACTAAGTGTAACGAACACAGATGAAACCTTTATCAGAGTAAAGCCAAAATAGCTCCCACTAAACAACAGTATCCGAAGATACTCCTAGGCCCATGCTTAATGACATGTCACTCAAATATACATGGACGTAGGTTTTTAATTAGTGGATCTCGCAATCACAACATCTGTGAAAATATGTTATATTATAAGTCACCTTTTTGTACCGTTTCTTTATAATAAAAAATATTTGACCACCATATATTTAGACCCCTTGAGACCTCTGTAGTAAATAAATAATACTACAAATTTGTTATCTCAATACAACCGTATGGGTCTATCCATCAAGTTAAAACGATCAACTCCGTCATGAGGTTCGGAGCCTAAAAGCCCAAGTAATGCCTAAAAGAATGTTACTAACACTCGCTTACATAGTATAAGATAACAAAGAACTTTATTTACTGCACTTCCTACTAACATAAATCGTATTCCGTTATTGATTGCATGTCATCGTAAACAGCCAACAAAGTTTACATCTAAATACTCTACTAAGCGCAAGAATTGAACATAGCTATAAATTAGCATATAATCTCTTGTCTTCTTTAAGTACCTTAAAACCTTCTTGACAAAGAACCCAGTGATCATGTCCCGAATTTGACTGATATCTCGCCTAGAAGTCCCGTCACAAAGACAACATTTAGTCTAGTGCAAATTCGAGCATACATTATACTTTTAAGTGCACTGACACAAGGTACACCATTTAATTAGATTTTTTCAATATCTAAATAAGGATAATGTGATAGATTTAGTTCATCACCCTTAACAACAGGAGCAATTCCTGGCTTGCAATAATGTATATTGAATATTTCCAATATACAATCAGCAAATGTCCTCCGAGAAAATCTAATATAATATGGCAAAAATAATCCTTACTGGACCTCGGTACAAAGGATAAAAGATGTCTCAAGGTCACAATTTGTAAGTAAAACATCATGTACATAAAGTATGAGAAAAATAAATTTCCTCCCACCGACCTTGCAAAGTATATTGAATTACTTTGTTCCCAATTGAACAAAATAACAACACTATGAAACTTTAATAATATTGTCGGAAACTTGCTTAAGACCATGAATTAGAATTTTTCAGTCTACACACAAGTTTATTTGAATCTACCGCAAAATCACACACAAGTTTACTTGAATCTGCTGCAAAATCATCCAGGTTGCACAATATAGATTTTGTATCTATTTGGCGTAACTCCATATATAAATAAATAAATAAACTATTAATGCCGCATTCACTCGAAAGAATCTCTTAAAGAAATAGTTATTTCTTCACTATAAACAATCCACCCCTCTTTCGTGAGTGAAAACTTTAGTTACCAATTTGGCTTTAAATTCCACAATCTTTCTTTGAAATTCTTTTAGTTTGTACACCAATTTGCAACTAATAAACTTGTGATCTTTAAACAAGTCGGTGAGTTTCCAAACATGTTTCATAGATTGTATATCGCCTTTTATGGCATCTAATCACATACTTAATTGACAACAAGAAACGACATTTATATAAGTTGCTAAAACAACAATGTAGGGGATATTATAATCATGCTCTCACAAATAGACTATATAGTATGATGATATAAATGATCGTCTTTCCTTAACAAATCTCCTTAATAAAACCGCAACCACTTCATTCCGCACTTGAGAGGTATAAGAAATTTCATTATAAATTATATCAAGAATAGTACATTGAACCTCAACAAGTTTAGTCTATGGTACAGGAGATTCCATAATTATCTGTATAGATAAAGACAAAGACACAGTGATCTTCCATCATACTATTATCTTTAATAGTCTGAGAGCAGCTATCCTCTACAATTACGTCAATATTTAGAAACTTTAGAGTATGTGATTCCATAATTCTTGTATCTTCTTTAGAGTCTTAAAATCAAATACCCTTTTGAACAATCTAGGTAAGATACAAAATAATTTCAAGTGAATCTTTTTGTCAGGATTTTCAAGCATAGTAATTAAGTTACCACCCCAGAATCTACCAAGTATTTGACAAATGACCCTTTAAGGCTATTTCGCATTGTCATACTTGCCAAAATACTCATTGCCACCGTTAAACCCGACAACTTTTAAATCATATACGAGATGTATATGTCATTAGGACTTAAACACAATTTTTGCAGATGTGTCCTAATTTCAATATCAAACAAGACATAATTTCAAGCAACTAAGGCTTCCTTCATCTTATAGCGGTGCGAAGTCGCGCAGCAAACCTCTTTTCAAGTGTTCAAGAATGGAACGCTTCATGGACAATAAGCAAATTCAATTGCTCTTTTCTCAAGCAACAAATCATATGTCCACAACTTAAAATTTGAAGCAGTAAAAAAAACCTCAATGATGACGGAATTACCATTTACGTAAAAGGTGACTCGAAAAACAAGCAATGTATATAATTAGCATCATGTGAGTACCGTGTAACTTGACGTACAAGTACACATCCAGAGAGTTACACGCATAATCATATAATCACCTTTGGGCAGAATACATGATATGCAATTGTACACTCCCCACATGATAAGGGTTATGAGAATATATTTCAATCTTCGTGAATTCATCACCTTTGGGCATATGAACCATTAGGATTGGTCACTCCTCCACCACACTATCATATATCCCTCCATGAACTAAGACACAATCACCTCCTTTGGGAGTATGACTACGCATTAGACCGGGAGACATCCCAATCAAATATACGAGACCGAAATTTCTCAAACCCAATCAAGCGTGCCACTTTGGCGGTCACAACTCAATTGAATCATTGAAATTCTCTCATACCCGGGGATATAAACCGTACTCATCACATACACCATATACATGTGATTTTAACTTTAGTGATAGGGGCATGTTATCACTAAAATCACATATCATGCTAATTACATTGCTTTATCCATTAATAAAAATTAATCATACGTATATATAAATATATATACAGCGAATCGAAAGACAGATTCCAATGAGATCATTGATCACAAGAACACAAGAAACTTCCCATAACGAGAGAATAAAACATCTCTTATGCACCCCAATTACATACTACCGTAACAACATAAAAGAATGCCGATCTAAAATATCTCTCACAAATTAACATCAATAGTAATACATGGTACACCATATCGACAAGCTTAACGGTGATCAACTATTGCTCATGAGTTTCATAAGGCAAAACATGACTCCAAGGCCAACAACTCGATTTATTAATCAATTTAAGTAACAAATATCATTACTTCAATCGGTGGCCTATAAATTGAGTCAAACCACGTAACTAAATATCTAAACTATAACAGTAGATACTATTGCTCGCATAAATATTGCCATACTCCTTAACCATAAAAAAATATTAACTTGATAGACATTAACAAGTGACCAGGATGAATTCATGTACAATATGAAGTAACTTAATCGACATGCATTACCCACATACAAACAGATATGTTAATTAGTACAATCGGTTTGGTCACAAGTTCTTAAGACGTCCATCATTCAAAGATTATCAGCGTGTCAAGGAGTATGCTTGAGCAACAAAAATTTCATAACCTTTATTTGTTTCTCATCGGTTCAATACATAGCTCAATTACTATTCCATATTGATTGTATCTCATTAAGCTAGCTTCAGTTCACAATAAAGTTTGATTTTAACTGATGAATCACACCAATATAATATTTATGTGATAACATACCTGTAACCCAACACTTATATTTCCAATTTTCACAGAAAATATAAGAAAAATACGCAAAAATACACTAAAAATACACGTATTTAGGGTTCCGTATGTATTTTCACATCCATAAAATTATCAAATATGTAAAATAAATACACCACGACGTAGAGGACGGCCATACGAATCCAACGCCGCCAGCCACGCGCCGATCCGACGCTCCACGCGCCCTCACGCGCCGCCTAAGTGCGCGGCGCGTGGAGCTCACGCGCGGCGCGCGTTCGACGCCCGGGCGGCGCGTGTCCGCGCGTGGGGCGCGTGCGGCCTCCCCCGGCGACGCGCCGCCGACCGTCTTGCTCGTCTCGTCGAGTCCAGGTCCGAATTTGTGATTTAATTTTATTTTTATTGAATAAAAAATCTCGAAAATCACAAATTAGGGCAAGATCCGTACGAATTAGGGCTAATCCGTACAAATTAGGGCAAAACCTTTATGTGTTCAAGTTCTAGGGTTATGGTTGCTCTGATATCACATGTTGGACGCAAATTACGTAACCCCAAGATCTCCATAACAAGAACAAGAACAAGCATAATTGAGTAGAAAGATTAACGCACCTGTTTTGGAATCCATCAAAATAAAAGCGGAAGCGAAAGGGATTACCCACTCATCAAGGGGATCCACTGTTTCTTGAAGCGGAAGCGGAAACACAATGTTCCACGCGCAAGTCCTTCTCCTCTATTGCCCTCCGTATCACCTGGCTCAACGAGGCGACCCCCTCACGTGTAGCGTTAGGAAAACGCCCTTAGGTGAGGATACATGTGAGAATTAGGGTTAGGAGGAGAGACTTGAAGACTATTTATAGAGTTTCCAAAGTCCCCTCTCATTACTGGGGCCAGCTCAACTCGGCCCACACTAAAAACCCCATATTAGGACTAATTAAGAAACCTTCTATCTCACCTTAGACCAAACCCCGTAAAACGGTAAACGTTAAACGGTAAATTACAATATCAATTAATGTAGTCCACAATTAGAAAAACTCTTACAGGGATGGCCACCCGTATCGTGGGCCCTACCTTCACTATATACGTTACTTTCGGTGATAGACTTTTTGCCCATAGCCCTCGAACTTTGCTATTATATTGTTCGAATTTCATAATTCATACTACTGCACATTGGCTTCCAGCTTTGGTAATTATTCGACGAGATATGATTGGATGATAATCTTTTAACTTTTAGCAAGAGTAGTAATATATTTTGGACTAAAAAATATGAAAAAATAAATTATTATAAATTATTATGAAATTCATTTCTCCAAAAATCTATATAACTCACAATTTTTTTTTGAATGAAAAGTAATAAATATAATGAGGAAAGGCCATTTGTACACCAGATCACGGCACTAAAACATAGACTCCAAATAACTAAGTCATAACGAGTGAATGGATGCCGTGATGCAAAAGCCACCAAATCGCGGCAACGACTAAACAGCAAAAGGCAAGCACGGCAAGGACAATCGGCTAAAAGCACCAAAAAAAAAAACCCTACCGAGGAGGAGGGAAGCCCACGGCTGCAAGTAAGCAGAAGGGCCCCTAAGGAGCCGCAAGACAGGCATAGGGTAGGCTACGAGTCCCCGGAGAAGATAATAGGGTCAATGCCTAACTTCGTTGCAACCTTTGTTCCGAAAATTATCTTCAACGTTCCTGAAGGTAATAGCTTTGTCTCGAACCACTAAAAGAAGATGGTTCTTCATGGCCAGGACCGAAAGAGGCAAACTCACAGGAAGTTGTTTCTCTCACAATAATTCAAAGATTATTATGCTAGTAAAGTCTTTATTCAATTAGATTGAGAATCAACAAGTATCCTAGTTTATATGTATACTTGCTAGGTTGTTTAAAATACAAATTGGTGCTAAGGCACACCCATTGTGTTACTCTTGCACAGGGAAAAGTTCGAAAATGTATGAAGTGAGCGGTTGTTGTATATCGTTTCTTCTCCCGTGATAGAAGTAGACATGTTTTCCAGATAATTGTACTCGATTTTTTTATTGAGACGGCACATTTGAAATATTAATCTTAATTGAATTCAAGAGAGTTTTCCGTCACATGTTTCTTATATAAATTACAATATTTCATGTAATGATTGCGGATATTAAGGAATTCAAGATGGCAATGGGCGCGACGAAAAGATTGGCCCTCAGACCGCATGATGGCCGGGGCCTCATCGGAGGAGTAGTCGCTGTAACTTGTAAATTAAGAAAACTCCAACTAGCAAGCAGCACTCCAGACGATGCAAAGGGAGGACCGGCGTCCGACTTCAGAAGCACTGATTCATACGTCAGGACCGAGCGTGGCCCTTATGATCAGTGCCCATTATCGCATCACGGAAAGGGGAGATTCCATGGAAAAGAAGGATATGGACCAGACACTAGGCCCCCATCCAAAATTGGTCCCCTTCCTTTTGCTTTGAGAGGTTAAAAGAAAAGCGATAGCAAAATGGTTCACATCGATCAGCCACAAAACTTTTAGTTTTTCCCTTAGTAGTATAAATGAAGAAATTTTTTCAGGACATGGAAGCACGCTTTGGGCAAAAAAAAGATCTCGTAAAAATTCGGTTTAATGACTTGAATAACTCCGTTAACTTTATGAATCGAATGAGACACGAGCAAAAACCTAGTAGGAGGGACTCGAATATGAAACCTAATGGTATGGAGGATGAAATGTGTTTCGTGAGTTTGATAGAGTTCCCGTGGTTCCTGAGATTTGATCCTTTCGAAACCGACGTGACAAATTATTGAAGCTCTCAATCCATTCCGTAATTGCTTGCGCGCGCCAATCCATTCAAGGACACGTCTGCCTTCGTGTTTCCGGGGCTCCAATTATTGGGAGTGCCTGAAACCAGGTGATTTAGGAACCACTCAACTCGCTGATGGAGACGTGGCCATCGGTCCAGTCCGAGAAAGGATTATCTCCCTGTCGGAGGAAGACGGGCCCCGCGGTTTTGTTGATTGCAGCGTGTCTCACGATCGAGACGCCGATGCCGATATGATCCCCAGCTTATAAGAGAGGCAGGCCTTCTCTCTTCCACAAGATCCCCCCAACGTCTCCTTTTCGGAGCTCCCGACCACAACCCCCCAACATACACTGGCCCACCCACACTCCTGTCCCTTTTTTTTTTTTTTTTTATTTTGTTTTTAGAGAACCACTCATTTGAATCGATAATTTACATGACAAACTTCACTAATAACCCACTTTTTCGAGAAAAATATCGCCGACATCTCATTGTAAATTTGGAATTACGTAAATGACTCAACAAGCGTGGCCAAATTGGTGTAGGATCAACGGACAGCGCATCAAGAAATCGAGAAGGTATGCACAATAGAGAAGAGTTTATACAAAAAAGAGTGGATATTAGTGTTTTCGACAAATGTGATTGATGTAAACTTGAATACGATAATTTTGTGTCGAGGTCAAGTTGTAGTATCATACAAAGCGTCGTCATTGTAGTCTTTCGAGTTAATGAACGTCCATTGTGTGAAAATTCATATATATATTTTTTAAAATAGGAGCTTATATTGTGAAAAATACACAGAAAAAGTTTTTAGGAAAAAAATTTGAAAGTTGAAATGGAAAGTTGGAGTAGGCGAAGGTGAGTCTCCCACGCGTGATCAATTTTTAGTCGATCTACCGTTTTTAACGGATAAAGTTGTGGCGAGAGAAGGGAATGAAAGTAGCGCATGGCAAATTACAATTTGATACTTACCGGGGGATTCCCAGAAAAGTTTCAAATTTATTGGTTAGTGCCAATTCATTTATAAACTTTCAGTTTGGCCAATTAACCATAAAAGTATTGCACTCATGCTCATTCAATTCTAAACCTTTCAATTATGTCAATTTAGTTTCGAACATTTTAAAATTTATTAATTTAGTCATTTCGGTCAATTATGACTAAAAATTGCTAATGTAGTAGTTTAACTAATCTCGGTTGTCCTACGTAACATGTCAATCAATTTCTTGAATTTTTTTCTTCTTTTCTTTCCTTTTTTTTTTCTCTAGGTTGGCAAGGTTGTTGGCCAGGGGAGGGCGTTGGCACTTGCCCAAATCAAGGTGAGGGCTACGATGCCCTCATCAGCCAACAAGAGAGGGTCGGGGTCTTTGCTCAGACTAGGTGAGGGTTGTCGGCTTAAGGTTAGACAAACAAGAAGGAAAGAAAACACAAAAGAAGAAACAAATAATAAATATATTTAAGAATTATTTACATAAATATTGGCCGTGCCACATAGGACAATTAGCACTAACTAGACCTCTATAGTAGATGCAAAATCAACGGCGTGGTTAGAAATATAGATTTATCATGCTTTTGTGTAATTTGGATATAAGTTTGAGCGTGTTATTCAAATTTACAATCGTTCAAAAACTTACATATATAAATACTCTTTTTTCAAACACATTCATTTGGATTTAAAAGCTCGGTGGGTGTACGTAAGTCAAGCAGAACGATCCAAGAATTTATATGTAACGTAACGAAACACTCTCTCTTATTTGAGGAAAGAGTCTTAAAGAAAGGAAGAAGGCAAAAGTCACTATCTCGTCTGGACCTATTTCAACCAAACAAACATGTCGTGACATTCGCGTTCACGTCACACCGGCGCGCATGGTCGCTCTAAGGTAAGCTACAACCATGTAATTCGAGAATTACATGTCTGTATTGCGTCGATATAACCCAAAAGAATCCGAGTAATCGCCATTTGGCTCTTTCCATCGGCCGACTCCGTTCACGACGAAAGCCACCCTAGCCGTCTCCACCCACTATATTTTGGAATCGAGCAGAAGATATAAAAATAGCTTGGCCTCTTCCTATTATTAAATAGTTCGACATAGGAGACTCTTGGATTTGCGAAATGATAAAGAAAGAAATGTTCATGTTTTGCAACGTCATTTTCCCACGATGGGTCGAAAGTTGTCCGAAGGCGATGGAGGCGTCCGACTCATTTTACTGCCAAACCTGTTGATTAAAGCATGGGGTGGAAGGAATGGCCACACCCATCGTGGGGCCCTACTTTCACCAAGCACATTATTGTGAGCGATCGAGGGTTGCCCAAAGCCCCTGGAACTTTGGCTATTATCTTCTTCAGTTATCGACTTTGATACTACTTGCACATTAGCTTCCAAATTTTTGTAAAATTACATCTCCTTGAGTTTTGATTTTCATGTCAATTGTTAGATTTATTTTTTTGGGTCCGAATTGCCAATGAAAGTTACTCCAAAATGGTTTCATTTATTTTTTTAAGCGTTTATTACATGGTTAACAGAGTTGAAAAAAAACAAGGGTTAGAAAAGATGCATGGTGGTTGATGAAGTTAGGAAATTCTGTTTAAAGAAAAATATGAGTTAATTAATTTGAAGGTATCACTCCATGATTACACATAAGGAAACCACTATTGCAAAAACAGAAATTCAAATGGGTAATCTATAATTTTTCTGAAGTTCGACAATGGAGCCAGAGTGCCAAAGTTCAAAGGAAATTTGAGTTCAGCAATTAGGTAGTATGCTTTCGCGCACAACTCCGTATCGACTTGTCATATTACATACACAATTCACGTAATGTTTTCTCTCACGCGTCTTGCACCGCTTGCCGTTGAGACGAGCATTTAGCTACTTTATAGAAATGAAACAACCTATATATATATATCAAAGACGTTAGATGTGTGAATTAGGCCCGGCCAGGGAGCCTGATATTCATCTTTCATATGAAAAATCAATCTGGAGAGGTTGGCTGACTCGGAATCGGATGGTCACCACCTCGCGATCCTCCACGTCACGGACTCAGCGCGTTCCCCGTTTTGCCCTTGGCCTCTCTCGGAGGGGAGCGCAGAGAGACTTTTTCGCTCTTAATAGTCGATTTTCGTGACGTGACACGTCAACGGATAGTCGTACCCATTTTATTTTTTATATTATCTGGGGATGTTTTTTTCACTATGGTGCTTTGGAGCTATTCGACGAAAATCCGACGGCATAATCATTTTATAACAAGAGCCACTTTGTGGAGATGATTCACGCGGGACTTATGTGGATTATTACTACCATGGGAAAAAAAACTTGATTTTTTTTCTCTTTTTATAAAATTCATTTAATAAAAAAAGATAACATCAGGATGCTTATTAAATAATTAAATGTAAAAATATTAGAATTTTTATTGTAGAGGACTTCTCTTATGACATGAGTTGAAAATATGATATGTATTTTGATTTAGTATGTTTTAAAAGTGTTTTCAAGATACGTATATAATCCAGTGTAAGCTATCCAATTAAAATTTTATTTGCTTTATGAAAAATAAATAATTCTGAAAATATTTTTCTTAAAAATAATCTTTTATATTATTTACAAAAATAAATGAACGACAAATATTTTCATTTTTCACAAAAATATTTAGAAAATAATAACAATATTTTTCATCGATTAATTATCTAAAGTAATATAAATTATCATTATTTTATAAATTATTTATTTTTAACGAAATGAATGAATTCTATATTTCGTTTAAAAAGTTGGAGGGCTCCTTTGTAAATTGGCCCCCATAACTATCCAAATGCTGACACTCCATAATCATCGTAAAAAATGAAAAGAAATTGTCCTCATCCACGCGGGCAAAACCGTAATTTCGTCATCCTCCTGGGGTATTTCCCCTTAAGACGCTCCCTCCCCCTCGATTTCAGGTCCCATCCTCCTTCGCTGGCCACTCCCTCTCTGAGACTCTCACTCGCTCCCTCTCGCGCGCGCGGAAAGAGCGCACCTGAGAGCACTCGCTGAAAACCAGAGTCGCCCGCCGCTTTGATCGCGTCTCACTCAGATGAAGCTCGCGCAATGGCGGTGATCGCCATGAGGACAACGCTCCCCAGGCTCCTCCGCGCCCTCGCCGGCGGCGAACCTCGTCCGCCGTTCCCGAGGCGCGGGCATGGTCGCGCGCCTCGGTCGGAGCCGGCGCGGAGCTCCTCCAGCTTGGCCGCCGCCGCCGCCGCGGTCGCGCCGAGCGAGCCGGAGATGGTCGGCTCCAGGGGCCTGGGGATGGAGATCTTCGGAGTGAAGGAGTACGAGGACTACCGGAGGTCCCTGTACGGCGGGATCACTCACCGGGCTCTTCTGGTGGATGCGGTCGGCACGCTCGTCCTTCCTTCTCAGCCTATGGCTCAGGTTAGCCCTCTCGCTCTCTCGTCACTGCATTGGATCGAGAGTTTCTTGGCGAGACTTTCCAAGATATGACAAAAGAAAAACAAAAGAAAAGATAAAAAAAGAAAAGGAAAAGTCGATTGACAAAAGAAAGGAGAGAGAATTTCCAAGATATGATCTATTTGTATCTAACCTATCAATTCAAATTGAAAATAAAAAGAGAAATCCTTTATTCCGAAATGTTTTGATATAGGCTTTTGCCTGTACTGCCGTTGCTAATGGAGTCGGCGATGTTGTGGTGCAGATATATAGGCAGATAGGGGAGAAGTACGGGGTGGAGTACTCGGAGGATGAGATACTGAACAGATATAGAAAGGCTTACGAGCAGCCTTGGGGTAGATCTCGTCTGAGGTACGTCGGTATTTGGCATTCCAGAGTCATTTATTGCAATTCGGTGGTTTTTGCTTTAACAAAAGATAGATTGCTTTACGCAAAGGCCGGTTGCCTGAACTTCTTTTTCGATTCCCCTGTTTTTGAGCTCCAATATGATATCATTGAGAACTGGATTCTGATTCTTCTTCTTTCGTAATTCCACTATGGGGTTGCAATTTTACCCTTTTTGGGGCTTCTTGAAGAAGTTGTTTACACTGTGATGGCACTTAATTTCGAAATTTCTGACTTGATCTTTTTGCCGAACTTTGTTTTCATTATGGCTCCTCAAGGCATCAATTTGTGAGTTAACTGACTGCAAAGGCCCTTTACGACATAATCTTGACCCCGAGGACATTTCCACCACTCAGAGGTTGTATTGACCTTTAAATCATGCGGACATACAAAAATACTAGTCATGATTAACTGCTTCTATCCTTGCTAAGGGATCTTCACAATCGTAGATCGTTGTGCTTAGGTCTGTCAGACATTCCTCTGTCCCAGAGACAGGGTTCTTCACTTAGAGTTGTTTGATTAAGCTGTTTGGGAGCAAAAATTTTGCTTTTGGATTGCCTTGATTGTAGAGCGAATTCTTTTTAGGGATGAGACCTATGGAGGGTGGAAAATTCCTTTTCCCTGCTAATTTTATAGTTTTCATGGGTAGATTGATTTGACGTATTGCTCATCCATCTTGCATCGGTTCTTTTCCCATTTGAAGTTTTTCTGCTCTCTGTTTTCTTCTATAGGTCACCGAATTTCAATTTCTATATCTTTTAGTTGCATATATCATTAATCCATACGTAAAGATTCACCCCTTTCTCCGTGAAATGTTCACAATCATATTTATAGGTTCATGTTCAGTGCACAGACATCTTGCTTGTTGAAAATTTTATTTTTATTTGGCTGTTAATTTAAAATATATGCCTATCAGAAAAATAAAGAAATATGTAACACTGTTGCGTGTTCATTGTCTGCAGATATGTCAATGATGGCAGACCCTTCTGGCAATATATTGTTAGTTCTTCCACTGGCTGCTCTGATTCTCAGTACTTTGAGGAGCTTTACAATTACTATATGACTGATAAGGTCGGGTATTTATTTTGTCTTATCTGATTTGCGTAACGTCTGTACTGGTACTTGTGTTAATGACTTCTCACGACGGTTTTTTCCTACAGGCTTGGCACCTATGTGATCCTAATGCTGAGAAAGTCTTTGAAGCTCTGAGAAAAGCTGGGGTAAAATTGGCTGTTGTATCAAATTTTGACACTCGTTTAAGACCTGTTTTGCGGGCTTTGAATTGTGATCATTGGTTTGATGCTATGGCTGTTTCGGCTGAAGTAAGTTTGCTAACACTGTTGATGACAAGTCACTGCTCCATTTCCTTTATAGTTCCGTTATTTACCCTGTCTAACGACCGTGTCTTTCTGTTTTGACAGGTTGAAGCAGAGAAACCAAATCCAACAATATTTCTGAAAGCATGTGAGTTGTTGGGGGTAACCCCAGAAGATGCAGTCCATGTAGGGGATGATCGTAGAAATGACATATGGGGTGCCAGAGATGCTGGCTGTGATGCTTGGCTCTGGGGAAGCGATGTTCATTCCTTTAAGGAGGTAGTGGATTCTTTCATCTTCTCCTATTGTGTTGCCTTTCGATGATTTCATTTCGCAATTTAAGATCTTCAACTCTTCTATCTCATTTATGAGATATGCTTGCCGGGATTCCCACTCTCTCTCTCTCTCTCTCTCTCTCTACCGACTAGCAAGAAGAAGCAATTATGTCTTGAGAAAAATGGATCTTGAAGCATTTGTCTTGGTACTTAGGTTACCAATCTGAGGAACGTTTGTATCACCTTTTCCGTGTCAATGAAATAGCTTTTTAGGCATGTGTAGAGAACAATATCAGTTCCTCAATAATTAACATCCATTGCTACCCTTCCTCAAAAAATCCATTATTACCGAACTGCTTCGTGAATGCTGAAACAGTGCCTTCCTTTGGCATTGATGGTTGTGTATAAGAGCGTATAACAGCTTCGTATTATTTGTTTGCCATCGCAGGTTGCTCACAGGATAGGGGTCCAGGTTTGAAGTTCTCTCGTCGAGCAACTTAGGAGCAGAGCTTTTTTTTTTCTTTTTTAATAATTTTTTTCAGTTTCCTGTGGCTTTCTTTTGTACAGTTCAAATTTCTAAAGGCCAATGTTACTTCCAGTCGGCTTCATTCTGCGGACAGAGTCATGTAAGAGACTGAATGTAGAGGAAAAGAGAAGCTGAAAATACCAGCCTGACTAGATAGTTGTCGTCTATGCATGGTTGTGGTGTTTAAGTCCGAACCTGGTACGCTGCTTGGTGAAAGCGACTGGAAAATACTCTCTTCCACCTTCCTTTGGGCACGATAAAAATCGTCGCCATCTTGGATATTCTTCTTAATGCCCGTGTGCTCTGAGTATATTCTTAAAGGGACAGCTGTGTCTGTCTCACATTTAGATATGCGAACATCCACGTCGCTACTCACTAAATTTAATTTTGAGGAGTTACTAGCCGCCGTACATATCTCTAATAACCGGCCATCGTTATTATGTCCATCCTATCAAATAATCACTTATTTCTCTTCAAAAATTTCCGTTTTCTTCATACATAGCCTCCTATTGTCGTGCGGGTACATTATGCTTGCCTTGGTGCTAGTCACGGCTCACTTAAAAAAGAGACTGTTTTTGCAATACTTTCAATTAAATATGTAGATGAAACATGTTTTAGGCGGCCTTAGTCTTGCTCTAAGGAGGTGAACCACATAAATTTCACAAGTATAATTGATTCAAATTGATAGCTCAAGCAAATAAGGCCAGGTTGTTTATTACATTACCAACCTCTTTATTTTCAGTAATCTTACTAAAGCCATGTTTGGTAACTATTCAAACAAGGCCAAATTCTGATTCTTTGTCCCCGGGAGTAGTTTGGGAACAGAATCGTGTATGGACCTAGACTTAGAACCAGGGAAGGAGAGTAAATTTTCTGCAGGTATGCATCCCACAGTAGGCGAACAACTCTCGTTCAAGCCCTTCAGGGACAGCCTTTCAGTAGAAAACTACTCAGCCCTTTAGTTCATAGCCTAGAGACACTCAATAATGCTAGGATGGAAACTCTAACTTACCCAAGCTGCATTTCTTGGCGGATCCTACCAGGCCGGAGAAGAAGAGGGATTTAAAAAGCCATGGAGATGTTTTCACAAAACATTCACTTTTCTTCAAGGGATTCTGCCCAACACAATACACCATCCTCGCCTTATATAGATGATAAGAGGTCACAAAGACACTCACAAGAACCAAGCTCATGGGTCCGGATACAAACAAAGGCACCGGAAACTTCCGGGAGGGAATTATTCGCACACTATGAACAGTAATAGTACTGTGAACAGTACTTTCCCTAACCTAGTGCTACAGTAAAAGTGAACAGTGACTTGCTACAGTGAAATTGTATGGACTCAACGGTCCCGTCCGTCACGAGCATTGTAGCTACATATTGACTGAGCTGCATTCTAAAAGATGTTCCTCATATTTCTATTCAAGAGCTTCAAGATCTTTTGGTGAGAGGATTTGGTTCAGTCATCTTGATGATGATGCTTCTACATGAGCCCAATGAGATGCTTCTTCTTCAGCCCAGTTTGTATTGTCACTTGTAGTGTTGGCAGGAATGCTCAACTGAGGCCAATTGGATGGTTGTGCATAGTAGGATGCGTCCATGTTTTGGAATAAGGACGAAGGTCCTAGATTATAGGGATCTTGGGAAAGGGGACCTCCAAAGCGTGCATAGGGGTCTTGAATAGATTGGACAATATCATCTTCACTTGTCACTTCATGATCTTGGGATGATGCAGCTTGTCTGTATTGCCTGAGTGCTTCCTTAGCTTCTGGTGTTAGGTCATAATGATCCCACGTAGTGGGTACATTATTCCATATCTCTTCGGGAATAGTTTCGTTTTCCTGGCACAAGATCCTTTGAAGTTCTCGGTACTGGTGTGCACAAGTTCTAATAGATCTTAGATAAGATTTGTGAATCCAAGCTTCTCGGCTATCTAAGTACGGTCTATAGGATGTGGTTCCTATTTCCTGTGGAGCGTCGAGGATGTTGCCATTGTTTCTGAAAAAATGCCATGGACGTCGGAAAAATAGGATGGTATGGACTTCAGGATTTGGGGTCATGGTTATCAGTTTTTTTTCTAAGAGATGTTTCCAGTTAGTAGGATGATATAACCAATTAAGAAAGTCTAAGAGGTTCTTATCACTTTCCTTTTCCACATTTCTTTCGAGTAAGAATATCCTGGTGAGGTTAGTAATGAATCTTCTGGTTAGAATTTCAATAGCTATTAAGTACTTATTGGTTAAGTACCATAATAACGTCTTGAGCTGATCAGGGAAATCATTTTCTTTCCAAATAAGGGGATGAATGAAAGGATATTTCAAATTTAACCCGAAATGATAAAGAATCGAACTTCCATTGAATCTGAATAGATCTGTGTGGCATTGCCACATGAGGTTCTCCAAGTTCTCGGCGAGGCTGTCATTTTGGATTTGCTGAATAATCTCTTGGGGATATTTTCGACTTTGCAAATCTTTGATCTTTTCAATATTGTATTTTACTCCATGATTGAGCATATGAAAAGCAGGCCTCTTGATGTACATGTTGATTTCAGCTAGTGCTTTTGGCCTTGACAAGAAGTCAGCAAGCACATTCTTTTTTCCAGGAATATGTTTGGTTTCAAAAGAGTATTTCGAAAACCATTCAGCCCATCGAAGCAGTTGGGAATTTGGAATCTACTTCTGTTTAAACTTGGTCATCTGAGAGAAAAATATCATGTCTAATTCTACCAGGAAGTGATAGCTGATGAGATGAAACTCAAATTTTTTGATTCCATTTTTTACTGCTAGGATTTCTTTAAAAGTGGAATGATAATGCATTTCAGCTTGAGAAAACTTTCCACTTTTGTGAGCACAAAGGTGTCTCTTACCATCGATTTCTTCAAAGAGGATGGTTGCCCAATATTCATCACTGGTGTCAGTTTGGAGAATTCTCTTTCCTGTTGATGGTATTTGCAATGGTGGGAGATTCTGCATAATCTCTTTAAGCTCAGCGACTGCTTTAGTTTGGGGTTTTCGCCAAGATGGGGGATTCTTCTTCAGCATGGATTGTAGAGGAATCAAGAGCTTTGTAATGTTTGGGACAAAATCCCTGAGATAATTGATTATCCCAAGAAATTGCTGAACTTGTTTTGTTGTGAAGTTGTTTTCAGGAAACTTCAATAATTCTTTAGCGATATGTGGCCCTGGATAATATGTACCTTTGTTAAGGTGCATACTAAGAAATTCGATTTCTGTCTGGGCGATATTCATCTTTCTTTGAGAAAGCATGATACCATGCTTCTTCACGATTTCTGCAAATTACTCAAGGAGTTAACAGTGTGATTGTTCATCAAGACTGTAGAGTAGAATATCGTCGATGTATATGGCTGCACTTGTCAAGATTGGTTGGAAGATACGACACATTGCCTTTTGGAAAAGGGATGGTGCTACCTTTAGTCCAAAAGGAAGAACTTTCCACTAGAAGTGCTGGTTTGGGATACAAAATCCTGTTTTGGATCTGTCTTTAGGATGGATGCCTAATTGCCAAAATCCGGCTTTGAGGTCGAATTTGGAATAGATATTGGCCTTGGTTAGACTAGTAAAGAGAGAATCTCTAGATGGTAAAGGGAATTTATTATCTTAGAGAAAAATGTTGAGAGGTTGATAGTTGATTACCAATCTCATTTTTCCCCTGTTTTGCTCAGCACGCTTATTGACATAAAAGATTTTACAAGCTTGTTGAGAATTGGAGATTTCAATAAGGCATTACTGTAATAATTCTGAGCATTCCCTTTGAGCTAAAGCCAAATGTTCTGGCTTCATTCCCATATGACTCGCCTTAGTTGGATTTATATCTTCATTCTTTTTGAAAGGGAGGCGAACAAAGAACTCTGGATTTTCCCATAAAGGATGGGAACACCTTTGAGCGAATTCCGAATGGGATTCCGAACAAGATTCTAGCAACTTTTGCATGATTGGATCTAGTAGACTCATCTGAATGGAAAAAAGTCTCTGGATATTGACGAACTCAGAGAATTGATTTTTATAACTAAGACTTTTTCCAGGGATGATGCGGAGCTGAGAGATTTGAGTCATGATATCCCACTAAATTATTAGGTCTTTATTGGGGAGACTTGATCCAAAGATCTTTGTGGTTATGGAACACTGAGGAAAAAACTGGACTGTTACTAGAGTGGTCTTGACATTTGTGGAGAAAGTATCTCCAAAAGCAGAGTTGAAATATCGGACATAGGGAGTCCAATATTCTTTAGGTAGGACTTTAGTATCTAGAATAGAACAACTTGCTCCAGTATCAATAAGAGCAAAAATAGTGATAGGCTTGGCAAACTTCAATGTGAAGATTTTTACAGGGAAATGGGGACAGGGAGTTTGACTTGAAAATATGTCAAGATTTGGTTCTGAAGATGTGGGGGATATGTGAAAAATGTCTTCAGGCTCTGAGTCTGACTCAGTCTCACTGGAAGTTTGGTAAGAGGGAATGACACAAAGAGTTTGTTCATATGGTTCTTCATCAGCAGAGAATAAATATTCAATATCATCATTTTCAAGAGAGATACCTGTTTCATTCTCAATGTGATGAATTAGACGATTCTGACATTTTCTCGCTTTGAGACAATTTTTGGCAAAATCTCCTTTCTGATTGCAAATGTAGCAACGATTTGATTTCTTATGGCTTGTGCGATCCTTCCTTTTGCGTAGGTATCGCCATTTCTTCTTTTTCCGGAAATTCTTGGAGCCATGTTTGGATTTCTTTATCCAGAACTTCTTGTAATGTTTCTTCTTCCGGGAAAACTTGCCACAAGTACCATCGCAGTCTTGCTTGGAGCATTTGATTTTTAACTTTTGGCGAGAACAAGCCGATTCAAGGCGCTTGTCATCTGTGATGTAGGTACAGACCATCTGGCATTTTAAGCATAATTCTTCAAGGCATAGATTGACTTCTTGCTGTATTTCTCCCAAGAGAATATCTTGTATTCTCCTTTGTTTTCCAAAGAAAGATCTTTCAACCATTTGAGATAGTTCTTTAGGGATGGAAGTAAAGAAAACATGCTTCAGATTTGGATCTGCTCCAACCTGATAAAAAAGCTGAAGCATCACTCGATAATGCTTGTCAAGATGCTTCTTTTGGAGGGAGCAGCATTTTCTTTCGAAAAATTCTCTTCTTTTCATCTCTATGAGATCAGTGGGTTTTCCCACAAAGACATGATATAAGAGAGTGATGGCATGGCCGAAATTTGGTGACATTAGAAAATGAATCTGGTCTTGTTCTAAAATTGATTTCCACCAGAGTTTGAGGTTGCTTGTGAACCTTGTAACAAGGACATCATTCATATCATGGTTGATGATGGATTGAGTATTCAACTAGGTATGAAAATCTTCAAGTCTTTCTGGCCATTTGTGATAAGGAATATCATCGATAGTGAAGAACTGTTTGGATGCTATGGACACATGGTGTCTAGGATTGCTTGTCTGAACATTTTCTGGTTCAGAATAGTTTGATTCCATCTCATCATCTGGAGGATCAGCCATGAATATTGATGAAGTTACTGGCACAATAGGGAGATAATCAACTGTAGGAGTTGAGAAGGATGAAGAGGAGGAAATGGATACTGAATCTGATTCAGTATCAGGAGAAGTTTGCTCAACTGGGAGCAGAATCTGTTTTTCTAGAATGATAGGATTAGGATCAGGCTGTTGGATAGCAGGATCAGGTTCCTGAGTACCCAAATCCTTTAGAAAGGATTCTAATGGATTAAATAACATCATCTGATCTAGCCTTTCTCTTATAACAATCGAACTTGATTCTGTCGGTGACATTTTTTCTTTTCCTTTGTCCTTCTGCAGGGTTTTGAGGCGGTTTCGTATTTCTGCCATAACTGGTTCTTTTATGAAGGGATCTTTTGGAATGGCAGTAAAATAGACATCTGTGGTGGTGGAAGCAAATACCCAGTTCTAACCGAAGGTGCCAGTGGATCGAAAGGTCTAAACCTTCCTTCTTCGAGAAGTTGGATTTGCCTCTTAAACTTTTCTATCTCTGGCTTTGGATTTTCAAGATAATGATACCCAAGATGTTGTCCTGATTCCAAGGCATGAAGCCTTTTCTGGAACTCAGAAAGTATCTTTTTGGTGGTTTCATCATACTTTTAGAGATCTTGTTGCATATTTCCAATCTTGGAATCAATTGCTTTGAAAGCATTGTTTTGTGCTAACAAAGTCTCTAATTGCCAATTTAGAACAGCTTCAGCAGCAGGAGTCTTTCTCTATCTTCCATGTTCATCCACATCAGTGGGGGTAGGAATCTTGGGAACATGGCGGTATTTGCCATGTGGATCAATAAACTCTTCTGAAGCAGGAAATGAAAGTTTAGAACTTTCTCTACCAGGAGGGGAAAAGTCAGTTTCTTGGAACATGGCGATAGAAGAAGCGGGTGGTGTTTCTGCTGGAGCCTCAAGTGAGTAAGAATGTTTCTTAGCCCATTTTAGGATTGTCTTGTAAAATTGGGAAATAGCTTGTTTTTTCTAAGGAGGAGAAGGTGGAGGTGATTTTGGTGGATCTGATGAAACTTGGGTTGTAGAACTGAACTCTGGCGGTGGAGGTGGAGCATAAGAAACCATGAACTGGTATTTATCACATTCGCCAAGAGTGTCAATGGAAGAATCTCCGTTTAAGTACCTTTGGTACACCTTATCCTTTGGCTTTTTCCTTCGAGGAGGAGGTCTTGCTAGAGGATCTACTTCATCAAGAGAGTTTGTACAATAGGAACATTGGCAAAAGGGATCCTAGAAACATGTCCACAGAACCATGTACAACTTATCCTTTGGTAAAATTTTTGTTTCCGGGAACAAATTTTTATTCTGTTGTTCCCAGAAGTAGATTTGGAAAAAAAAAAAAGTTGATTATTGTTCCGGGAACAAATTTAAAAATCAAAACAACTCCTTTTCTTCCATTTTCTCTTCTTCGTCTTCTCTTTTCTTCTTCTTCATCGACTGCCCCGTCTACCGCCGTTCGCCATCCGCCGCCGTCGCTGGTTGCCGGACCTTGCCCTGTCCAGGCGAGCTCGCCAAAGGCAAGCCCAGCCATCGGTGAGGCTTGCCCAACCCCACCGGTGGCCAGGCGGGCCTCGCCCAGCCTCAGCAAGTCCCGCCTGGCCACTAGTGAGGCCGAGCATCACCAAGGCTGGGCGAGCCTCGCGACACCCAGCCTCGTCGGTGGCCAAGCAAGCCTCACCCAACCGATGGCCAGGCAGGCCTCGCCTAACCCCAACGAGGCTTGCCCGGCCACCACGAGGCTCGGCCAACAAGGGCTAGCGACGCTCCGGTGAGGTCGTCGGCCTTGAAGAAGAAGAAGAATAGGAGAAAAAAGGAAAAAAAGAAAAGAAAAAAAAAGGAAAAAAATGAAAAAGGTATAAAAATTATTTAAAAATTAAAAGAAATTGATTTGAAACAGAATCAATGAAGACGGTACTCAAACACAATTCAATTCCGAATAAAAAATTTTGGACGATTCTACCAAACGAGCTTAAAATGCTTAAAATCTGTTCCCGAGAAAGAATAAAAAAAAAATCATTTCTGATCAGAATCTATTCCTAGAAACAGAATCATTACCAAACGCGCCCTAATAATTTGATTATATATTTTCTTTGATTGCCGTTAATCCTATTGAAGCTAGAAAAGGCTGGTCATCACTTCTATTGGGCCCAAAACGAACCGGGGGCCCAATGGCACAGGCCTTTCGTCATTTCTTACGGAAATGCTAAAAGGCGGGAAAATTGAAGAAAAGCCCCAAATCAAAAACTGCAGCAGTCTACACTTCCCCCTCATTCGCTACTGTTCACCGTGTTGCTCCGCCTTCCTCCTCCTCGATCGAGCTGCGAATCTGCGAAGCGGAGTTCCATGGAGAGAATACACGTGAGCGTCAGGCCGAGGCCGCTCTCGCCGGACGACGCCGGGACCAGCCCCTGGAGGATCTCCGGCAACTCCATCTTCATGGCCAATCTCCCTTCCAAATTCGATTTCGGTATCGTCTCCGCTCCGTTCTGACTTCGCTCCGTGTTCGTTCCCCGTAATCTAGCGCGAAGGCCCTAAAAAGCTTGTTTGATGTTGTTCTCTCGTCGTTTAAGGTGGAATATTTGGAGAAGTTTTGTAAGTCAGCTTGTTTAACAATGTTCTCTCGTCATTTTAGATCGAATTTTTGGAGATGATTGTAAGACACGAGAGGTCTATGAATCCCGCACCGGAGACATTGTCGCCGCCGCTGTTCGCGGATTTAATGGCAAGCTTTCCTTTCCTTCGGGCCGTGCTATTGATTTTTATGTGGGCTTTCGGCACTTTTCGCTTGAATTGTTCGAAGTAGAATTTTTCCGTAGGAATTCTTTCTGCCAGCTCATGTCGCTTGGGCAATGAAAGCGCATTTGTGTTTGCAGCTGCACGTAGCTTAGAGAATTGAAGTCTGGATTGAAGCTCATGTTTTGTACTAAGTTGCTTTCTTTTAGGAACTGTTTTTGCTTATGGGCAAACTAACAGCGGGAAGACACATACCATGCGGGGATCAAAGGGAGAGCCAGGAGTTATCCCTCTTTCAGTTTATGATTTGTTCAATTCCATAAACAAGGTATGCATTTGCATGTCAATCTTTCATTTGAAATGATTAATGTCTTGGATCTTTACTTCTAGAAAAGTCTGATACATTACCAATAACGGGAGAAAACCATTTCACCAAACCGTTAGCTCCAATTATGCTGCTCAAAGTCCGTATTTCTGAAACTTTATCCGCAACCTCCTGAGATAAATTTCTACAAAACTCATGTAATTTGGGATGCTTGAACATCTCATGGATTCTCAACCATGAGATGCTGCCATGTCAACTAATGATATGATTTTGGATTTGCCAGTAATGTAAGTTGCAAGAGTGAAATTCGCTTATGCTGCATGTTATTATTCCTGATGTTGCCCTTTCCATGAAAACATAATTAGCGGAATATGGTTGGTCTTCTGTGTTAAGTTAAGCAAACATTCATTGAGCAATAGGCAGCCTGTTGACAGGCTCACCATTATTTCTGTTATCCTCTTCTTTTATTACATTAAAAAAAAAAAAAAAAAAAAACTTAGGTTCAGCAGTTTCTTTCAGTACGCCGTTTAACTTATCTTTGATTCAAAGGCGATCTTGGTTTATGTCTCTTCATTTATCTTCAATCGTATAATCATGAGTTTGGCTCGTGGAACTCAATCTTTGTAGATGCAGGACTTCTCTATTTTTGAGCATAGTAAAGTCTTATGGTGTTTACCTTTTCCAATCTTTGAATTACTTTCTTTCATGCATCCCTCTTTCTCTTCCAATAAATTGTGTTGAGTAAGTATTGAGAAAGAAAAGAAAGATAACATGTATTCTCTGTGAGGTTCTGTCTGATCTTTCTACATTGCACTTATGGTCCTCACAACACTCAGGATGTGGGTCGCGAATTTTTGTTGCGAATGTCTTATATGGAGATATATAATGAAGAAATAAATGACCTGTTAGCTCCTGAGCATCGGAAGTTGCAAATTCATGAAAACTTGGAGGTATGGATTTACTATGTACAAGAGATTCGTGTAATTTCTTTTATTAGGTTGTAAAGTTAATTTGGAAATCAACTTTGCAAGCTTAGCGGGGAATATATGTTGCTGGTTTACGTGAAGAAATTGTTGCATCTCCAGACCAAGTCCTTGATCTTATGGAATTTGGAGAAGGTAACTTTCATAGCATCATTACCTTTTGCTTTTGCGCTTCCGTCAAAGTGTTAATAGATATATTATGTTGTTGAGATTTGGTTTATTGCCTTTAAAACTTTTTTCCTTGAAAAGGGAAATTATTAGTTTCCAAAGTGTGGATTTTAATCAAAGCTTTATAAGGGTTCTAATTTATTGGACATCCTGGGAACTGTTGCTTCTTTTACTATTCAGCTCATCGGCATATTGGAGAGACAAATATGAATGTGTACAGCAGCAGGTCTCACACCATATTTCGCATGGTAGATTCATAACCTTTCTTTTCCTTTTTCATGCTTTGCAAAATCCTTCCTTAACCAGTTGTTTTATGATATAATCTTCAAATTTCTCACCATTCCCACAAGCAGATTATTGAGAGTCGGGATAAAACTGAAGATGGTGATGGTGGCAGTTCTTGTGATGCTGTTCGTGTATCTGTTCTGGTATGAAGTTTTGATTCTTTTGTTAAATTTGTAAGCTTTCTTCAATATTTCCCCTTTTTACAGCCATGATCTTCTGTTTTAGAACTTAGTTGATCTTGCTGGTTCGGAACGTGCTGCAAAAACTGGGGCAGAGGGTGTCCGTCTCAAAGAGGGGTCGCACATCAATAAAAGTCTGATGACTCTGGGAACTGTGATTAAGAAGCTGAGTGAAGGTGTCGAAAGTCAGGGGTAGTGTATCTAACTGTTTTAGATGAGAAATTAGTCAGCAAGTACATATTATATATAGCTCATGGGTTCATATTGCTCACTTTCAATGCAGGGGGCATGTCCCATATCGTGACAGCAAACTTACGCGCATTTTGCAACCTGCTCTTGGTGGAAATTCAAACACGGCTATAATTTGCAATATCACATTGGCACAGGTTATTGTTAAGAAGTCATTTAGCTTAGCTCAGTACATGTAGTTGTTTCAGAGTATGATGCTATAACAAAGTTTTGAAATTGGGTTTAAAGTTGATGGTTTTATTTCTCTTGTTGGCTTTTATAATGCCTTGAAGCCAATTTTTGGTATGACAGGGTCAAGTTAGCTGGCCTGAAGGCAATTGGGCCATGCCCTGTCCAGTTCGTGCATTGGCATGGTTTAGTCATAATCTGGATTTAAACGCGTTTGAGCAGTGATCGGATTAATCATTAGGCTTTGTGTTATTAGGGGGCTGGTAGCATCTGATGACTTGATTATGTGAATGCTATATATATATAGATAAAAATCTCATACTGCAGCTGAGATCGCTGTATCACAGGACTTGGTCTTCACAATGCATGTAGGCTGCCAGTTAGCTTTTCATTTAAATACAGGCAAAGAGTTTACATGTTTTGTTTTGACCTGATCAAGTGCCAGCTGGTTCAGTGGTTGGTTCATTGTTCTACCGCAAGTAACTTCAGTCATCATCACATGGAATGACAGGCCTTTAGTTGCCGAATGACGTAAATCTGCTAATTTTATAGCTTGAAAGATGGGTCATGCATCGAAATTGGTTTGATTGGGCTAATTTCTATCCTATAAAATATGAATGGATTAGAGCAAGTGGTAGCATTTAGGTGATTTTACATGGAATTCCAGGTGTTCTAAGGTTAAAGCTGGCCATGCTATTTGTACTGTTCTGTTAAAAAACGTTACAAAAAGCTGTTGTTAAGGACCTCTAGTTGGTGAGTCTGTATTATCTTTACTGCCGAGTGCCCCTATCTTGCATCTTTTGAGGCAACATATAATTGCAATCATGCGTGTGGGGATTGTTTTGATTGACATCATTAAGGAGATCTAGTTTTATCCATAGCATCCATAGAATATTAATATTTCTAGTCTTGTGCATCTATCATGGAGACATGTGTCGGTAAAACTCATGATCCATCAAACTTATTCACTTCCCTTAATTTGTTTTTTCTCGGAGTCATAGCCATCGCTCAATGTTTTTCCGCCATAAACATCTACTTCATTTGGTCTTTGCAATTTGTGTGATCTGACTAAGAAATCATTCTTTTGCTTGTATTATAGGATATATATAACAACCAAGGGGAAATACATTGGATGTTTTTACTGTTCCTTGTGATGCAATTACTTTTGAGCTTCCTCTATGCAAATAAATTGTTGAAACCGTGTAACTCATGCAGTGAAATGCGTGAGTTTTTTGTTTTGTTTTGAACTCCCTCAAGTTTCCTGCATTGGGACCTTTCTGCAGCCTTTCATGCAGAAGTACCGATTACTTAGGACAGAAGTTTTCATTGCAAGCATAGTTACTGTGTAAGCTTATCAAGGGTATGCATTGGATCACTTAGACCACTACCATTTAATGACAATCTTTGTCAAATTCTATTTCCATTTTTTAAAATTATATTTGTTGATGCATAAGGTGATATTTTTCTATGTGGTAACTAAATGAACTCTTACATGAACACAAGTCTAATTTCTTAACAATACTTGCTGCACATAAAATTGGCTGACATTGCTTCTGATCGTATGCAACTTGCATGTATCTGTCCTGTTTCATAGCAATTTCTTTATTTCAGATTCATGCAGATGAAACAAAAAGCAGTCTCCAATTTGCAAGTAGAGCCCTGCGTATTACCAACTGTGCCCATGTGAACGAGGTCTTGATCCTAAGCCATTGGCTTCCTTTGCACTTGTAGCTTTTCTTTTCCCTTCATTTACATTTTTCCTTTAATGTGCTATATGGTATTTTCTCTGTCCAAACTTCTCCAGGGAAGAACCAAAAGAATGACCTTTGTTGCTTATTTTTTCAAACTTTTCTGTGAGGCAGGTTTTGACAGATGCTGCTCTGCTAAAGCGGCAGAAGAAGGAAATTGAGGAGCTTCGAGCCAAATTGCAGGTTTACTTATTTGTCATAACTAAGATGGAGAAGAATGTCATATGCACTTATTTGCAATGATGACTTTGGAAATCCATCTTCTGATGCTTCTGATTTTCTTCAGGGTTCACATTCTGAGCATTTAGGAGAGGAGATCTTGAACTTGCGGAATACATTACTGCAGGTTTAGTGTTGCTACTTGTGTTGTATTATATGTCATCGAAAATCGGAAATTGCTCAAACTTCTTTAATAGATCGAACTGGAGAGGGAGCGAATTGCTCTGGAGTTGGAGGAGGAAAAGAAAGCCCAAGCTGAACGTGAGAGAAGGTTACAAGAGCAAGCAAAGAAAATCGAAAACTTGAGCTCCATTGTGTTGTACTCAAACAGGGAAGAGATTCGAGATAATGTGAAAAAGGTATTGTAGAGGTGGCCTATTGGTATATTGCAAATCCTTTGAATTCTTCCAGTCTTATGATTTATTTTGGTAGCTCACTGGTACTTTTAATCTTTGGTAGTTGTATTTTAGCTACTCAATGAAAACTCTTAATAATTTGTACAAATCGGTACCCATAGTTGATTGGGCGTGTTTTGCAAAATAATTGTCTATGCACATTATGAAGGTTCATAGCTATGTATAGAAAGCACAAGCCATGCCATGGCTGTGTTTTTTCTGCTGCTCTGTGTGAAGCAACAAGCTAATCATACATAGTGCGGTTCTTTTTCAAATAACCAAAAGAACTTTCTGGTGAAAGTACAAATACAAATGCATACTTTAATGGCTTGTCCTCATATAGTTGGGCACTGTTGTACTTGGCTGGTTATATGTGATATGAAGTCTCGAAAGTGATTTACAGCTTCATTTTAAGGATGTTTTGTAGGTCTACCTTTTCTTGCTGGCTTTGCTGATAATAGTTTCTGCTTTAATCTTTCTATCATTATGAGAGTTATGGTTTCTCGAGCTGGTGCTCCAAACATGAATAGTGCAATACTAGTGTGAAGACCACTTGTCATTGAAAGATAGACTAGCAGAATAAAATGGTCACTGAGTATGATTTATGATATTGTTGTGAATGTACAAATACCTAGCCTTTTAATATCGATCCCAACTCTCATCTGGCTTATTTTAGGCAGTTGAGCTAGACACTTTAAGATAGTTTTCCACCACACATGTATCACTTGGTTGTAGACCTCCTAAATTTAACATGCTTTGAGCTCGTCTTTGCCAGGAGACATAGTGGAGTACCCCCAGGAAAACAATAATAGCTCATGGCAACTTAAATATTCTTGTTGCAGATTATTAACACTGGTTATCTTGCTTTGAATGAGATTTTCCTTGTTGTGTAAGCAGGGTAGGAGGCGGGATACATGGTGCCCCAGTAATCTTTTGCGGGAGACACCTACGGAGGTATTATGTTGTGTACTGACAAGCCAGTCCAATTTTCAATCAGTTATTGTACATTTTTATTGCATATTCTGCACTGCACCTAGCTAAAAGATAGAGCATGACTGCATAGGAGGGAGACAGAGACTTGGAGTGACATGATACAGGAAAACACTGTGAATTGCAACCTGAAGAAAATTCATACATAATATTCTTTACGTCAACTGTATGCAGCATATCCCTAACAATATTCAAGATTATTAAAGGAAAATTTAGTCTTTGACAAGCAGCTTAGATAAACTGCATTTTATGTCTTAAACTAGGAAGACCTCTTGACTGGTCTTTGAACCTTAACAAGCAGTTAAGAGCCTGGGCCCTAGCTATAGCAAATATCAAATACGAATTAGCAACTCAAAAAGCACTTTGAAAGGTTTCTTGACCACATGCTAGCACAATACCACTGCGATGAGAGAGAGACTCTTTTCTTGCACATGGAGTCATCTTGAAAAAATTCAGGAATCCGGCCAAATGCTCAAACCTGGTGGCTTTGATATAGATTGTGTTGAAAGGCAATTAGCTATACTACCATAATGTTTACCGAACATGACGTTCACGGTTGTAGTTCTACTTTGAAGGCAAAGAAAGGATAAGCAGGTTGTGTCATGTATGTGCAAGATTGAGAGACTTGCGCTTTCGGAGCAGCTGGACCAAAATTCAAATCAACAACTAAGTCATATTAGATAGTAAAAGATTTGTGTCAGTTGCTAAACCAAATTATCTGAGATCTCATTATTTAACTGGCAAATGGCAATGACATCAACGGAGACAATGTATTGTTGGAATATGGTGATCTTAAAAAGACGAATGGTCTGTACATAAAAAACTTTGGCCTTAAAGTAAGTATACAGCAACTAAGCAGAGTTGGCTGCCTTAATCCATGCCAGTTCACCTTGTTTAACATCACAATATTCATCTAATTTTATTAGGAAAAGTGATTTCCTAGCTCATGCCTAGTAGATTTGGTGCAAGCAGTAACAACTTTGCCAAGTACTTTTACAATATCTTTCCTTCCTTGTCTCCCCTTTTCTTTTCTGTTTTTTACTGTGGTGATGGGGTTGGAAATATCTGGAATAAAAAGGTGGTATTGAAGTGGAAACGACTCGTGAGGTATGAAAATGATGAGTAGCCAATTACAGTCACATATAATTGTAAGATTTGTGTCTTTTACTGCTCTCTTTTACATCTTCCTCTTCTGATTATATTGTTGCTCTATGATTCTTTCTCGAATCAAGTATAATTGCCCGGACATCTCCTTGCTTTACTGAAAGTTATTTTCCTTCAATATTAGGCTTACTCCCTACCTGACTTGACGGATTCTCCTTTCAAACCTGGAAGAGCTAAGCGGGATAATGGTCCACTTCTTTCTTTTGATAAGTTACTTCAAGACACTGAAACTCACAGAAACATTTTTAGTAATCGAAAGAAAGTGGAAGACTCTAATCTTCCTCATCCACGAGCTCTGCAGCATGTGACTAGTAGGAGGAAAGCGGCAGTCAAAAATAAAAGTGCACCTGTGGTTTGTGAAAAGCCTTTCAGTTCATAATGTATGTTCTTTTGAATTTCAACATCTAAAGCTCGTGATGTGGCAGGTCATCAATGAATCTGTAGATATCCATGCAGAGTATGAGGAACTGTGGATGGAATCTGAAGCTCAGGTAATTATTTGCATCTGCTTCTTTCCCTATAGTTTTGTTGCTTTTTTGTTTGTCACGTTTTCCTTTCCTCTCCGGTATTCTACAGAGAATTGCCAATGCTATTCAAGTTGATTGTTTAATGAGAATGCTGACTGAAGCCGAACTGGTTTCTTATGTAAAACAAGAAAATAATGTTACACGTCCTGGAGAGCCAGAGGCTCATCTTGTGATTGAGCAACTCCAAGATCAGGTATCCTTCTCTTTTCCCTGTACATTTCTCTTTCTCAAATTTTTTATGCAGTCCAATCATGGTCAATTTTCTGCCACATTCATTTATTTTGTCGTCTCTACATTCTAGATTAAGGTTTTGGAGATTGAGAAAACTTTGAGCCAGCAGAATTTGGATAATTATGTTGAGATGGCAGCAGAAAACAAATTATCTGTTCAGAAGAAGTTTGAGGAGGTATTTATCACTTGTTTGCAGCATGCACTACGTGCATTTACATTCCTTTTTTATGCCAAAACTTAAATGCCTATGTATGAGTGGAAGCAATTCTCTAGTGATGTATTTAGCTCAAAACAATCTTTAAGAGAAAGGAGAGGAAAATAGAAGTACTGTTATCTGGAGAAGTTTTGTGAAAATCAAAATGGAAAATGGAAAAGGAAAGAATGTTATGCTCTTTCATAAATGTGCAATTATCATATGAGCTATGCATTGTGGGTAAACTAAGGAAGGGGAAGAAATAATCAGAAGGTATCACGATATATGGGTCCTTAGATAATCTCTAAGCATAAGCAATGGAAGGACATAGTGCCCCTTCCTAGGGATGTGCATCAAGTATGCTCTCAGCCTTTAGTGTCATCATCTCTAATGTCCAAGTCCATTTTTTTATGGTAGGTTTCTCTATATGCTGCATGCGTCAAGCTTACTTTATGTGCTCATGTACTTATCGATGATTTGTTGCACAACCAAAACTCTCATGAGCACGAGTGTGCTTGAAGGTCTTGCATAGTGACTGTGCCTCATTCTGCCAAGGAAGTTCTGTAGCTTTTATAACTTCGTAGCATGTTTCAACTTCTATAACTTCTACTACATGCTTCTATCTTATTTTCTGTTGGATTGGATGTCATTTTTATAGCTTCATGAAGAACTTCTCAGTGCAATAAGGAGGCAAGGAATGGTCAAGAAAGACATGCTCACAATGCATCTTTGGTGTCAAATAATGCATGTTGCTGCTGCTTTTCTATCTTTGTGATCTAGGGATATTTGCATTGTTTTTGCTGTGCCAATGTTCTCAAAACAAAAACTGGAACTTAACAAATTTTGTCTCTTCTTCAGGAGGGCAACTTTGATTCTTTGGTCAAGCTTTCAATGGAGGTTCAAGATATAATGATGGAAGTCCAAAATTTGCAAAATTATGTAGATGGTGCCTTTTCGCTAGTCGATGAAGTTTTCCAGAGTTTTTCAAGTGTGTCAAGCACCCTTCTTGTGAGTACTTGTTGCATTTTACCATCCCAAAAGAAAGATTTTCTGATATCTAAGTCACTCACCTACAAATATTGGTGCGCATTCAACCCCATAATCTGAATAGTGGCAGATTACTCTCCTGAACTTTTGGATCTCCTGGCACCTGGAGTAGGCTCACTTTCTGAACATTTAGATCTCCTGGCACCTGGATTAGGCATTCTATTGATTATCCTATCCGATTTAACTGAAAATAAAAGCCCTTTTGTGCTACAGTGGCCAGTATATATAAGTGTTGGGTTGAATGCAGGATATTAAGACCCTTTCAAGTCAGACATCTCAGCAGCAGAAATTAGTTACCATTCACCATGGGAGGTTGCATGATTTCGTCAAGGAGAAAGTTCATAAATTTGAGAGTGAGAAGGTGCTGTACTTCTTCACTAGGAAAATATGGTAGTCACTATTTGGTTAGTCTAAATTATTTTCGGTGCAACTGAATATCAAATGCAGGTTCTTTTGCAAGATTTCTCTGATGGTCTCCAGAGGCAAATACAAGAATTGAAAACTGATGCTGAAAGTTCTGAAAGGGCCTTAGCAGTAAGTTTGGACTCTTAGTGTAATGCTTCAGCTTTGGTACATTGCTACACATTATCTTAGATGTCGGTCTTTACATAGGAACTCGGGGAGCAAACTGAATTGGAAAAGATGGAACTTTTATCCCAAATACAGAATTTTCAAAAGGAAATTTCATGCTTATCCTCATCCAACTTGGCGAAAGAAAGGGAGAGTATGAGGAAAGATCTGGATAAAACAAAGTTGAAGTTGAAAGAGACTGAATTCAAGCTGAGGAATGCTGTTCAAGAAAAGACTAAGCTTGAGGTGTCATGCGAATTAAATTTTTGCCTTCGTTCATTTTACTTTCCTGCAAATAACAAGATCACTCATGAACTCCTGCATCATCAGGGTGAAAAAGCATCTGCTGAGCGGGAGATAAAATTATTGCATGGTCAGAAGGCTCTTTTAGAAAGGGATATCAATAAACGGGAGTCACTTGCTGGGAGACGGCGTGATTCAATTGCAATTGATTCGAAAAGGTCTAAGGGCCCTGTTGTTCATATTGACCAGACAATGCAGGTGCTAATCATCAAAATTGTCACTTCAAATTTGCATTCTGCATACTTGCAAGCTGGCTAATGGATGGAAATGGATTTACCTTCTGTTCTCCTAGTCTGTCAAAACTCACAAGTCAATGGTCCTGCTTTTTTTATTTTTTTGGGTGGGGGTTATGAGATGAAACAAACGACACTAATAAATATTTTTCTTTATATAGAATGAAATCCAATTTTTATTACCAATTGTCTTCGACTTTGTAACCTGTTTGATTGATAGTTCTCTGCTTGCCACCATATACTTGTTGGGCTGAGTTTTTGTCGGCTCAATCATCCTATGAAAGAGCTAGTTGTGCTTCTTTACTGTTTGTTAATGTTAAGGACTTTTGTTTCCTCTCTTTATTGGACAGGCACATAAATTGTTTTGGTCTTCATTTGTTAAGTGGTCGAGGCTTCCCAATGTGTTGATGCGGTGTGCGAAATTCTTCTTTAGTTTTTTTATGAGTTTCAATGTACTCTGACCCTTTGTCTGCTTGTGATTACCTTGACTGGTTGTTCATCAACACCTTTTTTTTGGTTTAGATCCGAAACATTACTGGTAGGTTTGTATGTATGGTAATTCACATGATGCTGTTTGATAAGCAGGTTAAACGTGGCAATTCTACACGGATGGGGATGCATTTGTCAAGATTTTCATATTTCTAACCAAATGCCAAAGAATTATGGAGCTTGTTATGTATCTCTGGCTGATTATATTCTTGATTAAACTTACTTTATAATACGGATTTTTATATTTTCCCTTTATTTTATATCTTAAATTGCATTTGTATGTTTCTGGTGGTCAAAGGTCTGCAGCTTATTCCTCAATTGCACTTTTTTCTTACACCCTAATTTCGTACAGTGCAACTTTATAAAGTGTATAATTTTTTTTTTAAATGGAATCACGTGAAGGCGTTTCCTAATATTGTTCAATGTTCCCATTTAAGGAGTTCATTTTTGGCATCTTGAGCTTCAAACTCATGTCATTATACATTGTAGGAGAAGCTTCGAACCAATGGCTTTTGTTAATTTGTTCCTCCCTTCTGATTGTATTTTTCCAGGAAGAGTACAGAAGGTTGGAAGTTCTTGCATTTGAGATGGAAGCAACTATTGCCTCCTTAGAAGAGGAATTGGCAGCTGCATGTAAGGAAAAGGATGAAGTAATGTCTAAATGCGAGAGTTTGGCCTTGGAATTGGAAGTTCAATCTCAAAACATGAGCAATTCAAGTTCAGAATTAACAGGGTTGCAGGAAGAAATTTCGAAGCTTGTAAGCTTTGACCGCTCTTAGTTTTGACTCCAAAATTCTCTGACTTCTGTTTATGGTGAAATGAAGTGAATTTCTGAGCTCCGCTTTATGTATATCTAATATGGTGTCTTGTTCTGTCCCTTTCCCAGAGTGGAAAATTGGAAGAATCTCAATCTTATCAGCAAAAGCTGGAAGCATCACTCAATCAGTTGGTAAATGAAAAGGAAGAGTTGGCTATGGTAGGAAAATAAAGTTGAGTCCTAAGCAAAATGTGTCCAATTAAGGTGTTTCTTGAGGTTGGCTTCATTGCTTCGTACATTGGCATTTGCAGCAATTAACAGATTCCCTGCTAGAAATGGAGGAGGAGAAGGCTATATGGTCTGCTAAAGAGCAAGCTAGCATTAAAGCCTTAGAAGAAAACACTAAGTTGTCTAATGCTGAGATTACATCATTATCCACAGAACTGTCTGAGGTAACATATAATAACTATTTTTATTATGGAAGTGTTAAGTTTGCATGCATCTCCTTGGAATGTCTGGTTCAAAACATCTTGGGTAGCTGTAACTTCTATGACTTTTTGTAAATTTCAAATCAAGAATTCTTTCACTCCATCGATATGGTTTGCGATGTACATTGAGCCGGCTAAGCCCTTGAGAAGGGGCATTTACATTTTTATACTCATGAGCGTAACATCGGCTTATCCGAGTCAGATAATAGAGTGGGAAGTTTAATTTTAGTTCTGACAACATTTAATATCTCTGTGATCTATTCTTTTTGCTAAAATCACTATTATGAGAAGTGCAAGACTAGTAAGTTAATTATCTACATCAAGATGATCACTATAGTTTACTATGTTTGATAGTGTAATAGTCATATGAGCTGGTGCAGGAGCTGAATATTTTCCTTTTATCTTTTGGGCTGGCACTAGTCCTTAAACACTCACGAAAAAACTATCTTTAGAATTCTGAAATTCTGTTTCTTAGAATGTCAACTTAACTTTAGATTGCTTTCAAATTATGTCCTCTGTTTTTTTTTTTTTTTTTTTTTTGCCCCTCTTATTTTTGTCATGCATTTGCTGTTCACTCCACCTTTGTTGAACAGTACCTCACTATAGATCAAGAACTTGCACGTTAAATGGTGCTCCAACAAGGGATTGCAATTAGTGTGATGCTTAAGTTTGGGAAAACACATTCAACAATCGCATGAAAATTTACCGAGGAGCTATTTATTATCTCTCAAAGAAAAACCTACAAACCTTTTCTTCAATTGTTATACATGGAACTGAATTAACATCCTGGCTGGAATGGCGAAAACTGTTTTGGTTAGAGGTCTTTGATCTTCTGGGTTTGTGAAATCACTTTTTTACTATTTAATTTGTGGATGTATCTATTTTATTGCAATAGTTATTTTGTTAAGTTTGTAAATTGACAAGTTGAAAAACCCAGACAATACATATTGACAATTAGGTAAAACAGAAATTCCTTAAAAAATCAATTAAATTAATAGAAATAGTCTGAGAAAAACTGGCGACTTGTCAACTATAAATCAAATAATTAAAGAACTGAGGATAACTGATGAGGGCTGATGCTTTCAAACTACAGTTTTTGAGAGGTTAACTATTATAGGGTAAATATCTTAGTGAGTCCTGGAACGAATTCCGTTGACATTGAAAGAGGGGAAATAAATGCAAACTTCATTTGTTGATTGTAGAAGGGATCGATTTTCATTTAACTATCTTTCCCTTTGGAGAAAACTTATTTTCTGCATGAAATTGGTAAAAGCTAATTCGGTCATGCATATTACATGTGTCACTTTCTTTATGTGTTTGTTATGAATGTTTAGAATTAATTGGATTATATGTGACGGAGAACTCCATCTTATTTCGATCCCTCTTATCTGGAATGTAAGGTGAAGAATGAACTTGAATCCTCTAAGGAACAATGCAAGGTCCTTAGAGAGCAATTAAAACTTTATGAGGAAGAGAAAGAACTGGAGAGAGAGGACAGGTTTGTCTCAACCATTGCTCTTATAGTTGAGATCCATGGGAATACTTTTCAATCTTGTCATGTGCTGCTCTGAGTACTATTACTTTAAATGTTATCCTATTCTGCTTTGGCTCGAAAAAGTGGGTAACAAGATTGTAATTAACTGCACTATTTGGACATTATTATTTTTTTTTTCAAAATTTTCCCCTGCTAATGTGGAATGATGGCATTTTATAGATTGTTAATTTTTAGATCAATGAAGTTCCTGCTTCATTATGAGCTTATGTGGTTAGGTAGCCAGTAGGAGGGTTAACTTCCAGTGAATCAAGCCTCCTTCTTCCGTTTGACCAATGTTAATGTTTCAGTTATTCAACTTATTTGCAGTATGCAGAAGACTCTAGAGATTGAACAGCTGAAACATGCCCTTGAATTGTCTGATGTGGAGAACAAACAATCCCAAATTGTAAGCACTTATCTTTTCTGCTAATTTACGGATGGAAGTGTAAATAGTTGAGCAGTTCGGTTGATGGTTTTCAGGCTAACTGATTGATTTCCCTGCAGACGATGAAGTCAGAACTCGAGACCATATATTTGGAGTGTAATGATGCTTATCAGAGAGCAAATAAGCTACAGAAGGAGCTGGACATTCTTAAGAAAGAAAAGGAAGATCTTTTTATCAAACATAGAGAGTTAGAAACTGGAACAGATCTGGCAAGTAATCTGCAGGTTAGATTGTTCAGAAAGAATATCCTAAGATTTCCTTGCTCAGTAAGACCAGATTATGCTGTAAGTTTTCAGTGCCGATGGCATTCTCTTTACTGTAATTGTTTTTCTGTCCTCAGAATCTCAAGAGTGAAGTTCATAACATAACAAATGAACGGGATAGGTTAAAGACTCAATTAGAGGAGCAGCAAAGGCACATGGCTAAACTTGAATCCCTGAAAATAAGTCAAAATGACAAGGTAGTTTGATGAAAGTGCTTGAGCATAATTAGCATTTAATTGGCATGAAAAGTATCAGAAGTTACAGGGTGAGGTGTTTTCTTTCAGATATCTGAGGCCCAAGTTCAAACAGACATACTGTCTGACAGGATTTCCACTGTGGAAATAAAGCTGCACACTGTAAGTTTGCCCACTGGGGATGTCCGTCCCTTCTCTCTATTAAAGATTTTTGCTGATAGACTTGGTATTCTCATATGTAGTAGATCTCGGGATTAGATGTTTAATAGTTATATTATGTAGCATGTGCGAAATTCAACAACTTCTATATGTCCACAACTCCATACAATATGCTACTGGGGGTTGTCGAGGTCTGAGATTACTGGAACACGCTCTGCATTAGCCTTGTTCTATTCGAGTATGTCAGGTTAATTTTATCACAGTATAATGTATAGTGTGAAATTGGTAGAAGCACAACTTTCACATGGAGGAACATATTATGTGGTTCAATCGGCCTTAACAGCTTTGTTTGTTATATCAGTAGCCTCTTTTGTCTATTTAGTCTTGCTACTATCCAGACTTTGTCTTATTATTCAGCAGAATTATTATTCGTTCCCTCCTTTTAGATGGTGTACATGCTTTTCCTTCAGGTGCATTGGGGGTCAAATTTGTGTATAATTTCGACATTGACACTTGCAGAATGTATTTTAATCAGAAAGCTAAAATCCCTGAAATCTTTCGTCCATCCACTCTGATTAGGAGTTGCAGCATCCTCATTGAGATGGAAAAGCTGTTTTCAACATAATTGTATTGTTTCTGCGGTTAACACTTTGAGCTCTACAATGGAGTTGACAATTGGGGCTTAGGTAGATGTGGAGAAACTACCTCTGCTAAATTTTTGGATGGCCCTTCTAGCGTCTTATGTTTTGAGGCATTAGATTTGCTTGATTTTGACACCGTCTTTTGGCGGAAACAATCGCCTTATCTTGGTGGAAATGACTCATGCTCTGGCTTGGTAATGTATGGATTTTGTTTTTAGTATTGTGCTTCTGCTAAGTTGTGAGGTGATAGGGTCTCAGGGGAGGAACAATGATAGAAAGATTAGTCTGCTTCCTGTTTGGTTCCTCTTGCCAAAAGCTTTGACTTTACAAGTATCATAATTAATTTATTGTCACCTGATTCACAAACAGCAAGAAGTCAACAATGGCAAGGAAAAAGCGAAGTTGAGGATGAGACTACGGTGGACACAGGCAAAGTTGGACGCCATGAGATATCGATGCACCGAAGCACTAAATGAACAAGACCTGATGAATAGAAAGTACGAGGAGGCTTCAGGAAAGCTCAAGGATCGTTTGGCATCATACGGCACTGAGGTCCTCAACCTCAAGAAACAGCTCGCTGCTGCCAAGGGACATGTTCAGCCATGACTAAGAGTCCGGAAAGTTCAGATGCCCAATTGTACAGAGAAATTCTTCTTGCCTGTACGTGTAAATACTAGCTGTACATTTTTAAGTTCCGAAATAATTTGTCAGGAATGGTGGAATAGCAACGCCCCTTTTAATCGGATAGATATTACGTCACTCAAATCGTGGTTGGTTAATTGACTTAAGAGTCGATAATTTCAGAGCACTGGCTATAGCATGCGTCAAACAACGTGGATAAGCTACTAAAAAATGGTAGAAGTTATTGGAAAAATTGGTAATTTACAAGCTTTCAAAAGGTCAATACCCGACCAAAAAAATAAATAAATAAAGGTCAATAAACTATTCAACTCGAAAAAAGTTATATAATTTACTAATAGTTAACCAGCTGATTTTTTTTTTCCCTATTCCACCAACGGATTCCACCAACGGTTATTCAGTGTCACTAACACTTATATTTATTTTACTAATAATTAATTTTTTTTATGTTTTTTTAAAAAATTTATTCAATGTTGTATTTTGATTCTTTTTGATCTTAAATATTTGAAATTTTCACAATATATAAATGTTGATGCATGGATTCAGATATGATATTTTTATAGTTTTTAACTATTCGGATAAATATTTTAGATTTAGGCAAAAAGTTAAAAAAGAAGTTAGTTTTTACTCTCTTTTTTTTTTTTTTTTTTTTTTTTTTTTTTTTTTTTTTTTTTTTTTTTATGTCTTACCAAACAATCTTGGCAGTGGAGGATGATGACAGTTTAGAATAGTCTGCTGCCTTTGCCAAGTCTCAGTCAACGGAGGAAGGGTGGATTTAAGCGAAAAGAAATCTCTGCGTTCCAAAACGAATTTTCTCCATAGCCAATCATGGATGATGTGGTGGACAGTGCTAGTTCCATTTGCGGAAAATTCTTGTGAATTAATGAAAAAAATTATTAAAAAGTCATAAATCTATTACAATTATGTAAATTTTTTTTTTTTTTTACCAATTCAATGCTAAAATTTTTACATTAATTCCCATTTAATCCATTCGGCTAATTTTAATTAGCCAATTTTGCTTACCATCTGGTGGGTGATAGACAACTTTTTAATAATTTTTTATTTTTTTGAATTTTTGAATATTTAATAATTTATAATTTTTCTTTGATTCTTTTTTTCCTCCTGCCGGCCAAAGGAAGAAGGAGGAGGAAAAAAAAAGGAAATAAAAAAAAAAAAGAAAAAGAAGAATTAATAAAAAAGTAAAAAATAAAGAAATTATTAAAAAATTGTCAATGTGTGCATTGGACGGCTAACATCCATGTCAGTCCAAAAATTTTAGGATTCAATTGACAAAAAAAAGTTTATGATAGAATTAACATAATTATAATAAGTTCATGAATTTTTTGGTGATATTCTTGAATTTATGTTCCCTTTTCAGTCTTGGTAATGACCTCTCCCATGTACCTGCGGCATGCACACAAATTCGCGTGCTGAAATAGCATTGGAACGAACTGGGTGCATTCATTGCTTTGAGTGCTCGGTGAAGTCAAGGCCGAGCGTCACGCAGAGGCGTTCTTCAACCGTCTCGCTGGCAAAGGAGGACTCTCTTCCCGTGGGAGAGAGGGTGGAGGCTCTCCAACACGACCGGCGGACTTCTGGTGTTCCGAATGGTGTCGAATCAGACCGGGAGGATCAAGAGAGATATCCATCATTTCCAGAAGCTGGGCCAAGTATGTAGAAGACGGGAAGGACGACGATGCTCGGTGTGAAAAGAGAGGGGGAATCCAAGAAGTCGGGTTGAATTTATCATTACTTAATAGACAAGCCCTCCTCAGCCATTATCCTCTTCAGGAAGTTGGGGACCTAACCCATGTCAATTTGCCAATTGGGTCAAGTTCTCATGTCCCAAAGAGCACCACGTAAATGTTGACACCGGAAGCTGTCGGGAGAACATTTCGTAGACAAGACTGAAGATGCACTAACCTAAGAATAGGCACTTCAGGAGAAAAGTTTCTGCCAAGTCCTGACGAGAAACTCCTCTGGTATCGTTGGGTATTATATTAATATCTGCTCGTCAATATTGCAAGCGAGCACGAGGAGATCGCGCGCTTTCACGTGGCGTGCCTCTTCGTGCACGGGGATTTCTGTCGCGACCTCGTTGTTTGCTTGTGGTCTGTTGTGCATGGCATACGCAATCCACGAGCCACTATTTTCGCCGCCCGTTTCTCACCAAAAGAATCCTAAAGAAAAGAGGAAGAAAAAAGGTTAAAGATTAATGAGGCTTTCGCCAACGCGGTTGTACATCTAATCTGGCATTAAACAAACGGCCGTCCCCTTAGTTAAGTATTCTCGAGAAAGTGATACAAAATACTTGTAAATGAAATGCCTTTCGTCAAGTTGGAAATATAAAATCAGACCAATGATCATTACTAATACTGTCTCTATATATATATATATATCAAATATTCTCTTTTGGGTTGACAAATGATTTAGAAAACACTTGATAAAACAAACACTCAGAAAAATAAGGATAGATTTCATTTTATCCTTGGAACCATTGACAATATTTGTGTCGTGTCATTAAGATAGTTCCGAATAGCAAAAGGAAAGTCTACATCAGATATCTTATTGAAAAGTAATTGAAGCGTATACTTGAAGATGATATATATGATATTCCGATCGATTCCAAATGACCCACTAGTAAAGACAAAAAACCATTAAGCTCAATCAAGCCAGAAAATAAGACTGAAACTTCCAATAAGTTGGGGAGGGTTATTGAGGGGAAAATAATAACACCAATGTTAAAACTTTAATATAATACTTATTTGAGTGTCATAACTTTTTTTTCGATCACTCAAATGTCACATCGGAATAAATCAATCATTTAAGTGCCATATCTAATAAATCATCTTATATGTATTTTTTTATTAATTTCCCATCTGACGATTTTTTAATGTTATTTAATCTTTTTAGATTCTTTTTTAAATTTTTGAATTTTTTGTTTTTTTGTTTTTCTTTTCCTTGCCCCCTTCTTTTATGGCCGGCAAGGGTCACCTGAGAGAGAGAAAAGGAAAAGAAAAGTCAAAATCAAAAATCAAAAAATAATTAAATATTAAAAATATTAAAAATTTATTCACATTAATACCAACGAAGTTAAGTAGGACAATTTGCATCCACGTCGGATTTTTCGGTGAGGTAAATAGCCAATGGTACTCAAGTGATTGATTTTTCAAATTTGTGACATTTAAATGAGGCGAAAAAAAGAATTATAGCATTTAAGTGTACACCGTACAAAAGTTATGACACTTGCGTTGTTTGTAAGAAAGAGAATTTATCATAAAAAGGGGATGAAAGGTGACTCCAACGAGCTTAACATATGTTTTTGTTTGGTTTGTATGATGTAACTGAAAAAATAAATCAAGAGAAAAAAAAAAAAAAAAAAAAAAAAGAACTGCTGCTCTCATCTCTCTATATGTGAAAATAGGATAATGAAGGAGTAAGCTGGTGGATGGACAGCTGCAATAAGTGAGCGCAAGAGGCTTAGCCGCCCAACCCCACAAGTCGTGCACACAAGTTGAGACACACCTATGCACGCTGCGGAAAGTTGAGATAAGAGAGATCCATAATTAAATTGCAGTCCAAAGAGATGAATGCCATTAATCTTTAGCTGAGGTCCTCAAGAGAAGTTTGTGTAAGCAATTGATGATCTCACCTCGAGTCATCTTTTCCCAACATATTATGCCATTATTATATAGCTGGCATTTTTAATGGAGGTTTATATATAAGCAAGTCATGATCACCCAACTTCTTCTGGAACTGAAAATATCAGAAAACTCAGGGAAAAAAAAATAGTCATACAAATGTTGTCTTGTTCTCCTAGTAATTGGCCCTTCGAGGATTCAACAAGCCGTGAACAAGAGAACTACATGAGCAGAGATGCCCACCCTTTCTCTTCACCACCTCCTCTCCATTTTGCCTTCTTGTCATCACCATCTCCTCTTGCTGAGGTAGTACTTGATCATCTCAATATCCCAGCTGCGGCGACGAACGGCGAAGCCACGATGGTCAAGAAGCTGAACCACAATGCCTGTGAGCGCGACCGGCGGAAGAAAATCAACAGTTTGTACTCTGCACTCCGTTCGCTGCTTCCATCCGCTGATCAAACGGTAATCCTTAAGTCCTTCATCTACAAGGAAGTTGTTAGAGCTAGTCTTCTATTACCTTTCCCCGGGTAAACTCTGCCAATTTAGGAAAAGTGATGGAGAGAATACTAAAGAGTAGCAGCTAGTAGACAATGTTGTTGATCACACATGAACCCTAGTTTTTGCGTTATTCTCTAAATCCTTAATGTATAACTTGATGTTCAACACTTTTTATTTGTAGCTGCTTCAAGTCACTACATACTCAGTTATCTTTTAGTATTGGGTCCGGAGAAATTGACAAAGTTAGATCTTGTCCTTCTCCCTATAGGAAAAGTTGAGTATTCAGTGTCTCGAGTGCTGAAATACGTACCAAAACTACAACAGCAAGTGCAGATGTGAACCCTAGTTTTTGCTAGCAGACAATATTGTTGATCACATATGAACCCCAGTTTTTGCTTTATTCTCTAAATCATTAATGTATAACTTGATGTTCTACACTTTTTATTTGTAGCTGCTTCAAGTCACTACATACTCAGTTTTCTTTCAGTATTGGGTCCGGAGAAATTAACAGAGTTAGATCTCGTCCTTTTCCCTATAGGAAAAGTTGAGTATTCCGGCGACAGTGTCTCAAGTGCTGAAATACATACCAGAACTGCAACAACAAGTGCAGATACTCGCTCAAGAGAAGGAAGAACTTCTATCAAGAATTAATGCCACCCAAGGAATAGATGATTGCACTCACCAAGAAATCAGCAAAGGAAAAGGTGCACTTTCCAATCCGATGCCATCTATTTCGACAAATTGTTTAAGTGAGAGCGAGGTTGCAATCCAAATATGCACAACAAAGGTCATGACTCAGAATACTGTCGACTTCTCTGAGATCTTGCTTAACCTGGATCATAATGGCTTTACTCTGATAAACGCTTCCACATTCGAGTCATTTGGAGGAACAAGAACAACCTTCTACAATCTACACGTTCAGGTACTTCAGTAAGTTTATTATTAGTTTCTTTAGTCGTAACTGGACTTGCAAATTTAATTTCTTGACATGGTATATAGATATATCAATAGCATGTTGTTTGAATGATGATCATTTGAAATGTGAAGGTTGAGAGAAGTCGGGGGATGGAGTGTGAGGCTTTGAAGGAGAAACTGTTGGCGTTATATGATCAGAAGGGACGGGAAGTACAATTCCTACAACATTAGAATCAGATCATAATGTAATACAGTAATTGTCCCTCCATTATTATTTAAGTTTATCAGTGTAGCCTTTCAACTAGGTGTTCTAATTATGTATTTGTAAATATCCTGTATATAATCTGAGAATGTCTTTGCACAATTCTTTTTTCGAATATGTAAGTTTTTAAACAAATAACTGTTTGAAGGCTGTTGACGGAATGTCTTTTTAGGCAGTGTATTGCTTAAACGAAGGCAACTCCTTTTTCAGTTTAAGTAATTTGAAGCTATAATTCTAGAACCATGATGATGATGATGAGTTTTACCAAAAAAAGAAAAAAACACTAATTGCATAGGTAAAATAAACGTTTTTTTTTAATCTATATAATAACGCAAAGTCCTTGACATCTACATTTCCTTTACGCATTGAAATAGGTTATATATAAATTGATAATTTATATGGTCAACTTTTGGTTATACATGATAAGGGCCATTGAGCAACTCTCAGTTATGAGAATATATTGGGTACTCACAAAGTAATCTTCATGATGTTTCCGAAGGGAAATGTACAAAAAAGTCTTAAATCTATTATATTTATACTAATTCAATCATAAACTTTTTAATTGGACCAATTTAGTCTTAAAGCTTTTCATATTGATATCAATTCAGTCCATTTGACCAATTTAGGTTGGAAATTGCTAACTTGGATTCCGACTGTCCTACATAGCACAGTCGACACTGACATAGACATTTTAAAATAATTTGTTAATAATTTTTCGATTTTTTTACTATCTTTCCTTTTAATTTTTTTCCTTTTCTTTGCCTTTGGACTGTGGTTGGTATTAGCCATGGCTTGCAATCCACCATAGGCGAGGGTTGGCGAGGGTTGGCAAGGGCAACCTTTGCCTGTGGCTAGCGAGGGCTGCTCGTTGGCTATTGCTTGTAGCTAGTATCGTCCACAGTACAAAGGAAAAGAAAAAGGAAACAAAGGGAAAAAAAAAGGTAAATAAATTAAATAAATAGTAAATTGAAAAATTATTTTAAAATGTCCACGTCAGCATTGGTGTCCATGTCAACAATTTCCAATCTAAATTGGCCAATGGACAAACTGGTATCAATGTAAAAAAGTTTAGAATTAAATTGGAAGAATTAAAAGATTTATGACTGAATTTGTATTAGTGTAACATGTTTAAGACTTTTTTGATATTTTTCTCTATTTCCGAAACACCTCACAATTAGTTGATGTCCTTTATTAAGACCCAGAGAAATAATAAGATCAATATCTACGGTGAATTTCGGAATACCGAAAAATAGTGTACCGCAAGAGCATATGATATATATATATATATATATATATATATATATATATTTCACAAAACTTTACAGCGGCCAATAAACGTGTCGTATGTGTTAATATTTTCTTCCTCTATCATGACCCTGAGAAAACCTAGCCAAGAAAATATCAACTAAGCATGTCCAGAAACACCATGAACAAGGAATCTTTCTTATCCTAATCATCATAAGAATGAAAGCAAGAAAATGCTAAACTGAAACTCTGATCCATCATTAAATTAAGACATCCAATCTGACAACACAGATCTTTATTCATGGCATCAAGCACATCCTGTAGGAAGACATGCATCACACGGTCCCTAACAAAAAACTTCACATTAGTGTAATGAGATAGATTTGCAAACATTAGGGAGGCATAACTTTTATATGTATTATACAGTATATGTATATATCGAAATTTATTTCTTTGGAGCTCTCGCCAATTTGAAAGCTATGAGAAATTGTAAACTACGTTGTTTTATATTTTTTTTCCTATCATGAATAAACTTACATCAATATCTTGATTCCTAAATCGAAGGAACCTATCGGTGTTATAAGTCTTAGTATGTCCTATTTGTCGTCGATCATGAAGTTGATAACCGTGCTGTCAGCAACTTACCTTAATGAAATGGCGAGTGAATTACTACCAACAACCGATCGACTAGTCTCCATTTTTGTAAATGATCAGGCAGTCAAAATCGAAACCCCCTTTCATTCCATGGTTGAGATCCTACATTGGACCGTTCGCAAGATTTAGGTGTGGTGGACCACAGAATTCAACCCAAAAGGGATAGATGAATTGATGTTTGATTAAATGGGCCTTTTACGGCCGGCCCATTTGAGGAAGGCCTTTCATGGCCCGGCCCATTTTCATTGCATGCTTCCCTTGACAAAAGCAAAATATGTCATGCTGCGATCTCATTAAATTATATGTTATATCCCACCAAAATCCTCAAAATCAAATCCCTCGTGAAACAAATAAAACTCCGTAGAGACTATATAGCTCGACAAAGGGTACCTTCCTCACTAGTTCTAGCTCCCAGTTGCACTATTTTTTTCATAATATATTGAAACCGATAGAGACTATTACTTTAGGATTGAAAGAGAAATTGAATGCCATTAAGAACTTGGAGTAGATATATATACATCATAATCAAATGTAATTTCTTATTAGACATGTTAGATAATTGTTTTTGAGACACCCAAGAGGATCCATTTTCAATTTATTATCTTCATCCATATGGATCCTCATTTTGAACTATTGCAGAATAGGGATCCATTTGCCTATTTATATATGGTTGAATCTTCTAATGGATGGATCAATACTTTATATCCTCGTACGAACAATGCCTTTCACCTATATATTATAGTTTCCGGCATAATTATTAATCGTTATCTGGATAACTCTCTTATCACCTTTTGCTTTCTTGATACAAAGAAACAAGCAGGTGCAATGTACTTCGCTACCGGCATTGGTATCGTGGAATTAATTAATTTTGGTACAGCAAGTGGGGCTCCCCCATGTTAATTTTTTTCTCATTTGAGTTTAGCCACCCGTACGGGTTTGAGCGGCAAATAATTTAACATAGAACTAGTTGAGCTAGTTGCCACGAGGTCAGCCGGTAGGAGACCGAAAGTTGCGTTCGGCGGATTAGATTATAAAACCCGCCATGGACAAAAAGCTCAGCAAAAACGAGGGCATGGTCTAGGGCTTAGGGTCGGATTAGGAAACCCCGCCCAACAAGTTGATCCTAAGATGCTGCTCAAGCCGAGGAGAATCATTCTCTGTGAACTAGCGTTCGATTACGAACGGCTTTACGTGGGACTGTTAGGAGTCAACAACCCAGAGAGAGAAGAAGACATGCAATGGATCCAGCACAAAAGACAAAAATTTGACATTTGCGTCGGCACGTATGCGAAAGAGAAAAGGAGATTTATTATTGGCACCGGCGTGATCGCAGGTTTTGACTTTAATTCAGGAAATCGTAATCTTATGAAGTGACCATCTGTTGTTGGACATTAACAATTTGATTCAGTGAGATGATTTATGTGTGAGGTTAAGACTTTCTCTGTATACCCTGAAGTGTCAATAAACGAAATGATTCGAGAAAAAGTACACAAAAAATAGACCTAACCACAGGAGATGTATGTGGTTTGAAGCCATGCTGTCTGTTCAACAAGGAGAGATTGAAGAGATGATTCCACTATAGTTGGGAAAACGGAGATACAATCAACTGAAGCACTTGTAAATAAGCGTTCCCCAATCCTAAATAACAGCCATACCCATCATAAGAGAAGAGTTTTCTCATGATGTCCACTTTCATGAATGACGGCTCAACCCTTTAGGGTTTTTGCAAATTCTATATAAAATAGAATTGTTGAATTAGGACAGCGTCGAGGGACCGGGTACCCTCTCGGCGTCCTGCTTCATCTAGGAGTCAGGCAAGCTGTTTCCTCGCGCCTCTCTTCCACCATTGTCTGCATGCTGCTGCTAACCTTTCGATTGTCCCGATGATCACAAACTTGCGCTGCTCTGAATTCAACGGCAACCCTTCGAGCCATGATCAACAAATTCTCACCTAACAAGATGACTATTAGGAATGACAGTTTTTGACACAGTACAATTACAGGGACGTTTGGTAATGATTTTGTTCCCATAGAATAGATACTAACAAAAAATTATTATTTTTTATTCTGTTCCCGAAAACAATTTCTAAGCATTTTAAACCGTTTGGTAACTGTCTAAAATTTCTGATTCGAAATAGAATTGCGTTTGATCTGTACTCATTAATTCTATTCCAAATTCAATTTCTTTTAATTTTTTAAATAATTTTTTCCTTTTTTTCTTTTCTATTTTCCTTTTTTTTTTTTTTTTTCTTTTCTCTCTCATGTTCTTCTTCTTTCAGTGGCTGGTTGCCGGTCCAGCAACCGGCTAGACGAGGGCCAGCGACCTCATCGAAGCGTCGCCCGCCCTCATTGGCCGAGCCTCATCGGTGGCTAGGCTGGCCTCGCCGGGGCTAGGCAAGGCTCACTTGGCCACCGGTGGGGCTGGGCCTTGCTAGATCTGGCGAGGTTGAGCCTTGCTGGTGGCCAGGACGGCCTCGCCGGGACTGGGCAAGGCTCGCTTGGCCACCGATCAGGTTGGGTGAGGCCCTCCTGGCCACCGGCGAGGCTCGGTCTTGCCAGTCGCGAGGCTTGCCTAGCCCTTCAACGAGCTCGCAGGTGGCCAAGCGGACCTCTAGTGAGCTCGCCAGTGGTTGGGCTTGCCTTCGGCGAGCTTGCCGGTGGCTAGGCTTGCTTCCAGCGAGCTCGCCGGATCGGTTGTCGGCGATTGGTGGCGGACGATGGCGGATGCGGCAACCGCGGGGATGGCGGTCGACGAAGAAGAAGAAAAGAGAAGAAGAAGAAGAGGAAATGGAAGAAGAAGAATTTGTTTTTTTTTTTTTTTTTTTTTTTTGTGACCCAGGGAACCTCTGTGCACCGCTTCGTGGTAGAGTAAACCCTGGGGTGGACTGGGCCACCACCACAGACCCAGGCACAGGTGAATCGTGCAGCTTGCACTGAAGCATCGGCCCACGCTAAGTTTCGAACCCTTCCCCCTTGGCGGATGGGGTACCAAGCCTTAACCAGCGCGGCCACCGCGGGCAGTGGTAAGAAGAAGAATTTGTTTTAATTCTTAGATTTGTTCCCGGAATAAGAATCAACTTTTTTTTTTTATTCTTGATTCTTTTCCAAATCTACTTCTGGGAACAAAAAAATAGAAATTTGTTTTTGGGAACGAAAATTTTACCAAACGCGATTCTGTTCCTAAACTGATTCCTTGAACAAAAAATCAAAATCAAGCATTGTTTGGATAGTTGCCAAACAGTGCCTACGTGGCTCGAATGTGATAATAAATTAGTGGGTTTGGGTATTTGGGTCAATTCCGTGTCAACCCGTGAGGCGTGATTAGTAATCATGTCATGTTTGTGTCCAACCCAACACAGAAGAAATTGATCATCATAAGCCGTTTAAATCAACGGATTATTGTGGATATGACTTGTAAGGGACCAGTTTAGATACAATAAGTTATAAGATTATTTCTCCATGTTATTCACTATTAAGATCTTAATCCGATACTCAACCATGGGCAACGCAGTTGATTTGCGTTCTCCCTTCCATCGCAGAGGTCGGGGGTTCGAGCCCTCTCATTGCTAAAATGTCTTAAGTGGAGGGTCCTAGTGTTGGGGTCCTGGACTAACTTCCCCCGAGAGGTCCTGGGCTAGCCTCCCCCGAGGTATTGACGCTTGGTTCGAGGTGCACCGTGCACTGTACGGGCCGTGGGTTGCCGATTAGTGTAAGTGAAAGGCGGGCCCGGTGGATCCTTGGTTACCAAAAAAAAAAAAAAAATCTTAAACTGATGATATTTCATTGATTACCAACAAGTAATTGCAATTCGTTCATGTTTTATAAAAACTCTAGCATATTTTGTCGGCGAGTCAATTTTATATTATGCGGATCATTTAATTGTGTTGACTCTCCGACCCACTTTTAAGCAAATTATGTCAACCTTTTAATTTTCGAGTCATGTTCATGTAATGTAGGTTGACACAATTGTTTGATCGTGTTGTGAGCAAATCGATCAGTTTTGTAGTACATATCTCTATATTGACTGACATAAGAAACATGAACGTGAATTGGCACCCTTAATTTTTACCTCATTGATCGCCATCTCTCCCAAGCCCTCTAGGCTCTTCAGCCATCGCAAACATTAACCAAGTCTGAACAGTTCTTAAATTGATAGGTAGGGCATGTGTTCGAAGAGTACCCAAGGTTTTCTCCAAATAGCAAAGTTCACGGTTTTAAGACCTGTTGGAAATACAAAACTAAGTTATACCAATTGTGAAGAGAGTAAAAAATTAATATATACTCGATACCACTTTGAAAAAGAAAAGCTACAGCCAGCAAAAGTCAGCCCTAAGAGTGACCGACACATTCAAATAAAGTTAAATGCTTATTATATGTTGCTTAATATATTCTCAAGTGGCCTTTATATATACATGTAGGCCGTCATAAAGGTTATCTTTAAAAAAATTCGCTCATATATGTCATTGCATATGAAGCAAGCTGTGAAAAAAGTGTGGTCGGATAGAAAGCCGAAAGTCTAACGCCGCAACTACTTTGCCAGCACCCACAAATTAAATGGAAACCAATACAAGATAAATAATTAAACGATTCAGGTTGATTAAAGACAGATTTGGGTAATTGAGAAATCGATCAACTTGGCACCGATAGCGATGGGGTTCGGGGAGAATAATTTCCTGTTCGTACGTCAGAAACCTCAACCTCGTAGTTCTGGATTTGATTGGATGATTCCAAACTGAAAACTTAGGTCGTTTCTCATTTATATATTATAGTATTTATGCTTGTGGGCGCCAGGAGAGACTTCTGAGAGATGCAATGAACCCGGGGTGAAGCTGTTAAATCAAACTCCATGATCGGGGGACAAGCATTTTGCACCACGAATATACCAGGTTATTCTAATCACAAATCTTTATTTTATTTTATTTTATTTTACAGTAAAAGAAGTTGTTGCGTTCTAAAACAGCAGTGAAAATGGATGCATGCACGAAAGGACGATTACTCTGTTGATGGGGTCAGGGTTGTAGAAAGTTCTATAAGTAACCATCCATGTCTTAAAGACTTGAAAGTAACGATATCTGTTTGTAGGGGACAGATTACAAACGAGTACCTGAAGAAATGCCACTTATCAGTCCTCCAATTTTGGTGAAAATTGTCAAAAAAATATTACAATTTTCTATTATAACAATTTAGGCCTTAACTTTTTGACGATTTGCCAATATAGTCCTTAGTTGGCGGACTATAGTTTAAGACTAAATTAGTAAAATAAAAAGTTTAGGACTAAATTGGCTGTCCTACACTAAATTTAAGACTTTTTGGACGATTATCATTATTTTGTGTGCTTGTTGCTTGCACAGTTTTCAACATCGATCCACAAATACCTCGGGTGTTAATGAGTTTTGTTAGAGTATAATTCATATTCCCTATTGACAAGATGGCCCGAGGATCCTACTTTGAGGTGGGGGTTGCGAGGACAATACACCCAAGCTGCGAGAAGGCTTTTATAGTTTGGGCCCATATTTTAATGGTAGTTTGGGCATGTGCCCATAAATAGTTGTTGGGTTTCTATAATATTTTTCTATTATAATTGATGGATGTAATAGAGAGGCGAGACGTGTTAATTATAGTGAAATTCGCTGCTGGATAGAGTCCTACTTTGTGGATCAATCGGGATAGAACCTTGTGTTTTGATTTCTTTTTCTCACTTTTACTCTCTATTTCCTTGTGATAGTACAATGAATTCTAACAAGTTTAAGTATGTTAATGTTGCAAATGGATTCATATGTTTATACGTAAATAATAAGCGCATCATTCACGGTTTCACCCTTGTAGCCCGATTATACATGATAGTCTTAGATACGTTGAATTAAATAGGCCAACATATTATATATGTCAACGTGATATGAAGCACATTTTTCTATAATAGATTAAATTGTGAATATATAAAAAGTGTCATGTCCCATTTAGTAAAAGTATCGTGTTTGGGTTTCAAGAACAAGACAAAATTAATAAAGTTGTCGTGTTGAGGTTTGGACATGAATTCCATAACGTTAAGGGAAAATTCCAAATAAACGTTTAAAGTACCATCATTTTCTCAAATAATAATTTAAAGTGGATATTATTTCAAATAAGGGTCTAGTATCCTTATTTTCTTACATAAGGGTCTGAAGTGTATATATCGGTTTCAAAGAAAGGCTTAAACTCACCAAATGTGAAGAGCAATTTTGTCTTTTTAATTTTTTAATTTTTTCTTTTAAAAAAATAAATAAATAACTAAAAACTAAAGAAAAAAAAAAAAAAGAAAGAAACACAGGTAGGAGGCTCCCTTCTGCCTATGGTCGTCGCCCCCTCATTGATGGGGCGGTGGTGATGGTTGATGAGGTCATCGATGCCTGGGGGAAGGCTGATGACCCTAGCTAACCAGAGGTAAGGACATGCGGAAGAGGGCTTACTGGACTAGGGAGGGCAAGGGTGGTCCTCATTGGGCAAGGGCAGCCCTCGGTAGTGTTGAGCGAGGGTCTCTGTCCCTGAGTTGGGCGAGGGGTGCCCTCGCTCAACGCTGATGAGGGCTGCCCTTATCCAAGCCAGGCAAGGGCGACCTCTGCCAGCCATCAACGGCCATGTCGAGGAAAGGGTAGAGGAAAAAAGAAAAGAATAAAAAAGTATAAAAGATCAAAAAAAATTTAAAATATAGTGACAATTTTTTAACCAAGATACCCCTTCTCCAATGGCCGGAAAAGTCACCACCGGCTTTAGGCCCTTATTTGTGACGATTTAGCCACTTCACATCCCCTGGGCCTCGCGGCCTTATGCTCTTGATTGCAGACAACTGCTGGCCCAAATGAAGAATGTCTTTCTACGGTTTGAACCGCGCCAATTAAACCGAGCCACGGATTGGATTGCCAAATCCCACAATACCGGTTCTCTTCCTACTAATTGGGTATTTAATTCCCCGTATGCACTTTATCTTATCCTATGTTTAGATTTTCCTACAAGTTGTAACCCACCATCTTAGTATCAATCAATGAAGCATTTTCGACCAAAAAGAGAAAAATACCCTTATTTAAAATAATTTGGTCACTTCAGGTTCTTATTTGAAATAATATTCACATTAACATATCAGCTCTATGTAATTCTATGTCCAAAGTAAGCACCCAAAGAACCTAACACCCATCACCATCAACCCCAGCTCTCTCTCTCTCCCTCTCTCCTCCGACTTGCTATACGAGTCACTCTCGTCGCCCATCGGCGTTGAACAGTTCTCTCCAGTGACGCTTCTAACAGATTACATCCGCCAACTGCAGCGGTTTCTTTCTCCTCTTCGTTGACGCAGGCGCCATCGATCGCCAATGGCGTCGTACCAGTCGAGCTCCTGCAGCAGCAGATGGCGGAGGAGCTCGAGTCTAGATGCGCGCCAAGCTAAGTATCCTGGGTTTGGTCAGTGCCTCGGACAACTTACGGTTCTTGCAGAGAAAGAGAGGGGGAAGGAGTGTTGAGGAGGCCTTCGGCGGAGGTATGGCGGCCGCAATTGAGCTGTGGCGATTCTGGAATTGAAGAGAGAGAGAGAGAGAGAGAGAGAGAGAGAGGGTGGGTCTTGGTAGGGTTTTGATATATTTGCGTGAGAAACAATTTCCTGTACATTTTATATCTCACTTAAAAAATGGCGACTTCAACCATTTTTTCTGTCCCATACGCTTTTTAAATTCCAGAAATTCGTCACTTCAATAATTTTCGATCAAGATAACATAACTCTATATGATAATATTTGTAAATGCTTGCATGTCCATTTGTAGTCAAACTAGAATCTCTGTCGATTTCCCCTCAATATAAATACAAAGTTTTAAGGCATAATGTAAGGTGACTTTTAAATGATTAATATGTTTATTAGTCCTAGCAAAAATCAACCAAAAATAGTTTACACTAATAAATCCAACCAAATTTTAAGCAAATAATCATATGTATAAATACACACATACACATATTGGTGAATATTTTCCATTAACACCTGAAAAGTTAGAAAGTATGCAGCATACTGTAAATTTGACCTAAGCAAATGTATGATAGATCAACTACGGTAGAAATCTTCCGTCCTTATTTGAGAAAAGTAATTCTTTTACATTTATAATCATTCTGTTTTTCGTAATTCACCGAAATTTATTGAAATGATCTTCAATGCATGAAATCGATGTTGGATCTACATTCATGGGTTTCAAAACAAGCCCGTGCTTGCACAAGTCATATACTATTCAACCAAAGATAATTAGCATATCACTTTCAACCAAAATACTCGCATCCACTCTTCGTTTTTGTTGTTTAAAGCTTGGTTTATTTCACAGAAAATGGAATTTGCTGGAAATTTGTTCAAATGAACTTATTTCGAAGGACAACCATTTTCATGTTTCGATATTTGACTATATTTTACAAATATTATGGAGGCCATTGTCTAATATTTGTTATCAAACACATTTTTGAGGAAAAAGTCTCAAATACATCTAGGTCCCATGTTCTAGCATCACGGAATCAATTGCAGGGTCCTGAGTGTGGCCGTTGGGGTTTTAGGCTCAGGCACTAGGGACCTAGACAAGAACATTGGGGCTTTGGGGTCGGGAAAAAGAGAACACGAGAGCCTAGATCTACGGCCCAGTATGGTGAAGACCTAAGCACGGGCATTGGGATACCAATCCTAACTTGAGGGACCCACGCTTGGGTGTTGGGGACTCAAGCTCAACCTCAAGGGCTTGGGCATCGGAGCCGAGTAGTTGGCTCGACCTCCAAGTTTCTAGATATGGGTACTGAAGACTTGTGCATGGCCACTGGGGGCTCGAACATGAGCATTGGTATCCCAAAACCAGTTGCTTGGGACTCGAATGAGGGTGTTAAGGTCTTAGGCCTAACCTCAAGAGATTGGGGTCCAAGCGCTGATGCAATGATTTTTTCTTTTCGAAAGAGAAATTCATTTTCCTAACTTCAAAAATAATTATTTTCATTGACTCATAACCAATTCAAATGCTGGGATTTGATTTCAGCCATTGATTTTTCCGTAAAAAAAAATCGACTTTAGGCTTTCCGCCATATTATGCTCTCTTAATTAATTGGATAATCATCAGCTTTTCCATGTCGAAACATCCGGAGCATTCAATGAACCATCTCAATCTTTTTGACCTAATCCGTCTCCCAATGTCCGAAGGACATCGTTATCTTCAGCATCATTGCAAAAGACAAAAGGCCGGTATAACAGGTTCCCGTTCCCAACTTGAGCTCCAGCCAACCAATTAGTGCGGGACAAGATAGGCTAAAACAAAGTTGAGCTTGGAATGACTGATGGAAATAGTTTTCTGCCCAGTCAATTCCAATCAATTTGGCGATTTGGGCATCTTGATAATTACTGTGAAACCTCCTTGACTTTCCAAATATTAATAAGACCAGAATAGTTGGAGGATCGACTATGTATTATAAGTTAATGGAATTCGATGCATGCAAGGTTCCACGCATCTGCGCACACTTTCCTGTTGTTAGGTAACTTCCTCACGCGTTAAGTCATCTGAAAATGACTTGTTCGTTATAATATTGGTCCTACGCCATTTCCTGGTCGAGAATATGGGAGATTAAGAAGGGTAAAATGCGCAAGCGAAAGCATGTACTCAGCCGCCTTGCACCTTGTCAAGGGAGTTGAGAAGGAAGGACGAAGAAGTCTGCGTGGCCCACCATTTGTTAAATGCCCTTTTCTCGGGGTTATAGGGGTTCCTCTTTAGACTCCGAGGCTTGAATTTCCTTTTCGGACATAATTCTTCCAAGGTAATTGGCTCCGTTACTGGTTGTATTGTTGTTGAGCTATCATGAACTGTCGTAGATTCGTGTATATTTTCTTTCCAAATCAGAACGACTTCACAAAATCAAGGGCTTTATTGTTGTCGATCGAGGGCCTTGGACATTCGGGAACCACGTACGGTCGTTCTTGCGACCATGACGTTCGACGACGAGGAGTCTCGTAAGAACAAGAAAGGCTGAAGCTCGGAGGGAAGTAGCGTATTAGCCGAGGGAAGCGGCAAGAGTCGTATACTGAAAAGGCCGAGTGCAGATCGTGCTTTAAGCGTAGATCATGGATAAGTATTGGTTTCACATCAAGGAAAAACAACACCCTCTTTGTTAGGTTGGCCATCTATACGTAGGGACTACGAAAGTCGTGATGCATTTCTTCCTCATTGTATGGCTCCAAAAGGTTACACGATTGATTAGGAACCGAGCCCGGGGAAAACTCCCCACTCATGTTGACACGCGAAATCCTTTTCACTACCACTCGATCCCAACCGAACACTCAAAAGACTTAGAAGTCAAGAAAACAAGAATGGGAGGAGAGTGGTGGTGGGGATGCTTTCGAAGCTTCCCGAAACGGGCAAGATCATGACGACGCCCGATCGAAAGGGGGGAGCACGCAAAGCCCCCGGATCAGCATCGACATTTAATGAGAGAGCAATCAATGGTGATATCGACGATTGGTCCATTCCCCCCTCTCTCTCTCTCTCTCTCTTCTCCTGCTTTATGATGTGTGATGTGGGGCGTTGCGTTGTGTATATATACGTTAGGGTTGGGTGAACCGAGACACCAACATCAAAAATCATGGAGGATTGAGTCCGGCGAAGACGACTGGCGTCGACAAGGACAAGTCCAGTGTTGGTTTCTTGTAACAAGACCTAGTCATTAGACGTTTCCACTCTTGCCCTTCTCGTTCATCCCCCCTTTCCTCTGTCCCCATCCCCGCCGGGCTGTCCCTTTCACTGGCCCTCCCTCATTTCTCTCTCCTTCTTAAAATTTTCCACAATATTCCCCCCTCTCTCTTTCATAAAGATGACATTTATGACGCAACCGGATGAAATAAAGATTATGAAGCACGCACGTTTTTCATCTACGGTGCTCATCTTCCTTCCATTAAAATGGACGTTCCTTTAGCTAAAATTTGAACTTATTATAATCATCAAAGTTTCAATTGGTCCGACCCTGATTCGAACCGGGTCACATCCCTTATCTGGAGAAAAAAAAATTAAAAAGCAGACGGAATTCTCTCTTCTTATCGTATTTATTCTCTCCTGCTAGGCTGTGTGCGTGTATATATAAACCTCTCTTCAACAACTTTTCAATCTCCTTTGTTGACTGACCACACACGCACCCCCTCTCTCCCTCTCTCCCTCTCTCTTTCTGGGAGAGTTTCCAGAGGGTCTTAGGGGAGGCTTCAATGTGAACGCAGCAATGGCTGGACCATGCGGCGTCACATAGGTGATCTTATATCCAGGAGGAGAGATCTACAATCCAGTGATGATCGAGTGATTATCGATAGTTGCTTCGTACCCATCACCAGAGGTTATAAGATACAGCTTCATGCACAGCGGGCCTCATGTTAATGAGGTCGATGATGATCATCCTGGCCTTGTTCACTCTTCTGCTGCTGGTGCTTCCGCTGGTGTTGCCGCCGCTGCCCCCACCGCCGCTGATGCTCCTCTTCGTGCCAGTCCTGATCATGTCCCTCCTCATTATGCTCGCCTTCTCGCCGGCCCGAGATCTGAACGTTCCTTTGGCAACTGCTTGAGCTCGAGACGATGACGATGACAGCCACGGCAGCGATCAAGTTCTTGTGTAAGGTTTGTTTAATTAGATGGTGAAATTTTGGTATGGTAAGACTGTACCGTACATGCATGTCGGTATGTAGTAATCAGTCATGACAGAGACAGAAAATATTCTAGAATTATCAATTTGTTTAGAGCTTTTCTTTCAATATCTTCCCTGTTTTGAGTGCTGGGTTGAAAGATCTGGGGGATGCATGCATTTTTTAGTTTCAAGATGTTCAAGTATTTGGATCTTTTATTGAAAAATGTTCATCAGATATATGCGTCAAACTGAAAGTTCCCTTTCTTACTTGGAAAAACTAACAGTTTTTGCGAAAATTACGAAGGGGGTTTCTTTTAAGGGTTTTTGTTTTGCTGATAGTGGGAAATCATTCTGCGAGGAAATTTAGGGTCTACGATGGATCGATGCATTCTAGGATCTTCTTTCTTTGCTTTTCGTTGAGAGAATATATGAGCTTTTCTTTCTTCCACACTCTAAATCAAAAAGAGACGCGAAAAAAAAAAAAAAAAAAAAAACCTCTCGAGTTCTTCCACTTTCACGCCAAGAATGAGCACTGGCGTGCCTTGGAGCAACAATATCTGAGAACACATCAATTGGCAAACATGGATTAAGATTAGAGAAAGAAAAAATCAGAAAGGGAAAAATGAACGAAACTAATAAAGACCCACAAGAAAGGAACAAATCGATTAGTACAAGGTCATTGGTCGAAGAAGAAGAATCGATCAGAAGAAGAGACGGAGCGCACGAGGTCGGACCCAGCAAGTGGGGTTGGTTTTCCGCCTCTTAAAAACTTTCTTTTTGCCATTTTGGCGTTAATATCAGCGAAAAGTAGAAAGAAAATCTGACAAATGGACACGTGGTGGCATGCCTTGAATTTGAAGAATTGCTATAACTATGGGCGACAGATTCATCTGTATACTTTGCTCAAAGTCATAGGTATCGGTGGACTAAGCAACGCCATTGTTCTTGCTTCGTTTTTGGCGGTTTTGCAGGTCAAAAGGTAAAAGACATAATAATGTAAAAAGAAGCTTCATGTTTCGTACGTACCCATACTTTCATAGCTGTAGAAAGTAGACCTCTCAGCGCTAGATAATCTTTCGTTGACGGGCTTTAAATCTACTACTCAGCAGAGAAAACCTAATCGAGGCGTTCTCATTTTTTTTCCCGTATCGGGTCTTCTCTCTTTGGCACCGTTTAAGTCCCCTTAATTCATGTTTATTCAAGAAAAGAAGGGGTACCCTTGATTTATGGTGCTTGGTCTTCATTTTGCAGCCTAGTTTATATAAATGCTGGCATGAATTGCTTGGTGGATTCCCCTGTGTGGATTGTGGGGAAGGATAGGGCCTGTATGTGGGTTTTAATTTTGATATTATTCATAACGGTGGTTGAAGCTTTCCCCTACGTACGATTAAAGGCTTTCTATAGCACCCATTTTCTTGCTGGTTTTGCACTTTCCCTAGAAGGTTAGGTTATTTATTGCCTGGCATATGACATTATTTATTTATAGTCATTCGAGGCTAGGCTTGAAGCACAAAATAATATAGAGTTTGGCGAGCCATTTGCATCAGAAACAATGAAACATAAGCATTGCAATGTATCTGGTGTAGATCAGTACACTGAAACTAACATTTAAGCTTTACGATTTAAATTATATAAGCGGGGGTTGATAGGTACTGCTGATCATTTTTGGACCTAGCTATGAAGTATTACACTAAAAGAGAAAAATGAGGAATGATGGGGGTCTATCGCTAAAAAAGAGGGTCGGAAACGTATGCAATAAAGGATACACAGAGATGGTACCCCCCCCCCCCAATGTGGCCCCATGGATCTGCAACTCGAATTTCTTTATCGAGTACAGATGAATCGGCCTTTGCACGATTAAGGGTTTGCTTGGTACAGTAACATAGTTTTTCAATGTACTTTTTGCTTGGTAGTTGGTAGGGAAATATATGATTTGGTTCAATGCTGAGAAGGTGGGTTTTCCACCTACTTTCGGATTATTCATTGGACGCTATTAATTTTTGGCACCCATTTCAGTGATTTGTCTACTTTTCGTTGACTAGCTCAGTAAGTTGAAGACTAGAGGTCGGAGGGAATGATTGATGGTGCTAAGGAAGTTCTCTTAAACCTGTAACTGTAAAGCTTCGTTTATGGGTGAGCACTTGAGTTGTTTCACAGTGAAAAGGATTGAATCAAGAGAAGAGTCTTCATTAGCTTCGCCATTTTGCGTTATGGGTAATGACAGGAACCATCTTTGTACTTCATACATGTGTGAGATTTAGCAAAATCATGCATCTATACGGCATGTTATACGTCCCTTCTTTTTGAGACATATTGCGCCAACTCCATGTGCTCGAATGGATCTATAATTCGAACCAAAGTAATATATGGGGAAAGCCGGTCTGTCCATTGTGATATGTTTGTAATTGGTATGCAATTTTTTCTATCTGGTTGGACCTATCACGTGATTTCCACTTTGTGTAACAACTCCTTTAGGGTTTCAATCAATCGCTTCCCCAATTTTTCTGTAATTTTCTTTGGAGTTTGGATAAACATTTCTCTTTTAGTTAGTAATATCCTATCATATATTATCTTACAAGAGAAGGCATTAGAGGAGCTTGGGCCTTTTTTTAAATATGCACACATGGAAATATGCAAACTTGAAAGGGTGTGTATGTTTCGAGGATTACTTCATAATAAAGAAAAATGCTAATTATTTTTTAGAAAAATATTTTTCACTTTTTCCAGATTAGAGACTTTATTTTCCTAACTTTAAATATGCATATTTTCTTTGAGCATAAATATCTTCCCATTGACTGATTATTTCCAGCAAATCAAATAAGTGAGAGTCTTGAAAACTAATGAGTAGAAAACGAATTCTTTCACTCAAACTAAAACACCCTAAACATTGATCGCAAGAGTTGTGAGAAGACATTGGAATTTTATTCAGAAAAAAGATAACAACCAAGAACAAAATGAAAAGGAAAATGCTATTAAGGCTCTCTTTATTTTGCTGAAAACTTAAGATTTGAGAAAAAAAAAAAATGGTTATATTGCTTAAAAAATTAGTCAACGATAAATATCGTCATTGTTGATAATGATTTATGATTAATTATTTTTGTGGATAATGAAAATATTTATTTATTCATTCATTTTTCTAAGCAATACAAGCGATCATTTTTCAAAAAATATTTTCTAGATCTTAAATTTTTCGTGAAACAAACACACCCTAAACTCTATTAACAATTGGAATATTAATCAACAAGTACCACTACATAAGAATAAGTTCTCTTTATCATTTACATTTAAGTTACTTGTCAATTTTCTTACAGGGATCAGCAAATCATGGGAAAAATTGTCCAAAAGGAGGAAAATTGTTCAAAAAATCTTAAACATGTTGCAATTTTACCAATTCAGCCTCAAATCTTTTATTTTTGTTAATTGAGTCAAAAACCTTTTCAAGTTTTGCCAATTGAATCTATTTGGATAATTTTGGCCGGAAATAGTGGACATGACAATTCAATCAGCTCTTTGACATGGGCAAATTTGATTAACTTTTCGATTTTTTTTTTCATTTTCCTTTTCTTTTCTTTCTTTTTCTTTTTCTTTGCCCTTTTTTTGGTTCAAAGGGCTGATGGGGCCAGCAACCTTAGCTAGCCACTTGTTGAGGGTTGGCAACCCCCGCTAGCCCCTAGGTGATGGCCACGAAGCCCTCATTGCAGCCAATGAGTGCTTATGAGCCCTTGCCAAATATTACGAGACAAGTGTGTGGCAATCCTCGCTCAGGCCCTCGTCGGCCATAGCGAGGGTAGGCTAGGGTGTGACAGCTCCCACCCAAGGGTCAACAGGGGTTGCTGACCCTCAATCAATGGTCGGCAAAGGTCACCAACCCTCAACTAGTGGCTGAGCGCCCTCTGAACCTAAAAAGAAAGAAAGAAAAGACAAGAAAATTCAAAAAAAATTCAAAAAAAATTAAAAATTGTTTACGTGAACGCTGTTCATGCTGCTTAGGACGGCCATATTTATGTCAATGATTTTTTTATTAAAATTAGCCAAATAGACTCAATTGGTGAATCCGCTAGTAAATACTTGAAAAAATTACAAGACAAGCTTTCTACATATGCATTGTCCAAAAAATGATTATTATCAACTATAGCAAAGAAAGGGTGGTGAATATCTCATAGTTGGTGCTACCGCAAATACAACTATTTTTATGGTAAGAGATTATGATCCAACTACTCGATACAACGATCTATTAGATCGTGTCCTTAGGCATCGTGATGCAATCATATCACATCTCAACTGGGTATGTATATTTCTAGGCTTTCACAGTTTTGGTTTGTATATTCATAATGATAACATGAGCACTTTAGGGCAACCCCACAATATGTTTTCTGATACTACTCTTAACAATTGGTCCCGAAGACTTTTTGGTTTATCATGTGATTGCTTTAGGTTTACACACAACTACGTTGATCTTAATAAAAGGTGCTTTAGCTGCACGTGGTTCAAAGTTATGCCAAATAAAAAGGATTTCGGTTATAGTTTTCCTTGTGATGGTCTAGATGACATGGTACTTGTGATATTTCTGCTTTGAATGCATTTTATTTGGCAGTTTTCTAGATGTTAAATACCATTGGGTGGGTTACTTTTTATTGACATTAGAACCACATCACATTATAGTTAACGTTTCACAATTTAATGAATCTTCCACTTATTTGATGGGATGGTTAAGAGATTATCTATTCCAATTTGATCCAAAAAGATTTCAAATTCAAAATATAGAATTTGATTTGCCTTTTTTTTTTAGTTAGTTATACTATGTTAACTAAAATTAAAATATATAGAATTATATGGTATATATAGAATATGTCTTTTTTGTTTGAAACAAATTATGAAAAGGCTTAGAACTTAATTGGCAAAATCAAAATGTTTAAGGCTGAATTAAATAGGTTTAGAACTTTTTGGACAACTTTTTTATCCAAAAAGTCCTAAACCTATTGTACAACGGTCAATTCAGTCATAAACTATTTAATTTGATCAATTTAACCCTAAAATTTAAGAAAATCTTGCTATGTGATCCTTTTGGCTATTCTTGGCTGAAAATCAATAATGTTGATAATTTTGCAATATTTTGAAAATATCATGAATTTAGTTTTTATTTTTTTTTCTCTTTTTGCTATTTCCATCCAACTGTTGCCGGGGCCTTGGCAATGACCAATGGAGGTCGCTGGCCAAGGCAGCAGCCGTGACACTCTTTGCCTTACTTGATTTAAGTGAGGGCCGTGATGCCATCACTAAGACTCAGCAACCAGCAGAGGGAAATAGAGGAAAGAAGAAAACAGAAAGAAAGGGAAAGGAAAAAAAGGAAAAAAATCAGAATTTTCTTTTTAAAAGATTATAAAAGCCATCTACATCAACAGTAACCGTACCAAGTAAGACGGTTTAGTATCTACGTCAATGATTTTTGGCCAAATTGACTAAAATAACTACATTAAAAAATTGTCAAATGATTTAGAACTACATTAACCCGATTAGAAAGTTTATGATTGAATCAGCTGCCAAAGGCTTTTTGGACAAGGATCCCGCAAATCATGTATTTATACAAATTAAAGATCAAGTAATTAGTAGAGCTCCCATTGGATAGACCAAAGCTACTTGAACATGCACACATAGATTTCGGTGATCTCTACCGTGGAATATTAAATAAACTGTATTTATTTCAGCATTTCCCATCGCAATGTTGACGCTACTTGGGCAGTGGGACGAACTCAGGGAGACAATCTAATGAAGAAAGTTCTGAGCTTGCAACGAGTTACGAGAAATACGCAGTGCACTATAATTTATTCTGAACCATTTGAGCACGCAAAATTTCGCGCCTGACTCGTTCCAGTACAGTGTTTATGGAAGCCACGTTATATTAGGATCAGTTGAATAGATCGGACCGTTCTTAGCCATGAGAATTAGATAATTGTGTGGTTTTCGACGACGTAGTTTCATTTATTTATATATATGTCAAAAGACAAGGAATAGTGAGCGTACCTGCGTAAGTCGCAGGTCTGACTAACCGACTGTGCTTAACTCCATCTGAACATGTACCCAACTCAAGTTTTAATCATAACTTCTAGTGAATCTTGGGGTCAATATTTTAGTTTTTGGGAGGATAGTCCTCATTCTAGTAACCTTATATAACTAGCAGCGGAAGAAAAGACGGGAAAAGAGGTGCACTCCACCCCGTCCCGAAAGGTGCGTGTAGTGTTTGCGTCACTCCTATGGCTTACGGAGATCAATGAGAAAATTTTGAAAATAAAGCGTGCAGTGTCGGGTCCTCCTCTGGCTTACGGAGAGCTATGAGAAATTTTTTAAAATAAAGCAATGCAGCTTGCGATATGGTTAAAGATTTAGCGAGAGCTCGAGAATTAGAGTGATGTTTAGTGTCAAGAAGCAAGAGCTGTAGGCCTACGTGATTAGTACTAGAGCAGCTGCTCCAATGTCTGATTTAGGTTGCACGATGAACGTGTAGGGATCCTACGTTACTACGGCACAGACGACCCTTTGAGAACAGATTCTAAGAAGCTAGACATTGTATCTTCATCGATCCATGAAGTTTAATTTACCCCGTCCAGAGCTTAGATGGAACATCAATCTCATTCAAACAGAGGCTTATACGTAACTCTGCACGACTGTGTATTGTGGGAAGAGAAATAGCTGCCGACCAAGCAGCAAAATAATCATACTTGTACAGAGTAAATTAATAGCGAGGAGGCTTTGTTATTGCTCGGCTAGAGCATATGATAAGCTACCCATGAGTCAATTAAGCAGGTCATACATATCTAATTGTTTCCCAATTACATTCAATTTGCAACCCTCAAAAACTCGATTTTATTTCCCTTCTGTTAATTCTTGGCGAAACTTCAAAGACCCCCAATATAATGTGAAATGCAGATTACAAGTTCCTGACTGAGGATTGTCAGCGAATAAATCTGAAAGAGAATAATTGACGAGAAACAATAGATAACAATAGAGCTGACTGAATGCTTCTCTGTGGCTGAACTGATGTTAATCCCAGCCGAAGCACTCTTGTGATTGCTTCTTAATCAAATTCCCAGAAGCTTTGACATGACAGAAACCTGAAAACTTCTCCCACTATCTGTACAACTGCTCGAGTGTCCCATGGACATGAATGACTTTGGAGGTATAGACCACGATCTTTGGTCTGGCAATTTCGATCTTCTCAAACTCGAAAATGCCACCTCAAAGCAGCAGGTGTTCCTGACCCATTAGTTGAATAACGATACCACAGCTATGTATTCACATTCATTTTTCCTGTACAATGCTGGCTGGCTGCCTCTAACTCACATGCTTTGTTGCTCGCAAGGAAATCATGCAGACTGCAATGTCACCTGTCCAGAGGCTGTTGCCTCATACTCTGCACAAGCCTCCGGAGTGTCTTCTTCACTAGGCGGAACAAACTGCCAGAAGAGTGGTAGATACTTGTCCCACTCCTTGAGAATTGCCGAGCCTTTGCTGCTGCCAGTTTTCTCCTACACCAAACATAAGACAAGAAAGGTTCTTTGTGAAACAACCTTGTCGAAGTGAGATGGCAGAAATGTAGATATACTGATATGAGAGTAATTTCTATTACTCATATAACATGGAAAAGCTTGTTGGGACAAATAATTGATGAGGCACAGTTTATTTGTGAGATTAACCTGCTCATAAATAAACTGGATGCTGTCAAATGCAAAGGCCGTGTTTGGCAACCAGTAAAACTGTCAGCAAGTTAAGCTATAGCGAGTGGTATGAGACCTGAGTTGACCAGACAACTACTGCATCTGGCTTCACATAACCAGATGGTCCAATCAAGGCTTTCTTCATTGGAACTTCACATGGGTAGTTGCTTCTAGACCCAATTAAAGTTAGGACAACTAGAGTCTACATTTCTGACGCATCTTCCTTAAGAGATGCATGTTTAATTTAAATTGACATTAAATTAAGCACACTTATTACTCTTTCTGTGTATAGTTATGTATAATCCTACATCGGGTTGGATGCAGCTTATTAAGTGATAAAAGGGTCGAGACGCAGCAGAGAGGAACCCATTTGAGATATTCCTCTAAGGGCTTGGCCCGCATGAATTTGGGCCAGGTCACTGCAACATAGTCTTTATTTTCAAATTTTTTCACTAACGCAATGCAGTAAATGGATATGCTAGACCTAAGGACTTGACCATTGAAACTCAAATGCAAAAATATGGCTGGAGATCATCAGTGACATTGTTTCTCTGTGGTTAAAACTGTCAGCCATGAAAACGGGGAACTGACTTTTCTAATGAGCATACAATGAACATATAAAGATCATTGTAAACTTACAACATGGGCTTCAATAAGGCTCTTCAGCTGCATCTGTCCAACTGGTGCCTTCACCCTCTGGATTTTTACGATCTCTCGGTTTACCTGTTAACAATTTTTCAGCATGATTTGCAAATAAAGGACATTAAACATGGCAAGCAAAGGACATTGGGGGACTGATAAAACTATTAAAACTCATTATGCATAAGATATGGTCTCCAAACTATTCTCCACCCAAACTGCAGGGCCAGGCGCCCAATGACATTGCAACACAATCCAAATTCTTGATCAAAAAAGTCCACCGACGACGCACATACAGCATGCCAAAGAAAAATTAGATAACAATGTCTTGCTCCCTCATTTACTCAGTAATAGATGGAAACACTTCTAGGAGGACGTCTGTCATCATGCAGCCAAGGTCACACAGTGCCACAGTTCAAGGTGATGATGGCAATAACCCATCTTTCATGCTAGATGAAGCTATAAGTGTAACTGGCAATAAAAAGGAATGGATTTTATCTGGACAAACCTTAGGTATTAGAGTGTCATCCTCATCGAGAATATATGCTAAACCTCCGGTCATTCCAGCAGCCACATTTCTACCAACTCTGTCAAATTCAAAACAAACTGGTTGAAAAAATGTTCCTTTCTTTCTAAAGGATTGACAGAACAGAGTATACTCACTTTCCCAGCACAACCACACAACCTCCAGTCATGTACTCACAACAATGATCCCCTGTACCTTCCACCACTGCTTGAGCAAGAGAATTCCTCACAGCAAATCGCTCCCCAGCTTTCCCTCTTACAAAAACTTGGCCACCAGTAGCTCCATACAAGCAAGTATTGCCTACTATTGTTGCATCCTCAGGGCAACAACCAATATTCTCGACAGGAGTTATAACCAATTCACCACCGGCCATACCCTAAGAAGAGATCGATTTGTGTCATGCTTTCTAGACTAGGTTCACGCTGTATTCAGTTATCCTTTGAATCATACCCAATCAAATGAAGACCAATAAGAGATGGCTTGCAGCTCTGAGTTGAAATTAGTGCTTTTTTACCAATCCACTGGAAATTGCATAAGAAAGAGATTCTGTGTACCTTGCCAACATAGTCATTAGCCTCCCCCACAAGTCGAATGTTCATTCCAGGAGTTAGAAAACAAGCAAATGACTGCCCAGCACTCCCTAAAAATCTGCAGAAGTCGAGAAATATAACTTAGAATGTATGCAAGCATCCACAGTACAAATCACCTCCGTAGAACAGGTAAACTGATCATTCTTTCTGAAACCGTTGTCAGCGGGAAACACGTCCACAATGTTCTTTTTCTTTCCCAAAACAATTAAAAGGACATGAATCTTACGTTATGTTCAGCTGCCCTGCAAAGCCTGTGTCCCCATACTTCTTTGCCACCACACCTGCCACACGTCCACAAACAGCACGATCCACATTGTGTATGCTGAAAGTTTTACTGACCACCTTTTCGTTTTCAATAGCATCTGATATCTGAATAAACACAGTAAACGTCTTAAAAAGAATGGACTAACTAGGTGGGCAAGTATATAGTCGCTTATAACTCGAAGTTGCTAATGACTATATGCAAAGCTAGCAAAAAGACCATTATTTGGGCTCTCAACAGATTTTCCAATTGACTTACTGAACTATATGACCACAAGTTACAGTGGTTGGAAATCAGAATTCAGTTATGAAGGTCAAATAAATGAGCAGTACAAGTTTGGCAGGTTAGATTTGCTTCTATTATATGACTAAAACAGCATTCTTAAGGTAGCAGATATTTGATCGAAAAAAAGGTAGCAGATAGGCTAAACTTCAAATATATGCTTCAATATTTACTTCGCCACAGTGCATCAGTATCAGATAATTATATGTACACCTCCTCTCCCTGTTAAGTGTGCCCCCAGATAAAGATGATATTCTAATTATGAGGACCATTTTAAATCATATAGACATTTTCTTTTTATTTCAAGAAGAATGTTAACCCATCATAGAAGCTCATAGTAGTAATATGTGCTCAGAGTGACGAGGATTGCTTTAAGAAGTCCCAAAATACAAGGAAAAGAATAAAGTCAGATACAGCCTCTGGCAGATAAGCTACCTCTGGATCTGCCAGCACAGCATCATCCAGCACAGGACCATTAGTATGAACTTCTTGATTTCTAATTTCAGTACTGCTCCATTTTGGCAACCCTACATTCTGGAATGAAGTTAAACATATGTTAGATACACCAAAGAGAGACGGCAAATTTTATCACAGCGAAAAAAGAAAAAAGAAACTTTTCGGAGAAGAGCATGTTTCCAGTTGCATACTGAGAGAATGTAACTCAGATCAAGATGCTGTGTTTTCACAAGGGAGATATCACGAGGCTTTAACAACTCTGTCCTTCCAATGACATCATCCAACTTCTCATAACCGAGCTGTGCCAACATGCCTCTCACCTAGACAAAGTAATGACAGTTCTGTTTGAAATACTGGAAAAGTTGCAAGCCATGTTATAAGTATGAAATAAAAGCTAAACAAAGAACCTCAAATTAAATGAAGACCCGTAATTCACAGGAGAAAGATAAACTGGTAGATTACCTCCTCCGCAACATATAAAAAGAAGTTGACAAGATCACCAGGCACACCGGGAAATCTGGCACGCAATTCTTCCCTCTGACATAAGATAAACGAGAGGAACGTTCATAACATCGTATAGCACAAGGAACAAGAGCATAATGAATCTAATCCTTAACTCCAATACCTGGCTTGCAACACCAACAGGACAATTGTTGGTATGGCAAATGCGAGCCATAACACATCCAGTGGCAATCATGGCCACTGAACCAAACCCATACTCATCAGCACCCATTGCAGCAGCCATTAGAACATCAAATCCACTTTTAAAGCCACCATCAACCCGTAGAATTACCCTTTCTCGAAGTCCATTTGCAATCAGAGTCTGTAAAAGTTCACAATCCCGACAATAATGATTTTGTTCAAGGACGAACATTAAAAGAATTTTAATGTATGGTACTTCTCAATAAAAAAACCTGGTGAGATTCTGTCAGCCCAAGTTCCCAGGGTCCACCAGCATGCTTGATTGAACTTACAGGACTAGCTCCAGTTCCACCATCATGGCCTGATATCTGCAACAAAAAAAAAGAAAAGAAAAGAAAGAAAGAAAGAAAGAAAGATTACGTTCATATTCTAACTTCCATGTAACTTACAATGTCAAAGAAGTTTAATAATAATTACAGTCAAAGAAGCATCCACAGGCCTTCTCCCGCAACTTACTGATGTTACTCCAAACAGACTCAAAAATGCAGTATACACGCAAACAAGGATAATTTGTCAATAAGTACAACTCACAGAAGCATAAAAATCCGCAGACAAATTCCACTGCTGACTTTATACAGTGTATTCATTTAGTTAGCAAGACGACAACACTTGTTTTTTGGTCAAAAAAGTCAATGCTACTTAAATAGACAACAAGTGACACCGATACACGAAGTGGAATTCCAAAGGGGGATTCTGACATGATATTCCAACCACTTTTTATAATCTCCCTTTGGGTTCATTATCTTCCAAGACATATTCCAAGCTTATCCATAGATCATCTATCTACTTTTCTTCTGAAGTCACAAACTCCTGCGATGATCTCCATCAACTTTTGTAAACTTTTAACATGTTTGAGCATAGTCCTCATTTCTATATATATGTTGGAGAAGGTTATAACTAAATGCTTCTCTAGGAACTGGTAGCGACGTCAATGATGATACAGTACTTCAAAAAAAAAAAAATTCTCTTTTAGTGAAGCAAAATCCTGCTCCCAGAGAACACTACATGCACCCAGAATGTCCAGCTATAATTCTTCCCCCAATGATGATCCCAATGGAAGTAAATTAATTTTGAATTCTGATCTAAATTAACTGATTTTGAATTTGAAATTTCCCTTATACACCGAGTATTAGCTGTTGGGAGTGCAAAGCAGAAGTCTTCGATAACTTCACCTGAGAGATCGACAAGAGGGAGCCCAAAATCCGAGCCTGTCAATATTCGGTTGGACCCACCTTAACTCAAAAGCTTAAGCCAATGAGTTATGGGCCAACTAGGATATATTAACCGCTCTACACTACATAATTTCCTGATGTAGGATTTCTCTAACATAACTCATCCACACGTGTATCCTAACAATCTCCCCTTCACATGTGAGCTCAGTGTTAGGCTTGCTCCCCCTTAATTTAGGTATCCTTCTAGCCCAATATCATCCTTATAGGCCCACGTTGCTACACCACAATGCCCACCTGCCCGGAAACCGCAATCATCGGCTTTGATACCATTTGTTGGGAGTACACAACAGAGGTCTTTGATACCTTCACCTAGGAGATTGCCAAGAGGGAGCCCAAAATCCGAGCCAGTCAATATATCCAGTTGGACCCACATTAACTCAAAAGCTTAAGCCAATGAGTTATAGGCAAACTATGATAAATTAACTGCTCTACACTACATTAGTTTTTTGATGTGAGATTTCTCTAACACAACTCACTCACACGTGCATCCTAACATTAGCAACCTACTATGTAAAAGATGTAAAAGACAGTGTATAACTACGATGAAAGAGATTAACTAGAAAATCTGTCATGACATATTATCAAAAGTTAAACCTGTATAACATCAGCATTCCCCTTTGCAACGCCAGAAGCAACTGTACCAATTCCAGCTTCTGCAACAAGCTTTACGGATACCTTAGCCTTAGGATTGACCTGTTCATTCAATAGATATCGAAAAGTTTAACTACTGCTGATGACAAGCAATATAACAATCCAAGAAGCAAAATATAATCACCTGATGAAGGTCATAAATCAACTGGGCAAGGTCCTCGATAGAATATATATCATGGTGAGGAGGTGGAGATATAAGTGGAACCCCAGGCTTAGAGCTACGCAGCCTTGCAATGTACGCACTGACTTTTTTCCCGGGTAATTGGCCACCTTCACCAGGCTTAGCACCCTGTGCAATTTTGATCTCCAGTTGGTCGGCATTGACCAAGAATGTTGGAGTAACACCAAATCGCCCAGAAGCAACCTGAAAGGAAAAGAAAAATTTAATGATGCTCGCAGAAGGGACTTTGAAGCTTGAAATTAAGTATTTCTTCTGATACAGAATGTTAACAAGGACTCTAACAAGCTAACAAAGTACGATTTCGAAAACAAGATGATAAGACAAACCCTCCTTAATGACCTGTTTGATAGCACTGGTAGCAGTATCCCCATTTTGTAGTCCTTTAAGATGAGGCAGTGTTGGAGAATAACCATCAACAACATCTGTCAACGGGCTCCAGCGGATAGGATCCTACCATGAGTCACACAACATATCACTAACTGTTAACTGGGCTTGAACGAATTTAAGAGACAGAACCTAAATGACACATAAAACGAATAGTCAGTGAATGATGAAGAACTGTAGATTACCTCACCACCTTCTCCAGAATTTGATTTTCCTCTTAATCTATTCATTGCTATGGCAATTGCTTCATGAGTTTCTCTTGAAATTGCTCCAAGTGACATTCCCCCAGTGCAAAACCGCTCAACAATGGAAGATGCGGGTTCAACCCTTCCAACTGGTATCGGAGCCCGATCACTTGTAAACTCTAGAAGATCACGCAGTACCTAGATAAGAGAACATGGATAGGGAACATCCATATTAAGTTTCCCCAAGTATCAATGTTCTAAATGACATTAGAAATTACAAAGTCTGAAGAAGAACAGATCACCTACGTTAACAGGACGATTAGCCAAATGCTGCTGATAAATTGAAAATGCACTTAGACTCTTCTGACGAACAGCCTTATGCAGCAATTTTGACATTTCTGGGTTGTTTCCATGATATTCCCCTTGATGATGCCAAAATGGAAACATATTCAGTCATGAGTGGATTACATTCCACAGAGTGAGCTAATCAACTATATCAGATACTGCGCAAACTTGACTGTATCATGCTATCATCTACGTAAGAGTTTTGACTTAAATTGCAAGTCAAACTGGTGACAATTAGTTAGATATAAATTAACTGCTATTCTACAAATTCTAGATAATATAGGAGGTAAATTATTTCAGTAACAGAATTGAGATCAGTACAAGAATATCCAACTGCATGTGTGAGAAGATATACTATCAGCATGAATAATTTGCTAATTAAGATTCACTTATTGATTTGACTGATACCTCCAGGTCTGAACTGTATAAATCCAAAATTCTCTAGCCTCTTTGCTGTATCCTCTGAAAAAGCCTTCACCCAAAAAGACAATGTCTCCCTTGCAAGCTGGCAGAGAATAAGATTCCCCATGGAAACAAAGGGCATAAATTAATAAAATAGCAGCTGGAACAATAACGCAAGAAAATAGTACAACACGGAAGAGGAATGTAACTAGCATTTTCATGACAAAATTAGGTTTGCTTCATAATGAGGGGGAAACAGTACGTTTACTATGTAAATTTTAACTACTGTAACTGCAATTGTTGACATCACAATAAACACAACATGCCTGAGGAATTGGTTTTAAATTACTAGCAGAAATGAGATCTCATTCCATTGCATAGTCTCCTAAATATAAAGAAATCCAAGTATTTGGAATTGAAGGCAGTAATATAACGTGTCATGTGTTCTTGTTCGAACTGTAGAAGGAAATTTTTCACCTCTCACAATTCTGTGCATCTCTTTGTTAAATTTTGCCTCTCTAGATTCTTATGTCAAACATTCTCATCTAGGACACCATAACTAGCCATGGCAGTAAGCATTAGCATATCAAAAAGACATAAGCTATGCTTCTACAGTCCGTCAGATTCTGTAGCAGAGGTAATATTTTTTGGAGGAAAACTACAACTTTAGGCCCCGCAGCTAATCAGAAAAATGCATATAATGAACTTCCCTATGTGATTCAATAGCAATTTGATTCACATATGAACCATACACATCCAGAAAATTTCCATAACGATGTGAAGCATAGACAGTCAATGCATGAATGATTGCCAGGTCTTTGGCCAAATGATTGCCTTCAATATTCATCACACAACTTTCTGCCAACTGAAAGAATAGTTGACTAAGAGACAATTTATTGTCTCACTCACCTCATTGAGCGTCAGTCCGCCAATCACAGATACACTTCCGCGGAATGACAGATCAACAACATCTCTCCCTAATCCATAGATCTCAAATATCTGTGCACCACAATAACTGAAACCAGAAGCAAACTTGTGAACATAATCCATCAGAAGCAAATTGTTCGAAAGCAGTATGGCAAACTCACCAGATGGAAGAACATAATGAAAAATGGTCATAATGATTTTGACACCATATCTTCTTGATAATAATTGAGAATGTACCTTGAAAGCAATGAGATGCCCATTTTGGAAAGAATCTTAAGTAGACCTGACTTGACTGCCTGTAACCATAAACATCACTTCAGCATACTTGGCACAGAAAAGGAAAACTGTAGAAGTTCTACCATCCGACAGAGAAAATTGGGAACAAAAACGAAAACAAACTTGGTAAAAGAAGTAACTGTAGAACAAACTTATCTACTGTACACAGGATAGTTGCTGGGATACAAGCTAGATACAGAGAGCTTTCATCAAATTTCAATGACAAAAGGAATAGAATGAATGCATCTGAATTATGAGGGAAAGATTATTGCATATTTTTCCAATTAATCTATAAAATGGTAAATATTTCAAACAGACGATTACAATAGGTCATCTCTAATCAAACTCAGAACAGTTGAACTATAGTGGCTTAACCAAACTGAGTAAGGTTAAAAAAATCAAATTTTGAAGAAAGAAGGAAAACCAGGGAAAATTGTGCAAATGCAGATTGCTGCTGGAGATTGAGTACCAACCTTACAGAAGTTCTTCTGTGCCTGTTCAATTGTCACTGTAGGCATCTTCCCATTTCGCATCAAATTTACTGTTTTTGTACTCAAGCGCCATTGTCGGCATGTTTCCAATGCCAAGTAGGGACATACGGCACTGACAGAGTAAATTCAGGATAAGATTCTACATGAACATCGGAAGACATGCCACTGCATTTAAAGTATTCAGACTCCAACCAAAAAAAAAAGTACTCGTACAGAGAACACAATTGTTAGGTTTTACCTAGCCCCATATCCAATTAAGCAAGCGAACTGATGAGTGCTGAAGCATTGAGCAGTGTCTGCTACAATCGAAGCAGACATTCGCAGGCCATTCTCAATGAGATGTTGATGAACAGCACCAACAGCAAGAAGGATTGGTATTGCAGGGCGTGTAGGTTCCTGAAGAAGGGAGCCAAAATAACCGATTGACATAACTTCCTTCTAGTTTTACGTGCAGAAAATTGTGAATCACAAGGCAAGATTCTCAACCCCACAAAAGAGATCCTCTAACCAAAATTAAAATTTTAAAATGTGACAGTTTGTCAAAGGAACAAAGATTACCAGTAGGAAAATTTAGATTTTTCTCGAGGGGGAAAGCCTCTCATCTGTACATGCTGAAAATACACTCATTCACTTCACTTTTAGAAGTAGTACTCTCATTTTTCCAGGAAAGATTGCATTGACAATCCAAGTAATTGGACAGAAACGCACAGAAACCCTACTATTCACGAAAGACCTATTTCACAGACTATTTTCTGTGGTTATCCCATAGAAGATGCACTAAAATGTAAAGCTCACTATGGGACTGATGATTTATACAATCATCAATTGGGGCAATAGGACCATTAATTTGCCCACTAACTAACATGTATGATGCAATAACCCAGTGGACTCAATACATGAATCTTATGCTACAGATCTTGTAACCAACAAAACCAAGAGTTAATATGATACCCTAATTCCAATGTAATAAGTGTCGTAAAAAAGGAGTGACTTTGAGTTCTTTTTTTGTAAATGCATTGGCATCCTCTTCTTGCCTCATTGTGAATTTCTCTATACTTAACGGAAAAAAAAAAGTCTTGTAAAAAGTAGGCTAGCACCATTTAGTCAAACATCTTGATTAAAGTAATATTGAAGCTAAAAGCTACACCAGGCACATTGCACTCACTTGCAGACTTTGAGATGGAAGGTAAGTTTCACCACTTTATCAAACCTAACGTTTGAAAGCACAAGAAATTGCATGAAATGATCAGGCAGGAGGAAGCTTTACCCAATCCGCCAATAATCTATGAAAGAATCCTTTTTACTGTAAAAAAATCACCATTCCTCGATTTCCTTTCATTCCGCAGGGAAGGTTTAAGTATGTAAGGAAAAATAGAATGCACTCACCAATTCATCTAATCTGTCAGAGAGAACAAGCAACTGTGAGCCATTTCGAACAGCCTCATCAGCAGCTTCACACAGCCTGTTCAGTGTCTTCTCCAGTGAACCCTCAATCCCTTTATGTATATCAAAAAATGTTCGTAATACATGGGGTTTTAAGTTTGGGTCTCGTAGCAGCTCCTCAAGCTCCCCCTCATTCAACACAGGGCTAGATAAACTCACCTGGTTTTTTTTTTTAAAAAAAAAAGAAAATAGTTAATCTCATTCCCACTGACATTCAAAATGAAAAGCATTTTGTGGAGGTAATTTCCCATCTAGCATGGTTGAGTACAGACTTCTGCAAAGAAGAAAAAATCTGCAGGCATACCTGGGAAGCATTTTCAGGTCCGACCTCCAATATGTTCCCTCGCTTCCCAATATTGACTTCAAGAGACATGACTAAGCCTTCTCTAAGAGGGTCAATAGCTGGATTTGTAACCTGGAAGTCCAAGGACTCAATAACTTTATATGCAACCGACAAACAGACTACCTCAAGAATATACATAATACAAACATCAGAACAACCAATTAATGTCATGTAATCCATCCTTGAAGATTACACTTGAAATTGCATGAATAAAAAAAAAATGCAAACAGATTTTAGGAATAATAGCTCAGCCAATTGGTAGATACTTCAGCAATAAAGGATGCCATGCCATAATTTACGGCATGTTGAACAGGGCATCACATGCAGATGTGCAATCTTAAGCTCATTGGAGAAACTGTAGGGCTGGGCAGCCTCTTATGCATTCCCCAATGAGTGAAAGCTTGGGACCGAAGGAAGAAAAGAATGAGACTAGATGAGCCAGCAAAAGAGTAATTCTAGCTTCTTACAACTCTCAGTGCCAAAGGTCGATTTCAATTATGGAATGTTTTATTCATTGAATATCAATCTTTTATTCATCACCATCGTTAACAAATGCAAATTCCTTCAAAGCTAGAAAAACTGTCACAAACCTGGGCAAATCGTTGCTTAAAATAATCGTAGAGCATATGTGGCCTTTGAGATAATACTGCCAGTGGAATGTCATCCCCCATGCAGAATGTAGGCTCCTTTCCCTGTGCAGCCATTGTTTCAATAATCATCTGGACATCCTCACTTGAGTATCCAAAAGCCCTGCTCCATCCCAGTACCAACCGGTAAAGACCATCAGGATTAAAAAGAAATCCAGAATTGGTTATGATCTCTATCACTAGCAATGTTTTCAAAGAGCAATAAAGTAACTCTTACTGTTGATGTCTTAGGATTGACTCATTCTCCATTGTAGTAGTTGACTGGAAGTTCACGGGCTTCAACTTTCGCATGTTTTCAGCAACCCATTTTCCATATGGATTTGATAATGCTACTCGCTTTTTGACGTCTGTATTCTCATAAACCTGTAATTTGACATGATTCAGGTAAAAAAATTGTGAGTTTCAACACATCACTCCCTTCTAGTTATATACGCACAACCTCAGAAAGTGCTTTATTTGGGAGAGAAAAGCAATGAAAATCATAATTTTTCATCAGTGGCTACATGATCTCACCAGCTTCAGATAGAACATGCATACTGCCAGATAGTAAACTAATTACATGTACTAAACTAATTACATGTACTCCACATGATACCCCACCAAACTGGCCATTCAAGCCAAAACAGTCAAAGCGCTCACAAGGTTTCCTCTTCCTAACCTATGTAATTTTTTTTTCAGGTCTAGAAAACGGTTTCAAAAGAGTCAAGAGCAAAAGCATCAATAATATTGAAATATCGATCCCAGTCTGGTTCGCGGGCATATTAAGCATATGATTTGGGCAAAATATTTCCACTAAGTGTCTTGTTTTCAATAACAAAATACAATGCAACAGCGGTCTCATGGTCAGGATACATCATTCACGACAAGCTTCTTCACAGTTTGAAATGCATGTGCTACAAAATACACCTGCACTTCAACATGATTCTTCCTGCTAATCACTCAAAATATTTAACCTAGACATTTCTATGGTCCTAGAAGTTCCACTTTGATGTTATAAGCATCCTGCCCAGATCCATATAATTTTTTTTCAGATTTAAAGACAATCAAACAAGAATTGATCAAGAAGAACATATCTTGGGAAACAAAATATATGCACGCTATCAGAACAGGAAGCCAAGATATCCTTCTAGTGTCAGAAACAAACAGAAAACCCCAAACAAACCTGACCACTTGTTAAATCAACCGATATCATCATTCCTGGTCCAAGCCGGCCCTTCATTGTAACTTTTGACTCGTCCATTGGCAAAACACCAACCTGAATATACAGAAAACAGAGCACAGGCAGATTCACTACATTATTGCAGCGTAACTACTGTTCTATGTCAGTCATAACCTTCCACCATCTTATATCGGTGGATGATTAGGCAAATACAGGTACTAATTAAGGAAATTAAGTCATTATCTCAATCCAGTTGGTAAAGTGAACTCTGTCGTGATTGTTTACACTCGCAAGCCTGAATTACACTTTGACCATCTATCCCTGGTCATGATGATTATCCAAATCCATGAAACTGATGCTCACAGAATATTGAAAAAATAAAAAACAAAAAATAAGGACATATATAGAAGAATAAGATGAGCCAATTTTTTCGAAATTTGAAAATCTCAAACGACACCTGATCCCCATCTAGGCAAACAGTCTCAAATAGCGCCTGAACGCGATAGAACATTTTGGGCAAAGTGACAGATGATTGAATCATACCTCAGATGCAACATAGACAACATTGTCTTTCGTGCGCCAGTACCTAGCCGGGCGAAGTCCATTCCGATCAAGACAGGCCCCAACAGTTTTACCATCACTAACCACACAAATTAATCAGTAAGAACTAGAAGAATTAGCATAGATGACTAGATAAAGGAGAATGAGAAGAAGGCAAAGCAGGTTTCATAGTAATCAAAATAATGTCATCTATATCATTTGCATGACAAAAGAGCTTAAGTGTCTTCAGAATGTCTAAGATGTCCTCTAAGTAACACAACGACTGCCATAGAAGGAATAGATATCCCAACAAGTTCCAATAATTATTGCGGATTCCTCTGTTGATCTTGTGTGGTTAGCAAAGTAGACCACTTGAATCATATACGGTATATGTAGTGTGCCAGTCAGCATATAATGCACTGTGTTTCTCACATAGCCCATCCAAATTTGAGTGACTAGATATGTGCCCGAGAAAAGATTGCCACAAACCACTATTGTGTAGATTCTTAATCTCAAATGATAAATACCAGTTCAATTAGTTCTTAGAAGAAATATGAGCTTACTCCATATTTCATTTCAAGTCAAGGCTCCTCCTAACAATAATTCAATAAGAGCACAAATAATGATCAATAATAGTGTTTGAGGATGACCTGAATAAAAGCAATGCTGGTCCATCCCAAGTCTCCATCTGACCCTTGTAGTACTCATAAAAGTCAACCACCTTGAGACAAAGACCAAAGTTAAGCAAAGCTCATTACAAGACAAGAAACAGGTCCGATTTATAAGATATCTGTTCAAAGTGAGCACTAAAGCCTGTCAACCGATAGGTGCTTCAAGTCAAAGGAAAATCACAGAGCTCTCAACAAGAACTCTGATTTATGTGATGCATTTGCAGGTCACAGAGACAAAGATTTAGGTCAGAAGCATGTCAGATTTTCCTTATGCATTCAACGGTCATCTTATCAGTAAAAGCTCCTTTTGTAGGATTTGGTGACCAAAGTGCCAGCAAGCAACTGCCTGAACAATTGTCAAGAAAAGTCCCTCAGCATGTTCTTGTAAGAATACATTAATATGATTTAGTCGTCCCTGCCTCTGATCACTAGATTCCTCATTGCTGACCTCGCTTGATTACCTATTAGTCTCTAATTCCAAAAGAGTGAAAAAGTAGGACATATAGTTGATTACAATGCCGTTTCCAGTTGTGGAAGAATCAATTTGGCTATGATAGATAGATTTTGTTTTGGAATGTACTCTAGCACTGGCACATTGTAGATGATCAATCTTCAAGAATGGAGAAACAAGCTAGTGAGACTTTCCTTTGCATAAAACTAAGAGAAGATTCAACAGCGACCTTGGTAGAAATTTAAATAGACCAACAGCACATTCAAATAAGCAGTAGGTGTTAAAAGAACTGCAAGTGAAGTACCTCAGGGTATTTGATCGATAAAGTAGGATGATGCTTGTATGCTTCTGGAACAAGAATCATTAGAGACTCCTCAGGAGCTCGGCCACTTCTTATCAACAACTGAACCAACAAAGAGAAAATGAGGATTCATGAAGGAAACTAACAGACTGAAACAGCATATTGATAACCCATTGGCTTCAATCATAGATAAAATAAGCAAAAGTATGGAAGGAATAAAGATGCACAGAAAACATGGGGAACTTTTACAGACAGAGAATGCATTATTTAGGGTGCTGCTTTATTGGTCATTAGAAATCATTGTAACACTCTCTTATCATGTTCACCATTAAGCTTTGTAATTCTGCAAAGGTGGTCAACACCAGTCCAGCATACAAATCTCGCAATCACAGAAGAGAGACAGGAGTAAGGAGGTTAAGATACCAAAACCACTACAGACACAGAACAACAATTTTAAATATTGGCCATATTTTAGTATGGGCCAATAGGTTTGCCTATTCTAATTTCAATTATTTATGACCTAAATTAATAATCTTAAGCTCAAAATTTGAAAAGGAATAGAAGGTTTCTAAATTAACCAACTACAGATGCACAAAGCTCAAAACATTTACAATAATAAATTACATCTGAAATATATCTCAAGAAGACAGAGACCAGCTCACTTGATGTCAAAATGCCTCAATAACCACATCATATAGGCAACAAGTTGCAGTAGATATACATTTTCAGTTTGTGTGCCCAACTGCTTAAGCTTTTTGATACATTGCCGTTATCTTTCTAGGAGAGTCGGTGTCTAGGTTTCACTATCGAATTAAACACAACCGCATCATTATGCAACAATAAAGAGAGGAACATGTAGTTATTTATGCCACATTAGGTGACCAAACAAAGACTAGTATTATTCTAAACATTGACAGAAAAGTCAAGCACTCAGTAGCATCCAAAGAAGCTTTCACGAAAAGCAACTGATTGACCTACGTTACACACTCCTTTATATATATAAATCACATTTTCAATTTCTTTTGTACTTATCCAACAAGTTTTATAGCTAAAATGACGAAAGATAATATAATCAGCTCATGAAATTGTATGAGCATGAGGATAGTAAAGGTGTTGAAACAAAAGTAAACTATGATGAACCATGAGAAAGATGACACATACTTCTGCTGCACTATCAAGGTTTGCAGAGTCTGATGCTTTGGGATTACCAAAAGGACGAATTTCATTCTCACGACCACGCCAAACAGGGGACTTTAATGAGGCTTCACGAGATTGCATCCAATTCAAGTTGCCCTGCACACGCGCACGTTTCAACTAAGCTCAGAGACATTTATGAAATCCACAACATGAAAACAGCATGGTACAAAATGGAAGCAGTAGAAAACCTGTATGGTGTTGATCTCTCCATTATGACCAAGAAACCTCATTGGCTGAGCAAGAGGCCACCTGGGGCTAGTGTTTGTACTATACCTTCTGTGGTATATAGCAAAAGATGATGCATACAGATCATTCTGCAGGTCTAAGTAAAATTTACCAAGAACTTGCGACCGCAGCATTCCCTTGTAAACTAGCGTTTGATTCGAGAGAGAACAGACATAGAGCTCATTTCCCCATTTTTCAGTACTCGCTGCCTTTTCAATCAATTTTCGGCAAATGTATAGTTCTCGTTCAATGTCGTCAACACTGTCTTCTTTCACAACTCTTACAAATACCTGCTGTATGTCGGGCATAGTTTCTTTTGCATAGAAACCAACTACGGATGAGTCTACAGGGACAGGCCTCCATCCAAGCACCTCAAGACCTTCTTGTCTGAAGATATTTACAATAACTGTGATGGGAAAAGGCAAATCCACCATGTTAAATACTAACTTGCATGGTAATTACCTAGACTTGTGCAATCGATGCTCACACTTGGAAGCAAAAATACTAAGTTCAACAGAAAGTAGCCATGTCCACACTTGGAGCGAAAAAAAAAAAAAAAAAAAAAAGTGCCTTCATCTAGAAATTTTCAGCATCAATGATGATCATTCACAGGTATATGCACCCTTCCATGCTCAAAATACGCATAATATCTTCCCGACTTAGAATGATGTAAATATCAGCAGGGACACACCTTTCTTGGCTTCATTGATAAGGTCAGAATCTCTGGGGAAGAAAAACATCCCCACACCAGTGTGCGACTTATCAAAGGACGCAATCCCTTGCTTGCTGGCCCAATCATCAAATAGACTCCATGGAATCGATGTCATCACTCCAGAGCCGTCACCGGAGTCATTATCAGCTCCACATCCCCCACGATGTTCCATACAACCAAGAGCAGTAAGAGCATCCTTAACAATCTGACATGATGCTTTATTCTCGAGATTGGCAATAAACCCAACTCCGCAAGCTCCTCTTTCTGCTATTATATCCTCCAATTGTGCAACCTGCTCAAAGGAAAAGTCATCCAAGCTATTAAAATCTATGCTTTTCAAAAATAGGAGACTTGACAAAATTGAACGTTCACTGAAGAATTCCCAGATAGGTATTGATGCTTCATTCTGAACCACTCCTGAAGTATCTAATTTAACAGAATATTCAAAGGGACATGAATCAACACTCATGAATCTGCCAAAAAGTATAAGAAACCGAGAAACTAAGCATCAATATCCCTTGGGATGGTCCTCTGAATGACGTTATATTGGGGGGGCAGCAAGCCAGTCCGTCTCTGGCATCTAAAATTTTAATAAGGTCTTCTGAATATTCCGGCATGGGTACAAGTTTCAACCAGCAATCCCAAGCAATCTCACAAGAACGATAGCCCCTGAGATCTTGAACTTAATCATAATCATTCCTGATGATCCTTAGACCATTAGAGAAATATTTTTTTTATCCATGGGATGCAAAAAAGCTCCACTTCAATAGCATACATGAATCTACTCTCTTCAGTTTACAACATCTAACAAAAAAGGGTGATTTGGTGACACGTCATTAAATTGATCGCTAAGCCACAGTTGATTAGTCTCGTGGAGTACTTTCTAGAAGAACATATGAAACCAGCAGCAACATCACAATCATAGATCCTAAATAGTTTCCTCACTAACTGTTTCAAGAAAAAGAAGGGAACGCATATCAAGGCATGCCAGGACGATTTCAGCTCTTTCATCCCATTTTTTCATCTAAAGGGACCAGGGGACAGTGCACTGGTTCGTAACCCATGACTAACACTGGTTTTTCTCTACATCAACTGAACACAGTAATTTAAGCAGCAACTCAGAGAAGGCTCATGAGCATCTGAAGTAGGTCTCCAGAGCAAGTCACCATTGACGTATTGAAATCACTCCACAATCCACGATTCCGAACAAGATTTTCAAGGTCCAATTGCTGCCACTAACCCAAACTGTTTTTTTTTTTTTGGTAAAAGGTAAGTAGACCACTAACCCAAACTGTTCAGTGCCCAAAAAAATAAAAATGAGAGAGAAAAGAAATGAAGGCCGCAGTAAGACCACATCCTCTTCCAAACCTCCACGACAAACTGTTCTGAAATTGCTTCAGCTCCTAAGCTTACTGAGCGTCCATCTCCGATAAAATAGGAACACTGGAAACGAGCACTCCTAGCGTATCCATTCACACTTCCGTTTCCAGAGCGACGTACTTTACCTTACCACCTTCATAAGCTCGCGATCACTCGCACCCCTCCCAACGCCACTTCCACAACAAAAGCACGATAGGGACTCAAAACCGTCACACGCCAAACAAAGACGCTCGCGCGAAGCCGAAGAGAAGACGTCACCTGCGGCTTGTCCCCGGCCTGACGAGGCGATTCGCGGGAAGCCCGACCGGTGCGCTCGAGATCGAGCACGGCCTTCGCCGACGACGCCGACGACGCCGACGCCGACGCCGACGCGCGGGCGGGGGGGAGGCTCCTGGAGGGGGAGCCGGAGACGCCGAGCCGCCGCCTGGCCGGCTTGGATTTACGGCAGAGGCCGACGAAATCGACGGAGAAGATACTAGCGCCGCTCCCTCCGAGTCCTCCGAGTCCTCCTCCTCCTCCGCCTCCGCCTCCTCGGTTGGGGAGGAGGACGGAGCTGGGCTTGGCGGCGGAGTGGAGGAGCTGTGCGCCGGGGGAGGCCGACTGCAGAGCCATCGCCGCCGCCCGACGATCGAGCGAGCGAGCGAGCGAGCGAGGGAGGGAGGGAGCGCGAGGGAGAGGGAGAGGGAGAGGGAGAGGGAGGGGGAGGGTGGGGCGTGCGAGTTTTGGATGGGGAGGAAGAGGAGGAGAATTTAGGGAGGGAAAAATGTGGATGCGAGCGAAGATAAAATATGGTCGAGAGAGAGAGAGAAAGGACTGTGGCCACCCGACCCTCACCACCTTCTCCTCCTTCTGCGTTTCTTACCTGCGAAGAGGACTTGACTACTAGTACTGGCTGGGCGTCTCTCTCTCTCTCTCTCTCTCTCTCTCTCTCTCTCTCTCTCCTGCTTCTCGCTACTTCACTTCGTCGTCTTCTCCCTCCTCGTGTTTTTTTTTTCTCTTCTTTTTTTGGTTTTTTCTTTTGTTCGTATATGCTCTTTCTTTTTACGGCTCCTGTGCTGTTGATTTGCCGGGGGAGAGGATCTCTGACTCGAAACCTTGGCCACGATTTGGTGTGTGTGGTGCTGGCGCGCGACGCCACGGGGATTCCGATCACGTTGATTGCGCTTGTACGTCGAGTTCTGGTCAAAGACAAGCGGCGCTGGGGCCACACGCTTGGGTGTTTTTCTCTTTTCTTAAAAAGCTATGCACATTTTGATAATAAAATTTACAAAAAGTACAATCAAGTAATAAAATTTATCTAATCCAATATTTCCATTAATTCTATCTGTTATACTAACGTGATTTTTTATAATATTGTCTTTCTCCTACGCATCGATGACATGACGTGGCTTTTTATAATATATTTCTCTCTCCTACGTGGCCATGGCATAGAACTATAGGTTAAAACAGCATCATTTGTATTGAATTCTAATTTTTTAACCATAAACTTAATTAAATAAAATAAAAGGTATTCATTTAAAAAAATAAGCAAAAGGAAAGGGCAGAGGCCCTTGCCGCCGCCCACCCCGTCACTAGAAAGGGTTGGCGAGGCTCAACCAAGGCCGGCAAGAGTCACCGAGGCCTTGGCCAAGGCTGGCGACCTCGCCCAAATTTAGGCAAGGGTCGTAGCTCTCCATCCAAATTTGCTTAGCTATGGTGGTCCTCAGTGAGGGTCCCTTTGGGCCGACGACCCTCGCCCACATTTGGGTGGGCCCTTACCTCCAATCAGTGAGGGTGAGCCCCACCAACCCTTTCTGATGACAAGGGTGGCAACGGCAAGGGCCTACCGCCCTTTCCTTCTAGTTTCTCTTTATTTTTTGTATTTTTTGAAATACTTTTTTTATTTGATTATATTTTGGTTAAATAAATTAGAATTTAAGCCACATCATCACCATGTTAGGAGAAAAAATATTTATAAAAAAAAAAAAAAAAAACCATGTAAACATCTTCCATTAGTCTAAATGAAATAAGTTAACAAAATGACTCGATTGTATCAATTTAACAAGTTTTACAACTTAATTGTACTTTTATAAATTTTATGACTCAATTACACTTTCATGACAAATCTTAAGACTTTTATTGAACATATCCATTCTTCTTACTATTAGCTACGGCTATCCATTTATTTAAATCTCCTTAGTTAAATATTACATCGGTCTCAATATAGCCTCAATTAGTAATTACACAAATCAATGCTCAAAGTATTGAACATTTACTATTAATTGTATGATAAATCAATTTATGTTAATATAATCATGTACGCATGATTAAATTCTAAATAGTCGTATACAAATATCTATTACTGACATGTATCAAATGTTGGATTGAGGTTGGATATTCGACTTATAATCACTCTAATGTGAGATCTCATGGTATGCGCTTAGCTTTTAATTAGAATCATAAATAAAGTACTATAATAAAAATAAATGTTTTATATGATAAGAGATATATTTAATAATATGTATGGGATATTAAACTCGCGAATAATTATGATTGACTATCAAAACTAATGATTATGGTGTTCCCTCTACTTATGATTTTAGGGGTATTTTGGGCTCTAATGCTACTCCTCAATTATTACGTTCGTTATTCATGATATCAAACGGTGGCGATAAGTTAATCTATTACTCTAATTAAACATCTTAATAGTTATTACGATTTTGTTACGTTACAGGTTGTCATTACTGCGATAGTTATACTTGTGAGATTAATCTAATCTCGTTTGTATCTCAATTTGAGGTGCAACATGTTTCGTGAAATCCCACACGAACTCTTTGGACATTTTTGTTCTATAAATATTGTCGGAAAAGAGTCCAAATCTCTAGATGTTTTCGATTAATTAATAATTTGAGATCCCTTTTGTTTTTCGGGCGAAAGCTTGATATTGCTTATCAAATTGCTTTTATGTAATCTCAGAAAAATACACATACGTCGTATTTATGCCCAAAAAAAAAAAAGATAAAAAAAAAACTAGAACACTCTATAATACCAAACCCATGATCAAATATGTTGCACAGCTATTGCTTATCAACCATATCTAAAAACGCGATAGCCTAATTATTTGATACCATCTCTGTCTGGAATGGTTAAGATTATAGATTCTGTTTATTTCTCGGAAAATATATTCCTTATTTTTCGGTAGGAAAATGAGTTAACGACATTTTTTTACTTAAAACAAGTAAATGATATCCTTTTTAAGAAATTGAAAATCAATTTTCCAAAATATGACAAAGTATTATCGTTTTGTTTTGACACGAAAGTCCTAGCATTGGTTCCAAGTCCTCGGCATCTAAGACCAGGTCTCCAGCACTCGAGCTTTAGTCCATCAAGGCCTAAACTGGGACCTAGGTGTCTATTCGAAGGCCCCTAGCAGTGGCACTTACACTCGGGTCCATCGAGACTAGGCTCAAAGCCTTGGTGCCTCGGCACCCCTAAGGTTAAGTCCACAAAGGTCAATCACAGGATCCAAGTGCTTGAGCTTGGATTCCCAACACTTAGGCTCGAGTCCATAAAGGCCATGTCTATTAAGGTCAAATCCAAAACTCCAATATCCATACCCAATTCCCTAGCTGCTCATGTGCAAGTTAATGGTACCAGAATAGTACATGTCTATTTAAGAAAATCAAATAAGATTTTCTATACCAAAGATGAAAATATTTTCCAATTCATTTTCATGCTTCAATCAAAGATAAAAAGAAAAAAAAATATTATCATGTTCCTGAAAAACAATTTCCATGCTCCATATGTTTTGTAAAAAAGCAATGATTTGAAAAAATATATTCCTAAAACTAATCGCTCGTATCACTTAGAATAATTAATTAATGGAAATTTTTTCCATTGTCACTAATTATTTATGGCCAAATAATTTCAATAAAAATATTTTTGTCCATTCATTTTTAGGAAAATATTTTTCAAACCATTTATTTTTTGCGAAACAAACGAAATTAAATCGGATTATTAATTCAAGTTCCATTATATACTCTATATATCTCGTGAATTGCTAGTATCCCCGACATCCATCACGCATGTCCATGTGATCAAGAGTCTCATAGATCAATCGGGAAAAAATTACAAAAAAAAAAAAAAAAAAAAAAGAAGAAAAAGTTTTAAACCTATTGTAATTGTGCAAATTCAATTCTGAAATAATTTTTTTACTAATTGAGTCTTAAACATTTTACTGATTATACTAGTTTAGTCCGTTCGGCCAAAATTGGCAAACAAGTCTAGGTGATAATTTTTATGATAATAATTTATTTTTCAGTTTATTTTATTAATTATTTTTATCTTTTTTTTTCTTTCTTTTTTTTTTCTCCTCCCTCCTTCTCCCTTTGGCTTTGGCGATTGGCCAAAGAGAAGAGTTGGCTAGTTGCCATACTAAGGTGACTGGGTGAGCTCGCCTCACCAAATCTAGCAAGGGCTCGCCTCGCCATCACCCAACGAGGCTAGCCCTCACTAGCCCCACCAATGATTGGGCGAGCTCATCCGGCTGCCTCAGTCCAATGATCAACTAGCTCTCTCCTCTAGTTGATCGCTAGAGCCAAAGGATGAAGGAGGACAAAGGGGGAGAAGGAGGGAGAAGGGAAAAAAAAAGAGAGAGAAAGAAAAAAAGGAAAAAAATATAAAATAATTCAAAAAAATAGAATATCATTAAAAAAATTGTCGTTGGCAACCATGTTAGCATTGGTTGGCAAATTTTAGCCCGATAATTTAAGGCGACACAATTACAAATTAGCGAAAAAAAAAAATTATGATTGAATTAAGACAATTATAATATGTTTATAATTTTTTTGGTAATTTTTCCGATTAATTGATGAGCACTGGAAATGACCCTTGGGCTCCGGAGCGAGCCCACGTTGACCTAGCCCGCAGCTAAACGGTCCCCCCGGCAAATATTCCGTGCCTCTCTCCCTCTCGTCCCTCTAGTTTAAGTTCTCGTGACGCATGGCATGTTCCCACTTTGTTTATGTTATTGCGGAAAGCCACGCCCGTATCGAGTCAGGCCCTCTTGTATTTTACCTCTCGTCTTTCTTCTCGAACCTTTTTGGGGGCGGCCAACGTGGCTCAGTGATCGAAGCAAGCACGGCCCGTTGACTTGCGAATAGACACTTGTCCCGTGCCCGCGGCGGCAGCGGCGACGACGATTGGAGCAGGGTCGTCTTTGGCAAATCTATGGATGGTGGGCGAACTAAAGGTCGCATTGAACTTCGCGGGAATAAAGACCTTTGGCTCGGCGAAAGAGCATGAAACATGTGTGGCCACCTAATAGGCTCCTAGGACGACAGCCGTAGGGTAAAACCACACATTGAATAAGGGAGTTTGTCGAGTGATGCAAGCCAACATTGATCAAAAAAATCTTTAAATGGAACGGTCTGAGGTGTCTTGAATCCGACATGGATCGAGAGAGTTCCTGTCAAGCGATTCAATAGTCGGCACGCATTCTCGATCTGTCATCATGAGATACTCTTTTTTTATGAAGGGTATGCCAGGAGTTTCTTGGCATTGCACTTCCAAGGGTCAGTGGCATCTCTGCATCAACGACCGACCGGAGTGGAAGTTCCGTCTCTTTTGCAGCTGCGTAGATGGTTCGGCTGAAAGCGACATCTTGGGCAGGGAAGCTGGACGGAATCTCGGGGGAGATTACATGCTTCCAATTTTACACAGGCATATAATAATTTAGGCTATAGCTAAGGTCTCATGCTTACTTAATCGAGTAATTATTATATGTCGTGAAATGCTATGATACTGATCTTTTGATATTGCATTCGGACCCACTATAATTATTTGTTTACAATTTCGCCTGTGGATGCTTGTATTTTTTATCGCAAAAAGATCTAAACGCTCCATTTATTTTCATAAGAAATTAATGATTTGAAAAATGTTTTACTAAAAAACATTTCTCCTAAGTGATGAGTCGATGAAAAATGTTTTTCTTATCGATGATAATTTATGTCCAAACTTTTTTTCCATGGACGATGAAAAATATTTTTGATTTGTTCGATTTTTGTAAAATTCTATGAATGCTTGAAAATGTTGTTTAAATTATTCATTTTGTCTCGAGAGAAATGCATGCCTGTATCATTGTAGAAGCTTATAAAAAAAATCCTTCGCTCACCATCAATCATGACTGGATATTAATGGCTCCAGACAAAGTTGATGTTGACAATACATTGAAATCACGAGTAAGTCCCATGTTGGAAATAATTTCCCCTAGATCTTGTTCGCCTAATCAAATCTCAACTTCAATCAAGTATAATATGACCCAAAAAAAAAAACCTTCGATTGAGTGTTATATACTCTCTAAACCAATCAAATGAAATTCATCGTTAATCTTATCCATTGATCAGATCAACTATGTAGGCCGATAGTATTTTATGTTTAGATATTTTTTCTAGACGGTGAAAAATGCCTTTCATCCATTTTTTTTTTATAATCCAAGAAAACCCGTAAACTAACAACCGGCGGGCAAACCTTGGGACCCACGGAGGAACCCACTACCTCCGTGAAGTGGGTAAGTCCACCTGCGACGTGCTGAGGATTCGAACTTCTCCCCTTCGTGAGGGGGAGAAAGTTTGAAACCAATAGTGTCACTCAGAGCGATGGTTAAAAATGCCTTTCATCCATTCGTTTTTTTATAAATGATACAAATAATAATAAAGATAAGAGCTAAAATTCAGGAAAAGAAGCTTTATGAGAGAAAGGGGGGAAAGGTATGTATGTATCTGGGGGGTGGGGCTATGTATGTACGGATAGAATGGACTTATTCGTAATATAATGTAATAGAGGAGTCACAGTCCAATTCCCTAGAGCAATAGAAGGAATTTGGAATTTGTGGGGTAGCTACTAGGATAGATGCATAGAATCCCGCCTACTAAGTCTCTCTTATATGAACGTGAAAACTCTATCATAGCATTGTGGATCCTCAGTTCATTGCTTATCATCGGGATCGGGTATGTCTTGGTCTAGGTCGGATGCCTTTGTTTGCTCCAGCTTGGACGCAATGACATTTTTTGTGAGCCCTTTACATTTCTCGCTAGTGTTGTAATGTTGTCTAAATCATTCATCTTTCTTGAAATAATCACACACCTCTCAACATATAAAAGAAAACCTCCACTCCGCATCAATCATGGCCGGACATAAATCGCTTCGTACATGACAATTTTTTTTTTTTGGTCTCATACATTTCGATGTTGACAATACGAGGAAATCGTGAGGAAGTCTCGTGCCGGAAATAATTTGCCCCCTCGATCTTGTTTACCTAATCGAACGTTGACTTCGATCGAGTATTATATATTTTCTAAACCAATAAAATGAAATTAGTCATTAACCTCATCCGTTAATCGAGTCAACATTGCAGGCCACCGCTTTCCGAAGCCTCAAGACATTTTAAATGGAGAAAGCCATGTCACGTAAACACACATTTATGTTAGTCTATGCAATCAAGTCGATTGCTTGATATTATCAGTCTTGATTATTGAAATTAGGATGTTGTCCACGTCTGCCAAGACATCGACTATAAACATCGCATGCCCGCTGACATAACATATCGCTAGGTGAGGGGATAAAATTGGCGAGATGCGACGGCTCGTAATTCCTAAAGTCAATTAAAAATGAAGGGATGAATCTCCTCAGCATTGTTGATACATTTCAGGGCGGTTTCAAGGGATCGAAGAATATTTATAGTTATTGAAAGAAAGAAAAGCTACGTGGGAATTTATTGCAATAGATTAAACTCTCTAAGCCACGCACCATTTATTTGTTAATTTTAAAGAAGATATTCTTTTGTACCACAATTTACGTAATAGCGAAACCCATACGATTTGTTATCTCGAAAATGCTTTTAAACAATACTCAACAGGGCACTGTTAAAATTCTTGAAGTGATGATCACGTCGATCAGAAGAAAAATTCGAAAGCATCAAAAGCTACACGTTGCAAACTTCTTCTTCTTCTTCTTTTATTAACAAAGTGCTTATATTAGAACCAAAGTTGTTGATTGTTGAAGGGTTTACATCAACACCAAGGGTCAGTATAATTAATTGGAGCATTGGAAATTTCCAGCTCATGAACTAGGAATATTTTGTTTGAATCCAATCGATTTGCTTGCAAATCGATTGTGATCGGGGTCATCGGAATATGTGGCTCAAACTTAACTTATTCAATAGATTTATTTATGGAGTGCTCCATAGGTCCCCAATTGATCGGGACTCCATCTGGTCCCATCCCCAGGGTATTTAAAAAAAAATAGAATTCCTTCATTTGGGGCCGTGGGATGGGGGGAAAAAATTCTAGTGGAAAGAAAATAAGAGAGTGACCCGGATGATTTTTTCTCTAGGAAAATCTAACGAAGAAGATATCGGTACGGCTTCTCGTGGAACCCAAAGGCCGCCACCAAGCTCCCGACCACAACGTGCGGCCTGACCCGGGGTCCCCAGAAGCATCATTAGCGGCCCAAATCCCCACCTTTGCTCCGACCAAAGAGGAAAAAAAAAACATAAAAATCCCGACTTCTTGCGATCTCTTGCATATCGCAATTTGCTCCTTCTTCACCTCCGCTCTGTTCCCTTCTTTTTCTGTATGTGCTCGGTAGAGCGAGGTCCGCAGCTCTGAAGCGGGTGGTACCTCGTGCCGCACGCGCACGGACCGGCCCTTCAAGATGGGCCCATCTTTAAGATCGTGAGGCGAGGCCATCCTCTGGTTTTTGTCGTCCTCATAAAATCATCACGCCCTTTAGCTAAATCTGTCCATCCTGATGATTTGACGTATGTGGATCACCTTACCCGGAGCTCATCATTCCGACTTTAGTCTGAACTAAGCTTAAATTTGAGATTTCGAAACAAAACTTGCCCTTACATCGAAAGATATTTTTATTAGTTAATTTATATTTCAGAATCGCTTTTCCTACTTAATGTATAATTTGATTCATTTCTATTATTTTTGCTATCTTAAAAACTTATTGGGAATTACTCTTTATCTGAGCCATCTAATATCTATAATTACTTCTACTCTCATCGGACTAAATCATTACAGATGAAGCGCAACTCTCTCAGTGCACGGGCTGAGGTCGACCCAACAGGGGCTCGAGGCCCATTACAAAAGTCCTCACCTTTCGTGCTCGAGTTTCAAAAATTGGGAATGAATAAGTACTGCTCCAGTGTCTAGTTTGATCCGTCTCATCCCAGAAGAAGTGAGACGAGGAGGGCATTCAAGCAAGATTTGGAGCGACCCAAGAACTGTCCATAGTACATTGCCAATGTGTGGGAACTGACAAAGCGGTCGAGTGACTGGTTTTAGGCTTCCTTTAGTCCGGTCCGGTCCATTTGAACCCAACACTTCTTTTCCCATGTTTATGCATTTGGGTCTGGGCTGGCTGAACTCTAGTGTTTATATCAAGCCCCAAATACCTTGCACAATTTGGGATAGAAGATTATACCTTAGTATAACAACCTGGGGTACAAAAGTTGTGCGGTCTATGGACCACGTAGATCAAGCTAGTCTCCGCCATTGATCATGTCGGCTTCGGGGTGGGATCAACATAATTAATGAGTGAGATAATATTGATCCACATGGTCTATAGGCCATGAAAGAACTTTTCGGAACTAGGGTGGTTAGCAAGTGTGTAGAATTCAATATTCAAGTAAAAGTTGCTTCGTCGCTTGCCGAGTATCATCATTCACTCGTTGCGTGAGATTATAATGAACAATGGGCGAAATAGAGCTCATCAAATCAACATGGAGGACTTGAGAAAGAGAGTATTGGATTTCAACATTTCATATCACGAGCAATAATGTGATGCGTAGCATTGTTGCGGGTAGAGAATTCTTAAAAGCAAAATTTATATGTACATAGCTTGCGTGCTCTCTAAATTTGTATGCGAGCTATATCTATTGCTATTGATTTGGATGATTGATCGATTTTTCAAACTATAACTACCCAGGTGGTTATAAAAAATAGAGTACACAAGTCATGTACTGTAAAAAGCTATTGGTGAAAAAATTAAACAAATATATGATTATGCTCAAAATAATAATTACACAGGATTGGTTTGTGCAAGATCAGGACTAGTCTCAGCATCATCAATTCTATACTAACTCAAATAAAAGAATGGATCAATTACATGTATATAGCTACTCATTTGGACACGACATTACAAAGTTGCAGCCATAAATATTTTGTCTCCTTTGTGCAATTATTCTATTTTCCTTCGCACACTCCTATAATATGTGTAGTCTCCCTTGTGCTCTGTACATTGCATTATACAGCTTTTAAGTAATGGCCATTGAAGGTCAGTCAGGCGGCCGGAGGCATCCAAGGAACGCCGTTACCCAAAGGAAAAATGCCGGCAAATCCACATATCATTTTCACAACTCATCTTCGAGGAAAATTTTGAAGATGAAGTCGCGGAAGCGCCTTGAGTATTGCCTAGGATCGACTGCTGATATCGAAGTCGGATCGTACTGGATGGACTTGTACGCATGCTCGAGCTTCTTGCTGATGTCGTAGTCCTGGAGAATGTCGATGATGCCAAAGAACATCACCACCTCGTAGAATTCTCCGGTAGGTTCGCCTATGAGCTGAAGCTCAGAACCAGCTCTTCTGATCGATCTCTCAACCCGAGCTGGCATGTTCACGCCCAACCTGATGCTAGCCCACCTGCAATCAATCTCTCGGAACGTGTCACATGTTGATGCATTCTTGATGTTTGGAAGAAATTGTGCTATGCTTTGCGAAATTTAGATACAAACCTGGTTGGATCAAGAAGAAGCTGGTCTACATCAGCTCGAGAGAGACGAGGAGCACCTTCATCTTCCTGGTCACCTGCAATGTGAAACGAACCCAGAAAGTTAAGCTCCTATTGCTTCCTTAAAAATTTGTACGTTTCAACACTTAAATGATGGAAAAAACGACAGATTCAAAGGATGAAAAGTGATAACCGGTTGGAGTACGAGCTCCAGACGGGATCAGATAACCCGCCACCGACGTCTCCCTGAAGTAAAGACCAACCAAAAGGCTGTAGTCCATGATCCTCTCTTGCTCAAGAAACTCACAGTCCCTATCAATTTGCCTGTTGATGATAGGAACAGTACTATTATATACCAGCAAGACCAAACGGGCAATGGGTTTCAGCTAGAAAGATCGATGAAGGAGATGGAAGATCCGTATCCTGTCTGTTGTGGATAACAAGGATGAGCATGCCATCAAATTACCTGCAGAACTCCTGAAACCACGGCTTCTGAAGGCGAAACAAGAAATTCAGATCGAGATCCTTAAGGATAGTATTCCCATCAATCTCTGACTCGGGCTTGTCAGTAGTGCGGCCGAGGGACGAGCCTTTGAGATCAAAGCGCCGATGGATGGTGTACTCCGAACAGAAGAGATTGCCCATGATGATGAACCTTACCTAATTCACCAAACCATGATTTCAGTCGCGAATCTTGCATATGTGCACTTGATGTTTGTGCATTTATTATTTTTGTTGCAAGATCTAGCTGTTGCTTCATGAAAAAGTTTATAATCATAGTTGCCTAATTATTTCGACAGGATCATGGCTTCATTTGCAATTCAAAGAACTGGTAATCTGTGTAAAGGCATTATCTACCTTCCTCTGAATAGGTCCAGTTAGCTTCACACAATGCAGACCATAGAATTTCGTCACCAGAGTATTCTCGAAGGCTCGGAAATGATTATAGTAAGCCGAAAGCATCCTCAGAAGCACCTGAATCGTTCGAAATCAGCAGGAAAGACGGAAATAGTATCTGTTTTTTACTCAACAGCCAGCAAAAGATGCAGAACTCACTTTCACTTCCGCCTTTTTTATCGTCTTAATCATGTATCGGTCGTCATTCGTCAAATAGAAGAAGCTACCGCTCTTGCCAGGAGATGAGAGCTCTCGCAGGGCATCGTTCCCACAGATCGACAACATGTAATCGGCCGGATCCACCTTGAACAACTTCCTCAGGGTCCTAAAAATCATGTGCAACAGTCAATAGCGATAAAATTCATACAGAAAACCATGACATACTGTCTTTTTTTTTTGGTAAAGGGTAAGAATATATAGCTTAAACCAATGAATATAAAAGATTGGGTATCACAAAACTTGCACTCAATAAGACAACAGTCAGAGTGAGTGGAAGGGAGCCGAATGCAAAAGACAACCGCAAGAGCGGGCCTAAGGAAGCAGAAATAGCCAAAATAATGGCGAAAAGAAAAGGAAAGCAGCGGGAGGCCACAAAAAACCACGACATACTGTCTCATGCTTAATTTTTTATTTTTTTAACTGAATGGCATTTACCATCAATGCATTTGAATTCGAAGTTCTTTCCAATGGCATGTCGGAATCTGTTAGATTTTTTCTTTTTCCCACATAAGGTGGACCTCTCACACATCTCAAATGATGAACTTACATACCTATTTATAGGCGTGAGTCACCGCCTTAGAAGATTTTAGTCTTCTCGTAAATGCTAGATTTCTCTAGGCTTCTCTTACATGTTGGACTTTTCTTATTTCTTCTAGAAAATGTTTTCTTCTTTCTTCTAGAAAATTCATCTAGAGAATTCTAGAAGTTTAGCAACTCTAGAAAATTCTAGAAAATGGATCACCATTTCCAACATAATCCAATGGTACAATTTAAGCTTACAAAGCAATAACGATAGTTCAACATGTCAAATCCACAAGTCTTTTTTTCATAACCGAACCAAGTACTGACCTGAAAACTAAAGGGCAGTAATCCTTCCACTTGAACTCGCAAGCCTGGTGCGGGGGCGTGTATTTGCTTCCTTCCGGAGGAAACCTCGTCCATAGCTTTTGCTTGGGGTCGAAGGCTGATGCCTTGAGATCGAGAGATACCGGCGGAGGGGCTCTTCCAACCGAATGCCTGTGACATGAAAATGATATGCCCATCAGACACATTTATACATACATATGAAGATGTTGTTTGAGCTTTTCTTAAGTGCCTATGCTCAATGAATTTAGATGTCCGATTATAACCAAATCTGGAAGAGAAATCACTTGAAGTGAAAACTCAAGTTCATCCATCTTTAGGTCAGATATTTGATAAGGTTCATTCGCATACCGTGCTTCTGAGACTTTCTGCAGGTCGATAAGGTGATATTTCTTAGTTCTGCACTAAAGTTTACGTACGTCAACCAGACCATGACTAAAAATGGAACTACGGAGCGATGATCCTAGACGCCAACACAGACCACATGAGACGAAATCACCAGAGGCAATTAGGCAAAATGAAATCGCAAAGAGCAGATCCGGCGTGGGAAAAGTTTCGACGTCTGATTTATACCTTATCCCGAGCTGCAGATTGAGCATCAACTCGTAGTTCTTGTGCCCTTTGTAAATTGTCTCCCCTTGCTTCTTCCCAGTTTTAGGCAGCTTCAATTGCCCAGGGAACCCCCCCAGGTTCGCCTTCTCAACATCCAGCCCCAAAAGATCCACCTCCACGTCCCTCCCCAGCTCCTCGCCCATGCCACCGCCATCCCTGTCGTCGCCCTCCAGCATTCGCACCCGGTCAATCGTCCTCTCCGCGCCGACGCTGACTCGCCCATCAACCGACACCCGTTTTGTCCAGGCATCCCCCTTGGATGACCTCCACACCGCCAGCTTCTTCTGCGAGGGCAGGATCGAGACCTTCTCCCCGGTGCAGATCTCACGCCCCGACAGCCCGTCGTACACCTGCTGCGGGTTCCAGTCAAGCTTATCCCCCTCAGCGGGCGGCGACCCACCCGCCGGGTAGTAGCTCCCGCTCTGCTCCTCCGGGTCCTTGCTCCAATTCCCCATGTAAAAACTCCCATCAGGCCACAGGAAAGTCCCATTCCCTTTGGGCAATCCATCTTCCCACAAACCTTCATATCTATGCCCATCGGACCAGGCAAAAGCGCCCTTCCCGCAGATCACACCGTTCTTGAACTCGCCCACATAGCAATCCCCATTGGCCCACTGATACCTCCCGCTCCCTTCCTGCAACCCCCTCCTCCAATCGCCCTCGTAGCAGTCGCCATTCGTGAAGCTCCTGACCCCGTATCCGTGCTTCAGGTTCATGATCCACTCGCCACGGTAGACGTCACCGCTCGGGCCGGTGTACGTGCCCTTCCCATCCATGTACCCGCCCTTGAACTCGCCCTCGTAGATCGCCCCCGAAGGCCAGCTGAACCTACCCTTCCCCGTCTTCTTTCCCCGCTGCCACTGGCCGACGTAGATGCATCCGTCCGTCCACAGGTATTTGCCGTACCCATGCGGGAAGTTGTCTTGCCATTGCCCCGTGTAGCAGTCGCCGTTCAGGACGAACTGCTCTGCATGGTAGACCTCGCCGCCACCCATAGAGGCATCGAGGCCACTTTTGTTGTCGTTGTTATTGTTCTTGTTGTCGTCATGGTCGCAGTCCTCGTCCTCATCGTCGGCATGGGCCACGGACATGGTCCCGAAGATGCTGTTGGCGCGCTTCTTGGCGGCCTGCGTCTTGCGTAGGGTCGCCTCCCACGCCTTCATCACCGTGTTGCTGTGTTCTTTGCTCATCTCCTATGATCGAAAACCAAAAAAAAAAATCCCTGCCCTATCTATTCTTCTCGCCTTCTTACGTCCATCCGCGCGAATTCTTGAATCCGATGCATTGTTCGATGCGATCCGACTGCACGTGAAGATCTATATTCTTGTTCTCTCCTCCTGGGTTAGCGCGATGAAGATTCGGAAATGCCTGACGCGTCGGTTCGTTGAAGGTTTTTTTTCCTCTTTTCCTCGTTCGATCTTCTCTTTCTTGCTAACTATCCATGAATTTGTCCGAACGGAGCGAAAAGAGCGATTGAACCAAAGATCGGTTGTTTCATGTCTCTCCGATAAGAAGAATAACTCAACGAACACCCTCCAACGTTCCCGTCTTTTCTTTCCTTTTTTATTTCAGCTGATCATTTTTTTGTTCTCTCGTTTCTCCAATCCGAAATTGTCGGAACGCAAGAACTTTTGCATTCAACATTCATGTGCCAGTTGGTGATTTAGTTATCGTCCTCGTCCCCGTCATTTTCAATAATTATAGATTAGAACGATGAGATTATCTCATCCCCGGCCCGACCATAATTGCATTGATTCTTTCGCGTGTGGCAGGATAATCACGGTTACGGAAAGAATAGGATCCACGATGCTTTCAAGACATGAATATATCTTGGACTTACGTTGGATAGCTGGAACTTGGGAGCATCTCTATGTTTGACCTCAGAAAGATCGAAATATTCGACTATAGTATATTAGATTGTGCAGAAGGATAAAGGAAGTTTAAGATTCTTTCAAAAGGGCTTATAAAGAAGATTATAATTATACACACACACACACACACATACACACACACACACACACACACACACACACATATGTAAAGCCTAAATGAGTATAGTGGGGCTTAAGCCAAATTGATGTACTCTTATGAGTGCGTAATTATATCGTGCCGGGGATGACGTGATGTACAAAACCAACGTAAAATGCTCACATTCTTGTCTTGAGAGATGAATTAGCTTTTCATGCAAATTAGGTGGAAGGGGCGTTGGCATGTCATCGGCTTGTTTTACGCAAGTCATCCCAAGAAGCTAACGCAATCATTAAGGTAAACCCAAAAAATAAAAATAAAGAAGATCAATTGTGAATCATGAAATCTCAATACTCAAACATGCAATTATCAAATGACGAATATGAAATTAGTTTATATTAAGTTTTATTTAAAGAAACGAACACGTACCTTGATATTAATGGGACATATGACTTTTGATTTGTTTGATTTATGAGACTCGATATACCAATCTAAAAACGGTGTTCATGGTACTATAACCTAGACAGATGGGGAAACCCGGAAGTCATTTTTTTTTATCTCAAACTTCGGTTTTTTGACATTTTTCAACTTTTTTTCAGAAAAGAATTTGCGACCCCTGTCACTGACCGGTTGAATTCAGGCCGTCGGACCAGTTTACGGGCTTCCGGGTATTTCCCTTTTTTTCTCTACACACCTAGTATAATTTGAATCATCACACGAGCATTAAGCTTGATATATTGACATTTCAACCGGAAGGCAAGAGCAAACGATCCTCCTCGTCCATATATGAAGGGAAAAACAGCACGAACTATAGACAAGCCCATATGTAAATGCCGCAGGTTTGAGTCAGTTCATATCTTGTTAATCTTCGCCAGGACGAAGACGGTGAGGGACGTGATTCCGGGGATGAAGATCTCGTTGGGGACCGCGTCCGGCGCGACCCTTTGCTTGATGAACAGCGCCGTCACTGGGACGCCGAAGAGGTAGAAGAAGATGTCCTTGGCTCCGAAGCCGGTGACCCCCGTGTCCACGATCACCTCTTGCATGATCGTCTGGAACTCTTCCTTGGTCAGCGATTTCCCTTTCCCTTGATGGTGAGTCTGCAATTTTTGACGGCATGAGCCAAACGTAACATTCAAGAATCAAGATATCGAAACTGGGTACGGATTCGTTTACCAGATAAGCATGACCCAGAGTGGAGACCTTGGGCACGCAAAATTGCGTGTTCCCCAGCTTCTTATTGATTTCTCTGTCCCAAAGATCGACCATCAACAAGGCAATGAACGCGATACAATTCTTGGAAATAGTTCAGAGATATCGAATTCAAGAATCAAGATATCGAAACTCACTCCACGGTTTCGCAGACAAGGTGGTAAAAATCCGCCAAGCCTATTTCCTCCACCTTTTCTTTCTCGTCGACGTATTTTTCGTAACATTTCTCGATGATCGGCTCGAACTCTTTCACACTCTTCTCTCCAGTTCCCCCAAGCGTGTTCCCCATCTCGCTCTTGTTTCGCGAGGCCTTTGTGACAGATTTTCAAGGAGGTTTTCAGGCTGTCTTGCTAAAGAACCAGGGAGGGGGCATTGATAAAGGCTTGCAGGGTGGGCATAGTGTTATGCATTGCTTTAGGTTGCCAACTTTTTGGGTCCGGAATAAGGACGGGCACGAAAAAATGTAAGTCCGACGAAAGTATAATGTTTTTGGTTACTTTTAAGGAAGGAATCGATTCATGCAATTTATACCAAGTGATCGCAAAGAAGCCTATTATTCCTCCCTTTCTCGATCCTTTTCTACAACCCGAGATATACTCCAATGACAAGTTTCTTCACTGGTTTTCGTTTGCTATGAAAATGGCGAGAAGCTTTTGTCAAGGGAAAAGAACAAAAAGGGAGATGACATAACGAGGAAATGAGAGACAAAGTATTCTTGGGAAAATTATCAAAAAAAATTTAAACTTATTGTATGAATGGAAAAAATTTTAAACTTTTAAATTTGTTTTCTTTCATTTTTTTTTTTTTTACTTTTTCTTATTTCCCTCCCCTTGTCTACGGTCTTAGTGATGGCCCAGACACTCTTGCTGGCCACAGGCGAGGCCTGATGGCCCTGGCTCGGGCCCTCGTTGGGCCACAACAAAAAAATGGAAAAAGATAAAAAAAAAATTACAAGTATTATTTAAAATTGTAAAAATTATTTACGCAAGATCAACCATGCCACGAAGAGAATCGATGTCCATATTGACGATTTCCGGTCAAAATTAAGTGAAATGATTACGTTGATAAATTGTCAGAACATTTAGAACTAAATTAACTAAATTTGAAATATTTATGATTGAATCGATATCCATACAATATATTCAAGACTCTTTATGGTAATTATCCCCATGATTATCTATTAATTCTTTAATCTTCGAAACAAGGTGAAACTCATAAATGAGAAAGAAAATTCATGAAATTTCATATCGTTATTTTTTTAATGATATCTTTTGTTAGTTCACTTAAAACGATGCGTACGAAGTAAAGACGACGAGGAAACACCACATTCTATAATAATAATACCAGTTGTGTCTTACGAATGGTGAATTCCAATCAAGTGAAAAATGCACACTAAATCTTCACCATTCAAATGGAATATGATTCAATGTATATTTACATTGTGCGGTTGGCAGATCGCCCCTTCCTACCGTTTCATTTGTCAAAAAGGAAAAAAAAGAAATCCTTGCGTAAACTTTTTGACAAAGAACAAAGAAAACGAGGGGGAAATAGGGAAGATCATCGTGTAGAATTTGGAGTCACGCGGAATCTAGATTCCCTTCATCTCTCTCTTTTTGCGTTTCTTGGACAACGCCAGCCACGCGTGGGGCGACGTTTTGGCAGGAAGCTAAGGTAACGTCGTACTCTGCTGGCCCAAAGTCGTGGGGGGCGAGGGCTGCCCTCACATGTTTCTTTTTGTCTCCATTCCGCCTCGTCACATGCGTTCACTGGCGGGCCGGCGGCTCTGTCCTTTATTGAGAAGTGGACAATCTCCGATGCATCATTCTTCCGCCGAAAGTTCGCACGAAACGTGCGGTCGCGACACGACCACGACAGCCCCCGAAGCGCTTCTCTCCCGCGCGTGAACGCACGCGAGCCCCCCCAGCTCCTCTTCGGTTTATTTCTCTCAATTCGGAGGTAATTTCGATCAACATTCGTATCGGTTCACATCTCGAGTTTTGAGAATTAGGATTTGCACGTATAAAGATTGATCTCCTTCCGAATTTATCCAAAATCTCAAATCTTTTTCTCTCGTGGGACTTTCACCACTAGTTTCGACCGACAATGTGGCGTTACCATCACTTTAAGCAACATCATGCCATCACCAATCCCAATCGAACCCTCTGTGCGTCTCACTCTTCTCAGTCATGGCCAATATCGAGCTTGACCAACTTGCATTGAGCTTCCCTGAGGTTGAGCTCGACATTTGATCGAGTCCAACGCTGGCTAAGCTCAACCAGGTGCAACTTAACAAGAGTGGAGGGTGGCCCCGAGAGGGGAAGGGATGAGCAATGGGTGGCTGGGTGTGTTGGGGTTTTGGGCAAGCGGTTGTTTATTGTGAGCAGATTGGAAGGATAAGAGCAATTGGAATGATCGAAGGTTTTGAAAACTGAAGGTGCAAATTCATATTAGGTTGAAATGCGAGGTTTCTTTTTGATATTTTCCCTTTGATGTAATTGAATCTCAGAATGTTATCGAGGCACTAGTCAACTTCATATAGAAAATTGTCAATTTTTGTAACATAGTACATAAGTTTGAAATCCAATGATAAATCAAGGTGACTCACGAGGGCAGTGATTCACTAATTATTTAGCATAGTGCAAGGTCCAAAGTCTACTAAATATACAATGTGGTTTATGAAATCTTATATATAAGTATCATCTCTTTGAGCATTGCGTTTTTTTTTTTTTTTGGTCTTTCTTAATAAATGTTTTTGGCATTTGCAAAATCTATCGTCTTTTCGTGAATGATATTCAGAGGAGTATGCCCAGTCAAAAGTATTTGCGTGAGATAGTGAGTAACCAAGTTTCTTACTTTGTCAGCCTTCTTCATATGTCAAAGTTTTCATAGTTTTTCTTCATGTATTAAAGAGTATCTAGGGTTGAAGAAAATGAAAATACCAATCTCTTTATTAATTTGAAATAACGATAAAAAAAGAGTAATATATATATATCAAATTTGGGACACCTATTATGCAACTAATACTCCATTCCTTTTGCAAAAAATATGGTGTTTTTAGAAAAATGTTTTTTGAAAAGCAAATTTAAAAAAAAAATGACAATATTTTCCATTATTCGACTGAAATGTAAAAATGAAGTAAGAAGTATTTTCTGCGGTTTGGTAAGGAAAATATTTTCCTTCCTACGCTCTTTTCCATAATTTCTTTTAATATTTTATTTTTAAATCGATTTTTTAATTTTTTAATTTTCTTCTTCTTCTTCCTCAACTAGTCATTGGCCAACGTGAGAGCTAGCAAGGCTCCAACTTGCCAGATACCAGTGAGTTCGAGCCTCGTCCAGCCTTGTTGCTATGGCGAGGTCCGAGCTCGCTCGATGGCCTCATGTGAGCTCAAGTGAGGCCAAGCGAGGCCCAAGCTCGCCTATAGCCAATCGTTGACCACTGCAGGGGCCAACGATTGGTTAGAGAAGAATGAGAAGAAAAAGAAAGAAAAGGAAAACAATTGAAAATTTTAATTTTTTAAATTAAAAAAGAAAATGTTAAATGAATGTCAAAGTAAGTTTGTTTTCATCTAGAAGTGAAAGAAAGATGATTAAAAGCAGAGTATATTTTCCCCTATTTTTGAAGATTTTCTTTTGTTGAAGAAAAATATTTTTTTCAATTAATTCATTTTCTGTTAAATGAATGTCAAAGTAAATTTGTTTTCGTTTCATGAAAAATTCAAGACGTTTTTTTTTAAGTTGTTTTCGATTAAATGAATAGAGCTTAAATATGCATTCTCATTGTAGGGACTGCTCCTGTAAGTCGATAATACACTATCCATACTTTAAAGATTGAATATTATCTCATTAAACAAGCTTAGCGGGTATTTCGAAAGCAAACGAATTAGGTAAGCAAAATGATGTTACTACCCTTTTACATGCTCGTTCGTGTTGAAACGGCACGAACGGCGCGCGCGTGGCCACCCCCACCCCCGTGACGTCGGCAAAAAAACAACAGCGGCGCCATGAAAACACAAGTCCCGACACGACGACCAGCCTCGCCCCTGACACTGGCACTGGTCTGCAATCTGAATCACCATCTCGATCTTCGGCGCTTCCATATATGGCAACTCCATCGCCCCTCTTCACCTGAAGACGCGAAGCAGCTTCTGCATCTCTTCCTCCTCCTCCTCCTGCTTCTTCTTTTCTATCTGTTTCCGAGTCTTGAGTGCAGCTCTTGTCCTGCCATGGCGGGGGAGGGGGAGGAGAAGCGGAGAGAGGCGGAGTTCTTCTTGGAGCGCGATGAAGTCGACGACGACAGCGAGCACGGAGATCTCGAGGTGAACAAGATCGGAGGTAGCAGCAGCGACGAGGAGGGAGACGAGGGGGCAGGCGGCGCCGGAGGAGGCCGAAGCGGCTCGCCCATCGCCTTCGTGTCTCCAAGGTGGCCGCTGAGCTACAGGTGACGGTTTGCTCACGGTTCAACCGAGATCAGTTTTCTATTTCCATGATCAATCGGTCCACGGCGACGCCGTGGGTATGGCGAAAAGTTGCCGTGTTCCTGGATTCTCTGTTGCTTATTTGGTTCTCGGATGTTGTATTCACAGTAGCGAAGGGGGTTCTGTCGATGAATCCAGGTTTTGGCCTTTGTCGGCTTTCCGCAGCGATGCCTGACTTGACTGAAAGGCGGGTGTGTTGAGTTTGTGAACATTGGACGTGCAATTTTTTTAAACCGTTAAAATATTTAAATAATAAATCATACTTTAATTTAATAAATTAAACTTTTAAAATTGATGAAAATAGTCTTACAAAATCTCATACGGTATCAAATTAAAATCTAAATTCCGAGTTCAAATCTTTCCAGATTTTTGTGTTGTTCAAGAGAGTATTGATTCTTGGAAATGAATTCTATGGCAGGATGGATTTTGCGATTCCTGTTGTTTTTTCTTTAGGAGTTTCCTCGTTTCCCATTTTACTGTGCCTTTATCAAGATTGAGGGGATGTTTTAGTTCGTGCAGAAAGCTGTTTGCTAAAACTTGGAGTCTACAACCATGCTGCTAGCATACGTTTTTTTCCTGCCTGGATCTTTGTTGCAGTGCTGATTTTTAGAAAGAGAAGGCTCGGTTAGAAAATACGACAAATATGAAATTTGATATTCAATTCGCTTGATTGAAGGGAGTATAAAGCACAGATATGTATAGCATTAAATCTGAGCTCGTAAAGGAAATCTAGTCCAATTTGAATAGAACTCCTAATTTGAGTGGTTTTTTTAATTTTAGTAGGCTTTTGGTCTCCAATTGGGTTTTGGTTTCTGCTCAACAGAGATTGGTCATAACAATCAATTGTGCGTGTTCGAAGTCAATAGATTGAAGTGAATTTCTCTGTGATATTGAGAGATTGTTCTATGAACAATTGTGAGGACTTTCTTATCAAAAAAAAAAAAACAATTGTGAGGACTAATTATGGAATTATTGGATGTAATTGAGCGCCAAAAAACACCAAAGAGTATTTGAGCGACTCGAATTTGTGGTTGTATTCTCTGTCTTATCATTTAATCTATGGTGGAATTTCGTACCATTCTTCCCATGGGAGTAGTCACGCTAACTGAACCTCATGAATTTGATATCCGATTGATTCCCTTAGTTTATTGTGTTCATTTTTTTTCCTCCCAAAAAATAGTACTTCACTCAAGCATCACATTTACTACAACCCAACTACCTTGTGCTCGTGACACAGAGCATCCACGTACAACAACTAAACATATTTGGCTCTCAATAAAAACAGCTTGTCCCACATCAATAATTGTTCCCCGTATACACGAGAAAAGAAATTGCGAGTGGAAAATGAAACAGTCAGGTGCATGCCTTAAGTTGACTATGACCTCTCTTTCTTAAGCTGAACTAGTGATACTTGAGCTATGGTGGCAATGGTAGAGCTCTGGCGTTTTACTCAGCAATTTGAATTAGAAGGATGCTTTACAGTTTTCAAGTGCTGACCCTCTTATATTTGTCCTTGTCACCTCCTCTCTCTACCCTTTGTTGCAGGGAGACTACAGATTCTTACACCATCTCGATGTCGCCAAACTTAGGATTTCTCAGTCGCTCACCGAGTATTAGATATTCAAGCTGTGACAATGATTACAGCAAGAGCAACATTGACGCAGGTTCAAAATCTCCTTTACTGACTGAAGAGAGTAAACATCCAAGGGAGGAAGATGTGATATCAAGAGCACAATCATCATATTCAGCTAAGTCTTCATTTCGCCGACAGATTACGGGAGAATTGCCGATCAGTCATGGATGTAGCTTCACCCAGACTGTTTTCAATGGTCCGTAGGGAATTGCACTAGTGGCCACTTGACATCTTCAAGTGATAATTCAATATTTTCACTTTTCCACTAGCGCTCTTGTTCCATAGCCGTTTGGCATGAATTAAGCCCTTTGGTTACCAGATGTTTTGTGTTGCTTTTGATTCCAAAATAGGGATCAATGTGCTGGCTGGAGTGGGGCTTCTATCTACACCTTACACAATAAAAGAAACTGGATGGGCAAGTCTGGCAATTTTAGCTCTGTTTGCCATCCTATGCTGTTACACTGCTTCTCTCATGAGAGACTGCTTTGAAAGCAAAGAAGGCATCATTACGTACCCAGATCTAGGACAAGCTGCCTTTGGGAGATATGGGCGTCTTTTCATCTCTGTGAGTTTATGATTTCATGTGGTAATAATGCCCGATTATTAATAGGTTTGTAGGGTAAATTGTCATTTAAGAGAGTAAAAGAAAGGTTCATTGCACGAAAAGGGATTGCCTTGTTAGAATTTAAATGTGCGCGGAAGCATGGTATAGTTTATATTTGATAGAGAATGGACAAGGATAGGATATTTTGAGAAGGTTTATGGGACAAAAATAGTTTTACTAATTTATGAAAATAATTTTACAATAGTTGAAGGAAGTGTTGGTGGAGAAGCTTCATGATATGGAGTATATTCTCATGCTCCTCTCACTCTTTTTCATTTGTTGTTTTGCTACACTCCCCCTCTTTCCTATTTATAGAGTCTAAATACAACATTCTAGAATAATGTGGAATGTTGTCCACTTAGGCTTAATCTAGAGAGTTCTAAATTGTAGTTTATCCTCTCTTCTTCTAGAGAGATCTACACATGTGCTTCTACATTTTTCTCTAAACTTCATCTAGGGAATTCTAGAAGTTTAGTAACTCTAGGAAATTCTAGAAAATCGATCACCATTTCCAACACTCCCCCTTGATCCATTTTCAGGATACTTCGGATATTGTAGTTTGTCCCATGTCTTTTATTCCGTCTTTGTTCCACGATCCCTTGCATTCTCTTGTTGAACCACTTGCACTTGCCTTTGAACATGCAAGACTTTTCTTCAACGATGTCCCATATGTCTTGGGCATCAAAATGCTCTTAGTTGTAGTTGTTAGCTTGGGCTCTGGCTTTGGCTCGGCTCCGGCTTTGGTTCTGGCCTTTAGTCTAATGGTTGCTTTTCTTGCTTGTTGTTGCAGATCATTTTGTACACTGAATTATATGTAAGTTCCGACTAGAAGCATTGCTTTTACTTTTGCCGTGATAATTCAGCCTATTCACTATCTTAGCTCTTGTCTGCAGTCATATTGTGTGGAGTTCATTATTTTGGAAGGGGATAACCTCACCAGACTATTTCCGGGAGTATCATTTGATTGGTCTGGTTTTCAGCTGGATTCTTTGCACTTTTTTGGAATTTTAACCGCTCTCATTGTGCTACCTACAGTTTGGTTGAGGGATATACGAGTAATATCATACCTCTCAGGCAAGAATTTCCTTGATTTAGTAACCTCTATAATTCTTTTAGTATCTGAACTGCAACTTGGGAATTTCATCTGTGTTCACATTGCATCCTTGCAGCTGGAGGAGTAATTGCTACAGCTTTGATTGTTCTTTGCGTGGTGATACTTGGTACTGGAGAGGGTATTGGATTTCACCAGACAGGTCCCTTGGTCAATTGGAGTGGCATTCCATTTGCCATTGGTGTGTACGGATTTTGCTTCTCTGGACATTCTGTTTTTCCAAACATCTATCAGTCAATGGCTGATAAAACAAAATTCAACAAGGCGTTGATCGTGTGGTACGGACTTTCTTCTGGTACATGCTTAACATACTTTCTTTAGTTTACTTTTTATATCCTAAAATTTTTCTTGTATATGCAGCTTCATCTTGTGTGTCTTAATATATGGCAGCATTGCAGTCATGGGATATCTCATGTTTGGTCAAAGTACACAATCCCAGATCACCTTAAATATGCCAGGACATTTTATTGCTTCCAAAGTCGCCATATGGACAACAGTGAGTAGGAGATTTTGTGCATTGTGTTGCAAAGCTTCTATCCCTGGTTGAAATATACACTGTTGTGGATTCTAAGCGCCCATTTGTTTTTTCTGTGGCAGGTCATCAATCCGTTCACTAAATATCCTTTTTGCATTGCATTTTTGAGTCCTGACAATTAAACAACTGATGCATTCTTTTTTGCTTTTACCTCTACTGTTTATAACGTACTTTGTATCCTGAACATTGGATAAATATGCGCTGTTGATGAACCCATTGGCACGGAGCCTAGAAGAGTTGCTGCCTGCAAGAATCTCAGACAATTTTTTATGTTACATTCTGCTTAGAGCAACCCTGGTCATCTCCTCAGTTTGTGTTGCTTTCCTTCTTCCTTTCTTTGGTAAATATTTTAAGTTCGTTTTCACAGCAACAGTTCATCCTCATCATTACTGTTATGCATTTGGATCTAAGATAATTGTATATATTGGGAGTGTGTCGCTTCCAATCTTCAATTCTGAACAGTAGAAAAGGAAAAAGCTGTGACTTAGCTCTGTCGTAGGCCCCCCTCCTCACATTTGTTTAGTCCCATTTTAAATACTAGAAACTGTTCTCTCCCTCTCTTTTCTTGGTTAGTGACCCTTTGCTTGCGTGCTGCCAAAGATGATATTAGCTAAACTAAACAAAAAGGACGACTGGACTTCTGCACTTCAAGGCTATTGGAAAACCTGAGCTGCAAGAATTTTTCATTCAATATTGATACATCCAATAGTAGGGAGACTTAAAATAATTCTTCTTTACCTCGTTAACATGTAACAAAGGTAAGTGCGCTTTATTGTATAAGAAAAGATGAATTCTCCATTATGAAACATTCCATTCCTCAGTATTATATTCCATAATAATATCTTCAAATATTCTACGTTGAGATATTCATCACATCTATATTGAAGTGATAAACTTTACTTATCATTTTGCAGTTTCTTTAATGAGAAACCCACATTGAGACAGTAATAGATACTTGACGTTAGGAACTTTCTTTGAACACATTCTACAAGTGAATCTGCACATACTGATGAGGGTTGCTCGTCTTTAGAATTTCAGAAGAGCATACTGCACAAAGAGTAAATAAAGTACTTAAACTTTGCATCGGCACAAACCTCATATCACTAAAGATAGACAGCTTCGCTCCGACTTTAACTGTTTGCTCACCCATTGTTAACAGCTACATCTAGTATTTCAACAAGTACTTGACATTTATGCAGTGTTGTTGGTGTAACTTTTTCTGGTTTGATGCAGGTCTTGTAATGGCTTTGATTGGTTCCCTCCTAAGTGTTCTTGTGGTAGGGATATTACCTCGTTAACTTGAATTTGGATTTATATTTTTCTTCTGTGTAGCCTTGCTGTGTCTGAGTTTCCAGAGTAATCCATTTGCGTCCATTCTTATTTGGAATATTGATAAATGGACCATTTTTTTTCTTAACAAGGTCAAAACCAGGTCTCGTGCTGCATTTTATTAAAGATTTGATCGACTCTGAACCTCTTTCTATTGCATTCACATTTTCCAACGGATAGACCTCATCATTACTAGTGTCTGCAAATGAGCATTCGGGCACTATTTGACACACTTCTATTCCTTCTTTTCGTTTTAGTCCACACTTCCATGTTTATTAGGGGATTAAGTTTTTGTGCAGCAATTGTTCAAAGATTCTGTAGTTGAATCACACAAGCACGTCTCTCGATTTTGGCTAGAATCTATATACATTTTTTTACATATTTTGAGAACTTAGAAGCAATTTGAACTCCAACAAACTAAGATTTAGTAATTTCATAGTTAATTTTCAGTTAGAAACAGACAACGCTAATCAGTTTAGCTCAGTGGATCCTCAAATTCTTCTTGGTAAAATTGTGCCATTGTGTTGATATTTTATCAGTTAATTCATAGTATTTGACATCTTCCTTGAGGAGTATAAGCAATAAGTCAACAATATTGAGGCTATGTTATTGTCTCTTGAATGTCCATCTCACCCGTTATTGAAGAATACAAGTCTTGTGCTCATGATTTTTCTGAACCATGTAAAATTTTATCCTTGATTCAGTCAGTAATTGTTCCAGCTTTGTGCTTTCTGAGGATCATGGGGAATAAAGCGACAAAATTGCAGGTACTTCAGACTTGATCTTGGGTAAAACTTGCACTGGCAGAAGTGAATTCAACTCGAAGGAGAGAAGTAAAAGTATGAGGCTTATAGAAATGTGGCATACATAAGATAGGCTGTGTGGCCCTTACAGTCTTGATCATGCTTGCTTTTACTATTCCCCTTTTGGGGACAAAAAGTAGGAAAGCAGAATTTTTCTGGAGAAGATGGACTTTCAATGGTTACTTAAGTACTATGAATCCAGAAATTAGCTTGACAAACACTAATCTGCAGGAGGTCATCTCAGCAGTGGCTTTGATGTTCTTTTTGCTAACTAAGCAGAACAATGCGGCATCCACCTTATTTAACGAATTCTAGACACTATGATCCTATTGGCACAGTACCCTTCTGTCCACTGCTCCAGTTGCTGATAGATTTTCTTTTCACTTGACATGTTCAGGTTGTTCTGAGTACTGCAATCGTGGTCGTGGGCGTCATCAGTGCTGCGCTGGGGACGTATTCTTCCATTTCCCAGATTGCAAAGAGTTTCTGAAGAGGAGATTCAGCCACTCAATCTAATAGAGCTTTAGGCATCATCAGTCCCTTCTATACTTATAAGCTTCATGGAACTTCAGCACCAGATTAATGTGATTATCAACTGTCTTTTTTGTAGTGTTAATTGCTCAGTTCAGAGAAAAAAGGAACAGGAGTAAATGCCGTCCTTGCTTTGTGTGTGTTAGTGATGCTGGCTAGCATTACTCTTTGACTCGTGTGGGTGATATTCATGTTTGTAACCTATCGATCAGAGGTGTAATAAAAGAAAGTTCTGCTTAACTAAGAATGGGGGAAAATTGGATTGGATTTGGAAAGTTATAAAGCCGAAAACAATTGATTAATTAGATAAAGCATTTTCAAATATACTTTTTGACTGGTGTGACTTATTTTGAGCTCTTTATATGTGGTACAATTATTTAAATAAAAAAAATTAACCAATATATGTTGAACATAAATAGATAAAATTTTGGAAGTTAAGTATAAAGAAAACACCCAATAAAAACTGAACAGAAGTAGAACAAACTGAAGACGTATCTTCTTAAATAACAAACTTTTACTAATGTATAACTTATTCTTTGATGCTTTTGGATGCACTACATAAAAAGTTGCAATGTAAAAAGATCAATTTAATCAGGACAATTTAGCCTTGGCCTAGGCGGGAGTCAACCTTCCCCAGGCGAGGCTCAATCCACAGAAAGAAAAGAGAAAGGAGAAAACAGTTTTTAAAAAATGTCCATGTCAATGTCAACCTCGCTTGTGGCCGACAATTGGCCAACAACACAATAATAATAATAATAATAATAATAATAATAATAATGGAAAGGAAAAAGAAGAATATTTTTAAAAAATGTAAATATTAGCACCGGTCTTACCGGTTGATATCCACGTCAATTATTTTTTACCTAAATTAGTTGGGTGGATAGAATTGCTACTAATGTCACGCCTCGAACCCCGAGTGCGTGCCCATCTTTACCTGGTCGATAATAATTTGCGACTTCCCAGGACGAGTCGCCGACCCTTTCCATTTTATTGCACATGCAGAAACAAAAAGAAATCCCCTAACAGTAATCGTCTCAGAATAGAAAAGCAGGATACGAATTCACAGAAGAAACATGCTTTTATATTCACATAATGTCAAGTACAAGGTCTATGACCAAAAGGCCACAAAAGAACTAGGGGTGTGCAACCGGACCGGGTAAACCTGGTTCCCGGACCGGCCCACCCGGAAAACAAGGTCGGGAACCGGTTCCCATTGAAACCGGTCCGGGAACCGGTTCCCAAAAGTTAGAACCGGTTTGAATCGGTCCGGGAACCGGTTCCGAGGGATTACCCACCCGGGAACCGGATCGATCGGACCGGTTCGGGAACCGGTTTGAGAACCGGATTGTACACCTTCTTGTCGACCTTGCGGCTTCACTGGTTGCTGGTGTCGCGAGGAGCCAAGCGGCAGTGCTGATGCAGTGGCGGCTTCACAGGGGCAAGGGCGATGGCGACGGAGCTTCGGGCGGTCAGAGGTGTCGGGTCGTCGCGGCCACAGCAGGGGCGACGAGTGGCGGTGCGAGCTCGCGGGTGAGGGGGCTCCGGCGGTGGCGCGGTGGTGCGGCCGCGGCGACGCAGGCGCAACGGTCGGCGGCTATGGCGTGCGGAGGGAGCCCGTGAAGAAGATGAACAGTACACTGTTCTATTTCTTCTTTTTTCTTTTCTCCCTGCCGACTTGTCACGTCTCCCTCACGTCCCTCTCTACGCTGCCCACGTCTCCTCTGCCTCCTGACATTGACCTTGACTCTCAAGCTTTTCCTCCCTTTTTTTTTTGTGCTTCTTTTTTCCAAGGACCGAAGAAGGCCCCCTGCCGAGTGATCCACAAAGAAAAACCCCAAGTAGAGTTGCTAAATTATCGCGACCTAATCTCGAGTAAATCACTTAGGATTTGATTAATATATACGAAATGAGGTAGAAATTTATTTATTAATAACGCTTAATATTTCAATATAAATTAGAAGAATTATGTTGTTTTTTCACGTATTAAAATAAAATTTGAAGTCGTATAAATGGGCGGTTGCAAAATAGGTTCCAATATAAACGGGGTCAACCCTGTTCCGGACCGGAAAAATAGGGTGGGCGGGAACACGGGGGTCCAATGAAAATGGGGGTAGGGAACAAGGTCAAAAAAGGAGAATCCTAGGTTATAACGGGGTAGGGAATAGGGTCCAGGTCTAGACCCTACCCACCCTGGACCCGCTCACCCCTAAAAAGAACAACTTTCCAAAAAAAGATGGTGTCACGCCCCGATCCTCAGGCACGCACACATCCTTCTCTCTTGGTCGATTTTATAATGCGATATCCCAGGACAAAGTATCGCCGACCCTTTCATTTATTAAGCACATGCGGAAGAATTAAAATCCAGAGCACAATAAAACGATGGGATAGAAAAAAGGGGCCATATTTTTCATATTGAAATTTATAACCAAACTTTTTTTTTTTTTTTTTACAAAACACAAATCAATTCATAACTATTCACTTCAAAAGAAATTCTCAAAAGAAGATAGACTCTCAGCCCATCCAGGCCATACTCAAGGCCCCTCTCGGGATTATCTTCTTCTTCCAAAAATCATTCTCTTTAAGTTTCACCTCCGAGTTCTCCTTCTTAGACTCCTCCCCAGCTCCTCATCGGGGTCCCGAAATGTTTTTCCCCAACCGGGATGAGACTACGTCTCGGCGAGTTCTACCCCACTAAGCCCGATTAGTAAACCATTATACTAAAGGCCGCCTAAACACGCATAGGTCGAGGAAGACGTACCTTAACATCAGATCCCACCTGCAAGTTAGTACAATTCATAATAGGCACCCAAGCAATCATATCACGGATCGAAGCATCGATCAAATCAACCTAGTCGATTAAATGCCAACAAGACCACTCATGGTCATTTCTAATCACCAATCAATCCACGACATCAAATCAAAGCAATGAATCACATCAAGTCACACTCGGATCGAATTATCGATCAATCGACCTAGTCGATGACATAAGTCAATCGACCATCTCATGGTCATTTCCAATCAATCGGTTAATTCACAACATCGATCAAGCAATGATCAATCGACCTCGTCGATTACATGTCAGCCTGACCATTTCCCAGTCATTCAAGCTATTGCTACACAGAGTCCCACTCGACAACATTCAATATTTAATGGCTTTACGGTCCCACTCGACCACTTTCAATAATCAATGGCTTTACGGTCCCACTCGACCACTTTCAAAATTCAATGGCTTTACGGCCCCACTCGACCACTTTCGATATTCACCCGCTTTACGGCCCCACTCGACCACTTTCAAAATTGACCCGCTTTACGGTCCCACTCGACCACTTTCGTAATTCAATGGCTTTCTGGTCCCACTCGACCACTTTCGATATTCATGGCTTTACGGCCCCACTCGACCACTTTCAAAATTCAACCCGCTTTACGGCCCCACTCGACCACTTTCAAAATTCAATGATCAATACTCAACGATTTCTCAATGAAATAATTAACCACAACCATTTAGGAATATATCCTAAATTCCACATTCAATTCAATTTGGCACAATTCAAAGCTCAAATAAATAAAAGATCTGCGCCACGACAATCAGCACGAGATTTCGGTCGTCGGCCATCTCAATCTTAATTTCCGAAAAATAATTAATTATTAATTAATTTCGAAAATTAATTATTAAATATTAAAAATTCCGTTTAGCTCAAAATAAGGCCCAATTAAATAAACGGACTGCACCACGGTCATCAGCAAAATTTTCTGGTCACGGGCCATCCCAATTGAATTTTCGGAAAATAAATAATTAATTAATTAATTTCGAAAATTCAATAATTAATATTAAAAATTCAATTTAGCTCAAAATAAAGCCCAATTAAATAAACGGACTTCACCACAGTCATCAGCATAATATTCCGATCACGGACCATCTTCCTTGAATTTTTGGAAAATAAATAATTATTTAATTTAATTCTGAAAATTAATATTTAAATGCCAAAAATCTCACTTAGGCCCGAATCGCCAAATTGAAGCTCAATCAGGGGTCCGAAAATTCCCGAAACACTCCCAATAAATAGTAGACCACGTCTACTTGCTAATTACACAATCAATTTATCTAAATCACATCACAATTGACTAATAATTGCTAATTAATTCTAATCTAATAACCTAAACATAATTAATTAAAACTAAACCAACCTAAAGCATAATTAGCCAACTAATCCAGGATTAGTGAGATTACTCACCAAATCGCGCGCAAATCGGATCAATCCGACGGCGGCGACGCGAGGAACGATTGTTCCCAAAGCAACTCGCGGATCCGGGGCCCGGAAACGGCCCAAAAGCGGGCCCGAAGTCGTTGAAACCCACTCCGTGGGCTTGCTGGTCGCGGCCGATCGGGGCGGCTCCGGCGGCTAGGGCGGCCAGGGGAAGCCGGCGGAGGGCGAGGGGGTCGTGGGGGAGGCTCGGCGGTGACCGAATGGGGTTGGGTGGTGGCCGGAGGTGGCTGAAAAGGGGTGGGACCGAGCTGAACAGAGGCCGAACGGCCTGGACGGCGCACGGCGGGGATGGCGAGGCGCGAAGGAGATGGGCGGCTGAACGCACGGCGTTGCGCGGGTGGTGCGGCGGTGCGGCGGCGGGACGGGCGGCGACGGGGCTGCTGTCTTCGTGCGCTCGCGGCTTCCGCTTGAGCTTTTGCTTTCTGGTTTCACTTGCTCGAGCGTGCGGAAGAAGAAAGAAGAAGAAGAAAGAAAAAGTAAGAGAGAGAGAGAGAGAGAGAGAGAGAGGGGATAGACATTGACTAGTCAGAGGGAAAAAGTAAAAGAGAGAGAGAGAGTAGGCGGTGGGGGAGGGAATCGCACGAGGGGGAGGGGAGAGGAGAGAGGAGAGAGAAAGAAAAAGAGAAAAGAAAGAAAAAGGAAAGAAAAGAAGAGAGAGGGAGAGAGGGAAAAATAAAGTAAAACTAATACACTTAATCTTACTTTATTTTCTTTTCTCTTTCCCTTTTTATTTCCTTCCGGGCTTCAATTTTCTTCCGATAATTTCTTTATGAAATTTGGACTCGTCAATAAATTGACGAAATGAGACAGGATCCTATTTATCTACCAAATCAAAACCCGAAAATCTGGATGTCACAGATGATCCTAGCTAACCTACACTTCACATCACCTCCTCTCGGCTCCCGGTCCTCCACTTGACGACCTTGAAAATGTTGTCCCACAACGGGGTGAGATATCATCTCAGCGAGTATAAGCTCTAAACCCCGATTAGGAGGGAAATACGCCGAAAATCGTCCTAACCACACAATCACACATTTAGCATAAAGGACTTACCTCGCCTTAGTTCCACTTTGCAGGTCAGTATAATTCAAATACTCAATTAAACAATTCAATTCAATTCAAATCCACCATCAATCAGTCGATTCATTCAACTCCATGCCATCAATGTCATCCATATATTTTGTCGATTCGAACACTACTCGCCTAAGCTGAAATAGATAATACTCATTTATCATTGCTCCCCAAAGCTGATATCTAAAATTTGCTCACCGAAGCTGCTCGATCAAATAATGCTCACCAAAGCTGCTAAATAACAAGTGCTCACCGAAGCTGATGTCTAAAGTGCTCCACGAAGCTGCTAAAGCATCATTGCTTGCCATTGCTCACCGAAACTGCTAAGGCATTATTGCTTGCCATTGCTCATCGAAGTTGCTAGAGATCTATAATGATGTCAATGCTCCCCGAAGCTGTTATAGATCTATATTACTCACCTAAGCTGATTAATGCTCACCTAAGCTGATTTGGTACTCAAAGACCACTTTTAGTGTCAACACCCGACACCCGACATTTTCCAATTAAAATACCAATATATCACAATCATCACTCAATTCAACAATACAACATTCAATTGTAGAAACTAAACACATCACTGCGATTAGCTCGAAATTCTATCGAGCAGCTCTCCCGGTAATTTTCGAAAAATATAATTAATAATTAATTAATTTCGAAAATCAATAAAAAATTTCAATTTAATTTATAAAAATACCAACCTAGGTCAAAATTATTAACTTAAATACCAATACGGACTCGAAAAATTCCCAAACCCTTTTAGATAAATAGTACAATTCATTTAGGCCTTAGCTAAAATATGCTAACCACCTAACATGCTCAATTTAAATAATTAAATTTCTAATTTAATCTAACTAACCACCTAATTCCTAATAAAATAAATCTAAACACCCCTTAAACGTCATTAACCTACTAAGCAGAGTTTAGAGTATGAACTCACCGGTTAATTGCGGAAATCGGTTCACCGCGACAATAGCGTGACGGCGGCCGAAATTTGAATTTTCGATGGCGTTGGCGGACTTGAGCTGGGCCTAAAACGGGCCCAACAAATCTCAGTCCAATCTGAGATTTGCTTTTGAATTGGACTGGGCCTGAAGCGGGCTGACTTCGCGGGCTTGGGCCTCAAAATCGCAGGCTTCTAATTCTGCTGGGCTTCTAAAAGGCGTGGGCTTGCTGCTAGGCCAAGACTTGGGCTGTTGGACTTATTTAATGGGCTGAGTAAATTGCTTCACTGGGTTGGACTACTGCAAATTTCGTGGGCTTCCAATGGCCCAACTGCTGGGGCTCACTCAGGCTGAGATGGACCGAAATTTGGGCTGAAATCGTGTGGACTGAAGACGCACGAACGTGCTGGGCCGAATTCGCTGGAGGTGCTGCTTTGGTTGATCGATGCTGGACAAAGGAGCAGCGAACGAAGGAGATGCTGGGGACGCGTGGGTTGCAGCTGTCGATTAGGGGTGTTTCGGTCTTCGTGGACAGCTGCTTCGTTGGAGTCTTCAATGGGCTGCCTGAAGCTCACGAGCGTGGGGGATGATGGCACGCGGCAGGGAAACGAAGCAGAGGAGGAGAGGATTCGTGGGATGGCTTCGATGGAGGATTGCTCGGTCTCCCTTGAAGATGGTTGACCGAACGTGGCAGCTCGGTGGATGCGGTGGGACGTGGGTTGAGCGGAGAGAGAGAGAGCTTCGGGTGACTCCGCTGATGGCTGAACGTGGCAGAGCTGGCAGAAGCAGCTGCTGGCTTGCTGAAGCAAAGCCACGAGGAAGCCGAAGTGTTGCGGTCAACAAAAGGCTTCGGTTTGTGGGCTTATGTGGCCGTGAGAGGGAGGGTGAGTGGAAGAGAGGGGTAGAGAGCGTGAGTGCTGGCGCGAGGGAAAATGAACACAGAGAGAGATGAAGTGATGCTGAGGAAATGAAAATGAAAGTGAAGTAGAAGTGGAGGGCGTCGCACGAAGGGGGGGGGAAGAGGTGGCTGGTCTTGCTTGATGGAGAAGTTGCCGAAGGAGGGAGCCCACCAATTCTATCCCTTCATTGATTGCTTGGTCCCCTTAAACCCCTCAAGCTTATCCAAGTTGTCCAATAATACTTTCTTGTATTATCTTCACAAATAATCTCATTTTGATGCCTAAAAATGCTGCCATTTTCTAATTCTGAATTTACTCATTTTGGTCTTCAATTTCCTCAACGAATTCCCAAATTTGATGTCCTATTTTGATGTAGAAAAAGCCCACATAATTTCTACAATTCTCATTCACCAAGTAGCTCGGTTTGCAAGTCGAAAATCCCTTCAACTCGGCCGATCTGAATTTCCGTTATTTTTTCCACGGCGTCCGAATCCATTTTCCGTAAAAATCTCGGGATCTCTGAAAATCTTCTGAGATTGAATCGATGTTCCTAAAATTACCTGTGACATGATAGGGCTTCCAATTTCTGAAATTGGACTCGAATCGGCGGTTAATTTCACTCCGACACATTTTTAGCGTGACCTAGGCTACCAGGTAGTTTTCGGAACTTTTTAGGACAAATGACTCGTGATCGATTTTCTCCAAACCACAATGAACCCACTCGACTCATTAGCGACTCTCGATTGTCGTGAATATCTCGAGAATTCAAATACGGACACAGGGTACCAAAACGACAATAAAATCAAACTAGTATCGGTCGACGAGAATTTTCTAATTTAGTGGAGTCACCCACGATTGGCTACACATCTCAGTCAAACCGATCTATATCTGATCTCAAATCGGTTTTATACTGTGTCGTAATGGCCTCTAAAAATGAACATAGTTGAGAAGTCGATTATTGGTTGAATTCTCAAGTCTATTTGCCTTACATCTTTGAATGACTTCCCCAGATGATCTAGTTATCTCGTGAGTGGCCAACTCCGAGAAAAACACTATAATCGTGTCGATGAAAAGCCCAACTTATCCGGTTGAAATCAGGACCTGAAAATCAGGATGTCACAACTAACATAAAAAAGTTTAGGATTAAATTGACCTATTGAAAAAGTTGAACAAGGCTAAAGCCATCAATAAAATAATATCTCCAAATAGAAATATAAAATGCTTTTATTAATGTATTAGTCTATGGACTTTTCTCAACTTTTTCAAGGTTTTTTTTTTTTAATTTTATCAATTTTAGTCTTAATTATATATTTGTCTATTCGAGCTAGACTCACCGTCGAATATAGAGGTGCAACAATGCTGAGCTAAAGGCCACATCCGCGCTATATCAACGCATAGACATCCTATGTCGCGACCATAAGAGGAGGAGAAGCCTAGCATGTAAGCTGTGCTTCTAAGGCCCTGTTTGATAATATTCCTGAGAACAATTGATTATGTTCTTTTATTCATCGGAACCAAAAAAAAAGCAGAAATTCAATTGGTAAATTTTTTGTTCTTGGGAACAAAAAGATTTTTATTCTAAGAAGTAGAAAAAAGTTATTTCTTATTCCCGAGAACATTTCCTAGAATCAAGTCTCATATTTCTTTACTTTCTCTTTCCTCTTCTTCTTCTTCTTCCTTTTGGCCAGTCGCCAACATCAATCATGGCCCGTGACTAGCCAAACAAGGCCCGGCAGCCTCGCTAAAGCATCGCCTACCCCCGGCAATGTCAAGCCATGATGAGGCTCATTGACTTGAGCCTCACCTAGGCCAACGCGAATCTAGGCCTCACTAGCTGACATGAGGCCAACCTCGCACCACCTAGGCGAGGTTGAGCCGTGCCGATGGCTGGCCTCGCCCAAATCTAGTGAGACCGAGGCTCACGATGGCTAGGTGAGTCTCCAACAAGCTCGTCAAACCTCACCTAGACGGTTGCCGACCACAAAGAAGGAGGAAGAAGAAGAGAAAAGGAAAAAAAAAGTATTAAAAATTAAAAGAAACAAAAAAATTTAAGAATCATACTAAACGCATTTTTATCCCGAGAATAGAAATTTTGGATAATTATCAAGCACCTTCAAAAACTCAAAAATTGTTCTCGAAAACAGAATTAAAAAAAAAAATCATTTATGAGCAAAAATTGTTTAAAGAAACAGAATTATTACCAAACGCGCCCTAAGAATATGTTTGACAATGGTTCTATTCCTTTGTTTTTCTGTTCTTTTGCTCCCCATAATAGAAAAGAACATAAATTTGTTTAGTAATGTTAATTAATTTTTCTATTTCTCGGAATAAAAAGTGATCGGGGAATAGATTTAGAACAAAAATGGAAATAAATAAATAAATAAATAAGTTTTTTTTTTTCGGGAACAATTTATAGAAATAAGTCTATTTCTTCTTTTCTTCTTTTCTTTTTTTCTTCTTCTTCCTTGCCACTCATGGCCATTCGCCGTCGATCGCCGCCAACCATTGTCGATGGTTGACGATTGGTGAAGAAAAGAAAAAAAGAAAAAAAATTCTTAAAAATTATTAAAAAATTAAAAGAAATACTACTTTACAAAAACATTTATGAATCGTACCAAATGCATTCTCGTTCTTCTTTTATTTTGAGAATATAAATTTTATATAGTTATCAAACGCATTCTTTTACTCATAAATTGCTTTAGGGAATAAAAAATTAAAAAAATTCGAAAAAAATATTAAAAAATATTTTAAAATTGCCATGTCAGCTTTTGCCAAACGACCGGCGTCTACATTAGCATCGACCAAACAATTTTGGCTAGATGGACTAAATTGACATAATTGTAAAGGTTTAGAATTAAATTGACTAAAAAATAAAAATTAGAACTGAATTGGCACAATTACAATAGGTATAAGACTTTTTTGGTAATTTTCCCAATAAATGTTTTTGGCATTTGCAAAATCTTTCGTCTTTTCGTGAATGATATTCAGAGGAGTATGCCCTCAAAAGTATTTGCGTGAGATAGTGAGTAACCAAGTTTCTTACTTTGTCAGCCTTCTTCATATGTCAAAGTTTTCATAGTTTTTCTTCATGTATTAAAGAGTATATGGGGTTGAAGAAAATGAAAATACCAATCTCTTTATTATTTGAAATAATGATTAAAAAGAGTTAAAAAAAATTATATCAACTTTGGGACGCCTATTATGCAACTAATACTCCATTCCTTTCCCATAAAATATTGCGTTTTTAGAAAATGTTTTTTTTTTTTTGGTAAAAGGTAAGTAGATTTTAGAAAATGTTTTTCGAGAAGCAAATTCTCAAAAAAATGACAATATTTTCCATTATTCGGCTAAAATCTAAAAATGAAGTAAGAAGTATTTTCCGCCGTTTGGTAAGGAAAATCTTTTCCTTCATGTGCTCTTTTCCAAATTTCTTTTATTATTTTATTATTAAATCGATTTTTTAATTTTTTAATTTTTTTTTTTCTTTTTTTTCTCTTCTTCCTCAACTAGTCTCTGGCCACAGTGATAGCTAGCAAGGCTCTAACTTGCCAGATATCAGTGAGTTCGAGCCTCACCCATCCTTCCTGCTATGGCGAGGTCCAAGTGCGCCCAACAGCCTCATGTTAGCTCAAGTGAGGCTAGGCGACGCCCAAGCTCGCCTATAGCCGATTCTGTCGACTATTTGCTGGGGCCGGTGATCAACCAAAGAAGAAGGAGAAAAAAAGGAAAATAATTTTAAAAATTAATTTTTTAAATAAAAAAGGAAAATGTTTCGGTAAAAAAAATGCTTAGTTTAGAAGTGAAAGAAAGATGATTAAAAGCATAATATATTTTCCCTATTTTCGAAGATTTTCTTTTTGTTGATGGAAAATGTTTTATTCGACTAATTTATTTTCTGTGGAACAAATGTCAAAATAAGTTCGTTTTCATTTTATGAAAAATTCAGAAGACTACCACCCGTGGTGGCGGCATAGTTGGTTAAGCACTCGTTCCTTTCGTGAGAGGTCCAGTGTTCGACTCCCTGCGTCGTTTGCCTTGTTGGAAAGGAACCCACGACTTACCCGGCAAGTAAGGGTGGTGGTGACTCTACTTGCTCCAGGGTTTACCTTGCTGGGCTGCCAACTTACGGGGGTTCCTTGGGTTACCAAAAAAAAAATTAAGAAGACTCATCAAAAAAAAAAAATTCAAAAGACGTACCACCGCACTGAGTAGCGTTGCTGACTTCGGGCTTTCTCCCCCTCACGAAGGGAATAAGTTCGAATCCCCAGCACATCGTAGGTGGACTTACCCGCTTTACAGGGGTGGTGGGTTCCTCAAAAGACGTTGTTTTGTAAGATGTTTTCAATTAAATGAATAGAGTTTAAATAAGAAAATATGCATTCTCATTGTACGGACTGCTCCATAAGTCGATAATACACTATCCGTACTTTGGAAATTGAATATTATCACATTAAACAAGCTTAGCGGGTGTTTCGAAAGCAAACGAATTAGATAAAGAAAATGACGTTACTACCCTTTACATGCTCATTTGTGTTGAAACGGCACGAACGGCGCGCGCGTCGGCGTGGCCACCCCCACCCCCGTGACGTCAGCCAAAAAAGAAACATCGGCGCCACGTCAGCCCTTCTCTCCAAAACACAAGTCCCGACACGACCACCTCCCCGCAGACACTGACACTGGTCTGCAATCTCAATCTCCATCTCGATCTGCGGCGCCTCCATATATGGCAACTCCATCGCCCCTCTTCACCTAAAGACGCGAAGCAGCTTCTGCATCTCCTCCTCCTCCCGCTTCTTCTTTTCTATCTGTTTCCGAGTCTTGAGTGCACCTCTTGTTCTGCCATGGCGGGGGAAGGGCAGGAGAAGCGGAGAGAGGCGGAGTTCTTCTTGGAGCGCTATGAAGTCGACGACGACAGCGAGCACGGAGATCTCGAGGTGAACAAGATCGGCGGTAGCAGCAGCGACGAGGAGGGAGACGAGGGGGCAGGCGGCGCCGGAGGAGGCCGGAGCGGCTCGTCCGTCGCCTTCGTGTCTCCAGGGTGGCCGCAGAGCTACAGGTGAGGGTTTGCTTACGGTTTAAGCGAGATCAGTTTTCTATTTCCGTGATCAATCGGTCCACGGCGACGCCGTGGGTATGGCGAAAAGTTGCCGTGTTCCTGGATTCTCTGTTGCTTATTTGGTTCTCGGATGTTGTATTCATAGTAGCGAAGGGGGTTCTGTCGATGAATCCAGGTTTCGGCCTTTGTCGGCTTTCGGCAGCGATGCCTGATTTGACTGAAAGGCGGGTGTGTTGAGTTTGTGAATAGTGGACGTGCAATTTTTTTAAACCGTTAAAATATTTAAATAATAAATCATATTTTAATTTAATAAATTAAACTTTTGAAATCGATGAAAATAGTCTTACAAAATCTCATTTGGTATCAAATTAGAATCTAAATTCCGAGTTCAAATATTTTCAGATTTTTGTGTTGTTCAACAGAGTATTGATTCTTGGAAATGTACTTTCTGGCAGGATGGATTTTGTGTTTCCTGGTTGTTTTTTTTTAGAAGTTTCCGCGTTTCCCATTTTACTGTGCCTTTATCAAGATTGAGGGGATGTTTTAGTTCATGCAGAAAACTGTTTGCTAAAACTTGGAGTCTGCAACCAGGCTACTAGCATACGTTTTTTTCCCGCCTAGATCTTTGTTGCAATGCTGATTCTTAGAAAGAGAAGGCTCCTTCAAAGATTCAATTAGAAAATACGATAGATATGAAATTTGATATTCAATTCGCTTGATTGAAGGGAGTATAAGGCACATATATGTATAGTGTTAAATTTGAGCTCGTAAAGGAAATCTAGTCCAATTTGAATAGAACTTCTAATTTGAGCTGTTTTCTAATTTTAGTAGATTTTTTGTCTCAAATTGGGTTTTGGTCTCTTCTCAACAGAGATTGGTCATAGCAATCAATTGTGCGGCGTGCTGGAAGCCAATAGATTAGTGAATTTCTCTGTGATATTGAGAGATTGTTTCGCAAGCAATTGTGAGGACTAATTAGGGAATTATTGGATGTAATTGAGCGCCAAAAAACACCAAAGAGTGTTTGAGCGACTCGAATCTGTGATTGTATTCTCTGTCTTATCATTTAATCTATGGTGGAATTTCGTACCATTCTCCCGTGCGAGTAGTCACACTAATTGAACCACATGAATTTGATATCCGATTGATTCCCTTAGTTTATTGTGTTCATTTCTTTTTTCCTCACAAAATATAGTACTTCACTCAAGCATCACATTTACTACAACCCAACTACCTTGTGCTCGTGACACAGAGCATCCACGTACAACTACTAAACATATTTGGCTCTCTAAAAACAGCTTGTCCCACATCAATAATTGTTCCCAGTATACACGAGAAAAGAAATTGCGAGCGGAAAATGAAACAGTCAAGTGCATGCCTTAAGTTGACTATGACCTCTCTTTCTTAAGCTGAACTAGTGATACTTGAGCTATGGTGGCAATGGTAGAGCTCTGGCGTTTTACTCAGCAATTTGAATTATAAGGATGCTTTACGGTTTTCAAGTGCTGACCCTCTTATATTTGTCCTTGTCACCTCCTCTCTCTACCCTTTGTTGCAGGGAGACTACAGATTCTTACACCATCTCGATGTCGCCAAACTTTGGATTTCTCAGTCGCTCACCGAGTATTAGATATTCAAGCTATGACAATGATTACAGCAAGAGCAACATTGACGCAGGTTCAAAATCTCCTTTACTGACTGAAGAGTATAAATATCCAAGGGAGGAAGATGTGGTATCAAGAGCACAATCATCATATTCAGCTAAGTCTTCATTTCGCCGACAGATTACAGGAGAATTGCCGATCAGTCATGGATGTAGCTTCACCCAGACTGTTTTCAATGGTGCGTAGGGAATTGCACTAGTGGCCACTTGACATCTTCAAGTGATAATTCAATATTTTCACTTTTCCATTAGCGCTCTTGTTTCTATAGCCGTTTGGCATGAATTAAGCCCTTTGGTTACCGGATGTTTTGTGTTGCCTTTGATTCCAAAATAGGGATCAATGTACTGGCTGGAGTGGGGCTTCTATCTACACCTTACACAATAAAAGAAGCTGGATGGGCAAGTCTGGCGATTTTAGTTCTGTTCGGCATCATATGCTGTTACACTGCTTCTCTCATGAGAGACTGCTTTGAAAGCAAAGAAGGCATCATTACATATCCAGATCTAGGACAAGCTGCCTTTGGGAGATATGGGCGTCTTTTCATCTCTGTGAGTTTATGATTTCATGAGAGAGTAAAAGAAAGGTTCATTGCACGAAATGGGATTGCCTTTAGTCTAATAGTTGCTTTTCTTGCTTGTTGTTGCAGATCATTTTGTACACTGAATTATATGTAAGTTCCGACTAGAAGCATTGCTTTTACTTTTGCCGTGATAATTCAGCCTATTCACTATCTTATCTCTTGTCTGCAGTCATATTGTGTGGAGTTCATTACTTTGGAAGGGGAAAACCTCACCAGACTATTTCCGGGAGTATCATTTGATTGGTCTGGTTTTCAGCTGGATTCTTTGCACTTTTTTGGAATTTTAACCGCTCTCATGGTGCTACCTACGGTTTGGTTGAGGGATCTACGAGTAATATCATACCTCTCAGGCAAGCATTTCCTTGATTTAGTAACCTCTATAATTCTTTTAGTATCTGAACTGCAACTTGGGAATTTCATCTGTGTTCACATTGCATCCTTGCAGCTGGAGGAGTAATTGCTACAGCTTTGATTGTTCTTTGCGTGGTGATACTTGGTACTGGAGAGGGTATTGGATTTCACCAGACAGGTCCCTTGGTCAATTGGAGTGGCATTCCATTTGCCATTGGTGTGTACGGATTTTGCTACTCTGGACATTCTGTTTTTCCAAACATCTATCAGTCAATGGCTGATAAAACAAAATTCAACAAGGCATTGATCGTGTGGTACGGACTTTCTTCTGGTACATGCTTAACATACTTTCTTTAGTTTCTTTTTATATCCTAAAAGTTTTCTTGTATATGCAGCTTCATCTTGTGTGTCTTAATATATGGTGGCGTTGCAGTCATGGGATATCTCATGTTTGGTCAAAGTACACTATCCCAGATCACCTTAAATATGCCAGGACATTTTATTGCTTCCAAAGTCGCCATATGGACAACAGTGAGTAGGAGATTTTGTGCATTGTGCTGCAAAGTTTCTATCCCTGGTTGAAATATATACCATTGTGGATTCTAAGCGCCAATTCGTTTTTTCTGTGGCAGGTCATCAATCCGTTCACTAAATATCCTTTTTGCATTTCATTTTTGAGTCCTGACAATTAAACTGATGCATTCTTTTTTGCTTTTACCTCTACTGTTTATAACATACTTTGTTTCCTGAACATTGGATAAATATGCGCTGTTGATGAACCCATTGGCACGGAGCCTAGAAGAGTTGCTGCCTGCAAGAATCTCAGACAATTTTTTATGTTACATTCTGCTTAGAACAACCCTGGTCATCTCCTCAGTTTGTGTTGCTTTCCTTCTCCCTTTCTTTGGTAAATATTTTAAGTTCCTTTTCACAGCAACAGTTCATCCTCATCATTACTGTTATGCATTTGGATCTAAGATAATTGTATATATTGGGAGTGTGTACAATCTTCAATTCTGAACAGGAGAAAAGGAAAAGGCTGTGACTTAGCTCTGTCATAGCCCCCCTTCCTCACATTTGTTAAGTCCTATTTTAAAAACTGGCAACTGTTCTCTCTCTCTCTTTTCTTGGTTAGTGACCCTTTGCTTGCGTGCTGCCAAAGATGATATTAGCTACACTAAACATTAAGGACGACTGGAATTTCTGCACTTCAAGGCCATTGGAAAACCCGAGCTGCAAGAATTTTTCATTCAATATTGATACATCCAATAGTAGGGAGATTTAAAATAATTCTTCTTTTCCTCGTTAACATGCAACAAAGGTAAGTGTGCTGTATTGTATAAGAAAGATGAATTCTCCGTTATGAAACATTCCATTCCTCAGTATTATATTCCATAATAATATCTTCACATATTCTACGTTGACATATTCATCACATCTACATTGAAGTGACAAACTTTACTTATCATTTTGCAGTTTCTTTAATGAGAAACCCACATTGAGACACTAATAGATACTCGACGTTAGGAACTTTCTTTGAACACATTCTACAAGTGAATCTGCACATACTGATGAGGGTTGCTCGTCTTTAGAATTTCAGAAGAGCATACTGCACAAAGAGTAATTAAAGTACTTAAACTTTGCATCAGCACAAACCTCATATCACGGAAGATTGACAGCTTCGCTCTGACTTTAACTGTTTGCTAACCCATTGTTTCCAGCTACATGTAGTATTTCAACAAGTACTTGACATTTATGCAGCGTTGTTAGTGTAACTTTTTCTGGTTTGATGCAGGTCTTGTAATGGCTTTGATTGGTTCCCTCCTAAGTGTTCTTGTGGTAGGGATATTACCTCGTTAACTTGAATTTGGATTTATATTTTTCTTCTGTGTAGCCTTGCTGTGTCTGATGTTTTTTCCAGAGTAATCCATTTGCGTCCATTCATATTTGGAATATTGATAAATGGACCATTTTTTTTCTTAATAAGGTCAAAACCAGGTCTCGTGCTGCATTTTATTAAATATTTGATCGACTCTGAACCTCTTTATATCGCATTCACATTTTCCAACGGATAGACCTCATCATTACTATTGTTTGCAAATGAGCATTCGGGCACTATTTGACACACTTCTATCCTTTTCGTTTTAGTCCACACTTGCATGTCTATTAGGGGACTAAGTTTTTGTGCGGCAATTGTTCAAAGATTCTGTAGTTGAATCACACAAGCACGTCTCTCAATTTTTGCTAGAATCAATATAGATTTTTTTACATGTTTTGAGAACGTAGAAGCAATTTGAACTCCAACAGAATAAGATTTAGTAATTTCATAGTTAATTTTCAGTTAGAAACAGACAAAGCTAATCAGTTTAGCTTAGCGGATCCTCAAATTCTTCTTGGTAAAATTGTGCCATTGTGTTGATATTCGATCAGTTAATTCATAGTATTTGAAATCTTCCTTGAGGAGTATAAGCAATAAGTCAACAATATTGAGGCTCTGTTATTGTCTCTTGAATGTCCATCTCACCTGTTATTGAAGAATACAAGTCTTGTGCCCACGATTTTTCTGAACCATGTAAAATTTTATCCTTGATTCAGGCAGTAATTGTTCCAGCTTTGTGCTTTCTGAGGATCATGGGGAGCAAAGCGACAAAAATGCAGGTACTTCAGACTTGATTTTGGGTAAAACTTGCACTGGCAGAAGTGAAATCAACTTGAAGGAGAGAAGTAAAAATACGAGGGTCATAGAAATGTGGCATACATAAGATAGGCTGTGTGGCCCTTACAGTCTTGATCATGCTTGCTTTTACTATTCCCCTTTTGGGGACAGAAAATAGGAAAGCCCAGAATTTTTCTGGAGAAGATGGACTTTCAATGGTTACTTAAGTACTTTGAATCCAGAAATTAGCTTGGCAAACACTAATCTGCAGGAGGTCATCTCGGCAGTGGCTTTGATGTTCTTTTCGCTAACTAAGCAGAACAATGCGGCATCCACCTTATTTAATGAATTCTAGACACTATGATCCTATTGGCACAGTACCCTTCTGTCCACTGCTCCAGTTGCTGATAGATTTTCTTTTCACTTGACATGTTCAGGTTGTTCTGAGTACTGCAATCGTGGTCGTGGGCGTCATCAGTGCTGCGCTGGGGACGTATTCTGCCATTTCCCAGATTGCAAAGAGTTTCTGAAGAGGAGATTCGGCCACTCAATCCAATAGAGCTTTAGGCATCATCAGTCCCTTCTATACTTATAAGCTTCATTGAACTTCAGCACCAGATTAATGTGATTATCAACTGTCTTTTTTGTTGTGTTAATTGCTCTGTTCAGAGAAAAATGGAACAGGAATAAATGCCGTCCTTGCTTTTTGTGTGTTAGTGATGCTGGCTAGCATTACTCTTTGACTCGTGTGGGTGATATTCATGTTTGTAACCTATCGATTAGAGGTGTAGTAGAAGAAAGTTCTGCTTAACTAAGAACGGAGGAAAAATTGGATTGGATTGGATTTGCAAAGTTATAAAGCCTAAAACAATTGATTAATTGGATAAAGCATTTTCAAATATACTTTTTGACTGGGGTGACTTATTTTGAGCTCTTCATATGTGATCTAATTATTTAAATTGAAAAAATTCACCAATATATGTTGAACATAAATTAATAAAATTTTGGAAGTTAAGTATAAAGAAATCACTTAATAAAAACTGAACAGACGTAGAACAAACCGAAGACATATCTTCTTAAATAACAAACTATTATTAATGTATAACTTATTCTTTCAGGCTTTTTGATGCAGTGCATAAAAAGTGGCAATGTAAAAAGATCAATTTAATCAGGACAATTTAGCCTTGGCCTAGGCGGGAGTCAACCTAGCCCAGCCGAGGCTCAGCCCACAGAAAGAAAAGAGAAAGGAGAAAAAAGTTTTTTAAAAAAATGTTCATCTCAATATCAACCCTCACTTGTGGCCGACAATTGGCCAACGGCCAAAAAAAAAAGGTAAAGAAAAGGAAAAAGAGAAAAATATTTTTAAAAAAATGTCCTTATGAACACTGGTCTTACTGGTCGATATTCACGTCAATTATTTCTGATCTAAATTAGTTGAGTGGATTAAATTGCTGCTAACATAAAAATGTTTAATATCTCCAAACAGAAATATAAAATGTTTTTATTAATGTATTAGTCTATGGACTTTTCTCAATTTTTCCAAGAAATTTCTTTATTTTGATCAATTTTAGTCTTAATTATATATTTGCTGCTAGAGGGGCAACAATGCTGAGCTAAAGGGCCACATCTACGCTATATCAATGCACAGACATCCTACGTCGTGACCATAAGAGGAAAAGCCTACCATGCAAGCTATGCTTCTAAGACCCTATTTGGTAACATTCCTAGGAATAATTTATTATGTTCTTTTATTCCCCGGAACAAAAAAAAGAATAGAAATTCATTTGATAAATTATTTGTTCTTGAGAACAAAAAGATTTTTATTCTAAGAAGTAGAAAAATGTTATTTCTTATTCTCAGGAATGATTCCTACAATCAAGTTTCATATTTCTTCTTTTCTCTTCTCTTTCCTCTAATTATTCTTCTTCTTTTTGGCCAGTCGCCGACATCAATCACGGCCCGTGACCAGCCAAACAAGGCCCGGCGGCCTCACTAAAGCATCGCCTACCCTTGGCAATGCCGAGCCACAGTAAGGCTCGTCGACTTGAGCCTCACCTAGGCCAACACAAGGCCAAACTCGTGCCACTTGGGCGAGGTTGAGCCTTGTTGATGGTCGGCCTCGCCCAAATCTAATGAGATCGAGGCTCACGATGGCTAGGTGAGTCTCCAACAAGTTTGTTGAACCTCGCCTAGACGGTTGCCGACCACAAAGAAGGAGGAAGAAGAAGAGAAAAATATATATATATATATATATATATATATATTAAAAATATTAAAAATTAAAAGAAATAAAAAAATTTAAGAATCATACTAAACGCATTTTTATCTAGAAAATAGAAATTTTGGATAGTTACCAAGTACCTTCAAAAACTCAAAAATTGCTCTTGAAAACAGAATAAAAAAATCATTTATGAGCAAAAATTGTTCTAGAAAAAATGTAATTATCACCAAACGAGCCCTAAGATCTGTTTCGCAACAGTTCCTTTGTTTTTCGTTCTTTTGCTCACCAAAATAGAAAAAGAACATAAATCTATAGTAATGTCAATTAATTTTTTTACTCCTCAAAATAAATAAATAAGTAGTTTTTTTTAATTTAAGAACAATTTATAGAAATAAGTCTATTTCTTCTTTTCTTTTTTTCTTTTCTTCTTCTTCCTTGCCACTCGTGGCCATTCGCCAGCCGCCAACTACTATCGTACCAAACGCATTCCCATTCTTCTTCTATTTTGATCATATAAATTTTATATAGTTATCAAATACGTTATTTTACTCATAAATTGTTTCGGGAAATAGAAATATAAAAAAAAATTATTTCTGAAAAAAAATTTGTTTCTTAAAACAAAAGTGTTACTAAACGAAGCTAAGTAAACAATTACACGAAATCCAAACATGCCGACCCGATCTGTGACTTCAGTTCGTGCTTTATATAGATTTCGGGCCGCGACGATATGAAGACGCACCCCCTTCATGTTTCGATTCGGATCAAATCGGTTGGAAATCTGAACCGTTGACGGCCCAAATCGCCTCTAGCACCCCGTCCCGCCTGCCCCCCAAAAAAGAGTAAGAAAGAGGCTGAGCCTCGGCGAGGAACGAGATGCATCTTCTCACACCGATCTGCGCAAGAAGATGGTGGAGTGCAAAGCTTAGATCGTTCATATTCTGCACGACTGATATGGAAGATGTCCACCTGGATATTGGGAGTACGGATGGCAACTTGGCAAGTACGGGATGCAGTAATTATCGCGAATGGAGTGGATTTGAATCGAGAACAAGTTCAATGCTTCCTGGATCGACCCAACTCTTCCTCATAGAATTTGAGATGTAGATCCGAGCGAGGCCGCCTCGCCCGGCAGGCCCGCTCCGTTCACGTGAACCGAGCGGCTAAGGTGGTGCACCTCTCGCCGTCTTTGCATGACTCCGTAGCGGAGCTGGCGACGGCATCCCTCGTGTATGGTGCCGCCACCACTGGCCAGGAAATATTTTTTGAAAGATCAGATTGAATAAACTGCGAAAATTCAGATGATCCCTTATCCCGGAAGTACGAAAGATTTCGGTTTCAGAGCATGGGGCCATCGCTTTCCGCAGGATACCCATCAAGAACTGAAAGGTTCTAGATTGAGAAACAGACAAGCCCAGGGGAACGCAAAAGCAGAGAGAGACAGAGACAGAGACAGCCAGAGACTGAAGAGCCACCTAGTTTTTATCGATTTAAAAGAACAAGATTGTAATTTAATGCCAGCGCGCGCAGTCTCTCTCTCTCTCTCTCTCTCACTGTGGATCTGAGCTGAAGCAAAGTGGGACAGAGCGTTGCCGGTGACGAGCTGGGTCGGTTGTCGGTGGCACCGCTTGCCGCGGCGGGGAGGGAAAGAGAGAGAGAAGCAAATTGCGCTCATTCTCTCCATTTCGAGGAGCGCTCGTGCGAAGCGATGAGCGCATTCGCGTGCCGGAACTGCTTCGTCCATCGCAGCGCCGAAACCGGAGTTCGGTAGCATTTTGCCGGCCCTCTTCCCTTTCCCCGAGATCCGAAGCCATGGAGGGATTGGTGGCTCGTACCGGTCGCCACCAGCAGCGCTATAAGGACGGTTTCCGACTCGTGGCCGGGTACTACTTCGTGAGAAAAGTCCTTCTTTATCTCCTCATTTCCATGTCTCTGTATTTAGATTGCCTGTGCGTCGTTGTGGGTTCCATCCGCATTGGTTCCTTCTCCGTCTCTCTCTCTCTCTCTCTCTCTCTCTCTCTCTCTCTCTCTTTGTGAATCGGCTCAGGGAAGTCTCTGGCGAATAGCGAGTTGAGCGAGACTTGTGAAGATTGATTGCTCGGTGCGTCAGCTTCGGCTGGTGTTAATTTTGGAAGTGAATGGAACCTCAGTTTTGGCTGATGCTTAGTTATATCTAGTGCTTTGCAATTGCCATAACAAGCGATCATTCTAGGAGGTTCAATTTTCGATGAGCCCACAAGCCGAGACATTGTTTGCCGGACTTCGATCCTGTATGGAGATTGTGAGAGCAACTTCACTTCCTTTGCTATGCTGATGCCATTGATGGTTTCACAAGGTCACTCGGTCTGATGCGTTTTGATCAACTGTGCCATACTTAAGATGTACCAGAAACAGAGAGGAGTTCACCTATTCAGAGCAAAAAGAAAAACGAGCAGTCTTCCTCTTGGAAGTGTCGGTTTACGAGCTTGAATCTCTTCTCCTGCAAAATGAGAGAGCTTCTTTGTGTTTGACGTATGGATTCCCTACATGCAGTAATTTCAATAGGATTTGTGGGCATTTTTGTGCTTTATGGGAAATAATACAACAGTGTTTAAATTACTGACTGGTGGAAACAGGTGTGTTCCTTTCAAGTATAGAAGTGCTGTTGAAAATGGGAATGGCTTGTGTCACGGAAATGTTGAGGTACTGATGATCAATTCTACCAGCGGACCTGGTCTTCTGTTTCCAAAGGTACAAAATTTGAAGTTTCAAAGATTAATCCCTTTATCCGATGCTCCAAAGAATCTCGACCCAAAAAAAAGCCCCTTCGAAGAATGTTACAATGATAATGTTGGTACATTGCTACTTTGTTATTGTGAAGTTCTTCAATGATACAATGCCGCAATGCTACTAGAAATGGTTAACATCATCCATTTTTCTATCTGTTTTTGTGTGCTCCTGATGATAGCCAGAAGTCAACATATCTTTCATCATAGGTAATGAAAGCAATACTTATGTACTCTAAACATCCAAGTTTATGTCAGATATTTTATCCTTGAGAACTTTAGAGACTTGAGAGCCTCTGAGGAATCCCATAAGTATACAAGAACAGCTATTATTTGATGAGATTCTGCAATGAGATGGCTCTTCCAGGGTGAAATTACTCTTTTCCCGATTGAGTGCATCTGTAAGAAGTTTAGTAGCCAGATCATTGAAAGTAAACAGATTTGTGGTCTCCTGCTATACTCATTGTATTCTCTAAAACCAAAAGATTTGGTCAGTGGTGAGATAGCTTCTGCATGTATGTATACCTGAGAAAATTGCAACTTTCTGCGACTATGTATCAAAGTCTATGATGACTTTTGAGAGATTTAGTTGCAAGGCTTGAAAGCGAATTCTTACCGAAGCTCTCATCAGCATTGTTATTGAAATTCATATTAAGATTTTGGGGATCTTATAATTCAGTGAGCTAAACCCATAGAAACAGTGAGAAACCTGAGGGAGAGTTCGATCTTATCGTGATCTTAACGTGTTGGGATCTTTATATGGACCACATAATAATTGATAAAATCATAGGATCATGGCGAGATGTTAAGATGTTAACAATATGATTTTTACGTGAATTGATATGGATCTTGTTAACGAGTACCCCTAGAGCATCTGTTAAGTAAACCTAATCAAAAAGTGTTTTAATTTTAAATGTATTGATTACATATGACATGAGAGAGACATTGCATTGGAATTTACAATCTTTCTTTACATGAGTGTTTAACAAGTGCCCCAGGACACTTGTTAACAAAATCCATTTGATATATACGGAAATGTAGAATCGACTTGAGATTTTAGCTCTACAATACGGATCCTTTTAGTAATATTCATTCGAAATTTTTTCTGTACAATGTTGAGATTTAGATGAGTAGCAAGCTATCTATAAATTCATATTTTTGGTTGGAAATTCTGGGAATCTGACATTATGCAGTCCAACATCATGACTCTATTCCTCATACAGCTACACTTTTCAATTTTAATAATCTTGCTCATCAGACTCCTTATGGCATGAGCTAGGCTAGCTTGCAAGGCGTAATGCACGGCTGCAATTGAATGACCCTTATTCTCAGGGTCACATTGAAGCATTCGGTGCTTTTTCAGAACAATCCGTGGCAAAATTCTCCTGTGAAGTTCTGGCTGCCCGGTAGATGAGAGATATGAAGAGCGACTCAGGGTCAATATTTAGAGACATGAGGACCAGACTATGTCAATTCTCTTTCCTTCGGGTACTGTAGGACTTCTCTTGATATTTGCTGATAAAAAACAAGTCCTAATGTGTAACCGGATAGGTGGTAGTATGGAAATTTACTTAGGAAACAATGTAGATTGATTGTTTTCATTTTGAACAAACTCAATGGTAAAAACTAGAGAAAAATTTCTCAAAAGGTATTACTCTTTACCATCCACAACAGCCCAATAGTGACTTGGAAAGAGCATTTCTTTTCTTTTCATAATTTGATTGTTCCAGATGTTGGAGTGGAAAGCCTTACGGATATAAGGCGCAGAGGAGCTGCAACAAGCTTGAAATTGTTACCTCCCTTTGTTCAGTTACTAGGACTAAGAAGACTTAATTTTTCAAGTCTGTTTGCCAGGAAGAGGAGAAACTTTCCTATTATGTCACGTTTCCTCTCCATGATCACGTTTTTTTATGGCGATATTATGTGTTGTCAATAAGAGATCTTGCAGATTTTATGTTGCTTGTTGTTATATAAATTTTACCCAAGAATTGTTTATTTCTGAAATTTTAGGGTGGCTGGGAAGATGATGAAACTGTTGAGCAGGCTGCCTCACGTGAAGCTCTTGAGGAGGCCGGGGTTCGAGGAGATTTAGTGGTAAGAGTGAAGTGCGTGCTGTCTTCTATCTACACTCATATCTAGGTTGAGGTTTGCAATTGTTTTCATTGAGACTGTGACTATAAAAGGTTATATGTGCCGTGATTCTTTTGATTTGAACATGTCTAGCTGGTGTATTAACTTAGACCTAAAGACTAAGGGTGCGTTTGGTAACGTTTCTGTTCAAAAATTGTTCCATGAAATAGAAATAGAAAAACTATTTCCGTTCCAAGGAATAATTTTTTAATAGAAGAAGGTGTTCGGTAAACTTGTTCCTAGAATAGAAAAAGAACAAGAACATGTTTGATAAACTTGTATAATTTTTTTGTTTCATTTAATTTTTTAATATTTTTATTTTATTTTTCCTTTTTTATTTTTATTTTTTTTTTTTTTTTTTTTTTTTTTCTTCCTTTTGGCCGGTCGCCGGCCCGGCTATGGCCGGCGGCCTCGCCCAGCCACGGCGAGGCCGAGCCTCACCAGGGGCCGGCGACCCTCCGGCGACCCTCCGGCTACCGGCCAAAGAAAAAAGAAAAAGAAAAGAAGAAGAAAAGAAATAGAAGAAAAAAATAAGAGAGAGAAAAATTGTTTTTCGGAAATGTTAAACAAGTTTTTTTGTTTCTTATTTTGTTCCAAATTTATTCCCGGGAACAAAAACAAACAAACGCGTTTCTGTTCTTTTTTTGTTCATTGGAACAAACAAGAATTGTGTTCATAACTAGAAATAAAGAACACAAACAAACAGGGCCTAAGTGACCTTGATGCCCTTGCCAGCTTTGTTAAAATATTACTGTGCTAGACCAGACAAACAAGTGTCACTTCTCCTTCAGTTTTACCTGTTTGTCCCCAATGTTCTTAGGCAAACTCTCTGTGTTTCAGCATTTTATCGGCTTCTACGAATTCAAGAGCAAGACGCTCCAGGACGAGCTTAGTCCTGAAGGTTGGTGCAGAGCTGCTGTGTTCTCATTGCTAGTGAAGGAGGAACTCGAGTCTTGGCCTGAGCAGAGCACTCGCCAGAGAAGCTGGTTAACTGTTGCTGAAGCCATGGAGTGCTGTAGGTACCCATGGATGCGAGAGGCCTTGGGAGAAGGTTTTTCCCGGTGGCATGCAGATCGGGATGTAAGAAAATAGACCCGGCAGAACCGTCTGAGCTCGCGACTCATCATCAAGACTAACATCGACAGGTTTCTGGACGCTATTCAGGGAAGACAACGGCACACTTTCATCTCTGAAATTAACCCTTCTTTAATCTAATGGAAGTTAGGATAGGAGTGGGAAACTTTTGCCCAGTCTAGTTTTTCACCTTTTTGCTCTCGTAGAGTACTTTTAGCCGATTTTCTCATTAGCCTTTTTTGATGTCATTTGCTGATTCTGTAATCAGATAACACACTGTTTTTGACCATTCTGCTGTTAGTTTTGCAAGAATGTCGGAGACAGAAGGAAAGAAAGGTACATGACTTTCTAGTCCTCCCTTACCCCTACCTTGCCCCCGACGGTACCTTAGTAGGGATGTTTCATGATGCCCCCACCGTGTGATTATTTATGTAGAATAAGCACTATGATATTTTCTTCTCACGGTGAATTTCGTAGGATTTATTTAGGAAACCGACATCTGAAGTGATTTATCTAAAACCGTAAAACCATCGGTTTTTTTTTTTTTTTTCTTTGGTCGGTGTAAAACCATCGGTTGGTTTCAGCTTTTCCGCTATCTTTGACCCACTTCTGTCATTCAGCTTTTCCACTAGAAATCTTTGACCCACTTCGGTCGAATCCTTAAAGAAGTCGAGTAAAAGAGTCCCACCACCGTCTGTTACAGGAGAGACTTGGTGGCGACTGCCATGACTTTAAGGAGCTTGAGTTCACTGGTCTGAGCTGGTCGATAGTCCCCAATCAATCGATTCAAGCAATCACTGCTTGCGATATTTTATGCATCGAGGATTGGAGACGACCTGCGGCGTGACCCCAAGCTGATCGCAATCGGTTTAAATATATCAAAGTCGAGTCAAGTGGTGCAGCTGAATCGGTGCGCGACATTAATTTAGGAGGGACCGATGGAAAATGCACCCTGTCTTGTCTGCCGAGAAGAGACCCATCTCGGGTCCGATGTTCTTGTTCGATCAGTGTTTAGGATTTAGAACCCTGCTTCATTGAAATCTCTCTTGATGACACGACAGCTTATGTATCATACGCGTGCCTTGGCTTTCTTATACGCACATCCAATCTAAAGAAGATGGGATTTTTGTTGAATGGTTCTGGCACTGCAAGAGCCAGGTAGGGACGATAGAGTTGTTGGTCCATCGTTCACATTGGAAAAAGGTTAGCCAATGGGCCAATGGGAAAACCCTATAGAATTGGAGAATATCCCAATCGTGATACAACCAAAGTAATATTGCTGTGGCCTGAATAGATCGTGATCAATAGGACAGCCTACGTGGCACCAACCAGGCATTTGATTGGCGGATGGACAAGTTGTGAATATCCTTACACGTGCAAGCTGATCAATCAAAGTAAATGCGGGTGATACCGATATTTATACCCAAAATTCATTCTTGGAGGAAAACTAGGCACCCTTATAACAAGAAAGTCGACAGTAGAAACTAGCACCGTCAATTGAGTAACCTCTCTTGACCTCACGAGCCATGACGAAAATCGAAGGAATATGAAGCTAATAAATCTTTGGGAAATGCTAAATAAAGTGTATATCTCTACAAGAAAGCAAAACATTTCAAACACACGTGCATGAGAGAAATCCCTACCTGCAAAGTGGACCTATAACCATCACATAATTAAATCCAACAACCCTAGTTAGATTAAATATGCATTTATATACATATATCATGATTTGAATCCTTCATGCGGCTGCAAGCTACTTTAACCTTCTGTTCGACCGTCCAGAGAAGACGAATGCTGCAAGCATCACTTGCATTACACGACAAGTGGATATTTTGCCCATTTGCATCACAAAAAACGAGCAGATGTCCAAGGACAGTGAACCCGTGAACCAGACAAAACAACGCATTGAATTCGAAAAAGTGGCAGCGAGACCTTTATGCAAGTTGGAGGGAGCACGCACAGGAACTACTAGCTCCGAACGTGCACGCATTAGTTTGGGGTGGGCTAGGGCTGCTCTCGGACCGGATTTTCCAGCTCATTCATAGGCGGCGCTTCCAGTTCAATGAAATTAACCAGCTTGTGCATTGCGCGCACGTACACATTGGCAGACGTATTCAAAACTACATGCACGTATACGGAATCTACTGTTGCTAGTATATATACATTTGGGAGACCTCCGGTAGAGTTAGGTTAAATCTTCTTACCTCTTGATCAGAATGAAAACCATTAAAGCCATTTTCTCCCAATGAGAAGACCTGCAGTTAGACGCCTCAGTGATATCACCCTAATATTATGCAATTTTTTTTAAGAACTGAGGAAGCTAGAAGCTTTAGCCATGTATAGGTAAGAAACTTTCGAACTCCAAGCTCCAACTTGGGTGTTAGTATTCAGATCGAGACCGCACCAATGCCACCTAAAGCATTGCTTATACTCGAAAAAAACTTGTAAGGTCTTCCTCTAGTGTAAATGGATGTAACCTAAAAAGAAAGTTACCCTTTCTGAGAACATCGCACTTATCATGTTGTTGTTCCTTTGAGAGTATAGAAAAATGTTCTACATTTGCAAATTTTAATCTTTTGGGACTAAACGCCATGTCTAGGTACATGAATTTGTTTCTTACATCTATATAAATGAGAACATTGGCATCTAACGCTAATTTAACCAAGGAAAAGAGCACACTGATATCACTTTCTTACAGTTTTGCTCGAAAATGGGTTGTGTTATCTAATCGGGACTTCTCTAGATCATGGATTTAGGTGATCTTTTTCAATCATCTTCATGTTTTTGGCGGGATCTTCATCTTTACCAGTGCACGTTCGGGCTAACTTTCTGGGAGAGTATCAGCTGGAGACGGTGCAGGAACATAATGTTGGCAAAACTCGTGGCTTTGAGCAACGGGCAATAGTGCTTATTTTTGCATCTTCAATGCCAAACCCAAAGAGCAAAGCTCTTTGATGTTAGTACTCCTTACAGCCAAAAAGTAGGGAAAAGGCACCGAAAGTGTCGGCTACCTCGCTAGGGCTAAGATTTCCCAAAAATCAGGTGCTCATTTTTGCTTTTTTTGTCTCTTTTGATTGACTCGATCTATCGAAATTGGGGTTAGGTATATGTTAACCCTAATCATAGTCTCGGTCCACCGTGCCGCCAAGGTGAAAACTTACTTAAAAGCTCTAACTCTTCCCAAATCATCGCAAGTTCACATATAAGAAAATCTCCCTATCCAAGATTTACCAAACTAATCACCCAACATCTAAACCGGTTCGAAAATATATCACAAGAGGTTAGCAATTAGGTATAAATTCTTCAAATTAGGCCAAAAACTAAACACCAAAGGGCACGACAACTCGAAAAAACGATAGAAAAACATTGATAATTCATAGAATTCTACTTAGAGGAGCATATTATGTGGTCTCGACCAGATCGTCCCAACCATGAAGCTGCTTCTCAAGGTCGGTCACTGCTTATTTACCAGCATAATTACACCTGACCTCAGTGCCATTTACATACATGTACAACAACTACGAAAAGACGAAAGTGCAAAAGTCACTTCTAGCACTTACTGCACAGTTATTCCCACGCTGCGTCAAACTTTTCAGGCTTTCTCCCTTAGGCCGAATCCATCGGAGAGGACTCGTACAACAGGCTTGATGGAAGCAAGAGAGTCTCCAGCATTTGAGGAGTGAACACATCATCGAACGGCTCATAGTTGCCGGCACCCAGTCTACCATGATCGCCGCTCGGGTGATTCTGATGATGGTGGTGAAGATCCTGGACGGACCCCACTTTCGGGAGGCTCAACCTCCTACCCGGCTCCACGACGTCGTCATCCGCCGCGTCGACGACGGCACGGGGGGCCGCCGCGCCGACGCCATCCGGATCGGAGCCGTGGAACTTGGCCGGGTCCGGGAACTCGGCGTCGCGGCCGGTGAGCTCCTGCACCAGCGCCCGGAACTGGGAAGCGCTGGTCTTGACCCTCATGGGGTTGGAGATGTAGACGACCTTGATGGGCTTGCTCTTGGGTTTGGATCTCTTGGTGGGCTTCCTCTTCTGCATGCTGCACAGCATATCGTCCATGGTGCCGTGCTGGGTTCTGCTGCAGATTGGAGGAAGACGAAGAGGAGGCTCTCTCTCTCTCTCTCTCTCTCTATTCACATGGAGATTTTCCTCGGGATCTTGAGGCTGCAGATGAGCGTTTGCTGTGAAGAAAGCAGGAGATGGATGGGGGGAGAGGAGGGGAAGATAAGAGCGGAAAAAAATGGTGGAAAAAAGCGTGCGTTTTGATGGCAGCAAATGGAAGCTAGCGAAGGAAATGGAGTTATCTTGGCCTCCTATTTGCGCTTGCCCCAAGCACTGATGAAGGCGCGTGCACCACACTTTCTTCTAATAAAAAATTTATATTTTTCGAAACTTCACGAAAATATTAATAATTTAAATTTTATATTCTTAAAATGATCGTTTATGTCTCTTAAATTATAATGAAAATTTAAATATTTTCTTAAAGGATAAAAATATTTTTTTTAGGTCATTTGTCTTTGCAAGCAATACTGACAATTATTTTTAAGAAAATATTTTTCACATCATCTATTATTTGCAAAAAAAAAAGATCCTAAAAGGAACTGTTGGCTGATGACTTCGTTTTTTTTTTTCCACAATTCACAATGAATACATAATCGACATCCATTCTAATTTAATATAATGAAAAGGATAAATGCTGAAAATTCAACAGATGAATATGGGGATGTTATAAAAATAGCAATTCATATTTGACGTGTATGAATAATAGGAGCCCCCTAATTGATAGTGTTCCACGGATTTTGAAAAGGAAAACAATTGAATGATGTAGATTTAATCATCTAAGGTGTGTGCACACCAATTAATCGAAATGTGACCCATGGAATAAATACCTATTTATTATGATTGACATGTAACGAATCTATGTCCTTTGTATTGTTAAATGTATTCATTGATATTGTACTGTAATTAGCTATAGCATTTATCTCGTAGGGCACACATTTTTTCTGTTGGGTGGAATTGTACATTGTACATCAATAAAGTTGAGTCTTTACTAGTTAATTTAATTGGAGAAGAATAAAGAGAAAAAGGCATCAAAAATCTCAAAATTGCATCGATCATGACATATTTATCATGAATTTTAAAATCTCACATTATACCCACTGTGATACATATACTCTAATTTTTTTTTATTATAACATAAAAATCCATAAAATTTGTAATTGCGTAACACATTTACTCTTCATCAAGATAATGTCAAATAATTTTTTGGTCAGAACAACACTATTTTTATTTCACTTAAGTCACGTGGGCTTCATGTCTACATCATTTACTTTAATTTTGAACGGTGTTCATTAACAGAACTTTGCTCAAAGGTAAATGCATCGTAAGGGTACAAGTGTAGGATTTCTAATTTCACGAAGTTTAGAATAAATGTATCATGATAGATATACTTAGGAATTTTGTTTATTTTTTCCTAAAAATAAATTTAGAAAAAGACGCTTAAATCGTGGAGGGCAGACGGCCGCCAGCGCGTGGAGAAATCCAGCTGACAGCAACAGTCCCCCAATAATGCCGCGACGTGGCAGTGACCTGATAAGATGTGCGCACGTCACCGGTACGACAGCCGATGACGCAGCCCGAACCTTGGACGTTGTCCCCGGCCAGCGTGTCCAGTTCAGCCGCCTCCGGCTTGGCTCCGATAATGTCATGTCGGCTGCAGATTTCATATCTTCTTTTTCTTTTTTTTTTTTTTTAATTCGGGTTAAGCTGCCGTCTTTGTATTCGTTGGAGTTCTCCCCTTTTTGCGTCCTTTGCTTTGTCCATTCGGCTGCGTCCCGTCTAAATTATTATTAGCTTTGGGATGCACGTGATTTAACTGATTTTACAGCTGTTCAGGAAAAGAAGTGAATCAAATTTTTATTAATTTTTTACTCATTTCTTTTTTGCTTCGGTTGTTGAAATTACTTTTGGATGCCGGAGAAGGATACAATCACCTGATGGTGCGCCACAAACCGCGCACGCCACTGTCTTTTATCCGTCAAACTTCGTTTAATTTTTTTTTATTTTTGGTATAAAAAAATTATATGGAGGAATGAAGTAAGCTTCTTGCTTATGCATTATGTACCTCTTCCCAAATTGATGTTTCGTTATCATAAAAAATTCCAAGTGTTTCATGCCGTGTAAACATTGAGGTACCTATGTAGCTAGATTTGAAAGGGAACACTGAGATTAAAGGTAGATATCGCTCCAAATTGGGAGTCATTTTCGTCCCTTTTGTTTTGTTTTTATGCAACACGAAATATTATGGTTGTTTAATATGAGGTCTAGTCATTAGTACCAATTGTCATATTTATTGAAGAAATATCTCCGAAGCTTTCATGGATGCATCAAGTTAGTCAAGTCGTGCACAATTGACGTTATCTATAAATTGGCCAAAGAAAAAAGACACTATCATATATGTCAAACATCACTAGAAAGGATTCATAAATGTATCATTCGTAATTAAATGCAGCACGACTCTTAATAAAAATGCACTGTTATTTATATTTTGATGTAGAGAAAAAAATGCATAGACAAAATTGCAAATCAATATTACAATGATTTCATCATATTTCTCGAGAAAGAATTTCACGGCTGTCTTTTATTTTCGAATTGGCAATTGGAAAGTGGAAGATCCATCGGCGGGAATTCTTTTGGCGGCCCACGTGGCCTGCGATTTCGGCGGTGGAAAAATCACAGCGTGTGGACGAGCGGCGTGATTAGCTCGAGAGCAGAGAGTGGGCCCCCGTGCCCGCTTGCGCGCGTGCGTACGTACGCGTGGCCACACGGCGGAAAAACCCTCGACGGGCGGTTCGCGACGATCGAGCCGCGCACGTGTTTTGACTCGGACGAGAAAAGGCCGAACGACGTGTCTCGGTGGAGGGGACCGCCGTTAAATCACATCCACCCGAGACCACCTAAATTCGAATGCCGCTATGATCGCGTCGGCTTCACTTATCCCATGTCCGAGATTATTTTGGGTTCATAGATCTAAGTTTTATTTTGATTTATTTCGCGAAAAAAAAAAAAAATTTAAAATTTTTATTTTATAAGAAAAATTGCTTACATTGATTAAAATAATTTATTTTAATTAAATTGTAATGAGATTTTGTGAGATAATTGTTGTAAAAGTTGAAACTATTTGATGATAAATATTTTAATAATCATTTTCATTATTAACAATAATTTATGTCTAAATATTTTGTCAAATAATTTAATAATTTTTTTCTAAATTATGCATTTTGCGGAAAATAAACACGCTATTTAAACTAACAAGTCTCATTCTCAGTGGCCAACACACAATCCATTTTTGTGCTCGAGTTCAATATACTTCGAACACATGCGGATTTTAGTAAGTTCTCAACGATTTCAAGATCCATATAGATCTCTGATCAAACAATGTTGTGGAGTTGGGAATGGTAGTGTTACATAAATAGTTCTATTACATTGAGGACAAATTGTCCATGTTAAAAATTTGGCTACAAATTGCAATGACTTATTACTTATTTGCACTGAAAGAAACATTTGTAGCGCCAAATATGTGAGGAGAGACCTTGGTCGGGTGAGTTTTGACACGAGATTGAATTTCAACATATTCAGGTGGTTAGGTCTGGGCTCCAACTTGAAAACATTACATAGATTTGAGTTGAGCTTGAGGCTTGATCAAGCATATGACTTCAAAAATATTTTTTGCGAAACAAATGCATCTTCGGATGAGTGATTCTCCTTCTGGACAGCCATGACACAATTCCTCCGTATGCTCAAATTTGATATACTTTGAACCCACGCAAATTTTAATAAGTTGAAGTTCCATATAAATTTAAGATATTTGATTGAAGAATATCATATAGTTAGCAATGGTAAGGTATGTTTATTTCACGGAAAATTCAAGACTTAAAAAATATTTTTTTGAAACAATAGCTTGTATTGCTTAAAAAGTTAATGAATAATAAATATTTTCATAATTTGCAAAAATAATCAATCATAATTTTTTTTTATCAATGATAAAAACATTTTTCATTATCTAATTTTTTTCAAGTGATACAACCAATTACTTTTTAGAAAATATTTTTAAAATTTTGACTTTTTGTGTAATAAATGCATCTGTAATGTTATGTAAATAATTTCGTTGGATTGACAACAAATTGTCCATATAAAAAATTTGGTTACAAATTGCAATGATTCATTATTTTACATGCACTAAAACAATAATTTTACCTTCTAATATGCAAGAGATGCTACTCGAGCGAGTTTCAACGCGGGATCGAATTTCAACGTGTTTATGTGGTTAAGATTTGGGCTCTTAACTTGAAATCATAACCCGAGTTTGAGTTAAGTATGACTCATAGGTCTGCCGTGCTAAACTCATTTAAAATTGGTTGCAAATAGACAATCAATCGGAGATTCTAGATCATAGGAAAAAAAAAAAAAGACTTTTTTTTTCCGAAAACTAAAAGAGAGGGGGAAAATTAGAGCATACCCGACAGCAGAAGCAATCTCGGACGTTTAATTTCAAACATGTTTTTTGACTTTCAAGCGTCGGGCTTTTGATTGACGTCGAGAACTTATCAAAAGGGAGGAAAATTGATGTACGGAATTGAGGGGCTTCCTTCGACAGAACTAATGTGGGGGCCCCATCGTGTTCGTTTTCTAACACGTGGACAACAATTCTCAGCACCGAAGAGATGGATGAACACGCCTGGAATTCAAGAGAAAATCGTATATTTCCATGGTCGATCGTTTGTTGTCAGGAAGGACAAATGAATGATATGGTTTTCATATATATATATATATATATATATATATATATATATATATATATATATATATATATATATATATATATATATATATATATTGCATTTTGTCGAATCTAAAAACACTCGTTAATTTTATATATCGAGATAAAATATTCAATTGTCATATCACTTTTTGTCTTTTCAGATCTATCTCTAATGAAATAATAAAAAAAACAAATTGACAATTAAATTCTAACCACATCCCTAAGCTCCGCTTAAAGAATAATTATGATCGCACATCTCTTCCGCTCGAAAAAAATAATCATTGTTTTTATTTTTGAAACAACTCTTAAATTATATTGATATGAAATTTTTTTGACATAAAGTTATCTTGAGGTCAATGTAAAAATAATTTAAGATAAATATGATGACACGAATATATCAATTTATGACTTTTAGTCTTATTAACTCTTTTATTTACCATTTACATGTCATCCATCTTCATCACGAATCCTACGGAAGGTATGTCTAGATTGGATTTTGCCCGACCTTGCAAGTTGGTATTAAGGGACCATCAAATGATTCCGATTGTGACCCGTCTTTTGTATCATCTCTTTTTCATTTTGTCACGGAGCAGAGTAATAAGAAAGTCTAGAACTGCAAAATGACTCTGATTCCGCGAAGATAGAGATCTCTATCAAGTCGATTCGTTTCTTCTCTAGGGATTGGCTTCATCCTCCGACAGAAAAACTTAAAAATATAAAATTTTAATGTTTTAAAATTTGGATTATTAATATTTATAGGGTAACTATGGGTTATGGCTCTTTGAGATCTAGCCAATCCTCACAGTTTTTAACGGTTCTCTGGTCTCCACATTCCGATTGAGTACCAAAGATGCATAGGTAGCTCCAAAAGAAGAAGCAAATGTTGCGATTCAAATCTCGGTCTCCAGTGATGAAAACGAACACACTCATCATCCCTCGAAACTTTTTTGTCCCATTGAATTATTGCATATCAAGTTGGCGAAGTTTTTGTTCCTCGGCTGCGTGGGCTCCTAGACCCAACTATCTAGGTTATGCCGGTTCTTATATATAAGTCAATTCATGTCATATTGCGTCGAAATAGGGGTTGCCAATTCAAACACAACAAATTTAAGAAATGCTTTGAACTTATTCGACATGAATACAACACAATTATCAAACACGTCATTATATCAAGTGTCGATGTGACACAATATGGCTCATTAACCTATATACATATATATGTTAACTTCAGTGTAAGATAAACACTTAAAAAAATGTTCATACATAATAACTAGAGTCAACACACGTTTGTTCACTTCAGATCACATCTACATTGTATTATTAGATAAGTTTTTCTATATATTCAATATTTCTTGAATTCCTAAATACATTTGTATTTTACCATTTATCCTTTTCGACACGGATGATAAAAAAATCTTTAAATATGAGAATAAATTGTGTTCAAACTTGTCTAATTATGCCGCGTTGAAACAAATCTCACATTCACATGTTAATTGATCATGTCAACATGTGTTGAAACGGGTTAAGTGGGTCAAGACCCACATAAAGCATGGTTTTTGTCCCATTATAAACCAGTGATCAATTCATGACACCGCACCTATTTACGCCATGTCCAAATCAGTTTAACTATATGTTGATGTGTGCCGTGCAAACAGGTCGCGTCAGGAGTCACCAGCACATGCGACCCATTATAAAAGAGCAATGTGAATTAATCACAGCCGTGCAAGGGGACAGCACGCCTTACGGATCCTATCTCAAAAAGGACTATGAATTTAAAACAATTACGGTCGTTGATCACGTGGATTGTATGAATAAGGGTCCACACAATCAACGGTCCACATGGGCTTACCTCCACCTAAGTACTTGTCCGGAAAGAGAGGGCGGTAGGGGCCAGACAGCCCACGCGGCGGGGCAGCCGGCCACAACTCGAAAGTGTCTCAAATTTGCTTATTTGCCTCTGCTCTGTCCACCAATTTTTTCTTCTTTAATTTGAAAACTAAAAAGGAAAATTGTCATTGCTATTGGCTACATTTAACATCTCCATCTTCCCTTCCAATGCAGCACTTATTGCGCACCAATGCAGCACTTATTGTACTAGTCTTTTTACCAAAGAGTTATTGAATGCGGCTTACTTATTAAATCTTCAGACTTGCCTTATTTTTTGAAAAAAATATCAATTATCACTATCATGTCAATTCGCAGCTCAAGTTATGAATGTTAACATTTCAAATTATATGGTTATATATGGTCCTAACTTTCCATCTGAATGTGCTCTTTTTCATTATTTCAAAACTATTCATGATTTGTGATGTATATATAGATTCAATGTCTTTATCACCATCGTTATGTAGACACGTTAATATCAAAATGGCGAAAGAACACATATCAAATACCTGTAAGGACCTCTCAGATCTATATTTAGATCTAGTTCGAGAGAGTAAAACCTCCAAAACTTGACCTAAATCTAAATTGGGACATGAGAGTGGGAGAGGAGAGCAGGAGAGATTGTGGAACCACATTACAAACATCTTCCTTGGTGGCTGTCGACTAGACAAATGGTTGAAATGGTCTCTACGTTCATCGGAGATCAGCTAGAAATTTATTCACACACAAACTTTCAGAACATATCAAAAGTGAAAAGAAAGACATAAAGCTTTAAAAGAGGGAAGGGGGAGATAGAGAGGGATGAAAATGTGTTTTTAGCTCGGTGTATGTTCATCACTGAATTTGATAATTGACCACCAATCATTTACGGTGTTAGATCTCTTCTCGAGGGATGATAGTGTGCTTCTAACTACAAATCGTGCTTTGTTATTTGCTTTCTGACTTTTGAGTTGTTCTGCAATTATTTGGAGATTTTTAGGCTTAAAAACCTTCTATGTAACTCTCGAATATTATTCTAATATATGAATCGAATCTTTCGTTTGACAAATAAAAAATAAAAAATCTCACAATGTAAAATCACTTGCTTGGAACCCTAATCCATACAAGGCTAGTGCTCAAACCCTCTCCTATGGGTTCTGTCGATGCTCGCCATGCCATCGCCACCCGCCACTACAGCTGAGCTATGACTCATCGAGCTTTGTGGGCGTTGAGCTCAACTCAAATCTGTTGAGCCCCGTCGGCATCCAGCTCGACTCGACAAATCTCTCTACCTAACTCATAGCTAACGGAGCTAAAGTAGAGCTCGACCTGGATCTATCCAGCTTGGCAACAGCCATGGCCGATAAGAGAGAGAGAGAGAGAGAGAGAGAGATGCACAAAAAGCTCAACTGGGGGTGGTGGCGCGACATCGATCGAAAGTGATGGTGGTGTAGCATCAGTCGATGTTGGTGGCGGAGCCCACAATGGAGAGAGAGAGAGTGCAAGTTGAGAGAGAGATGGAGACAGGGAATTGGGTTAGGGTTCGAGGGTGGATTGGTTCATTTGAATTTGAGAAATCATATGAAGATGCAAATTGTAGTTTTTCAAAATTGGGAATGTAGATTTTCATTGAAATAAAAAGCGGATGCAGTTTTTGAAATTTTTCTTCAAAATTATTTTTCAAACTTCGACACTTAAATGTTTATGCATTTCATCACTGATTCTATAAAATCGATTTTTGGTGATCCCCCACGTCGATATTTATATCATGTGACCAGTGGATGTAGGGATAGTAATTATTTGATACGGCAAGGCGTCAATGTTAACTAGTTATGCATTTACTTTTTGTCGGTACAACACAATTTATTGACATTTCATTTTCAAAACTATAACAAGTCACCATCTCTACTTTTTCTTGTCTCCTCCTCGTCACAACTGGAAAAAAGTTATTTATCACTCTAGTAGTATATGGTACGACTGACAAGATCAATGCCACAAAAAATTGTGTGAATAACGTGCACCGCCTACAATCGGGGTGTTCTCAAACAAAGAAAAAATGATAAATCAACTTAGTTTAGCTCTTTAAATACTCAACACCTGAACCAAAAGTACATCTAGAATCGGCGCCATAAGTAGTTATTACATCTCGGTTATGGGCTTCTTTTCCACTTATGCTTATTGAAAACCCAATCGATTCAGACCCATCATAATTAGAGAAGGAAGAACCCAACCCACGTCCCTCTTTTTCTCTATGGCAGCCTGAAATATTGGAAGAGATCGTCCAGACTTTGCCCTAATGCAAACTTGCTCCCTCTCTCTCTCTCTCTCTCTCATGAGGCTTTTGCTCGAAAGTTGCACGTCCAAACAAAATCTCCAATTGCATGAACCACCGGGCGAGCCTTAAATGCAGGAGACACGAGTTGACACGCAGTAGGGTCGATCCAAGAAGCGGAAATCCCTGCAAATCCCCGCGACGACGGGAGAGCGTCACGTGGAGCTTCACCGCATCAATGATTATGCAGCAGTTCCGGAGCTCCTTTTTCACCTTTCCCCTTTCTCCCCTCCCGCTACGCACGTCGTGTTCTCTACTCGTCCCGCCTGCGAATGCTCTGAAACGCGACCGTGGCATGGACCATCTCAAGTAAATTCCAGGAACGAGGCGATAACCTCGTCACTTCTAAGTACCCCCGACTCCACGGAATCTGGGAAGCGACAAAAAAATGGGCTCATTTCATTGTCCTTTTTGTGCCCGTCCATCTCGATCTCTCTCTCCTTAAGTCTTTCACGTGATGGGTGACACGGCAAATCCTTTTTACTCGAGAAAAATAGGGGTGCACGGTGCTTGTGAAAAAGGAAGTTTTTGTCCATGATAGGATCATTATAATTGCTCATTTTCTCGAATTGATGAGATGATGTATGAGACGTCATTATAACTACACATTTTCTCGAATTGATAAGATGATATACGAGACTGTTTGTATAATTTCTGTTCAAGCTCTCTTCGTATGCTATAATTACCTTTGTTTAAGTAGGTTGGCATGTATTAAAGGAGGGAATTATAAAAAAAAAATCATAAATATATTGTATGAATATCAATTCAATTATAAGTTTTTTAATGTGGTCAATTTAATCATAAACTTTTCGGCTATTTTTCAACATAGGCATTCCGGCCAATTTTGTCTGGATATCACTCACTTGGTTAGTCAACATCGGTTGTGATCGGTGCTAAGGTTCATAATTTTTGCACATTTTTAAATTTTCCTTTTTCCTATCTATTTCCCAATTTTCCTCCATTGGCCACTATGCCTTGATGATGGCCCTCCCTTGGCGGCTAGTTGAGGGATATAGAAATAAAATAAAGAAAAGAAAAGAATAAAAAATATTGTTAAAAAATTGCAAAAATTGTTAACGTTAGCATTGATCAATCATGTCATGTAGGAAGACTAGCATCCACATCATCAATTTTCCAATCAAAATTAATCGAATTGACTCTAAATTGACAAATTGCCAAAAGTTTTACAATTAAATTGGATTGAATTAACATCCGTACAATAAGTTTAATGACTTTTTAATAACTCTCTCTTGAAATGGAAGAGCCGATTATTTGAAGTGGGCTTTTCATTAAAAAGAGGCACAAGTGTAAGGCTCCATTTTATTTTCTAGGTCGTCTTACGTAGAACCATCCGTATGGTAATGGACGCTACGAGTAACACCGAACTTCTCGATCGTTTTTGTTCGCAATTCTAAACACAGAAAAAGATTTGGTGCTTGGAATTAGCGTTTCTTAGCTAACTCCGTGCTTCTATTAAGACTGATTGTTTACACCGCTAATGAATTGGCCCGAGCTCTAAGTAAACAAGGGGATGACATATGATATTCGTTTGTAATGAGAAAGCCCAGGCCTTTTTGGTGTGCAGCCCAAATCCAAATCTCGTGGATCTGGACTTTTGAAATATACCCCGGGGATTTAGTGAGGGCGCGTTTGGTAACGATTACATTAGGGAGGCGATTCGATCGAACCGATTCTTTTTGATTACATTTAACCGATTCTAAGATTTTGTTTGTTTCAGAACTATCCAAAATTTCTAATTCGGAAGAGAATCAGTGCGTTTGCATCACCGTGTTCATTAATTTGCATTCCAAATCAATTTCTTTTAATTTTTAAATAATTTTTTTACTTTTTTTCTTTGTTTTCTTTTCTTTTTTTCATTTTTCCTTTGTTTTCTTTTTTTTTTTTTTTTTCATTTTTTCATTTTTTTCTTTTCATTTTCCTTTTTTTTTTTTCTTTTTTTCCTTTTTTTATTTTCTTGTTTTCTTTTCTTCATGCCCTTCTTTTCTTTTTCTCATCTTTTTCTTTTCTTTTTCTCATATTTTCTTTTAAATTCTATTCCAATTATTTTTTAATTACCTTTTTAGATTAAAATAAATTTGATATTGAATTTTCATAAACCATTCACTCGATTAATTATATTTTTATACTAAGTAATAAAAATATTAACTAATCAATTTTTATTATATAGTAAATAATAAAAATATTAACTAATCAATTTTTATTATATAGTAAATAATAAACCATAGTATAAACTATACTAATATCCCTACAATATGTAATAAATAAAAATACTAAATTATAACATAAAATTAAATATGTATTCTATATACAACAAATATATATTTCATACTAGGAAGAAATAAAAATAAAATATAGAAATAATTTTTTTTTTTTTTATTCGGCACTTTTGATTCTCTTTTTTGATTCTCGGACGGAGAATCATATTTTTTCGATTCGAATTCTTGTCCAAAAGCGATTCTGGGAACAAATTTGTTCCCGAATCGATTTTGACAAAAATTTACCAAACGCGATTCGGGCGGCGGATTAGGGAACAAAGAATCGATTTCAAGATATTTGTTTGGATGGTTACCAAACAGGCCCTTAGTGTGCGGCCTTTTTGGTGTGCAGCCCAAATCCTATCCTTCGTTACAAAATTAGACCAGCAAGACCACTACTCTCAGCGGTACAACTGGCTCGAGCTCTCTCCCTTTCATGAAAGGGAGAAGTTCGAATCCTAGAGGCATCGTTAAGGATTCTTACTTTGAGTACTATGGTGGTAGGTTCTGCAGTCGTTCTCCCAGGATTTGCTCGTCAATTGTCCGTTTACGGGATTCCCTAAGTTACCAAAAAAAAAATAAAAATTAGACTAGCAAGATCTAATTTCCCACCAGATTAGCAACAGTATCTTTCGGCCATATCGGTGACACGTAGATTGCTGTTTCAGGTTCCGTACAGAAATTTATCAAGCAAAAACGCTTGTGTGTTCCCTTTTCTCACTTTTCAAGCTAGAATTGCAGACAATTGTGCACACCACACGCAAGTCAATACTAGTCTTCCCCTAACTTATTAGGAAATTCTAAGACCTGCACATTAGATGACTGCCTGATTCAACTCGAAGAATATGACTAAATCGAGGATGAAGGGGAAATATGGGAAGCCGATCTAATTTGACACAATCATTATATTGACACTTGAATTTTCCCAACAATGAAGGTGGGAAAATTCAAGTCACGGTGAGTCTCGCTTCTTGATGTCAATTTAGCAATGGTGTGTAGAATTCGGCTTTTATATATCGTATTTTCAAGAAAATGGTCGAAAGGCTAAATTTTTTGTCAAACAAAAGTATATGACCTTTGATCAAAAAAATTATTAGAATTTCGTTGGTTTTCAATTTTGTTTAAAATGTTTGATTTAGATATAATGAAATTTAGAAAAGCTCAAACCGAAATAAAGAGATTTTAACATATGAAGCCGATGGATTGTTTAGAGCATGACCTTGGCATCGCATGATTTATTCGCATAAGCTCACCCTAGGTATGATTGCACCAAGTGGCATAAGAAGCTTAGTTTTTCTATTTAGAAAGAGATAAATAAAAATAGGGAAAATTCCAAATAATAGCACGAAATATCATATTTTTTTTAAAATTAATGTTGGAAGTGGATTCGTGTCAAATAATTGCCTAAAATAGTTATAGTTATTTCAAAGAATGGCTTGAAATAACCGTAATTATTTAAAATAAGGGCATAAAGTGATAATGATTGTTTCAAATAAGAGCCCGACTTTTGGCCGGCTAAATATTCTGACCGGTTAACAGTGTTTTTGTCCAAATATAATTTTAATTTTAAATCATTTTTTAGTCTTTTCTTTTCTTTTTATTTTTGGTGAGGACTTAGTGAATAAGAAAGAAAATCCAGAAAAAAGGATAAATGATTTTTTTTTGGTCAATAAAAAAAAAAGATAAATGATGAAAATGTCATTAACTAGCTAGAAAATCATGCTTTGATATGAAATAGACATAGCCACTTCAAGTCACTATATTTGAAATAAGATCCTCTTCGAGCCCATTATTAAAAAAATAATGATACTTCAAGCTCTTGTTTAAAATAAAATTCACTTATTACCCAAAAAAAATGATGATAATGCATGTATTTATATAGAATTTTCGCCAAAAAACGAGGCTTCCTTTATTGCGCTCACGGGGACCCTCCTCCTTCTCGGTCGGACCCGATCAGCCATCTCCGCCGTCGCCGTCCGACGACCTCCTGCCAGCGCCCTCTCTCGCACGAGACTCCTCTCCCCCGGTCCCCAAGCCTTTCCGGCGAGCCTCTTTGGTCGTCTGGTTCGAGTCTCTCTTCCCCGAGGATCTCGGTTCGCAGACATTGCGACGCCGCCGCCCATAGTTCGATTCATCCCGAACTCGCCCTCTAGCCGCCGTCCTCGACCCGGGTAGGGACCTCCGCGGTTAAACCGAGATTCGTTCTTTTCGTTAGTCCGCGCGCGTCCTGGGTTCGAGGGGAGCTGCTGTAGTTGGTCTCGGATGTTCACTTGATGACGAGTTCGAGTTCTAATGAAATGGTCGATATCTTCTCCTCACTTCGCGCTCACCACGTGCTCGACGAAATGCGTGAATCGAACCCGTGTTAGTTTTGACTGTGTTGGACGGATTTTGGGTCACTGGGAAGTGTGGCGTTGATGTTCTGCTGTTCTAAGTTTTGAGCTTTGATCCAAATTTCGCTATGCCTCCTGCATGCCTTCTGTTGGCTTCGGTAAAAGATGATGATGGAGAGAGCGTGAATGAAGAGGATGATGATAGGCTTGAAGTGTGGGCTGGTTATGGTTCTTATGGAGTGAGAGCAGGGTGTTGTGGTTCATCCGAGTTATAGATTACTCTGGTACTGCATTGAGTGAGGTTTTACTATCGTGTTATTGTTCATAAGTCGGTTACAATGTGATTTCTTTTGATTGAATAATGACAATGAGGACTTATTTGAAGTATAGAAAAGAGAATGATGAGAATATTTCTATACAGTTTTTCCTTGTTAAGGCTCCATGTGCATTTAGCCTAATCTCTGCCGATTGGCTTTAGTTCAAAACACTGCAGGAATTATCAATGGCGATAGTTATCTAGCATATTAGGCCTCATTTGAGTTTATGATTCCAATTAGCCAATGACGGCATTTTCTTTTTAAATTTAAAAAACACGAGTTTATGATTCCAATTCCACCTTCCTCTTTCAATAACTTTTTATAATCAACTATAATTGACATTTTATAAAATAGATTAAATAATTGGGAATAAAAAAAATTTGGGAACATAAATTTTTATTCTCGTACCAAATGCGTTTTTGTTCTTTTTTTTGTTCCGAGAATAGAAATTTTGTGTAGTTACCAGATGCGTTTTTTTGCCTAGAAACTGTTCCCAGGAAGAAATATAAAAAATCGTTTCGAACAGAAATTGTTAGGAACAAAAACGTTCCCAAATGCATCCTTAGCGGCTGACTCTAAAAGCTAGAGTCAAACTAGTATTGAGGTTACAATCACACCAAATCAGATTGGCTTCCTGAATTTCTCCGTCATCACTCTATTCAGATAAATTCTTTTGAGTCGAATCCCGTATTAATTTGATGTCCATGTCTTAGAGTTTCCTAATTAGTTCGGGAAGACTGGTATTGACTTATGTGTAATGTGCCCAACTGTTTGCAATACTGGCTTGAAAGTGGAAAAGGAAACATACAAATGATTTTTTTCAAGTAATTTCTGTATGGAACATCCTGAAATGGTGGTCTGTATCTTGCTGATATGGCTGAAAGATATTGTTGCTAATGTGGTGGGAAATTACTCTTGCCGGTCTGATTTTGTATTTTCATTTGATGAAGGATAGGATTGCTTGAGCATAATGAAGCATATTTTGAAGATAATAGCCTTGTTGGTGGCTATCTCTGCCATGTGGATTGGTCTCCTGGAGATGTCTGTAGTTCCACGAAATCAGACTTGGTTGGTGAGAATCTTTTTAGTTGCCTCTCCCTTCTCTGACCTCCTTTACACTTGTAAGATCCTTGCATAGCCTGATGTTTTGAATTTTTAATTGTCCTTCAGCTGCCAATATACTTCATTGTTTCACTGGGATGCTATGGGTTGCTAATGGTTGGCATCGGCCTAATGCACTTTCCAACTTGTCCTCACGAGGCAGTGCTGTTGCAGCAGGTATTTCGTCTTTCGAAATTTCTTAAATTTGTTATCGGACAAGGTTCATACGTCCATAATCTGTTTCGACCCTCAGTGGGTTCCGTTTCTCTTTGTATTTGTTTCTTTTCCCTCTGGTTGTTTTAATGGTGCTAGCATGTATATATTTGTGAGGATTATACTGAGTCTCCTCGTTAGAATTTCTTAGCTAAGAATATTACTGGTAGTGTGTTGCATGCGAAGTGCATGAGTGAATGCCTAAAAGGAAATTATCTCGAAGGAGCTAGTTTTGTTGCCTATATATTTTTTTTCTCATCTCATATGAAGAACATCATCGAGATTATGACCTTCGAACATATTTGGTCTCTTCCAACATTTCTTGAAGAAAGTCTGTGTATGTTTTCGGATTTGATACTCGAATTGTATTTTTCAAGACATCACTTGGTTTCATGTTCAGGTAGTCTATGAAATCTTGTCCAGTCTTTTAGGTTGGCACTTTGCTGCTTGTTTTATCAGGTTTCTAGGAGCATTCCATTTAACTTGTTACCCCCAGGACATATGGAAGTGGTAAATTATATGACTCCAGTATCATATATCATTGTATTTCCATAAGTTTGAGTTTGTCTTAACCTCGAGAAGCAATTGGTCTGAGATTCAAAACAATACCTATGGTATTTACTCAATGGCTTGTCAGTAACCACTCTATGTATGTTGTTTGGGGGGTGCTGGGTGGTTTAGGGGAAATATAGTCCCCTAGGAGCTAGTTGAGTATTTCAGGTTACTGTGGATTATCTTTTTAGTGACGTAATGGGTCACGTTGCTTAAGCAAAAGAAAGAAGAGGACTTGTTACCAACAGAAGAGGAGTTGTTACCGGATTTAATCTAGCGGGTGGTTTTAAGGAACTACATGCTTCAAGAACTAGCGGAGCATTGTGGACAACTGTGAATTCTATTGCCAGTGGGGTAAAAGGGACGCATTCTACATCGAGAGGACTTGTTACTCGATTTGGTGTATTAACCGGCCCGCCTGTGGTAAGGCTGACTCCTGAGTCAACCACAGGAGTATGGGGTAACCCAAACCTGACCTTACATCTAGCGCGATTTCTTGCTCTCTGAGTAGGCAGCTCATGCTTGTTGTGCTTGGTGCCTCTGGAAGGAGTGGCAGAAGCCTGTGGTGAAATATTTATGATGTGATAATAGGATGGCACACAGCTGCGATGAATCATATGAATTTGGTCTTTCAGAATAATTGCTCCATTGTTGGACAATTTGCTGGAACTTAACAATGGATTCCATACCTGCCCATTTCTTTTACGCACATTTTAGTTCAGTTTGATTTTTTAAAAACTAGAACATATAGTTTAAGCTGAGGCAAGTGAGTTGGATCTTTTGCAGGACGTTGTCGAGGCCAAGCATTACTTGAAGCAAAGAGGAGTCGATGTTGCTTCTGAATGATTTGACTTACTAAACTCATTTACACACAGAACATTCCAATTTGAGTGGAAATTGATCTCCCAGTCTTCCGGGAATAGAGCAGCTGATGAACATTTACTCAAGCTTTTTCGTCAATATTGAGCGGGTTAAGTCATCATCTATTAATGAAAAGTAATGCTCTTGGTTCTCATGCTTGTAGGCGAAATCGAATTTTTGTTCGTTGTCCACCATCCTTTGGCCATTTTTTTAATGTATAGTCGTACAGCTCTCTCTCTCTCTCTCTCTCTCTGGGTTCTTTTGATTATGCGTTCTTTGATGTACTGATTGCCTTTGATTATAGACATGATATAATCATTGGTTATAGACATCTTAATCCAAATATATTGATATGTTTGAGCAATCATCGAACTTTTTTTGCCTTTGAAAAAGAGGATATGTCCAGGTCCAGTCAAAGATGAGAACATAATTTTGGGGTAATTTCTTCACTATGCCAATAGTGGGGGAAAAAGGCCCACCGCCAAAATTAAAAGAGCCCGGACCATTTGGAGTTGCTTTTTTTTCTTATAAAAAAAAAAGAGAAAGAAAAAGAAAAGTCTAACATTTTGTTTTAATGTTTTCGACGAGAATAAAAATATTTTGCGTTCTAGCAAATCATGTAAAAGTAATATGTCAATTTACAACGAATTTATAAATCAAGATTTGATATTGTGTTAATGGTTTTCGGTATTTTATGTATATTATTATGTAAAGCGAAGAGATGATCTCAATTAATTTTTCTTTAAATCTTCTCAATTACTTATTTTATACATATTGAAACTATGAGTAAATGGGTAAGTAAATAATTTAATTGGTACACTTGCATATTTGGAAATTGACATAAAAATTAGTTCGCAGTAAATTTGACATACATGTATCAAGAGTTTTTATGACGTAAATATTAATTTAACATAAATGTGATATAAAAATTAGTTTGAAATAATTACAACTATGAAAGAGAATAGCATGTTTTGTGACTCTTATCTCAATTAGGACTATCAATTGAGAACAATTGTGGTTGTTAATAATGTGGGTCGCATATATAAGGGCCCACACAATCAATAATTGAGATGGACTTATTGCTATTATCTGCATTTAACATCTCCATCTTCCCTTCCAATGAGGGTCTCTTCTACCATGGTTCACAAAATAATCTTTCACCAACGAATTCTTGAATACAACTATTTATTTTATTTTTTCTAACATGCATTTATTTTTTGGAAAAAAATTAACAAGCATCCTCGTATCAATTTGCACTGTGTTATGAAAGCTTACAATTAACATTCCCAGTCATACGTGACATCTGGTCCAAACCCACCTTCCGTTTTTGCTCTTTTTCGCCATTCATAATCCACCCACAGTGCAAAATCACTTGTCCAGAACCCTAATACTTCCACTGCTAGGGCTGAGCCCCTCGTCCTCGGGTGCTGCTGGCGTTCGCCGCGGCGTTGCTCCTCCGCGCAGCAGTCGAGCTGTGACCCACCGAGCTTTTGATGGGGTTGAGCTTGACTCAAATCTGTCGAGCTCCGTCGGCATCGAGCTCAACTTGATAGATCTCTCCACCTAACTCGTTGCTAACGAAACTAAAGTGAAGCTCGATTGAGATCTCTCGAGCTCGACATCAGCCATGTCTGAGAAGAGAGAGAGAGAGAGAGAGATGCATAGAAAACTTGATGAGTGTTGGTGGCGTAGTGCCGGTCGATGTCGGTGGTGCAGCCCACAATGGAGGGAGAGAAAGCAAGTTGAGATAGAGATGGAGAAATGCGAAATGGGATAGAGTTCGAATGAGTTCGTAGTTGATTGATCCTTCTGGATTTCAGAATTTCGTATGAAGATTGCCAATGGCAATTTTTCCAAATTCGAAATGTAAATTGTTATTGAAATAAAAAGCGGGGATGATTTTTGAAATTTTGCTTTATATATATATATATAACTTTGACCTTATCTGTATTTCATCGCTAATTCCATAAAATCAGATTTTTGTGATCTTCTCATATTCATACTCACATCATGTGAATATTGGACATTTTAGATACGGCAAGGCATTGTTATTGCATTTTATTTTTTTATTGGTAGAACTCAATTTATTGACATTTCATGATTAAGATCATAACAAGTCCTTTTCTCTACTTTTCCTCTTCTCCTCCTCATCATAATTAGAAAAAAAAAAGGTTATTTATAATTTTAGTAATATATGGTGCGATGGATGTAATCGATGCCACAGAAAATTTGTATGAATAATGTGCATTCCCTACAATCGAGGTGTTATTGAAAAAGGGAAAAACGATAAGTTAACTCATTTCATCTCTTTAAACACGTGAATTGAAAGAATGGAGAGTTGAAGTCAAAGGTGGCTATCACATCTCGGCCATCGACTGCTTTTCCACTTAATGCTTATTGAAACCCCATCGAGTCAAACCCACCATAATTAGAGAAGAGAGAACTCAGCCCGCTTCCCTTTTTTTTCTTCTAGGGCAGCCTGAAAATTTAGAAGAGATTGTACGAACTTTCCACTAATGCAAACTTGCGCGACCCATTCTCTCTCTCTCTCTCTCCATCTCCATCTCTTGGGAGGCTTTTGCTCGAAAGTTGCACGTCCAATCAAAAATCTCCAATTGCATGAACCACCGGGTGAGTATCACAGAGCAAGATTTCCCACCAACCCAGCCACGATTGATTACTCAGTGGCGATGTTTGCCTTAAATGCACGAGACACGACTTGACATGCAGAAGGGCCGATCCGAGAAGCAGAAATTCCTGCAAGCACGCGCGAGATTCAGATGGAGTTTAACTGCCTATTCTGCCTATTTTCTCAAATCAGCGGTATATGAGACCGCATGTATAATTCCTTTTCGTACTACTCATTATTTAATTAAAATAATTAATTAGTCAAGCGGGATCTTCACTTCGAAAAAGGAGTATCGCTATGACCCTTCATTTGATTTATACGTTGACTTATGCACGATGATCTATACGTGAAGTAATTCCAAACTTCTGGAACATCTTAATTCTAATTCTAAACACAAAGGATTAGGTGCTTAGTGGTCGTTCCTTTTTCAAAAATATCAAAAATAAGGAGCTTGAAATTAGCCTTCCTTTTTGGCTAATTGTATCCTTCTTGATGAAAAGTGTGGATAATTGGTTTGTGGTTACTAAGTGTAACCTCACCACATAAGGGGAGTCGAAACTCCCATGAGAATTTTTGTAGCCTGTCCGTTTGATATATAGTAATGGCAAGCTCCATTAATGCATTTTTTATTTTAACGTTTCAATAGTGCTTGCACGACCCACGCCCCCAATTGGTACAATATATTTTTCCTTTTGTTATTTTACATTTAGGTAATATTGAGATTGGGACAATAATCCATATGAAGTTTTTTAAGAGCTTGCTTAGGTTCGAAAGTAGCTGTTCCTTGGGCACAAAAATACTTGTTTATTCTTAAGTGATCATTAGGTTGATTGTTATATCGCTAATAAAATGGCATAAGCTTTGTCTAAGCGAACACCCATATGACATATGATTTTCATGTTTGAACTATAAAGAAAGGGCCAAAACATGTATTGGCTACTGAGATAGCCTGTCAAAAATCTGTGTAAGGATTGCTCAATTTGGACTTGTGCTGCACTCCTCTCCCCAACTAGTCCTGTCAATGCTTTTCTTGGCCAGACTTTATGGTGCACCTCGTTAGAAGACCCAAGCCGCACCACCTCGAACGCCTAATTGTGCTTTTCAAGATCAAAAGAGATTCGAGAGGGAAAAAGATACACGAGTGTAGTAATTCATTGGTTTGTGGTTACAGAGTACAACCATAGTACAAAGAAAGAAATGAAACTCCTATAGGAATCTCTACGGCCTGTTTGTTTGATATACAATGACGACGAGTTCCATGTATACGCTTTTTATTTTAACGTCTCGGTATCCACGTGCCTTACACCCCTAATTAGTACGATATTTTCTTCCTCTTGTTATTTTACATCTAGGTGATTCTGAAATCCAGATAAGAATCCAAATGAAGCTTTTTAGGGACTTGCATTAGTCCAAAATTAGATGTTCCTTGAGCATGAAAATAAATGTTCATTCTTAAGTGATCATTAGGCGGATTGTTATACCACCAATAAAATAGCATGAGCTTTGTCTAAGTGAACACCGGGATGATATGATTTTCATGTTTGAACTATAACGAAAAGGTCGAAACATATACTAACTACTAAGATAGCCCATTGAAAATCTATTTAGGACTGCTCAATTTGGACTTGGGCTGCACTCCTCTACATGTCCTCATCTAGTGTTGTCAACGCTTCTCGACAAGCCTTTCTAGTGCGCCTCGCTACAAGACCAAGCTACACCATCCGAGCACCTAATAGTGCTTTTCGGGATCGAAACATTTAGTGATTCGAACTTGAAAGTTGAGAGAGGAAAACGAGCACGCTTTGCTCTTGGAATTCATTCGGATGTCACGTTTCTTTCACGCCGAGATGGTACAAAGGTGAACTCCGCCGAGAGCGGCAGCTAATCTCCAATGTTTTGGAGTTTAATGAGATCGGTTTTAATGAATAGTGGCTAAGGAAATCGAGTATTCTCTGATATTAATCAAGCTTTGCTTAAGTACGCAAGCACGATGAAATAGTATGTTTTCTCACTCTTCAATTTAAGGAATTGCATGGAAAGTCTTTGCCACGCGTATGCAATCGATTTGGACTTCGCGAAGCTGCGATTTGGTCAGCTAACTTGGGGATGTCAACCCGATCGGATTCCAAGCTTTGCTCGTCAAAGGACGTCGTTTCCCTTTCGATAGCTGATAAAAGCAGGTGTCTACTCGCTCGCTGATATCCTGTCACGTCTTGAATCCTGCTGGCCTACGTAGCCCTTTCTTTGACCAACATAATAATAATAATAATAATAATAATAATAATACTAACGATGACTTTTTTTTTTCAGCTTTTGCTTTTAATGTTTGAAATTTAATGGTTTTTATTTGGCGTGAAATTATTGTTTCAAAGAAATGCTCCTTCGTATTTTCTCGAAAAATTGTATAAGGGAAATTATTTTCGGTGTCAACGACCATTTTTGCATAGACGTTTTTGTTAACCATGAAGATGCTTTCTATTGATTCATTATCGTGAGTAATATATACATCCATTTCTAGAAAATTATTTTTCGAATTTTTTTATGGATGACTTTCGAGTGCGAGGAAAACGATGCAATATATTGATTAATTTCTAAACTAACTAGTATTCATATATTTATATATATTGATGAAATTATTGAAATCTAAAGGGCAAATACCATCGAAATTTCCCTAACTTTTGCCACGTTGGCACTAACATCTCAAGTTTTTTTTGTCATAAAAAATCCAAATTTATACACATATAACATATATACCATTGATTACAGTTTCGTTCAAAATATATTTGTCTTATCGGTATAAATTCGAAATTTTTTTTTGACAACAAAATTTAGATATTTATGTCCCAATAAAAAAATTTATGGTTTTCGATAATAAAATAAATATTTTGAATGGCATGGGATTTTCATTTCAAGGCTGTTTGGCACCTGTCCCGCGGCCCCACCGTCTACTGCACGGTGGCGGCGGAGCTGCACTTTCGTACCATTTTCCACGATTCCTCCTTTTTTTTTTTATTTTTTATTTTTATTTTGCAGAAGACCCTTTGCCCACCTCACGCGGGTTATCCCTTTGCCCCCTCATCTTTTCCGAAATTCTAATTACCTCCCCGAGATTCTCACCAACTTCCGGGCCCCCGCCCCGACTCTCGAGGAGTTGACTCGAATCTCCCCACGCCTCTCGAATTATTAACTTATCATTTCAGGTGTCCATCTTGAATTTTCTTTAATATTCATCATCAGAGGCAGAGGCAGAAACTCATCAGTGCCCTGACCTTCCAATGGTGCATGGCTCCATTATTGCATCGGGAAAAAAAAATTGTGGCTTAAATATTTATGTCATGGAAATGATGGAATAAAAAAATTTCTCCCTCTTTCGAGGACGAAAGCAATCTACTTACTCTTCATGATTTTTTATATAGTTGGAATGATAATTGGTCGCATGAAATTTTTAATGCCCTCAATATTTAAATATGAATTCGATTTTCTTATGCTGTTTCATTACGTAGGAGCATACTTTGCTCAATTGATATGGACAGTTATTTGGACCTTTGGCTATTGTGCTCGTTTTAAGCACATTTCTTAAACCGATAGATTTGACTTATCGTGATCATCGATATTGATGTTCTAGGCCCGTGCCTATAGTTAACCCATGCCTCATTGGGCATGCGTGAATCGGGAAATTTATATATAACTGCAAAGAATAATTTACTGTTTTTGGAGAAAGAAGTTGGATTTTTAACATAATAGAACTTCTCAACGAGTACCCTTTAGTAGTTAACTAAAAATAGAAATGGCGCTATTCAAGGCACCTTAAGAACAAAAACAAAATTACACATTCTAAAGGAATTAAATGCTTCAAAAAGAAAAATTCGCATTCCGATACCATATTAATAACACTTAAAAAATGCCAATGGCCACATTTGAACGCTTTACTCAACATAACAAGAAGTTTAAATAAAGTCACTAATCTTAGAAAACCCTATAAATTTTAACGTCATTTAATACTCTAATTGTTCGCCCCCCCCCCCAAAATGAATGCTTTGGGCAATATTTTTCAAAAAATAATTATGGAAAATATTTTCAGCATGCATGCAAGCATCTAGACATTAATTATTACTTTTGATAAAAAAGAATTCTCGAGCTAATTCTTTTAAATGACAATGTTTTTCAAATTATTCAGAATAAAACGAAATCTTAAATCATGGCCAACCTTTCGTGTTTTTCAAAGCGGAATTGGACGGGCTATCATTGCACTCGAGGGGCCGCTCGACTAAAGGGGCAAGCGTCCACATCAATTCCTGGTTAGGTTCTCACTTCACGAATTGGTCAAAAGCCAGAAGAGAAGACCGAGAACTGCATGAAATCAACGCATGAGCAGATCAACGCGAGTTGGGCAGGGGGGAATTCTGGAGAAAAAAAAAATTGGGGGGGGAGAAAAAGAGAGAGCAAAAAAGAGAATAGCGACGAGAGCTTGCAATTTTTCAAATCGGCAAATGGGAAACAGAGAGAGAAACGATTTGTTTATTCCGATTCCGCTTTCGAGAAATCAGGTGGCAGAAAAAGAGAGAAACCCCCCCAATAAAAATTCGGGGGAGAGAAAAGGACGTGTTGGCCATGGAAAGAGAAAAGAAGAAAAGAAGAAGAAAGATTGCAATGCACTAAAACCTCACGCTTCTTTACTAAACTCCTGCCTTTGCTCTGCTCTCTCTCTCTCTCTCTCTCTATCTCTCTCTTGCCCTCTTCCTTTTTCCATCCCTTCCAACCAACCCAAGAATCGCAGCAAGTCAAAGAAAACGAAAAGAGGTCGAACTTTCAGGAGGTGGGTCTGTTCAAATTCTTGGCCAGAGTAAAACAGAGAGATTTCCCCCATTTCTTTTGTTGTTGCCATCTTCTTTACCTTCGCGGCCTGTAAGTCTCAAGAGAAAGGTTACATCCGCCGTGGACCCAAGAAGGTCAAAGCCCCGCTCTCTGCACGATGATGGGTAGTAGTACTACTACTACTTATCTTCCGTGAGGTCTCTCGAATTAGGGTTTTCTTGATCTTCGCAGCCCCCCAATATTTATCTTTTCTTTCTTTTTTTCTTTGCTTCTCTCGCAGTCCACCTAGAAAAGCTACGAGGGCTTCGCACCAGTTCCGTACGGGGCTGCTTCAGTGCGTAGCGTGTACTATCTCGTCTCAGGTGGTGTTTCGCTTTTATGGGGATGTCCTTGGCGGGGGCGTTTTCGAAGATTCTTGTAGCTCCGTAGCTTGTCCCGTGGGGATTTGGTAAAGGGCCGATCGTCAGGTTTCTTTCCGTTAAAGTCGCGATTTTTAAGGGGAGCGAGGGCGTTTGAGCTGGTAAAGTTCGAAGCTTTTTGAGTTCGGCCGTCAGGGTTGTGTCCTGGAGATAACTGGAGGCGAAGGGGTGCGTTCCGGTCCGGTCAGCATCCGTTGACTCAGGAGATGGTTGGGGGTTGGTGGTGGCGGTGGTGATGATGATTCATGGGTAGTAGGACTAGAGCTGGCGGTGGTGGAGATGATGGCAGAGTTGTGAACGGCATGCCGAGCTTCGTCCCTCAATTACCCACTTCGAATTCCATGTAAATTTCTCCCCTTGATCGATCATTTGCTTTATTTTTTGAAGATCTCGCGTTTTTCTGTTTGCCCCTGTTGAAATCGGGACTACATATGATTGCTTGTGTTGAATTGGTGCGCCTTTTATTGCTAAGGGCTGGCTATGTTCTTCATATGAAGTGGTTTTCTGTTTTTTTTTTTTTTTTTTTTTGAACAAGAAGTGGTTTTCTGTTTAAATAGAAGAAAAGTCACCTTCCTTTATAAAGTTGCTGGAAATGAACAAAAAAAACTGGGAATCTGAGTTTGGGAATCGGAAAAGGGCGAGAAATAGCAATCCGCATCTTTGCTTCTTTTGCAGTTTTATTGGGTCTTTTGGGTTGGTGGCAGAATGTTAAACTTGGCATTCTCTTTGCATTCTTCATGTTATATTGCCACACGATCACTAATGATCTGTTTGCAATCAAATCTGGAAGCAAATATGGCGTATGATTTCGTTAGTCACGTTAGTATGTTTCTGGTTGGTCTTTTAGTCACTACTTCATTTTATTTCTCCAATTATTGGAGGGGGATAAATTAGCCTGGCAAGTTGCTGTAAGCTCTATCCAGAGAATTCAAAGTGTTAATAGTTTTGAACATATGGGAAAACAAAAAGGTGATAGTAAAGTAGCTTGGTAGTGGAAGAGTTTGCCTAACTATATTCTGTTCCCATAGCTTTGGTGGACTGCAATTTGATTCTGTACATCTTTTAATCAATAAGGACGTTCTCTTTATCGCTTCTCTGAAAGAGAATGTGTGTTCTTCTTTGAGCATTGTCAATTTAGAAATGCTGCATTTATCATCTATTGAATGAGGAATCTTGATTCACTCAAATAAATGCCAAAATCTCTGTCATTGGGTGTAGAATAAATGCTTTATTGAGATAATAAATTGCTTTGTCGCTGCATCTTGCTTCTCTCCTGTCTGACAATAATTTGAATTGCCCTGGAGTGTGGCCTCCTGTTATTTCTTGTCATTCTATAAGGTATAGTTTAGTTTTGAAAATCAATACTAAAGTGAGTGTTTATGATTCTTAGGGGATCAGAAGGAAACTCCATTCGTTCTTCTCGAATTACAGACTATGGAACACTTGAGCAGTCTCTTGGATACCGCATAGAAGATGCAGTTGACCTCAGCAGAAGTATGTGCCTGTGCATATGTTTTATTATCCTCTGCTTCAACAAGTGCTTCTATAGAATGTCAAGAAGTTGATAATATTGCCAAATGGATGGCCATACAAATATCTCTCTTTACTTTCTTCTCCATTGTGCCCATGAACAGTGAATTGAACTCTTGCTTTACGTTGAGCCTGTGGCACGTGATCGCATGTCCCCCACCATTTAGGTTAACTGCTTATGGCTGATTTGCAGTTTAATTCGTTTTGGTTGTGTATTTTTGTCCACATATTGCTTCCCAAGGCCATGGTCCTTTGTGGTGACATTTGTCATTCGTTGGAGCCGAGGCTCTGCTACTATCATAGCTCTTTAAAAGGCCTTATCTGCTAAGTAGTGCTCGAGTATGCTCTAATTAGTATGAAGTGACTAATTACAGGATTTCAGTCTTTGAATTTGGTAGGATGTTCCTGTTGCCATTCTTGGTAGCCTGTCTTGAGAGTCAAATCATTGTCGTCTTAAATACTGATGACAGCACCTTGTTGTTAATTTGCAATGAATAATAAGTTGCTAACACATGTAATTTTTGGGTTTATTGTCCTTCCATGTTACTTGGGCTACATTTTTCATTTGGTAAATTTGTTGCCTGCAGATCCTGTCTTCAATCAGATGAAATCAAGTGCCCAGGCCCTTGGGGCTGATGTCCAATTTGGTTCTTTGAATAAGGTCAACTTTTCTCAATTGTTCATGCAGTTTCTGTTATAGTAAATGAGAAGTAACTTATTGTTGTCTCTTTCTTCTCTTTTCTTATACATTGCGAATTCAGTCCCTTTCATCCTCAGACAGAAATCTTTCTGTGAATATTGTGGGGTCTCAGACTCTATCTATGCATAGAGAATCACAATCAAACTTAGTATCAATACCTGGTGCTCATCGTGAGAACTGGGGGGATTCCACAATGGCAGATTCCAGTCCAAGGACAGATACCTCAACAGACGACACAGGTGACAAGAATCACAGGGTGATGTCTCCTACGCCATCTCAATGTTTTTATTTTTTTTTAGCTTATATCTCTCTATCTGCCAATTTCTGTTCAGAATGTTGCAGTATGCACTATTTTGATTTGACAAGTGATCTAAAGTTAATGGCACAAAAATAAAAAAGAAAAGACAAATATATGGCTTCTTTCTGCGATATGGTGTGGTGCGTGATGTTTGATTACTGTTTTTAAATCTTCTGTACTCAATCATGCAGTTCGAAGGGGGTCAATTGGGTGTTGCAGCAGCTTCTGATTCCAGTGACAGATCAAAAGAAAAAGCCACAGATCAAAAGGTGCAAATTTTATCATCTGTCTTAATATCACTTCAGATGGGGATTATGATTTCATGGTTTACCATCAAATTCTGCAGACTTTACGCAGGCTTGCTCAAAACCGTGAAGCTGCCAGAAAGAGTAGATTAAGGAAAAAGGTGGGTCTCATGATTAGTTTTTTTGCCAGTAGTGGAAAAGCTGAATTCTGATCCAGCTTCGTCAATCATTCTTTACTTTAAAAAAAGTTTACCAGCTTGGATGATAGTTAGATCTATGTTTTCTCATTTCTACCTCATCTGGTTGCAGGCATATGTCCAACAACTGGAGAGTAGCAGGCTGAAACTCACCCAACTAGAGCAAGAACTGCAGCGAGCCCGTCAGCAGGTTCAATTTTGTATTGCTCCGTTTTGACTTATATAGGTGATGTATCCCTCTGTGTTTGAATCAACTCATTTGTCTATATATGTAGGGCATTTTCATTTCAGGTAGTGGAGAACAATCCCACTCAATGAGCGGAAATGGTACTTCAACATTTTCTCATTCTCTCTTCTCATTATGAATTATGTTTACTTTGGTTGAAATTATACCGTGCTAGAAAACTATATGGTGGTGTTGTTTTTAAGATTGTGAAGTTTGAAAATAGTGTGGAGGGGTCTTTACCAGAAAAAAAAATAGTGTGGAGGGGTTGCCAATCTCATAGTGATGTACATAAATTTTCCGGAGCACAGGAAGTTGTAAATTTGAGAGGAGCAACATTCCACAGGCTATGGAATTAAGCAGCGAAAATTGGAAGCACAATTTAACCCATCCCTGCATGGGCTTTTGCTGTTTTTCCTTCTTTGCATAAGCCAAAAAAAGGGCTGAGTCATTTTTATTCATGATGTCTCAGTTTTGCTTTGACGACTGATCAACATCTTGAATGCTCAATATTTGCTTATTCTGGCCCCCTGAGGAACAGAATTAAAGCTCCTTAAATTTTTTATCCTCTACCTTACCATCTACAAGTACAGGCTCATTCACCAATTTTTCACAGAACTTCCCTGTATCGCTTGATATTGGATGTCTTTCGCTGGATCCATACAGTAGAATCTTAAACAATCGATGCGGTAGAATCTTAAGCAGTTTTCACGTGTTTAATAAGTAATTTGTTGGTCTTTAATTACCTGGAATGATGATTCTTGGGATGCAATTCCCTAAGTGGCAAGCTCACCAGTAAAAGATCGGAGTTTTTTATTCCATCTATCCTCAGGTGCCCTGGCCTTTGATGTTGAATATGCACGTTGGCTTGAAGAGCACAACAAGGTTGTTAATGAGCTGAGAAATGCAGTCAATGCTCATGCTGGAGACACTGAGCTACGGACAATTGTTGACAATGTCGCCGCACACTTTGATGAAATCTTCAAGCTGAAAGGCGCTGCAGCAAAAGCTGATGTTTTCCACATTTTGTCTGGAATGTGGAAAACTCCAGCAGAGCGATGCTTTATGTGGATTGGTGGGTTTCGCTCATCTGAAGTGCTTAAGGTATGGGACCTACTCCTTAAGGTCCTTTCTCAATTTCACTCTTATTCAGGAGAAGTGGATATATTCACGGTGTGGCCTTTTTAAATTGAGGAGACTTTTTTCGACCAAAAAGTAAAATAAAATTTGAGGAGACTTTTGACTTTTGCCTAAACTGCACAAGGTTAGAACTTCATAGATAATGTGAGCTCATGCAGATGTGCCATTAGTGACAGAATTGGCTTTTTCTCTTGTGCCTTGAGTTCAACCTTTTGGATATTCTGAATTCAAAGGAAGCTTGCTTCAATACAAACTGTGTATTTTTTGTTATCAAGTCCATCTTGTTAACCAATTTGCGATTGTGCAGCTTCTTGTAAATCAATTGGAGCCTTTGACCGAGCAACAGTTGGTGGGAATTGGCAACTTACAGCAGTCATCGCAACAGGCTGAAGATGCTCTGTCACAAGGGTTGGAGGCATTGCAACAATCTCTTGCAGAGACATTAGCCAACAGCACAACTGCTACAGCAGGACCTTCTGGGAATGTGGCAAACTATATGGGTCAAATGGCAATGGCTATGGGCAAACTTGGAACTCTCGAGGGTTTCCTTCGTCAGGTAATAGTATTTCTAGCGTTACTTCATGGCTCTCTTCGGCTCAATGTACAGACTAACAGGTTGGTTTGTGCCGGTTATGGGGAAGTCTTTCAAAATGATATGAATCTCTGTGTCTATTACAGCTCTGGGTTCAACGCTGCATTGCAATTTAGCTTGCAGTGTCTATATCTTCTTCGATCGAATGCATTCTTATGGTATCTAGAGATTGGCAAAATGTAGTACGTCTAACTGAAAAATGGACAACGAATTGTACGAGCGATCAAGGAATTGCCTAACTAATTAATGCAGATATTCCCTCTATGAGTCAGTACAACGGAGTAATTCCTTGCATGCTTTTGTATGACTTGTATTTACTAAGAAAATGTCCAGACGTTAGTTGTTTTGTGGAGTTGATTTCTGTTAGCATTTGTTACTGCATTATTGTTCTACCAGTTTGCCTTTGTAGAAGAAACCTGCCTCCTGGATTTGACCCCTTCAGGAAGATGTTGATGCCCACTTATTCACTCATCTTTGTTTAACTTTCAGGCGGACAATTTGCGCCAACAAACTCTGCAGCAAATGCACCGAGTTCTGACAACGAGGCAATCTGCACGAGCTCTTCTTGCAATAAACGACTACTTTTCCCGTCTTCGAGCGCTCAGCTCTCTCTGGCTTGCCCGGCCTCGGGAGTGATAATCCCATTTAAGGCGAGTTCATATAGTATTTAACCTCTTGAAATCCACTGCAGCCCCTATGCGTCCTGACAGGAGACGAAGAAGATTACCTTTACTTGGGTCAAAGACCGTTGAATGTCCAAACTGCAATGGGACGACGATTAGCTGTTGTAATTATAGACTCTTCTTGATGTCACAGCACTATAGCGATTTCAGTGTTCATGCTGTTGTAACATTATAGCGATGTCATGTTTAGTTCTCGCGGAACTCCTAATGTATTCTGTTTAATATGCATTAACTTTGGGGAATAGAAAGTGGGGAGATGTTCATGTCACAATGATACTGTTGAAAGATATCAGGAAGTTACAAACGGATGTCTCTGTTGCATTGGGTTAGAATAATTTCTCGGGCTGCTTTAATTTTTCTGCTGCTCAATGAGTTCTTAATGCAGTCTTTGTAGATTGATTCCTTCCTCATTCATGATGAGAAGGCTCGTATCGAGTATACAGGATAAAAATACTCAGTTGGAGCCAGGATTGGCAATTTGTGTCTAGTTGGGTTGAAACAGAAGTATAATGTGAATGCGATGAACATGCGTTCAATAATTCAGCACGAACACTATGTGCCTACAAGAGCGGGTTATAAAACATCACACGAAACATGATAACTAATCGTGTCGTCAATACAAATATGTGGGTGCATGATAAACATCTAAATACGTTTGTACGCGATAGTGTGAGTGGGGTTTCATTTCACATGATAACTAGAGTGTATACTTAAGTTAGCTTTTTAAATATATTTTATTGCCTAGCATGTGTCACGGTCATGAGGTTCCCGTGACTAAAGGACTGCATTTTCGAGGAAGATCTCCTGAGATTGTCAGGGTTTCCACAAGAGCTTCTAGAGTGAAGTCGGGTGAAACGGTTATTGCACTGAGGTCTAGAACTCTCTCAAAATAAATGTCGGTAGTTAATAGGTTAGGAGATGTGATCCTGTTTGCTGGATCTTAGAACAACAGTTGTAATATGAGGGTCTCGATTATAAGAAGAGTGCCCTCTCCTTATTTCTATCCATTCAACTATCCAATAATTTAAAACTCATTTCTCTTTTCCAAAGCTTCTCTCTAGAAACTTTCTCCCTCTTTGAGCTGGGTGAGCGAGCGAGTGATCATCCAAGTAAGGCTTGGTTTAGGCACCCCGATGATCCAAGCAATCTTAGAAGAGCCTAAGTTGTTGTACGAGTGAGCAAGCAAGCAATTGATTCGAGCAAGGCTTGGCTTAGGGGCTTGACGATCTCAATTGATTCGAGCAAGGCTTGGCTTAGGGGCTTGACGATCTCAAAAGAGCCTAAGTCGCCACACGATCTCAATCTCAAACGATTGGCCACATATGTCTTTAACTATGTCCTACTAAACTTAAAAGGGATGAAAAGCTATTAAACAAGATTACTAAATGGTTAAATTAGTTTAACAACATTGCCTCATAATAGAATAACAACATGTTAATGCACTAACTTAGTATGTAAAATTTGTGTTTAAATAGATTAAATAAGTCAATTTGAGTCACCTATCATTAGCACAAAACAGTCCAGTGTCATGTCTTCCATATACATCTCTATTTTTCCCCGAAATCTTTTGAATTGCCACTGCTTAGCTTCCAATTCGTTTTTGATCATAAAATGAAATGTGAATAATCCGTCCTTTCTTTCCATTCATTTCAAAACTTCCATAATCCCTTACTGAATCAAACATGAATTTTTCAATTCATTTGACTCTCACACTTAATTACTTATATAAAATTTTCATATTTTTGTTTTTTTAATGTAATTAGCCTATGCTCTCTTCCCTATTCATATTCCTCAAAAAGATATCGTCGCTAATCCAAGACCAAAATAATATTCGGAGGGATCTTCGGAAGACTCCTCGGAGCGTATAAATGGGATAAGCCCGAGCATTTTGTAACTCAAAGACTACTCGGTCGTCGTTCTCGTTCGGCTCCTGGGGAGTGCAAAGAAATCGCACAGCAGCAGAGAGAACTTGCATCCTATCTTCAGCCAGGTAAACGAGCGCGAGAATGAGAGGAGAACCTGCTTTTTTTTTTTTCTTTCCATCAGTGGCCCGTTTGTTTTCGTACCCAAATAAAAATTTGTAGACTTTCCAGATGCTCATGAATTCACAGGAACTCAGTTGTTTTAATCAGACTAGAAACGCAGAGTTTTCTTTCGAGTTTTGAGGACAGCTTTTTACTAAGAACGTGTGAGGCAGCAGGGCGTTTTGACTTTCCCAGCAAAGAGCTATCCTAAGCGGCCGAACGGGATGGCGACCCAAAGTTCCGTAAATGCGAAGAATTATGCGAAGAATTTCTTATTTGTGTGGCCCGTGTTTGGAGTCTTTTCATATGATGTAGGCTCGACTGAAAGCTGTGGATGGCGACCCAACCATCTGTTTGATGAAATGCCTGTGAGAGTTATGCGTCCATCTGCTTTTTTCTTCTCTCTTTTCCCGTGACATTTTTAGCCTGGGGTTCTCGTTGCCATTGGCTGGGGCTGGTGTCGGCTTGGGAGAACCGTACGCAAAAGCTTGTTGTTGAGGTGGGGGAGATTGATACTGTCTAAATCTTGCGTGGATGTCCCTTGTAGAAAATACAGTTTGGGTTGGAATCATCTGCCGTGCTTCCATAGTCGTGGAAACAGTCTGGACTGGCAGTGCATAGCCATTAGCTTTTACTCGTCCCTAGCTGAACTCTGTAACACTGGTGTCACTAACTGCAATGTGTAATTGCAGTACGGACTAAGGAAGCTCATGGTAAAGAGCTTTGGTACCAATTGACACGACCCTTGGGAAGTTAGCACCGTAAAAGCTAGCTGTAGACGTGGGAGAACAAGGCCAACTATTAGCGTATCAACTTGGGTCGCTTTGTTTTATCAAAGTGAAGTAGCATAACCATGAGCACTCTAATGAATTTCTCATCAAGCCCTCTCTGAATATATCTAACCTCATTTCCTACTCCTCCAATGTGATCCCACAATTTGCTAAGATTTTCATAAGCAGATATTGTTAGTCATTTGTTCCATCTTTTTTATACATTGGACCTTGAGAGCGGATGTTGTGGACATAAGTTTGATACTCTAAAACTTGTCTTGTCATTGTAACACCTCTTTTTATTCAATATTTTGTGTTTCTTCTTTTCAGTGCACGAGATAATGTTTAGATGAAGCCTTATTTACTCAAAACAGTCTGTGGATTATCCTTGGAGTGCGAAGTTAGCTTAATTGGCTTAATTTCTTGTCTTAACCTGGAATTTCACACCATCTTTTTGCAGAGAGGTATCTGATTACTTGGTACAATGCCACATAAGACCCGCCCCATGACGGCTCTGTTATTGTTTACCGGAGTAAACGCCATTTTGGTCTCGACTATAACTCCCGTTTATGACTTCGTCTGCTTTCTACCTTACTGGGAGAGAAGGGTATGATTTTCATTCTCCTTTGCATTGACATTAAGGTATTGTTTGGGAAGACGGGAGGGGAGAGACAATCTGTTAAGATCTGAAACTTTTCTTTCACAAAAATTTCAAACTTTTAGCTATTTTCCTCACACTCCCATTTTTGATCCCCTCCCTCTTCGCAAGGAAAGCTATACATTTACGGAAAAACTCGGTGTTGAGAACTGTGTAATAGTTGATCTCTGATTGTTTGATAGAGCAGTTGATCTAGATTTGTTGGTTCTGTGCATTCTGAATAATGTCAATACATGATCCTATTTGGCCTAGTGTGCAATGTAGTCCCTAGGCTTTCAATTTGTTCAATGTGGTCCATGAATTTTGGTATATGTTCAATTTAGTCCATTGACTATATGAAAAGATTGATTGTTCAATTAGGGATTAGATTAAAATGTACCAAAAGTTCAAATATCACATCAAACGAATTAAAAATTCAAGGACAGCATTGCAAATTAGACTCAAATTCTAGGCCACATTTAACAAATTAAAGTCCAAGGACGTCATTACACATTGAGCCAAAGTTCAAGGACTACTTGTGTAATTATCTCTTTGTTAGAATGTATCTTGGTTCTGTTACATGATGGCCTGTTTTTGGAAAATAATCATATCAATGGATACCATCCAATACTGCCTGGGCTTCAAGTTTTGATTTTGCATCTGTGCATCTAGCCTATCAAGTTCTTGGATATAATAATCTTAAACAGAAAATATGGGATGCAAGAGTTATAAGTGCTACTATTCATCTTGCTCATAATTCTAATTAATCATCATAACGCTGGATCTAAATGAGTAATTAGATGCAAGATCCTTGTATTTTAGTTCCATTGACTATTTACATGCTTTCTCACAGGAAAACTATGTTGTCTGATTTTCCCTTGTGTTATGTGCTTTTGTCAAAATCATTTCTTTCTTAGATGACGAAGCGATCTCCATAGCCTTGGATTGTGTTCACCATTTATTTAACATAAGCACTGCTGCCATAGCAGTTGCAGCATATTTCCAAAAAGTCGAGACATATGACCAAGCCCTGATGATAGGCTTGTGCATTTGTTTCATGTAGGTGGACTATACACAAACTATTAAGATCAATATGAAATAGTCTTGTTTACCTTGAAATTGCGAGACATTGAAAAAGGTGCCCGATACCTTATGTACATCTTTTCTTCTTGACATCCTAATTTTTTCCTTGTTTCAGAGAGAACATCGTCGTCAGGAACGTGAAGCTGCTTTAGCTCAGAATTCCAGTGCTAGATCAACATAGAATCAACTAGGGTGCCATGTCTCCCATACTGGAGTTCCTTTATTTGCATCTTGACCTATCCATACAATTTGTTCGCATCCTCAGCAAGAGGTGTTCTGGTTGAAATCACTGAACAAGCTCTCTCTTTACAAGTCCCAGTTGATTACTATTTGCAGTTGTACATATAATTGTTGAATTCTATTGACATTTCACTATGGTAGGTTGTACTGATTAGATCGAACTGATTCTACCGATAGTGCTAGTGCAGTCGATTTCTTCTACTCCACATGGGAGCTTTTTTTTTTCCAACAAATCTATTACTTTAAATGTTGAGTTGCCTTTTTGACCAAAAAAAAGCAAAAAATCTCAAGTTGCCTAGGATTTTCAGCAGTATCTTTTTCGTCGACTGAACTTAACAAGCTTCTGAATGGTGAAATCCATAATTCAAAGGGGGAAACCAAAACAGTCATCTTTTGACTCCAGGCGTCTCTTTCGTCGAGATAGGAACCTTCTTCTATGCAAAGAGAAGATTCAGTTGGTGCATGATAGAGTCGAAACGCACGGCCAAACTGGTGGTGTATTATTAGCTTGTTCATCAGGATTGGCTCTTCCAGTAGCAAAGTTTGGGGGGCAGTTTTCTGGAAGAAGACTCAATCTTGAGCACGGGGTACTCTGACATGAAGTACAAGGAAAGCAAAGGGCATGTGTCCTGGAATGTAGGGATGATTCTCCTCCAATGGAAGGGCAAGTAGGGGGTGTAAAGTTATGTTCTTCGACAAAACCAAGGTAACAGCATTTGGTGAATTGGAACCCACCAGACATGCCACTTTCCCACAGCTGTTCCTCAAGACTTGCAACCTGGGATTCGAAGGGCGTGTCGTGCTGGTGCAGGATCAGTGCGCCTGTATAGCTTTTGAGTTCTTCGGCCCGGCTAGTGCCTGAATTTAGTTAGTGCGTTTGTTCTGTGATTTGAAATTCTTTTTTTTTTTCGCAAAAAATATCTTTATATTACTTGTAAAAATTAATCAACAAAAATTATTATTCATGATCAAAAATATTTTTTATTGATTAATTACTTCTCTCAACTGAAATGAAAATTTTTTTAGAGAATTTTTTTTAAAAATTATTTATATTTTTTAGAGAATTTATTTATGAATGGGTTTGGCAATACTGCACTCCAACAAACACGTGCCCACGTGAGACGATTCTGACGCGTCGAAGCAGCTTAATGAAAACCAAAAAGAGAAAGGGGCCCACGGAGAATGTGAGCTCCAGCTTCCGTAGTCCGTTTTTAGCCCAATAATAATGCACGCACGCTCGCGTTGGCACGCACGTGCGCAGCGAGCCCTATCCGTTGTCGTCCGTTTGTGCCGCATTTTACCGAATTTGCACCGGTTATTCGACCCTTGGATTAATTTATACGTCTCCATTTTTACAAATATCACCCGCATGTTGCCGAGCGAAATCCCACGTCGAAATAGATCATAATCCGTTCCTTCTTATATACTCATTCCCATTTTGTTTATAATCTATTTCGATATTCTGTGACGACAGGAGAATTCAAAATGTCATAATTTTCGAATTGAAAAGTGACATTTTCTTAGTTGGTATAAGGACGGACGTTACTCGAACACATATGTGAAAATGACATCGGAGCGATGTTCGATTTGAACCGTCGAAGTTCGAAAGTAAGGATGGCAAATTATCTTTTAAACAAAAACAAGAAATGATTTAGGCCCAAAAAGGAAGCAAAAAAGAAAGAAGATGGCGATATTTTCCAACTAAACGGACGTTGTCCTCACGTGGCATTCAAGCGGAGCTTATCTATCCGTCCCCCTCCCCCACCCCACCCGGGGGAGCCTCCACGCGCGCACGCGCGAAGGAGAGGGGCGAGGAGGGCGCGTGGGGTCTCTCCCCCCCGGCGCATGTGCGCTTGTCTTCGGTGTCGCCCCACCTCCCTCCCCCCCAATAATTATTCCTCGCTTTTCTCTAACTCTTTCCCCCACTCTCTCTCCGCATATTCCGATGATCTCCTGCTCCGCCGCCCCCACCGCTTCCTACCGTGCTCCCTCGCTCCTCCCCCGCTCGATCCTCCATCATCCGGACGATGGCCTCTTTTCCCGCTCATTCGGCCCCCGGATCCGCGCGCGCCCGACTCGATCGAGCCGATAATCACGTGCGGCGGGGGGGTCCAATGATTAACGACGATGATGAGCGCCCCCTTTACTTCATGATTCCGGATCCAGATAAGAATTTCGATCTTCGTTTGTCCTCTTCGACGCGTTGTCGATTCTCGTTTCGCCCTTTTTCCTTGATTTGCTCGCGTGGGATAATCGCGACGAATCCCTCCATTTCGGAAATGATGCCGGTCTTTTCATGTCGTTCGATCGGTCAGAAATAGAAATGCGCGTTTGTCTTATCGCGGATGGTAAAGTCCCGGCTTTTGTATCTCGCCATGCGTTTTTTAACTTTCGATCAGTAAAAGATGCATGCCGCCTCAAGCAGTAACTTTGGTCGGATGAAGCGGCACCCGATTCTAATTTTGGACGGGCTACGACGACCATTCGTTTTTTTTTTTTTTTAATGACTCGAGCGAACCCGTCTTTGTATCAATATGAGCAGTAGAAAAATCCAGGGATAACGGGGATAAAGCTGCAAAAAGAACACGCGTGCTAACTACGACCGTTCATTTTTCTGCATCTGCTAAGGAAAAAAAAAAATGACAGAAAATTACAAGCGATTTTCCACTCGCGGCTTGCGCGCATGAGCCGATCATCATAAAAATCCAAGTGAAGGAGAGAGAAAAAAGGTACCCAAAAGAGGGAAAAGCATAGGAGAGACGAGAACGAAATCGATCTCCGAAAACTTGTGAGGCTTGGCTGATACGGAAGAAGAGCGCGTACCTTATCAATTCCAGCGGCTCTGTGGTCATTTGCTGGACCACCCGCGTCGGCTGGGGAAAGCCAACGAAGCCGTCGTGGCCGAGCACCGGATCGAGACTTTTTTCCTCGCTTTGATCTTGTGGTCCATTTGGCGTTTTACTGAGGTACAAATCGCGGTTCCTTTTCGGACCAAATCTCATCCGCACGGGCTACGGACGGACGGACGGACGGACGGGAGAGAGAGCGCGTCCCGATCGATGGATACGTGGAGGCGATGCAAATTTTTGAGTACGTATTTTTAGCCGCGCTCGATTCAAATCAGACGGCCGTGGTTGACAGGTCGAGTCAATCGTCGGGTCCCACCCGTTTGGTTTCGAAATCAAATCTCCCCCAGCCCTCCCCCACCTCCACCCCATTTGCATTATGCAGTATCTTAATGACATTTTAGCAAATGCTGCCCACCTCGCCTTGTCTCCCCAAAAACAATTACGGAGACTCTGTAATGGAAATTTCAAAAAGCCCCCTAATAAAATTTTAAGGTCATATAACCGAGCCACGTGTATGCTCATTTCGAATTCGAATGAGATAGGCCCCATCCTGCGTTCGAAAGAGAATAATTATCAGTCCCGGTTGGCTCAAGGGTCATTTTACCGAAAATGGACTGCATGGCTCGTGCTAGTGATTCGATACGCTCGGGATACGCAATCTTAGGCCTTGGAAAGTTTGATCGGGTCGGAAAAATTGGAAATATTCGATATCTAATGATGGTGTCTTAATCAACCGATCAATGAAAGACCCCCCCGCCTAAACGTCCTTTTTAATTCTCAACTCTGTCTAACAAATCGCGCAACTTTTTCAGACACTCTCTCTCTCTCTCTCTCTCTCTCTCTAGTTACCAAAATCACATCACACCCAAAATCTCTCTCTCTTCTGTGACTGGTTTTGGCATCTTCAGCTCGGAGGGACTCCAGCCCGTCGTCGCGGTCGCGCACCGGAAGATCTCCCCCGATGGCCGGCGCTCGCATTGCCAACGGCGACGCCGAGCACCTCAGGCCGCCGCCCGCCGCCGCCCTCAGCTCCTCGGCCTCTTTCAAGTCCGCCCGCCGGAAGCCGAACGGCGCCGCGGCCTCCGGCGCCGCCCTGTCCCGCGTCGGCTCCGACGTCGACGACCTCATGACGCTCCTCCACGGCTCCGATCCCGTCCGCGTCGAGCTCTGCCGCCTCGAGAACGAAGTCCGAGGTCGCCGCCGCCGCCGCTCCTTTTCCCTTCTCTAGCACCTCGTTTCTGCTTGCGTACCGCATTCCCGTCGAGTGTCTTCGTGCGTCCGTGCGCGGTCGTGTGTGCTTGAGGTAGTAGCGAGTGTTCATTTCTCGTGCTGCATTTGCTCGTGTTTCGCGATGATGCCTGAATCATCGCTGTCGAAGCAGAGGTGTATTGATTCTCCTCTCTTTTGACTCAATTCGGAGGTATTTTAAGCAAGTTTGCTTCTTTTGGTGACGCATTTTGAGCTCCTGTGTACTTGGAGGGGGATGGGACTTGACAACTAGATCAGTGGAGCAGTGTACTTTCGAGTGTGGGTGTGTGTAGCGAGCAATTTATCGGCGTCGTCGATTTTTACCCGAATCGATGGCGCAATCTTTCCTAATCCGGCGATTTTATCAGCAGACTCAGTGGAGGGCCGGATTTTGAATAGAAATGTCGGCTTTTGCTTGCTTTTACTTGTCCGAAGATCTTGCAGCATTAGTCGCTTCGCCAACGCAAATGCTAGATTTGACTTGGGAAACCTTCGTATAACTTATCCATGTGGATGTGATTCTTCTCACAATAGGTTGTGCTGCATTTTGTTCGTCCGTGATTGGATCATTTTATCCCCGTTATGAAATTATGAATGCCAGTTCCTTGTAACGTTTGCCCAGCAGAGTACACCACGTGCATATTCCTTTTCTGCTCTTTAACACATCGTGCACTTCCTTGTGCATTTGACCACGTGATGGCGGCGTGATTCAATGTCCCGGTCAGTTTGACGTGCCGTGTTTTTGGCTCTTTTCCACCTGCCAAACCTCATAATGAGGGATAATAGATGCCCTGGTCTCAGAGGTTTGCAGGAATGAGTCATCTCTAGAGATATATTTCAATAAGCATTGGAGGTCAAATTTGTAGACTTGTTGAAGAAGTAGGTTGAGATTTGATGGACCTTTGCGATATTAGGCTATGCCCCTTCGATGATCCAGCTCTTTGTCAGAGTAGCGAATGAAGGAAATAAATATATATCCTTTCCTTGAAGTATATTTCTATAGTTCTTAAATTACTTTGTTTTGTCTAATTTTTCTGATGATCGTGTTTCATGGATTGGGCTTGACTTATTACCTTGGCTGAGCTTCTTAGATATATTAGTAGATGTCAATGAAATTATGTCCTTTTGATATTCTTACTGTTGAGCACATCTGATGTGCAGCGATCTTATTAGCTTTTATACTCTATTCACAGACAAAGATAGAGAACTGGGGGATGCACTTGCAGAAATTAAAGCTTTAAAGTATTCTGAACGTCTTAAAGAGAAAGCAGTTGAAGAGGTACTCACATACCCACGATGCTCTACAATGTGTCTCTTTCGTGGGATGACCTATCACATGCAATTCTTGTATGAGCTGACCAGCTCGGATCATCATCTTGCAGAAGAGTAACTTTGATTTTGGCTTAATGAGAACTGAGAATGAATCGTAATTTCTCACGGTGATGACTACTTTTCAATGAGTAAGAAAGGTGAAAAGCGGTCAAAGTGTTAGGGCTAGGCAAGTTGCCCTTATAGATTTAAGCCTTGGTTTCACCCTGAATTCAACTATGGTTTAATACGTGATTTTTCCTAAGTTTCCACTGAAAGGAAATGGAAATTCTTGATCTCGCATGTTGGCTTGATGAAAAACATGCTTATTCTTTGTATCCAAGAGTCTTATATCCCTTCTTTGGACATTGGACGACCAATATTGGTAAGCATGGTCTTGGAAACTTTAGTTCTTCGGCACTTCTCAATAAACCAAACTGGTGCCTCTGGTATCGTCTTCCAGATAAACTGGGCTTTCTGATGTTCTTTCTGGTGCTTTATTTGTTAGCGATCTGTGGCTTTGCTTTATTTTTCATGTAACCTCATTCATTTTAAAATTCTGATATTGCTTATGCTTATTCTATGTAAAATTAGCTAAAATGGGCAGTTGCATCTTTCTCCTCTTTTGCTCCTTAGCATGGCTAGATATTTTCATGCTTTTGAGGATTATCAAATGGTCAAAAAAGTTTCTCATTGTCTTGTGCAATGATTGACATCAGTTGACTGATGAGATGAAAAAAGTGGATGGGAAGCTAAAAGCGACAGAAACTCTTCTAGAAAGCAAGGTATGGAATACCATTGTGACTTGTCGCTTGCTTGCAATTCTTTTCCATATCAGTTTAAGAACGTGGCCATTGTCATGGACTAATCCAATTATATTTACAGAACCTCGAGATTAAGAAGGTAAATGATGAGAAGAAAGAGGCCCTGGCTGGACAATTTGCTGCTGAAGCTACACTTAGAAGAGTCCATGCTGCCCAAAAAGATGATGAGATGCCTCCAATTGAGGCAATCATAGCCCCACTTGAGGCAGAGCTTAAGCTAGCTAGGCTTGAGGTATATGTGGGAATTTGATCAATTTCTTGCTATGTTCCACTTTATCTTCTCTTGTGATGTTACTCATGTTCTGTTCTGATGAAACATCCTGACATCCCGAGTTCTTCTTTTCTGGTAGAGAGCTTAGTTGTCTTACATTGGAAGTCTTGCCTTCTTGCTAGGCTGCAAGGTTGCAAGAAGACAACAGAGCACTTGATCGGCTCACAAAGTCCAAGGAGGCTGCTCTACTTGACGCTGAAAGGACTATTGAGATTGCTCTAGCAAAAGCAGCACTGGTGGATGATCTGCAGAACAAGAACCAAGAACTAATGAAGCAAATTGAAATTTGCCAGGTATTTTCTCTTTCGAGTATAATTCTTCTTCTTCTTCATGATATGATGTAGATCAAGGCTGTCTCCAAGTATGCAAATATTGACTATATCTTGCACTTCTGTGCAGGAGGAGAATAAAATTCTTGACAAGATGCATAGGCAAAAAGTTTCTGAAGTTGAAAAGCTAATGCAAACTGTTCGAGAGCTTGAGGAAGCTGTTTTGGCTGGGGGAGCTGCAGCTAATGCTGTTCGGGATTACCAGCGACGAGTTCAAGAAATGAATGTAATCTATCTTTGAAGTTTCTTCTTTCCATCTAAAATCTAGTGTTGTTGAATGCTTTTCCATATTCAGTCACAAGCAAATAAAGCTTTTTCTGACACGAAAAGCTTCATATAGGAGGAGAGGAAGACCTTGGAAAGGGAAGTTGCCCGTGCAAAGGTTTCTGCAAACCGAGTTGCAACTGTAGTTGCTAATGAATGGAAAGATGGCAATGACAAAGTTATGCCTGTAAAGCAGTGGCTCGAAGAAAGAAGATTTTTTCAGGCAAGTCAATGGCAATATGCCATCTTTAGCAAGCCTGCTTATCTTTTTCTATTCATCCCCTGATTAACTTAAACTGCTGAACATCAAATGCAACAATTTTTTTTTTTTTTTCGGTCTTAATTATGCTGCCAAAGAATTAGCAAATGTCTCATCAACCAAGGACTGTTAATGATATAGTAGTCAGACTCTCTGTGCACGCTGCAGTACCATATAGTGTTGAAAGGGTACCTAGGACACCCACGTACAAAGCCACGTAGGTGTTAGCATTGAGAGTGCTGGATTAATTACATCACCCAGGCATTAAGGACCTTTTAAATGCCCCTTTGATGCCATGCTTTTGTCATAATGGTGAAAAACACTGCCGTGCTTGAAACTCGAAAGCATTGAACAGCTCTTCAATTTTCAAGCCTTAAACAATGCTTGATTTTTAGTAGGTTTCTAACTTACATTTCTCAATTCAAATGCATCTAGAAATCTCTTTTTTGGCAGAGATCTTTCGCTAGCTAAGTAGATAGAGGAAATTTCTCTAATGACATTGACTCCCGTTCTTGGAACTTCTTTTATCCTGAGCATCTCAAATCATCTGAAGGGCAATCGGGGCAATCTAATTTGCAAAGCAGGATTTACTGATGTCTTCTTATATCAATAGGGTGAAATGCAACAGCTTCGGGATAAACTTGCTGTAGCCGAGCGCACTGCAAAGGCAGAAGCCCAGATGAAGGTGCGAAAATCATCAATTATAGCAATAGATTTTTTTTATAGGTAATTAATCTTGATGGCAGGCTGCTTCAATGATGCTTAGGAAAAATACCAACTGCGATTCAAAGTTTTGGAGGAAAAGCTTAAAGGATCTAATGGCAATGCTCGGACGCACTCAGAAGGAAAGAGTACTAATGGACATGCAAGGCGTCTGTCTCTTGGTGGATTGGAGCACCTGTCCAGACAGCACTCCAATGGCTCTTTACAAAAGAAAGCGTCGAGTGCACCGACTAGCCTGCTACGATCCAACAGTGCCAGTATACTGATGAGACATGCAAGAGTGTCATCTGCATCATTTGACGGCGGCAGCAAGTCCCTGGATAAACTGATGCCAAATTCAACTGATAATGACAATGCCACAGATAGTGCAGGGGAACAGATCAAGAGCACCGAGATGATAGGTAGAGTTGAAGAGATTGCAAATGGGAATCATAATGGAAAATCACGGCCAGAAGATGAGGACTTTGTATCGGGAACTTTGTACGATATCTTGCAAAAGGAGGTTATAGCCCTGAGAAAAGCTTGTCAAGACAAAGATCAGAGCATTAAAGAGAAAGATGACGCTGTAGAGGTTGATTGATTTGCCTCCTATACTATGATTATCTATGCTTTCCTCATCACTGGTGTCGTCTCTGAGTACTTGATATTTGCTGTTGTTGAATAAGCAGATGTTGGCAAAGAAGGTTGATACTTTGAACAAAGCAATGGAAGTTGAAGCGAAAAGAATGCGTAGAGAAGTAGCTTCCATGGAAAAGGAGGTTTCTGCTATGCGTGTTAGCAAAGAGCAGAATAGTAGGACAAGACGCCTCAGTGCTCCCAGAGGGGCTGTGAATTGCACTCAATCAATTTCTGCAAGGTAACTAATTGTAAGCAAGAGAGATGAGCTGTTATCTTTTCTGATTATTTGACAGTTGAAATCACAAAACCATGGTTATATCTTGATAATACTAAATGCACTTTGTGACTTCAGAAAAAGATGCTTCTTCGACTAAATGCAATGCTGTGCTTCAAAATAAGATGCTATTAGATGTTGAAGTCCAAGGAGAATAGTTCTTCAACTTGTGCTGGTCTCATCAATTTTAGAGATGGAATTATAACAGAGTTTACTAATTCGAAAGGCCAATTTGCTCTAGAATTATGCTCAGTTTTGGATTAATGCATGCACCTGATTTTCACCTCTTGTGTGGCCATTATAGAATCAGATATTTCACACTAACTGCAAAAATTTTTCCCATCTGATGGTCTTCTAAATGACCTATTTCATCATGTTCCGATTACAGGAATGCACGGAACTTGTAGGTGATATAGTTGGCATTTCCACCGAGTTCCTGCTGAGATAACTCTTTCAAGCAGTTTACGAATTAGTGTGGTTTTGGCGTGATCATCCATGTTTGTCGTCCCTTCTCCAGCCAGATAATCAATTTGCAAGGGCCCGACTTCTCTTTCCGATTGAGGATTCAAGGATCTTGTACATGTTTGTATCTATATAGCTAAGGTCAAAGTGGACTCACTCAATTTGCGGAAGCCAGACGGAGGCCACCCAAATATTGTGGTAACTCAACTCCAACCATATAAAAATATAGCGCAAGCGCCTCTCCTGTTTGTTTGAATGCTTCTCCAGAGATGTAATGCAAATTGATTGCAGATCGGGAGAAAGATAAAAGCGATGCTCCTCTTATGTTCATTTTGTTTTGGGTTTTATTTTATTTTTTCCTTTTCGAGACAAGGCTGCTAATATGGTAAAGAACGGGGAGTTAAATTAAGATGGTCTTTCCGAGGATTAAACTGAGAATCTGGAATTCGCCTTCTGGAATTTCTTCGTAAAGTATCTTTTTTAGGAGGCCACGAAAAGACATTGCCCATGATCCCATGATCCTGCTCTTGCCAGGATCTCCTTTTACAAGGTGCGCTAACTGCTGGGAGCATGCACGGGACATACCAGACTGCATTCCAGCATCCGTAGACGAAGGGTTTTCGAAACCCAAGTCAAAAAGATATTCTTGTTTTGCTAGTGACCACATCGTAAGCTCTGCATTTTTAAATTTGTTAGAATCAGATAATGTTGCTGGTAATTCCCGTCAAAGACTCATTGCTAGAAGCTGTACGTCTCAGAAAGCGATGTGATCTGCAATTGAACCCCGCAGAAAGATACTTTTCTGTATTGTAATAAGTGTTGCCGACATCCGCCGAAGGGTAGTTGTGGGTATGTTTTCCTTCTGCACTGGTGCACGACGAGTCTCATTCTAGGGTTCGACACCACTTAGTCATGGATTGAGTAGAGGTGAAGAGGGCCTTCTTAACTTGGCTATCATGCATCTTCACCCATAAAAGTCACGATCGAAAGAAATAAATGAAAGAAAGGGAATAGGCAACCGAATCATAAACTGAACTTAATGAATTGCTTGGCCTTTAGTTTATGCAAAAAATCCAACCAAGCTGAACCCAAACACCATGCCAGGAATGCGCTGGATGTGGTGGCAGAAGAGCTAAACTTGTGTCCAACCATGGGGCCTTGTAAGGCTTCAGTAGGGGTTGCCATGTGAATAATAGCGACAGAGAGTTAGATTGGGCTGCACGAATCGTAGTTAAGCAGCGGGAAGATTATGCCACTGTCGAACGAACGTTCATCCAAGTTCAAAGGGAGCTCTATGAATTCGGATTGCCTGAAGGCCACTGCTTTACATCGAGCCGAACTTCTAGAATCTTCCTGATAATAGATGCGACGCTGTGCTTTAAGGCACCTTCGTCGAATCACATCCTAAAGTCGCAGCTTTTCTCCATGGATTTGACTAGTCATATCCTTACCTTTGGCACGTGGCGACGTTATGGCCAATCGCACCGTGTCAGCCGTGCTGTAATATCAAAAGGTCCCCCCCCCAACTACTTGTCCATCATCACCATTTCATCACGTCAAGAATTTGACCCTTCCTCTCGACAACAAACACAAAAGGAGGTTCCTATAAGAGGAAAAAGTACTTTGCATCGGTTTGCTTTCCAAGGCATGGACGAGAATAGAAAGAGAGATGGGAATCGGCATCTGGTCCTTGTTCCCTGTCCTCTCCAAGGGCACTTGAACCCAATGCTCAGTCTAGCCAGCGTTTTCCACTCCAAGGGTTTCGGGGTAACCCTAGTTCTCGTGCAATCGTCCTCTCATCCTGTCGCCACTTCTTGGGCATCCGACGACTTCTTCTATGAATCGCTGGGTGGATCTGATGCCAGTATCTTGAATGCTCCCGACGTAGATCTCATGCGCTTTCTGAACGAGGCTAACTTGAAGTGTAAATCGTCGTTTCGAGATTGCTTAATGGGATTGCGAATGGGTCGATTGAGAGATCGTAAACTATGTGTTGTGTATGATGCTATCATGTATTTTTCAGCAGAAGTTAGCGACGAATTGGAGATCCCAAGGGTGGTCCTGAGGACTAGCATTGTAGCTAATTTTCTTGGCCTTTCAATGCTCAATCAGAAGGCCTACCTTCCAGCTCAAGGTAAGTAGCGGATTTTGTCTTGTCTATGAGTATTTGACTCGTTAAAAACCTCATAACCAGTTGCTATGAGTGACGTATAAGAACTATCATAGAATTCTGAGTTATATGGTTCGTTTTCATGTTAATTTTTTAGGAAAATTTTCGTCCAAAAGTTTAAGCTATTAATCAAGAGACGAGAATGCACAACCGTATATGTATAATTTTCTCGTTCTTACCTTACACCCTCTAACAAATTTGGTTGCCAATAAAGTTGTTAACATATTCACGGGATCTATAAATAATGAATTACGCCTATTTATGTGAAAATTGTTAAATATGTTTTGTTTAAAAGACTAATTATGTTTTCCATTTTACCAAAATTTTAGGAAAAGTAGTATTGTGAGTATAGGTGGATCTTTAAAGCTAGAATGGTAAGTAAAGTCTTCATTTCTATGTATTAAAATCTTGAAATCTCGAAATTTCTAGTTTATCATTTTAAACCTATTTATCAGTAAAATCTTTTCTATCTCGTAAATAAGTGCATAAGAGAATGCGGATCTGGAAATATCTTTCTCGTTTGACATGTGTCAATTATTTCTTCCATTAGTTAATAATCCAAATACTTTGTAATGAACTAATTCTGCGAAATTCTCAAATGTCAAATTTCTTAGCATACACAATGCATGTGCACTTTTGCCATAATATGAGAATTAAATTGATACTAATGATATATCAGGCCGCACTGTTTATGATTTTATTGTTCCAGGCCGAAAACCTCTAAATATCTTAACACATTATGATCCTACATAAGATTGAACCCTTTAATTAATCTTTCAATTTAGAGTCTTGAGATTTTAAGATTCGAATCGGAATGTCAACACTCAAAAGGCAAGAACGATGCTCGTATTTAGTGCTTCTTCAATTGAGTATTTCGAGTCACCCGACTTTATCTGATTCGAACTTCTTGTTCATTTTATGGGTTCAACTTACTTTTTTTTACTACTGGTTCAACTTACTTCACTTCACGCAAATTCTGTAACAACTTTGGACAAGTTTCGCCGACAGTCATCCAAGAAAACCACAAGATCTCACGTTATGATGCAGTCTTCTTTGTCTGTTGTAATCTCTGGTGGGCGCAAGTATCGTGGCTCTATAGCAATTTTCTCGTCTCTAACGATCGACTCCCGCGGATGTGGAATGCAGAAGATGGAGCGGAGAAGGCCATCCAAGAGCTGATCCCGTCGATGAGAGCGAGGGACATGCCTGTGTTCGACAGGTCCTGCCCAGAAACCACGGAGCGAGTCCTCGCCCAGATCCATGAATCCACAAGCACAGCCTCAGCAATCGTATGGAACACGCTGCAGACTCTGGAGCAGGCCCTCCTCCACCGCGTCCAGTCCTCCCTCTCCCCTCCCATCTTCCCCATCGGCCCTCTCCACAGGTACCGAACCCGGGATCCTCGTCGTCGTCACCATCGCTCTCTCTTCGCCGCCGAGACCGGTGCTCGTCGCGAGGAAGATCGCATCAAGTGCGTGTCCTTCCTGGACTCCCACCCCCCGGGCTCGGTCGTCTACGTGAGCACCGGGAGCCTCGTCAAGCTGAGCCGGTCCGAGCTGGCCGAGATGGCCCGGGGCCTCGCCGACTGCGGCCAGCCCTTCCTGTGGGCGGTGGGGCTGAGCTCGGCGCACGACGGTGACATCGCACAGCTCATCCCAAGCGGGGAAGAGCTGTTGTGCGCTGCTGCAGATTGTCATCCCAATGCTCCGTCGATGCGGGGGCTGGTGGTTTCGTGGGCGCCGCAGGAGGAAGTGTTGGCACACAGGTCGATCGGGTGCTTTTGGACGCACAGCGGGTGGAACTCGACCCTAGAGAGCATGACCGAGGGGGTGCCGATGCTGTGTTGGCCTAGGGTTGGAGACCAGAAGATCATCGCCGGGTTCGTGACCCGGGTCTGGAGGGTCGGCTTGGAGCTGGAGTGCGATGGCGATGGAGGGTTAGAGAGAGGGAGGATCTCGAGGTCCATCGAGCGGTTGATGGCGGGCGAGGAAGGGAGGGAGATCAGGAAGAGGGCGTTGGAGATGAAGGAGACGGTGGAGCTCGCTTTGAGCGATGGCGGTTGCTCTTCTCAGTCCCTCAGCAAGCTGGTGGATTTCATCCAGCTGCTCTAAATTACATCATTTTGTCCATCAATAAGCGCTTTCGCTAGGCAAATGTGCCCTCAATTCCGAGATGAAGAAGTCGAAATTTTGCCGGGGATGGTCGGCAACCATGTGTGGTTATGTAGCCGAGAAGCTTATTTACCATCATCGTTAAGAAAATAGATCGTGAATTTACATACGTGATTATTATTTTATGTCTATCGTTGTATCAAAACAGATGGTGTTGATCCATATGATCTATCATATCATATAATAATTTCTTTGTAATTACTATACTATTATGGATCTTGTCGTGTCCCTACCGTGTCTTCAAGCGTCTCTTTCCTTTCAATTTCCATCTCTGGCCCTAGTGAAGGTATTAAAAGTTAGTCATTAAATAGAATAGAGTTAGTTGAAACATCGCTTTAATTCAAACTCATATCTGACCTTCCTAGTTTGTCTTTAGGAAGTATCCTCGACCTTGAATCTAAATAAACTAATTCAAGACCATCCTGTGTAGTTTCCACCCAATTTCTTGGCTAGAAAAAACGCGTTTAGCTGATTGACTTAGAAAAGATACGGAAGGAGTTAGTAGTCAAAGATTAGGTGTATTAGAATAAAAAAGACAATATTCCGAGCGTTTCAATGGTATCTTGAGTCCAATTTACACGGATTATATTAAGTTACATTTTCACTATAATGATGGTAATTACTTGTCTCCATTTGATTCAAATATTTTTTGAGATTGCAATAGCGTTTATACGTTCTTTTTTTTTTTTTTTTTTTTTTTTTTTTTTTGTGGGTACTATAGATATGTTTAGATGGTATTTCAAGTTAGCAGTCGCATAAGGCATAATTCATATTTTTCCGGTAAGATTAAGTACCACGCAACATGACCCAAGATGTTGTATCAAGCAAGAATTAAACCCTAGATGTGACACCTCACGCTTCTTTAACGCGCAAAGTCCTGGCTTTTACCACTCAACTACCCTGTGATCAGTCAAATTCTTGATTCATTATCAAATGCATGTATTGACCCCGTCCAAGCTTCTTCTTTCTATATAATAGTCTGCTTACACTATCATTTTCTTCCAAGTCGTCCAAACACACAATTCAATGGCTACCCCAACTTCGAGCAATCCCAGAAAACCCTTCTTCAACCTCTTCTGCCATGACCAGAAAAGGGTCTTGCCAGCTGAAGCCCGGATCGTGCTGCTGCTTTTGCTCGCCGTGACCCTGATCGCGTCGCTCGTGTTCTTCCCAGCCGGAGCACTAAATCCTCCTGGTGCTGCACGATGGCAGGACGACGCTGATCATTATAACAACCGCAATTATGCAGGGCGTGCGATGTATTACTATCTCAAGAACGCCTTGTACGTATTCATGGTCTTGTTCAACGCGGTGGTGATGGAGCTAATCCGGAGCACCATTGGGCTCCTGTCCAAATCGATGTTTGCAATCGGTTTATTCCTCACCTGCACGTCCTCTTTTCGCTCGGAGATGTTCGGCGGGACAGATTCAGTGATGCTGACCTGCGCAGCTTCTTCAGTTCTCGCTGTCGCGCCACACGAAATTGGCAAGTTCCACTGTGTTCTGTTCGCAGCTTTCTTCCCAGGTGTTGTGCGTAATCTGATCCAGATATTCTGCAGAGTGTAGAGATCATGAATCGGGTCCCTTTTGTTCTCTCTTTTAAGGGCTAGAAGAAGATTTGGTAACTCAGTTATGCAGATTGAACTTGTAGTTGTTCATTCCGGCACCGGTTTTGTCTCGAAGTTAGCTTTAATTGTATTGCAAACTCGAGCCACCATAAATACCCGTCTCGATGCATCAACCACCACGGAACCGATCCACCGGCTGCGCCGGGAAGCAGATGGGGCGCGAGGATAAATCGGCTGGTAGCAGGAAGCAGGAAATGGGGGACTTCAGGACCTGCAATCAGTCAACACTAAGTAGACAGCTTGTTTCTGGGGTAGGAGAGTTTTAGGTTTAGGAGACCCACTTTCCATATGTTGCTTCATTTTAATAATGTATATAGAGCATTTACCTAATATTTTCTGCTGTGTAATATTAAATTTTGTATGTTACGATTTTAAAAATCAAATATCTTAATGAAGTGTCCTTACATAGTTATCGTTTTGTGTACATGCATTAGATGCTTTAAATTTGAATAAAAGATTACATGATGTACAACTTCTTTTGCATTTCATATCCTGGCAATGTCCCAATGAAAAAAAGGACGCTTGGTCAAAGTTGTTAACTTAAGAAGCATAAATATTACTTAAGAATGAGACGAAAAATTGCAATAACTTAATTTGCAGTGGTGATATACAAAAAAAAAAAAATTATTTTTGATAAAAACAGATAAAAAAAATGAACAAACAGAACGTGTCGAGTATCAAAAGCATCGCCCCTTCTACTAGCTATTGGGTCTACAATTGACAGAAATCTATAAAGTTTTAATTTTAGGACAAAAAGTGCATCTCGAAAAAATTAATTAGTAAGCCATAATTTCGAAGAAATTAATTACTTTGCTCTAGAAATAGACTGTAACTTATGCCCAAAAAATCAGATAAGAATAAAGATTTGGTTCATTTATAATAATTAGATTTTAGGCTCTGTTCGTTTTACGGAAAAATAACTTAAGAAAGTCATTTTCTGGACATTCTGACGTTTGTTTCACGAAAAATGAATTTCTTAGGGAAAACGTTTTCCGCTACTAGAAAAAATACATTTAAAAGTGAGAAAAATAGTTTCCACATTTCTATAACTTTTTCTACCTCACTTTTTTTCACTAAGCACATTTTCCTTATATTTTTATATTTTCTTTAAAAATCAAGTTTTTAATTATTTTTCTTTTTCTTTTTCCTCGATCGGTCACCAGTCATGGCAATGGCTAGCGATTGGCCACAAGCCAACTCAAGCCTTGCTACAAGTCAATGAGGCTCATGCTCACTAGATTCTGATGAGATCGAGCCTTGTTGGCTTGTAGCTAGGCTCCACCTTGCTTGATCTAGCAACCTTGAGCGAGACCCTAAGCCTCAAGCGAGCTCAAGCTCACCGATCAATGTCTTGATCAATTGCTGAGTGGTCGACCATCATCGAGGTATGTGACAGGCGGAGGAAGGAAGGAGGAAGGAGGAGGAAGAATGAAGGAGAAGGAAGGAAAAGAGAATGAAAGACAAAAAGAAAAAAATTCAAATTTAAAAATAACAAAAAATCGATTTTTTTAAAATAAAAAGTGAATTTTTATTAAAATAATTTTTTTGGTTCATTACAAAATTTTTAAGATATATATTTTTGTAATTTTTTCCATAAAATCAAATCGATATCGAACGATAGAAAATATTTTCCACTTCATTTTCAAGTTTCAACTGAATAATGGAAAATATCGTTATTTTCTTAAAAAATAACTTATTGGAAAATATTTTCTAAAAATGTGATATTTTATATTTTCCGTGAAATAAATGGAGTCTTAAATTTTTTTATTGACTTTTATTGATTTGCAAGGGCATGAAATAAAAACCTTAAAAAAAATTAAATATCTTGTCGTGAGTTCGAAAATATGACAAGGGCAAGATTCTTCGACACAAAGCATAATTATTTATATTTGTATGAAGAATCGAATTTGTGTCGTGCGTATAAATCACATATAAAGTTATTTCCCAAGCATGAAACGACTTCAAGTTAATACAAATAGATAATTTTCAAGAATATATTTATCTTTAACTGCTGGTCATGATAACATTATAAATTTTTGAGTTAATTCCAAAGGGGATCAAAGTGTCGTGATTTTCTTAAATAATAACATGAAATGAATATTATTTCAAATAAAGATTGAAAATGAATCTTATTTTAAATAAGAGTTTAAGAATCATATAAATTTTAAAGAATAATCGAAACTCATTGCTTGGTGAATGGCAATTTCATCTTTTAATTTTTTAAAAATTCTTTTCCTTGTTTCTTTCTTCTTTTTTTTTTTTCGTTTTTAATTTCCTTAAAAATTAAAACTTAAAAAAGAGAACACACATGGGGAGGGCTCCCTCCCACCTATATTTTTGCATTTTTAAATTTATTTTTAATTTTTAATCTAATTTAATTTAACTTTAATTTTAAATTATATTTGGACGAAAATATCATTAATCGCTTGGGATTTTCCTTATTTGAAATAACCATATCTACTTTAGACCCTTCTTTAAAGTTGATATGGTCACTTTGAGTCTCTTTTTAAAATAAGATTCACTTTAAATCATTATTTGAGAAAATAAAAGCACTTGGACTCTTATTTAAAATTTTTCCTAAATCTTTTGATCAAATGACAACATTATAATTGATTGATGTAAACTCTGAATTTATCTAGAATTGCAACCCTCAATTTAATAACGAATTAATTAATTAATTAATTAATTATTTTTAAAGCACCGGCGAAGGAGAGCCGGTAGGGTTTTATGGCGAGGGAGGGAGCGAGAGAGAAAAATAAAAACAATTCGGAGGTACGGACAGAAGAACGAGGTTTTATCTTCGTCCTCACGAGAAAAAAAAAGGAAAAAACATCATCAGCTTCCGGTTTAAAATCTCGGACAAAGCCTCCTCATGTTTCGCAGTCTCCTATGGCGCTTCTCCTAAAACCGCCTCGTCACCTCAGCTTCCGGACCATGGCTTCTCGCTTCCTCGCCCGCTCCCCTCTCCACTCTCACGCCCACGCGCCTCGCTCCTCCGCCTTCTTCAGGCCCAGGTCCTTCTCTTTACCCGCTTCGCATGTTTCATTTCTATGGAGTAAAGTCGCGAGCTTTTGGGTGGAGCGATGCGTTTCGCGATGTTGTTCGGGGGTTTTAGTTGATGGGTAGCTTGGTATGGTGGTGCTCGGCGATGTATTGGCCCGTCCTGGCTGGAAAGTCTCTTCATTTTGGCCTTCGAGTGCCGATTTCGCCGGATTTCCAAGTGTTGTTTGCTTCCCGAGTTCGTTTTTTGTGGCCGGGGAGCAAGCATTTTACTCTCCTCTGTTCTTTGAATTTGCCCGGGACTTGAAAGTGGGGTCTAATTGTTCTCGGCTTTGTGAATCGTTGTGTTCGTGTGTTACCGGTGCAGAAATTGCTATCCATTAAGGAGAGTGACCATTCAATTGCCGAGCCGTCAAGCATGTTTTTTGAGGGCGTTCATGTCTACCAGCGCCGTGACTGAAGCTCTTCAGGGGAGCACAAGCTCAAAAACTTATGGGTCTGAGCAAATTCAGGTTATTGATACTCTATGGATCTCCCCAAATTGGTTCGCGTACTTATATTACTGTGCCGAGCTATTCGGTTATATTAGTTTCAAGTTGGCTTTAGTAGTTGTATAAGTTTTGACAGTTAAATCTTGATTCTTTTTTGTCATGGATGAACTAGCATGTGTTATATATTTGATGTTTTGGTTTGCTTATTCATCTTTGTCATTGATGCTTGCATTGTCACCTAAGGATTGTGTACTGATGTGTTTAGGTACTGGAGGGCTTAGACCCTGTTAGAAAAAGGCCAGGTATGTATATTGGAAGCACCGGACCACGTGGTTTGCATCATTTGGTATGGCCATTATTCCCTTTTCATCTGCAGTTGCTGTACTATTACTAGTGAATCAATTTAGTGGATACAAATTGTCAATACATGACAGATCTCTTGTTTTTGCGGTCTACCAGGTCTATGAAATACTGGATAATGCGGTTGATGAAGCTCAGGCGGGTTTTGCTTCCAACATAGATGTCGTTTTATATGCAGATGGCTCTGTGAGCATCACTGATGATGGGCGAGGGGTATGGATCCTATCTGTGTAGTTTCAGGGGACACCTTTCATATCATGCATCTGAATTAGAACTTTTAGATTGTCTACTTTTTTGAGGAGGCACGGTGCACGCATTATTTTTAGTGCATGCCCTCATAAGGACAGTACATTCTCCATTGATGATGAATAAGCTAATTGAATGTGGGAGGATCTTATTAAAACGTTCTTTGTACTTGCTTCTTGATAAGAAGTTGATCCTCATTACTATGGTCCAGTTAAGAACCCTTGCAAGAAAATCTGAAACTCAATGTTACTTCCTCTAATATTGAATTGGAGATGTCATCGGAGGCCATGTTCATTGACCAACTTGAGTTCCTTTTGTGACCATTTTCAAAATAATTATGTAAACAAGTACCTCTGGGGACTTCTTAAGCAATTAAATAAGGTTTGCAACTGTCTCGTGTATGTGTGACCACTGTTTTGAAAATGAATCATTCCTCTTTAGTATGCTGAACAAGTGCGCCTGGTTAACTAGTTAACAGGATCCTTTTCAAAATGTACTGGACAATAAACTTTCTCTTGGTGCTCTGGCTGATCAGTCAACCAATAGAGTTCCACAATGTGCACCTTATAAGTAGGTGCAGAAGTTTGAATTAAGAAACTAGTCATTTCAATTTTATTGGATGATATGTGTTGCTGAATTTATAGCATTTCTCCAAATTGCAGATTCCTACAGACTTGCATCCCGTGACCAAGAAATCTGCTTTGGAGACTGTGCTAACGGTAATCTCTCATGAGCAAATATATAATTTTAATCTGTTTAAGAAGCTATGGGTTTGCAATGCCTGAATTAATTTTGTTGAGAAGGACTGATATATTAAAAAGGATATATAAATGGTTTTCTTTTTCTCCAAATAATTTATGAGTCAGATATTTGCCTGATGGTATGCTAAAAAAGTTCATTTGTGAGATTATTTTTTTTATGTGAATTATGTATTCTTGCATGTGCCTGCCCTTGTGCTTGCACATGCATTCACACGCGTGCATGCTTCATGCTTGGGACATGTTATTGATTTGCCTTTTGTTTCATGCTCTGATTTTTTTCATATTTCGATTCAAGGCTTTTGGCATGGATATATCTGTATGGGCAGGGGTTTAAGTGGTTTGGAATTTTCTGATATTGTCATTAGCAAGGGATATTTGGCAATTTCTGACATCTTTTATCATTGAAATAGTAACAGAGTATCATGCATCTCCCTTGTGTTACATTTTGCAGATCCTTCATGCAGGAGGTAAATTTGGTGGTTCTAGTAGTGGCTATAGTGTCTCAGGTGGTTTGCACGGAGTTGGCTTATCAGTGGTTAATGCGCTGTCTGAGGTGAGCATTCTCTTTTTTGTCAACTTATCTACGTATTTGTTGTTGCATTGAGGGGATACTTCCTAAAGATTTATGAGGTTATCTAGAAGATAAGATAAAGATGTTCTTTGATTCTATTATTGGTTAAAAATAAAAATAAAAATGGAGGGTCAAAGGCTGTAAGGGGGAACAGACCCAGGCACCTAGACCTAGGTAGTGCCAGTCATATCTTAAAAGGGTAGCTAAGCCCAAAGGGAGGTGCGTGAGATCTATCATAGCCTGTGTAATTGAAGAATAGCCTTGCTGATTTACTGAGCAGTTCTCTAGAAAATCACATAGTTTTTTAACTCCACTCCCCATATAGGTATCAAAACATGGACTGGGAAATGGAGGAGAAAGTGGGATCTGTTTAGTCCCCATTGGCGAATTTTCTCAGGATCAATTAGGAACAATCACAAACAATGCGGATAAAGGCTCTGCCTTGTACTTAATCCATTGAAGTACGGGTTTAGTGGTCTCTACAGAGTGTTACAAAAGATGGTAGAGAATACTCCCAGGTTCAGAAACTTAAATTAAACCTAATATGGTGCTCTTCAAGGTTCTAGTTTTGTGGGATTGCAAGAATTTTTGTCCAAAATATCTCAATGATCTTTCTGACAATTTCTTACATGCGTTTCTTTTTAGGTTTGTCGACTATTTTTCGTTTTATTTTAGAAGTTAAATCCTGTAACTTGCTGTTGTCAGGCATTGGAAGTTACTGTTTGGCGTGACGGAATGGAATACCAACAGAAATATTCTCGTGGGAAACCTGTGACAACTTTAACATGTCATGTGCTTCCACTTGAATCAAAGGATCGTCAGGGGACATGCATACAGTTTTGGCCAGACAAAGAAGGTAATTCTTGACAACACCATATGCCTAGAGGATTACGTCGTTGGAATTTATCTATATTTTTAATGCTTTATATATGCTGATACACGCTCCTATGTCTGCTTTCTTTACTGCTACAGTGTTTACGACAGAAATTCAGTTTGATTACAATACTATAGCTGGGCGAATCAGGGAGCTGGCTTTTCTAAACCCTAAAGTATGGTTTTGCAAAAATTTGCTTCATTACATTGATTATGTATTATGTTCGCATGCATCTACTCAGCAGATATGGACAACTTTTTAGGTTATGCATTTGTGTGCATGACTTTATGTGAAAATCTTAAGGTTTCCTGTCATATTTTGCTCAATTGTGTATTCTGATTTGGGCATTGCAGCTCAGGATTACTTTCAAAAAAGAAGATGATGATCCGGAGAAGACTCAGCACAATGAGTACTTCTACGCAGGAGGATTGGTTGAATATGTGAGCTGGCTAAACACTGATAAGGTATGCCTGCCTTTATTACTGTCCCTTCTGCTTTGCAATAAATGATGGTAATCTGTAGATTGTTTATCGTTCTCAATCTTGCTTTCAAATAGTCTAATCGAAGAGTTTAACTTCAACGATTAAAGTTACTGAAGAAAATTCCACCTTTGTCTGGATCTTTATAAATGAATTAAATAGGAATTCTACTCCAGTGCCCCAAGGGGTGGGGTGGGGCTGGAGCAGGGTTGCATCCCCTAACCCTGCCCCGTAATAAGTTAGCTGGCTCCTTATACACCCCATGCCCTGGCAGGGCAAGGTCGTATGCCCCATCCCAAATGCTTGGAGCATTCAGGTTCCCCCAGCCTGTCATTCTCTCTCCGTGTTTATGTTGAACTCAACTCTAATTAAAGAAAGAATGATTATCAGTAAGTACACCAATGAAAAAAGACGACAAATGCCTATTATTTATAAACCATGTAATAGGAAACACCAAATTTTAATATTAAAATAATTAAGGCATGAGCTGGGGCAGATAATAGGCAAAGATGACTAAATCAATCCCCATCCCATCCAATATGTGTGGAAAGAAATTTGACCCAATCACCTCCCCTCAAAACCCCCTTGTTGCGGGTTTTCTCTGCCCCATTAGGGGTGGGGCAATGCGGGTATGTGATGGAGCGGGTTAAATTGCCATTGCTAGCCAGTGCTCTTCTGCTAACAGAGCTGTTTTAAAAGTTAGATTGCCTGAATTGGCAACCCTTAGTAGGAGATGACTGGATCATCTGAACATTCATTGAGCTTTCTGTGTCACTTCTTAGTTTTGGTTGACACTGTCAACTTACTTCTTTGTAATCTGAAGTTCTTCGGCGCTGATTTACCTCTGATGCGCTCAAATTAGCGCCTTAACTAAAACCATGTGAAGATCCTACAGGAAAATCCTTCTTGCTTCATGTTAATTTGTGTGCTCTTCTATTTCTTTTAAGTCGTGTCTACTGAAAAGTCCCTGACAGTTTTTTGACACAGAAACCACTTCATGATGTCGTGGGTTTCAGGAAAGAAATAGACGGAATCGCAGTTGATGTCGCTTTTCAGTGGTATGCTTTCTTTCCTCTTCTTATGCTGATTTAAGGATTCAATTGTCAAACATGTGATTTTGGGTTACATTAACTTTCCTATTGCCATCTGTCTGTGCAATTATTTATACTTGGAACTTCCATTTAGTAAATATATTCTCACTGCTTTGCTGTATAACAACATTGTGGTTACCTTAAGATGGTTTTGACATAAGATGATTTTTGGTTACCACGAGCGGCAATGTTGTCATATTCAACAAATTGACAGTCCCTTGTATTCCTTCCAATCGTGAGTAGAACAATAACAATAGTTAACCTTGTTTTTCATGCAATGTTGGTTAGGTGTTCAGATGCATATTCCGATACAATGCTTGGATATGCCAACAGCATACGGACGGTTGATGGTGGGACTCATATTGATGGTTTAAAGGCATCATTAACACGAACACTCAATAACCTTGGGAAGAAGTCAAAGGCTATTAAGGTGTGTGCCTTCTCAAGCTGGGATTTTTAAATTAAGCATATGAGATGTGTGTGGAAGTGGAAAATAAGTGTATTTGTCAAATCTAAATGCACCAATTCGTTTGCATCTAGGACAAAGACATTAATTTGAGTGGTGAGCATGTAAGGGAAGGTCTGACATGTGTTATCTCAGTCAAAGTTCCAAATCCAGAGTTTGAAGGACAAACAAAGGTATTGTCTACTGCGATATTCACTTGAAACTTCATATGGTTTTTCACCAGAAGTTCTTTATCAATGTCTCAATTTGGCAATTGTTTGTATCAGTTATACTTAGCTGACTGTTTTTTCTTCCTTTAGACAAGGTTAGGGAACCCAGAAGTACGCAAATTGGTTGATCAATCTGTGCAAGAGTATCTTACCGAATACTTAGAGTTGCATCCAGATGTGCTTGATTTGATCCTTTCCAAGTCGTTGAATGCCCTCAAGGTGCACTTACACTTATTTTGCTGGAAAAATGTTATGTTTTGTTAATTGCTGTACTTGATTAAGCGCGCAGACTTTGGAAACAGTTACCAGTAATTGTGAGCTTGAAGTTTCTCTGATTTGTGCTGCTTTTCTTGTCTAGGCAGCTTTGGCAGCAAAAAGAGCACGAGAGCTGGTGAGACAAAAGAGTGTTCTGAGATCATCATCTCTTCCTGGAAAGCTAGCAGATTGCTCGAGTACAAATCCAGAAGAATCTGGTAAATTGTATTTCTCATGTTAAGCTTTTCATAGCTCATTATTGTGACAATATTATTTGATGTCAGATGTTCTCATTCTTTCTTTTTGTCTTTTACATCAAGCTGCCTATGTTTTATTTCTACATGAGTTATTAGAATGAATCTCTTCCTAAAGATGAGGAAGATAAATTATTTGTTCCTTATCTCTGTCTATTTGTTAATATAAATCCTGAGCATGATGTGTTAGGGCATATATGTTATCATTCACCAATCTTACCCTTACAACTGTTTCCTTTGGAAAAAATTTCTCTAGGGTACTAATGAGTAGTTGGGTATTTGGAATTATCCGCAGTGGATAGAGAAGTTTGTCTTGATATATGATCATGCAAAAAGTAAAGGTCGGGGTTCATTGGAGATCCTTTGTAGCATACTGTATGCTGTTTGCATCAGTTTTGGAATTACTGTGAAGCTCAAGATATGTAATAGAAGATCTTACATTTGGTAGATGATACTATTTATGGAAGCTCATATTGGTACCTCCTTATGAGAGGATGCTTTAATCATTCATTGGAAGTAGTTTGCAGCCTGTATTCACTGTGGAAGTCCATTTACTGCAATTACAATTTCTTGACCTGTCATGATCAACTATGGCATTCTCCAATATCTTTTATCTAGCTTGCATTCACTTTTAAAATTCATGTTAAAGCAAAAAATCGGTAATACTTCTCCACAAGGATATTGGGATGCTCTAGGAGGACTTGAAGTTGAAAAAACACCTTCAAGACTTAAACATTTAATAATTTGATAGCTGATGCCCAACTTTCTACAGAAATTTTTATAGTTGAAGGGGATTCAGCTGGTGGAAGTGCAAAGCAGGGGCGTGATAGACGCTTCCAGGTATAATTTTGGTATAGCGTTGGAATTTTTTTTATAATAATTTGTCAATTCTAATCAGTTTTTTCCGACCTTTTAGAATAGTGGCTAACTCTGGTGATATATATTTTGGATGATTTTTATTTGGAGTGCTGAAGCTGATTCAATAGAGGTGCTATAGGATCAGCTAGGCAATAAATGCTCTCCCTTTTGGAAACAGAGAACCTGAGTGACAGTTGCTTGTCTGATATTCGGGGTTGGAGAAGTTCTAACAGCAGTTTGCTTTAGTGAAATGGTTTGTCCTTACAGAGAAGAATTGATCATAGAATTTTTTCCTTCTCAATAACAAGATGTCTAGTTTATCGCTTTCCTACCAATCATTGAATGGAGAAGTTGTTTAATGGAAACTTGATTAGAAAATCCAACCACAATGGAAATAGTCGTTCTTTAGGTTTATAATCTTAGGGTATGTTTGGTTAGACTTTTGGGGAAAGCTTTTGGGAAAATGCGAAGGACTTTAAGTTAAAGGGGTTTTTGAAGATGTAAATTGTGTTTGTGAAATTGTAATCTGAAAGTCCATTGTGAAGTATCTTTGAGCAAAATAGTGTTCGGAGAAATTATTTTTACAAAGGACTTTTGTGATTAAAAAAAGAAGAAAAAAATTTTGGTAAAAAAAAAAAAAGAAGGCTGGCGAAGGGCCAGAGACCACTGGTGAGGGTCGCTTGGGGTTGGGTGACCCTTGGTGTGGGTCACGCGACCTAGGCAAGTGAGCTCGCCCGACCCAGGGGAGGCTTGCCTGAGATTGTGCGACCTTGACAAGGGTGGCTTGGTCAAGTGACCCTCGCAACCTCTCGCGGAGGTTGTGCGACTTGTGAGGGTCGAACGACTAGGCAAGGAATGCCTGGTTGCACAACCTAAGGCGGCATTTCATGGAGGTCGCGTGACCTAGATTTGGGTTGCCGCAACACGCGGGGGGTCGTGCAACCTAGATCTGGCCCTTTAGCTCTTATGCTCGTTATCCCAGGCAATATGATATGCTACTTGGAGGGCCACGTCCATTCTTTCTGGACATAGTCATCCAAGGAATCTATGTATTCTTCCTTGGTGGATTTCTTATGCTTTAGTTGATGTTGCCACGACTCGCTGAGGTCATGCAACTAGCCGGTGATGGTCACTGGGGTAGCCACGACCACACCAGACTCTCTCTAGCCTGTCGCCGGCCCCTCGCAGCCATGCGCAACCATACCGGCTGACTCAACGGAGAAGAATAGATGAATAGTGATATCATGAGGGCAAAAACGGAGAAACAAAAATTGAGTGAGGATGGTTTGGAACAAAATTTTTACACTAAACCCTAAAGAGGGCATGCCGAGAATGCTGAAAGCCAAGGCAGCCTAGGACCTGCCTTGGGATTTCAGCCTTGTGAAGGCCTACTTTTCCCTAATGGGGTTGGCAAAATTTTACCCAAACACTCAATATTTGGCCAAATGGGCTTTGACACCCAAAGCCCCTTCCCAAATGCAGCCTTACTTTTCTCTCAGTATGCTGATTTTCCTGGTGTGGTCAAGAATGTTGAATTCTTCTTTGGAAAATTGTAGGCCTTAAGCAGGGTTGTGGACTGTCCTGATGATTGGATTGTCTTTGTGATTGGCAGTCAAGTATTTTGAGGCATTATCACCTCTCAACGGCTGTGCAGTTTGTTTCTAAACTTCACCCATGCTGTGTTTATTAGAATTGTGTGCTGGCTGTTGGTCTAGCCTGATCTCTGAGTTCGTCAGTTCTGGAATTGCGATGTCATTCTTTTTGTTCTCCTATAACCTGTCAGCAAGATGCTGTAGTTGTCTGGAAAATATGCATCTAAGTAATGATACACAATTTGCTTTAATATGCTTACCGTACCGTAGTGTACTTCAATACTTGCATGAATATTCATGTTTACCATACAAATATGTTTCATCAGGCTATCCTTCCTCTAAGGGGAAAGATTCTGAATATTGAAAGAAAAGACGAGGCAGCAATGTACAAGAATGAAGAGATACAAAATCTGATTCTTGGTCTTGGACTTGGAGTGAAGGTCCAAGATTTTCTTGTTTCTATTGACACAATTTTTCTTTCCTTTTCATAAGCGGCAAAGCTTACTCTGTCTACTTGATTTCCTTGATTAAAGGGAGAAGACTTCAATAAGGATTCTTTACGGTATCATAAGATCATTATTATGACAGATGCTGATGTAGATGGTGCTCACATTAGAACTTTGTTATTGACCTTTTTCTTCAGATATCAGGTGATTATTCCTCTTAGATTGTATTACCTTAAAAAACCAAACCGCATAGATGTTAAATTTACCCCCAACATACTGAACCGGCTTTTTTGTTTGCAGAGATCCCTTTTTGATGAAGGTTGTATCTATGTTGGAGTCCCACCACTTTACAAGGTTTCACTTATTTTTAATCCATCTTGATACACTGTATCCAAAGTGGACCCTTGCTAGCTTTAATTTGCTTGTATTGAAATGTCAGGTTGAGAGGGGTAAGCAAGTTTACTATTGCTATGATGAAGCAGAACTTCAGAAGCTTCAGAATTCCTTCCCTCCTAATGCATCCTACAGCATTCAGAGATTTAAAGGTGAGAAAACTTATGGTAAAGGCTGCAGTTAGGGGCATGATGATGTAGATGAGAGCCAGTATTGGGTTGTGTCTTTGCATTTCACTCTGATTCCACTCATTGAGTCATGAATTTAGATCTTGCTTGGTGGACGATGCTTGTTCACACTTTCACTGATGCTGATGCAGGCTTGGGAGAGATGATGCCTTTGCAGCTTTGGGAAACGACAATGGATCCTGAACGAAGGCTTCTGAAGCAGTTGGTGGTGGAGGATGCCGCTCAAGCTAACGTGGTCTTTTCCTCTCTCATGGGTGCCCGGGTATGTGGTCATGCGTTGATAGTTGGTTCTGCTTACTCTTAATAATAATTTCGCTTATAATTTTTGATGCGAAGAATAAGGCTTCGGTTAATTGCTTACCATAAATCTATGAAAGATCATCATCTCACAATTACTTAAGAAAAATTTGGGAATACTGGCTGGAGATAAGCTTTGGGATATTATTCACTTCCATGATGGAGCCTTGCTGAAAAGCAGTCTATCCCATGAGAATAGCGAAGAAGCTTAGGACAACTACAAGGGCCGGGCGACCTCTTTTTTTGGGCTATGAGAGCCCTGCATACGTAAACTCATTGACTGCTATAATATTTTGTCCTCTTGACAGTTTTTATCCGTAATTTTCCATCTCAGGTGGACGTCCGTAAGGAACTCATTCAGAAATCTGCAACTATGGTCGACGTTGATCAGCTGGATATATAAAGGCTCAACGGTAGAAGGCAGATTGATTTGGTCCAATACATTTTACGGCGGGCTAACAAGCAAATTTTAATTGCTTCACCTTTTGCATCTTGACCAGCATTCGACTATAGCACTTTTTTGTTGTATTCCAAGGAAAGGGGGTAGGGTATTGTGTAAATTCTTAATTGTTTTATAGAATAGGTACAGCGAAAATGTGCGAGACATCAATTTAAATGTCGGTGCACTTCATGATTTTCCAAAGCATTGTCAGTGCTTTGACGGAGTGACGCGTGCATTGGGTTCATATGCTTCAGACTTTTGGAAGTCTCAGGACTTTGATTTCACCATCTCCTTGGCTCGATGCACTTGGCGGGTGGTTTTTATATTGCATTTCCACAGCCATTAGGTCGTGATTTTCAGATCTCATACCGAGTCAAGGGTAAAGCTTCTTACCCTCTCGAAAACACATGAGGAAACCTTAGGGCTTGGATGATGTTCTGTGATGAATCCCAAACTGGGGTTGTTCTATAGTATAGCTCCAAACGTGTGACTTGGTCTGGTTGACTTGCTGAATGATGTTGGTATGCGCATGAGGCAACGGGGCCGGTTTAAATCCCAACGAAGCCTGGCATTTTTGTCTACTGTAAAGAGGGATTGGATTGACTAAGATTAGAACAGAGTAACTACAGGATAGAGCGAAACATTAGTAAACATTTCAAAGAGAGTGTCGTCATTGTCCTTCTTGGCCAGCTTCTTTTGAGTCATCCTAGAAGAAATCGTAGGGTTTTGCCGTCCTCCTCTAGTGAAGATACTGAGATCACGACATTTCATTCATCGTTGCTCTACTTTTGAATATATCAGGTACATCCCCGAGAATTATATTTGGAGATCATCTTGCATCTTTACTTTTATTCTGGTGTTCATGCAGAAATGCTATTTTTATTTTTGGGTAATGACCATCTTCCACATCTTTCGTCCTCGTACTCACCCAAAACATTCAAAACAGAAAAAGACAAAAAGAAAATTGTAAGGGGCAATTTGATCTTTTCAATAATAGATTTTACTTAGGACTAAATGAATGCTATTTTGAAAAATGAGAAATACATTTGGTGATTTACTCAAAAGTAAGTTTTGGTTCTTGGCATTGTCCGAAACCCAAATACCGCGCGAAAATCTACGTTCTATTATATTGTAAATTACCAACTAGAAGAAAATAAGCTAACTCTCAGGGAGTTTGGTAAGCGTAGCTTTATCATGTTTAGCAAACCGATCCGTATTTTGGTTTTGGTTCCCTGCAGAATTTAATTGTGTCTATATTTATCATCCAGTCTTGTTTTGTCCATATTTAATAATGAAGTTAATGATATAACCAAAATTCCCAAAATGGTATATTCGTTCACATTTACCCGAACTAATATTTTTATCACAAAAAACATCAAATTATTGAACCAGTCCCAAACTAATCTACTAATCATAAAAAAATCCCGATCACCAAAATCTTAGATCGAGAAATCCACTAGAATTTGCTAATGATGATTGAGAAATCTTCGAAAATCTGTTAAAATTTCTAATTTTGCCCCCAACTTTGACTCAAAAATTTGATGCGAAAATTGATTTGAGTTAAATATCATTTAGAATTCTTTATTACACGAAAATTAATTTGAGATTTTCCTAATCCCGTTGAAGAGGAAGAGAGAGAATATTCGGCGCTCGTATCCGGATCAAAGCAAAGAGCAACAGCATCAAGATTCATCTGAACTTTGTCCTTTCACTAGCTCCTCGTCGTCCTCCTCCTTCTGCATCCCGAAGCTTCGCTACTTCCCTGTAAGCTCTTCGACCCTCGATTCGTTCGTTGGACTCGAGCTGAAAACGGACGGCCATGTCTCGTGTTTCGTCCGTTGACTCGCTGTCTGACACGCTGGAGAAAGTCTGCGTCAGCATACGCTGGTTGGTGCCGGGCCATGTTGCTCCGCTGATGTCGCGCTTCCGGTTGCGTTCGGTTCGTGGGGCGGCTAGAATTCGTGATCAATGGATGATGTCGGTACGTGAATGTCTCACTTTTCGAGTTCTCGCTGGTTATCGAGAGTTTTAAAGTTTGGATTTTTATGGCTGAGATTTGATCCTCGGGGCATTTTGATTTTTCATGTTTTTGAAGTCGGTTCGGGATAATGGGTCTTATCAAAGGAGGAAAATGATCAATCAGAATAATGCGCCGCGTGCGCATGGCATTCTGATTACCAGTCATGATCTCGAGAGCATGTAGGAAGCCTTGTAGGGGACCATAGTCCTACTAATTTCTGCCGTTCATGAGCTATCCGGATTTTTTAACCAGGGTACATAGTTTTTGCTAATGCTTGCCATTTAGTTTACTAATGAATGATTTACCTACAGACTTTGCAAGTGCCTAGAGAAAAAGTTTTTAGTTGGAGATTGTGTTTGCGGTTTTCTTTAGAATAATTCATTGACTGTGTAGTGTGTTGATCAAATAGCACTTTTGGGTCGACATTGCAAACATGTATGGTGAGGAAACTTGAATGTGCAACTAGAGTTTTGGTTGGAGTTCTTATGAATTTCTTCAAAATTAAACTAGGCCTTACTATGTTCGTGATTTGTGATGGAAATTGACATTGAGTTACGCCGCGCCTATCATAAGGAAGACATATTTGATTTGAAGCATGCTATAGGCGTACTATCAAATTATTGCACTTTGAACCCCTCTGGATGGCAATTTGATTAGGTTATTTCAGCCCATGTCTGAATAATGAAAGTAGCAAAAAGATTTTGATCATACACGATTTCCAAAAAATTGGCTTTATAATGAATATGTACAGAGATTAGCAAAGAATGATGAACACTTCACTTTTCTTTCCTCCTCCTGTCTCTGTCCCCCCTGAATCAGAGGCTGCCGTTGGCTTTGCCTCTCTTCAAAGTATGTTCAAGTCTTTTAAATTTTTTAGAAAGGTCTCCCCAACTAATGAGCCAGCCTTAACAAATACAGCAGGCTGGCCGATTGGAGATTCTACCCAGGCTGCATAACCCTGATTTGTATATAACTTTCCTGTCCAGATATGTTGCCATGGACAACTTTCCCCAACCGGAAAGTAGGCTTTAACTTTATTCTTCCCTTTGTCAAGCACCGGAACTACAAGAATCTCTGTACCAACCAAGAACTGCTGATAAGTAAACTTATGTACATTGTCGTCCTCAGGATAGTGGAGGAACAGGTGCCGGCAAACAGGCAAGCCCTTTTGAGCTGCTTCCTGGTTTAGAAAAAAGCGAGGGCGTCAGTGAAAGTATGAGGTTTTGGACATATTTGCTCTGTGTCAATAACTAAGGGAAGACATTATATCTATTAAGCATGAAAGTATATTACTTTTTTTCATTGACTACGAAAAAAAAAACTATCATGAGAAGTGAAAACATTTTAACATTTGCTAAATTATCTATTTATCAGTCATAACAATTAAAATGTGAAGTTTGAGCTGAGTTCCGGATAATACCTTGATGAGCTGTATTCTGTAGAACTTCCAAGCACTGTACACTTTGGCAAATCTTGCAAAATGTGAGAAGGTTTTATGGTTTGAGTAGAACTGGCTGTTACAGGATGGCTTGTTTCCCTGCTTGCAAAAGATAGATTGAACTTACTTCCTGTTTCCCAGGGTACATGAAATTATAATATCTGAAGAACTAAGACCTTTCCATTATTTAAATCAATAGTGGTTATTTGGGCGTTTTATACCCCACAGTTTGTAGTACCATGTTTATTAAGGACTCTTTTAATGTGTCCAATGAAGTCAAAAGAGCAACACTTCTCAGGAAATGGTCTCCTAAGAAGTGCCTGCATGTTCTTGGATGGTTGGGGAAAGAGGGAGTGGAAAGCTGCCTGAATTGTAGCTTATTCTTGACTGAACATATTTATCTCTCTTCTTTATGTGTGAGTGGCAGTGCAATATCAACACAGTGAAATTGATGAATTTAGGAAGCAAATAATACTTACTTCATGGGTCCGGAATATTGTGGTAAAAGCATTCAGCTCCATCCAGCGTAATAGCAGCTCTTCACTTCTTTGATACCTGATTAGGGGTAAGCTTACTGCACAATAGCCTCCAATATCACTATGGTTAAAAGCATATCCAGACAATCCGCTGCTCAGGAGGCCAACAACTGTACTCTTGATACCATCATTAACTTGCCAGCTGACCATTTGGTCTCCTTCCCAAAACAGCATTCCCCATTTAGGACTTTCTCTGAAACCAGCCCTCATAAAGAAAACCAACGTATCTTCTGGGTCTTCTCCCTCTCCATGGTTGCTCTTCCATTCGTCCACGAACTGTCGGTTTATTTTAGCCCATAGTTCTGGATATCTATTATGAGCAACTATTGGATCTTCACCTGAAATCATCAATTCCATGAGGGTTGTGGAAATAAAAAAATCAGTAGCTAGTTACACCGTCCTGTAAGAGTAGCATTATGACCCTCGTGTCTATGCTTTGCTATGTTAGCGACAAGGGTTTTCAACTCTTGTTCCCTTCCATCGCTTAGGTTGTGAAAGGGAGGATGTGCATTTAGGAATCAGGGGACTAGAGTATTCAAAAAACTTGCATTTTATTGTCAGCATTTTCAATTTGTGATGGTTCCAATATACTATATACCATGGAACAGTCTGATGTTTTGGGGTAGAAAGATTGGAATCGAGATTGATGGTGATGTCTTATCTGTGGACTTACATGAAGAAATTAGTTTGGATAGTGAGTGACGTGTGTGACTTGCTTAGTAGGTTATTTAGCTTTCAAGGGGGAGAAGAATTGTTATAATAAAGTTAGGGGTTACACAAATGTGATAAAAGATTGAAACTATTTCTTTCGAATAAAAAAAGGCTGGCAGTTAAGAACCTGAATAGAGTTTGGCATCCACTGGAAGGCCTTCGCCAAAATCTGCCATCCATCCTCTGATTCCGTCATCCACCATATCTTGTAAAATTTGTTTAAACCAACTCTCTGTATCTGGGTGAGTCAAATCCAGCATTCCAACATCAAAAGCTGTATTTGGAACCATGTATGGTTCCCCAGTCTTATCTCTCACCAAGATGCCCAGTCTTTTTGCCTCCTCGAACATATTCTTCCTCCTGCTTGGGTTCTCATCAGCCTGCAAGCAAGAGTGAAAGCTTCTTGATAAGTTCACAAGCTGAAAATATATTATGAGTTGGAGGTTATATGATGAAGATCTTGATTCCCCATTGAGAATGAGAAAGAAGTATGCTTAACAGAAGGAGAAGGGTTAAATACCGGAGCCAGACACGGATTGCAGTATGTCATTACTCTAATGTGCTGAGCATCTAAATCCTTAATTAGTTGTCGCCATCCCCAGTACCTTGTTGAATCCACTTCCCAGTTCCACCAGAGTTGTGATCCAATGAATGTCTCTCTGTGCCCAACCCAATCCTGAGGAATACTACTAAGTCATTACAATTTGATGGACAGAGCTTTATAAGTGTAAAACTGTATTGGGTATTGATGGGTGGTGCTGATGTCCATGTTTTCTTCATCTTAATTAGACATTATAGTGATGGTGTTCAACTTCACTATCAGTTAAAATTCTCCCGTTTAGGTCATATGATCAAGTGCAAAGTGACCACTGAAGTCAGTGACATTGTATTTGATTTACTGAAATTGGATATGTCTTTACTCTTTTTTGCTAATTTTCTTGTCCAGCCATGAAATTACCTGCAACCAAAAGGCAGAAATGGGAACATCGTAGGCCCTCAGTTCATCCCACACATGGCGAACCATGTCTGTGCCACCCTGCATACCAATTACAGCTCCGGATATGATCCATTCAGGCAGCTCAGGGGGCCTCCCAATAGTCCCTGTGAAGTGCTCAAGGAGCTCAGTGGGTGAGTTGCCGTGCACTAGACTTCCTTCGATTGAATTATTATGCATCTGCCAGCCCAGTAAAAGAGAGGATGAAATTAGATGGGTTCAGGATGCTGTATAATCTCCACTGCATATTTAATTTACTGGACCATTCACCTGCACCTATACAAAGTACGCTACTCTTAACCAAAAAAATGAGTGTGGACATTGTTCTCTTTCTTCAGTCTATTCTTCTTAAACAAATCTTAGTATATATTGACGGCAAAAGAATGTTGATAGTCCTTGAAGACAGCATTCTAGAAGAACCCACAAGTTATTTATTGCTCTAGCGTGTGCAGGAATTCAAGCTAACATCAGAAGCTGTGAACTGCATGTTTGCTTGTCACTTCAACAATTCTCCTTGATAGTCCCAGCAGAGCTCAACTATTCCCACCTCCAACAATATCTGTAGTGGTGAACGAGAAAGTTGCAGACATCGGTTATCAAGAGGTACCTGTATCTGGACTCTGTCATGTCTTGTTAGATCGAAAATGGAATAGTTGTATCCTTCAAGATAAAGAGATCTCATCTTTGATGTCATGTAGAACGGTGAAGGAGCATAAGTGGTACTCCAATCACCCCCAGCCCTGCAAAAGAAGTGAAATGTTCCAATTATATCCATCTGCGATCAGCGAATTCACGACAGAGCTTAATGCTACCAACCTGTGGCTAACCAAATTAGCTGCGAAAGTTATTGGCTGATCACCTCGTCCAATGCCCTGTTCTTGTACGAAAATTGGCACCCTTCGGCCTTTAAAATTCATGTGAGAGAACTGCTCCCCGAAACCGTAGAATTTTTCACTTTTTTCACTGGAATAAGTGAGACAAATCCTGTTAAATTCTGTGGACTCTGGAGGCTTCACTCCGACTATTTCGTCCTCAGCAGAGGAAACCGCAACATAGTTTCTTGGCCTTGGAAAGGACCAACACCATCCAAGTTTCTTCTTCCGAAGCTGGCGCAGCTTCAGTCTTAAGACCAGACGCCTTCTTAGACCAGCCGGAGAAATTGTCTGGCTGAGGCTGAAGTTGGGTTTGCCCAGCCTCACCTGAAACCCAACTTGGTGACTGCTTCTCTGACCAAAGAAAACCCAGTATCTTGCATAAGTGCAATCCTGTACTAGCGTCATTTTCTTACTCAAGCTGGAGTCTTGAGGCCGCTTCTTTTTCGTACTAAAGATCCTGCCAGTTATCATCAGGACAGGAAACTCTGTTTTCTTCACATCATTCTGATCAAATCCTACACATCCCGAAGGGAAATCAGGATCGGTGGCATGCAAGCAACTGTCCAAATGATCGATCACCCTTATGTCTTCGATGGTTTGATGATCACAGACCAAACGGACTTCTCTGTCCTTGATGACAAATGATCCTCTGCTTTCTTGAATCTCTGTTTCGGCCAAAGCCCCGGAAACAAAGGCTTGTCCGGGGATGGTGGACCATAAGGATTTGTCGGGCTGCAGTCGGTGAGAAACTGAGAGGAAGCCTCCATTTCTTGACTGCCATGTGAGCTGAAAATCTTTCCCAATTGGGAAGGTCTGGTGTGTCGCCAATGTCAGGGACTCGGAGAACAGAGTCCCCTGAACGAAAGGCAGAGACTTTGGAGCGGAAGGGAAGGGGTTGTTGAGGTGCCTGTGGTGCTTTTTGGTGATTTTGAGGCTCGACATTCTCTAGGGAAGTCGAACAAACAAGGAAATAGAATCGATGGATTCTCGGGTGCTATATATATACAGGGTTGGGAAGGAAATTTCAACCAAGATCCGTATTTTCAGTTGCCGAGCGAATGGTTTTATCTAGAATTTGTCCCATGTTCTGTTCTTGGATGCAGAGTGGGGACCTAAAGTGCTGACTCTGGATGTGAATGAGCTCTTGGGGGTAAGAATGGGAAAAGTCGCTTTTGACTCTGGTGGGCACGCCAGTAAATGCGCCAGCTGACCTCCCCCCCTGGCCACGGCGGTCTGCCCCGTATTTATGCGCAATTATGGCCCTGCCCGTTTTCAGTCCTTACCCCAGCTGGTGGATTCTTGATGTTAAAGAGAGAGAGAGAGAGAGAGAGAGAGAGATCGTCTTTTTGGAGGATGAAAATGATACTGGAGATGCTAAAAGGGGTTTTGCGGAACGCCGCTGCGGACTCCTTTTGGTGTTTGAACAGATCAAATTTTGCGTTGACGCGATCTATTCTAGTGTTGGAGAGTAAAAGTGTCTGTCTGGTGTTGCGTGAGAGGTGTATCTTGTCCACAAATTTAGATTTTCTTGGCGACCCGCACCGATACTCCGCATGGACATTGAATCGGTGCCATGTTTAAGGGCATCGTAACAGCAAAAAATCCTTACGTTCATGGAGGAGATAGCCGGGGAGGGTTCACAGGCCACCTCGTTGTTTCTAGGGAAAACCCACGAATTCTCTGGAAACATCGCTGTAGCAAAACATCATTGGACTTTCGACCTGGGACCGGGTCGTCTTGTGGACCGTCAAAATGGCCTGCAGAAACGCGTTTCGCCGGAAGGTCAAACGGGGTTCCCGAACCTCTGGCGGCCGTAGGATTAAACGATCTTTTTCAGGTCGTCTCTCTTTGGTAAGGTGGGGTGGTCACCGATTGGAAAGCAAACTGAAGAGGCGTTTTCCAATTGTCCGGTCGTATTCTAGAAAAGTTGAATTTCTTCTCGAGTCTCCACTGGGGACTGGCACGTGAAGAACAGGAGCCGGGGTCGCGTTTTTCTTCGATGGGTTTTGTCAAAAATCGAAACTTTACGGCACTTAAAAATCGAAACTTTTCTCTCTCTCTTTCTCCAATTTGCTTCTTCTTATTCTTCTCCTCTTTCCTAATTTGCCAGATTCCGCATTATTTGGTCCCTTCTGACATGCATCGGCCGGTGAATCTCGACGTTTTTGGAGGCATCATTCGCCTTCACGTGGGCAGCTGCGAGATCGTTCTTTTATTTTGGTCTGAATCTGCTAGCAATGCTGAAAGTGAACCTGGACATCACTGAGGTCTTACATTCGCTTGTGGGTCTGTTGCTGTTTTAAGGGTCCGTCTAGGTTCTTCTTTCTTGTCTCGAGTTAATGTGTACTTTTCTCCGATATAATAAGGGCGTGAACGATAAAATTTTTAAGGAATAAGTGTATTAGAAGTCTTAAGATTTGTTATAAAAATGTAATTAAATCTTAAAATTTTCAAAAAATATAATTAAGTCCTAAAACTTGTCATAAAGTGCAATTAAGTTCTAGAAATTTCAAAAAATGTAATCAAGTCCTAAAACTTGTAAAAATAATTCAATTTAAGTCATTCCATTGATTGCACTTTTGAAATTTTTAGAACTCGAGTTGACTTTCGAAACAAGTTTTAGGACTTTGTCGAACCTTTTGAAAGTTTTAGGACTTGATTGAACTTTTGTGACAAGTTTTAGGACTTAATTGCACTTTTTAAAAGTTTTAAGACTCAATTACATTTTCACAATAAGTTTTAAGACTTCTAATGCATTTATTTCAATTTTTAACTAGAAATTGATTTCGAAAGAAAAATAAATTTTTCTATTTTTATTTCGGATGAGTTTTTGATAAAAAAATTCGTATTTAATAACAACGCAAATTTTCTATGTTTAGAATAGAATTTTGTTTGATGACAACACAAAATTTCTTCCTTTGGGGGAGTGGTGACAGCGGCGGTTGGCTACCAGTAGCGAACTGCAGTGATGGTGGTGAGCAGTGGGCGGCAGACGGTAGAGAGGATGAGTAATGAGAAATTTTTTTATTTTTTATTTCTATTCCAGAAATAGAAATGTACTTTTGATTTTTGTTTCAAACATATTTCCGAAGTAGAAATATGTCCCAAAAACAGAAAAATGAAGTAGTTTTATCAAATGGATTATTCCATAAACAAACTTGGAATAGAAAAATTATTTTTGGAATAGAAATTTTGTTTGTGAGGCACCCCCTAAATTTTCTTTCTCACGTTACTTTCCCTTTTAGTTGATTCACATTGGTTGACTATATGTAGAAGTTCATTTTTTTTCTCTTTCGTCATTGTCTCCAGTTCAGAAAATTCAACAAGTTGCCGCAAAATAAGCTACGCACAAAAGCAAACGTTTAGTCTAATGCATAAATTTGTATATAAAATACGGTCCCTGAGACTTTCGTTAGGAGCTGAATGTGACTAGTTCTTTTGAATGCGGACTTATTATTAATCATGTCGCTTTAATTTAGTACGCCCTGTATTACTATTTCCAGGAAAACTCTCAAACTCAGTCACGTTCTCAAAAAACTCGACAGTTCGACGGCGCTAATCAAATTGTGAACGGATTCCGTGTATCCTAGCATTGCTCGAAATAATTCATCGTTATTGTGCGTTGGGATATCGCGGATGTAATGCACCTAACCCCGGTTCACATCCAGATTCGATCTTCCTGGCTTGAATAGAGCCGATGTTCCCGGGCCACATTCATTGTTCCTTCACGCCACCAAACCACCCCCAAATGCTTGCAAGTCTCGTGCTCGAATCTGACCGTGATTGAGTGCACGGTGCTGAAGTAGTCTTTGATTCGGAGTGTACAAAGTGCACTCTCAAGTCGTATGACATAATAATCAAACCCCATGGGTGTAACCAAATTTCATCATCGCTTTTTGTCGAGGGGACAAGTTTGTCGGAACATGCATCCATCCAAAGTCAGAGAAAAATTATCGAAAAAGTTATAAACTTATGACAAGGCGACCAATTCAATTACGGTGTGTAAATTGAATTATTTAGCTTTCCCCATTATACTATTCTTTTATTCATTATTCATCATTTCAAATGTGTTGTAATTTAATCCAAAACCTTTTAACAATTTATTAGTGTAGTTCTTTTTGACCAATTTTTACCGAAATCACTAATGTGGATAAATTTTTTAATTTTTTTCTGAACTTTTTTATTTTTTCTTCTTTTCTTTTCTTTGTTTCTTAGCCAAGGGGCCGCAAATCTCACCTGCCCAGAGTTGGGAATTCAACCCAAATAAAAAAAAAAAAAAAGAGTTGGAAAAGGGTCCATGAGTTTTAAGATATTGTGAAAAAAAAAAAAAGGAAAAAAAAAAGAGAAGAAAAGAAAAAAATAATTCAGAAAATTTAAAAAAAAAATGAAAATTGTCCATGTTGGCTGGCATGTATGCTAACAATTTCCAACTAAAATTGACAAATTGCCATATGATTTAAAATTAAATTGGTCATCATACAATAGATTCGGTACTTTTTAGGCTACAATGCGTGCGTGGATTATTTATGTCTCTAAAGAATTAAATGTGTAATCTGGGATTGCAAGAAAATATCGAATTGCTAGTCGTCGTACTATGAATGTTCTCATGGGCGAATCTGGATGAAGCCGTACAAAAAGTCGAAAAAAAAACAAATGTTGAAGTCTCCTTCTCGTGAATATTTTTTTTCGCCGCAAAGACAATAAAAGGGCGAAATGCACTGATGGAAAAGTAAGGAAGAAATCAATCAACAAATTCCCCCGTGTTTTCTGTATAAAGATTCGGCATCAAATTACAACTGCTGCATATCACTTAACACAGAAGAGTTACTTCGAAAGGATTTCGCGTGAGCGCCAGCGTTGGTGCTTGTCTTCAACGTATTTGGCAATTGCGAAATGTGCTCAACCCTCTCTTTTCGTCAATCGTCACGATGGCCTCCTCGATCATCACCATCGGAAATTCATCAGAAGATGCCGATGAACCCCTCCGCATCTGAATGACCAAAGCCATGAAGATGGTTGGCGCAATTCATGAGCCTCTCGATCAAAATACAAACACGGTGGATGGACATTTGGATTTTTCATTATACCTGGAGAGACTTGACAATGGAGCATTTGTTCTTTTCCAAATTTATACAACTAATACGACAAAGCGGAAGCATCAGGATTCGGGACTAGTAGGAAAAACTAGCAAAAACTTCAGCAGAATCCAATAATGCTAAGATACTAAAGAAGAACGGTGGTGACATCAGCCACTTCTGGATGGTGTCGGGAATCGGGATTTTGATGGATTTGTTGGACGTCACGATAGGCTCGAGATGGGACTTTCCATCGTGTCCTAGGTTGATCAAATATAGATGATGAGACATATCATAGTATGGAAGATTTTTAAACCCACTTTGGTCCATCCCATCTTAATCCATATCCTGACAACCAAATGCAGTCCTGATGAATTAGACTCGGGTTTTATTCAACAATATGATTTCTATGCTTTGACTGCATTTTCGCAAAGCTGCAGCAAGTGCTCTGCACTCAAAAGCTATTTTCCTTTAACGTGCATGAGCAATGCCTCGAGCGGCATAGTCAATTCATTTAATATAATCTTAAGTCAGGTTTGCAAATCATTGCAGAGTTCTTTTCTTTTAAGTTTCTTCACATGCTTTCATATGAAGAGTTACTTCGAAAAGTTTTCGCATGAGCGTCAACGTTGGTGCTTGTCTTCCACGTATTTGGCAATTGCCAAATGTGCTCAACCCTCTCTTTTCGTCAATCGTCGCGATGGCCTCCTCGATCATCCGCTGAAATCACCATCGGAAATTCATCAGAAGATGCTGATGAGCACCCTCCGTACCTGAATGACCAAAGCCATGAAGATGGTTGGCGCAATTTATGAGCCTCTCGATCAGAAACAGACAGGGTAGATGGACATTTGGATTTTTCATTATATCTGGAGAGACTTAACAATGAAGCAGGTTCTTTTGTTCTTCTCCAAATTTATACTACTAAGTCGACAAAGTGGAAGAATCAGGGTTCGGGACTGATAAGGAAAAACTAGCAAAAACTTGCAGCAGAATCTAATAATGTCAAGATACCAATGAGAAACAGTGGTGACATGGCCACTTCCAGAAGGGGTTGGGAGACGAGGTTCAGGTGGATTTGTTGGAAGTCACGGTAGGCTCGAAATGGGACTTTCCATCGTATCCTAAGTTGATCAAATGTATATGATGAAACATTTCATAGTACGGAACATTTTTAATCCCACCTTAATTATCCTATCTCAATTTATATCCAAACAACCAAACACAATCTCAATGAATTGGATTCGGTTTTATTTAACAAGGAATTCTATGCTTTCTCTGCACTTTCACGTGTGCCTTCACCGCACTTTCGCAAAGCCGCAGCAAGTTCTCTGCACTTAAAAACCATTTTCTTGTAACGTGCATAAGCACTGCCTTAAGCGGTTTAGTCAATATATTTAATTTGCAGAGCTCTTTTCTTGGAAGTTTCTTCACATGCTTTGATAACGCAAGGAGCTTGATAGTGCAAATGGAAATATCATCTGTGAGCAGTCGTCAGTCTTTTATTATTCCAGTTAACGCACCGCATAGATATGTTTTCTTTCCATCCTGTTATCAAGGCTAAAGTCCGATGCATTACGAAAATGTGACCCGGATCCAAGGTTTCGCTTCCTGAAACCTAAAGAATACTATACTACACTGGCTTCTTCATGCATCTTGAACGAGTCGCACATTGCTTGAACATCAGGGCAAAGGATATGGCAGAATAAAGAGGCGCGCGAGGTTGTCGTCAAAAGGACGACAAGCCATCTTTTCTCACTGAGATGATGATCGAAGAACATTATCGAATCCACTCCAAGCACAAAGACGAGTCCGCTCTGTATCATCCTTACAGTTCATCTTAAAATCAAACAGCTCCAAAAGTATGCTTAGATTCAACGTGCTGTGTGGTCCATCGAGAGAAGGAGGCCAATATAGAAAATCAGAGAGGCAGAAGAGGCTCATCTCCAGATACAATACGTCAGCTTTCCCTCTTAATCGGGTAAGAAGCAGAAGTTAGAAGATATAAATATGTAGCCCAGGAAACATCAGTCTAACAAATTCGAGACACTTGAGCTTTTAAATGGATTAACCAAAGCCAACTGCCTCACCAAATTTTTATCTGGAAATATATCATCTGCTTTCATCCTCTCCCAAAGCCCATAAGCTGGAGCTTTTGCATTTATATAAGCCATAGTTAGGAATCTAAAAACCTGTGCTCGACCAGGATAACCAGCCTGCCTTATTTGGTGAAACATCTTCTCAGACTTGTGGACGTCACCCCTTTTTGCATACTCCTCCATGATGGCCGTCATAGATGAGTACATTGGCTTCTGCGGGTTCTTCTTCACCGCCTTCTGCAAAAAAGAGTCGGCCTTTTCAACTTCGCCCGCTTCCACGTAAAGCCTCACAAGAGCATCCCAAGTTAATGGCCCAATAACACACCCGCTATCTGACATGCGTCTAACCACATCCTTTGCTTTGTTTGGCATCTTATTGTCTACATAAATCTTCAGGAGGACCAAGTAAGTCTTCGAGGGGATCCTACATCCTGTTTCCATCATTAGATTGAAAGCGGCTTCTGCTTCTTCGATATCTTTCAACTTACCCCAAGCTTCCATCACGGCAGTGAACTCTGATAACGTTGGCTTTGGCATGCAAATTGCCCAAACTCTTCTCACTTCATCCGCTTTTCCAAGCCCTGCATAAATAGGAAGCAAATATTCGCAAGCTGGCCTGCGTCTTTTCCAATCTCCACCTTCCATCTCTTTCACAATAGCCTCCACTTTCTCCTTCATTCCACCTGATAAATAATGCTGAGCCAAGCTAGCTTTTGTCATGAGGTCACATTCCATGCCTTCAACCTTCATCGCCTCAACAACTTGATCCATGCCTTTCAGATCATTTTTTCGGCCTTTGACATTTATTAAGAGCCTGTAGGTGAAGGAAGAGGGCTTAACATTTTCCTTCTCCATCAACAACAATACATCAGAGATCTTCTTCCTGTCATGCCTACTGTAAAGCAGGAGCAACTGGTCGCAAGCAAATGATGTCAGAGGAAATTCTCGATCCCTCATTTTATTGAAAACTTCCTCTGCTTTTCTGATGTTGTTCACCATGACACAGCTTGCCAACAATGTCCTGTAGACTCTTTCCCCCTGGAAGGATTCTGGAATATTCTCAACGTAGTTCTCTGCCTCCTCTAGTCCAAGCACCTTGGCAATTAGATCAACTTGAGATGCATAATCTCTCTCAGAAGAAGGGAAATGCTTCTTCAACCACTCTGAAAGCTGCAAATCGACATCGTGTTAACATGTATCTAATGAGCAGCAAATTCAAAATCATGCCTACAAAGAGATTCAGGAATACAGAAGACGGGGGGGGGGCACTAATGACTTAGAAAACTGTCTGCTGGGCTACAATGTGGAAATAAACCTAAATTAAAATACAAATAACCCTTGGAAGAAAAGCAGAGCAAATCAAACCACCTGCAAGGCCCTCCCATACATTTTACGGCCACGAAGGTTAGACATGGTCAATGATATCTCATCCCTGCTCAAATCTTTCCCTTCTTCTAACCACTTATCAAGGACAGTCCTCAAGGACTGACTTGAAGTGCGAACGATGGCTGTGAAGAGTGCTGATGAAGCTCTCCTCACTGATGTTCTCCCTGTAGGACGAGTCTTCTTTTCCAGCTTTTCCGAACTACTTCCAGAAGATTCTTCATCATCATGATGAGAAAACTCCGCCTCTGAAATTAACCCATCATCAACATCCTCTTTGCTCTCTGAAATGGACTTGGTATTAATTGATGCTCCAAGTTCAGCTTTATAGTCATCTTCCTCTACACAGCTTCTACCATGAGCTTTTGAAGAAAAACTGAAAACCCTCATAAACCGTCGTGAAGATATAGTATCACCCGCTTGGTAAAAGCTCTCTAACACAGGGAGCCTGATAATGCCCGTGGCATCATCCACGTGGCTTTCTGATTTAACAGAACTGGATCGCCCTAGCACCACCCCAGAACTGCAGTTTCTGCATACATGAGAAGAGCAAATCACACACTCATTCCAGTGAGCCTAGAGACTGAAAACATTCTACAGAGGAAATTTTTCCAACAGGCCAAGTCTAAAAGAATTAAAAGAATGAAGTAATCCTGAGACGCCACAAGTAGCTGTCTGGAATGAGTTGTGCCATCGGCTGCTGCATCCTATGGTCCTTAAATCCCTCCAACGTTGGACCACAGTTCTAAGAATAACTTCATTGCCCAAGCACGAAAAGATGGCCCTTGAATGAGAATGTACACTCCCAAGCTGGCCACCAATCCACAGGGAAAGTACTGAAACAAGTAGGACGATCATGTGACAAAACTTAAAACGCCCTCCCATCGTCCATCTCCACAATTATAGTCCATTTCCTGCAAACAAGTCTAATTTACACCTCAAAAGAGGCCACCCCATTCCACTCTCTGATCCTGATACAACCAGCATCAAAACAACACGCAAGAAAAAGGGCTCTCTTCGATTGCCCGGAAACTCCGGAAAAAAACAAAGAAAATCACCGTCTCACCAGCCCATGACTAGATTGAAGCTAAACCTCGACCCAACCAACCCAAATGGCAGCAAGCTCATTCAGCACCTGGATTCAGCGACTAGCCCATGCGTCGGACGAGACTTCAAATAAACAGAAATGGGTCGAAAGCAACGCGACAGAGAAGCAACGAGACGAGAGAAAGGTGGTTACTTGAGAGGACCAGAGGCTCGGCGAAGCGCCCACATGCTGACCCCGAAGCTCTCTTGCCGGTCATCAACTAAGTCACGTCCTTCGGAATATCGAAAGAGGGTTTCTTGCACCGAGTGATGAGGGACCTGAATTGATCAAGCATGGAGCAGCATCGTTACTGGCATTTGGCGATTTAGCAACTCTCTCCACGTGAAGGTCTTAAACCCTAACCCCCTCTTTCGTTTTCGCTCCTTGTTGGTTTTTCCCTTTTTTTTCCCCTGTTGCAAGTGATAAAGAGACTATATACAATTCAACGTTATTTCTCTGGTAAAACAATAATTACGAGGTTTTTTGTAGCTCATTTTCAATGACAGGAATAATTTTTGGTTAAATGTATATCCCTACCATATACAAAGTCAACTTTCAAATTAATTAAAGGAATAAGCACATCGAAAATTTTAAGATTCAATTGTATTTTTATGATAAATTTTAAAATTCACGATGAATTTGTTTCGAACGAGATCAAAATTATCTTTGGAGAAACTGCTCCTCTTTGGTGGCATACTTTCAGAGCCAACCATGCTTGCGTTCCTTCCACAATGGAAAGCTTGCAACTGCCAAGCACAATATCTGGTTCAAATCTCTATCACTTTATTCTTGCCGAGAACTACCTACATCTATTTTTCGAAGATAACTTGGAAAAATTCTTTTTGCATATAAAGAATCTAAACCATTTATGTGATAATACCTATTCTATTGAAAGTTGCATTAGTGAAAAAAAGATAAAAAAGAAATTGTATACATGTGTAGCACGCATTTGAGGTCTAGTAACGATAAAATAAACATTCAATGAATTTTGAATTCCAAACTAATGCAAAGTCTATAAATATTAGATTGAGAAATTGTTTTCATATCTATAAGTAAGTTTCTTGAAATGATACAATGATCTCTCATTGCAGCAAATCAAATTATCATAATCCCTAAATTGAGAAGATCCAAATATCCCTAGTTAAGACCATACTTGCCATCTCATAATACGCATTGTGTCTTAAAAATATAGAATTACTCGTACCCAATACTTCATAACACAAATTATGTGATATATCTATTAAATAGATGTAGTGGGTCTCTGCTATATATGAAGCAATTGTGAAGTGTGTATTGTATCGTCAAATCTAGCGGAAACCTTACAGTCATATGGAGCTAAACTTATCAAAATGTCTTTTAAACATATTTCTTAACCCATATATGATGGATTAAATTGTTATATGAATTAATTATATTCAGTAAATTAGTTTATAATGGTATCGACCAAAAAAAAAATAGTTTATAATGGTAAATCTCAAAAATAATATAGATATTAAATGGGTCCATAACTTACTTTAATGCAATTCACATATGTAATTCTCTTTTCTCTCTCTCTCATGCCCGTTTATTTCGCACTCTACCCTTAATTAGTTTTCTTGCATTTGAGTTAGTTATAGAAGTGTTTTAGTGATATGAATTGAGTCGGATATGTATTGGGTTAAGTATTGGTTACTAGAGTTGTATTATATTGAAATGGATTAAAACTAAATAAATAGATTAATGTGGGTCGAACTATTTTTGGTCCGATCCAACAGCGTAAAAAATAATAGTCAAATGAATGAACTATGGACATGGAATCGATTTTTTAACAATAAACTTTAAGAGTAGAAGTAATTAAATTTGCCTTTGATATCACAAACCAAAGGAAAGAGTGAAAATTGGCTTTTTAATACTGACTAAATATCATGAATTAATACTAAAGGTGGAGTTTTTGAGTACCATCAACTCCAACTAGCTTCAAATATAAAAAAGAAAAGCATACCAAATTTCCAAGCACACCACATCATATTTTTTACTAATTTTCACCCACAACCACTTGATGTATATAGAATAACAAGGTCTTTTTGCTTGTATTTCTAACCAAAAAAATTCAACCCCCATTCCGAACCTTGAGCACCTCCGTGCGGCTATACCTCGAAATAATGGGTCCCGATAATATTGAGTGATGACTCATTTCTAATTTTAAATTTCGATACTCCATGACAAGATACATAATTCTCAGTGAAATTTCGGATGAAGTAGCTTACATTAGTTGCCCCTTAATGCTCAAGACGACTTTTCTACAAACGAAAAGGACATCCTACTTGGAAGGCAGCTAGGCATCTATCAAACTTAGGAAAAGAAGTGCGGGGGAAACAGCATAGAAAGGGTATGGTCCTGAGGAGGACCTTAAAAGGCTTTGACCACCGGGAAAGTCCGGGTAGAGGCGGGTTCAGGCCTCGAAAAAGATTCTAACCCCATTGCTCCTCCTGTCCATAACCCCCTTATGAGGGTAGGGGGGCAACCTAGATCCCCGCAACGCCTTCTCCCCTGAAACACGGGGGTGGGGTACAGGGAAATGAAAGGTCCAGGGGGAAACTCCCGGCAATGCTCTTTCCATTCGTTCTGTTCCTTCCAAACTTATGCAATTCAATATTTGCGTCATTATTTTTTTTCATAGCAAATCCTTTATTTTAGACGCATTTCATTTTCTAGTCATTGAATACAAATTGTAATGTTTTTGTTAGGTGATGTCTTTCAAGGACCACTGAAATTTATAGATGCCGGGTGGTCCTACGTATACATCGTTGTCACTTTAGAGGCCAAGGCCACATGACTATCGGTGACATCAACACATGCTCGTTCTATGACACGGTCTAAATTGAACTTGCTCATGATGTTCCGGCAAATATGTTTATACAAAAAAAGAAACACCGACAATACGTATGATTACGTCCATTATTTTTCTTCAATTTCTTTCGCATGAAATGACTACATCAATTGTTCGCATCACAAATCAATGGCAGTGGACACGAGTCACGTTGTTGTCGCGTTAGGCAATCTAACATTTCCAAGGTGTTTACAAAATTAGAAACCGTTAATTTCACTCCAAATTTCACATGTGAGATTTTTTGGTTCAATAAAGTAAAGTTAGGTGGTGGTCGGCCGATCGAGCGCAGAAGGTGTACCGAACCATGACCATGGACCATGGTCGACCCAAGCATTACAAAAGAGGCCCCAGTCCCCATCTGATGCTGAGAACCAGCCTGGTCAATTAACACGTTAGTCCCCCATAGTACAGGCCCCCATAGTACAGGCACTGCAAACCTAGCAAGAGGTCCCATGACAATAATCGGCCCCCAATCTGTCTCGCCCAATATAAATATATGTTGGACCAGTTTAGTTTGAGAACTAACTTGTGCTTGTCCCTTATTTTTGGGAAAAATTACGTAGTCAGTCCTACAATATTAATTCAGTTCTAAAATTTCTTAATTTTACCAATTTTTTTTTTTTTTTGGTCAGTCCTACTCTATTTCTACTCTACACTACACTCATTTGCAGACTTGCGCCCGCTCTTGCGGGCGTGGGAGTCAGCCGCAACCCACTCGAAACTTACGCGTCCCTACCCCCATCCCCCTAAGAAGGTGGGGATTTGAACCTCACCTCCCCTTCCATGTTGGAAGGGTGGCCACTGGGGCGAACCCCCAGTGGTTAATTTTACCAATTTAATTATAAGCTTTTGCGTGAAATTCTAATATTATCGTTCCGGTCAATCTTCACCGAAAACTATTGATGGAACGTCTCTCCATCGCGAGCTATCCTAGGTGGCATACCCCCATATAAGCGGTCGTTGGCGAAGGAGGACTATGTTGGAATTTCACGTAAAAGTTTAACATTAAATTGACAAAATTATAAAGTCAGGATTGAAGTGGCGTCCATATAATAGATTTTTGATTGAATTGGACAATCCATCCCCTCATCAGAGCAAAGGTGTTGACATACCCAAACACGAATCCCATTCCCCTTTGCCCCTAATAATGGATGATTTTTTTATGTATACACATGAGATGGGCCGAGGAGTTATTAAATAAAAACATGTTTATGATCAAATTAACAAAATCATAAAATTTAGAATTGAATCGGGGTCTATACAATACGTCCAAGATTGATTAGGCAACTTTTTCCCCTCATTTGGGCCCACGTGTTGATACACCTAGATACGATCCCCATTCCCTTCCGTCCAAACAGGGGAAGATGTTCGATATACACACAGGAGATAGGCCTAAGGAGTTGTTAAATCGGCAAATTAGCCAATACACCATGACCAAGCGAATGAACCAAAAGATTTGGATGATATTCCCTTGCACTTTTGGGGGCAAAGATCTGGATTCCATCATTACTTCATGGGCGTGGCGTGTCATACGCTACGCACCACCGAAATTGAATATAACCCCAAAGCAAATTCCAAAAGCAATTGCACCTCGCTAGGTGTCCAAGGTCTAGTCTAGAGACTCTATTATGCTTTTATACTATTGGAGAGGTGGAGATCAGCAGTAGAGGGTCCCCCAGTTTTTTTTTTTTTTTTTTTTTTTTTTATCCCCCAATTCCGATCCCACTCATTTTGCACTATACGCTCTTTTCCGCTTTCTTTGGGTCGATTCTATGCATTTTCTTTAGCCATTTAGCGGCCCGATGCAGACGTCCCAACCGGCCACAATCGGAAAGCTCAACCGATGGCATTAAAAAAGAAGGAAACTTGAATCATGGGTTGTTCCGATTTCGAGACAAATCTTGGATTTATCTTTCTTGCTTGATGATTGACCAGTGCATTCGATAACAGCTAGGTGAGCTGAGTGTGAATGATTAGAAAGAGAGAGAACGGGTTCGCACGGAAATTAATTTCCAGCATGATTAGATCCCGATATACATCATTAACCTTCTTATTAAGCTACTATTATCAAAAGAAGAAGAAGAAGCTAATTTTATCACGTTATGCGTTATTATCGAATATCTAGGCATGGAACGTTGATACCACGTGCAACGAGTCAAGGGAATCGCATTAAATATAACTTTATGACCCATCTAATCCATCCTAAATTCGAGAACATTTGGTCGCCCACAGACCATGTCTCTAGATCTGGGTCACGCAATTGTTTTATAGCTATGATTTGATGGATCCTATGAAAGTTCTCCTCTCTGTAAACAACAAACGTGTAGCATCATTAGGCAAATCACATGGTCCTTTTCTCATCCAGCGGTTCACCCACTCATTCCAAGAAAAATGTTACTTTAAATTCATTCTCTTATAGCGAGATAACCATTGGTTATTGAAATTGCATATTCGGTTTGAGAATTGAAAATGAGATTGGTCAATCCTAAAGATCTACCAGTCACATGAGGAACTTAACTTTTTGCGTAGAATTAAAATGATTTCTAATTTGGATTTTAACTTTTTGCGTAGAATTAAAAAAGAAAGGAACTTTACTAATTCTCAGCCGAGTGCTACCACCAGAAACGGTGGCTGAGATAGGTGCGTTGGGTCATGATTTTTCCAAGGTATATGATGATCTGGGTGCACGAAAATGCTTTTTCTTTTGTGAGATGTATCAGTAAGAATTATGTAGAAAGAGTTCCCAATTCATGGATGCTTATTGGTTTCTTCTTTCCGTGTTGGATTTGTCCTTCCATGCCATATTGTGGGCAGAGGTTGGAGAGACTGACCAAAACTCGGATTTCCTACTGAAGATTTGCATAAAATTAGGCGAACATATCCAACTATTATGTCTCTTTACATGAACTATGGTTGGCCAACTGTATAATTTAAGATCCTTTACTGCGGGTAGGTGATGAAGTGGCCCATCGTAGGTACATACTTATCAATAATTCTGACGGTATGTAGTTCAACTATACATCTTCAAAAGAACCACCGGTGAGTAGGGCTGGACAAACTACTCGAAAGGAGAGATGTCTTGTGGGTAGGGGAAACAGAAAAGATCTTTCCATGTGGTTTCACAACCACAGAAACTTATCCTTCCCAGTTGGATTTTATCAAGTTCAGCTGTTGGTTTACATAGACTTTTCATTCCAATCCCTCTAGGATGTTTTTTTGTCGGAGCGATTTCATTTCGACCATTCAATGAAAACTGGATAACCGTTAGCTGTTCAACCGCTTAGCTTCATCAACCATGTTGATTGTCCTCGACACTGTTCATTGGGCAAGGTACTATTTATCATTGGTGGGAATATCCACAAGCATAAGGCAAGATGCAACCATATTCTTTGAACATTCAAGCGTCATGTTTGGTCATTAATTAGTTAATTATTTATACCCATTAATATCTCTCTTCCTCTTATCCTTCTTGACTAATAATTGAGGGACAAAAGCTCATGATAATGTGAAAAAAAGGTAAGGGAGAGAAGGGCAAAAGTTGAAGAGGACAGAGGAAGATGCAAAGAAAAGGCGAACAATACGGTAACCGTGGCTCTGTCCATAAAGACGTCTGTCCCCCACGAAAGAGATCATGGGTCTTTATTTAATCCATAGGAAAAGAAAGTAAGCAAGAAAAGAGATTGAAGTGGATTCATAGGCTGGTCCAAGAGGCTGAAGGGAACAACTTAGGATAACATAGGAAACATCATATGCAACGAGGCCAAATAGGAGGGACTTCCAATATATTCCTGGGATGACCAGTGGGATTGCGTGGATACAAGATTTGAAGAGGATGTCATGATCCCATTTTCACATTGGTGGGGGTGATTGATAAAGGAGCAACTTTCATGGTGTGTGGTAAAGACTAAGGACAAGTGGTGTTGGAGTTTGGTGGAAGTTAGGCCAAATATCAGGTGGTGTTGTTATGGCGTGGTGACAGATCGCTTTTGACCCCCACCTAGAGAAATTTAAAGACGGGTCCCCTTCAAATGCTTTAAACCCCAAAAGCCCATCAATCAGATAGCTGTCCTTTTCTGATGCTTTGGAATTAGTGTGATTTGATAAATCCTGCATTGTCATGAATTGAGGAGGACCCAATTCTCGTTCATTGCCATTTTGCTTCTCCAATCTTTTCTGTAGCTCGGTGAGTGTAAACATTGAAACGATCGAACATACCATTAACAACAGCAATTCACAGGCATTTTCCTGTTAATGGGAAAGACAAAACAGATCCAAGGCACCATTTCTTTTCCTCACTAAAGTCCTGTGAGGAAAAGAAACCTTGACCAGTTCTCTCTCTCTCTCTCTCACACACACACACACACACACACACACACACACACACACACACACATTCAAGGACATTTTTTTTTTTTTTTGGTGAAACATTCGAGGACATTTGTTTTTTCATAGAAAGTTCTCAAATTTTGAGTTGGGGTCTAAACACATGTTCACTCCATTCTTGACGGTGGCTCTGTTGGTGACTTGTTGGGATCTCCCAAGTGCCATCTGACAGAAGCTGATCTTTGGATTCCATTCTCATACTACTTTTGTCTATAAAAAATGCACAGTTTATTGATACGGATGGGTGAAATTTAAACTTATAATGTGAAGTACCGTGATATTTGGAACCTGGAGTATGACTTTTTTGCTTAAAATATGTTTGCCGTTTATTTATTACATCATTTTATCTATTGGGGTATTATTCATCAATTCTCTTCTTTCTCTCTCCCTCCGATCCCACCAATCATGAACCGACAGTTGTCCCTTCAAACTTCCCCACGGTTCGGACCATAGCCGGTGGGGAGGAAATAAATTCAGCCCTCGGGATGCGATAGATATATAATCACATAAATGCGTTTGTCTCATTTCTCAAGCCTCAAGCCAGCCTGAGAAGGAAAAGCATTGCTTTGTGTTCCTCCTAGTTGGCTGACCTTTCTCCGTTTTTCTGTGGTATTCTGGCCACCCAGCAATCAAAGCTTGTCGGTTGCAGTGTCTGTGCATGTCCCTTGTGTTGTTATCAAAGCCCTCGCTCTCACTCCACCGCAACCTCGATTTTGCCAATGAGCACAGACCTTGGCCCATCTTCGTTTGTCACCATATAAAACAGGACTTGCTTATCAGACTTTTCCGTCGATCCTTTGCATAGTATAAATAAGCCCCATTGCTTCCCATCTGTTTCAGCTTCAATTCATGCCAGCCCTGCACATTTAGTCTTTCCAGAACTTTCAAATGCTTCTGTTCTTCGTCTCATGCTTCTCATTCATCCTGATCTCTAGATCCATGTCCTGCAAGCCGCTCTTGCCCATGAGAAACCAGCTAATCCTGTCGTTTCCCATCGCCTGGGGACAGCTCTCGAGCTTCTTCATGTCTTTCTTTCACAGGATCAAGCTCAACCAGGTCCTCATGATGAAGCCACTCAAGAAGATGACGACCGGTCCATCTCAAGTCTTGCAAGTTCAAGACTTTCCTGGGGAGGAGAAGTTTTCTCTGTTGGACTTGCCTGAACTGACCTTGGACTGCATACTGGAGAGGCTCTCGCCGGCTGGGCTGTGTAGTATGGCTGAGGTTTGTAGCTCATTGAGGGAAAAGTGCAGGAGTGACCATCTGTGGGAGAAACACATGAAGCAAAAATGGAACAGATTGATTGGTGATGCTGCTACAAGAGAGTGGCAATGCCAGCTCGCCTCAAGAAAGAGGCCTAGCCTTTGTGGCCTGGACAGGAGAAATGGGTTCAAGAAAGACTTGCTTTTTAGGGTTTGGCCCTTTACCTGGATGAGGCCAAATTTGGAATGTGGCAGTAATAAACCAAGAAGTGATTTTCCTGTTGATTCCATCATGGGTTTGTATCTGTCACTTGAGAATGGCAAGTTCTGGTTCCCAGCTCAGGTGTACAATCGTGAGGTAAACTTGGTTTTGATCAATTCTTTTTCTAATTTCTGGTTCCGGGAATTGAAACTCATTGTTCAGGTGGCTATATTGCTTCTGAGCTGTCTTGTTTGGTTTCAAATGAACAGCACTTTCTTGTCCTGAAATTGTGGGATTGTAAATTGAAATTCATTGCTTTTCTGAATTGCAGAATGGGCATTCTGGGTTCATGCTTTCATGCTACGATGCTCATGTCAGCTATGATTCTCGGACAGACACTTTTCAGGCGAGGTATGCAGATAGTGGCCTCCTATGGAACTTTATCGATTTTTCTTTCTTTCTTTCCATTCTGGAACACAAGAATCTTTAGGACAACAGGTTTCTTTTTTGGTTATCTGCTTCACCAAGTACACAGACTCCGCTTATCTGAGCTCAGATCTATGATCTCCCAATCATCCTATTAATCAGCCCCTGTTCTGCATCCAGTGCTCTGCTGATATAAATACCCACCTGGAAATCATTCATTGTTAATAATTTTGAAAGGAATCCTCTATAATTAGAAAATTAATTAGGAAAATTGCATTTTGCTTTCTAAATACTTGATGGAATCTTTTTTAATCCCAAATCCTAATGATGTAATATGTTGATTTTGTCTACAGGTATTCGTCGCCTGGACGGCGAACTGTGGAAGAGAACATACCGTGGGACAGACTCAGAGCACCCCCTATTAGTACTCCACCACACGAGCTTCATAACTCAGATTGTCTAAATGACCTGAGACCTGGCGACCATATTGAAATCCAATGGAGAAAATCCAAAGAGTTTCCCTATGGTGAGTGCCTGCATGGACTTAAATTTACTTGCCCCCCTTAATTCCGCAGCACCTTATTCATTTGCTCAAGGAAATTCACCCTTCTTTGACTGTTGATTGATACGATCTATTCAATGTGGATTGCAGGTTGGTGGTATGGTGTCGTTGGCCACCTGGAGTTGTGTGATGGAAATGGAGATCATTGCCGATGCAATTATAGTGGTGAGAAATTAGGCTGGATTCTCAGCTTTTATTAATGATACAGATGAATGCTATGATACAGATGATTACTGATGTTGCTACATTCTAAAAACTGAGCAAAAAGATGGTCAAGATCTCCAGGCTGAAGTTATTATCTAGACTTCCCTTCTAAGAACAGCATTAGTTATGAGCATAGATCTCCAGGCTGAAGTTATTATTTAGACCTTCTTTTGTAGAAACAGCTTTAATCATGCTCACAAATTCTTCATTATCCTCTTCATTATAGAGTAAGCGCTTGATGTGTAATGCGACCAGAATCTCACGATAAAACCCTTTTCGACAGATAACGTGATGCTAGAGTTCAACCAGTACCCATTTGACTCTAGATGGAGAAGAACGGTCATAAACCTAAAGGAACACAAAGAAGCAGGAACCGAAGGTAACGGCTTTTATGGAGGGATCAGAAAGCTATACGCAAACGAGGAAATCTCGACTTGGAAGAGGCTCCGGCCATCTCATGTGATGGAATAGTCCTTAGCAGCAATGCATCTTCGCACTCAACGACTTTGTACATAAACCATCTCTATCTTTTTGTTCAACTCGACAAATCCGAAAGATGATTGGTTTTTCGATCATAGGATTTCTAGGGTGAGAAAGATTGACATCGGGCTTCATTTTTCTTTAGTGTCTAGAGGCCTCATACCACGAATGTCCATGTCTAGCATTTGAGCTAGGGGATATAAATGATTAGTTGAAGAAATACTTCCATTTGTAATCCAGTGCTGCTGATCCAGTCCAGAATATATCAGTATCAACTGAGCCGAAAAGCATTCTGGTCTTTTCAGGTGCATCTTTCGGTGCATTGACATTTGCTGAAGTCTCAATCAAACAGAAATGCCTTTTGACTTATGCAGCTAACATTAGAACATTAAGACTCACTGTTGTGGAAATTAAACACCGGAAATGATGGTATCGCGAGTACGTCTGAACGCACTTAGCAGAAATCCAGCTCCAAAGTTCATCGCAGGTGACAGTTGAAGGAACATCTCATCTCAGCGCTGTTTACAAACTCGCGATCATTTCAAAGTGGACACAAACCATAACCACAGATTTCGCTGCAGTTTGCGCGCGCGACCAGATACCGATCCAAAATAGTTGGCCAAGAAAACAGAACTTGTTTTCCAACTAGATGAGAGTAGCATCCACTCTAAGGCACAGAAATCACCAAACATACATTCCACAAGGACAACTGCTTCCATCTTTTTGGTGCTTGCCCCAGATCAAATGTTGATTGATGGGCTCTTTGCTCTTCTCTGAGGCCCTTGGGCCTAATCCTAATCAGACTGGGCCGGTACCCAATTCCACAAGCTGGGAAGTGGGAACTGACTGTGTCTGGTTTGGTTCTAGGCATAGGCAATGGTCCCATCTTGAATTCAATTATTCTTGAGTACCACAGTGATAGGACAACAGGAAGATGCTAAATCTTTGCCAAGAATCATTTTCCTTTACCGATGAACCCAAAAACAAAAAATAAAATTTATTGCTTTCACCATCAATACATGACATGTCATGGTAAGCATGTGGGGAAAAGAAATTGACAGACAAAAGTATACCATGAATGGTCGATATGCGCGACGAATCTCGTGTTCAAATCGCTGATCACATTCATCACCCTGTGCAACATGGACAGATCGATTTAGGAGAGGTGCTACCCTAAACATTAATCATATCGAAATTCCGACACCACGTTGTCCCGGAAAACAAAGTAAAATAACGTCTCAAGTTTTTCCTGAACTTTGCGAATTCCGACTAGTTCGTCCTTTTTCGCGTCGAGCGCTAGAAAGTCCCGAGTTCGTTCTCTCTCTTTCTTCGCTTTTCTCCTGATCGGAGCTGAGAGCGTCCGGATCGGCGGAGACGACGGGCCTCTCCGGCGAGTCCGTACGCCGCCGCCTCGAGAGCGAAGCAGCGCTCCCGCCGGCGCTCATCGAAGGCCGCCGACCGCCGCCGGGAAGATGAATGGCGGCCCCTCTGGCTTCAGTACGCGCTTCCTCTAGCCATTCTCTCTCTCTGCTTTTCGTACCGCGTGCGCTCGATGTAATCTGGGCGCGTTCCTTCTTTGGTGCTGTAGATAATGCGCCGGTCACCAGATCGTTCATCGTTGCTTCCGCGATCTTCACCGTCTTCTCCGGCATCCAGGGTGGCGCCCACAAGCTCGGATTCTCTTACCAGGTGCCTCGATTGAGTGTTCAATTCTCCTGTTACGCCGGTTGATGTCGGAAAGCTGGTGTTTTTGCTGGTTATTTACTTGAATTTGCTTAGTTTGGAGCAGGATCGGGTGTTGAACAGCAGAATGACTGTGTTTATGTGCACAGAGATGCGGGGAATTATTTAATGAGCATTCTAGTTGAATTGGGAACCTGATGCTGATATTGGGGCTGTCTATCTTACATTCTAGCTGATAGAAACTTTGCCTAGGAAGGGGGCTTACTGAATTGTATATTAGATGTTAATGCTGCTTGTGCTACTAGCACAGGGTGTGTCTTGCTTTAAAAAATTTTCCTTTTTCTTTTTTCTCATATCGATGGCAGGATGTATACCAAAAGGTTAATCTTTTGAAGATAGTAGAGTCGGCATTCGCCTTCTCATCTACACCAGAGCTAATGTTTGGGCTCTACATGCTATACTACTTTCGGGTTTTTGAAAGACAGATTGGTTCCAATAAGTACTCGGTGAGTCACCTTTGCTTGATCTTTGCTCTCGTGAAAAGTATGTCACGTGTCTGTTTTCTGCTGAAGGTTAGGAGGATAGTTGAAACTGTTACTAGAAATAGATATCTCATTTCATACGTACATTACGAAAATCTAATCAACATACTACAAGTGCACTTTGAGATGTAGTATGTCCAATACATGAGCTTCAAGTAAGTACATTGTGTTCATAAAATAAATAATAAATAAATAAAGTTTCGAGGACTTGATCTATTAAGAGAGGAAATGAAGCGCCTGTCCAACTCATAAATTGGCTTGCCCCTTTTTTCTTGGCCATTTGCTTTCTTCTTGGATTTCATTGATTAGTCATTTTTGTGTAGTTGGAGAAAGACTCTAATTTTGTGCTAATGTGGCGTAATGCCCCCATTGAGGTTATATATCTTTCTAACAAATGGTCAACAAACAAAGATGAAGAGAGTGCTTATAGAACCCAACACGGGACAACTCGTTTCTTGTAAGAGGAAAGTTAGACCACTGAGCTGGCATTGTGGTTGCAATCAGACTGTGAAGAGTGTGGTAGGATTATTGAAATCACAACATTAGTGAGTTATGGCAGGGAAAATTGAATAGAAGTATGCTTTTTGAGAATATCTGACTTCCTTCAGAAAGTATAGTTTTTTGGAAGGCGTAAGTTGTAGAAGACAAGTTCCTTTCCTTTTGTTGGTAGATTTCTGGCATGGATGCTTCTGCGAGGATTTGCTAACTCTGGTGACCTTGACTACTCTGTGTGTGCCATCAAGTAGATGTCTTACATTTTACCTGTTGTATTGTAGGTCTTTATATTGTTCTCCTCCATGACATCAATTTTATGTGAAGTCCTTGCACTTGCACTCCTTAAAGGTATGCACAAAATATATCAAGGTCAACTTTCTTCCAATCTTCTTTTCAGTCTGCTCTATACCCAAGCATCAAAGGTGCTTATGGATGTGTGGAAGAGTGAGCAAAGAACATTACTTTTTGCACTTTGCTGGTTGTGAGAAACTATTATGTACTAAAGTTTTTGGTACTTTAGTATTATGTGCTCTTTTATGCATATTCTTCATTTCATTGTCATTCTTTTCCTCATTTCTTAGGAGCGCCATCTGCTTATGCTCTTGGTTGGCCAAAAAGAATCCTCTTATACTCATGAACGGGATGAATCATCATCTGCTAGTGTTTTCATCTTATTTTTTAAGAAGATAAGTTAGTGAAATAACATAGATGTCATGAAATCTTGCATGTAAGACAATTTTATTTATTGCTTCAAGATATATTACTCAGAAGTTGAAACTGCAGTTATTTCCAGAAATGACCTCGGTTCAATACATACAGAACTTTAAACGTTGTTTACTGGCAAATTCTGGACTTGATGGATTTAGACAATGAAATCATGTGCATGCATTTGATCAATGGAAATGTAATCTGAAATGAAAAGTGTTGCTTAAAGCACAAGAGCATAAGAGAATAATTATTCCGGAGTAATCACACATTAAAGGTCTCATTCTCTTGAAGATTTTTTAGTGCAGTGCTACTACCTGTTTCTTGTTTAAAGTGCTAATGGTGTTATAATTAATTCTCTAACCATCTTCTGAGAATTAATATACGACACTGGATTTTTACTCATGTTACTTTTAGATGGTTCCAGTCATGGGCCATCATCTTAAAAATTTAGAAGTTGCAATATCTGACGTTATGTTGCTGTCAATTTTGGTTGAAGTATTTAGTCCCGTTTTGCCTTGCAGATACCTCCTTAAAATTTACTCCTGGACCTTATGGTCTTATATTCGCATCATTCATACCCTTTTACTTGGACATTCCAGTATCAACAAAAATTCGGGTCTTTGGTGTCCAATTCTCAGATAAATCTTTCATTTATCTAGCTGGTCTGCAGGTAAAGTTTAGTCTTTGTCAGCTCTTTTTAATCCCCTTTTATCTTTGCTCTATAGGCCTCCTTTTTCTGCTGCAAACATCTAAAGAGTTTGTGTCTTTCAGCTTCTGCTATCATCTTGGAAAAGATCTATATTCCCAGGAATTTGTGGCTTTGTAGCTGGTTCATTGTATCGCATGAACTTCTTCTACATCAGAAAGGCAAAGGTTGTACTCTATCATCATTGGTGACCATTTATTTACTTTGCATCTCTGGAATTTTTTACATTTTGGAGATTCAGAAGAAGGTAGTTTCGAATCTTGTAGATTATATCAATGAACTGTAAGCTTGTAAATGAACTATCTTAGCTTTCTATGATTTATTGATAGATATACTGTTCCTTATATTCTTTGCTATAAAATTGGAGGTGAGAATCTCTACCCGATGCATGTATGATTATTTAACAATATTCTCGCCTATAATTTCCATATACTTGATAGTAGTTTGTGATGAAGTGTTGTGCTAACAAAAGATGAACAACCTCCTTGCCCGTCCTCACACCCAAGTCATCTTTACACAAGCAGTCATTTCAAAGAAGATGAAAAAGGAAAAAGGGAAAAGAAAGCTCGGTTCCATTCCTTCTTTTTCTTGTGAGATAAAGGGTGAGGTGAGGATCATAAGAGTATAAGCAGAACATAAAGCTTTTGAGAGATATCTTATGTCCACACTCTTCTAGTATTGCCCTTACCTGTCTCTTTTCTCCACTCAGACTTCTCTTAACAATTGGTGAGCTAAGTTGCAGACTCCCTGAACTGAACTACATGTAACTGTGAAGTTTTTCCAGGAATGGATAATGTTACTGCAAAACATTCTTCTGGCAGCACATCGTATTTTTATTTCTTGGGCATGTGGACGAAAAGGACTCAGTTTATGTTCTTGGATGTGCCACTCTTGTGGATGCCATGGGTGGGAGTCATTGAGGCATATTTTATCCATCCATGTGTAGCGATGTCAATGTCTTTCATTAAGAACTGAAATGCAGAGTCAATAGTTCTATAGCCCAGTCTGTGGCATTGCTGCTGAATGTTGATTTTTCAGTGAAAATTCACAGTTGTCCAATTTATGAAGCTCATATGGCTTAGCCATTTGCTTCCTATTATGCTGACTTTGGTTGGTGCCGGTCTTGTAAATTTTTCAGTTTCCAGAGTTCATTTCTTCATTTTTTGCGCGGCTTTCATGGCCGTCTATTGGAAGGATGCCTGCAACATCTACTAGGAATGCCATGGGAAGTATGCCATCCTATGCTGTTCGCCCAGTAGAGGTGAGTTCAGCTTTAAATGGTTTTTCAATGTATTACCATTTCCACTTTGAAACTTATGTGGCCAACTCATTTAAATGATCTGACTCGGTTTATCTGCTTGATCTCATCATTTATTGTGCATCTCGTGGGTGTCTGTCGCTGAAATTTTCTTTAATGTTAATTTGCACTTAATTGCACCCTGGTTTACTAGTTAGATGAAGTTAATCGGACATTGCCAGTGCAATATTAGTTATCGTTGTTTCAAAATGCCTTCTACAATTCTTCGAGAACAATAGTGGCCCTCTTAAGTGGTGACTGGATTAAATTGTCATTTTCCAAATTAAAGTGGCAAATCTAGAGATTTGATTTTTATGCTTTGTGTTCCCGTTTTGGAGGACTTTTAGGGGTGACGTTTATGGCATTGCCTCTTTGTTTTATCTCGGTGCATTCAAAAGCCAGGAAGGGGAAGCTTCAAGCTAGGTTTGTGCTAGTCTAAAGTTTCTAGTCATTGAATATTTCAGCTCAAGATTTTAAATTACCTTTAAGGGCAAAACCATACAGGAATTATAGAAGTCATGGCTTCCAGAACGCTGATGAAACAAGATGCCAAGTAAATAATAACTCTGTAAACCCGAAGAAGCTCTTGAACAGAATTCAAGCACACTGGAATGGATGGTACAAAGTTCACCAGCTTTTCATACTTTTGGAGAGAGAACCCCCCCTCCCCATGCGCCCCCGGGGGGGGTGGGGTGGAGGGGGGAGGCCAACTAATCTATTATCTATGAGGGATAGGCGGCTTAGCCAATAGGCGGGGTTTATGTGTAGGAAATATTATGTAGGAGGCAGTGAATGTTTAACTCCATGTGCTTAGAAACTATTGGAACAGCTTGAAAATCGTAGTGTACCTTTCACTTCCCCCCTCCTTCCTCTTGGGGCAGGTAGGCATATACTTCTCCCTCATGGCATTGAGCAGTGCTCATTCTTTATGTTTCTACTTAATTCGACTCTCCGACCACAGCGTCTGATCCTTTTCTTTGTGTTTAGCCAAACTATCCCGCTCCAGTGCCTTCCACCCCAGAGCCATCGGAGGCATCGATTGCTACACTTGTTTCGATGGGATTTGACCGGAGCTCTGCCAGACAAGCGCTCATCCAAGCAAGAAACGATGTCAATGTGGCGACAAACATCCTTCTTGAATCTCAATCCCTGTAGTACAGCTTTGGAGAATTTCTTGTGACATGGGGAAGGTATCTTATTAGTTGACTGAGCTTTTCTAGTCGGCCCATCGATGGGCTTATACCATCATTCTTGAGTTTCTCTCCTCACATGATTGCTGCCCTCTTTAATGTTGTCTGTGCTCGTCTCGTTTTAGGAAAAAGCTCAATCTTCCCTCCTCTTTGGGACCTTTTTGAAAGAGAAATCATATTGATAGCGACACCCTGACAAAATTGGGCTGTTTAGGTTGACTCTGGCCGAGGGATGATGTAATCTGAAATTGTCACGGTATTATTAGCGCATTCGCTTATTGAACCAAATAAGAAAAGTCTGCCGATGCATTTCTCTTTTCGTGTAATCATAATCAAATATCAAAATACCGTAACAAAATCGGGAAGCATAAGATCCGATAGAAGTTTTCTACCCCTTACTTCTATTTTTGGTGGCATGAATACCCCCCTTACTTTGCTAATAATATGGAATGCCAAGCTTTTGAAATGCCGAATAATTATAGGCAACGTATAAAAGCCCAAACCTTTGATTACAACCACTCTTCTTTAGAGCGGCTTAAGCCAAGCCACAATACATGAATAATGAAAATGTTCGTTTCTCAAGTACCAGCAGAGAACACGGCAAAGACTCCCTGCAACCGTTTCCTCCAGAATGCTCGATGGCTGGAGTAGTTAAAAAGAATCACAAATACAAGTGATGACCATCAACTCTCCAAGGGCCAAAGGCCTGAAAGGGAATCCCTCATCCTACTCTCCTTTCATATTTGTTTCTATTTTGTGTCAACTCAGAAAAACCGAGCCATCGCCGGTAGATGGAAGTCCAAAACGGGAACTCACAAGTTCTAAAGGACCTCAGACACAAAACAGTTTTTCGCAGATGCCAAAAGGCACCCAACTCGAGCTTCATCTCCAGTCATGACTCGGAAATGCCCATCTTATCAGAATAGCAAAAATACCAGAAAATGAGGCCTCTCCCATGAACGGGTATTGACATTGTGTACTGTACTATGAGCTGCCTAATAGAGGCCTATATTTAGTATTGGCAGTATATCTGACACTGGAAGTACGAGCAGGATAACTCCCCTCTCTCGACCTCTTAGCATCGGATGCTGCTGATGTCAACTCGGCTTTTATGGAGCTGAAAAGCAGGGGTGATCCAACTACCACAACTGCACTGGATACCCGACCAATTGAAGTAACCAAGGCGAGCATCGCAATGTGCACAAGATAACTTGCCCTCCAATGCCCCTTCTTCAACTGCAAGGTATAATAACATTGAGAATTCAAATATATGATCCCCATGTGCCGTTCTAGAGAAGAAATAACATAAATTCTCCCAGAAGAGAGATCAATCATCACACTAAGCACTAATATAAAGATATGCAAGAGATAGTTTAACATGGTTGTATTTTAAGCTAATTCTGGGTCTCCGGTGGACAAAATGCTTGTCAACTCCACAGGTTCCCAGGCAAAGGAAAAAGGTTTTGCTGGTGGAATCATTGTTCTGCAGCATATGACGTGACGATGCCAAACTTGGAGAAAAGGCATGCCCCATGTTGTCATACTTCTAGTGAAATCTATTGGAGCCTGAATTTCTTGGTTAAAGAAAACAAAGAAAACTTCAAAAGTTCTACTTGCAATCAGATGATCATTTCCTTCTTGGTCTACTCCAAGGAGCGAAGGAAGAAAACTTACATTCTCAATTTTAAGTGTTTCATTTTCATATGCAGTTTCATTAATTCCTTATAATAAAATAATTTACAAGAATAAGTTGCAGGACATAGTTTACCAGCTGTCATCCATCGCAAAGGCTCGATAAATATAGAAGAGCACCCAAACTCATCAGATTTGTTAAAAGGGTTGCCGCCTCTTCTCTTGTTCCACCCAAAGGATGTTTCGCCCTCTCCTGGAACATGATCCACAACATTGTCTTGCGAAGCCACAATCCTTCTGCACTTCTGGCAACGGTAGGTAACCTTGCGGTCAACCGGTCCATTTTGAGATGCTTTGACTTCAGATGGAGCTTCTGTTGGCAAGCCTGGATCTGCCGCAAACTTGGAACTGTCTATTTTCTCCCCACGGTTGTAAGAATCGCCTAAACCATGGAACGGAATTAAATTCAGTAAATAATTGAAAAAGAAATTGCAAGATACCATCAAACCAGCACTCTTTCCTCACAATCCATACAAAAGCTTGGTAAAACAAGCATTCCAAGATATCATTATACCAACACTTTTTCTCATGATCCGTACAAACGCTTGATAAAGCGAGCATAACATACTGACATTTGTGGCTCACTTCTAAAAAAAGTTATCATAGAGGCATGGCAGATGCAGAAAGGTACAGATGGTGGAGACAATGAATGAGAGGAGAAAAATGCTATCTGCAGTATGACTCTTTGAGTTGAAAAATGGCACTGCCTTCAATTTGAGTAGGTCAATATAAACAAATATTATTTAAGTCAAAAGATGGTCTCCTTAAGCACCAAGAAAAACTTGATGGATGATGATAAACACCTAATAATACATAATTTGGCACACTATTGCTAAAGACCTTTTCCACGTACATGTCTGTATAGTTAAATGAAATGCCTTGCCAGCTTTATGGATTCTAATACCAACCAACCAAACTCCAATAAAATTTAGCCCAGCCAAATGTACAATTCTATGGTTCGCTGGATTATTACCTATTTGAGACAGTCAATTAAAACTATGAAAGGGAATCTACGGCAACTTCAAACTTGAAGACATCTATTGAAACTTTACAGAAGTAACAAGTAATTAACTGAGTGTGCCTCATAAGCCACATTCAAGTCTGGAAGCCCACTCATTAGGCTACAAGGAAGGTCATTCACCATAGAGCAGTAACCAAAGATCAACTTGATAGACCTCACATAACCATATAAATTTAGCTCAAAAGAAGTCACAGCAGGAGATTTTCCTTGAACAATTTCTTGGCTTTTAGGTCTGTGAAGCAAAATACAAAGTATCTCTTCCAAACGAGAAAAGTATAGGAGAGGGAATCTTTTCTTATTAATGTAAGCCCCACCAGAATCTAGGGAAGACAAATGAAATTACCCAGAACTCTCAGTCGAAACTTCTTGTAAATGGGGCTGTCTTGATTGACTTTGAAGCCCATTTCCTCAAACATTTGTAACTGCAATGCAAATGTACTGGATAAATAAAAGAGATACTGACATTTTTGTCCTCCAATAACGTCTTAAGAGTATGACACCATATCACCTGCTCTAAAAAACCATCATTTGGGCAAACAAACTCGCAACTTTGCCGCAGGGATTCAAGTGCGTCTGCAAGGTTGGGCAAAAAGATTACGCTTGTATATTCATAATCAAGAGAATGACATGAAGATATCTTCTCAAATCTTTCAAGCATGAAACGAAAGCCATCGACATTGATATCAGACTTTCAGAACGTTTCAGTCCAAATAAAGAGGGAAATAAGTTGCACCTTCTGCAGACAGTTGCTCTGATCTCATCAGATATGCTGTAATAATAGCTGCACTGCAACGGACACATGGAAAGAAGGGAAAAACTCCTTAGGACCTGATTAAACAGATAGCGGAGAAACTACAACACAAAGTAGACCACCTCTGGATTATTTTTTACCCATATTAGGAGCCTCACGGCAAAAGAAATTCAGAAAATTTCCTACAAAAGACTTTACAAAACATAAATATGCACATTAAAAGTCATGATTTATTCTGGCACATACATTCGAACTACTCCAACCTGGCCTTGAGCTGGGATATACAATTGGAGGATATGCATCCCAAATGAGGGTGCTTTTGAGGCTAGAATTGCCAGAAGTGGCAACCAAGACAAAATGATGCAACCCAGACAAAGAAATTACTAAGGAGAGGGGCCAGAATTAAGTTAATATAACAAAAACATATTTATTCAGATGATAGGAGTTCCAGAAAGAAAAGAGGGAAAAAGAAGATATTAAGACCAACTAATAAAGCCAATATCCACTATTAAATAGGATTGTTTCCTGTCACCTTGTATAGAATAATTTGCGTCGGAGGAAAATTCATTCAGCACCGAGATGCTGCTTCAGCAGCAAGCATAACTGATTGACTTAGTACTAATGTTACATGTCAATGACTATAATCATCCAACATATGCCACAGCTATGAGGCAATCATCAGAAGGAAATGGCAAAAACCTAATCAAAGCAGAACATAACTCAAGTAGCTCCTTTGATTGCTCAAGGTCAATCTTCATCCTCTAATGTTATTTTCACACATCAGGTTGATTTTGATGGAAGGAAAATAGCAATCCTGACACATCAACCCACATTTAATTTACCTCATGAACATGATAGGAGAAAATGGCAGCTACAGTGAATCTGATTCTGTAATAGGAAGACTTGCACATACATTTCATAAAACTCAGACTGAAAGACCGCACACTCTTGACATATTTTTCTCTGTGTTTAAATTATAACGAAATTAGTTGCCATGCCATTAATAAATTACACACCTAAGCTTTCATTGACTCATTAAAGATTGACCATACTCTGAATATTGAATGACGAGACATGCAAGGGACTGATGCGTATAGCCATGGGCAACTATTACAATGAAATTAGTAAATGGAAGATTTGATGGATGATATTGTATGGCTAATCTTAGGTAGCAATACAAATATGCTTCTTTACCATTACACGATTCACATACATCACTCACTTAAATAGCTATGACCCATGCAATCTGTCTCAGAATGGCAAAAAGATGTGGATTCAGGCACATGTGCTGTGACTTGAGACAAAAAGAAGGCATGTGACTTAATTAAGAGGTGAGAGAATAATAAACTAATTGTATGCAAGCATCATTCATGTTAGACCATTCCAGGATATATAATAATGGTAATTTAAACACTAGAAAAAAGCTACACCTTCTAGACACTCCAGCGAAGCAATGTACCAAGACCGACCCCTCTTTCCGACTCTTTTCAATGAATTCCAAGCATGGATCTAAATAGTCCAACAAGACCTCACTCTCCGTATCCCTAATTGGCACAGCCATTCTCACAAACTTCAAATCCTTCCCCGCATGCTCCAGTGAATACAAGAGCTTCTCAGGCGACAAACAACTCTTGGACCCATTATCCCCAGCATCCTCAGAATTCACTGCGCCACCCGACCCTCCAACATAGACCTTCTTGATTTCTTTACTGGGTATCGTTAAACTGCTACGCCACTCAGTGAAAAACGATACGGAGGCAGAGCTCAGTACCGACAGAATATGAGTAACTTCAGCGCTGCCATTTTGGAGGACTTCTGCTGCATCTGAAATATTCCCAATGAACAGATTTTCGCGAACAAGGTGCATCACAGCTGAACGAAGTCAGTTTTCTCCCCCCAAAAGCCGAGACTTTCTCTCACCTGCAATTAGGCTAAATGCATCAGTCCTTCCGATCACCATCAATACGAGAAATTTCCATATCAACGGCCATCTAATCTAGAAATTAAGCACATACGGTACATGAATATAAACAAATACTGTCCCAATGGTAGAGAAGGCGCAAATAAAAAACGCGCGACCAGTGTCCACAACCGGATCAGCTTTAGCTCATCAGGGAGTAATTAGCCCGGCGCCCCGCACCTTGCCTTCGTATGTTCATAAATCATTCATCACCAAAACGACTCCACGTAATTAGCCCGACCGGGCTTCCATCCGCACGGACAGTATTACTTCTCACTTCAGCAGCAGAATAAGCGTAAATCAACCCGGCTCAACGGAACGAGAACATCGACGCGGCGAAAAGTTCAAAATTTCGAGCTCCCAAAAGACGGGAAAGGAAAAATAACTACAAAATCCCTCCTGGGCGCTCTCGTTCTCCGCAAAAGAACTCAAATTCTTCCCCTAGATACGACGAGCGGCGCATCGACGGACGACCCAAAACCGGGCGGATGAAGAAGTACTCGATCGTTCCGACATCTCGACTGATTGGATTAACAAGAGACACAGACAGAGAGAGAGAGAGAGGGAACGTAGAGGACGGACCTGAAGGATCGGAAGATTCCGGCGACGGAAGCGACACTCTGCTGTCTTCTCTCTCTCTCTCTCTCTCTCTCTCTCTCTCTGCGCTGATACTCGTCCTCACGTTGTATCTTGTAGCAGTTCCGATGCCGAATTGCTCGACGCACGTACGATGTAATGGGCGTCGCACGTGCGGCGGCCGCGAAAATCTTTTGCTTTTTTCCTTCTCTTTTTTTTATGATGGTTCAATTGGTAAATTCGATTGAAGTCATACCCCATCTGTACTTTGGATATCAAAATGGATTCTCGAATGTATGTTTGTCGAGTTTGGGATTAAAGTGCTAAGTAACAACGAACCAAATATCACGATCACATCTTAGGACCAATCATTTGAATGCGATTTTCGAAATATGAATAGATAATATAATTAAGTGACGGTACCTACACAAGTCGAGCCCGACATTAGGCTTGGAAGTCTTTTTCCAAGTGCTCCCATCATTAAAAAAAAATCTATGTTCGTCTTATTTGTGAAATGACTAGACTCGTGCCTAACCTAAGTAAGCTAATATGAGTGGATCGGGACGACTGAATATAAGAATAAAATTGTTTATTCAAACTCATTCAATTTACTCGGAACCATGCTCATATTGTAAAATTTACACATTTATCATCCGATGCCATAGAATATCATAAAATTGTGCAAAGATATAAAATAATAAAAACACAGAGAATTATTCCAAGTTCTAGATTCCCGTCAGAATAAATTCCTCAAACCCGCTCATGCATATTCTAGAACCGAATTGATGGAAATCGATCCAGTTTTACCTAGTGCCCGTCGAAATAAGTTCCTTAAATATGCTCATGTATATCCTAAAATTGAACCGATGGAAGCTGAGTTTCCAGTTTACCTGGAATCATGCTCATGGTGGTGGTGGATGCCATTTCCAAGTTCCCCTGTGGGTCCACCAGCGGCTTTCGGTGAAGGTGGGGGCCCCCGCGATGACCTGGCGAAATCAGAAGCGTTGAAGGTTGCCTTGGGTTCGTGATCGCGGGAGCACCTCATTTTCTTCCTTTTCGCTTTTTATATGCTTTGATGCCCTTTGGCGTCCTCGGGATATTTTTCTCATCCTCCTCACAAAATATCGAACTTATGCTGGTCAATAGATTCCTTTATGCCTTCAAACATCTTTCAGTTTCAGATGCCTACGCATCTTAATTTAAAATTAATATGACATCCAAAACTATCATTCTCGACACGACTCGTTTACATGGATATGTTATTATCGTAAATGAGATGATCCATTTTTACAAACATAATAATTATCTCATACATAGGTTGGCTCTTTTGATTTGCTTGTGACATATTTCGATATGTCCGGCTAAGTAGATCGGCGTCCTATTGGTGTCGGGTGCTACCCATTCACTAATGTTTGAGCAAGTTACATAGATTTGAGTATGCTCTTCAAGCAATTATCTGTAGATGGGTCATATATTTAATTTGCTTGCGATGGGCTTGATGGACAACGAGTTTGATGGGCTCTCGGCCCATTTGGCTAAAAGCTAAAAGCCACAAAGTGAGTCTTTTGGGTCCGGCAAGGCCTCTTTCACCGGCTACTTTGTCTCCATGAGGCGGCCCAGCAACGGCCCAGAGGCCTTGGAGGGAAAACGTATCAGAGGAGGCTCAGGATCGAATCGCGGGTCTAAGAAACCACGGTACTCTCTAACTTGAAGCCGATCTTGCCGGAGAACTTACTCCGCTGCAGAACTGGCGTGCTTCTTGGTACCGTGAAGTTGCAATTTGTTAGAGAAAACTCCCAGTCTTGAAGTTGACAAAAAAAAAAAACCTTCCAGCATACTATATTTGTCTTGAAGAATGATGTTTTAGGTAAATGTTCGAAAGGGTTCATACGGCATTCAGACCGAATTCATTCAGACTTATTCTCAAGTTGTCAATCTAAAGTCAAACATAGAAGGAGAACATTTCTCATTCCTATCCTGACATGCTTAGAATGTAATCAGTTCTATATGTGAAGGATACATAATCTAAACCCCGCACTTATTCAGAAGAAAACAAGTCAAGAGTGAGATTACCCTAAATTTTACAATGGCTAGTAATCTAGTTTGACTCAATCAAATTGATTGGAAAATCAATCCTAAATATAAATTCTTTCCAAACGAAAAAGCTCATCTTATGGAAATCTATTTGGCAAGGTTCCTATTTTTCTCAATTTCTATTCTTTTGTTCTCCAAAAAAAAAAAAAAAAAAAAATTTGTTTAGTAACGTCAACTATTTTTTTTATTCCCCATACTAGAAAAATAGTCAATGAATAAATTTGGAACTGAAAAAAAAAAAAAAAAAAAAAATTCTTATTCTCGAGAACAATTTCTTCACAATAAAAAAGTGTCAATTAGGAGAGATAAATTAATTTTAAAATGTCATGTCAGTATTTTTCGTTAAATAAATTGAAGGTGTCAACTTTAAAACTTGATTGCATTTATTTAACAAGTTTTATAACTTGATTGCATTTTTTATAAGATTTAGGACTCAATTATATTTTTGTAATAAGTTTTATGACTTCTTGATAATATAAATAATGGGCTTAGATGAACTTTTTTCCTCCGTCACGCCACAACTCTACAAGTATAAGGGAAATGACATGGTTTCCCAATCTAACCAACATTCACCTATTACCCAAATTCATTATATTTCCCGAAGCTTGATTCTTATAATATCAATAGATCCTCGCCATATGTTCACATGGTTAATATATCTTTGGGCCATTCTAATTTGTGAAATCAGCTCTCCAAACGTAAGTTCTTGCGACTAATATCCACAAATTCGCGAATCGATTAGGTTGATGGGAGAACATACGTGATGCAAAGAGAGAGAGAGAGAGAGAGAGAGAAAATGGTTAAGAAAGCGAAAACAGCACGAAAGGCAAATCCGAAAAGGGCAATGACTTTCGCACATGCTTCTTCTCCTCCTCCTTCCTTTTAGAATTTTCCACAGGACGAGTAGGGCGGCATCGGATTCGAGCACGAAAGCAACGGGAGGACAAGACCCTTTTGGGCCTCAATCCCCCTCATCAGGACCGATTCCAGAAGAGCTCCCAACGCTTAACCCAGCATCACAACGAGGAGATAGAAAGAGAAAAGCGAGTGGACAAGCGCAATGATGGTGTCCCGCACACCAGCATCGAATCGGACGCCGGAGGGAGCGAGGGGGTGGAAAAACGGAGAGAATTTTTGGGGGGTGAGCGAGGGGAAAGAGTGGAAGAACGCGGGGGGGAGGAAGCAATGATTGCGAAGGAGGAAAATTAAAGGGAGGGGCGTGGGAAAGGGCCAAAAAAAGAGAGAATATGTTTCACGCTCTCGAGATCAGAGGGAGGGGGGGACTAGACGGATAGGCAAAAGGCGAACACATGTCGGAACAGTGCTTGTCGTTTCGCGCATGGCAGCGAGACGAAGCAGCAGCAGGGACCGGGAGGGTCGGCAGAGTCGAGTTGAGAGCGAAAGCCATCGCACGCCCCTCCGACACGCCGGCGCTTCGACCGATGCAGCTGTCGGGGAGTGGTTAATTAGCGTTCCACCCCAGCCACCAACCCTGCACACTCCTTGTTGCAGTAATTTCAAACGATAGTATATGGAACAAATAGTTTCAGAATTTTGATATACATGTAATGTGATTCATGATTTTTAAATTTGATCAATGTAATTTTTGAAATTTAGTTTAATTTATAATACCTTTTTCTGGATTTTTAATTTATTTAATATGTTCCCTAAATTTTTAATTACAATTTTCTTCTTGAATTTATTAGTGTGGTTCGTGAATTTTTAACTCATATTTAATTTGATGTTGTTCGCGTGCAACAAAAAAAAAAAAATCAATTTCTGGTGCATATGCTTTGATCAGAAGTTCTCAATTCTCGTTAAAAAGAAATTATATTTTAATTCGTCCCACCCTTTTAATTTAAAACTCTGGCTATCGTCTCATCCTCCTGCTTTTCCTGTAAATGCCCATCATTGGCCCCCCTACCCTTTTGTCAGCTACCTTTTCGCACGCCCTCTCCCCTGCTCTCTCTCTCGATCGAGACAAGAGACACATGTCCAGGACATTACGAATTGCCAAATCCGCAGTGGATGGAAAACTTACAATAGCGATTCAGTTCGATCGATTCGATACACAATCGAATCTTATGAAACCCGCTTTTGATCCATACGATTATACATATTACACGCACTAAGACCTATATAACTCGGTGCGGCGGATAAATTTTTGTGGTCGGTAGTCCCCGTCATCTTTCTGCCCAAGCAGAAGTGGCCAGCTCGGATTACTAGTCTTAATGACGTGCGCACTGTGTCATGCTTATGCACTCCGTCCTTCAGCAGGAACCGCCACAAGAAAAGAGCACCCTGCCTTTGTTCCACCGATGAAATTCATCCTCTGCTCAACTGTATCTATCTTTGTACTATCATTCACGGAAAACAGTATGTATTTTGGTTATTAACTACCTCCATCGACTAGGGTTTTTAGATGACGAACTTTCAAGTGGTGAATGTGTCTAGGATGGCGTTTGTTTGAGTTTTGCATCGCTCCGGTTCGCTTGGTAGGTTAGTTTAGGAACAAGGAACCCTTGATTTTAGGTCAACTTTCATTACCCATCATTGAGAATTTGAAAAGAGAGAGAGAGAGGGTAAATCTTAGTGAGAGATTTGCTTCCTCCTTTCCACACTTATCTAGCTAATTGATCGTTTAAACTAAATTGATTTCAAGAAAGAGACAGACCTTCTATGGAGAGGTGACCTCACTGTAATTGTGAGGTCATTTACTTCAAGCCTCAGGTCAAAAGCTTAATCGTATTAAATTGTATCCATTGAAAGTTAATGGGACCTCATTTTTAGTAAATTCTATAATTTTTAAAAGGAAAAATAATTTTTTTTGTAAAGTAAAATGTAGTTATGAACGCCAACATAATATATTTTGTGATGCACCACATTCCTTGAGAGTAAAGTGAGTCTAGTTGTTGGTAAAAACTAGTTGTACATGGTAATCTCTACTAATCTTAAAGATAACTTGTTCTTTGTAAATGCAAGTTGCTTTAGGTCAAAACAAGTTGTTCTTGAAACATAAGTTTGAAAATTTTATATAAACGTCTTCTTTTTTGGTAAATGTAACTCGATCTTGGTAATTGCTAAATATTATTAACAAATATAAGTTGTTTGTTTTGGTGTCAAATCTTTGTTCCTGGCAAATGTGTTCAAAGGTTTACCTTGAATGAATAAGCTTTCCTATGAACAAATTTACTAGTACTACTACTTATTGTTACCATAACTTGTTGTCAGTGAAGACAAGTTGTTTTTGGTATACGCAAGTTGTTCTAGGCATATAGAAGTTGTTCTCGGTAAATACAAGTTGTTCATGGTATCTGCAAATTTTCCATAAAGTAGGGTTTTGATGGTAAATGCAACTTGATCTTAGTAAATACTATTCATTCCTCGTAAACATAAGTAGTTCGAGTTAAAAGTTACTTATTCCTAGTAAATTGACCATCTGAAAAGAATGAATAAGGTTGACCACCATTGATTGTAAAAATAACCTGTCCTCAGTAAGTACAAGTTTTTCTTAGTAAATGCAAAGTCGTTCTTAGTGGACCGACCCTCAATATGGTCAACCAAGTGAGAGTAATCATTCCTATCGATTTAGATTTGTTACTGTTGATAAGTCGTTTAATCATAGGTGTGTTTTTTTCCGCCGGAAAATAGTCATTTTACTGTATATTAGATTCTCTTACCAGGTAAAAAGATTGTCTTGCGACAAGATCGGCTGACCGACAGTGCAATCCACTTGACCTAACCTCTAAAAATAGGCAGGCCGCTTCATCAGGTAGAAGAATGGATGGCTCAGATCTTCTGCCATTCTATCTAAAGGAACCCGAAGTGATCAGACCGTAGAAGGCCCGGTTCTTGAATTGCTTCTGTTCCTCGTGAAATGAGCTTGTGAGATTCTTTCTTGTTCTGGACAATTGTGATAGACGTTCTCGATGTTTTGCTTGTAGATCAGAGCTTGAGAAGATTTAAAAATTGAGGGTATATTTCAGTGGAATGAATCAGATAATACCTTCTTACCGGGGTGAACACAGCTTTCGATTCTCGTGCTGTGTCCGCATCTTCGCTGTCCGATAATGTTTTCAACTAAAACTCTCTTCCTCACGCCTCGAGTACAATCAGCTCTCATTCCTGTATCACGCATCATCAAAATCAGTGTAAAAATGCCTCGCAGACGAACCAAAATCAGTGTGCTCAGATTCGATATATCTATGTTCCACAGAAGAAAACAGGCGGATACTGTTCCATCTTGAGCTTTGGGAACTCACGCACTGCGTTTGCTTTTTGCAGACTTCGCAATCGCTGCACCTTCCTTATTCTTATTCTTACAAGTTCGCTGTCTTCAATACGTGCAAGAAAAGATAGATCTCATGCAGGAAAAAGATAAACCCTAGATCACTTGAATCTTGATCAAGAAAAATGTAGGAATACACATATACCCAAATCAATACCTCCATTCCTCTTGAACTAATATTTTTTTTGCTCCAAACATTTGTGACTATCAACATTTCGACACGCCCAGAAGAAGAAAAAAGAAAGCGTAGCAAGCTCTCTCACTCAATATATATATTAAGTAGAATTACAATGAAAGACTAGGATTACAGAACACGCGCATGGTGCGAGTTTCCATGCGATTTATAATATTACGTTCAATTGATTATCATGACATGATGATTTTGCGGTCCAGCACGCGCCTCCTCTTCGACCTCTCGGCAGAGCTGGATCGCTCGAGCAGCGACTTCAGTGCGTTTTGCAGGAAATGAATCGACTCGACGCTGTGATCCTTGTCGGCGGCCACGACGAGGACATTGCGGACTCTCCCTCCGAGGGTCGCCATCTCCGCTTTCTGGACCTTCAGGTGGAGGGATTTCAGGATCTCGATCAGGTCGGGCAGGAGATCGGACCGATCCTCGCAGCACAAGGAGGCCTTGAATATGAGCTTGCCGTCGCTCGAACAGTCGCTGGAGAGAACCGAGATCTCGTCGGACTCCGAAGGGAACATGTCGAGCGCAGTTATGTCAGACGCCTGCTGTTTCAGTTCCCTCACGCGTTGGACTACCATCGCAAGCAGCGTGGCTTTATCAGTCTGGAGAAGGAAGAGAGAGAGAGAGAGAGAGAGAGAGAGAGAGAGAGAAACGATCAGAGTGAGGCCAATGTGCATGCTTGGAAAAAAACCCTAAGGGCTAAAAAGCTTCAGCTGACTTGGCCGAGCATACAGTAACCCTAACACACAGAAGTCTTCGCAATCTCCTTTTTTCTTCCAGACAGAGTGTGTCTAGTGTCGAGAGAGGTTTAATATTCAAAAAAGCTGAAAAGGGTCGCACGCACGCGGGTCCAAAGTCTCGGAATCAAAATGCGTGAAAGAAGTTGCTAGCTTAGCAACATGGCTCAGCAAAGAAATTGAGGGAGAGAGAAAAAAAGAAAAGTAAGGAAGAAAAAAGATGGACAAAAACTATTCCAAGGTTGCTTTTCTTGACTTAGCCTGATCAAACGAGAGGAATTCAATTTCTCTGCGTGTCAAGCGAAGCATATACGCCGGTCAACTAGTGCGGGTTTTCACACTTGAGGCCTCCCGGGAAGTAAAGCTTAGAGCGCCCTCACTTCTTATGGCGTTGCAGGGACTCGAATTCGCGACTCGCGGGGAGCACGATGGACAGAACCGATTGGACAGGAACCCTCGAGGGTCTTCCCCAGTTCATCGGACGACATCTCGAAACATCTCATTCGCGATTGTAATTCCAGCCGAGTGAGGGGGGGCAAAAGACGTGACGTTGCTAACAAAAATAGCATTCCGATGCTTATTACGTGAATTATATACCTTGGAGTTGCAAGGGAGGAGACTCCTGAGCTTATCGAGGTGCGAGTTGATCCGAGCCCTCCGCCTCTTCTCGGCCTCCTTGTGATTCTTCAGCGCGGCGATCGTCCGGTCCTCGGGGGCCCCGCCGTCCGAGAGGAAGTTCGCGGAGGCCTCGAAGGGGCCGTAGCTGAAGTTGGAGGAGCTGCTGCAGAAGCTCTGCTGGAGGAGCCCCCCGGGGGGAAGGAGCTGGTGCTGCTCGCAGCTCACCGGGAAGCCGCCGCCGCCGTAGGACCCGACGTTGATGAGGCCGGCCCCTGCGAGGAGCTGGTAGAGGGACGGGCCCTCCGGCGAGCTCTCCGGCTGCATGACGGCTTCGAGCGGTGGTGGCGGTGGCGGTGGTGGTGGTGGTGGTGGTGGTGGCTATGGTTTGATCTTTGATGCGCGTTTGACTGAAGAAGGAGAAGGAGGACAAAAAGGATAGAGGAGAGAGTGTGAATGATGGAGGAAGCGAAAGTGGTGTTTCGCAAAGTGCTTTCGGTGGTTGGCTTTTCTTTTTGTCTGCAGTGGAGGTGTTTATTTATCTGTGAATATTTAATTTTGCCTTCTTCTTTTTTTTTACGTCGTTTTCTAGATAAAGATTTCCACAGATAAAGTGCTTTCGTTTTTCCCATTGAGTTAAATCGGTGTTTACCTAATTATTACCATCCATAGACCGGAATCAATACCTGATGACTTGACTCACCGAGTAAATCTATTTTTCTCTGCATGACATTATTGTCGCGACAACCCTAATATTATGACTCACTTGAGACAAACCTCACGATGAATCTGACATAGCACTAGGCAGGATGATATAATCCTCTTATGAGATGACTTTTACGTTTCGAACACCCTCTTCCAAGCATTACCGGCCGTAGTCATGTCTCCTGCGTATCATTATCGAATGAGATTAGAGTCATCATTAACCTATGCTATAACCTTTAGGAGTTAAGAGCTTGAGACATCACCTTAATTATGCGTATGGAAGATTTCAAATTCGAGGATTTGGTTACACTAGTTTTACCTAATGCCTGCTATTGATACCTTTTTATATTTTTAGCTGAATATTGATTCATGCAACATTTTATGACTTACTTAATTCCTAATCATCTAATTCAAAATGTCCCTGCGTAAGTGCGCAATCAATAAATTAAATAAATCAATGATGGTGATGATAATAATTTAAAAAATAGGTACACGTAAACAAAAAAAAAATTGTAATCTGAGCCGTGTTGGGTAAAATTAATACATGGACCTCAATATGAAGCTCGGAACAGACCTCGTGAGCTATGTTTGAAAAACTAATGTGCATTGTTAAGACCAAGAGAGAGCTAAATGCCCACTGTTCGGACCGGGGGAAAGGTGGGGGGCCGGTCTGAACAGTGAGCATTCGGCCCACTTTCGAGCCTAACAGTTTCCCCGAACCGTACCTCGATGACGCTCGGATGACCGCACAATGCATGGATTGGGAAAATAATAAGACTTAAAGCGATAAACAATAAGTCAAATTTGGATGGGAAAATGCCTAATCGGGCGTAAGTCTCCTTCAACGAGGAGCTCGCCTTTCATGCGTTAAGTATTCAGAAAAGTGGCAAAAAAACGTCAATAGGCTCAAACACGAAATTATGTGAAGCATGAAAGTTTAGAATGAAATTACTTGCCCTAACGAAAAAGGCGTATGGAAGCATCGTTCGGGAAAGCCGAGAGCATAAGAACAGCTCACGAATTCCCTTCCAATGGTCCCTCTCTGACTGGGGGTCTCACGGCCCCCCTCCCTGCCCTACAGAATGCAGACATGCCCCGCCACCGGCTCATCCCTGTGCAGGGCTGGGCCCGGGGCGGGGCGGGGCGGGGCGGGGCAGGGCAGGGCGGTTATGTCTACTAGGGCTATCGGCGCCTCGCGACGCTGCTCTAGGTAAAGAATCTTTGTCCCAGAGCACATAATCTCTTTATCGTTAGCCATCTGACTTGACAATTTTCCACAAGAAAGAATGGTCTTGTGGATAAATTTTAAAAAATGGCCTGAGCCTTTCACGTAGTCAAACAAGCTCTAATCTTCTCCGAGTAGACAATATAAGACAAAGGTGAAAGTGGAACCCATAGAAACAACCCTAAGCTGAACGACAAGCTTGACACTCGTATAAAAGCCAGGCTTGTGCTTGCACATGAACTCCCTAAGGTGAACACCAACAAAAATACGAGCTAGCCTAGTTTTTATACAACAAATCTTCTCCTCTTCACCTCTTAAGTAAGCATGTAATAATTTTTAAAGTGAAAGTCTTAAGCCATTACATTAAAATTGAAATACGTGAGTAATGTAAATAATACGCGTAAGATATATTTTTTTGTATAAAACTTAGTTTATAGTAGAACCGATCGACGAGGCAAGGCAAGCTTGGGACAATTACCCAAAAAAATGCTAAACCTATTATACCGGTACCAAATGAGCCCTAAACCTTTCAATCGTGACAATCTAGTCCTAAACTTTTTTTACATTTTGTCAATTAAGTTCATTCGGTCAATCATAACTGAAAATCGTTGATGTGGATGTTGATAATCTTATGTGACATAACTAGCATAAGGTAGTGAACATTTTTTTTAAATATTTTTTTTGAAATTTTGGTATTTTTTTCACTTATTTTCTTTTCTTTGCTTTTTTTTTTTTTTTAATAAATTGAGGATTGATGAAAATCGCCAACCACTAATAAAGGACTCATAAGCCCCCATTGTGGCTAGTGAGGGCCCCGATGAGGGCTATGATGCCCTTGCTAACCAAAGCAAGGATGCACATCCCCTCGCCTATATTTGGCGAGGGTGTTGCATCTCGACCCTTGCTTGTGGCTAGCAAGGGTTGGTCGTGACCCCTGCCGGCTCTTAAAAAAAAAAAAAAAAAATTAAAATTAAAAAATCCATAAAAATATTATACAAATATCAACATTTGTGCCGGTCATGTCACATAATCAGAATCTAAATTGATAATTTCCATTTAAAAGTGGTCAGATTAACTTAATTGGCAAAATGTGAAATGTCTTAGGATTAAACCAGCACAATTGAGAAGCTTTAGATTGAACTGACACAAATACAATATGTTTAAGACTTAATTATGTCTTAGGATTAAACCAACACAATTGAGAAGCTTTAGATTGAACTGGCACAAATACAATATGTTTAAGACTTTTTGGTAATTTCTCCGGGCAAGGTGAATACCGTCCCTGCCCCTCTCCACCCAATCCTTGCTTTTCGCCCCTTTTTTTCCAAGGAAAATTTGCCTCGTTTGGGGCTTGTTACGAGTGGGTGCCGGCCATTGCGCCTCATGCCCATCCCCAGTCAAGGGCTTTTTAGTCATTGGCGAATATTCAGATTTAGTTTGTTGCATGAACTAGGTGTGTATCAGTCTAATAAATCTCAGTTTTAAGAAGATATGGATCTCTCATGGTGACCATGCAATTCGGCGGTCAAAATTCACTGGATTCATGTTCTCCCGGAGCACAAAATAATTTTTCAAAATAGACATGTTTGCCACGTGGGATCCACGTCATCCAACGATTGAGATCCATTGAGCTCATCATCCATACCAGGTTCATGCAATACTTTTCAAAATAGACATGTTTGCCACTTGCTTATCTGCTCGATTTGCTAGTATGTCCATTTAGCGAAAGGTTCAAATGGGTTGACTACTAATGCAGAGATCCGGGCTGAAGCATCGTCCGTGAAGGTCCAAATGGGGCTTCAAGGCCCATTGAGCCTGTTGTCCTTTTGTGTGCTGACTAGTGGTTGGCTCAAGCCCAATTGTACTTTCTGAGTCTTGGTCCATACGTAAATAAATTGTTCATTTGTATTGTGTGTGTTTTTCCATTTTTCCAATCACATGATGCAAATGATAACGATCGACTAATCCAGCGTCGTTCAACGATCCAATTATACTCTAGTCCTCCTCTGTCGTAGCATTGATAATTATAGATGGTGCCAATTCTAACTTTGGTCTGATTGTAATCCACAGGGATTGATGTTGGATATTAGGAGTCTCGAGTAATCAATCAATATTGTATGCTATCCATCACGTATGCATACATAAAATAGGATAAGTATCGCCTTTAATGGAATACCACATACTCATTACTAGCTTTGCTTCGACAAATTTGTCGTTAACCATTCAGCTCCTAGATTCCAGAATTTGTAAAATCAACCAATGCAATGCCATCTGCTCATCCTCCTGATGTCATCAAGCCTTTCACGTTCATTCCCTATCGTTAAATCTCATTGAGTCGCGTCTTTTATTATTCAGAAAGAGCATAAAGAAACCGACGGGAACTTCTCATTGCGCAGCGAGCCGAAAAGCAAGAAATAAAACTCCCGAGGGAGGTGATATACAATTCGGACCAAACCCATCTGCTAGCCTATTCATTTGCCCTTTGTTTGGGCATTAGGAGTGCTCCCATCATACCTTTACAACTAGTGATGCGGATTAAACAATGAAAGGCCCCCCCTTAATGTTAATACAGGTCACATGGGTCACCCGACCATGATCCATGAGTGAGCCGACCTTTTCTCTATTTTGGTCACACCCAAGGAGGAGCAAGTGCATTGCTTTTGAGCTGAAAAAAAATGAATCAAAACCACCCCCATAAAGGCTAAGCTCTATGGTTAGTGACTTATCAGTGGTTCATGTGCTGCACATTTGTTCTTGGCCCCGCCTCCCTTTGAGTTTTGCAGACACGAAAAAGCTGGCTATAACACCAGGTTTATGCGGTCACTTCACGCTTTATGGCACTGTTTTCTGCTTATGAAATGTCCAGGTGGTGTGGTGCGCGCTTTGCGAACCGGGGAGGTTTTAAGAAAAGAGATGGTGGGATGCATTCGGGACACGACGGGATTAAACTAAGGGGGGAAAGGGGAGGGACGGGGGCCATTTGTCTGCTTTGATTGAGAGTAGTGGCGCTTTGCTCATAAAGATGGCGTTGGGCACTTCGGTGGGGCATGTTGACAAACACTCCGCGGGTATGTTTTGGCACGGATGAGTATTTTTTAATGCAGTAGGCCGTGGCCATTGCCCCGACATTCAGCAGGGTTTGGCGGACGATACGGCTTTTGATGGGGGAGGGAAATGATGGGGCATCATCATCAATCCTTTCTCCTTCTTTTATTTCCCTTCGGTTCTCCATTTGCCCAAGTCCCGTCAATTCATTTATGTTTCTTTCTGTACCTTGTTCTTGTCCTGAAACCTAACTTTGATACCTCCAGGACCACTCGCAGCGTTCGCCCGATGAAATGGCATCGTATCTCTCCCCGAGTGATCACAGAAATCTCTTGGAAACATTACCGCAAACAACAGATGAGCAAAGCCTTCTTCTGCAGAAGACTATGGTAATCTCATTAAGTTTACAAAAAGTTAAAATAATATCTTGAAGGGACCGTTTATTTTCAAAAATCCGAAATACCCATCACTTGGTACCCCGGAAAGTTACCCTTTTTGTTTTTCAATTTACTCTGTCGAATTTTGGGATGTGTCGATTTCAGGGGATTTTGTAAAGATAAGTGTTTCTCATCGATGCGCGTCCGTCTCTGCTCGGTAAAGAGCCAACATTTGTGTCAGGATTCGCCGTCTTTTTACAGTTGCAAAAGGATACGGCTAAAGCTTATAGCTCTTATCATTAGACCAGCTGAGGCATTATGGCATTTTAGCTGGTCACAGCTCACGCAGCTCGGGATCAATTCCTATCTCTCAACGGGAAAGCGCAGAAAGTTAAAGCTCCGACCATGAACAATCTTTTTCACTTTTCTTCATCAAAAAGAACACAGCCCCAGGTTCACGAAAAGATCAGAGAGAGAAAGAGAGATTTTCAAGTCGAGATCAACAAAAAGGCCCCAAAAAAGAAAAATTAGTCCTAAGCCTAATGATGTCCCATGGACTCATCCACCTCTTTTGCTCTGCAAAAAGACCACCTCCTTTAACTCTGTCAACCGTCTTTCTCCTCCTCCTCCTTGGATTCTTCTTCGATGTTTGCTTTCTTCTGGTTAGATGAGAAGGGCAAAAGCCAAAAACAAGAAATAGAAAAACCAGTCAAAATGGAGGCACTTCATCTTTTTTTAGCTCGAGTCCATATCAATCGGAGAGCTTTTTTGGCATGGGTGTCTTCACAGTTGGAGAAAGATGTAGTAGACCAGGGTGATGGGAAGAGCAATTAGCATCCCAAATATGACCCTGCAAAACGAAAACATTGAAAGAGTTGATTCCAAGATCGAACAAATAGAACCGTAGACGTGCATACACACACAAGGTTGGAGAGGAGTTCGACTAGCTGGATAACTGGAATCAGAATTGATGAACGGGAGAAAATGAGAACAGACCCTGTGCTCAGAATGTCCGGATGAACGTTGTACTCCTTGGCAAATACGAAGGGCACAATTCCTTGGGGAAGAGCAGCCTGGAAGATCAAGAACATAAAAACGTCATCCAAAGAAATTGAAGGGTGACTCTTCGGATCAAGAACTTCGTAAAATTGATGAGTTTTTGACCTGCACGATGGCTATGTGTAACAGGTTATGTTTTAGACCAACGGCAATGGATGCGGCTGCCATGACAGCCGGACCAGTGAGAAAGCGCACGGCCATCGAAAAGGCCGCTATCGAGTTTCCACAAGCAATTATCCTCGGTTGTAATGCCATGAACAGACCTGCAAGATCAACTCAATCACTTCTATGGTTTAGGCGAAATTCAAGTGATCAAATACAGCGAGATTTAACGGTAAAAAAAGTCGTTGCTATGCATATGGAAATTACGTACCAAGACTGAACATTGCCATCCCAAGACCTGCATCCGACAATATAGAAATCGACTTTGCAATTATGGTCGGCATAGCCAAATTCCACCTGGAAAGTAATGCCATCAAAGATTTCATTAGCTGAATGAGGTTGGCTGTGATAGACAATGCGTTTTTCAGGTAGCTTAAAAGCCGTAATTTTGACATATACCTGCACGAAACCAAGGACCAAGTGAGGCCAAAGAGACTGGAGTATGTGTTGGGGTTCCTGATGAGTTTCCTCCACACCATAATGAGGATGAGCCTGGTCATCACGCTAGCCGGAGGCATGGAAGTCGGCTTAGCCTCGCCGTCCACGGCCGCCTTGGGATGGAGCTCCGCCGTGGAGCTCGACCCAAGCTTGGACAGCACCGGCCCATCACGGTCGACCCCGTTCGGGACCTGCCTGTTCCCGAAGCTAAACTCGTCCCTCCCAAACTCGTCATAATCTGACCAAGGCAGAAACACGAACATGGGTGGTTCTCATTTTTCAACACAAACAGTGGAAAATGACAAAAATGTTTGAGAAAAAGCATCCTATGTTTGCGATCGAATGATGCAGGCCAAGACAAACCAATACGAAAATATGAAATCTATCAACGAAAAACAGAGCAGGCACGCCCAACTTGCAGGGACAAGAAAACAGAGCACATCGGCCAAACAGAGGAAAGAAACAAAAAAAGAGAAACCAAGCCAACCCCACACACACACATAAAAGCAGAGCAATGACCTCATTCGAGGGCTCAAAGGGACAAATACAGTTCGACACCACCACCCCCCATAAAACACAAAACTCCAACGACAGTGCACAGTGAATTGTTGCATTTGCACACGCGCATCGACATATTTTCAATCAACCAAAAGACAAAGACAAAACCACAAACACATGACTGAAAGAATTACTATTTCCGAATTAAAAAGGGAGTCAACAAAGGCCGAACCTTTCTGGTGAGCCACCCCACCCCCACCACCAACGCCGAGCTCATTCCCGTAGTCGCCCCCGCCTCGGAAGACGTGAAGGCCGCCCTCCGACACCGGCGAGGCGCTGGAGCTCCAGACGAACATGTGCAGGTCCTTCCCATCGCCTCCCTTCTTCTTCGCAGCCGCCGCCGCCACGGGCGAGAAAATCCCGGCATTCGGCGGCGCGGGGTACGCCCCACCGCCATTGGCCCTCGCCCCGTTGCCGTACACCGGGGGGACGCCGCTCTCCTCGTCGAAGCCCAGGCCCCCGAAGTTGGACTGCCGCGGGCTCACGCCGCTCATGCCCTTGCCGTTCACCATGGAGTAGAAGTCGGTGTGGTTGAAGCTGGACCCCCGCGGGGTCGGGTTCCGCGACGACTGGAGGGAGTAAATCTCGGCATTGGTCAGGTTGGACGGCCTCGGGGTGAGGGAGAGGCCCGAGTTGGGGCCGTGCGAGCGGCGGGAGAAGACCTCGGAGCGGGAGCTGGTGGACTTGCGGACGGTGACGTGGAGCTTGCCGTCGTCGCCGAGCGCGGCCTCGGTCTGGAGGGGCTCCTTGCCGTCGAGGGAGATGATGTCGGAGTCGACGCGGAAGGAGATGATGGAGGCGGCGGTGTCGGGGAATTGCTCGGCGATGAGGAGCCTGGCGCCCCTGTACTCGAAGAGGAAGAGCATGAGGGTGTACCAGATGATGCACTGGAGGACGACGATCTGGACCATGAGGCTCTTGGACTCGGGGCCGTACATGCCCTGCAGCAAGGGGATGCCCATGACGAGGGTGTTGGGGAGGGTGGAGAGGGAGAAGAGGGTGATGGACCACTCCAGGGAGCCGCGGCGGCTGACGCGGGACCACACGGCGAGGACGGCGAGGACGATGAGCTTCTGGAGGGTATCGGCGGCGATGAAGCGGTAGTTCATCTTGTACGGGTTGTTCTGGGCGATGAAGTTGAAGGAGAGGAGGGGGACGGCGAAGAGGGCCACGAAGCGGTTGATCCCCGAGCATTGGTCGGGGCTGAAGATCTTCCACCACTTGACGGAGCCGTAGGCCAGGATCATGGCCACGTACAGCGGCACCACCGCCGTCAGCACGTGGTACAGGTCCGAACCCTTGATCATCTCCGGAGCTCTGTTTTTTTTCTTTTCCTCTGTTCTGGGTTTTGCAAAGGGGGGGGTTCGAAGAACGGGAGTCAAAAAGCAAATGCAGGCGAAGTCTGCTCAGCCGGGTCACCGAGTTCTGCTGTAGCGAAGCCTTCTCAAGGGAAAAGGTCAATGCTTGAGGAGAGAGCGAGGGGTCAAGAATCAACCCATTACTGGAGAGACAACCTGAGAGCTTTGGGCCTGGTTCGGAGATTTCAGCTTCAGGGTGGCTCCTGGCGAGAGAGAGAGAGAGAGGGGAGGGGGGAATGTGGAGAGTTGGGGAAAGAGGAGAGTGAATATTATTAAAGGCTTTGTGAGTTTCTGGGTGGCAGACAGGGGAAATAGAAAAGCAGAGAGAGAGAGAGAGAGAGAGAGAGAGAGAGCTCTGTTCTACTAATGCAAGAGGAGAGAGGGAAGAAGGGAAATCAATGTCGTCGCACTTATAGAGAGAGGGAGGGAGGAGTGTGCGGGGGGATTTCGATTTATCGTGGAATTTAAAGGCCCAGAAAAGAAAAGATGGAGAGAGAGAGAGAGAGAGAGAGGGGAGAGATATGGTCGTTGTTTGTGTATGGTCTTGCTCGAGACCGATGAGGGGGGACAAAAGTCCAAACAGAATCGCCAAGGGAAAGAGGAAAAAAGGGTAACCCCCGATAGAGGCTCCAAAGATTCTCCCCATTTTCCATTGGGGAAATTTCAAATATGAGCTTGAATTGGTCTTGATTTCTCGAATAATGACATGAATTATCTTCATTTTCTTAAATATAAGCTTAGAAGTGGATTTTGTTTTAAAAAATTGCGTGACTTGACTACGAGAATTTCAAATAAGAACATGATCTCGTTCGTTGGCTAAATAGTCGATTAAGGGCATTTTTGTCCAAATACAATTGTAATCTAAATTTTAGTTAAGTTAGATTAAAACTTAAGAAAGCGGAAAAATTTTAGAAAAGAAAAAAATGGTGGGAGAACTTAGATCTTTTCTTCTTTTTTTTTTTTAAGTTTCTTTTTTTAGTTTGTCTTCTTATGGAAATATTGGATTTTAAACATAATTTAGTTAAGGAGAAATAAAGAAAAAGATGAAAGAATAAACAAAAAATGACAAAAATGCATTTAACCAACTGGTGAGGTCATACTATTATTTGAGATTGGTATAATTACTTCAAGCCCTTATAGAAGAAAATGGCGACATTTATATTTTATTTGAAATAAAGTCCACTTCGTATCTTTATTTGAAATTTTTCCTTTTTCTTTTTTGCCAATAATAAATTAACATAAATTTTACCCCTCTCAAGCAAGGAATAATGGCTACTATTGAGGAAAACGGCCCAAATGATCGTATATATTACTTTGCTCGTTATAATTCCTAAACTTTTATTCAATAATATATAATGTCATCTTTAAACTCTTTTAATTTGTTAAGTGTGGTCCTTAAATTTTGATCCATTGTTTAACGTGATCATGAAATTTTAAATATTTTCATAAAATCCATGGACTATACTGAACAATTACTAAAAAATCAAATGCCATATTAAATAAATGAAAAATTTGTGGATAATATTGCACATTAGGTATAAGTTCGAGGACTGTATTGTATATTGAATTATAATTGAAGGGCCATTACTATCATTATCCTGTGCCATTTTGTTAACTATTGGGACATGATTTGATTGTAATTGAATACATAAAGATTAAACTTTGTATGGCACTACAAGAAGTATGCTTAAAAAGCTTCATGAAGGTGATCCGTAACGTAATTAAGAGCAAATCCATGTGCTTCGGTCGACGGAAGGAGCTAAATAACTTACTTTTTGTTTATCAAAAAGAAAAATATCGTATGCTATCACTCGAGAATATAAACCAAAGTATACTTATGAATTTATAGAAAAAAAAAAAGGCTGATCATGGACAAGATTAGAGCAACTACTGTTCAAGTAAAATTTACAATTTGGTCGGAGTGACTTTTAATATAATCAATAAACTTAATATATTGAAAAGATCGAAATATTTATGAAAGGAAAATAGATACATTGCGAGCGGATTTTTCATATCAAATCCTGGACAGAAAACAATTTTCCAAAAATTTCAACTTAAGTTAGAAGTGAACGCTCTCTAAAATTCAACCCCCCTGGGAGAGCATCTCTTTCATTCTTCCATAGCGGTCTTTCCCCTTCTAGTTTTGATTTTATTTTTCATTTAATTCTTCAACTAGCGAAGTTAAAATCATCAGCTCTGTCGGATCGATTTCATCTCTAATAATTGTAAGGAAAAATAATGTTTCATATCATTATTTGTTGGCAGCTGCCTGTTTTGCGCAGACTTGCTGGGGGTCAAACATTAGGGCATTATTTATCGCTCCTCCTCCATTTCTAGGGGTTGACTTGTCCAAGCATGGTCAACATTTTTGGCTTTAATTCCACGGACTTACTACTACCACTCGTACTAGCACTACTGTACACCGGTCAATAGGTTTGGAAAGATGGCAGAAAACCTATTGCAAGGTTACACTTGGTTATGATCTCATCGCAAAAGAGTCATGTCAACTGTCAAAGATACGAAAAGCACTTATTTATCGAATGGTACAGTGAATTATCGAGAATGATAATTGACGTGTCAAAATATATCTTCTCGATAAATGTGTATTCATCGTGACATATTCGACTTGACTCTATTTATTATAATTGCTTGATTAGGACTATGATATTAATTTGTCTACGAAATGAAAGGGAATTTTGGACCGACGATGGAAATAGAGTCCAACACCTTCAGGACAAGAGCACATCATATATTTATTTATTAATCTTGGAAGGGAGGGGGAAGGAAGGGATCAAAAGAATCCTCAGATGCAGGAATGATTGCGGCATATCAGGGAATACAAATCCACGATATCACGCGCAACTATCCACCACGTGTCACGTACTCCCCCTCATCATTGACCATCATGCTTATGTGGAGGCGGGCCCCCCTTGTCCGGTGTCGGATTTAGGGCACGCCATTACAAGGGAAACCCTTTTCCTAATGGCCAGTGCAAACGGACATTATCGAAAACATTGAGAAAGTGTTCGGAACGATCGAGTTAAAAAAAAGAGGGAGAATTGTCCAAAAAAACGCATACATTCATTGCACCTTTATTAATTCAATTTTATTTGTTGAATCATATATATTTTCTTATTTTGTCAATTGAACATATCTAATCAACTTTAATAAAAAATCATGGAAGTAAATACCAATCATCCTACATAATACAACTACTACTAATGTTAATATTCTTTTTAAAAATTTTATGAATTTTTTTAATTCTTTATTATTTTTCTTTCTTTCTTCCAAACTTGATGAGAGCTGCAAAGCCCTCACTGGCCGTGGGTGAGGAATGCCACCCTTGCCCAATGGCCAATAGCCCTTCTGTGGTGGATGAGTGTTGACCAGTCCTAGCCAGACTTGATAGAGAAAAAAAAAAGGGAAAGAAAGAAAGAAAATAAAAAAAATTATAAAAAATTATTTATGTTAACGTTAGTTATATCACAGTTACCATTATCCACGTCAATAATTTTTAGTTAACACTATGGACGGTGGGCCAAAGGGTTGCCAAAAACATGGCCCCACCCTCATCGAGAGAAAGGGCTTCTAGGCTTGGAAAAAGGTCACCTTCATGACTCATTCCCGTCCTCCAAAACAAAAAGTCTCGAGGTCAAAGGGTCGTCACGTAGGCATCCACCGAGCAAGTTGGATCTCTCTCACATCAAATCCGAACCTGCGTCCGTCACAACTCGAAACTTTCCATTTCATCGCCACGGCATCGCCACTCCTTCCCTCTCAAGGACTTCCAGAACAGGGAGTTTCCTTAGAGAATAGTCCAACCCAGATGCGGCAGCCATCTCATTTGGTCGAACCTTCGAAAACTCCTCCGACCCTCCTCGAATCAAATCTCTGCAGATGAACTAACGTGTATATCTTAGGCACGAGATCGCGCAAGTTGGGGGTAAAAAGGAACGATCCACGGTCGCCCGGTGCAGCAGGGAATGAATGCCATGGCTACAAAAGGACAGGGTGACCCGCTTCCTCCTTTGTTCCTTTACCAAGTCGGGACAACAAAAACCTATTTCTGAAAGCAGCCTATGCAAGCCAGTCAAAGTGGAACCTCACGGGCATTTGTCTCGCCACTAACTTCAAATTTAAATCATTGGGAAAGATCGAATGCCCCCCCCCCCCCATTTTTTTTCTTCTCCCTTTTTAAGCTGCTTCAATCATCTTAGATTGCCTTCCCACTGATTCTGATAAAGAGAGAGAGAGAGAGAGAGACGGTCAAATTCAAAGCGGGCGAGTTTTCTGACGTTGCATGTAGATTTTCTTGGTCGCTTTCCCTTCGCGTTTTTGGCTTTAGCATCTCCCGCCCCTTATGAGCGTGGATTTTTGTGTGGACGTGCGTGTGAAAGCGGCCCCCGTCTGATGCCACTATGCATCGTGCTTGCGCTCGCGTTCGAAGTGAACAATAATGTCGTTTTCATGCATGTCGAGCTTTGGAAAAGCGAGCAATATAGTATGCTAAATCTGCTCCTGATAACGACGTAGAACCTGTTAAAAACATCGTGGTTTGACTCTCGTAAACCATAGGGGATTTGAGGACCTCGATGGATGTAAAGTCTAAATAGTGAGAGGACGTTGGACGGCATGCAAGCTGGATTGCTTTAAACTAACGCATCTTTATTCCCACATCCAATTCCAATGCGAGCGACTCATTTTCCACGAGATGCAAAGCTTTCTTGCATACGTCCGAAAACCAATATGCGAGCGAATACTTCCATTAAGAGCGCACGTTAAAGCGACAATCACTCGTTAAGGAGACCAACTGGAAAGACCAGTCATCGATACTTTTAAGCACCTTAAGCACCTCAACTTGAGGTTGCTGGTGCTGGTGCTGGACATCCCACATCAGATGGCGACTTTGAGGGAGCTTGCTTCAGCTTCATCTCGTGCATTCACACGCTGCAGTTCTATGCTGACAAGTTCCGTTTTCATCGGGTGGTGTCCGAGCCACAAGCGTTTCGACTGGTCTGCCTTTCCGAGTGACTTCTTTTTTTGGTCGAATTTCCGGGTGACTTTAAGGGTGTACTTCCACACGTCGGCTTGGTGCGTTTGGGATTTTTACTACTCTCAACAATACTTGAACTCGATGGAACAAGGAGAGGAGCAAACTTTCTTGTCATTTAAGTCCGTGCCTTATTAGAGATAAAGTATCATTTGGAAAAGAGGGGTTCTCGTATGTGCTATCTAAATTGAAAGTATATGTATATATGAACAGGGAAAGAATTCACAATACCTTAAATCCCACGTTAATTAGATGGGAGGGAGCTTGTTATCATAAAGAATGAGTCGCCTTATAAATGGTGATCGTGTATATTCTTCCTAAGATCTCATTTCTCTGGGCGGGCGATGTCATTATAAATAGTATCAAAGCATAGAACTCCTCGGATAAAGATTTTATTTGCGGACAAACTAGATGAGAAGCCTCGATTTAGCGGTGCCAAGGAGTGATCGACTGCACAAGAGTACTCACTTTATGTATGACCTTTGAACGAAGTTTAGGATGGCGGAGGGAGCTCAAATAAATTGAATCATCAGCTATACTTCTTTTATGGGCTTGACCCTATGAATTGGGTCGTGTCGTTATAGAGTGTATGCTATACTTTTGTGAAGTAGAAAGTATAACAAAATAACTTAAGCTCATAAATGAAGGAGACAATATGAATATAAATAGCATATAACATATTCGCAAAGGGGATAGCACTGTTTCTGTTTCTGATATCACGTTTAAAAGTCCAATCCAAAAGTTTAAGCAGAGATAAAGAGAATTAAGTGAATATAAAGAACATATGAAATCCGTTGTTAAGTAATGTCAGACACTATTTTAATAGAACTTAATTAATATCATATCATGTCTTGATGTTTTATTTATTTTATCTTAGATCATACTACAATTTTCTCGTAATACAAATTTAACTATAGTCTAGTATGCGACTCCAAGATAATGGACTATCAGGTCAATCTGCCAATTTCAAATGCAAACCATGACGGTCCATTTTTGGCAATTCAAACCACGTAATCCTAAATTACACATGATGGTTTCTTTCATTTATAGAAGTAAATAGTTGAAATGAAGAGATGTACCAATCGGATGTTCAGATTCCAGTCGATTTCGGTTCCATGATGGAGTCGTATGATGTTCCAAGATGGAATACAGAGTTTCCAGATATATAATCGAACATTGATCGAGCTCGAGAGACGCGACGAAGCTAGAAAATCGATCCAGCTGCAGTTGACAAACGCGCCGGAAATTCTGAAACGACGTTGCCAATGGGACATGCTTTACTTTTTCTTTTTGTTGGTCAGAGACGTGCTTTGATTGAGTGTGTGGTGTGGGGAAAAAGAAAAATAGGCCCCGACAAATAGCCTAGGCAAAGTCGAGTTCGGTATGCTTGCTTAGAAATCCTCACACCACGTTTGGCGTATGCAAAAATAATATAAATAATCTTTAAATTTTTATTCAATATGTAAGATCGTTCCTCAATTTCTAATTTATTTATTGTGATATCTAAATATTAACTTAATGTGTAATATCATTTCTAAACTTTTAATTTATTGAAATGTGATATTTGAACTTTTGGTATATGTTTAATATAGTACCCGAATCATATAGAAAATTGTTCAATAAGATATTTATATATTCATATAGTTTAAGGATTGGATTGATTAGATATTCTCTTATAATTTAGCAATTGGATTAAACATATACAAAAAGTCCAATATTCATACCAAACAAATGAAATTTTAAATACGACATTACATATTAAATTAAAGTTCGGATGACCACATTCATTAAAAAATTTACTAATAACATTGCATATTAAGCCAAAAATTAAGAATTACTTTTTCATGCGAGTTAATTCCACGATCGAGTTGGATTTTTGGACTGATATATCCACACGATGAAATTGACTATAGAAGCTAAGGGTGCGCATGGTAAAATTTCGTTTCTCAATTTCTCTATTTCTCTGTTAGGGAACAGGTTTGGAATGTAAATCCGTTTGGTAACGCAAATTGATTTCTACATTTCAAACAGATTTGTTTTGAAATTGTTTTGGAGGAGAAATCGAAAGCCTAAAAATTTTAGCTTCTCTATTTCCAAGTAGAAATAGAAATTATTTCTCCATCCACCTCCTTCCTTAAGCAGACTCGACGCCGTTTCAATAAAAACCAATGCCTAGGGTCGGTTTTATTTTGTTATTTTAATATAAAATAATATTCTAATAAATAAAAAATAAATATTTTATATCAAAAAATCGAAATGTTTTATTTTCAAAAAATATTTAAAAAAATGTTTAAAAAATGTTTTATTTTCCAAAAAATCGAGAAAAATCAAAAATAATTTATTTTCCAAAAATATTAAAAAAATATTTTATTTTCACAAAAAATCAAAAAATCAAAAAAATTTCATATTTTCAAAAAATGCCAAAAATCCAAAAAAAGCCAAAAATTCATGAAAAAGCCAAAAAAATTCAGAAAAAGTCAAAAAGACTTGTATTTTTCCAAAAATACCAAAAAAGGTAAAAAAAAAAATCCCTTTTATATCCAACAAATTAGAAAAATACTCAAAAATGTTTTTCCTCCCAAAAATGCATGGAAAATCCCTCAAAAATACATTATTGTAGGCAAATACTATGTCATGGATTTCGGTTATGCAAAGCAACTCCGGGATTTTTAACTCCTTTTAGAGGTGACCGGTATCATTTAAATGAGCATAGGGGTAGAGCGAGACGGCCAACAACTGCAAGAGAATTGTTCAACTATAGGCATTTTTCTTTAAGGAATGTCATTGAAAGATCATTTGGGGTATTGAAGAATCGCTTTTTCATTTTGAGGCACATGCCCTCATTTGCACTTCGAAAGCAAGCACATATCGTAATTGCATGTTGTGTCATCCATAATTACATCCGTGATCAAGACAAGATGGATAGGAACTTTTCCCTATATGGAGATCCGATGTACTTGGCCGAACCTACGCAGGATGACCTTGCAAACATTCAATTGACCGAGGAGGGAAACCAAATAAATACGCTTAGGAAAACCATTGCCAATAAAATGGCAAGGGATAATAATATGCCGGAAATTCCATGAAATTGTATTTTCAACTTTTGTAATGCATTAGTGTTATTTCGACTATTATTTTGTATTTGAGGATTTCCTATGTTGTTATCTAATCAATTTATATTTCTAGCACAATTTCCATTTTATTAATTTCAAATCTCTCGCAAATTGCGCCTACCTCCATGTCAACTAGTACCTACCATAAAATCACTTCGTGGTCTCAAAATAATGCAAAAAAATGTAGTGACTTAAACCCGAATCTTGAATGAGGAGAATAAATACATTAACTATTTGCATATTAGCATTTGAAACTACCAAATCTTTTATAGTTTGCATATTAGCATTTTTTATACTAATTACTAGCTTTTATTTACATAAATTGCTAATGTTTTGAAGTTCTTAACTACTCTATCGAATTACCAATATAAATTAAAGTGATTTACCAACTTTTATCAAATTAAATTACCATCACAAGCACCAAGAAGAGTGAGGTAAAAGGATGGGGACAACATGATTCATAGAAATAGAAATTTTTTTCGTTATCAAACGGATTGTTTCGAAATAGAAATTTTAGTCGTTATCAAACGGGTTTATTTCTTCGTAAACTTGTCAGGGGAATAGAAATTGAGAAATTGATTTACGAAATCAATTTCATTTTAAATTTTACCACGCGCACCCTAAATCGCTTCGGCTCGAGGAGTAAAAGATGAAATATAACAAAGCTCGAATTTAAAAGCAAATTACATCTTGGTCCAGACCATTTAGATATAATATATATCATCGAAAAGAAGGACGCGAATATTCATCAGATTTGGGAATATGGACAGAAGTAAGGAAGCGGGGACCAACCCCGTACGAATGGCTCAAGATCGCGTGACGCGACGCCATCATTTGGCAGCGCGTGGTCCGTCGTCCTTCCCACCTGCGCGCGCCGAATTTGCCTCCCTCAAGAAAAAAAAAAAGAAAAAGGAAGCGGGGAAAATCCAGATTATTTAATGCCGGCCTTTATAAATTTCTCCCTGCCAAGCAGGCGGCGCCGCTGTCAAAAAGTTAAGTCGCAGCAGCACCGAAGAGAGAGAGAGAGAGAAAAGAGACTCCCCCACTCGCGCCGCGTCCGCCGTCGCCCAGCCACGCGCGCCCCGATTCGTCGCGACGTCGCCGGGAGCCGCCCCTCCCCGATCGACGGCCCCCGCGGCGAGTGGCGGAGCGGTTTCGTGGAGGCTCGGATTGGGGGGGGGGTGGGAATTCCGAGGTTGCCCTTTCTGCCACAGAGAAAAACAGAGCATGTCGGGCTCCGGAACACGACACGCCATTGAGGAAAGAAGAGAAGAAAAGCTGATCTTCCCCTCTTCTTTTTTTTTTTTTTTTCAATTTTTTTCAAAAAGAAGGGGAGAGAAAAAGAAAGAAGGAGCATGTTTTTTTTTTTTTTTTTTTTTTTTTTTTTTTTTTTTTTTGGTGGAATCGAGGGCTAGGGGTGTGGATTGACGGGGGAGGGGAGCGTGATAAATGATGGCGTGCAAAGGCTCGCCTAGTTGTCTCCTAAATTGTCAGCACCATAACCAGGTCGAGCGTTGAGCCGCCTCAGTCCGCGAATTCAAAGTGACATCATTCCCGACATTATATTTTCCATTATTCTGTCCGACCATTTAATCAGTAGCAACTAGTAAGATTCGGAGAGAAAAAATTATTTCATGCACTTCTAGGTTGGGAGTGATATGTAGTGTGATTCGATCTAACCCGACTTATTCACTAATTCGTTATGATTTGTTGTGTCTGTTCACCGAAAGAGTGATGCCCCGTGGAGCCATCATTTTTGGAGGGCATCACGAATTGGCATCGATGTAGTGCTAAAACTCGTTTTCTATAAGGCAATCATGGCATTAAAAATTGATTTGTCGGTTTGTAATTGAGATTTAAGGGTTGATATGATGTATTTAGAACTCGACTAAATTTGAGGTCCTCTCCTTGGGACTCGTTTCATGGGGACAGATTATATTTTTCATTTATTTTTTTTGTATGTTTATCGAAGTGAATACAAGCCTTTTTCACTTCCTCATTCTCTATTTACTCGAAAGAAAAAGGACCTCCTTTTTTATGTCGCTTTTTGACGACTTTGGGGCAAGATGATCATTACATATAATTCAATTAAAATATTGTATAAAAGTATGATTTCTTCTATTCTTTTTTGCTCCCATTTTGAGTTAAGAGATAATTAAATAGACACATCCCATTGCCCTGATCAGGGGCATTCGTAGTGACTGAGGGGGTTGAAGACCAATTAAATCAAATCGTGGGATCCCTTAACTATAAAAGGAATTCCCAATTCCAATATGACCCCCATGCCTCATTAGCCTATACTGCTCCTGAAAGAATACCTATGGCTAAAAAGATATGTGTTTGGTCCCTCTTATGTATTTCCTTCTTGCCTTTTTGGTAAAGATTGAAGGGGTTATTGGTTAGATGAAAGGAAGGATTTTGGTATTAATTTTGTTAAGAAGAAATTCATGAAATCTATAAACTTAAGTCAACATGAATTTCTTCTCACTTTTCCAATCACAAAACTATTTTTGCATTGCATCCTCGACAGCTAATCACCAATTTTTTATATTCTAATTGAACAATATTCTAAACGAACATGTGCGTGCCTTTACTCTAGTAACCAATTCACAAAAAAATATGCATTTAAAAATATATATATTTATATATATTTGACTTATCTCGCCTAGAGCCCAATAGCCATTTAGAAAAAAAAAAAATGGAAATGTTTTCAAAAAAGAAAAAAAATACTTATCAACACAACTCTGAAATGAAATATTCGTTGAAGGTTAATAGATGCCATCATTTTCAAGGGAGAAAAAAGGGAAAAAAAGAGCTTTTGCAGGCTTTCCCCCGTATATTCTCCGGTCTCCTCTTTGCCGCGCATGTTCCTGAACTGTCCCATTCCTTTTTCGCCCGTCCATCGCCCCTTCTCCATCTCTTTTTTCCATCGGCTCTCCTCCACACGCCAAGAAACCGTCGAAGGGGCCGCAATCGGGGTTCCGATTCCGGAGAGAAAATTCTCCATCCACAACGTTAATATTCCTCCTGCTCCTACTGCCAACAAAAGAAGAAAAAAAGCAGAAATTGCTGGCCTCAGATCAAAGCGCCCTCCCAAGCATCGCTCGATGCCCTAAGATTTTTTCGGTTTTCGAGGACGTGGGATTCGCAGGCACCCCCTTCTCGAACGTGTGTGGATCTCGTTGACGTTTCGAGGCCCATCTTGTCTTTTTGGAGCTGGAGCGGATCCACCCGCGGTGCAATGGCTTGAGGCCCGTGAAACGATCAGTTACCGGGGGCCGGTAATGCTGGACACGATCTGTTTGCACGACTCGGCGTGCCATGAGATGAAACGCGAATTTTCAGAAAGAAAATCCGGTATCGAACACGGCATGTGTCTTCTTTGTAATCCAATGATTTGGCATGTGAAATCAGAATCGAAATGTTCCTAAGTCGACGCGAATTATGAACACGATTATGACATGCCGATGTGAATTGCCAGCTTTAATTGGGACCTCTCTCGCCACGATGAATCAAATCAAATGAACATGTAAATCCATTAAATGAGTGGATTGTAATGAGTTGAAAATAGTCAAACTCAGTTGACAAACTTAATATGTTTATATTTGGCTAACTACACCTGTCCCAACCTATGCCCAATCCAACCCAGAATCCATTTTAGGCAACTTTTCTCCTTAAAATATCGCATTTGAAGAACAGACGGCTTCATGGACCAACTCGTCAAGTTTGCGAGGGACCTTAGGGTACGTGTTATGGCTGAGGGCAAGAAGTTGATAGTAAAAGTCAGGCTTGAACCATCCATAAAATCATGAAGCGGGTTTGAACTTTGATTTTAAATATATACGAGACATTTTTGGGTCGAAAAATGTATTCGACTTGACAACAACCCAACTTACAATTTTTTCATAACAAAAACAAATTTGTATAAATTTACTTTTGCTTATTTTCCAAAATTACACATCTTAGTCGATGACCGAGGTACGAATATATTACACAAAAACATACTTTTGAGAAATTATTGCACCATCAATTGTATTTTTCCATCCAAAAAAACACAACAATTGGATTCAAACTTAAATTGTCAGCAATGGGAAGGAGTACTTAAGTCTGTCTTCAAAATAATAACTAGTGGCCTAACATCACCACGAAACACAATAGCGAGACTAAAGTGACATACTTCAAAATACCACAGCAACAAAGACAAAGGGAAGCAGATAATGTGTATTGACTATCCCACAGCAAAAATCCAGTCAGAAAACAGCAAGCAGAAGAGAATTCTGAAGGCTCAGAAACCAAAAAAACAGAGGCGATCAGAAGATAATGCGCTGTTAATAGTAGATGATATGGAGCTCTTAGAAACCCCAGTTTAGATTGTGAAGGAAGGGAAAGACTGGGCTTTGGTGGCTAGCCCTAATAAGCCACCGAAGACATCATGAAGATCATAAGCTGGAATTGTCAGGGGCTGGGCAAACCCCTGACATTCCAGGAGTTGAGAGCCTTAGTAGCTCTCGAAAGGCCCGCTTTGGTCTTCTTCATGGAAACAAAAAACAGGGAGGAAATGGTGGAGAAGGTGGTTAAGCGCTTACAATTTGCAAACAAGCTTGTAATGAATCCGGAAGGGAGAGCAGGAGGCTTGGTGTTAATGTGGAATGACGAAGTAGAGATACAAGTGCTCTCTAGTAACAAAAACCTCATTGACGTGGAATGTTATGATCTGTGTAGAGCAAGAAGGATGCACATCACTTTCACTTATGCCCCAACGAATTATGGGGAAAGACTTACTATATGGCAACAAATACGGGAGATCCAGGCACAAAATACACTTCCATGGGTCTGTTTGGGAGACTTTAATGAAATCTTATATGCATGGGAGAAGGTGGGAAAAAGGGTAGCCGATTATTATCGCATGGCAGCCTTCCGAGACCTATTGAACGACTGCTACCTAATGGACATCGAGAGCAAAGGATGCGCATATACATGGGCCAATAATAGAGAAGGAGAGGAAATGGTTAAAAAACGGTTAGATCGTGCTTTGTGTACCATGGAATGGCGAGTAATCTTCCCGAATGCTGAGGTTTATGCGTTACCAGCCATTGGCTCTGATCACAGCCCAATCCTCCTTGTGCTCCATCCTGAACACCCGAAAAAGAAGAAGCAATTCAGGTTCGAAGCATACTGGACGGAAGAAACTGAATGCAGAGAAATCATCAAGCAAATATGGGCTGAAAGCTTATTAGGTGTAAACAGCTTCACAGACAAAGTGCATCATGTGGCCAACCATCTTGAAAAATGGAGTCAGAAGAAGTTCCCAAACGCCAGCAAACGTATTAAAGAGTTAAAGCAGCAACTCACAGCCCTTACAAATCAACATCCCGACAAATCCAGCAAACAAGAACAACAAAAGGTGGTGGAGAAAATTGAGAGGTTATGGCGTCAGGAGGAAAGGTATTGGGGAATTAGGGCACGAATAAATTGGCTGAAATGGGGTGGCCAAAACACGAAGTATTTTCATGCTACCACAGTCCAGAGAAGACAGAGGAATAGGATAACCATGTTGAAGATCGATGATGATATATGGTGCAGAGAGCAGAACACGATCAAGCAAAAAATTCTGGAATTCTACAAAACACTTTATGAAACAGTGGGTCCAAGGAATTTCAATCCGATTCTAGACCAGTGTCAAAGCCCTGTAAATGAGGAAATGAACAAACAACTGTTGGAGAATGTGACGATGGAAGAAGTTAAAGAAGCAGTTTTCCAATTGGGGGCCTTCAAAGCTCCGGGACCCGACGGGTTAAACGGACATTTTTACCAACACTATTGGGAGGAGCTCCAGCATGAAGTCTGTCAATTAGTTCAGAATTTCTTCGCAACAGGTACTTTTGATCCTACCATAAACCAAACACATATAGTTCTAATCCCGAAAGTAACACATCCAGAAAGCATAGCCCAGTTCAGACCCATAAGTTTATGCAACTTTAGCTATAAAATTATTGCTAAAGTGCTGGCGAACAGATTGAAGAGATGGCTTCCTCATATCATAACCCCTGAACAAAGCGCCTTTGTACAAGGGAGATAGATCCAAGACAATATATTCATTGTACAAGAGGTTATCCATCAACTCAGAACCAAGAAGAGGAAGAAGAGATTTCAAGCCATTTTGAAGTTAGATATGCAGAAAGCGTACGATAAAGTGGAGTGGGATTTTCTAAAGGCATGTTTGCTGAAAATGGGCTTTCACACATAATGGGTGAGTATGATTATGCATTGTGTTTCAACAGCGACTTTCAGTGTGAAAGTCAATGGGGAGCCCATGAAATATTTCTCACCAACAAGGGGAATACGCCAAGGAGACCCATTATCCCCTTATCTGTTTGTTCTTGTGTCAAACGTGCTCTCATGGCTAATGCACAAAGCTATATCAGACGGGAGTATAAAAGGGATTACACTGAACTCGCACTGCCCTACCCTATCACATTTACTATTTGCTGATGACTCGATTTTCTTTCTGGATGGGACTTTAGTAAAATGTCAAAACCTTGCAGCAGTCCTAAATCAGTATTGTTTTGCCACGGGTCAATCAGTCAATCTCAACAAATCAGGGGTGAGTTTTAGCAGCGGCTGTCCTCTAATTCTACAAAGGAATTTGGCTCAACAACTAAGAGTTCCGATCATAGAAAAGACAGGGAACTACCTTGGTATACCAACGGATTGGGGAAAAACAAAGAAAGAAATGTTCGCCTGGATCTTAGCCAGAGTAAATATGAAGATGGCAGGGTGGAAAGAGAAATTTTTGTCCAAAGCAGGGAAAGAAACATTGATAAAAAGCGTAGTTCAAGCACTCCCCCAATATGCGATGTCGATATTTAAAGTTCCTATCTCCATATGCAGATCGATTGAAAGGAAAATTGCAAACTTCTGGTGGAAGCAAAAAGAAACTAGCAGCGGGTTACACTGGAAGAAGTGGGAAGCTCTGAAAAAGAGAAAAGATGAAGGAGGTCTCGGATTTAGAGATCTTGTTAACTTCAATAAAGCGTTGTTGGCGAAACAGGCCTGGAGATTATCTCAATCAACCACAGCATTATGGAGCAGAATACTTAAAGGGATCTACTACCCAAATGGCGATATATGGAAGGCAGGTAAAGGGCAGCGTCCTTCTTGGGGATGGCAGAGCATCATGGTGGGAAGAGAAACCATCGAAAAGGAGATCCAATGGCGGGTAGGCAATGGGAAGAAAATCAACATTCGAGAGGATAAATGGCTGGAATCTGGGGTGATAGGAGGTCCAGCAAACAGAGATGAACCCATAAAAGTAGCTGAACTGATTAACGAAACAAACAGAAGCTGGAAGGAAGCAGAAGTCCATAACCTCTTTGAAAACAGAATAGCCAATGAAATATTATCTATCCCGCTAAGTCCTATCCCGGAAGACGACTCCCTAGTATGGCGAGGCAACCAGTTGGGAAAGTATACGGTGAAAAGCGGGTACAACAAGATAAACGCAGACAAAACAACAACAGATCAGAACAGAGCGTCAACCTCATTCACAACCCCCCGAACGTTATGGACAGAGATCTGGAAATTAGCGATTCCCCCAAAAATTCGCATCTTCATATGGAGCATATGCCAAAACGCAATCCCAACAAAGGAGAATCTACACAAGAGAAAGATCTTACCTAATCCCCTTTGCTCGCTATGCAACAATCAAGTGGAGACAACCGAGCACTTGTTCCTTCTCTGCAAATGGACAAAAGAGATATGGAAGGATCCACGGGTGAGAATCAAACATGACCCTTTACAAAACAGAATATCCCGACTAGACAAATGGCTATTGGACAGCTTTGAAGAACAGGAAGACCCACCCGAGAAAGAGTTGCTTGCGATGATTCTCTGGTATCTCTGGAAAGCACGCAACAATTCGATCTTCAGAGGGCAACAACTGCAACCGCACACCATTGTCGACCTAGCGGAAGCCCACCTCCGAAATTACAGCAGATGGCAACCAAACGAAGGGAAGAAAAAAGCAGATCTGCACTTACCGAACCAGTGGAGGCCACCGGAGGAAGGAAAACTGAAGATGAACGTCGATGGGTCTTGGAAACAGGGGGAAAAAACCGGATCAGTCGCTGGACTCTTGCGGGATCACGCCAGCTAGGTGATCGACGGCTTCGCGTGTACAGTACGAGCTTCATTGCCGAGTCAGGTGGAAACCCTAGCGATTTTGCAAGGTTTGAAGATGCTGGAAGAGCTGCAACTTAGACCGAGCTTGCACGTGGGAGAGATAGAACTCGGGCAAGTACATCAAACTGAAGTGGAGATCCAAACGGACTGTTTGACCGCATATCAAAGCATCGTGGGCTGGGCTGAGATGCCATGGCAGGAAAAGCCCATAATAGACCAATGCACCGGCCTGCTTGCTCATTTACCACTTACGAAACTTAGCCACTGCTCCCGGAAGACTAACGCAGCTGCCGATCTACTAGCGAAGCTGCACAGCAAGAAGTTATTGCCTCAAAATTGGAGGGCCTCCCCTCCTGCAGCACTTTCGGAGATCTTATTTTCAGATTATCACCTATTATCCTCTTGTAAGTCCTCCATATTATGAAATGAAAGTACCTATCAGTTTCGACCAAAAAAAAAATAAAAAAAATACATAAGTAGAAATGTATTTTCTTTAGATCAAGCATTTTGTCATTTGGGTCAATAAATGTAGAGCACCGTACGATCAATCTTTTTACAAAGCGAACTTTTTTCCCCAAGAGAAAAGAGCCCTGTTTTTTGTTATCTCCCTTAGCCATGCATAAACACAAACAATTCATTGGCACTCTATAAAAACCATTATCAACCTTGAACCTCAAATCAATGTCCAACAATTTCCAAAATTAGCGTGACCAAGTCTACTTAGCCAAATGGAAACTCAGTCTAATGAGGCTGAATCTTTACTCCACGCACCACCAATGAAAAATCTGCGAAGTACCATCACTACCTAAAAGAATCAACCTATCAAACTTGATAAAAAAAAACAGCTAAAACTTCAAGAAATCACTTGGCAGTAGAATACCACGAGATGGTATTCAGGTAAGTGTGCTGGCCTCCGAAGATGCAACATTGTTGTTTCTCCTTCCACCAACCTCTTTAAATCTCAAGGAAGGCTGGTGCCTTTGCTATTGAGACTGTAATCCCTCTCCTCGTGGCTCATCCAGCGTTCCAACTTGGAGCGCCCTCTTTCGGATTCCAGTGGTTCATCCTCCCACGTTTCCATACCGCTCGAAATGAAGCAACCAGACACGCTTAACCAAAAGACAGATTAGTTACACCCCCAATTCAGCACAGGCCCGCCAATAGAATTGTAAACAAAACCATCGCACATGTGAAGCACATTAGATGGAATGCTACATGTGAAACACAACTACCGAAGCATCTGAGAAAAAAAGCGACGACCAAAACGACGAAGAACAACCCACGATCTTTCCATTCGAGATCGGTGGATGGAAGGAGAGGGAAGAGAGGAGGAAGGACTTGGAACTCTTGAATCGGGTTGACAGTGAGTTTCCGAATTATACATTAACATCTATTTTCTTCGGCTTTACTTTTCAAAGCCCATTATAATTGATATTTTTAACTTTGACTTGACTTTTTTTAAATAAATGTGAGTTGGGATATGGGTTGTAATGTATTTCGATAGCTCTACGTCTTTTGGCCTTTGAGAGTAAATTGACTTCGGCCACCGTGGAAGGCATTTTACGTGACGCATCGGATGGATGGTCAGGCGTTGCTTGCTCAACGGGTTAGTGGAATTCCCCTTGAGGTCGAGCTAAGGACGCTTTATTGAGGTCATAAACTAGCATGCTCCCTCGCTGTGAATTAATTGACTTTGGGAGTCGATTTGTATACTGCAATTCCCCTTTCATCTCTAAAATACAAGGCAAGTTTAAGTTTTGAGAGGCTTTGCTGGCGCAAATTCTCGGGATGATTAGTCGAACGGGAAATTCTCTTATTTAATTGCTGCGCAAATACGTCTTTTTAAGAGTTTATTTCCTGCAATGTAGAGCTCGCGAGCCATCCATAAATTTCGTGTAAAAATGTTCGAGTGAAATTTAAACAAGAATAACCCATTTACAAGTCAACTCATCCCGCCAAATCCCAGTCATCATCATCGACGAACCAACTTCCCCTTATTGTTTTCCTTCTCTTCGTCGCGGATTCTGCGAGGGAAATGGCCTCTCGCGAAATGGCATCTCCAGCGGCCGGCCACCTCGAGCTGTGGCGTGACCTCCGTGACAAGGTGGTGATGGTCATGGTGGCTCCTCCGGCCTCGCCCGCGAGTTCTGCCTTGACCTAGCCCAGGCCGGATACCACATTGTTGCCATCGTGTGTTGCGTGGATCGGCTCTAGTCCCTCTGTGGCGAGATTGATGGCCTCGGCTCGTTGCCCCTGGGCTCTGTGGCTGCGGCCGGGTTGGGCGGCTAGCGAGCCGTGGCCGTGGAGCTCGACATCACGGCCAACGAGGCATGAAGTTGGTGGTAGAAGTCTAGGCTGGGCCATCCATAAATCAGGAATATAGGTTTGGATTTTGGTTTTACGTTAAATATGGACGAGAGATCTCAATGTATTGGACTTGATGAAAGCCTAACTTACAATTTTCTCATAACAAAAACAAATCCATATTAATTACCTTCTTTTGCTCATTTCCCAAAATTACATATCTGAATTGATGAGAAGTTATGAATTTATTACACAATAACATACTTTTGAGCAATTATTGCTCCGACAATTGTATTTTATTGTCAAAAGTAAATACAACAACCGGATTCAAATCTTAAGTTGTTAGCAATGGGGAGAGTACTTATATCGTCTTCAAAATAATAACTAGTGCCTAACATCTCCACGAAACACAATAACGAAAATAATAACTAGTGGCCTAACATCTCCACGAAACACAATAACGAGACGAGAGGGACACACTTCGAAATACACAGGTAGAAATGTATTTTCTTTAGATTACACATTTGTCCTTTGGGTCAATATAGAGCACCATATAATCGATCTTTTTTTGACTAAGTGAACTTTCTCCCCCGAGAAAGGATAGCCCAGTTTTGTCATCTTCCTTAGCCATGCATAAACACAAAAAAGTCATAGGCACTCCACGTCCAAAACATTAGGTAGAAAGCTACATGTGAAACACAACTACCGAAGCATCTGAGAAACAAACCCACGACCAAAACACCATGACCAAGTACAACCCACGATCTTTCCATTCGCGATCGGTGGATGGAAGGAGAGTGAAGAGAGGAGCATGGACTTGGAAATCTTGACTTGGGTTGAAAGCGGGTTTCTTGACTTAAAACATCAACATCCATTGTTTTGGGTTTTATTAGACCCGTTAAACAGGTTGGTCGGGTTGGGTTTTTGGTCGGGTCATAAATGGTCTGACCCAAATCAACCCATTTAACCATTTTATGACTCATTTATTGCGATACAAAATTTTTGATCTATGCCTGACCCATTTAACTAAACTTAAGAAAAAAAATGGTACTTGCTACAATAGTTTTATACAACAAAAATTTAATGAACAATTTTTATAACTTTTAAAATAATTATTTTAAAAAATCGAATTTTAATTATTTTTTAAATAAAATTTTTATTTTTCTTTTTGTTCTTCTTCTTCTTTGGCCAGCCATTGGTCATGATGATGGCCGACGGGTGACCACGAGCAAGCCTCGAGCTCGCTCGACTCGCCGATGCCGGCAAGCTTGAGGCTTGCCGGATTAGAGAGGCTTGAGCCTCACCGGACGTCGGTGAGGCCTCCACCTCGCCAAATCCAGAGCAAGCTCAAGGCTCGCCTGGCCGGTCGTCGGCCATCGGAGGAAGAAGAAAAAAAAAAAAAAAAGAAGAAAGAAAAAGAAAAGAAAAGAAAAGAAAAATAAAAAAATAATTATAATTTTACCACCTCTAAGGGAAGACTAGATCGTGGGTTATCTTTAATGGGTTGGTAAATGAGTCTTAAATTGGTACAGAGTAAACCCATTTAAGACCTATATATTTTAGTCATTTTATTTTTAAAACCCATCAGGGGTGCATTGGGAAATAAGGCCTCATCTATTAACGACCCATTTAAACAAACATGGGTCTATAAATGGGTTGTGTACCCATTTTAACACCTCTAGGTTTTATCAAAATCCAATATAATCCATATTTTAATTTTGACTTGACCCATTTAAATAAATATGAGTTAGGATATGCATTTTGGCCTATTTCGATAGCTTTAAATATTTTGGTTTCCAAGAGTAAACTGAGTTTGGCCTGTCGGAGGCATTTTATGTGGCGTATCGGATGGATGGTCAAGTGTTGCTTGCTTGACAGATTATTGCAATTTCTCTCGAGGCCGAGCTAAGGACGCTTTTCAAGGTCGTAAGCTAGCGTGCTCCCTCAGTGCGGATGGGTTGACTATGGGAGTTGATACATGAACCGCAATTTCACTGTTATATCTAAAGATAGAAGATAAGTTGAAGTTTTGAGAGGCTTTGCTGGTGCAAATTCTCAAAATAATTAGTCGAGCCAGGGACATTCTCACGTCTAATCCTTGTGCAAATAGGTCTTCCTAAGAGTTTACTCTATATATGATATGTGTGAACTAGTTGGAGGGAAATTTAAACAATTATAACCCGTTTATTGATAGATTATAAATGTGTCATATGCAAATTGATGTTTTTTTAATCCGTTTACGACAAATTATGGCATTACGGTCAACATGTCATTGGCATCCACCATCCATGCACTAAAAAATTAAAATAAAGAAAGGAAAAAGATTAGCATCCAGTCAACCACAGGTCAACCCATCCCAACCAAATCCCGGTCATCAATCGTCCACGAACAAACTCCCCCGCCGCTGTCGTTTCCCTTCTCTTCGTCGCAGATCCTGCAAAGCGAGGAAAGGGCCGCTCGCGAAATGGCATCTCCGGCGGCCGGCCACCTCGAGCCGTGGCGCGACCTCCGCGACAAGGTGGTGATGGTCACCGGCGCCTCCTCCGGCCTCGGCCGCGAGTTCTGCCTCGACCTGGCCCGGGCCGGCTGCCGCGTCGTCGCAGCCGCGCGCCGCGTCGATCGGCTCCAGTCCCTCTGCGCCGAGATCGACGGCATCGGATCGCCGGCCCCCACGGGATCCGTGGGCGGCCGGAGGGCCGTGGCCGTGGAGCTCGACATCGCGGCCGGCGGGGCCGCCATCGAGAGGTCCGTGGGGAGCGCTTGGGATGCGTTCGGGCGCATCGATGCGCTGATTAACAACGCTGGGGTTCGCGGTAATGCTATTCCTGCTCACCTGTTTTGACTTTCGGTTTCGCCATGTTTATTTCGTGCTGATTAGTTGATGAAATTGAGGAGGAGGCTGACGTGATACTGGCTTGTCGTATCGTTATGTGTTTGAGGAATTTCACCTGAACACAGTTTTCGGTTTAACTTGCATTAGTGGATGGCTGCAGCGGTTTCTGCCGCAATTTGAATCAGTGTGTTTGATTTGACATCGTGCCTTTCGTTGTCGAAGCTGTCGGAGTGCTCGAATTTGAGCTTTAGACTGAATCGGTGTTTGATTTGCGAGCAGAGAATAGGGAAAAGATCCCACCTTTCCTGTGATATCATTATTGTGATCATGATTATCGTTCGAGTCCTTAAGAAAGATCTTTTATTGAATCTCTTCCTTGAGCAATTTACTGACTCGGGTGAGTCCTCAGTTGGCCCAAGTAAGCATTTAGAGGAGAACGTATTGCGCAGCTACGTATCAAGCACGAGATTATTTAAAAGCAGAGCATTTGATGCTTACGCTTTTTCAAGTGCCTCCTGGACTGATGACTCATGGTGCTTTGGAGTATTGCGGATACTATAAAATTAAACAGCCTTCAATTTTGATTGAATATGCTGGTTTTTGAATATGTTCAGCTTAGGTATGGCCTTTCGCCTGTGTCTGGAGTCAATCAATCAAATAGTTGCATCTTCTTTGCTCGACAAGTGTTAATGACTGCTGTCTCTTTCTTTCCTTGTTTTTGACTTCTCAGCACCTTCATTTTTCTAAGTCCACAGCAGGCATCTTTTATGGGATTTACATGCTTCACGTGCTTCTCCTGCCAATTGAAGTTTGCATCTATAAGCGAAAGAAAATTCTTTGCAATTTGTTGTGGGGCGGTACATACTTGCAATTCAGCATGATCACTGCATACTCTCTCTTGCTTGTTCCACTCTTCTAATTAGATGCCTTTTTCTTTAAATGTGCTTCGTTAGTCATTTTATTATCCAAATACTGGAATAGCGTACGGAATGATCATTCTTTCTTGCAACCCAGGATCTGTAAAATCTCCACTAGAATTGTCTGAGGAGGAATGGAATCATACTTTTAAGACGAACCTGACAGGATCATGGCTGGTGTCAAAATATGTGTGCATACGCATGCGTGATGCTAACCAGGGAGGATCCATTGTCAATATCTCCTCTATCGCTGGTCTTAATCGAGGACAACTTCCTGGGGGTGTTGCATATGCTTCTTCAAAGGCAGGCCTAAATACCATGACAAAGGTAATGATAACTTTAATTTAAGATGGCAGACAGTCAAGTCATTTGCTTTCTGATTGAGTAAATTTCAGCTATACATATGAAAATCAAGTTTTCTCTTTTATAATAGAATTACTGGCTGCAAACATCTGCTTTAAGCTTTTGGCAAAGGTAGTTGTTCCATGGAATAGAGTCACAAGACTCCTTTCTGTATCCTACAAACTTTCTATTGCTTTGAGCTTGGTTTGTGGGTTTCACGTGGTTGTCTAGATTCCTCGAGATAACGGGAACAAAGTTTTGACCAAATGATGATATCGTTAATAACAGGTCATGGCCTTGGAACTTGGGGAGTACAAAATTAGAGTGAACTCAATTTCACCTGGACTTTTTAAATCCGAGATCACACAGGGTCTCATGCAAAGAGACTGGCTGAATAATGTGGCTGAGAAAACCGTCCCTCTGAGAACATTCGGGACCTCTGATCCGGCGTTGACTACGCTCATCCGCTACTTAATCCACGACTCCTCGGAGTACGTCACGGGCAACATTTTCATCGTTGATGCGGGGGCCACCTTGCCAGGAGTTCCGATTTTCTCTTCACTATGAAAGGTCAACCGACAAGATGGGTACTTCTCCGTGTGGCGAGGGCATCCTGAACAGAGTGGCAGAGTTGCTTTGCCGTGGGATCGTAGTGTTCTTAGTTCTACTTTGTTGAAGTGTTGCTTATTTGTGTCAATAATGAATAATCTAGCCTCGGCCATTTGAGTTCTGCTAGACTGCAATCGAACATTAGGTTGTGATTCTAAGAAGATGAGCACAACCCCTGACTATATGTCCTTTTGGTCTCTGCAGTTGAATGAGTGAAACTTCAATCCAAGGCCTGGCATGGAAAGTAATGCGCAGTAGTCATATAAAATCTGGCGCCTAAAGCGACTTCTTTTGCTAATTGATGCGATTATAAGTTTTTGAAAAACAGGGCATGTCTTCATGGAAAAATAGTACACGGATTATTGAGATATATAGATGAAGAGGCCAGTCTTTCATGGTTGCTCACAGTGAAGGAGATACAATTGTTAGATTAGCCACATTTCAGTTCAGTAAGCAACATCATCCGTATTTTATTGATGAGCCAGAAGCCAAAATCACTTTTTAATTGAAAATCGAAGCCAAATTAGAAAGAAAGAGGAGTAAAAGAGAAATAAGCTGAAATCACTCTAAATGAAAATTGAAGCCAAGTAGGAGATACAATTGTTAGATTAGCCACATTTCAATTTAGTAAGCAACATCATCTGTATTTTATTGATGAGCCAGGAGCCAAAATCACTTTTTAATTGAAAATTAAAGCCAAATTAGAAAGAAAGGGGAGTAAAAGAGAAATAAGCCGAAATCACTCTAAATGAAAATTGAAGCCAAGTAGTAAAAAGGAAAAAAAAATTTGGACCATTTCTCGATTTGTGCGTGTCATCCTTGCGCAGGGGCCATGCTAATCTTCTCTGTATCGTTCCAATTTTATCGGATGTCCCCGAAGGGACGAACTCTTCCTCCCCTCCATTGAAATAAAAACCGTCTAGTTTCCTTTGGCACCGGCGATGTGGGACTTCTCGTAACACCAAAGCCCACGCTCCGCTTATTGGGCCGGCGGGCCTTTCCTGCCACTCGCGGCCCATATCAATTTTTCTAAATCCTTGGATCTTATCCGTTTCTCTTTCTCACGTCATCATCGCTCGCCATTCTTATTTCCGCAACATCGTCGGAAGGATCCTCGGGAACGAAGCTCCGTCGATCCGGGTCGGTATCTCTAATGAACTCGAGCGCATGCATCTTCTTCCGGCTTCGTTGATCGTCGGATTCGGATTCCTCGTTCGATCTTCCACCGGTTTCGATTTTCCTTTCCGCTGCGGCGTCCGCTTCGATCGCTGATGAACTTCTGCCTCGTTGTATCAGGTGACTCTTGTGGGAGCTGGCCGGTGCGTCCGCGGTCCGATGCTGACGCGGAGGGCTCTGGACGAGGTGTCGCGGCGCGGCGCGCTGTCTGGTCGCGAGGTGGTGTCGCGGAAGTGCGACGCGAGAGGAGCTCTCGCGTTTATCGGCGCGGCGTCGGGCGCTCGGGGGGGTGATATGCCGGAGAGGTCTTCTTCCAGCTCCGGCGCATCCGCGGCTGATGAAGTCGGAGCTGGAGGCGGCGCCGGCGAGGGTGGCATTCGCTATCCGCGGCGCGGCAGCGAGTACGCGACGAGTAGACTTTATCTCATTCGGAAGATTGCTTTGTCTGTCTGAAATTGCTGCTTAGTAATCTCGTTTTGCTTGCAAATGCTTTGCGAATGTGCTACGGGAGATTTTGAAATTCTTTGGGCACGATCATGTGGAGAAATCATATTGCCTCTGAAATTTGTTGTCTTGTTGACTTTTTTTTTTCCTTGAACATCTGGGTTTGTTCTATTTCCATGGAACTATGTCTTTTAGACATTGCTTCTAGTTCGTTTTCTTGTTGGCATGCAAATGGGTTGGGCGTGTCGGCTGTTCTATTGTGACTGAGTTATGGCTGGATGAATGGTTTTAGATGATAAAATGATAAATCTGTCTGGTTTACAAGGCATTAATTGTTGCCACTTTTCTTACGTTGTTTTGGAGATCATGAGGCTGGTTTAATGAATAGATTGTCTTCATGCTTATGCTAGATGCTTGAATTTCTGCAGTCAGGGATACTCGGTACCTTGGAGTAGGTACTCAAGCATTAGGTTACGGGATACGTTATTGAATCAGACACGTGGCAGTTTGGGTCGGGACCTTAAGGCTATGGATAACGACAATGTTTGTGATGCACGGTATTTATCAACTTGTGATTATACTAGCCATTGTGTTGAGAAGAATACAAGGGAGGGCGGTAAGGTGCAACCGTGCAACAAATTGTATCTTTCAGCTTTTTGATTTGTTGCCGGCGCATGTTATTTTTGTATTTGTATGGTTTCGTTGGCGCGTGTCTTGTTTGTTCTCCTTGATATAATAAGTCATGACATCAATCTTTTTGTATTGCAGCTTTTAGGAAGCATTCCAAGGTATGTGAAGATTGTAGAAGTTGGTCCGAGGGATGGATTGCAAAATGAGAAGGAAATTGTGCCTACCGAAGTAAAGGTTGGGTTGATAAAAATGCTAGTCTCTTCAGGTTTGCCTGTTGTTGAGGCCACGAGTTTTGTCTCACCAAAATGGGTGCCGCAGGTAGTCAACTTCTCTTGTAGAAATCTGGCACCTTGTTTTGTTCTGAAGTGTTCTTTATTAATGGTTTAGATAGTTGTTTTCATTCTCTTTCCCATGCAATGAATTTCCTCCTTCTGTGATAATTGTAAATTATCATCCTACTTTTGAATAATTGGATGAGAAAAATTACGCATGTTCTTGAGATAGACAAATAATAAAATACATAACGTTTAGGAGTAGTGAGGATGTGTGCTACATTGAGTGAAGAGTCATCTCCTTCCATATTATCATATCCACTTTCTTAGTCTTGGTTAATGAGGTAGAGCAAGTTTAATCAATTTTTATTGTCATCCTGTTAGTTGGAACTTTTGTATTCCTTTTATGCTTATTTCTGGTCTTTTCGCTAAATTTTCTTGCGTTTCATTAGTTGGACCATATTGCAATGTAAAGTGCTGCCATCATGAGCTTTATTGTGATTGAGCAGCTAGGAGATGCAAAGGATGTTATGGAAGCAATTCGAAATGTTGAAGGTGCTAGATTTCCTGTATTAACTCCTAATCTTAAGGTTAGTATAGTTGAGTATTTAGTAACAAAGTTTATGTCTCAGCATATGCGATCATCTGGCATGATGAAAAATTTCACATTCTTTCAGGGATTTGAAGCTGCAGTTGCAGCAGGAGCCAAGGAAGTGGCCATCTTTGCTTCCGCTTCAGAATCTTTTTCCAAGTCAAATATAAATTGCAGCATAGAAGAGAGTCTTAAGCGTTACCATGATGTTTCACTTGCAGCTGAGAAGGCCTCTGTTCCTATCCGTGGGTATGTCTTTTCACTTAGACTACTAATCTTCAGAGAAGAGAAGTTGTCTCATTTTTTTGTGCCAAGTGAATATTTTCTATTAAAATGATCCCTTTTGGAACTGAAAACCAGAGAAATAGGATGTCGATACGGTTTAATCTGCTGTCATTCATGTTGTTTTAGGAAACAATTGTTTGTTCAAGGATATAGCACAATTGTTATGTAACTTAGGCACAACTCTAGTCACAACTCTAGTCACATAAATAGCATATCTTGTGGTGGCATTGGGTATTTAAGAAAATTATTAGAACTGCTTTTGATATTATAGATGTAAACCAATGAATTTATGGATTTATAAGTTACATATCATACGTGAACCTCTCTATACAGTGTAATTGCTTTTCTTGATCCTGGCCTTCACATAGGCATGGCCAGAAGTACTTCTCTTTTCATTGTTGACCATTTTGGTGGTACAGTATATATGTTAGTGATCACACTTCATAGTTCTGTACAGTTATCTTATTTCTCCACTTTAGACTGGATAGACTTTCTTTTCATGCTTGTGATATTTAATGCATCGCAAAACGACTGTCTCATTTTGGCTAAATTAATTTCTCCTATGAGGGCAAGATGGAATTCTAAAGAACAATTCTGCTACCTATATAGAATTACATGGAAAATCACACTTTGTAGCTGCTTTTTAAAAATCACTCTGGACATCCTTGGATTGATGAGATCAAGTCCCCATTATCCTCATTCACAATGTTGGTGGACTCTCAAAGACATGTAGAAGAGAGGGAATGGTAAAGTCATGAAAGATGATGATTGTGTGTGAAGGAGGCAAGTCAAGAAATAGGGTGAGGCCTCCAACAGTTTGCAAGAGTAATTTTGAGCAATCAACATACTAAATTCCACTGGTGTGAACAGTGATTATCCTAACAGATATGGAGGACGCATACTGTTACTTGGTGTGCTAACTAATAATGTGACATGTAATTTCTTAAAAGTAGGGAATGCCTTGTCAAATTACGAGAATTGCAAACAATAATTCTTACTTACATGCATATGGTCCAAATTCTCCAATATACTGGTTCGGCTGTTTCTTCTTTAGCAAGTGGGATGTGACTGATTTAATATTTCATTTTCAGATACATATCGTGTGTTGTGGGTTGTCCAGTGGAAGGAAAGGTACCTCCAACGAAAGTCGCTTATGTGGCAGAAAGGCTTTATGATATGGGTTGCTCTGAAATATCTCTAGGAGATACGATCGGCGTTGGTACTCCTGGTAATACTTAATTTATCTGCTCTATTTTTGCAATAGAACTTTTGGAACAGTCTAATATTCTAACTCATACAATGGCACCTTTTATTGGCCATCACAGAGGAGTTGTTATTATCTCTATATTCTTTCAGTGGAACAAAAGATGAGCTTTCTTGTTTCTATGTATTCTGTAGTACTGTTGATTAGCATTTTCGGATCTTTGTTTAGCAAGTAACATAACATGTGAATGAAAGAGAAGGGGCTGATCAGTGACATTTCATCCATCTAAATCTGCCCCCCATACTATTCTGTCTTATATTTGGAGGCTGAGATTGTCATGTCTGAATGATCAGGGAGCATCTCTATGACTCTGCTTATGCCCTAGTTCCAGCAATAGCGGGATCACGTTATTTCTCAAAATGAATGAACATTGTTCCGTATTTTCTGTCTCTTTGTAAAGCTGCTGATGTCCGCATCATTAATCTCAAGCCTTGTGAAAAACGTGTGCCAGTAATATGGGCATATAATGTTAAGTGTTGATCGGAGAGTGGTTAAACCAATAGGCAGCATTGTGGATTTAGGGAGGAAAATTTTGTTTTCTTTACTTGACTGCCCGAGCCATTGGTTAGATATGCCACTTTAGAATATTAAGATTATAATATTGTGCTGGGACCAATGGATGAATGGACAGTTAATATGAAGGATGATTAGATTTAGAAAAGGACTTTCTAGCTGACTAGTATGTCGAACTGCCATTAATGCTATATTTGGTAAATAATGGGGGAAAAGAAGATCTGAATGGAAAGTTTTGTAAAATTCATAATTTGGGTGAGTAGGAAGAGGGGGGAAAATTTAAGATATGGGGTATTTTCTTTGCATTTTCTTTCCCCATGGAGGGGCTCCATGGGAGGCTTAAATTATTCTTATTCCTATGTTCTACTTACTTTGACCTCTTACTTGGTTTTGATCTTCTTTGACAATTTAGGTACTGTGGTCCCAATGCTTGAAGCTGTTATGAATGTTGTCCCTGTTGATAAGCTAGCTGTTCATTTTCACGATACTTATGGACAGGCTCTTTCAAATATTTTAGCATCCTTACAGGTAAGCAAATTTTGCAGAAATTGAGTTCATGATGTCTTGCATTTTTTTTAGAAACTTAGGAGGTTGAGTTTTGATTTAACAGATGTCCGCATCCCTGTCAGTGAAATCATTAGTGAAACACTTTTTCTCCAGTCAACTTCAAAATAACTTGGTGACTGATAGTTCGAATATATATTCAATTGTCTTACAAGTTGTGAAAGGCTGCATCTTTGAAAGCTGCTGTACACGTCTTTCCATTTTTCAAGTGAAGAAATTCAGTACCTTCAAGTGCAGGCCAGCTAATTTTTTCTGCCTTGCCGTGATAATTGTTCAATACCAAAACTGTGTTCAAATTTACTGAGCTTGAAAGAAAGGTAAGCCAACATAAGAATGAAATAAAATTGCCATAACTTTTAGGACGAAATGGTTATCAATCAACTAAAAAATTAAACAATTCAGGTCACTCGACTTCATACTTGATGGCATCTGTATGTGCTTACTATTTGAAATTAAAAAGTTAGTTTAAGGCAGGTATAATTATGCAGTCAAACTCAAATTCCTCCCTTTTCTCATCAATGTGTGCCTGCAAAGGCATCATGCTTACGCTTCACCATCTTTTGGGGCAATCACTTTTAGGCTTAGTTCGATAATGATTCAGAGGTCCTCATGTTTGATTTCTCATACTCACATTTCTTATACTCCAATTTGTAGTTTAGACATGATAGGTTTTAATATTCATTGTCATATCAGCCTTTCTTTATGGGAGAGTTTAAAATACACAATTTATATCTCCGCCCTTTTCTTTAAATGCTTAAAGCTGAGTAATTGATTTGATTGTGCATCCAGTCTAACGATAATAAGACATGTTTATTTAACTCCACTGTATTTCTTAGTTATCGTTTCAGAAATAGGAATTAATTGATCATATTTTTCCATTTACGCACAGATGGGTATTGCAACAGTAGATTCATCAATCGCCGGCCTTGGGGGTTGTCCATATGCTAAAGGTGCAACTGGGAATGTTGCAACGGAGGATGTTGTTTACATGCTTAATGGTCTTGGAGTGAAAACCAATGTGGACCTTGGGAAGGTCATGTTAGCTGGGGATTTCATCTGTAAGCATCTGGAACGTCCATCACGTTCGAAGACCGCAACTGCCCTAAGCACAAGCACAGCTCATGTGTCTAAGCTTTAAGGTACTCGAGAAAGCCGACACATACATTGTTCACTTTCAAAATTTGAGCTGCGATAACCGTACTGCGATACATAAAGCAGGGGCAAATTCCCCATTTCATTTAAATTTCTATTCTGGCCTGGACTGTTTCCCCAACACCTCTCTCTCTTGTATTATTTAAAATACTCGGACTAGTCTGCTCTAAGCTTGATTTGGAGAGACAGCGAGAGCTCCTGCATTTTACTGCCTCAAAAGCAGCAAAAGGTGTTAGTGGAAAGGAGTATTGATGAGAATGTCGGATTGGTTGGTGGGTCGGAGAAAGGTTGGTGATCTGCAACATGGGAAACGGAACGAAACGATGACTGCATTAAACACCGCTTTTAAAGTTCTGAGAACTTGTCCTTCAGCGGTAGTTGGCCCTGAGGAACTTGGGTAGGGGAGGCAGAAGACCGTCGGTGAATGCGAGGATGCGATAATGGAGGACTTCCGCTTTCTAGCCTTAAAGAACAATTTCCAAAGAATTTAGTTGACTAGTGTCCCTTGCGACCAATCAGGAAAACTTCATAGTTTCAAAGCATTGATTTTGTATAATGCAAGACGGTCAGAACCTTGAGAATTATGAAATATCCTTAATTAGCTGCCAAAACATTGAGTTGAGACACTCATTAACAAAATCCCTACACATGCCGTACGTAGTCTTGTCAATTATGTCTTGATAGCTAATTGATATCTCGAAAGAGCAGAGAATCGACGTTGCAGTGGAATTATGAGTGGTTCATAATACACTCTGGGGTATCGTAGCCTCTTGAGGGTAGACTCCCCTCTCTGTTCTGGCGCACGCTTTTGGGGGCTTTTGGGACCGAGGGTTTGAGGGAAGCTTTTATCGAGTGTACTGCCATCTGGTCTGTCTAATTAATTGATGGAGAATCCAGGCCCCCCAGGGCTTCTTTAAGTATTTTACCACATTATATTGGGGGCTTCTTTAAGTATTTTACCACATTATATTTAAATAATACGAAAGAAAAGAAAAAAAAGGACTTCCCTATTTCATTAAGATGGGAGTGGGTAGGCCTTGTTATCTTAATGGAGTTCGTAAGAACTCAGACCAAGTAGTTTATCCCAGTATATTTGGTGTTACCCATTTCTTAACAAGGAAAGAAAGTGCTTTCTTTCCTTGTATAATTTCATATTTAGATCTACTTTTCATTTTTGCGCACGCGCAAGAGAGATTATTTGCTTTACATTCTTGAGTGATGCGAAGGATTCTCAAGATTTGTTGTTAACTTGCTAACATGGTCTTTTGGTAATCAGGGAGACTTCTCCCACTAGTAACATTCCTAGTCAGGTTTCGCACACATGGTCATACGGAAATCTAAGAGCGACCGTAGAGACGGTGTTCTAAGTATCTTCTCCATAACAGCTACAGCTGCGAAACAGGAGTGTTGCTACCGGTCACGGACCGACCATTAACCAAAAAGATTGCTCTCCTGAAAGCTCAAACGGCAAAAGGCCAGGGGTTCTCCCTAGCAGAAACTCGCGTTGGAATCTAATTTACACTGCATGCATGGTTTGGGCTTTTGTCCAGGTCTCGTTATAAATGAGAATTGACAAATGGAAGCCAGTCTCTGCTCACCTGCACCTGCTGCCGTAACCAGAGCTTGGAGTCTCAGTTCTAGTCCCCGCAAGCGTCCAAGAAAACACAAACCCATTAAATGTGTTTGTGGCCGCGTCTGCTATCCAAGGGACCCGAATTTCGTTCATGCATCGAAAGACATATCTCAACGTTTAAGAGACCTGGAATCAATCGGAGCTTTACCCGCAGAGACGAGAGTAATGTCTCGTGCTGCATGATTGGTCCCTGTTCTCTCAGCTGGAGATGGTTCAATCACATTCACCTTTTCATTAATTTGCGTACCGCTCTTTCTTCGTCCCGTGAACATTATGTATCGAGCGTACAGCTTTGACTCCATTTTTTTCCTTTTGGCAACATCTTGCGACATCCTTCAAGCTCTTCTCGTAAAGCGGGAAAAGGACACCCGGGTGTTTTAATTTTTGTACTACGTTCATAATTTTCGTACAACGTCGATTTACGTGTCGTGGCGCTTACTTGAGTATTGTAATATTTTTTTTAATCATTTGAGTGACATATGACGCTCACTTAATGTCATAATTTTTTTTTCCTGCTACTTGAGTGGTATAACATTTTAGAAATGTTTACCACAAATGTCATGCCATTTTTGGATTTTTGGCACTTGAGTAAACTTTTCTAAAAGAAATATGACATTTAAAGGATCAATTAAAAGTTATGACATTCAAGTGAACGTTTTTAAAAAATTCTGGAACTCAAATGGTTGGAAAAAAAAAGTTATGTCACTTAAGTGAGCACTGTACAAAAGTTATGACCCTTGTAGTATCGTTATCCTATCATAAAGTTGATTTGTTTTGGGAATGGGTTGGCTGCGCATTTGAAAACAATTGTTAGAAATGGGTAGAGTGAACAGTTTTCCCATGACTCGACTTACTTTTAAAAACCCCAACGTTCTTTGAAACTAATCTAACTCGAAATAAGATCGAAGAAGACAATACTGTCTGATTCCACGTATTGTAAATCAAAAGATTGCTATGTGGAATGAGAATGCGGTACAACAGCGACACACGCTCTTGCCCACTAAAGACCGAGGATAAAAGAGCCTTATAGCTCTTTCTGCTTCATCAATGATGAATAACACACCACAACCACCGCCCAATTCACCAGTGCAAAAGCACTGGTAGTGCGCGTGCCTATTCCTTCAAGTTATACTCGTCAAGCGCACAAGCACTTTGTTCTCAGTATTGCACAAGTGTTCCTCAGAAGAAAACCACAATAAGTATCAATCGGTAGATTCCAATCTAACAAATTTACAGCTGAACTTTCATGGTTGAGCCATCTGCATTATATTTTATTCAGAAGTTGGTCCTCCTGATCAGTTACAGTGCGCATCATTCACCAAGGCCTCACAGCATTGAAGAGTGATTTTTGTAACATTGAAATGCACTAGAAAGGGAGGGGCAAAAGAAAAAAGGAACATACGACGATTCCCAAAGCTCGCTTGCTTCATTTGCGTGCTGACCACCCGCAATAACCTAGCTATCTGTTGTGGAGAGGATTTGGACCCGTGTGGACTCTTCTTTCTTGAGCGCGGAAGATTCTGTCGGCATCGTCTTTGCGTGCATGGCCTCCGACTCGAGATTCAACACCGTTCTTCCTCATCGTCGTCTGGGGCACAGCATTGACCGACCGGCTCTCAGATCTCTTCGGCCTCCCATGTCTGCGTGCATCGTGAGCTGAAGAAGAGGTCGTCTCTGACGAGTGTAAGAGCAAGAGGAAGAGGAGGGACCAGCATGCCAATGCCAGCTTCCTCCTCCTTGTTCTACTACCGCCGAGTTTCTTGGAGTTGGAGGAGACACATTCCATTTTTTCTCAAGAGGACAATTCACTAGAAAGAGAGCTCTTTTATGTGCGTCTTTGGTCCCCTTGAGGAAGCGGATGTGGATAGTGGAAGAGAATGAGAGGGTGACATGTGACTTGGGGCTATTGGGTTGCTGCCAAGAGAGCTTTGGGTGATTTTGTTTGCTTTAGAAGCCTCGGAGTTTGGGGACGGAGAGAAGAGAGGGTGGAGTCAACATGGAGTGAGAGTCAACATGCATCGGAGTTGCCGCTCTTTAATTTAAGGAGAAGAAAAGTCAATAGCAAATGAGTCATACCAATAGGCGTCTCCATGACACTTATTAAGCTGTCTTCAAAACACTCGTTAAGCATATTAAGTAAGGAATAATTCAACGATCGAGTTCTCAATCCAATGGGTGAGGATAGGATCCGAGAGAAGAGAGGTTCAAATTGGTCACATCTCCCTTTTCTCTTACGAATTGATGCGTATGTAGAAACGCCATTTCTGTTCTGCTTTTTAGTGTCAAGTTCAAATCTTTCCTCACGTATTTATTTTGGATTTATCTGGTGCTAGGAGTGGTTTTATGTTGTAATTGGTGTAAGTAAGGCCAGCGTGAGTTTCCTTATTATTAATTGTACATTATTCGAGGAAATTAGGGCATTGAAAGCGCCAATTTAGTCAATTTTCTTTATTTAGCTTAGTTAACAAGTATGCGTTTGCTCATGAAAGTCTTATTTGTCTGACTCTGTTTGTGAGAGAGGGAGGAACCTTTTTTAGGTAGATGCACCCCCATTTGTCAAATGTGCACCACCCCTAGTGAAGTAATGAATGTTTCCATGCGGCGGAAGACAAATTTTACTGTGCCTCCGCTGTTTTATAGAGATGCGCCCACCATTATTCTACTGTTCAATCACAAGAAGAGCATGGAAAGCTGGATTCCACTTATATTAACCAGCAATTATGTGTTGAACCCCTCTTGGTTGCAACATTTTCTTCAAAAAAAGAAAAAAAAATGAACCCAATATGACCTACTTACTACGTCAACACGGGCCAATGATTATTAATGCCGACGTGATAACCCGGTAGTTCAAGGATCGCACTCCCTTCCATTAGACGATAAATTCTAGCTTCTGTCGTGAGCGCGAACCAGGCCAACTTGTGCCTTCAACATATACTGTATCTTGGAGAGAGATTTCTCGACTTCTAGCATTGCCGATGGAGCTGCGGCGACACGCCGGATGGATTGAGCAGTTATAAGTCAAATCGAATATTTTGTAGCGATTATAAAAATCTCGTGATAATACCCAGAGGAGGAAACTGCGCGGATTGCCCCCTGCCCATCCCGCAACTCATTTGAAAAAAACGGGCTAATGATCATTGCGACCAAATTTAATTGTCTAAATCCATTGGCTCAAAGCCTCAAACCACCATCGGATAGAGAAGATTCCCGCTGCCGCAGATCTCAAAACCTATAATTACTGTGCTGATATAGGAATAGAAAAGCATGAATAATATATCAACCATGCAATTTACGTACGAAAGCGAAATGAATGTGATGTGATAAACATAAGATTTTCAGACGATTAACTTGTGTCCCTCTTGAGGATAACAACAAATGAATAATATCACATCCCATTTCCTCTTCCCGACGACGGAGGAAAGAAAACAGTACTCCATGGGAAACGCAAAGACAATTGAAGGCCGCGCTCACGAGAGACACAGACGACCCTGGATGCATTATATTCATATGTTATAAAAGTCTTAGTGAATTTTCCGATCGAATCTCTCGATTCTAATTCCAATTATGAATAGGTTAATTTTCATTTTCTTTTTGAAGTTTGATGCATTTAATAGGATCACATGATGGAGCATCAACGTGACCAATAGGTGATTGTTTCTATAAAGGCCATACTGTTGCCACATGGCTACTTCGCCGACGCTTCAGTTAAATACTCACATAATTTCCTGTTTGAGGTATATCAAATAGATTTTAAGAAAAGGACAAAATTAGAGTTGATTTTTTTTTTTTTTTTTTTTTTTTTGAGTGTGTGATTATAATTGAAGTTTAGCAACGTCATTCCGAACTAATGTATTTGAATAACAATTAGAATTTACCAAAGTTTAGTAACGTCATTCCCAACTCAGACCTAAGGATATATGATGGGTCGTGGATATGTGAAGATGAGAATAAGTGAATAACATGCAGTGGGCCACGGTCACTTTCATACGAGAAATGATGACGCTTTTCTAAGCACTATATTATGTTATGATAAAAGAAGAAAGCACTAGATTATGCAGGAAAAAGAGGCCTCCTTGAAAGTCATGGACACTTCTCATGATTTTCCAATGTGGAAACATGAGAATCATGGTATGTTTGCTTCACCGAAAATTTTATGATATAGAATAATATTTTTTCATGAAAGTTTTCAGTTGCTTGTTTAGTTGTACAGGGAAAGTGATTTCCGTTTTAGTAGAAGGTAAAGTTGTTTCTTCTAAACTAAGCTTGTTGTTTTTATAATTTTCTGTCATTTAAAAATTGGAAAGTTGGAAAACAAATTTCTAGAAATGGTTTTCCTTCGAAGGAACGGATCCTTAATAATATGTGACTCTATGATATCTCTCTCATAGAGATGAATAGAGACAAGTAGAATGTGCCCACCAAGCTTTGGCAAATATTATGTAAATTTTATAATGCCTGGAAAGGCATAGGGGATTTATCCTTTTCATTCGTGAAGCAACCGGTGCTGCCTAAGAGTGAGTGCGAGACTCTCATGATCAAGTCCATAGGATGTCGCTATGGTCGGTCGGCCCTCCTTGTCCTTTTTGGTTTGAGGCCATGTTTTGCTCTAATCCAAATTGGACGAAACTCCTCCCAAGTATACTTCTAATTGGTTGATTATAGAGATGGACATCACCCGCATTTAATTTGGTTAATTTTTCATGTGGGTAATGTCCACAACTTACAACTTGTTAATTAGAGATAGGGTCGACGGGAGTTTCTTTTTATCATGAAAAGTCTAGTACAATGGACGTAATGAAGAAGTGGGGAAATAGTAAGCATAAGCAGATTGATATTGAAAAATCTTTGCATCGAAATTATAGTTGGATCTACAGCACACACATCACCTCAGGGGGATGCGTGACGGGTTCAACGGGTTGGTGTCGAGGAGGTCCCATGTCAGATCTGAATGTAGGGTTATCAAATCAGAACGACAAAGAAGCGGTCTAATCTGCCATGATTAGCCAAGCTGTCTCTCAATGATTCCGCTTTGCTCGATGTTTAGTCTCCTCTTATAACAGCAATAAGAGCTAATTATCTGGAGGAAAGCTCAAATGCCCTCCTCTCATCAATTCTCAAAAGGTGAGAAGTCACCATCTGCTCGGCTCCACATTGATCCCCTCCAGGACTAATCGGAGTGATGCATATGGCGTCGCTGTAGGAATCATTGGCATGTCGCAAATCATGTCATTCAAACCAAACGCGACAAGAGACACTACAAAATATGTTGCCCTTACTTTCAAGTTATAAGCTCCTAAGAATTCGTTAATGGCTTGCAATCCTAAGTATAGATGCTTCAAACATGACTCAGTCCACTTGATACAGTTTGAGGCCCCCTCTAATTTCTGTCTTTACTGTTTCTGCTCCCCCCCCTCCCCCTTTTGGGGTATCTGAAGACTTTGTCATCTTGAATTAGTAAATTGCATTTCATAGCCAGATTACCTCACCTTCGTATAGGAAATTGGAATTTAGCCACGGAAGCAGAGTCGGTACTCCGCACTTTTGATGGAACTGTCCATGGGTCTAAGCTCAGGACGAGCGGTCTGCTATGGCCTCTCATACTTAGAAATTTTGTTGGAGGCGGACCCATTTGAGGGAGGTCATTGGCATATAAGGACGTTATGAAGTCGAGATAGTTACAGAAGAAATAGAGAAGAGAGGTGTTGGTGATTATTTACACAAGTCTGTCTCTCGCCTCTCTATACTCGGGACTTGGTCTGGCATATGCTGCTCAAGCCTTTTCTGGTGCATGTTCCCGCACATTGCACGTACGATCTGATCAATGTGATACTAAAAAGGTCATTGTTGGGCCTCTGTAAATGTCATCTTCCCAAGCTACTTTCTTGCCAGACCGCAATGCACTCCTAATCGTCGCGCTACTCGCATTGAAGATATCACATTCACATGGCTTTTTAACTATATAACGCAGTCCAATGTGATCCCAGCCCACACAAAGCCTATGGGTTTTGTCATAATTTTAGGTAACATTCGCATAGCATACCATCGTTTCTTGTCCAATGTACGTCAAACTCCAGTTTTCGTAGTAGTTTCTATAGGAAAAGAAATCAAGCGGTTGACCTGTCTTATCCGTTGCTAATTATGAGCTTTCCTTCTGTAGGTACCGGCCACGAATAGGAAAGAGGAGAATGATATTCCTCTCTTCCATTAACCATAATTGGTGAAGCTTCAAGATGATCAAGTCAACAACGATGTTGAGAATACCCACTTCTTCGCAACCCGTTTCTATCCGTCCGTCTATAATCTCATTAAAAGCTTCAGTGCTTGGAAACATTCGCAACACCCGAATTCAAACATTTTTGCCCCTTCAAAACCGAAGAACTACGAAAAAGGGTTGTCGTCCCCATGTCTTGATTTTAATTGTGAATGAAACCGAAATTTCCTGAGAATACGCGAATCGCTCCTTTTCTCTCACTCTCAGAGTGATTGTGATACAGAAAGCAGCATTGGGGAAGCAAACAGTGATTTTGGAAGAAGCCAAGAAATGCAAATTGGAAACATGGTGAGTTTGATATTTATTGCTGATCAAATCGGATGCAGTCCAATTTTGGTGAACTTAGGACCACTTAATATTGATATGGTTACTTTCCATGGCAGACTCCGACAAGAGCCCTTCTGGCAATGGCCTCCCTCCCAGAAATGAGCTAAACAACACCAGCGATCTCTCCGGCTGCGAAAACGGGGCTTCATGAGAGGCCCCTCTGATTGTTGCAAATGATAATATATCTCCATACACTTGTGTCCACCCAGCAACCTATGAAAAATGAAGAAAAGGTGCCATCGTTTTGTCAATCACCTATCAAAATCAATGGGAGGATTGATGTTTATGAAGGTCGATTGCTTAGCTTACCTGTCTTTCCTTGAACCAGACTCTATAAGGCACGGTTGTGTTCAGTCCCAATTGCTTTGCTAAGTTGTTCACTATAGTTCTCGTTCCGAGTAATGGAATAGCAGCATCTTGATCCCCGCTGTCGACATTGCAAATGGAAAATCAAATCGACCTTGTTCCGTGTACAACAGCCCATGAAGTGATTGACCAATTTCGAAGAATGCCATTTCTTTGTTTACCTGTAAACTAAAACGTGGATTCCTGACTTTGCTAACTCCCCCAAAATTGGAACGGTGGGTATCTCCAGATTTTGCATTTCATATTTGAGAACACTGTAGCACACAAGAACTCAGGTAATAAGACAAAGAAGCATGACATGAGATAAAGAATACAAGTCAAAGAACGAGTGATTAAGCACTACTCGATGAAAGTTCAAGAGAAACCCCGCCATTGATGGATATTAATGTTAGGAAGAACCAATCATGTAGTCCTATTTTACGCAACAATGTGCTAAGAATCTTGTATAGGAGTCGGGAAATGTGGACGTAGAATCTTGTCTAGGAATCAGGAAATGTGGATCTAGTTTGATAAGACACCCCAGATTGGTCACCATGCCGGTTATTCATGAACTTGGGCCTCGCGAAGATGAAGGTCCAACGAGTTAAGTTGATCCTTACCTGCTGCAAGTTGTCCATGCAGAGATTCCAATGAGCCGAGCATGTAGAGCCTCCTGCACTTCTTTCCTGTTCAAGTACTTGTATGTTTCCTCTTGTACACATACATCTATCTTCTGTGTTTCTTGCTAGAAAAAAAGCATAACCCGAAGGAAATCAAAAGTTTGCAAAAGGGAAAAATCACGAAGTACCTCAGAATGGATAAAGATGCTTACCAGCTTATTCAAAACCGCAGACTCTGAAAAAACTGTCGACAAACAAACATCAAGAGTGACATCGTACCCATCAACGAATTTGCTTATTTCTCGCAATGCTTCAGTGAAGACATGAGAGCAGACAGGGGTGAGGGCACCGCTCTGTCTTTGTCTTTGAATTTTGGAGAAATTGCATATTGTGTTGAAACTTTCGTAGGTTGCGTCTGATATCAATCCGTGAGACCATAAAAATTCTGCCCGTGAGTTGAAATCAGTGTTGAACTCGAGAAGCGGATTTCCTATCTGCAGTGAGCATAAGATTTGTTCATCCAAGTCAGTATCAATCCAATAATGTGAATTGCTAATTCAAGTTTGGAGATTTTTCAGTCAAACTCACAGCAATTCCCTTTAAATTGAACAGCTTGGACTGCACGATGAGCTTTGCAAGTTGTGGAACATAGTGACCTGGTAAGAGTGAGAATAGATAGAAGTTAAATTCTGCATTCATGGAGCGTCCAATTCATTCAACCACACCCGTTGCTGTTAAAATTTTTTTAAACACTAGTTCACCTGCATAGCTCTCTCCTGTGATGAATAAATCTCTCTCTCTGTATTGCGGGAATTTTTCAAACCAGTTGCAGAGGAATGCGAGATTGTCTCTTGCTGAAATGTGGAAGCATTGTTTAGCTGTTATTAGTACTTAATTTCAGCTTCAGAATAGATCTGTAAATCATAGTTGCACTTTTATTTTGGTTGGGAATAGTTGCACCTTCATTTGCTAAAAATACATGGTAATTTGCGAGGAAAAAAAACCTGTCATCTTGTCGTCGACGGAATTGTAAAATGAATTATTGACAGAATAGGAGAAACCAACTCCTGCCGGGGATTCGATATACAACATGTTTGCTTCTGCAAATAGATTGAAAAATGCGAGAATTAACCAATCACAGAATCTTCATAGTCGGGACTACATCAAAGCGAATGTGATCGATCTCATGATTACCATCGCAGAGAATATATCCAATACAAAGTCAAAGTCCGTTTCCTATCAATTTAAGATCATGCGACGAGAGATAACCTGTTCAAATTCGTTTCCTATCAATTTAGGGAACTTACGCTCACCTTTATTCCAGCTATAGTCATTTTTCAGGAGTACATCTCCACTGGGCTTGAATGGTCCATGCTCACTGAAAGCACCAACTCCAACGGATGAACAACCAGGCCCTGCAAAGCGCAAACCCCACACAAGCAAACTCCAGTGTTTTTCAACATGTTAATTTCATTTCTCACCGTCATGCCCTCAAATCTAGTCCAGACGCTTTTACCTCCATTGAGCCAAAGCACAAGAGGCTTCGAAGCCGGGTCGGCTTCGGCTTCAGTGAAGTAATAGAAGAGAGCTCTCTGCTGCTTCTCATCCACGGTGATGTACCCTGCATACTGGCTGAAGCTAACCTTGGGCTGTCCCGGCAAGCTGGCGATTTTGTCCGCATCTGAGATGGTGCTTAACGTCGAGCTTGAGCACATTCGGCTCAGTGTTACACAGAGCGTGGCTGCGGTAAGCCATGGCACTAGTTGCAGATGCATCACGAGAGAGAGAGAGAGTAAACAGAATGCCGGCAAAGCAAAGAAGTGAGGGAATATTTGGGTCGAAACGAAAAGTTTTTGACCTTTTTGCCGAATACTGCGGTTTGGCTCTTTTGTTTCTCGCATCTTTGTTTATCGGAAGACACGTTGCTTTTTAACTTTAATAACCCAAGTCGGTTCTTGCAAGAATAGACATAGGGTTTTTGTGTGGAAGGATGAAGTCTTTTATGCAACACGACATGATGTGACGTGTTAAGTAGTGTCTCCTGCAGCAGGAAGTTTGCTAGTGTTTAGTTAGGAAACAATTTATCTGCTTGAAATATTTAATATTCTTTTTGAAGGAGTTTAAATGAATGATGTTGTAGAAGAATACGACAAGAATTCCCTTGTTTGGACTTTGAAGGAATCATAATTTCGAGAGTTGTTTGAGGTGCCCGGTGACCCAATCAGAATGGTTTGTATGAGCTTTAATGGGAGATAGTGGTGGATTTCATGTAGGGATGTCAGATGCATCTATCGAGAGTTTAAGTTGATGCCTAAAGGTTTTGAATGAAAGGAATTTGCCGTGTGATTACGTGGCTAAGGAACTGGATGTATATAGGTGTTGTGACTAAGGCAAATGACAGAAAATGGAGTTTAATATGATTATTAAAGAAACTATAGAGATTGCAAATTTGATTCACTTGGATATTCACATACTATTGAATTTTTTTTTTTTGAGAGATAATGCCAAATCTATGCTTATAGTTGTGGCTAACTACAAGAGAAGGACTTAGGTCTTTGAATTGAGGCAGAAGCTTGATGCTAGGGCGAGGATTATATAGTTGAGAGCTTTGATCGAAAAATAGAATAGTAAGATGATTAAATATGTGTGGACTAACAACAACATGGAGTTTTTCTTGGAGATATTAACTGAATTTTGCACGAAGAAAGGTATAGTGAGATGCCATACTAGTGCCATTGAATCATAGGTTGCAAAATTGATGAATAGAACGCCACCAGAGATTGCCGTAAAATGCTATCTAGTATTGGTATTGCTAGGCAATGCCTGGCTGATGTGCTTAATCTAGCGAGTTGCCCGTTGATTGAGATTGGATGTCTTACTCCTAAAGAAGTATGCTTATGATATTCGAAAATTTCTATATTAGATAATAATATATAGGATATATAATATTCAAAAATTTCTATATTAGATAATAATATATAGGATATAAAGTTAAGTAATAATTAGCTTGTTGTTTTGGATGACGTGTATAGAATCTCACATGGATCATAAATTTTGTGATGTATGGGAAGTATGAAGAATGATTTTTCGTAACTAGAGTTGCCTTGAGTGTGATGCTTTAAGATTAAATTGATAGATGCTGATATGTATGTTGATTGTATAGAGCAATAGTGATTAACTTACCGTTATAATATCTGTTGACGAGGATTTATATGTTTCGAAAAACATATTGGATGATTCTCAAGATTTAAAACTTATTGGATTGAGATTTTTCTAGCATCCGTTATATTGATAATTTTAATGGGTTCAAAACATTTTTCTAATTTACTAAAGTTTAGAATGGACATTGATTTTCCTGATTATTTATTGAAATATAAAATATTTTGGCAATATCTTCATTAGGTAACCCAAATTTGGCCATGCGTAGTATCTTTACTTGACCACATCTCTTCCAATTTTCAATGCATGTTTTTAACTTAAGGTTGTTATTATTTTAACCTTAGTTGATCAATCTTATTTCTTTGTACCTCTTGTATAGTTTACTGGATACATCCGCTTCTTGATCAAGGAAACCATTATAAGTATCCAAATTTTAAAGAGGATTTCAACTCGTTCTTCAACTCGTTCTTGCAAAGAAAGAAAATAAATCTCATGTTCACCTTCTCATTCTCTTTCATTTTTCCACTCTTTGAAGAAAACGTGAAGGTCCTCTGTTTGCGTTTCTAAAGCTTCTATCTGAATCTTTTAGGTGTCGACAAGGTAAATTATAGGACTTCACTGCTCTTTTACCACGGGCAGACCTCCGTAGATGTCAGCTCCCTGAGTTACTTTCTCGCCGGACCACAGTGCACCCAAGATGGGTGCACAGCTCGTATCGAAGAGATCACATGGCTTTTCAACCAGATACCACAGTCCAATGTGATCCCAGCCTACGCAAAGCCTGTGGAAGTAATCATCTAATTTCGGGACATATTCACATCGCGTACCATCGTTTCTTGCCCAGTGTAATTCAAACTCCAGGTTTCATAATAGTTTCTCCGGGGAAAAAAACTAATCAAGCGGTTGACCTGTGTTATAGTCGCCACTGATGCTAGCTACGAGCTTTCCTCCTCATCAGTCATCTCTAAGTGGATTCTAGGTACCGGCCACAAGTTGGAAAGAGGATGATGATATTCCAATCTGCCGTCCACTATAATTGAAGTTTTATGATGATTCACATCAATAACTACGTTGAAAATATCCACCTACTCCAATAACCTATACCTATCCATCTCTCTATAGTCTCATTAAAAGGTTCAGTGCTTGGAAACATTCACAGTTAACACCTGAATTCCTAACATTTTTACCCCTTGAAAGAACTATGAAAAAGGGTTGTCCCTGGGACTTGATTTCAACTAGAATGAAACTAAAATTTTCGCTATTTCTCAGATTTATTGTATATGACATAAGAAGCAGTACTAGTGAAGCAAGCAGTCGATTTCGAAAGAAGCCAGGAAGTGCGAATGGGAAACATGATGAATTTGATGTTTCTGCTAATCGAATCAGATGAAGTCCTATTTGGTAAACTTAGGACTAGTCACTGATAATTTTGTTAGTTTCCACTGCAGAATCTCACATGAGCCCTTCTGGCAGGCCTTCCTCCCAGAAATGAGCTAAACAACACCAGCGATCTCTCCGGCTGCGAAAATGGTGCTTCATGAGATGCTCCTCTGATTGTTGCCTATGATAATATATCTCCATACACTTGTGTCCACCCAGCAACCTATGAAAAATGAAGAGAAGGGACTTAGTTTCGTCAAGCACCTATTAGAATCAATGGGAGGAGTGATGTCCATGAAGGTTATTTACTGAGCCGACCTGACTTTCCTCGAACCAGACTCTATAAGGCACGGTCGTGTTCAGTCCCAACTGCTTTGCCAAATTATTCACTAGAGTCCTTGTTCCGAGCAATGGAATAGCAGAATCTTGATCACCGCTGTCAACATTGCAAATGAAAAATCAAATCTCAGTTGTGGTCGTACCTTATACAATAGCCTACTAGTCATATACACAGTTCAGAAGAATGCCATTTTTCTGTTTACCTGTAAACTAAAACGTGGATTCCTGACTTCACTAACTCCCCCAAAATCGAAATGGTGGGTATTTCCAGATTTTGACGTTCATATTTGAGAACGCTGTAGCACACAAGAATCATGAGGGAATTCAGACGAAGGAGCATGACATGAGATGAAGAACCCAAGTCAAAAAACGAAGGATAAAGACTAGTCAGTTGAAAGTTCTGGAGAAACCACAATCATAAATGGACTTTTGGATAATCTAGAGTCATTCAGATCAATTGATGTTAGGAAGAACCAATCACATAGTCCTAGTAATGCAACACGGTTACAGAGAATCTTGTCCAGAAATAGGGAAATGTGCATATACTTTGACAAGACTCATCGAGATTACTCGCGATGCCATTTAGCCATGGACTTGTGCCTCTATAAAATGAAGGTCGAAGGAGTTAAGTCGATCCTTACTAGCTGCAAACTGTCCATGAAGAGATTCCAACCAGCCGAGCATGCAGAGCCTCCTGTACTTCTTTCCTGTTCAAGTACTTGAGGGTTTCGTCTTCTACACATACATCTATCTTCTCTGTTTGTTGCTGGAAGCAGCATAATCAAAAAAAGTTCAGGCTGTGAAGGGGAAAAATAAAAAAGTTCATCAGAATGGACGAAGATGCTCACCAGCTTATTCAAAACTGCGGACTGTGAAGAAACTGTCGACAAACAAACATCAAGAGTGACATCGTATATGTTGATGAATTTGCTTATTTCTCTTTTTGCTTCGCTGTTGACACGAGAGCAGACAGGGGGGTTAGGGTGCCGCTCTGTGCCTGTCTGTAAATTTGGGAGTAATTGCATATTGTGTTGAAACTTTCGTAGGTTGCGTCTGATATCAATCCATGAGACCAAAAGAATTCTGCGTGTGAGTTTAAATCGGTGTTGAACTCGAGAAGTGGATTTCCTATCTGCAGTGAGCATGAGATTTGTTGATCTCAGTAGGCATGAATACAACGTATGTGAGATGCTAATTCAAGTTTGCAGACTTTTCAGTCAAACTCACAGCAATTCCCTTCAAATTGAACAACTTGGACTGCACGATGAGCATTGCAAGTTGGGGAACATAATGACCTGGTAAGAGTGAAATTAGATAGAAGTTAAAATTCTGCTTTCATGGAACTTCCAATTCATTCAACACGCAAATCGGGCTTTCACAAAATCTTAATCACTAGTTCACCTGCATAGCTTTCTCCTGTGATGAATAAATCTCTCTCCTTGTATTCTGGGAATTTTTGAACCAGTTACGGAGGAATGCGAGATTGTCTCTTGCTGAAATGTGGAAGCATTGTATAGCCGGTATTAATACTTAATTTCAGCTTCACATTACCTCTGTAAATAATCGCTGCACTTTAGTTTGTAAAAAATATATCGCAATTTGCAAGGAAAAGAACCTGTCATCTTGTCGTCGACAAAGCTATAATAAGAAGTATTGACAGAGTAGGAGAAACCAACTCCTGCAGGAGATTCCAGGTACAACATGTTTGCTTCTGCAAATAAATTGAAAAATGCAAGAATTAGCCAATTGCCGAATCTCCGAAGTCAGAACCATATCACAGCAATGGGATCAATGTCATATTTACCCTTGAAAATAATATATCTGATACAAGATCCGATTCAGTTTCCTTTTGATTTAAGCCTCAGCAAAGAGAGACAACTTATGAACACGTCTTTAAGCTGCTAGAGCCTGGAGGTAAAAGGATTAATTGTTCCCCCTCCTTTGTTTAGGGGAATTATGCTCACCTTCATTCCAGCTATAATCATTTTTCAGGAGTACATCTCCACTGGGCTTGAATGGTCCATGCTCGCAGAAAGCACCAGCTCCAACGGACGAACAACCAGGCCCTGCAAAGTGCAAACCCAACAAAAAAGCAAACTTTCAGTGTTTTTCAGCATGCTCGTTTCATTTCTCACCATCATTCTCTCAAAATCAGTTCAGATGGTTTTACCTCCATTGAGCCAAAGCACGAGAGGCTTCGAAGCTGGGTCAGCGTCGGCTTCGGCGAAGTAATAGAATAGGGCTCTCTGTTGCTTCTCATCGACGGTGACGTACCCTGCATACTGGCCGAAGCTAACCTTGGGCTGTCCTGGCAAGCTGGCGATTTTGTCAGCTTCTGAGGTGGTGCCTAATGTTGAGCTTGAGCACAGTGTTGCACACAGTGTTGCTGCGGCAAGCCATGGCACTAGTTGCAGATGCCTCACGACTCACGAGAGAGAGAGAGAGAGAGAGAGAGAGAGAGTGAACAAAATGCTGGCAAAGCAAGGAAGTGGAGAATATTTGGGTCGAAACGCAAAGTTTGGCCTTTTGCCGAATTCTCCTGTTTCACATGTATTATTTTTTTTTTAATCTATTTATAGGAAAGTGCTTGTATGAACGCGCCCTCGGATTACAAAGTGGAGGGTCCAACCGCAGCCTTTTGACTCGCTTGGCTGGTTTCGTGTTTTTATTCTACAAAAAGCGCATAAGACGATAAGATTTTTCTTGTCTACTTTTAAGAATCAAATCAGAGCGATAATTTCTGATTGATAAGTAGTATAGGAAGAACTCAATGATAATTTTTGAAATAGTAGATATTATTCTCCCACTAAAGAAAAAGATTAGGTGAATATTGTTCTCAAATAAATGAAACTTAATAACTGATAATGATAGGAATATAAATATCAAGTATATTTTGAAGTTTGGATTATTTTAGGATTTTATAATCGATTAACACATAAGTTTGGAGATATGTTTGCTAGCCTCTTCTTCTTTGATTGCAAGAAAGTAAGAAGTATCTATTGTTGTTGAATTTTAGCATGTATTTGTTGATATATTTATTAGACATATAATTCTTAATTTTTTCTTCTAATCTCGTTCAAATGAATGTAGTTGGTATTGAAAGCAACTTCACCGTTGAAATTAATGGTAATGATGAAGACAAGATGAGCAATTAAATTGAAGACGCTAGTGATAAAAGAGTCGCGACACCATAGATCATGAAGGCACGGTTGTGTTCAGTCCCAATTCCTTTGCTAAGTTATTCACTAGAGTCCTTGTTCCAGGTAATGGAATAGCAGAATCTTGATCCCCACTGTCGAAATGCAAATGAAAAATCAAAATGACTCATCATTATTCATTATACATAGCCTCTTAAGTGATATATACAGTTCCGAAGAATGCCATTTCTTTGTTTACCGGTGAACTAAAACGTGGATTCATGACTTCACTAACTCCCCCAAAATCGAAATGGTGGGTATCTCCAGATTTTGATATTCATATCTAAGAACACTGTAGCACACTATAATTAAGAGGGAATTTAACAAAGAAGCATGTCATTTGGTGAAGAACCCAAGTCAAAGAACGAAGGATTAAGGACTAGTCAATTGAAAGTTCTGAAGAAACCACTTCATAAATGGACTTTTAGATAATTTAGAGTCATTTAAATCGATTGATGTTAGGAGAAACCAATCATATAGTCCTATTAACGCAACAAAGTGTTGGAGAAAACTTCATTGCATGTTTTGAAGCTGACAAAACGTTTCCATCAGTCTAGTCTGAAAACTTGTAGACTCTTTAGTCAAAGCCTGAAGACCGCCGAACCGCTAGACTCAAGATTCAAAGCCTATCCTCATTAATAGTTTCTAGATCGTCAAAGAAGACTTATCCAGAACTGAGTATTTCGTTAAGGATTTGATTCTATCGACCGAAGAAGATCTCTCGGCTGGATATAGCATCTTGGAATCTATTATTCGTTTTGATTTCAATTCTGGTAATTTAGATCCGTTGATTGGCGAAGCATACTTGGAAGGTTCTACTTATGGAAACCTAGATCCTGATTGTATGGGCGAGCAGGCTTGGTGGGCTATCGTCATATTCCTTAAATAACTTGAAATCTTCATAATTGATTCTGTCCAATGAGTAGATTGGAAGAGCTCCTTTGGTAAGTGCCAACGGGTATGAAGGCATGGAGGAGTATATAAGGAAGATATTCCAGTTATTTGAGTGTGTGCGCGATAAAGAAATTCCAAAGTCTGAAACTCCTTGTTCTTTGTCAATTTAATTGTTGAGCGTAAACTTGTACTTAAAAGAGAGTTTATACTTCTATGAGACCTTGAGGAAGTGTAGCAGAGTCTCTACACTGTGGAATCAAGGAAGGGCTATACTGTAACAACTTTTTTGATTCTTAATGAAATCCAGCCGGTGGACTGTCAGTGGGGAAGAGTGGACGTAGGCTTGGATTAAGCCGAACCACTATAAATCTTGTGTTCTTATTCTCTTCCTTAAGCTCTTTTACTTTGATCATAATTTTATTAGAGTCTAATTTACTTTTTATAATCTATTGCTAAACAGAGTTAGTTTAAAAGCAAAATTATATACTTTACTTTGCAAAATTTATTTTCGCACCTATTCACCCCCTTTAGGTGCTCGTACTAGCTTTCACAATTGATATCAGAGCCTGTGTACTCATTTAAGTTGAAGTGTTTTTTACTTCAGAGTTAATGATCCATGGCTACTATGTTGGCTCCAGGTCTGGTTGAAGGGCAAAGCAACACCAGACCGCCTTATTTTGATGGAAATGAATACAGCATATGGAAAAACAAGATGAAGGCATTCCTAAGATCAAAAGATTCTCTGGAATGGGACGTGGTAGACAAAGGAATCATTCCTAAAGCTGCATCAGTCTCAGAAAGAGGAAAATAAGCTGTTGGGTTTAGTGAAATGACTCAAGAAGAGATAACCAAGAGACAAGCTTTTGATGCAAAAGCAATTTATTCAATATATTGTGCATTATCTCCTACTGAATATAATAGAATATCTTTTTGTGAAATAGCTAAAGAAGTTTGGGATAGATTGTACATCACCTATGAAGGAACCGATCGAGTGAAAGAAACAAGAATTAATATTCTGCTCGGTCAATATGAAGCATTCAAGATAAAACTAGGAGAATCTATCACTAACATGTTTAGTCGTTTTACAGAAATTGTGAATGGTCTTGAGTATCAAGGTCAACCAATCTCTGGACCCATGAAGGTTAACAAGTTACTGCGTGGACTTTCCAAAGATTGGAATCACATAAAGACCTCAATAAGGGAGACACAAAGAATCATGCCACTCTTTGTTGACGAATTGGTTGGCACTCTTCAGTCTTATGAAGTGGAGCAAATCAACAAAGATGAAGATCCCAAAGGTAAGAAATCCATTGTATTAAAATCTAATGATGATTTTGATGTCACAGATTCTGAAGACGATATGGACGATGAAGAGCTTGCTCTTATGATAAGAAGGTTTAGAAAACTGAATAGAAATGGAAGAAGATTCAATCCAAAGAAACAAAGTTCTCAAAAGTTACAAAATAAATCAGCTGAGGATGATAAATCCAACAAGGATGTAATTTGCTTTGAATGCAAGAAAAATGGACACATCGGACCCAACTGTCCCCTGCTGAAGAGAAAGAAAGGAAAAACTGAGAAATATCGAAAAACACTTAAAGTAGAAACTTGGAGTGATACCAAGTGTGAAGAAAGTGATGATGACTATGCCAATATTTGTCTCATGGAACACTCAGAATCAGATTCATAATCTGAGATAGACTCAGACTCAGACAGTGAAATCGAGGTAAGTAATTTAAAAATTCCTATTAAAGTCTCTAAATATATTAATGAATTGTGTCTTAGTCTCAAAATCTCTTTCAAGAGGATTTCCGAACTTAAAAGGGAAAATTTTGCACTGAAGCAACATGAGATTATTTTGAAAGAAAATGTCGAAATTTTAGATAAAAGTGTTATTACTTTGAAAGAAAATGCAGACAATCTTTCAAAAGAAAATGTAGACAATCTTTCAAAAGAAAATGCATTTTTGAAAAATGATATATCAAGTATTTCTAAAAGGTTTTCTATAGTATCTGAAAAATTAGAAAAGATTCTTTCATCGCAAAGACTTTACTTCAACCAATCGGGTTTGGGAATGACTGCTAAAACTATTCCTCTAATTGATTTTCCTAAGGTAAAAGAAAGAATTAAACAAAAACCTACAAAAGATTCTTACAAAAATCATTTTCAAAAAGTTTTTGTAAAAGCTGTAGGCCACAGTGCTCTTAAATGCTCTAAGTGTAACAGCTCAGAACATTTTGAGAAAAAAATGTTCTATGGTTTGGAAACCTGTGAGGAAGGTTTGGGCAAAAACTGTATATCTCACTAACTCCAGTGGACCCAATAAAATATGGGTATCAAAGTAAGCTTGAGTTTCTTTTTTAAATGCAGGTCACTATCAAGAAAAAAAATGTTAAATGGTACTTGGATAGTGGATGCTCAAGACATATGACAGGAGACTCAAATTGCTTCATAAAGCTTGTGCAAGTTAATGGTGGAAAAGTTTCTTTTGGAGGAAATAGTAAATGCAGAATTGTGGGATATGGAACTGTAAAGATTGGAAGTCTCACGATTAGTAACGTTTCCTTAGTGGAATGACTCAACTACAACTTGTTGAGTATTAGCCAGTTGTGCAACACCGATTTCAAAATCATCTTTCAAGAAGAATATGTTCAGGAACCAGTAAAGACTCATCTCAGACTTTCACGGGGCGAAAACATGGGAATATCTATCTCTTGGATATTAAACCAGAAAAATCTCAATGTCTAATCTTAATTCAAGAGGAAGCGAATCTATGGCACAGAAAACTTGGGTACATCAACATGAAGCAAATTGCCAAAATCTCGGCAAAAAAGCTTGTTCGTGAACTACCCAATTTGACATACCAAAAGTTTGACCTATGCACACCATACGTATTGGGAAAACATGTAAGAAATTCATTCAAATCAATAAATCAAGTGTCTACTAATCGTGTACTGCAGCTATTGCATATGAATCTCTTTGGACCAACCGGAACTCAGAGCATTGGAGGTAAGAAATATTGCCTAGTAATTGTGGATGATTATTCACGATTCACTTGGGTATATTTCCTAGCAAGTAAGTCTGAAACATTTTCTTATTTTATAAAATTTGCTAAGAAAGTTCAAAATGAGAAAGGGTATGTTATTTCAAGTATACGGACAGACCATGGAGGTGAATTTGAAAATTAAGACTTTGGTAAATTCTGTGATGAATTTGGTTTTCAGCATGTATTCTCCTCACTTTATACTCCAGAATAGAATGGAGTTGTAGAAAGGAAGAATAGATCGTTGCAAGAAATTGCTAGAACTCTTTTAATTGAAAGCAACATTTATTCTCGTTTTTGGGTTGAAGCAGTTTCTACGGCATGCTATATTATTAATAGTCTTCTTAAGGCCTATTCTGGAGAAAAATCCCTATGAGTTGTTCAAAGGAAAGAAGCCAATTGTTTCCTATTTTCATGTGTTTGGTTGCAAATGTTTTATATTAAAAAATGCAAATGATCGAATTAGTAAGTTTGAAGAAAAATCAGATGAAGGTATCTTCCTTGGATATTCAACCACAAGCAAAGCTTACAGAGTATACAACAAAAAGACTCAATCTGTGGAGGAATCGATGAATGTCAAATTCCTAGACTTTATGCAAAATCAATCGATTCAGACTCAACCTGAAGAATTTGAACCTGCTCCAAACTCTACAAAGTCTAAATTTCCAGAAGCAGCTCAGACTTCAGAAAACCAGCAACAAATGATCGTTGAAGAATCAAATGAAGAAAAAGACCAACAGTCTGACAAATCAACTAGCAACTGGAAGCGCAAATCTAGTCACCCAAAATAACTCATTATTGGTGACATTAATGAGGGAATTCGTACAAGATCCAAAAAGCGTGAAGAGTCTAGTGCTGTGGCTCTTATTTCTGAAATAAAACCCAAAAGCATAGAAGAAGCTTTAACTAATGAAAGCTGGATTGAAGCTATGCAAGAAGAACTCATGCAATTCAGTATCAATGATGTCTGGGAATTGACTCCTAAATCGAAAGGTAAATCTATCATTGGAGTTAAATGGGTTTTTAGGAACAAGATGAACGAGAAATGAAAAGTCATAAGGAACAAATCAAGACTCGTGGCCAAAGGATATATGCAAAGAAAGGATAGACTATGATGAGACTTACGCACCAGTAGTAAGGTTAGAAGCAATTCGATTATTACTTGCTTTTGCTTGTTATAAGAATTTCAAGTTATTTCAAATGGACGTCAAAAACGCTTTCTTAAATGGATTTATCCAAGAGGAAATCTATGTGGAACAACCTCCCGGTTTTGAAGACCTAAGGAAACCAAACTCTGTATTCAGACTAAAAAAGGCACTATATGGTTTAAAGCAAGCATCTTGAGCTTGGTACGACAGACTAAGTAAGTTTTTAGTCCAAAATGGCTTTGTTAAAGGTAAAGTAGATACTACACTGTTTATCAAAAGAGAAAGCAAAAACTTCTTACTTATTCAAATTTATATTGATGATATTATTTTTGGATCTTCTAATGAAAATCTGTGCAAGAAATTCTTTGAGACTATGCAGGATGAGTTTGAAATGAGCATGATGGGTGAACTATCTTTCTTTTTCGGACTTCAAGTAAAACAATTGAAGGAAGGAATTTTCATTCACCAAGAAAAATATGCTAAAGAACTTGTTAAAAAGTTTGGCTTGGAAAATTGCAAAAAGACAGAGATACCAATGTCAAGTTCCTTGAAGCTGGACAAAGATGAAGGAGGAAAGAAAGTTGACCAGAAGTTATACAGGAATATCATTGGTTCACTTCTTTATCTTACTGCTTCTAGACCTGACATTCTGTTTAGTGTTTGTATTTGTGCCAGATTTCAATCAAATCCCACAGAATCTCATTTAAGTGCTGTAAAACGCATCATCAAATACGTTGCATCTACTTCTAATCTCGGTCTCTGGTATCCTAAAGAAGGAGACTTTACTCTTCTTGGATATTCAGACGCAGACCTAGTAGGATGCAGAGTTGATAGGAAGAGCACCTCGGATACTTGTCAATTACTTGGGAACAAGACAGTATCTTGGTTTTCGAGAAAGTAAAGTACCGTAGCTCTTTTTATAGTAGAAGCATAATATGTGGCTCTTGAAAGTTGTTGTTCACAAATTTTGTGAATAAAATAACAGCTAAGAGACTTTGGAATCGAAGACTCATGCACTAAAATTAAATGTGACAACACCAATGCAATCAATCTCACCAAGAATCCAATTTTTCATTCAAGAGCAAAGCATATAAATATTTGACATCATTTCATTAAAGATCATGTTCAAAATGGAGAAGTCTCGATTCAATTCATTGACTCAAAGAATCAACTAGCAGACATCTTCACAAAACCGTTGGAGAAAAGTCAATTCGAACTTATTCGTTCCAGACTCAATATCTTAAAGTCTGAAGAAGTTCAGACTCAGGAATAAAAGTTTAATGATATTCAAACTCAGAAGTTCAAGATTTACGATTGTAAGTTATTCTCGTCTTTAGAAATTTATTTCACGGATAAAATCTCGAAAATGTACGATTATCTATTAATCTGAAATTGATTGATGTTATTAATCTAAAAAATGTACGATTATCTTCCCTAGTTTTCGCAATTATTGTAATCATTCATTTTCGAAAAAGGAGTTATTTTTGAAAAGACGGTTATCTATTCTTTCAAAAAGGCAGTTATTTTTGAAAATGCATTTTCTATTTTTTCCTTTTACGTCGTTCTGTATATCTCTTTTCGACTGCTTTATATACTGATCGTCTTCCTCACAAACCCTAAAAAGCATAGACCTTCACTTTCTTACTTTTACTCTCTAGTTTAATCTTCAAAGTTCTCACATTTTTCCACGAATCGAGTTTGGAATCTCTCAAAGACTGTGAGAATGGCGTCCCAAAGAAAATCTTCAAGGATCCTGAACAGGGGACCACAACTCATGCGTGAGGGTCCTACACATTTTGACCTCACCGAGGAAGAAGAATCCCCAAGACAGCAATAGAGCCCACAACATTCTCAACTGCGTTAATCTTCTCAAGCTAGACCTCAAGGTAGTGATCATAGAGCGGATGAAGAAATCATTGAAGGCGCAGAACCCGTAAGATCTCAAAAGCCCACTTTTATTTTTAAGCTTTACTCTACCATGAAGAGGGGAGGCACTCCCTTGAAATATATTGACGAATTTTTGAAAGAGAAAGAGTATCGAAATAAAACCCACTTTTTGCGAACAATGGAACGATTGGAGATTACTCCTGTGGGGTCAGCAGATCGAGCATTTGCAAATATTCCTAGTGATCCACGTGTTGGAGGTCTTAGTTAGCCTGATGGGAATGATGATGACAAAATGTACACTCATTTCAAGCCTAGAAGGGGTGTTGGGGCAAATATTCGAAGCAAAATGACAGATTTGTTTCGCTCAGAGGAACACAAGCGACTTTACTCCAAGTTACTAAAAAGAGGGGTGATCAATCCAAGAAGTGTTGATTTTGATTTTGTTGATTCTTTGAATGTGAAGCTGCGAGAGAAATTCATTCAACTTCAGCTTGAGCAATTTTGTTTTGAGACGATAGAGGCATATCTAGAACTTACTGCTTATTTCTATTCTAATCTAAGTTTCTTGGATGCGAATAGATTTTTGTTTAGTGTTCAAGACCAGGACTATATCGTTGACATGGACATATTGGCGGATGTGATTGGAGTAGAGCGAGGGGCATTCTAATCGATTAGTGTGTCTGTTGGTCGTGCGACAGTGGAGCTTGTTCGAGATGGAATGGGTGAAGGAAGAATTTTGTACTTGAGGATGAATGCTTTTTACATTTTACTTCACAAAATCGTGATCAATTGCCTCAGACCCAAGTCAACTTCGAAGGCCGACGTCTCTAACTCAGAAGCAAAGCCGATGTATGCCATCAACGCTGGCAAGAAGTTCTCTATGCCTCACACAATCATGTTTCACATGTACAGAACGATGGCGAAAGACAGAGGGCAACTTCTGTACTCAGCGCTTGTTACAAAGCTTTTCAAACGTTTCGATATTCAGCCTCTTAGGATTTTATGTGTTCGATCATGTGATCAAATGGTAGTGGGACTGAAAATGGTTTCCAAAATGCGTTTGAAATAGCTGGATAAGGCCTTGGAGCGATTGAAAGAGAAAACCCCTGTCAAGTCTCATTAAGGTTCTTTAGTTGCAAAACGGAAAGGGAAGGAGCCCATGACAGCTCCATCCAAGAAAAGAAGAGCGCTCGTTCTGGAGGATGAAGAGGATGAGAACGATATTGCCATTTCCGCTCTTGCACTGAGAAATCTACAAAGTGTTGTTCCAGAGACAAAGGAGAGAGAGGATCAAGACAGAGACGAAGAAGAGGAAAGGACTAGAGAGAGAGAAACAATGTGAAAAGAAGCAGAGGAAGAAATGATTGCAGAAGAAGAAGAAGGCAGAGGTGAACAGGAGGACACAGAGCGTGAAGCATACTTCTCACCTCCTGAGGGCATTGAAACAGGGGGAGTTGCTGAGAAAAGAGGTATATCTTCAATTGCTGTTACTAATAAAGGTGTTAGTCGTTCACCTGCAGATTCAGAAGACATTTATGCCTCTTAATTCTCAGAGGTAATTCTCAGAGGAAGGCCATGAGGTTTCATCACTGAATTTGAGTGATCATGCTGGCTTGCCATCATCTGCAAATACTCCTACTGATCATGCAGAAGTTAGCACTCAGACTGAAAATTCAGCATACTTTCGCAGAGTGCTTGATGTTCTTATGGAGATGTGAGGCCAGATTTATGCATTGGGATGCGAAGTTTAGAACTTGCATAATGCAGGTCAAGCCTCTTCAGTTTCCTTGCATGATCAAATTCATGCTCTTGCTCTTCAAGTTCAAGCAAATGCCAAGGGTGAAGATGTGGATCAACTGAATGAGGATTTGAAAAAACTGGAAGGGATTGTCCAGTCAATGGAAGATTTCCAGCTTGTTCGCGTTCCTAGGCAACCGTAATTCCATTATCTTTTTATCTCTACCTTTTTTAATGCCGACAAAAATGGAGAGAGATGGTACAAATTTGAGACTTAACTCTCATTTAACCTTACTTTTTGAATGACTATTTACTTTTGTTGGATTGTTTGGTTGTGACTAGATTTGGATTGTTTAATCGTTTGGTATTTCATGGCAAAGATAGTTGTTTATTTACAGGACTAACTTATTTCTTGTGGATGCAGATTTAATGCTGCATTTACTAAGTCAATTATCTTTGTGAGATATCCATGTTTGCTTGAATACTGTTTTGCAGGTTAAAGATATTCAAATCTACATGAAAGTTTTGTCACCATAAAAAAGGGGGAGATTGTTGGAGAAAACTTTCTTACGTGTTTTGAAGTTGACAAAATGTTTCCATCAGTCTAGTCTGAAGACTTGTAGACTCTTTAGTCAAAGTCTGAAGACCATCGAACCGCTAGACTCAAGATTCAAAGTCTATCCTTATTAACAGTTTCTAGACCGTTGAAGAAGACTTATCCAAAATTGAGTATTTCGTTAAGAATTTGATTCTATCGACCGAAGAAGATCTCTTGGCTGGATATAGCATCTTGGAATCTATTATTCGTTTTGATTTCAATTCGGGTAATTTAGATCCATTGATTGACGAATCATACTTGAAAGGTTCTACTTATGGAAACCTAGATCCTGATTGTATGGACGAGCAGGATTGGTGGGCTATCGTCATATTCCTTAAATAACTCGAAATCTCCCTAATTGATTCTGTCCAACGGGTAGATTGGAAGAGCTCCTTTGGTAAGTGCCAATGGGTATGAAGGCATGGAGGAGTATATAAGGAAGATGTTCCAGTTATTCGAGTGTGTGTGCGATAGAGAAATTCCAAAGTCTGAAACTCCTTGTTCTTTGTCAATTCAATTGTTGAGCGTAAACTTGTACTTAAAAGAGAGTTTATACTTCTCTGAGACCTTGAGGAAGTGTAGCAGAGTCTCTATACTGTGGAATCAAGGAAGAGTTATACTGTAACAACTCTTTTGATTCTTAAAGAAATCCAGCCGGTGGGCTGTCAGTGCGGAAGAGTGGACGTAGGCTTGGATTAAGCCGAACCACTATAAACCTTGTGTTCTTATTCTCTTCCCTAAGCTCTTTTACTTTGATCATAATTTTATTAGAGTCTAATTTCCTTTTCATAATCTATTGCTAAACAGAGTTGGTTTAAAATCAAAATTATATACTTTACAAAATTTGTTTTCGCACCTATTCACTCCCTCTAGGTACTTGTATTAGCTTTCACACAAAGCTACGGAGAATCTTGTCTGGAAATCAGGAAATATGGATATACCTTGACAAGACTTATCAAGATTAGTGAAGGTCCAAGGAGTTAAATTGATTCTTACTCGCTGCAAACTGTCCATGTAGAGATTCCAACCACTAAAGCATGTAGAGCCTCCTGCTCTTCTTACTTGTTCTAGTACTTGACCGTTTCGTCTTTTATACATACATCTATCTTCTTTGTTTCTTGTTGGAAACGGCATAATAAAAAAAATTAAAAAATCAATAGGTTATGAAGGGGAAAAATCAATAAGTTCATCAGATTGGATGAAGATGCTCATTAGTGTATTCAACACAGTGGACTGTGAAGAAACTATCGACAAACAAACATTAAGAGTGACATTGTAGGTGTTAATAAATCTACTTATTTCTCTTTTTGCTTCACTGGCGATGCGAGAGCAGACAGGGGTGATGGTGCTGCTCTGTGCTTATCTGCGAATTTGGGAGTAATTGCATTTTGTGTTGAAACTTTCGTAGGTTGCGTCTAACATCAATCTGTGAGACCAAAAAAATTCCGCCCATGAGTTGAAATTGGTGTTGAACTCGATAAGCAAATTTCCTATATGCAGCAAGCATGAGATTTGTTGATCTCAGTAGGTATCAATCCAATGTATGTGAGATGCTAATTCAAGTTTGTAGACTTCTCAGTCAAACTTGTTGGAGAAAACTTTCGTATTTGTTTTGAAGCTGACAAAACATTTCCATCAGTCTAGTCTGAAGACTTGTAGACTCTTTTGTCAAAGTCTGAAGACTGCTAAACCACCAGACTCAAGATTCAAAGTCTACCCTCATTGACAGTTTCTAGACCGTTGAAGAAGAGTTATCCAGAATTGAGTATTTCTTTAAGGATTTGATTCTATCGACTAAAGAAGATCTCTTGGCTGGATATAGCATCTCGGAATTTATTATTCGTTTTTATTCGGGTAATTTAGACCTGTTGATTGGCGAAGCATACTTGGAAGGTTGTACTTATGAAAACTTAGATCCCGATTGTATGGGCGAGCAAGATTGGTGGGCTATCGTCATATTTCTTAAATAACTTGAGATCTCCCTAATTGATTCTGTCCAACAAGTAGTTTGGAAGAGCTCATTTAGAAAATGCCAATGGTTATGAAGGCATGGAGGAGTATATAAGGAAGATGTTTTAGTTATTCGAGTGTGTGCGCGATAGATAAATTCCAAAGTCTGAAGCTCCTTGTTCTTTGCCAATTTAATTTTTGAGCATAAACTTGTACTCAAAAGAGAGTTTATATGTGACATCCCGATTTTTCAATTCTATTTTCAATAAATTGAGACGGGTATTTCGTTGGCACGCATATAGTTCTTTCCTTTGAGTCGGCCACTCATGTGAAAACTAGTTTATCAAGTGAAGCCGTTAAAAAAATTCTAATGCATCGGACTCGAGAATCTGACCAGGAAGCGACCTTTCGACCGAGTTAATCTGTAAGGGTCATTAAGGCACAATTAAAAATCGATTAGAGATTGGAGATAGGTCGACTCGACAGAGGCATGTGATCAGGTGTGGGTGATTCCACCAGATCGTGCAATTCTTGTCGATCGGCACTAGACCGACTTTTCTGTCGATTGGGTACCCTGTATTCGTATTTGAAATCTTGAGATTACCTCGACAACCGAAAGTCGCCAATGTCTCAAAGATGTACATTGTGGCTTGAGATGATCAACCATAGGTCAAATGCATGAAAATTTCTAAAGGTTACCTGGTAGTTTAGGCCGTGCTAGTATTGTGCCAAAGTGAAATTAACCGTGGAATTGAGATCGAATTCAGAAATTGAAAGTCTGGGTGTGTCACAAATCATTTCAAGATCATTGACTCATCTTCGGAAGATTTTTCATGTAATCAGAATTTTTCAGAAATTAAATTAGAGAATGGTTATTTTGGCTCGAGAAATTAGTAAGCCCGCCTTTGGTCTTGCTTTTGGGACTTAAGTTGGTTTTATGGACAAGTGAAGATGTGAATTGAAGTGTGGTGACATCGAATTAATTTTATAGATTTCAATTTGATTCGATTGAAAGAGAATTGATGGGAATTGAAGAAATTGAATGTACAAGAATTGGACCCCGGCGGAAAATGGAATTGAACCCATTGGAAAAAGGTTGTGGGAGTTTTGAGTGAGTGGAGTATGACATCATCCATGAGGTCATGGTGGGCCATTTTTGTGGGATTAAAGAAAAAGAAAAAAAAGAAAAGGGAATGGTCCCATCTCTCTCCCTCTCCTTCTCTCTCCTTCCTCTCTCCCTTCCGTTGGTTTCTCCTCCATCTTCATTGTGCGAAAACCTCTGGAAGAACTAGAGGAGAGCTGCACGTCGCCAGCAAGCTGCTCGGAGCAGCCATCGCCGGTTGCCGCCGCCATTTGCACCGCCAGGCCGCTTGCCGCCTACTTGCACCACCACCGCACCACCGCCTCCCTCTCTCCTCCTTCCCCTACTCGTGCTTGGCGTCCCCAGCAAATCTGCAAGCTGAAAACAGCGAGGTCAACAGCACCGCCGGAGTAGCCGCGCTCCACCGCCGCTCGCCGTCCAAGCCTCGCGCCAAGGCCGTCGCTGCCCGCTGCCGCTCCGCTCGTCTCCGGCTCCCTCTCGCCTACCCTTGCGTCGCAGCTGCTGCATCAGCCCGTGCCGGAGCCGTTCGGCCACCTTCGGCCATCGTTCGGGCCCCGCCTAGGTCCGATTCGACCCCTCAACCTTCCCCGGTCCTTCTCCATCTCATCCAAGCTCCGGATCTACCCTTCCTCGGCCTCAAACCATAGCGGACGGCATCATTCAAAATGGGTATGGTAGCTCGGTTTTGTCCTGTTTTGGCTGGCTTCCCGGCCCCGGATGCTCGGCCCGCCTTGAGAAAAGTTGATCCTTGCGTCGTCCTCGTCGCTTTGATTCGCTCGGCTCGCTAATCCGGTGAGTTTAGCTTACTAAACCTCGCTTAGAGGGTTAATTATGCTTAGGGAGGTTTAGTTTATGTTAAGTATTATTAGGTTGTTAGTTTAGGTTATTTAAGAGTAGATTAGATTAATGTGGTGTTTTAATTTAAAGTGTGCTTAATTAAGGGTAAGTAGGTTTATTTAAAATAAGCCTTGATTTGACATAAATGAATTTACTTTTGATTTATTTAAATGTCCAAGAATTATTAAATAAGTTAATAATATATTATTATTCGAAATTATTAAAATATTATTATTTAATTATTTTCGGAATAAATTTAATTATTTATTAAATTCCGAAAATTTTGTCGGGACCCTAAATTCTCGAATTTCGTGCCGGTCGTTGTTGTGTAGTGATTTTGAAATTGATGGTTGGATATTATAAATTGAGTGTGGATCATGAAAAATATGGATATTATTATTTAATTAATTTTCGGAATAAATTTAATTATTTAATAAATTCTGAAAATTATTTTGGAACCTTATTTTTCGAATTTCGTGCCGATCGGCTTTGTGCATTTAGAAATTGAATTTGATGAATGGATGTGGCAAATTGAGTGTTGATTGTGATAAATATGGATTTTATTCATAAAAACCCAAGTGTCGGGTTTTAATGCAAAAATTGGATTTTAATTATTATATTAAATAGTGGGGTTTGAAAGAGTGAGATATTGGCTTTTTGATTCGAAATTAGCGTGTCCCCACGCACGTGAGTAATTTCTAGAATATTTTTAATATGAAGAAAAATGACTAGGATCACTGTTTTAAGTGGAAGCATTGAGTAAAATATAAAGTGTCATGAGGCCAAGTATGTTTTGGCTGTGTGATAACTAAGAGGAATTGTCCTGGGCTGTTGAGCCAGACTTGCCCCTATATGGGATGCCCCACGCGGTGGATGCTGGTCGCAGTAGAGGCTAGGCCGACTGGATCGATGCTCCTTTGGGATGCCGTCGACGTAGTGATGAAGCCGCGCTCCAAGGGGGGAGGCGATGCCTAGCATTAATGTTAGAAGATAGCCGAACTGCGAGTAGGCTATGCCCTTGTGTGGCAGTGAATAATAATTGGAATGTGTGCTAAGTGCGACTGTGATTTATATGAAAGTGATGGCGTTCCAATTGTTTGAATTATTATTACTACCTGTGATTGAGTGATTTGAATTGTGTTAACCTGCAAAAATGAACTGAGGCGAGGTAAGTTCTTCGTGTGATGTGGCTAGACCACCCTTGGGCGTATTTTCTTTCTAATAGGGGTTTAGGGGGTTGAACTTGCTGAGACATTGTCTTATCTCGGTTTGGGGATTAAAATTTCAAGTCCCTAGATGGCGGTCGTGGAGGACCCGAAGCCCTAAGTCTGAAAAGGTGGAGACTGAAGTATCGGTGAACGTGTCCTGCTAGTTTGTTTTAGGATAGTTCCCCTTTTGTCGAGCTGGTTTATTTTGTAGACAGTCAAGAGTTGTATTTAAACCTATGTAAATGAGTTAAATGTTGTATTTTGTAAATGAGTGTTTGGTATTGTGATTGATTGTCTGCTTTTCTATCCCAAGTTAAATGTTGTCAGAGGATTTGTTTCGCTTCCGCATGCGTAATAAAATGAATGGGTCGGCAACGTATTCTGGGATGTCGCATATTTGATCGACCGCAGTGGGATGTGAGAGCGCTTGGGGTTTGGGGTGTGACATTATACATTAGTGAGACCTTGAGGAAGTGTAGCAGAGTCTCTACTGTCACGTCCCGATCCTCGGGCATGCACATATCCTTCTCACTTGATCGATTTTATAATGCAATATCCCAGGACAATGTGTCGCCGACCCTTTTATTTATTAAGCACATGCGGAAGCAGTTAAAATCCCCAGACAATAAAACGATGTGATAGAAAAGTAGGGCCATATTTTTCATATTAAAATTTATAACCAAACTTTTATACAAAACACAAACCGCCTCATAACTATTCACTTCAAAAGGAATTCTCAAAAGAAAATAGACTCTCAGTCCATTCAGGCCATACTCAAGGCCCCTCTCGGGATTATCTTCTTCTTCCAAAATCCTTCTCCTCAGGTTTTACCTCCGAGTCCTCCTTCCCAGACTTCTCCTCCTCAGCTTCTCATCGGGGTCCTGAAATGTTTTCCCCAAACTGGGATGAGACTACGTCTCAGTGAGTTCTACCCCACTAAGCCTCGATTAGTAAACCATTATACTATAGGCTGCCTATACACGCACAGGGCAGAAGACTTACTTTGGCATCAGTCTCAACCTGCAATTCAAGGTTATATATAGATACTTCATATATCTCCATGCATTCTCAGTCAAATCACAGTTCAATCGACTTAGTCGATTACATGTCAGTCGGACCATTTCTAGGTCGATTCGATTATTCCATCTTAATCCCCAATTATGAATTACGATCCTCAGATCACATCTTAAGCAAAGGTGGAAGACACAGTCCACCACTCGACAACATTCAATATTTAATGGCTTTACGGTCCCACTCGACCACTTTCGATATTCAATGGCTTTACGGTCCCACTCGACCACTTTTGATATTCAATGGCTTTACGATCACACTCGACCACTTTCGATATTCAATAGCTTTACGGTTCCACTCGACCACTTTCGATATCGACAATCAATACCCAACAATTTCTCAATGAAATAATTAAAAACAACCATTTAGGAATATATCCTAAAAATTCATAATTAAATCAATTCCATACAAATTACAACTCAATTAAATAAACGGACCACGCCACGACGATCAGCACGAGATTTTGGTCGTCGGCCATCTCAATCTTAATTTCCGAAAATAAATAAATAAATAATTAATTTCAAAAATTAATTAATAAATATTAAAAATTCAATTTAATTCAAAATAAAACCCAATTAAATAAATGGACTTCACCATGGTCATTAGCATAATTTTCCGGTTCCGGACCATCTCAGTTGAATTTTCGAAAAATAAATAATTATTTAATTTAATTCCGAAAATTAATATTTAAATACTAAAAATTCCACTTAGGCCCGAAAAGCCTAATTGGAGCCTACTAAGGGTCGGGAAAAATCCCGAGGCACTTCCAATAATTACTAGACCACGTCTACTTACTAATTGCGCAATCAATTTATCAAAATCGCATCACAATTGACTAATAATTGCTAATTTATTCTAATCTAACAACCTAAACATAATTAATTAAAACTAAACTAACCTTAAACATAATTAGCCAACTAATCCGGGATTAGTGAGATTACTCACCAAATCGTGCGCAAATCGGATCAATCCGACGGGGGCGACGCGAGGAACAATTCTTCCCAAAGCACAGCTCGGGTTCGGGGTCCGGAAATGGCCCAAAACGGCCCACGAATGGGCTGGATACCCACTCGGCAACTTGCTGAGTTGGGCTGGCCGGAGCTGCTTCGGTGGCCAAGATGGCAAGGGGAGGCTGGCGGAAGGTGAGGGGGACGCCGGGGGGTCGGGACGGCGGCGAGCGGCGACTGGAGGCGGCTGGATGGGGGCGGAATGGGGGCTGGCAGAGGCGGATTCGCTCGGGGGAACGCCTGGCGCGAGAGGGGTGGTGGCTGAACGTGCGGCGACGGCAAGCGGCGGGTGCGCAGGCGGTCCGGTGCGGCGGCGGGACGGGCAGCGACGGTCTTCGGCGAGCCGCTGCTGTCCGTTCTTCTTTAGCTTCTGGTTTTTCACGAACAATAGGGAAGAAGAAAGGTGTTTCGATCATAAGGGGGAGTGGGGGAGAAGAGAGAGGAGAGAGAAGAAGAGATAATGGTTGACTAGTCAAAATGAGAAGAGAGAGAGAAGGTGGGGGGGGGGGCTGTCTGCACGGGCACGGGAGAAAAAAGGGAGAGAAGAGAGAGAGAAAAGAGAGAAAAAAGAGAGGAAAAGAGAGAAAAGAAGAGAGGGGGAGAGAGAGAAAAATAAAATAAAAATACTACAATTATTCTTATTTTATTTTATTTTCTCTTTCCCTTTTTTAATTCCTTTCGGTCTTCAATTTTTCTTCCGATAATTTCTTTCTTGAAATTTTGGACTCGTTAATAAATTGACGAACGATGAGATAATGTCCTAAAAAAAAGAATTATGATGCGCTTAAAATTCGATTCTCGAAATTGAGTTCAATTTCGTGGTTAAAAATCGATCAGACGTGATTTTAGCCCAATCCAACTAATTAAGTAGCTTTTAGGGATTTTACTGCAGATACATCCCTTAACGGCTTCATCCAATAGGTTAGTTAACTCGCGAGTGATTAGCTCAGAGAAAAAGGGCCATAGGCACGTCAACGAAATGCCCATTTCACTTTATCGAAATGGGGTCGAATTTCAGGATGTCACATCTACACTGTGGAATCAATAACGTGATACTGTAACGACTCTTTTGATTCATAGTGAAATCCAGCCGGTAGGCTGTCAGTGCGGGAGAGTGGACGTAGGTTTGGATTAAGCCGAACCACTATAAACCTTGTGTTCTGATTCTCTTCCCTAAACTCTTTTACTTTACTCGTAACTCTATTTAATTGTTAGAGTTTCGTTTCTATTTTAAAGTCTACTATTAAACAGACTCAGGTTAAAAGTAAAGTTTTACGCTATACTTCTCAAAAGTTTATTTTCGCACCTATTCACCTCCTCTAGGTGCTCGTACTAGCATTCACAAAACTTGCAGCAATTCCCTTGAAATTGAACAACTTGGACTGCACGATGAGCATGGCAAGTTGTGGAACATAATGACCTGGTAAGAGTGAAATTAGATAGAAATTAAAATTCTGCTTTCATGGAGCTTCCCATTCATTAAACCACGCAAAACGGCATTCACAAAATCTTAAACACTAGTTCACCCGCGTAGTTCTCTCCTGTGATGAATAAATCTCTCTCCTTGTATTATGGGAATTTTTCAAACCAGTTATGGAGGAATGCAAGATTGTCTCTTGCTGAAACATGGAAGCATTATTTAGCTGGTATTAATGCTTAATTTCAGCTTTACATTACCTCTGTAAATCATAGCTGGAGCTTAATTTGTTAAAAATATATTGCAATTCGCAAAAAAAAGAACCTGTCATCTTGTTGTCAACAGAGTTATCAATGGAGGAGGAGAAACCAACTCCTGCAGGAGATTCCAGGTACAACATGTTCGCCTTTGGAAATAAATCGAAAAATGCAAGAATTAGCGAATTACAGAATCTTTGAAGTTGGAATCACATCACAGCGAATGGGATCAATCTCACATTCACCCTTGAAAATGATATATCTGATACAAGATCCGATTCAGTTTCCTATCAATTTAAGTTTTTGCGAAGAGAGACAACATGTGAACTTGTATTTAAGCTGCTAAAAGTACGGGATTAGCTTTCCGCGCCCTCCTTTTTTTGTTTTTTGAAATTATGCCCACCTTTATTCTATGAAACACCGACACTTTTTGGAAGCTTTTGTATTGTGTGGGACACTCTGACACGTGTCCGATACTTAGCCAACACGTGTCGGAAAATCCGACACCTAATTAATTTTCCCGACACTTTCCGACACTTGGGTTGGAATTCCGACACGCGAGTTTCCGACACGTGATTCAGACACATGAGGCCAATTTTAAAATTTTTCAATAAATGATAGGTCAAATTGTATATATGTGAAAAAAGAAAACAACAATAATAAAGACAATAAATGGGGAAATAAAAAAAACTATTATTCTCTTCTTTTTTGACTCTTACTTCTCTTGATACACATTTCACCCATAATTTTTTCTCTTCTCATTCGACAGTCTGGCACGCAAATCCAGAATGTGAATTATTTTTTTTTTCTCTCCAAATTTTATGAATTATTGAAATAGAGTTGAATTTATCAAATTGAAAAAATGAATGATAGTAATAAATAGTGGATTGATGTTTTTAGTATAAATTCATTCTATTTGAATTAAATTAATTTCAATCAAATAATAAATTATTATGTATATATAAAAATATAAATTTAATATAAAATGCGTCCAAACATGTTGAAATTCTCTATTTTTTTAGGAACGGCATGTCGACGTGTCGTGTCGCGTATCACGTCAGTGTTAGTGCTACTTAACTTTTACTCCGGCTATAGTCATTTTTTAGGAGCACATCTCTACTGGGCTTGAATGGTCCATGCTCAACTCGAGTTCGCCACATAACCCATCCCTGGAACACAAGCCAAGGCCCAAGCACCAACTCCAATGAATGAACGACCAGGCCCTGCAAAATGCCAACCCAACACGAAAGCAAACTCCAGTGTTTTTCAACAAGCTCATTTCATTTCTCACCACCATTCACTCGAATTCAGTATAGATGGTTTTACCTCCGTTGAGCCAAAGCACGAGAGGCTTCGAAGCCAGGTCGGCTTCAGCTTAAGCTTCAGCGAAGTAATAGAAGAGAGCTCTCTGTTGCTTCTCATCCACGGTGATGTACCCTGCATACTGGCTGAAGCTGACCTTGGGTTGTCCTGGCAAGCTGACGATTTTGTCAACTTAAGATGGTGTTCAGTGTCGAGCTTGAGCATATCCGCATGTCTGGGTCAGTGTTTCACTGAGGGTTGCTGCCATAAGCCATGGCACTAGTTGCGGATGCATCACGAGAGAGAGAGAGAGAGAGAGAGAGTAAAGAAAATGCCGACGGGACATAGAAGTGGAGAATTTTTGGGTGGAAACGTGAAGTTCGACTACTATGCGCAAATCTCTAGTTTTACATCTGTTCATTTTTATATTTATTTTGCATCATTATTTTCGGGAAGACCCATTTTTTTTTTCTTATTGACCACGTCAGTGCTTCAAGGATAAGCGCATGATTTTTTATTTTCTTTTTTGTGTAGAAGAGCTAAGACTTTTATGTAAAACATATATGACATGACGTGTTATGATAGGGTGCGTTTGTTTGTGTTTCTATTAAAAAATTGTTCCGGGAACCGAAATAGAAAAAATTATTTCTGTTCCGGGGAACAATTTTTGAGGCGAAGTCAAAGTCCAAAGACAAGTGCGCCATAACTCAAGACGGACACTTAAGTGCCATAACTTCAAAACGGTATCTTAAGTGCCACTTTTTTTTTTTCGAGTGGGACACTTAAGTGCCACCTCCGGCGACCCTTGCCGGAAATCCTACGTGGCAATATTTTATTATTATTTTTTGCCTACGTGGCTCGCCGGAGCTCCAAATCAAAGCATAAAAATTAAAAAAAAAAAAAAAAAGAAAATTTAAAAAATTTTAAAAAATGAAAATTTTAAAAATTAAAAAAAAAGAAAATTTTAAAAATTTTTAAAAATTTTGAAAAAATAAGAAAATTTTAAAAATTTTAATTTTAAAAAATTTAAAAAAAAATAAGAAAATTTTAAAAAATTAAAAATTAAAAATTAAAAACTAAAAATTAAAAATTAAAAATTTAAAAAAAAAAAGGGGGGGAGGTCGAACGGGCGGGCGAGAGCCGAGCCCGCCGCCGCCGTCGCCTCCCGCCGTCGTCGGGAAGGGCCGGTGACGGAGGGGGAGGGTCGACCGGGGTCGCCGGCCCCGGCCGACCGACGGCGAGGGCGGTGAGCCCTCGCCGCGACCGCCCTCGCCGGATCGCGGCGAGGGCCACGACCCTTACCCGGATCGGGCGAGGGTCGCGGCCCTCGCCCGGATCCGGCGAGGGGTCGCAGCCCTCGCCGTCTCCCCCGCCGCCGCCGGAAGGGCCGGCGACGGAGTCGGGAGGGTCGGCCGGGGTCGCGGGCCACGGCCGGGGCCGGCGAGGGCCGGCGAGCCCTCGCCGTAGGTCGGCCGGGGGCCGGCGACCCCGGCCGACCCTCCCCCTCCGTCGCCGGCCCTTCCCCGCAACGGCGGGGGGCGGCGGCGGCGAGGGCCGAGCCCTCGCCGCCCATTCGACCTCCCCCTTTTTTAATTTTCTTAATTTTTTAAAACTTTTAAATTTTTCTTAATTTTTAAATTTTTCTTAATTTTTAAATTTTTCTTAATTTTTAAATTTTTGAATACTTTATAATTTAATTAATTTTTATATTATTATTTACACGAAACGGCGTCGTTTTTGCATTTTCTCCGCCACGTCAGTGTGCAAAACGACGCCGTTTTGGACTAAACTCGCCGGAAAATTGCCACGTCAGCCATTTGGCCGGATTTTCGCCGGAGTGGCATTTAAGTGTCCCATTTTACTCCGATGATGGCACTTAAGTGTACCATTTTAAAGTTATGGCATTTAAGTGTCCCGGCGTGCCAAGTTATGGCACTCCAAGTGTCCTCACCTCCGATTTTTGACCAGAAAGACGCGTTTGGTAAACTTGTTCCGAGAATAAAAAATGAATAGAAACACGTTTGGTAAATTTGTATTTTTTTTTGTTTTTTCTTTTAATTTTTTGATTTTTTGATTTTATTTTTCATTTTTTTTCTTCTTTTGGCCGGTCACCGGCCTCGGCCATGGCTGGCAACCGGCCGACAAGGGCTGGCGGCCTTGCCCAGCCATGACGAGGCTCGCCGAGCCTCGCCCTGCGCCGACGAGGCTCGGCCTCGCCTTGGCTGGGCGAGCTCGGCCTCGCCGGATTTGGGCGAGCCCGAGCCTTGCTAGGGGCCGGTGACGCTCGGCCTCGCCGGGGCTCGGCGACCCATCGGCGAGGTCGCCGGCCCTCAACGGTTAGTCGCGGCCATGGCCGAGGCTGGCGAACGGCCAAAAAAAGGAAGAAGAAAAGAAGAAGAAAAGAAAGAGAAGAAAAGAAATGAGAGAGAAAATTTGTTCTTCAAAAGTGTTTCTGGAACAAAAAAATGACTTTTTTTTGTTTCTTATTTTGTTCCAATTTTGTTTAGGGAGCAAAAAAATAGATTTTGAACAAAAACTCAAACAAACGCGTTGGGAACAAAATTGGAACAGAAACATGAAATAAAAAAACTTGTTTTTGTTTTTGGAATAATTTTTAAGGACAAATTTTCTCTCTCATTTCTTTTCTCTTTGTTTTTTTCTTTGGTCTGGTCATCGGCCTCGGCCACGGCCGGCGATCGGCCGTCGAGGGCCGACGACCTCGGCCGGAGCGTCGCCGGCCCGGCGAGGCTCGACCTCGCCCGCGCTGGCGACGCTCGGGCTTGCCTTGGTTGGGTGAGCTCGGGCTCGCCCGGATTCGACGAGGCCGAGCTCGCCTAGCCACCGATGAGTCTCGGCCTCGCCGGGCCACCGCTAGGCGATCGGTGGTTGGGTGAGCTTAGCCTCACCGGATCTGGGCGAGCCTGAGCTCGCCCAGCCAAGGCGAGGCCGAGCCTCCCCCAACCATGGCGAGGCTCGGCCTGGCCGAGGGTCAGCGAGCCTCGCTATGTCCGGGGCCGGGCCGGCGCCCCTCGTCGGCTGGTCGCCGGCCATGGCCGAGGCCGGCGACCGGCCAAAAGAAGCAAAAAAAAAAGAAAGAAAAAAGGAAAAAATAAAATAAAAATATTAAAAAATTAAAAGAAATAAAAAAAGAACACAAATTTATTAAACTTCTTTCTATTTTTTTTTTTTTTAATTTCCAAAACAAGTTTACCAAACGCGTTTTTCTGGTTAAAAATTATTCCCCAAAATAGAAATAGTTTTTTAATTTACGTTCCCTAGAACACTTTTTGAATAGAAACACAAACAAAGGCACATTTAGGCTCCGCATGATAACCTTCCCCAGCCAAGAAATTTCTATTCTTCTCTTCCCGGAACAAAAAGGGAATAGAAACTAGCATGATAATGGCAAGTCAATTTTTGTTCGGGAACAAAAAGTTAGCCGGGAATGGTTTTGGAATAGAAATGAGAAGTAAAAAAGTTGCTTCTTGTTAGGGAACAAGTTTAAGAAATAAGTGAATTTTTTTTTTTTTCTTTTATTCTTCTCTTACTAACGGCCATTGACCGCTGGTGACCGCCACCCGCCACCGCCGCCGGCCGACCGCCGACCGCCGCCGCCGCCGGCCGACCGCCGGCCGGCCGCCGGCCGCCGGCCGCCGGCCGACCGCCGACCGCCGACCGCCGCCGCCGCCGCCGCCGACCGCCGCCGCCGCCCGCCGCCGGCCGACCGCCGCCGATCGTCGCCGGTCACCGCCGACCGCCGGCCGACCGCCGCCGCCGCCGCCGGCCGGAGGCCCCGCCCGCCGCCGCCGCCGCCGGCCGGAGGCCGACCGACCGCCACTGCCGCCGGTTGCCGCCGGCCGACCGCCAGCCGCCGCCGCCGCCGTCGGTCGTCGGAGTCCGACCGACCGTCGCCGCCGCCGGTCGCCGGAGGCCGACCGACCACCGCCGATCGTCGCCGTTCACCGCGGGAGGCCGCCGCCGCCGCACGTTGCCGCCGGTCGACCGCCGCCCGCCGACTACCGCCGCCGATTGCCACCGCACGGCCCATCGGCCGCCACCTCCCGCGGCCGCCTGGCCGCCTCCGGCGGCCGGCGGCCGGCGGTCGACGGCGGCCGATGGGCCGTGCGGTGGCAATCGGCGGCGGTAGTCGGCGGGCGGCGGTCGACCGGCGGCAACGTGCGGCGGCGGCGGCCTCCCGCGGTGGCGGCGGTCTACCAGCAAAAAAAAAAAAAAAAATAAATATAAAGAAGAAACTATTTTTTACCAAACGGATTTATATTCTTTTTCTATTTCTAGAGTAAAGTTACCAAACGGGTTTTTTTACAGAGAAATTGTTCCCCAGAATAGAAATAGAAAAGAACTATTTCTGAAAAAAAATTGTTCCCCAGCCAAGAAATGTTCTCATGCGGAGCCTTAGTTTCCACTGCGGACTCTGACATGAGCCCTTCTGGCAATGGCCTTCCTCCCAGAAATGAGCTGAACAACACCAGCGATCTCTCTGGCTGCGAAAACGGTGCTTCATGAGACGCTCCTCTGATTGTCGCATATGATAATATATCTCCATACACTTGTGTCCACCCAGCAACCTATGAAAAATGAAGAGAAGGGCCTTAGTTTCGTCAATCACCTATTAGAATCAATGGGAGGAGTGATGTCCATGAAGGTTATTTACTGAGCCGACCTGACTTTCCTCGAACCAGACTCTATAAGGCACGGTCGTGTTCAGTCCCAACTGCTTTGCCAATTTATTCACTAGAGTCCTTGTTCCGAGAAATGGAATAGCAGAATCTTGATCACCGCTGTCGACGTTGCAAATGAAAAATCAAATCTCCGTGTGGTCGTACCTTATACAATAGCCTACTTGTCATATACACAGTTCAGAAGAATGCCATTTTTCTGTTTACCTGTAAACTAAAACGTGGATTCCTGACTTCACTAACTCCCCCAAAATCGAAATGGTGGGTATCTCCAGATTGTGATATTCATATTTGAGAACGCTGTAGCACACAAGAATCATGAGGGAATTTAGATAGAGCATGACATGAGATGAAGAACCCAAGTCAAAAAACGAAGGATAAAGACTAGTCAGTTGAAAGTTCTGGAGAAACCACAATCATAAATGGACTTTTAGATAATCTAGAGTCATTCAGATCAATTGATGTTAGGAAGAACCAATCACATAGTCCTAGTAATGCAACAAGGTTACAGAGAATCTTGTCCAGAAATAGGGAAATGTGCATATACTTTGACAAGACTCATCGAGATTACTCGCGATTAGCCATGGACTTGTGCCTCTATAAAATGAAGGTCGAAGGAGTTAAGTCGATCCTTACTCGCTGCAAACTGTCCATGAAGAGATTCCAACCAGCCGAGCATGCAGAGCCTCCTGTACTTCTTTCCTGTTCAAGTACTTGAGGGTTTCGTCTTCTACACATACATCTATCTTCTCTGTTTGTTGCTGGAAGCAGCATAATGAAAAAAAGTTCAGGCTGTGAAGGGGAAAAATAAAAAAGTTCATCAGGATGGACGAAGATGCTCACCAGCTTATTCAAAACTGTGGACTGTGAAGAAACTGTCGACAAACAAACATCAAGAGTGACATCGTATGTGTCGATGAATTTGCTTATTTCTCTTTTTGCTTCGCTATTGACATGAGAGCAGACAGGGGTGAGGGTGCCGCTCTGTGCCTGTCTGCGAATTTGGGAGTAATTGCATATTGTGTTGAAACTTTCGTAGGTTGCGTCTGATATCAATCCATGAGACCAAAAGAATTTTGCCCGTGAGTTGGAATCGGTGTTGAACTCGAGAAGTGGATTTCCTCTCTGCAGCGAGCATGAGATTTGTTGATCTCAGTAGGCATCATACAACGTATGTGAGATGCCAATTCACGTTTGCAGACTTTTCAGTCAAACTCACAGCAATTCCCTTCAAATTGAACAACTTGGACTGCACGATGGGCATTGCAAGTTGTGGAACATAATGACCTGGTAACAGTGAAATTAGATAGAAGTTAAAATTCTGCTTTCATGGAACTTCCAATTCATTCAACCACGCAATTCCAGGTTTCACAAAATCTTAATCACTAGTTCACCTGCATAGCTCTCTCCTGTGATGAATAAATCCCTCTCCTTGTATTCTGGGAATTTTTCGAACCAGTTATGGAGGAATGCGAGATTGTCTTTTGCTGAATGTGGAAGCATTGTATAGCGGGTATTAATACTTAATTTCAGCTTCACATTACCTCTGTAAATAACCGCTGCACTTTAATTTGTTAAAAATATATCGCAATTTGAATGGAAAAGAACCTGTCGTCTTGTCGTCGACGGAATTGTAAAAAGAATTATTGACAGAATAGGAGAAACCAACTCCTGCCGGGGATTCGAGATACAACATGTTTGCTTCTGCAAATAGATTGAAAAATGCGAGAATTAACCAATTACAGAATCTTCATAGTCGGGACTACATCAAAGCGAACGTGATCGATCTCATGATTACCATCGCAGAGAATATATCCAATACAAAGTCCAAGTCCGTTTCCTATCAATTTAAGATCATGCGACGAGAGATAACCTGTTCAAATTCGTTTCCTATCAATTTAGGGAACTTACGCTCACCTTTATTCCAGCTATAGTTATTTTTCAGGAGCACATCTCCACTGGGCTTGAATGGCCCATGCTCACTGAAAGCACCAACTCCAACGGATGAGCAACCAGGCTCTGCAAAGCGCAAACCCCACACAAGCGAACTCCAGTGCTTTTCAACGTGTTCATTTCATTTCTCACCGTCACCCTCTCAAATCTAGTCCAGACGCTTTTACCTCCATTGAGCCAAAGCACAAGAGGCTTCAAAGCCGGGTCGGCTTCGGCTTCAGTGAAGTAATAGAAGAGACCTCTCTGCTGCTTCTCATCCACGGTGATGTACCCTGCATACTGGCTGAAGCTAACCTTGGGCTGTCCCGGCAAGCTGGCGATTTTGTCAGCATCTGAGATGGTGCTTAGCGTCGAGCTTGAGCACATTCGGCTCAGTGTTACACAGAGTGTGGCTGCGGTAAGCCATGGCACTAGTTGCAGATGCATCACGAGAGAGAGAGAGAGAGAGAGAGAGAGAGTAAACAAAATGCCGGCAAAGCAAAGAAGTAAGGGAATATTTGGGTCGAAACGTAAAGTTTGACCTTTTTGCCGAATTCTGCGGTTTGGCTCTTTTGTTTCTCGCATCTTTGTTTATTGGAAGACACGTTGCTTTTTTACTTTAATAACCCAAGTCGGTTCTTGCAAGAATAGACATAGGGTTTTGTGTGGAAGGATGAAGTCTTTTATGTAACACGACATGATGTGACGTGTTAAGTAGTGTCTCCTGCAGCAGGAAGTTTGCTAGTGTTTAGTTAGGAAACAATTTATCTGCTCGAACTATTTAATATTCTTTTTGAAGGAGTTTAAATGAATGATGTTGTAGACGAATTCAACAAGAATTCCCTTGTTTGAACTTTGAAGGAATCATAATTTCGAGAGTTGTTTGAGGTGCCCGGTGACCCAATCAAAATGGTTTGTATGAACTTTAATGGGAGATAGTGGTGGATTTCATATTGGGATGTCAGATGCATCTACCGAGAGTTTAAGTTGATGCCTAAAGGTTTTGAATGAAAGGAATCTGCCGTGTGATTACATGGCTAAGGAACTGGATGTATGTAGGTTTATGATTAAGGCAAATGACAGAAAGTGTGGTTTAATATGATTATCAAAGAAACTACAGAGATTGCAAATTTGATTCACTTGGATATTCACATACTATTGAGATTTTTTTTTTTTGAGACATAATGCCAAATCTATGCTTATAGTTGTGGCTAACTAGAAGAGAAGGACTTAGGTCTTTGAATTGAGGCAGAAGCTTAATGCTAGGGCCAAGATTATACAGTTGAGAGCTTTGGTTGAAAAAGAGAATAGTTAGATGATTAAACATGTGCGGACTAACAACAACATGGAGTTTTTCTCGGAGTTGTTAACTGAATTTTGCAGGAAGAAAGGTATAGTGAGATACCATACTAGTGCCACTGAATCGTAGGTTGCAAAATTGATGAATAGAACGCCACTAGAGATTGCCATAAAATGCTATCTAGTATTGGTATTGTTGGGCAATTCCTGGCCGATGTGCTTAATCTAGCGAGTTGCCTGTTGATTGAGATTGGATGTCGTACTCCTAAAGAAGTATGCTTATGATATTCAAAAATTTCTATATTAGATAATAATATATAGGATATAAAGTTAAGTAATAATTAGCTTGTTGTTTTGGATGACGTGTATAGAATCTCGGATGGATCATAAATTTTGTGATGTATGGGAAGTATGAAGAATGATTTTTTGTAACCAGAGTTGCCTCGAGTGTGATGCTTTAAGATTAAATTGATAGATGCTGATATGTATGTTGATTGTATAGAGTAATAGTGATTAACTTACCGTTATAATATCCGTTGACGGGGATTTATGTGCTTCGAAAAACATATTGGACGGTTTTCAAGATTTAAAATTTATTGAGTTGAGATTTTTCTAGCATCCGTTATATTGATAATTTTAATCGGTTCAAAACGATTTTCTAATTTACTAAAGTTTAGAATGGACATTGATTTTCCTGATTATTTATTGAAATATAAAATATTTTGGCAATATCTTCATTAGGTAACCCAAATTTGGCCATGCGTAGTATCTTTACTTGATCACATCTCTTCCAATTTTCAATGCATGTTTTTAACTTAAGGTTGTTATTATTTTAACCTTAGTTGATCAATCTTATTCCTTTGTACCTCTTGTATAGTTTACTGGATACATCCGCTTCTTGATCAAGGAAACCATTATAAGTATCCAAATTTTAAAGAGGATTTCAACTCGTTCTTCAACTCGTTCTTGCAAAGAAAGAAAATAAATCTCATGTTCACCTTCTCATTCTCTTTCATTTTTCCACTCTTTGAAGAAAACGTGAAGGTCCTCTGTTTGCGTTTCTAAAGCTTCTATCTGAATCTTTTAGGTGTCGACAAGGTAAATTATAGGACTTCACTGCTCTTTTACCACGGGCAGACCTCCGTAGATGTCAGCTCCCTGAGTTACTTTCTCGCCGGACCACAGTGCACTCAAGATGGGTGCACAGCTCGTATCGAAGAGATCACATGGCTTTTCAACCAGATACCACAGTCCAATGTGATCCCAGCCTACGCAAAGCCTGTGGAAGTAATCATCTAATTTCGGGACATATTCACATCGCGTACCATCGTTTCTTGCCCAGTGTAATTCAAACTCCAGGTTTCATAATAGTTTCTCCGGGAAAAAAACTAATCAAGCGGTTGACCTGTGTTATAGTCGCCACTGATGCTAGCTACGAGCTTTCCTCCTCATCAGTCATCTCTAAGTGGATTCTAGGTACCGGCCACAAGTTGGAAAGAGGATGATGATATTCCAATCTGCCGTCCACTATAATTGAAGTTTTATGATGATTCACATCAATAACTACGTTGAAAATATCCACCTACTCCAATAACCTATACCTATCCATCTCTCTATAGTCTCATTAAAAGGTTCAGTGCTTGGAAACATTCACAGTTAACACCTGAATTCCTAACATTTTTACCCCTTGAAAGAACTATGAAAAAGGGTTGTCCCTGGGACTTGATTTCAACTAGAATGAAACTAAAATTTTCGCTATTTCTCAGATTTATTGTATATGACATAAGAAGCAGTACTAGTGAAGCAAGCAGTCGATTTCGAAAGAAGCCAGGAAGTGCGAATGGGAAACATGATGAATTTGATGTTTCTGCTAATCGAATCAGATGAAGTCCTATTTGGTAAACTTAGGACTAGTCACTGATAATTTTGTTAGTTTCCACTGCAGAATCTCACATGAGCCCTTCTGGCAGGCCTTCCTCCCAGAAATGAGCTAAACAACACCAGCGATCTCTCCGGCTGCGAAAATGGTGCTTCATGAGATGCTCCTCTGATTGTTGCATATGATAATATATCTCCATACACTTGTGTCCACCCAGCAACCTATGAAAAATGAAGAGAAGGGACTTAGTTTCGTCAAGCACCTATTAGAATCAATGGGAGGAGTGATGTCCATGAAGGTTATTTACTGAGCCGACCTGACTTTCCTCGAACCAGACTCTATAAGGCACGGTCGTGTTCAGTCCCAACTGCTTTGCCAAATTATTCACTAGAGTCCTTGTTCCGAGCAATGGAATAGCAGAATCTTGATCACCGCTGTCAACATTGCAAATGAAAAATCAAATCTCAGTTGTGGTCGTACCTTATACAATAGCCTACTAGTCATATACACAGTTCAGAAGAATGCCATTTTTCTGTTTACCTGTAAACTAAAACGTGGATTCCTGACTTCACTAACTCCCCCAAAATCGAAATGGTGGGTATTTCCAGATTTTGACGTTCATATTTGAGAACGCTGTAGCACACAAGAATCATGAGGGAATTCAGACGAAGGAGCATGACATGAGATGAAGAACCCAAGTCAAAAAACGAAGGATAAAGACTAGTCAGTTGAAAGTTCTGGAGAAACCACAATCATAAATGGACTTTTGGATAATCTAGAGTCATTCAGATCAATTGATGTTAGGAAGAACCAATCACATAGTCCTAGTAATGCAACACGGTTACAGAGAATCTTGTCCAGAAATAGGGAAATGTGCATATACTTTGACAAGACTCATCGAGATTACTCGCGATGCCATTTAGCCATGGACTTGTGCCTCTATAAAATGAAGGTCGAAGGAGTTAAGTCGATCCTTACTAGCTGCAAACTGTCCATGAAGAGATTCCAACCAGCCGAGCATGCAGAGCCTCCTGTACTTCTTTCCTGTTCAAGTACTTGAGGGTTTCGTCTTCTACACATACATCTATCTTCTCTGTTTGTTGCTGGAAGCAGCATAATCAAAAAAAGTTCAGGCTGTGAAGGGGAAAAATAAAAAAGTTCATCAGAATGGACGAAGATGCTCACCAGCTTATTCAAAACTGCGGACTGTGAAGAAACTGTCGACAAACAAACATCAAGAGTGACATCGTATATGTTGATGAATTTGCTTATTTCTCTTTTTGCTTCGCTGTTGACACGAGAGCAGACAGGGGTTAGGGTGCCGCTCTGTGCCTGTCTGTAAATTTGGGAGTAATTGCATATTGTGTTGAAACTTTCGTAGGTTGCGTCTGATATCAATCCATGAGACCAAAAGAATTCTGCGTGTGAGTTTAAATCGGTGTTGAACTCGAGAAGTGGATTTCCTATCTGCAGTGAGCATGAGATTTGTTGATCTCAGTAGGCATGAATACAACGTATGTGAGTTCTTAACCAAAAAAAAATACAACGTATGTGAGATGCTAATTCAAGTTTGCAGACTTTTCAGTCAAACTCACAGCAATTCCCTTCAAATTGAACAACTTGGACTGCACGATGAGCATTGCAAGTTGGGGAACATAATGACCTGGTAAGAGTGAAATTAGATAGAAGTTAAAATTCTGCTTTCATGGAACTTCCAATTCATTCAACACGCAAATCGGGCTTTCACAAAATCTTAATCACTAGTTCACCTGCATAGCTTTCTCCTGTGATGAATAAATCTCTCTCCTTGTATTCTGGGAATTTTTTGAACCAGTTACGGAGGAATGCGAGATTGTCTCTTGCTGAAATGTGGAAGCATTGTATAGCCGGTATTAATACTTAATTTCAGCTTCACATTACCTCTGTAAATAATCGCTGCACTTTAGTTTGTAAAAAATATATCGCAATTTGCAAGGAAAAGAACCTGTCATCTTGTCGTCGACAAAGCTATAATAAGAAGTATTGACAGAGTAGGAGAAACCAACTCCTGCAGGAGATTCCAGGTACAACATGTTTGCTTCTGCAAATAAATTGAAAAATGCAAGAATTAGCCAATTGCCGAATCTCCGAAGTCAGAACCATATCACAGCAATGGGATCAATGTCATATTTACCCTTGAAAATAATATATCTGATACAAGATCCGATTCAGTTTCCTTTTGATTTAAGCCTCAGCAAAGAGAGACAACTTATGAACACGTCTTTAAGCTGCTAGAGCCTGGAGGTAAAAGGATTAATTGTTCCCCCTCCTTTGTTTAGGGGAATTATGCTCACCTTCATTCCAGCTATAATCATTTTTCAGGAGTACATCTCCACTGGGCTTGAATGGTCCATGCTCGCAGAAAGCACCAGCTCCAACGGACGAACAACCAGGCCCTGCAAAGTGCAAACCCAACAAAAAAGCAAACTTTCAGTGTTTTTCAGCATGCTCGTTTCATTTCTCACCATCATTCTCTCAAAATCAGTTCAGATGGTTTTACCTCCATTGAGCCAAAGCACGAGAGGCTTCGAAGCTGGGTCAGCGTCGGCTTCGGCGAAGTAATAGAATAGGGCTCTCTGTTGCTTCTCATCGACGGTGACGTACCCTGCATACTGGCCGAAGCTAACCTTGGGCTGTCCTGGCAAGCTGGCGATTTTGTCAGCTTCTGAGGTGGTGCCTAATGTTGAGCTTGAGCACAGTGTTGCACACAGTGTTGCTGCGGCAAGCCATGGCACTAGTTGCAGATGCCTCACGACTCACGAGAGAGAGAGAGAGAGAGAGAGAGAGAGAGAGTGAACAAAATGCTGGCAAAGCAAGGAAGTGGAGAATATTTGGGTCGAAACGCAAAGTTTGGCCTTTTTGCCGAATTCTCCTGTTTCACATGTATTATTTTTTTTTTAATCTATTTATAGGAAAGTGCTTGTATGAACGCGCCCTCGGATTACAAAGTGGAGGGTCCAACCGCAGCCTTTTGACTCGCTTGGCTGGTTTCGTGTTTTTATTCTACAAAAAGCGCATAAGACGATAAGATTTTTCTTGTCTACTTTTAAGAATCAAATCAGAGCGATAATTTCTGATTGATAAGTAGTATAGGAAGAACTCAATGATAATTTTTGAAATAGTAGATATTATTCTCCCACTAAAGAAAAAGATTAGGTGAATATTGTTCTCAAATAAATGAAACTTAATAACTGATAATGATAGGAATATAAATATCAAGTATATTTTGAAGTTTGGATTATTTTAGGATTTTATAATCGATTAACACATAAGTTTGGAGATATGTTTGCTAGCCTCTTCTTCTTTGATTGCAAGAAAGTAAGAAGTATCTATTGTTGTTGAATTTTAGCATGTATTTGTTGATATATTTATTAGACATATAATTCTTAATTTTTCTTCTAATCTCGTTCAAATGAATGTAGTTGGTATTGAAAGCAACTTCACCGTTGAAATTAATGGTAATGATGAAGACAAGATGAGCAATTAAATTGAAGACGCTAGTGATAAAAGAGTCGCGACACCATAGATCATGAAGGCACGGTTGTGTTCAGTCCCAATTCCTTTGCTAAGTTATTCACTAGAGTCCTTGTTCCAGGTAATGGAATAGCAGAATCTTGATCCTCACTGTCGAATTGCAAATGAAAAATCAAAATGACATCATCATTGTTCATTATACATAGCCTCTTAAGTGATATATACAATTCCGAAGAATGCCATTTCTTTGTTTACCGGTAAACTAAAACGTGGATTCATGACTTCACTAACTCCCCCAAAATCGAAATGGTGGGTATCTCCAGATTTTGATATTCATATCTAAGAGCACTGTAGCACACAATAATTAAGAGGGAATTTAACAAAAAAGCATGTCGTTTGGTGAAGAACCCAAGTCAAAGAACGAAGGATTAAGGACTAGTCAATTGAAAGTTCTGAAGAAACCACGTCATAAATGGACTTTTAGATAATCTGGAGTCATTTAAATCGATTGATGTTAGGAGAAACCAATCATATAGTCCTATTAACGCAACAAAGCTACGGAGGATCTTGTCTGGAAATCAGGAAATGTGGATATACCTTGACAAGACTTATCAAGATTAGTGAAGGTCCAAGGAGTTAAATCGATTCTTACTCGCTGCAAACTGTCCATGTAGAGATTCCAGCCAGTAAAGCATGTACAGCCTCCTGCACTTCTTTCCTGTTCTAGTACTTGACGGTTTCGTCTTCTATACATACATCTATCTTCTCTGTTTCTTGCTGGAAACGGCATAATAAAAAAAATTAAAAAATCAACAGGTTATGAAGGGGAAAAATCAATAAGTTCATCAGATTGGATGAAGATGCTCACCAGTGTATTCAAAACCGCGGACTGTGAAGAAACTATCGACAAACAAACATCAAGAGTGACATCGTAGGTGTTAATAAATCTACTTATTTCTCTTTTTGCTTCACTGGCGATGCGAGAGCAGACGGGTGATGGTGCTGCTCTGTGCTTGTCTGCGAATTTGGGAGTAATTGCATTTTGTGTTGAAACTTTCGTAGGTTGCTTCTGACATCAATCTGTGAGACCAAAAAAATTCCGCCCGTGAGTTGAAATTGGTGTTGAACTCGATAAGCAAATTTCCTATATGCAGCGAGCATGAGATTTGTTGATCTCAGTAGGTATCAATCCAATGTATGTGAGACGCTAGTTCAAGTTTGCAGACTTCTCAGTCAAACTCGCAGCAATTCCCTTGAAATTGAACAACTTGGACTGCACGATGAGCATTGCAAGTTGTGGAACATAATGACCTGGTAAGAGTGAAATTAGATAGAAATTTACATTCTGCTTTCATGGAGCTTCCCATTCATTAAACCACGCAAAACGGCGTTCACAAAATCTTAAACACTAGTTCACCCGCGTAGTTCTCTCCTGTGATGAATAAATCTCTCTCCTTGTATTCTGGGAATTTTTCAAACCAGTTATGGAAGATTGCGAGATTGTCTCTTGCTGAAACATGGAAGCATTATTTAGCTGGTATTAATGCTTAATTTCAGCTTTACATTACCTCTGTAAATCATAGCTGGAGCTTAATTTGTTAAAAATATATTGCAATTCGCAAGAAAAAGAACCTGTCATCTTGTTGTCAACAGAGTTATAAAAAGTATTATCGACGGAGGAGGAGAAACCAACTCCTGCAGGAGATTCCAGGTACAACACGTTCGCTTCTGGAAATAAATCGAAAAATGCAAGAATTAGCCAATTACAGAATCTTTGAAGTTGGAATCACATCACAGCGAATGGGATCAATCTCACATTCACCAATTTTTTTTTTTTTTTTTGGGTCGAAGGTAGATATTGCATTCATTCATCGAAATAGACAAGTCTTACAAGACAACGATGGATAAAATTCCGAACATAGAATTTCCAAGAGAGATAAAGGAGGGTAGCTCACCCAATTTAAAGGAAGTTTCTTGGCTTGATGGGTTCTAGCCAGCCAATCCGCTGCTCGATTTGCTGCACGTGGGCAATAAACCACTCTTGCAGATACAAGATCCGATTCGGCTTTCTATCGATTTAAGTTTTTGCGAAGAGAGACGACATGTGAACTTGTATTTAAGCTGCTAAAAGTACAGGATTAGCTTTGTGCGCCCTCCTTTTTTTGTTTTTGTTTTTTTTTTTTGAAATTATGCTCACCTTTATTCTATAAAGGACTGATACTTTTCGAAAGCTTTTGTATCGTGTGTGACACTTTGACATGTATTTGACACTTTCAGACATTCTCCGATACTCAGTTAACACGTGTTGGAAAATCTAACACCTAGTCAATTTTTCTGATACTCTCCGATACTTAAGTTAGAATTCCGACATGCGAGTTTCCGACGTGTAATTCTGACACATGAGGTCAATTTTAAAAATTTTCAATAAATAATGGGTCAAAATGTATATATGTGAAAAAATAAAACAACAATAATAAAGATAATAAATGGGGAAATAAAAAAAAACTATTATTCTCTTTTTTTTGACTATTACTTTCCTTGATACACAATTCACCTCTAATTTTTTCTCTTCTCATCCGAAACGTCTGACACACAAATCTAAAATGTGAATTATTATTTTTTCTCTCTCTAAAGTTTATGAATTATTGAAATAGAGTTGAATTTATTAAATTAAAACAATGAATGATATTAATAAATAGTAGATTAATTTTTTTAGTACAAATGGTTTTACCTCCGTTGAGCCAAAGCACGAGAGGCTTCGAATCCTGGTCGGCTGCGGCTTTAGACACAGCTAAGAAATAGAAGAGAGCTCTCTGTTGCTTCTCATCCACGGTGATGTACCCTGCATACTGGCTGAAGTTGACCTTGGGGCAAGCTGACGATTTTGTCAGCTTGAGATGGTGTTCAGTGTCGAGCTTGACCATATCCGCATGTCCGGGTCAGTATTACGCTGAGGGTTGCTGCCATAAGCACTGACGTGATCAATAAGAAAAAAAAAATGGGTAGAAGAGCTAAGACTTTTATGTAAAACAGACATGACAATGACATGATGTGTTATGATAGCGTCTCGTACGAGGAGCTGCCGCCTCCTGTTTAGATAGGAAATGAATTTTTTTTATTTTTTTTTGCCAACTAGATGGAAAGTAATTTATGTGCTCGAGACTTTTATTATTTCGGATTTCAAAGGTTCAAACACATGCTGTAGTAAAAATCAACAACTTTGAAGGGATGAGAAGATGCTTGTTACCAACCGTTAGAAGAATACAAAGATGTCGCGCTTTTCAACGTTGGAAAATCACGCAATCTATGCGATTTGTCAACGTCCCTTTGTCTAAATAAGAGATCCGGTAATAGATCTAGTCTTAGAAAATGATGATAATCCGTAATGCACATGGTCGTTTTTCGGTCATATAATATTATATGTTTCACGATAATAATGAGGCATATTTCTGGCCATATATGTTTAAAAGACACAAATGTGAATTGATGTAGACATATTATTAATTAATTTGGCTTGGTCAAGAAATCCAATTGTCTATTCCAGAATAACAGTGGTCCCGATTTTTGCTTGCAATCACTCTATTATCATAGAATAGTTATATAGTTTAATTCGGTCCATGAATAATTGACCTCAAAACATGATTTAATGTTCAAGATGTCTCCAATAAAAAAATAATAATTTAACCTAGGGTCTTGCACATTGTGTGGATGAGAGTATTGGAAAATATTGAAATTTGTGAAAAATGATATTTGTAAGTTAGTTCCATTTCGGATATGTAGTTCTAAATTGATTTACAGTTAGAAAAAGGTTACTGTAGATACTATAAAACCGAAAAATGAGATCTATTGAAATTATCGACAATTATGTTGAACTCACATTAAGAAATGATAATAATATCCACGAGTGAAAGGAGCAAACAAAGATATAAATACTTAAGAGGGGACATATACATCCGCCATTTATTCAGTGCTCAAGGTAAGTTAAGAAAAAGGGCCAAGTGTTGCTTAGTCATTGCGACACGTGTCAAGACATCATAGTCTACCCGTGAGCACCACGTCACATTTATCATAGGGTTAATACCCTCAAAAATCCCAAACTGGTACACTTGTGACAAATTTACCTCAAACTATTTTTTTGACCACCAAAAACCCCAAACTGGTATACATTTGACAAATTTACCCCAAACTGGTACACTTGTAACAAATTTACCCTCTGTTAGTTTTCGTTAAATTTTATTCTCAAATTATTAAGTTAAATGACACGTGACAATTGATTGGTATATCAATTTAGGATTTTACGCTTCGTTTGTCACTGTTTACAATTTTTGTGATTTTTTTTTTGTGTTATTAATCCAATTTAGCATAGGGTATATTTGTCACAAATTTACCATTTTTGGGTTTTTTTGCAGTCAAATAATTTAGTTTGGGGTAAATTTGTCATAAATGTACCAGTTTAAAGTTTTTTATAGTCAGTTGGGGTAAATTTGTCACAAGTATACCAGTTTGGGGTTTTTTATGGTCAAAAAAAATAATTTGTGGTAAATTTGTCACAAGTGTACTAGTTTGGGGTTTTCCAGGGTATTAACCCTTTATCATATCAGATAATCCAGGCTCTTAATCGAAGATGCCTCTGTGGACCTCATGCGTTAGTAGGCAGTGATTTCCCTCTCAGGAATGAGGTGAAGAGCTGCAACGACCTCTCCGGTTGCGTGGCCGCCGGCCGGGGCAGTGTGCGAAGCTCCTCTAATGGTTGCGAACGCCAACTTGCCATACTCTTGCGTGTGTCCAGCAACCTGTAATAATCGATCGCCGAGTATCAAATGTGTGAACAATTCATGACACATGTCTGTGATTCAGCGTCACACCGAACAATTTCAACATCTATCTGTCTAGATGGAAGGGACATCAGAACACAAAACTGATTTTCCTTGGGTGAGAAATAAATAGATTGACCCGCTTGCTAGTGAACCAATCTCTGTAGCACAAAGTTGTCTTCCGTTTTAGCACCTTGGTACGATCCACAATTTTTTTTTGTCGGGCGGCCAGCAGCTGGTAGGCAAGGAAGAATAAAAGACAAAAAGCAAAAAAGAAAAAGAAAATTAACTTATTTGTACAAATTTTTCTCAAAAACAAGAAGCTATTTTTTTTTTTTCTTTTTGTTTTTGTTTCAAATTTATTTTCTAGCCAATTTTTTATTCCAAAAAATAGAAAAATTAATTGACGTTACCAAATTAATTTTTATTCTTTTTCTGTTCTAGGGAACAAAAGAACAAAATTTGAGAGAAATAGAAACGTTAGCAAACAGAGCCTTAGTTGGACATGGCAAGGAAAAGTACCAAAAAAAAAGTCATAAACTTTTTGTATTGGTATCAATTCAGTTTTAAACTTTTCAATTGGACTAATTTAGTTTTAAAACTTTTCACATTGATACCAATTCAATCCATCCGTCTAATTTAAGCCGGAAATTCTTGACATGGCTGCCGATGGTCTTATGTAGCACCACGAGGATACATTTTATAATTTTTAAATATATTTTTTTAGTTTTTTTGAATTATTTTCTCTTTTTTTTTTTTTTTTTTTTTTCTTTTTCCTTTCTCCTTACCCCTTGGCTAGTGGGGTCGTTGGCCATAGGCTAGTCGAGGCAAGGGGCTCCACACCTTCGTAGGCCACAAGTGAGGGCGTCGGCCCCCACCCAAATCTAGGTGAGGGCCTCTGTGCCCTCGTCGGCCACAGGAGAGGGCACGGCAGCCTTGGCTCGTGGCTAGCAAGGGTGTGACGGCCCTTGTCCAGATCCAGGTGAGGGCACAACGCCTTTGCCTGCCACGAGAGAGGGCATTGGGCCCTCGCCTAGATCCAAGCGAGGGCCATGACGGCCTCGCCTATGGCATCGTGGCTCTCGCCCGCCACAAGCGTGGGCCTTCGCGCCCTCCCCTGTGGCTGACAAGGACATCTTGGCCCTTGCCCTTGGTCGGCGAGGGTTGCTGTGCCCTCTCCTATGGCTGATGAGGGCGTAGAGGCCCTCGTCGGCCAACGGGCGAGGGTTTCGGCCCTCGCTTGGATCTGGGCGGAGGCTGACGCCTTCGCTTGGATCTGGGCGGGGGTCAATGACCTCGCTTGTGGCCGGTGAGAGCGCGTTGTCCCTCGCCCTCATCGGCCAAGGGTAAGGAGAAAGGAAAAAAAAAAAAAAAGAAAGAAAAAGAAAAAGAAAAAAAGAAAAGAATTAAAAAATTAAAAAATTATAAAATTTATCCACGTGGTGCCACATAAGACCGCTGGTTGCCACGTCAGTAATTTCCGGCTTAAATTAGTCAGATGGACTGAATTGATATTAATGTGAAAATGTTTAGGATTAAATTGGTTCAAAAAAAGTTTAGGACTAAATTGGTACAAATGCAAAATATTTAGGACTATTTTGGTACTTTTCCCCAACTTGACACGCTGTACAGGAGTCCCAACTCATTGCCAGCGAGAGGAGGAAAGCACAGTTAAAACCCTACTTCACCAAGACCCAATGTGTTTCAAGCATGCTCGAGAGGACTCCAGATCACACGGCCAGACAGAGGCCAATTCACACCGCTAGTTTCATGAAAGAATCATTTAACTTGCAGAGGACCTTCCAAAGATCAATCATAGGCCGAGTCATCGAACCGATTACACTTCGCAACGCCAGCTGGTATCAGTACTAAATTGTCTGCTAATGGGAAGGGAACAGCTCGACCTCGATGTTCCTATTGGAATTAAACTTATGATTGAAGAACGAACCTTCAGTTTCTTATCCCTTTTTATCAAGTAAAAGCACGCCCTCGGCTAAGCGTCCGAAACTAGTACTTTCTCCCCAAACTTTAGAACGATGACAATGATCGATGATTTATTTTAAGCCAAGAATTATTGGAGATGAAGATTGCCGACCATCCCTACAGTCCATAGTTAGGCAACGTGGGATAAGAACTAACATTCCAATCTTGGTCCATTGTCAGCATTATATCGTTTACTATGGCCATAGTTCATATAAGCAAGGGTGAGTAAAACGGACTGATTGAACTGGACCAAACCGGCCAGTTTGGTCCTATTCCAAGGAGTGTCCATCCAGTTCTTGATTTCTAAAAGTGGAATTGGTGTTCGGGCGGTCCGATTTTCGATTCCAATGGGGGAATCAAACTGCTTGTTTTTTTTTATTTTTTTTATTAAGATTGACCAAAGCAAACAATATATCAAATAATTGATATGGTATAGAGCAGTAAATAATATATTTTAATTAGTCCATAATTCATTGATTTGAGTTTTTGAGTGAATATGGGTTCAATTGAATTTATTGATACTCGAATTTGGGCTCTCTCTTAATAGTCTTCTCAGGTGAAGGTGTCAGGTTTCTATTGCGCACTCTCCAACACTCGTTTCTTGCAAATAAATAACGATGCTATTTATGAGTCTTCTGAATCAAAATCTCATATGTTTCAGCGAGAAAACACGGGGAGAAAATGAGCATCTCCGAATTGAGAGAATTAGTTTGAATGAATTCGTTGGCTTACAGAGACGGAGAACTTGCGGGTGGGTATTTTCAGTCCTTCAAGTATAAGTTCGTGTCTTCTTTTGCACATAGGCTTGATTTTGGAACTAAGTCACAATCGTTTCATGGGACAAAATACTATAAGTGTCACAACTTTTTTTTTACTTACTTAAATACCAAAAATTTTAAAAATCGATTAATTGTGTGCTATCGATTTTCCTCGCTAGAAAATCCAATGTGATATCATATATCATTCAATGTGACTCGCTAGTAAAATGAAGTTAGCAATTGAGAAGACAAACGATATCATTTAGATATCTGATTGAAGAACTCTAACCTAGCTTAAAGAAATTGGACCAAACTTCAACCTCCTTCTTCAAGAAACCTAAGCAAATCCCAATGTTTCAAATAGGGCAAATCACCTTATCAAATTCGTAATGGGGAGCAAAAGCAAAAGAAGTGGCTCACGATTGTATCAACAAAGCCAATGGTCAATGTTTTCGGTCATTGTGGGCTGCAAAGTCCAACAAGAATAACTTGGACGAGATAATTCTGGTAGGATGCACTCCTCGCATTTAAGAGATCGCATGGATTTGTTACCATATACCACAGGCCATCGTGATCCTGGCCCACGCAAAGCCTATGACTGTGATCATCTGATTTCAGGACGCATTCACATAGCATACCATCGTTTCTTGCTCAATGTATATCAAATTCCAGGTTTCGTAGTAGTTTCTCCCCGGGGGGAAAAGAGAAACAAGCGGTTGACCTGCGTTATGGTTGCCACTTATGCTAGTTATGAGCTTTCCTTCGCGTCAGTCATCTCCAAGTGGATTGTAGGCAGCAGCCACAAGTTGGAAAGAAAATAGTGATATTCCCATCTGCCATTGACTAGAATTCGCGAATTTTTATGATCATCAAATCAATAACCAAGTCGAAAATACCCACTTACTCCAGACCTATATCTGTCCATCTATCTATAATCTCACTAAAAGGTTCAGTCCTTGGAAACATTCACAAGTCAGAACATTTTTACCGCTTGAAACCTTAAGAACTACGAAAAAGGTTTGTTGTCCCTTCGTCTTGATTTCAATTATGAATGGAACTCAAATATTCTGAGAATACACGAATTATTACTTTTATATATGCTACAGAAAGCAGCTTAGGGAAGCAAATGTTTCATCTTGGAAGAAACCAAGAAACTTGCATCAGAAACATGATGAGTTTGACGTTTCTTGCTAATCAAATCAGATAAAGTCCAATTTGGTAGGACGACTCAATACTAATTATGTTTTTCCACGGCACACTCGGACAAGGGCCTTGCTGGCAATGGCCTCCCTCCCAGAAGTGAGCTACACAACACCAGCGATCTCTCTCGCTGCGAAAACGGCAGTTCATTAGACGCCTTTCTGACTGTCGCATATGATAATTTATCTCTGTGAACTTGAGTCCACCCAGCAACCTATGAGAAATGAAGAAAAGGGCCCCAGTTTCATCAATCACCTAGCAAAACCAATGGGAGGACTGATGTTTGTGAAGGTTATTTTTACTGAGCCAACCTGTTCTTGCTCGAACCAGGCTCTATAAGGCACGGTTGCGTTTAGTCCCAATTGCTTTGCTAAGTTATTCACTAGAGTTCTTGTTCCAAGTAATGGAACGGCAGAATCCTGATCCCCACCATCGAATTGCAAATGAAAAATCAAACCGATGTCATCATTGTTCATTATACATAGCCTCTCAAGTGATATACACAATTCTGAAGAATGCCATTTCTTTGTCTACCTGTAAACTAAAATGTGGATTCCTGACTTCACTAACTCCCCCAAAATCGAAATGATGTGTATCTCCAGATTTTGCATTTCATATCTGAGAAAACTGTAGCAGACCAAAATCATGAGGGAATTCTGACGAAGAAGCATGACTTGAGATGAGGAACCCAAGTCAAAGAACGAAGACTAGTCAATTGAAAGTTTGGGAGAAATCACGTCATAAATGGACTTGTAGATAATCTAGAGTCACCAAAATCGATTAATGTTAGGAAGAACCTATTGTATAGTCCTATTAACGCAACAAGGATGTGAGGAATCTTGTCCGGACATTGAGAAATGTGGATATACTTTGACAAGACTCATCGAGATTACTCATGATGCCATTTGGCCAAAAAATTGTGCCTCTAAAAAATGAAGTTTCAAGGAGATAAGTCGATCCTTAGTCGCTGCAAACTGTCCATGAAGAGATTCCAACCAGCCGAGCATGTAGAGCCTCCTGCACTTTTTCCTATTCAAGTACTTGACTGTTTCGTCTTCTATACATACATCTATCTTCTCTAAGAAACTGTCGACAAACAAACATCAAGAGTGACATCGTAGGTGTCAATATATCTGCTTATTTCTCTTGATGCTTTGCTGGCAACGCGAGAGCGGACAGGGGTGATGGTGCTGCTCTGTGCCTATTGTGTTCAAAGTTTCATAGGTTGCATCTGATATCAATCCGTGAGACCAAAAAAATTCAGCCCGTGAGTTGAAATCAGTGTTGAACTCGAGAAGCGGATTTCCTATCTGCAACGAGCATGAGATTTGTTCATCTCAGTAGATATCAATACAATGTATGTGAGATGCTAATTCAAGTTTGCAGACTTTCCAGTCAAACTCACAGCAATTCCCTTCAAATTGAACAACTTGGACTGCACGATGAGCATTGCAAGTTGTGGAACATAATGACCTGGTTAGAGTGAAATTAGATAGAGGTCAAATTCTGCACTCATGGAACTTCTGATCCATTCAACCACGCAAAGTCGTTCACAAAATCTTAATCACTAGTTCACCTGCATAGCTCCCTCCTGTAATGAATAAATCACTCTCTTCGTATTCTGGGAATTTTTTGAACCAGTTATGGAGGAATGCGAGATTGTCTTTTGCTGAAATGTGGAAGCATTGTTTAGCTGGTACTAATACTTAATTTCTACTTCACATTGCCTCTGTAAATCATCACTGCACTTTAATTTGTTAAAAATATATTGCAATTTGCAAGGAAAAGAACCTGTCACCTTGTCATCGACATAGTTATAACAAGAAGTATTGACAGAGTAGAAGAAACCAACTCTTGCGGGAGATTCCAGGTGCAACATGTTCGCTTCTGCAAATAAATCGAAAAATGCAAGAATTAGCCAATTACAGAATCTTCAAAGTTGGAACCACATCACAGCCAATGGGATCAATCTCACATTTACCCTTGAAAATGATATATCTGATACAAGATCGGATTCAGTTTCCTATTGATTTAAGCTTTAGCGAAGGGAGACAACTAAAGAACATGTCTTTAAGCTGCTAGAGCTATAGGATTAATTTTTCCCCCTCCTTTGTTTATGGGAATTATGTTCACCTTTATTCCGGCTATAGTCATTTTTCAGGAGTACATCTCCACTGGGCTTGAATGGTCCATGTTCACAGAACGCGCCAACTCCAATGAATGAACAACCGGGGCCTGCAAAGAGTCAACCCAACACACAAGCAAACTCCAGCGGTTTTCATCATGCTCATTTCATTTCTCACCATCACTCACTCGAATTCAGCTCAGATGGTTTTACCTCCGTTGAGCCAAAGCCCGAGAGGCTTCGAAGCCAGGTCGGCTTTGACTTCAACGAAGTAATAGAAGAGAGCTCTCTGTTGCTTCTCATCCACGGCGATGTACCCTGCGTACTGGCCGAAGCTGACCTTGGGCTGTCCCGGCAAGCTGATGATTTTGTCAGCATCTGAGATGGTGTTCAGTGTCGAGCTTGAGCACATTCGGGTAAGTGTTACACTGAGTGTTGCTGCGATAAGCCATGGCACTAGTTGTGGATGCATCACGAGCGAGAGAGAGACAGAGGGAGAGGGAGTAAAGAAAATGCCAATGGAACAAAGTGGAGAATATTTGGGTGGAAACGTAAAGTTTGAGTAGTTTGCTCAATTCTTGAATGTCGCAATTATATATATTTACATTACTCTTTTGTTTTGCATCTTTGTTTCCGGGAAGACCCTTTTATTTATTTATTTATTTACTTTTTCTCATTGACCAAGTCAGTGGTTATGAGGATGCATCACGAGCGAGAGACAGAGGGAGAGGGAGTAAAGAAAATGCCAACGGAACAAAGGGGAGAATATTTGGGTGGAAACGTAAAGTTTGACTAGTTTGCTCAATTCTCGAATGTCACAATTATATATATTTACATTACACTTTTGTTTTGCATCTTTGTTTCCGGCAAGACCCTTTTATTTATTTATTTACTTTTTCTCATTGACTAAGTCAGTGGTTATGAGGATGCATCACGAGCGAGAGACAGAGGGAGAGGGAGTAAAGAAAATGCCAACAGAACAAAGTGGATAATATTTGGGTGGAAACGTAAAGTTTGACTAGTTTGCTCAATTCTCGAATGTCACAATTATATATATTTACATTACTCTTTTGTTTTGCATCTTTGTTTCTGGGAAGACCCTTTTATTTATTTATTTACTTTTTCTCATTGACCAAGTCAGTGGTTATGAGGATGCATCACGAGCGAGAGACAAAGGGAGAGGGAGTAAAGAAAATGCCAACGGAACAAAGTGGAGAATATTTGGGTGGAAACGTAAAGTTTGACTAGTTTGCTCAATTCTCGAATGTCACAATTATATATATTTACATTACTCTTTTGTTTTGCATCTTTGTTTCCGGGAAGACCCTTTTGTTTATTTATTTACTTTTTCTCATTGACCAAGTCGGTGGTTATGAGGATGCATCACGAGCGAGAGACAGAGGGAGAGGGAGTCAAGAAAATGCCAACGGAACAAAGTGGATAATATTTGGGTGGAAACATAAAATTTGACTAGTTTGCTCAATTCTCGAATGTCACAATTATATATATTTACATTACTCTTTTGTTTTGCATCTTTGTTTCCGGGAAGACCCTTTTATTTATTTATTTACTTTTTCTCATTGACCAAGTCAGTGGTTATGAGGATACGCCTATGATTTTTTGTCAAGACGAGCTAAGACTTCTATACAACGTCCGTATGATATGACATGACTTGTTACCGTAGCGTCTTGCATAGATGTGAGAGGCAGCTACCTTGCATTAGATAGGAAATGATTTTTTTTTTTTCCTTTTGTGAAATAGAAAGCAAGCAATTAATGTGCTCGAGACTTTTTATGTTTTCTTATTTCAGGATTTCAATGTTTCGAACAGATGCTGTAGTAAAAATCAACGAGAAAATTTCCTGGTTTCAACTTTAAGGGATAAGAAGATGCTGGTTGCCAACTCTTAGAAGAATACAAGGATGTCGCGCTTTTTTAACATTGGAGAATCACGTAGTCTATGCGATTTGACCACATCCCTTTGTCTAAGTATTAGATCTAGTATAATATAAAAAATAGATGCAGCCTTAGAAAATGACAACAATCCAAAATGCGTATGGTCGTTTTTTGGTTACGCAATATAATGTGGGCAAATGTTCCATGACAATAACGAGGTATATGCCCAATCATACATGTCCCTAAAACACGAATGTGAATTGACGTTGACAAGTTACTAATTACTCTGGCTTGGTCAAAAAACCCAATTGTATTCCAGAACAGCGATATTCCCAAATTTTTGCCCTCAATTTCTCCATCATCACCAAATAGTTATGTAGTTTAATTCGGTCCAAGTATAATTGACCTCAAAAAATGATTTTACGTTAGAGATGTCTCTATTAAAAATAAAAATAAATTTTAACCTAAGGCCTTACGCATTGTGTGCGGATAAGAATACTGGACAATATTGCAATTTGTAAAAAGTGATATTCGTATGTTAGTTCTACTTCGGATATGTAGTTCTAAATTGTTTTAAAACCCGAAAAAAGGGTCGTCATAAAATTGAAAGGATGAGATTTCATGAGATTATTGACATCTTGAACTCATATTAAGAAATGATAATAATATCCACTAACGCGAAGCAAGCAAATCATGATATAAATACTTAGACGGGACAATATACATCCGCTTTTTATTGAGTACTCAAGGTAATTTAAGAAAAAGGGCCAAGTGTCGCTTAGATGCTGTGCCACGTGTCAGGACCTCGTATGTCTACCCTTGAGCACCACGTTACATTTATTATATTAGATAATCCATTCAATCTCAGGCTCTTCATCGAAGATGCCTCTGAGGACCTCATGGGTTGGTGGGCAGTGATTTCCCTTGCAGGAATGAGGTGAAGAGCTGTAAAGACCTCTCAGGTTGCGTGGCCGGCGCAGTGTGCGAAGCTCCTCTAATGATTGCGAACGCCAACTTGCCGTACTCTTGCGTGTATCCAGCAACCTGTTATCATCAAACGCCGATTGTCAAATGCGTGAACAATTCAGGGCATATGTCTGTGATTCGGCATCGTACCGTACAATTTCAACGTCTATCTGTCCAGATGAAAGGGACATCAGAACACAACACAGATTTTCCTTGAGTGAGAAATAAGTAGATTGACCTGCTTGCTAGTGAACCAAGCTCTGTAGGACAAAGTCGTGTTCAGTTTCAGCACATTGGTTGCCAAGGCGTCGACCATAGTCCGAGTTCCGAGGAAGGGGATGACTGCGTCTAGATCCCCACTGCCAAAATCATAAAAAGAAAAGATGATCGATCACAATATTATGTCAGTTAAATGTGACCTTATCGTAAAAGCCAATCAATCTTAGAGGAATATTTGATGATAGACCTGTAAACAAGGACTCGGAGGCCAGACTTGACAAGTTCTCCCAAGACCGGGATCATACTTATATAAAGATCCTCAAATCTGTAGTTTTATTGACGTCACTGCAGAAGAACAGAACATATTAATCAGTAAGCAGATGCTAATCTTGTTGACACTTGCCTAACCGATAAGATGAATTTATTATGTGATAGCGATAGTAATAGGCATTTGCATAAAATCTTTTTGTGGTTACCTATGTGCTTGATACCGTGATTAGAACAACATATGACAGAAGAAACTCATGCGGTTTGATGATTGATCATCTATTTTCACTCAATCTGAGTTTATCATTTTCCTAGTCCATTTAGTCCTTAATTCTTTAGCAAGAAAGCTTCCTCTAAAGAAGAATTGAGTGAGCTCGAAAGAATTCCTGATTCGAATTTTACTTCTACTGTGACAAGCTGCAATGCTATGCCACTATTTTCAGGGAGAGGCAAAAGGAGAGGAGCATAAGTACTCGCTGCACGTGTTCCAGTGTCCGACTCCAACAAGCTTGGCATGGAGTGCATCCTGTACGTCTTTACGGTTAAAGTACTTGATGACATCTTGTTCTTCGCAGGGATCTTTAGTTTCCAAAAAGTTCTGTATGCAAAATACAAAATGCAGGGAATGAGTTGAATGAGCTTCCGGAACATGGATATAATAGTTCTATCTAGCAGTTACTGATTCGAAATTTGGTCTCGGTCTCGCTCTCACTTGATAGTTGATCAAGTCTTCTGATGCAAGGGAGGATGGCAATGAATGCGCTGTGGTGAGCATCTTATAGAAAATGTTCAATGTGGATTGCCCCGACGTTAGGCAGATGTCAGCAAGGACGTCGTACTTATCAATCGCCTTGGTATCATTAAGTTCTTTTGCTGCCTTTATCACAACCTCTACACATTCGGAAGTCAGATTCCTCGATCTGATTTCACGCAAAAGCCGAGTGTAATTACAGACGTTTTGAAAGAGTAGCTCGGTTTGGTCTGACATCATCCCGTGGGACCAGTAAAATGTGGTCATGGTGTTCGTATCAACCTCATAATCCAGTAAAGGATTACCAATCTGCAAATTGTGGCCAAATAAGTAGTCAAATTGGAGGGGAAAAAGTGGAATAATAGTCAAAAAGGGCTTTAGGAGTCTCTTAAAATCGATTCCTTTTATTGAATAGATCTTATCATAATTTCGAATATGCAATTCGAAAAAGGGATCGAATAGGAATTGATACTCTGAATCATAGAACTGTTAATGAAATAAAAAAAGACTCACCGCTATGCCCTTTAAATTTATCTCCACCTTGTACTGGACAATGAGCCGTGCAAGCTCCGGCACATAGTGACCTGGGTACAAAAAACGATCAAGTCATTAATTTTCTGGTTGGTTTCGTTAGATCTGCTCTAGAAGTCCTGAAATAGGTACATATTTAAAAAATATGCAGGTAAGTTCGCCTAAATAGTGGAATTTAACTAGACCGACTCCATAATCCTAAATTAATTCACTCGATCCGATCGGATTAATATCTATGTGTACAACTGAAATGGTACCTCCATAACTTTCCCCGGTGATGAAGAAGTCTCTCCCTTCGTACTGCGGGTATTTGGTGAACCAGCGCTGCAGGAACACTAGATTGTCTTGTGCTATAGTAGAAGGGAAACCATTTATCAGTTGCATTTACAATGTTCACGGTATAAGTTAAACTGTAGTGATTAGAGTCATAAATAACCAAAGCTTCATTTTTCTTTTCTATCAAATAGCAGAGTTGATCATTACACCTGTTATATTGTCAGTAATGCCCTTGTAAAATGACTGATTAGTTGAGTAAGAAAAGCCGACTCCCGCTGGAGACTCCAAGTATAGGAGATTGGCCACTGCAATATTAAGCCAACTCAGTTGTCATATTTCCAGGGAATGCAAGCGAAAGGTTTCTGACAAGGAAGCATTAGCTTCTATCTCCTCACTAATAAGCACTTAATCAGCGTCATATCAAAAGAAAGTCATGATATGTTTGTTCTATTCACAGTTATGAAGTGGCTCTTAAAAAATGATATCACTAGATTTTGCTTGTTTAGCGGATATCTAGTTGCTAACCCATATGAACATAGGCAAGAAAAAAGTTCGTCACATCAGCTAAAAAATTTGAGTTCAAAAAGTAACGTTCCTTTGTTCCAACTGTAATCACGTTTTACCAGATCCACTCCCTTCACTTTGAAAGGGCCATGCTCAGTGAAAGCTCCATACCCCAAAGAAGAACAGCCAGGCCCTACATTAGGAGAAAAGAAAAAGAAAAGGCGAGATAAACTATCAAAATAATTGAACAAATTGTGTATACCTGCTTGACAGATCAAAATGCATAATAATTAAGATTTGATGTTCATTCTGCTGCTATAATTGAAGGATGAAGTACATAGAACTTTACAGAGGAGACAGCATTGAAGTTTTCATAAGTAACAGAGGGATCTGCGGTTTTGTTACCTCCAGTTAGCCAGAGAACAAGAGGCTTAGAGTCAGGGCTTGTCTCTGCCTCCACAAAGTAGTAAAAGAAAGCTCTTGGTGGGTAGTCACCCACTGTGATATAACCTGAATAGTGGCTGAAATTGATGCTTGGTTGACCGGGCAAGCTCACGATTCTATCGGAGAGAGATGTCACTGGCTTGCATGCCTGCATGAGGATTGAGCAGGTGATTACTGTTAGGATGAGCCATGTCTGGGACATAATTGATTGAGGGTGAGTGAGTTGCTGGTTTCTTGCTTTGCTCTTGGAGCCTGGAAGTAAGTTGCTATTTATAGAGACGGGAAAGAAAGGACTAAGGGCATGTCGACTTTTCGTTCCCGTTAAAAGACACATGAAAAGCAAAATATCCTAAGACTCATGCATGCTCATGCGTCCTAGCTAATGGTGCAAATCGTTTCGTGATACATGAGATTTTTGAGACATTCGTTGGAGATTAAAGTAAAATTTGTTCCTTCACTGACTCAGTGAAAGTCAAACTAGAATCTGGAAAAGTGCCGAGATTAGTCTGGCTTGAATTTACTACGTTCGGACAGATTCAGCTCAAGTTGGCACGCTGAACAGGAGTCTCAACTCATTACCAGCGAGAGGAGGAAAACGCAGTAAAAACCCTCCTTCACCAAGGCCTAGTGTGTCTCAAGCATGCTTGAGAGGACTCCAAATCACATGGCAAGACAGAGGCAAATTCACGCCACTAGTTTCGTGAACGAATCATTTGACTTGCAGAGGACTGTCCAAAGATCAATCATAGGCCGAGTCACACTTCGTAACGCCCAGTTGGTGTCGGTACTAAATTGTTTGCTAATATGAAGGGAACAGCTCGACCTTGATGTTCTTAGACGTAAACTTATGACTGAAGAAGACACCTTCAGTTTCTTATCCCTTTTTATCAAGTGAAAGCACACCCTCAGCTAAGAGTCCGAAACTTAAGCACTCTCTCTAAACTTTGGAGCGATGACAATGCTCGATGATTAAGCCAAGAATTGTTGGAGGCGAAAATTGCCGACCATCCCGACCATTTATAGTTAGGCAGTGCGGGATAAGAACTAACATTCCCATCTTGGTCCACTGTTAGTATGATATTGTTCACTCTACCTGTCTCTCATATATGTAGGGGTAAGCAAAATGGACCGATCGATCGAACTGAGATCTGTCTGAATTGGACTGAATCGACCAGTGTGGTCTCGTTCTGAAAGTGCTAATCTAGTTTCCGGTTCCTAAAAATGGAATTGGTGTATGGACGGATTGTTTTTATTGAGAATAGTCAAAGTGAACAATATATTGAGTGAGTTATTTTAGGAATGTCATAATATGATAAGGTGGACTTGTAACGATCTAGTTTGACGAAAGTAGGAAGTGGTTGTCAAGATTAGAGAACCTGAACAAAGAGTAGCTCATAATAACTTTTAAGATGACGAATGAAACAAGAATTGAGATATATTATACACACACGAAAATTGGAATTAATTAATAAAGGCATCTTTTGACGCAGTGATAATACTTACCCTTAAAATCCCAAAGTTAAGTGTGCTCAAATAGAAGTACTCCCAAGATGGATGACCTCTTGAAATGGTGTCCACCTGTATGTTGAAAGATAAAATCATGAAGCTCAGTATGAGACAGGCCATAAAAAATAATACCTCAAATAAGTTATTTCAAGGATGTCTTGGCATATATTCCAGTGCCTTTTCTTCATCTATCCTTTCTCTTCGAACATGTAGGCGTACGTCTATCAGGATGTTCACGCGAAGAAAGAGGAGAGAGCCAGCTTTGCAAAGTTGGGTAAATGTACGTAATCGTCTCTCGTGATTCAGTGACTCATCAAGATTTGATTCCATTGTGGATCGGGAATACTTGGCGGACATTGATTCGATCGACCACGAGAAACACGTGCATGGATCGAGAGGTCATCCAAGTATTCAAATCCACGTGGAAGCATATGTATGGTTTTGGTTTTGGTTTTTTTTTTCTTTTGGGGGGGAGCAATCATTGGACTCCGGGCCCGACGTCTCCCACGAAGATTCACGGTACAAAAGCACATGCACGCACGCATAGAGTAGTGGTACCAGCATCGGCGAAGTAGCTTTCGCATCAGACAATATGAGTGACGGTGGGCATGAGACGCTGGCCTTCGACACCGTGCGATCACACCATTCGCTAGTTCTAATTGGATAAATAAATATCTCAAATTTAAATTTAAATAATAATTTATTAAAAAAGATTGATTAAAAATCGGACAAAGAAGCTCTTCTTTTTTGGATTTGCTTTTGGACATACAAAAGAAAGCAGGGAAAATATCATTTGTCACTACAAGACAAAAATGGTCTCATATATTTTATTATATTTGGATAACTTTTAAAGGTAGAGAGTTCTTTTGTCAAACCCTAACTCTTCCCACAGAATCCGTATAAAAGAAAAGAAATGATTTCTTGTGAGACCCCCTCTTTGTATATATAGCCAAGAAGCCTAATGAGGAGCCGTTGAAGCTAAGAATAGCCGCACAAAGCCAGAAAGCCGACAAGAAGCAAATTGCCGTACGAAGAAGGGAAAATTCAAGAACGACGCACATTCCTGATTTTCAATCACACAAGAAGAGTATTGCTTGGGTTTGAACACGTGGTGATTTGTGCAGTGAGTTTACATCTAAATTGAGTTGTTTATTTATAAACACTTTAGATTTGGCTTTAAATTTATGTGTAGGAAACACTCGAGTATATTAGCAATTGTAAACTCTGATTCTCCGATTATAATAGATTATTTTCTATTGATTTTTCTCGTCGATGTAGATATCGACACTCAGATTGAACTGCGTAAATTTTTAATATCCTATTATTCCTCATTTACTTTTTTGGTGATTGTGCATTGACTTAATTTGCAAGATTTTGTCATTTCCATGTATTATATTTCAACAATTGGTATCGGAGCTTGGGATCAGATTTTTTTATTATAATTTGGGGCTTTTGTTTGTCTGATTATTGTCTTGAAATTCTATTATGGCAATTATGTCTAAGACGAATGTTGAAATTGACAAGTTTAACAGGAAGAATAACTTTGGATTATGAAGCATCAAGATGTATGCACTATTGACAACCCAAGGTTTAGGTAAGACATTGGATGGTGAACATGAGTTGTCGATTATAATGAAAGCATCTGAGGGAGTACAGCTAATGGAAAGAACAAATAGCACAATCTTGTTGAACTTGTCGGATGAGATGCTAATAGAGGTGGCCGAGGAAAAGGATGCCGTAGCATTATGGGCAAAACTTCAGTTACTCTATGCAAAAAAAAGGTTTGAACAATTGCTTGTATATGCTAAAGAAAATGTTTTAATATGGATATACTGAAAGTACGTCTATCAGATCCCACTTGGATGAATTCAATAAACTCACATGGATTTGAAGATTGTCGGTAAGATACTTGGTAATGAAGAATGGCGCATGATGTTGTTAGCTTTTTTACTAGAGTTATGATCGGAAGAGGTAAAATCCACTCTACTCTCTAAGGAGTGGCAGAAAAAGTTGCGAGGTAACGATTTGACGCAAGGGATGGCATAAGTCCTAACAATTCGGGGTAGAGAACAACATCGATAGCCTAGTGGTAGCAGAGGTAAAAGCAGATTAAAATCATGCCATAAAAAGTCCAAGGGATGCATGAAGTACTTTGAGTATCACGAGAAATGACACGTCATGAGAGATTGTCCAAAGTAAAAGAACAAAGGTAATAGGTAGAATGCTACAACCAGTGTGGTGATGCTACCAAATAGAGCACTAGTTATGCAAAAGCTATTTTATGCATGACCACTAGTTCGTTAGGAGGCAAATGGGTACGAGATTCAAGGTGTTCTTATCATATAATGCCTCATAAGAACTAGTTTACTACTTACCATACTACAGATGGTAATAGAGTTCTTTTGGGGAATAACGCAATCTATAAGGCTGTGGGAATATGGCCAATTTGGATTTGAATGCACAATGGGGCGGTGCGCATATTAACAAACGTGAGGCATATACCAAAGCTCAAGAAGAACCTTATTTCTCTAGGGACACTCGATGACATCGAGTGTAGGTATGTCGTTGAAGGTAGAGTACTTAATATCTCTCAAGGTGCCATGACAATGATGAAAATGAAGAAGGTGAATACTCCCTATCATTTATTAGGAGAGATTGTGACCGAAATTGCTTTATTTTCATTAGATGAGTCATACTCTGACTAGACTCAATTATAACATATGCGTTTAGGACACATGAGTGAGGCATGTATGACAATACTGAGTGAGAGAGAGTTGTTGAAGGGTTAGAAGATAGGGAAGCTAGACTTTTGTGTGCACTGTATTTTTGAGAAGCAACGCTGAATTAAATTTACTATAGTTATTTATTCGACCAAGCGACTAATTAAATACATTCATTCAGATGTTCGGGGCTCATCTCCTGTTCCTTTGAAAGGAGGTGCCCAACGTATGCTGACATTTATCGACAATTATTTGAGGAAAGTATGAGTATACTTTTTGAAGCATAAATATGATGTGTTTGATCGCTTCATGAAATTTAAGACATTGATTGAGAGCGGTCAAATAAACAAATCAAGTGCTTGAGAACCGATAATATCATGAAGTTCTATAGTAAAGATTTTACTGAGTTCTGCAAGAAAGAAGGGATTGTGAGACGCCTCACAGTACTTAGGACACTACAACATAATGAAGTGGCATAATAGAAGAACAAAACTTTGCTTGAGTGAGCTTGATACAAGCATTCACATGCAAGACTTGGCAAGAAATTTTGTGTTGAAGCAGTAAACATGGCATGTTATCTAGTTAATCAATCTCTATCATTTGTTATCAAGTGGAAGACTCATAAGGAAATATGGTCAAGGAAACTTGTTAATTAATCCGAACTACATATATTCGAATATCTTATGTATGCTCATGCAAGTTATGGTAAGCTTGAGCTGAGGGTGAAAAAGTGCATGTTTCTGGGTTATGTACATGGGTTGAAAAGTTACCGGCTATGGTGTACTTATCTCAGATCACCTAATTTTCTAATCAGTAAAGATTTGATCTTCAACAAGACTGCAATGCTTTAATAGAGGAGTTTTGAGACATGACCAGTAGAGAAGACAGATTATCGTGTCATTATTGAGGTGGAGCTTCAGGTGGAGACTCCGGAGACTTCTAAGGTAATAGAAGTTAAGACTATAGATGAAGTCATAGTTCTTGAAGTTAGTGATAATGGACAACAGCTGCAGCACATTATAATCACACAAAGACGAAAAAGGCCAATTAAATCACCAGTACATTGTGGTTATACATATTTTCCTTATGCATTGATCGTGGATGATGAGGTGGAGATAGACAAGCCTTCGTCTTACTTTAAGGCGATGGCTAGTTCGGAGTCATTGCAATGGCTATGGGTTATGAGTGAAAAGATTGAACCACTCCATCAAAATACGAAATGGAAGCTAGTCAACGTACCCAAGAGCTAAAAGATTGTTGGAAGTAAATAGGTCTTTAAACGAAAGGGAGGCATTCTCAATGTCGAGGCTGTGAGGTATAATGCGAGACTTGTGGTGAAGCAATATATATAGTGGGAGGGCATTGATTATAATGTGATGTTCTCTCCTGTGATAGGATATACTTCTTTTCGTATTTTACTTGGCTTAGTTGCTACACAAGATCTTGAGTTAGAGCAATTGGATATGAAAACTGCGTTTCTTTACGATGAGTTGGATGAGCGAATTTACATGAGGTAGCTAGAGGGATTTGCTATTCCGAGTAAGGATAATATTTGCTTGTTAAAGAATCTTTATATGACCGAAACAGTCTCTTAGGCAATGATATAAGCATTTTGATATTTTCATGGCTCATTAGGACTACTCGAAAAGTTAGATGGATAGTTACGTTTATTTTAGGAGATTGAAGAATGGTTCTTTAATTTATCTACTTTTATATGTTGATGACATGTTGATAGCAATTAAGTTTATGTCTAATATTGATGTGTTGAAGAGGTAGTTGAGTGCTAAGTTTGACATAAAAGATTTAGTTATTGTAAAGAAGATATTGGGTGTGGAGATTTTGTGTGATAGAGCTTCAATAATTTTACGTCTATCTCAGAAGAAATATATTGAGAAGATTGCGGTACGTTTTAATACGCAATCGGCGAAATCTATAAGTACACATTTATTGAAGCACTTTAAACTTTAAGATAAATTATCATTGCTGACTGAGAAGGAGGAGGAGCATATGTCCCGTATTCTTTATTCTAGTGACGTTGGTAGTATAGTTAGTCGCTATATGATGCGTCATGGTAAATCTCGTTGGGAAGCTTTGAAATGGATCCTAAGATATTTGAAGGGACAATAGACGTGTGTATAGTGTACCGGGTGGATAGCAATGGTAGTGAGACTATTGGTTTTGTGAATTCGGATCACGCTAGTGACTTGGATAATTGCAGTTCTTTAGTAGGGTACGTGTTTATGCTAGCAAGTGGTTTAGTAAGTTGGAAAGTGTCGTTATAGGATCACATTGACTTGTTTTTAACTAAGATAGAGTACATGACACTAGCCTTTATAGCGAAGGAAGCGATGTGGCTACAAAGTTCTTGGATGTTGGGTTAGACCAAAAAAGTGTTGATATTGTCACACCCCAAACTTTCGAGCGCACAGACATCCCTCCTCGGTCGATTAGCTACAACGTCTTAGGACGTGTCGCCAACCCATTCTTTTCATCTTTTGATTAAATGCAAACGGAAGCATATTATAAACACCCAATCAAACATAATAGCATGGGTAGTATAAACACAATTGCAAACATTTCCAAAAGCACTACTTTTATTTATTTATTATTAACCCTAGGAAATTTAGTAATTACAAGCTCATTGCAAAAATGCGACTTCCTATGCGACCAATATACCAAAAGGGTTAGAAAGGTCGTGGTTAACCCAACTCTTTTATCACGGGAGCTATCCAAAAAATGATTCCCACATCATCACTGGTTTGCTAAAGCAAGCCATCCGACCTTAGAAAAGGACTAATGGGATCCCCATCGAATCTAATGAACCAGGCCACAAAATGATGGGGAATCAGATGATCTACTCCCTTGTTAACCCATAAAGTGGTGGTGTAGTTTAGAAAAGTCACCTTGGTCCCCGTCATTGCATACTTGACCACAATCCATTTAGAGGACATAGGGACCCCAAAAGGAACAGGATGCACATTCATGACTACAGGCCTAAAAACATTTAAACAACAATAAGTGAGATAAAAAATCTCAGTGAGTCAACAATGCAAGCCTCGATTAGGATGTCAATTCATTTTAGAAGCAACCTAAACATGCAACATGACATATTCTTACTTCATTTTGGCACGCCCCTGCATTTTTTAACTATCACAGGCAAACAGCAATGTAACGCATATAACTTAAAATCAGAACACATCTCATAAATTTTCCATCCATAATGCATTCACACTTGTTCTAATTATTACAACCACTTAGGGCACGACCAACACAAGTGTAATGACCCCGACTCCATTCCCAGGGTCGTGAGTAGTGGGGGTTATTTTCGCGATGTCCTAGGCTCATTGCCGTCTCGTTCTTTTTATCTTTTCATTAAGCACATGTGGAAGCGTTACAAACAATTCCCAGACAACAATAAACAACCAAGAAAACAACCACTTGCAAATATACAATTATATCAGTTATATTTACAGGCTCATTTGTCACGGGCCATTATATTTACAATTACTAAATTTTTTGCGCTCCAAAGACCGGGTAAACCTCAGCTCCTCTAGCAAGACTGCAACTCTAGCACTAGTGGGAGACCTCGATGCCTACAATTCCAAAAAAACAATGGGGTGAGTCATAAATTCAGCAAGTAAAACCCACTAATTTCCAGGTAGGAGGATGCCTCGCCTATCAACAAGTATATAATTCATCCAAAACATTAGTTGATGATAGATCAATAACAAAACAAAATTTTTGTCTTGGATAAAACATGAGAAATCCTCAATCAACCGTATGCAAGCATAAACCAATATTCATCCACAATGTGAAGAACTCATGCCTCACTCAATATTATACAAGTATAAACAAGATCCATTTCAAAGTATGTGGAATTCAAGCCTCACTCAACATTATGCAAGCATAACCAAGATCCGTTTTGTAATATGAGAAACTCATGCACCCAGGATTCATTTATTAATAGTTGAAATCCATCAACTCTTCCGGAATTCACCGGGCATCCGAACTTAATTAGGCAACATCCCTTAATCGAAGGGTGACGGCTAGAATTATTACAACATCCCGTCCTTTTGATGAAGCATCCCGTTGGCGTGGGAGGCATCCAGTTGGCGAGGGGCTATCGTCGCCGAATCTATCGGTCGACGACATAAATTAGTCCATAGTGGGTCCATGCATCAAGCATCACAATCCGGTTCTTATCTTCGCTTTTAGTTCAAGGGCTCGAAGGCGTGCCATGCATAAGTGTGTGAAATGACTTATCGAAATCGAGACGTTCTACATACCAAGTGCAAATTAAGGATCGTGGCTTGATCCGACACATTTGAGCACCGATTTAGTACCTAATTTGGCTTGAGAACGATATACCTCGATATTGCGCTGAGACCATGAAAGGACTAATTCGACGTGATCCCACGTACATTCAAGGCCAATGAAACCTCTTTTCAAAGCTCGGGGCATGAACTAGAACATGTATTTTTGAAAATGGTTAGAAATAGTTTTGTAAGGAAATACCGAGCTTTCGAAACGCGGACCTATGGAGTGCCATAACTTTGGAGAAATGGACACTTAAGTGCCATAATTTACGAAAGGTATACTTAAGTACCAAAACCGGAGCAAAATGGCTCATTTGAGTGTCAATTCGACCAAATTGCATACGTTACATTTTTTCGGCGAAGTAAGTGCAAAACGACACCGTTTTGCATGCTGACATGGCCAAATAATGCAAAAACGGCGTCGTTTTGGGCTGACGTGGTAAAAAATAATATAAAAATTAGAAAAAATTAAAAAAAATGGGGGGAGCCGGTTGAGGGCTTAGTCTCAGCCGCTTTGCCGCCTTCCCCCCCGTCGCCAAGGGAAGGGTTGGCGGCGAGGGGGAGGGTCGGCGGGGGTCGTGACCCTCGCCCAAATCCGGGGGGGAGGAGGAGGGAAGCAACCGGTGGTTGAGGAGGAGGAGGGAGGGGTGGTGGCGAGGGCGGGGCTGCGAGCCCGGCCGACGACCTTAGTCGACTAGTGGCGAGGGCTTGCGTGCCCTTGCCCAAATCTGGGGTGAGGACACGCAAGCCCTCACCGCCCGATTGGCTAGGGTCATTGGCCCTCGGCCGGGCATGGCGGCCTCGGCCGACCCTCCCCACCTTCCGGTGACGGTGGGGAGGCGGCGGCGGCGAGGGCTCAGCCCTCAACTGCCGGCTACCTTCCTCCTCCTCCGTTTCCATTTTTTTAAAAATAAATATAAATTATATTATTATTTTGTTTTAAATTAAATTAAATTAAATTTTATATTATATTAAAATTCAAATTATGCCAAAACAACATCGTTTTGGCTCTCTGGCGAGCCGCCTTAGCGAGAAATATTATATTTAAATGCCATGTATGATTTCCAGCTGGTTTCACCGGATGTGGCACTCAGGTGTCCCACTTTTCTTCAAATGTGGCACTTAAGTGTCCCTTTGGGCAAAGTTATGGCACTTGTAGTGTACTTTTCTCCTGAGCTTTCATAAAAACGCTTTTCAAATAGATTTGTATCAAGGCAAAAACCAAAGCATATCCAATAAACACATGAACCGGGCTTCTTCCAAAGCAACTCAAAGCAAAGTGTGAGCCAAAGCTCATCTAACAAAAATTGAATTCAGTCAATGAACAAGGTCTAAATTGATCCAAGTAACCACAACCAAACCTCAAGCAAGAACATATTCATAGCATTTCAATCAAGGACTCGCCATACGATTGGATTAGCGTAACACAACACCATAACCAAATATTAGTAAGTTCTACTTACAACACTTCAAGGAACGGCCTAGGTAACCGAGCAACATGTAGGCAAGCAAACAAGCAAGAGGTGAGTGGCCATGAGAAAGAGGGAGAGGGCAGCGATGAGGGTGAGATCGAGAGAGTGAAGAAGGAAGAGAGGGTGGTATAGAAATGAGGGGGGAATGCCTCTATTTATAGGCAAACCCCTCATGATGTTCTTCCTAAGTGGACAAATCATCTTCATATAGGTGGACAATCTAGGTTGAGTGGGTAGCAAGCTAAAGAGATGGGTGGCAAGTCTAGTTCTTAGGAGAAACACTAGCTCATCTTTCCAATGGTCCACCTAAGAGATTGAGTCATCATGAAATAATTACATGTAATTATTGCGGGGACACTTAAGTCAATGACTAAGCCTCTCTCGTTAATTGCCCAACTTGCTCTCCAAGTTTCTTCTCTCTAACACACTAAGGTCCAAAAGTATTTAATGTACCCTCATCTTCAAGCCAAGAAGACTCTAGATTGACTTTCTCCTCAAGTTAGATGTGCAACCCCCTCCTCTCCAAGTTGGGTGTGTGGTTCTCTCGTTCTAAGGCGAAAACAATTTTGAGCAACTTTCAAAATCAGTACCATTATCTTATTAAATAGGCTTGAAAATTTATAAAATTTTAAGATGTTGTAGAGAAGACTTTAAAAAATTATTCATGAAAGAATCCAAGCCAAATTCTTTCTATGGAAAGAGCAACAAATCATTGAACACGACCCAAAAATTCATCTGTCGAGCAGATTCAATGGTCGAGAGAGAGAGAGAGAGAGAGAGAGAGAGAGAGATTCATTTCAACATCCAAATTTTCACAAAACTCTTTGAAATTTTAATATGTTGTAGATATGGATTTAATTTAAAAATTTTGTGAATGAAGTATGTCCAAATTCGAAAGGAAAGATTTTATGAAAATTCGAGAAAGCAACTTGGTCACCGTTTTCACTATACTGGGCAGGTTCTATATGGTAATTGATTGGGCCTTCGTCCCAATAATTTCACCTCAAAAAAATATGAAATTTAAATATGTTATAGATTAAGATGTTTTGAACAACTTTCATGAATGAAGTTTCTTCAAATTCGAAGTACAAAGAGCTCTATAAAATTAGAAAGTAGGAAAGATCCAGTAGTTTCGAAAATCAAAGGTAGCATATTTAATTGGAGAGAAGTGGCGCCCTATTTGGTCAAGAAGCATTAATTGTTGGACATCCTTATCCTTCAAGTTTCCAACTAAGTCTTAGGTTAGCTTGGATACTTCATCTTGCTCATTGAATGGCTAAATTCCAAGAGATATTAATGTGAACTTATCTTGAGTTTAAAGTTTGAACTTGACTTGGCTTCTCTCTCTTTTTCTCTTGGGTGTGTGGCCCTTTCCTTATGAGCTCCAAAGTCCACATTTCACACTTAGGTATTTAGGTATGATTAGGCCTAGGCTATAGGGACACATTTTTCCACCCATCATTTAATGCGTTCACATTAGTGCACATTTGTTTACACTTATTTTTCTAAGAAAGTTTGACTAGTCCAAGCTTCATACTTGTCTTCCAAGGCTAAGGCCTAATGTGCCATGTGTCCAATTCAGTCGTTGCTCCTTTATTAACTACAAGACAAGGGCGCTAAATGCAATTTAGAATATCTCAGATTTGAAGATCTTGTCATCAAGTAGGGACTAATCAAGTTTGACCACAATTGACTATCTTATTTGGTCCGAGATTCATGCCTAAGAAATGATTGGAGGAAGCAGACACAACTGGGCTTAACCGGTAAAACCGAGTTCGGACTTCTCTTTTACCTTGTAAATGGCTCGAAGTTGAAGATGTTACAACAAGAGTATAGTCCTGCCCTATTAGGCACGACATCATCTTGGACCCTTGCCATAGATGACATTCCTTAAGAAGTATCGGTTCGATCTCAACTGCGACTCGGCATCCGGACCCCTACCAGGCATTTGATAAAATCAGACATCATCCTTAAACTCCCGTTGGGTGATGGGTTCCTTTAAGTGATCACATGAGTACACTATTAACTTATACAAATTTCATTTCTCGTCAATTAGCCAATACAATCATGGTTCGTTCTCAAACGATAATTTACCGCAACTTTCACATGTAAAAAGACAGTACAATATTCACATGTGATCATGTATGTAAAATTAATCCGATAAACTTTGCACGCTTCCATTTTAAAACACCTTTGCCCCCTTTGACACATAAAACATAGCACCAAACACGACATCTTGTAAATTACCATTTATATGTTAATAAAACATTTCTTTAAAATAGCATAAAGGTTTTTAACTTGGGCAAGTATTTTTATGGCATCACAATTTTAAGGCAACATAAATCATGCATAAATTTACCTCATAAGTTAAGCATAAGACACATAAAAATCACCACTTATTGCACCATCGATAGCTTATTGACCTTAAACCGATAGCTTATCACTCAATCTTTCATAACTTATCGTCTACTTAACGATAATTTATTGCCTATTTTCTGATAACTTATCACCCATTTTGTGATAGCTTATCACTATTTTATCGATAGCTTATCATCTATTTTTGATAGCTTATCACTTAATTACCGATTGCTTATCACCCATTTGGTGATAGCTTATTATCCAAATGCTGATAACCTATCAACTCTACTTCTCACTTACTGTAATAATCTATCCACTAAACCATCATTAATTAACACTAACTATAACCTTAATCTAAACTATCCATAAATGCAATTAACAGCCCAATAAAAGATTAGGAAGTTAACTTACGGTTTTACGGCGTTGGTGAGCTAACGGTGACGGTAGTGCGACGATGACGAGAACGTGACGCTCGTAGCTCGAACGATAGTGGCTCGGTGAGGCTTAAGAGGTGCACGGCAAAGGGGTTTGGCGGCCTGGTGGTGGTTCGGCAATGAGGGCAACTTGGCTTGTGGACGGCAATGGTGGCGTGAATGGACGGTGGCGGTGGTGCGAACGGACGACGGCACGGACGAAGCGACGAGCGGTGGTGATGGACATTGGTGGTGGTGGTGGTGGTGGTGGAGGAGGAGGAGGAGGAGGAGGAGGAGGAGGAGAGGCGAGAGAGAGAGAGAGAGAGAGAGAGAGAGAGAGAGAGTGGATAAGATTTTTCTCTAAAAAATCCTACTACCTTCCTTAAAAGCCTCTCCTCCAAGCTTCTTGCCTTTTGTCTTCTTCTTCTTCTTCAATGTCCAAGACCTTCTAGAAAGGCTATTTTGGTCATTTCACCACTTTGACACAAAATCCTAATTTTATCCTTGGGTCCAATGGCTTGAAATGGACTTGGATGGGCTTGGCTTGGCTTGGCTTGGTAAGTCTAATTGGCTCCTCTTGGCCGCATCCTATAGGCGTGAGGCCCATTGGGCCTTCACTTGGCCTAGCTCCTTTTTTTCAACTTCTAATTTTCGACCTGCTAAGCCTCATCCGAAAATTTAAAGTTTATTGATAAATAGACAAATAGATGAGGTGACGTCTAATAAGTTGGTCTTGAAATTCTTGAAGTTTGATACCAAATTAAATTTCATGGCTAAAATCAATTAAATGCGACTTTAATACGACCTAAACTATCGAGTGGCTTTTAGGGACTTCATGTGCGTGACCCGTGGTCGATAATTTTCAATTCACATTTATGCCTCTTCAAATCATGGGCAATTCTCGATTGTCATGTAATTATGAGAAATCAATTACTCATCCTGAATACAAGATCAATAGAAAATTGATTTATGATTGCTCCCAACGAGTATCGTAATTGTGCGGAATCACCCGCGAACCGTCTACGTACTTCTATTGAATCGATTTATATTTGTTCACTAATTGACTTATAACAATGTAGTAATGTCACCACCGGCCGCGGTGGCTCCACTGGATAAGACTCTGCTGATCCTCAACGAAGAGGTGAAGGGTTCAAAACCCAGGGGAGGCGCTAGGTGTATTAAGTGTGACTCAGGGGTGGTGGGTCCTCCCGCTTAAGTGTCACTTGGGGTTTACGGCGCGGCGCGGCTGTCACTGCAAGCCGGTTCCTCCAATACCAAAAAAAAAAAAAAAAAAAAAAAAAAAAAAAAAAAAAACAAACAATGTAGTAATGTCCTTCATCGATCCTTATGGGTGAGTGGTCTATCCTCGACAGAATTCTCTAGTCGTGCGCGTTTTAATCCTTTATGGCCTCTCCTAATAAATTAGTTAATTCATGAGTGATTAGTTTAGAATAAATTCAATTATCAGTGCATTGATAATATAACCATTTTATATATTTCGAAACGGGTCGAATTTCAGGATATCTAGATATGCACTGTGCTAACCGATGTGTAATATATTTGGCATATAATTTAGTTTATCACAAGCGAACGAAGCATATCAACATCAGGTACCACTTCATTCAAGATATCTTAGCTAAGGGTAATGTTATTGTGAAAAAGATTGTTACAATAAATAACCCGGTAGACATAATGACTTAACTGGTGACCTGGTAAGAGTGAAATTAGATAGAAATTAAAATTATGCAGTCATGGAACTTCTGATTCATTCAACCACACAAACTAGTGTTCACAAAATCTAAATCACTAGTTCACTTGCATAGCTCTCTCCGGTGATGAATAAATCTCTTTCCTTGTATTCCGAGAATTTTTCAAACCAGTTGTAGAAGAATGCGACATTATCACTTGCTGAAATGTGGAAGCATTGTTTAGCTGGTAATAGTACTTAAATTCAACTTTAGATTACATCTGAAGATCATCGCTGCAATTTAATTTGTTAAAAATATATTGCAATTTGCAAGGAAAAGAACCTATCATCTTGTTGTCGACGGAGTTATAATAAGAAGTATTGACATAGTAGGAGAAACCAACTCCTGCAGGAGATTCCAGGTACAACATGTTTGCTTCTGCAAATAAATTGAAAAATGCAAGCATTAGCCGATTACAGAATCTCCCATGGAGCGAATGCAATCAATGTCACATTCACGCCTTGATAATAAATATCTGACACAAGGTCCAATTTGTTATTTATTATGTGATCCCACATTTTCGGACCTGTATTTTCTCTTTAAAGTGGCGGTTATTTAACATGTAGTGTTTCCACGGTTCATGCATTTTCGTGACAACTACCCATTTGGTAACCGTCTTGATGGGAGATGGTATATAAAAGGAACGATTGTTCATTTCTAATGGGTAATCACAAGGTCTAACACAAAACCTCTCAATTTTTGAAATACACCATCAGTACACAAAGAAATTGAGTTAGTAGAGTGTGCCTGATATTTTTTTGAATTTTCAGGATTTTCCGACGAACGTGAATACAAATAGGGGCTGGAGGTTTGTCTATAATCGATCTTGGTTTCCGCATTTGATTTTCACTTCTAATATTTGGTATCGAGCAAGTTTAGTGCCTCTACCTTGTTTTTTTTTTTTTTTTTTTTGGTTGATTCTTGGTGTATTTTTCGGGCTTTTTGAAGATGAATAGTATTCAAATTTTTGAGGGCAATAGAGAAACTCGCCAATTCCAGGCAAATTCTGGCGACCCACCCCTCGGCCCGCAGTGGGTTTTGGACCAGTATGGTTGCACTGCCATGAGGAAGATTAGCCATGAGTTATTTTGGCATATTGGTGTTCGTTGGAGGCTAATCGAGCGGCGAAAGTCGCGGTGGTTAAGGGTTTACGTTTTGGGAAGTTTTTGTTTGATTTGGAGCCAATTTCTTTGTCATTTTCGCCGAAACTTGATTCCATGTGGTCGTGCCGGCATGCTCTCCGAAACCCATTATTTATTTGTGTCTTAGATGGCTACCGGAGAAGAAACGACCAGTGAAATTGCGATAGAACAGTGAAAAATCATGAAAAAAAGGGTTCTGTGTGCGAGGGGGAAGGCGTGGGCTTCACGTGCGTGCTGCAGTTGCGGGTCCGTGGAACCCATGGGCCACACGCGTGCAACCACTGCGCGCGTGGGATCCACACACCAGCGCGCCAATCGCTGGTGCTTGGGCCCACTTGCGTTGCACATGCTTGTGTGACGGATTACACATGTGCGAACCATGTGCCCGCCGCAAATGCAGGCGCGTGCTCGGCACCGGCCTGACGTGCCATGACCCATTTTTTAGCCTTTTTGTTTTTTTTTTTTATTTATGACCTGAGAACCCTTGTACAGCCGGCAGGCGGCGACGTAAACCTAGGGGGACGCTAGCAGAGGACCCACAACCCCGACAACCCACATAAAACATCAAATGCCTCCACTGGGTTTCGAACCCCTCACCTTTGGGCAAGGATCAATGAAGCTCTTATCCAGCGGAGCCACCACGGCCAGTGGTCCCATTTTTTACCCTTTTACTCCTACACCATTTTTAAAATTCTCGTTTTGCCTTTTCTGCAATTTTACAATCCTGTCCTTGGCCGATCTATTCACTGTTCTGCCCTTTGGTGAATTTATTTACTATTTTGTCCTTTCATGCATTTTTATGAATATTTTATGCACGAAATTAAATGTCCAATGATCCATATATTTAATTAATTAGAGAGTGGCCACAACATCTTTAATTGATTAAATTATATATTAAGACCCTTCGGATTATATTTAGAAATTGACATTGATTGTAATTAATTATGTTAATATGATGAATTTTATCCCACAAGAATTTTCATTATATTGATATGGTTAATTAGAATGAAATATCATATTAGTTTTTCTTAATTTACCCACAGGGATTAAGAAAAAGTATATAATATGGTACTTTCTTCATAATGTAATTATGAATCTATTTAAATTAAAAACTTAGCCCACATGCAATTTTTATATTATGTGATTCATATTCGTGACATGTTTACATTGGTAAAACATGATTTATGTATCTTTTTTTTTTTTTTTTTTTTTTTGTGAATGGTAAGAAATATATTGACTTTAAACTAAATGAGCTATATATAGCTATACAGCAAAAACTCAGTCCCAGAAACTTGCACTCACGAAGACAACAAGTCAGAGTGAGTGAAAGGGGGCCAAGGTAAAAGGTAACCAAGCCAAGGGCAAGGGAAAGAAAAAAGCCAAACAACGGCACAGAACCAACAAGTCTAAACCAACACAAACAACAATGAGAAAGCACTACCAACAAAAGAAACCAAGCACGGCTCTAAGGTTGGCAATGAGGCCGTCTCGGAAGCCAGGAGGAGGGCGAAATCTAGAAGAACCTCCGAGCAGACAAGAGAAAAGAAGAAGTCCTACTAAAAAAACCAATCGACTAACAAGGTGATCAGCTCGCCAAAATGGAGGGGTTGAGCGACCAGCTTTGCAACAATCTCCTATTAGCCACAGTGGGAGGGACTTGATGGAAAGACAAGGCTTTGTCCTTTATAACCTGTTCAAGGCGCCTTTTCATGGCCAAAAGGGAAGGAGGTCTACCCCGGAACAGTATATTGTTACACTCCTTCCAAGTGATGTTGCATAAAGCAGCAAATGCAAAGCAAGCAAGAGAAGAGTGGAAGGAGGGTCCTGAGAGAGATTTGATTGCCCAAAGCAAGTTTTCCTTCCAAGATTTATTCCGCCAAGCATAATTAAATCTTGCAGCCCAAAAAGTGGCTAAGGCAACAGGAATGGGGCATCCAAGAAACAAGTGATCGATTGAATCTGGCTGACAGGAGCAGAAGGCACAGTTCACATCCGGTATTCTACCATAGGTAAGGAGAAGAACCTGAGTTGGTAGTCTATTTTTTGTAATCAACCATAGCAGGAATTGGTAGCAGGGAACCAATAAATTTTTCCAAATGAAGGGCGCCCACTATACCAGATGGCTAGTCGGCCAAAGAGTGTCCCAAGCAGACGCAGCAGAAAAAGTGCCATCCAAGCTGCCCAGCCAAAGAAAACGATCATCTTCATCATTGAGTTCAGGTAGGGGATCATCCCAGGAGGCAACCACATCCAGAGCACCCGAAGATGGGTCAAGATAGGAGAAGAAGTCAGCAATGGTAAATGTCTGCATTGAAAAATAATAAGTTCAGCGGCTCTTTGGGGTGTCAATTGTTGTACTAGAAGGAAATGGAGCAGCCATTTCCAACTCGCCAGTAAAAGCACTTGCGAAATTCCACACGAAGGTCTAGGAATTTTTTCCAAGACCAAGAGCAAGAGGTAGGTGTAGATGCCAGCCAAAAATTAACATTTTTCAAGAAGACAGAGTGTATCCATATGCACTAACTTTAAATAACAACCAGATATGTTTTAGCATGGCATCGATGTTGCTTTCCCTGAGTCTTCGAATTCCTAAGCCCCCTTCAGATTTCAGGAGGCAAACATCAGTCCAAGCGACCTTAGCACCACCCCTGCCAAGGTCCGGGCCCTTCCATAAGAATTGCCTCAAAATCTGCTCAATATCATCCAGAACCGATCTGGGAAGAATGAAGACATTCACCCAATAGGTTTGAACGGAATGGAGCACTGACCTGATTAGTTGTAGGCGACCCGCAAATGAGAGAAAACGCTGTGTCCAAGATTGCACCCTTGAAGTGTGAGATTAACCAGTGTAGCATAATCAACTTTACGAAGTCTAGAAGAAAGAACAGGAATCTCCAAATATCGGAAAGGCATGGATCCCTCTTGGAAACCAAACAAAGAGATGAAATCGCTGTGAGATTCAGGGGAGATCCCTGAGAAATAAATCTCACTCTTATGTAGATTCGGTTGGAGGCCAGATCATGCGGAAAAATTATCCAACCCTACCTTGAGAAGAGAAAGGGCTGGCATAGACGCCTCTGCAAATAACAGCACATCATCCGCAAAAAACAAATGAGTAAGTCTAATCGGCTTGCATCTCCAAAAAATTGGAATGATGGTAGACCGGTTTGCTTAATGAGGATGCCCGTAAAAACTTCCATGACAAATGTGAAGAGGTAGGGTGACATGGGATCTCCTTGTCTAATGCCTCTACCATTAGGGAAGAATCCATGGAGTTCACCATTAAGGGAGACCGAGAAATGAGGCGACTGAACACAGCTCATAATAAGGTTAATAAAGTGGAGGGGGAAGCGAAAACCTTGAAGCGTTACCTCGAGAAAATCCCAACTGAGAGTCATAAACTTTACGGAAATCAACTTTGATGGCACACCTAGGCTTATGTGGCTTGAGATGGAACCCCGCAAAAAGCTCATGAGCTATAAATATGTTGTTACTAATTCGTCTTCCTTTAACAAAGGTGTTTTGAGCAGTACTAATGACAGAAGGCATGATGGCAGCCATATGGTTGGCAATAATCTTTGTAATGCATTTGTATATCGTGTTGCAACAAGTAATCGGCTTGAAGTCATTTACTATAGTAGCATTTGGGCATTTCGGCACAAGGGTGAGAATAGTGTTGTTAGATTCCTTGAAGAGCTTTCCAGTAGTGAAGAAATCACTAACCGCACTAGTAACCAAAGGGCCAACAACATCCCAGCAATGCTTAAAGAATTCCACGCCAAAGCTATTGGGGTCCAGTGCTTTACCAGTTGAAATGGAGAATAAGGACTCACGAATTTCCGCATTAGAAACAGGCCTTGAGAGGTTGAGAACCTAGTTGTTGTCAAGAACCTGAGGGATAATCGATGAAACATCCTGAACTGAAGGCAAATTAGGAAGAGTAGTGGAGGCCAAAAAGTCTCGGAAATGAGAGACCACAAGTTGTTGGACTTGAGGAGGGTCTTGAACTGTATTCCCTGCATCATCTCTTAGAGATAAGATTCTATTGAGGAGATGCCTCTTGTTCACTGAATGGTGGAAGAATTTGGTGTTAAGATCACCCTCTTCAGGCCATTTAACTTGAGACTTCTGCTTGTAGAAGCTTTCTTCCTGTAGACATAGGTCCGAGAAAGAGTTGATGCATTCTCGCTCACGGGCTGCAAGCTCCAAGTTAAATGCATCCAAATGGAGGGCTTCCTGTGCCGCAGTTAAAGCATTACGGGCCTCCATAGTTCTAGCAAAGATGTTTGAAAAGGATTCTTTGTTAAGGCTTTTGAGCTTAGCCTTAAGTAGCTTCAACTTAACGTAGAGGGTGTACATGGCTGTACCCCTAACCGGCGAGTCCCAAGCTTGGCGGACTAACTGAGTAAAAGACGGATGTTGCATCCAAAAGTTAAAAAATTTGAAAGGCTTCTTCGTCTTAGGAGTAGGGAAGACTCTAACCACCATTGGAGAGTGATCTGAAATGCCGGCCAGAAGAAACGAGGCTTCAAAGAAGGAAAATGCACTACTCCAGCAAAAATTGATGAGCACTTGATCAATTTTCCTCTGCTTGTGATTTTCACCAGAGGAGGTAGCCTAGATAAATCTATAACTAGTATACCAGAGATCCTCAAGCTTCACTTGAAGTAAGCAGGTTCCAAACTCATCATAAGACGGTAACCAGGTGGAGAGGCTACCAACCCTAGCTAAGGGAAACCTAATGGCATTAAAATCACCCGAGACCAGCCAAGGAGAAGCATTATGAGAACCACTGGTCTGAATCAAGTCTTGCCATAGAGGATGCCTACACACAAAAGTGTGCTCAGCATATACAACCGAAAGGTAAAAAGCTTCACCATAAGAGAGACATTTTAAATGCCCATGAATGACTTGATGGGAGGAAGAGAGGGAGGTAAACTCAACCGCCTTAGGATTCCATCCAATCCAAATCCTCCCTTTGTCAGAGTGCTCGTAGTTAGCAATCCAAACCCAACCGGACACAAGGTCGTGAGATAACGAAGGAAACAAAATGGGAGAGGCCTTCATTTCCAAAATGCCCAAACAACTCAGGCTATTGACTTTAATGAGGTTACGGATCTCAGCCTATTTAACATGAGCACCCAATCATCTTTTATTCCAAGTAGCTATATACATATTTACAAGATGGCGGGGGACTTACTTTTTACCTCACTTTTTCTTCGAGGTAGTTTTTGGTTTGGGGCTACCCGGAGTGTTACTATTAGAGGAGGTTGGCTGTACTTCACTTCACTAATGGACAGGGGACAACGGTCGAACCTATTTAGCGGGGGGAAGACGGATCCAACGGAACCGAGGAAGCAGCAAGCAACCTATCTTCTTCAAATTCGGATCCAGCAATAGATGCCTCAACATCCTAATCATCCTCAGAAACAGAGGAGGTAACCACCCGCATGTGGGGGACGTTAAGGTTCATCGACAAGGAGGGTCCAGCCTCTTGCAGGCTAGGAATAACACCCTTAGTAGGAATAACCGGGTTTTGAGGAGGATCAATAGTGGAGACAGGCAAAGAAGCACCAGCACGGGTGCCCTGTTTTCCCCGAACCACCTTCCACCCTTCATCTACCCGAGCTCGCTGAGCATGATCAACAAGCCGAGATACATCACCAGCAGGGTTGGTTGGGATTGAAGAAATAGCACCAGATGTACCAGGAGGACGGGCACGTATCTCAGGGCCATAAACATGACCAAATGAGCAGTAAGCAAGGCATACAACAAGCTTCCATTCATATAGAACGTCCACTCGGCGAGTGGTTCCTTCAATACCAATTGGTATAAACTCTGGTAAGGTATGTTCAGCATTGATCTCAACGCAAACAAGCACATAAGATAGGGTGTGAACCTGTTCCGTGTGCTGATCCACATATAAGGGGCGACCAATAGTACTAGCAATAGTGCTAATTCCCAAGGCAGACCAAAGAGCAAGTGGAATGCTCCTGAGCCGGACCCACATCGGGACCGTTTTGTGGTTGTTCCTTTTAAGTTCTAGCAATGGGTGCCACTGTTGCAGAATGAGAGGCACATTCACCACAATGAGAGGCCTACCATCAAGGACCTTCCTCCGAAATTCAGGGTCCGGTAAATGAAAGAAATAAAATCCATCATCATTTGCCCGGACTTCCAGAAGTCGAGACCCCCAAACGTTCTTCATAGCAATTTCATTCATCTTGAATGGCAATCTTTTTCCTACATAATAACCCACAAGGCATTCTTTCCATTTAGGATCACAACCTTCAAGGACTTCAGATGGAATCCAGGCAAATGGCTTGCCATCAACCACATCCGAAGGCACAAAAGTGAGGTCATATCCGTTGGTAGTAGCCTTAGCTATATTTGCACAAGAAAGGGCTTGTCGCTTGGTGGCCTCAAGATCTAACGGGGTAGCACGCCCTCTAGAAGGCTTGCGCGTCCTTGCAGGTTTAGTTTTAGGTTTACAAGAGGTACCGGCAATAGTAGAAACAGCAGGTGGCTGGGCTCAAGTGGGAGGAGATTGGGTAGGGGAGGCAGCAGCCTTGCCCTTGTCCAAAGGAGGACAAGATCTCCTACCACGGCTACGGCCCCTAGACCGATCTTGCTGGGCCTTCCTTGAAGTAACGAGTTCACAAGTGGACGTATTCATTTGCTTGAATAGCCTAACACAGCAGAAATGAACCCAAAAACCCTATTTAATGAAGATCATTAATACCCAGGGAAGGCAAGCTTAGCGAGATGCTTCGGTGGAGTCCAAGGGTGGAGGAGGGAGAGAAAACCCACCAAGACCCAGCACCCCACACCAGCAGAAGAGCTTGCACCAGTAGAATTGGAGTCGTGAAAACCAGAAGAAAAGGGGGCTTCGATTGAAGGGGCACCGGACATCAACGATGAGGAGATAGCCAAAAGCCTTCGGTGGAGAAGGAGAAGGTGGATGGGAGAAGGGATCCACTGAAGCTCAGCTCCAACGATCTATCCAATCGCCCGGAATCAACAGTAGCAATCGTGAGTGAACAGGAGAACGATCGCACGGCTAGAGAGCATATTGTGAACAGTACCCGAGAAAGGTGCAAATGGCAAAGTCGACTGATTTATGTATCTTTTGCCTTAAATTTTGTGACATAAGCATGATCATTTGATATGCAATTTTGCAATCGGTGAAATTTCTCTGAATTTAAGTGTGATGTTCCCATATTGAATGGTGAAAACTATAAAATTTGGAAGGAGTTAGTACTTCTTCAATTGGGGTGGATGGACATTGACTATACTATAAGGAATGACGAACCACCTGCTCCTATTGATTCGAGCACTACAGCTGAGATAGCCCTTTATAACCAATGGTAGCAGTCCAACCGTATTTGTGCAATGTTTATAAGAGCTAAAATAGTATTTGTGGTTCAGTTGCTCAGCATAGTAATGTTAAGGCTTTATTAGAGGCCATCGATTCTAGATCTACAATCCACATTTTGAGTTCCTTACAAGGTTTTCAAAACCATAGGAAGCTAGTAGGAAGTGAACAAAGCATCTATTTAGGGAATAAGATACGTTCGCATGTGGAAGTTATTGAGACATGTAGACTAGTTCTCAATAGTGGCTTTGTTTTGAATTTGGAAATAATCTTTTATATTCCTAGTTTTTCTAGAAACTTAATTTCAGTTTTAAGACTTGTACCTTTGGGTTACTCTTTTTAACTTTTCAAATTCAAACTTCTGTTTATCATTTAAATTTGAAATTGTTGGGAGTGATACTTTGTCTGATAGTCTTTTTCGAATTAATTTACAAGACAATGCATATTATAACACGATGCATGTTCATGATAATGCTAGTATAAAATGATGTGTTGTGAAAGAAGATTCCTTTATGTTGTGGTACCGGAGATTATGACATATCTCCATAGAAAGAATTAAGTGATTAGTAAATGATGGAGTACTCAATACTTTAGATTTTACTGATTGTGATACTGGTGTAGATTGCATAAAGAGAAAGCAAACCAACAAGAAGAAGAAATGTGCCAAGAGGAGTATAGAATTATTAGAAATCATACATACGGATATTTGTAGTCCGAATATGAACTCGTGTGGTCAAAAATACTTCATCTCTTTCATAGATGATTACTCACATTACAGGTATCTCTACTTGCTTCATAATAAACATGAAGCATTAGATGCCTTTAAAGTATTTAAGGCGGAAGTAGAGAAACACTGCGGCAAACAAATTAAGATCGTGAGATTAGATAGAGGTGGAGAATTCTATGGTAAATACACTAAAGATGGATAAGCACCAGGTTCATTTGCAAAGTTTCTTCAAGAGCATGAGATAATTGCCAAATATACTATGCCTGATTCTCCGGACCAAAACGATGTAGTGGAAAGAAGAAATTGAATTTTATTGGACATGATGCGAAGTATACTTAGCGGCTCCAAACTTCCTAAGTTCTTGTGGATTGAAGCACTTAAGATGACAGTATACATATTAAATCGAGTTCTGGCCAAGGCTGTCCTAAAGACACATTTTGAGTTATTTAAAGGTTAGAAACCAAGTTTGCAATACGTATGCATTTGGGGATGCTCGTCTGAAGTGAGAGTTTACAATCCACAAGAAAAGAAGTTGGACCCAAGGATCATAAGTGGGTATTTCATTGGATATGCCGAAAGGTCCAAGGGATATGGGTTGTATTGTCCATCTCACACCACTAAGATTGTGGGATCAAGAAACGCTAAATTTCTTAAAAATGACTTGATTAGTGGGAGCGATCCATCGAAGGACCTTGTTCCTAAGAAAGATCATTTAGACACTCAACATTTCATCTCAAGTTTAAGGTTGGTTGTTGCTCATAATGCCCCCTTAGTTCAATCGGCTATTGAACAATCAATCGTTGAATATACACAACTTGTTGATATTGATCTAGTAAATCCAGTTATGCAGCAATTACCAGAAACTGTTGAACAACCTGTTGAGCAACATGCTCCTCAAGAGAATGTTAATGCGACATTGAGAAGATCTATTAGAAGAAGGAAATCGACAATTCCTAGTGATTATATTGTGTATTTACAAGAATCTAACTACAATATTGGAGCCGAGAATGATCCTAAAATGTTTTCACAAGCCATGGACAGTGATAAATCCAATTTGTGGTACAATGCCATGAAGGAAGAGATGAGTTCTATGATATCTAACGAAGTCTGGGATTTGTTTGAGTTGCCTGATGATGCGAAAGCCATTGGTTGTAGATGGGTTTTTCAAACTAAGAAGGATTCATTTGGTAACTTTGAAAGATATAAAGTTAGACTCATTGCCAAAGGATTCACTTAAAAGGAAGGAATCGATTACACGGAGACTTTTTCTCCTATATCTAAGAAAGATTCTCTTCATATTGTTTTGGCATTGGTTGCCCATTTTGATGTGGAATTACATAAGATGGATGTGAAAAGAGCGTTCCTCAATGAAGAACTAGAGGATGAGGTTTATATGAAATTACTTGAAGAAGGATTCTCCTCTAGTAAAGGTGAGCATTTAGTGTGCAAACTTAAGAAATCTATAAATGACTTGAAACAAGCATCCCGCCAATGATACTTAAGATTCTATGATGTCATATCTTCATTTGGTTTTGTAGAGAATGTCATGGATCAATGTATATACCAAAAGATCAGTGGGAGCAAAATTTGTTTCATTGTACTGTATTTGGATGATATTCTACTTGCAACCAATGATAAAGGGTTGCTATATGAAGTGAAACGATTTCTCTCTAAGAGTTTTGACATGAATGATATGGGTGAGATATCTTATGTCATTGGCATTAAGATTCATAGAGATAGATCTCGAGGAATTTTAGGACTATCTTAAGAAACCTATATCAATAAAGTCCTAGAGAGATTTCAGATGAAAAATTGTTCACCAAGTATAGCATCCATTGTGAAGGGTGACGGGTTTAATTTAAACCAATGCCCGAAGAACGATTTAGAAAAGGAACAAATGAATAACATTCCATATGCTTCTGCTGTCGGAAGCTTGATATATGCTCAGGTTTGCATTCAACCTGTTATCGCTTTTGTTATGGAAATGTTGGGAAGACATCAGAGTAATCTAGGTATAGACCACTAGAGAGCTGCAAAGAAAGTTATAAGATACCTTCAAGGTACCAAAGATTACATGCTTATGTATAGACGGACTGATAACCTGGAAGTAGTCGATTATTCAGATGCGGACTTCACGGGTCGTGTTGATTCACGAAAATCAACATCTGGATATATTTTTATGTTAGCTGACGGAGCCGTGTCATGGAGAAGTGCGAAGCAAACTTTGACTACTACTTCCACTATGGAGGCTGAGTTCGTTTCTTGTTTTAAGGCTACCTCGCATGGTGTATGGTTGAAGAGTTTTATTACTGGGTTTAGAATTATTGATTATATTTCTAGGTCATTAAGAATATATTATAACAATTTAGCTGTGATTTTTATGGATAAAAATGCCAAAAGTAGCAGTTTTGAAGTAAGCATATCGACATTAAGTATTTAGCCATAAGGGAACGTGTTAAGGAGAATAAAGTGGTCATAGAACACATTAGTATTGAATTGATGATATCTAATCCTTTAACTAAAGGCATGCCACCGATAGAGTATAAAAATCATGTAACTAGTATGGGAATAGGTCACATCATGTGATTTGTCATTATATGGACGATTTTTATTGTATGAAACTCTTATTTTGTTGTAATGTTGATTCTCAATTTTTGGTGTGCACAATTTGTTGTTTATTTATGAGAATAACATTTATCCTTGGTTTTAGGTTTTAGAATAAACATAGGGTTTATTCATTAAGATGTGTTGTCACATATAGATTGACATTAAAGAAATAAGATGCATTGTAATACATGAAAGATATTACTCACTCTTAGAGAACATGTCGTCATGATCTATGTGTTTTGTTTCTTTCCTTTAAGCATAAAGTTTTTTGTGGAATTGGTTGGATAATTTGTTTGATGAAAATGATGGGACCAAGTGGGAGAATGTTATTTATATTGTGTGATCCCACATTTTTGGACCCACATTTTCTCTTTAAAGTGGTGGTTATTCGACATGTAGTGTTTCCACGTTTTGCACATTTTCGTGCCAACTATCCATTTAGTGATCGTCTTGATGGGAGACGGTATATGAAAGGAACAATCGTTCATTTCTAACGGGTAATCACAAAATCTAATACAAACCCTCTCAATTTTGGAATACACCATCAGTACGCGAGGGAATTGGGTTAGTAGAGTGTGTCCAATATTTCTTTGAATTTTTAGGATTTTCCGACAAACGTGAATACGAACAATGGCTGGAGAATTGTCTATAATCAATCATGGTTTCCACATTTGATTTTCACTTCTAACACAATTCAGTTTCCTATGAGCAACGAGAGACAACATGTTCAAATGTGTTTAAGCTGCTAAGAGCATACGCTCAACTTTTTTTCCCCACCCTTGTTTAGGGAATTTACGCTCACCTTTATTCCAGCTATAGTCATTTTTCAAGAGCACATCTCCACTGGGCTTGAATGGTCCATGCTCAATGAAAGAACCAACTCCAACGGATGAATAACCAGGCCCTGCAAAATGCAAACACCACACACACAAACTCCAATGCTTTTCAACATGTTCATTTCATTTCTTACCATCACCCTCTCAAATCTAGTCCAGACGCTTTCACCTCCATTGAGCCAAAGCATGAGAGGCTCTGAAGTCAGGCCAGCTTCAGCTTCGGCGAAGTAATATAAGAGAGCTCTTTGTTGCTTCTCATCCACGGTGATGTACCCTGCATACTGGCCGAAGTTGACGATTTTGTCAGCATCTAAGATGGCATTCAATGTCGAGCTTGAGCACATTCGGCTCAGTCTTACACCGAGTGCCGCTGTGATAAGGCATGGCACTAGTTGCAAATGCATCGTGAGCGCATTTGTAAAGTTTGAGTACATTACGTCAATCCTCCAGTTACACATTTATTACTCTTTTGCTTCATATCGTTGTTTTCGGGAAGACGCATTTGTTTTTCCCTTATAGACCCAAAGTCAACGCTTATGAGGATAATGGACCTGTTTGATTCGACTTTGAGGAAAGGTCTTTGGGAAAATGCAAACACCTTTAAGGTAAATGAGTTTTTCAAAATGCTTTAGTGTTTGACAAATTATAATTTAAAGTGCATTGAAAAGTGACTTTTGTGTAGATATCGTTTGATAAATCTTACATTTGCAAAAGGCTTTTATAATTTTTTAAAAAAAATAAAAATCAAATCCAATGAAACTCGTCGCCAATCAACAGCTGGCCAACTGCAGGCGGCCAGATCTAGTCACTGGCGATTGGGGTATGGGGAAGATGAATGCTCAGGGGAAAAAAAAGGTCAATGGATGAATTGTAAAAGTGGACTTGCATTTCCAAAATGTCGAAAGCCCAAAGCAGATCTTGACCTACTTTGGGCTTTCCACCTTTCTGATGGTTTTTTATTTATTTATTTATGAGCCAAGTCAAACTTGTCCACCCATATTGGGCCAAACCCGGCCCATTAAGGAATAGCCCATAAGAGGAAGGGGTAGTTATTTTTTAAGTGAAAATGACTGTTGTATAATTATGAAAAAGGAGGGACGTTTTGAAAAAAGAGAATGAAACAATACATTCTTTTCCTTCCCTTGAGACAACAGTATACTCCCTTTTGAAGAATAGAACTCCAGGGCTTCAATCGATTCCTTTGAAATTGTAACGAGTACTTAATCTATGGTAAATAAGGTATGTTCATCTTCATAATATATCTTTCGATCGGTGTTATATGTTTCTCGAGCACGTTTCTATGTTTTGTTTTCAGTATTCGATCGTTCCAGCATCGATTCATTTTTCAGGAATCCATTTTGAACATTAGTATCAGAGCGATGTTTTTCATATTTCCTGATCATTGTTGATGTTTATAATTTGTTTTTGGCCGAAATTTTGAGAAACGTTGCCGTTGGATGTTCAGGGATGGAAATCCCAACACCCGTCTATTTTCGCCCTTTTTGATTTTCTGTGAATCAAAATTTATTTTTGATAGTGTAAGGTCATAGTTCTCATTAAGACGAGAAAAACGACGGGTGGCACGCTGCCAAGGGCCACATTAGCGTTGGTCGAACGGTCGGCATCCACGTTAGTGCTAGTAAGCCAAAATTGACTAAATAGATTGAATTGACATAATTGCAAAAAAATTTAGAATTGAATTAGCAAAATAAAATAAAATAAAATGTTTAGCACTGATTTGGAAAAATTGCAATAAGTTTAAGATTTTTTTGGTAATTTTCCTTAAGTAGATCTAGTGTAGTTAAGGATCATACATGACAAAACATGTTCATAGTGGTGGAAAGATTGTGAAGACACATCGGCTAATGTTATGCTAGAATGATCTCTCGAGAGTCATAACCATAATCAGGTAAGAAAATTTTGAAAACTACATTTGAAAAGTTACTACTATATTGACTAGATTCAGTCGGCAATTGAGATTCATCTCTAGGAAACACGAGTTCAAGACTTTTCCTAAATAAATTAAGGATTGGAATATCAAATAAAGAGAGCCAGCGATCAAGCTAGCTAGTTTTAGCACTAGCGGTGATTTTATCTACGACGATCGCCAATGCGCCGCTTGCTCTCGCCATGGCCGTTGACACCCTAAAGGTGGCGAGTTGGTTCGCTAAGCTCAAACATTCGAAGCCAAAAACTGCACACATCCAGTTCTATTTCCACAACAACCTCCTAGAAAGAGCTTGACAACCGAGAAGTCCCAACTATTTCCCGCATAAAGATGATGATGGACGATCTATTGACGAAACACCCCGAGCAGACATCCTCTGTCCTCGGCGGGGATCGAGCCATCAGGCCTGCTCATGAACATGAACCTCGTTTTCTATGAAAGAACCCTAAGCATCATGGATCGCAACATGACTTAGAAATCCCATTGGGAGATGCCTACAACCAACAGACCCTTGCTTTCCGGTTGTCAAGAGGAGTTGCCACCATTGGTGACATCGAGGAAATGTCTTTTATTTTTTAGTTTTTCGAGCCAACATTTTTCCATCGAAACCATCAAGAGATGCTTGGAGGTCCCCAAGGTGACATCCTACACTAAAAACCAAAATGATGGAGAACGAAAAGATGATAATCTCGTATTTTTTTTGGCACACCATGCGATTCGACCAAAAGACAAGTCAATGGATGGATTTTTTTTTTTTATGGCCTAGCATGTAGCTAGTCATTCAATCTAATGGGAGAACAATAACAATTCGAATAATATCGAATCAACATAGCGTAATAAAATAATCTCCCCTCTTGTGTAAACCTAATAAGAATCGATATAATAGAGTAAAATAAATACCAAGCATGCGAACACAATGACGATTTTTTTACGTGGAAAACCTCCTCCATGTGAGGAGAGAAAAAAAACTACAAGATCGGAGTCCACCCGAAAATCTTCACTATCAACAAAATTGGGTGAACAATGTTATTTTCTAGCAAATACTAGAGGTACATAACAGCAAACACTTTAAGAACATAATTCTTGACAATACACTTGAATTTCACAAGAGATCAATGATAAATCTGATAAAAAATGCAGGTTTTGATCAATTCATGAAAAATCTGATGTAGGGAGCTTCAAATGAAAATCAAACCGTTCAGATTCGAGAAAATTATGCCACGAACATGCTGACAAAATTTCAGCTCAATCGAACCACAAATCAACCTCCGATGCCAGCTTGATGTAAATCAAATATTGCCCTAACCCCCAGATTTTCTTTTTTTTTTTTCTTGTTACTATTTCCTTTTGCGACTACCAATTTATATAAATAGTGAGAAACCATATTTCTCCATATAACTTATCATATAGGCTCGAGCCCTTTTTGGGCTTGCAACTCATTGGGCTTTCTCCACATAAGAGTGAACTAAGCTAACAAATCTCCCCCTCACGACAATGTGGAGGGATTCACCATTCTTGCTATCAATTGGCAATGTTCAAGCTTCTCTCTTGGTAGAGTTTTCGTCATCATATCAGAGCCATTATGATCCGTATGAATTTTCTCAAGTTCCAACAACTTTTCATCTAGAATATCTCTTATCCAATGATATATAACATCAATATGTTTCGATCTAGAATGAAAAGATAAATTCTTACCAAGATGAATTGCGCTTTGATTTATCACAAAATAGCACATAACTCTTTTACTTGAACCCAAGTTCTTCTAAGAACTTCTTCATCCATAGCATCGCTTTACTAGCTTCAATCGTTGCAATAAATTCAGCTTCGGTTGTAGAAAGTGCAACACACTTCTGCAATCTCGACTTCCATGACACGACTCCACCGTAAAAGAAATCAAATAACCAAAAGTAGATTTACGAGTATCAATATCTCCAGCCAAGTCGAAATCTGTGTATCCAATTAACTCAAGTTTCCCGAACTCAAGTTTCCCGGTCCCGAAACTAGGTTTCAAATTTGAAATTCCCCAAAGATACCTCATAATTCACTTCACTGCATTCTAGTGCTCTATGCTTGGATTTGACAAATAGCAACTAACAATGCCAACTGCGTGTGCCAAGTTTGGGTGTGTACATACCATTGCATATATTAAGCTTCCTACAGCTGAGACATATGGAACACTTTCCATATCTTTCTTCTCTTTATCAGTCGTAGGACTTTGCTTCATCTTTAACTTAAAGTGGGCAGCAAGAGAAGTACTAACCACTTTAGCCTTGTCAATGTAAAATTTATGAAGTATCTTCTCGATATATTTCTTTTGCGATAAAAACAACTTCTTAGCATCTCTGTCTCGAGTAATTCTAATGCCAAGAATCTGCTTCGCTGAGCCCAAGTCTTTCATGGCAAAAGACTTGCTCAACTGTTTCTTCAATAACTCAATTCTTGAAGCATTCCTATCAACAATCAACATATCATCAACATAAAGCAAAAGAATAATAAAGTTATCATCAACATAAAGCAAAAGAATAATAAAGCCATCATCAGAAAATTTTTGAACAAATACACAATTATCCAAGGAAGTCTTCTTATAGCCCTATTTTGTTATAACTAACATAAACTTTTTGTACCATTGCCTCGGTGCTTGTTTTAAGTCATAAAGATTTTTTTTTCAATTTGCACATATAATTCTCTTTTCCTTTCACTTTAAAACCCTCAGGTTATTCTATGTATATCTTTTCCTCAAAGTCACAATATAGAAAGGCTGTTTTAACATCCATTTGCTCAATTTCCAAATCCAGGGTAGCTGTCAAGCCTAGTATCATACGGATATAAGACATTTTCACTAACAGAGAAAACATATCATCAAAATTAATACCATTTTTCTGATCGAATCTCTTAGGGTGCGCATGACAAAATTTCTGAAACAGAAATTGATTTCTGGCCAGAAATTAATTTCTCAATTTCTATTTCAGAAACTGAGAAACTAAAAATTTTAGCTTATGATTTCTTCTTCAAATCTATTTCTGGAATAGAAATCTGTTTTAGAAATAGAGAATCAAATTGCGTTACCAAACGGATTTCTGTTTCAAACATGTTCCGGGGAATAGAAAAATAGAGAAATCAAGAAACAGAAATTTTATTATGTGCAACCTTAACAACCAATCTAGCTTTGTACCGTGGTTGTGAAGTATGTTCATTTTGCTTGTTCATTTTGCTTCAACCTATATACCCACTTATTCTCAAAGCTCTTTTACATTTAGATAACTTCACAAACTCAAAAGTATGATTATCATAAAGTGAATGCATCTCATCTCACATAGCATCAAACCAATTGCTTTTGTACTCATCTTCTATTGCTTCTGCATAGCACTCTGGTTCACTAGCATCAGTCAATAATACATACTCATCTTCAGAATATCTAGTGGAAGATCATCGGTCTCTAATGGATCTCTGAACTTGAACATCCAGTGGAACATCTAACTGAGCCTCTGGTTCAGGAATATTATTATTTGTCTCAACATGTTCAGGAACATGTGTATTATTTGGAACATTGACTTCCTGCTGCTCTTTATCAACCTGTGTAGGATTATTTGTAAGAGGAACTGGATCCAAATCAACCAAATTATCACTAACCTGTGGTGCTGAAATCATTTTTGCTTTCTCAATATCCTCTATTGTTTGATCTTCCATAAACACAACGTCTCTGCTTCTTATAATTTTCTTTTCAACCGGATCATAAAATTTGTAGCCAAGCATATCCTGTTCATAACCAATAAATATGCACTATCGTGTTTTCACATCAAGTTTAAACCTCTCATCTTTGGGAATATACACAAATGCTTTGCACCCAAAGACACACAAATAATCATAAGAATTATTTTTGCAAGTCCAAACTCTATTAGAAACATCAAACTCTAAAGGAATGCATGGAGTAAGATTTAATATATGCACAACTGTACTTAAAGTCTTACCCCAAAAGGATCCAAGTAGCTTTGACTGTGAAAGTAAGCATCTTACCCTTTCAACTAGTGTTCTGTTCATTCTTTTAGCTAAGCTATTTAACTGAGGTGTCTTGAGAGGTATCTTTTGATGTTGAATACATTGTTGTCTACAATATTCATCAAAAGGTCCAATATACTCTCCCTCGTTATCAGTTCTGATGCATTTCAATTTCTTTCCAATTTGTCTCTCAACTGAAGCTTGAAATTGCTTAAAAGCATCTAACACTTGATCTTCAGTTTTCAATGTATGAATCCAAATTTTCCTTGAAAAATCATCTATGAATGTAACAAAATAAAGAGAGCCACAAGTGATTTTGTTTTCATAGGACTGCAAACATCAGAATGCACTAAATCCAGTATACCCGACTTTCTTGAAGGAGGGGAACTTTTAAATGCAACTCTGTTATATTTTCCTGCTAAACAGTGAGCACACTTCTTTAGCGCCGAACTTTTCAATTCTAAAAGGAGCTTCTTCTTGGTCAATAGTGACAAACTCTTCTCATTGATGTGACTGAGCCTCTTATGACATAACTCAGCTACATCTTCACTGTCTACTGCATTAATTTTGTCTGTGGATAACCTTGCCTGCATAATGTACAATGAAGAATATTTTTCACCTCTAGTCACAACAAGAGAACCTTTGGTGAGCTTCCATTGACCATTACTGAAGGTGCTACAATACCCTTCATCATCCAACTTGCCTGTAGAAATCAAATTCAAACGGATATCAGGTATATGTTTAACATTATTTAATACTAACCTTGTGCCATTGCTAGTTTCTAGGCACACATCACCAATGCCTACAGCTTAAGCTAGCCCATTGTTTTCCATCTTCATAGATCCAAAGTCACCTGACTTGTATGATGTAAAGAAATCCTTACGAGATGTAGCATGAACTGATGCACCACTATCAATTACCCAACTGGTCTCATAAGATACAAAATTCACTATATCACCATAAAAAATAATTAGAAAGTCTTCTTTAAGTGCAACAATACGATTGTCTTCACTGTCATTATCACTTTTCTTCTCTTTACATTTCTCCTTTTGTTTCTCCTTTTTTAACTAGTAACAAAATCTTTGAATATGTCCTTTCTGATGACAATAATGGCACTCAACATTAGCAAATTTATTATACTTACCTCTGTTTTTATCTCGACTTTTATCTCTATTTCTCGGATCTCGAGACTCATTTCTTCCCCTTTTCTCAACAACCAATGCATCAGAATGTGAAAAAGGACGATCCTTGTGTCTTCCTTCTCATCTCTTCATTCAAAATAATAGTCTTGGCCAAATCCATGGTAATCATACCATCTGGGGCAAAATTAGACAAAGATATTCAGAACGTCTCCCATGAGTCTGGCAAAGTACCAAGAAACCATAGTGCTTGTATCTCATCATCAAACTTAATTCCTATCGCAGTCAACTGATTTATAATTATTTGAAAAGAATTTAAATTATCAGTCAAACGAATACTATCTTGATATCTTAGAGCCATCATCTGTTTTATAAAAAATAACTTATTATTCCCAGTCTTTCGAGCTTATCCCATAAACCGCGTGAATGTGTTTCCTCAATAATATGGTTCAAAACATTATCATCCACCCAATGTTTGATATAACCACATACTTAACGATGAAATATAGACCATTCAACATTAGTTTTATTCTCCGATTTTTCCTCGGTAAATACGGGCAAATAAAAATCTTTCATATATAAAATGTTTTCCATCTTCCCTTTTTAAATATGATAATTCGAACCATTCAGTGTAACAATTCTACTCGTATTCATTTCCATTATTTAACACAAAGCAGAAAAATCAAGCAATAACCAGATGCTCTGATACCACTTTGATGGGAGAATAGTAATAATTCGAATAATATCAAATCAACGCAGCGGAATAAAATAATCTCCCATCTTGTGTAAACCTAATAGGAATCGATATAGTAGAATAAAATAAATACCAAGCACGTGAATGCAAGACGATTTTTTTACGTGGAAAACCCCTTCAATGTGAGGAAATAAAAAACCACCGAACCGGAATCCACCCAAAAATCTTTATTATCAACAAAATTGGGTGAATAATGTTCTTCTCTAGCAAATACTATAGATATATATCAGCAAACACCTCAAGAACATAATTCTTGGCAATACACTTGAATTTCATAAGAGATCAAGGATAAATCTGACCAAAAACGCATGTTTTGATCAATCCACGAAAAATCTGATGTGGGGAGCTTCAAACGAAAAACAAACCGTTCAGATTTGAGAAAATTGCGCCATGAATATGCTGACAAAATTTCAGCTCAATCGGACCACGAATCGACCCCCAATGCCAGCTTGATGTAAATCAGATATTGCACAAACCCCCAGATTTTTTACTTTCTCTTTTTCTCTTGTTACTATTTCCTTTTACGGCTACCACTTTATATAGATAGTGAGAAACCTTATTTCTCCATATAACTTATCACATGAACTCAAGCCATTTTTAGGCTTGCAACCTATTGGGCTTCCTCCACATAGGAGTGAACCTAGCTAAAAAAAAAAAAAAAAACAAGAACCTTAAGCTCTGTCTCTTTCTTCTCCTTAAAATGCGTATCTTCCACCGAGAATCTTTCAAATTTGCCACTGCGGTTGCCCCGCCTTTTCATCTTCTTTTTGTTTTTTGTTTTTTTTTCCAAATGATAAACCCTAGACACCATCCTTGCAGCCAAATAATATCGAGGGAAAAATATCACAGTAACTCACTATCCCGACTACCCAATTGAATCAGGGTTTCAATGAGAAACAAAACCCATAACCATCTAATTCTAAATTGAAGCATAGAAAAGTGATGAAATAATTATCATCGCTATTTGCTAATTAAAAATGGCTCCCACACTATTGGGGCATGGTTCATACTCCCCAAACCACTAGATGGCTTTTAAACTTTGAGCTCATATTTTATTAATAGTTTAGGTTTAGAACTATAAATAGCTACTCGGTTATATAATCTCTTTGTCTTATAATTGAAGAATGTAATAGAGAAGTGTGATGTTCTAATTATAGTATAATCATCTACCAAACGTAGCCTTAGTTTAATGGTGAACAAAAATAAAATCGTGTGTCTCGAATTCTTCTTCTTACTTTTACTCTTTATTTTTCTTATGATTGTGCATTGAATCCTTAACACACACCTATCAACCCCCTATGCTAAGAATAAAGAAATGTTGCAAAGAAAAGTGTATTGTCTATGTTCGGTGTTCACATTGCAAAGAAAAGTGTACTGTCTACGTTCAGTGTTCACATTGCAAAGAAAAGTGTATTGGTATGGTTTAATATTGGTTTGAGAAACTTCACGACAAACCGAGTGCTGGTATCGAATCACGTGAATTCCGATATTTTATTACTCTCCAATTAAAATCATGAACGTTGACGTAAGAGAGTAGAGCCTATTGGAAAGTGTCTACATTAATTGGCATTGCATTGATTAGGAGATCACTTTATATTTGCAGAAACAGGCTATTATAAGCATATTAGACAATGCACGAAAACTTAGTACAATCACATTTTCGAATTGTATTGGGTTTTACACATCCTGGTCGGGTAGAAATGTGGTAGGTCAGCTTACTATGGGTGTTAGTGTTTAATAGTGACAGGTGATGGATGGGTCCATTAGACACGATTATATACAAATGGCTATGGTCCCCTCTCCATAACCGAAAGCACATGCTCTAGGGTTCTATCCATCAAGGGCTGTCATGGTAAAAGGGAGATTGGAGAGGATGACCTAAGTAAGGAGGCTCAATCAGAATTAAATCTGTGGATTCTTCGCACTATCCAATTGGTTTAATAGGTTAGCGTTATCCAAAGGTGTTTTGAATCTGTACACGATCTTGGATTGAACATTTCGTTCATAGTAGATTAGCGATTTTCTTACAAAGTGTCTGTCATCAACATTCCTTATATTTGAAGAAACATAATACGCTGATGTAATTTTTTTTCTACATTCAAAGTTTCGACCTGTGATAAGAAATTAACATATGTTTATACACTCTACATTTAATAAAAGGAACACCACAAGTTTTATAACTTTTGTGCAGCGATCATTTTAATATTATAACTTTTCAACTGATCACCCAAGTGTCATTACTCTTTTTTAAACAAAGTCACTACAAGTACTACGAATTTCAATGCCATGTTACATTTTCTAGTAAGGGAAATCGCCAATGTCACTCAAATAAACGTTTTTGTTTTTTAATGTTACGACTTTTAAGTAATTGTTTAAAAAGTTCTGATAATGAAAAGAATCACTTTATAAAAGTTATAATATTTGTGGTGTTTGTTTTTTCTCTTGAAATTTATGTGCGTCCTTTAACATGTTCTCTCCTGCAGAGCGTGCCATTTTTTAGCCCCTAGAACGTGCAAAGATGCCATTCATATTGTTTTTATTAGTTTCAAATCCAAACTGAATACCGCAAAGACGATGACTTGACGACTTCTGTTGCTTCCGTCTCTAAAGGTGTCTTCTACTTATAAGTCTCCTCTTGGGTTCATTTCGCCTGTTAATTCTTTCCAAAAGTAGCTACTTTCCACACAATATCAGATTAAAAGAGAGAGATGGCAAAGCTAGGTTTAACGGCAATGGTGATGGTGGCGGCTCTTGCTCTGGTGGCCATGGCCGCACGGCTCGCCCATGCCGTGGCGGATGACCCCAAGAAGGTGGACAAGTGGTTCAAAAGGCTTAGCCACGCTGAGCGTAAGACCACATGCCTCCACTTCTACTTCCACGACACGGTCTCAGGCAAGAGTCCCACAGCAGTGCGCATTGCTGAAGCCACGATGACCAAGAAGTCCCCGACACTATTCGGGGTGGTCTTCATGATCGACGACCCGTTGACCGAGGGACCCGAGCCAGATTCCCCCGTTGTGGGCCGGGCTCAAGGGTTCTATGGCTCTGCTGGGCTGGAGTCACTGAGCCTACTCATGAACATCAACCTCGTATTCACGAGTCCGGAGTATAATGGCAGCACTCTGAGCATAATGGGCCACAACCCGGCATATGAGACCTACCGGGAGATGCCCATCGTCGGCGGGACCGGCTTTTTCAGGTTGGCGAGCGGAGTCGCAACGGCAAAGACATACTTTCTCAACCTCACCACCTTTAATGCGGTAGTTGAATACAATGTAATAGCTATGCATTACTAGACATTAATTGGACAAGTCATGGCTAATGTTATTGTCCATTTTTCTTTTCTTTTGACCTTTGACTTTGTGGGATCCAAAGGTTATTTGCGGCGTAACTATATCGCTGTAGTTTGTGTGTAGATGGGTTGTTTCTAATTTGGTAATGCTCTACATGCTTTCTGTCTTGTTGTGTGACCTTAGGTGAACTAAACTCTTCGACCAAAAAAAAAGAACTAAACGAGACTCGGTTTCATCACTGGTCAGAGATACGGTGACCTAACCGAAATACGAAGAGAGCAGGTGATGTACCAGTCATGTACAGTTTTCGCCTTTCTGAAATAGATCCTGCTGAACCAACCCAAATCTTGGTGTGGATAGCGAAGGGGACGACTACAGGCGGGTCCTCGGCGTCTCTGTTGGTGGGTATGAACGTGAATCACCAGATCTAACAGAGCACGATGGCATGGAGACCAGGCCACGCCGAACAACCCCTGAGCTGGGGAAAAACAGACGAGGAACTGAAGGGAGAAGTGCCATTGCGTGCATATGCCATGATTCTCGTGGATGCCTGGTGGATGGCTTTTCGAAGAAAGTAGCAGCTTCCTTGGCTGAATAGGTGGAAACCATAGCTCTCTTGGAAACCCTAGTTTTCCTCTCCAAAAGCTCGAACAAAGCTTTCCAAGTACACTCTGACTGCTTGATGCTCATGCAAGCAGTTCAGGAAGAGACAACACCGAACTGGGAAGTGGCAGGGATAGTGGACCGGATCCAAGAGAAAATGAAAAGCTTTTCGGGCTTGTCTTTGGCCCACTACAGCAGAGATGCAAATAAGCCCGCCGACTGGATCGCAAGAGCCCAACGAGAACACTACCTCCCTCGAAACTGGGTAATCAACCCTCCTATGGCCTTAATCGATTTACTCAGTGCTGATGCTTCTGATGTATTTACTCCGAACTTATCTACGTAAATGAATAGAAGATGCATTTTCGACCAAAAAAAAAGAAATAGATCCTGCTGAAAATGTCAATGAATTTACCCACCTAATAGTGCTGAATTGGAAGCAACTACACATGAAAATTAACTTCTTTTTTTTTACTAATTCGGTTTCGGTAGGACAACTATCTTACAGTAAATTGAACTGGCTAAGCACAAATAATCGTGCCCATGGGGAACGCTAGGTAGCCAAGTGTCAATCACTTAACAATAACATTGAGTTTGATATGGATAAATACTTTCCCACTCTTCAGAAAAGTTTGAGCGACCCAATTGATATTAACATTGATTTAAGCAACTACAAAATCCGTTTTGAATTTTATATAGATAAATATTCATTTGATTTAGCCCATTTAATCGACCAATGTCTGATTTCAAGTTTAATTGTTATATTTTGAATACATATCCTAATTTGATTGGACAATTGCATTTGCAAAAAACACTGATTAAGTATTAAAACAATTTTCAGCGTTTTACGTTTGGCTCAAAATTTTCGCCCTTTGAAAATCTATTTAAGAAACTACTTGTAATAAGCCCGTTAGATTAGAGTATGATTTAAAACGCTTTCTCTAGTTTATCCTCTATTTAAGTTCAAACTCAATAAGAGGATAAAATATTCATGTATTTTTTCTATTCATTTGCAGAAAGTTAGATCCAGTAAGAAATGGGAACCCGATATGCAACAAATCATTAAGCCAAAAGCTTATTGGCGATATGTGCGTCACTTGGCAATCACGAAGGCAGGTTGAAGTGGCACGTGAGAAGCACTGTAACTAATGTTCTCTCAATTTCGGCTTTAATTGTTATATAGATTAGAGTGCCCTTTCTCATAGAGATTAAAAAAGAAAAACCCATAATTCCAATTTTTTCATGGGGTGAAAATTTGAGGTTGAACTAATGTGCTTATCTCTCTTTAGATCGGCTTCCACACCTACCGCCCCCAAACGAAAAAGAAAAAGAAAAATTGCATAGAAAGTGTATCGGTAACATTCCCCCGTTACACCGACTAGCTTATGTCAGGGAGATAGCCTTAATTGACCCGAACCAACACATGTGATTGGGTTTTAAAAACTTTACTACAAAGTAATTGCAAGTATCCAATAATAGGGTCCTAATCACGTCAATTCAATGCTGCCAATTTTAATCATAAACGTTCACGTGACAAAGAAGAGCATATTGGAAGATTTCTATATTAATTTACATTGGCATCGATTGCGATATCACTCTTTATATTTGTGAAATAGAGGGCCAATAAATAATATTAGACAATGCATGAAAACTCTACAATTGCATTATCGAATTATAGAAATCTGTTAGGACAGTGCACTATAAGCATAATGTCTTAACAGTGATGAGTGATGGATGGGCTCATTAGAAGCGACGATATGCAAATGGCTAAGTGCCATCTAGGTAAAAGGGAGATTGAAGTGGAAGACCTAAGTAAAGAGGGTTGAAGTGGAAGACCTAAGTAAAGAGGGTCGATTATAATCCAAAAGTAAAGTGGCTTGGTAAGAACTAAATCTGTAGATTAGGCAAGTGTTAATAATTCGAATCATCTTTTAAGTGTACCGAATAAATATGTAATATATAGGTGATCTTGGGTTTAAAAGTTTTGTTTATATTGGATAAGCGATTTTCTTATGGAGCTTTTGTCGTTAATACTCCTGGATTTTGAAGAAATGTAACATGCTAATATCGCTTTCCCTACATTCAAATTTTCGATACAGTTAAGTGAAATGAAATTACCATGCATTCACCTACCCTGCATATGCGGAGCTCATATGCCTTTTTCTAACACGTTCTTTCGTGCAAAGCATGCCCTTAAATAGTTAACTTCTGATTAAAAAGAAATGATTAGTGTCAATTTCCAAATCAAAAACCGCAAGGACGATGCAAAGTCGGTACTAACGCGAGATTGACTCGGTGGTCCCTCGTGAATCGCTTGACTTTTAAAAAATTATTTTGGGCCTATGACCGATTAAGACCTATCCTCACGTCTGTCCGTATAGGTTGCACTCGCGTTTCATAACGTAGACAACATGATGAAGCCTCTCCCTAGGGAAAAAGCACGCCCAGTTAAGTGATTGATCTCGACGACTTTTGTTGCATCTTTCCCTAAAGGTGTCTTCTTTATAAGTCTCCTCCTTGGGTTCATTTCCGCCTATAAATCCCTTCCAATAGTATCCACTTTCCCAGCGATTTCAGATCGAAAGACAGAGATGGCGAAGCCTGGTTTAACGGCAATGGTGGTGGCAGCTCTTGCTCTGGCGGTTGCCACGGCAGTGGTGCTCGCCCGTGCCGAGGCGGATGACCCCAAGAAGGTGAACGCCTGGTTCAATAGGCTTAGCCACGCCAAGCGCAAGACCACACGCCTCCACTTCTACTTCCACGACACGCTTTCGGGCAAGAACCCCACAGCGGTGCGCGTCGCCGAGGCTGCAATGTCCGAGAAGTCCCCGACGCTGTTCGGGGTGGTCAACATGATTGATGACCCGCTGACCGAGGGTCCCGAGCCAGAGTCCCCACTCATTGGCCGGGCACAGGGGTTCTACGGTTCGGTTGGGCTCGAGTCAGTGGCCCTGCACATGAACGTGAACCTTGTATTCACGACTCCCGAGTACAACGGCAGCACCCTGAGCATATTGGGCGCAACCCGGCACTCGAGACCTATCGGGAGATGCCCATCGTCGGTGGGACTGGCATTTTCCGGCTGGCAAGCGGGGTCACGACGGCAAAGACGTACTTTCTCAACCTGACCACCGGCGATGCTGTAGTTGAATATAAGGTCATAGCTATGCATTACTAGACACTTAGTAGATATATCGTGGCTTGTGTTGTAATCCAGTCCAAAGGTTATGGAGTAAATTACACCGTTGGAGTCGTGCGTGGATGTTCTGTCGTTTCCAGTTTGGTAATGCTCTCCATGCTTCATGATATTTCATTGATTTTGGTGGTTTGGAATCTTTCTTGTGTGGCTCTAGATGAAGTATAAATTAGACTCGGTTTATCACGGAGTAGGTAATGTTACGATGTTCGCCGCCTTGTGAAATCGAGCTTGCTGAAAACGTCAGTGATTTTACCCACCCAATGATTATGAAATTTGATGCAGTCCACGTGAATTATTATTATTATTATTATTATTATTATTATTATTATTTGGATTTCCTATTTTAAAGTTACTGAAACCCAAGATTATGTCTTGATCTGTTTTCGATTCGAAAACTGTCACCTGGCGAGCTCAATCAACCACAGCCTAACAACTGATCGATTCAATCGAATCCTTTCGCTTCCCTTCTGCGCTCCCTTGGCGCTCTTCCCCTCATCAATGGTGTGAGCTTCTTTCCTATCCTCGTCAATAGCTGTTTCCTCCTGCAACCCCAGACTCCCATTTTGTGGTTTCCCTTAATCTAATGGCTATACCCAAACTCTTTCCACCAGACTAGCTTCCTTGCCATCTACCCCAAATCTTGCCCTTCAAGAACACCAAAACCCTACTGACCACCTCCCAGTTTTTTACCTTTCAATCGCATCATCCTCACATCTCTTCCCCCTGGTTTGCGATCGATGGCGGATAGAAAAGCATGGACTTGCAAAGGTACCCATTCTCTGACCCCAAGATTAGATAATCGCTGATTTCGGTTTCATCTCCAACCCTACCGAAAACCTCAACCCAAAACCCAGAAATCACATCCAGTAGAATCACTAACCACAACATCCACAGGTCCCTGTAATCCTCTCGCAGCACTCTCCTCATCCAATGCATCACCATACCCCCAAATCAAATACTCACCAACAGAGCTCCCTTCACTCCACCTAGCTCCGACACTAAACCATACAACAAACCAAAACACAAACCTAGATCTACCACAACAAACAACTATTCAGGTTAAAGATGGACAAAATCAAAGAAATCAACTCTGTCTGGCAGCATTATGCAGAAGTATGATAGATCTTTGGTCAGAAGATGAAGTCACCGAGTTGGATGCCCACATACCTGACAAAGATAAACAGGAAAGTGACCTAACCCTGTATGGAAAATTGCTTTCTAAACCGAATGTAAATTTCTAGGCATTTATCAGCACAATGAGGAAGGCATGGAAAACAGATTCTGTTAAAATGTGAAGTTATTGAGCCGGGTTTTTTCTCCCTATTTGAATCAGTAGATAACAAAAAAAGAGTAGCAGAAAATGGACCTTGGTCATTTGCAAGTAACTTACTTGTTCTCTTGGAAGGTAATCCTCACATCCCTGAATACTGCTATGACTTTTCACATAATGCCTTTTGGGTGCATATATTAGGGTTGCCCCAAGCTCGGATAAACAAAGACTCTATTTGGAACATAGCCTCAAAACTAGGCAAAGTGGAGGATGTAAAACTGGAAGCTCGGAAAAATAGCTAGCACAAGATAGGCAAAGCAAAAGTAAGCCTAAATCCGTCATGCCCCCTAAAAACAGGAACATTGGTTAACTTAGGAGGGAATAAATGGTGGCTCGACTTTAAATATGAAAGACTACCTCATTTCTGCTACTCAAGTGGTCGACTTGGGCATTACGCCAATTTCTGCCTTGAAATACCTTATGAGGAGACAGGGTTGGCTCAAGACAAACCAAGAAAATACGGTTCTTGGTTGAAAGCAGAAGTTAAGAGAATCCAGCCCTTGTTGGAAGACCTTTTGTGGGCAAATTGATCAACAACCTGAAGAGGAGGAAATGGTGCCTGAAACCCCCATGCCATCTACTGATAAAGCATCCAAATCAGAGCCATTCGCTGCTGAACCAGAGGCCTTAGCCATAATTTTACCCACTGTTCTAGCAAACGAACCAAGAGAAGATGTATGGATGTATGAATACGTTCCCCCAAACAAGGGGAAGAGGCCTCAGCAAACCCAACTCCTGCTTCTTCCCTCGGTCGAGGAGGATAAAGGGGCTGAATACCTGAAGAAAAACAAGAACAAACTCAAAACCCCAGTGACAAAAAAACAAAAAAGGGTGAACCCTTATGAGAAAAGATCCTCTACAATTCAGCTTTTGGATGAGGAGAACTTATTGGATACCCCTATCCAATCGGTGGAAGGCGTTATGGAACAGGCTTTGGTGGCTAGCCCTAATAAGCCACCAGGTTATACATGAAGATCCTATGCTGGAACTATCAGGGTCTGGGCACACCCCTAACAGTTCAACACCTTAGAGCCTTAGTGGCTCGAGAGAGGCCTAACTTGGTGTTCCTTATGGAAACCAAGAATAAAGAAAGCAAGGTTGATTGAGTACAAAAGAGTCTAAAGTTTGGCTATTCTACTATAATTAACCCAATTGGAATTGCGAGGGGATTAATTCTAATGTGGGATGATCAAGTACACGTGGAAGTTCTAGCATGCTTTGGGGAGATCATTGATGTAAAGTGTAAAGTTCTCAGCAGCGGTGATCAAATGAGAATATCATTTCTACATGCATCTACCTCCTTCCAAGAAAGATTAAGCCCTTGGAAAATGCTCTCCTCAATTAATTCATCCAACAACCTACCTTGGCTTTGTATGGGAGATTTTAATGAAGTTCTCTATTATTGGGAATGGAAGAAGAGAAGCATATAGACATAGAATGGTGGCTTTTCATGCTTTCATGGACTCATGCTCATTAATGGATATGGAAAGTAAAGGCTGCAAATCCACCTGGATTACTAATAGAGAAGGAGATGACCTAGTGAAGAAAAGGCTAGATAGAGCTTTATGCAATTGGGCATGGAGAGTACAATTTCCAAATGCGGAGGTCCTTGCTTTACCGGCGATAGGGTCGGATCACAGCCCCTTGCTACTTGCACTGGAACCAAACACTATAAGAAGAAAGAAGGAGTTCAGATTCAAGGGTTACTGGCTTGAAGAAAAGGAATGTACAGCTATGATCCGAGAGGCTTGGGGGAAAAACAACGTTCACCAAGTAAACTTTGCTTGAAAAGTGAAGAAAGTCACAACCGATCTAGCCAAATGGAGTCGAGGAAAATTCCACAATGCACTCCGACAAATAGAGCTACTAAAGCAAAGACTAACGAAGTTGACTAACAAGAATGAAGAGTCTTATAACAGAGAGGAATACAGAAATATCGTTGGGAAAATAGAAGGCCTTTAGCGACAAGAAGAAATGTATTGAGGATGCGGTCAAAAAACATGTGGATGAGATGGGGCGATCAAAACACAAAATTTTTTCATGCCACGATGGTTCAAAGAAGAGTTAGAAACAAGATCTCTATGTTACGGATCGACAAAACTACATGGAGCTGAGAGCTTTCAACCATAAAGCAACATATCAAGGCATTTTATCAATCTTTATAGACCACGGTAGGGGAAAGAAATTATCAACCTATCCTTGATCAATGCATGCAATTAGTAAACGATGAGATGAATCCGGGCCTAATCAAGCCTATCTTTGAGGAAGAAGTTAGAGATGCAGTCTTTCAATTGGGAGCTACTAAAGCACTAGGGCTGGATGGACTCAATGGTTTATTTTACCAAAGCCAGTGGTCGGTGGTTCGGGAAGACATATTCAGAGTGGTAGAATCCTTTTTTAGCCAAGGTACGCTCGATCCTGAGTTGAATAAGACCCATATCACTCTTATCCCTAAAGTAGCAAACCCTGAAAGTATAACCCAATACAGGCCTATCAGTCTTTGCAATTTCAGTTATAAAATCATTGCCAAAGTTATGGCAAACCGACTAAAACCCCTCCTCCCAAACCTAATCTCCTAATAACAAAGTGCTTTTGTTAGTGGTCGTCAAATCCAGGATAATATTTTCATTGTTCAAGAGGTCCTACATCAGCTAAGAGTGAGGAAAATGAAGCGGAATTTCCAGGCAATACTTAAGCTCGACATGAAAAAAGCCTTTGATAGAGTGGAATGGGATTTCTTATGTGATTATATACTAAAGCTGGGATTTAGTGACAAATGGTTATCCTTAGTCAAAAAATGCATCTCCTCGGTCTCATATAGTGTAAAAATCCATCCCGAGGTATCCGACAAGGGGACCCATTATCCCCCTATCTCTTTATCCTCATGGCCAATGCTCTTTCATCTCTCATGAACAAATCAATTGAAGACCAAACCATCGAGGGTATCCAACTAAACACAACCTGCCCCACCTTGTCACATCTCATATTCGCCAATGATGCTATCTTCTTCCTCAATGGTACAATTACTAAAGCCCAAAATCTGGCCAATATCCTAAACCAATACTGCTTTGCCTCGGATCAAGCCATCAACCTAAACAAGTCAGGGATTTTCTTCAGTAAGGGCTGCCCTCAGCTCTTAAAATCCAACCTAGCATGGAAAAAACAGGGAAATATCTAGAAATACCTTCAGATTGGGGCCAGACCAAAAAACATATGTTTGCTTGGGTCATTGCTCGAGTTGAAAAGAAATTAGACGGCTGGAAAAAAAAACTAATATCTAAGGTGGGGAAAGAGATTCTTATCAAGATAGTAGTCCAAACTTTACCACAATACGCTATGTCACTCTTCAAAATCCCAATATCCATTTGTCGGGCGATAGAACAATGGATATTCAACTTCTGGTGGAAGCAAAATTCAGCAAAGAAAGGTGTTCACTGGAAGAATTGGGATTCTTTGAAATCCCGAAAGGACTGTGGAGGCCTTGGCTTCAGAGATCTCGTGAATTTTAACAAATATTTGTTAGGGAAACAAGCTTGGCGGCTAATTCAAGCCCCAGAAGCCCTATGGAGCAGAATATTAAGGAGCTTATACTTTCCAAGAGATACATTCTAGAGTGCACATGAAGGACACAGACCGTCTTGGGGATGGCAAAGCCTCTTGATGGGTAGGGAAGTGATTGAACCTGCAACTAAATGGGATGTAGGAAATTGGGAAAATATAAGGATCTGAGAGGATTGCTGGTTAACCTTTGGAAAGACTGGTGGTCTTCAAATAGAAATGACCCACAAAGGGTGGTGGAATTGATAGACCAAAATACCAGAGAATGGAATGCCCAGAAAATCAATATGATTTTTTTTGAGAGTGTGGCAAAGGAAATATTAGCGACTCCTCTTAGTTTATTCCCGAAACCTGATAAATTAGTTTGGACGGCAAACGGATTAGGAACCTACATAGTCAAGAGTGGCTATAATCGACTCAGAGACCACGAGAAGATTTCAGCAGCAATGCTACCCTCCACTTCCTACCAAATTCCCAAATCATTATGACAAGAAATTTGGAAACTCCAGACTAGCCCCAAAGTCAAATTCTTAGTATGGAGTCTGTGTAACAATGCTCTCATTACCAAAGAAAATTTATTCAAGAGGAAAATGATACCTAATCTAAGATGTTCAATTTGTCAACAAAACCCAAAAACGGTTGAGCATATGTTTGCATTATGCAGCTGGACAAAAGCTATTTGGTCAAACCCGAGACTACAAATCAACACCTCCCCGATGAAGATAACTCGAATCGACAAATGGGTCCTAGATGCCCTTACCTCGGCGGTGGATCCTCAGGCAAAAGCTTTTTTCGCTGAGATTTTTTTATGGCGGATCTGGAAAGCGAGGAGCGCCGTGATTTTCCAAACTCATTGGCTAAACCTCCGGTTGATCTTTGAAGAGGCGACCTTCATGAACCTACTGTTCAACAACCAGCTCCTGCGAAACAGACCCCAGCAAAAAAAGATGAGGCCAGATCTAACGAACAACAACCCGTCGATGGCAAAAGAGTCCCATACCTGCAAAATCAACGTTGACAGTGCCTGGTGCAGATCCACATTGTCCAGTTTGGTAGCTGGAGTTATTCGAAACAATAGCGGGCTCCTCGTCGACGGCTTCGCGAAACCCATCCACGCACCCTCAGTCCTGATCGCCGAAACCCTAGCGCTGAGGGAGGCTTTACTTTGGCTGCAACACTTTGAACAAGACAGAAGTGCACGATCTGACGTGTACTTGGAAAGTGCAAAAGAGTTCCAACTCACTTCAGACAATCTAGAAACTATTCAAGGTATTTTGGGCCAAAAAGAATGTGTATGGGCCGCACGAGTAGTAATTGATGATTGCAAAACTCTTTTGAAGCACATGCCTCAAGTCAAATTAGCCCACGAGCCTAGAGAAGCCAATAGAGCAGTGGATTGGGTCGCAAAGGCCCACCGAGCAAGCGAACTTCCCCTTAACTGGATAAGCTGTCCCCCTCCCCCCCCCTTCTCTTTCGTTAATTTTATGCTTGGATGTTGAAACTTTGTGGTATTCTGATGGTGGTTAAGTAATGAAAGCTATCTATTTCTGACCGAAAAAAAACCACAGCCTAACAATAATATTGAGGGCTGTACGTCTTGTTCAACTTAATAATTGGAATAGGTGCGTTTGAACAAGCTTTTACAATATATTAGGCAATGCATGAAAACTTAAGTAAAATTAGATTACTGAATTATATTTGGCTTTACACATCAAAGATGTGGTAGGATGGCTTACTATAAGCATAGTGTTCTAGAAGTGACCGGTGACAGATGGATTCATTAGACGCTACTATATAGATATGGCTAAGGTCTTCCCTCCATTTCCTAATGTACATACTTTATTGTTCTATCATTGAGAGCTGTCAAGGTAAAAGGGAGACTGAAGAGGAAGACTTAAGTAAAGAAGTTTGACTATAATCAAATTTGTTGATTCCACATATTGTCCATTTGATTAATTAGGGGTCAATTTTTTGGGAATCTATATAGTGTATAGTGATCTTGAGTTGAATGTTTTATTTATATTGGATCGACTTACTTACGGAGTGTTCTTCATCAATAATCCTTCTATTTTGACCAAAAAAATGTAATATGTTAATATAAATCATCCTATACGTTCAAAATTTCTATTAAATAAAGTGAAATGAAATATCTATACCTTTGTATACCCTACGCAAGTAAAACTTGAAGAAATGATGTCATAAGTGACATAACTTTCATACGACACTCATTTTGATGTCATAAAATTTCAATTGATTACTTAAATGCCATAACTTATAAAAAAAAAATTCTCACTAGGGTAACAGTAGTGATTTTCTTTGCTAAAAAAATCCTATATGGTATTAAAACATATGGTACTTGAAGTGTTCAAAAGTTTTGAGATTTGTGATGAATGTTTTTTTTTTAATAATAATGGCACTCTAGAGATCAATTGATAAGTTATGACAACAAAGTAAGCATTGTACGGAAGTTTTAGCACTTTTGATGTCCTTTTTTTATTTGGAAACTATGTGCCTTTTTTGTTGAAATAGATAATTATCATGAAAAGAAGTAATTGTTGGACATGAAAAAGGTGATTGTTAGATATGAAAAGAAATTTTTATCAATATGAAATAAAGTGATGGTTGATCATGAAAAGTGAGGATAAGTTACTTATTCCCAAGTAATATCTTGATTGGTTATCTGTAAATATGGCCAAACACAACTATCAAAGAGCAATAACTCTCTTCTTCACAACATCCTTTCTTCTTTTCTTTTCTTTTCAAACACACAACGCATTCAAAGTGAAATTCCAAACAATAAATTGAGTAAATATTGAACTCATTTCTCTATAACTTTGGTATATATTCTGGAGGTATATTTTTATTAACTTGGCAACAATAATAGTAGGGGAAAATGGTACCTTTGATCATCCAATCAAAGAACTATAAACTAATGTTCTATCTTCATCAGCAATCAAATCTGTTCAATATTTTTAATATGTCTTCTCGTACAAAACATGGCATGTTTATTAGCTAGAACGTGCATAGACATGTATTCTTTTTGCCTATAAAAATTGATTTCATTAGTGTCAATTTCCAAATCGCTAACCGCAAAGTCAATGACTTAATAAGATAAGCAAAATAATGGATTCGGTTGCTAATTAAAAAGCACGACTAGTGAATGATTTCCCCAGCGTCTGTTGCTTCTGTCTCTAAACATGTATTCTTTTTGCCTATAAACTCTTTCCAGTAGGATCGTTTCTCCCAACAATTTCAGATTGAAAGCAAGATGGCCAAGCTAGTTTTAACGGCAATGGTGGCGGTGGCTCTTGCTCTGGTGGCTACTGCCACGACCCTTGCCCTTGCCAAGGCAGATGATCCCAAGAAGGTGGATGCGTGGTTCACTAGGCTTAGCCACTCCAAGTGCAAGACCACACACCTTCACTTCTGATTGGGATAAATACACTAGAAGTGCCAAAAGTTGTGTACGATGCTTAATTTAATGCTAAATTTTTTTTTTGAATCATTTAAGTGCCAATTCCAGTGTGGGTCGCAAGAAATCTAACGTGACTATATTTTATTAATTTTTCAATCCTACATGACTCATCGGTGTGCCTAGTCAACATATAACCCATAAATAATGTCGTCCAAAAGTTGTAAATAATGATTATTTGAGTATTAAATTTTATTTAAAGTGATCGTTTGAGTGCCAAATTTTATTTAAAGTGATCATTTCAGTGCTAATTGTTGTTAAAAAACGATCACTTCAGTGCCAAACATGCCATGCGAAAATGCCACGTGGACTAAAGTTGTTAAAAAATTGCCAAGTCATATTAAAATATTAATTATAAATGACATGTAATTAATTTGACCGAAATTTCTCACCGTTGACACTTAAATGATTGTTTTTTCTCCAATTTAGTACTAAAGTAAGCCGGTAAAAACTTTAGACACTAAAGTGAACGCCGTACACAATTTTTGATACTTCTAGTATACTTATCCCCTTCTACTTCCACAACACAATCTTGGGCAAGAGCCCCAATGCAGTGTGCGTCGCTAAGGCTGCGATGACCAAGAAGTCCCAGATACTGTTCAAGGCAATCAACATCATCGGCGACCCATTGACCGAGGGTCTCGAGCCAGAGTCCCCCCTCGTGGGCTAGGCTCAAGGGTTTTTGGCTTAGTTGGGTTCGAGTCAGTGGCCCCACTCATGGACATGAAACTTGTATTCACAAGTCCAGAGTACAACGGTAGCACTCTAAGGGCGCGTGTCACGCCCCGAACCCCGAGCGCGTGCCCATCCCTATTTGGTCGATAATAATTTGCGACTTCCCAGGACGAGTCGCCAACCCTTTCCATTTTATTGCACATGCGGAAGTGAAAAGAAATCCCCTGACAGTAATCATCTCGGGATAGAAAAGCAAGACAATAGATTTACAAACAAACATGCTTTTATATATACACTAAGTCATGTACACAGGTCTATGGCCAAAAGACTACAAAAGACTGGCCTTTCAAAAAGAAGTGGTCCTAACTGACCTACGCTTCCGATCACCTCCTCTCAGCTCCAGGTCCTCCACTCGACGACCCTAAAAATGTTGTCCCACAACGGGGTGAGATATCATCTCAGCGAGTCTAAGCTCTAAACCCCAATTAGGAGGGAAATACACCAAGAAATGTCCTAATCACACAATCACACAATCAATGAGACTTACCTCGTCTCAAATCCACCCTACAGGTCAGTACAATTTATCTCACAGACAACATGAGAGCATGAGCAACAAATAAGCTCCAATAACTGAAACGCCACACTCAATTAATCATGCGTTCCTAGTTTTGATCTTGGCATATAACACGGCCTACTCTCAATTCGGCGGTCTTCTGGCATTGCCAGGCATCGTCTCACCCCATTGAGCACGGCACGTCTCTTTATCAAACGGCTTTCCCGAAGGAGCATAGGATCCAGAATCAACTGCAACCGGCTTCCCGTTGTCCAGGGGGTATCCCAAATAAAGATAACGTCCAGCTCAACAGCCTGGGACGATTTCTCTTGACCATCACACGATCACTCAAATATGGCTCAGGGCACCATGCATTGCACTCAAATGCTTCAATTAAAATGATGAGTCTGGCATTTTTCTTCATATTAGAAATTCACATCAAATCACTCGTGTGTAGGTACACGGTCAACTTGACCCAGAAAAATTGATATTCTTCATTTTTGAAATCCTACTATTCCATATAGTACGAAAACTATTTTTAGTGTCAAAACCCGACACCCAGAATTTTCTGACTAAATACTAGAAATTCACAATTTTTGGAATTAAATACCAAAAATCCAATCAGCACTCAATTTGCATAATTTAACACTCAATTACAGAAATTAACCACACCATTGCAATCAACATGAAATTCCAGTCACCGGCTATCCCGGTCTAATTTCCGAAAAAATAATTAATAATTAAATAAATCAATTTAAATTCTAAAAATACTAACCTAGGCCAGAATCATTAAATTAATAACCAATACGGACTCGGAGAAATTCCCGAACCCTTCTAAATAAATAGTACAATTTATTTAGGTCTTAACTAAACCATGCTAACCACCTAACATGCTTAATTAAATAACTACATTTCTAATTTAATCTAACTAACCACCTAATTCCTAATAAAATAAATCTAACACCCCTTAAACGTTATTAGCCTACTAAGCAAAATTTAGAGTATTAACTCACCGGTTAATTGCGGAAACCGGTTCACCGCGACGACGACGCGACAGCGGCCGAAATCGAAATTTTCGGTGATGTCGACGAACTCTCGAACTGGGCCTAAAACGGGCCCAACAAATCTCAGCCCAACTGAGATTTGTTGCTTGGGCTTAAAGGAGCTGCTGGGCCTTGCTGGACTAAGCTTCAAATGGGCTGAATTTGCTGGACTAACTTAATGGACTGAGATGGGCTGAAACCAAAACTGAATTGGGCTTGAATCTCACGGGGTGAAAGTGGGCCAAAATTCCCGTGGGCCTGACTTCAGACTTCGCTGAAATCTCGCGGAGCTCGAAGATGCGGGCATCACATGGAGTAGCTTCGGTGGACGAGTTGCACGAAGGAAAATGGAGGACGACGCGCGCGTTTAAGGAGCTGCGGGAGTGAAGACCAAAGCTGAGAAGTGTTCGGTGGACTGGGGCTTCGTGGAAGTCGGTCAACCAGCGCTTCGGTGGTTCGTTTGTTGACCGAACGAGTGTGCTGGCAGCCAAGAAGCGAAACAGAGATGAAGATGCGTGAAGAGGAGGCTTCGGCGGAGGCGTTGGACGACTCTCGGCGAAGCAGATTCGGCCTTCGGTGGGAAGTTGGCGGGTCAACAATCAAAGCAAGTTTGGAGAAACTTTGACCGAAGAAGCTGAAGACGCAAGGCTGAGGGGAGGAAATATGGTGATGGCGTTAGATGATGGTGTATGTTGGATGATGATGATGGTGGTGGGAAGACAAAACTCCGTGGAGATTGGCGAGAGGAGAGAGATCGTGGGGCTGTGGTCTTCGGTGATTGTAAAATGAAGAAGAAAATGAAAACAAAACAGGAACCGGAGGAGATGAAGTCGGCGAGAAGATGGGGGGCAGCTGGACGGCGTGTTGGAGAAGTCACGGTGGGGCCAAAAAAAAATCAAGACTTAGCCATTCAATTTAATGCTTGTCCCCCCAATACTTTCTAATAAGAATATCCCACAAATAAGCCAATTTAAATGTCAAAATTTCAGCCTCTTGATTAATTTGGCTTCAATTTCCTCTTCGATTATCCATTCGAGGTCCTTTTGGTGAAGAAAAATCCTACATAATTTTCTCGTGAATCTCGACACTCAAAAGCTTGGCTCGGAAGTCAAAACTTGCTTAAATTCGGCCCGTATGAATTTCCGTTTATTTTCCGCGACGTCTGAATCGGTTTTCCGCAAAAATCCCGGAATCTCTAAAAATTTCTCGGAGAGTGAGTCGACGCTCCTAAAATAGCTTGTGACACCTCAGAACTTTCAATTTTTGAAATCGGGTTCAAATTCGCGGTTATTTTCAATCCGGCACGCTTTTAGCGTGACCTAATCTATCGGATAACTTTTAGGAATTTTTGGTGCAATTGACTTGTGATCGATTTATCTCGAGTCACAAAGTACATCTTCGACACATTAGCGACTCTCAATTGTCGTGAAAATCTCGAGGTTTCAATTACGGACATCGGGTACCAAAACGATAGAAAAATCGGTCTAGTGCCGGTCGCGACAGGCACTAGACCGATTTTTTCGGGGTGTGAACCACCTAGGGTTTTGGCTAATGGATTGTTAAGCCTAGACTTAACTCGGGCTCTCCCAAGCCCATACCAATTCGCGACTTTCGGTTCAAGTTCTTAATATGCAAATGATTTTCAATCAGGAGTCGCCACTAATCTATTTTTTGGTGGGTCGATTAGAAACCCAAATAAAGTAACGGGAGATTTACTTTATTCCTACGAACCGAGATTTGTGAGTTCGGGGGGCTTGGTTACGTTAGATTTCTCTAACGCCCTTTCGGTACCTTTATCTTTTATTTTGAAAAAATTGTTTGGCAAGCAACTTGAATTAATTTTAATTCCTTAACATGTGAGGTGACCATGCAGGTACGCAAACCACCAATTTGGCACTCAAGAAAGCAAATGAATAAATTACAGGACTTACCTCATAGCAACGAAAGCATCTGCGTTGTTAGTTTAGAATTCACATCAGCAGTCCTAAATTTGATTTCTAATTAACACGCAATTTTTGTTTTGTTTTCACTTAATTAATGAAAATCATGTAATATGCAATGCATGCCACTAATTTAACATGAAATGATATGACATGGCAACATGACTTAGCTATATGATCTAAGCAATATGACATAAATAAGCATGTAGTCTATCCTGAAGCATGAGATGGATTTATTCTAAAAATAATTTTTGTATTTTCCATGAGATTCGAAATTAAAGAAATGCAACACGTAAATATGCAATCTAAATTAATCTAATGACCTAATTCTAATGACGGGCAATTTCTAATTAAATGCATCTAACAAAAATCACTAAATGACGTACATTGTATGAAACTAATTCTATATGACGTGCACATGATTTTTATTTTCCTAATAAGCATGCAATCTATTTAGGAGAAATTATCTAAACCTATAATATGCAATCTTAATATGCAATGACATGCAAAGAATGCCTTAATTCTACATGACACATGCATAATGACTTTTTTGTGTTTTTCCTTTTTTCCTTTTTTTAAATTTCGAAATTAATAATTGCCAAATAATTAAACATGCAATCCAAGTTTTTAAAAAAACTAGCAATAAGTTAATTGATTTGATTTTTTTATTTTTGAAAATTCGAAATAAAATACCTATTATGAACATGCAAACCCTAAAACTACATTTTTTAATTTTTTTTAAGAAAACTAATTTAAGTAACACCACAGCAAATCAAGCCATATTAATACCCAAATTGACGAACCATATCTCGAGCATGAGATCGGGTTGGTCAATTTTTAAATAAATCGCGAATCGAATCTCGAGCATGAGATCGGATTGGCGATTTTTCCGTGCGATGCGAGTCATATTTCGAGCATGAAATCGGACTGTCAATCATACGCACGTTGCGAAATTAGGAAAATTTCCTAATTCATGAGGGATCAAGAGATCTTTTGGATATGCGATATCGATCAAACATTCAAAGAAAGATTGCGATGTTACGAATTAGGCGGCGGGATATATGAAAATCAAATTGATCGAGAGTCTTACCTAATTCACGATGTCACACGGGTGATGTCTCCAAATTCGGATGGATGATGAGTCACGGGAATCACGGTGAGGAAGACTGACGGTCCGTAGCATGCAAGGGTGCACGGTAATCGCTGGACGTGTTCCACAAGTCTGAGTACTTTGGAATTCTATCCGAGAACTTCAGCTTATCTACAGGCGGTGGAATGTTCTTGGACTTCTTTATTTTAATCTTCAATCCACTACTCAGCTTTTGTCTTCTTCTCTTCTACCAAATCTCGGCAATTGATGGTGCCACTGTGTGGGATGGTCGCTTTGATGTCCACCAGAGAAGACAGTGAGCTTGCTGGCCGTGAGAGAGATCTTCAACAAACCTGCAAAACTGAATCAAATCCCAAATGGAAGGACTGAAAAGTAATCGTGGGATCGCTAGAAATTGAAGAATAGCTCTCGGAAAGGTGTTGGCTTCTTGCTGGGATCGTCTAGAATAGACACGTCGAAGATGCAGGAGTGCGCCGGGACTCCTTTAAGGTTTATTGGATTCGCTGGTCGTCTTGGTTGAGCAGCTCTCGGTGGCAGGCCCAGCAGCAATTGGTCGTCACAGAAAGTTTGGCAACGATGCAAGAAGGTAGCAGCGAATCACCATGGACTTGCGGTGCAGCAGGGGCGTTTCTTTCAATGTGTTCTCCCTAAAATTGCCGACGATGGTCGGGCATTGATAATTGCAAGAACAACGTGGGGCACGGCTGCTCAGTGTTGGCCTGCAATGGAAAAGCAAAGGAACCCTCTCTTCCCCTCTCGTGTGTTCCCTGTATAATTCGGAATCCCCCCCTCAATGTGGCCGAAAACTTCGTGTAGTTGATCACGACCAGGCGGGAAGTGAACGCCGTTGCTCAATCATCGAGGAGGATCACTGCAAAAATAGGAACTTCGTGGATCGGCGATTGTGGGCAATTGGCAACGACAGGATCGTGGCCGCTTGAATCAGGAACGTTGTATGGGATGACTTGTAGACGAGGCAGAACAGGTGGCCTTTGATGATGAGTGAACGCGTCGAATTGTGGATTGATCCTTTTTGCCCACACGACTGAATTTGGAGTTCGGACTTCACCACGTTGGCTCTGACATCTTTTGCAAGTCAGAGAATGGATCTTCTTCATGCAGCAAGCGGAATTGTCTTCTTTGACTGGATAATATTCAACTTGAATACTTTCAGCAAAAGAACCTCTCCTGGAACTGCTGGAACTCAACGATGAGGGTAGAGCTCGGGGCACGTCGGGACAGCAGCTCGAGCAGGGCTTCACGGCTTCGTTGTTGACGAGGAGGTGCGGCAATGGTCACCGTCTCATGGTGCACGCGATATGAAGCTCAGCCGTGGGGTTAGCAAGGTTGCAGCCACGTGATGCTTGGCCGAAAATTCCTCTCTCTCACGCGTGTTTTCTCTCTATATTGTGACCGTATATTCAATGTGTGTGGCCCCTTCGAAACCCTACGCAAAAAACCTTTTTATAGGCCGAAGATTAGGGTTTTAATTTCCTTTTCAAATCAACATCCGCGAAGATTTCTTTCTTGCACACAATATCACTTTTTTTATTTTTCACATCTCCTGATTTTATCGCCTAAAGATAAGATTGCAACCCAATTTTCTTAAATTCCAAAAATCCACCGTAATATCATTTCAAATCTCCATTTAAGTAATTTTTGTCATTAAAAGAAAATGGGCTCGGGCCAATTTACTTGCTCTGTGGGCTTAGTCTGGCCTACCAAATTAAAGCTTAGAACCGCTAATCCGAATCCATTCACCACCAATCCAATAAAATGCAAAAAATGTAAATGCACCTGAATCTATATGCAATGCAATTAATTTTTTTTTTTAGGGATAAAATTAACCCTTAATTTTCTATGCACTAAATAAATAAACGGGCCGCCAAAATTTAGGTGTCAACAGTGCCGATCGACGAGTATTTTGAAATTAGGTGGAATCACCCACACTCTGATCACGTATCTCAGTCGAATCGACCTATCTCCGGTCTCTAATCGATTTCGACAGTGCCGTAATGATCTCGGCAGATGGACACGGTCGAGTAGTCGATTCCTGGTCGAATTCTCAAATCCATTGCATTTAGATTCCTTAATTGCTTTCCCAGATAGACCAGTTATCTCATGAGTGGCCAACTCAGAGAATAACACTATAGACACGTCGACGAAAAGTCCGATTTATTTAATCGAAAACAAATCTGAAAATTCAGGCTGTCATAGCGCGCATGACAAAATTTCTAAAACAGAAATCAATTTCTATTCCATTGACGAGTTTCTGAGTAAAGAAACGCGTTTGATAACAATTCAAAATTTATATTTCTAAAATAAAAATTCATTTGATAATAGAATAAAATTTCTATTTCTAGGAGCGACAACGATCGGCGTCTGGTGGCCGAAGTCCGACGTTCGGCGACCGGCATTTGGCGTCCGGTGACTGGCAGTGAGCGGCCGAAGTCCAAAGCCTGACATTTGGCATTCGGCGTCAAGTCCGGCGACCAACAGTGGGCGGCCAAAGTTCGGAGTTCGACACCAGAGTCCGACAACCGGCAATCGACGTCCAACGTCCAAAGTTTGACATCGACGTTCGACATCCGGAGTCCGACGACAGGAGGCTGGTGGCCGGGGCGAGTCCAACGGTGGGTGGCAGGCGATTAGTGGCGAGGAGTAGATAGTCGCCGACGAACATCCGGTTGTTGGTGGTGAGCCTTCGACATCCAATGGTTGGCGATGAGTGGCCAATGGCCGGTGGGCATCTGGCATCCGGCAACTAGCGGTTGGCAACGAGCGGCCGGAGTGCGGTGGCAAGCGGCCGGCATCCCACAGGCGGCAAGTGGGCGATAGGCAGTAACGATAGTGAACAATAAGAAAAATCTTGGTTTCTCATTTCTATTCCAGAAATAGAAAAGCTAAAAGTTTTAACTTCTGATTTATGCTCCAAATCTATTTTTGGAATAAAAATCCATTCCAGAAATAGAAAAATGAAATTGCGTTACCATACAAATTTCTATTCCAAACATGTTCTGAGGAACAGAAAAACAGAGAAATAAATGAACATAAATTTTGTCATGCACGCCCTAAGCATATTAGGCCGCGACCCAACACTCACGACCTATCAGGAGTTGCCCATCGTTGGTGGGACCAGCGTTTTCTAGTTGGCGAGTGGAAGAGCGACGGCGAACAAGTGCTTTCTCAACCTCACCACCGGTGATGCGATGGTTGAATATAATGTAATAGCTATGCATTACTAGACACTTTGGACATTGTTATGGTCCACTTCTTCTTTCATTTTGACCTTTGGTTCTTTGCGGGCCAAAGGTTATGGCTTAAATATATGGTAGTATTTTGTGTGTGGATGAGGTGATGTCCTTTATTTGGTAATGCGCTCTATGTCTTTTCCATTTTCATTGATTTGTGGTGGAGATTGAAATTGGACGTTATGGTATCTTTTTGTGAGGCTTTAGATGATCTAAAGTGGACTTGGTTTATCACCAGGAGAAAGTAGGTGATCTGCATGTTTTGCCATCTTGAAAAATAGAACTTGCTGACTATGTCAATGATATTACCCACCTAGTAATTCTGAAATTTGAAGTAATCGACACGAAAATTAACTTTTTGTTTTGGGACTTTCGTATTATAGGAAACCCAAGTAACTTACGGATTTGGTTTTTTCATATGAAAACTGTTTTACGGGAAGCCAAAAATAGCTAAACACAATCAATCCCCTTAACAATAATATCCAGTGCCATATGTCTCTTCAACTTAAGAATTAGAATAGGTGCATTCAAGATTAAAGAAACTAACACAAATAATTCCTAAACTTTGTGTCAACGAGCAAATTCATCCTTAAACTTCTTATTCATTCAATGAAGTGCTTAAACTATCCCTAAATGTTTAATTTAGTTCCTTAAGTTTTCGTTCTTACATCATTACTCAGATTTTAAAATATCTTTCAATCTCAATCTATTCCCTAAGTTAACAAAAAATATGTGGCTTTCTTATTACGTTTTTTTACCGTCTTGGTTTTTATAAATATTACGATAGCGCCATTTATGTGTACTTTAGCTTATGATATAGTAAAAGTAGAACCTCCTTTAAAATTGTATCGAATTGACATGTCACACTACTATAATTTCCCAATTTACAGATTTAAGTTAATTTAGTTAAGAAAATACGAACACAAAAACTCAAAAATTTTGTCTATCTAAAAAATTTTGGAACAAGATTTAAATTTTACATATAAATAATTTAATATAATAATTAAATATTCTTATGAAGAATCATTTTTTAAAAAATAAAAGGAATATGAATCCGATATAACTTGAAATGAGGTTATATTTCTACTTTAATAGAGATCATAAGTTAAAATATACTTAGATGGAATTATGGCAATATTTATAAGACCCAACAGGTAAGAAGGAAATAAAAATATAGCATATCTATTGTTGATTTAGAAAATGGATTGGAATGAAAAGATACTCTAAAATTTGGGTAATAGTATAATTGTAAGAACCTATGAATAGTACCAAAGACTGATTTTACTTTGTTATGGAAAGTTGAGGGATTATATTGAACAAATTGAAAATTTAAGGACCATATCGAACATTTAGGAATAGTTCAAGGACAAAATTGAACGAATTAAAAGTTCAATGATGATATTATTTAATAGACCAAAGTTTAAGGATTATTTGTATAATTTTTCCACTCATTACAAGTCAATATAAAAGTTTAAACTAATAGGTGGAGGAATCTATTTTCACATCTGTAATTATAATTGCAACTTGTTACACCGCATTTGTAGTGGGGTTGAATTCAATCGCCAAATCATTGTCATTCGATTAGGCATGTCTCATCGAGTATTAGCAACTATAATTCGTGGAGTGCACATGTTCTGGATCCGTGAGTAAAATTTCTCGTCTTGGTCAAAAGCTCCTTTACTATCTAGGCCCAAAAGATGCACCCTAATATTTCCGACTCTTTTAGTAAAAAGTTTAAGCGATGATCCGTGAACATCACAGCCAAAAGAAAGCAGACAGAAAGTGTTGGAGTTTCCATGATGTAAATCCGTATTCTGTCAACTGCTAAGGTTGTCTTTTTAGATCGTGACATAAGACCAAGTGCTAAGGTTGTCTTTTGTTGCCTTTCTGCTTTACAATGATTCCTTGTTTTTCCCTTATGTGGTCTAAGCCCAAATTGGATTTAATATCCAGGCTCATAAAGAATTATTCGCTTTCCAAATTCTTAATTACATTCGACCAAAAAAAAAATATTCTTAATTACAGACATCACAAGGAGAGTTACTATATTAGGAACTACAATGTCATTTTTGCTTGATTTATTTAATTAAAAAAAATTCATTCATTTGTCATAATCAAACATGAGAGGAATATAGAAAGCTTTCAAACAAAGCAAATTCCAGATAAGCTACCAAAAAAAAAACAAAATTAAACTTAGAAATCTAATAGCACAATCTGCAATTATAAGTATGCTCTCAATCACAAAAGATCTCGCTAATAATATCAAAAAAAAAAAATTGGCGGCCGATCATCGGAACCATCACGCCAAGATCATTGCTCAATTGCTTAATAAGAAATTTAAATACATTCTTTGGCAGAATCGTTAACAAAATCCTAACATATTACTCCTTGTTAGAAACTTGTCTCTAGGACATGAGACTTTCAAGACACGGAGCTTCCTATCGACTAGTATCGATTTCATGGCCGTCCAAGATCCGGATATATTCTTGAGAGGCGTGTTCTTCTTAGTTGCTTCAAATCCTGACCAACTTATAGGAAAGCCAGAGATAGCTTGATCCAAATAAAAAGATTTGAAAGGATAACAGCTAATCACCTACCCCGGAATCAGAGGGTAATATTCCATCAATCGAGCAAGCAGGGTGGTCCACCGCAATCATGTTCCAAACCAAATTGTCCAATACCCACAACTAATCATAAATAATTTCCCTTTTCGAGCTCTTAATTATAACATTTATCCCAGGCGGTAGCTTTCGCGATGAAATAAACTACGACTTATGTCGCAGTCCACGAGGTGAGTCTATGTCTAACTCCATAGATTAATTGATTCCTGCATCAGCGTTACCTGGTGCGTAGAATCAATCTCTAGTTAAGACAAACGTAATACCAAGGAACAAGAAATAGTATCCAAGGCCGCAAGGAAGGAGAGCTTGAGAAGTCAAACTTCGCTGTTCATCTTCTTCTTTGTTTCAAGCATGGGTTCTGAGATCTCAAAGCAGATTCAGAGAAGGAAAGATGTGTTGCGAGAGGCGAAAGTCCTGAGGGATCTCAGCAAGACCTGCGGGACACAGTTCCCCGGCTGTGACTACTGCTGTTTGGATAGGAAGAACTGGATGAACGGCCTCGATCCCGGAAAGATCCCACTTTTCAAGATTGTCTGGCCAGGAACTCATGATTCGGGTACGAACAAGATTGGAATCCAGTTCGTGTCTCGTCCTTTCGCCCAATGCCAATCGCTGAGTATCTATGATCAGCTCGTGGGAGGCACTCGGGTATTTGATATTCGAGTCCAGGAGGATCGCCAGGTATGCCACGGGATTTTAGCAACTTATAGTGTAGATGTCATCCTGAATGACGTCAAGAAGTTTTTAGGTGAGACGAAGTCTGAGATTATAATTCTAGAAGTCAGAACCGAATTTGGTCATCAGGACCCGCCTGAGTTTGATAAGTACTTGGTGGATCAACTTGGGGAGTACCTGATTGGCCAGGATGATAGTGTTTTTGGTAAGACGATTGCGGATTTGTTGCCGAAGAGAGTGATTTGTGTCTGGAAACCTAGGAATTCGCCCAAACCACAGGCGGGAGGCCCATTGTGGAGTGAGGGCTATCTGAAGGATGACTGGCTCAATACCGATTTGCCATCAACCAAGTTTGATAGCAATATGAAGCATTTGGGTGAGCAGCCGCCAGCTTCCGTGAGGAAATTGTTGGAGAAATCTTTCCAGAGTCTTTTGAAGCTGACAAAACGTTTCTATCAGTCTAAGTCTGGATATTCGGAGACCGAAGATTAAAGTCTCAAGACTCTATTATCTCAAGACTCAAGACTCAAGACTATTCTCACCGATGCCTTTCTATTCCAAAGAGTAGCAAAGGAAATCCAGAGCCGAAGCTTATGGTTGAGGATTCGATCCTATCCTCCGGAAAAGATCCCTTGGTTGGATAATCATCTCGGAGTCTTTGTTTGTTCTTATCTAGATCGATTAAAGATCCGATGGTTGTCGAAGTATTCTTGGAATGTTCTATTCTTGGAAACCAAGATCCCGATTGTATGGGCGAACAGATTGATGGGCTATCGCGAGACTCCTTAAATAGCTCGAATGATCTTCGTAATTGATTCCGTCCAACGGGTAGATTGGAGGAATTCCTTTGGTAAGTGCCAACGGCTATGATGGCATAAATGAGTATAAATTGAAGACATTCCAGTTGTTTTAGAGTGTGTGATTGATAGAAAAATTCCAGAGTTTGAAGATCCTTGAATATTAGTCGAGACCATTTTGAGCGAAATTGTATACAGAGAGTGTTCATTTCTAGTGACACCTTGAGAGTGTGGAAGATCGTCTACACCAAGAAGTCAAGGAAGATCATCACCGTAACATCTCTTTGTTCATAGTGGAATCCAGCCAATTGGTGTCAATGCGAAAGAGTGGACGTAGGCTTGACACAAGCCGAACCACTATAAACCTCGTGTCTAATTCTCTCTTTCCCTTACTCGATCTTACGATTGTTTTTCTTAATTGCTGCAAATCGTTTATTTATCTAAATAGTGTGTAATTATCAAAAGAAAAATCCTTTATACCTATTCACCCCCTCTAGGTAATCGTACTAGCTATATCAATTGGTATCGAGCTCGTGTTCTTACTTTATTTGAAGTGTTTTTCGAGTAAAAGATCCATGGCTAGTATGCTAGCATCGGGCGGTGGAAGGTCAAAGCAATACTGCACCACCCTACTTCGATGGAAAGGATTATAACATCCGGAAGAACAAGATGAAAGCTTTCCTACGATCTAAGGATCCTCGGAATGGGATGTTGTGGAGAGAGGAATCACTCCTATTATCGCATCGTATCCGAAAGAGGGAAAGAAACTGTTGAGACCGGCGGAATGTCTCAAGATGAGATAAACAAGAGACAAGCACTCGATGCAAAAGCAATTTATTCTTTATATTGTGCTTTGTCACCAACCGAATATAACAGAATATCTTCTTGTGTCACACAAAAAAGAAGTCCTGGGATAGATTACATATCACCTATGAAGGGACAGGCCGAGTGAAGGAAACCAGAATTAATATTCTTCTTGGTCAATACGAAGCCTTCAAAATGAAACCAGGAGAATCTATAACCGACATGTTTAGCCGTTTACGAGATATTGTCAATGGACTTGATAATCAAGGACAGAAAATTACCGATCCTATGAAGGTGAACAAGTTCGAGAGGACTCTCCAAGGATTGGAATCATATAAAGACTTCAATACGAGAGACGCAAAGAATTATGCCATTATCTCGTAGATGAGCCGATTGGAACTCTTCGTCTTACGAAGTGGAGCGAATTAATGAAGACGAAGATCCAAGAGGTAAGAAATCCATTGCATTAAGATCTAATGATAACTCGATGATACATGATTCGAAGAAGATCTCGGATGATGAGGAGCTTGCTCTTATGATAAGAAGATTCGAAAAGTTGAATAGAAAAGGAAGAAGGTTCAACTCAAGAAAACAAAGTTTTCGAAACAAAGCAAACCAAGTTTGTTGATGAGGAACCAAACAAAGATGTAGTCCGCTTCGAATGTAAGAAAAAGGGACACATCGACCTAACCGTCCTCTTCTTCGAAGAAGAAGAGAGGAAAAACCGAAAAATCTCGAAAAGCTCTCAAAGCCGAAACCCGGAGCGATACTGAGTGTGAAGAAAGTGATGAGGAATATGCCAATCTATGTCTAATGGCACAATCGACTCGGGCACTGGATCGATCTGCGGTGAATTTGAGGTAAGTGATTTTAAAATTCCTGTCAAAGTCTCTAAATATATTGATGAATTATGTTTCGTCTTAAGACTTCTCTCAAAAAGATTTCCGAACCGAAAAGGAAAACTCAGCTTTAAAACGAAAGGAAAATATTTTAGAAGAAAAAGTGAAAAGTCTAGACTTGAATGTTTCTACTCTTAAAGAGAATGAAGATAAACTTTCAAAAGAAAATGCTTTCTTGAAAACCGACTTATCAAATATTTCAAAGAAATTTTCAATAGGGTCTCGAAAAACTTGAGAAAGTTCTTTCACCAAAGACCTTACTTCAACAAGTCAGGTTTAGGTATGACAGCAGAAACAATCCCTTTGATTGATTTTCCAAAAGTAAAAGAAAGAATCAAGAAAAGACCATCGAGAGAAGCGTACAAAAATCATTTCAAAAGGGTTTTTGTAAAGTCTGTAGGTCAAAATGCTCTAAGGTGTTCAAAGTGTAAAGTCAAGATCACTTTGAAAAAGAATGTCCTATGATCCGGAAGCCTCGTTAAAAGGGTATGGCCTAATAATGTTTTTCCTACTAACACCAAAGGACCCAAGAAAATTTGGGTACCAAAGAAAGCTTGAGACTCTCTTTTGATTACTGGTCTCGTCAAAAAGAAGGTAAAATGGTATCTTGACGGCGGATGCTCAAGACACATGACAGGAGACTCAAATTGCTTTATAAAGATTGTTCAAGTAAAAAGTGGAAAAGTTTCATTTGGTGGAAACAAAGACAAAGGAAGCATTGTGGGATTTGGAACCGTTAAAATTGGAAATCTCACAATAAGCAATGTTTCTTTAGTGGAAGGACTCAACTATAATCTTCTCAAAGATTAGCCAACCGTGTGATACCGGGTTCAAGATCTCTTTTCATGAAGGCATATGTTTCGGGAATAAGTAAAGACTCAACTCAGTCTTTCATGGGTCGAAGGCATGGAAATATCTATCTTCTTGATATAAGACCAAATGAAACGCAATGTCTCATCTCAATTCAAGATGAAGCGGTCTTGTGGCATAGAAAGCTTGACCATGTCAACATGAAGCAATTAGCCAAAATATCATCAAAGAAGCTTGTTCAAGGACTACCAAAACCGCCTTATCAAAAGTCGACTCATGCACACCATGTATTCGGGAAAACAGGTAAGAAATTCATTTAAGCCTATAAAACATATCTCTACTAATCATGTTCTCCGATTCTTGCCGTGCATATGGATCTCTTTGGACCAACAAGAACCCAGAGCATTGGAGGTAAGAAATATTGTCTAGTAATTGTAGATGATTACTCTCGTTTTACGGGTATATTTTCTTGCAAGTAAGTCGAAACCTTTTCGTACTTTGAAAAGTTTGCTAAAAAGGTTCAAAATGAAAAAGGATGTGCTATTTCAAGTATTAGAACAGATCATGGAAGTGAATTCGAAAACCAAAACTTTACAAAGTTTTGTGATAAATCTGGTTTTAATCATGTATTTTCCTCTCCATATACTCCGAGAACAAAATGGAGTTGTGGAAAGAAAGAATAGATCTCTTCAAGAAATGGCTAGAACACTTTTAATTGAAAGTAAAATTTCTTCTCGATTTTTGAAAGTCGTTTCAACAAAGCATGTTACATTATCAATAGAGTCTTTCTAAGACCCATTTTAGAGAAAACCCCTATGAATTATTCAAAGGTAAGAAGCCTCTTGTTTCATATTTTCATGTGTTCGGTTGCAAATGCTTTATTTTGAAAAATGCAAATGATCGAGTTGGTAAGTTTGAAGAAAGATCGATGAAGGCATTTTCCTTGGATATTCTATGACAAGCAAGGCTTACGAGTCTTTAACAACAAAAGCCAATCGGTGGAGGAATCTATGAATGTCAAATTTCAAGACTCAACGCAAGTTGAATCTAGTCGACTCAATATGAAGAGTCCGAATCATCTCCGAATCTTTCAAGTCTTACAACTCAAGAAGCATCTCGGTCTCGGAAGTCCATCATCAAAATGTTCTTGAAGATTCAAATAAAGAAAGAGATCATCAACCAGAAAATCAACCAAGAATCGGAAGCACAAATCCAGTCATCCCGAAGATCTCATTATCGGTGAAATCAATGAAGGAATCCGCACAGATCAAAAAGACGTGAAGAATCTAGTGCCGTGGCTCTAATCTCGAAATTGAACCAAAAAGCATAGAAGAAGCTTTATTTGATGAAAGCGGATTGAAGCTATGCAAGAAGAACTCGAGCAGTTTAACATCAATGATGTCCGGGATTTGACATCTAAACCAAAAGGTAAAACGTTATTGGAACCAAATGGGTATTCGGGAACAAGATGAACGAGGATGGAAAAGTCGTACGGAACAAAGCCGACTCGTGGCCAAAGGATACACGCAAGAGGAAGGAATAGACTATGATGAGACCTACGCACCGAGTAGCAAGGTTAGAAGCTATTCGTCTATTACTTGCGTTTGCTTGCTATAAAAATTTCAGGTTATTCCAAAGGGACGTCAAGAGTGCATTTCTAAATGGATTCATCCATGAGGAAGTTTATGTGGAACAACCACCGGATTTGAAGACCCAAAGAAGCCGATTCGTCTTTAGACCGAAAAGGCCTTGTATGGTTTAAAGCAAGCACCTCGAGCTTGGTATGATAGGCTAAGTAAGTTCCTAATACGAACGGTTTTGTCAAAGGTAAAGTAGATACTACCTTATTTATCAAAAAGGAAAACAAAAGCTTTTTACTTGTTCAAATATATGTAGACGATATTATATTTGGATCTCCTAATGAAAGCCTATGCAAGAAATTTTCTAAGTCTATGCGGGATGAGTTTGAAATGAGTATGATGGGAGAATTGACATTCTTTCTTGGACTCCAAGTAAAGCAAATGAAGGAAGGAACTTTTATTCATCAAGAAAAGTATGCAAATGATCTTGTCAAAAGATTTGGATTGGAAAATGCAAAAAGACCGACATACCAATGTCATGTTCTCGAAGATAGATAAGGATGAAGAAGGGAAGAAAGTAGATCAAAAGCTATATAGGAGCATGATTGGTTCACTTCTTTATCTTACCGCTTCTAGACTCGATATTTTGTTAAGTGTTTGTGTCTCGTGCTAGGTTTCAATCGATCCTAGAGAATCACATCTCAATGCCGTGAAACGAATTATCAAATACATTGCCTCATCCTCAAGCATCGGTCTTTGGTATCCAAAGAAGGGAGACTTTGATCTTCTGGGGTACTCAGATGCAGATCTGGCCGGTTGCGAGAGTCGATAGAAAGAGCACTTCCGAACTTGTCACATTTGGAAATAGAATATCTTGGTTTTCAAGGAAACAAAGTACCGTGGCTCTTTCAACAACGAAGCGAGTATGTAGCCCTTGGAAGTTGCTGTTCGCAAATTCTATGGATCAAACAACAGCTACAAGACTTTGGCATTCAAGACTCATGCACGAAATCGATGTGACAACACCGGCGCGATCAATCTTACCAAAAATCCAATTCTTCATTCAAGAGCAAAGCATATTGAGATCGACACCACTTCATTAGAGATCATATTCAAAACGGAGAAATCTCGATTCAATTTGTTGATTCAAAAAGTCAACTAGCGGATATTTTCACAAAGCCTTTGGAGAAAAATCAATTTGACGCTATCCGTTCAAGACTCAACATTTTGAAGCTTGAAGAAGTTAAAGTCTAAAGACTCAACAATCCTTAGACTCTAATCTCTCGTCTCGAGATCTTCGGACTGTGCATTCATGGCTATAGACTGTAAGTGGCTATTTTATTCGAACTCGAAAAGGTACGATTTTGTTGTTCAGTTATTATCAAAAACTTGTCTTTTCAAAAAGATTAACTTTGGCAGTTATTGATTTTGAAAAGAAATGATCGTACTCTTTCCCTGCGACGATTGAACTTCCTTTTTCAAAAAGTGAGTTAAATATATATATACAGCTTTTTCCACAATCGTCAAAACCCTAAAAAGTACTCTTCTCCCGAACCTCGTTTCAATCTCTTGTTCATCGTCGAGAAAGTGGTCATTTTTCTTTGGGAAGCAATCGAAGGAATCTCTCAAATCGACAAAGAAGAATGTCTTCTTCGAGGAAATCATCGAGAATAGCAAGCGGGGACCACAAAGAATGGAGAAGGGACCAATACACTTCGATCTTACTCGAGGAGGAAGACTTTTCAAGTCAGCAACAAAGTCCGATTCGTTCTCATCCACGTCATTCATCGCCTCCTACCCCACATGGTGAAAGTCATCATCTTGAAGAAGAGATAATCGAGGACGCCGACCCTGTAAGAGTCCAAAAACCCTCCTATATCTACAAGCTTTATCGTGCGTTGAAAATCACCGGTACACCATTGAATTACATAGACGATTTCCTTAAGGATAAGAACTATGGAAATGAATATCTTTTTTCTGCGGAAAATGGAGGAGTTAGGAATTGCTCCGAGAGGAAAAGCAGAGGATGCACTTGCAAATATTCCAAGTGATCCTCGTGTGCCTGGACAAAATTTAATTGAAGGGAACGATGATGATAAAATGTTCTTTGAGTTTCAACCGAGAATGGGTGTGGCAGCGAAGACGAAAGGAAATCGATTGGATTTGTTTAAATCCGAGGAACGGGGAGAAAGTATATGGCAACCGTTGAAAAGAGGGGTGATAAACCCTCGAAGTGTTGATTTTGACTTTCTAGACGCCATCAACATGAACTTGAGAGAGAAGTTGAACTTGCTTCAACTAGAGAAATTTTGTTCTGACTCTACGGACGGGTATGCACATTTAACCGCTTATTTCTATTCAAATCGAGCTTTTGGATGCGAATAGAATTTCGTTCGATGTTCGAGACAAAGTCTACGTGGTAGATGTGAATATGTTGGCAGACATTGTTGGAGTTGAGCGAGGGCGTTATCTGCCAATCAAAGTCTCACCTGCACGTACTATTCTGGATCTTGTCAAGGATAGGGACGCAGACAAGAGAGTTACCTATTCCAGGATGAATGCAATCAACATTGTGCTTCATAAGATCGTAATCAACTGCCTCGCACCAAAGTCTACATCAAAGACTTCGTGTCTTATTCTCAAGCAAAGTTGATGTATGCAATCAACTCGGAAGGAAGTTCTCTCTCCCGCACACGATTCTTTTCCATATGTACGGAGCGGTGTCAAAAGACAAGGGACAATTGCCTTATCCCGGTCCGGTGACCAAGATCTTTAGACACATGAATATTGAACCGCCCCATTCACTTTGTGTTCGACCGTGCGATAAGATGGTGGTAGGTTTGAAGATGCTGACGAAGATGCGTCTACAAGAGCTTTCCAAGGCAATGGAGAAATTCAGAGTGAAGACTCCGTCCCATCTCGCTTCAAAAAGGAAAGGAAAAGAAATCGTTGGAACCCCATCGAGGAAGAAGAAAAGGACTCTCATCTTAGAGGATGAAGATGAAGAAGATGAGGATCCCACAATCTTTGCTTTAACAAGAACCGGACGTTCGTGCCTCGATCAACGTAACTTCAACAGAACAGAGAGAGGAAGAGGAGCAAGCAAAGATCGAGAAGAAGATCAAAGCAAAAGGAGAAAGAGGGAGAGAAGGAGAAAGAAGGAGAAAAGAGAGAGAGGAGAGAGAAAGAACAGCCCGCATCGACTCTAGAGACAAGGGAGATCAAGAACATGATCATCACTACTCTCCTTGTGATGTCCTAGAGACAGGGGAGTTGGCGAGCAAGAAAGGTCTTCACCACATGCCGCCAATAGTGAAGGTCCGAGATCATCTCCAGCAGACACGAAGAAGTTCAGTTTCTAAATTGCTCGAAGAAGGACACGATACTTCGAACCCAAATCCGCATGATTTCACGGAAGCTACAACGTCCGCATTCACTCCATCCGAAAAAGCCGATGCAAGTACACGGACGGATAACTCGGCAGATTTTGTCGTATTGTTGATATCCTTATGGATATGCGGGGACAGATTTTTGCTCTAGACTATGAGATTCAATCCATCAAGAATGCTGGCCAAGCATCTTCAGTTACCCTGGAGGACAGAATGAAAGACCTCGCTCTACAACTTCAAGCAAATGCAAAAGGAGAGGAGGTAGCTCAGTTAAGGGAAGACTTGAAGAGGCTAGAAGGCTTAGTCCGTCTATGGGAGATTTCCAAATCGTTCGCATTCCCAAGCGAGACTTGATCCCTTTCTCACTTTTTCATGATGACAAAAAGGGGGAGAATCAATTTGAACAATCAACACCATCATCCTTCAAACATCATTTTATCTTTTAATCTTTGAATTTGTGGTTATTTGTAGTCATTTTCTTGAGTTTGACTTGAGTACTCTTGACTGTGGATTTAAATGCTTGACTGGTTGCGTTCATATCAAGTGTTGTTTTATGGTATTACTCATGAAAGACTAACCAATTTGTTGTGGATGCAGAATGTGGTTGTTTTATTAATATTTGTGAGTTAGCCATATTGCTTGAGAAATGTTTTTGGGTCAAAGTTGTTCAAATCTACAAGGAAGTTTTGTCACCATCAAAAAGGGGGAGATTGTTGGAGAAATCTTTCCAGAGTCTTTTGAAGCTGACAAAACGTTTCTATCAGTCTAAGTCTGGATATTCGGAGACCGAAGATTAAAGTCTCAAGACTCTATTATCTCAAGACTCAAGACTCAAGACTATTCTCACTGACAGTCTTTCTATTCCAGTAGCAAAGGAAATCCAGAGCCGAAGCTTATGGTTGAGGATTCGATCATATCCTCTGGAAAAGATCCCTTGGTTGGATAATCATCTCGGAGTCTTTGTTTGTTCTTATCTAGATCGATTAAAGATCCGATGGTTGTCGAAGTATTCTTGGAATGTTCTATTCTTGGAAACCAAGATCCCGATTGTATGGGCGAACAGATTGATGGGCTATCGCCAGACTCCTTAAATAGCTCGAATGATCTTCGTAATTGATTCCGTCCAACGGGTAGATTGGAGGAATTCCTTTGGTAAGTGCCAACGGCTATGATGGCATAAAGGAGTATAAATTGAAGACATTCCAGTTGTTTTAGAGTGTGTGATTGATAGAAAAATTCCAGAGTCTGAAGATCCTTGAATATTAGTCGAGACCATTTTGAGCGAAATTGTATACACAGAGAGTGTTCATTTCTAGTGACACCTTGAGAGTGTGGAAGATCGTCTACACCAAGAAGTCAAGGAAGATCATCACCGTAACATCTCTTTGTTCATAGTGGAATCCAGCCAATTGGCTGTCGGTGCGTAAGAGTGGACGTAGGCTTGACACAAGCCGAACCACTATAAACCTCGTGTCTAATTCTCTCTTTCCCTTACTCGGTCTTACGATTGTTTTTCTTAATTGCTGCAAATCGTTTATTTATCTAAATAGTGTGTAATTATCAAAAGAAAAATCCTTTATACCTATTCACCCCCCTCTAGGTAATCGTACTAGCTATATCAGAAATACTTTTACAGGGTTGAGAACACGGTAACACCGCAAGCGGACAATCCGGTTGTGTGTGTCAAGCCGGTCACTTATCACATTCATGGATATGCTAGGCTATTTATATCTCGGTGCTTCTCTAAAGGGCTAGCTGATAGGTTGCAGGTCTTCTCGACGGACTTTATAGATGCAGATTTCGTAGATGCTTGTATTGGCCTTACATGTGCAAGGATTGAAGGGAAAGCCTAAAAAGTGCCATTTTATGTGTCTAGTTAGTCTCTGTGAAGCTGACTATCCATTTGTCTCAGGTTCACTTTTGTACACTTGATAGTGTTGGGAATAACGGATCCCCGAAAATCGGATTCGACACTAAATCGAACCCCTAAATCAATGCGGAAGACGAAGCCCAAGAATAACACGTATCACCGATCGTAAAGCACACCACGGATTCGAGCGTACCTTGTTAGCCACAGATTAGACACCAATGCTGAAGACCGAGGAAAAATTCTGATCCGATGATGTCAATTTGCCTTGAAAGGGAAAAAGAAATCGCCGTTTGCGTTCGTTTTCTTTTTGGAGGGAGAGAGGGAGAGAACGTACGTTGGAATTGTGCCAAAGGGTGTCTTCTCTTTCTCTCTCCTCCCTTTTATACCTTCCCCCATCCACGGGCCCTATTCCCGTGGGCCGGGCTTTTAGGCCCAACATGGGCGGACGGGCCAACTCAGGCCCATCAATAAATAAGAAATCCATCATCTCCCACTCGCACATGGTGGTCCAAAACCAACATGGGCGGACAGGCCCTACTCAACCCCATCAGAAAAAAATCCATCATAGACTCTCACTTAACATGGTAGGCCGAACAAAATCCTCTTTTCCTCTCTTCAACATTCATACCGGTGAATAATCCGTGCGACCAAAGATACTTTGAGAGCTCGTTGCCATACATCCGTTAGGAATATATAGCAGCTCATAATGAGCATCACATCCCGAGTAGATTTAGTATGCGGTACCACCTAGATCGATCGATCACATTTATATCTCTCTTGATCTCTTTTAAACAATGATATATATATTGTATTCACAATTATGATTATCACAAAGACAGTCATAATTGGTTAACCGGTGAATACAAAACTACAATGTGATTCTCCAAAATCGATCTTCCTCTTTCCTTCAAACTCTCAATTTCAGTTCAACTTGCTTTTCTAGAAATGCCCCATTAGATCGAATCACTCATGATCATTGGCAATATCCTAAGATAGCAAACACTAAATGGAAATCTTGAGAATAAGTAAGAGTCATGAGGGGACTAAAAAAAAAATTGAGGAACTCTCTTCCTCAAGAGTCTCACACGACATAAAAGTTGAGATCAAACTTTTGGCACTCTTATTGGTCGTCTCATGCATATGTAGATGAAATACGTATTACGATATTAACTCCTTTCCCATGGAGCGTATGTCTACACCTTCAATACCGTACAGATGATAGTTCAGACATACCCAATGTCTAACTTGAGTTCACGTATCTACTCATTCACAAAATTCATCAGAACTCACATCTGGTATCTTAGATAGATAAGGTAAAATATGTGGGGTATTTTACTTTTGAACATAGTAAGTATTATGTCCTCATCTTAACACCCAGTTAAGGCGACATACGTGTTTTAAGCTTGAGCTCTCGATTATCACCTAGATAATAAGCTTAAAAACAGTCTCATCTCTATTTATCACACAAGAAATGCAGGCGATTACCCGTGTGAGTGGGCTAATCTTATATCTGTCCGACATACTTCTCAACTTAAAATAATGCACTGAGCATTAAGATGCATAAAGATCAAACAAAGATTCATAGGCATTAATGATGAAAACACAAATTCATCAAATTGTGAACATTTAGGGAAATTACAATATTTAGTACATTAGCCTCTACGCAATCCTAGAGATTTCATATGGCCACAAAACACATCTCTAGGTATTGGCTTTATCATAGGATCTCGCTACCATTCTATGCGTAGTATGTACTCTAAGTTCACATCTTTTCGTGCAACCATATTCTTGACAAGATTATACTTGGTATCTATATGTTTGGTCTTGCCATGATATTTTGGATCTTTGGTATATGCTTTTGCTGCTTGGCTATCACAGTTAACCAACAATAAATCTGCAGCACTTCCAATAACACCTAAACAATCCAAAAATCTCTAAAGCCAAACATCTTCTTATACTGCTGCTGATAATGCCACGAACTCAATTTCTATCGTGGACAAGGCTATACATGTTTGTTTCTTACAGCTCCAACATATGGTGCCATCATTCGGTAAGAAAACAAACCCAGAGGTAGATTTCCTTTCATTTAAATCTCCTCCCCAATCAGCAACAGGATAGCCTTAGAGTCGCAGATCCTTTCCCTAATAACTATGCGTATAATCAGCAGTCTCCTTTAGATACCTCAGTATTCTCTTAACGGCTTTCCAATGTGCTTGACCTAGATTGGATTGGTAACTACTCACCATTCCAACTGCAAAACATATGTCAGGTCTTGTACACATCATAGCGTACATAAAGCTTCTAACAAAGACTAGCATAAGGAACATATTTCGTTTGTTCCTTCTCTCGTGGAGTCCTTGGACACAAACTATGGCTCAATCCTTCACCTTTTTGCAATAGGAGTGTCTATGGGTTTACAATCTGGCATACGAAATCGTTCAAGAATCTTATTTATATATGATTCTTGCGAAAGAGACAACGATCTCTTCAAACGATCTCTTGAAATCTTAACTCCAAGAGTGTATGCAACATCACCCGTGTCTTTCATCTCAAAATTGGAAGACAACCAATTTTTGACAATATTGACAAACTCCATATTACTTCTGGCAATTAGTATATCATCAACATATAATGATATGATCACAAATTGATCATTGGATATTTTGATATATACACAATGATCATCATCTATCATTGTAAAGTCATATGCCATTATGGCATTATGAAAACGTATATATCATTATCTTGACGACTACTTAAGGTCATATATCGACCCCCAAAGTCGACATACCTTTTCTTATTGGCCTTTCACTATGAAACTAGCAGGTTGTTCCATATATGTTCCTTCCTCTAATTCTCCATTGAGGAAAGCAGTCTATACATCCATTTGATGTAACTCAAGATCCATACTTGCCATTATTGCCGAATAATGCGAATCGAGGTAAATCTCACTACGGGAGAAAATATATCTTCATAATCAATTTCTTCCCGTTGATTATACCCCTTCGCCACAAGGCGAGCCTTATGCCTTTCTATCGAGCCATCGCCTTTCGCTTTATTTTGAGAACCCGGTTGTTCCCAATAGCTCTGCGTCCTTTTGGAAAATCAACCGGTTCCCAAACATGGTTTGACTTCACCGACTCCATTTCCTCTTTCATTGCATGAATCCATTTTTCCTTATTAGGGCAATTTAGAGCCTTATTAATATTTCTTGGCTCATCCTCATCTTGTGGAGCAACCATAAAAGTTTCCCTTTCAATGTCAAAACATTAATGGGGAATACTTTGGCGACTTGTTCACCGTATGGGAGATTGTACACTTAGCACATCATTCCCCATCATGCTCCCACTTGGATTAGGTAATGATGATGTTGTCACATCAGGTGGTTGCAATTGAGAATGAGTTGAATTCAATTCATTACATCTCATATTACTCCCACTTGGACAAACTTCACTGACATCATTATCTTAATCCAAGGTTTCAAATAGGGAGTTAACTTCCCTTATTTCGCCCTTCTTAGGAAATTCATCCACTAAGGATGTGACTTCCCGTGATTCAAATTCAGTTATACTCCTACTTTCCTGCTCACCTATGAACACATACCCTTTCGAGTGTTCGCAGTATCTCATGAAAATACTCTTATTTCCTTTGGGACCCAATTTCCCAAACTTGTGAGAGGACTCATGAATATAGGCAGCACAACCCCATGGCTTAAGAAAAAGAAAACTTAAGTCCGGTTTTCTAACTGTCCATAACTCATATGAAGTGGAAATAATTGATTTGGAAGGCATCCGATTAAGTATATTGGCAGCAGTTAACAACGCATCACTTCAAAGAGTGATAGGTAAGTTAGCATGCGCCATCTTGGACCTAACCATTCCAAAAGTAGGGGTTCGTTTATTCTCTCTACAACACCATTTTGTTGAGAAGTATATGGAATAGACAACTGTCTTTCTATTCCTTTTTCATCACATAATTTTCTGAACTCATCAAATAAATATTCTCAACCTCGATCGGATCTAAATACCTTTATTTTCTTGTCTAATTGATTTTCCGCGGGTTCATAAACCTTCGAAACAACTTATACTTGATTCATGAGAAATCAAATAGACATATCCGACTCGAGTATAATCATCTATAAAAAAAGTGATGAAATAAACAGCCCCTTGCCTTTCTCTCACATTCATTGAACCACAGACGTCCAAATGGATTAAATGCAGAGGAAATTCAGCTCTTTTACCTTTTCTAAATGGTTTCCTTGTCATTTTCCCTACTAGGTAATGCTCACTTATGGACAAATCGACTTTTTCAATATTGCCCAACAAGCCCTCTTTGGCTAGTCTATTCATATGTTGTTGGCCAATATGACCAAGTCCAGCATGCCACAGACTCACATCATTATCATATGAAGTAGAAGACGTGAAATAAGGGAATAACAAATATTGACATCACTACAATCAACATATAGTACAATGAAACCATCTAGAAAGTGACCACAACCATAGTAGTTTGTATCCAAATACAAATCTACACCTCTATTATGGAAGTTCATACTAAAACCAAGTTTAACCAACATCAAAACAGACACAAAATTTCGACGAATCTCCAGAGCATATAAAACATTAAGGTGCGTCCACCACTCATGTTCAATTGGCAGGTGCCAATTCCTTTACTTCAGCTCTGGAGTTGTTTCCCATATGGATCCACTTAATTCCAGTTGGTACTTGTCGGAATTCCACGAAGGATCCTCTATCCTTTGCTACATGGTCTGTCGCTCCTGAATTTACAGTCCACAAAGGATTGGATTCAGCCAATAATATTGAACTTGACACATAAGCAAAGTTCTCAAATGTACAAGAGGTGTTTACTTTTTTTGACTCACAACAATTTGCAAGCATAGTGACATTTCTTGTCACAATTGTAACACCTCACTCTTGACATTTTCTTCACTTGAGGACGTTTTCCTCTCTTGTGTTGATTAACTCTTGATTTCTTGCAATAAGAACTTGATCCTTTGCATTCCCACATATTGAACGAATCAATACATTTGCGCTTAGAGCACAAAGCCCTTTCTGAGCTAGAACCAGCATAGCAAATGTCCATTTTCTGCTCAAATGCCGTTAGACGGTCCTCTACTAGCTCAAGGCGGCGCACTGCACCCTCAAGATCTTCCATAACATGGTCAAGAGCTTCTAGTGCTTCTTGCTTTTCCAGCACATATTGAATCTTCATATTCAATATTTCACAATTGTTGCCGTTCATATCGCAATTACGTTCCTAGTTCCGAAACCATCGATCCGAACACATCGACATACATGCACGAATAATTAATGCCTATCATTTATGAATCCACTTTGCATAGACCCATCATATCAATGAATAATTTTAAGTAAGGTTTCAGAATCAAAAGGTCACTTTGTTTCCAATCATCCTCCAAAAATCCTAACTTAAAATTATCATTAATATAATTGTCTTATGCAAAATCAATTCTATGAAGTTACAAAAACTTCTATTAATACCCATGGCTAATTACCCACAGCAACCAGCAATAACAGAAAGCAACAATATCTAACATCCAATAGAATAACAATGCTTTCATCTAATACAACTATACATTACACTAAGCAATATATATACTGAGAAAAATATCAACATGGAAAGAGATATTCACATCAAAAACATCTCAAATTACTCCAAGAAATAATTAGGGAATGTCCCTTCTAATCTGTCAGTCAAAACATCTGAGAAAACTAAAGGCACATTTGCCAACCATGGAAAAACTTTTGGAGAGCTTTCATGTCACCTCCAAGGCGCATTCACTCGGCGCCATGTGGCGCTCAATCTAAGGGTTGAAGTTTTGGCCAACTCAATCCTGTAGTGCTCTCTTACAAAAGCTTCCACCAGCCTCCTATAACCCGGGACCACGTTGACCTCCTATAGCCGATCCAACGCTGCTTGCCATTCAGGTGGAAGAGTGTTCATCAAAGCCGGCACCTTCTCAAAATCCGGCATAAGATAACCATTCCAGATGATTTGTTGTATCATCTGATTGACATTGACCACATGTGATACTAAATCACCGTCATGCCATCGATAATTAGCTAAATTTGACATCAGCCTTTTAAGTCTTGCATTTCCCTCATCCCTTCTCGGGCTTGCAGGTATCCGTGCATAACTCATTATAGTTCCTGCAACAAATGCAGAACTAAAAATGGATCACTTATAATCCATAATAAACATAAGGGAAAATACATAATTTTCCAAAATTCATGCAACAAATGCACATTCATGCAACAAATGCATAATAAAAAATGGATTACTTATAACCCACATAGGCATGATTAAAAAAGAAACAAATTCCTTTTTTTTTTTCGGGTCAACGGTCAGTCAACGGTCAACGGTCAACGGGCGGTCAACGGGTCAATGGGTCGGGTCAACGGTCGTCGGTCGTCGGACCGGTCGGGCCGCTCGGGCGAACCGACGCACGTGCCGCGCGCGTGCGCGGGCTGACGTCACGCAGACGTCAACCGGCACGTGCCACGCGCGTGCCTGCGTCCGTGGGTCGGGTCGGGTCGTGTCTCCGGTCGGGTCGCCGCCCGGCCAACCGACGTCATCGCTGACGTCATCGATGACGTCATCCCAGCAGTTACCGACCGTTGGGTGACGTCATGCTGACATCATCACGCGTCGGTTCGCCGACCGGCGCGTGCCGGTTCGCCGCCGCCGGCGCGCACGTGCCGGTTCGCCGACCGGCGCGTGTGGCGCACGCGCTAGCGAAGCCAGCTCTTCCGGGCGCGTCGCGCCCACGCGCAGCGCCTTCCATCCGCGCGTGTGGGTGCGTGCAGCGTCGCCCAGCGGCGTACGACCTGTCCCCAGACTCATCTCGACGTCGCATTTCTTCCTATGCCTTCAGATTTTTATTCCGACTTACGAAAACTCAGAAAAAATGACGTACAGTGCTCGGGTGTCGGGATTTCACGCCCCGATCCGTACGGCAGAGAATTTTTTGCGAAAATTCAATCAAAAAAACATCAAACAAGTCGGGAAAAACGTTAACTAGGGCTCTGATACCAATGTTGGGAATAACGGATCCCCGAAAACCGGATTCGACACTAAATCGAACCCCTAAATGAATGCGGAAGACGAAGCCCAAGAATAACACGTATCACCGATCGTAAAGCACACCACGGATTCGAGCGTACCTTGTTAGCCACAGATTAGACACCAATGCTGATGACCGAGGAAAAATTCTGATCCGATGATGTCAATTTGCCTTGAAAGGGAAGAAGAAATCGCCGTTTGCGTTCGTTTTCTTTTTGGAGGGAGAGAGGGAGAGAACGTACGTTGGAATTGTGCCAAAGGGTGTCTTCTCTCTCTCTCTCCTCCCTTTTATACCTTCCCCCATCCACGGGCCCTATTCCCGTGGGCCGGGCTTTTAGGCCCAACATGGGCGGACGGGCCAACTCAGGCCCATCAATAAATAAGAAATCCATTAGATAGTATAGATTCTTTGTTGTCTACAGAGATACAGACAATCTGTTTTCAATTGGGCTGCAGTGTAATAACGTCAGTTAAACTTATACGATGTCTTCTGTCTAAAGAATACAAATGTAAATTGATGTAGACAAATTATTGATTAATTCGGCTTGGTCAAGAAACCCAACTGTCTATTCCAGAACAACAATAATCCCAATTTTTGCTTCCAATCACTCCATTATTGCTAAATAGTTATGTAGTTTAATTCGGTCCATGAATAATTGACCTCAAAAATGATTAAATGTACAAGATGTCTCTATTAAAAAAATAAATTTTAACCTAAGGTCTTGCGCATTGCGTGCGGATAAGTACATTGGAAAATAATGAAATTTGTAATAAATAAATATATATATAGACACACACACACATTTGTAAGTTAGTTCCACTTCGCATAGGTAGTTCTGAATTGATTTACAGTTAGAAAAAGGTCATAGTAAAATTGAAAGATGAGATCTCTTGAAATTATCGACAACTATGTTGAACTCATATTAAGAAATGATAATAATATCCACGAACGTGAAAGGAGCAAACAAAGATATAAATACCCAGAAGGGACATATACATCCCCCATTTATTGAGTGCTCAAGGTAAGTTAAGAAAAAGGGCCACATGTCGCCTAGTTGCTGAGCCACATGTCAAGACCTCATATTTCTACCCTTTAGCACGACGTCACATTTATTATATTAGATAATCCAGGCTCTTCATCGAAGATGCCTCTGTGGACCTCATGCTTTAGTAGGCAGTGATTTCCCTTTCAAGAATGAGGTGAAGAGCTGCAACGACCTCTCCGGTTGCGTGGCCGGGGCAGTGTGCGAAGCTCCTTTAATGGTCGCGAACGCCAACTTGCCGTACTCTTGCGTGTATCCAGCAACCTGTAATCATTGATCGCCGAGTATCAAATGTGTGAACAATTCATGACACATGTCTGTGATTCGGCGTCACACTGAACAATTTCAACATCTATCTGTCTAGATGGAAGGGACATCAGAACACAAAACTGATTTTCCTTAAGTGAGAAATATATAGATTGACCTGCTTGCTAGTGAACCAAGCTCTGTAGGACAAAGTTGTCTTCCGTTTCAGCACCTTGGTTGCTAAGGCGTCGACCATAGTCCGAGTTCCAAGGAAGGGGACGACTGCATCTAGATCCCCACTGCCACAAATCACAAGAAAGAAAGATGATCGATCACAATATTATCTGTCAGTTAAATGTGATCTTATTGTAAAAGCCAATCAATCTTAGAGGAATATTTGATGATACACCTGTAAACAAGGACTCGGAGACCAGACTTGACCAGTTCTCCCAAGATTGGGATCATACTTATATACAGGTCCTCAAATCTGAAGTTTTCATTGATATCACTGCAGAAGAACAGAACAGATTAATCAGCGAGTAGATGCTAATCTTCTCGACACTTGCCTAACCAATAGTGATAGTTATAGCATTTGCATGAAATCCTTTTGTGGTTCTCCCTATGCTGTTTGATGATTGATAACATATTTTCAATCAATCCGAGTTCATCATTTTCCTAGTTGATTCTTTAAAGAGAAAGTTTCCTCTGAAGAAGAATTGAGTGAGCTCAAAAGAATTCCTGATTCTAATTTTACTTCTACTATAACAAGTTGCAATGCTATGCCACTATTTTCAGGGAGAGGCAAAAGGAGAGCAGCGTAAGTACTCGCTGCACGTGTTCCAGTGTCCAACTCCGACAAGCTTGGCGTGGAGTGCAATCTGTACGTCTTTACGGTTAAAGTACTTAATGACATCCTGCTCTTCGCAGGGATCTTTAGTGTCCAAAAGGCTCTGTATGCAAAATACAAAATGTGGAGAAAAGTTGAATGAGCTTCTGGAACATTGATATAGGAGTTCTATCTAGCAGTTACTAATTCGAAATTGGGTCTTGGTCTCGCTCTCACCTGATAGTTGATTAAGTCTTCTGATGGAAGGGAGGATGGCAATGAATGCCCTGAGGTAAGCATCTTATAGAAAATGTTCAACTTTGATTGCCCCGATGTTAGGCAGAGGTCCGCAAGGATATCGTACTGGTCAATTGCATTGGTATCACTAAGTTCTTTCGCTACCTTTAGCACAACATATGCACACTCGGAAGTCAGAGCCTTCGATCTGATTTCACCCAAGAGCCGAGTGCGGTTACAGACATTTTGAAAGAGCAGCTCGGATTGGTCTGATATGATCCCGTGGGACCAGTAAAATGTGGTCGGGGTGTTCATATCGACTTCATAATCCAATAAAGGATTACCAATCTGCAAATTGTGGGCAAATGAGTAGTCAAATCGGAGGGCAAAAAGCGGAATAATAGTCAATAAGGGCTTCAGGAGTCTCCTGGAATGGATTCTTTTTATTGAATAGATCTGATCATAATTTTGAATATGCAATTCAAAGGGATCAAATAGGAAATGACACTCTGAATTATGGAACTGTTAATGAAATAAAGTACACTCACCGCTATGCCCTTTAAATTGATCTCCACCTTGGATTTGACAATGAGCTGTGCAAGTTCAGGCACATAGTGACCTGGGTACAGAAAACGATCAAGTCATCAATTTTCTGGTTGGCTTCTTTAGATCTGCTCTTGAAGTCCCAAAATAGGTACATGTCTAAATAATATGCAGGTAAGTTCGCCTAAATAGTGGAATTTAACTAGACAGACTCCATAATTCGAAATTAATTCACTCAATCCGATCAGATTAATATCTACGTGAACAACTGAGAATGTACCTGCATAACTTTCCCCAGTGATGAAGAAGTCTCTCCCTTTGTACTGCGGGTATTTGGTGAACCAGTGCTGCAGGAACACTAGATTGTCTTGTGCTATAGTAGAAGTGAAACCACTTATCAGTAGCATTTACATTGTCCACGGTGTAAGGTATCTGTAGTGATTACAATCATATATAACCAAAGCTTCATTTCTCTTTTCCATCAAATAGCAAAGCTGATCGTATACCTGTTATATTGTCAGTAATACCCTTGTAAAATGACTGACTAGTCGAGTAAGAAAAGCCGACTCCTGCCGGAGACTCCAGGTATAGGAGATTGGCCACTGCAACATTTAGCCAATTCAGTTGTCAAATTTCCAGGGAATGCAAACGAAAGGTTGCTGATAAGGAAGCATTAGCTTCTATCTCCTCACTGACAAGCACTTAATCAGTGTCATATCAAAAAAAAAGTCATGATATCTTTGTTCTATTTACAATAATGAAGTGGCTCTTAATCAATGATAGCACGTTTTGCTTGTTTATTGAATATCTGGTTGCTACCCCATATGAACATAGACAAGAAAAAAGTTTTTCATATCAGCTAATTGATTTGAATTCAAAAAGTAACATATACCTTTGTTCCAGCTGTAATCACTTTTCACCAGACCCCCTCCCTTCACTTTGAAAGGGCCATGCTCAATGAAAGCTCCATACCCCAAAGAAGAACAGCCAGGCCCTACATTAGGAGAAAAGAAAAAGGAGAGGCAAGACAAAGTATCAAAATAATTGAATATATCGTCTATACCTGCTTAACAGATCAAAATGCATAATGATTAAGATTTGATGTTCATTCTGCTGCTATAATTGAAGGAGGAAGTACATGGTAGTATTGCATTTGTTTCATGAACTGTGCTTTGATCCTTCAGTCAGAGAATGAAGGACAAGAGAACTTTACGGAGGAGACAACATTGAAGTTTTCGTAAGTGACAGGGGGATCCGCAGTTTAGTTACCTCCATTTAGCCAGAGAACAAGAGGCTTAGAGGCAGGGCTTGTCTCTGCCTCCACAAAGTAGTAAAAGAGAGCTCTTGGTGGGTGGTCACCCACTGTGATATAACCTGAGTAGTGGCTGAAACCGACACTCGGTTGACCGGGCAAGCTCAGGATTTTATCGGATAGAGATGTCACAGGCTTGCATGCCTGCATGAGGATTGAGCAGGTGATTACTGTTAGGATGAGCCATGGCTGAGACATAATTGCTTGAGAGTGAGTGAGTGAGTTGCTGGTTTCTTACTTTGCTCCTGGAGCCTGGAGGTCGGTTGCTATTTATAGAGACGAAAAAGAGGAAGGACCAAGGGTATATTGACTTTTTGTTCACGTTAAAAGACGCATTAAAGAAAAAACAAAATATCCTAAGAATCATGCATACTCATGCGTCCTAGCTAATGGTGCAACACATGCCAAATCATCTGTGATCTATTCAAGGTCGGTTGGTTCCTTTTTTGGATTCTAGTGACAAACAAGTCGAGCTCGAGCTCGAGCAGCAACTCACTCGTTCAGATTGAACAGCGTCAGCTCGTTTCGGGATGGACGAAACTTTTGACACATTAGTTGGAGATTAAAGTAAAATTTGTTCCTTTATTGACTCATTGAAAGTCAAACTAGAATCTGGAAAAGTGCCGAGATTAGCCTGGCCTGAATATACTAAGGACCATTAGATTTCCTAGTCGGACAATTCAACTCAACTCGGCACGCTGAACAGGAGTCCCAACGCATTACCAGCGAGAGGAGGAAAACACAGTAAAAACCCTACTTCACCAAGACCCAGTGTGTTTCAAGCATGCTTGGGAGGACTCCAGATCACATGGCAAGACAGAGGCCAATTCACACCGCTAGTTTCACGAAAGAATCATTTGACTTGCAGAGGACCTTCCAAAGATCAATCATAGGCCGAGTCATCGAACATATCACACCTCGTAACACCAGTTGGTATCAGTACTAAATCGTTCGCTAGTGTGAAGGGAGCAGCTCGACCTCGATGTTCTTCTTGGACTTAAACTTATGATTGAGGAAGAAACCTTCAGTTTTTCATCCCTTTTTATCAAGTAAAAGCACGCCCTCAGCTAAGAGTCCGAAACTATTATACTCTCTCCAAACTTTGGAGCGATGACGGTGCTCGATGATTTATTTTAATTGTTGAAGACGAAGATTGCCGACCATCCTGACAGTCCATAGTTACGCAAAGTGGGATAAGAACTAACATTCCCATCTTGGTCCATTGTCAGCATGATATTGTTCACTTTGGCCGTAGTTCATATATGTAGGGGTGAGTGAAACAAACCAACCAAATTGGAAATGACCCAGACCGACTAAGCCGGCCAATTTGGTCTTGTTCCACGGAGGGCCGGTCTGGTTCTTACTTCCTAAAAGAGGATTCGGTGTCCGGGCTGTCCGGGCTGTCCAATTCTCGATTCCAATGGGGGAACCAAACCAATTGTTTTTTATTAGAATAAGACAAAGCAGACAACACCTCGAGTAAGTTATTTTAGGAATGTCATAATATGGTATCAGAGCGGAGCCTTCTTTAGAGGTGTATGGTTTGGGGACAAACCACATGAAAGTTGGTGGGCCTTTAACGACCCAGTTTGACAAGGATAGGAGATGACAATACTTCGAGTAAGTTATTTTAGGGATATGATAATATAATATCAAAGCGGACCCCTTCCAATATGTGTGTTTTGTGGATAAACCATATGAAAGTTAGTGGGCTTATAATGACCTAGTTTTACAAGAGTAGGGGGTGTTCTTTAGGAATTAGAGCCTGGACAATGAGTGATTCCTAATAGGCTTTTAGGATAACAAATGGGATAAGAATGAACTGAATTTTGCATGGAATAGGGGGAGAGAAATTTTGATGTGTGTATATAAAAATTGGAATTCATTTATAAATACGTCTTTTAACGTAACGATAATGCTTAGCTTTAGAATTCCAAAGTTAAACGTGCTCCAATGGGAGTACTCCCAAGATAAGTGACCTCCTGGGAGATTGCCCACATATATGCCAAATGACAAAATTGAGACGTTTGGTATGAAACGGACTAAAGTAGACAATAGCTCGAGTAAGTTATTTCGGGGATGTCACAAATTGTATTGCTGAGCCTTTTCTTCTTCTAATCATTTCTCTTCGAACATTTGTTTGGATCGGACTGTTCAACCCTTACGCTTATGCCTATCAAGATGTCCATGCGAAGAGCAGGAAGAGAGAGTGAGCTTCGCAAAGTAGGTGGGTACACGCAATCGTCTCACGCGATTCATTAACTCATCAAGATTTGATTCCCCGGTCGATCGGGAATACATGGAGGACACTGATTCAATCGACCACGTGAGACACGTCCAAGGATCGAGAGGTCTTCCAAGTATTCAAATCGACGTTGAAGCATACGCATGGGGGGCCATCATTGGACTCCGGGCCCCACGTCTCTCACGAAGATTCATGGTACATAAGCACGTGCACGCATAGAGTAGCGGCACCAGCAACAGCGAAGTAGCTTTCGCATCAGACAATAAGAGTGATGGACAGCATGAGAAGCTGACTTTCGATTCCCCGCGAAGCACCATTCGCTAGTTCTGGTGATGCGAATTCGCGGCCGAAATATAAAGGCAAGATCCAATCACCTGCACAAGCTAAGACAGCAAGATGAAGTATACAAGTAAGGAAAAAGCATGTCGAACTGTTTGGATTAAGAGCAGGAACAATTACGAGAATGAAATTAGTTTGGGTGTGAATGGACTGTTGTGACAAGATGCACGATTGCCATGGAAGTTACTAATGTGGTGGAAATGGGGGAATCCATTGAAGCCATCTCTCTCTATATTTTGTTTTACTTTGAGGGTCAAGTTTGTGATTGAGAAGTTCTCAATCACAAACTTGACCCTCAAAGTAAAACAAAATGTAATTTTCTTTCCTTGTCAGGAGCTGGCACGCCTTTTTCATACACACACCCCTTTCATATTTGAAATTATTTTGCTAAAAGTTGGTCAGTTTGAAATCAAGCTAGAGCCAAAGAATAATATATATTTTTTATATTTTCAATTGCCTGTTTGGATGTAAGAGTTTTTCTAATTGTGGACTACATTAATTGATATTGTAATTTACCGTTTAACGTTTACCGTTTTACGGGGTTTGGTCTAAGGTGAGATAGAAGGTTTCTTAATTAGTCTAATATGGGCTGGCATTTAGTGTGGGCCGAGTTGAGCTGGCCCGTAATGAGAGGGACAATTTGGCTGGAAACTCAGTAAATAGTCTTTCAAGTCTCTCCTCTAACCCTAATTCTCACATGTATCCTCACCTAAGGGGCGTTTTCCTAACGCTACACGTGAGGGGGGTCGCCTCATTGAGCCAGTGATACGGAGGGCAATAGAGGAGAATGACTTGCGCGTGGAACATTGTGTTTCCGCTTCCGCTTCAAGAAACAGTGGATCCCCTTGATGAGTGAGTAATCCCTTTTCTGCTTCCGCTTTATATTTGATGGATTCCATAACAGGTGCATTAATCTTTCTACTCAATTATGCTTGTTCTTGTTCTTGTTATGGAGATCTTGGGGTTACGTAATTTGTGTCCAACATGTGGTATCAGAGCAACCATAACCCTAGAACTTGAACGCATAAAGGTTTTGCCCTAATTTGTACGGATTAGCCCTAATTAGTACGGATTTTGCCCTAATTTGTGATTTTCGAAATTTTTTGTTCAATAAAAATAAAATTAAATCACAAATTCGGACTGGGCTCGACGAGATGAGCAAGACGGTTGGCGGCGCGTCGCCTGGGGGAGGCCGCATGCGCCCCACGCGCGGCCACGCGCCGCCTGGGCATCGAACGCGCGCCGCGCGTGAGCTCCACGCGCCGCGCACTCAGGCGGCGCGTGAGAGCGCGTGGAGCCTCCGTTCGTTGCGTGGTTGTCGGCGTTGGATTCGTATGGCCGTCCTCTACGTCGTGGTGTATTTAGTTTACATGTTTGATAATTTTATGGATTTGAAAATACATACGAACCCTAAATACGTGTATTTTTAGTGTAATTTTGCGTATTTTTCTTATATTTTCTGTGAAATTGGAAATATAAGTGTTGGGTTACAGGTATGTTATCACATAAATATTATAATGGTGTGATTCATCAATAAAAATCAAACTTTATTGTGAACTGAAGCTGGCTTAATGAGATACAATCAATATGGAATAGTAATTGAGCTATGTATTGAACTGATGAGAAACAGTAAAGGTTATGAAATTTTTGTTGCTCAAGCATACTCCTTGACACGCTGATAATCTTTGAATGATGGACGTCTTAAGAACTTGTGACCAAACCGATTGTACTAATTAACATATCCGCGTATGTGGGTAATGCATGTCGATTAAGTTCGCATATTGTACATGAATTCATCCGGTCACTTGTTAATGTCTATCAAGTTAATATTTTTTATGGTTAAGGAGTATGGCAATATTTATGCAGAGCAATAGTATCTACTGTTATAGTTTAGATATTTAGTTCGTGGTTTGACTCAATTTATAGGCCACCGATTGAAGTAATGATATTTGTTACTTAAATTGATTAATAAATCAGTTGTTGGCCTTGGAGTCATGTTTTGCCTTATGAAACTCATGAGCAATAGTTGATCACTGTTAAGCTTGTCGATATGGTGTACCATGTATTACTATTGATGTTAATTTGTGAGAGATATTTTAGATCGGCATTCTTTTATGTTGTTCGGTAATATGTAATTGGGGTGCATAAGAGATGTTTTATTCTCTGTTATGGGAAGTTTCTTGTGTTACCGTGATCAATGATCTCATTGGAATCTGTCTTTCGATTATTTGTATATATATTTATATATATGTATGATTAATTTTTATTAATGGATAAAGCAATGTAATTAGCATGATATGTGATTTTAGTGATAACATGCCCCTATCACTAAAGTTAAAATCACATGTATATGGTGTATGTGATGAGTAAAGTTTATATCCCTAGTATGAGAGAATTTCAATGATTCAATTGAGTTGTGACCGCCAAAGTGGCACGCTTGATTGGGTTTGAGAAATTTCGGTCTCGTATATTTGATTGGGATGTCTCCTGGTCTAATGCGTAGTCATATTCCCAAAGGAGGTGATTGTGTATTAGTTCATGGAGGGATATATGATAGTGTGGTGGAGGAGTGACCAATCCTAATGGTTCATATGCCCAAAGGTGATGAATTCACGAAGATTGGAATATATTCTCATAACCCTTATCATGTGGGGAGTGTACAATTGCATATCATGTATTCTGCCCAAAGGTAATTATATGATTATGCGTGTAACTCTCGGATGTGTACTTGTACGTCAAGTTACACGGTACTCACATGATGCTAATTATATACATTGCTTGTTTTTCAGTCACCTTTTCTCGTAAATGGTAATTCCGTCATCATTGAGGTTTTTTTACTGCTTCAAATTTTAAGTTGTGGACATATGATTTGTTGCTTGAGAAAAGAGCAATTGAATTTGCTTATTGTCCATGAAGCGTTCCATTCTGGAACACTTGAAAAGAGGTTTGCCTGCGGACTGCACTGCTATAAGATGAAGGAAGCCTTAGTTGCTTGAAATTATGTCTTGTTTGATATTGAAATTAGGACACATCTGCAAAAATTGTGTTTAAGTCCTAATGACATATACATCTCGTATATGATTTAAAAGTTGTCGGGTTTAACGGTGGCAATGAGTATTTTGGCAAGTATGACAATGCGAAATAGCTTAAAGGGTCATTTGTCAAATACTTGGTAGATTCTCGGGGTGGTAACTTAATTACTATGCTTGAAAATCCCGACAAAAGATTCACTTGAAATTATTTTGTATCTTACCTAGATTGTTCAAAAGGTATTTGATTTTAAGACTCTAAAGAAGATACAAGAATTATGGAATCACATACTCTAAAGTTTCTAAATATTGACGTAATTGTAGAGGATAGCTGCTCTCAGACTATTAAAGATAATAGTATGATGGAAGATCACTGTGTCTTTGTCTTTACCTATACAGATAATTATGGAATCTCATGTACCATAGACTAAACTTGTTGAGGTTCAAGGTACTATTCTTGATATAATTTATAATGAAATTTCTTATACCTCTCAAGTGCAGAATAAAGTGGTTGCAGTTTTATTAAGGAGATTTGTTAGGGAAAGACGATCAGTTATATTATCATACTATATAGTCTATTTGTGAGAGCATGATTATAATATCCACTACATTGTTGTTTTAACAACTTATATAAATGTCGTTTCTTGTTGTCAATTAAGTATGTGATTAGATGCCATAAAAAGGCGATATACAATCTATGAAACATGTTTGGAAACTCACCGACTTGTTTAAAGATCACAAGTTTATTAGTTGCAAATTGGTGTACAGACTAAAAGAATTTCAAAGAAAGATTGTGGAATTTAAAGCCAAATTGGTAACTAAAGTTTTCACTCGAAAGAGGGGTGGATTGTTTATAGTGAAGAAATAACTATTTCTTTAAAAGATTCTTTCGAGTGAATGCGGCATTAATAGTTTATTTATTTATTTATATATGGAGTTACGCCAAATAGATACAAAATCTATATTGTGCAACCTGGATGATTTTGCGGCAGATTCAAGTAAACTTGTGTGTGATTTTGTAGCAGATTCAAGTAAACTTGTGTGTAGACTGAAAAATTCTAATTCATGGTCTTAAGCAAGTTTCCAGACAATATTATTAAAGTTTCATAGTGTTGTTATTTTGTTCAATTAGGAACAAAGTAATTCAATATCTTGCAAGGTCGAGTGGGAGGAAATTTATTTTTTCTCATACTTTATGTACATGATGTTTTGCTTACAAGTTGTGACCTTGAGACATCTTTTATCCTTTGTACCGAGGTCCGTAAGGATTATTTTTGCCATATTATATTAGATTTTCTCGGAGGACATTTGCTGATTGTATATTGGAAATATTCAATATACATTATTGCAAGCCAGAATTGCTCTGTTGTTAAGGGTGATGGACTAAATCCATCACATTGTCCTTATTTAGATATTAAAAAATCTAATTAAATGGTGTACCTTGTGTCGTGCACTTAAAAGTATAATGTATGCTCGAATTTGCACTAGACTAAATGTTGTCTTTGTGACGGGACTTCTAGGCAGATATCAGTCAAATTTAGGACATGATCACTGGGTTGCTGTCAAGAAGGTTTTAAGGTACTTAAAGAAGACAAGAGATTATATGTTAATTTATAGCTATGTTCAATTCTTGCAGTTAGTAGAGTATTTAGATGTAAACTTTGTTGGCTGTTCTGATGACATGCAATCAATAACGGAATACAGATTTATGTTAGTAGGAAGTGCAGTAAATAAAGTTCTTTGTTATCTTATACTATGTAAGCAAAGTGTTAGTAACATTCTTTTAGGCTGTTACTTGGGCTTTTAGGCTCCGTAACCTCATGACGGAGTTGATCGTTTTAACTTGATAGATAGACCCATACGGTTATATTGAGATAACAAATTTGTAATATTATTTATTTACTACAGAGGTCTCAAGGGGTCTAAATATATGGTGGCCAAATATTTTTTACCATAAAGAAACGGTACGAAAGGTGACTTATAATATAACATATTTTCACAGATGTTGTGATTGCGAGATCCACTAATTAAAAACTTACGTCCATGTGTATTTGAGTGACATGTCATTAAGCATGGGCCTAGGAGTATCTTCGGATACCTGTTGTTTAGTGGGAGCTATTTTGGCTTTACTCGATAAAGGTTTCATCTCGTGTTCGTTACACTTTGTAACGGTTTGATATGTATCAACTTTTGCATTCCATAAAATATTTTGAATGTGTTGTTATTATGTTGAATACATATTGATAAAGTCTCAAGGGATTGTATAAACCTTGAGTGAAGGCTAGGGGCATCCGGGCATCCGGTTATTAGCCTTGTGCATATGTCTTGTGATACATAAAGAAAGGTTAACCATAAGGACAAGACATATGTGGGTTCATTGGAACCATAAAGCATTCTCTAGTGGCATAAGTTTTTTATGACACCTAAGGTAAGAGAATGGTGATCGACAAATGGGATCTCTCTATGAGAGATGTTATCCATTTGACACACTACCATATTGAATCCATATTAATAAAGTCGAGAGCACTCGTGACCATGGAAGGCCGTGTGTATACATGCGATTACCACCATGATTCGGTGTTTAAGACTTTATGAGATAGGATTGACTATTAAGAATTATCTCGGACCAATGTGCGCACATAAGGTACGATTTCAATTAATATAGTCCAAGTGGGAGAATGTAAGAGTTTTTCTAATTGTGGACTACATTAATTGATATTGTAATTTACCGTTTAACGTTTACCGTTTTACGGGGTTTGGTCTAAGGTGAGATAGAAGGTTTCTTAATTAGTCTAATATGGGTGGCTAGTGTGGGCCGAGTTGAGCCGACCCGTAATGAGAGGGGCTGGAAACTCTATAAATAGTGCTTCAAGTCTCTCCTCTAACCCTAATTCTCACATGTATCCTCACCTAAGGGCGTTTTCCTAACGCTACACGTGGGGGTCGCCTCATTGAGCCGGTGATACGGAGGGCAATAGAGGAGAATGACTTGCGCGTGGAACATTGTGTTTCCGCTTCCGCTTCAAGAACAAAGTGGATCCCCTTGATGAGTGGGTAATCCCTTTTCTGCTTCCGCTTTATATTTGATGGATTCCATAACAGGTGCGTTAATCTTTCTACTCAATTATGCTTGTTCTTGTTCTTGTTATGGAGATCTTGGGGTTACGTAATTTGTGTCCAACAGATTTGTCTTTCAATATTGCCAACGACCAAATATAAAACATTATGAATGATGGACCATTCTTCTTTTCCTCTTTGAAACTGTCAGAAGATACCATATCTAAATCTGTCAAAATAGGTCATACACCTATTTCTTAATCATATTTGATTGATTGAATTGTTATATAAATTAATTATATATAGTAAATAGATTATAAATGCATTTAGAATGGTGAAGCCAATGATATAAGTATTAAATGATTTCATAAGTGACTTTGTAACCCTCTAGGACTATCTCTTGTCCTTACTCAATCTTGAGTTTATTCACTCCCCACTCATATTTCAGTTTGGGTATGAATTTTTTTAATTTGAATATATATGCAATTATTTTAACAATATGAATTGAGTCAAGAATGGATTGGGTACGAATTGAATCAAGTACAAATTACTAACTTTACATTATATGAGAATTGGTCAAATTAAATTGGATCATTTTCTATCGTAAATCCGACCGTATTGCATTAGTATGATCCCACTCCCTCTACCATTAAAACTTTGGACATTGGGTGGGTCCCTTCCCCCCACCATGTCTCAGAGCTCGACCGTACCGCATTAATATGATCCCACTCTCTCTATCATTAAAACTTTAGACATTGGGTGGGTCCCTTTCCCCCACGTGTCGAACAATTAGTCCACTAGTGCTTTATTCTTTATGCGTTGGGTTTTATTTGAAGCAATCGGCTACAGAGTGAATCGTTTCTCATTCTAAAATTGGAAACCGGACTGAGCAGGATCACTTCCTAATTTGTGAAATTGGAAGCCAACCCTGTCCATCTAGTTACCGACGGTGTCTCTTTCTTTTGTTTAGAAACTATAATTTTTTATTAAGAGTATATTAATTCTTTTTGTATATAATCAAATTTCTTATTTTTGAGTTTGATAATCTCATACTTACTTTTTGCTAACTATAAATAAGTTTCCTCTTTACCAAAAAAAAAACTATAAATAAATTTCCTTAATGTGAAAACATAGCATGAATTCCTTATCCCTTCGTAAACAAAGAACAAAGTTTAGTTTTTTTTTAGTTTTGATCGTGATTTTTGAGTTTGGCCATGAATCTGACTAGAAATTTCACAAAGCACATTGAATTTGCCCATAATGCACCTTTTTGTTCTAGAAGAACAAAAATAAAAAGAAAACCAATGCATACGTGTCCACTTGGATTCCGCACAGATCAATTTTTGCCAATTGCAAATTTTGAAAACTAGGAATCGAACCAATTCCCACAAGAACTGCCCACAACCAACTCGTCTAATTACTAAGTTGGATTGGGACCATTGCTCACCCTATTTTCCTCCATTTCACTAGAGGTCCCTATCGATAAATTAAAACAAGGAACTTTCTTGATATAATTATATGTCCTAAACTTATTGAACGGATGCTAATTAAGTCTTAAACTTTTCAATTTACACGCAATCCCAATATAGTCTTTCCGCCAACTACCACATTAAATTATTGATGTGGCGTCTAGTTATTACCGACCATTCTACGTCGCATATTGATGCAGATAAGTTTACTCTAATGATGTCCTGCAGGGGTAGCCACATCAACTATTTCCGGTGATAATTGGTTGAAATGATCACATTGAAATTTCATATAGTACTCATACGAAATGTATAGGACCAAATTGGTAATTTTCCAAAACAATGAAGATGAAGGGAAGCTACACCCCTTTTCTTGCTCTTAGGAGTTGAGATAATAATTATAGAAATTGACTCCCAAAGTGGACAACTACGTCCAGTTTGATTTTCTGATATAGGAATTGATTATGATACGATCGGGGGATATAGATGTCCACATCAAACTTAGCAAAATGAAAAGAACGCAAATAGTTGTACTCTTACATTCCTAGGATAATATTTGCAGCGACTCAATCATTAAGAATTAGGCCAAAGTAGATGCCATGACGCACTACTTACCAAGCAAGACTTCTAGCATTAAAGACGTGGGTACTATAATTCTTAAATATGGAATTATGAATGCAAAGTATCTTAGGCTATGTTTGGTCATCTAAATTTCTAATCAGGATATAACTAAATAGGATAGAATATGAAATTTAGAGGATTTTCTATATGCTATCAACTATTTAATGATTGAAGTAATATAACTGAATATATTTATATAGTATCGCATCATATATATTGTTTGGTATAAGTGGTATATAAATATAAATGAATCAAAAATTTTACAAATGAAAATAGTAAAAATCTCTCACGACACTTTTGTCTACTTTATTTTTATTTTATTTTCCTTTCTTAACTTCTTTTTTATTTCTCTCTTTCCGTCCATCATTTTATAATTAAATTTTATTAAATAGAAAACTATACTAATAGACCTAAAATACTAAAGCACCTAAAATATGTAATAAATATATATTTATGTAATGAATTTATATTATAAGCAAAAATTAAATTCAAATATATATAAATAAAAATAAAATTAAATCTAAAAACTAAATTGTCATTTCGAATTTCTTATATTAGACTTCAAATATTATTTATATCGAAATATAATTTTAAATTTGTTAATTTAAGAAGTTTGTTATTTGAGCAAAATAACTTTTCTATTTTAGATATTAGAAATCATATCTACATTTATCTTACTTCCCCCATGGAATAATTTTATCTGGTCTATATCCCCATTAAATCCAATTTTATCATATCTTGAACAAACACCAAATGCATAATAGGATAGGATAAATTTTATCATATCTTGAATGTTATCCTAACCACCAAATACAGTCTTAGTTCATCAAAAGTTCGTGCACGAGTCCTTTCATGGATAACCCCCAATCACAAGCGCATGCGACAGGCACGCCTACATACGTATTCAAGATTTTTCATGCAATGCTTGATGAAAACGTTTGGTGTGAAAACTATTGACAAATCACGAGTCAGAATTATAAAATTATTTTTCTAAGAATTTATCTTCAAACAAATACTGAAAAAATATTATGTTGGAATTTCCCACGATCTAACTGGACGAAACTAACAAAATTTTTGCACTAATTGGATGGGTTCTTTGGCTTCAGGGTGCTATATAAACTTAAACTCACAAAACGTGGCCTTGACCTCGGTTGCCAGCAATCCGCGTGTGCCAAGATAAATTTGGTCCCATTGTATTTCGCATTCCCTGCACAATTGAGGTGTCGGGAGATTTTAGTTCAAGATTAATTTGGTACATATACAAGTACCATAGTCGAAAAACTCAAAAAAGACCACATTTATTGAAGACTAAGGTTCAAACTCATCCTAAGCACATTACCTCGTCTGGTTTCACTTCCCATCTGGAGCTAGGGTTCACTTTCCACATTTGACAAATGAGATGAAAATAATGGTGACCACTTTGAGCACCGGGATTGACTAGCCATGTCATGCCAACCATTATGGATGCACCACTTTGAGCAGTTCCTTTTGGACCACTCAGCCGACCGCATATAATGCATAAAGCCTTTTGACTCGATCGGCCCGTCCATGATTGCGATATTCACTTCATGCGGTGCTTCTCGACTCCGTATATTCATTCTGCGCGATCGTCGTGTGGACGAGTGTTCCGCTCTTTAGCTGAAATTCCTTTCATTCCTCCCTGCCGATCTGTCTCATGAGACTAGAAGGAAGATTCTTATTAAGATTTGATGCTCTGAGGGTTGCAGACGCCAGTCGCACGTAAGCAAAACGTCAGCAATTCCTATTGATTGATCCGGAGGTCTCTGGCCCTTTGACAAATTAGGCCAAATGCGAAACAAAAACTTGCTTGAACCTGTACCTGTAAGATAAAAGTATCCTCACTTTTAGAATGATAGAGGAAAAATGCAGGTTCTTTTGCTTGAGATAAAAGGGAAAATGCGGAAAAGAGAAATGTAAAATTTCTGTGTATCTCAATATGTCCTAAAGAAAAATGTGAGGTATCCTATCAATCAAGATATGCACAATCAAAAGGACTCAAAAGATATAGAGAATCACAAGAAATATCTTAATCATGTCCCTTCAAACTCAAATAGTTAACTTGAGTTTGGATAATATCTTAAAGACGCTTGTCGATATAAGTGAAGCAGTTCAATGAACGATTAACATTGACATGGCTGCCATGCAGGCTATATGGGATGAGGCGGTCGTCGTGTAGGAGGCTAGTGTCGCAGAAGCTCTGATGGTGGTGTCAATCTATGGAGTGGAGGAGAAATGCTGCCGGCGTGGCAGGCATTGTTACGAAGGCCATGGAAAAACGTCGCCGATATGGCTGGATTATTAAGACTCGGACTCGATGGGCACTTTCTCGGATAACAGGCTCTGCAGACTAGACAATAACAAAACAGGTCGACATTAGCTATCGGACGAGACAAATAGTGATGAAGATTAATGTTGAGAGAAGAAAATTAGTAGTTATTGAAAACAAGATGACAGTAAATATGAAAATTTCACTCGGTGTGCATTGTGTGCAATGTGGATTTAGTAAACCTCAAGATTGTCTAGCTTTGACGCCAAGATAAGAAATAACGTGGAACGGAGAAATGTGAAATTTCTGTATATCTAGATATGACTTGAAGAAAAATGCATAAGCCCGTTTATAGACTAAATGGCTATCGATTATAACCTATCAGTTAAGTGCAATCAAAGGAACTTGAAAGATACGGAGAATCATTAGAAATATCCTAATTATCTCTAAAAATTTGAACGACCAAAGATGCCCACCGTTTAAGCTATTCCGTTCAGACACGTTAGATGAGGTATTTGACTTGGCTAGCGGTGCGCTTGTGCGCGTGCGATAGACACAACAGCAAAGCGAGATGATCTTGTTTCTTGCAAATCAATGATAGTGTTGTTCATGAGTCTTTTGAATCAAAATCCCATACGTTTCAGCGAGAAAACATGCGGAGAGAATGGGCATCTCCGAATTGAAAGAGTTAGTCTGAATGAATTCGTTGGCTTACATGGGCGGAGAACTTGCAGGTGGGTATTTTTTGTCCTTCAAATATGAGTTCGTGTATTCTTTTAGGCTGTTTGAAAAGTAATATACATACATATATATATATATATATATATATATATAAAAGAGTCAAACTCAAGACATATTCTCAACAATTTGCACATAAGCTCGACTTTTAAGTCAAGTCACAATCATGTGAATTGGAACATTATAAATGTCATAATTTTTTTCTCAATCACTTATGTCCCAAAAATTTTAAAAATTGATTAATTATGTGCTATTGGTGATTTGCCTTATCAAAAAATCTGATGTAATGTAATTAAGAATATATCATTCGATGTGACTTGCCACTAAGATAATTAGTAATTGAAAAGACAAACAACGTCATTTAAACGTATGATTGAAGAACCCTAGCCTAGCTTAAAGAAATTGGAGCAAAATTCAACTTCCTTCTTCAAGTACCCTAAGCGAATCCCAGTACTTCAAATTGGGGCAAATCACCTGATCAAATTTGCAATGGGGAGCAGAAGCAAAAGAAGCGGCTCATTATTGTATCGACAAAGCCAAAGCCGAAGGTCAATATTCTTGCTATTGTGGGCTACAAAGTCCAACAAGAATAGTTTGGACGCGATAATCTTGGTAGGATGCACTACTCGCATTTAAAAGATCACATGGCTTTGTTACCGTATACACGAATTACTTCAGAAAGCAGCAAAGGGAAGCAAACGTTTTATCTTGGAAGAAACCAAGAAATGTGAATCAGAAACATGATGAGTTTGAAGTTTACTGCTAATCAAATCAGATATAGTTTCATTTGGTATGACGATTTAGTACTAATTATGTTTTTCCTCGGCAGACTTGGACAAGGGCCCTTCTGGCAATGGCCTTCCTTCCAAAAATGAGCTAAACAACACCAGCGATCTCTCTGGCTGCGAAAATGGCACTTCATGAGCCGCCCCTCTGACTGTCGCATATGACAACATATCTCCATACACTTGTGTCCACCCTGCAACCTATGAGAAATGAAGGAAAAGGCCTTAGTTTCGTCAATCACCTAACAAAACCAGTACGAGGACTGATGTTTGTGAAGGTTATTTACTGAGTTGACCTGTTTTTGCTGGAACCAGGCTCCATAAGGCACGGTTGTGTTCAGTTCCAATTGCCTTGCTAAGTTGTTCACTAGAGTCCTTGTTCCAATCAATGGAATAACAGAATCTTGATCCCCACTGTCGAATTGCAAATGAAAAGTCAAACCAGTGTCATCGTTGTTCCTCATACATAGCCTTTTCAGTGACATACACATTCTGAAGAATGCCATTTCTTTGTTTACCTATAAACTAAAACATGGATTCCTGACTTCACTAGCTCCCCCAAAATAGTAATGGTAGGTATCTCCAAATTTTGCATATCATACCCGAGAGTCCTGTAGCACACAAGAATCGTGAGGGAATGCAGACGAGGAAGCATGACATGAGGCGAAGAACCCCAGTCAAAAAACGAAGGTTAAGGACTAGTCAATTGAAAGTTTGGAGAAACCACGTCATAAATGGACTTTTAGAAAATCCTAAGTCATTTAAATCGATTGATGTTAGGAAGAACTAATCATATAGTCCTATTAACGCAACAAGGTTATGGAAGATCTTGTCCGAAGAATGGGAGATGTGGATATACTTTGACAAGACTCATCAAAGTTACTCATAATGCCATTTAGCCGCAGACTCGTGCCTCTAGAAAATGAAGGTCCAAGGAGTTAAGTCGATCCTTACTGGCTGCAAACTGTCCATGTAGAGACTCCAACCAGCCGAGCATGTAGAGCCTCCTGCACTTCTTTCCTGTTCAAGTATTTGAGGATTTCATCTTCTATACATACATCTATCTTCTCTGTTTCTCGCTGGAAGCAGCATAATCACAAAAATTAAAAAGGTTGCGAATGGAAAAAATTATAAAGATTAATCAGAATGGATGAAGAGGCTCACCAGCTTATTCAGAACCGCAGCCTGTGAAGAAACTGTCGACAAACAAACATCAAGAGTGACATCGTACTGGTCAGTGAAATTGCTTATTTCTCTTGATTTTTCGCTTTCGACACGAGAGCAGACAGGGGTGGGGGTGCCACTCTGGAATTGTCTTCGAATTTGGGAGCAATTGCATATTGTGTTTAAACTTCCGTAGGTTGCGTCCGATATCAATCCGTGAGACCATAAAAACTCCGCCTGTGAGTTGAAGTCGGTGTTGAACTCGAGAAGTGGATTTCCTATCTGCCGTGAGCATGAGATTTGTTCATCCGAGTCAGTATCAAACCGATAAATGTGAGATGCTAATTCAAGTTTGCAGCGTTTTCAGTCAAACTCACAGCGATTCCCTTTAAATTGAACAGCTTGGACTGCACGATGAGCTTTGCAAGTTGTGGAACATAGTGACCTGGTAAGAGTGAAATTAGATAGAAATTAAAATTCTGCAGTCATGGAACTTCTGATTCATTCAATCACGCAAATTGGTCTTCACAAAATCTAAATCACTAGTTCACCTGCATAGCTCTCTCCTGTGATGAACAAATCTCTTTCCTTGTATTCCGGGAATTTTTCAAACCAGTTGTGGAGGAATGCGACGTTGTCGCTTGCTGAAATGTGGAAGCATTGTTTAGCTGGTATTAGTACTTAAATTCAACTTTAGATTACATCTGAAGATCATCGCTGCACTTTAAATTGTTAAAAATATGTTGCAATTTGCAAGGAAAAGAACCTGTCATCTTGTCGTCAACCGAGTTAAAAAAAGAAGTATTGACAGAGTAGGAGAAACCAACTCCTGCAGGAGATTCCAGATACAACATGTTTGCTTCTGCAAATAAATTGAAAAAATGCAAGCATTAGCCAATTACGGAATCTCCAATTAAGCGAATGCAATCAACCTCACATTTTTCACGCTTGAAAATAATATCTATGATACAAGGTCCAATTCAGTTTCCTATGAGCAACGAGACAACATGTTCAAATGTGTCTAAGCTGCTAAGAGCATACGGTCGACTTTTTTTCCCCGCCTTTGTTTAGGGAATTTACGCTGACCTTTATTCCAGCTATAGTCATTTTTCAGGAGCACATCTCCACTGGGTTTGAATGGTCCATGCTCTTTGAACGCGCCAACTCCAACGGATGAACAACCAGGCCCTGCAAAGTGCCAACCCAACACACAAGCAAACTCCAGTGTTTATCTGACACGCTCATTTCATTTCTCACTATCATTCACTCGAATTCAGTACAGATGGTTTTACCTCCATTGAGCCAAAGCACGAGAGGCTTTGAAGCCGGGTCAGCTTCGGCTTCGGCGAAGTAATAGAAGAGAGCTCTCTGTTGCTTGTCATCCACGGTGATGTACCCTGCATACTGGCCGAAGCTGACCTTTGGTTGTCCTGGCAAGCTGACGATTTTGTCCGCATTTGAGATGGCGCTCGGTGTCGAGCTTGAGCACATTCGGGTCAGTGTTAGGATGAGTGTCGCTGCGATAAGCCATGGCACTAGTTGCGGACGCATCGTGAGCACAAGAGGAGGAGAGAAGGGGGGTGGGGGGAGAGAGAGAGACTGAGAGAGGATTTTGCTGGAAACGTAAAGTTTGAGTACTTTGCGTCAATCCTCCAGTTCCCCATTTATATGTTTTATTACTCTTTTGCTTTGTACCTTTGTTTTCGGGAAGACACATTTGTTTTTTAACTTATCGACCCAAAGTCAGCGCTTACGAGGATAAGCGGTTTGGTTTTTGCGTGGAAGGGCGGAGTTTTCTATTCGACGGTTATAGGCGTGACATTGTGGTAGCTTCTCATGCGAGAGAAAGCTACCCCTTGTTCGGATAAGGAAATGACCTCCTTATTTTGGTGAAATAGATGGACATGATTTATGTGCTCGAGGCTTTTATTCTTTTCTTTTTTCGTAGTTCAAGCGCATGCTGGGTTTTACGTTTTAAGGGACGAAAATATGCTGGTTGCCGATTCTTGGAAGAACACAAGGATGTCGCACTTCTCAACGTTGGAAAATCACGAAGTGTATGCGATTTGCCCACACACCTTTGTCTAAATAATAGATCTAGCCTTGGAGAAACGACGATAACCGGTGATGCCCATGGTTGTTTTGTGGTTACATAATAAGGTCATCCGCCGGCCATACATGGCCAAATGACACAAGTGTGAATGAATGTAGACAAGTTACTAATTAATTTGGCCCGGTCAAGAAACCCATTTGTCTATTTCAAGACAAAAATATCCTGAAGTGTTGGAAGATATATGCTCAAGATTCCGGAGATTTGTCCGGATTGTTATCAACACACTTAATCGTGGATTATGATTGATTAAATCAATCTAGTATTAGATTTAGTACACCTAGATTAGAAAATATACTCTTTCTTTTTATTAATCATTCTTTGTATTATATATTGGTCTTCTGGTACGAACATAATACAATGAATGAGAAGTGCACAGTACACAATTTCTCTCCCCAATTTCTTCTCTTCGTGTTCCTTTTCCACCTAAAATTGTGACACCAAGTTTTGCTATCAATTTCTCCAATAACACTAAATAGTGATGTAATTTAATTCGGTCCGTATATAGTTGACCTCAAAAAATAGTTTAATGTTAGAGATATTTGTATTAGAAAAAAAAAATTAAACCTATGGTCATCAGCATTGCATGCGGATAAGAATACTGGAAAATATTGAAATTTGCAAAAATAAAAAATAAAAAATAATAATAATAATAATAATAATAATAATAATAATAATAAAATTGTATATTAGTTCCACTTTGGAAATGTAGTTCTAAATTGTTTTATGGGTTAATATCATGAAAAATCCCAAATTAGTACATTTATGATAGATCTACTCAAAATTAATTTTTTTTACCACTAAAAACCCATAATTAGTACACCTATGACAAATTTACCTTCCATTAATTTACATTAAATTTCACCGTCACATTGTTGAGTTCAATAACATGAGGTAGTTAACAGGTGTATCAATTTGGAATTCTACCCTCCGTTTATCATGGGTTTTTAAATCTGTAATTTTTCGTGATATTAATCCAATTTAATAAAAATTAATGGAGAGTAAATTTGTCACAAATATATCGGTTTGGAGTTTTTAGGGGTAAAAATGTTACTTTTGGATAAATTTGTCATACAATTTTAAGGTTTTTGGCAGTCAAAAAATTAATTTGGACTAAATTAGTCATAGATATACTAGTTTGAAGTTTTTCATAGTATTAATCTTTGCTTTATAGTCGGAAAAAAGGTCGTTATAAAACCGAAAGGATGAGCTTTCATGAAATTATTGACAACCATCTTGAACTCATGTTAAGAAATGATAATAATATCCACCAATGCAAATTACGGTTTTATCTATCTATAAGTATGTGCATCCAACAACAACAAGAAATATAGAGAAAACAAAATTAAAGTGAGGCACAAGGAGACGGGATCAAAGTAGAAAAAGGAACAGACCAAGACATAAATACTTAGAAGGGACGGTCATTACACATCCGCCTTTATTTGAGTGCACACGGTAAGTAGAGGAAAAAGGGCCACGTGTTGCTTAGTTTGCCATGCCACGTGTCGATACCTCGGCTGTGGTGTTGGCAAGCGACCACTGTTAGGTGAGCTTGCCAAATTCCAACGAGCTGCGCAGGGATCGAGGCTCAAGCTCACTTGGCACTGATCGCCAGCCATCACCGTGGCTAGTGACTAGCCAAAGAAGAAGAAGATAAAAATAAAAAATAAAAAGTAATTTAAAAATCAATTTAGAAAAACAAAAAAATAAATAATCAAATTTAAAAATAAAATAATAATAAAACTAATGAACAAAGATTGCAAGGAGGAAAAGATTTTTCTTATCGAACGAAGGAAAATATTTTTCATTTCATTTTCAAGTTTTAGCCGAATATCGAAAAATAATTATATTTTCCTAAAAAATACCACTTTTTTCATAAAACGAACGAAGCCTAAATACGAAAATTTCACTCAGTGTGCGTCATGTGTAATGTGGACCTAATGCACCCCAAGATTGTCTAATTCCGATACCAAGATAAGAAATAGTGTGGTGCTAAATTTCTGTATATTTCAATATAACTTGAAGAAAAAATACATGAGCCTATTAATAGGCTAGATGATTTTCTAATATAACCTATCAATTGAGATATGCATAATTAAAGGGACTTGAAAGATACTGAGAATCATTCGAATTATCTCTAAAAACTTTGAACGACAAAAGAGGCCCGCCGTTTATTTATTCCGTTCATACAAGTTAGATGAGGTATTCGACTTGGCTAACGGTGTTCGTCTGCACGATAGACACGACAGCAAAGCGAGACGATGTTGTTTCTTGCAAATCAAAAACGATGTTGTTTATGCGTCTTTTGAATCAAAATCCCATATGTTCCGGCGAGAAAACATGGGGAGAAAATGAGCATCTTCGAATTGAAATAGTTTGTATGAATTCGTTGGCTTACAGAGACGGAGAACTTGCAGGTGGGTATTTTTTGTCCTTCAAGTATAAGTTCGTGTATTCTTTTAGGTTGTTTCAAAAGTAACCGAAATAAATACATTAATAAAAATAGTCAAAATCAAGATATATTCTCAATAATTTGCATAGGCTCGGCTTTTGAGCCAAGTCACAATCATTTCACGTTATAAAAATACTATAAGTGTCGTAACTTTCTTTTCGTTCACTTAAGTATCAAAAATTTTAAAAATCGATTAATTGTGTGCCATTGGCAATTTACCTCACCAAAAATCCGATGTGATTTTAATTAAGAATATATTATTCGACGTAACTCACTAGTAAAATAAAGTTAGCAATTGAGAAAACAAACGATATCATTTAAACATCTGATTGAACAACCCTAACCTAGCTTAAAGAAATTGGCGCAAAATTCAACTTCCTTCTTCAAGAACCCTAATCGAATCCCAATGCCTCAAATCGAGGCAAATCACCTTATCAAATTTGCAATAGGAAGCAGAAGCAGAAGAAGTGGCTCACGATTGTATCAACAAAGCCAAAGGTCAACAAGAACAACAAGAACAACTTAGATGAGATAATCCTAGTAGGATGCGCTACTCGCATTTAAGAGATCACATGACTTTGTTACCATATACACAAATTATTATATGTGCTACAGAAAGCAGCAAAGGGAAGCAAACATTTGATTTTGTAAGAAACCAAGAAACGTGGATCAGAAACATGATGCGTTTGATGTTTCCTGCTAATCAAATCAGATGTAGTTCCACTTGGTAGGACGATTCAGTACTAGTTATGTTTTTCCACGGCAGACTCGGACAAGGGCCCTTTTGGCAATGGCCTCCCTCCCAAAAATGAGCTAAACAACACCAGCGATCTCTCCGGCTGTGAAAACGGCACTTCATGAGACGCCCCTCTGACCGTCGCATAAGATAATATATCTCCATACACTTGTGTCCACCCAGCAACCTATGAGAAATGAAGAAAAGGCCATCAGTTTTGCCAATCACCTAATAAAACCAATACGAGGATTGATGTTTGTGAAGGTTATTTACTGAGCCGACCTGTTTTTGCTTGAACCAGACTCTATAAGGCGCGGTTGTGTTCAGTCCCAATTGCTTTGCTAATTTGTTCACTACAGTCCTTGTTCCAAGTAATGGAATAGCAGAATCTTAATCCCCACTGTCGAATTGCAAATGAAAAATCAAACCGATGTCATCGTTGTTCCGTATACATATAGCCTCTTCAGTGACGTTCACCTTCTGAAGAATGTCATTTCTGCGTTTCCCTGTAAACTAAGACGGGGATTCCTGACTTCACTAACTCCCCCAAAATTGTAAGGGTGGGTACCTCATAATTCGGAATCCATATCTGACAACCCTGATAATGAGGGAATTATGGGGAATTCAGATGAAGAAGCATGACGCAAGGCGAAGAACCCAAATAAAATAACGAAGGATTAAGGACCAATCATGTAGTCCTATTAACGCAACAAGGTTATGGAGAATCTTGTCCGAAGATTGGGAAATGTGGATATACTTTGACAAGACTCATCAGAGTTACTCATAATGCCATTTAGCCGCAGACTTGTGCCTCTAGAAAATGAAGGTCCAAGGAGTTAAGTCGATCCTTACTTGCTGCAAACTGTCCATGTAGACTCCAACCAGCCGAGCAATGTAGAGCCTCCTGCACTTCTTTCCTGTTCAAGTATTTGAGGGTTTCGTCTTCTATACATACATCTATCTTCTCTGTTTCTCGCTGGAAGCAGCATAATCACAAAAACTCAAAAGGTTGCGAATGGAAAAAATTAAAAAGGTTAATCAGAATGGATGAAGAGGTTCACCAGCTTATTCAGAACCGCAGCCTGTGAAGAAACTGTCGACAAACAAACATCAAGAGTGACGTCATACGTGTCAATGAATTTGCTTATTTCTCTTAATGCTTCGCTTCTGACACGAGAGCAGACCGGGTGAGGGTGCCACTCTGTAATTGTCTGATAATTTGGGATTCATTGCATAATGTGTCGAAACTTTCGTAGGTTGCATCCGGTATCAATCCGTGAGACCAAAAAAACTCTGCCCGTGAGTTGAAGTCGGTGTTGTACTCTAGAAGCGGATTCCCTATCTGCAGCAAGCATAAGATTTGTTCATCTCTGTCAGTATCAATCTAATGAACGTGAGATGCTGATTGAAGTTTGCAGATCTTTCAGTCAAACTCACAGCAATTCCCTTCAAATTGAACAGCTTGGACTGCACGATGAGCTTTGCAAGTTGTGGAACGTAGTGACCTGGTAAGAGTGAAATTAGATTAAGTAAAAATTCTGCATTCATGGAACTTCTGTTTCATTCAACCACGCGAATCAGTGTTCACGAAATCTTGATCACTAGTTCACCTGCATAGCTCTCTCCTGTGATGAATAAATCTCTTTCCTTGTATTCTGGGAATTTTTCGAACCAGTTGCAGAGGAATGCAACATTGTCGCTTGCTGAAATATGGAAGCATTGTTTAGCCGGTAGTGGTACTTAAATTCAACTTTAGGTTACATCTGTAGATCATTGCTACTCTTTAATGTGTTAAGAATATATTGCAATTTGCAAGGAAAAGAATCTGTCATCTTGTCATCGACGGAGTTATAATAAGAAATATTGACAGAGTAGGAGAAACCAACTCCTGCAGGAGATTCCAGGTACAGCATGTTTGCTTCTGCAGATAAATTGAAAAATGCAAGAATTAGCCAATCACAGAATCTCCGGCGTAGTAAATGCCATTGACCTCACATTCAAGCTAGAAAATAATATATCTGACACAAGGTCCGATTCAGTTTCCTAACGATTTAAGCTTTTGCAAACACAGACGACATGTTCAAATGCGTTTAAGCTGCTAAAAGTATACGCTTGACTTTTTTCCCCGCCTTTGTTTAGGGAATTTACGCTCATCTTTATTCCAGCTATAGTAATTTATCAGGAGCACATCTCCACTGGGATGGCCATGCTCACAGAAAGGACCAACTCCTATGGATGAACAACCAGGCCCTGCAAGTGCATAACCCAACACACGAGCAAACTCCAGTGTCTATTCAACTTGCTCATTTCATTTCTCACCTTCATTTACTCGAATTTAGTCCATATGGTTTTACCTCCATCGAGTCAAAGCACGAGAGGCTTTGAAGCCGGGTTGGCTTCGGCTTCGGCTTCGGCAAAGTAATAGAAGAGTGCTCTCTGTTGCTTCTCATCCACGGTGACGTACCCTGCATACTGGCCAAAGCTGACCTCGGGCTGTCCCGGCAAACTGACGATTTTGTCAGCATCTGAGATGGCGTTTGGTGTCGAGCTTGAGCACATTCGGGTCAGTGTTACACTGAGTGTCGCTGCGATGAGCCATGGCACTAGTTGGGATGCATCGTGAGCACAAGAGGGAGTGAGAGAGACTGAGAGAGAATTTTGCTGGAAACGTCAAGTTTGAGTACTTTGTGCAATCCTTCAGTTTCACATTTATATTCTTTATTACTCTTTTGCTTTGTAACTTTGTTTTCGGGAAGACACCTTTGTTTTTTTTTCCTTATCGACCCGAGTCAGTGCTTACGAGGATAAGTGGTTTGGCTCCTGCGTGGAAGGGCGAAGTTTTCTATGCGACGGTTATACGCGTGACGTATTATGGTAGCGTCTCATGCGAGAGGAAGCTACCTCTTGTTCGGACAAGGAAATGACTTTCTTATTTTGGTGAAATAGATGGAAATGATTCATCTGCCGGAACCTTTCTATGCTTTTCTTTTTTCCGTGGTTCATACACACGCATGCTATAGTAAAAATCAACGACAAAATCCTGGGTTTGAACTTTCAAGGGATGAGAAGATGCTGGTTGCCGATTCTTGGAAGAATACAAGGATGTGGCACTTCTCAACGATGAATAATTGGCGATGCCACCCACGCCATTGGTGGTCGCGTGGTTTGCGCTTTGCTTCCCCTACAAAGGGAGCGGGTTCAAATCCCCATGGTCGCTTGTGCGACTCACCCCCGGCCGGGTCAGGTGGGTGGGCTCGGTTCACCCTAGACTTACGCCGCCGTACGGCAGTTCCCAGGTCACCAAAAAAATTAAAAAATAAAAAAATAATCGGCGATGCCCATGTCGTTTTGTGGTTATATAATATTATGTGGGTAATGATGCAGACAAGTTACTAATTAACTTGGCTTGGTTAAGAAACCCAACTTATTCCAGGACAACAATATTCCCAATTTTTGCTTTCAATTCCTCCATTATCACTGAATAATTATGTAATTTAATTCGGTTCATATATACTTCACCCTAATAAAAATGATTTAATGTTAGAGATGTCTCGAATCAAAAAGAAAAATTTAAACCTAAGGTCATTAGCATTGCATTGCGTGCGGATAAGAATGCCAGAAATTATTGAAATTTGTGAAAAAAAAAAAAATGAGGTTAATACCTTGAAAAACTCCAAACTGGTACATCTGTGACAAATTTACTCCAAACTAATTTTTCGATCATAAAAAACCCCAAACTGGTACACCCATAACAAATTTGCCCTGACTGACCGTAAAAAACCTTAAACTGTACATTTATGACAAATTTACCCCAAACTAATTTATTCGACCGCAAAAAACCCCAAACTGGTAAATTTGTGACAAATATACCATCCTCTAAAATTGAATTAATACTACAAAAAAATTACAAAAATTGTAAACTGTGACAAACAGAGTATAAAATCCTAAATTGGTATATCGGTCAATTGTCACATGTCATTTAACTTAATAATTTGACAGTGAAATTTAACGAAAACTAACATAGAGTAAATTTGTTGCAAGTGTATCAGTTTGGAGTAAATTTGTCAAACGTATACCAGTTTGGGATTTTTTGTGGTCAAAAAAATAGTTTGAAGTAAATTTGTCGTGGGTGTACCAATTTAAGATTTTTCAGGGTATTAACTGTTCGTAAAATTCTAAACGCAAGTGCACGTATCAAACAAGTAATATAATGATGAGATAAAGTATCGTCCCACGGAGATCGATGATTAATAAACCAATTAAATACTAAAATAGACTAATTCTAAAATTTATCTAACAAATCAAAATATAATTAAGAATGAATTAAAAACGAAATTTGTAGACTAAATGCAGTAAAATCAATCAGATAAATATGTTAGAGCATCCAATTTCACCATAACCACTAGATATGAATTTCAGATTGTTGTGAATACAAGAACGATATCAAACATGTGATAGCGGAATTTCCTAATCTATTTACTATCCTATCTCTAGGTATAGCAAACCTACTCAGCTTATTAATCCACTATATCTCTATGTGAATTAAAATAAACATGAGTGCATTAAAAACTATGAATATTCCCGGTTTACAATGAGTCTTTTGGATCACTTTATCACCAAAAGCTACACAAATAACGCAAAGTATATTTCTATCCACGTTTAATTCATGGTTATATATTATAATGAGCAATTGCATATTATCACCTCTCGAGTCTCAAACATGCACATCTCGATCATTCAAGTGGTGGCCGGTCACTCAAAAAAAAAGAACGCAATAATATATAACTCACATGAATAAAATCAATTGTAAAACATAAAAATCATAAAATTCATATCATCATGGTTAGGCTACATCGTAGCCTAACAAAAGAAAATTAGAACATAGTATAATAAGAAATAAAAATATAAATATAAATCAAACCCAAAGATATCAAAGAACAAGTGTCACCACTTTTGTCTTCTCTTCAAAATACTTGAAAAACTCTCAGAACAATGGAAAACGATCTCTCTCTCTCTAACAAAAACCCTAGCTGCTCTCTCTTCCTATTTATAGGAAATCTAAAATATCTATCTCTCAATGCTTGCAGATAACATCAGGGAACAAAATCAAGAATTTCCTGATTTGATATCCATCTTCCACTTCTTTGCTTTTATTTGAATTCCTGATAATTGCCATTCTTTTTCTTATCTTTTCCATATCTCATTATTCTGCATAAACAAGGAAAATTTAAATAATCAGAAGGAAATCCAAATATTTTCTCATAGATAATGCATTAATTGTTGCTTAAAATAGGTAAAATAACTCTATTTTTATAGAGTTATCATTAACCCAAAAAAAAGGCAATAATTGTAAATTAGTTTCACTTTGGAAATGTAATTCTAAATTGTTTTATAGTTAGAAAAAGGTCATTATAAAACTGGGAGGATGAAGTTTCGTGAAATTATCGACCACTATCTTGAACTCGTATTAAGAAATGATAATATCCGCAAACGCGAATTACGGTTTTATCTATCTATATAAGTATGTGCATTCAACAACAATAAGATATATAGAGAAAACAAGAGGCACGAGGAGATGGGCTCAAAGTAGAAAAAGGAACAGACCAAGATATAAATACTTAGAAGGGACGGACATTACACATCCGCCTTTTATTTGAGTGCACAAGGTAACTAGAGGATTCGACCAAAAAAAAAAAAAAGGTAACTAGAGGACAAAGGGCCATGCGGCGCTTAGTTTGCCGTGCCACGTGTCGGGACCCAGTATGCCTACCTTTGAGCACCGCTTTACTATATTAGATAATCCATTCTCAGGCTCTTTATCGAAGATGCCTCTGAGGACATCATGGCTTGGTAGGCAGTGATTTCCCCATCAGGAATGAGGTGAAGAGCTGCAACGACCTCTCCGGTTGCGTGGCCGGCGCAGCGTGCGAAGCTCCTCTAATGGTCGCGAACGCCAACTTGCCGTACTCTTGCGTGTATCCAGCAACCTGAGATCATCAATCGCCGATTATCAAATGCACAAAAAATTCATGGCATACGCCTGTGATCCGGCGTGACACTGAACAATCTTGACATCCATCTGTCTAGATGAAAGCAACATAAGAACACAACCCGGATTCTCCTTGAGCGAGAAAGAAATAGATTGACCTGCTTGCTAGTGAACCAAGCTCTGTAGGACAAAGTTGTCTTCTGTTTCAGCACCTTGGAGGCTAAGGTGTCGACCAGAGTCCGAGTTCCGAGGAAGGGGATGATCGAATCTAGATCGCCGCTGCCATAAGAAAGAAAGATGATTGATCACAATGTTATCTGTCAGTTAAATGTGGACTTATTGTAAATGCTAATCAATATTAGAGGAATATCTGATGATGCACCTATAAACTAGGACTCGGAGGTCAGACTTGACAAGTTGTCCCAAGATTGGGATCATACTGATATACAGATCCTCAAATCTGAATTTTTCATTGACATCACTGCAGAAGAACAAAACAGATTAATCAGTCAGCATATGCTAATCTTCTCGACACTTGCCTAAGACAATGTATTATGTGATAGCGATAGTTGTAGACATTTGCATAAAATCTCCTTGGTTCTACCTATGCTCTTGATATCATGATTAGAACAACATATGATTGAAGAAGCTCATGCTGTTCGATGATTGATCTTCTATTTTCAATCAAATCTGAGTTTATCATTTTCCTAGTCCATTTAGTCCTTGATTCTAATTTTACTTCTACTATAACAAGTTGCAATGCTATGCCACTATTTTCAGGGAGAGGCAAAAGGAGAGCAGCGTAAGTACACGCTGCACGTGTTCCAGTGTCCGACTCCGACAAGCTTGGCGTGGAGTGCAATCTGTACGTCTTTACGGTTAAAGTACTTAATGACATCCTGCTCTTCGCAGGGATCTCGAGTGTCCAAAAGGCTCTGTATGCAAAATACAATGTGGGAGAAAAGTTGAATGAGCTTCTGGAACATTGATATAGGAGTTCTATCTAGCAGTTACTAATTCGAAATTGGGTCTCGGTCTCGCTCTCACCTGATAGTTGATCAAGTCTCCTGATGGAAGGGAGGATGAAAATGAATGCCCTGAGGTAAGCATCTTATAGAAAATGTTCAACTTTGATTGCCCCGATGTTAGGCAGAGGTCCGCAAGGATATCGTACCGGTCAATTGCTTCGGTATCATTAAGTTCTTTCTCTACCTTTAGTAAAACATGTTTACACTCAGAAGTCAGAGCCTCCGATCTCATTTCCCCCGAAAGCCGAGTGAGGTTACACACATTTTGAAAGAGCAGCTCGGATTGGTCCGATATGATCCCGTGGGACCAGTAAAATGTGGTCGGGGTGTTCGTGTCGACTTCATAATCCAATAAAGGATTACCAATCTGCAAATTGTGGCCAAATGAGTAGTCAAACCGGAGGGCAATAAGCGGAATAATAGTCAATAAGGGCTTGAGAAGTCTCCTGGAATCGATTCTTTTTATTGAATAGATCTTATCATAATTTTGAATATGCAATTCAAAGGAATCAAATAGGAAATGACACTCTGAATTATGGAACTGTTAATGAAATAAAGTACACTCACCGCTATGCCCTTTAAATTGATCTCCACCTTTGATTTGACAATGAGCTGTGCAAGTTCAGGCACATAGTGACCTGGGTACAGAAAACGATCAAGTCATCAATTTTCTGGTTGGCTTCTTTAGATCTGCTCTAGAAGTCCTGAAATAGGTACATGTCTAAATAATATGGAGGTAAGTTCGCCTAAATAGTGGAATTTAACTAGACAGACTCCATAATTCGAAATTAATTCACTCGATCCAATCAGATTAATATCTACGTGAACAACTGAGAATGTACCTGCATAACTTTCCCTGGTGATGAAGAAGTCTCTCCCTTTGTACTGAGGGTATTTGGTGAACCAGTGCTGCAGGAAAACTAGATTGTCTTGTGCTATAGTAGAAGTGAAAACATTTATCAGTAGCATTTACAGTGTCCACGGTGTAAGGTATCTGTGTAAGAGTTTTTCTAATTGTGGACTACATTAATTGATATTGTAATTTACCATTTAACGTTTACCGTTTTACGGGGTTTGGTCTAAGGTGAGATAGAAGGTTTCTTAATTAGTCTAATATGGGCTGGTTAGTGTGGGCCGAGTTGAGCCTGGCCCGTAATGAGAGGACCACTGGAAACTCTATAAATAGTGCTTTCAAGTCTCTCCTCTAACCCTAATTCTCACATGTATCCTCACCTAATGGGCGTTTTCCTAACGCTACACGTGAGGGGGGTCGCCTCATTGAGCTAGTGATACGGAGGGCAATAGAGGAGAAGGACTTGCGCGTGGAACATTGTGTTTCCGCTTCCGCTTCAAGAACAGTGGATCCGCTTGATGAGTGGGTAATCCCTTTTCTGCTTCCGCTTTATATTTGATGGATTCCAAAACAGGTGCGTTAATCTTTCTACTCAATTATGCTTGTTCTTGTTCTTGTTATGGAGATCTTGGGGTTACATAATTTGCGTCCAACATGTGGTATCAGAGCAACCATAACCCTAGAACTTGAACACATAAAGGTTTTGCCCTAATTTGTACGGATTAGCCCTAATTCGTATGGATCTTGCCCTAATTTGTGATTTTCGAGATTTTTTATTCAATAAAAATAAAATTAAATCACAAATTCGGACTGGACTTGACGAGACGAGCAAGACGGTCGGCGGCACGTCGCCGGAGGAGGCCGCACGCGCCCCCACGCGCGGCCACGCGCCGCCTGGGCGTCGATCGCGCGCCGCGCGTGAGCTCCACGCGCCGCGCACTTAGGCGGCGCGTGAGGGCGCGTAGAGCGTCGGATCGGCGCGTGGCTGGCGGCGTTGAATTCGTATGGCCGTCCTCTACGTCGTGGTGTATTTATTTTACATATTTGATAATTTTATGGATGTGAAAATACATACGGAACCCTAAATACGTGTATTTTTAGTGTATTTTTGCGTATTTTTCTTATATTTTCTGTGAAATTGGAAATATAAGTGTTGGGTTACAGGTATGTTATCACATAAATATTATATTGGTGTGATTCATCAGTTAAAATCAAACTTTATTGTGAACGAAGCGGCTTAATGAGATACAATCAATATGGAATAGTAATTGAGCTATGTATTGAACGATGAGAAACAAGTAAAGGTTATGAAATTTTTGTTGCTCAAGCATACTCCTTGACACGCTGATAATCTTTGAATGATGGACGTCTTAAGAACTTGTGACCAAACTAATTGTACTAATTAATATATCTGTATGTGGGTAATGCATGTCGATTAAGTTCGCATATTGTACATGAATTCATCCGGTCACTTGTTAATGTCTATCAAGTTAATATTTTTTATGGTTAAGGAGTATGGCAATATTTATGCAGAGCAATAGTATCTACTGTTATAGTTTAGATATTTAGTTACGTGGTTTGACTCAATTTATAGGCCACCGATTGAAGTAATGATATTTGTTACTTAAATTGATTAATAAATCAGTTGTTGGCCTTGGAGTCATGTTTTGCCTTATGAAACTCATGAGCAATAGTTGATTAGCTGTTAAGTTTGTCGATATGGTGTACCCTGTATTACTATTGATGTTAATTTGTGAGAGATATTTTAGATCAGCATTCTTTTATGTTGTTCTGGTAATATGTAATTGGGGTGCATAAGAGATGTTTTATTCTCTGTTATGGGAAGTTTCTTGTGTTACTGTGATCAATGATCTCATTGAAATCTGTCTTTCAAATTCGCTGTATATATATGTATGATTAATTTTTATTAATGGATAAAGCAATGTAATTAGTATGATATGTGATTTTAGTGATAACATGCCCCTATCACTAAAGTTAAAATCACATGTATATGGTGTATGTGATGAGTAAAGTTTATATCCATGGTATGAGAGAATTTCACTGATTCAATTGAGTTGTGACCGCCAAAGTGGCACGCTTGATTGGGTTTGAGAAATTTCGGTCTCGTATATTTGATTGGGATGTCTCCTGGTCTAATGCGTAGTCATACTCCCAAAGGAGGTGATTGTGTATTAGTTCATGGAGGGATATATGATAGTGTGGTGGAGGAGTGACCAATCCTAATGGTTCATATGCCCAAAGGTGATGAATTCACGAAGATTGGAATATATTCTCATAACCCTTATCATGTGGGGAGTGTACAATTGCATATCATGTATTCTGCCCAAAGGTGATTATATGATTATGCGTGTAACTCTCTGGATGTGTACTTGTACGTCAAGTTACACGGTACTCACATGATGCTAATTATATACATTGCTTGTTTTTCAGTCACCTTTTCGTAAATGGTAATTCCGTCATCATTGAGGTTTTTTTTTTACTGCTTCAAATTTTAAGTTGTGGACATATGATTTGTTGCTTGAAAAAGAGCAATTGAATTTGCTTATTGTCCATGAAGCGTTCCATTCGGAACACTTGAAAAGAGGTTTTTGCCTCGGACGACTGCACTTGCTATAAGATGAAGGAAGCCTTAGTTGCTTGAAATTATGTCTTGTTTGATATTGAAATTAGGACACATCTGCAAAAATTGTGTTTAAGTCTTAATGACATATACATCTCGTATATGATTTAAAAGTTGTCAGGTTTAACGGTGGCAATGAGTATTTTGGCAAGTATGACAATGCGAAATAGCTTAAAGGGTCATTTGTCAAATACTTGGTAGATTCTGGGGTGGTAACTTAATTACTATGCTTGAAAATCCTGACAAAATATTCACTTGAAATTATTTTGTATCTTACCTAAATTGTTCAAAAGGGTATTTGATTTTAAGACTCTAAAGAAGATACAAGAATTATGGAATCACATACTCTAAAGTTTCTAAATATTAACGTAATTGTAGAGGATAGCTGCTCTCAGACTATTAAAGATAATAGTATGATGGAAGATCACTGTGTCTTTGTCTTTACCTATACAGATAATTATGGAATCTCCTGTACCATAGACTAAACTTGTTGAGGTTCAAGGTACTATTCTTGATATAATTTATAATGAAATTTCTTATACCTCTCAAGTGCAGAATGAAGTGGTTGCAGTTTTATTAAGGAGATTTGTTAGGGAAAGACGATCGGTTATATCATCATACTATATAGTCTATTTGTGAGAGCATAATTATAATATCCACTACATTGTTGTTTTAGCAACTTATATAAATGTCGTTTCTTGTTGTCAATTAAGTATGTGATTAGATGCCATAAAAAGGCGATATACAATCTATGAAACATGTTTGGAAACTCATTGACTTGTTTAAAGATCACAAGTTTATTAGTTGCAAATTGGTGTACAAACTAAAAGAATTTCAAAGAAAGATTGTGGAATTTAAAGCCAAATTGGTAACTAAAGTTTTCACTCGAAAGAGGGGTGGATTGTTTATAGTGAAGAAATAACTATTTCTTTAAAAGATTCTTTCAGAGTGAATGCGGCATTAATAGTTTATTTATTTATTTATATATGGAGTTACGCCAAATAGATACAAAATCTATATTGTGCAACCTGGATGATTTTGCAGCAGATTCAAGTAAACTTGTGTGTGATTTTGCAGCAGATTCAAGTAAACTTGTGTGTAGACTGAAAAATTCTAATTCATGGTTTTAAGCAAGTTTCCGGACAATATTATTAAAGTTTCATAGTGTTGTTATTTTGTTCAATTGGGAACAAAGTAATTCAATATGCAAGGTCAAGTGGGAGGAAATTTATTTTTCTCATACTTTATGTACATGATGTTTTGCTTACAAGTTGTGACCTTGAGACATCTTTTATCCTTTGTACTGAGGTCTGTAAGGATTATTTTTGCCATATTATATTAGATTTTCTCGGAGGACATTTGCTGATTGTATATTGGAAATATTCAATATACATTATTGCAAGCCAGGAATTGCTCCCGTTGTTAAGGGTGATGGACTAAATCTATCACATTGTCCTTATTTAGATATTGAAAAATCTAATTAAATGGTGTACCTTGTGTCGTGCACTTAAAAGTATAATGTATGCTTGAATTTGCACTAGACTAAATGTTGTCTTTGTGACGGGACTTCTAGGCGAGATATCAGTCAAATTCGGGACATGATCACCTGGGTTGCTGTCAAGAAGGTTTTAAGGTACTTAAAGAAGACAAGAGATTATATGCTAATTTATAGCTATGTTCAATTCTTGCAGTTAGTAGAGTATTTAGATGTAAACTTTGTTGGCTGTTTTGATGACATGCAATCAATAACGGAATACAGATCTATGTTAGTAGGAAGTGCAGTAAATAAAGTTCTTTGTTATCTTATACTATGTAAAAAGTGTTAGTAACATTCTTTTAGGCTGTTACTTGGGCTTTTAGGCTCCGAACCTCATGACGGAGTTGATCGTTTTAACTTGATGGATAGACCCATACGGTTGTATTGAGATAACAAATTTGTAGTATTATTTATTTACTACGAGAGGTCTCAAGGGATCTAAATATATGGTGGTCAAATATTTTTTATCATAAAGAAACGGTACGAAAGGTGACTTATAATATAACATATTTTCACGAGATGTTGTGATTGCAGATCCACTAATTAAAAACCTACGTCCATGTGTATTTGAGTGACATGTCATTAAGCATGGGCCTAGGAGTATCTTCGGATACCGTTGTTTAGTGGGAGCTATTTTGGCTTTACTCGATAAAGGTTTCATCTGTGTTCGTTACACTTTGTAACGGTTTGATATGTATCAACTTTTGCATTCGATAAAATATTTTGAATGTGTTGTTATTATGTTGAATACATATTGATAAAGTCTCAAGGAATTGTATAAACCTTGAGTGAAGGCTAGGGGCATCCGGGCATCCGGTTATTAGCCTTGTGCATATGTCTTGTGATACATAAAGAAAGGTTAACCATAATGACAAGACATATGTGGGTTCATTGGAACCATAAAGCATTCTCTAGTGGCATAAGTTTTTTATGACACCTAAGGTAAGAGAATGATGACTGACAAATGGGATCTCTCTATGAGAGATGTTATCCATTTGACACACTACTATATTGAATCCATATTAATAAAGTCGAGAGCACTCGTGACCATGGAAGGCTCTGTGTGTATACATGCGCTACCGCCATGATTCGGTGTTTAAGACTTTATGGGATAGGATTGACTATTAAGAATTATCTCTAGACCAATGTGCGCACATAAGGTACGATTTCAATTAATATAGTCCAAGTGGGAGAATGTAAGAGTTTTTCTAATTGTGGACTACATTAATTGATATTGTAATTTACCGTTTAACGTTTACCGTTTTACGGGGTTTGGTCTAAGGTGAGATAGAAGGTTTCTTAATTAGTCTAATATGGGCTGGCTAGTGTGGGCCGAGTTGAGCTTGGCCCGTAATGAGAGGGACTGGCTGGAAACTCTATAAATAGTCTTTCAAGTCTCTCCTCTAACCCTAATTCTCACATGTATCCTCACCTAAGGGCGTTTTCCTAACGCTACACGTGAGGGGGTCGCCTCATTGAGCCAGTGATACGGAGGGCAATAGAGGAGAAGGACTTGCGCATGGAACATTGTGTTTCCGCTTCCGCTTCAAGAACAGTGGATCCGCTTGATGAGTGGGTAATCCCTTTTCTGCTTCCGCTTTATATTTGATGGATTCCAAAACAGGTGCGTTAATCTTTCTACTCAATTATGCTTGTTCTTGTTCTTGTTATGGAGATCTTGGGGTTACATAATTTGCGTCCAACAATCTGTAGTGATTACAATCATATACAACCAAAGCTTCATTTCTCTTTTCCATCAAATAGCAAAGCTGATCATATACCTGTTATATTGTCAGTCATACCCTTGTAAAATGACTGACTAGTCGAGTAAGAAAAGCCGACTCCTGCCGGAGACTCCAGGTATAGGAGATTGGCCACTGCAACATTTAGCCAATTCAGTTGTCAAATTTCCAGGGAATGCAAACGAAAGGTTGCGTATGAGGAAGGATTAGCTTCTGTCTCCTCACTGACAAGCACTTAATCAGTGTCATATCAAAAAAAAAGTCATGATATCTTTGTTCTATTTACAATAATGAAGTGGCTCTTAATCAATGATAGCACGTTTTGCTTGTTTATTGAATATCTGGTTGCTACCCCATATCAACATAGACAAGAAAAAAGTTCGTCATATCAGCTAATTCATTTGAATTCAAAAAGTAACGTATACCTTTGTTCCAGCTGTAATCATTTTTCGCCAGACCCCCTCCCTTCACTTTGAAAGGGCCATTCTCAATGAAAGCTCCAAGCCCCAAAGAAGAACAGCCAGGCCCTACATTAGGATAAAAGAAAAAGGAAAGGCAAGACAAAGTATCAAAATAATTGAATATATTGTCTATACCTGCTTAACAGATCAAAATGCATAATGATTAAGATTTGATGTTCATTCTGCTGCTATAATTGAAGGAGGAAGTACATGGTAGTATTGCATTTGTTTCATGAACTGTGCTTTGATCCTTCAGTCAGAGAATGAAGGACAAGAGAACTTTACGGAGGAGACAGCATTGAAGTTTTCGTAAGTGACAGGGGGACCCGCAGTTTAGTTACCTCCATTTAGCCAGAGAACAAGAGGCTTAGAGGCAGGGCTTGTCTCTGCCTCCACAAAGTAGTAAAAGAGAGCTCTTGGTGGGTGGTCACCCACTGTGATATAACCTGAATAGTGGCTGAAACCGACGCTCGGTTGACCAGGCAAGCTCAGGATTCTACTGGAGAGGGATGTCACTGGCTTGCATGCCTGCATGAGGATTGAGCAGGTGATTACTGTAAGGATAAGCCATGGCTGAGACATGATTGCTTGAGAGCGAGTGAGATGCTAGTTTCTTGCTTTCCTCCAGGAGCCTGGGGGTAAGTTGCTATTTATAGAGACGAAAAAGAGGAAGGACCAAAGGAAACCTAACCAAAGGAACCCTAACACCACGCCTTTCATGTAGCCTTCAATTGTAATTGTCATGTGGCACCGTAGACAAGCTACGAAATATGGTAGCCATCACCTATATGAAGGACTGCTCCCTTATTTGTCAATTACTTGGAAGTCTAACCCAATTTGAATTGACTTAACGAAAAAAAAAAAAAAAACGAGAGATTAATATCACGAAGAACTTCCAAATTAGTATAATTATGATAAATTTATTACAATTAATCTTTTAACTACCAAAAATCCCAAACCGATATATTTATAACAAATTTATCTCAAATTAATTTTTTTGACTACAAAAAATCTCGAATTAATATATTTATGACAAATTTACCTTTCGCTAGATTTCGTTAAAATTATATTAATATCATGAAAAACTGCAAACTAGTATACATATGACAAAAGAAATGTAAAAACCTAAACTGATACACGTGTCAACTGTCACGTGTCATCCAACTCAACAATTTGCCGGTAAAGTTTCACGAAAACTTATAGAAGATAAATTTGTCATAAATGTACTAATTTAAGATTTTTTTATGGTTAAAAGATTAATTTTTGATAAATTTTTCACAAATGTACCGGTTTATAATTTTTCGTGATATTAAAAAAAAAAAAAAAAAAAAACAAGAATTGAGGTTTTCTTTGGTACCTAAATTTCGAGATGAATCGACTGGATATTATGTTCATGCTTGGCATGTTTGTAATGCCTTTGGGTAAGAAATTATCATTAGAATGTTTAAATATTAAATTACGCATTTATCTATTTTATATCGTATCTGAATACAATGTTTCGAATTCAAATCTTTCTTAAGCCCCTTATCGTTCCTCCCATTTCCGCAATTCTATTTTAGGCGAAAGTCCAATCTACATATAAGGGGAATGCTGTTAGAATTATGCTACGCCACGATTCAAGCTACAGGAACAGCAGGACGGACAATACATCGCTACAGGCCGTGTTTTGATGAACACGAATATTCGAGCTATGTCATTTCTCTTCGGGCATTTGTTTCGATCGGACGGTTCAACCTTCGCACGCGTGTCTTTCAGGATGTCCATGTGAAGTGCACGATGAGAGAGGAAGCTTAGCTAAGCAGGTGGATGTATGTACGTAATCGTCTCTCGTCATCCATTACCTCGTCAGGATATGAATAATTCCCTTGTCGATCGCGAATACTTGGTGGACCATTGATTTCGATCGACCACGCGAGACACGTACATGGATCGAGAGGTCATCAAAGCATTCAAATTGACGAGAGGCCGGGCGCTATTATTGGACTCCGGGCCCCGATATCTCTCCTGAAGATTCATGACACAAAAAGCACCGGCACGCAAAAGAGTAATGGCGCCAAAACCGCGAAAGGAGCTTTCTCATCAGATGGTACGAGCGAAAGAGACTTCTTGCGACGCTGGCTTTCGATTCCGCGTGAAACGCCAATCGCCGGAAGTCGCAGCCCGACATGTAACGACAGGGTCCGATCACCAGTATAAAGCCAAAGTAGGAGGAGGAAGTATTTAAGGAAGCTGCGTCATGTTAAGTTCGACTCCGGCCCGAAGCTCCTCCATTCCAACTTCGACCCTGTAGCTTTGTGTAATCTAACCAAAGCATATTGATGAATTCTTCGATCAAAGTAAGGACATGGCATGCCGATCCATTTGAATTAAGAGCAGGGATGGTTACAAGAGTGAAATTGGTTTGGACATGAATAGACTGTTGTTACAAGATACACGATTGTCCTAAAAGTTGATAAGGTTTTGGACATATAGGGAATCCGTCGAGAAAGATCCCATGAGTAAAAAAAAAAACTTCATAAACACACAACGAACAACGGCCTATCAAGCTATGCGAAAACTCCATCAAATTTATCTCTGAACTATTTTCCCTTCAAAGCAATGTCCTTCTATTTTATGTTTCAATTTGAGGGCCAAGCTTGTGACTGGTAATGTACGTTCTTAATTAACAGTATATTGTTTAGTTCAGTGTTTCATTTCAAGCTTAATATGTTTACAACTTTCATGTCACTTCAAGTCCAGTGATGTTTACTTTCAAATCATTTCCTTTTGAGTTTTTTGCAATTTAACTAATTGCCCTTCAATTACGTGATCCTTAGCTTAAATTTCCTTTTACTTCCGTCACTCTCCTTTAGTTTACTTCAAAATCATGTATCATTGCACTTTACTTTTCTGATCATTTGGAAATCAAGATAGAACCATACATAGATGGCGATGGCCTACACATCATTAATTGCAATGCAGCTACTTCGTCTTGGTAGCTTCAAGCAAAGGTGTACAAAAGAACCAAGAACCACCTGGACTGCCCGAAACTGGACCTGGCGAGACCGTAATCGGGAGTTCCAATGGGGACTAATCCGATTACCGATTCTAATTTAGTAGAACTAGTGAGTACAATCCGATTTCCGATTCTAGGCATAAAATCACCAACCCACCAACCACCGAACCAAGCGCGCATATATGTATATATATGAAGTCCATATATTTTTCTTTGATTGGTTAGAAGAACAATTCCTCGAACCAAAAGAAATAATTGTTTTAGATCATCATTATAAGTGGAAACTTGATAATGGGGAAACCATAGAGTCCAACCATCCTCCCCTTAGGAGAATAAAAATACAACATGGAGATAGTGAGGTAACAGCTACTCCTTTCAGGCTTCCAGACAAATGAGACTTTATTTACACTCACAAAGTTATTGACCAAAACAATTATACTAATCAACATTTGGTTACCATAGAAAAACAGTTGGATAGGATAGAATCCACCATCCAGAATCCTACTCAACTCACCACACCACAAATTGATACACTCAAAAAACCCATTTTCAAAGCCTTTGAATTTCCAAAAAATCTTAGTCCAGAGTTTGCCAAAGCCATAGAACAAAAGAAAAAACTCCTAGGGAAATCTAAGCTAGAGCCTGCTCCTATACTAGACACTCCTAAATTCCAAGGACTAATTATTAAAGACACTCCAGACGAACCTACTATTAGCACCCTCACCAAACCCTCTAGTGACTTTGATAATGAATCAATCACTGAGGTAAACAAACTCAATTGGAGGCAACCCCAAAAACTTTATTATAGTAGAGCTACCCCACCAAACATCGCCCAAGAAGACTCGTCGCAAAAAATACAGAATAAATACTCTCCTAATGCCATTTATGAATGGAATATAGATGGTGTTGCCGAAAGCAATATCATGAATATTTTAAATAACACGGTAATGCTTACCAATGCCTACAAAACACAGCAAGATGTTTATGATTATGCTGTTGCTAATCTTTTAGTAGCCGGATTTACTGGACAACTAAAAGGTTGGTGGAATAATTATTTGACCGATGAACAAAGAATATAAATTTTAATTGCCTATAAAATCGATGACTTTGGCCAACGCATGGATGATGATCAAGGACATCTCATCCAAGATGCGGTCAATACTCTTATTTATTCAATTTCACAACACTTCATAGGAGACCCTTCACATATTAGAGATAGGAACCAAGATCTCTTATCAAATATGCGCTGTAAATCCTTAGGAAGATTTAGAGAATACAAAAAACTCTTCCTTCAAAGGGTTCTTATTAGACTTGACTACAATCAACCTTTTTGGAAAAAAAAAATTTCTTAGCGGGATTACCCTAAATTATAGGTGACCAAGTTAGAGATAGAATTAGAGAAAAATACAGTGACCAAATTCCTTATGATCTTCTTTCATATGGAGAAATAGTCTCCTATGTTTATAGACAATGAACACAAATGTGTAATACAATCAAATTACAAAAACAACTTAAGGAAGAACAATCTCTCACCAATAGAAACTTAGGAGATTTCTGTGCTCAATACGACCCTTCTTATAATAATAAAACAAAGCCAAAATGTAAAGGGACTTGTCCTCCTGATATAGAAACAAAGAAATATCGCAACAAACCTCAACCTCATAGGAATAAACGTAGACACCTTAATAACCAGAATAGACCACAGACGGATAAGAAAAATTTGAGAGACATCAAATGTTATTCTTGCGGTAGAAAAGGTTATATTTCAAAATATTGTAGGGTTAACAAGAAATTGAATGAACTTTCTTTAGATGACAATATACTCTACCAGCAAAACAACATTCTCATAGAAAATAGTGATACTTCCTCTGATGAACTTCTTGAGGAAGAAGGTCTTCAGATTAATGAAATAGAAACCTCTTCCGATTCTGATTATAAAGATGCCTCTCCTAACAAACCTATTCCTGAAATAAACATGTTAACAAAAGAATAAGAATTTCTCCTTAGTACAACTGACAAAATAACCAACCCTGAAGCCAAAAATGAATACTTAGATAGACTTCATTCCTCGATGAACATTGTTTCTAATCCCAATACTTCTTACAATCTAAAAGACATTTTAAATAGAAACAAGAAACCCCAGTCTAGACCCGTAAATATTAATGACCTTCAAAATGAAATAAAACAACAAAAATTAGAAATACAAGCCTTGAAAACAACACAGTTAGAAATAAAACAAGAAATTTCTGCTATAAAATCCCTTGTCATAAAAGAAAAGACAAAATTAGAAGACCAAAACGAAATCACCAATACTCTTGACACTTCGAACCCAGCCTTTCTTATGTTATTAACAGAAATAACATCTAGAAAATGGATAATAAATATTATGATAAAAATTAACAATGAGTTTATTATTGAAACAACAGCACTCTTTGATACAAGAGCTGATCTCAATTGTATCAAAGAATGCCTTGTTCCAACAAGATATTTTGATAAAACTTCTGAATCCTTAAAATCAGCCTCAGGAGATAAATTAAACATTCAATACAAGTTGCTAGAAGCATTAATAATAAAAGATCAAATGTCCTATAAAACATCTTTTCTCTTAGTAAAAAATATGAGACAACAATAATAGAAAAATCACTTTTAATTTCATAACAAAACCACAAAAGAGGAGTTTAAATATTTTACAAGAACATTATGTTTTAGAAATAAATTGCCTTATAAAAGACAAAGAAAACCAGCTTGAATTCCTGAAAGAAGATTTAGAATTCAAAAGAATAGAAGAAAATCTCACAAAACCTAACATTATAGAAAAAATAGCCTCCCTACAAAAACACATAGAGAAAACCATATGCTCTACTTTGCCTAATGCTTTTTGGGAAAGAAAGAAACATATTGTTTATTTACCTTATGAACATGATTTTTCTGAAAGCAAAATACCTACAGAAGCTCGCCCCACACAGATGAACCAAGAAGTTCTAAAATTCTGCCAAACAAAAATACATGACCTCTTAAATAAATAAAAAAACTCATAAGAAAAAGCCAGTCACCATGGAGTTGCTCTGCTTTCTATGTCAATAAAAATGCTGAATTAGAAAGAGGAGTTCCCAGACTTGTTATTAACTATAAACCTTTGAATACAGCTCTTAGATGGATAAGATATCCAATACCCAATAAAAAAGATTTGCTTAACATATTATGTAGATCAAAAATTTTCTCAAAGTTCGACATGAAATCAGGTTTCTGGCAAATACAAATTAGTGAAAAGGATAAATACAAGACAGCCTTTATTGTTCCTTTTGGCCAATATGAATGGAACGTTATGCCATTCGGCCTCAAAAATGCCCCTTCAGAATTCCAAAGAATTATGAATGAGATATTCAATCCTTATTCAAAATACATTATAGTCTATATAGATGATGTCCTAGTTTTCTCCTCCAATATATAACAACATTTCAAACATCTTTCTACATTCCTAAAAATAATCATACAAAATGGTTTAGTAGTTTCTCCTAGTAAAATTGCACTTTTCAAAACCAAGATCAAATTCTTAGGTCATTACATTCATTTAAGCACTATAACTCCCATAGAAAGATCAATTTCTTTTACTGATAAATTCCTAGGTGAGATTAAAGACAAAATTCAATTACAAAGGTTCTTGGGTAGTCTCAATTATATTTTAGATTTCTTTCCTAATATAAATATCCTTTGTAAACCCTTACACCAAAGGTTACAAAATGATCCTCCACCATGGACTTCTGTCCATACAAACATTGTCAAACAAATAAAGATTCATGTTAAAGAAGTACCATGTTTTTCAAAATAGTCGAAACAGATGGATCAATTTCTTTTACTGATAAATTCCCAGGTGAGATTAAAGACAAAACTCAATTACAAAGGTTATTGGGTAGTCTCAATTATATTTTAGATTTCTTTCCTAATATAAATATCCTTTGTAAACCCTTACACCAAAGGTTACAAAAGGATCCTCCACCATGGACAGTCCATATAAACATTGTCAAACAAATAAAGATTCATGTTAAAGAAATACCATGTTTACACCTAGCTGACCTTCTACTTTCAAAATAGTCGAAACATATGCCTCAGAAATAAGATACGGTGGCATCCTTAAACAGGTCAAAAATAACAAAGAACAAGTTGTTCAGTTTATTTCAAAACATTAGTATCCTACCCAACAAAATTATTCAACAATCAAAAAAGAAATACTTGCTATAGTTTTATCTATATCAAAATTCCAATGAGATTTATTAAATCAAAAATTTCTCTTGAGAATTGATTGCAAATCAGCCAAAGACGTTTTAAACATTGTATCAAAACAGATTTTTGCCAGATGGCAAGCCATACTTTCATTATTCGATTTTGACATTGAATTTATAAATGGTTCTTCAAATTCATCACCTAATTTTCTCACAAGAGAATTCTTATAGGGGATACAATCATGCCAAAATCCAAAAAAGACAAAGGCAAAAGCAAAGCCATTACCGAAACCTCCTCCAATACACCGCCAAAGCCAATAGGCTTGACAAACATCAAGATATGGCTCCAAATGGCAGAAAACAATCAGCCATTTTTACAACAACACCAAACACCAAATACATCTTTGAAAATAGAACCCATATCATCTGAACCCATGATAGCCTTTAACCAGCTAACAGACATACTACCAAAAGAAACAATATTGTTACTTGCCCAGTCTTTACAAAAAACAGTAAAGAAAGAACCTTCTAAGGACATTGAGGTAAGCAACAATCCTTCCCCTCTTGATACACAAAAACAATACAAAAGAATTTTGAATGAGGTGGTTATTAGGCCATAAGCAACCCCTCATTCTCAAAGATCAAAGTTTTTCCCCAAAACCTCTTTTCAAAAAATGCTGTCTGTGGAAGATGGATTTTACGATGAAAATCCAATCAAATTCACAAAAAACATCTTTCCAGAAAATTGGCTTTTCAAGCCACACAATACTAACAAAACCCTTGCTTATTATGAGCAAATCTTAGTGGAGACCGAATCAGCAAGGTTTACTCACTTTGCTGATAAAACCAATACATAAAACATCCTATGCTCCACTATATCTATTAGCAAAGTCATACACCCCTTACATTTGGGAGTTTCACCTCACACAGAAAATTCCAAATCAAACTTACCCAAATCCTACCATACTCCTCCTCGTATACCTACTGGGACTACCAACAAGCCTGGTGGAATGTCTTCTATAGACAAAATACAAATTTCCAACACACTTGGCTAGTCTTCTTCAAAGATAACTTCTCACGACAAAGCCTACCAAATTGGTTTAGCTCATGGTGGGATTTCTTTGGTCCTTTGGACATTATACTACACCCTATAGTCAATCAAGGATACCAAACATTTCGTAAACTCTATACACCAAATCAACATGATTCAAGGTTCTCATGCCTTATGCATTTTTTCATAATATTCAAAATTTCATGGGTAACAGCTTGGGAGTTTGGATACAATACATCCACCAATTTAATACCCGTACTTGTCCGACAATACAAGACAAAATGGTGGGATGGATTCAATAGACATGAACAAGGATCCGAGACTACGGTTAAGACATGGCTAAATAGCTAGAAAAAATGAATAACCACAGTCCTGTCAAATACATCTTTCCTACAAGAAAAATCCATTGCAAGTGCAGCACTAGCTGCAGTCCAAAGCAAGGAGGAATACTGCAACATCCTCAGAACAATGCTCTCTAAAGCAGAAGGATCACAATGTGGATCTTCCAAATCTCAAGACAATACAGACGGATCTTTCTAGTCACATCACAGTGGAAACACCAATGAAGACAACTGCTATGGAATCAACCTAGACAAGGACTAAAATCAAGACATCACATGCCAACACTGTTACAGTGGCGCAAAGGCTATACATTGTAGCATGATAGACATACACTGTTCATACACTGTTCACGATTCACTATTCACTTTACACTGTTCACTCAGTACTGTTCGCTTTACACTGTTCAGCACTATAGCACTTTTACTGTAGTACCCGTTATAAATACACCCTCTCAACACAAGAGGAGGGGACTCGAAATTTTTCCAAATTTCTCTCTTCTTCCTCCCTCTCCCACTTGTAAACCATCATCTCTTCCATCTCCACCCTCATCTCTTCCATCTCCAAGCTCTCTTACCTTGTATCCCCTGATTTCAAAGTAAGTTAGTTTTTCATATACATAGTTTTATACAGGGTTACCAACTTACATGATAGTTGGTTAACCATTTCTTGTAATACAAACATCAATACTCCCTAGAGTGCGAATTACCGCCCTAGTGGATGACTTGATGCTTTAGTTTCTGCATCCTTCAATACATGTAATTTCAGCTTTTCAGCTTTATATAATACAAGTTCATACCACCTTCATGGTTGGTTTTTATTTATGCATACTCTTACTTTATATTTTATATATTGCCTTTGCTCTTTACATTATATTTAATTCTCGCGATTTTATTTAGTTTATCTACAGTCTTTATACATTCTCTGTTCTTATAGATCTGTTAATCTCTTATACTTCCTTGTTCTCTCATATAGTACTCCAATCCTAACCCATTTATATATATTAAAAAAACAAATTTCATCTCAATTACTTAGTCATTTTCTAGTTTTTCGATCAAATATATATTTGTGGTTTTTAGACATTATTGACTAAATTTATCTCATGGGTGTGTAATAGGATTAACCCCTACTTGTTTTCTTCTTTTTTTCATTCTGATAATCCATTTACTAGTTTTCTCAACCAAAACAAAATAAATAAATGTAGGAGAAGGAGAGAACTGATTGGAAATGTCCATAAATGTTGCAGCGTTTTTCGTCATGATTTGAAATTAAGACCTAACGGCTCGTTTTAAGAGTATAATTTGGTTTTTCCTTAGCCATTTCCATGATTAAATTAGGTTGACATTAAATAAAGATTGATCAACCAATTAATGTTTTAACTTCTATGAAAGTTAGGACTTCTAACGTGGAATCTAATTCTCCATGTGTTTCCGGTGTTGGGAAACCTTAAGAGGGCAACGCTGTGACTTTCAAAGAAATTAAGTTTTTAGCTAACAAATATTATCTATTAGTTTCACCCGATAGTTTTCAATCCTTTATCAAAATCAATAGCTCACAATTCAACCCAAATATAAGGCCAAATAAGCTTCGATGCTCTAAATAGAAATTCGGTTTACCATGATATTAGTTGACGAATGCAATTTTCTAAGGATTGGAGAATGGTTTCATGGATCCACTTGAGAACTGGATCACCGATGCGATACGATTCTTGAGTGGATCCATGGAACCAACGGGTGGATCCTGTTTCCAATTTCTTGAAATTGGTCCTTAGTAGGCCATTCCTAATTCTAAGATGGGAACCACCCTCTCGGACCATAATCACCCCCAACTTTGAGTGACTTGTGTAATGTAGTCAATTCGAACCACATGTCAAATTGTTAGTTAGAATTCTAACTCGTGTTTAACTAGTTCTCTACTCTTTATACACTACGTGTGTCTTCCAATTTTTATGACAATATAATCTTACATCTTTACGCAAAATTCTAATATAATATTTCCTACTAATTATAGCCAAAAATTACTAACATGACATCTAATCGACGCCGACCACAATCCTACTCGAAAGAACGTCTTATCAATGATTTCTGATGTCACCTAGCATGAAGGAATATGTTGAAATTTCACCTTGAAGCCTAAGATCACACTGATAAAATTTAAAAATTTAAAATTAAATTGGCATTCATACAATAATCTTAACATCAAATTGGTGATTTTCTCAAACTTTTGCCTATTGGAAACGAAGGGGATTACGTCGCATGGCTAGAGAAGACAAGCCGCGCCCCTTTCCCTGCTTTTAGGAGTTGAGATAATAATTATAGAAATTGACTCCCAAAGTGGAAAACTATGTCCAGTATAATTTCTTAAAATAGGGAATTGATTATGATACAAGAAGTCCACATCAAACTTACCAAAAATGGAAAGAACACAAATAGTTCCCCACCACATCAATCCTCCATTTGTAGGACAGAGCAACCCTATCATTAAGAATTTGGCAAGAGCAGAGGCTTCCAGCATTAAGTGCGTAGGTCCTATAGTACTTTGAATAGTAATGCAAAAGGATCTTAGTGCATCAACGATTCGTGTACTAGTCCTTTCGCAGACAACCCCAAATCGCAAACACATGCAACAAGCAAGCGTACGTACGCATTCGAGAATTTTCATGCAACACCGGATGGACGTGTTTGGCACGAGTACTTTCGCACGAATGACAATTTCTCCAAATCTCCAGGAAAAGCATGGAGAAAAAGGCTCAAATGATATGATATCTCCGTTATCTCATAATAAAAGGCGATCTCGTAATTCTTGATCCGTGCCGTGATGTGACGCTTATTAGATGCTCCTTTTTTTCCCCATTGAGGCGCATCCTAAACTTGTACTTGAAAGATAGCCATCTACAAATTTATGAGGAATATATCGATTCTTGAGAAGATTCAAGCCGTCATGGTCCCTAGACCACCCGAATTCACGAGTGAAATAATATCACTTTGAAGCGATACTGGGGAAATTGTATAAAAAAATAGATTTACTGTATTTCTAAAATAGCTAGTTGGGTTTCTTAACCAGGTCAAATTGATTACTAACTTATCTACATCAATTCTCGTCATGTTGTTTGGACATGTTACTGCCTGATTGTACTTTTTATAGTTTTAATCCAATCTCTTATTTTTAAGTTCTATTATTATGAAATTCCTGCCTATGTTGGATGTTAAAAAAAGAAAAAGAAAAGACTCTTTATCAAGGCTTCACTTTTTTCACAGAAAAATGAACAATTAAGGAAACATTTTTGTAAAAATGATCGTTTATATGACTTACAAAAAAATATTTTCATTATCTACGAAATTGTTTAGACATAAATTATTATCGATAATGAAAATATTTTTAATTGACTATTTATTTCAAGCAATACAAGTTATCATTCTAAAAAAAAAAATGTTTTTCAAATCGTTCTTACAAAACAAATAGAGCCTTAGTGTATTTATCATTATTTTGTTTGAACGAATACTCTCAAATCTATTTTTCTACCATCGCATAAACGACGTCACCCCGCTTCTGGTAGCAAAAGCATTCTCTTCCTTCTTGGCGAGATTACCTGTGTAATAGTATCTATCCAAAAAGGACCAGATGCATCGCAGATTATCGTCGTTCTTCTAAGGCGAATGGGATTGCGGACAAAGCGCATGGGTGATTTTCCAACGTTGAAAAGGGCGACATCCTTTGTATTCTTCTAGGAGTTGGTCACTTGGTAAACCGCATTTTCTCAGCTCTTCAGAGTTTTCAAACCAGGAAAGTTTCTCCTTGAATTTTACCACAGCACATGTTTGAACTCTGAAAAAAGAAAAAACATAAAAAGTCTCAAGCACATAAATCATTTCCAATCTATTTCAAAAAAAAAAAAAAAAAGTTTCTTATCTAAATAGGAAGTAACTGCCCCTCACATGAAATGTTACAATAATATATCATGTCATGTCATATAAATAAAAGACTTCACTCTTCTACATAAAAACCAGGCATCTATACTTGTAGGCATCGACTTGGTCAACAATCCTTATCAGAGTGTGGACAATTATCTCTCGGCCACATGTTTAGGTTCTGCCTCAATGGAAAAACAAAATGGAGTAGCTAACAATGTCATGACACAAATCAAGAACTATGAGATCCCCTTTCTTTCTTCGGTGATAAAGGGATCATACCATTCGAGCTTTTTTTGAAATTAAATCCGGAGAAAATTGCAATCAAAAGGATTTTCCTAATCTCTCCCTTCCCGAAAGGAAGAATTGAAATTCTTTTTCCTTTCCGCAGGATCAGGATATTGGATCAAACCTAAGCTGATGCACATTGCGTGTGGACAAAGAGTATCGGAAAATCTTCTGTGGTAGTCGTTACGTTTTCACCTGAGTAATCTACACTTCTTTGTTCCGCTGGCATTTTCTATACTCTCTCTCTCTCTCTCTCTCTCTCTCTCTCTCTCTCTCTCTCTCTCTCACTTGCTCGCGATGCATCCGCAACTAGTGTCATGGCTTATGCAGCACTCGGTGTAACACTGACCCGAATATGTTCAAGCTCGACACAGAACACCACCTCTGATGCTGACAAAATCGTCAGCTTGCCGGGGGCACCCGGAGGTGAGCTTCGGCCAGTGTGCAGGTTACATCACCGTAGATGAGAAGCAACAGAGAGCTCTCTTCTATTACTTCGCCGAAGCCAAAGCCGATTTGGCTTCAAAGCCTCTCGTACTTTGGCTCAACGGAGGTAAAACCATCTGAACTGAATTCGAGTGAATGATGGTGAGAAATGTAATGAGCATGTTGAAAAACACCGGAGCTTGCTTTTGGGTTGGGTTGGCACTTTGCAGGGCCTGGCTGTTCATCCACTGGAGTTGGTGCTTTCTGTGAACGTGGACCATTCAAGCCCAGTGGAGATGTGCTCCTGAAAAATGACTATTGCTGGAATAAAGGTCAGCGTATATTCCCTTAACAAAGGCGGGGAAAAAAAATTGAGCGTATACTCTCAGCAGCTTGAACGCATTTGAACAAGTTGTCTCTCGTTGCAAAAGCTTAAATTGATAGGAAATTGAATGGGACCTTGTGTTAGATATATTATTTTCGAGGACAAATGTGAGATTGATTGCATTCGCTACATCGGAGATTCTGTACCTGGCTAATGCTTGCATTTTTCAATTTATTTGCAGAAGCAAGTATGTTGTACGAGGAATCTCCTGCAGGAGTTGGTTTCTCCTACTCTGTTAATACTTCTTATTATAATTCCGTCGACAACAAGATGACAGGTTATTTTCCTTGCAAATTGCAACATATTTTTAATAAAATAAAAAGTGCAGCGATGATCTAGAGATGTAACCTAAGGTTGAATTTAAGTACTAATACCAGCTAAACAATGCTTCCACATTTCAGTAAGCGACAATGTCGCATTCCTCTGCAACTGGTTGGAAAAATTCCCAGAATACAATGAAAGAGATTTATTCATCACAGGAGAGAGCTATGCAGGTGTACTAGTGATTTAGATTTTGTGAACACCGATTTGCATGGTTGAATGAATCAGAAGTTCCATGACCGTAGAAGTTTAACTTCTATCTAATTTCACTCTTACCAGGTCACTGTGTGCCACAACTTGCAATGCTCATCGTGCAGTCCAAGTTGTTCAATTTGAAGGGAATCGCTGTGAGTTTGACAGAAAAATCCGCAAACTTCAATCAGCATCTCCCGTTCATTAGATTATTACTGACTGAGATGAATGAATCTTATGTTTGCATCAGATAGGGAATCCACTTCTCGAGTTCAGCACCGATCTCGACTCACGGGCGGATTCTTTATGGTCTCATAGATTGATATCAGACGCAACCTACGAAAGTTTCAACACAATATGCAATTACTCTCAAATTCGCAGACAAGCACAAAGCGGCCCCCTCACCCCTGTCTGCTCTCGTGTTGCCAGCGAAGCATCAAGGGAAATAAGCAGATTGATTGACACGTACGGTATCACTCTTGATGTTTGCTTGTAGACAGTTTCTTCAGTCCTCGGTTTTGAACAAGCTGGTGAGCCTCTTCATCTATTCTGATGGACATTTTTATTTTCCCCCTTCACAGCCTTTTAATTTTTTGTGATTATGCTGCTTCCAGCAAGAAACAGAGAAGAGAGATGTATGTGTAGAAGACGAAACCCTCAAGTACTTGAACAGGAAAGAAGTGCAGGAGGCTCCGCATGCTCGGCTCGTTGGAATCTCTACATGGACAGTTTGCAGCGAGTAATGATCGACTTAACTCCTTGGGAGCTTCATTTTCTAGTGGCACAAGTCCATAGCTAAATGACAGTCACTAATCTTGATGAGTCTTGTCAAAGTATATCCACTTTTCCCGATTTCCAGTCACTAATTTTTGTGATCCGTTCATCCTAAAGTTAATCGATTTAAATACTTAGATGATCCAAAAGTCCATTTATGATGTGGTTCCTTCAGAACTTTCAATTGACTAGTCCTTAATCCTTCGTTCTTTGACTTGGGTTCTTCCTTAAATGACATGCTTCTTTGTCTGAATTTCCTCAGAGTTCGTGTGCTACAGGGTTCCCAGATATGATATGCAAAATCTGGGGATATCCGCCATTTCGATTTTGGGGGAATTAATGAAGTCAGGAATCCACGTTTTAGTTTACAGGTAAGCAAACAATAGGGCATTCTTTAGAATTGGTATATCACTTCCTATTGCATAAGGAACAACAACAACGTTGGTTTGATTTTTCGTAAAAAAATGTCGACAGTGGGGATCAAAATTCTGTTGTTCCATTAATCGGAACGAGGACTCTTGTGAACAACTTAGCAAAGCAATTTGGACTGAACACAACTGTGCTTTACGGAGTCTGGTTTGAGGAAAGACTGGTCGGCTCACTAAATAGCCTTCATAAACATCAGTCCTCTCCTTGATTTTAATAGGTAATTGACGAAACTGAGGCCCTTCTCTTAATTTTTCACGAGTTGCTGGGTGGACGCAAGTGTATGGAGATATATTGTCATATGCAACAATCAGAGAGGTGCCTCATGAAGCGCCATTTTCGCAGCCAGCGAGATCGCTAGTGTTGTTCAGCTCATTTCTGGGAGGGATGCCATTGCCAGACGGGCTTTTATCCGAGTCTACCATGGAAAAACATAATTAGTACTAAGTCGTCCTTCCAAATTTGATTGCATCTGATTTGATTAGCAGGAAACATCAAACTCATCATGTTTCCAATTTGCGTTTCTTGGCTTCTTCCAAAATCAAATGTTTGCTTCTCTTATGGTGCTTTCTGTAGCATATATATTAGTAACAATGCACATATTCTCAGAGTATTTTAGTTTCATTCATAATAGAAATCAAGACAGAGGAACAACTCTTATTTTTCAGTAGTTTTTCAGTTCTCAAGCAGTAAAAATGTTTTGACTTATTAATGTTTCCAAGCATTGAACCTTCTAATGAGATCATTGATAGAAAGATATAGGTTATAGGAGTAAGTAGGTATTTTTGATTGCCTGTTGATTTGATGATCATTAAATTTCACCAATCGTAGTTAATGGCAGATAGGAATATCACTGTTTTCGTTCCAACTTGTTGCCACTACCAACAATCCACTTAGAGATGACTGATAAGAAGGAAAGCTCGTAACTAGCTTAAGTAGCAACTATAACACAGGTGGACCGCTTGTTCCCCCACCCCTGCCGGAGTAACTATTATGAAACCCGGAGTTTGATATGCATTGGGCAAGAAACGATGGTATGCTGTGTGAATGTGTCCTGAAATTAGATGATAACATCCATAGGCTTTCTGGGGGCTAGGATCACAGTGGACTGTGGTGTATGGTAACAAAGCCACGTGATATCTTAAACGCGATTAGCGTGTCCATCTTGAGTGCATTGCAGTCCGGTAAAAAGTAGTTCAGGAAGCTGACATTTATACGGAGTTCCTTCCCATGGCCTTTTAGGTATCGCATTGATCAGATCAGACGTGCGATGCGCAGGAACGTGTGCCAGAAAAGGCTTGGGCAGCATATCCCAGACCAAGTCTCAAGTACAGAGAGCCAAGAGACATTAGTGTGAATAATCACTAACATTTCTGTTCTCGGTTTCTTCAGGAATTATCCCAGTTTCGTAAAGTCCTGATTAGTCTGTCAACCACGCCAAATTGAATAAACAATCAATGATTTTGCCGGTCGATGAATACGAAACAATAAATACACTTTGCAAAACACAATAATTCACTCACCTTTCGTCTCTGTCAATTAAAATTCCCCGTGTACCAGGCTCTATTTTGACCTCCACGCCGTCGATGTTTCTCAAGCCTTTAGTCTCCGTCTGAGTGAGAGAGATGACATGGGGAGATGCAGCACTTTCTGGATCATTTACCGACCCTGCGATTCCACTGAAAGGGACAGAGAAAACAAAGAGAGCATCTGTTTTTTTTTTTTTTTTTAAATAAGGGGCAACTGGCTCGCGGATATTGTAGCTATCAAACTAGAATTCAATTAACTTCCTTGCAAAGGTAAAGATCACTTCTGCACGATACGAGATTCATATTAGTAACAATAAAACCAAAATCTTAATCTAGGTAAAAGCAATACTGTATTGAAACCAAAACTTGTAAATCGAGAGAAAATGTCCTACTCGAAATTAACTACATAATACCATAAAAATAACATAATCCTACTAAATTCTAGTTTTATAAAATATGAAGCCAATCCAGTTATATAATTAGTCCCTAAGTAAAAAGGTGACTACTTAGGTACCATCGTGACTACTTAGATACCATCTGGATTAATTTATTTTTGTATTTTTTATAACAAATAAAATCACTTAACTTATTTTTTGTTATTTAAATGTTCCTTAATGAAAGGCCGTGTTCGTTTCCACCAAATAATGAGTGTCAGTTTTGCACTATTTTCATTAGACAATATGTATCGTATCTAAATGGTAGTTACATATTTTGTCTATTTTGTTATTGTATGACACATTTTGGTTCTACCCTAATAAACAATTTTATTTTTTTTTGGCCGGCGATATAAACAAGTTAGAAATAACGAAAGTAACACAGTTATTTCCTGATAACAATTCAAGAAAAAAACCTAATCATTTTTTAATCTAGGAACAAATAATGACCATTATTATTCATCAAAAATAATTAAAAAAAATTCCTAATTATTAAAGGAAGGATTACATGGTAGTGATCACTATTGGAAACAATACCAATACGTGAAGAAGATGAAGAAGAAAAAGCAGGTTCTTAAGCTGTGGAGATGTATAGTGTTAAGGCCACCACAATTTTCTTCAACACACAACCTTCGAAAGGTTATAAAAGCGCCTAATAACCATTAGGTAAAAATAATAAAATTTGAAAGTAAAAAATAAAAATAACCGTACGAACAGTCGCACTATTTTAATAGTACTATTCACAATAGAGTTGTGATTTTTTTAATTATTTAATTTCGAATTTTAATATATTAGCCTAATGGTTATTAGACGCTCTTATAACTTTTGAAAGGCTGTGTTTGTTTAGACATACCTTCTTAACCTCTGAAAGTCTGTAGCCATGCAAACATATTTATTTGCTATTATGTATTCAAGATTTATGTTCAGTACTTTTAACTTAATATATACGGTATTATATTCCAACTATTTCATTCTTTTTAAATTTTTGAAGAAATACCAAAATTGCTATTTAGTATTCTTATTTTGAGACTTTGTTATATCTTAGAGGAATCTTGCCAGTAATCATTAGGAATATTGTAAAGTAAATAATTCCTTAAAGAATATTAGCATGTCTCAATTTGAATTCTACCATCAGCTTTGGACTAAGAAATGGCAAGAAAACGAATGGAGCTTGACCCACTCGATCCTGCATTCCATCTTTCAATTGCAAAGCTGTAGCCAGGCGATCGAACTCGCGAGATGATGAGACATTTGGAGAAAGGAAAGACGCAAGAAGCAACATCTTCTACAGGGAGAAGACATTGACAGGGTAACTTTTCCCTCCTTGCCAGCAAACTTTTCCAACCTACCAACACGTTTATCTTCCGTTGGGCCTAGGAATGAAAGACGGCGATAGGTTCATTGCCGACTGTCGCCACTATCAAAGAATCGAGCACATTCTTTGCTAGTGGGAGTGACGGCTTTCTCTCTCTCTCTCTGTCATGCACATATAATTTTCTTAACCAAAATGATGAACACACCAAGAAATCCCACAACTCAGTGTCCACCCACACAGCTTGGATTAATTCAATTCGGGGTATTTTGGTTTCTATTGTTTTGGCTACATTTCAATTGGCCAACACAAAATTTTGTTTCGATTTAGGTCAATGAGAAAATTCTGAGCAAGATTGCCCCTACTCTAACCCGCCGGAATTGTTAAGAGTGCACAGTAAAAGTTCAATACCTTTACCTAGGAGAAGGCCAAGAGAAAACTCAAGTTCGAGCGCATTAATATGTCCAATTAAAGAAATATTCATTCGAAAACTTAAGACAATGAATTATGAACCAACTATGATATATTAAATGCTTTGCAGCACATTAATTCTCCAATGTAATACTTCTCTAACATAATCCACACATGTATCCTAACAGAAATAAGCCAACCAATGAATTCAGATCCTTATCTGAGACTAACTTGGTTATTTGGGGTGCTTATTTTACAGAATCTATTCTGGTTCCTTTCTTGAGAAAACCATCCCAATATGGGGGTTTATTTGAATTTTTCGCTTGACATGGAAAGCGAACCCTCGGATAAATCTAGTAGCTAAGTCAAAGAACTCGACTTGTGGGGACTATGTACACGAAAATTTCGCCTCAGCAGCAATGATTTCGAAAGTGGGCCCTTTGAAAAATCTGTAATCCAGCAAGCTTATAGCTCGTGAAACCCACTTAATCGGCTATAATATACATTATATTTCGTCCAAAGCAAAAGCGACATGTCGGGCATTATCCATTCATGAGCTTGATCGCACTAACTCTCAAAAGGCAACCCCATGATTTTTAGCCAACAGGGTTTAGAACGATCTGTGTCTTTTGTACATCACGCAAATTGCCTTAAAAAAATGAGCCACGCGAGTTGAACGTGACTATTTTCCTTGGGCCCGCCGCCGTTGCTTCGCCGGTGTAAGTCGATGCCGGTCGCCAGTGTAAGTGGATGCCGGTGGAAGCGGGTGCTCCATGGCAAGCCAGGTCTACTGGGGGCGGATGGCCTCCTTTTCCGGGACAACAAGGAGATTACTTGGATCGGAAGAAAAATTTAGAGATGGTGATAGAATCGAACTTTCGGCAATTAGAAACTAAAAAACAGCTTGGATGCGAACAATTTCTAGAAAGGCCTGGCCCGGCCCATGTCCTAAATCTCATCAAGTGAAGCCCACTCGCTCAGCAGTTAGCAGGTCGGCAGAGTTTGCCTTCGCCTGCACGCTGTCAACATGATTAAATTATATTAAAGTAAATTAAAATAATAGAAATTAAAAGAAATTAAATATTCATTGTTGTAAATATAAGTATTACAAGCATTAAGTTAAGTATGACGGGCTGTAATGGTTGACCAGATGCAGAAAGAATCGTCAACGCACGCGATTGCTTCTAAAAAAACCAATCCCTTTCGCATTATCTGTAATTAGCGATTAATCTTTGAAAACTCCATATGTTTATCCCAATTTGAATGTGAAAATTACTTAACTCAAAATGATTGCTCTCGGACAAATCGTTAATGTATGGGCTATGCTATCTCCCCTTGGCATAGGATGGTTGACCATGACCGCCCCCAATAAAGTAATCATTTTCATGAATAAATCTTGTTTTATAATTCTATAAAGTTTCTGGCAGTATTATTTTTCGTATCGACGAATGAATTTTTCGGCGATGGTCCCCACCCCTATCCCTATCCTCCCACCACAATTTTTTCCAATTACCCTCCTCGTAAATTTCTTCGTACTTATTAGATGCGTGCCTGCGCACGTGTCAATTACCCCTTTTTTTCGGTATTTTATTTCGCCCACGGTTTCTCGAAACAGAGTCAAGCTGAACTTCGAGGATTGACCGGTGATATCCCATGTTTGACCCAGCTAGGCTAAACGCGGCGGTTGACTTTTTTTTTTCTATAAAGAGATGGAGTTTGACTTTGTTGGTGTGTTGGTGTGTTGGTGTGTTAAGCGACCCACCTATAAGTGTCTGAGGAATAATATTTTTTTAATCCGGAATTGATGAAGATTGACGAGTTCGATTCATTGGATTCGGAAAAAAAATTGCAAAAAGATGACGATGGTTCGGGGAAGCCAAGATGTCGAAGCCGCCGGCCGGTCAATGTCTCACTCTCTCGATCCTTGAATTGGGCTCAGTCGATATATCAGAGCAAAAGCAAATACAAGCAATGATCGTGATCGCCATAAATATGGCAAGCTGTACGTGCACGTCGTCACGTTGTACCAATTCATTTTTAGAATTTATAAACACTAATTACGAATATGAACAAAGCAACACTAGAAAGATTGTCGTGAAAATTTCAATAGTGAACCTTGGTTAAATTTAGTTGACTGGGAATTTTTCAATTCCCTTATGGACTGAACTTTGGGGAGACTCGGCGTTCCTTGACTTCGTGGACGGGGAGTTTTTAAATACGAGGGACTTCTTCTTGTAAGTAGATCGCTGAAATATATAAAGTTCGGCTACCAAGTTGTACCATAGCAAAAAAGTATGTGTTTCTGACGTCATTATTATGATTTTTGGAAATACATGTTTGTCGACAAAAGATACACATGTCGTTATAATCATTTACATACAAAATTTAAGCAATACCATGTCATCAATAATACCATGATAAAAGTCATTTACTAGAAACTCAAGATTTCAAAATTGGCGGCTGATTGTGTGCTCAACCATAAGTAAGTCCAAAACTTAACAAGACACATGAGCATGACTACTTTGAAATCGATGTGATCTAATAATCATGTGTTCTCTCCTCCATCTACAGAAAAATGAAAAAGGTCTTGTCCTCCAAGGACTTAAAAATGGTGTGAAATTACAGGCGCGTGACGACGGGATAGAGATCCCCGTCGGTGTATATGAAAGAGGACGTTGAATCCCTCGGTTTTGCTTGCAATTAAGGTAAATCCGATTGGGGTTTGGCGGCGATATCACATGTTCGACCCAGCAAGGCTAAACGCGGTGGTCGACCCTTTTCTTTTCTTCTATCTTGAAGAGATGGACTTTGACTTCTTCTTTTTTAATCCGGAATTGATGAAGGTGAATAAGTTCGCTTCATTGCATTTGGAAAAATTCCTAAAAAGATGACATTGGTTTAGGTAAGAGAAAATGTCAGAATACGGCCGGTTGATGTCTATTATTCTATTATTTTCTTTTCCGAAAAAAAATCCATTTAATGATGTCAATTAATTTTTCTATTTCCCATAATAGAAAAGTAGCCAACAAATATATATTTAGAATGCAAACAAAAAAAAAAAAAAAAAAAAAATCTATTACGAAGTAAAAAAATTATTCAATAATTTTTGAAACAATGTCATTCGACATGAGGAGAAAAAAAGAAAGGAGGAAAAAAAGAAATTAAAAAAAGAAAATTATTAAAAAATAATAAATTCGTTGTTACAAAAAAATTTGAAGGTCATACTACATGCTTTTTTGTTCTTTTTTTATTTTGAAAATAGAAATTTTAGGGTCGTATCAAATACAATTTTCTACTCGTAAATTAGTTTAGGGAATAAAAACAAAATATAAAATCTATTTCTAGACACAAATTGTTCCTGAAAACAAAAATTTTACAAATTTTGCCCTAACTATTTCAAGTCTTCATTTGGGCTCAATCAATACATTAGAGCAAAATCGCATGCAGGTAGCGATGGGGATTGTCGTGGATGCTGCAAGCCATACGTGCGCAACGTAACGTCGTACCGATACATCTTTAGAATTTATAAACACTGGTTACAAATATGAACAAAGACAAAACAAGAAAGATTGTCCTGAAAATTTCAAAGAGGGGTCTTGGTTTAGATTTATTTGACCGGGAATTTATCAATTCCCTTTTGGATTGAACTTGGAGAAGACTTGGCTTTCCTTGACTTCGTGGACGGCGAATTTTTTTAATTATGAGGGACTTCTCCTAGCGAGGACATCGCCGAGATACATTTTCGCTGACATGAGATGTACATGTGGGTATAACTATTTACATAAAAAATTCATGAAATACCACATGAAAAAAATCATTTGATAAAAGCTCAAGAATTCAAAACAGGCGGCCGGCTGCGTGCTCAACCCCGGAAGTCCAGAACTCGAAGAGACACGAGCACGGCTACTTCGAAATCGACGCGACCAAATCACATGCTCTCGCCCCCATTCAAGGAAAAGTTTAAAAGGTCTTGTCCTCCCGGGACATAAAAATAGGCGCGAAATTTGCACGAACGCTACGGCGGGATAGAGACCGCCGACAGTGCCACACGAAAGAGGACGTCGAACCTGTCAGCGTTGCTTGTAATTAAGGTAAAATCTGATTGGGATTACGCGGCGCTGAATCTGTCCCTTGATTTCCAAGGGATAAACAGGGACGTCTACCCATCAAATGAGGAGGGGTTGGTCAGCTTAATTGCTACCCACCACGGTTGGCGGTTTCCATCACATCGAACTTTATATTATATTAGATTTCAATCATCCCGCGCGTAAAGCATTTCGCGTCATTGCTTGCGCTTCACAGCACCTTCGTTCCACACTGCCAAGTTGCAACCCTCGTAACTCGGCTGTGGTCCTTTGGCACTGCGCGATAATTATTCGATCAGTGTACCGGAGCCCTAGGGACCTCAGAGTTGTTAAAATTGGTCGCAGATGCATATGTTAACTCGCTTTCGTTTAGACGATTCATATGCGAGTCACTTAATATCAAAATATAGATTATAAATAGGTTTTGGAAAATAAAGCCAAAAAGAAAAGGAAGGATATTAGTGTATCAATCAATGGACTACTTTCAACCCAAATTAAAAATGGAACCGTCCATTCTTGAAACGCAACCATCTAGAGATAAAAACTACTAAATATGAATCACGGATCGAATACAGTTAGGTATGAGCTACAGTTGGGTATGAGCTATTGAATTTGCATTATATATAAGAAGATTGGGTCAAATCACCCGACAAACGCCTTCTATTTAATAGGTCTATTGAGAACGCATGATGTTATTTATCTTTTTTTTCTCTTTATAAATTAAGAGTATAAATGTAGAATATCATTAACCTAACGTAAAATAATTTAGACTATACCTAACCCATGATTTCGAACGTCAATCCTCCGAGCTAATCATTCCGGGCTGTCCAAATCACGTCCCTTTTTTTTTTTAAAATCACATCCTTTAATTAGTCGCCATTTTTCGGACGCATTTCACGAGTAGCATAGACAGGACGATTGTGATACACGTTTAGAACGATTCCGGCTTCGCAGAGTTGTCCTTGTCCCGTTCCCGAAAACATCTCCCAATCGAAGGGCCCCGAAAACGAGCCGTCCGAGAAGAAAAGTCAAAAACACGTTAGCTTTGCAATTTTGTGGAGTTTTTTTTTTTTTTTTCCCTCTCACTCGTCCCGTAAAAAGCTCGTGCTGATATTAATTTTTCGGCGGAGATGATGAGTCCAATTGAGTACGTACGTGTCAGATCGGAACGACGTGTTTCGCGAACGAGACTCATCGTCCGGAAGCGGGTTTCGACATCCCCGAGGTTCGGTACGAAAGTTACTCGAACGTCGTTTTTCCTGGTCACGGGTTGTGAGAACGGCCACGTGAAAAACGCGGATAGAGTTTGCATGCGCGATGGCTGATTCCTCTGTGGCCACGAACTCACCAGATGATGATTGGATGGTTCGTGGATTAAGTAACCTAAAGATGACAAAACATTGTTAACAATTAATGTAGAAAAATCGTATAAAATATCGAAAACCTATCATGCAACCATTAATTCAGTTTAAAACATTTCAATTGTATTAATTTAAATTTAAACATTTTTGATAACTTATCAATTTGATCACAAAACTTTTGAAGATGTACTAATTTTATCCTTAACTTTTTTATGATTTGTTAATTAGTTCATTTGATGAATTTTAGTCAAAAATCGTTAACGACATGATACAATTGATGTTGACATTGATCGATTTTGCAATTTTTTAATTTGATAATTTTTTTTTTTTTTTTTTCCTCTATTGCCTTCGACAAGGAGGTCGCTGGCCTCAACCCTCACCTGAGGTTGACGAAGGTGGCCCTCGCTAAGCCAAGCGCAAGCCTCGGGTGTCCCTTGCCCGAGGTCAATGAGGGTGGCCCTCGACTAAGGTCGATAGAGGGGAATAAAAGAAAAGTGAAAGATAAATAAATAAATAAATGCAAAAATTGGCCACATCGAACATATCATGTAGGATAACTAACAATGACTAGACTCTCACATATAATTTCTAGCCGATTAGGACTAAATTGGCAAACATTAAAAAATTTATGACTAGATTAACAAATTATAAAAATGTTTAAAATTAAATTGACAAAATTGAAAGATTTATACTAAATTGATAAATTATCGAAAGGTTTATAATAAATCCGAATGAAAGATTTATGACTGAATTGACTGTTGTATGATAAATTAAGTTTTTTTGGATAATTTTCTCTAAATAATGTTGGATTATGAAGGTAGATTTAGCATTTTCTCAATTCAATCCTCTTTTTTTTCTTTTAAGTCAGAGGTACGACCGTAATTAACCGATCATTTGAAAAAGAACTAGAACAACGACTAGACAATCCACCATCATGACCCTTCTCTTACATCCGAGTCTTCTGAGACAGGAACCGAACCAGCCATCATCGATTCCCGGAAAGCATAAAAACGCCCGCGTCGTTCGGTCAAAATCCAAGGATGGGGTCCGATCGAGATTTTGTTGTCCACTTCTTTCTCGCAAATGGAAGTGCCTTTTTTTCCGGCATATTCCGCTTCGTTTCCCATCGTTCGCGCATGGCAAGTGGTGCAAGAATCCCAATTGTTTCTTGGTACCGGAGAAAAAAAGAAAAGAATAACACGTGTAAATGAGGGGCGGATTAAGTTAGACGAGGGCACATGCAACATATAGACACGCAAGTATGAACATCATTATCTTAAATTACTATAATTGCTATGTTACCGAGAATAATACTAAATTGGGGAATCTGTTCTCTTTTCTGTCACCTTCTTCTAGGGAGTTCTTCAGAATAGGAAATCCTTTGTCTTGTCACATGCATCTTCTACACATGACTTCTCCCATTTCAATGGATTTATGTAGTATTCTGCTACAAATATTTCGTTGACTCGTTTGTTACCGTTTTAAAATTTTAGGATTTTTTTTTTTTTTTTACCTAGGTCAATGATTCTGATCATAACACTCTCTCGATTTTGTCCCACTCGTTATTCCCATCACTCTCTATTAGCTTTCGTGTTCTATTGATGTTTCTCGTAAACATCTTGCATTTTAGTTTCAATGCGTTACTAGATGTGCTTACTCCAATTTAATTTACTATAGAGATTACTGGTACACATTGCCATTATGTGTAGTCCATTCCAATCGTTTTGCTTTGAATGACTGACCATATAATGTTGTAAAACCTTTACTCCTTCCATTATCCAATTTAGGTTTTTGATTTGAATATTCAACATGCCATGCTTATTTTCCTTTCTTTGATTACATAGTCGTCGTTATTTCATGTACCTCGCTTAGTTGCCATCTGCTAGCGAGTTCTCCATTGTGCGCTTGTAAAGGATATTAGGCGAAACTCCACATTAAAAAATCGATATGGTTTAAAATTCATTGACTTATGCTTTTAAGTAAAAAAATTACAAATATCGATTGACTTTGACCTGGACTTTAGCTCTCTCTTTACGATCCTGCCCTATTAAATCTGTTAAGCTCCGGCCGCAGAATTTATGGTGGTGTCCGATCCATGTTGGTCCCATGTGAGAAGACCACACACAAAAAAGTCACTAATTCACCACTTAACGAGACTAGATTTGTTTATTTTTTAATAATCCCAAACGCATTAACTGAAATGACTTAAATAACTGAAAAAAAGTTGACTTAATTTGATGAGTGAGAAAGAAATTACGCTATCTCTCGAGTAAAAAAATATAAACAACAGGCTCGAAAAATAGTCCAAGACAATTTCCTCACAAAAATGTCTATGACGTACTTGCACACGCCACCCTTCCGAGTCGATAGTTTGTTTACCACGTCGGTCAATTTCATTACAATTTACAAATACATCGGATTCGTTGGAGAATTTTGATTTTGCCTTCTCAAATTTCGACGCCCCCCCAAATTGAATGAGGTAGTTGAACCTAGTCTCACCAACTAGCCTTGCGCGAGAAAGCATACATTAATTTTCTCCAACTCTCTTTTCCCTTGTAAAACACATTGCCGGGCAGGTCATTGCTCCAATTTTTTATTTTTTTTTCCGTGTGTATATTTTCACTTTTTACTCATGCAATATACGTGCATGTATTTCGACGCATTAGAAGGTTCTCGGTTTTATATGCTTTTATTCCTCGTTTACGTATGTGCATGTATCTGTATATATAAACGTCCTAAAAGAGCTAGGCGAGACGGGGCATGAAAATCCCATGGAAGCGCCATCTATTAATCTGAAAATTTAAATTATTAAATAAAGGATGATGACACCAATAGTCCCTAAACATTGGCTCAATGTGTAATGTGATACTTGCACTTTTAATTTATTCGATGTAGCCCCAAAAACCTTAACCCAATGTGTTCTATTATTATCGAATTTTCAATTTGTTTAATGTGATCCCTAGATTTTTTATACTTATTAAAATCAATCCATTGACTATATAAAAATATTCAATGATTCAATGTTGAACGAATTAAAGGTTTGAGATGACATTGCACATTGGACTAAAGTTTATGAATTACATTAAACAAATTAAAAGTTCAATGATCATATTACACATTAGATTAAAGTTCATAAAACATTTGGTTCATTTTCCTTTAAATGAATGCATGATTTGATATTAAATTGCTTCAACCACCTTTTAAATCTTACCCCACCGTAAATTGTAGATTCCTTTTGCTATATTACTCTCCACTTGGGGATGGAAAGTGACAGAATTCGTTCATCCTCATCTCTACTCATTCTAGTGCTCCTTTTTAGAGCACGAAATCAAAACACTGACTGCATGATCGTGGACCGAATCAGTGCTCGATCGAACGTAATTACTACTTGATCGTAAAGATAAAGTGGCCATATCTTCGCAACCTCGTTTTAATACGGAAGACATGCTTCTGCATCTCCTAGCATCGTATGGCACCAATCAGCTTCGTGATCAAAGTGTTAAAAACAGAATCTAATCGCACGGCGGGTGTCCATACACTCGCCGAGCTACGTATCAACCAAAGATCTACTAAAATCAATATTTAAGCTTTTTATCGAATCAAAATATAGAGGCAAAGGGTCATTGAGAACTGAACCGAACCGACCGTCGATGCCTCCTATAACTTGTTATCTCATTTACATAAATTAGGATTAATCAGGTGGAAAAATAGAAGCTTAGAAAGTTTGTTTCTGCTGGGAATCTTTTCACTTGAAAATCACGCTGCTCGAATCATCGACTCGACAATGGAAATTATCGCACTTTGACTGATCGGTGAATGCGGTCAAACTTCAGAGCTCTTGCATTTTCAAATTGACATAAAATTGAGCATTGACAAAGGATGTAGAACCTTGATGATTGGATTCTAAGACCGATGAAACGAATCCACGGGCGATAACGCAAAGCTCTCCGATAGAATAAGAGCAAGAGCGTGACCCACAAAAGGAAATTTAACAACTGCAATGGATGGAAATATATTGCTGAAAAATGGTTGGAAATGAATTGGAAGGAAGTAGAAGTGTTTTGACAAAAGTGAACCTTGCTCTTTTTACGTGTTTGTGTCTTTTCCTCTTTAAGATGCTCTCCTTGTATAATGATCAAACGATTTCCGCTCATGGAAATCAGATTTTGGTTTCATGTGTTTGATGGCGATGATTTCTCTTATCTAACGAGCTCAACCTTGACACTATACCCGTCAATCAACATCTTTAATAACTATTTCCACCTAAGAAGATAAAATCACGTATCCGTTCCCGCTATTTTAACCTCACAATCAATCCGATTTTGACTCAACCTCATGAGTTAATGACAATTTTTCACTTGGACTAACACCGACTTCATCATTAATTGCTAGTCAGAAACCATCATTGTCTTGTCAGCTCAATTCTATATCAATGTTGGTGTCTGATCATATATCAAAGATAAATCGCATATACTAGTCATCGTACTGTATACTCCTTTACTTATGAAAGCCCGACATGCTATATCAATCAGTAAATAATCAGATATGCCAAACAACATATCATTCACTTCTATCTTTGTCTCTACTACCTCAGCACTTTATATCAATATTGATTTGAATTTATATCACATTCAAAGACGTAATCAGTATACGGTTGATGGCATTGATTCTCCCTAACTTTAGCTCTTCGACATCGAAGGGGGCCTTTTCGGGGCGTGGATAGGGCTCGATCAAAGTCCTGCCAAAATATACATAGCAAAGGAAAATCTTGCCAAATCCACTTTTATATATTCTCCTCCATCGAATTTGTGCCCCCCCCACCCCCTCCAAAAAAAAAAAAAAAAAATTCCCAGGGTAGGGACAGGGAAACAGGGAAATGGCTACTCGGGGGGAATCACGAATTAGGGAAGGGAATATGTGGTCCCCACACAACCCAGCCGACCAGCATGGAGTACGCTGCTCCTCACCACGTGGAGCACATCCGACGCCTCAAGCGCCACACGCAACTGCGCACGTGTGGTCCCTCCCCGTCCCACTGCCTCACCGCCCGTCCCTTTATCTCTCTCTCTCCCCATCACCCCGTCAAGACCCGAGACGCGGAGGTCCTCGTCCGTTACAGACAGGAGGGGGACCCCACTCTTTGGTTCACTCCATAAATTCTCCGAATTCCTTTTTTTTTTTTTCAATTTTTATTTTCATTTTCCTTTTTTTTTTTTGGGTTTTTCGTCATTGTCAAATGCAATGACGGTAAGGAAAAAAATGATATTTTAAAAAATAAAAAATTAAAATTAAAAGGCCAGGAATAAAGAGGGAATTCTTTTTCCCCAAAATCTCCCTCCTACTCGACTCAGCCTCATGTACCTAACACGCACCACTCAATTCTGTCCCCCCTCTACCCAATTATGACCAGATATCTCAAATTCCATGAGATTGTCTCATTAATTACATCTGTCCCAAACGGAGTCAAAAGTGAACATCTGTCCAAATAAAGTTATTTATCTCGCCGAAATACACAAAATTAACGAAGTCATTTAATTACTGTGATCATTTTTGGTAATTAGGGCATTCGGAGCTCTTGCTGATCACACTTAGTAAGGGAATATCGATTGCGAATCAAACAAAATAGATGACATTTCTTGTTAAGGCGTTTTGCAAATCTTTATTCCGAATCTATGGAAATAGTCAAGTCACTCAATGCGCTCGATTATCTGTTTACCTTGACCTCATATACTATTAAAAGAAAAATGACAAATATATAACTCGTGCCGATCCGACGATAATCGTATTTATTCCCGATCGTTGCGCGCCATTTTAGGGCAATCGAGATTTGACTTACTCTATTTACTTTCGTAGATCTTTTAAGGTAAATACGTTACATGTGTTACCTATTAACCCTTGTTATTGCGATCAATGAATTAACCGTTGCTCGACAGGTATTTGTTATGGTGCTTGCTCTATGCCATTTTCTTCATGTTCTCTATACACATATATGTGTATACGTGTATTTGGATTTTTTTTAGCTCGGTTGAAAATTTGCGAACATGGCGACCGGTCGAGCCGCGCCACTAAACGACAGATGGAGAAAAGAAAAAATCAATTTTTATCTCCATAGAAAAACCCCACGAGAAATTTCTCTCGTCTTTCACGGCAACGGTGATCTTTGAGGCGAGGGAAGGCAAAAGGGCCGGAGGGCGGAAACTTGAAAACCTTATTGGCCTTTACTTTTTAGCAGCAACCTGGGGCAATTTTTCATTTCCGATTTTCCATTTTTTCCCTTTTGGCCTTTTGCTTGCGTCGGACCGAACGGGGAACGGGGGAAGGAGATAGAGAGACCGGAAAACCGGAAAACCTCCGATCGTCGTTGTCGTCTCCCTCTTTCTCTCTCTCTCTCATCGATCCCTTCTCTCTCCTCTTCCCAGTGTTCGGTTTTCACTCTCGCCGTCGCTGAGCCTCTTGCCCGGAGGAAGATTCCCGGGGGGAAGAAAAAGTTGCATTTGCTTTCTGGGTTTTAATCTTGTCGAAATCCAAGAACTCGCATCTGCCCTTCTTTTTTTTTTTGGGGCTGCCCACTCTTTTTTTTTGGGTCTCGTCGGATATTGATTGTTGAAGTTCTTGGATTTCCGATCGTCGCCGGCCGCCTTATCGATTACCCATCTGACGTATCCATTCTTTTCTCATCGGCAATCACCTCTGCATTGGGAAGAAGTCAATTTTTTGGACTGGACGTGGAATAATTTAGCCAATCGCGGGGCGTTGATCTTTTTCCCCTTCCCGATCGATTGCCTGGATTTGGGATTGTTGGGTATTCGTCTAATCGTCGGAAGGGAACAGCTCTTTGGGATTTCCTGGGTCCAGCGTCTGCTTCTATACTACGTTAGTATTCTTTTACCCGATTGTTTGGTGGAGCTGGGGAGAAAGAACAAAAAATTCAAAGCTGCTCCCCCAAAGTCGTTTCTGGGCTGCTGCGGAATATCATGAAAGTCGGTTCTTGATGATCCCTGAGGACGTCTGACCTTCCGGATTACTGACCTGAAACCGTTCCTTCGATTCTTGGCCTCGCAAGAATCGATTCTTGGCTTGATTTTGAGCCATGGCCATGAAGTCCGACTCTCTGGATTATTGGAGGCATTACTTTAGGACCGCGAATTGCGATATATTCGATATCATCGACCGCGCGATCATGGTGGCGGCCTCAGATTGCCCAAAAGAGTTCAGGCTGAGGAGGGATCGCATCGCGGAGAGGCTGTTCACGTGCCGGTTGACCCGGTGTTTGGGCTGCGACCGGGTTGAGTTGGCGGTGCCGAGCGGGGATGAGGATGATGGGTTGAAGACTGGAATTCCTGGGGAGGGATGTGATTTCGAGGCTGGTGGGAGCAAAGAGAGCAAAGTGAATAGCAGTAGGGATGATCATGGTGAGTTGTTCATGAACCAGGAGAGCAATTTCAGCTATGGAGAGGCCGAGGCACTTACGGATGAGATGGAAGAGGAGTCTCAAATTCTTGAAGAGGTCCTGAGGATCAAAGAGATTTTGCTCAACAGTGACGAGGAGGTAAAACTTCTCTCCTGTTTATCTTTGCAAAGATTAGCATTCTGGGAACTGCACGATTCCTTTTTGTCATCTTAATCTGACACACTTGCTTTGACGACATTACAGTCTGAATCAGCGCTTTACGAATCATTGAGGCGGCTCCAATTGATGGCTTTAACCATGGGGATATTGAAGGTTCGGTTCATTGGCTTTTGTCCTGAATTCTATGCAGTTCTAGGGCTTGTTATGCTTAGTTACTTCTTTTCCAGCTCTCCTGGGCAAGTTTACGTGGTGTTAACGTTGTTGGTTCTATGCAGGCAACTGGGATTGGGAAAGCTGTTAATCCTCTGAGGAAGCACGGGTCAAAGCGGATCGGACGCCTTTCTCAGACTCTTATCATGTAAGATCCTTGTAGAAAAACAGCATGAATTGACATCTTTTGACAGAACTGAAATTTGTTTTGCATAACTTGCAATGCATTCATTGCGTTTTGATTTGGCTCTTGACGAGTGTGGTAACTGAGTCATGTTTTCAGAATTTGTACGAGTGCTAACAATTGCTTTGTCTTTTAGTGCTAAATATCAGTGACTCCTGTTTAGAGAAGTTTGGTTTTAGCAGTAGCTTTGTTCGTTTTATTTGATCATGTCTTTTGAGACATTAGTTAGGCGACAGATAGCCGTTACTAGCCATAGCTCTTGCAGATGTCACTGAACTTCAGTCAGTATACTGTCATCTTTATTTGGTCCAAAGAAGAACAACTTTTGTAGTCTTATGAAATCCAAATTCTAATGACTCGGTAATGTAAGAACCGAGCATGTATGGCTGGTAAGTGGTGACTATCTGCGGACCAATAGTTTTCTGAAATGACGGCCTTCAGTTTTATTGGCATCAATATCATTTCTTTTCTGTATTCCTATTGGATTGTATCAAAGTGGTATCAATTCTCATTTGCAAGATCAATTTATTGATTGTTTATTTTTTTGTTGCAGGGCGTGGAAGACTATGGTGGAAGATTGGATCCAGGCTGCGCCGCCTGCTGGTACGGATTTGCTTCCTACTTTCTGATTGCTAAGAAAAGACAGGCTAGTTTTTAGCATCCCTTGCACGGGTTCTAAGTGCTCATTTATTATGCGAGAGCAGGGAGTACCCCTGATTCTGTGAACCCGTCAAGCGATAATGAGGAAGAGGAAGAGGGAGAGGAAGAGGAAGAAGAAGAAGGACTTCCATCTCCGCCTTTGGACGAGGGAGCATTTTTGCCTCCTCACACATCTACAATGGAGCTATCTCGGGTAAAAATTTCTTCTCGCATATTAGAGGCATTTTTATTAGAGGAAGTTCATTGCCTCTGAACTTATTGGCTCTGCTTCTTTGCATGTCCGGGGCTTGCTCTTTTGTGAAGTTCTTTGATGGCATGGATGATGACGGAAGTGAGTATAACTTTATTCACTCTATTGCTACATGGTTTTTTTGTTGGTCCTTTCTTTAGATTAATTTCTGTACAAATGCTAAATTTTCCAGATCCTCGTACTGGCGGAGAATCTGCTAAGAACCGTGAAAATGGAAGAAGACCATCCCAAGAGAAGCAAAATGTGAGCGAGCAACGAAGAGAGAGAAAGCCAGATGGAGTGAAAGACAGTCTCAAAGATAACAGTAGTCAACATTTGAAGAAGCGAGAAGACATTGTGAAGCCAAATAGACCCTCAAACACTAATGCTGGGCAGGGTAGACATACAAATCTCACTGCAGAGCAAAGGGTCAACAAAGAGTCCAAGCTCCAGCTGAGAAAATTGGAGAATACTTCTGCTCAGAGGAGAATGGTCGGTAATCAGAAAGATGTAAGGACGCATCTCAGGTTTTTGAAGTCTGTTGCTTATAACAAGCATTATCTGATGTCGCTGTTGTTTCCTTGTCTCTTAGGACGCCAAGTATTCACTAGAAGTTTCCGTCCAAATGAAACTTGAAGCTACGAAGAGGAAGCTCCAGGAAAGTTATCAACAAGCTGAGAATGGTATGTGTCCTTGATTTATGTTGTCATTTTGTGGTTTTTGGTTAAATCCTGCCTCGAACTTATAAATTCGAGAGAGGGAAGCTTTCATCGAGGCATGAAATGGAAGCGGCAATGATTGGAGGCGTGTCGTTAAATTTCGATCTTAGTATTTAAAATACATTTTCTCTTGTTTGGCCTTATCTGGATTTAATTGTGCCCCTTTCTTTCCTGAACAGCCAAGAAGCAGCGGACTATACAGGTAATGGATTTGCATGATCTCCCGAAACAGTCGCATGGCCACAGAAATCTACACATGAGACCCGGGAACCAGAACAGGCATTGGGCAAATGGACGGCGCTAGTTTGAAAGTTTCCGCTCATTGTACTGGAGAGACTTTGCAAGTACTTTCTGTCATGAAAGCTAGTGAGAGGACGTTAAGAACACCGGATCGTGTTGCTGATCATTGAATGCTGATGATCGGGCTTTCTCGCAGCGCAAAGTCTCAAGAAAGCTTCGAAATTCCTTGGCTCAATATGACATTCCTTGAGGTACTTAGAATTTAGGATTTTAGCTTTTCAGGTTTCATCAAAATTGGGAGGTATATCTGACTTTTCCGGTAATTGGTTGGGTCGTAACCAGAAAGATGATTGTAGAGGAACTCTAATTTACGTCAATCCCGGTCAACATGTATTTACTGGTCTCGAACATTTGTTCTCGATTTTTATTCTCAAGATGGGAGAGTATCGATCATGCTTCTAGCTGGCATGTATAGACCTTTGCATATAATAAAATCCAAATTGGAGGATAACGTATGAGTTGTGAACTGCTGTTTATAGCCCATGCTCCACGACAAGTTTGGACATTCTTGATATGCAGTTACATTGCTTTACCTCATCTTTCTGGATGCACTCTTTTTTTCTCTTGATGCCAACAAGATGATTTCTGACCTCCTAGTTTTCTTGCAAAAGAAGAAACCGACCCGGGTTGCTTATTTTTTATGGGAACCGTGGAGATATGTTAGGAAAAGGAACACCAGAAACGGATCGATTCCGATGCAGTTCCAAGGTCCTACGTAAACATTCGCAAAAGGAGATGGCGGGGGGGAGACTTTGGATTGTCGAAACACGTGCAGCAATCTTCGCCGGCCGTGTCAACCTTTTCCTCCCTTTCCTCCGTTTCGGATTCTCCACTTTGACGCATTTCTTTGCCTTTCTCTAAAGTCCAAACGACGCGTCGCTTGGGTTAGGTGGCTTGGGGCAGATGGATGGTGATAACTATTCCGATATATAGCACCAAATCAAGCATCCAATCCTGGGGGACAGTTACGTTTCAACGCGTCCCTTTTGAAATCGACGTGTCGGGCTCCGCATGCTTCATCGTTCCATGCCTATCGACCTCGCGCGCTAATCCTACTAATCTTCGAAACGACCCGTCTTTCTTCGTTCCGTTCGAATGACTCGAGCATGCCCTTGGCTAGGGAAGAAAGGTGAAGTGAACGCGAGAACCACTTCCGGCTCCCGTCGGTCGTGAGTGATGTGGACTTGGCCACGCGTTGTCCTCATCTGTCGCTACAGCTGCAACGAAAACCGCTCCAAGATTTCAATGCGCTGGAGCTTCGATCGCCACTTATGGCAGTTGATGTTGCCGTGTGAAATGTTGAATTTCCAAAGTCGGCCGCTTGACTAGGCCATTTGAGGCGGAAGAGACTGAGAGAGAGAGTTTTAAATAGACGGTGGTTGGCATGGGACCCCAAAACTCGTCTTTGGGTAGAGATAAAGCGGAGATGGGGTTCACCATGTGTCTTGCGTTTGGTACATGAGAGTCACACAAGGCATCATACCTAATGTATCGTGCAAAGTTTACGGAGTGCAATGTAATGATCAGATGTCATTGCATCGTTTAAATCAATATAACTAATTTCGAGCACATACGTGTCGTAGCTTGAATCGAAATAATCAAGAATGTTTAGATCAGTCGATAATACCGCGGCAGGAGAGAATGTCATTAGCCACGCAAGTCTTGCGTTGCAAACTTCCCGCGATCAATGGCGGGCCCGAGAAGTTTAGACTAAAGGGCGCTTTTATGCAAATGCCTAATATAGTCGTACCGAATACTAGAGGCCTGGCCCTCACCAGCCCCCGGCCCCCCACGGCCTATCACCGCCGCGAATCCGTCCAAAGCAAGAGAGAGAAAGTAAAGAAAGTGAGTGTCTCTAGTGTCTACTCTCCTCCTCGATGGACCGTGAAAAAATCGAAGGTGACATAAGGGATGGCGTATGGGGGTCGGTTTTGACCGGATATCCGGGAGGGAAGGGATCGTGAGAGTGGGGGCCAATCCGCAAAGGCAAATGCACTTCCATGGAGCATCGTCCATGTGTGCGCGTTGATTCCATCCCCCATCGAAAGGGTCAAAAGAACCTCAAAGGCTCTTTTCTCTCTCTCTCTCTCCGGTTCTCCTGCTTTGCCTTTTGCTTTCCCTCTCCCTTTCTTTCTTCCCTCTCCTTTCTTTCGTTTCCTTTGCATTTTGTCTCTTTTGGCTCTCCTTTGCTTGCCTGCCCTTTTTGACCGCCGACCCTTAAAAGGAGCTTTTCAGCCCGTTCCTTTCTTCTTCCCTTCCCTTCTTTTTCTTCGGGGCTTTCTTCTTCTTCTTTTTTACATGTTTTTGGGCTAGTTTGTTTTATCGGGTAAGATGCCTTGTTTTGTAGCTCGTTTTATTAGGTTGAAATAAGTTGTAGTTTGATAATGGGCTCGATCTGCTAATAGTGGTGTTAACCCCCTTTTTTGTGCTACCTTAATTGTCATTAGACTTTTTCATCTTTTCTTTGATCGTGTTAAAGTGATTCTAATAAGTTTAGGCAAGAGCGAAAGATAAAGTTACAAATATTAATAGAATTTCCAAGAAATATAAAATAATTATGCATAGATTCACGTGTCATGTTTTGCATTTTGTGGAAGTCTGGGGTGTTTTGATTTTTGTCAAAGTCAAAGTGTGTGAGCTATACATAATAAAAGAAGCCCTTAAGTTTCTTTCTTTAACTAAGAAGGACAAGATTAGTGCTCTTCGCCGAGTTGTCAATCGGGAATGCAAATTTGGAATTACCTTGTGAGCAATGCAAGTTCTAAGCAAATCTACTCATATAAAAATAAAAATAAAAATAAAGTTCTCGACAATCCTGATTTTTAGAGTGGGGTTCGGTGGATGGCAATAGAAGTTCCAAATATGCTTGTTGTGGCTAAAGACGATTCCATTGGAATCTAATCGTTACCCTATGCGCAAATCATCATCGCCCAAGATAGTGGCTGACATTCCTTTCAAGATATTCGTTGTGCATAAGGGCAACCAATGCATTGAAAATCGTAAATTTCCTCAATTTGTTATTTATCCAGTATCTTTGAGATGCTCTTTAAGTAAGAGACTTTGTCAAGTCTTGCTCTTTCTAAGGTCCTAAGCCTGTTGGGAGCTACATCTTATCCGAACCCTCTAACCTTAATGATTAATTCTGGCCCTCGTGGGGTTGGCTATGTGAATGACATAATGTTTTGATTGGTGGCAGTTGCTTTGTCAATAATATATGTATGGTGTGTTTATATTACAATCCTAATCCATCAATCCTTACACATTATGATGTGAACCGTAGCCACCGAAATTTGTTATAAAAGTAGTTAATATCACATTAGATCCGCTGGTTGGGATTTCGTTGAATTTCTCTTCCAATCAACGATCCACTTATTCAATGGGCGGGCTAAACCACTTCTGATTTTACGGGTTTTGAGTACCTTAGATAGGCAATGAAAGCGACTTCTGCCTATCATTTTCCTAAACCCAGCCTAGTACGCTAGGAGAAGGTCTTCACAGGAATCAAAGCCGGGAGACCCGAATTAAGGGTGGTCCGGACCCCGTGGTTATTATTACCCCATTTTACTGTTGGGGTTGACTTCGAGAACAGAAGCAGTTTAAGGACATGCTCAGGTCCAGGTTTTGACTAGTGAGTACCTTAGATAGGCAATGAAAGCGACTTCTCTTTACGAATACCAATGCATATTATTTAGGATGCGGAATTAGGGTTTGAAGGATTGTTCTAATACGAGAATGGGTTTTGTCATATTATTTCAGGAATCAAGGGCCATCGTATATTCTTTTTATGGTTGTTCGTGATGATTAGCCGTTGGGTAATGCAAATTCCAGGTATTGGGCTCGGGTGCATTACAGCCACGATCTCACGAGGGGTTACATCACTTGTACGAAACCACGCAATACAATGTGGATGGCTGTATATGGCCAAAAAGATAAAGCCGTTGACATTACTACAAAATTCCATTTTATAAGAACAAATGAAACTGGTGATGTCTTTAATTATTCATAATGCTAGCAAATGGTAGGGTGTCATGTCACCTTAAGAAGATAAGGGGAGGACAAAGAGAAAAGAAAAGAAAGTTCACTTTGCGATCCATCTTACAACAGGATCATCAACGGGGTCATGAAAGTGTTCCCCATCATCCGAGCTTCGCAATGGCTTAGTGTCAGTGGAACGAAAAGGAGATCCAAGGATAAGGGTCTTCTTCCCGCCAGCTCATATGCTCACCTGCAAAACCCAAAGTTGAGTGGATCTTTCGGTCCACGTATTGTGGATTAACCTTTTGTATCTACGGACATTGTTATTTAGCAATCTTAAAAACTTATTATAAGGTGATCAACTATCTACGAAGATTATTATTTAAAAATCTTAGAATTGATTACAAGGTTATCAATTCAGTTCTAAACTTTTCATTTGACCAAAAATTTGCTGAAGTGATCGTCGGCTATTTTACATAATACTATTAGCGCTGATATAGATAATTTTTGTGATTTTTTTTACAAATTCTTTTTAAATTTTTTTTTCTTCTTTTTTTTTCATTGTCCATCTTCTCGGAAGGACCAACGGGGATCGCCGACACCTCACCAACCCTTTCGGGAAGAACATTAAAAAAAAAAAAAAGTCTTACGACATTTTGTAACATCATCATTAGAAAAAAAAATCTTATAATATTTTATAAATATCATTCACATCAATGTTAGTCGTGTTATTTAGAATGACTATCAATTACTTCGACAATTTTCAATTAATTTCGGTCATAAGGATTACATTGATAAATTTTCAAAAAATTTAGCACTATAATCATCATTATCATTTTTTTTTTACCTTGATGAGTAATGTATAAGAATTCGTATGATCATCAAATGTGACTTTGCCGTTACCGTGTTTGCCTAGATAATCATAATCCCCATTCCCTTCTCCGCTCATGGAAATGAGGTCGAAACGAGGAACTTCACTATGAATTAGGTAAGCAAATCTTGTCTAGCGAACGAAGTGAAAAATGTGCCGTCGCATTTGAAAGATGTGTATGTGTTACATAACGTGTCTGCAAATGTAGCTGACTTTCAGCGACGGAAGTGTTCCGGGTTGCTCCACTAAGCAACTGACACGTCATCTGTGCTTATCCATCTCTTTCGCACCACTGGATGGATCATGGAACCGCACAAATTCGTGGCCTCGTTTCTTTCGTTCGTTGGTTACAGGACAGACTTGGTGATGATGGCGGCGGCGGCTGAGTTGGTTGTCAAGGTGGGCCAAAAAGGACACCTCGTATATCTTAAATTTTGTACCACACTTATTTCATTGCTTGAGAGAAAAACAAAAGCATTTTTCGGATTTTCTAATATGCATTTCACGAAAAATAAATTAGTCACGGAAAATATTTTCTGCTAATGAAAAAAAATATTAAAAAATGAGAGAAATATTTTTCACTTTTCAAAAAGCGGAAAAGTTTTCCATACCTTCTTTCACTTCATCAACTTTCACCAAACACATATTTATTTTATTTTAAGCTTTCTTTTTTTTTTTAAATAGAGTTCTTAATTTTTTTTCTCTCTTTTTCTTTCCTTTGAGCTCGTTTAGATTTAGCGAGCTGCAAGCTTGCGGCCTCGACGAAGCTCAAGCTTAGGTGGATCAATCGAGCCTCAAGCTCGCCAACCCGCATCTTGGCTGGTCGTCGAGCTGTCGACCATTGCTAAGGTAAGAGGCCAGTAGAGGAAGGAGGAGGAAGAATGAGGAAGGAAAAGAAAAGATTAAAAAATAAAAATTCGATTTTAAATAAAAATATTTTAAAAAATTGATTTTTTTAGTAACTTTTCCTAGAAAATCAAATCAAAAATCAAACGACGAAAAATATTTTCTAATTTATTTTTACATTAAGGTTGAACACCAAAAATATTGTTATTTTCCTAAAAATGATTTTCTGGAAAATATTTTCCAGATTTGTGATATTTTTTGCGAAATAAATAAAGCCTAAGTATCATAAAAAAAATTTCCATCACTTGAGTACTGTAACTTATGTATCATGTACAACGCTCATTTGAATACCATAATTTTTAAAAAAGTTCAATGCAAATGCCATATCAAGTCAAATTTTGACACTTGAGTGAATATTTTTTAAAAAATTATTACACTCAAGTGATCAATTCAAAGTTATGACACACAAATTGGCATTTTTTAGAAGTTATCACTTAGTGAATGTCGTATAAAGTTATAATACTTATGTTGTACTTATCTCTAAAGTTTGGTGATGGCAGCAGTGACAGCTATCGAGTATCGATGGCGATGTTCTCTGAGACTAGCCATGGCGGATGGGGGTGGTGAGTAGGAAGCGTTTGATTCACTTGATAAAAATAAATATTGGGGTGTTAAAAAATTACAAAAAAACAAAAGAGGAAGGTTGACCTTGAACTTTCTAGACCAGCTGATTGGTCCACTCAAACGCCAACTCTGGACCTTTGATGACAAATTAATCGGGTTAACCTCCACATTAGCGGACACTGTTAATTTTCATTTAACAAAAATACCATATCAAGCCGACAATTTAGAGATATTATCGAATAAAAAAAAGTTGTGAGTTGATATTGATCACCGAACAAAAGATCAGAGACCATTCACGCGAGCGGAAAATACTGATTTTTGTCCTTTGCTAACGTGTCCTTTAGCGTGCCCATTAGGAAAAAAAGACATCAATATAATGTATTAGTGGACCACTTTCCTTTGATCAGATATCTTTAAAAGAAATTCAAGTCCTACACTCAACCACCAAAATCATTTTGCAAAGTACCTAATTAACTATACGAAGTTGCATGCCTAATCAAGTTCATGAGTGGATATTGAAAATGATGAGAAGCAATATAATATGCTTTGCAAGTGTCTATCCATACTTTATTTGGCAATGGTTGGTTCAAGGAGCAAGGTCTACTATTTAAACAATTCTCAAAAAATATTTACTTCCCTTCGTTCCCAAAGCACCCCACAACAACCTGATTAATGTTGGGTTGCTTTAGAAGAAATCGACAAATGTGACGTGGCAATCAGATTTTGGGTGTTGACTTTTGGGGAAAAAAAGAAAAAGTGGGCCTTGCCTGTCTGATTAATATCTCTAGGCAAGCAACGGCTTGTCGGATGGCAAGATGAGCAATTTCAATTAATTTTGTAGAGTGAAACAAAAAAATAAATAAATATGGACAATATAACAACAATTGACATCACACCCATGTTACAACTTTTTTTATAAGTTGCTAGTTTTCTAGAGTGAGAAAAAGAGCCCTTTACAAAAAAGCACTTTCAACTTTCCTGTCCATGATTTTGCAAAAGTTGTGAGAAGCTTTTCTAAATTTAGATGAATGTTTTCAGAAAAAAAGAAAGAGAGGGTGTTCAACAAAAGATGAAATGCTTATGGACAAATAAAAGTGAATTCCTAAGCCGAAATTTAAAAAGTGAAAGAAACTTCAAATTTGCATTGAATTCTCAATTTTACAAAACTAAAGAAATCGCACAGTGAGACGAAATCAATGCGGCGGTTAATTTTTCTTGAAGATTTACATTTATCATAAAATACTTGACTTGCACTTTCATGTCTAGATACAACAGTAAAGAGAAATCAATATGTGCTCGAGATAGTTGTTATTTTCTAAAAGAATTTACAATAGGAATGAACGATTATAATTAGAGAATTTGAAAGTTCTTCAAATTGTATTCTCATTACATTACCCGAGCTTGACAAGCTAGATGGCCCGGGACGGCAGTAAACAGACCAGCGGGGGATTACATTTGAATGAGAGGGAAAGGGCCATCGAACCGATCTTGAGCAGCGAGTGTTGGGCTTGTGGACCGATGCTTAACAAGATCAGAGAAAGAAAATCGAATTTCGACTTCTTAAGCTGGAATTGGACCTTAGCTTTTCACCGTCTCCCATTTTCTTCAGCTTGATCCGTGTCCACACGAAATCAACGAAGACCCATTAAGCCCACGAACCCTCTTAAGTTAGCTAAAAATAGGTGCGGTGCAGCCGGCTATGGCGTAATACAATCCTACTATGCTATGGAGGGAAGAGATCAAGAGGGCATTCTCTCCAGGCGCCCTTCCAAGTACACATGTTGCAAGAAACGCGGCGGAGTTGAGTGTTCAATGTCGATGACCTCGTCCAGTCGGACAGAACGGAGAGACAACGAGTGGAATTTGCTCAAACTCTGGATGGAGGAGCGCAAGGCTTTCCCATCTTCCTTCCTCAAGTTTCGAACTTTAAACTTCGTTAGCTGGCTCAGCGATCCAACGTTCCTGAGCATTCCATTGTCTCAATCCGCATTGACGCAGCACAGCTTGTGTAGTGACGCAAGGCCTCTAATTCCCGCATTCGATTTGAAGCCGTGCTTGCGATAGTAAAAGTCCAGCCCCCACTCATACCGGCGGAGCAAGAGATATCGAAGGCGTCGTAGCTTAAGGACGGAAGTGGGCAACTCGGACGCCAAGGTTTCCTTGAGGTCCAAAGTCTTCGGCTTTTGTAGGTTTCCTATTGAACTTTAAAGCTTCCTTATCTGTGTACGTCTCAATCTTAAAGGCTTCAAATGGTATGATATGATAATCTCCTTGGGAAATGAATCTAAAGGAGCATTCCTTAGGTCTAACACCTCGAGCAGCTTAAGCCCATTTACCCAGGGGCTAATACCGAGGAGTTTGACGGTACATTTTGCAATCCGAACACAAGTGGAGAGGGAAGACGAACGGCATTGATCTTACGCCATTGTGCATTGTCAATAGGATCTCTCTCAAGATGTCATGTACACACACGATAAGCGTGGATCCTCCCGTCGGTGGTTGTTCTCGCAACTTGGATCAAGCTTCTATCATGAAGCTCTAGGAGGTACTTCTCTGTAACTACTTCCAATGTCTTGCTATCTTGCCTTTCCACGGACCCTTCAGATACTTATAGACGGATGAGCCTCATGCACCTAATTATAGGAGTGTCAATGGGTTGGGTCCGGCCTGACCCAAAGTGTAAGGGCCACGTGCTCCGACCTGACCCGATCCTAAACGCATAAGACCTGAAGCAAGAAACCTAGGTCGGGTTTTGGTTTTTTTTTTTTTTTTAGGGCGAAGTTACTTCCCCTATGCATTAGCTAGCTAGTTGTGATGCCGAGTGAAAACAAATTATCACAGTCAAAATTCAAAAACTGAAAAAACAATTATCACACCAAAACTGAGTCGACGAAAACACTTTTGAATATATCGATAGTGGTCTGTCATCATTACCTCTTGAGTGCATCAGAAATGCAGGCATTATAAGCACTGTTATCTCAGTCTACAGAACCTCTCAAGAGCTCAATCACAAGTCAATTAGTAAAGAGTTTAAGCACTGTCACATTTTCTACAATGTAGCAGGATGCAAATACTATAACTCAACTAACAAAACTAGAAATAGGATAGGCTTAAGTCACACGAATCAAAAGCACGAACATAATGAAGATACATGTCATTGCGAAAATCAGAAGCCAAGTAAAGCATGTAGTCTTAGGGTCATTTGGTAACAATCCCCACAGTGCCAGATTTTAATTTTTTGTTCCTCGGAATAATTTTGGAACAAAATCGTGTTTGGTAAAATTTTTATTCCCGGGAACAAAGTTCTTTTTTTTTTTTTCCGGAAATAGATTTGGAAAGAATCAAGAATAAAAAAAAAAAAAAATTGATTCCTATTCCTGAAAACAAATCTAAGAATCAAAGCCATTTTCTTCTTTTTCTTCATTTTTCTCTTCTTCTTCTTCATCTACTACCACTGTCGTAGTTGCTGTCGGTCGCCCACCGTTACCGGTCGCCGGCAACCGGTTCGGCAAGCTCGTCGAAGGTAAGCCCAACCACCAACAAGGCTTGGTGGGCTGGGCAAGCCTCGTGATCGGCAAGACCGAGCCTCGCCGGTGACAAAGCAAGCCTCGCCCGACGAGGCTTGCTTGGTCACCAGCGAGGCTCGGCTGACGAGGGCCGGCCTCGCCGAGGACCGGTGACGCTCTAGTGAGATCACCGGCCACTTGAAGAAGAAGAACAGGAGAGAGAAAGAAAAAAATGAAAGAAAAAAAAAAAAAAAAAAAAAAGAAAAAAATTATTTAAAAATTAAAAAAAAATTTAGAGTAGAAATTTTGAATTATGGTATCAAACGCAATTCTATTCTAGAATTAAAAATTTTGGACAGTTATCAAATGGCTTAAAATGTTTAGAAATTGTTCTCGAAAACAGAATAAAAAATAATAATTTCTGATCAAAAATTATTTTAAAAAATAGAATTGTTACCAAACACCCTCTTAAAGCTTTCTATGTATATCTCTGTTGCTTGGACATTAACCCGATTTGTGCTTGCCAAGCTGTCCTCAACAACTTTCTTGTTGAATCAAGTATCTTCAATGCAACCCAAAAGGATCTTGTCAGGCTAAGTAAAACATTGAGTTGGATGGAAAAGCCACTGCCCAGGGAAATGTCATGATTTAAAGCAGCTGTTTTGCAACACAAAAAGCAGCAAAAAGTAACCTATGAACCTCAGTAGTCGGTACGTGAAGTGCATCTGTCACGTCAGACCAGGTTAATTATTGCCTTACACATAGGATCCTACAAAAACACAAAACAAATTCATCAACTAGCATCGTACCGGCAAAGTCATCAAAAAGCAAGGCTAAACATGAAAGGTCAAGTATCAATTGCAATCAACCCCATCAATCATCCAAGAAATTGATATCGATCCATAATTGTCGCTGGCAACTCTATACTAAATTCACTTTACAATAAAAATGAGAATTAACTAATGCATTGAAATATAGAAAGACATTAATATTCTACAATTATATTTCTAACTTGACTAAAAAATTTTAAGTTCTTCTAATTCCTCCTCAATCGAACATGAAAGTGGCATAGATCGTACCCAATCTTAAACACATATAAGAGCCTCCACCATAATTGGAGTCGATGAGCTATGAAACACATCAAGCATACGACCTTCGATGCTAAATGCGGTCTCTGATGCTACAATTAAGATGGGTACAACCAAAATATCTCGCCCAATAGAAGAGATGATGGGATATCTAATAGAATTTATTTTTTACCAGCTTAAGATATTAAACTCAGCATTATAACATTTACATCCTTCCTCTAGATACTTGTCCGATTCAGATTTTTCTTCCAAATGTTGTTGTTTGGCTTGGCTAAGACATTGCAGTCATAACATCAGCACTAACAATAGAAGACTTTGATTCGTTTACCATCCTTGTGCTTTTTAGCCTCAAGTTGCTTTGGAGGCATGCACTAGTGCAATATTGCTCAAAACATTAGAGATTTCAGTACTTTATCTCATAAAGTTTCTGCCTGCTTGCTTTCGTAAGTACGATTAATTATCCATTTCATATAATCCCACTTATATCGCAGGTCAAGTATGCAAGCAATAAACAAAGTAAGATTGATGTTGTTCACATTGTCTAAATACTTATTGAATTTTGTCTTCATTCTCTCAGCTATTTCCTACAAAATTTGGTCATCATTCTCACGACATCTATCAATAATTATATAGAATCCATAAATAGCATTTGTCATATAATTACTAGTGACATAAGAAGAACTTGAAACTTTTAAAGTCGCATCAAAAAACAACTTCAAGAAATAATAAATTGACGAGCATACTTCCAATCTTCACTAGTAGGTAATCCTTTTTCCTTGAAAAGCTCTTCAACAAATTTGCTATCTTGAAATTCCATTGAGTTAAAAGCTATTTGAAATTTCAAAGCTACTTCCAACATCATGTATGTCAAGTTCCAACGAATCTTGACATCCACACATACAAGACTCTTGGACTTAATATTCTCTAACTTAGCACATTCCTTGAATCATCTCAGCATTTTAGGAGAAGATCTCACATAATGTACAGCTGAACGTATTCTCACGATGTAATTATTTGTGTTTTTCAACCACTCTCTCAATCAAACTCAAGATATGAGCGCAACACCTCATCTAGAGTAACTTGCCTTTCAATACCAAAGAGTTCCGAGAGTTTAACCTCTTTCAAAATATCGAAGTCCTATGTCATTTGAGCTAGATGCTTTAAATCTCCCAATTAATCAAGCATTTTTCAATCGCTTTTCTTATTATCTTGCTAGGATAACTCGGGTTTGACAAAAATTTAACAATTTCTTTTGCAACTTCCAACTTTTCTTATTATCTTGCTAGAATGACTCAGGTTTGACAAAAATTTAACAATTTTGTTTGCAATTACCATTCGACATTAACAAAATGAGCAATCGAATATACGTAACTCAAACATTGACAAGACGTGACATACTCCAAGAGATGTCCTAGAGAAATATTTCTTCAATTTACTTTTTTCTTCCGTATATGAATCGCAACACTTACGCCTCAAAATGTTATGCGATGGGATTATGAAGTTTGGTTGGATTTTATTAAAAAAATCGCTGAAATCCCTTATGCTTTACTAACTTGAAAGACAATTTATCAAGAGTAAACATGATCACTAATTCTTTCCCACTAGATTCTCGGTCAAATTTCTATAGACCACAAGAACTAAAGTTGATCTATGCAGTTTTTTGGGTCAAATTTCCATAAATCAGAAGAACTACTGACTCCAATGAGTTGATTTGATGCACTTTTTTTGCCTTTTATCAATGTTTGCCTATGAAAATTGCTTACATCTAGCAAAATGACGATGTATCGAACTGGTCACTTCACCGTTAACGCAACCAATATAAGCCCGGCAATATATAAATTTAGCCTTTTCTTCATAGGCTCTGTTCAAAGTGTTCCCACACTGTAGAGAGAGTGGGGGAGTCTGGTGCGAGGCGTCGCCTACAAAGAGAGCTCGTACGTCAAGGTCCGCACCACCACCAACTACGTCGGCTCGGAGCCGACGACACACCGCCCTAGCAAGCCGACCGACTCGCCGGAGTCGCACCAGGTCTTCGCGCTTGGCCACAATAAGCCCGAGTCGGCGAGCTCCACACTGAAGATCTCCGTCTGGGACTCATCGTCGGAGAGCTTCCTCGGCGGCGTCTGCTTCGACCTCTCCAGTGTGCCGGTCCGCGACTCGCCCGATAGCCCGCTGGCCCCGTAGTGGTACCACCTCGAGGGTAGCGACGTGGCGGAGCGGAGCGGCGTCTTCTATCGACATCCAGCTCTTCGTCTGAATCGACACCCAGGCCGACGACGCGTTCCTGGAGGCGTGGAGCTTTGACACGCCGTGCGTGGCCCACACACGCTCCAAGGTGTACCTGTTGTCAAAGTTGTGGTACTTGCAGGTGACGGTGATCGAAGCTCGGGAGCTCCACATCGCTTCAAACTTGCTGCCGCTGACGACGCCGGAGGTCATGGTGGCTGTGTTGGTGGGTGACGGGGTTAGGGATTTTCAATCGCGTATAGAGAGTAGGAGAGTCTGGAGAGAGAGGGAGATGGGGCCAAAAGGCCTGCACGGTACCGGTGCCGAAAGGGCCCGCACCGACCCGGCCCAACCTGACCCTAACCAATTTGAAGAAGACTTCGGGTCAGGTCGGGCCGATCCGGGCTGGGCCTTTTTGACAGTCCTACCTTATTATATGTTCCTCTAGAGGAGACAAGATTTCAAATAGTGAGGCAAATCAGAGTACCCACTTGACCGTATCTTTCTTTGATTCAAAAACTTGCCATTCCCTTCTAATTCATTGCCTCTTAGGCCCTGTTTGGCAACGTGCCAAACAGTGACTGATTCTGATTTTTTGTTCCCAAAATCAATTTGGGACGAGAATCGCGTTTGGTAAAATTTTTGTTCCCAGAATCAGTTTGGGAGAAGATTTGAGAATAAAAAAAAAGTTGATTCTGCGTTCGAGAATCAAAAAAAGAATCAACACAATAAAACTCTTCTTCTTTCCTTCCGCCATCCCACGACCATCGCCCGCCGCTGCTCGCCGCCGTTCGCCGCCGCCCACCACCGCCCGCTGCCGGCCGCCGCCGGCCGCCGGTCCGGTGAGCTTGCCGGAGGCTTGCCTGGCCAGGGTGAGGTCCGGCAAGCTCGTCGAAGGCTCGCCCAGCTATCGACGAGCCTCGCTGTGGCCGGGCGAGGCCCGCCCGGCCACCGGCCGGGCTCGCCTAGCGATCGGTGGCCAAGCGGGCCTCGCCTAGCCCCGGCGAGGCCCACCGTCCACCGGCGAGGCTCGGCCTTGCGGATCCGGGCGAGGCCCGCCCGGCCACCGGCCGGGCTCACCTAGCTTGACCGGTGGCTAGGCGGGCCTCGCCCGGCTCCGGCGAGGCCCACCTGTCCACCGGCGAGGCTCGGGCGACGAGGGCCGGCCTCGCCGAGGGCTGGCGACGCTTTGGTGAGGTCGCCGGCCCTCGTCCGGCCGATCGCCGATCCGGCGACCAGCCACAAGAAGAAGAAGAAAAATAGGAGAAAAAGGAAAAAATGAAAAGAAAAAATGAAAAAAGAAAAGGAAAAAAAGAAAAGAAAAAAAGTAATAAAGTAGAAAAAATTATTTAAAAAAAAAAAAATAATTTGGAACAGAATCAATGAACACGTTATCAAACGCAATTCTATTCCGAATCGAAATTTTAGACGATTACCAAGCACGTTCTTTTACTTAGAATCGGTTAAGAACAGAATCAAAAATAATCATTTCTTGTCAGAATCAGTTCTCAGGAACAGAATCGTTACCAAACGCGCCCTTAACAAATACTCTTCTTCTTCTATGACCGTTGAGAGCTTGTGGAGCAGGAATGTCACCATTCCATCTGCCATGAATCCCCAAGTTTAAGAACTCGGGACTGAATCGATTGGACTTGTTATGCTATTCCTTTTTGTACTGTTGAGTATGAAAATGTCTATCGACAAGACTCCGAGTTTGATTTAACCCAATGATTGAACTTTTCGGTGGTGGCTCAATGCGATTATGGTGACAGACAAAACGTAAAAGTGAAGATCATGCATAGAAAATATAGGCTTCTTTGGCTGACGGCTTTATAGGTTAAGGAACGAAAGATGGGAATGATTTAAGCGAACGAGAGGGACGTTACTTCTTTATACCCAAAACAAGAAGAAGCCAAACCTTGGTTACTTCTTTATGCAGGCCCTTGCTGGACCAAGCTGAGATCCCACGATTATTTAGCTAAGGAGCAAAGTTTTGATCATTCATTCTATCAATACCAGCTTCAACGTACATCCCTTGAAATTATGCACTGGAGCCCATCTCTGTTTGTCCAGCCAAGTGCCTTAAATTAAAAAAATCATTAAAAATATTATCAAAAATTATTCATATCGACATTGGCGTCGGTCATATTATGTAGAACGGTCAGCATCCACATTGGCGATTTCTAACCAAAACAAGCCAGATAGATTCTGTTGGGAATAACAGATCCCCAAAAAGTGGATTCAACACTAAATCGAACCCCTAAATCAATGCGGAAGACAAGCCCGGGAAAATAACACGTATCACCGATCCTAAAGCACACCACGGATTTGAGCGTACCTTTTAAGCCACAGATTAAACACCGACGCCGATAGAGGATGAGAAACTTGGTCCTGTTCGATCCGATGAAGCAATGAAGGGAAGAAAAATTGCCGGAGCCTTACTGTTTTTCCTTTTCTTTTTGGAGAAAGAGAGAACGCGCGGGAGAAGACGTACGTACCTTTGTTTCCAACTGTTGTCATCTCTCTCTCTCTCCTCCCTTTTATACCTTCCCCCATTCACGGGCCCTATTCCCGTGGGCCGGGCTTTTTGGGCCCAACTTGGGCGGACGGGCCTTAAGCCCATTGCTAATAAAACCATCAAATTCAATTAATAAAATGAAGAAATATTTAAGACTCGACTGGTAAAATTAAAAAATTTAAAACTGAATTGATAAAAATATAATAGATTTAAGATTTTTTAGATAATTTCTTTCGCACAAGATGAGAGGGGTCAATTAAGTCGATGTAGTTATCTAGCAACAATGAGAATTCTTCTACCAGAGTCATAGTAATCTAAGAAAGCAAGAGCTCCTTTCAAACCAATTCTAGTCGAGCACAGAGAATGAGGAGCCTTGCAAATGTACAGAAATGTCTTTATCAGTCCCAAAAGCAACATTTCTAATATATATTTTTTCTATTTGAATATTTCTAATAACCCTAATGATCTCTTTGTAGCGATACTATCTTCATACTTGTTATATTATTTTCGTAGTTAATTTTCTCTGGAACAAATTCATCTCTTGCTTTGTTTCTCTTCCGTACATATAAGAAAGCCCACTTGATGGAAGTGGAGCAAATCTCAAATGAGATTTTTTATTCTGATTTTCCAAAAGAGTTCATTAAAAACAATGTAGATTGCTTGTTTTTTTTCCTCCAAATTTTATGGATAATTGAAATGTAATTGAATATGTCAAATTGAAATAATAGATGATAATAACAAATTGTGAATTAATGTTTTTAGTGTAAATTCATTCTAAATTCTTTATTTATTATTTATTTATTTGTAAATTTGAATTAAATAATCATAAAATATATAAAGATATACATTTAATATATAAAGTAATTGTCTCAATATGTTAAAATTCAACATATTTTTGTTTAGAAATGACATATTGATATGTCATATCGTGTCGTATCTCATGTCACGTGTTACATGTTAGTGTTAGTACTATTTAGATGGACACCCCTAATGAAAGCCTTTTTTCTCGAGCTACTTATAATAGTTGGACCACATGTTACCTAATTAAATTACTATGTTGCATTGATACTTCGAATCTCCCTTCGGCAACAGCCAAAACCCCAACGATTTAAAAAAAAAAAAAACTTACAACTAAAAAGTTTTGCCGACATAAAATGACAAAATTAAAAATGGTCCACAGACTTTTGGACGATGGACAAAAACCACTCACAGTTAGACTAGAGATGCATTGATATGATCGCTGTTGACTTTTTTTAGAGAAATAGATTAGCGGAGAAAAGAGTAAAATGATCTCCCGAAAGTCATGCGAAACCAAATAAATCCCAATTAAATTGAATCAAGATCGATGGTGTTTTAAGTCTCGCGGATATAGTTCTAGAGATCTCTTTAAATCTTTCGAAAATTCAGAATATCTTTTCTTAGGAGATCTTCTGGAGTTGCCCCACTTCAAGATGACCTTAAATGCGCTTATAAAAGATTAGAGCCATCAAGTAACTTGAGCTCCGATCCTGTGGTCGCCGTTCCATCTGTCGTAACTTTTGTCTCAACTTGGCAGGAAATTGTCAGAAAATCAATCGATTCCTGAAAAAGGATTTTCATGAAACTGATAATACCAAGAGTCATCAAACAAATAATAACTAATCATTTTCTCTACAAATGATTAGTTATCTTTTATGAAACAAATGAATTATAGACAACTGCAGTCTCGATATGATTCCGTGCACAAAACATATTATCCTCGACAATTCAAACGAGGTTCGATTTTCAAATGAGCAACATTTCACGGTCCGTTCATCAAGCAGCGATCACAACCGAGAATGATGCATTACATGGTGCCCGACGCCGGGGTTCGGGGTGGCGTAGGTGAGGAGCTCCTCGTCGCGCTCGAAAACGGCCATGTCGCGCCGGTCCAGCGTCACCCACGCATCGATCCCGTCCCCACCCTTCGCGTCCACCATGTACACGAAGTTCTTGGCGAGGCTCAGCGACGTCAGCCACGCCGGCTTCCCGGACCCGAAGTCGACCTCGTAGAGCCGGAACCCACACAGGCTCGAGCACCTGTAGAACCTCGACTCCTCCTTCCATTTTCCGAAGAAGTCGCCCGCCGCTGCAATCGCAATTAACATCGTCAGACGAGACAATGAGCAGATTCGTGATTGGCTTGATTTATTAGCGCAATAAGTTTGATGTGATGTACTTACTCCCGATCGACCCGCACGCTATGGACATGAGCTCGCCGCCGTCGGACCCGCTCGCTTGAGCTCCCTTGGTGAAACTGATCATTTCCCTCCTGATGTTCGAGACCAGCTCGTGGAATGTCGACTCGCTGTTCTCGTATAGTATGTTGATCCCGAAGGCGAGATTCCCGACGACGTCGTTGTCTCGCAGGGCCGGCGACAGCCGGTTCCGGAGGTTGACCATCTGGCGCAGCAGGGTCGGGTGACGCGAAGACCCCGTCACAGACCGCGAGGCAGCCAGGGCGCATCTGACGATGAGCGCCAGCACGAGCTCGACCCTCGTGAACCGAGTCGAGTCGCCGGGCCGGGCAGAGCGGACCGCTTCGGCCCTGAGGGCGGATATCTTGGACCCGTGGAACACAAACCTCCGCGTCGCGCAGCTCTCCATGCCGGCGTAGTCCGACAGCATGAAGGGCACCTCCTTGGGCCCCCCGAGGGAGTCCCCGAGGAACCTCGGAGGAGGGGGCCGGCCGCCCTCGAGCCTCCCGGCGGATCTCGCCGACCAGCTCCGGAGGAAGAACGCCAGCGAGGACCCGTCCAAGAGCTTGTGCGAGCCGCAGGCGGCGACGGCCACGCCGCCGCAGGTGAAGGTGGTGATCTGGACAATCAGGAGGCACCCCATGGCGGCCAACAGCGACGTCTCCGGGTGAGAGGAAGGGAGGAACTGGGCGAGCAACGTCCCATCGGGCCGGGCGAGGACGTCGGCGAGCCGGAGGTCGGCTCGGGCCTCGACCCAGTACGCGCCCTCGTCGTTGCAGTCGATGCGGGCGCTGCCCCTGAGCCGGCCGGCCAAGGGGTAGAAATCGGTGAGGGTTTCGCAGAGAGAGGCCCGCATGCGGCTAGAGAGCGACTCGCCGCCGCCGCCGCCGCCGCGGGGGTGGGCGTAGAAGAGGAGGCTGTGGGACCAGCCGGCGGGGAAGAGCTGGTCGAGGAGGGAGAGGTTGAGGGTGCGGCGGTGGGGAGGGGTGGGAGAAGACGGTTTGACGGCGGTGGATGAGACGATGCGGACTTTCCGGTCGGTGACGGCGGTGCTCATCTTGGACCCGGGAACTCTCTCGGCCGATCTAGAATCGTATGTCATTCCCGCGAGAAAGCTGCTTGCGATGGAGAAAGACACTCCGAATGTACGTATGGACCATGTTCGGCTGACGCGGTACTGGCTGCGTGGGCCCCACTTCACTTGGAGGTGGGTGGGATCTCGATGATCGGTAGCATTCAACTGAAGTGTGAAATGCGGATGGTCGGAAGCACGAGATAAAAAAAAAAAAGAACGGTTGAAAAGTGAACATAAGCCAGAGAAAAAGGGGCACGCTCGGCTTATTTGAGACGGAGAGCTCAAAGGACCAGAAGAAAAGAGGAAGAGAGAAGAATGACCTATTTGATAATTATTCTGTTTCTTTACAAATAATTTTTTTAATTCTATTATCTGGAGGAATTTTTTAGCATTTCAAGATATTTAATAATTGTCCAAAATTTCTATTTTCAAAATTAAAATGTGTTTAGTATACCCCAAATTCTTCTGTGATTTAGAAATACTTTTAATTTTTAAATAATTTTATTATATTTTTCTTTTTTTTTTTCTTTTCTTCTTCTCCTTCTTCCTTTAGGCTGGTCGTCGGGCCGTTGGTCCAAGCCTTGTGGCAACTAGGCGAGGCTTGGCCTTACCTGGGGCTGGCGATGCCCCGACAAGGCTGCTTGCCTCATTTGGCTGGTCGCCAGCTATTGTCAAGGTTGACAATCAGCTAAAGGAAGAAGAAAAACAAAAGGAAAATAAGAAAATAAAATAAAAGAAAATAAACTTGATTTTAAGGTTGTTGTCGAAACAAAAAAAAAAAAAAAACTCTTTTTTTACTTTTTGATTTTATTCTAAATCTATTAATGAAAATAAAAAGTTATCAAACGAATTTCTATTCCTTTTTTATTTCGAGGAACAAAAAAATAACATCATGCACTTTGTTTGGTCGGTTAGGGCTGTTTATTTTTACTTCAAATAGCGTTTGATTTTTTTTTTTGTTCCTAGAACGAAAAAATAACAGAAATCCGTTTGGTAAAATTTTTGTTCTTGGGAACAAAAATCTATTTTTTTTTATTTTTAGAAATAGATTTAGAACGAGAATCAAGAAGTAGAAAAAAGTAATTTCTTGTTTCCGATAACAATTCCTATAATTAGTTCTCATTTTTTTCTTTTCTTTTCTTTTCTCTTATTCTCTTCTCCTTTCTTCTTCTTCCCTTTGGTCGGTCATCGACCTCGGCTATGGCTGGCAACCTTGCTGGAGCATCGTCAATGACCCAAGCCACGGCTAGGCTCGGCCTCACCAGAGCTGGGTGAGGTCGACCTTGCCTAGTCAAGGTGAGGCTGAGCCTTACATAGCTATGGCGAGGCTCGGCCTCACCAACCGGTGCGAGGTCGACCTTATGCTCCCTGCCTCGCCCAGATCTGGTGAGCTTGCTAGACCTCACCCTAGCCTGGCGAGGCTTCGACAAGCTCACAAGACCTTGCCTAGCTAGTCGCCAACCACGACGGTGGCCGACGACTAGCTACAAAGAAGGAGGAAGAAGAGAAAAATAAAAAATAAAAAGAAAAAGATAATAAAAGTATTAAAAAATTAAAAGAAATAAAATAATTTAAGAATCCAACAAAATGCATTTTTATCCCGGGAATAGAAATTTTCAATAGTCATCAAGCGTGTTCTTTTGTTCGAAATTGTTTCGGAAATAGAATCAGAAAAAACCATTTCTAATAAAAAATTGTTCCCCGAAACAAAATGGTCACCATACACGCCCTAACTAGCTAAATAATAATTGATTCTATTCTTTCATTTTCAAGAATAAATTTACAGCATAAATTTATTTGATTAATTTTTTAATCCAAAGAATAGATTTGGAACAAAATCAATGAGTAAAAAGAAAAAAAAATTGTTTCTTTGTTACCGAAACAATTCAAGAATCAAGTATATATTTTCTTATTTTCTCTTTTCTTTCATTTTCTTCTTCTTATTCTTCCTTTTGTCTTGTTGCCGACCTTTGATCATCGACATTGGCCATGGCCAGTGACCTCATTGGAGCGTAGCCAGCTCCCGGTGACCCTGAGCCATGGTGAGGCTTGACCTGGCCTTAGCTTGGCGAGGTTGAGCTTGCCCAAATCTGGCAAGGTCAAGCCTTCCCTTGGTTGGGCAACGCCGACCTGGTGGTGGCCCGACAAGGTCTAGCCTTGCCTGTGGCTGGGCAAGCTTGGCCTCACCAGATTTTGGTGAGGTGAGCTAAGGGATTTGGCGAGGTTCAAGCCAACAAGCTTTGCCATGACTTAGGTCATTGGCCATGGCTAGCGACCAAGGAAGGAAAAGATGAAAAGGGAAAAAGAAAAGAAAAAAAGTAAAAAAAAGAAAAATTTAATAAAATTATTAAAAGATTAAAAGAAAATGGCTTGAACTAAAAATTTTAAGGGTTTTACAAAATGTATTTCTATCCCAAAAATAACAATTTTGGACAGTTACCAAATGCTTTCAAATGCTAAAAAATTGTTCTTGAAAACAAAATGAAAAAATCATTTGTGAGCACAAATTATTTCTGGGAACAAAATGATTAGCAAATACACTTTTACAAATAGGCCCTAAGAGGATTTTTGTGCTCATGGGGAAAGCATGATAAGTATTCTCACCCTCGTTCATTTGATTTGATAAGTTTTCGGAATTAGGGTTTAAATTTGAAATTTTGTAAAATTCAAGCTACTAGGTCTGATTTTTAGGGTCTTGAACTTTGAGATTTTATGGAAATGGTGAATTATGGCGTTATGAACCGATTGGGTTTGATGAGAGTTGATTTAGAGCAATGGTGTGGTTAGACTGAGAATTTTAAGGTTTTGCATACGAGTTCTGCTTTTCGAGCAGTGTGAATAATCGCTTTGGGATTGCCATTTGTTGTGTGGGAATTGTTTTGCTAGCGTTTAAGCATAGTTCATCCAGTTCGTAGTTGTTGTGGTATTTTATTTGATTTTGACATCAATTCTTATTTATTTGTTAGGATTACAAGATTGTTGGCCATGTATAGTTACATTGTGGGCATTTCCAAGTGAGTAATACTACCTTTTCTTTGAATCTATAAACTTATATTTTAAAAATGAAAAGCATGAGACACATTATGTGCATGATATGATTTGGCTAAAGGGCAAAAGTTAAGTGCATAGCATTTGATACATAATTTCGAATTGGGCATTTATTACTTTTTAGTTATTTGTGGATGATTTCAAAAACATTCTATGAAATACATCTCAAGATATTACGAGTATGTGAAATGGATTCCCAAATGGTGCGAGAAATGTCTAATTATATGTATTGATTGATGAGCGAAGTCGAAAATGATTATATATATTGAGTTTGCAAAATCTTTTTATAAAAGAATTACAAAAAGCTCTTAACTTTGCGTATGGTTTGTGAAATGTTATATGTATTGATTTGTGAAATGCTATATGAAATAAATTCTCTAACAAATTGAGATGTGAAAGGTGATTTGATTTGGTTTGTGAAACCGATTTATGATACAAAAAATGAAAAAAGTTTTGTATATCTTCTTTTAGCTCACCAACTTTCATCAAACACTTTTTCCTTTTATTTTTATGTTTTCTTTTTAATTATTTTTAATTTGAATTTTTAATTATTTTTATATTTTCTTTTTCTTTTTCACTCTTTTTTTTTCCTTCTTCCTCGATCAATCATCTGCCATAGGCCAAGTCAAGTCCTGTCATAGGCTAGCAAGGCCTGAGCACAAGCCTTGCCTAGCTCGCTAGATATGGCGAGTTCACTTGGATCAGCCGAGCCTCAAGCTTGCTAAGCCACATCTTGGCCAGTCGTCGGACTGCTAGCCATTGCTAAGGGAAGAGGCCAACGGAGGAAGGAGGAGGAAGGAAATTAAAAATAATAAATATTTGATTTGTTAAATAAAAAATAATTAAAAATTTAACTTTGTAAAAAATATCTAAAAATAAAAAATTTGATTTTTTTGGTAATTTCTCCAATATAATCAAATCAGATTCCGAACCGTGGAAAATATTTTCTAGTTTATTTTTAATTTTCGACTGAATACAAGAAAATATTGTTATTTTTTCGCAAAACAAATGGAGCCTAAATATTGTAACGTCTTTTTTGATCACTTGAGTAATATAACTTATGTATTATGTACAATGCTTACTTGAGTACCATAAATTTTTTTTTTCCAATCATCTGAGTATCACAACTCTTAAAAAAAGTTCATCGCAAGTTGCATACCAAGTCAAATTTTGACACTTGTGTGAACGTTCTTAAAAAGTCATGATACTCAAATGATAAATTCAAAATTATGACACACAAATTAGTGTTTTGTAGAAGTTATGACACTTAAGTAATCGAAAAAAAATTATGACACTTAAGTAAATGTCATATAAAAGTTATAATAATTATGTTATTGTTAACACCGAAAATGACTTAGTGGGCCAAGGTGAAAGATAAGGCTTGTCATGACTTATTTTTCGGGTGCACCACCTAAAATTAGGTTAATGGACTGCTAAGCTTTTAAACTTAGCTCAGGCTCTCCTAAGCCCATACCAATTCGCGACTTATGGTTCAAATATTTAACATGCAAAAGATTTTTAACTAGGAGTCGCCACTAATCGGTTTATGGTAGGTCGATTAGACACCTAAGTAAAATAAAGGGAGATTTATTTTACTCTTACGAACCAGAGACTAAGGGTACGGGGACTTGATTACACTAGAATTTTCTAATGCCCTTTCGGTACCATTTCTTTTTAATTTTTTAAAATGCTTTTTTGCAGGCAACTGATTTATTTTAACCTAAATTACTATCATGCAAATTGTGACCACACGGGTGCTCATCCATTATTAAAACATTCAAATAAAAATAATAAATAAATAAATTGCATCACACAAAGCAAGCAATCATTTTTTTTTGGGTTTTCTTAAAAATTAGAATTCTTTTATAAAATGCATTTTTAAACTAAATGAATTAATCTTATTAATATGAAAACTCTAATTAAATGGGCCTATCATGCAAACTAATTATTATGCACTTCATGACCTAACTTCACTAATGAACAAATTCTGATTAAATGATCCTATTATGTGAACTAGTTAACATGCACCTAGTATTTTTGTATTTTTTTATTGAAATTCAGAATTTATGAAAACCTTAATTAATCTGTCTAAAAAAGGATAATTTTCTAATTTATTCTAGGGATTAATTTGACTTAAACCCTATTCTGTTTTAGAAAACTATTTTTATTTTTTTTTATTTTAAAAAGAGGATGAGAATATGAAAATGTGCCAATTATATCTAAGACTCTAAAAAGGCTATTTAAGTCTAATCCTAACTTTTTTTTTTTTAAAAAAAATATCTAAAAATGTAGTCCTAAAAATATTATCTTAAAAATGCAATCCTAGAAATATAATCCTAAAAATTTGATTAATTAAACCTACGTGTCTATTATATTAAACCCTAATGTCCTATATGCTCATGCAAATTTTTTTGAATATTTTGATTTTTTTGATTTTTTAGTTTCTTTTTAGTTTTTTTTAAGCTGAATAATTGTTAAATAAGGGTTAAATCTAAACAATTAATATAATCACTAAATAAATGATCAAAATAATTAAAAAAATAACCTGTCGTCTCACGGGTTAAATTAACAATTATTCTAACCCTAATCATCACAACAACTCAAAATAATTAAAAAATCTAGTCCGAAGTCTTACGGACCAAATTAATTAATTATTATGATTTAACAATTGAGATTCTACCAAAAAGCCCAAAAATTAAAAATAATTAGAAAAATTATCCGATGTCTCTCGGATCAAATTAATAATTATATTAATTTCGGACGAAATCCCTACGGATAATGCATACTAAATTCACAAATATTAACATCCACCATTACAAATTAAATACCTAAACTAAAAATTCTATCAAATGAACTAAAAAATGATAGAACAAATGAACAGAATAAAATAAACTAACTTATAAAAAAGGTAAAAGTAAAAGGTAAAAAGTAAAAAAAAATAATGAAAAGCTACCTAAGGTGAGTAATAGAGACAGGGGGTTGACATTGGGGGGAAATAGGCGGTCGGTTGGCGGCGCTGGGACTCCGGCAAAGGCTGAACAGCACCGGGACTGTTGGTCGTCGGCGGTGAGATGGTGCACGGGCTCCGGTGGTGCTGGAGTCGCGAGCTGCAGCGGCGGGCGAGGGTGATCGCGGTCCGGTGCGGGCAGAGGCGGATCGACGAGCGTCGGAGCGGCGGCTGTGCGAGTCAAGGCTGTGGCGTCGCAGTGGTCTCGCTGTGGCGGCTCCGGGTCGCAGACGGCGCGGGGAGGGTAAGGCGGCGAGAGCAGCGATGCCAGCAAACAGTGGCGTCACGGGCTGCTGCAAGGGCGCGGAGGCGCGGTGATCAACTCGGGCTGCTGGCGGAGGGTGGTGGTGCAGTGCGGGTGGCGCTCGGCAAGGTCAGGAGCGGCGGGCTTCGTTGGAGCTCCGGCATCGGGTTGGGCAGCAGCAGGTCACGAGTGCAGAGGCGCGGCGGCGGGCGTCGTAGGCGCGCGGCAGTGGCGTCGAGGGCTTGTTGAGTCGGCGGCAAGGCGCGGCGACGGTGCTCACGGTGGCGCAGCGGCGAGTAGGCTTCGGGGGGGCGTCAATGAGCGAGATCAACGCGTCGAGCTTCGTAGGAAGATGCATTTTTTCTTCTCACGTCACTTCTCTGTCTCTTCTCTCAGCACTTTTTACTGACTTTTCCTTCTCTTTTCTTGGTTAGAGAAAGAAAAGAGAAATGTTTTCTCTGACCAAGACAGACGAAAGCTTTTTTTTTTTCTTGCACGAATTTCCTTTTCAAATTTTTCTCTCCATTTTTCGAGAATCGCCCCCCATTTCTCACGAACTGTAGCCCTTTTATAGTGAAAACCTCTATTGATCTTTAGAAAGTTGTGCTTCCTTGATTGCGGGAATTATAGAATTTCAGCCCCGATTTGCCATCGCAAATTTACATTTCGGTTTTTCACTCACGTTACCAAAAACACATCCAAGTTCGTTTTGATTTTTGCAAACAGCTCACCTGATGAGTATAATTTTTGATACTTTCCTTTTGATTTATCAATTTGATCATTATCCTCATCGATTTTGGGTTTGGCTTCCATTTTATTAAAATCATTGTCCTTAATTCGCTTGATTTTTCAATTGTTTCTACATTTATCAAAATCTGAATACTCATCAGAATTTCTAACTTCCATGCATAATCAATCAAATCAATTTTCCCCTTTTTTATTTTTCTTTTCAAAATGCAATTTTATTTTTCCAAAATTAGGTGTCAACAAGGCTCAACAAGCCCGAGACTTATAAAGTGAGCCCAAAAAGATCCAAAGGAGGTTGTTATCACAGATTTCGATGAACCGGTATCAATTATCGCTCAAGAAAAAGAAGATAAGGATAAAGGTGGTTATTCAAGTGTCACGGGCCAAAAGATGGACGACCCGAGTGGTTCCCCAGAGTCGACCCCAACTCGCCCGTGGACCTCTTGCTCTCACTCGGATTCCCACCAAGCCTTCTCCCCGAATTGCAAGGGCGGGTGAAGCTGTCATTAAGCTAGATTACAAAAATCCGTTCCGTTATTTATGTTGGTAGACGGTAGTTGACATTATGTCGGTAGTTGAGGCGGTGCGATCTCGTCCGCCGGTAGAATTCTAGATCAATGGATGTAATTCGAGGCCCTCAACTATAAAAGGGGTGTCCTCCTTCAGTTGTAATCATCCACTACTTCCGCAATACAAAGCAAGTCTTCTTTCCAGAGCTCTTCTCTCTAGATTCTTTCTCTCTCTACGATCCGGGTAAGGCGAGCGAGTGAGCGTTCGACTGTGCAAGGCTTGGCTTAGGTGCTTCGGCGATCCAATCCGATCCTAAAGTGCCCGAGTCGCCGCGCGGTCATGATCCCTATCGATCGGCCCGTGACACAAGCATGTGATATGGACGGCTTCGCAAGTAGAATAACGTGGTTATGAGTGTGCTGTTGAAGATGTTGGAAATTTCTATAATATGGACTTACATTAATTAATTAATTTTCTATTTTACAATATTTGTTAAATCTTAGAGTGATCTTATTAAATTGGGTATTGACATCTATTAATAATGGGTCTAGTTGAGCAGTAAGGTGTAGGCAATTGTATTTAACTGAAACCTATAATGGAAATGACTCAATTGACACGCTATTAATTAGGGCTTCCTAAGTTCTCTCTCTAGCTTATAAAGGGTAGGTTATACCTATCAGTTGCTTAATCCCATTGAAAGCTGTTATAGTGAAATAGATCATAAAGAGGAAGATCTGACATTCCAATAGATCTCTGGTATCGGAGTGATCTATTTTTTTTCAAGTGAAACAATGATTCAAACGGATACGTTTTAATTCCGCTGTATCTATCGATTTTGGTGTTTTACAGTCATATGGATTCGATTCTTCTTGATTAATTAATTATTAATGTGAATAAAATTTTCTACATGTGGTATCAAAGCAAATCATATATGATTGTAGAACAAAAAAAAAAAATTATGGACAAATTCGAAATTTTCCTCTTTGAGCCGAATATTATTGGTATTTTTTCGTTTGGATATTTTGCTCGATTGATCCTAAAACCATAGGGTTTTTGTTTTACATGTCGAGATCTTTTCAACCATATATAATTTGTATAATTCGTTGAAAATTGAGTTAGAATTTTAAATTTGAAATTCTAGGGTTTATACCTCGAAAAAGTTCTAGAATTTTCAAAATACTTGCAATTGATTGATATTCGTTATAAAGCGTTGTATGGGTATTGTTATATATATGTTTTAGCATCCTTTTGTTGCATTAAGATAAGCTTTTTGAGCTTAAACATTAGAAATCCGAAATTCGGCCATGGGAGGCTTAGATCCGAAACCTTGAAGCTTGAATATGATTAATTTCTTCGTTTGTTCTTCGTTTTATTAATTCTAGTCAATTATATTAATATTAGATGCAAGACCCATGAAGAAATTTTATCAAAAATCAATTATTATATAAGTTTTTTTGACGTTCAGGTTGAAACCGGGTCGTATGACCCGGCTGGAGGTTGAAGAAGACCTCCAGCCGGGCCGCGCCATCAAATTGGGCTCACGCCCATTAAAAGAATGAAAAAAAGGGTTCTGGGCGTAAGCCCAGAACCAAGAACAAAATAAAGGTTCTGGGCTCACGCCCATGAACCAAAGAAAAGAGAGGTTCTGGGCGTGAGCCCAGAGCCAAGAGTTTTGGGCATAAGCCCATTTTCTCCTTTGGGCCTATAGCCCAATCTTGGGCCATTTTAATCAAAACAAAGATGGGCCCGTTCCAAGCGGCCCGCGTGGGCTCCTGCGGGTCTACGGGCCGGGCGAAGGTCAGGGCCCGCCGGAGGGTCCGAAATATTAAAATAATAATAAAATAATAAATTATAATATAATTTTTAAAAAATTGTGGCAAAAAATTGTTGTTTGATAAATGTAATATGATCCTGGAAAGCACATGTTGTAGAATACTTCATATTATTCGATGAATTTTGGTCATAAATTTTTGGAGTTCCCTATTGATAAAAAAAAAATTAGTATATACAATAATTCGCTCAAATAAGGTTATTGTGTATGTTAATTTGGAAAATAACATAAAGATTAATTCCCAAATTTAAAAGATGGTGATGTAAAATTGAAAAATATTTATTTGTCCAAATGGGATAAATGTTTTGAAAAATATATATAATTCCCCTCTATGTTGTGATAATGGAGATGTATAATTTAAATGATTTGTCTATCCAAATAGGATAGATCCTTGACAATTATATATAATTCTCCTTATTATTGCTTTACAAAATTCACTATGTGGGAAATAATGGTGCATTATACGCTCTGCCCAAAGGGGAGTTTATAATGTACTAATTATTTTTGTTGAATTGCTTATTACCCATAATTGGTCTTATTACATTATGTGTGACAAACGGTCATCTTTGTTGTAAATAACAATAATGCCACTGTTAAAATTGTAATTAGATGTAATTAGATATTGTTAAAGACTTAGTCAAGAAGGGAGACATTGTGATCGAGAATATTAAAATTGAGTTCATGTTGGCTGATCCTCTAATAAAAAGCTTACGACTCATTTTGTTTAAAAAAATGTGAAGAATATGAATGTTTTAGATTCTTTTGATTTCTTTTGTTAGTGAGAGTTATATAATTTGTATTTTTTGATATTATAGTTGTATGCAAACTGATAATGCTTTCATGATATCTATTAAAGCATTTATTTTAATGATTATTACTATTAACTCTGTTGTTATCATTTTCTCCTGTTGACTATGAAATAGAAGTATAAAACAATATATTTAAACAAATTTTAGTTTAAAGATGATTAAATGTCACTAATTATGAGATCTCATGTTGAATTGTCACATAGTCATGCAATTTCATATTGTTTAGAAATTGCGCTAATGTAGTTTCATGTTGTGGTCACATAAAACAAAAATTTCAGTTATTAATCGATAGTGTCGTTTTCAATATAAAATCTTTTTCAAAATAAAAATAAATAAAGTAATGTAGCCCAAATGAGAAAATGTTAGAAATTTTCTATAATATGGGCTTTAAATAATTAATTATTTTCTATTTTAAATAATTAGATAATAGACATTTCAATATTTGTTAAACCCTAGAGTGATATTATTGAATTGTGTATTGGCATCTATTAATAACGGGCCTAGTTGAGCAGTAAGGTGTAGGCAATTGTGTTTAACTGAAACTCGTAATGGGAATGGCTTCATTGACACACTATTAATTAGGGTTTATTATGTCCCTTCTCTAGCCTATAAAAGAGTAGGTTATACCTATCAGTTGCTTAATCCCATTGAAAATTGTTATACTGAAATAAGTCATAAAAAAGAAGATCTAGCATTCCAATAGATCTCTGGTATCAAAGTAATCTATTTTTCTTTGATTTTGGTGTTTTACAGTCATATATGGATTTTATTCTTCTTAATTAATTAATTATTCATGTGAATAATTTTCTACAGAACATTCCAGGATATTTGAAATTGAAGTAACAATCGCCAGGGGACAGTTATTCATAATGCTAGACTATAAGTAGCTAAGAAAACATCATTGTAAAGGATTGTACATTTGCACAACAGGCATAAGTACACTCAATTTTAGCTATTTTTACTTATCCCTATTTCGCATTTACTTTCAATTGCTTTAGATTTATCCTTTATTTTATTGTAGTTGTATTAAAATTCATAGCCTCTTTTCCGAAATGATACAGGGCTCTCGATATAAATAATAAATCCAAAGAAAACTCTTTTTCGATGAAAGGTATTTGATTGGAGAGCCATCTCGACCAAACAACTATACTTATCTTTAAGTTTGGTGATGACGGCGGTAGCTGCTGAGTTTTGATGGCCATGTTCTTCAAGACAAGCCACAGCGGATAGGGGTGGCGAGTAGGAAGTGTTTGATTCACTTAATTAAATTAAATGTTGGGTGTTCTAAAATTACAAAAAACAAAAAAAGAAGGTTGACCTCGAACTATCTAGACTAGCTTATCGGTCCACTCAAACGCCAACTTTTGACCTCTGATGACAAATTAACTGCGTTGAACCTCCACATTAGCGGACACTGTTAATTTTCTTGTAACAAAAAGGCCATATCAAGCCAAAAATTTAAAGATAATATCGAATAAAAAAGGTCTCAATTCGATATTGATCACCAAACAAAAGATTAAAGATTATTCGTGCGAGCAGAAAATCCTAATTTTGTCCTTCGCTAATGTGTCCTTTACCGTGCCTATTAGGAATTTTTTTTATATAATATAACATTAGGGGCACCTTGCGTCCTTGAACCGATAACTATCTTTCGGCTAACTTGGTCTCCTCCGTCCCTTAGTACCAACAAGGGGTAGACAGGAATATCCATATGTTGTCCATCGACTACACCTTTCGGTCTAATCTTAAGTCCTAACTCACCCTCCGTGGATGAACCTTGTGGAGGAACCCTTAGGTTTTAGGATGAGTTTGGCAATTTGCCAAGTAATAACCGATTCTATTTTTTTTGCTTTTGAGAATAGATTTGGAACAAAAAACCTTTTCGTAAATTTTTTGTTATGGGGAATAGATTTGGAACAGATTTAATGGGTAAAAGAAAGTTGCTTCTTTTTTTTCCGAGAACAATTCCAGAATCAACCCAACCCAAATTTGTTTTTTGGTTTTTTCTCTTCTTCTTTTCTGCTTGTTCACCTTCCTCCTCTCTTCTTCTTCCACCGCTGCCACCGTTGACCATTGCCCTGCCACCGTCCACCATTGCTAATCATCGATGATCGGTTGGGCGAGATCCAATGAGCTCGTCGAAGGCTGGCCTAGCCACCGGTGAGGCTGAGCCTCTCTAGTGGCTAGGCAAGCCTTGCTCGAGCCTTGACCGAGTCTCTCTGATGGCCACATGAGCCTTGCTCGGGCGAGGTCGAGACCTGCTGACAGCTAGGCGAGGCTTAACCGATGAGGTGCGACCTCATCGGAGGCCAACAACACTTTGGCGAGATCATCGGCCCTTGTTTGGCTAGTCACCAGCCACCAACCGATTGCCAGTCATCCCATGGCTAGTGATCAGCCAAAGCTTGAAGAAGAAGAGAAAAAAGAGAGGAAAAAAGCAATAAAATTATTAAAAAATAAAAAAATAGTTTGGATTAAAAATTCTGAGAATAATGCTAAACGCAATTCTATTTCGGGAATATAATTTTTGGATAGTTACCAAATGCCTTTAGATGTATAGAAATTGTTTCCATAAACAAAATAACAAAGAAACATTTTTGATCATAAATTGCTCTCGAGAATAAAATGATTACCAAAAAGACCCTTAGTGAACTACATTCATTTGATATGATATCTTTCAAAGAAAATCAAGTCCTACACTCAACCACCCATATCATTTGGCAAAGTGCCTAATTAACTATAAGAAGTTGCATGCCTAGTCAAGTTCAAGATTAGATACTGAAAATGATGAAAAGTAATGTGATATGCTTTGCAAGCGTCTACCCATGACTTTATTTGGCAATGGCTGGGTCAAGGAGCAAGGTCTGCTCTCTTAAATAATTCTAAAAAAATAATTACTTCCCTTCGTTCCCAAAGCACCCCCAACAACCTAATTAATGTTGGGTTGCTTTAGAAGAAATGGACAAATGTGACGTGGCAATCAGATTTTGGATTTTGACCTTTGAGGGGGAAAAAAGGTGGGCCTTGCCTGTCCTGATTAATATCTCAAGGGCAAGCAGCGGCTTGTTGGACGGCAATATAAGCAATATCAATTAATTTTCTAGAGTGAAAAAAAGAAGAAGGTATGTACAATATAACAACAATTGACATCACACCCATGTTATGTTACAACATCTTTTTATAAGTTGCTAGTTTTCTAGAGTGAGAAAAAGAGCCTCTTCGAAAAAAAACTTTCAACTTTCCTGTCCAAAAATTGATTTTGGAAAAGTTATGAGAAACTTTTATAGATGAATGTTTTCAGAAAAAAGAAAAAAAGGGGGTGTTTAACAAAAGATGAAATGCTTACGGACAAATAAAAGTATATTCTTAAGCCAAAATTTAAAAAGTAGAAGAAACGTCAAATTTGCATTGAATTCTTGATTTTACAAAACTAATGAAATTATCCAATGAGACAAGATCAATGTAGTGGCTAACTTTTCTTGAAGATTTATATTTATCGTGAAATACTTGACTTGCACTTTCACGTCTAGATACAATGATAAAAAGAATCAACATGTGCTAGAGATAGTTCTTATTTCCTAGAGAGAATTTACAATAAGAATGAGCGATTATACTCAGATAATTTGAAAAGAAGTTCTTCAAATTGTGCTCTCATCACATTACTCGAGCTTGACAAACTAGATGGCTCGGGACGGCAGTAATCATACGTTTGGATGAGAGGAAAAGGGCCATCGGGCCAATCTTGAGCAGCAAGCGTTGGGCGTGTGGAATCCTGACGGATGCTTGACAAGATCAGAGAAAGAAAATTGAATTTGACTCATTAAGCTGGAATTGGACCTTAGCTTTTCACCGTCTCCCATTTTCTTCAGCCTGATCGGTGTCGAAAACAACGAAGACTTTTTAGCCCACGAACCCTCTAAGTTAGCTAAAAATGGGTGCACCGCCTAAGACGACCAAAAGGAGAAAAAGGAAAAATGTCCCCTCTTTAAGCAAATGACAGAATACATCGTCTAAACGATTAATATCATGAAAAATCCTAAAATTATATATATATATATATATGACAAATTTATTATAAATTAATTTTTTGACCACCAATAACCCAAACTAGTAAACATATAAAAATTTATCTCAAACTAATTTTTGACCTAAAAAAATCTCAAGCTTGTACATTTATTATAAATTTATCATCTATTAGTTTATATTAAATTGGATTAGTACCACAATCACGAACTATACCTGTGTTGAATGGAGGTACAATTCCAAAATAGTACATCCATTAAATATTACGAGTAATCCAACTTAGTAATTTTGACGTTAAAATTTAACAAAAACTAATGGGGGATAAAATTTGTCACAAGTGTATCAATTTGTGATTTGATGTGGTCAAAATATTAGTTTATGATAAATTTCTTACGAATGTACTAATTTAAGATTTTTCGTGGTATTGATCTTTGTTTGAAACTGATCCACAGAATTTAAAAGTACCTAGTTTTTTCTAAACTAGTCGAGGCAGTAAGATCAGCACCTAGTAGCGTTTCTCTTATAGACTTTCCGACGGTTGTTCGTCTATCAAGCTCTTCGTGGAAGTCTTGTAAAGAGTCTTGGTACACGTAGCATTACTTTCGACGAGAACTTTCAAGATGTGAGAAGTCATCGCGCCTTCATACGCATTGACAAGTTGAAATCCACGAGATTCCGAGCTTCTAGGGACTCGAGCGGGTCGCAGTGTAGCTGGCTATGGCATAAGTACAGTCACTATGCTATTGCTATCGAGGGAAGAAATCCAGGAGGGTATTCTCTCCAGGCGCCCTTCCAAGTACACCCGTTGCAAGAGACGCGGCGTAGTTGAGTGTTCAATGTCGATGACCTTGTCCGGTCGGACAGAACGGAGAGACAACGCGTGGAGTTTGCTCAAACTCTGGATGGAGGAGCGCACGGCTTTCCCATCTTCCTTAGGTTTCCTACTTTCAACTTCGTGAGCTGGCTCAGCAATCCAATGTCCAGGAGCATTCCATTGTCTCAGTCCGCATCAATGCAGCACAGGCTTTGCAGTGACACGAGGACTCTAATTCCCACACTCGATTTGAAGCCGTGCTTGCGATAGTACAAGTCTAGCCCCCACTCATACCTGTAGAGCAAGAGATGTCGAAGGTGACATAGCTTTAGGATGGAAGTGGGCAACTCGGACACCAAGGTTTTCTTCAGGTCCAAAGTCTCCGGCTTTTGTAGGTTTCCTATTGAACTTTTAAAGCTTCCTCATCAGTGTACATCTCAAGCTCAAATGCTTCGAATGTTATAATTTGATAATCTCCTCAGGAAATGAATCTAGAGGAGCATTCCTTAGGTCTAACACCTCGAGCAGCTTAAACCAATTTACCAAGGGGCTAGTACCGAGGAGTTTGACAGTATATATGGCAATCCGAACACAGGTAGAGAGTGAAGACTAACGGCTTTGATCTTCCTCCGTTGTGTATTGGTAGAGCTACTACGGATGGCAATGCGCCAGGCCTCTCTGGAACACTTTGTGATCGTTGGATTGGCTGTTGTCTCGAAATTTTCCTCCTGCGACCTTGTCAGTAGGATCTCTCTCAAGATGTCATGTACACGATAAGCGTGGATCCTGCCATCGGCGGTTGCTCTCTCAACTTGGATCAAGCTTCTATCATGAAGCTCTAGGAGGTACTTCTCTGCAACTTCTTCCGATGTCTTGCCTTCTTGCCCTTCCACGAACCCTTCAGATATCCATACGGATGAGCCTCATGCAACTGATTACGTTTCTCTGGAAAAATGCTTAGGTATAAGAGGCAAGATTTCAAATAGTGAGGCAAATCAGAGTACCCATTTGAGAGTATCTTTCTTAGATTCAAAAGCTTGCCATTCCCTTCTAATTTATTGCCTCTTAGCAAATACTTTTCTTCTTCTATCACCGTTGAGAGCTTGTTGAGCAGGAATGTCACCATTCCATCCGCCATGAGTCCCCAAGTTTAGGAACTCAGGACTGAATCGATTGGACTTGTTACACTCTTCCTTTATTACTGTTGAGTATGAAAATGTCTATTGACAAGACCCGAGTTTAATTTAACCCAATGATGAACTTTTCGGTGGTGGCTCGATGCAATTATGGTGACAGACAAAACGTAAAAGGGAAGATCATGCATATAAAATATGGGCTTCTTTGGCTGAAGGCTCTATGGGTTAAAGAACGAAAGATGGGAATGATTTAAGCGAACGATAGGGACGTTGCTTCTTTATACTGAAAACAAGCAGGAGCCAAACCTTGGTTGACTGATACGTCAGTGCCAGAAGAAGTTTCAGCTAACTTGATCATGAAATGCCTGCTAAAATATGTATGACTATCCATCGTGGACACAAGAAAGAGAACAGTAAAGGAGAAAGAACCAGTACTAGATATAGATGCCGTCCCATTTTCCAACTTGTGCTATCGTTGCGCTATATCTATCGAATATTTCGAGCGAATACTATTCTTTTTCCACACATATCGTTGGAATATCCATGTCGAGATTTGAGAGTAAACTCTATACTATTGTGATCATTCTTCAGTCATCACCAATAAGATTTGAAGCAAACTCGAGTGCGAGAACTCAACACGCCCTATGCTTCTGATCTAACTGTTCAAAATTGATCCGCTGCACAGTGAAGGCTTTCATTCTGATCTTGTGCAGATTGATGAAAACCAAGGAAGAGGCAGAGGATGGTGCAAGTCATGTGCCATTTCAGGAAATTAGCCGACTGCAGTGGAAGAGAAAATCTCTAGGTATACTTCTCACGTTGTTGATGAACGGCTGCCGCTGTCACCAACGGATCTTAGCTGAGCACAGAGGAGTCGCTCGCTAGGAATTATCTCTCGGTGCACACCATTGCCGAACCAAGCTGAGATCCCACGATTATTCTGTTAAGGTGCAAAGTTTTGATCATTCACCCTACTAGTACCAGCTTCAATGTACATCGGGAAAATTATCAAAAATATTTTAAATCTATTGCAATTTTTTCAATTCATTCATAAACTTTTTTTTTGGACCAATTCAGCCATAAACATATTGCAATTATATTAATTCAGTCTATCAAACCAAATTTGGCTTGCTAGTGCTTGACATGGATGCCGTTCGGCGCTAATAAACAACTTTTTAATAATATTTTGTTTCTTTCTTCTAATTTTTCTTTTTTTTTTTCCTTTTCTCCTCTCCTTCCCCTTCTTCGGCAACCGGCCAGAGGGGAGGGCTAGTCACTGGCCAATGGCGAGGCCAATCCACTAGCAAGGGCTTGCCTCACCAAACATGGGTGAGGTCACCCTCGCCATCCATTGGCAAGAGGAGCTCGCTATTGCCTGGTCATCGGAGAAGGTGAAGAAGGAGGAAGTAGAAAAAGAAAAAAGAGAGAAAAAATAAAATAAAAATTACTAAAAAAATGTCTGTTAGCACTAGCCAACATCCATGTCAACATCGGCCAATCAAATTTGATTGAATTGACTTTGTATAATTGCAAAAGGTTTGGGACTAAATTGAAAAAATTACAATAGATTTAAGACTTTTTGGTAATTTTCCCATGTACATCCCTTGAAATTATGCATTGTGGCCCATCTTTGTTTGTCCAGCCACGTGCCTTAAATAAAAAAAAAAACTATTTAAAATAACATAAATAATTGTCCATGTCAATGATGGCGCCGGTCATGCTATGTAGGACGGCCAGCGTTCACGTTGATAATTTCTGATTAAAGTGGGTTGGATAGACTCAATTAGTAAAACGTTTAAAATGTTTATAACTTAATTGATAAAAATAAAAATGTTTAGAATCGAATTGATAAAAATACAATAAATTTAGGACTTGGACATTTTTTCCTGTCAAAGGCACAAGATCATAGAGCGGTCAATTAAGTTGATACAATTATCTAGCAATGACAAGAATTCCTCTACACGAGTCTTAGCAATTTAAAATAGCAAGAACACAACGACCCCTATTAATGGATAAAAGTGTCTTTATCAGTCTCAAAGACAACATTTCTAAATTTTTTTCTATTTTGGAATTTAATGGATATTTATAATAACGTTAATAATCTCTTCCCAGTGATACTATTTTCGTACTTGTTATACCATTTTAGTAGTTAACTCTGTTCAGAACAATTTTATTCCTTGCTTTCTTTATTTCTCCACGAGGAATCCCTCTTAATGGAAGTGGAGCCAATCCCAAATGAGATTTTTTATTCAGATTTTCCAAAAGAGTATTAAAAAGAATCAAGGGGGGAGACGACACGGTTCTCCTAAAAAAATATAGAGTAATGGTGCCATTAGTTAATCATTTCCCTTTTAGATATTAATTTTTTTTTGTATCACGATCTTTCGAGGAGCTGTTCTTTGACAGACCGATAGCGACAGGGTTGCAAACCGATAGATATGCGCAATTGATTAAAAACATGTTGAATTTCCTTTTTGTTAATAACAATAATAAATTACACACGATTGGAATGCGTGGTATACATGGGGGACCTCCTCATGTGGACACCCGCCAATGAGAGAGCCTCCTTTCTCGAGCTTACTCATAATCGTTGGATCACATGTTCCTAATTAAAATGCCACATGGCGTCCCTTTGCGTCCACCAAATCCCAAAGATTAAAAAAGAACACTAAAAACTTTTGCCGTCATTAATACCCTGACTTCTCTAATGACACATGAAAATAAGGTCCACAAACTTCTGCACAATGGACAAAAAACACCCACGGTTAAATTTTCGATGCAAGTGAGTTGATATAATATGTTGATATGATCGTTGGTGACCTTTTCAGAGAAATAGATCAGCGAAGAAAAGAGTAAAATAATCTCCTCAAGCTCACGCGAAACGAATTAATCCCCAATTAAAAGGAATCAAGATCGATGGAGTTTTAAGTCTCGCGGATATAGTTCTTGAGATTTCTTTAAATCTTCCGAAAATTCAGAATATCTTTTCTTCAAAGATCTTTTGGAGTCGCCCCACTTCAAGATAACTGCTAATAAGAGATAAGAACATCAAGTACCTGAGCTCCGATCCTGTGGTCCCAATAAGGAAGAGCCATTGTCGTAACTTTTTTTTTTTTTTTTTAACTTGGCAAGAAATAGTCAGAAAATCAATCGCTTCGTGAAAAAGATATTCAGGAAACAGATGATATCAATGAGTCATCAAACAAATAAGAACTAATCATTTTCTCTATAAATAATTATTTTAATGAAAAATTTCATCTTCTATGAAACAAATGAATAATAGACATCTGCAGTTTCGATATGATTCCGTGTACGAATTCTATTATCCTCAACCACTAAAACGTAGATCCGTTTTCTTTTTTTCTTGCTTTCGGTCAACGACGCACCGTTTTCAAATGAGCAACATTTCACGGTCCGTTCATCAAGCAGCAATCAGAGCCGAGAAGGATGCATCACATGGTGCGCGACGCTAGGGTTCGGAGCGGCGTAGGCGAGGAGCTCCCCGTCCCGCTCGAAGACGGCCATGTCGCGCCGGTCCAGCGTCACCCACGCATCGATCCCGTCCCCGTCCTTCGCGTCCACCATGTACACGAAGTTCTTCGCGCGGCTCAGGCACGTCACCCACGCCGGCTTCCCCGACCCGAAGTCGACCTCGTAGAACCGAAACCCGCACAGGCTCGAGCACCTGTAGAACCGCGACTCCTCCTTCCATTTTCCGAAGAAGTCCCCTGCCTCTGCAATCGCGATCACATCGTTAGTAGGCCGAGCAGATTGTCGAAACGTGATTGACTTGATTTATTAGCGTAATAGGTTTTGATGTGATGTACTTACTCCCGATTGACCCGCACGCTATGGACAAGAGCTCGCCGCTGTCGGACCCGCTCGCTTGAGCTCCCTTGGTGAAATCGATCATCTCCTTCCTGATGTTCGAGACCAGCTCGTGGAATGTCGACTCGCTGTTCTCGTACAGTATGTTGATGCCGAAGGCGAGATTCCCGACGTCGTTGTCTCGCAGGGCCGGCGACATCCGGTTCCGGAGGTTGACCATCTGGCGCAGCAGAGTAGGGTGACGGGAAGACCCGGTCACGGACCGGGAAGCGGCCAGGGCGCATCTGACGATGACCGCCAGCACGAGCTCGACCCTCGTGAACCGAGTCGACTCGCCGGGCCGGGCAGCGCGGACCGCTTCGGCCTTGAGGGCGGATATCTGGGACCGGTGGAACACGAACCTCCGCGTCGCGCAGCTCTCCATGCCGGCGTAGTCCGACAGCATGAAGGGCACCTCTTTGGGCCGCACGAGGGAATCCCCGAGGAACCTCGGAGGAGGGGGCCGGCCCCCCTCGAGCCTCCCGGCGGATCTCGCCGACCAGCTCCGGAGGAAGAACGTCAGCGAGGACGCGTCCAGGAGCTTGTGCGTGCCGCAGGCGGCGACGGCGACGCCGCCGCAGGTGAAGGTGGTGATCTGGACAATCAGGAGGCACCCCATGGCGGCCAAGAGCGACGTCTCCGGGTGAGAGGAAGGGAGGAGCTGGGCGAGCAGCGTCCCGTCGGGCCGGGCGAGGACGTCGGCGAGCGGGAGGTCGGCTCGGGCCTCGACCCAGTACGCGCCCTCATCGTTGCAGTCGATGCAGGCGCTGCCCCGGAGCCGGCCGGCCAAGGGGTAGAAATCGGTGAGGGTCTCGGAGAGAGAGGCCCGCATGCGGTGGGAGAGCGACTCGCCGGCGCCGGCGGGGTCGGCGTAGAAGAGGATGGTGGGGGACAAGCCGGCGGGGAAGAGCTGGTCGAGGAGGGAGAGGTTGAGGGTGCGGCGGTGGGGAGGGGTGGGAGAAGACGGTTTGACGGGGGTGGATGAGACGATGCGGACTTTCTGGTCGGGGACGGCGGTGTTCATCTTGGACACGGGGACACTCTCGGTCTATCTTGAATTCGTGTGGAAATCCTGCGAGGAAGCTGTTCGCGGTGGTACTGCGAATACAAATATGGATTATATTCGGCTGAGGCAGGCCCCACTTCGTTTGGAGGTCGGTTGGGATCTCGATCTCTGACAGGGAAAAAATATTAGGCGGTCCAGACTGTCAAATCAGGGTGGTCTGGGAGCAATAATGCAGTGCCATGGGGAGATGTGACCAGATGGACTTCTTCTCGCCCAAAAAAAAAAAAAATGTAATTTTCTTTCCTCTATTGCTAGGACTAGGAGTCCTAAAGGTGGACTCGAGTACGTACTAAGATTCCTTCATCTGAACACTGAAAAAGTAGCCGTCACGCCAACAAAGACAGAGGGGTGGATGAAACACCCATTGCATTACTATACCTAAACACGCTACCGTCCACGCATCTATTTTCCTTTCTCTCTTTTGTATCCTCTCCTTCCTTCTCTTAATAAGAAAAAGGGGAAACATCCTTCTATCTTCAGCAGAGTGTTTTCTCTCCTTTCACTCTTTAGATTTTGCTCCTCCGACCCTCTGCTCCGGCGTCCATTACGACTCCAGCGTTCCAAATCCTTTAGTCTCACTCGGAAGATGCCCTCCAGGATTTCCTTTTCTTCTACTCTCTTATTTCATTCTCTTTCACTCTGAGATCTCCCGCCGGTCGTTTTTCGTCTCTTCTGTGAGATTTCTAAAAAGGACATCGTCGGAGTCAAGTCCATCCATGCTCAGATCTTATCAACGACTCCTGCAATGAACAAGTTTGGCTACGGAATTTGTCAGGTTTATCGTGGTTTGGGTTGCCTTGAATATGCATGCAAGGTGTTTGATCAAACTCCGCACCCGAAAGCGTCTCTATGTAAGCTGTAGGATAAGGCCCTTGCATTTTTCGAATCTTCTTTCTGATGAAGTTCGGGAAGGTTAAAAAAATGCAAGAATGGCGTTTGATGGTGTCCCTAGGAGAGATGTTGTGAATTGGAATATTGTTGATGTTGGAGAAAGCCACGACCGTAATTTTACAGCACATTTTGCTTCCCAAATTACCTTTCAAAAGAATCTCGCCTATAAAAACTCACGAGAACAATTCCACGTCAAAAATATAGTTGCAATACTAAAATCTTATTTAAATTGTACAACATACTAAAATCTTATTCAAATTGGGCGAGAAGAAGTCCATTTGGTCATATCTTTGTGTGGCATTGCATGATTGGTCCGAGACCATACTGATTTGGCGGTCTAGGACTAACTAATATTTTCTTGTGATAGGATTAAATTAGAATAGAAAAGAAGGACAAGTTTTGCGCAACGCTAGACGAGGAGAAAACCCGGTCAATGGAAGAGATGATGGGATCATTCATCGTACGGGACCATGTTAATACAGTTGACCCACGAGATCATTCGATGGAACGTCGGATGAGGTTCTCGATCACGCGAGCTTTTGATCGGTAGAGTTCAAGTGAAGTGTGATATGCGGGTGGTTGGAGCCGCGAAGAAAGAAGAGAATGGTTGGAAAAGTCAATATAAGCCAGAGAAAAAGGGGCACGCTCAGCTTATTTGAGACGGAAAGCTCAAAGGACCAGAAGAAAAGAGGAAGAGAGAATAAAAAGAAGAGGAGGATTTTTGTGCTCCCGGGACATCACGAAACCGATTCAACTTCAATTCACAATGGCCGATAAGTGTTCGCACCCTCGTTCATTTAATTGGATAAGTTTTCGGAATTAGGATTTAAATTTGAAATTTCATGAAATTCGAGCTGCGAGGTCCGATTATTGAGTTCTTGAACTTTGGGATTTTATATGAAATAGTGGATTATAGTGTTATAGAGTGGTAGGGTTTGATGAGAGTTGATTTACAGCAATGGTTTGGATAGAATGAGAATTCTGGGTTTCATGTACGAGTAATGCGTTGCAAACAGCTTAAATAATTGGTTTGGGAGTGCGATTTGTTGTGTGGAAATTGTTTTATTAGCGTTTAAGCGTAGTACAAGCAGTTTATAGTTGTTTAGTATTTTTATTTGGTTTTGACACCGATTCCGCTGGTTCATGGTTATTGTAGTATTTTATTCGGTTTTGACATTGATTATCTTTTATTTGTTAAGATTACGAGATCATCAACTGCGTATAGTTATGTTGTGGGTATTCCCAAATTTATAAACTCATTTTAAAAATGGAAAGTATGAGACATATTATGTGCACGGTATGATTTCACTAAAGGGAAAAAGTTCATAATTTCAAATCAGGTATTTATTACTTTTTAGTTATTTCTGAATGGTTTCCGAAACATTTTATGAAAGACGTTTTAAAATGTTACAGGCATGTAAAATGAATTTCAAAATGATGATAGAAATATTTAGTAATATATATTTATATATATTATTTGATGAACAGAGTTGAAAATGATTATATATAATGGGTTTGCAAAACCATTTTATCAAAGAATTATGAAAAACTCTTGACTTTGAGTACGGTTTATGAAATGACATATGAAATGAATTCTATTTGACAAATTGCATTATGAAATGTGATTTGATTTGGTTTGGAAACCAATTTATGATATAGATTCTAGATTTGGTTTTACGAAAAGAATTGATTTGAAAGGCTATGTTTTGATTTGTGATACGGAATGGCCAAAGGTTAAATGCTACATGATGATGCAAGTCTTGTGGGAGTCATTTTAAGACCTTGTACCATTGATATGAAGAGCCACCTCTATGGTCTTGTAACATTTATATGTATTAGTCAAGGGTTAAGTGCTCCACGGTAACACAAGTCTCATAAGAGCTATCTCTAGGGTTTTGTACTATTTAAAAGTTAAGTGCTACATGATGAAATGAGTCTTGCGGGAGTCACCTCGAGGCTTTGGGATGTGATGTGATTTGAGATTGGTTGATGCAATGAATTATTGACGTGTGATTTGATGAGATTGGTTAATGAAATAAACCATTAACATGTGATGTGGTCCCTTTGATTATCATATACAAAAAGGTCTCTTCCACTTTCCTATCAAATCTCTCTCTATTCTGGCACATGAGATTAATTAGTGGACTGGACCACTGATTATTTATTTTGATAGTGTTGGCGAAAATGTTACTTCTACTATGAATATAGTTATTTTGAAGTATTATATAACTTATTTTCAACTTATAAGTTTGTTATATATTGGATTTGGGGTTATTGAGTTTCATTATCACTTTATAAATATACTAACTGGGTGCTTGATTTGCTTAAAAGAGATACACACTACTCACTAAACTATAGTTGCTCATCCATTTCCTTCTTTTTTCCAAGTTCCTCGTTTAGTGGCCATTGGATTTTTGAGAATTGAATTTTGGTTAAGGTTTAAGGGAATCGTATATATGTCTGAAATGAAATTTGTTGAGTTTAGTTGAGTTGGTAGTGGTAATGTTTTTTTCATGGATAATAGAAAGTCTGATGTTGCGTGTTTTTCGAGAGGAAAGGTGATCGGTCAATTTCTGCTAAGAATTGGGATGTGACATGAAGTACCCCACACGTTGTCCACTGACGATTAACTCAGAGCACACACGTATATTACAGGTAGAGTCGTCTCTAGAGTAATGTCCAGGTCAAGACGATTAGAAATTCTCACGAAGGAACATGGAACGCTTGCTGGAATATGCCCGTTTAAAGCTATAGAGAGAATCAAAGGGGGTGACATCACGAAAAACCACACCTACACGTATCAGATTTTTACTACGAAGATGAGAAGATCAATTTAGACTGGATTCACCACCGACCGCGGTGGCATGGCTGGATAGGCCTTGGACCTCCACGAAGGAGGACCAAGTTCGAAACCCCTGCGAAGCAGGGGGCGGTCTTTGTTTCCTGGTGACTTAAGCGTGACGTCGGGGTGGTGGTTTCCCGCCGCCAGGCGTCGCCTGCAGGGGTTTACGGTCTCATTGCCGGCCGGCTAGTAGCGGTTCCTCCAAAGACCAAAAAAAAAAAAAAATTTAGACTGGATTCTACCAACGATTTAGTTCGAATTTCAAATTAGATTAGATTTCCCAATTTCCAATATCCACCATCGTTCATAAAAGCATCATAGTCGTACTTTTGTTAATTGTGTAATTTCTCTATTCATTCCAGAGTCATCTCCATTGGCAGTTCATGTCCAGTTTCAGTCTTGGAGCAAGCACGGCCTCCGAGAATGTAAGCCATCAATTAAACTTCAATAAAGTTTAATGCAATTTCGTTATTGTTCTCAGTCTATTGTTTGCACATTATTAATTCCGATTTTGCAACGTCCTCAAGACTTCAAGAGAAATTAGAATCCATTAGCTAAATTTATTATTTTAATTGGCCCTCAATGCTCCTCAATTGAACTTTAATTAAAACCATCAAGTTTCTGTCGAGCACAACTTTACAAAAAATTCCAAGTAATAATACATATGGCCGCATGTGAAAATATTTTCTTTTACAAAGAGCGCATATGCTATATAATTACCCGAAATTTAAGCATCCAACTCGTGTAATCGGGTTTAATACCTGACACATATAACAATGGTAACAACGATTCGGGTGCCTCATTTTTACATGCCTGAACTCGAATTTCTTAGGGAAGAAATACACGAACTATATACTAAAAGCTGTTATTACATGCCTGATCTCAGGTTCTCGAATTATTTCCTAAGCTGTTCTGTCCTCTAGACATACCTCGACAAAATCCCGTCGTCGATGAAAACTTTCGACAGATGCGAAGCCTCCGCGTTCTGCCTCGCGAAGAGTTCCCGGGGCATGCCGTCGAACACGACCACTTTCAGGCTGGCCAGCCTTTCGAAGTCGGCCGGCATCTCCTTCATCGACTCGCATCGTCGTAGAGTCAGCTTCTCGAGCCTCGGCGTTGTCCCCTCCTCCATTATCATCCCCTTCAGATTCCTCAACTTGATCAGCCACATCAGCTTCAGCCTTGGAAATCCGCCTCTTCTGAAACACAACGACTCGCCTTCGTAAGCGTCGCCGAGCTGAATCTCCACGAGGTTAGGCAGAGCCTCCATGGACTCGAGCGGGTCGTACTGTAGCCTGCTATGGCGTAAGTACAGTCGCGTCACGCTGTAGAGGGAAGAGGTCCAGGACGGTATTCTCTCTAGACGCCCTTCCAGGTAGAGCCGTTGCAAGAAACGCGGCGGAGTCAATTGCTCGATGTCGAGGACCTCGGCTGGCTCAACCGAGCATAACCATAGCACTTGGAGTCTGCTCAAGTTCTGGATTGAGGAGCACAAGGCCTTCCCATCTTCCCTCCTCAAGCTTCTCACGTTCAGTTTTGTGAGCTGCCTCATGGACCCAATGTCCATGATCACTCCATTTTTTCTGTCTGCCTCGATGCAGCACAACTTTCGCAGCGAAACCAGGCCCCCAATTCCTGCCCGCGCTTTGAAACCGTACTTGCGATAGTACAGGTCCGAACCCGATTCATACCGGTAGAGCAAGAGATGTCTCAGGCGTCGTAGCCTTCGGATCGAAGCAGGCAACTCCGACACAAAGGTATTCTTCAGGTCCAGAATCTCAAGCTTTTGCAGGTTCCCAATTGTGCTTGGAACCCTGTCTATCTTCTTCCCTCTCAAGCTTAGATGCTTCAATTGATATAATCTGACGATCTCCTTTGGGAACACATCGAGGGAGGCATCTGCCAGGTCTAACACCTCGAGCAGCTTAAACTCGTTTCTAAGCGATGGCAATAACGATGAGCTGGATGGCAAATCGGGCACTCCAAACATGAGTAGAGAGCGGAGTCGGACTGCATTGATCTTGCTCAATTGTGGATTGGCCGAGCTACAATGGATGGCAACGCGTCGAGCATCACCAGAACACCTTGCTGTCATTGGATTGGAAATCTCGGCGAAGTTTTGATCCTTCGACTTCGTCAGTAGGATCTCTCTTAGGATGTCGTGTACCCAATAAGCATTGATCCTCCCGTCGGAAGTTACTTTAGCAACCTGGATCAAGCTTCTGTTGCGAAGCTCTTCAAGGTACCTCTCTGCGACTTCTTCCGATGTTTTGGTTTCTTTCTCCTCCACGAATCCTTCGGTGATCCACAGATGGACGAGCCTATTGTGCCCGATTATGTGGTCCTCAGGGAAAACGCTCAGGTACAAGAGACAAGATTTCAAGTAGTAAGGCAAATCGGAATAGCCGAGTGACAATATTTTTCGCAGATTGAAAAGTCTGTCGTTACCTTCTAATTCATCGCCAAGATTGCGCCGAATCATTTCCCATTCGCCCACTCTACTTGTACCCCTCGTAGCTAGGACGCCACTAATAGCAACGATTGCAAGGGGCAATCCTCTGCACTTGGCTAAAATGCATCGCGAGATGTCTTCCAAGTGAGGAGGACATAAGTTTCCTTGGAATGCTTTCTTACAGAACAGAAGCCAAGAGTCTTCGGGAGGCAGAGGCTGCAAGTTGTAGACTCGGTCCGGTGACTCGATGCAACAACCTGAGGCTACATCGGCCACGCGGGTTGTGATCATAATTCGGCTTCCATGGAAGTTTCTAGGCAATGCAAATTGCATTAACTCCCATGCTTGAGAGCTCCACAAATCATCGAGAACGATCAAGTACCGTCTTTGCTGAAGGAATGCATGGATAAACGCCTTCAGCCTATCCCCATTCATGGCGCTTACTCCATGGGGAACCGGTAGCTTAATCTCTTCAAACAGTTGCTCTATCATATCCCTCAGAAGATCTTTGACGTCAAATGATCTTGAAATGGTGATCCAAGCATGACTAGCGAAATGATTCTTCACTACTGCACTATCGAAAACTTTCTTCGTGAGGGCAGTCTTGCCTAATCCACCCATTCCCACTATAGAAGTGACTTCAAGCTTCGAAACTCCGCCAACAAGCCACTCCACGAGTTGGTTTCTCGGCTTTTCAATTCCTACCAGCTCCGACTCCTCGAGTAAGAGCGCATTTCCTCTAGGATCAATCCATGGATCGTCTCTGGATACCAAGCTCGATCCATGGTGCTCAATTACACTGAACTTGTAGCGGTACCTCTGGTGCCGCTCCGATATACTTAATACCCTGGCCTTGATATTAAATATTCGGTAGGCAATTTGACGCCGCACTCTCAATGTCTTCAAGGGGAAGGTGACTTTTCGGAGATAGGATCGGACACCACGCTCAGCGGGACGAACGAGACTAATCGCGTATTCATCGAGAGCATCCTCGATGTCAAAAGCGACGTCTCTGACTTGCTTCACCCACACCTTGAGTTCCGGATCTCTTTCTTCCATCCCGTCAGCAACCCTCAAGAAGGCCCTGATGCTCTCCAATTCATCTCTTATGTGCTTGAGCTCTTCTCTGAACCCTCTCAGCAAATACTGCTCTTCTTCTATAACCGTTGAGAGCTTGCTGAGCACGAACGTGACCACTCCATCGGCCATGAGTCCTTTAACTAAAGAAAAGTTCTGGAATCCAGGCTGAAATTTATTGAAAACTGCTTAGCTTGTTGCTCGCTATCATGCACAACCGGAGAATGAAGCGACATTCCAAGCGAAAGTCAAAATGTTCATCCTTCATTTCTGAACAAGAGGGAGGCTACTCTTTCTCTCGCCACGACAGATGCTGGATGGCCATCTGTTCAGGACACCCCGGTGTTTGAGCTGGCGCAACGAGGACAAGCTTTCGGTGGCGGTTAATAACTCAGGCGAGGTGACTGGAGGCGGGAGAAAGAAGGGAAGGGGAGGAAAGATCGTGAACGAAGGGTGAGAGTCGCTAGCTGCAATATGGAGAGACGAAGCTTTTCTGGGCTGGGTGGCATCACGGATGAATTAATGGAAGAGAGAAACGAAGTTATAGAAAACAGAGGGACGCGTTGCCTCTTTTTATGCTTTGGATCCCAGAATGCCAGAACACCTGACTGAGTTTCAGTCCACATGATCGCGGAACTTCCCCTGGTGGATATTCGTGCTTGGCTGACCAAGACAGACCAAGAACAAAAGAAGACCCGTTCACATGGATAACGCAGTCGCCATTCTCGTTCTAAGCTGCTTGGTACGGACCGAAGCAACAAAGAAAGTTGAAAAGTCCATCCAATCTCTCATCACATGGATCAACGCACTCAAGCATTCTATTTCTGAGCTGTTCAGTATTGAAGCAACAAGGAAAGTTGAAAAGTCCATGCAATCTCTCATCAATGGGGAAAGAGTCGGTGAACGTGTTACTTTTTCTCATAGGAAATTGAGGCAAAAAATACATGTCTAATCTCATATTTTACACCCTTTCCCTACTAATATAATTTCTGCATTATATGGATGCCACTCCACCTCACTTTACTTTAGCCTTTTCCATTTATTTTTCCTTTCTCTTAAACTTCCAAATAATAGTCATCGGGGATGATCATCGTTCTAAGGTAAAACCTAGAACCTGAGAATTGAATTTGTGGGAACTTGTTCGATTCCATATTCTAAGGTATATAAGGTAGGTTCTAAGTTCCAAAAATTAGAGAACTTATTTCAATAAGTAGGTTCCAAGTTCTAGAGATGTGAAGTCTAGAACTTGGAACAAATTTTTGTTTTTTTTTTTTTTTTTTTTAACTATGTCTTTACGTGATCCTTCATCAAATGATGAGTATATAATTTGGAACTACTAATTTAAATTTCCATTTTATAATTAAGAACTTTACTCTGTTAATGCTTCATATTTTTCTTGTCTCTATATATAAATTGTGGTTAGTGGATTGTAATAACAAATGGTAGTCATGAAATGTGATAATTCATTGTAATTACTCAATTAATAATATAAGTAAAGCTTAAGTAGATCTTGAAACTTGTGACAAAATATGTTCTAAATTTTAGATTCCAGTGCTAAAAAAATGAGGAACCTATTTTAATGGATAGATTTCAAATTCTATTTCGAACTTACTGGAACTGCTCATTCCTAATGGCTATCCCCAATAAAAAAATTAATTAAATAAAAATGGAATAAAAAATAGTTGGCAATAGTCTTCTTTTATTAGCGATAAACTTCGGTAAGGCTAAGCTCACAGATTTGAGGGACAAAGGTGATGTCCATGTAAATGCGTAGTTAGCCAATTAAATGAATCCCCACGCATGAAAATTTTGAACATTGGAATATATTATATATTTGGCCTCATCGTTTAATAACGAGATATAACATTAAAACTGGCAAAAAATAATAATTAATCAAATAACCTAATAATATGACGTGTGAACGTTAATGCAATGAATCATAATATTCGGTCCAATAATTCGATGACAAAGAACAATTTGTACATGAATCGTATCTCTATAATCTCATGAAGTAACAAGACTGAACAATTCTCGCGCAGAACTCTCTTGACTTGTCCAACTTCAAAACAATTTCCATCTACTTTCTTTACATCGTAAGATTTTTAATTGTTCTCACTTCTCACTATGCTATTAGATATATCATGTACCATGATCGAAAATCTTCCTTCTCTCCCGTGCATAGCACGGCGTTATCCTTTGTCTTGGACTTGGAGTATGCACAACTGAATCTGAACACTCCCACCGGGGAACTGGACTGGTCCGAACATTGGAATTCAACTGTCCTGAAAGTTGTGAATAGTTTCTTTGATTTGAAGTCCACAGGCGTAGACCAAGAACCTGATGCTCAAGAATACGGTCTCGATGAGACATTGAATGATGGTGCGCAATTCGTTGATCTTACCGGTTAAGCTTTTCGTTAGAATTCCAGTCTCCATGAGTTTGCGGGCATGAAGAAAGCTTAAAAGCAAGTAGAGAAAATTGACTTTAACTCGAGCGTGGAAAGGCGTGAACTTTTTACACAGCGGTTGTGGTCCCATGCGCGCACATCGCGCCACGAATCGTCGCCCCACAAATAAACCTCGCACCCAAATTCTTGAGCGAAGAAGATGAACACGCTCGCCGCATACGAGCGAGCTCCAGATGGTATTGGTGCAATAGCCAAACAAGCAAGTTTCTGTCCACTTTCCATGTGAAAGATTCTTCACAGAGGAGATCCCTTGTCAGTTTCTTATTTGTCCTTTCGTTTTTGCTTTGGCTCACTAGCATTTTAGGACATGAACAAGTCAAAAAATCCCAAGTCTTGAAAACTTTGTCTGAAGATCACAAGCCCTAGAGATGGTCATTTCTCTAAATCCTAAGCAAACTTATGGTCTTCCTAAAACATGGAGTTCTAGGCAATTCTCTTCTGCCACGACAAGTCACTTGTCAAAATATAGCACGGAAATGGTTACCGTGTTTTGGAAGGAAATTGAACTTGGACTTGTGATCATCAGCATTTCCTCCCACCTGTCCCTAATTTTGTGGCAATGAGCTGTCGGCGGGCCTAAATTTTCCTGGTCAAGAATAGCGCGCCCAACATCTACTTCCACTTTGGACTAACTAGCTAACCGAAATCTCATAAACCATTCGAATCTTTTCTTCTACACCTTTCATACTTACCAAACATCTGAAATCTTGTAAGCCATATTACTTTCATACTTCCCGGACAAAAATTCCAATCTACTAATTTCTTTTAGATCAAGTAGGATCCACACAGTATTCGACTTCACATCGTCAATGCACGCAATACTAGACTGCGGACCAAGGCAAGATTTTTTCCTAGACGGAGGACGGGAGGGGAGCAGTGGGAAACATCTCTTATTGTACTAGAACACCTGTAAACACACGATCCTCATCATTCCCTCAATCCATTTGGATATTTTCTTCTATGCCTTTCATACTTACCAAACATTGGAAATCTCATACACCGTATTACTCATATTTATTCAAGAGTCGTATTTATATATTCCAGGCAATGAATCCACGCACCAGTTTCTCTTAGATCAGGTGGGACCCACACGGGAGTCGTCGGTGCACGCAAAACTAGGCTACCAACGAGGGCGAGATTTTTTCCAAGAGGGTGGGGACGACGTTGATAATCCCTGGACGGGAGGAGAGAGCTCGGCGGCTCCCGCGACCGACAAAAAACCCGCGACATCGGACCCCACGGAGTCGTGGAATCTTTCACGACACTCGCTCTCAAGGAATAAAGAGAGAGAACCCCTCAAATCCCGGAAAGGAGAGGGACAAAAATAGGAGAGGACGAGGACCCCCAACAAGTAAATTCACGACAAGCAGGAAAGAAGCATCATCACCCCCCACTAACTCCAATGCTTTGAAAAGAAGACACCAACGAGATCCACCTCGAACACCTCTCCATCCCAATCTCTCCGACACGCTGAATCCTAGGAACAAAAAAAAGGAGAGAGAAAGAAGGGGAAAGTCTTTGCCTTAAAAATCGTGCCTTTATGCGCTCCGATCTTCCCTCCCCTCGTGCGGAATCTGGTACTTGCGAGGGATCGGCTCACTGTACGGGCGATATAGCGAACTGGGTTGGAGCCGAATCGGCCTGGCGATGAGGGAAGACGATGGTGGTAATTGGTTCACGAAATGGCAAGTGGAGCTTCCCCCGCCTGAGGAGCTCACGCCCTTGTCTCAGTCCCTGATCACTCCTGATCTCGCTCTCGCTTTCGACATCGGGAGAGGCCCTTCCACCAGCAATAACTCGATCTCCGTTGTCGGCGCCAAACAGCGCCACCTGCTGCCCTCGCCGACGCCGCCGCAGCAACTGAGTTCCTCCAGTCGCGATTCGAAGACTGGTGCCGCGGCGGCGCGCCAACCTGGCCCCGTGGATTTTGCCGATTCGGGCGATCTGGGGTCCGGGGGAGGGGCAGGCGGAGGCGGGGACGAGCCGGCCCGGACCCTCAAGCGGCCGCGGCTGGTGTGGACGCCCCAGCTGCACAAGCGGTTTGTGGACGCGGTGGCGCACCTTGGGATCAAGAACGCCGTGCCCAAGACCATAATGCAGCTGATGAGCGTTGACGGGTTGACCCGGGAGAATGTGGCCAGTCACCTGCAGAAGTACCGCCTCTACCTCAGGCGGATGCAGGGATTATCTGGCGGCGGAGGTGGCAGCAGCAGCGCAGATGCCGCCACCGAGCGGTTGTTTGCAAGCGCGCCAGTGCCGCCTCATTTCTTGCATCCAGGCAGGCCGAGTTCGGACCATTTCTTGGCACTGCAGCACCACCAGCATCTTGCGGCAGAGGCTGCCGCGGCAGCAGCCATTCCACAGTACCGCAGGCAAGTGGGCCATTTTGGGTTACCGCCAAATGGACAGTTTGAGCATCCTCTGTTGCAAAGCAGGCAGGGGCAGGTCGCGCATAGCATGGGAGCAGCAATGTCAATGCACAACCCTATTCAGTCCTCTGTTGGAGAGTTGGATTCGGTCAAGGGAAGTGGAGGGAGAAAGGTCCTCACTTTGTTTCCCACCGGAGAAGATTGAGTTTTGGGGTAATCACTAATTTTCTTCCCCCAAGACCTTTCTGTCATCTCCTTAAAAGTTTTACTTTTATGGTGAGAATGATCATTTGTGTCTGTGCTTTCAAGCATTAGTTTTGGCTCATTCATAACTACTGTGCTTTTAGCTTTTTGCTGGGGTTTTTTCTGTTGGCTGCTTGAAATGTGCTTCCAGGGAAACTACTTTTTATCGAAAGGTTCCTGTCACTGAATGTATAGGAATTTGCTGGAGCTGGACTTTTGATGCTGGTAGATTGGCACGATAAGGCCATCTCTGGCTGGGGCAGGTGGGTATTGAGGATTGCAAGCAAATGTTGCCCGGGATTTGTTCTACTTCAGGATAGGATGTTGTGCGCTGCTTGGTGATTGGTAGATCATCAGATTTCAACACAGTGACTTATCACTGCAGCTCCCCATCAATTGGTCTAGGTTCAACTGTTGATGTAAATTACTTGTGTCTGTTGTAAATTCCGCAACTTTAATAGATTTTTTCATTTCATTAGAGTATTTATGTCACTGTAATGTGCCGTGTGATGTAGTTAGCTTTTCTTGATCTCTCACTAGACAATACATAGTTTGTTGATTTACTCCCTCTGAGGAACATCGTGCCGCTCTTTGGCTTTTCCATTCTGTTCCATTAATTTAATCTTATATCAGCTACATATCTTTTAGTAATTGTTTGCTAAACTTCATTTGGTCTTAAAGATGATAAACATCCTCATCATTTCATGTAAATCAAGTGCAAGAAAACTTTTTGTTTTGTCCTTGTATTTTCTCCTCGTATTCAGTTCAGCAGTTCATAATATTCGCTCTCATAGCCATTCCAACAAGTTCCTCGTGTATGAACCTCGTACCTCTTTTCTGAATCACGGGTTTGATTCTGTTTGCTTTCTGGTTCTGATGATAAGAGAATTTCTTAAACGTTTGTCGAAGAAGTTAATGCTATTGCTTGCAGATCCGGCTAGTCGTATTTGAACTATGCTTTCCACTTCTCTTCCGCTTTTCCATCAAAACAAGTATTCATCTTTTGGCCTCTATCTGTTGAACGTATAGAATGGCCATTATCATTGGCGGGTAAAGTGTCCTGCGTGGCTTTCCTGTTTATGTTGAGCAGTCATTTCTATTCTCTTGCGATTAAAGTATCTGAACCAATGTAAAGTTAGAGGTGTCATCAGCAGTCGAAATTTCAATTTAACCCTTCCGAGGATAATTGCACACTAGATCTCATGACTTTGAAATCAGGGTAAGAGCATCTGATGTTACATATCTCACTTCACTTTGAACATATTTTACTTAGAGACGTTTTTTATTGATTTATCATCATCAGGGGATAAAATTCACTACGGTAATGTGAATTTGTAGTTTTTGTGTCCATATCAAGTTGGTTTTCAGGCATCTTACTGATATTTTGTGTGGCTCACACAATCCATCAGTCATGATCATGATTTCGATAGAATACCTGTAAAGTCACTATCAGCATTGTCTTTCTGTCGACCAAACCCATCGAGGAATGGTCATGAACATACTCGATATCTAAAGGACAAAGATGTTTTCCTACATGTGTCATCAGGCTGGTTATTCGATAAATTCCTGCCCTCCTTACTCAAGAGCATACAGCTAAAACAACCGTGCTTCACATTACATACTGTCTCATAGCTTAGCTTGGCATGCTCTTCTTTTTTGTTTGTTCTCTTGTTTTATGGGTTTCCTTCGCTGGATGATTAGCTTGGTGTCATAGTTGGTAATTCTCCTGTACTCTTGAACCCTTGGGAGTGAAGTTTGGGTTACTGAGTGAAGAATGAAGATGCAAAGGGAATGAATACAACTAATCTGTAAGAGTAACGTCATAACAGTTAATACTAGGAGTTTTAGAATAGAATAAATATCTCTTAGGAGTGCTAAAGGTGAAATTAGCCTCTTGTGCACATATCGAGAGCTAATATCGCTCTCTTGATGAGGCCATAGCAAGTTAAAACCAATTGTCAAGCCTAAAATAATCCGTTGTCTTGCTTGATGGACTAGACACCCGAGCTAAGTTAAGCGTTGTACCACATTGTATAAGAAAGTTATTTGCCATATTGTTCTTTGAAACAACTATTGAACGAAAGCTAGTTTGATGAATTCTGCTCGTTAGGCACCGTCTGGGTTGTTCCGAGGCCAAGGAACTACCCGCCCCATGACAAACGATACCAGAGCAAAATCCTTAGGTGGGTGATTCAGGTGGAGCATGTGGTCTTCTCAGTCCTGTAAAGGCAGAGAGTGATCACCAAGGCCAAGAGGGTTGGGACACGTATGGCTCTCGTATAACTTCTAAAATGACAATGGGGACACAGGAAGGAACTAAATTGCTCACTGAATATGGATAATGTTCTTGGATTAATAAGCAAATTTTAGGAGGAGGTTTATTATCTCATTTCCAACAAGGGGGTATCCTCCGTTGGCTTGCTGAAATCAGGAGGAACTTAATAGATGAAAGAAGGTACTACAAAGGAGTACAATTGGCTAGGAATGCCACACTTTTCAGAGAGCACTAGTGACTGGAATTTCGCGAACGGCTTTGATTCGAGGAAGCAACAAATAGAGTGGAGTGACCCATTCTGCTCGATGAGTGTTGCCATCTATGTGAGTCCTAAAGAGTGGCACTGATGGCTAGGGAAATGCAGGGAAGCGACGGAAAAGCCCACAATGAGGGCATTGTGGAATTGAGTGGGGAAGCATGTCACGGTCCATGATTTTTCTGCACTCATGAACTCTTGGGAATGAAGTTTGAGTTTAACGAATGAAATAATGAGGATGCAAAGTGGATGAATGTAACTAGTTCGTAGGAGTGGCATTAAGACAATTAGTGTTAGGAATTCTAGGACAGAATGTGCGTATCTCTTAGGAGCTCTGAATGGGGGGTTGACATCCTGCACACAAATTGGTTGCAAGACTCATGATAAGACCATGACAAACAAAAATCAATTGTCAAGCCTAAAGTAATATATTATTTCGCTCGATGGACTAGCCGTTTGAGCTAAGTTGGATGTGGTACCATCTCATATAAGAAAGCTATTCGTAGTATTGTTTTCTAGAACAACTATTGAACGAAGGTTGGCTTGATGAATTCCGCTTGCTTGGCGCCGTACAGGTTGTTCAGAGGTCGAAGAACTGCTGACCTATGACATTGGCATGCCTCTTTTCCTTAAAGCCAGCTCAATTAGCTACTGAAGTTGGCTAATTCATTGAGCTTTTTAGGTTTATAGGAAGATAAGATCTAATGATCTATCTTATAGATCAAATCTGAAGACTTTGAGACGTGTGGTTACTTGCCCTTGTCAACTAGCCTTCTCTTATTGTACTAGAACACAGGAAAGATGGGTTGTCAGATCCGGTGGGAAACATGCCTTTTCGAAAGCCGTTAGGTTGGACCTCAAAACTTCTGTCTATAACTCATAAAAAGTTAAAAGACCTGTTTAGTGGAGGGCCAGAGGTACGTGGAGACTAATCATTTTCATTACTCAAATCAGTTTAGTGGAGGGCCAGAGGTACGTGGAGACTAATCATTTTCATTACTCAAATCAGTTAAAAAACGGGTTCAAGTCCTGGCACACTGCTGCAGACGAGAACACTTTATGGGTTCGATGATAATGTGACCAGAAGTCTGTTATATCTAAGCAAGTATCGAGGGCAACTTCAATCTGCACTGTACTTATTAGCACGCCCGAAGCTTCAAAACCCAGTTCCCGAACCACCTGGAGGGAACTTTCCCCGATCTCACCTGTTTATTGCACTTGGATAATGCCAACAACTACCGTGAAAATGTGGAGTACGTACGCATGTCAATTTAACTTTAGGGGCCTGAATTTAGCTTTCCCGCATCAAGTCGGAAATGGCAACAGGATCATATTGAGATGGTGGAATGACAATCACCACATGTTAATAAACCAGATATGCAGTATGTACTCTGCCTTGTGGACCATGTGTTTGCCATCCCCAGTGTTATCGTGTTAGGATTTGTGCATGTCAAAAATCTTATGAACTACTACAGAGTAAAGCAGGTTTGTAACCCCAGAAATGCAAAGTGAGACGGGGGAACTTGGACCAACAGAACAGATCATTTATTAGATCAAAGTACAAGATATTCTACTAAATGTTATCGTCAAAAGGAAAGATATAGTACTAGAATGATGAGCAACACCAAATAAATCCCATACAGCAACACCCGATAAGTCCCATACTATAATCGGTATTCAAAAGATGTAAAAGAAAGTCACTGAAGCTTGAAATAGAACAGAGGTTCTAGCCAAACATTGGATCTGAATATATGAAGTCTAACATAAGAAAACTCCTAACAGAACAAAAGTATTTGCATGTGAATCAGTCATACAACACCATAACCTAGCACTAATTAATGGTTTTGCGAGTAATCAAAGCTCAGTGGCTGCTGACAGACTGGGGCCTGCAAAATAAGGGGGAATACGTCATAAACAGTGGGTGTTAGGGAAAACACGCCTTGGTAAAAAATGAATGGTTGGCGACATAAGAGAAAAAGGAGTAAGCTGGCTTCAGGCCAATGCAGCAAAAGACTTGGTTCAAAGGCAAATTCAAGCAAGAACAAGAGACATCATCTTGAAGATTGTCACAGACAGAAAATCCATAAACCATAGGCTAAGATCCAGACAGCAACATAAAAATCTCTAACTCAGCTGAGTGACAAGTATGACATTGAACAGCATCAATGCAGAAAATGAAAGAATTGCCAAGGAACCCAAAAAATAAAGATAAAGCTCTGAAAAACAAACTCAATCTGATTATATGACTAAGAAACAGTAAATTCATTGCAGTCTAAGCTTCCCTTCACATGGCTACTAAAATAGATAGATTAACAGGATATTTTCACCTGGAAAACACCATGCCGGAGTTGATCATATGAGTGTGCATACATCATTGCAGCAGTAGGCCACTGCATGTACCCAGCATCACTTGTATTTTGATTCAATCCCGTCACTCCAAAAGAGTTCATGACAGCACCAGAAGGAGGCATATAGTTAAGTGAAGCTTGAGGCCTCGGCATCTGACCAAGTGGAGTAAATCCAGCATCAAAATGCCCAAAAGGATGTTGAATCTTTTGCATGTTGAAGGGCACCAAACCAAAACTTTGACCAGCAGGGACATTCCTAATGTACCTGTTCCAGTACGGAGTTCATCAAACAAAACACCAATATTGAGATGGCATTGCATAACGCCATGTTGCAGCTACACAAAAACATATTTTTAGGACAAGGGAGAAGGCTAAGCAAAACAAGTGTCATTGTAACAGTTACACAGCAAATTGACAGCATATGCCTGTAAATAACTTTATCAACAGCTTTTCACAACAAAGTGATGAATACTAAAATATGTCACCACTTTTGCTGTGCTTCTTATGATAAATTGTGTTGAATGAGAAGTAACTGATCAAAGGATTAAATCGAGGCTGAGATCAACTCCAGTCACATTGATCTCACGCTCAAAAAGAAGAATACCAATGGAACAGAAAAGACCTTACCTTTCATAACTCCGATCATAATCTGGGTCAGAACGATCTTTTTCTCTGTCTCTAAGAATGGCTACCCTAGATTGTGTGCTGCCATCTCTAATGCCTGTATTCTTATCAACATCCACCATGGCAATCCTGCACAATTCATTATCATCTCTGTTCAAAGATATATTCCTCTGCTCAGTTGAGGTCTGAGAAAATGTATCATCTGAATCAGAACCACTTGGGCTACTGAAGATACGAGCACGTGCTCTATCATACTCCTCTTTCCTCTCTTCCACACTTCGCACTGTGCTTCTTTTCATCCCTGAGTCATTGGCTCCATAAGCAGATGCTCTACTAGGTCGAGGCCTGATAACAATCTTAACCTGTTCAGCCTTATCATCTTCCAACTGTTTGGCAGGAATATCTGATAAGCGGACAGCAGGAAGTCTGCTTCCTGCTGTTTTGATCACCAGTATCCTATTTCCACTGCCATCTAAACCACCTTCCTGAACCATAGTTTGCAAACCATAGTGTTGAGCAACACGGTGTGCAGCTAGCCGTAGGTAAGAAGTTGGGAAGTGCTGAAATTCGAAGTGTTGCTGACCAGCGGTTTGAATGAACTTCCGAACATCGAGTTCCATCCTCAAAACTGACCCATGATACAGCAGAAAATGGTGGAATAGAATTAGATTTCTATGCGCATTAAGTGGTTAAAAAGAGAGAGAGAGAGAGAGAGAGAGATCTAGACAAACAAGACGACAGCTAGAAAGTGAAGACGACAATATTTAGTCTAGTAAAAACCAAAACAACATGAAGTAGTGCAATCATACATCCTTATTAAAACATGTAATAGCCATTCAGTTTACATTCCCTATTACTGCACACTCAGAGACCTGGAGAAGATTTAAGCTCCATTGACTGAAGCTATAAAAGGCATGATTTTGACATAAGATCGTCAGAGATGAAAACGAACCGTCTATTCCTGCCAATTGTGAATATTCTATTTGCTGCTTTAGGTACTCAAACAGTGGCATGCAACCAAAATAGTTTCACTTTCAACCAATGTACAAATAAAGTCAAGGTCACAACTACGCAGTACAGCTATAACTTGAGCATCGTCACTCAAAAGTTGCTAGAGCTGAGCAGATAGGAGAATCATATAAATGTTTCTGACAGTAGCCTTAAGTTTCGGGATAGCAACAAAGAAAACAATTAAGTGATCAGTCAACTGAACCAATGTGCAGGATAAAACCCATGCTGCCTGAACATTTTTCATAAGCTGAGAATTCAGCCTTCAGAGTTCAACCAGAGATCTTGATGAAAGAAATTGCTGAGTTGGAGCGAGCATTGTTTATAAAGCAACCAATAAATGCGGTCAAGTAGAGAGAAGTAATGAGGAATGTCCAACAAAGATTTTCTTTTTTCTTATGGCTTCAAGGGTGCTGAATATAGTGGCATGCTAGTTCATTTAACTTGACAACTAGTGCAAGTCAATCTCTCATGTTAAGGCCACTTATCTTGCATTCTACATTGTAACTCTTCATCCACCCATGATATATGTGAATACCATCACTCGAGAGGTGTAGATAGTCACCATGACTGGCCCAGGAGCAATACATTATACAGGTTGCCAGAATAGCCTTTAGGCTACATTAATTACTAGGATTTTCGGTCCGATACAATGAGATGATAAAATTTAAGACGTGTAAGACATTCAATACATACGGTCCTATCTTATCGGTGATTAACAGGCAACTACAGGACAAAATTGAATTTTCACTGTGACCTATAAGCATAACATTCTAAGGGAAATACACATGGAAGCGGAGATGCATGACGAGTTTCCACATTAAAGCAATAATGAAAATCCTAGAGTTAAACTTTTGCAGATTCCCACAACAGTTTTCACAAGACCCTTTGTCCAGCAGGGCCCCAAGCGACCAATAACAATGCATCGCCCATGGAAAAAGGCCGGGGCTAAGTGAGGCAACGCCATTCAAGGAAAGTCCCCACAAGAATTACCCCCTTGAGAGGGTGTATTTAATCTTATGCTCCAGATAAGACATACCCCCCATGCTAAAATCTCCAGAACTAAGCTTATTAATACCCCGATGTTTCGCCGTTTCGCGATTAAGTCCACTCCCAACAAGAACCAGCATGCCGACAAACACTCCCCCCAAAAAAAAAAAAAAAAAAAAAGACCAGACAAAAGTCGTTTCACTCGATTTCCTCATCTCTCTCAGCTCCGACAGAGGGCAATTGCTCAGAGCAGCCTCAGATCTGAACATCCTGCACAAACCCTACGCCCGATCGAGCCTCTATCAGAAAACCTAACCCCGCACGAAATTCTCCACCGACCCGAAAAGACATAAAAACCAAACCTTCAACGTCAAAAACGACAAAATCCCACTACCCACCCAAGACCCCTCCAAAGGGCGACACCCGATACAACGAAATCCGCAATCGACACGGAACCGCGGCAAGAAAAATCGAGGGAGCTGGCCCAAAAGCAAAGGGGAGCTTACTGGTGAGGCGGTGGCGAGGGTTCTGGAGAGCCTCGACGAGGAAAGGATCCACCATCGCCTCCTTGTCGTTCGGAGCCGCCGCCGCCGCTGCTGCTGGGTCCATGGCTCTTCACCTCTCTCTCTCTCTCTCTCTCTTCCTTACTCCTTCTCCGTCACCGAATTCCCAATTCTCTCTCTCCTCTCGCCTGGAGAGAAAGGGGAAGGCGAGTGTCAGGAAGAAGACGAAGAGGAAGAGGCGTTGAATTCTCCCAGCATCGTAGAGAGAGAAAGGGGGCTAGAGAGGGAAACCTCGCGGGGGCTTATCTCGCAGAGGAGATGGGATAAAAGAGGAAGTCCAAGGAAGGAAATATTTGCAGATTTTTATATCGGGGAAAGAAAAAGACAAGATGGTCAGACCATTGGCTGGGAAGATTTTCGGGTGCGCTCCCGTTTTCGGTGCGCTCTCGGCCTGCCGCCTATCGGGTGCCGCCACGTAGGACGATTCCCGGGAGGGCGTCGGCCGCGTGGGCGGCGATTGGCTCGGGTCGGATTTTTATTTCCTTTGCATGGCCGGTCGAGCCTTATTTGACGGGTCGATTAGCCACGTCGGCCCGATCGGCGCCGGAAATTCCACGTGAGCGGAGTGAAGAGGAAGAAAATTTCAAATTGAAGTGAATACAATTTAGGTGTTTATCAATAAATTTGAAAATTAAGAATTAGAATTTTTCGATTTGACAATGTGGACCACTGAAGATAGAAAAGAAAAAATTATTTCCCCGTTTGTTTAATTTTGGATTTTTAGTGGCTTTTCCCATCATTGTTTATAAATTAAAATAAAAATAAACATATCTTGGGGCATCTAACTTGTTCTTTAGCCAGTTGTGTGATTTTTAGTTTAAATAAATGGATTCTTTAAATCAAAATCAATAAGGGTGACTTTAACAAGCTAATCATGTATCAATACATGTTATTACTATGTCGATGGGTATTAGATGAGATCACTTAATTAACTTGTAAGCTAATATTGGCAAAACATTTCTTTACAGTTATCTCATTGGACGCACAACGATGTCCTTGGTTCCTAAAACAATACTAATGTTTTTTTTTTTGTCGCATCATTTTATCACTTATCGTTCATAGGCTGTCCCTTATCCAATCTAACTTGACTACTACTTCATGGTCCCATATAAGTAGTAACCTGAGACTTGGATATAGTTTCTTCTTTCAGACATCTTTCCAAATATACACCGATCTCCATTTTAGGTTCAAATTTCTCCTCCTCGTCTAGATTTCCCTCATTTTCAATGCTAATTGAAGTATCGAAGGGCAAATACGGGCTCAAAGCATGGATGCGGTCATCCAGTGGTTGTGTGGCTATTCTACGGGCTCAAAGCATGGATGCGGTCATCCAGTGGTTGTGTGGCTATTTACGTGAAAAAAGATCAACTTTGGTTAAGATGTCGATAGTAAAGTATTGACATGTGATATTGCCACTCGATGTCAATTATTGAAGATTTATCATTTGTAAACTTTGCTAAATGCTGGAATTGGAGGATAAACAAGATGTGTCGATTCCTGGATTCGAGTGTCATATTTCTAGCATGGTGTGGTGATTCTTATATCAAGTGGCGTTTTTTTATTTCAATGACTTCGGAAATACTAATCTTTTTTTGTGGATAATGATTATCAACGTGCAAAAAACATACTTGTAAAAGAAAAGATGCGTAGCACTCTAAATTCCAAAGCATATTCTTCATTAGGCTACGTAGCACTCTAGGGAACAAATGGTTTTTTCTAATTTTTTTTTCCTTAGATGAGTTTTTAAGCATTTAAAAATGTTTAATAACTGTCCAAAATTTTTATTCCCGAGAAAAAAAATACTTTTGGTAGGATTTTTATATTTTTTGTTTCTTTTAATTTTTTAATGCTTATAATATATTTTCTTATTTTTATCTTTTATCTTTTATCTATTTTCTTTTCTTCTTCCTCCTTTTTTGTAGCCAGTCGTGGGCCACCGCCATGGCCGGCAACTGGCTCGGCAAGATTCGGTGAGCTCACTAAAGTCTTGCCAAGCTAAGGCAAGGTCTAGCGAGGCTTGACTGGCCACTAGTGCGGCTCAGCCTTACCCAAATTTACAAGGCCGAGGCTCATGATGGTTAGTCAAGCCTCTAGTGAGCTTGCTAGACTTTGCCTAGCCGGTCGTGGGCTACTTCCAACAACAATGGTAGTAGTTGGTGGTAGCTAGTGATCGGCTGAGAGAAAGAAGAAGAGAAAATGAGAAAAGAAAAAAAGAAAAAAGTTGGGCTTGACTATGAAATTATTTTCGGGAACAAAAAACTATTTTTCCTACTTTTTTATTCTATTTCAGATCTATTTTCGAGAATAAAAAAACGAATTTTTGTTCTTGGTAACAAAATATTTATCAAATGGATTTTTGTTTTTTTTCCCGGGAAATAAAAGAATAGAATTAGATATTATTTGGAGTATTACTAAACAGTGCCTTATCTTTTTCAATTTTCAGAGTCTGTTCTGACCAAAAAAACGTCGGAAGTTCATTTTGCAAATCTGTTCTGAGCAGGAGCAGGAGTGTCCGCTTGTGTTTGATTATTATTTTGCAAATCCGATCGCACATTTTCCCGGACATTAGTCAATGAAGTTCATTAATCTTTTATTTGCTTTATTTCCTTCAAAATTTACTTCTCAGCACTCTAAATTCCGGAAACCTGTTCTTCATTATCGTCTTTTCAGTTTCCCTGCCAAATTATCTCCGGTCAAGAATCAACACGAAACCCTTTTTTCCTCATAAAAAACCAAAAGGTTTGGTGAAAGATTTTTTGACTTTTTCCAGCGAAACAGCTGCAGATTGATTTCTCGAGGTGGTTGCAGACCAAGCCCGCGGTTCCGAGTTCCAGCATCAACAAAGAATTAAATTACTTTAACCGAGCGTTGAATTTTCAGCTTTCAACTCCATCGGTATTATAAGTCAGCGGCAGTTGAAAGTTGAAAATCTCGAACCTTTTCCCTCCATCAGGCAGGCCAAAGGCGGTTTCGGTCCACGGCGGGGGCGGGGCGACGGCGCCGTCACGCAGACAGGGCAGGAGCGAGATCCTCCTTGGTTGCCTGAGGATTGGTGGCGTCTTGGAGTTGGCAAGTTGCAATAAGCAAAGAGAATCGACAAATGGTGGGAGACGTGTTCAGAGAGGCGGAGTTGCGCCGTGCGGGCATGAGCAGATATATCAAACGGCGAGAGAGGTCCGATGATGGCGGCGAGAGGCGGTGGTTGTGCCTCGAGAGCGTCGATTGTGCCGTGCGATTGAGAGGAGAGGAGAGAGTCGAGGAAGAAGTTTGGAGTGGAGGAGGCGGTGAGAAAATGAGAAAATAAGAGGAATAGTTGTTCTTCAGCTTTGTGTGAAATTGGATATTTTTAAAGATCGAGATTCAAATTCACACAATTTTCATGTTTGTAGAAAAATCAAAATGTAGAATTGGATAATCGACTTATGCGGACTTGTATTATCTAGTGGCAGCTAGTATTGAGATTCCAATTTCACAATCCGAACATCACAAAGCAATCGAAGTCCAACTCAAATGCAATCCGGCGATGGTTACCGCAGCCAGTTGTCGTGGCTGCCATCGTCCGTCAGTAGTCATCAGCCTTCGCCATTCGCTAGAATATGCTATCACCATCGCCATCGCCATCGCCATCGCCATCGATGAGAAGTATCGGGCTAAAACTTTTTGCAATATAATCTCATTCCGAGAAATGGAAATCCAGCAAATTTCTTGACACGGAACTAAACGAGACATTAAGGAGCTATTTGGTAACATGTCGAACAGTATCTAATTTTGATTTTTTTATTCTTGGGAGTAGTTTTGGAACAAAATCGCGTTTGGCAAAATTTTTGTTCCCGGTAACATATTTGGAGTGAAATTAAGAATAAAAAAAAAGTTAATTCTTGTTCCGGGAATAAATTTGAAAATCAAAACTAACTCTTTTTCTTCTTCCCTCCGCCATCCTGTGACCACGGCCCACTGCCGCTCGCCGCAGTCCGCCACCACCCACCGCCGTTCGCTATCCGCCACCGCCAGTCGCCGTCCGCTGATTTGGCGAACTCACCGGAGACTCGCCAGGCTAGAGCAAGATTCGGCGAGCTTATCGGAGACAAGCCCAGCCATCGGCGAGGCTCGCCTAGCCCCGCCGGTGGCCAAGTGGACCTTGCCCAACCCCAGCAAGGCTCGCCTGGCCACCGGCAAAACTCTCCCAGCCCCGCTGGTGGCCAGGCAAGCCTCGCCCAACCCCGGTGAGGTTGGCCTGGCCACCAACGAGGCTGGGCCAGCCTTGCCCAGCTGCTGGTAAGGCTCAGCCGACGAGGGCCAACGACGCTTCGGTGAGGTTGCCCTCGTTTGGCTGGTCGCCGATCCGGCAATCGGCCACAAAAAGAAGAAGAATAGGAGAAAAAGGAAAAAAAATACAAAAATTATTTAAAAATTAAAATAAATTGATTTAGAACGTAATCAATGAAGACGATCAAACGCTTGATTTATTCCAAAATCGAAATTTTGGATAGTTATCAAACGCTTAAAATCTTAGAATGCTTTAGAAAATAGAATAAAAAGAATCACTTTTGATTAAAATCTACTCCCGGGAATAGAATTGTTACCAAACGCGCCATAAATATTTGGCTTTCATATTCTTTGGATTTATATTATCAAAAACCAAAAATCGGTATACCTATAATAAATTTCTCAAAATCGGTATGCCTACAATAAATTTACTCAAAATTAATTTTTTGATTAACTCGTATTGTTCCCTTAGCCCTGGATTGTCTTGCAATACCTTCTATAGCTTGGCCCACAACAGTACATTGACCAATTATAAAAAAATTCAAATCGGCACACATGTGATAAATTTACACTATTGTTAGTTTTTGTTGGAATTTACAGTCACATTGTTGAATTGGGTGACATATGATAATTGATGAATATTTTACCCTTCATTTGTCATAAGTGAACCAATTTGTGATTTTTCTTGGTATTTATTTAATTTAAAGGAAACTGATGGAGGATGTAATTGTCATAATTGAATTAGTTTGAAATAAAACTAATGCAGGTGTACTAATTTGAAGTTTTTTTATCAATAAATTAATTTAAAATAAATTTATCTTAAATATATTAGTATGAAATTTTTCATAGTATTGATCATATATATATATATATATGTATTTTTTTTTTATTTTTTTTTGGCACGAATACATAACGATGGAATCACGAGGCGAGGTGGGGCTGAAAAGTGAAAACCACGTTAGTAGAATGACCCTTTTGCTCTTAGCAAGAATGAAATTCCCAGGGAAATCATATATTCTATTACATTGCGTTTAGACTCCAGTACATCCGAAAAGACCGGCCAAAATATTTCTTTTCAGGAATCGTGCCTTAACTCCTAAGAAACTCTCAACAGAGCCACGTGACCACAATTCTCCTCACACTATTGAAAAAAACGGTGCATCTCCTTTTCCTAGCGGTCGTCTTTGTGAAGCTCTTTTTTTAACACAATACATATTACAAAATTTAGTGAGGTAGAATGTATATTTGACTTGATTCTAGTTTCCCTCCGGTCTGAAAACCAACTAAAACATAGAACAAAACAAGATTGAAGTCTACCGAGGCTCCATAGAATAGTAGGACTTGTGATCCTTTTGAAAACTATTCGGTTAGAATGAAAACTTAACAATCGTAGTTAGATAACTCTGATAAGGTGTTAAACGTATAGGCTTTTTGAGTAGTTTTCTTAAATAATTCAAGAGCAATGTCGGAGTCAATGTATATTTTTAGCGACGTTTGATTGAATTTAAGTTGCAAGAGAAATTGAGCAAATTCGAATGATTCATGGAGCAAATTACAAAGTTGCTATTTGAAGTTTTTTCACGCATTTATATAAATGATTTTTATTTTTAACACATTAATTACACATAGCACGAGAAATATAGTACAGTGGAAATGATGAACTCTCTTTTATCGAGGCGTTTTAATTAATTCTCTGCAGGTGCTTAAAATATGTTCATTTCTTTTTAAGCCTCGGTGGCACTAAAATCTGAAGTTTCTATTGAGAGGTGAGGATCAAAAGAGGATAATAAAAAATAATGGAAAGCACGGGGGAAGAAAAAAGGACGGGTAGGTGGCGTGAGGGTAACGAAATTGCGCGTGGAAGCAAACAATCCGGATCCGAAGTTTCCAGACACCCGGCCATCCTCACTCTAAACCCCACAACAACGTGTCCTTCGGTTCGGATCTGTTGAGGTCGACGGGGTCATCGCCTCCGTGTCCTTTCTCCACTTCCGCTTTCCACCCACGCGCTGTTCCTAAACCCATTGAACGGGTCAATCGGGTCGGGTCCTAACTAATTAGGCCCAAATAGACCTATCAAATTTTTATTTTTTTTATCGGTTTTACTATACTCCTACTCTAATACTCAATCTTAAACTTTTACCTTGTCTTTTACAGAGCGTAGGAGTCAAAACCTATTCCTAAAATTAAATCATCCCCACCTCAACCCCCTGAGTTCCAAGTTTAAAGGGTGGCCATTAGGACAAACCTTAGTTGTTGACTTATTAAATTCATTTTAATCCATTTTTCAAATAAATACAAATTTAATAAATTATACTTAACTAATATTTACCTAACCTACGAAAACTCATAACCAAATAGAAGGGAGAATGTGGTGTGAGTGAAGCGAGAAATTAAAGAGAGTCATAAAATTGGGTTGATTGTAAGTAAGTTGTAAATCAATTTATGATCTATTTAGCACCTATAGGAGTTAAGAAATGCGTTTATAACCTATTTAATCAATTTAGCTATTCACTCCCTCTGCTAAGGACATAGAGATTGGGTTCTAATAGCTTGATTCCTACTATAATTTAGTAATTTCGTGTTTGTCGAAAAGTTATGTTGAATGAAAAATAGAAGAGCATATGAAAAAGATGTCAAGGTGATTAAGAAAACATTACCATTTTTATTTTGAGTACCATTCGAATTTTGACATGTATGGGTTTTGTGATAGACGAGTTGACTTTTAATTTGATTGTCAAGACATTACTATTCTTCATGTAAAGAATTTTCAAGGAGTTTTGAACAATTGATGTTATCTCAATATGTTTTTATCGATTTTAACCTTCATTGTTATATGATTGACACATATTCTGAATTATTTTGTGTATGAATTGTCATATGTGAACAAAAAAAAAAAAGGTGTAGTCTTAAGAGAAAATAATATCAGGAAAGTGCACATGATGTGCTACATAGGAGCAAATCTTTATTGTTGTTTTGCCGGAATTAAATTCCTTTTACCAATCCAAAGTTTAATCAATGGAGCCCAAGAGAAGGTATAGATATACTTTTGATTGAATTTAACCAATGTCAAGATACACAAAAAATTGTCAAGATCTAATCGACGATAATAGTATATAATCTTCTTGGATGATTGTATCCAAAAAAATTGCGAATTCTTTCAGGCTATTGATGCCTCAAATTGTCATTGTTCTCGCCAAATTATCTCTCATGAAAAATGAATGTATCTAGAAAAGATTTTACGTGTCGATAATACATACAAAAAGAATTGTCATTTTTTCAGTGTAAACAGTAGTAAAGGAAATATTAAATACTATTTACCCAAAGAAGAATTTATATATTTTTTGCGTTAGAGAGGGGTACGGGCGTGGACGCACGCGCCGAGAGCGAACGTGGGCGAGGAGGCGTAACGCCTTTGCCACGCAAAGCGGGGAGGGTGGGTTTTTCCACGGAGGAGGAGCGAGTCTCCTCCGTCTTCAATACGAGTCCGCAAAACCCCCGAAAGACTTCTGACTTATCCCTCCCCGTCCTTCCCTTTCCCTCGCTCGTTCGCTCGCTTCCCGTCCCCCTTCGCCCTCCTCGCGCAAACCCTAGCGATGGCCGATCCGGCGGTCTCCGATCCGCCGCCGCCGCCCGCCGCCTCGGGCCCCGACCCCGTGGTTCCGGCCGACTTCGATTGCCTCCCGATCCCGCCCCTCGATCCCCTGTTCTTCTCCGAGGGCGCCGGCCCCGACTCCGGCTCGATCGGCGGCGGCGCGCCCCAGCCCTTCGATTCCGATCTCGCCTTCGACTTCGGCTTCGGGGACAATGGGGACTTCGAGTTCACCTTCGACGGCCTCGGCGATCTCTACCTCCCCGGCGAGGACGAGTCCTTCCTCATCCCCTCCCCCGCCGAGAACCCCGAGCAGATCAATTGCGCATCTGGTTCGTCTGGAATCTCCGGCGACCGGGCGTCCGCCGATGTCGCCGGGTACTTGAATTGCCCGCCGGCGATGTCTGGTAGCTACCGATCGGGCGATCACAGGGCGAGTCCTGAGAATTTGTCCAACGTTCCGTCGCCGGACTGCGATGTCTCCGGTGATCGGCAGTTTTCGGGTGGTCCGGTCTCGTCGCAGGGGTCGGGGAATGGAGGAGGCTCTGGCTTGTCGGATGATACCAATCCTCCTTCGCCATGTTCCGGAAGCTTCGAACGCGATGTTTCTTCCAAATTGGCCGCCGATGAGAAGGTGAAAGCTGAGGAGGAGATGTCTAATGCCTTTCTGGCGAAGCGGAAGAAGGTGCAGGATGATACAGTCTCTGAAACTCGGAGCATTAAGTACAGGCGATCAGCAGAGGCCGCGGTCAGTGTGAATGATTCGCAATGCAACGACGAGGACGAAGAGAAAAAGAAAGCGAGGTTGATGAGGAACCGCGAGAGTGCGCAGCTCTCGAGACAGAGGAAGAAGCATTACGTGGAAGAGCTTGAGGAGAAGGTGAGGTCCATGCACTCCACTATTGCGGAATTGAATGGCAAAATATCGTTCTTCATGGCTGAAAATGTCAGCTTGAGACAGCAATTGGGTGGTGGCGGAATGTGTCCGCCTCCAGCACCGGGAATGTACCCTGCGCCTCCGATGGGACATATGGCTTATCCATGGGTTCCTTGTGCACCTTATGTCATGAAAACGCAAGGATCGCAGGTGCCTTTGGTCCCAATTCCTAGATTGAAACCTCAACAGCCTGTGTCGGCTTCCAAAGCAAAGAAAGTTGAGACTAAAAAGAGTGAGGGTAAAACTAAGAAGGTTGCCAGTGTTAGTTTTCTTGGTCTGCTGTTTTTTGTCTTGCTTTTCGGAGGTTTGGTTCCAATGGTGAATGTCAGGTTCGGTGGAAGAGGGGATTCAGGTGCTGGTAGGTTTAACTACTTAAATGATAGGTATTATTATCATCACAAAGGTCGGGTTCTGGCTGTTAATGGACATATGAATGGTACTTATTATGGCACTGGAAGAGGTTCTTCCGGTGGAACATTCGGTACTGGTTGTAGTAGAGGCTCTGGTGGCAGGTCAGACTATAAGATCACGAGAAAAGATAGAGAATCTATGCCCAACATGAGCGAGCCTCTTGTTGCCTCTTTGTATGTTCCTAGGAATGATAAGCTTGTGAAAATTGATGGCAACTTGATAATTCATTCTATTATGGCGAGTGAGAAGGCTATGGCATCCCACGCATCCGGTGAAACAAAGAATGATGGGATTACTGATCCGACAACAAGGCAAAATCTGGCCTCTGCATTGGCTCTTCCTGAAATTGCAAGGGCGAACTCCCGTACTTATGGAAAACCAACCGAAAGGCAGAGGGCCCTTGCTTCTGGGAATGGCGATCCATTGAAGGAGCACATGAAGTCAAAACCAGCAGATGGTAAGCTGCAAGAGTGGTTCCGTGAAGGCCTCGCAGGTAATGATGGTACTTTGCTTTCGGTGTCTGTGTACATTATACCCACGTTAGAGTCTTTTGGGTTTGATGTAAATCTACAAACAGATATTCTTTTCACCAAGTAACCTTCTTTTTTCGAAACTCTGTTACTATCCGTGTTTGAATGATCAGTTTATATTGTGCTTAATGCATCAGAGAATAGATTCACTTCAATGACGTAAGCTGGATCTATTGTTCACTAGTGTGAAATGTTAAATTGCTGAGGTTTTGGCAGCTTGAAAATTGCTAAACTATCTTTGTTTTTTCCTATTGAAATTGATTTATTGCTTCCAGTGAGGATTTAGGCACCGATGTGTTGTTGATTGAATTCAGCTTTTGTCAGCTGCATAATTTGTCTTCTTCATATATGGGTTGTCTTGCTGATGTTTCCTAGATCTTATTTAGGCTGATCCGTTGATTGCCATCTGTGAAGCTATTATGTTTCAGTAGCACATTTTTTTCCCTTTTGACATTGCTTTATCTATTATTAATATGTAAGATTATGATCCTTAGTCTCTTTATTCCCTGCGTTCTCTCCTTTATAAATATGGATTGCCAATCTGATACATACTTCCAGATATAGATAATACTTGTCTTTAGATTGCCATTCATGCAGCTATGTTATTTTGGTTGAAGTTTTACTTTTGTTACATACCACTTTATTTTAATAAATGGTGAGATCTGATCCTTAGTATCTTCATTCTTTCATGTTCTTCGATTTTTTCCGAGTCATCATTCTCCTATAAGGGTGATCTCTCTAAGGCTGAGGGTCTATGTTCTACTTATGTCGTAGATCACAATATTGTACTTATTTTGCATCATGGCTAATAATTATTTTGTTGCATTGTCATTCAAGCTGCTGCTTCAAGCAAATTTTTTGCCTTCATTATCTTTCGTGTGGGTGGTTGAAATTAGGTTGTAGATTACTTGTTTTATTCTGTAATTTTTCCTGCAGTGTTATTTTGAAGATGCATATCACGTATTCCTGTGAATGAGCGCGGCCATTTTTTCTTGTTGCAGGGCCTATGCTGAGTTCTGGCCTGTGCACTGAAGTATTTCGGTTTGATGTCTCCTCGGCTAAAGGAGCCATAGTACCTGCTTCTCCAGTTGGTAACGTGACTACTGAAAATCGTCGGAACGCCACTCATGCGGGCAAGGGGAGAAACAGAAGATTCCTTCACAATTTGCCAACCCGCTTTGCTGGGTCCAACTTCAACGTGTCGGAGGAGCGAGCGAGGAGGAACTCGAAGACTCAGGACCTTCCAACTAACAAGTCTCTTTCCTCGATGGTGGTGTCTGTACTTGTGGATCCCAGAGAAGCCGGAGACGGCGACGTTGATGGCATGATGCCACCGAAGTCCGTGTCTCGCATTTTCGTGGTGGTGCTAATGGATAGCATCAAGTACGTGACGTATTCCTGCGTGCTTCCGCGTGCCGGTCCTCATCTGGTGACCACTTGAGGTGGAGAGAAGTTCGAGAGGTGCGGCGACGACATGCTGCTCCAACTCACAGTTTTGTATATATGTCAGGGAGACGAGCTAATATGACGGTACTTTGAACCTCTTTGCGGGGGTTCCTGGAAGCCGTTGAACTATCTAACTCCTGCTTATCCTATCGCTTCTCCGACCTCGAGTTCTATGTTTAAGGGTGATGGGAACTTGAGTTCTTTGGGTGGTGTGGTGGGATGTTTTTCTAATCAATAGAATAAGGCAAATTCAGTTCGACGCACTATTGTATCTTCATCAGCAACTGGAAGCTATCGGCTTAATGTAGTTTATTGTAGCATCTAGCGTAGTAATCCCTACTGCTATCTGCTTTTGGCATTTCGATCGGCTGGCCCGATCATGGTCATCTTCATACCTTTTGCTTTCCATTAGGGTTCAAGAATTTCAAAATGATCTCGAGTTCATTTCGTTAGACATTTCAAGCGTTTCGATCGAGCTGTAGATGCTATTGCCGAACGTCCATGATGGCATTCTGTGTCAGTCTTAGCCACGTAACAATCCCGTGTTCGAAGCCCAATCCGAGAAGCTCCAAAATGTTATTTTAAAGAAATAATGTAATAGTAAGCGAGAGTTTTTTAAATAGTAAGGTAAATATAATTGATCGATGACATCGTACTAATCGCGTCGCTAGAACAATGTACCTTTTGTCGCTTTGACGATGGGGAGCTTGCTTTGCTTAAGGAACATCGATGGCACCAAACCTAGTCTCGCATTGCCGTGAGTGTTGAGAAAGTCTCCCCAATTTGATCTCAGCCCTCCATCTGCTCCACGTGGACGCCGATGTGTAATTTACCGAATATTTGTCGTCCTTCATAATAAACAAATTCAATTTTTTTTAAAAAACAAATGAGAGAAAATTCCTTCTTCTTCTCGGAGTTTTTCCCGAGAAAACGAGAGAGAAAAGCCACTCCCCCTTTCCTCGGCATAAAATTTCCCCCAGATCAATTCGCGTCACCAGCGTTCAGCTGGCAATTCCAGGAAAACGGACGAAGGAGGAGAAACAGCGAAGCCGCGCGGCTCCATCGCCAAGCTCCAGCTCCTTCTTCCGATCGGCTCGCGAGCTCGTATCCAGCCATGGAGGTACCGAACGATTTTTTTTCTTTTTTTTTTCGAGGATAGGCTTCGCTTTACAAAAGCTAGATGAGAAATTCGTGCCTGCGCATTCGCGCCGCTGCCGTTGCCGCGGCCGTCGAACGGCGGCCGCTATTGCCGGTATCTCGGCCTATCTCCGCCTGAAGAGGCCGAGATACGGCCGATTGCGGCATTTTCCCATTTTTACCCTACGCGTTCGCCGCCGCGTCGGATGCTATGAGGACGAATGGTTTTCAGAGGTGCATTGGCGATTTCGTTTCAGTTCGTTGTGCTATTCTTTTTTTTTTTTTTTTTTTTCGATTTTTGAACTGCGTCCTGTGGTGGATTGGTGGAGAGGTCTCTCCCGTGTGTGTCGTGGCTGTGGAGATTTTCGCTGTGCGTCGTAGTGTGGATCGATTGGTGGCAACCTGAACTCGTTGCAGTCACCGATAGCGATTTGGGCGTGGCTGTTTAGTGATGTCAATCTTCTGATATGTGTGTTTTTCGAGCAACAGCTTCGTCATCTATCCATTTCGTTTTTCTTTTTAGCCATTGTCAGCTAGGACAGCGTTTGTCCGGGCAAAAGTAAGTAGCGTTGTGTAGCTCCGGGCAGATTGGATTTGTTTTGTCTTCCTTCTCCGTGCCATGGTCGTAGTCTTGCATTTTTTGATTGGTAGTCCTCTATATTTTTGTAGTAGAAGTTCTGCGTGTGTGCTAATCATCTGTAGCGGTCTGCCATATTAAACAGGAATTGCCAGACATAAGGAAATGATTGCAACCTGCGAATAGTGCGCTTTGAATTGTTTATCAAGGTATTTAAGTTGGAAATGATCTTTCTCTTTTGTTTCTATATTTTTGAAGTGTGGTGCTATAGCATGATTGGATTTATTGGGCTAACCCTTGACATCTATTCAGTTTTTGCAGTGTCTTTTTATGATTGGATCTGAAAGATGAATGCAAAACCTAAGAGGAGGACCGTTGCAGAGAATGGAGATGGGGGAGAGGACCTGGTCCTTGCAACTTTGATTGGTAATGGTGAGGATTTGGGTCCCCTTGTGCGACATGCCTTTGAAATGGGACGCCCCGAATCACTCCTGCAGCAGCTCAAGCATGTTATGAAGAAGAAAGAAGTGGAGATCGAGGAGCTTTGTAAGACGCATTATGAGGAATTTATTCAAGCTGTTGATGAGCTCCGTGGCGTGCTTGTTGATGCTGAAGAACTCAAAAGCGAGCTCTCCAGTGACAATTTTAAGCTGCAAGAGGTTGGGAGTGCTCTTTTGATCAAAGTTGAAGAACTTCTTGAGTCTTATTCAATAAAAAAGAATGTCGCGGAAGCTATAAAGATGTGTAAGATCTGTGTGCAAGTCTTGGATCTCTGTGCAAAGTTCAATGGTCACTTTTCCAAGGGGCAGTTTTATCCTGCATTAAAAACTGTTGATATTATTGAGAGAAATTACTTGCATAATATCCCTGTCAAAGCTCTTAAAATGGTTGTCGAGGAGAGAATACCCCTTATCAAATTGCATATTGAGAAGAGACTAAGCAGCCAGTTCAACGAATGGCTTGTACAGATAAGAAGCTCTGCCAAAAATATCGGGCAAACAGCGATAGGACATGCTGCATCAGCCCGCCAACGGGATGAGGAAATGCTGGAACGTCAAAGAAAGGCTGAAGAGCAGAGTGTTTCTGGGATAGGAGATTTTTCTTATTCTCTTGATGTTGAAGAACTGGACGAGGAATTTGTGTTAAAGTTTGATCTTACCCCTCTTTATCGAGCATATCACATCCATACTTGTCTGAGAACCCAGGAGCAGTTTCGTGAATACTACTATAAGAATCGACTACTGCAGCTTAATTCAGATCTGCAGGTATCGTCTGCACAGCCATTCGTCGAATCTTATCAATCATTTTTTGCTCAAATTGCGGGTCATTTTATTGTAGAGGACCGTGTCCTGAGAACTAGTGGTGGGCTCTTAGTTGCTGATCAGATCGAGACAATGTGGGAGACTGCTGTTGCCAAAATGACTTCAGTACTGGAGGACCAATTCTCTCATATGGATTCTGCCACCCATCTCCTACTTGTGAAGGATTATGTTACTCTGTTTGGGGCAACTCTTAGACAGTATGGTTATGAAGTCGGGTCTCTTTTAGAGGCTCTGGATAATAGCCGAGACAAGTACCACGAGCTTCTTTTGGAAGAGTGCAGACAACAAATTATAGGTGTTCTTGGCAATGACACTTATGAGCAGATGGTGATAAAAAAGGATGCTGATTATGAAAATAATGTCCTCTCTTTTCATCTCCAAACGTCTGATATCATGCCTGCATTCCCTTATATTGCACCATTTTCGGCAATGGTACCCGATGCTTGCCGGATTGTCAGATCGTTCATCAAGGGTTCTGTTGATTATTTGTCCTATGGAGTGCATATAAATTCATATGACCTCGTGAAGAAGTACTTGGACAAATTCTTGATTGATGTGTTGAATGAAGCTCTACTGAATACAATTGAGAGCAGCAGTATAGGTGTATCTCAAGCAATGCAAATTGCTGCAAACATTGCTTTTCTTGAGAGAGCCTCTGATTTTTTTGTTCGACATGCTGCCCAACTTTGTGGGATCCCAATCCGATCGGTTGAAAGGCCTCAAGCTGGTTTGACAGCTAAGGTGGTTCTGAAAACCTCAAGAGATGCAGCTTATATTGCTTTGCTGAATTTGGTTAACTCCAAGCTGGATGAGTTTATGGCACTTACGGAACATATTAATTGGACGACAGAGGAGATAGCCGAAAATGGCAATGAATACGTAAGTGAGGTGCTTATTTACCTCGGCACTCTCTTGTCCACAGCACAGCAGATTTTGCCCTTGGATGCTTTGTGCAAAGTGGGAAATGGGGCTCTTGAGCACATCTCTAACTCTATAGTGTCAGCTTTCCTTAGTGATAGCGTGAAGAGATTCAATGCAAATGCTGTCATGGGTATCAACAATGACTTGAAGATGTTGGAGTCATTTGCAGATGAGAGATTTCACAGCACAGGCTTGAGTGAAATATACAAGGACGGTAGCTTTAGAGCGTGCTTGTTGGAAGCAAGGCAATTGATAAATCTTCTACTGAGCAGTCAACCAGAGAATTTCATGAATCCAGTGATCCGAGAAAAGAATTACAGCGCACTGGATTATAAAAAGGTGGCTACTATCTGTGAGAAATTCAAGGATTCCCCAGATAGCATCTTTGGGAGCCTCTCAAACAGAAGTACAAAACAAAATTCGCGAAAGAAATCTATGGATGTGCTGAAGAAGAGACTGAAGGACTTCAACTGAGATTGCCTGACACTGGCTTTGGTAGATTTAGGAATTTTAAAGCTTTTAATTTTTTTTTCTAATTATCTCCCTCCAAAAATGTTTAGCATGGTATGGATTCTTTAATTTCCATGACGTTTTATTATGATAATCTCTTATCTTGCATTTTTATGTACCATATGTGGCTTTCTCCATGTGTTTTTTTCCTGATCTCGACCAACATACAGCGAATTGAGGAATTATGGCTGCAGTCATCATATTTTATTGCAAAAATTACATTTTTTAATACTTGACATTGAATTTCTGGGAAGTACTCTGTTCTACTCCTTATTGACTTTGGAATCCATGAAATAGATGGCAAAGTTTCATTATCCAATGTTAATGTTGAATTTCAGCATCCAGGACTATCTGTTTTGGTGTTCTATGCACATTAGATTTTATAATTTCAACAATTTAGGGATTCTTTTTAACCTAGCCAAGCGGTATGGAGTTGCTAATTGAGAGCACTATAGGGAAGGCGAAGAAATAAATGCCTTTGGTGGAGGGCTTGTGGAAATCATTTCCTTTACATGTCCCATTCACTTGCTGAAAGTGTTGTGACTGTTGAAGGTTTAGCGAGATATCTTCGGGTAGTAATTTAGCATAACTTTCAGTCTTTCAATGACTGGACTGAAGTTTCTTTTTTTTTAGATAGCTAAGTAGCCTTAACAGGCGAAGAGTTTGTTACAGTAAATTAGCTTTGAAAGGTATGCTTGTTTTTCAAATCTCCAAAAATCTGACTTACCACCCACTTAAGATGAATCTCTGTGCTTCAGGGTTAGCTGAATGTGGACCTTGTTCACATCATTTTGTTAGGCTTGACAGAAGATTCGATGAAATGGGTAATTGGAAGCTGCACTTTATCGTGAAGGTAGGAGCTTCACCTGGCAGAAAGTGGTGTGAGTTAATGATATTAATCTTTGGAGTGAGTGTCAGAGACATGCCGGAGCACGATAACTGGGGGATTTATTCTCCCGGTGGATAGGGTTTAGGAAAAGGGAGCTGCAGTGGCCTCCGCAACATAAAAATCGCCGCTTAGTTGTGCCTCCAGAGCAGTCCTTTCTCTGATGTCCGGAAATGCTAAAACAGCAAGTTGGCAGCAGAGCTGATCACTGCTAATTCTATGTCAAGTGATAATAGGAGCCCTCGCTTAAATGTAATAAATTGGCTTTTACTCTGCAATATCAATTATCCCACTAGTTTTTGGGAAAAAGAAATTAGCATCTTTATGCTTACAGTCGCAAGTTCTCTGTAATGGGATTTGATAGATGCAGCAGCAGCTATGAGTTTCATGTCGGCAAATTCAATGAAGGTGATGAGATCAGAGTAAATAACGCAATGTGCATGCATTGACTTTTGGGCAAAAAGGTGAAGGCGATCGATCACCTGTCAGAGGGTAAGCAATGGCATTTTCTTCTCTTTTGCATGTTTCTTTGTGGTTCCACTCTTTATAAGTATATTAGTATTCTATCTGAGTGGTGATATTTTTTTGCTTGGTCAGGAGCAAAAACAATCGATTGGAGCTTGAAATTGCTTCAAAGTGGTGTTTAGTGGAGTATTGATTCCTCATCGATCAGCACGCTTATCTTGCATCTAGATGTGCATTTGTCCCGAACCCCAGGGAGTTATGCAGACGTTGGTTAATCAGTATTGATTATGACCATTCAATTTAACCGAGAGAAGGTAAAGAGTGTCATGATGCGGTGTATCTATTAATGTTGTTAATGTGATTCTCTAATGGTCAACATTTTCTGTATATTCGGGCTACTTGTCTCGGGAAACAGTCTAAAGAAATAGCAGTTGGCTGCTAGCCATAGAGACCATCAGGTGCTGCTTCCCTTTTCTCATATTTTGAGGAATTTGAACCTTGGAATCCAAAATTATGGCCCAAACGTTAAATTATTCATATAATTCTCAATGGGCACTGCCTTATCTTTCTTATCTGTGCAGCCTTAAAAAATTGGTTCTTTTATTCATCCTGGTTTAGTGTTTACTTCGTTTATTGTTGTTTACTGTGTTTTTTATCTGTCTACATACGTTTATGATTGTTTACTGTGCTTTTCATCCAAGAGCAAGGGCCAATCTCATTCCCCTAGCTTAAGGTGACTACCTCGGTTTTTATTTCTCGAAGCACTAAAGATTTCACAAGTTTCCATAATTCTCACGGGACGATGGGTACCAACTTCTCTAACCCTCGTACCCAGTTTTATATCTTAATTTGAGTTCTCTCTCTCTCTCTCTCTCTCTCTCTCTCTCTCTCTCTCTCTCTCTCTCTCTCTCTCTCTCAGGCGGAAGTGGAACTCTGAACTGGCCACAGGAATGATAGCATCGTTTGCTAGTAAATTATATGCAAGAAATTTGTGGGGTGCTAGTACTTTGCTTATTTTTCTTGCCTGATGATTCATCACTGACAGGAGCACAGTGGCCATTGTTGGTCAAACCAAAGAAGCGGAAGAAAGAACAGGTATGCTCCTACTTTGTCACCGGATATAATGGGGCACAAGGGGCATGATAGCATCGTTTGCTAGTAAATTATATGCAAGAAATTTGTGGGGTTCTAGAACTTTGCTTATTTTTCTTGCCTCTTGATTCATCTGATAATGTGGAAATCCCACCGCCCGGCGAGAGATCACTGTACAATCGATAATGACATCTATAGTAGACAGCCTTACAAGACAAAAAACCAGCTAGCAAAAAATATTAAAATTCCACCCACATATGGGGACAAATAATCATCATCGTAATTGTCCTAGTTCCTCCAATATCGAGGCTTTGGTTCTATTGCCAATCTGTACATTTGTATACCTTTGTTTCTGCCACGGATTTATATCTTTAAATCCGAGCTTACTTAAGAGGTAGAAGATCCAAATTAGGCCGAAATACCTACAGATTATCTTGTTATCTTAAGTTAGAACTATCTTAGAGCCTTTTAGTATTTATAATTTCCTCCTTTACCAGAAAAGGGATATGCATGATTAGCAAACCGAGATTATAGAAGTTGCAACTTGCTATTTTGTTCGTCTTTTGTGGGTGTAAAGTTGGCAGGTGATGCAAGGCCATTCGGATCAGGACAGCTCACTGGTTCATCAATGGAGGATCTGGAATGTCAACACGTCGGAGCGCGATTTCAATGAAATTTATTGTAAATAAATGGACGGGTGACGGTGATGAGAAGCCAATGTACACAAAAAGAAATCGTGAATGGTTACAAGACGCCTACTTCATCACGCGGATGCACATCTTCGTCTCGATCTCCATGATTGACAACAACCGAGCGCATGTGGGGTCTGGTCTTTTTTCACAAGCATCCCCCATCACGGGACTTCACCAGCAAAGCGGTCCCTCTCACCTTTTTCTATTCCGCTTGAATTCGGTCAACATCGTTTCGTACTCTCCATAGAAAACTCACGTAAGCGGGGACGTCACTCTTCGTGTCTGGACTCGCATGAATGTTGCCGAATCCACCCATGTGTCCCCGCACTACAATGTCCCGCTGCACGTCCTCTGAGAAGAGTCCCAATCGTCTCAGCCTTCCTTTGTCAAATTTGTCCTCTTCCTGCTTGATGGAGCTGCTTTGATGGTTCGGAAGGTTGAAAACCAATTTTCCTGGTGAACATGATTGAATCTTAGAATCTCTCCTCGGATCTCACTTGTGAGCCCCCCACCCGCTATGTTAGTTTTCTTCAGCATGGACAAGCCTTCTTCACATTGTGCGTTGCTGATAATGTTTTGTATGCCCGTGGAGTAATTTAACGTATGGTCTTGCTCGTTCGGGCGGCGAATGAGTCGTTCGAAGTTAAGTGAAAGCCAAACTCCGCCCTGGATTATTGAAAGAGTCCAAAACGGAGGGCCAGTATAACCTGTTTAAGACCTGCATGCGTAGTGGTGACGACAGACAACGTGGCTAAAGACATTCACTGGAAAACCTCTGTTCTTTGCACGTAACGTTTCACGTGCGAGATCACTCTCCGCAGGTTGCTGTTTCTAAAATATGATTGTCGGCATCATGTCATGTTTGCTCCCGGTCGTGGACAAGGATAATCTCCATATATTCGACGTTTATAGAATCGAGACAATATTCTTCTCGAGCAGGAAGTAAGAGGCTGCACCTATTACCTAATACTGATTGTTTTCTCAGCAAGGTTGCCTATTAATGCTATTGTTATGCTAGCTACAGATCTGAGATGAAAAAATGACACTAATAATGTCATAGCTGTTGTACCATGCTAATTTCAGTATCAAAACTTCTCACCATATCACTCTAATGCCTCATCGAAGAATGATCACTTGAGGGCCTTTGATAACAAATTTCGATAAAAAGCCCAACGCAACGTTTTTTATAGAATTTTATTCATACGTGACTTTTTATGTAAAAAAAAAAAAACTCCAACATGAACTATGAAGTCACCGTTTATGATAAAACAATGCCGTATCTTTTAAAATTAATCCCTCTTTCAAAATAGATAAACCTATCTTCTTTTGTTGTTTGTATTAACTCGGACTCTCCCTCTTTCTCATTTGCTGTTTTGCACTCGCTTGTAGTCTCGCCAACTCTTTTCACTCAGTTACTCAATTGTTGTCATCCTCTCTCACTCACTCAATCGGTGCGGCAAAAAATTTGGGCTTGGTGTTTGGAGGGAAAAAAATTAGGTTTCGGTACTTCGTGGGAGGGCTCTGTTTTTCACTTGGTTTTGGTTGGTGCTGCTACATATGGTTGGGGAGGTTGTTGACCTGTTTTTTTGCTGGTGTTGTCGCATAAAGATGGGGAAATTGTTGATGGGTAGGTTTTTGACTCGGCTTTTTAACTCGTGTTGTTGCATTTAGTAGGGGAGGTTTTATTTGGGACATTTTTGACTTGATGGGGACTTTATGTTGACTGAGAACATCCTTATTTTAAATGCAATGGTATTTAATTTGAATTTAGGCCACTGTTGATGGAGTACTTGTTTTGGTATGCGTTTTCAAATTCGTACGCAACGTGCGTTATGAACCAAGTGGTCTAATCATGTTGAAGAAAGCGAAACCAATAAATTGCTTTTGAAAATGTAAAATATAAGTGATCATTTTAAACAAAAATTGATACTTAAATTATAACTTTTCACTATTCTTTGCCATGTCGATCAGAAAAAATGTTAAAATATTATCTCGTCAGATTTCCCGCATCCTAAATCTTAGTTAACACTTAAGTCATTGTTCCTTTTTTATCAAAGAGACGTTGAAGTGACTCGTTCGAAAAGTTTTGATGTTAAAGCGAGCGCTATATCAAAGTTATGATACTTCTAGCATCTTTTTATTTTTTATTTTTTTTATTATGAGATGCTCGCATGCAATTGATGTGTTTTAGCTATATCAAATTAGGAGTATAGAATCGGATCGATCAGTAGTTCCTACCCTCATTAGTCATTTTCATCCTAGAGCAAACTGTTTCTAGTCATACAAGTCTAGAGTCAAATCACTCAGCAAGTGGTTTAGTCTGAGTCTTCCCCGCCATTACAATATTGCCGAAAGCAGCAACGCTTCCCTTCTCCTTTTCTTTTGGACGTATAAACGGAAGACTTGAACCTAGCCCGGGACACAAGTCACTTTTCCAGTCCAAAGATCACAGAAATCTGAACGCACCATATGGTCGTGTCCTTGTCCCGGCGTACCGCGTGGGTAACGCTGCCTCCTGGTCTTTCTTTATGTCATTTTAGCATCTTTAACGCAACGGAAAGGAGAGCGAAAATGCCACAGAACTGAAGTACCATCCGTCTGTTTCCCTTCAGTGGGTTCCTACAGATCATGTCCGAGGAGAAACTGTGAAGCGAATCCCGTCGATTGGGGGACGCTCTCCTAGATAGATTACAGTCTTGCTGCATATTCCGTTTGCAGCGATGCATTGAAGCTGTATGTCATCACATTCCAGGAGTCGGTCCTTTTGATGCGTCCGCATGCTCAGGGATTAGGGATGAGTGGTTCCATATTTCAGGGGTTTCAAGTTCCGTACATTTCACCTAAAACCTAGAATCTACCTATTGAACATACCTTGAATGTCTTAGAACCTGAAATCTACCATATCATAGATTCCAAGGTCTATCCAGGTTTCACTTATAAAATTAATTGAATGATTGCAGTGAATTATAACCTCTAGTGACTACCACTTGCTCTACAATTCACTAATAATAATTTATATTTAGACACAAAAAATATATTAAACATTAACAAAGTGAAAGTCTCAATTATAAAATGAAAGTTTAGACTAGTGATTCTGAATTATACATTCATTATCTAATATCATGGAATGTTACAAGATCGTGCAAAGACATATATCAATTTTCAGGTTCTAAGTTTTACCTGGAACCATGCTTGTTCCTATCAGAGACTAAATGAGATGATTGAGGAAAGAGACCCGTTAGTGAATTGACACTCCCTATTTGAAGGGTTTGTGTAAAACATCTGCACAAGATACGGTGAAACTAAACAGGAAAAAGGATTTGCCTTCATCGTGCATTTCATGTCCGCAACCCATCTGATCCGCATGCCAACTGCTCAAATCCTGCCATGACACATGATGAGCATTAGCTCCTTGAATGGTCAATCCGACCCCAGTTTCTCGAATTTGTCATCTTCTGTTCTCTTGCTATTCAAACCCAAAGATTCCTTTTGATCGATCGACCTCATTCTCAGAGCGACATTATAGCACATAAACAATCACCTATCTCCTCACGAATTCAATGTGAAACCAAAGAAAGATATTGTTTTTGAAGCCTTTTTTGTCTTGCTTTGTCAACCCAAAAGAAACCCCAAAAGCTTTGAGAGACCGAAAGCGAGCGAAGACAAAACGCTGGTGTACCAAGGCATGCATTACACTTATGACACGGAAGACACTCACATCACATCATGCCAATATAAGTCAAGTGATGGGGACCATTCGCTCCTCTGCGGATTCACCTTCAATCATTCTCATCACGCTCTCTCAGTCCCGGAGAGAGTTTCATATATGCATGTGAGCAGAGTTAGCGAGTTCACAAGGCATCGGAAGCGAAGGGAGGGCGGAGAGACATGGAGGCGGACATGAAGAGCATGGTGGTGGCTGATGAGAATAACAAGCAGCAAGAGAGAGCCCCAGGCGAAGAGAGAGCCCCAGGCGAGGAGAGCGATGGCGGCCCAAAGAAAAGGAAGCTCGGAGGCGTCAAAACTATGCCGTTCATCCTCGGTAAATAGATCACCTCCGTTCGGTGGCGAGAAAAGAAAAACGAGATAGCTCAGTTCATTCTCTTATATCATGTTCTTGCTCTTTCTTCTGTTCTTTTAATGGAAAGCGCATAACAATAACTCTGTTCCAAGACCCCATGACCTCAGAATCACCCTAGGAATCTTCAATCTTTATCAGAATGAACATAGAAACAAGGGGGCGCCAAGTCTTGTGTGATGTTTAGCAATAATGTCGGTAATGATTATGTAAGTGCTGTGTGCAGCGAACGAGGTGTGCGACAGATTCGCAGCGTCCGGGTTCCACGCCAACATGATAACCTACCTGACCCAAGTGCTGAACCTGCCATTGGTTCAAGCTTCCAACACCCTCAGCAACTTTGCCGGGACTGGCAGCTTCACGCCGTTGCTTGGCGCTTTGCTCGCCGACACGGTGGCCGGCCGGTACTGGACCATCATCCTCGGCTCCATTTTCTACGAACTGGTCGGTTCTCTCTCCCTCCCTCCCTCCCTCTCTCCGTACGTGGTGTAAATTTTTTACCTCCCATTCTGGCTTCTCAACAGTTTCGAACCTATGACTCACCCCAATCCCCGGAGTAGGTTTTCCATGTATCATAGATACCATGTGATGCGATGTCGCCAATCTGAACAACACATTTGATGACACGGAATTGATTGTCAACGTTAGAATCTGCCGTGCCTACTTATTTGATGAATATGATTGCGCTTTCTGTGAAGTTTTCTTTTCATTATGATGCCTATAACAGATGAATTAATCACGATTATGGTAGTTCCCAAGCGTTTTTCGAGCTGGATTAAGTTCATATAACAAATTGAGCACAGACGGAAGTAGTTTGGTGTAACCAAAGGATTGAATTCAAGCCTGTTCAGCAGGCCCCTGGAGTTGATGTCTGAGAGTCAAACGAAAGTCAAGAGAAGGTGTGAACGGTGAGAAAATCAGTCTTCAACAGGTCAAGTGAGCAGAAGTCGCAGGAGAAATTGCGAAAAAGAGGTTATACATAGAGACATTCAGTAGAAGTGACCAATTCAACAATATAACTGATAGGGTGTGAAAGCAAAATGAGTGGAGTTGCTCAATTTATAAAAAGAAAAATCAGAATCAGATTGGTTTCTTTGTAAAGATGAAGAAAGTTCTATTGATCACTAATGTGATTTAGCTAGTTTCCACATTATCAAGGCAATTCCAAAGAGGAAGATTTCAAGAACTTGAATTTGAACTAACGTACACGTAGCTAATTACAGGGTCTGATTACCATAGTCCTATCGGCAGTCCTCCCTTCCCTCCGCCCGCCGCCCTGTCCGACCCAGGTGAACTGTCAGGAAGCCAACACCACCCAGCTGTGGGTCTTCTACATCTCCCTTCTCCTCACCTCCCTCGGATCTGGCGGCATCCGCCCCTGCGTTGTCACCTTCGCCGCCGACCAGTTTGACATGTCCAAGTCCAAGGTCGCCTCCCGCGGGTGGAACTTCTTCAACTGGTACTACTTCAGCATGGGCATGGCCACGCTCACAGCGATCACTGTCGTCGTCTATATCCAGGACAACGTGGGATGGGGCTGGGGGCTTGGGATCCCAGCAATGGCCATGGCAATTTCGGTGGTGTCATTCGTTATCGGGTCGAGGCTGTACGTAAAGTTGAAGCCCGGAGGAAGCCCACTCACCCGACTAGCTCAGGTGATAGTGGCGGCCGTGAAGAAGAGGAATATGCCGGTGCCAGAGGATCCGGGGTTGCTGTACCAGAACAAGGAGCTCGACGCAGTCATATCCGTGCACGGGAGGCTATTGCACTCGGAACAATTCAAGTAAGCTACCATTTCGCCATCAATCTGGAATATTGTGTTCCGTAATTCGGCCTAATTGATTCACCATTAAATCCCACCTGCCCGTGTATCAATTAATTATCAGGTGGCTTGACAAAGCCGCGACGATGACTGAAGAAGAAGCTAGGAATTCAGGTCCACCGAATTTATGGCGGTTGGTCACGGTGCACCGCGTGGAGGAGCTGAAATGCATCGTCAGGATGCTTCCGATTTGGGCTGCCGGGATTTTGCTGGTCACGTGTTCGTCGCACCTTGGCAGCTTCACCATCGTCCAGGCTCGAAGCATGGACCGTCACTTGTCCCGCTCCTTCCAAATCCCACCTGCTTCGCTCTCCGTCTTCGCCAACTTAACCTTGCTCTCAGGTAAGATCTCATGGCACCTATGGATCTCAATCAACATGTTCATTTGAGTTTCTGGCGACACAATTGGAAGCATGACGCTAATGCAAAGTCCCAATCCCTTCAGGTCTAGTTCTGTATGAGCGTGTATTCGTGCCCTTCATCCGCCGATTCACGGGGAACCCGGTCGGGATCACGTGCCTCCAGAGAATGGGGATAGGATTCACGATAAACATACTCGGCGGGATAGTCGCGTCATTTGTCGAGATCAAGAGGAAGAAGGTCGCCGCCGCTTACCACCTACTGGACGACCCGAAAGCCATCATACCCATCAGCGTCTTCTGGCTGGTCCCTCAGTACGTCATCCATGGAATAGGTGAGGTCTTCATGTCCGTGGGCCACCTGGAGTTCCTCTACGACCAGTCGCCCGAGAGCATGAGAAGCACCGCGGCGGCGCTGTACTGGGTCGCCATATCGGCGGGGAATTACCTCGGCACGCTGCTGGTGACCCTTGTCCACAACAACACGGGCAAGGAGAGGAACTGGCTCCCGAACCGGAACCTCAACCGGGGGAGATTGGAGCGCTATTACTGGCTCGTCAGCGGGATTCAAGTCATCAACCTCGTGTATTACCTGGTCTGCGCTCGGCTCTACACATACAAGCCCGTCGAGGAGTCGATCTGCAAGGAAGACGAAGAGGCGGAGCCGGCGAAAGACGAAGTCCCGGCCAAGAACATGGCCAATGGAGCTAATGGGAATGCAGGGGAGATGGAGCTAAGTGCCGGTGCCGAGAGAGCTTAGAAATTTGCTAGACTTTTCGGAGGGCTTCATTGCTGCACCATAGAAGTATATGTTATGTACTGATTATATCAGATCACGATCTTTAAGTCACAATTGATAGGTGAATAAATTTGAAGAATGTATACATAGTTATTTAAATTACCATAGTTTAAATGTTTAATTCGTTTGATCAAACCGCAGCGTTAGAAAAATTTAACAAGCCTACACTAATTTATGAAACTAAGCAAAACCAATTTCTATTTAACCAACACTCTATAGTATAAAAAAAAAACTCAAAAGAAAACGTAGAATTGCTGTTGAGTTTCAATGCAAATTGGTAATCGAATCGTTTTATATCGTGATTGTTTTGATTTGTGCTTTCCAGATTTTAGTTTGAAGCTACTGATTTTCAATGTGCATGTGGGAAATTGGGAGATAATCTCATGTTTGTCATTGTAGATTTACTACAGTGCTGCTAAATTTTCGGCCAATTCAAATGCATCACCAAATGGGTAAGGGCCGTAAGGCCCCTCCTGGGCCGGACCAAACTAAGAAAACGAAAACTGCGGTTTAAGACTCTTCTTTCTTAAGCATGAGTTCTTCAGCTCACGATCATGGCCACTCGAGAGCTCACTCATACGGCAGAACCATGGAAGTCAGAGCTTCTTCGAGTACTACTGTAACCGTTGATTACTTGAAATTTATTTCGACTAAATTCTTTTCGTATGCTTTTTGAAAATTGAAAAAAAATATTATGTTTCATTTTTATTCCCATGAAATATGAAGGAAACAAATATGGATCAAATATTATGACCCAAAAAAAAAAAAAAGGATCATATACAAAATTTACATAAACATAGTCATCAAAATTGTCAAATCTTAATCACGTAACTCCCTGTCCCAAATCACCTTCTCCATTTTTCGTCTAGTCCAATCGATGTATTCTTCTTTATACCTCATTTGACTCTCAAACTCCTCATTTACCTCTTTCTTCTTCTCTAGCCCCACTCCTAATTGGTCTATCGTCTCTTCTCAACGTACCCAACCTATTTCCAATTGTTTTTCACCTCCTCCTTCCCTCCCTCCGAATTCACTCATTATGTCCCAACCTCACTTCTCTCCCGACCAAATTCATCCCATAATAGACCTATGAATCCCCTTTACATCTCTATCTAGCTCCTCCACTTCCGATTCTTCTTTTCCAACTCGTCCGATAGAATTTCTAAACCCATAAAATTTTTTAATCTCTCTTATCTTTTCATAAAGAGATACCGGCTTGATACTCTGAGGCCAATCTTTACTAACGTTTGAAAGTAGCCATGGTAGATGAATTTAATGCCTTGGTCACTAATCGCACGTGGGATTTTGTATCACTTGATCCTTAAAAGAATTTAGTTGGTTGTAAATAAGTTTCTAAGATTAAGGAAAAGTCCGATAGGACAGTGGAACGCTTCAAAGCTCGCCTCGTTGCACAACAATTTAAATAGCAGCCGGACTGGACTGTGACGGGATATTTAGCTTGGTCATTAAAGCAATTAAACTTCCAGTTGTTCTCTCTATTGTTATTTTTTTGAGATGGGCCATATGTCATAGTGAGGAAGTTTACATGTGCCAACCTCTTGGTTTCTCTCATCTTAAATTTCCGAATCATGTGCGCCGTCTCCGGTGATATTCTTGAGTTATTATGGTATATTATTACTCGACTCTCATAGGAATTTGCCATGAAGGATCTTGGACCTATTACTATTTCCTTGGCATTGAGGCTTATTATTGCTCTCGCGGTACACTTTTATCTCAAGCCAAGTATGTTGATAGCCTTTTTATGTAAGTTGGACCTTATTAAGGTCAAGCATGTATCTACTCCTCTAATCTTGAAGACTTTATTGTTTACTAATGATGGTGAGGTCTTTGCTTCTCCACCATTGTATTTATAAATGGTTAGTGCTCTATAATATACGCCTATGACCAAACTAGATATTAGTTTTGCTATAAATTTAGTTAGTCAATTCATATATCAACCAAGATTACCTCATCTCCAAGTTGTCAAATGTATATATCGATACTTAGCTAGCTCCTCCACCCATGGTTGCTCATTGGACGATGTTCACCCACTTCATTGATTGCTTATGTAAATGCAAACTGGGCTAGATGCTTTGATACTCTACGGTCCATATCCTGGTTTTGTGTTTTTATAAACACCAATCTTGTTGCATGTAGTGCTAAGAAGCAACCCATCATGGCCCATTTCTAGTATCGAGATAGAGTATTATGCTCTCGCTCGATCTATTAGTGAGATTATTTGGATTCGTCATTTACTTCTGAGCTTGCGGTTCCCTATTGTAATTCTCTCACTGTTTATCATGACAACATTTCTATTATCTATTTTGTTATCAACCCTGTGTTTCATGCTCGTGTGCTTACAACAAATCAATTGGTACATATCTTTATCAAGGGACCGCGTTACACGTTATTAAGATCTAACCTCTCAGTTGTTACGCTTACTTCAAATTAAGGGAGCATTAATGTGTAATTTATATTTATCATGGGGTATTTTTTGTAATTATATTGCTATTCGCACCCTTATTATAATTAGTCACTCCTAAAATACATATTATACAACCTTAATTGAGTTTGAGCCACCATAAACACTTTGTCCTTATTTTCTCAATTAACTCTGAACATCGACAATTGAACTCAAACAAAAACACAAACAACCATTACTGTTCAAGCAAGCGAAGCAGCTCATTCAACATGGCTTTTTTTTTACTGATTTCTATTCCCTCCCAAGTCCCAATATTGAAATTCAGTTATCCCCAATTTCTAATTGCGATTAAATTAAATCCCACTCATCCCCCACCTAATTAATCATTTTTCTGGAGGGAAGGAAAAGGGAGGAGCAGAAAATCCAAAGTCCAATGGCCGTTGTCAAGAACCGTCCTGTAGCGAGGGTTTAAGGGGCGACCAAAATCTCCACGGACCCCGAGATTCCCACAGACCTCTCCTGATTTCCTCTCCCTCTCCCTCAAATTTCTCCTCCTCTTTTCCGGGTCTGGTTCGGTTTTCCCGGAAAATTTCCGGGCCGGGCGGGCGGGGAGGGAGAAAGCCCGGACCTTTCGCACCAGATCCGGCGGTCCTCCGGACGGCGATGTCGGCCGACGTGCTGATGTGCGGCGGCGGCGGCGGCGGCGGCGGGAAGGCGGAGCTGAACCCGGAGGAGGAGCGGGTTCTGATCAGGGACATCGCATTGGCGTCCGAGTCCAACACCAAGGACGGCGATACTTTCTATCTCCTCACCCAGAGGTGCGGCGGCGATCGAGTTTTGAATTCCTGTGCTGCTGTGTGTTTGCTGTGCTTTCTGCTGGAATCAGCGCCGTTTGGTGGGGGGAATTTTTTTTGGGGGAAATTAGATGGCTTTAGTAGTTCTGCTGGATTAGGCTTAGAATGGTTGTGACATTTCGATGAATCTCGTGCCCGTGTTTGCGAGATGTCGATTCCGATATGCGCCTGAACTAGCATGTGCTGAAATTTCGACCAGTTCGTGGTTTTGGATTAGGGCTGTAGGTTCTGCAACTGGGGCCATAAGAAAGCAGGTGAATAGCGTTGCTGGCTGGATGGTGGTCTTTTTTTTTTTTTCCTTTGTGCAAGTGGCCGGGTGATTCTTGTGAAGGAAAAATGAGATAGTCGAATTCAGTCACCTGACTCCTGAATAATGTTATTACCCACCATCTATAGAGCACGAGTTTCTGAGTTTGCTGATTTATACAATTCCACTCTGAATAGTGTCTAATTGCTGAAGTTGATCCGCTAAATTGGAAGTTGACCGGGGCCTGCATTCGTGGCTTTTTCTCTGTCTGAATATGTAATCGCATGTTGGTTTATGCACTCTTTAGTGTATCTCACGTCTCTGAGGAGTATCTGATTAGGAAGTTTGTGTCTGTTTGTGTTAAATATTGGTGCATTGGGCATCTTTCAAACGTGATTTAATCCTTCTAATAGATGGTGGCAGCATTGGATCGAGTATGTCAACCAAGACCAGTCAAATAACATGAATGATGGACCATCCTTGTCAGAAAATTGCGATTCAGCTGGCTCAACTGCTCTTAAAAGGCCCAGTGTCATTGATAATTCCAATTTGATATATGATTCTGCTTCAGAAGAATCAAGTGCAGGATTTGAGATTCATGATACTCTCTTAGAAGGTCGTGATTATGTTCTACTTCCATATGAAGTTTGGAATCAGCTGTATGTTTGGTGAGTTATTTCCTCTTTGCACTTTGTAATGTTATTTGGATGCACTTTCCTGTTAACTGCGAAAGTTTTCTGCTCAAGGTTTTGTTTGCATTTTTATGGAAACTCCTTTTGATAGATTTACTTAGGCATAGCATACACGATGATTATTGTATGCTTCCTCCTGACCCATTGGGAAAGAAATATAGATAAAGAGGACAAAAGCAAATGTTGAAATTCGTCATATGTTTGTTAAGTGTGTGGCTTATTTGGCTTCCATGAGGGGTGGGAATAAGGTGCTTAGGCTTTGATAACGATACATTTTGAGGACAGGAATTCGTTGTTTAAGTTTTCTGATAATTTCTGATTTTATTAAGTGCCTCCTTAGTGAGCTTTCACATATTAGAAGTCATATCTGCAATCATCTTTAAACATTAGGCTATAGACATCTCTTGCGAATGTCTCTGTAATGTGTATCTAGTATTTTTCTCCCCTATTTGGAAGAACAAGTCATAAAATTGTTTTATATGCTGTAGTCTAATTTGCAAGAATTGGACTGGAACCTTGATGACAATTTCTGTTGGTATCAGGTATGGTGGTGGCCCCACCCTACCTCGGAAGGTTATTAGCTCTGGTCTCTCTCAGACTGAGTTGACTGTAGAGGTGTATCCTTTACGGCTGCACCTTCTTCTGATGTCGAAGGGAGACCGCACTACCATAAGAATAAGTAAGAAGGTATCATATGAACTCCTTGATTTAGTGTCCTTTGCACGTCTAATGGAAAGGAAGCATTAATTTCTTCTTGCATGTTTGCATTTGAGATTCTTCTCTCCTGTTAATCTGAAACCTGAATATATGACACAGGAAACTGTTGGAGATCTTCACAGAAGAGCCTGTGAGATTTTTGATCTTAACTCGGAACAAGTAAAGACTTCATGTATCTCTGCTACTTCTTTCATTTCCATCTAATTGCCCAAGTTATTTTCTGGTTCAGTTCTTCCTTGAGTTCATTGTGATTGGAATTTTTGTATGTTCCAGGTTTGCATTTGGGACTATTATGGTCATCGGAAGCATGCATTGATGAATGACATGAATAGAACTCTTGATGATGCGAACGTTCAGATGGATCAAGATGTGGGTTCCAATATTCTGGCATGCTTTTCCTTCTTTTACAATCTGGTTGCTCTTCAAATAGATTATCTTTTTAGTGAGTTGTGAGAGAAGATAAATGTCAGGGGAGGAACTTTTGAGGGTGTGTGGGATTGTTTTGGCATATATCGCATGCCATCGGTTGCTTTTTCTTTTTCTTCCCCTTATTTTCTGCTGTGTTGCCGTCTGGGACAGAAACGTATTGGTTTGGATAAATGATCCCATGTATTACTGTGGTTTTCAATGCTTATGAATGCTCCATGAGTCTCTGAAACATATGAAACTTTGAGTTCTGGAAAGTAAAAGTATCGCGAGATCGTGAGGTATCTGCTATATTTAGGTGTCCCAATCTACTGCTCTTCAAATATATTGAGGACAAAACAGAAACTTTTATCGATTTGTATGCTTGGTATTTTAATGGTAAAGTAATTCTCGGGCTAAGTCTGGTAAATAAGAATGGCATCCACTGTTAGCTAGGTTGTTGATTTAGGATGTCCACCTTGTAGCGATTTAGTTTTCTATTCTGTGGTTTGATATTGTTGCAATATAATTTGCTGGTAACATCGCAGTAGATGGGTATTTTGCGGTCTCTTTTTCTGTCGCTGTCAAAAAATTTGAAGGCAACTGAATCTGATGGCATTATCTTTGAAGAGGATAGCCTGTATGTAAGTTTTCAGAAGTTGGATTTATCCTGTACTTATTCTGTTCATTCCTGAATCTTAACGGTTTGACAGGAATAAGAATGCTTAACTTGATGATTTCATTGTTCAAATATGTGGATGTACTGCAAACCTGTGACTGCAGAAACTGTCTTTTGAGAAGACTAAGATCATTATGCTACATTAATCACTCACATAGGGCCAGTTGGGTTCTCAAGAGAGATTAGCTTTGAGTATCAATGACTGCCACCATAACAAGCCTGGGGGAATATTTGTATTTCTTCTTGTGCTTTGACTTGTTGTGGATAAAGGGAGTGGCTTATCATCATCAAATGCATAAGGAAAACAAGAGGAAGGCTAGGCCATAAAGGAAACTAGGATCTACACCATCAAGCGAACCGCTGCAATGTGGAAGGACAACATTGATTTTAAAAAACCAATGCGGTAGCTTATGCAAAGGAGCAGAAATTTTTATTGAGTTTAAGTTGTAGACTCAAGTTCTCATGGATAATGCCTTGTCAGTCATGTAATGTTGGAGGAAGTTAGATTGAAGGATAGTGGGGATATTTAGGGTGCAGTGCACTTATGATAAGTTAGATGCTTTTTTCCTTGGGCTGTTCCTGTTGAAGAAGTAGAAGTATTGCTGTAGAGTGGATAAAGATCTTGGTTGATGCTTAACAAAATGGTTATTGGTGAGGGAGGATGAGGTTTAAATAAATCTGTTGCTTTTAGTGGATTGATCAGTTGGACAAGATACTGCTACTGCTGTCTGCACTAATAAGGACTGACCGTCTTCATCTGTGCTTGTCTGTCGCTTGGCACTTTGTGCCGTTTATATATCCTTGTTCTTTCCGTTGAAGAATATCTGTAGAGTGGAGAAAGATTATTAAGTTATAGCTACGCCAAAAAGAAGTGCTCACCTGTGAATGCATTATACTTGAAACTATTTTACTGTCAGGATTCTTAACGGATTGAGCCTCTTTATCTATGCTTGCTTGTTGCATGACACTTGTTGTCAGTGAGTCACTACTGTTTATTTCAAAAACAAGGAACAAAAAAGAAGTTGCAATTACTTTTACAATGAGCTCTCTTTAGTTATCATTGGTTCTATTAGCTCAAACTTTTCTTGTGCTTTTAACAATTTCCTTTGATCTTTTTTATGGGTAACAATTTCCTTTTATTGCATTTAACAGATTCTGGTGGAGATCATCAACGCTACAAATGGTTCTGTTTTGGGTGGGAGCATGATTCAGGGGAATGGATTTCTGGGCAAGGAAAATGCTTTTGTTGCTGCTGAGCCACAAAAGTTAAACCCATCAACTGTGGGAAATCTCTCTGCCAGCAGAGCATCATCTAGAAGCTTTAATGCAGACCTGGCACAAAGTCAGAGCCTGACTCCTGGAGTGAGGGAGTTGGAAAACACGGCTAGTGTCAGTGGGGTGAGCACACGAGGTTCATCTGGAGGTCTGACTGGATTGATTAATCTTGGGAACACTTGCTTCATGAATAGTGCAATACAATGCCTTGTTCACACACCTGAGTTTGCGAAATACTTTCGGGAAGATTATCATCAAGAGATTAACTGGCAGAATCCTCTCGGCATGGTTGTAAGTCCTTGGTCATTGAAACATGTGAACTCACTTTGCACTGTGGTCTCGTGAAATATGTAATGTAAGATAATCATGGTTTGTAGTGAATGGGCTCTAATAAATTTGCTAGATCGCTGATCTAACTGATACTGATTTCTGGGCAGGGCGAATTAGCTCTAGCATTTGGTGAGTTGTTGCGGAAGCTATGGGCACCTGGACGGACACCAATTGCACCGCGTCCGTTCAAAGGAAAGCTTGCTCGCTTTGCTCCCCAATTCAGTGGATACAATCAGCATGATTCTCAGGTTAGTAATGAGAACCACAGTGATCCCTATTTGATGTTTGAGAGACTTGTTTGGTTGACAGTGTTAATTGACTTGTAGGAGCTATTGGCTTTTCTGCTTGATGGTCTTCATGAAGATCTAAATCGTGTCAAGCATAAGCCATACATCAAATCCAGAGATGCAGATGGTCGACCTGATGAAGAAGTTGCTGATGAATACTGGGCAAATCACATTGCTCGCAATGATTCAATAATTGTTGATGTTTGTCAAGTGAGTAATTCTGTATGCCTTAGCCCCTGACCTACATCAAATCCAATGCTTTTCTTTTTTTGTTTTGGGGGGGGGGGTGTTTATTTCTCCTTTGTGTTGTTTTTTGTATATCACTCACTCACCTGCAAAAAGCATGACATTGGCATATGTGGTAAACTTTTGGGGGTATCCTTCAAAATTTTACGGCCTGTTGTTGAAGAGATTTAATTGATCCTGAACCAATATTTGGATTGTTTACAAATAAACAGGGACAGTACAAGTCGACTTTGGTTTGCCCGGTATGCAATAAGATCTCTGTCACTTTTGATCCATTCATGTATCTATCTTTGCCTCTCCAATCCACGACCACTAGGACTATGACTGTGACAGTTTTTTCCTGTGATGGAACTGCGTTGCCATCTGCATATACTGTGACAGTGCCAAAGCAAGGACGTTGTAGGGACTTAATCCAAGCACTTAGCGTTGCTTGTTCCTTGCAACATACTGAGAAGCTTTTGCTTGCTGAGGTTTGTACATTAATATTCGGTGTCTTGTCAAGTTATTGATGTCTGTAAATTCAGCTTGGTGAATTTACTGAAATGTGGCTTTCACAGGTAAGGAACCATCAGATTCAACGAATGATGGATGACGCATTAATATTGTTGTCCACCATTAAGGACGATGATCACCTTGCTGCCTACAAGGTCTCAAAGTTTGAGAAAAATGTGATTTATCTTCAGTTGGTGCACCGTCGTCGAGGACAGTATGTACTATATCTATCCTATGATTGCTTGCCTCGATTCTTAATGCTTTATAAAAAATGGGATCAATCTACTTTTATTTCTACATTGATATCACTTACAATGTGTTTGTTTGATGGTTGCTTGAATTTGGAGTTCTCTCTCATTCTTCATCAGCATTCCTCTTAGCATTATGCAGAAGATATTGGAAATGGAATCTTTCCTCTATTTTGTCTCTCTTTATCCGTTTGTGACAGAGTAGAAAGATAAAAGCTATGTTGTGATATATCCAGGTAGTTCCTGATTACTTATTTTATTTGCTCCTGACTCAGGGGTGTTATTGATGTCCATAATGCATTGGAATGGAAACCATGTGGAACCCCTCTTGTTTCAGTCATCTCTTCCAATGATGGGATTAAAAGAGCAGAGATCCAAACAACCGTTCAAAGAATGCTATCTCCTATGACTAAAAAGAGGGTTGGGCAAGGTAGTACTGCATCAGATCGATGCTCCGAGACTAATGCTGGCAATGCACAGACAGACTCCTCTATAATGAGCAAGGATGGTAGTAGCCCAAAACTCGATATGTCATCATCATTACCTCTTCAATGGGTTGACCATAACAATAAATGCATCGATCTATTTGCCAGAGACGAAAAAGTTATTAGACTTCCCTCATCATCTAGTATGTTAGTTGCCATTAACTGGTCAGATGAACTCTTGAAGAAGTATGACATACAGTGCCTTGAGAACTTGCCAGAGGTGTTTAATGGCCCTGTGACCAAAAAGGCCAGGAGTGAACCTCTTTCCCTGTATACTTGCCTGGAAGCGTTCTTGAGAGAAGAACCATTGGTGCCTGAAGATATGTGGTATTCTCTCTCTCCCCCCACTGCCTTGCTTGTGCACATGCAATGAGTACTATGCTGAAAATGCTTTTATTTAGGTCTTGATGAAAAAGTAAAGTAGTGTATAATAAAAAATGTTGGTTTATCTAGTTACTCTGTGGAAATTAGTTGGCACAAAACTTTGTATTATCTTTAGGTGCTCAAGGATGAACATTTGTACCTAACTAAGGAATGGCTGATTAGATTTTTTTTTTGGGGGGGGCGCGTAATCGGAAGGTGCTGGTCCTATGTATTTGTTGATAGTGAGACTTGAATCTAAGCTTATTGCTTTAGCCATGGTGGCAACTATGAACTAGCCCTCCCTTAGCTAGGAGTTCTTCAAAGCCTGTAACTGGCTTATTCAATTGAGGTCCATTGTTGAAGTTAATTGCCGCATCATTCTCAATCTGTTAGGTACTGTCCCCAGTGCAAAGATCAACGACAAGCAAGTAAAAAGCTTGATTTATGGAGGCTTCCAGAAGTGTTAGTTATCCATTTAAAGAGATTCTCATATAGTCGGTCAATGAAGCACAAGCTAGAAACCTTCGTCAACTTTCCCATCCACGACTTTGATCTCACAAACTATGTTGCCAACAAAAACAACTCCAGACGCCAGCTCTATGAACTTTATGCTTTGACCAACCATTATGGAGGCATGGGAAGTGGACACTACACTGCACATATCAAGGTAAGCAGCTGTATAATACAACTTAGTATTTTCTTGTAGTATATTATATTCATCTTCCAGATTCTTTTACAAATTACCAATGGCTTGGCTCGCTCACATCTCATTGATGACATGCAGCTTCTAGATGAAAATAGGTGGTACAATTTCGATGACAGCCATATATCTCCCATTAATGAAGATGATGTTAAGTCAGCTGCGGCATATGTTCTCTTTTATCGGAGAGTCAAAATTGGGGATTCCTCGGTTAGCAATGGGACGAGATCTGGTGCCCACTACCATGAACCTTGATCTCCAGTGTAGATTCAAGGATAATTTGTTCATTTAAGATCTGCAGTCAATTGTATGCTATTGCTCTCACCGTCTGTTGGCCAGGTCCTAGGGCGTATTCAGGGGGATCAATCCAGTGAGCGAGGGATTTTGGGATGATAGTCATTGATGAGACACTCGTTAATTTAACAGGCTTAGAATATTTCTTCTTTGTATAGTACCTTCTCAATACACCACCTAAACGGGAGAGCAGGGCTTTTGTAGCGCCACACCTTGTAATTCAAGAAAGAAGAGTTAAGATCAAAATGAAGATTCACATCCTAAATTCTTAGTTTGTTGTCTTTGTACTTCTGTGACCAAGAACTGTATGTAGATTATGCCCGCTATTTGACCCTATGGCATTTTTGCACGGTGGGGTTGTGAAATCCACGAGAAGCGACTGCACATATTGTATGTTCTAACCTTGTTAGGGTCATTGCCGTTTAGCTAATTAGGTCATGGATGTCGAGGTTGCGCAAGTGGTACTTTTTGATGGATTTTTTGAAGCCGTGGTCAACTCCATTTGTTAGAACAACTCTGACGAACTGGAGGGGTATAGGAGGCTTTGCCCGGAGGAAATGGGTCGATAGCTGTACGTAATTCTCAATTAAGCATTGCTTAATCTATATTTTACTCAACTCTGTTAAACATTCAAAATTAAAATTTGGGTTTCCACAAGCTTTCCATCCTTCCCATTGCATAAGAACTGCATAGTGTACCCCAAGTTTTTGTTGCGACGGGCTCGTATCGTCTCTATCTCTTCTAGGATTCTCTTCTCTACATCGGGGTGCGACGATAGTCACCAGAAGAACCAAGTGGGCACAGTAAAAGTTGTCTCCTTTCCCGCGAGTTCGGCACTGAAGGCGACGAGTGTTGCCTTGGTCCAATTAATCGAGATAGCAAATCTTTGTTTGTCCCTCTTTCCTCTGCCAATCTCGACCGGATGATGTTTTCCATGTATTCAGGGACATTGGAGACGCAGTTCTTGAGCTCTCGCTCCATTCCCACGTTGAGGATCTCTGTGTGACCTTCCACATGAATGGTAGGCGACGGAGCCTGCTCGAGCTCAAGGAAGCTACCTTATCGAATGCTCTTGTAAAGTGTGCAGTCGTAACTCCCTCGCCGTGTAGCAAACCGGAGCCTACATGGAATGCCATCTCGCAAATGTCGTCGAATTGCATGTCTCAATAGTTGGCCCGTGCTCGAGACATTTCAGTTGGCGTTGAGCTCGTAACTCACCATCTTCCTCTGCACCTGGCCCCCCGTCCGCAGTGAAGAGACCATCTCCGAACACATCGGTCGAAGTGAGCCGTCAGGACTTCGGTCGTTGGCAGACCACCGCGCCGAACGATGGCGGTTTTTGGTGGGGTGAGCGGCGAGCATCTCTCTGACATCCGCTGAAGGATGCGATATTTGCTCTTGATGGCCCCCGGCAGGCATCCTATCGGAGGGTAATTCATGAGACCTCCAATTGCTAATGTATCTTCTTTTGAGCAGTAATAATAGGAAGTATTAACACTCTTCAAGAGTTTCATATCATGTTGGACATGTAGATATTCTGACATGTATCCGACACTCTCCGACACTCGGTTAATAGTTAAAAATTCCAACACTTGGTCAATTCTCCTGGCATTTTTTAACATGTGAGTTTGGAATTTCACACGTGATTCTGATACACACAAGATCAATTTTAAGATTTTTTAATAAATGTGTTGTCAAAATGTGAATATATGAAAAAAATAACAATAATAAATGAAAAAAGAAGAAAAAATTAGTATTTTCTTCTCTTTTGACTCCCACTTTTGGTGACACACAATTCACCCTCAATTTTTTTTTTCTTTTCTTCTGACACGTAAGTCTAAAAGGTGGATTGATTATTTTTTTGGAATAGAGTTGAATCTGTCAAATTGAAATAATGTTTTTAGTTTAAATTCATTTTAGTCTCTTTTATAATTATTTAATTATTTGTGAATTTAAATCAAATTAATTTGATTAATAATATATCATGTATATATAAATATATATATAATATATAAGGTGTCATAACATGTCAAAATTCTCTATTTTTTTAGAAACGATATGTTGGTGTATCGTGTCTTTTATCACGTGTCAGTGCTGGTGCTATTTAGACAATAGTAAGGTAACAATAGTGAAGATAAGAGTGTCGAATTACTATCTCGAGTTCTTTTTACCGAAAAAAAAAAATTACTATCTCGAGTTCGAACTGTTTACGAGACCCAACCCGATCAGAACGAGTTTGAGCAATACCAAGAGTTGGACTCTAATGTGCTGCAGGCACGAACACACAACAAAAGGCTTGGGCTTTGTTTTTGCTTGAAACCTACCAGGCCGCACAGGGAAGAAGCCGCAGCCGCACGAAGGGAATGAAAAAGAACGCGCGGGATGGGCCTGAACATGTGTCGCCTAATCCGCAACACGATACACAAAGATTTCAAATTAAATTAAAGATTATCGCAATCTTAGGCACCGTAGCTATCCAATAAAAACTGAAATAATATTAAAAAATGATCAGATATCCTTACAGTATGCGAATCAAATCAAGTTTATCAATAAGCCTTAATTGGATAACCCTAAGATCTCAAATATCACATATTAGATAACAATCCATCCAAGTTATGGAATGAAATATTCAAATTAAATTGGATAGAGATCGTTACCTAATTTGAATATGTGGAATCCAGGTCAAAATTGGACCAGATCATGACTTGCGACAACTATGGGTGTAAAGGGTTCGATTCAGTTTGGTTTTTTTAGAAAACCGAACCGATAAGGAAATTTATTAAATTGAATTAAAATTCGAGTCAAACCAAAACCGAATTGAAATCCCGGTTTGGTTTGGTTTTTACTTTGGTTTTGTTTTTTTTCCCTACTTGCATCCCTTTCAATAAATTTTTTATTTTTTAAAAAATTGATTTTTTATTCTTTTTCTTCTTCATTGGTTGGTTGCTAGTCACAGTGGCGACCGGCGACCGACCAGAGGCGAGTTGGAGCCTCGCCTAGTCAAGCAAGTCCAAGCTCGCTTGATCGGGCGAGGCCGAGCTCACCCGATGCCAACGAGGTTGAACCTACTGGATTCGACAAGCTAAGCAAGACTCAAGCCTCATTGGAGATCGCTGGAACCTTGCCGACATCTAGCAACCTCTTGTTAGGCTCGAGCCCCGCCCAGGTGGCTGAATTTGGCGAGTTTCAAGCTCATCGGTGTCCGGTGAGGTGGAGCCTTGCCACAGGCCGGCAAGGCTCGACTTTGCTAAAATCTAGCGAGCTCAAGCTTCGTTGACTTGTGGCGAGGCTCCAGCTTGCCTTTGGCCGGTCGCCGGTCGCTAACGGCAATCGGTCAATGAAGAAGAAGAAGAAAAAGAAAGAAAAGGAAAAAATCACAAAAAGATTTTTTTTTAAATAAAAAATAAAAAAAATAAAAGGAAATTTTTTTAGATTTTATCGGTTTGGTTAGGTTAATCGAGCCAATAAAAACAAAATTGGTTAAAAAAATTTCGGTTTTTAATGAAAAACGAACCAAAAAAATCGAACTTTTCTATTCGGTTCGGTTCGGTTCGATTTTTGGTTCAATTTTTGACACCCCTATAGATGTGAACTAATTGTTCCATTGCAGGTTCCTTGGCCAAGTAGCATCTCACCGAGGGTCGTGATCAAGCACTCTTTCTCTTTGCCACCCCCCTTAGTTGAGATGACAGTCGTTGCCGTTAGGGATGTAAAAAACCGAACTGAAAAGTTTGATTTTTTTTTTTTTCAGTTCAATCCTCATTCGGTTCGGTTTTCATTAAAAGTAGAATTTTTTTAACTGGTTTAGTTTTTATTGGTTTGGTTAACCTAATCAAATCGATAAAATCTAAAAAAATTTCATCTTATTTTTTAATTTATTTTAAAAAAATCCTTTTTATGATTTTTTTTTTCTTTTTTTTTTTTTTTTTCCTTTTCCTTCATTCACTTTCTTCTTCTACATTGGCCAATTGTTGTTGGCGACCGGCCAAAGGTGAGTTGGAGCCTCGCCACAGGTCAACGAGGCTCGAGCTCACCTAATTCCAGCGAAGTTGAGCCTTGCCCGATTAGGCTAGGCCAAGCTCGCTCGATGTCGGCGAGCTCAAGCCCCACTAGATTTGGCCACCTAGGCATGGCTCAAGCCTTGCTGAAGGTCGCTAGATGTCGGTGAGGCTCGACGGATCTAGTAGGCTCGAGTTCGTTGGCATTGGGTGAGCTGACAGCCACCGTGGCCGGCAACCGACCAATGAAGAAGAAGAAGAAAAAGAAAGAAAAAAGAAAAAGAAAAAGAAGAGAAAATAACTAAAAAATCGATTTTTTAAAAGATAAAAAAATTATTGAAAGGAATGCATGTAGGGAAAAAAACAAAACAAAATCAAAAACAAAAACTAAAGTAAGAATTGAAAAACCGAACCGGGATTTCGGTTCAGCTTGATTTTAATTTAGATTAAATTTCGATTCGGTTTAATAAATTCAGTTTCGTTTTCTAAAAACGAACCGAACCGAACCATTTACACCCGTAAGGTATAAAGAGCAAAGCTTGCTGGTCGATGATGAGGTGCGGTTGCAAAAGGAGCTGCTGCAAGTGCAACGTCTTCAAGGGAGCATCCGCCGAACTTTGACTTTTCAAGCCCCACAGCCGGACTCTCCACTCGTCTATCCTGAATCCTGATGATGCTTCCGTGTGTATCGAGGAGAAAACCTGCAACAAAATTTTAGTGAATGGCCTAAAGAAAATCTGGTGTTACTGGAGCCTACAGGGAGGGAGATAGCTCGATGGCAAACCGGTCTGGTCGGACAGGAACGTCGCGGGCTGATTGCTGGTCGCTGGGGATCGGATTGGACCGAGGCTGAAAATATTGGCACCGTCGAGACGGCAAGGAGCGGTGGCAAGATGCGACTGAGTGCATACGGTGGCTCACCCGAAACCACCGATGTCACTGGGGTTGCAAGAAAAACACCGATGCCGTCGGGTGATCGTCGCCAGAAGGACTGCTCCGTGATGATTGAACTGGCGAATCCGGCTACAAGCGTGGCCCATAGCTCTGTTGTCGGGGAACCACAGCAAAGGGTACTTCACGACTCGGTCGAGAGAAAGGGCAGCAGCTGCGTTGTCGACCCGTGGCGGCAGCGACGGGCAAGGATCGGCGTCAATGGAGATGGACTGGACAGCATGCCGCGAAGCGGCGGCAACGTCAGTGGGAAATCAGCAACCTTCGGGGACTGAGCTGGCAAGCTCGCCGGGACAGCGACACGGTAAAAGGGCAGGGACGAGCTGCTCATGGATAGTCCATTCAGTGACATTGAGTTTCCTTTTCTTCATGCAAATCATCTTCCTTTATTAGCCCAAGTTTTCTTTCGGACGCAATCCATAGAATCAATTTTTGCCCACTTTCTTCTTGTTCACTTCCTGGAATATGCACGTACAAATTCCCCGAAGATTATTTCCGATCATCATTATGTGACCAGATCTCGATAATGATTTAAGTACCAATTTTTCGACCTGACACGTATAATTGTTAAAATTTCCGCTATATAATCTTCAATGGACTCGGCCTAATTTTTGTGCAGTTATGGGCTCAGTCCAAGAGATTAAATTAAGCTCAAATTTCCCCTTGCTATAAGTCCATCCACCGTCAGTCCAATGTTGCAATGAAATAAACTATATGATAAATGCTCTTAAAACTATCTGCAATTTAATTTTAATATTTTTATTTATTGGTTAAAATTAATTCCCAGTTTTTTTTAATGAAATTAACTACTAAATGATTATTCAAAATTTAGGTATCGACAAGATGTGTTAATTTTTAATTTTTTTTTTAAAAACCCTTGGAAATACTCTAACATGTGAGCGATTATAACTTTGTAATTCTCTGATGTGATTATGGATTTTTGGCTGCCTGCTCTTCTCGTGGATGTAGGTATCGATATTCGAGCCAAACTACAAAAATCTCTAGTGTCTTTATTATTCATCATTTATTTCTTTGATGATTTCGTGTTAATTAATTACAAAATCCATTAGCGTTTCAGAGCCAATGGATGATTAGTAGTCCACTCCCAACATGTATGGTGGTGAATATCTCAAGAAAGTAATTCGGTGATCAACGTGGTTTTAGGACGGGTGGAGTTTGTAGCGTAGTAATGTGGGCTTGATGGAAGACTTCATGGTTTTATCAGGAGAAAAAGACTAGCGATGAAGTTATGTGGTGATGATGGAAATTTAACTTGAAATAAGTTGATGCAGAAGGACACATAAATTAAGAGGGAGCAGAGCTCACATGTTTTCAATATATATGTGTGAGTTGTGTTAGAAAATCCCATACTAGGTAAGTGATGTAGCGTAGAACGGTTAATATATCGTAGTTTGCCTGATTTAGTTTTTAGATGAATGTGAATTCAACTGGATACATTGATGAACTCGGACATAAGCTTCCTCTTAACTATTTTCCCAAGTGAACATATCGGGTGTCTGCTTTTTGCACCCAGCAGTCTACATAGCTTCCACTGTACATATTTTGTTCACACGTTATTCTTATTCCCCCCTTGGTTCTTCAAGGTTCATTATCGGGCTTATGCTGCAAGCCCCTTGGTCCTTCAAGGTCCATTGTGCTTTCATCGTTTGTCCTTAGAACAGAGAAGTTACTGCTTCAAAAGCTGACATCTTTGTTTCGCTTTGACAAGTAATCCACCTGTCACGAGAACAGTCATCGACACAATTTTCCCAGGGCACTTCCCCTTGTTCTGCACTTGTGTCTCAAGCCTCTCAAACACAGACGCTACAATTGATTTCATTTGAGTATAGGCCAGATATTTCCCAAGACACATCCTCGGAGTGAAAAACCGGGAACCGGTAAGGGCTCTCTAGCTCGAATGCTCCGTTCTCGTCGAGCCACCTCTCGGGCAAATACTCGAGACAGTTCTTCCCCCACAAGCTTTCCATCCTTCCCAATGCAAAAAGAACTGAATATGACGCGCCAGCCCTTCCTCACAGTTGTGCCATCAGGTAGTACATTATCCATTAGGGCGTCCTTCCCTATCATGTGGCACTGACGGATATAAGCTCTTAGTCTCTGTGACAACAGCGTGCCGGTAATCCATTTTGCATCGCTCCTCAAAGCTGTCTGTCTCCCCCAGGGGTTCGCCATGATGAGCTCGTATCGTCTCTATCTCCTCTAGGATTCTCTTCTCTCCATTAGGGTGCGAACATAATAGCCGGAAGATACTCGATCAAATTGTAGCCTCCGCCAATGAATCGAGATAGCAAATCTTTGTTTGTTCCTCTGTTTCCTGCCAATCTCGACAGGATGATGTTTTCCATGTATTCATGGACAATGGAGATGCAGTTCTTAAGCTCTTGCACCGTTCTGATTTTGAGGATCTTTTTGACCTTCCACATAAATGGTAGGAGATAATTAGCGCTGTCGAATGCCATCGTAAAGTTTGAAGTCGTAATTCCCTTGCCACGTAGTAAACCAGGGTATACATTGAATGCCATTTCGCAAATGTTACTGAAAGCGAAATAATCAGAACTTCTTACGAGGTCAATACTCGGCCTGTTCTCGAGACAGTTCTTCATAAGAGTGGAAGCAACCCTGTGCTCCTCTCTATCGCCACATTATCCATGGCAAAACTACGGAGCGACTTGGAGTTGAACTCGTTGCTTGCCATCTTCCTCTGTAACTTCCAGAGGTCCCCATCGGCAATGAAGAGACCATCTCCAAACACATTGTGGAGGAGCAATCTGAATCAGTCGCCTTGTGGACAGCGATTGAAGCGAGTCTTAAGGACGTGCCCCACATTCGAAGGAAACGCCATCAAAACTTGGGTTGGCACGCCGAAAGATGGCGGATTTGGTGGGGCTAGCGGCGAGTATCATGGAGATCCAATCAAGGACACAATGCATATTCTTGACGAACCTTGGCAGGCACCCTATTGGAAGGGTAATTCATCAGACCTCCATTGCTTACGATCTTCTTTCGAGCTGCAGTAGTGTGGTAACAGAAGTAAAGATAGAGGGGGGAAATGAGGGAGAAGTAAGAGGCTTTTGTACAATGAAGAGAAGCATCATATCGGGTGAGTCTTACAAAAGGAGTGATGACACAATTTCCTGAATTGGGATGAAACTACATATATGCACGTATATATACAGTTGCCGGTATGGCCAGGGGCGTTCGGTGTCGATTGGCAATCTATCAGTACTCAGCTCCTCAACTAGGACAATGACATCGTGACCAGTTTGGTTGATTATATCAATGAATGAAGTTGATCCATGTTTGTTAACTCTTGACAAAATTTTTTACAATCAACCTTAATTTCACTGCCTCAGGAAATCTACAACCTCTTGTCGGTGTAAGCTCATTGGTACAATCTACCGTCTCACGAAACATTTACCTCATTACATCTTGAGCTTGTTCATCACAATGAACTCTAAAATGTATGATACTGCGAACCTAATCCATATTTAAGGAATGCATTAGCTTTGCTTCCACCATGAGAACTTTTGAGAAAGTTAAATACGCAGTAAGAAAAACAAACACAGATTATTCATGTACATCATATGCATGCGAATCCATTTTGTTCTTGCCAACCAGCAGCTCAATGGAGGATATCAGTCCATGCATCTCTTCCGCACCCTCACGGGAAGCCCACCCTTCATCCTCAGCGTCAATGACAGCTGGTGCTCGCGGGTCGCGTCTTGCCCCAGCACGTCGATCTCGAACCTATCCAGCACGGAGGCGGCAATCGACTTCATCTGGATGAACGCCATGTCCTTCCCGAGGCACATCCTCGGGCCCGCGTGGAAAACTGGGTACTTGAACGGGCTCTCCGTCCGGCACAACCCGCTCTCGTCGATCCACCTCTCGGGGACAAACTCGTGGCAGTTCTCACCCCATATCCCCTCCATCCTTCCCATCGCGTGCGTGTCATACGAAAGGAACCAGCCCTTCCCAATGAAGGTCCCGTCCGGCAAGACGTCGTCCTCCAGACAGGCCTTTGTGTCCACCGGCACAGGCGGATACAACCGCATCGCCTCCGAGATGGCCGCGTGCAGGTAGTGCATGTCCCTCAGTTCATGGATACTGTACGGGTCGCCAGAACTCTTCCCGCTTTGCTTCAGGATTGTCTCGAGCTCGCTCAAGATCTTCCGCTCCACTTCCGGGTGGAGAGAGAGCAGCCAGAAGAACCAGGTCAGAGCCGACGACGTGGTGTCGCGCCCCGCGAGGATGAAGCTGATCACGATGTCTCGGAGGAACTCGGTCGAGGCAGAGCCATTCTCATAGACCTGGCGATCCGCACGTAGTCAGATCAAATTCGATTTAACAAGTTCGCGCTAATTTCATCAACCGGGCAGCTCTTTCGTCGATCAAGCAAGCTAGATCGCAGCTTGATTTTCGATTTCGATAACGACAGCTTATGTTGGTGTTTGAGATTATGGGAAATGCCACGATAAAACGTATAGAAAATAACCAATGAACTATAGAAAAGTAACAAAATTTGTGAACGAAACGTATCGTGTCAAGATCGAGTAGGCTTACGCTTTCGTGGCCGATGAATCGCGAGAGCAAATCCTCGTCGTGAGCCTCCCTGCTCTCTTCCATCCGCGACCGTATGATGTGCTCCGCGAACTCGTGGACTGTCGCGATCGACTCCCTCAGCCGGCGCTCCGACCCCACGTTGAGCCGCCTCTTGAGCACCCACAGCAGCGGGAAGGCGGACATGAACCGCTCGGAGCTGATCCTCGCGGCCTCCTCGAACGCCCGCATGAACTCCCCCTCGCCGGTGCCGTCGCCGGCGAGGCACCCGGGGTCGACGTTGAAGGCGAGCTTGCATATGTTGTCGAACGCGAAGCGCTCGAGCAGGTCCTGCAGGTCCAGGACGCGGCCCGCCGCCTCCGCCCGGGACAGGATCGGGACCAGCCGGGACTCAATCTCCACGGTCACGTTGTGCATGACGAATTGCCTCAGCGACCGGGTGTTGAACTCGTAGCTCGCCGTCTTGCGCTGGACCCGCCAGAGCTCGCCGTCGGAGTTGAAGATCCCCTCGCCGAGGAAGTCGCGGAGGAGGGCGATGAACTTGTCGCCCTTCGGGTAGTTCTCGAAGTGGGTCTTGAGCGCGTGCTCCACGACAGCGGGGTTCGCGGTGATGACGCCGCGGACGCCGCCGGGGCGCCAGAAGACGACGGAATTGGTGGGGGCGGAGCGGAGGACGCCGGCCATCCAGTCGAGGAAGCGGTGGCGGTTCCAGAGGAAGTCCGGCAGGACTCCGACGACGGGGTAGAGGCGGAAGCCGGGGGTCTTGGTGTGCTTGATGTGGGAAGGTGGCCGGAAGACGGAGAGGTAGAGGTAGAGGAAGATGGAGAGGAGGAGAACGGACTGGAGAGAGAAGAGTTCCATGGCTGGAGCTCCGAGCGATACAGAGAGAGACACACGCAGAGATAAGATGTAGGGTTTAGGAGATATTTAAGTGGTGATCTTACTGTGGCCTATCTAGTCTTTTCTTCTGTTATTTTATAATTTTTTTTATCAAATTATATATCTATTCACAAAATAATTCATTTCTCTGGTAAAAAATGAATAATTTGAAAATATTTTCCTTCCATCCACCAAAATATTAAAGATTAAATTATTATCGATAAAGAAGTATTTTTCGTTAATTGATTATTTCAAGCGGTATAAGTAATTATTTTTGAAATTAATTTATAAATTATCTTTTTTGAAAAATAATCCCACTAGGAATGAGTTTTTTCTTTTTCTTTTTACTGATAAGGAAAAGTGCAATTGTTTATCCAGGGGTTGCTTTGCTTCCTTGTTAAGTTAGTTTATAAACAGTGAAAGGATACAGTGGATGAAGTCGCCAATTCCCTTATTTTTCTCACTTCATAACGCGCGCACGAGATTTTCCACTATCCGTTTTGGTTGACTTCAGTATTTTCAAATAGATCTCAACGTTGCGTGTCATTTTAAAAATTTTTATCTCAACGTTGCGTGTCATTATAAAAATTTTTATCTGCATTATTTTTTCAAGGTTATTTTTTTCCCTGTTCTTGTTTCCATTTCGAAGAAGCTTAGCTCCAAAGTAATTTCCCAATCAAACGATAGGAAAGATCTCCCGTCAATTGAATTTTCAAAGTGGGTTAGCCCATTCCCGGTTGTTTCGTGGAAGGTTACGAAGCCGGGGCTTTTCGAGCTTTGGGAAATTTGAGGAGTGCCCGGCTCCATTCGTCCTTAAAAGGGGAACGGGTTCGATCGCAATGATTTCTTTCTGAATTAGACAAAAGAAGGACCTTAAAAGTACTAGCCCCTAAAATAATCGAGTGAAAAAGGTAGAAAAGGGATCATCTCCAAGCGCGCACTTGGTCCGATTGTAGCCAAGAAAAAAACAGTCCCCACTTGGTGTAGTCGGGACAAGGACCTTTGACCTAAGACGGTATGTGTACCCGGGCTTGCTGAACGAGGCTCTGGAGCCCAAATTCCACGCCTTTACTTTTTTTAATCAAACCTTCAAGAGCACCGCAGAATAAGCGGACGGGAAAAGGATTTCTATATGGGAGCCCTCGGAGAGCAGCGCGACGGAGATGGAAAACCAACTCTAAATGGGTGGAAGAAGCAACGGTAAAGAAGTGAAAGTGAAGTGAAAAAGAGAAAAGAAAAAAAGAGCAATATCAAATGGACGCGCGCTTACGATATAACGATAAAAGAGATAATTACAGAAAAGCATCACCATCTTTGCTTTGCCGTATCAAATGGGTCGTCACATTTCAAAGCCCACTCCAACTTACTAAAAAGGCTAGTTTCTTCTCTACTTAAAAAAAGAAAAAAAGAAAAAACAAAGGCTAGTTTCTCCTTGTACGCACTTCTGAGCAGCATGACACAGGAATGCTCGAACCTTGAGTTGGTGCTAGTTTCCCCTCATACGCACTTCTCAGTAGTACGACACAGGAACGATCGAGGCTTGAGCCGGCGCCACCATCGTCATTGGCCTTAGATCGGAAAAGGCTTGATCAACTGGATTTCAAAGTAGAGTATTTGACATGAAGAGTAAATCTAAAGATGGTATTTATTATTATTTTTTTAATGATAAACAAAAGGGAAATATAAGGATTTGGTTGTTCACTATTGCTAGAAAGAGTAAAAATTACTAAAATAGTGCCAATTCGATTCTAAAACATTTTTTTTTTGTCAATTCAGCCATAAATTTTTTTTTTATATATGTTAATTTAGTCTATCCGATCAATTTTGATCGGTCGGAGCTTGCATTGACAATTTTTTACTAATATTTTATTTTTTTGAATTTTTTTTTTCCTTTGGAACCTTGGACCAAGTCAATCGCAGCAAATATGATATCCCATAGGCGAACCTCTCTGTTCAAACCTTCAAATGACTGTTTTTTAGTTGTAAACTATCTGAAAATTTGGATTAGAGTATAGAGACGCATAAAGATACCGGGATAGTAACATTTTAATTTAGTAGAGCTACATTTCTCAAACGATCCTATCAGGTTAGAGAATAAGAAGTGTTTAGAGAGACATTGAGAGAATTTGCATAAACACACACTTTACTTTAAGAGACTTTGCCCGAAACATTACATCATCTTTGCCTTTTATAGGCATTAAGAGGTCACACAAAATAAAGACCAAGCTCACAGGTTTTAAAACACATAGAAGCTCCAACATTCCCGATTGGGAATTATTCTAAATAATGTGAATAGTGACTGTAAACAGTGATTTCTCTAATCTATTGCTACAATACTTTGCTATAGTGACCCATGCTATAGTAACTTTCGTTACAGATCTATCTACTATCCCGAGAGTTGTAGTCATAGTTTGAATCATCAGAGCTATGTCTTGCCAGCCATTCTTCTTTGTAGTGTCGTTCCATTCCAACATCATCAAGAGGACTATTGGTATTGTAAAAGGATCCCCTTTGTGAGATCAGGGTATCTCACATACTTTGATTGCTTGAGGCAGGTTCTTCTTTATGAATTCTGGAGGGTTTTGGAGTGTCGCCAAGCATGACTAACTTGGGCCAATTTGCTATTTGGGTGGGAGACTATGCTGGGGTCCATTCCGAGAGATAAGGACAAAGGTCCTTGATCATTTAAATCTTCAGAGAGAGGATCCCCCATTGGGCATAGGTTGCCTAAGCATAGGATTTTTGAGAGAATTGTGCAGGATTGTCTGTGTCTACCATTTCTTGCTCTTGCAATAAAGGTATCCTTGCTTGATTCTATGCTTGCTTGAATTCTTCAAGTGCTTGTTTGGCTTCGGGTGTAAGACCATAGTGGTCCCATGGGACAGGTGTTGGGTAGTCCCATGCTTCTTCAAGAATGGTCTGGTTTTCTTGGCATAGGACCATCTGAAGTTCTCTGTAGTTATATTTAACGGATCCAATGCAGTTTGGAAATATCTTGTAAATATGGGCTTCTTGGAGATGTGATTGAGGCTTATATGTTATGGTTCTTATTCCTTCTGGTGCACTAATGAGGGTGCCATTATGTTGCACAAAAGTCCATGGTCTCCCAAAAAAACTACTATGTGTAGCTTTGGTTTTGCTTGAGGGGCATTTCTTAGTTCTTGTGCAAAGAGGTGTTTCTAGTAAGTAGGAAGATAGAACCAATAAAGTACAATCAAGAGGTTTCTGTCACCTTCACTCCCTTCATTACGCCGAAGCATGATCAGTTTGATTAACTTGACAATGAATTCTCTTATGGAGAACTCAACAACTATTAAGTACTTTTACTTACCTTTTCACAAAAAAAAAAAAACTATTAAGTACTTTTTGGTTAAGTACCAAAACGACCATCGAAGCTAATCATGGAAATCGTCTTCTTTTCTGATTAAAGGATTAAATAAATAGATACTTGGAGTTTAATCCAAAAGGATAAATAATTGAGCCTCCATGGAATTTGAATAGATCTGTATGGTATTACCACATGAAGTTATCAAAATTTTCAGTGAGGCTATCACTTTAGATTTGTTCAATGATTTCCTGAGGATATTCTAAGTTTAGCCAATCTCACATTCTTTCAATCTTGTACTCAAACCTATTGAGGATAAGCATGCCTGAAAATGTACATGTTAATTTATGTTGGTACTTTTGGTCTAGAAAGAAAATTAGTGAAAACATTTTTCTTTCCTATGATGCGTTTGGTTTTAAAAGAGTATTTCAAAAATCATTCAGCCCATCAAAGTAGCTGAGAGTGGGGAATCTGCTTCTATTTGAATTTGATCATTTTGGTATAAGATGTTATATCTTATTCTACTAGAAAATGATGGCCAATAGGATGGAATTCAAATTTTTTTATTCCATTTTTTACTACCAATATTTTCTTGAAAGTAGAATGATAATCCATTTCAGCCTAAGAAAAATTTCTACTTTTATAAGCGCAAAGGTTTTGCTTACCTTCAAGTTCTTCAGATAATATGGCTACCCAATATTCGTCGATAGCATCGGTCTAGGGGATTTTCTTCTTGGTGGATGGCATTTGCAATGGAGGAAGATTCCGTATTACTTATTTTAATCTATAACTGCTTTGGTTTGAGCTTTGCTTTAAGGTAGGGGATTCTTCTTTAGTATCAATTGTAATGGAAGTAGCAATTTTGCAATGTTGGAATGTTGGGAACAAAATCTTGGATAATTAATTATCTCAAGAAATTACTGAACTTGTTTTATCATGAAATTTTCTTTTGGAAATTTTAATAATTCCTAAGTAATATGCGGCCCTGGATAGTATGTATTTTTATTGAGGTGTATACCAAGAAATTCAATTTATGTCTAAGCAATGTTCATCTTTCTCTGAGAAAGCATGATTCCATATCTTTTCACGATGTTTACAAATTAATCCACGAGTCGGTAGTGGGATTTCTTATCAAGGCTGTAGAGTAAGATGTCATCAATGTAGACTGTTGCACTTGACAGAACTGATTGAAAAATTTGGCACATTGCATGGGTTGCTTTGAGGCCAAAAGGGAGAACTTTTTATTAAAAATACTGGTTTGGACTATAGAACCCTATTTTGGGCCTATCTTCAGGATGAATGCTTAGTTGCCAAAATCCAGCTTTGAGATCGAATTTTGAATATATGTGAGTTTTGGATAATCCAATAAAAAGAGAATTTCGAAAGGGAATGAGAATTTATATCTTGGAGGAAAATGTTGAAGGGCTGGTTATTGATTACCAATCACATCTTTTCTCGATTATGCTTAATTCGTTTGTTAACATAAAAATTTCGCAAGTTCATTAGGAATCTGAAATTTAAATAAGGCCTTATTGTAGTAACTCTGAGCACTCATTCTGAGTAACAACAAGATGTTTTGGGTTCATTCTCATGTGACTCATCTTAGTGAGATTTATGTATTCATTTTTTTGAAAGGAAAGCGAACAAAAAATTTTGCATTTTTCCATAAAGGATGAAGATATTTCCAAGAGAATTCAAAATGGGATTCTGACAACTTTTACATGATTGAATCTAGCAAACTCATTTATATAGAGCAGAGTATTTGAATATTAACAAATTCAGAGAACTAATCTCTATACTTAAGGTCTTTTTTAGGAATGATTCGGAGTAGAGGAATTTGAGTCATAACATCCTAACCAGTAATCAAATCTTTGTTGGAAAGATTAGATCTAAAAATTTTAGTGGTTATGGAACACTAAGGGAAAAACTGAATAGTTCTCGGTGTAGTTCATACATTTGTAGAAAAAGTATCTCCTGATGAAGAATTGAAATGCCGAACGCAAGAAGTCCAGTATTCTTCAAGAAGAATCTTTATGTCTAGAATTGAAAAACTTGCACTAATATTTATAAGAGCAATGACCGTGATATTTTAACAAATTTTGAGGTAAGGATTTTTACAAGAAAATGAGGACAATGGACTTAACTAGAATATATACTAGGGTCTTATTTTGAAGAGATGTGTGATATATGGAAAAAATCTTCAAAATTTGAATCAGAAGCGGTTTCACTAGAGGTCTAATAACAATAAATGATACAAAGAGTTTGCTTAAATGAGTCTTCATCAATAGAAATAATGATTCAACATCATCATTTTCAAGTGAAACAACAATTTCAATTTCAATGTGGTGTATTAAGTGGTTCTAACCATTTTTCGCCTAGAGGCAATTTTTGTGCAAAATGACCCATTTAGTTGCAGATGAAGCATGGAGCTAATTTCTTTCGGTCTGAGTGATCTTTCCTTCTTCATAGGAATTGTCATTTTTTCTTTTTCCGGAAATGTTTAGATCTATACTTGGACCTTCATACCTAATACTTTTTGAAATGCCTTTTCTTTCCGGAAAATTTTCCACAAGAGCCATCGCAATTTTTTTTTTTTGGAAAACTTAATCTTCAAATTTTGATGCAACAAGCTCCATCAAGTTCTTGATTGTCTTTAAGGTAGGTTTTCATCATCTGGCGCCTTAGATACAAATCATCAAGACAAATAGATTTTTTCTTTTATTTCTCCCAAAGGAATATACACAATTTTCCTTTACTTGTTGAGAAATGATCTCTCAACTTGCTGAGATAGCTCTCTAGGAATAGACGCTAGAAAAACTTGTTTCACGTTCGCATCAACTCCAAGGTCATTGAAGAGTTTGATCATTTTTCGATAATGCTTGTCAAGATGTCTTTTTTGGAGAGAGCAAAATTTTCTTTCAAAAAACTCTCTTCTTTTAAGCTCATGAAAGTCAACAGGTTTGCCAATGTAAAAAAATGTATAAGAGAGCAATAGCTTAGCCGAAGTTTGCTAAGAGCAAAAATTGCACTTGATCTTGTTTTGTAACCAATTGCCATCGATGTTTGAGGGTACCTGTGAATCTCGTGACAAATCCAAAAATGATATCATATTTATTGTGATTTGTGAGGGCTTAGATGTTTAGCCTAGTATGAAATTCTTCAAATCTTTCTAGCTATTTGGAATAAGGAATGTCATTAATGGTAAAAAACTGTTTATAAGGGAATTTAGATTCTGGGATGGATTATTTGGTTAGACGACCTCTAGTTTATAAGGATTTAAATTCATTTCCTGATATGGAGGATTGGCCATGAATATTAAAGAAGTGACTAAATGATTCAACAGAAAGGATCGAAAATGATGAGGAGGATGAAAGAGAAACCAAATTTGGTTCTAAATCTGAATCGATCGGAAGAATCGGTTCTAGAAGAGGCTGAATTTGGTCTTTCAAGACGTTGGAATCAAGTCATTTTTCTTCTTGATTACTTAAATTTCTTAGAAATGATTCTAACAGATTGGATAACATTATTTGGTTTGGCTTCTCCTTTGTAGAAGTTGAAGATTCTTTAGGATTCTTTTCTTTCCCATTTTTCTCTCCTTAGCCAATTCATTTCTCTAAAGCGATTTCGCATTTCTACCACATCAATTTTATCTCGTTTGGCAGAGATTTCTACGAAAGTAGCAAAAATTGAAGTGCTTTGTAGTAGTGGAAGAGAATATTTAGTTTGTGGCAAAGTTGGAAATGGATAAGTAGGTTTGGATTTCCCTTAATCAAGGAGTTGGATTTGCCTCTTAAGCTTCTCTATTTCCACCTTTGGACTTTGGAGATGATGATATCCTAAATATTGTCCAAATTCTAGGGCATGAAGCCTTTTCTAGAAGTCTGAAAGTATTTTATTGGTGATTTCATCATATCTCTTAAGATCTGTTTGTGCATTAATGATTTTGAAATCAATTGTTTTGAAAACATTTTTGTGTACTAAAAGACTCTCTGATTGCCAATTTAGAACAACAACTGGAGTCCTCTTTTACCTTTCATGTTCCTCCACTATGTATTTTTGGGACGTGACGGTACCTTCCATGTACCACGGAAAATGGAGATAAAAGGATTATCTTTTATCTACTTTTCTTAGTTGGGTGGTGTCTCATTTAAAAGTTTTAGTGGGTATGAATACTTTTTTACCCATTTTAGAATTGGTTTATAGAATGGAGAAATGGTTGGTTTTTTGTGAGGAGATGAGGGAGGTGGCGTAGGTGGTAAAGCTGATGGAACGGGAGGTGATGATGGGTATGCTGATGGTGGAGATGAAATATAAAAAACCATGAATTGGAACTTACCACTTTCACTGATAATATACACCGTCTTTTGATTTTTTGGATTTTCACCTGGCATTGTAATTGGGTCCACTTCATTAAGAGAATTTGTAAAGTAAGAATACTGACAGAAAGGATCCCAAAAAAAATAATCATATTGGCCTTTGTAGTAATGGATATGATTTCCATTACTCTAGAAGTATTTAACAAACTTCTTTAGATCTAGCTTGAAGATTGATTCTGGAATGTAGGGTTCAATTATAAGCAAAGTTTGGAAGATTGAAGGGTTTTTTTCTTTTTCTTTGCCAAATTTGATGGCAATAGTGCCGTCCTTTTTTCTCATAAATTCAGAATCTAAGGACTGGAGAGGCTTATTGTTATGGTGTAACTTTTCATAGTTGGTAATCCAAGTATCCGGAAGGAGTCTAGCCATTTTTTTTTTCAAAAGAATTTTCCTAGAGATATGGATGCAAGATGCTTGGTCATTTTGTATAGAGATGAATAAGGCATCTTCATTTCCATTTTTGAGAATTTTGATTAAGGGTGTGATTTTACATTTGACAGACCATCTGATAATGTAGTGCTGTGATGGAATCAGCAATTTGGGGTGTTCCAATGAGCTGAATTTGAACTTTCAAGAAGAAAAGCAATTGAGGGTTTAAAAGGGCAACATTAAAATTTGGATATAGAGTTACAAAGACTGTCACGGCATTCAAAATAGTTTGGATAGTGCCAATACAAGTATGCTAGTATCCAGAAACCAGGTATCCAATATATAGCCATTTTGGCCACGACTGGCAAGCTTTTTTTACCGTGGAAAATAAGTGCAAGACAGACAACTCCATCATGGATATGAGAATATCCTTGTTGAAACCAACGTTTGGGAAATTCTAAAGGGTAACAAAATACTCATTTTCAGTTAGTGGAATAGGATGATGATCAAATTTGGAGGATTGCATGTACTCTTTCACTTCTTTGGGAGTTTGGTGGATAAGATGTCTAATAGAACGATTAGGAGAGAATGATGAATAGGGTTTAGCAAAAACAGTATATGGGTTCGTAAGAGAAAGTTGGGTTTTTGAAATCTTTGTGTCATCACTAAGAGAGACTTCATAAAGATAGTCAATCTTAGAAGCATTTGACACACACACAAAATTTGAGAGAAAATAAGAAGATGGGGAAGTGAGAGTAACAAGTGCATTGAGAGTTTCAAGGTCGGCCATAATGATGTGAAAATCTTTTTAGCACTGGATGCACCATTTAAGTGCATAGAATTAACCAAGTTGCAAATGGAACCATGGCTCTAATATCAATGATAAGATATATACTTAGAACTAGAGAAGACCGGGTCAGTAGTAACAAGTATGCTAACAATCTGAAAATTTGGATCAGAGCATAGAGACGCTCAAAGATACTGGGATGGTAATATCTCTAACTTAGTAGAGCTGCATTTCTCAAAGGATCCTACTAGGTTGAATAAAAAGAAGTGTTTAGAGAGATATTGAGAGAATTTGCATAAGCAAACAATTTACTTCAAGGGACTCTACTTGAAACATCAAAAAAGGAAAAAAGGGAAGAAAAGAAAAATAAAAAATATAATATTTAAATTTGTCCATATTAGCATTAGCTAGCTAAAATTGGTTGGATGAACTAAATTTGCACAATTACAAAATATTTAAAACACTGAATTGGCAAAAAAAAAAAATTAAGATTGAATTGATGCAATTAAAATATGTTTAATATATATATAGTAATTTTCCCAACAAAGACTATATTGATAACCACCTCCTATCACCATTGGCACGGGCATGCATGTAAAGTATTGTGTGCTAACTACTATGATTGTCATGACCTTGACTCCATCCCAGGGTTACGAGTAGCAAGGGTTATTTTCCCGATGTTCCAAGCACGTCGCCGTCCCATTTCTTTTTATCTTTTCATTAAGCACATGCGGAAGCATACATACAACACCCAAACAACAACAAACAGCTAGAAAAACAACCATTTACAAACACACAATTACATTAGTTACATTTACAAGCCCTTCTATCACGGGCCATTATATTTATAACTACTACATCTTCAAAAGGTCAGGGTAAACCTTAGCTCCTCTAGCGAGATTGCAACTCCCAAAATTGACATGAGACTTCATGCCTACAAGATTAAAAGGATGAATGGTGAGTTTGGGAAAATTTAGTAAGTAAAACCCTTAATTCTCTACTAGGAAGACATCTTATCATCAAAATCTAGTAGGTATAACACTTGCAATGTATGGCAAATCATTAACAAACTTATTGCTACACCTTAACTACATTCAGATGCCTATTGCAACATGCTTCAATGCATGCTTACCTTCTGCTTGTCAATGAACATATCAACATATCACACTTATACATATACCGGCACTCATGCAAATTCATTTATCATCGTCCTGGCTTAACTAGGCCCTCCTGGCTCAACCAGGCCATCCTAGCTCAACCGAGGCATCCGGCTTCAAGTTAGGCATCCTGGCTCAATCAGGGCATCCTGGCTCAACCAAGGCATCTTGGCCCTAGCTCACCAAGGCATTCGGGCTCAACCCAAGTATCCTATCTCAACCAGGGCATCCCGGGGCTAGCTTATTTGAGGCATCCTGGCTCAACCAGAGCATCCCATCTAATGAACAAGGCATCGCTGCCAACGTCATGTGGCGACGGGCATTTTTCCTCTTTAAGTGCACACACAAGTGCATCACACAAGCTGGTTTTTCATCTCTTATCTTAGCCAACATATGCAAGGCTTGAGGGCGTGCACATTCAAGTGAGTGTGTCATGATCCTCAACATCATGTTATATAATATGCCGGGAACAATTCTTGGTTCGTGACTTGGGTCGCATGTTTAGGCCATCGCGACTTGACATCGATTCCAAGCCAAGCAAATCTTGACCTTGTCTCGAGACGTGAACACACTCAAGCATGCAGACATGAGCAAACACGTGAAAGAACATTACAACATTCACACAATTTACACGGGTGAGCACACCACTAAACTCGATGATGTAGGCTATCGCTCTAGCCAAGAGTTAGAGATTTTACTTACTTTCGATGAACCTCGATGAAATATAAGTGATTTCACCAAGAGAGGGTCGTCTTGCGAGGTGGTAGGCAAGCAAGGCCAAGAGAGGAAGAGGGTGTGCAAGAAAGAAGGAGGGGAAGAAGTGAGCCAAATAATGAGGATGAACGGGGGTAGTCCTCCTATTTATAGGCTAAGCCAAGTTTCATTAGTGGCCCTAATTTATTCTTCAAGGAATATCCTATCGTCATGATTACTGAATTTTCTTCTTGCCACCTAAGGTAGTGAGTCATACCTTCATTTAAAGACTAGCCTCCAAGGAACATGTGCTACTTATTCTCCAAGTTACTCCTAATTGGTTCACCTAAACTTATGAGTCACCATTTCATCATTACTCGGCCTAACTTAATCTCCAAGGAAAATCTTACGTAATGATGATCAAATCTTGAAATGGCCACCTAAACTAGTGACTCATCCCGTCATTTAATGCCTAAAATATGGCCATAATAAGTCTTGGATTTTTGGGCACATTTTTCATGATTTTTCTTGCTCATTAAGCCAAGCATTCTAGAACCTTCCATGGTATGGTTCACTTAAGCTATAAATCACTAACTTATTTATCAAGGCAAATATTTTGGCATTATTACATAATCTTAAGATGGACACCTAAGATTTTGACAAGGCTTCCTCCTCAAGTTGGGCGTGTAGCCCATTCCTCTCCAAGTTTGGCGTGTAACCTTCCATTCTAAGTTGAAGAACAGTTTCGATCAACTTTTGAAACCGGTGTCATTATCTTATTAAATGAGCTCGAAAAATTGTAAAATTTTAATATGTTGTTGAGAAGACCTTAAGAAACATTTTTCATGAGAAAACTTAGCCAAATTCGTGCTATGGAAAGAGCAGAAATTCACTAAACACAACCAAAAAATTCGTATGTCGGGCAGATTTAATAATGAGAGAGAGAGAGAGAGAGACTTATTTCGAAATCCAAATCTTCACAAAATCTTTGAAAATTTTATATGTTGTGGAAATGGATGTCCTTTAAAAATTTCATGGAGGAAGCATGATTAAATTTGAAAGGAAAAATTTTATAAAAATTTGAGAAAGCAACTTAGTTACTGTTTTTACTATACTAAGCATGTTGTGTACGGTAATTAATTGGACCTTCGTTCCAACCATTTTACCTCAGAAAAATATGAATTAAGTATGTTTTAGATCAAGATATTTAGAACAACTTTCATGAAGGAAGTTTCTCCAAATTCGAAACACAAAGACCTCTATACAATTGGAAAGTAGAAAAGGTCTAGCAATTTTGAAAAACTGGGAAATCAAAACCTATGAAACTCAAGGTGGCAAGTCTATGGAAGAGAGGTGGTGCTCTACTTGGCTTGTAAGATCACTTGCTATCATTTCCTTAGGTTATGAGTCACCCTCCATTTATTAATTACTGAGGACAAATAAGCCTCCACACTCATCATCCTCATTTAATACTTTTCACACTTGTTCACATTTGTTTTTTTTTTTAGAAAGGTTTGACTAATCCAAGGCCTATCTAGCTTAGCCTCCTAGTTGGGACCAAAATAAGGGTCGAAATCGAGGATATTACAATGACTGTCACTTCCTTATCTATGCCATTTTGAAGATATCTTAGCAAAGTGACCAAGCAAATAGCCATAAGCTAAAACATTTCCATCAAATGAGGAGGATGAATTTAGCTTATTTCTTTTTCACGAGGTTGATACGTATTTCATCTAAACCCAATAAGAAACTCTTTTTAGGAGACCTAATCAAACTAGGAAACCACTTGAATGAGAAAAGTTCTTTTCGGATTAAACTTGAGACATATATTCTCTAAGATGAGTTGGTCAGGAATGTCAGAGCTCGGACAAATAATCTCTAGCTCATACAAACTCTTAAAAAGCAATCTGACTCACGTTCTTGTACAAATTCAAAAGTTTGAAAGATAAAATTGCTTGGTAAGATTTTGCATAATTCCTTTGTGAACTTGAGAGATTATTTCACGGAGAATTGTGGGGGCTAATTGTGTAAGTTATTAGGTGTAATTGGGGGCTGGCAAATATCGAGAATGTTTAAGTAACTGGAATATGCTTGTAATATATGTTATATCGCTTGATTTATAGTGAAATCTTCTATTCCTCTTTCTGTGAATGTAGGTTATACTGATTGAACCTATGGTGTCCGATTTATTTTCTCATTTTGTTTATTTATTGTTCGAGCGCTTCTTTCCACAACACTATAATAGAGTAGGCATCTCTCTTGCACTGGATCAAGTATTCGAACCTCTTCAACTGTAATTATAACTCTGTTAAACTCCAAGTGAACTGCCATGGCTCTCTCCAGCAAGAATGTCATAAGAGTGGGAAATGATAGGACCGGGAATCCTCAAATCCCTTGTCAGAATTGAAACTCTCTGCAAGATTGCACTCTTCTCACGTTCCAACATCTCCAACCACCAAGCGCAGTTGAACCTCATTCAAATCGGCTTTTAGAACAATCCACCAGGTCCCAGCAAAATCTCACATCGTTAAATCTAAACAATAAAGTTTGAGCGCATGTATAGAGTTTCAAGACTTGTACGGGATTATGACACATCATCAATGAATTAAACTGGATGTTGAGATTCGAATCTCTATAAACACGAATCTCTATAAACAATGTAAACTATCTGGAATCCTGATGAACCTTACAAGCGAGCATATTGTTTGGCTCGAGTGGATCCAATTCAAATTCCTAGTATCTTGGTCCTGCCCGGCTAGCATTATTAAAGCACTCTCGTTTGGTTGGACAGATAATAAACGACAGGCAAAAGTATTTTCTATTGCATAAAGAAAGGCACGAAATGCAAACACGAATCTTTGTAATGGTTCCCATTTTTGTCAATTGCCTGTTCACGGGCTCAGTCAGTGACCGAGACCAGACAGGCTTGTACACATTGTACGTCTGGCCGGACAGAACGGGACAAACCTAGTCTCCCTTTTCGTTTTCGATTCCGCATGTGTTATCATTTCCTTTCGTCTGACTAGAGAAAATTACGCCCTCTTCGCCGGGTGTGTTCCTCCCGAGGGAATGCTAGTCTTCCTCAAAAATCGAGTTTGGAAGCGACTGAATCCGTCCTTTCCTTTTGGCCACTAACCCTGAAGACACGAAGAAATTACCTTTTGCAATATGTTCATTCGGTCAGGGGCTCTTTTCTTTATAGATTCTGAGGCATAACTGGGTTTGGTTTGAATCATTCTTTCATGCCTGCGTTTCATGAAAAGAGCCCGGCAGGTTTAAAAGTGAAAAGGGGTGTTGCGATGCAATTTTTATCGGGTGTTAGGTGAATGTCTCATGGTTATGCCACATCTAAAGCTGCAGCAGCCTTAAAGTACTGCCAACTTTAAACCATGAATCCTCAAACCTATGAGTTTGATGATTGAAAATGGGTTAAATTGGTCTATTTGGGGATCGGACCATTTTCAACTTTATTTGTCCGTTTGACGGTTTTGGGGCCTTAAGAGTCAGGCTTTTTTTTATTTGTTGTTGGTCGGTAGAGTCAGACTTCGTTTGGCCTGTTGAGAGTCAGATTGAAGGGGCCCAAGCTTACTTTAAACCCTTTATATAACCTCTCATGGTCATAATCGGCCCGATTAAGAAGAGAAACTCTTCTTGGCCTCTTTGGATTGGACTCCTTCCGGAGGAGGCCGAGCCCGAGCCCGACTGCCGGTTTTCCTTGGATTGCAATTTGCCCATAGGGCCTCTTCAATTCAGTACTGCTGTGGAATTCTGACCCACGAAAAGAAAATATTCATTAGTGGCCTTGGTCACGACAGCTTTCTAGCGATGGAAAGCGGTTATCAGACAGCTCGAAAAAACCGATTTCACGCGCAATTCGTTCAGCAAAAACTAAAGTTCTAGGTTCCTCGATTTTCGACCATGATTAGAGCAAAGGGCTCCAGAAGAGCAAATTGCATTGATCTGTAAAAAAATTAACAGAAATAACAGTAAGGATACTACCTTGACTGACAACATTACCACGGCAACATCTAACAAGGCAATATCGATGATTGATTTTTAACCACCTTCCTCTTTCCGTCCTTTCAACTATGATGTCGATATTCCTTTTCAATATGTGGAATTTCAATTATCACGATAGTAAGTGCCCAACCATGTAAACTCTGTGTGTGTCCTAATACTCCGCTTGATTTTCTATTCGATTTCTAGATCATGTTTCGACATTTGATCCCAACATATCTAGTCCTTAGCGGGAAAGTTCGAGGCGGCACAATCATACCAAAGCATTGTCGGGCCTAATCATGAAGCTCTTGTAGAAATCAAAAAGGAGTTGGAAAAAAAGAGAAAAAAACAGCACACCACGAGAGAAAGAGAGGGGGAGAGAGAGGGAGACTAAGCATGTTTTTGGCATGTTTATCCTTTTCTTTTCCTGCGGAACATAAGTCAAATAAGAGCAATATGTGGAGAATCGTAGCCGTCTTGGTCGTGGTGGTTGAATTCCGAAATGCGAAGGGGTGTCATCATCTGCGTAGCTTTCCAACCAAGCGAAATTATTTAAAAAAATTTAGATGTGGAGATTGATTATAAACCAAGTGTTTCCTTAATTAATGTCCACCAAATGGGTAGGCAGGCGCTCGTAGCTGTCCCTAATCTCTTTTCATCAAAAGGGAGATCGCATTGCAATCACTTGCGACTCCTAATTGAAGACAACTAACCTTTTTGTACCCAGATGTGTCACCCCAAAAGCCATCTTTCTAAGCCTCAGATTGTCGAATTTCGATGACTTCTTCGTGCTAACTTCTGTTTAATTATAAGGGTCGGGGTCATTCTTTAGCGAAGTAAGGCCCGGTTCGTGCTTATGACTACAACAGCACTACGACAGAATTAACTCCACGTTGATTTAATTAATTAAATCGCCATTAGTGTGATGCGGGTGAGTTTAGGAAGTGCAGTAGTGTGGATTCCACTAAGATATTTTAGCTTTGTTCTGTTCTCTTTATTTGGACAAAAGAGAGACGGAGTCGTTTCTGTTCATGCAGGGTTTTGTTCAAGTGCAATCTGACGCTAACAACATAGAAAGTTTTGTAGCTCAAATATTTTATTTTGAGTTCCCTTCTTTTCTAATATAAAAAGAAATAGGAAAAAAGATGAATGCGTATGTTCGTGGATATGATGTAATCTTTTAGAGCTTTACTGGGTGTTTTTACAGCCCAAAATGTATAGGGTTAAATTTAAGTGAAGGCACAGACCAAGATGAAGACTAGAAGGCAAGAGTCGGGTTACACCTAATTCAACCTCGATCCGGAGCTCTTCCGGCCTAATTCTGACTTGATATGCGTAATAATTGGTCTTCATCCGAAATTAACCAAGGGTTGCTTCAATCGAAATAAGAGTAAGAGCACCTCGATCTACCTGTGAGTACTAGTGTTCTGTCCGTTTCAATACATTTGAGTTCCATCTTAGCATAGACTTTTCAGTTATTTCAATTCCATTCACGGTTTTTTTAAGAGTTTTGATTTCAATATTTTTTTTTTGGATATACTTATCCTTTGATTTCTTTTAGTTTTGCCCCCATCTCCTTTATTTATTTATTTATTTTTGGGTTTGAAATGTAAGTGTCATTCATATGATGATGCATGGGAGCTTAGGGGCATTTCAACTAAGAATGTGAAAAAATAGAGTGAGGGAGTCTCCATATGGTAGCTAATATTACATTTGTCTGCGAAGGTCTAAAATTTTTGTAATATGAAGCTCGCCCTCTGATAAATTTACAAATTTTAGCCACGATGATGGTGACATAATTTGACTTGTTTTGGAAATCTCTACAGTAATGTCCCATCCAAATGCAGTATATGGTTGCTAAGAAAGTTACTTTGAGAAGCCTTGCCACCAAGTCCTTGCCTTTGGTAGCCCCAATCATCCATTGGAGTTCAACATTCCATCCTCCTAAAGAACGACATATTCTGTATTGTGCAAGGATAATACGCCACATGCTTCCATTCCATGTGCACTAGAAGAATAGATGATCTCAACTTTCTAGACCAACCAAACAAAAATTACAATGGATTGCTACTGTAGGCATCCAACGTGATATGATATCCGCTGTTAATAATCTATCTCTATAAACTAGCCACCCAATAAAATTGTGTCTGTTGACCCTGCCTATCCATATTAGTTGATACCATCCCATAGCCAGTCCCACACTTTTGAGTTCATCGTATAACTCTTTGCAACTATAACTTTACCTAGATATGGTTGAAGCTGAAGTTGGTTTCAATTTAAGAATACCATGCTAGCTCCATGCCATACTAACCTTGATTTCAAGATGCATAATCGAAATGCCTCTACATTTGGTATTGTGAACCCACTTACTCCATAAGGAAGACATTGGACAATTTACGAAGCTCAAAAGCACGCGGCCCAGTAAAACTTTATCATATAGATTTAGATCGAGCAAGTCCCCCCTCCCTTTTTGGCAAGCAAACAATTTCCCAAGCAACTTTATGCGATCAGTGGTTTTCCATATTTCCAGCCCATAAGAATTATTTAATCTTCTTCTCCACTTCATATATGGTTTGCTTTGGAAGTAGAAACATTTGCATCCAATAAGTCCATATGGAAATAAGTATTGATTTGGTCAACTGTAGATGACCGGCATAGCTGTATGTTGCATGCCCTAGCCTTCTATATTTTTAAAAAAAAGATTTTATTAGTCAAACTCTTGCAATCTGTGTGCGTGAGTCGTCTAGTGACAAGAGGAACACCAAGCTATCTAATGGGAAGGTTATCTGTGGGGAAAGGCGTGTCATCCAATATAATACCTTTTCTATTTCGGCCAACCCAGAGAAAAAGATTTGACATTTATCCGGGTTACAATAGTCCCGTGAGACATGCAAAATCATAAAGTGCTTCAACAAGGCAAATAATAGAATGAACATCCCCATGAACAAAAAGAAACAAATCATTGACAAAGCATAAGTGAGTGATTTTTTCTGTTTGCAACGCCAATAATACTTGAAAGAAGATACGGCCACTCTCTTAATGATAATTCTATTAAGAATCTCCATAACCACGACAGACGGACAAGGAAAGAATAGGTCACCTTGCCGTAGTCCATTGGTACCAGCAAAGTATCAGCTAAGACTTGGCACTTAATTTCAGGCACAATTTCTTTAATTTTAGTTTAAGCACTTCACGTTTCCTCGTCGTTTAGATCGAAGTAACAATTTTGTTTTGTGCAAGTTTGCTCACACTTTGCGATCGAGCTCCAACCAGAGAGCAAACTTTTTGGCTTGTTTTTTCCTAATCACCTATCTGTCAGATCTGCCCGGATCGAATTCCATCCACCACTTCACATATATTAAACGCTCATGTCTAATTGGATTACGATCAAAAAAGAATATATCGGATGTGGGGACATACGAGGTTATTGCGTGGTCGTCCTAAAGAAAGGACAGTCCACATCTTGGCAAAATTTTCTCGACCACATACGTATTATCCCATGAAACAGGATTAAGGAGGCGTCCGCGTCATTAAATAGTTGCAATCTCCCCAAATTCAAAAGGCACTTTGGGGGTGGGGGGGAGTGAATGCGTTGGAAATTCGACTCGTCCAATGACGAGGGTTGATTGGCGAAGAAGGCTTCTCAGTTGATTCCGAAACGAAAAGTAAATCCCGTCTTCATCTATTCCATTTTTCAACGTTGCTTTATTCCCTAGTTTTACCTAATAAAGAAACCATAGTAATGCCCTCAATTATATCAATGAGAGCGCTTCTTAGTTCAGGATGTCGAATTCGAAGTTCGGAATTATTAAGTAGTTTTGTCTGCCACGTTGAAGTAAATGGGTAACGGTGGATTCTCCACTTAATCCATTTTCATTAATAGTCCACCTCCTGACCTTTGTTGCCATCTTCGTGATTCTCGTGCCTTGGTTTTGTTTATCTCTAAATGCAAGCTTGTCTTCTCATCAATTAGCGCTAATTGAATATAACTTTTTGTTAATCTATGCGTGCCATTTGTCTTCACCAACATTTTACACGATATAGTTGTGCTCGAAAAGTAAGAAGAAAGACGAAGTTGGCAAACAAAACATCATCACGAGCATTATTTACCCTAAAGTAGCTGGCTAGATTGCGACGGCAAGGGAAACCAGGTCGGTGTTCTAGATTTATCTTAGGTCCATTGATAATGAAAAAGAAATACAGGACATTCAAATTTTTCGTTCGACTAATCATTATAAATACATTCAAACCACATTGTCTGGGTATATCGAATAAGACTTCACCCATAAAGTGACAAAGCCAAACCCTAAGGTTATTTGGAGTGTCTAAGTGAAAGATGCTGCAACTTGAACACACAATCTACCCCATCCCGATCATATATTTGATCAACTCTTCTAGCAAAGATAAATGTTCGCGAGACATGTATGGAAAATGAGAAAACTGTGCCACTATTTTGGTCAGACGAAACCATCCTTTGCCCTTTCTTTCTGTATCTTTCTACCTTTCGAAGCTCCATTCACGGTGAGCAGGCACATCACGGAGAGGATAAAGATGGAACTCATCGTCAACTTTACTACGATAAGCTTTTCAAGTCTCACGTCTCTTCGCTTGCTTTTGGTAGTGTATCTCTCCGTCCCATTGGCGTGACCCCAATCATCATCAATACAAACAGAAAAGTTTTCGCAATTTCAAACGTTGTGTACTTCCCACTTCATTGGGGGGATTCGATCAGAGTCTTTCTATCGCATTCCCGTAATGTCCCCGAACTATGATCCTTTCTTCTTTTTCCCACACCGATATAAAGCTTGGCTTCCGATCAAAAGGCAGAAGCATTACGAATAAGATAAGTTTTAGGTTGTTCTTGTCTTGCGCGGCACGATTGGCCACATCTTTAGTTTTGCGGAAAAGAAGGGGGGGCCAAGGGCAACACCATCTCCATCGATTGGTCGATCACGCTGCTAAAGACTTGACACAGTTTCGAAAAGATTGAACCCTTTTGACCAGAAAAAGCTTTTCTGGATGAGAAGCGAAAGACGAAAGGTGCTCTTTGATGGATCAATCATGGATGCCATCTTTATATCAAGAAATGGGCGTTTTCGCAAAGCCGGAAGATCCGTCATTCATAAAGTAAATGACAGCTACATTTTATTTTATTTTTAGCTCCTGAACAGATGGCGACACCTGTGTGATCAGGTTTCTTCAGAATATGAACCACCACTGCATTATTTCAGTGACGAATCGGTTTTGTGAAAAATGGGGGAGACGTGTCTTCTGGTAAGGGTTTTTTCCAAAGAAATTGCCGACGCGAAAGGAGACAGAAAAGAAGGACGTGGGAAAAGAACGGTGTATATTCTTGCTAATACATTCTGAGGCAATGAACAATGAGGAATTAGCCATATGCATTCATGAACGTTCCTTCAAAGTGCCTGAAAAGGACAAGCTTTCCACGCGGGAGCTTGCAATAGTGGTCCTTCAGGAGAAAATAATTTTATTAATTTCTCAAAATGAACTTAAAAAGCCCTCTACTTTTCAATGTCGATCAAAATATCTTTTTTCTTTGCTTTAATACTTGAGCAACTGAGTACATTAAAAATTGTGTATTGATCAAGTATATTGACGTGCCATTCTTCTAAGAGGTTACGCCGCTAATCAACTCTAATTGGATAAAAAAAATTGGATTACCCACTATCCTCTATGTTACTCACTTGATCTATTTCTCCTTTAATTATCAACTCTTCTTATCTTTTTACCAACTTTTATTGACCTTTCTTAATTATGCATTAAATTTACCAACTCTTATATGTAATTGCTAGCTTTCATTTAAGTCATTTAACAACTTTCTCCGATTAAGTTTTTAAGTAGTTGTGGGTTACCAATTCTTATTTGAGTTACTTATTGATATTTTATCGAGTTACTTAATTGGGAATAAAGTTGGTAAGTCACTAAATGAAAGTTAGTAATTTTATGTAATAGTTAGTAAAATTAAAGTGCGAGTAACAAATTTTAAAAAAAATGAAAATGATAAAGTTGGTTATAAAAACTAATTGATAATTTAAGCATATTGAAATTTGTAATCATTCTAAGGTTGGGAAATTCTAAAAGGAACTGATAAGGGCTAGTAAGCAAGACAAAAGAAAAGATTAGTGATTTAATAGAAAATTTCAATGAAAATTTGGCAAAAGAAAAAACTAATAAACATAGAATGTAGCTGTGTCACATAAAACTATTAATATCCATATCAGCTATTTCTAGTTAAAATTAGTTAGAAAGACTAAATTGACAAATTGTCAAAGAGTTTAAGACTAAAATCAAATTAAAAAGTTAGAACTGAATCAATATTCATATAATAAGTTTAGTATTTTAATTTTGGATAATTTTTCCATCTAAATTAAGACATAAAGGGAACACCTTCAACTTTGGCTATCTGTCGATCAATCTTGACCTAACCCCAACTTCAGTCAAGAAAAGACAAAGCAAGAATTGAATTAAAAATGTGCACCCATTACAAGCGTCTGGAAAAATTTGGGACCTACTTCCTAGACACTGTGTCCCATTTCCACACAAGGCCACTAGCATGTCCAGGCAGCCTCACTTTCACTTTCTCAGTGGAAATCTTCCACTAGTTACTTTTCGAAACCCTCGTGCAACTTGTTAAATTATTCCATAACGAGCCTTTCTATCACACGGTGCGATCCTGCTAAATCACCGAGAAATTTCGAAGCGTCCTCATTAAATTTCACATGGATATCAATTAAAGAGGCACAACTGTCGAAAATTAAAGATATATTTTATGGGTTTTGTTAACATTGCCTCGATCCGTCGTATGACCAGGATAACCACGTTATCTCTAGGACATTTTTCTGATATATGCAGGTCTAGCGAGAGAAAACGAGATAAGGACTCGGAGGAGTCGATGATTCGCTTCGCCAGTGTATCTCCAGGAATTGCCTAGGAAATTTCCAACGCAAGACACTTGCAAGAGGACCCACGCCATTGCTGTTCAAGGCGCTCTTCCAAATGATGATCTCACGACATTTCTTTTCGCTTTTTCTCTCCCATTGCAATTCACGTTGGATCGGAGGACACTGTCCGACCGCTGTTTCAAAGAACAGCAATGCCCCCAACCTTCGAATGTCCCCCGAATATCCACTTCGTGTCCAGCGATCGTTGGGGCATTCTCTAATCCGGACACGAGAGGATGCCCCCCTCGATCATGGATTGCTGGGACACGAATGAAAATGATGAGGGGCGAAGAAAATAAGTCTACATTCGTGACCAAGGAAAAGGCAACCGTCGCGAGCGAGGGCCGGTCCAATGTCGTGTGTGACGCAACGATGTCGGTATGATTGGGGATGATTAGGAGCCCATTGGCTAGACCCGGTGCTCCACTTGGCTCGAATGGGTCGAACTGTTTTTTGGGACTGTTGTTCGTCTTTTGTGACGTGAGACAGAAAAGAAGAAGGGGCTTCTCGGCCGTGGAGATATACGGTCTCACTTGGTTTTCTTTTCATCTTCTCTCTTTCGTTTTCGCCCCTTCTTTTTATTTTTGGAATTGATGACCACTTAGATCTTAGCTTATCTCGGGGATGTTAATTTGGCCACATGATTGGCTTTCATCGTTGCTGATATGTCTCAATTGACTGGCAAGTTCAACAAATTAAGCTTTTAAACGATATACCTTTTCGAACTTACAGAAAACATCATAAGCACAATTTATAAGAAAAGTGCCTTGCATGTCGATTATACTCTTTAGATGGGAAGAAAGTACGGGAATTATTAGAACGATATTAAAGCAGAGTGGCTTGTCGAGTTTATGCCGTATTAAACTATTAATGTACCTATATTGCCTCAAATTAATTATTTTTGGAAATTGCATATTTGAAGACATACCTTTTGTTTTTGTTTTTGTTTCTTTTTATACTTTTTTAGAAGGGCCATCACATTCTTCCGTCGAATACACGTACGATATACGAGGTGCTTCTCGGCTTGGCTCTTGGATAATGTGACAGATGACCCCGCTCAGAAGCAGCGGAAATTGACATCAGCACAGCAACTGGCGAGCGCATGCGATTCCACTGCAATTCCAGAAGTCTCATAATTGGCACAAACATAAAGCAGAGGTTCTCTAGCTTCCGATCTTTCTTTATTAGAAGAAAAGGAGAACAAAACGCAACGCGAAAACGAGAAGGGCTTTGATGGGTGGGGGCTCTTCATCGACATCGAAATGGATTTTTTGGAGATGCCGATTGGACAGTCTGCATCTGAACTTGCGAAGCTGGACATCGAAGTAACTTAACATGTTCACTTAACATGCTCTCAAACTGTTGAGAGATTCCTGTCCTTTTCTGTGAACATGTGGATGTCATAAACTTCTTCGAATCTCAGCAGGTGACTTGACATTCAATCTATTTGTATTCGACATAGAATAACTCAGATCGATCAATGTAAGCTCGTTTTTTTGTGTATCTAAGGCTATTCAAAAAAAATTTCTTATTCATAACAAGTATGCAAGGTTTCCCATATTCCACCCGGATAAACAAGGGGAAAGGAGGTCAGAGCAAGCTCGTGTGTTGCAACATAAGACAAGAAAGGAAGCGACATGAACTTCGTGAATCTAGAAGCAAATGTTGATGTCATCCTAATCTAGTCATATCGTCGGATGCTGCACGGCCAGATTCTCAACACCTATAGAAGAGTTTAGGTAGATAACGATTCGATTTCTTGCTGAAACGCATTGTGACATTTGGAGGATATAAAACGGATTTGGGACATGATGATTGCCCCTTTGTTCTTCTGCGGTTACGTGATCGTGGGCCATTTCCATTAGTCGGATCAGATCTTAGAAGTGCACCATATATTCTCCATCTTTATGACTATATTGTATCCACAAAAAGAACCTATGACAAATGAAGTGGATAAAGAATATAAGTTGGCGTATGGTATCGAATAATTTCGTAATGCCTACCTAGATGTGCTCGAACTACAAAAAGAAAAAAAAGAAAAAAAAAGTGGCCTAAAACATAGCCATGTGATTCAAATATAGTATTCAAATTCGAATTAGGGTTTGTAACTATTGAGGTAGTCCTCTGTTTGTTGTATCTCAACTGTTCATATAGTTTGAGGAATAGATAGGTTTTGTGTAGATTTTCAAAGTTCGACAATTTTCTAATTGGTGTTAATGATTCGATTACAATTTCCAGCCAAAATGTATTTGAGAATTTCACCAGTAAAGCCCACTTAGTTCGAGAAGGCTAAAAGCGGTTTCTTTTCGTCTCAAAGTTTGGCCTGAATATTCCTCCAGCACTTCTTACTATGACATAAGATACTTGATCAGCTTCGTCTCATCACATGTGCGGAATATGGCCTAGCTAGTCACAATGGTCTATAAAATAAGCAAATTGATTTCCTTTTGAAAAATGTGTATCTTTTTTTAATTCTTTCATATCTCTAAGTGCTTGCATTAAAGTGAGACTAATTAAAAATCACAAAAAAAGAGAAGGGACGCTAGGAGAACAACTGACACAAAATAATATCATAATCATACTTTATTTATTTATTTCTTTTGGACAAGCAATCTTACTTTATTTATACTTGAACTTTAAGAACTACTTGTGATAATGTAGATAGCCAATTCTTTTCCCGAATTATCAAACTATAAGAATCCCCGATAGGCATTAAACAATTGTGTTTTTGAATTTCTAAAGATTTAAGCATATATGCTAAAGTATACCGTATTGCTTGTCTACAACATTTATATGCTATTTATATATGCAATCTCCCTCCTCCTATGAGTCTGAATTTTGGGCTGAGATTCTAATATTATCAACATAATTATATAAAAGCTCAGGGCAAATTAGTTCCTGATAGCAATATGCACAGCTTTGAACTTTTCTCCCATTTTATCACTTGAAAAATATGGGGATTTATCCCCATTAAGTTACAATGAGAATCAATTCTCGTAGAGGAATACACACGTTAAAACCTCTAATAAGTCTAATCTTACCCAACATGGTGTCTACAAGTAAAGGAACATCTTTTGAATTCCTTTACTATTTCTCCACTCGGAAAACACATCAATCATTAAAAGCAAGTGCAACACGAGATTAAAAACTCTTCTTACCACACGATGCTTGATTTTATATGGCATCCAGACTCCATTTCATCTTACAGAAAATATAGACAAATAATTTCCGGGGCCTCATCTAGAACTAGTTCTATCGTCATCGAAGGATGTCAACCCTTCTGCACGACTGCACATGGTGCTCGTGCCACGGCAAGAGGAACAACAAGAGAGATGCTTATAAAAGTGCACACGATTAACCTACAAAAACTACGTATTCTCATTGTGTCAGGTGCTGCAAATTGACAAGCCTGAGATTCTTAGCATGCTAGTTAAGAAAAGATGTCTTCAAGTCCGAGTGACTCTGTTCTAGGGTTTGCTAGGTAATTTGCTCAGCCGATGAGGACGTTTGCTGATTGGAACCAGCGCTAGAATTTGATCTTGAAAGTTGTTGCTTGATTCTTCAAAATAAGAGATCACAAATCATTTTTCATTTCTCCTTTGTGAATACAAAACTGTATATTCGACTTTTCTTATGAAAATAATAATCATTCTTTTTTTATTACTTACTTCGAGCCTAGCATTTCTCTTCCTTTTCTTTTTATAACCCAAGTGGACGAGAAAAAGGACTAGCTACTTAGAACCTCTTGAAATAGTCTGTCAGCACGCTGATTCAATTAAGTTCAGGCTTCTGGTTCGTAGAGGTGGCTCGAACCCAAAACCGTCTGTGGGATTTGAATAAGTAACCTCCAGATCGTGAACTAGTAACCTCAAGATCTTGAACTGAAAATCTATCTATACCTTCGGTTGACATATTTATCCTACGAGTGTATGGTCGTCCTTTCTTATTCCTTCAGTACACAAGTGGCGCTAATGACTCCTAAATGATATAAAAAAAAATGTGTGATGCATCAGACCGCCGCGTAGGCATTGTGATGGGGCCCACCACACCAAATTATATATCTCATTTCCTTTAATTTTATTTTGATTTTGATTTCCTCACCACCTCATATAAGAAAAAAAATCCTATCGGTTAAACCCTAACTAGTGAATCCCACGTCACTCTCTCAAGCAAGTATTATAAAAAGGTGATATTAAATTGAATATGGATCATTAAATCTTGTGAGATTTTGTGGTATCTAAATAAAAGCATAATTTAATATTTAAATACTCTAACACTCCAAGGTGGAAGTGTTTCACTAAGGAGGCAAATAGGGACTTGGAAAGATTCGAACTCGTAATCTCGTGTTCTGATCTACTAGATGAGTGCGTGGTTTAAAATTTAAATACTATAAGAAATCTAATAGGTTTCAAGTGAATTCTGTTGAATTTAATCATTCAGATTCAATTTTGTACATATATTATAGTCACTCCATGATTATTTCTCTCATTTCTCACTTTCTCTCTGTCAAAAGAATATTCGGACAAGAAATGCAGGGGGAACGAACACTCACCCGCGAGGCCACCACCCCAGAGCTCCTCTAGTGGATAAAGAGCCCAACACCAAAGGCCTATAAATACTCCACTCGTTCCAGCAATCTGTACTTAGGAGACGCACAGAGTCCTCTTTGAAGTGTTTCCTTCTCTTGCATCCTCATCAAGCCCCTTCTCTAACTCTCGCCTCCTCTCCTATTCCTAGTTCCTTATGGCAACCTTGGAAATGGAGGGAAAAGCAGGAAGGTGGAGCGACTTCATGCAGAGGGCGCGGCCCTACATAGCGATGGTGTCGCTGCAGTTTGGCTATGCGGGCATGAACATCATCACTAAGGTGTCCCTCAACGGTGGCATGAGCCACTACGTCCTTGTTGTCTACCGCCACGCCTTCGCCACCGTCGTCATTGCGCCGTTTGCCCTCATCCTCGAGAGGTACTTATATCTAATGAGTGACAGAGCAATCGATTCCGACTTCTGTTAGCTCCATAGGAGAGAGATCAGAGGAATGAATAGCATGTGGCATTAATTCATCTGGTATGATTTGCAGGAAGGTGAGGCCGAAGATGACATTCCTCGTGTTCATGCAAATCTTTGTGCTGGGCCTTCTTGGGTACGTGCTAATAAAAAACACTGCAGCTTTTATTTTCTCGACCCGCTTTGAAAAAGAGATCTTGTATATGTTGGTTCTTATGTCTTGTTTATTTTCTTCTTCCGCGGTACTCAGGCCGGTGATCGATCAGAACCTTTACTACGCGGGTCTGAAATTCACATCCCCAACCTTTTCGTGTGCCATGAGCAACATGCTCCCCGCGATGACTTTCGTCATGGCATTTCTCTGCAGGTACTGCATTATAAATCGATATGCTAAGCGGCGTGCCGAGCCTTTTGAATATGACTAGTTTTTTTAAAGAGATGGACTCCTCTTGAGCATTCGACGATATGCTTATGCTCTTTCGGTTGTGATAGGATGGAGAAGGTGGACATGAAGAAAGTGAGGTGCGTGGCGAAGGTGGTGGGGACAGTGGTGACGGTGGGCGGCGCCATGCTGATGACGCTGTACAAGGGAAATGTCCTCAACTTCCCATGGTCCGCTCACCTCCACGGCCACGCTGCGAATGGCTCAGAGGCGCCTGAGTCTGCCGACAAGGACTGGGTGAAGGGCTCCATCTTCCTCATCATCGCCACTTTTGCTTGGGCCTCCTTCTTCATCCTCCAGGTAACTTGACACAAATACACAAATTCTCATATGTACCCAACCACTTGTGTTCGTTTCGATTAATTTCGCTGATTAGCTGATTTATTCAAACGTTGAAATTACAGGCAGTGACCTTGAAGAGATACCCAGCACATCTTTCGCTGACGGCCATGGTGGTGTTCATGGGCACGCTTCAGTCCATCGCTGTGACGTTCGTGGTGGAGCACAAGGCTTCCGTCTGGTCCATTGGCTTCGACATGAACCTTCTTGCCGCCGCCTATGCTGTAAGGGGAAATTTACTTGAAAAGAAATATCAACAGCACAACTTGAGTCTATATCATGACCAATATTCGTTGCATGTTGAACAGGGGATAGTGTCGTCAAGCATCGCGTACTACGTTCAGGGGGTGGTCATGAAGAAAAGAGGCCCAGTCTTCGTCACTGCCTTCAGCCCCCTGATGATGATCGTCGTGGCCATCATGGGCTCCTTCATCCTTGCCGAGAAGATCTACCTCGGAGGGTAAATTCCTCTCGCCGCCCCTACGAATGCTTTCTTTTCAATATCATCCCTACCGATGAAGATGCAGAGACAGGGGACCATGATTGAACGCCTTTTTCTCAGCTTTTTTTCTCTTTCATAACTTTTTATCACGTCACTTATCAATAGGATCACCATACCATATGTGCTTTAATATATAGTATTTGATACGTGGTACAGGGTTCTTGGTTCGGTCCTGATAGTGGCCGGGCTCTACTCGGTGTTGTGGGGCAAGTACAAGGAGTACCAGGAGAAAGAGGCAGAGGAGATCCCTGAACCAGTCAAAGACCATCAGAACGGCCACACACATGACCTCGAAGCCTCATTATCCATGGCGAATCAAAGGAGCGAGTTGGAACGGCCGGGCTCTTCTCATTGCTCGCCATCTTCCTCTGTACCTTCCGGAGGTCCCCAACGGCAATGAAGAGACCATCTCCGAACACATCGTGGAGGAGCGATCAGAATCGATCATCTTGTGGATAGCGATCGAAGTGAGTCTTGAGGACGTGCTCCACGTTCGAAGAATTTGCCAACAAAACTTTACAGGATATTTATAGAGAAACTGTTCCGCCAGTTTTGTTACTGCAACGAAATATCTTTCACCTTGTGATATTTTCGGCTTTTATTTGAAGAAGATATAAGTTCTGTGCTAATTCCTGACAAAGAATATCAGATGCAATATTATAAAATTTCCAATCACAAATAAAACTGTACAATCCTGACGACTAAATCTCGGATTCTCGAGTCAAACCCAAATTATGCTGAAATTTAATCAACGACACAACTTAAACATATACCAACACACCGCGAAAATCTAATCAACGACAGTGCGCTTGGATAGAAGACACAACGTCAGCATTCAATTGACGATGCTGGACAAAAGATACAACACTGAAATTTAATCGATGGTATTAAATTGGGATAAAGATACTCGCTGAAATCTAATCACGACGGGAATCTGACAACTATAGCTAGAGAAACTAAAATGCGATAATGTAAAGATAAAGTAAAGACATTTGATGTGATGATCGGGGGTTGTTCTGTTGGACGACTAGGGTATTTATGGAGAAACTTGGTAACCATTAAGTAACTGTCAATCTCTTAATCTGCTTCCATCTTTAGGCCTGTTTCTTCTATAACCAACTCACCCTTCTCCTATGTAACTGCCTTGATGGTGTTTTGATGTTTCTTGATTTATCGACACTAGTTCTACAACTAGGTACCTGGCCATAAACTGCTTTTCAATCGCGCGCTCTCTTGGCGCCTCTTGAAGTATTTTAAAGACTCTAATCAAAGACTTGCCACTAAAATCGTTCAGGTAGCCACTTTAGTCTTCACCATTGTATTTTGACAACTAGACACATGGTAATCCTTTGCTTCACCGTCGATCATTGAGCTCCTATCCATAAGCTTGACGATAACTTGTCATATATCAATACTTTTATGATGCACAGTTTCATTATATTTCTCACCCATGTGCCCCGTACATGACGGTACAACCAACTTTGAGTGTCAATAACTTCTCGTCCATGTGCCCGATACATGACAATATAGTCAACTTTGAGTGCCCACAGAAATGCATGATCATGTCGGATCAAAAGTTCAATATACGAGGAATAAGTTGCTTCTTCTTCTTTTTCCGATAAGGAAAAGGGCAATTGTGTATCCGATGGTTGCTTTGATACTTTCCTAAGTTAGTTTATACACAATGGAAGGATACGGCAGAACGGACGAAGATCGCCAATTCCCTCATTTTTCTCACTTCGCAACGCGCGCACGAGATCATCATCCGTTTTGGTCAGAGTCGCGTAACATTATAGAAAGTTTTATCCGCATTGCTTTTCTAAGGTTAGAATCTCCCTTTTCGTATTTTCATTTCGAAGAAGCTTCCCTTCAAAGTAATTTCCTAATTAGACGATAGGAAAGATCGTCTGTTGGCTGAATTTTCAAAGTGGATCACCTCATTCCCGGTTGTTTCGTGCAAGGTACGAAGCGGGGCATTTCGAGCTATGGAAATTTTGAGGAGTGCCCGGCTGGATCCATTCTTGAAAGGGGAACGAGTTCGATCGTAATGATTTCTTTCTTAGACAAAGAAGGTCCTCAAAAGTGCTAACCCCAAATATAAGGCGCTAACCCATAAAATAACTAAGTGAAAAAAAAAATAGCATGAGCAAAACGACACGAGAGGTCAGATGAGATGCAATGAAAAAGGTGGAAAGGAACGAGTTCGATTGCTAGGATTTCTTTCTGAATTAGACAATGGTCCTTAAAAATGCTAACCCCTTAGATAGCTAAGTGGAAAGCATGAGCGGAACGACACAAGAGGTTAGACGAAACGCAAGGGAAAAGATGGAAAAGGGGTGATCTCCAAGTGCGCACTTGGTTTAACTGTAGCAAAGAAAACAACAGTGCCCACTTGCTTTAGTCGGAGAAGGACCTTTGAGCTAGGATGGTATCTATACCTGGCCTAGCTGCAAGGTTGTCAAGCCCAAATTCCACGCCGTTACTTTACTAATCAAACCGTCTCGATCGCTGTGGACAATGCAGTAAGGAAAAGGGTTTTCCATATGGATCCCTTGGAGAGCAGCGTGACAGAGATGGAAAACCAATTCTACCTTGGCCAACGAGAAATGGGTGAAAGAAAATAACACTAAAGAAGTGAAGTGAAGTAAAAAAGAGAAAAGAAAAGGGCGTAATTTCATATGTATGCACGCTCACAATACGATGATAGAAGAGATAATTATAGAAAAGCATCACCGTCTTTGCTTTGCCGTATCAAATGTCTCGTCCCATTTCAAAACCTACTCCCAACTTATTAAAAAGGCTACTTTCTTCTCAACTTTAAAAAAGGTTAGTTTCTCCTCGTATGGACTTCTAAGCAGCATCACACATGAACGATCGGAAAAGTATTTATCAGCCGGACCTCAATGTAGAGTATTCGGCATGAAAAGTAAATCTAAAGATGGTATTTGTAATTTTTTTCAAATGATAAACAAAAGAGAAAAATAGGGATTTGGTTTGTTAATACTGCTAGAAGAAGAAAAATTACCAAAATAGTCTTAAACATATTGCAATTATGTCAATTTGATCCTAAAACTTTTTTTTTTGCTAACTCAGTCCTAAATCTTTTGCATTTTTACCAATTTAGTTAGCCAATTTTGGTTGGCACGCAAACAATTTTTAATAATATTTTATTCTTTTCTTTTCTTTCCTTTTTTTCTTCTTTCTTTTACTTTGAAGCATCGCATGCCACTATGGGGCAAAAAAAGCAAAAGAAGGTACAAAATAAAAAAAAAAAACAAAATAAATTAATAAAAATAAAAATATTATTTAAATTTGTCCACATTAGTGTCGGCTGGCATTCACGTCAACACTAGTTAATCATAATTGGCCAGATAGACTAAATTGATACAATTGCAAAAAATTTAAAACTGAATTGACAAAAAAAAATTAGGACGAAATTGGTATTGTTACAATAAATTTGATTTTTTTTGGTAATTTTCTTGTTAGAAAGACTATATTAATAACCACCTCTTACCACCATTGGCATTGGCGTGCATGGATTGTGTCCTAACTACTATGATTGTCACTTAATCTTAGCAAAGTGACCAATTGATTACCCATTAGCTAAAACGTGTCAATTAAATGAGTAAGAAGAGTTTAGATTATTTCTTTTTTCACGAGGCTGATACATATTTTGTCTAAAGCCAATAGGAAAATCTTTTTAGGACACCTAATGAAAAACCACTTAAATGAGGAAAGTTTTCTCTTTGGGGTCAAATTCAAGACATATATTCAACAAGATTAGTTGGACAGGAATGTTAGTGCCTGGACCAAAAATTTGGAGCTCGTGTGAACTCTTCAAAAAACAATCTGACTTGTTCTTGCACGAATTAAAGAGTTGAAAGATAAAATTGCTTGGTAAGATTTTGCATAATTCCTTTGCAAACTCGAGAGATTATTTCATAGAGAATTGTGGAAATAATTGTGTGAATTATTAAGCGTAATTGGAGCTGGAAAACATTGAGACTGTTTAAATAACTAAAATATGCTTGTAATCTCCATTATATCGTTTAATTTATAGTGAAATCTTGTATTGTTTTTTTTGTGAATATAGGTTACACCGATTGAACCTATGGTGCCCATTTTATTTTCTCATTTCATTTATTTATTGTTCAATCGATGTTTTCACAACACTATAATAGGGTAAGCATCTCTCTCAAACTGGATCAAGTAACCGTGGTTCTCTTTCTAGCAAGAATGTTGGAAAAGTAGGAGAAGATAGGACCAAGAATCCTCAATTCCTCGTCGGAGTTGAAACTCTCCGCAAGATTGCACTCTTCCCGCACTCCAATATCTCCGACCGCTAAGCGTGGTCAAACCTCATTCAGAGATGCTTTTAAAACAATCGATCGCAGCCTCAGCAAAATCTCACATTGTTAAATCTAGATAGCAAAGTTTGAGCGCACATATAAAGTTTCAAGACTTGTACTGGATTATGGAACATCATCAATGAATTAAACAGGATATTGAGATTCAAATCTCTGTAAACAATGTAAACGATCTAGAATCCTGATGAACCGTACAAGCGAGCATATTTTTTGGCTCGAGAGGATCCGATTCAAATTCCTAGTATCTTGGTCCTGCTCTGGCTCGCATTGTTAAAGCAATCACGTTTGGTTCGATAAATCATAAACGACAGGCAGAAGTATTTCTATTGCATAAAGAAAGGCATGAAACGTAAGCACCGATCTTTGTAACTGTTTCCATTTTTGTTAATCGTCTGTTCACGTCACGTGCTCAGTCAGTGAGCGTGACCAGACTTACTTGTGCCCCTTAGACGTCTGGCCAGACAGAACGAGACAAACCTAGTTTCCCTTTTCGTTTTCGATTCCGCGTTCGTTGTCATTTCCTCTCGTCCGAATTTACAGAAGAAGATACAGATATAATTACGTCCTTCTCGCCATGTGCGTTCCTCTCAAGTGAAGACATGAAGAAAATACCTATTCCAATATGTTCATTCGGTTGAGGGGCTCTTTTCTTTGTAGATTCTAAGGTATAACTTAGGAAGTATCGAAACTTTTCGGAACTTTCATATCATATTGGATACTTTGATACATATCCACATTTTTCAATACTCGGTCAATAGGTGTTGGAAAATCCGACATCTAATCAACTCTTCTGACACTCTCTAACACGTGAGTCTCAAATTTCGATATGCGAGTTCAGAATTTTAAGGCATGATTTGACATGCATATGATCAATTTTAAAATTTTTAATAAATAAAGAATCAAAATATAAATACGTAAAATAATAAAAGGGAAAAGAAGAAAAACCTAATATTTTCTTCTCTTCTAACTCTCACTTCTTGTAGCATACAATTCACTCGCCAAGTTTGTTTTTTTCTCTTCTCTTCCGACACGCTCTGACATACAAGTCCAGAATGTGCATTGCTTGTTTTTTTCCCCTCCAAGTTTTATGGATTATTAAAATGGAATTGAATTTATCAAATTAAAATAATGAATAATATTAACAAATGGTAAATTAATGTTTTTTTTTTTATGTAAATTCATTCTAAGCTATATTATTATTATTTATTTATTTGTGAATTTGAATCAAATTAATTTGATTAAAATAATTATAAAAATGATAATGTATCATGTATATATAAAAATATACATTTAATATAAAATGTGTCCCAATTATCAAAATTCTCTATTTTTTAAGAAATAATGTGTCGGCATTTTGTGTTGTGTCATGTTGGTGCTACTTAGGATATAACTGGATTGGAATCATTCTTTCATGCCTAACTTTGCATCATCCAAGACTCTATTGTGCGCGCACTGACAGTTAAATAGTTAGAACGAACAAGTGTGCTTAAAAAGGGTCAGCTCGGCACGATTCTCTCGCCGGCAACCTTAGTCGTGAAAAAGGGTGTTGCAACGCAATTTTTATAGGGTGTTTGGTGAATGTCTTGTGGTTATACCACATCTAGAGTTGCAGCGGCCTAATTCCGAAACATGCGTACAGGTTACGGCACTTCCCGCGACTGTATAGGTCAGAGAGAGCGAGAAAGAGGGAATGAGTTTTGCTCAAACGTTCCTTTTGGGGCCTTAAGAGTCAGATTAAACAGCACGAAACTTCCGCAATGCTTAACGCTAGTGTTGTACTTTAGCTAGTTAGCTAGTACGTCCATGATGGGGTGCGATTGGACCGCACCAATTGGGTTTGATATGCTACGATGGAAAGGCACAAATAGAGGGGTACGAAGGGAGACGTATATAAACCTCCCGAACACAACCATTGAGACGGTTGGCTATTCATTCGCACCAAATTTCCTCTCCATTTCCATTGAAGAAGATCAAAGGCGTTCCATTTCAATTTTGCAAGAACAATCGGCATTTACGCTGTGGAAATCAGGTGTTTTTCCTTGTGATTGCATCCGGACTAACGTGAGGAAGTATTGTTCGTGATAAATTCGCAATTCAACGTTCGTTCGGGGCCATTTGCTGTTTGCGCATCGGAATCAAGTAAGTTGTCTTCCGCCGACTTGAATTCCAACATTGGTATCAGAGCCCGATTGTGATTTCTGCCTTGTTTTTCATCGAGTTTTCTTGATTACTTTTTGATATTGAGATCATGAGAATGTATTCTACACTGTTTGGATCTCTGATAATCGAAATTGCCCCATGAAAAACTCGAAATTGAATTGGAGCGAAGAATGAGTTCGGGGTTGCGTGATCCGTGAGGTTTTCATTGTTTTTCGTAATAATTTTTTTGTCAAAATTAATTTCTGAATATACAAGGTGAAAGAGCTCGTCGAGACGAATCCGGGGATGGGTCGAGCGCCGCCGAGAGACGCCGGACGCGCCCACACGCGCGGCCAGAAGCCGCTGCGCGTGGGCGCCACGCGCCTGAAGCGCTGGCCAAGCCAGCGCGTGTGCCACACACGCCGGTCGGCGAACCGGCGAGTGTGACGTCACCCAACGGTCGGTAACCGCCGGGATGATGTCATCGATGACGTCACCGCCGGAGACAGTTGACCAGCCGGTCACCGGCCGGCGACCCGACCCGACTCGTGATCCGACCCGACCCGACCTGTGATCCGACCCGACTCGTTGACCCGACCCGACCCATTGACCGGTCAATGGTCGGACCGGTCACCAGTCCGACGGTCAAACTGGTCGGACCGGCCACCGGCCGAACCGGTCGGACCGGTCACCGGTTGGACCGATCTGACCGGTCGGATCGGCCAGGAGCCGTTTGGCTCTCTGGCGCGTGCGCCACACGCGCCGCACACTCAGGCGGCGCGTGGGGGCGCGTGCGAGCTCGGATTGGAGTGTGGTTGGTCTCGTTTGGTTCGTATGAGTGTCCTCTACACAGTGATTTAATTATTTTATACTTTTGAATTTTATAAATGTATGAAAATGCTTTGGGAACCCTATGTACGCGTATTTTTGGGGGTTTTAATGCAGTTTATTTCATTTGTAGCTTGTATTTTCTTATGATTAGGGAAATACAAAGTAGCTAGCTTGTGTGCAAATGATGTTATATATGCTGTGTAGAGCTTGGTTCAATGACGTGATGTGTATATTTTAATATACTTGCAATTTTCTAGTTGTTAGAAAATAAGAACAATGGTAGGAAATCCATTACACGTTGAATTGCAATTTTGATTATAATTGAAGCATGATTGTTGTTTATACATGTTGATTATTGTCATGCTATGTTCTTGTGTTAAGGAAAAATGTAGAAATTACATAAATTTCCTAGTGGGAGTTCCTAGGTTGGTAGAATTGAAAGGAGTTCTCACCTAGAACTTAAAAATTTGTGCAAATTAAACTAATTAATGATAATAAAATAATTGTATATAGAAGTTGATTGGGAACATAGTGAACTTTTGCTTTTGTGTCTTTTGTTGAATTATCATTAATTTAGTTTGTCTTTGCTGCAAATTAAATATGTGTGTTATTCTGTAAAGTGTGCTAGTATTGATTCTGCGTTTATTATGTCAATGTGTTATAGCAATTGATTATGGCTTCGGCATCTAAGACTATTGTGGCTGACCTCAATAAGGGTGAGAAGCTGAACGGTGACAATTATGATATTTGGCACCGAAAGGTTCAATACATCCTTGAGGAGTAAGAGGTTTTGGAAACCCTCAACCATACCATGGATGAACCTGAGCGTGGAACTTCAGCTCAACACAAGAGAGATCTGGAAGCTTATCAAGCTTGGAAAAAGAAAAATAGCGTTGCTCGCATCACGTTGCTGAGCTGTATGCAAGATGATCTCATGTGTGAGTTTGAGAGTTATGACAAAGCTCAAGCTATGTGGGTTGCCTTGAAAGATAAGTTTGGGGGTACATCCGCCACTAAAGGCGAGGAGACTCACCATCAAGTTTGACACCTTCCGAAAGCGCCCAAATGTAACGATGAGGCAGCATCTTCGGGAGATGTCAAACATGATCCGTGATTTGAAGTCGGCTGGTCACTCCCTTACCGGTGAACAGCAAGTTCAGGCTGTTATAAGGTCTCTTCCTGATAATTGGGAGCATATGAAGATCAATATGACGCATAATGAGAACATCATCACTTTTGATGATATTGCGCGTCATTTGGAATTAGAGGATGAGCGCCTAGAGGCTGCCAGATCTTTTACCCATGCTTATGTTGCTGAATCGAGTTCGCGCAAGGCTTCGGGCTTCAAGCGCAAGAGGAACCTTCAGTTCAACAACAAAGGGAAGATGACTGATCAGGGACCCAAGAGAGCTAAGACCTTCCGACGCAAGAAGCGTGGTGGGAAGAAGGACAAGGCCAAGATGGAGTGCCACAATTGTGGCAAGTTGGGTCACTTTGCTCGTGAATGCACCGAGCCGAAAAAGGTACCCTATTACTCCATTATTTTGAGTAATGCTTTTGTTTCTAATCTTTGTAATGCTTGCTGAATCTCATCCAATGTGGTTTGTAGACTCGGGAGCAACGGACCATGTAGCTAGAGATCGAGAAGCATTTGTGGAGTATCGTCGGATACCGCTTGGAAGAAGATGGATATATGTTGGGAATAACTCAAGAGTTGAAGTGAAGGGTATCGGCACGTGTAAATTAATCTTACATGGTGGTCGAAACCTGTTCCTGCATGATGTCCTTTATGCTCCAGATATTCGACGAAACTTAGTCTCTGTAGTTGTTCTTCTTAGCTTAGGTTATGTATTGAATTTCCATGGTGATTGTGTTGACATTTTGTATGGAACGGTTTATTATGGTTCAGGTCATGTATTGAATGGTTTTATGGTGTTAGACATTGACTATGATCAGTACAATGTTAATGTTGATGGTTGTTTTTCTTTAATTGCGTCTTCAAATAACGTTGAGATTGATGCAAATACTTGGCATGCTAGATTAGGTCACATTGGATTGCAAAGAATGCAAAGATTAGCTAGAGAAGGCCTTTTGGGGTCACTCACTAATGTTAGTCTATCCATATGTGAACATTGTCCGGCGGGAAAAACAACTAGAAAACCATTCGGTAAAGGGACTAGAGCTGAATTTCCATTGCATCTCATACATTCTGACATTTGTGGTCCTTTGAATGTGAGGGCGAGGCATGGAGCCTCATATTTCATCACTTTCATAGATGACTTCACACGTTTTGGTTATGTCTTTCTGATCTCCCATAAGTCAGAAGCATTAGACTGCTTTAGACGATATATAGCGATGGTAGAGAATCGTTAAACAAGAAAATAAAGGCATTGAGAACCGATCGTGGACGTGAGTATCTATCGGAGCAATTTAAGGCTCTTTGTGATGAAAAGGGAATTGTACGACAATTGACTATTCTGGTACTCCACAACAAAATGGGGTAGCCGAGAGAAGGAATAGAACCCTATTGGAAATGGTTAGGTCTATGATGGCGCAAGCAAATTTACTGTCTCCTATTGGGGAGATGCATTATTGACTGCTCACGCCTGCCTATATACTTAACCGTGTGCCCTCAAAATCGGTTACTTCCACCCCCTTATGAATTATGGATGGTAGGAAACCAGACTTGAGTAGTCTGCGTCCATGGGGATGTGCAGCTTATGTTCATGATTCTTCCCATAAACATGGCAAATTAGGTCCTAGAGGGAAGAAATGTATCTTTATAAGATATTCCGAACACTCCAAAGGGTACGTGTTCGTAGGTGAACAAGCTGATGGGAGTGTGACCGAAATGGAGTCACGAGATGTTACGTTCTTGGAGAACGATTTTCCTAATAAAGGTGAGATTGATAAGGACTTCCAATTATATGAGATGGAAGATCTAGATAACACACCCACTGATGTAGTAGAGGGAAATGAAGATTTACCTCAACACACAAGACCTAGTGGGAGTGTTGCATCGCCTAATGAATTGAATTCAAGAGAAATTCAATTGCGTAAAAGTAATCGTAAAAGTATTCCCCGTCGTCGTTTTGAGATTGAAGGGGAAGCATTTATGATTGCTCAGAATGACGATACCGAGCCTAAGACTGTTTAAGAGGCTCTCTCATCCTCTGACAAGGAAGAATGGAGAAAAGTTTTGGAAGATGAGATGGAGTCAATGAGGGCAAACCATGTTTGGGACTTGGTTGATCTACCACCCAATCGTAAGGCCATTGGAAATAAATGGGTCTTTAAGATTACGTGAAGGGCGGATGGATCCATTGAAAAGTATAAGGCTCGCCTTGTGGTGAAAGGTTATACTCAACAAGAGGGTATAGACTATGAGGAAACCTTTTCGCCAGTTGTAAGGTTTGCCTCAATACGCCTTATTCTAGCCATCGTTGCACATTTGGACCTTGAATTACATCAAATGGATGTAAAGACGGCATTTCTCAATGGAGAATTAGATGAGGAAATCTATATGAAACAACCAATAGGTTTCATAGCTAAAGGTCAAGAGCATAAAGTTTGCAAGCTTCATCGCTCAATATATGGCCTTAAGCAATCATCTAGGCAGTGGTATCTTCGTTTTCATCGAGCAATAATAACATTTGGTTTCACGATGATCGAAGAAGATCACCTGTGTATATGTCAAGCGGTTCAAAGATAAGTTTGTGATTTTATCACTTTATGTGGACGATATTCTGTTGGCTGGAAATGACAAGGTTTTGGTAATCACCATAAAAGAATGGTTGTCCTCCAATTTTGAGATGAAGGACATGGGAGAAGCTGCTTATATATTAGGAGTTAAGATCACGAAAGAGATCGATCAAGGAAACTCCTTACTTTATCACAAGAGTCTTACATTATGAAGATTCTTGAGCGTTTCAATATGCAGCATTGTAATCCCATTGATACCCCTGTCATGCAAGGTGAAGGCCTAAATCGAGATGTGTCCTAAAACTCCGGAAGAAATCAAAGTGATGGAAACTGTTCCTTACGCTAGTGCGGTCGGAAGTTTAATGTATGCTATGATGTGTACTCGACCCGACATATGCTATGCCGTGGGATTGGTGAGCCGATATCAATCAAATCCTGGTCAAGCACACTGGAAAGCAGTGAAGAGGATCCTGAGATACTTGAGGGGCACCGTAGACTATTGACTTTGTTACTAAGGGAATGATTTACGCCTATTAGGTTATTCAGATGCCGATTGGGGTGGAGACCTGGATGAGCGTAAATCAACTTCTGGATATGCTTTCTTGCTCAATGGAGGTGCAATTTCTTGGAATAGCAAGAAACAGACATGCACGGCCTTGTCTACGATGGAAGCAGAATTTATTGCATGTTACGCCGCGGTGCAAGAAGCAAGTATGGCTAAAACGTTTCTTTGAAAATTTAGCCACCGTCACCTTTGAAGTTCCAAGAGCGGTGACAGTTTATTGTGATAGTCAAGCAGCCATTGCCTATGTGAAAGATCCCAAGTATCATGGAAGGACAAAGCACATCGACATAAAGAATAACTTCATCAGAGAAATTATAACGCAGAAAGAAGTGACCCTGCAATACATTTCAACCAATAGAATGGTTGCTGATTCATTTACCAAGGCTATTCCTAGAAACATATTCTTGACCCATAGGATGTCACTAGGATTACGTAGAATGTGATATCTGTTATTGTAGATGATCATTGGTTTATGTATTTGTGGACAAATGTATTGTACTTGTTTGTTTATTAGTGATTTGATGTTTTATCAATAAGTACAAATCCACTATAAGACTAGCACAAACACACATATATTATTGAAAAGTATGTCGGCGAGGCAATGATTGGCTCACTCACACGAGCAATCGCCTCAAGTGCTGTAGTTAGCACGTTGAGATGAGACGTTATGTACAAATAAATGTTGAAGAGCAAGTTTGGTACATAAAATATGTCGCCTTGATTGGAGTCAAGATGAGGTTTGTGATTGATTCATAACAAGACCGAACATGATAGTCCCACAATCATGTATGCCTGAAAGATGCCGGATGCGAGTACTTAATTAGGTGCTATAGAAAGTAAGCTGATATAGCACTCGGGCTAAACATGAGTACGTAAGAAGCGCGTGACTATGTTTAGGCTAAGATCCGTATAGTGGATATGGTTAATAAATGACATACGCTCTTATAGAAAGAGAAATCCACTATAGCATGTAATTCGTACTATATGTGCATTGTACGACCAAATAAGGGAAGATGAGTAAAATTATCCCTATTTACTCATCGTGTGAGCCCTTGAGGTAATTTGTATTTTACCTCAATTTTGTGCCCTATGTTACTTCTGACTATGTTCTCGAAGTGAAAGATCAATGTTGCTACTTTAGCATGTTACGGGCGGTCATGAATAGATATGGCTTATGGGACATGTCTAGGAAAGCAATTGTTCTGAAATTGAGAGAGACATGAGTGCGAAGGAAGACTATTGTTGTTTTACATCTACCGCGTGTATTTATTGGTCGACCAATTATATCGCCCTATGTGGTTGCGGATGTAATTGTAAATACATGATGTTTTTAAGAATAGTCAAGTATAGCCTTTAAGGGATAGGTATACTTAGACCGATGTAACAAAATATGTCCAGGGCCTTTGTGAGACATCGATTGTTTACTTCTTTTCGGGGTTGTAGCCATTATGTTATCCCTAACGGGTGCATAATTTGAGCTCCAAAGTGCGAGGTGTACTCACTGGTCGCACGGCTTATTTGTCAGTATGAATTGTTTTGTAAAATTGATGAATGTTGAATGCCTTCTATTCTTAATAGAATGCAATCAAGCCCATCATGTCCGAGTGGGAGATGTTGTACTTTAGCTAGTTAGCTAGTACGTCCATGATGGGGTGCGATTGGACCGCACCAATTGGGTTTGATATGCTACGATGGAAAGGCACAAATGGAGGGGTACGAAGGGAGACGTATATAAACCTCCCGAACACAACCATTGAGACGGTTGGCTATTCATTCGCACCAAATTTCCTCTCCATTTCCATTGAAGAAGATCAAAGGCGTTCCATTTCAATTTTGCAAGAACAATCGACATTTACGTTGTGGAAATCAGGTGTTTTTCCTTGTGATTGCATCCAGACTAACGTGAGGAAGTATTGTTCGTGATAAATTCGCAATTCAATGTTCGTTCTGGGGCCATTTGCTGTTTGCGCATCGGAATCAAGTAAGTTGTCTTCCGCCGACTTAAATTCCAACAGCTAGAGATTAAAGCCTGACGACAGCTCACGGCCATAATCGACCCGATCAAGAAGAGTAACTCTCCTCGGCCTCTTTGGATTGGACTCCTACCGTAGGAGGGTCTCTTTGGATTGGACTCCTCGAGCCGAGGTGTCAGTTTTCCCTGGATTGCAATTTGCTCATAAGGGTCTCTTCAATTCAGTACTGCTGTGCAATTCTGACCCGCGAAAAGAAAATATTCATTTAGTGGCCTTGGTAACGACAGCTTTCTGGCGATGGAGAGCGGTTTTCAGACAGCTCGAAAAAACCGAATTCACGTGCAATTCGTTCAGGAAAAACTAAAGTTCTAGGTCCCTGGATTTTCGACCATGCTTAGAACAAAGGGCTCCAAAAGAGCAAATTGCATTGATCTATAAAGAATTGACAGAAGTGACAGTAAGAAATGTTGCCCCTCACTGTCAACATTACCACAGGAACAATTAACAAGGCAGTGTCGATGATTAATTTTTAACTGCTCCATCTTTCCGCCTTTCAAACGCGATGTCAATCCTCCTTGCCGGTATATGCAATGTCATCCACCAAGGATAGTAATTGCCGAACCACGTAGACTCTATGTGTGTCCTGGTTCTCTGCTTGATTTTCTGTTCGATTTCTGGATTGTGTTTCGACATTTGAGCCTGACATATCTACTCCGTAGTGGGAAAGTTTGAGGCGGCACAATCACATCAAAGCATTGTCGGGCCTAACCATGAGCCTCTTGTAGAAATCAAAATAGTGTTGGAAAAAAAAAAAAAATACAGCACACCACGAGAGAGAGAGAGAGAGAGAGAGAGAGAGAGAGAGAGAGAGAGAGAGAGAGAGAGAGAGAGAGAGAGAGAGTAAGTATGTTTTTGGCATGTTTATCCGTCTCTTTTCCTACGCAACATAAGTCAAATAAGAGCAATATGTGGAGAACAGTAGCCGTCTTGGTCGTGGTGGGTTGAATTTCGAAATGCGAAAGGGTGTCATCATCTGCCTAGCTTCCCAACCAAGCGAAATTATAAAATAAAATAAAAAATTAGATGTGGAGATTGATTTAATCAATTATAAACCAAGCGGTTCCTTAATTAATGTCCACGAAATGGGTAGGCAGGCGCTCGTAGCCGTATCTAATCTCTTTTCATTAAAAGGGAGATCGCATTGCAAAAAACACACCTGCGACTCCTAATTGAAGACAACTAACCTTTTGTACTGAGATGTGTCGCCCCAAAAGCCATCTTTCTAAGCCTCAAATTGTCGAATTTCGACGACTTCTTTATACTAACTTCTGTTTAATTATAACGGTTGGGGTCATTCTTTAGCGAAGAAGGCCCGGTTCGTGCTTATGACCACAACAGCACTAAGACAGAATCAACTCCATGTTGATTTAATTAGTTAAATCGCCATTAGTGTGATGCGGGTGAGTTTAGGAAGTGCAGTGGTGTGGATTCCACTAAGATGTTTTAGCTTTGTTCTGTTCTCTTAATTTGGACAAAAGAGAGGCGGAGTCGTTTCTCTTCATGCAGTTTTTTGTTTTGTTCAGTGCAATCTGACGCTAACATCGTTAGAAAGTTTTCTAACTCAAATATTTGTTTTTTCGTTCCCTTCTTTTCTTATATAAAAAGAAATAGAAAAAGGATGGATGCATATGGTCACGGATATGATGTAATCTTTTTAGAGGTTTTATGGTTTATGTTTCGATGAGTTCGTTTTGGGAATGTGAATCTGGTTTTACTAGGTGTTTGTGATATATATTTACAGCCCAAAATGTATTAGGGTTAAATTTGAGTGAAGGCAAGAATCAGGTTATACACCTAAGGTCAACCTCGATCCGGAGCTCTTTCGGCCTAACTTTGACTTGATATGTGTAATATTTGGTCTCCATCCGAAATTTACTGGGGGTTACTTCAATCGAAATAAAAATACGAGCACCTCAATCTACTTGAGCTAAGAGCGGGAGCGGTTACAAATTAATTAGCTCGTGCAAATACTAATGTTTTATTGTTCAATGTTTCAAGTTTCATGGTAGCACTAACTTTTAAGTCATTTTAATTCTAGTGACATTTATTTGAAGTGTTTGAATTTCGACTTCTTTTATTCTCGACGTACTTATCCTTTGATTTATTTTAGTTTTTGCTTCCATCTCCTTTAATTTCAGGCACAATTTCTTTAATTTCACTTTTCCTCGTCGTTTAGATCGAAGTAGCTTTTTTGTTTTGTGCAGGTTTGATCACTTTGCGATCGAGCTGCAACCAGAGAGCAAGCTTTTCGGCTTGTTTTTTACTATTCACCTATCTGTCAGATCTGCCTGGATCGATTTCCACCCACCACTTCACATATAGTAATCACTTATGTCTAATTGGACTATGACTAAAAAAGATACATCAGATATGTGGACATACGAGGTTATTGAATGGTTGTCCTAAAGAAAGGACAGTCCACATCTTGGCAAAATTTTCTCGACCACATACGTATTATCCCATGAAACAGGTTAAAGGAGGCGTCCGCGTCATTAAATAGTTGCAATCTGCCCAAATTCAAAAGGCACTTTTGGGGTTTCTTTCTTTCTTTTTTTTTTTTTTTTTGGGGGGTGTGTTGGGTTGGTGCGGAGTGAATGCGTTGGAAATTCGACTCGCCCAATGACGAGGGTTGATTGGCGAAGAAGGAAGGCTCCTCAGTTGATTCCGAAACGAAAAGTATATCCCGTCGTCGTCTATTTCATTTTTCAACGTTACTTTATTCCTTAGTTTTACCTAATAAAGAAACCGTAGTAATGCCCTCAATTATATCAATGAGAGCGCTTCTTAGTTTAGGATTCGTCTGCCACGTTGAAGTAAATGGGTGACGGTGGATTCTCCACTCAGTCCATTTCGATAATTGGTCCACTTCCTGACCTTCGTTGAGATCTTCATGATTTTCGTGCCTTGGTTTTGTTTATCTCTAAATGCAAGCTTGACTTCACAACAATTAGCGCTAATTTAATTTAACTTTTTGTTAATCTATGCATGCCATTCGTCTTCACCCACATATTACACGAGATAGTTGTGCTCGAAAAGTAGGAAGACAAAATGAAGATGGCAAACAAAACATCATCACAAGCATTATCTACCCTAAAGTAGCTAGCTAGATTTCGACGTTGAGGGAAACTGAGTCGGTGTTGTAGATTTTTCTGAGGTCCATTGATAATGAGAAAATAAATATCGGACATCCGAATTTTTCGTTACTAATTCTCATAAATAATTTCAAATTACCTCGTTTGAGTGTATTGGATAAAGCTTCATCCACAAAGTGACGAAGGTATACCCAACCTAAAACTTTTCCAAGTGCCTAAGTGGAAGATGCTGCAACTTGAACACGGAATCTACGCCATCCCGATCAAATGTTTAACAACTCATCTAGCAAAGATAAATGTTACGATTACCAGCTCGAGTCCTGGCGAGACATGTATGGAAAATGAGAAAACCCTGCCACTATTTGGTCAGACGAAACCACCCTTTGCCCTTTCTTTCTGTATGTTTCTACATTTCGAAGCTCCATTCATAGCGAGCAAGCACAAACACAGAAAGGATAAAGAAGCAACTCATCATCAACTTTACTACTATAAGCTTTTCACGTCTCACGTCTCTTCGCTTGCTTTTGGTGGTGTATCTCTATGTCCCATTTCATCAATACAAACAGAAAAGGTTCGTAACTTCAAATATTTTGTACTTCCCACTTCATTGGGGGGATTCGATCAAAGTCTTTCTGTCGCATTCCCGTAATGTCCCCGAACCATGATCCTTTCTTCTTTTTTCCACACCGATATAAAGCTTGGCTTGCAATCAAAAGGCAGAAGCATCACGAATAAGATAAGTTTTAGGTTGTTTTTGTCTTGCGCAGCACGATTGGCCACATCTTTAGCTTGGCGGAAAAGAAGGGGGGGCCAAGAGCAACACCATCTCGATCGATCGGTCGATCACGCTGCTAAAGACTTGACACAGTTTCCAAAAGATTGAACCCTTTTGACCAGAAAAAGCTTTTCTGGATGAGACGCGAAAGACGAAAGGTGCTGCTTGATGGATCAATCATAGATGCCATCTTTATATCAAGAAATGGGCGTTTTCGTAAAGCCGGAAGATCCATCATTCATAAAGTATATGAAAGCTACATTTCTTTTTAAACTCCTGAACAGATGGCGATACCTGTGTGATCAGGTTTCTTCAGAAGACGAACCACTACTGCATTATTTCAGTGACGGATCGATCTTGTGAAAAATGAGGGAGATGGGTGTTTCTGGTAATTTTTCCGGGAAACTGCCGACGCAAAAGGAGAAAGGATAGAAGGACGTGGGAAAAGAACGGTGTATATTCTTGCTAATCCATTCCGAGGCAATGAACGATGAGTAATTAGCCAAATGCATGCGTGAACGTTCCTTCAAAGTGTCTGAAAAGGACAAGCTTCGCACGAGAGCTTTGCAATAGTGGTCCTTCAGGAGAAAGAACTTTTTAAATTTCTCATAATGAAATTAAAAAGGCTTTCTACTTTTCAATGTTGATCAATATATCTTTTTCTTTTGTTTGGTACTTGAAAAAGTGAGTACATTAGAAATTGTGTGTTAATCAAGTATATTGACATGCCACATTTTAAGAGGTTACGCAGCTAATCTACTCTAATTGGATAAAAAAAAATTGGATTATTAACTATCCTCTAAGTTACTTTTTGATGTATTTCTCCTTTAATTATCAACTCTTCTCATCTTTTTACCGACTTTTGTTGACCTTGCTTAATTATGTATTAAATTCACCAACTCTATTATGTAATAAAATTTTCTCCAATTAAGTTTTTAACTAGTTGCGGGTTACCAATTCGTATTTGAGTTATTGATATTTATTTGTTTCTCTAGTTTGCCAACTTTTTTATTGGTTACTTAATCAGGAATAAAGTTGGTAAATCACCAAATGAAAGTAATTTTGTGTAATAGTTAGTAAAATTAAAGTGCAAGTAACAGATTTTAAAAAAAAAAGGTTTTGTAAATGATAAGAGTTGGTAATACAAAATTAATTGGTAATTTAGCGTATTGAAATTTGTTATCATTCTAATTTAGGTTGGGAACTTCTAAAAGGAATTGATAAATTTAATGGGCTAGTAAGCAAGACAAAAGAAAAGATTGGTGACTTAATAGATAATTCAATAAATTTGGCAAAAGAAAAAACTAATAAACAATAGGATGTGGCTGTACCACATAAGACTGTCGACATTCACGCCAGCGATTTCTAACCAAAATTAGTTAGAAAGACTATATTGACAAATTGTCAAAGGGTTTAAGGTTGCGTTTGGTTTAGTATTTTCAAGGGGCTTTCAGGCCTGAAAGCCCTTTGGGGAAATGCTGGATTGTTTGGTTCAACTTTGAAGTCGGCTTTCAGCTTTCAACTTACCTTCAAAATGCTGAAAGCCCAAAGCTAGTAAGGACTAGCATTTTGCTGAATGCTGAAATTATTTACCAAACACAATTGCATTTCCCAAAGTAGCTTTGGACTTTCAACATTTACATTGGACTCAAAGTCTCTTGCAAATGCTGAACCAAACGCAGCCTAAGACTAATATCAAATTAAAAAATTTAGAATTGAATTGGTATTTATATAATGAGTTTTGATAATTTTTCCTTCTAAATTAAGACCAAAAGGGAACACCTTCAACTTTGGCTATCTGTCGATCAATCTTGACCTAACCCCAACTTCACTCAAGAAAAGACAAAGCAAGAATTGAATTAAAAATTTGGGAGCTCCTTCCTAGACACTATGTCCCATTTCCACACAAGGCCACCAGCAGGTCCAGGCAGCCTCACTTTCACTTTCTCAGTGGAAATCTCCCACTAGTTACTTTTTCAAACCCTCGTGCAACTTGTTAAATTATTCCGTGATGAACCTTCCTATCATGCGGTGCGATGATGTTACATCACTGAAAAATTTCAAAACATCCTCATAAAATTTTACATGGATATCAATTAAAGAGGCACAACTCTCGAAATCCAAAGAAATATTTGATAAGTTTTGTTAACATTGCCTCAATTGGTCATACAAATGAGATAACCACATTATCTCTAGGACATTTTTCTCGTATTTGCAGCTCACATAAGAAACCGAGATAAACACAGGGAGGAGTCGATGATTCGCTTTGCCAATGTATATCCAGGAATTGCCTAGGAAATTTCAAACACAAGACACAGTCTCCTTGCAAGAGGACCCATGCCATTGCTGTTCAAGGCGCTCTTCCAAACGATGATCTCACGACCCTTTTTTCCGCTTTTTTCTCTCCCATTGCAATTCACGTTCGTTCGTGGGACACTGTCCGAACGCTGTTTCAGAGAACAGCAATGCCCCCACTCTTCGAATGTCCCCCAAATATCCACTTCGTGTCCAGCGATCGTTGGGGCATTCGTATCCGGACACGAGAGGATGCCTCCCTCGATCATGGATCGTTGGGACACGAACGACAATGATGAGGGGCGAAGAAAGATCTTTGCATTCGTGACCAAGGAGAAGACAACTGTCGCGAGCGAGGGCCGATCCGACGTCGTGTGTGACGCGATGGTGTCGGTATGATTGGGGATGATTAGGAGCCCATTGGCTAGGCCGTGCTCCACTTGGCTACAATGGGTCGAACTGTTTTCTGGGACTGTTGTTCGCCTTTTGTGACGTGAGGCAGAAAAGAAGAAAGCGCTTCTCGGCCAAGAAGATATGCAGTCTCACTTGGTTTTCTTTTCTTCTTCTTTCTTTCGATTTTGCCACTTATTTTTATTTTTTTTGAATTGACGGCCACTTAGATCTTAACTTATCTCGGGAATTGATTGGCTTTCATCGTTGCTGGATTTCATCGTTGCTGATATGTCTGTATCGACTGGCAAGTTCAGCAAATTAGGGTTTTATACGATACACCTTTTCGAATTTGTAAAAAACATTATGAGCGCAATTTATGAGAAAAACACATCACATATTGATTATACTCCTTAGATGGAAAGAAACCATGGGATATATTGGAATGATATTAAAGTGGAGTGGTTTATTGAGTTTATGCAGTGTTAAATCGTTAATATACCTACGTTGCCTCAAATTAATTATTTTTGGAAATCGCATATTTGAAGGCGAACCTTTCGTTTTCGTTTTTCTTTTTATACTTTTGGTCATCACATTCTTCCGTGGAGTATACGTACGACATACAAGGTGCTTCTCAGCTTGGCTCTTGGATAATGCGACAGATGACCCCGCTCAAAAGCAGCGGAAATTGACATCAGCACAGCAACTGGCGAGCGCATGCGATTCCATTGCAATTCCAAAAGTCTCATAATTGGCACAAACATAAAGCAGAGGTTCTCTAGCTTTCGATCTTTCTTTATTAGAAGAAAGGAGAACAAAACGCAACGCGAAAACGGGAAGGGCTTTGATGGGTGGGGCTCTTCATCGTCATAGAAATGGATATTTTGGGGATGCCGATTGGACATAGTCTGCATGTGAACTTGCCACGCTGTTCATCGAAGTAACTTAACATGTTCACCCAACATGTTCTCAAACTGTTGAGAGATTCTTGTCCTTTTCTGCGAACATCTGGATGGTATAACCTTCTTTGAATATCAGAAGTTGATTTGATATTCAATTGAATTCGTACTCGACATAGAATGACCCAGATCGATCAATGTTAGCTCGTTTTTTATGTATCTCAGGCTATTCAAAATACTTTCTTATTCATAACAAGTACACAAGGTTTTCCATATTCCACCCGGATAAACAAAGGAGAAAGAAGGAGGCTGGCTGCAACAAGCTCGAGTGTCGCAATAAGAGACGAGAAATGAAGCAATATGAAGGTCGTGAATCTAGAAGCACATGTTGATTTCATCCTTATCTAGGCATATCGCCGGACGCTATATCGCTAGATTCTCAATACCCAAAAAGAGGTTTAGAAGAGTTTGGGGTAGATAACGATTCGATTTCCTATTGAAATGCATCATCACATTTTGATGATACAAAACCGGGTTGGGACGTGATGATTGCCCCTTTGTTCTTCTGTGATTACGTGATCGTGGGCCATTTCCATTAGTCGGATCGGATCTTAGAAGTGCACCATATATTCTCCATCTTTATGACTATATTTTATCTACATAAAGAGCCTATGACAAATGAAGTGGATAAAGAATATAAGTTGGCATATGGTATCGAATATTTCGTAATGCCTACCTAGGTGGGCTCGAATACTACCAAAAAAGAAGTGCCCTAAAACATAGCCACATGATTCAAATATAGTATTCAAATTCGAATTAGGGTTTGTAACTATTAAGGTATTCCTTCGTTTGCTGTATCTCAACTATTCCTAAAATATGAGGAATAGATAGGTTTTATGTCAGATTTTCGAAGTTCGACGATTTTCTAGTTGGTGTTGACGATTCGATTTACAATTTCCAACCAAAATGTATTTGCAAATATGGTGAGAAACATATGAAAACACAAATATATAAGCAAATATAAGTTGAGAATTTCACCAGTAAAGCCGCACTTAGTTCGAAAAAGGTTAAAAGCGGTTTCGTTTCATCTCAAAGTTTGGCCTGAATATTCCTCCGGCACTTCTTGCTATGACATAAGATACTTGATCAGCTTCGTCTCATCACATGTGCAGAATATGGCCTAGCTAGTCGCGATGGCCTATGAAATAAACTAATTGATTTCCTTTTAAAAATGTATATCTTCTTTTTTAAAATTCTTTCATATCTCGAAAGTACTTGCATTAAAAAGAGACAAAGAAATCACGAAAAAAGAGAAGAGACGCTCGTAGAACAGCTAACACAAAATAATATCATAATCATGCTTTATTTTATTTATTTCTTTTGGGCGAGCAATATTACTTTATTCATACTCACGTTGATCATAATAGTTATTTTAAGAACTAATTGTGACAAAGTAGATTGCCAATTCTCTTCCCAAATTATCAAACTATAAGAATCTCCGATAGGCATTAAACAATCATGTTCTTGGGTTACTAATAGTGTAAGCATATATGCTAAAGTATATCACGTCACTTGTCTACAAGGTTTATATTTTTTTTATATACATATTGTCTCCCTTCTCCTATGAGTTTGAGTTTTGAGATAAATTTAAAATTATCAACATGATTATATGAAACCAAAAAGGCAAATAAGTTCCTGATAGCATTATGCGCAGCTTGGTTCTTCTCTCCAATTTTGTCACTTGAAAATCATGGGGATTTATCCCCATTAATTTATAATGAGAATCAATTCTCATAGAGGAATACATACCTCAAAACCTCTATTAAGTCTAATCTTACCCAACACGTTGTCTACAAGTACAGGAACAGCTTTTCAATTCCCTTTCCATTTCTCCACTCGAAAAACATGCGAATAATTAAAGGTCAGTGCAAAACGAGATGAAAAGCTCTTCTTACTACACGATGCTTGATTTGATATGGCATCCAAGCTCCATTTCATCTTACAGAAAATATAGACAAACAATTTCCAGGGCCACATCTAGAACAAGTTCTATCGTCATCGAAGGATGTCAACCCGCCTCGATGACTGTGCATAGTGCTCGTGCCACGGCAAGAAGAACAACAAGAGAGATGCTTGCAAAAGTGCACACGATCGACTTATAAAAACTACGGATTCTCATTATGTCAGGTGCCGCTAATTGACAAGTCTGAGATTCTTAGCAGGCTAGTTAAAGATGATACGTCTTCAAGTTCGAGTGACTCTGTTCTGGGGTTTGCCACGTAATTTACTCAGCTAATGAGGACATTTCTGATTGGAACCAGAGCTAGAACTTGATTTTGAAAGTCCTTTCTTGATACTTCAAAATGAGAGATCACAAATCATTTTTCATTTCTCCTCTGAATACAAAACTGTATTTTCAATAATAATATTTTTTTTTTTTTAATTTCTCCCTTGGAGACTAGCATTGCTCTTTTTTCTTCATAACCAAGTGGACGAGAAAAAGGATCAGCTACTTGGAGCCCCTTGAAACAGCCTATCAGGTTCATTGAGGTGGCTCGAACCCAAAATCATTTGTAGGATTTGAACAAATAACCTCCAGATCCTGAACTGAAAATTATCCATACCTCCGATCGACATGTTTATCCTATGAGTGCATGGTCGTCCTTTCTTATTCCCTTGGGACATAAGTGGAGTTAATGACTTCAAAAATATAAGTGATGCATCAAACCGCCGCGTAGTCGACGTGATGGGGCCACCCCACCAAATTATGCAACTCCTTTCCTCTTCTTGCATTAGCGAAGCACCACCATGCCCTCTCCCTTTCATTTCCTTCATTTTTATTATTATTTTGTTTTCCTCGTCACGTCACATAAGAAAAAAAAAATCCTATATGTTAAACCCTAACTAGTGAATCCCATGTCACGCTCTCTCTCTCACGAGCAAGCATTATTGAACGTTATATTAAATTGAATGTGGACCATTGAATCTTGTGAGATTTCGTGGTTCTTAAATGAAGGCAAAATTTAATATTTAAATATTCTAACACTCCGAAGTGAAAATGTTACTTAGGAAAGAACTTAGGACTTCTTATTCTGATACCATACAAAATTTTGTAAGATTATTGTCAACTATTCTAAAAGTTTAAGTTATTAAATAAAAACATGGTTTAATATTTTAATACTCTAATAAATCTGATTGGTTTAACATGAATCTCATCGGATTTAATTGTTCAGATTCATTTTAGTACATATATTATAGTCACTCCATGATTATTTTGTTCATTTCTCTCACTCTCTCTCTCTCAAAAGAATATTCGAACAAGAAATGCAAGAGAAACGAACACTCACCCGCGAGGCCACCACCCCAGAGCTCCTGTAGTGGATAAAGAGCCAAACCCCGAAGGCCTATAAATACCCCACTCCTTCCAGCAATCTGTACTTAGGAGACAAGCACAAAGTACTCTTTGAAGTGTTTCTACCTCTTGCATCCTCATCATACCCCTTCTCTCACTTTCGCCTTCTCTCCTATTCCTAGTTCCTTAAGGCAACCTTGGAAATGGAGGGAAAAGCAGGAAGGTGGAGCGACTTCATGCAGAGGGCGAGGCCCTACATCGCGATGATATCACTGCAGTTCGGCTATGCGGGCATGAACATCATCACCAAGGTATCCCTCAACCGCGGCATGAGCCACTATGTCCTCGTTGTCTACCGGCACGCCTTCGCCACCGTCGTCATCGCCCCGTTCGCGCTCATCCTTGAGAGGTACTTATATCTAATGAGTGACGGACCAATTGGTCCCGACTTCTGTTAGCTCATATGAGAGAGATCAGAGGAACGAAGAGCGTGTGGGATTAACTCATCTGGTATGATTTGCAGGAAGGTGAGGCCGAAGATGACATTCCTCGTGTTCATGCAAATCTTTGTGCTGGGCCTTCTTGGGTATGTACTAATGAAAAACCCTGCAGCTTTTATTTTCTCGACCCGCCTTGAAAAAAGATCTTTCATATGTTAATTCTTATATTTATTTTCTTCTTCTGCGGTACTCAGGCCGGTGATCGATCAGAACCTTTACTACGCGGGTCTGAAATTCACATCCCCAACCTTCTCATGCGCCATGAGCAACATGCTCCCCGCGATGACTTTCGTCATGGCGGCTCTCTTCAGGTACTGCATTACAGACCGATATGCTAAGCGGTGTGCCGAGTTTTTTTAACGGGACTCGCTTTTTTAAAGTGATGGACTCTTCTTGAGTATTCGACGATATGCTTATACTCTTTCGTTTGTGATAGGATGGAGAAGGTAGACATGAAGAAAGTAAGGTGCGTGGCGAAGGTGGTGGGGACAGTGGTGACGGTGGGCGGCGCCATGCTAATGACGCTATACAAGGGAAATGTCCTCACCTTCCCATGGTCCGCTCACCTCCACGGCCAAGCCACGAATGGCTCAGAGGCACCTGAGTCTGCCGACAAGGACTGGGTGAAGGGCTCCATCTTCCTCATCATCGCCACTTTCGCTTGGGCTTCCTTCTTCATCCTCCAGGTAACTTAACACAAATATACAAATTCTTATATCTAGCCAACCACTCGGGTTCGTTTCGATCAATTTCGCTTATTATTCAAACATTGAAATTACAGGCAGTGACCTTGAAGAGATACCCAGCACATCTTTCGCTGACGGCCATGGTGGTGTTCATGGGCACGCTTCAGTCCATCGCTGTGACGTTCGTGGTGGAGCACAAGGCTTCCGTCTGGTCCATTGGCTTTGACATGAACCTTCTCGCCGCTGCCTATGCTGTAAGGGGAAATTTACTTGAAAAGAAATATCAACAGCACAACTTAAGTCTATATCATGACCAATATTCGTTGCACGTCGAACAGGGGATAGTGTCATCGAGCCTCGCGTACTATGTTCAAGGGCTGGTCATGAAGAAAAGAGGCCCAGTCTTCGTCACCGCTTTCAGCCCCCTGATGATGATCATCGTGGCCATCATGGGCTCCTTCATCCTCGCCGAGAAGATCTACCTCGGAGGGTAAATTCCTCTCGCCGCCCTTTCAAAAGTTTTCTTTCTAACATCGTCCCAATCAACGAAGATGCAGAAACAGGGGGACCAATATTGAACGCCTTTTTCTTGGCTTTTTTTCTCTCGCATAAATTTTGATCACGTCATTTATCAATAGGGTCACTATACCATATGTGATAAGCATTAATATAGTCGTTTGATATGTGGTACAGGGTTCTTGGTTCGGTCCTGATAGTGGGCGGGCTCTACTCGGTTTTGTGGGGCAAGTACAAGGAGTACCAGGAGAAGGAGGCAGAGGAGATCCCTGAGCCAGTCAAGGACCACCAGAACGGCCACACACACGACCTCGAAGCCGCTAACGACGACAACCACCTCAAGATGCAGAACCTTGGCTCCTCAGCAGCAGCGGCAGTGCCGGTGACCGTTACAGGTCCGACCATTCAGCCTCCGTTGGTCGCCGTGATGGCCCCGAGGCCCAACTGATCTCCCACACTTTTGACACATTGAGAGAAAACCGAAGAGTTTAGTAATGAATGAGAATAAGAGGATGAGGGAAGAGGGAGGAGGGGCCTTTTTGTGCTTTCATCTCTTCTTCTTCTTCTTCTTTTTTATTTTTGTGTTTTTTATTTTTTATTTTGAGATGACTGACGACGAGCCTTTTGGCTCTCTGTAACACCATGGCAACACGAAAATCTGATAATGCAAACTCCATTTTGTTCGATTTCTTCTTTTGTTTTCTCTTTGTTGAGATAAATGATTTTGCATTTGGCTATGTGTCTTTGGCGATACATAATTTCGAGAATCTCCTGGGCACACGTGTCGGAATTGCTGAATTCGATGCAGATTCCACTCAGAAGTCTAGTGACTGACTTATAGATTCCCATTAGAAACCCTTGGTTGGGCCAGCTACTGATCGAATCTTCATTTCATTTAGCATCTCATTTACTAATTTGATGCTTTCTTTGCTCCTATAAATTTGAAAAAATAAAGAAAAAAGAGAGAGAATAAAGTCCTCCACATTGGTGCAGTTGGATGAGATATCGAGAGAGATTTTCACCTCTGAATTGGGAGGTCACCCATTCGAATTTCACCAATGACGTACAAACAACTTGATAGTAGGCTCGCATGCACAAGTCAAATGTCCGAACCGACTTAGTTTATGAAACTTGTAAAGTGTTTCATTAAATCTCATGGTATTATGATTTCCTTGCTTGTAATTAAAATTATCAGTATATATATATATAAAAGAACAAATGAGGAGCAGTTATTGTTAGGGACATGGCCATCACTTTCTTTGGTTGGTATATTCCCAGCGCCTTTTCTTATGAGAGTATTGTCAAGAAATACAATCAAATTGTTACAAGTTAGATAGGAAGAATAGCCTCCCAATTTACCACACTAGATTTATCTGCCTCTATTGGGTTGGCGAGTATCAACGTTTACATCAATCGCTCCACCAAGAATCATGTACTGCATTAAGAATCAATTTCCTCGTACAAGAAACTTAGACCATCAGTTATATTCAATCGGGATGGAAAAGGTTTGTTATGTCAAAATTTCATGCAAGGAAAGGCGACTCCTACTTATATCTGGATAAATTTGTTCATGCTTTTGACACCACAATTGTTTGGTTGGATTATGATTTTACTTGCTCTAAGAAGGAGCAAATATCCATGTCTGAGTGTTCGTGTCCACTCATCTATTTTAACCTAGTTGTCACACCTTATGCATTGCCCGGGATAAGATTTAATGTGTAAAAAATCATTGTTATATATATATAATATTATAATAGCATTCTTCTTTTGTTAAAGATTACGTTCGCTATATGAAAGCTATAGCTAGACAAAAAGCTTCCTCTTTCAAAATTTAATGGGGGGTGGAGTTGAGTGGGAAAACAAGAGGACAGAAGATAGCCAAATAAAATGGGAGTGGTTAGAAAGACTCATTGAAAACCCCACTAGGGCCATCGTTCCTTCTTACTCATTTCCCTTTTCTTCTCTTTTCCTTTTTTTTTCTTTTCACTAATCTTGTTAGAAAATTCAATTTCATTTATTTAGTCCCTTGATGGCGAAGTCTCCACTATAAACGATGCACTCTTTTCATCACGGAGATTTACGATAACACCATTTATTTTTAAGATCATTTCTTTCGTTATTAGGTTATGCTTAATTGTCCGCTTTTGGTCGATGAACTTGTGCATTTTCTTCCAATTAAAAGCTCTTGGATTTTTCAAATCAAGTCTTTGAACTTATGTAACTTTTCTAATCAAATCCCTCTGACTTTAGATCTAATCAGTTGAAACTTGTTAGGGAAATCCCTTATGATGTTTTGAAGATGACAAAATAAATCAAAGGCTACTAACATGTTTAATGGTTAAGTAATAGATCATGCAAATGATAGAACATGTAAAGGATATTGTCAAAGTCAGAAGACGGCTAGAAGACTGAACGTAACATATGTCCAAAGTATATTCTGAAGATTTCCAGACTTTTGTGTCAAAGTCTGAAGACTGCTAGACTTTAGTGTGAAAGTCTGTTCTACATCAGAAGTTTGCTCATTCTGACAAATTCCAGACTGAACGTGAATGAAGAACTAGAAGACAGACTCTATGCTGAAGCTGAACTGGGTACAGACCTCAAAGCTAAATTTGTTCAGAAGTAGAATATGTTCAGACTTAGATTACAAAGTTTATCGCACTCAGACTCAGATTGTAAAGTCTATTGCTCTTAGACTTTACATTTAGAACTCGACAGAACGTAACTCAAGCCCAATCATATAACGGCTAGTGATCTGGTTTGGATTCCACATCAAGATTGATTTGATTGACTCAATCTATTTGATTGACGATTGGATCTTGAAGACAAGAATTTTCTATACGAAGAAGCTTTACTTATGGAAACCAAGATTCTGTTTGTATGGACGATCGGAATCAATTTGGGATTCTACCTTTGTTATTCAACGGCTACCAAATCTTCTAGATACAGAGCTGTCCAATGGGTATATTAGAAGACGATTTTCTGGGATACTGTCCAATGGCTAGTTTGGAAGTGGAGGAGTATTTAAGGAGATGAAGGACCGATGAGCAAGTAAGAGATAGAGCGTAGAATTTATAATTCCAAAGTCTGAGCAACCTTCGATCATACACTTGTCTTTGGAGAGCTTAAACGTTTGTGATCGTGAGAGAAATACCAAAAGAGTGACTTAGTAAGATAGTGTGATCTACTAAGTGTTTGCACTCGAAGTTGTAATCTCTTGTTGATTGCATAGTGGAATCCAGCCAAGAAGGCTGTTAGCGTGGGAGAGTGGATGTAGGCTTGGATTAAGCCGAACCACTATAAACCTTGTGTTCTTATTCTCTTCCCTAATTCCTTTGTTTTATTTGAAGTTTATTTTATTTCGCATATATTTGCCAAGATTTATTTTAAACATCTATTCACCCCCCTCTAGGTGTTCATACTAGCTTTCACAATTGGTATCAGAGCCAAGTGCTCGGTTTATAAAAGTGTTTTTACTTTTGAGCTAAAGATCTTTTATGGCTAGTATCTTGGCATCAGGACTTATGGAGAGACAAAGCAACACAAGGCTACCATATTTTGATGGAAAGGAATACAATGTATGGAAGAACAAAATGAAAGCATTCCTAAGATCAGAGATCTCTTACAATGGGATGTTGTGGAAAGAGGAATCAATCCCATTGCCGTGTCTACATCAAATAAGAATGGCAAACACAAAGAAACCAAACCCCCCGCTCTTATGTCTCGAACGGAGTTGTCCAAAAGAGAAGCACTTGATGCAAAAGCTATTTATTCTTTATATTGTGCCTTGTCTCCTGCTGAATATAATAGAATCTCTTCATGTGAAACAGCAAAAGAAGTTTGGGATAGACTTGATGTTACATATGAAGGGACCGATCGTGTAAAAGAGACAAAAGTAAACTTTTTGCTTGGCCAATATGAATCATTCAAGATGAAGCAAGGAGAGTCAATTAGAGATATGTTCAGCCGTTTTACAGAAATTGTAAATGGTTTAGCATATCAAGGTCAGCAAATTTCTACCCCGATGAAGGTCAACAAACTCTTGCGAGGTCTCTCAAAAGATTGGAATCATGTCAAAACCTCAATCCGGGAGACTCAGAGGATTATGCCACTCTCCGTTGATGAATTGATTGGCACTCTTCAATCCTATGAAGTGGAACAACTTAATGACGAAGATCCCGAAGGTAAGAAGTCCATTGCTTTAATATCTAATGCTGTTTTTGATGAAACAGACTCAGAAAATGACATGGACGATGAAGAACTTGCCTTTATGGTCAAGAAATTTAAAAAGCTGAGTAGAAAAGGAAGGAAATTCGATGGAAGAAATCAATACAAGCAGAATGGCCATAAAAGAATCATGAAAGAAGATGATGAGCAAGAAAATATATGCTTAATGGCACATTCAGAATCAGAGTCTGACTCAAACACAAACTCAAAATCAGAGTCTGACTCAGACACAAACTCAGAATCCGATGAGAAAATCGAGGTAAGTCATTCAAAAATTCCTCTCAAAGTTTCAAAGTATATAAATGAGCTTTGCTCAAATCTCAAATCTTCTCTTAAAATGATCTCCGAACTTAAAAAGAAAAATTTTCAGCTTAGGCAACATGATCTTTCTCAAAAGAAAATTTTGAAATTTTGCAAAAAGATTTTCTACAAACAAAAGAAAGTCGAGATTTACTTGTCAAAGAAAATGATTCTTTGAAGAAAGAATTTTCAAATATTTCGATAAGATTTTCAAATGGATCAAAAACATTAGAGTATATCCTTTCTATACAAGTTCCTTACTATAATAAGTCGGGACTTGGTTTCAATAAGGAAAATAATTCTTTAATTGATTTTCCTAAAGTAAAAGAGAGACTTAGACAAAAACCTTCAAAAGCATTTTACAAAAATCATTTTCAAAAAGTGTTTGTAAAACCTGTTGGCGGAAATGACGTCAAGTATTCAAATTGTGAAGATTCGGAACACTTTGAAAAAGATTGTCCTAAAGTTTGGAGACCTATTAAGAAAGATTGGATAAAAGCAGCATATTCTACTAACTCTCATGGACCCAAAAAAAAATGGATACCAAAGAAAAGATGAGTTATTTTTGCAGGAAATAAAGGAAGAGAAGAATGAGAGTTTGGTAAGGAATGTATATGTTTTTATTCTCAATTTGGTTTCAGTACACAATTTAAAATTTCTCATTATACTTGATATTCGATATATCCTTGGTTGATTGAGATTTTATAATGATCATGTTTTGTTTCATTGAAGAAAGAATCGTAAAATTTGTTTGTGATTCATAAGTTGAGATTTGATTTAATACGTGTGATCATTTTTGATATCATGCTTAAGAGATAAATGAATTTATTTGGTTTGATTTTATACTCTCAGATTTGATTTAATACGTGTGATTATTTGAGATATTTCAAATTATTTTGTCTAAATGTATGCTCTCAAATTGTCATATTTTGCAAAGTAAAAATCTGATTCTACGTGATACTAATTTTGCAAGATATTTTTTTCTGAGATACTCAAGGATTTTATTCTCTATGATTTTATCGTATTATGACTAAGTGAGAATTTATTTTTCAAGATATTATTATGCATAATATTCTTTCCTCAAATAACATGTTATGATGAGTTTAGAAAGAATATTTGATTATCTATGAGATTTTATATTTTGCTCTAACGTCAAGGAATGATCCGAATTGATGGATACCAAAAAGGGAAATGAGTTGATTGCAGGAAATTCTTTAAGGGATGAATGATCGCAAATCTATGCAAATCATGATGCAATCAGAAATGCATTTCATGCGAAAATTGGTAATGATTTTTTTTTTATCAATGGTATATTTGAAACATATACTTGGGTAAGAGAAATTTTTCATCCCGCCTTGTAAATTTCTACATGCATTTATCATGATTTTGGATGATTGTTTATTATATTACGAATATCTTTTTTATAAATATAAGGTATTGCAATTTTGGCATGTGACAGAAATATTTATTTTCCTTTTGCAAAATGCATATCTGAAATTTATGCTTAAGGAAATCTCTTTGATCTCAAAAGATAATATTGCATATTCATGGATATTCTTGCTATATTCTTAGAAGATATATTATATCTAGCAAGTTTGATTCGCAAATCAAAGGAAGATATTACGTGACATTTTTGCAAAGATGATTATCTATTATACAAGATTTTGCAGGTGACAATAGAATCTTACATATGAATTTTGAAAAGCTCGATCTAAAAATTATGAATATTCTATACTATCTTTTGGAAGATCGAAAATTCCCTTCCTTGTCCAAAATTTTTGCTTATTGAGGAAATCCCTTATGTACAAAAGGTTGAATAGTTCTGAATTTTAATATTTGATAATTTTATATATGCTATTCAATTTATCTATTTGAAGAAAAGGGTATTATATATCACGTGGATATTATTACAGCTTATTTGTGCAAAAAGTTTGTTAAGTTTATGCAGGTTGAATTCGAGAAGAGCTTGATTGAAGAAAATAAATTTTTGCCTCGAATTTCAAAAACAAGTGATCGTTGCGGATATTGTTGCTATAAAGGGAATAATGGAAAAATATTATGTTCAACGTACACAAGCAACAATTTTTTCTATTTGCAAATATTGTCATGATGACAGGGGGATAAATCAAATTCAAAAGAAAAGGAAAAGAATCGTGATCATCTCAAAAAGGCAACAAATTGAAGGGGAGCATTGATCAATTATGGAAAAATCTTTTTGGATTGATCGTGATCTTATTATGAATGGAATGAAAGGTAAATGTGTCAGAATTTATCTAAAAAATCCGGTTAGTGCATCTTTTATTACCTTTTGTCATTAACAAATCTTTTATTGATATTATCATTTTATTATGACAAAAAGGGTACGTGAATTTTATGATGCATCCGTGATTTTCATTGGATATTTCATGATATATATATGATCGAAGTGAGCTATATTGCATATCTTTAATATTCAACTTGTTTTATAAAAGCTGATCTTTTTGGAAATTATATGTCATTTTATATTCTCTACGTGAATCTATTGTTATTGCTTTTTGATTATGACAAAAATGGGGAGAATATATGAATATGCATATGTGTTGATTGGTTGATATTATTGCATAATATTGAGCTGCGATTATTTTTCTATATATTCTTATGCTCAATCTATTTGCTATCTTCTGATATCCTTTGATTTAAATTAATATCTTTAAAAGTATGTTTACAAATCTGCATATTCAGAGATTGTTTTATCATCATAAAAAATGGGGAGATTGTTAGGGAAATCCCTTATGATGTTTTGAAGATGACAAAATAAATCAAAGGCTACTAACATGTTTAATGGTTAAGTAATAGACCATGCATATGATAGAACATGTAAAGGATATTGTCAAAGTCAGAAGACGGTCAGAAGACTGAACGTAACATATGTCCAAAGTATATTATGAAGATTTCCAGACTTCTGTGTCAAAGTCTGAAGACTGCTAGACTTTAGTGTCAAAGTCTGTTCTACATCAGAAGTCTGTTCATTCTGACAAATTCTAGACTGAACGTGAATGAAGAACCAGAAGACGGACTCTATGCTGAAGCTGAACTGGGTACAGACCTCAAAGCTAAATCTGTTCAGAAGCAGAATATGTTCAGACTCAGATTGCAAAGTTTATCGCACTCAGACTCAGATTGTAAAGTCTATTGCTCTTAGACTTTACATCTAGAACTCGACAGAACGTAACTCAAGCTCAATCATATAATGGCTAGTGATCTGGTTTGGATTCCACATCAAGATTGATTTGATTGATTCAATCTATTTGATTGACGATTGGATCTTGAAGACAAGAACTTTCTATACGAAGAAGCTTTACTTATGGAAACCAAGATTCCGTTTGTATGGACGATCGGAATCAATTTGGGATTCTATCTTTGTCACTCAACGGCTACCAAATTTTCTAGATATAGAGCTGTCCAATGGGTATATTGGAAGACGATTCTCTGGGATACTGTCCAACGGCTAGTTTGGAAGTGGAGGAGTATTTAAGGAGATGAAGGACCGATGAGCAAGTAAGAGATAGAGCGTAGAATTTATAATTCCAAAGTCTGAGCAACCTTCGATCATACACTTGTCTTTGGAGAGCTTAAACATTTGTGATTGTGGGAGAAATACCAAAAGAGTGACTTAGTAAGATAGTGTGATTTACTAAGTGTTTGCACTCGAAGTTGTAATCTCTTGTTGATTGCATAGTGGAATTCAGCCAAGAAGGCTGTTAGCGTGGGAGAGTGGACGTAGGCTTGGATTAAGTCGAACCACTATAAACCTTGTGTTCTTATTCTCTTCCCTAATTCCTTTGTTTTATTTGAAGTTTATTTTATTCCGCATATATTTGCCAAGATTTATTTTAAACACCTATTCACCCCTCTCTAGGTGTTCGTACTAGCTTTCACAAAACTGACGTGATTATTGGAGCCACTAAGAATTTCGACATGGAAAGTTGTAGTCATCGTCAGTGATCGACATATTATTGCTCAAGGTCTTGTCATGGGCTTCATCTTTGGAGTTCTTAGTCCCACAAGTTACAAGTTAGATGATAGTCCACAATGGTGTACAAATTTTCCACACCATACTCTTATTCATACAACGGATATGTTGGCAACAATTCACTCAAATTTTTAATCAGAAGGACTTGAAAGTTCAAGAAATTGACCAGACAAATTAAAAGTTCAAAACCTTGAAGGGAATAATTGTGCAAGTTCTGGCACCAATAATGTGCTTTCAACTTAGGTTGTATATGCACTAGGATGGTATTATACTTCAGTTGGTAGATTAGAGACCAACATCGATGGAAATCAAACAAATAGCCAAACCTAATCAGAACTATCTCTCTCTCCGATAGGCATTAAACAATCATGTTCTTGGGTTACTAACAGTGTAAGCATATATGCTAAAGTATATCACGTCACTTGTCTACAAGGTTTATATACTTTTTATATATATGTTGTCTCCCTTCTCCTATGAGTTTGAGTTTTGAGATAAATTTAAAATTATCAACATGATTATATGAAACCAAAAAGGCAAATAAGTTCCTGATAGCATTATGCGCAGCTTGGTTCTTCTCTCCAATTTTGTCACTTGAAAATCATGGGGATTTATCCCCATTAATTTATAATGAGAATCAATTCTCATAGAGGAATACATACCTCAAAACCTCTATTAAGTCTAATCTTACCCAACACGTTGTCTACAAGTACAGGAACAGCTTTTCAATTCCCTTTCCATTTCTCCACTCGAAAAACATGCGAATAATTAAAGGTCTGTGCAAAACGAGATGAAAAGCTCTTCTTACTACACGATGCTTGATTTGATATGGCATCCAAACTCCATTTCATCTTACAGAAAATATAGACAAACAATTTCCAGGGCCACGTCTAGAACAAGTTCTATCGTCATCGAAGGATGTCAACCCACAAGAAGAACAACAAGAGAGATGCTTGTAAAAGTGCACACGATCGACTTATAAAAACTACGGATTCTCGTTATGTCAGGTGCCGCTAATTGACAATTCTGAGATTCTTAGCAGGCTAGTTAAAGATAATATGTCTTCAAGTTCGAGTGACTCTGTTCTGGGGTTTGCCACGTAATTTACTCAGCTAATGAGGACGTTTCTGATTGGAACCAGAGCTAGAACTTGATTTTGAAAGTCCTTTCTTGATACTTCAAAATGAGAGATCACAAATCATTTTTTCATTTCTCCTCTGTGAATACAAAACTATATTTTCAATAATAATAATTTTTTTTTTATTTCTCCCTTGGAGGCTAGCATTGCTCTTTTTTCTTCATAACCCAAGTGGACAAGAAAAAGGATCAGCTACTTGGAGCCCCTTGAAACAGGCTGTCAGGTTTATTAAGGTGGCTGATATAGCTAGTTTGAGTACCTAGAGGGGGTGAATAGGTATATGCAAGATTATTCTCGATAATTGCACAATACTAGACAGTTGATAGATTTGAGACAAACAATAATTAAAGTAAGACTAAGAGGAGAAAATTGAACACGCGGTTTATAGTGGTTCGGCTTATTTCAAGCCTACGTCCACTCTTCTGCACTGACAGCTTATTGGCTGAATTCCACTATGAACAAAGAGATGTTACAGCGTTGTTCTCCCTTGAATTCTCGGTGTAGATGATCTCCCACACTCGCTCAAGGTATCACTAAGTATAGACACTTTGTGTGTGTACAATTTCGCTCAGAATGTATCGACTAATAATCAAGGTGCTTCAGACTCTGGAATTTCTCTATCGATCATGCACTAAAGCAGCTAGAACGACTTCCTTTTATACTCCTTTATGCCATCATACCCGTTGGCACTTACCAAAGGAGTTCCTCCAATCTACCCGTTGGACGGAATCAATCAAGAAGATCATTCGAGCTATTAAAGGAACTTGACGATAGCCCATCAATCATGTTTGCCCATACAATCAGGATCTTGGTTTCCAAGAATAGAACCTTCCAAGAATACTTCGTCGATCATCGGATCTTCAAACGATCTTGATAACGAATGAATGAATCCGTTACAATTATCCAGCCAAGAGATCTTCTCCAGAGGATAGGAATAAATCTTCAACCAAATACTTCGGCTCTGGATTTCCTTCGTCACTAGATTAGAAGAACTGTCAATTAGAATAGTCTTGAGTCTTGAGTCTTGAGTGCTGAGTCTGATGATATGAAAGTCTTCAGACGCTAAACAGAAGGCTTGCAATTATCCAGACTAGACTGATAGAAACATTTTGTCAGCTTCAAAATATTCTGGATAGATTTCTCCAACAATCTCCCACTTTTTGATGGTGACAAAACTTTCCTGTAGATTTGAACAACTTTGACCTGCAAAACATTACTCAAGCAATATGGCTATCTCATAAAGATTAATAAAATCAACAACCGAGACTCTACATTCACGAAAATCGGTTAGTCTTTCATGAGTAAAACCATATAGCAATACTTGATATAAATGCAAATAGTCAAGCATCAAAATCCACATCTAAATCAACCAAATTTAAGTTCACACCCAAGTCATACTTAAAAACATTCAAACACAAAAAGAAATTTAATTGCAAAGTTTTTAGAGAGTTGAGATGAGAGTTGAGTTCAAATTGCAATTCTCCCCCTTTTTGTCATCATTAAAAAGGTGAGAAAAGAGTCAATTTTGCTTGGGAATGCGCACGATCTGAAAATCTCCCATCGACTGAACGATGCCTTCCAGCCTCTTCAAGTCTTCCCGTAAATGAGTCACCTCTTCTCCTTTGGCATTGGCTTGAATTTGAAGAGCGATGTCTTTCATTTGATCCGCCAGGGTAGTAGAAGATGCTTGTCCAGCATTCTTCAGGACTTGAATTTCGCAGTCCAGAGCATATATTTGACCACACATTTCCAGAAAAACATCAAGGATACGACGAAAATCTGCTGTATTGTCTGTCTGTGTGCTTGCATGTGCTTTATCAGATGGAGTGCCGGCAGACGATGGAGCTTCGTTGAAATCGAGCAAATTTGGTGTTGACGTATCATGTCCTTCCTCAGGCATTTGAGAAGCCTGAAAATCTTCTGGATTTGCTGGTGAGCGACTTTCACCTTCAACATGTGGTGTAGTCCTTCCTTGCTCGCCATCTCCCCCTATCTCTAAGACCTCAATTGGGGAAGAGTGATGGTCATGCTCTTCAGCGCCTTGATTTCCTTTCTCTCCTGCTTCATCTGCAGACTTTTCTTTCACTGCTTCTTCTTCTTCTTCTTCAATCTCTTTCTCTTTCTCTTGTTGCTCCTCTGCTTCTCTGTTCTTTGCTTGTCCCTCTTTTTCTCTCTCGTTCGTTGATTCGGGTAGGCGTAACGCCCGGTTCTTTTCAATGCAGGAATAGAGAGATCTTCCTCTTCATCTTCATCCTCCAAGATAAGAGTTCTTCTCTTTTTGATTGGAGCACTCATGAGCTCCTTCCCTTTTCTCTTTGATGCAGTAGATACCAGAGTCTTCACTTTGAATTTCTACATTGCCTTGCTAAGCTCTTTCAGACGCATTTTTATCAGCATTTTCAAACCCACCACCATTTTGTCCCATGGTCGAACACAAAGAGTATGTGGAGGCTCAATGTTCAAGTGTCTGAAGATCTTGGTCACAAGACCTGCGTAAGACAAATGGCCCTTGTCCTTCACCATTGCTCTGTACATGTGAAAGAGAATGGTGTGAGGGAGAGAGAACTTCTTCCCTGAATTGATCGCGTACATCAATTTTGCCTCGGAGTTAGACACGTCAGTCTTTGATGTAGACTTTGGCCTGAGACAGTTGATCACAATTTTGTGAAGCACGATGTTGATGGCACACATCCTTGAGTAGGTAATTCTTTTCTCTGTATCCCTGTCTTTGACAAGCTCCAAAGTGTAGTACGAGCAATCGAAACTTTGATCGGTTGATAGCGTCCTCTTTCAACTCCAACTATGTCTGCCAACATGTCCACATCTACCACATAGACTTGGTCTCGAATACTGAAGGATATTCTATTCGCATCTAAAAAGCTGAGATTCGAATAGAAGTATGCTGTCAATTGTCCATAACCGTCTGTGGTATCGGAGCAAAATTGCTCAAGTTGAAGCAGTTTGAACTTTTCTCTTAAGTTCACGTTGATGGCATCCAAGAAGTCGAAATCAACACTCCTAGGGTTTATCACCCCTCTTTTCAACAGTCTGAAAAACAGATTCTCCTGATCTTTCGATTTGAACAAATCCATCCGATTTCCCTTCACCTTTGCCGCAACACCCATTCTAGGTTGGAATTCAAGGAACATTCTATCATCATCGTTCCTGTCAGTCAGATTTTGTCCTGGTACACGAGGGTCACTTGGAATGTTCGCAAGTGCTTCCTCAGCTTTTCCTTTGGGAGCAATTCCCAAATCCTCCATTTTTCGCAGAAAAATATACTCATTCCCATAATTCTTATCTTTAAGAAATTCATCTACGACATTCAGTGGAGACCCAATGCTTTTTAACGCACGATAGAGCTTGTAAATAAAAGCGGGTTTTGGACTCTTACAGGTCCGCATCCTCGATTATTTCTTCCTCCGGTTGATGACCCACACCTTGTGGGGTAGATGGTGAAGTTTGACGTGGAGGAGAGTGAATCGGGCTCGTCGCCGACTCGGTAAGTCTTCCTCCTCGGTGAGATCGAAATGGGTAGGCCCCTTCCCCATTCTCTGTGGTCCCCTGTTCGCGATTCTTGATGACTTTCTTGAAGAAGACATCTTTCTTTGTCGTTGAAAGATTCCTTCACTCGCTTTCCCAAGAAAAGTTGACAACTTTCTCGAATATGAACACGAAGTGGAGACAGGATTGGGAGGAGAATGCTTTTTCTAGGGTTTTGAAGTTTAATCGAGAAAAACTGTATATATATAAATATAACCAATCGGCACAAGGAAAATGAAAAGACGTCTCTTTTGAAATCGATAACTGCCAAATTTAAGTTAATCTTTTTGAAAAAACACGATTCCGTTTATCACGGAAATTATAAATTAACTGAACTAATGATCGTACCTTTTCAAGATTGAATATAACAACTTACAGTCTATAGCCATGAATGTCTGAGTCTGAGGATTGGATAGTCTCTAGACTTTAACTTCCTCAAGCTTTAGAATGTTGAGTCTAGAACGGATAAAATCGAATTGATTTTTCTCCAAAGGCTTTGTGAATATATCCGCTAGTTGGCTCTTTGAATCAACAAATTGAATCGAGATTTCTCCATTTTGAACATGATCTCGATGAAATGATGTCGAATCTCTATATGCTTCGCTCTTGAGTGGAGGATTGGATTTTTAGTGAGATTGATTGCGCGGTATTGTCACATCCGATCTCGTGCTTGAGTCTTCTATTCCAAAGTCTTGTAGCTGTTGTTTTATCCATAGAATTTGCGAACAAAGCAACTTCCAAGAGCTACATATTCTCGCTTCGTTGTTGAGAGAGCCACGGTGCTTTGTTTTCTTGAAAACCAAGACACCGGCCCCGCTTCCAAGCAACTGGCAAGTTCCCGAAGTGCTCTTTCTATCAACTCTGCAACCGGCCAGATCTGCGTCTAAATATCCCAGAAGACTAAAGTCTCCCTTCTTAGGATACCAAAGACCGATGCTTGATGATGAAGCAACGTATTTAATAATACGTTTCGCAAAGACGAGATGGGATTCTCTAGGATCCGATTGAAACCTAGCACATATGCAAACACTCAACAAAATGTCGTCTAGAAGCGGTAAGATAAAGAAGTGAACCAATGATGCTCCCTGTACATGCTTTTGATCAACTTTCTTCCCTTCTTCATCTTTGTCTATCTTCAAAGAACTTGACATCGGTGTGTCGGTCTTTTTGCACTTTTCCACCCAAACCTTTTGACAAGATCATTAGCATATTTTTCTTGATAGATAAAAGTTCCTTCCTTCAATTGTTTTATTTGAAGTCCAAGAAAGAATGTTAACTCTCCCATCATACTCATTTCAAACTCATCCTGCATAGACTTAGAAAATTTCTTGCACATACTTTCATTAGAGGATCCAAAAATAATATCATCCACATATATTTGAACAAGTAAAAAGCTTTTGTTTTCCTTTTTGATGAATAAAGTAGTATCTACTTTACCTTTTACAAAACCATTCTGAATTAATAACTTACTTAACCTGTCGTACCAAGCTCGAGGTGCTTGCTTTAAACCATACAAGGCCTTTTTCAGTCTGAAGACTGAGTTTGGCTTCTTTGGGTCTTCAAACCCTGGTGGTTGTTCCACATAAACTTCCTCATGGATAAATCCATTTAGGAAGGCACTTTTGACGTCCATTTAGAATAACCTGAAATTTTTGTAACAAGCAAACGCAAGTAATAATCGAATAACTTCTAACCTTGCTACTGGAGCGTAGGTCTCATCATAGTCTATTCCTTCTTCTTGCGTATATCTTTTCACCACGAGTCTTGCTTTGTTTCGTACGACCTTTCCTTTCTCATTCATCTTGTTCCTAAACACCCATTTGGCTCCAATAATAGTTTTACCTCTTGGTTTAGATGTCAATTCCCAGACATCATTAATGTTGAACTCCTCGAGCTCTTCTTGCATAGCTTCAATCCGGCTTTCATCAGATAAAGCTTCTTCTATGCTCTTTGGTTCAATTTCAGAGATGAGAGCCACAGCACTAGACTCTTCATGCCTTTTTGATCTTGTGCGAATCCCTTAATTGATGTCGCCAATGATAAGATCTTTGGGATGATTTGGACTTATGCTTCCGATTCTTGGTTGATTTGTCTCGGTTGATGATCTCTTTCTTTATTTGAATCTTCACGAACAGCTTGATACTGGTTTTCCAGAGTCTGAGATGCTTCTAGAGTTGTAAGCTTTGGAGGGTCTGGGGCAGGTTCAGATTCTTCATGATGAGTCTGACTGGATTCGTCTAGCATAGAGTCTTGAAATTTGACATTCATTGACTCATCCACATATTGACTCTTCTTGTTGTAGACTTTGTAGGCTTTGCTTGATGAAGAATATCCAAGGAAGATGCCTTCATCTGATCTTTTTTCAAACTTACCAATTCGATCTTTAGCATTTTTCAATATAAAGCATTTGCAACCGAACACATGAAAGTATGAAACAATAGGCTTCTTACCTTTGAATAACTCATAAGGGGTTTTTTCTAGAGAAGGTCTTAAGAAGACTCTATTGATTATATAGCATGCTGTTGAAATAGCTTCAGCCCAAAATCGTGAAGAAATCTTATTTTCAATTAAAAGAGTTCTAGCCATTTCTTGAAGAGATCTATTCTTCCTTTCCACAACTCCATTTTGCTGAGAAGTATATGGAGAGGAGAACACATGCTTAAATCCAGATTCATCACAAAATTTTGTAAAATCTTGATTTTCAAATTCACCTCCATTATCTGTTCTTATACTTGAGATAACACATCCTTTTTCATTTTGAACATTTTTAGCAAATTTTTCAAAATACGAAAAGGATTCGGACTTACTTGCAAGGAAATATACCCAAGTAAAGCGGGAGTAGCCGTCCACAATTACTAGGCAATATTTCTTACCTCCTATGCTCTAGGTTCTGGTTGGTCCGAAGAGATCCATATGCAACAACTGTAGTACATGATTAGTAGAGACATGATTTATTGTCTTAAATGAATTTCTTACCTGTTTTCCCAGTATACATGGAGTGCATGGATTAGACTTTTGGTATGGTAATTTGGGTAGACCTCGAACAAGCTGCTTTGATGAAATTTTAGCTAACTGCTTCATGTTGACATGACCAAACTTTCTATGCCATAAGCTTGCTTCGTCTTGAATTGAGATTAGGCATTGCGATTCATCTGGTTTCACATCCAGAAAATAGATATTTCCATGTCTTCGACCCATGAAAGATCGAGTAGAGTCTTTTGGTTCCGTAACATGTTCCTTCTTGAAAGAAGATCTTAAAACCAAGTGTCACACAATTGGCTAATCTTTGAGAAGATTGTAATTGAGTCCTTCCACTAAGGAAACATTACTTATTGTGAGGTTTCCAATTTTCACGATTCCAAATCCCACAATACTTCCTTTGCTATTTCCTCCAAATGAAAATTTTCCACCATTTACTTGCACAAGCTTTATGAAGCAATTTGAGTCTCCTGTCATGTGTCTTAAGCATCCACTGTCAAGATACCACTTTACATTTTTCTTGACGGAGACCTGCATTTAAAAGAAAGTCTCAAGTTTTCTTTGGTACCCAAATTTTCTTGAGTCCTTTGGTGTTAGTAGAATAAACAGTATCAGCCCATACTTTCTTAACAGGTTTCCAAATTATAGGACACTCTTTTTCAAAGTGATCCGGATTTTTGCACTTTGAACACCTGAGGGCATTTCGACCTACAGACTTTACAAAAACTTTCTTGAAATGATTTTTGTAAGCCTCTCTCGAGGGTATTTTCTTAATTCTTTCTTTTACTTTAGGAAAATCAATCAAGGGAATAGTTTCTGCTGTCATACCTAGACTAGACTTATTGAAGTAAGGTCTTTGAGCTGAAAGAATTTTTTCAAGTTTTTCGGACCCTATTGAAAATTTCTTTGAAATATTCGATAAGTCAGTTTTTAAAAGGGAATTTTCTTTCAAAAGATTATCTTCATTTTCTTTAAGAGTTGAGACATTTAAGTCTAAACTTTTAACCATTTCTTCTAAAACGATTTCCTTTTGTTTTAGAGCTGAGTTTTCCTTTTTAAGTTCGGAAATTCTTTTGAGAGAAGTCTTAAGACTAAAACACAATTCATCAATGTATTTAGAAACTTTGACAGGAATTTTAAAATCACTTACCTCAAATTCGTCCGAGTCCGATCCGAGTTTGAATGCGAGTCCGAGTGTGCCATCGACATAGGTTTGCATATTCATTATCACTTTCTTCACACTCCGTATCACCCGGGTTTCGGCTTTGAGAGCTTTTCGAAACTTTTCAGCTTTTCCTCTCTTCTTCTTGTAAGAGGACAGTTGGGTCCGATGTGTCCCTTTTTCTTACATTCAAAGCAAACTACATCTTTGTTTGGTTCCTCATCATCAACGAGACTTGGTCTGTCTTGCTGTCTTTGAAAACTTTGTTTCCTTGAGTTGAACCTTCTTCCTTTTCTATTCGTTTTCGAATCTTCTTATCATGAGAGCAAGCTCCTCATCATCCATGTCATCTTCGAGAATCTGTATCATCGAATCATCATTTGATTTTAATGCAATGGATTTCTTACCTTTTGGATCTTCGTCTTCATTGATTCGTTCCACTTCATAAGATCGAAGAGTTCCAATCGGCTCGTCGACAGAGATAGTGGCATAATTCTTTGCGTCTCTCGATTGAAGTCTTTATGTGATTCCAATCCTTGGAGAGTCCATGCAAAGTAGCTTGTTCACCTTCATGGGATCAGAAATTTTTGTTCTTGATTCTCAAGACCATTGACAATATCGTAAAAAACGGCTAAACATGTCGGTTATAGATTCTCCTGGTTTCATTTTGAAGGCTTCATATTGACCGAGGAGAATGTTAATTCGGGTCTCCTTCACTCGATCTGTTCCTTCATAGGTGATATGCAATCTATCCCAAACTTCTTTTCTTTGTAACACAAGAAGATATTCTGTTATATTCAGTTGGTGACAAAGCACAATATAAAGAGTAAATTGCTTTTGCATCGAGTGCTTGTCTCTTGATAATCTCTTCCTGAGTCATTCCGCTGGTCTCAACAGTTTCTTTCCCTCTTTTTGAGACTAATGCAGCTGTAGGAGTAATTCCTCTTTCTACAACGTCCCATTCCAAAGGATCCTTTGATCGTAGGAAGGCTTTCATCTTGTTTTTCCAGATGTTGTAATCCTTTCCATCAAAGTAGGGTGGTCTGGTATTGCTTTGCCCTTCCACCAGCCCTGGTGCTAGCATACTAGCCATGGATCTTTTACTCTGAAGTAAAACACTTCAAATAAAGTGAGTACACGAGCTCTGATACCAATTGATATAGCTAGTTTGAGTACCTAGAGGGGGTGAATAGGTATATGCAAGATTATTCTCGATAATTGCACAATACTAGACAGTTGATAGATTTGAGACAAACAATAATTAAAGTAAGACTAAGAGGAGAAAATTGAACACGCAGTTTATAGTGGTTTGGCTTATTTCAAGCCTACGTCCACTCTTCTGCATTGACAGCCTATTGGCTGGATTCCACTATGAACAAAGAGATGTTACAGCGTTGTTCTCCCTTGAATTCTCGGTGTAGATGATCTCCCACACTCGCTCAAGGTATCACTAAGTATAGACACTCTCTGTGTGTACAATTTCGCTCAGAATGTATCGACTAATAATTAAGGTGCTTCAGACTCTGGAATTTCTCTATCGATCATGCACTAAAGTAGCTAGAACGACTTCCTTTTATACTCCTTTATGCCATCATACCCGTTGGTACTTACCAAAGGAGTTCCTCCAATCTATCCGTTGGACGGAATCAATCAAGAAGATCATTCGAGCTATTAAAGGAACTTGACGATAGCCCATCAATCCTGTTCGCCCATACAATCAGGATCTTGGTTTCCAAGAATAGAACCTTCTAAGAATACTTCGTCGATCATCGGATCTTCAAACGATCTTGATAACGAATGAATGAATCCGTTACAATTATCTAGCCAAGAGATCTTCTCCAGAGGATAAGAATAAATCTTCAACCAAATACTTCGGCTCTGGATTTCCTTCGTCACTTTGGATTAGAAGAGCGTCAATGAGAATAGTCTTGAGTCTTGAGTCTTGAGTGCTGAGTCTGGTGATATGAAAGTCTTCAGACGCTAAACAGAAGGCTTGCAATTATCCAGACTAGACTGATAGAAATGTTTTGTCAACTTCAAAATATTCTGGATAGATTTCTTCAACAGTGGCTCGAACCCAAAATCATTTGTAGGATTTGAACAAATCACCTCCAGATCCTGAACTGAAAATTATCCATACCTCCGATCGACATGTTTATCCTATGAGTGCATAGTCGTCCTTTCTTATTCCCTTGGGACATAAGTGGAGTTAAAGACTTCAAAAATATAGGTGATGCATCAAACCGCCGCGTAGTCGACGTGATGGGGCCACCCCACCAAATTATGTAACTCCTTTCCTCTTCTTGCATTAGCGAAGCACCACCATGCCCTCTCCCTTTCATTTCCTTCATTTTTATTATTATTTTGTTTTCCTCGTCACGTCACATAAGAAAAAAAAATCCTATAGGTTAAACCCTAACTAGTGAATCCCATGTCACACTCTCTCTCTCACGAGCAAGCATTATTGAACGTTATACTAAATTGAATATGGACCATTGAATCTTGTGAGATTTTGTGGTTCTTAAATAAAGGCAAAATTTAATATTTAAATATTCTAACACTCCGAAGTGAAAATGTTACTTAGGAAAGAACTTAGGACTTCTTATTCTGATACCATACAAAATTTTGTAAGATTATCGTCAATTATTCTAAAAGTTTAAGTTATTAAATAAAAACATGGTTTAATATTTTAATACTCTAATAAATCTGATTGGTTTAACATGAATCTCATTGGATTTAATTGTTCAGATTCATTTTAGTACATATATTACAGTCACTCCATGATTATTTTGTTTATTTCTCTCACTCTCTCTCTCAAAAGAATATTCGAACAAGAAATGCAAGAGAAACGAACACTCACCCGCGAGGCCACCACCCCAGAGCTCCTGTAGTGGATAAAGAGCCAAACCCCGAAGGCCTATAAATACCCCACTCCTTCCAGCAATCTGTACTTAGGAGACAAGCACAAAGTACTCTTTGAAGTGTTTCTTCCTCTTGCATCCTCATCATACCCCTTCTCTCACTTTCGCCTTCTCTCCTATTCCTAGTTCCTTAAGGCAACCTTGGAAATGGAGGGAAAAGCAGGAAGGTGGAGCAACTTCATGCAGAGGGCGAGGCCCTACATCGCGATGATGTCACTGCAGTTCGGCTATGCGGGCATGAACATCATCACCAAGGTATCCCTCAACCGCGGCATGAGCCATTACGTCCTCGTCGTCTACCGGCACGCCTTCGCCACCGTCGTCATCGCCCCGTTCGCCCTCATCCTTGAGAGGTACTTATATCTAATGAGTGACGGACCAATTGGTCCCGACTTCTGTTAGCTCCATATGAGAGAGATCAGAGGAACGAAGAGTGTGTGGGATTAACTCATCTGGTATGATTTGCAGGAAGGTGAGGCCGAAGATGACATTCCTCGTGTTCATGCAAATCTTTGTGCTGGGCCTTCTTGGGTATGTACTAATGAAGAACCCTGCAGCTTTTATTTTCTCGACCCGCCTTGAAAGAAGATCTTTCATATGTTAATTCTTATATTTATTTTCTTCTTCTGCGGTACTCAGGCCGGTGATCGATCAGAACCTTTACTACGCGGGTCTGAAATTCACATCCCCAACCTTCTCATGCGCCATGAGCAACATGCTCCCCGCGATGACTTTCCTCATGGCGGCTCTCTTCAGGTACTGCATTACAGACCGATATGCTAAGCGGTGTGCCGAGTTTTTTTAACGGGACTCGCTTTTTTAAAGTGATGGACTCTTCTTGAGAATTCGACGATATGCTTATACTCTTTCGTTTGTTATAGGATGGAGAAGGTGGACATGAAGAAAGTAAGGTGCGTGGCGAAGGTGGTGGGGACAGTGGTGACGGTGGGCGGCGCCATGCTAATGACGCTATACAAGGGAAATGTCCTCACCTTCCCATGGTCCGCTCACCTCCACGGCCACGCCACGAATGGCTCAGAGGCACCTGAGTCCGCCGACAAGGACTGGGTGAAGGGCTCCATCTTCCTCATCATCGCCACTTTCGCTTGGGCCTCCTTCTTCATCCTCCAGGTAACTTAACACAAATACACAAATTCTTATATCTAGCCAACCACTCGTGTTCGTTTCCATCAATTTCGCTTATTATTCAAACATTGAAATTACAGGCAGTGACCTTGAAGAGATACCCAGCACATCTTTCGCTGACGGCCATGGTGGTGTTCATGGGCACGCTTCAGTCCATCGCTGTGACGTTCGTGGTTGAGCACAAGGCTTCCGTCTGGTCCATTGGCTTCGACATGAACCTTCTCGCCGCTGCCTATGCTGTAAGGGGAAATTTACTTGAAAAGAAATATCAACAGCACAACTTAAGTCTATATCATGACCAATATTCGTTGCACGTCGAACAGGGGATAGTGTCATCGAGCCTCGCGTACTATGTTCAAGGGCTGGTCATGAAGAAAAGAGGCCCAGTCTTCGTCACCGCTTTCAGCCCCCTGATGATGATCATCGTGGCCATCATGGGCTCCTTCATCCTCGCCGAGAAGATCTACCTCGGAGGGTAAATTCCTCTCGCCGCCCTTTCAAAAGTTTTCTTTCTAACATCGTCCCAATCAACGAAGATGCAGAAACAGGGGGACCAATATTGAACGCCTTTTTCTTGGCTTTTTTTCTCTCGCATAAATTTTGATCACGTCATTTATCAATAGGGTCACTATACCATATGTGATAAGCATTAATATAGTCGTTTGATATGTGGTACAGGGTTCTTGGTTCGGTCCTGATAGTGGGCGGGCTCTACTCGGTTTTGTGGGGCAAGTACAAGGAGTACCAGGAGAAGGAGGCAGAGGAGATCCCTGAGCCAGTCAAGGACCACCAGAACGGCCACACACACGACCTCGAAGCCGCTAACGACGACAACCACCTCAAGATGCAGAACCTTGGCTCCTCAGCAGCAGCGGCAGTGCCGGTGACCGTTACAGGTCCGACCATTCAGCCTCCGTTGGTCGCCGTGATGGCCCCGAGGCCCAACTGATCTCCCACACTTTTGACACATTGAGAGAAAACCGAAGAGTTTAGTAATGAATGAGAATAAGAGGATGAGGGAAGAGGGAGGAGGGGCCTTTTTGTGCTTTCATCTCTTCTTCTTCTTCTTCTTTTTTATTTTTGTGTTTTTTATTTTTTATTTTGAGATGACTGACGACGAGCCTTTTGGCTCTCTGTAACACCATGGCAACACGAAAATCTGATAATGCAAACTCCATTTTGTTCGATTTCTTCTTTTGTTTTCTCTTTGTTGAGATAAATGATTTTGCATTTGGCTATGTGTCTTTGGCGATACATAATTTCGAGAATCTCCTGGGCACACGTGTCGGAATTGCTGAATTCGATGCAGATTCCACTCAGAAGTCTAGTGACTGACTTATGGATTCCCATTAGAAACCCTTGGTTGGGCCAGCTACTGATCGAATCTTCATTTCATTTAGCATCTCATTTACTAATTTGATGCTTTCTTTGCTCCTATAAATTTGAAAAAATAAAGAAAAAAGAGAGAGAATAAAGTCCTCCACATTGGTGCAGTTGGATGAGATATCGAGAGAGATTTTCACCTCTGAATTGGGAGGTCACCCATTCGAATCTCACCAATGACGTACAAACAACTTGATAGTAGGCTCGCATGCACAAGTCAAATGTCCGAACCCACTTAGTTTATGAAACTTGTAAAGTGTTTCATTAAATCTCATGGTATTATGATTTCCTTGCTTGTAATTAAAATTATCAGTATATATATAAAAGAACAAATGAGGATGAGTTATTGTTAGGGACATGGCCATCACTTTCTTTGGTTGGTATATTCCCAGCGCCTTTTCTTATGAGAGTATTGTCAAGAAATACAATCAAATTGTTACAAGTTAGATAGGAAGAATAGCCTCCCAATTTACCACACTAGATTTATCTGCCTCTATTGGGTTGGCGAGTATCAACGTTTACATCAATCGCTCCACCAAGAATCATGTACTGCATTAAGAATCAATTTCCTCGTACAAGAAACTTAGACCATCAGTTATATTCAATCGGGATGGAAAAGGTTTGTTATGTCAAAATTTCATGCAAGGAAAGGCGATTCCTACTTATATCTTGATAAATTTGTTCATGCTTTTGACACCACAATTGTTTGGTTGGATTATGATTTTACTTGCTCTAAGAAGGAGCAAATATCCATGTCTGAGTGTTCGTGTCCACTCATCTGTTTTAACCTAGTTGTCACACCTCATGCATTGCCCGGGATAAGATTTAATGTGTAAAAAATCATTGTTATATATATATATATATATTATAATAGCATTCTTCTTTTGTTAAAGATTACGTTCGCTATATGAAAGCTATAACTAGACAAAAAGCTTCCTCTTTCAAAATTTAATGGGGGGTGGAGTTGAGTGGGAGAACAAGAGGACAGAAGATAGCCAAATAAAATGGGAGTGGTTAGAAAGACTCATTGAAAACCCCACCAGGGCCATCGTTCCTTCTTACTCATTTCCCTTTTCTTCTCTTTTCCTTTTTTTTTTTCTTTTCACTAATCTTGTTAGAAAATTCAATTTCATTTATTTAGTCCCTTGATGGCGAAGTCTCCACTATAAACGATGCACTCTTTTCATCACGGAGATTTACGATGACACCATTTATTTTTAAGATCATTTCTTTCGTTATTAGGTTATGCTTAATTGTCCGCTTTTGGTCGATGAACTTGTGCATTTTCTTCCAATTAAAAGCTCTTGGATTTTTCTAATCAAGTCTTTGAACTTATGTAACTTTTTTAATCAAATCCCTCCGACTTTAAATCTAATCAATTGAAAGTGACGTGATTATTGGAGCGACATGGAAAGTTGTAGTCATCCTCAGTGATCGACATATTATTGCTCAAGGTCTTGTCATGGGCTTCATCTTTGGAGTTCTTAGTCCCACAAGTTACAAGTTAGATGATAGTCCACAATGGTGTACAAATTTTCCACACCATACTCTTATTCTTACAACGGATATGTTGGCAACAATTCACTCAAATTTTTAATCAGAAGGACTTGAAAGTTCAAGAAATTGAAGGGAATAATTGTGCAAGTTCTGGCACCAATAATGTGCTTTCAACTTAGGTTGTATCTGCACTAGGATGGTATTATACTTCAGTTGGTAGATTAGAGACCAACATCGATAGAAATCAAACAAATAGCCAAACCTAATCAGAACTCTCTCTCTCTCTCTCTCTCTCTCTCTCTCTCTCTCTCTCTCTCACACACACACATCGTCACCTTGTTCACCATCGCCATGGCCACGATTGTCGCAGTGCTTTGATACCGACAAACTTTGATATGGTTATAGAAGCCTGAGGTTGATCATCTTCGATGAGAGAGAGAGATTGGAAACCGGACTTGTAATTTCTAGTGATTTCTGAAATTTTTATGGTATTAAGTGCACATGTAGATAATGGAAAGAATTGAAGAATGGTAGTTTCATCACCAGATATCATAGTTAACATTGCTATTTATTAGCAGCCTAATCTAATGTTCCCTTTCATCCCGCAATTCCGGACAAAAATCTAACACGGGCTCAAAGAGCAAAAAACTGGTGATCTCACTCCTATTGGCCATCACCATCCATGGAACGGAAGAATAATCATGCCAGTCTTGAATATCTAATTCGCAATTATTCGAACAGCGCCCCCCAAAGAGAATTGATCTCCACATGCTCGAGAGCAACACCTTTTATCCCGCCAAAACAACGAAAAATCTTGTGTCAAAACAATGGCCACCAGATCCCCACCACCCAGAACCTCACCCCCCCGAACTTAGTGAGCCTCACTGACCGCGCGACCTTCCACGAACGTTGGTCGGGACTGTGCGATCATGATCGTCACGACGACATCTCTCACTAAGTGACAAGACCAACGCAGGCCGCGTTAGTCAAGTACGCGATAGCTGATAAGGACTTCGGAAGAATACTGATCTAAGATGACTCCGGAAGAACAGCTTAATGCGTAATCTGCATGGAAATCACTAGCAAGCTTCGGACAAGAGATAATGCGTCTCCGATTCTCCACATAACTTTTGCTTCCCTCCATATCTGCCTCGTTGTCTCTAGGTAAGCACTATGCAAAGATCCTTTTGTCCTGTTGCCAGGAGACACTTGACTAGATGCAACACAAAAATATTGTTAACCCCCCACCCACTAATGCCCTCGTGATACAGTCTTTCCACGTACTTACTTACTCCCAATATCGTCATAATGGGTGCCGTCGGTTGTTCACTTACGGTAGACTTTTGTTGTCCCCAGATCGTCGAAAGTAAATCCGCATTTCGCAACCCACCAGAAAATGAGAAGAACCCAAGATGTTGCTAAGGGATAAAATCGACCTTCAACGCTCGCTTCACGCCGTCTAGTTCGAAAAACCTGCTGCTTGCATCTCGAGATTTGGAACTTACTGACCTTAACTGTAGATTTACAGATTTTAGGCTCATTTTATAAAGCAGCTAATGAGGTCTTTTTTAAGAGTCTCGAACAAAGCCTTAACTGTAGATTTACAGATTTTAAGAGAGAGAGAGAGAGAGTAGATACAATCTGTATAGTATCGTGAGCTAGGGTTCAACCTTATCCATGCATGATGTCATGAAACAAAAATGAAATTCAAAGGAAATGATGGTTCGGACACAATTGTTGAAAATTCGACCACCTGAATAGTTGCCAACACCTTTAAATTGTTTTCATCTCTCTCTCTCTCTCTCTCTCCCCCTCCCCCCATCAATCTAAATGCAATCAAAGTGTACTAGATTGGTAAAGAAATTATGTGGTCGAATGTGGATCAGATATGGTGCATCTCAAGCATGGTGTTGCTGATTATACGGCGTTGATTTGATTTGATTAGTCCACACCAAAGGTAACTAAGGAAGAGATGTTAACAATTATTTTGTGCATGGTATTCAATGAGTAAGATTTCACTATTTGGTTGAGTGCATGCATCCATCTTTATGCCTATATATATATATATATATATATAGTTAGGAATCTTTAGAATCTCACTTCCACGTTCTAAGACTTGTTCCCCAAGTTTTGATTGTGCTTCCCAAGTTTTGGACACGGGCCTCACAAGTTGGTATCAGTTTTGAAAGTGTTCTTACAGTCATGAACCTTTAAAATCTCAATTTCATATTCTAAGACTTGTTACCAACGTTATAGACGTGTCTTCACATTATGGATGTGCTCCCCATGGTTTGGACACCACTGTTTTCAATTTTCAGTGACGAGTGTGGTATTCATACCAATTGTTTCGCCATGTATGCCAATCCACTTCTATAATGTATTTGACCATAATCTGACATCACTCCAATATTTTAAGGATAACATTTGACAAGAAACTACCCTCCCCCCATTTTTCTAGTTATTTAACAGGTTTAGCATCATCTTAGCCACTTCTGCCTCGTGGTATATCATATGCCTATGCCACGTATATGCCAACCTTGGCCAATGCCGCCAACATTGGCCAATGACGCTCTTGGACATGTCAATCCTCCTGTTGGCCAAATTTATGCCAATCACCATCCTGTCAATACAATCTGATGAAATCTTGCAAATATAAAGTCGATATTTTGCTTGATATGGTCAACGTGTCACCAAACTAATGTTTCTTTCAAAACGACCCTATTGTAGCCATTTTTTGGGTTCCCAACGACAACCTTAACTTACTTTCTAAAAAACCGAGATGGCCGTGATCCAAATTTTGAACAACTTTCGTTGGACCAAAACAGGTGTACAATCAATTTGGGCTACATTACCAACTTGACCATTTCTACCGACTGAAAGCGGGCTTAGCCCTTTAGTGGGCGTACTCTGCTGAAAAAGTTGGGCCTTGATACTAGTATACTTATGTGCTACATAACGGGGGACTGAGGCTCTTGGAGAGCCCAGCTAAATTATGAAAAGACTTCATCTCAATTCTTAATGATTACCAAAATCAGCAGGTTAATCTTCATCAGGTTAGGGTTGAATCCTCAAAAGCGCGGACAAAATCGAATCAGTTTCCAAGTTCGAAACTTGGCGCTAACAAAAAAGAAGATGAAGAAGGAAAAGAAAATTCAGAACAAGAAGTCCTAGAAATTAACATAACATCTGAAGATCCAACAGAGTCGTGGGCCTGAGATTTTGGGACTTAGAATATCGAGTCCGCCTAATCGTCCAGTCGCTTCCATGAAACACAAAAAGATGTCGGCCTAAGAAGGATGTTTCGTTCTAATTATAATTTAACGAAGATATATATATATATATATATATATATATATATATATATATATATATATATATATTTATTTCCGGGTCGAATACCAACGCTAGTACCCGGGTAGAGTGATGCAGCAAAGCAATGTGAAACCGGAAGATTAGATGGGTCCTGGATATTGGACCGAACCGACTCGAAAATCTTGATTTTAACTCCCTTATTCAGTTTGATTTATATCTGAAGCATTCTTCTACGCAAGAAATTTCTTCCTGAGGCTTGGTCTTACATGAAACAGTGAAGTATATTTTTTTCCATCAAAATTGCCAAATGACGAACGAAAAAAGCAAAGATTAGAGCCATTGCCTAGCAAAAGAAAATGCCTCTCAAATTTAGGCATTATTTGGTTCAGTTTTGAGGAAATATTCTTAAGAAAATGCAAATACCTTTGGATTGAATGGGTTTTCTCAAATGCAAATGATGTTTGGTGAATTGTAATTTAAAGTGCATTAGGAAACACCTTCGACTTAAATGTTGTTCGGTAAAACTTAAATTTTCTAAAAGACTTTTGCTAAAAAAAATTTAAAAAAAGGTTTTTAATACAACTACTGAACAACCTCACATGAGGTCGCGTGATCTCAGGCAGCGTTACTTGAGTTGCGCTACCCAATTGTCACCTGAGGTCCCACACCCTCAGGCAATGTGGCAACCTAGGTGTCGTCACCTAGGTTGTTGCACTACTTGGGGATAGCAACTGTCGCTTGGGTCATGCGACTTAGGCCAATTGTCGCCCGGTTCACGCAACCCAAGCAGCAATTGTCGGCACGTGTGACCCCTTTGGCCAACAACTAGCGGTTGTCAACCTTCGATCAACTTCTCAATGCAAACAATGAAGAAGACGAAGAGTGAATGAGGGTCGAGATTTGCATTCTAAGAATACAACTTCCCAAAGAATCTCTAGATCTACTTTAGGCTAAAGGCTCTTGAAGCTCTTTAGAGATGTAATTGTATTTTCCCAAAGTTAAGCCAAAAAATGAATCGAACACTATTTACATTTGCCTAAGGGACTTTAGAGTCTTAAAATCCATTTGGAATGCTAAACCAAATAGGGCTTTACTGGTACATAAATTGACCAAATGAAATATTTTCATTTAAATTAAGTTGACTAGTATCTATCTCCTAGTCAAGGGTGAAATATTTGTTTAGATGGGATTGGCTGGACCGATTCGCTTGCGACCTTACCAATAGAGTTACTACAATAGTATCCAATCCTTATATTTAGACCCAATTTTTCTTAGTCAATATACTACTGTGGCTCTCTCATAAACGTTGGAACAACCAAAAAGGGTAAGAGAGTTGTCTTTTAGAGAGTCGACATTCAGCTCTTTCTTGACCTAATAGATCCACGCGATCCAACGGTTCGCGTGCATCGAACCAACGTGAATCGAGGGTGCCTAATGATCATCCTCCTCGTGGTGTCCCTGCCACACAAATGAGTCGAACCTCTCTGAAGTTGGATTTGGTCACCCGGTCGTCATCAAAAGTAGGTGAGATTGGTCCTGAAAGGAAACCATAAATTTTGAGGAAAGGGGGATGTTATTGAGTTTGGTCACCCGAAGACGAGAAATCAAGGGTCGCCTCGCGGTTGGAATGATTTGGCAGACATAAATATAAAAAATAAAAGTAATAATTGTTATTATTATTATAATTAAAAGAAAAGGAAGAAAAAATTTCTCTATCTCACCAACCCCGGCTGCTTCACCAACCGCAAGATGGGCCCCACCATCACCGACCCCACTTTTACACGCCAACCAAGTCTTCACCCACCACGCATCTTCTTTCCACCACAGATTTGACCCCCAAAATTTAAATAGTACAAAAAGGGCAAAAAAAAAATCGAAAATTTCCCCTTTTTTTCCCCTCTATTTTCCTTACGTATTTCCATTCTTAGGAACGAATTGGAACCATCCACGTTTTTCACCAAATATGCGTGCGCAAGGAATACTATTTCGGCTTCTTTTTTTCTCAGCTCGAGTATTTGTGGCAAAACAAATTGAACGGTGATTAAATAAGAGATGATGTTCGGAGGTGATTAAATGCGAGATGTTGTTCGGAGGCTAATGGGTATATGAGTTAATTCGTGAACATTCCTGACAGCCCTTCTATTTTCTTTATTATTATCATTATTATTATTCCGATTGATTTCTATAGTGCCGTATGGAAGTTTGAGAATACAACGCGGTCTCACTAACCTTTGTCCCCCAGTTGCTCTCTTACTTGGAAAGTGGCTTCCCCTTCTCCACCCACCGGCCCCACCTTTAGAAGAAAGCCCACCAGAATTAAATTTTTGGGACAACAAGGTAAATGGTCCATAAATTTTAATTTAACGCGTGATATTGCTCATGAACTTTTAATTCATGTAATATAACCCCTAAATTTTAGTCATATTATCACAACGTACAAAGAAAAAAATAATTAAAAAAATGCTGTCTACATTTTGTATTGGTCAAATTGACAATTTTAATAAAAATGACTTATTTGTACCCATCTGACAAGCTTTAGAATTTGATGCATTTTTTGAAAATTTTATGACTTGATTATAGTTTTATGACAAGTTTTAGGATTTATAGTAAAAAAAAATAATTAGATGATGAAAAAGTATAATTATTTGAAATATCCAAGATAATTTAAATTCAAATTTTTCTTTTGTGATTTGGGTTGGGTCTAATGAGTTTTGATTTGGGTGCAAAGCTGGTCATCATTTTAGTATTAAAAAAAAAAAGTAAGCAAAAGGAATTTTTTGCACTAAGACCAAGTCGAGAGAACATGCATACCCAGTATTTGTTAAAAAAAATGAATTGAACAGAAGCAGCTGACGTCACATTCTTCCAATATTGAAAGTGAATTCGACCTAACCATCATGAAGGCAAAGAAAGAAAAGATAAAACGGCAAAATATATATCCACTTCACCAACTCCCTCCCTCGTATTTTGTCCAGGCATCCCATTCCATATATCATCGACCTCCCTCCTACGATCCAACCATCATCTCTTCTCGCCTCTCCACCCCAGAGAGAGATCCCGCGCCAATGGCTCTTCCACTGATCCTCCTCTCCATCCCCATCCTCCTCCTCCTCGCCCACCAGCTCTACCAGCGGCTCCGGTTCAAGCTCCCGCCGGGGCCGCGGGCCTGGCCGGTGGTCGGCAACCTCTACGACATCAAGCCCGTGCGGTTCCGGTGCTTCGCGGAGTGGTCCCAGGCCTACGGGCCCATCATATCGGTCTGGTTCGGTTCCACCCTGAACGTGGTCGTGTCGAGCTCGGAGCTGGCCAAGGAGGTGCTCAAGGAGAACGACCAGCAGCTGGCGGACCGGCACCGGAGCCGGTCGGCCGCCAAGTTCAGCAGGGACGGCCAGGACCTCATATGGGCCGACTACGGCCCCCACTACGTGAAGGTCAGGAAGGTGTGCACGCTGGAGCTCTTCACCCCCAAGCGGCTCGAGGCCCTCCGCCCCATCCGGGAGGACGAGGTCACCGCCATGGTCGAGTCCATCTTCAAGGATTGCACCAACCCTGGTAACTTCTCCTCCTCCTTTTCTTTTTGGCATTCGCAGCCTTCTTTTCTTCCGTTCTGCATCAAAGAGAAGACCGATCTACCGAACTTGATCGTGAGTAATGCGAAAAGCCGTATCGAAACAAACGAACCACGTCCAAACGACCGCAGAAATCCATCACGCCGCGCTCTACAAAATGATTTTCTATACGAGTCTCAATGGATTCTAAGTTGAGGTCTAGGTCGTAAATCTGTTTCCGGGTAGAACAGCCGCTCGTTCGGTCCAAAAAATAGTTTGGTCGTAAATCTGTTTCCGGGCAGATTCTACTCCTCATTGAAGTCGACGTTTGCCGATGCAAAAATGAAGTTTCTCATGATCAAGAAAAGTTCAGTCCATGAATAACGGGACCATTTCCACCCCGGGATGGTTTTGTCCTTTTATCCATTTCTCTTCTCCGGTCGTAGCATATTAAAAGGTTTAAGTCATTTGGCCGGCCAGATCTGACAAATTCAACCTGGAATGGGTGCCAGAAACGAAGTTCACAGGGGACTTCCCTCGTGTCACAGCTTTGAGTTTTGCAGTTGTCCTGTCGACAAGTATTCGGGGAGAAAAAGCATCATCCACCCAAATAATAAAATTTCATCATTTTTAAAGTAAAAAATTTTCATCAATATATTGGAAATGAATTTTTTTTCTTTATTAGCCACGATTAAATTCGAATTTGTTATCGATAAATTTTACAAAAAGAGGTAGGGCTGAACCGTTGTTTTAATATAGGGGCCTTCTTCATTGAATGTGACTATTAAATAGTTGGTTGCCACCACCAACCATGACATGATTGTTGAAAAAAAAAGGGGGGAAGGAATTGGTCGCCAAGACATTGACTTTAGCGTCAGGATAAAAGAAAACTCGGATTTCCCCATTTCCCAGCAAATGGCATTAAATCGGAGTGCGCGAATGCCCTACTAGATCTCAGGTAGTCCAAACACGAGATTGTTTACATAAGGTGATAGGGAAGATCGAACGCTTGGTCCATGTACGCAAAGTGCAATTTGGAAAAGTCAATTTCTGCCAACTTCTCTTTCCGTGAATGAATTTAAGACACAGCTCGCCACCTATTTATTGAACTCGTGGGTGTTGACCCTAAAAGCTTATCTCTCTTCCATTAATGATGCCGTGCTGTGGGTTTCTAAAGCCCAAAAGACGACAAAACAATTATGATTGACGGCATCGTGACCAGAAATGTTTCAAGCTATCATCATCTTCTCTCTCTCTCTCTCTCTCTCTTTGGGGAGTTGAGATTGTTCTGTCTATTTAACCCAATTCACGAGATTTGAGATTACTCCCTCTTTGCTTCTCCTTTGAAAGCAAAGTCAAGATGTGGATGCGTAGTACTCATGACTTGGCCACGTCGAGGGCCATGTTGTCCTGTTCTCGTTTCAACCTAACGTTTCGGCATCGTTTCGGTGGAAATAAGGATTGCTTTTAGCTTCTTCTTGAACATCATTAGCGCATTGAACACTTTCTTCTTGGGAAACTCGGCTGCTTTTTCTGCTTTAAGTAAGTTACTATGCTTGATATGATTAATGATTCCGAGTCGAATCAGCAGTGTTGAGACCAGAACGATTTGTGATGTGGGTGCAGATAATTCGGGGAAGACCCTGCTGGTGAAGAAGTACCTGGGGGCGGTCGCCTTCAACAACATAACGAGGCTGGCGTTCGGGAAGAGGTTCATGAACGCCGAGGGCGTAATAGACGAGCAGGGCCTCGAGTTCAAGGCGATCGTGTCCAACGGGCTGAAGCTTGGCGCATCGCTCGCCATGGCGGAGCACATCCCGTGGCTTCGCTGGATGTTCCCGCTGGAGGAGGAGGCGTTCGCCAAGCACAGCGCGAGGAGGGACCGCCTCACCCGGGCCATCATGGAGGAGCACACGGTAGCCCGCCAGAAGAGCGGGGCCAAGCAGCATTTCGTCGACGCCCTGCTCACCCTCAAGGACAAATACGACCTCAGCGAAGATACCATCATAGGACTCCTCTGGGTAAGTTTAACGACCGGCTCCGGACACCTGGTTTAGTCCTGAAACCAAATGGTCTACTGCAGATTCTAGGAATTTCCTTGGCATTGGAACTGACTCCATGGTCCATACCGTATGCAGGACATGATCACAGCAGGCATGGACACTACTGCTATTTCAGTGGAGTGGGCGATGGCGGAGCTGATCAAGAACCCGAGGGTGCAACAGAAGGCCCAAGAGGAGCTCGACCGGGTCGTCGGGTTCGAGCGTGTGGTGACTGAGTCCGACTTCTCGAATCTCCCTTACCTCCAGTGCATTGCTAAGGAAGCGCTCCGGCTGCACCCTCCGACCCCGCTGATGCTCCCCCACCGGTCCAACTCCCACGTCAAGATCGGCGGCTACGACATCCCCAAGGGGTCGAACGTCCACGTGAATGTATGGGCCATCGCCCGTGACCCGGCCGTCTGGAATAGCCCGCTCGAGTTCAGGCCCGAGCGGTTCCTCGAGGAAGATGTGGACATAAAGGGCCACGACTTCAGGCTGCTCCCGTTCGGCGCAGGCAGGAGGGTGTGCCCTGGCGCACAGCTCGGGATCAACCTGGTCACGTCCATGCTGGGCCACCTGCTGCACCACTTCGTCTGGACTCCGCCGCAAGGGACAAAGCCGGAGGAGATCGACATGTCCGAGAACCCCGGGCTGGTCACGTACATGTCGACGCCTGTGCAAGCCGTGGCCACACCTAGGCTACCCTCCGAACTGTACAAACGCGTGCCGTATGAAATGTAATTTTCCCTCTTTAATTGTTTTAGATTATGGGATTTTTGAACTTTCTGAGAAGATTGTAAAATTTGGAAGTTTGTCATCGTCGTGGATTCATGAACCTGAAAGATGGTTTGAATAACGCGATTTACGATCTGGGAAGAGCAAGAGTTGTGTAAGGAAATGGGAGACTCCGTCAAAAGGCGATCCTTATATGAATCGAAAGACTAGTTCATCCTTTCAAAGCAAAATCATGGTAAGTACGGCATAAACTTGACAGAAAATTACCAGCAAAACGGACGGCGAATGTAAAGTATGGCATGATGAAACAGGACATTAGGAGCATCATGGGAAACAGAGCACCTATGAAAATACAAGTCGGAAGCAAAAGTATGATCGGCCCCGACCGACTGTGTCGGCAAGATGATTGAATGATCACAGCAGTTAACTGGTTGCTCGTGAGGGGAGACAACAGTTGTGGCCGCCGCTGTCAAATGCACAGTGACCGTGCCGAAACATCGACTCTTGTGAGTATGAGAAAATGGTCTCTCTCTCTATACTGGGGAAAAAGAAAACAAATCGTTCGCACAAGAGTTCTTTCCTACTTACCATTTTATACCGGGGCTTGTTTTACGCCTAAGGAATTCAAAGAGGATGACATGTAATTACGAATTGGCCTTCTCAACTCGAGCTCAAAAGCAAGTTGAGTAATCAGTCGAACCCACCAAAAATTAAAACTAGGAAAGTTCTAATTTTTCAGGCTAAACTAGAGGGGTTACAGTTTTTATATGGATTATACTTTTTGGTTGGAGGGAAATATCTGTATCTTATAGCAATCTGATCAGAACGTTTACACTTATGATCAGTTCTGGGAAACACATGGTCTTCAGAGATAAATCGAAAACAATCCTATTCGATTTGCAATATTTCTCACTAATCCTTCTTCATTAAGAAAAAGAGGGCAGAAATTGCCAATAATCAAAGTAGTTTTTAACCCGATTGCACCATCACATGATTTAATCTGACGACAAGTGTGATGAGCCTGTTAAATTAATGTCTCGAATTTGAAGATTAGATGTAAAATCAAAAGGCTTTGCTGGACTCTTGAAATAATTAAAAGATGAATTTTCGGTCTTTGAAGTGAAGCTGCCGAAGACGTGCCCCTGCACAGAAAAAAGAAACCGTACGAAACATAAAAGGAAAGACGCGTGAAGCCCTGCACGTGAAGCCCAAACGGAGGAGGTGGGGCCCAAAGTCAAAAGTTTGACCTTGGGGCGCAAACACACGTATAAAAGCAGAAGAAAACTGCAGGTTTTCTTTTCTCTCGGCAAGGAGCCGCGCGAAGCAATAAAAAGGGCTGCTGAACGTACGAGCGCGAGAAGCCGCACGCCGCTGAGAAGAAAGTGAAGCCGCCCGTCCGCCGAGCCAGATTCCGTGAGAAGCTTTGATATGCGATTTCGTATGTACGCAAATTAGGCATACGTAGAGCGTTGTATTTTTAACTTGAACGCGCGGTAATTTTGTGCCGTTAGTTATTTATTTATAAACACTTTGGATTTAGGCTTAAAAATCTAGGTGCGGGAAACATTTGAGCGTTTAAGCGATTGTAAACTTTGATTCTCCAATTTTAGTGAATTATTTGCTGCTGGCTCTCCCCGTGGACGTAGGTACCGATACTCGGACCGAACCACGTAAATTTCTAGTGTCCTTATTTTTCTCATTTATTTCTCTAGCGATTTTGTGTTGACGTAAATTGCAAGATCCTGTCGTTTCCGCCTATTATATCCCAATAATTGGTATCGGAGCTTGGGGTTGGATTTCTTAATTGTGATTTGGGGTTTTTGCTTATCTGATTATTATCTGGAAACTCTATTATTGCAATTATGTTTGAGAGGAAATATGAGATTGAGAAGTTTGATGGGAGAAATAACTTTGTGTTATGGAGTATCAAGATGCGGATTTTATTGACAACACAAGGTTTGGCCAAGGCACTAGATGGCGAAGATGAGTTGCCGATTATAATAAAAGCCTCAGAGAGGGTAGAGCTTATACAAAATGATCCTATTATGCAAACTAGTCAACATGCACCTAGTATTTTTGTATTTTTTTTTATTGAAATTCAGAATTTATGAAAACCTTAATTAATCTATTTAAAAAAGGATAATTTTCTAATTTATTCTAGGGATTAATTTGACTTAAACCATATCCTATCTTAGAAAACTTTTTTTTTGGAAAAAATGAGATAATTAGAATATGTGAACATCATCTAAAACCCTAAAAAAATATTTAGGTTCAACCCTAACTTATTCCTAAAAATGCAATCCTAAAAATGTAATCCTAAGAAAATTCCAATTTACTAAACCTACATGTCGATTTACTAAACCTATATGCTCATGCGGAATTTTGATTTTTTGATTTTTAGTTTTTAAAAGATAAGTAATTATTAAATAAATATTAAATCTAAACTATCAACAAAATAAAGGATTAAAATAATCAAAAAAATAACTCGTTGTCTCACGAGTCAAATTAACGATTATCCTAACCCTAATTATCACAACAAAGAGTTTAAAATAATTAAAAATCTGATCCGAAGTCTTACGGATCAAATTAATAATTATAATGATTTGATAATTAAAATTCTACCAAAAAACCCAAAAATTAATATAATAAAAAAAATAATCCGATGTCTCTCGGATTAAATTAATAATTACAATAATTCCGGACAAAATCCTAGCAGATAATGCCTACAAAATTTATTGACATCAAATATTACAACTTAAATAGATAAACTAAAATGAGATAAAATAAAATAAATAAAAAGAAAAAGCTAAACTACCTAAAGAAAAGGGGGTTTGTTTGTAGCGTTGATGGGCGCCGAACGCACGGTGGCCGGCGTCGGGACTTCGGCGGGAGCTGGCGGATGACAACGGTGAGGGGTTTGAGCTCGGAGCAGTGGCGGAGGCGGAGTTGGACCATGGGTCGCTGGGCAGCGACGTTGGCAGCGATGAGCGGATCGGCGGAGACTACGCGGGCTGCTGGTGCAAGCGTCGGGCACTAGCGTCGGGCACTCAGAGGCGCAGCAGCAGCGATAAGTGGACAGAAATGCTGGTGCAGTGGCGTCGGCCGAGTGGGGGTGGACGTCGGGTGCTGTCTCGCGGGCGGAGGTGCGGCCATGGAGTGGGCTAAGGTGTAGAGGCGCAGGGACCAGCGGAGGTGGTCTGGGCGGTGGCCGGCGCAAAGGACAGCAGGCGGTTGCTGCAGGCGTTGAGCAACATTGGACACCGGCTGAGGAGTCTTCACAAAGAAGATGAACAGTGCTTCATCTTTTTCCTTTTTCTTTTTCCCTCTCTCTCTGCTGCGCGTCCCTTCTTTCTCTCTCTGTCGCTGCACTCTCTGCCCTCACGTCTCTTCCCTCTTTTCTTTTTTTTTTCTGACTTTTTTCTTTTCTAAAGCTTTTTCCTTTTGTATGCTCTCTCTCGAAGAATGAAGGAAAAACCTTTTTTTTTTTACGAATTCTCTCTTGATTTTTCCGAATCCCCCCTGTCATGAAAAATGAGCGTCTCTTTTATAGTGATTCGAAATGGTCTCTTTACATGGCATTTTCCGAGTTACCATTTCTTCTCACATTAAATCAAATCTGTATGATTTGGCAATCAGCTCCATTCTTACCCATTTTTCACTTGATTTCAAAATTGTTGCTGCATTTAACAAAATCCGGACATCCATTAGAATTCCATATTTTCTTGCATAATTCAATCAAATCAATTTCTCCCATTTTCATTTTTTTTTTTACTTGTTCAAAATGCAATTTTTCCAAAATTAGGTGTCAACAGCTACAAATGGTGGTAGGGTTTTTTTTTTTTGGGAATAATGTAGTCTGTAAGGTTGTTGGGATAGGGATAATTCGGATCCGGATGCAAGATGAGGTGGTGCGCACATTGACAGATGTGAGGCATGTACCGGAGCTCAAGAAGAACCTTATTTCTCTAGGGACACTCGATGACATCGGGTATAGGTACACCGCTAAAGGTGGAGTACTGAAGATCTCTTGAGGTACTATGACAGTGATGAAAAGGGAAGATAGTGAATAGTCTCTATCATCTACTAAGAGAGACCGTGACCGAAAATGCTGCAGTTTCATCAAGTAAGTCAGATTTTAACTTGACTCAATTATGGCATATGCGTTTAGGACACATGAGTGAGGCAGGTATGACGATGCTGGGTGAAAGGGAGTTATTGAAGGGTCAGAAAACAGGGAAGCTGGACTTATGTGAACACTGTATCTATGGAAAGTAGCACCGAGTTAAGTTTACTACAGCTATTCATTCGACCAAACGATCAGTGGAATATATTCATTCAAACTTCTGGGCCCATCTTCGGTTCCTTCGAAAGGAGGTGCTTGATATATGCTGACATTTATCGACGATTATTCGAGGAAGGTATGGGTTTACTTTCTGAAGCACAAATATAATGTGTTTGATCGATTCAAGAAATTTAAGGCTTTGATTGAGAAGCAGTCAGATAAGCAAATCAAGTGCCTAAGAACCGATAATGGCATGGAGTTCTATGGTAAAGATTTTACCAAGTTCTACGAGAAAGAAGGTATTGTAAGACATCGCACAGTACTTGGGACACCACAGCAGAATGGCATGACAAAACGGAAGAACAGAACTTTGCTTGAGCGAGCTCGATGCATGCTTTTGCATGCAGGACTTGGCAAGGAATTTTGGGCCGAAGCAGTGAACATGTCATGTTACTTGGTTAATCGATCTCCATCATCTATTATCGAGTGGAAAACTCTTAAGGAAGTATGGTCGGGGAAACTTGTTAATTATTCTGGATTACAAATATTCGGATGTCCTGCGTATGCTCATGCGAGTGATGGTAAGCTTGAGCCGAGGGCGAAGAAGTGCATATTTCTAGGTTATGCACATGGGGTGAAAGGCTACCGGCTATGGTGCACCGATCCCAGATTACCCGGTTTTATAATCAGCAGAGATGTGATCTTCGACGAGACTACAATGCTTCAAAAGAGGAGTTCTAAGACACAACCAGCATAAAAGACAGATCATAGTGTCATAAGTGAGGTGGAGCTTCAGGTGAAGACTCTGGAGACCTCGAAGGTAATAGAGGTTGAGACTGCAGATGAAGCCGTAGTTCCTGAAGTCGGTGATAGTGAACAATCAGTAAAACCGCAACAGACTATAGTCACAGATAGACAGAGAAGGCAAATTAAGCTACCGGTACATTATGGTTATATAGATATTGCTTATGCATTGACTGTAGGTGATGAAATGGAGACAGATGAGTCTTCGTCTTATTCTGAGGCGATGACTAGTTTGGAGTCGTTGCAGTGGCTAGGGGCTATGAGTGAAGAGCTAGAATCACTCCATCGAAATCAGACATGGGAGTTGATCAAAGTACCCAAGAGCCAAAAGATTGTCGGAAGTAAATGGGTCTTCAAACGGAAAGAGGGCATTCTCGGTGTCGAGGCAGCGAGGTATAAGGCGAGACTTGTGGCGAACGGGTATACACAGCGTGAGGGCATTGACTACAATGAGGTATCTCTCATGTGGTAAAACATACTTCTATTCGTGTTTTACTTGCCTTAGTTGCTTTGCAGGATCTCGAGTTGAGCAACTTGATGTGAAAACTGCATTTCTTCACGGTGAGTTGGAGGAGCAGATTTACATGAGGCAACCAGAGGGATTTGCTATTCCGGGTAAGGAAGATCATGTTTGCTTGTTAAAGAAATCTTTGTATGGGCTGAAACAATCTCCTAGGCAGTGGTATAAACGTTTTGATGCCTTCATAGCTAGTCAAGACTACTTGCAAAGTCAGATGGATAGTTGTGTCTACTATAGGAGATTGGAGAATGGTTCTTTGATTTATCTACTATTATATGTTGATGATATGCTGATAGCAGCTAAGGATATGTTTGATATTGATGTGCTGAAAATGCAGTTAAATGTTGAATTTGAGATGAAAGATTTAAGTGCTGCAAAGAAAATTTTGGGTATGGAGATTTTGCGTGACAGGGCTACAGGAGTTTTACGTCTATCTCAGAAGAAATATATTGAGAAGATAGTGGTACATTTTAACATGCAGTCAGCACAATTTGTAAGTACACCTTTAGCAAAGCACTTTAAACTTTCAGAAAAATTATTACCACAGACTAAGGAGGAGGAGGAGCATATGTCTCGCGTTTCTTATTCTAGTGCCGTGGGTAGTATTATGTATGCTATGGTGTGTATTAGGCCTGATATTTCACAAGCTGTGAGTGTGGTTAGTCGTTATATGAAGCATCCTGGTAAAGCTCATTGGGAAGCTGTGAAGTGGATCCTCAGATATTTGAAGGGGATAACAGACGTGGATATAGTATACCGGAGGGACATCAATGGCAGTGAGACCACTGGTTTTGTGGATTCAGATCATGTCGGTGACTTGGATGATTGCAGGTCTTTAGCAAGGTACGTGTTTACGCTAGCGGGTGGTACAGTTAGTTGGAAAGCATCCTTACATGATTACATTGTCTTGTCTTCGACTAAGGTATAATACATGGCACTAACCTTTGTAGCGAAGGAGGCGATATGGTTACAAAGTGTGCTCTCGGACTTTGGGTTAGAACAGAAAAGTGTTGATATACACTATGATAACCAATGTGCGATATATTTGGCGTATAATCCAGTTTATCGCGAGCGAACGAAGCATATCAACATTATGTACCACTTCATCCGAGATGTCTTAACTAAGGGTATTGTTACTATTAAAAAGATTGCTACAGCAGATAACCCGGCAGACATGATGACTAAGTCTGTTCCTTTGGCGAAGCTCAAGCTCTGCTTGAGCTCTATTGGCGTCTATGGAGAGTGAATGCTCGTCTGGGCGTTAGGAGAGCAGCAAGGATGATAAGCGCTATAACTTGGCTTCAAACATCGAGCCAAGGTGAAGAATTGTTAAATTAATGTCTCGAATTTGAAGATTAGATGAAAAATCAAAAGGCTTTGCTGAACTCTTGAAATAATTAAAAGATGAATTTTCGGTCTTTGAAGTGAAGCTGCTGAAGACGTGCCCCTGCACGGAAAAAAGAAACCCTACGAAACATAAAAGGAAAGACGCGCGAAGTCCTGCACGTGAAGCCCAAACGGAGGAGGTGGGGCCCAAGGTCAAAAGTTTGACCTTGGGGGCACAAACACACGTATAAAGGCAGAAGAAAACTACAGGTTTTCTTTTCTCTCAGCAAGGAGCTGCGCGAAGCAATAAAAAGGGCTGCTGAACGTACGAGCACGAGAAGCCGCACGCCGCTAAGAAGAAAGTGAAGCCGCACGTCCGCTGAGCCAGATTCCGCGAGAAGCTTTGGTACGCGATTTTGTACCTACGCAAATCAGGTGTACGTAGAGTGTTGTATTTTGAGCTTGAACGCGCAGTAATTTTGTGCCGTGAGTTGTTTATTTATAAACACTTTGAGTTTGGGGTTAAATCTAGGTATGAGAAACACTTGAGCGTTTGAGCGATTATAAACTCTGATTCTCCGATTTTAGTGGATTATTTGCTGCTGGCTCTCCTCGTGGACGTAGGTACTGATACTCGGACTGAACCACGTAAATTTCTGGTGTTCTTATTTTTCTGGTGATTTCGTGTTGATATAAATTGCAAGATCCTGTCGTTTCCGCGTATTATATCCCAACAGAGCCGGACACAGTGGAGTTGCTCAACCTTGGTGATCCAACGGGTCATGATCAAGGGCTCGTCGTTCACCCAAATGTCGATTTCTTCATTGTACACAATTGTGTGTGAAGAGAGAACCCCTTGCTAGTTTTGATTGTTTGGGATTGTGGAGTAGGAGTGAAGGAACTGAGTTACATATAAGATTATGTTGTGGGGGTCTCTCCGATGTCTCATTTACCAAATGTCTCCACAAATTCATGATCCAACGATTGCCTAGTTGAAAACAACCTTCGCCTATGCAAAGGTTAGTGAGTATTTCTCTTCAATTATAAAGTTAAAAAAAAAAGTTAAAATTTTCTTTTATATAGGGTTAGAAATAGTAATATATTCTAAATGATGTTCTCTTCCCTTCTTTTAAGTCTCTGGAAATCATAGATGATAACTTCCTCTTTTAGGTCTTTTTGGATGCTTTCATTCTTGCCATGGATAAGCTCCCTAGACAATTACTCAATAAAGCCAAGGCCAGAGAGCAAGAAAGAGTTCTTAAACATACTCCTTCATGTATCACAATCTTAGGAATTGCTAGTTAGGCAAAGCTTCATTAGAAACAGTTAAACAGATCAGACATGCTAGAAGGATGCAAATGTTGGAGAAAACTCATATGATGTTTTGAAGTTTGACAAAACTTATCTAAATTCTATTATGAAAAATGCTAGACTTCTGTGTCAAAGTCTATCTTACATCAGAAGTCTACCCACTCTGATAAGTTCCAGACTGAACGTGAGAATGAAGACTTAATCAGACTCAAGATTATTTTCTTCAAGGTATCAGTGCGTACAAGATATATCAAGCTTTATGGTTGGAAATATCACCTACCATCTTGTCTATCTTAATTGGAATTAATTTTGAAGAAGCAAATCATTTTGGAAGGCAAACTTATTTGGAAGGAATTGACTTATGGAAACTAAGATCCTGATTATATTGGCGAACATGATTGATAGGCTTTCATCTCAATCTTCAAACGGCTTGAGATTTCATTGTTTGATTATGTCCAATGGGTTGATTGGAAGAATTCTTCTAGAAAGTGCCAACGACCGAGAAGGCATGTAGGAGTATTTAAAGAGGTTCTTCAAGTCATTCGAAGAATAGCATGAAAGAAGAATTCCAAAATCTGAAGCTTCCAAATCACCTGTCCTTCATCACTTAGTGCTTAAACTTGTATTCAAAAGTGAGAAACTTTGGAGAGTGATCTTGTGAGAACAGTAGAGATTCGTCACTGAGAAGTTGAGACCATAGGGTTGTGACATTCTCTTTCGATTCATAGTGGAAACTAACCAGAAGGCTGTCAGCATGAGAGAGTGGACGTAGATTTGATTTAAGCCGAACCACTATATATCTTATGTTTATTTTTCTCTTCGCTGAACTCCTTTACTTTACTTACGGTGATATACTTCTGTGTTTTGAAATATTTGTTAAAGTCTAAATCCTTTCGCAAAGTTTGTAGTCAACCGGACTTAATTAAAAGTAAGGGATAAGTCTTTGCGAAGTCCTAAAACTTGCTACGAAAATGTAATTGAGTCCTAAAACTTGCAAAAAAGTACAATCAAGTTCTAAAACTTGTCAAATTATTTAATCAAGTCCTAAAGTTAACATCGTTAGCCTTTTCTATTAAAAATGCCGATGTGGCATTTTAAATAATTTTTTATTTTTCACGTCGATTTTTTTAATTATTTTTTTAAATTAGATTTAAAAACTAAAATAATAGATTTATTCATTTTATCTTATTTTCACCAAAAAATAAAAAGAAAAGTTAAAAAATTTATTTTTAAAAATTGTTTAAAAAAAAAATCAACGGCTTCTCTCTATTGTCGTGGCCGTTGGCCATTGCTGGAGGGGCCAGGCAACAGTCGCCGGCCCTCCCCTGGGGCCAGGCGAGGGCCGACCACCCCTACCTAGGGCCAGAATCGTTGTCCTGGGCCCTTCGGCGATGGGTGGCGGCGGCGACGGCAAAGAGGAGCCGCTGATTTTTTTAAACAATTTTTAAAAATAAATTTTTTAACTTTTCTTTTTAGTTTTTGGTGAAAATAAGATAGAATGAATAAATCTATTTTTTTAGTTTTTATATCTATTTTTTTTTAAAATAATTAAAAAATTCACGTGGATAATAAAAAAAATGCCACGTCAGCATTTTTAACAGAAAATACGAACGGTGTTAATTTTGAGATTCGATTGAAATAATTTGACAACTTTTAGGACTTAATTGCATTTTTTGCAAGTTTTAGGACTCAATTGTGTTTTTGTGACAAGTTTTAGGACTTCTGCAGCACTTATCCCTTAAAGTAAAGCTTTTTACTGCATTTCGCAAAATCTGCTTTCACACTTATTTACCCCTAGGTGTTCTTACTAGCCTTTTCATTTGGTATCAGAGCATATGCGCTTATTTTGTTAAAGTGTTTTTACTTCTTAAGCTAAAGATCTCCTATGGTTAGTATTTTGGCTCCAGGTTTGGTTGAGGGACAAAGTAATACCAGACATCATTACTTCGATGAAAATGAGTACAATATATGGAAAAACAAAATGAATGCATTTCTCAGATCAAGAGATCCCCTAGAGTGGAATGTTATTGAAAAAGGAATCAATCCTAAAGCAACATCAGCTTCAGACAAAGGAAAAGAAGTGATTGATATTGATGAATTAACACAAGCTGAAATTACCAAGAGATAGGCTCTTGACGCAAAACCAATTTATTTCTTATATCGTGCTTTGTCTCCCACATAATATAATCGAATTTTTTCTTATGAAACAGCAAAAGAAATTTGGAACAGACTTCATGTTACCTATGAGGGGACTGACTGTTTGAAGGAAACAAAAATAAATATTCTACTTAGACAATATGAAGCATTCAAAATGAAACTTGGAGAATCTATCTCTAATATATTTAGTCACTTTACAAAAATTGTGAATGGCCTGGCTTATCAAGGCCAACCAATTTATGGATCAATGAAAGTCAACAAACTATTGCGTGGACTTTTAAAAGACTGGGATCATGTGAAGACCTCAATCAGAGAGACTCAAATGATTATGCCTTTATCAATAGATGAACTAATAGGCACATTTCAGTTGTGCGAAGTGGAGTAGATCAATGATGAGAAAGATCTAAAAGGTAAGAAATCAAATGCCTTAAAATCTAACATTGATTGTGATGATGATTTGGAAGATGATATGGATGATGAAAAACTAACCCTCATGATAAAGAAATTCAGAAGACTGAACAGAAAAGGTAAAAGGTTCAATTGGAAGAAGCAGGGCTCGCAGAATTTCCAGAAAAAACCTACAGATGAAACTGAAACTAACATGGATGTAATATGCTTCGAGTGCAAGAAAAATTGGCATATTAGACCAAATTGTCCCTTGTTGAAAAAGAAGAAATGGAAGATTGAGAAATACAAAAAGACTCTCAAAGCAAAAACTTGTAGTGACACCGAATATGAAGAAAGCGAAGAAGAATTCGCAAACATATGTCTGATGGCTCACTCAGATTCAGACTTAGAATTAGAAACAGACAATGATTCAGACTCTGACAAAGAAATCGAGGTTAGTAACTTAGAAATTCCTGTTAAAGTCTATATATATATATAGATGAACTTTGCCTCAATCTTAAATTATCTCTTAAAAAGATCTCCGAAATTAAAAAAAAAAAAAAAAGAGAATTCTAAGCTCAGGCAATAGAAAATTTCTTGGAAAGAAAAGTTTGAAAATCTGAAAAGAAGCCTCGACGATTTGAAAGGAAATTATGATTCACTTTCAAAAGAAAATGTTGTTTTAAAAAAGGGAAATCTCAGATATTTCAAAAAGGCTTTCAAAAGGATTAGAAAAATTAGGGAAAATTCTTTTAGCTCAAATACCCTATTTTTACAAGTCAGGTCTAGGTATGAATAATGAAACTATTCCTTTAATTGATTTTCCTAAAGTAAAATAAAGACTTAAACAGAGACCTGTAAAAACATTTTACAAAAATCATTTTCAAAAAGTATTTGTAAAACCTGTTGGCCGAAGTACTCTCAGATGTTCTAAGTGTAATAGCTGATAACATTTCGAAAATGATTGTCCCAAGGTTTTGAGACCAATTAAGAAAGATTGGGTAATAACTGTTTTTAATACTAACACTCCTGGACCCAATAAAATTTGGGTACCAAAGAAAGTTTGAGTTTTTCTTCTGATTACAAGTCACTATTAAAAGAAAAATCAAATGGTATTTGGATAGTGGCTGTTCGAGGTATATGACAGAAGACTCAAGTTGTTTCATAAAGCTTGACAGACTAAAAGAATGAAAAGTTTCTTTTGGAGGAAATAATAAATGAAAGATTATAGGCTGTGAAACTGTGAAGATTGGAAGTCTGACTATCAACGATGTTTCCATGGTGAAATGTTTAAACTACAATCTTCTGAGCATAAGTCAGCTTTGTAATATTGGTTTCAGAATAAACTTCAAAGAAGGCATTTGTTCTAGAATAAGTCAAGACTTCTCTCAATCCTTTACTGGGGGCAAAGGCATGGCAATATATACCTTCTAGATGTAAATCCAGAAAGTTCACAGTATCTTATTTCTATTCAAGATGAAGCAAGCCTCTGGCATCGGAAGCTTGGTCATGTAAATATGAAGCAGATTGCTAAGGTTTCCTCTAAGAAGCTGGTTCGAGGGCTTCTTAATCTAGGCTATCAAAAGTCTAAATCATGCACTCCCTGTGTCTTGGGAAAGCAAGTCAAAAGTTCTTTTAATCCAGTAAATCAGATTTCTACCAATCGAGTTTTGCAGCTTCTCCATATAGATCTTTTTGGTCCAACAAGAACTCAGAGTCTCAGTGGAAAGAAATATTGTCTGGTGATTGTGGAAGATTATTCTCATTTCACTTGAGTGTTCTTCTTAGCAAACAAGTCTGAGACTTTTGCATACTTCTCAAACTTTGCCAAGAAAATTTAGAACGAGAAAGATTATGCAATTTCAAGCATAAAGACAGATCATGGAGATGAATTTGAAAATCAAAATTTTGCAGACTTCTGTAATGAATCTGGTTTTCAGCATGTTTTCTCCTCTCTAAAATACTCTAGAACAAAAATGGGGTTGTGGAAAGGAAAAAAAGATCTCTACAGGAAATGGCCAAAACTCTTTTAATATAAAGCAAATTAGCCTCTCGCTTTTAGGCAGAAGCAGTTTCCATTGCTTGTTATATTATCAACAGGGTGTTTTTAAGGTCTATTATAGAGAAGACTCCCTATGAGGTATATAAGGGAAAGAAGCCAAATGTTTTCTACTTTCATGTCTTTGGCTATAAGTGCTTTATTTTGAAAAATGCAAATGATCGATCTGGAAAGTTCGAAGAAAAATCAGATGAATGAATTTTTCTTGCGTACTCTTTGACAAGCAAAGCTTACAGAGTCTTTAGCAAGAAGACTCAATCTATGGAAGAATCTATGAATGTTAGGTTTCAGGAAAATATGCAAATTTAGTTAGATTAGGTTCAATTTGAAGAGTTTAAACTAGTTCCAGACTTAACAAAGTTTGTCTCCCCCAGCAAAGTTCAGACTTTTAGAGTACAACAACAAGTAGAACAAGAAGATTCAAATGAAACAGAGGATTAATAGACTCTCAGGCCAAACAACAACTAGAAGCACAAGTCGAGTCATCCCAAAAAACTCATTATTGGCAACGTTGATGAAGGAATTCATACCAAATCCAAAGCAAGAGAAGACTCCAGTGCTTTAGCACTTGTTTTTGAGATAGAACCAAAATGTGTAGAAGAAGTTCTGTCTGATGAAAGCTGGATAGAAGCTATGAGGAAGAACTTAGACAATTCAGCATCAATGACGTGTGGGAGCTGATTCCAAAATCCAAAGGCAAATATGTTATTAGAACGAAGTGGGTTTTCAAAAACAACATGGATGAGAAAGGAAAAGTGATAAAAAAAAAAAAAAACAAAGCAAGACTCGTGGCGAAAGAATACACATAGGAAGAAGGGATGGACTATGACGAGACCTATACACTAGTAGCAATGTTAGAAGCAATTAGATTATTGCTTACTTTTACTTGTTTTCAAAATTTCAGGTTATTCTAGATGGATGTCAAAAGTCCTTTCCTAAATGGATTCATTTAAGAAAAAGTCTATGTGGAACAACACTAGGATTTGAAGATCCAAGAAAATTAGACTCTGTCTACAGACTGAAAAATGCATTGTATGGTCTGAAACAAGCTCCACGAGCCTGGTATGAAAGGTTGAGTAAATTTCTAACTTAGAATAGTTTTGAAAAAGAAAAGGTTGATACTACTATATTTATAAAAAGGGAATGAAAAGATTTTCTACTTGTACAAATCTATGTAGATTATATAATATTTGGTTCTCCTAACGAAAGTCTATGCAAGAAATTTTCAAGATCTATGCATGATGAATTCGAAATGAGCATGATAGATGAATTGACATTCTTTCTAGGATTGCAAGTCAGAAAATCAAAGGAAGGTATATTCATTCACCAGGAGAAATATGACAAAGATCTCATCAAGAATTTTGGATTGGAGAATTGTAAGAGGACAAAAACTCCTATGTTGAGTTCATCAAAATTGGACAAGGATGAAGGAGGGAAGAAAGTAGATCAGAAACTATACAGAAGCATGATCAGTTCTCTTCTTTACCTCGCTGCCTCTAGACCTGACATTTTATTCAATGTGTGCATTTGTGCTAGATTTCAGTCTAATCCAAAAGAATCTCATCTTAGTGTTGCTAAACACATTATAAAATATGTTGCAACTTTTCCAAAGCTAGGTTTATGGTATTTAAAAGAATGAGACTTTACTCTTCTTGGTTATTTTGACGCTGATTTAGCCGGTTGTAGAATCGATAGAAAGAGCACATCTGGCACATGTCAACTGTTGGGACAAATGCCAGTATCTTGGTTTTTAAGGAAACAAAGTACAGTGGCTTTATCAACAGCATAAACAGAATATGTTGCTCTTGGGAATTTTTGTTCTCAAATTCTTTGGATAAGACAACAACTAAGAGACTTTGGAAAAGAAGAATCCTGCATAGAAATCAGATGCGACAACACAAGTGCTATCAATCTCATCGGAAATCTCATTTTTCATTCAAGAGCGAAGCATATAGAGATTTGACATCATTTTATAAGATATTATGTCCAGAATGACGAGATTATGGTTCAATTTGTTGATTCAAAGAATCAGCTGACAAACACATTCACAAAACCGTTGGAGAAAAACTTATTTGAGTCTATTCATAGCAAGCTGAATATTATATCTCCTAAAGTCTGAAGTTGATCAGACTCATAACTTCAACTTGCAAAAGCCATATCAATATGAACATATTCTCAAATCCAGGTATTTTATTTTTAGAATGTAAATTCTGAACAAGTATGATTTTATCTGAATTGATGCTTGCCTATTTTATTTTTGGCAGTTATTATGTTTGCTAAAATATGATGTCAAATTTTTAGCAGTTACCATTTTTATTTTCATTTTTTAAAAAGCATTTTCCCTCGTGACAATTTGGCTACCTCATTTCGATTCGGTTAAATACCCCAAGATTTCTCTTTTTTCGAAGCACAAGCATTTTCCAAACCCTAACGTCTAATCTCTCTCTCTCCCTCGACTTTTCTTCTCAAAATTACTCTGCAAGTTTTCATCTTTTCTTCACTCGAACATGTCTACGAAATCTTCCAAGATTGCATCCATGTCACACCAAAGGAAATCTTCTTGGATCGCAAGTCAGGGGCCTCAGAACATGCCAGAAGGATCGACACACTTTGATTTTATTGGTGACAACTCTCCGCAGGGCACTCCTTGTCAACCATTGGAAGAAGAAGTTGAACAAGATGTTGTTCCTCTTAGAGTCTTGACACCCCAGGTTCTTTGCAAGCATTATTGTTATCTGAAACAGGGTGGTTCTCCAATGTCCTTTATTACTAGTTTCCTGAAAGGCCATGGGCATGGGAACAAAACTATTTTTCTTAAAGGCTATGGAAAGGATAGCAATGGCACCAAAAGGTTTTGCATAAAAGGCTTTTCTGCATTTTCCTTTTGATCCTAGATTTAGTTTTGTGAACCAACCTGAAAATAAGGATAATGATGAGCGAATATTTTCGAATTTTCAACCCAGGATGGGTGTGACTGCTGAAGTCCGTGGTGAAAGAACAAAATTGTTTCATTCTAAGGGGCATAAAGGGTTTATGCCCAAATGTTGAACAAATGGGTGATAAACCCTCGAACAGTGGATTTTGACTTCTTGGACTCGATAAATGTGAACTTGAGGGAAAAGTTGGCCATCCTTCAATTAGAAAAGTTTTATGCTGAGATGGCAGTGGCTTATCTAGAATTGATAGCATACTTCTACTCAAATATGTCTTTCCTTGATTAGAATCACATTCAGTTTACTACTTGTGACAAAGCCTATGTTGTGGATGTTGACATTTTGGCCAATATTCTGGAAGTTGAAAGAAGTGGTTTTCAGCCAATTAATAACTCCATTGGTCAAGCCACTAGATTTTTGGTAAAGGACAGACTGCCAAGTGGAGGTATCACATACTCCCGATTGCCAACCTCCAACATTCTGTTGCACAAAATTGTCATCAACTGCATCAGACCCAAGGCAACCTCCAAAACTGATGTTTCCAGGTTTGAGGCAAGAATCATGTGGGCAATCTGCAATGGGACTCGTTTCTCACTTCCTCGTACTATCCTATTGCATATGTACAGGATTGTCATGAAGGACAAAGGCCAATTCCCTACTCTGCCCTGGTTACAAAGTTGTTCCGTCATTTTCAGATCAAGTTTCCCCCTCAACTCTACTCAAGAACTATTGTTCCTATGGAGATAGGATTGAAAATGATCTCCAAAATGAAGCTGAAGGATCTGACTAAGGCGATTGAGCTCTTGAAGAAGGAGTCCTCGAGCAAAATCAAGGAAGGTTTTGCTACTCCAAGAAAGCACAAAGGCAAGGAAGTTGTACAAGAAACTAGAAAGAGAAGGAGATCACTTATCCTGCAGGATGAAGATGATGAAGATGATCTAACCATTTCTGTCATTGCCTTAAGAAATCTTCAAGGCTTTGCTGCTTTTGAGAAATCAAAGGAAAGAGAATGAGGAGAAAGACAAGATGAAGAAGAGGAAGAGGAAGAGGAAGAGGAAGAGGAAGAAGAAGAAGAAGAAGAAGAAGAAGAAGAAGAAGCAGGAGTAGAAGTTGAAGGAGATGAAGATAAAGAAAAAGAAGGTGCTTTTGAAGAGAATGGTGACTCTAATGGAGAAACTTTTGCAATAACATTATCAGAGGATTCTAAAGCAACTAGGGATGACCCTGAAGGAGTACAAACTGAGACAGAACATCACTCTTGCTCTAAAAAAGAAAAGGTTCAAGAAGAAGAAATTTCTTCTCCACCTGTATGCACAAAAACAGGGGGAGCTCATGAGAAAACATGGACTTCTTCTCCACATAATGTGAGTGATGGTATAAGCCGATCTCCTGCAGACCCTGAAGATGTTTTTGCATCCCAATTCCCTAAAGCTGAAGTTGAAGAGTATACTTCAAGTTATGGTGCAAAACAAACTGCACTCTATCAAGTTGATGTTCCCTCATCTCTCAACACTCCATAGACTCATTTTGTTAAAGCTAGTGCTCAAACGGACCTTGATCCAAACTATCCAAGGATAGTAGAGCTTCTTTTGGAGGTTAAAGCTCAGCAATATGCAATGGATGTTGAGATCCAGAAGCTTCACATTGCCGATCTACTTCAGATTTTCTCACTAGTAAGGTATAGTCTCTAGACACTCAAGTTTAGACCTTGAATCAGCAAGTTTCACAGGCTATAGTTGAAAGGGCTAGTAAGAACACCTAAAGAGGGGTGAATAGGTGTGAAATTTTTTTTTTGCAAAGTTCGGTAGAAATAATTTGCTTATAAAAAATCACAATCTAAGAATGACTTCCACCTTTAGTAGTTTCAAATAAAATCAATGAGTTTAAACTTGAACAGTTAATTAGAGCTATGAATCAAAATAAAGGAATTGAGGTGTGGCATCCGAAATTTTGACGACCCTCGAATATACAATGGTCTGTGACTAAGTGATAGAAGTATTGTCGGACGGTGTTATCGACACCACAACAGACATTGTTTTGTTATCACCATCGGACCGAGGGGTCACATTTAGAAATGGTTCCACCGTCAAATGAGTTATAGCCTTGTTCCCATGTACCATCTCTAGTAAGAACAAGGTTTGTGCCATAAGGTGTAGATATCTTTTGTATTGATTTTAGCTGTCCAATTGCGTACCCTACAAACCAAACCTCCCATGCACATTGTTGCGACCCCGTGCAGCCACGTTAGTAATTATTTTTCAGCACTTGCACATGCTGAAATTAAGAGTCGAATCTTGGAAGAATTGAACCGTGCGTAAGGACCGTGCATGTTTCTTCACTTGCGCGACTTTCGTCATTGTTGGCACCACATTCGACCTAGTTTCATCATCACTCAACATCCCGAAACTTTAACTTTCGGAGAAAAAGAAATTCTCCTTGAATAGCCATGCGAACAATCCCACCAATGGCCACGTTCACTTTTATTTCTTGGACCGACCAACCATACAACAAGAGAAGACTTTGGACACTAATCGTAGTCACGTTTCTTTTTGAAGTCCGTCAAATAAGTGTTGGAGAAATCTTTCCAGAATATTTTGAAGCTGACAAAACGTTTCTATCAGTCTAAGTCTGGATATTCGGAGACCGACAGTTTAAAGTCTGAAGACTTTATGATCACCAGACTCAAGACTCAAGACTCAAGACTCAAGACTATTCTCACTGACAGTCTTTCTAAATCCAGTGACGAAGGAAATCCAGAGCCGAAGTATATGGTTGAGGATTTGATCCTATCCTCTGGAGAAGATCCCTTGGTTGGATAAATATCTCGGATTCTTATCTAGATCGATTGAAGATCCGATGGTCGACGAAATATTCTTGGAATGTTCTATTCTTGGAAACCAAGATCCTGATTGTATGGGCGAACAGGATTGATGGGCTATCGCCAGGTTCCTTAAATAGCTCGAATGATCTTCGTAATTGATTCCGTCCAACGGGTAGATTGGAGGAATTCCTTTGGTAAGTGCCAACGGCTATGATGGCATTAAGGAGTATAAAAGGAAGACGTTCTAGTTGTTTTGGAGAGCGTGATCGATAGAAAAATTCCAGAGTCTAAAGCACCTTGATTATTAGTCGATATAGTTTGAGCAAGTTGTATACACAGAGAGTGTTTATACTTAGTAATACCTTGAGCGAGTGTGGTAGATCATCTACACCTAGAAGTCAAGGAAGATCAACGCTGTAACATCTCTTTGTTCATAGTGGAATCCAGCCAATAGGCTGTCAGTGCAGAAGAGTGGACGTAGGCTTGAATCAAGCCGAACCACTATAAACCGCGTGTTCAATTCTCTTTTTCCTTTACTCAGTCTTGCGATTGATTATTAATTGCTGCAAATCCTTCATCTATCTAAGTATTGTGTAATTATCAAGAAAAATCTTTTATACCTATTCACCCCCCCTCTAGGTACTTGTACTAGCTATATCAATTGGTATCAGAGCTCGTGTTCTTACTTTATTTGAAGTGTTTTACTTCAGAGTAAAAGATCCATGGCTAGTATGCTAGCACCAGGGCTGGTGGAAGGGCAAAGCAATACCAGACCACCCTACTTTGATGGAAATGATTACAACATCTGGAAGAACAAGATGAAAGCTTTCCTACGGTCAAAGGATCCTCTGGAATGGGACATTGTGGAAAGAGGAATCACTCCTACTGCTGCATCAGTGTTTGAAAGAGGGAAAGAAACTGTTGAGACCAGTGGAATGTCTCAAGAAGAGATAAACAAGAGACAAGCACTCGATGCAAAAGCAATTTACTCTTTATATTGTGCTTTGTCACCAATCGAATATATGAGAATATCTTCTTGTGTTACAGCAAAAGAAGTACGGGGACAGATTACATATCACCTATGAAGGGACAGACCGAGTGAAGGAGACCAGAATTAACATTCTCCTTGGTCAATATGAAGCCTTCAAAATGAAACCAAGAGAATCTATAACTGACATGTTTAGCCGTTTTACAGATATTGTCAATGGTCTTGAGAATCAAGGACATAAAATTTCCGATCCCATGAAGGTGAACAAGCTGCTGCGTGGACTCTCCAAGGATTGGAATCATATAAAGACTTCAATAAGAGAGACGCAGAGAATTATGCCATTATCGTAGACGAACCGATTGGAACTCTTGATCTTACGAAGTGGAACGAATTAATGAAGACGAAGATCCAAGAGGTAAGAAATCCATTGCATTAAAATCTAATGATGATTCTGATGATACAGATTCTGAAAAAGATCTGGACGATGAGGAGCTTACTCTTATGATAAGAAGATTCAGAAAGCTGAATAGGAAAGGAAGAAGGTTCAACTCAAAGAAACAAAGTTTTCGAAAAAAGCAAACCAAGTTTGTTGATAATGAGGAACCAAATAAAGATGTAGTCGCTTCGAATGTAAGAAAAAGGGACACATCGGACCCAATTGTCCTCTTCGAAGAAGAAGAGAGGAAAAGCTGAAAAGTCTCGAAAAGCTCTCAAAGCCGAAACCCGGAGCGATACTGAGTGTGAAGAAAGTGATGAGGAATATGCCAACCCGTGTCGATGGCACAATCGACTCAAACTCGGATCGATTCGGACGGTGAATTTGAGGTAAGTGATTTTAAAATTCTTGTCAAAGTCTCTAAATACATCGATGAACTATGTTTTAGTCTTAAGACTTCTCTCAAAAAAATTTCCGAACTTAAAAAGGAAAATTCAGCTCTAAAACAAAAGGAAAACATTTTAGAAAAAGAGTGAAAAGTTCGAGACTTGAATGTTTCTACTCTTAAAGAGAATGAAGATAAACTTTCAAAAGAAAATGCTTTCTTAAAAACTGACTTATCAAATATTTCAAAGAAATTTTCAATAGGGTCGAAAAACTTGAGAAAGTTCTTTCGGTTCAAAGACCTTACTTCAATAAGTCTGGTTTAGGTATGACAAAGTAGAAACAATCCATTTGATTGATTTTCCGAAAGTAAAAGAAAGAATTAAGAAAAGACCGTCGAGAGAGGCTTACAAAAATCATTTCAAGAAAGTTTTTGTAAAGTCTGTAGGTCGAAATGCTCTAAGGTGTTCAAAGTGTAACAGTCAGGATCACTTTGAAAAAGAGTGTCCTATGGTTTGGAAGCCTGTTAAAAAGGTATGGCCTAATAATGTTTATCCTACTAACACCAAAGGACCCAAGAAAATTTGGGTACCAAAGAAAGCTTGAGACTCTCTTTTGAATGCAGGTCTCTGTCAAAAAGAAGGTAAAATGGTATCTTGACAGCGGATGCTCAAGACACATGACGGGAGACTCAAATTGCTTCATAAAGTTTATTCAAGTAAATGGTGGAAAAGTTTCATTTGGTGGAAACAAAGACAAAGGAAGCATTGTGGGATTTGGAACTGTGAAAATTGGAAATCTCACAATAAGCAATGTCTCTTTAGTGGAAGGACTCAACTACAATCTTTTCAGCATTAGCCAATTGTGTGATACTGGTTTCAAGATCTCCTTTCAAGAAGGCATATGTTCTGAAATTAGTAAAGACTCGACTCAGTCTTTCATGGGTCGAATGCATGGAAATATCTACCTCCTTGATGTAAGACCAAATGAAACACAATGCCTAATCTCAATTCAAGATGAAGCGGTCTTATGGCACAGAAAGCTTGGCCATGTCAACATGAAGCAATTAGCCAAAATCTCATCAAAGAAGCTTGTTCAAGGTCTACCTAAATTGCCATACCAAAAGTCCGATTCATGCACACCATGTATTCTCGGGAAAGCATGTAAGAAATTCATTTAAGCCAATAAATCATGTCTCTACTAATCATGTACTACGCTTGCTGCATATGGATCTCTTCGGACCAACAAGAACCCAGAGCATTGGAGGTAAGAAATATTGTCTAGTAATTGTGGACGATTACTCTCGCTTTACCTGGGTATATTTTCTTGCAAGTAAGTCAGAAACCTTTTCGTACTTTGAGAAGTTTGCTAAAAAGGTTCAAAATGAAAAAGGATGTGCTATCTCAAGTATAAGAATAGATCACGGAAGTGAATTTGAAAATCAAGATTTTACAAAGTTTTGTGATAAATCTGGTTTTAATCATGTGTTTTCCTCTCCATATACTCCAGAGCAAAATGGAGTTGTGGAAAGAAAGAATAGATCTCTTCAAGAAATGGCTAGAACTCTTTTAATTGAAAGTAAAATTTCTTCACGATTTTGGGCTAAAGCTGTTTCAACAGCATGCTATATCATCAATAGAGTCTTTCTAAGACCTATTTTAGAGAAAACCCCCTATGAATTGTTCAAAGGTAAGAAGCCTATTGTTTCATACTTTCATGTGTTCGGTTGCAAATGCTTTATTTTGAAAAATGCAAATGATCGAGTTGGTAAGTTTGAAGAAAGATCAGATGAAGGCATCTTCCTTGGATATTCTACAACAAGCAAGGCCTACAGAGTCTATAACAAGAAAAGCCAATCGGTGGAGGAATCAATGAATGTCAAATTTCAAGACTCAACGCAAGTTGAATCCAGCCAGACTCAACATGAGGAGTCTGAACCTGCTCCAGACCTTTCAAGGCTTACAACTCAAGAAGCATCTCAGACTCTAGAAGTCCAACATCAAAATGCTCATGAAGATTCAAATAAAGAAAGAGATCATCAACCAGGCAAATCAACCAGTAACTGGAAGCATAAGTCCAGTCATCCCAAAGATCTCATTATCGGCGAAATCAATGAAGGAATCCGCACCAGATCAAAAAGGTGTGAAGAATCTAGTGCTGTGGCTCTCATTTCTGAAATTGAGCCAAAAAGCATAGAAGAAGCTTTATCTGATGAAAGTTGGATTGAAGCTATGCAAGAAGAACTCAGACAGTTCAACATCAATGATGTCTGAGAATTGACATTTAAACCAAAAGGCAAAACTGTTATTGGAGCCAAATGGGTATTCAGGAACAAGATGAATGAGGATGGAAAAGTCGTAAAACAAAGCAAGACTCGTGGCCAAAGGATATACGCAAGAAGAAGGAATAGACTATGACGAGACTTACGCACAAAATAGCAAGGTTAGAAGCTATTCGACCGTTACTTGCGTTTGCTTGTTATAAAAATTTCAGGTTATTCCAAATGGACGTCAAAAGTGCATTCCTAAATGGATTCATCCATGAGGAAGTTTATGTGGAACAACCACCTGGGTTTGAAGACCCAAAGAAGCCAGACTCAGTCTTCAGACTGAAAAAGGCCCTGTATGGTTTAAAGCAAGCACCTCGAGCTTGGTACGATAGACTAAGTAAGTTCCTAATGCAGAATGGTTTTGTCAAAGGTAAAGTAGATACTACTTTATTTATTAAAAAGGAAAACAAAAGCTTTTTACTTGTTCAAATATATGTGGACGATATTATTTTTGGATCCCCTAATGAAAGTCTATGCAAGAAATTTTCTAAGTTTATGCAGGATGAGTTTGAAATGAGTATGATGGGAGAGTTAACATTCTTTCTTGGACTCCAAGTGAAGCAAATGAAGGGAGGAACTTTCATTCATCAAGAAAAGTATGCAAATGATCTTGTCAAAAGGTTTGGACTGGAAAATGCAAAAAGACCGACATACCAATGTCATGTTCTTTGAAGATAGACAAGGATGAAGAAGGGAAGAAAGTAGATCAAAAACGTACAGAGCATGATCGGTTCACTTCTTTATCTTACCGCTTCTAGACCTGATATTTTGTTGAGTGTTTGCATCTCGTGCTAGGTTTCAATCGATCCTAGAGAATCACATCTCGGTGCCGTGAAACGTATTATCAAATACATTGCCTCATCTTTAAGCATCGGTCTTTGGTATCCAAAGAGGGGAGACTTTAATCTTCTAGGATACTCGACGCAGATCGGCCGGTTGCGAGTCGATAGAAAGAGCACTTCTAGAACTTGTCAACCGCTTGGAAATAGGACAAGTATCTTGGTTTTCAAGGAAGCAAAGCACCGTGGCTCTCTCAACAATGAAAGCGAGTATGTAGCTCTTGGAAGTCGCCGTTCGCAAATTTTATGGATAAAACAATAGCTACAAGACTTTGGCATTGAAGACTCATGCACAGAAATCAGATGTGACAACACCAGCGCGATCAATCTCACCAAAAATCCAATCCTTCATTCAAGAGCAAAGCATATTGAGATTTGACATCACTTCATTAGAGATCATATTCAAAACGGAGAAATCTCGATTCAATTTGTTGATTCAAAGAGTCAACTAGCGGATATTTTCACAAAGCCTTTGGAGAAAAATCAATTCGACATTATCCATTCAAGACTCAACATTTTGAAGCTTGAAGAAGTTAAAGTCTAGAGACTCACCAATCCTTAGACTCTAATCTCTCAGACTCTAAATCCTCAGACTCAGACATTCATGGCTATAGACTCGTAAGTTGCTATTTTATCCGGACTTGAAAAGGTACGATTTTTTCGTTCGCTTATAATCCGTGTGAAAATCGAAAACTTGTCTTTTCAAAAGGATTAATTTTGGCAGTTATTGATTTTAAAAAGAAGTGTTCGTACACTTTCCTTGTGCCAATTGAACTTCCCTTTTCAAAACTGAGTTATATATATATATATATATATATATATATATATATATATACAGTTTTTTTTCCCAATCTTCAAAACCCTAAAAGGCACTCTCCTCCCAAACCTGTTTCTACTTCTTGTTCATCTTCGAGAAAGTGGTCATTTTTCTTGGGAAAGCAAGTGAATGAATCTTTCAAACGACAAAGAAGAATGTCTTCTTTGAGGAAATCATCAAGAATCGCAAGCAGGGGACCACAAAGAATGGAGAAGGGACCGACACACTTCGATCTCATCGAGGAGGAAGACTTATCAAGTCGGCCGACAAAGTCCGATTCGCTCTCATCCACGTCATTCAACGCCTTCTACCCCACAAGGTGCAAGTCAACATCTGGAGGAAGAGATAATCGAGGACGCCGACCCAGTAAGAGTTCAAAAACCCTCCTTTATCTATAAGCTTTATCTTGCGTTGAAAAACACCGGTACACCATTGAACTATATAGACGATTTCCTTAAGGACAAGAACTATGAGAATGAGTATCTTTTTCCGCGGAAAATGGAGGAATTAGGAATTGCTCCAAAAGGAAAAGCAGAGGATGTACTTGCGAACATTCCAAGTGATCCTCGTGTACCAGGACAAAATTTGATTGAAGGGAACGATGATGACAGAATGTTCCTTGAATTTCACCCGAGAATGGGTGTGGCAGCAAAGGTGAAAGGAAATCGGATGGATTTGTTCAAATCAAAGGATCATGAGAATGTGTATTTCAGACTGTTGAAAAGAGGGGTGATAAACCCTAGAAGTGTCGATTTTGACTTCCTGGACGCCATCAACATGAACTTAAGAGAAAAGTTGAATTTGCTTCAACTTGAGAAATTTTGCTCTGACACCACGGATGGTTATGCACAACTGACCGCATATTTCTATTCGAATCTCAGCTTTTTGGATGCGAATAGAATTTCATTCAGTGTACGAAACCAAGTCTACGTGGTAGATGTGGATATGTTGGCGGACATAGTTGGAGTTGAACGAGGACGTTATCATCCAATCAAAGTCTCACCTGCTCGTACTACTCTGGAACTTGTCAAAGATAGAGATACAGAGAAGAGAATTACCTACTCAAGGATGAATGCCATCAACATCGTGCTTCATAAGATAGTGATCAACTGTCTCAGACCGAAGTCTACCTCAAAGACTGCTGTGTCTAACTCTGAAGCAAAGTTGATGTACGCGATCAACTCAGGACGGAAGTTCTCTCTCCCTCATACCATTCTCTTCCACATGTACAGAGCAATGTCAAAAGACAAGGGACAATTGCCTTATCCTGGTCTGGTGACCAAGATCTTCAGACACATAAATATTGAACCGCCTCATACACTTTGTGTTCGACCGTGCGATAAGATGGTGGTAGGTTTGAAGATGTTAACGAAGATGCGTCTGCAAGAACTTTCCAAGGCAATGGAGAAATTCAGAGTGAAGTCTCCAGTTCCGTCTGCTTCAAAGAGAAAAGGAAAGGAGGCCATTGGAGCCCCATCGAAAAAGAAGAAAAGAACTCTCATCTTGGAGGATGAAGATGAGGAGGATGAAGATCCCACTATCTGTGCTTTAACAAGAACCAGACGTTCTGTGCCTCAACCATCAGAACTTCAGAAGAAACAGAGAGAAGAAGAGGAGCAAGCCAAGAACAGAGAAGAAGAAGAGCAGAGAGAGAAGGAGAAAGAAGCTGAAGAACAAAGAGAAGGAGAGAAAGAAAAGTCTGCAGCTGAATCTGGAGAAAAGGGAAATCAAGATTCAGAAGAGCATGATCATCACTCTTCCCCTTTTGATGTCCTAGAGACAAGGGGAGTTGGCGAGCAAGAAAGATCCACACCACATCTTTGCCGATAGTGAAGGTCCAAGACAATCTCCAGCAGACCCGAGAAGAAGTTCGGGTTTCTCAATTGCCTCGAAGAAAGACACGATACGTCGACTCCAAATCTCGCAAGATTATACGAAGCTCCATCGTCCGCATTTACTCCATCCGAGAAAGCACATGCAAGTACACAGACGGACAACTCAAAGCAGATTTTCGTCGTATTCTTGATATCCTTCTGGAAATGCGGGGACAAATATATGCTCTAGACTGTGAGATTCAAACCATAAAGAATGCTGGACAAGCATCTTCGGTTACCCTGGAGGACAAAATGAAAGACCTCGCTCTACAACTTCAAGCCAATGCTAAAGGAGAGGAGGTAGCTCAACTAAGGGAAGACTTGAAGAGGCTAGAAGGCATAGTCCAGTCTATGGGAGATTTCCAGATCGTTCGCATTCCCAAGCAGACTTGATTCCTTTCTCACCTTTTTCATGATGACAAAAAGGGGGAGAACCAATTTGAACCAACATCATATTTTTAAACTTTGATTTTTCTTGTGGTTATGTTTTTGAGTTTGACTTGAGTGAACTTGGGTGTTAAATTTGACTAAATTAGCTGTGGATTTAGATGCTTGACTGGTTACATTTATATCAAGTGTTGTGTCGCGACCTAAATTTCGGGTGCACCACCTAAAGCTAGGTTAATGGACTGCTAAGTTTTTAAGCTTAGCTCGGGCTCTCCCAAGCCCATACCAAATCGCGACTTAAGTCTAAATTTTTAAATATGCAAGATTATTAACTAGGAGTCGCCACTAATCGGTTTATGGTAGGTCGATTAGACACCTAAGTAAAATAAAGGGAGATTTATTTTACTTCTATGAACCAGAGACTAAGGGTACGGGGACTTGATTACACTAGAATTTTCTAATGCCCTTTCGGTACCATTTCTTTTTAATTTTTCAAAATGTTTTTTGCAAGCAGCTGATTTAAATTACTATCATGCAAATGTGGTGACCACACGGGTACTCATTCATTATTTAAAACATTCAAATAAATAAATTGCATCACACAAAGCAAGCAATCGTTTTTTTGGATTTTCTTAAAAATTGGAGTGCTTTTCTAAAAATGCATTTTTAAACTAAATGACTTAATCCTATTAATATGCAAATTCTAATTAAATGGGTCTATTATGCAAACTAATTATTATGCACCTCATGACCTAACTTCACTAACTAACAAGCTCTGATTTAAATAATTCTATTATGCAAACTAGTTAAAATGCACCTAGTATTTTGTATTTTTTATTGAAATTCAGAATTTAGAAAGATCCTAATTAATCTATCTAAAAAGGGATAATTTTCTAATTTAATCTAGGGATTAATTTGACTTAAACCATATCCTGTCTTAGAAAAACTATTTTCATTTTTTTATTTAAAAAAAAAAGGATGAGAATATGAAAATGTGCCAATTATATCTAAAACCTTAAAACGGCCATTTAAGTCTAATCCTAACTTATTTCTTTTAAAATATCTAAAAATGCAGTCCTAAAAATATTATCTAAAAATGCAATTCTAGAAATATAATCCTAAAAATTTGATTAATTAAACCTACGTGTTTGATTTACTAAACATATATGCTCATGCAGAATTTTGATTTTTTTGATTTTCTGATTTTTTAGTTTTTTTTTTTTTTAAGATAAGCAATTATTAAATAAATATTAAATCTAAGCTATCAACAAAATAAAGGATTAAAATAATTGAAAAAATAACCTGTTGTCTCACAGGTCAAATTAACGATTATTCTAACCCTAAATATCACGATAAAGAGATCAAAATAATTACAAATCTGATCCGAAGTCTTACGGACCAAATTAAATAATCATTATGATTTAACAATTGAAGTTCCACTAAAAAGCCCAACAATTAAAATAATTAAAAAAATAATCCAATGTCTCTCGGATCAAATTAATAATCATAATAATTTCGGACAAAATTCTGCGGATAATGCCTACAAAAATTATAAATATTAACGTCCAATATTACAAATCAAATAACTAAACTAAAAATGCTATCAAGTGAGATACACAAAAAGATAACATAACAAATAAAAAGAGTAAAATGAACTAAACTATAAATAAAGTGAAAAGTAAAGTGAAAAGTGAAGTAAAAAGTTAAAAAAAATAAAAATGAAAACTACCTAAGAGAATCGACGGGGGAATGGCGCCAGGCGGTCGTTTGACCGGTCGTCGGAAATCCGGTGGAGGGAGCGGCTGCAAGTGAACGGCGGTGGGCTCCAACTCGGGCGGCGGCGGAGTTGGGGCCGGGCCGTGGGTCACGGAGCCGAGTCGCGGGTCGGCTGGCGGCGGCGTCGGCCGGCAGCGGGGCTCGGCTGTGGGATCTCGAGCAACGGGCGGACACACCGGAGACGGTCGGCCGGGCTGCAGTCGCGGTGGGCTTCGGTGGTGATGGCGAGGCGCGATGGTGCTCGCGGGTGCGAGGCGTGCGGCTCGATTGCCGCAGAGGCGAGCAGGGGCGGGGGCAACGTTCGCGGCGGTGGAGGCGCTTGGATGTTCGCGGTCGTGGAGGCACGATCGTCGGATCGCCCGGCGTTCGGCGCGGGGCGAACGGCGTAGTCACGGATGGAGCCGGGTTGCTTTGCGGAGGTGCAGCCGCGGAGGTGCGGCACGGGCAGCAGATCGCGGTGAGGCGCGGTGGCGAGCGGAGACGAGGCGCGAGGCTCGGCGAGGGGGCTCGCGGAGAGCGGCAGTGGCTGGCAGAGGGGGACGCCGGCGTTCGGAGGCGCGGCGGTGAGGTGGTGAGGCGCGGTGCGGCTCGGCCAGCAGACGGACAGCGGATGCACCGAGGAAGAAGAACAGTACTCTCCCCTTTTTTGTTTTTGTTTTTCTCTCTCTTTTCTGTCACTCACCTGTCGCACGTCTTCCCACTTTTGCCAAATTTTCCCTTTTCTTTGCTGACTTTTTCCTTTTCTCTACAACTTGTCAGGACAAGAAAAAAAGAAAATGGCCTTTTTCTGTTGATTGAAGATGGACGAAGGCTTCTTCTCCTCTCTTTTGCTGCACTTTTCACCTTTTGTCTTTTTGTGTTCTTTTTCTTTCACTCGACGGAATGGACCACCTCTTTTGCACGGATTTTTTAGCGGACTCTCTCTCAATTTTTTTTTTTTTTTTCGCCAATTTTGAACGAAGGAAAGTAAACCCCCCCTTTTCTCACGTATTTTGCTCTCCAAAATTTCGAATTCTCCCCAATTTTTTCGCACCCCCCTTTTTCTTGAAAAATGCAGCACTCTTTTCTAGTGGTCCTGGACGACTGCATTTTTAAGGCATTTTTTAAGTTTCCATCTCTCACCACATTAAATCAAATCTGTAAATTATAGCATGATTTCGCAATTATCTTGATCTTGTTGATTTATTTCATTTTGCAAAATTCTTGCCCCTTATTCACTTGATTTTTAAATTACTTTCGCATTTAAAAATCCGGACATCCATCGAATTCCATATTTCCTTGCATAATTCAATCAAATCAATTTTCCCCATTTTTATTTTTTCTTTTCAAAATGCAATTTTTATTTTCCTTATTTTCCTAGATTTGCTAAAAATAGGTATCAACATGTTGTTTTATGGTATTACTCATGAAAGACTAACCAATTTTCTCTAGATGCAGAGTCTAGTTGTTTTATTAATCTTTATGAGTTAACCATATTGCTTGAGAAATGTTTTTGCAGGTCAAAGTTGTTCAAATCCACAAGAAAGTTTTGTCACCATCAAAAAGGGGGAGATTGTTGGAGAAATCTTTCTAGAATATTTTGAAGTCGACAAAACGTTTCTATCGCCCTAAGTCTGGATATTCGGAGACCGACAGTTTAAAGTCTGAGGACTTTATGATCACCAGACTCAAGACTCAAGACTCAAGACTATTCTCACTGACAGTCTTTCTAAATCCAGTGACGAAGGAAATCCAGAGCCGAAGTATATCGTTGAGGATTTGATCCTATCCTCTGGAGAAGATCCCTTGGTTGGATAAATATCTCGGATTCTTATCTAGATCGATTGAAGATCCGATGGTCGACGAAATATTCTTGGAATGTTCTATTCTTGGAAACCAAGATCCCGATTGTATGGGCGAACAGATTGATGGGCTATCGCTGTGTTCCTTAAATAGCTCGAATGATCTTCGTGATTGATTCCGTCCAACGGGTAGATTGGAGGAATTCCTTTGGTAAGTGCCAACGGCTATGATGGTATAAAGGAGTATAAAAGGAAGACGTTCTAGTTGTTTTGGAGAGTGTGATCGATAGAAAAATTCCAGAGTCTGAAGCACCTTGATTATTAGTCGATACAGTTTGAGCAAAGTTGTATACACAGAGAGTGTTTATACTTAGTAATACCTTGAGCGAGTGTGGTAGATCATCTACACCTAGAAGTCAAGGAAGATCAACGCTGTAACATCTCTTTGTTAATAGTGGAATCCAGCCAATAGGCTGTCAGTGCAGAAGAGTGGACGTAGGCTTGAATCAAGCTGAACCACTATAAACCGCGTGTTCAATTCTCTTTTTCCTTTACTCAGTTTTGCGATTGATTATTAATTGCTGCAAATCCTTCATCTATCTAAGTATTGTGTAATTATCAAGAAAAATCTTTTGTACCTATTCACCCCCCCTCTAGGTACTCGTACTAGCTATATCAATAAGGAGGAAATATTAACTGGCATGGGGACGTACATGCGTGGGGTTATCTCGGCCCAAGTAACCCCAAGCTTTCTCCTAATCACCGACATAATGGGGTCAACAGCTCTTGGAGATTGTTGACAGAGTGGAAGCAAATGGTGGACACGTTCCTTGCATGGAGAAGCAAGGTGTCGTGCAGCCAAGAAGAAAAATTCAATTGCTGGACACGTATAATCCAGCTGCCACTCACCCAATTAGCCACCGAAAAACCCCTTTTTTGTTGACTGGTTTTCAACAAAACCAGTGACCAAAGAAGCAAGCGGTCGAGCAAATTGAGAGAGAGAGAAACTGAGAGAGAACGAGCGGGTGAGCAAGTGAAAGGGGGAGAGAGCAGCAAACGGCGAGTGCGAGAGAGTGAGCAGCAAGGGAAAGGACCGCCCCTCCGCCGTGTGCTTGGATGCCACCACTGTCCCCATCGTGCCGTAGCCGCCATCCCACTCAAGCCACAGCTGCCGCACCACCGCACCGAATCCCTCGCCGTTAACATCATAGGACTTGAGGTAACTGAAAGTCCATTAACCTATATCATGTTGTGTTGTTGTTGTCTAGTGGAGTGCGATAGACTTGGAGATGTTTGGGTTGTGGATGTTGGATGCTGGATTTTGAATGAGTAGAAATAGTTCTCTTAGAATTAGTAAACTGTTTCGTAGAAAATAGCATGACCTTCGATGATTCCGTGAATTTTCTGTAATTATCTAGTCAGAGTTGGACTTTGAACTCTTAATGAAAGTTGTAGAAAACATCTTTATGAATAACATATCAAAATTTGAGAATAAATGGACAATTTTTGGTCAGTAAAAAGATTTTCCTTGTAAATGTTAAATCTGGAAGCTATTACAGAATGTTAGTAAATTATATAGCAATTACTGCTCTTGATATACAATGAATCTGACTTAGTGTTCTTCATGAAACTTTTTCCTTTAGGTCTTATTTATAACATATCAAAATTTCAGAATTTTCTGGGTTCCTTTAGGGGTTATTCCGAAATTGTTACTAAAACTGTGATGTTTGAGCTGTTTTATTCCGAATTTGCTCAATTTGCCCCAAAGGTGAATGCATCTTGAGTTGTTATTTGATATGATGATATTGACATTCAGCATATCATGAAATATTGAGATTTGATGAAGACTCATGGGACATCTTGTCATTGCATTGAAAAGTGTTTTTGGAAATTAAGATGTTAATTGTTACCGTTGGACCCTCGGGTCAACGATGTCCCGGGAGTCGAGATGCCCAGAGGTTCGAATGAGATGCCCTTTCGGATGCCTGATTGTATTATCAATACATGCCAAGAGGTTTTCCCCGGGAGCTTCGGGATGCCCGGTTGTATGCTTGTCGGTACATAAATCTGGAGGGTAGGGGTAACCATGTCTATGGCCCCCAGTGATTTCTCGTGACGCCAGGTGGGGTGCGAGATGCCCGGAGATGTGACGCAATGATCCGGATGCCCGGTTGTATTTTGAATACATGCCCAGAGGCTTTCGTGACGCCAGGTTGGGTGCGAAATCCTAGAAGGACGCAAACATTGGTCCTCTGGGGGGATAAAACCTTTTGAATATTAAAAATGATGGTTCTACTAAGAGTGCGTGTGGTCTGGTTATGTGACTAAATTGTATGGCATGTAATGGGATGTGTCATAATAGTTTGGCCCTATGATCGGGACTTGCGTGACTGGACATGATGCATCTTGTTTGTTAGAACTGCACTGGTCATTGCACTAAAAGTTTTATGGTTCCGATGCATACTCATTCCTTGATGAACTGTCTTGTCTATCTTGTATAAAACTAGATCGTGATGGCTTGCATAGTATAGTTTAACGGATCTTTTGCTGCTGAGTGGTTGTACTCACCCCATTTGGGGACTAACATTTTAGACTAGACAAAATACCTTTGTTGCCACCGCCACCAACAGATGGACCGAGTGATTGAATATGACCACGAGGAGGAGGACAGTAGAGGAAGGAACTTTTGGACGTCAACACTAATCGATGGACTTTAAGTATATAACTGTTGGAAATTATGTCGGTCATCTTTTGAAATATAGCCGAGTATAGAAGACTAGGCATTTTGGTGTACCGACGAATGATGTTCATTTGATTTAAGTAAATAAAAGTGTTCAACTTTTACCTATAAAAATGTTTAGTTGGTGTGCATTTTTTTTTTCTAAATATAGGGAAGGGAGTTGTTGGATATGCTTCCGCCATACTTTTGCGCATGGACCAATCAAGTATATGAAAAAACCCCTATATGACTTCTCGGAAGTCCATTAAAAAAAAAAAAAAAGAGGGATATCCAGGTAGAGGAAACAATGTGGTGACCCTAACAGATTGGGGGCCGTCAAGGGGTGCCACAGCGAGTGGTATCAGAGCTATGGTTTATTGGGAGTGATAAGGTGCCTCAAATGGAAAAGAGGATATAATAATGCACACTATAGGACACTAACCAAGGGTAGTTGACTAACTTTGGATAACGGGTGAGTGAGTTCACTTGTAAATCTCTAGTAGTTATTGTGAGTTACCTTTGTGTGCTAGTAACATTCTATGTTACTTATGTGACTTTAGCAATAACCTTATTCTGTTATCTGACCAATGACATCAAGCCACAAATTATTCCTGAGGAAAATGCTTGGTAAACTACAGGAAGATATGGTACGAACTGGGAGTTCTCATCCATCGAGGGCTGAAGCCTCTGCTTCAAGGGCTGAACCCCGAATGGAAGATATCTTGCAAGTATTGACCAATATAGGAAATTTGATGGAAAGGCAAGCACAGCAACAACCCGAAGCAGAACGCCATACTCGAAGACTAGTGGAACAATTCTTGAAGTTGAAACCACCTAAGTTTAGTAGAATTGGAAGTCTTGAGGAGGAAAGTCTGTATCATGAAACATAGCAATGGAAGAAGTGGATGGTGTTTCTGTTGGAACCTCAAGTGGGTAGGAGTGTTTCCTGGCCCACTTTAAGATTGGCTTATAAAATGAGGAGAGAGCTGATTTTTTCTGAGGAGGAGATGGTGGGGGCGATTTTGGTGAATTTGGGAAATCTTGGGGTGTAGTATTGAATTCTAGTGGTGGAGGTGGTGCATAAGAAACCATAAACTGATATTTATCACATTCACCAAGAGTGTCAACGGAGGGATCTCCGTTGAAGTACCTTTGGTACACCTTATCCTTTGGCCTTTTTCGTCAAGGTAGAGGTTTTGCAAAAGGATCTACCTCGTTAGGGGAATTTGAACAATAGGAATATTAGCAAAAAGGATTCCAGAAACAATGACCATACCTGTCTTTGTAGTAATGGACAGGATGTCCATCACTGTTAAAGTGTCGAACAAGTTTTTTTGGGTCTGGATCTGAAATTGATTCAGGAACACATGGTTTAATCATAAAGAGAGTCTGGAAGATAGAAGGACTTTCTTCCTTTTTCCTTGCTAAACTTGATAGGAACAGTTCCATCTTTTTTCCGGACGAACTCAGAGTCCGTAGACCGGAAAGCTTGTTATGCCGGTGTAGCTTTTCATAGTTGGTGATCCAAGTCTCTGGAAAGAGCTTGGCCAACGTGTCCTTCGGGATCTGTCTAGGAACATGGATGCAGGACGCATGATCATTTTGCATAGAGATAAGCAAAGCATCTTCGTTACCATTGTTGAAATTTAGATCAAGAGCATGGTTCTGCACTCGATAAACCATTTGGTAATGTAGTGTTACAGCTACAGAGTCAGCAGTTTGAGGAGCTCTAGTGAGCTGGACTTGGACTTTTAAAAAAGAGAGTAGCTGGGGGTCTGAAAGAGCGATATTGAAGTTTGGATACTAAGTCACAAAGACTGTCCCAGCATTCAAAGTGGTTTGAATAGTACCGATGCAAACATGCTGGTATTGTAAAAGCCTAGTATCCAACAACACAATTATTGTCACAACTGGCAAGCCTTTTCGACCATGAAAGGTGAGAGAAAGACGAACAACGCCATAATGGACATGAGTATATCCCTGTTGAGCCCATTGTCTGGGAAATTCTTGAGGGATCTGAAGAGTAACAAAATACACCTTTTCAGTAGTAGGAATAGGGTGCTAGTCGAATTTGGAGGACTGGACGTACTCCTTTACTTGCTTTGGGGTTTGGTGAATAAGTTGGCGGATGGAGCGGATAGGTGAGAATGATGAGTGAGGTTTGGCAAAAGCGGAGTAAAGGTTCATGAGAGAAAGTTGGGTTTCAGAAATCTTGGTTTCATCACTAAGAGAGACTTCATAGAGATAATCTATCTTAGAAGCATTGGAAATACGAAAATCTGAAAGGGTTGAGGATGATGGAGATGCAGCAAGAGAAACCAGTGCTTCGAGAATTTCTGGTTCTGTAGACATGATGTGAAGAGATCTTCTCGGCATTGGATTCACCTACCAAATGCATGGAACGGATAATATTACAAACGAAACCATGGCTCTAATACCATGAATGGACCTAGACTTAGAACCAGGGAGGACGAAGTCAATTTTCTGCAAGTATGCCTTCCCACAGTGGGCGAACAACTCCTGTTCAAGCCCTTTAAGGACAGCTTTTTAGCAGAAAATCACTTAGCCATTTAGTTCAGAGTCTAGAGACACTCAAAGATGCTAGGATGGAAACGTCTCTAATCTACCAAAGCTGCATTTCTCAGAGGATCCTACCAGGCTGGAGAAGAATAGGAGTTAGAAAGCCATAGAGAGGTTTTTCATAAAGCACACACTTTAATTTAGGGAACTCTGCCTAACACAATACACCCTCCTTGCCTTATATAAACAATAAGAGGTCACAAACACACAAGGACCAAGCTCATGGGTCCAGATACAAACAGAGGCACCAGAAACTTCCGGGAGGGAATTATTCACACACTATGAACAGTGACTGCACTATGAATAGTACTTTCCCTAGCTTAGTACTATAATAAAAGTGAACAATAGCTTGCTACAGTGAATCTGTACAAACAGTGGATTTGATCAGCGGTCTCGTCCGTCACGAGCATTATAATCATAGTTTGAGTCATTTGAGCTGTGTGTTGTTGCTAGAAGATGTTCCTCATATTTCTGTTCAAGAGCTTTAAGGTCTTCTGGTGAGAGGATCTGATTTAGCTAATATGATGAGGATGCTTCTTCGTGAGCCCAGTGGGATGCTTCTTGTTGAGCCCAATCCGTATTGTCATCTTCTGTAGTGTCGGCAGAAATACTTGGCTGAGGCTAATTGGACGGCTATGCATAGAAGGATGTGTCCATGCTTTGAGATAAGGACAAAGATCTTGAGTTATAGGGATCTTGAGAAAGAGGACCTCCCCAGTGTGCATAGGGGTCTTGAGTGGATTGGACAATGTCATCTTGGGATGACGCAGCTTGTCTGCATTGCCCGAGTGCTTCCTTAGCTTCTAGTGCTAGGTCATAATGATCCCATGCAGTGAGTACATTATAATTCCATGCATCTTCAGGAATGGTCTTGTTCTCCTAGTACAAAATTCTCTGGAGTTCTCGGTACTGGTGTTCACAACATCCAACAGGTCATGGATAAGATTTGTGAACTCGAGCTTCTCTGCTGTCCAAGTGGGGTTTGTAGAATATGGTTCCTATATCCTATGGGGCATTGATAATATTGCCATTATTTCTGAAAAAATGCCATGGACGTCGGAAAAACAAGATAGTGTGGAATTTAGGATTTGGTGTCATGGTTCTCGGTTCTTTCTCCAAAAGATATTTCCAGTGAGTAGAAGAATAAAACCAGTTGAGAAAGTCTAAGAGATTTTTGTCACTTTCTTTCTCGATGCTTCTTCCGAGTGAGAATATCCTGGTGACGTTGGCAATGAATCTTTTGGTTGGAATTTCAATAGCTATTAAGTACTTATTGGTTAAGTACCATAATAACGTCTTGAGTTGATCAGGAAAGTCATCTTCCTTCCAGATAAGAGGATGTATGAATGGATAATTAAAATTTAGCTCGAAAGGATAAAGAATCAAACCTCCATTAAATCTGAATAGGTCTATGTGGCACTGCCAAATGAGGTTTTCTAAATTTTCAGTGAGGCTGTCACTCTGGATTTGCTCCACAATCTCCTGGGGATATTTTCAGCTTGGCAAATCTTTGATCTTCTCAATCTTGTATTTTACTTCATGATTGAGTATATGGAAAGCAGGCCTCTTGATGTACATGTTGATTTCGGCTGGTGCTTTTGGTCTTGACAAGAAGTCAGCAAGCACGTTATTTTTTCCAGGAATATGTTTGGTTTCAAAAGAATATTTCGAAAACCATTCAGCCCATCGAAGCAGTTGAGAATTTAGAATATGCTTCTGTTTAAACTTGGTCATCTAAGGAAAAGATGCACCAACTTGTTACCCAGTAGTTGATAAGTACCAAAAGTACTTTTTCTATCAACTTTACAACCTGCTAAATCTACGTTTGAATATTCAATGAGAGTAAAGTTTCATTCTTTGAAATACCACAGACTTAATTTTGTAGGGGTTGCAATGTATTTAATGATGTGTTTTGCAGCACTTAAATGAGATTCTTTGGGATCTAATTGGAATCTAACAAAAATACAAACACTAAACAAAATGTCAGGTCCAGATGTAGTAAGGTAAATAAGTGAACCAATAATACTCCCGTAAAGCTTCTGGTCTTCTTTCCTCCTTCATCTTTGTTCAGCTTTGAAGAACTTGACATTGGTGTCTCTATCTTTTTACAATTCTCCAATCCAAATTTCTTGATGAGATCTTTTGCATACTTCTCTTGATGAATAAAGATACATTTCTTTGATTGTTTAGCTTGCAATCCTAGAAAAAAAGTTAACTCACCCATCATACTCATCTTGAATTCATCCTGCATACATCTAGAGAATTTCTTGTATAGATTTTCATTATGAGATCCAAAAATAATATTATCAACATAAATTTGAACCAGTAGAAAATCATTACCCTTTATTTTTATGAATAAGGTAGTATCCACATTTCCTTTAGCAAAACCATTTTGGGTTATGAATTTACTTAACCTTTCATACTAGGCTCGAGGTGCTTGCTTCAGTCCATACAAGGCTTCTTCAGTTTGTAGACTGAGTTTGGCTTTCTTGGATCTTCAAAATCAGGTAGTTGTTCCACATAGACTTCCTCTTGGATGAAACTATTTAGGAATGCACTTTTTACATCTATCTAGAATAACTTGAAATTTTGATAGCAAGCAAAAATAAGTAATAATCTAATTGCTTCTAACCTTACTATTGGTACATAGGTCTCGTCATAGTCTATCACTTTTTCTTGCGTATATCCTTTGGCCACAAGTTTTGCTTTGTTCCTGACCACTTTTCCTTTTTCATCCACCTTGTTCCTGAAAACCCATTTAGTCCTAATAATAGACTTACCTTTAGGTTTAGGAATTAGCTCCCAAACATCGATGATGTTGAACTGTCTGAGCTTTTCTTGCATAGCTTCAATCCTGCTTTCATCAGTCAGGGCTTCTTCTACACTTTTTGGTTCTATCTTAGAAATAAGTGCTAAAGCACTAGACTCTTCTTACCTTTTGCATCTAGTGCGAATTCCTTCATCAATGTTGCCAACGATGAGTTCCTTGGGATGACTTGACTTATGCTTCCAATTGTTAGTTGGTTTGAGAGTCTGCTGATTCTCTGCTTCAGTTGAATCTTCTAGTTCTTCTTGATGTTGATCTTCAGAAGTCTAACCACTTCAGGAGAAGTAGACTTTGTAAAATTTAGAGTAGGTTCGGATTTTTCAAGTTGAGTCTAATTTAGTTGATTTTGCATATAATCTTGAAACTCGACGTTCATAGATTCTTTCACAGATTGAGTCTTCTTGTTGAAAACTCTGTATGCTTTGCTTGAGGTTGAGTAGCTAAGGAAAATTCATTTGTCTTATCTTTCTTCAAACTTCACAATTCGATCATCTGCATTTTTTAGAACATAACACTTACACTAAAACGAATGGAAGTAAGAAACATTTGGCTTCTTCCCTTTAAACACTTCATAAGGAGTTTTCTCTAAAATAGGCCTCAAGAACACTCTGTTGATGATGTAGCAAGCTGTAAAAATTGCTTCAGCCCAAAATCGAGAGAAAATTTTGCTCTCAATTAATAGGGTTCTTGCCATCTCCTGTAATGATCTTTTATTCCTTTTCACAACCCTATTTTGTTCTAGAGTGTATGGAGAAAAGAAAAAATGTTTGTTGACACATAAATTTTTGCCCAAAAAATTTCATGTCAAATTTTTGCATATAGATTGTCTAGGCATTTAATATAATATTTTAAATGGAAAATTTTTTTCCTTTAAAAAAAGAAAAAAATAATTAAAAATATATAAATATATAAATATATAAAACAAAGATTAAAAAAAAAGAAAAAAAGTTAGAGCCAATGATCTAAATGTGACTAGTCAAGCCCAAGAGGTCAAATTGGAATTAAAATGGTAAATTGGAGCTAAAATGCAATTTCTAAAAGTCGAGGGACCAATTTGCAAATTTTGCAAAATTTCACCCGAGCCCTTTAATCATCATCTTGGCCCCCAATTGATTTGAAATTGAACGTGGGTCAGGTCTAATTAATCAAATCGGGCAAAAAAGACCAAATTACATTGAATTAGGCATTTTCGGGTAGGAAAATGGCCAACTTTGAGGGACTATCTTGCAAAATTGGTGGAGACAATTGCGAAAAATAATCAAGATCTTAAACTACTATACATGATCTTGCCAATTGATCAAAAATCGCAGCCAAATTGATGGATTAAAGCACTCAAATCAGCAACCAAAACTCAGTCCACGAGTTGGTCTCAATTCAAAGTTGCCGAGTAAGCAACTTTGTGGCCCTACCATATCCTCCTCAACTGGCTAACCAGCCCGATCTCTACATGTGATGGAAGACCATTATTGGTACTGTAAGTGGACAAACATTGATTAGGGATAAACTGCTAAAGACACGGGAAAATCACACCAAATCCACACACTCAACATTTGCAAAATTTGAAAATTCTGGCTAAATCAGAAAGTGGGTGAACTGCTCAGTTGGTAGGCTTGGCAGGAGTAAAAAAGGCCGACCAAGAGATTGATGACTTCAAGGGAGAAGATCTATGAAGCAAGCTCTTTCAGAGAATGAAAGGGAGGAGACGAGAAGGAGAAGAGAGAGCTCATGGTCGTCCTCCAAAAACACCCTCAGAAGCAACTCTAGAAAAGTAAACCCAGAAATTCCAGATCAACCTTCAGAGAGAAAAGTGAAATTTTCGCACACTTGCAGCCAAAATTAGCCAAAACCTTCAATTAGAGATTGAAACTTTACTCAAAGATCTTTTCAACCATAGGTCACACGTCCAAAATAGAGATCAAGAAGACCTCCTAAAGCCCCTTGAAAATCACCCTCCTTGTGGGCCAAGAAAGTCCAAAACTTTTTCTAAGTGTTGAGCTTGATTGGTCATGGGTGAGGGAAAGTAAGTGTTTTGAGAAAATGAGAGACAAATGAGGAAAATCTTGACTTTCACCCCAAACTAGAATACATATAATTTGTTTTTGTGTTAAGTTTTCTAACAAAAGAGGTCTTGAAGTCTAATTTTAGAGGTCAACAAAAACCTTCGTTGTCAATTCTTATTTCTACAAATCTCATTTCCAATTTGAATGAGCCAATTTTCACGTGCCCCCTGAGAATAATTTATTGGTTACCTCGGCCAAGAACCACTTGCAAAAGAAACTAGGAAGCAAGGTAAGTATCCTAGATTTATTTTTGTTCGAGTTTGAGTGTGTTTTAATAGTGAAAAATCAAGAGGAAAACCAGCCTGAAAAACTAATTTCTGAGGCTGAAATTTTTTTAAATGTTTGAAGCATTTTCAAGAGCCATACGTGTTTGACTTGCTACTCCCATTTGCATGTGTTTTCAATCTTCATGAACTTGATGAATGTTGTATGAGAGTACAAATGATGCTGAGGTCAGCTTAGTTTGGTCTTTAAATCCCCGTGTGAACTATGAGATCATCCAAAACTTTGGCCAAAAAACAAGCCTATTCACGTTAATTAGTGGCTGGTCAGTGTGGACTTTGCATGTGTGCTTCTTGGAGATGTTGTTTTGATGTGCTCGGTTGGTCATTCTCTATGATGTTTATTGCATTTGAAAGCTCATGTTACCTACTTTCACTTGAATGAAGTAATGTTTCCCTTAGATCTTGTATGTGATGAGTGTTGGGGCTTGAATATGGGCATGCAACACGTTTACTTGATTTTGGCTCAAACTCAGATTTCCAAACTCAGCTCAAACCCGCATATTTGAGACCGATTTTAACTTAGTTTTTTTGTATATTAAGCTGTGATTTCTATCTAATCTTGCTCCTTGCATGTGGTAGTATAATCTCGATACTTTAGTTCCGCGTGAGATTGCTTAGGGGTTGAGATTCAAGGCCGCAAACATGGCCCAAGGAAGCTAGTTTTGGATCATTTGATGCACGCCAAGTGTTCGTCGAAATACACAAACCAAACTTCGATCTTGAAATGATCGATTTAAGCTCGATTATTGTGATATTCATGTGCTGTATTATTCAATGTAGTATATATCGGTTAAGGAATTATTATTATTTTAAAAAAATCCAAAAATTTCAATATATATATAAGTGATAGATGATATCAAATTAAGGCAAAAATAACATCTATGAAATTTTTCTAATTTTAAAAGGTAATTTTCCTAATTTAATGCTATTTTGGTATTTTATAATCATTTTTGTAAATAATCCATTTTGCATAGATTAAAATTATCTAGAGTAATTTCATGCATATTTGAATTCTCATTTCGCTCATGAGGGTCCTGTCCCAGGGCGTGATAACAAGGCTATTGCGACCATCGGGTGTACCACCTAAAATTAGACTAATGAACTACTAAGTCTAACTTAGCTCGGGCTCTCCCAAGTCCATTCTAATTCGTGACTAACATGCAATTGATTTTCAATTAGGAGTCATCACTAATTTATTTTTTGTGAGTCGATTAGAAACCCAAGTAAAGTAACGGGAGATTTACTTTACTCCTACGAACTAGAGATTCATGAGTTCGGGGACTTGATTACGCTAGATTTCTATAATGTCCATTCGATACCTTTCTCTTTTATTTTAAAAAAATGTTTGATAAGCAACTTGAATTAATTTTAAGCTATTTTCCTAACATGTGAGACGTTCATGCGGGTACGCAAACCACCAATTTAACACACAAGAAAGTAATGAATAAATTACGAGACTTACCTTATAGCAATGAAAGTATTTGCGTCGTTAGATCAAAATTCACATCATTAACCCTAAATATGATTTCTAATTAACACGCAATCACTAAATTTTTGTTTTGACTTTATTTAATGAGAATTTAATCTATATGCAATGCAATGTCACTAATCTAACATAAAATTATATGGCATGGCAATGTGACCTAAGTTATATGACATAAGTAAAATAATTTCTAAAGAAATGCAATAATTAAATGTGCAATCTAAATTAACCTAATGACTTAATTCTAATGACGTGCACGGTTTTTTATTTTCCTAAAAGAACATGCAATATATCTTAATATGCAATGACATGCAAAGAATGTCATAATTCTACATGACATATGCATGATATTTTTTATTTTATTTTTTATAAAATTCGAAATTAAAATTGCCAAATAATTAAATGTGCAATTCAAATTTTAAAAAAATTGACATCCTAAATGAATGCATCTTTTTTTTTATTTTTTCACTAATTCGAAATGAAATCCATATTCTAAATATGCAAGATAACAAGAGATATTCTAAAACCAACCTAATCCCAATTCAAATATTTTTTGGATTTTTCCTTTTATAAAAATAAAATTGATTCAACCAACATGACGGCAAATCAGATAAGATAGGATTAATATCCACAAATTGACGAACCATAACTCGCGCATGAGATCGGATTAGCCAATTTTTAAATAAATCGCGAATCGAATCTCGGGCATGAGATTGGATTAACGATTTTGCAAGTGATTGTGAGTCGTATTTCAGGCGCGAAAATTGGACTATCAATCCCAAATTTCAGAGGCAATTTCATGTTAGGCAATCTCAATCTTACATAAAGGAATAATTATACTAAAAAGAACAAGTAAAATAAAATAAAAATAAAGTAAATAGAAAGCTACCCAATGTGATTTTCTTTTTCTTTTTTTTTTCCTTTTTTGCTTTTGCTTTCCAAGCAACATTGGCAGCTTATGGTAGGTCCCCGGAGGTGACGGGTCATTGGCGTCGAACTCCGGCGAGGGTGGACTGGCGGAGTTGGCAACCCGACCGTAGGGGGCTCAGCTATTGAGGAGCGGCGTCGGGCTGTGGGTGTCGTGGAGCAGCGGCGTCTGGATCGGGGGGCACACGGGCCGGTGTTAAAGGATCAAGATCTTTATCTTACTCTATTACTATAAAGTCAGTTGGTGACTTTGAGAAGGAAAACGATAAATCAAGTATGCGAAAAACAGAAACAAGCTGATGATCAACAATGGAAAGCTGGTGATAAAGACTGACATGAGTTGATACAGAAGACATGGATCGCCAGACTAATCAACGGTGAAGAACATGCGATGTAGAAGACACGGATTGCCAAGCGTGGATCGCCAAGCTTGATTAGTTAACGGGTTGTTGTTTTGTTGTAAACGGTTGGCAAAGTTTGGTAGTTCAGTTTTTCTGTTACTGGAAAATTAGCTTCTTTCTTTGGTTATATATAGAGAGAAATAAAAATTCGTAGGGTTAAGAAAGTCAGCTCGACTATGAGATGTACACACAATGAAAACAGAGTAGAAGAGGAAGAACAGAGGATTTGTATTGATTGTTGTAGTCGATACTCTGTACAAACATGAGATTCTGATACAAAGATATATAGAACATTTCCTGTACAGATTTTGCTTCTGCTGAGTCTATTCTTCATCATCATCATCTGATTCCATTCTTCATCATCTACATCTTCGATTTCGCAGCCGGCACGGGCTACAACTAGCGACGGTTGTGGCGTTTGGGAGCGCGGTGGTGCGGTCGCGGACGAGCGAGAGGAGGCATCGGCTGCAGGTGAAGAGAACACTCTGGCAGCAAATGGAACGGTAGGGCAGCTTCGCGGGCAGCTTCGCTCGGAGGAGGCTCGAAGCGGATCTGCTGGGCGTCGGAGCAGAGGTGGCGCGAGGACAGGCTGAGGGCTGAATCACGGCAAGAGCAGTGGCAGGGATCGGTGTGGCGATCGGTGGGGCAGCAGACCGGCGGTACGGGGGCGGAGGCGCGAGCAGAGTCGGAGGCGCGGCGTCCGGCTCGGGATCTGCTCGCGTTGAGTTGCAGACGGAGCGCGGCGAAGGCTCGGCTGGTCACTCAGGCGAGGGGACCAAGAGCGGCGGTGGATGGCGGTAGCGACGGTGCAAGGGTGCGGTTCGAGGGGAGCGGGAGCAGCGGCAGCAATTGATGGAGCTGTACGTCGCGGGTGAATGCTCGAGTCGTCGCAGGTGGAGGCTCGGGTCGTCGTGGCTGCTGCAGGGGCAACGAGCGGTGGTGTTGCGCGGCGGCCGGCGCGAGGGTGAACAGGCAGCAGCGGCGGAGGCCAACTCCTGGAGAAGATGACCTGCTTCTTTTTTTTTTCCTACTGGCCTGTCCCCTCACGTCTCCCTCTCTCTGTTCTTCGTACTCTTCTGCTCCCTTGACTTTTCAAAGCTTTTTCTCCTCTTTCTCTCGACCCACGGACGGCTCCCTCTCTCTCTTCCTTTTCTTTTTTTTTGACTCTTCCCTTTTCTCAAGAGAAAACAAGAAACCCACCCCCCCCCGGCGACGTCAAAAGTAACGTTTTTAATCTTTTATTCTCCAGAACAAAAAAAGAACATAAATCTGTTTGATAAAATATTTGATTCGGAAACAGTTTTGAAAAACAAAAAAAAGTTATATCTTGTTCCAGGGAACAATTTCTAGAAATAAACTAATCTTCTTTTTTTTATTTTTTTTGTTTCTCTCTCCTACCGCGGCCACCTCCAATCACCCACCGTCGCCGCCGCCATCGTCGATGCCGCCGCCCAACGCCTCCCACCGCCCGTCGCCGCCCCGCCGCGCCGCCGCCGACACCGCCGCGGCCGCTAACCGTCACCGGCGCCGCCGCCCGCAAAGCCCGTTGGCGGCGGGCGGTCATGCAAAGCGACAACGGCGGGTGGCGGCAACCGACGCCGTCGGCGACCGTGAACAAGAATAAAAAATAAATAATTACAAAAAAATTGTTACATTACCAAACGCATTTTTATTCTTTTTTTTATTCTAATAATAGAAATTTTGGATAGTTATCAAATGTGTTCTTTTACTTAGAAATTGTTCCTTGGAACAGAAATAGAAAAGAACTATTTCTGAAAAAAAAAAAAATTTTTTCGGAACAAAAGCGTTCTTGTACGCAGCCTTAATGTAGCCGTGTATTTTTATTGTCTGGCCCCCTCCGAAACCCTACATGAGTAACTTTTTTATAGGCCAAAAATTAGGGTTTAATTTCCTTTTTAAATCAACATCCGTGAAGATTTCTTTTCCGCACGTAATATCATTTTTTATTTTCCACACCTCTTCTTGATTTCCTTTGCAAAAATGAATATTTTCTCGATTTTTCAAAAATTGCAATAGAATTTTTTCACATACGAGCTTGGGCTAATTTGCTCTCTTCGTGGGCTTAGTCCAATTTATCAATTTAAAGCTCAGAACCATTAATTTGAATCCATCTACCACCGATCCAATGAAATGCAAAAAATGTAAATTAAAAATAAATGCATCTAAATCTATATGCAATTAATATTTTTTCAGGGATAAAATTGATCCATAATTTTCTATGCAATAAATAAATGATCGGATCGCCAAAATTTAGGTGTTAACAAAAACTATGTAATATTATTTGCCCGACTTGTATCGGATTTTCCTTTTCCACATTTATTTTCAAGTCATTTTAAGTTCTTGGATGTTTATTTACCACGCCGCTTTCATTAATTTGAGTGTAAATTTCTCTTCTAAATTAGGTTATAATTAGTTTAAACATTAAGGAAAATAAAATCTACAAAAATATTTGCATGGATGCTTAGCGGTTTTATACGAATTATAATTGGTAATCAAGATTGTGTAGCCATTTAGATAAACAACCTTCCAAGTTAATGGTATCGCAAGGATTCTAATAGAAACATTAGCGTAAACAAGTTCCTAGTCTTAGAAATCTCTAGTTACGTAGGAATCAAGACAACACTCTCGTGTTTTGAATGGTTTCTAGTCGACCTCAATAGGCTAGTGGCGACTCCTAGAAATACATAGGTTGTTAAGAATTAAAATTCAAAATCTAATGTCACGCGAGATATGGGCTCGGGAGAGCCCGCACCTAATTTAAGGCCGTTGGTCCGCCTCTTTAGGTAAATACCCCTGAACATTCTTCCTTTTCCCTCGGATGGAAAAAATGAGGTCATGATAGCTGGAAACCAGATTCATCACAGAATTTTGCAAAGTCTTAATTTTTTAACTCATCTCTATGGTCTGTTCGTATACTTGAAATAGCATATCATTTTTCATTTTGAACCTTCTTGGCAAACTTTGAGAAGTGAGAAAAGGCTTCAGACTTATTTGCCAAAAAGTAAACCTAAGTAAAACAAGAATAATCATCCACAATTACTAGGTAATATCTCTTTCCACCAATGCTTTGAGTTTTGGTTGGTCCAAAGAGGTCCATATGCGGAAGCTGCAAAGCTCGATTAATAGAAACTTGATTTACAGGTTTAAAGGAACTTCTAACCTATTTTCCCAAAACACAAGGAGTGCATAATTAAGATTTTTGATAAGCCGAATTGGGAAGATCTCGAACAAGCTTCTTAGATGAAATCTTGGCAATTTGCTTTATGTTGACATGACCAAGCTTTCAATGCCAAATATTTGCTTCATCTTGAATGGATATAAAACACTGAGAACTTTCAAGTTTTATATCCAAAAAGTAAATGTTCTCATGTCTTCGCTTAGTGAAAAATTGAGAGAAATCTTTACTTGTTCCCGAACAGATGCCTTCTTGGAAATTAATTTTGAATCCAGTATAGCAAAGCTAACTTATACTAAGTAGATTGTAATTTAAACCTTCCACCAAGGAGACATCGTTGATAGTTAGGCTTCCAATCTTCACGATTCCACAACCTACAATCTTTCATTTGTTGTTCCCACCAAAAGAAACTTTTCTACTATTCATTTGAACAAACTTTATAAAGCAATTCGAATCTCTAGTCATGTGTCTTGAACAATCACTATCCAAATACCATTTGATTTACTTCTTGATAGTGACCTGTGATCATAAAAAGAACTCAAATTTTTTTTGGTACTCATATTTTCTTGGGTTTAGGTGAGTTAGTATTAAAACAATTTTTGCCCAATCCCTCTTAACAGGTCTCCAAACCTTGGGACATTACTTCTCAAAATGTTCTAAGTGTTACACTTTGAATATTTAAAAGCATTTCGGCTAACAAGTTTTACAAAAACTCTTTGAAAATGATTTTTGTAGAATGCATTTTTAGGTCTTTCTTTAATTCTTTCATTAACTTTGGGAAAATTAATTAAAGTCATAGTTCTTGAAGTCATTCCTAAACCAGATTTGTTAAAATAAGATTTTTGTACAAAAAGAATTTTCTCTAACTTTTCAGATTCTTTTGAAAATATTTCTATGATATTTGAAATATCTTCTTTCAAGAAAGCATTTTCTTTTGAAAGAGAATCTGAATTTTCTTTCAAATCAATAAAACTTTTATATAGATTTTCAAACTTTTTTAGTTCAGAAATCCTTTAAAGATAGGTTTTGAGACTGAGACAGAATTCTTCTATATACTTCGAGACTTTAATAGGAATTTTTAAATTGCTAACCTCAACTTCTTTGTCTGAGTCTGAATCAGAATTTGTTTCAAAATCTAAGTATGATTATGAATTGGCCATCAAACATATGTTGGCATATTCTTCATCACTTTCCTCGCACTCGGTATCGCTCCAAGTTTATGTTTTTAGAGCCTTTTTGTATTTTTCTGTTATTCCTTTCTTTTTCTTCAACAAAGGGTAGTTGGGTCTGATGTATCCATTTTTCTTGCATTCAAAACATATAACATCTTTGTTGGTTTCATTATCCTCAATTGGTTTGTTCTGGAATTTTTGAGTGCTCTACTTCTTCTAGTTGAATCTTCTTCCCTTCTTATTCAACTTCCTGAACGTCTTTATCATAAGCGCTAGCTCATCATCGTCCATTTCATCTTATGAATCTGTATTAGAATTATCGTTAGATTTTAAAGCAATTGACTTCTTACCTTTAGAATCTTCTTCCTCATTAATCTGCTCCACTTCATATGATTGAAGTGTGCCAACAAGTTTGTCTATTGAAAGAGGCATGATCTTTTGGGTTTCTCTAATCGATGTCTTCACGTGATTCTAGTCTTTGGAGAGTCTACGCAGCAGTTTATTGACCTCCATTGGTCCTGAGATTGGTTGTCTTTAATATGCTAATTCATTCATTTCAGTGAATGGACTGAACATATTAATGATGGATTCTCTAGGCTTCATCTTGAAGGCTTCATACTGTCCAAGTAGAATATTAATTTTTGTTTCTTTCACTCAATCGGTTCCTTCATAGATAACGTGCAATCTGCCCCATACTTCTTTAGTTGTCTTACAAGAAGAAATTCGGTTATACTCAGTAAGAGATAAGGCATAGTATAAAGAGTAAATAGCTTTAGTATCAAGAGCTTGTCTCTTGATCATTTCGTCAACATCTGCAACTTCCTTTCCTCTTTCTAAGGTTGATGTAGCTTTGAGATTGATCAATTTTTCTACCACATCCCATTCCAAGGGATCTTTAGATCTCAGGAATGCCTTCATCTTATTTTTCCATATATTGTACTCATTCCCATCAAAGTAAGGAGGTATGTTGTTGCTTTGGCCTTCAACCAAACTTGAAGCCAAAATACTAGTAATAGATCTTTAGCTCAGAAGTAAAAACACTTCAATAAAACGAGTAAACAAGCTCTGATACCAATTGAAAGGGCTAGTAAGGACCTGTTTGGTAAAAGTTGTTTCTATTCCCCAGAACAAAAATTTCTGTTTTTTTGTTATCGGAAACAAAAAAGGAATAGAAACGCGTTTGTTTACGTTTTTGTTCCAAAATTATTTTTTTGTTCCTAGAATCACATTCGGAACGAAACAAGAAACAAAAAAATTTTGTTTCTTGTTTCCGGAACACATTTTAAGAACATTTTTTCTCTCTTTTCCATTTTCTTCTCTCTTTTTTCTTCTCTTTTCTTCTTCTTTTCTCTTTGGCCGGTCGCTGGCCTCGGCCATGGCCCGCGACTGGCCGTCGAGGGCCGGCGATCTCGCCGGAGCATTGCCGGCCCCCGGCGAGGTCGAGCCTCGCCGACCGCTGGGTGAGGTCGGCCTCTCATTGGCTAGGCGAGCTCGAGCTCGCCCGGCCAAGGCGAGGCCGACCTTACGCCGGGCCGGGCGAGCTCGATCTCACCCAAATCCGGCGAGGCCGCCAGCCCTCGTCGGCCGGTCGCCGGCCATGGCCGAGGCCGGCGACTAGCCAAAAGAAGAAAAAAAAAAAAGAAAAAAAGGAAAAATAAATAAGAAAATAAGAAAGAAAATAGATAAAATAAAATAAAAATATTAAAAATAAAAAGAAATAAAAAAATTATACAAATTTACCAAACGTGTTTCTATTCTTTTTATATTTTTGGAAGCATTTACCAAACGCGTTTTTTTGTTCAAAAATTGTTTCTTGAAGCAAAAATATTTTTTTCTATTTCGTTCCTTAAACAATTTTGAAACAGAAATGTTACCAATTGCACCCTAAGACTACTTAGAGGGGGTGAATAGGTGTGAACAAAAATTTTCGCAAAATTCAATAGAAATAATTTGCTTATAGAATATCACAATCTAAGAATGACTTCAGTCTTTAGCAGTTTCAAATAAAATCAAGAAGTTTAAACTTGAACAGTTAATTAGAGCTACGAATCAAAATACAAGAGTTGAGGGAAGAGAATAAAAACACAAGATTTATAGTGATTTAGCTTAAATCAAACTTACGTCCCCTCTCCCACGTTGACAGCCCACTGACTAGATTCCACTAAGAAACAAAAGAGATTTTACAGTCTTGCGATCTCGATTTCGCAGTGAAGAGTCTCTACTAGTCTCTCACAAAGTCTCACTATAATTTTTCTCTTTTGTATACAACTTTGAACTCAATGAATGAAATAACAAGGAACTAGGAAGCTTCAGATTTTGAAATTTTTCTTTCACACGCTCTATCGAACAACTAGAAAGTCTGCCTTAAATACTCCTTAATGCCTTCACGACCGTTGGTACTTTCCAAATGAATTCTTCAAATCTACTCATTGGACAAAATCAATCAAGGAGATCTTGAGTTGTTTGAAGATTTGTGATGAAAGTCCATCAATCATATTCGCCCATATAATCGAGATTTTGGTTTCTATAAGTAGAACCTTCCAAATTTACTCGCCTTTCAAAATATTTGAATATCAGAATTGATTCCTTAAGGATAATCAATCATGCAGGTGCTAAATCTAGTCATAAGGTCATCTATAAATCATACGAATCGAATTCTTGAAAAAATAGAGATAATCTCGCATCTGGATAAGTCTTCATTTTTTAGTCTAAAAACTATCAGTGTAGGCAGACTTTGAACCTAAAGTTTGGCAGTCTTCAGACTAGACTTTGGAAATGTTTTGTCAACTTCAAAACAGTTAAGGAGTTTTCTCCAACATTAGCCAAGATCGAGGATGTTTATTAACATTGCTAAAAGCTTGAGGAGACTGTACAGTCACTGGGGGATTTCCGACTCGTTTGAGTTCCTAGACAATCCTAATTGCATTTATCTTTTAATCTTTCTATTTTGACTTTCTCTTTCTTTTTGCTGTAAACAAAAAGGGGGAGAATGAGAGTAAATTTAATTTGTTTGAACTGATTGTGTTGGATATTCTGCAGTAACCTTTTGTGGTTGTGATTATGGATTTGGATTAAATCTTTGTCTAATTTGTCAAGATTAATGTGTTTTCCAATGGTTACAGAATCAATGTTATCCAGATCTTTAACAATCTGTTATTATAAGTTATCATGTACTGCTAAAGTGTTGTTTTGCAGGATATAAATTTTTAAATCTACAGAAAAGTTTTGTTACCATCAAAAATGGGGAGATTGTTGAAAAAAACTCCTATGATATTTTAAAGCTAACAAAACTTATCCAAGTTCTATGATGAAGAATGTTAGACTTCTGTGTCAAACTTCTGTGTCAAAGTCTATCTTACATCAGAAGTCTGTCCACTTTGACAAGTTCCAGACTAAACATAAAAATGAAGACTTAATCAAACTCAAGATTATTTTCTTCAAGGTAACAGTACATACAAGACTTAATCAGACTCAATATTATTTTCTTAGAAAAAATGATAATGATATATACATTTTGGCTTAATGTATAATATAATCTCTCAAAGTTTAAATTTATGCAATGTAATTACTGAACTATAACCCAATATTCAATACGATCCTTGAATTTTTATTTTATTCAATGTGGTTCGTAAAATTTTTGTATATGTTCAATTTAATTCATAAATTATATGAAAATATTCAATATTATCCCTCAACTTAAATTAATTGAAGGAATATATTGAACATTTTCATATAGTTCAAGTTTAAGAACTAAGTTAAATATGTAGTAAAAGTTCAAGAATCACATTGAACATTAAGCTAAAATTCAAGAACCACATTGAAAAACTAAATAGTTGATGGAGCACATTACATATCAAGCCAAAGTTCTAGGATTATTTGTGTCATTATCCCTCTATATTATTTGAGATAATTGCTCAAACCCCCCCTGCGGCAACTTTGATGCCATTTGCATAGTAGTCCCTTGATTTTTAGAATGTTACAGAATGCGACGACTTAAATTTTTATTTTTGTTGTAATCGCTAGTTGTTAAATCAACATAATCATTCAGGACTAACTAAAAATAAACCGATTCATTTTTATTAACCGATGTGATCTCTATTTAATTTCCTCAATTTTATTAACCATGCTTCGCGTTGCTATCTTTCTTCTTAACTTCATTAATCATGCAGTAGAACTTACTTTGATAATAATTAATAAAAAATGATTTAGTCTATTTTTAAATAACACTTAATGGCTTGCAAATGAAAAAGTTTACGGCTGCAATAGAAAACAATCTTTACGAGTTTAATCTACGGATTTTCTATCATTGTGGGTTATTTCGTGATGATGCCAGAATTTAAAGAGGTAATCTGTAATTTTCCGAAGTTTGGGTTCCATCGTGCAACTGTGTCAAAGTTCAGGAGGGATTTTGAGCAATTATCCCTTCTTGTGTTTCTCCTTTTCTGTTTCTTACATGAAGTATCTTTTTTATGGACGATTTTTTCGGCATACTTTATGTCAATCGAAAGATGAACAAAATTATAGGGATTTATGTGTTAAGAGTTCTAAAACATATCATGAAAGTGTAATTAAATTTTTTTTTGACATATTCTATGCTAATCGAAAGATGAAGAAAATTATAAGGACATATGCACTATAACTTCTAAAAATTGTCGCGAAAGTGCATCAAGTTCTAAAATTTTTAAAAAATATGATCAAATCCTAAAACTTTTCAAATTGGTGCCGACTCTCTTTGTTAACACTATCAATTTGTCTAATAAAAAATGATGACATGGCATTTTTAAATTAATTTTTTTCCAATGTGGCCTTTTTATTACTTTTTGCTTCAAATCTTATTTAAATAATAGTAAAAAAACCTAAAATAATTTTAAAAAACAAAACTAGGAAAAAAAATTTAAAAGAAAGTTGCAAGATAGCAGCTGGGTGCTGGCACCATCACCCATCACCAAAGGGATCAGCGAAGGTCGCTAGCCTTAGGTGATAGAAAGGGGACGGCCCTCATCGACCTAGGTGAGGCCATCATCGGCCTAGGCAAGGGTTGGTGAGGCTTGCCTAAATCTAGGTGACGCCTTGATTTGGGCCAGTGCGACTCAACCAAATCTAAGCGACACCAGTCCTCGCCTGTGGCCAACAAGACTCCCTAGCCCCAGGTGAGGCCTCACAAACCCCAAACAAGGGGTGATGACCCTTGCTAGGCCCAAGGGAGGGCCAACGTCGCCTAAATTCGAATGAGCCTCACCCGGACCTAGGGAGGGTCCCTATTGCCAGCGAGGCTCAATTGGGCAACACTAGCCCTCAACCAGGGCTAGTGATGGTCGACCTATGGCACCCAATATCCAAGTACTTATCGTACATTGTTGCTAAAATAAGAGAACTATACTCAAGAATATTCTGATAATAAATTGCAACTATAACGATTATGCTAGGCTAGAATATAAGAAACTAAGCTGTCTCCAACTCTAATTATCATCAACCTTGTCTCTGTACATAACGGGAGATGGAACTTGTTGGAGAAAATTTCCTTGCGTGTTTTGAAGCTAATAAAACATTTCCATCAGTCTAGCCTGAAGACTTGCAGACTCTGTAGTCAAAGCCTGAAGACTGCCGACCCACCAAACTCAAAATTCAAAGTCTATCTTCATTGACAGTTTCTAGACCGTCGAAGAAGTCTTATCCAAAAATGAGTATTTCGTTAAAGATTTGATTCTATTGTCTGAAGAAGATCTCTCAGCTGGATATAGCATCTTGGAATCTATTATTCGTTTTGATTTCAATTCAGATAATTTAGATCCGTTGATTGGCGAAGCATACTTGGAAGGTTCTACTTATGGAAACCTAGATCCTGATTGTATAGGCGAGCATAATTGGTGGGCTATCGTCATATTCCTTAAATGACTCAAAATCTCCCTAATTGATTCTGTCCAACGGGTAGATTGGAAGAGCTTCTTTGGTAAGTGCCAACGGGTATGAAGACATAGAGGAGTATATAAGGAAGATGTTCCAGTTATTCAAGTGTGTGTACGTTAGAAGAATTCCAAAGTCTAAAGCTCCTTGTTGTTAGAGAAATCCCTTATGATGTTTTGAAGATGACAAAGTAAATCAAAGGCTACTAACATGTTTGATGATTAAGTAATAGACCATGTAGATGATAGAACATAATATGTCCAAAGTATATTTTGAAGATTTCCAGACTTCTGTGTCAAAGTTTGAAGATTGCCAGACTTTAGTGTCAAAGTCTGTTCTACATCATAAGTCTGCCAACTCTGACAAATTCCAGACTGAACGTGAACGAAGAACTAGAAGACAAACTCTATGCTGAAGCTGAACTTATTCAGATTGTGTTCAGACCTTAAAGTTAAATCTGTTCAGAAGCAGAATATGTTCAGACTCATATTGTAAAGTCTATTACTATCAGACTTTACATCCAGATTCGACCAGAACGTAATACAAGCTCAATCATATAATGGCTAGTAATCTGGTTTGGATTCCACATTAAGATTGATTTGATTAACTCAATCTAATTGATTGACGATTGGATCTTGAAGACAAGAACTTTCTACTCAATCTAATTGATTGACAATTGGATCTTGAAGACAATAACTTTCTATACGAATAAGCTTTACTTATGGAAACCAATATTCTGTTTATATGGGCGATTGGAATCAATTTGTGATTCTACCTTTGTCACTCAACGGCTACCAAATCTTCTCGATATAGAGCTGTCCAATGGGTAGATTGGAAGACGATCCTCGAGATACTGTCCAATAGCTAGTTTGGAAGTGGAGAAGTATTTAAGGAGATGAATGACCGATGAGCAAATAAGAGACTGAGCGTAGAATTTATAATTCCAAAGTTTGAGCAACCTTCGATCATACACTTGTCTCTTGTGAGCTTAAACGTTTGTCATCGTGAGAGAAATACTAAAAGAGTGACTTAGTGAGATAGTGCGATCTACTAAGTGTTTGCACTCAAAGTTGTAATCTCTTGTTGATTACATAGTGGAATCCAGCCAAGAAGGCTGTTAGCGTGGGAGAGTGGATGTAAGCTTGGATTAAGCCGAACCACTATAAATCTTGTGTTCTTATTCTCTTTCCTCAACTTATTTATTTTGTTCGTAATTCTATTTAACTACTATAATCTGATCTCGCTCAAAGTCCGTTGCTCTTCAAACTCAGTTTCAAAAGTCTATTGTTATTCAAACTCAGATTAAAAGTAAAAGTTTTCATTACATTTTGCAGAATCTGTTTTTACACCTATTCACCCCCCTCTAGGTGTTTATACTAGCACTTTCAATTAGTATCAGAGCTAAGTGCTCGGTTTATAGAAGTGTTTTTACTTTTGAGCTAAAGATCTTTTATAGCTAGTATCTTGGCACCAGGGCTTATGGAAGGACAAAGTGACACCAGGCCATCATATTTTGATGGAAAGGAATACAGCGTGTGGAAGAACAAAATGAAAGCATTCCTAAGATCTAGAGATCCCTTGCAATTGGATGTGTGGAAAAAGAAATCAATCCCATTGCTGCATCTACATCAAATAAGATTGGCAAAGACAAAGAAACCAAACCTCCCGCTTATATGTCTCGGACGGAGTTGTCCAAAAGAGAAGTGCTTGATGCTAAAGCCATTTATTCTTTATATTGCGCTTTGTCTCCTATTGAATATAACAGAATCTCTTCATGTGAAACAACAAAAGAAGTTTGGAATAGGCTTTATGTTACATATGAAGGGATTGATCGTGTAAAAGAGACAAAAGTAAACTTTCTACTCAACAAATATGAATCCTTCAAGATGAAGCAAGAAGAGTCGATTGGAGATATGTTCGATCGTTTTACAGAAATTGTAAACGGTTTGGTATATCAAGGTCATATAATTTCTTCCCCAATGAAGGTCAACAAACTCTTGTGAGGTCTCTCAAAAGATTGGAATCATGTCAAAACCTCAATCCGGGAGACTCAGAGGATTATGCTACTCTCCATTGATGAATTGATCGGCACTCTTCAATCCCATGAAGTGGAACAACTCAAGGATGAAGATCCCGAAAGTAAGAAATCTATTGCTTTAGTATCTAACGTTGTTTTTGATGAAACAGACTCAGAAAATGACATAGACGACGAAGAACTTGCTTTTATGATCAAGAAATTCAAAAAGTTGAGTAGAAAATGAAGGAAGTTTAGTGAAAGAAGACAATACAAGCAAAATGGCCAGAAAAGAACAATGAAAGAAAATGATGAGCAAGGAAATATATGCTTGATGGCACATTCAAAATCTAAGTCTAACTCAGACACAGACTCAGAATCAAAGTCTAACTCGGATACAGACTCAGAATCCGATGAGGAAATCGAGGTAAGCTATTCAAAAGTTCCTCTCAAAGTTTCAAAGTATATAAATGAGCTTTGCTCAAATCTCAAATCTTTTCTTAAAATGATCTCCGAACTTAAAAAGGAGAATTGTCGGCTTAGGCAATAAGATCTTTCTCGAAAAGAAAAGTTTGAACTTTTGCAAAAAAAATTTCTACAAATAAAAGAAAATCGAGATTTACTTGTTAAAGAAAATGATTCTTTGAAGAAAGAATTTTCAAATATTTCAACAAGATTTTCAAATGGATCAAAAACATTAGAACATATCTCCATACAAGTTCCTTACTATAATAAGTCGGGACTTGGTTTCAATAAGGAAAATAATTCTCTAATAGATTTTCCTAAAGTCAATGAGAGACTTAAACAAAGACCTTCTAGACTTGCGTACAAGAAGCATTTCCAAAGAATCCTTACAAAATCTGTTAGTCGAAAAGCCTTCAAATGTTCAAATTGTGGAGATTTGGAACACTTTGAGAAAGAATGTCCTAAAGTCTAGAGACCTATTAAAAAAGATTAGATAAAAGCAACATATTCTACTAACTCTCATGGACCCAAGAAAAAATGGGTACCAAAGAAAAGATGAGTTATTTTTGCAAGAAATAAAGAAGAAGAAGAAAGAGAGTTTGGTAAGAATTGTGTATATTTTTTTCTCAATTTGATTTGAGTACAAAATTTAAAAATTCTCTTATGATTGATATTCGATATATCCTTGGTTGATTGAGATTTATAATGATCATATTTTGCTTTATTGAAGAAAGAATCGTATGATTTTTTTTTGTGATTCGAGATTTGATTTGATACGTGTGATTATTTTTGATATCCTACTTAGAAACAAATGAATTTATTTGGTTTGATTTTATACTCTCAGATTTAATCATATTTTGCAAAGTAAAAATCTGTTTTACATGATATTAAATTATTATGCAAGATCTTTCTAGATATTCAAGGATTTTATTCTCTCTGATTTTATCGTATTATGACTAAGTGAGAATTTATTTTTCAAGATATCATTGTGCATAATATTCTTTCTTTGAACACTTTGTTATGATGAATTAAGAAAGAATATTTGATTATGGAGATTTTATATTTTGCTCTAACGAAATGGAAGGATTCAAATTGATGGATACCAAAAAGGAAATGAGTTGATTGCAAGAAATTTTTTAAGGGAAGAATGATCGCAAATCTATGCAAATCATGATGGAATCAGAAATTCATCTCATGCGAAAATTGGTAATGATTTCTTTTGGTATATCTCAAACATATACTTTGTGTAAGAAAATAATTTTTAATCATCGGCCTTGTAAATTTTTACGTGCATTTATCATGATTTTGAACGATTGCTTATCATTTATATTGCAAATATTTCTTCTCATAAATAAGGCATTGCAATATGTTTTACTTGATTTGGCACGTGATAGCAATCAATAATATATATCTGAAATTTATGCTCAAGGAAATCCCTTTGATCTCGAAAAATATTATTGCATATTCATGTATATTCTTGCTATATTCTTAAAAGATATTTTATATCTAGAAAGTTTGATCAGCAAATTAAAAGAAGATATTACGTGACTTTTTTGCAAAGATTATTATCTATTATACAAGAAGTTGCAAGTGACAAAAGAATCCTCTATATGGATTTTGGAAAGCTTCATCAAAAAATTGAGGAGATTCTATACTATCTTCTGGAGGTTCAAAAATTCCCTTCCTTGTGCAAAGTTTTTGCAAATTGTTAAGGAAATCCCTAATGTGTCATACAAAAGGTTGAATAGTTCTGAATTTTTAATTTTATATATGCTATTCAATTTATTTATTTGAAAAAATGGCATTATATATTACGTGAATATTATTACAGCTTATTTGTGGAAAAAGTTCGTTAAGTTTATGCAAGTTGAATTCGAGAAGAGCTTGATTGAAGAAAAAAAAATTTTGCCTCGAATTTCAAAATGCAAGTGATCGTTGCGGATGTTGTTGCTACAAAGGAAATACTGGAAAAATATTCTGTTCAACGTGCACAAGCAACAATTGTTTCCATTCGTAAATATTGTCATAATCACAGGGGGAGAACGTGAATCCAAGAGAAATGAAAGAATCGTGATCATCTCAAAAAGGCAACAAATTGAGGGGGAGCCTTGATCAATTATGGACAAATCTTTTTGGATTGATTGTGATCTTGTTATGGAATGAAGGAAAAGGTAAATGCGTCAGAATTTAAATTTAAAAAATCCGGTTAGTACATCTCTTATTACCTTTTGTCATTAACAAATATTTTATTGATATTATCATTTTATTATGACAAAAATGATAAGTGAATTTTATAATGTATCTGTGATTTTTATTGGATATTTGCTGATATATATGATCGAACTAAGCTATATTGCATATTTTTAATATTCGATTTACTTTATAAAAGCTGATTTTTGGAAATTATGCAAGACATATTTGTTATCATTTTATATTCTCTACGTGATACTTTTTCCATTATTATCGCTTTTTGATTATGACAAAAAGGGGGAGAAGATATGAATATGCATATGTGTTGATAGGTTGATATTATTGCATATTATTGAGCTGCGATTATTTTTCTATATGTTCTTATACTCAATCTATTTGCTATCTTATGATATCCTTTGATTTAAATTAATATTTTTAAAAGTATGTTTACAAATCTGCATATTCAGAAATTGTTTTGTCATTATTAAAAAATGGGAGATTGTTAGTAAAATCTCTTATGATATTCTGAAAATGACAAAATAAATCAAAGGCTACTAATATGTTTGATGGTTAAGTAATAGACCATGCAGATGATAAAACATGTAAATGATATGGTCAAAGTCTGAAGACGGCCAGAAGACTGAACGTAACATATGTCCAAAGTATATTCTGAAGATTTTCAGACTTTTGTGTCAAAGTCTGAAGACTACCAAACTTTAGTGTCAAAGTCTATTCTACATCATAAGTCTGCCAACTCTGACAAATTCCAAACTGAACGTGAATGAAAAACCAAAAGACAGACTCTATGCTGAAGCTGAACTTATTCAGACTGTGTTCAGACCTTTTAGCTAAATCTGTTCAGAAGTAGAATATGTTCAAACTCAGATTGTAAAGTCTATTGCTATCAGACTTTACATCCAGATTCGACAGAACGTAATACAAGCCCAATCATATAACGACTAGTGATCTAGTTTGGATTCCACATCAAAATTGATTTGATTGACTCAATCTAATTGATTGACGATTGGATCTTGAAGACAAGAACTTTCTATACGAAGAAGCTTTACTTATGGAAACCAATATTCTGTTTATATGGGCGATTTAAATCAATTTGGGATTCTACCTTTGTCACTCAAGGCTACCAAATCTTCTAGATACATAGTTGTTCAATGGGTAGATTGGAAGACGATCCTTGAGATACTGTCTAACGGCTAGTTTGGAAGTGGATGAGTATTTAAGGAGATGAAGGATCGATGAGCAAGTAAGAGATAGAGCGTAGAATTTATAATTCCAAAATTTGAGCGACCTTCGATCATACACTTGTCTCTTGTAATCTTAAACGTTTGTGATCGTAAGAGAAATACCAAAAGAGTGATTTAGTGAGATAGTGCGATCTACTAAGTGTTTGCACTCAAAGTTGTAATCTCTTGTTAATTGCATAGTGGAATCCAGCCAAGAAGGCTATTAGCGTGGAAGAGTGGATGTAGGCTTGGATTAAGCCGAACCACTATAAATCTTGTGTTCTTATTCTCTTCCCTCAACTTCTTTATTTTGTTCGTAATTCTATTTAACTGCTAAAGTATGATCTCGCTCAAAGTCCACTGCTCTTCAAACTTAGTTTCAAAAGTCTGTTGTTATTCAAACTCAGGTTAAAAGTAAAAGTTTTCACTGCATTTTGCAGAATTTGTTTTTATACCTATTCACCCCCATCTAGGTGTTCATACTAGCACTTTCACTTATTCTTAGTCAATTCAATTGTTGAGCGAAAAGTTGTACTTAAAAGAGAGTTTATACTTCTGTGAGACCTTGAGAAAGTGTAGCAAAGTCTCTACTCTATAGAATTGAGGAAGAGCTATACTGTAACAACTCTTTTGATTCTTAGTGAAATCCAGCCAGTGGGCTATTAGTGTGGAAGAGTGGACGTAGGCTTAGATTAAGCCGAACCACTATAAACTTTGTGTTCTTATTATCTTCCCTAAGCTCTTTTACTTTGATCATAACTCTATTTGATTATTAGATTCTAATTTCCTTTTCATAATATATTTCTAAACAGAATTGGTTTAAAAGTAAAATTATATACTTTATTCTGTAAAATTTGTTTTCGCACTTATTCATCCCTTCTAGGTGCTCGTACTAGCTTTCACAGAACTAAGGAGGAGGATTTGTACAAAAAACACTAGGGAAAGCAAACACTATGTATCCCGCCTCTTGTCACTCATATACACACATGGTCAAAAAACAAAAATCACTCCCAAAAGTTAGGCGCTCATCGATCACCACCTACACTGCTGGGCTACCACCATGGCTTGGACCCTCATCGTACAATGTTAGAGGTCCCATCAGCCAACCTCTCTTGCTTGCGTATAGCGCTACAAAGACTAGGTATGCTGGCCGAGTTGGAGCCCCTGTGTCCACTGTCAAGCAGGAGGTACACTTGACAAAGGTCACGCCTGGAAACTGCCGGTCGTGGATCTCCTCCTGTCGCCATACGAAATCAGATGGAGAGCCATAGAGGATAGTTGTGGTGGTAGCGGGTGGAGTGGAGGACATCTTCTAATATGAAGAAAAGACACCATAAACAAGTGTGAGTTTTAAAATAAAACTCAGCAAGTAAGCTAGTAGTCCTAGCTTGGGGGTTGGTTGCTAACGAGTAAATAGTTCACCAGGTACCAACCACGGGGTTCAGCTAGGAGTTTGTACTATTCGCCCAAAGGTAAATCCAATGCTAAAATAAGAGACTATTAAGTGTGGTTCCCATTGACAATTGAATTAAAATAGAAAAGAAACTATCTAATTGCCATGTCTATATGGGTTTGGCTACAACAATCACCCAGGGGAAGATCACACCCCGCCCTGTACCCCTCGCACCTAATCTGGCATCGCAAGGTCCCCTGAGGAAGTTATTCAACCTTCCTTAGTCCTCTGGAGAGTACACCATCACTCACTTTCACCCCTCTCCAGGCATCTCGACACCCGGGGCCTCCCATCGGCTTCTTGGCCGACTACACAACATATGTATTCTCATCTTGTTGCAACACTAAACAATTCCCGTGCACAAAATAGCTTAGAAACTAAGATAACGAAACCCCGAACTCATCCGAGAGGCTTGGACTAAGCTTTGTCGTTGTCTCTTAAACTAGACTTTACTTAATATGCTATGAACAAAATAAATGAAAGTCAAGAAGTTCTCAACCTAACTTAGGACCATTTAGTATGCACAAGGTGACTAATGCAAATAATAAAAGCAAGCCAAATATTTCTACCAATCTCACATCACAATGGCAAGCTCACGGCCTCATTCCTAATTCACCTATAAAATCTGGATCAACACACCAACTCACGGCCTATTCTGATCTACCCATGAAACCAAATTCAGGACATTAAGTTTGCGGCCTCACCTCCACCGTGACCTCGTCGACCAAAGCAAAGACTTGGCACCTCATCTTCTTTCCCGTTCACGGCTCTCTCTCTCTCTCTCTCTCTCTCTCTCTCTCTCTCTCTCTCAATCACCCTCTCATTCGTGGTCTCTCTCTCCTCTGAACTAACCGAACACTACCCAGCTCATTGCATCACTCTCCTACTCACTTGAGACTCACGGTTTGCTCACAAAACGCACTAGACTTCACCTGACCCCACCGAGCTTACGGACCACACTTGCTCTCACTTCGAACCTCTTAAATTACTAACCCAACATTCGGCGCACTATCCTTTCTCTCACTCAGGCCTCATGGACATAGCCCACACGGCTTGCACCACCACCCTGCGATCACTACGCATTATCCAGCCTGATGACACTACTTTTTTTCACTCCAAGCCCCACGGACACACGTGTACTGCTTTCGGACTTCACCGCTCATCGCTCGAGCTCCCTTCCTAAGCATTTCAGACCAAGTAACTAGCTTGGGGAGATCCGGTCTCCCCAAGGACATAGTTTCAGTGTTTCCCGAGCTACTCAAATCACCTCGATCCTCAAGGTGCGTTTGTTTAATGAAAAAATCAATGATTAAGGAAAATATTTTCTTGAAAAATACTTTCTAGGGTTAGTTTTCTTTTGTTTGGTCTATATCATTGAAAACATTTTTTTCCTGTTTGGACCTCATTGAAAAATGCTTTCTCTCAAATAAAAAATGAAATTTTTAAATAAATATTTATTTTTCAATTTTTAAATAAATATTTAATTTTCATTTATTTTTCCTTTTTTCCCTTCCCTCCTAGCCACCTCCTCACCTAACCCATCGTCCCTTCCTCCTGTCCACCGCCACCTTCGACAACCTCACCTCCCTCTACAACAATTCCGTCCACCGAAGCTCAGCCAAGCTCCAAGCACAGGCACAAGCCGGCGAGCCTTGACCATGCTTGAGGTCTAGGTGCACGCGTCGCAAACAAGGACGAACCTGGCCTCTTACTAGAAGAAGGCGCAAGCACACCGAACAAAGAAGCATCAGAGCTCCCCAACAAGGCAAACAATGGCGAAGGGGAACTCGACGCGAACGGCAACGGACCAGAGTTCGCAGTAGGCTGAGCCATTCCAAAGGGCGACGATCCTCCAGACGCGATCGACGATAGCATACCAAAGAGCATCGGCGCCGAAGTTGCCGGCGTGGAGCCGAATCCTTTGGAGAATGAAGGTGCAGAAGACGCCGACGAAGAGGAAGAGGAGGGAGCAAAGCCAATGGGAGTGCAGGAGGGGCTAGGGTTGGAGGCGGCGACAGTGACAAAAGGGAGGGGGTGAAGGAGAAGAGAGAGGGGTGGAGGAGTTAGGGTTTACATTCACAGGCAAAGAAAGAAAAGAAAAAAAAGATATAATAATAACAAATTCAAAATTTTTAATTAGAAAAATTTTTTAATAATAAATTTTTCATTAAGTAAGGACCTTAAAACATTTTAAAAAACTTTTTCCGGTTCTTTCAAAGGGGAAATTGTTTTCCTGAATTTAAGCTTTGAAAGGAAAATATTTTTTGTTAATTAAGAAAATATTTTCCGTTGACTCATTTTCTTAAATGAACCAAATACTAGAAAATGAGGAAAATATTTTTCGAAAATTGTATTTCGCAAAACAAACACACCATTCATTTACAAACCATAAAATCACCACCGGAAAATGAAACTTAGAGGCCCACTTGCTTTGGTGAATTTTGCCATTACTTTAGCAAACCCACCTCGTCCCCAAAAACAAAGAAAAAAAGAAACTCTCGTCACGAAATTAACGTGTGTAACAATTAAAAAAAAACCTTAACGATCGGTGATTTGACTTCAAATGCGTAATATATGTTTTGTTCCTACCCAAGCCCACTGGCAAATAATTTCCCTTTTTTTCCTCTATTTTCCTTACGTATTTCCATTCACAAGGACGAATTGGAGCCATCCACGTTTTTCACCAAATATGCATGCGCAAGAAATACTATTTTGGCTTCTTCTTTTCTCAGCTCGAGTAGTTGTGGCAAAACAAATTGAACGGTGATTAAATGCGAGATGATATTCGGAGGCTAACGGGTATATGAGTTAATTCGTGAATATTCCCGACGGTCCTTTTATTTTCTTTATTATTATCATTGTTATTATTCTGACTGATTTCTACAATGCCGTATGGGAAAGCTATGAAGCACAAACACGTTATACGTGCTTCCGTATCGTGTCCGACACGTGTCAGAGCATGTCGTACATGTTGACACGTTCGGACACGCTTGAACACACATTGACCGCATGTCAGATTTGTCGACATGGTCAACTTTTGTCGACACGTTTCAACATGCGTGTCCCAAAGACAATGGAGGATGGAAGCGAGGGTGAGGGAGCAGAGACGAGGCCACGAGCGACGACGAGCCCGCAACAGCGAGAGATGGCGAGAGAAAGAACAGAGACTAAGGCGAGGGCCACCACTTTGTGATACTGCGATGGATTGGCGACGAGGCTACAGCGGCGAGGGAGGAAGGGTTGGAGGTGAGGCGGTGAACGATTGTGATGAGGACCGAGAGCAAGCAGTGATCGAGAGGAAGAGGAGAGGAGAGGGTCGTGCAGCAAGGAGGAGGAGAAGAAGGGCGCTGCTAGGGTTTTGAGAAGGAAACTAAAAGAATAAAAAAGGGATTTGGCATTAGGGGTGATTGGGTCTAGGGTGGGTAGGGCCTAGATCTGAACCTTGTACCTGACCCTGTTATAATCGGTTCCCATTTTTTGGACCCTATACCCAACCCTGTTTGTATTGGACCATATACTCGACCTACCCTATTTTTCTAGTCCGGTTCCAAGGTCAACCATGTTTTCATTAGAACTTGTTTTGCAATTTCCTAATATCCTATACAATTTCGAATTTTATATTAATATGCGAGAAAATAACGTAATTCTCCTAATTTGTATTGAAATATTAAATATTTGTAATAAATAAATACATGAAATTTTTGACTAAAAGAAAATTTAGGATCCACATGGCTAATTATAATAAATAAAATCATAAGGCAAAGAATTAGCAACAAACATGAGTCTAATATTAGTCTTATTCCCACAACTACTACATGAAGCTACTCATTTATGCAAGCATAAATTCTCCTACAAAAAAGAAATTAGGCAAGCCAATCCACGTAGTACACAAAAATTTGGCAACAACGAACACCATCCGTCTATCAGACAGTGCGCAAGGGAGCTGATGAGGGAGGGAAGCAAGTGAGGAAGATGAACGACAAAAGATGAATGCCGTGCATGTTTTAGAGAGACAAGAAGGAAAATATCGTGTGATTGTGGGAGTAAGAATAGAAATAATGGGAAAAAATAGGGTTTTGGAACTATACTTACAAAATCGGTTCCTAAACCGGTTCCAAAACCAGTCCGAGAATCGGTTCCTAAGTGAGTGTCATGACCTATTTTTTCGGGTGCACTACCTAAAACTAGATTAATGGACTACTAAGTCTTTAACTTAGCTCGAGCTCTCCCAAGCCTATACCAATTCACGACTTAAGGTTCAAGTTTTTTTTTTTAACATGCAAAAGATTATTATTTAGGAGTCGCCACTAATCAATTTTTGGTTGGTCGATTAGACACCTAAGTAAAATAAAGGGATATTTATTTTACTCATACGAACCAGAGATTAAGGGTACGAGGATTTGGTTACACTAGAGTTTTCTAATGCCTTTTCGGTACCATTTCTTTTAATTTTCAAAATATTTTTGCGGGCAGCTTGAATTTATTTTAACCTAAATCACTATTATGCAAAAATGTGATCACACAGATACTCAAGCGTTATTAAAACATTCAAATAAATAAATTGCATCACACAAAGCAAGCAATCATTTTTTTTTTTTTTTTTTTTGGTTTTCTTAAAAATTAGAATTCTTTTATAAAAAAATGCATTTTTAAACTAAATGACTTAATCTTTTTAATATGCAAATTCTAATTAAATTGGCCTATTATGCAAACTAATTATTATGCACCTCATGACCTAACTTCACTAATGAACAAATTCTGATTAAATAATCCTATTATGCAAACTAGTTAACATGCACCTAGATTTTTGTATTTTTGTATTTTTTATTGAAGTTTAGAATTTATGAAAACCCTACTTAATCTATTTTAAAAGGATAATTTTTCTAGTCTATTCTAGGGATTAATTTGACTTAACCCTATCTTATCTTAGAAAACTATTTTTTTGAAAAATGAGATAATTAAAATGTGCGAGCATTATCTAAAAAATTAATTTAGGTCCAACCCTAACTTATTCTAAAAATGCAACCCTAAAAATGTAATCCTAAGAAATTCTAATTTATTAAACATACATGTCTGATTTACTAAACCTATATGCTTATGCAGAATTTTGATTTTTTGATTTTTTGATTTTTTAGGTTTTTTTAAAAGATAAGTAATTATTAAATAAATATTAAATCTAAATTATCATCAAAGTAAAGGATTAAAATAATTGAGAAAATAACATGTTATCTCACAGGTTAAATTAACGATTATTCTAACCCTAATCATCACGACAAAGAGATCAAAATAATTAAAAATCCGATCCGAAATCTTATGAATCAAATTAATAATTATAATGATTTTACAATTAAATTCTACCAAAAAGCCCAAAGATTAATATAATTAAAAAAATAATCTGATGTCTCTTAAATTAAATTAATAATTACAATAATTCCGGGTAAAATCCCTATGATAATACCTACAAAATTCATAAAATGGAAACCACCTTATAATAATAACGAAACTTTAAAAAAATAATAAAATAACATAAAATAAAAATAAACTAAACTACCTAAAGTGGCGCTCAAGGAGGACGGCGGCGCAATGATGGGAGTAAGCGCGGGGCGGACCGGCTAGCCGATGGGCGAGCGGAGTCGCGAGGCGGTGGTGGCGCGGGTTGAGGCGTGGCGGCGGAGCTGCGGACGTCGCTGGTGCAGGCGCGGGTGAGGTGGCGGGAGTAGCGATGGCAGTGAACAATGGCTTCGCGGGCTACTACAGGGGCGCGAAGGTGCGGCAATCAGCTCGAGTTGTTGGCAAAGGGGCTCCGGCGAGAGCTCAATTGCAGCGGCGTCACGGACGGTGGCCGGTGCGAGACGTCGGAGCGAGCTCGCGGGTGCAGAGGCGCATTGGTGTCGATTGCTGCAGAGGCAAAGAGGACGGGCAAAATGCAAAGCAGGTGCAGAGGCGAGGGGAGTGCGTTGCTGGAGTAGTGAATGGAGACCGGCAAGCGCTAGGCTGAGGCGAGCGTCGGAGGTGGTCTGGGTGGTGGCGAGCGGTGACGGCGAGAGGACGCGGAGGCGGTGTTGCTGCGGGTTGTGTCGGACGTGTTAGGGAAATCCCTTATGATGTTTTGAAGATGACAAAATAAATCAAAGGCTACTAACATGTTTAATGGTTAAGTAATAGACCATGCAGATGATAGAACATGTAAAGGATATTGTCAAAGTCGAAGACGGCCAAAAGACTCGAACGTAACATATGTCCAAAGTATATTCTCGAAGATTTCCGGACTTCGTGTCAAAGTTCAAGCGCGACTTTAGTGTCAAAGTCTGCATTCTACATCGAGAAGTCCGCTCACTCGACAAATTCCGGATCGAACGTGAATGATGAACCGAAGACAGACTACATCTTTGAAGCCGAAATGGGTACAGACCTTAAAGCTAAATCTGTTCAGAAGCAGAATATGTTCAGACTCAGATTGCAAAGTCTATCGCACTCAAACTCAGATTGTAAAGTCTATTGCTCTCAGACTTTACATCCAGATTCGATAGAACGTAATTCAAGCCCAATCATATAACGGCTAGTGATCTGGTTTGGATTCCACATCAAGATTGATTTGATTGACGATTGGATCTTGAAAACAAGAACTTTCTATACGAAGAAGCTTTACTTATGGAAACCAAGATTCCGTTTGTATGGGCGATCGGAATCAATTTGGGATTCTACCTTCCTCACTCAACGGCTACCAAATCTTCTAGATACAGAGCTGTCCAATGGGTATATTAGAAGACGATTCTCTTCTAGATACAGAGCTGTCCAAGGGCAAAGTAACACAAGACCACCATATTTTGATGGAAAGGAATATGATGTGTGGAAGAACAAAATGAAAGCATTCCTAAGATCCAGAGATCCCTTGCAATGGGATGTTGTGGAAAGAGGAATCAACACCATCGCTGCGTCTACATCAAATAAGAATGGCAAAGACAAAGAAAGCAAACCCCCGCTCCTATGTCTCGGATGGAGATGTCCAAAAGAGAAGCGCTTAATGCAAAAGCTATTTATTCTTTATATTGTGCATTGTCTCATGCTGAATATAATAGAATCTCTTCATGTGAAACAGCAAAAGAAGTTTGGGATAGACTTCATGTTACATATGAAGGGACCGATCGTGTAAAAGAGACAAAAGTAAACTTCTTGCTTGGCCAATATGAATCATTCAAGATGAAGCAAGGAGAGTCAATTGGAGATATGTTCAACCGTTTTACAGAAATTGTAAATGGTTTAGCATATCAAGGTCAGCAAATTTCTACCCCGATGAAGGTCAACAAACTCTTGCGAGATCTCTCAAAAGATTGGAATCATGTCAAAACCTCAATCCAGGAGACTCAGAGGATTATGCCACTCTCCGTTGATGAATTGATTGGCACTCTTCAATCCTATGAAGTGGAACAACTCAACGATGAAGATCCCAAAGGTAAAAAGTCCATTGCTTTAATATCTAACGCTGTTTTTGATGAAACAGACTCAGAAAATGACATGAACGACGAAGAACTTGCTTTTATGATTGAGAAATTCAAAAAGTTGAGTAGAAAATGGAGCAAATTCAGTGGAAGAAGAAAATACAAGCAGAATGGCCAGAAAAGGACAATAAAAGAAGATGATGAACAAGGAAATCTATGCTTAATGGCACATTTAGAATATGGGTCTGACTCAAACACAGACTTAGAATCAGAGTCTGACCTAGACACAGACTCAGAATTCGATAAGGAAATCGAGGTAAGCAATTCAAAAATTCCTCTCAAAGTTTCAAAGTATATAAATGAACTTTGCTTAAATCTCAAATCTTCTCTTAAAAGGATCTACGAACTTAAAAAGGAAAATTTTCAACTTAGGCAACATGATCTTTCTCAAAAAGAAAATTTTGAAATTTTGCAAAAAGATTTTCTACAAACAAAAGAAAGTCGAGATTTACTTGTCAAAGAAAATGATTCTTTGAAGAAAGAATTTTCAAATATTTCGACAAGATTTTCAAATGGATCAAAAACATTAGAGCATATCCTTTCTATACAAGTTCCTTACTATAATAAGTCGGGACTTGGTTTCAATAATGAAAATGATTCTCTAATTAATTTTCCTAAAGTCAAGGAGAGACTTAAACAAAGACCTCCAAAGACATTTTACAAAAATCATTTTCAAAAAGTGTTTGTAAAACCTGTTGGTGGAAATAACGTCAAGTATTCAAATTGTGAAGATTCGGAACACTTTGAAAAAGATTGTCCTAAATTCTAGAGACCTATTAAAAAAGATTAGATAAAAGCAGTATATTCTACTAACTCTCATGGACCCAAGAAAAAATGGGTACCAAAGAAAATATGAGTTATTTTTGCAGGAAATAAAGGAAGAGAAGAATGAGAGTTTGGTAAGGAATGTATATGTTTTTTCTCAATTTGGTTTGAGTACACAATTTAAAATTTCTCATTATACTTGATATTCGATATATCCTTGGTTGATTGAGATTTTATAATGATCATATTTTGTTTCATTGAAGAAAGAATCGTATTATTTGTTTGTGATTCATAAGTTGAGATTTGATTTAATACGTGTGATCATTTTTGATATCATGCTTAAGAGACAAATGAATTTATTTGGTTTGATTTTATACTCTCAGATTTGATTTAATAAGTGTGATTATTTGAGATAATTCAAATTATTTTGTCTAAATTTATTCTCTCAAATTGTCATATTTTGCAAAGTAAAAATCTGATTCTACGTGGTACTAATTTTGCAAGATATTTTTTTTATGAGATACTCAAGGATTTTATTCTCTATGATTTTATCGTATTATGACTAAGTGAGAATTTATTTTTCAAGATATTATTATGCATAATATTCTTTCCTTAAATAACATGTTATGATGAGTTTAGAAAGAATATTTGATTATCTATGAGATTTTATATTTTGCTCTAACGTCAAGGAAGGATCCAAATTGATGGATACCAAAAAGGGAAATGAGTTGATTGCAGAAAATTCAATAAGGCAAGAATGATTACAAATCTACGCAGATTTTGGAGCAATAAGAAAAGAATCTCATGCGAAGATTGGTAACATTTTTTTTTAATCAATGGTATATTTGAAACATATACCTGGGTAAGAGAAATTTTTTTTCCCGCCTTGCAAATTTCTACGTGCATTTATCATGATTTTGGATGATTGTTTATTGTGAATATCTTTTGTTATAATTATAAGGTATTGCAATTTTGGCACGTGACAGAAATATCTATTTTTCTTTTGCAAAATGCATATCTGAAATTTATGCTCAAGGAAATCTCTTTGATCTTGAAAAATATTACTGCATATTCATGGATATTATTGCTATATTCTTAGAAGATATATTATATCTAGCAAGTTTGATCCACAAATCAAAGGAAGATATTACGTGACATTCTTGCAAAGATTATTATCTGTTATATAAGAATTTGCAGGTCACAAAAGAATCTTACATATGGATTTTTGGAAAACTCAATCAGAAAATCATGGAGATTCTATATTATCTTTTGAAAGTTCAAAAATTCTATTCCTTGGCAAAATTTTTGCTTATTGAGGAAATCCCTTATGCGTTGTATGAAAGCTTATTTGTGGAAAAAGTTTGTTAAGTTTATGCAGGTTGAATTCGAGATGAGCTTGGTTAAAGAAAATAAATTTTTGCCTCGAATTTCAAAATGCAAGTGATCGTTGCGGATGTTGCTACAAAGGAAATACTGGAAAAATATTATGTTCAACGTGCACAAGCACCAATTATTTCTATTCGCAAATATTGTCATGATCACAGGGGGAGAAAGCAAATCCAAAAGAAAAGGAAAAGAATCGTGATCATCTCAAAAAGGCAACAAATTGAGGGGGAGCTTTGATCAATTTCGGAAAAATCTTTTTGGATTGATCGTGATCTTATTATGGATGGAAAGAAAAGTAAATGTGTCAGACTTTGTTCAAAAAAAAATCCGGTTAGTGCATCTTTTATTACCTTTTGTCATTAACAAATCTCTTATTGATATTATCATTTTATTATGACAAAAAGGGTAAATGAATTTTATAATGCATCCGTGATTTTTATTGAATGTTTGTTGATATATATGATCGAAGTGAGCTATATTACATATCTTTAATATTCGACTTGCTTTATAAAAGCTGATTTTTAGAAATTATGCAAGACATATTTATTATCATTCTCTACGTGAATCAATTATTATCGCTTTTTGATTATGACAAAAAGGAGGAGAAGATATGAATATGCATATGTGTTGATTGGTTGATATTATCTATGGCATAATATTGAGCTGCGATTATTTTTCTATATATTGTTATGCTCAATATATTTGCTATCTTCTGATATCCTTTGATTTAAATTAATATTTTTAAAAGCATGTTTACAAATCTGCATATTCAAAGATTGTTTTGTCATCATCAAAAAGGGGGAGATTGTTAGGGAAATCCCTTATGATGTTTTGAAGATGACAAAATAAATCAAAGGCTACTGACATGTTTAATGGTTAAGTAATAGACCATGCAGATGATAGAACATGTAAAGGATATTGTCAAAGTCAGAAGACGGCCAAAAGACTGAACGTAACATATGTCCAAAGTATATTCTGAAGATTTCCAGACTTCTGTATCAAAGTCTGAAGATTGCCAGACTTTAGTGTCAAAGTCTGTTCTACATCAGAAGTTTGCTCACTCTGACAAATTCCAGACTGAACGTGAATAATGAACCAGAAGACAGACTCTATGCTGAAGCTGAAATGGGTACAGACCTTAAAGCTAAATCTGTTCAGAAGCAGAATATGTTCAGACTCAGATTGCAAAGTCTATCGCACTCAAACTCAGATTGTAAAGTCTATTGCTCTCAGACTTTACATCCAGATTCGATAGAACGTAATTCAAGCCCAATCATATAACGGCTAGTGATCTGGTTTGGATTCCACATCAAGATTGATTTGATTGACTCAATCTATTTGATTGACGATTGGATCTTGAAGACAAGAACTTTCTATACGAAGAAGCTTTACTTATGGAAACCAAGATTCCGTTTGTATGGGTGATCGGAATCAATTTGGGATTCTACCTTTGTCACTCAACGGCTACCAAATCTTCTAGATACAGAGCTATCCAATGGGTATATTGGAAGACGATTCTCCAGGATACTGTCCAACGGCTAGTTTGGAAGTGGAGGAGTATTTAAGGAGATGAAAGACCGATGAGCAAGTAAGAGATAGAGCGTAGAATTTATAATTCCAAAGTCTGAGCGACCTTCGATCATACACTTGTCTTTGGAGAGAAATACCAAAAGAGTGACTTAGTGAGATAGTGTGATCTACTAAGTGTTTGCACTCGAAGTTGTAATCTCTTGTTGATTGCATAGTAGAATCCAGCCAAGAAGGCTGTTAGCGTGGGAGAGTGGACGTAGGCTTGGATTAAGCCGAACCACTATAAACCTTGTGTTCTTATTCTCTTCCCTATCTCCTCTCTTTTATTTGAAGTTTATTTTATTCCGCATATATTTGCCAAGATTTATTTTAAACACCTATTCACCCCCCTCTAGGTGTTCGTACTAGCTTTCACAGGACGGAAGCGCGGTCAGGGACCAGCAGAGGTGATCAGCAGCAACGCCGGTAGCCCTTTGAGGAAGATGAACAGCAACCTCTTTTCTTTTCTTTTTTTTCTTTTCTTCTTTTTTACCCCTCTCTCACGTCACTTCCTACGTCTCCTCTCTCTGTCTCGTGTACTTTCTGCCCCTTTCAGCCAAAAGCAAAAACTTTCTTTGTTCTTTTTTTTTTTTTTGACTTTGAAAAGACCAAAGGAAATAATAAAAACAAAGGAAACTCTCTCTCCAGTCTCCACAGCTTTCCTTTGCACGAACTTTATCTTGCACTTCTTTTTTGTTCCGAATTTTCGAATTCGCTCCCTGTTGCATGAATTTTTTTTATGAGTTCTTTCTCTTCATTTTCTTTTTTAATTCGCCCCCTTTTTGCACGATTTTTTTGGTTTCCTTTTATAGTGGTTCCGATCGGCCACTTTCTATGAAAAATTTTAAACTTCCATCTTCTGTTGCATTAAATCATGGATGCAAATCGGAGCATGATTTCGCAATCAGTTCGATTTTGCATCGATTCCTTTCATTTTATCAAAAATCCTTGCATTTTATTCGCCTAATTTTCAATTGTTTCTATATTTATCAAAATCTGAATACTCATCAGAATTTCAAACTTCAATGCATAATCAATCAAATCAATTTTCCTCATTTTTATTTTTTTCTTTTCAAAATGCAATTTTATTTTTCCAAAATTAGGTGTCAACAGTGAGTAATCAATTGGACCCAGTTCCCAGACCTGTTTAAATCGGTTTTGAATTTTAGGTACTGGTTCCCAACCCTATTTCCAGGTGAGCTGGTTTGATTCCTGAGTATACCTTGTTCGGTTGCATACCCATGTTTGGCATGTTGGAGGGAGGGGGAAGTGTCAGTGGGAGAGGAAAAGAAAAGTGAAAAAAAATTTGGGGCAAGGGAAAGAGATGAGAGAAAAAGGGAGGAAGTGACAGGAGGGAGAAAATTTGGGGGTGAGAGGAAAGAGACGAGGGGATGGGGGCAAAGAGAGGGAAAGATATGAGAGAAAAAAGGGGGGAAGTGTCATGTGGTGGGGGAGGGAAAATGGCTCGCCCTTCTCCATCCACTGTCCGCACCTCTAGAAGATGGCCCACTGGAATTAAATTTCTGGGACCACAATGTAAATGATTCATGAATTTTAATTTAACGTGTGATATTACTCATGAAATTTTAATTTATGTAATGTGCCCTAAATTTTAGAGGGAAAAAATAATAGTAAAATGTTGTATTTTCTATTGGTCAAATAACAAAATTAATAAAAATGACTTATCATCGACCTCCCTCCTACGATCCAACCATCATCTCTTCTCGCCTCTCCACCCCAGAGAGAGATCCCACGCCAATGGCTCTCCCACTAATCCTCCTCTCCATCCCCGTCCTCCTCCTCCTCCTCGCCCACCAGCTCTACCAGCGGCTTCAGTTCAAGTTCCCACCGGGGCCGCGGGCCTGGCTGGTGGTCGGCAACCTCTACGACATCAAGCCCGTGCGGTGCCGGTGCTTCGCGGAGTGGTCCCAGGCCTACGGGCCCATCATATCGATCTGGTTCGGTTCCTCCCTGAACGTGGTCGTGTCAAGCTCGGAGCTGGCCAAGGAGGTGCTCAAGGAGCACGACCAGCAGTTGGTGGACCGGCACTGAAGCCGAGCGACCGCCAAGTTCAGCAGGGACGGCCAGGACCTCATATGGGCCGACTACGGCCCCCACTACGTGAAGGTGAGGAAGGTGTGCACGCTGGAGCTCTTCAACCCCAAGCGGCTCGAGGCCCTCAGCCCCATCCGGGAGGACGAGGTTGTTGGAGAAATCTTCTTGAAGTGTTTTAAAGCTGACAAATCGTTTCCATCGGTCCAGGTTCCGAAGGCTTGCGGACTCTATTTGTTTAAAGTCCGAAGACCTCCAGGACAGCCAGACTCAATATTCAAAGTCTATCCTCATTGACAGTTTCTAATCCGTTGAAGGAAGGGTATCTAGAACTGGATGTTTTATTAAGGATATGACCTTATCGACTGGAGAAAATCTCTTGGCTGGATATGACTTATCGCAATCCCTTTAAATTGATCGAGATTGATTCGATGGTCAAGGATCCGATGATTGGCAAAATATTCGTGGAAGGTTCTACTTATGGAAACCGAGATCCTGATTGTATGGGCGAACAGGATTGATGGGCTATCGACATATTCCCTTAATAGCTCGAATAATCTTCTTAAATTGATTCCGTCCAATGGGTAGATTGGAGAAATTCCTTTGGAAAGTGCTAACGGGTATGATGATATAAAGGAGTATAAAAGAAGACGTTCTAAGCTGTTCAAGGAAGTACGCGATAGAAAAATTTCAAAGTCCGAAGCCTCTTGTTGTTTAGTCAATTCACTTCAAATAAAAACTTGTACTCAAGAGTTTATACTTGTGAGAAACCTTAAGGAAGTGTGATAGAATATCTACACTGTGGAATCAAGGAAGAACTGTGCTGTAACATCTCTTTTGTTCATAGTGGAATCCAGCCAATAGGCTGTCAGTGCGAAAGAGTGGACGTAGGTTTAGGATAAGCCACTATAAACCTTATGTTTAATCTTCTCTTCCCTTCTCTTTACTTTACTTTGATCGTAACTCATTTTGATTAAGCAAAAGCGTATTTCCGTTCTATCATCTGCTTAGTATTTCTGTGGTATCCCGAGAAATTGTTTTTCAACCTATTCACCCCCTCTATGTGCTTATACTAGCTACATCAATTGGTATCAGAGCCTGTGTACTCACCTTGTTTGAATGTTTTACTTCAGAGTTAAAGATCCATGGCTAGTATGTTGGCTCCAGGGCTGGTAGAATGGCAAAGCAACACCAGACCGCCTTACTTTGATGGAAAGGACTACAACATATGGAAAAACAAGATGAAGGCGTTCTTAAGATCAAATGATCCTTTGGAATGGGACGTTGTAGAAAAAGGAATCATTCCTAAAGCTGCATCTGTCTCAGAAAGAGGAAAGGACAATGTTGAGTCCAGCGAAATGAGTCAGGAAGAGATAATTAAGAGACAAGCTCTTGATGCAAAAGCAATTTATTCTTTATATTGTGCTTTATCACCTACTGAATATAACAGAATATCTTCTTGTGATACAGCCAAAGAAGTCTGGGATAGATTACACATTACTTATGAAGGAACCGATCGAGTGAAAGAGACCAGAATCAATATTCTCCTCGGTCAATACGAAGCCTTCAGGATGAAATCGGGAGAATCTATAACTGACATGTTTAGTCGTTTTATAGATATCGTGAATGGTCTTGAAAATCAAGGTCAACAAATTTCTGATCCCATGAAAGTAAATAAGCTACTGCGAGGACTCTCCAAGGATTGGAATCACATAAAGACCTCAATCAGAGAGACTCAAAGAATCATGCCACTATCTGTTGATGAGTTGGTTGGAACTCTTCAGTCTCATGAAGTAGAACGAATCAATGAAGACGAAGACCCTAAAGGTAAGAAATCCATTGCATTGAAATCCAATGATGATTCTGATGTTGCAGATTCTGAAGACGATATGGACGATGAGGAGCTTGCTCTCATGATAAGAAGATTTAAAAAGCTGAACAGAAAAGGAAGAAGATTCAATCCAAGGAAACAAGGTTTTCAAAAGCAACAGGCTAAGTCTGTTGAGGATGATGAATCAAACAAAGATGTAGTTTGCTTTGAATGCAAGAAAAAGGGACACATCAGACCCAACTGTCATCTTCTGAGGAAGAAGAAAGGAAAAGCTGAAAAGTATCGAAAGGCTCTTAAAGCAGAAACCTGGAGTGATACAGAATGTGAAGAAAGTGATGATAATTATGCCAACATATGTCTAATGGCATAATCGGATTCAGATTCAAACTCCGAGACAGACTTAGACAGTGAATTTGAGGTGAGTAACTTTAAAATCCATATTAAAGTTTCTAAATACATTAATGAGTTGTGCTTTAGTCTTAAGACTTCTCTTAAAAGGATTTCCGAACTCAAAAAGGAAAATTCTGCCTTAAAACAACAAGAAAATGTTTTGAAAGAAAAGGTAAAATATTTAGATGTGAATGTTTCTTCTCTTAGAGAAAGTGAAAATAATCTTTCAAAAGAAAATGCATTCTTGAAAAATGATATCACAAATATTTCCAAAAGATTTTCTATAGGATCGAGAAACTAGAAAAAATACTTTTCGTTCAAAGACCTTATTTCAACAAATCTGGTTTGGGAATGACTTTGAAACCATTCCTTTAATTGATTTTCCTAAAGTGAAGAAAAGAATCAAACAAAGACCCTCAAGAGATGCTTACAAAAATCATTTTAAAATGACTTTTGTAAAACCGATTGGTCGCAATGCTCTTAGATGTTCAAAGTGCAATAGTACAGATCATTTTGAAAAAGAGTGTCCAATGGTTTGGAAACTTGTTAAGAAAGTATGGGCAAATACAATATATTATACTAACTCCAATAGACCCAAGAAAATATGGGTACCAAAGAAAGTTTGAGTTTTTTTTAAATGCAGTCACTATCAAAAAAAGTAAAATGGTATCCGGATAGTAGATGCTCAAGACATATGATAGGAGATTCAAATTGTTTCATAAAGCTTGTTCAATCGAATGGTGGAAAAGTTTCTTTTGGAGGAAATAGCAAAAGAAGAATAGTAGGACTTGGAACTGTGAAGATTGGAAACCTCACAATAAACAATGTTTCTTTAGTTGAAGGACTCAACTACAACCGCTCGTGTCGCCCAGCTTTGTGATACCGGTTTCAAAATCTACTTTCAAGAGGGAATATGTTCGGAACCGTAAAGACTCTACTCGGTCGTTTATGGGTCGAAGACATGGAAATATCTACCTCTTGGATGTGAAACCAGATGAATCACAGTGTTTAATCTCAATACAAGATGAAGCAAGTTTATGGCACAGAAAACTTGGACACATCAATATGAAGCAGATAGCCAAAATTTCAGCAAAGAAGCTTGTTCGTGGTCTACCCAATTTATCATACCAAAAGTCTGATCTATGTACACCATGTATATTGGGAAAACAGGTAAGAAATTCCTTCAAACCAATAAATCAAGTTTCCACTAACCATGTACTACAACTTCTGCATATGGATCTCTTTGGACCAACCAGAACTCAAAGCATTGGAAGTAAGAAATATTGCCTAGTAATTGTGGATGACTACTCACGATTTACTTGGGTATATTTCCTGGCAAGTAAGTCTGAAACTTTCTCTTACTTTGAAAATTTTGCTAAAAAGGTTCAAAACGAAAAGGGATACGCTATTTCATGTATTAGAACAGATCATGGAGGTGAATTTGAAAATCAAGATTTTGCAAAGTTTTGTGATGAATCTGGTTTTCAGCATATGTTCTCTTCTCCATATACTCCAGAGCAAAATGGAGTTGTGGAAAGAAAGAATAGATCGCTTCAAGAAATGGCAAGAACTCTCTTAATTGAAAGCAACACCTCTTCACGTTTTTGGGCTGAAGCAGTCTTTACAGCATGTTACATTATTAATAGAGTTTTTCTAAGGCCTATTCTAGAAAAAACCTCCTATAAATTATTCAAAGAAAAGAAGCCCATCGTTTCATATTTTCATGTATTTGGATGCAAATGTTTTATACTGAAAAATGCAAATGATCGAGTTGGTAAGTTTGAAGAAAAGTCAGATGAAGGCATCTTCCTTGGATATTCAACCACTAGCAAAGCGTACAAAGTCTACAACAAGAAGACTCAAACAGTGGAAGAATCAATAAATGTCAAATTCCAAGATTCCATTCAAAATGAATCTATTCAGACTCATCTTGAAGAATCTGAACCTGCTCCAGACTCTACAAAGTCTAAATCTCAAGAAGCAGCTCAGACTTTGAAGGAACAGCAGCAAGTGACTGTTGAAGAATCAAGCGAAGGAAGTGATCATCAATCTGACAAATTATCCAAAGAATCGGAAGCATAAGTCCAGTCATCCCAAAGATCTTATTATTGGCGATATCAATGAAGGAATTCGCACAAGATCCAAAAGGCGAGAAGAATCTAGTGCAGTGGCTCTTATTTCTGAAATAGAACCCAAGAGCATAGAAGAAGCTTTATCTGATGAAAGCTGGATTGAAGTTATGCAAGAAGAACTCAGGCAATTCAGTATCAATGATGTCTGGGAATTGTCTCCTAAACCTAAAGGTAAATCTGTTATTGGAGCTAAATGGGTTTTCAGAAACAAGATGGACGAGAAAGGCAAAGTCGTAAGAAACAAAGCAAGACTCGTGGCCAAGGGTTACACGCAAGAAGAAGGGATCGACTATGACGAGACTTACGCACCAGTAGCAAGGTTAGAAGCAATTCGTTTATTACTTGCATTTGCTTGTCATAAAAATTTCAGGTTATTCCAAATGGATGTCAAAAGTGCTTTTCTAAATGGATTCATCCATGAGGAAGTCTATGTGGAACAACCACCTGGGTTTGAAGACCCAAGGAAACCAAACTCAGTATTCAGACTCAAAAAGGCCTTATATGGCTTGAAACAAGCACCTCGAGCTTGGTATGACAGGCTGAATAAGTTTTTAATTCAAAACAGTTTCGTGAAAAGTAAAGTAGACACTACTCTATTTATCAAAAAGGAAAGAAAAATTTTTGTACTAGTTCAAATATATGTCGATGATATTATATTCGGATCTCCTAATGAAAGTCTGTGCAAGAAATTCTCTAAGACTATGCAGGATGAATTTGAAATGAGCATGATGGGTGAGTTAACCTTCTTTCTTGGACTTCAAGTGAAACAATTAAAGGAATGAACTTTTATTCGTCAAGAAAAATATGCTAATGATCTTGTCAAAAAATTTGGACTGGATAATTGCAAAAAGACTAACATTCCAATGTCAAGTGCCTTGAAGATAGACAAAGATGAAGAAGGAAAGAAAGTCGACCAGAAGCTATACAGGAGTATCATTGGCTCACTTCTTTATCTTACGCTTCTAGACCGACATTTTGTTTAGTGTTTGCATTTGTGCTAGATTTCAAGCGAGACCCTAAAGAATCTCATTTAAGTGCTGCAAAGCGTATTATCAAATACATTACTTCAACTTCAAGCATCGGCCTATGGTATCCTAAAAGGGGAGACTTTACTCTTCTTGGATACTTAGACGCAGATCTAGCCGGTTGCAGAGTTGATAGAAAGAACACATCGGGTACCTGTCAACTACTTGGAGGCAAGACGGTGTCTTAGTTTTCAAGAAAACAGAGTACAGTAGCTCTCTCCACAGCAGAAGCAGAGTATGTAACTCTTGGAAGTTGCTGTTCACAAATTCTATGGATAAAGCAACAGCTAAGAGACTTTGGAATTGAAGACTCATGCACAGAGATTAATTGCGACAACACCAGTGCTATCAATCTCACCAAAAATCAAATTCTTCACTCAAGAGCAAAGCATATAGAGATTCGACATCACTTCATTAGAGATCATGTTCAAAATGGAGAAGTTTCGATTCAGTATGTTGATTCAAAGAACCAACTGGCGGATATATTCACAAAGCCCTTGGAGAAAAATCAATTTGAAATTATTCGCTCCAGACTCAACATATTAAGGTTTGAAGAAGTTAAAGTCTAGAGACTCTCAGACTCAGACAAACAAGACATTGACTGTAAGTTAGTCTCTCTCTCTCGAATATTATCTTGAAAAGGTACGATCGTCGAACCGTGTCTTTTTATTGCTATCTTTAATCAGCGTAATTGCTGCATCGTTTCCTTTTTCGAAAAAGAAGTTATCTTTTTTGAAATGACTATTTTCGCGGAAAAATGATAGTTATTTTGAAAAGGCATCTTTTTATTTCTGACGATTCGTATACCTCTCTTTTTAACCGATCATATACTGTTGCTTCCTCCTCTCTTCACTCTCAAAAACCCTAAAAAGCACCGATCCTCCATTCTTGTTTTTATCTCCTGCCTAATCTTCGAAGAAAGTTGTCATTTTTCTTGGAGAAAGTCAAGCAAGGAATCTTTCAAAGTGCGAGAAAGATGTCGTCTTCAAGAAAGTCGTCAAGGATCGCAAGCAGGGGACCACGGCGGATGAATGAGGGGCCTACGCACTTCGATCTCACCGAAGAAGAAGTGTCTCCAGATCAGCAACATAGCCCACAACATTCTCAACAGCGTCATTCTCCTCCACCTAGTCCTCAAGGCGTTGATCATCAACAAGAGGAAGAAATCATTGAGGATGCAGATCCTGCAAGAGTTCAAAAACCCGCCTTTATTTATAAGCTGTATCGTGCTTTAAAAGGAACTCGTACTCCTCTGAACTATGTCGATGATTTTCTAAAAGACAAAGGATATGGGAATGAGTATATCTTTTTTGCGGAAAATGGAAAGTTTGGGAATTGCTCGTAAAGGGGTGGCTGAAGAATCCCTTGAAAATATCCCAAGTGATCCTCGTGATTAGGGATTTAATCCGAGAGAGGGGAATGATGATGACAAATTGTTCATGCAATTTCAACCAAGGATGGGTATTGCGGCGGAAATCAGAGGAAAAAGAGGAGAGATGTTTAGATCGAAAGAACAGAATGGTCTATACTCAAATGCTAAAGCGTGGGGTGATAAACCCTAGGAGTGTAGATTTTGACTTTTCGGATCTTTGTGAATGTGAACTTGAAAGAAAAGTTCGGTCATCTTCAACTTGAAAAGTTCCGCTCCGACACTACGAGGCCTATCTTTGAACTGACCGCATATTTCTATTCAAATATTAGCTTTTTGGATGCGAATAGATTCTCCTTCAGTGTCAAAGATCAAGATTTTGTTGTGGATATGAATATGCTACCGGATGTGTTAGGAGTTGAGAGAGGAAGATATCAACCGATCAAAGTTTCTATTGCTCGGGCTACACTTTGGGGTGAAAGACGGGAGAACAGACGAAAAGATCACCTACTTAAGGATGAGTGCCTTCAACATCTTGCTTCACAAGATTGTGATCAATTGCCTTCGACCGAAATCAACTTCCAAGACTCGATGTCTCAAGTTCAGAGGCAATGCTGATGTACGCCATCCTTACTGGGAAAAGGTTTTCTCTTCCTCATACTATCATGTTCCACATGTATAGAGCGGTGATGAAGGACAGAGATCAACTTCCTTACCCAAGTCTTGTGACGAAGTTATTCAGACATCTGAATATTCAGCCTCCGCAAATCTTTTGTGTTTGATCGTGCGATCATATGGTGATAGGACTGAAAATGGTGACCAAGATGCGTCTGAAGGAACTAAGCAAGGAGTTGAAGAAATTTAAGGAAAAGACTCCTATAAAGTCTCATCAATTCTCTTATGCATCAAAAAGGAAAGGGAAGGAGCCCATGATTGCTCCAACCAAGAAAAGAAGAGCTCTCATCGTGGAAGATGAAGAGGATGACGACCTTACCATTTCGGCCATAACTTTGAAGAAGCTAAGTCGCTCTATTCCAGAATCCATGGAACATCGTGAGACAGAATGAGAAGAAAGACAAGGACAAGAGAAAGAAAAAGAAGCGAGAGAAGAAGAAGAAAAAGAAGCAGAAGAAAGAGCAGCTGGCGAAAAAGAAGCAGAGCAAGAAAGACCTGGAGAAGAAAGAAGAGAAGAAGGAGAACCTGAAAGACACTCTTCTCCACCTATAGGCACAGAAACAGGGGAGATCAAGAGAAAGGAAGGAAGTCCTCATATCCCGATGCAAGTGAAGGAGTCAGTCGCTCACCTGCAGACCCAGAGGATGTTTATGCATCTCAATTTCCAGAAGAAGGTCATGAAGTTTCATCGCCAAACCTGCAAGATTATTCTGATATGCCATCATCTGCAGAACGTGCTGAAGCAAGTACACAGACCGACAGCTCAACCAATTTTCGCAGAATTATGGATATTCTCTTGGAGATGCGCGGTCAAATTTATGCCTTGGGATGCGAGGTTCAAAACTTGCAAAATGCGGGTCAAGTTTCTTCATGTTCATTGAATGATAAAATCCAAGCCCTCTCTGTTCAGATTCAGGCTAATGCCAAGGGTGAGGAGATTGCACAACTGAAGGAAGACTTGAAAATGCTGGAAGGGATCGTACAGTCCATGGAAGATTTCCAGCTTGTCCGCGTTCCCAAGCAATCTTGACTTCACTCCATTCTCATCTTAACCTTTTTTTAATGCTGACAAAAAGGGGGAGAAGTGCAAGATTTGAATCAAAATTTTGAATTTTTAATCATTTGGATTGTTTGATTTGGATTAATGTTTGACTTTAATTTTGTGTCTGGATTTGGATTTGGATTTGACTGCTATTGATATTGATATCTTATGGTTGGCTTTATGGCTTTATCTTATTCAAGACTAACCTATTTTCTGTGGTTGCAGATTCTAGTGTTATTCATTTAGCCATTTATCTCTATAAGATATGCATATGTGTTTGAGAAATGTTTTGCAAGTCAAAGTTGTCCAAATCTGCAGGAAAGTTTTGTCACCATCAAAAAGGGGAGATTGTTGGAGAAATCTTCTTGAAGTGTTTGAAGGCCGACAAATCGTTTCTACCGGTCGGTCCGAAGGCTTGCGGACTCTGGGCCGTTTAAAGTCGAAGACCTCCGGATAGCCAGACTCAATATTCAAAGTCTATCCTCATTGCGGTTTCTAATCCGTTGAAGGAAGGGTATCCGTAACCTGGATGTTTTATTAAGGATATGACCTTATCGACTGGAGAAAATCTCTTGGCTGGATATGACTTATCGGAATCTCTTTAAATTGATCGAGATTGATTCGATGGTCAAGGATCCGATGATTGGCAAAATATTCGTGGAAGGTTCTACTTATGGAAACCGAGATCCTGATTGTATGGGCGAACAGGATTGATGGGCTATCGACATATTCCCTTAATAGCTCGAATAATCTTCTTAAATTGATTCCGTTCAACGGGTAGATTGGAGGAATTCCTTTGGAAAGTGCCAACGGGTATGATGGCATAAAGGAGTATAAAAGAAGACGTTCTAAGCTGTTCAAGGAAGTACGCGATAGAAGAATTTCAAAGTCTGAAGCCTCTTGTTGTTTAGTCAATTCACTTGAGCGAAAAACTTGTACTCAAAAGAGAGTTTATACTTGTGAGAAACCTTGAGGAAGTGTGATAGAATATCTACACTGTGGAATCAAGGAAGAATGTGCTTGTAACATCTCTTTTGTTCATAGTGGAATCCAGCCGATAAAAATGTCAGTCTAAGAGTGGACGTAGGCTTAGGATAAGCCGAACCACTATAAACTTTGTGTTTAATCTTCTCTTCCCTTCTCTTTACTTTACTTTGATCGTAACTCATTTTGATTAAGCAAAAACGTATTTCCGTTCTATCATTTGCTTAGTATTTCTGTGGTATCCCGAGAAATTATTTTTACACCTATTCACCCCCCTCTAGGTGCTTATACTAGCTACATCAGAGGTCACCGCCATGGTCGAGTCCATCTTCAAGGATTGCACCAACCCTGGTAACTTCTCCTCCTCCTTTTCTTTTTAGCCTTCGCAGCCTTCTTTTCTTCCGTTCTGCATCAAAGAGAAGACTGATCTACCGAACGTGAGTAATGCGAAAAACTGTATTGAAACAAACGAACACGTCCAAACGACGGCAGAAACCCATCACGCCGCGCTCTACAAAATGATTTTCTGTACTAGTCTTATAATGGATTCTAAGTTGAGGTCTAAGTCGTATATCTGTTTTCGGATAGAACAGCCACTCGTTCGGTCCAAAAAATATTGGCGTGAAGGAGTAGATTTTTCCTCCTCGTTGAAGTCGACGTTTGCCGATGCAAAAATGAAGTTTCTCATGATCAAGAAAAGTCTAGTCCATGAATAACGGGACCCTTTCCATCCCGAGATGGTTTTGTCCTTTTATCCGCTTCTCTTCTTCGGTCATAGCATATTAAAAGGTTTAAGTCATTTGGTCGGCCAGATCTGACAAATTCAACCTGGAACTGGAATGGGTGCCAGAAATCACAGCTTTGAGTTTTGCAGTTGTCCTGTCAACAAGTATTCGGGGAGAAAAAGCATTATCCACCCAAATAATAAAATTTCATCATTTTTAAAGTAAAAAATTTTCATCAATATATTGGAAATGAATTTTTTTTCTTTATTAGCCACGATTAAATTCGAATTTGTTATCGATAAATTTTACAAAAAGAGAAAGGGGTGAACCGTTATTTTAATATAGGGGCCTTCTTCATTGAATGTGACTATTAAATAGTTGGTTGCCACCACCAACCACGACATGATTGTTGAAAAAAAAAAGGGGGGAAGGAATTGATCGCCAAGACATTGACTTTAGCGTTAGGATAAAAGAAAACTCGGATTTCTCCATTTCCCAGCAAATGGCACAAAATCGGAGTGCGCGAATGCCCTACTTAAGTAAGTTACTATGCTTGATATGGTAAATGATTCCGAGTGGAATCAGCAGTGTTAAGACCAGAACGATTTGCTATGTGGGTGCAGATAATTCGGGGAAGACCCTGCTGGTGAAGAAGTACCTGGGGGCGGTTGCCTTAAACAACGTAACGAGGCTGGTGTTCGGGAAGAGGTTCATGAACGCCGAGGGCGTGATAGAAGGGCAGGGCCTCGAGTTCAAGGGGATCGTGTCCAACGGGGTGAAGCTTGGCGCATCGCTCGTCATGGCGGAGCACATCCCGTGGCTCCGCTGGATGTACCCGCTGGAGGAGGAGCCGTTCGCCAAGCACAGCGCGAGGAGGGACCGCCTCACCCGGGCCATCATGGAGGAGCACACGGTAGCCCGCCAGAAGAGCGGGGCCAAGCAGCATTTCGTCGACGCCCTGCTCACTCTCAAGGACAAATACGACCTCAGCGAAGATACCATCATAGGACTCCTCTGGGTAAGTTTAACGACCGGCTCTGGACACCTGGTTTAGTCCCGAAACCAAATGGTCTACTGCAGATTCTAGGAATTTCCTTGGCATTGGAACTGACTCCATGGTCCATACCATATGCAGGACATGATCACAGCAGGCATGGACACTACTGTTATTTCAGTGGAGTGGGCGATGGCCGAGCTGATCAAGAACCCGAGGGTTCAACAGAAGGCCCAAGAGGAGCTCGACCGGGTCGTCGGGTTCGAGCGTGTGGTGACTGAGTCCGACTTCTCGAACCTCCCTTACCTCCAGTGCATTGCTAAGGAAGCGCTCCGGCTGCACCCTCCGACCCCGCTGATGCTCCCCCACCGGTCCAACTCCCACGTCAAGATCGGCGGCTACAACATCCCCAAGGGGACGAGCGTCCACGTGAATGTGTGGGCCATCGCCCGCGACCCGGCCGTCTGGAATAGCCCGCTCGAGTTCAGGCCCGAGCGGTTCCTCGAGGAAGATGTGGACATGAAGGGCCACGACTTCAGGCTGCTCCCGTTTGGCGCGGGCAGGCGGGTGTGCCCTGGCGCACAGCTTGGGATCAACCTGGTCACGTCCATGCTGGGCCACCTGCTGCACCATTTTGTCTGGACTCCGCCGCAAGGGACAAAGCCAGAGGAGATCGACATGTCCGAGAACCCCGGGCTGGTCACGTACATGTCGACGCCTGTGCAAGCCATGGCCACGCCTAGGCTACCCCCCGAACTGTACAAACGCGCGCCATATGAAATGTAATTTTCCCTCTTTAACAGTTTTAGATTACGGGATTTTTGAACTTTCTGAGAAGATTGTAAAATTTGTAAGTTTGTCATCGTCGTGGATTCATGAACCTGAAAGATGGTTTGAATAACGAGATTTACGATCTGGGAAGCGCAAGAGTTGTGTAAGGAAATGGGAGACTCCGTCAAAAGGCGATCCTTATATGAATCGAAAGACTAGTTCATCCTTTCAAAGCATATCATGGTAAGTATGGCATAAACTTGACAGTAAATTACCAGCAAAACAGACGGCGAATGTAAAGTATGGCATGATGGAAACAGGACATTAAGAGCATCATGGGAAACAGAGCACCAATGAAAATATAAGTCGGAAGCAAAAGTATGATCGGCCCCGACCGACAGTGTCGGCAAGATGATTGAATGATCACAGCAGTTAACTGGTTGCTCGCGAGGGGAGACAACAATTGTGGCCGCCGCTGTCAAATGCACAGTGACTGCCGAAACATCGACTCTTGTGAGTGTGAGAAAATGGTCTCTCTCTCTATACTGGGGAAAAAGAAAGCAAATCGTTCGCACAAGAGTTCCTTCCTACTTACCATTTTATACCGGGGCTAGTTTTACGCCAAAGGAATTCCAAGAGGATGACAAGTAATTACGAATTGGCCTTCTCAACTCGAGCTCAAAAGGAAGTTGAGTAATCAGTCGAACCCACCAAAAATTAAAACTAGGAAAGTTCTAATTTTTCAGGCTAAACTAGAGGGGTTACAGTTTTTACATGGATTACACTTCTTGGTTGGAGGGAAAGATCTGTATCTTATAGCAATCTGATCATAACGTTTACACTTATGATCAGTTCTGGGAAACACATGGTCTTCAGAGATAAATCGAAAACAATCATATTCGATTTGCAATATTTCTCACCAATCCTTCTTCATAAAGAAGAAGAGGGCAGAAATTGCCAATAATCAAAGTAGTTTTTAACCCAATTGCACCATCACATGATTTAATCCAACGACAAGTTTGATGAGCCGGACATAGTGGAGGTGTTCAACCTTGTTGATCCAACGGGTCATGATCAAGGGCTCGTCGTTCACCCAAATGTCAATTTCTTCATTGTACACAATTGTGTGTGAAGAGAGAACCCCTTGCCAGTTTTGATTGTTCGGGATTGTGGAGTAGGAGTGAAGAAACTGAGTTACATATAAGATTACGTTGTGAGGGTCTCTCTGATGTCTCATTTACCAAATGTCTGCACAAATTCGTGATCCAACGATTGCCTAGTTGAAAACAACCTTCGCCTATGCAAAGGTTGGTGAGTATTTCTCTTCAATTATAAAGTTCAAAAAAAAAAAAAAGTTAAAATTTTCTTTTATACAGGGTTCGAAACAGTAATATATTCTAAATGATTTTCTCTTCCCGTCTTTTAAGTCTCTGGAAATCATAGATGATAGCTTCCTCTTTTAGGTCTTTATGGATGCTCTCATTCGTGCCATGGAAAAGCTCCCTAGACAATTACTCAATAAAGTCAAGGCCAGAGAGCAAGAAAGAAATCTTAAACATACTCCACCATGTATCACAGTCTTAGGAATTGCTAGTTAGGCGAAGCTTCATTAGAAACAGTTAAACAGATCAGACATGCTAGAAGGAAGAAAAGCCATATAAACAAACTATAGATGCGAGATCATAAAAGTATTAACTTTATATGTACATAGTCGCTGAATAGGGTACTGTTTTCCTGAATTCAACGTGATTTCTCATACATCAAAGAGCTAGACGGTGCTCTTCTGCATATGGACTCAATTTACTATACGCGTCCACAAATTCTTTTAACACATACCTCGTAATTATTCTAACAGGGAGTCATCCACTCCACCCATTGATATAGATAAAGTCTAGTCTTTCTCCTTGCTTCCCCCTCCCCACCTTCGGAAGCAACTGAGATCTGGCAGAACTCTCAGTGACCTACACATTAAGAAGAGGTTTCAATCAGATACCCAACAACGAAAAAAAGAAGCCACTGCTCGGGGCTGCTTATTGTCTACTTGTTTTTTCTCATGTGGCTAAACAATGCATGCAACTGCGAGCATTCACTTGCCTCATGAGCTTCAGCCATGGCCACTAGAGCACTGGCTTAGGTTACCACTGGAAAAATCCCCCAACCCCAGACACCGTATCGAGCTTAAACAGAAAACCAAGAAATACTTCTAAAGAGGAAAGCTAGAGTTGGTCTTGGGAAACATTATTAGGAGTTTGGAGTTTGAGGGGTTGGGAAAAGCATAACAAAATGTCTCATTAGACCATATGAAAAGCTATGCTTTGATTGCACTTAGTTTAAACTCGACAGAGAATTACATAGTAATAGAGAGGGAATGCAGATGAGTTGCAAAATGACATGTCGCATTGTCCAGATATAAAGATATGCGTACTCATTACACAATTTTTCGAGGCTCATATTGACATAAATAGTAGGCAGAGAAAGATGGAGATGAGAATATGCAGTTAAATTTGAATTAGCTCTCTGAAGCCATAAGATGAATTTGAATATTCACAACAGCAAAGAGTTTCGGCACAGACTGTCGGAGCCTCTGAAATAATTACGACTAAGTCACCTAAATATCTGATATTTTTTAAATCACCAACCAAATTCAAAACTTTCTTTCCACCTTGGATGCCTATGGTATGATAGGCTACATTCTGTAAATTTTATGCACAGTTAAACCCCCCATGCAATCAAGTAAAATATTCTACATCAAGCAGCTTTAATCCTGATCCATGCTAATGTCACAACGGCCAATGAATCTTTTCTTTTCTTTTCTTTTCTTTTGTCAATTTTAAATTGGTCGTCTTGGAAATGGACAATCCACGGCCAAGTAAAGTCATGGCCAAACAAGTTCATTTGTGCTTAGCCCAATACCTCGCTTGACGCCAAGGCCAGAAGCCTTGGAGGCAGGCACGTCCTCAGCATACTTGAACTCCTGCAGCTGCTTGAAGTTCATCCACGGCTTCACCCACACTTTCGCTTCATAGATCTTCTTCTTGCCGGCATCAACAGCCTCAAGGGTAAGATGGTACAAAGTCCCGGCAACTACCTGCTCTTTGGCCTTCAACACACGAGCAAACTCGAGAAGCGCATTCTGCGATGAATCGAATGACACAAAAGAAGAGTCAAAGAGGAAATCAAACGCAACAATCCGACATAATGAACAATTATGGCTATAACTAAAGTCTAAATGATGCTCCAACAATTATTATGCAATTAGAACAAGGCAATCCTAGAAAGAAATCCAAACAAATCACCAGAAAAATGGATTACTAAAGTCAACACATGCTCGACCAGATTACCTTATCAAAAGCCAACCAGACCTCAATCTAAGGAAACGAAAAAAGGGCAAGAACCGAAGAAGGATGAGAAATCAAAAGCGGGGGGAAAAATTAGAAAGACCTCATTTTTATTGTGCTCCTCAACAGCGAAACGAGCAAGGCCCTCGATCTGGGCGCTGTTCTGGCTACCCTTGCAGTTGTGGACCCCGCCGGGCTTCATCCTTATGATCTGGCCTTCTCCGCACAGACCCACCTCGCTCGACGCGCACAGGACCGCCGCCACAAGCGCCAAGGCGACGCAGAACCTGTTGAGCTTCATCGGGATTCTGGTAAAAAAGCGATCTTTCTCCTCCCCGCACCGCAAGAGTTGGATTCTCCTCTGCAAATATTCCCCCTTTCTTTTCAAGACGACGAGAGAAACGGATCGAGCGCCTTTGCGTGACTTATGGGGTGGGGGGCCCTTCTTGAATGGTGGTTGCCGGATGGCGTAGCGGCTAAGGAACAGTGTCAAAGTCGACATCGTTTCGGAGGAATCTGCGTGCCGGTCAACGAATGGAGTGATACCCACGATGGAATCTTGATGGGTTCCGTGGTGGTGACAATGGGCCGGATCAGCGCATTGCAGGCTGTGTTCTTGGCCGTAAATCTTGATTTCCCTTCTCCATCTTTCTTTCTTAGAAAAAAATGATAATGATATCTAAATTTTGACTTAATGTATAATATAATCCCTCAAATTTTAAATTTACTCAATTTAATTACTAAACTATAACCCAATATTCAATTCGATCCTTAAATTTTTATTTTATTCAATATAGTCCATAAACTTTTGATATATGTTCAATTTAATTCATAAATTATATGAAAATATTCAATATGTAACCTGAACTTGAATTAATTGAAGGAATATATTGAACATTTTCATATAGTTCAAGTTCAAGAGCTAAGTTAAATATGTAGCAAAAGTTCAAGTTCAAGGATTACATTGAACATTAAGCTAAAATTCAAGAACCACATTGAACAACTAAATAGTTAATGGACCACATTACATATTAAGCCAAAGTTCTAGGATTATTCGTGTCATTATCCCTCTTTCTTATTTGAGGTAATTGCTCAAAACCCCCCGCAACTTTGATGCCATTTGCATAGTAGTCCCTTGATTTTTAGAAAGTTACAAATTTGTTGCAGCTGCTAGTTTTTCAATCAACATAATCATTCAGGACTAACTGAAAATAGACCAATTCACTTTTATTAACCGATGTAATCTCCATTTAATTTTCTCAATTTTATTAACCATGCATCGCGTTGCTATCTTTCTTCTTAACTTCATTAATCATGCAGTAGAGCTTACTTTCATAATAATTAATAAAAAAATGATTTAGTCTATTTTTAAATAACACTTAATGGCTATGCAAATGAAAAAGTTTACCGCTGCAATAGAAAACAATCTTTACGAGTTTAATCTATGGCTTTTCAATCGTTGTGGGCTATTGCGTGATGATGCCAGAATTTAAAGAGGTAATCTGTAATTTTCCGAAGTTTGGGTTCCATCGCGCAACTGTGTCAAAGTTCAGGAGGGATTTTGAGCAATTATCCCTTCTTGTGTTTTTCTTTTTCTGTTTCTTACATGAAGTATCTTTTTTATGGACGATTTTTTTTCGGCATACTCTGTGAATCGAAAGATGAACAAAATTATAGGGATTTATGCACAACGAGTTCAAAAACTTGTCGCAAAAGTGTAACAAAAGATTTTTTTTGACATATTCTATGCCAATCGAAAGATGAAGAAAATTATAAGGACATATGCACTATAACTTCTAAAACTTGTCGCAAAAATGCATCAAGTTCTAAAATTTTAAAAAAATATGATCAAATCCTAAAACCTTTCAAATTGGTGCCGACTCCCTTCCTTAACACTTTGTCAATTTGTTTAACAAAAAATGATGACACGGCATTTTTAAATTAATTTTTTTCCTACGTGGCATTTTTTAATTGCTTTTTGCTTCAAATCGTATTTAAATAATAGTAAAAAATAAATAAAATAATCTAAAATAATTTAAAAAACAAAACTAGGAAAAAAATTTAAAAGAAATGTGCAAGATCATGGCTGGGTGCTGGCACCATCACCTATCTCCAAAGGGACCGACGAAGGTCGCTAGCCTTAGGTGACAGAAGGGGGGCAGCCCTCATCGACCTAGGTGAGGCCATCATCAGCCTAGGCAAAGGGCTGGTGAGGCTTGCCCAAATCTAGGCGACGCCTTGATTTGGGCCAGTGCGACTCAACCAAATCTACGCAACACCAGCCCTCATCTATGGCCGATGAGCCTCCCTAGTCCCAGGTGAGGCCTCGCTAACCCCAGGCGAGGGGTGATGACCCTCGCTAGGCCCAAGGGAGGGCCAACATCGCCTAAATCTGGATGAGCTTCACCTGAGCCTAGTAAGGGTCCTTGTGGCCAGTGAGGCTCGATTAGGCAACACCAGCCCTCACCCAGGGCTGGTGATGGCCAACCTATGGCACCCAATTTCCAAGTACTTATCGTACATCATTGTTAAAATAAGATAACTATGCTCAAGAAAATTTTGATAATAAATTGCAAAGAATATAAGAAATTGAGCTGTCTCCAACTCTAATTATCATCAACCTTGTCTCTATACATAACGGGAGATGGAAGTAAGGAGGGGGATTTGTGCAAAAAACACTAGGGAAAGCAAACACTTAGTATCCCACCTCTTGTCACTCATATACACACATGGTCAAAAAATAAAAATCTCTCCCAAAAGTTAAGCGCTCATCAATCACCACCTACATCGTTGGGCTACCACCATGGCCCGAACCCTCATTATACAGTGGCAGAGGTCCCATCAGCCAACCTCCCACGCTTGCGTACAGGGCCACAAAGACCAATTGTGCTGACCTAATTGGAGCCTCTGTGTCCACCGTCAAGCAGAAGGTACACTTGACAAAGGTCGTGCCTGGAAACTATCGGTCGTGGATCTCCTCTTTTCGCCATACAAAATCGGATGGGGCACCATAAAGGATAGTTGTGGTGGCAGCAGGTGGAGTGTAGGACATCTTCTAATTTGAAGAAAAGACACCATAAACAAGTGTGAGTTTTAAAATAAAACTCAGCAAATAGGCCGGTAGTCCTAGCTTGGGGGTTGGCCGCTAATGAGTAAATAGTTCTCCATGTACCAACCACGGGGTTCGGCTAGGAGTCTATATCGCCCAAAGGTAAATCCAGTGCTAAAGGGACTATTAAGTGTGGTTCTTACTGACAATTGAATTAAAATAGAAAAGAAACTATCTAATTGTCGTGTCTATATGGGTTTGGCTACAACAATCACTCAGGGGGAGACGACACCCCGCCCTGTACCCCTCGCACCCATCTGGCATCACAAGGTCCCCTGAGGAGTTATTCAACCTTCCTTAGTCCTCTGGAGAGTACACCATCACTCTCTTTCACCGCTCTCCAGGCATCCCGACACCCAAGGCCTCCCATTGGTTTCTTGGCCAACTGCACAACATATGTATTCTCATCTTGTTACAGCACTAAACAATTCCCGTGCATAAGACAGCTCAGAAACTAAGATAACGAAACCTTGAACTCATCCGAAAGACTCGGACTAAGCTTTGCCATTGTCTCTTAAACCGGACTTAACTTAATATGCTGTGAACAAAATAAATTAAAGTCAAGAAGTTCTCAACCTAACTTAGGACCGTTTAGTATGCACAAGGTGACTAATGCAAACAATAAAAGAAAGCCAAATATTTCTACCAATCTCACATCACAATGGCAAGCTCACGGCCTCATTCCTAATTCACCTATAAAATCTGGATCAGCACACCAACTCGCGGCCTATTCCGAACTACCAATGAAACCCAAATTCAGGACATTAAGTTTGCGACCTCACCTCCACCGTGACCTCGTCGACCAAAGCAAAGACTTGGGACCTCATCTTCTTTCCCGTTCACAGCTCTCTCTCGCCCTCTCATTCGTGGCCTCTCTCTCCTCTGAACTAACTGAACACTACCCAACTCACCGCATCACTCTCCTACTCACTTGAGACTCACGGTTTGCTCACAAAACGCACTAGACTTCACTTGACCCCACTGGACCACACTTGCTCTCACTTCGAACCTCTTGAATTACTAACCTAACATTCGGCGCACTATCCTTTCTCTCACTCAGGTCTCATGGACACAGCCCACACGACTTGCAGCACCACCCTGCGATCACTACGCATTATCCAGCCTGATGACACTACTTTCTTTCACTCCAAGCCCCACGGACACACACGTACTGCTTTCAAACTTCACCGCTTATCGCTTGAGCTCGCTTACTAAGCATTTCGGACCAAATAACTAGTTCGGGGAGATCCGGACAGAGTTTCGGTGTCTCCCGAGCTACTCAAATCACCCCGATCCTCAAGGTGCGTTTGTTTCAATGATTAAGGAAAATATTTTCTTGAAAAATACTCTAGGAATACGATTAGTTTTCTTTTGTTTGGTATATATCATTGAAAACATTCTTTCCTATTTGGACCTCATTAGAAAATGCTTTCTCTCAGATAAAAAATGAAAATTTTAAATAAATATTTATTTTTCATTTATTTTTCCTTTTTTCCCTTCCCTCCCAGCCGCCTCCCCACCTAACCCATCGCCCCTTCCTCCTGTCCCCTTTGCCATCTTCGATGACCTCGCCTCCCTCTGCAACGATTCCGTCCATCGAAGCTGGGCTAAGCTCCAAGCACAGGCACAAGCCGACGAGCCTTAACCATACTCGAGGCGCAGGTGCACATGTCGCAAACAAGGACGAACCTAGGCTCACACTGAAAGAAGGCACAAGCGCACCGAACAGAGAAGCAGTAGAGCTCCCTAACGAGGGAAACAATGGCGAAGGGGAACTCGATGCAAATGGCGACGGACCAGAGCTCACAGCAGGCTAAGCCATTCCAAAGGGCGATGATTCTGCGGACGCGACCGACGATGGCATACCGAAGAGCATCAGCACTAAAGTCGCTGGTGTGGAGCCGAATCCATTGCAGAATGAAGGTGTAGAAGACACCGACAAAGAGGAAGAGGAGGGAGCGAAGCCAACGAGAGCACAGGAGGGGCTAGGGTTGGAGTCGGCAGCGGTGACGAAAGGGAGGGGGCAAAGGAGAAGGAGAGAGAGGTGGAGGAGTTAGGGTTTACGTTCACAGGCAAAGAAAGAAAAGAGAAAACAAGAAAAAAGAAAAGAAAAAAATATAATAATAACAAATTCAAAATTTTTAATAATAAATTTTTCATTAAGCAAGGACCTTAAAATATTTTTAAAAACGTTTTTCGGTTCTTTCAAAGGGGAAATTGTTTTCCTGAATTTAAGTTTTGAAAAGAAAACATTTTCTGTTAATTAGGAAAATATTTTCCGTTGACTCATTTTCTTGAATGAACCAAACGCTGAAAAATGAGGAAAATATTTTCTTGAAAATTGTTTTTCGCAAAATAAACACACCATTCGTTTAAAAACCATAAAATCATCACTAGAAAATGAAACATAGGGTCTGCATAGTAACATTTCTATTTCTCCCAATTCTGTTCTTTTGTTTCCCGGAACAAAAAAAAAAAACAGAAATTCGTTTGGTAAAACTTTTGTTCCCATGAACAATTTCTTTATTTTTGTGTTCCCAGGAACAATTTTGGAATAGAAACAAGAAACAAAAATAAGTAACTTCTTGTTAGGAACAAATTTTAGAAATAAGCAAATTTTCTTTTTTATTTTTCTTTTGTTCCTCTCTCTTGCTGCGGCCACCTCCAACCGCCTAAAGCCGTCGCCGCCGCCGCCGGCCGCCGACCATCGCCACCACCAGCCGCCGACCATCGCCACCGCCGCCGACCTCCGATAGCCGCCAACTACCACCGCCGCCGTCCGTCACAACCGCCACCGTCCGCTGGCGGTTGACGGTCAGCGATCCGTGAGCAAAAATAAAAAACGAATAAATATAAAAAAGAAACCGTTTCGTACTAAATGCATTTTTATTCTTTTTCTATTTCAAGAGTAGAAATTTTATGTAGTTACCAAACACCTTATTTTACTCGGAAATTGTTCCCTGGAGTAGAAATAGAAAAGAATTATTTCTAAAAAGAAACTGTTCTCCAGCCAAGAAGCGTTACTATACGCACCCTTAGAGGCTCAGTTGCTTTGGTGAATTTTGCCATTACTTTAGCAAACCCACCTCGTCCCCAAAAACAAAGAAAAGAAACTCTCGTCACGAAATTAACTTGTGTAACAATTAGGAAAACCTTAACGATCGGTGATTTGACTTCAAATGCGTAATCTATGTCTGGTTCCTACCTAAGCCACTGGCAAATAATTTCCCTTTTTTTCCTCTATTTTCCTTATGTATTTCCATTCACAGGGACGAATTGGAGCCATCGACGTTTTTCACCAAATATGCGTGCACAAGGAATACTATTTCGGCTTCTTTTTTTCTCAGCTCAAGTATTTGTGGCAAAAAAAATTGAACGGTGATTAAATGCGAGATGATGTTCGGAGGCTAACGGGTATATGAGTTAATTCCTGAATATTCCTAACAGTCCTTTTATTTTCTTTATTATTATCATTATTATTATTCCGACTGATTTTTGCATTGCCGTGTGGGGAAATATGAGAATACAACGCAATCTCACCAACCTTTGTCCCCAGTCGCTCTCTTACTCGAAAAGTGGCTCGCCCTTCTCCACCCACCGGCCGCACCTCTAGAATATAGCCCACTGGAATTAAATTTTTGGGACCACAATGTAAATGGTCCGTGAATTTTAATTTAACGTGTGATATTGCTCATGAACTTTTAATTTATGTAATATGGTCCTAAATTTTAGTCACATCATCGCAACATAAGAGAGAAAAAATAATTAAAAAATGTTGTATTTTCTATTGGTCAAATTGACAAAATTAATAAAAATGACTTATTTGAACGGTGATTAAATGTGAGATGATGTTCAGAAGCTAACGGGTATATGAGTTAATTCATAATATTCCTGATAGTCCTTTTATTTTCTTTATTATTATCATTATTATTATTCCGACTGATTTCTGCATTGCTGTATGGGGAAGTATGAGAATACAATGCGGTCTCACCAACCTTTCTCCCCCAGTTGCTCTCTTACTCGGAAAGTGGCTTATTTGCACCAATCCGACAAGCTTAGAATTTAATACATTTTTTAAAAAATTTTAAAACTCGATTATACTTTTATGACAAGTTTTAGGATTTCGGGTAAAAAAATGTAACTAGATTATCAAAAAGTACAATTATTTGAAATACCCAAGATAATTTAAATTCAAATTTTTCTTTTGTGATTTGGGTTGGGTCTGTTGGAGAAAACTTCTTTGCGTGTTTTAAAGCTAACAAAACGTTTCCATCAGTTTAGTCTAAAGACTTGCAGACTCTTTAGTCAAAGTCTGAAGATCGCCGAACCACCAGACTCAAGATTTAAAGTCTATTCTCATTGACAGTTTCTAGACCATCGAAGAAGACTTATCCAGAATTAAGTATTTTTTTAAGGATTTGATTCTATCAACTAAAGAAGATCTCTTGGCTGGATATAGTATCTCGGAATCCATTATTCATCTTGAGATTCATTCAGGCATTTTGGATTCGTTGATTGGCGAAGTATACTTGGAAGATTCTACTTATGAAAACCTAGATCCTGATTGTATGGGCGAGTAAGATTGGTAGGCTATTGTCATATTCCTTAAATAACTCGAAATCTCCATAATTAATTCTGTCCAACAGGTAGATTGGAAGAACTTATTTGATAAGTGCCAACAGGTGTGATGGTATGAAGGAGTATATAAGGAAGACATTCCAGTCATTCGAGTGTGTGCGCGATAGAGATATTCCAAAGTCTGAAGCTCCTTATTCTTTGTCAATTTAATTGTTGAGCGTGAACTGGTACTCAAAAGAGAGTTTATACTTCTGTGAGACTTTGAGGAAGTGTAGCAGAGTCTCTACACTGTGGAATCAAGGAAGAGCTATACTGTAACAACTCTTTTGATTCTTAGTGAGATCCAGCCGGTGGGCTATCAGTGCGGAAGAGTGGACGTTGGCTTGGATTAAGTCGAACCACTATAAACATTGTGTTCTTATTCTCTTCCCTAATCTCTTTTACTTTGATCGTAACTTTATTTAATTATTAGAGTCTAATTTCCTTTTCATAATCTATTGTTAATCAGAGTTGATTTAGAAGCAAAATTATATACTTTACTCTGTAAAATTTGCTTTCGCACCTATTCACCCCCTCTGGGTGCTCGTACTAGCTTTCACAATTGGTATCAAAGCATGTGTACTCATTTAAGTTGAAGTGTTTTTATTTCAGAGTTAACAATCCATGGCTAGTATGTTGGCTCTAGGTCTGGTTGAAGGGCAAAGCAATACCAGACCGCCTTACTTTGATGAAAAGGAATACAGCATATGAAAAAACAATATGAAGGCATTCCTAAGATCAAAATATCCTTTGGAATGGGACGTGGTAAACAGAGGAATCATTCTTAAAGCTGCAACAATCTTAGAAAGAGGAAAATAAGTTATTGAGTCTAGTGAAATGACTCAAGAAGAGATAACCAAGAGACAAGCTCTTGATGTAAAAGTAATTTATTCCTTATATTGTGCATTATCTCCTACTAAATATAACATAATATCTTTTTGTGAAACAGCTAAAGAAGTTTGGGATAGATTGCATATCACCTATGAAGGAACCGATCGAGTGAAAGAAACCAAAATCAATATTCTACTCGGTCAATATGAAGCATTCAAGATGAAACCAGAAGAATCTATCACTGACATGTTTAGTCGTTTTACAAAAATTGTGAATGGTCTTGAGTATCAAAGTCAACCAATCTCTGGACCCATGAAGGTTAACAAGTTGCTGCGTGCACTTTCCAAAGATTGGAATCACATAAAGACCTTAATAAGGAAGACACAAAGAATCATGCCACTCTCTGTTGATGAATTGGTTGGCACTCTTCAGTCTTATGAAGTGGAGCAAATCAATGAAGATGAAGATCCCAAAGGTAAGAAATTCATCACATTAAAATCTAATGATGATTCTGATGTCACAAATTCTGAAGATAATATGGACGATGAAGAGCTTGCTCTCATGATAAGAATGTTCAAAAAACTGAATAGAAATGGAAGAAGATTCAATCCGAAGAAACAAAGTTATCAAAAGCTACAAAATAAATCAGCTGAGGATGATGAATCCAACAAGGATGTAATCTGCTTTGAATGCAAGAAAAAGGGACACATCAGACCCAACTGTCCCCTGCTGAAGAGAAAGAAAGGAAAAGCTGAGAAATATCGAAAATCATTTAAAGCAGAAACTTGGAGTGATACCGAATGTGAGGAAAGTGATGATGATTACGCCAATATTTGTCTCATGGCGCAATCAGACTCAGATTCAGACTCTGAGACAAACTTAGACTCAGACAATGAAATCAAGGTAAGTAATTTAAAAATTCCTACTAAAGTCTCTAAATATATTGATGAATTGTGTCTTAGTCTCAAAACCTCTCTCAAGAGGATTTCTGAACTTAAAAGGGAAAATTTTGCACTAAAGCAACAAGAGATTGTTTGGAAAGAAAATGTCGAAAATTTAGATAAAAGTGTTATTACTTTGAAAGAAAATGCAGGCATTCTTTCAAAAGAAAATGCATTTTTGAAAAATGACATCTCAAATATTTTTAAAAGGTTTTCTATAGGATCTGAGAAATTGGAAAAGATTCTTTCAGCGCAAAGACCTTACTTCAACAAATTAGGTTTGGGAATGATTGCTGAAACCATTCCTCTAATTGATTTTCCTAAGGTAAAGGAAAGAATTAAACAAAGACCTACAAAAGATTCCTACAAAAATCATTTCCAAAAAGTTTTTGTAAAACCTGTAGGCCGCAGTGCTCTTAAATGTTTAAAGTGCAATAGCTCAAATCATTTTGAGAAAGAATGTCCTATGGTTTGGAAACCTGTTAAGAGGGTTTGTGCAAAGACCGTATATTGCACTAACACCATTGGACCCAAGAAAATATGGATACCAAAGAAAGCTTGAGTTTCTTTTCTAAATGCAAGTCACTATCAAGAAAAATGTTAAATGGTACTTGGATAGTGGATGCTCAAGACATATGACAGGAGACTCAAATTGTTTCATAAAACTTGTGCAAGTTAATGGTGGAAAAGTTTCATTTGGAGGAAATAGCAAAGGCAGAATTGTGGGATATGGAACCGTAAAGATTGGAAGTCTCACAATCAGTAATGTCTCCTTAGTGGAAGGACTCAACTACAACTTACTGAGTATCAGCCAGCTATGCGACACAAGTTTCAAAATCAACTTTCAAGAAAGAATATGTTCAGGAACCAGTAAAGACTCCTCTTAGACTTTCACGGGGCGAAAACATGGGAATATCTACCTCTTGGATATCAAACCAGATAAAGTCCAATATCTAATCTCAATTCAAGAGGAAATGAACTTATGGCACAGAAAACTTGGGCACATCAACATGAAGCAAATAGCCAAGATCTCAGCAAAGAAGCTTGTTCGTAGACTACCCAAACTGACATACCAAAAGTCTGATCTATGTACACCATGTGTGTTGGGAAAACAGATAAGAAATTCATTCAAACCAATAAATCTAGTGTCTACTAATCGTGTACTACAGCTCATGCATATGGATCTCTTTGGACCAACCAGAATTCAGAGCATTGAAGGTAAGAAATATTGCCTAGTAATAGTGGATGATTATTCACGATTCACCTAGGTATATTTCCTGGCAAGTAAGTCTGAAACATTTTCTTATTTTATAAAATTTGCTAAGAAAATCCAAAATGAGAAAAGGTATATTATTTCAAGTATTCAGACAGACCATTGAGGTAAATTTGAAAATCAAGATTTTGCTAAATTCTGTGATGAATCTGGTTTTCAGCATGTATTCTCCTCACCATATACTCCAGAGCAAAATGGAGTTGTGGAAAGAAAGAATAGATCGCTGCAGGAAATGGCTAGAACTCTTTTAATTGAAAGTAACATTTCCTCTCATTTTTGGGCTGAAGCAGTTTATACAGCGTGCTATATATTAATAGAGTCTTCTTAAGGCTTATTCTGGAGAAAACTCCCTATGCGTTATTCAAAGAAAATAAGCCAATTGTTTCTTATTTTTATGTATTTGGATGCAAATATTTTATATTAAAAAATAAAAATGATCGAATTGGTAAGTTCGAAAAAAAAATCAGACGAAGGTATCTTCCTTGGATATTCAACCACCAGCAAAGCTTACATAGTATATAACAAAAAGACTCAATCTGTGGAGGAATCGATTAATGTCAAATTTCAAGACTTTATGCAAAATCAGTCGATTCAGACTCAACCTGAAGAATCTGAGCCTGCTCCAGACTCTACAAAGTCTAAATCTCTAGAAGCAGCTCAGACTTCAAAAGACCAGCAACAAATGATCATTGAAGAATCAAATGAAGAAAAAGATCAACAGTCTGACAAATCAACCAGCAATTGGAAGCACAAGTCTAGTCATCCCAAAGAACTCATTATTGGTAACATTAATGATAAGAATTCACGCAAGATCCAAAAGGCGTGAAGAATCTAGCGTTGTGGCTCTTATTTCTGAAATAGAACCCAAGAGTATAGAAGAAGCTTTAACTGATGAAAGCTGAATTAAAGTTATGCAAGAAGAACTCAGGCAATTCAGCATCAATGATGTCTGAGAATTGACTCCTAAACCAAAAGGCAAATCTATTATTGGAACTAAATGGGTTTTTAGGAACAAGATGAATGAGAAAGGAAAAATCTTAAGGAACAAAGCAAGACTCGTGGCCAAAGGATATATGCAAGAAGAAGGAATAGACTATGATAAGACTTATGCTCCAATAGCAAGGTTAAAAGCAATTAGATTATTACTTACTTTTGCTTGTTATAAGAATTTCATGTTATTCCAAATGGACGTCAAAAGTGCTTTCCTAAATGGATTTATCCAAGAGGAAGTCTATGAGGAACAACATCCCGGTTTTGAAGATCCAAGGAAACCAGACTCTATATTCAGACTAAAAAAGGCACTATATGGTTTAAAGCAAGCACCTCGAGCTTGGAACGACAGACTAAGTAAGTTTTTAATCCAAAATGGCTTTGTTAAAGGTAAAATAGATACTACATTGTTTATCAAAAGAGAAAGCAAAAGCTTTTTACTTGTTCAAATCTATGTTGATGATATTATTTTTGGATCTCCTAATGAAAATATGTGCAAGAAATTCTTTAAGTCTATGCAGGATAAATTTGAAATGAGCATGATGGGTGAATTAACCTTCTTTCTCGAGTTTCAAGTGAAACAACTGAATGAGGGAATTTTCATTCACCAAGATAAATATGCCAAAGAACTTGTCAAAAAGTTTGGATTGGAAAATTGCAAAAAGACTGATATACCAATGTCAAGTTCCTTGAAACTGGACAAAGATGAAGGAGGAAAGAAAGTAGACCAGAAGCTATACAGGAATATCATTGGTTCACTTCTTTATCTTACTGCTTCTAGACCTAACATTCTGTTTAGTGTTTGTATTTGTGCTAGATTTCAATCAGACCCCAAAGAATCTCATTTAAGTGCTGCAAAACGTATCATCAAATACATTGCTTCAACCTCAAATTTAGGTCTCTAGTATTCTAAAGAATGAGACTTTACTCTTCTTGGATATTCAGACGCAGATCTAGCAGGATGCAGAGTTGATAGAAAAAGCACCTCAGGCACCTGTCAATTGCTTAGTAACAGGACAGTAGCTTGGTTTTTGAGGAAGCAAAGTACCGTAGCCCTTTCTACAGCAAAAGCAGAGTATGTGGCTCTTGGAAGTTGTTGTTTACAAATTCTGTGGATAAAATAACAGCTAAGAGACTTTGGAATTGAAGATTCATGCACTGAGATCAAATGTGACAACACCAGCGCAGTCAATCTCACCAAGAATCCAATTCTTCATTCAAAAGCAAAGCATATAAAGATTCAAAATCATTTCATTAGAGATCATGTTCAAAATGAAGAAGTCTCAATATAGTTCATTGACTCAAAGAATCAACTGGCGGACATTTTTACAAAGCCTTTGAAGAAAAGTCAATTTGAGGTTATTCGTTCCAGACTCAATATCTTAAAGTCTGAAGAAGTTCATACTCAGGGCTAAAAAGTCTAAAGATACTCAGACTCAGAAGATCAAGAATCTCAACTATAAGTTACTTCTGTTTTAGAAATTTATCTCTCGGATAAAATCTCAAAAAGGTACGATCATCTATTAATCTGTAATTGATTAATGTTATATTCCCCATTTTTCGTGATTATTGCAATCATTCCTTTTCGAAAAAGAAGTTTTTTTTTTAAATGACGGTTATCTATTTTTTCAAAAAGGCAGTTATTTTTCAAAAAGGCATTTTTTATTTTTCCTTTTACGTCATTCCGTATGCCTCGTTTCGACTGCTTTATATACTGCCAGTTCTTCTTCATTTTACTCAAAACCCTAAGAAAGCACAGATCTTCAACTTCTCTTTTCTTCTCTTGTTTAATCCTCGAAAAATTTTCACCTATTTTGCGAAACAAGTTTGGAATCTCTCAAAAACTGTGAAGAATGTCGTCTCAAAGAAAGTCTTCAAGGATCGCGAATAGGGGACCATAACAAATGCATGAGGGTCCTACGCATTTTGACCTCACCAAGGAAGAGGAATCTTCTAGACAGCAGCAGAGCCCACAACATTCTCAACAGCGTCCATCTCCTCCATCTAGACCTCAGGATATTGAACATCGAGAAGAAGAAGAAATTATTGAAGATGCAGAACCAGTAAGAGCTCAAAAGCCCGCTTTTATTTTCAAGCTTTATTGTGTCTTGAAGAAGGGTGGTACTCCCTTGCACTATATTGATGAATTCTTGAAAGAGAAAGGGTATCAAAATGAAACCCACTTCTTACGCACAATGGAACGATTGGGAATTGCTCCTGTGATGTCAGCAGAAGAAGCATTTGCAAATATCCCAAGCGATCCATGTGTTGGAGGGCTGAGTCAACCTGATGAGAATGATGATGATAAGATGTACACTCATTTTAAGCCTAGAATGGGTGTTACGGCGAAAATTCGAAGCAAAAGAACAAATTTGTTTCGCTCGGAGGAATACAAGCGACTGTACTCTAAGTTGCTAAAGTGTGAAGTGATCAACCCTAGAAGTGTGGATTTTGATTTTCTTGACTCTCTGAATGTTAAGCTGCGAAAGAAATTCAATCTTCTTCAACTAGAACGGTTTTGTTTTGAAACGTCAGAGGCTCATGCTGAACTCACCGCATACTTCTATTCTAATCTAAGTTTATTGGATGCGAATAGATTCTCATTCAGTGTTCGAGATCAAGACTATGTAGTTGATATTGACACATTGGCTGATGTGATTGGGGTAGAAAAAGGAAAATTCCAACCAATCAGTGTGTCTATTGGACGAGCGATAGTAGCACTTGTTAAGGATGGAATGGCGGAAGGGCGAATTTCATATTTGAGGATGAATGCCTCAAATATTTTGCTTCACAAGATAGTGATCAACTGCCTCAGACCCAAATCGACTTCAAAGACCAATGTTTCAAACTCGGAGGCAAAGCTGATGTATGCCATTAACGCTGGCAAAAAGTTCTCTCTTCCACACACTATCATGTTCCACATGTACATAACGATGGTGAAAGACAAGGGTCAACTTCCTTATTCGGCACTTGCCACTAAGTTATTCAGACATTTGAACATTTAGCTCCTAGGATTCTATGTGTTCGAACATGCGATCAAATGGTGGTAGGATTGAAAATGGTTTCCAAAATGCATTTGAAGGAACTTAACGAGGCTTTGGAGAAATTTAATGAGAAAACCCCTGTCAAGACTCACCCAATCTCTTCAGCTGCAAAACGGAAAGGGAAGGAGCCCATGGTTGCTCCATCCAGGAAAAGAAGAGCACTCATCTTGGAGGATGAAAAGGATGATGATGATATCACAATTTCCACTCTTGCATTGAAAAACTTACGTCGTTTTATTCCAGAGACAGAGGAGAGACAGGATCAAGACAGAGAAGAGTTCAAACAAAGGAGTGGAGAGAGAGAATCAATGGAAAAAGAAGCAGAGGAAGAAAGGATTGTGGAAGAAAAAGAGGACAGAGGTGACCAAGAGGAAGCAGAGCATGAAGAGTACTTCTCACCGCCTGAAGGCAATGAAACAGGGGGAGTTGCTGAGAAAAGAGGTACATCTTCAATTGCTGCTAGTGAAGGTGTTAGTCGTTCACCTGTAGATCCAGAAGATATCTATGCATCTCAATTTCCAGAGGAAGGTCATGAGATTTCATCGTCAAGTCTGGGTGCTCATACAAAAATGCCATCATTTGCCAATACACCTCAAACTAATCATGCAAAGGCTAGTACTCAGACTGATAATTCACCAGACTTTCGCAAAGTGCTTGATGTTCTTATGGAGATGCGATGACAGATTTATGCCTTGGGATGCGAAGTTCAGAACTTGCAGAATGCAGGTCAAGCCTCTTCAATTTCCTTGCATGATCAAATACATGCCCTTACTCTTCAAATTCAAGCAAATGCCAAGGGTGAAGATGTGGCTCAACTGAAGGAGGATTTGAAAAAGCTGTAAGGGATTGTCTAGTCAATGGGAGATTTCCAGCTTGTTCGCGTTCCAAAGCAATCCTGTCGCGACCTAATTTTTCGGGTGCACCACCTAAAACTAGGTTAATGGACTGCTAAGTTTTTACACTTAGCTCGGGCTCTCCCTATACCAATTCGCGACTTAAGGTTTAAGTTTTTTAACATGCAAAATATTATTATCTAGGAGTCGCCACTAATCAGTTTAGGGTAGGTCGATTAGAAACCTAAGTAAAATAATGGGAGAATTATTTTACTCCTACAAACCAGAGACTAAGGGTACGGGGACTTGGTTACATTAGAATTTTCTAATGCCCTTCCGGTACCATTTCTTTTTAATTTTTCAAAATTGTTTTTGCAGGCAGCTGATTTATTTTAACCTAAATTACTATCATGCAAATGTGGTGACCACACAAGTATTCATCCATTGTTAAAACATTCAAATAAATAAATTGCATCACACAAAGCAAGCAATCATTTTTTTGGATTTTCTTAAAAATTAGAATTATTTTATAAAATGCATTTTAACACTAAATGACTTAATCTTATTAATGTGCAAATTCTAATTAAATGGGTCTATTATGCAAACTAGTTATTATGCACCTTATGACCTAACTTTACTAATAAATTCTAATTAAATGATCATATTATGCGAACTAATTAACATGCACCTAGATTTTTGTATTTTTGTATTTTTTATTGAAATTCAAAACTAATAAAAACCCTAATTAAGCTATCTAAAGTAATTTTCTAATCCATTTTTGGGATTAATTTGACTTAAACCCTATTCTGTCTTAGAAAACTATTTTTATTTTTTTTATTTTAAAAAGAGGATGAGAATATGAAAATGTGCCAATTAGATCTAAGACTCTAAAAAGGCTATTTAAGTCTAATCCTAACTTATTTCTTTTAAAATATCTAAAAATGCAGTCCTAAAAATATTATCTAAAAATGCAATCCTAGAAATATAATCCTAAAAATTTGATTAATTAAACATACGTGTCTATTATATTAAACCCTAATGTCCTATATGCTTATGCAATTTTTTTGAATATTTGATTTTTGATTTTTTAGTTTCTTTTTATTTTTTTTAGTTGAATAATTGTAAATAAGGGTTAAATCTAAAAAATTAATATAATCACTAAATAAATGATCAAAATAATTGAAAAAATAACCTGACATCTCACAGGTTACATGAACAATTATTCTAACCCTAATCATTACAACAATTTAAAATAATTAGAAAATCTTGTCCGAAGTCTTACGGACCAAATTAAATAATTATTATGATTTAACAATTGAGATTCTATCAAAAAGCCCAAAAATTAAAAATAATTAGAAAAATGATCCGATGTCTCTCGGATCAAATTAATAATTATATTAATTTCGGACAAAATCTTAGCGGATAATGCCTTACAAAAATTATTGACATCAAATATTACAACTTAAACAGATAAATTAAAATGAGATAAAATAAAATAAATGAAAAGAAAAGGCTAAACTACCTAAAGAAAAAAAGGGGTTGCTGCAGCGTTGATGGGCGTCGGACGAACGGGGCTGACATCGGTGCTACAGCAAGGGGATCGAGGCGATGCAGGGGCATTGGGCACCAGGCGGTCGCAGAGGCGCGATGCAGGTGCAGGAGGCGCAACACGAGCGCGGGGGAGCAGCAGCGGGCGTCGGAGGTGCGGTGATGGAGCTGCGGGCGAGTCCGGCGGAGCGGCAGTGGCGTCGGCAATGGAGCTACACGTCGCAGGCAAGTCCGGCTGTGCGACGCAGTGGTGCTCGAAGACCAGCTGAGGGTGGCTCGAAGCGGCGACGGCAGGGACGCTCAGGCGGAGGGCAGCGGTGTCGGATGGCGGAGTCTCGGAGGCTAGCGTTGGTGTGGCAGTGACGCGGCCTCCGGCGGGCAGAGGGCGGATCGAGGGCAAGCGGAAGGCACGATCGCTGGAGAAGAAGAACAGTATTCTTTTTCTTTTTCTTTTTCTTTTTCACTTCTGCTGGCCCACATCTCTTCTTTTCTCACTGTACCTTGCTAACTTCTTCTTCTTTTCTCTGCAGCATGTCAGCGTGTCAGAAGAAAGAAAGAAAAAACTAATTTTGGCTCCTTTTACATTGAATGAACGAGAGAGATTTCTTCTTCTTCTTCTTCTTTTCACGCTTTTTCTTCCTTTTTTTTCAAATTCTCTCACGGCCGCCTCTCTCTCACGAATTCTCCTCCTCTTGCACGAATTTTTTTAGCGGATTCTCCTCCAATTTTTTTTTTTGCACCCCCCATTTCTCACGAACTGTAGCCCTTTTATAGTGAAAACCTCTATTGATCTTTAGAAAGTTGTGCTTCCTTGATTGCGGGAATTACAGAATTTCAACCCCGATTTGCCATCGCAAATTTACATTTCGGTTTTTCACTCACGTTACCAAAAACGCATCCAAGTTCGTTTTGATTTTTGCAAACAGCTCACCTGATGAGTATAATTTTTTATACTTTCCTTTTGATTTATCAATCTGATCATTATCCTCACCGATTTTGGGTTTGGTTTCCATTTTATTAAAATCCTTGCCCTTTGTTCACCTGATTTTTAATTGTTTCTGCATTTATCAAAATCCGAATATCCATCAGAATTTCAAATTTCCATGCATAATCAATCAAATCGATTTTTCCCATTTTTTTATCTTTTTTCTTTTATTTGTTCAAAATGTAATTTTATTTTTCCAAAATTAGGTGTCAACAAATCCTAATTTCATTCTCTTTTCGTCTCTACCTTTTTAATGCTGACAAAAAGGGGGAGAGATGTTGCAGATTTGAGATTTAACTCTTGACTCTTTTTGATTGACTTTACTTTTATTTGGTTGTTTGGTTGTGACTGGATTTGGATTTGGATTGTTTGATCGTTTGTTTATTTTAAGCACTATTGGTATTTCATGGCAAAGATAGTTGTTTATTTACAAGACTAACCTATTTCCTGTGGATGCAGATTTAATGTTGTCTTTACTAAGTCAATTATCTTACGTGAGATATCCATGTTTGCTTGAGTATTGTTTTGTAGGTCAAAGATATCCAAATCTGCAGGAAAATTTTGTCAGAGGGAGATTGTTGGAGAAAACTTCCTTGCGTGTTTTAAAGCTAACAAAATGTTTCCATCAGTCTAATCTGAAAACTTGTAGACTCTTTAGTCAAAGTCTGAAGACCGCCGAACCACCAGACTCAAGATTTAAAATCTATCATCATTGACAGTTTCTAGACCGTCGAAGAAGACTTATCCAAAATTAAGTATTTCTTTAAGGATTTGATTCTATCGACTAAAGAAGATCTCTTGGCTGGATATAGTATCTCGAAATCCATTATTCATCTTGATATTAATTCAGGCATTTTGGATCTATTGATTGGCGAAGCATACTTGGAAGGTTCTACTTATGGAAACATGGATCTTGATTGTAAGGGCGAGCAGGATTGGTTGGCTATTATCATATTCCTTAAATAACTCAAAATCTTCCTAATTGATTCTGTCCAACGGGTAGATTGGAAGAACTCATTTGGTAAGTGCCAACGGGTGTGATGGCATGAAAGAGTATATAAGTAATATGTTCCAGTTATTCAAGTGTATGCGCGATAGAGAAATTTCAAAGTCTAAAGCTCATCGTTCTTTGTCAATTTAATCGTTAAGCGTGAACTTGTACTCAAAAGAGAGTTTATACTTCTATGAGACCTTGAGGAAGTGTAGCAGAGTCTCTACACTGTGGAATCAAGGAAGAGCTATACTATAACAACTCTTTTGATTCTTAGTGAAATCCAGCCGGTGGGCTGTCAGTGCGGAAGAGTGGACGTGGGCTTGAATTAAGCCAAACCACTATAAACCTTGTGTTCTTATTTTCTTCCCTAATTTTTTTTACTTTGATCGTAACTCTATTTAATTATTAGAGTCTAATTTCCTTTTCATAATCTATTGTTAATCATAGTTGATTTAGAAGCAAAATTATATATTTTACTCTGCAAAATTTGTTTTCGCACCTATTCACCCTCTCTAGGTGCTCGTACTAGCTTTCACAGGGTCTAATGAGTTTTGATTTGGGTGCAAAGCTGGTTATCATTTTAGTATTAAAAAAAAAAAAAGAGTAAGCAAAAGGAATTTTTTGCACCAAGACCAAGTCGAGAGAACATGCATACCCAGTATTCGTTAAAAAAAAAAAAATGAATTGAACAGCAGCAAGTGACATCACATTCTTCCAATGTTAAAAGTGATTTCGGCCTAATCATCAAGAAGGCAAAGAAAGAAAAAATAAAGCAGCATAACATATAACCATTTCACCAACTCCCTCCCTCGTATTTTGCCAGGCATCCCATTCCATATATCACATTCTTCCAATGTAGAAAGTGATTTTCGGCCTAATCATCAAGAAGGCAAAGAAAGAAAAAATAAAGCAGCACAACATATAACCGTTTCACCAACTCGCACCCTCGTATTTTGCCAAGCATCCCATTCCATATATAATCGACCATATATAATCGACCTCCCTCCTGCGATCCAACCATCATCTCTTCTCGCCTCTCCACCCCAGAGAGAGATCTCACGCCAATGGCTCTCCCACTGATCCTCCTCTCCATCCCCATCCTCCTCCTCCTCCTCCTCGACCACCAGCTCTACCAGCGGCTCCGGTTTAAGCTCCCACCTGGGCCACGGGCCTGGCCAGTGGTCGGCAACCTCTACGACATCAAGTCTGTGCGGTTCCGGTGCTTCGCGGAGTGGTCCCAGGCCTACGGACCCATCATATCGGTCTGGTTCGGTTCCACCCTGAACGTGGTCGTGTCGAGCTTGGAGCTGGCCAAGGAGGTGCTCAAGGAGCACGACCAGCGGGCGCGGGCCGGCACCGGTACCGGTCGGCCGCCAAGTTCAGCAGGGACGGACAGGACCTCATATGGGCAGACTACGGCCCCCACTACGTGAAGGTCAGGAAGGTGTGCACCCTGGAGCTCTTCACCCCCAAGCGGCTCGAGGCCCTCCGCCCCATCCGGGAGGACGAGGTCACCGCCATGGTCGAGTCCATCTTCAAGGATTGCACCAGCCTTGGTAACTGCTCCTCCTCCTTTTCTTTTTGGCATTCGCAGCCTTCTTTCTTCCGTTCTGCATCAAAGAGAAGACCGATCTACCGAACTTGAACGTGGGTAATGCGAAAAACTGTATTGAAACAAACGAACCACGTCCAAACGACGGCAGAAACCCATCACGCCGCGCTCTACAAAATGATTTTCTATACGAGTCTTAATGGATTCTAAGTTGAGGTCTCAGTCGTAAATCTGTTTCCGGATAGAACAGCCGCTCGTTCGGTCCAAAAAATAGTGGCGTGAAGGGTAGATTTTCCTCCTCGTTGAAGTCGACGTTTGCCGATGCAAAAATGAAGTTTCTCATGATCAAGAAAAGTTTAGTCCATGAATAACGGGACCCTTTCCATCCCGAGATGGTTTTGTCATTTTATCCATTTCTCTTCTCCGATCGTAGGATATTAAGGGCCTGCATGGTAACGTTTTTATTTCTTCTGATTTCTGTTTTTTTGTTCTCTTGAACAAAAAAAAAGAAGAACAAAAATCTATTCATAACGCTAACTTATTTTTCTATTTCCCAAAATAGAAAAGTGGTTGGGGAATAAATTTGGAACAAAAATAAGAAAGAAAAAAAGTAGCTTCTTGTTCCTAGGAACAATTTCTAGAAATAAATTCTTTTTTTCTTTTCTATTTTTCTTTTGTTCTTCTTTCTTGTCGCGGCCACCGCCGGCCGCCTGCCAATCGCCGGCCACCTCTAGCCCCCCTGCGGCCACTGTTGGCTGGTCGCCAATAGTCAACCGCCAGCGGCTGCCGCCGCCGTCGACTACTGCCACCTCTCAATTGCCGGTGACGGCCACCGCCGCCCCTAGCCCACCAGCCGACAACCGTCACTGATCGTCGGCAGCTCGCCGCCGCCAGCCGACGCACAACCGCCACCTGCCGCCACATGACCGCAAACCACAGACCGTTACTGCAAGATCGCCACCCACAGCCCACCGACTACTGCCCCCTCCCGTGGCCGGTGGGGTGTGGGCGGCGGTCCTATGGCGACGGTTTGTGGTGATGGTCGAAATCGTGCGTGGTCGTGCGGCGGTTGTGCGGCGGTAGGCAACGAGCGGCGGTTCGTGAGTAAAAAAAAAAAAAACAATACAAAAATTTATAAATTTTTAGCAAAAACATTTTTATTCTTTTTCTATTTCAAGAATAGAAATTTTGTATAGTTACCAAACACCTTATTTTACTTAAAAATTGTTTCCCGGAGTAAAAATAGAAAAGAACTATTTCGATAAAAAAATAGTTTTCTAATAATAGAAATGTTGCCATGCACACCCTAAAAGGTTTAAGTCATTTGGTCAGCCATATCTGACAAAATCAACCTCGAACGGGTGCCAGAAACAAGGTTCTTAGGGTACTTCCTTTGTGTTATATCTTTGAGTTTTGCAGTTCTCTTGTCAACAAGTGTTTGGGGAGAAAAGGCATTATCCACCCAAACGATAAATTTTCATCATTTTTAAAGTAAAAATTTTTCATCAATATATTGGAAATGAAATTTTTGTCTTTATTAGCCACGATTAAATTCAAATTTGTTATTGATAAATTTTGCAAAAAGAGGAAGGGGTGGACCGTTATTTTAATATAGGGGCCTTCTTCATTGAATGTGACTATTAAATTGTTGAAAAAAAAAAAAAAAGAGGGAAGGAATTGGTCGCCAAGACATTGACTTTAGTGTTAAGATAAAAGAAAACTCGGATTTCTCCATTTCCCAGCAAATGGCACGAAATCGGAGTGCGTGAATGTCCTACTAGATCTCAGGTAGTCCAAACACGAGATTGTTTACATTAGCTGATAGGGAAGATCGAACGCTTGGTCCATGTACACAAAGTGCAATTTGGCAAAGTCAATTTCTGCCAACTTCTCTTTCAGTTAATGAATTTAAGACACAGCTGGCCACCTAATCATCGAACTCGTGGGCATTGGCCCTCAAAGCTTCTCTCTCTTCCGTTAATGATGCCGTGCTGTGGGTTTCTAAGCCCAAAAGAAGAAAAATCAATTATGATTGACCGCATCGGGACCAGAAATATTTCAAGCTATCATCATCTTCTCTCTCTCTCTCTTTGGGGGAGTTGAGATTGTTCTGTCTATTCAACCCAATTCACAAGATTTGAGATTACTCCGATAGACGCAAATTGCGCAACCCCAAGATCTCCATAACTAGAACAAGAACACACATCCAAAGAGTAAAAGATTAACGCACCTGGGACCCATTGTTCTTGAAGCGGAAGCGGAAACACAATGTTCCACGCGCAAGTCCTTCTCCTCTATTGCCCTCCGTATCACCGGCTCAATAAGGCGGCCCCCTCACGTGTAGCGTTAGGTAAACGCCCTTAGGTGAGGATACATGTGAGAATTAGGGTTAGAGGAGAGACTTGAGCACTATTTATAGAGTTTCCAGTGGTCCCTCTCATTACGGGCCAGGCTCAACTCGGCCCACACTACTATTATTGCCCCATATTAGACTAATTAAGAAACCTTCTATCTCACCTTAGACCAACCCTATTTTACGGTAACCATAAAAACAGTAAATTACAATATCAATTAATTTAGTCCACATTAGGAAAACTCTTACATTCTCCCACTTGGACTATATTAATTGAAATCGTACCGTATGTGCGCACATTTGGTCCAGAGATAATTCTTAATAGTCAAATCCTATCCCATAAAATCTTAAACACCGAATCATGGCGGTAACTGCATGTATACACACAGAGCCTTCCATGGTCACGAATGTTCTCAACTTGATTGATATGGATTCAATATAGTAGTGTGTCAAATGGATAACATCTCTCATAGAGAGATCCAATTTGTCAGTCACCATTCTCTTACCTTAAGTGTCACAAAAAACTTGTGCCACTAGAGAATGCTTTATGGTTCCAATGAATCCACATATGTCTTATCTTTATGGTTAACCTTTCTTTATGTATCACAAGACATATGCACAAGGCTAATAACCGGATGCCCGGATGCCCCTAGCCTTCACTCAAGGTTTATACAATCCCTTAAAACTTTATCAATATGTATTCAACATAACAACACATTCAAAATATTTTATTGAATGCAAAAGTTGATACATATCAAACCGTTACTAAGTGTAACGAACCACGATGTGAACTTTATCGAGTGAAGCCAAAATAGCTCCCACTAAACAACAAAAGTATCCGAAGATACTCCTAGACCCATGCTAATGACATGTCACTTAAATACACATGGGCGTAGGCCTTTAGTTAGTGGATCTGCAATCACATTATTTGTGAAAATATATTATATTAAAACATCACATTTCTGTACCGTTTGCTTTTGGTCAAAAAATTTGACCACCATATATTTAGACCTATTGAGACCTCTGTAGTAAATAAATAATACTACAAATTTGTTATCTCAATACAATCGTATGGATCTATCCATAAAGTTAAAACGATCAACTCTTTCATGAGGTTCTGGAGCCTAAAAGCCCAAGTAATGCCTAAAAGAATGTTACTAACACTGCTTACATAGTAGAAGATGACATAGAACTTTATTTACTGCACTTACTACTAACATAAATATGTATTCCGTAATTGATTGCATGTCATCGTAACAGCCAGCAAAGTTTACATCTAAATACCCTACTAAGCGCAAGAATTGAACATGTCTATAAATTAGCATATAATATATTATCTTCTTTAAGTACCTTAAAATATTCTTGACAGCAACCCAGTGATCATGTCCTGGATTTGACCGATATCTGCCTAGAAGTCCCGTCACAAAAATAACATTTAGTCTAGTGCAAATTCGAGCATACATTATACTTTTAAGTGCACTGACACAAGGTACTCCATTTAATTAGATTTTCTCAATATCTAAATAAGGACAATGTGATAGATTTAGTCCATCACTCTTAACAACAGGAGCAATTCCTGGCTTGCAATGATGTATATTGAATATTTCCAATATACAATCAGCAAATATTCTCCGAGAAAATCTAATATAATATAGTAAAAAATAATCCTTACAGACTTCAGTACAAATGATATAAGATATCTCAAAGTCACAACTTGTAAGCAAAATATCAAGTACATAGAGTATGAGAAAAAATAAATTTCCTCCCACTGACCTTGCAGTATATTGAATTACTTTGTTCCCAATTAAACAAAAAATAACAACACTATGATACTTTAATAATATTGTCTGGAAATTTGCTTAAGACCATAAATTAGAACTTTTCAGTCTACACACAAGTTTAATTGAATCTGCTACAAAATCATCCAATTGCACAATATAGATTTTGTATCTATTTGGCGTAACTCCATATATAAATAAATAAATAAATAAATTATTAATGTCGCATTAACTCTGAAAGAATTTTTTAAAGAAATAGTTATTTCTTCACTATAAACAATCCACCCCTCTTTCAGAGTTAAAACTTTAGTTACCAATTTGGCTTTAAATTCCACAATCTTTCTTTGAAATTCTTTTAGTTTTGTACACCAATATGCAACTAATAAACTTGTGATCTTTAGATAAGTCAGTAAGTTTCCAAACATGTTTGATAGATTGTATATCGCATTTTATGGCATCTAATCACACACTTGATTGATGATAAGAAACAACATTTATTTATGTCGCTAAATCAACCATGTAATGGATATTATAGTCATGCCCTCACAAATAAACTATATAGTCTAATGGAATAACTTATCGTCTTTCCCTAACAAATCTCCTTAATAAAATTACCACCACTTCATTCTGCACTTGAGAGGTTTAAGAAATTTCATTATAAACTATATCAAGAATAGTACCTTGAACCTCAACAAGTTTAGTCTATGGTACAGGAGATTCCATAATTATTTGTATAGGTAAAGACAAAGACACAGTGATATTCCATCACACTATTATCCTTAATAGTTTGAGAGTAGCGACATCTACAATTACGTCGAATTGTAGAAATTTAGAAGTATGTGATTCCATAATTCTTGTATCTTAAAATCAATACCCTTTTGAACAATCTAGGTAAGATACAAAATAATTTCGAGTGAATCTTTTGTCGGGATTTTCAGGCATAGTAATTAAGTTACCACCCTGAATCTAACAAGTATTTGACAAATGACTATTTAAGCTATTTCGCATTGTCATATTTGCCAAAATACTCACGGCTACTGTTAAGCCTGACAACCTTTTAATCATATACAAGATGTATATGTCATTAGGACTTAAACACAATCTTTGCAGATATGTCCTAATTTCAATATCAGATTAGATATAATTTCAAGCAACTAAAGCTTCCATCATCTCATAACAGTGCAGTATGCAAGCAAACCTCTTTTCAAGTGTTCTAGAATGGAACGTTTCATGGACAGTAAGCAAATTCAATTGCTCTTTTTTCAAGCAACAAATCATATGTCTACAACTTAAAATTTGAAGCAGTAAAAACCTCAATAATAATGAAGTTATTAATTACAGAAAAGGTGACTGAAAAACAAGCAATGTATATAATTAGCATCATGTGAGTACCATGTAACTTGACGTACAAGTACACATCCGAGAGTTACACGCATAATCATATAATCACCTTTGGGCAGAATATATGGCATGCAATTGTACACTCCCCACATGATAAGGGTTATGAGAATATATTCCAATCTTCGTGAATTCATCACCTTTGGGCATATGAACCATTAGGATCGGTCATTCCTCCACCACATTATCATGTATCCCTCCATGAACTAATACACAATCACCTCCTTTGGGAGTATAACTATGCATTAGACCAGGAGACATCCCAATCAAATATACAAGACCGAAATTTCTCAAACCCAATCAAGCGTGCCACTTTGGCGGTCACAACTCAATTGAATCATTGAAATTCTCTCATACCAGGGATATAAACTTTACTCATCACATACACCATATATATGTGATTTTAACTTTAGTGATAGGGGCAACATATCACCAAAATCACATATCATGCTAATTACATTGTTTTATTCATTAATAAAATTAATCATACATATATATATAAATATATATACAGCGAACCTGAAAGACAGATTCCAATGAGATTATTGATCACAGTAACACAAGAAACTTCTCATAATAGAGAATAAAACATCTCTTATGCACCACAATTACATATTACCATAACAACATAAAAAGAATGCTGATCTAAAATATCTCTCATAAATTAACATCAATAGTAATACGGGGTACACCATATCGACAAGCTTAACAACGGTGATCAACTATTGCTCATGAGTTTCATAAGGCAAAACATGACTCAAAGGCCAACAATTGATTTATTAATCAATTTTAAGTAACAAATATCATTACTTCAACCAGTGACCTATAAATTGAATCAAACCACAGAACTAAATATCTAAACTATAACAGTAGATACTATTGCTCTGCATAAATATTGCTATACTCCTTAACCATAAAAAATATTAACTTGATAGACATTAACAAGTGACCAGATGAATTCATGTACAATATGCAAGAACTTAATCGACATGCATTACCCACATACAACAGATATGTTAATTAGTACAATCAGTTTGGTCACGAGTTCTTAAGACGTCCATCATTCAAAGATTATCAGCGTGTCAAGAAATATGCTTGAGCAACAAAAATTTCATAATCTTTACCGTTTCTCATCAGTTCAATACATAACTCAAATACTATCCCATACTGATTGTATCTCATTAAGCCAGCTTTAGTTCACAATAAAGTTTAATTTTTATTTATGAATCACACCATTATAATGTTTATGTGATAGCAAACCTGTAACCCAACACTTATATTTCCAAAATCATAGAAAATATAAGAAAAATACGCAAAATTACACTAAAAATACACGTATTTAGGGTTCCGTATGTATTTTTACATCCATAAAACCATCAAACATATAAAATAAATATACCACGAGATAGAAAATCACCATACTAGTCCAACGCCGCCAACCACACGCCGATCCGACGCTCCACGCACCCTCAAGCGCCGCCTGAGTGTGCGGCGCGTGGAGCTCACGCGCGGCGCGCGTTCGACGCCCAGGCGGCGCGTGGCCGCTCGTGGGGGCGCGTGCGGCCTCCCCCGGCGACGCGCCGCCGACCGTCTTGCTCGTCTCGTCGAGCCCAGTCCGAATTTCTGATTTAATTTTATTTTTATTGAACAAAAAATTTCGAAAATCACAAATTAGGGCAAAATCCGTACTAATTAGGGCTAATCCGTACAAATTAGGGTAAAACTTTTATGCGTTCAAGTTCTAGGGTTATGGTTGCTCTGATACCACATGATAGACGTAAATTGCGCAACCCCAAGATCTCCATAACTAGAACAAGAACACACATCCAAAGAGTAAAAGATTAACGCTTTTTGTGACCCATTGTTCTTGAAGCGGAAGCGGAAACACAATGTTCCACGCGCAAGTCCTTCTCCTCTATTGCCCTCCGTATCACTGGCTCAATAAGGCGGCCCCCCTCACGTGTAGCGTTAGGTAAACGCCTCTTAGGTGAGGATACATGTGAGAATTATGGTTAGAGGAGAGACTTGAGCACTATTTATAGAGAGTTTAAAGTCCCTCTCATTACGGGCCGGGCTCAACTCGGCCCACACACTAGCCAGCCCATATTAGACTAATTAAGAAACCTTCTACCTCACCTTAGACCAACCATGTTTTACGGTAACCATAAAAACAGTAAATTACAATATTAATTAATTTAGTCCACATTAGGAAAACTCTTACATACTCCCTCTTTACTTCTCCTTTGAAAGCAAAGTCATGATGTGGATGCGTAGTACTCATGACTTGGCCACGTCGAGGGCCATGTTCGTCCTGTTCTCGTTTCAACCTAACGTTTCGGCATCGTTTCGGTGGTAATAAGGATTGCTTTTAGCTTCTTCTTGAACAACATTAGCGCATTGAACACGTTCTTCTTGGGAAACTCGGCTGCTTTTTCTGCTTGAAGTAAGTTACTATGCTTGATATGGTAAATGATTCCGAGTCGAATCAGCAGTGTTAAGACCAGAACGATTTGCTATGTGGGTGCGGATAGTGGGAAGACCCGCTGGTGAGGAAGTACCGGGGGCGGTTGCCTTAAACAACATAACGAGGCTGGTGTTCGGGAAGAGGTTCATGAACGCCGAGGGCGTGATAGAAGGGCAGGGCCTCGAGTTCAAGGGGATCGTGTTCGACGGGCTGAAGCTTGGCGCATCGCTCGTCATGGCGGAGTTCATCCCGTGGCTCCACTGGATATACCCGCTGGAGGAAAAGGCGTTCGCCAAGCACGGCGCGAGGAGGGACCGCCTCACCCGAGCCATCATGGAGGAGCACACGCTAGCCCGCCAGAAGAGCGGGGCCAAGCAGCATTTCGTCGACGCCCTGCTCACCCTCAAGGACAAATACGACCTCAGCAAAGATAACATCATAGGACTCCTTTGGGTAAGTTTAACGACCGGCTCTGGACACCTGGTTTAGTCCCGAAACCAAATGGTCTACTGCAGATTCTAGGAATTTCTTTGGCATTGGAACTAACTCCATGGTCCATACCATATGCGGGACATGATCACGGCAGGCATGGACACTACCGTTATTTCGGTGGAGTGGGCGATGGCCGGGCGATCAAGAACCCGAGGGTTCAACGGAAGGCCCAAGAGGAGCTCGACCGGGTCGTCGGGTTCGAGCGTGTGGTGACCGAGTCCGACTTCTCGAACCTCCCTTACCTCCGGTGCATTGTTAAGGAAGCGCTCCGCCGCACCCTCCGACCCCCGCCGATGCTCCCCACCGGTCCAACTCCCACATCAAGATCGGCGGCTATGACATCCCCAAGGGGTCGAACGTCCACGTGAATGTGTGGGCCATCGCTCGTGACCCGGCCATCTGGAATAGCCCGCTCGAGTTCAGGCCCGAGCGGTTCCTCGAGGAAGATGTGGACATGAAGGGCCACGACTTCAGGCTGCTCCCGTTCGGCGCGGGCAGGCGGATGTGCCCCGGCACACAGCTCGGGATCAACCTGGTCACGTCCATGCTGGGCCACCTGCTGCACCATTTCGTCTAGACTCCGCCGCAAGGGACAAAGCCGAAGGAGATCGACATGTCCGAGAACCCCGGGCTGGTCACGTACATGTTGACGCCTGTGCAAGCCGTGGCCTCGCCTAGGCTACCCCCCGAACTGTACAAACGCATGCCGTATGAAATGTAATTTTCCCTCTAACTGTTTTAGATTACAGGTGATGGGTTTTTATGTTCAATGGGCTTTTTTAAGCCCATCGTTGAGCTAAAACTCGACCCGTAAATGAAGGGCCCATAGAAGAGTGCAGTTATGGTAAAATAAAATAAAAAAAATGGGGAAATTATCAGAGCGGTTGGATTATCTGAGCAGTTACGTAATCTGAAGAGTTATGTAATCTAAACAGTTGCGTTATTTGAGTTACGCTTTTGAAAAAAAAGAAGAGAATACGTTTTTCTCTGTTCAACGTTCTCTTAGTTTTTCCACAAGAGACAATATGCTCCTCTTCACGAATGGAATCAGGTCTTCAAGAATTCCTCATAAAACTATGATGGTGTTTAATCTATGAAAAACACGGTATGTTCAACTCCATAATGTACCTTATGATCGGTATAACATATTATTCTAGGCATGTTTTCCGCGCTCGTTTTCGGTTCAATTGAGTATCGGATCATTTTTGGGAATATGTTTCCCAACATTGGTATCAGAGCGATGTTGTTCATGTTTCCTTATTAGTGTTGATATTTATAAATTGTTTTTTTGTTGAAATTTCGTGAAATGCCGCCGTCGGTTGCTCAAGGACGGAAATCCCGACACTCATATTGTTCGCACCCCCTTTTTGATTTTCCATAAATCGAAACTTGTTCCTGATAGCGCAAGGTCGTAGTTCTCGTTGAGACGAGAAAAACGACGGGTGGCCCGCCGCAAGGGGCCACCGAACGCACTGCCACGCGCGGCCAGAAGATTCGGCGTCGTCAGTGCATGTAACACATGCGTCAAGGCAGTTCCTAGGTGCGTGCAACGCACTCGCTAGTGGGGCAAACTGCACGCATGTGCATGGCAAGCGTGCGGCAACTACTTGCATGTGCGCACACACGCTAGCTAACATCATCGTGACATTAGCCAACGGTTGTCCGTGCACTAGCAGGGCACGTGAGGTGACATCACGATGACATCACTAGTCGGGTCAGTCAAATTGACCCGTCTGACCCGACCCATATCCACTTACTCGTTGACCTGACCCATTGACTTGTTGACCCAACCCAGTCATCAATTGACCGTTGACTAGAGTTAACAACCATTGATCGAAAAAAAACAAAAACAAAAAGGAGGAAAATTATGTTTTTCCATTTTGTTCATTATAGATTATAAGTAATCCCTTTTGTTCTACATTTGTTATAGGAATCATGATACATTTTGTACGCATGCCTATATTTCCAAGAACGAACGAAGAAAAGGTAAGACTTGAAAGGCTAAAAATATAATTAGCTAATTATTGGTGGACTGATGGAGATATAGTGTCACACGTGGTCAGGGTCAATCAGATGATACAAGAAATCATCTGGAAGGATTATCCCATGCCAGCTTTTGAGATGGTGCGATTCTTCATGAACACTCTTCCACTAGAATTGCAAGGAATGTTGAATCGTCTATGGGAGGTCAACAGAGTTCCTAAGTATAAAAAGTTTGTAATGGCTTTTATAGATGAATATTATCGGATTGAAGCTATAAAAACTACGACCCAAGGAATGATTTCAATCCGGCGGGGGATGAATGTGCGAAGGAGAACTCCTAAGGGATATCCGTCTATTTTTCCGTGGTTGCCAAATCTGCCTAAAGATTTTATAGAGGATAATTTGAAGAAATTAAAAGATTCTTTTCATTTTCATAGGTTGACTTGGCGTTAGCTATTTCTAGTGGTTTTTATTTAGTATGTTTTAATGGATATCTTATGTAAATATTTTCTACTTAGTTGATGTCGTTGTAGTAACTAATGTATTAGTTACATTATATGGATATATTATTATTCTACCATTAATGGATGTCCAATATCAATCGCTTCTGTTGTTATTAATTGTTGTGGGTAGTTCATAGAAATTTTTGTAGCTTCAAATAACTTATTTTGCATAGAAGATTATGTTAATGATAATTTCAAGTTAGGATTTTGGATGATGGTTGGAAACATAGTGACATTTTAATTCTGAAATCTTATTTAAAATTATTCATTAATATGATAAGTTTATGCAAAATGGATGCATAAATGATAGGCATTAGAAATCCGTGCATATGTGTCTGATATGTTCAGATCCAATGGTTTCAGCAACTAAGAGCATAATTGCTGAGTTGAAAAAAAAGAAAATTTGAATGGCGAAAATTGTGAAATATTAAATATGAAAATTCAATATGTGCTTGAAAAGCAAAATGCACTAAAAGCTCCTAACTATGTTATGGAAGAACTTGAGGATGTTGTGCGCCACTTTGAGCTAGCAGAGGACCGCCTAAAGGCATTTGCTGTGCTGGTTCTAGCTCAGAAGGGGCTTTGAGCTCTAAGCGCAAGCGCATTGATTCATTCAAAAGGTGGAAATGCAAGGGATCAAGTTCTACTAGTAAGAAACTAAGAGTTAACTAATATAAGAGAGGAAAACGCCATCGAGTGAAGAGAATTTCAAGGGTGAAATATTATAACTGTGACCAAAATGGTGACTATTGTGAGCCAAAGAAGATAGACCTTATACTCTTAAGAACTTTACTTATGTGTCAAGTTCTGTATTCTTAACTGAATCTAATCTTTTGTGGACTGTAAATTCGAAAGCAACAGACCATATAGTGAAGGATAAAGAATCTTTCGTAGAATTTCAACGAGTATCGACTGGAACTAAATGGATCTATGTGGGAAATAATTCAAGAGTCGAAGTGAAAGGAATTGGCACCTACCAATTAAACATGCATGGTGGACACACTTTGCTCCTACATGATGTATTATATACTCCGGAGATTCGTCGAAATTTAGTATCTGTTTTAGTGTTGGTAAAGTATGATTTTAGTTTGAACTTTCATAATAGTGGTATGGATTTGTATTTGAATACAAACTACTATGGTTGTGGTTATTTTTTAGATGGTTTTATTGTATTAAATATTAACTGTGGTAATGTCAATGTTTGTTATTTCATTTTCACCTTTTCTAATTCATATGATAATGATGTAAATGTGTGGCATGTTAAACTTGATCATATTATCCAATAACGTATGAATAGGCTAGCCAAAGAGGACTTGTTTGGCAATATTTTAAAAGTCGATTTGTCAATATGTGAGTATTGCCTAGCAGGGAAAACAATAAAGAAACCATTTGGAAAAAGTAAAAGAGCTGAATTTCATTTGCAATTAATCCATTCTGACATCTGTGGTCCAATAAATTTGAGAGGATTGCATGGGGCTATTTATTTCATCACATTTATAGATGATTATACTTGATTCGAATATATCTATTTGATTTCTCATAAATCTGAAGCATTAAGTTGTTTCAAAAAGTTTATGAGCTTGATAGAAAATCAATTAGATAAGAAAATAAAAGTATTGAGGTCCGATTGAGATCGAGAATATTTATCTGATGAATTCAGAAATTTATGTGATGAAAAAGGAAGAGAAAGACACTTGTCTATTCCCTACACTCCTCAACAAAATGGTGTTGCGGAAAGAAAAAATAAAACCCTACTAGAAATGATTAGGTCCATGATGATGCATGCTAACTTACCTATCACCTTTTAGAATAATGCTTTATTAAATGTTGCCTATATACTTAACCATGTGCCTTTCAAATTAGTTACTTCCACTCCATATGAGTTATGAATATGTAGAAAATCATACTTAAGTTTTCTTAAACCGTGGGGTTGTACTGCCTATACTCATGAGCCCCCTCACAAGTTTAGGAAATTGAGTCTTAGAGGCAAGAAGAGTATTTTCATAAGATACTCAGAACACTCGAAAGGGTACGTGTTTATAAGTGAGCAGGAAAGTAGAAGTAAAACTAAATTCAAATCACAGGATGTCACATTCTTAGAGAATGAATTTCTTAAGAATGAAGAAATAGGTGAGGATTATTTCCTATTTGAAACCCTAGATCAAGATAATGAACTTAGTGGAGTTCGTCCAAGTAAGAGTAACATGAGAAGTGATTAATTTAATTCAACCCACTCTCAATTACAACCACATGATGAGACGATATCGTCATTATCTAATCCAAATGGCAGCATAATGGGAAATGATGTGCAAAGTGTACAATCTCCCATACGGCGAACAAGTCGCAAAAGTATTCCCCGTCGACATTTTGACATTGAAGGCGAAACTTTTATAGTTGCTCCACAAAATAAAGATGAGCCAATAAATGTAAATGAGGCTCCAAATTGCCCTAGTAAGAAAAAATGGATGCATGCAATGGAAGAAAAGATTGAGTCAATGAAGTCAAATCATGTTTGGAAACTGATTGATCTTTCAAAATGATGCAAAGCCATTGGGAATAAAGCGTAAAGCTGATGGCTCAATAGAAAAATATAAAGCTCGTCTTATGACGAATGAGTATAATCAACAGGAATGAATTGATTATGAGGAAACATTTTTTCCTATAATAAGATTTATCTCGATTCGCATTATTCTGGTAATAGTAGCTAATATGGATCTTGAGTTACATCAAATGGATGTAAAGATTGATTTTCTCAATGGAGAATTAGAAAAATAAATATATATGAAACAACTTATTGGTTTCATTATGAAAGGCCAAGAAGAAAAGGTATGTCGACTTCTGAAATCGATAGATGAGTTTAAGCAATCGTCAAGATAATAGTATATATGTTTTCATAATACCATAATAGTATATGATTTTTCAATGATTGATGAGGATCATTGTATATATATCAAAAGATCCAAAGATCAATTTGTGATCATATCATTATATGTTGATAATATATTGATTGCCAGAAGCAATATGGAGTTTATTAATATTGTCAAGATTTTGTTATCTTTCAACTTTGAGATGAAAGACATGGGTGAGATTACATACATTCTTGGAGTTAAGATTTCAAAAGATCGTTCGAAAAGATCAGTATCTCTTTCGCAAGAAACATACATAAATAAGGTTCTTGAACGATTTTGTATGCAAGATGATACTCCTATTGCAAAAGGTGAATGATTAAGCCATAAAATGTGTCCAAATACTCCATAAGAGAATGAACAAATGCAACATGTGCCTTATGCTAATATTGTTGGAAGCTTAATGTACGCTATGATGTGTACAAGACCCGACATATGTTTTACAGTTGAAATGGTAAGTAGATACCAATCCAATCTAGGTCAAGCACATTGGAAAGTCGTCAAAAGTATACTAAGGTATATTAAGAGAACTGTTGATTATACGCTGTGTTACCAAAGAAATGATCTGCGACTTGAAGGCTATTCAGATGCTGATTGGGGAGGAGATTTAGATGAAAGGAAATCTACCTCTAGATTTGTTTTCTTATTGAATAATAGCACCATATCATGGAGCAGTAAAAAATAAACGTGTATAGCCTTGTCTACGATGGAAGCTGAATTCATGGCATTATCAGCAGCAATATAAGAAGGTATTTGGCTTAAAAGATTTTTGGATCATTTAGGTGTTATAGAGAATGCTGCAAACTCATTGTTGGTTAACTATGATAGCCAAGCAGTAATAGCGTACACCAAAGATCCAAAATATCATGGTAAAACCAAACATATAGATACAAAGTATAATTTTGTCAAAGATATGGTTGCATGAAAAGATATAAACTTATAGTACATATCTGCGTATAGAATGGTAACAAATCTTATGACAAAGCCAATACCTAGAGATGCATTCTGTGGCCATGTGAAATCTCTAGAACTACGTAGAGGCTGATGTACTGAATATTGTAATTTCCCGAGATAAGTACACTAATTGTGCCATAAGTTGTGTACGGCGCTCACTTTGATACCAAAAGTTTCCGTCGGATCACTTAAGTGTCAAATCGGAGAAAAAACGATCACTTTGGTGCCACCGGTGAGAAATTCCGGCCAAAATGATTACGTGGCTTTATATTTAAAAAAAAAATCGATAAACCATTTAAACGACGTCATTTTCTGTCCTACTTAAGAAAACGACGTCATATAGCTCATTTATGATTGAAATTAGGGTTTTTTTTGTTCATCCTCGCCGACCTAGCTTGCTCGACCACCGTCGCTTGGCCACCGTGCTCGGCCACTGTCGCTCGGCCACCGTGCTCGGCCACCATCGCTCGGCCACCATGCTCGGCCAAGAAGTGATGGGAAAATAGGAGGCAAGGGCGAAGGAGGAGGAGGAAGAAGGAGGGTTGAAGGTGCAGAGACAGAGAGAGAGAAGACAAGGAGTGCGAGGGAAAGAAGGAGGGCGCAGATGGAGATGGTGGATTGGGCTCTGTTCAGAAAGTGGCTGGTGTTGGTGTTGTTCTTCGGGGAAGAAGATGCCGCCGCCATGGCTTCTCTCTCTCTCTGTTGGTGTTGTTCTTCGGGGAAGAAGACGACACCGCGATGGCTTCTCTCTCTCTCTCTCTGCTGGTGTTGTTCTTTGGGGTAGAAGACAACGCCGCCATGGCCTCTCTCTCTCTCTCTCTCTCTCTCTCTCTCTCTCTCTCTCTCTTGATTTGGGGATTTAGGGTTTCGACTTGGGGTTTAAGACGCCAAACGACGTCGTTTGGTGGTTTACACGCTAACTGGACTCTTCGGCGAGCCACATCAGTATAAGAAATTAATATATAAAAAAAAGGCCACGTCGGATTTCCGGCCGATCAGATCAACGTTGGCACCAAAGTAAGGGTTTTTCAAATTGTTTGGCACTTAAGTGATCCGACGAAAACTTTTGGCACCAAAGTAAGTGCCGTACACAACTTATGGCACAATTAATGTACTTATCTCGTAATTTTCCTTAAGTGTTCACATTTAATGAATTTGTGTTTCCATTATTAATGCCTATGGATTTTTATTTGATGTTTATGCATCTTAATGTTTAATGCATTATATAAAGTTGAGAAAATATGTCAGACAGATAAAAGATTAGCCCACTCACATGGATAATCGCCCCTATTTACTATATGATAGATAGAGATGAAACGGTTTTTAAGCTTATTATCTAGGTGATAATCGAGAGCTCAAGTTTAAAATATATATGTCATATTAACTAAGTATTAAGATAAGGACATAATACTATACTATGTCTAAAAATAAAATAACTCATATATTTCACTTTATCTGTCTATAATGTCAAATGTGAGCTCTAATGAATTCCGTGAAAGAGTAGATACGTAAACTTAAGTTAGACATTAAGGGTGTGCATGACAAAATTTCTAGAACAAAAATTAATTTCTGGCTAGAAATTGAGAAGTTAAAAATTTTAGCTTCTAATTTCTACTTCAAATCTATTTTTGGAATAAAATTCTGTTCCAGAAATAGAAAAATTAAATTGCATTACCAAACGGATTTCTGTTCCAAACCTGTTTCGAGGAATAGAAAAACAGAGAAATAAAGAAGTAGAAATTTTATCATGTGCGCCCTAGGTATGTCCGAACTATCATCTGTACGGTATTGAAGGTGTAGACATACGCTCCATGGGAAATGAATTAATATCGTAATACGTATTTCATACTACGTATGCATAAGACGATCAATAAGAGTGGCAAAAGTTTTGATTTCAACTTTTATGCCGTGTGAGACTCTTGAGAAAAATAATTATATCCTCATAACTCTTACTTATTTTCAAGATTTATATTCAGTGTTTGTTATCTTAGAATATTACCAATGATCATGAATTGATTCGATCTAATGGGACATTTTTAGAAAAGCAAGTTGAACTGAAACTAAGAGTTTCAAGGAAAGAGAAAGATCGAATTTGGAGAATCACATTTTAGTTTTGTATTCATTGGTCGACCAATTATGATTGTTTTTGGGATGATCATAATTGTGAATACAATATATCATTGTTTAAAAAAGAGATCAAGAAAGTTAAAATTTTCTTTTATACAGGGTTCAAAATAGTAATATATTCTAAATAATGTTCTCTTCCCTTCTTTTAAGTCTCTAGAAATCATACTTGATAACTTCCTCTTTTAGGTCTTTATGGATGCTTTCATTCTTGCCATGGATAAGCTCTCTAGACAATTACTCAATAAAGCCAAAGCCAAAGAGCAAGAAAGAGTTCTTAAACATACTCCACCATGTATCACAGTCTTAGGAATTGCTGGTTAGGAGAAGCTTCATTAGAAACAGTTAAACAGATCAAACATGCTAGAAGGAAGCAAGCCCATATAAACAAACTATAGATGCAAGATCATACAAAGTATTAACTTTATAAGTACATAGTCGCTGAATAGGGTACTGTTTTCCCGAATTCGACGTGATTTCTCATACATCAAAGAACTAGATGGCGCTCTTCTGCATATGGACTCAATTTACTATACGCGTCCACAAATTCTTTAACACATACCTCGTAATTATTCTAACAGCGAGTGGATCCACTCCACCCATTGATATAGATAAAGTCTAGTCTTTCTCCTTGCTTCCCCCTCCCCACCTTCGGAAGCAACTGAGATCTGGCAGAACTCTCAGTTACATACACGTTAAGAAGAGGTTTCAATCAGATACCCAACAACGAAAAAAAGAAGCCACTGCTCGGGGCTGCTTATTGTCTACTTGTTTTTTCTCATGTGGCTAAACAATGCATGCAACTGCTAGCATTCACTTGCCTCATGAGCTTCAGCATGGCCACTAGAGCACTGGCTTAGGTTACCACTGGAAAAATCCCCCAACCCCCAGACACTGTGTCGAGCTTAAACAAAAAACCAAGAAATACTTCTAAAGAGGAAAGCTAGAGTTGGTCTTGGGAAACATTATTAGGAGTTTGGAGTTTGAGGGGTTGGGAAAAGCATAAAAAAATGTCTCATTAGACCATATGAAAAGCTGTGCTTTGATTGCACTTAGTTTAAACTCGACAGAGAATTACATAGTAAAAGAGAGGGAATGCAAATGGGTTGCAAAATGACATGTCGCATTGTCCAGATATAGAGATATGCGTACTCATTACACAATTTTTCGAGGTTCATATTGACATAAATAGTAGGTAGAGAAAGATGGAGATGAGAATATGTTGTTAAATTTGATATAGCTCTCTGAAGCCATAAGATGAATTTGAATATTCACAACAGCAAAGAGTTTCGGCACAGACTGTCAGAACCTCTGAAATAATTACGACTAACAATAGTCACCACAATATCCTATATTTTTTAAATCACCAACCAAATTCAAAACTTTCTTTCCACCTTGGATGCCTATGGTATGATACACTACATTTTGTAAATTTTATGCACAGTTAAACCCCCCATGCAATCAAGTAAAATATTCTGGCAGAAGAACAACCCAAGTGCCATAACTTGGCACGGGGGGGACACTTAAGTGCCATAACTTCAAAATGGTACACTTAAGTGCCACTTTCTTTTTCTAAGTGCCACTTTCTTTTTCTAGTGGGACACTTAAGTGCCACCTCCGGCGACCCTTGCCAGAAATCCTACGTGGCAATATTTTATTATTATGTTTTGCCTACGTGGCTCGCTGGAGAGCTGAGTTGGCTCTAACTCACCAGAAACGACGTCGTCTGCATAATAAAAGCCCCAAATCTTCCAAAAACGACATCGTCTCCCCAAATGCCCCAAATCTAAAACCCTAAATCGGCCAAAATCCCCATTGAAGTGATCGAATCCAAGTCTCAAATCCTAATTTTCATTTGCCCAAAATTCTTTCATCAAATCTTGGAAATGGAGAGCATGACTCACAGCAGCGCCTCAATTTCCTCTCACCGAAGCGAAGGAGAAGGCCAGCGTTTCTGTTTTTGTGGGTTACCGAGTCCAAGAAGAACATCGTGGACTCAAATCAATCCTGGGAGAAGATTTTATGGATGCGCCCGATATAAAGAAGCGTCGAAGTGCAAATACTTCAAATGGATCGATGCGAAGTTCTCTGATCGAGCCACAGAGGTGATATTGGATCTACTTCATAAAAGATAGCAATCTCCATCTGTGTTCGTAGACGACTTGGACGATGTTGACTCAATGCAAGCTCAAACGTCTTCAGTTAAACTTTTCAAGAATGAAGTCTCAATGCACGCTCAAGCATCTTCAACTAAACCTTTCAAGAATGAAGTTTCAATGATGAAAATTGAACGAAAGTGTTACCAAGCGTTTATTATGGTGTTGTTTTGTTGTCTACTGTACTTTATGATGAAATGTAAAGTACTTGAAAATGAGAAAAAGTTTCTTCGACTGCCATAGTTAAAAATGGTGTTGTTCTGGATTAAACGTAGGCTTTTTTCTTTTTGAAAGATGCGAAGAAGTTTGTGTTGTTCCACAAGATCATTGTGGTTCTGTTGTTGTTTGTGTTGTCATATGGAGTTGCCATAAGTTAAATTACCATCATCTTCTCTATTTTGATGCAGAATCATCTTCTTTGTTTTGATGCAGACCAACATATACACAAGACAAACATGAGTGATTACTCGAGTGCCATAAGTTGTATTTAGTAATCACTTAAGTGTTAGTCGTGATGAAAAAAGGATCACTTAAGTGTCAAGTTATTATTAAAGTGATCGGTTAAGTGTCACTTGTAGTTAAAAGTGAACAGTTAAGTGCCAAGTTTTTTAGAATATGACTAGTTAAGTGCCAATTTTTTTGTGGGTTTTCTCTAAAAATTGCGCCAGCCACCACCACCGGCTGCACCACCAACCATCACCACTAGCCACACTACACACTAGGCACTCCAACCACCATCATACTGGTGGTGTTGCTGCACAGGGTAAGCTAAGCCTTGCACTAGCTTGCACCAGTACACATGGTGTAAGATGCACAAACTGCACACTTGTACCAGGTGTAGGTGCAGCTGCTTAAGCCTATAACCCCCACCACAAACCCATAATCACCGGGCATCACCACCAGCCACACCAGCACCCCAGTCACCACATTAGCACCCCCAGCCACCACATTAGCACCCCAACAACAAACTCACTACCACCAAACATCACCATCCACCACCACCAGATACACTAGCACTCCAGCTATCACCACAGAACACCAACAGCAGCAGCAGCAAGTAAAAGCAGAATCCTTGACAAACAACAACAACATAAATTGACAAACAGCGCAAGATCATTTCATTAATATTGAAATTAAGTCTGACAACATCAATGAATGACAAACTAAAGAAAAAAAAAAGATAACCATCCATAGTAAGTCTAACAACATCAACGTTTACATCACTGTTTTGACTCCTAAGCTCCACAAATCCTATCACATCTCATCTCATCAATCAATATGCACGACACCCTATGTTCGTGCTCATTTCGATGGGCCTTTCACTTGATTCATAATTCTTGCACTCTTTCTAACTGAACGTGCAACTTCTTCTTCAACCTTCTCAGTATCCACTGACTCAGATAGAGCTACAAATGTCCTAGGCCGAATTGATTCAAAAGAAGCTGGAACTGGAGCTGGGTTCTTTCTCTTCTTTCTTGTTGGCACAGTTGATGTTTTCTTTTTTGTTGGTGCAGCCATTGATTCTTGAGTTGGGCCTGAGATAAGAACCTCTAAACTTCTCTCAGACTACAAAAAAATAATAAATTGTTAGCAAAAGTCTACAGCATAAATTAAATTAAAAGCAACCAATAAAACTTACATTGAGAATAACTGTTCCAGTACGCTCATCTATATAAAAGCCATAGCCATATTGTCTTAACCTCTTCCCAAGTGCCTCTCTTGTTTGAATAAGGGCGTCACTTTCAGGAATTTGTGATTTGTTGGCTCTTTTTCTTGCTTTCTTGGGCCCTTCAGCTACAACCAGGGCTTCTTCGACCAATTCTTCAGCTGGGCGTCTTCTAGATGGTCTTTGTGTAGCTGCCCCTTCAACTGGCCTTGTTCTAGTTGTCCTTCTGTGTAGCCCTTCAACTTTAGTGACACCTCCTTCTGTTGGGCTTTCTGGTGGTACTAGTGATGGTACTTGTGGTGCCCCTTGTAGTGATTCTTCTAGTGGCCCCTGTGATGATCCTTGAGGTGGCTCTTGTGATGGCCCTTCAGTTAGCAATTGAGTTCCAACTTGCTTTCTTCGAACCTGAGAAATAGGCCAAAAGATACCATAAATATAATATCGAGACATATAATAATATAAAGAAAATGAAAAACTGAATACAAATGGTTGAATTTACCACTGGGTATTTCTTTCGTTGCTGAAGAACAGTCGACTGCACTGGCCGTGATGCTGCTTAGGCTAATCCTTCAGCTGGCCGTGATGCTGCTTGGGTCAATCCTTCAGCTGGCCGTGATGCTGCTTGGGCCAATCCTTCACCTGGCTGTCTTCTACCTTGCCTTCTTCGAACAGGCTGTTCAATTTCATGACTTATTGAGGTTCTTCTTGTGACCTAAGAAACACATTACATACAAGGACAAATAGGATATTATGTACATTTTTATGATAAACGATAAAGCAACATAAACATAAAATAAATTTCATGACTTACCGGGGTTCTACTTGTTGACTGAAGAACAGTCGACTCATTTGGCCCTGCTATGTGCATTTCTCCAACTGTCTCTTCACTAGGCCCTTCACCTTGCCTCAACGGTTGTTGTTGCTTCCTCAATTGACAACCTTTAATATTGTGGCCTGCTAAGCGACAATAAAAGCACGTTATCTTTGCACCATGCCTGCTTATTCTTTACTGACCCGAGACCTCTCCCTTCGCCATTCTTCGTCTTTGTTTTGTCCTTCCAATTTTCTTCTTTAGTGGCAAAGGTTGAGGTGTTTCATGATCCATGGGCTCCCAAAACTTGCTACTTCTAATTGGCTGCATCATGAACTGATAGGAAGCAAGATATTTTGATTTATGATACCAATCATCAATGTAATCATCTGTATTGTCGCCCTTCAACTGGATGGCACATATGGCATGTGCACATGGAATTCCACTTACTTGCCATGCTCTACATGAACACTTCCTTCTTCATAGATTGACAACATACTTATCAGCACCCTTCATTATCTCATATCCGTCATCTCCATTCCAAATGGGATGACAATGCCTACTTGCAGCCAAGTTCTCATCCAATTTCTTGGCAATCCTAGGACCATATTGTCTTGTCCAATTTGCAGCCTCATCTCTTTGTTTCTGCAGTCGAGTCATAACCGCAACTCGTATATCTTCAAGCATTGAGATGACTGGTTTGCACCTGGCATCTATTATCTTTGAATTAAATACTTCACAAATGTTGTTATCGACGTTATCGCACTTGAACTCCTCACTAAAGAATGCCCTGCACCAATGCTTCGGTTCTAGTTGAAATAAGGTAGCACAACCTTCCTTTGTCAACTGAAGCAGTCCTTCTTTGGCTATTCTAAAGTCAGCCATGTTTGCACTCTTTGCTAATTGCCAAAATTGCAATTGCAGATTATCCCCTTTGTAGGTCTTTGCCCAATTTCCGTATATGTGCCGCGCACACATTCAATGTTCAGCATGGGGCAACAACTCGACTATTGCCGGAACCAATCTCTGCAATAATTCAAAGTTAAGAAATACTAGAATAAATTACATGTTCATATTACAAAGCAAACTATTGACTAAATTTTTCAAAAAGCAAGCATTACCTTTTATTGGTCACTCATGAATGCCCACCCTTCCCCGTTTGTTATCTCCAAGTCAGCCATCAGATTTTTCAAGAACCAGAACCAACTGTTCTTGTTCTCAATATTTACAATAGCCCAAGCTAGTGGGAACATTTGGTTATTCGCATCTCTTCCAATCGCGCCAACAATTCTCCCTTGCACAAGCCCTTCAAGAAACAGCCGTCCAATCCTATAATCCGTCTACAACCAACTAAAAATCCTCGTCTGCATGCATCAAAGCACACATAGAACTTATCGAACTTGGTCCCATGATCAGGAAGCGGTCTCTCAACCACCTCTACATACACTCTACTTGTAGGGTTTTGCAGCCTACACTCCCAAGCATACTCCCACACCTGCCCATATTCCTTAGCATACTGACTAATAAGTATCTTTATCACATTTTGCTTTGTTGTTTTGCACTAATTCCTAGATACATTGATGCCTACACGCTCCTTCACCAGCATCCTAAAGTTAGAAATTTTCATCTCTGGCATCAACTTGATCAGATCGAAGAAGTGCTTGAACAACCATGCATTTGTTACCCTTTTGTTTTGAAAATTAATGGAACAAGTGTGTTCCTCTTGGTAAGCTCTAATCTCGAAAGACCCACTCTTCTTAACAAACGCACCGTAAATCTTCCATGGACAGTTTTGCTGCGAACACCTAGCTCTTACAAATTTCTTGGTATTTCTAATGAAATCAATATTTCTTTGTGCAGCAATGGAGTTCTTCAGTATAGCTTCCCTAAATTGTATCGCATCATAGAATTTCATACCTACTAACAAAGTAGGAGAGGCAACAGATGGATCATAGGAAGGAAACTTACTTTTCCTTCTACGCACAGCTCATTGATCTTCTTCAACTTCGTCCTGGGAAGTTGCGGTGTCGATGCTTTCTTCATAATCTGTCTCTAGGACTTGGCCAGCAACATCAATATCTGCAGGGCCTTTGTCTCTGTTTGAAACTTCATCAGCTACATGCAAAGTTGCAAATCTATCTAACAAAATGATGACAGCAACATAGCCTTTATCATGCGCCATTTCTGCAACAAAAGAGGACAAATATACAATTAACTTTTGGGACCACATTCACAAAGGAAAGACAATCGCAAGTGGAGGTCCCTACACTCTTTATCAAAGAAAAGAAGAAAGAGAGAGGGAAGATGCATAGGTCAGACGACAGCTGCAGCTGAAAAGAGGCTTCAGGACAAGGACAAATAGAGATGGGACCCGATAACTACTTTGATTATGCTGTTGCATTCCTTTAAAATATGGAGAGATTCCTCAGCATGGGTCCTCAACAATGCAATTTATTAAAAAAATACCCAAAAGTCCCCATCCCCACAACCTTCAATTTGAACATGTCCAAAGTCCAATACTCTGAACCCTACCAATCACCAATCACCATCGCACATTTCACATCCGACCACTACAAATTACTTTCGCAAATCACAATTCAACACCCTGAATGAATCACACATCACAGTGGATGAGGTGACGTCGAGCCCTACACCGAGCCCTAATTTTCCCCCTACCGAGCCCTACACCAAGCCTACATTTCAAGGCCGCTCCTAAATTGTCAATTCGAACCCCCCAATAGGATTGTAGCATCGCATCTGAGCCATAAATCTCACACCAAGCCTGAGCTTTCCCAGCCGACCCCCAAATTTCAAGTCCGAGCCCTAATAAACGAGTCGGAGCCCTAATTTCACCACAGGGGAGAGGAAGAAAAGAAAAAACCTAACCAAATCGACGATGGCGAGCGACGACGGCGAGCGACGACCTGCGAACGGCGACCTGTGAACGGCGAGCTATGAACGGCGATGGAGAGGACGTCAGACCTGGTGTGAACTGACGAAAGGTTAAAATCCAAATAAGCAAAACGACGTCATTTAGCACTAAGGAAAAACGACGTCGTTTAGTTTGGCCAAATGCACAGTGGATGGGGCGACGTCGTTTTCCTCCTCCACGTGTGCTTTTTTTTTAAAAAAAATTGCCACATCGATTAAGCATGTCGCCGAAAAATGCCACGTCTGCATTTTGGCCGATTTTTGGCCGAATTGGCACTTAAGTGTTCCATTTTACTCCGATATCGGCACTTAAGTGTACCATTTCAAAGTTATGGCACTTAAGTGTCCCTCCGTGCCAAGTTATGGCACTCCAGGTGTCCCAACCTCAAAATATTCTACATCAAGCAGCTTTAATCCTGATCCATGCTAATGTCACAATGGCCAATGAATCTTTTCTTTTATTTTCTTTTCTTTTGTCAATTTTAAATTGGTCGTCCTGGAAATGGACAATCCACGGCCAAGTAAAGTCATGGCCAAACTTCTTGCTCTATTCATGGAAGTTTTCCAGTTTTCTCTCTCGAAATGTAACAAGTTCCAGTTTTCTATCTCGAAATGTAGAGTCTTTCCTCTACCACCATGGTAGTCGCTCGCTTGGTTTAGAACCCTAATTACATCTTCTGCCAAACTTCTTGCTCTATTCATGGTATTTTTCCTCAATAACTACCCATTCCTCCCCAAACACATTTCCACCCATCGCACTTCTTGTCGCTCTAATTGTAGTTAGCTCACCCACTCATCTCTTCCTCTGCATGTCTTCTTGCCCTGTTTCAATTGAGAATCCGTTTCTCGGTGTCTAATTTCCAGCTTCAATTAGACCGCAATGCATGTGGATAAGTTCGCTTAACCTGCATCTTTGAAGATTCTCAGTCGCCAGCGAGGTGTTGGATTATCTTGATCGAGACGCGATGGACCGCGCAAACCCTGGAGACAACGCCGGAGACAGCGCTCGCCTTGCTACCCTATGCCATCGAACGGGATGCCTATGGTCAGAACAGACCATTGAAATCTACGATGAGCCAACACCAAAGGGAAAATTAGAGGAATGTAAGTTAATAATGGTGGGTAAGATTCTCTCAAACCCATCTATCAATTTTCCCGCCTTTCAGAATACTATGAAGAGAGCATGGCATACCGTAGAGTAGATATATCCCTGAGCGAAGCGGGCATGTATGTCATTAAATTCCAATCAGAAGGCGAAAGACAGAGAATTCTGGACAATGGACCGTGGCTGTTTTCGAATCATTTGGTAATCCTAAAGCCCTGGTTACCAAATACTCCCCTGCATTGCTATGATTTCACAACCTATGCCTTTTGGGTACAAGTTTTTGGACTTCCTTTGGAATGGTATACTGACACTATGATAAGTAAGGCTATGCGCCATGTTGGTAGGGTGTTAGAGGTCAAGGTAGAGCAGAAAGAAGGCCCAGCTCTTAAAGCAAGGAGAGTCCGCGTCGAAATCAATTTACATGAATCGCTAAAAATAGGGCAACTTCTTCGACTGGACGGCAAAAATATTTGGTTGGACTTTTGTTATGAAAAATTATCTCACTTCTGCTACTCTTGCAGCATTATAGGACATTATGCGATGCACTATAAAAATTTCCCATTCGACGTGGAAAAAATGAATGGCAAGGATAAATTGTATTATGGTCAATGGTTAAGAGCTGAGGTCTGGGAATACAGCCCATTCTGGCGTACCTTTTATGAGACGCAACCTTCACGGGAAGAGGAAGAAGAGGTCATCCCGGAGACTCCTCAATCGCCTACCACTTTGATGCCTGTGGAACAATCTCAAAACCAACAGCAAAAGGAAGTAATGGAAATACCAGCAAGGGGCAGCTTATAGCAGTGGCAGAACCTCTACAATAGAAACCACCTATACCGGAAGCAGCAGCAAAATCCCATGTATCGCAGCTAATGGTAGTCACAGAGGAACAGGCAGAAGGCTCATCGAAATCAAAGCGGCTGAAACACGCACGCTTGACAACAAAAACAGAACCTATTAAGAAAGCAAAGCGATACAATCCTTATGATTTACGGATTAGAGATCAGAGGACCTTGATGAAACTCAACTACAAGATACTCCAATCTTTGTAGCAACAGGACCTGAGAGTTGGGCTATGGTGGCTGGCCCTCAACAGCCACCAAGCGACAAATGAAGCTACTCAGTTGGAACTATCAAGACTTGGGCAATCCCCTGATAGTTCAAGAACTAAAGGCCATGGTGGCCCAAGATGTTTTGTTTTTAATGGAGACTAAGAATCAAGAAGAAATGCTTCATCGAATCCAAAGGAGGCTGAGGTTCTCTAGTTGTATTATCGAAAACCCTATCGGCTTGGCTGGTGGTCTAGCAGTGTTTTGGAATGATGGGATAACTTTGACAGTAGATTGGCAGACTTCGGCTTTCATTGATATGATATGTGTGGAAGGAGAGTATGGTACACCAATGCAGCTTACTTGTCTTCATGCGTCGGCAGTCTATCACCTCCAACAGGCCTTATGGGACAACTTGCGACAGATCAGCCACTATAATACACTCCCGTGGGTGTGTACCAGAGATTTCAACGAAATAATTCATCCTTGGGAAAAGGTTGGGAAACAGCCTGCAGACCAACACCACATGCGTTCTTTTCGTGAATTTCTAAATGACTGTTACCTGATGGAGGTGCCCAACAAAGGCTATGCGTTTACATGGAGGAATAATATAGATGGCCAAGATTGTGTGAAGGAAAAACTAGACCGGGTGCTTTGCACTATGGACTGGCGCCTTAATATCCCTATTGCTGATGTATATGCCTTACCTGCAATTGGTTCCGATCATAGTCCAATCCTTTTAACAACGGAAGTCATCCCCGTCAAAAGAAAGAAAGCTTTCACTTTTGAGGCTTATTGGTTACAAGAACAAGACTGCCGTCAAATCATTGCCGACTCATGGGCTTATTCCCAGGTGAGAGGAAAGACTCTACCTCAAAAGCTTAGGGCTGTCTTAGAGGCGCTGACCCTCTGGAGTAGATCCAAATTTTCCAATGGCCATCGTCAAATCAATATTTGTAAGCAGCAGCTCCTTAACCTGACAAATCAACCCAACAATCAGTATTCCCAAGCGACGGTCAATAGCTTGAAAGAACAAATTTAGCATTTATGGCAACAGGAAGAACAATACTAGGCTATGCAATCAAGACTCAACTAGCTTAGATGGGAGGACAAAAACACCAAGTTTTTCCATGCAACAACAATCCAAATGCGACACCACAATCGGATCAGCATGCTACAAGATGCAAATCAGCAATGGGTTCGAGATCCACAGCTTTTGCAGCACATAACCTGGGATTTCTTTCAAAATTTATACAGTTTAGTGGAAGAGCGAGACTACAGGCTTGTCCTAACTCAATGCCTACCTGTGGTGACAGAGGAAATGAATGCTGCCCTAGTAGATGCGGTTACAATAGAGGAAGTCAAACAAGCTACATTTCAACCGGGAGCAACAAAGGCTCCGAGTTCGGATGATTTGAATGGACAATTCTATCAATCTCATTGGGATATCCTTCAAGAAGAAATTTTTCTCTATGTCAAAGATTTCTTCCAATCAGGTGTGATGCACTCCCAATTTAATAGGATAATCATATCTCTGATACCAAAAACACCTCACCCAGAAAGGTTGGATCAGTATAGACCGATTAGTCTTTGCAACTTTATTTATAGAATCATTTCAAAAGTTCTTGCAAATAGACTGAAACCTTGGTTATCAGCACTAATAGCTAAGGAGCAGTGTGCCTTTGTTAGTGGATAACAGATTCAAGATAATGTCCTTATAGTCCAAGAAGTTCTCCATCAACTCAGGATTCGAAAGAGGACCAAAACTTTTCAAGCTGTCCTGAAACTAGACATGCAAAAGGCATAAGATCAGATGGAAAGGGACTTCCTCAAAGACTACCTCCTTCAGATTGGATTTCATGCTCAGTGGGTTTAGTGGATAATGCAATGCATCACCACGGTCTCCCTCAGCATTAAATTTAATGGAGACCTTTTACCCCACTTCCATCCGACCAGGGGACTAAGACAAGGCGATCCATTGTCTCCGTACCTATTCATTTTGGTGGTGAATGTCCTATCTCAACTTATTAGCCAAGCTGTGGATATGGGCAACATCAAAGGCATTAAATTAAACAGGTGGTGTCCTACTCTATCCCATCTATTTTTCGTAGATGACGCTATCTTTTTCCTAGACGGAAAACTTCTCGAATGCCAACACTTATCTAATATTCTACAACAATATTGCCTAGCTACAGGACAACAGGTGAATCGCAACAAATTTGGAATCTTCTTTAGCAAAGGCTGTCCTAATAGCCTTCAGGAAAATTTGGCTAGAGAACTCCGAGTTCCTATCTTAGCAAAGACTGGGAAATATCTTGGCATACCATTCGATTGGGGGAAATCAAAAAGAGAAATGTTCTCCTGGATTCTTAGTCGAGTAAAAACTCCAAGCTAGAAGGATGGAAAGAACAACTTATTTCAAAAGGCGGTAAGGAAATTCTTATTAAAACAGTAGTACAAGCCCTCCCACAATATGCAATGTCTATATTTAAAATCCCGGTGTCTCTATGCAAGTCTATAGAACAAAAAACTGCTCGGTTTTGGTGGCAGACTCAATGTAGTAAATCTGGTATGCACTAGAAAACTTGGGATACCCTGCAGAATCGAAAGGAGAATGGGGGATTGGGTTTTTGCGACCTCATTGCTTTCAACAAAGCTTTATTGGATAAACAAGCTTGGCGTCTAATTCAACATCCAACTTCCCTATGGAGCAGATTATTCAAAGGTTTGTATTTCCACTCACGGGAATTCAGGCTAGCTGAAAAAGGGACTAGACCCTCCTGGGGTTGGCAGAGCTTGTTGCTAGGCAGGGACTCAATACTACACAATCTCCAGTGCTCAGTTGGAGATGGTCGACAAATCAAAAAAAGGGAAGACAAATGGCTCTCTAGTGGAATTATTGGTGGCCCTACACCAAGAGGCGAACCAGAGAAGATCGCGGACTTCCTTATCCCAGACCAAAATGTATGGAATAAGGCTCTACTCTGACGCAATTTTGATGAGCGCACTGTCAATGAAATTCTGTCCATACAGATTCGACCTTAACACACGACAGACCAAATCATATGGAAGGGGAAACAGAACGATATGTACACAGTCAAGAATGGATATCACTTCATCATATCACAGAACAAAAGCAACATTCATAACACGGCCTCTTCATCATACCAACCTCCCCACAGATTATGGAACAAAATTTGGCAACTACGGACCACTCCCAAAATTTGCATTTTCATGTGGTCCCTTTGTCAAAATGCATTATCTACAAAAGCGAATCTATACCACAAGGCACATCACTTCAGACCCGGTCTGCTCAATATGTACAGATTAAGTACCGGAAACGACTAAACATATTTTCTTATCATGTACATGGACGAAAGCAATATGGTCCCATCCACAACTACATCTGACAAATCGGATTCATGATGTTCAAAGAATAGATGCTTGGTTTACTGATCTACTCGACACAAGGGATACAGTACCTGACATGGAGACTGTAGCTTCTGTCTTATGGCATATCTGGAAGGCCCGAAACAATTTTGTCTTCCGCCAGCTGAAACCAGATCCTGATTAGGTTGTACAGTTAGCCCTCGCCCACGCCAGATCAACCGAGTGCTGCAACGGAAGGCCTCTGAAACGCAAAGATTAGTCGCCAGACCTCGCTTATAAGTGGCGTCCACCAGAACCGAGTGTTCTAAAAATCAATATAGATGGTGCTTACCCCACAGTGCCTTCGTTGGGGGATGTGGGGTAAGCACCATCTAAGGCGTTGTGGCTTGTGTGTGTCGCGACTCCTCCGGCCACCTGCTCGATGGATTTACCAATAGCATCACAGCATTCTCAGCGCTGGAAACAGAGACACAAGCTCTCAATCTTACACTCAAATTTCTGCAGCAGAAAGGGAGAACACGGGATCGCATCTTGCTGGAGTCAGATTGCTTGGTGCTTGTGGACGCCGTACGAAACCCTAGCTCCACTCCTTGGGAACACAGAGCCCTGTTTGCAGAAGTGATGGCGTTATTGCCCTGTTTTTCCCATCTCCAAATCACACACTGTCGCCGAACTGAGAACTTCATAGCCAACTGGGCTGCCAAAGCCCACAGGCTGTCTTTACTTCCTCCAAATTGGGTTATCTCTCCTCCTAGTCATCTTTTAGACCTCCTCAGCTCTGAAGCATTGTATAAAGATTGTTCCTCTATCCGTTAATATATTACTTGTTGTTTTCGACCAAAAAAAAGTCATGGCCAAACAAGTTCATTTGTGGTTAGCCGAATACCTCGGTCGAGGCCATAAGCCTTGGAGGCAGGCACGTCCTCAGCATACTTGAACTCCTGCAGCTGCTTGAAGTTCATCCACAGCTTCACCCACACTTTCGCTTCATAGATCTTCTTCTTGCCGGCATCAACAGCCTCAAGGGTAAGATGGTATAAAGTCCCGGCAACTACCTACTCTTTGGCCTTCAACACGAGCAAACTTGAGAAGCGCATTCTACAATGAATCGAATGACGCAAAAGAAGAGTCAAAGAGGAAATTGAACGCAACAATCCGACATAATGAACAATTATGGCTATAACTAAAGTCTAAATGATGCTCCAACAATTATTGTGCAATTAGAACAAGGCAATCCCAGAAATAAATCCAAACAAATCACCAGAAAAATGGATTACTAAAGTCAACACATGCTCGACCAGATTACCTTATCAAAGGCCAACCAGACATCAATCTAAGGAAACGAAAAAAGGGCAAGAACCGAAGAAGGATGAGAAATCAAAAGCCGGGGAAAAAATTAGAAAGACCTCATTTTTATTGTGCTCCTCAACAGCGAAACGAGCAAGGCCCTCGATCTGGGCGTTGTTCTGGCTACCGTTGCAGTTGTGGACCCCGCCGGGCTTCATCCTTAAGATCTAGCCTTCTCCGCACAGACCCACCTCGCTCGACGCGCACAGGACCGCCGCCACAAGCGCCAAGGCGACGCAGAACCTGTTGAGCTTCATCGGGATTCTAGTAAAAAAGCGATCTTTGTCCTTCCCGCGCCGCAAGAGATGGATTCTCCTCTATAAAAATTCTCCCTTTGTTTGCAAGACGATAATGTTTGTTTATTTGTGTTTCTATTTCCTGGAACATAAATTTTTTTTTTTTTTTTTTTTCGGGGAACCCCGACAAATGGTAGATGGGTAAAACCCTAGAAAGCGGCAAGCAAGCGGAGGACCCACCACCCCGACGTCACGTTTAAGATCCCATGCGGCCAGTGGGATTCAACTTTTGTTTTTTTGTTCTGGTAAAAGAAAAAATACAAAGACGTTTGTTTACACTTTTGTTTCGGGAATAAAAATCTATTGTTACGAAAAAAAAAAAAAAAATGTTTGTTTTTTTTTATAACTAGGGGAACCCGTAAGCCGACAGCCGACGGTAAACCCGTTAAACGGGTGAGTTAGGTCGAGTTTCGGCCAGGTCATAAATGGTCTGATTCAAATTGACCCATTTAACCGGTTTATGACCCGTTTATTGCAATGCAAAAATTTTGACTTATACCCGACCCATACTCGACCCATTTAACTAAACTTAATTTATCATATATATATTAAAAAATGGTATCTAAAATAATTTTATACAATACAAATTTAATGGACAATTTTTATAATTTTTAAAATAATTATTTTAAAAAATCGAATTTTAATTATTTTTATTTTTAAAAAATAATTATTTTTATTATTTTTATTTTTATTTTTAAAATATAAATTTTCTTTTTCCTTTTCTTTTTTTTTTCTTTTTCTTATTCTTCTTCTTTGGCCGGCCACCGGCCATGATGACGGCCGCAACCGGCCACAAGCAAGCCTCAAGCCTCACCCGAGGCTCGAGCCTTGCCGGGCGTCGGCGAAGCCTCCGCCTCACTAGATCCGGCGAGCTTGAGGCTCGTCGGCGTCAAGCGAGGTCTCCGCCTCGCCGGATCCGGCAAGCTCGAGGTTCGCCGGCGTCGAGCGAGGCTCGAGCCTCGCCGATCCTGGCGAGCCTTGAGCTCGCGCAAGCATCGGGCGAGCTCGAGCTCACCGGGCGTCGGTGGCCTCGCCGCAGATCCGGCGAGCTCGAGGCTCACCTAGTCGGTCGCCGGTCATCGTCGTGCCGGTGACCGAAGGAAGAAGAAAGAAAAAAAAAAAAAAAAAAAAGGAAAGAAAAAGAAAAAAAGAAAAATAATCATAATTTCGGTTTTAAAAAATTGTAAAGTTAAAGAGAGAAGAGAGAGATTGTGAGGTTTTGGCTTTGGGTGAAAATAAATGGGTTGATAAATGGGTTTTGGTGCAAAGCTGACCCATTTAAAACCCATATATCAGAATCTCTTTAATTTTAAAACCCATTATGAGTGCTTTAGCAAATAAGGCTTGACCAATTAATGACCCATTTAAATGTAAATGGGTCCATAAATGGGTCAATGACCCATTTTAACACCTCTAGCAAACGGGCAAACCTTAGGGCCCGCGGAGGAACCCACCACCCTTGTGAAGCGGGTAAGTCCACATGCGACGTACTGGGGATTCGAATTTCTCTCTTTCGTGAGAGGGAGAAAGCCCAAAGCTAGCAGCGCCACTCAATGCGGTGGTCAGAAAAGCATTTGTTTACATTTTTGTTTCTAGGAATAAAAAATCTATATTTTTGTTCCTAGGAATAAATTTGGAACAAAAACAAGAAGTAGAAAAAACTTATTTTTTGTTCAGGGACACTTCCAATAAACACTTTTTTTTCTTCTTCTTTTTCTTCTTTTTTTTTCTTTTTTCTTCCTTTTGGCCGGTCACCAGTCTCAGCCATGGCCGACGATCGACTATTGAGGGCCGACAACCTTGCTCGAGCGTCGTCGGCCCCCGGCGACGCCGAGCCTCGCGCGCCGCCCGGGCGAGGCCAAGCCTCGCCGGTGACCTCGGTGGCTAGGCGAGGTCACCGGCGAGGCCAAGCCTCGCCGATGGCCTCGGTGGCTAGGCGAGGTCACCGGCGAGGCTCAAACTCACCTAGGCAGCGCCCAAATCTAGCGAGGCTGAGCCTCGCCCAACCACGGCAAGGTCGCCGGCCTAGCCAAGGCCGACAACCGGCCAAAAGAAAGAAAAATATATATAATAAAAATTTGAAAAATTAAAAGAAATAAAAAAAATTATATAAGTTTATCAAACGCATTTACATTCTGAGTAAAAAATTTTTGCAGTTATCAAGCACATTCTTATATTCAGAAATTGTTCCCTGAAACGGAAACAAAAAAAAATACTATTTCTGTTCAAAAATTGTTAAACGATTCCAAACGCGCCCTAAGAGAAACAGATCAAGAGCTTTTGTGAGACTTACGCGGGGGGTGGGTGGGGGAGAGTAGAGGGGGGCCTTCTTGAATGGTAGTTGTCGGATGGCATAGCCGCTAAGGAACAGTGTCAAAGTCCACATCGTTTCGGAGAAATCTGCGTGCCGGTCAACGAATGGAGTGATACCCACGATGGAATCTTGATGGTTTCCGTGGTGGAGACAATGGGCCGGATCAACGCATTGCAGGCTGTGTTCTCGGCCGTAAATCTTGATTTCCCTTCTCCATCTTTCCTTCTCAAAAAAAAAAAAGATATAAATGATATCTAAATTTTAGCTCAATATATAATATAATCTCTTAAATTTTTAATTTATTCAATTTAATTACTGAACTTTAACTCAATATTCAATTAGATCTTTGAACTTTTATTTTATTTAATATGGTCTGTAAAATTTTGGTAAATATTCAATTTTATTCATAAATTATATGAAAATGGTTAATGTTGTCCCTAAATTTGGATTAATAGAATGATTACATTGAATATTTTCATATAATTAAAGTTCAGAGACTAAATTAAATATGTAGCAAAAGTTCAACAATCACATTGAACATTAAACTAAATTCAAGAACCACATTGAACAACTAAATAGTTAATGGATCACATTACACATTGAGTCAAAGTTCGGGGATTACTCGTGTCATTATCCCTCTTTCTTATTTGAGATAATTGCTCAAAACCCCCCGGCAACTTTGATGCCATCTTGATTTTTAGAAAGTTACAAAATGTGACGTCTTAATTTTTTATTTTTGTTGCAACCGCTAGTTTTTCGATCAACATAATCATTCAGTACTAACTGAAAATATACCAATTCACTTTTATTAACTGATGTAATCTCTATTTAATTTACTCAATTTTATTAACCATGCATCGTGTTGCTCTCTTTCTTCTTAACTTCATTAATCATGCAGTAGAGCTTACTTTGATAATAATTAATAAAAAATGAGCTAGTCTATTTTCAAATAACACTTAATGGCTATGCAAATGAAAAAGTTTACGGCTGCAATAGAAAACAATCTTTACGAGTTTAATCTATGGCTTTTCAATCGTTGTGGGCTATTGCGTGATGATGCCAGAATTTAAAGAGGTAATCTGTAATTTTCCGAAGTTTGGGTTCCATGGCGCAACTGTGTCAAAGTTCAAGAGGGATTTTTGAGCAATTATCCCTTCTTGTGTTTTTCTTTTTCTGTTTCTTACGTGAAGTATCTTTTTTATCGTCCATGATATTAAAGATTTTTTTTCGGCATACTCTATGTCAATTGAAAGATGAACAAAATCATAGGGATTTATGCATTGCAAGTCCTCAAACTTATCGCGAAAGTACAACTAAAGATTTTTTTTGACATATTATGTGCCTATCGAAAGATGAAGAAAATTATAAGGACATATACACTATAACTTCTAAAACTTGTCGCGAAAATGCATTGAGTTCTAAAATTTTTAAAAAGTACAATCAATCCTAAAACTTTTAAATTGGTGCCAACTCTTTCTGTTAACACTGTCAATTTGTCTAACAAAAAATGATGACATGGCATTTTTAAATTAATTTTTTTCCTACGTGGCATATTTATTACTTTTTGCTTCAAATCTTATTTAAAAAATAGTAAAATAATGTAAAATAATTTTAAAAAACAAAACTAGGAAAACAAGTTTAAAAGGAAGGTGCAAGATCGTGGCTGGGTGCAGGCACCATTGCCCATCACCAAAGGGACCAGCGAAGGTCATTGGCCTTAGGCGACGGAAGCAAGGTGGCCCTCATTGGCCTAGGTGAGGCCATCGCCGGCCTAGGCAAGGGCTAGTGAGGCTTGCCCAAATCTAGGCAATACCTTGATTGAGGCTAGTGTGACTCAACCAAATCTAGATGACACCGGTCCTCACCTATGGCCAACGAGCCTCGATAGCCCCAGGTGAGGCCTCACCAACCCCAGGCGAGGGGTGATGACCCTCACTAGGCCAAAGGGAGGGCCGACGTTGCCTAAATTTGGATGAGCCTCACTCGGGCCTAGTGAGAGTCCCTATGACCGGCGAGGCTCAACTAGGGAACGTCGGCCCTCACCCGAGGTTGTTGATGGCCGACCATCCTCCGACGATGGGCAACAGTCGCAGCATCCAACCACAATCCCTACCTTTTTTTCTCTTTTTTTCTAGTTTTGTTTTTAAAATTATTTTGGCTTTTTTTGGTTTTTTATTATTATTTAAAAATTCCAAAGAAATGTACGAAATGCCATCATTTTCTCAAATAAGAGCTTGAATTGGATTTTGTTTCAAATAAGAGCATAAAGTAACTATATTTATGTCTAATAAGGGCCTAACTTTTCGATTGTCAAGGACATTATAGTCGTTTATCTTTTTTGAATTTTTTCCTTTGTACTTTCTTTTTTTTTTCCTTTTTCTGGTTTTTCTTTCGGCCATCGACGATGTCGAAGAGCGCTGAGTGAGGATTGCCCTTGCCCAATATGTTGAGGCAACCCTCACCCTAAGGGAGGCCACCCTTGCAACCATCAGCAAGGTTGGCCCTCGCCATATTTAGGTGAGGGTCGCGTCGCCAATGGCTAGTGAAGGTTGTCGAGCCCTCATCCGCCCCATGGGAGGGCTTGTAGGCCCTTGCCAACTCTTACCGGTGGTTGGTGAGGGTGGCCAAGCCTTGCTAGCCCTCGCTAGCAACCGCTGGCTCTGGTCAAAAAGAAAAAGAAAAGAATAAAAAAATATTTAAAAATTAAAATTGTAATTGGACGAAAACACCCTTTTATTAGTCATAATATTTAGCTAGTCGATGAAATCGAGCCCTTATTTGAAACAAGCATGGCAACTTTAAGCTCTTATTTGAAACAATCATAAGGTCCATTTTGGACCATTATTTGAGAAAATAAGTTTACTTCGAGCTCTTATTTGAAATTTTCCCAATAAGATTTAAGCAAAAAGTAATAAAATTGCCACATAAGAAAAATAAATTAATTCAAAAATGTAACATAAGTATTTTTCATTAGACAAATTTATGGTGTCAATTGAAGGACTCGATTGCATCAATTTGACAAGTTTTAGGACTCAATCACACTTTTTGAAAGTTTAGAACTCAACTATACTTTTACGATAAATTTTAAGACTTGTGGTGCACATATTCCAAAATTATACTTGGATGTCCATTATTATAGCAATTAGCAAAAGTTGCCTTTGCCAATGTAAAACTTACTCCACACAAATAATCTTTGTTTCACTTCGTGTAATAAATTGTATTGATTAAGGATTTTGTAAAAGAGTGCTCGTGGGACACTTACTAGATACCCGTTCAAGAAAAGGCTATGATTTCCAAACACAACGTCATTTGTAAAAATATAGCATATATCGCCAATATAAATGAAATTTTACACAAACGGTCTTCTTTATCGTTGATTTTAGAATTATTACTAATACTCCCTCAAATCCATGATGTAAATATCCACTTGTGTTAAAAAAAAAAAAATCAAATTGGTAATGCATGCTATAATTACTCGTCTTTTTAGCGTTGTTCTGTAAAATTGAAATATTTTCTCATTAGTATGATTAATGCGTGTAGCTCTTTAACGTGATCCTTAATTATTAGTGGATCACCAAATCATACTATTGAATTTCCGAGGCCTCGCACAGACGATATACATTTGTTCACTGGGACCGGATGAACAAGTATATATTGCAAACAAATACCCGTTTAAGGAAAGCCCGCAATTTCTAATTATTTGTCATATGAAAAAGAAAAAAATAAAGCATTTATCATTACTGTAAAGGGACCTTTACCGCCAGTAAAGGAAAATTTACACAAACGGTTTGACCCATTCTTGATTTGATGATTGTATCTACGCACTTCTCAAATCAATGATGTATAAGGCCTATTGTGTAGAACTTTTTCTTTAAACTGGTGGTAGATGTTATAATCATTGATATCTTTTCTGCGTTTTGTATAATCTAATGAATCGGAAATTGAAACATTTCCTCAATTACTATTGACATGGTAATACGGCACGTTGACACCTTAATTTTGGCGGCCCGGTTATTTATTTATTGTATAGAAAATTAGGGATTAATTTTATCCCTGAAAAAATATTAATTACATAGCATGTAGATTTAGGTGCATTTATTTTGCATTTGTATTTTTTGCATTTATTTATTGGACTGGTGGCGGATGGGTTTAAATTATTAATTCTGAGCTTTAAAGTGACAAGCCGGGCTAAGCCCAAGAAGAGAGCAAATCGGCCCAAGCTCGTATCCTCGAAGAGATTTTATGGATTCATCTTTGCGATATTTCAAATTTGAGAAAGATCCTTGTGCAATCTTGAATCGTATCAAAAATAAATATTGCGTTTGAAAAAAGAATTTTCGTGGATATAGATTTGAAAAAATTGAAACCTAATTGGTGGCTGCGTATGGTTTCGGGGGCCACGCATTGAATACACGGCCGCACAAGAGAGCTTCATAGAAAGCACGCGATAGAAAAACACGAAGGAATAGAGAGAGAATTTGTCATCATCCGTGGGGGGAGCTTTTGACCAAAAAAGAGAAAAAAGAAAGAGCTTCGAAGGGGGTGGGCGAATCGCAAATCCAAAAAACCAAGAGACACATGTCACGGGCCGATCGATTGGGATCGTGACAGCGCGGCGACTCGGGCGAATTTGGACTACCCAAGCCAAGCCTTGCTCGATCGAACGCTTACCCGCTCGCTTACCCGGATCGTTGAGAGAGAAAGCTAGAGAGAGGAGCTCTGAAAAGGAAGCGGAAGCTTTGATATTACTGAAATGTTTGGTGATTACAAATGAAGGAGGACACCCCTTTTTATAGTTGAGGGCCTCGGCTTACAACCGTAGATCTGCTTTTTATCCGGCGGGCGAGATCGCACCGCCTCAACTACCGACATAAGTATGGAGCTACCATCTACCGACATAAATGAAAAGAGACTTCTAGAATTAGGCAAAATGACGGTGTCGTCCTCCCTTGGAAACTTCGGGGAGAAGCCTTGATGGGAAACCGAGTTGGAGCAGGAGGTTGTCCACGGACGAGTCGAGGTCGTCCTCGGGGAACCTCTCGGGTCGACCAACTTTTGGGCCGTGACATTCTCCCCCACTCATTCGAGCGACGCCCTCGTCGCTCACAGCTCGGAGGTTGGCCTTCTTGGCACGAGCACGGGCTTTGGCGCGGGCTCTCTTGTTCTTCTTTTGCTTGGTGCGGACGCTCTCATATGATGGACCGCAACCTTCATTGATAAATTCGGTTTTGTCTCGCGACTCGGTCTTCGGCTTGGACGGAGCACACGGTGCGCACTCAACTTCGGGGAAGAGCGCTTGGATTGGCATGGCATTTGTTGGGGTAGGTCCCAACTCAACCTTTGGCTTCACCTCGGATAGCTTGTTGATGCGCATGACGGCCTTCAAGCTTTTGTCGAGGCGTCGGATCGACGCAATGGTCTTGGTGTCGACCATCCCTTTGATCATTGGGACCGTCGTTGGGTACTCCGGATCGAGGATCACGAGGCATTTGGTCCTCATGTCGATCATGGATCTCACACTATTGAAGAATTGCATGCCAAGAATGAGATCGTAATCGTCAAGCGGGATTACCTCGAAATCCATCTTGCCCCTCCAATCGCCAATCTTGACGTCCACGTCCGAAGTCGATCCTACGCCACAGATGCCTTCCGAATTGACCGGCTTGAAGGTATTCCCGGTCGGCTCCACGCGAAAGTTCAAGGCCTTTGCCACTTCCTTCGACATGAACATGTTCGACGCACCCGTGTCGACCAAGGCATATAGCGTTCGGCCGCACACGTCGACTTGCACGAAGAACATTTCTGTGTCCGGCACAGTTTCTTTGGTTGGGGACCGAGCTTGGATGGAGTTGATCATCTTCACGGCTCCAAGTCGGATTTGTCTCTTGTTTTCTTTGGACTCCTCCTTCTTTTCCTCAAGGGCAAGGAGGGTGTTGATTCGGCCCTTCTTCGGGCACTTTTGGGTCCAGTGCGGACCTTGGCAAATGAAACAAGGAGAAGGCGGGGGTTGATCAAACCTGCTCGCGTAGTCCGTCGGTGGTCTACCCCTTTGGAAGGATGGCTTGGAAGACCCTTCTCCCCATGTTTTGGCTCGGCCACCTTGATCATGTGCAGCCCGGGGAGTGCTTCGTGCTTCATCCTCGCAAGGTCGATCCGTTCTCCACTCTCTTGCTCGACTCCTTGGTTAGGTCTTGGTGAGGTCAATGAGCAACTCGGCCACGCTCAGTGCTCGCGCAAGACTACTCACATCCCGTCTCTTGAGCTCGAGAAATGCCCATGGCTTCAACCCATCCATGAACGCTCCGAGAGCCTCCTCTTCGCTTAGGTTGCGAATCTGAAGTTTGAGCTCCGTGAACTCCTTCACGTACTCTCGGATCGTGCCTCTTTGCTCGAGGCGATGGAGCTTGCTACGGGCTTCTTGCTGAGCGAACTCGGGGAAAAAGTAGTCCCGAAATTCTCTCACGAAGTCGTCCCATGTACACACGGGATCGGGGCCGCGTTTAACCTCATCACACCTATTGCGCCACCAAAGCATTGCCGTATCAGACAAGAACATGGAAGCGGTTCGTACCTCGGTCATCTCGTTGTGCATGTTGACGGCGCCGAAGTATTGCTCCATGCTCCAGACGAAGTTGTCCACCTCCTTGGCGGATCGTTCGCCTTTAAATTCTTTCGGCTTTGGCACCTCAATTTTGGGCACCGCTTGGTTCGGCACAGCACCATTGGTGATGCTTAGTTTGCACAAGGCGAGCTCGGTCTTGAGCTCTTGGATCTTGGCCTTCATGGCTTCGATCTCGTCCCTGCGCGGAGCTTCTTCCTCGACCACTTGGACGCGCTCCTTCAACACATCGATCGATGCTTCAAGGGCTTCGTCCTTGTTGTGTAATGGCGTGGTAGCTTCGTTGAGGCATGACGTGAAATCTTCACGGAGCGAGCTGTCAACCTCCATGATCCGGTCTCGCACGTCGTCAAGACCATCCATGAGTTCGCGCACAGCGCTCCGGACATTCGCGATCTTTTCATCGAACGCAGCTACGACGTCCCTCAAGGCGTCTCTTTTCTTTCCACGGCCGCGGTCTTCCTGGACTTGCACGGCCTCTCCAACCATGACAGCTTCTTGGCTCGACATTCCTCCAAACAGTTGGTGCTCCTTGATCTCTCGAACGGATCTCTCTTTTGCTCTGATACCACTTGTCACGGGCCGATCGATTGGGATCGTGACCGCGCAGCGACTCGGGCGAATTTGGACTACCCAAGCTAAGCCTTGCTCGATCGAACGCTTACCCGCTCGCTTACCCGGATCGTTGAGAGAGAAAGCTAGAGAGAGGAGCTCTGAAAAGGAAGCGGAAGCTTTGATATTGCGAAATGTTGGGTTATTACAAATGAAGGAGGACACTTTTTATAGTTGAGGGCCTCGGCTTACAACCGTAGATCTGCTTTTTATCCGGCGGGCGAGATCGCACCGCCTCAACTACCGACATAAGTACTTAACTACCATCTACCGACATAAATGAGAAGAGACTTCTAGAATCAGGCAAAATGACGGTGTCGTCTTCCCTTGGAAACTTCGGGGAGAAGCCTTGATGGGAAACCGAGTTGGAGCAGGAGGTTGTCCACGGACGAGTCAAGGTCGTCCTCGGGGAACCTCTCGGGTCGACCAACTTTTGGGCCGTGACACACACGTGCAAGAAAAAAAGGGAGAAAAGAAAGAGACTGTCAGGGAGAGGTTCGAAAAGAGTTCGTCATCGTTCTTTCTTGAGCCTCGACGTCCACAAGTGGTCGCTCCTCGTCTTCTCCGCGTCAATTTTCTCCGGTGATTCTGAGTCTCCAGCTGATCAACCTACAAGTCGACGGCCTCCTGCAAGATCACGAACGCCAGCCGAGGTCCCAAATCAGCGGCCATCCAGCTTGTCCCAATGCTCCTCATGCCAGCTTGTCTAGTTCTCTATGTCGAGCATCTGAACCAGCCCAACATAGATCCTGCCACAATTTCCTGAAAAGGAGGGGATCATGAGAGGACCGGTTGCCAATGTGCCTCGCCAAGCTTCTAACAGCGACGTCAGCCCGAGCTCTTGCTTCGCTCAAAATCCCGACGCCGTCCCCATCCAGACGTGAAGCCGCTGTTCCTCTCCACCCAACGCTGAATAGAGCTGCTCCTTGTCGCTGTGCCAACGAGCGACGCTGTCCCTTGACCTGACACCGTGACGAGTTGCTGTTCCGTTGATCTTTGTCCCGATGTCCTTGCACGTTTAGACCGGTTTTGCCACTGAGCTATCTTCCTCGCGTTGGGCTGTTATATAACGCCATACTTTCCCTTTTGGACGATTCGCTCGAGTTTTGTTGCAGCTCTTCTGGTTGATATACACGGACCATAAAGGGTAGACAAGTAAAAAAATTGACTATGTGGATTTGAAAGTCAAAGTTGGATATTCAAAGACCATAATCGCCAGAGTAGCCAGAATTCGGTCAAAAAGCTTAGGGACTTCTGTAGCTACCGTGCGCATTCAGCAAGTCCGACAACCGCGACCTCTGACCGACGGTGACCCATCGCCACAGCCACCAGCCTTTGCCGCGCCGAGCCTCCTTTGTGGTCCAATCTACTGGATATTTGAAAAAAAAAATTCAAATTTAGGTCGAGATTTATTTTATTTTATTAGGTGGGTTTATTTTACTAGGTTGATTTATTTTATTTGGTAGGTTTATTTAGTAGATTTATTTTATCTTATTTTAGTTTTGATAATTTGTCTCTTTGTTTGAAATATTTCTTGATGCATGATTGAAATTCCCGATGTACCACCTAATTCGCAACAGCACATGAATTTTTATTTTATGTATAAGGTTTTAGATGGAATAATTAATCACGCGGGAGTAAAATTAATATATTGATCTTTAAGGCTTAAGATCAATTTATCGATTTTATTAGCGAAATAGTCGAGTTTTGATATCAATTTGAATGATGAATGATGACCATGGAAGATTTGATGTTTGTGTTTTAATTGTTCTATTTATCCCGAAAATACAAAAAAAATTGCATTTGCATTCCATGTAGATTAGAATTGATTGCATGATAGGTTAGTCATTTTTTCTTTAAAATGCATGTTTAGAAAGCATTTAGAATAGATAACATTTCACTTTAGTTTTCACTTTAGTTAGATTTTTATTTTTAGTGATTTTAGTTACGAATTTTCATTAAAAAAATGCAAAAAAAATCATGCGCGTGTCATGTAGGATTAAGTTCATGAAATGCACGTCATCTAGTGATTGTTGCTAAGTTCATTTAAGTTAGAAATTGCTAAATTAGGATAATATCTTAGTTTAAATTAGGGTTTAGCTTGATTTAATCCTTAATATAAGTTGGATAGAATCTTAATCTAGCTAAATAATCTTGCATTTTTCTTAATTTTGAATTTCATGGAAAATCCAAAAATAGATTGTTTTAGAATAAATCAATTCAATTTTTAGGATAGACTGCATTTTATTTATGTCATATAGTTTAGGCTATACTGTCATGCTATATTATTTCATGTTAGATTAGTAACATGCATTGCATAAATCATGATTTTCATGAAATAAGTGAAAACAAAAATTGAATGATTGCATGTTAATTAAAAATCATATCTAGGATTGTTGATGTGAATTCTGATTTAACAACGTAGATGCTTTTGTTGCTTTGAGGTAAGTTTTGCAATTTATTTATTGCATTGCTTGGGTGTTTGATTGGTGGTTTGCACACTCACATAAACATCTCACATGGAAGTGAATTAAAATCAATTCAAGCTGCTTGCCAAACATTTTTCAAAATAAAAGAGAAATGTACCGAAAGGGCGTTAGAAAAACCTAACGTAATCAAGTCCCCATACCCAAAATCTCTGGTTCGTAAAAGTAAAATAATTCTCTCATTATTTTACTTAGGTGTCTAATTGACTTACCGAAAAATAGATTAGTGGCAACTCCTGATTGAAAGTCATTTGCATTTTAAGAATTTGAATATAAGTCGTGAATTGGTATGGGCTTGGGAGAGCTCAAGCTAAGTTTAGGCTTAGTAATCCATTAACCAAACCTTAGGTGGATCATCTGAAAATTTGGTCGTGACACGGCCAAGCTTGGTACATCAAAATAACTTAGGGTTATACGGAAATTTCCTATGATAACAAGAAGTCAACCAAGAAATGACAAAAGCCCAGCTGTTCAACAGCAACTTAAATTACTTTCTTGAGACCTTCACATTGAAATATGGATGTATGCCTCTCTACTCAGTAGAATATTAAGTAAACTGCTCTCCAAATGGGTCGGCAATAGCATGCAATTGAGTCTTTCAGATTCAATCAATGCTCTACTCGGTCCTACTTTTCAACAATAAGTGATACATGCACTTGAACTACCTCATAATAAGTGATCCATGCACTTGAACTGCCTCATCCAACGAGAGCCACATACTAATTAGGCAAAGCTGTGAAAAATCAGACTTGACGAAATAGAGTTTGTCTATCTGGCAACTATTGTTCCAAGTCAAGATGACAACATAAAAATATTTGCACATCGGTACTCCACTAGAAAAGTTAACTCATATGTTAGGGGAAGAAGAAGCCTTTGATTGAAAATTGTTTTAGGATAACGCCAGTAGGCAAAGGTACTCAGAAAGGGAATTTCGACGGTGAAAATTATGGCTCATTTACGGTTCTTCCTACTTCGGACCAACGTTGGTGCAATTCAATGTGTGCATTCATGTTCATGTTAGTCTTACTTCCAAGTACATAATATGATTCAAAAACCTTTCCAAGGTGTAGTTCCTTTTGCTCTGCAGAATCATGTCTTTCGATGTTCAAGGCACGCACAAGAAGAGTAACCTATTTTCCTTTTAATAAGTTCTCTAAGCCAGCCGTTGACGGAAGCCGGCAATGAAAACAATTGGCGAGATCATTAAGGCAAGTGTCAAAAGTTACCAAGGATCACAAGGATAGAGTGGTCGTCTCATGTATCTATATAAAGCCAATGATTGTGACGGCTGCTCAAAATTGCATGATATACAAGGGTAAAGGGAATATTGCTAGGAAAGTAATAAACCTGTTGTACAGCAGCAAATTTAATTATGAACTTTTTAATTTTGTCAATTTAATTTTAAGACATTTTAATAATTTGTTAATATAGTTCTTCCAACCAATTTTAGCCGAAAATAGTTGATGTGGATGTCGGCATCCTACGTGGTGCGAGTACCACATCAATTATTTTCAACCAAAATCAGCCAGAATGACTATGTTGACAAACTATCAAAAGACTTAAAGATTAAATTGGCAAAAATTGCTAAGCTGCTTTATCTTCTCATCCATCCCTCTCTGGTTCCTTTTTTTCTCTTCCACTCAAAGCTCCCTTGACCGAGAGATTACTTTCAATCGAGGAATGCTCCATCTTCTTAACTCGAACTGAGATTTTCTCTCCCGATTTGATCCAAGAGTATTATATTGCTTTTATCTAGTTTTTTTTCTTTGCTTGTTGCCAATACTTTTCTTTACCCGTTGACGTATCTTCCACTTCCATCATTAGGAATTGGCCTGCTACTTCAAATCCTCGAAACCAAGAAATCCAATAGAATCGAGGAGGAATACAGTGAGTTTACACTACAGTGGAAGCAGTTATACTACTTCTTCAAATTTTGGAATCCCTCATCTACCAGTCTAGATGTTGGAGCTCTTATCTTCCGACAAAGATTTAGATCTAGGAATTCCTTAGAGACATTTTTGTGCTCACTTAATCTCTTCTAGTCTAGTCTAGTTTTGGGAGCTTGCTCAACCTATTTTTGTCTCCATGTGTGATGTTGAGGACGTCGAGTCTAAACTTGCACCACTCACTAGAAAAGCCGTAGCTATTAAAGAAAGAGATTATGGTGTGCACTTATCACTTAAAATTATGGGCAAGCCAACTGGCCACCGTTCGTTCTTTTTTATGGGATGAGAGTGTGCTTATCATAGCAAATTATGCTTTATTGTTCTACTTTGTTGTTTGGAATTTGCTTTGTATTGAGCCTCTCATGTATCATCTTGAAATCTTAAGATATGAATAAAAAATTTACTTTTGAGAAAAAAAAAATGGCAAAATTGTCAAAGGGTGAGAATTGAATTGACAAAATTGAAAAAGTTAGAACCAAATTGATAACTATTAATATAGAACTTTCAAGACAATCATCCGAGAGGATAAACATCGAGTTCCATGAGATTCGGAGACTGGCTCCTAAAAAGCGAAAACGGGTCCTCCAAACCAGCTTTTGCTCCAAGTTTCAAGTGCCTTGAAAGTGAGGGAAATGCCTGTGCTGGGCCAGATACTTTCCCATCAGGAACAGGATCGATTGGCGCTCTTGCTGGATACTGATGAACGTCCTCAAACCAAAGTTGGATCAACAGGTCGATCCGTGCGTGCGGTGGTCTCGATCAAAATCCTTCTTAGTAAAGGGAATCTTTCAGAAGAGAGTAGGCAGGCAGGAGTGGGGGGGGGGCCCCTCTCTTGTCTTTACTCTTCAAGCAAATTTTGACTTCCGAGCTCCACACCCTTTTTTTCAATATGCGGACTCCGAATTAGCCGTGACCTCATTATTTTTTTAACTTTTTTCTAATTTTTTTAATTTTCCATCCCTTCGACAACCTCAATTTAACCTTAAAAGAGGCTAAATTAAAAAAATAAACAAAAGGGGGACACATGAGCTTAATCAAGATAATAAACAAAGAAAAACACGGAGGAACATTTTATTTATTTTATTTTATTTGTGAGCAGATACTTCTCCCATACATAAATTATTTTATTTTTTTTGGTCGAACTCCCATATTTAATGGCCGCCCAAAAGGAAAGTGTCTCTCTCTCTCCACACCTCAGTTGAGCTTAGCCGTGCACTCTGTCTCTTCCCTCTTCCCGTGACCTCGAAATGGCGGACACAGAGACCACCGTCAGCCCGTCGGCGGAGGAGCGGCCCGATTCGGATTCCGGCGAGAACCCGCGAATTCCGGCCCTCGCCGAGAAGCCCGGGAAGGACGAGCGGGAAGACGGGCGAGAGACCAAGCGGCGGAGGAACTGCCCCAAGGCCCTCGACAAGGTCCAGGAGCTAGCCCGGCCGGATCACCACCACCCGGACCACCACTCCTCCTTCACCTTCGACACCAACTTCAACGCTTGCTCCCCCGAGTCCACCCCGAGGTTCGGGTCCTTCAATTTCTGCGGCCAGACTCCGGAGGAAACGGAGAGGACCCGAGGGGACGAGGAGAGAGAAGACCAAGAACGAGAACAAGAGCAAGAACAAGAAGCTGATGAAGAAGATTCTTCGAATTCTCCGGTGATCAATGGGATCGGCAAACCGTTGGAAGGAGAATGATGCAGGAGGCGAAACTGGGCACTGAAACTGATGGGTTCGATCGGGCTGACGTTAACACGGGGGGGTGGGGGATCGGATCGGGGGAGCTCCTGGATCGATTGAAGCGAAGAAAAAGAGAGGAAAAGGTTGTCCTTTTTTCATCTTTTTCTTTATTAGTTTTTCCCCCACTACGCTTGTTGCACGATGCTCAAGCCCAGTTGTATCTTTTTGTCCCCTTATAAAATATTAGCTTATAATATTTATGTACTGAAAGCAGCTGCCATCATCAGTAGCTCGCAGCTGCACAGTGAGGAATGGGGGACTGAACAATCATCTTTGAGTCACTTCCACGTGCGGCCCCTCTCTCTCTCTCCCCTCTCTCGGACACGCAAAACAAAAACGAATTAAAGACTCCTGCTTTCGCGTTTTAAAAGCGAAGCTGACTCTTCTTCCCTCCACGCTTGCTTACGTCTTTGCTTTCGACTGTGGAACGTAATCGGGCGGCTTCTCCTCAATTCACGCCCAGAACTAGAGGTAACAAAAAAGGGACGAAAATGCAAAAGGGAAGGGACAGACGACACCTGTGGCCCGGCGGATGGTCGCAGAGGATCGATCCCTCTTCTTCTTGACAGTTGGCTTGAGTCCTGACAAGAGACGCCAAAATTGAGAAATTCCAACGCATTGAAAAGAAAGATACAATGATAAACATAGCACGAATCCCCCGAAGGCCAGCAGAATGTCGAAGAGAAGCCAAAACATTTCCTTAAAGCTCATTGAATATGCATAGAAATGGACTTTCCCGGACTGATTTTGCTTGTTTTCATGAATTGTGTACTTATTTATTAGTTTTAAAATCTTTGTAAGGATTCCTAGTATTAACATCTCCTAACGTTTGACGATGACACGGGATTACTTTTCCGATGGGTATGTCTGGACACAGATGGACTTAGCCCTTATGGGGATCACAAGCGATGAAAAACCAGTGATTGGAGCGAGAGCAGCAACCACCAGCGATGGCGATGGCGATGGCTTCACAACAGTTGGTAACTAGTGGAAATCACCACACCCGTGGCCAGTGGTAGGGTAGCAGTGGCGACAATGACTCGTGGTATCTGTGGCAGTGCAAGCAGCAGAATTGGCTGCTGGCAAATGCTGCTAGAGGCCGTAACAGTGAGGCCTATGTAAACGAGTTTCTTGGAAACTGAATAGAGCTGCAAAATTGGCACGGGAACATCACTCTATGTCATGGTGCGATTCACTTTCAAAATGGAATAAATGAACCGCCAGCCAGTACAAATTCTTCCTAATTTTTACAACCTCTTAAACAACTGTACTTCTTGCAACTTCCATCCCAATTCTGACTCGCCCCTGATCTCACAAGTTGACAGTACGTGAGCTTCTATAATATATATACAATATATTCCACGAAGCTATCAAAATTAAAAGCATGAGAGAGACCGCAGACTACATGAAAAACCAGTTGGTATGACAAGCGACCTCTCAAGTGCAGACTTCAGACAGTTGATCTAGGCTATACTTGCATTATGACGATGGAATAAGTCCTTTCGAATGCAGCCTCTTCAATTTCACATGTGCTTGACACGTTTGCAGGCTTCTGTATTACGAAAGTAAAGGGGCATATATTCCCTCTTCTTAGCAACATACCCTCAGGAAAGTTCCACCACCGGTATGTCATCCAAACCATGTCCAGCACATCTGAAGGCAGAAAGCATACACGCCCAGAGCATCAGTGGCGAAACAAAAAAAGATTAGCACCATTGAGGATGCTTTCACCATTTAATTCTGATCAAGACTATATCCCGAGTTCAGTCAGCATCGCCTAGTCCATCACTGCCATCCCCTTTCTTTGTTATAGGTGCATAACGAGAGTTGGGTTTCTTGCTTTGGGAAGCTATTTCTGCATTCTTCCTTAAGACAGCTCCAGGAGATGGGTATGGACGCTGTTGAAACAGAGGACCCTGAAATTTACCAAAACACAAGTCACTTACTCAAGCAAGTGAAAACATCAAATGAATGAAATCATAGGCCCCAATAACATTCTTAGGAGAGACGCCAGATCATGTGTCTTTTTCACAGATATGAAAAAATTCCCAGTTTCTTCTTGTTCTTCTTCTTCTTCTTTTTTGGGTCTCTCCCAGTTTCTTCTATTTAATCAGCTGAAAGTAACCCTGCCTCATGGCTAACCACGAAGGAAAAAGTGAAAACAATTTCTTCTATTTCCATTTTTTATATCTGCTTAGAATAAGTTTTCCATATTTGAACTTAATGCAAAATGCATTCATCTACTAGAATAAAAGTAAATGCATTGATGTCGCCAATGTAGTGTACCGTGGCTGTGGTATCAGCTGCACGTGGCTGTACTCCTTTCAAGCCTACAACCCTGAAGTAGATCAGCAATTTCTTAAGTCAATAATGCATATGAAAAAAACAGATCATAAAATAAACAAGAAACCAAATCAAGGAATATTTCTTACACCCCCATGACCACCATTTCAGACATAAAAACAGCAGTAAAACCAATGTAACACATACCATCCTCCACGAGGAGCATCTGAGTAAGAGCTTGGATCCATGGGATCCAACTCATCATCCTCAGAATAGGCACGTTTCTTGCTATCTTTTTTATTTCTCTTTCCTAGTGGAGGTCTCCAGCCAGACCTGAAAGGTCCAAATTGGTGTTGGTTACTATTCATGTGAAACAATATTTACATAAATTTCATAAGTGGTAAGAGCTGCTTATACATTGTCATTCAAGCACATGGATGCCAAAACTACAGCTAATATAATGCTAAGAGAGAAAAAAGAAAGAAAAAGAGAAGGAGAAAGAAAAAAAGGGGGGGAAGCGACCACATGCATTTAAAAAGAAAACTCCAGCTACTTTAATGTTATGCCATCCTGAAACCTAGAGACTGGAAAGATCTCCTCATCATGACAGCACATGATGTTATTCGCACAGTATACCTAACAAAAGTCCTCAGGGAAAAATATGTAGCTTCAATTGACATAGCAAGGTCCATTTTCTTAAACATATGATACTGTTTCATGAGCTTAAGTTCATATGCACAAAAATGACAATCTCATCTGTTTGGCACCCTGGCTCGGAAAAAAGGGTAAGGTTCAATAGCAGTATAAACATGATGCAACTATCACGAGTATCAGTCACAGCTAGTCTACCAATTTCGAATTACCTGTCGTTGGAGGATTTTCTCTCAATATCTTCTCCTTTTGCATTAATGCTAATCTGCTGACAGTTATCTGAAATGCTTGATATGTACTGGCTCTGAGGAAGATTAAGAACTCTGCGGTTCACATCATATAGAGAAATTTCATTTCAAACTTCACGTATAAAGTACAGTTGCATTCAGTGTGTGAGCAAACTCTGTGCATGAACAGATGCACGTGAAAAGAATAGGCATAAGTAGGAAGAATAAGCTAGCACTCCAGATAAGTAAAAACAAGCACACAACATAAGACTACTCTTATGCAGGCACCACTAGACCAAACCTTGGCTTATATAGCATAATAGCATCCACACTTAGAAAGGTCTGGTCTCTTCAAAGCACTTAGAGACACCATCCTTCAAGAGGATCGCAAATCTAAACTTTTGAGAGAAATTTTGGAAACAATAAGGTCTCAATGGAAAAACTGACATATCACTTGTAGGTTTCACTCAGTTAATCCATTTTCCTTCCAACTATTATTGAAGGAGCCTTACTTAAAGTTAGACAGCTCCCATAGAAGATGGATTAACAGTTAGTCTTAGCCATTAACAAAATTCAGTAGAGTGTTGGACTATCCTATGAGCTCCAAGCTTGCAGATTGCAGTTAAAAATGGTCAAATGAGTCAAGAAAGGAGTAAAGGAGAGAAATGCATTGCTCTTTTCAAACCACATCAGTAAACTTGCCCCATAGATTCTCTTCAAAAGTAACCTTTTTCCTCTAGCAGTACAAAATAACAAAAGCAAGATTACAAAAAATACGGTGATCATGAACTTCAAATTACCGAGTGCAATGGTTGCAGTATCCCCAAGACTGCACTAGACCCAGTCCCCAGCCACCGCATTCCATGCATCTCATCGCATGAGATGACTGGTCGTCACAATTTTTGTTAGCTGCACTTTGAGATACCAAGCTTTCATCACGTTGTGAAGCAACCTGCTGCAATGAACTAGGATGCTCCCATTGTGATACATGTGTCGCCGTATTATAATAGTACTTATGACCTGTAAAGAAAGATTCCGTTAATCTGAAAACAACAGTAAGTGGCAACCTAATTCACAGATGTTTGCATGCCAACACATTTATCAATGGGCTGGGAATCTGACCCATGCATGGTGACTGATCAGAGATACGCTAGAGCAACACAAATTCTAATATAGATTTGTGAGCAGAATGAACTATTTTCCCACTTTGAATCTTCCACCATTGTGTATAGAAATTACACAAAGGAATGTACACAATAGAATGAAACCAATTTCCCTTTCCATGCATCAGGGTGCAATCTCCGACCGCCCCCCTTTTTTTCTCTCTGTCCCTCTGGCGAGATCAAGATGACATGAGCCATGACTAACTAAAAATTGTGTTTAGGAGGAAACGGTTGCCAAATCTTTACAGATCCATGTCAATCTCACATTTTTCAGGAACCCACAAGTTGACAGTCAGATGATTTCATTAAGTACCTGTTGTCTCATCAAATGCCTCAACCCAATTTTCTGGAAGAGACGATGATGGTCGAGAGTGGCCAGCAGAAGAAGTATGTTGAGGAATTTCCCACTGACTCATCCCAGTGCTTTGATTATAATAGTATGGAGCACCAGTTGCTGGGTCTCTAGCCTCAATCTACACAAATTAGTGAGTAATTAGCAGAATCAGAAACTTCTAAAAAGATTATAACTGTAATGTCCCAATTTCTTGAAAAACAAAAAAGAACAGAAACATCTTTCCACTGCATCTTTTTCCAGTATTACATACAATGCAGTGATTTTAGAGTTTAGCCCTAATGCAAGATGTCATTACCAAAAGCGTACTTACTAGTCTATACCTCTATGCCAAAAACCGATCAATCAGGGAATGATATGGAAACAAACTATAAGCCAAGATGCAGTCGACTGAGTCTTTTCAAGTCTGAGATTATACTGATTGAATTCACATACTGTAGTTTTAATTCATGAATAGAGGATGAAGCAACATTACATGAACGATCCAAAAACTCTGAGAGATTATCAATCAGCAACATTCATCAGTCTCCTCAGAAATAATGGTGTTTTCTCAATCCAGACAACAGCATTCTAGTCTAGCAGCAGAAGATTACTTTAACACCTGCACTCCATTACACCAATTTCACCTTGCTAGCTTTCATTCTTGAGCTGTTTATGCATGACCTACATCTTTGTTGAGATTAAGTGGCATTTGATATCTAACTATGCTGACTAGAAGAAAATAAGCTCTGAGGGATGTGGGATACACAGATGCATTTTATCAACACTTGGAGAACTTTACCAGTTTATCTCCGAAAGATCCTTAAGAGCATGGAAAGCAGATTACTGTAAACTTCACAAAGACCACAAAGCTTTCTAAAAAAACCCCCGTCTAGCATTTGGCATTCACACATTAATACAGATCCTGGGAATCAGTTTTAAAAGCCTCAGGCATATGTAGACAAACAACATGCCAAGGGCTGGCAAAATTATCTAATGCACCCGATAATGCAAGACCTTTAGCCATCAGATATGACAGACTTCTGCCAAATCATCCATCATTCACAGTAAACTCGTAATTATTTGAACATAAGCGTTTTTCCTATTTTTAATAGACTCCAGCCAATCAGAAAAGAGAAAATATGTCATGCTGTACTTCCAATAACTATAATCTGCATCAATAACCACTGACTAGTTTATCTTACATCTACTAAATTCTTTGTGCTTTGAACATGCTTCCTAGCTCTCGACTTACACAAATGATCACAAAAGAGAACATATGAACAGGTTAACTGTTACCCACCCATCCCGCAGGCAACCTTCCACTCTGTGAGATCTGAGCTGACTGTACGTCCAACTTCTGAAAGTCAAAATAAAAAAATAAAAAATAAAAATAAAAATAAAACAAACAAACAAAAAGCAAAATGTTAAAGAGAGCCTAACACTTTCACATCAAGATACTAATCCTTAACTTTGCAAGCATATGAAACAAGATATATTTGAAAACAGAAGGTGCAAATCCAGAACTTATTTACGCATCTTCTATCAGAAAAATAGACAACTCCAATACACTCAAACAACAAAGACATGCAGAAAGAAAAAGAAACAATATCAAAGAGACAAGCAGATAAAATTCTCCATCCACAAGCAAGTGAAAAATGGAAATACTAAAAGAACTCTATGAGTTACAGCAGCCTACGTTCACAGCTGCAACAGGATCCTTATTGGCCTTATTATCATTTAATATGCCACGTGCTTTCAATTTCTGCTTAAGATACTCAGGCAATTCTTTTGCAGCTGACAATTCTTCATTCCCAACACGTCCTGGAGTATCAGAAGAAAGAGAGATATGACCACCTTGAGCATAAAAAAAGAATTGCACTTGAAAAGTATAGGCCATTCAATCTTACTGGGCATAGTAACATCAGGCCTCGGAGCAACAGCATAAGCCCCTCCTCCAGGTACACCATATCCATTTCCAATTTCTAAATTACCTGCAATCCATGGTTCGTAACCCTTAAATACAAAGATAAACATTACCAAAACGCACCTGAACTATGACAATTCACGCCATCTCTTTTCTAAGTGGACAAAGAAAAAACGAGAACAAAAGAGAGCTTAATTAGAAGTAGATCTATGTCTTACCAACCAAATAGCTGAATGATTGTAACTAATACAAGGAGATCAATTCAATCATATTGATCCCCAAATAACTTTAAGAAGTTTTAATTAAAGAGTATGTAATCTGATGATTGTCACATAAACAGACGAAACAGCATCGGATAAACGCAAACCCAAGCAAGCAGCTCATTAACAGGACTGGCCTTCACATCAATGATCTGTTTAATTTCTCTTACTGTCTTTAATAGAACTCAGAGGTTGAGGGTACTTCAAACAAGGGTACTATGCATATCCATATGAACCTAGACGGCCAAACTTATCTCAGAACCAGGGAAAAAAAAAATGCCAAATGCAGGTATCAACAAGATGTTTAACTTGCCAAAAGAAAAGGAACATACAATAACATTTCCATCCCGCTCTTCCTTAACTCCCAGTTTAACTACCTCTTAGTTCTCACTCTGTTTATTCCCATTCTTTTCATGAACAAACATGTATTATTCAGACAAGCACAAAAATGGAACTCTGTTTATGCTGATAATAGTGCCTTTGGGATTTTCAAAAAGTACAAAGATGAAATAGAAACTTGTTACTATAAGAAAAAGGAAAAATCTAAAACATCATAACCAAATACAAAAAACAAAATTATCTACCATTTTCAGGGGGGGAAGACTTCCCACGCTTTAAAGCCATCTCTGTACGATGGTCAGATGCCATCCTCAGTAAATGTTCCTGACACATTCACATTTATTCAAAGATTATGATGGTGCACATCAAAAAATAATGCAAGTAGGTGCTGGCCAAATAACCAAAATACTATATGTAGATGATACAGAGTCTTGAATTTCTTTTTGATAGATAAAACATAATGTACTACAAAGTCTTGAAATATGCATACTTTTATAGCATTGGGGTCACGACGTTCTGTGAAGATGTCTGCATCGTCATCAGGAGGTCGAGTTGCAGCATTTGCCTCTCTAAATAAACAGAAGATTAGCTGCAGAACGATTTTGAGTTGATAATTTAGATATCTCTTTGTACTGAGTGCTCACCTTTGATTTCGTATAACATTTTGAGTAGCAACTTCCTGACAAGTCAATCACAACAAATGCTCCATAAGCATAAAGAAGATGCAAACAGGGAGAAAAAGTGAAACTTGAAATGGAAAAAAAAAATGAATGGAAAATGATATACTTGTTCTCGGAGCACTTCATTTGGAACGGCAGTCTCAATATCCTGAGCACCTTCAATAAAATTGCTGGCAAAGACAGGAGATGCACTGGCATTGTCTGGCAGTCTGTTGGATTCTTCAGAAAGACTTTTCAATCCAGAGTCTTGAGTAACTGAGAAGATGATATTACCATCTCTCTTGAGCTTTGCATCAACCGAGCCTGTCTCTTGATGCTTTGAACTATCCATACAATGGGGTATCTCCACAACCTTCAAATTTAGTTCTTGAGGCACCTGCTCCTCAGGGCCATTCGACATTGACGGCAACAAATCACCTTGCTGAGCATCGACCTGTTGAGAAGTCCTAACTTCACTGGTCTGACAGTAATTTACTTCCCCAGAATTCATTTTCTGTTGCACTTCCATGTAGACTACAGGACTTTGCGTTGGCAGATGTGAAATTTGTTCACCATCGGATTGCCTACTATGAAATGAAGAATTGCAATGAACAACAGGGCTTGGGACCCCACTGTGAATAGAACCATCTGGATTTAAAGATCCATAGGAATTGGGAGTTAAATTTGGATCGGCAAGGATATTAGAGTGAGAATCATTAACATGTTGAATTCCATAAGGGTTCTGGCCAGACAAATTTGGAGGATATTGAGCAAAATTAGTCTGAGGTGTTGCAGCATAAGGATAAAAGCTTTGAGTGTTCGTGTTTTGAGCAATATTAGAAGAAAGAGGCAAAGAGTGGTTTCCAAATCCACCTAATTGATGGTGAGGTCCCCCAGCATTATCATAATGATAAGAAGGAGCCGAAGTGGCTGGCCTGGGAGGTTGGTTAGGTGAATATTGAGTATAGGATTGAACTCCTGGAGGTAGCGGCTGAGCATGATAATTATTCATGATCAGCACCGCTTCAGTCAAATGTATGCTAAAAGATATTGACAAGAAAAGAGAAGCTGAAGATGTTGCTGATGGTCAAATGACAGTGATGATAACCACAGAGCACCTGAGTTGCACGAGCATAAAAATAAGCAGTAAGCACCCATTCCGTATCATGATAGCTCTTAAACAACAATAACAATGGCAGGAGCAAATCATTCCAGAGAAAGAAAACATAAATGAAAAAAAAAAAAAAAAAATAACTTGAGCAAATGCAAATCGCATCGTGATTCAAATTTTGAAATTTGGTAGAAAGCAGGGAGGAGAGAGGAGCATAATGCTGAAATATCATCATCACGGCCTAACTCCCGAGATTCCCTAAATTCAGACAACATTGGAACAGAGCAGTTGCGAAAAAAAGCACACCCAACTAAACCTCCCTAACCGCAACCTGAATTCGCAGTCCCCATCCAAGCTAAAGCACGCGTGTCTCTCCTAGAGCAAACGCTACCCGAGCCTCGGTTCCACATTTGATGGTCCCCTTAAAGAAGGAGACTCTTCATCTCTTCAATCTCAATAATTACGCAGTCGAGAGCGCAGCGACAGACAACGACAGTAGCACCACACAAGCCACGGCGAAGCCCCGACTTTCTCCCTCCTCTTGCCTATACAAAGCTCAAAAACTACGCAACCGATCGCCGCGACAGACAATAACAGTAGCACTACACAAGCCACGGCAAAGCCTCGACTTTCTCCCCCGCCTCGCTTCCGCAAAATGCACCGACTCAAAAGCCTCGCCAAAAAAGAAAATTACACTCAACTTCTCTCGCTGAGAACTCGGTCTACAGCCACCATAGATGTTCCCAAATCCTATCCCAGGCCGGGTTTCCACGGCCCCAATCGCATCGATCGCGCGCGACAATCCGGTCGACGAGAACCGATTCCTCGCCATCCGCCAAGCGTGCTGCGACCGGAGCCTCGCGAAACGACCTGAAATCGCGAGTCGCCGCCGCAACCGCTCCGGCGAGGGAACGAGAGCGGATGAAGGAGGACGAGTTACCTGAACTTCGCCGGGATCGCCGAGCAGCGGAAGGGCGTTCCTTCCTTCCCCCGTCCTTTCGTTTCCCTCTCCCCGGTTGCTCACGTTGAGTCGGCGTTCTTGGCCGTCTTCTTCACCGCGACTAAGGGCGAGGCGCTATTCCGGTGGGAGAATACGTTTAATCGCGTGGACAAACGAACCTCCTCTGCTCCCCTGTTTTGGGCTGGCCCGGCCCGGTTAAAGGTTCCGGCCCCAGTCGGCCATCGTTTTATTGGGCCGATCAGGGCCCAATATGGAAATGCTCGCATTCTTTCAAGTTAGGGGCTAATTCGATTGCATCTCGTGGTAATTACATTTGACATGGAACTGAGGAGCATTTGCTTTTGTGCTCAATGTACAGTAAGCTTCGTACTCAAGATATTCAATTTCTAAAGAGAAAAAGAGCAGCATGCTCGATTTTAAATCGATTACATGGCTTTTAAAGGTAAGTTAAGCATCACGTGAAGAAAGAAATATCCACCCATGAAACTTTGTGAGACCGAACTAGTAAATGCTAAAGTTATAGTAAGTTGAGGACGCTTCTTCAAGATCTACCGCGTTGTGTTTCAATCTGGAAAAAGCACATGCATCTAGTAACTTAATTCTCCATGTCAACGACATAGGATTTAACTTGTTCATGAAATACTACCATGGTAATTTTTATTGGCAAATGACGAATATATAAAGCATTTTCAGTCACTTTTAAAAAAAAAAAAAAAAAAAAAAAAAAAAAAACATTTTCAGTCGCTTGCAAATCGGACCAAGGGAGAAGTCAAAGAATGACGACGAGAAAATATTCTTCGCATCGGCCATATCGCACCCGATTGACTTGCTCTACATAACAAGTCAATGGAAGCATTAGTCATGGTATTTTGTACCCTATCTTGATTGTATTAGAATACTTGTTTAATTATTGATACAATATTTATTTTCCAAGAAAGAAAAAAATCAATTAAAACTTGGATTTTTCTAAATATTATATATTGTGATAGATTCTCTCTATAGCACCTAATCATGTTGTAAATAAATAGCAATTGGCATGATTTTATGGGTCAACGACTCAACAGTACGGAGTGCAAACTTGCTCCTCTGAGAACTTGAAAATTTTCATGGATTTCATCTTCTTCAACCTCAATGATTTCATCGAGAATTAATGAGCATAAATGGGAATCGTTTTTTAAGCTAGTGAGTCTCTACTCTCTTAATTGCACGCATCAAAATGAAGAAATCCTCAAAGCTAAAAACACCGATGGAATATACCCACAGCAAAGGTTCAATAAATCGAAAAAGTCATCACCTAATAATAAATTTAATCGGACCTATTTTTACTTTAAAAAAACTTAAGGCAATAATTAGTTTACCAACCAACCATATACCAAACTGTATGATTTTTATTTTCCGCTTGATACCTTCACATGTCACCTCGACAATGTCTAATCAATACAACAAAATACCATCATAAATTAATACCAACCAAAAAATAAAAAATAGTATACAAAATAAGAATATATCTTCCTTGACAATGCGACGTGACCCATGCGTCACTGCTGGCGCTCTGACCTATTCAAAAAGATTCCGAGATTCGCTTCTAGAAATGGCGCTGTCCCTTTCGTATCCTTTTACCAAATCTACCTTCCTTGGATGCGTACACGACGATTGATGGAGGGCCGCTCCCCGCCGTTGGATTCTTATCCACTGCCCTTTATCTTCTTCCTTCTTTATTTTATCTATTCATTTTTTTAATATTTTTAAAATTATCTTGCGGTTACTTTAAAGAAGTCTCTTTGCCTTTGCCCCTCTTGAATTTTGCCATCTTTTACTTGCCTTTTACTCCCTCGACAAAGTTTCAATTCGATTTACTCCTGCATCTTCACCAATCAAACATACGATGTCTACGTCTTCTGACATGAACATTCATATCACTAGGGTAATAGAAGGTTTATCCTTTTTTAAGGATTTTATTAGACATTGTACCTAGCACTCAGTGCTGAACAATCCAGCCTTCAACCCTTTGTTACCACGCCAAGCGCCTGATGATGTTTGATAGTATGATATAGACGAAAGTTTAAGGGTTTTGCCCCTTATATTGTTGGATGGTCGTATGGTGGGATTCTAATAATTGATGAAACGCGTGGTTGCATTATCTTCGTGCGAGAAATTTGAAGAAAAGCCCACATAAAAAAAGGATTGGTAGGAGAAAATTTCCTAAACCAAACAAAAAGATAACCACTCGTGACATTATGATTTCCATCTCGGTTGACAATTTGGATCAAAGTGGCAACCTATGTGAATTTCTAGGCCTATGCTAAAAAATTCAACCCTCCCCACGTGAGATTACCATCAACAGTCACCTCTCACGTAAAAAATTCACTTCCTTACAAATGCTCGATGACAACTTCGATCAAGTTGGAATGAACCCACCAGGCCCCACACATAGGGAGTTTGAAAGGGGTGCTATGATTTGAAATGTTTTTTTTTCTTACCAGTGTTTCGATACCGTGTTTTTAGACCTATTATGAACACATATCCAAGGCAAAGTGAATTTTAATAATTTTTCAAAGGTATAAAGTGAGCCCGATATAAAATTTACAAGCCTTTCCAGTTGCCCTCGTCGGCGTAGCACTAAAGACAAAACGATCCCCACAATTTTAAAAACAGCAGTGAATCGGGGCACGGGACAGACAAACGTTGGGCGAGTCAACGTTGGACAGACGATGGACAAGATTATGTGCAGCATAGCCGATGTACCGTGGGAGGACTTTTGCCTGGTCGCCACTCCCCAAGTCAATTCGAATGCGATCATCCTCCACGATCAAACCCCCTCACGAGTCACGACCTCGTTATCGCCAATTTGTCAGCACGACTTCGATTTTTCAATTCGATTTGTCGATTCAAATCTCGAGCAACTTGTCCCGGTTGAATCGGGGAACGCCAGAGGAGCCCTTCCAGAATAATTTAGGTAAGATTCCATTTGGCGCTATTAAAAAGAAATCACCATTATCGAGTAATTGCATCATATAACACGACAGGCGTGCGAAATGGCATTGCGAGCCGATCATTATTAGCTTGAGGAGGACCCTTCTCCCAAAAAATAACATTTCTTTTTTCCTATAAGAAGAGTTGATTTGAGGCAAAAAGTCACTTTTGAAATCGGAGTTTCTAGAGGTTTTACTAGTCCCACGGGAGGACAATGTTGACTACGTGTCAATTTAAGAATTCATTTAATCGACGGAGGCTTGATCGGGCTAAGACAGGACAATCCCATTTTCTCTTTTTTAAATTTAGTGGAAATGAGTGGGGAGGAAATTCGAGTCGAATTTAAGGACTTGATAAGAGAACAAGTCAAAAGGATAAAACACAGGGATGAATTATATATGATATATTTCCATTTCGGTGAATTATATTTTATAGTTCGAAAACCCACGATATCAACTGTGATGGGTCCGGACAAAATAGAAAAACCGCAACATGTCGTTCACTTAACTAAATAGGCTATTTTTATATTCATGATCCGTTGATCAAAAAAATGATCAAATGAAAGCTTCTCAAATTGAAGATGATGAACAACATGGTCCGTAAAAAAAAAAAAATCCGTATTGAGAATAGCCTTAAGATACGGAGGCATCGATTTGTCGACGTGAAAATCAAGTCGGTGCACCCATTGCCGCATTGATTCTATGCACTATCGAGTAGACTTCATTACACGGCACTCTTTTTTCATCCAATGAACATTTTCATCATTGATCTACCGAAATATGCTTTTGTCAAAAGTGAAGACGGAGATCAACAACGACGAGCTTCAAAGAAAATGCTGATGACACAAAGAGTGGGTGGGAGGGAGGGGAGAGAATTTTTTTGTGAGGTCCTACATAAAACTAATCACGGATCAAGAATCGGATCTCATTAGGTGATACGAGAATTTCCCGTTTCTCTACGGCACGGTCCAAGTCCAGTTGAGATTTGGAAAGGAGGACATTGCAAAAGGCGGAGGCATGACTCTCCAAACCCTTTTTGTCTTTAAGACGAACTCTTCAAATTCTCGTGCTATATAAAAAAAGTCGAATCGTACTATATGAAATTGAAAAGTCGAATTATGTAAATTTGCCAAAAAAGAAATATAACGCGGACCTAGAAACCGACACGTAGTATCATTTTCCCCATCTCTTTCACTCACCCATCTCTCTCTCTCTCTCTCTCTCTCTCTCTCTCCAGTCTCCTGTTTAAATTCCAGGGCAAGTCACAGGTCCCAGCTCCTTCATCTCTCCTCCACTTCCATCTTCTCCTCTTCATCTTCTTCTTCTTCTGAAGAGAGAGAGAGAGAGAGAGAGATCTTACTTTCATCTGACTCTGCAGACTCCCATCTGACCATCTCCGGTTCCATATATCGGCTCACTTCTTGATAGCCTCTCTTTGGAAATGCTCTGACAGTCGTCCCTCTCAATCATCTCCCTCACTGTTCCCTACATACTCTTGAGTCTGACCAGAGAGAGAAAGCACAGTAAACATGGCGTCTTCGTCTGACCCCATCGCCAGCCTCGACGGCCCTGGCTTCCGGCCCTCCCCCTCCTCCTCCGTCGACCCCAGCTGGCTCCTCCCTCGCGGCGCCGAGGCGCTCACCAGGTCCCTCCTTCGATCCCTCACCGAGCCCGAGACGCCGAGCGCCTTCTTCTTCGACCCCGAATCGACTGCACCACCCTCCGCCTCCGCCTCCGCCTCCGCCGCCGCCGCCGCCGCCGCCGCCGCCGCCGCCGCCTCGAGCTTCGACCCCGAGGCCGCGGCGAGAAAGCGCCCCCGGACCGCGGGGCCTTCCCGCAAGAAGCGCAAGTCGCGCTCCTCCAACCGGTCCCAGACCACGTTCATCGCGGCGGACGCGGCCAACTTCCGCCGGATGGTGCAGCAGGTGACCGGCGTCAAGCTCGGAGGGCCCCACGCCTTCGCGCCGCCGGTGACGAGGCCGGAGCCGCAGCAGAGGGCCGGTTGCCGTTTCCCCGTCGGCGGAGGCCTGTTGCCGAATCTGGACGCGTCGTCGTCGCTGTTGGTTGGTGGCGTCGGAGGTGGTGGCCCCGAGGGCCCGCTCTGTTTCCCTGCGCCCGCGGCGGCCGCGGCGGCGGCGGAGGTTGGCGGCGCCAGTGGGCTGGGCTTTGACTCTTTCGCGTGCTTTCCCACTCTGGATTCATGGAAGCTCATCTGATCAAGATTGATAAGAAGCTCTCCTGTTTTTTTTTTTATTTTAATTTCCTTTCTATCTTTACTGTTATTTTGTCCTTGTCTACTTAATTGCTGATAATATGTTGGGCACTAGAAATGAAGGATTATGCATGCTAATGTCATCTGGACAAAAGCGTATAATGAGAGTGAATAGTCATATGATTTAGTAGGAAAAATCATCTTGAGTTTAGTAAATATAATCAGTACTAAATTCTCCATATGATGATTGGCATTATTTACTATCATAGTACCTGAGATCTAATGACGGATCGATATTAGACCTGTCGCCGAGGAATGATCACAAAATTCCACTCGTTACTCATTGCCTGCAGAGCAATGACATCATCTTCTGATGTTAAGTCGCGATGAATTCCATCTCGAGAGTTGTTCTTCCAATAACTTCAACTACACTTCTAATTATGCGACTTTATCGATCAACAAGCATGGTTCACTTCCTATCATAGCTCTGTTATTCGGCATTTTTAAGTCACCCGAAGCAAGAGCTAGCTAAACATTGACACCACAATAAAAGGGCAGGTCTAATTATTAATGAATCTAAAGTTGAATTCTCTTTCCTATCGATGGATCAATCTTTCTTGTCAATCCGATGAATTTAGCGAAAGTAAAATACTCACAAATTCATTGGGGAATCTAGCTCTCGCCTCCTCAATTCGTTGAAGCTTGCCCTACAAACATCACAGCCCCTAAACAGGTGGTTGATCTGATCAGCCAACTGATGACACATGGAAACATAGAACAATCAACTTGACAATAATAGAGGCGATGTACATGGGTTACGCTCAAGTCAAGAAGTCATAATGAAAAGATCATGTACGTGGGGTTAGGTGGTGGCGTGGTTGACTCCCGTCTCTCTGTTTACTTTTCTTTTGGGAGTTTGTATTTATATACGAGGGCACAAGTGCTGATTGAAAAAAGAAACCACGCTTCGGTGGTGATGCATAATTAATCATTTCTTTAGGGGAGTGAAGTGTACTAAATGATTTCTAGCTAATTGTTTTGGAGGGCAGTGTTGAAAAGACGTGATTATATCAATAAATGATTTTATTACTTGATCGATCCATAATTCATTATACGGGTATCAATTTGATATTAATTTTTTTTTTTTATTTTGTCAATTTCGTTCTAAACTTTTAACGGCGATATATATCAATTCTAGCTAAATTAACTTGTGGGACATGATTGGAAATGCGAGATTGAATCGATAATGGGATATAGCACCGTGTGGATCCGCCCATAGCTTCGCTGGGTGATGGGTGGTAGGAAATTAGGAATTGGTCAAATGGAAGTCGCTCTCATGATAGAAAACGATAGGTAAAACTTTTTTAATTTGCAGATTGGAAAGAATGATTTTTCTTCTCGATGTTATTTCAGCTCCGCCATAAGGAAAAGCACAGTGACCCCTTGAAATGCAAACTGACATGATTGTTGGACTTTCTATTTTTGGGGACCATTACGCGTTGTTTCTTTAAGAGAGGACTTCGATTGATCTCTTCAATTGAAATTAGTGTTTAATATGTAATTGAAAATATTCGTTTTTGATATTTATGGTGGTTGGTTCTTGTAAGGAAAAAGGTCCACATCTTGCTCTTGCGATCGTTGTGACTGAATACGCCAATTCCAATTCGTTCAATCAGATATTGAAACGACATGCAACGTAATAACGAGAGGCGTTCGATCACCGAATGCACGATTCTCATCCGTTTCAACATCCAATAGGTAAATCGTCACATCATTTAGTGAGAGAGTTTTCGTAAGATCACTCTATGTCTAATGTTGCTGATGATGATATTAGAAAGGCTGAAGAAAGGAGTCCAATGGGAAAGAATATGGAATAAAGAGCTTGCATTTGGTTCGTCAAGAAATGAAGTCGGATAGGTTGAGCAACCCAACTTTTTAGACTTCTCGTATCTCTATACCATCTTCATAAAAAAGGACACCGAATACAAGATCGAGCATGGATAAGACAAAAGTTGTGGATCGATTTGAGTATTTTGTATCAATTGTAATTTGTAAGTCCTTATCATAACGTTTATAGGCGGTATCATCGGGACATAAGAACGAGATCTCCATCTCGATCATATCTCGACCGATAAGAAAAAGTTAACGGCCTCCATCATCGGCCATCGGGCGATCGCTTGTGTTGCGATGGCGACCACCTTCGGTGCTATTGATGGCACCATTGACCACCGTGGTTCCACGTGGAAGTAGAACGAAAGGATGAGCCTTTGATTGAAGGGTTCTGCTAGAAATGTGGACCCTCGGATTAAGTCCATTAAGTCAGAGCCGTCCATCCATTATTTTAATGTTTTGAGTGGGTAACCGGTTTGCCAATGGCTTGGGGGGAAATAGTAAAATAGAAAGAATTACGTATATTAAAAGTCTTAAACCTCATTATAAAAGTGTAATTAAGTCTTAAAATTTTCAAAAGTGTAATCAAATCTTAAAATTTATCACGAAAATGAAATCGAGTTCTAAAAGTTATCAAATTGATCTAATCAAGTCCGTCCATTAATTGCAATTTTTAAAAATCTAAGGATTTGATTGCAGTTTCGTGATAAGTTTTGGGACTTGATTACACTTTTCGAAAGTTTTAACACTTAATTACAATTTTTTGACAAATTTTAGGATTTTATTATATTTTTTGAAAGTTTTAGAACTTCAATGCACTTATCTCAAATAGAAACATACGATGTCCTAGTAATTTTTTTTCTACTAAATAAAACATTTGTATGATGTGGTCAAAAAAAGAAAAGAAAGTCTAATAGTGTGGCAACCTAACTCAGTCGTAGTAGAATAACTTAGTTTTTGTGGTAAATATGTTAATAACGAGGTGAAAATCCAACATGCTTTTTAGTATTTATAGCACTAGTGGACATTGGGAAAAATAAAATTATCTTTTTTAATGAACCACTAAACATTTTTTTAAAAGTTTGCCTCATTCTCGTTCAATCACCACATTTTTCTTTGTCATTAATAGATGTTTTGATATCCACGAACTCCTACTTTTCTACTTTATTAAATGTTAAGAAAAAGGTTGATAATGATATACTAATGTCTTACTTAAATAAAAAAAAAAAAGACATGTGAGACAAGAATCTAAAGAAGGATTTACAAGATACCCACCTCGTGGGAACTTGGGAATGCCAATGATCACGTGCTACTTCAGGTCCAACAACAATAGGCAAGAAGAGAGCGCAACGCAAGGAATTTGAGAACTTTCGTTCTTCAAATGAAACAATTGTCTTTCGACTAATTTGAGTTTTATTATTTTCCAATGTAAAGAAATAAATTAATTCACGAGATTACCCGATGTTGTATTTTTTTGCCCCCTCTCATTTTTTACCAAGTCCCACTTTACTTCGGATCCCTCCCCATCTTCTCCTAAGTGTCCTTTTTAAAAAAAAAATTAATGTCGCAACTGATTGGAATCTGAAATATCTTATAAAAAAACATAACAACAAGAGTCGGTGATAATCAAATTAGTCCACCTACAATGCACACAAGTGGTGGTAAGAAAATTGGGTGGGATAGTGATATTTAGTTTTGGATGTGGGTAGTCAAATAAAAAGGCAAAGTTATAAATTTTTTAATGTCTCGACAAATTGGAATCTAAAATATCTTATGAAAGACATAACAACAAGTGTCGGTGTTAATCAAATCGATCTACCTACAAGGTACGCAGTTGGCAGTAAGTAAATTGGCTGGGATAGTGACGTTTAGTTTCAAATGCGGATAGTCAAATAAAGACACAAAGTAAAAAAAAAAAATTTCCCCTCCCCTTTTTTACGAGGTCCCACATTACTTTGGATCCTCCCTGTCATCTCCTAAGGGTCATTTTTTAAGCTTTTTTTTTTTTTTAAATGCCACGACATATCAAAAAAGCCCTTTGGAAGATTTGAAACATCCTATGAAGAACCTAATGACAAGTGTCGGTGTGTTAACAAAACCGGTTTACTTATTAAGCATGCGGCTTGGAGATAAGAGAACTGGACGGGATAATGACATTTAGTTACAAGTACGAATAGTCGATAAAGAGGCAAAGTAGAAATCTTTTTTCCCCCTCTCCTATTTTACCATGTCCCACATTACTTTGGATCCTTCCTGTCTTAATCTAACAGTTGTTTTTAAAAGATTTTTTAATGCCACGGATCTTGGAAAAGCTTTCTAAAGGATTCAAAACATCATTCAAAAATCATAACAACAAGTGTCGGCGTTAATTAAATCAGCCTACCAACTGAGCATGTGATCCCAATGGTAAGAGAACCGGGTGTAATAGAGACGTTTACTTTCATGTGCGGGAAGTTGATTGCTGTAAAAAGACAGAATAAAATCTAAAAAAATAAAAAAAAAAAAAAAATCAGTCTCGTAAACTTTAGCCAAAAGGGGAAAAAAGAAACTGTCTCACTGAAAAAAGAATGAAATTCCGCATGTAAGAGATCTTGAATGAAAGGATATTTTGGTGTCTGAACCGTACTCAATTATGGGTGGCAGTGGCCGTCCCTGTAGTTTTCAAAATTTATAGGCAGAGGCAGGGGGGGGTGGCAGGAGAAGGGTGTTGACTTTTGGTGCGTTGCTGCCCCAGAGGAGGTTGGAAGGGGAGGTACAGGGTTAGCTCTAGGGCCAGAGTCAAGGCCTAGTAAACAGTTGTCTCACGACGTGTCGCGTGCTTATTGGCCGGTCACCCTCCCCTGTGTCAGCCTCAAAGTTTGACTGCGCTTTGCGTGCGTGCTCCGCTCGCTTCGCCCTTTCTAACTTTACCTGGTTGGGACCTGGGAAGCAACCCCGCCCGCCCCCCGCTACTTCATGCTTACGCCCGCATCTCGTCACCGATTCTCCATCCCTCTGTTCTTTACTCTCTCTCTCTCTCTCTGTTTTTTTATTTTTTTTACTTGTTTATTTTCTCTTTGCCCACCAATTTATTAATCCTCTACTTGAAAAATAGAGCCTTTTTGTTATTATTTTTTTTATTGAGAAAGACATCCACAGTAGATTCATTGCCACTACGATACTAATTGGAGCATAGCCAGGACCATTTTAATCGCAACATAGATGAATTTACGTTATAGATGAACAAAAGGTTTTCATCGAGCTAAGGAACGACCGTGGATTCAACTTGTAATTCGAGAGCTTTAAATTAATTGAGATTAAGTCCTACACTGCTATACGAACCATTGCGGTAATATTAGGCTTCGTAGAGGGCAGAAATTGAACACTAGCCGCGGTGCACCATCGCCTTTGCCTCTTTGTGAATTGTAAGGGAGTTAGGGAGTGAACTGTTTTTCCATGTTCAACGTTGGAGTCAAATTAGTGCACTCGTTTTGTCTTGGCTCCATCGAGAGACACAACTTCACTAGTTAATCACGCGTACTAGATGGGTCAATCAGTAGTATCGCATTAAGTTATATTTTATATTATATTTGGTTGCTGTCTAAGAGATGATAAGTTCAGATATAATAGAAATACAACATGTATGAATATGTCTTATGTAGATGTAAGATAAGTCTGGATATATTTTTCTTATATTCATAGTATTATTATAAGTTACTTCAGGAAAAGACCTCACCCTCTCCTTCTTCTCTTTTGCGGTCATGGTTCCTTTTGTTGAAGGTTCATGACTTTTCAATAATTCTCTTGTTTTACAAAAGCGGTGACAGAGTCGAGGCACAAGACTCTTCGAAATTGCAGAGGTGAACGATTATCTCTGTTTATGCAAATTCAGTGTCTTTAATAATAAACCGCGAGAGATACTTACCATTTCTAGTTATGCATTTTCGGATTCTTTAGCGATGAATCACGAGAAAGGGTTGATAACACTTGTCGTTTGAGCATCTACAGCCAATAGACACGGGTTGATTCGGTGAGAATCCGCGAGATTCTTCGCATTTCAATTCTAGGCCTACATTATAATCTTTTCAATCAGCTCCGTTGGGAGGCAAAAAAAAGTCTAAACAGTGGAAGAGAGGCAAATGATATCTGCTAATTACACGGGGTCAGACTAGAAGTGACACGGAAGTTGTTGCTCCTTTCATCATGGAATCGTAGCAGCATAATTTTTCATGGTTTTTGTAGGGTCCCCTTTAGCAGCGCTTTGCTCCTCCTCTGGCACGGTTTGCTGTAGTTCTCAGTTGCTCCTGATCTGACATGGTAAAACTATAGCAGTTTCGTAATCTAGCAGCTTTAGTCAAGCTAGTTATATAATGCAGTTCTTATTGCTGGGGTCCAATCTGGCAAAATTGTCTCTGGCAATCTGAGTGCTATATGAGGATAGCGACAGTGCGTTGCGTAACTTTATATTCGATCGTACCGGGAAAGCAAAAAAGGACTTTTGCTTTTAACTATTTCATCACGCAATTCGGAATTAGGTTCTGCGTGCTCGATTTGCTAAATCCCGTGAACAAAGTTTACGGAAAAAAGCAACGTCTTTTCTCCTATTCATTTTTCTCCAGTTGAAAGCCTTTCTTACATCTTGATCTTACCCTTTTTTTAACAATTAACAAACAAATTTTCTAAAGTATCCATTTGCACTAATATGCAGTTCCTAACAAATAATAAACATGATATAATATGAAAATACTCGGTTTTATTATTGCGATTCACCAAATAAATTAGAAATCGAGACGATGAAATATAGTCTTAAGATTTTTCGAGTTGATAAAAAAAAATCCCGGTTTGTTTCGACTTAGGCAAACGCAAACGGTCCTTCGATTTTTTGCGGTTTTCCTATCTTGGTCGGGTCGGCCTGCAAAGTGAGAGGACAAGGCCGAGGCCCCAGATGATGGGCCCGAGCCCGAGCCCGAGCCCGAGCCCAAGCCCAAGCTGCAGGAATTGTCCATCGTCCCCTACACGACATATCCTATCCGTTCGCTGCGCGCTGTAGCCATCCCCGTTATCCACCGGGGTGAATCGGAATTCCAGCACAGACGCGAAGCTCTCTGCCGCTTTGCTTATCCCCAAAGCACCACGACGCCCCGAGCGAGCGGGCGGGCATCCATCACTCGTCGATTCCTGCTGCGTGATATGTGAGAGAGAGAGCGAGAGGTAGAAAATGGCACTGCTCTGCTGCTACACTCCCGTCGTCGCTTTCTCTCCCTCTCCACTCTCGTCGTCGTCGTCGTCGTCGTCTCTGCTTCTCACTGTGAAACCAGGTACGAATTCTTTCGTGGGTCTTTGAGTTTTCCTCTCGTCTGGTCGCGCTGAATCTTGGGTTTCTCGTTGCGGGATGAGAGACGACGGAAAGACTCGACCTTAATGGTGTTGTAATGTGTTCAAGAGAAGTGGAATGAGGTGGAGAGCACAATGTTCTCGTGCCGCTTGAATCTTGGTTGCATTGAATCTTGGGTTTCTCGCTGGGGGATGAGAGACGACGGAAAGACTCGACCTTGATGGTGTTTTAATGTGTTCAAGAGAAGTGGCATGAGGTGGAGAGCATAATGTTTCTTGCGCGTTCGAATTTCTCTGTCGGGCTTTCCTTCATACACTTCATATCATAATCGCGTGGCGATTTCGTTTGGAGGAGTGGTGGTGTAATATGAGTAGTTGCGTACTAGTAGTTGTTTGAGGGTGTCTCGTCTTCAATCCTAATATGGATATGGAAGTAAGAAGCACGCCATATCTTGGGGTTGTGTTTTCGCACTCCGTGACATCTTCTGAACTTGTGTTTCAGCTTCCAGGTTGCTCATCAAACCAATCACACTGCCCCCAAGTTCTTTCTGTGCGATTAGTTATCCGAATGAGAGGAGGGGTTCGCTAATTGTGAGGGCTGATTCCAATACCGAGGGAGCAGGGCCAGCTGATGGCGGTGAGGCTCCGTCTCCTTCGCAGAACAAGGAAGAGGCCATGCCAGTTGACAAGCTGCCCTTGGAGTCGAAGCTGCAGGAGAAGGCGGAGCAGAAGTTGAGGATGAAATTGGCAAAGAAGATACGGCTCCGGAGGAAGCGGCTCGTTAGGAAGCGAAGGCTGAGGAAGAAGGGCCGATGGCCGCCTTCGAAGATGAAAAAATTGAAGAATGTCTGAGCTAAATACCTCAAGATGCCTGGCAGGTTTTGTTCTGACATCCTCTTTTGAACTCGCCATTTTGGATGGAGATTTGTATTCATCAATCTGATATATGTTGATTTGACTGCTTCCTGTAAGGCAAAGATTTAGAGGTATATATTTTCATTGTTTGGGTTAGAATTCGGCCTCAAAGTTTGGGTGATTGGTGTTTGTCAACCTCCCTCCTGCTGGTGGGCGATCATGAGTTATTTGTGATCTTTAATTTCTGCCGGTTTGTGATGAGTCAAATCCTCTGATAGAATTTTGGTTTTGAAAGAGGTTCAAATGTTAATGACATCTTGGAATAATCAGTAAGTTCGCCCTTGCGACCAGATAGAATGAAACACGTATCGATCAAACTGGCGTAGGGGAGCATGAATTTGTTAAATTACCTGAATGCAACAACCCAATGACTAGGAAACAATTATCGTCAATTGTCAAATGAGTTAGCTCTATCCCATGTATACCATTGTTGAAATCCCATCTCTCTCTCTCTTCCTCTCCCCACAATGATTCCACAACACAGTGCTTTCTGGCCCTTCTTTACCCAATGGACCACCAACTTGCCGCTAAGAGTTGCAGAGAACCTCTTCACTACTTTACGTTCAGTCTCAGTCTCAGACGTTTTAACTGGTAATTGCTTATACGCTGATAGTAGAAGGGTTTGTTTTGTCACGAGAAACACCACTTCTGATACTCAATGCTCTAGTGTATGATGAATTTTTATGATTATGGTTGCCGTTCGAATTTGCTCTAGGACCGGAAGTGTTCTGGGTGCATCTTCGCCCTGTCGTTTGTGCTTGATGCATACTGGAGCATCAGTTCTGGGGTGCCTGTCATTCCTTGACGACACTAATAAAGAGCCTTAGGTGCAAATTTCTATCAATTGTTCTTTTTTGAAACTGCGAGTTCTTGCCCTCTATAACAGCTTTTTAAGCGACTCAGTTTGAGGCGATGAAAAATTAATACGACGAAACTAGTCCGCTCTATCGTTTCATCATGCTCTATGTCATGAAACAAGAATCGATATGTTCTATCGTGCTCTTAATACTGCACAGTCACAGGGTCGTAAACTCAATGCTCGATTTCAAGATCCAAGTGGAGGATTCGATGTCCTTAACTTCCAAGAGGTTGCTAGCCAGGAAATTCTCAGAGAATGACTTCATTTGGATCAGGCTGTTAGCATCATCATTTGGATATCGAGATCATACTGTCACGAATCAATCAAGAGCATCTCAGAAAAGCACGACATCACAAATCAAGGCTGACATCAACTCTTACAAGAATTCTATTTACAAAATTTGGTGCCGAGCGTACATAAATAGCTACAAACAGGAATCGTTGTAAGAGAAAAACCCAATTCTATCTTTTTCATCTTCACTTCATTTGCCATCGGGGTCAGCGTATCAGCAAAGAGCATGACGAACTAAAATTCCCTCTCTCCCGTTCTAATCTGGAGCCATGCGGTCTCCTTCTTATGGTCTCAATGACTGTTCAGACGAGTGTGTCCCCCTTGAGAATGTTAAATTTGCAGAGAGGACAAGTCGCATTTATCAGGAGCCACTTGCTGATGCATGAGCAGTGGAAATGGTGATTGCATGGAAGGGTATAAAGCTCAGCCCCATCTACATATGACGAAAGGCATATGCAGCATTCCTGCAAGTCACAATAGAAACCTTATAAGTCGGGGAAGCAGAGGATTTTGTGGGGCTACTACTAGTAATGAGATATCATAATCTGAGGAAAGTCACAAGGAGGACCATTTTTATTCGTATCCTCATCTTCTGCTAGTCCACAATTAAAAACCTCATTGAGATTCTTTTTGAAGCAACAGTAATCATTTGACATCACAAATTTGTAAAGATTATAAAACCATTTAAAAAATGGCAAAACTCTGGTTTACCCTTGAAGAACAATCTTCCATTAAATGCAACTTCCCCTTCTGTTGGACCTTGGACATTTGTAGGACTTTTGTAAAGCATGATCAAGGAAGATAAGCATAAGTACGTGAGAAGAAGGTGATCCAAAGATATGCTCACTTACTGAATCTTCCGAATGAAGAAAAAGTTCACCACTTGAACCATTGTTTCCCAATCCTGACCTCGCCCCAAGAACTTCTTCCATCCCAAGATTGTTGAACGTGCTAAGCACAGTAGCTGGGCGGTACCTATACTTAGGAAGACTCCTGATGGTATCTTCGGATGCCCCTTCAGTGCTTGCAACAGCATAGGCAATTGCCAATATGGGAATGCAGCAAAAGAGAGCCAAGAAGACCACGAAAGCCATACCAATGCAGAAGATCACGAAGAAGACGTCAAAAGCAAGAAAAACCACTGTCAACCTGCAATTAATTCCAGCAATAAAACGAAATCAGGATTCATGTATGTTTGTTACACTTCATTAAACCATGAAAGAGAACAGAGAAACAACAATGGTGCATGGCTGTCACAAAATATAAAGCAGGAAGTAAATGGTGGTCATTGAAGACATACTGATGCCACACTTTATAATGATTTCCAAAGCAGGTTGGTTTCAAAAGCTCCCACAGTAACATGACTGTGGAAGAATGTGAAGCAATCAACTTATAAATCACTGGGTCACTAAGCAGAGAAAAATGGACTCCAATCCTGAAAGAAAGTGCTTCAAGATGCACAGTAAAAGAAAGACACTCACCAGTAGAGACGTGGTGCATCTTGAAGAAGTGGTTGTCCACCCACAACAATCCAGTAGAAACCAAACACCCACCATACCGACGATATTACTGTATTCAAGGATTCCAATCTTTTAAGCATCCTGTAAAACATTGATAAGGAACACAAGGAACTGCTTCAACAATCAGTACCTTTCTTACATCTATGATTATAACTACTTCATAAATTGAATGATGCTTTAAAAGAATAACTAACAAAAGCAAGGTAAAGAACTTAGCTCGGCCTTGAGCTATTAAATCTTTGACAATCACACTTCTCCTGATAACTAATATAAGCAAAGGACGCAACACAATGGCCTGTACTAAAAATGTTTCTCCATTTGCTTGCTTCTTCAAAACTTCTAAAAAAGACGCAAGAGTTTGAACATTACTAGGAGAAACTTGTTGGCATGAGCAGTAGATTGTCTCTCAAATTCCTAAAAACATTCTCCCCTCTCCTCAATCACTACCATAGGTGAACTAGAGCTTTGCTAACACATGTCAGATCCCAATTTGTCATCATCATTGAACTATTTCAATGATCCCAATTTGTCACATCGTTGCAGTTTGAGAATCTGGAGCAATTAAAATCATCTCTGCGGTTAGAATACATTTCTTCACAATTCCTGGTCAATTCATCAATGCCCGTTCATCTTTCCTTGTGTATGATCACACGTCCCTTAGCCAACTACTACCATCACCAACATAGATTGATCACCTCATAAAAGCTTGCTGATCGATCAAAATGACAACACAATAACAACTAAAGAAGTCCTTACAACCCATAAAGCTTCAACATTTCAGCTCTTCCTCCCCGAACTAATGCCTAGTGATCGCACATCCTTAGCCAACTACTACCATCACCAACAGAGATTGATAACCTCATAAAAGCTCGCTGATAGATCAAAATGACACCACAGTAACGACATAAAGCTTCGATTTTTCAGCTCGGAACAGCAACATCATGGGCAATTCAGCAATGTAACATCTCAGAAGACACGAATTGAGGCTCACCTGCTGCGACTCGGCGACCGCGACAGCCCACTCCCGCCCACCAGCTCCTCGTCCCCGTCCCCGTCCCTCCGCCGATACTCGGCGCACACGAACCCCACATGGAACATGCACTGTAGCGCGTACCCGCAGAGCCACAGCCTCAGGGGAGTGGACGGCCTCTCCTTGAAGGCGGACAGGAGCACGACCACCGCGACCACCACGAAGGCCAGGTTCCACACGAAGTCGAGCACCACGATCGGCCTCGAGCACGCGGCGAGCCCCTCCCCGAACACGCTCGACGCCGCCTCCTCGACGTCGCCGTCCGATCGGCCCCCCGCGCCGCCGCCGCCGCCGTCGCCGCCGTCGCCGCAGTCCCCGAGGAGGAAGGAGCGGTGGCGGGTCCTGATCAGGCGAGCCAGGCGGGAGGGCGCCGCGGCGGGGGCGGCGTGGCGGCGGAGGAGGGGATCGCCGGCGCCGCCATGCAAGGGGTCTTCAGGGTCATCCATTTTCTGGGTCTTGGAGGGGAGAGGCAGGGGAAGAAGGGAAGGGAGGAAAGATGCGACCTTTGTCTGCGAATGAGTGTGGGCGATGGTGTCTTGTCTGCAAAGAGAGAGAGAAAGGGAGGGAGAGAGAGAGAGTTTAGGTGGTGGTGGTGGTTACTGGGTTAGGGGAGGAGCTGGTGGAGGAGTGGTTTGGTTTGGACTGGGACTGGGAATGGGAGGGAGAGGAGGGTGGTAATGGTGGTGGTGGTGGTGGTGGTGGTGGGAGTCCCCTGTTTTGTCTGTCTGCGTTGGTTGTTGTGTCGGGAAAGAAAACTGGGGAGGGGGAGGATGCCAAGCCCCATCATTTTCCCTTTCCCCCCTTCACCAATGGAAGTTTTTAGGGATAACCGGGGTGGATTGTATTTCGCGACAAATTTTAGGATTCGATTCGATTGCGTTTTTCAAAAGTTTGAAAATTTAATTGTGTTTTCCGTGACCAATTTTTCAACTTTTAATGTATATATCCGGAATTATTTATGAGGAATGACGCCGAAACTCCTTTTCATTATTAAGCTGCTTAAGATGTGTATATTTGGAAGTTCGTGATTTATTATGAAATTCCATGGCTGTCCTCCTTTGTTTTTGTTTCCCATTTATTAAAACTTTGGTACTGTTTATGCCTTTTGGGTTGGGTAGATGGTGCACTCATTTGCCGTAAAGTTCTCTCCTTGGGAAATGTCCTCACCCTAAGATTTCATGTTGGACAAGTTATCCTTGACTTTATTTAGGAATAATTGCATTAAAAATCTTAAATTTTATCATAATAATAGTGTAATTGAATTTTAAAATTTTAAAAAGTGCAAAAATTTCCTAAAACTTACCACAAAAATTCAATTAAGACCTAAAATTTGTCATATCATATCCAATCAAGTCCTTTGATGGATTTTGTTAAAAAAATAAAAAGTTTGTTCATTGATTGTATTTTCGAAAATTTTGAAATCTGAGTGTACTTTCGTGATAAATTTTAAGAGTTAATTGTATTTTTTAAAGTTTTAGGACTTCATTAAATTTTCTTGATAAGTTTAAGGATTATATTACATTTTTCTGAAAATTTTAAAATTTAATTACCCTTTGTTGACAAATTTTAAGATTTCCTTTTATGTATGGTTGGAGATTTCATGTAAGAGAATGGGAGGCCTTCAAAATTGGAAATAGAACCGATTTCCCGTCAAGAAAAGATTGGATGATCAGGGCGGCGACGTCACACCGACTCACGATTTGTAGCGATGAGGATGGACGCATTAACAGTAGTGGGAGTCGAAGATAATAGCCACCGAAAGTTAAATTGAAGATGGTGAGAGTGACGACCGTATAGATGAATCTTGTGGTATTGCTGCTGACAAATTTGATGATGGTGATTCGGGTCAGATGGCAATAATAGAAAATGGACTGATAAGCTATGTGGTTCTTGAAATCACCTCCACTACGAAAAGCATAATGTTAATGGCCAAACTTAGGTATCTCTGTTTTTTGTTGGAAAAGGTAACAAAAAAATTTGTGAACTTATTCTAGTTATGCTATTTTAGTCCTAAATCTCTCAATTATATTACTTGGATATTAAACTTTTTAATAATTTGTCAATATAATTTATTTGGTCAATTTGGTTGGTAATAGCCGATATGAATGCCAGCATGAACGATACTGACGCGAATATATTTTACAATTTTTATTATTTATATTATTTCGTTTTTTTTTTTAACAACTCTAGGCTCTGATACCATAAAAAGGGTTATGTTCGAAACAAGAACTTTGCAAATGTAAGTATTCAATTCCCTACTATGCCTTTTATAAGCCTTACCATGGATGCCTTTTATAAGCCTTACCATGTCGGACTGACCTTTAGCATTTAACTAAACTCTCATTTAAAAAATAAGACTTTTTGATCTCAGTTTGTGATGCACAAAATCCTTATGAAGGTGAGTACAAAGCATACCCTAATTTAGCCTAGGGCCCGACACCCTCACCTATTAGTTAGTGAGTCCCACGACACCTTTGCCAGCCATAGGGAGGGGCTTATGGCTCTGGCTTGCGGTTAGCAAGGGCAAAGTAGCCCTCGCCCAGACTAGCCAAGGGCCCAGCACCCTTGCTTGGGTGAGGACGTCCCCATCTAGACCTCACTCATGATTGGCGACCTTGCACAATCCACAGTTGGGGAAAAAAGGATAGGAAAGAAAAGAATAAAACAAAAAGGTAATAAAAATTTCAGAAAATTTAATTTTTTAAAATAATTATTCATGTCAATATCAGTCATGTTAGTTAGGATGCTAGTGTTTCCATTAGAAATTTCTAATCAAAATTGACCAGATGAACTATATTGGAAAATTGCTAAAAAGTTTAATACTTAATTGGCACAATTAAAAATTTAAGTATTAAATTAGTACAAATATAATAGATTTAAAACTTTTTTTTTTGGGTACTTTCGTGTTGTTTGTCAACAAAACATCTTATGATTTATCTATTTTAATTTTATACTAACCCTATCGGGTTGGACGGTCAGTCAAAGAAAACTATACCCGTCCGAACAAGATGCAAGAAACAAACAAATTCGACGCTCTATATTCCCAAGTCCAGAAAACATTTGGTGCATGGATTAGCGGACGACCTTTCGACTTCTCTCCCTTCTAACACGCGCTTGGAATCAACTTAGTAGAAGACCGTAAAAAAGAAACAAACGCGCCTAATAGAACAAGAAAATGATCCGATGATGAAGAAGACAAAACATTTTCCTTCGTTGCACAGCTGATGACAGATATGGACGCATTAGCGTTTCATTTCGATGGCTTGCATCGATATATCTGAGGGAGTTGGCAGCTGACAGACATTAAAAACAGACTGTCCGTTCATGTATCATTGTTGAAACTTAGCCTTTGTCGTTTCAGGAATTGGTATTGCCGCAATCGTTCTTGGCGAACCCTCCCATGTGTCGCATGTTTTCTTTAATCAAAACTACTCGGTTTAACACCGGAAATTAGCTCTAATTCGAACGTGAAATTAGAGGGTTTTCGTAATTGATCCGAATTCAAGAAGCAGAGGGCTTCTAATTACGGCCTGGTTGCATGAAGAGAGTGATAACGAACATCATTGTTAGAGTTAGGAAGGACAAAATAGTTGGTGACTAGGGGATAAATGATTGCACTTTCTTTCGAATGCTAATGGTTGGTTTAAGACGTGATAACCCCCTTCATTTAATAAGCTTGATACTTAATCAAGATTAGTTGGAGGTTGGTACTTAATCAAGATTAGTTGGAGGTTGGTACTTGACTGTATCTATGGCTGTAATATGTTCGGTGTTCTACCATGGGACATTCGTCAAATGATGTTGTTTAGTGATTCATCTGTCCGATTTTCTAATCGAAAGTTCAATTCACATTTGCAGTAGTTACATGATTAGGGAATATATCGATGGCACACATGTGCATTATTATAAGGAAATACTGGAATTAGATGCGAAATTTAGGATAAAATAACATCAAATGTCAACCCCTAAATAATAAATGACCCTAGCCTGTCACAATGGTAGGCAATTGGACTTTGCATTTGCATATTCCCAAGACATTAGTTGTATAATACATGATATAGAATATCGCAAAATATAAAAATGAAAAATAAAAAAAAAGGTTGCCAAAAATGACTAGAAAAGTTCAACTAGAGACTAAACAATTTCCAATTTGTTGGGGCATTTTAATTGCATTTAAACCACGTTGACCCTACCATTAATCGAATAAATTAAATTTCGGAAGGGAGTCTTTATCAACAGTGCTTAATCGTCTAATATAGTGCAGTTCTGTGAACAAAATTTATAATTTCTGCTAATCGAAGAATGAATCTAGTTGTCTAAAACAACTTCCATTCCGAACCAGATTCTCTCCGAATGTCCTCGGCCCGGACCATGCCGAATTCAGCTAATCTAAACAAGGCTGAGGAACATCATTCGTCGGCCGAGACCCATTTGACAAAACTATGATATTGTTATTGCGTGATCGTGGTACTTCTCAAAAGATGGAAACCGCTGATTGACAGAGGAAATCCATCACTATTATGTTCAATGAAATGCCACTTCAAAAGTGAACGATCAACTCGTTCCAAACTATAAATAGTCACGAGAACATTTTTGATAACATGGATTCTACTTCTCAATCAATACACACTTGCAATATGAATTTGGCCAAATCCAGCGTCTCTCGTAAAACAAGGATAATGCATGATAAGTTAACGAGATGAGAATCACTCCTTTAGCAGCATATGTAATATACTTTACATTATATAGCATTGAACGGCAGGTAAGCAAGAAGTACATGTTACAGCCACAAAGATCTACATAACTTCTCAGAATCATAACATCTGAGTCATGAGATTATTCCATATAATTACACTCAATCAGATATATAAATTAGATAGAAGATCTAGATGAGTAATCATCTCCCTTCATCTGGATGCTAGTCGATTCTTTTAACAGATCAAAGGAAGTGAAGGAATAGGGCAAGATAACGACATCCATCTCTTTGCCTGCGTTTTCGAGTAGACTTTGGGTCGGCACCACCTGCATTGCATTGGCCAAAATCATATATTGGAAGGTGAGATGAGAAAATAGCTTCCCCACATCATTAAGACTGTATTCACTTGATTTGCATTTCTTATCCTATCCTCAACTTGAATTGCAGAAAATCAATTCGGGTAATCAAGTCGGATGAGCTAGCAAATCCTTTTACACTTGCCAGCATGACAAATTATGTCCACATTAAAGTTCGAAGATAAACAAGACATCATTGGGGAAATAGGAAAGACAAGATGTTCTGACCTTGTTCGGCTCAGAAAAGGAGTTCTCATCCATCAAGTTAGCAGATGTCAATACTGTCTTTGAGGATCCAGACTTCTGTATCGAATTTTGATCCAGTCCACTAATGGAAATTGTTAGATTAATTGGACTGCTACCGAAGTTCACGATCTGCAAAAACTTACCAGGTTACCCAACCAAGCAACACACGTTTATGTATAGATAAGACAAACCAAAGTAAATTTTGCAGCATTTATTTTATGAGGACCACACTGCTCTTATTTCCTACTACAGTCACGTCTCACATTTGAAAAAAAGGAAATGCCTGGACCCCAAAAGTCAAATGTTATCTAGGGTTAGAGCATTAAACACAGCAACATAGCACCCTATAACAGACCTTAATCTTTATATAATTTTTCCCTGTGATTGCTGAGGCGAGAAGTGAGCTGGAGGAATTCGCCGGAATTGTTGTATCAAGAAGAGTTGCTCCACTTGACTCGGCGAAAAACCGTTGCACCCAGTAACTTGGAGTTCCATAGAGATGTGATGAATCGAAAACGATTGCATCCGGATTCCACCTAGGATGGAAGATTTGTCAAACCTTAGCCAGAAGTTAAAAGATCCTGCTTAATGCTAAAAGTCTCTGCCAGACCAATATTCAAAAAAGGCATTAATGGAAGTACCTCCTATCGTTTGAATTCACGAAGAGCGGTGCATAGCTTGCCATCTCAACGATATCACTGCAAACAATAATGATAAAAATGATCAATAACCTTTCCTTTAATTCATCTGCAAAGGATGAATTCAAAAGAAAATCAGAGCTACATCCTTGAGTTCAAATGATTTCCCCAATGTGAATTAGTCAGTTTCATATGTTACCTCTTTTCGCATGAAAATAAAAGGGCACATCAGTGGGTGCACACATATGCACGAATGCACAAACACACACTCATATGGAAACAAAGAGCACACCTGTTCTTTTCTAGCCCAATAAGGAAACCAGCTTCAGCCAAGCCTGCTAATAGACTTCCTTTGCCAGCATCATTCCCAGTCACAGCATATTCGCTTACAAAAGCCTGAACACAGTAGATCACAAGATTAACAGTAATGCACCGTTGGATGTGCATATTAGTTGAAAGTAGACACATCAGACCACACCTTTGGACCATTGCGGGACGTCTTATCAAACTTATGGGCCATAGAAAATAGATTATTGGCAGATGTATAGACCTAAGCAAGACGCAAAGGTATTCATCAGTACAATGATTTAGAATATAACACAAAGAAATCTGCAACAACAGGAAATTGCAGTGCTAAAGATGTCAATGTTTCACTTACATGAAAATCATAGAAATCAGCTGGGTGATCCAATGGTTGAGAAGAGCCATCGCAGTTGGAAATCATTTTAATGTCTGGATAGGCACTTTTTATAGCTTCATGAAACTTGAGGTAATTCCCTGGTCAGTTTGACACAAAAAGGAGATCTTACTGGATTGGTCCTCCATCCGAAGTTCAAACATACAAAAAAGGGGATGACAGTCATAAACCAACCTAGGTAATTTTTCTTGCCACAGTCTTCATTCCCGATAGCAACATATCGTAGGTCAAAAGGCTCAGGGTGCCCCATTTTAGCTCGCAAGGAACCCCATGTAGAATTGGGATCCCCTCTAGCAAACTCTATGCCATCAAGTGCTTCCTGGAGTCAAGTTAAAAGGTCATTGACCTAGAAATAACCTTTATTACCAGAAAACAAACAAACCCTTCAAATGAACAGACATTGAAAAATTTATCTTGTGAGGAAGTTCTGCAAACCGTAGACATAACATGAAAAAGAATATTCACATAAACCAAAGGACTAACACTCACAAAAAGAGCAGCTAATAAATGTCCAGATAACTTAAATTAAGAAACCAGTGGCTTACGCTTTACGAAAAGAGCAGCTACAGTATTTTCACATAACTTAATTGAGATGACATTTACATGACAAAATGATCAAGATTCATAGTCTCATCCATAATAACCCCCTAAAGTGTTGAGCAAAAAGAAAAGGCAGCTAAAAGATGGTGTGTCCGAAATAAATCAGGCTCCATTGAAAAGGAATGCTTTGCCCAGATGGGTCCATCATCTTCACTCAATATTTAATCCTTTTGCTTTCTAAAAGCAGCAGTCATTCACTGACAATGACAATTTGTGCAGAAGTAATTGCATACTGATGGAATGTATTCATGGAGGCATTCCTCACTACATGAGGACATTAAATGCATTATATCCATCAGTGCACATCGATACTGTCCAGTTCTGCTTCAGAGATGATGAGACATACTAATAGACAAATCGTGTAAGGCTACCATTGCTCATTAACTGATCAATGTCAATGGGCCATTAATTGGCGAGATTGGATGGTAATTGGACTCACCTGGATGAAAGGTGAGACAACAGAAGAAACAACTTGATCGTTGTGGCTGATTCCTGCAGAAAGAAAAGATAACAAAGAAAAGACAGGCAGAATATGGTGATCAATGAAATTAAAAAAAGAAAAAAGAAAAAAAGAAGTGACACAGCATCAAGATGCTAAAAGTACCATTGTTAAACACCCATATTGGTCGAGTTTTCAGGTCCTCTGCAAGCTGCAAATAAAATAACCATCGAATCATTCAATTAAGACTCAAATGCACAGCTTTGAAGTTGTAGAATTACCTTAATGAAAATAAATTGCAACTAAAAAGTATAAATACTGACCTGAAGGAACTCTAAGTAACCCATACCATCATCGGTCCAATACATCCACACGTCACCAAAGTGGCCAGGTCTCTCTTCCCATGGTCCAACAGTTTCTTTCCAGCGAAATGCATTTCTTAACCATTCACCTTCAACAAAACAGCCACCTAGAGGCAAAAAGAAGAAAGGATGCTTCATGAGCTAGGATGAGTAGTGAGATTAATTTATCAAGCTCACTTTGAGCTCTTCTGGGGATACCTATTGCAATGCCTATTGAAGATTAAAGATATGCAAAACTTGGATCTGGGAAAAATTATTAGATTGATGAGAGAAGAAAATACGAAAGGTAGGCTTCTAAAAAAAAAGAAAAGAAATCATATGTATTTTTGGGATAAGTGTACTAGAAGTTTTAAAAATTGTCATGAAAGTGTAATTAAGTCTTAAAACTTTCAAAAAGTGTAATCTAGTCCTAAAGCTTGTCAAGTTGGTGCAATCATGTCCTTCTACTAATTCCATTCAACTTAACAAATGAAAAATGCTAATAAGTTTTAAGAGTTGATTGCACTTTTAAAAAGTTTTAGGACTCAATTGTACTTTTGTGATGAATTTTAGGACTTGATTGTACTTTTGTGAAGAGTTTTAGGACTTAATTACACTTTCGTGACAAGTTTTAGGACTTCCAGTGCACTTATCCCTATACTTTTCTGTCGAGAAACTCAACTACAAACCACTATACGACCATCCTTGAAAAATGGCAGCCATCATATTAATAAAAGGAGAGAATAGTCTCCATCCAGCTCAGTTGATATAACTCCTGCTATATGAAGAACTAATAACCACAGTCTTGGAAAAATTGGTTCACAGCCAATTATTCCAATTATAGAGTAAGTTGAAACAGTCTAAGTCAAAGAGTATAATTTCATGATACTCATTGTGCCGACCAGTGACATCTGAAACATTCATTTAACAAATTGATGCTGTATGGAGAGTGCTTAAGTACATGAAGTTCAGAGCAGCAATTCTGCAAGTAAAGTGGACTTCGAAGTCAAGTCTTTACATCTGAATCAGGTCTCTGTCAAGATTAGCTAGTGGATACTCAGGTTTAGAAAGTGGTTAGATAAAATGAAACTAATTCTGTCCTCTAATAGACAGATTTAAAACAAAACTATAAGGCCAAATCGCATTGCAGTAAATAAAGAAACTGAAATATGTATCACATATGCTTGCATGCATGCATACATAAGCACCTAAAAAAATACAGCCAACTAAGGAATAAGAACACATAAGAATGATTAAATGCTCAAAGGTAATCCAATCTTATCGAATATTCCACATCTATTGTCCTCCACATTGCAAGTTTGAGTCATTTTAGTTAACCATGACATAAGGCAAATCCCAAAATTTAAAGACCAGCTTAGTGCAGATATACACATTTGATGCAACTAGGGAAAATTAGCATCTGAGATAGTCAATATTCAGTCTAAATGCACACAGTCCACCTCATATTATGGTAGTGTAGCATGAGCTAAAATGTAAAAGCAAAATTATATACCCGGGAATCTGAAGAATTGAGGTTTAATAGCTTCAAGCATTTCAAACAGCTCAGTTCTGAAACCATGTCCCTGTTACAAGGTAAGTTTATGGAAGAACATCAAGGGACATTTAGATAAGCAACTAAAAATGCATAAATTTTGCAGAAAGAGCACCTAGAGTCAAGTTCTCATGCTTCAGCTAAAAGCACATAGATTCACATCCCATGCTTCAGCAACTCCACATAAAACCCACAAGAAGAAATGCTCAATTCGAAAATTATTGACTAGATGTTGAAGCAGTATGGGATATTTATATTAGATTCCTCTTTAGAAAAGTCTTCTCTCTGTATCAGTCTATTATCGGATGAAAGACAACCATACTCAAATAATCCCTCTCCATAGGCTTAAGGGACGATGCCTTGTTAAAAGAAAATAACTGGTGAAAATACTTTCCCTCAAAGAGATAATGTATGGCAAAAGAGGATCACTTCAGAAAAGAAAACTGCAGGGTTGTTCAAAAGAAACAATGATTCAAATGGCAGAACGGGCATAAATCTTTTTGAGCATGTGCTGGTCATGAGACACTGCCTAGTGGGCATTGGTGTGTCAAAGAAAAAAAGTTGATACCTTGTACGTGTCATTAGGCATTGCTGAGACTTGATCAAACCATATCACTCCCTTATTTGTGGTCGTCAACTGAAGTCTAGAATTGGTATTTGATTCCTTGGCTTGCAAAAGAATTTCCTTCTTTGTCCAGTTTGATGCTTCAGAAGCAGAAGCTCTGCAATAAGACTTTCGAACATCATCATGCTGATCGAGTAGATATACCTCAGAATGCATACCATTTTCAATCGAAAGATAAGAAGCTGCCCCAGAAAGGGCAATAAAATGGACTAGAGAGAGTGCAGAACGAAATTCAATGGTCCACAAGGATACCACATTTTCAAATTAACACTATTTATCTGGACCTCTACAAGCACTTAAATGGTACTTACATTATGTTTGCAGCAGCCAGAGTTGGTGTCCCACTTGAGCCCGTCAAAGATACAGATACATTAATTGATCCTGATGAGCGAACATAAAGGACCACTTTGTACGTCTTCCCTTTCTCTATATTCTGAAGAGAGACAAAACATGGGATTTGAAGTACAAAAAAATACTTAAAAGAAGATGGAAAGAAGACAAAATCATGGAAGCATTCAATAAGAGATCCATGAAGTTGAAGAAAATGTTGGGGAGATCTGAAGTGTCTTGGAAAATGAAAAACTGGAACCCAACAGATAGAGTTGAGAGCCTGAAGCCATGTTTACTATTATTCATGGAGATCAGAGCAGAAGTAAAACAATGGTTGTTTAGAAAATAAACATCAAACAGTCATTAGTACTCACCATTCCCCAGAATCCTGGGTTATACACACCGACACCACCAGCTGGACAAATGTTATCACCTTGGCTGTCACAAAGCACATCCATCTTAAGCGCAATTTTATTACGTTCAAAGCATGATGACCGGTCAGTTGAAACAACCAAAGATGACTCCTCCCCAATTATTGACCAAGGGTCGATATTTGAGGGTGTGTTAGGGCCCCCAGCTTCAAATCCTGTAGTTAGAATGAGTCAGGAACTTTGTACAGGTGACGACACCTTTATAGTGCAGGAGTTAACATGAACAACTGGTCTTCCTTTAATATATGAAGCTCATGAGAAGATGAGAGATACACTGGACACAAAAAACAGACAGATTCTACTATGTCCATTAACCATTGGAAGATAAAGAATAAGTCAAACTAAAACATTCTTTCGAAGAGTAAAATGCATTAATAGGAAAGCATCCTGCTAGCGTGCTCAATCATGCACAGATAAGTCCACATACATAAGCAACCAATTCTCCTTTGTACCAGATGTCTGACAAATAATTCCATTCCAACCAAACCAATAGGAGCAGGGACACTTCCAATTCCAACTACAACTTAGCTACATAAAGTAAGCACTCTTGTTGAGCGTACCATTTCTGACACAGCCCTTTAAGAAGCAACAGTCCACATCCAAATTAATTTTTTCACGGAAACCGAAGTAGCAAGCCATCTCAGATTATCAGACATCCAATAGTACATATTACAGTAGTCTGAAATATAAATTAGATAAGCACACTATTTTCAGCTCTTGTTTCAAGAAATTAAAGGGATCCTGAGATCACCTCTGTTGCTTACAAGCTCTGCCCACAATCCTCCAGCCCCAGCATGGTTGATCTCCTGCAATGAGGACACTTCGTATAAGGCACATCCACCATCAATGAAACAAAGAACAGCAAAAGCTAGAAATTTAATCTAGTTGTTGAAATGCATCAACCGGTAGAATGAATGTTCAAGAGTAACTACGGAAATAATGGTACTTTTGCTGTTCATATCTTTAGTCAAGTCAGTAAATGCTGCCTCAAGGCAGATGTTTGTGCATGCAGTAAACAATTAGAAACCAATAGGCTCGCCTGAGCTTTGCTACCCACAGAAGCATGGGGTCATCTCAACATGGCATTAAAAGGTCAAACAGATGATCGTGAACATAAGTCTAGCAGTTCACTGAAAGTTCTCTGTAGACAATTTCACATAAGGGTACAAATAATTGCAAAAGAGAATATTGACAGAACAGAAGAATGAACTCTTTTAGGGTTCTGAACAGACCTCAAAGAATATACCGAAAAGCGTTTCAGGTATCAGCCGACCCGTGGAAGCATTAACGTGCAGCTGTGTAGTCTGATTCGCCTGGACATCAGAAGCAACATATTGCCATACAGAACAAAGGCTGATGAGGAGGAATAGCAGAAGGCCAATGCTAGGAGCTTCTTTGTAAACCCGCATTGTCACTCCTTTAAGACATTCAATTTCAGCACGCCCTAGTAAAGGGAAAGTTCAGTAGAAAACTCAGTCATGCCACCATCAATAAGATTGATATCACAGAAAAGAGAATAAAGTCAAGATCATCATAACATGGCTTTGTTGAGGCAATCTAATCCTGCCCAAATATAGAAAAGTCAGTTACTCATGACCATTTGTAACAACCTCCTGTACGTTTTGTCACTATCTGGACTCATCGAGACAACTCATGCTGATACGGACGATGAGGTAACTGCGGCAAATTCCGGGCTTTTCATCACCCACAGACCCAATTCCAAATTTTTGGAGCAAATAAGAAGCAAACAACACAGAGCCACAAACAGGACTCAAAACAACTTGTTCAAACTAATCCTTTTCAGAACTGGACGACAGAGAAAGAAGAGCAAACAATTCTGCCTCACTCGTTCACGAGACGTTCATCCGGTGAACACGATCACGCACCTGAAATGCCCCGATTGACGAACGGCCAGAGACAGACCGAGTCAATGGAGAAGTGGGTATAGGCAGGACCGGTAGTTCAACAAAAGAGAACAGGAAAAAGATAGCGTTTTTCAGCGAAACAGACAGAATTTTTTTTTCTAAGTGTGATTACTAGCGTCACTGCGAGTTGACACAAAGGCTGTGGAGGGGCAGAGTGCCGATTTATCATTGCGGCAAAAACATGGGCTTTCGGTATTTTGCCTTGCTTTCACGTAAGATCTTTGTCCCCATCTTGGGGTTTGGATTAGAAGCAACACCCTCCCCGTCAGCTCCCTTTGAAGATTTCCTCCCTGTGGGTCCGGCGACGGCTAGCCGGGGAATCGGGCGCCGGCGCCGGCGCGTGTCGGCACGCGCATCGACAAGTACGAAGTGTTCCTTGTACTTCGTGTCCGCGTATCTGGACCTTGTACTTCGTGTCCGCGTATCTGGATGCGGTGCGGCCGCGAATGACGTGGACGCATCCGTCTTCGAGCCGGTCTCGTCGCTAATAGATTTTTCCCGGATGAAAAGCGATTCAGTTTATTTTATTCACTGAAAGTTCGTTTGGTTACAGCAGCTAAAAAAAATAAGAAAAATGCAATTGCAGCAACTCCCGACAACTAAACATATTCAGCGGTTTAAGGAAGTTGTCTCTGCTGCTGATTGATGCTTTGATTTCAGTCGAGAAGATGAAATCGATAGAGAAATGCGTTCTCTTTCATTAATATCCAGCGTGCGTGATGGTAGATGTAATTATATGGAAAGGCATTGCGACTTTCGTCGTTGTGTTTGACGAACATCTCACCGCTGCAACACCCCCTAGTTACAACAACTTAAAAGAAAGGCTTCTTCTGCCATTTTTCCCCTTCGACGAGTGTCCTAATCAACAGTCGAGTGTGCCAACGAAAGAGTAGCTTGTATATTCATTTTAACTTAATGCATATAGATGAAGGCAAAAGAATCTCGAATTATAATTTCGATTATTTACCGATGAAGTTCCTTCTCCTATGTGCTCCTTCTCCGGTCGAAACTCCATGAAAGCAGCGCAAGAGTTGAACCATGATGGATTTTTATCATTTTCGTTTATACATTTAAACTTATATAGAGTTCCTACCAAGCATTGGAACGGAAAATATCTAGCTTTAATACTGTAATGCACTATAACGAAATTCCAGGATTTATTTCCTTTTCAATAATTGTTTCCATTTTGTGCATTGCCAATTTCTTTGTTAGTGAATTGTGAGGAATTCTTATCATTTTCGTTGATGCGTTTACATTGATATATGGTTTCTACCAAGTAATAGAAATGATAGGATATGTAAAGATTCCTTTATTATTGTGACTTACCAAATTGTGAAATTGTGGATAAGATAAAACAAAGTCCTTGAATTTATTTTCTATCCAATCATTGCCTCCTTTTGTACATTTCGATTTTTTTTCAATCAATGAATCATTAGAGATTCTTACCATTTTTGTTTATACATTCACACTAATATAAATTTCCTACCAAACCATGACATGATAGGTTATGAAAATATCCAGCTCTATAATCAAACAGTGAATAGGTAGCAAAATTTATAGACAAACATCAGAGACTATCCTATTTAAATATCTAAGCAACCAAATATAATTTTAAAATCCTAATTACTTAGGATAAAATCCTAATGAGTTATAGCCTAAGACATGGAAGATATGAAAGAGGGAAAAACAACAAATTTGATATTGTAATTTTTAAATCTGTTTAGTTGATGAAGCTTGTACTAGGTATTAATTTCAAAAGAAAATAAACAGACAGAGTTGCTAAAAAGCGTAGACTCCAATAACAAATGTGATCAATCTAATAATGTATGGTCAAATTGGGTCTTATGACCTTCGGATAACTCACAGCATTATGTTTAGAGATTTTGTACAATCTAACATAATCCAAACATCAAAAGGGGTAACATTGTCCTTCTTATTCAAATCTCTCAAGACACTTCGGATCTTAGTTGAGGTTCATGTAAATCTCATATAATTTAACCCGGTCCTATGAAGTGGATCGAAAACACACGATGACAAGATATAAATCATCGTACAAAATGGCATTTTGTTTGTAAAAAGGAAGAGACCAAATGCTTTCCTCCTTTGCTCCGCTTTCTTTATCCACACAAGATTGCCCATGCAATCAAGTCATGACAAACAAACATCGAGAAGGCATCGCATTGTCCACCCGGCACGATAAGTCATAGTGGCAACGAGAGCAACGTTGAAAAAAGGCAGGCAAATCCTGACTAGGAAAAAGGAGTGGAGTGTCATCCTTTGATGCCTTGCGCTCGCTGCAAGTTATGGCAAGTCATTGCTGTCGACCCAAATCTAGTGACAAGTGAGCCAGTTGAATCGCCTACCTTGGATATTAGGACAAGACAATGGTTTGCTTTGCGGAGAGTGCTTGTCCACGCCCGGCGGGTTTGTAGCTATCGGAAAGATGCTGACAAAGCAGTGGCTGACAAGGCTCGCTTTTCGACAAAAAAGATTATCTAAACGCAATTAACTTTGAAAGAGAATGAAGATTGCCTAAACGTGACTAACTTCTTTTGTATAGCACGGAAGAAACGCAGAAGAAATGCAGTGCAACTTGTTGACGCTTGATTTTAGCCAAAGCGTAAAAACTCGAGATTAGGAACCCATGATCACGAGGAGGCTTGTTTTTTGGCCAAAAAGAGTTGTTTCAATATTTTTCCAAAGTTTGAGATCAATGTATTTATCGATTTTTAAAAAAAAAAATTGTGTTCCGAATCTGGAAAAATGTTTGGCATGAAAGTCGTAGCCACGATCATAAGCTTTCTGTTGATGGGAAAATCATTGAAAATGGAACTCATTTGGTTGGTCAAAAGCTTAATCAAAGTGCCGAAGAAATTTGATGCTTAGATCCGAAATTTCAGTTTCAGGACCTTTGGTGCAATTTCAAGGCATCTGAAGAGCTTTTTTACAAAAAGTTAAAAAAAAAAAAAAAGTTGTTCAGAAGATCTTAGTTTGCAAATCTGGAAATTTGAACAAGTTTGGGCGGGCAATTTGAATTAATTCGGATAAGGTCAGAATCGGCCTCTAAAATTGTTCCCATTTTGAGTTGGGGGTGTTTACTGAAGTTTCGCTAGTTCTTGGAGGGCTTATTTGCAAAGAGTCATAAAATTAAAGTCGAAGATAACATGCTGAGGATGCTCCCTGTAAATTTTTGCGGCATTTGAACTTCATCTACTATTTTTACCGCATTTTGCAAAAACCGGATCCGAACCGGGTCGGATCCTAAGTGGCGGGTAAAATCGGTAAATCCAGGTAATTGGGCTCAAAATTCGGGAAAATAGTCTAGATGAACATTAAACTACACTTCCTAAACTTTCATTTTCCACTGGGATTATTCAATTTCGACTTCATTAGGTTAGGCAATTGAATTAAAACATAATTGGGCAGAAAAGGGGAAAAAATAGAGAAGGTGCCCTTCGGACAACTAATTGTTTGTTTGATTCCTAAGGCTACTTGGCCTAATTGCATGTTTAATTAAGATTGTGTGTGATTGATTAGATGAATGTTAGGCCTATTTGTGATTTTCGATGCATGTTTCCTCGGCGGGTAGATTAGAGAAAGGGGATTAAAGTTTAATTAGGTGCTAGTGCATAGCCTAGCGCACTGCGAAATGCACAGTGTAGGTTAATCATCATTTAGCAATAATTAATCAGTCATAGCTAATAAGAGTTGGTCGGGTGATCGAACTGCATGATTGATGCCAAATTCCCGTTCCAAACTTGAGTCTTTGTTTGTCAATTGACTTAAGTGAACCAATTGCTGCTCGACTCGAATGTTTGTACGAATGAAATCGAAGTCCGCAGGTGGTGTCCGGAAGTACGAGGGTGGCAGCCAAAAAGCCTTGGAGAGGCTTACATAAGCAACTAATAGTGCAATACTTCCACACGTCATTTATAACAATTCACCTTCAACGAAACAGCCACCTAGAAGATGAGAAGTTTTGAGTAGTTTATCAAGCTAACCGTGAGCTGTTCTGGGGATACCTATTGCAATGCCCATTGATAATTAGAGACCTGCAAAACTTGGGTCTGTGTATTGCTGCTTCGAGTGATTTTAGTAGACCATTGACATAAAGCAAATCCCGAAATTTAAAGATCAGCTTAAAGCAGATATATGCAATTGATGCTACCAGGGAAAATTAGCATATGAGATCGCCAATATTCAGTCTAGATGTCCACAGCCCACCTCATATTACGTTACTGTAGCACAAGTTAATATGTAAAAGCAAAATTATACACCTGGGAATCTGAGGAATTGAGGTTTAATGTCTTCAAGCATTTCAACAAGGTCAGTTTTGAAACCATGTCCCTGTGGCAAGGTAAGTTTTTGGAAGACCATCAAGGGACGTTTACATAAGCAACTAATAATGCAAAATTTTTCGCAGAAAGCAGAGGAACTGCAGTATTAAAAGCACCTAGAGTCTAGTTCTCGTGCTTCAGCTAAAAGCACGTAGATTCACATCCTGTGCTTCAGCGACTGCGCATGAAACCCAAGAGAAGAAATGCTCGATTCGAAAATTACTGACTAAATGTTGAAGCAGTATGGAATATTGATATTAAATTTCTCTTTAGAAAAGTCTTCTCTCTGTCTAAGTCTACCTATGCCGGGATGAAAGACAGCCATACTGACATAATCCCTCTTAATAGGGTTAAGTGAGGTTCCTTGCCACAAGAAGAAAACGGGTGATAAATAACATTCCCTTAAAGGGATATAGTATGGCAAAAGAGGATCACTTCAGAAAAGAAAACCGCAAGGTTGTTCAAAAGAAACAATGATTTATACAGAAGAACGGGCATAAATCTATTTGAGCATGTGTTAGCGGGCGTTGGTGTGTCAAAGAAAAAATGTTGATACCTTGTACGTCTCCATAGGCATTGCTGAGACTTGATCCAACACTATCACTCCCCTATTTGTGGTCGTGAACTGAAGACTGGAATTGGCATTTGATTCCTTGGCTTGCAAAATAATTTCCTTCTTTGTCCAGTTTGATACGTCAGAAGCAGAAGCTCTGCAATAAGACTTTCGAACATCATCATGCTGATCGAGTAGATCCTGTCTCCTGGCGTCACTCTATTAAGACTCTTCATGCCTCATGATGCATCCTATTTTCAATCGAAAGAAATGAAGCTGCCCCAGGAAGGGCAATCAGATGGACTAGAGAGAATGCAGAATGAAAGTAAATGGTCCACAAGGACACCGCATTTTCAAATTAACATTATTTATCTAGGCCTCTGCAAGCAGCACTTAAATGGTACTCACAGTACGTTCGCAGCAGTCAGGGTTGGCCTTCCACTTGAGCCCGTCAAAGATACGGGTACATTAATCGATCCTGATGAGCGAACATAAAGGACCACTTTATACGTCTTCCCTTCTATATTCTGAAGAGAGACAAAACATAGGATTTGAACTACAAAAAAATATTCAAACGAAGATGGATGGAAGACAAATCACCTAAGCATTCAATAGTAGATTTATGCAGTTGAAGAAAATGTTGAGATCTGAAGTGTTTTGGAACATGAAAAACTGGAATCCATCAGATAGAGTTGAGAGCCTGAAGCCATGTTTACAATGGTTATTTAGGAAATAAACATCAAACAGTCATTAGTACTCACCATGCCCCAGAATCCACGGTTATACACACCGACACCACCAGCTGAACACATATTATCTCCTTGGCTGTCACAAAGCACGTCCATATCAAGCGCAACTTTATTGCGTTCCAAGCATGATGACTGGTCGGTTGAAACAACCAAAGAGCACTCATCCCCAATTATTGACCAAGGGTCGATGTTTGAGGATGTGTTAGGGCCCCCAGCTTTAAACCCTGGAATTAGAATGAGTCAGGAGTTTCGTTCAGGTCATGGCACCTTCATAGTGCAGGATTTAACGTGAACAACTGCCCATCCTTTAAAACATGAAATTCGTGAGAAGATGAGATACACTGGGCACAAAAAACAGACAGATTCTACTATGTCCATTAACCACCGGATAACAAAGAATGAATCGAACTAAAACATTCTTTTGAAGAGCAAGGTGTATCAATAAGAAAGCATCCTAATAGTGTCCTCAAATCATGCACAGATGAGTCTACATGCATAAGAAGTAAGAACTAACTCCCCCTTTGTAGCAGAAGTCAGAAATAATTTGGCAATCCATTTCAATCGAACCAATGGGAGCGGGGACACGTCCAATTCCAACTACAACTTAGCCACGTAAGGTAAGCACTCCTGCTGAGTGTACCATTTCCAATACAGCCCCTCGAAAGGCAACGGTCCACATCTGATTTCCACAGAAACTGAAGCAGCGAGCCATCTCAGATTATCGAACATCGAATAGTAATTGATAGAGTAGTCTGATACATAAATTAGATAAGCACACTATTTTCCTGTTCTTGTTTCAAGAAATTAAAGGGATCCTGAGATCACCTCTGTTGCTTACAAGCTCCGCCCACAATCCTCCAGCCCCAGCATGGCTGATCTCCTGCAATGATGACGCTTCATATAAGGTACATCCACCATCAATTAAACAAAGAACAGCAAAAGCTAGAAATCAGGTCTAGTTGTTGAAATGCATCAATCGATAGAATGGACGTTCAAGAGTAACTTAGGAAATAATGATACTTTTTCTGTTCACCCCTTAGGCAAGTCACTAAATGCTGCCTCAAGGTGGATGTTTGTGCATGCTGCAAACAATTAGAAACCAATAGACTCACGTGAGTGTTGCCACACACAGAAGCATGGGGCCATCTCAAAATGGCATTAAAAGGTCAGACAGATGATCGTGAACATAAGTCTATCAGCTCACTGAAAGTTCTCCATTGACAAGTTCACAAAAGGGAACAAATACTTGCAAAAAAGAACATTGACGGAAAAGAAGATTGAGCACTTTTAGGGTCCAGAACAGACCTCGAAGAATATACCAAAAAACATTTCAGGTATCGGTTGACCTATGAAAGCATCAACGAGCAGCAGTGTAGTGGTTTTGCATCGACATCAAGAGGAAAACATTGCCATAGAGAAGAAAGGCCGATGAAGAGGAATAGCAGAAGAACACTGCTAGGAGTGCAAACCCGCATTGACACTCCTCTACCAAATTCAATTTGAGCACGCCCTGATGAAGGGAAGTTCAGTAGAAAACTCAGTCATGCCACGATCGATAAGATTGATATCATAGAAAAGAGAATAAAATCAAGATCTTCATAACTTGGCTTTGTTGAGGTAACCTAATCCCTGCCCAAATAGAGAAAACCAATAACTTATAACCTACGGTAACTAAACATGTACAACGTTTTAAGAAAGTTCTGCTGATTGATGTTCTGATTGTTGTTGAGAAGATGACATTGGTAGACAAGGCATTCTCTTTTATTAAGATCTGGCATGCATGACGTAGACGCAGTTATATGGAAAGGCTTTGCAACTTTTGACGTCATGCTTGACAAACATCTCGCCCTTGTAACGCACCGTAGACGAAATCGATGCACGAATGGCCTTCTTTCATCGACATATGGAGCGCAAGGTGGTTTCATGCAAATCGAGTGTCGATGAAAGAGTAGCTTGTATATTCATTTTAATTTAATGCATGTAAATAAAAGGCTTATAGATCCCAAATTAAAATCTCCATTATTCACCGAAGAAGCTTCTTCTCCTGTGGAACTCTTTGGTTCAGGTCGAATTCCACGTAAGCAACAAGAGAATCCCCTTCTCCAGTCAAAACTTCCCGAAAGGGACAAGAGTTGAATTGTGATAGATTCTCATCATTTTCCTTTATGCATTTACACTGTTCCTACGAAACAATGGAATGAAAATGTCCAGCTGTAATATTACATGTTATCATGAATATATAAGATATGGCAAAATTCCTGAATTTATTTCCTATCCTGTAATTGCCTCCATTTGTGCATTTTCATTTTTGCATGTACTTTCCTTACCAAACAATGAATATGATAGGATACGAAAATATTTAGTTCTATTACTATGTTTTACTATACAGTAGATAAGATAGAGCAAAATTCCTAAATTTATTTCCTATCCTGTAATTGTCTCCATTTGTGCATTTTCATTTATGCATGTGCCCTCCTTACCAAACAATTGATAAGATATGGAAATATCTAACTCTATCACTATATTTCACCAAACAATAGATAAGATAGAGTAAAATCCCTAAATTTATTTCATATCCTGTAATTGCCTCTGTTTGTGCATTTTCATTTATGCATGTGCCCTCCTTACCAAATAATTGATAACATATGGAAATATCTGGCTCTATCACTATGTTTCACTAAACAGTAAGTAACATAGAGCAAAATACTTGAATTTATTTCTTGTCATGTAATTGCCTTAGTTTGTGCATCTATGGTTTCGTTATCAATGAATTGTGAAAGATTTTTACCATTTTTGTTTATGTCTACAATTTGGTAGAAGTACAGCGTAAGTGCCAAAACTTCACATGGGGACATTTAAGTGTAAAAACATCTTAAAGGTACACTTAAGTGCCACTTTTTTTTTTTAATGGGACATTCAAGTATCAACTTCGGCAAAGGGTGTTGGAAATCTGACGTGGCTTATTTTTAATAATATAAGTCGCTTACATAGCTTGCCGAAAAGCTGAGTCGATAAAGAAGAGCCAAAATGACGTCGTTTTGCCTCTTATTTGAATTTTAATATAAATATAAATATTAATTTAATTTAATAAAAGATTGCAGAATGCTTTTGCAGGGGCTTACACAACCCTCGTTGCCGCCTCTCCATTGTCATTGGGAAAGGTCAATGATGGTGAAGGGAGGGTTGGCCGGGGTCATTAGGCCTTGGTCAGGGGTTGGCGATGGTGGGGAAGAGTTGGCCGGGGTCGCTTGGCCATAGCCAAGGCAGCAACGCAGGTCGACTAGTGGCGAGGGCCTGCAAGCCCTCGCCCAGATCTGGGAGAAGGGTCACAACCCTCCTCTAGATCCGGCGAAGGTCGCCGGTCCTCGCCTAGTCGGGCCAAGGGCCACCGCTAGCTGAGGAGTTGCCCGATGGTGCCGGCCCTCGCAACTGAGAAGTGCATTGTTGGAACTGGGTTGGAACGCCAAGTGGCTCTAGATTCAGGGGTTACTGCTATAGCCAAACATGAGGGAAAGATCATTTCACTGACTGAGCCTCCCCCTATTGTCACTAGCCAATCTTCCCCCCAGTGTCATTGGCCTTTCCTAGCGATGTTGTGGAAGTGCGATGTTGGGGAGGTGATGATGAGGGCTTGCACAACCCTCGCCGAAGTATTTTACGATCTTTTCTTGTTCTTGTTCTTTTAAATTTAGTTTAAAATTTAATTTAAAATTAATATTAATATTAAAATTTAAATTTGAGGCAAAACAACATTAGCTTATCTATCCACGTTAGCATACAAAATGACATCGTTTTGCATTGTTTCGTTGGAGAAAAGCCATGTAAGTATTTTGACAAGAATTTCTCACTATTAGTACTTAAGTAATTTATTTTGCTCCGATTTTGACACTTAGTTATATCTTTCCGAACTTTTAGCACTTAAGTGTTTCCTCTTGCTAAGTTTGGGTACTTGAGGTGTCCGAGACTCCTTACAATTCATATCAAACAATAAACATAATAGGATATGAAAATATCCGGTATCATTACTGCGATCCATCAAATAATAGATATGATATAGCAAAATTTTTGAATCTATATCTTATTCTATCCTGATTAGAAATTCATGTGACCAAGTAAAATCCTAATTAGTTATGGCCTACAAAATGGAAGATATGAAAGAGGGGACAACAAAATAAACCTGAAATTGTAATATTTAAATTTGTCCCATTGGAGCTTGTACTAAGTATTAATTTCAAAAGAAAATAAACAAATGAAGTTGCTAAAAAGCATAGACTCTAGTGACAAATGTGATTGATCCGACAATATATGTGGTCGAATTGGATGGTTTAATACTCACAACATTATGCTTAGAGCTTTTGCACAATTTAACATGATCCAAATATCGTAAGGGGTAACATTTTCCTTCTTATTTAGATCTCAAGATACTTTAGAATCCATGCGATATATAATCTAATTGTTCCTATGAAGTGGGCCAAAAAAAACACATTGAAAAGATATAAATCATCGCACGAAATTACATTTCATTATGAAGAGGAAGAGACCGAATTCTTTCCTCCTTTGCTCTATTTTCTTTATCCACGCAAGATTGCCCATGCAATCAAGGCAAGACAGATAAACATCAAGGAGGCATTACATCGTCCATCCTACACTTGTCATAGTGACAATGAGAGCAAAATTGAAAAGGCAGAAAAATCCCGAATGAGGAAAAGGAGTGTAGTGTTATCCTATGATGCCTTGCTTTCGCTTCAAGAATAAGCAGACAAACGAGTGATGGCACGTCATTGTTGTCGCCCCAAATCTAGTGACAAGTAACCCATTTCAATGGCCTGCCTTTGAACATTAGGACAATGGTTTGCTTTCTAGTTTCTAGAGATCGTTTGTCCACGAATGCAGAAGGATAAGCTCATATCATAAGCAAACGAAAGAATAGGGGGTCTGCAACTGTCAAAAAAATGCTGACAAAACAGTGGCCGTAAGGCATCCCAAGCCAAGAGCTAGTCTCAGGCTGGTCTTTTGGGTCTTGCAAGGGTTGTTTGGTTGCCTCCACAATTTGATAAAACAACACGAACTCTGACAAAGAAGGAGGATTGCCTAAATGTGAGTAACTTTTTTTTTGTAAAGCACAGAAGAAACGCAACGCAGCTGTTATGTAAAAATCCTTGTGTACCATGACGAGCCCATGAGTTTCATTGTCTCCTTACTTCGAGAGCCTTTCGGTTTTCTGCTTAGCTCAATGAAAGGCCAAATGCTAAACGTGCCGTGTGACATGGTTTATCTTAATCTAGAAAAGAAAGATTGAAATTCATCGTGAAGAACGGTATGAAAGTAAAAATGCAATCCTTCTGGTATACTAAGGAAATTCCTCTAGAGATCTATGTGGGCTAAACAATAGAGGCAATAGACTAGCATCTCAAGGCCCTTAGCGTAAAATCCTCACCTCATCAAAGCTCCCAACCTTACGTAGCCTAGTTGAGCGTGTTATATCATGGCGTCGCCTTGCTCAACATGGAACTAAGAGCTCTACCTACTCAACCCCATCAAATTATCTCATGGGAGGTGATTAACCGATCGGAATGCCAAAGCTTGAAATTTGCACCCCCACGGTAGACGAATGTTAAGAGACAGTTCAATGAGCTTTAATGGAACGGGGCGCTTTCTTTATCAGTTTTAGAAAGAACAAGTACATGGGCATGCTTGTAGCCCAATGACCTCACCTGGATATCTGGTGAGCCTGCCTTAGTTATTTGGGCATCAGGCCCAGTAAAGATGTAAGGCCTTAATGGGCCTGTGCAAGGGGCTAATAAGCAAATGCACTGTGTCGCTCCGTATCATATCAGACTTGATTGACTCCTTTTGGTGGCGACACGTGTTTTCATATGCCGAACTTTAGTTATATATATAACGTGGTCAATGAACTTTAAATTTATTCAATATGATTTTTAAACTTTTGTCTAATGTACAAAATCGTCCCTGAATTTATAATTTTTTCTATGGTGTCATTGAACTTTCAATATATATAATTCATGAACTGTATAAGAATGTTTAATGTTTTCCCTAAATTTAAATTAATGGAACAATGACATTAAATATTTTCATACTCTTCAGGAACTACATATACTAAAAGTCCAAGGACTATGATGAAAAAATTCAAAATTTAGGAACGACATTACATATCGAGATAACGTTCGGGAACCGCATTGAACAAATTAAAGATTTAAATATCACATTGCACATTAAAACAAAATTTATGAATCATTTATGTCATTATCTCAACTATAAGTATCAATTGGACTCCTGTTTGAACCCAGAAGAATATGTATAAGAAGAAGAAGTGGCCTCTTATCCTACTGAACAGATTTGCTCCAGAATGGACAAAATCTCGAATCTTTTCTCAAGAGACCCTAAAAACAAAGAATCAAGCTTTGACTTGAGCGGAAGGGAGGCCACAACCACAAGCACCGGTCAGCCGAAGTGGCATTACCACCACCACCAGACAAAGTAATCAGACCGGCCTATGGCCGCCCGCCACGTGTCACCCCTCCATCAAGCCCACAGATTTCCATCGGATCACACACACGATCACCCGTCGGCCAATCGCACACCATGCTGCCACCTTATCCGCCCTCCCCTGCTCTGCTCTCTCTTCCACGATATATAATCTCTCCTTCCCCTCCCGCTGTCAGGAAAACCAAGAGTCCCCGCCGAAGCCACGCCGGCTCTCCAGCTCCAGGAAATGGCAGCCGAGATGGCTCTCCTCAAACCCATCTCGAAATTCGCCAGCACCCCGAGACTGGCCGGCCCCGGAGCACCCTCGCGCCCCCGGTTCGCCGCCGTCAGGATGTCGGCCACCGCCCAGCCCGCCGCCCCCAAGAAGCCCGCCAAGAAGGCCAACAAGCAGGCCATCAAGGAGACCCTCCTGGCCCCGCGGTTCTACACCACCGATTTCGACGAGATGGAGCAGCTGTTCAACACCGAGATCAACAAGAACCTGAACCAGGACGAGTTCGTGGCCCTGCTGCAGGAGTTCAAGACCGACTACAACCAGACCCACTTCGTGAGGAACAAGGAGTTCAAGGAGGCCGCGGATAAGATGCAGGGCCCGCTCAGGCAGATCTTCGTGGAGTTCTTGGAGAGGTCCTGCACTGCCGAGTTCTCTGGGTTCCTTCTCTACAAGGAGCTGGGGAGGAGGCTCAAGGTAACCTGGGTTTGGCTCACTGCTTTTCTTGGTACAATTGGTTATTTGTTTCTGCCATCCTGCTTGGAAGAATACATGAAATGGGTCGAGCTTGTCGTATCACTTATTACTCAATACTTCAATTTTCTGCTATGCTAGCATTATTGTTTTGACTATGTCATTGGGAAAAGGTGTGCTTTTGCTGTTTGCATTTCGAATTTTCATGAATGGGTGGATATACTAGGTGTTCTCCGAACTTTTCTTGCACTGCTATTGAAAACTTGTCATAATTTCAATGTGCTTTCGGTGGTGAAATAGTATAATTCGTGGTGGAAGATAGGAATTGAATTTTTGGACATACATTCAGCTGACTGACTAATTGAGTTATTTGCTAACAGAAAACAAACCCGGTGGTAGCCGAGATATTCTCTCTGATGTCCAGGGATGAGGCCAGACATGCTGGGTATGTAGGGTGTCGCCCTATTAGCTCTGTTTGCAATCTCAGTGATCATTACTATCATATTACATAGCAAAGAACATGATGAATATACTTTGACGGTATGCAGATTCCTGAACAAAGGGTTGTCCGATTTCAACTTGGCATTGGACTTGGGTTTCCTGACGAAGGCCAGGAAATACACGTTCTTCAAGCCCAAGTTCATTTTCTACGCGACCTACTTGTCCGAGAAGATTGGGTACTGGCGATACATCACAATCTACAGACATCTCAAGGCAAATCCCGAGTACCAACCATATCCTATCTTCAAGTACTTCGAGAATTGGTGCCAGGATGAGAACCGGCACGGTGATTTCTTCTCTGCTTTGATGAAAGCCCAACCCCAGTTTCTCAATGACTGGAAGGCAAAACTGTGGTCCCGGTTCTTCTGCCTCTCGGTAAGAATTAGTTCTCGTGTCCAACATCTGAGTTCTGTGAAGAGAATCATTCAGAGTGTCTCTGCTAATGCTGTAGAAGTCCCCTGTTTTTGCCCTAACCTGCCTATGCTTTATTCCTCAGGTGTATGTGACAATGTACCTTAACGATTGCCAGCGGACTGCTTTCTATGAAGGCATTGGTCTCAACACTAAGGAATTTGACATGCATGTCATCATTGAGGTGAATGAATACATTCATGTCGCTGCATTAGAGAAGTACATTATTTTTGTTGCTGCTGCACGCTGTCCATGACTTCTACCATTACTACCGTACTTCGAATTTATGAACTTGGAATATTTTGACTTCTCGAATGAATAATGATTGAAAATTTCTTCATCCAGACAAACCGCACCACAGCCAGGATTTTTCCTGCCGTGCTGGATGTAGAGAACCCTGAATTCAAAAGGAAGTTGGACAGGATGGTGGAAATAAACACGAAGCTCATTGCGGTTGGGGAAACTGAGGACATTCCGTTGGTGAAGAACTTGAAGAGGATTCCACTCATCGCTGCATTGGCCTCCGAGCTCTTGGCTGCATATTTGATGCCACCGATCGAGTCTGGTTCAGTCGATTTTGCAGAATTTGAGCCTCGACTTGTGTATTAAGTCTTGTCCACGACTTTCATGTGAAGTTGTTAATCTATAGTACTTCAGACAGTGTGTCATTACAAGAACTGTCACATCGAGGAACACTTGTAAAAGGAAGGATTTGTTCGTATTTTCAGGATTAGAGCTTCTCTTCGAAGATAAAGCACGTCTTCTCTTTAATACTGCTTCCTTATGTTTTCCATTTCATCAACTACGCTTCTATTTAAATGAGTTTGACGATGTGGTCAACCTTTTGGCAGTACCATCTTCAAATGGTAAATCTTTATTTATGATTTTCTCCGTCCCAAGCACCTTCAGAGAATTAAATACTTCTGAAGCTATTCTTGGATTAAGCCCAACATATACGGTTTTTCTTCTAGTGTGATGGTCTTAATTGATCTTAAACAAATTTCTTCATAAACCCATTCTGCACCTGTATTCTCAAGCTTGTGCTTGTCTGAAGAAGAATTATCAGGATCAATGTTGAGCAAATAGGACACGATAACTGCACTGAAAGCAGCAATCTTACCCACATCTTGCGGATTGAAATGTATGAGTTGCACAGAGAGAGAGAGAGAGAGAGAGAGAGAGAGAGAGAGAGAGAGAGCTTAATATTAAAGAAACGTGGTACATTGGATACACGGTTTGGGGAGAGCTTAATATTGAAGAAATGACAGATAATTGGGGCTCCGATCATACATACAGATTGCCCAACGAAACCTACCCGGTGAATTTCGGTGAATTTCAGTCCAACGCGATTTACATAATTTATTGCCATTTGTCTACGAATAAAGCAAATGCCTGACCTGACAAAGGATTGAACTTAAAGCACATCTTGTGCCTTTGGTCGACATATGCTCCCTGTATCCAATTTCTAAGGATGAGACAATCCAGTAGACACTGAACAGAACTCGAATGCCATTCCTCACTCTGATTTTTTCTTCTTTGCTTCCTGCTCTTTTAGTGGCCCCACAAGCAGTCTAAATATCCACACTGCCAGCAGGGTGGCCTCTACCGGGGCGAGCCAGTAAACAAGCACATGTTCCTTGGTTATATGATCCCCACGAGCATAGGCCCATCCCATTGCCTACAGTAATTAACATGTTTTAATCCAATCATGAGTGATTCTGAGGGAACATCCACCACTGGTTTCCTCTCAAAAGAAAAGAAACACACTTAGAATTTCAAAAGTACTTACCGAAGCTGGGTTCATAAATCCACCGGTTAGATCAGAACCAAGTACCTGCAGAGTCAGCTTAGAGACACTTGATATCCAAGTCTTTGTGTAAAAACTTCCAGGAATCTTTCTACCGAGTCCTAGTGAGATGATGACGATTACAAATGCTAAGAGTCCTTCAGTTAGTGCCCCTCGATGAACGTCAATACTCAAACGTGGCCCGAGCCATAGGTGAGGAAAGGTCTCAATGATGAGCCTAACCGCAGTGATAGAACCAACTGCCTGGAGAAAAGATGAACAGACTTAATGATATCAGTGTGATGTCACCACAAGAAAACACTGAAAGCGTGAAGAGAGACAGGCATCATATTCTAAATGATTATTCAATCTTATCTCTGATGGCAAGTCGCTTCACTGAAGACTAACAATTTCAGATTACTTGTCAACCTATTCCATACTAAGGGGTGTTGGAAAAAAGATTCTGTCCAAAACCATGATGCTGACACTGCCCCACCTTGTTGTTTATGTGCAACTCTATAATCTCATCCTTCCACAAGACTTGCTCACATTCGAGTTTCAAACCTTTAATAGTAGAAACTTTCTTGATTTAAGGTGTATAGAGCCAATCAATTGACCGAGCAGATGCAACATGGAAAGAATGAGCAAACAATCAAGTAGATAATATCAATCTCGCTAAACGTAAAAATAGCAATTGCAAGCAGACAATCAACTAGTGTTTCCATTAACAAGAAAAATTGAACAGATAGTGCTGCAGCTTGCTAAACTAAGCTGACCCCTAAACAATTATCCAATTCCTAGCAAAACTAGAATCCATCCATGGAGAGTTAGCGAATGATCAGCAACCTGTGTCACTGAGAAGCGCAAAGGACTATCGGTATTCTTGTATGATGATGCCAAGCATGGTATCACTTTGTTATCAGGTGCTCTGGCTCACAACAACAGGAAAAGTTATTGCATAGGCCAGGACCTATACAGTACAAGCTCACAATAAGAAAGATGACCTAAAAGGCATTGAACACAAGGGATGAATTTCGATTGCATTCAGTCTGACATGGAATTTTTCAGAGACAATGGAAAGTAATCCTCTCATTCCACTAATATGTCCATAAGATCTCATATATTGACAGAAAATGACTCAAATTGAGACAGAATGCAGAATTCACAACTTGTGTCTATAACCCAAAAGAGAGTTGCACTTTTGCAGTATCCTAGTCACACCTTACGTTGCATTTGGATTCTGCCAAAATTATCTTGTTGACTCATTGTAACCAAGATTATCTTGCAGTTCCATCTGCTCAAAGGATTGTCAACTATAGTATAGTGGAGAACAGGGCAAGAAGATGGACAGCACTGAACCATCTAACAAAAGTACAAGGAGACCTTTCTGTAGAATATCATCCAGTGATGAAGTCGTGACGTAATCACTAATGGGGGTTCATCCAGTGATTAGATGACATGACCCTGGAATATAAGCTGTAAAGAGAAAACAAGAGGTAGAAAGTCCAAAGCTCAAGCTGCAGTCATATTAAAACATGTTTTGGTAAAAAAAAGTGGGGAAAAAATGGATGCGGTGTCTGTGATCACGAAATAATCGAATACACTTCTGCATGAGCAAACAACTCCAGAAAGCTACAAAAATGCAGCAAATGCAATAGCCATACTCAATTTACATTGGCGACTCAAACTTTAATAAGGGACTTGATAAATGAAGGAACCGACCTTCCACACAAATGAGTCAGCAGGGAGCCCTCAAGCTCAGTTTTAAAAAAAATAAAAAAAACGACCAGTCGAAACTACATTGAGGCCCCATCGGTCCATCAAAAGAAAATCGGACTGTACCTTCTAGGATCCCAATTCCCCCGAACAAAGGCCCTAACTTTCCCCAACACCATATCTGCAAACCCCCTTAACTGAAGCCGTAACCCATATTTTATGTCGACCATGTTCCTCAGGTCTTTTGTCAACGTGCCCTAGACAGCGTCAAGCCGTACTGCTGATAGCAAGTTCATATTTTTATCGCAGCGAAATTGGGCAAACACAATTTATTGAATTGATCCCATGGCAAGAACACCACTGCCTTAAAAAACCAACCTTTTTCACAATTACAAAACAAATTAGCCGCAACATAACTGGTAACCAGGAAGCATCTTAGCCAAAAGCCAAAACCTGTTTCACAGAACACACGCCAACCATAAAAGCCTCACCTTTACCAGGGCAAGGAAAAATCAAACGACCTGGTCCCGACACAAGCAAAAAAAAGCAAAGGGAGAGAAAAAACCCGACACCGAAACCGAACCTGGGCGGGGATGCGAGCGCCGACGGTGAAGAGGAAGCGGCCGAAATCGCCAGAGAAACCGGCGGCCAGCACGGTGAGGGGGTTGTACGAGCCGCCCTTCGTGAGCTTGCCCAGGAACGCGAAGAAGAACATGTCGACGATGTAGAGCGCGCACTTGACGGTCTCGCCCCAGAGCCCGTGCCCCAGCCCCAGCACCTCGTACACGAAGATCTTTATCAGCGTCCCCGACCAGACCCACATGAAGGAGATGACGAAATCGGAAACCAGCAACCCCGTGGCCCCCATCGACGCGACCTCGACCTCGACCTCTCGCTCGCTCGCTCCGATCTACACGATTCAACGGTCTCTCTCGGTGTCCTTCCGGAGAGGGGCAGGGGCTCCTGTTTGGCTTTCCGGTTTGGAAGTTGACGCGGCCCCAAAGGCATCGATTCCCGAAGCACACGAAAAGGACAAATATTCTATGGAAAAACAGTGGGGCCCGAGCGAACTTTCCCTGTTCCAGAGTGCTGTCGGAGGCCGTAGGGATTCCTCGCCTTGCCATGTGACCGAGTAGCCGTCAAAATTACAATCACCCCTTTTTGCCGTTTACGGTTTTGACATAATTTGTAAAAAAAAAAAAAATGCTGAAAAAAGTGGTTTAGTAACACTCGTTGAGCGAAAAACGTAAATGAAAGTAATAAGGCATATTTTAGAAGTGAACCAGCCTGGTTCGGCCGCCCCGTGTGTATGGGGAAGCCACCGGTGCAAGAAGTGTCGCGAATGCTTAGCGAGAATTTCTATTGTCGAGTGATATGAAAAATGTGGGTAATGCATCTTTTCATGAATTTCAAATGTAACCTTGGGAGATGAGTTGTGAATTATTCGTTCATTAAGTGTCGAAGAGGGCACTAGGATCTTGGTGCCAGAAAACACTCTGACGTGAATAGTATGTAAGAGTAAATTTATTCCCATCATAATGGGCAAGGTACATTGCCAATTACCATCACCACACAAGTTCACACAGCCTCAGAAAGCAGTGTCTGACTCAGGCTTCCACACAGGACAGGGATGAGGAAGGCCGGCTTGTTTTCCCTTCCAGGTTCTTCAGGCTTTTGCTGCCTCCACGATCTCAACCTCCTTGTCAACTTTCCCATTTGCCGCTGCATTCTGGACCTTCAGAGTGTCACCAGAGTCGGTCTTCCCCGCTTCGAGGTTCCTGCTGCTGTATTGGAGGAGTATTTCAGCAGTCCAACCACGCATCTGCACAACCGCGGCCTCATCTGAGCAGTAGTCATGGAAATGTCAGTTAGAAAAGGACACTGTGCTGGGATTAGTTCGTGGTTTTCTATTTGATTAGCGATGGAAGAAGTTTAAGAACAGACATTTATACTCACCTAGCCTTGGGACGGTGTGGCCTTGGGGATGTCTGATGATTAGGGGATTGTCAAATGCGGTCGCCAGATCCTGCGACGGCAGTTTCAGCCAATCCTTGTCTCCAATGAAATGGACTGACTTTGCCTTGATTGGTTCCTTGTATGCAACATCACATATGTCTGGAGTCCTGAACTTTGAACCCGATATAGATATGAAGAACTTCAGCGGCGGGTGATCCTTCAATACCTTCCCCTGCTTCCAAAAATATATATCAACCGTCACTTCCCGACTGAAAATGTTGCATAGGAGTACAATGAAAATAAAAGAGGCTATTCGGCTTGCCTGTGCTTGGTAACCCAGCAAAAGGGCCGAGAGTGTGGCACCCTGAACAAACGAGAAAATCAAGTGTTGTGAGATGCAGAGAGTTAGTCTTAGCAAAATGATGCTATTAAACTTCATCTGCGCACTTTAGACCGTGACCATTTGCTTAACCGCATTTTGCATCTGAATCTACATGAACATCTGACTGCAAGAAATCACGGCAACAGCAAAGAGTACCTGAGAGAATCCGAGTAGACCATCGAAGGGGCCTTTGCTCATAATGTACTCGCACAGATACTTGACACATTCTTCCAAGTTTGTGTACTCCGTGAAATCCTGATCAGTTCAAGTGCTGTTAAGAAAATCGCCTCCTTGGTTGAAGATAGTGAATAAAAGACGGCACACTCACAGTGGATTGGAGATCCAGAATAGACAGGCAAACTCACCTTTTCAAATTGGAACCATTCAAAGTAGGGTGGTGGAAAGATGCCTTCGATATCGGATTTGCCTCCTGCAGGAAATAACCCGTCAGGGAAATCCTGCAAGAAAGAGATGCAGTGCTTCAGGTCAGTATGAGTATGTGGTGAAAGTCTAATTGGTATCGATCTTGTGGAGTTTCTTGACATGGAAATTATTTCAAGGCCTGTTGTGGAATCTAAATTTTCCTTTCGAGCGCTGTAGAACTGTAGAGGTAAACAGCATCATCGGAACCCATCTTCCACACAAGAGTTGACATGGGTAATTCGTTTTACCGTTGCTTGATGACAGATATGCATCATAGACGCACAAAAACTGCAAACAGATAGTACTTAACACGAAAAGTACTCATCAATCATGACTGAATCTAATTCTCTAGGGCATCAGTTGTAAATCAATCAGCTCAATTGGGGGCAACTGATAGCCCGATTGGAGTCGCTTTCATGAGTGTTAATTAGCTGAACTTCCTTGCTTGAACAATCATCGAACAAATTATACATTTCTTTGTGATATAAAAATCTATAGGCCAGGGAAAATCTCCATTTCCAAGATGGAAACATGTCATCCAAAAGGCTCCCACTCATATAATCACAGTAGGAGCTTCCCATTTTCACTCATTTAGATGATATTTGGAGCCTATATTAGTTTCAGGAGACAGCTCATGCAGTCTTAGACTTCAATCCGGTTACTGCGTGCATATTCAAACGATTACTTCGTGGCTATATCGATTACTCATCTCCTATTCATTTAATGACAGCGCAGACAAATTCTAGTCGAAAAGTCAAATCGGCCAAATTGTTTCGGGGATCGACATCTTTAGCCGTCTTCACTTGAAAAGCACAAGCAGTGGTGAACCCTTTACATCATAAACCCAACCCAGCGACACAAAGTTACTAATTCTTTCTTGGATGATGACAGAAAAGAGAGGAGAGGGTTGAGAGAAGTTTCGATGTTACCATGTCGAAGTGAGCGAAAATGGAAGGATCCCATTTACTGATTTGCTTCTTCAAGAAGCTGCCACTGGTTCTGAACCCATGGAGGCAGAGTATCTTCATTTTCTTCTCCTTCTCCTGTGCAGCCTCCATTGATTTTGTTAGTTCTACTTGGCTCCTCCCTTAAATGAAAGCACTCTCACCGCAACTGAAACAGAGAACCGATACACACTAATTGAAGAGAGGCGGGTGGGAGACTTGTAGTAATGGGTCATGACAAGGACGGCTATTTGAGACCTACCCTCCACGCATCCAATGGCGCCAACTACCCTCCTCTCTCGATTTTGGTGGTCGTTGATGCACGTGGATTCCGGTTAGGTGACTTGGACTAGATGATCAAACCCAATCACTAGGCTTAATGCTAATGCAATCATCTGAGCCAAATTGAAATTTTCCCCCTGGAAAGCAAATTCAGTGAAACCAAGAACTCGGAGTAGGTTGCACCAAACTGCAAAACGTAGTCCATCTATTTTCAAAATGGACCGCCCTTCCCCAAAATAGATCGTACTAGAAACAACGGCAGCTTTCGAAATTAAACCACACTGCGCTGAGGAGGTTGAAAGGAAGGATATGGGTCCGCAAATCTCATGCACCCGGAACGTCTGACACCCGCATACACATTACGAGTACGGTCCATAACACGACAATGAACCGAGTTTCCCATTTTTCACTTCCGCTGGCTTTGCATAGATACGTCATAGGAACGTTCAGATGAAAGCATTTCACATCATTACGTATGGTTTGTAGCTCTGTGGACAAAAGATCAGTTACCAACATTTCTGCTCCACCAGAGTTCCTAAATAAGGGGACCAAAGGTCCGATGGCAAGCCGAGATAGTAATACAATACATATGAAAGCAAATTGATCCTTATGCTAAGCAAAACCAGACAAACCAAGCTGACATTCACGAGCCAATCAAGGGGACTTTTAACAAAGATGGTACCCTACAGAAAACATTTTATCAGCCAATCAGGATCACCAAAGAGAAGACTACTCACTCTTTTTCAAGGTTTAATTCATAACATTCATAGACATTGCAAAAGGAAATGCAAGAATCTTGTTACATTAGTTATTGCAATCCTTTTTTTTCCATTCTCTTGTGGGTTTCGCTCAGATGCAGCAAATCACTTGGCCATCATCACCTTCACAAACTCCTCATAGTTTATCTGGCCATCTCCATCTACATCAGCCTCCCTAATCATCTCGTCGACCTCTTCATCAGTGAGCTTCTCCCCGAGATTGGTCATCACATGGCGGAGCTCGGCAGCAGATATGAAACCGTTCTGATCCTTGTCGAAAACTCTGAATGCCTCTTTCAGCTCTTCTTCGGAGTCAGTGTCTTTCATCTTCCTAGCCATCAGGTTTAGGAACTCCGGGAAGTCAATAGTCCCGTTCCCATCAGCATCTACTTCATTGATCATGTCCTGAAGCTCTGCCTCAGTAGGATTCTGCCCCAGTGACCTCATGACAGTTCCAAGCTCTTTGGTGGTGATACAACCTGAAGAGTAATGGGAGTGACCAATAGTTCATTTATCATCCTTAAGAAAATCCACCTTTTTAAAGCAACAATTTGACTAGAAAAAGCAATTTTCAAATGTAAGACATGAAGCTATATGTCACTGACCAGGACATCTACATCTCACTTGATGACATATGAAATTTTAATCGATGCTTATTCAATTGGTGAATTCAGTGACTCAAGACAATTCATGTCATCGCATACGATAATCAAAAGACCCTCAAAGTCAGAAGGAAAAATCGTTAAAACTTATTTCAAACGAAAGATTTATTACCTCATGAGTATGACCAATATCTTCCGAAAACGACAAACTAAAAACAAAGAAGATGTGAACACTTTAAGATAAACACAAACTACTTTAAACCAAAATTCCAAGAGCTTTGCAACAGATAAGCGACATGCTGACCTCATAAAAAATACCTCATGGAAAGATAATGATGCTTTGATGCTTATAAGAATAAATAATTTCACACATCCAATATGATCCCTAGAAGATAATATCGATATATCAGGATCAAGATGTTTACACAGAATTCTATTAAATACTCCCCCGATAACATGTACTGATACTTGTATGAAAACCAAGAAGGGCATTGCCTGCTTCGTAAAGTCAATCAATTTATATATCATAAATCCCGCTTCAACTGACTTTATAAACATGTCAAGTGTCAAACAAACACAACCATGGAAGACCCTCCAATGGAATCTAACTCGGAAACAGAGCAGCCGGTTTTCAGGAGCATGGAAGATCTAGCTCCAAACGCAACCCGACTGCATACCCAAATATAGAAAGATCGTAATTTCCGATGCCCCGTCTCCCTTGTGCTATCCTCGTGTCATGCGCAATATACGCATCGGACACAAGAAAAAAAAAAATACAAGAAATTTCTAAACTAAGAGCGGCGTGTGTTACGCCGCTCGTTCACAAGATCCAAGTTCAAATTTTCCAATCATTAATGTACTGTGCATCCACCATTTCTGAAACATGACAAAGATCCAGCCCCAAATGCCATCAGACACAAAAAAAAAAAAACAAAAAAACTGCAATTTCTTCCGCCCCCATCCCGTAATAGCGTAAGAAGACATTCTCACAATCAAGAGGAGTAACCAGTCCGGAAGATTTAGCGAGCCACCGCAAAACGCAATCTACCAAAAGAGTCAATCAGCAGCGAATTCGCAGGTAAAAGCGCCCACCCTTTACACGATCGCACACGAATCGCGCGCAAAAGCAAGCATCGGACCAAGGACACGTGCGACGACGACGCAGCAGCTGACTCGAATCAAAACCACAGGAAGATACACAGAGAGAGAGAGAGAGAGAGAGAGAGAGAGAGAGAGAGAGAGAAATAGGGATCGAACCATCGCCGTCCTTGTCGAACAAGCTGAAGGCCTCCTTGAACTCGGAGATCTGGTCGTCGGTGAGCTGATCCGCCATTTTCTTCTCTCTCTCTCTCTCCGAAAAACCTCGTTCCTCTTCCTCCTCCTCCTTATCACCCTGATTTTCTTAAATCGAAACGACGAAGGAGACGGAGAGGAAGAGAGAGGAAGAGAGACGCGATCGATTTCTTCGGACAAGACGAGCGATTTATGTTCGTCGATGCGAGCGCCGATGACGCGGAGCGACGGTGTAAATTTAGCAAAAAAGTCTTCGCGCACTTTTTCGCTTTTCCCTTTTTGCCCCTCCTTTTTTTTTTCCCCTGCCAGATATTTTTTGTAATATCATATATATATATATTTTTGGGGGTTTTATGTATTGTAGTTGTTGATTTTTTCCTCTCTCACCGAAAAAAAAATTGGGTAAATTGATTTTAAAATGGTTAAGACTGAGTCCTTTTTTTTCGTTTTCAAATGAGATTACGGAGGTGAAAAAGTGACTGACACGTAGGTCACGTTTGATTCTAGGGAAGGGGATGGAGATGGAATGGAAAAATAAAAATAAAAATGAGCTGTTATATTTTGCAATTGATGTACGAAATAATTTGATAATTAATATGATGCTTTCATTTGAGCATTCACTTACGTATTTTGTAATATATGATCTCAATATACCTACAATTATGCAATAAAAAAATGAGAAAAGAAATGTGGTGCGCTAAAATGAGGATTTTCACTTTTTAATAGTTGATTTTGTTAGATAGAAGGTGCGGATAAAAAAGAAAGAAATTATGAAATCTCGAGAAAGAGAGAACAAATGAGGATCCACGTACATATGATGCCAGTGAATAAATTATTTGAGGAATGAGAAAAATCATGTTTACTTTCAACTAGTAGAGGACTTAGGATTTCTTTTTTTTTTCTTTTTTTAAAGTTGAAGCTCCAACCCTTCACCGAACGCTGACGAAGGGCTCATGAGAGGACCAGCCAAATCTGGCACTGGTACTAGCAATAAATCAAATAATCATAATACCTCCAAACCACGGTTGCCCATACTCATACTTAACATCAGATTTAACTAGTACTGATATTACATATATTAATCAAAACTAAATTAAAAGTGCCGAGTAGATCAACCTAACTTTATTCCTAAAATTTTTACTTATCGAACTTGAACAACCCAAAGCTCTAATAACCTTGTACTATTGGAAGATGAAATATTGGCTTTTCAATTCTTAGATTGGAAAACGAGAAGGGTAGAAAAAGTGAGGGAAGATGTGAAATGGATTCTTCTGCCAAGTAAATGGACTTGGGATTTTTACTCAGGGGTTATTAGAAAGGTAACTAACCAAGGTTAAAATGATGGCTTGGAGTTTAAAGGGTAGGCGTAAGGTTGCATGTGAGTTGAAATTACAAATGGCAAGCTTCGTCCCAAGATGAATTTTAATTGTTTCCTCAAAAGTAATGAAGGACCATTATTCAAAAATACAATTATGAAAATATTTTAAATCTCAAGCAAATATAGGGAGGGGAAAATTTGTTCCAAAAAATTATAAACTTATTACACTTTTGCTAATTTAATCGTTAACTTTTTAATTTTGTTAATTTAGTTCTAAACATTTTTTCACATTTTGTCAATTGAATCCATCAAGTTAATTTTGGTCGAAAATCGTTGACTTGGATACTAGTTGTCCTATGCGACAAGGCCGATGATAACATGGACAAATTTTATTGATTTATTGATTTTTTTTCAAATTTTTATATTTTAGTTTCTTTTTTTTTTTCTCTTTCTCCTTATTTATCCTCTGATCGCCCAAACTTGATAATAGCTAGCAACCTTCGTTGGCCTCGGGTGAGGTCGCTCTCATTGGGATCTGACAAGGGACGACCTAGTTAAGATCTATCGAGGGGCAACCTCGCTATCCTTAGGGGAGGCCAATGAGGGTGAAGCTTGACCTTGCCCAAAATTAGTAAGGCTAACCCAGGTTAGCCTTTAGTGAGGTCACCCTTAGTCAAATCCTAGCAAGAGGGGGACCTTGCCCAAGGCTAGCGTCACCAGCCATCACCAAAGAAAGAATGAGAAAAGAAAAAAAAATTCAAGAAATTAAAGAAAAAATTGAAAAATAAATAAATTTTGTCCATATTAGCATTAATCGTGTCATGTAGGACAGCGTTTACATAATTGATTTTCGGAAAATTTTAGGACTTAATTGATATAATTAAAATATTTATGATCGAATTGATAAAAAGTCTAATAGCTTTAAGATTATTTGGACAATTTTCCATGTATAGAGACTAAACCACCACATGTTAAAATAACAAAAGACAAATAAATTTTCGAGAGAGCATAAATAGCCCGGTATCGCGATCCCTTTATTCATTTGTCATGGCAATCAACATAAAATTCCCAAATATTAAATAAATAAAAAAGAGTAATTCACGTATCAGATCAATTTTCCGCAAGAAATGCAATTAAATTAATTAGTCGCTTAGCTTCTTCAACAAGGCACGCCATCTTCCTCACCGCCGTGCAGGCCCAGGAAACTCGCGTCAGCATTCTCGTCGCTGCAGTACAGGCATGGATGCTGCTCGAACCCTTGCTTCCTCAGCACCTCCCTCGCCCGCACCACCACCTCCCTGTTGCTCAGCTGCTCCCGCTCGCTCTCCCTCAGGACGGTCTGCACCGCGTCGCTGAACGCCCCGAACGCCTTCCCTCCCTCCGCCGCCGGCGGGCTCATGTCCGCGGAGGTCTCGTCGGCCTGGCACCCGCTCAGCAGGATCCCCTCGTCGGGCTTCAGCGGGTCGAACGACGCCGCCTCGAGGGGCGGGAGGCGGAACCGGAGGCTCGCCTCGGCGCCGAACGACTCGAGCAGGTGGGTCCCGACGTCCGAGGTGATTATGTTAGTTAGGGACGAGAGGTGCTGGAGCAGGTCCTGGAAAGGGATGTGCTTCTGGGCGGCGGAGGAGGAGGGGGACGCGCCGCGGAGGCCGCGGTGGGCGGGGGCGGCCGACGGGCCGACCTGCTCTTTCTCCTTGTCGATGAGGCCACCGCTGTGGCAGGAGTCGGAGAGGATCGTCAAGGTCGCGCCCTTCGGGAGGCGGTTCACCAAGTGCCGGAAATCCACGTCTGCAAAACGGCATTCATTCTTTCCTACGGTCATGCGAATGTTCACGGCGAAAGAGCTCGGGCGATGAAGCAAAATTACCGGTGAGGAGATTGAAGTCGCAGGGCACGATGGCTTCGTCCTTCTTGAACGGAAAGACGGGCCTCGGCGAGGGGATCCGGGTCCCGTGCCCGCTGTAGTGGAAGAACAGGACGTCTCCCGGCTCCGCCCGGTCGACCATCCGGCCGAGCGCGGCCATGATGTTGGCGCCGGTCGGCATCACCGGCGAGCCGGGCTCGTCCGTCAGGACCTCGACGCGGCCCTCCTCGAACCCGAACCGCCCCACGAGCGTCTCCCGCATGGCCCGCACGTCGTTGATGCAGCCGTGCAGCTCGTACTGAGTGCCCTGGTAGTTGCAGCCCACGAGCACGGCGGATCTCTTCTTGCCCTTCTCCATATTCGATCCAAACTAATTCGATGAAATTTCTGCTGATGCCCTGTATACGATCGCGTCTGGCCTGTCGTTTCGATTTACTCAGCTTATATAGAACTTGCACAGTGCTGCTCCATTGATTAACTTCCGAAAGTGTTGCGGTCTCGTGCAGGTTTAGATTTGGTGAAGCAAATGGCGTTGCTTGGGAGCGGGATGTTTCTCGCTTTCAAGGTCAGCAAGATTTTGCAGTAAGCTCCGACGAGCTCGTGCTTACCATGTCACGTCTCTCGTTGTGGATTAGGGCTTAAGAGTCAGGATTAGAATCGTAAGACATTTAACTTCTTCGTATTATAAATTCTAATGCTTGTGCTCGTTAAGTTCCACCTCGTAATTTTTTTTGTAATCTCGCGATGTACTTCTTGTTTATAAATGATTTGGCCAAATTGGATTTTTCATATCATGGGATGATGCTCCTGTCTAAAATGATATTGCTTCTCAATTTCAATTTCCTCTTCTCGTTATCTAATCAAGTGACTTCCATTTATTCAGAGCTGCCCATACATGCGAAATTGCAAATATGTTGGAATTAGGATTGGCTGATGTCGGTATATGTGAGGCTAATTCATATGCATCGAGATCTGCCTAAGTTTTTTTATTTTTATTTTTTATTTATTTTTTCAATGTTTTGGCCATGGCTTCCCTTCCTAACTTTCTTCCTTCCTTAAAAGCAACAGTCTTGACCGGCCTCTGCCGGCTTTAATCTTATTTTATGGACATTCTTTCCTTTTCTTCTAAGACCACACGTTAACTTAAAGACATATTTTATTATCAACCGTTAACCAAAGAAATGCAGGGTAATCAAGCCGTTTAGTGGTTGTTGATTTTAGAATTTGAGTGTGCGCAGAGGAGAAATCCTTTTTTGGTAAGTAAATGGACGATGCAATTCCTAACTAAAGTGATGAAAAGATCATGACATGAATTTCGCCAAAAAATTAACATTTTTGAAAGTTATTTCTTAAGAAATCATTTTATAAGAAAATAATAATATTTTTCAATGTTTAATTGAAATCTGAAAATTATTTTCTATTATTTGAAAAGGAAAACTTAATTTTCTTTTTATAAAGAGACATGCACTTTTCATGTGATATAAATATGAACCCAATTGTTTAGGCCCAATTGTAGGAACGAGGTTTTCTTGAGCCCAACCATTAGGAACCCTGGCACTAGCTTAGCCTTGATGGACTTGGGCTTAGGCACCAATGACTTGGGTGCAAGAGGAGAGGTGCCTAAGCAAGTTGCGTAAGACTTGATCACCAGCACTAGGGTCTTGGGCCTAGTCGCGAGAGACTTAGGCCCAACCTTTGTGGACCTAAGTCATGCCAAAAAGAATTGAGTGTGTGTTGTGACTTGGACACAAAACCTAGGTACTTGGGCGTGACTGTAGCTGGCGAAGGCAAAGGCATTAGGGTCTTGAGATTGGTCTCAAGAGACCCGAGTGACTTGAGCGTGTGAGCCAAATGTCTATGTATGGCCATCGGAGACACTAACACAAGCATTAGGGTTCGGGCATGGTCGTCACTTAGGAATTGGGCACAAGAGCTAGGTAGTTGGGCCCAATTGTCTAGGACCTTAGTATAGGCATTGGAGTCTTCGACCTAGCCTTGAGGGACTTGGATTCAACCATCAAGGAATCAGGCTCAGCTTTGATGGACCTGAGCTTGAGTGGCAATGACTTGAGCGAGGCAACCGGGTACATGAACATAGCTAATGGGGACCCAACCTTTAAGGACTCGGGCTCGACAATCAATAGACCTAGGGCTAGCTCTAGGCTTGAGTGCTAATGACTTGGGTGGAGGAGCTGACTACTCGGACACGAGATGGGTGACCTTTTAGAAAGTGTCTGTCAAAATTGAAAGGCTTGTGACAATACTCAAATGCATTTATCTAGGGATGTCACGATTTAGGGAATTGGTTGCAACCTCAATGGACCTTGGAACAAGCACCTAGGTCTCGAGCATGGCCACAGAAACCTGGCATAAACATTGGGTCTTGGGTTGGGCTCTATGGACCCGATCAACCTTTGGGACTCAAGCCTGATCGCCAAACACCCGAGTATGGGCATTGAGGTTGTTTTGCCCAAGTTTCGAGGTCTTTCATCTAAGCTCCGGTATCCAGTTGTTCTTTTACAAATATGATTTATGATTTTTTTAAAAAGAGAATAATTTTTCTAAATTTAGATGTAGATTTTCCTTTAACTAAGACAAGATTTTCCATTCACTTGTTTTCCTAAGTAATCAAAATGTCGAAAAATGTTTTCCTAATAATATATTTTTGCAAAATAAAAGGAGCCATGAAATGGATGGTAACACATCCTAAAATGATAGTCTATTTATATATGATTTCGGCCATTAGCCTCTTTACGTTTGTGCCTAAAATCTGGGCCAGTGTCATCAATTTGCCTATTCTTTCTGTATTATTTGAAGCAAGAACATACAAGTATCAAATGTGCATGGTTATAGTCAAAGCCTGAAATCAAAGCTCAAAGTTAGAGGCAAAAGTTGTACGGTTGAGACAGATGAACTGTAATTGAATCATGGATAGTATTCTATCATTTACGGTTGTCAGATAGGAAGTGGTTTTGTGCATTAGGTTTTTAATCAAAGCATTACTGAACCTGGATATAAATCAGATTTTTTTTTTTATTCGTATTTCCCTTTTACTTCTTCAATCAATTTTCTATTCCTATCTGTCACTAGAAATAGGTTAAATTCCCTTCCATTTCTTCATAATTTCAAGTGAGTATAAAATATGGAACCAAAAAACAACAATTACGTGAAAGCCGTGGTCGGCAGATGAATTAAGGGCATGTTTTCAGACTAAATTGGCCACATCAAAGCTTCATTTGATACAATATCAACCTCGAGAGGACAAGAAAATTACTTCGCGCTCTATTTGAGATTTTTCCTCTAATTCATTAGCAAAATGAAAAAATTTTCTTAAAATTGAGATAATGACACAATTAATCTTTAAACTTCGACTCAATATGTATCGTGATGCATAAATTTTAGCCGGAAGAAGAACAGCCCAAGTGCCATAACTTGGCACGGAAGGACACTTAAGTGCCATAACTTTAAAATGGTACACTTGAGTATCAGTTTTGAAGTTAAATGAGACACTTAAGTGCCACTCCGGCGAAAATCCGGCCAAATGGCTGACGTGGCAACTTTCCGGCGAGTTTGGTCCAAAACGGCGTCGTTTTGCATGTTGACGTAGCGGAGAAAATGCAAAAACGACGCCGTTTCGTGTCTACGTGTAAATAATAATATAAAAATTAATTAAATTAGATTTAAAATTAATTTTATTTAAAATATTCAAAAAATTAAAAAAATTAAGAAAACTTTAAAAAATTAAGAAAAATTTAAAAATTTTAAAAAATTAAGAAAATTTAAAAAAATTTAAAAAATTAAGAAAATTTTAAAAATTTTAAAAAAATTAAGAAAAATTTTAAAAGAAAGGGGGGGGGAGGTCGAACGGGGCGGCTGAGGGCTAAGCCCTCGCCGCCGTCGGCGGGAAGGGTTGGCGGCGAGGGCTCGGCCCTCGGCCCGCCCCGTTCGACCTCCCCCCACTTTTTTTCTTAATTTTTTAAAATTTTAAAAATTTTCTTAATTTTTTAAATTTTTAAATTTTTTAAATTTTCTTAATTTTTTAATTTTTTGAATATTTTAAATAAAATTAATTTTAAATTTAATTTAATTACACGTAGACGCGAAACGACGTCGTTTTTGCATTTTCTCCGCCACGTCAGCGTGCAAAACGATGCCGTTTTAGACCAAACTCGCCGGAAAGTCGCAACGTCAGCCATTTGGCCGGATTTTTGCCGGAGTGGCACTTAAGTGTCAATTTTACTCCGATATTGGCACTCAAGTATACCATTTTAAAGTTATGGCACTTAAGTATTCCTCCGTGCCAAGTTATGGCACTCCAAGTGTCCCAACCTCAATTTTAGGCTAATATGTAATATTGTTTTTTATCTTTTAATTTGATATGAGCTATTTGTTGGGGAGAATCCAGGTACAATAATTCACCACAGCCAAATGCAATCCAAGATCGATTTTTCCCTCGAAACTAAATCAACTAAAAATCTCTTAACCCCTAGCAACAACTAGCAATATATAGTCTCACAATATGCAAATATAATACCGAAATAATAAGTAGACAAAGCAAATAACGACACGAAGGATTTAACGTGAAAAACCCGATATAGGAAAAACCACGGACCGCCCAAAAAATCAACTAATCACCAAGAATAGCAGGATAAACAAGTTTGGAGTAAGAAAACCTTAACCGCAACTAGAGAATTCGGAGACGGTTCTTGACAAACAAAAATCATCAACTTGTAGCCCTTGGTCCCACGAACAACATACTGAAATTTGAGCTGATTTCATCAATATTTGGCTTTCAAATCGAAGCCGCAAAGTTGCAGCCCTATTCCTTTCTTCTCTTCTCCCTTGCTTCTGCAGTTTTTTTTCTCTCTCCTCTTTATTTTTAGATGCACACCCTTGCACAACCCCACTTCCACTTCTTTTTGTTCTTTTCTTTTCTTTTTGATTTTTTTTAAAAATTTAATGTTAACTGGGCCTCACATGAAGATGGACCCAACCAACAAATCTCCCCCTCCACCTCATGTGAAGGTTCGTTATGCTCGCTTTTCTTCTATAAGCGTCAAGCTTCACCACGGGCAAGGCCTTAGTCATCATGTCAGACTTATTGTTATCGATATGAATTTTCTCTAGTAGGAAGAGCTTTTCTTCTAACTTCTCTCGGATCCAATGATACTTCACATCAACATGCTTCGATCTTGAAAGCAATACCAGATTCTTGCTAAGATAGATAACACTCATGCTATCGCAATATAAAACAAACTTCTCTTACTTCAAGCCCAACTCACGTAAGAATTTTTGCATCCACAAGAGTTCTTTACCTCCTTTAGTAATAGCGATATATTCCACTTCAGTTGTAGACAAAGCAATACGATTTTACAATCTCGATTGCCACGAAACAATTCCCTTTACAAAGATTATTATATTACCCAATGCGGATTTCCGAAAATCAACATCACCAGCATAGTCTGCATTCGAATAGCCACTCAACTCAGGCATCGCATTTCCATAACACAAGCAAAGTGTAGAAGTGCCTCTAAGATATCTTAAAATCCATTTAACAGCGATCCAATGCTCTTTACCTGGATTAGAGAGAAATCTACTCACAACACCAACTGCATGAGCAATATTGGGTCTTGTACAAACTATGGCATACATCAACTACCCACGGCCGATGCATAAGGAATTTTTATCATCTTGACATTCTCTTTCTCACTTGAAGGACACTCATTACTATTCAACTTGAAATGACCTACAAGTGGAGTACTCACCGGTTTACATGTGCTCATGTTGAATCTTTCAAGCACATTTTCAATATACTTCTCTTGAGATAACTACAATTTCTTATTCTTCCTATCATGAATAATTCTCATGCTTAAGATTTGCTTAGTCGAGCCTAGGTTTTTCATTGCAAAAGTTTTACTCAACTCATTTTTCAAGCTCTTGATTTTCTTGGCATTATGCCCAACAATCAACATATCATCCACATAAAATAGGAGAATAAGAAAATCATTATCTAAGAATCTTTTCATAAAGACACACGAATCGGAGTTTGTCTTACTGTATCCTTGTTTTTCCATGAATGATTCAAACTTCATATACCATTGTTTTGGCGTTTGCTTGAGATCATATAAGTTTTTCCTCAATTTACATACAATGTGCTCCTTGCCTTTAACTTCAAAGCCCTTTGGTTGCTCCATATATATTTCTTATCCTAGGTCTCCGTGAAGAAAAGCCGTCTTTACATCAAGTTGTTCAATTTCTAAATTTAAACTGGCGGCCAACTCAAGAACAATTCGAATAGAATATATCTTTACAACCGGTGAAAAAATCTCTTCAAAGTCTATGCCATTCTTTTGACGAAAGCCCTTCACAATAAGTCTAGCCTTGTATCGTGGTCGCAAACTATTTTCTTCTGTCTTCAACCTATACACTCACTTATTTGTGAGTGTTCTCTTACCCTTAGGCAATTTCACCAATTCAAATGTGTGGTTCTCATGTAAGGATTTAAGCTCATTTTGCATGGCTTTATGCCACTCATTCTTTCGTTCACATGATATAGCATCTTCATAAGTTTTAGGCTCCTCTGCATTAGTGAATAACACATACTCATGCGGAAAATTTTTTTTAGAAGGCCTACGCTCTCTTTCAGATCTTCTAACTTGAGGTGGGATAGATTGTTCTTGCTCAACTATTTCACTTGTCTCAGCTGAAGAATCAACATTATGTGAGGATTCACCATCTTCATGATTTTCACACACTTCTCCCCCATAATTTCTATCAACATTAGAAGGATTTGGGCTGAAACTAATTGAACGTTGAGCTATATTCTTTGGTCTCTCCGCTTTGTCAATGTCTTCAATAGTTTGATACTCACAAAACACCACATCTCGGCTTCTAATGACTTTCTTTGCAACTAAATCCCATAATCTGTAGCCAAACTCTTCATGTCCATAACCTAAGAGGATACACTATTTAGACTTGTTATCAAGTTTGGATATTTTATCTCTTGGAACATGCACAAATGCCCGACAACCGAATACTTTAGATGGCTGTAGGAAACATCTTTGCCACTCCAAACTCTTTGTAGAACATCCCCCTTAAAAGAAATCGATGGAGAAAGATTTATCAAGTTCACCGTTGTTCTCATCGCTTCACCCTAAAATGACTTAGGCAACTTCGCATGAAAAAGTATTCACCGAATCCGATCATTAATTGTCCGATTCATACTTTCTACCACTCCATTATGCTATGGTGTTTTTTGGAACAATCTTCTCAAGCTTGATACCATAATCCCTACAATAGTGTTCAAATGGACCTCTATATTCACCACCGTTGTCAGCTCGAACACATTTCAATTTCTTCCTGATTTCTCTTTCCACATTGACATGAAATTGCTTGAAAGCCGTAAGTACCTGATCTTTAGATTTCAAAGCAATAGCTCGCACTTTTCTAGAGCAGTCATCAATAAATGTTACAAAGTACAATGCACTTCCAAGAGTTCTAGTATCCATGCAACAAACATCAGTGTGAACTAAATCAAATACATTTGATTTTGTGTGTGCAGAGGAACTATGAAATGAGAATTTATGTTGCTTACCTGTAAAGCAATGAGTACATTCCTATAAATTTTTCTCCTTCAAAGGTAAAAGGCTCTTCCTAACAAGAGTTTTAAATCATTTCTCACTAAGATGACCCAACCTCATATGCCATAAATCAACCGAGGAATCTTCCACTGCATTTAGCTCTTCTTTAATCAAGTATGCTTGCATGGTGTAGAGAGAGCATGTCTTCTTACCCTTTGCCATTACCATGTAACCTTTAGTCAACTTCCATTTGCTATCAAAGAAAGAATTATAATAACCATCATCATCTAAGGCACCCGTAGAGATCAAGTGAAGTTGAATATCTGGAACATGTCCCACATTTTTCAAAATCAAATTACATCCGACATCAGTTTCCAAATAAACATCTTCCATGCCAATAACTTTGGAAACATCACTATTTCCCATCCTAATGCAACCAAGGTCGCCACCGCGATAAGAAGCAAAGTAACCACGCTATGAGGTGACGTGAAAAGAAGCCGCTGAATCAACAACCCACATAGAGTCTTGGCATGTAAGATTCACATATCCATTGTCACATATGAACACAATATTATCATCGGATGCAATCGCCGCTGTAGCTTGTTTCTCTTCTTTCTTTCGATCTCCATTTCTATCATGGGATCTATCTCTCTTTGGCAACCAACACTCTTTTGCATAATGTCCCATTTTGCTGCAATTATAACACTTTACACTCCTCCTCGGTCTTGATTTCGACCTTCCTCTTCACTAGCCTCGGGTATCATTTCTTTGAAACCTTCTTGATTGACTTCTCGCCCTGTTTTCTATAATAAGAGCATCCATGTAGAAGCATAATTTAAGCATTTTCTTCTTATTTCTTCATTGAACAAACTTTCTTTAACCATGCTCATAGAAAGCACACCAAAAGGCGCCAAGTTGTTTAATGTGATAACCGAAGTGTCCAAACTATCAGGAAGAGTACCAAGGACCCGTTTGGTTCGGCTTTGGGGGAATGTCTTTACAAAAATGCAAATACCTTTGGGTGAATGGGGTTTTCCAAAATATAAATAGCGTTTGGTAAATTGTATTTTTAAAGTATATTGAGAAATGACTTTTGGCAAAATCTTGTTTGGTAAAAATTGCATTTGTAAATGACTTTTGTTAAATTAAAAAAACAAAAAAAAATTGTATTTTTTTTTTGAAGTTTGGCCATTGGACCGGCTAGATCTGGCCCCCGACTGTCGTTGCCTGGGGTCGCCCGATGCAGGCGACCATCGCACGACCTCAGGTGATCGGTTGCCTGGGTCGGGCGACCCCAGGCTATTGATTGCTTGGGTCGGGCAAATCCCAGGCGACGGTCGCCGAGGTCGAGCAACCCCAGGCGGCCGTCGTGTGGGGTCGCACAGCCGCCTGAGGTTGCGCGACCTCAGGTGGCCGTCCCTTGGGGTTGCCCGACCTTGGCGACCATCGCCTGGGATCGCATGATTCAGGCCATCAGTCGCCTGGGTCGCATGATTCGGGTGTCGCCTAAGATCCGGCGATGGTCGCTGGGGTCAGGCGACCCTAAAGCGGCGGTTACCCGCGCGCACAACCCCTTGCTTGGTGGTCGTCGGCCTCCGATCAACTTCTCCATGTGGCGGTCGTTAGAGAAGATGAACAGTAACCGAGGCTATTTGCATTCCGAAAATGCAACTTCCCAAAGTACCTCAGGACTTGCTTTGGACTAAAGGCTTTTAGAGTTCCTTAGAGATGCAATTGTATTTTCCCAAAGTTGAACAAAAATACAAACCAAATGCGTTTGCATTTAACCAAGGGACTTTAGAGTCCCAAAGCCCATTTGAAAGGTCGAACCAAATGAGGCCCAAGTAATAAGTATACTTGCAATTCATCACAAAGATCAATCTCAAGATTTGTCAATTGATTTACAACATCTTGAAATTCACTCAAGTGTTCCGTCATATTACTTCCCTTCTTGTATCTCAAATTCACAAGTCACTTAACTAGAAGAGCTTTATATTGTGGAGTTTTCCTCTTATAGAGATCGTGTAATTTCTTCCACAAAGTGTCCGCCTTCGTTTCTTTAGCAACATGATGAAATACACTATCATCAATCCATTGTCGGATAAACCCAACCGCTTTCTTATTCATTCTTTCCCATTCTTTGTTTTCCTTATCTTCTTTGGCTTCATTACCCTCAATAGGATCAAATAAATCTTTGCAATATAATACATTTTCCATTTGAGACTTTCAAATAGAATAATTCGAGACACTTAACTTAAACATGGTGCTGCTAGTTTCTTTTATTTAACACTAGAATTTCAACCTTAGCTCTAATACCACTTGTTGGGGAGAATCCGGGTACAATAGTTCACCACGGCCAAACGCAATCCAGGATCGATTTCTCCCCCGAAACTAAATCAACTAAAAATCTTTAACTCCCAACAACAACCAGCAATATATAGCCTCACAATATGCAAATATAATACCAAAATAATAGGTAGACAAAGCAAATAACGACACCAAGGATTTAACATGGAAAACTCGATATGGGAAAAACCACGGACCGCCCAAAAACATCAACTAATCACCAAGAATAACATGATACACAAAGTATTTTTCTCTAGTCACACACTAGAGGCTCAACATCAACATTACAATAATCTTTTTTCTTATTGGAGTAAAAAAACCTTAACCGCAATTGGAGAATTTGGAGACAGTTTTCGACAAACAAAAACCATCAACTTGTAGCCCTTGGTCTCATGAACAACATATTGAAATTTGAGTCGATTCCATTAATATTTGGCTTTTGAATTGAAGTCACAAAGTTGCAACCCTCTTTTTTGTTTTTGATGACTTTAAGCCTGTCAGACGGCGGCGTGGCGAGTGGCGTGAAACCGGGGTAATGCTAGCGGAGGACCCACCACCCCGACGTCATACTTAAGATCCCGTGCGGCCAACGGGATTCGAACTCCTCTCCTCTTCGCAAAAGATCATGGGAGCCTTATTCAACTGCGGTGGTCCTCTTTCTTTCTTCTCTTCTCCTTTGGTTCTCTAGTTTTTTTTTTTTCTCTCTCCTCTTCACTTTTGGACACACACCCTTGCACGACCCTACTTCCAATTCTTTTTGTTCTTTTCTTTTTTAAATTAATATTAGCTAAGTCCCACATGAAGGTGGACCCAGCCAACACAATTCGAAAATGTTTAATGTTATTTTAGGAACTAGATTAAATATTTATTGCAAGTTTAAAAATTATATTGAATAAATTGATAGTTTATGAATGATATTGTACATTGAACTTAGTTGAATGACTATATTATATATTATGCTAAATAATATTAGTTGGGCTCCACATGAAGGCGGATCCAACCAACACTATCTGAAAATGTTTAATGTTGTTTTAGGAAAATATTTATTACAAATTTAAAAATTATATCAAATAAATTGATAATTTATGAATGATATTATACATTGAACTTAGTCGAATGACTATATTATATATTATGCGAAAGCTCATGCACCATCTTCCATAAATTACTAATCATCGGTCCCGGTCCCGGTGCCGGTGCCGGTGCCGGACAAATTTGTGAAAATCACTCATTTCTGGTCAAGCGAACTCACTTTTGTCCGCCATCGCTAAGCCGACCGAGCTCAGTCCGTCCGTCCAGCTTCGTTGCAGGAGCGACGACCGGAAGAGCAATCCGAGGGAGAGAGAGAGATGCTGGCGCGCTCGGCCGTCGGCGTCCGCGGAGCCTTGAAGACCGCCGCCAAGCTCGCCAGAGGCTTCGCCTCCGTCGAGCAGGCGGATTGCGTGGTGATCGGGGCGGGCGTCGTCGGGCTGGCCGTCGCGCGGCGGCTCGCGCTCGGCGGCCGCGACGTCCTGGTGCTCGAGTCGGCGCCGACCTTCGGGACCGGCACGAGCTCCCGCAACAGCGAGGTCGTCCACGCCGGCATATACTACCCTCCCGATTCTCTCAAGGTCCGGTGATCTCTTCTCTCTTACCGGCGGTTTCCGATCGGTGAAGTTTGTAACGGCTTATCGGCGAGATCGAGTGATGCGTTATAGGCCGAGAGCAGTAGCTTCTCGTGATAGATTTTGAGGTAGTCTTCGATTGTCGGTCGTATGCTCTGTGAAAATTCCGAGTGGAGATAGTGAAATGCGTGCGGTTTAGCAGGCGGCGTTTTGCGTGAGGGGAAGGGAGCTGCTGTACGAGTACTGCTCCGAGCGCGGGATCCCCCATGGGCAGATTGGGAAGCTGATAGTCGCTACCGGGCCTTCGGAGGTTCCGAAGCTGAGCAATTTGATGGACCGTGGAGCTCGCAACGGGGTCGATGGGTTGAGGATGATGGATGGTGCGGAAGCCATGAGGATGGAGCCTGAACTGCAATGTTTGAAGGCCTTGTTTTCCCCTGTTTCCGGCATCGTTGACACGCATTCGTTGATGCTGTCGCTAGTGGTGAGTGATCAAGTTTTGTGCTTTGGAAATGTTCGTCTTAGATTTTGCTTCTTTTCTATAGGTAGTTTCATAGCTAACAGATTGACAGGTCGATCGACCAAATGTGAGTCCAGGGAGAAGCTGAAAATCACGGAGCGATGTTCTCTTACAATACTACTGTGGTCGGCGGTCATCTTGAAGGCATTTCTATGCACCTCCATGTTTGTGAGACCAAAAATCTCGATGAACATGGGAATGGACAGTTTCCTCTCCAACCTGAACTTGAACTAGTTCCGAAGGTTGTTGTCAATTCGGCAGGCTTAAGCGCTCCACTCCTGGCAAAGAGATTTGATGGTCTTAATGGTCAAGTAATTCCTCCAGCACATTTTGCTCGCGGTCACTACTTTACCCTTGCGAACACTAAGAACCCCCCATTCCAGCATTTGATATATCCAATTCCTGAGGATGGTGGCCTTGGTGTGCATGTAACTCTTGATTTGAATGGTCAAGTAAAGTTTGGCCCGGATGTTGAATGGATTAATGGTGTGGATGATGTTTCAAGCTTCCTAAACAGGTACTTATTCCAATTAAGTATACTTGGTCTCAGTAGATACGTGATTTGTCTTCTATGCTTCTGTTGAGAGGTGGACTAAAAGGGGGTGAATCCCATGTCATGCTTGACAGAGTTGATTTTTGAAAATTTCCGTGGGGATCTGATGAATGAAAAGCCAAAAACTTTTCCCCCTTGGTAATTTGTGACAAGCACATGGTTACTGTTTTTTTTTTTGGCTAGAAGCACATAGTAACTGGTTGACATGCAATTTTTCGGTCTCAATTAAAGTGAAGTTTTCCCATGTCTTCTTGAACATGCATTAAGTATTGAATATCAGCAAAAAAAAAAAAAAAAAAAAAAAATTAGATTTCAACCTCGTAAGAGTTCACCAAGTTTTGGTGTTTTGCTTAGTAATGCTTATTGGACCATGAAATACCAATATAGCAGATGACATGATCCTATAATCAAAATACAAGCATCTGTACTTTTTAATTTGGCACTGATAGCTATGTCTCCAATTGTAAATAATTGCTAAAGCTCAATTCAGGTTCGACTATTCTGTATCTGCAAGCCACGCGGATAGATTTTATCCAGCCATCAGAAAGTACTATCCAAACCTCAAGGATGGTTCTTTGGAGCCAGGTTATTCAGGGATTCGGCCAAAACTTTCAGCTCCTCAACAGCCTACCAGTGATTTTGTGGTACAGGTTGGATCTTAGCTCCCCTCTTAACAGAATGTGTTAGGTCAATAAAATCTAAAAATTTATGTTGGGCATCACGACTTTATTTAATTTGTGTTTCACTATGCATTATTCCAACAGTAGGTTTTCTTTCCCTTAAAGGAACTATGCTGAACACCAGTTGGGAAAGCTCTGATTAACTGAACATTATCTTTTGCCATTGTTTTCGTGCACGGGATTCTAGATGAAGTCTTCTACCTTGCAAGAAGGTTATAAATCAATTTGAGATAAATCAGGCCTGGTTTATCAGGTCAGGAAGTGCAATAGCAGCATTAACTGGGCTTAGTAGACAGTAACGGTAGGATAAATTTGTTTTAGATTAATGCTGGAAATAGTAAAATCAGTCTAATGATGTGACAAACTACAATTGACCATTTAAACAAGTATGTCATATGGAACACCTGATGGGTGTCGGCAGCATTACTTAGCACACTAAATTGATAAAGTAGTCTTATTGGACCTAACATAATTCTTTGTCTTACCCAGTCCTAGTACTTTGACTTTTCTTGACAGTATCTTTGTTTTATGCACTTATTTCAAAACTTAATTCTTGCAACATCATTAGGAAACAGGAACATATGCATGTACACATCTTTATAATGTGAGATAAGATGATTTCAAAACTATGAGTCTCTGGTTATTGAATGCTCAATCATCACAGATGCAGTTTCTGCCTTCGTTGTACATGCAGTCATATAAGTGAACCTTCCATTGCCAACATGAAGTTGTGGACATTTTGATATCCTTTATGAAGGGCCTGTGTGAACGCAGGGGATTATTTTCCTTTAGATCCTCATATCACCATGGTTGTCTTTAGCCCTGTGTGCTAAGAGTGTTATTATCATCACTCCTCTATCGGCATCTTTTCTGTGGTGCATTATCAAGTCACCAGACTGTACACATCCTGTTCATGGAGTACATCCATCAATTTACCTACTACCTAATATGGTCAGATTGATTGTCAACTGCTCTGTGTTGAATTGGCTTTAACACCTTTTACCGGCCTGGAAAATTGCGAAGATCTGTGTCTCCTTTCATTCATTTACTACTGAAGCAGGGACACGACCTTCCTTTGTTGCTTCTATAGAGTCCTGGGTTTCTTGTATAGTGCATCCTCTTTCTTTAAGGTCAATTATGTACTCCTTCACCTATTGGCGTGCAGACAGGCAGCATACAAGTTTAGTTTTGCTTAATCTTCCTCTTAACTATTGAGAAACTATGCAATACAATGATATACATTATCGACCAGCAAATTTAATTTCATTTTTATCGCTTTCCATCATCAAGTTTGCCTGAAAGACTTAAGGGACGGCATGGTCGATGACAATTCTATCCTGATTACGTTTTTGCAGGGAGAGGAGACTCATGGGGTACCTGGACTGGTTAATCTCTTTGGAATCGAGTCACCTGGTTTGACTTCAAGCATGGCGATAGCAGAACATGTTGTTGCCAAGTTTTTGACATGATAATGAGGGTGCCGAAGATGAGATGCTGGTCATAGAAGTCGGCTGTTCCAGCCATTGTAGCTTTTGAACCTTCAATCTCTACTTAGTTTATGGGGGAATCTTGAATATCCGCAGATTCGGTAAGCTTGTATCCCTCTAGTCGAGCTTATCAGAGATTGTATAGCCCTTTCCGTCCCTTGGTCGATTCCTCTGTGAAAAGGGATATGTTGGATGGGCCATGCTCAATTTGTGTTATAATCGATCATGTTCCAGAGTTAAAGAGAGACGAGTCTAACAAGAAGCCATCAATTTCAACACGAGCAAGCATCAGCGATCCTAGAATGAACTACTAGAATACCGAACTTTATAACTCGCATGCCTTATCCATCTCCGCTTGGTTTTACAGAAGTATCTATTGCTTTCTTTCCAAAATTTTGTAAACCCAAAAAAGGATTTTAAGTTTCAAATAGGAATAATTACTGCCAAATGGCTCAGACACATGACACTTGTATATTTTGAAGAATCCTGATGATCAACATCAGTAGAGGTCAAATTTGAAATGCCACAAGGAGGAGGACAAAATGAAGTCAATAAGTAGGAACTAGAACTTCTCGAAAGAGTCTCTCAAAAATATACCCAGCTCATGTTTATACACTATGATTAATGTAGAATAAGTAAGCAACGAAGGAACAAGTGAGGTGCAAAGATGTGCTTAGATGTGCTTACACTGGCATGAAATCTAAAAGATGACAGCTTCATATTTTCTGCCCAAAATGAAAGAGAGACGTGGAAAAATAGACCAACTTGGATTTCACAAATTATGTTCAACCAATAAGCTAACGGTACACTTGCTCGAACTCAAGGTTCACATTAAATATCATGTGTCAAAAAATTGTGATCTTGGCTTAACATTGGTTCGTCAGCCACCTGGATCGTCATCCAAACAGGTAAGTTTTGTAGAAGAGATTTGACTGTAGATGAGAACCATTGCTTGCACAAAAGAGAAGCATCAAGCTGAGAAAGAACTTTATTCATCGCTTCCGTTCTGTCCGCCATTTGTATACTGGTTTTGAGGTGGGGCAGATGATTTCATCTTCACGAAGTTTTCGCTTCTTGCCCTTCTTCTGCTTATGGATAAAATGCTTTATTAGAAAACATCCAAACAGACCAACCGACGAGTAGAAAGTCATTGAAGCCTACCTGCAATTCCTTCTTCAGCGACATTTCCATGTATATCTTCTCCAAATCATTTACTCTACTTTTTCTTGCCTCTAGTTCCCTGTATGAAGCAGCTGTTTTCCTGCAAAAAGTGTGGATTTTAAGTTCTCTACTCCACCAAGAGCACAATCAAACAGATCAAAGATGATAGGCCAACAGAACCACCAAAACATTCCGTTTACATAATGCCAAACAGCTTTCTTTATATCAGTTTAGACGGAGGGAAAAACAAATAAAAACAAACAAGCACATTAGGAAAAAGGTAAAGAACAGCATCGATATCGACACCTGAAAAGCAACAGATACTGTGGAAGTGGATGGTAACATGGTCAACAATTCAATGCCCAAATGAGCGGCAAGAGACATCAAAGTGCTTCTAATGTCGAGCAAAAAGCTCAATTTCTATTCTCTGGAGGACAATAATCTTTGATTAACTCAATTACACTGTTCCTATCAGACATTCTCTCTCGATACCTGAACTTAACAGTGACTTCCAGCTTCTGTGCACTCGAAACAAGTCTTATCAAGAAATAATCAACTTCCAAACAACAAATAAGCCTTATGAGCTTACCTTTTGATATTATCAGGAATGTCCTCGAAAGATATTTTCCCATTCTTAGAAGATGATTGCATCTCTTTCGCCTCTTCTCTGCAGACATTATGAAAAACAAATGAGATAATAGAAGATGCTAACTTAAACTTTAGAAAGGGCACCAGAAAAACAAAAAAGAGCGCATCAACTAAGATGGAACTAAACAAGGGTAAAGAACTTTCAAGGTGGTGATGAGCCCAATCACAATGCAACCAGCACATCATCTTGTGGCATCCCTTGGAAAAACATTTTACAGGGTGAGAATATATTGTAACCTTATAAGGGGATAAAATCGTATTGATCTCAATGCACACTCAACTCATTGGCTATTAATAGTTCAGTAAAACATGGCATACTAAAATGGCTTCGAGCTATATAGTTTTAAGCATGACAAATTCGTCAGAAAGTGAGATTGGTCGGTCAAGAAAGCACAAGCACAATGCTAGCATGTCAAACTTTCGGCAGAGCAACGAGCATGTCTGTTCTCTACCTCGAGTAAGAAAAAATAAAACTCCAGTATTTACAACAACCAGCAGTCAGTAAGAAACTAATTAAGGTCACAGATAGGAGCAGACCTGTCTTCTGCGTAGTAAACATGATTGCTCGAGGGGCGATCATCGAGAGAATGCAGCATGGCAGTCAGCTTTTCGATTTTCTGCAACAGACAGCACAATTCACACACCATCAATATCTCTCAAGAGCAACATTCCGGGACCAAATTTCGACGAGGCACAGCACAAACGAGCAGCACCTTTTTCTCACTCTGCACTTTCTGAAGAATATATCCAATGTCCTGCGTCTTCATCAACATGAGCTCTTCGTTGGTATATTTATTTGCCTGACTCCTACCCAAGACAAGCGACACGGTCAGAGATTGGACTGCGAAAGATACACGATTAATTCGAAGACCCAAGTTCAGAAAAAACTTACTGTGGCCTGTGAACTCCATCGACGGTCTTGGTCTTGACCATCTTGAAGTAGAACTCGTCGGGGTTCCTGAAGGCCGCCTTCTCCTTGAGCCTCCGGAGGGAGTCCTCCTTCTTGTGGAAGGCCGTCGCGCGGACGACATAGTCCTTGTGCTTCTCGAGAAGCCCGAACTTCTTCCTCGATTGCCTGCCGCACCCACCCGGAAAAATCGCCGCCGCGTCAGAAGACGGGATTTAGCCAAAAAAAAAAGCACCGGACGACATGGGAGGAGGTGGGTGAACTTACGGCTGAGCTCGCTCCTTGTGAGCGCGCCGACTGATCGCGTTCCGCAGGGAAGACATCCTCTCTGCTGGGCGTTACCGACGGCGACGGCGACGGCGACGCTGCGAGAGGAAAGGAGCCTCGATCGATTTCTGCTAAAACCCTATTCCAAGCGAGTATCAGCAATTCTGCTAAAACCCTATTCCAAATATTTTTATATTAAAATATAATTTTAATTTTGTTAATTTAAAAAAATTGTTATTTAAAAAAATAATTTTTTTATTATGAATATTAAAAATACTATCCATCTTTACTCCACATTTCTTGTGAGATAATTTTATTTGATCTATATCCCCTTATATTCAACTTTATTATATCTCAAATAAACATCAAAATAAAATAAATTATATATTATCTTGAAATTTTAAATACAGCATAAGATTTTTCTCGTCTTTTCTTGAAAAAGAGTTTAAAGGAAGACGGTGGTGATCTCGTCCTCGTCGCGGGGAATGGTTGGGCTTTAGGTCCTTAGTGTGCCCACGCCAGGCCCTCAGGCCCAAGATTTCTCCAGCCCACATAAACTCTTTCGCATATCTTCCTATTTGGGCCGAGATCGATCTGTCTTGTGTTTCCTTCGTTGTCAGTTGGGATTAACATGACGTGTGCTATATGTCACGCTAATGGAGAAGTTCTTTTGCTACGAATTGTGATCAAGAATGAAGATGCTTATGTCATGAGCCAATCGATTGGAATCGTGATCGTTCAGCGACTCAGGCTCTTTTAGATCGCCTAAGTCAAACATTGCTCGATCGATCACACACTCGCTTGCTTTACCTAGATCGTAGAGAGATAAAGTTTATAGAGAGAAGTTCTGGAAAGAAATTAGTCTTTGTATTGCTGAAATGTTCGGATGATTACAAATGAGGGGATGGCACCCTTTTTATACTTGAGGATCTCTGATTACCTGTTATAATCAGCTTTCCATCCAACAGACGAGATCGTACCGCCAAACCTACTAGACAGAGACTTCTAGAATTCTGGAAGAAGTCTTGTCGGGAATCCTAACGATTGCAGGAGGTCCTCCGCGGAATGGCATGGCCTTGTTGCAGAAATCTCTTGGCTATGACACTTACGTCCTTCTCGCTTTTCTTTTCTTTCTCTTGATGTAGCAAGGCATGATTCTAACAACGCATTTTCCGATAACTTTTTTTTTTTCAAAATTTTTGTTACTATGAATTATTGAATACAAAGTACTCTTTAGAAATATCATAAAAAACAGAACCTAGATCATAGAGACTTCTCTTAGATCTATAGGTTGAAAAACATCATCCATTTAAAAAATGGTACAATGACACAAATGGTCATCAAACTTTAGCCTAATATATAATGTATTTTCCAAACTTTTAATTATTTAATGTGATTTTTGAATTTTAATAGAATATGTAATGTAGATTTTGAACTTTTAATTTATTCAATATAATCTTAAATTTTTTATACATATTCAATCTAGCCCATGAATTATATGCAAATATTTGATATTATCATTTCATTCAATATTATGGACAACATTAAATAAATTAAAGTTTCATAGGTGGCATTGCATATTTGGCTAAAAGTTCAAGGACTATATTGAATAAATTAAAAATGCAATAACCACATTGCACATTTGATTAAAATTCAAAAATCATTTGTGTCATTTTCTTTTTCCAAAAGACTTGACAAGCAAGATAAGCTCAACCTAGATCGAAAAATGTTAAGACCCTCGTGACCTTTTGTCTATTTATTTATTTTCTTGAACTACTTTCATGCTTTACTTCAATTTCGCATTGCTCAAGTGCAATGCCCACTCGGAACTTTGGAAAGCTTGCCCTTCTATGCAGCAGGTCTCAGGATATTTTTTGATGAACAACCGATTGTTGGAGACTTTTAAGCAAAACTTTGTGGTTCATGATGCATAAATGTTCTTGCGTCATTGAATAAAGATACCTATGATACCTAACAAATATCTGGATGACGACAGTTGACATGACCCTGTGTATATTCTCTCGTTTTGTTCTTTAACTAGTGCTTTTGCTTCTGTTCTTTTCGTGCACTTAGCAACGCAAGCAGAGCGCCACTGTATTTTAACATTAGGGAAAGTAAAAAGCTAGCAAGTGATGCAGAGAGGGGAAACCCCCAACCCAAAAAGCAGACAAAAAGTGAGGCTGGAGGCCACTTTTTTCTCTCAACTTGAAGTAGTTAAACATGCCATCGCATTCTACTGTTTAAACATGCAGGTACCTTGGTGCATCCATGTGGAATGGGAAAGCAAGTTGTCGGATCTAAAAGCCAGGCCTATAAGCAAGTTTGCCCGATCTAAGAGATGGTGATCTTTCTCTTCTCACTTCATGAAGCACTAACACTTCATGGGTTACTCTTTCACTGTTTCTATAAAATTAACAAATGCGCAGCGTAAAGACTAATGAATCTTGCTCCGTGGACCATCAAATGATATGACAGAATTACATGTCCGGCATGCAGACTAGTCTGACATAAATTCTAAAGAAACATGATGTTTAGAATCCCGATTTGCACAAAGAGAACCTTACAGGCAGTCCTTTGATGTAAAAGAGGTGAAGAAACGGAAAAAAAAAAGGACTTCAATTGATGGTTTAGGAGTTGGGGAAGTGGCACAATTGACCTCACAAATTGGTAAAACCAGTAGGACCAAATTGCTTCGAGTTGAAACCATTCAAGCGTAAGTATTGGGAAAAAGGAAGAAGAAGAAGTGACACAGACAAGATTCCTCCGAAAGTTGGGAAAACGGGGTTGTGTAGCCTCAGGAAACACGGAAGTTGGGGGCGTGCAATTGGTAGATTTGAACTGCAACAACAAGACTGCTTTCCACATGACACTCAAATGTGGTGAGACGTCAAAATGGGCACAGAACTTGTTCGGCGAAGCTTACCCTTGGGCTCAGCAGGTGGCTCGCTTGGAAACATCTTCTCGACATCCTGTCACAGGTAATTCGATTCAACTGCTGGTTATGCAGAAAAAGGAAGTCAAAGAAGCAACGAGATTGAAACAGCGGATATTAAGTGCAGCACTGCACGAATAAGAGAATAGTGCTTCATGATCTTACTGCTAGAGAAGCATAATAGCTTAACAGATATCATGTTCAGCATGCCAAACTTACTCTCAATACAAGCAGAACATAGTTAAACCTCCTAAATATTGTCACGGAGTCCTGGACTTTCTAAATCTTTGCTATGTAGGCATTTGAACATGTCGTGTTATTACTGTATTTTGGACTCACAGATCTTTCGTTGCATGATATATGATGATATGTTATACTACATTCTAACATTATGCATGGACAAGGACATCTATATAAGCCAACCTCAAACCTGCAAAAGTCTGCTACCTATTACCATGGTGCAAGTAGCAAAATGGGCAAAACATCGCCATAGTATGTGACATCACGGAATGGTCGCTCACACAAAAGTAAAATTGTGCTTGAAGAAGTGGATGCCTTCAACTTGTCTTTGGAACCTTACTGAGTAGAGTCAACATTAAATTCTGTTATGGAAGGTTGTCGCATTGAAAGGGAATTGTATAATAGAATCCCATCCTCAAAGAAATCTGGAATTTAGCATTGCATAATGAAATCACCTCACATCAGAAATGATCCTTGGAAAGTAGAAGTAAAAGATTTTTTGCTAATCAAAACTACCTACATATTCAGGGTCTAACACGATGTCCCCTGCCATCTTCTTATAATATTAAGGGGCCAAACAAGACGCTTAGATTTCCTAAAATGTATTTGGCAACAACTCAGGTAAGAGGTTAAGATACAACTGTACAAGTGACTCGGGACATGTGGTGTACAGCAACCGGTATCTTAAATGAACAACAATAGCAGAAGTCTTGCAGGTAAAATGTCCCTTGTTTCACCGAATTGAAATAACACTTAAGACATCAAGAATCACTGATGACCTCTAGCTTACATTTACTTTATCAAATGCAACTCATTTATAGTGGGCTGCAGGATAGCCATGAAGATGTCATATTCATGGGCAAAACATAATGCAACATACCCTCTGCCGTCTAAGCCTTGCATTCTCCTCCTCCAATCGCATGACCTTGTGCTCCAGCTCATGGGTATATGCCTGCCCAACCAATGTTGCACTTAGCATCATGACTAAGACAACGAAACATACAAAAAAAATCCCTATTGGGATATGGAAATTCTATCAGACAATGACCTGTCTCCTAGCTCGTGATCGAGCAGCCGATTCTCTGTTCTTAATCATCCTTTTCCTTCTCCTCTCCACAGTCTTCTCCACAACATCTCCTGGCATGACCGTATTCTGCCCCGGTGACTGAACATCCGAAAGTGCACCGATCAATGTGGAAGGGGACATAGAAATTTGGGTGTCTGGGTAGCCTAAATCCACCGAGGGATGAGTCACAATGGGAATCCGTGGCTGAACCATGTGGTCACCTGCTGTTGGGCCAGTCATGACATTCTGCGACTGGGGGATGGAGGGGAGATGGTACTGCATCCACTGGATACATTGAGGGACATAGGGCTGTGGGGCTGGAGCTGAATCAAGCCCTGAAATCAGACCACCATTTTGGCCAACCGGAGGAAGTTCCGCCATAACCCCTGCCTTCAACAAAAAGTCTTCTAATGTGATTTCCCCAAATGTGGGCACTCTCTCTTCTTCACCCACGCTCTCATTGCGAAGATGATTCTCAATGCCATTTTTCTTCTTATTTACTTGTTGAATGTCTTTCCACACCTCCTCGACTGTTTTCTTGCAGAGATCCTTAGCAAGAGGCTGAACACCGGCTGCACCAGGTCTTGGGCCCAGATCGGCTTCAGCGCTCCGCACACTCTCAAGAAGCTCATCAAGGTTCATGCTGCCAAGTGGTTTCCCCAAGTGGCTGAGCTGGTTTTGGACCTCATCTAGAGTGAGTCCATACAGAGACCCTTGGCGGGCCAGTATCTGCGATTCGGCTGCTTGTACTGCACCGCTGCTGCCACCACCTTGAGACGCCATTCTCTTCACTAGCAGCCTATTGTTTCATTCTAGGTGCCTGCTATATCTTCAATCTCTGTACACCCCCACTGAAAGATTAACGTATGACAAGCTCAAAATCACACATTACCAAAGCACTGAAATTTAAAGTTTCGATTTTTTAGTTCTTGATAAAGGTCAGAAACTGTTATCTGCAAAAATCGAAATCCTATGATGCCAACGACAGAAATACATCCTTCAGTTTACTCTAGACAATGATACACCTTCAGCACATACATAAAATCCATCCACAACAAAGATCTTGGCTTCGAGAAGCAAGAACAAAGTACATGCAGAGGAATGTCCCAGAAAAGGAAACTTACCCAGAATGTCACAGCCTGCGAACCGTGCATGAAGTACTCATGGGCTTCATATCGGTAAGAAACAAGAACCTGCACAAATGATCATCATGCAGGAACTGGAGCCAAATAGATTGGAAACAACCAAAAAAAGGAAAGAAAGGAAACGAGCCCACATTCTCCGAGAGAAGAACGAGTCTCAGAACCACCACCACCCAAAAAAAAAAAAGAACAAAAAAGGAAAAATTCGAACTTTGGAATTTTGGAAACACATACAAAAGAAGGGAGAACAAAAAAAAACAAATCACCTGCAAAGGACGGAGCTTTGATGGCTATTTACTTGCTTGCCACAGGATCCGATCTGAATCTAAAAGGTGGCATTTAGTTGGCAGGGAAGACTGAAGAAATACAGTGGTGCACTGCGTTTGTTGTGTGGTCTTTCAGAAAGTACTAAAGAACAGATGGAGGGATTAAAGAATGCTTAAAGACCCACACACATTCTTATCCCACCGTTCCTTCTTTTTAACTCGGTTCTGATTGCGGGTGCCTTCCTTCATTACTTTATTCGAAGGGTTCCCACGACATAGGTTGGCGAGCATTTCTGTCCAAAGTATGATAGTTTAATGAGCAGTACCTAGTAGAGGCATTGTTTAAGGAACTGCCATTGGTACCAAGTACTGTCTCCAATGTCTCTTCCCTGTTTAGGAACATCCTAAAATGTTAGTACAGATGGAAAGATAAATGGTGTTTTGTTGTTGTTTTGTTTACAGAATGACTTGATTTATACTATGCTTTGCTGATGCGTGCCTGGACACAAAAAAAGTAGTGTTCTTTTACACGTCAAATGATAATTATACCATTTGATCAAGACAATCGAACGGTCTTTGCAAGTTGATGCGCATTCACGCTTCATTCGTGTTAAACGTGCATCTTAAGTAATTGTACTCGTTGCGACTAATTATTATTTTGATTAATGGTGAATTTAGACACTTTCTTTTTAATAAACAAAGAGAACAAGTTGGACTGGAATCATAAGTGATCCGACACGCAGTAGGCCATGGTCGCTGAATGCCATGAGTCTATCACCTTCTAGCTGAAGCACTTATATACTAACTGATGAAATTTTTTGCACGAGCCAGGGGGTTGTGAACTAGACAGATGTTCTACTGTAGATCAAGTTGAGTCAATGCAAAACTCACTGACAATCAACGTTTTACCATAAATCTAGTCTAATCAAGAAGCCCGTGTTGCCAACGTCAGGTGACCCACCTCCGCCATATGACTGCCTCCACCATCACCATCGATGATCGGAGCTCGCACTGTCATCGACGGTTGTATTTCTCACGGCCACTACTTAATAGTTGTATTTCTCACGGCCACTAATTACTATCAAACCTTCCTTCATGCGGGAGGTTATGTGGTTAAATGCTTGTGAGTGTAATTTGAAGGAAAATGGAGGGAATGCATTTGGGCATTAATTCATGATCACATATTGAAATAATTTATTAGGAAGAAACATCTTCCAGTTCAATTTTTTTTTTTTATTATTTTATATGATGAATCACGTCAAGAGTTTTTAAGGAATTATATGAGATGTAGCAAAGTTTTAAACATTCCGATAGCCATGCAACTGAGTCCCAATGTCACCATTGGTGACATACAATCATTAGAATATAAATCTCAATAAAAAAAAGTATGCTTTCAACGGTAACTATGAAAAGAAACATACTATCATCAATTGCATGACTTGACTGTGAGAATCAATCTTAGAAAACACTCGAGTTATACGTAGAGTGAAGGAAACAATGAATTGTAAGTAAAACCCTAAATTCAATAATGAAGTAATTGGCATGTTTTGGACCACTAGAATAAAAAAAAAAAAAAAAAGATCTCCCAATGGTAGTTAAACTGATTTTTATATGGCAAATTGAGAATCCTCTTAATGAAAAAAAGAAAACAATATACATATATAATACATATTTATATATGTATCGGAGGTCTAGATTGTACTGGGAAGATAGGTAGGCAAGAATCTAGGAATAAGAATGTTGGGAAGGGAAGCAAGAGAAGGACAAAGTGATGAGAGAGCACATGTGCATGCCCACGAGAATCCGCACGCGCGGTTCCACCGAGGTCAGCATTTGCACGTGCAGGTGTTTCTATGCCCCCGCCGTCCTCCCGCCCCTTCCCGTCATTTCCCCCCGTTCATACCTTTACACTCCACCTAGCGTACCCTCCCACCTCGCGACACATCATTTTAGTCACGTACGAAAACGTCCTAGCATGTCGTAAAATAATCTTCCAACATTACTGCACATCGTCCGAATTGAGTGACGAGTGATAGCTATAGTGAAATATAAAAGATTCGATGATTATTATAACTCTGTCGACATAGTTTGACAGGTCATGGCTCTTGTCTTTTAAAGATTGATGTGTGAAATCGGATGAAGAGTAAAGCAGAAGGGAGAATCGAGTACTTAGGATAAAGCGACGAGATTATTCGTCGAGGGCTTTTCAAGAGATAAAGCTTATTTCTGTCGATAAAGAAAAACTAAAATGCCAACAGATATATTTTTTTTTTGTAAAGCATGTCAATAAGCATATCGATACAGCGAATGCCAAGCCGTCTTGGCCATTAGAAAGTTTAACTCAAAAGCTTAAATTGGGATGTTCAAACATTGGCAGCACATCAGCAATGTTGGAACTCGGACATGAGGGACAGCCAAACTGATTGAACGGGTGAAGCTCGTCGGGTTTTTCGCCCCTTCGATTCGGATCAAAGAGGGCCGAGCCAATCGGACCGGTTAAGCAATGCAGGTTCTGGTCCCAGGCCCATGCTGGCAGATGAGCCCAGTCCAGAAAGATATATGGAGAAGAGAAAGTATTCTAGGAATCTGCTAACTTGGACCACCCATTTCATCGGTTCTTCAGCCCACAGCCTGGCAGGACCACCCGCAGATCATAAGAACATGGTCTAGAGATGATCATCTGGGGATCTGCAAGAAAAGAGCTTTGGTGTTTCCGGGGCTCCATCGCATCTTGCTCATGTCGATGTTCTTTGAATGGCCATGGTTTTTCGTCTGCTAAAACGGGGGCCTAAGAACTCTCTAGGTACCTTTTTTGCATCATTCCTGCACCCAGAAACGATGTATAATGTCGAATTCAATCATTCAAACATCACCATTTCCAACTTAATCATTGATTCTGTCTCGGTCAGCATCATGCAAAAGCATAGACCCACAAGGCCCATGCTAGAAGGAACAATCAAGGCAAAGGAAAGGAAAGTTCGGGGAACAGATTACACAAATCAAACTTGCGACGTGAAAGGATAGAACACAGGGTTTGGTCACGTCGCGTGGGGATCGCAATGTGCGAGTCGGGATTGGCACCGACCTCGCTGGCTATGTTGCGAAAGTTAGGGACAGGCGAGCCGGGTGAGAGCTCGGGATGGGTGGCTTGTTGGCGACTGGTGGTGGCCTACTGCTCACATGCCTGGCCAAGGCACTTGGTGGTGCTGGCAAAGATGAGGGAGGCCTGCTCTTATGATGTCCCTGTCCATGTCCATCTCCATGTCCATGTTCATGCACATGTCCCTGCACATGTCCCTGCTCAGGCGCACATTTCACCGGGCTTGGCCCCACGCTCACCGCCTTCTCGCATCGGCAGCTCGTCAGCAGTCCATTCCCTCTCCACCTACCTCCGCCACCCTCCCCGCCGCCGCCCCTCTCCAGCTCCTGCTGCAGCCGCAGCTGCATCCTGGTGAACTCTTCCACATCGGATGCGCTGACAGAGTAATTAGTCACGCTCCCCCGGTCCCACGATGTCCCTTCTGCCGTGGTGATGCTCCACGCGATGCTGGCCTCGCTTGGCTCATAGCCGTACTCAGTTAACCCATACCCGGCAGAGGATGGCGTCATTGGTTGGTCGTCTAGGCCGTTGTATAGGCCAGGCCCGGTACTGGTATTCGTCGAGAACCGTGGCCTTGCCTCATCGAGGGAGTCCCTCCGGCGATGGTACGGGACTGGATACGAAGTAGATTGAGTGGAAAAGCTCTCAATCTCAAACAAATCTGAGCTCGCATCGCTGGCCACCTCATCGTCCATAGCCTGGTTCTCTCTCGGGCCGAGGCTAGCTGGTGCGACAAGCAGTTGGTGGGGATGAGTATTGGACGTGCCAGATGGTTGGAACACTTCCAATGAATCCCGGGGCGGATCTATAGGGAGAGGAAGCAACGGATTAACAGATTTTTTAATAGATGATTGGCCATTTGGAACCGGCTTCAAAGGGGGCAATGATGAGGATGAAGACATCGATGGTTTCAACACAGGAAAGGTGAATCCCGCATTAGTGGTACCATCAATGAATGGCCTTCCTTGGGCTACGACCGATGCACGAACTTCGGGAGGGAAGTGATTCTCGGCTTCTGAAGAGATTCTACGAACGGAATTTGCGATCTTCTCGCCAGTTTTGCCCGTGTAGTAACGGGGTGTCGAAGTTGCCACTAAACTCTCCTTACTAGCTTCTGAAACAGCAGGAATAGAGAAGGCTTTTGTTTGAGCTATATCTGGCTGAACTTTGTAACCCCCACGTTCTTTCGATCTGGAGTTACTTAGGCGAGCCGGAGATCTCGGTTCCAAAGATCTCTCCTTCACCCGAACGGATTTCTTGCCCAAGCAAGGGCACTTTTGCTGGAAAAGTAGCCACCTCGGAGAGTTGCTAGTCCCTCTTTTCCTATCGGCTGCAGGGTCCTTGAGAGACACCGGTATCGCTCCAGGAGGATTCGTCAGGAGCCCGGTGTGGCTGTTCCAACTTGCCTCCGATGAAGCCGTGGGGGTCGCGTACGAACGGAAGGATCGAGCCCAGTAATTCCTCCCATACCCATCGGCGACGGATGAAGAAGCCGAGGACAATCTTGGGAGGAGCAGAGACGGGTCAGGCGAGTTCTCCTTCAGGGGAGAGATGACTCTAGGACGATCGGTGAATCCTTGGTCATTGGTTTCGTTGAAGTACCTCCGGGCATCAAAGATGCTGAGCTCGCAGTCATCGGCCCCGCACTGGTTGTGCTCTCGGGACGGTCTCTCGGGCTCCTCCTCATCCGACGGCGGCCTGAGATAGGAGGAGAAGGAGAAGTCGGCGGCGACCGAGAGATCCGGCTTGTGTGGGAAGGAAGAAGGAGAGGAAGAAGAGTGGACCAAAGAGGGTTTCATGAGACCAGAGATGGGCGGTGGTTTGGTGAAGCTGTTCTTTGAGGCTTTCATGATTGAGAAATCAATGGGTCAGATATAAAGAAAGTCCTTGGGTTCTGCAGACCCTCATGGTGTCTGTCTGCTGGAATAAGTAGGAGTTTGGTCGCAGAATTGTCCAAGGGCTTGTATCAATCATGGAGGGTTGGACGGTCTCGTATCAATAAGATCCACGTGATGCACCAAATTGAACTGAAACATGCTGAGTGTCAGTAACTATAGAGAGCAGGTCTCATTCTATTTGTTCAACATTCCCAAAGAAAAGAGATTTGACGGACCAACAATATGCCAAATATCAAAATTTAGTACGAATGGACACATAGAATGTCTATGGTAACACTTTTACTTCCGGAAAAAGTTTCTTTTCAAAAATAGTTCTTTTCTATTTCTACTTTGAGAAATAATTTCTAAGTAAAATAACATGTTTAGTAACTATAGAAAATTCATATTCTGAAATAGAAAAAGAATAAAACACGTTTAGTACGATTTATAAATTTTTGTATTTATTCGTTTTTTCTTTTTGCTTACGGACCACTAACCATTGCCCACCGCCGCACGACCAATGCTTGCTACCACCCAACCGCCGATTGTCGACCGCCGACCGTCACCGCCAATTGCCAACCGCCCACTGTCGCCGTCGATTGCCGACCGTCGACTGTCACCACCAATCGCCACTGTATGACCGCCGCCCACAGCCCATCAACCGCCGTTGACTGTTGGCGATCGGGGTGGCCGGTGGGTTGTAGGCTTGATCGTGTGGTGGCGGTCGGCAATGGTCTTGCGGCAATCAGCGGCGATGGTGGTCGTGTGGCAGTTGGGAGGTGGCGACGGCGGTTGTTAGGCAACGAGGGTGGTCAATGGGCTGTGGGTGGCGGCGGGTGATGGCAATGACGGTCGCCGTTGGTTGCAAGCGGTTGACGATGGTTGGCGGTTGGCAGGCGGCCAGCGGTGGTCGCAACAAGGAAGAAGAACGAAAGAAAAATATAAAAGAAAAAATCGGCTTATTTTTAGAAATTGTTCCAGGAAATAAGAAGCTACTTTTTTGTGTTTTTTGTTTCTGTTCCAAATCTATTCATCGATTACTTTAAGTTGGTATTACCAAACAGATTTATGTTCTTTTTTTGTTATGGAGAATAAAAGAACAGAAATTTAGAGAAATAAAAACGTTACCACGCAGGCCTATAAATGCCAAAACTTTTAAAAAGTATACTTAAGTATCACTTTTAAAAAAAAAAAAAAATTGGACACTTAAGTGTCAATTCCGACGAGATTTGCCTGAAAACTAACGTGATGCTATTTTATTACTAAAACCATCCATGTGGCTTGCTGGAATGTCTACTCAGTAATTCTTGTCCCAAAATGACGTTGTTTTGAGCTTATTTAGACACATTTGTGCCGTGTGAATAAATCTTTTTTATAGAAATGCCGCATCATTTAAAATTTTGGTCAAAAAATGCCACGTCAGCTATTTGACTGCAAATTATCACCACCGTTGGCACTTACGTGTTCATTTCCTATCCAATTTTGGTATTAATGTGTTCACCCGTATCGAATTTTGATACTTGGGGTGTTCTTCTTCCAAGATTTGATTGACTAACTGATATTCAGCAAGATCTTGTGAAGCCCCAATCTCAGCGATTTGCTCCTGTCGAGTTCTCACATCTAACAAAGATGTAGACTTATTGAATACGCCGTTTCTTGAGGGTTTGAAGTTCATGAACAACGGGATCAATGCTCGCTTATGCTCCACGGATATTTGTGACATGAACGAGTCCGATGAGCTTGGCGCGTGCATGGTTCACGAGGTTACAAGATCGTTTGAAACAAGATTTGTGAGTTGGGTGATGGACATATCTTGTCACATACAAAAGCATGTGATCTACTACAAAATTATTAGTCCAAGGATTTTGACTCTTTATACTTTCCGAGAGGTGTTGGGGCTGCCCGTCCCATTGCCACGGTGTAATTTTGACCTAATTATGGGTTTTGAAGATAAGGGACTTCACTCGTTTTAAACGGGAAGATAAGATGGTATCTTTCCTTTTTCTTCTTTTCTACGACAAATTGAGGGGTTCGGTTGGATCTATTCAAGCAATTTCGAGATCAGTTGATGTCAGTAAATATCATGGAATTCGGCAAAATTCGCAGTAAGTTTAGACTTAGCCATGTTGTTGTCATACAAGAGAGAAAATAGACAAAAAGAATCATATCATCAATTTTCGTTAATTAAGTTGGACGAAGTTGCCGAAATAATTTGTTTAATAAATTTCAGAATTTGATTGCACTTTTTGTACATTTTATAATGTAATTGCATTATTGTGACAAGTTTTAACACTTTCAGTGCATTTAGTCTCTTTTTTTTTTTTTTTTTAACTTGTTTATTTGCTTTATTTCAATTTTGTGTATGCATAATTGGCCCGTTTGAGCGCTGAAATTGCTGACCCTTGAAAAAGGAGTCGGGCCAAGTGGACCCGCAAGTGTCAAGCCGGACCTACCCAACAAGACAAACGAGAAAGATAAAAAATAAAAATTGTGACCCAAAGGTGTGGCTGACAGAGTTTGAGATGACGTAGACCATATATACGCCTCATATCTCATGGACTTAGCTTGAAATCATAAATCACGTGAGAAATTATACGCACCACATTTACCATATGTATGAATTACATGTTACATGCCGACTGTTCTCGTCACTATTAACAATAAAAGTCCATAAATTACAATAAAAAATCTTTAGTTTTACTATTAACCATATATGCGCAAATTTGGATAAGATTATATTCGGTATCCTGAGTACACTTATGGTGGAATGAAATTGGATAGGCTATGATGGGGTACTCCACGTACTCTTTGGCCCCAAGACAAATAGGAGGATGTGACTTATACGGGTGAAAAAATAACGAAAATGGAATGAGAAAAATATTGAGAAAAGAGGGATAAAATGTGGAACTCAAAAAAACATGAGAATTTTCCTTAGTTCCATGTAGGAAACCTAAAGATCGCACCGGTGTACTAAAGTAAGGTCGCATGTCCAAGTAGGTCTCTTCATTTCATAACTCTAACAATCATTAGCAGCAAATGCATAATCTCCATTCAAATTGACTATATGTCGAACAATACATTAATAAGAAATGGCCATCTCGGGTTCTTTTCAGTTTACACAGACGGGTTCTCTATATAGGACGGAAAAAAAATCCTCTTTTACAACTCTTAACGTTCATACTTTTATAAACTTGTAGCATTGCAATTGCTCACTGGTGATTTCACATGAATAGAGGCCCCAAGACGAGACGACCAAGACGACCATACACCACAACAATACATGCAACTTTCCAAAATGATGAGTTCATTCGTAGAGCTGGTTATGTAATCTTTAACATATTATTTTGTCGAACATGGTTGTTTTGATGCGGCTTTCCTTGTAAAGTTGTCTCTCTTGACTAGAAGGACCTGTCCTCCTTCGCCTCTCCTTTCATCCTCCACCACAAGAAGGGGATTCTCACGACAGAGATCCAAAAAGTGGAGCCACGAATGAAGAGACTGATCCCAGGAATTGAATATGAATACGAATTCTGCTTTAATCCCTCTCTCACCAATCAAGCACAACCGTCCATGGCATCCCTGACGCTCTCTCTCAAGCTCCCAAACCCTCTCTCCTCATCATTCTCTCATCATCATGCAGGCGCAGGGTCGTCCACCAACTCAACGTCACATGCTCTGCTTTCACTCCTCACCGCCGCCCGACTTCACAGCCACTCCTTGTCTTCTCCTCTCTCCCGCTTCTCCTCCAAGACTACTCCTTCGAACCCCACAAGGCCCACTTTCTCCTGCAAATCCTACCGGTTCTTGGACGACCGTGAAGAAGACGACGACGGCGAAGAATTGGATGATTGCAGCTTCGGCGAAGCCGTGGCGCTGTTCAACAGGAGAGAGTACTACAAGTGCCACGACTTCCTCGAGGCGCTATGGAACAGAGCCGAAGAGCCGAGGAGGACTCTCGTTCACGGGATTCTGCAATGCGCCGTCGGGCTTCATCACCTCTTCAACCAGGTCCCTTTTGGGTGTCAAAAGACCTTTTGGTTCTTTATCTTTCTTTTCTGTGCGTGTGTTCATATTGACGCGAGGGAGATGATGTGATGGACAGAACCACAGAGGGGCGATGATGGAGTTGGGAGAGGGGCTTTGCAAGCTGAGGAAGATGGACTTCGAAGATGGTCCGTTTCATCAGTTCGAGAGGGAGGTTTCTGCGGCTCTGGACTTCATTTACCAAACTCAGATTGAACTGGCAGCCTGTGAGTGAATTCACCTCCACCATTCAAATTGAGGGTCAAGGGTTCTTGGCACGGCGGGGTTGACCGACGCTTGCTCGTGGTAGTTTGATTGGGCCATTAGAGCGAATGAACTGACTTTGATTAAGTAGAGCGAGCCAGCGAAAGGACTAGATTTAAAAAGGAAAAAAAAATGCAGATGCAACAAAAGCTAGAAGACAAGTTTAGCCCGTAACGAAAGATTCTCTTAGGATATACGACGAGAGCCAGCAGACCATACATGACGGTCCACTTATATCCCAAGGGGTTCATACAAATTGTTGTATTCGCCTTCCTCACTCAAAATCTGAGGTTCAATCCTCCATACTTCCACAACTTGCAGCTACATCTCTTAGATCATAGGCTTTTCAGTCTCAACCCCACGCGATTTAGTTCGGTGCTTAATCAACTCCGGGCCATTAGACTGTATCACTGAACTTTTAATGTGTATCTTTCTTTTCTAGACTTCTCATGTCTTCTACTGTATTCATGTTTCCGGGGGAAGATTTCCTTAAAGATGCAGGAAGAATGGAACAAATGAACAGATATTCTTTTGAACTTCCTGCAGGTACTGAGGAACTGTGTATTGCAATGGATAGATCAGAGAGATCCTACCAGCTTCTAGGGGGCTATGGTGCTGGGCAGAACCTGTATCGTCTAGAACTTGACCATGACGCGAAGATATACATTGTTTTCTGTCCGGAGAGAGACTATATGAAGACTGTGTCACCACCTCAGATTAAGCTTCCGACTCTAAATGCATCCGAAGAAGATTTTCTCAATTTCAGGTGAGTGCTTGTGACATTGCGGGAGAATAAGGAGACAAAAAAAAAAAAAAAGAGATGACAGTTAAGAGAGGGCTTGGAACCGGCAAAAAGAGCTGAGCATATTCTAACTTTTTGTGTACGTCATTAGGTGCCTATAGATGCACGCCATCTAGATTGGTCTGAAGTACATGATTGAGGTCTTTACAACTTATTACACAGCAAAAAGCATCTCTTCTGGGTCCATCAGTCCTCTCATTTAAACGGGAAAGAGATGAGGACTCCATAAGGCTAATTTGTCAACATTTCTTTGATGAAATCAGTCGAATGGGAATGTCTCTTCTAAATAAATGAGTGGTACTTCTAAGCGTTGGGACATAAGTCTCCATGCCAATTGGATTTGACTGTAAACGGTGGACTATTGAGAATTTTGGTATTTGATCAGCACCAACCAAACAATGACGCAAATAGGACTTGTCAAAACAATCAATTAGTAGCTTGAATTTCCCCTTCACAAAGCAGGATCAAGTTTATGATTATTACGTTTCACCAGCATATACTGTCGGAGGGCTAAAGAATAAGCAGAGCGAAGGACTGGGACAGAACCATGATTTAGTCACATAAGAAAACCAAATTCCAGATTGAGAGGACAAATGCTTGAGGGACCAAAGAAAAGCAATTCTTTTCCAAAAAGCAACACCATCCACGGCTTGAAACTTTATGTTCCATGCCGACAAGTTAGTTCTCCTTCCCACCATCAGCTACAGTAGAGCACAAGAAACCTGCTTATGGAGTTCAAAAATTCCAGCAACAACATGATCAGGAAAATAAGATTGACATTTTAGCAGATTATAAAAGCAGATGATAGTAGTTCTTTGGGAAGATTTTATTGCCATAACATGCTTGTGATTCTACACCTCACGATCCTTATGGGATGTCGCTTAATTAATAATTTATTGAACCTATAACTGAAACACTCATTCCAAAAATATATGAATGTGGAGTGTGTAGAGAGAGAGAGAGAGACCTCGTAAAGCATTGTTCTCATCTATCTCAACATTGCACTACTATCTTCACGAGTAATTTTGACATCTTGTTTCTTCTGGTAGCTGAAGTAGATGAACTGAATAAGTATCTGGACAAGATGTTAAGGATCCCTGTTGGACAAAGATCATCTTGAGCAACATCTGTTACTGAACAGATCCGTAAGTTCGACGTTGATACATTTGTAATTGGATTGACAAGGATACAAAAATGTCCAGAAGGGCACAACCGCTTGATTCCACCAGCCAAGGTAAATTTGGCCTGATTTTTGACCAGTCTAAGCTGCTGACTAGTATACTGAAACACAGACAGATCCCATATCAGCAAATGAGAGAAATGATGAGTTTATGAATAGAGATGCATAACATGCTGCGACGATGGGTTTTGATTACCTTGCTACATAGGTAATGTTTCCAATCAAAGCAAGAAGGAACATCCATGGACTGAGTCCCTACAATCAGATAGAACTTTCAGCAATTATTATTTAAATCAACACATATTCAGTGTTCCTTGAGATGCAGCTAATCATGAGACAATGGAATTTTGACTGAAGCACAGTGTTTTCCTCCTTCAATGAGCATACGTGAATCTCCTGTGTTTTGGGGATTTTGGGATCTTCAATCCACAAATATGTACATGAAAGAGATGGGCAAGAAAAGGAAAATGCAAATGGTCAGTCCTCAACAGAAATCAATCACAAATTGCTCGGGACCCTATCAGATGAACTTAATGAGTTCTTGGGTTCAATGTCACAAAATATTTAGAAACTACCATATGAATCAAAGATCTCACCTCAACTTTTCCCCTCCTGATCTGCAAAAAGTGCACAAAACACTGAACATTAGACTTACATCTCAACCTCGCTTATCAATTAGAACAATTCTGATGATATGCAAATGTGGCTTCTCTTTTTCATCATAATAAATTAAGTACAAGACAGAAAACTTTCTGCCGCTAGTATGCTGTATAAAGACAGAATGCAGCAGGATAGAGAGGAAGTATGCCTCATGTGGGCTAGGAAAGTGCATCCAACCATTTTAGACAAATAGCCAGGGTTACAATAATATAGAATTTCATAAATTTATAAACAGATGCGTATATCTCACATTTAAGCATATCTGAGGAAGCCTTCCGCCCATGTAAATAGCTGCCATTGCCCAACCGAGGAAAGTACCAACTCCACTATTTCCGGCAAAACCGTTTTCTTGAAACATCCCATAATTAACCTGATACCATTGACCAATCATACATGTGACATTGAAAAATCCCTATGCAAGAAGAAATAGTCAAGACAGTTCATTCTTTCTTAAGCACTCCTTGTGCAAGGTTACTTTTGCTTTCCTTTTACATGGACATTCTCAATTGATCTAAGTGCTTCCTTTTTCATCAGAATGAGAACTAAACTATCTTGATTGGTAAAGCAAAAACAGAATCCATCAAATGATCAACAATAAGTGAAACAACACAGAATGGAACTACGTCAAACCATGTGAATAAAGATCTGACATTGTCAATGGAACAAAATGTCACTATGAATAGGCTTTTGATAGCTAATCATGGATTAGGCTTTCCACCCATCAATTGCTGATACACAGTGGACTTTAGATTTTGTAGTGCCCTACAGGCTTACTGGACAGATGATCTGAAAATCAAATTCACCTGCAAAAGCTTTCTTCCAACTTGCATGATGCGTCCACTGTGTTTCTTGGAAACAGAACTTGCTCTGTCTTTAACTGGCTTTGGGAGATTGAAAGTGCCAAAAAACATAACTAGAGAGACCTGCAGTAAACTAAGCCAATAAATGACTTTTAACTGCTGATGAACATCACATCAGTATAATACCAAAGGTGTGGGAAGAGGATACCAGACATAGCATGTTTTTGGTCTTCGGTGATGGCGCAGACTGTTCTGACAAATCTCCAGCAAGCAACGGCTCTTCAATCGTACCTTCATTATCAGCATTGTTGGGACTCATCCTTAGTGGAAAATAAAATCCTGCTGGTGGTGTATGGCTACTTGACAAAGATCTTGCTGATCTGAAACATACGATTATTCTGTGTCATAGTTGCATAAGACAACCCTTATGCCTTGAGGCAATTTCATTCACTATGGAAAATTGTGCTCTCTCTTGCACTAGAGAACATTGCCACTATATTCCAAAAAGACTAGCAACTTTCAAGCAAAATAGATGAAAAATCTTCAGCCAGAGCGGCAATCTAGAGTTGCAAAATTGTTATCATCAGGTTTAAAACAATTGCAATGCAGAAAAGGACTATTCTCCAATGATGGAAGAGATAATGCCAAAACAATAACAGACAATAAGTTCTATTCTTTTAGCAAACGTCCCTTTTCTATATGATAAAAGTGTGAGAATATCTAATGATCAAAGCCAGAGATAAAATTTTTATTCCAGAGCTACTCCACAACAGCACATTAGTGTATCTTTTGACCATTTAGACAAATGCATGATACCCTATCATACTCCGAAAGTATTAGTGATAGCCAAAATAAAAGTTGAATGATTGTATCAGCCACAGCTCCTGAAGGAAACATTCTCCGAGCTTAGTTAGGTCATTAATATCCCTATTTCTTGCAGCCAACTCTCTGATTAGCATTTTCATCATTCTTTTTATTTTATACTCATGTGCTCTCAAATGTGAAAGAGTCTTAAATTATATGGAACTAACCCGACAAACTTTAAATTGAACAAATAGTGGATGCTTGAAAGAGAAGCCAGGCAGAAATTCAGATGATAGAGAAATTTGGAGAAAGAGATTTAAGTACGCATAATATAATCCTTGTTGAGGTGAAGCATTTGTTGGAAGTGCTGGAAGAGGAATTGGTGAGCTCAAAACACTTTGTCTATCAATGGTGTCAGACCCATTTTGCAATCTCTCAGAGCTGTTGTGTTGTTTCACACTGTCTTTGTGAATGCTTAGTCTATCATTTCCCGCCGATTCAATCTTCTTAGGCTTGGGACCCTAAATTTTACACCAGAGGCAATAGAAGGTTGAGTGTGCGCAAAAGAGAAGAGAAAAATTGTAACATCTGGCAGTAATTCCACAGCAAACCATCTGTGACTGTCATTAGAAAAATAAGTCATTGTCAAATGGGAACCTCTAATATACTAGACCATTTGGGCAAGGAATGAGCTGTGATAAGTTGATAAGCTTCTTTCCCTAATACCTGCTATGATATTAAGATGAGCAGCACAGTCGTTGGTCAACAAAAATCCATTGGCCATTGATTCTCATTTAAATCTGCATGCATCATCCAGTTCTGAGAAAACAGAGTAATTGAAATTGGATGGACCTAGACAACTTAGGACGGCAGATAATGCTTAAAGTCTGAATAGTAGTTTTAGAAAGGAGGCTACTAGAAACAGATAGAGAAAGATAAGAATATGCGAAAAAAATTTAGATAATTATAAAACTACAGATCGTTGAAGAGCAAATCTGCCTCCCTGAATTCTATCTCAAAGATATCCTTGAATAGGTTATTGTTTTGTGGAAAAAAAAAAAACAACTAATTTCCAAGCAGGAAGAGTTGCTTCTGTAATTCCAGCAGAATATGCAGTTCCAATATGATCTTCAAAAGATAAGTGGTAGTCTGAAATTTATGCAAAGAGTTAGCAAGAAAAAAGCATTTTCATGTTATTACCTTGCAGAATGGCCGCCTGTGCTTCAACCGAGGGTAGATGTGACCATAGTAAACAGTTTGCCCAAAGATAGCCAATGTAGCGATAGTATACAGCTGCACATTGTATTGTCTCACCCATTTCCAGCAATATGGGAAAAAAATTGACAGAAAAGAACTGATCATGAGCAAAAGAATAGGCTTGAATCTCATACCACTGCCATGTAGTATTGTGTGGGAAGCTGCAAAAGCAAGCAAAAATGTCATGCTGGTAAACAAGCAAAGGTGGTTAATGCCTTTGAACAAGAATAGTGATATTTAGGGGTTCACCAGTGTACACTTCCACATATTGCTAGAAGTTATCGCACAAACCACATGTTCTATGTACATATATATCCTCGATGACTTTGGTTAAAAGCATTGTTGAGAAGAGCAGATAAAACATAAGACAATAAAAACTCACCGTGGCAGGTTCCAGCATGCAGCCAAAAAGGTTGAACAAATCCCTGTATTATAAGATGGGGATATAGAACGAATCAACACAGTATATTCATGCCTCGATGCACCAAGAAAGTGAATATAGAATTAACCGAGTAAGAATTTTCATGCCACGATGCACCAAAAAGCAAGTACTGGAATGAAGTTTCTCTAGCGAGTGTCATGGCCCATCAATGAAGGATTTTGAGCTGAAAAAACAGAGAATACTGAATTGGCACATCCTTTGCTGAAACTCGCGTAAATTAGAACATTATTTCGTGGAGAATGAATGCAGTAAGCTTATCAACTCGATGTAGATACTTCCACTGAGAATGGTTTAGATGGATCGGGACATCTATCATCGCAAAAATCCTGAAGGAGATTTTACAATCTCATGGCCTATATAATGACAGTTCAAGATATTTTTCTCCCAAATTCATTGAAACAAAGTAGAAAAGCCCGACCCGCAAGCTGCTGTTAGACAGTAGGGATTTTGACATTTGCTACAACAGTCCTTTTTCAGGCGAGAGTAGAGACAATCACCAAAAACATTCGAAACAAGTAGCAACGTTTGTGCACATGATGAGAAAGCATGGTTGGTACCGTCAAGAAACTATACTCCAAAGAGGCATTTTCAGATTACCCAAGTATCCATGTCGTCAGGAAAGCAAGGGAAAGACCCTCCGCGGATTTCAGCTTGTAATTCGTGACGATCTGCGGTATCTCGGCGACGCCCCAGCTGACGACACTGACCACGCCCAAGGACAGAGATACCCCGTCCTTCGTGCTGCATAGGCAGTACTGCATATGCTCTCTAAACCACTGCGCGCAATGCCGACCGGCCGGGCACTGAGGCACGTCGCGTCGGAGCAGTCCCATCGCATCCGAACAACGTGCGGTCGACTCGATCTGGGCACGAGGAGAAGATGACATATATATCAAGGGAATGTAAGGAGGGAAAGATACGGAGCCATATATCAAGGACGCATAAGATTGACCCACACATAAAAAGGGAAACCGTATTTTTCCCTCCAATCGAAGATGGAAACCGAATCGCCACCCACCCCGTCCGTCCCCGAAAACGAACTGCCGAGCAAAACCAGGCATCCGGCGTCGGCGTCGTAACGGAGAAGGGTAACTCAAAAGACGAAGGAAAAAAAAAAAAGAGGCGCATGCAAAGCCGGCGGCGCTGTGTCTTTCTCGACGGAAACCTCCGTCGCCGCCGTCGAAGAGCCGAAAAGGATCAGCTCCGAGGGGCGACGTCATCGGAGTGTTTTCCTACCGAAACTGTACGTAACCACCAGTGAAGGACGACACGCGACGGGATGGCCGGAGGACGCGGGTTCGGGAGGTGATTGAAAGGGAGAAGGAAAGGAAGGAAGAGAAGTTGAACATGTTGTATGACCCCCCAAAAGAAGAAGAAGAAGAAGAAGAAGAAGAAGATGAACATGTAGAGAGAGGCGCGATCATACCTCTGAAACCCAGCTATGGCGAACGGCGGCGCCCGCGGCGGGAGCTCGACGGAGGAGCGGAAGCGCGTTCGCGGCGAGCCGAGCGGGGGAGGGAGGGAGGTCGTCTGCTTCCTTTTACGTGAACAGAGTCATGCGATGCGAGGTCGTTTACATGTGGCCGCGTCGACTTCGCTGATGACGTAATGAGAAAATAGGCCTCACCCCCTAAAAAGCCCTCTATGTTTAGCTCTTATTACGACTCTACTTTCAACTTCTTTTTGTCACACAGAAAAACCCCCCAATTTTAAGTTCAATCTCAATTTCACCTTAATTTTTTTTTCCATCTCATAAAAAACCATCAACTTTAGGTTTAGTACCGATTCTATCATAAATTTTTCTGTCTCGTAAAAAATCCAAGCTATAGGTCCATTTTCAATTTTACTCTACATGTTTGTTCATTAAAATATTTACAACATTTACTTGAGTCCAAAATCTGCCTTCATTAACCCTTCATCAAAATCGCTCTCAGGGATTTTGAGCTTAAACTTCGATCTTTCATGCTTGGGAATGTTTTGTCTCTCGCGGTCGAAGAGCTCGCGATTGAAATGCTCCAACAGCTCGCGCTTGGGAGTTTTTTATCACTCAATTGTAGACGAGAAATTAAGAAAGAGGATTAATGGGGCAGTCTTGTGACTCAAACAAAAGTTTGTGGTTTTTTACAAGACTGTAAAAATTTTAGGGTAAATTTAGGAGAAGACTTTAAGTTGGGGGCTTTTCATAGGACAAAAAAACATTTAGAGTAAAATCGAGATAAGACTTAAAGTTAAGGGTTTTTTATGGGATAAAAAAATGTATGGTAAGATTGGGATTAGACCTAAAATTGGAAGCATTTTAGGTAGAATTGGGACGAGAGTTAAAAGATGGAGTTTTTTTAAGGTATTATCAATTTACCAAGGCGGTTCCCACATCCTTATTTCCCTTAAAGCCCAAATCAAGATTTTTTTGTCCTTTTTCATACGTTGTACTAATCTTGAGATTTTAAATGCTGATCACATACTATTGTGGTCACGCACTTCCTCTTTTATGACGGATCTTTTTTGTAGCTCGTGAAGGGCTGGCATGATAACGCTACTTAAATGACGGCATGCCATTGTCATTAGAGGTGCTTGGACCTAATTTTAACTTCCAAAAGGCTAATATCGATCTTGATACATTGAATGTGTATCTAATGGTTTTTTATGATCGACAATCATAAACAATCGTCACATGCACCTGCACAGTAAACGCCATGTAGTCTCCCGTATCGTTAAGATTATATGTGAGTGCTACCTTCAGCCCCACATTTTCTATCGAATTAATTGATTTGAGTCATGATTACTCCATCCTGTCTTACAAGTCAATAACGTTATGGTTGGTAGTCATAATAAAATTCGAGAATATAATAAATTATCATATTTTATATTTTGTGTTTTGATATAAGAGGGATATATCATGAATAATATAAAGATAGATAGGATTTCCAAGTTCCATAATATAAAATCTATTTTTCTTGACCAACAAACTTATAAAATCAATAAATTAAAATATTATTTGAATATAAATAGTATTTTAATTCTAATATAAAATTTCATTTTTTATTTGGTCCTATTTTTATTTATATATACAAATTTATTTCTAGCTTATAATATAAATTCAATATATGAACATATATTTAGTATTTATATTTATTATATATTTTAGGTATTTTAGTATTGTAGGTATATGTGTATAGTTTACTATTTAAAAAATTTCATTAGAGAATGATGGAAGGGAAAAAAAAAAGAAAAGAATTAAAAATAGACAGAATTTTTTTTTTTAAAATAGCAAATAAAAATGAAGTAGGCAAAATTATAACGAGAGATTCTTATCATATCCATTTGTGCAATTTTTAGATTCATTTACATTGATATGTCATTTATATCAAATAATGTACAAGATTTACTGCGATTCACTAAACTATTAATATAATATAACAAAATGAATCTAAAAATTGCCAAATATATTAAATTATGTAAAAGATTTACTGCGATTCACTAAACAATTAATATAATAGAAATAGAAATCTAGATTAACGAATATAACCTAAGTGAATCGAACACATTATTCTCTTCGTGGAAGATAGATGACCCTTTACCATTACACGAGCCACCTTGGTTATGCACTTTACTTTTCGAGTTACTATGTTTTAGGGTGTGTGTGATCCTAATTTGTCTCACTTTGTGATTATCGAAACTACGCTTACATCAAAAGATATAACTATTTCCGCCCACTCTCTTCATCAAGCAACCACTTGATTCATGAATGTTAAATAATCACACGCGAAACGTACACTCAATTCATTACAAAACAAGAGGACCAATTCATTACAAAACAAGGTCCTCTTTTTCATTCGCACGTGTCTCAATACTAATTACACGTTATTAGGCAATTCACCTGTGTTTTCATGATGAACTTTTGAATGGGATAATAACTAAAATCGTGACACTTTTTATTACTAAGAGGTGTACAAATTTACAAAGTATTTTGGGTACCTTGGAGCCTTTGTTTGTGTAACCGACTGATTTCAAAGTAATTTCAAAACTCTATACAATAGCTTTCAAATTTCAAAAATTTAGAAATGTTACGGATGATATAGGTTTCAAGGTAAAGCAAATTATTCATCAACTTTAAAACTGCACACCCATAATTCAAAGTTATGGGTTCCAACCGAAACTCATATGATATTACATATAACATGCACTAGATCGATGAGCTCTAGATACAATTAACAGTCAACACTAATGCACTTCTTTGATCTGGCTTTGAATTATACAAGCAATAGGAAAATTTATCGCATCATCAAGGTTCACGTGAGCCCTCCCGATCTCAACCTTCACATCTATAGAGCGGACACAAGGTTCACATCAACAGTTGATGCACAAACTCTATCTTGCACGATACTTCTTTCAGTGTCTCGACAAATGTCAGCGGTTGATAAGAAATCTCATTTTCATAAATCAATAATTGAGATTAATCGAAATACCGATAAGAATATTATGGGGCAACGGATCCGCTTCCGTGGCCGTCCACCCAATGCATTCTCCGTTGTATTTGATGGGCCTTAATATGGTCTAAATTAGCGGCTAACCAGAAAATCTCTACTTTTGGGCCTAATTTTCACTGCATGTTTCGGGCCTCATTTGGGTCCAAAAAAAAGATATAATGCGGTGCCTCATTAATGTCCTTTACTGTAGACACGTTTCCCTGGAGAAGTTTTTCCTAAGGATGCAAAAAGAATGGACCAAATGAACAAATATTCATTTAAACTTTCTGCAGGTACTGAGGAACCGTGCATTGCAATGGATGGATCAGAGAGATCCTACCAGCTTCTAGGCGGAATATGGTGCTGGGCAGACTCTGTATCGTTCAGAACTCGACCATGAAGCGAAGATATACATCGTCTTCTTCTATGCGGACAGAGACTACACGAAGGATGTGTGACCGCCTAGGGTTAAGCTTCCGACGCTAAATGCGACCGAGGAACAACTTCTCAATTTCAGGTCAGTGCTAGTGACACTGAGGAAGGATAAGGAGACAAAACAAAGAGAGGACAGTGAAAGAGGACTCGGAACCGGCAGAAAGAGTTGGGCACGTTCTAATATTTTGGGTACATGATTAGGTACCAATTAGATGCACGCCATTTAGGTTGGTCTGATCTATATCATTGAGGTCATCACAACTCATCCCACATGAAAAGGCATTTCTTCTGGGTCCTTCAATCCTGTCATTAGAATGGGAAAGGGAGTAAGGGCTCCATAAGGCCAATGGGTCAACAGTTCTTTAATGAAAATCGGTCGCATGGGCCCGTCTCTTCTAAATCATCCGAGTGGTTCTGTGAAGTATCGGGACACAAGTCCAGTTCCTTCCACATTGGAGTTACTCTAAATGTATGGACCATTGACAAATTCAGAATTTGATCGAACACCAGCCAAACCATGTCAGCAATTAGGACTTGTCAAAACAATCAATTAGTAGCTTCAGTTTCCCCTTCACAAAGCACGATCACGTTTAATCATGTTGTGCCAGCATCCTGTCAGAGGGCTAAAGAGCAAGCAGAGGGAAGCATTGGGAGAAAACCAAGACTTAGCTGTGTTAGGAAAGCAAATTCTCAAATTTAGAGGACAAATGCTCGAGGGAATGAAGAAAATAAATTCTGTTCCAAAAAGAAATGAGTATCCACATGCGTCGAAACTTTATGTTGCATGCCGACAGAGTTCGTTTCCCTTTGCCAAGATCAAAAAGGAGATCTGAATTTTATTCACGTCACCTCTGGTAAAGCACGTGAAATCGGCTTATGGATCTCATAAATTCCTGCAACACATGATCAGAGAAAAAACATCGAAGCAGATGATAGTAGTTCCTGTGTAACATTATTAGTGCCATAATATGCTTGAGATTTCTGCACCTCAAAGTTCTCAAGATGTAGCTTAGTTTAAGATGTATACTGAACCTATAACCAAAACACTCATGCCCAATGTATGCATGTGGAGTGTGTAGGGAGAGGGAGAGAGAGAGAGACCTTGTAAAGCGCTGTCATCATCTATCTCAACACCGCACCACTATCTCCACGGGCAATTTTGACATCTTGTTTCCTCCAGTAGCTGAAGTAGATGAACTGAATAAGTATCTGGACAAGACGTTAAGGATCCTCATTGGGCGAAGATCAGCTTGAGTGACATCTGTTACTCAACAGGTCTCTAACTTAGATTTTGATACATTTGTAACTGGATCCACAAGGATACAAGAATGTCCAGAAGGACACAACCGGCTGCATCCACCAGCCAAGGTAAATTTGGCCTGATTTTTGACCAGTCCAAGCTGCTGACTAGGATACTAAGACACAGATGAATCCCATATCAGCAAATGAGAAAGCAATTATGAGATATGGAATCGAGATACATAACATGTTTAACAAAATAGGTTTTAATTACCTTGCTACATAGGTAATATTTCCAATCAAAGCAAAAAGGAACATCAATGGATTGAGTCCCTACAATCACAAAAAACTTTCAGATGATGCAGCCATCATTAGACACGGCACATTTGGGTTTGGGGATTAGGATCTTGAATCCACAAATATGTATGTGCAAGAGACCGGGGCAAGAAACAGGAAAACGTAAATGGCCAGTCCTCAACCTCAGTCAATCCCAAATTACTTGGGACCCTATCGAATGAATACCATGGGTTCTTGTGTTGAATGTCACAAAAAATTTGACAAACTACCAGATGAATCAATATCTCACCTCAACATTTCCCCTCCTGATCTGCAAAAAGTGCACAAACCACCAAACATTAGACTTACAACTCAACCTAGCACACAAGTAGAACAGTTGTGATGACAAGAAAATGCAGCTTCTGTTTTTCATGGTAAGGAATAAAATCATAATAGATTTCTATAAATCAAGTGCAAGATAGAAAACCTTCTGCCATTTGTCTGCTGTTGAATGTGGTAGGATAGAGAATAATTATGCACTCACGTGGGCTTGGCAAGCAAATCCACCCATTTTAGACAAAAGGATTGAAGAGAGCAAAAATCCTCCTTTTCAGGCTTATGAGAGTAATAGAGCTTCATAGATTTCAAAACAGATAAGTAAACCTTACATTTAAGCAAATCTGAGGAAGCCTTCCGCCCATGTAAATAGCCGCCATTGCCCAACCAAGGAAACTACCAACTCCAACATGTCCAGAAAAACCATTTCCATCATTAACCTGATTCATTTACCAATCATACATGTGAATTAAAATCCCTATGCAAGGAGAACTAGTGAGAGACAAATCCCTATACTGTAAGCACTCCTTACGCAAGGTTTACTTTGCCTTCCATTTTACATGGGCATTCTCGACTGATCTAAGTGCTTCCTTTTTCATCATAATGAGAGCTGAACTATCTTGACTGGTAAAGCAAAAATAGAATCCACCAAATGACCCAAGAATCAACACAGAGAGGAACAACGCAAAGCCATGGGAATGGAGGTCTGACATTGTCAATGAAGCAAACTGTCACTATAATTAGGCTCTTGATAGCTAATCATGGATTAGGCTTTCCACCCATTAATTGCGGATGCAGCAGTGGACTAGATCTTGTGGTGCCCTACAGGTCTATTGGAAAAATCATCTGAAAATTGAAATCACCTGCAAAAGCTTTCTTCCAACTTGAATGACACGTCCACTCTGTTTTCTGGAGACAGAACTTGCTCTGTCTTTCAATGGATTCAGGAGATTGAAAGTGCCAAAAAATGTAACTGCAGAAACCTGGAGTAAAATAAGTCAATAAATGGCTTTTAACTGCTGATGAACATCAGCATAATACCAAAGCTGTGGGAAAAGTATACCAGGCATAGCACGTTTTTGGTCTTCGGTGATGGCGCAGACTGTTCTGACAAATCTCCAGCAAGCAACGGCTCTTCAATCGTACCTTCATTATCAGCATTGTTGGGACTCATCCTTAGTGGAAAATAAGATCCTGCTGTTGGTGTATGGCTACTTGACAAAGATCTTGCTGATCTGAGACATACGATTATTCTCTGTCATAGTTGCATAAGACAACCCTTATGCCTTGAGGCAATTTCATTCGCTATGGAAAATTGTGCTCTCTCTTGCACTAGAGAACATTAATAGCCACTATAGCAGAAAGCATCATTCTTTATTCTAATATTACAAAAAGACTAGCAACTTTCAAGTGGAATAGATTCAAAATCTTCAGCTAGAGCAGCAATCTGGAGTAGCAAAATAATTATTATCAGGCTTAAAAAAACTGTAATGCAGAGGAGCACTATTATCCAATAATGGAAGACATAATCCCAAAACAAGAACAGAGGATGAGCTCTAATCTTCTAGCATATGTCTCGTTTCTACAGGATAGAAGTGTGAGAATGTCTAATGATCAAAGCCACAGATATTGATTCTAGAACTCCTCCACAGCAGCACATTAGTTTATATTTTGACCTTTTAGAAAAGTGTGTGATACCCTATCATACACCATGAGAGTATTAGTGGCAGCCTAAATGAAAGTCAAACGATTGTGCGAGCCATAGCACGCTAAAGGAACATATTCTGAGCTTAGTTAAGCCACCAATATCCCTAATTCTTGCAGCCAACTGTCTGGATAGGTAATTTTCATCTTTCTTTTCATTTTATCCTCACGTGCTGTCAATGTGAATGAGCCAATATACTTGTGTAAATCTTCAAATCAAACAAATACTGGATGCTAGATGAACAAGTCAGGCAGAAATTCAGATGATAGAGAAATTTGGAGTGAGAAATTTAATTACACATAATATAATCCATTCCCAGGGGAAGCATTGGTTGGAGATGCTGGAAGAGGAATTGGTGAGCTCAAAACACTTTGTCTATCGATGGTGTCAGACCCATTTTGCAATCTCTCAGAGCTGTTGGCTTCTTTCATGCTGACTTTGCAATTGCTTTTGCTATCATTTCCCGCCGACTCAATCTGAATAGGCTTGGGACCCTAAATTGTAAAGGAGAGGCAATAGACGATTGAGTGCGTGCAAAAAAGATAATTCCACAGCAAACCATCTGTGACTATCTCTCGAAAAATAACGCATTGTCAAAGGGGAACCTTTAATATACTAGAACATTTGGACAAGAAAAGAGCTGTGTCCCTAGTAACTGCTACAAAATTAAGATGAGTGGAACGATCATAGTTCAAGAAAAATATATTGGCCATTGATTCTCATTTAAATCCGCATGCATCATCCAGTTCTGAGAAAACAAAGTAATTAAAACGGATGGACCTAGAAAACTTAAGACAGAAGAAAATGTTTGAAGTCTGAATGTTAGTTTTGGAGAGGTTAATACATTAGAAATGGATAGAGAAAGATAAAAATATGCAAACAAAATTTAGCTTATGATAAAAATACAAACCATAGGGGAGTAAATTTGATTCCCTAATTTCCATCTCAAAAAAATCCTTCAATAGATTATTCTTCTGTCGATGAAATTAACTAATTGCCAGGCAGGAAGACTTGGTTCTGTAATTCCAGCAGAATATGTATTTCCAATATGATCTTCGAAAGATAAGTAGTACTCTAATATTTTTGCGAAGAGTTAGACAGAAAAAAGGCATTTTCATGTTACTACCTTGCAGAATGGCCGCCTGTACTTCAACCAAGGGTAGGCGTGACCATAGTATACCGACTGCCCAGTGAGTACCATTGTAGTCACAGTATACAACTGCATTGCACAACATGAATAAAATTATCTCACAAACCTTCAGTGATATGGAATAGAAAAATTGACAGAAAAAAACTGACGTGAACAATGGAATAGGCTTGAATCTCATACCACTGCCATGTAGTATTGTGTGGGAAGCTGCAAAAGCAAGCAAAAATGTCATGTTGGTAAGCAAGCAAAGATGTCATGTTGTTATTTACACCTCTGGACAAGAATAGTGATATTTAGGGGCTCAATAGTGAACACTACCACATATCTACTGAAAAATACATCCTTACAATTCACTTTGCTAGAAATTATCACACAAACCACATATTCTACGTACATTTATATACTCGATGACTTTGGTTAAAAGCATTATTGAGAAGAACAAATGAACATAATAAAATAAAACTCACCGTGGCAGGTTCCAGCATGCAGCCAAAAAGGTTGAAAATATCCCTGTATAATAAGATGGGAATATAGAATAAATCAACACAGTATGTTCATGCTGCAATGCACCAAGAAAGTGGATATAGAATAAATCTAGATAGAATTTTCGTGCCACTATGCACCAAAAAGCAAGTACTGGAATGAAGTTTCTTTTGCAAGTGTTATAACCCGTCAATGAAGGATTTTGACCCTCGCATCCTTTGCTGAAACTCGAGTAGATTAAAAAACGATTTGTTGAGAATGAATGTAGTCAGCTTATAAACTCGATGTAAATACTGACTGATAGTTGATTAGCTGGATTGGGACATCTATTATCATGACAAATCTTAATGGAGATTTTACAATATCATAGCCTATGTAGTAAGTGGTCAAAATAGTTTTCTCCCCAATTCATTAAAACTAAGTAGAAAAGCCCCAGTCGCAAGCTGCTGTTAGACCGTAGGAATTTTGACATTTCCTACAGCAGTACGTATTCAGGCAATAGTAGAAAGATAATAACCAAGAACATTTGAAGCATGTAGCAACGAATGTGCACATAAGTGCCGAATTTGAAGCAATGAGAAAGCATGGTTGGTACCACCAAGAAATTATACTGCCCCAGCCAAAGCACACACATACACATTAAAGGACAGAAAAAAGAATCATGAAACTAAAGAGGCGCTAGATTACCCAACTACCCATGTCATCAGGAAAGCAATGGAAAGACCCTCTGCGGATTTCTGCTTGTAATTAGTGACGATCTGAGGTATCTCAGCAACAGCCCAACTGATGACGCTAACCACACCCAAGGACAGAGATACTCCATCCCTCGTGCTGCAGAGGCAATACTGCATGTACTTTCTAGCCCACCGCGTGCAATGCTGACTCGCAGGGCACCGAGGCATGTCATTTCCGAACGGTCCCATTGCATCCAAAATAACATGCGATTTAATCAATCTGGGCACGACGAGAAGACAATATAACTTAAGGAAATATCAAGAGTAAACGACAGGGAACCACATTAAATGTGGCAAGTATTTCTACATTATGGGTGCATAAGATTTACTAAAAAGAATATATATATCTTTGAATGTAGAACAAACGCCAACCAAGATTCTTGGCAGATGGACACGCTCCTGCAGTCGTAAGATTACGAGAAAGAAGGAAACCACGTATTTCTGCCACCGAAAATGGAAACGAATCCCCCGATCCAGTCTCCCTGTCCCCGTATAACAACAATAGGCATTGCAACGGCAACACCACCGCCCTTCCTCCCTCCCTTTCTCTCTCCGACTTTCCTAATCAGGCAGTTTCTCCACCTCTAAAAATTCTAGCCGTGCGGCCGCATTGCGAATTCGCAAGAGACGAGGGCCAATCGAGAAAGGCGACTTTAAAAGGAAACGGCGGTGCCGCAGCCGCGCGGACAGCACTACACTTTCTTTTTTCTTTGATGCCGAGGATCCAGCCTGAGCATAGACCGACTATACCTCGGAGAAAACTAACCCAGCAACCCACTGGCAAGAGCTTCGAACCCCTGACAATTCGTCCATAGGGACACGATCTCAACCAGCACTGCACCTTTTCTCAAGCTAAAACGCCAGTAAATAAATAAATAAATAAGGGCCGAGATTCAGCGAGCAGCGATACCGTTGGAGCACATTTCGCCCCCGCGACCGGGCGGTGGACGGTGCTCCACGGAACGCCACGGAGGAATGCGAATCCGTAAGCTAACGATCGAAAGGGAGAGAGAGAGAGAGAGAGAGAGAGAGAGAGAGAGAGGAAGGGAAGGAGAGGAGCTCTAAACGTGTAAGGAAGGGAGGCGCGATCGATCTATACCTTCAGCTCAGCTAATGGCGAATGGCGGCGTCCATGGCAGGAGCTCGATGGATCGAGAGGGAAGGAGGGGAGGAGAGCGCATGGACATATATATATATATATATATATATATATATATATATAGAGGCGAAACGCGTTCGTGGCGAGCCGAGATAGTGAGAGAGAGAGAGAGAGAGAGAGATTCTGGAGAGCGCGCGCGGCGCAGAGGGGGAGCGAAGGAGTCTCTTCTTCCTTCGCTCGACACCGCCATCGTGATTCGTGAGGTAGTTACATTTGGCCGCTTCGTCTTCGCACAAAACCATCGTCACATGCAAGCGCAGCACGTAGCACGTACGGCTCAGGGCTCAGTGTATCCAGGAGAAAAAGCGATGGCACAAGATAACTCAGCAATTCCAAAAATATTTTCCTTTATATCGTTTAAAATAATATTGTTGTTTACGAACAAATTTAAGTATAAATTATTATCGATAATGAAAATATTTTTAAAAATCTATCGAGATTCACGGAAAGGATACCAGGCGGGGGGTTACATGAGATTCACACGATCCAAAGCAACGGTGGGCCCGAAAAATCTCTCCCGGCCCAAATTTCCGAGCCTAATTTTCACCGCACGTCTCGGGCCTCATTCGGGCCCAATTCCAAGTAGCGCGTGAACGACGCTCTCTACATTGTCCTGTCTTTGGCACGCAAAATCTCCGTCTCGCTGTCGTTTCAGTGGAAGCGGCCATGGATGCGCCACGAAGGTCTCCTCCTCCTCCTTCCCTCCAACCTCTCTCGTGAACACTCCTTCATCGCCGCGAAGAAGCAGAAGAAGAAGAAGAAGACGCGCGTGGCGCCTCGCGTTTGATCGATTCCCGGCTCCGAGGCCTGATTGCGCCATTCCCCCCCTGCTTCGAAAGGGAAGGACCGGCGCGCGATGGATCACTACAAGGTGCTGGGGCTGCAGAGGAGCGCGACCAGGGAGGAGATCAAGGAGGCGTTCCGGAAGCTGGCGATGAAGTACCACCCGGACAAGCACTCGGCGTCCCCGCAGGCCGTCCGCGACGACGCCACCCTGCGCTTCAAGCGGCTCTCCGAGGCCTACGAGGTCCTGACCGACGATCGCAAGCGCGCGGACTACAACCTGCGCTCGCGCGGCGGGAATTACTACGGTGGAGCTGGGGGCGCCGGGTACGGGCGCGGGTACGGCTATCATGGCGGCGATTATGGTAGGCGGAATGATTATTCGTACGCCCGCGCGAGTGGTGAGGGCGTCGGTGGGTTGAGCGCGAAGTTTGAAGCGGCGTTGCGGTACATGACCACTCGGGCGTTTCTTCTTAATGTGGCCTTCGCTGGGTATGTTGATGTTTGGCTGGTGTCGCTGTTCCTTCGCGGTCTTACGGAATTGTGCTACAGTTTTGGTTAATGTGTGTATTCGTTGCAGTACTCTGTTAGGTGCTGCGGTTGTCATCGATAGGGGAAGGGAGGCCCTGTGGAAGATGCAAAATTCCGGGGTATGCTGAAGTTGGTTCTCTTCTTGTCTTTCTTTGGCAAGATACGCATGTTGTTCCTTGTCAATTTCTGGTCTTTGGATTTTGTCTTCAGTTCTTAGACCAGCTGATACTGTCTTTGGCCCAAAAAGAATATTAAAAAATAAAAAAATAGCCGCTACTGTCTCTCGTGTGGTCTCCTTTAGATGTCATGTCGCTGAAAGATTTAACACATTTGGCCTTTGCTGTCAATTCTATACTGATGTGCCATGGCGCCAGTGCCTCTGCTGGCCAGATGACAGCAATTGTGGAGATGGCAGTAAAACATGTCGAACCGATGCAGATCATGTGCCCTTTGTTTAATGTTGATGATGAGGAAGAAGATGGGATTCTTAGCTTTTTGAAATTAAAACAATGAATCCTGTTAAAGATAGGATTTTGAGATGCATATGTCTTTCTTCCGGTCGAAGAATTTGGTGGACATGAACCCATCTATTATATCTCCCTCGGTAGATCTTTAGTTTTATTGGCCAGGTGGTGAACCCAGGGGACTGGTCTTCATTGAGTGCTGCTGCTCTTCTTCTTTTCCTTTTTTTCCTCTTTCTACGTACTCGCCTCCTAAAGAAGTGTTCAAGGTCTTATTATTTGGAGAGTGAGAGAAATTATCATGCTATCTATCATATTCATTGGAGAACTTTGTGGTCAAAGAGTTTACCAGGTTTTATCTCCATCCCATATGCTTAATATTGTACTTATGGATAAGGAGGAGAGACAAAAATAGCATTGCGACTTAGGAGTTACCGTTCTTGGTTAACCTTATCATGTAAGCTCTTATGTTGTTTTTGATTTGCTTCCCGTCTATGAATTATAGACAAATATATGAAGCCTTTTGCATATTTAGGTTTCCTGAAATATGATTTTGAGTTTTAATTTTGTGTATAGAGTTCCCTAGCTTTTACTTGTTTAGAGTTACTTTGGCTTTCTGGTTCTAGTTTCCCTTCTCTTACCTAGCAAATGAGTCTACCTAGGAGGGCGAATCTTCTCTGGATTCTGCTGCTAAATTACATGCGTGGTTCTCCAGAAGGAAGGAAAACCTTTGCATGAGTTTTAGAAGTACATTCAAGCATTTCGCCAAAATTTGCTGGATGATGAATACTGAAAGTATATCTGTCTACAAAACTTTGCACTACAATTTACGGAGTTATGATAATGTACATTAAATAAATGTAAAAGTATGACCATGCTACTGTTTTCTTTATTTGGTTTGGTGAAACCCTTTGACAGATCACACTCTTTTAGAGTCTTTTTGTAAGAATTCATTAGTCATTCTATGTCAATTTTTGTTTCTTCTTCATTTCCGGGCACAGAAATCATTTGAAGAAGCAATGGAATCCATTGAGAAGGCGAAAGCTCAAAGAGATAGGATGTGAGAGGGATTTCAATGGTATCTGCAGTGACAACCAATCTCACTTGGCAGCTGCAGTTCAGATTGCTGCACATGCTCTCGGACCTGACTAATGACAGCTCTCTATGCCATTCTTTCGATGATTTTGTTTGTGCATAGTTCTTTCCACTCAATGTTCCCATGTTGTGGCAGAGATAATAATGACTGTTATAGCATGTGTTAAATTGAGCCTAAAAGACATCTTAGAAATCGGAAGATATATAACTTTCTTCTACAATTAGGTGGAAGATCTTACCCATTAGGGAGTTTTTCAATGTGAGGTCTTTTTTGTGATCTCCATCACGAGTCCTGTCATTTGTTCTGCTGGACCAAGTTTATGTGATAATTTCCCCAAAGATGTAAATTTGAGAATAAATAAATTTTTACTATTGCCTCTGTGGATGCCAATTGCCATGTGAGTAAGCTCTCTCTGCTGCCTCTCTCTTTTCTCGCATGGAGAATGCTTTGAGATTTTAAAATCTACAACCCTCCCCCTTCCCATCTCTCTCTCTCTCTCTCTCCCCCTCCCTCCCCCTTAAAAAAGAAGATTGAAGGCAAGTGAGAATACACAAACGTCATTATCTCAATTTAGGCATTTTCCTTTAACAGATTAGTGGAATTTACCACGGACATGGGCCAGTGGAAGTTAGCCAGGAAAGGGAAGAACTTGAGCATTTTCTTATGATGTATGGACTTGATTCTTTACATAAGGTCAAATTCATTATCCTGCCATTATTGCCAGGCCAGTGGATGCGAACTTGTGGTGCACTCCTCAAATTGAGAACACAGCAAAATTTGTCATGTTTATTAACTTGTGGATCAGGCTGTTATCCATCTTGTCTCTCATTGGACTATATTCTTTGGTCCTAATTGATCCTGTTCCCTTTCCCTTCTAATATAGTTAGATCACTCTTGTTTCTGTTGAAGCTCGAAATATGTCTTTCAGAGAGTCTTGAGCCAGCGCAGCTGAGAAATTTTGTCAGCAGATAGGTGGCAAGCTAAGGTATGTGCCAGTTGCTTCCTTTACTATTACAAGTGAAGAAGGAAAAAAAGAAAAAGGAAACAACAGATATAATAGGGAAATACTAGTTTGCTTTAGCATGGTCTTGGTTTTTTTTAAGGTTTACTGTTCCAAAAGTGCATCTGTGCTGGATGATAGTAGCATGTAATTCTGTATCGGTTTAATAATGCTTAGTTCCTGTTTACAGAAGAAATGGCATGAGCCAGGAGACTAGTTAGTTAATCTGGGGAAGCAGAATTTATATTGTAATATTATTGCTTGGAGAGACTGTGCCTTGCTAGACACTGCAACCTATTAAAGTATTTTCAGTCCTTCAGTGTGTATACATGTACCCATACTTTTTATATAGCTTACTGTCATTTATTGGCTATCATTTATACCCTCTAATGATACAACACTGCAAATGCAGAAGAACGGAAGTCTTCTATGCATGCTTAGGTCCCTGATGGTGGAACTGTCTGAGATTTGCCTCTGCAATGGCATGAAAAACTCTTCCTTGGTATAGCGAACGGAAAAACAGTTCTCAATGCAGAAAAACCACTTCATAGGTAGCATAGGAAGTAAATTATGGGCCCGTTTGGTTCAACTTTGGGGAAATGGCTTTGCATTTCCCCAAGTATCTTTGAGTGAATGGGCATTTTGTGAAGGCAAGTGTGTTTGGAAACTCAATTTTTGTGTATATTTTGCAAAGCAGCTTTGAGGTGAAAAGAAAAAGGAAAAAAAGAGAAACATTAAATTCTTTCAAAGGAACAAAGTGAGGGAAGTGCAAGGAAGAAGAAAGAGGAAATGCTATTCAGTAATAGTGCACTTAAATCACCTAGAATGTTAGTTTTTTTCTCTCCTTGCCTTATTAGGTACCTTCAAATGGCACAGCCACTTACTTAAACGAGAAAAGAAGGATTTCTTATTTTGGCTCATAGAGAAAAGAAGAATTTTGTGGTTGGGTTGGAAGGAAGAAGAACCTGAATTAAAAGAAAAGAGGAGCGCTGGATAAAACTGTGCTTTGAGATAAATTCATTTTGTTGTGTCAAACTTTACCGAATTCCTTTTATTGTGGATATTTCTCTGTTGCTGATGTGATGTCCTTCAGAGCCAGAAAATAGAAGATAAACTCTTTGATATGTAGAGAAGCTTGAATTTTCATTTGGAATGATAAGAGAACCAAGAAGGCTCCGACCATGATGCATAATGTAGAATGATGAAGGCAATGAAATATCTGAGGTTTTCTGCTCTTCATAAGTTATCAATCATGTGTTTACTCTGTACTGCAATGATGGTTTCATGTTGCAGCTCTCTGGCTTCCATCTGCAGATGATTGTGCCTTAGATATAGAGGGTAAAAAATGAGTGAGGCCGCGTGACAATGATGCTTCGTTGTGGGTGTTCGTTTGCTCAGATTTCGAACTCATGACATTGTATTATGAGAAGATCTAAACTGCAGAACTCTTAAAAAAGATAGTAACTAAATGTTTTCATTAGCCAATTGGGATTCCACCGGGGGTATGTGCCTTTCGAAGCTCATCTTTTAAAAGAGATTATTCTAGCGGAAGCCGTTTGGTTTCAAAGACGAATGACGTCAGTTTTTTTGCATCTACCAGAAAACGCATCGACAAATCCATTTGCCTGAGAAAGCAGAGAGGAGAAGAAGCAGTTCTTGAATCGAGGTACAAACATCCCCTAGACAAGAGTTCAGTATGAAGATGATTTCACTGAATACATTTTCTGCATAACACAGAATATAGTCACTTTTAATTTTTTTTTTTCCCGAGTTTTTGCATCTACTTTCATCTGATGAGGGTGGAGGTGACGCTTTTTTGGCCATCATCTTTATGCATACGCTTTGAGTTTTTTTATTTGAGAAAGTATCCGTCAGATGCTCGTGTCGTGTACCAAAAAGAATTGCAGGTTCACGCTCCGTCTGATTTCTCAGTTGAGACGGACACGGTGTTTAGTGGAAGAGCAACACAACGAGAACACTACTCGGTCTGCACATGTCAGGTCGAGACGGATGTGGACTGCACGTACCTCCTCTTTCTCTCTCGGGAATCTACTCCCATATTTCTTCCCTCAAGAGCTCCTGCACAACTGTCAAAAGCGCCCACCTACCCTGAATTCTTGCTTCAAAAGCCGTTGACAACACTAGTGAACTTTCTGAACCACGACAGGATAAGCAAATTTCAACTTAATCGACCGACTTTGACGTAACTCAGAAGACCACGTAAACCCCGCCTCAGAAGATTAATCGACCGACTTTGACGTAAGCGACAATGTCAACCACGTCGGATCGGTTCGCGCGGAATAACTTTTCAAATGCGACCGCCCCAATCGAGATTTTAATAAACAAGTTCCCATCTTTTTCATGAACATGACATGTGGGATACAGCCTCGCGAACACAGGCCGAAAGATCTCGGCTGCCAAACTTCAGAACAAAGCAAGGTTTACGGGAATGAATGTCCTTGCCCGAGGGAAGCAATGATTATTCCACGCCCTTAAGGCAAGTGGGAATCAATACTTAAACCCCCGTAAGGGGTTTTAAAATAATGGGCTTTGCCCTGATCCTCAAAAGAAAAAGGCAAAAGCTACGCTCCACCCCAACATACTGTCTTGCTTTTTCCTTCTCGATTTCTCCATTATTATTTTTTTTCAACTCCTCCAATTTCTACACCCTCAGCCTTCCCTGTCAAGACCGGGCGTTGGTGACATTCCAATTCCAACTACAAATCCGAGGGTCCAACTTTCATTAATGTCAGAGTTATATATAGAATTGCTAACTTTAGTCCAGGATCCGGTAGTGGGCGATTGCTCTGTAATGACGTAATGCATGTTGAACAGGCATATATATATTGGAGGAAATACGAGAAACGGTCAAGACCCGAGGTGGGGATTGTAATGTGGACGGTATGATCCCGGCTTCTGATCCGCCGGATTAGAAAGGAATGATAGAGAACTTGGGAAAAAGACTGCAACTTTTTCCTCCCTTTCTCATTCATTCTCTCTCTCTCTCTTTCTCTTCTTTTTGTGCCGTCCCATTTCCTTTTAGATATACCAAAGCTAACAAGGAAACAGCTCTCCATAGCTGTTGCTGAGGCCAAAAAAAAGAAAAGGGAAAAGGAAAAAAGAGAAGTGGAACAACGGGATCACATTGGCTTTTTGATTCTGGCAATCTTGGGTCTTTAACTCATGCTTTACGGGGTCTGATCTCTCTCACTGGGTGAGTTACTCCTCTCTTTAATGTTGTTCTTCCCCGCCTGTTGTCTCCTGAAATATCCAACTTTAGCTTTGTAACCACTAGGCATTTCATAGCTCTGAATTGGGTGTTGATCAATTTAATCTTTTGATAGTGGGTGGTGAGTTCATGTTCTAATTTGTTAACCTCCATTTTCTTTCTTTTTCCTTCCCCTGTTCTTCTGATCAAGGCTTTACATAGATCTAACGCGAGTTTTGGTTGTTCATGGTTTGTTTCATTTCCTCAAGTCAGATTGCCATCAGCAGATAAGAACATAGAAAGAAAAGACACTGAGGTGGAGAGAGAATCTGATCTCTGATATGATGGGAACGGGAGTTAAAATCAGGAGATTTGTGATCATGTCGGTGAAGACATGTTACAGATCAGTTTGCAATCATCCGTTCCTTGTGGGTTTGTTGTGCTTCTTGTTTTTCATGTACAGATCATTTCCATTCCTGTTTTCGCTTTTGGTGTCTGCATCCCCTGTTTTGGTCTGCACTGCTGTTCTGCTCGGCACTCTCTTGAGCTTCGGGCAGCCAAATATACCCGAGATCGAAAAGGAAGAGAGAATTACGCACGATGTTTCTTCTCTTAAAGCTGGTGTAGTGCAAAACGCCACTATCATCAACCGCGGTGAGGACTGTGTTGTGGAGAAATTTGTGGGTAGGGAGAGAGAAGTCACGGATAGAGCTGTCCAAGAAGTGGGTAGTCCAGATGGTAAAACCAGTATGGTTGAGGAAGATGATGGCTTGCTTGAAACTACCCGGTTAATTGATGATAGTTCCCAGGAAAAACAAGGCGAAAAGCATGTATATGAGGAAGCAGCCAAAGGATTTCATGATCTGGAACAGGAGAATGTTGCTAGTGTTCATGACGAGAAGTCGGATGTTGATGGTCATGAAGATGGAGGACATCGGTATACGTTAATGGAGGAGGAAGAGTTTCACAATCTTGAAAGGGAAAATGGTGGAATGGCGAGAGATTCAACCGATGTGGATGGTCATGAAGGTGGAGGACATCAGTATACGCTAATTCAGGAGGAAGAGTTCTACAATCTTGAAAGGGAAAATGGTGGAATGGCAAGAGATTTAACTGATCCTCATTTGGAAAGTCCACTGGGGTCCAAATGGAAAGAACTTGATGAGGAGGAGGATGACGATGACATGTCTGATGGTTCTGGTTCTGATCATTCAGAGAGCTCATCACCTGATGCTTCAATGGCCGACATCATGCCAATGCTTGATGAACTTCACCCGCTATTAGATGTTGATGCTCCACAACCAGCTCCCCTGCCGCTCAATGACTCTGATGTTGCCTCACAGCATTCTAGCAAGAGTGAAAATGGGATTTTGGAGTCTGATGAGGATAACAAGAATGAGGAAGGAGATGATGAAAATGATGTAGGAGAGGAGGAGGAGGAGGAAGAGGAAGAAGAATCTCAGAGAGGCAAAGAGGATGAAAGTAAGTCTGCGATTACTTGGACAGAGGATGACCAGAAGAATCTCATGGATCTCGGTACTTCAGAGCTGGAAAGGAACCAACGGTTGGAGAATCTGATTGCCAGGAGGAGAGCAAGGAAAAACCTAAGAACAATGACTGAGAAAAATCTGATAGACTTTGATGGTGATGATCTTCCCTTTAATGTGCCTTCTATTGCAACTATGAGAAGAAACCCTTTTGATGGTCCTGATGATTCTTCTTATAATGTGGGTTTGCCACCCATCCCTGGGTCTGCACCTTCAATTATGTTGACAAGAAGAAATCCCTTTGACATTCCCTATGACCCCAATGAAGAAAAACCCAATCTTAAGGGAGATAGCTTCCAGCAAGAGTTTGAGACATTTCATCAGAGGGATAATTTCTTCCGTAGGCATGAGAGTTTCAGTTTGGGACCCTCAAATTTAGGGGTTCCGAAGCCAGAGAAGCAAGACTCCATGTGGAGGCCCTTTTTTGTGCCCGAACAGTTTGCTTCAGAGGGAACAAGTTTCCACCTTATGCAACGACAGACAAGTGAAGTAAGTGTAAGTGACTCGAAGATGAGTTCTGTTCCTGATACAGAATCATTGTCTTCAAATGCTGATCAAGATGACAAGAGGGTGAGTGAACATGATTCTTCTCAAGAAACGGAAGGCATTTCCAATGTAGACCAAGCTTCCCTGCTTGTAGAACGCGGAAGCCAATCTTCTGAAGATGTAGATTCTTGCGATATTGAAGATGTTGAGGAGAATGTCATTCACCATGAGGAGAATGAGATAATTTTAGGCAATGTGGATGGTCAGCACGAACTTGAACTGAGTTTGCCTGAAACTGGAGAACAAACTGATTCTTTGCATACAAATGTGAACGAAACACAACAGAAAGTAGAAGCAGCTGAAGAAGAGTACAGCGGTGGATCAAGCTCGTCGTTCTTCTCAGAAGTGAATGAAACAGTTGCTGATATGAAACAAGAAGAATTAGCAACATCAATAGATGATCTCGGTGAGGAATCTAGCCTTGCTCGGGGACATCCAGTCAAACACTTTGATATCACCCTCACAGCCAAGGCAGAGGATGATAATCCGCATAGGGAGCCTGTTTATGATTCTAGCCCACCAGCAGTTGAAAAATACCTGTCTTTCAAGTCTATTTCATCTGACGTGATGGGTGATGTGTCTGAAATGACTTCAACTCCAGAATCGATAAGGTCAGCCTGTGTTGACAAAGATTCTGAAGGGCCTGGTGAGATGCTGAAAGAGGAACCCAACTATGAAGAGATGTTTGCAGCTGCTTCACAGGTGCATGCTGAAAATGAAGATGAATTGAGCTACATGGAAGTTGCAGAGAATGCTGAAGAAAACACCTGCGAAGGTGAACAGCCCATGAATGATGGATTGGACAGCAAGAGTGAATCTCTGGTCCCTAGAACCGTGTCTGAACATATCTCAACTGGTCCAAGTTTGCCTTCATGTAGTGAATCAATGGGGGAGGACAGGAGACATGATCATGATTCTCATAATGAACACAGTCACCTTGTGTCCTCAAGCTCTGATGCTGACAGCCCCAACTGGATCCAACAAAGTGAGGGTGAGAGGCAAGACTCTGAACAGGAAGAAATCCACTTATCATTCAGGGATGGACCATCCGAAGCTGTTTTGCCATTGAAGGATGACTCTGTGCATCATGAACAGCTTCAAGTCAACTCAAGTGCTAGTTCAGAGACCAGTAATACATGTGCCCAACATCCGTCTGAGCACATGGATATGGAAATATCTCTTAACCAGCAAGTAACTTTTGATGACTTACATTCTTCCACACCAGATGAGGAACCAACTTTTCTGGCAAATGAGAATGTTTCTGTTATCCATGAATATTCTTCTTCCATAGAACCTGAAAGCATGAAGGAGCATTCATTTGACAAGGAAGACGTTGCCCAGTATGTAGAAGATCAAGTTCAGTCATCGGCATCCGATGTAGTGAAAGATGCTGGTGTCTCCCAGGATTTGGAGGCAAAGGCAGTTTCGCATGGTTCTACATGTGATCTGATGCCCAGTGGAAACAAGCTGTCAGAATTGGAGGGACAACACTACTGCGCTCAAACAACTATTAGTGACCCTAACGGGGAAGAGGTAAGCTATCCGATGCATTTAAAGTTTTTCAAAATATCATTAAATGCTGTTTAGTGGGTTTGGATTGTATTTCTTGGGAAGATGATTAAGATAGCCAGCTAAGTGTGTCATAAGATGTAAAATAAGTTATTCCTGCCTCGAGATGTCTATCAAAAAGAAGCCTCGAATCAGAGGAAGTTTGAACTTGCAAATATCATTCAGTTGCTCATCTAACTTTAAAACTGTTAAGCCCCAGCACATGCTATAACTGCTTTGTACTAAAGTTGTACATGAAAATCCTAAAGTTCTGAAATCTGAGCAAATTGATATAACTATATGAAGTACAAATTATAGTCAAGTTGTAAATCTAAAAGACTTGATAGCTATTACTTCCAGATCCCTCCCGTCTCTGCCATTATATAGGCAAAGTTCTTTATAATCGCTACACCATGCCAACCTTAGAGAATTAGGACCTCAAGGGGCTCTGTCCAACTCTGCTTCAGCATCCTAAGAATTGTTTTCAGCTGTTTTCTATCTGCTGAGTAGAGTAGTATATCTCCTAAATTGCTAAAATCTAGTCAACACCCACCTGGAAGATGAATGTTTGAAATTGAAATGTTAATAAAAAGTGAATTAAGGTAGGACTTTCCATCTCTCGATTTAACAAGTATGTGAATCAAGACCAAGGTCTGGGCATGGGTAGGACCTTCAATGAGTTAGAAATGTTATGATTACAATCATCATTATGTCCAAGTGCAACTTCTTCAGCATCAAATTTTATGCTTTGGATCAACATTGTGAATAGCTGCAAATCTTATCTGCGAAGGTAGACCAATGTCGTACCAATCTCACCCTTGATAGATGTGATTACCTAGCCCTTCTTGTCCCTTAAATGATTTCACTGGCTCTGATCCATTTGATCATAAATCCATGTTAGGCTTCTTTTTCCCCCGTTATCATGGTTGCAATAAAATTAACCATTCTCTGTTGAACACTCTGTGTCATTTTTCACTGCTTGATTTTTTGTTAATTTGAATTTGGCCAGTTGTGATAAAGTTTATTCAGTTCTCAAGTGTAGATGGTTTTTCTTCTGGCAAGATTCCATTTTTCCAATGGTTCATGCAATGCATCAACTCTTCTAGTTCTCTGCACACAGTGTTTGATAATTATTGTGAATGTCTAAGGTCAACTTTACAATCTTCGTAATCGGAAGATTCAATGTTGAAGTGTCAATCAACAAAGCTAATTACGTACCATGTCCTTTTGTAGGAACTATCTGTGACAGTGGCAGAGCCTGTTGTAGAAATAATCAGCCCTAATGGCATAAAGCCCAAGGATACATGTGACGTTGAAGAAAACACTTTAACAGATGCCTCTACCTTGACTCATGATTTTACCTCAAATCCAGATGAGACACTTGAATATGTATCACCAACTGGAGCTGCTGAATCAAGAAATGTCAATGCTCATGATACTGAAATTGGAAGCCATGGGCTAGTCGCAACATATTCTGAACAATTAGCAGAATCATTTGAATCTCATGTTTCAGGAGAAAGCATGCATGAAGAGATTGATCATATTAAGGAGATTGATGAAGAGTTTTTGAGGGAGCTGGATAATATCGGGGACTTCAGAGTCAAAGAGGCTGATGATGATTCTCTTAGTACCAAGCTTTTGCCAGGGGAAGCCAGTGTGGGAACATATGGGAGTGAGTCAACATACAAAGACGAAGAACCAGGGGAAAGTAGCTTAAAATTACCCGTTGTTGAAGCTAGATCTATTGAAGACGTTACAATGACCTTCAGAAAATTGCATGAAGGAGGAGATCTTGTTGCAGCTGTAAATGAGCAAAGTATTAGTGAGTCAAATATTGAAGATGAAAATAATTCAGATTCGCTGATTGAAGAAGCTAAATCTCTCCAGGAAACCCCCATTACTGCAGAGCATATCTCAGAAGAAAGTGAGGAAGAGCGGCTGAACATCCACAAGAGTAAACCAGCTGAACCTGAAGCCAACGAAGGAAGTTCCACCAAAATTGTTGAATCTGGTGTTTCAGAGACTAAAAGTGTTTCTTTTGATGAACCGACTGGCTCAGAGGAAATTGAGAGCAACCCAAGCCTACCTGTTATGGAAGTAAGATCCCTTGACGATATTGCAACGGCCTTTAGGCAATTAAATGAGGGAGCAAATGTTGAGGAAGTCATTGTGCCCAGTTCGATTGGAGTCCAGGAAGATGTGGATGGATCAGAGCATAGAGGAGGAATGAATTCAGGCCTGCATGTTGTTGAAGCAAGATCTCTGGATGACATCCGCATCATTATGAACCAAATCTCAGAAGATAATCAAGAAGTCATGGGCAAGGGCCAGAATATGCATTATGAAGATACTGAAGTGAGCTCTACGAAGACAACTGAGTCCCAGTCTGTTGAATCCAGGGTTCAAGAAACTCAAACGGTCTCTCTGGATAAATCTGTGGGATTGGATGGAATAGAGAGCAGCTTAAGCTCCCCAGTTCATGAAGAAAGATCTGTTGATGTCGCAATGCAAGTTAAGCAATATGAAGGAACAGATGTTGAGGAAGTCGTCCATCTCCATTCCACTGGCAATCAGCAAGGCATTGACGAATCAAAATTAGATTCAGGCTTGGAATTTGAAAAGAGCTCATCTGACGTTGATCATAATACTCTGAGGCAAAACTCAGGAGATGTGCAGAAAGGGCTGCCTGAGGACATCCACTCTGAGGAAAAGTCAACAGTTGCTGAAGCAGTGACTGAAGTTTCTACAGAGACAACCGAGTCCAGCAAGACCCAATCTGGTGTTCAAGAAACTCCCGCTATTCATCTTGAAAAAACAAAAGATGGTTTTGATGGTCCATCGGATGCTTCTAATATGGCGTCAGTCAGTCCAAGAGGTACAAAGGTAAAGCATGGCAAGCCTAGCTCCAGCTCCAGCTCCAGCTCCAGCTCAAGCTCTAGCTCAAGTGATTCTGACCAAAGTTGAGGATTCAGCAAAAGAGGGATGAAAAGTCTCGTGGTCATTTGATTTTGTTCGTGGTTTCCAAGATGCTCGTTTTTGTTCCCTAGTATTTTTCTTGCTTCCTGTTATTATTAGTGGTAGGTGCATTCCCGGTCGCTGCCATATTGATTGTTGCTTACCTCAAGAAATTTCTTTTTTTGTTTGATTTCTTGAAAGTTGAGAGCGAGCAGTTTGAGGCTTTTCTGCGTTTTCTTTTCTGGCCTGTAATTTGAGGCTTTTCTTGAGAGCTTCTTGTTATGCATTTGTAAATTAATACTTTCTAGAATCTGCAAAGGACTGCTTGTACATGTACTGCTTGCTTACCTGATTTACTTGAGTAAGAATTTGATTGATTGTGATTCTTTTATACCGTCTAGTCAGCATGGAGCCAAAATAAGTTGAAAACATTGTGCAGTTGGACCCTGCTTATGACCACTCCAATTTGATATTTGGTTATTTATCTGGCTGCAAACTGTAATTTAGCGAACCTGAGATGCATCTTGCCACCACTGTTTCATCTTGATGCCCTAATCCATTTATCAGGCTGGTTCAGATCTCTTTGTAAAATTTAACCTTTTCACTAGACACCGACATAAACATAACGTGTTACCAGTAGCCTATCTAGTTTGTCTTGTTAATCTACCGCTGAATTGTTCACCAGCACGCGTGGAAAGAAAAAGACAGGTTTGAGAATTCATTATCTGTCACTTCTAACCGAAAATGAAATATAACAATGAATGGCTATAAACTGCCCAGCTCGTCCATTTATACCAATTTGGAATTGTCGCAATATCTTCTCAAAGTAAAATCTAAGAGATAGAATTGTTCGAGTAAACAAGCAGGAATGCAGTAGTGATATGCACGTATGAAACAGCACAAAATACCTCTTCATTCAACCAAATCCTCCCGCAAGAATGGAAAATCATGGAAATAGCATCCAACGGAATATCCAAATAAGGTCGTAACTCATAGTTTCATGGAAACCCCATCTTTTTCTAGATTCCAGTGCCTCAGACATGTCGAGTAATGTACAGAAAGCAAAATTACATGTAAGGATGAAGCTACTTTGAAATCAGACTGCCTTCCAAGTAGTTGTCTACACTAATGTAAAACTTCCTATACAGAAGAACCCTAAGAAAAACGGCATAATGCTTTTACTGCTTCTGCTTCTTCTGCAACGGCTCTACTGAACTCCCGGCCTGCCAAAGAATTGTCAAATGTTGTTAAAGTAAACTTAGTACCTTTGTATTGTCATTTAATATGCAAAAAGCATGAAACTAGATTCTGTTCTAACCTAACCTAATGAAGCTCACGGTAAAGTGATCTGTTTGTATAACACCAATTATTAATCTCTCTTTCAATATATTAAGAGCTTATCAGGTTCATCTTGCTTCATTAATGAAAAAGGAATTTTGAGTATTGCCGTAGAGGAGGAAGAATTCATTGTGCACATCGTCGACAGAACATAGTATTAACCACAATGATGCTTACAACAGACAGTGAAAAAATGATATCTTTGTGGAACTTTTCTTCCAGCATTGAAAACCTCCATTCTTCCGTCCCAGAATCTAATTCAACCTCAAATCAGGTGTTCTTAGGAACCACACTAAGTATGAACTCAGTAGTTCAGAAATATGCAGACACGAGAAGACATGATCCTCCCAGGAACCATCAGTCCTGAGCAAGTTAAACAAATGTTTGCACCTGTATCTAAAAGGAAAGCAAGACTTCAAGAGACAAGCTGTTCCCAAACTCTCTTGATTTTAACATGGGCTGCGACATATTGAGAGGTATTTTATTGAGCATGTCAAATTAGATATCTAATTTGACCTACACCCCCCAGAACACACCCAAAGGGAAAAAGACTAGTTCTTCATTTCGATTGAGTAGAGAGGCACGTTCATACGCTCACCAGAGGTGTATCTTTGTTACTAACACTCTACTTTGCAAAGAGAGAGCCAAAACTACATATTTGAATGCTCCAATTTTATTTGGATATATATATATATAGATATGCAAATTTTTATTTTTATTTTTAACATTTTATTTTCTTCTGTGGAAATTGGATCCTCCCATACATGGTCAAATGGGCATTGAGACGAAAGATTAATATGCCTACCACGCTAGAGAGTTGTTCCTTGATGTAAGCCATCGATCTCAACATCGCTTCAAGTGTTTCTCTCGTAAGCTGAAACTTCACTTCCTTTTCTCTTAAAGGAGACTTGGAGTGGTCTTGCAACTGCAAATAAGAGCCATAAAGCAAAGTCAAATGTAGCATGATAACAACGCTAAGTCACTGAGGTTGAGAAGCAAATGACTGCACCAAAATATGGCCTTGTAGAGCTTGCGGATGGGGAGAAACAGGGGAACATTGCATCTTACTAATTCCCAGGAATATTTAAGAATAACAAATTTGCAGTTGGTAACTAATGGATTTTTTGTGATTCAACCATTCTCTAAACCCCCACTACCTAATTCCTGCAGGAAAAGTCTTGCTCTCATCACATCCAAGTGCAGGACATTCCCTCGCATGATCTTTTGATGTTACTAAAAGTTGCCAAAGAAAGGTCCCACAATCTGGCAAGATTACTAACGAGAAAATGTTTATACATAAAAAGGGACATGTCATCTTTCAGTCTTTCCCCAGGATAAGCTCAGTTGTGAAGGATTATGAAGCGTGCTCGCCTCTCATCATGCAGACTGGCCCATTGATATAATCAAGATAGAATCACTCATTTCATCATCATACCTTCAGGGTGACTGCAGCCACCTTATTCGCTGATGCTTTTTGCTTCTCGATCCTCCAATTCATTTCAACAAACTGAGGAACAGTTGCCTATATGAATAGGAAATCAGTATCAATTCCTTTATCTAGAAGACAACAATTCCAGGCTCAAAGTGTCATGCCTCATGAATGAGAGAGAGAGAGATTCTTTAATTATTCTGAATAAGCAATTCTGCACCTTATGCCAGTAGAGATTTATGGAAGTAACAGAGGAACAGGCTACTTGCATCATTTTCATTTTCCAATTGGTAGTTCAGGGCAAAATCTGATAGAACACTTTAATTCATCAGAAGAAATTATAAAGGGCTAACAAAAATTTGTGTTGGCTTGCACTTTAGCCTTGGCCATCCTTTTGCAGCTGCTTGAAAGCAGTCTTCTCCCAAAAGCACTCCTACTGCTAGAGGAAGAGGGGCTTAATATTATTTGTAGTTAGACATCTCTGCATCAGATTTTATCGTTCTGTAAATTTCTCTTGTCGATTTAGGTAAAGATTTTAGGCATCTACCGTGCAATCAAACAACAGACAACTCCATGAGATGTAGACACATGGCTGCCACTGCAGCACTGACTATGAAATTTAACTGAATGCATTTGCAACAACGTTTTGAATGTCTGGCAACAGCTTGTCCCTTTTACCATATTTTCAGAAGCACCGTCATCATGTTGGAGAGAGATGGGCGTCGGCTGTGACACATTAGACTCGGCAGTGATTGTTGCATTGCTGCCACTGCCTCTGCAGTTGAAGTCAAAACATGGATCAGCTTGGCGAGGCTGAGATAATGCTGAAGTTTCGGAAGATGGGAAAGTTGTGAGAGTAGGTGGCATGCTTGTTTTGACCTGACAGGAATTGCTGGAACACGGTGTTGACTGCTGGACAAGAAAAACACATAAAAGTAAAAATGGTGAGCTGATAAGCTGGAGAATCACAAAATAAGCAACTCAAAGCATGACAAAAAGACTGCAGGAAGTGCGGTTTCTTGAGATCAATATAATCCATGACAAGAATATGCTTACACCGCACAAACAAACCGTCTGAGACTTTATTCAAATCTCAAATCTTTATTGGCAGCAGACCACTAACACAAAAAACAGACATCAGCACTAATGTTCTCAATTCGATTCTGTAAATTTTGCACGGAAGTCTCAGTGGGACGAAACTTAAAGTTTCAATGCAAGCAAGGATGATATTAGCCAACTATAACGTAAGTGAAGTACTTCTCAAGTTGTCATCACTCAAACATAGCTATCTGAGAAGCTGCAAAAGCAACAGCAGCTTAAAAAAACCAATTTTCCAAAGAAGTCAAAAAAGCAAACGTCTTTGGCACCCGCGCAATCTAAGCCCGTCATCACGATGCTAAATCACAACGCAAAAATCTCTCCTTTCCTTCACCTGTTCTCTAGAAATGTCCTCCCTCCACTGATTCTTATGCTTCAGCAGCACCGACACGAGAAGTTCCCGCAGACTGACCGGCAAGTCGGGCGGGAACAGCCTCAAGAGATCGCTCTCGCCGAAGTCGTCGCCCACGCATTTCCTGATGAGGGAACGGAGGCACGCCGAGACCTGCGAAAACCCCGACGGCCCACGTCGAAACATGAAGAAAGAAAACAAAAGTTCGAGGCTTTTCCAGAATTCCGAACCAGGGTCATCACTCACGGGGTCGACTTCGGAAGTAGAAGCGAGGCCGAGGAGAAACTGGACGTGGGACTTATCCGGAGGGGCGAGGCCGGTCTTCCTGGTCAGCCAGAGGGTGATGAGTACGGTCTCGATCGCTTCGGCGGCGGCGGCGGCGGCGGCCGAGAGCTTGTGGAGTTGCAGGAAGAGGGTCGCGTCCCCTGCTCCTTCCATTTCGCCTCTTCTCGTTTCCGAGCTTTTATCTCTTTCTTCTTCTTCTTCTTCTTCTTTTCTTCCGTTGCTTCTCGGCACAAAGGTATGAGCTTCAATGGTTTCTCGAGCTTCTCAACAGCTGACACCTTCTTCTTCTTCTTCGTCCTGAGGGACAAGCCATTGATGCGGGTCTCGCGCAGTTTGCGCTTCTTGCGTTTCCATTGAATTGAAGGCCGCCATGAACGATCGAGTCGCTTGCTCCAGCTTCCCAATCTCCCCGTCTCTCTCCGTGCGTTCTGGTTTTAAGTGCTCCAAATTGCTTTTCTCGTTTGAGTATTATCCAACATTTTGGATATTGATTTGGGGGAAAATTTCCAATGAGAACTTAAAAGTGCTATAATTTTTTCCAATAATAATTTAAAGTAAATTTATTTCATATAAGAATATGAAGTGGAAGTTATTTTAAATGAAAGTATGAAATGGTTATATGATTGTATAAATGTAAAAAAAAGCCTAAGCGGCGAAAAGTTTTTTTTTTTTTTATTTGGGAAGAAAAGATGAAAAAAGAAAAAAGAAAGAAAAAATATAAAAATATAAAAAAAATCACTTAAAATTATTTTGACTAAAATACTATTTCTTCGATGGCCGCAATAGTCACCAGCCAACTAAAAGTCTGTGAGACGTTTTTGTCGCGTTGGATCATTATTTGAGATAATTTGGCCACTTTAAATTCTTATTTAATCATTTCATATTTTTATTTAAAATAATATCTACTTTGAATCTTTATTTGAAAAAATGAGGGTAATTCATCTCTTATTTGAAATTTTGCCTTGAGTTGGTGACACACTTTTGATTAAAAATTAAATTTATTTCACAAATAATAAATAATGTTAAAGTAAATCTTTAAAATTAATTGCTTGTATCTTCTATAAATATAAATGGATGAAAAATTATATTCATCATTCAAGAAAATATTTAAAAATAAATTTTATAAATAATGAAACATTTTCCTTTATTAATTATTTTAAACAATATAAGTCATCATTTTTAGAAAAAGAAATACTTATTTATTTTTAACGAAACAAAAATAGCCAAGCATATAACAAATGTGTGAAATTCTATAAAATTATCATAAGGACAGCGTTACCAATTGATCTTAGAGAAGGAGGAAAAACACTTTTTAGATATTTTGGAAAATTGAAAAATTACATAACAAATTTACACTTTTGTAGCGTATTTAATGAAAATTAAAAATGGAAACGCTCTACATTTTCCATATGGAAAATTTTAAATAAAGATTTAAAGTAGAGTCATTTTCTCAAAAAAAAAAAAAAAAAAAAGACTTGGAGGAGATTTTATCCCAAATAAGGGTCGTGACCAAATCATCTTAGGTAAAGATTTTTGGTCGACCGGCAATCATGTGACTATTTCGGCTATCGAAGAAGGAGTATTTTAGCCAAAAAAAATTTAAGTATATTTTTCTAAAATTATTTTACCCTTTTATTTTTCCCTCTTCCCTCTCCTAGCTATCATCAAGCCTTGTCCATGTCTAGCAAAGGTCACCTGCCTTAGATGAGTTTCGCCCTCACTAGCACTAGTTGAGAGCCGCCCTTTCTTGGGCTGATGGTGAAGGATGGCGAGGGTGACCCTCGCTCAAGGCTGCCCTATGTCCATAGATGAGTTCCACCCTCACTAGCACAAGGTGACAGCCGCCCTTTCTTGGGTTGAGGGTGACTCTTGCTCGAGACTGCCTTGTGTCTATAAATGAGTTTTGCCCTCACTAGCGTTGGGTGAGAGCCGCCCTTTCTTGGGCCGAGGGTGAAGGATGGCGAGGGTGACCCTCGCTCGAGGCTACCCTATGTCCATCAACCTCTGTCGGTCATCGACAAAGCTTAACAACGACTTGCAAAGGGAATAGAGGAAAAAAAACACATAAATAAAGGGGAAAAAAGGGTAAATATAAACAAATATATCTAGAAATTTTTTGACTAACACACCTCTTCTTCGACAATTGGAATAGTCACATGCTCGTCGATCGGCCAAAAATTTCATTGACTAGCAACTTTAAGCCCTTATTTGGGATGATTCAATCACATCGGATCTTTATTTGAGATGATGTGATCGTTTCAAGCTTTTATTTAAAATAAAAGCTATTTTGAATTTTTTTAGAAAATGATTTCACTTTAGACTTTTATTGAAAATTTTGCCCCTTTCCATATTATAATCGTATGTCACTTCAAAAGGCACAGTGATGTAGCTTTCAAATGGCCAGTTCACCTTCTGCAAAATCTCAAAATCAGTTAGTTTTTGTTGTCATTTCTTAATTGCAAAGTTCTTACCTATTTCCTTAGATCACTTATGCTACAATCATGAACCCTCCTGTACAATATTTTCTTTTAAAAGAACACGTTGACTTAATTCAACTCCTGAAATATCCACATTTTTTTTTTATTTTTCAGCGCACATTTATCGAATGGTTTAGACACATGCATGCAATGAGCCAATTTTTTACTATTTCACGAGCGATTATAGCTTAAAAGTTAAATATTGATTCATAGCTATTCTATCCCGTTAACATAATGCCAATAATTGACTTAATTTTGAAAATATAAAAGAGCTTCAATATTATTTTCGATGAGTCGACGGCATTTTATGGTTGCTCGTTAAAAAGCACGCGATTCATGTATGTAAAGATTATTGTCTCCTGTTAGTGCCCCAAACAGGCCACACACCATTCAATTCTCGGAGTCAAGAATTATATGCTAACGTCCTCATCAAGATATTTGAACCGCAATGTAGACACCGGTCCAATCATTGGAACATGGCGTGTTGCTAAGAATCCTCGGGAAACATAATCTCGCCTATTCTTGAATTAATCCGTCATAACATTTGAAATGAGAATTACAAAATCATGATAAGGACCCACCACCCGTCGCGACTTCAGGATCCACGTCCGAGACCGTAGAGCTGTCCTGGGACGTGCCTTGTATGGGGGTAATCATAACTCAGCAACCGGATGTTTTGAATTGAACCGAATCGAACTGAATTGTCGAAAAAATAAATGGCAAAGCCATTTCCCAAGGGCCTAAAGCCCAACATAGGCCCATTCATCTTAAGGGCGAGGCCCACAATGGCTCTCTCGCCGAGAATCGCTTCTCCGCCTCGTCGTCCTCGTTTCTCCCACAACAGCGACACCGCGCAGAAAAGCAGAAGCACCGGCCAGTCCGAAAAGCTCAAAAAAAAAGAAAAAAAAGAAAAAAAAGAAGTACAGAAAAAATCAGGGACGAGAAGGGCGAAGATCATGTCGAAGCGAAGCCGGAACGGAAGCGCTCGGTCGCCTCGCGGGCGGAGACCATGACGCGAGCTCGGAGACGACGTGCCGGGGCGGCTGATCTCGACGGCCCTATCGCTTGAAGCCGAACGGACGATCGGTGAGTCGGCGATTCGCCGTCGAAATTTCCTTTTTTCCGGTCGTTTGCGCGGATTGATTCGCGGGGGAATGGAATTCTTGTACGGGAGAACTCGAATTTTTCCCCGAATTGCCGAGGCGGTTGCTCCGTCCTAGGGTTTTCTTATGATTCGGAGGAGGGCTGTCTTTGGGTGGAATGATGTTGGGAAATTTTTCTGATTTCTGTCGCGTGGATGCTTGCTTTGAATCCGCTTTTTGTTTCGCCTGGATTGTGGATTTTGTCGGCTGCATGTCAGTTCCGCCATCATGAGGTTGAAATTGATTCGGGCCCGCCTTTTTCTTTTTCTTTTTTTGAAATTTTGTGTCTTTCTAAGTGTAAGTAGCCGTGCAGGTTGTCGACTGAATAATTGGAGAGCAGAATGAGCAGTGAGGATTTCGACGCGCAGGCGTTGGGCGAGAAGCTGTCGAAGCTCAACAACTCGCAACAGAGCATCGAATGTACCTATAACTTTCTCATTCTTTTTGCACTTTCGGATTATGTCTCTCATTAGCTGTAGATGCGATGGAAGAGTAGCGTCGAGATGAAATTGCCACCTGATTCTCAAATGTGCTGTTGTTGTCAGTGTATGTTGCTTGTTTGTGAGCTATCGTATTCTCCCTTTCTGCTGAAGGATGTGGGTGTGATGATATGGAGTAGTTGCGAAGATATGTTATATCATCCTTGCATTTCCTTTTGTTGTAGAATGGTGCCAAGATATTCAGTAACAGTCTGCTTATGGACATCCTACTTGTCTGGAGGGTGTACTGTATGGTTTTAACTATCACATCACATGTACCTGTATGGTACGTTGGTCAAGCTAGAGAAGAATTTATTGTGATGTATTAACTTTTGAAATAATCTTGATAAAAGGGATGATCTGGCCATGGTTAGTTTTACTACTCATAACATTGATGAGCACAATTAACTCATTGTGAATACAGGACTAGTAAGTTTTCAGAGGGAGTAGTGGTATTTAGTTCTTGCAAAAAGTTGCAGTATGCTGGTGAGTAAGTTGTGAGGGGCCCAGAGTAAATTTTTCTTTGTTGTGTTTGTTAAAATATAAATTTAAGGGCATCATCAACATCAGACATCCTTGAAGTCACAATATAATCGGATGGGGCATTTGACTGCGACTTTCATTTGGGGTCTAATTTTCTATGGCTTCTGTGTATTAGTTTATCATTGGAAAAGAAGTCCAAATTTTTAGAGATATACTTACTATTATCTTTTATTTAATACCAGATGAAATAACAGATTTTTTTTTTTAAGTAAATGAGATTATTTTATAGGTTCTTACAAGCTGCCATTCCATTTAACTTAGAAGGAACTCAGTGAAGTCATCGTCAGCTGAGATTTTTTTCTGGATTTACTTTGGAGATGGTCTTTGGAGGAGAATGGTTTAGAGAATGGATGCTGTAAAGGATTCATCATTTAAATGATTGAAAAAACAAGTAATTTATATAGAAGATGTACTTTTTGAGATGGATGGCTATAGAGTGTAAAAAGATCATAGAATTTATAGAAGCTTTTGCGGAGGTCAAGCTAATCTTTCCCTTAGACTGTTTTTTTCTTTTTTCTTTTAATCTCAATAGGGCCGAGGAAGTGTCGTGGCCTTTGGAACCTCTGATCAATATGATATCTCTATCACTTTAATATTGCATAAATTCCTTATCATATTATTCACTCCTAGATACGGCAAATGAAGAAGTGACAGCTTGGCATTGGGCAGTGGACTACCTATGGATTTAGAAAAGCATTTCTTACTTTCTGCATCCACCTTTATGTTTTGGTTCAAGATATGAGAATATTTATAACAGATTGATGGTAAATAAGAAAGCTACTCAGGAGACCGATTCTCTTTGTTGATTGTTTATTAAGTATGTTGTTTGTGTGTGTGGAAAACACTTTAGGTGCATGTGTCATAGACTTTATTGTGTAGGTGATCACTGTCGTGGTTTTGCCCTTCATTATATAAGCAATGTCTAGTTCCCTTTGGAGCCTTTTACACAATTTTTTCAACCAGAAAAGAATTAATTTGCGATAGTTAACGTATGTGCACAACAAGGGAAAAAGCTACCAAAAACTCTAAACTATCCCTACTGTGACACATTTATCCTAAACTTGTTTTATTATTATTATTATTATTATTATTATTATTATTATTATTATTATTATTATTATTATTATTATTATTATTATATAAATTTGACACAAAGACCTCAAACTTGTACCCATGTGACACATTCACCCCTAACTTTTTTTTTGTGTCTCCAAAAACTCTAAACTTGTATTCGTGCATCACAATTACCTCAAAATTTGGGTAAATATGTCATATGAATATAAGTTCAGGGTTTTTGGTGTCTTAAAAATATAATTTAAGGTAAATGTGTCGCAGGAGTTTAGGGTTTTTGGTGTCATAAAAGAATAATTTGGGGTAAATATGTTACATGGGTAAAGTTTGGGGTGATTTGTGTCAGAAAAAAAGTTTAGGGTATATGTGTCACAGTGGGCATAATTTAGAGTTTTTGGTTTCTTTTTCCTGCACAACTAATAGCAATTCAGCCACCTATTCAGGTAGGGCCCCTATTAAACAGTTAGATGCATGGCTTCTTTTAGCTCAAGCAACCAAATGCAGCAGAAGTGACAATGTGTGTACTAGGGATGTTATTGCACACCCAGTGTATGGATGCTACTTCTGATTGAGTTTACATTATTGTCCCAGTTTTTCACAAAGCGCTGACCCATTCCTTCATACTATTTTTTTATGTGCTTTCACTATTTTCAGGTCTTTCTCTTTAATATGCTTGCATCTCGCTTCTTGTTACTGATGCATTCCTTTTTCATTGCATCAGCATTGTCCCAGTGGTGTGTTTCTCACAGGAAGAAGGCCAAACAAATTGTTGAAACGTGGGATAAATTTTTTAATTCTTCTCAGAAGGAGAAGTGTGTTTCTTTTCTTTATTTGGCCAACGACATTCTGCAAAATAGTAGGAGAAAGGGTAGTGAATTTGTGAATGAGTTTTGGAAAGTTCTACCTGCAGCGCTTAAGCATGTCTATGGAAATGGAGATGAACTTGGAAAGAAAGTGGTGACCAGACTGGTGAGCCTTTTTAAAAGATGCATCTTACTGTCTTGTCATCTCTTATTATCCATCTGATAGTATTTGAGTGATGGAATATCATATGTGCAGATATAAGTGTAGGTGATCACTTATCACTTGGTTGACTAATGTTTGAGAGCTTTTGTGATTCTGTTATTTAGCAGGAGTATTTTGAATTCTGTCTGAACAATTTTGCTTTAGGTTCATAAGTTTCTATTTCATTCTATATATGTTCAGCTAAGTAATGTACAGAGAGTAAGAGTTTTCCTGTTGTCTAGGTTTTTTTATATAAGTATGCTTCATTCACCTAATAATTGAAGTTTCTAGGTTGGCTTTTCAATGCACTACATAGATTCATCTCAGAATAAGAGAGAATGACCCTTTTGGGTTTTCTAGACACTTGACTTTGCATGTATGAGGAGAAACATTGATGAATATCAGGAAGAACTGGCAGTAACAGCTCAAACGATGAATTCAACATCTAAGGTTAAGAATTTTTAAAGGGTCAAGCATTGGGTTATTGTTTCGAGGTTATTTTTTGACATTTTGCATAGTCAATTTTGGATAGAATATACTGGAATTAACCATTTAGTCCAATGTGGAGCCTGTCTGTATTCAAGTTGCAAAGTCAGTAGATGCATATTTCTTAGTCAATTTTCGAAAAGTGTGCTGGTTGTTATATTCCTTGTTTGTCAGGGATCATTCTTATCTGTTGCATCTCATTTCTTTCTTCAGGCTTCCGCTGAAACATACATTATGCTACTGATTAAGTGAATCTATTTGTATAAATATTATGAAGCTCAGTGCCAGTTGGGCTCAGTCATATTGGTTCATTGTCTCTTATCCATTATTTATATGTGTATACAGAGGAGTTGGACTGGTGAAACATTTGTATGCATGTTGAGTTAATATTTATCTCAGGCATACTTTCTGAATACCTTGATCATTGTTACTCTAAGCATTTGCATAAATTTGAGAATATTTACCAGTCATTATGTCTGTAAGCCCATTCTGGTGACGATATGAATGGCATGATTGTCTCCAGTGAACATTGTTGCAGCCGATGCTGTCTCTTGGCAAGGGTTGACTCTAGTAGATGAGTTGGTGGGATAATATCTGCCTGGATGAGTTGATTGAACCTCAATTTTGAAGCGTATGATCATAACAGGGCTTTTATGCCAAGGTTTTGAATGAGCTGATGCTAAACCTGATATATGGAGATTACTTTGATGTTCTCCATCTTAATGTCAGAGACTCGAGTGAACTTCTTTTCTTTTTCAGGAGTTTCCTCCTTTCAGTATTCCATAAATTTGGGTTAGAACTGAACACTTTGGGAGATTATACAATTATATATGTCTGTACTTCCTTTACTTTGTATCTCTCTTGTCAGCTATACACTACTTGTTACTGAGGTTGTTAGAATGATGCTTAATCACATGCTAAGATTTGGTTAAAGCATGTGCTTCTGGTATTATTGGAGAACAGATCACTAGACTGATCGTCATGACTTCTTATTCAATTCCCCTTGGTCTTGCTCTTTTCTTGTATTAACCACAATTTGGAATTGTTGTTCAACTCTTGGTGAAAATGTCCTCGACACAGGTATGGTAAGACTAATATTGCTCAATGGAGGAGTTTTATCTGTTATTTAAAGCCAAAACTTTCTGAGATGATGAAAATGCTGACCTAATTCAATGTTTGGAACATAGACATCATGCCCTTTTTGCCCTTTAAATTCTAATCACATTGTTCATGATGCCCCCTTGGTTGGGTCGGGGAGAATAGGTTTTTGGTTGTCGGAAAAAAACCCTCTCATTGGATGATTGTACCCCCTACTTCTGAAATCAAGAACTATCTACTTAGTTAACAAAGGATAGGTCATAAACCAGTCCTACTGTTTCTTAGGCTTTGGGTCCCTGTTCTCTTCTCCAGGCTGAACAGCCATTATCATTCCAACCTTGCCTACCTCTCTTGAACTATATTTCATTCTTTAAAGTACCCCTTTCTTTTTTCTTGTTTTTTTTTTTTCCCGGAAGATAGTCGAGGCTTCTGAGACAAGAGCTTGTTTGCCAAGTCCGAATTGCCACCTTCTTGTATGATGGCTCTTTTCAATGCTTGCAATCGCCTTTGACCCTTTTCCACATCTTTATTTTCTAATTATTCTACTTGAACGAGAGACTTCACCTTTACTTAGAGAGGGGCTTGTATTATGATAGTCTAAGAATAGTTTTTGTTGGATTGGTTGGCCCAATCAAATGAAGTATTTAGGCACCATTTACTTATATAGATGATGTGCAAGTCTAGATGTATACAGGTAGGTAGTAGGTACGTGATGTGTAGATTTGCTTGCCTGTGAATGATTCATCAGGGGTTGCAAGTTTCATCTCCTTGATACTTTTCAATAAATCTTGTTTACTTATCCAAATAAGAGATTTTTATGTAATTTGAGATATTTTCTTTTGCAAAGATACAAATCTTAAGAAGGGGCAATTTGGTAAACGTTCCCATTATTTCCTCCACTAAGGTTTTGACAGGGAACTTCTATGGTGCTTAATCACTGATCTTCAAATTAAGGGGGGTTATTTACTTCAAGTATTTTGTGAATGAATGTCCTCATCTATATTAGAGGTATAAGTTTCTAAAGGGATTCCCAAGTTCTCTCGTGTTTATGCTCAGGCCCTTTGTAATTTCACCGTTCTATTTGTTCTGAAGGCACAGAGCTCCGTGAATATATATATATCTTTTAATCACCAATTTTATTTGGTTTGCTTCACACTTCCATTTTACATGTTGGGGCACTGCTTATTTAAGATGCTGTCGATTCGTTTTAAGAATGTTTTTGCCTTCTCTTCCTTCATGGCTTTTCTTCTACTTTTGATCCAAATTGATGGTTTAATTTGGTTTCAAATGTGGTAAGGTTGATATATGGGATGAAAGGAAAGTTTTTGGTTCGCGGGGGCATGGCCTTAAAGATGAGATGCTAGGAAAAGATCCTCCTCCTGTGCCTGTGAGCAATGGAAAGAGTTCGAATCCCATTAAAATTGTGAAGAGGGATGCTAGCTCAGTAAGAGTGGTGAGTATAAAGCGATCCTTTTAGCATTTATTTGCAGCATACTTTTGGCCCATTTTCCTTGACTATGTTCTTGGGCTTTTAATTTCAGAAATTAGCTGTTGGAGGTCTGCCGGAAAAAATCGTAACTGCCTATCAATCAGTACTTGACGAGCATTCTACTGAAGAGGCTGCTTTAGACAAATACAGTGCTGCGGCAACCCACGTCGAAAAAATTGAGGAAGATGCTGATAGTAAATTGAATCAAGGTGAGATCCTTGCCATTTATCTTTTAGTCTTTTAATAGCAAACAGCATCATCTTTTTGTGTCTTGTTGACTATCTTTAGATTGACAGAAGATTATTCTGACCGTGACTAAGGGACACCTCTTTTACTTTTCGCACATAATAGCCTTTCAGTTAGGAAAGGCAATTTTGTGAAAGTTGCTTGTATAAAATGGGGAGGGGGAGGCTTAAGAAAGCATGGTAAAGAAGCTACACATGATCTTGACATGATCCATCTCATGGAGGGTATCATTCTAGATTGAACAATCATGGAAAAGGAAGTATTCGTGTGTGTGTGTGTGTGTGTGTGTGTGTGTGTGTGTGTGTGTGTGTGTGTGTGTGTGTGTGTGTGTCTTTCGCGCGCGCGCGGGTATGTGTGCATGTGGTTACGTGCGTCTCACAATCTATTTGTCCATCGTTCTCTCTTTACGCTGGGGTTGTCAGATCTCACCGGAGGCTGGCCAATGGCCACTGCAGTGCAACCCATCTCCCTCTGTTCTGTGTGTGTGTTCCATGTGTCTGACTATCTATCTAGGTTTATTTTATTCGTTTTGGGTGCCTAAGTCATCTTTATGCTCTGTTTGGGAAAGGAGAGAGTGAAGGGAATTGAATATTGGACTGGACAATGACCAAAATGAGAGGAGAGAGGGAAAATTAAAATTTTGTCTCTAAATTTTCATTTCTCCCCCTTTCACTAGTTCTCCAAACATAGTGTTAGTGTCTCATTTGTCTGATAATATCAGATGGGGGGAAATCCTGGTATGTAATTGTGTAAACCAGCTTTTACACTTAAGACTCTTTTTGTGTGAATAAAAAATCCATGAATCTGGATTAACTCATTCTTAGGCCCAAGGCAGGATATTTAATGAATAGGAACGAATTTTGAGACCAATTGGCATTTGCGTTGGCGGACAAGTTGCTTACTGGCATTTATAAGATTAGATTTTATCCTTTTGAAGCTAAGTGATGGGTTTGACAGCCTGAGGTTTTCCTAGCAATGCCAATATGCAAAGGTTCAGGTGGAAATGAAATTGATGATTCTCATAAGGAATATAGACATCAATAGCTAGCACAGTTTAGTATAAGGATGGTCACAAAGATCCACTAAAGTGGCTTGTGGTGGTAATGGATCTGTGGAGTACATGGTGAAATTGTTGGGCAGCGATAGCTTCGTTTTTTGGGCTAATGACAGGTGCCATCTACTTAATCGGCTCCATTGCTTCAAAATCCAAGGTAGGAGCAATGATAAATGCTTTTGCTGGGTTAGGATAAGTCGTCTGCTGGAGTGTGTTTCTAGATGTGCTTCTTAAAGGGAGGAATTGGACTCTGCCATGCATTGTTATCATGGAAAAATAAAGAACTGTAATCCAATTTTTGTTGATCAGGAAGTCAGCAAGGTTCTGCATTGGTAGATGATCTACAAGAGCAAGAAGATATCATTAAGCAGTGCATAAGTCAACTTGAAAATTCTGAAGCAACAAGAGCTACCTTGATTTCCCAGCTTAGAGATGCGCTTCATGAGCAAGTACATTTTACTACTCTACTTTTGCTTACTATTGTTGAAAGTATGTGCCATTCTTGACTAAGTGCTGATCCACACTTTCCAGGAGTCAAAGTTGGGACATGTGCATGCACAATTGCAAGTGAGTATTGTCTCATTCTGTGACTTATGTGTGCCTGTGCTAGCTAATGCAGATGATCTTGTTGTGATAGTGTCCTTACTTTTTTATACATCATCTTGTGGTCTGTCAGAAAAGGAGAATTTGTTGCTTTTGGCTTTATGATTTTAATAGATATCTTCAAGTTTTGGTCAATGGATTTGTTTGAGTATTGTTATCTTTGACAAGTCAAACAGCTGTATCTTTGCCCACTTAGTTAATGATAAGATCACGTGAATAGTTTATTTCTGTCCTTCAGTCGCCTTGACATAGATGGACTAAGTTCAGTAATCTTTTTTATTGCATAAATATGTAAAGGCTTGATGATTGCTTTGCGTGGCATGGGGTTGATCTTATGGACATCGATCTATCTATCTTTCTGAGTGACTCTTCATCTTGCAAAACTATCGGATGTGTTCTTGGCTGATACTCTTATTGATCGTCTTCACTTTCTCGAAGGGGTGGTTTAGCTGCAGGGTGCCTGGCTGGATGTCATCGATTTGTGAATACTTTTAGAGATAGAGAAGCTGACCTAGGTGACTTTCGTGAAATTTGTCCTCCTTCCTTCTCTCTCTATGTTCTCTACCGAGAAAAGGCCTCGCCCTCCTCTTAAATGATAAATCCCAGACTGGATCCAATCCGCCTCATCCTTTTTCCCTCCAAGAGCTGCGGAACTAACGACTCTATTAGAAAGTCGAATTACCAACTTTTACACGAATTTTCAAGTGGATGAGATCGGTCGAGTGATCTCAGTTGGAGATGGGATTGCACATGTTTATGGATTGAAGGAGATTCAAGCTGGTGAAATGGTTGAATTTGCCAGCGGTGTGAAAGGAATAGCCTTAAATCTTGAGAATGAGAATGTGGGGATTGTTGTCTTTGGTAGTGATACCGCTATTAAAGAAGGAGAGAGGTGTGCAGGTGGAGGTGCAGGTGCCCCTCTGAGGGTAGCATTGATTTTTCCTTTTCTGTGTACAAGATGGGGAATGGGCATCTTATTGCAGCAGTCATTCACTATAGAAGTTTACTCTTTGTTTATGATGTATGTGCATTTGAGCAGGTTGAATCTGGATGCTACGAATGTTGGCAGTCATCCCCTACTACACTCTGCCATGCACAGTCAGACATTGTCACCTGTGTTTTGCTTTCTGCATTTGGTCTTTTGGCTCTCTGTAATGTAGCCTGTTTCTCATCTTTTCACATTATTACCTCATATAATGTAGTTCACTATTCTTTACACGTGTTTTATTTTGTTCATTGATCATTGCCCTGATACTTTTTTCGCTACTTATCTTACATTTGATAGTTGACAAGGCTATGCATGTGCAGGGTGCTCGAGTTCGGGTTGAACAGGCAAGTAATTTGCGGAAAAGGCTCATAGCACCCTCTGTTCTTTTACCCCAAGGCCCTACTAACTCATTCTTAGAAAGGCCAAGGATGGAGCAAAGCCTGCCTTTGATTCAACCGATGAGCAACACGACTCAGCCTCCTCTCTCCCAACCTGCGATGCCTTTTACCTCCCTCAAAACTTCAGATGAAGACAGCAAGAAAGCTGCAGTTGCTGCAATTGCTGCTAAGCTTTCTAACTCTACATCTTCTGCCCAAATGCTTAGCTCGGTACTTTCTTCCCTCGTTGCAGAAGAGGCTGCCTCGAAGAATGGTGGCTTGAAGCCCGCTTCATTTTCCTCGGCTTTGCCTATCTTTCCCCCAGAGAAAAGGCCCAAACTTGAGAAAATGCCTGTCTCCAATTCTGGCAACTCCGATTTGGGAAACTTGTCCTACTTTAGCCCTTTACAGCAGCAATCGGGGAGCAACATGCCAGTCGCAACGTCAATGGGCATGCCACCTGCGTCACAATCAAATCAAATGCAAGCGCCATTTGCTTCACCACCTCCCCCGCCGCCACTGCCTTCCAGTCTATCTTCTGCAAACCTGTCTGGGAGTCAATATGTCCAATCTGCTAATATGAATATGATGGCGGGCCTGATTCCTTATGGATTTGGAGCAAGTCTACCACCACCACCTCCCCTGCCACCACCACATATTAGTCTGCAGCCCTTGGCAAGGCCTGGCCTTCAGCCACCTCAGCAACCACATGTGGAGCAACCGCAGCAGCACCAGCAACCTGCTTCTGGGGGATATTATCAGCCACCAGGCCTTGGCTTCTTCGGACAAAGTCATCAACCAGCAACACCGCCAGTACCAAGGCAGTGAATTTTGCTTATTTGAGACAAGGGGCTTCCTTTTTAAGAGCAACTATTCGTGGAAATTTAGCGGCAAAGCTGTTCTTTGGAAGAGTGTACTTGAAACTTTCTGTCTTGAGGTCGCGATGTTTACAGTGTCATCTTGTAAATTAGTAGAGGATTAGCAACTGTTGTAATGGGATTAATTGCAGCACCCTCCCTCTCTCTCCAGGACATCAGAACAACATTCGGGAAGAAGTTGCTGCTCCAGTAAGAGAGGAGCAGGGAGAAGGAGAGAGAGAGAAAGGGGGTGTGTGTGGGGGGGGGGGTGTGGGTGGGAGGGTTTCTGGGGAGGAAGGGGTGGTTTCCGGGAGCCGCTTGGCCGAAGGAATGTTCAGATATCTGTACTTTAGTTTTAGATGATGGAGTAGCGGGACTGTACTTTTTATTCACTGCTTCGGTGATCAGCACTGAATCGTGCGAATAAGTTGTACTTCTCACCGGTCTGTCTGCGAAGATGGGTCGAATCTTTGGATTTTAGCTGTTTAACAGGTTCGAATTGGTAGATTACGGTGTGGGGGCATGAAAGTCATCTTTCTTCTTTGGGTCGTCTAACCATTTGGTCAGAGAATGAGAGCTGTTGTGGGATCATCTTGGTTTTTTTTTTTTAAATTTTTACTTTTAGAAAGGGGTTGAAAAAGTCTTAAATTTTTTGCATTTGTGTTAATTTAGTCATATACACTCTATTAGCGTTAATTTAGTCATGCATCTTTTTACTTGTGTCAATTTAGTCTTAAACTTTTTCATTTTGTGTCTATTCATTCATTTTTGACTTCTTTTGTGTCTATTCATTCATTTTTGACTAATTTTAGCTGAATTTTATTGACTGAGCGTTAGTCAACTGATGTGGCATGACCGATGTTAATGTGAACAACTTTTAATAATTTTTAAATATTTTTTTGATTTTCCCTTTATTTTTCTTTTTTCCTTTCTCCTCCTCCTTCCTAGTCGTTGAACAACCTTATCAGCCTCTGGCGAGCCTAATGGCCACTAGCGAAGCCTCCCTAGAGGTTGAAGCCTCCCTAGAGGTTGCGAGAGCTGTTCACGCTAGTGGGTGAGGTCAAGTCTCGCCCAAGGCCGCCCACAAGCAGCCTTTGCTAGGGAGGGAGGAAGGATGACGAGAAGGAAAAAAGAAAAAAAAAGAAAAAGAATATATGTATTTAAAAATATTATTAAAAAATTGTCGCGTTATTATCGGTTATCTTGCTACGTTGGTTTAGGGACTAAAGTGAAATGCATAGATAAAAGGTTTATAACTAAATTATTATAATTATAAAAGATTTAGGATTTTTTAGACACTTTTCCTAGGGAGCTTGAAGGGATGTGCCTTTCAAAGGTTTAATTCTTTATTAAGTAGTCGCTAGTGTGGATTAGGTGACTGTTATTGTCACTTAGTGTGGATGTTTTAAAGGCTTGAACTGCAATGGTGTGAACAACAAAAAGTCTCATTTTTATTTAAATGTTATTTTTATTTCTTTAAAAATGAATAATCTAAAAAATGTTTTATTAAAAATGATCGCTTGAATTGTTTATTAAAATGAACAAATGAAAAATATTTTTATCATTCAAAATGTTTAGACATAAGTTGTTGATGATTAATGCAATTTTTATTAACAAATCATTTAAAGTGATATAAATTATTATTATTAAGAAAACGTGTTTCAAATTATTGTTTTTTAGCATTAATGTTTGTTTCAATTTCAATTCTATTGAGACATATGATTAGCAACATCTCTTTGAGTGTACTTCTAATGCTAACGTAAAAATCGATAGAGCTTTAACAGGATATTGAAGTAATGTTAAGACAAGCAAGTAAATATCATGGAGAAAAAGATAAATCACCACATTTTGGTAGTCGCCTAGTGATCAAGGTGCTCCGATTAATTCAAGAGCATCGGATTGACTAAATTGGACTCTCTGATCGTGAATTCTCTAGACACTCGTCTTGAAGCACAAGACTCAGTGAGATTGTTGATGAGAGCGAATACGCAAATTCGACGTGTAATATAAAACACGAATCATCGCGTGCCGTGCGAGATCGAGACATCTTACGCCACGATGCACGTTCGAGCTATAGGGACGAAAGGCAAATTGCAAAACGTACGATGAAGAGTCAAATCACTTTCCGAAAGGGGCTCAAAAGTTTTCGAAGTAATCGAGAGTCAGCTCGAGACTCTGGAATTTGGGCCAAATCAGCTTCGGAGAACGGGAAGAAGAAAGACGTGAAGAGGAGGAGGAGGAGGAAAAGCTCCCGTCAATTTCTTATTCCTTCTCCACCATCTCTCCTCGACCGCCGCCCCGGCCGCGCGGTCGAAATTCAGCTCACAGCTGTTCCCCTACCTTTGCGTCGCCACGAAGCAAGACGGGGAGCACGAGGGCGAGAGGGAGAGGCGGCGATCCGCGGACTCTGCAGCGACGACGTCCGTCTCTCTTCACGGCGCGTCGGGAGTCAGCGAGCGCGGCCCCCTCGTTTCTTCCTCTTCGATCTCAGCAGCTGCTGCTTCCCAGGTCCGTCCCCCCCCCCTTTTCCCTCCGGCCTTCTCCTTCTTCCTCTGTCCGTGTCGGGATCGCATGCTCTCTCGTCTTTTCCGTGTCGCCGCGATCGCAGCTGGGAAAAGCCCGTCTCCCGAGGCGCGTCCGATCCCTGGATTCTTTCTCCCGATCGGTTTTTTTTTTTGGTTTACGCATTTGAATTCGACTACCCAATTGCGCGTTGCGTCGCATTCCGGAGCTTTACGGCGATCCCGCGTCGGTTTGTGCGACTGCTGTTGCTCTCTGGAGACCCGGTTTGGGGTTGTTGCGGAATGCTCTTTTGCTGAATTAGAGTCGCATGTCGATGCCCGTTCGTTGCTTTCCGGCTCAGCGTGAGGATTGATTGAAATGCAGGTTGGCGGCGGTGATTGGCGCGACTGATGTCGAGAACTTTGAGAAGAAGGCTCCATCACGGAGACGTGGGTGGGAGGGGGACCGAGCATCTGGAGAGTTCGGGTTTGGAAGGTTTGGAAGAGCCTTTGTTGGGGAACTATGAAGACGATGATAAGCGTTCCGAGGTGAGGGTTGTCTTTTCTCGTGCTGTTTTTTTTTTGGATGGCTTGTTTCGAGTGTCGGTACTTCGTGTATGTGTACTGTTATGCCTCATCGTATTTGAGCATTCATTCCTTTGGTGACTGATCTTTATGGTGCAGGGACAAGTACTGGAAGATCTTTGGGATGATGAGAGGAAAAAGGAGCGCCTTCATTGGACAATGTTATTTAGCCAGTTAATTGCACAGTGGATGCAATGGCTTGGTATGCAGAGCTCTCCTTCCTGTTCCAACAATACATTTTCCTTTGTCTGTGTATTCTGAGTGATGGACATAGGTTGCTCGAGCATATTGGTTCCTGTCTAATGATTCTTAGTCCAGCCAAACCTTGATGGAATATGATTTTTTGATGGCTTTGATTGAAGTTCAAAATACTGCATATATCGAATGGAGTATATACAGACACGGAAGGGACTATTTTTGTTGGATTCTGTTAATTACATACTGCCTTTTCTGTGTGTTCTGTTTTTAATGATGCGTGGTGTATCCTCTCGGATATGTTTTCACGTGTATTTCCAATTGTCATTGTAAAGATGTTTTTCCCTTCCTATTACTGCAGTAAGTTCAACTCTCTAATTTGCGGAAAAATCCTGAAGTGTCACCAGCTCTACTGTTTTGATGTAAAAATGTGTAGGTGAAATTATGCATATATCTGATGTTTGTTATTTGTGGACTGCTAGATATCTTACCTTTATTGTGGTTGTTGTTTTTTGTCACTATGGTGGGAAGGCATATAGACTTTTTCATGAGTTGCCTCTTCACTGCAGAAGTGTCTAATTGCTTGGAGTTATAGCATACTTGCTTATATGGATTTGGCATGCAAACATGTTCTCAACTTTTTGCTAGTGGTACCTGCTGGTACTGAAAGCAGATTGGGACCCTTAAGCACCCATAAAGATGCTTAAGAAAGCCTTAAGATACTGAAGTCATACCTTGAATTTGCAAGTGGGCCATCAGTGGGATCAATTGTAAGTCATATGGTCTAGGTTTGTAGCACCTGGGGCTTGGACTTCTAGAGTTTGCTCAGTGTAGGTGTGCTACTTAAGCACAATTATTTGCTGTGGTACTCGATGAATATTTGATTTTTTCTTTTGCGAGAAGTCACATCTTAAGCTTAGTGGGTGATATTTCTACAGTATGTGTAATTTAGCTTTTCTCAAAGTACTCTTGAAATGTTCTAAACCAGCATCATTTTGCTTGTTGTAGCTAACATAGTCCTTGGGTCTGGATCGCTGATTGGACGGTTTCTTCCTCTTTCTTCTATCACTCAGAATGGACAAAGCAAGATTTTGCAACCGACTCTTAGTCCATTGCAGGTATACCAGAATATTCAGACTTTCTGAACATAATAATAGAAGTTATCCTTGATACTATACTCAGTGAAGAATAATCTGATGCCAACGCATTATTACTTCATATAAGTGCATTTCACAGTATTCTAATTTGCGGGAAAAGATGGATATACATTGAAGTTTGACTGATATGACACTTCATTAAACTAACGAGGAGTCATTATTGAGACAAGAAAAGAAGAAGAAGAAGAAGAGATAACATGTTAATATCATGCTATAGTTACCTTGTTAGATGGATAAGCTGCCTTAGTTGAAATTGAAATTCATAGAAGACTAGATGCTGTATAGAAAGTAAATGCATGGTTCCTTCGAGGTTTGTTTCTACTATAGGGGAACCAATTATTGGATAACATGTTAATATCATGCTATAGTTACCTTGTTAGATGGATAAGCTGCCTTAGTGGAAATTGAAATTCATAGAAGACTAGATGTTGTATAGAAAGTAAATGCATGGTTCCTTCGAGGTTTGTTTCTACTATAGGGGAACCAATTATTGGCCTCTCAAATTGGTTTCTTAAAAAATGTTATTATGGTAGATTATGCTCTTTTGTCTGTCTAAATGATACTTGCCTCTCAACTTGGTTTCTTAAAAAATGCTGTTATGGTAGATTATGCTCTTTTGTCTGTCTAAATGATAGAAAAGTTATTGCTTTTCTAAGTTGATCTACCATTTTGGTTTGTTTGTAGGAAGAAAGGCTTAGAAATCTCCAGCAGAGGTTGGGAGTCCCATTTGATGGTTCTCGACTGGAGCATCAAGTAAGTACGTCTTTGTACTAAATAAGATCCTCCTAAGATCTTAGATTAGCAAGTCAATGTGAAACTGGAGCTACAAACAGTTAAGTTGGTTAAGTTTTTCATCTTCCAGTGAGGAAAGGTTTTCCGTGTACAATACTTAGGAGGTTGAGGATAGGAACAAATTTGTTAACTTGCAAGACAGGCTGTGTAGCTTTATGCTTGGAAAATATGCCAGATTATTTCACTTAAAATAACTGAGTGCGGGTTTTAGGAAAGAATGCTGGGTTTCATGTGACGATATCAGTTTGTTTTAAGATTGTTCCCTTTTCCTCTTCTCTTGCATTGTTTAATATGCTGCTGCTATTTTTTTTTTTTTTTTTTTTTTTTTTTTTTTTGGGGGGGGGGGGGTGGGGGAAGGATATGCTGAATTTTGAGAATGCGGGTTTTGGCCACTGAGTGTGATGCAGTATTTTCTATAAACACAGGTTCAAATGATTGACTACAAATTTCCACTCATTGCATTCCTGTTTGCTTTTAGACATGCTTAACATGATTAAATAATTGTTCACCAAAAATTGCAGAAGTTAAGTTTCGGATCACAATTAAGCTGAATCTATCATCACTTCCAAAGGGGGCCTATCTAGATGATGTCTTCAGACACAGAGAACATCTATGGCTGATGTGTTTGCTCTCTGGGCGATGCCTTCTGATATTTGTGGCGAGAGAGAGAGAGAGATGCTTTGTGTGCTGAAACGTCGGTGTATAGATTTCCTTAAAGGAAACAAGTAGTGTGGGGCCTCCAGGATGACTGTTGGCAGATTTGCTTATATGATAAGGGGGATGAGTAGAACAGCCAAACTGTACTTAATTAGTATTCTCATGAAAGGACATTGAAGAGCTCCAATAATTCTGAAATGCAGAGATTATGTCAGGTATTCCTCATTTTTCTGTATTTGTTTGTTGTAGGATGCTCTTAGACAGCTCTGGAAGTTGGCTTATCCTGATAGAGAACTCCCTTCGCTAAAATCAGAACTGTGGAAGGATATGGGTTGGCAAGGTACCGATCCTTCGACAGATTTCAGGTATGATTGAGTTTTACATAGAAAGTGGTGGGTTTGAATCTTTCTCTGTTATTTGACTGAATTCCTCCTGTATGTCTTCATGGAAACCTTCTAATACTTCTAGGGGTGGAGGATATATATCAATGGAGAATCTTATCTTTTTCGCAAAGAAGTATCCGGTTAGTTTTTTATTCCTCTCCACTCTATATCTCTCCCCAACAGCAATTTTCGTATTTGCATCTACGTTGGTATACAATCTTAATTACTTTTTATCTTTCTCTTGCAAGCAAAATTGACAAACATAATTTTCTGTGGTGAGTATCTCTCTGTTTCATGAAAAAAGAATTAATGCGTTATGTTGGCATCTTAAGTGAAATGTGATGGTCAGTGATTACCTTGTCACCTCAAAGAACAGAGAGAAGACTCAGAGAGCTGGTTGAGGGATGCCTATGCTTGCTATTTTTTTTTTTTTTTTGGGCTGTTATTCTTCAAATATCCTCCATTCCTGCTGTTGTACTTGGTGGACATTATTCTTTGTGTACATTTCCTGCAGCTGAAATTTATTCTCTTGGCTATTGCCTCCATAATTTTGTCATTGAAGTAGTTGTGTATGACGATGCGTCTGATGAATAAGATGATTGCCATCCATAATTTGATTGTATCTTGTTGTGAACTTCGAACGTGAAATTAGTATTAACATCTCTAACTTTGTTATTCTTACCGCAGGAATCATTTCAGAGATTGTTGCACAAACAAGACGGTACTAGGGCTGAGTGGGAATACCCATTTGCTGTGGCTGGCATCAACTTATCCTTTATGTTGGCTCAGATGTTGGATCTTCAGTCAGGTAATGATAATTACTGAGAGAGGTGCTTGGGCCTTCTTGATTTTCATATGGTAAAGTGGCACAACTTTTTTGTTGTATCTGGCATTCTTAGATGATGAGTTGTGTTATATTTTACAACTGTCTGATTTTTTGCTATTGTAAAGAGGATCGACAGTTTCATTGCACCTGCAGGAAAGCCATCATCTTTGGCTGGCGTTAGGTTCTTAGAACTGCTTCAAGAAGATGAAATGGCTTTTGATAATCTCTATTGTGTGGCCTTTCAAATGATGGATGCCCAATGGCTAGCAAAGCGTGCATCATATATGGAATTTAATGTAAGTTACCAAAGATAAGTTCCTTATGTTTATTTTCCTAGTTACTATTATGAAATACCGTTGAAGCTTTCCTCTATTGACTGTTGAAACATCTTTAAACACTTGTCTTTTGTCTATATCTTCTCGTCAGGATGTCTTGAAATCAACAAGAACGCAGCTGGAGCGTGAGCTCTCTCTTGAAGATGTTTCTAGCATTAGGGACTTACCTGCATACAATCTGCTAAAGTTGTAACTCGTAACTGAGAGAGATAAATATATAGTATTGAATTGTCCCATCTCAAGTACGGTATCTTCTTCACGTACTGTGCCTGGATACCTCGTCAATTTTTTCTATTAGTGAAGTTGAGTGCACGGCACAATTTGCTTGATTGCTGTACAATACCACGAAAATCTGAAACTTCCCGTTGTCTATCAAAATAAGTTATCGGGCATTTTGTTTTCACATTGGACTGCCACTGCTGCTACCTGCTCTTAAGGACACCTGCTCTGTTAATGCTAGAGAGATGTTGCCTTTGGTCGTGATAATTTGTAAACCTTTTTATAGGATTTAGCAAACATTCATTTTCTGGATGAGTTGTGGCTTTCTCACATTGTTATTATGATCCGCAATGCTTGCTTTCTATTGAGTTGGTGCAAAAATGTTTACAGCAAGAAGAGTACGAACGCTTTTCCATCTTCAACTTATAAATTTTGTCTAGTCACTGAGAAATGGGGTCTGAAAGATCTATAAATCGATAGGTGTTGGATTATTCGAAATAAGAAAAAGAAGAAAGAATGAAGACAATTAGCTCTCATCCGAAAACCAAAACTGGGATGAAACCTATGCTCTTTTTTCGCTCATCTGTTCAGCTGTTCAGTAGCAGAGCACACACTATTGTCTTCTGATCTTTTCAAGAGCCAGTTATTGAGCCATTCCGACGCTTTGTTCACCTATAAAATCAAAGCAATCTTGTTATTGGCTTTTAAAAATCATCACGAAAGGGAGACAAAAACACAAGAATCTTGAGTTCTTGCTGATATGTTCAATCTAATATAACTCCTCCTGCACACGTAATGTGAAGGCATCTATCTGAGATGGTCCAAAATTGCCTTTACCTGCTTGTCCCAGTTTTCGTTCTATAAGTAATAATACTAAGCACCGCCGTCTGAATCGTGATTGCAATTATCATCCCTATCCATATACCCTATGGGCATCAAACAAATGAGTTTCAGCAGAGTCTGAAACCTGAGTCACAGCTATCTTGGCCAGCTATTCTCCAAATAGGGAAGTATCACCTCATCGAACCAAAATTGCAACACGAAATGACGGTTAACCATCAAGTATCTAGCGAAAAACTAAAGCAGGGTTCAGGCCCTCTTACCTAAACTTCTAACTTGGCAACATACGCGAGCACAACTTCAAGGGGAACTCCAATCACGTAATAGGAACCTATGTTAACATAGGCAACCATACTTTGTCTCCTGGAACCTACCGCTAGACCTGCAAGTGGTGAACGGATGGTTCAGCAAGAAAGAGTCTGTAAATAAGTTTACCATTCGCATGACGAGTAGTGGAACAGCCCCTGTGTACCTGAGAGCACTGGCTGAACACTGTTAAGTAAAACAGAGAAGGCGAGGAGAACTGAGAGTCTTGAAACAGCTTCCGCAACGTCTTCCTCACTTGTGAATATAGGCAATCTGTCGACCATAAACTAGGCACAAGATCCAAAAGACGACTCCAATGCTAATTGAGGTGCCCAAGATGACTTTAATGGCGAACAGCGCCCCTTTTGCATTTCCTCGGCCCAATTCATTGGAAATCCTCACGCTGTAGGAATTGAAAGAATCAAGTCACAAAGCGTCAAGCAAGCATGGAGCAACTCAAAGATTTGCACAGGCTCATAGGCCATACCTAGCTCCAGCTAGGAAACCAAGGCCTACCATTAACTCCCAAGCCGAGATGTTGAGGCTGAAAAAGAAAAATCACTTCAGTTCATCACTATTCTGGTGACTGATGTCAAAGTAGTAAACGTAAGATCACTAATTCGATCCCGTCATACCAAATCGAGAAGGCAGAAATTGCAACAGCAGCATTAGTCATGTATCCTGCCAAGAGGACTAAAACAGCATTGTAACACAACTCCAAGCTATTTCGATCGAGGACAGAGAAGATGGTATCAGGGTGAGGATCGAGTGCACAAAATGGCAGATGCATACGATCAGTTGAAAGAGATGAAGTGAAAGGGTTGTGAGCCTAACGCACCTTCTTATACTACTCTAATACAAGCTCTATGTTCGTGAGAAAAAATGGAGGAGGCTGCACGCATGTTGCTTGAGATGCACAGGAGCAACTGTGAGGCAGACGGTGTGACATACACTACACTAATTAGTGGCTTTTGCAAATGCGGTAAGCTTGATAACTCACGAACTATTGGATAGGATGATACAGCAAGGTCATACCCCTTGTGCAACAACTTATTTGCCTATCACGTTGGCTTATGAGAAGATAGAGGAGCTGGAAGAGTGTTTGGAACTCATCCAGGAAATGAACAAGATTGATTGTGTTCCTGACGTTAGCATCTACAATGTGGTGATCAGGTGTTGAGTTTTGGAATCAAATGGAAGCAAGTGGGCTTAGTCCAGGTCTGGACAGTTTTGTTATCATGGTTCATGGACTTATTGCACACGGTCATCTAGTTGAAGCATGCGATTATTTTAAAGAGATGGTGGGAAGAGGTGTTCCATCAGCTCCTAATTATGGCACATTGAAAGACTTGGTAAATTCTCTTTTAAGAGCAGAAAAACTTCAAATGGCTGAAGACGTCTGGAATTGCATCGTGACGAAAGGATGTAATCTCAATGTTTTTGCCTGGACAATCTGGATTCATGCACTCTTCTCAAATGGGCATGTTAAACAGGCGTGTTCGTATTGCTTGGACATGATGAATGCAGATGTAATGCCGCAGCCAGATACATTTTCTAAGCTCATGCGGGACCTTAGGAAGCTGTATGACCGACAAATTGCAGCAGAGATAACAGGGAAAGTGAGAAAGATGGCTACCGATAGACAGATCACTTTTAAGATGTACAAAAGGCGAGGCGAGAGAGACTTGAAAGAAAAAAAATCAAGGCAAAAAGGGATGGGAGGAAGACGAGGGCTCAGAGATGCCGACGGGGGCAGCACCCAGGCCGTGCTATAGCAGATGTCTCATCAGGGCTCAGTTGATGGGATCCGGCAAGCTAGTGCCGGGTGGGGGAGTGTCCGGAGCTAACATTGTGGAAATTGTTCAATTCGTCTGCTAATAGTTTTCTTGATGATTTTTTAGGTTCGTGTACCCACTAGATATACCTTGTTAAATCACATTTAGTTGTGAACTTAAGTGAAAATGTTCATTGTATATGTAGAGCATGACCGAATTAACCAAACCTGAGATCAGCTCGCAATGTTGATTCAAGAGCTTTTGAATAAAGAAAATTTGTGAAAAAAAAAAAAATCCCCTGATCATCCTCACAAGGTGTGATACTTATGATAGCCTGATGAACGCCACATCTTATTCATTCAAGAGCTAGGTTTTTTGGGACAAATAAAAATGACAAATTAAAGTTAAATAGATGGAAGTATCGCATTGATAATGAGACGTGGTGTGAAATCAAGTGAAACAATATCCTCGGAGAAATCAAACCAATTTCAATAATCTTGACACATATCATGTATACGGTTTTAGCTTATATCTAATCCGGGATATCTATTCTGCTTAAAATATGATAATGCCCAAGTAGCATAGCCATCAGTCTTTAAGGTCAAGTACAATAGCTATTTATTCGTTTATCAAGTTACCAATTCAATGGTCAGGTGATAGAGACATAAAGAGTTTTCGACCTAGAAAGTAAAGGAAATCAATTCAAATTTCATAAATTATGTGCAGATTACTATTCATTACAGCCGCATTTACTACTAAACCCCTGAATTTAACTGATTTATCAGGATTGTACGTTGCTCCATCTGCCTTTCAAGTAGCCGGACCGGGATGTAAAGGATAAAGACATAAAATTTGATATTTCAATTTATTTGAATCATGTAAGAATAATTTATTTTGATAATTTGTTTCTTGGCGAGAAATTGTCCTATTATTAAACAAACCGAACCTCTCCCTGGCATCGATCGGGTGAACAAAGCTTTTCCGATATTATAAAGCTGTTAATGAACATGATTGGATAGTTGAATAAAACATTATGCCACGTGAACCAATATGTTCGGGAAATCATAACAATTGGTAAAAATTATCATCGATGTGCCCTAAAGAGTTTTTTCTTATAAACATGTCGTTGAAAAAAATATGACTATTTAAAAGATCATTAGAGGGTATTTGAATAGACAATATGCTTTAAGAATGTAATAATGACTAATCCTAATTTTCTTTTGCCAAACAATACTTCGTTTTATCTTTCTACATAACATGAAAACTGTACTTAATTAAACTTTCCATAAAACGCAATATGAAGCTACATTGCTGCACAATAGCTTGGGGAATACCAGTTCATGGAAGAAAGAACTAGGAAAGAGATGACCCTTGGAGATCTTATCCTACACCTTAGAATTGAGGAGGACAATAGGAGGAATGTAAACATTCCTATGGAATCGAAGGCCAATAGTATGGAGCTTTCCAATTCCAATCAAGATAGGAAGAGGAAGAAGCCCTTACTAGGTAAAGGCAAGCAAAAGGAAGAGTCCAAGAAATCCTAGGGGACATCTTTTATCTGCAATAAGCATGGCCATCGGGCTAAGGATTACAAGAAGCATCAAAACAAATGCAAGGATGGTGGTGTAGTCAAGTAGCTACATCTAACGGAGCGAGAAGATGCTGAGAAATTGATTGTGTGGTGATGTTTGAGGTACCTTGGTATTAAACAATACTAATTGGTGGTTGGACACTGGTGCCACAACTTACATTTGTGTGGATAAACATCTGTTCTAAACTTACAAGGAGGCTGAAGATGAAGAGAAGTTCTATGTGGCTAATTCTACAACAGCAAATATCATTGGAAGAGGAAAGGTGATCCTGAAGTTCACCACTGGCAAGGAAGTCACCCTGCTCAATGTGCTACATGTATCGGAGATTCAGAGGAATCTTATTTCTGGCCCTGTACTTGTCAAGAAGGGTTTCAAAATTGTATTTAATCCGATAAGTTTGTTCTTTCCCAAGGGGGATGTATGTGGGGAAATGGTACTTGTACAAGCCAATGTAGTTGTTATTAATGTAAACTCGAAATTCGTGTACCCAAAAACTAGTAAGAAAGTCTTTAGTTTACACTAGTGTGTCTCCTTATCTACGAATGGAAGATTAGGACATATAAACTATGGTATAATGAAGAAATTAGCAAAGTTGGGGCTAATTTCAAAGTCTAAGTTGGATGCCCATTACAAGTGTGAGACTTATGTTGAAGCTAAGTTTGCTAAGAAACCTTTCAAACCTGTTGAAAGAATGAGTGACCCTCTATAGTTAATCCATAATGGCCTATGTGATTTAAAGTTTGTATAAAGTAGAGGTGGAAATAATTACTTCATCATTTTTATAGATGATTATACTCGATTTTGCTATGTTTATCTATTAACGTCTTACTATGGTAAGATACCTTTGATAGTAATGCACTTATATGTATAGAGCTAGCTGACTCTATGAAAATTTTTTAGGGCTAGATTTTCTAAAGCACACATGAATCTTGAGAGGCTCATGGCTGTAAGAATGAACGCAAACAAGAACCAATTTTGATTCAGAGATACTCTATGTGAGGTTTATTGTTTGGGCTTACACCAACAATTGGTGGTTCAAGGCCTAGTCCACCAATTGGTTAAGTATGTCCGATAGGCTTTCACTAAAAAGGTCCAAAGCGAAAGCTACCTATTTCAATGTAGTGCATTTCCACATGCACATTTAGAATTCATCGAGTCAAAATGTTTTGTTGATCTATTAATGTGGGGGATTGTTATAATTGTGGTGGGTTAATGGATCAACGAATGCAAGCAAAACAAGATACGTTGTTTCCGTTCACCTATCTCATCAGTTCGTGTATTTCTTGAGTTCATGTATTTTTTGGATTTGTGTATCTATTTAATTCTTGATTTATGTATCTCCTGGATTTTAGTATTTATTTAATTCATGTATCTACTAGATTCTTGTATCTATTTATTTTATGGTTCATGTATCGTTTCTTTACATGAATTTGAAAAACTCTATAAATAGATTTCAAAATCTTCCTTCCAATAAGAAGCAAGCATCATTAACATTTCCTTTCTTCAAGTTTTCTCTAAGTGTGCCAATTTCAAGAAGTGTTCGACAAAGTCTTGTTTGTATAGTGTTGATACCAATAGGTTTGAGGTGTTGTATCTTGGAAGGCGAAGTTCGTGAAATTGCTTAGTACCATTAGTAGGAACTAATCGTCTTAAGGAGATTTGGTTAGCCGTACCTCACCTCCAATTCTTATTTATTTTGTTGTCACTTTCTCGATAAATTTTCTGCTTACAATAAACAATGTTACATATCTTCCCCGGATACGTGTCTCCTCCTCCTCCTCCTCCTCCTCCTCCTGTTCTTTATTTTCCAACAATGATAACTATGTGTGGGTTTTAGGATAGAACTCTGGGAAAATCTACCATATATGATCGTCCCATTCTCCTCTTTTCTCGCCTTGTTTAATGTACTAAAACGAGGGCAATAATATGCTGAATTTTGAGACACGTGAGTGGACATATTGTTTTGGTCATCGAGTATGTTGCAGAGTTTTTTTTATTAAACACAAATTCACATGATTATCAATTTCCGCTCATTGCATCCCCGTACTGCAGAAGTTGATGTTGCATCATACTTAAGTTGTCATCAACTTCAAAGGGGCTTATCCAGATGTTATTTTCAGAAGGAATACAGAAAGAGATCATTAATAGCTGATGTATTTGTTCTCAGGAAGATGCCTTTTGATCTCTGTGGCAAGACAGAGAGATATGCTTTGTGTGCTGAAATGTGGGACTATATTGCTTTACAGGAAAGTAGTGGTGGGGCCTCCAGGATGTCTGTCGGCATATTGGCTTATATGATTTACAGGGATGAATAGACCAGCCAATCTGTACTTAACTATATGTCCTCATGAAAGGACATTGAAGAGCTCCGATAACTCTGGAATGCAGAGATTGCGCCTCAGATATTCCTTAACTTTCTGTTCTTGTTTGTTGGAGGATGCTATTAGACAGCTTTAAATGTTGGCTTATCCTGATAAAGAACTCCCTTCGCTAAAATCAGAATTGTGGAAGGATATGGGTTGGCAAGGTCCTGATCCTTCGACAGATTTCAGAGTTTTATATTGAAAGTGGTCCTGGATTGGATCTTATTTGTTATTGAACTGAATTCTGAAAAAATAATTAAAGGATTATGTCGGCAATTTAAGTAAAATATCATGGTCTGTGAATATTACCCTATCACCCTTAAGACCAGAGAAAAAACTTAAGAGAACAGGTCGAGGGATGCCTATGCTTGCTAATCTATTTTGTTGTACTTAGAATATCCTCTATTCCTGCTGCTGTACGTGAAGGATGTTATTTTTTATGTACCTTTTCTGCAGCTGTAATTTATTCTCTGGGCTGTTGCTTCCATGATTTTGTCCTTCAAGTAGGAGAGTATGCCCATGCATCTGATATGTAAGACAATTGCCCTGCATAAGACAATTGCCCTGCATATTTTGATTGTATCTTGTTCTGAATTTCCAACATAGGCTTAGGATTCGTATCTGCCGATGTTTCCACCCTTACCACTGGAATCATTTCAAAGATTGTCGCACAAACAAGATCGCACTAGCGGTGAGTGGGAATTCCCATTTGCTGTGGCTGGCATCAACTTGTCCTTTATGTTGTCTCAGATGTTGGGTCTTCAGTCGGTAACAATAATTACTGAAAGGGGTGGTTGGGTTCTCTTTTGATTTTTCAATGGATAAAGTGACATGATCTTTTTGTGGCATTTAACCTTCTTAGATGGTAAGTTATGTTATTCTATGACGTCGATTTCTCGCTATTGTAAAGAGAGGACCGAGAGTTTCAGTTTACCTCTAGGAAAGCCATCCTCTTTGGCTGGTATCAGGTTCTTGGACTGGTTAAAGAAGAGGAAATGGCTTTGAGTATCTTTATTGTGTAGCCATATGTGGAATTTATTGTAAGTTACCAAGGATAAGTTCCTTATGTTTGTCGGCCTATTACTATTATGAGGTACTGTTGAAACTTTCCTGTGTCTTTTATTGAAACATCTTCAAACACCTCTCTTTATTTATCTTTTCTTGCCAGGATGCCTTGAAATCAACAAGAATGCAGCTGGGGCGTGAGCTCTCTCTTGAAGATGTTCCGAGCATCAGGGACTTACCTGCATACTAATTACCAAAGTTGTCATTTATAACTGAGAATCCTAAATATATAGTTTTGAATGATCCCATCTCATGTTCAGCATCTTCTCCACTTACTCTCTTTATGAATACCTTGTCAATTTCCTCTACTAGTGAAATTGAGCACACGGCACAATTTGTGTGCTTGCTATAGAATACTGAGAAAATGTGAAACTTCCCTTTGTCTATCAAATCATCTGGCATATCATTTATATTGGACCGCCTTCGCTCCTAGATGACCTCCTCTATTGGAGCTAGAGGAATGTTCTTTGCATCATTATAATTTGTCAAACCTGTTATAGAATTCTGCAAATGTTCGTTTGCTGTTGGATGCGTTAGAGCTTTCTTACATCATCATTATGACCTGCAATATGTGCTTTCTTTCGAGTAGGTGCAAAAATGGTTACAGAAAGAACTACTAGATGAAGGTCGCTGAAGTATGAACGTTTTCCATCAACAATGAATTTTTTCCAATCACCGACAAATGGGGTGGGAAAGCTTTATGAATCGGATAGGGATTGGATCAATTTATTCAATGGCTGTCATAACAGAGGTCAAAAGAGAGAAAAAGAAGCAACTTGTTCTCATCCGAAAACCTAAACTGGGATGAAACCATATGCTCTTCAGTTTTTACTCATCCCTTCAGCTGTTCAGAGTGGTAGAGCTCTCACTGTGATCTTCGGATCTTTCCAAGAACAACCTATGGAGCTTTTCTGTTGCTTTGTTCACCTATATAATGAAAGCAATATGGTAATTGGCTTTTAAAACTCTTTCATCACGAAAGGGAGACTAAAACAAATAGAATCTTGATATCTTGCTGATATTTCCAGCTAATTCAAACTCTTGCAGCATATATCATGTGAAGGCATGTGACTGATGTGCTCTAAAATTTGCATTTACCTGCTCGTCCCAGTTCATTCTGTAAGTAATGAAACTGAGCACCGCTGTCTGAGTTGCGACTCCAATTATCATCCCTATCCATATACCCTGTGGGCATCAAACCATGGAATTTCCAGTCAGAAACCGAGAAATAGCTTATCTTGGCTAAGTATTCTCTGAATAGTGAAGTGTCGCTCCATCAAACCAAAAATGTAACACAAATGACAGTCAGGTTCCCCGCGAAAGACAGAAGCAGGTTCAGGCCTTCTTACCTGAATTTCCAACTTGGCGACGTACGCAAGCACGACTCCTAGAGGCACTCCGATAACATAATAGGAACACATGTTAACATAGGCAACCACACTTTGTGTCCCAGAACCTACCGCTGCACCTGCAAGAGATGAACGGATGGGTTGGCAAGGAGGAATCTGTAAATAATTCTGCCATTCACGTCATGAGAAGTGGAACAGCCACTACTTACCTGAGAGCACTGGCTGAACACTGTTGAGTAAAATAGAGAAGGCAAGGAGAACCGAGAGGCTTGAAACCTCTTCCGCGACATCTTCCTCGCTAGTGAATATGTAGGCAATCTGTCGACCGAAAACTAGGCACAAGATCCAAAAGACAACTCCAATGCTAATTGAGGTGCCCAAGATGACTTTAATGGCGAACACTGCTGCTTCAACATTTCCTCGCCCCAATTCATTGGAAACCCTTACACTGTAGGAATTGAAAGGATCGAGTCACAAAGCGTCAAGCAAGCACAGAGCAATTCAAAAATTTGCACAGGCTCATCATAAGCCATACCTAGCTCCATTTAGGAAACCAAGGCATATCGTGAGCTCCCAACCTGAGATGTTGAGGCTGAAAAAAAAAATTCAAATTTGGTTCATCACTTTCATGGCCGCTTACCTCAAAGTAGAAGAAATAAGACCCCTTATTCGATGCTATCATACCAAATCGAGAAGGCAGATATTGCAGCAGTGGCATTTGTCATGTATCCTGCCAAGAGGACTAAGACACTAGTGTACCATAATTCCAAGCTGTTTCGATCAAGGACAAAGAAAATGGTCAGAGTAAGGAACGATACATTTGTGAGGATGAAAACAACATGAATAACCATTAAATATCGCCAATCATATCGGCCAGTGCTTCCCCAAAGACAATAGAGTTGTGCCATGGTATTTCAGTTGTTGTGAACTGACGGCAGCACACAAACTTAGGATTGTGATCAAGGCAATTCTAGCCTTACTGCATCGTTAATGACATGAAGAAATTTTCTTTTTTCAATCCGTTCATTCAACTCCTGAGAAACAGATTTAAACTCTGTAATTTCTCTCTTGTAATATTTTGAGCATGTGAGTTCATTCACCTGGAATTTCTTAGAGGCATGAAGGAAATTCGATAGAAAGAAAGTCTACCACAGCATAACGCCAGAGGACATGGAAAGCTTTATGACAGGCCATAAATTGGCAAATGCAGCCCAGGTGAAACCCGTCCAAGTACTTTCGCACCAGCCTCCAAACATGTACACAAACTCCCCAATCACCCCTAACCAACTTGATATTATCAGCGCACTCATTGCTCCTGGGATTCCCCAATCTAGTACGTACACAAAGAGCCAAGACAACAAGACATGAATTGCGAATGAGATGGTGCAGAGCCATCCTATGATGGCGTTCTTGAGCTGGCTCTGCAAGAACATTTGGATGGTAAAGAAGAAGACATAGTAGTAGATGATCGGGATGAACCACAGGGCAATGTACCCAGCGGCTTCAGCTACTTCATCTTCTATACCAAGAAGCTTGAAAATGGACGAGCTATAGACAAAGACTGGGACCAAGATGGTTGCCGTGACCAGATTGATGATCCAAGATCTTTGCAAGTAAATGCCTAACATGTGGTATTGCTCTGCACCAAATGCTTGCCCGCATAATGTTTCAGTTGCACTTGACATGCCCAACTGCAGGATCAAAAAGTTCATTTGCAAAGTTCACAGCCTATACACCCAAATATTGAATATTTAATTGAAACCCTTCTCTTGATCGCCGATATTGCATAATTTGCAGAAGTTTAGGGGAAAAAAAGTGTAAATTCGATAGTTTCTTGGAAACATGATCGACACCGGTCCATATTCATCAGATTATTTACTCATGATCAGAATTGGAAAAGAGGGGAGTCTAATCCTTACAATTATTCCGTTGGCAAATCGCAGGCCGATGATTTGAATGAGCGCATAAGCAGCGAGCTCTGTATCACTGATGTGCCCGATGAATGCTTGCGTCACTACGAAGACTCCATAAGTAGTCACTCCGGCCAACATTGCTGGGAAGGTAACTCTCCATATTTTCTTTGACTCCGCCCAGACCTTCCCTAATAGACTACCTTTGTCTTTTGCTTCTGTACCAAGAAGCCTGTCCTCCATCCTGTCGTCACTCATGATTCTTGCCACAAGAACGCAAAGCGTGAAATTCTTCGGGAACGTTCATATTGCAGATACACAGAAACACGATTCATAGGATGACAAAAAAGATATTTTCCTAGCCTATTAGTCATTGTACAACTTGAACCTAGGGGTGAGTGGTTCCCAGTTCCTTACAGGTTCCAGCTGGAACCTACCCTCGGGTACAGGTTCCTCATTTTTTGGAACCTGGAACCTACCCGTCAGAACCAAGAACCTAAAACCTACCCTGTCACAGGTTTCGGGGTCGGTTCCAGGTTCCAACAGGTTCTTTTTTTTTTCTCATTTTTTTGGTTTCATTTTCAGGGTAAACTATGCAACAATTGCTCAATCCCGCCATTGGGTAAGATCTTAAGGAAAAGCTGCGTTTGATGTTATAAGCCAGCATTGTGATATTCCAAACCACTCTTTAAGTTTACAAGCAAACTTAGTTTTGCTATATCAGATTAAAAAAAAAAAGTAACAACAGCATACTACATAATAAAATTGAATTCTCTATGAACTTTATGAACCTATGACAACATCCATCATAGTCTCCTGCACACTGCAAAGGCTAAAAACCTCTCAAAATCTAGGCTTGATACTTGCATGACAGAATCAACAAGCCAAATAGAAGCTGATACTTAGGTCGTTTCAAATTTATGAAGTTACCATTCAAACTAAACAACAGAAATGTGTGCAAAATTAGAACCTGGTGTAGTTGTTGACTCATCTAAATCATCTTCCTGTCAAATAAAATATGATAAAAAGAATTAGCGAAACGATGATGGAAAGAACAGGGCAAAAAGTACAGTGCCTGTAAAAGAAAAAGAGCATGTAGTTGCAAATAAAACTCGACTCACTCTGATGCCGAAAAGCATAAGAGCATGAGGGAAATTCCTATGCAACCTCAACTATTCAAGTTGGCTTTGATTGGTGGGCAGCATCTGCAAATGAGAAAGAAGACTCAGAGTCCACTCATTGAGGTCGTGAAGACTCAGACTCAGTGGTCGTGTCATTTCACCGATATGCTTAACAGGTAGACAAGCGCAAAGTTTAGAAGAATCTGACGGACCAGCAAGAGCATATGCAAGTTTGCCTCAATAGTCTATTTGAAATCAGTCACCAGGAAGTACATGCTAGTGAAAAAGAATAGAAACAAAAGGGAAAAACATCAGATATTAATATGTTTGCCTTTCCATTGCACAAGGCAGCCAACTGAAAAACACGGAAAGGTAAACAAACCTGAGAACTATATAATTACTGTAGATATCATAGATATCAGAGATACGCCGCATCCACCCTTTTTAATTACTCAAAGTAACCTAAGCTTAAGGTTTCGGTAATGATCATATACAGCCAACAGAATACAAGGTTTACGCCGTCAGTCATCTCAGCACAGCAAGATATCCTAAATTTAAGGTTCATCAAAAACCCTAGCTGCTCCGAGGAGACAGATCTGACAGGTAGTCTCACAAACAGATCGAACTTCTTTTTAGAAGATCTGAAGTCCAGCACCATTGGGGTCTCAAAGTTGCAAAGCAGAAGGCACTGAAAAAATTTGCCACCAAAATTGTCCTACTGATGCTGCTCATATATCTGCATGTATGCCTCTGAGAGTGCAACCATATGAGGAAGCGTTTCTGAAACATGCAGATCCTACATCTCATACCTAAAGCATAATGTAAGACTTGTCAATCTACACAACAATTGCACTCTTATTTCCCCAAAAATCACAAAGAGGGAGAGAGAGATTTACCAAAGTTCTTCGAACTTCCGCCGAACAAAAACCCTGTAAGAACCTTCACCAGGTTTGCCATCATGAACAACGTTGGCAATCAAATCATACTACGATCGCAGCCTCTCCTCATCTCCTGGTGTGGGTAATGGAATGTAGTCCTTCAATTCCAAGTTCTTGACAGGAAAATTAACTGCAAAAGCAATCATAAGTAATCGGATACTCAAAAGTACTAATTTGATCAACATTTCACATTCGCCATTTCATATTGTCTTCTAAATCAAATCGCAGCATTATGAAATGGCTGATCTGATCATCATCAAAGTTTCCCAATTTTTTTCCAACTAAAATCATCAGGTTCAAAAAGCTTACCTAGAGTTGGGTTCTTCTCCACAAAAAAAATTGTTTTTCGTAAATCTCTGCATATGGAGAATGAGATACCGAGGCAATCTCTTAACACGGCATCTCATCCTTGCAAGGCGGGGACGGACAACCTCTGTTACTGTTTCTCCATCAAATTCCTTCAATACGTTAAAAGGGGTACCTGAAAGAAAATAAAAACAATAAGCACTTGGGACTACAACGGTGCAGAAGTGCCTCAGAAATCTTTGAGGACCTCTCTCATCTGATATTCAACTTGAAGATTCCCCATCACATGATACAAGCCTATGATGAAAATTCATGATATGATCACAATCCCAAACTATCTTCAAGTGTATTATTTGACTCGATTCTTCCAATAAATGGTACCAAATTGTTGTAAAGGACTGACCAAGCGGGAGGCATCTAATGTGCTTAGGCGTCAGGGGGCGAGCAGCGCCGGGGGCGACTGGGCAAGCGGCGTCGGGAGTGACCGGGCGAGCGGCGTCGGGGCGGCTGGGCGAGCGGCGAGCGGCGTCGGGGGCGGCTGGGCGAGCGGACGAGCGGCGTCCACCGGGAGATCGAGCGGCGAGCGGCGAGAGGCGTCCACCGGGGGATCGAGCCACGTCCAGCGGCGGCGTCGAGGGCAAGCGGCATCCAGCGGCGGCGTCGAGGGCAAGCGGCATCCAGAGGCGAGCGGGGGTGACAACGTCTAGGGAGGCAAGGGCGGGGCGAGCAGGGAGCGACTGGCGTCCAGCGGCGGGACGAGCGGCGTCCGGCGGCGGCGTCCGGCGGCGGCGTCGAGGGCGAGCGGCGTCGGGGACGGGGCAAAGGCAGAGAACGGGAGAGGACAACCGGAAATCGGAATCGGTCCCTGTAGAACTAGGGAACCGAACTGGAACTGGTTCCTCGTTTCCGATTTTATCCGGAACCACGCTAATCCCTACTTGAAAGGCTGGATCCACGTGAAATCATAAAATATTTTTTTATTATTTCTTCAAGAAAAAGGACACCATGAGAATTTTTTCAAACATTTATTCGTCTTACAATTAATATTATGACATTTAAATAATTAATTAAAAATTTAGTATTTATTGTTTAAGCGAAATTTTTAAAAAAATTATTGATGTTAAAATGATTGAAAAATAAATTATGGAACTAGCAAGATAACTTAAGACAGCACCTAGCCAGTCAAGCCCTGCTAGCCCACGACAACCCGCACGAGCTATTGCACCACCTGCACCGCCGCCACACCTGTCAATTCCTAGGCCTAGCCGTGTCATTGCAGTCCTCGCCAGCTACCATCTCAGCTTGGCAGGCCTGCTGCAGACCAGCTCCGACGCTGCACCTCTGCCCTTGCTTAGCTGCAAATCTCAATCGAGTTTCCAGCCTTCCCGAAGCTTTTCCTTGAGGTTTCCTGGCGCACTAGTTACTCCCACGGATCTCGCCAAGCCTTGGAGCCACCTCGCCAAGCCTATTAGCCCTCCCCACTATCCCTACGGCCCTCGTGGTGTCCCTAACCATGCCGACGAGCTGCTTTTGACCCAATCAAAAATATAATAAGGAGAAAGAAGGAGAGAGGCCGAGAGTCTTTGGGAGAGAAGAAGAAAAAGAAGAGAGAGAAGAAAAGGAAAGAAAAAAAAGAAAGAAGAAAGAAAAAGAAAAAGAAAAATGGGGAAAAGGAGGAGATAAAAGGAAACAGAGAAAGAAAAAGGAGGAGAGAGAGAAAGGGAGAGCAGCGAGCTTGCGCTCAAAGAAAGAAAGAGGAAGAGAGGAAGAAGAAGAAGAAAATGGATTTTGTGCGTTTTCATCATGGCAACCTCACCAAGCCACCTTAACTATGTAAGGTAATTCCTGGTAAGCACTCATGCCGCCTGTTCATTCAATCGGAGTAATTTCGGACCTAGGTTTGAAATTCGGAATTTTGTGAAAATCGAGTGGCGAAGTATGATTTTTGAGTGGTTGAGCTACGTATTTTTTGTAGAAATGATAGTTTAGGATGTTATGAAGCTTTAAGATTTTATGGATTATGATTTGAGCTTACAATTTGCCCAAAACAAAATTTTGAAGTTTATCATACGTGATGTACAGTGCGCAACCAGGACTTCGGGGCCATATTTTGTTAATTTTCAGCTTGATTTCGGGTTTGTTAAATTGGGATTCTGGTAGTACGTTGGTTGGGCTTTCCATTGACTATAAGTACGCTTGAAACGGAGTTTGGTGGAGAAAATTATGGCATGATAAAGTTTCATGCTCAAGTTTCGCACTATGGACAGCTTCGAGTAATTGATTTGGTTTAGCGATTTATTGGCACATATGAGTCATTTTCTAAGTGCTCATGCTTAGTTTGATCAAGTCATAGTTGAGGTAGTGTTTCACTCGATTTTAACGTTGTTTATCATTTATGTGATAGGATTGCGAGTTTGATTATTCAAGTAACGCTTGTAATTTAATCGTAAGATATAAACTTATGTTTTCAAAATTATAAAGATTTGATATTTTATGAGTTATGAATAAGCATGTTTGTTGCATAAAATTTGGATAAGGCATATACTACGTTTTGGTATTTGAGTATAGTGTCAGAACTTTTTTGTGGAAATATATATTCCGTTTGATGAATGAAGTTATATTACATATTTTGGGTTTGTAAAACCTTTTTACGAAAATCTCGACTTTGAAATGGTTTATGGAATGTTATATAGATCTCGATTTGTGATAAGTTTTTTGAAATGTATTTGATTTGATTCGATTGGTAAAATTGATTTATGATGCGAGTTTTGAAATTATTTGAGAATGTTTTATGAAAAGTATTTTTGGTGGATGAGTTGAGTTGCTAAATCTTTTGGTGATATATAAAATGATTTATGGATTTGATTTTGTGAATTGTGGATGGTGTTGTTCGGAATTGATATTGATGCTCAATATTGCTGTAAGCCTAGCGAAGGGCTTGTGGATATGCGTATACTAGTCTAGGATATCCTTGTGGGCCAAACTACCGGTTAATAATAGGTGGAGACATTGTCAAGGGAGGAATCTTGGTTGCCTCGTCACTAGGAGTTGTATCGTGACCATGATTTGATATTGAGTAACGAATTGGTCAATGGAGCAGACCATTGATATTGTCACGCCCCGAACCCCGAGCGCGCGCACATCCCACTGCAGTCGATCAAATATGCGACATCCCAGGGTACGTCGCTGACCCATTCATTTTATTACGCATACGGAAGCGAAACAAATCCCCTGACAACATTTAACTTGGGATAGGAAAAGCAGGCAATCAATAATAATACCAAACACTCATTTACAAACACATACGTTTAAATACAACTCTGGACTGTCTACAAAATAGACCAGCTTGACAAAATGGGAACTATCTTAAAACCAACTAGTAGAACACGTTCACCGATACTTCAGTCTCCACCTTTCCAGACTTAAGGCTTCGGCTCCTCCACGACCGCCATCTAGGGACCTGAAATTTTAATCCCCAAACCGGGATGAGACAATGTCTCAGCAAGTTCAACCCCTAAACCCCTATTAGAAAGAAAATACGCCCAAGGGTGGCCTAGCCACATCACACAAAGAACTTACCTCGTCTCAATTTCTTCCTGCAGGTTAGCACAATTTGTATCACACAATCTTAGGTAGTAATAGGAACTTAAACAACCGGAACACATTCACTTTCATATAACTAACCACCGCGGGGGTCCTAATTATAAGACTAAATCGTTATGACACGTTCCATTCCATGTCACACAATTCCGTCCCATAATCCGACACATCAACAACACTCAACATGCATTCCAATTATTATTCACGACCACACAAGGGCATAGCTTACTCGTAGTTCGGCTATCTACTAGCATATAGCCAGGCATCGCCTCCCCCATGGAGCGCGACTTCGTCAGTACATCGACGGCGTACGGCGGCGGTGAATGGCGGCAGTGAATGGCGGAGGCGAGCGGCTTCTCCAGCTTCGCTGGTTGCTCAGTTCCGCCCAGCAGCAAGAAGAAATCGGGAGAGAGGGAGCCGACGAGAGGGAGGAAGAAGAGAGGGAGGAGAGAGAAGGGGGGCCATTTCTTTTTCTTTTTCTTTTTCCTTAATCCACAAAAATGGCCCACCATGACCTCATGCATGACATCACACTCCACTATCTCCCACAACCTTATTCCAATGGGTCCAATTTCATTTTCCGCCGGGGCATAAAACTTTGTGCAACAATTTCTTCAATTCCACTCGATTCTCTTCAAATTGAGTCCAATTAAAGTTCATAAAATTAATCCAATGTCATAACACTTCAATTCACATCTTCACTTCCCCATAGAACCAACTTAAGTCCCAAAAGCTAGCCATTCTCTGATTTAATTGCTGAAAAATTTCTGATTACATGAAAAATCTTCCAAAGATGAGTCAATATTCCTAAAATGATTTGTGACACACTCAGACTTCCAATTTCTGAATTCGATCTCAATTACACGGTTAATTTCACTTTGGCACGATACTAGCGCAGCCCAACCTACCGCGTAGCCTTTAGAAATTTTCATGCATTTGACCTGTGGTTGATCATTTCAAGCCACAATGTACATCTTTGAAATATTGGCGACTTTCGGTTGTTGGGGTAATCTCAATGTTTCAAATACGAACACATGGCACCAAATCGATAAAAAAGTCGGTCAAGTGCCGATCGACAAGAATTATACGATCTGGTGGAATCACCCACACCTGATCACATGCCTCTGTCGAGTCGATCTATCTCCGATTTCTAATCGATTTTTTTTATTGTGCCGCAATGACCCTTGCAGATTAGCTCGGTCGAAAGGTCGCTTCCTGGTCAAATTCTCGAGTCTGATGCATTAGAATTTTTTAACGGCTTTACCTGATAGACTAGTTTTCACATGAGTGGCCGACTCAAGGAAAAGAACTATATGCGTGCCAACGAAATGCCCGTCTCAATTTATTGAAAATAGAATTGGAAAATCGGAATGTCACAGATATATGATATGAGTTTGGTAGATGGAATGTACCATCGATGTATAATTTGAGATTAGTCGTTGGAATGGACCATTGACGTGTAATTTCATTAGACCATTGATATGTGGCATAAGATTAATTAATTGAATGGACTATTATCGTGTGAATTAATGAGATTGATCAATGGATTAGACCATTAATATTTATTTTGATGTTATTATGAAATGATTATTTTTGTTATAAATATAGCTATATTGAAGCGTGTGTAACTTATTGTTTTACTGTATGTTTGTTATATCTTGGATTTGGGTGAAAAGAGTTGCAATTTGGTTTTGTAAATATGCATAATGGATGCTTGATCCGCTTAGAAGAAATGCATTACTCGTTGAGCTGTGGTTGCTCACTCCTCTATCTTTCAATTTTTGGAGTAGGATTTTAGGTGTTTTGAGGTTGCGTTCTTTAGGAGGAAAGATGGTCATGTCATCCGCCACTCTTATTGGTTTTGGGGTGTGACACCATAGTTTGCCAGTGTCCTTGCGAGCATCCATGCAATGTTAGATATATTTATGAGAAATTTATGAGTAAGAGTCATGTAACAAGCCTATATAAAGACAAGTCCTAAGAGTTGCGAAAGCTGGATTTAAGGACAAATTTAGCGATTCCAGGCTAAAGCACTAGCAAGATAGGTAACTTCCCGGGGAAGTAACCGCTTGTACACCGAAGAACAAAATCGTGAAACTTACTATGGAATATACCAAAGCGGACAATATCTAATAAGTTAAATCCGAGGCTTTACATATAGAGTGTAAAGTAGGTCAGGTTCTTGGACCGGTTAAAGAAGAGAAAATGGCTTTGAGTAGTCTTTATTGTGTAGTCATATGTGGAATTTATTGTAAGTTACCAAAGATAAGTTCCTTATGTTTGTCGGCCTAGTTACTATTATGAGGTACTGTTGAAACTTTCCTCTGTCTTTTATTGAAACATCTTCAAACACTTCTCTTTATTTATCTTTTCTTGCCAGGATGCCTTGAAATCAACAAGAATGCAGCTGGGGCGTGAGCTCTCTCTTGAAGATGTTCCGAGCATCAGGGACTTACTTGCATACCAACTACCAAAGTTGTCAATTATAACTGATTGTATATATATATATAGTTTTGAATGATCCCATCTCATGTTCGGCATCTTCTTCGCTTACTCTGCATGAATACCGTGCTTGCTGTAGAATACTGAGAAAATGTGAAACTTCCGTTTGTCTATCAAATCATCTAGCATATCGTTTTATGTTGGGACCGCCTTCGCTCCTAGATGACTCCTCTATCGGAGCTAGAGGGATGTTCTTTGCATCGTCATAATTTGTCAAACCTGTTATAGGATTCTGCAAATATTCATTTGCTGTTGGATGGGCTAGACCTTTCTTACATCATCATTATGACCTGCAATATGTGCTTTCTTTCGAGTAGGTGCAAAAATGGTTACAGCAAGAACTACTAGATGAAGGTGGCTGAAGTATGAACGTTTTCCATCTTCAACAATGAATTTTTTCCAATCACTGACAAATGGGGTGGGAAAGCTTTATGAATCGGATAGGGATTGGATCAATTTATTCAATGGCTGTCATAACAGAGGTCAAAAAAGAGAGAAAGAAGAAGCAACTTGTTCTCATCCAAAAGCCTAAATTGGGATGAAACCATATGCTCTTCAGTTTTAACTCATCCGTTCAGCTGTTCAGAGTGGTAGAGCTCTCACCGTGGTCTTCGGATCTTTCCAAGAACAACCTATGGAGCTTTTCTGTTGCTTTGTTCACCTATATAATGAAAGCAATATGGTAATTGGCTTTTAAAACTCTTTCATCACGAAAGGGAGACTAAACTAAAACAAATAGAATCTTGATATCTTGCTGATATTTCCAGCTAATTCAACTCTTGCAGCATATATCATGTGAAGGCATGTGACTGATGTGCTCCAAAACTTGCATTTACCTGCTTGTCCCAGTTCATTCTGTAAGTAATGAAACTGAGCACCGCTGTCTGAGTTGCGACTCCGATTATCATTCCTATCCATATACCCTGTGGGCGTCAAACCAAGGAATTTCCACATGGTCAGAAACCAAGAAATAGCTTATCTTGGCTAAGTATTCTCTGAATAGTGAAGTGTCGCCCCATCAAACCAAAAATGTAACACAAATGACAGTCAGGTTCCCCACAAAAGACAGAAGCAGGTTCAGGCCTTCTTACCTGAATTTCCAACTTGGCGACGTACGCAAGCACAACTCCTAGAGGCACTCCGATCACATAATAGGAACACATGTTAACATAGGCAACCACACTTTGTGTCCCAGAACCTACCGCTGCACCTGCAAGAGATGAACGGATGGGTTGGCAAGGAGGAATCTGTAAATAATTCTGCCATTCACGTCATGAGTAGTGGAACAGCCACTACTTACCTGAGAGCACTGGCTGAACACTGTTGAGTAAAATAGAGAAGGCAAGGAGAACTGAGAGGCTTGAAACCTCTTCCGCGACGTCTTCCTCACGTGTGAATATGTAGGCAATCTGTCGACCGAAAACTAGGCACAAGATCCAAAAGACAACTCCAATGCTAATTGAGGTGCCCAAGATGACTTTAATGGCGAACACCGCTGCTTTTGCATTTCCTTGCCCCAATTCATTGGAAACCCTTACACTGTAGTAATTGAAAGGATCGAGTCACAAAGCGTCAAGCAAGCAGAGAGCAATTCAAAAATTTGCACAGGCTCATCATAAGCCATACCTAGCTCCAGTTAGGAAACCAAGGCATATCATGAGCTCCCAACCCGAGATGTTGAGGCTGAAAAAGGAAAATCAAATTTGGTTCATCACTTTCATGGCTGCTTACCTCAAAGTAGAAGAAATAAGACACCTCATTCGATGCCATCATACCAAATCGAGAAGGCAGATATTGCAGCAGTGGCATTTGTCATGTACCCTGCCAAGAGGACTAAGACACTAGTGTACCATAATTCCAAGCTGTTTCGATCAAGGACAAAGAAGATGGTCAGAGTAAGGAACGATACATTCGTGAGGATGAAAACGACATGAATAACCGTTAAATATCGCCAATCATATCGGCCAATGCTTTCCCAAAGACAATAGAGTTGTGCCATGGTATTTCAGTTGTTGTGAACTGACGCCAGCACACAAACTTAGGATTGTGATCAAGGCAATTCTAGCCTTACTGCATCGTTAATGACATGAAGAAATTTTCTTTTGCCAATCGGCTCATTCAACTCCCGAGAAACAGATTTAAACTGTTCTCTCTTGTAATATTTTGAGCATGTGAGTTCATTTACCTGGAATTTCTCAGAAGCATAAAGGAAATTCGATGGAAAGAAAGTCTACCACAGCATAATGCCAGAGGACACGGAAAGCTTTATGACGGGCCATAAATCGGCAAATGCAGCCCAGGTAAAACCCGTCCAAGTACTTTCGCACCAGCCGCCAAACATGTAACACAAACTCCCCAATCACCCCTAACCAATTTGATATTATCAGCGCACTCATTGCTCCTGGGATTCCCCAATCAAGTACGTACACAAAGAGCCAAGACAACAAGACATGAATTGCAAATGAGATGGTGCAGAGCCATCCTATGATGGCGTTCTTGAGCTGGCTCTGCAAGAACATTTGGATGGTAAAGAAGAAGACATAGTAGTAGATGATCGGGATGAACCACAGGGCAATGTTCCCAGCGGCTTCAGCTACCTCATCTTCTATACCAAGAAGCTTGAAAATGGACGAGCTATAGACAAAGACCGGGACCAAGATGGTTGCCGTGACCAGATTGATGATCCAAGATCTTTGCAAATAAATGCCTAACATGTGATATTGCTCTGCACCAAATGCTTGCCCGCATAATGTTTCAGTTGCACTTGACATGCCCAACTGCAGGATCAAAAAGTTCATTTGCAAAGTTCACAGCCTATACACCCAAATATTGAATATTTAATTCAAGCCCCTCTCTCGATCGCCCATATTGCATAATTTGCAGAAAGTTTAGGGCGGAAAAAGTGTAAATTCGATAGTTTCTTGGAAACTTGATCGACACCGGTCCATATTCATCAGACTATTTAGTCATGATCGGAATTGGAAAAGAGGGGAGTCTAATCCTTACAATTATTCCGTTGGCAAATCGCAGGCCGATGATTTGAATGAGCGCATAAGCGGCGAGCTCTGTATCACTGATGTGCCCCACGAATGCTTGCGTCACTACAAAGACTCCATAGGTAGTCACTCTGGCCAACATTGCTGGGAAGGTAACTCTCCATATTTTTTTTGACTCCGCCCAGACCTTCCCTAATAGACTACCTTTGTCTTTTGCTTCTGTACCAAGAAGCCTTTCCTCCATCCTGTCGTCACTCATGATTCCCGCCACAAGAACGCGAAGCGTGAAATTCTTCGGGAACGTTTATACTGCGGATACACAGAAACACGATTCATAGGATGACAAAAAAGAAGATCTTTTTCCTGAACCTATCAGTCATTGTACAACTTGAACCTGCTGCAATTTTTGCAGGCAGGCGGAGAATCTGGATCCACACAAATCATAAAATATTTTTTCATTATTTCTTCCAGAAAAAGCATTTATTGTTCTGATAATCGCTGTTGCGGCCTTGAAATGATCCAGTTGAAAAAACATTCATTATTCTGACAATTGGTGTTGTGATATTTATTGATGTTAAGGTGACCCAAAAATAAGTTATGAACTCGCGAGATACCTTAAGTCAAGCACGGCTAGCCCACGACAACCCCCATTGCGTCACCTACACCGCCGCCACACCTGTCAATTCCTAGGCCTAGCCGACGCAGTCCTCGCCAGCTACCATCTCAGGCTGGCCGAGAAAAATATATTGGGTGGAACTCTGACGCCAACACGAATCACGTTTGGGCTCATCATCTGCAACCCTGCAACTTATCTCTCTCCTCAATTAATATTTCATCTTCTTTCTCTTCAATTGTACGACTCTCCCTCTTCTCTCTTCTTCGTTTCAAGCCCTCCGACGCTCCCCCTCCGGCAAGCCGCCTCTATCTTCGCCCGCTTCTTCTCCAACCTCTAGCGGCGCCACCTCCTGTCCAACTCCTCCCGCGGCCTCTGCTTCGGCGCCGGGTCGGCCAGGAGCTGGAGGCCCTCCGCCGCGTCGACGAATCACGCCGTCGCCTCTGCCTTCGCCTCGTCCATTGCCTACGACGACCTACGCTTGGTGATTCGACGCGGTGAGGTGGTGGACTGAGACGGTGAGGTGTTTCGTGTCTCCGGCGGAGTGAAAGGAGGAAGAAGAAGCGGAGTGAAAGGTGGAAGAAGGAGAAGACGACAAAAAGAAAAAAGAAAAAGATAAGTAAAAACATTAAGTTTTTTTTGGCTTCTGACGGTGGGCCCAACGATACCATGTGAAACCGAAGATGTAGGTGATGAAGAATAGAATCAAATGATGACGACGAAGAATAGACTCAGCAGAAGTAAAATCTGTACAAGAAATATTCTATATAGCTTTGTATCAGAATCTCATATTTGTACAAAGTATCAACTAAAACAATCAATACAAATTCTCTGTTCTTCCTCCTCTACTCTGTTTTCATTGTATGTACATATCATAGTCGAGCTTGACTTCCTTGACTCTTCAGAGTTTTGTTTCTATCTCTATATAACAAAGGAGAGAAGCTAATTTTCCAGTAACAGAAAAACTGAACTACCAAACTTAGCCAACGGTTTACAACAGAACAACAATTTGTTAACTAAGCAAGCTTGGTGATCCGTGTCTTCTACATCACATGTTCTTCACCGTTGATTGGTCTGGCGATCCATGTCTTCTGTATCAACTCATATCAGTCTTCATCACCAGCTTTCCATTGTTGATCATCAACTTGTTTCTGTTTTTCGCATACTTGATTTATCTTTTTCTTTCTCGAAGTCACCAACTGACTTTATAGTAAGAGGGTAAGATAAAGATGATCTTGTTCCTTTAACACGTGACACGTTTCATCTTCTGAATGGACTAGAATTTTTCTCCCACTCAATATTTTCTCAGCCTGGCCGCCTCCTGCAGACCAGCTCCGACGCAGCACCTCTGCCCTCATCGGGGTTGTTGGCTAGCTAGGCGCCACTAGCTAGGTGCTCCCATAAGACATCTCATGAGTTCCATAATTTATTTTTTGATCACTTGAACATAATTAACTTTTAAGAAAATTTCACTTAAGCATCATAATTTCTAAATGATCACTTGAATGCCACGGCACCGATAGTCGAAAATTTCACTTAAGCATTATAATTTTCAAATGATCATGGTTGAAAAAAATTTTGTGGGGTCCTTTTCCCTTGAAGAAATAAAGAAAAAATATTTTATGATTTTGTCACACCCCAAAAACTACAAAGAATGGGGATGACACGGCCGTCCTTCTTTACAAAGTTAACGCACCTCAAACACAACCAACAAACCGATATTAACTTATATATATAAATATCGATAAACCTTCAATTTGGTTGCAACATCGAGTTTCTATAATCCGCCAAAAGTAGAAAATAGATATACGTTTAAACTCAGACGATCCAACTACTAGTAAGTATCATTGCACCACTTCCTTGAACCATACCAAAAACAAAATAGAACTCCCCAAAAGTTTCCCACCGACTACGCACTCGCTCTATTCGCCGCTAGCGAAGGAACCCGAAAAGATTAAATGAGGAATGGGATGAGCAACCACGGCTCGGTGAGTAGTACATACCTTCTAAGCGAGATCGAACAACCACTATGCATGTATACAAAGCAATACCAAACTTCATAACGCCAACTCAATATATAAAATAAGCATTTAATCTTATAAGAGTTATTTCTTATCATCAAAGATTTATAATAATAGGGAAAACTCATAAAGTCAAGTATCAATGGTTGAATCCATTGAATAATCTCCATCAAAAACACATATCAATGGTCTATCCATTGATCAATCTTTGCTCAATAACTAACCATGGTCACGACACAACGCCTTGTGACAAGGCGACCAAGATTCTCCCTTGGTAAGGTCTCCACCTACAAAGCCGGTGGCTAGGCCCGAAGGATATCCTAAACCCGGTATGCATACCCCAAAAACCCATCTCGGATTCACAGTCATATTGAGCATAAATAACCATTCTCCAATACCGTAAATCCAATCCAAAATCAATATCTTAAACCAAACAAATAACATTTTGAAACATAGCCCATCATCCATTTTCATATTTGTTTCTCAAATCATCATAAATCTTTCCACAAATCAGTCGCAAAGTAATTTCATATATATTTCTCCACAAACCTTGTATAACATGCTTTTCAAAGATTCACAATCAACCAAAGGGTAGCAATTGCTCGATCTGACTTTTATGCAATAAAAATGCTCTTCTCACTTCAATATATATATATATATATACATATATACTTCAAGACATGATTTTATAAAACCAAAGAAGATATAGTACCACTCACCTCCTCGTCGACGACCAAACGACGAACGATACTCGTATCGTCAAATTCAAGGTCCTATCAAATAACCGAGAAAAATGTTAAAATCTAATAAAACTCTATCTCTACTTCGAAACAACTAAATTACGCCTTAACTCTAACAAAAGGACTTCTACGTGCTAACAAATCGCATATCCAAAGCGATTGTTCAAGCCATTCGCAACACGAAATTTAAGTGCAAAACTTGATTGCGCCTTAACTTTCTCTTCCGAACTCCGATCCGAACGTACTTATATTCAATAGAGAGCTCTTGAAACATATCACAAGAATCCCAACTTGGCCATCCTAAAATCAAGCCGAAAAATGACAAAATACGGGCCCAAAGCTGCTGGACGCGTACTGTTCACTGCGCATGGGAAACTTTGAAATTTTGTTTCGGACAAACCATAAGCTCAAATCACAATCCGTAAAATCCCATGGCTCCACAACACCCTAAATTACCATTCTTGCAAAAATACACGGCTCAACGACTCCAAAATTAGACTTCGCTGCTCAGTTTTCCAAAAATTTCGAATTTAAGTCCTAAATCCAAAAATTACTTCAATCGGACGAACGAGGGCTTGATCTCTTACCGGGTGTCGTGTTATGGAGTCGAGTCGGCTTAGCGAGGCATCCAAGACGTGCACATGCTGAAACTCCGTTCCTTTCTTCCCCTTTCTCCTCTTCTTCTTCTTTTTCCTTGTTCTTTTTGGTCGAGGGAACTCTCAGTTTTTGTTTAGCCGAACCCTCTCCCCTCTCCTTTTTGCTTTAATGACTTTTCGGTTTCTTTTTCAGTTTCTTCTTTTGGGTCATTTGCAACTTCTTTTGCTATTACTTCTTTTGGGGCCCACTAACCTAATGTTACATTCTACCCTCCTTAAAAAATTTCGTCCTCGAAATTTGCATGTACTTCAATCGTGAAACAAGTGAGGGTATTTGTGTCTTGCCTCCTCCTCGAGTTCCCAAGTAGCCTCTCTCTCGGTGTGGTTTTGCCATTGTATTTTCACATAAGGGATAGTTCGTCGCCGCAACACCTGATCCTTCTTATCAACAATGCGAATAGGCTGCTCCTCATATGTTAAGTTCTCCGTAATCTCAATGGAGTAAAGTCTAGCACATGTTCGGGATTTGGTACATATTTCCGCAACAAAGAGACATGGAACACATTATGGACACCTGATAGTGCCGGTGGCAAAGCCAATTTATAAGCGACTTCACCAATTTTTTCCAAGATCAAGAATGATCCCACGTACCTTGGACTTAACTTCCCACGTGTGTCAAATCTCATTACACCCTTTGTAGGAGAAACTTTTAAAAATACGTGATCCCCCACACTAAATTCTAACTTGCGTCTTTTTAGATCCGCATAACTTTTCTAACGACTTTGAGCCATTCTGAGACGTTCCCGAACTAACCTAACTTTCTCTTCTGATTGTTGAATGAACTCGGGGCCGTTAGTCTTTTCTCACCAACGTCGTCCCAACAAATAGGACTTCTACATTTTCGGCCATATAAAGCTTCAAAGGGTGCCATCTTAATCTTTGGAGTGATAAGCGTTGTTATAAGAAAATTCTGCCAAATGCGAGATGTTCATCCCAAGAACCGCCGAAGTCAATGATGCATGATCTCAACATATCCTCTAATGTCGGATCGTTCTCTCGACCGTCCATCTGTTTGTGGATGGAAAGCTGTACTCAAGTTGAGTTTAGTGCCCAATGCTCCTTGCAAACTCTTCCAAAAGTTAGACACGAACCTAGGATTCCTATCGAAACAATGCTTACTTTGGGACTCCATGAAGCTTCACTATCTCATTAACATATCGCTTTGCCATATCTTCCATTGAAAGGCCAAATCGATATGATAGAAAGTGAGCAGACTTAGTCAATCGATCGACTATCACCCATATAGCATTCTTACCACTTGGCGTCCTCGGTAGACCGACTACAAAGTCCATGGCAATATGCTCCCACTTCCATTTAGGTATCTCTAGAGGTTGCAATTGCCCACCTGGTTTCTGATGCTCAATTTTCACTTGCTGGCAAACTAAACATTGATCGACAAATTTTACAATATCATTTTTCATGTTGATCCACCAAAAGTTTTCTCTCAAGTCCTTATACATTTTAGTGCTTCCCGGATGAATTGAAAATCTAGTACTGTGAGCTTCTTGCAGGATCTCTTTTTTCAGATTTGAGTCCTCAGGAACACATAGTCGACCACGAAACCTCAAGGATCCATCTACGTGTAAACCAAAATCCGCTTGTCTTCCAGCTTCCACACTTTCTCTAATTTTTCGTAATTGTGGGTCTTCATTCGTTTAACCTTAATTCTGTCAATCAACATAGGTTGTACTTGAAGATTAGCTAATTGAGCACCAAGTTGCTGCACCAACACCTCCAAGTCTAACTTCCTCATATCTTCAAGAATAGATTTCTGAGAAGTGAGCAAAGCTGCCATATTTCCAAAGGACTTACGACTCAAAGCATCCGCTACCACATTAGCCTTACCCGGATGGTAATTAATGGACAAGTCATAATCCTTCAAAAGTTCTAGCCATCTTCTTTGCCTCATGTTCAATTCTTTTTGAGTAAAGATATACTTCAGACTCTTGTGATCGGTAAAAACTTCACATTTTTCACCATACAAATAGTGCCGCCATATCTTCAAGGCAAACACAACTGCCGCTAACTCCAAATCATGAGTGGGGTAATTCTTCTCATGTAATTTCAATTGTCTAGAAGCGTAGGCAACAACTTTGCTATCTTGCATAAGAACACAACCCAAACCTTCTTTGGATGCGTCGCGATGAGATTACGAAGCCACCACTTCCGGACGGTAGAGTTAGAATAGGAGCCGACACCAGCCGTCTCTTCAACTCTTGAAAACTGCGTTCACATTGGTCTGACCATTCAAATGTAACTTTCTTTTGAGTTAGACGGGTAAGTGGACCAGCAATCTTTGAGAACCCCTCTACAAATCGCCTATAGTAGCCGGCTAGCCCAAGAAAACTTCTCACTTCTGTAATATTTGTTGGACGATTCCATTTAACAACTTGCTTCAACCTTCTTTGGGTCCACTGATATGCCATCTTTCGAAATCACATGACCCAAGAATTCTATATGATTAAGCCAGAAGTCACACTTACTAAATTTGGCATACAACTTCTTTTCATGCAAAGTTTGCAAGACAAATCTCAAGTGTTGTTCGTGTTCCTCTACACTCTTCGAATATACTAGGATGTCATCAATGAACACCACAATAAATTTGTCTAGATATTCCCTGAACACCCTGTTCATCAAGTCCATGAAGGCAGCAGGCGCGTTTGTTAATCCAAAAGGCATGACGAGAAATTCATAATGGCCATACCTTGTTTCAAAGCGCAGTTTTAGGCACATCATCTATCTTTATCTTCAATTGATGATACCCAGAACGAAGGTCGATCTTGGAAAATACCTGAGCTCCCTGAAGTTGATCAAATAAATCCTCAATCCGGGGCAAAGGATATTTGTTTTTGACCGTTATCTTGTTAAGCTCTCGATAATCTATGCAAAGCCGCATACTACCATCCTTCTTTTTCACAAATAGAACAGGAGCTCCCCAAGGTGAAACACTGGGTCTGATGAAACCCTTATCCAAGAGCTCTTGTAGCTGTGTTTTCAATTCTTTTAATTCAATGGGTGCCATCCGATATGGTGCCTTAGAGATTGGTCTTTGTACGGGCATCAATTCAATACAAAACTCAATTTCTCTATCAAGAGGCAAGCTTGGTAAATCCTCGGGAAATACACTTGGAAACTCTCTAACGACGGGGACATCTTCCAACTTTACTACAACCTTACTTGTGTCTTTTACACAAGCTAAATAACCACAACAACCTTTTCTCAAAAGTTTCCTCGCTTGCAAAGACGAGATCAACCTTGGAGAAGTGTTTTCACAACTTCCCGAAAAGAGAATTCGGGGTTGATTCGAAAGTCTAAATATCACTTTCTTTGAAAAACAGTCAACAATAGCACGATAGGTAGATAACCAATCCATCCCTATAATAACATCGAAATCTCGAATATTTAACTCCACTAGATCCACAGGCATTTCAACATTGTTAATCCGAATCACACATCTCTTGAACACATGATGACCAACTAAGAAATCGCCAGTAGGAGTATCAACACACAATTCACATTCAAGAGGGTCAGGCAACACATCAAGCTTCTTTGCAAATTCAGTTGAAATGAAGGAGTGCGTAGCACCAGGGTCAAATAACGCATAAGCACAATGCGAGGCAATAGAAATATTACCTGCAACCACTGCGTTAGATGCTGCCGCATCCTCCTTCGTCATTGCAAAAACTTTCCCACTTGTACTTTGTCTTTGTTGGTTCTCTTGGGGCCTACCAACGAAAGGGGTATTCCTCCGCCTGAAACACTGGTGTGCTAGGTGCCCTTGTCGCCCACATAGATTACATGATCTATTGCCAATAGGAGGATTCTTTCGTGTAGGACAATCTCGCAGCATGTGTCCCGCTTTCCCACATGAGAAGCATACTCCAATTTTCCGATAACACTCACCGTGATGATAATTTCCACATGTATTACGGGGCCTTGGTTACTTGGATTTCTGAGCCCCGGCCGGTGAAGCCTCTTCGCCTTCCACTACCATCAGTATGGCTACCTTGCACATTTGTGGGCTTAAACCTTTTGGGTTGAGGCGCTCCTTGTGTGCCATGCTTCAGAATGCTTTGTTCCACCTTGATTGCTCATTCTAGCACATCCTTATAAGTTGTTAATACGAAAGGTGCAAGTGCGGAATTAATCTCAGGTCGGAGCCCTCCTAGGAAATGGTCGGCCTTATCTTCCTCATTTGCTACCAAGTGCTCCGCAAATCTACTCAATTGATTAAAGCGGACTGAATACTCCAAAACCGTGGAGTCACCCCGAGATACATGTACAAAGTCGCCCTTCATCTTTGCCTCGGAATGACTTTGGGAAGAATTGAGCATTGAACGCCTTTTTAAAGTCCTCCCAGGATATGATAACATCCCTACCTCCAAGACTTGGCTTCATTCCATCCCACCAAAACTCTGCTTCACCTTCCAGGTATTGGGTGGCAAATTTAACTTTCCGATCCTCGGGAACCTCTTGACTTCAAAGATCCCATCAATCTTTTTAATCCAACGCTCGCCTACAAGAGGATCGCTTTCCCATCAAAAGTGGGTGGTTTCGCCTTTCTAAAATGGGCAAAAGTGCTCGAACCGTCGCTCCATCTCCAGTTAATTCCTTTGCTTGGCGATACCAATGGATCATTGCTTGTTCAAATTCGTTGAATGGGTTGGCTCTTGATCCTCTTCTCGACTTCATGCAAGTCAGGACTCCTATCATAGTGGTCCTCAAGTCTCCTTCTCAAAGACGCACCGCGAGAAGCTTGAGGCATGTCGCTAGCCTCAGGGGTAGCAACTCGTTTGCCTCTGCGACTCCTACGAAGTGAGGCAAGTGTCTCCAGTCGGTACTCATGATCACTGAATCCAAGAATGAAACTACACCTTAGAATCTAGAAGACTAACGCAAAAATAAAATCTATCACACAACCTCACAACGTCCCATAACTACACCCAAAAAGATCAAAACTTAGGCTCGATACCAAAATTGTCACACCCCAAAACTACAAAGAATGGGGATGACACGGCCGTCCTTCTTTACAAAGTTAACGCAGCCTCAAACACAACCAACAAACTGATATTAACTTATATATATAAATATCTCGATAAACCTTCAATTTGGTTGCAACATCGAGTTTCTATAATCCGCCAAAAGTAGAAAATAGATATACGTTTAAACTCAGACGATCCAACTACTAGTAAGTATCATTGCACCACTTCCTTGAACCATACCAAAAACAAAATAGAACTCCCCAAAAGTTTCCCACCGACTACGCACTCGCTCTATTCGCCGCTAGCGAAGGAACCTGAAAAGATTAAATGAGGAATGGGATGAGCAACCACGGCTCGGTGAGTAGTACATACCTTCTAAGCGGATCGAACAACCACTATGCATGTATACAAAGCAATACCAAACTTCATAACGCCAACTCAATATATAAAATAAGCATTTAATCTTATAAGAGTTATTTCTTATCATCAAAGATTTATAATAATAGGGAAAACTCATAAAGTCAAGTATCAATGGTTGAATCCATTGAATAATCTCCATCAAAAACACATATCAATGGTCTATCCATTGATCAATCTTTGCTCAATAACTAACCATGGTCACGACACAACGCCTTGTGACAAGGCGACCAAGATTCTCCCCTTGGTAAGGTCTCCACCTACAAAGCCGGTGGCTAGGCCCGGAAGGATATCCTAAACCCGGTATGCATACCCCAAAAACCCATCTCTGGATTCACGTCATATTGAGCATAAATAACCATTCTCCAATACCGAAATCCAATCCAAAATCAATATCTCAAACCAAACAAATAACATTTTGAAACATAGCCCATCATCCATTTTCATATTTGTTTCTCAAATCATCATAAATCTTTCCACAAATCGCCGCAAAGTAATTTCATATATATTTCTCCACAAACCTTGTATAACATGCTTTTCAAAGATTCACAATCAACCAAAGGGTAGCAATTGCTCGATCTGACTTTTATGCAATAAAAATGCTCTTCTCACTTCAATATATATATATATATATACATATATACTTCAAGACATGATTTTATAAAACCAAAGAAGATATAGTACCACTCACCTCCTCGTCGACGACCAAACGACGAACGATACTCGTATCGTCAAATTCAAGGTCCTATCAAATAACCGAGAAAATGTTAAAATCTAATAAAACTCTATCTCTACTTGAAACAACTAAATTACGCCTTAACTCTAACAAAAGGACTTCTACGTGCTAACAAATCGCATATCCAAAGCGATTGTTCAAGCCATTCGCAACACGAAATTTAAGTGCAAAACTTGATTGCGCCTTAACTTTCTCTTCCGAACTCCGATCCGAACGTACTTATATTCAATAGAGAGCTCTTGAAACATATCACAAGAATCCCAACTTGGCCATCCTAAAATCAAGCCGAAAAATGACAAAATACGGGCCCAAAGCTGCTGGACGCGTACTGTTCACTGCGCATGGGAAACTTTGAAATTTTGTTTCGGACAAACCATGCTCAAATCACAATCCGTAAAATAAAAATGGCTCCACAACACCCTAAATTACCATTCTTGCAAAAATACACGGCTCAACGACTCCAAAATTAGACTTCGCTGCTCAGTTTTCCAAAAATTTCGAATTTAAGTCCTAAATCCAAAAATTACTTCAATCGGACGAACGAGGGCTTGATCTCTTACCGGGTGTCGTGTTATGGAGTCGAGTCGGCTTAAGCGAGGCATCCAAGACGTGCACATGCTGAAACTCCGTTCCTTTCTTCCCCTTTCTCCTCTTCTTCTTCTTTTTCCTTGTTCTTTTTGGTCAAGGGAACTCTCAGTTTTTGTTTAGCCGAACCCTCTCCCCTCTCCTTTTTGCTTTAATGACTTTTCGGTTTCTTTTTCAGTTTCTTCTTTTGGGTCATTTGCAACTTCTTTTGCTATTACTTCTTTTGGGGCCCACTAACCTAATGTTACAGATTTTGTGTGGCTACACTTCCTCGGCCTTTCTCCAAGTTGCAGCAGGTTCAGGAAAAAGATCTTGTTGGTCATCCTATGAATCGTGCTTCCGTGTATCCGCAATATCAAAATTCCCGAAGAACTTCACGCTTCGCGTTCTTCTGGCAGGATTCATGACTGACGATAGAATGGAGGAAAGGCTTCTTGGTACAGAAGCAAAAGACATGAGGAGTCTGACAGGGAAGGTCTGGGTGGAATCAAAGAAAATATGGAGAGTTACCTTCCCTGCTATGTTGGCCAGAGTGATCTCTTTTGGAACCTTTGTAGTGACGCAAGCATTTATCGGGCACATTGGTGAGACAGAGCTTGCTGCTTATGCGCTCATTCAAATCATCGGCATCCGATTTATGGGTGACGACAGGATGGAGCAAGTCTTCTTTTTGATTTTTCATGCTTGTGTTTTCAAATGGATTGGAAGTATCTTGTTCCACTGATCAGTCAACCCCATTGGCATTCACCACCTAACAATCTACCCCAGCTTCTTCCGGTTTTTTTATTCATTATTCTTTTCCTTCTCCCTTTTGGTTTTGGTTCTCTTGCTTAACCTCCATTTTCTCTGTTAATCAGGAAGCACGACTCTCTGTCCCCACCTTTGGGGAGAACTTCGGCGAGCCGTGAATGCGTTGCTGAACATCAGTGACGTGTCTGAATATGAATCCCACACCACGCAGTCTCCGTGTGCAAGTGCCCTTTGCTTTGCGTCTCTTGCTGTCTGAAGCTGAGCTTCTTCAGACAGAAAACAAGTAGCTTCACTAGCTCGTGTTCTTGCTCTGGTCCTCACCGTCTCATAGAGGGTCTCTGCATAAGGCTAAGGTAATCTCTCTCTCTCTCTCTCTCTCTCTCTCTCAGTTGGCTTCATGTGAGAGAGGACTTCTCTTAGATTCTTGAAAAGTGCGCTCGTTGGGTCTCAAATGGTTTTACGGCTTGATGATAGGTATGTTCTGTTTTGAGCAGTCTATGCAAGTCTGAGCAGTTTATACATGGCAGCTGGCCTCATAATATCAAGCCACCTCCCACTGAGGTCATGATTGGGCAGTGATACACACTGATCGAATTCGTGAACAACTACTGCTTACCCTTCATTTTTTCGTGGTCTTCAATCGTGGTGTGAGTGTCACAAACTTTACATGCATTCTTGCCATACTGATACGCTGACTAAATTACAAATGACAAACACATAGTACATACTTATAATGCCTGTTAAAGAGAGCGATTTTGTATGCATGGGACACCAAATCTATAAGTGCTATATGACTTGATATAAATATAATGGTACATTTCTTATGATTCTGTGTGGATCCACTTTCTCGGCCAGACTCCAACAGTTGTAGTATGTTCGGATTGAACTTAGACTACGGGAGACCTTTGTTTTTGTCATATTCAGAATTGTGTTTCCATGGATCGTCAAAATGAACATTCCTGCAGAAATTGACCCTTCGTGTTTTTCTAGCAGGATTTATGGGTGACGACAGGATGGAGGAAAGGCTTCTTGGTACAGAACCAAAAGAAACAAGTAGTCTGACAGGGAAGGTCTGGGTGGAATCAAAGAAAATATGGAGAGTTACCTTCCCTGCTATGTTGGCCAGAGTGACCTCTTTTGGAGTCTTTGTAGTGACGCAAGCATTTATCGGGCACATCAGCAATACAGAGCTCGCTGCTTATGCGCTCATTCAAATCATCGGCATCCGATTTGCCAACGGTATACTTGTAAGGATCAGTCTCCCCGTTTTTCCAAAGTTAATGTCGACAGACCTAGTTATTAGGACTGTTTTAGTTGACTGCCTCCACAATATGCTGTGTTGCTAATTCCACGGTGAGCATTTCAGATGTGATCCGGCGGCTTTTGTTGGGAAATTCTGATCACGAGTAAATAGTCTAATGAATATGGACCAGTGTCAATCATGTTTCCAAGAAACCATCGAGTTTACACGTTTTTTCTTTTTTCTAAATTTTCTACAAATTAGGGAATATGGGCGATCGAGAGAGGGGCTTGAATTGAATATTCAATATTGGGGATATAGGTTGTGTGAATCCACCAAATTTGACTAGGCATTATCGGGAAAATTTGACTGAACTTTCAAATGAACGTTTTTTGATCCTGCAGTTGGGCATGTCAAGTGCAACTGAAACATTATGTGGGCAAGCATTTGGTGCAAAGCAATACCACATGTTAGGCATTTACTTGCAAAGATCTTGGATCATCAATCTGGTCACGGCAACTGTCTTGGTCCCAGTCTTTGTCTATACCTCGTCCATTTTCAAGCTTCTTGGTGTAGAAGATGAAATGGCCGAAGCTGCTGGGTACATTGCCCTGTGGTTCATCCCGATCATCTACTACTTTGTTTTCACTTTTACCATCCAAATGTTCTTGCAGAGCCAGCTTAAGAACGCCATCATAGGATGGCTCTCCGCCATCTCGTTTGCAATTCATGTCTTGTTGTCTTGGCTCTTTGTGTACATACTTGATTGGGGAATCCCAGGAGCAATGAGTGCGATGATATTATCAGATTGGTTAGCGTTGATTGGTGAGTTTGTGTATATATTTGGAGGCTGGTGCGAAAGTACTTGGAAGGGGTTCACCTGGGCTGCATTCGCCGATTTATGGCCCGTCATAAAGCTTTCCGTGTCCTCTGGCATAATGCTGTGGTAGACTTTCTTTCCATCGAATTTAATTTATGCTTCTGAGAAATTACGGGTGAATGAACTCACAAACTCAAAATATTACAAAAGAGAAATTATACAGTTGAAATCTCTTTCTCGGGAGTTAAATGAGCGGATTGGCAAAAGAAAATTCGTTCATGTCATTAACGATGCAGTAAGGCTAGAATTGCCTTGATCACAATCCCAAGGTTTGGGTCCTGGTGTCGGTTCGCAACAGCTGAAATACCATGGCACAGCTCTATAGTATTTGAATAAGTACTGGTGGACATGATTGGCGATATTCAATGGTTCATGTCGTTTACACACTCGCCATTGTTTCATTCCTTACTCTGACCATTTTCTTTGTCTTTGATCGAAATAGCTTGGAATTATGGTACAATGCTGTCCTAGTCCTCTTGGCCGGATACATGACAAATGCCACTGTTGCAATATCTGCCTTCTCGATTTGGTATGATGTCGTCGAATAAGGCATATTATGTCTTCTACTTTGATGTCAGTTGCCAGGAAATTGATGAACCGAATTGATTTTCTTTTTTCAGCCTCAACATCTCGGCTTGGGAATTAATGATTTTCCTCGGTTTCCTAGCAGGAGCTAGGTATGGCATATGATGAACCTGAACAAATCTTTAAGTTGCTCCGTTTTTGCTTGACACTATGTGACTTGATCCTTTCAATTCCTACAGCGTGAGGGTTTCCAATGAATTGGGGAGAGGAAATGTGAAAGCGGCAGTGTTCGCCATTAAAGTCATCTTGGGCACCTCAATTAGCATTGGAGTTGTCTTTTGGGCCTTGTGCCTTGTTTTCGGTCGACAGATTGCCTACATATTCACAAGTGAGGAAGACATTGCGGAAGAGGTTTCAAGCCTCTCAGTTCTCCTTGCCTTCTCTATTTTACTCAACAGTGTTCAGCCGGTGCTCTCAGGTACGCAGTGGCTGTTCCACTATTGTGACACGAATGGTAAAATTATTTACAGATCCTTTCTTGCTGACCCATCTGTTCATGCCTTGCAGGAGTGGCGGTAGGTTCTGGGAGACAAAGTATGGTTGCCTATGTTAACATAGGTTCCTATTATGTGATCGGAGTGCCTCTAGGAGTTGTGCTGGCATATGTCGCCAAGTTGGAAGTTCAGGTAAGAAGGCTTATTTTTTAGAAACTTGATCCTTAACTGTCACTTTATATTGCATTTTTGGTTTGATAAGGCAACACTTCACTATTCGGAGAATAGTTGGCCAAGATAAGCCATTGCTTGGTTTCAGACTCGGCTGAAACTCCTTTTGTTTGATGCCCACAGGGTATATGGATAGGGATGATTATTGGAGTCGCAACTCAGACGGCGGTGCTCAGTTTTATTACTTATAGAACGAACTGGGACGAGCAGGTAAATGCCAATCTTGGACCATGACACTTACATGCCTTCACATTACACATGCTGCAGGACTTGTATGAGCTGGAAATATCAGCAAGATCTCAAGATTCTTTTGTTTTTTTCTTCCTTTCATAAAGAGAAATTTTTGAAAGTCAATTACAAGATTGTGTTCGTTTTACAGGTGAACAAAGCATCCGAACGGGTCAATAGGTGGTTCTTGAAAAGATCGGATGACAATGGCGAGAGCTCTGCTACTGAACAGCTGAGCGGACGAGGGAAAACTGAAGAGTAAAGGGTTTCGTCCCGGTTTGGTTCTCCGATGTGAATGAGCTGTCTCCATCATTTTTTCCCCGTTTTGCCCTCTCTAATGATGGCCATAGAAACATTGATCAAACTCACCGCGATTGACAAATCTTTCAGACCACATTTGTCGGTGACTGGTCAAAATGTATCCTTTGAATATTGGAAGAACAGTCATGCTTCAGCGACCTTCATCTAGTAGTTCTTGCTGTAAACATCTTTGCACCAGCTCAAAAGAAAGCACATATTGCCAGTCATAACAATGATGCAAGAAAGCTATAACTCGTCCAACTGGCAAATGAATGTTTGCTAAACACCAACAAATGGTTAACAGATTATAATGACCGAAGGAAACGTTGCTCTAGCTTTGACAGAGGCGGTCGTCTAGAGGAGGTAGCAGTGGTGACGGTCCAATATAAAACAATATGCCGGACAAATCAATGTTATAGACAAAGGGAAGTTTCACGTTTTCTCAAAATCGTACAGCAAGCCCGCAAATTGTGTTGTGTGCTCATTTTCACCAATTGAAGAAATTGATAAGGTATTCTGGGACAGAGTAGGTGAAGAAGGGATCAAACATTGGATGGGACAATTCGAAACTATATGTATCTCAGTTACAAATTACAACTCTAGCAGATTGTATGCTTGTAAGTCCCTGATGCTAGGAACATCTTCAAGAGAGAGCTCACGCTCTAGCTGCATTCTTGTTGATTTCTCGGCTCACCCAGAAAATATGTTTCAATTATACATAGAGGAAAGCTTCGACAGTATATCATGATAGTAACTAGGCAAACAAACATAAGGATCATATCTTGGGTAACTATACATTCCATACCTGATGACTGCTTTGCTGGTAGCCATTAGGCATCCATCAATTAAAAGGCTACGCAATAAAGATTACCGAAAGCCATATCATCTTCTTTAAGCAGTTCTAAGAACCTGATGCCAGCCAAAGAGGATGGCTTTCCTGCAGGTGCAATGAAACTGTCAATCCTCTCTTTACAATAGCAAGAAATCAAACAATGGAACAATATAACAGGATTCATCATCAGAGAAGGTTAAATTGACAAAAAAGTTCATGTCGGTAAACAACCCAAATTAGAGTTGTTAAACCAAAGAACCTTGCTAGGAAGACGGTACCATTATTCCCAGCCATTAGCAGTGCAACTATGACCACATAAAGCTTTTCCAAAGAATAAGCTGTCACACCCCAAAACTACAAGAAAATAGTGATGACAAGGCCGTCCTTCCTCATGAAGGACGCAATTGAAATATAACCAAATATCTTCAAACATATATACATATCAGATAAACCAACAGATTTGTTACAACATCAGAGTTTCTATAGTCCACCGAAAAGAATATGTGTAATTAGAACTCGGCCAACCCAATAAACTTACAGCAACTACATAACCAACTTCTTAAGCCATACCCCAAAATAAGCTCTCAAAAATTTCTCAGTAACGCTCTTGTCCTACTTGTTGCTAACCCAAGGACTTGAAAACATGAAAGATGAGTGGAATGAGCAACCACAATTTAATGAGTAGCACATACCATAAAAGCATATCAAACTTCCACATTACACATTTAGAACTCAAGACATAGCTTATTGTTGCCAGACAAAATAACTTGTATGAATAAAATACGTTATATATTACTTCAACTTGGTTATATTAAATAGCAGAATTTCTCACTCATCCGTAATAACAAAAGAGGCATTACCAGTTTGGTTTAATAATCGGACTCATCCTATCTTATATTAATGATTAATTTCACATTCAATATCTAAACTCAAGGCCTTAGAAGTGGCTCCCACGAAGTTACGTTATTATATAGTACCTAGTCCTTGCCCCACATATAGCAATAGTACAAGACCCTAGAGGTGGCTTCTATGAAATTACGTTATCGTGTAGCACTTAGCTCTTTATTACGCATGTCAGTAGTGCAAAGTCCTAGAGGTGGCTCCTAGGTGACTAAGTCGTCATGTAGCACTTAGCATTTTACTATAAGGCCCTACAGATGACTCGCGCAAAATTTCGTTATCGTGGAACACTTAATCCTTTACCCATTCACATCACACTTGATTTCCTCAATACAAGACATATCATCTTTCAATAATCATCAAATAATCACATAAATCAATTATACCAAAACAACAAGCATAATCCTTCAAGAAAGGTTTGTCGAATCATCCCACAATAACTCAAGGCACCGAGCACTTTATTTATCTTTATACAATAAATGGATTCTCACTTTTCTATACAAGTATATGCTGCTTACTCTTACCTTAGCATATGAGTTTCACAAAACCAAATAAGACAATAGTACTACTCACCTAAGGATGCCCCAAAATCAAATAACACACGTTATTTGAGCCATCAATCTTGCGATCCTATCAAATAAGTGAGAAACAACATTAAATTTGGGCAACACAATACCTCAATCATGAAATGGCTATATTACACCTAAACATTAACAAAACGATTGATATGCGCTACTAAATTACATACTCAAAGCGTAAAATTTGGTTATACTATAACTTTCTTCATCGAACCTCGTTCCAAACATACTTATAGTCAATAAAAAGCCCTTCAAATATACTACAAGAATCCTAATTTGATCGTCCCAAAATCAAGCCAAAAACTAACAAAATAAGGGTCCGAAGTTGCTAGATGCGCATTGTTCACTGCGCACGGGAAATTTCAAAATTAACCATAAGTTCAATTGAAAATCCATAAAATCCTATAGTTCCACGATACCCTACGTGCATTGCTCACCGCATGCGGGAAATTTTGAAATTTTGTTTTGGGTAAACCGTAAGTTCAATTTAAGATCTATAAAATCCTACGGCTCCACAATATCCTAAAATATCATTTTTATAAAAATACGTGGCTCAATGACTCAAAAATCAAACTTCACCACTCAATTTTCTCAAGATTCTGAATTTGAGTCCTAAACTCAAAAATACCTCGATTGGATGAACGAGGGCTTGAGCATCTACGGGCATTGCATTATACGAGTCGACTTGGTGAGGCCCTAAAGACGTGCACAAGAGAAAACCCTTTTTTTCCTCTTCTTCCTTCGTCTTTATTTTTTTCTTCCCCTTTTCTCTTTCTCTTTTCTCTCTCTTCCCAAGCTGGTCAAGCTTAAAAGGACGAGAACCTTTTTTTTTTTTTTTTGTAACAAGAGTGGATCCCACCACTTGGTTGAAAAGTTAAATATTACATAAGCACCGAGCGATGTTGTGAAAAATACTGCCTCCCTCTCTAGATCTTTCTTGATTAGCCCAACTTTCTCTTTGTTCTTATCCTCTCCAGCTTTTCGTCTAGCTAACAAGTTGATATTTTAGAGATAATTTGGTGGGAAGTCGGCTCCTGACCTACTTTACACTCTGTATTAGGGGTGATCAAGTCTAGGGTGGGTAGGGTTTAGATTTGGACCTTATACCCGACCCTATTATAAGCGGTTCCTATTTTTTGGATCATGTACCCAACCCTATTTATATTGGACCCCGTGCCCTACCCACTTTGTTTTTCTGGTACGATTCTAGGATCAACATGTTTCCACTAGAACCTGTTTTGCAATCTCTTGATATCCTATACGACTTCAAATTTTATATTAATACGCGGGTAACGTAATCCTCCCAATTTATATTGAAATCTTAAACACTTGTAATAAATAATTACATGAACTTTTTGATTAAAAGAAAAATTAAGGATTCACAAGCTACTTATAATAAATAAAATCATAAGGTAAAGAATTAGCATCAAACATGAGTCTAATATTAGTCTTATTTCCATTATTACTACATGAAACTACTCATTTATGCAAATATAACCCCTCATACAAAAGAGAAATTAAGTGAGCCAATTCACGTGATACACAAGAATTTGGCGGCGACAAACACCATTCGTCCGTCAAACGGTGTGAGATGGAGCCGATGAGGGAGGGAAGCAAGTGAGGAAAAGGAACGACAAAGGAAGAGTGCCGTGCATGTTTGAGAGAGCCAAGAGAAAAACGTTGTATGATTGTGAGAGTAAGAATAGAAATCAAGGGAAAAAAATAGGGTTTTTAACCTTAACTTATAAAATCAGTTCCAAAACCGATCCGGGAACCAGTTCCCAGATGGGTAATCACTCAGAACTGGTTCCAAATTTTAGAAACCGATTCCCGGACTGGTTTCAACGAGAATTAATTAAAACCGATTCCCAACCCTATTTTTTGGGTGAGCCGATCCGATTCTTGGGTATATCCAGTCCGGTTGCACACCCCTACTCTATTGATAAAGCCTCGGATTTAACTTATTAGATATTATTGTCTGCTTTAATATATTCCATAGTAAGTTTCACGATTTTGTTCTTTAGTATACAAGCAACTACTTTCCCAGGAAGTTACCTATCTTGATAGTGCTTTAACCTAGGCTTGCTAAGTTTATCCTTAATTCCAACTTTCACAACTCTTAGGACTTGTCTCTATACAGATTTGTTACATAACTCTTACGCATAAATTTCTCATAAATATATATATATATATAACGTTTCAAAAAGATAGATTCCTGAAAATTTATAAAACATTAAGCTAGATATAGATTTAAGAAAAAACCCTTAAAAGTAATACTATAATAAAGACTCTTAAATTCATGCGCTAGTCTTGGGAGCCAAAGGCATCGACATCAAAATTTGTAAATCGACAACCAAGCAGTAGATGGATAACCATGAAATGGACAACTTGTGCACTAAACCGATAGCCTCTCCGCATAATCGGCAACTTCCTCCGAAGTGGATTTGATTTAATTACTAACATTGCATGGACGCTCGCAAGGACACTGGCAGACTATGGAGCTCGTCGGGATGGTTAGGGACACCACTAGGGCTGTCGGGACAGCAGTGAGGGCTAATAGGCTCGGCGAGGTGGCTTCAAGGCTTGGCGAGATCCGTGGGTAGCAGCTGGTGCGCCAGGAAACCTGCAAGGAAAGCGTCGGGAAGGCTGGAAACTCGATTGGGATTTGCAGCTGAGCAAAGGGCAGAGGAGAAAATATTAGGTACCCCCTCGCGGAGCCTATTAGCCTTCACTGCTGTCCCTACTGCCCTAGTGGTATCCCCAACCATCCCGACTGTAATATTGCGGTTTGACTAATCAAAGGTCAAAGAGTTGAAAAATAAAAGGGAAAGAAGAGTCAGTCAACAAAAGAAAAGAAAAGCGAACAGTGCAAGCTTCGGTTCTTTCAAGAGGCCGAAAGCACGCGAGCAGAGAAGGGAGGAAAGAAGAAAGTGAAGAGGAAAAAAGGAGGATTTCTCATGTACACAGTTGGGACCTCGCCAAGCCGACTCAACTACGTAACGCAATGCCTGTTAAGAGCCCAAGTCCCCATTTGTTCAATTGAAATTTTTTCCAGGTTTATGCCTTAAATTCGGAATTTTAGGAAAATCGAGCAGCGAAGTCCGATTTCTTAGTCATTGAGTCACGTATTTCTATAAAAATGATAGGTTAGGATGTTGTGGAGCCGTAAAATTTTATGAATCGTGATTTGAACTTACAGTTTGCCCAAAATAAAATTTCGAAGTTTCTCATGTGTAATGAACGGTGCACATCCAGCAGCTTCGGGCTCGTAGTTTGTCTTTTTTCGATTTGATTTTTGGACGGTCAAGTTGGAATTCTTATAGTATGTCTGAAAAGTTTTCTATTGACTGTAAGTACTTTTGAAAAATGGTTTGGTGGAGAGAGTTATGGCGTAACCAGGTTTTGCACTCAAGCTTCGTGTTGCAAACAGCTTAAATAATCATTTGGATATGCGATTTGCTAGTGCGTGGGAGTTATTTTATTAGTGTTTAAGCTTAGTTTAGCCAAGCTAGAATTGAGATATCGTTTTACTTGATTTTGATGTTATTTCTCGCTTATATGATAGGACTGCAAGTTCGTTTATTCGAGTAAGCCTTGTTGGTTAGTTTGGAGCCTGGCTACCTCTCATTTTAATTTGTAAACTTATATTTCAAAAATGAAAAATTGTGAAGTGGCTAAAAGGCAAAAGTACCTTCATAGCATATTTGATGCATAACTTCGGATCGGGCATTTATTACTCTTTATTCACTTGAGAATGATTTGACGAATGTGTTATGAAAGGTGTCACGAAAGTTGGCAACTAATTTATGGAATGAGATCTTTGATGATTTGAGAGGCCTTTAATGAGAAAGATGTCTTGAAATATTCCTATTTTATGAAATAAATTATGAAATTGAGTGAGAAATATATTATATATATATATATATTGTTTGATGAATGTGGTTGGGAAAGATGACATATTTTGGGTTTGAGAAACCTTTTTGGGAAAGAATTATTGTTGACTTTGAGTATGGTTTATAAAAAGTGATTTGATTCGGTATGTGAAACCAGTTTATATACATATCGTGAATTGGTACTATGGAAAGAATCGATATGTGAAAGACTATGTTATGGTTTGTGAAACCGATTGTGATATGGATTGGTTAAGAACCAAGTGCTACACGATAATGTAATTTCGTGTGAACTACCTCTAAATCTTTATAGTCAAGGGTTAAGTGCTACATGATAACGTAATTTCGTGAGAGCCACCTCTAAGGTCTTGTACTATTGATATATGTTGGTCAATGACTAAATATTGCATGATAACGTAATTTTGTGAGAGCCATCTCTATAGCATTATACTATTTATATGTTGGTAAAAGACTAAGTGTTACACGATAACATAATTTCGTGGGAGTCACCTTTAGAGTCTTGTACCATTGACATGTGTTAGTCAAGAGCTAAATGCTATATGATGATGCGAATCTCGTAAGAGCCACCTCTAGAGTCTTTTGATGTAATGTGATGAGTTTGACAAATTGAATAAATCATTTATATGGGATACGACGAGTTTGATTATTGAATTAAACTAGCAATGCTTGTTTTGATATTATGGATGAATATGAAATTTTGCTATTGAAAAATAACAAGGTTGAAGGATTATATAACTCATTTTATTATTATAAGTTGTTATATTTTGGACTAGCATAAATAAGTCATGTCTTTGAGTTTTATATCTGCAATGTAGAGGCTTGATTTTCTTAAAAGATTTGTACTACTCACTAAATTGTAATTGCTCATCCCTCTCTTTCCCCATTTTTTCAGGTTCCTCAATTAATAAAGCGAGAGTAATGTTGATGGGGGCTTTTGGGAGTAGGAATTGGAGGATTGGAGGCTACGTCCTTCGAGTAGAAGGATGGCCGTGTCATCCCCAATTTTTTCATGGTTTTGGGGTGTGACACCTACGAGCTCCATTGTCTGCTAGTGTCCTTGTGAGCATCCATGCAATGTTAGTAATTAAACTAAATCCACTTCTGAGGAAGTTGCCAATTATGTGGAGAGACTATCAATTTAGTGGACAAGTTATCGATTTTATGGTTATCCATCAACTCCTTGGTTGTTGATTTATAAATTTTGATGTCGATGCCTATTCGGCTCCCAAGAACGGTGCATGAATTTAAGAGTCTTTATTATAGTGTTACTTTTAAGAGGCTGGTGTATTTCTATATCTAGTTTAATAATTTGTAAATTTCTAAGGATCTATCTTTTTGAAATGCTAGATATATTTATAAGATATCTAAGAGTAAGAATCATGTGACAGGCCTATATAAATGCAAGTCTTGGGAGTTGTGAAAGCTGGAATTAACTTACAAATGTGCCTTTCAACGTAAGGACAAACTTTGCCTTGGAATTTCAGAGTTAAGTGAGCTCGGGCCAAAGCACTGCCAGGATGGATGACCTCCCGGGAAAGTGCTTGACTGTACGTCAAAGGATAAATAAGACAGACTAAAGTGGACAATACATCAAATAAGTTAAAATCCAGAGCTTTACATATACGGTGTAAAGTCGGTTAGTGAACGGACTTCCACGATGAATTATCATTGAAATATCGACCGGCTAGCCGGACAAAAGCTGGAGACTTTTGCAGGGGACAAGAACGAGAGAAAGTTGTGCTAATCGAGAAAGATCTAGAGAGAGAGGCGGTGTTTTTCTCAACATCCTCTGGTTGTTTATTCTTTGGAAAAGCTATCTGTGGTCACAATTACACCGTTCATGACCGGCAAAAACGGCACCGTCTTCCAGCAAGGTTCTTTGGTTTACCAACTCTAATTCGAGTTGTTTACTGACATGAACTTTTTTGTTGATTTAACCTTCTCAGATGATGAATCATGTTATATTGTCCCATATTTTGATTTCTTGCTATTGTAAAGAGAGGATTGACAGTTTCATTGCACCTGCAGGAAAGCCATCCTCTTTGGCTGGCATCAGGTTCTTAGAACTGCTTAAAGAAGATGAAATGGCTTTCGGTAATCTTTATTGCGTAGCCTTTTAGTTGATGGATGCCTAATGGCTACCAGCAAAGCATTCATCAGGTATGGAATGTATAGTTACCCAAGATATGTGCTTTCTTTTGAGCTGGTGCAAAGATGTTTGCAGCGAGAACTACTAGATGATGGTCGCTGAAGCGTGACAGTTCTTCCAATATTCACAGGATACATTTTGTCCAGTCACTGACAAATGGGGTCTGAAAGATTTGTCAATCGCGGTGAGTTTGATCAATGTTTCTATGGCCATCATTAGAGAGGGCAAAACGGGGAAAAAAAGATGGAGACAGCTCATTCACATCGGAGAACCAAACCGGGATGAAACCCTTTACTCTTCAGTTTTCCCTCGTCCGCTCAGCTGTTCAGTAGCAGAGCTCTCGCCATTGTCATCCGATCTTTTCAAGAACCACCTATTGACCCGTTCCGATGCTTTGTTCACCTATAAAACGAACACAATCTTGTAATTGACTTTCAAAAATTTCTCTTTACAAAAGGAAGACAAAAACAAAAGAATCTTGAGATCTTGCTGATATTTCCAGCTCATACAAATCCTGCAGCATGTGTAATGTGAAGGCATGTAAGTGTCATGGTCCAAGATTGGCATTTACCTGCTTGTCCCAGTTCGTTCTATATGTAATAAAACCGAGCACCGCCGTCTGAGTTGCGACTCCAATAATCATCCCTATCCATATACCCTGTGGGCATCAAACAAAAGGAGTTTCAGCCGAGTCTGAAACCAAGCAATGGCTTATCTTGGCCAACTATTCTCCGAATAGTGAAGTGTTGCCTTATCAAACCAAAAATGCAATATAAAGTGACAGTTAAGGATCAAGTTTCTAAAAAATAAGCCTTCTTACCTGAACTTCCCACTTGGCGACATACGCCAGCACAACTCCCAGAGGCACTCCGATCACATAATAGGAACCTATGTTAACATAGGCAACCATACTTTGTCTCCCAGAACCTACCGCCACTCCTGCAAGGCATGAACAGATGGGTCAGCAAGAAAGGATCTGTAAATAATTTTAGCATTCGTGTCACGATAGTGGAACAGCCACTGCGTACCTGAGAGCACCGGCTGAACACTGTTGAGTAAAATAGAGAAGGCAAGGAGAACTGAGAGGCTTGAAACCTCTTCCGCGATGTCTTCCTCACTTGTGAATATGTAGGCAATCTGTCGACCGAAAACAAGGCACAAGGCCCAAAAGACAACTCCAATGCTAATTGAGGTGCCCAAGATGACTTTAATGGCGAACACTGCCGCTTTCACATTTCCTCTCCCCAATTCATTGGAAACCCTCACGCTGTAGGAATTGAAAGGATCAAGTCACATAGTGTCAAGCAAAAACGGAGCAACTTAAAGATTTGTTCAGGTTCATCATATGCCATACCTAGCTCCTGCTAGGAAACCGAGGAAAATCATTAATTCCCAAGCCGAGATGTTGAGGCTGAAAAAAGAAAATCAATTCGGTTCATCACTTTCCTGGCAACTGACATCAAAGTAGAAGGCATAATATGCCTTATTCGACATCATACCAAATCGAGAAGGCAGATATTGCAACAGTGGCATTTGTCATGTATCCGGCCAAGAGGACTAGGACAGCATTGTACCATAATTCCAAGCTATTTCGATCAAAGACAAAGAAAATGGTCAGAGTAAGGAATGAAACAATGGTGAGTGTGTAAACGACAAGAATAACCATTGAATATCGCCAATCATGTCCACCAGTACTTATCCAAAGACTATAGAGCTGTGCCTTGGTATTTCAGCTGTTGCGAACTGACACCAGGACACGAACCTTGGGATTGTGATCAAGGCAATTCTAGCCTTACTGCATCGTTAATGACATGAAGGAATTTTCTTTTGCCAATCCGCTCATTTAACTCCCGAGAAAGAGATTTCAACTGTTTAATTTCTCTTTTGTAATATTTTGAGTTTGTGAGTTCATTCACCCGTAATTTCTCAGAAGCATAAATTAAATTCGATGGAAAGAAAGTCTACCACAGCATTATGCCAGAGGACACGGAAAGCTTTATGACGGGCCATAAATCGGCGAATGCAGCCCAGGTGAACCCCTTCCAAGTACTTTCGCACCAGCCTCCAAATATATACACAAACTCACCAATCAACGCTAACCAATTTGATAATATCGTCGCACTCATTGCTCCTGGGATTCCCCAATCAAGTATGTACACAAAGAGCCAAGACAACAAGACATGAATTGCAAACGAGATGGCGGAGAGCCATCCTATGATGGTGTTCTTAAGCTGGCTCTGCAAGAACATTTGGATGGTAAAATCTGAAAACAAAGTAGTAGATGATCGGGATGAACCACAGGGCAATGTACCCAGCAGCTTCGGCCATTTCATCTTCGACACCAAGAAGCTTGAAAATGGACGAGGTATAGACAAAGACTGGGACCAAGGCAGTTGCCGTGACCAGATTGATGATCCAAGATCTTTGCAAGTAAATGCCTAACATGTGGTATTGCTTTGCACCAAATGCTTGCCCACATAATGTTTCAGTTGCACTTGACATGCCCAACTGCAGGATAAGAAAACGTTCATTTGAAAGTTCAGTCAAATTTTCCCGATAATGCCTAGTCCAATTTGGTGGATTCACACAACCTATAGCCCCAATATTGAATATTCAATTCAAGCCCCTCTCTCGATCGCCCATATTCCCTAATTTGTAGAAAATTTAGAAAAAAGAAAAAACGTGTAAACTCGATGGTTTCTTGGAAACATGATTGACACTGGTCCATATTCATCAGAGTATTTACTCGTGATCAGAATTTCCCAACAAAAGCTGCCGGATCACATCTGAAATGCTCACCGTGGAATTAGCAACACAGCATATTGTGGAGCCAATCAACTAAAATAGTCCTAAAAACTAGGTCTGTCGACATTAACTTCGGAAAAAACGGGGAGACTAATCCTTGCAAGTATACCGTTGGCAAATTGGATGCCGATGATTTGAATGAGCGCATAAGCAGCGAGCTCTGTATTGCTGATGTGCCCGATGAATGCTTGCGTCACTACAAAGACTCCAAAAGTAGTTACTCTGGCCAACATCGCTGGGAAGGTAACTCTCCACATTTTCTTTGACTCCGCCCACACCTTCCCTGTCAGACTACTCATGTTTTCTGCTTCTGTACCAAGAAGCCTTTCCTCCATCCTATCGTCAGTCATGAATCCTGCCAGAAGAACGCGAAGCGTGAAGTTCTTCGAGAATTTTGATATTGCGGATTCACAGAAACACGAGATAGGATGACCAACAAGACCTTTTTCCTGAACCTGCTGCAGCAACAGACAGGCCGAGAAACTGGATCCCCACTAAATCATAAAATATTTTTTCATTATTTCTTCAAGGGAAAAGGACCCCACAAAATTCTTTTCAATCATTTATTACAAGTGTCATGCTAATGTGGCATTCAAGTGATTATTTGAAAATTATGATTGTTAAGTGAAATTTTTTAAAAAGTTAATGATGTTTAAGTGATCGAAAAATAAATTATGAAACTCATGAGATATTGATGGGAGCACCTAGCTAGTGGAGCCTAACTAGCCAACAACCCCGATGAGTTATTGCACCGTCTGCACCACCGCCACCTACCTGTCAACTCCTAGCCGCATCGTTGCAGTCCTCGCCAGCTGCCATCTCAGCCCGGCATGCAAGCTTTAGACCAACTCCAATACTCCACATCTGCCCTTTGCTCAGCTGCAAATCTCAATCAAGTTTCCAGCCTTCCCGATGCTTTCATTACAGGTTTCGTGGCACAGCAGCTGCTGCCGACGGATCTCACTAAGCCTTGGAGCCCCCTCGCGAGCCTATTAGCCTTCACTGCTTTCCCTACTGCCCTAGTGGTATCCCCAACTATCCCTGATGGTTTTATTAATGTGATGGGCTTAAGGCCCGTCTGCCCATGTTGGGCCAGAAAGCCCGGCCCACGAGATTATGGCCCATGGATGAAGGGGTACGATTCTTTGTTTTTGGATGAACGTATATAAGGGAGGAAAGAGAGGGAGAACGTAACCTTTGGCATAATAACGCACGTACGTTCCTCTCCTCTCTCCCTCTAAGAAAAAGAAGAAAAACGCTTACGGCGACACCGTCTTCCCTTCAAGGCAAATTGACATCATCGAATCAGAATTTCTTCCTCGATCTTCAGCATTGGTGTTTAATCTGTGGCTAACAAGGTATGCTCGCTTCTGTGGTGTGGTTTAGGATCGGTGATACGTGATTTTCTCGGGCTTCGCTTCCGCATTCGTTTTAGGGGTTCGATTTAGTGTCGAATCCGGTTTTCGGGGATCCGTTATTCCCAACATTTGTATCAGAGCCCTGGTTCACGTTTTTCCCGACTTGTTTGATGTTTTTGATTGATTTTCGTGAAAGTAATTCGGCCGTACGGATCGGGGCGAGAAATCCCGACACCCGAGCGCTGTTCACCCAATTTTCCAAGTTTTCGTAAGTCGAAATCGAATTCTGATAACATAGGGAGAAAGAGGTCGTCGAGACGAGTCCGGCGACATGTCGTACGCCGCCGGGCGACGCCGCACGCGCCCACATGCGCGGCCAGAAGGCGCTGCGCGTGGGTGCGACGCGCTCGGAAGAGCTGGCTCGCCCAGCGCATGCGGCACACGCGCCGGCCGGCAAACCGGCACGTGCGCGCCGCTGGCCGGCGAACCGACGCGTGCTGACGTCACACGATGACGTCACCGTGACGTCACCCAACGGTTGGTAACCGCTGGGATGACGTCATCGCCGACTACTGTTGGCCGGCCAATCACTGGCCAGCGACCCGACACGACCCGACCCGCGGACGCCTGGCACGCGTGCGGCACGTGCCGGCTGACGTCTGCGTGACGTCAGCCTGCGCACGCGCGCGGCACGTGCGGTCGGTCCGTCCGATCCTGCCTGATCGGCCCGACCGGTCCGATCGGTCCGCCGACCCGCGCGCCCGCTGACCGTTGACCGTTGACCGACCGTTGACCGTTGACCCAAAAAAAAAAAAAAGGAATTAGTTTCTTTTTCAGTCATGCCTATGTGGGTTATAAGTAATCCATTTTTGATTCTGCATTTGTTGCATGAATCATGGAAATTTATGTATTTTCCCTTATGTTTATTATGGATAATAAGTGATCCATTTTTGGTTCTGCATTTATTGCAGGAACTATGATGCACAATGTAAGGATACCTGCAATCCCGAGAACGGACGAGAGAAATGCAAGACTTAAAAGGCTGATGTCAGATTTAGCTAATTATCGGTGGCATGACGGTGATTTAGTATCACATGTGGTCAGGGTCAATCAGATGATACAGGAAATCATCTGGAATTGTTATCTTATGCCGGATTTTGAGAAGGTACCGGCTTTGATAAACACTCTTCCACCTGAATGGCAAGCAGTGTTAGATCGATTATGGGAGGTCAACGTGGTCCCGGGTTATAGGAAGCTAGTGGAAGCTTTTGTAAGAGAGTACTATAGGATTGAGTTAACCAAAACTTCAACTCTTAGATTGAGCGCCACATGGCGCAGAGCGAATGCACCTTGGAGGCGACATGAAAGCTCTCCAAAAGTTTTTCCATGGTTGGCAAATGTGCCTTCAAATTTCTCAGATATTTTGACTGATAGATTAGAAGGGACATTCCCTAATTATTTCTTAGATTAGTTTGAGATATTTTTTAAGTGTGAATATCTCTTTCCATATTGATATTTTTCTCTGTATATATTGCTTAGTGTAATGTATAGTTGTATTAAAGTGAAAGCATTATTGTTTTATTGTATGTCAATTATCTCATTTGCTTTTTCGTTATTCTTTGGTTCTTTGTGGGTAATTAATCGTAGGTAGTTTTAGAAGCTTTTATAGCTTCATAGAATTGATTTTGCATAAAACAATTACATTAATGATAATTTTAAGTTAGGATTTTTGGAAGATGATTGGAAACATAGTGACCTTTTGATTCTGAAACCTTACTTGAAATTGTTTATTGATATGATGGGTCTGTGCAAAGTGGATGCATAAATGATAGGCATTAATTATTCGTGCATGTATGTCGATGTGTTCGGATCGATGATTTCAAAGCAACTAAGAACGTAATTGCGATATGAACGGCGACAATTGTGAAATATTGAATATGAAGATTCAATATGTCTTTGGAAAAGCAAGAAGCACTAGAAGCTCTTGACCATGTTATGGAAGATCTTGAGGATGCCATGCGCCACCTTGAGCTAGTAGAGGACCGCCTAACGGCATTTGAGCCGAAAACGGATATTTGCAATGCTGGTTCTAGCTCAGAAAGGGCTTTGAGCTCTAAGCGCGAGCGTATTGATTCGTTCAATATGTGGGAATGCAAAGGATCAAGTCCTTATTGCAAGAAATCAAGAGTTAACCAACACAAGAGAGGAAAACGTCATCAAGTGAAGAAAATGTCAAGGGTGAGATGTTACAATTGTGACAAGAGAGGTCACTATGCTCGCAACTGTTGTGAGCCGAAAAAGGTAAACACCTCTTGTACATTTGAGAACTTTGCTTATGTGTCAAGTTCTATATTATTGGCTGAATCCAATCTTTTGTGGACTGTAGATTCAGAAACGACAGACCATGGAGGGAAGGATAGAGAATCCTTCGTGGAATTCCGACAAGTACCAACTGGAACAAAGTGGATCCATATGGGAAACAACTCCAGAGCTGAAGTAAAGGAATTGGCACTTGCCAATTGAACATGAGTGGTGGACGCACCTTAATGTTCTATATGCTCCGGAGATTCGTCGAAATTTTGTGTCTATTTTGGTGTTGGTTACGCTTGGTTTTAGTATGAACTTCCGTAATAGCAGTGTAGATTTGTATTTGGATACAAACTACTATGGTTGTGGTCACTTTCTGGATGGTTTTATTGTACTAGATGTTGACTATGGTGATGTCAATATTTGTTATTCCCTTATTTCACGCCTTCTTCTTTATATGACAATGATGTGAATGTGTGGCATACTAGACTTGGTCATATTGGCCAATAACGTATAAATAGACTAGCCAAAGAGGGCTTGTTGGGCAATATTGAAAAAGTCGATTTGCCCATATGTGAGCATTGCCTAGTAGGGAAAACGACAATGAAACCATTTGGAAAAGGTAAAAGAGCTGAATTTCCTCTGCATTTAATCCATTCTGACGTCTGTGGTTCAATGAATGTGAGAAGAAGGCAATGGGCTGTTTATTTCATCACTTTTATATATGATTATACTCGATTCGGATATGTCTATTTGATTTCTCATAAATTTGAAGCATAAGTTGTTTCAAAAGGTTTATGAACCTAGTAGAAAATCAATTAGATAAGAAAATAAAAGTATTGAGATCCGATCGAGATCGAAAATATTTATCTGATAAGTTCAGAAAATTATGTGATGAAAAAGGAATAGAAAGACAGTTGTCTATTCCATATATTTTTCAACAAAATGGTGTTGCGGAGAGAAGAAACAGAACCCTACTGGAAATGGTTAGGTCCATGATGGCGCATGCTAACTTACCTATCACTTTTTGGAGTGATGCATTGTTAACTGCTGCCTATATACTTAACCGAGTGCCTTCCAAATCAGTTACTTCCACTCCATATGAGTTATGGACAAGTAGAAAACTGGACTTAAGTTTTCTTAAGCCATGGGGTTAGGCTGCCTATACTCATGAGTCCTCTCACAAGTTTGGGAAATTGCATCCCAAAGGAAAGAAGAGTATTTTAATGAGATACTCCGAACACTCGAAAGGGTATGTGTTCATAGGTGAGCAGGAAAGTGGGAGTATAATTGAATTTGAATCACGGGATGTCACATTCTTAGTGGATGAATTTCCTAAGAAGGGCGAAATAGGGGAAGATTACTTCCTATTTGAAATCTTGGATTAAGATAATGATATTAGTGGAATTCGTCCAAGTGGGAGTAATATGAGAAGTGATGAATTAATTTCAACTCATTCTCAATTGCAACCATATGATGAGATGTCGTTATCATTATCTAATCCTAATGGGAGCATAATGGGGAATGATGTGCTAAGTGTACAATTTCCCATACGGTGAACAAGTCGCCAAAGTATTCCCCGTCGACGTTTTGACATTGAAGAGGAAACTTTTATGGTTGCTCCACAAGATGAGGATGAGCCAAGAAATGTTAATGAGGCTCTGAATTGCCCTACTACGGAAGAATGGATTCATGCAATGGAAGAGAAAATGGAGTCAATGAAATCAAACCAAGTCTAGAAACTGGTTGATCTTCCAAAAGGACGCAGAGCTATTGGGAACAAGTAGGTTCTCAAAATAAAGCGAAAGGCTGATGGCTCGATAGAAAGGCATAAGGCTCGCCTTGTGGCGAAGGGGTATAATCAACATGAAGGAATTGATTATGAAGATACATCTTCTCCTGTAGTGAGATTTACCTCGATTCGCATTATTCTGGCAATAGTAGCTAGTATGGATCTTGAGTTACATCAGGTAGATGTAAAAACTGCTTTCCTCAATAGAGAATTAGAGGAAGAAATATATGGAACAACCTGCTGTTTTCATAATGAAAGGTCAAGAAGAAAAGGTATGTCGACTTTTGGGATCGATATACGGTCTTAAGCAGTCATCGAGACAATGGTATATATATTTTCATAATGCCATAATGGCATATGATTTTACAATGATTGATGAGGATCATTGTGTATATATCAAAAGATTCAAGGATCAATTTGTGATCATATCATTATATGTTGATGATATACTAATTGCCGGAAGCAATATGGAGTTTGTTAATACCGTCAAGAGTTGGTTGTCTTCCAACTTTGAGATGAAGGATATGGGTGAGGCTGCATACATTCTTGGAGTTAAGATTTCAAGAGATCGTTCGAAGAGATCGTTATCTCTTTCGCAAGAAACCTATATAAATAAGGTTCTGGAACGATTTCGTATGCAAGATTGTAAACCCATAGACGCTCCTATTGCAAAAGGTGAAGGATTGAACCATAGACTGTGTCCAAGGACCCCACAAGAGAAGGAACAAATGAAACATTTTCCTTATGCTAGTGCTGTTGGAAGCTTGATGTATGCTATGATGTGTACAAGACCTAACATATGTTTTGCAGTTGGAATGGTAAGTAGATACCAATCCAATCCACGTCCAGCACAATGGAAAGCCGTTAAAAAGAATATTGAGGTATCTAAAGGGGACTGCTGATTATACGCTGAGTTATTAAGAAACGGATCTGCGACTCTAAGGCTATTCTGATGTTGATTATGGAGGAGATTTAGATGAAAGAAAAGCTACCTCTGACTTTGTTTTTCTTACCGAATAATGGCACCATATGTTGGAGCAGTAAGAAATAAAAGTGTATAGCCTTGTCCACGATAGAAATTGAGTTCGTGGCAATATCAGCAGCAATATAAGAAGGTGTTTGGCTTAGGAGATTTTTGGATCATTTAGGTGTTATTGGAAGTGCTGCAGATTCATTGTTGGTTAACTGTGATAGCCAAGCAGCAAAAGTGTACACCAAAGATCCAAAATATTATGACAAGACAAAACATATAGATACCAAGTATAATTTTGTCAATGATATGATTGCACGTAAAGATGTGAACTTACAGTACATATTTACGCATAGAATGGTAGCAGATCCTATGACAAAACCAATACCTAGAGATGTGTTTTGTGGCCATATGAAGTCTCTAGGATTGCGTAGAGGCTGATGTACTGAATATTGTAATTTCCCTAAGTGTTCACATTTGATGAATTTGTGTTTTCATCATTAATGCCTATGAATCTTTGTTTGATCTTTATGCATCTTAATGCTCAGTGCATTATTTTAAGTTGAGAAAGTATGTCGGACAGATAAAAGATTAGCCCACTCACATAGGTAATCGCCTCTATTTGCTATGTGATAAATAGAGATGAGACTGTTTTTAAGCTTATTATCTAGGTGATAATCGAGAGCTCAAACTTAAAACACGTATATCGCCTTAACTGAGTGTTAAGATGAGGACATAATACTTACTATGTCCGAAAGTAAAATACCCCACATATTTTACTTTATCTGTCTAAGATGCCAGATGTGAGTTCTGATGAATTTTGTGAATGAGTAGATACGTGAACTCAAGTTAGACATTGGGTATGTCTGAACTATCATATGTACGGTATAAAAGGTGTAGACATACGCTCCATGGGAAATGAGTTAATACCGTAATACGTATTTCATACTACGTATGCATAAGACGACCAATAAGAGTGACAAAAGTTTGATCTCAACTTTTATGTCGTGTGAGACTCTTGAGGAAAAAAGTTCCTCAATTTTAGTCCCCTCATGACTCTTACTTATTCTCAAGATTTCTATTTAGTGTTTGCTATCTTAGGATGTTGCCAATGGTCATGAGTTTGATTCGATCTAATGGAGCATTTCTAGAAAAACAAGCTGAACTGAAATTGAGAGTTTGAAGGAAAGAGGAAGATCGAATTTGGAGAATCACATTGTAGTTCTGTATTCACCGGTTAACCAATTATGACTGTCTTTGGAATAATCATAATTGTGAATACAATATATATATATATATATATATCATTGTTTGAAAGAGATCAAGAGAGATATAAATGTGATCGATCGATCTAGGGTACTGCATACTAAATCTACTCAGGATGTAATGCCCATTATAAGCTGCTATATATTCCTAACAGATGTATGGCAACGAGCTCTCAAATTATACTGGTCGCATGGATTATTCACCGGTATGAATGTTGAAGAGAGGTAAAGAGAATCCTGTTCGGCCCACCATGTGCGAGTGGGAGATGATGATTTTATTAATGTGATGGGCTTAAGGCCCGTCCGCCCATGTTGGGCCAGAAAGCCCGGTCCACAAGATTAGGACCCATGGATAAAGGGGTACGATTCTTTGTTTTTGGAGGAACGTATATAAGGGAGGAAAGAGAGGGAGGACGTAACCTTTGGCATAATAACTCACGTACGTTCCTCTCCTCTCTCCCTCCAAGAAAAAGAAGAAAAACGCTTACGGCGACACCGTCTTCCCTTCAAGGCAAATTGACATCATCGAATCAGAATTTCTTCATCGATCTTAAGCATTGGTGTTTAATCTGTGGCTAACAAGGTACGCTTGCTTCCGTGGTGTGCTTTAGGATCGGTGATACGTGATTTTCCCGAGCTTCGCTTCCGCATTCGTTTTAGGGGTTCGATTTAGTGTCGAATCCGATTTTCGGGGATCCGTTATTCCCAACAATCCCGACTGTAATATTGCGGTTTGACTAATCAAAGGTCAAAGAGTTGAAAAATAAAAGGGAAAGAAGAGTCAGTCAACAAAAGAAAAGAAAAGCGAACAGTGCAAACTTTGGTTCTTTCAAGAGGCCGAGAGCACGCAAGCAGAGAAAGGAGGAAAGAAAGAAAAAGAAGAAGAAGAAAGTGAAGAGGAAAAAGAACGGTTTCTCATGTACACATTTTGGGACTTCGCCAAGCCAACTCAATAAGAGCCTAAGTCCCCATTTGTTCAATTGAAATTTTTTCCAGGTTTATGCCTCAAATTCGGAATTTCAGGATAATCGAGCGGCGAAGTCCGATTTTTTAGTCGTTGAGTCACGTATTTAATAGAAATGATAATTTAGGATGCTTTGGAGCCATAAAATTTTACGAATTGTGATTTGAACTTACAGTTTGTCCAAAACAAAATTTCGAAGTTTCACGTGTGCGATGAACAGTGTACATCCAGCAACTTCAGGCCCGTAATTTGTCGTTTTTCGATTTGATTTTGGGATGGTCAAGTTGGAATTCTTATAGCATGTCTAAAAGATTTTCTATTGACCGTAAGTACTTTTAAAACATGGTTTGGTGAAGAGAGTTATGGTGTAACCAAGTTTCACGCTCAAACTCCGTGTTGCGAACGGCTTAAATAATCATTTGGATATGTGATTTGCTAGTGCGTGGGGGTTATTTTATTAGCATTTAAGCTTAGTTTAGTCGAGCCGCGATTGAGATACGTTTTACTTGATTTTGATGTTATTTCTTGCTTATATGATAGGATTGTAAGTTTGTTGATTTGAGTAAGCCTTGTTGGTTAGTTTGGGGTATATTCAGGTTAGTGGTGCTACCTCTCATTTTAATTTGTAAATTCATATTTCAAAAATGAAAAATTGTGAATTGGCTAAAAGGCAAAAGTACTATCATAGCATATTTGATGCATAACTTCAGATCGGGCATTTATTACTCTTTATTCACTTGAGAATGATTTGAGGAATGTATTATGAAAGGTGTCACGAAAGTTGGCAATTGATTTATGGAACGAGATCTTTGATGATTTGAGAGGCGTTTAATGAGAAAGACATCCTGATTATGAAATAAATTCTGAAATTGTGTGAGAAATATATTATGATATATATATATATATATATTTGATGAATGTAGTTGGGAAAGATGACATTTTGGGTTTGGGAAACCTTTTTGTGAAAGAAATATTGTTGGCTTTGAGTATGGTTTATGAAAAGTAATTTGATTCGATATGTGAAACCAATTTATATACGGATCCCGAATTGGTGTTATGGAAAGAATTGATATGTGAAAGACTATGTTATGGTTTGTGAAATAGATTGTGATATGGACTGGTTAAAGACTAAATATTACACGATAACGTAATTTCGTGTGAACCATCTCTAGAGCCTTATAATCAAGGGTTAAGTGTTACATGATAATGTAATTTCGTGAGAGTCACCTCTAGGGCCTCGTACTATTGATATATGTTGGTTAATGATTAAATATTGCACGATAACGTAATTTTGTGATAACCATCTCTATAGCATTGTACTATTTATACGTTGGTAAAGAACTAAGTGTTATACGATAACGTAATTTCGTGGAAGTCACCTTTAGAGTCTTATACCATTGACGTGTGTTGGTCAATGGCTAAATGCTACACGATGATGCAAATCTCGTAGGAGCCACCTTTAAAGTCTTGAGATGTAATGTGAGATGAGTTTGGCAAATTGAATAAATCATTTATATGGGATACAATGAGTGTGAGTATTGAATTAAACTAGTGATGCTTGTTTTGATATTATGGATGAATAGGAAATTTGCTATTGAAATAGCAAGGTTGAAGGATTATATAACTCATTTTATTATTATAAGTTGTTATATTTTGGACTAGCATAAATAAGTCATGTCTTTGAGTTTTATATGTGTAATGTAGAGGCTTGATTTTCTTAAAAGATATGTACTACTCACTAAACTGTAGTTGATCATCCCTCTCTTTTCTCATCTTTTCAGGTTACTCAATTAATAAAGCGAGAGTAATGTTGATGGGGACTTTTGGGAGTAGGAATTGGAGGACCGGAGGCTACGTCCTTCGAGTAGAAGGATGGCCATGTCATCTCCATTTTTTTATGCTTTTGGGATGTGACACCTACGAGCTCCATTGTGTGCTAGTGTGCTTGTGAGCATCCATGCAATGTTAGGAATTAAACCAAATCCACTTTGGAGGAAGTTGTCGATTATGTGGAGAGAGGCAGGGCAAAAGTCTAAAAGTGTGCGTTAGAGTAGGATTAGAATAGGACCGACCAAAAGAAAAAAAGTTATCGATTTTATGGTTATCCATCAACTCCTTGGTTGTTGATTTATAAATTTTGATGTTGATGCCTTTCGGCTCCCAAGAACGGTGCATGAATTCAAGTCTTTATTATAGTGTTACTTTTAAGAGGATGTTTGTATTTCTATATCTAGTTTAATATTTTGTAAATTTCTAAGAATCTATCTTTTTGAAATGCTAGATATATTTATGAGATATTTAAGAGTAAGAATCATGTGACAAGCCTATATAAATGCAAGTCCCAGGAGTTGTGAAAGTTGGAATTAACTTATAGATGTGCCTTTCAACGTAAGGACAAACTTTGCCTTGGAATTTCAGAGTTAACTGAGGTCAGGTTAAAGTACAACCAGGACGGATGACCTCCTGGGAAACTGCTTGACTGTACGTCAAAGGAGTTAAATCCAGAGCTTTACACATACGGTGTAAAGTCGGTTAGTGAACGGACTTCCACGATGAATTATCATTGAAATATCGACCTGCTTGCTGAACAAAAGCTGGAGACTTTTGCAGGGGACAAGAACGAGAGAAAGCTGTGCTAATCGAGAAAGATCTAGAGAGAGAGGCGGTGTTTTTCTCAACATCCTCTGGTTGTTTATTCTTTGGAAAAGCTATCTGTGGTCACAATTACACCGTTCATGACCGGCAAAAACGGCACCGTCTTCCAGCAAGGTTCTTTAGTTTACCAACTCTAATTTGAGTTGTTTACTGACATGAACTTTTTTGTTGATTTAACCTTCTCAGATGATGAATCATGTTATGTTGTCCCATATTTTGATTTCTTGCTATTGTAAAGAGAGGATTGACAGTTTCATTGCACCTGCAGGAAAGCCATCCTCTTTGGCTGGCATCAGGTTCTTAGAACTGCTTAAAGAAGATGAAATGGCTTTCAGTAATCTTTATTGCGTAGCCTTTCAAATGATGGATGCCCAGTGGTTACTAGCAAAGCATTCGTGTATGGAATTTCATGAGATAAGCTACACAAGATAAGATCCTTATGTTTGTTTGCCTAGTTACTATCATGAGATACTGTCGAAGCTTTCCTCTATGTATAATTGAAACACTTTCAAACACATCTCTTTCATCTTTATTTTCTTGTCAGGATGTCTTGAAACCAACAACGCAGCTGGAGCGTGAGCTCTCTCTTGAAAATGTTTCTAGCATCAGGGACTTACGAGCATACAATCTGCTAAGTTCGTAATTTGTAACTGAGATACATATAGTTTCGAAATGTCCCATCCGACGTGGGGCCTCTTCTTCACCTACTCTGTGCCAGAATACCTTGTCAATTTCTTCTATTGGTGAAATTGAGCGCACGACACAATTTGTGTGCTTGCTGTATGATTTTGAGAAAACGGAAAACTTCCCTTTGTCTATCAAATCGATTTTTGATTTTTCTGACATATGGTTTTATATTGGACTGCCACTGCTGCTACCTCCTCTAGATGACCGCCTCTGTCAAAGAGCAATGTTTCCTTTGGTCGTTATAATCTGTTAGACAGTTTTTAGGATTTAGCAAACATTCATTTGCCAGTTGGACGAGTTATAGCTTTCTTACGTCATTGTCACAATCAGCAATGTGTACTTTCTTTTGAGCTGGTGCAAAGATGGTCACATCGAGAACTACTAGATGAAGGTCGCTGAAACGTGAATGTTCTTCCAATCTTCAACAAATATACCTTGCCCAGTTACTCACAAAATGGGGTCTGAAAGATTTGTCAATTGGGATGGGGTTTGATCAATGTTTCTGAGGCCGTCATTAGAGGGGGAAAATGGGGAAAAAATGACGAAGACAACTCATTTGCATCTGAGAACCAAACCGAGATGAAATCCTTTACTCTTCAGTTTTCCCTCATCCGTTCAGCTGTTCAGTAGCAGAGCTCTCGCCATCGTCATCTGGTCTTTTCAAGAACCACCTATTGAGCCGTTCTGATGCTTTGTTCACCTATAAAACAAACGCAATCCTGTAATTGGCTTTCAAAAATCTCTCTCTACGAAAGGGAGACAAAAACAAAAGAATCTTGAGATCTTGCTGATTTTTCCAGCTAATACAACTCCTGCAGCATGTGTCATGTGAAGGCATGTAACTGATGTGGTCCAAGATTGGCATTTACCTGCTCGTCCCAGTTCGTTCTATAAGTAATAAATCCGAGCACCGCCGTCTGAGTTGCAACTCCAATAATCATCCCTATCCATATACCCTGTGGGCATCAAACGAAAAGAGTTTTAGCCGAGTCTGAAACCAAGCAATAGATTATCTTGGCCAACTATTCTCTGAATAGTGAAGGGTCGCCTCATCAAACCAAAAATGCAATATAAAGTGACGGTTACGTATTAAGTTTCTAAAAAAAGAGCATTCTTACTTGAACTTCCCACTTGGCGACATATGCCAGCACAACTCCTAGAGGCACTCCGATCACATAATAGGAACCTACGTTAACAAAGGCAACCATACTTTGTCTCCCAGAACCTACCGCCACACCTGCAAGGCATGAACAGATGGGTCAACAAGAAAGGATCTGCAAATAATTTTTCCATTCACTTCACGGTAGTGGAACAGCCACTGTGTACCTGAAAGCACTGGCTGAACACTGTTGAGTAAAATAGAGAAGGCAAGGAGAACGGAGAGGCTTGAAACCTCTTCCACAACGTCTTCCTCACTTGTGAATATGTAGGCAATCTGTCGACCAAAAACTAGGCACAAGATCCAAAAGACAATTCCAACGCTAATTGAGCTGCCCAAGACGACTTTAATGGCAAAGATCACCGCTCTTGCATTTCCTCTCCCCAGTTCATTGGAAACCCTCACGCTGTAGGAATTGAAAGGATCAAGTCACATAGCGTCAAGCAAGCACGGAGCAATTCAAAAATATGCACAGGCTCATCATAAGCCGTACCTAGCTCCAGTTAGGAAACCGAGGCATATCATGAACTCCCAAGCCGAGATGTTGAGGCTGAAAAGGAGAAATCAATTCTGTTCATCACATTCGTGGCGAATGAATCAAAGTAGAATATATAAGATGCCTAATTCGATGCCATCATACCAAATCGAGAAGGCAGATATTGCAGCAGCGGCATTTGTCATGTATCCGGCCAAGAGGACTAAGACAGCATTGTACCACAACTCCAAGCTTTTCGGTCAAGGACAGAGAAAATGGTATGAGTGTTAGAATCAATCCAATACAGAGCGGGTAAAAGACATGAAGAAACATTGAATGTATCTAATCTTGTCGGCAAATGATTTGCCATAGACAATAGAGTTGTGTCATTGTGTTTTAGTTGGTGTGAATTTACACCAGAACACAAACCTTTGGATTGTGATCAAGGCAATTGTAACCTTACTGGATCATTAACGGCAGCAAATCATGAGGAAATTTATTTTCCAATCCGTTCATTTAACTCCCCAAAGATGGATTTAAATTGTATAATTTCTCACTGGTGATATGTCGTGTGTGTGTTCATTCACCAAGAATTTCTCAGGAGCATGAAAAGAAAGTTTTACCATAACATAATGCCAGAGGATACCGAAAGCTTTATGACAGGCCATAAATCGGCGAATGCAGCCCACGTGAACCCCTTCCAAGTACTTTCGCACCAGCCCCCAAACATATACACAAACTCACCAACCACCACTAACCAATTTGATATTATCATCGCACCCATCGCTCCTGGGATTCCCCAATCAAGTACGTAAACAAAGAGCCAAGACAACAGGACATGAATTGCAAATGTGCCAGCACAGAGCCATCCTACGACGGTGTTCTTGAGCTGGCACTGCAAGAACTTTTGGATGGTCAAGCTGAACGCAAAGGAGTAGATGATTGGGATGAACCACAGGGCAATGTACCCAGCATCTTCGGCTATTTCGTCTTCTTCACCGAGAAGCTTGAAAATGGCCGAGGCATAGACAAAGAGCGGGGCCAAGATGGTCGCGGTGACCAGATTGATGATCCAAGATCTTTGCAAGTAAACACCTAACATGTGGTATTGCTTTGCACCAAATGCTTGTCCACATAATGTTTCAGTTGCACTTGACATGCCCAACTGCAGGATCAAAAAGTTTATTTACAAAGTTCAGTTAAATTTTCTCGATAACGCCTTGTCGAATTTGATGGATTCACATGGCCTATGCACCCTAATATTCAACATTCAAGTCAAGCTCTTCTCTCATTAGCCCATTTTCCAGATTTTCCAGAAAGTTAAAAGAAAAGTCGTAAATTTTGCATAGTTTCTTGGAAATGCGATTGACACTGGTCCATATTCATCAGACGATTGAGTCACCATCAGAGATTTGCTAGCAAAAGCTGCCAGAGCACATCTGGGACTTATCAGTGCAGAAGTATTAATGTAAAAATAGTGTGGAGTCCGTTAACTATAAACCCCAAATTAATGGCTTTGGACTTTAACGGAAAAAAGGTGAGATGAATGCTTACTATTATTCCATTGGCAAATCGTATGCCAATGATTTGAATGAGCGCATAAGCGGCAAGCTCTGTCTCACCAATGTGCCCGATAAATGCTTGCGTCACTACAAAGGTTCCAAAAGAGGTCACTCTGGCCAACATAGCAGGGAAGGTAACTCTCCATATTTTCTTTGATTCCACCCAGACCCTCCTTGTCAGACTACTTGTTTCTTTTGGTTCTGTAACAAGAAGCCTTTCCTCCATCCTGTCGTCACCCATAAATCCTGCTAGAAAAACACGAAGGGTCAATTTCTGCAGGAATGTTCATTTTGACGATCCATGGAAACACAATTCTGAATATGAGAAAAACAAAGGTCTCCCGTAGTCTAAGTTCAATCCGAACATACTACAACTGTTGGAGACTGGCCGAGAAAGTGGATCCACACGGAATCATAAGAAATGTACCATTATATTTATATCAAGCCATATAGCACATATAGATTTGGTGTCCCATGCATCCAAAATCGCTCTCTTTAACAGGCATTATAAGTATGTACTATGCGTTTGTCATTTGTAATTTAGTCAGCGTATCAGTATGGCAAGAATGTATGTAAAGTTTGTGACACTCACACCACGATTGAAGACCACGAAAAAATGAAGGGTAAGCAGTAGTTGTACACGAATTCGATCAGTGTGTATCACTGCCCAATCATGATCTCAGTGGGAGGTGGCTTGATATTATGAAACCAGCTCCCATGTATAAACTGCTCAGACTTGCATAGACTGCTCAAAACAGAACATACATATCATCAAGCCGTAAAACCATCTGAGACCCAACGAGCGCACGTTTCAAGAATCTAAGAGAAGTCCTCTCTCACATGAAGCCAACTGAGAGAGAGAGAGAGAGAGAGAGAGAGAGAGAGAGAGAGAGATTACCTTAGCCTTATGCAGAGACCCTCTATGAGACGGTGAGGACCAGAGCAAGAACACGAGCTAGTGAAGCTACTTGTTTTCTGTCTGAAGAAGCTCAGCTTCAGACAGCAAGAGACGCAAAGCAAAGGGCACTTGCACACGGAGACTGCGTGGTGTGGGATTCATATTCAGACACGTCTCAGCCCTTTCTGTTTCTTGCTTGAATTGATGAATTCGTCACTGATGTTCAGCAACGCATTCATGGCTCGCCGAAGTTCTCCCCAAAGGTGGGGACAGAGAGTCGTGGTTCCTGATTAACTGAGAAAATGGAGGTTAAGCAAGAGAACCAAAACCAAAAGGGAGAAGAAAAAGAATAATGAATAAAAAAACCGGAAGAAGTTGGGATAGATTGTTAGTTGGTGAATGTCAATGGGGATGACTGATCAGTGGAACAAGATACTTTCAATCCATAAGAAAACACAAGCATGAAAAATCAAAAAGAAGACTCGCCGTTATAAATAATCAAAAGAAAATTAATAGTTCTTCAAACGGAATATATTTATATAAAATCAGCAATATTCAAAATGGGATGGTTAATACCTTTAAAAAACCCTAAACCTGCAAGACACTTCGCGACAAATTTACCCCAAACTATTTTTTGACCGTGAAAAACCCCCCAAACCGATAGACTTGTGACAAATTTACCCCGACTAATTATAAAAACCCTAAACCTAAGTACATTTACGACAAATTTACCCCAAACTAATTTATTCGACTGCAAAAAATCCTAAATTGGTAAATTTGTAACAAATATACCCTATGCTAAATTGGATTAATACCACAAAAAAATCATAAAAAGTGCAAACTATGACAAACGGAACGTAAAATCTTAAATTGGTATATTGGTTAAGCGTCACGTGTCATTTAACTTAATAATTTGAGAATAAAATTTAACGAAAACTAATATAGGGTAAATTTGTCACAAGTGTACTGGGTTTGGGATAAATTTGTCAAAAGATGGGTTTGGGGTTTTTGTGGTAAAAAAAAAAAAATAGTTTGGGGTAAATTTTACAAAGTGTATCTGGGTTTGAGGTTTTTAGGGATTATCCCAAATAAATTTGGTGCGAAGAAACATTTGTTTATTTACTTTTCGCCATGGTACAAGCAACATTGAATGCCCTCTTTACATAAACAAAACAAATGTATTATAACGAGGAAACTCCACCTCCGTTAGTAAGTCACGAACCCTTCGATTGCTCCGCCACAGTCCGAAGTCAAAATAGGCTGCTCAAACATGCGATAATGTGCGTTCGGCATCTTGAAGAATCGAACATGTATGATGTGCTTAATCGACATACACTTTCGTGTTTTCTTTTTTAAGTGTAACAACGTATGAACATATATAGCACGTATAAGTGTACCATTCGCGTGACGCCACTCTTTTTGAGTCAAAAGACGTGGTGGTTGGGGGGAAGTTGACAAATAATTAGATTTTTCCCCATGGAGGTCATGGAGAAATCTAGGCCGTTCAAAACATACCTACCCTGATGGGCTCGTTTCCTGACCTAGGACTAATTTGGCCCACATATCGTCTTTATTGTTCGTGTTCGAATGTTGACTCTATCCATCCGTAATATTAGTTAGACAATTTAAACATCGACTTCAATTTTTCTTTTTTTCGGAGACTTCAATTATTAAATGTAAGAAACTTTTGCATCTACTTTTAGTACTACGTTCTGTGGTCTATATCGGGCCAGCAAACTGCTGGTGTGGCGAGTATGTGTCCAAGTTTCAAGATGCTAAATGATTGTCGCGTCAACAGTTTGATGAAAAATTGATCGGAATTTTATGGCAAAGTGTATCGATTACAAAGAAATGGAAATTTAGTGCCTTTCGGTGCTTGAATTGTAAACTTCACTGGTGATCACCCGTGAAGGGTTGGTCCGTTAAAGCAAAAAAAAAAGGAAAAAGAAAATTGCTCTTTCTCGTAAATTACGAAAGCTTCATAAATTTATGCATAGACATTCACATTGGGTCGGTGAAAGTCTCGGATATTCCAAAGTGGGTAAGCGGCGAGACTTTAATCTAAGTAAAAAGTGAAGAACGAAAATAGTCAGGAAAAGACCAGGAGTTTAGCCTAATGTTCTCTTAGTACCCAAACATTGCCTTAAGCATGTTCTGATGCTAGATGCCATATCCCATCAAGAATCACGCTGGAGACACGTTCAAAGGTCCGGACGTAATCATTGCCACACGCCCCTTTTTCCAAATAGGTGTCGTTAGATCTTTCGGGGCGTGGAATTGTCGTTGGATTTTGGGCCAAAGGTAACGGTTGACTGGCGGTTGGACGTTGGAAAAGTGCGGACTTCCGAGTCCAACCTAACCACAGGATGCTGTCGCCAGATCAGGACAAGCACGAGGTGCCCCGGCTAAACATCTAGCAGAACAGCGACCGCTAATCTAAACACTAGAACGTTTGATAAGGTAGCAGGGTCCACGTACATCTGTCCGAAACCGATGATGATGCCGGATTTGTCTGCGTCAAGAAGCAGATTTTCTCGTGAAGTAGTTCGACGATTTTACAGGACCAGCCGGCTTTAACTAGATATTTGGTATCGGCCTCTCTGATGCGATCTTCCGTGGTCCAATGATCCGGTTTGGCCGATTCGGCATCTCCGGTTCCGGTCCTCAAAACGTGAAGTTGACCATCTTTTTTCCATAAAATATGGGATTTGTTAATGAATTATTAAATTTAATAATGAATTAGAGGAGTGCACATCTACTTTTTTTTTATTCTTCACCCGCGGCTGCCTTCGCATGCGTGTGTTCACACGTGAGTATATTTTTTCTTTTTTTTTGGTTTAAGCGTCGCTACCTTACCTTGGATAAACCACCTAAGAATTGGTTAATGAATTATTAAATTTAAATTTAGCTCGGACTCTCCTAAACCCATATCAATTCGCAACTTAGTTCAAATTCTTAATTTTTCAATTATGAATCGTCATTAATCAGTTTATTATAATTCTACTAATATCTAAGTAAGATAACAGAAGAATTATTTTATTGTTAGGAACCAGAGATTTTAAATTCTGGGATTTGATTATACTAGTTCGGCAAGCAGTTTGGATTGATTTTAATCTATTTCTAACATATAAGGTAATTTTACTGGTGCGTAATCATTATCTAACACCTAGTAAATGGAGGAAATACTTGTCTCAAAGCCATGAAAGTATCTACAATGTTAACTCAAAATTACATCAATAGCTCTAAATATTATTCCTAGTTAATAGGCAACCAATTGAATTTTTTTAGGATTATCACTTATTTAATGGAGTCTAAAGACTACAAAAATGTTTAACTAAAGGACATGCAATGTGCAACCGAATATGTATATTATATGTCACAGGACATTAATTATATGACCTAATCTAATAATGGGAAAATATTAATTGCGACTATCCTAATTTGCAATACATTTAAATGATCCTAAACATGCAATGATTAAATGACCTAATTTTAGGTGACATGATATTTTTTGGATTTTCTTTTATTGAAACTTGAGATTAAATGTAAGGAAAACTAACCAGCTAGAACAAAGATAATATCTAATTCAATTTAGGCACTAACTATGTTAATTCCTAATTTAGATTAGAATCTTATGAAGAATATATGGAATCTACTTAGACGTGCAATATGACCTAATTAATCTACATGATATGCTATGCAATCTTTTGTTTTGTTTTGTTTTTTTTTTTTTCAGAAAAGGTAAACAATAAAAGCAAGATAAGCATTCGAACACTCAATATATGCTCAACCACCAAAAGACATCACGCACAATTCAAATAAGCAAACAACATCAAATCAACTTGATTTTTTTTTATCGCAAATAGTATTGATATCCTTATCTTAGACCTTAAAGATCAAGATATCGATTTAAAACCTGTGCGATCAATAATTCTATCTAAAGTCTTATAGATTCGAATTAAAGACCATGTTCGGTTGCGAATTAGAAAATATATCCTATGATGCTAATCATTTGAAAATATTTAATTAAACATCGATACGCATCAAATAAGCCAACAAAGTATTCAAATCAACTTGGGATGAGAACTTTACCTAATCCAAAGGATATGGTCTGCAAATTCGATGGCGGATTGGAAAGTGACCGGTGGTGATGCACAATGGTGGATCGTGGGTCATGGACGGTGCTACGAGGGGCTTGGGAGCGACTCACGTCGGGGACGTCACGGGCATCTCGAGCATGGCGGCACAGCAGGAGATCGCCGGGGTGGTGTCTGGTTACGATACGGCCGTTCTCAACGAGAATGGCGGCGATGGACAGCGATGTTGATGACGATAGTGTGAGAGCGGTGGTTTGTAGACTGGATCGCCAACGGTGATGGACCGAAAGTTGATTGTCGAGGCTTGACCTTGACTCGACGGTGCTGGGCTGATGTTGAATAACCGCTTGGGATTGCTGGAGTTCGGTTAAAAGGCCTTCTGTCTTGCCTCAAGTTGACGACAGCAGCGACCCGAATAGGAGAAACTCGATGTCCCTGCTACGATGCTGAGGCGGAGAGAAACGTTGGAGCAGTTTAGTGTCCAAAGACGCGAAGAAAGATCTAGTCCCTAGAGTGCCTCACGTATATTCTCTTTGGGTTGTGAGCCTTCAAGTGCATGCTCTCCAATTTGTAGAACTTAGCCTTGTTTCTCTCTCCCCCGTCTCTTCTTTCTCTGTTTTTGGGGCCCGAGTGTGTCAATTGTCCAGCCTCCTCATTTTGTCCTTTTCTTTCTTGCGCACTCCTATGGACGCTTGAAGTCATCATTGACGATGTGCTCTTTCTTGTTCTAAGACAAGAAATATATTATTCAAAATATTGAAAGATAAAAACAGATCGTCGTTCTTTGGGAATAGCAAATATTGTCAAATGATATATTACTCAAATAATGAGATCAGATATATGTCCACACATGAGATTTTTCTTGCCCTCTTTTCCTTTAGATCTTGCCTTGAATGAATATATACACAATATTTCTTTTTGTCTTGTTCCGATTGTGAATTTTTGCCCCAAATATTTGATGAAGGCATTTATTTCCTTTTGCTTTACTTCTTGTTTTAAACAAAGATATATCGCATTGAAGAATCGAATATCCTCATGTCTATTAAGCTCATAGCCATTTGTTCAAGTCCATTCACCATGGCCAATCCAATGTGAATGCAAAAATAAGAAAAATAAATGCACCTAAATTATATGCCATACAAATTTTAATTAAATATTTTTCTTTAGGGGTCGAGGTCGATCCCTAATTTTTGTGCAACAAATGAATTATTAGGTTGTCAAAATTTAATTATCAACGTCGAGTCAGAATCGAAAGGCATGGGATCTAAATTTACAAAGCCACACACATCGGTACCATCAAAGCTAAGCACCTAGCTGTAGCGATCCATTGCGGAAATATAAGGTATTAACTTTGAGTTTGGACAATTGGTCAGGACATTAAGAATTCTAACTCAAGAGCCGAGGGTCGCATTTTGAAATCTTACAAGGTGCGTGCAAACTGCTCTAAGATAGGATTACCTATAAAAGAGAAAATTGTTCAAGAAGTCCTAAACTTATGATACACAGCCAATTCAATCATAAAATTTTCAATTTTGCCAATTTATTACTAAATATTTTGACGATTTATCAATTTAGTTCTTACGACCAATTTTGATCAGAAATCATTTATGTGAATATTGTTCATCTTATGTGGTATTACTGCATAGGATAGTCAACACAAACGTGGATGATTGTTGCAAATTTTTTTAATTGTGTTATTTTTTTTCATTTTCCTTTTTTCCTTTCTTGGATTTCAGGCTGACAGGGTCACCAATTGTGGTGACCTACTGACTCAAAATCTAAAGAAGGAAAAAAAAATGAAAAAAAAATGAAATAGAAAGAAAGAAAATTTAAGACATTAAAAATGAATTGCAACATCGGTTTGCAATGTCAGCCAACTAGTATTAACTAGACCATCGCATCAACAATTTTAGGCCAAAATTGGCTAGAATGATAATATTGACAAATTATCAAAAAGTTTCGAATTAAATCAGCATATCATCAAATTGTTTAAATAGAAAAATTTAGGACTAAATTAGCCTTGTAAAATAGGTCTATGATTTTTCAGACAATTATCCCTACCTACAAAGGCTAAAGGTTAAGATTTAACTGACTTACGATGCTCATGATAGCTGGTCCTCTATACCTCCTAAATTATGAAAGCAAAAAATAAAGGGCAATACAAAATATCATTACTTCAAAGGGCTACATATTTTGATTGTGACTATTTCTACTATAAAGGTCCTCTTAATATGATATTTCATCCTTTACTCCCAAGAGATCACCCATTTTGAAATTGCTTTCGCTTAAGCGGAGAAGTAACATTTCAATTTCACTCTTAAGCAAAACCTTTATACCAAAAGGTGGATTCGATTACCCAACACAAATTCCAATATCTTCATTTAGGGAAACCACATGCCCCACAACAAGGCGCTTCTTAGTTTGTTATTGAATTCATATAGGCATCCCTCCGTCATCCGAAAAGCCTCTTTTAGGAGTTATATCTTGTTGTCGGAGCCCTCTGTCTTGACAATCACTCCTCCCGTTTTCCCAGAATTAGGTGATTACACAACATGTGTCACACTTGACTAATTTTAACCAAAAAAAAAAAAACAGTACTGGGATCTTTCTGTTTAAATAATTAATCATCTGACCATGTATGAAGTGAAATGTAGAAGTGCGTGGCACGCAAATAGAATCGATTTGCGTCATGTATGTTTTCCGATTTATCATATTTGTCAGGGCGTGAGATTTTTGGACCTTCTTGAGCTGGAGCTTTTAAAGATTAATATTATGTTTCATCTTCCAAAATAAAGCAAAAAAGGAGAAAAAAAGAAAAGAAAAGGCAAACCTATAACCAGACTAAAAAGGATTATCTCCTGACAAATCTATCTTTTTCTTACGTCTGTGTCTCAATCAAGTCAAGCACTGGATGCTCTATGTTCTTATGCATTATCATAGGATCCTTCTGTGTTGTCTTCGTCTGCTATTTCATTTCCATAAATCGTGTGCGAAATACCGAAACGAAGATTGACATATATTCGTCAACTGGACTATCTTAAAAATGATTAACTAGTTTAAAAGAGTAAAAAATGGAACATATATAACTTTCTCTACTCCTAAATTAATCCCTAAGGAAAGAAAAATGTAGTCGATTGTCACGGAATAACCTTTGGCAATAGGGTTACATTAGCTTATATAAAGAAAATTACCCAAAAGGTTTTAAACCTATTATATTTTTGCTAATTTAGTCCTAAATATTTTAGAAAATTTGAATTTTTATAATCTTTTTACTTTTCTTTTCTTTCTTTGGCCGACCCTTGTTTGTGACTAGCAAGGGTCAACAAATGACCCTCATCGGGCTTGGAAAGAAAAAAAAAAAAAAAAGGAAATGAAATAAAAAATTATAAAAAAATTAGATTTTAAAAAAAATTATAAAATTATTCATATTAGCACCAATCATGCCACGTAGGACAATCTCATTCATATCGGTAATTTTGGACTAAAATTTATTGGATGAACTCTATAAGCAAAACGTAAAAAGGTTTGCAACTCAAAAAATAACCAAAAAAGTTATAAACTCGTTATAAATTGTACAAATTCAGTCTTAAATCTTTTAATTTGGCAAATATAGTTCTAAATCTTTTGATAATTTGCCAATTAGTCTATCTAGCCAATTTTGAATGGAAATTACCAACGTGAGTGTCAATCATCCTACTTGGCGTTAATGTGGATAATTTTTATATTTTGTTGTTATTTTCTCTTTTTTATTTTTGATTTTTGTTTTTTCAATGTGGCCAGCAAGCAAGCTAGGGCTAGGCTAACGAAGCTTGACTTCACCATCGTTGGTCAAGGTTGACCTCGCTAGCAGCTTGGCCAGTGAGGCTTGAGCCCTAGCTGAAGGTAGCTTGGTTGAAAGCCATGAGGGTTGCGCTCGACAAATCTGGCAAGGTTAGACCCTCGTGACTCTATTGCGGGCTTAAGCCTCCCCTCTAGCCGATGAGGCTGCTAGTCCATCTAACAATGCCTTTTAGGACAACTAACATTTACGTCAGAAATTTCTGACTAAAATTGGCCGATCGAAAGACTCAAGTAGCAAAATGTAAAAATGTTTAAAAATCAATTGACAAAATTGAAAGATTTAGGATTGAATTGGTAAAAATGTTATAGATTTTAGACTTTTTGAACAATTTTAATAATGCATGGAGCAATGAATCTCACATAAGGATTATGGACGTTATATGCATGAGGGATGTGCCTGAAGTATGATATTATATTGGTTAAATGTATATGATGTTTGTCGTGCAGCGATTAACTAAGATTTAATGCGAGATTAGATTTATTCTGGCCTTGACTCGTCTGCTCCGAGGACAAGAGGAAACTCAAAACAGTCTTATCAGGTAAAAGCCAAGCTAGAACACGCAAACCCTTCTCTAAACGACTGAGATCAAACTATAATCTATCATATCTCATTCCCTTCGCTGAAGCACTTTTGGGACTTCTACTTCAACGATCACAATCGACCATACTTTATACACAAAACATATTCGAAAATTGTCGTGCCTAATCATGCAATAGCCATCAATCACTTCTTGAAAATAGTAAAAGCGAGTCTCATAATGAATCATATAGTCGTCCCTAAATAATTGGCAGCAAGATAACATATGAAGTTGCACATGGTCCTACATCGAAAACCCTTTTCTGCTTTCAGACTCGAAATGATGGGCGGGCGATTTGGTGAAGACTTACCTTTCCTCGAAACCTAGAAAATTAGTTGCGCGAGGTTAGGCAGGTCTCGATCTTGAATGGTTTTCTCTCCATACCGAGAAAGAGCCTGAAGTTGAGGAAAATTTCCCATCAATCGCGGAAACACCTATCATAATTTGTTTTGTTAGGAACGATTTCATGTATGAGCATATTCGCTCCGATTCCATTGAAAACGTGGCTTTTTCAAGAATGTGGAAGAGACTCTTTGAGCATATGCACAACTGAAACTGAGCCTCATATGTATCGCCATTTCTCTCGAAAAAAACGCCATCTTATTCTCGCTTCCACAACCTCATGAACATGTGTCTGTAGCTGTGGAAGCAAGTGTCGATCAACTGTTCTTAAAACACATGACAATTAGTTATCGAAGAGAGAATTGTTTAAGCCCATGGCATGTCGATTCTTTATTCTTCTTCTTTTTCTGTCTTAATCACTTTCCACAGATGGGTTAATTACAGCTTTTAGCAGCTTCAGCGTCAGAATACGCGAAGTGTGTAAATTTGAAGTATTCCCTGCTCTTAATCACTCTTATCTAGAATGTATACTCGTATTTTTTGCCGTTCACGCTTCTTATTCTTCCATAACTGAGATGGGGATGAAACGGAAATCACGGAGAAAGTGGTTTTAACCAAAGTGTTCATCACTCGTCTGTGCCATAATCAACCCCCTGAGAGTGTACGTAGTAGTATTAGTGTAATTTGCTGAGGTTGCATAGCTGAAGATCAGAGAGTTCAGCATACAAAAGCATTAATTCAGCCGAATGATCACATGGTGATGTCGATTAACGAACTTGTATTCATCTCTTGACTCACGCTCGATCTCTCATTGGACATAAATGGGCACGAACAGTTAATTCTTTGGAAGTTGGTGTGGAAACATCCATGGAGCAGATAATAGCTCCCAGTCCACATGCACTATTACATCTAGATAGGGATATGAACATGTGGTGGAGCTGAAATGTCGACAAAGCTTCGCTATCTGTCTGCAGCTACAAAAAAGCAACTCGTGGAACTCCTGTATCATTTTCTGGCACAAAGTCCAAACAGAACTCTCGGCAGATTTCCACGCAAGTAACTTGTACGACTCTAAGTTGTCCCGTGAGGTCATGTCAACGTGTTGTCCTATTAGAACCCAAAATCTCCCGTGACTAATCAACACGAATTTCGAGAAGCTTATTAGTTAAATATAAGCAAGTGAACTCCTTTACATCAAAATGACAAGGCATTTTGTGGGAGCTGCGGCATAATAAATCATTCATATACAAATATGGATGACCATAATACGGATGGATGGTTCTCACTTCAGAACTGGGAACCGTCCATTAAGAACAAATTCAAAAAAATTGAAACCAAAACTCACATATTGGTTTCATTGATCTACTTAGGAATTGAATCGCTTGTCCGGTCCGGTTCTTGAGTGAGGCGAACCGGCCCCTAATCCATACAAAGTTTGTTCAGCCTTATATTTGAGTTGAATTGCAACTCATTGATTTTGATCAAGGATTGAAAATTATGAGACGGAACGAATAGACAATACTCGTTAACTAGAAACTTAATTTTTTCAAAGATCATGGTGTGGTCCTCTTAAGATTTCCTAACATAAAAAACATATGGAGAATTAGACTCCACATTAAAAGTACTAACCTCCATAGAAGTTAAAACATTAATTGCTTGATCCATATTTTTTCAACGTCAATCTAATTTAATCGTGGGAATGGTTAAAGAAAGACCTTGGCTCTTATGGACATCTTTAATTGGCCATCTCCTTCCTTAATTTGTTTATTTTGTTTTGGTTGAGAAAGCAAGTAAAAAAAAGAAAAATGGGTGGTTAATCCTATTATACGCCAAAACAAAATCACTCGATAATGTCTAATAACTACATATATATATATTTAGTCAAGAAACTACAAAATAATTAAGTAATTTAGATGGAATTTTATATATATACACCGATCAGATCTGAGTAGATGGACAGGCAATTCCACGCCTTGAATCAAAAACTGGACTAGTACTCACTTTTTTCACCAAATTAGAATTAGGAACCGGACCGGCCCCCATGGGAACTGCCGATTTCGGTCTCATTCAGTCCGGTTTTAGACAGTCTAGGTAGTTCCTAGTTCTTTTGCACACCCCTATATATAGAGTGTTCGTATGTTACGTGAGAATACACAAAATTGCGTATCTTTAAGTAATTCATGTGGCAATTACTTATCAATGATAAGTAATTAAATATACGAGAGAGCGAGTCATAAAGATAATTCATGTGGCAATCACTTATTAATGATAAGTAATTAAATATACGAGAAAGTGAATCATAACTAATTTGACATATTACTCAAACATGTTGTTCTCATTCAGTCTAATATCATATATTCATCTCATAATTGAAACTTTCAAAAAAAAAAAAAAGATCATTGAATTTCAACCAAATCCCATGAGTTTGGCTCAATAGTTAAAAGTATTCAATCTATTTGTACTGGTCACATCAATTTAATATCATACACAACTGAAACAGAGCCTCATATGTACCACCCTTTCTCTAAAAAAACACCGCCTTCATCTCTCTTCGAAGAGTGAGTCTACTCCTCCACAACTTATAAATATGTTTCTGTAGCTGTGCAAGCCAGCGTTGATCAACCGTTCTTAAGCAACATAACAAGCATTTACTCAAAGAGCGCCTTGCGCAAGCCCATTGCACGTAAGTTCCTTCTTCTTCTTCTTCTTCATTATTGATTACTTTCTGCAGATGGGTTAATTAAAGTCTTTAGCGGCTTAGTTGGAACACTCTGTTGCTTGGGAGTGCACAAGTTTGATCTAATGAATACTCGTAATTTTTGCTGCAAAGGCTTCTTTTTCTTCCATTACTGTGGTTTGGATGAACAGGGAATCGCTGAGAAAATGGTTTTAACCAAATGTTTATCACTAGGTTGCACCATCGTCAAACACCTTGAATATGTAAGTGTTGGATTATAATGTCTCAAGTTGCTGTTTTCTTTTTATTTACTCTGTTTTCTGTTCTGTTTTTTTTCCTCTGTTTTACTCTGTTTTTTTTATTAAAAAAACAGCAAGTTCATTTAGTTATGTATTTAGTGTTTTTGCTATTTTCTAGGATGTGAATTAACACGTTTAGGTGCAGTTATATGCTGCACGTGTGTGTAGTTTGTAAGCAGTTTTTGTTCTTGTTTAAGTTGTCTTGTACTTGACAGTTTCCTTAGAAAACTGACGTACACAAGTTTGTGCTCTGTTTTCTCTGTGCTTCTCTTCCTCACTCAAAAATATAGCTTCTGGTTTTCTGTTTCTAGATTATCGTTTTTGATCAGTAACAACAGTGGTATCAGAGCGTGTATGATCTTGAGGGACTGTGAAGTGAAGCAAGTATCGAAGTGTAAAGAAGTTAAAGGGTGATGGAGACAGGGTCGAGTGGTTTCTCTGCGATGGCTTCTCCAGTATTTACTGGAGAGAATTATCAAGCATGGGCTGTTAAGATGACAGCATTTTTGGAGGGTCATGATTTGTGGGAAGCTGTGGAGAATGATTATGAAGTTGCTCCACTTCCAGATAATCCGACCATGAATCAAATCAAACTTCATAAAGAGAGAACCACAAGAAAAGTCAAGGCAAAATCTTGCCTGTATGCTGCTGTCTCGCCTACCATCTTTACCAGAATTATGAAGTGTGACTCTGCAAAGGCCATATGGGACTTCTTGAAGGAAGAATATGAAGGAGATGAGAAGATAAGAGGTATGAAGGTGCTGAATCTCTTGAGAGAATTTGAGAGACAGCAGATGAAAGAGTCTGAGTTAGTGAAGGAATACTCTGATAGGCTAGTGGGGATAGCTGATAAAATCAGAGTTTTAGGGACTGACTTGAAGGATGAAAGGCTTGTTCAGAAGATTCTGGTGTCTCTTCCAGAGAAGTTTGAAGCCACCATAGCGTCTCTGGAAAATACAAGAGACTTACCTGATATAAAGCTTGCAGAATTGTTGAATGCTTTGCGAGGCACGGGAGCACGTAAGGCGATGAGAAAAGAAGAGTTTATAGAGGGTGCGCTGCAAGCTAGAGTGAAATCAAATGATGGAGGCAAAGGGAAGAAATGGATTCAGTCCAGAGAAAATGCCGGTGACTCTAAGTTTGTAGCAAAAGAAGGAAATTCCGGTAGGTCTAGCAAATGGAAGATGAACAAAAAGCCTTGTCAATACTGTGGTGGAACTAATCATCGGTTTTTTAAATGTTGGAGAAAGCCTGATGCTAGATGCAGAAGATGTCACAAGTTGGGTCACATGGAAGCTATCTGCAAAGAAAAAAATTACCAGCAAGCAGGAAAAGCACAGGCAGCAGTGAATGAAACTGAGGAAGAGCACTTGTTTGTAGCTTCTTTTTCTGAATCTTTTGTTGGGAATGATGCATGGCTGGTGGATAGTGGCTGTACCAATCATATGACTGGCAATTCGAAGCTGTTTAGGATTCTAGACAGGTCAGTCAGGTCCAGAGTTAGAATTGGCAATGAACAGTATATCGAAGTGCAAGGGAAGGGTACAGTGGCTATTACAGGAAGTCAGGAGGTGAAGCTGATCAGTGATGTTCTCTTTGTGCCAAATATTGACCATAATCTGTTAAGTGTTGGTTAATTAGTTGAGAAGGGCTATAAAGTGAAGTTCGAAGGGAATGAATGTCTTATTAATAATGCAGATAGCAAAAAAGTGCTAAGAATCCCAACGAAGGACAAGAGTTTCATGTTCAAGTCACAAGAGATGCAACAAATGGCTTTAAAGTGTAAAGAAGAAAATGCAGAGATATGGCATAAAAGACTTGGGCATGTTTACAGGAAAAGCATGTCGTTTATGCAGAGAAATAGCTTGGCAGATGACTTGCCAAGTTTGGAGGAGGAATTTCCACAGTGCAAAACTTGTCTTCTTGGCAAGCAAGCCAGATTTTCTTTCAAAGGAGGAGGCTGGAGAGCATGTGAGAAGCTGCAATTAGTCCACACAGATTTATGTGGACCTATGTCTGAGTCTTCTCTCAATGGTAGCAGGTATTTCATTACCTTCACTGATGATATGACTAGGATGAGTTGGATTTATTTTCTCGCGAGCCAAGTCCGAAGTTGCTGATGTGTTTGTGAAGTTTAAAGCCTTAGTTGAGAATCGAGTGGGAAGAAAATTAAAATGCTCGGGTCCGATAATGGTTCCGAGTATCGCTCATAAGTTTAAGTTGAATTGTGAGCAAGCGGGAATTGTGCAGCAGTTCATCGCTCCCTATTCACCTCAAAGAATGGAGTCGGTGAGAGGAAAAAGAAGTATTATGGAGATGGCCGGATGTATGATGCAAGAGAAGATGTTGCCTAAGAAGTTAATGGGTGAAGCGGCTAATCTTTGCAGTGTTCTTGTTGAATAGATTGCCCACAAAGGCCTTAGAGAGGTCAACACCTTTTGAAGTCTGGTATGGTGTTAAACCTTCTGTGAAAAATTTGAAGGTTTTTGGGTGTTTGTGTTACACTCATGTTCCTGAGGTCAAGAGGGACAAGTGGATAAGAAGGCGAGCTTGGAATCTTCATTGGGTACGATCTCCAATCAAAGGCTTACAGAATTTTTCATCCTATGACGGGGAAGGTGACTGTAAGCGAGAGATGTTGTTTTTCTAGAAGAAGATGAGTGGAATTGGATGGAAGGAAAGAGTGAAAAGAAAAAAGCGGTTCGAAAAACAACCTGCAACGAGATGTAGAGGTTGATGAAGTTATAGATGGATTGGAAGACAAAGTGTGGATGATTTACCAGTGAGAGGCACAAGGTCACTTGCTGAAATCTATGAAAGAAGCAATGTGGCAATGCTCGAACCATCTAACTTTGTGGAAGCTAAGGAGGATCAGAGGTGGATTGCAGCAATGCAGGAGGAGATTGCAATGATCCAGAAAAACCACACATGGGAGCTTGTTGACAGATCATCTAATAAGAATGTGATTGGGGTTAAGTGAGTGTTTAGAACAAAACTTAATCCTGATGGTTCTGTTAATAAATACAAAGCTAGACTGGTGGTGAAAGGCTATGCACAAATATGGGGAGTAGACTATTCTGAAACATTTGCTCCTGTTGCACGACTTGATACAATAAGGCTACTGTTAGCTATTGCAGCAGAGAATGGGTGGCCTATATTTCAGTTAGATGTCAAGTCTGCATTTTTGAATGAAGAGCTTGAGGAGGAGATTTTTGTTGAACAACCTGAAGGCTTTAGTATCAAAGGGCAAGAAGAGAGTGTATACAGGTTGAAGAAAGCTCTATATGGACTGGAAGCAGGCTCCAAGAGCTTGGTATGGGAAGATAGATCGATATTTGCGGGATTTTGGCTTCGTAAAAAGCTTAAGTGAGTTCACTCTTTATGTCAAGAAGGTGAATCACGGTGTTGTAATTCTGTCACTTTATGTAGATGATCTTTTAGTGACGGGGAATGATATGGAATTGATAGAGAAGGTGAAGCAAGATTTATTTGCAGTTTTTGAGATGTCAGACTTGGGAAAGATGTCTTATTTTTTGGGTCTGGAAGTCAAACAGGCTTCATATGAGATCTTCATCTGTCAGAAAAAATACATGAAGGAAATTTTAAAGAAGTTTCAGATGGAAGATTGTCGAAGTGTAAGCACTCCTATGGCTGCTAAAGAGAAGCTGCAGAAGAATGATGGAACAGATGCAGTAGATGCTTCTATGTATAGAAGTCTAATTGGGTGTCTTATGTATCTTACAACAACCAGACCATATATTCTATTTGCTGTGAATGTTTTATCCAGGTTTATGAGTAGTCCTAGTCAGTTACATTTCATTGCAGCAAAAAGGGTATTGAGATATCTCAAAGGAACATTGTTCTTTGGTGTGAAGTTTAAGAAATGTCAGAAGTTTAATTTGCAAGGATTTTCTTATAGTGACTAGGCTGGTTCAGTAGATGACATGAAGAGTACGTCTGGATACTGTTTCAGTTTTGGTTCTACTTGTTTCTCCTTGTGTTCCAAAAAGCAAGAAATTGTAGCTCAGTCCACAGCAGAGGCTGAGTTTATAGCAACTACTACAGCTGCAAATCAAGCTTTATGGCTGAAGAAGATAATGAAGAATCTGTGGTTGAATTCTAGTGATTGCATTGAAGTTAATGTGGATAATCAGGCTGCTTTAGCAATATCACAGAATCCAGTTTTCCATGGCAAAACCAAGTATTTCAAAGTCAAATTTTTCTTTCTGCGTGAGGTGCAACAAAGTGGCGAAGTTAAGTTGGTCTATTGCAGATCTGAAGATCGGCTTGCAGACATGTTCACAAAACCACTTCAAGCTGGAAGATTTGAAGTATTAAGAAAGAAAATTGGAGTATGCAGCAGCAACTGATCCAAGGAGGAGTTTGTTGGATTATAATGTCTCAAGTTGCTGTTTTCTTTTCATTTACTCTGTTTTCTGTTCTTTTTTTTCTCTGTTTTACTCTGTTTTTTTTATTAAAAAAACAGCAAGTTCATTTAGTTACGTATTTAGTGTTTTTGCTATTTTCTAGGATGTGAATTAACACGTTTAGGTGCAGTTATATGCTGCACGTGTGTGTGGTTTGTAAGCAGTTTTTTTTCTTGTTTAAGTTGTCTTGTACTTGACAGTTTCCTTAGAAAACTGACGTACGCAAGTTTGTGCTCTGTTTTCTCTGTGCTTCTCTTTCTCACTCAAAAATATAGCTTCTGGTTTTCTGTTTCTAGATTATCGTTTTTGATCAGTAACAACAGTAAGTAATAGTATTAGCATCATTCACCGAGGTTACACAGCAGAAGATCAATGAGTTCAGCATACAGAAGCATTAATTCAGCATAATGATCATATGGTGATGTCGATTAACAAACTTGTTTTCATCTCTTGACTCACGCTCGATCTCTCATTGGACATAATTGGCCAAGAACAATCAATACTTTGAAAGTTGGTTTGGAAACATCTATGGAGCTGATGATAGCTAACCAATCCACTTGCATCTCATCTAGATGGGGGATACGAACATGTGGTGATGCTGAAATATTGACAAAGCTATACTACTTTTCTACAACTACAAAGTTGCATTAATGAAACTCTTGTCTTGTTTCCCACAGCGTCAAAACACAGAACACCTAACTGAGTAACTTGTACGACTCTAAATTGTTTGGTGAGGTGACAGTTACAAGTTGTCGTGTCCACGTGATGCTATTAGAACTGGAGATCTCCATTGACTAATCAACACGAATTTCGAGAAGCTATTAGTTAAATATAAACAAGTGAACTTTTTACATTAAAATGACATGGAGGAGGCATTTTGTGGGAGTTGCGCTATAATAAATCATTTATATATAAAGTGTTCATATATCATGTGAAAAAATACCATATTTTTTAATCCGAATTCAAGAGATTTTCTTGTGTATCTTTAAATAATCCATGTGACAATTACTTATCAATGACAAGTAATTAAGTATAGGAGAGAGTGAGTCATAACTAATATGACATATTACTCAAAAATGTTAGTTATATCAGTCTAATATCATACATTTATCTTATTACTCAGACTTTCAAAACTAAAATCAATGAATTTCAACCATATCACATGAGTTTGGTATAGTAGTTGAAAGTATATGATCTATTCGTACTGGTCATATCAGTCTAATATCATACACAACTAAAACCGAGCCTCATCTGTATCACCCTTTCTCTAGAAAAAACACCCACTTTTTCTCTCTTCCAAGAGTGAGTCTACTCCACAACCTTATAAATATGTTTCTGTAGCTGTGCAACCTAGTGTCGGTCAACCGTTCTTAAGCAACATCACAAGCAGTCACTTTAAGAGCGACTTGCGCAAGCCCATTGCATGTACGTTTCTTCTCCTCCTTCTCCTGCTTCTTCTTCTCCTCCTTCTTCTCCTCCTCCTCCTCCTTCTCCTCCTCCTCCTCCTCCTCCTTCTTCTTCTTCTTCTTCAGTCTTTAGCAGCTTAAGCGTCGGAACATGTTATTGCTTGGGAGTGCACAAGTTTGATCTAATGTGTACTAGTAACTTTTGCTGTAAAGGCTTCTTATTCTTCCATTACTGAGATGAGGATGAACCGGGGAATTGTGGAGAAAATGATTTTAACCAAAGTCTTTTTTCCTAGGTTGTGCCATAATCAAAACGCTCAATATGTAAGTAACAGTATTAGCATCATTCGCCAAGGTTACACAGCAGAAGATCAATGAGTTCAGCATACAAAAGCGTTACTTCAGCTGAATGATCATATGGTGACGTCGATAACGAACTTGTTTTCATCTCTTGACTCACGCTCAATATCTCATTGGACATAACTGGCCAAGAACAGTCATTACTTGAAAGTTGGTTTGGAGACATCTATGGAGCTGATTATAGCTAACCAATCCATATGCATCCGATCTAGATAGGAATACGAACATGTGGCGATGCTGAAATATTGACAAAGCTCTACTACTCATCAGCAACTACAGAGTTGCATTATTGAAACTTTTGTCTTTTTTTCCCACAGTGTCAAACGAATCTTGGCGGAACGCCACAAATGATAACTTGTACGACTCTTAAGTTGTTTGGTTAGGTAACAGTGACAAGGAAGTGGTCTTGTCCACATATCGTGCCATTAGAGCTCGAAATCTCCATTGACTAATCAACACGAATTTCAAGAAGTTTATCTGCTAAATATAAGCTAGTTAGCTCAAATGTGAAAATCATTGTGACTTCAACCATAGTCCACAAGGGAGGCTCAGTAGTTGAGAGTATAAGACCTATCCATGTGAACTAGGGGTACGACTCGTATCCAAATCTCACACCGCCAAATGCAAACAATTTTGTATTTAGTCCATTTATCTGGCCCTTGATTTGTTGCTGCAATGCATTTTAACCAGAATGGGGTATTTCATGGTCAATTGTGACCTTCTTACACAATTTATAATGTAAGGCTTTGCCGCAGCGAAATTGCGAGCCTTAAATCCATCACCCCATACACGTTTGCCCTTTTTTCTAGATAAGTAAGTTGGCATGGACCAGAGAGTGGAAGAGAGGCTTCTGGGATCAGAAGACGAGGCCAAGACCAGAGGGCTGCGATGGAGGATTTGGGACGAAACGAAGACGATGTGGAGGATCGCATTCCCTGCAATGTTGTCGAGGGTGACATTATTTGGGATAATAATAGTTACCCAGGCGTTCATCGGACATATTAGCGCACTGCAATTCGCCGCCTTTGCGATCGTACAGACCATACTCGTGAGGTTCGTCAGCGGAGTTACGGTAGGTGACATTGCTCGCCTTGCTGTTCTTTTGGTATAAAATTGGTTTACTGAAGTGATGTGCCGGTTTGCTTTCGCTTGCAAAAGCTGGGCATGTCCAGCGCCACCGAGACCCTCTGCGGCCAGGCCTTCGGAGCCAAGCAGTACCACATGATGGGCATCTACCTCCAACGCTCCTGGATTGTCAGCACCGCCGCCACGACCATCCTCATCCCGGCCTTCATCTTCGCCACCCCGCTCTTCACCCTCCTCGGCGAGGACGCCTCCATAGCTGACAAGGCCGAGCCGGTGGCCCTTGGCCTCATCCCCATCATGTACAGCACCGTCTTCAGCGCCACCATCCAGATGTTCCTCCAAGCGCAACAGAGGAACTTCATCGTCATCTGGTTCGCCACGGCGTCATTCTTGCTCCACTTGCTCCTCTCCTGGCTCTTCGTGATGAAGCTAGACTGGGGGCTCGCCGGAGCACTCGGCGCGATGAACGTGTCGTGCTGGTCCCTGGTGGCGGCCGAGTTTGTCTATATATTCGGAGGGTGGTGCGGGGAGACGTGGCAAGGGTTCTCCACGGCGGCTTTTAGTAGCTTGTGGCCGGTCGTCAAGCTCTCCGTGTCCTCCGGCGTGATGCTCTGGTAGGTCAAGATATCGCAGTATCCCCAAGCATTTTCCTGTTGGGCAATTTACATCTCTGACCATGGCAATTTCTGCCGACAGATCTCTGAAAAAAGTTGTAAGTCTGTTGGTAAGAAATATTATCGTTGACCTGATTCTTTAATATAACTTACAAATACTATTAAGGAATTATCAACTCCTTTTTATAATTTTCTCCTCATCAATTTTTCTTATCTCCTACCAAATTTTATTTGTTTCTCTCATCAATGCCTTAAATTTACCAACTATTAGATAAATTTAATATTTATTTGAGTATCTTTTTTCTGATTATTACAAACTACTTTTGGGTCACTAACTCTTATTTCAGTTACCTAGGAAAGTCTTTGTAATTTTTTTTTTTTTGACTTGTTAACTTTTGTTATTGTTTATTAACTTTTATTTGTCTTCCTTACTAAATTTATCAACTCTTATATAAATTTACAAATCTTTATTTCTGTGAATCACCAGCTTTTCACCCATTATGTAACCATCTATTTTTGGTTTACCAACTCTAATTTGAGTTGTTTATCCTTATTTAGTTGGTTTTCATTTTTTTTATTTACCAATTCTTTCATTGATTTGCCATCTTTTTGTGCCTCTTCTTGCAAACCCGTTATATTTCTCAATACTTCTAGAAGTTACCAATTTTTAGTTAGAGTAACCACCAACTTCTTACCAACTACTTCTCATTATCAAATTCCATTTGAGTTAGTTTTTGAACATTCATTTGATTTTATTTTATTTTTTCAAAATTGTCAACTTCTTTTATCCTTTACAAACTTCTATATACTGTCTTGACAATGCTTGAAGTGTACCAATTATTATACAAAATCGTCAATATTCATTTAAGTGATTTTCCAATTTTTCTCTTGTTAATGTTGCCAACTTGTGTAAATTATCGACTATCATTTTAGCTAGGGAAAATTACTCAAATTGGCTTGATGGACTAAATTGGCACAATTACAAAAGGTTTAGCACTAAATTGGCCAAAACAAAATGTATGACTGAATTGGCACAATCATAATAGGTTTAGAACTTTTTGAGTAATTCTCCTATTTCAGATGTTTACCAACGTTTATTATATTTTCAAATTTATCAATTTTTCGATTTAATTACCACTTTTATTTGTCTTAATTAACAATTTTAATATTTATTGTATCTTCTTGTAAACTACCATATCTCAATATAAGTGATCACTACCTTTATAACTTACTAATTAATTTTGCATTTTTTTGGTCGGTATTTTTTTGCGTTACTAACCCTTATTTTGCGTTAACAAACTAATTTTCCCTAGAAGAGATGTATATGTGAACTACAAAAAGAGAAATGCTAGGAGAATTCGGAGGGATATAATTTCAGGTGCATGTCAAGCAAATCATAGCACAGAAAATTAGACAGTTAAAACCCACACCCACGTCTTCACTATTGGCGTCTCACTATTTCCTTGAACAACAATCAATCTGATTAAGTTGTTAATCACTATTTCCTTGAACGATAATCATTATTGCCTGAGCCCATTTGAGCTGAACATGATCTGACCAAATCAAAGAACATTGTCGCGCCAGGAATTTTGCTCGCTCATTGTGTTTGTTTCTCTGAAGCTTGGAGTTGTGGTACAACTCTGTTCTTGTACTGCTTGCTGGGTACATGGAAAATGCAACAGTAACCATATCAACCTTCTCCATCTGGTAATTATATCACCGACTTCATTCCAACATTCCTAACAGATTTCTCTTCACTTTCGCTCCGATGTCGCTCTTGTTGAATGATCCTAATGTTCACCTCTCAGCCTTAGCATAGCAGCATGGATCCTAATGATCGGCCTTGGTTTCCTAGTTGCAGCAAGGTACAAACTTGAAACGGTATCCTTTTATATATATATATATATTAGTTTTAGATTTTACTTTATGAGATCAAGAGTGTGTCTCCACTTTTTAGTTTCTTGAAAGTGTTTGTGTCTGCTGATCTTTGGTGTATGCTAGTGTGAGGGTCTCGAATGAGCTGGGGAGAGGAAACACCAAAGCTGCAAAATTTGCCATCAAGGTCATCTTCAGCACGGCAACGTGTTTCGGGCTAGTCTGCGCAGTCCTGTGCCTTCTCTACAGCTACCAAATCGCAAAGTTGTTCACAAGCAGCGAGGAAGTGGATGAGTCTGTGTCCGAACTCTCTTACCTACTTGCACTCTCAGTGTTCTTGAACAGCGTCCAGCCAGTTCTCACGGGCAAGTGTCAACTGTAAACATCTATAATAGCAATTCTTAGCAAAGTTTTTGAACAAGGCGATTACATGTCAACAACGACACTGAGTTCTTGCTTCGATAGCATATTCAACATGGTAGTTCTCTTTAATTTGATGATGAGTCGACAAATTTTGGGTGGAAGCAGGGGTGGCCATAGGAGCAGGATGGCAGAGTGTGGTTGCATTTGTTAATATTGGATGCTATTACCTGATTGGGGTTCCCATCGGAGCTTTACTGGGATATGTTGCCCATTTGGAGGTCAAGGTATGAGTCAGAACTCACAGATGACTTAAATGGTTTCAAGCAATCGACTTCCGAAAATTCCAATTTTTCTTCTGGTACTTTGATTTACCTTCATCTGACAATCCTGTTTAATCTGCTTACAGGGAATATGGATAGGAATGATTTGTGGGGTCACTTCACAGTTGCTTGCTCTTGTCTACATGACATGGAAAACAAATTGGGATGAACAGGTAATTTTGACGAGATGATCAAAGTTCGAAGATTTTGCATTGGATGCACTTAATTAGATTCATCACCGTGAAATTCTCTTCCATAGTTTCCCATATTACACGGACTTAAAATCAATCACGCCTTCCTGCTACAGGTGATCAGGGCCTCTGAACGGCTGAATCATTGGCTTTTGAAACCATCTGAGACGTCAAGCCAAAACACAGGGAATAGTACAGAAGGCTGAACAGCGATGACTTATGGTCAATGGAGTAGCATTTTGCATCAACAATGTCTAGGTACGAAGTCAAGAATCTTACTGGATCTCTGGAAGAAGCTTAGTCGACCATCGGCATGTGAAGCTCCTTCCTCATTTCGAAACCCAGCAAGTGTTGCAGCTACTGTTTCACGAGAGATTTGCTAGCACTGCCCCCGATAATCAATGACAAATACTCAAGCTCATGTGCTTATACTACCATTGGAAATATTGCGAATATTGAGCAGTTCGTATTTACTACTGAAACTCAAGATGATCTCTGGCAGGAAGATTTCGGATGTGATGACTATAATGGTCACTCCCAATAGAGTGGTAAGGACTAGATCTTAATCCACTAGTTAACACTCATGTTGTAGAATGGATCACCTTATATTTCTTGAATATTTATGGACTGCTCATTTAATCATGTCCACTCACGTCGGAGACAATCAAAAAACGGCCAAAACTTCTCTTCGAAGTAGTGTAGTTTTAATCATGGGTTCAGGAGTGAATAGTGGAGAAGTACGAGAAAGCACCGTATTGGACGCTGTTCAAAAGTATGGAAATAGACAGAAGAGGCGATAAATCGGCCAACGCATTGGCAACCTCATGCTCTCAGTGAAAATATAAGCCTGACACCCCCTGAAGAAGAGCAAGAACACAAACCGAATAAATCCGATGGCGCACGATGTTAGCGCTGTCATCATAATCAAGAACTTTGCTGATAAAGTGCAAAGACCTATAGGGATGATATGTCTACATAAGTTCCAGTAACTTCTTGTTGACTGTTGTACAGAAAAAGTTCATTACTCTGAGGAAACTCGTTGTTATATAGGCTTTCTTTTTCTATAATCCAGGAGCACAGCCGTAATTTGTCTGCTATTTGAAAGGGGAACCTACACAGCAACTCAATATCATTTTCCTTCATTTAAATATGAGTTTCGCTAGGACAAGAATCGAATCTACAACATTGATTCCAAAGCCGAAAGTATGGGAACGCATTTGTCATTGGGTCTGATGGGTTTTATAAAAGATGTTGGACCGCCCATGTTGGGCCAAACCTGGCCTGTAACCCTAAAAAGCAGTTATTTTTTGTGTAAAAGAAACTGCAATATAAAAAAAAGGTTAAAAAAGAAAGACAACATTCTGCAAATTTGTATTTTGTGGATTCTCTCTCAAGTAAAGGAACTTTTTTAAGAGGCTTCCATCAACTATCGAAGGATCAATCCCTCTCAAGACTGCAACATCATTTAATCTGTGGAAAATAAGGTACATCCGTCTTGATAGTGTGCTTTACGATCGGTGATACAAAGATCCTCGATCACATATCTACATTTTGTGTTTTTAGTGTTACTCAATAATTTGAGTATCCATTTTTAATAAAAATCCATTTCCAACATTGATAACAAAGCATAGTGTTGTTTCCCGATCATTGTTGTTGTTTGTAAATGGATCAATGGATGGAATTCATGAAATGGCGCCAACGAAAACTCGAGGGCAAAAAACCCAACACCCGACTATTGTATTCGACACCCTTTCTCGAAGTTCCATGCGACAAAAATTGTTTTTGAAAGTACAAGGTTGAAGCTCTCATCGAGACAAGAAAATCAACGGGTGGCACGCCGCGAAAGGTGGTGGACGCGCCTCCACACTTGGCCAAAATGGGCTGGGGTCGTCGGCACATGCATGGCACGCGCGCGCAAGGGACTCCTCACCTACCTCTGTAATTATAGTTTTGCCCCTCACTTTTTGTAAAATTGCGATTTTGCCCCTATCAGCATTTTTTACGATTATGTTCTTTTTTCGTTGATGTTGCCACTTTGCCCCTCGGCTAGCTTGACCTAGCTGACTCGTTGATCCAACCCAGCTGACCCGACTGACCCAACCCCATCATCCGTTGACCGTTCACCGGCGTTGACCTTCCCTGACCGTTGACTGAAAAAAAAAATATGAAATGTTGATGAATTGCTTTATAGATTATGTGTAATTCCTTTTTTGTTTTACATTTGTTGCAGGAACAATGATGCATTTCGTACACACTATATTTGTAAAAATAGATGAACAGAAGGCGAGACTTGAAGAGCTAAAGGGTGTATGACAAACCAAAATTTTTGTTTCAGAAACAATTTTTCTACTCCAGACTTGTCTTTGAAATATAAATTATGTTTAATAAAACTATTTCATTTTTCTAATTCTTGAACATATTTCTACTTGAAATAAGTTTGAAATAAAAATCAAAAGTAAAATTTTTTTACCTCTCTATTTTTGGAACAAAAATAAGAAATAAAACCGTTCGCATTGCTCATTCTCTCTATTAGTCAACCACCCACCCGCCGTCCATCGTCCACTTTGGTCTCCAGTTGCCGCCAACGCCGCTCGTCACTGGGCACCATTGTTCCCTTGCCGCCCACCACCGCCACCCGCCGCCACCACCCACTTCTAGTCTCGTCGCCAACCACCATCCATCGTCTCTATTTGATGTACCTCGAAAATGAGAAATTTTGTGTTGTTATCAAATAAAATTATATTCCGAGAACAAAAATTTTGCGTCATTAATCAAATACGAATTTTTGCTCAAAAACTCATCTAGAAATAGAAATTAAAAAAAAAAATCTATTTCTCTTCCAAAAATCAATTTTTGACCAGAAATTTTATCATTCATGCCCTAAAAGCAAAATTAACTAATTATTGGTGGAATGATGCTAATATAGTGACACATGTGATCGTTGCTAGTTGTCGGCCACCATTGTCACCGATCGCCCACCGCCACCGCCACCAATCGCTGATCTTCGTCACCGACGGCTGTCCACCATCGCCATTTGTTGCACCATGAGAAAGAGAAAATTTGTGTTGTTATCAAACGAAATTCTATTCTGAGAACGAAAATTTTGCGTTGTTATTAAACACGAATTTTTGCTTCAAAAACTCATATAGAAATAAAATAAAATAAAAAATCTATTTCTCTTCTACAAATCAATTTTTGGCCAGAAATTTTATCATTCATCCCCGAAGAGCGAAATTAGCTAATTATTGGTGCAATGACGCTAATATAGTGACGCATGTACTCAGGGTCAATGGAATGATACAAGGAATCATTTGAAATGATTACCCTATGCCAGATTTTGAGGTGTCGATCCCATTAAACACTCTTCCATTTGAATGGCAAGCAGTATTAAATAGTTTATGGGAGGCCAATATGGTTCCGGTTTATAAAAAATTTGCAACAAAGACTTCAACCATTTGGTTGAATGTAACTTGGTGTAAAATGAATGCGCCTTGGATGAGCCATTAGGAATCTCCGAAGGTCTTTCCATGGTTATCCAATGCGACGTTAGAATTTTCAGAGGAATTTTCTAAGAAAATTAAAATGTCTTTCCCTTTTTTATAGATAGTTGAATATCATTGAATTTATTTATTTATTATTTTTCTTAGGTTGGTTTGAAATATTTTAGATGTAAATATTTCTTTCCATATTGATGCCGATATCTTTTTATTAGACATGTTTGGTTAATGAAAGTTCAATATTATTTACTATTGTAAATTATTGTTTTAATTTACAATTATTTGTGGGAAGTTCAAGGAAGTTTTAGTGACTTTGGAAAACTTATTTTTGTATAAATGATTATATTAATGACAATTTCAAGTTAGGAATTTTGGACAATAATTGGAAACAAAGTAACCTTTCGAATCTAAAACCTTACTGGATTTTATTCATTAATATGATTAGTTTATACAAAATAAATGCATAATGTTAAGCATTAATAATTTGTACAAATATGTTTGAAATGTTCAATGACTTCAGCATCTAATAACATGGTAGCTGAACTAAACAAATGAGAGAAATTGAACGGCAAGAATTATGAGATATTGAATGTGAAAATTCAATATGTGCTAGAAAAGTAAGAAGTACTAGAAGCTCTTAACTAAGTTATAGAAGAACTTAAAGATATCCTTTGCCACCTTGGGCTACCAGAGAGGCTGTCAGAGGACCATCTCCTGGCGATTAAGCCAGAAACAGATATTTATTATGTTGGTTCTAACTCACAGGGGGTTTTAAGCTCCAAGCTCCAAGCTCCAAGCTCCAAGCGCAAGCATCTTAATTCATTCAAAAGGTGAAAAGGCAAGAGAGCGAGCTCTTCAAGCAAGAATCAAGACTTGACCAACATGAGACAAGAAAACATTCTCGTATGAAGAAAATGTTAAGGGTGAAATGTTACAATTGTAGTAAAATGAGTCACTTTGCTCACGATTATGGCAAGCCAAATAAGGTAGACACCCTCAGTGTTCTTAAGTGAGCTACTTTTATATCAAGTTTGGTTTTTTTAACTGAATCTAAACTTTTATGGACTGTAGATTTAAAAGCAATAGACTAGAGATGCCTTCATTGAGCTCCAACGAATTTTGATTAAAACGAAATGGATTTATGTAGGGAACAACTCTAGAGATGAAGTAAAAGGGATTAGCACTTACTAAATATGCGTGGTGGATGCACTTTATTCCTACATGATGTATTATATGCTTTGAAGATTCATCGAAATTTAGTATATGTGTTAGTATTGGTTCAACTTAATTTTAATTTAAACTTCTTGTATTTAGATACGAGTTATTATGGTTATGATTACTTAGTCATATTGGCCAATAACGAATGACTAGATTAGACAAAAAAAACTTATCGGGTAATATTAAAAAAGTCGATTTGCTCATATATGAGCATTGATTAATAAGGAAAACAATAAGGAAACCATTTGGAATAGGAACGGAAGCTGAATTTTTTTTGCATTTAATCTATTCAAAGTCTGTTATGCTGATTTACAACGCAGAGATGGTTATTCCACCGCCGGCTAAACCGCCGAAAATAATAAGCTTTTCTCGAGCCTCATGTTCTGAAGACGCACTTTACCAACAAGTACGTGCGTGCCCAAGTGATCCATTGCCCTACGTACTGCCCCTGTCGTGTTATCAGCGATCTCACAGGAGAAGGCTTTTAGACTGAGCATGGAGTTCGCTCGGGATTTGGAGGCCGCTGCAAAGATAGGAAAGATACTGGGAGAGAGGCTGCTGCTCAAGGGCATCCCTGCCGTCGCCGTCCACTTGAAAAGAGAAGAAAAGAATCATTGGCAAAATCAAGGCGGTCATCTGTTCTGTTAGAGAAGCAGGCGCAAAGTTGCTTGGCGAACTCCTGAACTTGCTGGCTGTTTTGTCGTAAGACTCGGATCGATGTTTGAATTGGTCTTTACTTGAGAAATATGGGAATGAAAGAGAGCGTGAGATTTTTATCTTGAAGGCTGCTTATCTTGATCTGTTCCTAGTAAGGTATTTGTATGCGAATGCATGGGTTTGCATGGATAATCAGGGCAAAGTATGATTGAAAAGATGAGGCGGCGGCTCAACTCAGTAAATACTGAAGGGGTAATAACCATTTGAGATGGCATGATTCTGATTCAACTTGATATGTTTAGCGTATTAATCCAAATAGACAGAATATTATCTTAAACACGATTCATTTCGAATTGCACGCTTTTGGCTTTCTGCTTGAGCCATTTTGATATTGAGAGAGAAGAATCACATGGCATTCTGGTACTTTTGGGCGCACCAAGTCCACTTCAAGAATCTTTCCAAGAAGAGAACCTATACCAGTTTCTGACTTGCAAAGATCTGGCAATCTCTGTAGCTCCAAGATCTCAATTGATATTTATGGGTGAAAGCACAGGATGCTACACTTATTAGTCGACCAATGATCAGATTGATTGAATGTGGACTAATCATGAGAAAAAAGCAGGCCCCTCTGTCAAATGGATACATTGCTTGAATGCTGGATGAAGCCAGGAGGACTTGAGATTGAAGCTTGTTACTTGAGCAAATACAAAAATCAGATGTTAACAGTAATTTCAGCAAAAGAGACGGAGTGACAGATAAATGAGTTGAATTCATTGAGGAGTAACATGTTATTTCAGTATTATACCCATCCTAATCACATTTAGGAACCAGTAATGCCATTTGAATATGCATGAACTTGTTAGGCTTCCCAAGAGATTCATTGCTTCGTGCTGTCGCACACGGTATACTTCCACAGGATAAGAACACGAATCCCTGAAAAGTACCAAAAAAGCAATATATCCTGGAAGAATCGCCCAGACAATTACTTCGTTCCTTTCTATTTCTCTGCAACAATTACAGCTTCAGGCTCAAAATCTGCAGTGAGAAGACCAGGCGGCTCTCGTCTATCTCAGGCAGGACAATGTTGAAGGCTCTTGAAAAAAGGGAGCCACAAAGAATGAACTGCGTGCCTTTTCACCAAAAATTTTTGGGTGATTTGAATGATATCAATCCACTTTCCGTGTGGCCCAGATGATGAGCAAAGCGCCGAGACTTGTGTAACTTCATTCTAATTGAAGGAACCTTACGAGCTATAGCTTGCCATATCATCTGGACAGCATCTCCATCCTTCGATGGGTACTGAAACTCATAGAAAGTATTGATCTCTTTCAACCTCTGCCACATTCGGGTCCACTCATCCTTTCCAATACTCCTAATGAAATTTATGAGGAAGTTTTTCTTTATAGCATCGGAAGTACGAACGAAGATGCAGAATTGGGAGTAGTCGAGGACATCCTCATATGGAAGCTCAATTTCATCACTAATGATGACCGGGACACAGTGACTGGCAATGGCATCAAAGAGGCGGTTGGATGAAGGGGTATCACCAGCAATGTTGAGGCAAAACTTGGATGACTGCATTCCTTGTGTAGCTTTTCTGATTCCATCCTTTTGAACGCTTCCAAATGAGAAATGCACATCTTTCTCATCCTTTAGGAGATAGAACAACTCTTGCCGCACATATCCACCCTAAATATCAGGAGCATAAGAGCAAGATACAAAACCGAAATGAGAAGGCAAAACATTGGATATCTTGATCTGTTAACATGAGAATCCCTGAGCTGACCAGTTTTTCAAGAGCATTCGAGAAGGTAAACATGATGCCGATGAACCTATTGTTTGTATCAAAATGTTCTCCACAAATTTCCTTATGTTTGATTCCCATAGACATTATAACAACCAACCTTTTAGCAAAAAAAGAAGAACATTAAGTAGAGGATATTCAAGATGCGAACTCCTTGATGCCTGTCAAAGCAATTCTCAAGCATATCATCTCAAACAGAAAATGGCAGAGAGTCATAGCCAAACCAAACTCAAATAGTAAGTACCAAGTATATGTGAGTCACGCATTTATGTCGATCCAAGGTTGGGAAAATTTTCGGGGACAGATAGAACAAAAAAACTGATAAATAATAAGGAACTTATAACTGAGAATGGATTTTGTGGGCAGGCACACTTTAGGGAAATTTACTGCCCAGACAAACCATGTACCATGACTTTGCATCTAGATGAACAAGCATTCATCTGAGTGAGGTAGTCACAGCTTGAAATAGTTCAGCAAGCAAGTCTAAAATTTGCTCTCAGCTTCAATGAACTTTTGAAAATTGCGCTTAGTCCATATCAATACAAAAATGGTGCTACTTGGCATTACTGGATTGATTACAAATGAATTTCCCCTGGCACATATCTAATGCACGACCCCACCTCCTCAGAAAGGTTTGATGGAGAATAATGGGAAAAAAACGAAATTTCAGTTTTTAAAAGGTTGCATATGGAAACTAAACTCCCTTTGATTCTCCCAAAAAAAAAAAAAAAGTTTTCATATTTAAAACTTGCTTTCAAAGAACTCGAAAAGAAATCATAAAATTCAAGGAGTCCTTTCTAGTTATACAGGTTAAAAAGAGAATAAAATTGTTTTCAACAGTAACAGAAATCAATAAAACCCCTGATAAATGAAAATTCCTGCAACTACATTTCCATGTTTACAAATAAGGATGCACTATGACATGGATTCTACTCTTTGCAACAATTTCAATCCATATGGGTTATATAATCTTCAAAAACAAATTCCTTTCAGCTTAACCAAACAAACTTTCAGTTGAATTCAGACAAAATCAGAGTTTTCTTGGATCTATCATCCGATGGAAACCTGATCAGCAGATAAGGAAAAGGTTTCTCCTTGTGTACTCTCATAAAATCACAGTAAAATTAGGCTGTAATCAGACCTCTATATCTCCCAATTGCAATCGAGACGCCAAAAACAGTAGATTTAACAGATATAAACTTCTTAAAAAGTCTGGCCACCAATTGTTAGTAGCACAGATTGAGTTTAATAGCCAAACAAATGAACTAGGATAATCAGCTAAGATAACATTGCAAGCGACATACAGAAACATCAAATTGCAAGAGACACAAAGGACTGCAGATGATCATCACCCGTAACAACTGGAGACTAGAGCTAACAATTTAAGTCTATAGTTTCTCTTTTCTAAATGAGTTAAAGCAAATGCAAGCATAGAGATGAAATCAGAAAAGGTGAAAGAGAAATTATGCATGAGAAAGAGCGCGGTATCTAAAGGAGCAAGTCGAGAACAGACAAATATCACACCCTGGTGTCCATATGCAGCGACTGACATATCATCCTATCTTAAACACTGGAAAAGAGGGCGAACTTACATCTTTTCTGTATATGGCACCTTGGAAGTACAGCAAAGTTGGACGGCTATCAAAACCCGAGTCATCATCAGCGTAGTTCCTAACCACATGTTTGTACGGAGCAATCACATCCTTGTCGACATTGGCGATATTCGGCGGGTACCGCCCAAAGTCTGCTAATATAAACATAGCTGGCCACAGCTTCATCCTTGCATCCAACATGCTGTTGGGATGGTGAGCCACAACTACATGGTCTCTGCCACCGGACCTCTTCCATTCCGGTTGTCTTGCCAAATAACTGACCAACTTCTCCTGCAGCAACTTATTCTTGCTCTTCTTTTGATGCGGGTTCCCCTTCGAAAACCGGTTGTAACTTAAGGAAGAGAAGAACGGGACGAAGATCACGTCAGCTTCGTTAGAATTATGGACCCTGACCGCGCTGCGACCACCCGACGAATTGGTGAACTCCGAGGAGAGGAGATCCAAAGTCAGCCAATACTCTATGCTGTGCTGCAAGTTCAATCCCCCAGGGTAATCCGGAATCTTAGTCCGAATATCCGGCCAAACGCCCTTCCCCTCGCCTTTCCAATCCAACAGTCCGAAATGAAATTCCGTGGGCAAATCATACATGTAGACCTTGAGGGCCGCTTTATTATTATTACTATCATCATCATCAGGCGAGCCGCATTTCGCGTCCGCCTTCGCTCTCGGCGCTTCGCCGGCTTCCTCCTCGCCGTCCATGAGGATCGACCGGTTCCCGACCGAGGGGCGGACCTCACTCTCGCTCCGGCCCTCGCGGTTAGCGGCGGCGGCAGCATCCAGCGTGGCGAGGAGCTTGGAATTGGGGAGCAGGCTGTGGTCGATGAAGCGAGGACGGCCGCCCGCGGACTGAAACACGAAGAGCCAGGACAGGAGGAACACGAGCGAGGTGGCCGTGAACAGGGAGAAGAGGGACTTCCGGGAGAGGATGCCGAGGGCGGGGCTGTTCCTCTCGGCCATTGCGAGACTACGACGCCGAACCGAACGCGGGGACGGAAATCAGCGATCCGGAGCAGAGCAGATCATCTCATTCCAGCTGGAAGCACCACGCTCGCAAAAAACAGAAAGGAGGAGAAAAAGGCAGCCGATTTCAGGTTCCGCAAGCTGGAATCGAAAGGAATCGATCGTTAAATGCTGGTCGCGTTCTCATTCGAGATCGCCACTTCCTCCCCCCGCGGGAAGGAAAGAGGAGAAAAAAAATAAATAAATAAATGCGGATTGCCTAGACGAAACGGAAGCTCGCGGAAAACGAAGCAATGCGAGGAAGGAAGGAGGAGAGAGATTCACGAGAAACGCCGGCCATGGCTTCCACCAGAAACGTCTCCAACGTCGTCGCCGCCGCCGCCGCCGCCGCCGCGGCGATGGTGATGGCCTGCGGTCGTGATGGTGCGAGGGGTGGCGACCGGTTGACGCCGCGAGACGAGGGGTGATGGAATGGCGATGGCTGGGCGGTCGGTGCGGAGGAGGAGGAATGGCGTCGCGTCGAACGATGAGAGAGAGAGAAGGAGAGAGAGAAGGAGGGAGGAAGGGAGAGAGCGCGTAGGAATAGGGAAGCGGGGTAGAGGGAAGGGGGGGGCGACTGTGGAAGCGGGACGCTCTGTTTTCCGCTCGCGAGGCTTTTCTTCTCTTTCTTCTCTCCTGTTTTTGCTTGGTCGGACGTGTTCTTCTCTCGCTCTCTCTATCTCTAAAAGCTATCATTTTTCGTTTTTCCTTTTTTTTTTTTTTTTTTGGTGCCATGGATTTTTTTTTTTATTTTCTATTTTTATGTTTTTGGTCCCCTCTTCTTCTCCTCCATTTTCACTAATAAAAAGAAAAAGCCAAAATTGCCCCCTACAGTTCGATTTTAATTTAAAGTAGCGAGTTACTAGCGACCCCCGCCTTCTTTTTTATGTTTATTTTCTATTTTTATATGGAATCCGAGTTGTCGTGATGAAGCATTTTGCAATAGACACGTAATGTTTCTAGCTCGGATTGGCGAATTATTTCCAAAAGAAAATGAATCTAATTCTGAAGTTGATTCAAAGCAAAATGAGTTATTTTGTTTAGTGAGAGTCAGTTGAATATAGTAATGACTAATAATACCATATTAAAGAATTTTTAGATTCTTATCATAGAAATAGTTTTTTTTTTATCAAAAAAAGAAATTTCTGAAAAAGTATATATATCAAGTTTCATGATTTACTACATTAAATAATTTGTCTTTTTTTTTTTCTTACCAACCGGTGAGATATCTTTACACTAAGCATATAAAGACATTATAGAAGTATTTAGGGATACGTAGAAACATTGACATGAAAAAGTTATGTATAATGAGACATCATGATATTTTCTCGTGAGCACTTCATGGATGATATTAATTTTTGTCAATTGGAAATGATGATTTGAAAAGAATTCTTATTTTATGCAATCGATTTAATTAAATTTTGCATTTTAAAGTTTTACATGGTAGAATACAACTACGATTATATTTTGGAAAATTTTTAAAGAGATTTTTTTTTTTTTTTTTTTGGTTTCATAATATGATCCCATTATACATGTATGTATATAAATGGCAACCTATAAGAACAGGTTGAATGGTGCTATTCATAACACAAATATAAATTTATAAACAAGTGATTATGTTAAAAAATCATCTATGCTAAAAAAAAAAAAATTGCATTCTACTTTGACAATTGATCCATAAATTTGCTTGACAATGTAGAATAGAATTATGTTTTTTGAAAAAAAAATTCTTTTCTACAAAACAAATTCCTATGAAAGTAAAACCCAACATTAAAAAAGAAAACATAGTGTCCGCAACAAACATAAACAAATCATGTAAAACTATTAATTATAATAACTAGATTTCTACATAGAAATAGAAAAAAGGCTACCACTTTAAACTTGTTAGTTGCAATGACTTTTTCTTTTTGTGAAAATTGAGTGTACTTATAGAGAGAGAGAGAGAGAGAGAGAGAGGGGGAGGGGTAAAAATAGTGCCGTCTTCTTTAGTATAATTATACATTATATTTGTCCTAAAGTTGCATCTTAGATATAAATAGAAAAAACATAACATAATGGAGGTCACACTATCAAGATGTTTACTCGATAAAGAAACTTCGTGTTCACGCAATCCAGCGCATTTGGAAAAGTTATAGACTTTTATATTGCGATCTTTCAACACGTCTGACCTTAAATATTGAATCGAGGATGAACTAAATCTTAGACCTCCCTACTCTTAAACATGAGATGGACCACTTCTTGGTAAAGAAGAAGTCAACTTATTTAGTCTCATCTTTCCTCTTTTCGAGAATGTTGATCAAAACCACCTCCATCGCCTGAGACAAACACCCGATCTAGCAAATTCTTTTTCTCTTTTTCCGCCCCGATTCTTCACGTGTTGAACTTTAATCTACGTGGATCTCGAGGAACAAGTTTAATCAGCGAGAAAAGTTCTGACTGGTGATCTGATGATGATGCTGACTGGGTTCAGTGATAACTCGGCGTGGATTCAACTAGCTTGAAATGGCCTCTCCTTGTTGAAGCAGGGGAAGGTAGTTTCTTGCAGGTCATTACTTGAGGTCTGAATTTTTCATCAAAGCACCTGAAGTGACCATCACGATGTGGCTCCTCTCTAGAGGACCGGGTCCGGTTCCCTCGTTTCATGCTTTTTCTCTTCTTCCAGTGGGAATTGAAAATGATTTCATCGCAGACCAATTTGACAGAACTGAATCTCGGTGAATTGAATAATCGTCGACGATATGTGTCAGATCTGAGGTTGTCATAAGACTATATATTAATTGAAGGGCAGACACGCTCGGGTCTTTAGAAATTGAAGAATCATAGTTGGGTGGGAAGTCAAAGATCGCTGAGACATTTACAGCTTCTGTACGTGATAGCGTGCTCCTTTTAGTAAGGTCCCTTTTCGGGACACTTCATCGGTAACTTCCTAAGGTGGTCTGGAGGTGACGAACATTTCATTGATGAAAACACGAAATTGGCTTATGAAAAAGGGGACACTCGTGCTGCTTTTACTGATGCCTTTCTTTTAACATTATGCGATGGCGATCCTTTCAGCTAAACGTGAAAAGAGTCATTCAACTTTTGGTCCCCCAAAAAGTAGGGGAAGAGCTGTAGATTTTAGCATTTACCTTCTTATGGGAAAAAGGCTGTATGATTCAACCACGACAAGGTTTTGGGTCGGATTTGCAGGCGTATTAGCGGTGATCCTAAGCAAGGAAGTTGATTGTGATATTTTTTTTCTGGAGGAAAACAATACCCGAAATAGGGTTATATGCTATTTTACGACTAGAGTAACCAGATTAACTAAAGGGAAAATTTCACATAAAGGTTTAAAGTAAAGCCGTTTTCTCAAATAAGTGTTTAGGGTAAATTTTGTATCAAACAAAGGTCTGAAGTTGCCAACTCTATCTCAAATGAGAGCCTCAACTTATTAGTTGGCCAAATTTTCGCTAGTGGACTTATTCCGGCGATTGGAGCATGGGTATTTTGTAATGGTTAAAAAAATGTAAATTAAAGATTCCAAATTGAATTCAAGGGCTTTTTGCATATTTTCTTTCTTTCCCTTGTCGATCTTCAATTTTCTTAGTGTAGATTTTTCTTCCAACCAAATCAAAGAGAATCATCTCCACTCTTGAATTCTCTTTATAGATTCTCTCCCAGTTAAATCATAAAGATTCCAAATTGATTTTGTCCAAAAAGAAAAAAAAACTATTTTGATCCAAATTAAAGAATTATCACTCGAATCTTCTCCCCCCCCGTGTCCTGAGCTTCTCATAGAGCCTCTCCTTGACCTGTCTTACCACTCCTCCAAGCTTCTTGGCAATTTCTCCAGAAAATAGGTTTAAAATGAAATCTTTGAAGGAAAGAGAAGCGTGTATTTAATACTAGGCTTTTATAAGACAACTTCAATGGAGGTCAAATTAATTTGGGTAATTGCTTTGAACCAATTTAGTTTATAACTTGAATTGAAGAATTTGTATGCTTTCCAATGCAAACCAAAACCAACTATTACTGGTGAAGCCTCTTGTTGACGAGTTCTTTTGTTGATCGAAGCATCATAAATAGAAGAATTTTTTTGTGCAGTTAGTTCCACTCAAAGACACATGGTGTGCCACTTTGAACAAGCACCGGAGGAGTGTCAATTTCATCAAATTTCAACATCCCCTAATTTGCTTCGTTTTGACCAAGGTCAGTTTATTAAATCAGTGCATCCGATTCTTCATTCATCCAAGAATAGCCATTACAGCTTGTTCAAGCAGCGTATCGACAAGCTACAAGCATATCATGGAATATCACACTGATGGCAGCGAGTTGTGAAGCTGAAGAGTTTCACTCAGCCACTATTTTCACCTTCTTTGATGCAATCATGTTCAGTTAGAAAGGTGCAACAATTGGCAGATGCATCGCAAGAGTTTTACACAGTCTGCTCTCGAAGCCTCCCTACTCCTCTCAGACGAAACTTAATTGCAAAGCTAACAACAATAGTGGGTCAAGCTACGAAAATCATCGAACCGGAATATTAGCGCAACTCATGCGATAGATCGACAGTGAATCAAGAGCATCACACAGTCGCACACTAGCAATGACGAAGAAAATGTGTGCGGGAGAGAGCGAGAGCAGAGGGGATTGTTCGTCTTTTGGGAGTGAACGACGAGGACCTCGATGGATCTAAGTCGCTGGCAAGATCACATTCGAGCTCCCGGATAAAATGCTATGCCACGCGGACTCCTTCCTCGACTGCCCAATCTCCTCCCTCGCCATCGACCACGACCACATGCACGACGATATGTACTTTGTCCTCCTGCTCGATGGCTTCCCCAGTCACAGCAGCGCCATCAAAATGTTGGAATGAATGGGTCTGTGTCTGAGAGAGAGAGAGAGAGAGAGAGAGATGTGAATGAAGGAGGAGATGAGAGGCTGAGGATTTGGGATCGGAAATCCCAAAAAAAAAAAAAAAAAGCTTCTCTTTGATTTGGTTGGGTGAAAAATCTACAAAGAGAATCCTATTTTTTACCCAGTTACAGTTTTTGCACAAAATTGCCCATGATTTTTTTGTCAGAATATGCCCATCGGAGAAAATTTGGATAACCAACAAGTTTGGACCCTATTTGAGACAATTTAGTAACTTCAGATTCTTTTTTAAAATAAAGTCCATTTTGGACCCTTATTTGAGAAAACGCTTCCACTTTGAATCTTTATTTGAAATTTTTCCTTAACTAAATACAAGATTAGGCAAGAGAAGTGGGTAAGCAAATTAATGAAATGGTATCGTTTCAGTGCCCTCACCAGTGCCATTAAGGCGATCGATTTAGCGAATTCCATGTGCTTCGCGCACAAGGCCATAAACAGCCCACAAAGTGTGCAACTAAATGCAAAAGCTTCGACCGGAGGGACTGATCAGGGATTTCTCAATCACACTGAGGTAATTTCTCAATGAATACAAACAAATCCGGCAGGTCAGCAACAAAGAACCTTAGTTAGTCTTCGCCTATTCAGAAAAGATAAGGGAAGATGTCCAAAACCTGCGCAAGGTTATTTTTTCAATTGCCTTTTTCAACTGGGCAGTTGCCGCGACACAAAAATCTGGCCTTGATTACAACAGTCAAACAAACGAGAGCAAGAGCAACTTATTCTACTTATATAAAGTGCAAGAGACAATAGTAAATCAGTGGCCACTGATTCTAGCATATAGTAAATTTGCCGATTCGGATCTGTACTTCTTTAAATGTAGACATCACAGCCCTCCAATAAGCAGCCGAGAAACAGGGGGTCAACTGTACAGTTTTATCCATTGAGTGGCCGGTCACTTCCAGTTGTGGCTCAAGTCTATATTTACTCGATGAATAAAGCTGACTATATTAAGATTGATCTACAAATTTACTTTATTAAGCAATTTGGCAGATTCATATTGTTCTAACACAGTCAACTTGGATTACATGCCACCTCACTCATTCATTCTTCGTTTGGAAGATAGATGTCGGAAGCAAATGCGGGGGCAGGTGGAGATCTTTCTTATATCCTTCTCAGAAAAAATTCAATTTTTCTCAAGTTTCCACATCCTTCTCTCATTTTCTCCCCCTCCCTTCTCTCTCAAACCAAGCATTAGTATAGCAATTTTCAGAACACTCTAATACGCTACCTTCACAAACTGGTCTTAATATGGCAAATATTACTCTTATCCAATTAGAAGGATCATCGTCACTTAGAAGAGACCATCAAGCACGCTATCGAATCCATTTGATTTTAAATGTCATCCACAAGAGAATCAGCCGAAATGAAACCTATGAATCATTATAAAACAAGCAACGCCATTTAAATATGAAGACCCAAAAACCATGATGATTGAAAAAAGATCCTGCACAACGTTCCTTCTATTACTTTAACATGATTATCACATACTTTTTAACCTCTCTAGGCCAGTATATCTAGATTAATCGAGCGCCCAAATAATATTTTTGCAAAGAAAATTATAACATGCATCATTAGCATTTCCTCCCTCTTACATAAATTCATCTCCACTATCTAATTTTCTTACATATAAAAATAATTGCAACACGTCAGCAAGGTGCCACTGATTGAGGCGTTACATTAAATACTTCCTATTCTAAATGATGTGCTATACCCCTCCTATCATCTTATCAAATAGTTCCTAAAAGCATGGTACGTAAAAAAACACAAGATCATCGTGAGTTATATAAGACTGAGAGTTTGGAATTAAATAATAGACAGTGAGGAAAAATAACACTAAACAGCAAAAGTGGAATGCTCCACTAAAATTACCTTCTGCAGGTTCCTCGACAATAATGTGAAGCTTCATCTCCCTGTTCCACACACAAGGAACACAGGAGTCACAACCACAGGGCGACCTCCTGTTCAACACCGCCCACACCACCCCCCCGGCGGGGAACCCTTTACAACCACTTCTCCTATCCTCGAAAGCCAAATTTTCCTACATCTTTTACCAATCCAAGCAAGATTCATCACCTAAAAAAGATCCTCCTGCCACAAAGTCGCCAGCACCTCACTCTCCATCTTCTCCACACACAGATTGCTTTTATCTCCTCTTGTTCTATTGCCTATAAGCAATGGCACAAGAGATACAAAGAGGCTTAAGATAAATAAGTTGAGACCTGAGGGCTCGAGTTGTTTTCTGCTGACTTTGTTTAGATAAAGAATCACCTTCTAAAGAAAACTATTGACTTTAAAAATTTGCCACGTAAACGATTTTACAACGCATTACAATGGTTGAAAAACCTCAATATCACTCATTCTCATTTTCATTTTTCACAGGATCAGAGGTCACAACAGGGAGATTCCTTCTATACTGAGAAGAAGTCAGCCTCCTCTCTAATGGCGTCTTCCTCTTGCTCACGACAAACCTGTTTACTCCTTTCCGCATTGGCATTATTGATGGGAAATCCTCATCTGGTATCTGGCTCAGCTCTGAAATGTCCTTAATCTGGGCAACACGTCGGAACCACCTCTCTGCCTTTGCCTCCTCTGACATGTCCAGAGGATCAGGTTCTTTCACAGCTGAACCCTCCAAGCTCTTACCTCTCCACTGCTCTCTCACGTCGAAACTTTCCGATGGTTGGCTTGAACTGCTCACCAGATTTGTCCTCTCTCTTGTATCCCTACCAGCTTGAAATGATCCAACACCTACACTACTCCCGCTACTCATCTGAGGATTGCCGAAGTCCTGTAGCGTCCCCATATTATGCGACCCTTTATTGAAGGTTGAACTATGAGTTGAATTCTTTATGTTTGAGCTCCCACCATCACTATGCCGGTTGTCCATTGGTTGTCCATTGCGATTAGGCAGCATTGAACTTGAATCATTTGCCTCCAGTGGAAGCTCCCCTGGAGATGCAGTAGTTGAGTTTGTATCCAAAGAAGCTTTATTAGTAGCATTGGCAATGCCAGGCTGCTGGTTTTCCTTTGTAGCAAAGTACCCAGGTGGGAATGGGACAAAGGGAACAAAGTTGGACTTGTTAGCTTGTTCCATTGCAGCACGTCTTTTGTACGTTGGAGAAGTCAAAGAACGATCTTTCATCCTTCCAACTGCAAATCGGTTCTCTCCCTTACGCATAGGCATGGTCTCGGGGAAATCTTCATCAGAAGTGGCAGATGGCAGATCTTGGGCATCGTGTAAATCTGCAATTCTCCTAAACCATCTCTCAGAATTTTCTTCTCCACTCTCTTTATCTTGGCCTTCCGTATGGATAACTGGCTCGTGGGAAGACAGAAGACCAGCTCCTGATTTACCAGAGACATTAATTCCAGAAACAGAAGGACCCCGGTTTCTGGCATTTGAAGCAAGAGAAGCAGCCTCATCTGTCTCCAAGTTGTCTGACTCATTTTCAGAATTTCCGGGTTTCTTTGCAAACATATCAGCAGGTAAAGGCACAAAAGGAACAGAACCAGAATTGTTTCCTCTAGTCTGTCCTTGCTGTGGAGATGATGACTTGGAAAAAGGTGAATCAAGTCTCTTATTTGCATTCCAAGTTTGGTTATCATCAATATTTGGAGTTCCATCAGCAGTCAAGTTACTTCTGGTCACTTCTTTCCTCAGTGGCTTTATTTCAGGGAAATCTTCATCAGCTATAGCACCATAAATGTCTGATGTGCTATCTAGTTGTGAAACTTTGTTGAAAAAGCTTGGTGCCTTCTCTGCATTGGCAGCAAATCTCCTCTCAATGTCAATTTTATGAGCATTTTCAACAGAACCATGACTTAAACCAAATCCAGATGGTATGGTGGATGACATCTCTCCAGGACGCTTGCATTCACATCTCAAGCATACTTGATTTCTCCCATAGTTGAAGAAGTCACATCTAAAAACGTAAAAAATATATATATGATAGTAATAACTTTTAGTACTAATGATAGCCACTCACAAAACTTATTGTAAGAAACATCTAAATTAGCAAATACTCACTGAGGACACTCCCACTCTCTGCCTGTCAATTGCCTTTTTGGTCGTGCCTCTTCACATTCAAGGCATTTCATGTTTCTTGCAAAATTCATAAAACTACACCTGCTCGTAAATGTCAATTAGAGAGATTCAATTCGCATGTCATATCATAAGAAGCAGATTATACATATTGGTAAAAGACAGGATGGAATTTAGTTTGGTGACCAAGAACAAGGACTTGCCTTGGGCAGATCCAATCACCTCTTTTCATCTCAGTATTTGGCCCATGGGACCTAGGAATTTGTCCATAGTCACCAGAGAACTGGTTCTCAAGAGAACCAGCAAAGTTCAATGGTGGAGCAGTATGACTTGGACTTGCCATCTCCCGTAGCAGATTTCGTACTGATGCAATTAAACTTTGATTACCAAAGTCACTTCTTTCTGGTGCGGTGGGAGTGCAGGCATAACTCAATATAAACCTCATCAAATCAATTGTCTGCGCTTTATCACCGTCAACAATCTATGCATTGAAAACAAGCAAAAAGAATGCTGAAATCAGACGTCAATTTTGACCGCCAAAACACAATATTCACAGAATTGCTTGCCCACAAAGAGACGTCATGAATGATGAACCCTCATCAATCTAACAGAAAAGCTATCAGCTCCAAGTAATGCAGTGATTTGGGATTGTAAGGAAAAAAATCCAGCAAGACTTAATAACGCGGATTCGCAATCACATAGGATGTTTCAGCAAAACTTAATAAGCAAAGTATTACCGCAAAACAATGAACTGGATTACCTCAGATAGGGTTGCTGCAAAGAGACCAGAAGGATGAAAACGAACTGAAAAAATAAAGCATTTTCTACTGTTTGCAAAATCGACACTAACTTCAAACTACATATTAACAAAGTGACTGCACTACCTATGCACAGCCACAACTTCAAATTAGTGAAAGTTCCAATTGACCGAATTATAAGAAGCGGGTTCTACATTAGAAAGAAAACTAGACCGAAATGAAATCTTAACATCTAGGATCCAACCAGTAAATGCAAGCCTGCAAGAACCGTTTGTGTATGCCAAATGATCTGGGAAATTCAGATAGAGCAGGCGGCCATCAGCAAAGCAGGCAAGCATTGTTCACCAAGCGTACGAACATAAAGTAAGATCAGATTAGATAAAGCTCACTTGGTATCACCAATTTTGATGTTGTGTACACATTTGACAACCAACAAGCAAATAAAGTATTGATCAGCGCAACAAAGTTACAAGCAAAGGAAAAGTGAAAATGAGTTCTTACACCAGCTTCTTCCCCACTCACGAACGCCCTCATCTTTCTGATGGAATCATCAGCATTTCTGAACAAGAAAGGAGCTCCATTTTCGACCACCACGTCAATATCTCTCTTCGACAGTGCCCTACACAACCAACTCCAGGCGTGAACACTCTACCCATCGCCGAACCAAAAAAGCAACTACGGAGAGAACGAGCATTTCCATACAAACGATACCTGAAAAGATGAGGCCGATCGCGCGCAAAAGCCAAGCCAGCCTCAGCCGCGCGGACGACCTCCTCCCGCAATTCCACGCCGGCCACGAACTCGACCTCGCCGCCGATTCCCCGCGCCGCCACCGCACCCAATCCCTCCTTACGGAAATAACCGCCGTCCGATAAGCTCCTGACGAGGTCGAGCCACTCCGGCCACGGATGAGCGGAGTCGGAGAGATGGTCGTCTCTGACGGCGCTAGCCTGAGCGTGAAACTGTTGCGGAGAGGACGCGACTCGGAGTGGAAGGAGACGGTTGGTGGAAGCGGCGAGGATGTGGTGGTGGAGAGCGCGGGAGGTGATAGGAGACAGGTGGGCGGGGCGGCGGCAGTGGTGGTGGAGGCGCGCTAGGCGGGGGAGGGAGGGGCAGCGCGGCGGGAGAGGGGCGGCGAGGAGCATCAGGAACCTGGTGGCGCCGCCCATTCTCCTCGTCGTCGTCGTCGTCGCCGTCGCCGTCGCCGCCGCCGCCGTCGCCGACGGCTATTGTTAAACCTAGTCGGGGAACGGAGCTCGGGTTCGGAGTCGGTGGTTCGGGATGGGCCGAAACGATAAACCCCGAACGCGATTTCATCTTTTGCGTCGAGGAAATTATCATTTTTTAATATTGTTTTTATGAGGATCAGAATTCTTTTAAAGTGTCGGATGATATTTTAGCTTTTATTATCATTTTTTGTCGGATATTTTTGCTTTTATAAAAACACTATCTGTTGCAAGTCTTTTAACTCGCGACCTTTTGATCAAGTTAAGCTTAACAAATTTGATTTGAAGAGATTATGGAAAATCCCACTTTGAATTTTGATGGTGGTGTGCATTTCAATGTTAATGTTTCAATCGTTGCACACTCATCCTAAACCTTTTTATTTTGTTACGATCACTAATTTGCCTTATGCTCTTTTTTTCAATTTATGTTATACATTTAACATTTTTAAGGTATGATATACAATATCTTTTGCAAGTGAAAAAGGATATCAATGCCAACTCCAGAATCATCGTACAAAATCATCTAAATTTGGGGCAAAATGTTTTTTCTTTTGTTTGTTTCGTAAATTCTTTAAATAATACGTAAAGCAGACTCTTAGAAGCTTGACTACACCTCGGATTTACAATCAATACCCTCACACGTATGATAAACCCTAAATTAGTAAAGTAGTTAAGGGATGATATTGACTTTCACCATTTTGCAATCATACTTACAATTCAAACTCCACAAAAAGTTTTCCAAGTTGAGAAAAAATTAGGAGATGAAGAGAAGAGGGAATTGTTTCACGCTTCAATTAATTTTAAATTAGAGTTAATACTATCAAAAATATCTCAAATCGATACACTTGGTCACATTTACCCCCAAGTTAATTTGTGTATTACAAAGACTACATTTATGTCACATTTACCTCAAATTAATATATTCATACCATGATTACCACAAACAAATATATCAAGAACAAGCTAATGTTTTTCTTTACTACCAAGCCTAGTGAGGGTCACCGTTGACTCTCACCAATAATAAGTAAAGGCCAACAACCTTCACTAGCCATTGGATGAGGGCCGTGACCCTCACAGGTCATTTAGGGGAAAAATGGTAAAGAAAGAAAGAAAGAAAGAAATTAAGAGAAAAAAAAATTATAAAAATTGTCAATATCGACGATTTTGGCATTTATCTTATACCGCATAAAATGGACAACATCCAAATTAGTAATTTTTATTCAAAATTAGTAGGAATCACTATGTTGGTAAATCATTAAAAGGTTTAGAATTCAATTGACAAAATCAAAAGTTTTAAAACTTTTTTGGTAATTATCTTGTCATTAAACTAGTACAATTATGCTTTGTTTATTTCACAAAAAAAATAATAATTTATAAAATATTTTTTTCAAAAATGATCTTTGTATCAAAAGCAATTTATGTTCGATCATCTTCGGGGATTTGAGAACAAAAAAATTGTTCATTTATTTATATAAATAATACAAATGATTATTTTTGAAAATATATTTCAAATAATTTATTTTTCGTCAAACAAACTGAGGTTAGGCAAGACAAATGCATTTGAGCAAAGGAAAAAAAGCACAAAATAAATAAATAAAAGAAGAAAAATATTTAAAAAAAAAAAAAGAAAAAGAAGAGAGCTTATAAGAAGATTTTGCAAGAAAAAATTTGATTGACCCGATTCAATCAAGTTGCTCTGTCAAGCAAGCCCGTATTACCTGGAAAGAGCCCAAGCCCAAATAACAATAACTTATCTCAAGGCAATCCTAATATCATGCTTGGCCCATTCATTTTAAGCCCAATGGCCTTCTTTGCTTCCTTCAGTCCGAGTTGACACCCACCCACTCCCCACTAGAGACTCGGAGTAGTTTAAGAGTAATCCATCAAATAGACTACTCAAGATCTATATACCCCGAGTTTAATAAATGCACATTTGCACGAGCCTCTCTCTAATTGTGATGCCGCTGGAGATATGGAGGATAACTCGGACAGTTCTGCTTGGATGATATCTAAAATCATTTTGAGAATTACGAAAATCAAACAGCAACTCATGCTAATTGCACCACAATGGAAATATCAATAAAGACGACTGTTATTGAATCAACACTAGAGATTAAATCCCTTACCAAAGAAGGATTAAACACATCAATCCTTCGTGCCTAACCAACTATATAAGTGATATGGTCGATTAACAATTATTATAGAATCAATCTACTATATGAAAGAGAATAAGATTATTACAAATAGATCATATATATATAGAGAGAGAGAGAGAGAGAAAGTATTGCATTACACAAAATATAGCGGGACACTTGCACTTGGGATAAATTCTATGATAGATCACGGTTTTGAACTCTCCAGCGACGTGCCTCGGAGATTCTTGCAATAATAGAGTTATTGTCCCGAGAGAGAGACCTTAATCGATGAAAAGGAAAAATATCTGTCCTTCGTTGCAACGAGACCTGCACGAGGCCCTCACCAGTCAATTTCATCAACATCCGTTAGGCAATTTCTATTTTATTTTCCAAACTTACCCAACGTCGGGAGAGATCCTTACACGTGGCTCCAGCTACTACGCTTCAGAATAACTAACACGACAGCGACGGCCGGTAGTAATTCGGCGTGCCATCGCAGTACTGACCAGCAATAATGAATGGAATCAATGGCCAACGACCCTCGAGTTGAACCGAACACGAATTCAATTGAGGGCAAATACCACGAAAACAAAAATCCAAACTATACTTAATGCTGTTGAGATGTGATTCATGCTTTCTATTGACAAAACATGACATGAGGTCCCGAGGTCACTAGGTAGGGTCATAGGGGTAATGACTTGAGCCCCAGAGGATTTATATATATATATATATATATTGGTCAATCAAAGAATTTTTATAGTTTAAACTCATATTATCTTGATTTTCTTTTTTTTTTTTGCATTACAAAAACACCTAAATTTATACAAGTGTGATAAATATGCCATCTACTTGTATAAGTTTGTGGTTTATTAAGATATAAAATAATTTGGACAATTGTATCATAATAAGTTTAGGGTTTTTAATGATTAAAAAAAAAAAAACAATTGGTGGAGAGTAGGAGTGAGCATTGGTCTAGGGTCAACCCTAGATCATCCTTAGACCAGCCCAACCCTGCCGATTCTAATCTGGTTCCCAATGAGACTGGGTCGGTATTTGGTCCTAAGATTCCTGGACCAGCATTATGTAGATTAGTCCTTAGTTCTGGGAGTTTAGGGTCGATCTAACCCGAATCAACCCTGATTATATATATTATATATTTTTTATGTAAAGAAAATCTTAAAATAAACGACGTCAACAACATTAAATAGCTCATTAGTGAGGAGTTCAAGTAATTTTACATTATTTTTAAATAACTTAAATATTTTAATGTCTTTTACGGTGTCAAAAGCCACAATTTATAAAGGAGAAACATGTTTTTGTGAGGAATCCTCACAGCGTTCAAAATGGCATAAATAGCTCCTCGCGGCATCCTCCTCAAATACTCATTTTCTTCTGTTTTATTTGTCCCCTTAGTCTTTTATTTGTTAAAACTGAAAGAAATAACTTCTCCGCTTGTCACTTGACACTCGTCTCACTTGCTTTAGGTTCCTCGTTGAGCGACGTGGCTTGTTGCTCCCTACTTGACGCTCGACGCTCACCCCACCCAACACTCATCTCTCTTAGCTAACCTTGCTCGTCACTGAATCCATAGGTCAGTTCGGTCCTCGCTCACCTTTTTAGGGAGTACAAAAAATGAAACAAAAAATTATTGATTTGTCTCAGATTAACCTTGGAACCGGACCAAACCCATTCGGTCGGTCTGGTCCTCGATTGCCTTTTTAGATAATACAAAAAATGAAATAAATAAATTATCCATTGGTCTTGAGTTAACCCTGAAACCGGACCGAACCCACTGAGTCGCTCCGGTCCTCGGTCCTAAGCTCAATAGGGTCAATCATCTGTCCCAAAAATTGAGGATCAGCAAGTCCTAAGATTAGGGGTGGGCTGGCCCAACTCAAACCATGCTCACTCCTGATCGAGAGTATACTTTGAGTTATTTTATTTTATGGTACTAGGCCCTTTAATTAGTTGATGTACCTAGGACAGTGACACGAGCGCGGTGTCAGTCGCTCTTCAAAGTTGTCTCTTCTGGCTTAGTTTAGGTTAGTTTAGGTATCTACGCTGACCTCGAGTTTAAGACAGTTTAGTTCCCCTGTTTGGCTTTATCGGAAAATGTGAGAGTTTCTCGTCCAGATCTGCGGCCTGGGAGGATCGTGCTTGGAAAGTATCAGGAGATGAAATTAATTAGAGAAATAAATGCGACACACCAACCAACATATACTCGACACTTTGGTCGTTACTTGGCATCGTCCGAGGAACTATCTATGTAAAACAAAGCACTTTAGGAATTAAGGCAAGAGAGACTAGATAGAGGGCATTTCCTACGTTAGCCCTGCTTGGGTGTGGAGGTTGTAGAATGTTCCTCATGCACATAGGGAAAAACCAGGATTTTTTAACCTATCTCTATCCATCCTTAATATAAATATATTGTAATATCATATCGAAAGATGAATTGAGATCCTCTGTATTTTGGGAAAGAATTTGCACCTTCAATCTTCCCTTCTCAAATGAATGATACATCAATGCACTTCGAGCTTAATGGTCACTATTAACCTAATTTGCAACTTAGGTATGAATCCTTGATTTCAAAATGAAGACACCAACAATAGCACCACTCTACCTCCAGTTACCACCCCCTCTCTCTCTCTCTCTCTCTCTGCGCTTTGCCAAAACGGTGAGGTCATGACCTTCGATTAGATTTCATGAATATGTATAGCAAGGTTGTTTTGGGCAAGAATAAAGATCTTTGATTGGCATGATTGGATCATTTGAGACCATCTAATAAGTTCTTTTAATTGTGAATAGGTAGAGTTAAGATTTTTGCAGAAAATTTTATGGTTGTGATTATGTGCTTATGGGAACAATGAGTAACATAACAGTTACTAAGTTCAATGGATCATATGAGAGAGAAGACTTGCTAATTTTGACCACCAAGCTCGATTGCTATGGCTTTATCCTATGTTTGTACACAAGTGATTTAGCAAAAGATTGCTATGTTGATAATCCAAGCGAGCATGCGTGGAGGCTGCCTTGGGCCACCTAAAGAGATTTGTTTCTCCTTGGTGACATGCTTATCCCACAACTAATTTCTTAACAAAGATCATACGCGGATAAAACTTATCTTGCTTGCTCAGATATTTATCAGCATTCACTATGTTCTTTGCCCTCTATGTTCGTTATTTCTCTAGATTCTTTTGTCATTTATCGTTATTAACAACAATAGTTTAGTTTCGAGCTTAGTAACCCCTTTATAACTACTATGACAACGACTTGTGCCATGGCATACCACCTTTAATAAGTTCTCAAAGTCTTAACATAGCATATAATAATTTAAATTGAGGATTAATCTCGACAATATAATAAAAAAATTAAATGATTATTTTATTCAAGACGATGACAAGGGCAGTCCTACTTGTCACCCTAGACGTTTATGCTGCGGTACAGAGCATTACATAGTTAACTGGTACTTTGCTTTAGAGATTTACGCTGACTTCTCGTGCTTAGAGTCCCCACGTTTGGCTTATGGGAAAACGATCCATGTTCTCGTCAAGATTTTCTGGCATAAACTTGAATATAATTGTCATGTTAGGTCGATTAAAATAATATTTTCAAAGGGTTGGCCTTGGAATTTTTGTTGCCATGACATACTATTCGTTAGGGAATTGATGAGGACAACAACCGAGAACCCGACATGTCGGTCGTTAGCTTAAACCGAGAAGAACAAACATTACTTTAACGTACTTTAGGTGCTTGAATAAACCAATGGAAACCAAGAATGGGGTCGCCAGCAAGTCATCGAAGTCCTCTATTTATATTAGTATCGTCCTCGATTATTTCATTCGAACTTATGTCGCGTTTGCAGTCGGGATTGGCTCGAACATCGAGGCCATCGGGACTCGGCTTCGCCTAGGAGCACAAGAACTGAACTAAGTTCATCGAACGCTTCAACGAGGCTTCGGGGCACTTAACGACTTCCTAGGAGAGGGCAAAGATTCGTCGCAATTTCCATGATTTTGGATTGCTGGACAATCTACCAAGTAAGACAATTTTTCAGATAGTCGTGATTGAAGATAAATTACAACATCCACGGAGATACTAGCAGATTTGTAAAGATGCGTCGAGTGAGAATTGAATCTAGGATGTATGCGTTTCTTCTTGAAGCGGAAATTTCAAATATTCATGACTCACGACAAAGTTAGAGCGAAGGGATGCATGCGGTGCTGGAAAATTGTCTCAAAAATATTAAATCTATTATACATTTGCCAATTTAATCTTACGCTTTTTAATTTTGCCAATCAATTTTTAAACATTTTTTACGTTTTACCAATTAAGTTTATCCAGCCAATTTTAACTAAAAATCGATGACTTGAATGCTAGCCATCTTATATAATATGAATAATTTTTTGAATTTTTATTTTTATTTTTATTTTTTTTCTTTCCTTTTCTTTTCTTTCTTTCCTTCTTTCGCTAACTAGTTTGATGGACCTTAGTAATGGTCGACATAGTTTGATGGGCCTTAGTAATGGTTGACAACCAATGGGATCTACCTCGCCCACCCCTAGCGAGGCTTGACCTCATCATTGTTGGGTGAGGTTGGCCTTGCCACCCACCTTACCGGTGTGGCGATGGGGAGCCTCGCCAATTGTAGGGCAAGGTCAACCTCGCCAAGGGCAGACAAAGCTTGCTGTCACCATTGGCTAACGAGAGTGAGCTTTGCCAGAGGCTAATAAGGTCACGCCTTTGGCTTGTCGCTGAGTCTCATGGACTAGCTAGAGAAAGAAGAGAAGAAAAAATAAATAAATAGAAACAAAAAGACAAAGAAATGAGAAATAAAAACTAATATAAAATAAAATAAATTTTAAAATATTGTTAAAGGTTTATCTACATCAATGTCAATTGTAATGCGTAGGATAATTAATATTCATGTCAACAATTTTCAGTCAAAATTCTAGATTAATTCAATTGGCAAAACATAAAAAAGTTTAAGAGTCAATTAACAAAATTTAAAAGGTTTGAAATTGAATTAACAAAATCGTAACAGGCTTAAAAGATTTTTTGCATGTGGCACATGGTTCAAGATTTAATGCGGTTGCGAAAATTCATGCTCGTGGTACATTTCACCTGGGACGTGAACATAGACGATGGGTCCCTTGGTACACTGAGCAACTTTGGGTCGTGAAAAATGTGCAAAGGGATCAAGATTAGTCACTTTGGTCTGAGTGACGTACCAAGCCCACTAAATCCACCCACGTCCCGTTTCTTTCAAAGTCGACAGGCACCAAATTCAAATTGAATTGAAACTGCCCGAGCTTTTCATGGCGGATTGAGACTGCTTATCGAACCTTTTCTGCCGGGCATGCCAACGTGATTGTCTCCGAGCAATAAATCTAATGGGCCTACCATCCAGACAAATAAAAAAAAAAAAAAAAAAATTTCAGTTCTAATTTTTACGTTCAACCTTACCGTTGAAAATTGTGTTGGGGGGGGTTTGTTTTACATCATTAAATATTAAGCTGAATCTGATATAGATAGCATCCATCATCTTTGTGACCTTTCTTTTAAAAAAGATTTTATTGTTCCGTTTAAAAAAGGGAAAAAAAAAATTCGTGTGGGTAGATTTCTGAAGAAAAGTTAATAAATCTTAAAAGTTTACCGACTCTTATGTGGACTAATCGATCTTCTTTTATTTTAGTGATTTTTCAACTTTGTTTATTAAATTACCAAATATCTTAAAATTATCGACTCTCAAATGAACTACTTCCTAGTGTTTATGAGACTTTGTCTTGATCTATCAATCTTCAATATCGTTTATCGACTTTTATATTGGCCATTTCTTACATGCGATTCGAATTTATCCACCCTTATGTGTACTTACCAACCCGTATTTGTTTGACCAACTAACTTTCTCCCATCAGAATACCAGCTAGTTTTGATTTATAACTTGCATTTGAGTTGCTAACAACATCTAGTCGGTTTTCTCGTTTTGAATTTGCCAACTTTTCTACCGAGTTGCCACAAGCCATTTAGAAGGGACAATATTGCAGTTTGAGATTGTAATTTTTCTTTCTTTCTTTCTTTTTTCCTGAAAAAATTACCAAAAAAGTTTTAAGTCTATTATATGGATATCAATTTAATCATAAACCTTTAAATTTTGTTAATTAAATCCGAAGTCTTTTGACAATTTGACAATATAGTTATTTCGGCTAATCTTTGCAAAAAAATTGATGAATTGGACCGCTATTTTACATGGCATGGCCTATGTTGACATGCACATATTTTGTTTTTTATAAAAAAAATATTTTAATAATTTTATTTTCTTTTTTCTTTTTGTTTCTTTTTTTTTCTCTACTAAGGCCTACCAATTCAAAAGAAAATTAAAAAAAATTAAAAAAATTAGAAATTTTAAAAACAATGGAAAAATAATCTATGTCAAGAGGCGGGCGCAAGTCTGCAGTGAGTGTAGAGTAGGAATAGAGTAGAGAAGAGACAAAAAAAAAAAAAAAAAAAAAAAAAAAAAACATCGACCAAATAGGATGGCTGGGTCCACGTCATCAATTTCCTATTCAAATTGGCTGGAATGACCACATTGGTAAATTATCAAAATGTTTATGACTCAATTAGCAAAATTAAATGACTTAAAATTAAATTAGTATCCATACAATTAGGTTTATAACTTTTTAAGTAACAATCCTCGTCTTTTCCCCCTAATTATTTTTTGGCTAGGCCAGGTTTTCAAGTTCATTGACCGTCTCATACCTCTTTATATTTCATCAACTCCACAGCACGAGACCCAACCGGTTCTCCTTCTCAACTGTTTGAGTAGATGAGAAAGAGACCATACCTAATAAGTCTAGTTTCATGAAACTAATCTATCTAATCAGTTGGTAGTTATGGAAGGAAAAACATTTAAGGCACTTCGCTGACTTTGTCCTGTTCCATGTTCTTGTTCTAAGCATGGAGCAACTGAATTAGCCTCTTGTTACTACGCTCCCTCTACAAATCATACTAGATTCGTCCGACCGAACTCATCATGATCTTGTCACAGTCACTGCCAGATCGATGCGTTAATGCTAACTAAGCCTCTTGTCCCTTTGTTGATTCTCTTCGCCTTAGTTGTATAACGAACTCGAACAAGAAAATTATCATGCCTTCTTCTGTCGCAAACCACTGTCTCTTGCTTTGTGCTCGTCGCTTTATCAGATGCTTCAAAGACAGCCCTAAGTCTTCCGTCCGATTGTTGTTGGCTTTTGAACATGGAGGAGAAGGAAGCCAATTGGGGTCTTGGTTTACTGGACCACATGACCTTCATGAGCTTAGCTTAGGGTAGTTTTAATGTTTCATATGCACAAACATGTACTTGTTTCTAGTTGTTAGTGAAAATGAAACGATTAATTATATGTCGCTAAACACAACACACAAATCAATCGATAAAATAAGGATGAACATTCAGCAAATGGGTAATTAATTGCATTTTATAAATTAATTCAATAATATTCGAAGTTTTTGATAATCTTTTGCGTTCGCTTATGGTATTATTTGACGGAATGATGAATCTCGCAGTTTCAATATGCAAGTCACATGGAAATCACTAAATCTGATTATGCGCTTGGTGGCCCACTTGCTCCCTTGTGCTGCGCAGGCTAGGCTAATTAAGGGTCTTATAGTTTTAGTGTTAGCTACAAACTGGAAGATATTATAGCAAGTCGGGCAGCGAGTTAAGCAATTAACTCGTTTATCAGGCGAGATTTATACTTCACAAGTATTGCAATTGACTTGTTATATAACATTGACAACTTGAGCAATTTCCAACTTGCTAATGCAACTCGCCCTAAGAAGAACGTCAGAATCTTAATTGGCAAATATAAACTAAATCTGATCATGCGCTAGGTAGCCCACGTGCTTGTTTGATCGCATACGTTGGCCTAAGTAAGGGCCTTGTAGTTCAAATGTTAGGTCAGGCACAACCTGGAAGATATTATAGTAGACTGGACAACAAGTTACGTAATTAACTTATTACATAACGTCAGTGGTGTAACTTACGCCTACTATATTCTCTAGTCTTTTCTCAAATGACATTTTTGAGGGGTGATTCAGTCACTTGACAACTTTGTTCCTTCATTAAATTAGAAGATCTTGCTCTCCATGATCTCCTCTTAAACCTCTTGTTTCCTCCCAATCTTGTTCACCTAGTAATCTTCCACTGCCAGATATCATGCTACTAAGCCCTGTCCTTCGTTCCATCGTTGGAAAAACGGTATTACTCGTTGATTCCTTCGCCTTAGTTACTTAACGAATTCTCGAGCAAAGGATATTTAATATCTTTCTAGCTGCGAATCTTCGTCTCTTTGCCTTGCGTCCACCGTTAATTACATGCTTAGCTTAGTCCACCCTTATAGTTGTGTCCAATTTCGTTAGCGTTTGAACATGAACAATAAGACAACAAAACGATGGGATCTTGGCCTTCTAGATGGAACAAGGAAGTGTACAAGTATTTTGAACACATGACGCGATATACGAATAATTGCAATATTAATTCCTTTTCCTAAAGTCGAAATACGGCACTAAACTATCATGGGTTTTATGAGATAAATAGATTAGGTTGTCCGGAGTACGAGATAAACTTGTTTTCATGAATTTAGTATGAAGGATTACATACTGAGAAATTATGCACGCCAATATAGATTACTCGAGATTTATATGCCCAAATACGTAGGTGTATTGCACAAGCCTCTCTCTATATATATTCAAGGAAAGAAAGTATCAAATTACACCAAACATAGTGTGCTACTTGCGCTGGGAATAAATTTTACAGTAGATCATACATTTAGAACTCCACAACGACATGCCTTAGAGATCCCTGCATTTATATTTTATCGCGTTATTCTTATCCAATACTTAGCGCACGCCGTGTCCTAAGAAAATAAACATCCTTTTTCGTGTCGAACGATTTTCCGACTCCATTTCTAACGACACCAAACAACGTTATACAAAAGCTACAGCTAATGCTTCAAATAACCGACGCGATAGCGACGGGCGGTGTCCACCGAGGAATCATTAGCTGGCGAGGCCCGTGTCAAACAAGGCATTCGAGTCAATAAATTTTTCGCAGCTAGGACAGTGACACGTCTGTTGTGTCAGTCACCCTCGAATCTTGCGGTGGTGCTCTGCAGAAATTGTCTCTTTTTGGCTCAGTTTGAATTTAGTTTAGATATCTACGCTGACCTCGGGTCAAGACAGCTTGGTTTCCCTTTGCCTGGCTTCTGGGAAAACGTGAAAGTTTCTCGTCAAGATCTGCGGCCTGGGAGAGTCGTCATTGGAATGTATCAGGACATGAAATTAATCAGAGAGATGATGCGAAACACAAACCAAGATGTACTCGACACTTTGGTCGTTAAACAAAGCATTTTGCATAATCGATAAGAGAGACTAGAGGGGCATTTTCTAGGTTACCCTTCTCATGGAGAGGGGCATTTTCCAGGTTGCACAATATTCCTCCTGCGCACATGGGAAAAACCATGTCTTTTCAAGCTAATTATTCATTGTAAAAAGTGCTTTTCCGGAACTTTTGAAGCATACATTGGAAAGTTGTATTTTCCATTCGGACAGGTTATAAAATAACTTTCAAAGTACCGAGAGCAGTGGCCATGGACGCTTGAGCCCGAGGTGGTCTCGCAAGATGGCAACGAGTGATGGGGTGGTTTGGGATTATTTGATAAGAACTTTTAATTGGGGTAAGCTAGGCCGGATCCTCGGCATAAAAAAAAGAAAAAACCTTTTAATTAGGGTGAGGTGAAGTGAAAGATTATTGGAGAAACTCTTATTATTGTAAATTACATGCTTATGTTAACAATGAGTATTAACAATTACAACAATGGATAGAAAGATCGGGAAAACTTACTGATTTTTACCACCACGTCCCGATTCTTAAGGCTTTATTATGTGTTTGTTTTTGAGTGATTTAGCAAAATACCACTTTTTAAATATTTAACAAATGGTATCCAATTTCTACTACGTACGTCTCAACAAATGCTATTAGAGCCGATGATTGATTAGTGGCCCACTCTCAATTGTACTGGTGTTTGCTCAGTATCTCTTGGAAAGAATCTTGTGATCAATGCAACTTGGTACAATTTGCAAAAGAGACCAAGAGTGAAGATGAGGATTGTAGTATGGTAACGTGGCCTAGATGACAACCTTTGTTGAGATATGTTGATGCAGAATGCCACCTTAATTAAGCAGGGAGTAGGCCTAACACTAACTTCACACGAGAGAAGGAAATTGTCGAGATGTATATATAAGTTGTGTTTAAAAAGTTCCACAATCGAAGAGTTGATATGGTTTAAAACAATTGATATATCTTAGTTGGCTTAAAATTCACTGGATTAAGTTTTTGAGTAAGGTTGGATGCAACTTGGTATTTTTGATGTGGTAAAATTTGGGCTATCCATGATGAATTCTAAAAATAAAGATATTGGATTTCTACTGCACGTTCACAATGGATCTTATAACAACGATTTGTATTTTCGTATTCTCCATTTAGTTAATTTTCAAAGTCATGGTGTATAGCATGAAATATTTATACTGGGGAATAATCAGCCGACGATATAAGTAAAAGAAAACGCATGAATTTATTTAGCAATATGACAAGAGTAGTTCTAGCTGTCATGCTAGGTGTGTGTGCAGCGGTACAAAGCAGTACTTAGTTAACTAGGGTTTTGTTTTAGAGATTTACGCTGACCCTCTCGTGCTTAGAGTCCCCACGTTTGGCTTATGGGAAAACGATCCATGTTCTCGTCAAGACTTCCCGACCTAAGCTTGAATATAATTGTCATGTTGGGTCGATTAAAATAATTTATTCCAAAGGTTGGCCTTGGAATTTTTGTTGCTAATGACATATTATTCGTTAGGGAATTGATGAGGACAGGAACCAAGAACCCGACATCTTGGTCGTTAACTTAAACCGAGAAGAACAAAAATTACTTTAACGGACTTTGGTATTTGAATAAGCTAATGGAAACCAAGAATGGGGTCGCTAGCAAGTCATCGAAGTCCATATTTTTAACAGATTCTCTTGGTTACATTAGTCCAATGCTCTATTATTTTAATCGAACTTGTGTCGTCTTTACGGTCGGGATTGACTCGAATGTCGAGGCCATCGGAACTTGACTTCGCTGATGAGCATAAGAATATAAAACCTAGTTAACTGAACACTTGCATGAGGTTTACAAGAAAAGTATATACTTAAGGGCTGTATAACTAAGTTATATTGTTGTGGAAGTAAGTGGTCAAACAAAAAATAGACAGAACAAGAAAATAAATCGGATATCGGATATATATAATTCAGTCTTGGTAGCTTATAATCATGGGGAGAGCAGCAAAAAAATTCACTATAAATTAAGCGATAGAACGGAGATTACGACCACATTCAAATCACTCAAATACACTCAATATTTTCCGGCCCCTAATTATATGTAATAATTTACACAATATTTAACCTAACAATTTCTCACAAAATGATCTCTCAATCTCACAAAAGAATCAACAAATCTTACTCGCAAAATTTAACTAACTTCAAACACTTGGGATGTAATTCACAAATGGAAGCTCTTCTTTGATCTTCTTCAAAGCAACGACACATAGACAAGGGTTGAATCCAAATAGGAAACATATTTTCCAGAAATCTTTAATAATTAGGGAGGATTAGAAAAATGATCTATTTTCAAGCTCAAACTCCAAACATATTCTCAATATATATTCCTATATGCAATTAGCGACTTCCAAGCAGAGGACAAAGATCCATCGCTTCTGCATGATCTCGGATTACCTGGCAATCTACTACTTAAGACAATTTTAGTAACCATCATGACTTCGTTTCTTCAAAGCTAATGGGAGCCTTCATTTGCTTGTAATTTCATTTCCTTGCCCGTAATTTTTTCCTTTCTTTTGTTTCTTGTAGTCACATTCTGAGTTAGTTTCTGCACACTAAGTTAACAAATTACTTATATACGACAATAGTAGAAGATTTATGATGAATTAAGAAATTACGTCTCGTGAGAATTAAATCTAAGATCTACAAGTTTCTTCTCGAGGACGAAATATCAAATTTTGTGTACAGCATCTCGAGATAGAACACGACAAAGTTAGAAAGAAGCAATGCATGTGATACGGAATTAAATTTTAACGTAATTGTGAAATTCATTTTCGTGATGCATTTCATCTTAGACATGAATCGAGACAATGGGTTCCATTGTACCTTAAAGCGATTTTTTCTTATCGTGAAAAATGTGCATAGAGATCAAGATATTTGGTCCATTACGTCTTGTTAACGTAGCAAGCCCACCAAATCCTTCCATGTCCCGTTTCTTTCGGAGTTGACGTGCACCAAATTCAAGTTCAAATTGAATTTCAACTGCCGAGCTTCTCATGTCGGATGGAGACTACTTATCAAACTTTCCTCCACCATGCATGCCAACGCGATTCTTTCCGGGCATCAAACTTTAATGGGCCATACATTAAAAAATAAAAAATCGGTTCAATTTTTATGTTCAACCTTACGGACGAAAATATCAACCTGGACCTCTCATATAGATAGCTTCCAACCAAATTTTGTGCCACATAGTTTTAAGTGATCAATCTTTTCAGGGAAAATTGTCATAGAAAGTCCTAAATTTATTTTAATATTTTTGACCAATTTTGATCGGAAATCTTTAACGTAGATGCCAGCCATTCTACATAGCACGGTTGACGTTAATGTTGATAACTTTTTACATTTTTAATTTTTTTGAATTTTTTTTTTTCGCAAATTTTCAATTGTTTCATATATGTGACCCTTTTTTTTTTAGGAAGATCATATTGATTCCATTTCAAAAATAAAATAAAATAAAATTCCGTGCTAGTATATTATGAAAAAATTGATAAATGTGAAAATATGTTTTATAAAAAAAAAAATCCCCAGTCAGGTGATCTTTATTTGAGTGATCAACTAAATTTTTCTGATTAAATTACTAAACTGTTTTAGATTACTAACTTTCATTTTAATTACTTACTATCGTTTATATATTTGCTGTCACCATATCAATTTTTCATATCGTTTATCAACTTTAATATTGTTTGTTTGTTATGGACAACTAGAATTTATCCAACTTTATTGAACTTACCAATCTTTATTTGTTTGAGCTATCAACGTTTCTCCCATTAAGATACATACTAGTTTTGGTTCACACCTTATGTTTTTCAGCTACTAACAATTTGTATTCAGCTATTTCGTCTTGAAATTGCCAACTTTTCTACAGAATTGGTAACTTGCTCAAAAAATACTACGATTCGTTTAGAAGGGACAGTGCACATGTTGCAATTCGAGGTTCTAACTTTTCTTTGTGTTTTCCCCCCTAATTCTTTTTTTGGCTAGCCTAGGTTTCTAATTTCATTGAACATCTCGTACCTCTTTAAATTTCATTAACTCCACAACATAACAGACCCAACCTATTCTTGTTCCTTAACTGTTTCGGTAGATAATTAATCAGTTAGTTGTTAATTACTGCAGAAGGAATAACATTTGGGGCCCTTGGCTGACTTTGTCCTGTTCCTTATCCCTGTTCTAAGCATAGAACAACTGAACTAACTTGTTATTACACTCCATCTACAGATCACATCAGTTTCGTTCAAACTCATGATCTTGTAATACTCACCGCCAGCTCGATATGTTAGTGCTAACTAAGCCTCTCGTTCCTTGTTGATCCTCTTCTTAGTTATATAACGAACTCAAACAACAACGATAAATTCTAATGTCTTCTTTAGTCGCAAATCCCTGTCTCTTGCTTTGTGTTCATTGTTTTATCAGATGCTTCAAGGACAGCCCTAACTAATCTGTCTAATTTTTGTTGGGGTTTGAACGGGAAGAGAAGTCAAAATTAACTGGGGTCTTGTTTCACTAGACCACGTAACCTTCATAAGTTTATATATTCTCACATTCCATGCGCACGCATTAGTAGTTGTCTCTACTTAATAGCGAAAACAAGATAACTAATTAAGAATCACTAAACCCCATACACAAATCAATTGATAATATAAGGATAGATGCTGAGCAAAATGGTAAGTAAAATTGCTTTCGAATATTAACTTAATAATACTCGAAGTTTAATAATCTCTGGCTATGCCACATAACAATACTCGATGAAAGACGAATCTCATAATTTTAATCGGAAAGTACGCACAAACCATTAAAATTTGATCATGCGCTAGGTAGCAAACTTGCTCTCTTGCCTTTGCAGGCTAGCCTAAGTAAGGGCCTTGTAGTTTCAATGTTAGGTACAACCTGAAAGATATTATAGCATATTGAATGGTGTAATCCGAAAGATATTATGCAATTGACTTGTCATATAACTTTAGTGGTGTAAGCAATACCTGAGGAATTTCCAATCGTTGTTGCAATTTTCTTGGTTGCCTTCAATTCATGTGTGAGAGCCTACACCCTCCAAGACCTAGGGTTGACTTGACGCAACTTGCTCCAATGAAACAATTATCCAGTTGTTCTTCTAGAAGGAATTCTTGAGGGGGTGATGTGGCGCGGTCTTTAGACAGGTCTATGCTTTCATCAACTTAGAGATTCTTCTTGCTCTCCACAACCCTCTTGTTTCCTTCCATTCTTGTGAACCTTGTAATCTTCACACCCGCCAGATGTTATGCTACCTAAGCCCTGTCCCTAGTCCCATCCTCGGAATAACGGTCTCATTCGTCGATTCCTTCGCCTTAGTTATCTAACGAACTCTCGAACAAAAACTAGGAATCATCTTCCCAGTTGCGGAAATCTCTGCGTCTTCGCCTTGTGTCCGCCGCTGAACACATGCTTAGCTTAGTCCACCCTTGACAGTCTGTCTGACTTTTTTAGCATTTGAACATGAAGAGTAAGACGACAAGACGATGGGATCTTGGTCTTCTAAATCGAACGAGGAAGTATACAATTATCTGGGACATGGACATAATATACGCACTGTTGCAATATTGTTTATGGTCCCCTGACTGGTTTATTTTCTGTTCCCCTAAAACCAAAAATCTGAGGCTAAATTCTTATTGTATTATGCGAGAAGTAAATTAGGTCGGCTCAAGCATGGGATAGAACTTGTTCCGATGATGATCGCATTGCAATGTACTTGCAACATAGTTACATGATAAAGCTCCCCAAGTCGAAGCATCGACTATGATGAGCAAGTTTATAATTAGATCGCTAAACTTTATAACAATGAAAAACTGTTGAAATAATTTAATTCCTTTTCTTGGATCGATTCAACAATGGCTAGCAATAATGTTTTCCCTGTGAATTGCATTTTAGGGACGAATGTTCAAGTCGAAGAATCTTGTGGTGAGGTTTTTGTACTCCTTTATGAGATTGAGAGATTATTATGCGATAAACTTTCAAGGTTAAACATTGTGTCGCTTATTGACTTCAATTGAAAATCAAGTAATATTAAGAATGCTTGAGTGACTCAAGTGTGGGTATCCAATTTATTTCCTTATTTTGGTTATTATTATGTTTAATTGGTTGTATTCACAAAAAAAAAAAAAAAACTGTATTTAATGTTTAATTTCACTCTCTTTGAGGGAACAAAAAAAAAAAAAAAAAAGCCACGTATATAAAATTTCAAATAGTAAGTTTTAGAGATAATAACACAAATGATCCATAAACTTTGTTATAATATATAAAGTGGTTCTTGAATTTTAAATTTCAGTTTATGTTTAATCTAATATTGGACACTTTCATATAATTTAGGAATTAAATTGAACATATATTAAAAATTTAAAGGTTATATTGAATTAAGTAAAAATTTAAGGATGATATTATGCATCGAATTAAAATTTATGAGTCACGTTACATATCAGGTCATAATTTAGGAACCGATTATATCATTTTCCCCAAGTTGTATGATCCAATGAAATCAAAAGCAAAGTCCTATGCATTCACAATTTGAGTTCCAGGGGAAAAAGGAAGACAACAAAAGGTGGAGTTGGCAGGAAACAGAAAAGAGAGAACTCCTGTGATCGCCCGAAGCCCGAGGACACGAGTAAAGGGACAGAACCAGACAAAGGAGAGCAGCATAGCTCCAACAAACCCACCATCTATATTTACATGGCGAAGGCAAAGCTCCATTCCCCAACACCACCCACACGAGCGGTTCTTGATTCTTGCATGCACACCCTTCGATCTCTTCTCTTGCTTGCCCCCCTTTCTCGTTTCTTCTTACGCACAGACAGAGAGAGAGAGAGAGCGATATTAGAGGCTGATCAATGTCAAGAAAACACAGGGCTTCCGACCTGACCTGACCTCGCTTCTGTTCATATATCACATAAAGTGCGAAAAAGTGAAAAGAAAGTTGTTCTCTCTCCTGTTTTGGGTCATCCAGGACTAGGAGGAGGGCAGGAAAATCGCAGGAGGACCCATCTCTGTCCCCTGTCGTCAGCAGACTCAGCACTGTTCCTGGTCGTTCCAGTACGCTTGAGAGACCCCCCCCCTCTCTCTCTCTCTCTCTCTCCAACCATACCGTACGGCCGAGGAAAGAAAGAGAAAGGGGAGAAAGCAACGCGTTTCTGATTCATGTAACTCTTTAGTTTTTGTAGGTTTCTGGGTCCGACCAGTCCTCCTTCCGGCTCTTCTGAAGGACCGGCACCCTACTCATTAAAACCCCGCTATCCGAAAAGGAAGGGGCAGAGAAAGAGAACCCAGCTTTTCCCCTCTTTAGCAGGCGGTTCTTCACTAAAAAAGATGAGCCTACAACACGTAAAAACTGCCTTTAACCACTTCGCCGCCTCGCAAGGCATCGAATTTCTGTTGCCTCCTCCTCAGATGGTGAGTTTGGCAGTCGAGTTGGAGTCACTGAGGAGCAGGGCAGCCAAAAGGGCTTGCGGCGACGACGGTAGAGAAGGGTTCGTCTTGAAGAAGGGCTTGGATTTGAATGTGTGCGAGGAAGAGGCAGAGGCAGAGGAAGAGATAGAAACAGAAGAACAAGAGCAAGAGGAGGAGGGAGGAGCAGCAACTAAGGGCTCTGGTCCTGGAAGGAACAGCGGAAGAACCAAGGTCTGTGCAAGAGGGCATTGGCGACCTTCTGAAGACGCCAAGCTCAAAGAGCTCGTCGCCAAGTACGGCCCTCAAAATTGGAACTTGATCGCAGAGAACTTCCAAGGAAGATCAGGTACATCCCAAACTACGGAGAAGATAGAGCCCATTTCATCGAAAGAAGTCCCCTCAATCAAAGTCAAATGAAATTTGAATCACAAAAGCAAAAGAAGAAATTTTTTTACTCTTATTCAAAGAAATGATGATCGTTTCCTTGATTGTGCGGATATATTGCAGGGAAAAGTTGCAGGCTAAGGTGGTTCAATCAGCTCGACCCGAGGATCAGCAGGAAGCCCTTCAGCGATGAAGAGGAAGAGAGGCTCTTGACTGCACACAAGCTGTGTGGCAATAAATGGGCCATGATCGCTCGGCTCTTCCCCGGCCGGACGGACAACGCCGTAAAGAACCACTGGCACGTGATCGTCGCGAGGAAGCAGAGAGAGCAGTCCAACAACGCCCGCGGCAGGAGGAGAAACCATAAGCTCCTCCCTCGCCTTCAGACCAGGGGGCTCAATAACATCGCGTCGGCGGCGAAGATAAATCGTGCGTGCAGCGACTCCACGACAGTCTCGAGCAACTTGAACGAGTCCGCCGTGTCGACGTGCACCGACCTCTCCCTCACTCCTTCTTCAGCCAGAGCACCGCCTCTTATCTTCGCTCGGCCCTCGGAGTCCCGGATGGGTACGTTCAATCCTCGTCCCCTCAAAATCTGAACCTGTTAATCTCATATAATTTGACTTCTAGCACGTTTTAGTTCTACGCTGTCTGTGTTGAGATGTGAGTCCATGTCTCGTGAGGGCCCTCTTCGCTTGATTTGTTTGCTTTATGTGTATTTAGTTCGAGTCCATATCCTAGAATCTTCACTGCCTTATTTCTCTTTCCTGGTTTTCGTTTTCCGTTTCCTGAATTACTCATTGCAGGCTTGTCAGCTATAAGGCCAGCAAGGTTCTGCAACAACACCAGAGCAGGCGCCGATAGTGATGATCATAACAACAACAGTCCTAGGACACAAGGGACGGTCACCGTTGGCCAAGAAGCCGATCACTGTGGAGCCTCGGACACGAACTCGGACGCCTCAGCGGCCGAGTTCATGTGCATTGGCAATCGCGGGAACAATCACATGAGCCTCTCCCCAGTATCTGTCGAAACCGAGGAGAGCGGGACTGAAGACGACAAGATCGACTTGCCCTTCATTGATTTTCTTGGAGTTAACGCTGCCTGAGCCTGAGGCTGGCTCCTAGCTCTGACTGTGGTGCTTCGGTGCGCACAGAGAGAGAGACAGAGACAGAGACAGAGACAGAGGAAACTGGAAAATGCACTTGAGTGCGAGTTATATTATTGATAGTTCAAATCAATTACTAGTTTACTGTAATAGCGAGACTTTGAGTTACCAGCCACTGTCGTTTTCTGTCAGCACGTGTGTCACGGCATAAGGAAAAAAGCCACAAATTCGCCTTTGAGATAGCCTGCAAATCGAGGAATGAACCCACGCCGATGATCTACGGCATGGCCCTATTACCGCAAGACCTTTGCAGTCAATATAGTTTAACCTTTACTAGCAAGAACTCTCTCTCTCTTTCTCTCTCTCTTCATTGATTCATAATGGTATGAACATTCGCTGATGCATCTCAGTCGGGAAGCATTCTCCTTCCAGAAGCTCAAGCTGCTACACGAGGTAATGATGAACTCCTCAAGTGAAAAAGCATCATTAACCTAAGAATCTACGATTAAGTGCACAATCCATGTAATCCACAGAGCACGCAAACCAGATGAAATTTTACCAAGTGTGCACACTTCGTTGTCAGTAGGTGGCTTGATGCACACGTGTGCGAAGATCCAATAGCCTCGTGCAATAAACCTTTGAATGGGCAGCGTGCTACTTTTGACTTCCTGAGCACTTGGATGTACGTATAAACGAGGTCCACAATTTCTCGAACGACTGAGCAGTGCTCTTAAGGATTTTCATCTGATCCACGTTTGCGGGTCAACTTCGGAATGAACAGATGGACTGGGGTCTACGCCCGAACTGTGCCGAGAATCGTGCTCGAGCTTCGTCCGCGATCGTTCCTGTGGCCAAAGACCGACAACTGTGGTGTCACTTTCCGAAGCGAAAGCGAGAGGACCCTCCGAGGCAGGCCCACGTTTGACCGGAATTTCCTTCCTGGGAATGGAGGAGGCAGTCGTTTCGGATTCGATGTGTCCTCTTCTCGTAGTCTTGTTGAAAGACCTCCGAATTCCTTTTCACTTTCGGAAGACACAAGCCGACTCTTACGGCGAGGCGGGTTTGGGTCGGGGAATGACGCCTCAAACTCGAAGCTGCTCGGTATCAACTTCCTGAATCTGCTCGAGGCTCTAAATGCGGGAATCAAAGCCCATGTCTAGATGGCCACGGGGAGACTAGATCCGTTCCTCCTCGAGCTCGGCTTGTCCTCTGAATTCTAATCGATTCTGTTACCGAAGAAAGAACTGGAAAGAGAAAAACATGATAAATTTCTACTTGATCGAAAATGAGATTTGCTGGATAAGGTATGTTCGCGCGACAACCCTACCCGGGACATGGAATGAAAGGGCGATAATAGAACACACGAACACCAAAGTGATTTCCTAATGTGAAGGTTTCATATCAACTTAATTCTCGATGATTTCGTAAGTGGTCGTGTTCCGTGCGACTTTGGGCCTGGGAGGAGGTACAGTAAATTGGGAAGCTGGTCAGCACACAACGATTGGACTAAAGCGCTTTGCTTCCAAGCCCCAATACTCCACAGGCCCATCGCTTGGACACCTGGCCTAAACATACGAATGAGGTAAGTTTCCTTGTATTTCTTCAAGGCGATTGACACAATGAGTTGAAAATCACTATTGACGGTTGCTTAAGAAGCAACTTTTTCGCCCATAGGTGAAGGGGAAAAAGAATTATTCTGATTATGTAAAGATCATAGGGTCTTTAATGTCATATTTCTCAGACGGTCCATTTACTTTACTTAGTCAAAGATATGTTATGCAGTTAAGGACAAGATGATTTGTAACCAAAAAAAAAAAAAAAACTTTAGCCGGATTTCATTCGGTTTTGTTGGGTAGGAATTGGATCTGCCACATCATGTTTCTTGAGACGCGGAGATTGAATGTGCTATATGTGATTGTATATAGTTAGTAACTAGATTTACTTTACTAGAAGATAAATCTCCCTTTTAAAGATCGGTTGTATAGTAATCTCTTTGACTGGTGGACCGTGTCATATGAGAGTCTCATTTCTTTTCCATAAAATGCGTGCTTGTTTATAAAGATTGATGAAAGGAGGAGTTTTTTGGTGGTATGGTAGAGAGAGTAGTGAGAGCATGGTATATGTGCAAGTGGGCATGATTTTACCTACTCCTACTCTCAAATATATGTTTCCATTTATTATGAATTTTTAGTTAATTTTTAAGTGAGCTTAGCATTGTGTGCATTTATAACATTGACATAAAAAGTCGTGGAAGTAGGTCCAGAAAATGGTAAATGTAGTATAATCTATTCAAGTCTTGAGTAGTAAAACGATCATCAAAACTTATAAAATTGAAATACGTGAGAGATGAAACACGATTATCGATTTGCGCATCCGTCCATTGATAGGATGGCCTATAAAATAATGAATTGAGGATAAAAAAAAGAGTTGCGCCCTTAAAATTAGAAAGTTCTATTCGTTTTTCTGATAACATAGACACGTCACATCTCAAATGTTATGCGCATTTCACTTTTTAATTATCCCTTCAATATAATTTTGTGATGAGATCATTAATATACATTTTAGTATTTTTTATGGTGTATTTAGTTTTGCTCCATTAAAAAATAAAAATTATGGCGGAATCCATGTGATTCTTTTCGGATACTACATATTATATCCTATTATAGAAATTTGCATAAGATTGTATTATACACTTCAATTTAATTCTTTAGATTAACGATATGATTTAAATTTGAAATGGAATTACTATGTTTTAGCTGTTTTTTTTTTTTGGTAACTAAGAAATCCGCCTGAGTCCCCTTGTGGGCTCACAAGGCCTGCCAGTGCCCGATGGCACCGTAGGACCGATGCCTATAATTCAAGGGAGACTAGCATAGGACTCCAACACCATGGCCCCTCAATTACAACGTGTTAGCAACGCATGGATTTGAACTCTCGACCTTGGCGATGAAGGAGAGACTCTAGTACCAACACAGTTGCCCATGATTGGGTTGTTTTAGGTGTTGGTGTTCGTTAAACTGAAGTAAATGAATTCTTATCCTGCAACTGTTTTCTCTTATGCCAGATTTCGTAAAATAATAACAACATTTAGCTACGGTAAACTCTTATTCCGCATTGCAGAGTGGTAAACACACTAGTTTCGAATTAAAACAAGGATTTCAGCTTTTCCCTTCTTCTTTTTTTCTCTGCTTTTTCATCGGTAGATAAAATTATTCCATCTCTTAAAAATAATGTGAAAAGCTTTAAGTGATTCTACATTCGAATCTATATATTTTTAAACTTGAGGTACTCAAATTTTAAATGAAATGTAAAGGCGAAAAATATATAAGGAGAAACCACCGGCCGAAGCATAAACTAATACCTTGCTGCAGTCATTAACCGACATGAACTAATTAATCCAATTCCCTCCTCACTCGGGTCAAAAGATGATAAAAACAAACCCTAATCTCCGTACAAATCCCATGTTCTATTGCCAATTTTCCACCGGAAATCCTTTATATATTAGGATCAATCATGTGGATGATCCTGGTCAAACCGACGACTGTGCATTAACCAGCTCTATGCTTGGTATATTTAATAAAAGAGAAATTGCAATTATCTTTCAATTTCGTCCCGCCCCTCATTCCAATGCTCCTTTTATATTTAATTTGCCGACCCATTTTACTTAACAAATAAAGTAACATCAACATAGTAATTTTATATTCATTCACGGAAGCAAGTTGGCCACAAGTAGGGGGAATCGATCACGATTTCCTGAGCTTTCAAGAAGAGGCAATTACAAACCCAACGTTTTCCAAAAGGAGCATACTTACCTCATTAGATGAAAGATTAAGGTTCAAAAGTACAAATTTGGCTAGGTGGGTTTTGGGGTTGTGGTGATATTGTACGTGATCGCACACTATGCTCACACATTTGGCTCACATGCACATGCAATTGTATATATTAAAGATGTTGAACTGGGTCTACTTAATGTTTCTCCAAACCCTAGAAAACTTTCCCAAGCTCTAGCCTTGAAGAAATCATAATAAACGTGAGAGAGAGAGAGAGAGAGAGAGAGAGAGAGAGAGAGAGAGGGGACTCTTCACATTTCAATTCATGGACATGTTTTATCGAAAGAAAAGAAAACAGCAGACTGAATTAAAAACTGAGCGAACAGATTGGATCCCCAAGGAATTAATGTTGACCGACCTGTTCTCCGGTCAACATAACGATGGTTAGGTTTCATGTGATTTAATGGAACCGGCATCTAGAAAAACCCTAGAATCTAACGCGGTCAAAAAATCAAATTTTTTTATTGAGTTGCCAACCAATAGTCGTAAGTGAGAACCTCACCCCCACATGGGTATTTCTCTGTTAGCGAGCCCTAATATTTTGTGAGGGAAAACGCTTTTTAGTGTTAATTACGAAGGGGCATAACAAACATCCGTCCCCATTCGATTGGTTATAGTGGTCGGTGTCCGAAGCCAAGTTGCGAATGCTTTTTTAATTGGCTCTTGAATTAGGACCAAGTGAAGATTCTACACGTACTGGCCATGCAGTTTTTCATCAACATCTAGGACGGAGAGACCTTCTATGTGAAAGTGCTCGAAGATGTCAAGACACGCAAGTGTCTGTAGTCCTTAATTCTTGCTGGAGATTGGCCCGCTGTTTCTAAAAGAGTTGTTGGTACATGAGTTTTACATCAACTGCTTTTGACTCAGTGCATCGATCTTTCTAAACTTCTTAGTTGATTTAACATTAGCTATTCTCAGTTTTTGGCTGATTATAATCGATTCTTGCTTAAGATCCTATTGTTTACAAGTTCCATTTGATGCATACGACTTGGTTTGTTTGTCGAATTTAGCAATGTGACTTTTCATTTGTGATCTGATGATTGTATGGTTGGGCTGACTACGATCATTTGAGTGGTTGAGCTCAAAAGCAAATAGTTATTTACCTCGATTTTAGTATTTGGAGCTTTCTAACGTACCAAATGTTAAATGTACTTTGGTGAAGCCACATACAGGATTTAAGATCAATGTAAACTCCTATAAATGGAGGGTGGGCAAAAAGACAAAGCTATCTGTAATTTTCGAGTGAGTCTTTGGGCGTGTGATGTGAAGGATCTGTCTTTTATTGGATCGACGAGATGGACTTAATTTGATGCACATAAAAATTCGCTAAAACTTGACCAAAGTAGAAAATCAGAAAAAATCAGAAAAAAGGATGTGACTATTGCAAACCATATTTCACCTTATTTATATGAATATAATGATAGTGCCATTAATCATCTCACTCTGTCGAGTTTATCTTTGTGACATTGAATTTGCAATGGGAAGTGTCTTGTTCGAGAAATACAAAATTAATAATCATGATACCACACCGTCCATGGCAATTGACAATCATTACCAAAACCTAAAATGAAAACATCTAAAATGAATGGTGTCCACGTAGTAACATATAAAAAAGAACCAATGCACTTGATTAAAAATGTCATGATCCTTGACATGATTAGAGAAGCGGCGACATTACTTATGCAATCATGTAGTTCGTAGCTTGTCTGAACTCGTAACAAATTCATAAAAGATCTAGCGATGCCAAAAGTTCATGAATTTAACAATTCTCACTTTCTGCAGCCACATATGCATAGCAACAACAGTCCAAAGTATCTAATTAAGAACAGTATTTTATGTTGCTTTGTCGGAATGGATGATGGTATCATCTTTTGGGAGAACAAGTACTCGATTTCAGGTTTGCCCTTTTACATAAGTTTTCTATGTGCAATGTACCTAACTAGCTTAAGAGACATACAATAACATTGAGGGGATAAAAAAGAAAAATAAATTAAAGTTTGTGTCCATTGCAATTGCTCAAAGGCCATGTAGTAACTTTAGTGAGGAAAAACCAGAGACAGTAAAACATCAATTTGATTATGTCTGCTGAGCAATGATAGAAAACTTTATGTCGATGGTTTTAACCACCAACTCTCTCACTAAGCATCGAACCAAGAGTGAATAAGATTGCTTGTAGAAAAAGAAAGTTGGCACTGGTAGTGTTGCTTACAATTGCTCTTTAGAGATTTTATTAACTCGTGCTATGAGGCGCACTTATAAAGTAACTAAATAAGAAATAGTTACGGTTTTCAATGCATTAGTGTGAAATTGTAATTTGTATTTTGAAAATTAAAGTTTTATTCAAGAAGTATGGACTTAAATATTTGAGAGGCACTTGTTAACAAAATTACAAATCGAGAACTGATAAATTGATTGCAACACCATCCTCCAAGCTAATGGTGAGTTGCATGTCTTACACACGTATTCTCTTCCAATCCAATTCAAATCTTAGGCCGTAATATACAGCAAGCAAGCACGCCATATCCTCAAAGTCTTGTATCAAGTCATTTGCGTATCAAACTTATTAATTTGCACTCAACAAGTAGAATAGTGATAGTATTATGATTGCAGTACAATTAATTGAACTATCAAGTCTTAGCCCAAATACATGTTGAGGAGCTAATACTGTCATCCTACGACTTTTAAATCATATACAATCTATTTCATCATTTTGATTATTTCAGTTTAAAGTTTCCATTAATGTCATCACATTTAGAAATTAATATCTGTTATGTTACTACTTAGTGAAATTAAATGCAATTTCTCCATAGACGACATCAAGATCTAACCACGACTGCAGTTAAAATCTGATCATTCTTGCAAATAGATTTCAACAACACTCTAACCATATCGACAAAGAGATCATCCACCCATATATATACTATTTTCATCTATAAGCTCTCCGGCGACTGGTGAGGATTCCTCCCTTGCATTTCTCGTGTCATAGATTAGCATAATATCAAAGTGTCATGAAAGTTTTTTCTAATGACATAAACCGTGATATCAAACTCAAGTGTATCGCCTTTACTAAGTTTGCATATCTTTCTTAAATGTTGCCTAAATCAGTCTTGCAGAGCTCAATGCGCTACATCCAACATTGAGGAATTCTAACTGGTCCTGAGAATTCAGCTTTTCTTGCTACTGATTTATTGAATTAGTCTTTCAAATAGTTTCATCATGAATCTTCAAGATATCATGGTTCTTGAACTGGTTATTGAGACCACGTGATTGAAATTACTTGATTTCCTTGTTCGATTACATGAAATCATAATAAATCACACAGCCGGCCTTGCACACAACAAATTACATTCATTTGTGTTTCTGCAAATCTAACTCGACTTCATTGATCAAGATAGCGCTTGTATGGAATTTGGCAACAAAAAGAGTTGAGAATTGCGAGTAATCAGCTTAGAAAATCATCCTTTCACATGTCATTCTAATGTAACATTCGCTATGAATACAAGTTTTAATTTTCAACATGAAGAAAGTCAATATGTACGTACGTGAGAGGAAACGTTAAGAGCTACGGGGATTCAAGTGTCTTAGGAGCGGTATCCTATCAATTAGACACTTGGTATTGATCTTTGCTAGTTCTCAAAAACCATCTGTGCACGTGAATTCTGATTTGCCCTATTAACTCGCATACGCATTAACGTTTATATTCACCATGCCGGCATGTAAGAGACCATTAAAGTTAAATGCCATCCCGTCATCGCCCCTAAAAATGGTTTCAAGAAGCTTTTTACATATAAATACATTATCTGCTAACGATAGTTTAAACTTTAACATAGAAATCTGTACGATTAAGTAGCCGTAATGTCCCGAGGGAGTCACCAACACCGGTCGCCTCCCGACCTTTTTACTGATAAAGAAGAAGAACTCATCTAACACCACGATGTGGCCATGGTTCATGTATAGCTTCATCAATTGTCCTTGGTTTAACGCAACTTAAATCCAGGTTACCTTGGGAAACAAAATGGCAAGTACAGACCATTTCCACCACAAAAACTTACAAGTCTGACTAATAGTACAACTCTTCATTCACTTCGAAAAAAAGGTTTCACATACATTTATGACAAAACTTTGCAAATCTTTAGAAATCTGAACATATAAGTGCTCATTAAATTGATGAGACGCAAAGCACGAGCGTGACACCTCTGTCTATCTGTCTGTCCGTCTCTCCACCCTTCCCTTCCTCGTGTCAATAGAGATTGTTGATTGTCGACTCTCTGATATCACGATTGTAATCACCCAAAGGCTTGATTGAAATGATCCCTCACATGCGTAGCTAGGCAGGTGTTCTCAGACATCGGTGCACGTTCAGATCCTCCTTATGTTGGTCTTGAAACCTGCACACAAAAAAAAAAAAAAAAATGTTACAGTGAGGTAATAACCGGAATTGTTATTAAATGGATACATACATTTAGAGAATTAGCGGGACAGACAGGAGACTCTTGCTTATGTCGCATGGTTGCCAGGTGGCTTTCGTGCGTTTCCCCTTGGGGGGGTGGAGATCACTCTACTATTCTCAATTTAGGAATCTTAACAATTCATAGAGTGATTGTACGTAAACAGTACTGTATGACTTCTGTTTTGGAATATGAATGTCAGATACATTATACAACGGCACTTGGACATTGTTCATGGGTTCACTTGAGAAAAAGGAGATGAAAAAAAAAAGAAAAAAGAAAATGAAAAGAGAAGATTCCTAGCTAGAGCCTGCTTAATCATCACTACAGAAAAAAGTGGCTAGTTTTGTCTCCATGTTTAAATGCACAATCAGATACATGTCCTATAATTAAGGCAAATGTTCTGCTATGAACCAGGAATCAAATGGATAATGATGATTAAATCCCTATTAATTTAGACTCTCTCCTCTCTCTTGGTCTCTAGATAAAACGAACCTCAGCCCTAATTCAAAAAGCATAATAGAAAGTACAGAAGGCGGTGATAGTGATCGTCTCTACATGCTTGTTCATTGATTCAAGACATATTCAGTTAATTAGTGTTTCCTGTGATGCTGATGTGCCATATTGAAGGTTAGGACAAGATGGTAATTTGCAGAATTGTACTAACTGATGTTTAATCTGTTTCTAGGAGAAGTGGAATTGGGTTAAACATCATAACTAGCCCCCCAATTCCTCTTAGTTAATTAGAATTTGTTAATTTATATGTTTAGCACAGAGATTCGTTGCACAATATAATAAATACATGATGGACATATATCTGCCAACATGATTGAATTACCAGGAAGTAACTTTCACCATGCTCCAAGCTTTGCATCAAATAGCCATACTCGTTTGTGGGAACGGGAAGACCAGACGAGTGAACCAGAATCGCATCTTGACCGAATGCCGATTTCATGTCTAGTGGCCCTCTTGGGACTTCTGTCGGCACGCCATTGATGAACACTGTGATTATTCCTGTGAAGATAAACACACACCAAGCACAAAACAAGATAGGGGTTAGTCAAAATAAGACCCATTTGTTATGAAAAAGTCATCAAAGAAATTATATATGTCAGAGTTCTTTTTTTTTTTTTTTAATTCTTCCCAACGGTATGTGGAAATTTGCCGACTACGAACTATTCAAGCATATAAAAATGTTCTTTCGGAAGTCACTCTCTCAGTCAGAAAAGAAAAAGAGGGAAAACCGTATCCTGCGGAGGGAAAGTTAGGGTTCCGCATGCGAATTAAATTAAAAAACCCAGAGAGGGATTATGGCAGCTTTCTATGATATGGATGTGTTTTCTTGGTTCTCAGAGACTATTACAGTAAAAAGTCTGCAACCTCATGAGTTGAGCCAAATCTCTCTCTTGGGCAACCTAGTGAACTGTTTTTTTTTTTCTCTCGTATAGGAAAGCTTGTGGACAGTTTGACAAGAAGAATACCAAGCGCGAAGGGCCTAAACAAATGGTGACAAGAAAATTCTGGGAACTTAATTTTGGAGCAAATGACCAAGCTAAGCTCTAAAAATGAAATTCTGATAGATTCTTGCCGGTACCCCCCCCTAAAAAAAACGACAGAATTAAAGGACACTATCACAATTGATTTACCAGATTGCTGATGATAGTGCATATTTGGAGCCTCAGGATGGCTCAAGAATGAAGAAGCTAGACCCGCAGTGCAGTTCTGGTCACTTTCAGGAAATCCCACATGATGATGACCCCCAAAGCTTGGAAAGAAACTGTCGCTAGCCTCTTGACTTATGACTCCGCATGAAGAAGAAGAAGATGCTGACCCATAAGCACTGTAATTAGAATAAGGCGAGCATGACGACCCATAAGATGCAAGACCCATGTTGGAACTTGAGTTTCCATCATAACACTGATGATGAATTGCACCCTCAGCTTGCTGGCCCTGATAATTGTTATTCCTCTGCTCGGCCGCGGCGGTGGCAGCAGCCAGGCTGGCGGCCTGCATCTGCCGCTGGCGGCGGCGGGACCTCGACCGCCTGTTCTGGAACCAGTAGAAGACGTTGGCGTCACCGACCGCGCCAAACTTCTCGAGCAGCTTCCGTATCCGCACCGTCTCGTCCTTGGGCGGGTTCACCATCCCGCTGTTGAAGATGGACTCCAGGATCAGGATCTGCTCGGGCTTCGGGGTCCACCGCGAGCGCACTGGCTCGCCACCGCCTCTCTCATGGCCGTGGCTCGGGCTGCCATTAGGTTCTTGGCTCTGATCTTCCATGGGAGGACCCCCAAAGAAAACAAGAAGGGAAAAACTAAAAGAATATTACACAAGGGAAGGAGAGAAATATATTATAGTTCTTGGGAAGCTGCTAAAACCAAGGCGAAGGGAGAGAGAGAAAAATTAATAACGTGGAGCGACCTTGAACTTGCACCGAAGCATCTAAAGAGGAGTGAGAGCTATATAAAGGGCAAAAGGGAATGTCATGATTTTTCATTGAATAATTACGGTTTCACCCTTGTTGTTTGGCACCACAACAGGCACCAAACTCTTGGCTCAAGTTTCTCTTGTTCAATGTACCAAAGTGCGTGGGACAAAATATATATTTATATAGTTGGAACGAAAGCGTGTGGGCGCGGTGTTGTTTTTCGGTTCCTATGTACATGTTGTCTATAAGTCAACTTACTCCACTCCGACCATCCTAGTTGATTGTCAAAAATTCACAGTGGAGAGAGAGAGAGAGAGAGAGACATAATCATCATCGCAACCTTCTCAAATTCAACACGAAGTGACGAAAAAGCGAAGATCCGGCGTCAGCATGTTTCCCCTGAGGATGAAAACCGAACATGCAGCTCAACAAAAGGTACTTCGTTTTCTCTTTTGGCCCTTCAAGGTTTTCCGGCTTTGATGATCTGACCGAACCCAGTTGAAATCGAGTTAATTGGGAACCAATTACCGCACTCTGAAAACATTGGAGTTATTCTATTGAGGGCAAATTGGTACTCCGTCAAAGAAAATCGTGGGTACCATGTTAGTTTCTTGTTTTTCTACTCAGTTATCTAGCTGAAATTATATGATCTCGTTATAAGAATTCGAGTGGGAAGGATGTCCGGGACCAGTTCCTTGAGCAATGAACTCAAAATTAGTGATTCATAGCCATATTGGGGTTCTGTCCTCCTAGGACTCTCCTACTTTGAGTCCATATGCGTCTGAATTTCCCTTTTGAGTTTATCCGTGGCATTGTAGTTCGTTCACGAGTCATTTCTTAGCAGAATATCATTGGAATGCGCCCTCATATGAAAGATCTACGGTATAATCAATAATGCACCACTCAAAAGATCCTCGAGGGTTGGAATTTGAGTTCTATCCTAGGTAGTCGCTACGCATTAGTACAATAATTAGCCGCTATTAATTTCTTTCGCCCTATCTATACGTTTAATATAGGCACCCAATAGTACTAGTGGGAAACTTTTAATGAACCCTTTAATATATGTAATGCCCCTGGATGGGATGCTGATGTCACTAAGGTTGAGATTCCATTTCTCAAAGATAGTCCGCATATTTAAGTGATCAAGAAAGAAGTGCCTCCTTCAAATGATTTAATGTAAAGCACTGTACTTCAAGTCTCACATCAAATGGAAGTGACGTATTTCTTAATGCAAAGCAGATCCATCTCCAATCATCTTCTAAAGCGCTTTCTTTGGGAGTTTGGCTCGCATTTACTGGCCAGGATCACGAGAAGCGGTTTTAAAGTAACTATTCCAGCAAGAAGGATGGAATCCCGATTTGGTGTGCTCAGGGCCATATATACGTGACACTGATATTATCAATGTGGATAAGGCTATATGGAACTTGGTGTGAATCAAGTCGGGATGTGTTATATAACGATGAATTTCGTTTGTACAATAATTAAACACTTCTGTAGCACAGGAAATATTAAAAATACAGTGCAGCAGTAAACAATTAACAGATGATGTCTCAATTTCAAATTAGATTCAATCATTTAGGAGATCGGCACTCTGTTTTTCCAAAACTCCTGCATTTTCTCTTCGAGGTTGCATGGGAAAATAACTGGCAAGAGGTGGTCAGAATGGTAAATGTCCAGAGACGTGTATAAGGGGAGAAAAAACTAGGGTTTTCGTTTCTGTGGCAAGCAAGTGCATGTGAAGCTATGCATGGAAAGCTGGGTCGAACCCGAAAAAAAAAAAAAAAAAAGAAAGAAGAAGAAAAACCCTACCATTATTTTATACCAAGAATGGTTAAGAAACCGTGCGCTATTATTTATTACCCGTGACGTTGAGCAAACATGGCTTACAGTGGAATTCATGAGAAACTCTCTGCAAGAAAAAAAAAATTAAAACAGAAAGAAAGCAAGAAAACAAGAAAACGAGAAAGACAAGTTTTTAAATAATAAACGAGAGGAGGGTAAAGAGTCTCAAAGGGTGGCTTAAAAGTCGAACAGGTTGCTCACATCCCCATTCATACAGATTACATAGAAGGTTATCTATGACTTATATCTGTACATAAATATTAACACACGTACAAAGGGGCAAAAAGTTAAGATAAAGAATGGAGAGAAAAAACAAACAGCGACCGACTTTGCGTCTCAGACGCGGTTTTCTGTCTCTCTGACAGGCAGCTCTGCAGATGTTTTTGCCTTCGGTTGTAAGGATTCTTCCTTGGATTAGATTTTAGATTCCCACCCACGTACGGTCGCTATCTTCTATACTTGAACCAACACGGGCACGAGTGAAAAGACACGGTCACTCCCTGTTCATGCATCTTTTTGAAGTAACCTGGTACTTTCTCCCCTTAGCTTCATGAAAAGCCCTGAAATGGTGGACTGGACTGTGCAACACACAACCTTTTTCCACTTGCATGTGTTGGGAAAAAACAAACAAAAGGGTCCTCCAAAAAAGAGACGGGTGTATACTACATTGTTTGAGCATTGCTGGGGCCAAAAAAAAAAAAGAAAACAAAGAAGAAATTTTGAATTAATAGATTAAATTTACAAAATGATGCGGAAAACTCCGAATTAGTCGTATTATATTGAGCGCTTAACATGGTCTTTTGGCGTTAATGAAGTTTTATGTCTGGCATGATTTGTCTGGAACCGGGCATTTGTGCTTTGGAGTGTTGGGATGTCCAGTTAAATAGGACAAGCCAGAGTACATGTGGACTGTCTCCCTATTCTTTAGCAAAAGATCATGGACCGTGTGTTTCCCAGGTAGTCATCGACGACCAATTTGTTGCATCCCTTTTGGATTCATTAGCAGTTGTATTATATGTTTAATTGGGTTTTTCGGTTTAGGCATATGTCTAATAGCTGTATTGCTCACATTATCGAAAAATTTAATACAAATCACATCTAATTCCCATCTCAAGGGACTAATGCACATACATATTCTTCCTTACAATTCGATTTAAATGTTATCGATTTCAATGACAATCCTTGGTTTCAAGTCTTGACGTTCCATCTTCTGAAAAATTACTGCCCTGGCTTCTCTTGGTTGGTGTTTTCTTGCTTTTGATGTAATTACAATTCACATTTTGCTTGTGGATTAGGAGGCATTAATTTGTAGGCAAAGCAGCATTATCCATTCATAGGGTTAGTACCGCACCTTCCTTCTATAAAAACTTGTTAAACCCAGATGATATTTGTTTGCTTATTTGAAAAATCTCATCGATACTGGATATTGAAGATCAAGCCAATCAAAATAATTTTATATGCTAAAGATAATCAGCGCAAGTGGATTTATGTGCCTAACAAGGTAGTCATAATGGATTATTCTTACTTTTCCCTTTCTGGAAAAGTGGGTGATGTTCAATACTTAAGATGGTAGTCGAGTCGAATGAATTTTTATTGGATTCTCTTTTCCAATTGTGGAAAAGTAGTTGACATATAATAATCTTTAAAAAGAGGCTTCAACATGCATATGAAACGGAGCTGCATTAACTCTTGCCAGAATATTTTGCTCCGAGATCTCGTGATAGCCGTTCTAGAGTCAAAGTAGTGCTCCACTTGGCAAGTATAAGCTCAATTTCATGTCCCCATCTCTACATCTCGATTTAATAAGAAAAAACTGAAATGCAACCTTTAAGCTAAGATTGCTACCCAAATATTTTGTGGATTATGGTTGCCATATGTTACTGAAATATGAATAAAATAAAATGGTAATGATATTAACCTTCTTAATAAAAGTGGAGTGTGATTGCACAAGTCTCTCACAAATTCTGAATTATTTAAATAATTTTCCCACCACCCAACAACTTAAACTCATTTTCTAGAATGAATTATTGCACTCTCTTATCCTTCATTGTGCATGTTTTCCAATCATTTTTTTGCGCACGTATAAATGTTTTCCATTTTTACTGGAAACGTAGGAACTCGAGTGGATGTAACACTGTATTGTTAATTAGCTACCCTTCACATCAATTTGTACTCTTAATTCTTCTGCAATTATGAATGGGTCATGTTTGACACCTTTTACGATTTAAAAAAAAAAAAAAAACAAGTGAGCTTAAGAATTTTCAGGAAGACTAACCCTAAATGATAACGAATCTCCTATTTTAAGTTATTGTATGGATGACACATTAACTATCTTGAAATCGATAGTCCAAATTCATCTAACAAACAAAACCCTAATTTCAATCTCTTTCTCCCTCTCCAAACCCCCCAACCCCACCCCCCAAAAAAAAATCTTTATCCTAATTGACTAGTTCTTATCGTCAGCCATCCCACCCCACCGCCACCGAGCCACCGTTGCATCAACCAAGCACCTCTCTTTAGCCCCCACCAGCGGTGGAACTGATGACTCTCTTTCCTATATTACAAGAAAACTACCGATATTCTTAACTTCATAACATGTTGCTGCTTGACTCCAATTAAAGAAGTCATCATCAAGAAAACAGGTAGGATGGAAAACGGGTGCCTAATAAACAAAGAAACGAGAGAGAGTTTTCGCGCATTTCAGCTTGCGCAGGATCCATAAATCACACAAATTTAGTAAATCTTTTGACTCAAAAGCATGAAGTGGCTAAGTAAACCCCCACACACTTGCAATCGATTAATCTAATGTTTCGAACTACATTTGAAGAGGTTCTCTACGTGTCAAAAGCAGAAACGAAGGTCCGTCCGGGGTCTCTCGGAAAACATGGATTAGGACCAAGATAAACATGTCTTTTTCTATTGAACATCGACAGAAAAAGCTCTCTCACGAGGAGGAGGAGGAGGTTTGGTAGGTTACCACCTCGGTGACTTTTACAAGGTTGGGTCTAGGGCTTTGGAGTGTATCCATAAATGGAAAACTGCCTACTGAGCTGACATGGGGTTGAGCAGAGGAATCTTCACTGTTGTTGTCAGCCTTTGTTTGCTTCCCTTTCCCTAGTGTGGTTTTCACACCCACCCTCAGCCACTCAGTCCCTCGCCATTTCTTTATTCATTTTTGTTAATCTCTTTTGTTGTATTTTGGTTTTCTTTGGTTGGCCTTTTGTGTTCCTCTAATACGTGGGATTGATTTGATATGTCTTTTTACCTGCGAAAGGATGGCTACTGTTCGGGGTCGGCAGTGTGAAAACCATCGCGTCACCCCTTTCTTGGCCGTCTGATTCGCGTTCGCCTTTCGACTGAAGAAGGAAAAAAATGACTTCGGTGGGGTCTCTCATTTTCCACTTTCTATGATCCCGAGACACGTGTCTTTAGATCCCGTTGTTTAAAAATCCATAAAAACACCTTTAAAATCTCTAGAATCGAAGTGCTTAGGCCTTTAACTCTTATTTACTCATAGTTTGTGGAATTGAACAGATGACCTCGGATTTCTCGGTAAAAAGTCTCTGAAAGCTGCAAGTCTGAAGTCGAGAATATCGTTTTATTCTATCAGGCCATTGAGATAATAGGGATAAATTGATAGTTACTTTTGTGCGACGGGAAAATATAAAGAGATAAAATTGATGCATTTTTATTTATTGATGTATGAGTTTTCACTTGAAAAACTTAAAAAGATATCAACATGGAAAAAAGGTGCAAACATCTTCGCTAAAATTTTGTCAAGAGATAGAGTAGGAAGTTTATGTTTATGATGAGACATAAACCTTTTGTGAAAAAGATTACTAATTTTCTAAATAAAGAAGGCATTGCATAAGTCATGTAATCAATTGTAAAAAGTGGCTAGAGAGAAATGTTAATTATCTATTGAGAGGATTTTCTTTCTTTTATTTGCAAGTTTAGGCCTGGTAGATTTTGACATTTCATTCAAAAAATCATATTGGATAGAACGGGGTCAATGAATCTTTTCGACTTTAGGCTTTGCTAAATGCAGTATGTCATTTCGCCCAAGAATTGATATCGAAGCTCCCAACCTTCAACATTTCAGGCAAAATGGGCAAATGTTCACTAGACCTTAGAGTCTTAAATTAAGTTATAGCTTAATGAAAAGAACCTCCATGGCAGCAATTTCCAAGCAGAAAGCTTATTGCCCGTTTCATGTGATTCAACTCCTTTCCGGAGAGGTCGATCATTGTGTGCATGCGGCAAATCTTGGGTATCTTTTTCCATATTTCATGGAAATGCAAAAGCAACCAAGCATGCTTCCTAAATAAAGATGTCCCCCGATGGAGCGGCCGATTAGGCCACCATGTCTCTCTTGTCGCTCCTGCCTGACTTTTGAAAATCTTGCATCGCCAGGCTAATATAGTAATGATGGGAGGTGGGAGTTGATGGGATCGATATGTGCAACAATTCTTGACTTTGCCTAGACTAACCCACGAATTGCAAAGCCAATACGATAAATATATATATATATATAATCAGCAATTGCGATTCAGGGAAATTCTTACTTTCTCTATCTATTTTGTTTTTTCCTTCAAAATAACGAAAAGCACTCTTGAAAGGTGCAGAGTTTAAACATTATCTCTAAATGAGTGACACAATCTTTCGGATAGCAGTAGTCCCTTGCCGATCAGCACGCGTGCAACTGATTTTGCTATAAAGAGACGAAAGTTTTTGGAGTTGACTTTTTGAATGAAAATTTTAGTTTTTTCCTGATCATTATTTACCAATAAAGCAGTGGGTGGGAATTTCGTTCTAACAATAACGACACTATTATACAAGTGGATACCTAACTTGGGGTTAAAGGGGAGCTAATCTAATACAAAAGGCTCACATATAAATAAGTGATTTGTTAAGGTGCACAATGTACACGACAGAGGTGCTGGTGATTGAACAGAAAAAAAAGGTGTTGGTGAAAAAGCTTTCACACCGATGTTGGAAGTACACAGTAAAAACCCGATATTTTCACTAGATCTTGCCATGGAAGAACCCAAGGCCGAGTCTGTCAACATATCTAGCTAAACTCATTGCCACTCATAAGTTTAAGTTCATGAATTACAAGCTAATTAAGATATATTAAATGCTCAACACTACACTAATTTTTCGATACAGAACTTCTTTAACGGAACTAATACATACATCTCAACAATCTCCCTCTCAACCCAATGTTAAGTTCACTCCCCCTTAACTCAGGTATCCTTTTGCATTAGCATTATCTCAACTAGAAACTCATAACCATCATCAATTGCCAACTTGGGTTTACATTATCCATGGTGTCTCTCTCTCTAGTTAGTTGACCAAAAGTTCACAATCTTAGCTCACCAAACCAACTGTGATGGCAATTTTCACTCGAAACAAACGTTAATCATGAGATTTTTTCTTGAGATGTTTGCCAAATACCAAAATAGATTGAGGGGTGGAGTACCAATTAACCATTGGCTCTAATATCATTTATTGGAAACGTGCAGTAGAAGTCCAAGCTGTTATCGGGAGATTGCTAAGGAAGAGTCTAAATTCAAGTCTATCAACATTATAATTAGACTCACCTTCACCGATGGTTAAGCCAACAAATTATGAACCAACAAGGATAGTGAGCTACTCATTACTTTTACTAGTCCCCTTGTCTTTGAATGGATCTCTTAATTGTTGAGAGGGTTGCTCAAAAGCAATATATATGACATACTTAATAAAACTTACAAGTAAACCAAATACAGCGATGGCGATTAGGATTGTTGTTTCCATTATTATATAATTTCAACACCAAAATGGATCTATGATAAGACCATTTATTTACAACCGAATGGTATACAACCAAATGGACCTAGACCTTGTAATGATTTGCCATTATAATCCTTTTAGCCAATTTTGACTAGCAATTTCTAACCCTTGCTTGTGATCGGCAAGACCCAATGACTGGAAGAGGAAGAAGGAAGGAAGAAAGAAAAAAAATATAAAAATCAGAATTTTTTTTAAAAATTGCAAATATCATTCACGTTAGTGTCAATTATGCCACGTAGGATAGTCAACGTCCATGATAGCAATTTGCAGCCAAAACTGGTAGGAAGGATTACATTGATAAATTGTCAAAATTTTTAAAATTAAATTGATTAAATTAAAAAGTTTAAGATTGAATTGATATCTATATAATAAATTTAGGTTTTTTTTTTTGGTAATTATTCCCCATATCAAATCAATCCAATTCAAAAACTTAAACTGATAAGTTGAGGGAAACTATGTAATAAAATGCTCATTGGATCTCCATTAGATTAGTGATGAGGAATACTTTGAGAATCATTATTTCTTCATTTGCATTAATCCTATCTTTCTTCCTAGTCATGATCTTTATTTTTCTTTTCTTTTATTCTTTCTTGGCGATTCTCAAGACAGATTACTGGAGTCATTAATATATATTTAATGAGCTTAGCTTTCAACCTGTTTTTTAAGGAGAAGGGTCTTAGTTTTGGCTTAATAGGACATAAGATCTTTTTTTATCCTCGATGCTTACTTCACAATAAGACGCGGTGGAATTTTTAAAGGAGTATAGCCTAATCTTTTTCAAGAACTTTTAGTGTAAGTTTCAATTTATTTCCAGCATATTCTTATGGGAGATTCCTATTACTAATGCTTTGGACTTTGGAGTCAATATCTGTAATTGTCTATGCACTCGCATATGAAATTAAGGGAACATGGTTCGTGCCATGTAGGTGTTTAGCCCTTTCGTTGGTGATGCATAGAACATATATTCCCCCACTATATACAATTACTTGGCATCAGCAATCATTGTAATCATTCATCATCTGCTCTTGATCCTGACTGCGCACTTTAAACCTTGCATTATTCCCGGGAATAATCAGTGTAGTGGCCCAATAATCACATATTTGTAGGCTTTTTAGTTCTGCTACACATCAACTTCAGCATAAAGACAATTCTCCCTTTTCTGCATAATATGCGGTGAATGATTAAACTTGGGCACTTTAGAGTCTAGCCATGATGATCGAATCTCATTGCACGAGGAGCTTATCTCTTAGAGTACTTATCTCTAATGGTAATGCATGTATTGTATGTATTAAACTACATCTGGAAAAAGTCGGATGTGGTGGAATTCATTTGTCCTCAAGAAGTCTGAAACTTGCTGTTGAAAGGGATGATGAAATTCTACTGAGTGTTATTTTGATTGTCTAGATATTTTCACCAGACAGGGCAAGGTCAGATGGGATTTTACATATTTTATATACCGTTTGGTAAATGACATGCATAACGTGAATATACATGTATACTAACCAAATAAGACCAAGTACGTGTTTGATGTGCGAATTGTTAATATAATCGCCTTTGAAATAGCAATAATAAATTTTATAAAGTCGGGTTCAAGCATGAGCATTGTTCTCTGAACAATGTTTGGACATGTGTGATCATCTTGTGACTGTGCAACCACTATGAGGGGGCTGTCGTTCCCTTGAGAACGGGGCACCCTCTAGTGGTGGTCACCTAAGGCCACTGCGGTTTGTGAGCCCAAATTCAAGATCTAATGCGTGTATCTGTGTGTGTGAAAGAGACAGAGAGGATAGTTACCATCATGTTGAGGTCACCATCACCTAATGATCGCCACCATCCCTCGTTGGTCGCAAGACCATCGCGAGATCGGGGAAATGAATATATGTGACAAAGAGCAAGCATGGGTTGTACCCATTAGAGAACAACAACTATTGTAACCATTGGATCAACTTAAAATACATGTGACCCACCATGGTGGTCGCCGTTCGTGGTGACCATCACCATTCTCTCTCTTTCTCTCTCTCTCAATCACTCTTTGATGCTTTGGTTAAGGGTTTTATTCTTATTTTTGTTTTTCCTTTATCTTCCTCTCGGATAAGAGATATCCTATTCGGGATCTTGGTTGAGGATTGCACAAAATTTCGACTGGGACTAAAATTATCCTGTTCGGTGGAACAATCAACCTAGATGGCGACAGGGCAGAGCAAGTGCAAGAGTCGTATCCCTTGCCCCAGCCCCGGCCCACTGTTTCCCATGCCCCATCTCCAACCCCAGCAAGTAATACTCACCCGAGCATGCGTATTTCCTCGACCTACCTGCCTCGTGACGCAACAGAGGAAGCGACGCTTAGGCCTTTGGTGTGAAGATGAAATTGAACTGATGAACAGAAAGTAAAAGTACCTAATATCGAAAAATAAAGAAGAGAGAGAATACAAGAGTTAATTGTAAAAGTATAATTTGGAAAATTCCATAGTTAAGTGGTGATAAAAAGGGAATAAATTATCGGTGAAGTATTCATGCTTATATTGGAAAATATGGAGAAAATGATGAATTCTGTTTTACCAAAGCAATAATACTCAAATTAAAAGGAACTAGCCTAGTACAAATTTAAAGGTAGAATCGCAAGCAAGGGTACGGTGGACGGTGGCAGTGGGGCTTACCATATCCATTATCGCCAGGCATGCTGAACAAGAAAATTTGGTTCATTCCCACCCCGATCCCATCAGATCCGGGGCCCATGTAATTAGGGCAACCCTAATATCCAATCGGGTGGGTAAATTATCATCCCTAAGTCTACCATAAATGTCTAGGCATATTGCCAACCCTAGAAATCTTTATCCAATTCTACAATATTATTAAATTTATTTAGAAAAGTGAGTCGACCCCAAAATATGGAAGGGTTTCAAGTTATCTAGTCGAGGTCATAGAATAATTAGAAGTCCATAAGATCCATGTTAACCTTATGAATCAATTAAGACTCGTGTAGTACATAATCCTAACACGAAATGATTCGTACTTGATGGCGTGAGAGGTGTGTTTTTCTTTACAAGTTAACTATTCTTGGCATAATGATTGTTTAGCATAGTATCAAGAAGTTCAGAATCCAACTCTCACTCCCACTGCCTATTTCTTGCCGGTGCAATGTAATCATGTTTTTGCCTTCAATTATCTATCATATATGGTTAAATCATGTCTAAACTTACGAATTTTGATAACACTTAATAATCGGTTCCTTTCAAGAGGATTCGTTGTTCATTGAACTCCACCTAAACCGAGTGTTTGAGCTTGATTATCTGTTAGAACAAGAGACCACGATCCATGTCGAATGTTTCCCTAACATCTGCAAAAGAAATCCCTTGTCCTCCCGTCTTTTAATTAATTCATTCGTCGACGACTCCAATCAATTGCGACGCAGGTTCCTTGTCTCGCTTTCTTTCCACTCGAACCTGACACCGGCGCAGCTTTAATCCTTCATTCCCGCAGAACATCATCAGCACGGCCCAATGACAAATCCCATGCTTTAATCCCACGATGATTTTGTAACGTGAGCGACTTTATGAGCTTATTGTTAAATTTTTGATTTGGGATTAAAAAGGTAACTGTTGCAGACAGCCCCCTCGTGACGAGCACTCAACTTCTTCCCAGAAGCTTCTTCGAATCAAAAGCAGGTGGCGTTGATCAAAAGAAGTGTTCAGTGATGTGATTCTTGAGAGATGAGACTCGAGTTGCTCTAACTAGAACTTCATTGGGGAACTTATTCCGGGTTATGATCCATCACTTTATTTTTCATTCAATTTCTACCTCTACAAAAAAGAAAAAAGAGGTTTGAGATATGACGAATTTCATAACATGAATCTAAAATTCTATCCTCTACGCTTAATGCATTATATCGTGGTTGAGTCACCATTCAACTTTGCGTACGCAAACCAAAGTATTAGAAGGGTAACATCCGAGTACCGGGAAAATTTTATGAGCTCATTGCGACGTTTTTTGATAAATATAAACATCTCGTCTAGTCTAAAATTAAATTCCAAAGTAAAGCAGAATGAATTCAATAATTCTACTTTTCTTTCCGTCGCATTTTCACTCTAACAAGTCCGCGTCATTTCGAGATTACGAGTCGAGATTGTGAGAATGCAATTATAACGAAAAGGGATGGATCCCATTTTATGTAAATGTTGGTTGACGAAATTATGATATTTGCAAAAGTGTGTGCTCAGAGAACGGGTTGGGCCTCAACACCTTGCGATGGGTCGAGGGGGATTTGTTAGATCGGGCTCAGCAACCGGGCTTTCTTTGGAGGGGCTTGGCCTTCCCAATAATCTGTCTAGTAAAAATGTCTTCAGAAAATGAAAATAAAAAATTGGAAAATCTACCTCTTAATTTGATGAAGCAGCCATTGGAGCCAGTAACCATGGTCAATTATAAAAAGTGGTGTACAACCGAAATAGAGATAGAAGTTTTTTTATATATTATTTTATATTGTGAGACATGTTGATATGATATCATTAATCAATCAAATATTCTTTTCTTTTAACGTGCATTGAAAATAAAATTAACATGATTGAGTGCACGATATTGCATGGCTTTTCCAATTTCCTTAGCATCTCCCCTTCACCATATTTGGCAAGCAAGAATAAAATCAGTCTAAACTAGCATAGGTGGTCTTGCACTAAATTAATCCCGACCAATCCGAACTCATTAGTTAACTATAATTCGCAGACCCAAATCTTTAAGCAATACTTAGAACATAAAGAATTTAAAATAATCTCTTTATTCAATGTGGATACTTGATCCACAATGAAATTCAATGACAAGAAGTTCCCTTGTAGAAATACTCAGTCAAGCAAATAGTTGAAGAATAATGATGCGGAAAAGAGGAATTTATAATTTGTGTCAATATATATTAATAAAAAAAATACATTAGACTATTTATAGGCATTATGTGATAATTATTCTCAGTTAATATCTCAATCAAAATATACACAATTAAAATGAGGTATATAAGCAACCTTGAGACATATGGATAATCAACAGAAATATCATAACATCTTGAATGTTAAATAATTAAATATTAAATTGCGCATTCATATAATAGTTTAAACCTGTAGACCAAAAAAAAAAAAAAAAAAAAAACTTGTAGAACAATTAATAGTGGTTCAACAAAATCTCATATAATATTAGAGAATGAAGTTTTCAGTTCAAATCTCTATGGACCCTATTTGCTTCCACAACTACATATATCCACGCTAGTAGTACAAAAAAAGAAAGAAAGAAAGAAAGAAAAAGAGAAAGACTAGACTAAACATGAAAGGAGAGTATTAGAATAATTAAATATTAAATCACGTCTTTATCTAACAGCTTAAATTTTTAAATAATGGAGCAACATCATTCACAAATCGAATTATGGAATTGGCATATTCAATCAAGTGAAGAAATTATTCCCCTATAGTAGCATATCATTACTTGGGCTTATTGAAAATCCTGCAATTCCTCCTGATTTCTTTAGCATTCCCAGTGGGAACTTGAATATTTCCGAGCCTCACCATCGCACACGCGAAGCTCTCATCTCGCATCTGACATGAACCGAGAAACGATGCTGGCGCAGGAATTGTGAGCTCCTAGTCGATTCGTAACACCCCTTTCTTTTGCATAATTTGTTTGTAGACGAGTTATCCGCCATGAACGACGTGCTCTGGTCCAAAAACGCGGTAGGTGTTGGATATATTATTAATATAGTCCAAAATAATATGTTCACATACAAGCCCAATAGGTAAAAGCATGGTTATTTGGGTCCATATGGGCCGAAGCCCAATAACGTGCATATAAAAACTCTAGGGTTTCCCTACGCTGGAGGTAACACTGTTGAGCGTTCCAAACTTGACGTCTCTCTCAGATCCCGGCCAATATCACTCTTGAAATCGAAAGTAAATTACAGCCGCGAGTTTGTCTTGACGAAATCTTCAAGAACACACTTTACTCGCTCAAATCCGACACACGAACCTAATAATAGACTGAGTCCTAATGAAGGGACCAGTGTGGATCAGTTAAAATACTCGAAACTGATTGGTAGTCTCATGTATGCTATGAGTTGCACTAGACCCGACATAGCCTTTACAGTTGGTATGCTGAGTCGTTTTACTAGTAATCCTAGTAAAGAGCATCGGGATGCCCTTAATAGGCTAATGAGATACCTTAAATGTACTAAAGATTATGCTCTTTATTATTCTGGTTATCCTCCAATTGTGGATGGATATTCTGATGCCTCATGGTGCTCAGATATTGGAAATAGTAAGTCCACTAGTGGGTATGTATTCACTTTGGGTGGAGCTGCTATTATTTGGAAATCCAAACGACAGACTTGTATTGCATTGTCGTCTATGGAATCGGAACTTTTTGCTTTAGCCTCAACCGGTGAAGAGGCAGAGTGGATAAAGAATCTGATTATGGATATTCCTTTGACTCGACTAAAGATTAATTCTTTAAGCCTATTTTGTGATAATCGAGCAACTATCCAAGTCGTCAAGAATACTCTCTTTAATTCAAAGAGAAGACATGTGAGACTGAGACATGCGTTGTTGAATTATCTGAGAGAACAAGGGGTTATCACCTTGATCGATGTGAGATCGAAGGATAACATAGCCGATACTCTCACCAAAGGTATGCCTAAAGATCGATTATTCAAAACAGTGGGGGAATTGGGGTTAAAGACTATATAGGCAAGTCTTAACTACCATTTACTTACCTTCTAATTGTGTGTTTTGAATTATCAAATCTTTCTTTATTGGCTACAATGATAAGCACAGTTTATATGTTTCATCGATGTTCACAATTGCTAACTAATTGAAGAGGGTGAGTCGTCTCATTCCAAATTTGATAAAGATAATTTTAACCTAATTCAAATGTTCTATCTGGAAAAATTGTGTCATTCCAAACTTGATGATACAATTCAACTAGATTGGACTATCCTTTTTGGTTAAATGATCTCATTCCAAACTTGATGCTAGATTATTTGACTTTAAGGAATCAGTAATTGTGACATTCCAAATTGAAACATAGAAACAATTGTTTACATAAGAAGCTTATTTGTCTTGTTCTTAATTGAAACTTGATATTACATGACTAGGTTATTGTAAGTGACTTGACTATTGGTCTTATTCTTTGAAACTAGACAATAGTTATTCTCCTACAAATAAACTTAAGTTGATGGCTCTTTGTAAATCACATTGTTTAGGTCTTGTTCATAATTTATGAAACGGCTTGATGCTTATGACATGATATTATGATGCTTTATGACATCAATATATGTTCTTTCCGCCCTGATGGAATGGTGCTAAGTTTTTATTCAATTGATTGAATTCATGATAATATGAAATTCATATTTGACATTCTACATGGGATGGCAGAAATGGAGGAGAGCTTAATGAGTGGGATCCTGACCAGGATGACTTACTTGATGAATGAATATATATCATTTAAAGCATGTAGGGACTTGACAGTTTACCTACTATTGCCTATTTTGATAAAGTCCATTTACTTGAGACTTGCATTTTGCTATTTCTATTTTGTGACATTATTATGCTTGTTTCTTATATTTGTAAGGCTTTAGACTATTTTGACTGGTCTACTTATACTTGATTAATATGCATATATTGGTTGTGAACTGAATCTGAGATTTATTTTTGGATTTGGATTTTTAATCTCAAAACAGATTCATGACAAGAATGATTCACTTATTTAGTTTGCACATGATGATTTAGTTTAATACTTTCCCGCTGGAATACTCTTTGATCGATCCGAGTTGATTGTCTTGGACTGAATGTGGATGATTCATGTTTGTATGAACATTACACTGACTACCTTATTGGATTGTGCTGTATGGTGAACAGAGGAGGAGATTGTTGGATATATTATTAATATAGTCCAAAATAATATGTTCACATACAAGCCCAATAGGTAAAAAAAGCATGGTTATTTGGGTTCATATGGGCGAAGCCCAATAACGTGCATATAAAAACTCTAGGGTTTCCTACGCCTGGAGGTAACACTGTTGAGCGTTCCAAACTTGACGTCTCTTGGTGTAATACTTCAAGCAACTACTTCTTCTCTCTCAAACCTATTACCTCCAACAGTAGGGTCGTTGCTCGTCGAGTTCCTGCAAATGCCCGTCAGCTTCGTGACCAAGCTCTAGTCCATCGTTGGATCCAGAGCTCCAGTGCCTTGGAAATTCGAAAGGCGGTCTTGGAACAAGTTGCAGTGAGCGGCTCCAACGGAGTGGGCGTCCAAAAGAGTCCCTGTTACGGTGAACGTAAAACCCTTTTGTCATGAAAGCTTGTGTCGCCTCAGATACCGAGAAGGTGGCTCTCGGCAAATTCACTTCATTCGGGTATGAAACCAGACCGTCTCGCCTTCTCATAGGGACATTATAGCTAGGGCCTCCAGCGAGTAAACCTGTTAAATCGGTAACTTAGGTAGGGTTTGGATTGGATCATAAATGGTCCGATTCATATTGACTCATTTAACTCATTTATGACTCATTTATTATAATACAAATTTCTTGACCCATACCCGACCCATACCTAACTTAACTAGTTTAACCAAATTTAGGAGATCTTGTTTCTTATGATTTTTTTTTTTTTTTGAAAAAAAGGTACTACTAAAATACTTTCGTGCAATTCAAATTTATGGACATTTTTTGAAATTTTTTTAAATAATTGAGGTTACATTTGTTTCTTGGAAAAATTTTTCCAAGAAAATTAAAAAAAAAAAAATTATGTTTGTAAATAAATTTTATTAATTTATTATTTTTTAAAAATATTTTTTATTTTAAAAAAGAAAAAAAAAATTTCCTTCTTCTTCAGCCAATTGTCGGCCACAGGCAAGCTCGAGTCTCGCCATAGGCCAATAAGGCTCGAGCTCGTGCGAGGCTAGTGAGTATCAAAGCCTCACCAGACATCGGCAATAGGGGTGAGCGGTTCCAGGTTCCGGTTCGGTTCCGTCTGGAACCTGGAACCTACCCTCGGGTACAGGTTCCTCAAAATGAGGAACCCGGAACCTACCCGTCGAGAACCGAGAAACTGGAACCTACCCCGTCACGGGTTCCGTGGTCGGTTCCGTGTTCCAACGGGTTCCGCGTTCCTTTTTTTTTGTTTTTATTTTTATTTATAGATTTGAACTATAACGTATGCGCACATACCAAAAAAAAAAAAAAAAAAAAAAATTATACGCGCACGTTACCAAAAAAAAAAAAAAAAAAAAAAATAACGTACATGCACATTATCAAAAAAAATTATAACGTACACGCACGTTATCAAAAAAAATATAACGTACGCGCACGTTATAAAAAAAAAATATATCGTGCGCGCACGTTATAAAAAAAAAAATTATAACGTGCGTACACGTTATCGAAAAGAAACTATAACGTGCGCGCACGTTATCAAAAAAAACTATAACGTGGGCGCACGTTACCAAAAAAAAATATAACGTATGCGCGTGTTACCAATGGTGAGATCACAACAATCATTTAAAGGCTCATAAACTCTTTGACAATATAATTAAAGCAGTACAAAGTCAACAAAAAACCTTGCTTGAATTCTCTACCGCTAAATCCATTGCCGTTGGCCCGTTGCGACACCACCAACTCTATTTATCAACAATAATCTCCGCATTAAGGCCAACCATATCTGAAAAAAAAAAAAGAGGTTAAATAAAATATTCACCTATCAAATATACAAAAAGAATTATAATATATAAAGATATAAACATTACTTACCTAATTCAAATTGTTCTGCGTTCTCGATACACTCTTCATCACCAAGCGGTACACGAGCGGCCCTCAACCAATCTTGAGTGCAAATCAAAGCTTCTACTACTTTGGGAGTTAAAGAACTTCGAAAGCCATCAAGCACACGACCCGATGTACTAAAAGTTGACTCTGAAGCAACGGTTGTTACAGGAATGGACAAAATATCTCGAGCCATCAAAGAAAGGATCTTATATTTTGAACCATTAGCCTTCCACCAAATCAAAATGTCAAGACTGAGATCCTTTTCATTTTTTTCTTGAAGATACTCATCAAGCTCGGACTTGTTATCATCGCGCCCTTGTTCATTCGAGTATAAAAATATTTTCTTCCAATCTTGGGCTTCATGCATCTTTAGTTCTTCACTACCACCAGTATCGGGTTGGGAAGTGGAACTACTACTACTTGCACCCAAATTATGGCCACCAAAATCTTGATCACTTGAAATAAGAGAAGATTGCTCATAAAATTCATACAAATGCTCCAATGTATTCTTCACCTTGCAATGCATCTCTTCAATCTTCAATTCATCATCATAAATTTGTCCATACAAGAATCTCACATAATTTAACTTGGCTCTAGGATCTAACACAACCGCAATCAACACCATAATATTCACTTTATCCAAGCTTCCATAATATTTGTCAAATTTTTCTTTCATTTTCAAACCCATAGTTTGAAGCTTAGGATCCGAAGCATTGACCGCATCTTTCAAATATCTATACAAAATAGCTATCCCTTCAAAATAATCATTTGAAGTAACATATGAAGTCCCAGACATCTTCTTGGTGGCATCATAGAATGCTTTCAGAAAATTCGAAAGAATAATAGCATTTTCCCAATCATCATCCCTAGGAGTTTCATGATCTAACTCACTTACAAAAGATGGATCGTGATCTTCCATCCTTTCGAAAGCTTTTCTGAACTTTATAGCGGTGTCCAACATGAGGTAAGTGGAGTTCCATCTAGTGGCAACGTCAAGAACTACCGAACCCTTATAAGTGATCTTTTCTCTCTCAATGCAAGATTTAAATCCTTGGGCTCTTGTGGGAGAACTCCTTACATACCTAACCACATTTCGGATACGTGCAATGGAGTCACGTACCGTAGTCAAGCCATCTCTCACAATCAAATTTAATATATGAGCTGTACATCTCATATGCAAAAAACTACCATCTAATATCAACGACCTTTGTTTGGAAAGTTTATCCCTCAAATAGCCAATTGCAACATCATTCGAGCTAGCATTATCCACGGTAATTGTGGACACCTTTTTTTCTATTCCCCACTCCTCAATGCATGTCTCCACCATTTTCCCAATCTCCCTACCCCCGTGACTATGCATCACCACAAAATTGATGATTCTTTTATGCAACTTCCAATTTTCATCAATAAAATGTGCAGTGAGACACAAATAATTCAGATTTTGATTGGAACTCCATGTATCAGTCGTAAGTGCGATCCTAGAATTAATCTTTCCAAAATAATTCTTCAAAGAAGTTCTTTCACATAAAAACAACTTCATACAATCTTTTGCCACTGTGAAACGTGATATATGTTTGAAGAGAGGTTGTATATCACTAACATATTCACGAAATCCAACACGCTCAACCAAGGAAAAAGGTTGCTCATCAATAATGATAAACCGAGCAAGCATGTGCCTAGCTCGTTCTTGATTAAATGACCATGTCGATAAGACGCTACCAGTACTAGAATCTCCTCCTGCCTTACCAGCCGTGTTGACATTACGTGGTACAAAGAATTTCTGCCTCTTATCTAGATTACGAGGAAACCTCTTACATGTGTTTAAATGCTTCCTCATTGCAGAAGTACCATTAGCAACACGATACTTAAGCATAGATCCACAATGAATGCATTTCACTTGATATATTTTTCCATCCTTATCACTGATTTTCGAATAATGATTCCAGCATTCAGATGTATATTTCTTATCATGAGAATCGGATACCTTATTTGTGGCACTCAAGGTAGGGGGTGCATCTTCTTCAATTTCATTGCCAGAAAACTCAAATTCCATACCCGGAGTCATCTCCTCATGTCCCTCCACCTCCATTGACGTGTTATCTTGATACATTAATTCCGCACTACACAACAATAATATAATATAATTAGAAAATTCAAAACATAATGTGAATTGAGTTATAGAATATGCAAGCAATTGCTAAAAATCAAATTAATACACAACTTTAGGATTATATCATATTATCAATACAAATGCAAAAGATTTATTCAAATATGCCCTTATTTTATGATAAAACACCAAACCAAGCAAAACTCTAAGTAATCATAAACATCTCTTTCCCATCTTTAGTATAAAAGGAACTCTTTAGTCTTTATCAACCATCTTAACTTAAAAGGACCTCTCCTGAAACTTCAATAATGAGGAGAAAACATCTAGAAGCAAAGATTGATATGTTACTATCAAAAGGACAGCAATAAACATTGATATGTTACGACAAATTAACAAAAAAAAATATAGGAATATCCCTCTAAGGAACGAAATGTGAATATGGCTCTAACCTATCGATAAAAGCGGAGAAGAAGCCTCCTGGTACAACCATAACTAAATTAGCCACAAAGATTTGAGAAGACTAGCAGCTGCAGGTGGTTCTTGACATTACTAATTTACTAGCACATAATGAAAAACCAAAAGAGAAGACTTTCTTGCCCCTCATAGAAATTTTCGGCCGTCCGCCAACGTACTCGGGCCCTCCTAAACTCACGTTCCAGCAAATCCATTTAAATCAACTATGGTGAATAAACTAGACAAAAATTACAAGGTTCCGAAACAGATTACGCAGGATGAATTCAACAATACTGACGAACGAAAATCCCAAAACGTCGAATACCCTTTTGAGAATACCAGCTAAACTTCGCAGCAGCAGGGGCGTCTGGTTGCAGCAGCAGGGGCGTTGCAGCAGCAGGGGCGTCGGGTTGCAGCAGCAGCAGGGGCGTTGCAGCAGCAGGGGCGTCGGGTTGCAGCAGCAGGGGCGTTGCAGCAGCAGGGGCGTCGGGTTGCAAAGAAGAAGCGGGGCGTTGCAGCAGAAGAGCAGGGCGTTGCGGCAGCCAGGGCGTCGGGTTGCGGCAGCAGGGCGTCGGGTTAGAGGCGGAGACAAAGCAACCAAAGCAACGGCGTCGTGGCCCGTGGGTCAAAATCGCAGCCGAAAGAGTGGCTTACGGTTCGTTGCGGCGCAGCCAGGGCGTTGGGGCTTCGGTAGGGGCGAGCACGGGCGGAGCGACGGGTGCGAGCGGCGTGGGTCACGAGCGGGGACGTCGGTCAAGACCCGGGTCTTCCGGCGATTCGCGAATGCGGGCGTCGAGCGACGTCGGGGACAGGCGTCCAGCGGCGTTCGGCGACGATGGCCGGCGCTGAGCAGAGCGACGGGCGTCGAGCGGCGTTCGGCGACGGTGGACGGCGCTGAGCAGTGAGCAGGGACGGTGTCGCGAATGTGGGCGTCGAACGACGTTGGGGACTGGCGTCCAGTCCAGTGGCGTCCGGCGGCGGTGGCCTTGAGGGCGAGCGGCGTCCGGCGGCGGTGAGGGCGAGCGGCGATCGGACGACTGAGGAAGACACAGATTACAGAGGACAGGAGGCTCAGGCTGAACTTGGAGGCTTGGAGTTGGAGGTGGAGCGCCGAGCGGGGGGGGGGTTCTTTTTGGAACCCTAACCGGTTCCGAAACCGGTTCCGCGGCCGGTTCCGGTTCCGGTTCCGCGGCCGGTTCCGGTTCCGGTTCCGCGCCGGTTCGGTTCGGTTCGGTTCCACTTGGAACCGGAACCGGAACCGGATTGCCGGTTCCCGGAAAAATGGAACCGGGAACCGGAACCGATCCTTTAAGAACCGGGAACCGGACCGAGGTTCCGGTTCCGGTTCTTCGGTTCCCGGTTCTACCCTCTACCCGTGCTCGCCCCTAATCGGCAAGGCCGAGGCCTTTCTCGAGTCCAGCAACTTGTCCATCACCTGGTCAGTCAGTATAATCGAAGGAAGATAGAAGAAGGAAGAAGAAAGAAAAAAAATATTAAATAAGAAAAAAAAAATAATTATAATTTTTTTTTGGTAAAGTAAAAAAAAATAATTATAATTATAATCTGATTTTTCTAAAAATTAATTTTGTAAGGCTAAAGAGGAAAGAGTGTTTATGTGAGCCTTTGGTCGGAAATTGTTCATAAACTCAAACCATTTAGACCCATTTATTTTAACCTTTAAAATTTTAAACACATTTAAGGAAGGCTCTACAAAATTGAAAGGACCTATATATGACCTATTTATTTTTTAAATGGATCATATATGGGTCTTAAACCCAATTTGATAGGTTTACCGGCAAGCAATACAGAGTCTTGAGTTGCGAGCGTGACTATGTTAGCATAAGGGACAGTCGAAAGGCACGTAGCTTTGAAGATCTTCTTCGCTTCGTCGATGATGTCGTATCGTCGTACAGAGAAGTTTGGCCTGGTGAATTTCTCCAATGGCTTCCTGGCAATGGAGTCGATGAGGGGATGCATTACAGCCCTTTAAAGAAAACGATTATAGATAATGTGAGGGGCATGCCTTTCATGGTTAAATGGAGGTGACAGACCTAATTGACACCAGAACTCGAGTAATAATAATATTTACATGGGAAAAGTGCCAAAAAAATCCTAAATCTTTTGTATTTGTGCCAATTAAATCCTAAACATTTTTATGTTGTACCAATTTAGTCATTTTTGGCCAATTTTGGCCGGATTTTGCTGACTGGATGCCAGTTGACTGACATGGCCTGATCGACGCTAACATGCACAACTTTTAATAATATTTTAATATTTTTGAATTTTTTATTTTTATTTTTATTTTTATTTTTATTTTTATTTTTTTTCTTCTCATCTTCTTCCTCCTCCGGGCCGCCGGACCTCGGCGACCGACCAGAGGCGATGGTCAGCAAGGTCGAGGTCAACCTCGCCGGCCACCTCACCCATGGCCGGCGAGGCTCGACCTCGCCAGATTCGGCGAGGGCGTACCCCGCTAGCTTGGCGCGAGGAGGCAAGGTTCTTGAAGGATTTGGCCCGGTTGCGGATCAATTGGAAGTCGGCATTGGCTGAGATTCGGACCTCCTTCCAACTCTTGGAGAGGAAGGAGAAGGCGCTCGAGGATGCCACCAGAGACAGCCTCCTCGCACCGAGCTGGTAGGGCTCGCCCTCGCCAACCATGGGCGAGGCTCAACCCTCGCCAGATCCGGTTGGGGTGAGCCTCGCCGCCCAGGCCTCGAGGGTGATCTCGCACCAGGCGGGCGAGGCTCACCCTCGCCGGCCATGGGCAAGCCTCGCCGCCCAACGCGAGGCCGTCCTCGCGGCCACTGGTGAGGTGACTAGCAAGGTCGACCTCGACCTCGTCGGCTGTCGCCTCTGGTCGGTTGCCGAGGTTCGGTGACCGGCTGGAGGAAAAAAAGGAGAAGAAAAATAAAAATAAAAAATAAAAAATAAAAATAAAAAAATAAAAATATTATTATAAGTTTTTCACGTCGGCGCCGATTAGGCCACGGCGATCGACCGGCGTCCAATCAGCAAAATCCGATCAAAATTGATCGAAATAACTGAATTGGCACAACATAAAAAGGTTTATGACTTAACTGGCACCTAAAAAATGTTTATAACTAAATTGGCACAAATGCAAAATGTTTAGGACTTTTTTGGTACTTTTCCCATATTTACACTACCGTATTATTTATAACTCATTATTTATAATCTTGCCTATACATATACACAATAGAATATTAAATTTCAAAATATTTGGGGAATTTTCAAATAAAAGTTTTAAATGAGATTTTTTTTTTTAATCTCAAAAGAAAGTCTAGAGTGAGAATTGTCTCAATAGTTCTTAAAATGACCAATTTAGTCTCTAATAAACCTCTTGCTTATGGGCCAAATCTTTGCCAAGCAATGAGCATTTGTATCTCACGTGCATAGATGCATGTGATGCGCATGATCTATGCACGTGATGTGCACGCAAGATGCATGGGCTTGTTGATCAGCAAAGATTTGGTCAACCAATGAGCTCGGGACTTTGTTTGAGACTAAATTGGCAATTTCAGGATTTTATTTGAGATAAATTCCATTTGAGCCATCTTTTGAAAAAATGGCTTCACTTTAAACTCTTCTTTGAAATTTTCCCTAAATATTTTACTCCCTAGTAGGATTATGTGCCATCGTATGGGGCTGAGGATATATCAATATCTAACATGTATCGCGACACTCTACAAACTAACCCCGCATCGATATTAATAACACGACATCATTGTTCTTAAACGTCTAATTTCACATATTATTTGTTGGGTTTTAACAAGTTTGAATTGATGCAACTCGATAAGGTTAAGACCAATACTAGCTATTTGGTGTATCAACAGCTGTGTTAGCTAATAAACCTATCATATTTCCTAACCCATATATGATGGGGTGAATTTTTATATAAGTTAGTTATATTTAGTAAATTGGTGATAAATGTATTTATATATAATGTATGTGTTTAATGGGTCACAGATGGGTTTACAACGCATTTAGACCCAACCTATTTTTGTGGCTCTCTTTATTCTCTTTGCTCTTACTCAATCTCGTGTTCACTTACTCCACACACTTACCTCAGTTTGAGTATGAGTTTTCATAAATTGTGTTAAATATGGAAATGTTTTTTGTAATATGGACCAGGTTGGTATTGGTCAATACATTTGCATTGTATAAAAATGGGTCAAAGTAGGTAAAGTGGGTCAATTCCGATCGGACTATTTTCGACCCGATCCAACTCACTTGTTTGATGAGTCTAATCATTGGACGACGAGATCATGCATATTTATAGGGTGTTTAAGAGAATAAGTTAAGGCGTGGGCTGGTTGAAAGGGAAAGAAAACGAGGGAGCCGGCCAAATCAAAGGTGACGATCTTAGCACATGGATTATGAAACATATGTTGGAAGGTTAATGCATTTTCACTGAATTTATATTATAATAAGCATGCGCGTCCCTAAGCTATTATTCAGAGAGATGGTTCACCACTTTTTTCATTAGGAAACAAGAAAATCATTCTCTTTGGGTGCTGTTGTTTGTGGTGATGGACGTTATTTAATCATATTTGTTGAATATGATCAAGCTGGATCGCATGAAGCCGGTGTTTTGCAAGATTTGTATGAGATCATGCCCATTAAAGTTGAAGACTCTTGATTTACAGCTAAAGCACGCAATAAATTAGAATCAATTTTTAGCGATAATTCTTATTTGTTTCTATCGCATTTTCACTCTAACAAGTTGCATTTGAAATTCAAACAAAAATTATTGCAAGAAAGCAATTAAAACAAGAAAGAAAAAATAAATGGAAAATCCAATATAAATGTTGCTTCATGAATTATGAATTTTGCAAGTGTGTGCTCAGAGAACAGGTTGGGCGTAGACACCTTGAAAGGGGTCGAGGGGCGATTTCTTAGATCAGGCTCGACAACCATCCGCCTTTCTTTGTTGGGGGCTTGGCCTTTACAAAAATAATCTATCTGGTAAAAATGAAAAATAATTGCATGATGATTTTTAATGTACTGTGAGAATAATGATCTATTCTGAATTATAAAAAATCAAATTATAAATAATTTTAATTTTTTATGTATGACCCACTTCTTTAAGAATTTGTAGCTTACGGTAGATTATTATTCTCACAGTATGCTAAGGTTTATTATGCTAGCAAAACCCAGTAAAAGTATCTCTAAAAAAATGGGAAAATAAATGGAAAATCTAGCTCTTAGATTGATGAAGAAGCTACTGGACATGTCAACAATCGTCGATTATTGAGAGAGATGTAAACAAAATCAAAATGGCAATTTCTTTTTTTTTTTTCTAAGTATCGACTTATGTCAAGTATTCTTGTTATAACAATTTTTTGAACATGCATTGAAAACAAAACTAACGCGATTGAGTGCATAATATTGCACGAATGGCTTTCCCAATTTCCTCAGCTGTCTCGCCTTCTCCATATTTGTCAAGCAAGAATGAAATCGGTCTAAATTAGATTAGGTGATCTTGCAGGAATTCATGCCACCCCGTCCAGACTCATTAATTGACTTATAATTCGCTGACCCAAATCTTTAAGCACAGTCCCTGGAAAATAAAGACTTTAATATAAGCTCTTTATTCAAAATTAATACTTGATCCACAGTGAATTCTATGTCAATGCATTCCCCTACAGAAATACTCGTCTTAAGTAAATAAAGAAGCTAGCATACAGAAATCCATTCCCGAATCGGATTATGGAATTGGTAGTTTCAATCAAGTGAAGAAATTATTCCCCTATAGCAACGTATCATTACTTGGGCTGATTGAAGGCCCTGCAATTCCTCCTTATCTCTCCGGCCTTCCCAGTGAGAACCTGGACATTTCCCATCTTCACCATCGCACTAGCGAAGCTCTTCTTGAAACTGTTCGCGTCTGACGCGAACCTAGAAACAATGCCGGCGCTAGATTTGTCCACGGCGAGCTCCTGGTCGATTTGTAACACCCCTTTCTTCTGCATAATTTGTTTGTAGAACTGGTTATCCATAATGAACGACGTGCTTTGGTCCAAAAACGCGGTGGGGTCGTTGCTTGTCGAGTTCCCGCAGATGCCCTTTAGCTTCGCGACCAAGCTCGAGTCCATCGTTGGATCTGGAGCTCCAGTGCCTTGGAAATTCGAAAGGCGGTCTTCGAACAAGCCACAGTGAGCGACTCCAACGGAGTGGCCGCCCAGAAGAGTCACCATTTCAGTGAGTGTAAACCCTTTAGCCGTGAAAGCTTGTAGCGCCTCAGATACCGATAATGAGGGTGCCGGCAAGTTCACTTCATCCGGGTTTGAAACCAGACCGTCCCGCCTTCCGGTAGGGACATTGTAGCTGGGCCCTCCGGCGAGGAACACGGAGTCTCGTGTTGCCAGCGTGATGATGTCAGCGCAAGAGACGGTCGAAGGGCATGCGGCTTCAAGGCTCTTCTTGGCTTCATCAATGATGTCATATCCTCGCACAGAGAAGTTCGGCCCGGCGGTTTTCTCTGATGGCTTCTTGGCGGTGGAGTCGATGAGGATGGATGCCTCACAGCCCTATCAAGAAAACGAGGCAAAAAAAATGTGAGCGGCATGGTTTTATGGTTAAATGGAGGTGACAGACCTATCTGACACCATCAATCGAGCACAACATCATTGTTCTTAAACGTCTAGTAATTTTCACATAATGTTTGTTGAGCTTTAACAGGTTTGAGTTGATGCGACTCAATATGATTAAGACTAATGCTAGTTATTGGGGAATTGATATATCAATTGCTGCGTTAGCTAATAGACTCTGGATGAATGGTAACAATAAAGCATGCCACATCGCTTTAGCATATTGATATATAAACTAGCTACTCAGTTAACCTTGTCATTTTCCTTAATCTATAACATATCAAAGTTACATGTTCATTCGGCAGAAGACGCAAGTAACTTACCCTCACGAAACAATCGTGAAAATGCATGCGAAGCAAGGCGGCTGTGATTGATCGATCGGCTCTGAATCTCTTCTGAATGACTTGCCTCACGATGGATTCTGCTTGCGGGCAGGTGGAATTGTAGAAGCCAACCCTCAAATCAGCCAAGGCGAGGGGAAGAACGAAGAGAAGCACGAGTACTCTATGAAGCACGGACACGTTGCCGAGCCTTCCGAGTCGTGTCCGACACGTGTCGACGTGTCCGACACGCTCGGACACGCTCGGACACGTTCGGACACGTGGTCAACGCGTGTCGAGAAATCCGACACGCGGTCAACTTTTCTCGACACGCTTCGACACGCGTGTCCGAGAGATTGTTGAAGAAGACGATGGTGAGTAGAGAGATGAGGTCGAGTAAGAGGCCGAGGAAGCGGAGGTGAGGCCGCGACGGCGAGGCTGCAGCTGTTGCGAAGGAGGAAGGCCGGAGGCGACAACGATGAGGCGACCGAAAGAGTTGAGAAGATCGTGAGGAAGAAACTGAGGGGGCGGGGAGAAGGTGGTGGCGTGGGGGAGGGGAGGAGGGCGGGGGAGAGAGAGCATGGGAAGAACGGGGATGGAGGGGGATTGATGGGGAGCGCAGGGGAGCAGGTGGTGGCGTGGGAGGGAAAGGGAGGGAGAGGGGAGAGACGAGAGAAGGGGAAGAAACCGAGGGGATGGGTCCGATTGATGGGGGCGCAGGTGATGGGGGCGCAGGGAGCAGGTGGTGGCGTAGGGGGAAGGGAGGGGGAGAGAGAGAGAGGGAGAGAAGGGGAAGAGATGAGGGGGCTGGGGGTGATTGATGGGGGCGCAGGAGCAAGTGGGCGTAGGGGAAAGGGCAGGGGGAGAGAGAGAGTGGGGGCAGATCTGCAGAAATCGAGGGGGAGGATTTTGGGGGTGGTGGCGTGGGAAAAGAGGGGGAGAGGGGAGAGAGAAACGAGGAGAGAGGATTTGAGGGAAATAATTTTTGTTAGAATAAAAAATATATTTTTAAGTATGCACACGTTTTAATTATGAATATATTTTTTAAATTTTTTTATGAATAGATTTATTAATATTATTAGTGTAAATTTATTGTAAGTTTTTATTTATTTATTTGTGACCTTAAATCAAATTAATTAAAAATTAAAATATTTATTTAATATATAACGTGTCGGAACGTGTCGGAATTCTCTACTTTTTAAGAAATAACGTGTCGCGTGTCGTGTCGTGTCGTGTCACGTGTCGCGTGTCGCGTGTCCGTGCTACATAGCGAGTACTACGTTCTTCATCTTGCACACCATTAGCGTCCTTAAGCTAATACCAGCGAATGGTGTATGGAGTGAAAGACACTCGTGGTTCTCAGTTCTGTCGAGAACGATGGTTATGGAACACCGAGACCATGCAAATTTATAGAGATATCGAGAGAATGAATTAAGGTGGTGGGCCGAGTGATAAGGATGGAAAACGAAGGAGCCGGCGAAGTCAAAGGTGACGATTGTAGCACATGGATTTTGAACCATATGTTGGACGGTCTAAGCTTTGTTCACCGAAACTGTATTATAATGTGACGCATCTGCATGCAAAAACGCGTCCACAAGCTCTTAACAGGAAAAAAGGCGAGCGAATACGTTGACCATTCTTCACGTGGAAACAAGGAAATCATTCTTTTGGGTAATGTCGTTTGTGGCGATGAACATTGCACATTCAATTTTGGTTGTATACGATCAAGCTGGACCGCACGAAACCGGTGTCTTGTGATATCATGCCCATGAAAGTTCAGTTATTTCTAGGCTCGCAAGTGGCCAGCTTCAAGCGATTCGCACGTCATGGATTTTTTTTTTTTTTTTTTTAGGTTATATTCTTTTTATTTTGGAAGCAGAGATGTGTAGAAGTTGATATGAAAGTCGTTTTCCCTCACGCGGTATTCTTCGAGCTCAGATATGTGTCGAAGTGGATTAATTCATGCACCAAGCGACAAGAGAATGGGATGGCTCCTCAAAGCTGACGTTGGCCATCAACGGCATCGAGGAAGCTTCGCCGGAATTCAAGTAGGATTTGGATTGGTAGCAATTCAAAGTCAGAGTTGGGCTGACCAACCTCGCTTGTCTATATATAATGAAAAAAATTATCAAAATAATCTTAAAATTTTGTTGTGCTTGTGTTAATTCAATCCTAAAATTTTCAGTTTGGCCACTTTAGTTCTAGACATCTTGACAAGTTGTCAATCTAGTCATTTCGTCAAGTTGTGGTAAATTATCAAAAGATTTAGAACTAAATTTGTCAAATTAAAATATTTATAACTGAATTGGCATCAATGCAATAAATTTAGAATTTTTGATTTGTTGTTTTCCTGAAATTAATTATGCAAGACCAGAAGGTCATCAATGGATTGTAAACCATGAAGTTTCTTTTAATTTAGTTTTAACGAGCACTTGTTAACAAAATCCACGCGATAATAGTGAATAATTGGGTTGTCGAATTGGGGCAGCTTTAATGCGGCCCAATCAATTTTGACGAGTGGTGGTGGGTCGAAGGCGTGGAGGAAGGGTGATGAAATGGGACTGGCAAGGCTTCATGTTCGTAAGATTCACTCCGGCCCAAGTCGAACGCTTCCGGCAGCGTTTTGCACAAGGGGAGCAGGACCACGGAAATTTTCTCCATCGTGTAGGGGAAAGATCTTTATCTTTCACTCGATCTATGTGTGAAGATCTGTAGTAATCTTTTGTTATACCGTAATTTATAAGTGCATCGATTTCTCTATTTATATTAACCTTTATGTTGGTTAAATTTTTAACTGCCAATCAAAAGATTACTCTGATTCTTTCGCAAAATATGATTGGCGATTATGTTATGACGAAGAGATTTAGCGTTGCTCTTAACTAGAAACTGTTCACAGCTTCCGGACGTGTCTCTTCTTTCAACAAAATATTGTCGATGCGTTAGACTTTGAACTAAGAGCAATATTTGGCTCCTGCTAATAAGGAAGTTAAGAATGTGTTATGCTTTTACATGTTTGATTACGTAGGTTCACTTAACACCTATATTTAAGTCCTCGTTGACAAACTTCGCCTTCACTTTGTCAATCGTAGTTGGACAAGAGTTATTCAAGGGGGCCTAGTCTTGGGCAACCGAGAGATTGCCCGGTCTTAGGCGATCTCCCATCTAAGATGGCAACCTCATATAGGAGGTTATAACCTTAGGAGGGGGGAGGATGTTTGTTCAAGGTTCTTTCTAAAGTAAATTTCTCTAAAGATATGGACATTTCGCTTGGTTAATTAATTTTGCTCGCCACATGACTCGTTGGAGAGCTGACTCAGCAAAGAAATGCAAAAACGATGTTGTTTTGGCGTAGATTTGAATTTTAATTTAAAAATTAATTAAATTAAATTAAATTAGAGAGAGAGAGAGAGAGAGAGAGAGAGAGAGAGAGAGAGAGAGAGAGATGAATAACGGCTAAAGGCTTAATCCTCGCCGCTGCCGCCTCCCTATTGTCGCGGAGAAGGGCCAATGACAATGAGGGGATGGTCAACGGGGTCGCTAGCCTTGGCCCTCGGCAAGCGACGACTCTCGGCCGGTCGGGCGAGGGCTAGCGACCCTCGCCGGATCTAGGGGAGGGCCATGACCCTCACCCCAGATCTAAGCAAGGGCTCACAGGTCCTCACTGCCCGTCGATCGGGGTCGCCAGCCCCTGGCCAGGGCCAATGACCTCGGCCAACCCTCCCCCCACTGTTGCCGGCCCTTCCCATCGACGGTGAGGAGGTGACGGGCAAAGAAGGGTTGAGCCCTCAACCGTTGTTCATCTTCTTCCTTTTTTTGTTTTAAATTTAATTTAATAAATTTTTATATTATTTATTTAGCCATGTCAGTAACAAAACAATGTTGTTTTTGCATTTGTCTAGACATATCAGCGTGCAAAATGTTGTCGTTTTGCACTTGCCTCATTGGAAAATCACCACATCAGTATTTTGACCGGATTTTCTAGCCGTTGGTACTTAACTGATCCATTTTGATCAAATTTTGGTACTTAAATACCATTTTCCTAACTTTTGGGAAGGAAAATGGTATAAAAAAAAAAAAAAAAAAAAAATACCATTTTCCTAACTTTTGGCACTTAAGTGTCATTCCGTGCAAAGTTATTTTTTTTACAAATATGTATCCAAATGGAGACAAATACTCTATAAAAACCCATAAACTATTTATAAATTGCACATGGATTCTAATCATCTTTGACTAACGTATGCTTGAAGACGCAAAAATGATTGATGTAGAGATTTTCACTAAACATTTAAAAATGACTGACCTATTTAAGAATTTATTCACATTTCGTTACAATGATAGATAAATCAATTTTGTGATATGATGTTTATAAGTTTACATCCTAGCATCGAGAGCACATGTCCAAACACATACATGCACGAAACTTGAAATGCATGCGGAGCAAGGCAGCCGTGATGGATCGGTCGGTTTGGAATCGACTCTGCACGACCTGATGGACGATGGACTCAGCTCGCGGGCAAGTAGAGTTGTAGAAGCCGACCTTTAGATTGCCCAAAGCTAGAGGAAGCAGAAAAACGAACCCGAGAAAGATAGTTATCATCTTCATTGTTTTCCAACTAATCAGCAACAAGAGAGAGATCACTATCTAGAGATTGTGAAATAGCTTAGGATTGTACAGCATTAGCACGAATTTTAGAAGCCGTGTTGATACGTGGTGAAGAGAGAAAAGTCTCCAACGCACGCACACACAATGTCACTCGGAGCTAACGATGTTGAATGCGTGACGGATTTTGAATGGAACGTTGGACGCTTGTGCTTCTTCCGCTAAAAACAATGCATGCGTGCATGCAAATACGCGTTTGGTTTTGTTCTTTTGCCCGAGGATGGTAAAGACTCCAATTTTGGCTTTGACAAATCTTCACACAAGAGGCCAAGGAAAATGACGTGAATTTGTTTTTACCAACATAAATGCTTATTGCTCCTTCGTGGCAAAAACACGTTCCTAGATGAATCTTCCTGTGTACATGCACATGTAAATCCATCTCGTGTGTTATAATGACGAATGAAGTAATCGGGACAATCCCTCTGATCGGATCGACTCAAATTCCGGATCAAAACTGTTAGTAAGATTTCATTAGTCTTCCGGAAGATTTAGGACGTGAACTTCGCATGGATTATTGCATTTTAATTTGGTTTAATGAGAGAGAAGCCTCAGTTGAGTTCGCCCGTTTAAGGAAAGGTGGTCTTAGCCCTCTCTTGTCCTAGTCCATGTTCGTGGAATCGAAGTAACGTGATGCTAATAAATGTCACAGCTGTAAAGTTTTTTTTTTTTTTTTTTTGGTAAGTGTCACAGCTGTAAAGTTCGTCTCTGCACAAAGCAAGAACCGAGCTTCAGTCAAACCATGCGTTTTCTTTAGACTCAACGCTCAATGGTTTTGTACTTTGTGGACTCGAAACTCTGAATATTACATTACTCCTAGGCAAGATAAACACCTATCTTACGGTCTTACACCAGATTTTGACGCTTGTCCAACTTACTGTACTTCTTCCTACAACTAATCAAACTAAAGACCAACCTCTCACTCTCTTTGCTTGGCCTGTCACCCTCCTGCTCTGTTGGGGAGTACATACAAAAAGTCTAATATCTTCATCGGGACATTTTCAAGAGAGAGCTCAAATCTAAACCGTTAATATATTTATTTTGACTAACTTTTACTTAAAAGTTTAAATTAATGAGTAATAAATTTTTATTATTAATAGCATAAATGTAATTTTCATCATAACATATGCCTTAACCTCCTACTATATATTTAGGCAATCTATTTTATAATTGTAACTTGTAACTCTAAAAATTGATACCGAAATATTGCGGCACCATGATTTTTTCCCTTTCTAATTTTGAAAGCGTTTTTCATATAAATATTCATGTTTTCTTCTCCATATTTTCTCTTCAACGTTTCGGGTTCTTAACATTAGGTATCAGAGCCTGGTTTGGCGAAATAGCGGGGGCGACAAAAATTGATGAAGGGAAGGTGAAGATCAATTGGTTTGATGACAGAGTTTGGTTTGTGGAAGATGGAAATCGAGGATATGTTATATTGGAAGAACCTACATCGAGCTCTATCGACATAAAAACTAGATTCAATCGCAAGAAGATCGGGACTTTATTAGATTGACAAGCTCCTAGGTGCGATTCATCTCACGTTGGCACGAGCAATGCCTTCAACATCGTCAAGAAGAAGACAACGGTGGACTTGATGAGGAGCATTTGTTTGACATGTAAGAGAAGCTTTTTGTGTCAACCAAGATATATTTGATGTGTCCTCTTTTCAATTTGAAGATGGACAAAGGTACTTTCATCACAAATCATATTAACCAATTTAATTGTGATTACAATATAAGTATCACCAACACTGATATGTGACATAACACAACACAATATACCGACACATCATCTCTCAAAAAATAAAGAATTCCGACATATTGGGACACGTTGTGTATTAAATGTATATTTTTATATATACATGATAAATTATTATTTTTATGATTATTTTAATCAAATTAATTGGATTCAAATTCACAAATAAATAAATAATAAATAAGAGCCTAAAAATTTGATAAATTCAACTCCATTTCAATAATCCATAAAATTTGGAGGGAAAAAATAAGAAATCCACCTTCTAGATTCGCATGTCAGAGCGTGTTAAGAGAGAAAAAAAAATTTGGGAGGTGAATTGTGTCTCACGAACAATGAGAATTAGAAGTGAAGAGAAGACTAGTTTTTTTTTTCTTTTCCATTTTATTATTTTTTATATCTTTACATTTTAACTCCGTATTTATTAAAAAAAAATTAAAATTGATCATGTGCGTGTCAGAACCATATGTCGAAATTCCAAACTCATCTATCGGAATTCCGAACTCGGGTGTTGGATTTTTTTTACACTTGTTGACTTAGTGTCGGAGAATGTTGAAGAGTGTCGAACACGTGTCGAAATGTCCAAAACGACACGAAAACTCCTGGAGAATATCAGTGTTTCTTAGATCACGATTCAATTGAGTTCAGTGGAAATAAATTTCAATGTCAAGGTAAAAGCTTTAATCCTAGTATCTTTTATACTTGAAAGCCGAAGTGTAATTGTGATCGCAGTAAATACTTTGTCAGGTTACAAAAAACTGAAGTTTCAATAAATCAAATATTTGATTCTTAGTAAGGATATTTGTAAAAGAGAATTGAATGAATCTTCTAGTGCTGTCTTGAATACCGAAAGTAAAAGGAGAAGCAATCAATGAGGTTAGAACCAATACCATGATAGATTGAAGTCCACAGGGAGAAGCAAATCAAGACCTCATGGTGAAATAATTTGCTCCAACTGCTAAAAGAAAGGCCATTTAAGATAAATTTATAGAACCCTAAAGAAGAAAATTCAATATTTGGATCAAAATCAAGAGCGGAAGAAATCCGTGTATGTAATCCTTGAAGAGACGTTCATCCATGACACCTCAATTTTTTAACATTGACAATCCAACACATCCAACTGAGTGTTGGATTGTAGAATTATATGTATCATTTCACTCTACTTCATGTAGAGAACAAATGCACAATTTTATTGTTGGAAAATTTGAATGGGTTTATCTTGTTGATGAAGAACATTTAGATATTCTAGAGGAGGGTGATGTTCACATAAGAATGGCTAAAAGGTATTGATGGAAGTTGCAAGATATCATATTTGTTCTTGACCATAAGAAAAATTTGATCTCTATAGCGCAATTAGATAATACAGGATATAGAACTACTTTTTTAGGACAGCTTGTGGAAAATTGTCAATGGTGCGATGGACGTAATACGGGGAATAATGTGACGCACACCGAACAAGGCCGAGAGCGGTGGAGAAGTAGTAGCAAATACTAAGTTGAAAGCTGATTCCGAATCATGGAGCCATAGGCTTGGACAGATAAGCAAAAAAGGGGATGAATGCCTGTTATCCAAAGGAAAATTACTTAATACGAAGTCCTTAGATACTGGTCTACGTGAGGATTTGTAATCTAGACAAACAGAAAATTGTAGTTTTTTGAAGATTAGGAGAAGTCCAAAGAGAACAAAGTTAAAGTTGGTGCATACCGATGTCTGGGGGCTAACACCCTTGTATATTCTTTTGAAGGCCTGCATTATTACGTCAAGTTCATTAACGAGTCCACATCAACTTTCCATCTCTGACAAGAAGCAAACACAGCTGATTTATGTTTCAGAAAATAAGCTCATACCTTATTGGTAGAGTTGTTAATGAACGAGAGATAGCAACGTGAGCTTCCGAGGGGATGCATCGGGGCTGGCCTCTAGACATTGGTGTGCACCAACTCTTTCTTCTATTTGGTTCTCTCCTAATCTTCGAACAAACTGACACGTTTATGTTTGCCTAAATGCAATCTTCACATAGATCAATGTTTATGGACTTCAGAACATGTAGCTTTCCCTCCGTTCGCTCATGTGTCCATTCTCATCACTGTCGTTCTCCTTCTTGGCCGCCGCCATCGAAGTGATTATCGGCCCCTCCAGCAAGTCGACGCCACCTAACAAAGACCCCATCGCTCTTTTTTCTCTCTTTGCTCAGTCTAGGTGAGACCTCGGAGAGTTCAACGCTCCTCCACACCCGTAGGGGGTAGTCCAAGAAATGGTATTTAATCTCTTGGCGAGACAAACTTGTGCTAATTTTCGTTCTAATTAATAAATTGATGGACCCAATTGGGACGCTAACAATCTCGAAGTGCCAACTTGTGCTAATTTTTTGCATTTTGCTTTCGCTATAGTGAGTTCATTAAAGTTAATTGAATGGTCCACGAATATAGACTCTCTGAGCGCATAAATTAGCAAAGCCGACTCCCTTGAGGGATTTCATTCAAATCAAAATCTCTAAGCACACAGTCGTTTTTCATGTCTATCATGATGAAGGTAGAATGAATTTTTTTTTTTTTTTTTGGTCAGAAGGTAGAATGAATTTGGCTGGTGACTTTCTCTATTCCTCTTTCACTTTGTCTTTGGAATTAGCTGCCGGCACAATTTCCAATGCCGCAGAATCATCATAGATTAGGCAAATATTGATGTGAAAAGTTGACCCCCTCACACGCACCCAAAGATGCGTGAAAAGTCAAATCCGCATTGCGTGCCTACCATTATCGGTTAAGTCAAGCTAAGACCACTACATGATCTTTTTTTCTGCAAAATGACAGAGACATTCTCATATGCCAACGCCAACACAGAGAAGCTTCAACCTCAAGAAAGAGAGAGAAAAAAAAAAGAAAAAGAAACTTAAACAAAGACCAAGAAAAGGAAAAAAAAATCCCAACTCCATCTTTGACCCCCTCTCTCTTTCCCTTAGATTATACATATGAATATACAATATACAATAGTTATATAGATATAGAAAGGGACACTTCAGGCTCTTCCAGGAGTTTTAGGGTCATGGTGGTTGTTGGCTCCTGTTCCAGGATAGTCGTTGCTTTCCATCTCCATCCTCCTCTCCATAAACACCATCTCTCCTCCTCCACTCATTCCCATTATCTCATCCTGCAGCGTTGGCAATATCACGGCTCATTAGCATCTGCTTATATCTAAACAGAGTATTAGAGAGAGAGAGAGCTGCAAGTAATTCTAGCGTCTCGTGGGCGTGAGATCCGCCGGATCTAAGAGTTTCTGGAGTACCGAATCCAAATGCGCCAAGGCTTAGGTAATCGTCTAATTGTACTCATGACACGAAGCATCCAAATCTTTTGAATTGAACAAAAATTTCTCTTCACCATGTAAAACACTAGGCCCCAGATTGAAACAGAGAAGATCAATAAAGCAGAAGGGTGAATAGTTTGTTTGAGCTGAAATCCTGAGTTTTTCTGTAAATTCCTTGGAAGCTTGATCTGTGAATGAACTTTTAAGGCAGATATGAGAGAGAGAGAGAGAGAGAGAGAGTACCTGAGCTAACAAGTTTGGAACCGATAGTTCACCATCATCCTCTTCACTGCTTGACTTGAGACTCCCTGTGAAACAGAACAACAATTCAAAAGCATCAAGAAATGCTCGATCTACAACAACAAAAGGCTAACTCAGGAACATCTCGCAATTCCCAAATCCAGGCCTTACTAGTTGAAGGAACTGCAAGAGATGAGAGAAGGCAAGAGAAGCCCAGGAAGAGGACCAGGAGCCTCATAGCAATGATGGCCTTGTGCCCTGCCATGTCTCTGAGGTTGAGAATAGGTAATGATACTTATGGTTGATATTGTGGAAGCAAACTCGTTTGGTGAAGTCTGGTGATGAGCATGTGAGAAAATTGCGTGTGATGAGATGTAACTACTTTATAGAGGGTGAGGGAGAGGAATATTAATGGGATTTTTCGTTTTTGGTGTATACTGTTGATTGGATTTTCAATGCCATCAGAAAGAGAGGTTTTCTCTCCAACCACAAAAAGTCAACTTCCACTTGTATAAGATGGGGTTGAGTTCCCACTGGCCTAACTCTCTACTTCTTTACTATTTTCATGTGCGCTTTTGGTATCATTAACTTAATCTATGCACCAATGGCATTATTTTTATGGGCCCTTGATTGCAAAGTGAAGCTGTACAATCACCGGACATTAAAGTATCACCAAAGAGCCAGCTCTCTCTCCCTCTCTCTAGGGAGTTGAACATCTGTGCTCTCTTTCTTTCAATGATAATAGTACAAAATATTCACTAAATTTTCAATCCGTTACGTGTGATCTTTGAACTCTGACCCAATATGTCATATCGCTCCTAAATTATTAATTTGTTTGATGTTGTCCACAAATCATTGGTAAATGCTCAATTAAGTTTCTAACCTAACCATTCCAACAAAATCTAATGTAATTACACAGTAACTAATCTCAATAATCAGTACGATAATAGTTGAAAAAAAATGGATCAACACAGATCCTGGCCAGTTCCTATGCCTGAAACTTTGCACAGTGGTCCACAAACAACGCATCAAGAAGAAAGTCCACGTAGCGCCACTAACATTCACACGATTACACACTAGAACCACAAAGTTCTGGAGTCCGTCTCTAGAAATTTTTGCACTTTTGGCCCTATTCCAAATTCAAATCAGGGTGAGGGGAAAGGCCCCAAGCGACGGAAATGCTTGTCGTCTTGGACATAAATGACAATGACAAGCAGACATGTCACATAAGCTCCCACCGCCCAAAATCACGCTCTGTCGCTTCTTTTTCTTTCCTTTTTGCAAGTCCCGGCATCAATTATGTCACCCACGGAGTTCACGTACATTACTAATAAACCTCTTCCTCAATTATTAACCTAAATTTTATGATTTTCTCCTCACATCAATCTTTTGGGCGAAAAGATATATGAGTGTTAGTTAGGTTTCATCATTGCATGGTGTGTCTGGGAATCAACAGAGTCAAGATGCAGTGAGTTATGTTTAGCTTAATGATCAAGCCGGCAGATTTAGTCTACTTTCTAATGTAACATATAATCTGTGAACGACGGCATATGGTACCTAAAAATATACATCCTAGAAACATACATCAATTAAAGCAAAAAGTACATCGTCTGCTAGATGTCCAATGTTTGATGATTGGCTTTGTGACCTGCTACTTTTATTGAAAGGACGAATAGCCTTCTAAAGATGAGTCTTCGCTTAAAAGGGACATATTATATGCACTCCGATCAACTCCACTTGGGGGACTTGGTCTTGCTGCAGGAGTGAAACCCTCGGGAGCACTTTGGATACATATTTCTGTCGCTTCTAGAGTGTTTTGTTACGCACTTTTAGGCGCAAAGTTTGTGCTGCATACATGGACAAACATGATAAAAGTGTCTCAATGAAACGCGGCTCTGAGCAATGTAAGTGCGTGTCCGAGAAGCAATATGTCTCTGAATTATTTGCTATCAATTCATTTTTAATCCTGCAGTGGACTTGCTACAGAGCAAAAGGGCACCATTATCATTATGGAAGGAGCAACACTTTCTCAATGGTTTCGTGAGATGTGTAGGCATCTTCAGGGACAGGTTTTGAAGAAGCACCATTGATGAGTGGAGGTAATGACATAACCTTCTTAATGTATGGAGAAAATTGGACAATTGATTGGAAAAGGCATGGGCAACAGAGTAAGTGGGTGGATTGCATCCATTGATTATGTTGATTGCAGTCCTTTTCCCCCTCCAGAAAGCAATTTGCTTCCACGGGAATGAAAGTCAATCAAGGGGGAAGGCGTCCTAAGATGTTGATGTCTTGCCCAATGAAGTTATGACAGTTGAGCATTTAGAAGGAAGAGTAGAAAAGGGGCATCGATTAGGAGCGAGGCAAATCTGAGGTTCTTTCAAAGAAGCTGCTGCTTGTAATAACGTTCTGGTGGGTCCATGAATTTTAAGGTAGACTCTTACGACGAGAAGCGCTCATGTTAACAGATTGGTTCAATCACACGACAACACGGAACCAGACTGATGTGAAGAACCTAGTCGCACGCATATTTGACGTCTATCTAATAACCGAGAGAAATTCCTTACTCTAAACTTCTACTTAACACCACGACAACATTCGATTCAGACCTGAAGAAATTAAACTTTTTACGAGTCAGATGCACATGGCAAAAATGAATGAGTAGTTCGGGTACACGTTTGCATCAGATGCTGACAACGCACAGTTCCACCAACACTAGACAGCAGCAATTCTTTGCCTTTATCTAGTTAGGCCTCATCAATGGAGGCAGGTCCATGCGAGTCCTTAGAAAGTGGAACACCTGCAAGATCTCTCAGGGATTACAATCTTCACTTTAGTTGCTTCTGAATAAGTTCCCACAGTGCAAGGGTTTGTACTGCACCCCACTAACACTAAATAAACTAAGCATCATGGAGGAAACCCTCCCTTGATAACTTCTAATCTAAAGAATGCGTAGCCGTACTTTGAGAAAATGCTAAATCAAAGAGAGCCTTTACACGTTGAAAAGAAAAGTGGGTTGTTGGCGATCTCCTTTTGCAATAGAATCATGACACCAACTCATCAAGCTCGTCCCATCTTCCATGAGATATGGATCGAGGCATTTATCATATCAACTCACTCCAATTGCTTCAAAATATTCATACACGTATACGACATAAACCGACTATAAGCATCAATGCCAACGTTTATTCATACAATAAAAGTAGTTGTATACACTTGAAGTATAGCTGATGCAGAGAGAACCAAATACTATCACTGTGGATTCTACAAGACTTTTTCGACCAAAAAAAAAAAAGGATTCTACAAGACTTTGGTGGTGCAAGATGCTCTCTCACGGAAGCGATGGCTTTGCCTTGACGAATTGTTATAACCCTTTATGAGTAAAAAATGATAAAGGAGTAAAATCTCCAATAAGGAAACGAACTAGAACTGTCCACTTTCCCAAATGGGGGAAACTCAAAATTGGTGAAGGCCAAATGATACTGTACAAAGAGAGATCTTTCTACACTAACAACCGTGGCTCTCTAGCAGATGAGGCTTTTAAATATCAAAAGACCATTAGTTTTCAGATATGATCAATAGCCGTCATACTCGTAATTTCCGTCATCATAATCATACATTTCCTCTTCGTTTCCGTAATGCAAATCACCATCCACTCCTTTAGCGTCGTCATCCTCCTGTTCATCATCCAATCCCACATCATCATTTGTTTCAATACCCTCAGCTTCGACCTCTTTGCTGCTAACATGAGGCGTGTTGTCATCATTGTTGGAATCCAATTCTGTTCGTCTTTTCTTGGGGTTCTCTGGGTTTGCCTGCTTAGATGATAATAGACACAGCAACGATGTTGATCATTGATTAGAGTTAGAAGCTTCTACATCATAATTATCTGCTTGAACAAAATCGCCCAAAAGAAAGAAGGAGGCTATATTCATCCTTAGAACTTGAAAGCTGCATCCTATTTTAGTGGTTGAGGGTAGAGGCCGCAGATAGTAAATCATGGTTGTTTTTTTCATTACTATCCACACAAAAGTAGAAGAAAGATGGACCCACGATTTGAATCTAAAAAGATGGAAGGAACTCAAAGCTGGTTTCCTATACCAAGATAGTATTTGACAAAGTACAAGCATTCTCTTGTCTGGATGGTATTCAAAGTTGCTAACTTGGACAACTAACGATTGTACTGCTAATGATGCAATACAGATGATCAGAAAGCATTGTGAAGATTGCTAAGAACAAGAGCAGAGAAAAGAAAGGGCCTTCATATATACATCCAAGGTGAAAAATCCACCAATATTGGAGATAAGAAAGGTCCTTCATATGGACAACCAAGGTAAAAGTAAAGCGAACAGATTACACAGGAGATTTATTTCATCTCTCAGCAAACATCGCAAACAATATAAACATTTGAAAGACATTCAAGAATCATTGAGCTAGTGAGTAACCCAAAATCTACAATAGAAAAAAATGTAAACTTTATTCCATGCATGGCATGTCTCTATGCCAAGGTCCCCTGATATTCTAAATGGAAAACCTAACTCAGACATATTGCAATTGCCCACTAAGCATGTAAGCTAGCAACTTATCATTTTACCTATCAAAAAGCCAAAAGAAAAGAGTTAAGAGAATAGACAAACTTACTGGTTCATTGAAGAGTTTCTCCAGTACATCGTAGTTTATCTTGGAACTAAGTCTCTGCCACGAGAATATTGTTGGTGTAAGTATTAGAAGAATAAATCATGCAGCAAGGTCTGTTAGACCTATTTCAGAGGGTAAGTTAATGCATGCACATCTATAAGTGATACTAATTATCTGAACCAATACCATTAGAATCATATTTGCCAATCTGATTAGTATCAATCCATGCGGCTTCTCTAACCATTAAAAATTACTGCAGCATTGTTACAATCAGATAACCATACCGTATGAGGGTGCATGATTCAAGCTAGTAGACATGCCTATGTACAACTATCTAGAACAGTCGAAAGAAAAGGGACAAGAATGAAGATAATGCAATAGTAGTACTTATTCAGTCTCTGCTGTTTACATGTGTGAGCACAGTGGAAGCAGTGAATACTTTAATTTCAAGGAAATGTCAAAGAAATCAATTGCCCATGGGCACAAGCCCTTAACATTCTCCCACACTTTCCACAGGAATCCACCAGATCTATAATCAATATGATGTAAGACAGAGCTCAAGACATGCCTCCAACGTACCATGCCAACTACTAGTAACAAGTATCGAACATCACCTGAAAGATCAAACTCAACCCACCTAAATTACATTACAATTACGACCAACTTTCAGAGAAGAATCGAAGAAAATTTTCAAAATTAGCAATCAATTTAATTCCTTCAAATGATTGGCGCCAATCTTATCAACATGCCACAAAGCGCTGTCGTATCGTTCACTTCTCCCGCCCATTGTAGGTAAGGAAATAATTAAATGAAATAAAAATTAAACCAGAAAGAATGCATCATTCAATCATATCAGACCAATGCACTCCATTTCTCGTAAGATGTTTTTGAGGTTATCTACAAATATGCAGAAAGATGGAGGTTCAAGGGGCATTCTGCACAACAAAAGTTGTGATGCCCAGTCAAGGAGTGCCAACACATTGAGCATTTGGCCATATAGGAAGTTTGCTAATGAAGCAACAAGCCATGCATTTATGAGTTTGGCAAGATATAATTCATTTTTTCATCATCCCTCTAAGACTCCATTCTCTTCCATAACAGCAAGTGCTCAGATGCCTAAGTCCTCGCTCCAATAATTTCTCATCCAATTATTGCAGCAAATCTAGCACTGTCAATGTAAAACCTTGACACGCCCAGTGTTTTTCAAAATTTAAAAGGATATATTTAGCTCAAACCACCGAAATCTAGACATTGCAAATTCTGATCTGATTATATTACCTTCCATTGCTCCAATTATTACAGAAACATGAGCCAGCTCCCCACAGCATCTATCATTAGAGGATGAAAACTAGACACCTAACCTCCCAACTTACAACAAAGTACTCTCCAGCAAACTAACCTTCTTAATTAGCATTTGCCGGGCAGCCTCTGCAGCAGTCTGCGCAGGAGTGGACTTTTTTGCTTCGGCAGCTCGTTTTTGTTGTTTTTCCTGCAAATTTCGTTTTGGCAACAGAACTACTCATATTAGGAGGTTTATTCATGAGCCTCCATTGGAAAATTATGATCAGAAAGAGCAAAGAAAGAGTAGACCCGAACTTCAAGTGCAAGCTGAAAGTCATACAATGCAGACCATGGTGGCCAAGTCTTCCATAGCCCAGAAGAAGGGAGATGGAAGGAAAGGGAGGAGACTCTAATGCTTCTACTTAAAATTTGCTCCTCAATAATATCATAGCGCTACGTAAAATGGCAGTTTAACAGGCTCCAGTCGTGAGAGTCAAAAATTGGATTTATGTGAAGATTTTCAATGTAGGAAACTGCACCGGATTGTTTCAGATCAAAATGCATGGAGCCCAAAGACCTCTAAGAGTCCAAACTTTTATGCTAGAATGAGCTTTTAAATTCCATTACAGGCAGGGTACCTTAATTAAGCACATGCAACAAAAATGAATCCCGTGATATAAACCATGATTTTCTCACAGGATTAACTAACACAGAACAGATCAAAGATATCATGCAGCATGTCATTGACATTCTTGGAGGATTCACCTATCCAGGCTTCGTTTGTGAAAGTTCTGATGGAATTTAAGGAGAATGGAGCTGGAGTTCAGACTGTGCTTAACAAAAGAAAGCATTTTTCAGTACATATTTCTTCTGCTAAAAAATTAGCAAGTTAGTTAATTTTTTTCTACATTCTATCATTCAAGGGTTAGCAAGAGATCCTAGACTATCTTGATAAGCTCTGACTCTCTGGGTACTGGTAACCACGCCATTCACAAGAATCGATAATCAACTCAGTGTATTTTGATTTGACTGGCAAATTAACCTTTCTTGATTTAGCCACAGCTGCAGCAGCAGCTGCAGCCAGCTCTTGTGCAGCTTGGAAGTCCTCTGTGTTCTTGTAATTGGCTGCATAAGCTTCCTTTGCAGCTGCTGCAGCTGCTTCCTTAGCAGCTTGTTCCTGCAAGTACACCAAATAAGCTATATTAAGGGAATCACCAGGAAAGAAAATAATAATTAGTCACAACATGGAGTAAACAGAACTAGGTGTCTAACCAACCGATACATGTTCCAATTCAATCCCACCAAATTAAACAATGAAAAAGCTGAGCAAATCAACAACTCAGAAAAACATAAATAACCAAGAATGAAGAGCAAACACTGGAGAGCCTATTTGTAGCACAATCAAATAGAAACCCTTGCAATTCTGAGTAAAAGAGAACAATGATGACCTATCCCAATTGAAATGATAAAATTATGAAAACATCCATCCAAATATCTAGAAATACAATTATCATAGATGCACAAGATCCAAATTTTGACTACAACTTTTTGCCATTACCAAACTTTGTCTTCTTAAGAGAAGTTTAATAACATTATTTAGCTTGAATAAAGAACCAAATCACCTCAAGGTACTCCCGGTTCATTTCCTCCCAAATGATCTTTTTATAATGCTTCTCCTCCTCATTGTGAAGATAGCCATCAACCTGAAAATATCATTACATATAAAGTCCAGACACATTAAAACTGATCAACAAACTAAAAAGTTGTGGTAGAGCACACGAAAAATTGCCAGCTGATACAATAAGTAACAATGGCATACTTTGAAACATATATATCAACATATTGCATGACTAGAGCAGTAAAATCACTCATGAGTTTGTAAATATGCATGCAAATAGCGACAAAAACTACCGAACAGTAAGCAAACAGATATCAGTATAAGGAAACTAAAATGAGTTCAAAGTTCAACAGAATTATAGGATTAGTTAATTTTATTTAAAAGTGCTTATGCTCTTTAGTGAAAAAGGAAGTACATCAGGAGCAATTGCCTCCATTGTATACAGGGCTCTATCCCTGCCAGAAAGTAAGTGGAACTATACATAACTACCAAGATAAAAGCTGAATAGAATGACCTTATCGAAAGAATTATCATCACCAGGAAATCTACCTAGAAATTTAGCTCCTACATATTAATGGACAGACTTTAAGTCTGTTGATTGTTAAAGAATTTAAGGTTGCATCAGCAGGAAATTGATATTTGTGGTCTGAATTTTCAAGAGGTAGGACTCGAAAGTAGAAGTGAACTGCACCTCAAAGTTCAACAGAATTGTAGGATAAGTTAATTCTATTTAAAAGTGCTTATGCATTGTACACAGGGCTCTATCCCTGCCAGAAAGTAAATGGAACTATACATAACTACCAAAATACAAGTTGAATAGAATGACCTTATTGAAAGAATTATCATCACCAGGAAGTCTACCTGGAAATTTAGCAACTTTCCTACATATTAATGGACAGACTTTAAGTCTGTCAACTGTTTTAGTATTTAAGGTTGCATCAGTAGGAACTTGATACTTGTGATCTAAATTTCCAAGATCTAAGGTAGGACTCGAAAGTAGAAGTGAAGTGCACCTCAATATCATCAATATCAGAGAGGGTGTCTGATTCATCATCAGCTTTAGCACTCCTATCGTTTGCTTCATCCACTTGAAAACCATCATTCATATCAGTTGATCGATCTGCACATCATCCCCATAATGTGAATCTTATTATCCATAGAAGTAAACATAATTCCAACTAGGGAATTCAGGAAGTTTCTTCAAACAAATAATGAACTGTTACCGGTTTTTTCAGGCTCAGCTGACTGTGACTTCATGGTTCCACATGCTGCTAGAGTGTCAGGCTCATTTTCATGCTAAAAGAAAAGGGAAGAACATCAGAGAGTACAATATCCACACAAATTGAATGCTAGATTAACTGTGTACAGTCATCAGATGACTAAAGCAAATGGTGAACCACACTTACTAAACAAATTGACTCCAAAGTCCTTCCAACAATTTTTAACTTTCTCATACATCTTGCTTTTATTTTCTTAAAAGGATTCATGTATTAACATATTTTGATTCCAGAAACAAACTTAGAGAGTTTCAATAAAGCCAACAAGCAAACAATGGTGTAACAATTGGCAGTTGGTAGACCCAACAATGTTCTCCCATCACTGTGGACAAGCAGCATAACTGTGACAACTAAACTGACAACATATCTACAATTTCGAGTCTCTGAAAATATCTAATGCACTGATCATACTAAAAACATCTCTTTGATATTTATCCTCTTTTACACTCTACATGGGGAATGTCTCCTCGATATAATGGACAAAAGTCACATGATTGGGAAACAACAGATCTACTACGCTCTCATATTTTTGCTCCTTCCTTCTCCTTTAATAAAAAGAGAGGACTGTCTATCTAGGATAACCAAGTTTCCTGCCTTTTGAAAATCCTTCCATTACCTTCTCTTGAGTCTCTAAAGCAAAGCCTTCTCCATATCAAGGCAATTTACAGATGAGAATCCTAAAAATCATGACAATCTAACATCATAGTGAGTTTGGCGAGAGTATCACCAAGTCACAGATTCCAGCATCAACCATCTATAGGCTTGTTTGAAATAAACTACTGGGCACTATTAAGAAATTGCAAGTTTCATTGGGTACTAGATTCACTGATTCTGATGGAAGGAAAGGATTTTTCTGGTGCATTACCTTCAGAGTAATTCGATACATTTGGAAGTAAGGTAATGCAAGAATTCTTAAACAAAACCTATGTTATACATATACTCTTACTTTGCCAAATTAGACTGCCTACCATCTCCATCTTGATGGAGTCTGGAGCTTAGAACAAAGAACTTCAAACCCATTTGCTGTGATTAGTGATCACCAAAACATCGACTTTTTTCCCCCCAATAATGCAGTTGACTAGTGTTAGGAAGCAATATCATCATGTTGCAGTGTTGATTTACCTCTACAACATCGGTAGTGATGCATTATTTCAAGTAATACCGTGTACTAACCAAATTTGTTTCGCTTGTGTTTTCTCCAATCGATGACTTAGCCAATCTTTCCTTCTCAGCACGTTGGAAAGCTGGAGGATCTAAGCCTCCTTCAAGACCACCCGAAAATTCCACAAACTGCAACAAAGCATAAGAACATAAGTGCTCGGGCATTAAACTTGAATAAACAAGCATGAGAGTAGAAAAAAAGAAAGCATAACTCACTTCGCTGTAACAAGATTGACAAAGTCCAATGGCAAAATGAGGTGTATCCGTATCCTTGTGTTCACAAAGCAGTTCTCTTGCACCAGATATGTTCAACCCCATATTTGGTTGTTTTGCCGAACTTTTCTCTTCAAGCTTTGCCTTTGTATTTAACTCCTCAATCTGAAAATAATACCAAAATAGAAAATCCTATTATAATAACATTTTAAAGGCACCAGGGGTAGAAGAGCAGGAATAGGTATTAAATTTTCCATGTATAATCAGATATTTTAAAATCATGAAAGTGCAAAGGTGTCCACACTTTTGGATTAAACAAGTAGCCAGTCCTTATGTGCATGACACCCTGAGCAGTCACACAAAACCATAAGTTATTGAAGGCTATCAATGAAAGCCTCTTTGTCAGTGAGCAAGGCAAGTAATTACAGCCAGCAAGAGTTCATCCTTTAGTTAATTGATGAAGCTAGGCAATAAGCCAATTCTCCAGCACAACTTGTGTAAACTGCATCTCTTGACCTTAACTATGTACTCAAGTTGGGAAAATTTAGAATCCATGAAAAAAATAGTTTGGACAAACTTACCTTGAACTGATGAAGAGGACTACACCAGGGTTTATATGGTTGTCGCCCAATTACTTCAATTAACTCAATACCTATCTACTATCCCTAGAGCTAAACTTTGGTTAGTGCATTATTTACCACACCATGGCAAGTAAAATAAGCTTCATATCGGCTCACGTACGATGCTGTCTTAGACAGGTGATGTCTGTTGACAGCAATCACAATGGGCATAAACAATCTATTGAGACCTAAGTGTGACAAAATAAACAAAGAGACCATTTTAAACTTGCCAGATTCTAAAAATAAAGGGAAAGGAACATACAATTTGCTCACAACTAATGTCAGTCAAAAGTCGTTAGCAGGTTACATTTTGTACATTTATGTCACTAGTGTTAGCACTCACAAAGTCCTCCACGACTCTCCCTCCCCTCCAAACCCAGAAGCACAGGCATACTGCTGTCCCCCTCCAAACCCAGAAGCACAGGCACACTGCCATCCCTTTGTCCCACAAAACAGAGAGAGAGAAGAGAAAAAGGGGGGGAGTTGTTGGCCTAGCTACATCTCACTTGATGATACAGAAACATACCGTTAAGCTACCAGACTCAGTATTCTCAAATTCAACCAATCGCTTTGTCAACGTTGCTTCACAGATATGCACCAGCCTTAACTGATGAAGAATTTCAGCAAGCCACATGCAAGAAAGGAAAGATAGTAGCATGTCAAGCAAGTGCAACAACAATAACATATTACTTTTGACAAATAAGATCTTGCCACATTCTTCCTCATAACAATCTTCTTCTTAAGAAATTAAAGATCTGAAAGTGAATCTCTCATGTACAAAAGATGATAGTTCATCATTTAAACGAATTTGCAATTCTTCCAACAGAATAGATTTTGCAATAATGCTAACATAACTGGCATAGCAAAATATTAATTGCAAAAATACGACGCAAGCTGAAGGAGATCAAGGAATGGATATAACATGACTTTTGAGCATGAGGCAGCAGTTTGCTAGAAAGAGTACCATCCAAAATACGAATAATCACAACAGAAGCATAATTTTCCATTTACTGCGCAATCATTATAAAGCAAACAGGATCCATACAATTAGACAGACAGTCACCAACAATAACTCCTCATGAGAAATGGCATAAACCAGAAGAGAAAAATTACATATGATAGCTTCGCTCCCAATTGGAAATTCAGAAAACCTCATTTCTGCTATCTTTTGGGACAAATAGACCATGATAATCAATGATTTTATAAGAATGTTTATGGCCAGCTAATATATCATTGTTTGTAGTCATATGACTTCGACAAACACCCTATTCAAGCAATTAAACGACTCCTGTAGCAAATAAAATGAGCCTTCAAATCCATTGAGAAATAGAACTATTCTTCTATATTCAAACACACTTATAAGTAAGACTCATTGAACAGATAGAGCAGGTGCATGTAGTCATAACACCAAGAATATATATATATATATATCTCTCTCTCCCCCTCGCTCTCTCACTCTCCCTACCTTCCTTCCCTGTCCCTCTCTCCCCATCTCCCTCTGTGTATGTGTGTGTGTGTGTGCACAAGATAAAGGGAACACCATGAAACATACATAGTACCTAAAACAACAAACTATTTTAAAACCAGTGCTTAATGAGAAAAATGAGGGAAAAGTAAGCTTTCGTACAACATCGGATTTCGAACACTTCAATCCATGCGCAACTGCAGATACATACACAGCAGCTCCCCAGAGTCCACTGGGTTTCCTCCCTGTCTGTCAGAAGACTCAGAACTATTTTTTTAGTCGCTATTTTACATGCCCTCATAATAACCATGCACAGCACCAAATTTTTTCACACACTATGAAAAGAAGAAGGAAACCTGCATCCAGTCCCTCTTCATGCTGGCTATAATGCGCAAGGCAGTTCTGGCTACATCATTATTCCTTCCCCCAGATAAACCTACAATGATTTAACCAATTAGATAACCCAAATTATGAAGTCAAAAGGACCAGAAAAAGAGAGAGATCTTCACCATAATACCGTTCAGGCAATTAAAAAATTTTATACAGTTGTATAATCGACAGCTTTTTCAATACAATAGACCACAACATTTAATTCAGGAATTAAATACCAAATGAAACTTCATTATCGCAAAAGCTGAGGGTGAAACGTCTTGTAGACATTTTTGCAGAATGAAATTGAGAAAACAGAAAATGAGACTTAAAAAAGTTCCTCTTGAAAATTAAGGATTGGCAGTAAAAAGTACGATTCCATGCATAGTTTGTATAGTGACATTAAATCATCAGCATTGATGGCAAATACTTACTAGCTGTATATTTATGAATGAAAAGAGAAGGATCAAGAGGCTTTTGTACAATGGGGTGTTCATGAAGCCAAAGTACTTTGCAGAGCTGCAAAAATACAGCACCTAGCACGTAACTGCCATAAAAAAGAAAATGGATGACGGATTGATTATAAAACAGACACAGGGACCAAAATGTGTGCACTATTAGCAGAAATAGCTTCCTCACACATTTATCTTCAACAAGTTTGAGAAATCAATTAGGAGATACGGCAATTTGCTTTCCCTGGAAACAAATTAAAAAAAAAAAGCAACATTAGCAAAAAGGAAAATTTAAAGTAAATCTGGCAACGTATGCTCACAACTATTAGTACACAAGAACAAATAGGTATATGTATGGACAAATCAACTTTAAAGATCAACCAGAAGTTTATTCTTTGGAATATCTAAGTGCCTCAAACACAACCAAGTACCGTGCTTATTGGAAATGCTATACTTAGGAATCTCAATTTCAAGAAAAAAGGACATAAATGATAACTATGAGATTTCATGAGACCACAGCCAACTGTTCTAAAAGTCTAAGCTATTAGATAAATGCGTTATTTATTATTTAAATATTCTAATACTCCCCCTCACACTTAATCCAGTCTTTTGCCTAGAACTAAATGTGGAAATTTAATTGGAGAATGGGGTCTGGAAAAATTTGAACTCAAGACCTCCAGCGCTAATACCATGTGAGATTTGGTGAGAGCACTGCCCACTGTTTTAAAAACTTAACCTGTTAAATGAAGCCTGATTTATTATTTAAATATTCTAACAATAACTTCCTTTAACTTGCAGAAGGATGCCTCTCAACATTTTCACATCTTGTCTCAAATACCAAAGGCAATCATGCAAAAATAACCTTCACAAAGTTTGAACCAATAATTAGATGGCATGAGGACAAAGGTAAGCAACCCTTAATTGGACCAATAATTATGTATTTGATTGCACACATGCATCTATATATTATCACGTAATAAAAATCACTTCAATCATTTGAAAACAGTAGCTTGGAAGATCCCTCACCGACAGGCAATGTAAATACAAGCCGCCTCCACTTGCTCAGTTCTGCGGCCCCGGGTAAAGTTCTTTTCCAGTGCAATCTTCAGAAGGTACATGAAAAGATTTTGAAGAAAACACAATGTCCAGATTAGACAAACAGATATGAAACAGAAACGCTAGTGACTCAGACAAACATACTCGGTAGAATGCCAGAGATGTCCTAACGATACCATCAGGCTGATCCATCCCTAGACCATAGCACAAATTTCTCATATCCTCATTAGCTGCAAAAACCAAATAATAAAAGGTCATCACCATGGCCCACAATGCACATATGCCAGCTATACAAAGGGATGGCTCCAATAGACACAGTAACACATGCTGACAACTAATAGCACCAACAAAAGAAAAAACAAACAGAAAAGGAGAAGGTTGAAGTTGCAGCACAACTGTTTATCTGATTTGTCCCTGGGCTTACATGCAAAGATGAAAAAGCAGCAAAAAATGCACTATCAGGATTCTGGAGTACTCAAGAGATCAGAATTAACACTGAATATAGTAGCCTTAGTACAACCAATTAGCACATAACCATAGTGCTAGAAACGAAGTACAGTCCCTTATTAGTCTGCATGGTGATGTTCTTATGTCATGTTAATGAAATGAAAACCTCATAACAACTTTTAACCAACATGGAGAGGCTAAACAAATATCTGTTTTTAAGTTTCGGTTGATATGAACTCCAATGAAGGTAATATACCTCCCTATGGCTGAACCACCTTGCTCATATGCAGGTTTCATGCGAAAAGCTAAAGTGGGGCAGAGCAGATGCATAGCCTCAGATGAACCATTCTGAGATCTAAGATTCTGCTTTATGAATAGGTCATTTATTTAGTCCAGGAAGCAATCAATCAAATGAACAACAATTTCATAAATATCTTATGCAGTTAAGAGTTATCAAACTTTTTGCCACAGCTGACCACCTAATTTGATAAGAACAAAGCACAAAACTTAGTTCTGCTTCTGCTGCAATCACCAGGATGCATTGCTAATGGTCTAATTGGCCACAGATATCAACTAGTCCTTACATGATTAGTCTTACACTTTACAATCCACAAGCAGCCTGTAAACTTATCCCCGAGTTGTGTTTGTTGACAATTCAGCTCACAGCAATGCCATCTTATGTTAAAAATATAAAGACTGTTGCTGTGCTTCTCTAGCCATCTTCCAGAACAATACATGGGCGAACTATTGTACAACTAGCAAGGAATTAAGACGCTTGTATCTCACATGATCAAACAATCTAAAGAACAATATGATGCAATTGCTTGCTCCATCAGCTATTTCAGTAAAGAACTACAGAATGGAGAATTTATATCTAGATTGTCTAGGAAATTCAAAGGAAAAAAGTTGCACAAGCTCAAATAAGAGATCATATGCAGCAATACCTTCTACATTTAAACGGTTTTGCTAAAGCTATATCTAATATGCAATAAGAAAACCACCAGCTACAGCCATTGAGTAAAATTTACATTATCAGGTAGGGAATTATGTCCAATGATAAATCCTTAGTGAATGAAAATTCGCAACATAATATGCAGTATTGGCGAAATGTTGGCAGAAAGAACTAAATAAAGTTCAGACACAGAGTACCTCTGTCCAATGTTCTTTCACGTGAAGCAGAATACTCGCTCTGGACTGTCCTCACAAAATTTCCCGACAGATGGCTCTACAAAGGAATGGAGATCATTAGGATAATGGCAAAAGAAGGTATCTATATCTAAACTATGTGCTAGCAAGAGAAGAAATTGGATACAGCACAATTTTAATAAATTAATCTGGCTCATCTTCTCAACTTGTTTCAGACATATACTTTGTTCTTTCATAGTTTAATAAAAGAAAGAAAGATTAAAGTGTGACCCCTTAAGCCCCTTTAGAGGCTTTCAGCATGCAAAGCTGCTTCACGATTCGAACCCCCAACTTCATACCCTCATGCTAAGAATCTAGACCGCATAACAACCATCACAGCCCCAATCAAGGGCTTTTGCATGAGCCTTGAGAAATATCATCGTTGTCTATGGAGTCTGACTTCTGACTAGAAGTGGAGGAAGGGATCTTTTAGCATGACCAAATTCACTGTAGAATTATTCCATACGACACAATTGATGCCCATATCTATAATTACCCTATAATGTTGGTTTAATTACAATCAAAAGGAAAGGATTCCTTCTATCATATTGTTCTTTTTTTGATAAGTTACAGGGTGGGAAGGGGGGGCTAATGACCACCTCTAGGCATTACTATGAAGGTCTCACACTCACTATGAAATGTTTGGTATGAGCCATGACTATTTTGTACCCCCGGGACCCGAATGTCCAAGGTTGACAAGCCCATCAACATAGCCCCACCAAAATTCTGGCAGGCAGAAAGTCTCTCCTAGTCTCTCCACACAAGATATAACATAGTTAGACAACACAGCACGAGCCATTCATAGGTTCACTCACGACATGAATGGAAATCACGACCATGTGGAAGACATATGATCCCTATACCACTAGGCCAACCGCACTGTGGTACCTCTGTTAGAGGGTTACCACTTAATTTTGAAGTCATTGCGCTGCCAAATAAAATCACATGCTCCAGAAAAGAAAATATGCCATGACAGGATCAAGAAAAGTTACTTTTGGGATTGCAAGTTCTAAAAACAAGTTCTGCCCAAGGCCTCCGCAAAGAAACGATAGCACTAGCATAAGTAACAGATGAGAACAAACCTGCCCAGCCCCATCTTTCATAAAAGTGGGTTCGAACGAAAAATTGAAATCTTCCAACACCTTTCCGCATTCAGTACAGCCTCTGAAAAGATCAAAATAGGAACCAGTTAGCCGATTCTAGTTCGTCCGACGCCCCCGCCGGTCGCCAAAGCTTTAAGCGACAGTACACTCACAAGGCACCATCGTGGGGCCGGTCCACCTCCACGAACTTCGCGCAGTGAGTGCACCACCTCTTCATCCTCGCCCTCCTCAACCGCCTCGGCAGGAATTAATCTACAACGGCCAATTAATAACATCACGTAAGAACTCTATCGCCGGCGAAATCTCATAAACCTTCGAATCCCCCCGTCCACGTCTCGCGCGGACAACGACTTTCAGGAAGCTCTCGGTCATACATATTCGAACGAAACTCTACCGGACTCGAACTTTGGCAGCGGCATGCTCTGCGTAATGCGGGGAAACAAAAAAAGAACCGACAAAAAAAAAAAACCTCAGTCCCGCCGGAATTCAGAAGCCGGGCCCGCTCGAAGCGACGGAGCTCGGACGGATCAAAACGACGGCGCTTAATCTATAAGAAGATCACACACATGCGCGCGCGCGACGGAGGCGCTCCCCGGTCGCGATCCGGAGGAAGAACGGAGGGAGCGAAGCTCGGGTTTTCTGGGCGGCGACCTGCGATTGGCGCGGAGCACTGGCTCTAAAATCCCTGCAACCGGAGCTCCGAAACGTGACGAGGAGAGAGAGAGAGAAAGAAGATGGACACGTCGGATCTGCGTTATGGGCTTTGAAATCTCGGGTCTAATCGTGGCCCGGGCCCGTTTTTAATTTGGGTTCTACCCAGGAACGAAGTAGTTGCCTGCATACGAACCATATAAGCCCAGATTACATGGACCGTTGGATGATACTGGTCCTACGTGAGACCGCCTCAACCAACGTCTGGCATAAGCTACGCTCACGTAATTCGGATTCGTGTAATAATTTTGACGCGAGACGCAGTGCCCCGTCGCGCGAGATTTTCCGGGCCTCGTTTACAGCTCTGCTGGAAAATCCAAGTCGGCCATGCACAATTTATTTTCTATTTTTTTCTTTCAATGTGTTTGGTTCGTGAAAGTAAATTTTTTTAAACATGCATAATAATTTTTCGATTAATATATTAATTGCATTGTATATAGAATTGAAATTATACGAATCACAGTTTTATTCCAATCTAGTTGTTGTAATTCATTAGGTTTCTAACCGCCAAAAGAAAATAATAACATGAATCATCCTCATAAAAAATAAATATAAAGTAGATTTGTCAAAATGAACATAAAATTTCCACACAAAAAAAAGGACCATACAATAATTTCTTAACTCATTTATAATGAGCTTGATTGTTGTAAAATTAATTATATTCAATAAATAAATTATAAATAGATCTAAATGATAAATCCTAAGATAATATGAATATTAAATGATCCACAAATCATTTAAACCTAATCCAGCTCTCTCTATACTTTCTTGTCAATCTCAAGTTCGCTAATTTTATGCTATCACCTTAATTTGTATATGTTTTTATCCAACTAGGCAAAATATAAAAGTGTTTTGTCAATAAGAATTCAAGTAAAAGATAATTTAAAGATGATTTTGATATGAGTTAAATTGAATATATGTCGCTAAATTTGTATTACATAAAAATGAAATCTTTTGGATGAGACTATTTTTTACAATACCCGACCCCACTCATTTAACGGATCTACTATAAAGGCACGCATAACCTAGCCCGCACAGGCGGAGCAAGGTACATCATACTAAGTCACACCATGGTTGATAATGATGATACTAAGTCACACCATGGTTGATAATGATTGTCAAATGCACCTCTTGTTTGACAATAGATACAGGGGCGCTTACGGGGCCGGCATATATGGTCTTCGTCGCCCTTTACGCTCGGGTGGATGGACGGCTGGTGGGACCCTTGACGCTGTATGATGATGACCGGGGCAGGGTGGTAGTCCTGCGGAGTAGGAGGTGCAGAGAGGTGCTGGACGTGTGGGAGGACTTTTTGTTTTTGGTTGTTTAACAACATGTATATAACCAATGAGAGGTGGGATAGTTAGTGTTCGTGGTTCATAGTGTTTTTTGTAGAAATTCCCCTCTCAATCTCGTCTTCCCCACGTGTAAAGAAACCAAGTTTATGATAATAGAGCCAAGTAGCTCAGTTTTCTTATGACTCAGTTTATCTTAAATTCATTTTCTTACAATTCTTGAAGTATAAACAAGTTGAGAGAAATCAATGTATATGAGATCTAGGGATGTCACATTGAGTAGTATCAGAGCTTGGTTTTAGTTGGAGTGATAAGGTTTAGGATTTTAGATGAATGCTAGTGTATCTAAGTGTTTAGACAAGATTGTCCATGTAAATTGGGACAATTATTGCTTTGAGCAGTTAGTCTTATGACTGTGTGGTTAGAGTAACGTGAGAATATTGCGTTACTTTTAACTAATAGCATCAATCTCTAACCCCTAATGTGGGTAATGTGCAGAAAGTTTAGGAGAAAGATGGTGCGATCGAGGAGCTCGTCTCCGCCGAGGAGAGAAGCGACTGAGTCAGGGGCGGCTGCATCAGGGACAGGGCCGAGGATGGAGGATGTGTTGCAAGCTTTGGTTTCTTTGGGGAATTTGGTGGAGTGACAGGCCCAAATTCCATTGCAACAACCACCTCTGCCGCCTTCCCAACAGCCACTTCTGGCGGAGCATCGTACCCAGGGACTGGTAGAGCAGTTCCTGAAATTAAAGCCACCAAAATTCTCGGGAATAGGACGTCCCGAGGAAGCGGAGCAATGGATTGATAGTATGGAAAGAATTTTCAAATTGCTTGGTTGCAATGACCAAGACAAGATGACACTTGCTGAATATCAGTTGGAGGGAAACGCCATGTATTGGTGGAGAGCATCGAAGAATATCATATTTCCAACAGGTACGGAAATGGTATGGGATGAGTTCGTGAAAGCTTTCTACAAGAAACATTTTTCTGAGTGTGCGAAGGATCGAAAGATAAATGAGTCAAGAGGGACTAACTGTAGATCAATACGAGGCAAAATTTTCGGAACTTTCTAGGTATGCTCCTAAATTGATCGAAGATCCTGAGGATAAAGCAAAGAGGTTTCTGAATGGCCTAAGGACTAATATTAGGAAGCAGTTAGTGCCTTTGGGTATAAGGGACTATAATGAAGGGTATGCTCGAGCCTAATGGGTTGAGCAAGAACTCATTAGAAAAGAGATGGAGGATAAGAAAAAGGTCAGATCGAGGCTACAAGGAGTCACAAGGGATGTGCGTAGCAGCAAGCGACCTTTTCCATCTCGGGATACACCTTGGAGTTCCAAGAAGAGGCTCGCTTATGGAAGTTCTGGAGGGACAAGTAAGGGACAATACGTGAATTGGGCTATATTTCAAAATGACTTGTGTCAACGATGTAACCGGCGACATGGACCAGGGCCTTGCCTCGACTCCTTGAGATGTTATAAGTGTGGACAGAAGGGTCATTTCAAAAGAGAATGTCCCCAAGGGAGACAACAAGCCAACAATAATCAGTTGCATCATGCGCCGCCACGCCCGAGGGGAACCCTTCCACCAGGAAGGACGCAAAGACCGCCAGCAAAAGGTAAAGTGTATGCAATGACTCAGGAGGAAGCGGAAGCTTCCGAGACCGTTATCACAGGTACGATTTCCTTGAATGATCAAAAGGCCTACGCATTATTTGATCCGGGCGCGACCCATTCTTTTATTGCTGAAAGATATAGGCGATTACATAATCTAGAAGTGACACCTCTTGTAACACCTCTCAGTGTTTCCACACCATTAAGGGATGAAGTATTGTCTACATTAGTTTGTGAAAATTGCGAAATCTCAATAGGGGGAAGGACACATTCTATCAATTTGGTAGAAATAGGTATGTATGACTATGACACCATTATAGGCATGGACTGGCTTAGTAAGCAGCGAGCCATTGTAGATTGTTATAGAAAAATGATTCAGTTTAACCCCTCTGACGAACCTCATTATGAGTTCCTGGGAAACAAACTGACTCTCTCTATGATTTTTATTTCGGCAATGGAAGCACATAGACTCTTAGATGGGGGATGTCAAGGATATTTAGCAATGGTTAAGGATCAAGAAAAAGAAGAGGCGAAGCTAGAGGAAATTAGTGTAGTACATGAATTTCCTGATGTCTTTCCAGAAGAACTCCCTGGATTACCCCCAGACAGAGAGGTTGAGTTTGCTATTGAAATACTTCCAGGGACGGAACCTATATCAAAAGCTTCATATCAGATGTCTTTGACAAAATTGAAGGAGCTAAAAATCCAGCTGCAAGAATTATTGGATAAGGGATTTATAAAACCGAGTGTATCTCCGTGGGGGGCACTAGTCCTGTTTGTGAAAAGAATGATGGATCAATGCGTCTTTGCATTGATTATAGGAAATTGAACCAAGTTACGGTTAAGAATAAATACCCACTACCAAGGATTGATGATCTATTTGATCAACTAGCTGGTAGTTCGGTCTTTTCAAAAATTGATTTGAGGTCTGGGTACCATCAATTAAGAGTTAGAGAGGAAGACGTCCCCAAAACAACTTTTAGGACTCGGTATGGGCATTATGAATTTCTAGTTATGCCCTTTGGTCTGACCAATGCACCTGCTGCTTTCATGGATCTGATGAATAGGATATTTATATCTTATCTGGATCAATTTGTGATTGTTTTTATAGATGACATTTTGGTATATTCAAAAGGGTCAGAAGAGCACAAGGAACATCTACGAATTGTGCTACAGACCCTTAAAGAACACAAATTATATGCCAAATTTAGTAAATGTGAGTTCTGGTTAGACCAAGTAGCATTTTTGGGTCATGTGATGTCGGAAAAAGGATTAACAGTGGACCCAGCGAAGATTGAGACCATAGTTGAATGGCCAAGACCCACTATACCGACAGAGATTCGGAGTTTCTTAGGGCTTGCAGGGTATTATTGGAGGTTCATAGAAGGATTCGCACGACTTGCAAGTCCCTTGACCCACTTAACTAAAATGAGTGTGAAATTTAAATGCAATGATAAGTGTGAACAAAGTTTTCAGGAACTTAAAAGAAGATTGACCTCGGCACCAATTTTAACTCTACCTTCAGGATCTGGTAGATTCACGGTGTATAGTGATGCTTTCCACCAAGGACTCGGTTGTGTCTTGATGCAACATGGAAAGGTCATAGTTTATGCATCGAGACAACTGAAATCTTATGAAAAGAACTATCCTACCCATGATTTAGAGTTGGCTGCGATTATTCTCGCATTAAAAATCTGGAGACATTATTTATATAGGGAGAAATTTGAAATTTACACCGACCATAAAAGTTTGAAATATTTATTTTCGCAAGAGTTAAATATGAGGCAAAGAAGATGGATGGGGTTATTTAAGGATTATGATTGCGAGATAGTGTACCATCTAGGGAAAGCTAATAAAGTGGCAGATGCCCTTAGTCGTAAGTCAGCTGTGAGTATGACACATTTAAGGGTGAAAGAATGGAATCTGTTAGAGATCATTGCTAACTCCGAATTTAGATTATAGGTAGATCATCTTTCAAGTGTATTGGCAACTTTGAGAATTGAACCGCGGGTGATTCAAAGAATACAAATCCTACAACAATCGGACCGAGACTGTTAAAAATTCGGGATGAAGTGCAAAGTGGAAGTAAGGAGGGATTTCAATTGTCTGAGGACGGAATTGTCAGATATCAGGGATGTCTTTGTGTGCCAAAAGATAAGGAACTTATGAGGGAGATATTGTCAGAGGCACATAAGAGTACTTATAGCATCCACCCCGGAAGTACAAAAATGTACCGAAATTTGAGGCAACACTACTGGTGGAATGGTATGAAAAATGATATCGCTAGGTTTGTTTCTCAATGCTTGACTTGTCAACAAGTGAAAGCTGAACATCAAAAGCCTGCTGGGCTATTGAAACCCCTAGATATTCCAGAATGGAAATGGGAGCATATTACTATGGACTTTGTGCAAGGACTCCCAAGGACCTCTAGTGGATATGATTCGATATGGGTAGTAGTGGATCGTCTGACCAAATCTGCTCACTTTATAGCAATTCGAACAGATTATTCAATTGATAAGTACGCAGAAATATATGTGAGACAAATTGTCCGTCTACACGGTGTTCCCGTGACCATCACTTCTGATTGGGACCCAAGATTTACCTCGAAACTTTGGCAGAGCTTACAAATTACTTTAGGGACTAAGCTCCAGTTTAGTACAGCCTTTCATCCTCAGACTGACGGACAATCTGAAAGGGTAATCCAAATTTTGGAAGACATGCTAAGAGCCTGTGTGTTGGATTTTAAAGGAAACTGGGATGGAAAATTACCTTTGGCGGGATTTGCGTAAAATAATAGTTTTCAGCAAAGTATTGGAGTTGCCCCATTTGAGGCACTGTATGGGAGAGCCTGTAGAACTCTAGTATGCTGGAATGAGGTAGGCGAGCAAAGATTAACTGGGCCGGAATTAGTCCAAGTTATAGTAGATGCTGTGAAAACTATTAAGGAGCGACTAAGGACTGCCCAAAGTCGACAAAAAAGTTATGCAGACAAACGCAGAAGGCCTTTGGAATTTGTTGTGGGAGATAGAGTTTTTCTCAAAATCTCACCGGTTAAAGGCGTGTCGAGATTTGGTAAAAAAGGCAAGTTGAGTCCCCGTTTTATTGGACCATTTGAAATACTTGATAAGATTGGGGAAGTAGCCTACAGATTAGCATTACCCCCAAAGTTAGCAGGCATACATGACGTGTTTCATGTTTCCATGCTAAGAAAATATCATCCCGACCCTACTCATGTATTGGACTACGAAACCATTGAAGTAGATCAAAACGTGAATTATACAAAAGAACCTGTGCAAATTTTGAGACGAAGAGAGCAAGTGTTGAGAACAAAAGTGATTCCACTAGTGAAGGTGTTATGGCGACATCATGGCCTTGAAGAAGCGACATGGGAAAGAGAAGAAGAAATCCGTCAACGATACCCACATTTGTTTAGTTAGTATATAATTTCGAGAACGAAATTTCCTAAGAGGGGAAGAATTTGTGACGCCCAAAAATTTCATTAGTAGATTAAGCGTATTAAAGACTTTATACATATATACATGTATATATATATATGCATATACATGTATATGCATATATATATACATGCATGTATATATATTTATATATGTTGGACGCAAATTGCGTAACCCCAAGATTTCCATAACTAGAACAAGAACATGCATAATTGAGTAGAAAGATTAACGCACCTGATTTGGGATCCATTGTTCTTGAAGCGGAAGCGGAAACACAATGTTCCACGCGCAAGTCCTTCTCCTCTATTGCCCTCCGTATCACCGGCTCAATGAGGCGGCCCCCTCACGTGTAGCGTTAGGTAAACGCCCTTAGGTGAGGATACATGTGAGAATTAGGGTTAGAGGAGAGACTTGAGCACTATTTATAGAGTTTCAGCCAGTCCCTCTCATTACGGGCCGGGCTCAACTCGGCCACACTATGCTTAAAGCCCATATTAGACTAATTAAGAAACCTTCTATCTCATCTTAGACCAAACTCCGTTTATACATGTATATATATATATGTAAATAATAAAATAAAATAGTAATAACCTAGAAAAATAAATCAAAACTCAGAAGGAATATTTTGTCAAAAGACTTTTCTCCGTAAAGCAAGAGTATACGAAACCCAAAAAAAAAAAATTTAAACGTTGGTTTTGCTCTTCTCCACGTTGCATCCAGATGTGTCGAAGAAAGGGGGGGATTACACGCATCCTTTTTCTCTCTTTCTCTCTCTCTCTCTCTCTCTCTCTCTCTCTCTCTAAAACGAACCCACCCCATCCGCGTTTTCTCTACCGAGACACCTCGCCTTCTTTTCCTCTCGCTTTTGTTCGTCTCCACCGAGCCCAACCCATCTCAGCCCCTCACGACCAGCGCCATCATCAAGTAGCAGATCATTGCTGCTCAGTTCTGATCAAAGATTCGACGCCGGCTGTGAAGCTTAGCCGTCCGACGCCTCCTTCCCCTTTCCATCGACGAAGTATCCGGGCAAGTGGGCTGTTTACGTGGTCTCCGTCCCCGATTTGGCTCATTTGGGTGCTGCATGTGAGTTTAGGGTTAGGTAGCTGCGATTGGGGGTGCAGGGGATGGCTAGTAAAGCCTTGTCCGTGGTTGAGATCGGTGGATAGGGAAGCTGGTTGCTGTCTGATGGGTAAACCAGAGGGAGCCATTTGTGCGTGCGTTCTCCATTCCTGTTTTTGTTACACGATTTCTTGAACTCCTTTTCTGGGTTCAACCTTCCTCGGCAGTGGGTATTTGTACCCAGAGAGTTGTGATGTTTACGGAGCTATTAATTTGTTAGCGTTGAGGAGTTTTGTGTAGTGTTGTTGCTGTCTTAGAAAGTGCATTGATAGGCTGGATTGTTGGATTTTGATGCTAAATGATGATTTATGGAGTGATTGAGACTGTTTTGAGGCTAAAGGGTTGAGGAAATGTTCGGATTTTTCATATCTGGTTTTGATTTCTTTGGACTTCATCCAAAATAGATTTTATGATTATGAAATCTTGAAGAATTCGGCCATTGATTTGATTTTGAGAAAGAAAAATCTCAATCCGTATTTGAAGTTTTACTTACTAAGGCACCGGCCTCATTTATTTTAAGAAAATGTACGGTGCTTTCATATTTGCAATTATGTATCAATTCTTTTAAAACCATTAGAGATCGGGTTGACATTTCGGACTTGCTCTACAAGATTTAAACTCTTTTTTTTTTTTTTGAACAAGAAACTTGGCCGTAGTCCAATTTGGAAAACCTCCGACCCTTGCTGAAATTTTACTTACCGAGGCACCCTTATCAAGGATTCAAAAAAAAAGGAAAAGAAAATATTTTTGGTACCTTCTAAATTACAAATCTTTGCACAAACCAATCTTTGAAAATCTTGAATTCAGGAGTGTAGCTTCAAATTACCAATGCGCTGAATTCAATCTATTTAATATATAGGAGGAGTTTTGTGAACTAGTGAACTGTTTTTGTGAAAATCAGTGTGACCTCAGGCGACATTTTAAATTTTCTGTAATTATCGGACCACAATTTGATTTCGAACCCTTGATGAAAGTTTTAGAGCACATCTTCATGAATAACATATCCAAAATTCAGAGAAAACGAATAAAGTATGACCCTCAAAATAAATTTCCTACAAAAATGTGAAATCTAGAATTTTACAGAATGTTGGGTAGGAAGAAAATTGAAGTTCTACCCTCGGTGCCTATGGAACCTGACCTAGTGTTCTTCTTGAGATTTGTTCCTCTAGGTCTTATCAATAACGTGTCAAAATTTCGTAATATTCTGATAAAGATTGATGTACTTTTTGTGTCTGCGAATAAAACTGCTCCTTTTTGTTCATAAATTGCTGGATCCGAGTATATGTGTTAGTGGTTGTCTTTTGTATTGGATCCTTATTTGGCTGAGATTGTTGGTGCTGCAACAAGGTGGAACTATGAATGTATGATTAGCTATTGAGCCAATGTGAGACCCCGGGTGTCGGGATGCCTGAAGAGGGATGAAAAGAAGTAATGGTGTTCTCTCCAGAGGTCTGAGAAGTGTTGAATAACTTCTCAGGGGAACTCGTGATGCCAGGTTGGGTGCGAGGGGGTTCAGGGTGGAGTGTCGTCTCCCCTTGGGTGATTGTTGCAGCTAGGTTTCTCTAGATTCAATAACTTGATGATTTTGTTTACTTATTTGCACTGTTTTTTGCCAATCCAAGTTAGGACTAACCGCCCACTTGCTGAGTTTTTATTTTAAAAACTCACACTTGTTGCTATGTTGTTTCTTCAAAGTAGAAGATGTCTACTGCGCCGCCTACCCCGCCTGCTGCCACGACGACCATCATTTATGGTTCCCCCGCCGACTTTGTTTGGCGGCAAGAGGACTTCCAGGACCGCCATTTCCCGGGAGTCGTATTTGTTAAATGCACCTCTTGTTTGACAATAGATACAGGGGCGCTTACGGGGCCGGCATATATGGTCTTCGTCGCCCTTTACGCTCGGGTGGATGGACGGCTGGTGGGACCCTTGACGCTGTATGATGATGGCCCGGGGCAGGGTGGTAGTCCTGCGGAGTAGGAGGTGCAGAGAGGTGCTGGACGTGTGGGAGGACTTTTTGTTTTTGGTTGTTTAACAACATGTATATAACCAATGAGAGGCGGGATAGTTTCGTGATTTAAAGTGTTTTTTTGTAGAAATTCCCCTCTCAATCTCGTCTTCCCCACGTGTAAAGAAAATCAAGTTTATGATAATAGAGCCAAGTAGCTCAGTTTCCTTATGATTGATCTTAAATTCATTTTCTTACAATTCTTGAAGTATAAACGAGTTGAGAGAAATCAATGTATATGAGATCCAGGGTTGGCACATTGAGACATTGATTTCTCTCAACTCGTTTATACTTCAAGAATTGTAAGAAAATGAATTTAAGATAAACCGAATCATAAGAAAACTGAGCTACTTGGCTCTATTATCATAAACTTGGTTTCTTTACACGTGGGGAAAACGAGATTGAGAGGGGAATTTCTACAAAAAACACTCTAAACCACGAACACTAACTATCCCGCCTCTCATTGGTTATATACATGTTGTTAAACAACCAAAAACAAAAAGTCCTCCCACACGTCCAGCACCTCTCTGCACCTCCTACTCCGCAGGACTACCACCCTGCCCCGGCCATCATCATACAGCGTCAAGGGTCCCACCAGCCGTCCATCCACCCGAGCGTAAAGGGCGACGAAGACCATATATGCCGGCCCCGTAAGCGCCCCTGTATCTATTGTCAAACAAGAGGTGCATTTGACAAATACGACTCCCGGAAAATGGCGGTCCTGGAAGTCCTCTTACCGCCAAACAAAGTCGGGGGAGCCATAAAGGATGGTCGTCGTGGCAACAGGTGGGGTAGGCGACGCAGTAGACATCTTCTACTCTGAAGAAACAACATAACAACAAGTGTGAGTTTTTAAAATAAAAAATCAGCAAGTGGGCGGTTAGTCCTAACTTGGATTGGCCAAAAACAGTGCAAATAAGTAAACAAAATCATCAAGTTATTGAATCTAGAGAAACCTAGCTGCAACAATCACCAGTGGGAGACGACACTCCCCGAACCCCTCGCACCCAACCTGGCATCATGAGTTCCCCTGAGAAGTTATTCAACACTTCTCAGACCTCTGGAAAGAACACCATTACTTCTTTTCATCCCTCTCCAGGCATCCCGACACCCGGGTTCTCACATTGGCTCAATAGCCAATCGTACATTCATAGTTCCACCTTGTTGCAGCACCAACAATCTCAACCAAATAAGGATCCAATACAAAAGACAACCACTAACACGTATACTCGGATCCAGCAATTTATGAACAAAAAGGAGCAGTTTTATTCGCAGACATAAAAAGTACATCAATCCTTATCAGAATATTACGAAATTTTGACACGTTATTGATAAGACCGAGAGGAACAAATCTCAAGAAGAACACTAGGTCAGGTTCCATAGGGTAGAACTTCAATTTTCTTCCTACCCAACATTCTGTAAAATTCCAGATTTCACATTTTTGTAGGAAATTTATTTCAAGGGTCATACTTTATTCGTTTTCTCTGAATTTTGGATATGTTATTCATGAAGATGTGCTCTAAAACTTTCATCAAGGGTTCGAAATCAAATTGTGGTCCGATAATTACATAAAATTTAAAATGTCACCTGAGGTCACACTGATTTTCACAAAAACAGTTCACTAATTCACAAAACTCCTCCTATATATTAAATAGATTGAATTCAGCGCATTGGTAATTTGAAGCTACACTCCCGACTTCAAGATTTTCAAAGATTGGTTTGTGCAAAGATTTGTAATTTAGAAGGTACCAAAAATATTTTCTTTTCCTTTTTTTGAATCCTTGATAAGGGTGCCTCGGTAAGTAAAATTTCAGCAAGGGTCGGGAGGTTTTCCAAATTGGACTACGGCCAAGTTTCTTGTTCAAAAAAAAAAAAAAAAAAAAGAGTTTAAATCTTGTAGAGCAAGTCCGAAATGTCAACCCGATCTCTAATGGTTTTAAAAGAATTGATACATAATTGCAAATATGAAAGCACCGTACATTTTCTTAAAATAAATGAGGCCGGTGCCTTAGTAAGTAAAACTTCAAATACGGATTGAGATTTTTCTTTCTCAAAATCAAATCAATGGCCGAATTCTTCAAGATTTCATAATCATAAAATCTGTTTTGGATGAAGTCCAAAGAAATCAAAACCAGATATGAAAAATCCGAACATTTCCTCAACCCTTTAGCCTCAAAACAGTCTCAATCACTCCATAAATCATCATTTAGCATCAAAATCCAACAATTCAGCCTATCAATGCACTTTCTAAGACAGCAACAGCACTACACAAAACTCCTCAACGCTAACAAATTAATAGCTCCAGAAACATTACAACTCTCTGGGTACAGCGACCCACTGCTCGAGGAAGGTTGAACCCAGAAAAAGGAGTTCAAGAAATCGTGTAACAAAAATAGGAATGGAGAACGCACGCACAAATGGCTCCCTCTGGTTTACCCATCAGACAGCAACCAGCTTCCCCATCCACCGATCTCAACCACGAACAGGGCTTTACTAGCCATCCCCTGCACCCCCAATCGCAGCTACCTAACCCTAAACCCACATGCAGCACCCAGCGAGCCAAATCAGGGACGGGAGACCACAGAAACAGCCCACTTGCCTGGATACTTCGTCGATGGAAAGGAAGGAGGCGTCGGACGGCTAAGCTTCATAGCTGGCGTCGAATCTTTGATCAGAACTAAGCAGCAACGATCTGCTACTTGATGATGGCGCCGGTCGTGAGGGGCTGTGATGGGTTGGGCTCGGTGGAGACGAACAAAAGCGAGAGGAAAAGAAGGCGAGGTGTCTCAGTAGAGAAAACGCGGATGGGGTGGGTTCGTTTGAGAGAGAGAGAGAGAGAGAAAGAGAGAAAAAGAGAGAAAAAGGATGCGTGTAATCCCCCTTTCTTCGACACATCTGGACGCAACGTGGAGAAGAGCAAAACCAACGTTTAAAAAAAAAAAAAAAAATTGAGTTTCGTATACTCTTGCTTTACGGAGAAAAGTCTTTTGACAAAATATTCTTTCTGAGTTTTGATTTATTTTTCTAGGTTATTACTATTTTATTTTATTATTTACATATATATATATATATAAAGTCTTTAATACGATTAAACTACTAATGAAATTTTTGGGCGTCACAATGATAATGTGCATACAAGATAAATTCCTGCAAGGCGCATCTCCCCATATAATCATATTCACTGTAAAAATTGTCTAGTGGCACTAGACATGCCTTTCTGTTTTTAGATTGAAAAGAATCAACGTTACACATGAATTACGGACAGCCCCTTCCTCAAAATCCAGTGTGACACCAAGTGGAACATGAAGGTGTCATTCTCAAATCCGACTGAGAACAAGCAGCCTCGACGTTCTCGAATTCCGCTCGCCACGTTCGCTGTATAAACTCGCAACTCCCCCTTCGCATCATGGAGGGGAAGATGGGATATTTTCATTTACATTGCCGCCTACTAAAATTCCTAACCGATAAAAGCCTCGACAACAAGGTTTTCAATTTCCTAGCACCAGGTCCTGGTCGAAGGATGCCGTAGTCCAAGCTCTGCAGATTCGAGCAAGTCCTCCGCGGCTTTCCTCCATTCGTCATCCCAGAGCACCAACCCCCGAAAGCAAACTCACCTCGCCGTTTCTTGAGCAGCTCACGGTCTATCTTGTTGAGGACAGGGTCGTCCTTCTTGAACTTCCTGGCGAAGGGCCGGTTGCTGAGGACCATCTTCCGGTAATCTCTGAGGCCGAGCGACCGAGGATGCTGCTTCGGAGGAGTGTCCCAGGTGATGTAGTGGAGGTCGTGGTTGGCGGTGGTGTTCTTGTAGTCCTCAGAGTTGCAGACAAGGGTTTGGAAGTAGCCCTCAGGGGAGGAGACAAAGTTGGCATAATAAAGGAGGAGGGTCCTAGGCAGGTTTTCCCAGCCAGCGATGCAGTACTCAGAGAAAGACCGGGATAGTACCATCCAAGCAGAACCTGTTTTCTCAAAGGCAAGGCAATGTCGACATATCAGACAACAGAAGTAACTTGAAATACGTAGACTGTAAGGCAAAACAAGACTGCTCATACACACGAGTGCTGCTAAAGAATGCAGTTCAAATGTTCACGACAAAAAAAAAAAAAACTGAGGCCAATTTGATTGTGAAGGTTCTTCTAATAGTGTATCGATGATGGCATGGAATTAACACATGTTCTGTTATCGTTGAGCACATAATTGGAACATATCCATCATAGTTTCTTCAGACAACATATAATTGTTCATGTCCGATAAGATCCCAGCTCTCATCTTCGCACAATTATGTTCCTCATTAACTAGTCATGCCATCTCAGCTAAGAGTAGCCCACAGATTCTCTGCAGACACCTCGTGACTGGTCACAGATCAGAAGCAGGTAGTTCCTACATTAAACTCTAAATAAAAATAAACCACTAAACTCTCATTTCCCTCAAACTATAATTGACAGAGCCGATCACATTGCTCCAAAAGGAGTCTACTCAATTGTTTTTCTCTCACGTGGCTCCCAAATTAGCCATGAGAAGATATAAACCAGGTGTTGGCACAGTGGATTAGAGAAGGTGCGAAAGGGAAAAAGGATCCAGCAATTTGGCCAGAACAGGAGGAGAAATAGTTCAACCCCAGTTTCATTTGAAAGTTTTGGTGAGTAAATCGCATGATCTTGTGCAGTAGTTTGTGTATGATCCAAAGTAGTGGCATTGTCATTAATGGAATCGACTTCCCAAACTTATAGCCACACGGCTTCACACCGGCCCAATTTATAACCATGTAAGTTTCACGTGCATTCACGGAACCAATGCCTGGTACCCTGACATTTTAAACACATTTCTATTGGCCAGAGAGCCATTGAGAATTGAAATGCACCAAATCTGATTAAAAAATTAGAGGTTTCGATTCATCGAGACTACTACTACATCTATGGACCTGTATGCATTGGAGTAAGTGCAGGATTAATTTAAACAACCAGCAACAGGTTAACCTGGCCACATGGAGATGATGAAAAGCCACAGCAAGAGCGAAAAAAAAAAATCAAGTACATCAAAACGAGAAGGGCCCCCCAACAAATTCACTGTAATCCACCCATTATCTTATTTTAAGTAACTCATTATCTAATGAATACTCACGGTGTGCTTCCTGTCGCTATATGCGTTCACGTGCTGGGGATGACATTATCAAAAGAAATTGAAAAGCAGGAGAGATTATCTAAAAGCAAAAACGAAAAATAGGAAAAGAAAAGAAGAGGGTTCAAGGTAAAAACCTGTGTAGAGCTTAAAGGCAGTTGGCAGAGTCCTCTGTTTAGTGACCCACCACACTTCTGATTTGTTAGTACTGTAAAGTCCAGGATCTATCATGATGGGTTTGGCCCTCTTGTTGCTGCAACAGAAATCACAATCAAATTGATCAAAATTCCTTAATGTCCACAAAAGTAAGAGAGAAACGAAATGAAATGAAACTGAGGTAATGATCCAACCGCAGAGGAGAAACATGTGCTGCTTACAATTTCCAACCCAAACGACCGCTGTGTTGTATGAAATTGACATCTTTCGGCAGCTCGGAGAAGGCATGTATCAAATCTGAACCAACAACGGAATGGGTCATCAATCAAGCCTCCAGATAAAGAGACGAAGAGGGCAATCCGGAAAATCGATCGGACACGATAAAAAACGAAACTTTCTCGCGAATTGGACCCCCGAAATAACTTCCACTCACCATACCATCTTGAGTCACTAGAGGGTAATCGGAGGCGCTGAGGTTGATGAACCAGTCCCACCGACAAGTCCTCAGGAGCATGGCCATGGCATGCAGGGTCGTCCCCAGCATGGTCGAGCCTCGGTAGGTGACCAGGTTGGGCTTGCCCACCACCCAGACATTGCCCACCAAGCCGAACACCGGCTCCTCGGACACGAATTTCACCACCTCCTGTCGCTCCGACTCCGGCGCACCAGACTCCATGTGGATGAGATAGTAGTTCCCGGGATGGTAGAGCGCCTTCAGCAGGCGCCGGAGCTTCGGGACATCGCCTTTGGACGCGGAGATCAGGTAGGCGAAGGTGACCGGGTAGGAGGCGTTGGTCTTCTGGAGGTTGAAGGCGATGGAAGGCTTGAATCTGGTGATGGGTACGGTGAGTTTAGAGGGGATGCAGAGGAGGGAGAAGACGATGGAGGCCAGCATGAAGCAGGTGATGATCAGCTTGATCCTCATCGTATGAACTTCAAGAACTCCGCAATAGCAGCTTTGGACAGAGAGAGAGAGAGAGAGAGAGAGAGAGAGAGAGAGACTTCAATGGTTGGTTAGTGATCTTGTTAGGAGAGAGAGAGGTAAGATAGAGAGGAAAGGTTGATGAGAAGCGTGTGTTAAGTTCAAGAATTTTTCAGATCTCTGCTCTCCAACAAGGTTCCTTGCTTTGAAGGGAAGGACCCCCAAAAACTCACCCACCATAGGTGTAGGTAGAGAGAAAGAGACCTCCTCCCTCTTCCTTCTTCTATGAACTTCAGTGGGCGTGTGAATTTACCATTTTGGGTCTCTCGTTGGTGGATGGATGACCGGGACTCTCGACCTTACATGGACAAAGCTGGAATCGAATCTCCACTGTGGGGTGGAGACGTTCGCCTGACCTCCGACAATGGGGGTGATATGTACGGACCGACGTGGTCGCATCAACTGCTTATTAGGGGCGCGTTTGATAACGTTTTATTCAAAAACTATTTTAGAGAACGAGAAATAGAAAAAAGTGTTTTACATTAGAACAATTTTGGCCAGAAAGATGCGTTTGGTAAAAACTGTTGTTAGGGAATAAAAAATGAATAGAAATACGTTTGGTAAATTTATGTTCTTTTTTTGTTTCTTTTAATTTTTTAATATTTTTATTTTATTTTTCATTTTTCCTTTCTTTTTATCTTTTCTTTTTTTTTTTTCGGCCGATCGCCGGCCTCCGTGACGGTCGACGGGGCCGGCGACCTCGCCTCGGGGGGCGGCGACGCTCCGGCGAGGTCACCAACCCTCGATTGCCGGTCGCCGGCCATGGCCATGGCGGCGGCGGACCGGCAAAAAAGAAAGAAAAGAAGAAGAAAAAGAGGAGAGAGAAGAAAACAATAAGAAAAGAAGAAAAAAGTGTTTACGGATAAGTGTTTTTGGAGCGAAACAATTTTTTTTGTTTTCATTTCATTCTTTTTGTATTTCGGGAACAAAAAATCTGATTTTGAACAAAAACGCAAATAAACGCATTTCTGTTCTTTTTTTGTTCCCGGAAATAAAAAAAATAAAATTTCTATTCTTGAACAGAAAAAAAGAATAAAAACATGCAGCCCCTAGGATGACAACGAAACATAACTTATGTCCCAAGATGATGAGGTTTCATTTGAGGTGATGGTTTTATGGTCCGTCCCCGGACGATTTTCTGAGGATTTGATGGTCCGGGCCGGTTCGACGTTCACAGGGCCGGTCCATTCGCGGGACCGGATTTCACGTGGCTTTCCCCAACCCGTCGGTCCGACTCCCCAATTGCAGAATCTTTTTCGGACGAGATTAAGGAAGGTAGGTGGCTTCTGTGGGAAAATTCCGAACGGTCTCCTGAAGCGAGCACGTTTTCTTGAAGCTCCTCGTGTGTTTTAATTTGTCTCTAACAACTCCATGGCCCTCGAGCATGCATCAATGACAGTTGGATGTTCGGTCTGACGGCCCATTGTGTAGCCAGCCACATTTTAAAAGATATCCAAAAGATTTCCATGGATGAGCCACCGAATGTGGTCTTCTAAACAAATTTATAGTTTTAACATTAACAATTTCTTTTATCAATTTGATCAAATGACAAAGACTTTGTCGAGAAAAAATATGACTTTCCCCGGATGAAATGAAAATCAAATTCATGTACTAATAGAAAGATTTTTCATTACTTAGCTAGGAATACGTGCAGCCATCACATAGAAATTAAATGAAACAACTTGATCAAGTGATAGCACTCCAGTAAAATAACAAATATCCAACATCAACCATAATATACTTGATTTGGTAGCCAATTGAGAAGAAGAGAGATGCGAGAGCTTTTCGATGTTATAGATCATCGTGTAGTGTGTCAATAGTGTCAATGAGCTTTCACTATGATCCATTGGTCGAGACGAGACACTCATTGCCTCACAAATGACGTCATCATCATTAGGATGGCGTGTTTGTATCTAAGGTTAAGGGATGCCAACTAACCCATGCCACCAAACCAAATATATTGATAGAAATATAAAATTTCACTCTTTTTTTGTTATTATAAAAAGTTTTCAGATATATATTTACAACATGTTTTTAGTCATTGAAAATCTTATTACATGTCAAGTGCAATTAGAGTTGTTAAAATTACAATGAGTTGATCTACACAAATTCAGAACCGTGATGATTTTTTACTAAACTTTTTGATTTTTCATTAGATTTTCTGTGAATTCTTTTTCTTGTCAAATCTTTTAATTTGTTAAGGATATTTTTTTTCAATGCGGCTGGCTGGCATTACCTAGTGCCCCCATTGCTAATTAAAGAGTAATTCCATGTATTGAAAACCGTCGAATTATTTATTTATTTATTTATTGCTTAACAAATATTCGCGCGGTATTACCGTTTCGCCAAAATCCATTTTAGAGCAAATCTTTTTGTCCTTCCCTTTAGTAACATCAACCGATACCATTAATATTATATCTCCTAGGAGGGAGGAAGGCTCTCCCAAGTCCCCATCAGAATTACACGTGACGCCAGCTCATTGGCCACGCGTCCCTTGCCCCCAAGTTGCGCGCCGCCATCATTGAGAGGCATCACCCACTAACCGCCACGTCACTCCTTTCTCTCTCTTTTTGTTTTCTTTTTGACAGAGTAAAACTTTTCTTAATTAAAATCAAATTCCAGCAAATATATTCGGAATTAGTTCCAAGATTGATAAAAGGTAAAGGAATATATATATTGTTCATTTCTAAGTATGAGAATTTTCACACTAACTAATATATCAAAAATTCTAAAACTTATCGTAAAAATATAATTAAATCTTAATATTTTAAAAATAAATTCTAAAATTTATCATGAAAGTACACTCAAATTCTAAATTTTTTAAAAATATGAACAAGTTTTAAAACTAATCATAAAAGTGTAATCGGATCTTAGAATTTTTCAGAAAACGCAATTAAATGAAGAGCTTAATTAGATCGATTTCATAAGTTTAGAACCTAAATACACTTCTCATGAATTCTAAGAATCAATCGCACAGCCGACATATTTTAGAATTTAATTACTTTAAAATTTTAAAATCTAATTACGTTGTCGTGACAGGACACCACACTCATCTTCCCTTCAATAACAAAAGGAAGGACACTAAATGCGACGGGACGGGCTAGACGCGTGGGGCTTCGTAATGTCGTCACGCCCCGCGTGCTTGGGGCGGTATAAAAAAAAAGGTTCGGTTGCCTCCGGTTCCGATTCCGGAGGTTGTCGGGGAGTTCACACTCGGTCCCGTCGCTCTCGCTCTAGCGCGTTCCCTCTCTGCTTCTTCTGCTCCATCCGCTCCTCCCTCGAAGCGATAGAGAGGGAGAAAGAGAGAGAGAGAGAGAACCGCGCGTTAATGCCCGTCTAATCTCCTCGTTCTTGGTTCTGAGCTGTTTTTCCCGTTTTAGCTTCGGTCTCCAGCACGTCCCGTCCTGCTCGATATGATCTTCTCCGTGGGTCGGGGCCTTCGCCTCGGGTCTTGAGGTTCTTTTATTTTTCCCCGCGAATCTTCTCTCTTCGGCGGATGGATCGGTGGATTTGTGCGCGGGGGCGGGGGAGTGCGCCGATTGCCGTGAAGGTATCGTGTCTCTTGCTGGCTTGCGTTTTGTCGGTCGTGCTCTTGAACCCTTCTTCCGAGCTAGCCGTTCCGAAGGCCAAGCACGTGTTCAACAACCTCGGCGGCGGGCAGCAGCACGCTTGCCGGGCCCTGCACGATTTAGAGGACTACAAGGCCAAGTGCCAGTACGTGAAGTCGAAAAACCCGTGTTCCTCCCAGGGCTATATCAATTACCTGTACATTTTCTACTGCACGTTCTCGGATTCGCCGATCCTGGGCTACGGTTTCTTGGTACTGTGGCTTGTCGTGCTGTTTTACCTATTGGGGAACACGGCTTCCGAGTACTTCTGCTCCTCCCTCGAGGGCTTGTCTAGGCTGTTGAAATTGTCCCCGACGATCGCAGGGGTTACTCTGCTTTCGCTCGGCAACGGCGCGCCGGATGTCTTTGCCAGCCTCGTCTCCTTCACGGGGAGCGGGACTCAGAGCGTCGGGCTCAACACGGTGCTGGGGGGCGCTTCTTTTGTGACCTGCATCGTGGTGGGGATCATAAGCTTTTTTGTGTACAAAAGGCACTTTCGTCTGGACAAGTCTGCGTTCGTTAGGGACGCTTGCTTTCTTATCCTGGTTCTCTTGTTCTTGCTCGTGATCTTAATCAATGGGGAAATCAATCTATGGGGCGCATTGGGGTATCTGTCGATGTATGTTGCGTATGTGGTCATTGTTTATGTTTCTCATGCCCACTGGCAGAAGAATTCTGACGTTGAAGGCAATTTGTGTTTGAGTGATGGAAGCGATGATTTGACGTTGCCGATTTTACATGGCTTGGGGAAAGAACGACTTGCTTGTGTGGAGGAAACTCTAGAAGGTGGATGTAAATTGGAACTCGAAAGTCGTTCGCACTGTCAACCATTGGATTTGTGTAGTTGGTTTCTTTTTATTCTAGAGTTGCCTCTTTATCTGCCTAGGAGATTGACGATACCTGTTGCTAGTGAAGAGAGATGGTCCAAGCCTTATGCAGTTGCTTCCGTCACATTAGCTCCGATTCTCTTGACTGCCCTTTGGAGCTTTCAAGAAGAAAATGCCAGTTTGAATGCTAGGCTAGCAGTCTATGGGGTTGGATTTCTGATTGCAATTTCTCTGGGAGTTGTTGCATTTTGCACTACTGAGTCATCAAACCCACCTAAGCGCTGTCTGTTCCCTTGGCTCGCTGGAGGCTTTGCGATGAGCATAACTTGGAGTTACATTACCGCACAAGAATTGGTGGGTTTGCTTGTTTCACTTGGATATATAGTTGGGGTGAGTCCTTCTATATTAGGATTGACTGTCCTGGCTTGGGGCAACTCACTTGGAGATTTGATGACCAATGTGACAATGGCCATCAATGGTGGGGCCGAGGGGACGCAGGTAGCATTGTCAGGGTGTTATGCTGGGCCTATCTTCAACATGGTATTTGGCTTGGGATTGTCTCTCGTTGGTGCTTCCTGGCATAATTATCCAGCATCCGTTGCCATCCCCAGAGATCCACTTCTTCTGGAAACTCTGGGCTTTGTGGTGGCCGGGTTGGTTTGGGCACTTGTGGTTTTGCCTACAACGGATATGAAGCTTGGCAGGGTCCTTGCGGGTGGTCTGCTAACTGTGTACATAGTTGCTTTATCTGTTAGGGTGATACAAACAATTGTAACTCCTTAGATCTACCCTTTTATTTCTACTCTTGAGCATTCAGACCCAAGCCCATTACCCGACTGATTTCCGGTAGTTTTTGTACAGGAAGTAATTTTGCTTGTTTATATAGAAATATGCGAATACAGAGTGACCATCTTTTCTTGTCTAGTGCACGGTGCCTCTCTCTCTCTCTCTCTCTCTCTCTCTCCTAAACGCACAAACAATGAAACAAACAACTGAAAATTCCACCCAGTAATCCTGGACTTTTGATAGGAAACCAATCGGTTGTCCTTGACACTACCTTTCTTATGTGTCATCATGACATATGTACTTCAGAAGATAGAGGTTTATTAATGTACTAATGAATATATGTCTACATGAATCCAAAGCCATGTACTATATTCTTAATCTCCTCTTGCAATCTTGTTCATCACTTCAGAAATGGTTGAGGGATGTAAATTGGTAATATTTTGTCTGTATAAGGACGGCGATCTTTGTTTCGCTCATATTTTGTCTAAGCAATCTCATTGAGCTGAACAACTCATGACAGGGACTTTACTGTCTTATTGTTGTTTATCTTTGCATTATGACCACAAACGTCTTATTTTAATTTGCGATCAGCAATTTTTTTTGTTATCCAGGTATAGGAGACGGTGAATTTGCTTGCTTTCCAGCTGCACAGTCTTCTGTCTACTAGTGCTTAGAGCTGCTTATTTTTGTCTAGAATGATGTCTCTGTGAAGTTGTTTATGCCATTGGTTTTGTGATAATTCTGATTAATATACTTCATTTTCTTTTAATAAGGACTGATGACTTATGCATTTCCCATATTTTGGTTGTATTAGGCAATAAGCTGGACATGTTCTTTCAGCGAGAAGCGATCCATTGGACGCTACCTGGAAACAAACAACCTGTCAACACTCGGTTTCTCTTTCTTTGTTTCTTTACTGCCAATATTTCTGCTTTCTCATCGACCAATTGATCAGGTCTCGTTCAAAGATTTCGTGCTTCCATCTTTTGCTGGATCATGTTATCAGACCAAGGTCGACCTCTGTAACTCTTATCAGTTGCAGTCCCATTTCAAAATCTATTAAACCAAAATTGACCTCTAGCTCTGTGGCAGTTGCTGGACTAGGTGAGTCTCAGTTTTCTGAATAATGACAACGAATGTGATTTCTACACGGTAAAGCTGGTTCGATATGCCAAGAACAACAGTGCAGAATTTTTCTTTTGGGTGTTCTCCTTGTCAAGTGGCTGTAACAACCACAAGATTCGCTTGCAATTAGAGTACGTATTCCCCGATCATAAAAAAAGGCGATTAGAGGTATGTTGAGATTTTATTCCCTTGGAATGTCTAAGATAACCAGGAGTATTTATTTATTTATTTTTTCCACAGGAAATCGTCAGATTTAACAGGAAGACCTAGCCATTCGGTGCATATAGACACGCGATTCATTCGCATGTTGTCTCGTTTCATTTGCCGTGGTCCTTTTGAATTTTTGTCCATGCGAGCTGTGCGGTGGGATCGGCGCAACGATGTAATGGAGCAACTAATGCAGACGCGACAAACGCCAATTCTCAAAGTTACTAATGGACCAACCGCACCAGTCTTAGTCTTGGCTGAATCTGTTGAAGGGTCCTTGTTAATCATCTAATCCGACAGAGAAAGTTGAGAAAAGCAAGTGCGTAAAACGGACCTAACAGACAACGCGGAACGATCGACTAGCAAAGCGGCTTGACTTAACTACGTCTCTGGGCTAGTTAAAACCTATTCTCAAGTTGCTGACATGTGGTCCTGAAACAGTAAAAAAGAAAATGGAATTCAAAACTGCAAGTGGCTGCTAATCCATGTCAGGAACTGTCACCGTAGGTTAATCTTCTGTTCTCCGACACCCTTTTTATCTCGGAGAAGAATCGGGGGATGCCACCACCTGGATAGATGCTGAAGGGATTGGCTTTCTTTTTTCCTTGTCATGGGACACCTTTTGACGCTTCCTAGAGATTCTCGTGGGCAGAGATGGGTGGTTCACGTCAAGTTGGGCCGCTTGCAATGACAATGATGGTTCTTTTGGACCAGCTTGATTGATTAAAGACGGCCTCTTTTGCCTACTCTCCCATCCCTCTGGGGATAAGGCGACCCATTGATCCTCTCTCAGATTTTTTCCCCCATTTCTGACGACGGAAAAACGCTTTTGTTCAAACCAAGAAGAAAACCGTGATCTTCAAATTGGACTCTTGCTTTAGCTTCTCCAACTTTCTCAGTAGTTTCGGACCATTACATGATGCTGGTCCAGTGGTTCCATAGGATTTGCCATACTGCCTAGAAACGCTTCCCGATTTTTAAGGCCCTTCAAGAGGGAAAACTGGACAAGATACGACCGCACCGAAAGCGAGGTTTATTTGGCATATATGCACCTGAAGAGATTGACGAGATCAGTGAATACTTATCAAATCTAGAGGAGAAGATCCTGGATTTAGACGAGAGCTTCACCGAGTGGCCACTGCACAGGACCTAAGAGCTCTCACACCAGAAAAAGTTAGGTGACCCGAGTGGGAACTCCACCAGAAGAACCCTTCACGAGATGGAGGAATTCAGTGCCCAAGCTCATCAGATGAGTAAAAGTTTGGGTTTGGGTCAGTGAAGCCATGGACCGTTTTCTTTCAGTCGGTCCGGAGATTCATTCATTGGTGTTGTCTTGTTCTTCATGAATTCTTGCCATCTCTTGCTTGGCTGGGTCCATGTAGGTGATTTCTCCCTACGTGGGCCTATCGAAATGGGTGATCGACTGTGAAAGTTTCGAAAACGACTTTGTCTTGAGCAGAGTGATCCCAGGAATATGAGAGAGAGAGAGAGAGAGAGGCTTATCTTGTGCAAACTTCGCATGATCATATGACTAAAAGAGGCGGCTGCAAGTTGTGGATACAATAAAATGACAATAGCATCTCTAGATGGTGTATGTTTAATCCAAATTTGATAGGTCAACGGGCCATATCCTCGGAGCGGCTGCATTTGCACTTATTTATTTGCACCAATAAATAAGTGCAAAAATACTTCACAGTTCATTTCAATTTAATAAACAAATGATAAAGTAGTTAAAAATGTAGATTATACAGAGACAAAGCAGGGTGGACCAGTGTTTTTCTGGGAAGCTTCGCTGCAGATTTTGCGTTAAGTTGTAAATTGTGGTTGCAGTGAATGGCATCTTTAATTTGAACTTTTTCACCCCTTAAACTATCTTGTCATTCACGGGGGAGTAAGTTTTTTTATGAGAAAGATGTTTCTATTCTTGTCTCTTCTCATCTTACTTCCGTTGTCAGATTAGATACTCGAGTTCTTGAAGAAATGTTGTATGGCTGGCACTCTCGAAAATGACCATTCGGCTATTCAGTAAAGTGCGCCTCAAACCTCTGCGATTTGTCGACCATCGTAGGTCTATAGGTGGCTTGGTTAAGTAAATATAATTTCTGACAACTATACTAGTATAGATTACAAGAAATTATACCGGGTTCTACAAACTTGGAATTGCTCAATTGCCTAAAACTTCATGGAGGACACTCAATTTAGACAAGAAGCAGCAATCATGCGTTCAATAGGCCAAGAAGCTTAGCTAGCCTTAGAAACAGAAAGCACGAGTAAATGGCCAAAAGGCCCCAACCCAGGAACCTATCCAACTTCATTTTCTTCTTTGGCACTACCACAAGCGCCCAGAGCAAGCCACTCATCAGAAACCCCAGAGTTTCATACAGAGAATTGTCTCCAGGAATCTCATAAGAATTTGGGTACTTAGACCATGATTGGAACACCAAGGACAAGCCTAGACCCATCAGCGTATTGAACACCGGCCCCGCGTAGCACCCAGAAATTGCGATTTGGATCCCATCGGCGCCGCCATTCATGGCCAAGGCCACATTTGCAATCAGGTCTCCAAGTGAATTGCCCCAGGCTAGGACAGTCAGGCCTAGAATCGAAGGGCTTATCCCCAAGATGATCCCGATCGAGACCAACAGAGAGACCAGCTCTTCGGCGATTATGTATGTCCATGTGACGCTCATCAAGAACCCTGCAGCTAGCCACGGGAAGAGGCATTTCATTGGCGGGTTGGACTTCTTGGTGGTCCCGTATGCAAGATTACCGAGAACAAGGCCAATCAGTCCTGCAGTTAGATAAGTGACCGTGCTGCTTCTGAATTTGACATTGTCTCTCTGCGAATTGCATAGTGCTGCTAAGAGAGTCGGGGCCAAAGTCACCGATATAACGGCATAAGGCTTGGACCATCTCTCCTCGTCAACAACTGGGATGGTCAGTTTTCTTGGCAATTGGAGTGGCAGCTCCAGGACTTGCAATAGCTTCATGAAGTAGCTGCAAGTGGGTGAATCGAGAATCAAGAAATGAGATAAAAAGTCATCCTCATTTCTTTGACCACCATTTTCCACCAAAACAGGTTTCTCATCATCGACATAACCAAGTAGTGGTATGCCCATCTCTTCAAGATTATCCCTTAGTGCAGAACAGCTATTCAAGATTAGAGAAGCTGAAAAGAGCTTGTTGTTCCTCTGCTTTCGGTGGAAGAGGTGCATGAAGGAGACAGTGCACACATAAACAAAGTAGATTGAAGCAAAGAAGATGGAGCTCCAGAGGTTGATTCTGCCGATGGCTACAATTACAAGGAGAGAAGAAAGTGAGAAGAGAAGGAAGAGAACATCCCTGATAAAGCTTGGCTTGTCCACTGTTATCTCATTATCAGGGCTCATCGATATGCTGATTATCCCAACAACCACACTGGACACAAAAAATGCGCCGCCCAGGACACTGTTTAGGCCAACGTCGCCGTCCCCAGTTCTCGTGAAGGACACGATACTGGCAAAAACATCAGGGGCTCCATTACCAAGGGAAAGAAGGGTAACTCCGGCTATTGTTGGAGATAGCCTCAAGATTCTCGATAAGCCCTCCAAGGAGGGACAGAAGTATTGAGCTGCTGTGCTACCCAATAGATAGAATAAAACAGCAAGCCACAGCAAGAATAGAACATGACCGAGAACTGGAAATCTCCCACAGGTGCAGTAGAAGATTTGGAGATAGTTGATGTACCCTTTGTGTCTGCAAGAATCATGGGACTTGGCATAAGCGCACTTTGCTTTATAATCCGTGTAATCATCGAGGCTTGTGCAACCGTTGTTGGTTATGTCGCTGAGAAGCCGAGATCGAGAAGCGGCAGCTGCGGGAGGGCTTTCGCTGTTGGATGTGGGGAGAAACTGAAACTGGATTGAGTTCGGGCTGTGTTGGAGCTGGGTTATGAGGTAGAATGAGATGAGGAAGAGGAAGGATGAGTTGAGGAAGATGGAGAGCTTGCTGGGATGATGAGACTTGGTGGTGAGTCTTCTTGGCAGAGCCATCGTTTGGGCTTTACACTGATCAGAGATGGTGGTGTTGAGGACTCAAGTCCATGACTTTTGAGCGACTTATGGCGGGGCATGGGAAGGGCTTGTCTCCGCTGATAAATGCGGGGGAGGATGTGATGTACGAGTCTGCAAAATATCAGATATTTGAAATGGCTAATCGGACAAAAACAGTAAATACGTAAGGGCGTCTGTATTTCTTTCTTCTCATAAAATCTGAAATTGTCTTGAAATACAGATAATCTAGAGGACTGAAACTTGTACCAAACCCTAATCGGACAAAAACAGTTCATGTTGTGGTATTTAACAAGAGAGCAGGCACTTGTTAGGGACATTGACTGTATCAAAGATCACAAAGTAGTAGGAAGATGTATTCCTCAGCAGTTCTGTGCTAGTAAATGAGTATTTCGGTATAGACTCGATTTTGATTAAGCTTGAAGATTTACTGTTTATGCTTGAGATCGAGTTGACGAAGTACTCAATTTTCTCGAGCTCAAACTGTTGCAGTTCAATGTAGATCTAGAACTTGAGTAGGGAATAGATTGTTCTCATGTTTTTTTTTTTTTTTTTTTTTGGTGAATGAGGATCCGCCGGAGCACGTCTTTGTCAGCTTATGCCAATTCGGGGTCTCACAAGCCTCCGTGATGAAGGATCTACAGTGCCTATACCTCGGGGAGAGCTGGCCTAGCAACTTATCGCCAAAGCCTCCACTTAAATCACTAGCAAGGTTTCAAACTCTTGACCTCCATGTGTTGGAAGGAGTTGATTTTAACCAATTGCGCTGTCCACGGGTGAGTCAAATTGTTCTCATGTTCGTATGCTGAAAAATACAAATTCTTTAAAAGCCCATAAAAGATACAAATTACTTCAATAACTAGTTGAGCCAAATCAATCAATAGTATCGGACTAGATTATGTTAAGTGACCGAATTGATTAAGCAGAAATCAGACTCAAGCAGCTACTTACTTGAGCTAAGATTAGCTGAGCAGCGTGAGTTGTCTACGTACTTATCCAAGAACATGCAATGTAAATCTGTAACCAGCGTTGGTTCCAGTCCAAATTAACGTTATTGGAGGAGATGCCCTCACGAAAGCACATTGCTCGCCATCGTCATAAAGAGCCTAGGTCAGTGTCTGTATTCTCTGGAGTTGGCGTGTGGCGCCGATCGGTTCATATTTCTTTTCAACTTAGATATCTTGGATCACAGCATAATCGTATAGCCTTACAAATTACGCGTTCTTTTCCAGCTTCTAATCTCAAGTAGCAGCATTCAGCTGAGTTCCCTGGGTTCATTACAAAGCTCCAAAAGTACGCTCCTTCAGGAAATTTCCCAGCAGCAAGCAAAAGAGAGGAAAAGCAAAAGCGTTTGAAAAGGAGGGAAAACAAACGGAAACAGAGAGCCTGAGAGCGGTTTCCGTTAAAAAGCTGAAAGCTCACTTTATCAAGGAAAATGTTCTGCATAAGATGCGATCTGATCTTGATGATAAGCCTGCAGGTCCTTTCGCTGAACTAGTTCAACGATCGACTTTAGCACAAGGAAACATCTGAATATGTACTCCACGTTAATAAGTTCGTTTTCGACGTTTATTCCCAACATGGAGAGTGAGGTTGCCTGCATTAATCTATTTTGTCTTATGCATATTATTGACGTATTGCTGACCGCGCTTTACAGAGATGAGCGTGGCTGTTAAGGAATCATTTCGATAGCCAAAAGAAATTCGAAGAACCAAAGAGAAGGAAACCCCACCTACTGCTGCTACTGCACATCGACATGGACAATGTGAGGTCCCTTATGATCGCTCGCAAAAGATTAGCGTCTGAACCATGTGCTCGTAATGATTTTGACTCCGCGTTTGTACCTAACGTGTTTCTACTTAGTACTGAAACTTAGGTTGGTAGGGATCTTGATTGATGCAGGAGCACCGGGTTCTATCGCCTAACTCTCAAGCTCACGCAAGCAAAAGCTAATTTCGGCTACAATTTAATTACGAGTTCAACAATGAAGTTCCCTATTATTGGGTATGGTTGCCCATTTACAAGACTTGCTGTCGACTTCGAGGTTTCTAATTGACTATCTAGCAACGGAAGCTATTCTAATTATTTCCAACGTTGCTTGTTGATCTTTTAAGGTAACTATTTGGCTTTCAATGTCGAGGATTTGGAAGATCAAGTCAAGTTTCGATGCATTTAATATTAGTTAAATGCATCTAGTTCTAGTTACTAGGCGTCTTAATTCATAGTTTTAAAAGTCTTTATTTTGTGTCGCTTTTAAGAGTCTTTTTATGTGAATACTCCAAGAGTCATTTTGATTTTTAGGATTAGTATCTTTTCTTTTGTTTAATAAATGCACTTTGTAAGCAGAGGTGTAATCCCATTATTGAGAAGAACCTTACTTGAATTTTATGAGTATATGGGATTTTTATTAAGTGAGCAAATTTATATCCCATTTTTTTGTCTTTGGTTGTTGGGTTCTTCCATGATGGTGAATCGAGAATTTTTTTATATTCTTGATAGGTATTTTTCCTTTAGGCATTTGTGATGAATTTTTCCTATGTGAATTTTGTCGATCCAAATCTTTACCCTTAGTTGGTGACAATGTCATTTATGCCATGGTGATGATCATAATCTATCATCACCCATTTATCATAAACCCCATTATCACTCAAAATACATTTCCTATCCCTACACCCACATCAGTGATCAACCCAATTCAAAACTACCTGTCCTTTCTCATTCAATCTCACACTTTCCTTGATCCACTCAATTCAAAGCCTCTTGTCCTTTCTCGTTCAATCCCACACTTTCCTTGATCCACTAAATTCAAAGCCTCTTGTCCTTTCTCATTCAATCTCACGCTTTTCTTGTGCTCCCTGTTGCCATTGCTACCTCAAAGACGAGAATATTTTTATTGTAGCATCCATTGGTGTCAGTTCACTTTATTTCAATTTTTTGCAATCACGTGAGGAAGAAGATGTTGGGAAAACAAATTTTCGGTTCTAGCAACATCACCCCTAATTCGAATTTAAGGTATTTGGGCGAACCATACGTCATGTCACGTCAACGTAAAGAGACGCAAGAAGCTGTGGAAGAATATCCACGTGAGATTGACTCTGTAATTCAATCAATACAAGTCTTCTCGTTGTATCTTTGGGCTATGCGACCGGGCTCACACAACGGGCCTGGGCTGACATTTATATCCGGATAGGCCCAAACCCGGATCCGGAAAAATACGGGCCACCGGTCTAAAACCTCGCACCCGCTGCATCGTCCTCCCGCGCCAGAGAGAGAGAAACGGATAAACCTCTCTCTCTCTCTCTCTCTCTCTACCTCCATAGCTGAACTGGGAGAAAATGCTCGTGAATTCAGGCGGCGTCAACGCCAGACCTCACTCCGCTCGCTCGCCGTTCCCCCGCTTCCTCAATGGCCGCCGTCACTCCGCAATCCCGGACCTCCCCCGCTCCCTCCGCGCGAGGAGCTCCAAGTTCCGCTCCCTGTCGCTGCTGCTCCCGGCCGCCACCTCCTCCAAGCCGTCGCCCGTCCGCGCCGCCGCGGGAGCTGAGGCCGGCGGCTCGGCGTCGTCGTTCGATGCTTCTCCCGGATTCCCCGGGCCTTTCTCCGTCAAAATCCCCGTCGGCGATAGACACGTGAGTTTCTCTTCCTTTTCTCGGCGCTACCGTGTTTTGTTTTGAGCTTCTTGCGTTGTCATTGATTTTTCCGTGACATGAGTGAATCGTGTTTAGTGCCGCTGTTAGCGGTGGCATTGGTTGGTTGTTGTGCTGGAAACCATTTTCTTTAGCTGCAGATTGATGGTGAGAAGGTTGAGGATTGGAACGAATTCAAATCTGTTTTTCTCACCTTCAGTTTTTTTTCCTGCTTGAAGTTGCGGCTGGTGGAAAATTTCATATCTTGCCATTCTTTATGGTCGTGTCTTTCAACTCTTCTTGGATGTGGAGAGCGAATTCTTCAATTTAGTCATTTGACATTGTGGGATTGACACGACCGAGAAAATATTTGATATGGCTGCTTTCTGTTCCATTGGTTTCTCCGGACGATTCACCATGACAAAAATAGGGGATGCTGAAGCTGCAATGACTGGTTTGTTAATATAGATTTTGAGAAGCAGTGGAGTAGAAAGGTGTCAAAAGAGGGATTTTGACTAGAAACGTTATCAAGAAGTCTGTAGGTTAAACCTGCTTGACATAGCGGTGCGCAGGGCATTGTTTGTTCAATTTATCGTCATTTAATACTCACACGATGCATCTCCATACACCTGTAACAGGAATATTAAGTAATTAATTGATATCTGTCTTGCTATGTGTATCGCTGAATTTCATGCCTACAGGTGAATTATGTCAAAGCATCTAGTAGTACTCTGCAAAGCAGTGTGAAAACTGTCAATTTGCATTTCAAGAGTAATATGTCACGCATCAAGTCTTTCATAGAAATTATGAGAAAGACAAGTTTTCCACCCATGTCTCAGATGGGTCCCTTTCAAAAATTTACAAACGTATACAATTATAAATCTCTTGGTGCAAATGAAGTTCAGTGGTAATTAACTCTTTGGTAGTCTAATCCTAGTTCCATGTTTTCATATATCTCTGACTGTGATATCTTAGTGTTGTTCGAGTAAAGAAAACTCATGGGCTGTTACTACAAAAGAATACCTTATATTTTGCAGCATTTTTGTGTCTAGTATCATGGACTTTCAATTATAAACTCATGCTTAATATTTTTTGTTCATTATGTCACATTATTTTTGCAGATTCTAGTTGAGACTGGTCATATGGGGAGACAAGCTAGTGGAGCTGTTACTGTAACAGATGGGGAGACTGTAAGTTCCAGTTGCAAAATACACATCTATCTTGTAACATGTCAATGAAGTTATCTAAAGCTTTCATTAATTCTCGTAGCAATGCAACCTACAAAAAACTGTTAGACATGTCTTAGGGAATCTATATGGCACTAACAAGCTGAAATCTAATTAATATTGTCAACAACATGGATCATGACACAAATGAGGGGAAAGAGACAGGAGATTATAAATTTATCCCCTCTTATATATTTTGCAATGAGGAATCGAGGAACTAATCATTCTACTCACACATTTTGGAATGATCCTGTAGGTCCAGAATCAATTTATATGAAGTTATCGATCTTTCTTCAGTATTTCGGATTTAAGTCTAGGGGAAGGGGGAGAGATCACTGTCTTAAATGATGAGAACTAATACATTACGTGCTTCTTCTTGTAGATCATTTATACATCTGTTTGTTTGGCTGACATCCCAAGCGAGCCTTCTGATTTTTTTCCTCTTAATGTAAATTATCAAGAACGATTTTCCGCAGCGGGGCGGACAAGGTTTGTGAAGCGTTTTCCATGATTTTGTTGAGAGGTTTAATTTTGCATTGGAAAGTGAAGTGACATTTAAATTTCTTCACCCCTTCCAGTGGAGGTTTTTACAAACGAGAGGGAAGGACGAAAGATCACGAGGTACGCTAAGCTTTCAAGTGCTTTCATAATGTTTTACTATTTGTGTCATATTTACGATGAAGGAGTGCTTTATTCCTGATGGCAGACACATATGCAACAAATGTAGAACAAAACAAAAATAATAATAATAAATAAATAAATTTGGTCTTATTTTATGACATTATTGCACCTTCCTCAAAGTTGTAAGCATCACAAAATCTGTATAACAATGATTTGACTCTTATACTGACATATGACAAAAACAGATGGAAGGTAAGTGAGTCCTTTTTCAGTGTTTCTTGAAAAGATAGCACTGTTGCTTATTTTGTTAATTTTTGTTTTGTGTAGGTTCTTATTTGTAGATTGATCGATAGGCCTTTACGTCCAACAATGCTGAAGGGCTTCTACCATGAAACTCAAGTTTTATCATGGGTATGGATAATTCTCTCATTGCTCATTGCATGCTTGGTTTTCTGATGGCAGCAGGTTCTCAGTTCAACACACTCAGGGCCCACTGTTGGAATTTGAAATTTGATTTTCTTTGCATGCCTTATCTATTTTGAAATTTTATTGTTGCAATTCACATGCAGACCTCATAAGCCAACTTTGCTAGGCATGACCTGAGGGTGGGTTTGGTTTGACTTTGAAAGTGAGCTTTAGGTGTAATGCAAATGCCGAAAGCCAAAGCCTTTTGAAGCAATGCAAATGCGTTTGGTAAAAACTCTTTTGCAAAGCAACTTTGCTATAAAAAAAAAAAACTGCAAAGAGCTTTGGCTGCAAATTTTCAATTATTTTATTTAAAAAAATCAAACCATTTGCTGCTGCCGGCCATTAGCCAAGGCTGCACAACCTTGGGCGACCCCAAGCAATGAGGTTTGGGGTTGTATGACGCAGGCGACGGGGCCTAAGGTTGCCAGCAAGCCCAACTGTTGCCACCGGTATTGCATATCACCAATGCCGGCGACCAAACACAAAACTCTAAAAATAGCCAGGACAAGATGGGAATATGAGAAAGCTAGTGAGGGCAAGATGGGAAGAAAAATGTCTAGAAATAGGATTTCATGCAAGGCTGAAAGCCCAAGGTTGGTCCCTACTTGCTTTGGTCTTTTAGCTTTCCCAATGCCAGCATTTAGCTGAAATCCACTTCGAAAGACTTGCCAACCACCCCAGCATTTGCCCAAGGAGCTTTGGAAGCCGAAAACCCCTTAAGAAAGCCAAACCAAATGCATCCTAAATAAACTGTGTCCATTTTTAACACCTTTCTTTTGGTAAGTTGTTGGATACAAGTGTATTAATATTTGATTGTGAAAATGTGTCCTGGTCTGATGGTACTACCTCAGTCCACGACAACTGTAAGATCTCTGCCTTAACTTGTTATAATTTTACTTAAGTGTGTTGCGTGCTTTCAGTATCTGCAGTAATGTTTAGGGTATAACATGATAACGGCTTCGCTAGAAAATTAACCTTATCTTTTTATAATAAAAGGAACGATGCTGGATGCTTTCTAGTAATGGGGTCTCATGCTGTTACAAATGTAAATTCTGTGTGGGATCATGTCGTATTATTTGAATCAATATATTGGGCTATATCTAAGGTATATTATGACAATCATGCACTCCCCTTGTGGTTTTAGTCTGATGGTAAAGCCTCTTACACTTTTTCGTCACTTGTGTGAATGTTGTGCCTATGATGCCAAAATAAGAAAATTGGGTCTTTGCTTTAATTATGGTGATAGTTTCCATGTATTCAACCCATTCAAGCGGTTCGTTGTAGAGTCCTTCGCAGCTTAAATCTTCTCAATACTTTTGTCAATAAAGATCTGTACACTTTACGGTAAACTTGCTATTCACTTGAAAGTTAAAGAGAGAGATATTTCATTAACAAAAAGATACTTTTCTATTATAGATATTATAATTAGTTCAAAAGTGAAAAAATGCTGTGAATGGGGTACTATTAACAAGAGGAAATTCTGGTTCAATTATACATGGTTTTGTGTATTACTAGCCACTGAGATGAGGTACTTATTTATTTTGTCGTAGGACAATCTAATGTTGGGTACTTTAGTCTTTTTTTCTCAACAAGCAAGTCTTTAAATTTGTGTCAGATTATTCTGAGTACATTAATAACTTATCTCCTACCATACAATTGGATGATAGTATAGCCTTAGATGAACCAATTATAACGAGAAAAAAACAAATTAAAGAGCAGCACTCAGTGAACCATACTGCTCTTCCAGGTTTTTCATTGGAATTCAGTGTTTTTATCGTCTTCACAGATGTGTCTATACAACATATCTCTCATCATCTGAAATAATGCCTCTTCATTTGGCATTAACCGTTGCTGTATGGGTTCTTAATTTAGAAATAGAATCGCTGTCTAGAGACGCATGATGCTGAGTGGTTCCGGACATGTTTGATTTGTTTGATCTCTGGATAATGCTATTGATTGGCTTCCTCTTCCTGGAAGCCTTTCTTAACAGGGGTGGGCACAACGCTTGTTAATGTCTGGAATCTTTAGCTCACCAACATTATCCCTTTGTGTACAGGTTAATCAATATAAGCCCATATATACCTGTTAAAATCTTCATTTAGAATAAATGGTCACTTGTGCTTTGATAAGATGTACGAAGTTAGTTACATTGCAAATTAATATTTTGCCAAAAAAAATGCAAAAGTGATATCAGTATAAGCGAAAATGATTTAGTTTGAGTGTCCCTTCTGTTTCTTGAGTAATGTTGATGCTTTTGTTCTTCCTCAATGCCTACACTGAATGCCCCATATACCCATAAAATGATAGAATGGGTAATGCAATGGCCTTAAGTGGTGAAATCTGATCTTGCCAGAGGGATTGTTTACTGGGCCGTAAGCAGCTGAAGCTGCACCTATTTGCTATGTAATCATTGTTAGTAAATCCTTGAGGTACCGCGAACAAGGGCACTTTGTTACTCTCTTGATGAGTATTTCTTAGCTTGTTGAAGCTCATATTTTTTACTTTCCACCTTTAACCGTTTTTGTCAATCTGTTATTATAGGTTTTGAGCTATGATGGGTTGCATAGCCCTGATAGTTTAGCAGTCACAGCAGCCGGAATAGCAGTGTAAGTTCTACAATCTTGCTTGCATACCACCCAATGTCTTAATAAGATGGAATTTTTTTTCACATTTTTAACCCTGCTTCTTTGAGTACAACAGAGCTCTTTCAGAAGTGCCGAATTCAAAGGCTATTGCAGGAGTGCGGATTGGCTTGGTAGGAGGTAAGTTCATTGTCAACCCCACGACGAAGGAAATGGAAGAATCTGACTTGGACTTGCTGCTAGCTGGCACTGACAGTGCAATATTGATGATAGAGGTGAGTGACTCATCCTGAGACTTAGTGGATACTTTTTCAAAATATCTTGAGCAAGTGGTGTGGATTTCCATTGAAGAACGATTCCATCTGATGCTGAGCTATACAACTAATGGGCTTGTGGATATGCGCACCTTGAAGTAATTATTTGTCAGTTGGCAGTAGCAAAATACTTGCTTCTTTTAGACTGATAAAAAAACCCGTGCTTGGTTCTTCCGTATCCTAACTCCTGATTTCTGACAACGTGGCTAATGCATTGCAGGGTTACTGCAATTTCCTCTCGGAAGAGAAGTTGCTGCAAGCTGTTGAAGTTGGGCAGGTAGTTCTCTTCATCATGTTTTTTATTATTGTTGGCATATCATTTTTGTTCTGAAATAATAAGTAATTTACAACTTATTTAACTCTGGATTTGTCTAACTCTATTTCTGTCTTACATACCTATGATGAAAATTTTCCTTCCAATGAATAGAAGCACTCATTGACGTTTTCTTTTGCTAGAACCTCTCGTTTTGCTGAAGCTTGTATTCCGTTTCTTTGTTAGCTGTAGCTATTATTTCTATGGACAATAATTGTGCTGACATATCTGTGACATCTCCATGTGTTGATCAATATCAGGAAGCTGTGCAAGCAATTTGCAAAGAGGTGGACGCTTTGGTCAAGAAGTGTGGGAAACCCAAGATGCTTGACGCAATTAAATTACCCCCTCCCGAGCTATATAAGCATGTTGAAGTAAATTTGCTTTGGATCTTTTCAATTGCCCTAGAGCTCTAATTGATGTTTTATGTTTACTGCCATTTTGGAATCTTACTCTGAACAATGCACATAGTCGCATAGAACCGTCTACTAGATATAGGAAAAATGCATTCTTGGACTAGCATTTTCTTTTCGAGATTCATTCTCTGCCATGATTTCTATTATTGCTCATCTTTTCAACATCTTTTCTGCAAAGTCATTTGCTGCTTTTGGAGGATTCAAAGAATCATCAGACGTGACTTGCCTGTAATCTGAATATGCAGGATATTGCTGGGGATGAATTATTAAAGGTGCTGCAGATCAAGGGTAAAGTACCTAGAAGGAAGTCACTAGTGTCTTTAGAGGACGAGGTTCTGGCTATACTCACAGAAAAGGGATATATCAGTAAAGAGGCAACTTTTGTTGCTGCTGAAACAATTCCAGACATGGAAGTGGATGAAGATGAGGATGAAGAAGTTGTTGTAGATGGAGAAATTGATGAAGGGGATGTCCACATAAAGCCAGTCTCACGAAAACCCACTCCTTTGGTAAAAATTTGGTCAATTCACGCTCTCCTGTCCCTTAGGTTTATAATCTGGAAGATGGTCAAATACATAGAATTTGAAACTTGATAATGGAAAATATTTACATTGATGAGGATTCTGTCTATGAAACTGAAGTAAAAGGCGTACATCTTGAATTTGAATCCATGCTTGAGGGATGATCCACATGTACTCTTCTAACTTGGATGCAGATATATGTTATGGTTTGAATGTCTCATTCTATATTTTTTGCAACTTCTGCAAAAGACGGGACAAGTTGGTCATATGAAGTTTACATACTCGATCAACTTGCTAATTTTGAGCTGCTGCTAGAGTTCTGGGTAGAGCTTAGTGCACTCTCTTTGGGCCTTTGAAGGCTCTAGTCAACTAGTATTATGATTAATTTCTTGGAGAGGTCTGCTCTATTTTCTATAGGATGGGGATGATGTGTTCATGGTCTGTGTATCATTGTGTTGTTGACTTAGGGACATCTACTGGAATGATGTCTGCCTTTTCCTGGATACATATGTTTGTTAGGAGCCAAGATCCATTGGATAAGAAACAGATTGACATCAGTGTAATTGGGAATTTTCCCCTTATAATTTGAAGTCAAACCGGGGAAAAATGCTCAACCCGAAGAATAAAAAGGGGTATCCTCTGATAGAGATTTAAATCATTTGATGTAACTTGCCAGTGGTTTGTGTTGCATCTTTTTCTACAGATGTGATTATGTTTCTTCTTTCGTTTTCTAGTTTTTCTCCGAGGTTGATGTGAAGCTGGTGTTTAAAGAAGTTACATCTAAGTTCCTTCGGAGACGTATAGTTGAGGTATGAATCCTCCCTTTTTATCCAAGAGTTATTTTATTAGGAGATCTGGACTGTATGCTTATTTTTTCTTTTTTTCGCTCCGTCTTTGGTATGATTAACAGATCCACATCTTTTCCTGCTCTTGTCTTTAACAATTTCGTATTTAATTTAAAATACGTATGTGCAGACAAATGCAAACTTCTCTCTCCAGATATTTGTAGGGACCATCCATCTTGCATGTCATTGTGTATATCTCTATGGCAAGGGGCAGACAACTTCTCTTTCTGGAGCCCAGTGAATGTTTGACAATTATACTGCTTCTGACATATTGAACAGTCTATTCCGATAACATAAATTGTATAGGATGATTAAATTCACTTCTCCTATTGGGAAAATATCTTGGCCTTAAAGAAATAGTTTGCTAGTCTTCATTGCAGAATAGTGGGTTCTCTTTCCTCATCAAATCCTTTGTTCTCTGGACTTGATACAGGGAGGAAAAAGGAGTGATGGTCGAACCCCTGATGAAATAAGGCCGATTAACTCAAGGTGTGGATTGCTTCCTAGGGCACATGGAAGTACTCTTTTTACACGTGGCGAAACACAGGTTTGCCATTTGCCTACTTCTGTCATGAAAATGAACCAGTAGCTTCTCTTTTACTGGTTGAATCGAAAAAGTTTCGTCTTTTGTGGGAACTTTCTTTATTCCTTTTGGAGTGCTCTTCCATCTGCAACTTGCTAAAGGTAGATCTAATTGGTGTATATCTTGGAGGCACTCATTTGTGCGCTGGTTCCCCGCGACCTCATTTGCCTATTTTTTGCACACAAATTCATTCTGAGATTTTGCAACTTTTTCTTGGCTTACCTGTTGAACGAGTGCCGAGCACAAAAGTTAGCACAGACTGAGATATATTCGTTCTTGAGAATTGAATCCTGTGCACTGTAAGTCTCCTGAATGCTTGTTCTTTCATATCTAGTGTTACCACAAATAGACTGGTTTAGATTCAGTAGGATACATTCTAATGATTGATGCAGCAATGTGCATGCACCAAACATCGACCTTTCCATATATTTTATTGTTGAGGTGGAACTGTTCAGTTTTTCTATTCATCTCCCCATTTACTCTTTCCTGTGGCCACTGAGATGTATAGCATTGTTCTGTTGTTTCAGTTTTGAGCTCATCTTTGACTAGAAGCTTCAGTAACTCTTAACATGACTAAAACAGTCTATCTTGATATTTTTATTGAGATGCCAGGGATTATATCGTCTATTTCAGCAATAAAAATGTGCTATCTTGGCTTTTACTTATCCAATCCTTTGTGTGCTTTTTTTCAGGCATTAGCAGTGGCTACCCTTGGTGATAGGCAAATGGCACAAAGGGTGGACAACCTTGTGGATGACAATGAATTGAAGAGGTTCTACCTTCAGGTCTCTGTAGACATGTTCATGGAGTTCACAATGCATCAATAATCATTAATATGGGTGACTAAGCCTATGTTTGTTGCATGTGTTAGTGGATCAAAAAGTATCTGAGCTACTCTCCTTGTCTAAGTTGCAAGGTTGATGAATTTTTTCTTAAATAGTAGCTGTCATGGTAGTATAATTATTGATTATACATAAGTTTTGGCACCAGGGAGCTCAATTTCATTCATTTTAAATTAAAGAATGAGCACTTTTGTGTCTTTTGTATTACCTACCTGCATGAGTGATAATGAATTTGGCTTGAAATTGCTCGACAGTGTCAATTTGAGATTATAACAAGCGGCATGATACTTAAAAATGTCCAGTCCTAAAAGAGGTTATTAACAATTCTTTTATCCAATTTCAGTATTCATTTCCTCCTTCAAGTGTTGGGGAAGTTGGGCGTATGGGAGGTCCTAGCAGAAGAGATATAGGTCATGGAATGCTTGCTGAGAGAGCACTAGAACCTGTTTTGCCTTCCGAAGATGACTTTCCTTACACCATTCGTGTTGAGAGTACCATCACTGAAAGCAACGGTTCTTCGAGGTGATTTAATTGTCGTCTTCCTCAAAGCTCATGCATACAAGTTCTTGAACATATTTTTGAGTTCAGATTCACTTGAAAACAAGTTGGCTTAGTTTTCACATAAATTTTTTCCTCATCCTTCATGGACCTTTAATTGTTGATGCTTGGTTCCTGATGCTCTTTCCTCTTTAAATTGTTTTCCAATGTGACAGCATGGCATCTGTTTGTGGGGGCTGCTTAGCTTTGCAAGATGCTGGTGTTCCAGTTAAGAGCTCTATTGCAGGGATAGCAATGGGGTTGGTGTTGGATACACAGGAATTTGGTGGTGATGGCACCCCTCTTATTCTCTCTGACATTACTGGCTCTGAAGATGCATCTGGAGACATGGATTTTAAGGTGATTTTTCGTGTTATATTTGTTTCATGAACTTCTTATTTTCATTTGTTCATTTATGTTCCAAAGTGCTAGTGCTGCAAACCAACCACCCATAGAAATAAGTAGAAATCTATTTTTCCAATTTGAGATCATTGAGGATAAGCTTAGGAGGGCAAGATTTTGGGGATAAGCAATCAACAGGGCGTGCGAAAGTCCAAGCGGCTCTGTGTTTAATTGAAGGCATTCGTCTGGGATCATAATGGGGGATCAAGTTGGTTATGGAAACATGACCTAAATGGTTGATTTATTTCCACTTGGTTTCTTTTCCAGGTAGCTGGAAATGAAGATGGCATAACTGCATTTCAGATGGACATAAAGGTATCTGTTATTTACCTGTTAATACTCCCTGGTTCAGTTCCCCTCTTCTACCCTGCACTCCTCTCAAAAGGATAGGGCACAGTAACCCTAGAACCTAAATATATGCTCACCACCCATGAAAAAGGGAAAAAAAAGAGTTCTGCTGCTTTCATCATTCTTCCATTACGGTGAAAATGGACCTAGAAATGTACTCTCTCTCTCTCTCTCTCGGCTGGAGGTTTGGGCCTAACAAGGACCTAAAGAATCAAATAGTGGAAAGATTAACTTTACAAGTTTAGAGTAATTCATGTGTTTGCATGATGCTTATTGTCTTTTGAGGGAGAAACTACTTTTATTTGGGTTACTCATGTTCCTGGGGATGGATGTACAATTTGTCGAAGAGAATTAACATTTTATGTCTGGACATTCATTTAGAGAGGAGCAGGAGCAATGTTTACTAATTGCGTGCATCTTTTTTTAATAGGTAGCGGGTATTACATTGCCCATTATGAGGAATGCACTTCTACAAGCAAGGGATGGTCGGAAGCGTATTCTTGGTAATATCATATCCCTGATTATAGTTTCTGGAGAAAATTGTTATCTAGCTTCTGACTTGTTCTTGCTTCTAGTTTGTCTAAGGTTTTGTGGTAAGGACAAAAGTGAAATCAATTTAAAAGCTAGATGTTGGAAGTAAACCATTTCAATGAGAACCTAGCCAAAGGCCATACAGTCCATCAAGCCGAAAGTTGTTGCCCAAGATTTATAGCCTCTGCTGATATCGAGGTGTTGGGAATATTTCTGAGCAAGCACTTTAGAGTTTAGTGATTAGTCAGCAATCCCAGCAAGAGACGACTTGGTGCTTGTCAGCTAGAATATTAATGTTTCGTGTTTTTTTGTCACATTACTTATTAGGTAATCTTGGTGGCATCATCGATGTGCATGTTTTGTCGTTCTTTGATGTTTAAATCCATGCAATGACAGAAGTTTTTTCTATGTGATGCTGGATTGTGATAGTCCTATCTATTTCTTACTTGCACTGAGTGGACAGAGTTCATCTTTTTGTAGTGATGAATGAAGCCGGAAAGTTTTTTCATCGTCTCTTTAAACAACACTTGAAACTTCTAGCAGCCTTAGGCCTAAAACTCTGACTTGTAGAGTAAATGGCTCTACTAAAACCTTATAAAATTTGGAAATTCACTGAGATTACAGGACAGCTTAACATCTAGCATGTGTTCGAGCTCATGCACTTCACATAGACAGAGTTAGCAAAATCTGATGTCTTTTTGTTTTGGAAGAATATCTTGGCCTGCCTGAAAGTAAGGAATGCTTTTAGGGATTAGATTAACACAGCATGGAGGTAGAGAGGGAGACTGAGAGGCAATTTGCATTTATCTCTTATGTGAAGGCTCTCTTCTTGCCATTCCCAAACTCAATACTGTGGGGGGCTTCATCTTGCTTCTTGTTCTTGATCTCAAGTTTTGGCAGATATAATTTTCTTACTATGTCCTTTTTTGGGCTGTCTTTAATGCTTGTGATGGTAAAGTTCTTTGTTCTCTATCCAACACAGTGGAAATGGCAAAGTGCTCACCTCCCCCTTCCAAAAGTCTTTCAAAGCATGCTCCACTGATTCATGTGATGAAGGTTTGTCTATTCCATATTATGGACCTATTTCAAGTCTTGTGTTTGTTGATCTGCTTAAACAACTTGCTCTCTACCTCAGGTCAGACCGGAAAAAATCAATTTGATCATTGGTACCGGTGGGAAGAAAGTGAAAAGCATCATTGAAGAGACCGGAGTAGAGGCCATTGAAACCCAAGAGGATGGAGTAGTAAGATCAGGCTTGAATCTCATCTTGAATGGCTATAAATAACTATGCCGCCGTTGGTCATGTATTTCGCTTCTCTCCACTTCTCAGGTGAAAATTACTGCTAAGGACTTGTCTAGTATAGAGAGGTCTAAAGCCATAATTGGTAATCTGACAATGGTGCCAACAATTGGTGACATATATAGGTACTCATTTTTCTTGTTCTCTGTTCTTTTGCACACACACACACTGTGAGAGAGAGAGAGAGAGAGAGACTGTTGGGAGGATTGTAGAATGATTTTTTCTCTGATTCTTGCTTTTCAGGAACTGTGAGATCAAATCTATTGCACCTTATGGAGTTTTTGTTGAGATAGCTCCGGGCAGGGAGGTGTGTAGTAGAATTCCAATTGTAAATGTTCAATGATGTTGGAGGTGTTATCATCCTTTCTTACACACACACACACACACACACACATACATGTATATGGGTGATTGCATAAACTAAGGGGAGCTGCTAATTTGTACCACACACTTGCTACCCCATTTACTGATTTATGGACTATATAGTTGTCCTTGATATCAATCAGTGCCTAGCGGATATGCTTGGGTACTATTAACAATTAAAGGGACTTTTTCAGGCTTCTTACTTTCCCTAAAAGATTTTGAATATTGAAGAGTGTTTTAAGTTTAGGAAAATTAAGAAAAAGTCGTATTTAATTCCCCATTTTTTTTATAAGGCTTCAAGTGTTTCACAGTAGTTAAAAGTCAAATAATGAGAGACGTAGGATTTGGAAAATGAAAAAGCCAATTTGTCTACAATTGGTGCATAACATGGATTTTCATTTTATCGAGTCCTATAGCATTTATTGAGTTGAAGTTTGCCTCTTGATAACATTGTCATATTGCTCCTTGATATACAGTTGTTATATGATTTAACTGTCTCATACTGTACGTCTTTCGATATGGGTAGAGGTGCTGAATTATGTTCATGTATATTTGTCTCAGGGTTTGTGCCATATCAGTGAGTTAAGTTCCAATTGGCTTGCCAAGGCTGAAGACGTATGGTTTTTGGTCTTGCTTTTTACCTTGTCATTATCAGTCTAAGTCCATAAAAGCTAATGGCTTGTTTGTTTTTTTTTTTTTTTTTTTTTTGGTAAGGTAAGTATTATACTAATGGCTTGTTTGTTTATTCTGCTGAAGGCTTTTAAAGTTGGAGATCGTGTTGATGTGAAACTTATCGAGGTATCAGATATTTCTTTCCGATTTTATTTGCTCAACCTTTTATCTGCTCAATACTTTGCTTTTACCATCCTTTTTTTTAGAAGTCCTAGAAAGAAGTTAGCTTACTTGCTTGAGATTTGGTGTTTAATTGGTTGGAAGTGATTCTATGATTTGATTCAGACATGGCTGTTTGTTTTAACTTCTTCTGGGATGATCTGCTGATACTGTCCGTTCATCCTCCAGCATAACAGAGCAGCATTGTTAGTAGGTGCAGGTTGTGTTATTCGAGGAGGCAGTGTGTATAATATTCTTTAAGAATATGCAAATGGCATATCCCTGAGAGGCTCTTCATTACCTTTCGTGGCTGACTTGCCAAAAAGCTGGGGGAGGGGTAAATTTAAATGTCCATGTCTTCTTCCTCGTACCGTCTGTTCCAGAAAATTTAACTGTTCTTTCTCCCCTTCTCTCTTACTAGCTATACCCCCTTTCTGCCCTGCTGGCTATGCCTATTTAAGCCCTCTGAGTCCATGTTAGCCTTGCTATTTGTTTAGAGACAAGTGTGGAAACCAAATCCTAAAATTGGCCTTTCCCCTCTAATTCTTTCTTCCCTCAATGCATATCTGGACAAAGAATTTATGGATATTAACACGTGTATTTTAAAACTTCATACGTCTCTTACCAGGAGAAATTTTTCTCCAATTTTTTTATTCATTGCCTGGAGTAGTAACCCGTGAGTGGGTGGCTCCACAGTGTGGGAGCTGATGTTACATTCCTATGACTAGCTACTTCATTTACATCATTTCCATTTGTTGATCACATTGAGGAAATTATGGATTTCGATGTACATAAATCCAGGTTAACCTGATTATGGAGTATTTCCTTCGATAAGTTTTTATGATCTTTAGTCTGTTACATTGTCATTTCAGTAACTTACTAATTATTACAAGAGTTTGTTTTAGATCAATGACAAGGGACAGCTCCGCCTTAGTCGCCGCGCATTACTTCCTGATCCAGATCCAAAGGAATTTGGCACACAGCAAACAGCTGGAGCTGCTGGAGAAGAATCTGCTTCCGCACCATCAACTGATAAGGATGCGGATATTGAACAAACTAAGGATGAGGTCAGTGTTGCAAAGGTGACAGGTTCTACTAGAAGTATCTCAACTGAGCAAACTATCCAGCCACGAAAGAAAGCAATTAAAAGGTTGGTAAGCCCTGCCAAAGATAAAGCTTATATCAGCAAAGAAAGGCAAAAGAAGAATAGCAGCAAAGCAGTTAGCAGCATCTCTGCCAACGATGAAAGTACTTTAGTAAATGGTGAGGCTAAAATTGGATAGATCAACATGTTCTTACTTTTGAGGATGACAAATTTGTTGGAGCAAATGACATGACAGCAGTGATGAGGGTGAGCCTTCCCTTTGGAAGGTGTGAAAGGTAAGACATGTGCTTCACCCTGTATTGCTTGCAGATGCTGATAGTGTGAATCTTACTGAAAGAAAAATTGTACATAGATTGACTTGTTTACTTTGTGCATTTGGCATCATTTGCACTCATCTGCATTTACACATTTTTTCTCTCTGTGAGTCTTATGAGTTTTGTCATTTCCATTTTTGAGTCTTTTGAGTATTTTCTGCTAGGTGGTGAAAATCGAAATAATCGTTGTGACAGTATCTAATGTTTTTTCTGTCTATGGCAAAATGTTAATACATTTTAGTGGGAAGTAATACATTTTGATGCAGAAATGATAAAGTAGGGAAAGCGTTAATAAGCACATTATCAGTGTCTTACAATGCCCCGATTTGGATGATTCCCATCTAAGTTGAACTAGTGGTTTATGGCTTTCGGTACACCTCCTTTTGCCTCGGCCTTGCAATGTGAACATTAGCCTCTGGATTTTCTGCACATGATAGAACTCTACTTTTGCTTATGGCTATTAAACATGATCTGTGCGGTGGCCTATGGCATGGCTGAATAAATGAATAATGTAACAATTACATTTAATGGGTCTGACAATGAGGGTCCCATTTTGCTGGATGATTTTTACAGAAACTTAATCTCATGGCACATAGCTTTACTTTCATGCCCATTGCCCTTATCTCAGTCTGCTACTAATATGCTGATTCCTTTTTCTCTTTATATGATAGGAACCAATTTGTTATGCACGTGTTTCCCCAATGCTGGATAGTCAATTATGCCTCTTGCAGAGAACTCCGCCACATAGCGAGGAGACCCCTACAGTTATTACGCCAACAGTGTGCTCTCTTAGAACGACTCAGAGGCGACCGACAAAGTTGTAGCTTTCGCAGGAGACAGAGAGAGATATTTCCGTCTTTTCTTTCTTTTCTTTTCTTTCTTTGGCCAACTTGTAAATGTATCCCCCATCGATTTTCCCTTGGCTTTTCATGCTCAAGGTTCCAAATTCTGCTTCGAGAAGCGCGGGTTTTTGAAGTGTCGGTCTGCTTACCAATGCAAGGATGATTGAGTTCGTGGCAACACTCGTGCAGTTTTAATGTGCCTCTTGAACTTAGTGCCGCACGATAGTCGCCCACCAGAATTCTTACTTCTTTCTATTTCTAGGCTTTCCAGCCTAGAAAATAGCATCGGCTTATTCTCTCGCGTTCCTTTTTGGAAGGGATTGCCACCCCGAAACCGGGAGCGTAATTACTAACAGCTGGGCCTTTAAGGTTGAATATATATCACTGATGTTAAACATCCACAGAAAGAAGTCTCCTATACATGACGCAAGTGTAATGCGTGATTTTCATATAACTAATATTCTTTAATAACTTTAAATGTTCCTATTATATGTGACGCCATTTTTAAAGGTTCTTTCCGTTTTTCTTCAAAAATATTTTGTATTATGACAACTAGACTAGTTCTAATTTCGAATCCCTCGTAGCTTGAGTCTAAAACCCTGACTCGTGCTATAAAGCACTCTATTAGACCCTCTGGGTTTGTGATCTGTCCGAGATTGAAAGGGACATGAACCTTATCATCCAGGATAGAGACAGAGTTCATTTAGTTCACCAGGAGATCAGATTTAGCAAAATTTAATATCTTTTCGTTCGTGAAATACTATGCGGTACGGCCTGCCTCAGCAAGGCAAATATGCTTTCTGTTAGATGCACTCTGTCAGTGATTCGGTGTTCAATCATTAGTATAATTGTCTTACCAGAACCTAACCGAAATGCGAGAGTATAGAATTCACGTGGCTTATTATTTATCATTGTCTTTAAAACCAAGTCATTTATTGGTTTGGAGAAGTCCTTTAGAAAAAAATCTTCAGGCTTAACGACGCTGCTTCGGAACCCGTACTGGCCTACAATGACCGGCGATACTAAAATTCCTCGGTCCACCATAGGATTTTAGTTAGCCCTTGGCCATCAGATTTGTTCACAATACCAAACATCCCTTCATAATAAAGTAACCTCGAGTCGTCTGCTGTCCTCTAAAGACAACTCTCCTTGCACGGCTTAAGAAAATGCCGAGAATATGTTGACCTGTCTTTTCCCTTACCAGCTACGACGTTCGGGTTGAAACACTTCAACTTCCAGTAATCCATTCCTTTTCCCATAAGAATGGCCGCCTGCCAATACATATCGGTCAGAGGCCTCAAGCAGATACCAACAACAATTTCAGTGGACATGAATCTCCTCGATTCAAAATTCTCACCGGTCCACTTCCAACGGGTCTCCGGAGATGTCCGCACGACCTTCTTCAAATGCGTACGGTGGCAAGTCGAAGAGACGCTCGACCCCATCGATTGCCCATACCATTACTACTGCGACAGCACCTACCCCGGCGATTATTCCCGGGTCGTCGATGGCCTCGTTCTCCTCTTTTCAGTCGCTTCTTACCTCATAACACTGATCATCATGATACTAGAAGTATCAGGGAGACGGAAATCGCGCCTATGCAATTGGAAGAGGTACTTGCTTCCGTCTAACCCACTTTCCCTCTCGGCAACGCTGCTGATCCTTGCCAAAGGCCACCGAATAAACTCCATGTTCCCAGTGTCCTGCATGGGACCTCCGATATTCCATCTCGCGCTCATATCTGCCCTGGCGTTTGATGAAGGTACGATCGGTGACATAAAGTATGTCATTCTTCAGGCATCAACGATCTCCGGGATTCTGCATGCGAGTTTATATCTGGACACTGTTCTCTTACCTTACTACACGGGTTTCGACGCTCTAGCTTCTTCGACCTTCTCCCACGAGTGCGAATCCTGTGTCTGTCGCAGGGAGGTCTTAGTTGTCGGAGGGATGTTAGTCACCTACAGGGCCTGGTCAATAACTAGTTTTCTTGTGGTGGGTGCTTTGTGCCTGAGAGTAGCATGCAAAGTGGGCAGTGATGTTGGCAAGATAACGTATATGTTGAAATACTCGCTCGAAACATTAGGTTTAGCGTCGGTAGTGTTGGACTCTCTGTATTTGCTGAGAAACTCTCCACCAGAAAGGTTTTTGCTCCGAACTACTGCTTCGGGAGCCGAGTTAACCTTAATTTGTATATATGTGATAGGAAAGATATGTGCTCGCATTCGGCAATCGCAATTGCAGCACGAAAAATGAGAAGTTTATCCAAATTCAAGAAGATGATCGATCTGATGTTAAGAGAAAAACGAATATGTATGAAAAGACTGTATCCTGTCAGCAGGAAATAGAAGTTTACATGGGTAATGTAGAAACTGCAAAAACAAAAACTTCCTGAAAAGAATGGAAGAATTCTCTACCAGCAAGAGACTCATCTGCCAGTGTACAGTCACTCGACAGAAATACAGAGCTAATCGCTATCAGATCAAAAAGGTGACTACGAATCCTAGAAATCCTTCATTTTTCCAGGTGTACAGTCTCACTTGACCAGAAATACTTCCATTTCTGGGCTACAAACTCCACAAGATCTCTCTCGACACAACTCAAAATCACAAAAAGAACCTCCTCCTGCTGGTGTCCATTTCGGGCTGGAGTCAAACAGGAAATACAAGCAAGTAAACAACGATGATCCTGAGAGAGAATGCTTTCACATGCTTATTTTTAGTATTCAGATGTGAGTGCCTGGTTGGGGACACAATGAATTTGTATAGACTATTTACCTTGTGAACCCATTCGTATTCGCCACCTTTGGTATCGAATGTTCCATGCTGCAGACTAACCAACTTGAGTGTAAAACGAGGACCACACTCCTGCAATTATATACGCCCAAGCAGACCCAGGTTAGATAAACTGTGAAAGTGAACTGATTAATCATTCATTCCATTTCCCTCTCTCTATCGAGCGTGCGTGTGCAACATGCATTTCATGGATTTCACCTTATAAATGTGCTCTCAACAAGTAAGTAATGGAATCGGTTAACAAACCTGAAGGCGAGCAATTACTTTCTCTTGAGGAACCTTCTCACCCTCCTCATTCTTCATCTTTTTATCCTTTGAGTCAGTGCGTTTACTTTCTTTACTATCAAAGATGTACCTGAGCAAGGATATCATGCAACTTTTATTGACGACAAGGGAGATTTTGACTAGAGCGAGTATTCACAATGCTACCAAGACACACCTATGATGGCGAAAGAATATAAAATCTCGCTGGTTATGGAAAGTCACAACTCGCCGACCACGGAAATTTGGTTCTTGTGGAAATAATGACTGTATTAGCCTGAAAGAAAAGAGGTAAAACAACCTATTAAATCAAATGTCATGATACAAAATACTATAAGAAAGCTGAAGTTGCATTGTCTAGCCTGAACGGGTATTCAGCACTAGAGATATTGCAGTACGCATCACAAAAGGAACCAGGTTTCTTGATAGTCAATTGTTTGACTGGGATATAGGCAGTAAAAACCTAAAGGGTTCAGTAAATGGAATCAATAAAAAGAAAACTGTCACCTTCCAACACGATGACCCAAGCGAGTTGTAAAATTAGTCAGTACAAGCTCAGGTTCATGACTAGTTGGATTTCCATGATTCTGCAAGCAATGCAACAAGGAAATTAACAAGAGAATCCATCCTTCGAAGAGATCACCATCTATCAGTAGGGAATTCCAGACAGAAGCATACAGGATGAGACTTATCAGCCTGCTTCAGTAAATACACTAAAGAAGTGCTGTGTACAAGCTAAGAGAAGATCATTTCCTCGCTTTCCACTAGAACAATAAACTAAAACAACACCACAACCTACAAACCTTGATATCCTTACGTAATACGAGCTTGGAGAGCTTGAAGTGTGCAGTTGGTCCATCCGGTAGGCCGATAATTAAAAGAGCATCTACAAGCAAGAGCCAATGCTTACTAAAACTATAGAGATAAGGAATGTTAATCGTTTATCTATCTGCGGAGTCAAATAGTAAACAGAATGAAAAAGGTGAAAAACAAAGAAATGGTGACCAGTAACTTAGCGAGAAGCACCACCAACCTGGCTCCCTCCGGTTTGTGTGAACAACGACGACAGAAGTGAACTCTTTGTGATTTGCATATTCCACTATCTGATAACAGTGCAAAAGAAAAAACTTAAACCCAGTAAAGAGACTAACTATCTGGTATTGAAATGTCACAGATAGGAAGAAGCATTCAACACCTTCTTCAAGTCATAGGTTCCTCTCCTGAAGTATTGAGAATTCGGGATAACCTCCAGCAATTCCGATATAAAAGCAGGACCCCTCTGCAAAATCACGTGATAGGCAACACCAAATTACTCAAAAAAGCAAGCGCTAATCAAGCAGCCGCGCCCAAGGATTGTGCAAAGAGCAAAGCGAGGACATACAGTCGAATTGAACCGGCAAGTGGTGAGCAATATCTTCGGAGCACGCTCGCGCTTTAATACGGAACTGAATTCGTCGCAGTCGTTTCCCGCAAACAGCTACAAATACACAAACAAATCAACCGGCAAACCAAAAAACGATATCCACAAACATCACGCAAGTAATCATCAGCAGAAGTGGCGAAAATAGAGAGAAAAAACCTCCTCATCGTCGGGCCGGCAGACCGTCTCGTCGAGCTCTCGCGTGTTCTCGATCGTGCGAGGGATCTTCTTCGGCGCAGGCTGCTCAGAATCAAAACCAAATTGAGAATCAATAGCTTCGTCACAACAGCAAACGATTTCCATCAAAAACTTCTTTTTCCACGTCTCGCTACACTCGAAAGCAAAGACAATCGGCGGATTAGGGTTAAAAGGAAAGTCGTCAGACCTCCTCGCCGAGCTCGAGGGCGCGCTTCTCGGCAGCGTCGCGTTCCTTGAGCTTCTTCCGCTTCTCGAGCTTCTTCTGCTGCTTGAGCTTGGCGTGGACGACCGACCTCCTCTCCTTGTTCTTTATCGTCGACGGCAGTATCTCTCTCTTCTCCTTCGTCTCCGGCGCCGCCGGAGCCGCCGCCTTCCTCCTCCTCTTATGGCCATCGCCGCCGCCTCCGAATCCATCCTCGCCTTCGGCGTCGTCGCCGCTCTTCCTCTTCCATCCCATGGCTTTCCGCGCTTCGTTCGACCTCAGCTCGCCGCCGCCGCCGCCGCCGTCGTCGTCGTCTTCTTCTTCTTCTTCCTCGGGCGCTTGTGGATCGCCGACGGCGAGCAGAGGCGAATGCGGAGCTTCTCTGATTACTCGACTTGCGAGGGTTTATGGAGAACCAGGCGCGCCGGTTCGTGTATCGGTGTGGACCGAAACGAACCGGCCCCCATCCGGCCGGAGAAGCTAGGGATTGGAAAATCTCAATTTCCTACGTGAATGGGGTTACCCATTATTATAATAAAATCGTAAAATGATTTTTAAATTTTTTATGTCAATTGTATTTAAAAAAACAGTATTTAATAGTTAAATTTTATTTTTCAAGAAAAATCGTATTTTATAGCCGAGCTGAATTTATGTGAACAATTATTTTTTAAAAAACATTTTCCAATTTTTCAGTTTCCATGAAACGAGTTTCATGATTAAAATCTTGTGTTAATATCTTAAAAAACTTCAAATTATTATATATGTAACAAATTTATTCAAAATTAATTTTTGACTATAAAAAATCACAAATTTATCCTAAGTACCACAAAAAATTTAATTTGTTAAACCTATAACAAATAGAATTAATATCACAAATTTGTATACCTATTAACAAATAAATAGTAAAATCTTTAATTGATTATCCGTCAATTATAGCGCATCATATAACTCAATAATTTAATGGTAAAATTTAACGAAAAATATTAAAAGATAAATTTATCACAGATATATTAATTTAGAGTTTAGTTTGTAGCAAATTTATTAAGAGTGTATTATTTCAGGTTTTTCGTAATTTCAATTCTAAATGCTTTTATAAGTACATCGGACAAAAACGAAAAGTATATATAAATAAATAAATAAAGATAAAGAGCTCGCACGCAGACGACGACTCGTGTATAAGAAAAAACCCCTGACGCCCTCTTTCCGACAATTTCCCGCCACTTTCTCGCTCCGCTCTTCACTCCGCGCGCACCTCCCCGCAGCCGCTCCCGCCGATCGGCGCGCCCGTCGAGCTCCGGAGAAGATGCTGTGGGTCGACAAGTACTGCCCGAAGGCGCTGGACCAGGTGATCGTCCACGAGGACGTCGCTCAGAATCTCAAGAAGCTGGTACTTCCCGATCCTTCGCCGCCCGCGCTTGATTTCCGGCGCTCTACTTTGCTCTTCTCGAGCTTCCAACGGTCGTCGATGTTGCTAATCGTTCTGGTCTCCTTTCCTGTCGTGGTTGTTGTTGCGTGCCGCGAAGGTGTCGGAGCAGGACTGTCCCCATTTGCTCTTCTACGGCCCCTCCGGCTCCGGCAAGAAAACCCTAATCATGGCCCTCCTGAGGCAGATGTTCGGGTCCAGCTCCGAGAAGGTTCGGATCCCTTCCGATTGCCTCGCGTCGTGTTTTGTTGCGGCGCGGGAGGTCGTCCGGATGTGAAAGTTCTGCCTTCTGGTGAAATATGGTCTCGTTCCGCTATTTTTTTTTTTATCGGTGGATTGAACTTTTTTGTTATGATATTTTTGCAGGTCAAGGTGGAGAATAAGACTTGGAAAATTAATGTGAGTGCAGGCACCTTTTATGAACTTCGCATGCTTCCTTTGTCTACTTCAGTTGTAAAAATTTGTGATTGTTAATTAAAACCTTGCTGATGCAATTGTTTTGGAGGAATTACTTTTAAATGCCGGGGGTTAGAATAGCCTCGTACTTCAACTGGATTGGATTGGAATTGCCTCATACTTAGGGTAGGATTGGAAAAGTAGGGGCTGACAACTGTAACTTAGTTGACAATTGGGTTCATAGTTGTGGGCATTGTTATATGTTACTGTTTTTCTCTTGTGAGTGGTCTCTAGGAAGTGTCTGGAGGAGGCCTGTTTGCTCACGGCTTCATTCTGTGGAAACACTGGCCTATCAAATCTTTCATTAAGAAGAAACACCCCTAAACCCCCTTAGCTGAAATAGATTTAACATGTACATATTGTACCCATCATCGACTGCAAGTGTTTTTGCTCTAGGAATTTTATGGGTTTCGCTAAAGTTCTGACCTTGCTTGTAAATGCATATCCCAATGGTGAAGTTTGTAACATTTTGTTAGTGGATAAGTCAAACATATTTAGGTTCCCCTTGCTTCTCCTCTAATAGTGTTCTTACTCCTATACTATTACAAGGAGAAGCTTAAGTAATAATATTGCCTTGTCTCATTTGTTGGTAATTTTGAACATTGAGGTATTTGTCATCTTCTATTGTCCTCTTAATGCAGGCTGGAACGAGAAATATTGATATAGAGTTGACCACATTATCAAGTACCCATCATGTTGAAATGAACCCGAGTGATGCCGGCTTTCAGGACCGTTATGTTGTTCAAGAGATTATTAAAGAAATGGCCAAAAACAGACCAATAGACACGAAAGGGAAAAAGGGATTCAAAGGTGATATTGCTTTACCAAATCTTAGTATTTCTCATCTCTTGGCACTTCCTATATGATATTATCCGCAATCTTGTTAATCCAAGGTGACCCTTACGATAGCTCATTGCACTTCAGAATTTTGTTCCGCTTCTAAGAGCGATATATGCCATATAAGCTGTATATAAGTTGATGATCAAGAGAAGTTTTGCCTAGATAGAAGATGATATATGCAATTCTCATTTGTTGCAATTGACATCTAAGGCTGTCACATTGATATTGATTGTGAGTAAGGGGCTTTTAATCATGTTGTTCGGCTTCTTAAAGGAGCTGAAAAAAGAGACTTTTCAGTCCCAATCTAGGAATGAGTGGTTTAATGATGTCTGGCATTATTCAAGTGTTTTGAGTTGAACAACATAAAATTGACTATATAAAATTTAGTTTGATCAAAATATAAAGCAAACATAACTTTCAAGAAGTTTTTCTCTGATGGATTACGTGGAATTCTCGAAGTCTCTGGTATTTTTGAGTATCATATGGGACATAGTGTTTGCCTCTCTATTGCACAACTTGGAATCTTTCTTAAAAATGCCTGTACTTTCAGAAACTTATGGAATTCTAGTTCCAATATTTGTTCCCTTGGGTATAATCATATATTTGATGACCTTGTTCTTTTTGGAGATTAACATGCTCTATAAGGATCAACTGAAACCTAAATTATAAGTTATAATTTTTTATCGTGTGGCAGTTCTGGTGCTTAATGAGGTTGACAAACTCTCAAGAGAAGCTCAACATTCTCTAAGGAGGACGATGGAGAAGTATAGTGCATCATGCCGACTGATCCTTTGCTGCAACAGCTCATCAAAAGTTACTGAAGCCATTCGTTCTCGCTGTCTGAATATACGAATAAATGCACCACGAGAAGATCAGGTTAGGGGCTTTTTTAGTGCTTTTAGTATGTAGATAATTCTTTTTGTTCAGTGGTACAAAAGATAAGTGGATAGAGTCGATGTCTTAGTATTTAATATGGAGTCCTTTCTGAAAGAGGGAACTGTTATAGACCCTGTGGCATGGATGTGGATCCTATCAGGATCTGTTCTTTTTCTTTGGGTTGGCAACTAATAGGTTGGGTTAATCCTTTTATATCAAACATCAGATGGTAGGATTGAGTCATATGCTGGCAGGTGATGGAGACTTCCAGTCACTGCCTGTCCATTTTCTTCTCGTGCATCCTGCATTTGTACCGTACGCTTCTTTTGGCACATGATGTGATTCTCTACTTAACAAAATCACAGAGTATAATGCATCAGAACATCTTCTGTTGTGACAATAGAGTAACGCTCATACTAAAAGCGCATGGATGATAGACTATGTTCTTGAGGAGGTTTTTCATAATGCACTGACATCTGTAGTTTAGGTTGCACACTTCTATCTTGTGGGGCCATATTTCGAGTTGAGAATGCTGGTAGCATTGCATCACTTCTAGGTTTATTTTTCTCTTCCAACTTACTGCATATATCATTGGTTCTGCTTATATACTGCCCATCTGAAAGATTGCAGATTTTTCAAGTGAGATTGTCTGCAGCTACATGATCTACTTGATTGTTGTGCGGACGTTGTCAAGTTATGGACTCTTATATATTCAAATTTTCTGTCAGATTGTTAAGGTATTAGAATTTATTGCGAAGAAGGAAAATCTGCAACTTCCTGCTGGATTTGCCGCTCGCGTTGCAGAAAAATCAAATCGCAGTTTAAGAAGAGCGATACTTTCCTTTGAGACTTGTCGAGTACAGCAGTAAGATCTTAGGACTGTTGCTCAATTGCAGTGCCTTGGAGTATATTCTGGTTCATCTATTCATGCTTGATTCTTTTGGCCATATTTAAAGCAACACTAACTGATAGTTCTTTCTGTTGTAACAATGGATTTAGGTACCCTTTCACCATAAACCAAGCGATATCTCCGATGGATTGGGAGGAGTACGTTTCTGAGATAGTATCTGACATTATGAAGGAACAGAGCCCAAAAAGGTTAAAAGTGTTTAGCATTCTACTTTTACAAGGTTTTTCATGTGTTGCTCGAAGTCAACCTTTAGCATTCCTTAGTGTTTTATCTTTCAAATGCCTCTGTTCAATATAGCAAATTGAAAAGAATCTCTCTTGTGTATGTAGTGATCTGATGTTACTTGTTAATTTTAAGAATTCATTAACTTATATAACGAGTAAAACGTCCAGAAGTCTTTGGAAACTTTGGGTGCATATGCTGCGCTGCATCAGGACTTAGAATATCATTTCATGATGCAGACAATATAATCTCTTTTCTGTTCTTACTTGCGTGTATGTATCTCTGTGCATGTGTGTGGAGCTTTGCCCACTGCATTTCATGGAAGTATGCTTGTCATGATGGAAATGAGCTGTGGCTAAACACCTGCTGTTCTTATTCTTTAGGCTATTCCAGGTTAGAGGGAAACTTTATGAGCTGCTCATCAACTGCATTCCTCCAGAAATCCTTCTGAAGGTAAAAGTGCACTTCTCGGATCATTTGTGTCTTCACCATTTGTGTCTTCACCATGTTATATCTACTCCTGCTTCCTTGCAGAGACTGCTGCATGATTTACTGAGAAAACTGGATGCAGAATTAAAGCATGAGGTCTGCCACTGGGCAGCCTACTATGTAAGTCTTCATAAATTCGACTTTATGTTGGGCCAGCCTAATTGGAGTCACTTTGCCTAAGTCTTCTAATTTTGTGATTGCCACCTAAAGAATATGATGCTGGGATAATGAATAAAGATATTAAAAATATACTAGTGTTTCTTGCTTCCAAATTTTGGTAATCCTTCATTCCATCATCCGTGAACAGGAACATAGGATGAGGCTCGGGCAGAAGGCCATATTCCATCTCGAAGGTATGCCTTTCTTTGTCAAAGTATCACAAAACTAAGTCGCTTTCTTCTTTTACTTTGCTTTGGGAGCTTTTCTCTCCATGGTGGCTGGCTGAGTTTGGGGCTTGCTTGGGAGTCTTCTCTGTGATTGCATGAATGGCGTGAAAAGATGAGTAAAAATTCAAATTTTGACGCAAAAATGGAGGACTACAATCAAATTGGTGTTATTTGCTTGTTCAGAGGGGAATGCATTGCCTTCTGATTAACACACTCTACTTTACTCTCGTGCAGCATTTATAGCCAAGTTCATGAGCATATATAAAGCTTTTCTGATTGCAACTTTTGGCTGAGGATGCTTGGGTTCTGCAACAGTGGATTCTGCTATTGAACAGAGGGAGACAAGTGTAAATTGATTTTGGCTTTATGGGCTTCAATTCAGAGTTTGGCAAACGATTGCCAGGATGCAGAGTCGTGATGGAGATGTTTGCAAAATTTAGTTCTCAGGAGCGCCTGCTCTCTTGTTTAAGGTCTCTTTTTTTTTATCATTTTGTCATCTTTTTGACTAGTTCAAGCTTTGTGCGGAAATCCCTATGAACATCTTATCTTCCTTGTCTTATTGATAAATTGTGCTTGATCGCCTTCTGGCCATCGGGAAGAGTGGTATAGAGCCTATCCAGAAAGCTTCAATGAATGGTTTTCTAACTGCCACATTGACATTAAGCGTGGTACAATATTGTGATTATATGCTTGGTTTCTGCAATGTCCTCGGCATAACTCTCGTCTTTAAGGAAGATTTGATGTGAGTACGGACATTTGCTGTTCAAAGATTGCTCGCTGTTGATATGCATAGATACATATAAAAAAAAAAAAACTAGAGAGGCACACATTACGGAGTAAGACAAGTCAGACTTCCATAATCGTGACCTGAGCTGGTCTCCCATTGCATTTTGAGGCAGATTTAGCCATTTTGGGTCCGTTTAGTTCAATTTTGGTAGAATGGCTTTGTATTATCCCAGTTGTTTGGTGAAAGTAATAGTGTTTGGATAACTCATTTTGGTGTTTATTTTATAAAGCAACTTCGAAGTCAAAAAAGAAAAAAAGAAGAAAAACAGATCTGAGCGAGTAATGGCAGAGGCAGGGTGGTTGGGCGATGCCAAGGATTTGCAGCCATGATGTTTGCAAAATCAGCAAGGTGAAGAGCACGTGATTACAGATCTGGCGGCTTAACACCTAAAGCCATGTGGTGATTTGCAACCTTGGCAAGGTGAAAAGGCTTCACCCTCCGACCGTCCGCAACCCAGGCGACGGTTGCCGAGGATGCACGATGCCAAGGTCGCATGGCTGCAGTCGAAGGGCACATCTGGGTTGCTCGACCCTTGACCTCCTCAACCCATTGCAGCTTTAGTGGGCGGCTCGATGACACCTGCGACCTCGATCTCAACCTCGACCAGGACCTCTTTGGCGAGGATGCGCGACGTCGAGTTCGCACAGCCGCAGTCGAAGGGAAGATCTGGGTCACTTGACTCTCAACCTCCTCAACCCATAGTAGCTCCGGCGGGCAGCTCAATGACGCGTGCAACCCTCGATCTTGACCTTAATGACAGGCGACCTCGACCGTGACCTCTCTCCTCAACGATAAATCAGCGAGCCCAAGGAAAAGATGAACAGTACTTTTTTAGGGCATAAGGGGGATGCACAATAATTAGTGAGGGCAGTATTAAAAAGAAAAAAAGATTATTCAATCCTCAAAATAGCATTTTGAAAATGCTGAAAGCCCTAGGTCCCTACTGATGGAGTTTCAAAATTACTTGCCAAATGCCTCATAAGTTTGCTAATCCTTTGAGAAAGCCGAATCAAATTAGACTTTAGTCGTCAAGATGCTTCTCTGCATGACCTAATGTTATTTCTGATTTGCGGTGCATACGTGGGAATACCAGTTTGTGGGAGATTAGTCGAGCGGATCACCTATTAAAAGAGAAGCGCATGAGTTGCATTTTAGCTCTTTAAAACTCGTACAACATGGCTCAAGTCACATAGTAAAACTTACATCTCTTATCTTTCATTCGCACGAATTTATTACTCGCAATTAAACGGTAAAAGGACATAATTACCGGACCAACATGTATATTAATGAACATGGGGGCAGTCAGTTGCTTCCCTTCCATGGAAAAGGTTTCCTACTTCGAGATCCCTCTCTCCAACACTTGAATTCAAACCTTCGCTCGTCTTGTTTCAGGTATATTTTTTCGTAGCAAAAAGCACTACAGGAGTAATTCCATGTGACCTCGTCACCTACGGGTGGTCGCTTTACCCTTTCCAAAATTCAATTTGTATTTTACAATCATCTACAGGGCGACGGAGATCCTTCTCATCAAGCCATTAAAACAGATTAAAAAAGAACAACATTGCCGAACACAATAGCATCCAAGGACGGCGAGGTACCTGGAAAGGCTCCTAATCATAATGCAAGTTCAGTGAGAACTGAGGATACATGTGAGGGAACGAAGAATACATACACTTACATTACTCAAAGAACAAGTTTATAGATATTTACATGCCTAACTTTTGTGGAACATTTGTTCCGTGATCTACTACACAAACATGACTCCTACGAGTCTCTCTACAGAAATTTTGATTGAATTTCATGCATAGAATACAACAAAAAGACACACGAATTGCCCACAGGAATTTGACCTAGCAAGCTTTATCACATACAATATTCTACGCCCAGAAGATTTAAGCCAATGAGTCTCCAGAACTGCGGTAAATTTCCTCAGCATGATCTGCTGGCACATACACGGCATCAACCAAAGAGCTGTGAGTCCGTCCATAGAACACATACACGAGCACCCCAACTATCAGCCATACAGAGACACGAGCCCACGTGGCACCCCTGTTGTTTCAAAGACGAAAGAGGCACATCTATACGATCAAGGTCATGAAAGGAGAAAAATGACAACACAGACTGATTCTAATGAGATATTACAAATTATGCGCAACCTCGACTTTATTAGGTCATCTAATTAATACCCCAAAAAATTAAAGCTTCGATCCAATGGTAAAATAATGTAGACAAGGTTGACAGAGTTCGCACTATAAGCATGTTGTGGATTAAAAGACTCACCCGAGATTAATCAGCAGATAAAGGTTGATCAGAATGCAGGTAATAGGCAAAAGAGGAACAAATGGGCAGATGAAACCTGAAATAATATCGAGTTGATGTGATCAGTACCATGCGTCAAAATTCTGTGTCCACTTGGCAACCAAACCTCAGGTATAGAGAAAATAAACGGGACTAGATTGTTACACCATCAAACACCACTGAGGAAATGATGATGCATCTTCGTTGAACCAAAGAAATTTCAAATGAGACAAAAATGAACCCACTATCCTCCAGCCTTTATACGATATCACAGGTAAAGCAAAATTTGCAAATGCTGAAAATTATTAGTATTAAGTTGGAGGCACGAGGACAATAAAATTGTGATTTTGGTATCGACTCAAATTGAACCTGAGTCATTCCCAGGTCTTCATGCTTCTGTGACAACACATATTGTCAGTAATTCGTGTTGCTATCAATTAAAGTTGATTTTCCTCTTTTAATCAGATTTCACTTTCCAGTCCTTTTTACATCACACCGCACAAGAATCCAACCTAAGGAAAAGCAGTTCTTGCACAACCTACGTGTAAATAAAGGATTATGCCTGAAAAGTTACCATTCAAGTTCCGACTCCACACAGATGCCATTGAGATGCAACCAAAAAGGACGAGAACATGCAGGAGAAAATAACACTTGGAAAAGAATCTAACATACTCGCTAAACTGTACTCAGATAACATACCTCCTGCATGGCCAAACTTGTGCCTCCTCTCATCTTGATCGATGCAAGTCAGCACAATGAGACCAGACAAAAGGAAAGTGACACCAACACCACACACGGAGAAGCGAAGAAAGCTGAGAAGGAAAGTGACAGAATTAAGAAGGTAATCAGATAGAGAGAAAGGGGGAGGGAGGGAGAGGCAGCATCTATATATTGTAGAAAAAGTTTGTTTTATAATTATTTGTTTTTGATAAAATTTGAGCATCAAAATATGCTGTCTTCAGTGCGTGGAGCTTTAGGCGAAGACAAATTTTTTATCCCATTTACACCACCTGGCCTCACACTTGAGGCCGAGCCATATATTGCTTAAACTCCTTCTTTCATAATACAGATTAAGCATAAGAGAGCTCCTTTGGCATTAGAAAAAAAAAAAGTGACATCCCACAAGTGTCTGCAAGCATTTTTTTCCATATACCCACCTGGAAAGTCCCAAACTTGAAGCTGCAAAAGTGAGAAGAAAAGCCCCAATGCACGTGAACATTATAGTCCAGCCAGCAATTTTTCGCCTGTTCTTTTCTGTCAAGATGTCTGCATGGAGAGATGGAGCTAATGGATGAGGCTTGGGACAAAGTGGTAGAAACAAGGCATTAAAATTTTTTTGTGGTTCTGAGGTAACTAAATGTCTGATAGAACCACCTTCAATGTACAATCACCCTACTTCACCTCATCATGCAAGAGTATAACATTGCATCTGAAATAGCAATACCTTGCACTTTTTCCACGAGAATAGGATAGTCAATTGATGCGTCCTTTTTGCCTAATAAAGGCTGAGTACTGTCCTTGGATGAGCCACCAGAAACTTGAGAAATGATCCCACTGCTCTCTTGTGCATCACTATAAGCATCAATTGACTCCTGAAGAGATGACGGAAGGGGCACCACGTCTGGGGGGACATATCTAAGAATCAGCACAGAAATTGCTACCATGGTAAAGGCAAGAAGAGTACCCACACTGACCTGCAAAGAGAAAAGCTCATCTCAGTAGCATGTAATGCTATTTCAATTTAACCTTCAGAATCTATTACCCATAAATGCAATACAATATCTGAAAATTCAAGGATGCAGCACAGAAAAGCCAACAAATAATACAGATTGATCACAATCTTCGTTGTCTTCCTTTATTGATATCCAAAATCGAAAGTCTCATTAATCAGGCATTCTTATCTAGTTCATTCTTTGTTTCTACTTTAATTAATTATGCTTTTGTAGCATGTGATAAGTTCCATCAGTCGTCCAAGTTGGCCTTGTTTTCAGCAAGCAGCGAGTGCTATAGGTATAACAGAGAGCACCACTTTCTTTATAATGAGGCAAGGTTACCATAAATAAACTGGCTAAAAAAGGGTAATATACAGGAAGACTCATCAGATTACAGACACCAGTAGTAATTTACATCTTCTGCTGTAAACTATGACATTGTCTCTGAATTCCTTTTTCCTCCACAGAGTACTCCAAAATCGACTTTGGCAAAGGATCTTTAGAATATCACCACCATAGCTTAAGACTGAATTCATAAATTATTATGTACGTATATATCGACATTATCAAGGCAAAAGTAAATACTCAATTTTTGGCTAAAATCAAGCACACTCACCATGCCAGCCAACTGCGACACATCCATGAAGAATGCCAGTGTTGCTGACCCAATACCAGTCACGATAGTGCTCTTGATAGGAACTTGGGTGCGCTTGTTTATATCTGAAAAGAAAGCAGGCAGGAGTCCATCTCTCGCCATTGCCATGAGAATCCGAGGCTGAAAGAAAATCACAGATTTAGAAGGTTAAAGATTAGTGAAAGTAACACATAAAATGTGAAAACAACAAGCACCAGGACTTCATTAAGCGGGTATGACATAAAGTTAGCATCCAAATACAGGTAACATATTTTCCTGTTGGTGGTAACCGTATGATACAGAGATAACCAGTTACCTAAAGGAAGGTATCAACTTTTTAAGCACGATATCTTACCAAAAAAAAAACTTTTTAAGCACGATACCTTTTTACCAAAACTGATACTTCTATACGAATCTACAGCCATAATATTATGATGAATGCCCAGAAGAGGGGACAATTCAAAATTTAACCTTAGATACAATTTTTCTTCTATGGTCCCCAATCAAGCTATCATTAAGAATCCTGTGTTAAGGAGAAACAACGAGCAAAGCAGTTTTTGGGCAAAATGACGACTCTCCCCATCCATGCACTTGAAAAATAAGAAACGGCGAACCCAAAGATCCTGTCTAATGACACTCCCAATCTCAATGCATTAGTTATAGCTAAAAAAAAAAAAAAGGCATCAGATGTGGAAAAAAAAAAAAAGAAAAGGACTTTTTTTTTGGCCGGGGGGTTACTCCAAAAATCAATTATAGAAGAAAGTAAAGAGTAGATCATATAAACCATCTTGGGAAGAATAAAAAAAGGCAATTGCAGATGAAATGTAGAAAGATTCAATCTCACATAATAACAACTTGGTAAAGGAATAGCAACAACTGGAAGCATTGGGCCACAGAAAAAGTCCAAAGCACATCATCTGTCTACCTGAGGAAGAATGGCGCCCATCAGTGTAGAGCAGAGGGCAGTAACAGCTCCAGCTGTTATTATGTACCTGCACCGAAGCAAGCATAATGAACAAAAATCTGGGCGCATGTCTGGCATCCCCAACAAAGGAGAAGCTGCCATAAGCACTTTGATGCAAATTATACACCTACGCTGCCCAATGCATCCCATGGCTTGCAAATGCAGAGGAGATGGGGGTGTCAGGGTCCATTGCAAAATAAGGTACAAGACCCACAACCACTACAGATACCATCATGTATAGCGCACAACATATTGATAATGCAGCAGCTATGCCCAGAGGCAAATCACGTTGTGGGTTCTTCACCTGTCACAAAAGTAACATAAGATGACTAAATTTTGGACCTGAAAGGGACAAGAATAAAACAAAAGGCAGAATTCCATGAGACGGCAAAAAGATAGAGCAGCGAAGATCTGTACCTCTTCAGCTGTGCTGGCAACTGAGTCAAAACCAATATATGCAAAGAATACGGTTGCAGAGCCCGCAAGCATCCCGTCAACCCCAAAGGGGAAGTATCTGTAGAGACACTAATTACACGCAGGAACTTACTTTGCAAGATGTCTGTAAGGGAATATAAAGGAAGTGTTTTAGTACCCAGTAGGAAGTTCATAACCAGGCCACCCAGTCTTGAAACCTAGATAAGCGCCAGCTGATATGACAAAAATCATAGCACACACATTAGCTGTTGTGACGATACCTTGAGCCAGTGTACTCTGCAAGAATATGTTCAGTCAATGACAACTCATAGAGGCATTTTGGCATCAAAATAATCTGAAAGAGGGATTACCTCCTTTATTCCCACACATAACAGCCCAGTAACAATGATTACTAGAACTGCAGCACATGGATCTACCACTATATCAAGCCCAGGGATGTACTGCCGAGCTAAAAATGCAGGAAGACTGTCCGCTCCTCCAAAGAGCAGAGCCTAGAAAAAGTCAATCTTAAAGTCAAATGTAAAAGCACTGATATTTAAAAAATAATAATCCAACAAATCTTTCCTTATGGAAGTGCTCAGCAGTTAGCAAAATACAATGCTGGCATGTATTAAAATTCATCAAGATACCAAACCCACAAAATCTTACTCAGCAGAAAAGCAGTCTAAACTATGAACTAAAAAGGACACAATGCTACCACTTCTGAACTTGCTAGGAAATCTTGAAAAACTTATTGATTTATGACAAAATACTGACCAGGTTAGGAGATATGCCACGAGCTACGGTGGAGCCACCAATTGTGTATTCCAGTAGCAGTGCCCAACCAATCAGCCAAGCGACACTGTCAAGCAAAGGGCCATGTCGTGATTATGGTTTGAAAAAATAACAGAACTCTCAAAAAGGTGGACGCAAGTCTAGTTGTCTATTTCAATTTCAACCAACATAGTCAAAGCCAACTCATACAAACACAAGCAGTCGAGATTAAAAGCACAACATGTTGATCATCATAATTCAGAAAAGATTAAAAGAGAAATCACTAATCAAGCACAGCCTCAATTACAGATTGTCCCCGACCTGAATAATTCTTATAAAAGCTCTACAAAGTATTACCCTTCTCCAACACATATGTATGAATAATGATAAGCACTCCCAGCAGAGGGACAGCGGCTTGCAAGCTCCGCATAACAGAAGGCTGAAAGAGCTGCTGCAATTCCAGCTATTAGAAATGAGAAGGCGAGAGCCGGTCCAGAATGCTCTCTAGCAACGGTCCCAACGAGGATGTAAACTCCAGCTCCAATAGTAGATCCGACCCCTTACCAAACCATGAAGCCCTAAGTAAGCCACTGTGACTTTCGATAATAAATAGGAATGAAGCTAAAGGAATTGGCCAAAACAATTATCTAAGAGGTGTCGTCACATGCGGGGAAAAGACACACTCAATGCTAAGTTCAGTGACTGCTAAACCGAAACAAGAACCGAGCACCAGCAATTAAATCCTTCGTAGCAAATCAAGAACCACCGGGCCTTCCAATCATAAAATGAATAACAAAAAGTAAATCGGTCCATGAAGAAGAAATCTGAAGAGCAAATCAACTTCAAGCTCAAAAAGCACCATGAAAATGAACTCCAAAAATTCCATCACGAGGGGAGGGAGTGCCGGTTTCAGTTTCTGGAAGAAGCAGGGGATGCCGAGTCTGATCAGCATAATCTCGTCAAAAACAAAGCTTTCCAGTTCCAACAGCCAAATGGAACACACAACACGCGTTAACAAACAATTTCTTCATCATCAACCACGCAAAACGGGCCAAAAAACCAAACCACAGCTCCGCTCGCACCAACAAAACCAAAACCCAACAATAAAGGAGAGAACTTCAGCTTAATTCATCATTTACCAATGGCGATGAGGTGGAGAATCGACAACTCCTTGGCCAATTGATGATGCCCGCCTCCACCGGACCTGGAGCGAGCCGAATCGACCTGCTTCCTCCTCACCAAGCCCTTCGCCCAACCCCCCGACGGCGATCCGCACCCACCCATCTTTTGGGAACCGCCCAGAATACCCATCAAACCGAGAATCCAAATGAATTCTCAATCCCCTTCACGACAGGGCGACGAATCGAAGCTCTTATAGACCCCGAATTCAACCACAACAGCCAAAAGAAAAAATAAATAAATAAATATCAACACCAACCCCGTCCCCACCCTCGGCGTAATCTTCAGAAACGCGTCAAAGCGGACGTCGCCCGAATTCGATCACGAGACGAACTACGGGACGGAGGCGCCCGCGTTCCCCCGCGAAGCGCGCGACGAATTTTCGGCGCCCGAAGAGACCGATGGCTTCGAGAGGGGAAAGCGGGCTGATGGATTGCGAAGGACAGAGAGATTAGAGGAGGAGCTGCTTCTCATTTTAAGGTCTCTGTCTTCGACGTGACGTGAGATGGGAAGGGGACATGTCCGTGGCCAACGCCAATTATTCGCGCGCAGGTTGTCCTGCCCGGCGGAACCGGACCGGAACGGCCTAGAATTGGGGCTAGAACTGGAGTTCTTAAGAAAACTGGTTCCCAATTTCAATTTATGAAAATCGATAGGTATCCGTCCAATTTCCGATTCTATTGGTGGATCCATCCACCCGACCCGACCATCCAGACCGGTTTTATTATAATATTATATTAATTTTTAATATTTAAAAAATTCGAAATTAGCAAATCTAAAATTTATAAATTCAATGACTATCTTGTCTCAATTCACTATTCTTCTACTTTATCTCATCTCTCTTAATTCAAAATCTCCCCAAGCTCCCTCTTCCACCTTAATTCACTTTCGGATCTACTCATCTCCCTTCGAGTCTAGTCCAAACTCACCGAAATAGTGAGTTGATTATCTTTCCTTACCTCGAACTTGAACTCTCCCTCCATATCGTCACCACCTCTGTATTCACCGTCACCATCTTCCTCTTTGTTGTTGGGCTCATCCTGCTTCTACCTCCCCTCTTCCTTCTCCCCCTCCTCAAGCCTCCCCCCATCGTCCTCATTATCAGTCTCAAGGGAGGAGTGGGAGACAGCAAAGGCGGTGGCAAAGATGGTGGTGGTGGTCGGGACGGAAGCACCGTGAAGGTCGCAACTGCTACTGCGCAACGCTAGTACTTGAGGAGAATAAAATGACCACAAAATAAGTAGATGTAAGGAGGGAGAAAATGGAAAGGCGCGAAGATTGGACCGGTTCTTTGGATCCACCCAGAAACCGGACCAAATCGACGATCCGATTCCCAGTTCTAGGTCGGGAACCATCTACCCGGACCATGCACACTCTTAGTGAACACATTCCTCATGCTATTGTTTATCTCATGAAGATAGGGAAATTTCAAATAAAAACTCAAAGTGAGCATATTTTCTCAGATAAGGATTCGATATGATCGTTGTCTCAAATAAGGACCCGAAGTGACCGTTGTCCTTTTAATGCAAGCTGGAATGAGAAATATTGATATAGAGTTGACCACATTATCAAGTACCCATCATGTTGAAATGAACCCGAGTGATGCCGGCTTTCAGGACCGTTACGTTGTTCAGGAGATTATTAAAGAAATGGCCAAAAACAGACCAATAGACACGAAAGGGAAAAAGGGATTCAAAGGTGATATTGCTTTACCAAATCTTAGTATTTCTCATCTCTTGGCACTTCCTATATGATATTATCCACAATCCTGTAAATCTAAGGTGAGCTTTACGATAGCTCATTGCACTCCAGAATTTTGTTCGGCTTCTAAGAGCAATATATGCCATATAAGCTGTGTATAACTTGATGACCAAGAGAAGTTTTGCCTAAATAGAAGATGATATATGGAATTCTCATTTGTTGCAATTGACATCTAAGGCTGTTACATTTATATTGATTGTGAGTAAGGGGCTTTTAATCATGTTGTTTGTCTTTGATGAGTTTATGGCTTCTTAAAGGAGCTGAAAAAAGAGACTTTTCAGTTCCAATCTAGGAATGAGTGGTTTAATGATGTCTGGCATTATTCGAGTGTTTTGAGTTGAACAACATAAAATTGACTATATAAAATTTAGTTTGATCGAAATATAAAGCAAACATAACTTTCAAGAAGTTTTTCTCTGATGGATCATGTGGAATTCTCGAAGTCTCTGGTATTTTTTAGTATTATATGGGACATAGTGTTTTCCTCTATTGGCACGACTTGATATCTTTCTTAAAAATGCCTGTACTTTCAGAAACTTATGGAATTCTAGTTCCAATATTTGTTCCCTTGGGTATAATCATATATTTGATGACCTTGTTCTTTTTGGAGATCAACATGCTCTATAAGGATGAACTGAAACCTAAATTATAAGATATAATTTTTTATCATGTGGCAGTTCTGGTGCTTAATGAGGTTGACAAACTCTCAAGAGAAGCTCAACATTCTCTAAGGAGGACGATGGAGAAGTATAGTGCATCATGCCGACTGATCCTTTGCTGCAACAGCTCATCAAAAGTTACTGAAGCCATTCGTTCTCGCTGTCTGAATACACAAATAAATGCACCGCGAGAAGATCAGGTTAGGGGCTTTTTTAGTGCTTTTAGTATGAAGAAAATTATTTTTGTTCAGCGGTACAAAAGATAAGTGGATAGAGTTGGTGTCTTCGTATTTAATATGGAGTCCTTTCTGAAAGAGGGAACTGTTATAGACCCTGTGACATGGATGTGGATCCTATCAGGATCTGTTCTTTTTCTTTGGGTTGGCAACTAATAGGTTGGATTAATCCTTTTATATCAAACATCAGATGGTAGGATTGAGTCATATGCTGGCAGGTGATTGAGACTTTTAGTCACTGTCTGTCCATTTTCTACTAGTGCATCCTGCATTCGTACCGTACGCTTCTTTTTGCACATGACGTGATTCTCTAATTAACAAAATCACAGCGTATAATGCATCAGAACATCTTCTGTTGTGACGATAGAGGAACGCTCATACTAAAAGCGCATGGATGATAGACTATTGTTCTTGAGGAGGTTTTTCATAATGCGCTGACATTTGTAGTTTAGGTTGCACACTTCTATCTTGTGGGGCCATATTTCAAGTTGAGAATGCTGGTAGCATTGCATCACTTCTAGGTTTATTTTTCTCTTCCAACTTACTGCATACATCATTGGTTCTGCTTATATACTGCCCATCTGAAAGATTGCAGATTTTTCAAGTGAGATTGTCTGCAGCTACATTATCTGCTTGATTGTTGTGCAGACATTGTCAATTTATGGACTCTTATATATTCAAATTTTCTGTCAGATTGTTAAGGTATTAGAATTTATTGCGAAGAAGGAAAATCTGCAACTTCCTGCTGGATTTGCCGCTCGTGTTGCAGAAAAATCAAATCGCAGTTTAAGAAGAGCGATACTTTCCTCTGAGACTTGTCGTGTACAGCAGTAAGATCTTAGGACTGTTGTTCAATTGCAGTGCCTTGGAGTTGATTCTGGTTCATCTATTCATGCTCGATTCTTTTGGCCATATTGGAGCAACACTAACTGATAGTTCTTTCTGTTGTAACAATGGATTTAGGTACCCTTTCACCATACCAAGCGATATCTCCGATGGATTGGGAGGAGTACGTTTCTGAGATAGTATCTGACACTATGAAGGAACAGAGCCCAAAAAGGTTAAAAGTGTTTGGCATTCTACTTTTACAAGGTTTTTCGTGTGTTGCTTGAAGTCAACTTTTAGCATTCCTTAGTGTTTTATCTTTCAAATGCCTCAATTCAATATACCAAATTGAAAAGAATCTATCTTGTGTATGTAGTGATCTGATGTTAGTTGTTAATTTTAAGAATTCCTTAACTTATATAACGAGTAAAACGTCCAGAAGTCTTTGTATAACTTTGGGTGCATATGCTGAGCTGCATCAGGACTTAGAATATCATTTCATGATGCAGACAATATAATCTCTTTTCTGTTCTTACTTGTGTGTATGTATCTCTGTGCATGTGTGTGGAGCTTTGCCCACTGCATTTCATGGAAATATGCTTGTCATGATCGAAATGAGCTGTGGCTAAACACCTGCTGTTCTTATTCTTTAGGCTATTCCAGGTTAGAGGGAAACTTTATGAGTTGCTCATCAAGTGCATTCCTCCAGAAATCCTTCTGAAGGTAAAAGTGCACTTCTTGAATCATTTGTGTCTTCACCGTGTTATATCTACTCCTGTTTCCTTGCAGAGGCTGCTGCATGATCTATTGAGAAAACTAGATGCAGAATTAAATCATGAGGTCTGCCACTGGGCAGCCTACTATGTAAGTTTCATAAATTCGACTTTATGCTGGGCCAGCCTAATTGGAGTCGCTTTGCCTAAGTCTTCTAATTTTGTGATTGCCACCTAAAGAATATGATGCTGGGATAATGTAATAAAGATATTAAAGATATACTAGTGTTTCTTGCTTCCAAATTTTGGTAATCCTTCATTCCATCATCCATGAACAGGAACATAGGATGAGGCTTGGGCAGAAGGCCATATTCCATCTTGAAGGTATGCCTTTATTTGTCAAAGTATCACAAAACTAAGTCGCTTTCTTCTTTTACTTTGCTTTGGGAGCTTTTCTCTCCATGGTGGCTGGCTGAGTTTGGGGCTTGCTTGGGATTCTTCTCTGTGATTGCATGAACGGCGTGAAAAGATGAGTAATAATTCAAATTGCGACACAAAAATGGAGGACTATAATCCAATTGGTGTTTTTTGCTTGTTCAGAGGGGAATGCATTGCCTTCTGATTAACACACTACTTTACTCTCGTGCAGCATTTATAGCCAAGTTCATGAGCATATATAAAGCTTTTCTGATTGCAACTTTTGGCTGAGGATGCTTGGGTTCTGCAACAGTGGATTCTGCTATTGAACAGAGGGGAGACAAGTGTAAATTGATTTTGGCTTTATGGGCTTCAATTCAGAGTTTGGCAAACAATTGCCTGGATGCAGAGTCGTGATGAAGATGTTTGCAAATTTTAGTTCTCAGGAGCGCCCGCTCTCTTGTTTAAGGTCTCTCTTTTTCTTCTCATTTTGTCATCTTTTTGACTAGTTCAAGCTTTGTGCAGAAATCCCTATGAACATCTTATCTTCCTTGTCTTATTGATAAATTGTGCTTGATCGCCTTCTGGCCATCGGGAAGAGTGGTTATAGAGCCTATCCAGAAAGGTTTTCTAACTGCCACATTGACATTAAGCGTGGTACAATGTTGAGATTATGTGCTTGGTTTCTGCAATGTCCTCGGCATCACTCTCGCCTTTAAGGAAGATTTGATGTGAGTACGGACATTTGCTGTTCAAAGATTGCTCGCTATTGATATACATAGATACATGTAATAAAAAGTAGAAAGGCACACATTACGGAGTAAGACAAGTCAGGCTTCCATAATCGTAACCTAACCTGAGCTAGTCTCCCATTGCATTTTGAGGCAGATTTAGTAATTTAGGGTCCGTTTAGTTTAACTTGGGGAGAATGGATTTGCATTTTCTCAAGTATATTTGAATGGAATGGTTATTTGATGAAAATATTAGTGTTTAGATAACTAACTTTGGTGTTTATTTTTTATTTTTTTACTGATTCTACTCTTTTCTTATTCTAACGCTCATTCTTAGACTTTTGCCATGTCTCTTTATAAAGCGTAAAAATCGAAATCCACACCCTAACCACCTGATAAAATGAGGATTCGAACCTCCAGCTCCTCCTCTTTCCAAGTTGGAAGGTGGCCACCGCAGCAAATCCAGTGGTTACTTCGGTGTTTATTTTATAAAGCAACTTTGAAGTAAAAAAGAACAAAAAAAAAAAAAAAAAGAACAGAGCAGAGCGAGTAATGGCAGAGGCAGGGGGGTTGGGCGATGCCAAGGATTTGCAACCATGATGTTTGCAACATCAGCAAGGTGAAGAGCACGTGATTACAGATCTGGCGGCTTAACCCCTTAAGCTACATGGTGATTTGCAACCTTGGCAAGGTGAAAAGGCTTTCACCCTCCGACCGTCCGCAACCCAGGCGACGGTCGCCGAGGATGCACGATGCCAAGGTCGCATGGCTGCAGTCGAAGGGCACATCTGGGTTGCTCGACCCTTGACCTCCTCAACCTATCGCAGCTTCAGCGGGCGGCTTGATGACACGTGCAACCCTCAATCTCAACCTCGACAAGGACCTCTCTGGCGAGGATGCGCGACATCGAGTTCGCACGGCCGCAGTCGAAGGGCAGATCTGGGTCACTTGATCCTCAACCTCCTCGACCCATAGTAGCTCCGGCGAGCGGCTCAACGACACGTGCAACCCTCGATCTCGACCTTAATGATAGGCGACCTCGACCACGACCTCTCAATGACGAACCAGCAAGCCCAAGGAAAAAGATGAACAGTATTTTTTTTAGGGCATAAGGAAAACGCACAGGTATTAGTGTGGGCAATATTCAAAAGAAAAAAGGGCCATTAAATCCTCAAACTCTGCGTTTGATTCAGCATTTCTAATATGGACTGTTTGGTTCAACTTTAAAGCCAAACTTTCGCCTTTTAACTGCGCTTTTCAAAATCTTTGAAAAGTTAATAGAAGGTTTAACTTGACTACAGGGCTTTCAAAGATTCCGCCGAACGCTAAAATTATTTACCAAACACAATCAAGGCGTTTAAGTAGGCTTTGGGGCTCAAAAGCCCCCTCGCAAACGCCGAACCAAACGCAACTTACATTCCGACAGTACTGAAAGTGTAAAGAAGGCTCCTACTTGTTTTGAGTTTTCCACGTTGGCATTTTACTAATAGGGTTTCAAAAGCACTTGCCAAATGCCTCATATCTTTCCCAATTTTTCCCAATCCCTTGAGAAAGCCGAACCAAATAAGACTTTAGTCGAAGCCGAACTAAACGGGACCTTAACCAAACCAAACGGGACTTTAATCGTCAAGCTGCTTCTCTGCATGACCTAATGTTGTTTCTGATTTGCGGTGCATACGCGGGAATACCAGTTTGTGGGAGAGCAGTCGAGCATATCACTTATTAAAAGAGAAGCGCATGAGTTGCATTTTAATTATTTAAAACTTGTACAACATAGCTCACAAGTCACAGTAAAACTTACATCTCTTATCCTTTATTCGCACGAATTTATTAATCGCAATTAAACGGTAAAAGGACATAATTACCGGACCAACATGTATATTAATGAACATGGGGGCAGTCAGTTGCTTCCCTTCCATGGAAAAGGTTTCCTACTTCGAGATCCCTCTCTCCAAGACTTGAATTCAAACCTTCGCTCTTCTTGTTTCAGGTATATTTTTTCGTAGCAAAAAGCACTACAGGAGTAATTCCATGTGACCTCGTCACCTACGGGTGGTCGCTTTACCCTTTCCAAAATTCAATTCGTATTTTACAATCATCTACAGGGCGACGGAGATCCTTCTCATCAAGCCATTAAAACAGATAAAAAAAGAACAACATTGCCGAACACAATAGCATCCAAGGACGGTGAGGTACCTGGAAAGGCTCCTAATCATAATGCAAGTTCAGTGAGAACTGAGGATACAGCAATGTGAGGGAACGAAGAATACACATACTTACATTACTCAAAGAATAAGTTTATAGATATTTACATGCCTAACTTTTGTGGAACATTTGTTCCGTGATCTACTACACAAACATGACTCCTACGAGTCTCTCTACAGAAATACTGATTGAATTTCATGCATAGAATACAACAGAAGGACACACGAATTGCCCACAGGAATTTGACCTAGCAAGCTTTATCACATACAATATTCTACGCCCAGAAGATTTAAGCCAATGAGTCTCCAGAACTGCGGTAAATTTCCTCAGCATGATCTGCTGGCACATACACGGCATCAACCAAAGAGCTGTGAGTCCGTCCATAGAACACATATACGAGCACCCCAACTATCAGCCATACAGAGACACGAGCCCATGTGGCACCCCTGTTGTTTCAAAGATGAAAGAGGCACATCTATAAGATCAAGGTCATGAAAGGAGAAAAATGACAACACAGAGATTGCTTCTAATGAGATATTACAAATTATGCACAACCTCGACTTTATTAGGTCGTCTAATTAATACCCCAAAAAATTAAAGCTTCAATCCAATGGTAAAATAATGTAGACAAGGTTGACAAAGTTCGCACTATAAGCATGTTGTGGATTAAAAGACTCACCCGAGATTAATCAGCAGATAAAGGTTGATCAGAATGCAGGTAATAGGCAAAAGAGGAACAAATGGGCAGATGAAACCTGAAATAATATCGAGTTGATGTGATCAGTACCATGCATCAAAACTCTGTGTCCACTTGGCAACCAAACCACAGGTATAGAGAAAATAAACGGGACTAGATTGTTATACCATCAAACACCACTGAGGAAATGATGATGCATCTTCGTTTAACCAAAGAAATTTCAAATGAGACAAAAATGAACCCATTATCCTCCAGCCTTTATACGATATCACAGGTAAAGCAAAATTTGCAAAATTATTAGTATTAAGTTGGAGGCACGAGGACAATAAAATTGTGATTTTGGTATCGACTCAAATTGAACCTGAGTCATTCCCAGGTCTTCATACTTCTGCGACAACACATATTGTCAGCAATTCGTGTTGATATCAATCAAAGTTGAGTTTCCTCTTCTAATCAGATTTCACTTTCCAGTCCTTTTTACATCACACTGCACAAGAATCCAACCTAAGGAAAAGCAGTTCTTGCACAACCTACGTGTAAATAAAGGATTATGCCTGACAAGTTACCATTCAAGGTCTGACTCCACATAGATGCCATTGAGATCCAACCAAAAAGGATGAGAACATGCAGGAGAAAATAACACTTGGAAAAGAATCTAACATACTTGCTAAACTGTACTCAGATAACATACCTCCTGCATGGCCAAACTTGTGCCTCCTCTCATCTTGATCGATGCAAGTCAGCACAATGAGACCAGACAAAAGGAAAGTGCCGCCAACACCACACACGGAGAAGCGAAGAAAGCTGAGAAGGAAAGTGACAGAATTAAGAAGGTAATCAGATAGAGAGAAGAAGGGGGGGAGAGGGAGGGAGGGAGAGGCAGCATCTATATATTGTAGAAAAAGTTTGTTTTATAATTATTTATTTTTGATAAAATTTGAGCATTCAGTGCGTGGAGCTTTAGGCGAAGACAAATTTTTTTATCCCATTTACACCACCTTGCCTCACACTTGAGGCCGAGCCATATATTGCTTAAACTCCTTATTTCATAATACAGATTAAGCATAAGAGAGCTCCTTTGGAATTAGAAAAAAAAGTGACATCCCACAAGTGTCTGCAAGCATTTTTTCCATATACCCACCTGGGAAGTCCCAAACTTGAAGCTGCAAAAGTGAGAAGAAAAGCCCCAATGCACGTGAACATTATAGTCCAGCCAGCAATTTTTCGCCTGTTCTTTTCTGTCACGATGTCTGCATGGAGAGATGGAGCTAATGGATGAGGCTTGGGACAAAGTGGTAGAAACAAGGCATTAAAATTTTTTGTGGTTCTGAGGTAACTAAATGTCTGATAGAACCACCTTCAATGTACAATCACCCTACTTCACCTCATCATGCAAGAGTATAACATTGCATATGAAATAGCAATACCTTGCACTTTTTCCACGAGAATAGGATAGTCAATCGATGCGTCCTTCTTGCCTAATAAAGGCTGAGTACTGTCCTTAGATGAGCCACCAGAAACTTGAGAAATGATCCCACTGCTCTCTTGTGCATCACTATAAGCATCAATTGACTCCTGAAGAGATGATGGAAGGGGCACCACGTCTGGGGGGACATATCTGAGAATCAGCACAGAAATTGCTACCATGGTAAAGGCAAGAAGAGTACCCACACTGACCTGCAAAGAGAAAAGCTCATCTCAGTAGCATGTAATGCTATTTCAATTTAACCTTCAGAATCTATTACCCATAAATGCAATACAATATCTGAAAATTCAAGGATCCAGCACAGAAAAGCCAACAAATAATACAGATTGATCACAATCTTCGTTGTCTTCCTTTATTGATATCCAAACTCGAAAGTCTCATCCATCAGGCAATCTTATCTAGTTCATTCTTTGTTTCTACTTTAATTAATTTTGCTTTTGTAGCATGTGATAAGTTCCATCAGTGGTCCAAGTTGGCCTTGTTTTCAGAAAGCAGTGAGTGCTACAGGTATAACAGAGAGCACCACTTTCTTTATAATGAGGCAAGGTTACCATAAATAAACTGACTAAAAAAGGGTAATATACAGGAAGACTCATCAGATTACAGACACCAGTAGTACTTTACATCTTCTGCTGTAAACTATGACATTGTATCTGAATTCCTTTTTCCTCAACAGAGTACTCCAAAATCGACTTTGGCAAAGGATCTTTAGAATATCACCACCATAGCTTAAGACTGAATTCATAAATTATTACGTACATATATATTGACATTATCAAGGCAAAAGTAAAGCACACTCACCATGCCAGCCAACTGCGACACATCCATGAAGAATGCCAGTGTTGCTGACCCAATACCAGTCACGATAGTGCTCTTGATAGGAACTTGGGTGCGCTTGTTTATATCTGAAAAGAAAGCAGGCAGGAGTCCATCTCTCGCCATTGCCATGAGAATCCGAGGCTGAAAGAAAATCACAGATTTAGAAGGTTAAAGATTAGTGAAAGTAATACATAAAATGTGAAAACAACAAGCACCAGGACTTCATTAAGCGGGTATGACATAAAGTTAGCATCCAAATACAGGTAACATATTTTCCTGTTGGTGGTAATCGTATGATACAGAGATAACCAGTTACCTAAAGGAAGTATCAACTTTTTAAGCATGATACCTTTTTACCAAAACTGATACTTCTATACGAATCTACAGCTATAATATTATGATGAATGCCCAGAAGAGGGGATAATTCAAAATTTAACCTTAGATACAATTTTTCTTCTATGGTCCCCAATCAAGCTATCATTAAGAATCCTGTGTTAAGGAGAAACAACGAGCAAAGCAGTTTTTGGGCAAAATGACGACTCTCCCCATCCATGCACTTGAAAAATAAGAAACTGCGAACCCCAAGATCCTGTCTAATGACACTCCCAATCTCAATGCATTAGTTATAGCTAAAAAAAGAAAAGAAAAGGACTTTTTTTTGGCCGGGGGGGGTTACTCCAAAAAATCAATTATAGAAGAAAGTAAAGAGTAGATCATATAAACCATCTTGGGAAGAAAAAAAAAAGGCAATTGCAGATGAAATGTAGAAAGATTCAATCTCACATAATAACAACTTGGTAAAGTAATAGCAACAACTGGAAGCATTGGGCCACAGAAAAAGTCCAAAGCACGTCATCTGTCTACCTGAGGAAGAATGGAGCCCATCAGTGTAGAGCAGAGGGCAGTAACAGCTCCAGCTGTGATTATGTACCTGCAACGAAGCAAGCATAATGAACAAAAATCTGGGCGCATGTCTGGCATCCCCAACAAAGGAGAAGCTGCCATAAGCACTTTGATGCAAACTATACACCTACGCTGCCCAATGCATCCCATGGCTTGCAAATGCAGAGGAGATGGGGGTGTCAGGGTCCATTGCAAAATAAGGTACAAGACCCACAACCACTACAGATACCATCATGTATAGCGCACAACATATTGATAATGCAGCAGCTATGCCCAGAGGCAAATCACGTTGTGGGTTCTTCACCTGTCACAAAAGTAACATAAGATGACTAAATTTTGGACCTGAAAGGGACAAGAATAAAACAAAAGGCAGAATTCCATGAGAGGGCAAAAAGATAGAGCAGCGAAGATCTGTACCTCTTCAGCTGTGCTGGCAACTGAGTCAAAACCAATATATGCAAAGAATACGGTTGCAGAGCCCGCAAGCATCCCGTCAACCCCAAAGGGGAAGTATCTGTAGAGACACTAATTACACGCAGGAACTTACTTTGCAAGATGTCTATAAGGGAATATAAAGGAAGTGTTTTAGTACCCAGTAGGAAGTTCATAACCAGGCCACCCAGTCTTGAAACCTAGATAAGTGCCAGCTGATATGACAAAAATCATAGCACACACATTAGCTGTTGTGACGATACCTTGAGCCAGCGTACTCTGCAAGAATACATTCAGTCAATTATAGCTCATAAAGGCATTTTGGCATCAAAATAATCTGAAAGAGGGATTACCTCCTTTATTCCCACACATAACAGCCCAGTAACAACAATTACTAGAATTGCAGCACATGGATCTACCACTATATCAAGCCCAGGGATGTACTGCCGAGCTAAAAATACAGGAAGACTGTCCGCTCCTCCAAAGAGTAGAGCCTAGAAAAAGTCAATCTTAAAGTCAAATGTAAAAGCACTGATATTTAAAAAATAATAATCCAACAAATCTTTCCTTATAGAAGTACTCAGCAGTTAGCAGAAACAATGCCGGCATGTATTAAAATCCATCAAGATACCAAAGTCACACAATCTTACTCAGCAGAAAAGCAGTCTAAACTATGAACTAAAAAGGACACAATGCTACCCAATCTGAACTTGCTAGGAAATCTTGAAAAACTTATTGATTTATGACAAAATCCTGACCAGGTTAGGAGATATGCCACGAGCTACAGCTGAGCCACCAATTGTGTATTCCAGTATCAGTGCCCAACCAATCAGCCAAGCAACACTGTCAAGCAAAGGGCCATGTCATGATTATGGTTTGAAAAAATAACAGAACTCTCAAAAAGGTGGACGCAAGTCTAGTTGTCTATTTCCATTTCAACCAACATAGTCAAAGCCAACTCATACAAACGCAAGCAGTCGAGATTAAAAGCACAAAATGTTGATCATCATAATTCAGGAAAGATGAAAAGAGAAGTCACTAATCAAGCACAGCCTCAATTACAGATTGTCCCCGACCTGAATAATTCTTATAAAAGCTCTACAAAGTATTACCCTTCTCCAACACATATGTATGAATAATGATAAGCACTCCCAGCAGAGGGACAACGGCTTGCAAGCTCTGCATAACAGAAGGCTGAAAGAGCTGCTGCAATTCCAGCTATCAGAAATGAGAAGGCGAGAGCCGGTCCAGAATGCTCTCTAGCAACGGTCCCAACGAGGATGTAAACTCCAGCTCCAATAGTAGATCCGACCCCTTACCAAACCATAAAACCCGAAGTAAGCCACTGTGACTTTAGATAATAAATAGGAATGAAGCTAAAGGAATTGGCCAAAACAATTATCTAAGAGGTGTCGTCATGTGCGGGGAAAAAGACACACTCAATGCTAAGTTCAGTGACTGCTAAACCGAAACAAGAACCGAGCACCAGCAATTAAATTCTTCGTAGCAAATCAAGAACCACCTGGCCTTCCAATCATAAAATGAATAACAAAAAGTAAATCGGTCCATGAAGAAGAAATCTGAAGAACGAATCAACTTCAAGCTCAAAAAGCACCATGAAAATGAACTCCAAAAACTCCACCACGAGGGGAGGGAGTGCCAGTTTCAGTTTCTTGAAGAAGCAGGGGATGCCGAGTTTGATCAGCATAATCTCATCAAAAACGAAGCTTTTGAGTTCCAACAGCCAATAGGAACACATAACACGCGTTAACAAACAATTTCTTCATCGTCAACCACGCAAAACGGGCCAAAAAACCAAACCACAGCTCCGCTCGCACCAACAAAACCAAAACCCAAAATAAAAGGTGAGAACTTCAGCTTAATTCATCATTTACCAATGGCGATGAGGTGAAGAATCGACAACTCCTTGGCCAATTGATGATGCCCGCCTCCACCGGACCCGGAGCGAGCCGAATCGACCTGCTTCCTCCTCACCAGGCCCTTCACCCAACCCCCCGACGGCGATCCGCACCCACCCATCTTTTGGGAACCGCCCAGAATACCCATCAAACCGAAAATCCAAACGAATTCCCAATCCCCTTCACGACAGGGCGACGAATCGAAGCTCTTATAGACCCCGAATCCAACCACAACAGCCAACAAAAAAAGAACAGAAAATTCAACACCAACCCCGTCCCCACCCTGGGCGTAATCTTCAGAAACGCGTCAAAGCGGGCGTCGCCCGAATTCGATCGCGAGACGAGCTACGGGACGGAGGCGCCCGCGTTCCCCTGCGAAGCGCGCGACGAATTTTCTGCCCCCCCAGAAGATCGGTGGCTTCGAGAGGGGAAGGCGGGCGTATGGATTGCGAAGGACAGCGCGAACAGAGGAGGAGCTGCTTCTCCTTTTAAGGTCCCTGTCTTCGACGTGACGTGAGATGGGAAGGGGACATGCCCGTCGCCCACGCCAATTATTCGCGCGGGGGTCGTCCTGCCCGCGCTGCCCGGCGGGCTCGGGTCGGGGCTGCCCGCGAATTCATTGATTGTCGGGAGAATCGAGAATCGAGAATCGAGTTCCCCTTCCCCCCACCACTGATCGGCGGCCACGGCGGCAGGAATCGGGAATCAGCGTCCAGGATTCTGTCGGGGCCCACACGCCCCTTTTTCTGTGAACACATTCCCCATGCCCTCGTTTATCTCACGAAGATATCATACTTTAAAAAAAATTATTATTTCTAAAAAAATTCGTTTATAACACTTAAAACGATTGACTAAATAAAATATATTCATTATCCATTATCCATCATAATTTATGCTTAGATATTTCCATAAACAACAAAAGTATTTTTGATTCATTTATTTCTATAAATAATATGAGCGATATCTTTTATTTTCCGACTTGTTTGAAGGAAAACTGTTTCAAATATATTATTTTCCGACACTTTTAGTGTGTTTGGATGATGAAGAACTAAACGATCTACACAAAACATTTTCCATGGAACTCAAAACAACAAACTCAGATCAGGGAGAAAACAACTATCTCTTATGGTAATAAGGAAAACATTTCCTCTAAACTGTCAAATAAATAAAAACTAATGATTTTTTAAATAATTTTTATAAAAAATATTCTCATTTATCGGGAATTTTTCAGCTAAACGAACGCATTCTAATTCGATCATCAATAAGGGTGGGCTAGCGATGATTTAGATTTTGACTTTATACGGTAAGTGCTAGTTGTTTGCAAAGATTGAAAGGAATGGCACCCTGCATACGTAAGCTCTCGCTTTTTTTTTCATCCAATTAATTAATTAAAGCCCGCAGCCTGTGGTGGAATCAAATCAACTTGCAGGCAATAAGACTGCTCGTGATTAATGCCGGGGCGGTGCTGGAAAACGATTTAAATGTTTTTTTATAATTCTACACGACTCTTCGAACATTGCAAAGGCTAGGGATAACAAATTAAAATAAAATAAGTTTTTTTTTAACAGGAACGCCCTCATAAGTATTCGAAGGAGCCTTCATAAGCACTAAAATATATGAAGAAAAGAAAACCCTACGACCATTATGTCCATTACGGAGTAAAGAGGGCACACCCCTAATCATGATTTCATAAATTAATCGATTAATTAGTTACTATCCTACAAAACCACCACCATATTTGCCATTTGAGGGGTCCGACTCAAAAGGCCCTCTTCAAATACCACACGTTTAAACATGTGAATCGCGTTTGTCCACACTTTAACATCATCGCTTTAAAAAAAAGCACGAAGATCAATGTTATATTTATAGAGAAGACGCCAAGAGCAATATACATATAGGAATAATTACACAAACGATTCATGATCATTGGTTAAGTGTACAATGTTGTCCCTAAAAAGTTCAACGTGGCCCATGAATTTTAATCTAATATATAATTTCATTCCTAAATTTTTAATTTGTTTAATGTGGTTCATATACTTTTGGTAAATATTCAATTTAATCCAAGATTCAATCTAGTCTCTAGATTATCTGCCAATGACTAGATCAAACATGTATCCAAAGTTCATTAATCATATTGAATAAATTAAAATTTCAAAAACAGCATTATGCATTGGACTAAAGTTTGCAGACTATATTGAATAAATAAAAAATTCAGAGACGACACGTACTAAATCAAAGTTCATGGATCATTGATGTCGTTTCCTCATATATGGAAGAATGCTAGGAATGCTGAGATAATATACAAATCAATGTGTAAAAGTCATAAATGTATTTTGTTTGACGTTAAGCTATAATTCGTATATTCGAATACCTAGTTATAATTCGTCGAATTATAAATAAGTTTTGTATGTCAATCTTCGCTTCCACGTCATTGCTTGTGAGGAAATTTTGAAGTTCCTTGTTTATTTGTTCCTTTGCTCTTGATAATTGTACGTTGACGAGCTGGCAGCCTGGCACCTAGCAGGGTCTCATCAAAATCTCAATCCGCACAAGACGCGAGCGAAGACTAATTGCGTCGGTTGGCAATGCGTGCAAGAAAGAAAAGCCCTGGCACGTGGCACCTCTTCCCTGTCAAAACCCACGCACCATTCGATGGAATGCTCGAAATTGAAAACTTTTGTTCGACTAGTCGGCTTCTTCTTCAATGACCCTTTTCAAAGAACAAACGGGAAAGACCAAAAGAGCTCACGGATGCCCAATTCATGTGCAAATTTAGGGCTTTCTCTTTCCTTTTTCGCGACACGATATTCGAATCTTTTGTTTCATCAGTGTTTTGCAGATGCAAGCTCTTGCCCAATATTTGGAAAATCATACGGTTCGAAAGGGACACGCATGTGACCTCAATCCGGGCAAAACTACAAAATTTGAAAAGCTTTCCTGACAAAAGCAATGCCTGGGAGGGTAGTGGGGATCTGGGTGTGAATCGGCATAAAGTTCAAAAGTAGCAGGTTAGGTCCAGCGGTGCTTTTGTCGTGGCGGGCCTGTGGTGTGGTCCAAACGGGTGGAGCGGAGAATAGTCGGATGCTCGTTAATCAGCAGCAAACGAAGAACCATAATTCGCACCAAGACAAGAAAATAAAAGCTTTGAAGGTCAAGAAATCAAGCCGCTAGACCAGTTCTGGCACGACCCAATGACATAGACATTCAAAGCGTTGACATTTTCCTATGTACATTCGAAACGCGACTTCTCGGGGCATTAGTATAGATCGGACCCTTGAAATCTAGACCTTTGAACCGCGCCGACGCCCTCGAGAAGTTTGGTACGTAATCAGGGTCGTCGAGGACTGCATCGATGCGGCCATGCGGGGGCGCCAGGCGCGGTTTCAACGTTCAAACATACGGACCGGAACGGAGAAGAAAAGCTGTGGAGACGCGGAGGAGGATTGAACGAAGAACGATGACGAAGGAAGAGACCCCGGGACGGAACGGCGGGCCACACGATCGCTTTCGGTCGACGCATCGTCATCACGACTTACAAAGCACCTTGCAGCGAAACGATTGGTTTTAATTAATTCGCAATACACGTGAGAAAAGAGCCGTGCGGGTATGTGGAAGTGGATTAAAAGCGAATAAAAAAAGTTAAGTGGAATCTTCGTCCGCGGGCAAGGGACCAGAATGTGGTGGCGGCGGTGGAATCCACCAAATCAACGTCGAGAAGAAGACGAAATTGCAAATCCTTCTTTCCCTCGCCATTCGTGAATTATTATTTCTCATATTTTTTTCTCCTTTTCTAATTTTTTTTTTTTTAAAGATTGTTTATTGTGAATCATGAGGGGGCATGCTGGGAACCTGGCGAGAGAGACGTTTGTGGCCGTGACAAAAACAATCATACCTGGGGGTCTTTTGTCCGACGGGCATGAGAGCTTTTGAGGGTCTTGTGGTGATCCTAGTGGCCCGGTGAAATTCTATCGCAGATTGAGCTCTATTCGTTTGTTTCGTTCATATGATAATGTTGAGTTCTATCTTGTCCGGAATTTGCAAGAAACCCGAGGATAGATTAGAGAATCTAGGAGAGGTTCTTCTTTACCTATGATTTGCAAGTGATTTCTTTGGTCTTGGAATGTGTAGATGCTTCCGTCTCCTTAGTTCGTGGCCAAATTCTAAGGCATACTCAGAAAGAACGGGGCTAAAACACACCGGCCTCGGACTTATATCAATCATCGGTACTCCATTTAGAGGCCTGCGCGATGTGATTTCGCCCACCAGACAACAAGAATTAAACATCATGGTACTGCACAATATGATTTCGCACACCAGATAACCAGAATTAAACATCATGGTACGGGCATGAAATGTTGATTTTCCATTCACATACACTCGTCGTAAATGGGAGAATAAAGATGTGTCATTAATGATGGTCCAAGTAACCCTCAAATGCCTTTCGATTGTGTACCAAAACAAGTTAGACTGCAATGTAAGCCTGCTAGTAGCAATAAGATGAGAAATGAACAGAGAGTGAACTAACAAATTTTCTACGATACAAGATTGATGGAATCAAACAAAAATTCTACATCTGCAGAATGTTTTCTCCTACCCACTATCCTAATGCTATGTGTCAGACTAACAGTCAGAACCGCTTTACAAGCATCTTACAATGTGGAGATGCTGCATCTGGCTACCAGAAATTAAATAATTTGAACCCATTGCTACTGTTCAGAGTGGCTTCATTGGTGGAGTCAGAATCACTTCGAACAGCTTCATCTGAATTACTGCCGGAAGTGATCTGTATTCGGTCTGCATGGTCAATGATCCAGTCAGTGAACTCCGGAGAGGATGCCAACTCTGACATAGCTTGCCTGGTCCAGTGTGCCTTCGAGTCTTCCCATTCTTGCTCCGTGTACTTCTTTCGGTTGGGTGTCTTGTGAAGAGTCGAATAGTAATCCACAGAGTTCCTTGTCAATTGACTAGCAGGCGGGGTTACAGAACCTGTGTTGGGACAAATACAAGCATGAGAATTTGGATTATTAGGGTACCTCCAGTTGAATAGTTAAAATCATCTCGCCATGAGCAATATCAGATCCTAGCACGTGCAAACAAACTACGTCATGATTCTTCTGGTAAGGGTAACATACCCATAATATGTCCTGGTCAATCATGTAAGTGTGGCAACATTCATCTTTCCAGAGGGTATGCCACTTTGACATGGAAAGAACTACTATGGCAAAAACAAAACGGGAACATGAATTTTGGAGATATCATATTAAGTTTTGAGAATTAAAAGCAAAATGGCCAAGAAAACCTCACATATCCACACATACAACTTTCTACCAGTGAAAAGTTCACTTTCTTTTAGCTTTTACCTAATAGGTTAAACAGTCACCATCTAAAACTTGGACAAGGATTGCCAACGTCCCTTGGCCAAGTCCAGATATTTACACGAGTCAGATGGCAACACGAAACCTTTAGCTCATTATCCAAACATAGTTCAAGTAAGACAAAACACATTCAGGCTGGTCACAAAAGGAAAGCATCTGAATGTAATTTTGCAGTCTTGCTCATAAGTTAAGCACACAAATTGGACACCAGGAGATAGGCAACGGGGAGGAACATAAGTGCCAGTAGCAAACCATACTTTTAAGTGGAGAGTCCAACCAAGCAGCAGATTTGTTAGGTCTATTCCACATCTTTCTCTGGTGAAATTTGTCTGGCGACCTTGCAAGAAATTCAGCACGATTGAACTTTGCAGATGGCTGTCGAGGCCAGTACAGTGTAGGACTCCAGTTCAAAGAATACGGCTCATACCTGCAACAAATCAAGGGAGAATTTTATTAGATGTGACTTGGGAAAATCGGAAGTTTGTATACAATGATATCTTCCAGAAAGACATCAGCTATGATCTACAAGAATGCAGTCCAACTCATCATCTTACTGAGGTGAACCGGCAAGTAACCTGCAAGTAACCCAAAATATAGGGCCTTTTTTTTTTGTGCAGTGACAAAGGACCATAGATGAAAAAAATGTTTGTCTATGTACAACCACTTTGTAGGGATTCTTTTTATGCAATTGTCAAATATGTCATGAAAGGAAGATTAGTCAACTTACGCTGCCTCACTCCAAATTGAAGTCACCAAAAAGCAGGTACCCGAACAACAAGCCAGCGCCCCCACTGCCAAAAGAGTGTCAAAAGTACTCTGCAACACAAAATCCAACATATTATAGCCAATGTATGAGGGAAGATTCACAAAAGAAAAATGCCTTAGTCGTGTCTAAGTCAAGTAAAAGCTAAAGAAGGTGATAAGATTAGCAAATATGACAGGGAAGATCATCAACCATAAGTGACATGGATAAATGGGTGCATAAAGTGTGCAGCGGACATGTCTAGATGGCTTAATGCTTTTCTTTTCCCCAAGAGCAAGCAATTTCCATAAGGATATTCCCACAATTTTATCAAAATCTATGAGATACCAGGACAATTTAACCTGAAAAGAAAATCTAGCGGGCATCAGACTTTTCTACTAATGTAGCACCTATCTCGGACTTGCCAAGACATGTGAGGTTAGTACAAGACTCTGATATGCATACTTGAGATACACTCCTGCAGGGAATGTATCCATACCAGAGAGAACACTTCCAGTTCAGTAGTATTGCCCACAGCCTAATCTATAGATACTTGATGAGTTTTTCTCAAAGTGTCATCCAAGCTCCCAAATAGAAAGCAAGAATATGTAACAAACAAAAATATAAAATAGTGCACCTGGAAGATTAATGTAGCAGCAACAACACGCATCGCCCATTTCACAAATTGGGCAACACCATCATCCACACTCCCATCCTCTGAAATCACAAACTTCCGAACAATCCAATAGCCTAAAGCAGCTCCAGCTAGAACAATTCCCACTAGTAAAAATACAGATACCTGTAAAAAGAAAGTGAGCATAAACCAATCATCATTCACTAACCTGGTTCCCTTGAAAATGTAAGTAGCAAAATGAGTGTCAAGTACAGTACAGAAACTTGATTATAAAATCCAACAGACCCTGATCAAAAGAAGGTCTGTTATCTTTTCCAGGGATCACCCTTCTACAAATAAAGGTTGTGTAAGAGTAAAACAAGGTCTGTAGGGATTCATAGATATAGAGGTGTTCAGACTTGCCAGAGGATGTTAAACAAGGAACAGCGGTGGATCAAAAGACTTTTTAACCTTTATGTGCTCAAAATTTGAGGGAGGAAAAGGGAGCTTGCTCAGCTTTGGCCAGTGAAAATTCGAAAGCAAAATTTTCCTTGAAAAAGGAACTCGCAAATGCAGTGCCACACCTATCAACTAATTACTTACACAAAATAAAGACAGATCTCTCAAGAAAGTACAACCAATAGGACTTACCGGGTTATGCATCTCCTCACTAAATCCAAAACTGAGAAGAATTGAATTCACCATCATCGAGAACTGATGTAGAAGAAAAGATCCAGCTCCAAGCTGCCATAGTTAATTTAATATGAGATTCCTTTGCATGGCCCATTAAGCGAATGGGGGCACAAAAAACCTTCGACAACACAGGCTCACAGGAAAAGCACTTACCATTGATCCATATAAAGTGAGGTAGAAGGCATTTTTTCTCCCAGTTGGTAATAATTTCATCCCCTGCAACATAGTAAATGGACACCTTGAGGAAAATCATGGTGTGCACATTTCACCAAAATACGAGTTTGCGAGGCATAAATATAACTATATAAAACTAAGGTCAATACAGCTCCCACTAAATGCCATTGGTAAATTTACTGGAAAATGAGGAATCTACAATCTGGAACATCATTCATGCATGTCTCACTTGAGAAGGCAACTGACTGACAAAGTGACAGCAAAGATATCTCATTGGCTGATCATATAAGTCCATATCATACTTTTAGAGACATGAGACCCAGCACAATTGTTTATTTGTGCTAGTATATGTAGAAGATAACATAAACAGATGTGTCAGCAAGAGATTGGTATAGCACAATACTATAGTTAAGCATAAAGGAAATACTCCAGGATATAGTGTTTACAACAACCAATAGAAACTGGCTCCTGCAAGTATATCCATAAGAGCATTTGTGAAACTCCCATATGGAGGACCCGACAAGCCATAGGCAGTAAAAGACCGAAGGACAAAAACACAGTTGCTTCATTTTGAATTGCCATAGCATGCTCTAGAAACAGGATAGAAATGCTATTGCTGGTGCCTAATTGGTGAAATATTCTTAAGAGAAGGAGGAATACCTGAAAAAGAAGGATAATAATGACAAGCAAAACTCCTATGGCCATTGAACTGCTATAGTAGAAAGGAACCCAGCTGCTAATAAATGGGGCCAGCAGTAGCAGTATAAATCCCAATGCCAGACAAAGGAGGCGCCACTGTTGAGGCTCTGCAAAAAGAAATAGAAAGCCTCAGCTATTTTTCCTTAAGTATGTGCAATATGTATGTAGAGGTGTATCATAGAACATGATTCAGTTAAGAAAGTAGCCAGACCTTCAGAAATGGAGACTCTGATAGGAATGGGAGCTTCACCGATGATTTTGACATCAACATATCTATGTTCATAGGGTGATATGACGGAACTCCACATGCCTTTTTGAATGCTCTTCCACTCATCTTTTTCACATTCACACGATGTGAGAGAAGAGTTCCTGGATGCATAGGAATCAAACATGAAACTAAGCCAACTGGAAATACAACAGTCTATCAAATTACAAAAAAGGAACAGATGACCATGGAGAAAGATAATAAAGCAGAATATCATCTCTAACACAAGAAAGTTCAACTTACCGGTGAAAGCAAACCTGAATTTTGCCATGTAATCTTTCCGGAATTGATTCTGATGGAAGCAAAGTAACACGTAGTGCACTGGAGTAACTTCCAAGTCTCAATCGGGATAGACCAATTACTTCAACACGTTCACACGTTACGATTTCTTTAGTGCCATGACCTGATGGAAGGCCTGAGAGTGTTGATGGTGTGAAATCAATAGATGGTTGCTCTAGGTTTACCCCTGCAGGTGAGAAATGAGAGTCAACATTTTTTTAACAAACTAAACCATTCATTTGACTTAAAGAAATTATCAAAATGAATTGCTAGCGAGAAAATTACATCCAAAACACTAATTGAACCACAAATCATATATAAAAAGTGTGTTCTGTTTTGTTAAATAATCGATGCTAGTTAGCCTTACATTATCAGCTCTAATAAAAGAACATTCTGCTTGAAGCACAAGCTTCTACTGATGCTTTTGTGAAAGAAAATAGCACTTATTTGCCCTTTTATAGAGAGTCTAGAAGACCTTAAACTTGCAAGATGGCTTAGACTTTGAATGTAGCCTCTAATTGGTTATCCAGCTATACAAATAAAAATGCCTATCCAAAACAAAACCTAACCAGAGGTTCAAGAATACAAAACTAGAAACAGTTTTTCAAGGAAAATGTAAAAGTAAAGACATTTCAAACAAGAGGAGCGTGAAACAATTTTATCGATGATAGCGTCATCATTTCATGAATTCAGCATCTGATAGATGACCTGTGAGACATCAATCAAAGAACAAGAGTGCCGAGTTTGCACTGTTATTGAGAACCCTTCCCTTCTAGTCTTCACAAAACCACCAAAACCAGGAATCTCCTAGTAACACCACCCCCATTTCAACCATGGTCGAATGCATCTATAACTTAGAGACCAGAGATCTAGTTGCTAACTTGCTCAAGGCAAGCAATCTGCACCCAAGAACCAAACTCTTGCATGGCTGCCACATACCATCTCTCCAATACGAACACGTGTCACACAACTTCTCAAGGGCACCATTTGGAAGGGAGAGGAGAACTCTGACAATCATCCAGATAATGGAAGGGCACGATATCGAGTGAGATTTTGGTGAACAGGCCTTCAACTTCACATCAAGAGCTCGTCTCATAATTTTGAACTTTCCCACTCTAATGCATTAAATATTCTATTCATTGCTTCAGGCAATTTAATATGGCGGCAGACAGCATGGAACATAATTAAAGTCGAAATACCTCATAATGAGAGAACAAAAGAGGGAGCCAACGGTCCAAGCCCATTACCATACCTAGTTTGACAATTGTACTTAAAAGCCTAAGCATGAGCTATGAGCCAAGGGAACACAAGTTCTACTCAGAACAACTCCAATAGCAAAAGATGGGGAACTCCTTGACACTCGCCTGTGGCGAACATTTACTCCAAAAGCCTGAAGGCTGACGATATTCTGGAGTACAAAGAAATGTCGAGCCCATTACTTAACAAGAGAGAAAGAAATGCACAATCAGCTCGAACAAACACATAGCGAGGAAAACCATGGCAATCTCTCGTTTCAGCTTATCTCTAGAAAAACCCAAACAACTTCATCGGTCTAGAACATGTTGCAGCCGCAGACAGAACCAGACCCGAGTAAAGATTTTTGGCAATTCGACAACCGAAACTCTCCACGTTAAGCAGCATGCTTATCAATCCCGAATCGTCGACCTCGAGTAATACCCACGTCTCGAGCACAATTCGACTCAACTTCCACATACCCTTTCGACCAAAAAACAAGAAAAAATAAAACTTCCACCGACCCTTTCAACCAAAAAAAAGAAAATTTCCACAGACCCAATCCACAGAGAGACAGAGAGAGGGCACGTACGTTTGAAATTCGGGGAGTCAGGGATCGGGCTGGGGCGAGCGAGAAGCAAGGAGGAGAGGGAGACGGCGAGAAGAAGCGGAGAGATGAGGAGAGGCGAACCCATCGCTAGCGAGCAGGCTCGCGAACGACGAACTCGATCTCGCTCCCTCTCTCTCTCTCTCTGTCCCTCGCTCTTGCTAGCCGTGAAGAATTGAAGAGAAGTGGAAAAGGCGGTTCCTGCAGAAATCTTTCATCTCCCTCTCTCCATATATATATATCTCTCTCTCCTCTTAAATTGAAATTGGCCTGCGCGTGCGATCCGTCTGCTCTCTGCTCCTCGTTAAGATAGACTTCCGATTTCCGGGTTCGATGCGTGGCGACCGCGTCGCGTCGGGTCTAAGCTTTTTCTCTCTTCCGCCTTTTGATCATTAGGCCGCCACAAGGAACCGGCGCGTCCCTCTAATCGCGGGCCAATTAGGTTAATAATGCCCTGCCCTGTTGATTCTAGATCCCTCGAGTTAAAGGATATTTAAAATGCATAACTAATCTCGCAAAGCTATCCTGCACTAACTACAGGGAATTTAAAGTGCCCACCTAATCTCCCGAAGCTATCCCACATTGGCGATTTGTTATTGTTAAGAGATGCGACTAGGATTACGATTGGGTTAGTTGTGGTTTAATTATAATTAAGTCCACTTGCTCTCTCTAGCCGTGTATATGGGTTTTATAGTCTTCATTTGGTGGCAGTGTACTGAACACTACATTCCTCTCTGCTCTTTGTCACGATTCTCGACTGGTTAGATGACTATTGATATGAAACGGCTTCGCAATGAAAAAATATCCCTCAAAAGTTCAAAAAAACCTCATCATGACATGTTACTTCCCCATCATGTCTTGTTAGATTATCGATTTCTTGAGCATTCATCAAAAATCCCGATTTTTATGTCAGCTTCCAGTCTCGAGGTTGGATGCATTCCGTATGGATTTTATGGAAACTTTTTGGGAAAATGTAAGGCATATGTTAAAAGGATTTTTCGAAATACAAGTGATGTTAAATATATCACAAAGAAGTACATTTTGAAAGAATTTTGTTTAAAATGGTATTTAGAAAAATCACAAATATTTTTATTTATTAAAAAAAAACATAAATCCAATAAGGCCAATTTTGGCTATTGGGAGCCAGCCAGCCTCTCCTAAAGATCGCATAGGAACTCTTGATAGAACCAATCAAATATCTTCACTCTTTGAGTTAAGGCCAGAGTTTAGCCTATGTATGAAGGGGAGTTTTAGAATATTAGAGTTTAAACTTTTAGGACAGTTGATGGTGGCCTTATATCAAAATTGAAGATCCCAAATTTAATCAAAAAATGAAAACCAGAAATTAAAATGTTGGTGAGAACAGTTTGGGAGAAAAAAAAAATTAACCCTAATAATGGCAAAAAATTGCCAAACACTCAAATTTGCCCTCAATGGGCTTTGAAGGGCCCAAAACCCAAACAGAGTTTGAGCCCTTTAGGTTCGACTTTGGAAAACATTTTTGGGAAAATCTAAATATAATTGAGCTAGAGAGGTTTTTTAAATGCAAATAGTTTCCAAAAAATTATAATTTTAAAGTACATTAGAAGATAGCTTTTACTTATGTGCAATTTGTAAATGACTTCACTAAATTTTTTTTTTAAGACAAAGTCAGATGGTAGCTAGATCTCACCGTTAGGGTTGTGCAACCCTTCGAGAGAAATTGTTGTCCTCCATTCGCCTCCTTGTGCAAATCGTTGAGAAAATGAACAACGAGGGGTCAAGACTTGTGGAACAACACTTCTTGAAAGACCTCTAACCTATGTTGGACTAAAGATCCTTAGAGACAAGTAGAGCAAAAAACGGACCCAATGCTATTTTCATTTGTCGAAGGGATTTTAGAATCCTAAGAACCATTTATAAGGCCGAACCAAACGGGCCAATTTAAAATCCCTTGGCTTTGGGAAAGTGATTGGAGCTTGCTGTGAGGCAGGCCAGCATCTGTGACTGTATTTCTCGATGCCTTTGTTATCTCAGAAGATGTCCGTTAAATTAATGAAACGAGACAAAAGTAAATCTTACACCGTCGATAGGTCCTTTCCAGAGAATTTCACGTTTCAGGCAGAGAGGCTCAGCAGCAGCAGCATCAAAGTAGCGTCTTCCTCCCCAGTCCCCCATTCATGGCGTACTGCAAGCGTCGTCAGCCGGTCGGGGACGCAGCCGAACCCGCCGACGACGGTCCCTTCTCGCGGTGCGCGGAGCTGATCCTCCCCTGGCTGACCCCGCGAGAGCTCGCCGCCGTCGCCCTGACCTCCGCCTCCCTCCGCCGCGCCTCCCGATCCGTCGCCCTCCGCCGCGCCTCCGACGCCGCCCGCGGCCTCGAGCCCCTCCCCGTCCCCTTCCTCAACGCCATCGACTCCCGCCCTTACGCCTACTTCCTCTACACCCCCTCCTCCCTGGTCCTCTCCCCGCCTCACGACGCCCTCCTTCGCCAGCCGTGGGGCTCGAGCCGGACGACCGCCCGACCGGCCACGCTTCCGGGCCGCGAGGCGGTGGACGTGGTGGGCGGCGTGGTGCTGGGGTGCGGTTGCGAGAGATGCGAGGGGCATGACTGCGCTTGCTGGGGCGGCGGCGGCGGCGGCGGCGGGGAGGGGGAGAAGGAGGAGGGGGTGGTGAGCGAGTGCGGGCCGGGTTGCGGGTGCGGGCCGGAGTGCGGGAACCGGGCCAGCCAGAGAGGTGTGGAGGTGAGGTTGAAGATCGTGAGGGATGAGAAGAAAGGATGGTGCTTGTTCGCCGATCAGGCGATCGAGAAGGGGCGATTCCTATGCGAGTATGCAGGTACGCAGCCGATTTTGATCGATAATTAGTTTGCTTGAGCCTTGAATAGCTGATGGTTTTAGTTCATTCGACTTGAAATGGTTGGTTTTGATTTGTTGTCGGCCTGGGAAGATTAGTTTGATGCTGATGAATGTAGGGGGGCTAGGACACAGTGAGCAGATGATTTGTGCGTTGATGTTTGCAATATCTCGGTTCCACCTCCTTGCAATTATGCAAAAGTTTGAAGACAGTGCATTGAGGTTCTTGTTCTGGAATGTAATACGAAATAGAGTCTTTCAAAAGACTTCGAAGAAACTTCTATAGTAGTGGCATTTCTCGTAGCAAATTGCACTAGGTGTTGCTTAGTCGAGTTAGCTTATGTTATGACCAAAATAATAATAATAATAATAAAGTTAAGCTTATGTTGTTAAAGGAAGTTATTCAATTGTGATGCCCCAGAATGTCATCTTCTTTGGGTAGGATGGGCGGCCAGCCACTGGAGAATTTCACTTAAAGGGGTGCAGAATTTGTTGGCTTGGGCTGTGTGTGAAAAAAAAAGTTGAGCTAAAGCTGGTGCCTTGAGTTGTTTGGACAGTAAAAGGGAGAGAAAATGCTCAAATGATGTTTACCTTTTGCATTGAGGATCTGCCATGCTATTCCTGGTAATTCAGGCTGCGTCCTTGGAGGTTACAACCACCTCGAAGATACAGTCTCACTGTAGCCTTTTTTTTTTTTAACTCTGCTTGTTGCCATGAGAGTGTCCCTTTCTTTAGATCTTTTGAGCCCTTATCCCTCTGGAAGTTTCACACAATCTCTGGTGAGTAGGTTATCTTAATATGAATTTGAACCCAAATTCCTACCCCAATGTGCACACCTGTTTTCTGTTGAGGATGCCTCCATATGGTTCGCCTCAAATCAAATTAGGTTATCTCTGATATCCCATCTTGCTTCTAGTTCTCTACCGTGAAAACATCATATTCCCAACCTGGGCAACCTTTCCTTTTGGTCCACAGGTTTCTTAAATTTTTAAAAAACTGCAATATCAATATTAAGCATCATCAGTAGAAGTTTGCTTCTATTTCATGTTCTGAATAGCAGAACAAGGTAATTCATGAGGTAGGGTACATTTCTATGCACGATAGATAGATGATTGCTTAAGGCTCTCAAATATCCTGTCAGCATTGACATCGAGAATTTGAGGAAATTTTTGTTCTGATCTAAGTTTCCAATATTAGGTGAATTCTTGACAACAAAAGAGGCAAGGGTGCGACAAAAAGAATATGATGAACTTGCACTGAGCCGAGGGTTCTCATCTGCTCTTCTGGTGGTGAGGGAGCATCTTCCCTCCGGAAAGGCCTGCTTGAGGATAAACATCGACACCACGAAAGTGGGAAATGTGGGGAGATTCATTAATCATTCTTGTGATGGCGGTAACTTGTCCACGGTATTAGTGAGGAGCACAGGTGCTCTGCTTCCTCGCCTCTGCTTCTTTGCTTCAAAAGGAATACGTGAAGGTGAAGAGTTGAGTTTTAGTTATGGAGAGATCAGGCTCAGGTCCAATGGCTTACAGTGCTATTGTGGGGCCTCTAATTGTTTCGGAATACTTCCTTCAGAACGTACTTAAAATGCAAATGCAAAATTTTCACTTCGTTTAGCACCATCACTTCACTCTCTATTGCTTGAGTATTAAAGCTACATGCATTCATCTTCTAACTCGGGCTATCTTATCTGCTGTGCGGCTCCATCCTATGGCCAAAGGCCCGAATATTCGACACAAGCTCTTTTCTAGGAGGAATCGATATTAGCATGCTTTCTATTGATGAATGTTATCCTGTCCAGCTAAATGCATCTACACTGTTCAACGGCGTATCCTGACTTTTACTTTTGCTAGGAGTTGTCAGATGATCCTATAATTCTGCATTGCTTGGTGAGCTCTGCCTTTACCTTCAATTTGTCCACGTCGCAAGTTTGCGTACAGAGAAATCTATCAACCCGTTCAGCCCCTAGAAATAGCTAGGTACAGATGCATGAAAGTAAGGAGAATTTCCAAAAAAAATCATAAATTTATTACAATTATAACAATTCAATTATAATTTTTTTATCAATTCAATTTTAAATTTTTTGAATTGTGCAAATTCAGCTCATATGAGCAAATTTGGCCTGTTGGCCGGGCCGATATCGGCTGTCTTTTTATTTTTATTTTTTCCTTTTATTTTTCATTTTTCTCACTTTCTTCTTTGGCTTCTTCTCTCCACAGTCTTTTTTTTATTTATTATTATTTTCCTTTTCCTTTTTCCTTTTCATTTTTCATTTTTCATTTTTCATTTTTTCTTCTTTGCTTCTTCTCTCCCACAGTGGCCAGCGAGCTTGTTGGCCACTGGGCGAGGCCACGAAGCCCTTGCCAGCTTTGCGATTCTTGCCAAATATTGCTTATTTGCCACGAAGCCCTTGCCAGCTGCACGATTCTTGCCAAATATTGCTTATTTTTATTGAATAGATTGAATTGGCACATTTTTAATGGCTATTTGATACAAACTCTTTTCTAAAAGGAATCGATATTAACATGCTCTCTATTGATGAATGTAGCTATCTTGTCCAGCAAAATTCATCTCCACTGCTCAGCGGCCTATCCTGACTTTTACTTTTGCTAGGAATTGTCAGATGATCCTATAATTGTGCAGTGTTTGTTAAGCTATGTCTTCGCCTTCAATTTGTCCACCGACGTTGCAAGTTGGCGTACAGGGAAATCTATCAACCATCTCAGCCCCTAGAAACAGCTAGGTACAGACGCGTGAAAGCATACAGCTAAAGAACATTCCCCTTTTAGTATATTAGTTTCGGGTGGGCATTTCGTGGGTCAAGAAAGATCTAGACGTGAATACCCAGATCGGCTTCACGTGCCTTTGTGAACAGCCGAATATGCTCTCAAGACACAGGAGTGCTTTGGGTTAGTGGTCAAGCCGACCTTATCCTCTGGTTCATTTCATTCACACGAGAGAATCCAAATTCTTAATTGCGCGAAACCGTTAGCCGGTGCCTGCGGTTTTGTAAACAGTCTATGAATCCCTGTCATATACCACCTTTCATAGAAACTTCGGAGTGAAACTCTACACCCTCAGGCCTCAGTTCCAAAACACATCAAGGAAAAGAAGACACCCATCCGTGCACTCTGGAGAAACCACCGACCCCCCCCAACCCAACCTTTTTCCCCCAAAGAAAACAAAAATGTACGAGGTTTTTGTGTGTGAATCTTGCATCAGATGGCTAGCGACCGCGGTTCTCGATAACCTGCGGGCCCAGGTACTCGATTTGATCCATCTGTGAGTTCTCCGGCATGTCGATTTCTTCTAACCAGCCGTACCTCTCACCATCCTCCTTAGGTTGAATCGTGTCCCCATCTGGATTAAGAAGATCCCAAATAAGTATTTTGCATCTGATAATATTTCGATGACCAAACCATCCAAATCTAAAATTCAAAGCAGCGTAATGGATGTCTCAACTTCAGAAAACATGAAAATCCTACTCAGTACCTACCAAGTTCACATATGTTAAGTACTTGATGTAAAATGAAATGCAGATTAAAAGTGGGTTTCTAATAAAAGAACGCAAGTCTATATGTGTGCATATATCACGCATGGCCTTCCAGGATATTTTCTGTATCCAGTCCATCCTTGTGCACTTTCCACGGTTCCCGAACGTTGGTTGATAATGTTTGACTTGTTGGTTAGGTAGGTACCCACACTTAATATATAGATACCGCCCCCTTTATATAGCAATATCGTACCACCCACGGCATGCATGATACTGTCCCGGTTCATTGAAACATGTTCGAAATGAAAGCAGGCACGATGGCAACATTGCAAACCAGCCATAATTTAAAATGCGACGGAGTACACGTTATATTATAGTTTATTTATTACGCATCTTCCTGTTTTAGAAAAACTGGTACGGCCGCAACGCATAAAGAAACAATGCGCAAGCACTATGCGGAAGTTGATGCTGACTTCTCTAAAATGCATATGACTTTGAGACTAATTAGCTTCCACAAAGAGATCGAGCAAGGGGGAAAATTCCACTTACTTAAAGCAGTATACGGAGTATCCTTATAATATAAGCAGTCACGGCCATCTTCTTGGGAATAAGGAGGTCCAAGGACATCAAGTATTGCGCATGGTGTTATCGCTGTGAATGCGTGGATATTGCCTCCTGTCGTTGGATAAAGAACAGAAGAGTTGCATGGCGCTGTGAAGACGCCGTCGGCTTTCACTTGTCCCAATCTAGCTGCAAGTACATTGTAATTGCTCGATGAGAATCACCACTAAATAACATCTCACGGCTGGATATGTAGCGAGAAGCAACGCACATGAACGCACATGTGCTCATGTGAAGTATGGAAAGAGATGACTCACGTTTCGAGGACATTGTGGAGCCATTTGATACTTGCTGGGGTTCAACCCAATCGTATGATTTGATGTGCATCGATCCTAGCAAAAGTTTGCTAAAAACGGTCATTCCTGGGTGGTCGTGGAGGGGGATGACACCGGCTGAAGGAAGGAAGAATATACACAGCTGCAAATAGACAGGCAAGAAAACATGTTAGTCCATCTAGTAGTTTTCTAAGAACTAAATCAAGAATTGCCTACAACAAAACTCAATGTATAAAAAGTAGGCTTCCAGATAGGAAATCTTGGCAGAATGCATCAGACGATCTGGTGTTGTAATTAATTCCAAAATTAAATAACTAGAAGTTTTTCCCTGGCAGCAAAATCCCGGTGTCAATTACCTCGAAATTATCGCATTGGTATATGGTGGTGGTGGTGACTCTGGGCGTCCCTTTGGTTGTGCTTTTAGGCTTGAAAAATTGAAGATCCTGACTCAATCCAACATCCTCTGGTCTCATATTATCTAGAGTGAAATAAAAATTACGTTAGAAAGAACCACCAATCCGCATCATGAAATATTAGACACTCCTGGTTATCTACACGCAAAATTTTCATGTTAACTTGACAGGTCAAAGTCGGTTTACACCACTGAATTGGTAGAATTTGATAATCAAGGAACACGTAAGAATCAGATGTACATCCTGTGGAAGTTAATCTTGGATAAAGAAATTGCTAGAAGCCTAACTTTACCTAGCATGATTTAACTGTACCACTACACAACTGAAAAAAAAAAAAACCAAACCAAAGCAAAGGAGATAAAATTCTTCTTCTTTACTTTCTCAATCCCTACTGATATTCCCGGAACTTAAAGTTGCATCGGATCCATAAAAAATAAGGCCGGCAAGAACGGCCTCGAAATCGCACAGCACAGTAAGCAAATGGAAAGGACACTCCTTGGTTCCAGACCATCATGCGGGGCCTACATCAATCGATACTTCGCTCAACTACATAATCTAGGGATAAGGCCAATACGACGCCCATACAGAATATCCTTGACCCATAAACTAGCGTGCGGATGACGCACGACGTCGGCCGATCCAGAAGATAAAACGGGAAACCAGAAGACGGGTGGTCCTCCTGATTCCAGCACCTTCCCTCAGTGCCCTTTTCATATTCAAATGGAAATGGCTTCCTATTTTGCTATAAAGGCTCTTGATTTCACTTCGCAATTGCTAAACCGACAAGAGGGTACTTAGGTTTTATCAACAGAAAGCTCCCTCGTGCCCCACTAATTTAATATCGGAGAAGACCCACCACTTAGGGAAAGTGTATTATGAATATCGATGTCTCTTTCAGGAAACTCACAACTTGATCTCGGACAACAGTTAGTTCGTCGGCAAAGCAGATTCCTTGGGTTATAGATTGCGCGCAAAGCAATAAGAAAAACACTGATGTACCTTTTTTCCCAGAAATAAATCATAAATTATAACCATAACTAGTAAACTAGCATCCGATGGGAGATCAATCATTTTTGGGTGTATTCTTGATTCGTTTTTGGAATCAATGCAAGCATTCATGGTTAAAAATACCTCCTTTGCCTAAAAAATTCTTGCCAAAAACCAATGCAACGTCAATCAGAACCGACTCGATTACGAACAAGGAAGAGATGGGTTGGAACAGAAGATCACTGTGCACGGACATGGCACGATTTGAGTTGCTTACCGAGAATGTGGCACAGTCTTTGGACGTCTTCCGGGGTAGGGACCGTGCCGGGGCCTTTGAAGACATCCTGGCAAGCGAGGAACAGATCCTGCAGGGCCATCGGGAACGGCAGGGCTCGGTGCCGCCGGATCCTCCTGGTGCACTTCTTCTTCTTGACAATCCCGCTGATGTACCCGACCTTGCTATGATTCACGTGCCCAACCGACGTCCCGTTCATTCCCTGATCCATCAACCTCGCTCCAATCCTCATCCGCACCCGTTTCCGATAACTATCGACCTCTCACAAGCAATGTCACGAGAAGTTCCAGAAAATCTTGATTTTTCGTTTCGACGCTTCAAACCCAAGCCGAGATTTTTTCCGCGTCGATCAGCGGCTACCAAGCGTTGAAATCGCCGACGATACGCGGATCGAGAAGGCGCCCTCCTCCAGGTGCAAGAACGACTGATCCGGAACGCGCGGTGTCGACTCGAACCAGAAACCGGGCCGAAGCCTTAGCCAAACACGTGGACCGGCGAAGCTGAAGACAACCCAATTCGCTCAGACGAACGCACGTCGAGTCCCACCTCGCGGAGCTGATCAATGGGTACGCGTCGGATCGGAGGGAGCAACAAAAGAGCGAGTAGAAAAGAGAAGCCTTTGAGATGAGATGGAAGCGCGGAGAGAGAAGGTGGCAGTAGAACAGTAAGGGGAAGAAGATGGATATATAGGCGTGGCGGGCGGGCGGGGAAGGGAGGAGGAGGAGCAAAACCAGGGGCCATCTCGGAGCAGGATGTTGGTTGCTTTCGTGGAGAGAGAGAGAGAGGAGAGAGAAGGGACACGTTAAGTTCCCCACAAAACCGGGGGTGGCTTATAAGAAAACCGACTGTTTTCTTCTCAAACTTGGGGGCGCCAAGTTTACATTCCCCCCTCCTTCTCTCTCTTCTTTCTCTCTCTTCTTTCTCTCTCATGCGCATTGACCAGACCACACCGCAGGAGCAGGGACACACCCAAGGACAACCGCAGAGGTTTCGCAATCCGCAGGAAAATAATTCCCGGTTGCTTTTTCTGCCATTCTCTTCCTTCCTTATTCCTTTTTCCATCTCGGTGGGTTCGTTTTTTCCTCCTTTTTTCGTACTATGCTGCCATTTACGGGTAAGGTCAGGTTCCATTCCCATTGACCGACTCTTAACCCAGTTTCGCTTTACGTCATCAGGCGGGGCGTGAAAAAACAGCGTGCATCCGCCATCCGATCCGGCTCCCGAAAACCCATGGCTTCACTCGTCCTCTCCCGTTCCAACGCCTTGGCCTTTTCGTTGTCGTGGGAACCGCGCAAAGGCTGTTAATTAACGAGAAAGGAAGCGACTTTTTCTCCCGTTCCGGGGTTCCGCCCACGACAGAGATGGGGCCACGTCAGTGCATGCTCGACGGTGATGGTGGTGATGGTGGTGGTGGTCTTCTTGGTGCGTTTTGATGGAGACTAACGATTTTCGAGTCGCGTTCCCACCCCCCATTTTCTTTCTCCACGGTTCTTTAGTTGCTGTCGGTCCTTTGTACTTTTGAGGATACAAAGGGTTTGGATTATTAATTATCCGGTGCAGGTGCACACAGCACTATCTTGTCTGAGTAATATAATCGTATGATAATATTTTACTTGTCCGGTCTTTAGATATATGAGAAAAGTCGATATATTGAAAATTTTATTATATTTTTCGAAACTTAGGTCGATATAGATATCCTTTTAGGTTGATATACTAAAAATTTCATCACATTTTTTGAGACTTAAATTGATGTATACACCTTTTCGTAGTGCTTTTTCAACAATATTCTTCGAAAAAACATGTTAGATTATATTCACCGTGTTATTTTCTAGCTGCGTAGACTTTATTTCTTTTTTTTTAGTAAATTTTACAACGTCAGCTATGGACTTTTTACGACATTCAACTTATTGTATCAATACGTTAATCACATCGATTCCTTGATTCATTGAGACATATTGCACCCATGCATTGGATTTTGACTAACTCAACAATCTTATCGTTTTAGTGTATATCTTTTGATCAGGAAAAGTACAAAAAAAGTCATAAACATATTGCTTTGATATCAATTCAGTCATAAACTTTTTAATTGGATCAATTTAATCTTAAACCTTTTAATATTGGTACCAATTCAGTCTATTCAACCAATTTTGGCCGGCCGGCGCTAATGTAGACGTCAGCCGATGGCCGGACACCGACATAACAATTTTTATGATTTTTTAAATTATTTTTTTGAATTTTTTATTAATTTTTTTCTTTTTTTTTTTCCTTTTCTTTTTGGTGGTGGCCGCGAAGCCGCCTCGCCGGTGGCTCCGGGAGAGGCCGGGCGAGGGCCGCGACCCTCTCGGCGGCGGCAGCCAAGGGCTTCATGGCCACCGCCGGAAAAGAAAAGGAAAAAAAAAAAAAAAAAAGAATTAATAAAAAAATCTTTAAAATTACCACGTCAGCATCCGGCCGACGTCCACGTTAGCGTCGGCTAGCCAAAATTGTCCGAATGAACTAAATTGATATTAAAAGATTTAGGATTAAATTGATCAAATTAAAAAGTTTATGACCGAATTGGTACTAATGCAATAGGTTTAAGACTTTTTTTTGCACTTTTCCCTCTTTTGATTTTAACGCAACGTGGCCCTTGACATCTTTTCTATGTTCCAAGTCGTGCCCATGAAAAAGCGATATGAAATGGTGGGATTCACCTTGCCGCCATCAATCTTGCCATCAATCTCCCTTGAAGATTGATCATCTCACGTTTTACATTCCTAAAGAATGGATTTACCACTTTCTTTGCTAAAGGCAATTCGAGAAATCAGGTACTGTCTTATTACTGTACATCTTTTCTATGGTCCAAGTCGTGCCCATGAAAAAGCAAAATGAAATGGTGGGATTCACCATACCGCCATCAATCTTGCCATCAATCTCCCTTGAAGATTGATCATCTCACGTTTTACATTCCAAAAGAATGGATTCACTACTTTCTTTGCTAAAAAACAAACCAGGTACTGTCTTATTACTGTTAATTTTTTAGGCAACGCATGGGCATGTTTCTATTCCTTTGAATTTCTGTTCTTTTGTTCCCTGAAACAGAAAAAGAACAGAAATTTATTTAGTAACGCCAAGTTGTTTTTCTGTTCCTGGAATAGAAAGTTAGCTCGGGAATAAATTTGGAGTAGAAATGAAAAATAAAAAAATAGTTATTTCTTGTTCTCAGGAACAATTTCTAGAAATAAGTCAATTTTCTTTTTTATTTTTCTTTTGTTCCTCTCTCTTCCTGCGGCCACCTCCAACTGCCTGGAGCCACCGCCAACCGTCGCGCCCGCCGCCGCTCGCCGTGTGCGCGGCCGGCGGTCGGCGATTGGCGATCCATGAGCAAGAATAAAAAAGGAATAAATACAAAAAAGAAACCGTTTCGTACCAAACGCATTTCTATTCTTTTTCTATTTTTAGAGTAGAAATTTTATATAATTACCAAACACCTTATTTTACCAAGAAATTGTTCCCCGGAATAGAAATAAAAAAGAAATATTTCTGAAAAGAAAAAAAAAAAAAACTCTTCCCCATCAATAAACGTTGTCATGCGCAACCAGTTACTACTGATTTTCTATACTTTTGAGAAGAAAAATGATACGGTTTATTAATTAGCTAATACATGCAGCACTGCCTTGTTTGAATAATCTACTCAATTGATAAGGTTTTACTCGTCCCGCTTTTTAATATATCACGAGAAAAGTCGATATATCGTAAATTTATCATATTTTTGAGATTTAGGTCGATATACACACTCTCTAATAGCACTCTTTCAATTGAATTGTTCAAAAAAGCATGTATTCTTCTCTCGTCTTGTAAACTTTGTCGCTATTTTCGGCACACTACTCTTTATCTATCTTTATATGTAGACTTTTTATGACATTCGACTAAACTCGTCCCATCGCATAATGACCGAAAACAGGGTTCTTACGCTTAATCTTGAATATGATCACGTCTATTCATCGAGACGTATTGTGCCCATGCGTTGAATCTCGACCAGCTCGACGATCTTATCATTTCGGCGTTGATCTTTTAATTCCAAGCCAATGTCGCCCTCAACATCTTTTCTATGGTCCGAGTCATGCCCGTGAAAAGCCAAAACGAAATGGTGGGATTCACCATACCACCAAAAATTTCACTTGAAGATTTATCAATCTCATGTTTCACGTTCTGTACCAGTGGCTTCATCACTTTTTTTTCTAAACCCAATTCGATTAGCACTAGGAATTTCGAGATTACCACCGGCCCTTGGAACTGATAGGCTGCGTTACATGTTCACATCGATTTTTGTACGGTAAAACTTTTTTACATCTTTTCTATGGTCCAAGTCATGCCCGTGAAAAGCCAAAATGAAATGGTGGGATTCACCATACCACCATAAATTTCACTTGAAGAATTATCATCTCATGTTTCACGTTCTGTACGAGTGGATTCATCACTTTCTTTTCTAAACCCAATTCGATTAGCACCTAGGAATTTTGAGATTACCACCAGCCCTTGGAACCGATAGGCTGAGTTACATGTTCACATTGATTTTTGTACAGCACAACTTTTTTACATAGCAATGCTTCTGCAGTATGAAAATATTAGCTAGGACCCACCCATGGGCAGCGCAGTTGGTGTGAGTTCTCTCTCTTATCGCCGAGGTCGAAAGTTCGAACTCTCTTGTTGCATTTCCATGACTTAAGTGGGGGGTCCCAGGGGTGGATTACTGGGTCAGTCCCCCCGAAATTTTACATCTAAATAGTGGCTTGTGGTGAGACTTGTCTAGAGAGTCATGTGATCCCTGAAGAGTAATCTCCGGCGGTTCCTTGGTCATTAAAAAAAAAAATTAGCTAGGAATGGTAGAAAGGCATGCAAATAGGAAATGATCGAGGGAATAATCTCAAAGGGCTTATTAAAGTGGTCCCGATAAGTCAACACTCCACTAGTTAAAATAACGCATGAAGTTATGTTAGCTAACTACTCGTCATAGTTAGAGTAGATATGTTAAATAGGCTAGTCACATCGAAAATGATCCAATTTAAATTGACTAATATCTAAATTTAAATTGACTAATATCTATACAATACAAATCTATTGACTCATTCCCGACTCGACTTAGCCAATACTCAACTTGACATATTGTTAAAACACTCATATATTTAATTGAATCTAGAAAAATGCATACCCAAACTAAGGTGAGAACATAGAGCGAACAAACATAAGATCGAGTGAAGGCAAGAGAGAGTAGGTGAGGTTTAGTAAGTTATGAACTTATTTAAAGTTCATTTATGACTCGTTTGCTAAATATAACTAATCCATATAACAATTCACTCCATCAATCATGAGGTAAATATCCATTACGCATCACAATAATCACAATGACATGACGGGTCAAGTGCCTGCTACTCCAAATGAAGATGATAAGCTCAGACAGTGCTCGGTACCGAGAAGCCCAACCCGTTCTCAATTCACCGGTCGCTCGTCCCTCCCGACGTGAAGATTAATAATGTAGTGATACAATTTCTTTTTTGGGAATGATTAAGTTTTGGCGTTTAGGCAAGATTCTGGAGCCCGCTTGACCCGCCCGTTCACGCCAAGTCCCCGAAAGCACTGCCCGCACTTTCAAAACGAAGGGCAATAAGTGCAGCTAGGCAGTGGGATCAACACTTGCACCAGCTGTTCCATGCAAAAAGTTGGATCGGAGACTTTGCGAAATTCTTTGGCAAATTGGCACCCTTTTTTTTTCTCTGGGTGCAGCGCTAGCGGGTCGTGTAGGACCCGAGACGCGAGTGGTTCGGGTCCTACCTCGGGTCCTACCACCACGCCATTCTTGGATTCCCTCCCCCTGAAATGGCAAAACTGTGCACGAACAGCATCCCCCACCGACGGACTGAGTAAAGCTTCGGATTCAATCTCTGTTCCTGATGGAGAAAGCTTGTGTAATTGGAAAAGAATCGTTTGCTGTTTCAACGGGTGAAAGTTAGAACAATCATAAGTAACAAGGGGCGCTCGTGAATCCACGTCCCTCTATAGCCCGGCAGCTTCTCCCCGGAACTGACAAACCTCGGCTTAGGACCCATTTTTTTAAGGCAATAATGGCAGACTTCGAATTATTTATGATTATTAGTCCTTTTGTCCCTAGATTTCTGGCCCGTCCGGCGACAGCTTTTCTGCATGATCTCCACCGTTGGGACAAACACAGTTTTGTGGACAAGTATCTGAAGGTTGTTTTGGAGTAGGATGAGAGTAGCTTAGTCGGCATACTTTCTGTGGAACATTGAGATCGGTGGTTTTTCTTTTTGGACTCCTCTTCAGCTGCAAGACACCTTGTGAAGAATATCTGAATTTTTTTACTTTTTCAAATTTTCAGATTTCCTAATTATTTTTATCTTCTTTTCTTACCGTTAAAGGCCGCGGGGGTCGTCGGCCGAGGACTTGTGGGCCTCACTGGCCACTAGATGAGAATTTGTAAGCCTTCATCATTTGCAAGCCATTGCCAAGATTGAGCAAGAACCGTGAGCTCTCACTAGCGACAATTCATGACGTTGCCTAGCTTTGAAGGCCTCGTGCCCTTGCCAGCCACGGCAAGGGTCACATCCCTTGTCCAACTATGAGCAAGGGCCTCCATAGCATGCCCAATGGTCAGCGAGGGTTGTCATGTCTCAGCCGGTGGCCAACGGCCCCTTTCTAGCCCTTAACGATAAAATAATAATAATAATAATAGAAAGAAAAGAAAAATCTAATCAAAACTTTAGAAAAATTAAAAAATTAAAATTTTTGAAAGTTTGCCAACATTAGTGTTGGATGTGTCTGTAGAATAGCCAACACATACTTCATCAATTTCGACCAAATTGGCTAGAATGATTATATCGACAAATCATTGGAATGTTCGATCTTAAATTGATCAAATAAGATTGAATTGATACAAATATAATAGATTTAAGATATATATATTATTTTTTATTATTTTTGACAATTTTTCATGCTGAGGAGGTGCGCAAAGAGCTTGAGCAAAGAGACTCCAAGCCCTTCGAGATCAATGGCGATGTCGAAGATACAGTCACATTTGACATTGGGTACTACTTCCATTGATTTTCTCTAATCTTCATTGCTAGGGACTATCTTCTTAGGAGATACCCATTTTCTTTCTATTTTTCTTTATTAGCCAGAAGACGAGGTCTTGGTTCTTTAGTTCAAATATCACTTTCATGATTTCATCACACCCGTCCCAATCCGGAGAAATTTGATATGCAGCCTGTCCGAACTGTGAGCCAAGTCAAAATCCCACTCGTCCCTGAGGTAAATGAGGCGACGTTAGGGCGCCAAGACTTATTAGTCCTACAAGTTGCGACCTTGACAGGCATCGTTTGAAAACAGCGTCAAAGGGCGGCACGTGCACGTGCAACTTGCCGGTCTCGGTCTCCACTAGGCTCCGATTCGACACTCCCTAACTCACTCATGATGTCGTTGTATTCAGCATAACCAGCGGCGAAAAGCCACACCCGCTATTGGCCTTTTGCTTCCCCATATAGGTTTCCTAGACCCTACATCTTTTCTAAAATCGAATATAATAAGATCGACTCGGACATACAGTGGGTCGTGTATTTTGCATTGATTCTACAGATGGGTTGTCTTCGTTTTTCCTTTTGCTTTGACAAAATCCTATACATATCTCGCACTGCCTTGAAATGGAAGATCATGGTCTTCCCAAGTTAAATTCGGCATCTGTGCGGACTTCGCTCTCACGCCTCGATGCTGCCAGATTTGAGTCTAGTCATGTATATGAATAGTCTCTCCTCTAATCATTGAAAGTAGTTTAGCTCTATCAAGAGATGCACTGGCATTTAAAACTGCGAAATCAGGCCTTTGTTGCATGACCAATTCATATGATTGATTATCAGGGAAAGCACGGATCCATCGTGCAGTCCTAAGAAAAACTGATGAGAAACGAAGGCTGCACGGTTCTACTTGTAAGCTTTCAAGTATGGAAGATAGAATCTAGAGATTATACACCGACAGGTCAGGAAAAAGTCTATTGGGAAGAAGACAGCTGAAAACCTGAAACAAGTATGATCCGTACAGTCAAAAACAAATATTCATGAGGCACAGGAGATATCAACAATGTCCGCAAATAATGTCTTTTCGAAATTCTCCCAATCAACCAACACCCGATCCTTCCGAGGCTCTGCTCTGCGTTTACCAGTGGCCAATGACCCAGTAGAAAATATTCACCTGTTTGCCCTGACTCCTGCCTCGTCTCAACTCTACCTCCAATCTCTTTCCCAGCTTCTTTTTCCTATGATGCGTCAGATGGCTGCAAGAGGCTCACGGCACTTAATTTTGTAATGTTGAAAAGTACAAGATGAAGACCATTTTGGCAGCGGGTGCTGGGCAATTGTGTAGTTCCTGTGAAAAAAAAGAAAAAATGCACCACCGAAGCTGTATGTTGAGACTCCCACATTTCAACTCAACATCTTCGCTCAGTACGGAAACTATATTTGCTCGACAAGGATCATACAAGTTTCCGCAGTACACCAAGTTATGACTGCACTTGCACCCTAAAGCATGGCCTTCTGCAACTCTCTCCCTACTCCGGTGACATCCAGATGAAAAATTTGTGCAAAGGTGAGCGGAAAGCAATGGTTGGTTGTGCTTACAGATTTAAGGTCATCTTGTCCACCTCCAGAATGCAAACAGTATGACAATGGTCAAAATCATGCCTGCATATTTGATCCATCTATCACCACGGTGTCGCTTCTCAATTAACTTCAACACGGAGTTGGAGAGTCCAACGGTGTTAAGAACATCCAGAGCTTTCCTTTGAGCTTTCTGGACCAATATAAAGTCAATATAAGAGCCAATTATATTTTGAACACAGTGGGGACAAAACAGTATAAAACACAATAACTTAATGCTGGGGAAGTGTAATACACATTATTGCAACTTAGATAACAAGAGCTCCTTGATTTAGTGAAAGCTCACTGGAGCAACAGATCTCTCTCTCTCTCTCACACAGACACACACAGAAACACACATACTTGAAACTGATGAGAACATTTAGATAACTAGAGCTCCTTGAGTTAGTGAAAACTCACTAGAGCAACAGATCTCTCTCTCTCTCTCTCTCTCCCCCCCCCCCCCTCTCCCAAAGCACAAACACACACACACACACATCAATTGGTTTTACCTTAAATTGCTCTATATTAACGGACTCTAGAACTCTCCAACCCACGAGAGACAGACACCAAAAACATTCACAATTGGATGGCACCTTTTGAACATGAAATGCAGGAAAGAAAAGCAAGGCACTTATAATTATTCAATAACAAAGTTAACAAAGTAACAGCTGCACCCTTAACCAAAAAAAAAAAAAAAAAAAAAAAAAAGTAACAGCTGCACGGTGCACATGCATGCAAGTGCCAGCAGAGTTGCCATATATCTGTGCATAAGGATACATGCTCAGAGATACCTTTAAGCGTTCACGTTGCTCAGAATATTTGGAGAGGATAGCTACTCCAGTTGCATAGGATTCTTCAAGCATCCGGGCTGAATTACGGGCAGACTGCATCGCTTGAGCTTCGTCATCGAAAATTCTCAGAACATGTGCAGAGTCTCCACTCTGTGACATGTCAGATGTGTTAAACAGTGAAGTAAGATGCAATAAGATGCAATCATAGTCACGATTATCAGTTTATGCCATAGATTAGGAATTGCATACAACTCTTCCGAGCAACTCTGCTCTCTCTTTTGCTTCCATCATTCTTTTCTGGTTCCTCAGGAAGTGCTTATCCAAACTCTCCTTCAATGATTCAGTCTCCTCAGCTACCTGTTCCACCTTTCTGCAATAAAATCAGAGATGAAGTCAACTAGAGCAAGAACGATGTTAGTAAACAAACAGGACATAGATGGGGACTGCTTAGGGAAACTTCAAATGCAGACACACATCAACTTGGTAAGTAACTTAGTAGAAAGCAAGGTAGGCAAAATTCGGCACAGTCCAAAATGAATTTATATCCCCAGCAAAGCAGTCGTACTACAATTAAAAAGATCCAAAAGAGTTCATTCAACTCTTATTGAGCTTTAGAAAAGGATGACTTCCTCTAATAAATCAACTCAAGCTTCAATCAAGAGACAAAGCGACGGTTCACCATTCAGTCAATCAATAGTACTAGTTAGCTTGACAAGGACAATGATAAAGCCATTTGATACTTCTCAACTGGTGCAAGAATCGTCCGTATTAGCACACTAAATAAACTTGATAGACCCTTGAATCTCCAGAATACTTATCCATTTGGAAACTCATAATTGTAATCGCCGGATGCACAAATGATACTCCGCCAACTGACTGAATAACATTATACAAAAACTGCATCCATATAATATATATCTCTTACACCCTAGAATCAAGAACAGCGATCATGAAGAAGCACGTAGGTGAAACCAGAGCTTGTCGATCGCGAACCGCTCGCGCACAAAATTGCTCCAGCCAACGAATTCTATCAGGGCGGATTTCCCAACCACATCAACAAGAAGTAAAATGCAAATAAAGAGTTATGGCATTCAGTCTGATACTGCAAGAAATCCACACCAAAGGAAGTGGCAATTGGGAGCAGATAGCCGTCGTGCAAGCAGAAAGACGATATTCGCATTACACCCCATCAAACGACACTTCGATATCGCGATCGAAACAGCAATAAAGAAAAAGCGTCGGAAACGTCGGATTTCAGATTAGAATCGCACTCGTCACTCGTTCCTCTCCTCGCGGCGAGGGTATTATTACCTCTTCCAGAGATCGCGCTGGGACTTGGCGGCGATGGAGCGCCAGAGGCGTTCCATCTCCACACACAGGGATTGGATCTGAGCGATGTCCCTCTTGATGGAGCTCGAGAGCTCTTGCGACTCGAGCCCTCCGCCGCCGCCGCCGCCGGAGGAGGAGGAGAAGGAGCACTCGAGCCGCTCCAGCCTCTCCATCCCGTCCCTGGTCCTCAGCAGTGCTCGCTTCGCGCTCTGGTACAGATCCGACAGCGTGCCTCCGCCGCCCGCGACCTCGAACGCCGCCGCGGCCGCCATTTCGATTTTTTCGGTTCTCCGATCGCGCTTTCGCTCGTCAGGACGAGATGACGATCGAGAATATATCTTTTGACCACCCGGTGACGGAAATGACTCACGCCACGTGGGCCTTCCAATGAGGTTTTGACACGTCAGCCGCCACGAATCCCTTACCTTATGCCGCCAGGCAAATGAGAGAGAGAAATGGCTCCTCCGGCTATGCTAATTACTTTTCCCTCCAAAAGTAATTTCTGAACATTGTTAATTAAAATATTTTTCGAATTATTCCTAATAAAAACCTAAAGTATCATCGTTTTCTCAAATAAAGAATAAATTTAATTCTAAATAAGGACTTAAAATGATAATATTAGTTTCAAAAAATGATTTAATCTCTTTAACATTTTTGTCTTTTATTTTTGTCTTTTTTCATTTTCCCCGACCCTCCTTCGCCAATTATGGCGGAGGTCACTGGACTCCTTGCCCTCGTCAACATCAAGTGGCCCTCCTTGAGGTGGGCAACCTCCGTCGATTATTGACGACAATGGCTAGGGGGAGAAGAGGAAAAACAAAAAGGAAAAAAAATTTTAAAAAAAGACTATCAAAATCCCCCTTTTATAATGATTGAAATAATCATCGACCAGCCAAAGGTCCTTATTTGAAACGATTTGATCATTTTAAACATTTATCTAAAATGATTTGACTACTTGCATCTTTATTTAAAATAATGTCAATTTCAAACCCTTATATAAGAAAACAATGATACTTGCAACCATTATTTAGAATTTTCTTCTTTGAGGGCAAAATTATTATTAATCAAGTTGACTCAGGAATTTAAAAAGAATTGTCAAAACAGTTTTCAAGACACTTTCCAATAAAAAAAAAAAACAGTTGACATTTCAACAAAAGGGTTATGAATGCATGAAACGCAAGTCAATCCACATATTTGTCACAATTAGCAAAATACTCAATATCATAAAATAAAATAAAAATTGGTACCGTACATATTTTTGGATATTTTCAATACTATTTCCTCAACGTATGATGAGGATTCCTCTTGAGATGAAAATCTCAAAATTTCTAGAAGAGGGATTTTGTCCATCTAAGTCGACAATTGTCATTAATGTTTCCCCTTTTTTGTAAAATAATTGTACTTCTTGCATGGTCCTATATATGGTGCTCCTAAAGCACCTTAAAAATCTCTCAAAACATCCTAATAGTCCACGAGATGGATCACTTCCTCTTCAACCTTTTCAAATTATTTTTCGATAAAGTTTTCTTTTTCAATTTTTGTCTAGGACTGAAGTTCTCTGAATTTTGGAAGGTAACAACCGCCGCATATAGGGGCCATACTGATCAGAGGCCATCCAAAAACGTCTGGCATTGCACTGAAGTACCCTCGATCACATTTTTACTTACCAAACACACAACCCATTTTCTCTCCCCCTCTTTTTGCCGCTGAGCCCAGCCATCGCGGCTCTACCGCCATGGTGCCCGTCAAATGCAAGCATCGCACACGGCCGAAGTCCCACCTCCGTGCTCAGCTATGGCCCCCTCCCTTACCCATCTCTCTTCAAAAGGCAATCACGGTCAGCCATGCAGATCACAACCTCTGCAAGCGAATCGGAATCATGGGGGAGTCACATTGACAAGGACTCACGATGAGGCGGCACGGTGGCTTGGATCAAGGGAAGAAGAACTACAAGAAAGCCATTGAATCACTATACGATGATGTGTCTAAGGGAGTGAGTGAACACACAAATTTCTGGAGGATCTCCATCCTCGAAAACTGGACCCGTCCGAAATAATTTACGCCCCAAAGAAGTACTGATCCTGATTCTAGGGGCTCGTAACTACAAGATGCGTATATCCCCTCTTAAGGATTTCGACTTCACCGATGACAATACGTTAGCCGCAAGCAAAAAAACAAAGTCAACTAATCAAGCACCCGAAGAACCCCAATGCTTCATTTGGATGGGGGAAAAATCGGACTAAAATCATTCCCAACGGTTTCTTTCTCGATCTCATTGGCTCTTTTTCTTTCTTTTCCAAGTTAGTACATCACTTTTCTCTAGCTTAATTCTCACTACTTGGTCGTATCTGCAGCCACCAGCTTATCGGAAAGTCGCACTCCGATTCCCAGATGCTGGGAAAGCTTGGCGACGTCTACCTTGTGGGAGCCGGCTCCCGTCGTCCTTTTGGAATGGATCCGCAGGTGAGCTATTTTTTCTTCCCCTGGATTTTAACAGACGCTTTTGACCTTCATCTCCTCCTGATGCGTCCTTCTTATCCACCCCAAACCTGACCTCTCTCCTCGCCGCTTCGTAATCAAATGGCTTCACCTGTACAAGGCCACTGGTTTCTTGAGAGTTCTCCACCTGTCCAGCCTTCTTGTTTTGCTTGACCGATTCCAAGCACCTCTGGAAGCTCGATGACAGGTCTGTGAGAGAAATCGCCTCATCATCTTCATCAGTTTTAAGATTAGGTTGCGTAGAATCGGTCTCCTCCAACTCCTTTTCAGTGTCAGAATCATCTTGTGGTGATTCCTCCGCATTGTCATTTTCTTCCAACATTATGATATCTTCCGCCTTGGAGGTAGCAAGATCTAGAACATTCTGAGCTTCGGGTTGTTGGGCGGGCTCTTCTCGAAGTGCTTCCGGTTGCTCCTCACTCCCCAAAAAGGAGTGGAATGGGAGGTTCACTGAAGATCTGATTTTCTCCAGCTTTGTCTCTTTCTTGTCCTGTGAGGAAGATACAGTTTAATGATCTTCATTCGACTTATAAGGAAAGGGCATTGATTAGGCCAGTCAATTAGAAAGGACATCGATTGATTTTGGACTAATAACAAAAATAACAAGACACTCATGAAGCAAAATTCACCATAGACATGCTCTCTGCATCATCACCTTTATTATGGCTTTCACTATATCCAATAAAAAGGTTGAATATTAACGAGGCATTTGTTCCAAAGAAAATCAATATTTTGGAGAATTTGTTCAAAAAATGATCTGTTGTATTACTTGGAGAAATAAATGAATGAAAATATATTTTCATCACAAATGGAACTGTTTTGGCATAGGTTAATGTCGATAACAAAAACATTTCCGTTGGCTTGTTATCTAAGTGATTCAAATGACTATTTTTGGGAAAATGGTTTCCAAATCACGACAATGGTTTCCCAATCAGTTTTTTCTGCAAAATGAACAGACTGAAAGAAATAGGACTAGAATTAACCTTTTCGTCAGTGTTACATTTCCTTTTTGGGCCCGTCTTTCCAAGAAGAGCCCCAAAAGCACCACCAGGCTTCTTCAACACCTGAACAGAAGCAGCAGCACCCTACACTCCAGACAATGACCTCTTTTCATGCTACAATGAACTTACATATTAACCTAATTCATAACAAATAGACAAGAATCAGGACTCACTGCATTTGCAGAGCTCAATAACTGTGTTTTAGCGTTGCTGTCTCCGCTCTGGTCCACGTTCAACAGAACCTTTTCATCTTTGGCAGGATGATCAGAAATGACTTCCTTGTTTCCATGATCACCAACACTATGGCATATAGTACTAACGGAATCAGTACATTCAACTGTCTTGTCATTGTGCTCTGATGGAGTCTCAGGATGTGCAGATTGAGATGCATCATTAGCCAGTAAACTATTCTCTGGTGCCTATGCATGAGGAAAAGGTTGTACATATTTAAGCAAGGATGCATTTAAAAGCACCAGGACATAGATGTGATGATCAGCAATCCCCTACATAACCAAAATAATGCTAACAAGAATCCAAGCATAGCATCCAATTACATTCCTGATAAATGTTTCAGAAAGGAGTTGACATTTTTCAGCTTAGTATAAACATATTCTGCTACCAGAACTTCATTTTCTGATCGATTCGTCATTGATGGATTCAGACATCTAAATAATGTGTGCAAGGGCGAACATGTAGCTTTAATTGGTATACAGTTATATCAATGCAGCCGGAACACTGAGGAACATCGAGTTTTCAATGGATGAATGCATTCTTTAACTTTTACTTGCTTCAGAGCTTCATTCTTGAGAAACAGCAATTTTTTCCACTCTTTTCTTAGAGATTTGTAACTTATCAAATGATTGCTATTGATAATATTCTTACAAGCCAAAGGCCTATTTTACAGTGCTTTGAGAAACTAAAAAAACAGATTATCAGTTTGCAAGTATATCAGACTTTTGAAATATTTATTGGTGACTCCATTTCCAATTCTAGTGTAAAGTGTTATCATCAAAGTGTAAAGCAAAACTTACCACGCGGCGCTCCTTTAGTAGTTCCACCATAGCTTCATAAGCAGCAGAATTTTGTATTGAAGTCCTAATGATGCTGACGACTGAAGCAAGATTACGCTCAACATATGGGTGCCTTGATTTCACCAATCGCAGCAACTTGCCAGTGGTCACAGGCATCTGCTTGGCTTTTCCCACAAAACAACAATCATCAATGAATCAGTACAAGCACAAGATTTAATGGTCAGATAAATCAATGTATAACTTTGCACATTCACAGTACCAACTTCAAGAAGAGTTTTATTTGGTAGTATATAACCAGTACTTTCATCCTGAGCACGAGCAATGACATCTCGCCATTCATAGAGCCCCTATAAGATGCGTAGGTTAGTTATTGAAGGATAAAACACAAAACCATGACGTTGCATACTAAAGAGACTATATTATGTCATCAATATGAATTGAAGTGCTTCAAAAGTATCCTGTATAATCTACAGTTTTAATGTGCAAGACTTACAAAACCACTTCATAAAGACATCTAAACCAGGAGCATGTGCAAGTTGTAGAAGTTACAGATAGTATATTTAGAATCATAATTCAATTAAAGCAAGAAATAATATAAGACATACTGCAACAACTGCAATTTGTTGAGCATCGAAACCAGCCCCTTGCAACCTGAATAGGAAAAGCAGAAACTAAGTGTCACCTGTTTTACCGCAAGATCTTTTAATACTAGCCAAAGAATAATAGAGAGCAGCCAAAGCATAACTAAAAAGTCAGTTATACGGCAACTAACCCGTAAATACTGAGATATGAAGTATCTGTCCAAAGATCTTTCTCATAAAGCTGCACGCATAAATCATAACTGCGCTTGTACACCTGTTTGCAGAAAAAAATTCAGGGGGGGACATACTAGAATGAAGCACCATTCTTGCTACCTGAACCCATAAATTATTTCACTACAATCGCCTTCCATAGTTAACCAAGAATGGAAAGTGGCTCACATACAGAGAGGAGTATTAAATCAAGTCAAATGGCCACTCCTGAATTAGAAACGAAAATAACAGTATGACACATGAATCCAATGTCAAACACAATGCATGAAACCCAACCCACATCCCCATCAAAAATCCTTTATCTGGAAATGCTTTTGAGTTGGATCGCAAACATGTAGTGACATATTACAAGGAAAATATGCCATCAAGAAAAAGAAAAGAAAAAGGCGAAAACACAACTCTTCTGCAAAATATGCCATCAAGTCCAAAGCATCATACGCAATTCCTTCCAAAGCCCTCATTTGAAAAGGAAAGGCAGAAAGCTTATAAACAAAAGGTAAAACCACAAGCCCAACCCCCAAAAAAAAAAAAAAAAAAGAAAATAAAAAAAACAGAGAGGGAGAGAGAGAGAGAGAGAGAAGCGAAAATACAATTCTTCTCCAAATACAAAGAAATATCCATGAGCAGTGGGATCTGGCTATATAAGGTCACTTAAATGCTGAACTAAGTTCTCTGTTTGTAATGTAATTGCCCATAAGATCTGCATGACCAAATAATTGAGTTGGAAGTGGTAATCAAAGAAACATACCTCCATTAAAGCATCATCCGGATTCTCAGGCAAGGCAAGCAATTCATTCCTCATCACGTCAAAAATGTACAACAAATAGTGTGTGTCTTCTCTAGCATATCTGTCAGATAAGACATAAAGTGAAGAGACTGTAAATAAAATACGTTAATCAATTAGAAAAGTAGAAGGATAGTCAAGAAAATAAGTAAACATAGGAATCTGTGCTAGGGCCATTGAAGAAGAAGGCTGTCAAAAGGTATGTTTAAGTTTGGCTCTACTGAGATCTGCCATTGCAGACTCCTATTCATTGTCAATTCATCTTTTGTTGGGCCTTTGATGCATATTACCTTATCATCTCAGGTGGAAGAGGTCGTAGTCTCCAATCCGCATTCTGGTATCTGCATAGAGTTGATCATCAAGATTGGTGTAACAGAAAGGAGAGAAGCAAAGCGCTTAAGAAGCAAAGCAGACCTACTCTTTATTAGCAGTAACTCCGCAATAGTGATGCAGCAGATACTCCAAACTATTTCTTTCCAATTTCAGCTTCCTTGAAGCCTGATCAACGAGAGAATGAGAAAGAGAACCACTGAAATGCATCATATTGTTTGTACTTGATTCAAAAGATTAGCATTCATCATTGATTTTTCCCTGGATATTTCTCTGAGCACTCAGGCATCCCAGCCAAAATCCATCATAAGTATGGAAATCAAAGATTATACAAATATTTCTCAGCTACTATACTCAAATATGCTTATCATTTGAAGATGGCTAGAAATCCAACCAAGGTAATTAAGCATGTAACTATGAAACCAATCTAGTAAATCATGTGTTATGATAGAAGCAAGAATCCCTTGAAAACTTCAAAGATCAAGACAAAACTCCGCCTTGATAAAAAATAGTCTTCCTTTCGGAACTATGCCCTTGAAATTTGGGAAAGGTTCAGATATGCAATCTTTAAAGGAAAAATTTGACCAGCTAGCAAAATCAGAAACGGTACCTGTCCAGTATCAAACATGTTGCATACATATATGCCAAAGTCTCGTTGAAGCCATATTATATCTCGATCTGCTCCATGCATGACCTGGTCAAATATCATAATGTGCATTATTAGACACCACAGTGACCAAACTAAGATAAACTATGTGAACATAAAAGACAAAGTTTCGACCTTTCTCTTAGTAGGATCCTTGAAAACCGCCCTCAAATGTGGCCCAATTTGAACTCTAAGCTTTAGAGTGTCCACCACAAAATCCTCATTTCTAGTGGAAATTTGCATCAAGCAAGTCAAGCCTTGGAAAGATCGATACTGATTATGTTCCAAATCAACCTAGATAAATGAAGACAAACAAGTTCAACAACAGCCGTCAATTGAAGGGAGATAATGATACAAAATACTATTCTTTCAACAGAATCTCAACTCATTTTGATTTTATTTGATTTATATTAGCAGTCAAATAAGCATGACTAATAGAGCCAAAGTTATACCGCAAATTCATCTACACCACGCAATTTAGCTGCCATTTCTTTCAAGTCTCTAACTTCCTCTACGAGCTTAAATGGCGTATTCTCCATTGACAACGGTTGAACAGGCTCTTTGCTGACAACTGGCTTGTCAATAAAATCCAACACGGAGAGCTCGTCCTGTCCATAAAAAGAGCAAAAAGAAATCAACACCAAGTGAATTTCCACTTCACTACCCTCCCATCCCTCATCAGGAATCAAATTCAAGAGACAATTTAATCCAAAAGCAGTTAATAGCTAAACGAAACAACCGGAGTAGCAAGAATTGGCCAATGAGCAACGCAAACCACATGCCAGCCAAGATGTCCGTAACTCAAACTCAATTACATAACAATCAACCCCAAGAAAGCCAAGAACTTCCTCCATGAGCAACTACAACAAATAAACACCGAACCAACACATGCATAATTCAAATTTCCATGATCGAAAAGATTCCACTCCAACAGGACATCTGTAACTCACCAATGGGTGAATAAACCTCTGTCCATCCTCGCTCTTCGGCAACCAGACATGCTGAAACGGCTGGTTCGAATTGTTCACCGAAATAAAGAACTCCTCCTGCGGCCTCCTTATCGTCGGGATATGGAACGGCACCTTGGGCTTCTGTCCGCCCACTTTCTCTTTCAAATTCGCCACCTTCACACTCGACTCCCCTCTCCCGTTAACCGAGTCAGCCGCAGCTCGGTCCACCGAGCCCTGCACCGCCTTGTTCTTTTTCTTCCCGTACACCAGCTGAAACCCGCCGTCAACCTCCATTATCTTCTTCCCGCTCTCCTCCTCCTCCTTCCTCACCCTCCGAAACTCGTCCGCCGAGGCGTCGAACCGCTCCAAGACCTCGTCGTTCACACTGACCAGCCAATCGTACGCGTCCTCGAGGTCGTCGGGGAACGCGGCGTCCCCGGCCGCCACCGCCGACGAGCCGATCGACCGCAGCAGGGAAGCGGATTTCTCGGCGACCTCGCCGACCGGGGCCTTGAAGTCGTCGAAGTTGCGGTAGAAATGGAAGTCCCGCTCGGAGGGGAGGGCCCTCGAGGAGGCGGAGAGGCGGGAGAGCGAGGCGTGCAGGGCCTGGGCGAGGTCCTCGAGCGCGCGAGCCTTTTGAACGTCGGTCCGATCGGCGGCGGACTCCGTCATGGCGGCGTCGTCTCCGCCGCCGCCGCCGCCTCCGTCGTCGGTCATGGCGGTGGGGGGGAAGGAGGCGGGGGGATTTATCGAGGGTTTTAGGGCTACAGTTATTTCACTTTCAGGTGTCGTTCATAGCGCAGAGCAGAGAGAGAAAGAAGAAGAAGATGAGTGAGAATAAAGAGGACGGGCGCCAGAGTGCTTGCGGAGATATTACAGTTCTGAGAAATTATCGAATAATGCGCACTTCTTTTTTTTCGTTCCGGAAAGCGACGTGCACTTTACGCTATCTGGGCCGTCGACGAAGTTTCTCGTTAATCAACGGTTGAGATGGATCTGAATGCGTTCGTTTATAAAAAAAAAAAAAAAATCAAATAATGACATAAACTTTATTGAAATACGTAATATCGTTTATAAATTTTTAATTTATTTAATACGATTCTTAAATTTTTATTTATATTCGATTTAATTCCTAAAATATATTAAAATGTTTATTATTGTTCTTGAATTTAAATTGTCCAAATTAACACAACTTATACATTTTTTTAAAGAAAAAGATACGGGCAAATACACAATAAACGGATTATAAAACTGTCCCTCTAGTAATTGCAAAAATGTTCTATCCCTTAAAAATGACATGACATATGAGTACATCATCACATTAGACAAGGAGCAATCTTACTGTTGGTCTTAAAGTTTATCTTCTTCTTTCGGAATGATTTCTCAATTCCGTACTAAAGTCATAATTAATAGTCAAAATCTACTCAACTAGACTTTGAGCTTTTTAGAGAGAATCTCAACTTTTTGACAAAGAAAGCAATATTATGGATAGGTACTAGTGGTTAAAGTTGTGATTTGGGTGCAAGGTGGGTGAATGTGTTTTGAGAGATAATGAGATGATGTATGATGGATGAAGCATTGATTACGATCGCTATCAAGGCCAAAAAGACACGCCACCATCAAGAATAAAAATTAAGAATGACAACATTTACCACCAAGGCTTAAATGATGAATCACCGGTCAAGGATAAAGGATTTTGAAACAAGAGAATCTTACTACCGAAGCTAAAAAAATAAAATCACCGGCCAAGAATAAAGGTTTATTAGGGAATAATCCCCTTTCCAATGATGTAGAATCAGGAAAGATATTATTAACTCGCATGGAGAAAAATATCATATATTCATTTGAAAACTTACCTCTATTTATAGAGAGATCAAGACATAGGAACTACCCAAAACATTAAAGATATGAGAACTAACTAACATTTAGGGCATGGAAACTCCCTTAATATTAGACACATGGGACTGGAAAACGCAATAAAGACCTAAGAATTAGAAAATTCATTAAAACACATAGCAACTTGAAATTTTGACTCTTCCAAATTTGTGTACAAGCCTTGGAAACCAAATGAACAACCTCTAATTGCTAAGTAGTCGATTGGTACCCTCGAAGTTGACGACAAACATGTAAATCAACAATTAGGTAGTCGATCAACAACTATGAAATCGACTACCCCTTTGTGGAATTTACGTCATTGAGTGATGATCCATTAATTCAAGCTGCACTTGAAAATTGGTATTTTCATGTAGAAATAAGGATTGAGCCAAATCAATTGACAAGTTTGGAATTGAACTCGAGATTTGATGATGGAGCTTGTTGCTCCTGCATCACCCTAGGATAAGTGCATTTCTCAATTATAATATTGTAGATTGTAAGATTCAAACACTAAATAGGTTTATTTAACGATATGGCAAACAATAACAGCTTATTTAAATTAGCAAGAACATTTTAGAATGCAAACAAAAATTCGTACATCATTTAATAAATTCATTAAATATACGAATCTTAATTTCTCAAACATTACTCTTCTTCACAAGCTAAATAGGAACACACATTTGCAATTCTCCATAAGTCGACGACAGACCCATGTTTCGATGCCTCTTCGAGCAGCCTTGTCTTGCATTTTTCTAATCGAGTATATGATTCGAGATTGCTACTTAAGACGAACCTTTTATAGGGATTAGGTACTCATTTATTAGAAGAAAAGATTATAAGATCGTGAAACTGATTTTGAATCACAATCTCTCAAGAGGTTCACTTGAGTCTTTTAAAGTATAGACTATTTGTATAATTCTTGATGCGTCAAGACCGACCGATAATTGCAACAATCAAATGAAGGGCATCCCACAAATATTTGGATAAAAATGTAAATTATATAGTATTTAACAAGAGCTTCTTCGGTTTCTTTAGTTCTAAAAATCAATCTGACCGACAAGACTGGGAAATAAGACAATTCTATCTAAGGCTAAAAGGACTCCTGACAAGCATCCTCGTCGCTAGAAGGAAGAACTGCTCATGCTCTGCACCTGTCGGATAGGTCGAAAAAGATTATACACATAGCAACCGTAAAAAAGCAAGTGTTTCAAGGTCGAAATCTTTAAAATTCAAGCAGCGGCAAGAAAATGCGAGCGCTTATTGATACTACGAGAGCTTTCTGTTGTCAACGGGACAGTCCTCAGCTCTGTCGACGACGCGCACAGGCACAGCTGGTATGGAGTCCCACCATTCTTTGAGCCGTCTCTTTGAACGGTCGTCTTGGAAGCGCTTCCCCCATTTCGATGTCGTCACGAAACCATACAGTGTGGCTCCCATAAAGATATACTTCAGTGGTATCACTGCTATTGCAATGGCCACAGCGCACGTCACCATCATCACCATCTCAGCATGCTGCAATCGGAATGGAAGAAATTATTATCACTTGGTTGGCGCGAAGAGTGAGTTCATAGATTTTGGTTGAAAAGACAAACAGGTGCATATGCCATAGCATACATCAAGCAACTTCAATTCTGTAACCCAGCAAAACAAGGAAAGAAAAATTCTGAAATTCGTATATAGTCATCAAATGTTGACGCCAAGACTTGTGGGTTAAAAGCTTCATTTGTCGGAAAATCTCATCTTAAAAAATTCTCTGAGCCTTTGTTGCCACCTTCCCAGTTAACAAACTAAACATTGGTTTATCCACACAAGATAAGAAAATGGGCGCACCTTACGAGTCCTCCCAAGAAATATTGACCAAAGTTTTAGCAGTGTGATGTTTACTTCCTGCACCATATCATGGACTGTTTGTAGCCCACGCTGAGCTGATACTATGCTGTCCACCGTACTCTGGTCAGATGCTGTGCACACTACAATCCCCTCTCTTTGGTGTTCTTTCCTCTCTTTCCTCACATGGTGCATCTTCAATACAAGCCAAAACAAGCCAGCTGCTATAGCCTTATTGATCCACTCCCTGCAAACTCAAAAGCTGTTATCCAAGCACATCACTGGAAGTGGAATGCAGGAATAAGCTGTTGCTTACGACAAAAGCTAAAGTATCGAAATGCGGTAACTCACTTATAAATTATCACAAGAGCTACTGCAATAATTGCGAGGGTCATCATTGGCCTTTGCCATGTTAGTATTTCTTGAAATTTGGGCAAGATGGCTTCTTTCACTCGCTTTAAGAGTTCCTGCAAGCAAAGCAGAATGAACTATGTTGCCGTAAATGCAAATACAACTATAGTTTTCTCCCCTGCTGACCTAAAGACCATAGTGGTCATCATTTGTTAAGAGTTCTGATGCAATTGCAGTAAGTTACTTTCCTCATTTTTCACTGCAAATTCCTTCATCGTATGACACAGATATTTGAATCGTGCAGACTCACCATAAGAACAGCAGCACTATTGCCGATCCCTTCCTCTTTCAACCCCTCCGTGGAAGCCTTTGCAATTTCAGTTTCTCTTGCTTCCTCTCTAACATTGTTGATAGCTGTCGTCAATGATAAGTAGTTGTCATCTTGGACACCAGCTGAGGTACACCCCTTGCCTGCTTCTTCAAATTTCGTATCTGGGAGCCTCGATATTGACATGTTGATAGTCCTCAATATTGAACTAGCACTGCATGGTTGTCTGCTTCCATCCTTCTTTAGGCTCTCCGCCAGTTCTTCAAGCACATAGTCACCCTTTGGTAACTCATCAAACAAAGCAAAAATCAGGAAATTTCTGGGAAGAGGAGGCGATATCCTTAGCATCTCTCTTGCTGCATGGAGCCTTATGATTCCCAATATTGTCCGTGAATGTATTTCCCATGCTTGTGATGGGCTCTCCACATTTTGTCTGGACAAAAACTTGTGCATCAGCATTATCTCCTTCGCAAGAGCTAGCCAGTGGTCACGTCTTGTAGAGCTTGTTATCTCTGGAAACTCCAGAACAATTCCCTCTGATCTAGAAAAAGGAAAGTCGTGCAGCTGACTAGTCAGTGATCTAACAAGAATGTTATCACTCAATACTGAATTTGTCTCTATCATTTATGTCATGCTAGTAACACATATTTCTAATGCAAGACATGCAATATTTATAAACAATGTCAGGGTCAATACTTCTGGAACTGAGCTTACAGTTCAGGGGACTCATACACCATAGCCTTGTCAAAAAGCGGAGCCCCGAAGGGCCCTGTAGCAGCAGGTTTCACAGTATGTTCAGTGTCCTTTGAAAGGTCGATCTTAATTGCATCTTCATACGTGATGACTCCCGAAGCCTCGAAGTAGAGAGCATAATTTGTTAAGGTGAGTCTACCTAGGAAAGCATATTTATTTATTAAGGGAATAAAAGATCTCAAAAAACCAAAACATCTAAAGTTAAATATCAGCTCAAGTGCTAAAAACATAAATGTCCAAATTCAGGACAAACCAGGCCAGCTCTGTCCTCCAATATGACGAACAACTCTTTGTGTGCTTGCAGTTCCTTCAACGTGCAAAATTAATTCGTCATCTGCTAGGTCAACACCCCTTGGCACTCCCTGTTTTTGCAAATACCCAATGCATCTGCGCAAGATGACATAGACAAAGAAGGAAAATTGAAGCGACCTTGATGAATTGAAAAGCAGATCAACAAAAGAAATATGTGCAGTGTATAGGGCCCAGTATGTATGAAGGAACTAAACAATTCTGACTTGGCCCAAAGTTTCTTCTCTCAGGGAAGTCATTCACTAAGAACATGCTCTTTACTGTAGCAGGCAGTTGCATTTGATGCTAGGTAGGATACATTCCATATAGCGCATTAAAAATACTATAAAACTGAAATTCCCAATGGTCCCCTCTGAAATTGGAAATGAAGTATCTCTGCAATATCAGGTACATGACCAGTTCAAGTATTTCAGAGGAACAAAAGATGTTGCTCCTGACATATCCATGGCCTTTGCCTCATTGTCACACATCATTATTTAACAATTCTGTTGTCTTGGTTGTTCCCTCTCCCCCCCCGGGGAAAAGTCCTATGATTATGTAAGACAGTTTTTGAAATCAACACATGAAAAGTCCTATGCTAATTAACGTGAAGCTTGTATGCATTACTTGTCAATCTCTTTCAGATATTTATCATATGCAGGAAAATGGAGACGACTTCCTGTAGGTGCTGTAAGAGTTTCAAAGGTAAATTTCCCATTGGCTATGTCTGCAACCAAGGGAAACAAGGATGCCAACCACACAAATGCATCTTCTCCAGCATTAGGCCCATGGTCAACCTAAATAAATAGAAATATGTCCATAAATGAAAACTGATATCTTGATAATTGAGTTCTCCAAAGAATACAGTTCGTATGACAATACATCAAATAGTCTGTAAAAAATCTCTTACAAGTAGCGGCATAAGGTCTGAGTAGAACAGAGGGATCTCATCATCTTCTTGAGGCACCTTTATCACTCGTTTCTTATCTTCTTTCTCTTTCCCCATTGACTCCTGTAAATCACATGTACAAGAAAATATTCCTAGAAAGTAACTCAAGATATGCTGTAATATCATTAAATTTCCAGATGATCAAGCACCGGGGTATAGAGCCTTAGCATTTGAATGTTCTCTAGAAGTCCCAAATACCCTCTACCTTCAATTCATTGAATAAGATGGTACTTACCAGTACAGGCTCCTCATCAGCAGAACTGGGCATTTCCCATGCAAGCATCATGTCGAATGTCAGCCGGCTGAAAGATCCATCACTTATCTTTTCACCTATGCTTGGACACAGGTCAAGGAGAGCTTTTGAGCTACAAAACTCTACGAACTTTCTAGAGTAACTGACTGAATCGGGCTTCCATTCAGCTTCAAACTCTTCCACCAATCTATCGACAGAAGTACCTACTTGCCTGACATAGTTTTGTCATTGGAAATTCTGTTATCCACTCGCCAATCAATGACAAAGTGTGCTGATGGTGAAAGAAAGCTATTGGAAAGACACATGTTTTGTGACGATATTGTATTACGGTCAATTAACATCCTGGAAACATGTTCCAGTGCAGCACAAGTAAAATTGACTTGTTCAAACAATTTATGTCCAAACTCCCTTATTGCGACACGCCTCTATCACCAAAAAAAAATCAAAGAGACTCTTCTTCTGGTTAACTCTCTGTTAAACATTCCGAAGAGGTCTCCTCCCCTCGAACTTCATCAATTTTATCCCTTCATCAGCTATTTATTTCCGGTTAGCTCAACTACTATCTATTTTTGATACAGATCACTAATTGCATGTGCGTGCATTATTAAATACATATGCATACACAACCTTCAAAATCGCGACCAATTTCGCGCTAGCTGAGCCATAGAATATATTATAGCACCGTGCTCTAATAGCCTAAGCTTTTTGAGAGTAAATTTTAAACGAGCTTATTCAGAAACTTCTCCCTAATCGACACCTGGTTCCGCGGCAAACCTAAACAGAGCACGAGAAACACTAGACGCGTTCTCTGAACCATACAAAAGTTCCACGAGTTCCTCCCGAGCATCGTGGAACTCAACGTAGGCTGGAGAAACAAGGATCAGGCACGCAAAACAATCATGAATTCACCATCATCATCATCATCAGAATAACTCGCGAGCGAAACACTCGATCCATCAAATCATCTCTCGGCCGCTCGCGATCAAAAGCCAAAAACATCAGCGTTCGCAGAAAGCCGAACGCGCACGCATCGGGATTCATCATTCGAAGAGGCGAGTGTCTGTCAAACGATCTCGTTCAAGAAGATGAAGCGGGAAGATGATGACGAGAGAGACATTACAGTGCGCATTTCTGCACGACGTCGTTCGCGATGGAGGATAGATGCTTCCTCTTCGTCGCCATCGTTCGTTCGGTGCTCGCTATCGCTTCTCTCCTCTCTCTCTCTCTCTCTCTCTCGTCTCTGCACTCTGGGAGTTGCAGGAAGTAAGGAAGGAGAGCTTCCGATATTTCTCTCTCTGCTTTGCACAGCTGTCGTTCTCGCCGCTTGCCACGTGGCGAGAGCCATGCAAGACTCGGTGCAACCTCCCGGTGGAGAGGGAGAGCGCTTCGGGTCGGGGTCACGTTCTCGGCTCGATCTCATGTGAAAATTTGCTGGAATTGATCGTGTTAAAAGACAATACTTTTTTTTTTTTTTTTTGCAAAATATAACTATAAGTGCATTCGAATGGATTTGACATTTTTTCCCTTCAAATTAAAAGAACGATACATTGTGGAATTGGATTAAGCTTATATGGTATTTAAGTATATAAGAGCATGACGATATGAAAAAAAATATTCATAAACAGCCCATTGATTTGATGGCTAGTATATGCTATGATTACTTGTTTGTTAATCTGAAAAGAATGATTATAGTTATCTTCTTCATCAATCGCGATTGGCTCTCTCTTTCTCTGAGGTTTTATAGGACCGACGCATCTTTGAAATCGTTGAACTCGTTTGCAATAACAATTGCACGAATTCATTCTTTTACAAAAGAGGATGTTGAGACACTTGTATGTTAGGAGAGGTAAACTAAATTCTTTCAAGAGCTCTTTCAATTATAGGGCCCCTTCATGGGATGGGCCCAATTGGGGTACTCAAGAGTATGAATTAGAATTTGTATTTCATTTATTTCATGAAAAATGAATTATTTAAGAAATATTTTATTTAAAATAATCACTTATATTCGTCATATTATACTAAACAAACAGAGTCCAAGACACAATCAATCATTTTTAATTACAACTTGCAACTTCTATATAAATTTCAATTGTCCATTTCCACTTGTATTTTTTTGTGAAACTCTCCCATGGGAACTGCATTATTGGCGTGCTTCATCGAACAGCGAGCTTATTTGCTACGACATTCGCGAATGTTGCGTCCGTCAGATTTGTAAAGATGGAACCACGAACGTTTTGCCATAACATCGTGGAGCTTTTACACAGCAAAGTATAAATTCCAATAAAATCACGATAATGAAAATAAGTCAGTAATTTCACGCCAGCGAATTGTAAATTAATAACAATATTTGAACAAGCGATTATTTAATTAGCATCCATTTAATCAATTTCAAGGACCAATACAAACTATTCCAGAGTAAAATATAAAAAAAGTCTTAAATTTATGGCATTTGTACTAATTCAATCCTAAACATTTTTCACATTAATAACAATTTAGATCATCGGATCAATTTTGATCAGTCGGCACTGGTGTGAATGCCAACGGTCTTTTTAATAATATTTTTCTCTTTTTTTTTTTCCTTTTCTTTTTCTCTCCTTCCTTTTTGGATTCCTTGTGGTGTCCGGCAAGGTGGTCGACGAGCCATCAAAGGTTGCCCAGCCACTACAGGAGAAGAAGGCCAAGAGGAAGAAGATGAAAAAAAAAAAAAAAAAAAAAAAAAAAAAAAGAAGAAGAAAAGTACAAAATTAATTAAAAATTCAAAAAATATAGTTAAAAATTAGCACGTCAGCATGCATCGATTAACCAACGTCCAGCACCATCTAATTAAATTTAATCGGATGGACTAAATTTGTATGAATGTGAAAACGTTTATAATTAAATTAATTCGATTAAAATATTTAAGATTAAATTAGAATCAATGTTTTAGGATTTTTTGTAGTATTTTTCCCAATTATTCTATGACGTGCACTTGCAAAAGCAAAAATGGCTGACGAGGACGACGAGCCTCTCGGGCTTTCGGTAGTCCGGGCTCGAGAAAAGCCCACAGCCGAAATGCATTTATACGCGACGACAAACGCGGGGTTGCTTACTCCACCGCTCTCTCTCTCTCTCTCTCTCTCTCTCTCTCTCCCTTCCTTTCTCCATTTCCTCTGCAGAAGAAAATCCGAGGGAGGAGCGATGAGCATCCAGCTAGCTGATTCTTCCTCCATCGTTCGCCTCAGCATCGGTCAGCAATCATCGCCTCCTTCTTTCTCTCTCTCGCTCTCGCGCTCTCGCCATATGCAATCGCATGTTTTGGCGCATTTGGACTCGATTGTCTTCTTCTTCTTCCTTCCTTCCTTCCTTCTCTTTCGGCTCTGCTTCTGTCGAGTACTGCGTGGGTCCCGCTTCGGATTGGAATCTCAGGCGTCTGATTATGTATTGTGTTCGGGGAGCCTTGTTTCGGGGTCTCGCCCGAGCGATCGGATTGGCTGACGGGCCTCGGTGGCTTCGAGTTGCTTCTCGGCTAAGTTTTGTGTGGGAGAAGAGCGGTTTGAGATGCTGAAATTTGGACTGAGATCTGGGATCGGCATTCGCGAGCAGATTGTTTTTTTTTTCTTTACCGTTGCTTCTCCTGCTCCTGCTGCTAGTTGTTTTGTTTTGTTTTGTTTTGTTTTTTTTTTTTTTTTTTTTTTTTGGTGACGGATCTCATGGTTGTTGCGCTTTTGGGGTGATCAGTACTTGCGTGATGGCTTTCGATTTGGGAATGATTTCCGTACCGTCGTGCAGGTGGTAAGAAGTTTTCCACGACCGTGGACACGCTGAGTCAGCGGGAACCCGATTCAATGCTGGCAGCCATGTTCAGTGGGCGCCATGTGGTGTGCCGAGATCCCGACACGGTATTGATATTTCTATCTCCATGGTCCTGCATTGGGGGGACCTTCGGATTGTGATGTCTGCACTGGGTATCTCTTGCTCCGCATCTACCGGTTAATTAGTCATGAGCTGAGTTGGCTCTGTATGCTGTGATGGAAGTTCTTATCTGAAATCTAGATTCAAATATGCACATGCGCGTGTGAACTTGTACATTATACATCGATGATGGGTTGCTTGAGAGTGTGCATGCATGAGTGTGTATGAACCTGTGCATTTGTGCACTTAGGTACAGAGGTTTGTCCAAATATACTTATCCATGTTTGCTAGCATAAGACTTCGATTCCATATTCTAGGCTCATATTATTCATAATGGTGACACCTGCATGGGGTTGTCAGTTAAAGTATCGAGCGGACGAACTATGGGGTTGTTTTTATGTACAATATCCGTCGCTATCAACTTGGATATCTTGGCCTTTTGTGTTCCCTAATATGTTGCTGTTCTCATTTTGGATAAGTATATAGCGGTGGCCTTGTAATGCCTAGTCAGGCATTGTAAGTTTACTAATGGCATGGGTATTGAAAAAAACAAAGTTGTGCATGACAGCAGTTGGATTCTTAAATTGTTGGACGGAGAGAAACAGCCATCTCTCTAAAAGGTTGGTGTGTGGCAGAATTGAAGATTCTATTAATTGCACGAAAAAGCATGCCTTTCTTGTGAGATTCTACTTCCAATTAAAATCTGGGATGCTTATGGATGGAGTGGAAGTGCTGTGTTCAATTTTGAATCTTGTCTATTTCGATCTCACTAAGCTGCACTCGCCCGCTCTTTGTGTTGGAAGTGGATTGCATTGAGATTGCTACTCTTTTAGTGATGTCCACAAGTATGTAAATGGGGCTGGCTAATGCGGACAAACTTTTTCCAGGGATATGTCTTTGTTGATCGAGATGGGAAACACTTCAGACATATTCTAAACTGGTTAAGGGATGGTGTCATTCCCACTTTATCAGACTCTGACTACTCACAGCTTCTGCGTGAGGCAGAATATTATCAACTACTGGTTAGTAATCCTTACATATGTGTTTGTATATATTGGTGTACCTTGAGTATTCTCTGGAGTTTCTTATTGCAAGTTTATGCTACTTCAAGTTGGTCTATCATCAATCAGCAGAAAAGGCTTGCTTAGTCTGATTTTTCACAAACGGAAGTGAATACATATGAGTAACACTTTGATGTAGTGTCAGCCTCTTTCAATTTGTATATTTAGCACGTCAAATTTTTTCATATTACTTGCAAGATAAGCTATGGAGCATAAGTTAACAGCTTTATTTTGGATCAATCTATCAGCCTGATGTGCCTGAGGATCTTCCATGCTAGCTGCAAGTATAGTTTGCTCACCTTTTTTTTTTTCTTTCTTTTGATGTGAAGTTCCATTTGTAGGCTGGAAGTTATGTTTTCCTGTAATGTAAACAACCCCATGTATACATATACCTAATGTGGTCATGTGGATAAACTTCTGCCTTGTCCAAAAATAGTAACAATCATTTATTTAAATGTCTCCAATGTTCTTCATATCTAGTGCTGAATAAATTGGCTGCCCTCCTGAATAATGTTATCTTGGTAATTTTTTCAATTTCAGGGACTAATGGATGGAATTGATTCTGTCGTGAGTAAGAAGAGGGAAGAGGATAAGGATGAGTTGGACTCGGAACTGACAAGAACTGATATTATCAAGTGTATACAATCAGAAAAAGTCAGATTTAGGGGGGTTAATCTAGCTGGGCTTGATCTTTCCAAGCTGGTATGTTTTGCATGTTTCTGTGTCTAATAAGCACTTTCTTCCAAGCATGTCATTTTTTTCCCAGCTAATTTGATGATTTACCCTTTGATTGTATGCAGGACCTGTCATATGTAGATTTCAGCTATGCTTGTCTCAAAAATGTCTTCTTTTCGCGAGCTAATTTGCAATGTGCAAAATTCCGGGTAGGTGTAGTTCGTTAAAAATGTGAAGCATTCATTTCTTTTTTAAGAATGGCTTTCTCTCTTGACCTATGCTTTGCTCTAGCATTCTGCCAAACTTTACATGTTAATGTTCAAAATCCAACAATATGGTGAGTTCATTGAAAATGAAATCCATTATTTCAGTCTCTTACAAGTTGAACTTTGTCTACGTCACTTATTCGAATATGTCAAGCTTTCTATCTGACAATTGTGTGGTTTCCTTTTCTTTAACAACAATCTGCTGTTGTTCATGAATTTAATCCAGGATGTGGATGCTGAAGGATCCATATTTCACAATGCTACCTTGCGCGAGTAAGACACTAAAATGTGTTTTTTAACCTCTGGATTATTTGCAATCTTTATTTTGCCTTATAGATTTTGTTGTTGCCTAGGGAAGATGTGAATTTACTGGAGCCAATCTTCACGGGGCTTTATTAGCTGGTGCAAATCTTCAGAGTGCAAATCTACAAGGTAATTTTCCTTGCATTGCATTTGCTACATGTTCATATTTGGATAGGTTCATCTTGCTATGATTGGAATGTCATCTGTGACTTATTTCATGGTGCTTACCCATCCTAGTGGTATTTTTCATTCTATATCCCCAAAAATGTCACGGTATCTGTTTTGTGGATATTCTGGTATATTCTTTTCTCACATCTTCAGTATCTTACCGCTTTGATTTTATTATTGCCAACATATTTGAATTTTGTCTCAAACGAATTTTTCACCAGAATGAGATTCTCATAAAATGAGAAAAGCTTTCTGCATTTTAGATATGGAATTTGGCAACATATTCAACGCATAAATACAGCTCTCTGTAGCCTCCTGTGTTATGCAACTGATTATATGCCAGTTCTGTGTTGTTGCTTCTCCCTGTTCTTCATTTTCCCCACGAAAAAATAAAAATAAAAATTGATGTTTTAGTTTCACATTTTAGGCTGGTCCAGTTATGAGTAGTTGACCAATGTCAATATATTTGATTGGCATCTTTATGCGATTCTTAATACTTCTAATCAAACATTATTCCATGAGGAAGACGAAAGTACATTATTTTATAAACTTTGTTCGCATGGGTCAAGTTGTGGTTTTTCCACAACAACTAAAGTTAAAGTGGAGTCGATTGACTTGAAATTGGGCTTGGATTTGACTCTCTATGATCAAAATGCCATGTTGAATATGAGATCATCTTTTGGGGATAGTGATGTTTTTTGCATGAATGGATGCTAGTTCCCTTATTGTTCTCAACTTCGTTGATGTGTATGAAGCTGCGTTAATATTTAGTGAGGCTGAAGAGGACTGCCTTTCTTTTAGCAGCAGTGGTCCTATATTACTTAAAATGAATTGTAGCTGGTGCTGATATTGAGATTAAAGGATATAAATTTTCTTGGCAGATGCCTGTCTGATTGAATGTAGCTTCTGTGGAGCAGACTTGCGATCCGCACATCTGCAGGTTTGATATCTGCTTACATCCTGCATGGGCAGCTCCATTTAGAACTCTGGATTTTGTAATTGTATGCTATGCTTATAAGCTTATAACGCATGTTCTCTTTGGTCTAGTGTCTGCTAGGAACTGGTGGAATCACTTCCTATATGCTATTTGCATTTCTTCAGCCAATCACTGTTGCCCTTAGGCATTAAAATTACTTTGATGGTCATGTGCATATTAACTCGAAACAATTGGATTCTCTATCTGAAATCTTGTTAAGTCCTCAAATCATTCAGGACCGGCCTACTTGTTATTTCAAGTCAGTTTCATGCGTTACCTTGCCATCCTCTTATTGACAACACTGAGGACTGTACAGGTTGCACTGGTTGATTAAAATTCGAGGAATTGTGTCTACCAAGTTTCTGACAAATTTTGATACTATGAACAGTACTATCATATCCTGGAAACTTCAGATCTCAATGTTAGAGGGGAGAAGAATGACAAAGGGTGCGTTTGGGAGAGCCTTTGGCGAAAACCTTTGGGGAAATGCAAATGACTTTAGGAAGGGATTTTCATAATGCAAATAGTGTTTGGAAAAATGTTATTGAAAAATGCATGGGAAGCATCATTGGTTTGAATGATATTTGGACAAAATTACACTTGTAAAGGACTTTAATCATATCTTTCAAATAAAATAACATAAAATAAGAAAAAGAAAATTGAAGCTTGGCAACTGGCAGCGCTCAGGCGATGGCTGGACGCCGGTGAAATAGATCTGGCACTAGCGGTCAAATCTGACCTCGCTTGTGTCGTGAGTGGGTGAGGGTAAAACTGGAATTTGGTAAATTTAATGAGGACAAAATTGGAAAGAAAAAAACCATTAGCATTTTGGAAATGCTCAAAGCCAAACTAGATAGAACTTGTATTGGGTTAAGGGACTTTGGAAGTGCTGGCTTTGGCTCAGAGGCTTTAGAAATTTCTTGCCAAACACCTTAATTTTGTCAAAGGCCTTTAGAAGCTTAAAGCCCATTTCCATAGTCCAAGCAAACACAGCCAAAGATCATCTGAAATGTTACAGTTTAGTTGACGGGCTCTTGATGTAACTTAGCTGTTATATGTGAAGCTTATGTGACCATCGTGCTGTTATCAATAGCAAAAAATGATTATCTTGTTTCTTTTTTCTATTTGAGGAGGAACATTGAGATTCTTCAGTTCATTGTTTTCCGACTGTTGTGTGGTACAAATGACTACTGATATTTATTAAATGTGGTATTGCGATAGTCCATGCCTAGAGAGTTGATGCTTTACTTTACAAACAAACCTTCAGACTGCTGATTTAACCAATGCCAACTTAGAGGGAGCCAATTTGGAGGGAGCCAACTTAAAGGTAAATGTTCCTTTCATTATCTTGATTGTATTTCTTAAATTGATGGTTTCATCCTTGCAATCCAACAAGCACTCTGGATCACCTTTTTCTTTTTTGGTTGAAACGATAAAAGGTTGCTTTCATTCTTCAGCAATCCGATATGCTAAGAGTTTAGGTGTATTATAATGCTTCCGTTGTCAGGAGAGACACCTTATGTAAAACGAACCACGCCTTGTCTGATTTATCAAACAAATATCATAAATCAATTGGTGGATATTTCTGGCCTTACTTTATTGAGCTTTTGGTCATGGCTTGTCTTGCATGATCTTCAGGGGGCTAAATTAAGCAATGCAAATTTAAGAGGTGCAAACCTGCAAAGAGCATACCTACGCCATGTAGATCTTCGAGAGACGGTGAGTAACAGTAGTTTTTCAATATTTGGTCATCCTTTCTCATGATTCTCAGCGTGACAATAAATCCTCCATTCATGTTGTATCCATTAGATAGAACCAAGCGGAGTGTGCTGATCTTCTGTGACTTCATTGTTGTCTTTTTGAGGGAAGTACATTTTGTGTATGGTGCATTGCATTCTTGCTATACGAATACTTCTTTAAGGACAACTGGAATGTAGATTCCCATTGAGCGACTCATTTATAGTCAAGTTTTTTTTTTGGGGGTCGAAAGTAGTCTAAGGTTAATTTGCAGAATTAATTAGTGAAGTTCTTGGATTAATGTCGACAACTTTTTTTTAATTCCCATTCCTCTGTCATCTGGAAAAGGTGGGATGGATGTGATTTTGGCTGCATTTACTATCTGGATGCTACTTGGTACGCAACTATCATAACATAGATGATGAAAAGTTGAGTAAATTGCCTTAATTTCTTTCTTATTTTTCCACTTCAAAAGACTTACATCCATTGTGCATGTCATCACTGCTCTTGATTCTCCATTTGTTGCATTCATATGGTTGAAAGCCCTCTTGGATGAGTGCCTCCTTCCCCTTCTTCTGCTCTTGTCTTTATTCCCTTTGCTCCCTCAATATATGAAGGCAAAAGAAAAAGGGTGTTAAACAGGAAATGGAAATTGAGAAAAGAGATCCCCCTCTATTTGGGCCTTCTTGCCTTCTGTGAGAGATGCATATTGGCAATATTGTCTATTCTCCTTTTGTCTTGACGTTTACCAGCTCAGTGTTTGATCTCCTCCTATATTATATCTTTTGCAGCATTTGGAAGGTGCAAAGCTTGATGGTGCCAATTTGCTTGGGGCGATTAGATAACTGTGGAGATTATGAAAAGCTTGTATAGGTTGACCTCTTATTTATTTCCGCCAATGACATTGGCGATCTCTTGTATACTGACGTCTACTCTATTTTAGGTGAGAGAATAAACATGTTCTGGCTATCGGCTGATGTAGATATTTATATTTGTTGCCTACGTTATCGTTGTAGTTGAGCCGACTCATTAGGTGTTTCCTTCTACTTTTCTTATACATAAAAGGATTGGGATCGTTAGGGGCTTGTCGCTATGTCAAGTGTAAGTAGAGTTTTAGTGGATTCAAAAAGGCATTCTTGGTCATGAAGTTGGATTCCTGAATGGCCCACAATTTTCAGACTTACCCTTTTTCCTTAGCTTTTTTGGCATATGGTAAAGCCAATCTTTTGGGCATGATCGTCAATTTAGTAGTGGCTTTCAGTTTTTGGTTTGGAGAGCCAAAACACAGGGTAGAAGTTTTATCGTTTGATTTTCCACTGGCTTTTCTAATGCCAAACAACGGCGCGGATCTGAAGTTGAAGCAAAAGCTGTGGTTAAATATGTACCAAACGTCAATGTCTTTGTACTAGGATTAACTTTGTGACCGGAACATTTTGGTTTATGTCAAACCATTTAGTCATGAAGACTAAACTGTCTTTTCAAATTGTTGGTAAGTACCTCGTTTTCCTAAACTCGGTACCAGTTGCTCAAAATACTGATGGGAACGGTGGATGAATGGGGACCAGATTCAGATCTTAGCAGATTGCGTTGTAGCTGTCAATTTGTGAACGAGTCTAGACTAGTTTCGTGAAAATGGGTTAGTGACTCATTTTTTAACTCATATTTTATGGACTTGATTGTTATATTGATTAGTTTAATAAATAGGTAATAAATAAGTTTAGAATAATAATTTCTAAAATATGAGTGTTAAATGGATTTATAAATTATTTAGATTTAGTTCACTTTTATGATTCTTTTTTATTTTTTTCTTGCTCTCGCTCGATTTTTTACACGTTCACTCCATTCTCTTATTTTAGTTTTACTGAGTTTTTCTAAATTGAGTTAAATATCGAAGTGTTTAATCAAGATACGTAAAATGAGTTAATTTGGATCGGATTATTTTCAACTCGATCTATGTTTTTGACAGATTTAGTCTGGAACACGACCGGGGACCCATTTCCCTACCCCCCTTTCTCTTTCCCCGAACGGGAAATCTGGGAACTTGAAATGCACGTAATCCAATGGTCGGTGGACGACAATGGTCGGTGGACGCTTCCCCAGAGAGAATATAAATTAGTGCTAGTCGGTAACTAATATATACAATTGAGACAATCAAGAGGTGGATAATTTTATTTTATAGCACAGCATCAGATTCCCTGCTTAGTGCTCCCCCATGAGGCCACGCAGGGTTTGAATCGAACCCTTGCATTGCCTATAAATAGAGGACATTGTTGGCTTCAAACTTTCATCACATTCAATTCCATCAAAAACCAAGCACTCGCAGAACAAAACACTCGAGAGAGAGAGAGGAAATGGCAGGAATCATTCACAAGATTGAGGAGGCCCTCCACATGGGAGGCCACAAGAAGGAGGAGGAACACAAGCCGGAGGGGCATGACCACCCCAAGCCCGAAGAGCACAAGCCAGAGGGCCACGGCCATGGCCACGACCACAAGGTGGAGCACCACGGAGAGGATCACAAGAAAGAGGGGTTGGTGGAGAAGATCAAGGACAAGATCCACAGCGACGATCACGGTGACATGATGGAAAAGAAGAAGAAGAAGAAGGACAAGAAGAAGCGTGAGCACGGCCATGAACATGAGCATGGCCACAGCAGCAGCAGCAGCAGTGACAGCGATAGCGATTGAGTTATTAGGTAAACTATAAAATGCTAGTTGCAATGTCGTGTCACTGTGGTAATAAGTGCATTTTTCTTTGTGGGTACTAAGTTTGATAGATATGAGATAATAATTATCACGCAATCTCTCTATCTATGATAAAAGTCCATCGTATTGTTAGCATCATTTATGATGAACAATATTTTCGCCAAGGAAAATCCTCACTTATCATAATGCAATTATCATAACTTGGAAACAATTATCGTAACCAGAATGATTATGGCTTAATCGATCTTGTAATTTGACAATTTTGGGGCTGATCTTTGGTGTTGCAGTTGACCAGCAGTGTCGCAGTAAAGAGCACGTCAACGTTCTTGGGCTCGTCTCCTTCAGTTAGCCCCAGAGCTGGTGAAAATAAGGAGACAAGAAAAAAACATCAATGTCGTCCAGATTGTCCTCTTTCTAGTCTTATTTTGTTAAAATTTATGTTGTGACGGATCTAGATGTGCTCGTGTGACATCCAAGGACTGTCAACATTGTTCACCATGTCGTGCCTATTGTGCCATTTTCAGACAACAAATGTGTAGTTTGATTGGTTTCTTCAAATGTTGTCCGCTTACAATGGTAATTTGTTACGAATGTTGACAACTTTTTAATGACCAAACAAATCGTAGGTAAGTTACTCCAATAAAAACTGGTGACATGAATTAAATTGGAAACTTAATTAAAAAGAGTTGGGAATTAATCGGATTAAGTCTGGTAATTCGATATAAAAGTTGATAACGTTTGTAAACTACGGAAGTTGGCGACTTGTTATGAAAGTTGGTGATTTTGAAACAACATCATAAACCTCCATAAGTGATTTGAATCAGAGTTGGTAGTCCGTAATTAGTCTGTAATTCGAGAAAATTGAAAAATCACTCGTATTGAGATTGGTAAATTTTTGTAAGAGTCAGTTGCTTTAACTCGTTGATGAGTTACGCAAATGAAAATCGGTGGCTTATTTTTTGGAAACGATTGTTAACTCAATAAAATCATATAAAAGCATTAGTAATTTTGATACAAATATTGATAATTTCTGAAATGTTATCGGATAAGTAGAGGTGGCAAAATAGGTTATGACCTATATGTCAACTCTCATATTTAATGGCTAAGGTGATACATGGGTTGCCTAAAATTTGGAATACAAGTCGGAATGGATCTAATGAATTAAAGACCAACCAATTATTGATTCCAGTGAGTTTGCAAATAACTCAGTTTCAACCCTTTTAATGAAAGAGTAATGCCAAGACTCCGTTTATTTCGCAGTAAATGTATTATTTAGAAAAATTTTCTACAAATAATTCTTGTATTACTTACAAAAATAAAAAGAAAATGAAAAATATATTCATCATCCACAAAAATATCTAAATATAAATTGTTGTTGGTAATGAAAATATTTTTGATTGAGTAATTATTTTAAGTGATACAAGCAATCATTTTTTAAGAAATTATTTTTCAAATTATTTATTTTTTACGAAATAAATGGAACCTAAGGTTGTGTAGTTTGTATTGTATGATGTTAGGCTGAGAATATTGGAATTCTTCTAGGAAATGGGTACTTTCGTAGAAACTGGTGGTTCGGCCAAAAAAATAAAATTTTGACGCTATAATATTTCACAAACTGCTGTCCATCTCCAGCTATACATGAAATATTGAAAACTCTCTTCTGGAATCTTGTTTTTTTAACAAAAAAATGCTGGCCAAATCAAAAAAAATATCGAAAGCTCTATTCTTAGGGCTCAAGTCGGGCAAGATGGGAGGTTTACTTTGCTTAATACCAGACATAAGAAAACGTTTAGACAATCGAACAACTCCTGGTTTTGCAAAGTCAGAAATCAACTTCCGAGTACACACCAGCTCCCTCGTCGACTGGTGAGCTGATCCATGGAGTTGCTCGTTCTTCGGAGGCACCGAAATAGACATCCAAGTACATGCCGCATATGTCTATCCAAACTAGAATGCTCATGACAACGTAGATAAAACGTCATGCTCGGGTGTGTCTCAGATTGGGTTTATAAGTCCGGGGAAACGAACACATGCTTGGCTTCGCTTGTTTCCGGAAATCGAATGATTTGAATAACATATTCTTAAAGACGATTTTTTATATCACTTACGAAAATAAACAAACGAAAGTATTTTCATTGTCAATGAAAATGTTCTATATAAGTCATTGTCGATAGGGGCGTTAGAATTGAGCTAGAAAATTGAATCAAACTGAATTTTTGCGAATTTAAGTTGGAATAATTAAAAAGATAACCTTTTTTTTTTTTTAATTTTGGTTTGGTACAATTGAATGGAAAATCTCCTCTCTTCTTAATATTGCAATTTACACAATCTCTCTATTTACATTAAATTTCTTTTTAGTATTTCAAAAAAGAAAATCAAAATTCCGATCTCAATTGAATTGAATCAAGTCTTCAGTTTGGGGCACAGTTCGATTCAAAGTTAATGCATACCCAGATCGTTTGGTGAAAATCCTAATCAAACCGAATCAAATCATGACACTCTTCATTGTCGATAATAAAAAACATTTTCAATCAATTAATTATTTCAAGCGATACAAATAATTAATTTTTTTGAAAAAAAATGTTCTCAAAATTATTCATTTTTCCTCAAAACAAACAGAACCAGAAATACATTAAGGTTGTAGAAGGTCGATATCAGCTGAGAGAATCGGGGGCACCAAGCGGACGTCGCAGCCAGAACATCCGATTTTGTAATGTTTCTCAAACGCAGCATTTTGTTGCTGTCACCGAAGCCGTCCGTGAACTAAGTCTGATTTTCCATCTGGCAACAGAATGCGTCTAACAAAGCGGGTCGTGGTTTGACCAAAAAAAAAAAAAGCGGGTCGTGGGGGCAGACTCCAAATGGACATGCGAATTGTAAGAGATGATCTGTCGATTCGAGAAAGAGTCCAATCGCTAATGATTTATCCATCATTTGGGGGACTGGCAAAAACCCCTAAAATAACAATCAAAATTAGACCAATTGCATATAATAAAAGATTTCATTTTTGTACATAGTTTAATGCAATGACCGTATAGGATAATATAATTCTTAGCATTGTTGCTTTAGGATTCTCCCTCTCTCTCTCGGTGCCTGGATGGTTTACTATGTTTTAGACAAGATCAATGTCTTTACCATTTCTCACATGACAATATAGTTCTAAGGAAGAAAAACAAAACACACACATGTTAACATGAAGCGATGCGACAAAATGCTAACATAATTATTCAATAAGATAGGCCGTTTTTCTGAAGGTTAATATTACGATCCCAAACTAATTTTTTTATTACCAAAAAGCTTCAAATTAATACACATGTGATAAATTTATCATCAATTAATTTTTTTATCACAAAAATTTAAAATTAATATATTTGCGACAAATTTATCTCAAGCTAACCGATACATTTTTAATGAACTTAACCTCAATTAATTTCAGTTAAATTTGATTAATATTACAAAAAAATTATACAATTGTTATACATCCCCAAATCGGTACACCCTTTAATTGTCACACATAATTCCATTCAATAATTTAGCCGTAAAATTTAACATAAATTAGCGGAGACTAAATTTATTATAAGTGCGCCAATTTAGAATTTTTTTTACAATATTAGTCCTTTTTTGAACCAATGCATCAGAAAATATGAGCCAGTTTTAGTGCATCCTGACTAGTCTGCCTTCCCGGCCAATCTTAAGGATGCGCTTTCTGCTTCCGCCCCGTGCATCCCGGAACGAGGCTTGAAATCAAGGTCGCCTCGCCGGTCGACGAAACTCCCCTCGCCACGCGAGGACACGTCACGTGCTGGTAATTAGAGATCAGAGAATACTCGCCCGACTTTGTAAACCACGCCGGACTTCGATGCTCTCGGCCACGTCAGAGAAAAGATCTCGCCGTGTTGTGAGCGGGAGTTCGGTCCTAGCGATGGACCGGTATCGCATCCGACGACGACGACGACGACAGCAACCGGGCCCCACGATCTCTGATTGGTGCTCCAATGCAAATCGACCAATGCAATCAATCAACGCACGTGGGACCCATCTCCGGTAGAATTTTGCGAAACCAGAAAACTCCATATGGCAAGACAAGGCGAAGGCGTTTTAGCAACTATATGTCATTCGGCAACGGCAGCCTCTGCCAACCGAGACCCGTCGGTCCTCCCTCTCGTTTTCTTCTTTTTTGCACCATTTCTCGAGTGCAGATCTATAATGCCTCGTCCCCTGTCGTTGTCATGATGGAATGGACAAATTCCGACGATTGGACCTGCTCCCTTCTTTGGGAAAAGACATGGTCAACTTGGCAAAAAAGGAATTTTCTGGACAACCGTCATCAAATTTTTCCCCCAGAAATCCTTAAGTAAATATATAACATGTACCGGTTCAATTCAAACTGCGTGTGTGTCGGAGTCAGTCTCAGCGACCCATTTTGGCCAACGGTTGCTAAATATAGAAAATGGAAGGAAAAGGACCTTAATCGAATGAAAATTAGGGCTGTCGCCTTCCTAAATCAACAAAAGCATCTTCTTATTTCTACGTTTCACACTGTACCATACCGTATTGCCCTTTCTCACAATCTTTTCAATAGTATTTTTAAAATGATTAATATTACGAAAAATCACAAACTAATTTAATTATGACAAATTTACTCTAAACTAATTTTTGATCACCAAATATTATAAACTAATACATAAATTTATCATAAACTATTTTTTTACACATCTACCATATATTAGTTTCTATTAAATATATTTTTCACAAACTAATACACATATATCAGATGAAGGGTAAAATCCAAAACTAGTATATTTGTCAATTGCTTGATAATAAAATTTAACGAAAATTAATAAAAAAAAATAGATTTATTATAGATTAACCTATTCTGAGTTTTTAATGATCTCAAAATCAATTTCGAGTAAAAGTATGCTAGTTTAGAGTTTTGCTTGGTATTAAAAAAATTTATTAGTCAGATTATCGAGGAAGGAGTCGGCATTGTACTCAACACCAGCACGCGGCGGCCCGCCATGCGCTGCTGCCCTCCGTCTTCTACCTTCTTTAAAACCATCCCCGCCTCGCATCTTTCTCTTTATCTCACAGTTCACTTCCCGCTCTTCGGGTCTGGACTCTTCCTTCAAGACCCGGAGGGGAGGGAACAAAGAAGAAGCTCCTTCGCCGATCAGCGCGCGATCCCCCGCCGCCGCCGCCGCCGCGTCGTCTCGCTCGCGACGTCTTACCGGCTGTCGTTCTCGGGAAGCGCCGACGACGTGAATTCTCTCGACTGTAATTCGGTTCAGAATGGACAGGCTCATAAGCTTGGAGCCGTCGAACACGGTCGTCATCCGGATCGAGCCGGGACAGAAGTGCTGCGGCGAGCTCACCCTGCGTAACGTGATGCACACCATGCCGGTCGCGTTCAAGCTCCAGCCGGAGAACAAGAGCCGCTACACGGTGAAGCCGCACTCGGGGATCATCGCCCCGCTCTCGACGCTGGCCGTGGAAATCACCTTTCACTTCCCGCCCGGCTCTGCCCTCCCGTTCCCGGAATGCGACGACCTGTTCCTCCTCCACAGCGTCGTGGCCCCCGGCGCGGCGGTGAGGAGCTCCGGCTCCGCGTTCGAGGTCCCCAGCGATTGGTTCGCCGCCAGGAAGAAGCAAGTGTTCATCGACAGCGGCCTGAGGGTCGTGTTCGTCGGCTCGCCGGTCGTGGTTCGGCTCGTGGCGGAAGGCTTGATGGACGAGATGAGGGAGGTGATGGAGCGGAGCGACCCGGCTTGGAAGATCGTGGACTCCGTCGACAAGCACGGCGAGACGTTGCTCCACCTGGCCATCGCGCAGGGCCGACCCGACCTCGTACAGTTGCTTCTTGAATTCGAGCCGAGCCTGGAGGCTCCTAACCGATCGTTGGGATACAGCCCGCTCGAGGCGGCGGCTGCCGCCGGACAGACTCTGATCGCGGAGCTCCTGTTGGCTCGGCGAGCGAGCATTGAACGGTCGGAGACGTCGAACCGGGGCCCCGTTCACCTCGCCACGGGCGGTGGACATACGGAGGTGTTGAAGCTCCTCTTGCTGAAAGGAGCCGACCTGAATGCTCTCACCAAGGACGGCAAGACGGCCTTGCACATCGCCGTGGAGGAGCAGAGAAGGGATTGCGCGAGGCTCTTATTGAGCGGCGGAGCCAAGCCCGACGTGCATGACGGCAAAGACGGCGACACGCCTCTGCACATTGCGGCGAGCTATGGGGACGAGAGCATGGTGAAGCTCCTGCTGCAGAAAGGAGCCAACAAAGACGTCCGCAACAGGAGCGGCAAGACCGCCTACGACGTCGCGGCGGAGCACGGCCACGCGAAGCTCTTCGACGCCCTGAAGTTAGGGGACAGGCTGTGCGCGGCGGCGAGGAAAGGAGAAGCGCGGCAGATCCACCGGCTTCTCGAGAACGGGGCCGCGATCAACGGCCGCGACCAGCACGGGTGGACGGCGCTGCACCGCGCCTCGTTCAAGGGACACACCGAGGCGGTCAGGGCTCTGCTCGAGAAGGGAATCGACATCGACGCGAAGGACGAAGACAGATACACGGCCTTGCACTGCGCGACCGAGTCGGGGCACACGGAGGTGGTGGAGCTGCTAGTGAAGAAAGGCGCCGACGCGGAGGCAAGGACCAACAAGGGCCTGAGCGCCCTACAAATCGCTGAGTCGCTGGCTTACGCTGGGATCTCGAGGGTACTCGGGCACGGCGGCGCATGCAAGGACGGGAGCACCCATATCGCGGGCGGTGCCGCTTCGCTCCTGGGTGGCGTCGGAGGAGGATCCTTGGGTCGAGATGCCGAATGCGGAGAGCTAAAGAAGAGGCAGATCAGTCGGAGAAGAAAGGGACTTCGCGGCAGCTTCGATTTGTCAAGGCAAATTGCTGTGCTCTAATCTAAGGACTAGGATTGAATTTGGCATAATTTCTGCACATTCTAATTCTTGATTAGGCTCTGTCTATTGATTCCTTTTTTCACAGCAGGAGTTGGTGTGGTAGGAGTTCCTACCTGTAGATTCATTCAGTACATTGTGTCCATTTCTGTAGCCCTAGTTTGAGCCATGCTAATCCTAAGTTCGTACGAAAGATTGGCGTAGATAAAGGTGGCGCCCTGTTCTTAATCGGTTAATCTTCGATTGTAATCTTGATCGATGAGTTGCTGATTTTCTGGGATCGATCGGTTGTACGGTGGTCTGATGGCATTTGCGGATGGTATTTTGTTAAAAGTAGGCTTGATGATCAAGGGGCACTTTTCTCTTGCCTGCGCCGCTCTGGGAAAGTTCTCATGGAAGCTTAAATTAGCTTGGTTTAGCCATCCATGGTGTGTGATTTATGTTCTCTTGCAACTTAGTGCATTCGGTTCATACGGTTAAATCGAATGATTTATGGCTATTATATTAAGACTAATCTTACATCAAAATTAATTAATCCGTGACCATTGCATTAAAAGTGATTGAGCCGGCGGATCTAATTGTCAGGCCTTCCAATCCATTGGCCCTTTTGGCAAATATGGTCCATTAGGCTAAGTAAGGTTAATTTATTTCACAAAAAATACACGTTTTGAAAAATATATTTTTAAAACGATATATTTGGATAATTAGTCAATAATTTTTTTTATTATTGATAATAATTTATGCTTAAACGTTTTCACGGATGATAAAAAAATATTTTTCATTTATTTATATTTGTAAGTGAAATAAATGATTATTTTTGAGAAAATATTTTTCAAATCATTCATTTTTTGTAAAAACAAATAAATCCTAAGCTTGTTGGTTCAAGATGACTGGCGTATAGATGTTTGTATAGGCGATTTCCATCTCTCCAACTGATGTCTTCAGAAATTAACAGGTGGGTGTCATTTTGAAATTTTTCGGTCCTCAAGGGTTCAAAATGGGACAGGCCCAAGTCATGATGTTGCTATAAAAAAACTTGTTGGCTAGAGATTTTCCAACTTTTTGATCAATAAGAAACTCTTGATTTTCTCCCCCTAGATTATATCTCTATTTTCAGAGGCATCCTTTTAATGATATGTATAGCAATGATATCATGTGTCATGCTAACGTGATATATATAATTAGATCAATCATATTATCATTTTATTTTTTATATGTGATTATCCACTTTAGAGATTTCAAAATATTTCGCTTAATTGACTTGATAATATCAAGCACTAGAATGACAAGAAAGGCTATTAATATAGTATCAAAAAATCCCGTGTCGAGTTAGAAACTTCTTTATATCATACTTTGAATTCCCGTGTCGAGTTAGAAACTTCTTTTTATCATACTTTGAATAACACACACATATATAACCCCTGTGGTTGCACCAGTTCCCGTGTGAATTAACCAATTACTAACCTTTTTTCTTTCAAAGGATGATATAGAAAAGGATGCGGTCACTGTACTCTATATATCACACTTTTTTGGGGCTAAGGTCTACGTACGCATACTCTATACTCTTCATTGCTTAGAAACCATGCAATGTGTAAAATAGGATCTAACATTGATTCTTGATTAAACAGTTTAAATTATACTGAAGACCAATCTAAGAAAAAGATTTGTTATTGGCATACGGGCTATGCCTAGCATCTAATATAATAAATTTGTCCAAAAAGTCTTAATCTTTTGTATAGCGGCTAATTTAGTCTTAAACCTTTCAATTGTGTTAATTTAGTCCTAAAATTTTTAATGATTTGCTAATTTAGTCATTCTGGCTAATTTATGAAATTACTAACATGAACACTAGTTAGTCTATATAGTATGGTCGATGCTAACATATAGAATGTTTGAAAGTTTTTAAAAAAAATTATAAATTTCTCATTATTTTATTTTGTTATTTATTAAGGGCCATTGGCCGAGGGGCTAGGCGAGGGGGGTTTTGGCTCTCATTGCAGCCCTTACCAACCTTAGGCGAGGTCGTGATGCTTTACCTAGATCTAGGCAAGCATTGTGACCCTTGCTTGTTGGCTGGCAAGGGCTGCGACAACCTTGCCTACTGGTGGCCCTCCTTCTTGGCCCTCAACAACAATGATGATGATAATAATAAGTAAAACAAAGAAAAAAACAAATAGAGAATACAAATTTAATAAATTCAAAAAAATTCCATAAAATTATTGACGTTAACACCGATTATGCTATGTAAAATGATCAATGTCCACGTAAGCAATTTCTACCAAATTTGGCTAGAAGGATCATGACACCCTCATTTAGGGGTTGGTAGGCTCACCGAGCCTCAAGTCCTAAACATTAAGAAAAGAGAAACAAAATAAAATTAAAAAATATCAAAAAATCATCTGTATCAATACAGACCTTGCCATGTAGGCAATTGGCCAGAAGAATTAAATTGATCAATCATCAAAATATTTATGGCTAAATTAATGCCACTAATTTAGCACTTAATTGATTGCCATCACATCATCTAACATATCAATTTCTTTTTTTTTTGGTCAGTCCTACTCTATTCCTACTCTACATTCACTCTAAGACTTTTGCCCTGCCTCTTGTAGGACGTGAGAGTCGAAACCCACTCCTGAAACTTACGCGTCTCCATCCCATCCCCCCTTGAGAATGTGGGGATTTGAACCCCTCACCTCCCCCTTCCATGTTGGAAGGGTAGTCACTGGGGCGAATCCCAGTGGTTAACATATCAATTTCACAAGCCCAGTTTTAGTGCACTTAACATATCATTTCTTTCGGTGGTCACTTTTCCAACATGGAAGAAGGAGGTGAGGGGTTCAAATCCCCACATTCGGGGGGTGGGGTGGGGTGGGGATGCGTAAGTTTCAGAAGTGGGTTTCGACTCCCACGCCCCCTAAGAAATAGGGCAAAAGTTTGAGAGTGAGTGTAGAGTATGAATAAAGTAGGACTGAAAAAAAAAAAAAATATCATCTCTTAATTGCTGTCACGTGACTGCAGCATTGGCTGATATCATTTTTGTTTTTTAGACTTAATCACATGTCAGACCCATTTCGTGCTCCACCAAAGCCCCCGGCTCCTGGCTACTTCACCTCCACACCCTGTTCATGTGTACCAATTGTCGGACGAACCGTGAACAGAATGACCAAAAGATGTCAGAGACGAATCTCCCAAAATATCAACCAAAGCCAGATATGCATAACAAGCTGTCTATACGTAGCTACAGAAAAGAGAGAGAGAGAGAGAGAGAGAGGCCCAACCTGTACTCTCTACAAAGCCCACCAGCATCCGCCCGCAATCCGGATCGCATCGCGTGCAATGTCGCGACCGCTTTAGGCCCCTACCGATGCCAATAGGCATTACCCGGCAGGGCCGAAACGAGCAATCCATCGAATGCCTAGCCTAGCTATTCGCAACCACCGAATCCGATATACATGGATCACGATGAGAAACTTGTTCGCTCGATGATCATAGCTTTCGTTTCAGATCTTCAGGAGAAAGCTTATAGCTTGGACGGTTCAATGACCAAGTGCCATCTATAAGCTACAACTTCAAGCATGAGCAACGACTCATTAGCTAGCATGAGCTAACAAGCTCATACGCGAATTGCTCCAACTCTAGAGGAGAGATTAGACTAGCGGTATCTCTCATTCCGTAAAGACAGATCAGGTCTTTATAGATGAAAAAAGAAGAAACCAATCTCGATCGACACTGCTCGCCGTCTTATCAAGCGCCTACCTCGTCGAACAACACCGAAATCTCGACAGGATCTTCCTCATTCATTAGGACCGGACATCCCCTTTTATTGTTACGTAAGATAAATGCTACAAAGTACACAGTCGCTATCCGTTGCTGGTGGGATGATGAGCGCAGCCAGGAGGGCACATAGCCAGAGGGTTGGTGATGAAAGCTAAGGGCTAAACTCTTATCTGGTAGCTGAAACTTTGACGTTGATCCTCGCTCTTCTTGTTTATTTTTTCCTTTTGGGGTGCGGGGTTGGTGGATTTAGGTTTTACCAAGTCTACACCTACTCACCCCGGTGAGATGACTTTGCGGATCACTTGAATTCAATGGACATCATGAAAAAATGAAATCACCAACCAACAATTTTGGCAGGATTCTTTAGGGTTTGGGAAAGTGACTCGAGGGTGGTCAACCGTTTCTACCAAAGACCAGGGAGATTTAGTTGGAGCAATCCCACTTTCATCTGTTCATGCACTAAATGAAAAAGAAGAAGATACTGAGCGATGCTTTCTCCGTCCGGATCGGAGAAAAAGTCCCTGGGTCAAACTAAATGGAAAATAATAAGCCTAATTTCTTTAAAAAAACTCCTAACTTTAACTCTAATCCCAATTCTACTTCGAACTTTTTATTTTATCGAAAAAAGTCACTAACTTTCACCATAGTTTCAAGTTTGCTCCCATGTAAAAAGATTGCCACTAATTTCTTTAGAATTATCTATATCAAAGCCAATTAGAGATTCATTATCAAACATAGTTGATGACCATTTTTGGATGCGGGGGCAAATTTGAGGTTAAACTGAAAGTTCGTGATTTATTTCGTGGCAAAAAAAAAAGGAGTTAGGACAGAATTGCGATGGGAACAAAACGCAGGGGTTTCCAGGGAATTAGGCCGAAAAGAAAAATGATGATGCCTCCAAACGTGGATGGAGAGAGAAAAGTATGGCCAACTAAATTAAATAAATTTTCTCTGTTTTACATGCACATAAGCATGATGATGGCACATATTGAAGTGTGTACGTAAAGACAAGAGAGGGGAGGAAAGTGCGGACGGAGAAAACAAAGGCAAAGGAGTCAAATGGTTTAGTTGGGAGAAAAGGACTGAAGAAGTAGATTATGCGAAAAGAGCAAGGAATTGAAACAGGGTGGTTGATTACTCACTTGAATTGGAGCTGAGTTTCGATTATTTGGTTGTCAAAGAAATCAGATAAATTAAAATGTTTTTTTCCCTATAATTAGCACCTTATTATTCTAATACTTACCTATCTGATTTGACCGATGAACGCCACTTGTGTTATATCGTAAGCACATTTAGAACGTACAAAATTCTAACTAAGAAAATGCGGTAGTCGACGGATGGGTGGGTAGGTTAAGGAAGGTATGGAGAAATTGCATATAAAAATAGGCGGCGAGAGGTACCTATTCTTGTCTTATTACCTTACCAACCTCCATTTGAGAGAACTCGGGTGCAATTCTTGAAACGGTAGCAACTGGGATTCTATGCTTAAAATTGATAAATATTAAATTATCATCGCTTGATCGGAAAAAAAAAAAAAAAAGAAGGGAAAATTTTCATCCGGGAAAAACAAGGACATTACATATTTAGATTCCATTCTTGTAAGAATCCTAATATCATTAAAGAAAAAAAAAACTTCAGTGAAAATTCGATATGGACATTAAATTAATTTTTATTTTATAATAGTATCACAATAAGACATGCACTATGCTTATTCTCTATCACTTTTTTTAGATGCTGCCCTATTGCTTCTTCTTTTATTTTCAGTCCATTTCTGACATTAGCAGTGCACGGAGTAGCAAAAGGAGGAAAAAAAAAAAAATGCTCCCTTCATTTTATACATTAAATTACAGCTTAATCCCGTTCCGACTCATTAAAAGTACATCGTATATCAGTGATATATTTGATATTTTAAGCGTGGACACCCAACTTAAAATGAGAAATTGGCCTTACATATTATAAAGAAGAGGAGAAAATTCCCCCAAAAAGAAAAGAAGTGAAAGCGCAGCATCAACCGACACGATCCTCAAAGGTAAACGAACAAACGAGGACATGTGGGGAGCGAGTGCGATCGAACATGGTCATGGTCGTGCGAGATCGAGGGGCGCCACTGCCCCATTTTTTTTTTTTTTTTTTTTTGCCACTGCCAGTTGGTCTGCTGTAATTACCGCTTGGCACCGACAGTTCGGGGGTTTCCACTCAACTGCCGATCCTCTCTTTTTTTAGTATTTTTATTGCATGTTTTTGGGTAAATTCACGATCAAACTTCTGCCTTACCATCGAACCAGAACGAGAGAGCAACATGATGTTTACTTTTACTGCAAGGAACGCACGTATGGCCCATGCGAGAATGAGAGTGTTGCTTGCTTCTTGTTTGCTCCATCTTTGACCAAACTTTCACCACCCCCAGATAGGAACCAGATCGGTTTTTTTTTTTTTTTCTGATGTCGGATCGAAGCCTTCCTCTAGGCTCTCCCTCATGTAGGAACGAAGACCACATTTGCTTCTTAATCTTGCGCCCTCGTGTTCGCGTACATATCGAAATATACCCATTATTTAATTTACCCCATCAGGCAATTTTATATGTAAACATCGAGCGTGAATTAAATCATTTGTCATCTTTTGAAATTAGAATTAGATAATGGGAAATGAAATTTCGGTATACATATGTTGTTTTTGAAAAAAGAAAAGGATAACATCAAATTAATGGGCCATCCCGATGTGTTTTGAAATAAAGAGCTTGTGCCTTGCCATATGTTGAAGTTTGCTTCAAGAAATAAGGAATTTATTTAGCTTCAACAACCATTTTAAAAGATAAAAAAGTTAGGTGATCGATGGGAGGAGAAATGAAAGTTGAAGCTAGGTTAAAAATGTCGATTCATTATCAACCCTAAAAATATATGCGACACATTTATCATTGGACAATCAACATGCGAAACAACTCGACAATAGAGCTAATTCCAAATACATATATTTCTTTTTCATTACGTGAAATTGTAAACATATATATATGTGTATATATATATTTGATTCACAGTTAATCAAAAAATGCCAACGCAGACATTTAGGTATGGATTTTGCGAGGCAATCAATTTCACTTTTTTTGTGCATGGAATTCACGTAACCAATTAAGATAAATTCTTGGTTAAAAAAACAAAAGAAGAAGACAGAATAAATAAATAAAATAATTATGAGAGAATTTTCTTCATCCTTCTGAATACCCAAAAAAAAAAAAAAAAAAAAAAAAAAAAAATTTCAACCCCCGGGCCAGTCGCGGGTCCTGATCCCGGATCTACCAGACACCACGCACCATTCTCTCTATAAAGCAAACCGCGCCACGCTTCTGACACTTCGTGTCTCTCTCTCTCTCATTCTCATTCTCTCTCTTTTCCTCGCGAGGAAGAAGAAGAACCGGTCGCAGCCCCGCTTCTCTCGGCACCAAGGTAGGCCTCCCTCCTGCCGTTGCTCCCTCTCCCCCTTCTCGTTAATCCGCGGCTGCTTCCTCTGTTTTCCTTCATATTTTCCCCTGTTTCGTCTCCCCCTTTCGGTTGCACAGAGTTTCGTTCCCGGAGCTTCTCCCCGGTACTCTCTCTCTCTCTCTCTCCTTCCGTCCGTCCGTCCGTCCGTCCCTCCCTCCCTCCCTCCCTCGCATTCCCCTCTGCAATCTCCGAACCGGAACCGCACGTACGTGTCGAAGCATCTGTTTTTCCCGGTCGTCGCGTCGTGTCGTTGCGCGCTTCGTTTGAGGCTCGAGCGAGCGCTGGTTGGCGTGCCCCCCGCGAGTGCGTGTCGGTGTCGTGTTTGCTTTCGATTTTTTCTTTTTTCGCTTTTTCTTTCGTGGCAGATCCAGTGCGTCGGACGTTGTTCCGCGGCGTCGTTGATCCTGGATCTGGTTTGCCTCTTGATCTCTTCTTGCCTTATCCGTTCGCTTCGCAGCGCGAAGCGATCGCGGTGTGCCTGCGGGGGGATTCGCGTGAATCTCCTGCTGTCCGCATTCTTAGATCTGCGCCTTTACGTCGTTTGTCTGAGCAGTTTCTGCCAATAATAAATCCCTGTGTCGTTTTCTGCTCTGACGAGTCGCTTTTTTCAGTGCAATTTGATCCCGACTGGACCGTATCATCCCGCGTCTTCACGCAAGTTTCCCAAAGTGCACGACTTTTAAGGCTTTTTAGCCCAAATTTGTGTTTTTGTCTCCACATGAAATCTCTGCTGCTGACTGGAACTTTATCTCTTCGGCTCTAGATAGAATTTGATGCAATATAGATCCACGGGGAGGCATTTCTAGGAGTTCCAGATTCCCTGTTTTTCTTTCTTTCTTTTCTAACAGAAGAATGTGTATGCTTTTTCAATGGCAACTGGAAACTCCTTTTCGGTTCTTTCATTCTTTTCAACCCTTACCGCCTTGCCTCTTTCTACTTTGATTGCGACGTTAACGGGTTATGGAGGGATCGGCCATTGTCGTATATCTAGTAGACTTAATACCTGAGAATGGTTTGATGACCTCTGGCTCTTTTAAGTCAAGATAATTCAACATTTTCTCCTTTTAATATGATTCGACAGAGAAATGGCGTCCCACATTGTTGGATACCCTCGCATGGGCCCCAAGAGAGAGCTCAAGTTCGCCCTGGAATCGTTCTGGGATGGGAAGAGCAGTGCAGAGGATCTGCAGAAGGTGGCCGCAGATCTCAGATCGTCCATCTGGAAGCAGATGACTGATGCCGGCATCAAGTACATCCCCAGCAACACTTTCGCGTACTATGACCAGGTGCTCGACACTACCGCGATGCTCGGAGCTGTGCCTCCCAGATATGGCTGGAAAGGCGGTGAGATTGGCCATGATGTTTACTTCTCCATGGCCAGAGGAAATGCCTCTGTTCCTGCTATGGAAATGACCAAGTGGTTTGACACCAACTAGTAAGTTATTAAGTCCTCTCATGCAGCATTTCTTAGATCATCCGTGGTTTGTTCTCAGTAATGACAAATGTCTCTGGTGTTGATCCAGCCACTACATTGTCCCTGAATTGGGTCCTGATGTCAAGTTCTCCTATGCTTCTCACAAAGCTGTCAGCGAATATAAGGAGGCGAAGGCGGTATGCAAGTTTGTTTTGTTTTGTTTTTTTTTGGTTTGAATGTATATTGAAAGGTTATAGATTTATAATGCAACATGACATATATTAAACTGTCTAATGTAAGTAACTAAGAACGTAAGGCTTAGTTGGTAGACTTTTTACCTCTATGGTGAGACAAGCTCCATAACGGCAAGTTCACTTTGATAATAAAACTTGAGAAACTTCTGGCATTTGGCCTATCATTTGTGTTATCCTATAAGAGGAGCTGATAATTACTGCCAATGATGTTAATATGAATAAAATAGGTTTGTGGCATGTGTTGTCTCCTGCCATCTAAAGTTTATACTGTACGGTCCATGAAACTGATGATATTTAGTATGATGTGAAATTGGAAGATTTATACATTTTTATGTTTGGATGTGTTTACTGTGACACATTACATGTATGGCTCTGCCTCCGCCACCTTGTTGAATTCAGTTCTTTCATTCATTTGGCATACCAATTGATATGCATAAACACATGGTGTGGATCAGTTCTTGACTTTGTTGTTTATGCAGCTGGGAGTAAACACTGTTCCGGTCCTTGTTGGTCCAGTTTCCTACTTGCTGCTTTCTAAGCCTGCAAAGGGTGTTGACAAGAACTTCTCTCTGCTTTCACTTCTTGGAAAGATCCTTCCAGTTTACAAGTGAGAAATTGAATTTTATAAAAAGGAAAATAATAGTTAGTGATTTTGCATTGTTAAGAGTATAAAGACTGACTTCATTTGTTCATGATGCTCTGTAAACATACAGGGAAGTTATCTCTGAACTTAAGGCTGCTGGGGCTTCTTGGATTCAATTTGATGAGCCGACCCTTGTGATGGATCTTGATTCTCACAAGTTGCAAGCCTTCACAGAAGCCTACTCACAACTTGAATCGTCCCTCTCTGGTTTGAATGTCCTTATTGAGACCTACTTTGCTGATATCCCTGCCGAGACCTACAAAGTCCTTACGTCTTTGAAGGGTGTTACTGGGTTTGGATTTGATTTGGTTCGTGGAACTAAGACCCTTGACTTGATCAAGGGTGCATTTCCTAAAGGCAAGTACCTCTTTGCTGGAGTGGTTGATGGCAGGAATATCTGGGCAAATGATCTTGCTGCATCTCTGAGTACCTTGAATGCTCTTGAGGGCATTGTGGGCAAAGGTACAAAACCACCCCCACTTATACTTGGCACAACATTTGTCTTGGTATGCCTTTGTTATGAGTTGGATTCTGATTTCTGATTAATTGTTTGTACCTCCAGACAAGCTTGTGGTCTCCACCTCTTGCTCCCTCTTGCACACTGCTGTCGATCTAGTTAATGAAACCAAATTGGATAAGGAAATCAAATCATGGCTTGCTTTTGCTGCTCAGAAGGTTGTTGAAGTGAATATGTTGGCAAAGGCATTGGCTGGGCAGAAGGATGAGGTACCACTTGTTCTTTTGCTCAATAATTCCTGTCAGAAGCTAGTCATTGTTGAGGTTGACAGTTATTTGTAGGTTTCTTGACAATTAACAGATTGAACAACTAGTTTGTGATTAGGGCTTGACCTAGACTTGTGATCAAATTAGTGGAAAAGATGTCGTCTTTCTCTTCTGTACTATTCTTGTATTGAACCCTTGCTCATTAGCTGTGGTTCTTTGTTCAGGCATTTTTCTCTGCTAATGCCACTGCTCAGGCCTCAAGAAAGACCTCACCGCGGGTGATTAATCAGGCTGTTCAGAAGGCTGTAAGTTCATTGGGTTCTGCTTCTGTATATCTGTCTTTAATACTATCAAACAGGTTTTAATAATGTTTTAATGGCTTGACGTTCCCTTTTCCCAGGCTGCTGCTTTGAAGGGTTCTGACCATCGCCGTGCTACCAATGTGAGTGCTAGGCTTGATGCTCAGCAGAAAAAGCTGAACCTTCCAATCCTTCCAACCACCACCATTGGATCCTTCCCCCAGACTGTGGAACTCCGAAGAGTCCGCCGTGAATACAAGGCCAAGAAGTAAGTGAATCTGATTTTTTTCACTGTGTTGCTGCTGTCCATTTGAATTTGAGAGATTTGTCATCCTCATGATTGACACCATTGACCATGAATGCTTAATAGGATTTCTGAGGATGAGTATGTCAAGGCCATCAAGGAGGAAATTAACAAGGTTGTCAAGCTCCAAGAGGAGCTCGATATTGATGTTTTGGTTCATGGAGAGCCTGAGGTCAGCTTCTTACTTGGGTTACAACTCTACGATATTAGCAATGAGGAAAACAGTGAACAGGAGAAAGTTTTGACCAGACTAAAAAGAAATCCATGAATGGTTGGGCATGCCATTTCCTTCAAGTCTTCCTCTTTTTCTAATTTTTATCATCTTGATTGCAGAGGAATGATATGGTTGAGTACTTTGGCGAGCAGTTGTCTGGTTTTGCTTTCACTGTTAATGGTTGGGTGCAATCTTATGGCTCTCGCTGTGTCAAACCTCCTATCATCTATGGTGATGTGAGCCGTCCCAAGCCAATGACCGTTTTCTGGTCCTCTATGGCCCAAAGCATGACTGCCCGCCCAATGAAGGGAATGCTTACTGGCCCTGTCACCATTCTGAACTGGTCCTTCGTAAGAAACGATCAGCCGAGGTATGGATGAACACAAACCAAATATTTTGATGAGCAAAATCCAAATTTAAGCCTACAATGCTCCTTTTTTTTGGCTTTCTTGGCAAGAAATTCCTTACATGACAGTGGGTTGTCCTTGCAGATTTGAGACTTGCTATCAGATTGCCTTGGCCATCAAGGATGAAGTGGAGGATCTGGAGAAGGCAGGCATCAATGTCATTCAGATTGACGAGGCTGCTCTTAGAGAGGGTCTTCCCCTTAGGAAGTCCGAGCAGGCATTCTACTTGGAATGGGCCGTTCACTCCTTCAGGATTACCAACTGCGGCGTCAAGGACACTACTCAGGTTCTCTCTCTCTCTCTCTCTCTCTCTCTCTCTCACAGCCGGCTCACATTTCATGTTTCAAGATATAACTGATGCATTCAAGTTGTCTTTGCCGTTCTTCGCTAATTTAGCCTCTTTCCCACTTTTTCCCAGATCCATACCCACATGTGCTACTCCCACTTCAATGACATCATCCACTCCATCATTGACATGGATGCTGATGTCATCACCATCGAGAACTCCCGTTCCGATGAGAAGCTGCTCTCAGTCTTCCGTGAGGGAGTGAAGTACGGTGCCGGAATCGGCCCTGGCGTCTACGACATCCACTCCCCGAGAATACCATCGACCGAGGAGATCGCTGACCGTGTTAACAAGATGCTTGCAGTGCTCGAGAAGAACATCTTGTGGGTGAACCCCGACTGCGGGCTGAAGACTCGCAAGTACACCGAGGTCAAGCCTGCCCTCAAGAACATGGTTGCCGCCGCCAAGGTGCTCCGCACCCAGCTCGCGAGCACCAAGTGAGCAGCCTTCAAGTCGGGGATTTCAATCCTGGACTATATTTCGTCGGTTACTACTAATACAATCACAAGAAGCCAAGATTTCTGTCGCGCTATGGATTTTTAATAATCGGGGTCAACAAAAATGTCAGGAGGTTTGAGGTCCCCTCGAGGGTCATTTTTTTTTCCCTTTTCAATCCGCTTATTTTTCTCTATTCCAAAATTTTTCCGGTTGTTGTACGCATCGCCTTCTTTGAAAAGAATGAAATTGCTTTTCTGTACCCTGTCGGAGGATCAAATGCTCGTTTACCAATTAGCGTGCGGAGAGGCGATTTTTCACACCAATATTGCGTTTTCTACTCGTTAATTTCCCCCTGGCATAAACATATCTAGATTGGCAAAAAGAAGCGCTACAAGCTCCAACGGGATGTGTTTGAGAGGGGTTCACGCGATGTCCAAAAATCCGATGCGGCACCTCCTTGGCTCCATGTTGGAGAGCAACAAATACAAAGGGTCCGTTTGGGAACCACTTCTCAAAGATATTGGAGGCCTAAAGATACTTGGGCAAATGCCAGCACGTTTGGCAAAAAATTTTGAACCCTTATTCTCCAAATGCCAGCCTTGTGAAGGTTGAAAGCCCAAGGCAGGTCTCCACCTGCCTTGGGCTTTTGGCCTTTTTGGCATGCCCACGCCCCGCACTGGTCACATTTTTTTTTCCCGAAATTATTCTCACGAATTTTTTGATTTTTTGGGTGCGTGCCCTTGTCGAGCATTGTTCATCTTCTCTGGGTGTAGAGAGACGCTGCGACTTAGGCAATCTTCGTCGGAGATTCGGGCGACCTCCGCGAGTCGCAGATTTGGTGGCCAAACGCACGCGGTCGCCGGTGACCGTCGCTTGCCGCACCGCGACCTTCGCACGGCTCGCCGGGGCCGCGTGACCCATCTAGTCGCAGTGTCCGGTCGCGACCGGATCTAGTGCCGGAGGCTCAAGCGACGACCAGATTTGGGTCGCGCCTCGCCGCCCTCGAATTTGGGTCGCGACTCGCCGTGCGACCTCCCGCGACCTCGCCGCCCCGGATCCGGGGGCGGCGAGGTCGCGTGACCCCCGCCGCGACCCAAATCCGGGCGGCGAGGTCCTCCCGCAACCTCGACGCCCCGGATCAAGGTCGCCGGAGGTCGAGGCGGCGTCGCGCGACCTCGCCGCCCCAGATCTGGGGTCGTCGGAGGTCACCGGAGGTCGCCGAAGGTCACCAGCGATCACTGCCCTTACCGGTCAATTTTTTAAAATTTTTCTTTTGCTAATTTTTTTTTTTTTTTATCACAAAGATCATTTGTAAATGTAATTCCCCAAACACTATTTTGTTCAAAGGACTTCACAAAGGGGCTTTCAAAGTACAATTTACCAAACACGGTTGCATTTTGGAAAACACCTTTAACTTAAAGGTCTTTGCATTTTCCCAAGGACTTTCCCCAAAAATAGTTCCCAAACACACCCAAAGACTAGGAAAAGAAATGATCCGGCAAACGCTTTTGTTGTATGCTTCTAAGAGTCTAAAGCATGCTTCTAAGAGCTTATTTGATAAGGGTCTGTAAGATTTTGATTTTTTGTTTCCGGGAGTAGTTTTGAAACATAATTGTGTTTCGTAAAAATTTTGTTTCCTGGAACAAATTTCTATTTCTTTGTTCCCAGAAGTAGATTTGGAACAGAATCAATAATAAAAAAAAAAAAAGTTGATTTTTGTTCCTGAAAACAAACCTAATAATCAAGCCATTTTCTACTTCTTCTTTCATTTTCTCATATTCTTCTTCTCTTTTCTTCTTCTTCATCTACTGCCACCGTCACGGTTGCCATTCGCGGCCGTCTGCCACCCACCACCGCCAGTCGCCAGCAATTGGTTCGGCGAGCTCGCCAGAGGCAAGCCTACCCACCGGCAAGGCCTGCCTGGCCACTGGTGAGGCTCAGCCGACGAGGGTCAGCAACACTCTGATGAGGTTATCGGTCCTTGTCTAGTCAGTTGCCGGACCGGCCACTGGCTACTTGAAGAAAAAGAATAGAATAGAAAGGAAAAAAAAAGAAAAATATAATAAAATTATATAAAAATTAAAAGAAAATAATTTGGAGTAGAAATTTTGAGCATGATATCAAACACAATTCTATTTCGAATAAAAAATTTTGAACAGTTATCAAACGATTTAAAATGTTTAGAAATTATTCTCGGGAACATAATCATTACCAAACATGTCCTAATTGGCTAAACAATACCCAATTCTAACAAAAAAAAGAATAAAAATTCATTTGGTAACTCTTTTGTTCTTGGGAATAGATTTGGAATAGAATTAAAAAGTACATTCTTTATCGTTGGCCAAAGGAAGAAGGAGAAGAAGAAAAGGAAAAAAGATAAAAATATAATAAAATTATTAAAAAATCGAAAGAAATTCTATATTACAAAAAAATGTGAGATTTTATCAAATGCATTTATATCTCGGGAGTAAAATTTTTGAACAATTACTAAATGTTTTCAAATGCTCAGAAATTTGTCCAAAAAAGAATAAAAAAAAAAAAAAGTATTTCTAGGTAGAAGTTTTTCTCAAGAATAAAATAGTTACCAAAGAGATCCCAAATTTTACAACAAAGGGCCCTCAAATGGTCAATAACATACACAAAGAAGTTGTGGACATTTAGAAAAGAGCTTCTAAAAATTGTTCGAAATGTGTTAAACTTACATATTTCAATAGTGTCAATATAGTTCTAATTTTTTAAAAGATTTTTAAATTTGGTCATTGTCATTAATTTTGGCTGGAAACCATCCACGTGAGTAGTATGATTGATGCTGATATGGATATTTTTAAAAAATTAGAATTTTTTGAAACTTTTTATTTTTTCCTTTTTTTCTTTAATCTCTATTCTTTTTTTCTTATTTCCCTCCATTGCCTGGGCCGTGACAAAAGCCACCGGCCCGTCGCCCACAGTCAGCTAGGGATGGCTTTTAACAGAGTTAAAAGAACAAAAAAAAGAATATGAATATCAATAAAATTAATAAAAATTTAGGAAATCCTAAAAAATTATAAATATCTACAATTTCCTATCCAAATTGACCGAAAATATTATATTGATTATTGACAAGTCATTAAAAAAATTAAAATTAAATAGATATAATTCAAAAGTATAGAACTGAATTGCCTGTAATATATGATATGTTTAGGATTAATTGAATAATCATTTCATGAATTTGTGCAAGGACAAGACGTTCCAATTTCATCTAGACCAAAACATAAGGGTAACATTCTAAAGAAGACAGTACCGATTCACTGTCACATAATGTAAATCGTACATGAAACAGCTTCTGAACTACAACCTAATTTAAGCCCCAAAATTTTGGCCACGCCGAAAAGGCATGTAAGAAAACTCAAATGAGGATTCTGCCCCCATAATTATCAAAAGAAAAAAAAGAGGATTCTGCCTCCGAAAGAGGAAAAAAATCACATGAGGATGCCCTCAACATTATTGAGAGCCTTCTTCACAATCTTAAATTTTCCGCTCAGAGCTCTATTGCTACTGACCACATATTCCCGAATAAAAAACTCGATGCCAAATCGAAGAGTCTCGAGCTCCGGACTCAATGCAACCCGTGTAAAGACATTCCAAATCAGACTATCCGGTTGCTCAAACATCACCTCGAATAGCATCCGAAAGTGAATGATCCGTTTCGCCGTTAGTTGCCTGGCATCACTGAAATCTACCGTTTTCAAAAGGGAAAGTGATAGGGTAAATGAGGCCACCATCTCTGCCACGAACTTCGCCAGGTGCATGGATCTCAAGAGTTGCATCGACTCCAGCTCTTTAAAGTGATCCCAAAGGCAGAACTGTGGATTTGCACCGGATGATAGCAAATTAATAAATTGAGGAAGACAACAAACTTTAGGGAGACAGAATAGAAGGGAAAAAAAATATTGATGACTTTTCCAAGAGGCAGTCGCCCCAACCGTATCCCCCTTCTTTGTGACTGCTAAGTTTGGTTATTTTCTAATCTTCTTATTTTCCTCACTGATAGCCTATTTCAGTACCTACTATTGAACTGAAGTGCCCGAACAAAAACTTTAGACTACAGAGAAATTGCATACAAACCATCTTTTCTTACTTCCATATAAAAGGTGCCACTAATTCCTTAGATCATGCAGAAAACTGGCATAATCCTCTAAAGCTATTGTGAGGCAGATTAATAGAAGTACCTGCAAAGTAAACTTGTGGTTCTTGTCATGCTCACATAATTTAGCAGCCAGAACTGTATAGTATTTGTTAAACACTTTCTCCTGCAAACAGCACTCCACAAGAACCCGCATAATTTCTCTGTCCTGCAGCCCATAAAAGACAAACAGGAATGATGATATATCCCTGATTCTTTGGCTCCAGACAAATGGATCAAGGCCCAGCATAAATATGGACCCTTTCTTCGTAATTCTCAATGACGCCACTATGTGATTTCAGTCGAGGTAACAGAAAACTTAGTGAAAAAAAGCGATGCCCACTAAGGGTGCAGCTAGTAAATTACCTGTTTTCCAGGTAAATCCAACCTCAAAAGTTTCTCAAATGTATCAATGTAGTCCTCTCCACTCATTATTATGCAGAATATTGCCCTTCTAGTATCTGTATTCATTCTCTGGGCAGAGGCAAGCTGCAGCATTTTTTGGGTTTCTGCGACCTCTTTGTCGATAGTGTTTGCAACCTCAACAATATTGTCAGTTTTAGAAGCCATGTCCCCTGACAGCCACCATTGGCCTTTCTTGTCTGGATCAAGCAATTTGCTCCACTTGATTCCTCTGAGTAGAACATTCTCTATCCCTAACTGGGAATGAAGAATCAACATATAAGTTGAGCATCAACACTCAAATATACAACAGCAAATGACAATTTAAGAATCAGCAATAGAATATAGAGACATGCTATTCCTATGATCTCCGCTCAATCTGCCAACCAAGAACTAATCTGTCTCATTATTCACCATCCCACTTGACAACTCCACAGTAGCAACGGGCGCATCACATCAGCTAAGTAGAGCTGCAATATCAATTATTATTTGGTTTCATCTGCATATCACTTTCTCTTCCATTGCTTCAGCAGACATTCATTGAAGTAACAGAATCAAATATGAAATAGAAAGACCAGAGGGTCAAGCATAAGAACATGTTACAAGCATTGCTGAGAGAGAATAACAGATTATGCCAAAGCAAAGGCAACATATTGAGCACAAGTTTTTTCTCTGAACTGCTGGAAGTTAGCCGGAAAAGGTGTAATGAATCTAACAAAAAGCTGACCAGATATGTCAAATAGACTCCCCCAGAAAATTGCCACTACATCTAACAGGGCTGCACTGGGAGGAAAGGACAGACGTAAGAAGGGCTAAAAAGATGGATACTGCATCAAATTAAACAGCTCACCTTCTGCAGCCATTTCTTAATCCTTGTGTGAGGTGCAGGATCCTCCTTCGTCCTTCTTTTGTTGTTTTTTATATCACAAATGGTATCAAGCATGAACTCCATCTGCAATGCGATTCAGTTAGATACTTAAAGGGGACAATTTCAGGAAATGATGTTCTTAGAGGAAATAAATTAACAACTTACTCTTTTACTATTGATATTTTTCTTGCCATCATCAGGAGAGGCCTTCAACTCATTCACCCTATTTTGAACACTCAAGATGAAACTTTTCATGGCACCAGGATCGTCACCTCTTATTTTCATTCCACAGCCTAATTGGCAATGACCACATCATGTTAGACCTAACTAAAAAGTTGGGAATTTCTCCTTCCATAAATCAGCAGTAAAATTTCCAAAGAAAGGCCTTAAGTCAAGCAAGTAAAGTCCATTAAAACTTGAAATTTACTTGAAATAACTATCTAATCCATCTGTGGAATGTGAGAAAAGCTTTGAAAAGCTGCCAACAGCAAAGTTCTAGAAGTCTTACATTGCAAGATCGTCAAGATAGTAGAGACATCAATCTCGGTCAATCTTTGGCTCAATATGATCAGAAAATCATATATCAAGTCACTGGAATCCATCAAGAGAAAGCCTGATGTCAATGAAGATATTTAAATAATTCAAAGAAAATTAACTTGATCTAAACCATTTTGTATCCAAAACTTGAGCTTTAGCTTTAAAAATGATTATATTGTGACATGCCACTTCAAATGATAGAGCTTTCGCATTTGCAGTTCCTAGGGTGCTGATCTTCATTCCTTTTGGCAATAATGTTTGACGTATTCGACAGTATTTAGTAATCATGCAGAGTGCTGAAATTTCACACTAATTTTTCTAATCTCGTGGTTGTTCAGGATAGCATTTTATGTCCAGGTAAAAGCACACACATGGCATTTACCGCAGTCCCTATTCAAGATTTAGGCTCTACGACTTTTTCCAGGAACCCTAACAATTTAAAATTGTCAAATACAACTCAATATTGCGAACGCATTTAAATGCAGATGTCTTTCCCTATTATGAAGACCAGATTGAGGACAACTAGTTAGAAACAAAAACATATAAATAACCACGATTTTATTCTTGTCTTGACGGAAAGTAAAGCATTCAAAATTAACATGACATTGTGCAGAAGTACAAAAAATACAAGGTGCCTAAGAATTTCTCCCTCAAAAATCAAGTTCGCAGTTTGTGATGTGTAGTTCACTAACCTTGAACAAACTTCGAATACGCATAGATAGGAGAGCAAGAGAGTCAGATTCCGCAGGGAAAGATTGTCTGCTTTCAGGAACTCATTCTGCAGACCAAGAGACTTGCTATTGGTATTTTTTTCAGAACTGAAAAAGTAGGAAGAACGCAATAATAAAGACCAAAAATCCTGACAAAAGCTTTAATATGCGAATGCAATTATAGATAGAAGTCTCCTTGCATATAGACATGCATTGAGAATGTACTGATGCTGTAAACTCCAATATAAAAATTTGGACCTCGAAGTATTTTGCGAGAGAAGCAAGGAGCTTTGCACTGAAATCAATCCCAACTAAACAAGCCATACCCGCAACAAAAGATGCAAAAACGGCGGCATACCTTCAAAAGAAGCAGAAGATGTCAGTCAAAAAGCAATTTTGAGACTAGATCAAAGGTTGTGGCTTCATGCTTAATTGCACTTATTCTGATACTTCTACCTGATATGGAGGAACCAGCAAACAGATGACAGCTCTACTGTCAACATAAACACGTAACCAGCCCATATTACAAATTTCAGAGAACCTTTCAATCTAAACACTGCTTAGATATGCCCACGGACAGCTGATGTGCAAATTGCATGACCAATGAGGTCCCAAACTCTCAAAAGAAGATGAGCCACATTTATGTCCAGTAGATATGACCCAGAGAAACAATGAACAAAATACCCACAGAATGAAATGGGGATTGAGTAAAAATTTAAAAGCCTACATATTATTTCCCTGATTAACAGCATTAGGTGTGCCAAGCATACAAGGCGCAAGATAAGAACATCAAAGTGGAAAGGAAAAAACTTAACTGTTCATTGCCACGAGGACCTCCAGAACAAGATGCCAAAACCTCTTCGGTAATAATATTGGAACCGACCGTGCGACCAACTGACTGCATATGGGAACAATAAATGGCTTGAGGTCCTTAAGCAATTATTCACCCTTAATAAATAAGTGACAATGATATTGTAGATGTATGACAGTAGAGCATAAGGAACTTGACATCCCAAGAAATGATGCACTGTGATAATAGTTTTTCAATCTAAGATAATGCTCCACCATCACAAAATTCAAAACATGGGAAATACTCAATCTCACAGGGTTAAACACTAAGTAGAACAAAAATAGCCAGATTCAAAGGAGCAATACTAAGATGGAAAGAACCTCATAGAGTTTACAACCAAAAGGGAACAGATGCCTCAGAAGGACCTGAAGGGATCAGAGAGCAGCTATTCACACACGATTGACACTCTCATGAGCCTCTTTTGAATGGATAGCAAACGTAAATATTTCAAATTTTTACTGAGCAAGATCAGTGACCTCCTGTGTAGGAAGAAAATTCCTGGACAATCCTAAGATGTTACTAAACAGCAACTAAATATAAGACATACAAGATGCAAAGAGCTCAGGATGAAATATAGCTATTGAGGAGCTCAGATGACATACGGAATAGAGTGTGGCTATTTCCCCAGTGATGGATTCCACATTAGATTCAGACAACCTATTTAGAAGACCTGAAATGAACCAAGTGATTAAAACCTGTGCAGATATCCATTCAAGATGGAAGGAACACTAACAATCCATAATGAGAAGTAATGCAACTCTCTTACCTCGTAGCCGCCTTCGGAGCTGCATGTGCTCTTCTGACTCACTTCCAGCACGCGATCTCAAATGCGGTGCAACATACTTCGCCTTGCTCTCGGTCGAGGTCGTATTTACAGGATCTCTCTCCCTAGCAACCTCGCCTGCAGAGGTCTCTGTTTTACAGATGCTAAGGTCTGATTCATCTTCCTTCATCGTTTTACTCTTCTTCCTTTTCTTCCTAGTAGGTGCCTCCGCAGGAAAATCCTCCAAATCCACCTCAGCAGAAGAGGGTCCTACCGAGCCACTGGCTTCAGCCTTAACATGAACAGCTTCTCCATCATCCCGCATATGCTCTAAGTTGGACTTTTCACTTTTTTCACCTGAAGATTCACCTTCGAATCTTTTGCTGCGGTTCTCTCTTAAGTTCGGCGTTTCTTGTTCAAAAGCATCAAGAATAGAAGGAATTCCTTTGAAAAACATATTCATTCCGTCGTCCGACCCGCGTAGCTTCCCCTCCTTCACCTTGAGCTTCTTGGCAAGCTTCCTTTCCAATTCCAAATCCTCCTCCACAGACATAGCAGCTTTCTGCATATCATTCTCGACATACTCTTCGAACTTAGTCTTTGATTTTCTCTTCACATTATTCTTCGCTTTTCCGGACTTCAACGAATCGGAATCGTCCTTCAACAAAGACTCAAACTTGACCTTTGGAACAGTCAGCGCATTATCATTCTCCAACTTTAGGGTTTTCTCAGAGTCACCGCCTGTTCGAAAACTTCCAACCGCCGCCGAACCATGCGACGGAGGAGCATGCTTCGATTTTTCGCCACCGCTCGACTTCGGAGCCACCGAATTCTTCTTCGGTTTCTGAGACTTCTGCATACATTAAGTTCACAGCAGGCAACGCAGACACGCTCATTCAAGTCGCAGACCGCCAAAAAAAAAAACAACAACAACAAAAAATCATAACATCACCGACGAGAAGGAAGATGGAAAAACCTGATGCTGCATCCAGGATTGGTTCTTCCGGTCCTTCTTGGCCGACCGTGCTTCCTTCCGCTTGTCGCGGCGCGACTTCGCCGGCGCCGGCGGCTCTCTCTCTGCAGCTGGAAACACAAATCCATCCTCAAAAGGCTTGAAGGAAAAGAACGAAAAGCCCCGCGAGACTCCGACGAACGCAAGACACAAGGAGGAAGAGAGAGAAACTCTCACCCATGCTTCCCGGTTCGCTCTACACCGACGCTCGTCGCCGCCGCTGCCGATCGAGACGGAGAAGAAGCTGCGTCAATCGCGCACGGTTTTCGCTTCGATCGCCGCTCAGTCCAGCGCGTCCGGCCACAGCAACAACCACGCCCTGATACAAACGCGCACGCACGACATGACAATGCCGGACAACTTTCCCGGGCCGGGCCTATTTTGGGCCGCTCGTAGTTACGGGCTATCGAAATGGGCCGTAAATACGAATTTCGAAGGAAAAAGGCCCCCGAAAAATATGGATTTTCCCACCAAAACGAGAACTAAATTTTAGGCCTTGTTTGCAGAACCATCCAAACAGCCAAATTTTGATTCTTTGTTAAAATTAGTTTGTTTTTCAGAATCGCGTTTGGTAAAATTTTTTTCTTAACAGATTGGGAATAGAATCAAGAACAAAAAAATAGTTGATTCTTGTTTCGGAAACGAATTTGAGAATTAAAATCAAGAACTCTTCCTTCTTCCCTTCGGCCATCTCGCGACCGCTGTCCACAACTGCCCGCCACTGTCCGCCGTCCGCCACTGTCCACCGCCGTCGCCGGTCGACGGTCCGGCGAGCTCGCCGGAGGCTCGCCAGACCAGGGCGAGGTCCGGCGGGGCTCAGCCTTGCCAGATCTGGCAAGGCCGAGCCTCGCCGGGCCGGGCGGCAGGCGGGCAAGCCTCGCGATGCCCGGCCCCACCGATGGCCAGGCGAGCCTCGCCTAGCCACTGGCGAGGTTGCCCGGCCCCACCGGTGGCCCGGCAGCCTCACCCGGCCCCGGCGAGGCCCGCCCGGCCACCGGCGGGGCTCGGCCTCACCAGACGGGGCTCGGCCGAGCCTCGCCCCGCCGACGAGGCTCGGCCGACGAGGGCGGCGACGCTCCGGTGAGGTCGGACCGGCCACCGGCCACAAGAAGAAGAAGAAAATGAGAAAAAAAAAAAAAAAAGAAAAGAAAAAGGGAAAAAAAAAAAGGAAAAAGAAAAGGAAAATTGAAATGAAAAAAAGTAAAAAAATTATTTAAAAATTAAAAGAAATTGATTTGGAATGTAATTAATGAAAGACGCACCAAACACGATTCTATTCCAGAATCAGAAATTTTGGACAGTTACCAAACGGCTTAAAATGCTTAGAATCAGTTCTTTGGAACAAAATAAAAAAGAATCAGTTCTGATCATAATCTACTCCCGAAAACAGAATTGTTACTAAACGCGCTTTCAATTAATATAGTCCAAGTGGGATAATGTAAGATATTTGTTACCTAAATTGATTAATAAATCAGTTGTTGGCCTTGGAGTCATGTTTTGCCGTATGAGTTGTTAAACTTGTTGATATGGTGTACCCTGTATTACTATTGATGTTAATTTGTGAGAGATATTTTAGATCAAAGATTCTTTTATGTTGTTACGGTAATATGTAATTGTGGTGCATAAGAGATGTTTTATTCTCTATTATGAGAAGTTTCTTGTGTTATTGTGATCAATAATCTCATTGGAATCTGTCTTTCGGTTCGTTATTTATATATATATTTATATATATGTATGATTAATTTTATTAATGAATAAAGCAATGTAATTAGCATGATATGTGATTTTGGCCTTTCCGTCTCCCGCTCTGCAGAGGACGAAGCAGCAGTGGGTAATGGCATCATCCGAAGCGCAGACGTCCATCAAATCGAGAGAGAAGAGGAACCTGCAAGACGCTGTTGAAATAGCAAGCGTTGCCGAAGCTCTCGACGCCGAAGTAGCGCTCGCCGCCGTCAGGGAACGGGTTGCCTAGGGCCTTAGATTTGCAAACCCCAAATCCCAGTATTTTCACCGGTTTCTCCACGGATTTGCTTGCGGCAAGAGAGGAGAAGGAGAAGGAGACGCGGTCTTAGAAATTGAATCGAATCGAACCCGCAGATCGAAATCTTCGCTTTAATTTTATGTCTTTGATTCGGTGTTCTACCTCGGCTGCCTGAATTTGGGGTTTGATTTTCGCTCGGAGGAGAAAAGAACGGGGAAGGATGAAAGAGCGAGACCGGAGACGAGCGAGGGAGACCCCAAAAAATGGAGTAAGAGGATAATTGTGTTCAATTTTATAATTAATTAAATTAATAGAGGTCTTTATCATACTACCATATAGCAGAACGTCGTCCGACCGAAAAAAAAACGTTGGATTTGGTTTTTTTTTTCTTTTATTTTTTTAACTTAGGGCCGGGGCGCCCTCCTGAGGCAAGGGCATTGCGGCCCTTGTGGTCCTAGGCAAGGGTGTCGCGAACTCACCCAAATCAGGGAGGCTATTGCGGCCCTTGCCTAATTTGGGTGGCTAAATGCACTCTTTGGCCTTAATTTAAAAAAAAAATGAAAAAAAAGGAAATTTTATTGAATTATTATTTTAAAATGTGCACTTAAGTATTGGTAATACCATGTAAGATGGTTGACGTTCACGTTAATGATTTCTTATAAAAATTGATCGAATGTATTTAATTGACAATACGAGAAAATGTTTAAAATTCAATTGACATGACTAAAAAATTTCGGACTGAATTAGAATAAATACAATATGTTTAGAACTTCTTTTGATTATTTTATTTAGTTAGAAGTTAGCCGTTTTGGGAGTCATGGATAGAACTTTCATAAAATTACTAGAAAGAAATTTAACTTAGAAATTATGTGATGGCCGTAGTGATTTATCTGATAAAACGATGATTAAACTAAAACTTAAATAAAATATATATAACCTTGAGGCCACTCGAGTGTCACAAATACGACATCAGTTCCATGGAGATGTCTATAATTAATAGATCTTATCAAAGTGGGATTAATCTTTAAGCATATCACCTCTCTTTCTCAACCATGTGAGGTTAATCTCGTCAATGATTACGGATTCAATTTATCACTTTATAAGAAATAACCAAAGTGGGTTTGTGCAATGAGTACTTCTTAATACTATACCCGCGATGAGATTGATGCTAATTAGAGCTACAAGGCTGAATCGAACTCGCTGAAATGCCAGCCGATGAACTCACGATCGAGGTCCACCTGAACTAGATCGAGGTAAAAATTTCGGCATCGACAAGAGTAGCTCCTTGCTCGAAGGACAATGACCCGATCGAGGCAAGGAAAGCGCAAAAGCACCCTATCACGTCGCCATGAAGGGAGACCGACGACAAGGTCAGGTTGTTTCCCATTGTTTTCACCAAATTATACGGACACAAAAATAAAAACCACGTTGAACACGTTCGGTCGCATCTTCTTTTTCCCGCGCAACGACATAATGACTGCCCAACATTTGACGTGCGAGGACCGAAGACAGCAACTTCCACGATGTTTCCTTCGCAACATCCGATCGTCATCGGAAGTTAAAACCTTAATTTTTACGGTTGTCCGTGTCTCACGTGCCTCCCAAAGTTCGCGAGAGGATATTTCTACGGCCGATGCCGACGATAGCCGGCGAAAACGTGGTCTTCGATGGACCCGCCAAGGACTTCAGTTGACAGTATAAATAGACGCTCAAAGACCCCCCACCAGATTCATTTCCCTAGTCGTTCACTGATACGTAGTGTTTTCTGAGCTTCGATCAGAATGGCTTCTCAGTTCGCCATCCTTGCCATTGTTGCGCTTGTCACCCCCTCGCCCTGGCGATGCAGTGGACGGTCCGAGATGATAGCGGCTGGACCAATAACAACTATGACTACAATGCTTGTGCTCAAGGCAAGGTGGTCCGCTTAGGAGATAGTCTCTGTAAGTAAGCTCGGGGCTCGGTATTTCATGTCGTTTGGGGGCATCATGGACACTCGAACACAGCTAGTCAATCCTAGTTTGATTATTGTCAAATTGCTTGTCACGTGTATGAAACTAGTCGCATCTTGTTTATTTGGCGGAGATAAATGCTCTCTCTTGTCGAGGAGAACACATTCTTTTTGTTGTGAAAATATGGCTTCGAATTGGATAAAACAATGAAGTCGAATCTTTAGAGTAATCAAGTTAGACTTTAAGACACGATATTACTTTCTTTAAGAGTTTATTTGCCTCACAAAATTGCTAATGGTCACCAGCAGATATCCTTCAAGATACAACAAAGTCTCAAATTTGAAAGTACTAGATAGCAATTTTAGTAATTCTTTAGGATCTCTCTAGAAAACAATTGAAAAAATGACTGTAGTTTTAAAAAGAATGCTCAAAAAGATAAAAATGATCACACACTCTCTTCTGGAAAACTAACATGTATATATAAATCATTCTTAAAAATGTAGGCAACTTTTCGTGAAAAATTGTAAAATGAACAAATGTATCCTTTCGAAAAATTGCCCAAATGAACAAAGGCATCCATTTGGAAAAAGTTGAAAAAAATGAACAAATGCAACTCTTTGGGAAAGGTTGCAAACTGAACGAGTATCTTTTTCAAAGGTTGTCTTGAAAATACACAAACAAAAATTCGGAATAATTAAAAAATATATATTGTTATTTTTTAATAAATAAAATTTCAATTTTTTTTTTAAAAATTTCTGAAAGAGAGAAAAAAATAACAAATTGGTTAATGCTAATTAAACCAAGGGCCCGCAAAATCGCGCACTTGCACGTGGGTATGGTGAGGTCTAGCTCACACCTAATCATTTCTTTAGGTATACTAAAGAAACCCCAAACTTATTAATTGGCCCACTTCCTCCCACTTTTCCTACATGGGACAATGAAACATATATTTAGTTTGTTTTACAAACAAACTTCCAACACTTTTGACTGAATAATTAACGAAATCTAACTCAACTTAGACTTGATATATCGATATCGCATTGTCACTAATTATGTATCCCTATTAACTCTCTCGCAGAGTTCAACTACCAAGAGTGCAACCACAATGTGTTCAAAATGACCAACGCGACCGACTTCCAAGCGTGCAACATCCCGCCGGCGAATGAGACCTTGACGAGTGGCCACGATGTCATCCCTCTTAACTCTCCCGCGGTCAAGTGGTACATCTGTGGGATCAGCCAGCACTGCGTGAAGTTCAACCAGAAGCTCAAGATCACCGTCGCGGACGCTGCCACAGGTCCAGCTCCTCCTCCAAGTGACGAGCTCGGCCGCCAACGCCCTTGTTTCGTCCGGCTTCAAGCTTCTTGCGGCCGCTGTGGTTGCTCTTGTCCTGGTCACAGTTTGATAACACGATGCACGTGTTCTTATGTTACAACAATGAATAAATGCAGAGGATAGTCATAGCTTGTGGGGGGGAGAAGAAAATAAGAGCAAATTGAGTTTTTATGCATGAGCATCAGCAGCAGCCAGTCACAATTGAGTGGCCCATGCCAGAAGAGTTGGTAAACCATCTTAATTATTGTGTTGATTCATTAAGAATGGTGCAATTTGGTGACTTCAAGGTGCTCTTTTCCTCTCGCCTCTCCTCGTTTTCGAATTTTATTCGAGAAAAACAGAGACCGTGATAGGGTATGTAAGTCATCAATACGAAATGAGAAAAACAACCAATTGATCGTATCACGTCCTAGTTTAACAATTATATGACATCGACCACCTTCGGCACAATCTTCAACATGAAAGATGAAAGCCCTTTCAAACTAATCTTACGTATATGAGATCGCAGTTACGAGTTGGCAAAACCCAAGCCTTCTTTTTTCTAGTTCCGAGTCCATTAACACGTTCAAAAGAACGACATCAATCGCCATATAACCATGCTTATATAATAATGTTTTAAAAACTCGATTTCATTTTTGAGAGATTACCGGACGATCAATGCCAACTGCCAAGATAATCGAGTTTTGAAATTTCTCAGTAATTTATATGTACAAGCAAATACAATATACTTTACAAACCAAGTACCATGATTCAGCTGCAAAAGGGCAACAGATTGAATTGGATCTCCCGGAACTGCGCATGTGCATGAGCACTGTCTATTCCCCCCAGAGGCAAGAGGCACAAAAAATTAGAACTCGAATGCCCCAACCTCTAATCGTTGAGCATGTCAAGCTCGTTCAACTGAGGCAGATGTTAGCTTAAAACACCAGGTCGCAAGCGTGACGCAAAGGCTTCCTGCTTCTGGTTCAATTGCCAAATCCTCGTTCCTTCAATATTGACCAGATATCAACACACCGACATGGAACATTATAAAGAGTTAGATTGATCATTACATCATAGCATCAGGGCAATAGGACTTCAAGAATTACAGTGGTGCAAGACTTGCATATTGTCGGCGCATAGCGACAACATCGAAATCTAAGAAAGTAGACCATGCAAGCAAGTGGAATAATACAAGAGGAGGATCAGTTGGCGTGCCAAGTGAACATAAACGACTTCCAAATGTGCAACAACCTGCAGGCGCACGATGCCCTCAAAACTGGCCACGATTACATCCCTCTTGCCACTCCCGGGGACTAGTGGTACATCTGCGGGGTCAGGCAGCACTACGCCTCATTCGACCAGTGGTCCTGCTTCAGTACTGGCCGCTCGGTTTGGTGACAAGCCCTCGGGTGCCAACACTGCTGTCTCGTTCAGCTTCAAGGTTCTTGCGGTTGCTCTTGTCCTGATCACAGTTTGATAACACGAAGCATGCGTTCTTATGTCATCATTTCCTTCCAAAATAGAGACATAGCTTGTCGGGCAGAAAATAAGAGCAAAACGGAACTTTTTCTGCATGACCATCAGCAGCGGCCAGTCACACTTTCAGTTGTCCATGGCAGAAGATTTTTCTGACTTCCTTTCATTTGAGATTTGTTCAACCATCCAAATAATTTTTTTGATTTATTAAGAATGGTACAATTTGGTGAATTCGGGGTGCTCATTTCTTTGGAAAAGTATTGAAAAAAATCCTAATTCTATCATATTGGTACCAACTAAATATTACAACTTTCAATTTGATCAATTTTAAATTATATTTTTGATAATATTTTTAATTTGTTATAATTTTTTTATTTTTTTCCTTTTCTTTTTCATTTTGGCCGCTGGCCGTAAGGGAGGTAGCCCTTGCCCAGATTTGCTCTTTGAATCAACTCCTGTTTTATCAGGTATACAATTGAGTTACGTAAAACGGCAGTGTCATTTTTCCTATTCTTATACGAGTCGGGGTGCGACCCTTCTCAGACATCAGATTATAGATCAGCGGGTGTGTCAAATGCGTAGAAATCTGCAAGTGTCTCGGCAGCCGGTTCATTGCATTGGCCAATCTTTTTTCTCTGGAGAGGAGAAAGTGAAGGAGGCGACGCTCCGAGGAGCAAGAAAGTACCAGGAACAAGAACCTCGAATCTTTGATAGCCAAGCGAATATGCGATTCGTGTTAATTTGTCACGTAATCCTCTTCTCTTGAAAGTAATCCTTTTTTGGTTTGTAACCATTTTAAATTTTATTAAAAATAAAGTGACATCAATGCAAGGAGTCTTTTCATCTCTGCATTCCCGGCTACGAGTATAAATTGCATCATAAAATCAGATATCTCCTCCAAATCAAGAACCCACCAATTCCAATCCCTGCCAGCACAGCCACCACCGCCAGAGCCAGCAGAGCCCTCTTCTTGTTGATTCCCACGCTCCAGGATGACGCCCGTAACCATAGCATGCCCTCGTCCACCCCGACCGTTGGCAGCACCCCGACCGGTGGCAGCGGCATCATACTCGCCGCCGGCGGCGGTGGCATCATACTCGCCGCCGCCGCCGGCTTCCCACTGTCTCTTCGTTCCAGCCCGCCGCCTGTTTGTGGTGTTTCCTGTGCGACATCGGCGGCCTGGGGACGCATCTCCTTCTGCACGGGCAATATGACGCGGAGGACGTCCCCGGCCAGCTTGGCGCGGGTTCCTTCGAGCTTGTACTCCTCGGGGAACTTGAACTCTTTGCGAAACCGGATCCATCTCTGGTCGTCGAGGGGACGTTCGCCGGAGACAGTCATGACACCGGTGCTGCTGACCTGGACCCGGAGTTGCTTCTTCATGAAACCTGCATGAAAGTTGGCAGAGATCGAGATGGTAGACGTAAAAGCTTAATGTACTGGGGAACGAAATCCGGGCTTGTCGTGATTCATGTGAGCTTTCAGTTTTACCACCGTGAGCGATCGCAGGCAGTGCCCGTTAGGACACTTTGCTCCCACATTTGTAAAGAACATATATATCGATGTACATTGTTACACGAAGTGACCTCTCTATTCTTCAATCCCTTAGTCAATCATGCTGACTGAACTGTTCATTGTTTAGTTAAAACATCATAACTCGATCTGCGCAATTTGTGAGTTATATGGTTGAGAGAGACGGGAGAGATTTGCCTAAGGCGTTCGATGAGCGAAACTCTGCACAGCTCAAAGCAGGCATGTACTGGTTGTTCGATCAGGTAAAGATGATGCGCACATATACTGACCCCTCAAGCAACATAACGGTGTCGATCGTTTTCAGGCGGACAAGAACCGCGATAAGGTCATGCTATATTTTCGCCTAAAATGCAAGGAAGACGATCGTTCTGTTTGTGCTCGTTTTGACATGTAAGTTTAGTGCTGTCATCGTACTTACAGCACCTCCCTGCATTTGTATCGCAGTGATTTAATTCTAATGTCATGGTGCAATGGGTTGGTGAAATACCGTGGACATCGAGCTCGATGACATCGCGCCCTTCCTCATTGTGCCATTTGCTTTCGGGCTCGAAATCCTCGTAAGCACGCTGGTGGGGGGCGGCAGCGTTGCTTCTCATGGCGTGCTTTCCCTTCTCTGGTGTATATTTGTCTGTTAAGGAGTGTTTGAAATGGGATGTTTCAATTTGTCGAATAAAGGCTTCTCCTCATCTCTCTTTCCTCCTCTTTTTATAGGTTAAGGTGTCCGACAGGAATTGGATCCTTTTGCGCTGAGAAGAACAATGATTCCTTTATTTGGTTGAAGGCTTCAGATGGTTTGTTGATCTCCTCCAGTGGGGGGCAATGTAAAAGTTCTGATCACTATTCTTGCCTTAACGCGTAGGCAATCGTAGAGAGAGCATGTTCTAATACATTGGTGAAAGGAACCTTATGAAATTGAAAGACAAGTCATGGATACTTCGCCCAGTGTTCTTGGTCGTTGCTTTGTCCGGGGGAAAATTGTTCAAAAGGTCCAAAATTTATTATAATTTTGCTATTTCATTCATAAATATTTAATTATGCTAATTAAATCTTAAACATTTCATGTTTTATCAATTACGTTCAACCAGTCAATTTTGGCCAAAAATTACTAACATTAACACCTATCGTTTTACTTTGCATGGCCGACAAACAATTTTTTATAATATCTTTTTTGAATTATTTATTTATTTATTGTCTTTTTCTTCTCTTTTCCTTCTTTAATTTCTTTTTTTTTTTTTTTTTTCCTCTACGGGCCATCGACAAGGTAGAGGTTGCTTGTGTCAAGCGAGGGTCACCCTTGCTAACCTTAGGAGTGGGATGCTTGGGCCTGGGCTTGCAAGGGTCATCCTCACTTGGGCTGACAAGGCTTGGTGATGGCTAGTGGAGGGAAAAAGGGAAAAGGAAAAGCAAATAAGAGAAATTATGAAAAAAAAAAAAAAAAAAAAATGTATACATTAAAAATTATAAAAGAAATCCGATGTCAACATGAGCATGTCGCATAAAACATACGGAATTCACATCAGCTCTTTCGATTTAAATTAACCGGATGGACTAAATTGATACCAATGTAAAAATGGTTAAAATTAAATTGATTTAATTAAAAATTATGACTAAATTTGTATCAATATAATAAGTTTGAGACTCTTTTTGGTACTTTTTCCACGTTTCTTTTGTATCAATGAATTTGCATACTCTTTAGTCCTTAATTTAGAGGTCACAAAATTGGAACCCATATTTTAATGAGTTTGCCTTAGATTTTAAAAATAAGTTTAAGTAAGCCATAAATGGTTTGCATAAGAACTACATGGATCTTTAATGAGTCATGAATGGGTGACCTAACAAGTTTTAAGTAAATCACAAAGAGGTCGTTTTCTTATATATATTTTTGAATTTTTATTTTATGTTATTTTATTTTTTACTTTTCTTTTTTTTTTTTCCTTTTCCTCTTTCCTTCTTTATCCACCGGTGGCTAGCCACAAGCAAGGAACGAGCTTGCCAAATTGGTGAGGTCGAAGTCTTGCGAACCTTTGGCGAGTCTCCAGCTTCATCTATATGGTGAGACTTAAGCTTGGCCGAAACCCTTTCTGACTCTAGCAAGGCCGGGGGGGGGGGTGGGGCTCGAGCTCATTTGTAGTCGATCGCCGGCCGTCGCCGTGACCAACGACCAATCAAAGAAGAAAAAAAATTAAAAAATAGATTTTTTAAAATAAAATCAAAGACGGTAGTCACCTTTGGTCTCTTTGATTTCTTTTTTTTTTTTTGTTTTCTATTTGTTTTTTTCATTTTCTGTTTTATTTTCTTACATCTTCTTTTTTTTTTTTTACTTTCTTAATTTATATAGAATTTTATCTAAGTAGCACATAAACATGAAGAGCTTAAACTGGGTTAAGTAAACTGATATTTACTTTCATAATTAGGGTTAAATATGGATGTGTTTTAATAATATAGGTCAAGTCAAGTATAGGTGTACAATAGGTCAAATTCAATATGGGTCATCAAAATCATATTGCATGAATATGGGTCATTATTGATTAAAGGGGTCAATATGAGTAAGATCATTTTCCACCCGACCCAAACTCAACCCATTCCACTCATTTGACATCCCTTGTCCTCATATTATTGTTACAGAACAAATGCCCTGTGTTGCCGCAGTACTGAATAACGCAACATTCTGTGGACCACAAATCATGGGCTTGCCGTTAGTCTCTGCGCTTCTCCTCTCTCGTGAGTTTTGGGAAAATCGTTGTTTACTTTAGTTTGTAAACATAGTACTAAGCGAATACACGTGTGATTTAAGTGAATGGAGTGGAAGATATGGGTATGATGCCGAGTGATTACGATAATTAGAGAAATTGTACAGATGACGAACGAAAGTTATGACAAACAACGAGTAACAATCGATTCACCGATTACTCTTCCGGATAGCCATCTTTGCCAGTCAATAATGTCGAGTGACGATCGCATTCTGGACATCAATATACTGAACAGGACCCTCATGTGAGGGTTTGAGGGCAAGGGAAGACCCAAGAGGAAAGAAAAGAAGTTCTTGGTTCCTTTTTCGTGAAAGATTGCGCTTTTACTTTCCGAGGCCATTCTGAAAAAGCCCTCTGTCTAGTAATGGTTCTCCAGTCTGAAAGTTCCAAGGAAAGATAGCTGGCATGGCACTACAGAATCAAAAGTACCTTCATAGTAGAGAGTAAGACAACGTGAATCTTTGGCCATCCCTCTTAATGTACTGCACTGTTAGATACTTAGCACAATCTAATCGACTCTACACATGCCCAATTACAACCACAACGGAATTCCACAGTCTGTCCTAATCACTTCCTTGATTCGGACCATGGAGAAGGTTGGAACTTGATGCGGCAGGAGGTGTTTTGGTGACCATTGCAACCAGGAAGTCTCTGTAATCCCCACACGCTATGCTCTGGCAAATGCATTCCTGGATCTCCACACCGTATTTTCTCTTGAAAGCTCTTTGTATCTCGCTCATGTCGAGCTCCGCCCGACTCACCATCACTCGTGTTAATGCACTCCTATCGACGGCAGTTCCCTTAAGGCTCGTGTGTAGCATCTGCAAAACATGAGTAGCAGAGTTTCAGCAGGCCTTTTCTTTTTTCTTATCCAATTCAAACACGTTTCATTTATTTTGCTCTGATTTCTTTCACAATGTTGAGCTTCTAATTCTGAAGCCAATCTGTGAGTGTCTAAAATGATGAATTGCAGTGATGACCTTGGCATAGTATTCCGGCGCATTGGAGATGCATTTCACAAGCATTCGGAAAGCGTCGGCGAATTCCGTGGCGCCTTCTTTCTTGAGTGACTGCACAGTATTACGAAATGAAGTTTATTAGATAAAACTTCTATGGTTCGGTTTACGTAATCCTAGAGCGATTAATGGGAAAATAGAGCGATAACAGATAAAATCAAGACCAAAGAACGTGACTAGTTCATAAGTATTTCAAAATTCAATCAAAGGCAAGGCCAGAGCATGATCGATAAACAAAAAGAAAAAAATCTTAAACTACGAAAGCCATTCGAGCCATTCGAGTCGTCTGACGTTAAAACTTTGAGAGAGCATGAGACAGACCTTGGAGTAATCATGTCCATAAATATGCCTGTAGCTCAAAAATGTGAGCTTTAGCTGGGGAATGCTCCTCTTGCTCACTATCTCCAACACGACGGCTTCTTCGATCGCTCCCGACGAGCCTCCCTCGCCGGTTTCGTAGAGCCTGCGAGCGTCGCACTTGGCGAGGTGTTGGCTAACATCTACTTGGTGTGCTTTGTGGGACGTGGCGAGTGCTATAAGAATCTGTTTTTTACCAATATCTAATCGACATAAACATTCGTAGGTGAAGAATAGAAACCGATTTAAAGTGATGAGTCGTTTTCACTTCCCTGTTTTGTGGTCATTTTAGCGACGATGAACATCAGCCAGAGTGCAAAACTGTTCCTTAATATACGGAAAGTAGCTTGCGTCTCTGCTTCTGTTTCAATTGCAAGTTTCTTGGTGGACGAGTTTTCAAGAAAATGTCACACGCTAATGCAAGTTCCCAAAACTAGATTTGACCCATATCTGCTTACCCTTTGGAAAGCATGAGGAGGCTCAATGTTGATGATGTCTTGCTCCAACTGCCTCCTGAATTTCCTCTGATAAGCTTGCCTGATCAGCTGGATATGGCTCGACTTTCGACCGAGAAAGATTTCGACGAGAGCCCTGTAATTGGTCTCCCCTCGCTCGAGCGCTTCCCAGGCCAAGACTGCATCCCGCTCGCACGGGTCGAGCATCAACAGAGACAACGCCGAGCTCATCTCCGGCGACATTGCGACGGCGCCGTTCCTCTGGCCGTTCGCCCCGGTGGCGGTCTGGAGAAGTTGCGCCAAGTCATCGCCATCGCCGTGTATTTTGGTGGCCATGGATGGAGAAAGAGAGGGAGCTACAGCACAAGCACAAACACGCTCCCAGTCCCACTAGTCTCGTCTATATACTGGACGCGCATGCTTGGAGACCAAGGAAAAATTGCTGTTGCTGCTTGCTTTATTCGACGCGATTCCGAGCCTTTGCCCTGGACCTTTTTGAATGTGCACAAGTCTTTACCGGGGGAGGGAGTTCGAGAACTTGTTATGGTACGGCTCCGATACACATGAGCCCAAATGGTCTTGGCCATTCGATCATGCAAACTTCACATGAACCCACATGATCCGACGACCGGGGTTCATACACAGCGAGAGCACTCGTATGTCACTCGAGTTTGAGGCTTTTATTTTTTATTTTTTTGAGGGGGACCCAGAAATTAAAGGCTTTATTTAGGAATGAGGGAGAGGAGGGGGGGAAAAGTGGGAAATGGGTGTAAAAAAATTAAATAAAAAAGCGAATTTTTTTCCTCCTGCCAAACATTTCCTCCCTGGGGAGGTGGTGTTGGTGTCAATGAAAGAAGAAAGAAAAAAGGAAAACTTGTCTGGGGTGAGCGGAAAGTGATGTGTAACAGGTTGGATTGCTTGGGGCATGTGGCATGTGGCATGTGGCATGTGGCTTTTGTTTGGTAGCACTGGAGTAATGGGATTCCTAGTAGACCATGAGTGAGAGATGATGCCCCCTTCCTTGATAACTTTTTCAAAGTCCCTATCTCCCTTGAGAAAAAGCATTGCATGACTACACTAATTCAATATCATTTTGGTATACAAAATTAATCTCTAACTCAAAATTCAATTTGAATATCATGGCTTCTTTATATATAATGTCTTTTGACTCACAATAGACAGACTAGTCAAGGAAAAATTTTATTCCAAATATGGAAATCCATGAAATTCAAATAGGATTTATGTGATTGATTGTTATGATTGGTCAATCCATATAAATCGGGGTTCGGACTTGAATGTTTGCCAGGCTCCTTTAGACAAAAAGGTTTCTTGGATTGGCAAGAGTGGTGGGATATTAGAAGGTATGCACTGATCCAAAGCCTCCAGCTATGACACGAGCTTCTTGAAAGGTCTTCTTGTCCCCCACATGCAGTTGGTGATGAAATTGACAAAAAGGCACTACTCCACGTATGGAAAAGCTTTAGCTTTTGAATTTCTTGCATCCAGCGCAATTCAATGTCACTTTTTCTTTTTTGGTCAAATAATTCAATGTGGGTTCTTTTAGGTCTTCTCTTCAGCCCGATTATCTTGCAATTTCAGCTGACAAAATGGCTGATTGTGCAGGAAATTCCAATGTTGGCAATATCTATAAATGTGGAAATAGTAAGATTTATCAACAAGCTCGAAGAAATGACATATTCAGCTAATTGCAAGTATCAAAAGTTCTTCATTTCCTTTTTTCTGCAGAACTTTTTTGGTTGGTGATAATTGTTTGAGATAATATAGATGTTTTCGAGCGACTTTAGATTCAACACGTGTGTGTATTTCAAAGATTGTAACTGCTTGACATTAAAAGGAATAATAAAATCTCAGTGTAAAGCAAAAGTTCTACAGGTGAAAAAAATTAAAAGCAAAAGTTACCGGACAACCTTCATTTTCGAAGATGTCAAAAGGGTGCACCCTAGCAATTTTTTGAATCGGTTAGGAGAATTCACTCTGCCTATCATAATGGACATCAGAATAGGGCCTAGATTAAAGGCATCGGCAACTAATGCTAAAGCATATGCAAACAAATTAATCTGAGTAAGAAGTAAATTGTAGGAAATTAACCTGAACAATGCGAGGTTTACACTTTACATAGTTCGACATTGCATCAACTTCACGAAATCAACGAGGTTCTTTCACTAAAACGAGTGAGAGGAGATTACGACCGCCCGACTACACTTTGCACTCGAGTATTATTCGGCCTCAACACCCAAAATCCTCGCAAGAGTTAATTTCACCAAGAACATTGATTCTCTCTCTCTCTCTCTCTCTCTCTCAAAAGTAACGGCTATTCTATGGTTTCTTACGAGTTAGGCTAAAAGCAAAACCCATGTTAGACTTTTTAAGTCTACCCATCATGCTCCGTGCCGCTCACTCCTTTTGGAAGTTAAGGGTGCGTAACCATTTTGCCTTCGGGAATAATTTTTTATTATAAATGATTCTTTTTTATTTTGTTCCTGAAAATAAATTCTAAGCATTTGAAGGCGTTTGGTAACTGTGTAAAGTTTTTATTTCTGGGATAAAATTGCGTTTGATACCGTTCTCAAAATTTCTAATCCAAATCATTTTCTTCTAATTGTTAATAATTTTATTACTTTTTTTTCTTTTCTTTTATCTTCTTCCTTAGTTGGTCGTCGACCTTAGGATGACCGCCAATCGGCCAAACAAGGGCCGATGACCTTACTGAAGGGTCGCGGCCCTCGGTGAGGCCGTGCCTCCTTGGCCGAGCCTCTAGTGAGCTCGCCCAATCGGTTGCCGGCGACTGGCGGTGGCGGGCGATGGTGGTGACGGTGGAAGAAGAAGAAAAAAGGAAGAAAAACAAAAAGGAAAGAAAAAGAGGAAAGAAAAGAAAAAATTTCGGTTGGCTTGATTCGAAATGTTTCCTAAACAAAGAATCAACTTTTTTTAACTTCTCGATTCTATTTCAAATCTATTTTCGAAAACAAATTGTTCTCAGGAACAAATTTGTTCCTGAGAACATAAAATTTACCAAACGAATTTCTATTCCAAATTTACTACTAAGAACAAAAGAATAAAATTAAACACTATTTAGTCGGTTGCCAAATGCGTTCTAGAAAACCATTCTTAGCATCCTCCGAAACCGTCTCCCACTCCTTTGCCGTCGAATCATGGGTTACCCCAGCACTCTGGGTGTCCTTAAAACCTCAGAACTCATATCGATTCCAAATCAGATGGGGGTTCAAGATTGGCTACTTGATAATCCTGGATTCAATGCATGGTTTAGTGCTTGACTAGCTCGACGCATATGCGATTATATGGGAGCGGGTCGGGCCAAGCTAGGACGACCGTAGATTGTGTCCATCCTGTGGTCGAGCTCATCTACTTGATGGATCATGCGAACATGGAGACGGTCCAGACCACAGAGGGTCGTTCTAATTTTGTGGCCCCTACGATGTTGGTTGAGCCCAACTCGAGCAAGGACTGGGGATGGCAAAGTGATATAGCATTTGTCGACCTCTATCGTTAAACCCGGTACGCACAAAAGCAACACCTCAACGACAAAAACCAAATTCGGGTCTAAAGCGCGATCCGCATATTCTCATGCGACTCGGAATAGAAAATCGCACGCGGGACGCTGAAACAGTGTTCCAGTGGGAACAAATACCAAAAGAAGAGAAAAAAAAAAAGGAAGGAGTTTCTCCAAGCCACGTCTGATTCCTCGTCGTCCACTTTGTTGTGCCGATGGATGGCTGACTTCCAGTCATCGATGAGTCACGAGTTGGACAACTTTGCAGTCCACTGTTGAAGGTTGTCGTTTGTGAGTAACGGAGGGGATCCCTGCTCCGTAAGTTACCAGAAGTCGGGTAGGCTGTGGAATTTGCCAAAATCGTGGAATACTAATATCGATTGCCCAAGAAAAGAATCAAACAGTAAAAAACAAAGATGAGCATCTGTGCATTGCGTCGGATTCGGGATAGCTTATCGTGCGCCGATTTATTAGTGATAAGCCAATACAAGAGTAATGCAATTGGACGAGGGAGTCTTCTGGTTTGGAGGTAGGGATAGGATGGGTGCGGCGGGCAAAAACCCTTGAAAGGGGGAAAAAACCTTAAAAAATTATAACTGGGTAAATATGATTTCCTTTTCTTTAGGATTTTGGGATTTGGAATCATTTTTTTTTTTCGCTGTTGATGTTTTGGTTTAAAATCTGTTAAAGCATATGAATTAGAAAATCACCATACAATTTTCATTGCTTTCAAATTTAGGATCCATTTGTTTAGTAAAAAACGAACGATTAAACTTTTTTTCCTAAAAGCAATTGTTTATTAACTAATGAAAAATCGACTATAATTTATCTCTGAATATTTTTATCGATGATGAAAATATTTTATTCATTTATTTTTGTAAGTGATATAAATGATCATTTTTAGGAAAATGTTTTTCAATCATACATTTTTTTTTGCGAAACCAATGTACCCGAAGGCCGTGTTTGTTTAATGAAAAATGTTAACTTAAACAAAAATTCCGATAAAGTCATTTTACATAAAAATGATATTATTTTTTAATATTTGGCCGAAACATGAAAATTCACTGAAAAACATTTTTCAACATTTGAAAAAGAAAATTTGATTTGACTTTCTTATTTATATACTATTCGAGTGCAGCACCATAATCCTAAGTCAACCTCAATGGACTTGACCCAAGTGCTAGGCATTGAGGTCCCAAGCACGAGCACAGGCATCGGTCCTAGGTCCAAAGAGGTCGACCCTGAGGCTCCAGTGCATGTGCCCATATCCTTGGTAACTGAGCCTTGGTCCACAAAAGACAAGCATGGGACTGCAATGCTCAGGTTAGGGTTCTAGCACTCAAGCTCAAGATGCTAGTTCTTGTGTCTGGCCCTCAACAACTAGGTGCATCGAAGCAAGGTTCTAGACATTGGTACCTATACTCAAGTCTCTAGTGCCTTGGCTTGAGACCCTAGCACCTATGCCCAAACCATAGGCAATAGAGTCTCGAGCCGTGGCCTCGATTGACCTAAGCTTGAGTATGAGGGATTCGAACTTGATTGCAAGGGCTCGACTTCGATGGACTTGTGCTTAGGTTTGGAGATCTAGGAAGGGGCATTGGAGTCCCGAGCTCAACTTTGATGGACTTGAGCCTAGTTTCTATGAACTTGGGGTTGGGCATTGGGAATTTGAGCTTGGTTATTGGTTTCCTGAGCTCAACATCAATGGACTTGGATGTGGGTGTTGAGGTCTTGAGCCTCACTTGTCCCTGGACCTAAAGCAAAAGGTTCTTGTTATGAATATATTGTAATTTTATCTAGAGTTTATCATGCCTCACGCGGTGTATTATAATTTTTAGTTAGCCAATCATACTTTCTTTGTATATAAACATATATACACTAAATAAGAAAATACTTTGATTGGTTTTTCCTATATCGTGAAATAACAAATCACTATAAAATCAATCATTTTTGCATGAAATGAGGAAACAATTATGCGAAGCATCTCGTCAAAAGGCCATTTAAGATGGTTGGTATATGGTTAAATAAAACAACTCGAAGTCGTAATACATTCCCCGAATTAGTGATGTGGATATCATTGTTTTGAAAATTATATATATATTTTTATTAATTATTTTTTGTAGAACTGTGAGACACTCCCTAATACTATAGAATGAGAAAAAAAGAAAAGAAAAGAATAAAAAAATTATAAATATAGGAGGGAAATTGTGTGTGTATGAGAGAGAGGGCGTGGGGAACAAGACAAACGTACAATGTCGGAACAAGGTCAAGTCTGCTCTCAAAAGTCGCGCAATCTGACCAAGGAAGGTATCAATCGGTTTTCGGAAGCCATATCGTCCAATTTATATTGACTAAACTGCCCTCGCTAATTACTCCTACTTTTGCCATTAGCGAAAAACGCCAAAAAACGGTGTCGACTCTATCAACATCGAATTAGATGAAATCGCACCTAACTCCACGACCTTACATAAATGCAAAATAAGGAGACCGCAATCTCAACCCGAGCCAATCCGAGTTAATAATCTTTTTAGTTATTCCAAGAATCATGCAAGACTATTGAAATCACATGAAAATGTGATTTTTTTTTAAAAAATCGAAATATTATCTACGAATCAATAGATTCAAATTTTATAAATGTTTCGTGTGTTACATATTAAGAAAAAAAAATCAAAATGTATGAGCCACAAGATTTTCATTTAGTGAATAATAAATAGGGAACACGCTCTATACGCGTTCTCAAATAATTGGATTTATCCTTTAATTCTCACAATTTTATTTGTCTAATTACCCACTTGCTTTAATACTTGGATTTGACTAGTTTTAAAAAAACAATATACAAGAACAATAGGTCAAAAAGTTTGAACACTGATAACAATGTTTGGACTCAACTTGCTGAAGTGTGAGTGAATTTTCCTCGCTAAAATAAAACCAAAAAAAAAAAGAAAGGAAGCGAAATATTGGGAGATTGCAGGGGCATTTACGGCAGCTCGGCACCAGCACAAATTTTACATTCCCTGGCTGCTCTTGCTCGTGCTCACGTTCTGTTTTTTACTCTCGGGTCTCTGCTTTGTCTCCGCTCTGTTCCTCTCTCCCTCTCTCTCTCTCTCTCTCTCTTTCTCTCTCTCGGAGCTCTCCAATTGGAAGGACGTTCCACCCGCCGACGCCCCTCTCGCCGTCGCAGCCGCAGCAATGCAGGTTCCTCTCAAGCCTCAATCCACACACCTTCGGCTCCGCCGGAGCTCGCGGAAATCGCGTGCCGAATTTTTTTGAGTTTCCGTTTTGTTCCTCACCATCGTCCCGACGGGGTTTTCCGTATGTGTGGCAGCTAACCAGGACAGTCGAAGTGAGGAACCTCTCAGATCTAGCCACCGAGCGAGAGATTCACGAGTTCTTCTCCTTCTCCGGCGACATCGAGCGCATCGAGATCCGACGGTACGTTGTCTCCGCCTCCGCCGCCGCGTCCGCGGTTGCTACTGTCGCGTCGCTTCTTCGCTCCGTTGGCGTCGGAGTTTCGGTGTGAAGGAATGTCGGTGGAGACGAGGAGTTTTTCGAATCGTCCCCGGCGTTTCGATTTTTGTTTTCGGAGCGTGGAAGGCTCCATGATTGTTATCCTCGTTCTTTCTTTCTTTCTTCTTCTTCTTCTCCTTCTTCCTTTTTTTTTTTTTTTTTTTTAATTTTTGGTTTCCTTCAGAATTTTAGCTCTTGTAGTCTGTGCGTGCATACCTGAGGAAAAGAGTGGGGGAAGGAATTCTAACGATGTTTTCGTCATGGTGTCAGGGAAAGCGGACAGTCGAGCACTGCGTGCGTGACGTTCAAAGATCCGAAGGCGCTGGAAATCGCGGTCTTGTTATCGGTAGGTGCGCCTTGCGTATCGAGATCGCTTCTCTGTGCGCATTCATTCCGCCGATAGGCGTTTCGCCGGCATCGATTGCGTCTCTTTGCTCGGGCTTTACTTGCGTCGCACCTTTTTTCTAAACAATGCTTCGGAGTTAAGAGGAAGTTAGACCTACTTCCGGACTCGATTAGTATTTTTCTATCGTGTTTCCATAAGCTTTCTGGAAGGGACTGTGTCATCTGCTTTACACGTCATGTGCAATAGAGCTTTTCATTTGGATTGTAGTTATCCGTCCAGTCCATGAGATTCCATAAGATTTTCTGTTCTCCCTAGCGTGCAGATTTCCTAAACTTATTGATTCTTACTAGGAGCAATCGATTGCCTGGCTTTGTGCATTTTTCTGCTATTTCTTTTAAAACTGGAAAAAAGAAAATAATCAACTATCATTGCGGATAGTCTTTGGTAAGTTTAAAAACTAGACGCACACCTTAGTACTTATCTGTTCAAATACTAGTGATTTATGGATTTCTAGGATCTTTCTTGTACTTACATTGGTGAAGTTACAATAGTGGTGCTACTTCAGGCTCCTTAAAAATTGATAGGTCTTATTATTATCCATGAAAAAGAAAACTCGAAATGAATAAGGTGCTTTTCTGATGGTGGGATGAGAGCGCTTATACCATGAAAAATTATTAATGCCCTTTCGAGAGCGCTAGTAACACTGGTAATATTTTCGTTTCTAGTTCTCCACCTTCAGTACAACACCACAGCTAGCCTGCAACTAGGAAAAACTTTTAATGTTGCAATCCTGCATATTGAAGTGTATGTTATGTTGCAGGGAGCAACTCTAGTGGATCGGATTGTGACTATTAGTGCGATCGAGAACTATGTACCACAACGTGACATGCAGGTAGGCATTTATCCTGCTATCTGTCCTTGGATTTCTTGAGAGACTCAATAAAATATTTTCAACTCTATAAATGCAGGAAGTGAGGATGGTGGACAATGCAGTGTCTGTTGCCCCTACTGAATTCGTTGTCTCCGATGCTGAGGTAAAGGAAAATGCTCATGCACTTCTCATCTGAGATAATTAGCAGAACACATAAAGATAGCTAAAAATTCTTACATCAGTCTCATAATAACTCTCAAAGTTGGAGGTCTTAGTTAATTTTCTGCCTTGAATTGTATGTATAATTTTACCATCCCTAGGGTGCATACTTTAAACGATCGAATTGAGTTGAGACATGTGTACTCACATAATGCAACTGATTTTGTTCCACCACCAAAAGACTTTCCATCTGGCAAAACCTTGCTTCATCAATCACTAGCATTGGTTTCCACTTGTAAATTCTAAGAGAGATGGTTGCATCCAAAAAGCGCCTGAAGAACTTTCTTGAACCTAAGATTTGTGTGAGGGTGCTGAATGCGAAATGGTCGTTGCAAGGCCCCACTATCAGAGATGTGACGGTACCTATACCTAGGTACTTATTCATAATTTGAAGTTGTCAGCTCAAACTTTTCTATCTATGCTTATAGGCTAAGGGTGGCTCACCTGGCAATGGTAGAGTTTATGTCGGTAAAGCACAGGATGTCGTCAACAATGTATTGGCGAAAGGTAGTGCCATCGGACAAGATGCCGTCAACAAAGCTAGAGCATTTGATGAGAAGCATCAATTGACAGCTACGGCATCAGCCAAAGTTGTCTCTTTTGATAAGAGGGTTGGACTCACTGAGAAATTTACTGTTGGAATCTCGGTTGTCAATGAGAAAGTGAAATCTGTCGATCAGAGACTTCATGTCTCGGATAAGACAATGGCGGCCATATTTGCTGCAGAGAGGAAGATAAATGACACAGGGTCAGCTGTGAAAACTAGCAGGTCAAGTTTTGTTCCTTGAGATATGATTTTGTGGTATCCTTACCAGCAATTGCTTGAGATGACAGTTTCCAGTATTATGATATGCAATTAACTCTTGTTGGGATATATCTGACTGTACATACCTCTTGAGGCGGTGCATGCTTGTTTATACAAATTCATCTGGTTTGGTTACTAATTTGAATTTATACTTGGGTAATTTCGACAAGGTGAACACATAGCAATTTTTTCTAATTTTCAGAAGCAGTGCAAAATGTGGCCTTGCCTGTTAGGTCCGATTTACAATATTTGCTCTTGCCCAAAAGAAGATAATTAAGAATACCGTGAGTATTGAGGCTTGATCCATCCTTTTACTGTCAACATTTGAGGTTACTTATCCATATGTTGCAAAGTAGGTCTCCTGCAATCATTTTGATATCGGCTTTTCCCACTATGTATAACTATTAAGAAGATTAATTTGGCTTTGCCTTTAGTCAAAATTTGAGTGCATAATGCATTTATTCAAAGAAATGGATGAAGGGAACTGCAACCTCTGTTTACGTAGAGCAATATCTTGTTTTCTCCAATATTAGAGGTTCACCTCTGACCTTAAAACTGCAATGCTCTCTCCCTCTCTCAGGACTACCATCATTCAACTCTTAACTCTACGTTTGGACTTTGACAGGTATGTGACTGCTGGAGCAGCTTGGTTTAATGGTGCTTTTACTAAAGTCTCTAAAGCGGGTCAAGTTGCAAGGACAAAAACCAGGGAGAAGTTGAATTTGGCTGTTTCGAACTTGACTGCAAAGGTTGGTCCCGTAGGACCGGTCTAATTGTTCATTGAGATAAAGTATGAATTTTGCCTTTGAGATGGACTCATATCATTAGCCCCTCTGCCATCTGTTATGACGTCTTTATGAAAATCGGTATCGTATTTCGGATTCTTTCTAGATGCATCATCACCTCCCAGCCTTATATCAAGCTTTTCTCTAAGTATACCCAAACATAAAAATGTAGGTTTAAAGGGATAATGGGGAATGCAAATTGTTCAAATAATGGCTTAGCATTTGTTTTTTTCCCCATTCCTGTTACAGTATCATCAACATTTTCTCATTGCTTTAATGCATGTTATCCTATTAATAACATTGAGTTGGCGTCATTTCATTTGTTAAAGGAATGCTACTTGAAGTTCACAAACATCTCGTGCTATAACATTGTGCTTGTTTTTTGTGATAATGTAGGATCCAGCTGTTGTTGCATAAATGCGAATCAACTTGGCAGAAATTTGCTTCTATGTATCTCTGGCATGAACATTTTGTTCAAGTTGGGTATGATATAGTTGTTTGGCTGAGCTTGTGCTTGGGTATTAAGGATGAAGGTCCTTATTTCCTCTTTGCTTTGGTTGTGTGTGAGTCAGCTATGTCTTACAGTTTTTGTATTCTTTCAAATTTTGTCTCATGCTTGTGAATTTTGTAATTTTTAAGAGTTTAAAGAAAATCTTGTCATTAATCAAGTCTTCCTTGCAAAGATAGAATTACTAATTCCCCTATAACCTTTTCAATGTCGTTTGGAAGTTCACGTATAATTGAATTATTAGCAGCAGATACAGATGGTAGGCTCAAGAGTTTCCAGGAAAGATGTCACTTTCCTCTCATTGGATAGCTAGACTTTTCCCAAGCCTCTCCAAGTGAAACCAGGCTGTTCTGAAAACGTTTCCCCTATTTCTTCTTTGACTAGTGATGGAACATTAATCTAGTTACTGGAATGTTCGGCTCCCAATAAACTTTCACTTTTCCTCAGGAGCTTGAAATTGATTTAAGGTAAATTATCACAATAGAGATGCATCATGCATAGCCCTTTTCCTTAACGTTCCATCTTCTCCCCTTCTTGGCGGTTTTTTAGCTGCCTTACTCAAGTAATTTTCTTTTAGCAGAGTGAAAGTTGCATATAAGGAAAAATTTGTGTTTGTGTCTGCTTGTAGAACTGCATAGCAGACTAGGACTTGTACAAATGTAATGTGAAGAAAGTTTAATTGATGCCTGGTAGGGTCCTGCATGACGTGGCATGTCTACTGATTCTGTTGGATAGTCTTTCCCTATGCATCACATTCTACTGATTCTATTGGATAGTCTTTCCTTATGCATCTGTGATGAGTGTAAGTCGTGCAATTGAGAACTGCTGTACTTGTTGCGGAGGAGGAAGAACATTATTGCATTCATGATAAGCTAATCTTGAAATCAAGGCAGATTGTTTCTATTCACTTATTCAATTCCAATACCCTTTGATTCATAACTTGAAGATTCTAGGTCATAGGAGACTATGGCAAGAACAGTGTCGCTAACGTAAAAACTTGGACGACTGATTAAATTTGCACATTGTCCAAAGTTGTGGAAGAGCATATGGATCGCATCGCCTCTTCCCTATTCCTCTTTGCTTAGCTGGCGATTTGCAGGCACTGTTTGCCATGTTGCCGTGGATCGTCCAAATACACCATAAACAAAGAATTATTCGTAAAGCAAGAGGCTATAGAAGACAGTACACCGAGGATTGAGTCGATTTTTAGCATTTTGCCCATGTGATGTGTCTGCTTGTTTTGTCATTACAAGTAACCGCTTATTTCCCAACCCCCCCCTATTTTACGGACTTCCTTTTGTTGCATCGGCCGTAATTGTGGGCTCGATGACAGATGCCGAGTTGCGTCAAATTATTTTATGAAGGATTGTGATTCAACTAAAGACATATAGGAAACGCCACGAGGAAAATGGCCGGGGTGGGTGGAAATGTCAGATCTGCGTGTTTTGTAGAAAAAGCCGAGAGAGCCTTGGCTGTTACGATCAGCATCTACTCTGGAATGGAGAATTCAACGGCTTGACTTCATGGTGTGCATGTGAGAGCCGATTAGTCTAATGGCTATTGCCGTGGGACCCCATTTATTTAAAGCTATCTTCTATGCGAAATCGAAATTCCCCCTACTTGCGGTTGCGACGGTTGAAAGTTGGATGGCAACATAAATAATTGCAAGTAAACGCTAAAGTGGGGAAAATAAAAAAGAAAAAGGAAGGAAAGGTTGGGGGTCAATACGTGGGGTTGTTGGATTCTCTGTTCGCAACCACCGCCAACTTCCGATGCATGGTCAAGGGTGAGAAGCGACGTCGATTCAGCATCATTGTCCGCGCATCTGTAATTCAGTTCCATTGCTAGCTAGAAGCAAGATTAGGCATTTCGGGGGAAAAGAATTTGAGCAGGCAGACTGCAATGTGTCCAGGACCCCTCTCTTTCGAGTCGGAAGTAGAAAATTCACGCTTGGCTGCTGCGGCCGAATAGAAACTCCATTTTTAACCAAGCAACAATACTTCCGATCAGAACTTTAAGGCAATGTCGGTTGACCTGATGTAATCAAGAAATAACATAGATTGCATGATATCAATTAATTTCTTCATGGGTAATTGTCACGTGACATAGTTATCATTTTAAGTATTTATTAACTAAGTTAAGTAATGGGTTCTATCACGATTTACAAGGGAGCTTTGGTAACATCTTCATTGACTGCTCTCCATGCCTCTTGCCATCTTAGATGTCTATTCCATACCTTGAGCAGCAATTGCTATTGGCTTTGCATTACCCTCTAAAGATAGGTAAAAATTTCAACTTTTTTGGGCTGTCGCTACTTTTCAGTACCTCTTGTGATGCTGTCTTTCAATCGGACTTTCGTTCATGGTCGAAATGGAAATGGGAATGGGAAAGGCAGCACATGTCCTGGACTTGAACTTTCGGGAGTCTAATAATCAGATCATTTAATCTTTTATTTTAATTAGCGACACATTAAATTTTCGTTCTTTTACTGTTAATGCATTTCGATTGAAATCCAACCAATTCTAAGGGGAAAATGCCGACGGCGAGGACGAGATGCGATCCATTTTCTCAAACGTCAGGCAGTGCATCATTTTGCGAAGAAGCACAAATTCGACGCGGACGAATCAAAGTTAAAATTGTCGACGATAAGAATTTATTAGAATTCATTGACAAGATCCGCCTTTGTAGTGCGTTACGCCAATTGATGGCGTGTCCTGCGACGAAATGGAATATGTATGGACAATGGGAACCGCTTTGGCTTTGTTCCCTTCCATTAAGGTCCAAAGTCACGGCTCCTTCTCAACAACCCTTCTCCGCGACACAAAAAAAAATGAAAGAAGCAGAAATTGTCAAAATGTCAAAAGCCCAAGAAAATCGAAAACCGAAGGACGCCGAAATGCCAAATTTGCCTAGATCTTCGCTCCCGCGAGCTGGCACCAGGTGTCGCCACGTGTCGAGTGGGGAACCACCGGAAGAGAGAACGTGGCCCTGTCAAAGCCCTCCATCTCTCTGAACCGAGAACTCGACTGCCAAGAGAGAACCTCAACTTTTTTTTCTTTGGGGGCTCAAAAAACCTCAACTTTAACCGAGTACAATTCCCACATTGTCCACAGGGGGGGTATTCTCGTACACTCCCAATCTCCGAATTTTCCATTTCCCACCCTGCCCTCCAACGTTGTAGGTAATTCCCCCCCAACGCCCCCTTCTCTGTTTCTCTGCTCGTTGGGTTCAGTCTCCTACCTCTGAAAACCGAAACGCACCAGTTTTGAGGCATCGTCATGCGTTGTGTCATCGTTGGGGGGAAGGGTATATTCCTCGGTGGGATTCGCTTCGAACTTCAAATCAGTTGATCCGCCCCCATTTTATTCGCTCTTTGCGAAATTCCGCATCACGTCGTGGTTCGTTTGCTGTGCTCGCCCAAGTCCCCTCACGCGAGGTATGTCGTCCTAGTTGTCGACGTCCTCGTCTCGCGAATCTTTTCCCTCCCGCAGCTTTCTCCTTGCTCAGTTCCCCTGCGCTCTTCGTTGGAGCTTTCGAGATTTTTGAGTTTGTTAATTATGTCAGCGAATGATGATGAGGGGTATGGCGAATTGTCGTGGTGCTTTCCTTGAGATCCGTGCTTGTTCGGTTCGTTGTTCTTGTCTTCGAGGGTGCTGCTGGGGCCATCCTTTTCTTGTTCAAAATTCCGCCTTTATTCGCTGCCTGGGGATCATTTGTGGACTGAAACGTTCAAATTTTGATCTTGGGTTGTTTACCGGAAAGAATATTTGATGTTGGATCTGGGTTTCGGTGATGGACAGTTGACATGTTGTTTTTAGAGGTTTAAGGTTTTTTTTTTTTTTTAGTTGGAAATTAGCAATTTCCAATCCACCACTCATGTTCTTTATGTGCTTAGTCTAACAAAGTAAGTGGCATATGATTGGATGAGGAAGCTCACTTTGCTCAATTTTAGTAATGGAACCTGGAACTATTGAGTGACATTCCCTTAGTCTGGGGGGGAATTTGTGCTCCGTTGGTTTTGCAGATGGACTGGTTTTGTGGGACTTTGCCATTAGTTTGCGAAGCTTGCTTTGATAAATTTTTGTAGCTCAAGAAGTAGGTGAATGCCATTTCCTTCACTTTTTTCTTCTTATAGGTACCTTCAGAATGATCTTTTTCTCTATTTCTCAAGGCCCTTGCCCTCATCAGTAATCTTCTTGGTGCTTGAATATCATATTTTCTGTATAGTGTTCCCTTTTATTTTGTTACCATTATCTAGCATGCAGGCAAATCTACTCAAAGAAAGCATAATTAGAATCTTACGTGTTTTAGAATGAGGAGATCTCTTTTCCTTTCTGTTTGATCGGGTTCCTGGTTATGTCAGCAATTTCTTTGTTGAGGTTTATCTCTGCTGCAATGCATGGATGTGTTGATAGCTAAAGTTGTTAGTTGGGTAATCCCTGCAGTGAAAAATTCTCGATGGCGTCCGTTGATTGGGGCTATAAGTTCTACTCTGCAATCTAAATATTGGGATTGTGAGGATGGCACATTCTTCATTCAACTTAAATTCATGATGGCAGTTCTCCTTTGAGCTACTGAGTTTATTAGTGAGCTCAACATGGATTAGGCCGAATCATCTTCTTCATAGGGCGGTTGGATCTCATTTTAACTGGCTCTTGGTTGATTTTCGGCTGTCTGTGGGGTTGTTTGTTTGAAACCTTGGAACTGGATTATTTGGTTTCTACACTTATCAATTGAAGGAGCAGTATAGTAGTTTACATGAAAGAATGGAGATTTTAATCTCTCCTCAAGGACAGAAGCATAATTTGCCGGCTCCGGCTCGTAAAACTTTATCGGGCAGACAACAGAAAGATCTATGGGTCATTGTTCAAGAGGGTTCTTTGGCTGATGTTGATTCTGCATTGGCCTTACTGAAAAAGAATGGGGGAAATATCAATTCAAGAAACACCTTTGGTCTTACGGCACTTCATGTCGCAACATGGAGAAATCACATTCCAGTCGTTAGAAGGCTTCTTGCAGCTGGTGCTGATCCCGATGCTAGGGTTGGTTTTCTCTGATGGTTGTCTAAATATATGTCTCATGAAGAGTTTATTGGTTCCTAGAATTACTCTGGTGTGTTGATCAATCATCTCTATGCAATGTGCTTGTTTGTTAAGCCTGTTGTTGATAATCACAGAGCTTGCCATTGTTCTTTCCTCAGTTTCTTCACAATGCTATTTCACTTTTATGTTTGCATCTAACGGCATGATATAATTGTCTCATACATGATGGAGTGGGGATGTTCATAAAGAGAAAGGCATTACAAATATCTCAAAGATGATAGAGGACACAGTTCAGATTTGATGTGGTTGGAAGAGGCTCAATTTTTTCTTTTTGAAGGTCTTTTGTATAGTGAAGAACATGCAATTGTGCCGTAACTAGCTTAATCCAGGGTCAAGTGGGGTAGACCTGCGTGATTGCCAATATAGCTCCAGTTACTGAAGATAATTTTGTTTATTGGCATTGAGAAAGGATAAATGAGACTGGGCAGATCTTGTGCTGCATTAGATGAGAAACATTGACTTTGTAACTCTGCATCTGCAAGATGCATGTTGGATTGAGCATGGCATAGCATTGTGTGACTTTGCTTTTTGAAGATATATTGACTATCAGGTTTCATTCAATTTGGTTCAATTTGAAATGTAGAATTTTTCTTCCCTTGTTCTAGTTGAGCGAACTTTTTTATGGGTTTCGATGCTAAACTAGAGATTTATCTTTGAAGCAATGATAATTGGTGATCATGCAATGCTTTCCAGGATGGAGAATCAGGATGGAGCAGCCTTCATAGGGCCCTGCATTTTGGTCATCTTGCTGTCGCAAGTGTCCTCCTTCAGTCCGGTGCGTCTATCGTGTTGGAGGACTCTAAGTCTCGGACGCCCATTGACTTACTCTCAGGGCCTGTAAAGCAGGTTATTGGGAACGACTATGATGCTGGTATTTATTTTAATCCTGTATTTAATAGTTGTTACTATTAATTGAGTCCCCTTGATGGTATATCCAAATTATTGCTTATTGCAGTAGCCACGGAGGTGTTTAGCTGGGGCAGTGGTGCAAATTATCAGCTAGGAACTGGAAATGCTTGCATACAAAAGTTACCATGCAAAGTTGATTCACTGCATGGTTCCTTAATTAAGCAGGTGTCTGCAGCAAAGTTTCACAGTGTTGCTGTTAGTACTCGAGGAGAACTCTTCACCTGGGGATTTGGAAGAGGTGGTCGGCTTGGGCATCCTGATTTTGACATCCATAGGTAACATATTAGTATTCTTCTTCTATCCATGCATGATCTTACTTTATTGTAACATATTAGTATTCTTCTTCTATCCATGCATGATCTTACTTTATTGTATTTGTTTTAGGAGCCAGAATATTGATGCTATGTTTTGTTTTATTGTCTTCTGACTCTTAGATTCTTTCTAAGAAAAGGATACAATGGCCTTGTGTAAAAGCAATAATTGTGTGGACACTAACTGAAATAGTTGGCCATCTAAATTTCTTTGCACCTCTCTCTCTCTCTCACACACACCTGTTGTGTGTGCACAAGTCTAGGCTAGAAATTGAGCATTTAGCTTGGCTCCCTCCCTGGCCAATGAATCACAGTTAAGATATATAGCCTTGTTTGAATTTGAGTGTGTTTCCTGAAATATTTTTAATCACTTGATTCTTTCCAGTGGTCAAGCTGCAGTCATCACTCCACGACAGGTGACTTCTGGTTTAGGATCTCGTCGTGTGAAAGCAATTGCAGCAGCTAAACATCACACTGTTATTGCTACTGAGGGTGGAGAAGTGTTCACTTGGGGATCTAATAGAGGTGAAATTCATTTGCTTTCTGAATGGTGCAGTACTCATTTTGTACTGAATTTGGAATTTTATGTAGTCTAACCTCAATTACGCATTTGTGTTTCAAGTGGGAAATGGAGAATTGAGAGGGTGACATTCTCGCTTCTTCTACCCACTGCTTCATCGACTGAACTGAAGTGATTTTTTTGAAGTATGAGAATCCCTTTTATGATTTTTTGCAGAGGGTCAACTTGGGTACACTTCTGTTGATACTCAGCCCACTCCTCGTAGAGTTAGCGCCCTCCGGTCAAAAGCTGTTGCTGTTGCTGCAGCAAATAAGCACACTGCTGTGGTTTCTGAATCTGGTGAAGTATTCACATGGGGTTGCAACAGGGAAGGTCAGCTTGGTTATGGGACTTCCAATTCTGGATCAAATTACACACCAAGACTGGTTGAGTATTTAAAGGGCAAATTTTTTATTGGAGTTGCAGCTGCAAAGTATCACACAATTGTTCTGGGAGCAGATGGGGAGGTCATTGTCTTTCACTATGATTCATTGTGCTGATATTGCTTAACTTGTTCTCCTATTTAATACTGGCTTTGTTAGAAGTCTTGGTTTCACATTTGCTGCAGACCTGAGTCGTTCTGTGTAGTTGTATCGAACCTTGCATTAGGAAATTATCTGTCATGATTGTGACATCCTTCTATTTGTTTTGGATATGATCTGCCATACATGTTTTACGCTAAATATCTAGTGTCTTTTAGGTTCATACGTGGGGTCATAGGCTTGTTACTCCAAGACGTGTGGTTGTTGCTAGGAATCTTAAGAAAAGTGGGAGCATGCCTTTGAAGTTTCATCGCAAGGAACGACTGCACGTTGTAGCTATAGCGGCAGGGATGGTACACAGCATGGCTCTTACAGATGATGGAGCCTTATTTTGTTGGGTGTCCTCTGATCCCAACCTTAGATGCCAACAGGTTCAAATATGTTACTGGTATCTGTGTTTACTTATTTCCAGTGTTTTGGCTATTTTCTAATTGCTTGCATCTTTTCATGGTATAGCTATATTCACTATGTCAAAGAAACATTGTGGGCATTTCTGCTGGAAAATACTGGTCTGCTGCAGTTACTACCACAGGTGATGTTTACATGTGGGATGGGAAGAAAGAGAAGGATAAGCCACCGGTGCCCACACGATTACATGGCCTGAAGAAGGCGACTTCTGTGTCAGTTGGAGAAACCCATCTCTTGATGGTTGCCTCTCTCTTTCATCCTGCTTATGTGTCTTTGGCACCCAAGAAATCTCACGAGGTGATGTTGAATGGTGGGAATCAGTTGGAAGAGCTTGATGAAGACATTTTATTTGACGATGTGAAGTCTAATAATGCATTACTGACTTTAGAGGATAGTGATGCCGCGCATTGTCCAATACCTAGCTTGAAAAGCCTTTGTGAGAAGGCTGCAGCAGAGTGTCTAGTGGAACCTAGGAATGCCATCCAGTTGCTTGAAATTGCAGATACACTCGATGCTGATGGATTGAGGAAGCATTGTGAGGTATAGACTGAAGGACATATAACTTTTGAGTACACAATATTTTTCTACTTTTTTCTCCAATACTGTGATCTTTCATGCCGATGCCGAGTAATGTTTCTGCCTGTTCTTCTCCTTTCAAGCTGTCAGCAGTAAAATTATCAGTAGTGAGAGTTTTGCATTTGTATATCTGAAACTGTTCTGTTCTACTTTCTTTGTTTTTAGTAAAACAATAGGTGACACCAATCATTGTTCGGTGCCTTGAGGTCATTTACACTTTGCAGTTGCATCCTATCATGATTTCCTATGTAGCCCATAATCTTTTGCGTGATTGATTTTTGTAGCAGATTTCTGACATTATGTCCATAACTCACTAGATTTGTTGTGCTTGTGCCCATAGGATATTGTTATCAGGAATCTGGACTATGTCCTCTCCATCTCATCACACAATGTGGCAACTGCTTCTTTAGATATTTTAGTTAGACTGGAGAAGTTATTGGACTCGAGGTCATCTGAGCCATGGAGTTGTCGTCGTCTTCCTACGCCTACTGCCGTCTTTCCTGCAATTATTGACAGTGAAGAAGAGGATGGAGAGAGTGAGTTGGTGAGGATGCGTTGTACATCCATGAACAAGTTATCCTCAAGAAACAAGAGCCGCCAAGATGCTGACTCATTTCTGCAATTGAGAGATGATCTTAGTGAACATGTCAGCAAACAAATTCGTGCTCTGCACAAAAAGTTGCAACAGATAGAGATGCTTGAAGAAAAACAGTCCAAAGGGCATTCTCTCGACTGCCAACAGATAGCGAAGCTCAGGACCAGGTCCTCTCTTGAGAGCTCACTCATTGAGCTGGGTGTCCCAGTGGACGTACTGAGTACAAAACCCTTGTTTTTGGAGCCATCAGATGGGAAGGCGAAGAATGCTGGAGTATCTAAAAGGCAAAGAAGAAAGAACAAAAAGCAGGTATCTCAGGTAGAGAATGCATCTGGCTTTTGTCATGGGGATGGTGAAGTGAGTTCTTTAGAGAGCTGTAAGGATGCTGGGTTCTTACCAGTCTCCAAGGATGAGGTAAAATTTCTTACTTAGATACATTTTTTACACAGAATTGATTATGTAGTTGTTATGCCTGGAATACCAAGAAGTTGATCTTATCCACTGAATTAGTAGTGTAGCCTATGAAAGGACCAAAATCAAAAGTAATGTTCAGCAGTACGTTTAATTTATTTGGTCTAGGTAATCCCGTTGTCTGCTTCACGGTGGTTTTTTTGGCAAATAGATATGCTTTTTGCTAATTGGATTAGTCTTTGGGCCACAAATCTGTGGAAGCTTCTGTTGTTCTGTAGTTAGATAGACGAGTTTGTGACAAGTGATTTTTTTAATAGTCTCGTGTTGATTTAATTCCTGCATGATAGGAGGAATGTCCCCAGGTCGAAGGTAAGGTGGTCGAGGCTATGAAAGAATCTTCAACTATTGGCAAGAGTGAAGTTAGAGATGTTGAAAAGAGCAAGGGTTCCACGGTGAAAAGGAAAAATAAGAAGGGTGGGCTCTCCATGTTTTTGAGTGGTGCTCTTGATGACACCCCAAGAAATACGGCACCACCGCCTCCCTCGTTGCCCAAAATTGAAGGGCCGGCGTGGGGTGGGGCCCAGTTTTCAAAGGGGTCCACCTCGCTTCGTCAGATTCTGGACGAACAGAAAAACAAGAAGGAGAATTTAGTAACAAGTAGTAGAGCCAAGTTAGGAGACATAGCTGATGTTGAGACTGATGGAAGAATCAGCTTGAGTTCGTTTTTGCCTTCCAGTCCCATACCTGTGGGACGAGCTTGTTCATCTCAAGCTTCTGATGTCGAAAAGGGCACCCCTCCCTGGGCTTCTTCTGGGACTCCACCTCTTATGTCTCGGCCTTCATTAAGGGATATACAGATGCAGCAGGTCTGTTCTCTCTCTCTCTCTCTCTCTCTCTCTCTCTCTCTCTCTCTCTCACACACACACAAATGTGCACATACACTAGTGCACGCATGCCTGCACTGATGCGCGTCCTCCTGGAAGGAGATGCACTCCACCTGCCCACGTGCATACATGCACACCCACCAAATCCATTGGCACAACCCCAGTACACTCGTTAGGTGGTCACATGGACACGGCGTGCTTATATTATGTTCATTTCGTAATTTCAATGGACATGCTTCATGCGATTTGTAGTAATTTTTATAAGTTTGGCAGTTCGATATATTTTAGTTCTGTTATGCCTTTATGATGTTTGGGATGTTCAACTTTTGCTTCATATCTAACCCAGGGTAAACAGCACCAGAGTCTCTCCCACAGTCCAAAGATGCAAACGACTGGATTTGCAGTCACGTCCGGGCAGGGCTCGCCTTCAGATTCTGCCGGAATGAACCGCTGGTTCAAACCGGAGGTCGATGCACCCTCGTCTATTCGGGCAATCCAGATCGAAGAGAAGGCTATAAAAGATCTCAAGCGATTCTACAGCAGCGTAAAAATCGTCAAGAACCAGTCTTGACCGGCGTTAGGGAACACCTTTTTTCCTTCATGCACTTTTGTAAATTCGGCTGTACAGATTGACATAAGTGTACATTGTTCTCTTAATTTTATAGAGTAGTTTTCCTTTCCTTTTGAGCACCGAGCTTCCTTAACTCCTTAAGAATAAAGATTCTCGTCATTGACTCTCAATGATCTTCGTGCATGTTCATGCACATCCTGTAAAAAATAGAGACAGACGCCGAGAAGACTCTACGTGCGGATTTTAATCTGTTCTCATAAATGTCAAGTTTTGCTGGCATTGAGTTTCTATTGATTGCGGCAGCTCCATTCATCTTAATTTGGTTGGTTTGTCACGTTTTCCCAATACCATCTTCTGCATTACTTGTGCGTTGATTCCCTCTGTAACCAGAAGCACATGTAAGGATTCTTTATAGTCTGCTTTAGGCACCTGTTTGAAGTACTCAACACTACCATCTTGTCATTCTGAATTTCTTTGCTTCTTGATTTGGTTTTAGCACGTGTCATGCCGTTCGATGATCCGGAACATCATGGACCGACCTGTTTGAGATCTTCTCAATGCAGAGTCGGGTCGGGGGGGAAAGCATTCTTCCGGAGTCAGTTTGTCCCGAGATAGATGGCCGTTCACTGATCGGATCGGGGATAGAGTTGTTCAAATCCGACTAGACATTATAGCGCTCGAAGAGTTGGGAGAGACCACTTGGACCTCTCTGTCTTCCAACGAACGTACCCTTCTAACTTTTTCTTTCCACGAGTGCGTGGGGGGGGACAGAGAAACGAAAGGAAAAGACCACTTGTACGGCCATGGATAGCCACGGATCTTCCTGCCCTTCGGGCCAAAAGGAGGAGACATAAGCTTTTTCTTCCTGAGAATTTGACGTGGACTAGCACCCACTTTGACCTCTTTAATCTCCTTTTCACTTCCTCCTTCTCTTGCATCGACGGCTTTGTACGTTCACTGACTCACTAGTGGCAGACCTGAGCGTTTGAATTCAGTATGCAGTGCACACAGTGGGCAGAACTTGTCGGTTTATACGGCTTTTTACAGGGAAGGCGGTACCAACACAGTAAAATCACCCATTCCTTCCTAAATTTATTGTATATTAATCTTAATTTTATTAATTTAGGTCTATATATTTGCGTGAATTTTCAAAATAGTCTCTTTTGACTGATTTTTTGTTGTTGTTGGAAATGACTGATGTAAAATCATAATCGATTGTCCATATCAGTGTTTTTTTTTATTATGAAAATTAGTTAAATAGACTATATTAGAATTTCAAATAAATATTTAAAAGTAAATTGATAAAATAAAAATGTAAATAACTTAATTGATATCCGCAAAATAAATTTATGATTGAATGGGTAATTTTCGCATTGAACAGTGATTCTTATAAGCCCATCAAAATATACATGATTGGTGGAATGCGGACTAATAGAGGCCAACATATCCGTTTGAAAAGTTTAGGCAATTTTAAAACCATGGAACCGAGGTTATAGATCACACCACACCACACCGATCTCTCAATTACAAACATATATGCATTCTTCTTATTTTTCATTTTCTTTTAATGTTCTTACCTTCATAAGATAAAGACGTGATCATCGAGTAAACATATAAATTTAATTTTGGATTTTAAAACTTTTTGAAAAATGATATTCTATCTAATGCTAACATTTGACCAGTTTTTTTTTTTTTTTTAAAATCTCAGAAGATATGATAGGATAAATAGTATCTGGACGAATAAGATTTTCTGCTTATATTCTTATCTAGAGGACAACGCCCGAATTTAGATGGAAAGATAACTTGAATCTTGTTGAGTTAGGATCATGAGTGAGTCCGAGTTGTATCTCATTGAATTGGGAGCAAGCATTCGAGGGCTACTAACTACCAGCTATTCTGTCTCTGATTCCGGGTTGAAAAATCCATTTTGTGTACTCCGACACCGCACATGATGATGTGACTAACGGTTCTCATGTGCGCAAAAAGACACGTGTGCACGAGCCAACAGGCTCCATGGACATGTCGGCAACAGCCGGACGACGCAATGAGGAGACTCCATTGCTTCCGATTTCGCTTAATCGGGACAAATCTATTTCACGTACATTTCGGGATATCATTACCGACTCTTTTCTCTGCTAATCCGTTTCTTTAAAACATCGCGGTGAGCCACATGATATGCCGCATCAGATTTTTTTTGGGACAGATATTAACAGAAGATTTTTTTGTCCCTTGAACAGATTCATGAGCGTGTTCCGGGATTTGGCCGAGAGCTAGAGTTCAATAAGAAGAAAAAGTTGAGGAAGATTGGAAATGCCGGGGGCCCATTTTCAAAAGCAGGAGAAGGAAAATCAAATTTAATGGGATGGTCTCTCTCTCTCTCTCTCTCTCCACTCCAAACGACAATGATTTGATGTCGATAATCTAGTTCACCTTCAAGAATTCATTAAAGACTGGTGGTGTCAATCATGAATAAGAGTTGCTCGTGAAATGCTCATATACACCTGTTGGCCCAGGAACTTCATACACATCCCACGCCCTTATCTTCTCAAAAAATGGATGATTTTTTACATTCCATCGGTTCTATGTGTCTTTCCTTTGAAATGCTGTCGTGCTGAACTTAGAAGATACGTCGACAAACAAAAATAAAGCTAAGGTAATCTTTCGCGGTGCACTTTGGTCCCGGAAGACTATCTTCTTAGTGTTTCTTCAAGCCAAAAAATGCTGTTCTTACTTTACTGGTGGACTTAGTAACGTGTTCTTGACCTATTAATACATATATACATGTTAATGTCTAGCTTAAAAGTCGGTTTTGCCAATCTATCGTTTAGTTTGATTGGAGAATGAGGAAAGCAAGATGTCCTCAATCAATTTCTTGGAAGCGTTCTGTCGCCCTACCTACTGTGATTCTCCCACTAATAAAGCTAAGCTAATTCTTTCTCACAAGAAAGGTCCATTACAAGAATCAATTAAACTCCATTAGCGAGAGGTTTACAAAACTAGGGAAAGACTTAAAAAGCTAGTACGGGACTATCTTTTCACTTTTGGGGCGCACTCTTGATCAAGGCATCTTTTCAATTAAGTTAATCCACTACCTCATTAAGAACAAACCTTATTTTATTTTATTTTATTTTCACTTTGAAGTTAATTTAAGCTACGCTGAATTTGTGGCATGAGTCGGAACGATCAAACACATAGTCCTTGCTGAGGAGAGAGCAAGGACTATGTGTTTGATCGTTCATACGCCATATAAATCAAGTCCATCTGGACCCTTGAATGTGTGGGCCACGTAGCAAGATCCACGCGATCAACGGTGTAGATATGATTGGTCCACATTATCGATAGATCATGCGATAACTTTGCGTTGCTGAGTGCAACCAAAAGAATCCTACTTGTCGTTGATTTCCAAGTCGGTCCGAAACGGCTTGTTGACCATCATGGTTAAAGCCTCTAACTCGTGAGAAGTAGTAAGTAATTATCATGCTGTCGTTAATTAAAAAAATCACCATTCGACGGTGTCACTAGTCAATCACTTGCAAGACCCATCTTCCTAATGCTAACTACTCAAAAATTAGATTTGACAAGCCCGACATGGGGACACTTAGGTTGGGAATATTCTGAAGAAACCAAATGATTCTACGTTCGAGGAAAACCCTTGCTCAGCCTGTCTTCAAGTGGAAGCATGTTGATGATAGAAATCGGATGAACACATCATCTGTAGGTATTCAGACATCATAGCTGGTCTTCTCCAACATTTTAAGGGACTCTCACCAACTACCACGCTTAAAAAAATCAGAACGTGTATAGGAGTGGGTAGAGTTCCATAGGAGCGGTTGCGGCTAATGATTTCATCCATACATGCTTTTCACTAACCACACAGCTAATTTCAAACCCACTGCTTTTTATCAATGTTTTGAGATTCACCTTCCTGAGTAGACTTAAAATTAGATACGGCCGCATGTGCATACATGCATGTACATACAAGCATGATTAAGCGAGAAGAAGAAAGCTGAGTGATGTCCGATGATACCAATGCTTTGATTGGGCGTTCATGATTCCTTCTCCCTAATCAATGCAGGAGGACTAATGGGAGAGATCTACATCGTTGTTACTCTCACACACACCCATGTAGCTTTTTCAAAAGGCCCCAACTTTAGTCTTGGTCCTCTCTCTCTGTCTCTGTCTCTGTCTCTCTCTCTCATGGACAAAAGGCCTCAGTAGCAGCACTTGGTTTCTCTCTCTCATCTCCCCAATAAAAACCCTTGTAGAAGAAGACAAGGGTAATGTTCCAAAACCCACCAGACTTTTCATTATTATATTGGAAGCTATGACCTGTCCATCATGTGCTTTTCCAATTTTTTCTCCCGCCCTCCATAGAATAATAATAATACTAAAATGATATTTCTCTGACTCCCACACACCCTGTTGTGCCTTGTCCTTCTTTTTACTTTATGGGATTTGGTGAATAATTGTAGTGTGGTCTTGCTGTATAAAAATAAGATGGGAGAGCTTGATGTGAGTGCCTCTCTCTGCTCCTGCAGTTTGGGTTGTATCAGTCTGTGTATGATTGTGGAATCATGAGAGAGAGAGAGAGAGAGAGAGAGAGATCTATTGCTCATGGAAGATCATTGAGGAAAAGTGGTGTTTGGAATGAAGTTTGATCCTAGATATCTGTCTACTCCTAATTGCTGGGTTTTTCTTTTTCATTGTTCTGTGTGTGTGTGTGTGAGAGAGAGAGAGAGAGAGAGAGAGAGGTTAGGTTTAGTCCTTGATGATCATTCATATCTTATGCCTGCGTGTGTATGTGACTATATATCTGTTGGATCTGTGCTTTGAAGGGGCGTGTGTGTGTGTGTGTGTGTGAGAGAGAGAGAGAGAGAGAGAGAGAGAGAGAGATTGAGATTAGGTTTAATCCTTGAAAATCATTCCTATCTTATGGATGTGGTTGTGTTTTGAATAGGATCTGTGCTTTGAGGTTTGTGTGTGTGTGTGCGTTTGGCGTGTGTGGGTGGGTGAGAGAGAGAGAGAGAGAGAATCTCGGACCAGGCTTCATTCCTCACACCGAGCTTTTCCATTCAAACTCGAGGCATCTGCAGCGCGGACAAAGTTCACGAGGTAACTTGTAACCTGACCAATACTGCCCGTATTTTCATCTGAAGCACCCAACATATATGATATATTCATAGTCTGAAAATGATCCCTTATTCAACTTTCAGCTACGATCATGATCATCTCTCTCTCTCTCTCTCTCTCTCTCTCTCTCTCTCTCTCTCTGCGCTAAATAGCACCGTGTACGGACTATATACATCTATCTTTGAAATCCTCGCCAGATCAGTTTGTGGACAGTAGGATGTACGTGTAGACGTGGACGCATGCCCATGTACACTTGTTTTCTCTAGTTATTGCCTAATTTCAACTTAACCCTGGTTCATCTTAATCTACAGTTAAGTTTAGGTTTCTATAATTTGCAATAGCTTCAGATCAAACAAATGCAAAACAAATCTGGAGCTTTTTCCCCACATATACTTATATTCACCTAATATATTCGACATCATCCTGCAAGATTTTGGTAAATACAGATGGTGCTCCCCGATCTTAAAAGTATGCATTCACTATTAAATGCATGAAGAAAAGAAAGAGGATCGAACATACATGTGCTTATCGATCTAGTCTTCATTACTTCTTTTGGTCATCACATCTTTAAAACTTCCAAAGTTACAAGTTTCGCACAGCTTGGTTATCCTTCAGCTAAAAGGGGTGCTTGCCTTTAAGACTTGTGAAAACATTTTATTCAGCGAATCAACTCTAGCTTCATTTCTCTTCTGATCAAGGCCTTTTTTATGCAAATTTTATTATGCTAACGAGTATAGTTTAGTTGTACTGGCTTCTGCTTGAAAGATGTTTGTAGCTTTTCTACACATATCTGCTTATATGATGTTTGAAAGCGGAGGATCCGAAGTGACAAAAGGTTTAGAAGATGTATAGGACCTGGATATAAGACTGTATGCAGGTTCCATTTTCTTTTTTTCCCCTTTTCGTGGTGTTTGTACATTCCTTGACCCAGAGACAGATACCGGTCAAAGAAGTAGATGAACTTCTCATGCAGGTAGGGTTAATGTATTAGTTTTGAAAATCGACCTTAGTTTATCCAAGGTTGTTCTCATTCTCATTAATGCATGAAGATGCTTCTGATGAAGTTACAGCCTCGCCCGTTTTGAGTTGCAGAACCAAGCTGCCCAACATCAGATCACCATGTGAAATGATACTGTTCCAAGACTCAAAATAGTATAACAAGGGAAATAATTCAGATCTTGAGTGTTGAATAAGATAGTACCCTTGAGTCTGTATTGTGTGACCTAGTGTATACAGGGGGTCGATCATATCCGTCACAGTTTTGCTGACATATCCATTTGACCTCTCTATATTACCGAGCATATAATTTGTTATTATACTAAACGATAAGAGGTAGGTTGATAGAATATCCCATGTTGATTCTGCGCAATCTCTAAATGTATTGAGCGTGCTGATGAATTTAGCAAGAAAGAGAGCTGTTACTGTTCTCTATAACTACGGAATATCCCAAAAGTTTGAAGAGCTCACGCGAATGATTAGATTTCAACCATAAGAAGCTCAAAACCTCCTGCTCGTTTTTCACTCCGCCCCATCTCCTGAACTGCAGCTACGGTGAGAAAATAGTTTCTCGCAAATCTCCTACGCGACGTCCATATGCATCTAATTGCAGACATTTGACTCTTATGAGTCTGACATTCACTGAATGCTAAGACTCATGGATGGATGGCATTTCAATGATTACGTTATTAAAGACCAAAAGCAAGAGCAGGCAACACGCATAAGTTAGAAAACGTGAATACAAGAATCGACTGCTTGATTATGTGTATTGCACGAATCTAAGTTCCACCAAACGGATGAGTCGGCCCTACCTCAAAAGCCATAATATTACGAGAAAAACGATAAGATTTTTGAGTAAAAATGAACATCGGAATCTTGAATATCATGGATGAGAGAGGCTTCGAGTAACAATTTGAGCAGCTCCGCTTGACTTTTCCCATTACGATATTGCAATACCTCTTCCTTTTGCACTTTGCTCCGCTGACTAAACTTCGAGCAGAATTCTAATTTTCATGCCCAAATATGCAGTTTTTTTTTTTTTTTTTTTTTGCCGCGCTGCTAAATTTAATAACCGTTGGTCAGCGTCAAAAAGCTATTGGTAAAAAAGAAATTGACCAGTGGATATGTTTTTCCGATAAGCAAAGAGCAGATTAGGGTTAGGGTTTGAGCTTAGGGAAAAAGGCCTGATACATTTGAGAAAATTGTAAGGTAATAAAAACACGTGATTCAAATCGATCTAATCATATAGAAGAACGAGTGTTCTTTGAGAATCCTAGAGGAGGCGTATTATTCAGCCTCATTGTTGTTTAATTTGCTGTTTATTTTTTGTTTTTAAGATATGGATATTTTATTGATTTCAAGGTTGGACTCCAAATCTGAAAGCTGGCGCTTTATATATGGTATAGATTTTAAGCATATATTACTATGATGAAAATATGTTTTTTATCATAAAAAAACATTGGTCGAAGCCAAACAAGTTGATCGTGCGTTTATCTAATCGGTTGCTCCATCTTATGGAACATAAACCGACACGTATCTCATTCTCGAATAGACACACATAAGCTGCTAATCTTGATCCGAGATCGGTAGATCGGGTCGTTCTCGTCGACCTGGAAAAGGAAGAATCTACGCCCGAGAACAATGTTGCTTTTCCTAAGCTCTTCACCTCCTTTCAGTGCGAGGCCTCGAAATTCACGTCGAGAAACATTACGACTTCAACGGCGTTATCAGTTTATCCATGAACTATACAACTTCACCATGAAAATGCAGTGGATTCATGACGAAGCAGACAACAATGAGGCTGACCAAGGAGCTGCTACTGAACGCTTGGGACGGACTGTGAAATGGTGCACAGAGGCCGTGATTTCGACCGTATCAATGCAATGCATGTCGGACAACGCTGTCTGTCCCCGCGCTGTTCTCATCTTCCGAGGACGACATTGACAGCGGATGGGTCGACCTCATTTTTTAAAGAATGAATTTTATAACCGTAGGGAAAGCGAAGGGTGAACTAATGAATTCCCCATGGCTACAAGAAACCAAAATAGTCTTCACGTTCGACCCTAAGTTGGAATCGTCTACCTACCTCATTTATGGTTCATATCAAGGTAGGTTATATTGTATTGCACCGACCGGGAGATTCGATTGCTATATATCTGTGCTGTATATAGTCTCGTGCACGACTTCTAAACCGAGCGGAGTTTATCGAATCGGACGTGCACGGCCGCAGATGAAGACATTGGTCTATATGGCTATGAAGTGAAAATGGGTAGGACTTGACCCGGCTGGTGATTCTTGAAGGATATTTTCTCATGCATAAATAAATGAAATAGCACGAAACAAGGAAGATGAGCTAAAGTAGAACTCTTGCAAGTGTAGAGACAAAATCGAGCACAACGAAGAATTCTATTTTCTATATCTAAAGACGTTGCAAATTCTTTTTTTTTTCATATTGGTAAATTTCGATAAACGTTGACAAGTGTTAGAAAACTATTGATAAAGAAAATAACCCGGTGAATGCTTTTTTCATCTATGAAAAGTCATGTCGGTTTAGAGTTCAAATTTAGGAAGAAAAGGCCGGAAACATTTGAGAAAATAGTAAGATAATATGACCATGTCATTTAGATTGAATAATCACGTGCAAGAATGAGTAAGTAGATCGTGCACACATCTAATTGAGATTGCTCCATCTTCCGGATCATAAACAGGCACCTCGCATCACGATTCTCAAATAAATACACAAGCTTGATTCGAGATTGATGGATCGTGTTGCTTGTGTCGACTGACAAAGGAAGAATTCATGCTCGAGAATAATGTTGCTCTTCCGGAAAGAGTCTTCCCCAAGCTCCTCACCTCCTTTGACGCCAGCTCTCTAAGTCCACCTCGAAGAACATTATCATCAGCGATATCGTCGGTTTATCCATCAATCGGGCACTTCACCGTGAGAGTGCAGTGGACTTCTACTGAACGAAGCAGACGCCCTGGGACAGAATCGTTGACCTCATCAATGCGTGTCGGACAACATGGTCCCGACACTCTGCTCATCCACTGGGGAGACGACATTAAAATCGGACAGGTCGACCTCATCTTTAAAGAAATTTATGTATTCGATACCTACCACATATTAACAAGCGAATTTTATAACCATACAGAAAGCCAAGGCTGAACTGATAAATTCCCTTGGCCACAAGAAATCAAAAGAGTGTTCACATTCCACTCCTCATTCGGGAATCCGACCAAACTGATTCATCGTTTATAATAAGCTAAGTTGTTGTATTTGCTCTGATGGGGCAATTCGAATGACACATATAAGTTGCCATATGTAGCCTCATGAAGAGTCGATGTACGACTTCTATGTTGATTGGAGTTTATCGAATTGGACCTATATGATCGTGAATGAAAACATTAGAACTAGTGAACAATTCTTGTCATGAAATGGGTCTCTTTCACACCTCTTTTTAGATTTTTTTATTTTAAGATTAGACTTCTTCACATCGCGTCATGTCTGAGAATCACTCAATTAACGAATTCTGAGCTAATGAAAGAGAAGCGTAAGAATCTAGAAGTTTGGAACCATTCATAACATTTATGAGGTCTTTTTTGAATTGAAAGGCAGAATGGAGAATAAACGAAATGGAAATACATCAGCATTACAAAAGATTGGAAAAAAAAAAAAAAAAAACTACTAACGAATGCTTGGAGTAAAGGGAATAACGATTCTTTGGAAGCGTACAAAATGAAGCTCCAAGCGGGTCCGGAAGAGAACTCCGCCTCGTAGCAAAGGATATTTTTCCATTAAGAAAATTATTTAATTAGTTCTTAAATTAATGTATAGATGCTAATTCAATCCTCAACTTTTAATTTTGTTAATTTAGTCCTAAATTTTTCTGTGAAATTTCAATGTAATTATTCTAGTAAATTTCCATTGGAAATTGTTGACATAATAATAAAGTCATTGTTGGCTGTCTCACGTGACACACTGCCGCATCACCAAACTAATTACATTGGAATTTTGTGTAAAGACATAGGTCTAAATTGGCAATTGGAAAATTTATGACTAGATTGATATTTGTACAATAAATTTAGGACCTATTGGACAAACTCCCAAATTTCTTAAGTGTCGTAACTTTCTTATTTTTCTATTTGTTCTAAGGTTTTACCTTATGGATGATTTCAACTTTCATTTCGTCCTCGTGATTGAGCTTGTAGGATAACAAATCTATAGATTCATTTTAGTTTTTTTTTTTTTTGTTGGTCTCACTTAACTCCTTCTTCTACTCTCATGAGACTTTTGTCCTGCCTCTATGCAGGATGTGGGAGTTGAAACCACACCTGAATCAATATTGTCTCCACCCAAACCCACATGAGAAGTTGGGACTTCAAAACCCACACCTCCCATTTCCCATGAGGGAAAGGTGGCAACTCTAATGGTTATTTTAGTGGTTGAGTGTGTGCAACTTCTTCTCTAATTTTTATTATTAATGATAGATTAATTCGATAAAAATAAAGATTGTCTAACGTGTTGGAAAATACTTCAATGATTTTAGGGGAGAAGTGAAATTAGGATTAGGAATTGATGGCGGTGAGGAATCATTTTGAAAGTATATTTCGAGAATCACTTTTCAAAGAGGTCTAATTTGAGAGGAAAAAGAAAGGCTTAGACTCCCTTTTTCCCCCTAAAACAAGCATTACATTAAAGTAATCTAAATATTACTACAAGAAACTAGTGTTAATGTGAAAAAAAAAACTTTAAATTGGTACACTTGTAACAAAGTTTATTCAATATTATTTTTTTAACCACCTAAAAGCCAAATTTGTACATTTATAATAAATTTACCCTCAATTTATTTCCATTAAATTGAATTAATATCGCAAAAAATTACAAACTAGTACATATGACAAATAGAGGGTAAAACCTCAAACTCTACACCCGTCAATGACTATACGTTATCCAACTCAGTAATTTGAGAGTAAAATTTAATGTAAACTAACAAAGAGTATATTGATCACAGATGTATCAGTTTAAGATTTTCGATGGTCAAAAAATTAATTTATGATAAATATATTATAGGTGTACTAGATTGGAGTATTTCATAGTATTAACCCAAGAAACGAGTATACAATAAGATGATAAAAAAGAAAGAAAATAAGGCTCTATTAACACTATTTATTTTAATTCTACATGAGAGATCGTTAAAAAGAAAAGAAGATGCAATTGTGTGATTTGTCTCATTTCAGAAAGAATCTTGAAGGATGAGATATTTTCGGTATAATATGAGAGCTTTGTTGGAATTCGATAAATATTATCTACACCACTTTCAATTATTTCTTTATTCATTATATATATATATATATTGTTAATCTTATGAAAAATAAGGACTATATTGAAACTTGTGTGCAAAAGGTTGAGGCTGAAGTATGCTAACATAAAAATCTAGGTAGATATATTATTTGGCAATTTTTAGTAACTGTTGATACGTAAAAATACCCTTACAAGCACGTGCTGGTCACGAGGGGTAGAAAATTATAAAATTGTTCCCATTGCCATATGTGGACTATAATTTACATCAGCGCAACCCATAAGCAAAGACACATAATTCAATGATGAAGCATTAGTTGCCATGTATTGAAGCCAAGGGATGTTGTTGAAGACACAACATTGATGGTGAAATTAGGCGGGAACAGTTAAAAGGGTGCCAAACTCAAGAGAGGTAGTTAATCCTTACTGGACAAGCCATGAGAACGTTGTCGAACATATTAGAAATCAGATATGGATAAGGCGGTTCAATATAGAACATGGAGTGACTCTTGAAAAGGAAATAGCCAACCATTGATGGTTACCAAATTGGACTATAGATACCACAAGCAATCCAGTGAAGAGCCCTCGAACAATACACAAAATCACTTTATCTTGCTTTTATCCTTACTTAGTCATCGATTGGATTCCGACATCGTGTCCTTGAACTTAGTAGAGAGCAATGCTTTCTAAGTGTTTTGTTAATATCTAGCGTTGTCGAAACATCTTTGATATTGTATAAACCACTTTAATTTTAATAGGCTTTCATTATTGTGTTAAAGTAAGTTTAGATGACATTATTGATTAGGTTTCAACATTGATTACAATTGGTATTAAGCTTATGTCAAATCAATGACTTCTTAGTGTATGGTCTCGTTCGCATTTGACCCTCTTTGTCTAAAGTTATCACGAAATCTAAGTATCCTTTAATGAAAATCAAAATGTAACATTTTGTGAAAGATATTTCGTTACGGGATCCAAAATTGATGAAATAGTAACAAATACAATCTGACTTTCTTTCTATTTGTTGGTCATTTTGGTCATGTCATAAGTCATTTTTATGTTGAGAATAATAGAGTGAAAGAGAGTATTGTAAAATTTTCTACATATATACATTATATATATGAATGAAAAATATAAATAACTATTTTAAGTTAATATCTCGATCAAGAAATGTATAATTAAAGGGAGATGTTCCTGCAATATACGTATAATTTTGAGAAATATGAATAATCTATAAGTTTATTAATATATCTCTAATATAAGAAATTGCTCTAGAGAAGTTCCTAATTATCTCTAATAATAAGCAATACACCCTTTAAGGCGATACAATTATACTCGTCAAATCACTGAACAACTAACATTTTCAAGAAGCGCTCGTCGTCCCAAAGTAGACAGATGCATGAGTTATAAATATCCCGAATTTTCCCTTTCTCTGGTCCTCTGCTCTTCAGGCATACAACTTACGACAAATATTGGTGACCACATGTAAAGCAGCCGGAAAGAATCCAAAACTCAGAGGGCGACCTGAAAGAGTTTTGGAAATACCCTGCCTCGAGGAGCAAGATGTATATACTTTCGACACGAACTTTCGCAGATAACAACGTACTTTAGACGCTAAATCATACCAGATATTATGCGATTTGAAAGGTGACAGTCCTTGATCCTTAGCTAGATCCAATGACTTTTTTGAAGGTAATTTTGTCGATCACCTCTTGGCTTTTACTGAACCCACGTTTGAAAAGTTATACAAATAAGAGAATTTCTTGATCTCCCCGTTAATCTCCAACCCAATTTTTTCCCAAATAAATAAACTATTGAAAGAAGATGCCTCTTCTCTTTTGTTTAACAAAGTTTAGCCTTTGGAATCCGGCAGTAAATAAAACGAATTATTTTAGAAGTACGAGAAACATGCTCTGTTCTCTGGGTTCACTGGGATAAAGGTCTGATGCATTTTTTAGGCATTCCTGGCACAGGAAAGATGTGGCTGCATGTGCAAAGCATTACGTTGGTGATGATGGATCGACCAATGGCATCAATGAGAATAACACTGTAATAGATTGGCACGGCTTGCTTAGCATCCGTATGCCCGGTTATTACACTTCAATCGTCAAGGGTGTATCGACCCACATGGTTTCGTACTCCAGTTGGCATGGAAAAAAAAAAGTCACCTCCGCCAAAAAGAAAAATTCGACTAGCCGATGCGTCAATTACCATGACACTTGATCAGACACGAAAGAGGTACTCGGGTAAATATTGTCAAGATGCTCTTAGGTTTTATATGCATCCAATGCTCCTATTTTTTTTTGGAATGATTGCTTTAATACTAAGTTGAGAATAATAAAATGTAAGATGAAATTATGGAATCTTCTATATATTTCATTATATATGTTAATGATAAATATATCGGCCTATTTATAGGCTATATTAGATAGTTATTCTAACATTATATCTAAATTTATATATATATATATATATATACACAATCAAATGGAGATGTACGTACAATGTACATGCAAAATGTATGCAATCTTGAGAGCTGTGGATAACCAATAAAATTATCAAGATATCTCTAGCATAGGATATATATCCCAAAGAAATTCCTAATTATCTTTTAACAATAAGCAACAGTCTAAGGGCAATACAACCATATTCCTCAAATCACTAGACACACATGAGCTATTTCATATCTATCCCCAAATTTTTCCTATTTTCCCTTCCTCTGGCTCTCTACTCCTTGGGACACTTTTGCAGCACCATAGGTGCACCATACAATTTTACGACGTGTTGTTGCAATCAAGTGTAACGATATCATAACATGTTGTAAAATTTATTTACAACATTACAGTAAAATATTAGTGACCATGTGTAAAGCAGCCGGAAAAGAAGTGGGGTACCATACATCAGAGTACTTCAGAGATTCCTTACGCTCTCCCACGGCTACGGAAGAACAAATGTCTAGACTAACGATGATCCGGTGCGAAAATTAATAGGGGAATCCAAGACTCGAGGGCGACATGGAATGGTTTTGGAAATACCTTACGTTGAGGAGCAAGATGTATATTTTTTACGCGAATTTCCGCTGACAACAAGGTACTTTAGATACTAAAAATCGTGCAAAATATCATGTGATCTAAGATATGATGACAATTTTCAATCCTCAGTTGATTCAATGACTTTCATGAATATAATCTTGTCTATTCCCACTTACCTTAATCTGAATCAACGTTTGAAATGTTATACGGATAGAGAATTTCTTGATCTCGCCGTCCATATCCAACCCAATTTTTGGAACTGAACGCTTCGCTCCGACCAAAGAGACAAGAGGATAACGTCATCCACTCGAGGTCGTGCGACAATTCGACTTAAGCCCTCCTCTCTAAAGGAAAGAGGATTTGGCTGTCTGACGGCAAGAAAGGATATGGATTTGGCTTTATCTTTGCTGACGTGTATATTATTAGCTAACCATTTCCTAATTTTCCTCTTCCATCCGGGTCAACTTGACAATTTTGATTGATGATGCCAAACGGATATATTCAAGAAAAAAATTATTTGATGCGCTATGATCTTGTAGACTCAGCATATCTAAATCGGTGGAATTTGTGGATCCCATATGGGTCTCATCAAATTCGACAATTCAGATGTGTAAGCATTATATCCTTTTTAATCTAGTAAAATAACTTTTACCGCTCCCTTGATTGATATTCATTAAATTCTTATCACTGTATTTTTATTTTATGAATTTGTCTGAATGAAATTGCTCTAAAGGATGGTAAAACGAAACACACTTAGAGAAAGACCAATACAACACCGTTTTTTTTTCTTTATTCGTGAATTATTGTGACAATAACCTTGCCAATTTCAAATATTCGGGGTCATTGATGATGTGAAATAATTATGTATGACTAAATCTGAACATTCCACAACTTATGTGAGGTTTTGAGGAGTAATTTTAAAGCATATCGTTGCACTAATCACCATTCTAATTATTAAAAAATTCATTAATCATCATCGATACGAATCCAATGAAAATTTTTTAATCGCCACACGGTACTCCCTTGACACGTGTCAGTATAGCATACTGTTATATATGTAATTTACGCACTCTGGTTTTCTTATTTTCCTACTAATCAAAGCTTTTCCAAAACCTTTTTCTCAACACCAAGTCTTTTTTTTCCCCTTAACGTCTATCAGGGCGCAGAAGAGAAAAGGAAGAAGGAACCAGAAAAAGGAAACGACTGCAAAAATTACATTAAAAGATTTAAGTTTTGTATGTCTCTCTCAAATTCGGGTCGCCTCATTGTGCTTGACTTTATCTCAAAGCCTCACCACTTTTACAAAGACTAAAGGAAATTTATTTATTATTCCTAAATCATCCGGACAAGTTTGTAAAAGGAAAAAAAATTAAAATTATCCGAGCATAAAATTCCATTTCCATCCCATATATTACGCCGAGATATTAATAATATAAATCAATAATATTCGAACGAGGGAAAAATATCTATAAATTCAGCCTTTTGCTCCTCTTCGCCGTAGCAGATCTCTCTCTCGCTGTCGGAGGTGATCCTTTTCCTTCCTTCGCAGTCTCTGTAAGTCGTCAGCGACGCTCTCTCTCTCTCGTTCACGCCCTTCTCGATTCTCTCAAGCCAAATGCGCGCCTGCCCTGAATTGCTCTCGCCTCTGTTCTCGATCTCGCTAGAATTAGGCTCCACTGGTGAGTTGCAGAGAGAGAGAGAGAGAGAGGGAGAGATTGTTTTTGTCATTTTGGTCGGTCCAACGAAGATGGGCTTTGGTTTGATACTGCCCGAGCTCGAGGACGAGAGCGTAGTCGTGTTTAGCTAGTTAGCTAGTTCACCACGTGAGCCTTTATTGTGACTGATTGATGAGTTGATGGAGCGTCGTTGATTCCTCTTTTCCGAGGCTCCGCAGGTGCAGTTAATGCTGCTCGTGGGGTGCCTCTGTTTCGATGAATTCATTTTCTGTCCTCGGTATTTGATCAATGACTTGTGTTCAACTCTGCGATTCATTCGCTTCTTGTCTGTTGTTATGCATTCGGTTTTCCGTAAGCATGTTTTCGAATTTGGATCAATTTGAGCTCTGTTTTTCAGACAGAGGACGCTCCGGGAAGATGGTGGAAAAAATGGCGAGAGCTCCCATCTTTATGGTGGGGCTTCTAGTTCTCTGTTGTTTCGCCGGCGTGACGAGAGCAGAGTACCTGAAGTACAAAGATCCGAAGCAGCCGCTGAACACCCGCATCAACGACCTGCTGAGCCGGATGAGTCTGGAGGAGAAGATAGGCCAGATGACGCAGATCGAACGCGGCGACGCGTCCTTCGAGGTCATGAAAAAGTACTACATCGGTGAGTGCGACACGACACGACGATCCATTGAGCTAGGGTCGAACGATTTAAATGTTTACTAAGGTATGGGTTAATTGTACTAGGGAGCGTATTGAGCGGAGGAGGGAGCGTCCCAGCTCCGCAGGCCTCTGCGGAGACTTGGATCGACATGGTGAACGATTTCCAGAACGGTTCCTTGTCTACCCGCCTCGGCATCCCCATGATTTACGGGATTGACGCGGTCCACGGCCATAACAACGTGTACAGGGCGACGGTATTTCCTCACAATGTCGGTCTTGGAGCCACCAGGCAAGTCGAAAACGTGTTGGGACTGCGGTCTTCCGTGTCGGTCGAGTTTTGATTGATTACATGACCGAGCTATCAAACTATGAAATTAAAGTTTTGAAAAGCCGAAAGTGGGATTTCAATTGAGATGACTGTAGAATAGCTTTGCTGATCGGTAGTGGCTGAACAGCTACGATAAGGACAGATAGCATCCAGAAAGGTTTGGTCAATTCTGCAATGTTTGCTAAAAGGAAAATATTCATCATAAGTGCTCGGCTTCTCCAATTATTGATGTGTTGACCAGAAAAAAGATCATCTGATGCGATCAATAGCTAATGGCTTAATTCCGTCTTCACCTAATAGGGATCCTGCGCTAGTCAAGAGGATCGGAGCTGCGACCGCACTGGAAGTGAGAGCTACAGGGATTCCATATGTTTTTGCGCCCTGTATTGCGGTGAGAGGGCGCGGCTCTGCTTGTCTCTTTGGATACATTCGATAAAATTGCGAAAAGGACGGGTAGAGCCAGATAAACCGGTCTCGTCTTCGACCTTATCGGCATTTACGTGTTTACAGGTCTGCAGGGATCCGCGATGGGGTCGGTGCTACGAGAGCTACAGCGAAGATCCCAAGATCGTTCAGGCCATGACCGAGATTATCCCCGGATTGCAAGGTGATCTTCCTGCTGGTTCTCGAAAGGGTGTCCCCTACGTCACCGGAAAGTAAGCAAACTCCAGAGATCTTCTTTGCAGTATAGAGCACGTATCTTCATTTTGCATGTCCTGTTCGATTAAACCATAACTGCGGTCGCAACTTCTTTGTTTGTCGTTCAAATTGGGGGTCAGCATGGAACGCGGGCGCTCAGTCAAATTCTGCGAATTGAACTGACTGACCAGACGAAATCCTTAATGGGCTGACACGTTTGTGGAAAAAAGAGAGGGATTTTTCTGATGGTAAACTAGGAGTGCTTTCTAGACGATGAATGCGCACGATTTTTGTGGTCCACAAAAGCAACATGATTGGACTTTTCTGATTAGGACTTTGCTGTCATGGACCATGTGTTCGCTTAAAATATTCGGGCGGAGCGTGCGAACAAAAACGAAAGTCATCATACCATTCACCGTCACGGCACGAAGAGCACAAAAAGATGAATTTAATGATCGGCCTGACCCCATTTTCAATCTTTGACTCTGTAGTTGTCGCTCAACTTGGATAGGGAAAGGTCCAACTCTTCAACAAAATCTGCAGATTTTAGTTGCATTCGAATCTATATCTGTACATTTCTCAAACTTTCTATCTTCCCTGGATAAGGCTGAGAAAAACTGATCACTAGCTCGATCGTGCTTACGATAAAATACAATCTGGTGATGGATAATACAGTCATGCTGGTGAATCTTAGTAACAATTTAGGTTATCTAGAAGCTCATCAAGCTATCGGGTAGAGCTAACTTTTACTTTGTAGTCCCACAAGCATGAATTCTAGTTCCGTTCAAGTTGTGCAATGTAAGAGAAAAGTCGCACATTACATGTCTTATGCCGCCGCTCCTGTCTTTGGATTTTGGATGAGAAAACCATACATCTTGCTTATACAGTTAGATATTAAACTATTGAAGGAAGATGCCTCTTCTCTTTCGCTTTACATCGTTTAACTTTGGAATGTGGCAGTAAATAAGCACAATTATTCTCAAAAGTACAACAAACGTGCTCTGTTCTCTGGGTGCACTGGGAAGGACGTCTGATGCATTTTTTACGCTTTCCTGGCACAGGAAAAATGTGGCAGCATGTGCAAAGCATTACGTCGGCGATGGTGGAACGACCAATGGCATCAATGAGAATAACACAGTAACAGATTGGCACGGCTTGCTTAGCATCCATATGCCGGGTTATTACACTTCAATCATCAAGGGTGTCTCAACCGTCATGGTTTCGTACTCTAGCTGGAATGGAGTCAAGATGCATGCTAATGGCAACCTAGTCACAGGCTTCCTTAAAAACAAGCTCCGTTTCAGAGTAAAAGATCGTCTCACTACCGTTTCAGTTCCGACTCCATAATTTGCATTTGATTGATTGAAAATGTGACAAAAATGCAGGGGTTTGTCATATCAGATTGGGAAGGCATTGACAGGATCACCTCTCCCCCCCGTGCTAACTATTCCTACTCCATTCAAGCAGGAATTAGTGCGGGCATTGACATGGTTGGTGATTGATTATACATTATGCTGTATGAGACGAGATGAACCTAAAGAGATTTTCATCGGTCCATACTCAAGTTTGATTTGATCTGTTGCAGGTAATGGTCCCGTCGAATTTCACGGAGTTCATCGATGGGCTAACCTTCCAGGTGAAGAATAAGATCATCCCCATGAGCCGAATCGATGATGCAGTGAGGAGAATACTGCGAGTCAAATTCACAATGGGCCTATTCGAGGATCCACTGGCCGATACCAGCCTAGTGAACCAGCTAGGAAGTCAGGTTTGCTCGAGATCAATCTACTGGTTCACTTAGATGTCAAAGATGATTTCTGATCCTTACTCATCAAATCTGGTTGACTTGTAAAACAGGAGCATAGAGAATTGGCTAGGGAAGCTGTCAGAAGGTCCTTGGTGCTCCTGAAAAATGGCGAAGGAGCTGATGCGCCATTACTTCCTCTTCCTAAGAAAGCGCCAAAAATACTTGTTGCTGGTAGCCATGCAGATAACTTAGGGTATCAGTGTGGTGGATGGACAATTCAATGGCAGGGACTAAGTGGCAACAACCTCACTAGTGGTAAGCGACAGTTCAATGTCTCCGTTCTTCCTGATTTACTGTGAACTTGATCATTGTTTCAATCATAGAATAGCTCTACTTTGCTAGCTTCATGATCATGTCTTCCTATAGAATCTAAGAGACCGAATCTTCACTTTTCCAGGTACAACAATTCTCAGTGCCATCAAGAACACTGTTGATCCAAAGACCAAGGTTGTCTACGAGGAGAACCCGGATACGGACACTGTCAAAGCCGGCAAATTCTCTTATGCCATTGTAGTAGTGGGAGAACACCCTTATGCAGAAACATTTGGTGATAGCACGAACTTGACCATTGCTGACCCAGGTACAAGCACCATAGGGAATGTATGTGGAGCCGTGAAGTGCGTGGTCGTCATAATCTCTGGTCGTCCTGTCATGATCCAGCCCTATGTCGCAGCGATGGATGCTATCGTCGCTGCTTGGCTTCCAGGAACTGAAGGCCAAGGGGTTGCAGACGTTCTGTTTGGTGATTATGGCTTCACAGGCAAGCTTCCTAGGACATGGTTCAAGACCGTGGATCAGCTTCCAATGAATGTCGGGGATCCTCATTACGATCCCCTCTTCCCATTTGGTTTTGGTCTCACCACCACTCCTATTAAGAGGAACTAAACTAGGAATTCAATGGGGACAATACACTGTTTTTGCACCGCCAAGAATTATCGAAATTTCCATTTGGTGGAACTTATGTTGCTATGAATATAATTTCTATGCTGCTAAGCATCCCTAAAATAAGAAAATTTGTACGACTAAGAGCTGCAGCGACTCACTTCAGGAAATTCAGAACGTCTAAGAAAATCCAAATGTAGCATGACTAATCTTCTTAACCGGGAGGGGTGCACAAGTGACTCGAAACTGCTGATGCTTAAAACCAAGTCAGTGAATCAACCTCAGTTAGAGACACACCAATTTGAGAAGGCGAGTAACTCAATAAGCTAATGAAATTTTCTTCCACAGCTTGCCCGGTGCAGCTTCCTTCAAAGCTTTCACAACCTAGCAACCTTCTTATTCCAGCTTCAAACTAGCCAAGGAAGCTAGACTCCAACATGTGCTAGACTCCACCCATCATACAAGACCTGACGCCATGATGATTTGGTTGCACCATGCTTCGGCAGAGAGCATCTAATCAACCCAACAACTGCATAACCAAACAAATTTACACCAAAATTGATACTCCCAACACTCCTCAAGTCCTGCGCGTATTTCATTTGTTAACCAGCCAAATCAGTCCGAGAAACTCTATGATCAAGCATTTGAATATCATAATGAGTGGAGTTAAATCATGAATCATAAAATAAGAGTTAAGGGGCACATATGTGAGACACAGATATAGCACTCCCTTGAGGCTTAGTAATATGTAACTATAGCCATCGGAAGTTCATGTACAAAGAGGCTCACTTTAGGTAGGATAAAAAGGACACAGAGCATTACATTTATGGAACAAGGAAAAGAAAAGCATACATTATTCACGTAACAACTTTAGTAAAACAGACATAGTTACAAACAGAAAAGAAAAGAGTAGTGTCCACACATCACCCTAAGCTGCATTAGCTTCATCAGCTGCTCCACCAGTAGACGTCTCTGCATGCCCAGCCTCATTTATTTGCCTCAAGATTTCCGACTTCTTCTCCAGAAGAGCTTCGATTTTACTATTTACTTTCTCCAACTTCTGTTCTAGCTTGTCAAGATCTTTAATCTTGTCCTTCCCATCAAGCTTTCTTTTCTTATCACCCTTAACCTTCTTGTCCTTTTCCTTCTTATCAACTTCCTCACCTTTCTGATTTTCATTTTGCCCTTCTCCTTCAGATTTGTTAGCATCTTCACATATTTCAATCTCTCTTTTAGTAATTTCATTCATACCCTCTTCAACCTTCTGATTCTTCTTTTTAACGTCTCCTGTCTCCTCCTCTTCATTTCTATCATCCGGTCCATCATCATGCTTCTTCCCTTTCTTCTTTAGCTTCTCTTCTTTCTCTTCTTTTCCTACCTCAGTTTTCTTGGTGGTCTTCTTCTCTTTCTTCTTCCCTTTCCCCTTATCTTCATCTGCTGTTTCCACATCCGAGTCACCCCTTTGCTTTTCCTTCTCTTTCTTCTCCTTATCTTTCTTCTCCTTCTTCTTTCGCTCTTTCTCACGGTTTACTTGTTCCTCATCTTCATCTTGTTTCTCCCCATCCTCTCTATCCTCGTGCTTCCTTTCCTCTTCCTTCTCCTTAATTTTTTCCAGGTTCTTCTTATCTTCCTCCTCCTCATGTTTTGTGCCTTTTTGCTCATCTGCTGCATTCTTGTGCTTATCCTTCTCTTTCTCTTCCTTATCCTTTTTCTTGTTCTTTTCTCCTTTATCTGAATTGTCATTCTCTTTTCCTTTAGATTTATCTTTCTCCTTGTGTTTTTCATCCTTTTTCTTGCCTTCATATTTCTCTTTCCCATGTATATCCTTCTTTTGCTCCTCATCATTTGCCCTTCCTTCATATATCTCCATGTATTCTTCGTTTCCCTTTTTCTTCTTCTCTTCTCTGTCGTCACTTCTAATCTTCTCTACTCCTTTCTCCTTGGAGTTCTCATCATTTCCCTTCTTGACATTCTTGTCCTTATGTTTCTCTTTTTTCTTCCCCTTAAAATATTCTTCGCTGTCCTCTGAATCTCCACCCCGTTTCTCTGTATCCATCTCTTCTTTTTCCTTGCCTTTCTCATACTTATTCTCTTTCTTATTCCCTTTCTTTTTTTTAGTCTCCAGGGACTCATCATTCTCAGTTCTTTTATCTTGATGATCATTAATACTGCATTTCTCCTTCTTCTCTTTCTCCCTCGCTTCCTCTTCACCTGTCCTGACTTCATCATTATCGCCGTCATCACAATCACATTCTTTGCCCTTTTTCCCTTTGTCCTTTTCCTTCCTTTCACCCACATCCATTTTCTTCGATTTCTCCTTGTCCTCTTTTTTATGCTTCTCCTTCTTGTCTTTCACATGATGTGGCTTGATTTTCTCCACAGTTTTGGTCTTTAATTCCATTTCCATCTCAGTCTTCTCTTCTGACACATCATCCGGGTCTGTAGCCTTGCTCTTCAGCTTGACTCTTAACTCTTCCTTTTTCACTTTTTCCTCGCATGTGCTGGATTGAGATTCTACTTGCATGCTGGCTGTGTTAGCTGAAACTTGAAAAGTATATCCTTTGCCTCCTTTGTCTTCTAAACCTCCACGCAAAGCAATTGCATAAAGCAATCAGTGATGACATATCATACCTATTGACAAATTCTCTACCTCATATCAGTGAAATATAACAATGCAGAGAGGGGGCATGGCAAGCATTGCCAATGGAGAAAATATTATATTGCACAATTACAGCCCTAGGGGTTGGCGAGAGCCATCAGGGCCCCTTGGCCACTAGGTGCACAGTGAAATTTTTTTATAAGTTTGACTGTACTATACCAAATTACATCAAAATTTCTTAATTCACCCCCAAGCTATGATGTTGCACAAATAAAATAGTTCATCTTGTCCCTGGTTTTAAGCTTTTGTCTATCCCATGTACCTCGAACGCGAGGTTGTGGTTCACGGCACCCCGTTTCACTCACCTTTTTGCATAACATCTTGGCACCCTAGAGAGCAGGATTTCTTGTGAAAGACTCCCTTGGAGGTCAACAAGCAGTCAACAGTTTATAGACAAGAAGTGCGATGAAAAAGGTGTGAAAAATCAAAGAAAAAGCTAGATGTGCATGATTTTTTTACCAGCTCTATTTATTATGTTAGTGATAACATGTAAGGCAATATGGTGAAACATCCAACATGCCCAAGAAGCTGTGGATGACATAAGGGATTCAAGTTCAGTTCTGACTAAGTTCTCGATATAATGCAACCATTTCCAGGAACAATTCCATTGATTTGTTCTTGCTCTATCTGGCAGAGCAAGCAAGGAAACCAAAAAATGTGCTTGCAGCCGACTTAATTTTACACCATCAGAAGTTAAACTTCTGGATTGTTTCCAAGAAATGAAAAATTCCCTCTAGTCTCTGTCAATTCCAATCCTAGCCAAATCGAAGCGAACACCAATCAAGATTTTCATCACACCCTGACAAGACAATCCCTCCGCATGATCTTTTTCTTCTTTCAATGGACAAGAAAGAAAATGAAAACACTACCATTTACAATGACGAAACAATGCTTCCTTGTACCAAAACAAAACTAACTCAACACTTCTCGGCGAGAACCGAGAGGCCCTTCGCTGTTTTTATCATTCAAAGCCGAACGCGATCGATCGCTCGTGCAGAACACAGCGCCCATCACAAAACCCACAATTACACATGATTATACATCCCCAAACCCATACTCTCGCACCATAACCATTCAACACTCCGAAATTACGGATTGAAAGACAGAGAGGGATGTCTAACGGCTCACAACATCACGTTGCATGATCACGAAAAACCAAAACCCAGAAGGCGTTTCGCAGTGCTTCTCACCTCGCGCCTTGTCCGACAGCGAAAGGGACTGCTCGATCCCAGAAACGAAAGCGACGCGACGATGTCGGGTGAGGTGGAGCTTCCTCGGTCGGGTGCCACAGGACGCGTCGAGCTGCCGCTTATATGGAACTGCAGGAACCGCCCCTTCTTGGCCTGCAACTGCGAGGGATGGATTTTGCCTACCGACAGAAATTAAACTCGCCCGCATGCGAAGTAAGAGTTCGATGTTCTCTAGTTGAGTCTAGACTACAGCCCAGACGGCGATGGAGCAGTTTCGGTTTCACGTACGTTGACGGTCTTTTTCGTTCTAGAACGAGCGCGTAAGACTTGTTTTTATCTCTGTTTTGGGAGTGAAAATAGCCGATATTTATTTACAAAAAATTTTTTTTAATCTCTTTAAAAAAAAATCTCTTTTTTTTTTTTAATCTTTTTGGTCACCGACCAAAAAAAATAATCTCTTTTGGTCGCACGAGTAAGATATACGATTGCGTGATAATTTTAAATTTATTATGAGAGTAACATCTATTTTAGATTATAAAAAATTAAATAATAAATAATTATAAATTGTCCTAAAGTCTATTTCTTCAAGAATTTATGATTCACAACAAGTTATTATTCTAACGTAGTTAAAAACTATTATGCTAACAAAACCCTATTTTTATTTAATGTGAACCATTTAAAAAATATTAAACATATGTATGTTATTGTGTTTCATGTAAATTTTAATTTTATAGGGTTTTTTGTATAAATGTTGATTTTTGGTTTACATACATTTTTAGAAAAAGAAAATTCTGCCATGTGTATATTTGATTGGAAGTAATTATCGACACCCGAACCCTAGAGTGCCAAAATTTGATATGAGGATATTTAAGTGTCAAAAGTTAGGAAATGTATAATTAAGTGCTAAAATCAGAATAAAATGGATTAGTTAAGTGCTAACTGCAAAATAATCCAGGCAAAATCCTAACATGGTTTTTCCAACAAGACAAGTGCAAAATGACATCGTTTTGCATACTAGCATGACTAGATAAGTCGAAAACGACATCGTTTTACATGACGACGTGACTATATAAGTAAAAAATGAAGTCATTTTACCTCGTTTTAATTATAATATAAATATTATAATTTTTAAAATAACTATTTTTAAAAATCGAATTTTAATTATTTTTAAAATTTTATTTTTATTTTTTTACATGACGACGTGACTATATAAGTAAAAAATGAAGTCATTTTACCTCAGTTTTAATTATAATATAAATATTATAATTTTTAAAATAACTATTTTTAAAAATCGAATTTTAATTATTTTTAAAATTTTATTTTTATTTTTTTACATGACGACGTGACTATATAAGTAAAAAATGAAGTCATTTTACCTCAGTTTTAATTATAATATAAATATTATAATTTTTAAAATAACTATTTTTAAAAATCGAATTTTAATTATTTTTAAAATTTTATTTTTATTTTTTAAATATAATTTTTTTTTTATTCTTTCTTTGGCTGGCCGCCGGCCACAACGATAGGTCGGCGACCGGCCACGGGTGAGCCTCGAGCTCGCCGGCTCGCTAACGCTAGTGAGCTTGAGGCTCGCTAGATCAACGAGGCTCGAGCCTCGCCTGACGTCGGTGAGCTCGAGTCTCGCCAAATCAGCAAGGCTCGAGCCTCGCCGGACGTCGGCGAGAATGTCAAGTTGACCCTCTGCAATGAAGCAATGGGTAGAAGAAGCGAGAAATTCACCCTCTCAATTCTCCATTTCCGACTTGAAACACAAATGCATAATTGAGGTTAGACTACATAAAATTCCAAATTCAGCCCACCCTCTCAATTCTACTTTCTTTGTTTTTAGTAAAACAATATTGTTCAGTGCCTTGAGGTCATTGACACTTTGCAGTTGCATCCTATCATGCTTTCCTATGTAGCCCATAATCTTTTGCGTGATTGATTTTTCTAGCAGATTTCTGACATTGTGTCCATAACTCACTAGATTTGTTGTGCTTGTGCCCATAGGATATTGTTATCAGGAATCTGGACTATGTCCTCTCCGTCTCATCACACAACGTGGCAACTGCTTCTTTAGATATTTTAGTCAGACTGGAGAGGTTATTGGACTCGAGGTCATCTGAGCCATGGAGTTGTCGTCGTCTTCCTACGCCTACTGCCGTCTTTCCTGCAATTATTGACAGTGAAGAAGAGGATGGAGAGAGTGAGTTGGTGAGGATGCGTTGTACATCCATGGACAAGTTATCCTCGAGAAACAAGAGCCGCCAAGATGCTGACTCATTTCTGCAATTGAAAGACGATCTTAGTGAACATGTCAGCAAACAAATTCGTGCTCTGTGCAAAAAGTTGCAACAGATAGATATGCTTGAAGAAAAGCAGTCCAAAGGGCATTCTCTCGACTGCCAACAGATAGCGAAGCTCAGGACCAGGTCCTCTCTTGAGAGCTCACTCATTGAGCTGGGTGTCCCAGTGGACGTACTGAGTGCAAAACCCTCGTTTTTGGAGCCATCAGATGGGAAGGCGAAGAATGCTGCAGAAGAAAGAACAAAAAGCAGGTATCTCAGGTAGAGAATGCGTCTGGCTTTTGTCATGGGGATGGTGAAGTGAGTTCTTTAGAGAGCTGTAAGGATCCTGGGTTCTTGCCAGTCTCCAAGGATGAGGTAAAATTTCTTACTTAGATACATTTTTGACACAGAATTGATTATGTAGTTATTATGCCTGGAATACCAAGAAGTAGATCTAATCCACTGAATTAGTAGTGTAGCCTCTGAAAGGACCAAAATCAAAAGTAATGTTCAGCTGTACGTTTAATTTATATGGTCTAGGTAATCCCATTGTCTGCTTCACGGTGGTTTTTTGGCAAATAGATATGCTTTTTGCTACATTGGATTAGTCTCAGGGCCACAAATCTGTGGAAGCTTCTGTTGTTCTGTAGTTAGATAGACGAGTTTGTGACAAGTGATTTTTTTAATAGTCTCATGTTGATTTAATTGCTGGATGATAGGAGGAATGTCCCCAGGTCAAAGATAAGGTGGTCGAGGCTATGAAAGAATCTTCAACTATTGGCAAGAGTGAAGTTAGAGATGTTGAAAAGAGCAAGGGTTCCACGGTGAAAAGGAAAAATAAGAAGGGTGGGCGCTCCATGTTCTTGAGTGGTGCTCTTGATGACACCCCAAGAAATACGGCACCACCGCCTCCCTCGTTGCCCAAAATTGAAGGGCCGGCGTGGGGTGGGGCCCAGTTTTCAAAAGGGTCCACCTCGCTTCGTCAGATTCTGGACGAACAGAAAAACAACAAGGAGATTTTAGTCACAATAGTAGAGCCAAGTTAGGAGACACGGCTGATGTCGAGACTGATGGAAGAATCAGCTTGAGTTCGTTTTTGCCTTCCAGTCCCGTACCTGTGGGACGAGCTCGTTCATCTCAAGCTTCTGATGTCGAAAAGGGCACCCCTCCCTGGGCTTCTTCTGGGACTCCACCTCTTATGTCTCGGCCTTCATTAAGGGATATACAGATGCAGCAGGTCTGTTCTCTCTCTCTCTCTCTCACAAATGTGCACATACACCAGTGCACGTATGCATGCACTGATGCGCGTCCTCCTGGAAGGAGATGCATTCCACCTGCCCACGTGCACACATGCACACCCAGACCCACCAAATCCATCGGCACAACCCCAGTACACTTCTTAGGTGGTCCCATGGACAGCGTGCTTATATTATGTTCATTTCGTAATTTCAATGGACATGATTTATATGATTTGTAGTAATTTTTATAAGTTCGGTGGTTCGATATATTTTAGCTCCGTTAACGCCTTTATGATGTTTGGGATGTTCAACTTTTGCTTCTTATCTAACCAAGGGTAAACAGCACCAGAGTCTCTCCCACAGTCCAAAGACGCGAACGACCGGATTTGCAGTCACATCCGGGCAGGGCCCGCCTTCAGATTCTGCCGGAATGAACCGCTGGTTCAAACCGGAGGTCGATGCACCCTCGTCTATTTGCGCAATCCAGATAGAAGAGAAGACTATGAAAGATCTCGAGCAATTATACAGCAGCGTAAAAATCGTCAAGAACTAGTCTTGACCGGCGTTAGGGAACACCTTTTTTCCTTCATGCACTTTTGTAAATTCAGATGTACAGATTGACATAAGTGTACATTATTCTCTTAATTTTATAGGGTAGTTTTCCCTTCCTTTTGAACACCGAGCTTCCTCAAGAATAAAGATTCTTGTCATTGACTCTCAATGATCTTCGTGCATGTTCATGCACGTTCTGTAAAAAATAGAGACAGATGCATAGAAGACTCTACGTGCGGATTTTAATCCGTTCTCATAAATGTCAAGTTTTGCTGGCATTGAGTTTCTATTGATTGCGGCAGCTCCATTCATCTTAATTTGTGGTTAGTTTGTCACGTTTTCCCAATACCATCTTCTGCATTACATATGCTTTGATTCCCTCTGTAACCAGAAGCACATGTAAGGATTCTTTATGGTCTGCTTTAGGCACCTGTTTGAAGTACTCAACACTACCATCTTGTCATTCTGAAAGCAAGATGTCGTCAATCAATTTCTTGGAAGCGTTCTGTCGCCCTACCTACTGTGATTCTCCCACTAATAAAGCTAAGCTAAATCTTTCTCACAAGAAAGGTCCATTACAATGGATCGGATCGGAACAGGAGGAGAAATATAAAAGCACGTGTAATATAATATTCACAAGTCCTCCTCCATTCAGATAGGATTCATATACAAGCATGTGTAATATAATATTCACAAGTCCTCCTATATGTTTTTTTATTATCACAGACTAGCGTTTCTTTTATTTAAAAAAAAAAAAGAAAAGAAAAAACAGAACTAGGCAATCTAGTAAACTACCAGAAGCACTAGCCCGAACTGCACCCCGAGCCTGAGCTGCACCCCGAGCTGGAGGAGCTGCTCGGAGAAGCGGGAGCAGGGGGGTCAAATCTATAAATTGTATTGGTTAAAAACAAACTTGGTCCTAAAATCCTATGGATTGATGTCTTAACTGATGAGGCCAGCCCGGCAAAGACCTCCACCTGTTGCAATATGCCGCGGTCCTGAAAATGCGTCGGCAAGAGTTTCATAAACGCCTTGGCGTCGTCCACACTGTGCAGGACCAAGACGCGTTGATTCTTGACTTCCTGAACTGTCTCAAGCATTGCCTTTGTAGCCTCCTCATGAATTCTCTGGTAATGCTGTTTTCTCGCTTGCCTGAAAAAAAAAAAGATGTAAATATTTTGGTGAAGTAAGACGATATTAAAAAAAATCAACTTACGATATCGACGCCTTCTCTTGATTCTGCATGCAAGTCTGTTGTGTTCTAAGGACGTCTTCGTGCCGGACACGAAGACGTGCGCTGAGTTCCATCGGGCGAGAGGTTGAGAGAGAGAGAGAGAGGGGAAGAATGGTCGAGCGAGGGGATGACATAGAAAGAGGGGGAGGTGGAGAGTATGTATATATATACAGGATTGCTCGTGCGCGGTGTGCGTATGTTGACACATAATCTTAGCAAATCTAGTGAAATAAGGAAAATAAAAATTTCATTTGAATAAATAAAAGGAAAAAAATGAAAAAATGAGGGAAATTAATTTGATTAATTATGTATGGAAATTTGGAATTCCGATGGATCTTCGGATTTTGTCAAATGCAGAAGTAATTTGAAAATCAAGTGAATAAATGGCAAGAATTTTTATAAAATGGAAGAAATCAGAACAAAATTGAATTGATTGTCAAATCACATTCCGATTTACAACTTTGATTTAATGTGACAGAAAATGGAAATTCGAAAGTTGCTATAAAAATGGCGTTTGGAAATCATTGTAAAAAGGAGCCACAATTTTCGTGACCGGGTGGAGTTTTTTTCGAAAAAATTGAGAAAAAAATTAACAGAGAAAAAAAGAGATTTGTGTGAGAAAATTCGAAAAAGTGGGTGGAAAAGTAAAAAAGGTATGAAGTGACTAGTCCGTGAAAAGTCGTGCGCGGGCGAGAAAAAAAAGGGCGTCGGTTCGTCTTCGTCGCCCAGCAGCCCGCACGTCGGGCGACTGGCGCCTGTCCCGCCGGCGATCATTAGCTAATGGCTTAATTCCGTCGTCACCCAATAGGGATCCTGCACTAGTCAAGAGGATCGGAGCTGCGACCGCACTGGAAGTGAGAGCTACAGGGATTCCATGTGTTTTTGCGCCCTGCACTGCGGTGAGAGGGCGAGGCTCTGCTTGTCTCTTTGGATACATTCGATAAAATTGCAAAAAGAATGCGTAAAGCCAGATAAACCGGTCTCGTCCTCAAACTTATCGGCATTTACGTGTTTACAGGTCTGCAGGGATCCGCGATCGGGTCGGTGCTACGAGAGCTACAGCGAAGATCCCAAGATTGTTCAGGCCATGACCGAGATTGTCCCCGGATTGCAAGGTGATCTTCCTGCTGGTTCTCGAAAGGGTGTCCCCTACGTCGCCGGAAAGTAAGCAAACTCCAGAGATCTTCTTTGCAGTATAGAGCACGTATCTTCATTTTTGCATGTCCTGTTTGATTAAACCATAACTGCGGTCGCAACTTCTTTGTTATTCGTTCAAATTGTGGGTCAGCATGGAACACGGGCACTTAGTTAAATTGTGCGAATTGAACTGACTTATCAGACGAAATCCTGGATGGGTTGACACGTTTGTGGAAAAAAGAGGGATTTTTCTGATGGGAAACTAGGAGTGCTTTCTAGACGATGAATGCGCACGATGTTTGTGGTCCACAAAAGCAACATTATTGGACTTTTCTGATTAGGACTTTGCTGTCATTGACCATCTGTTTGGTGATTATGGATTCACAGGCAAGCTTCCTAGGAGATGGTTCAAGACCGTGGATCAGCTTCCAATGAATGTCGGGGATCCTCATTACGATCCCCTCTTCCCATTTGGTTTTGGTCTCACCACCACTCCTATTAAGAGGAACTTAACTAGGAATTCAATGGGGACAATTACACTGTTTTTGCACCGCCAAGAATTATTGAAATTTCCATTTGGCGGAACTTATGTTACTATGAATATAATTTCTATGCTGCTAAGCATCCCTAAAATAACACAATTTGTACGACTAAGAGCTGCAGCGACTTACTTCAGGAAATTCAGAACGTCTAAGAAAATCCAAAATGTAGCATGACTAATCTTCTTAACTGGGAGGGGTGCACAAGTGACTTAGAAACTGCTGATGCTCAAAACCAAGTCAGTGAATCAACTTCAGTTAGAGACACCAATTTGAGAAGGCGAGTAACTCAATAAGCTAATGAATTTTCTTCCACAGCTTGCTCGGTGCAGCTTCGTTCAAAGCTTTCACGACCTAGCAACGTTCTTATTCCAGCTTCAAACTAGCCAAGGAAGCTAGACTCCAACATGTGCCAGACTCCACCCATCATACAAGACCTGACGCCATGATGATTTGGTTGCACCATGCTTCGAGCGAGAGCATCTAATCAACCCAACACCTGCATAACCAAACAATTTTACACCAAAATTGATACTTCCAACACTCCTCAAGTCCTGCGCGTATTTCATTTGTTAACCAGCCAAATCAGCCCGAGGTGGAGCTTCCTTGGTCGGGTGCCAGAGGACGCGTCGAGCTGCCGCTTATATCGAACTGCAGGAACCGCCCCTTCTTGGCCTGCAACTGCGAGGGATAGATTCTGCTTTCCGACAGAAATTAAACTCGCCCGCATGCGAAGTAAGAGTTAGATGTTCTCTAGTTGAGTCTAGACTACAGCCCAGACGGCGATGAGCAGTTTCAGTTTCACGTACGTTGACGGTCTTTTTCGTTTTAGAACGAGCGCGTAAGACTTGTTTTTATCTCTGTTTTGGGAGCGAAAATAGCCGATATTTACTTACAAAAAAAGTTTTTCTTTAATCTCTTTTGACCGCACGAGTAAGGTATATAATTGCGTAAAATTTTATAATTTATTATAAAAGTAACAATTTATTTTAGATTATAAAAAATTAACTAATAAATAATTGTAAATTCTCGTAGAGTTTATTTCTTCAAGAATTTATGACTCATAACAAATTGTTGATCTAACAATGGCAAAAGACTATTATGCTAAGAAAACCTAATTTTTATTTAATGTGAACCATTTTAAAAATATTAAACATATATATATGTTATTGTGTTTCATTTAAATTTTAATTTTATAGGGTTTTTTTGTATAAATGTTGATTTTTGGTTTTCATACGTTTTTAGAAAAAGAAAATTTTGCCACATGTATATTTGATTGGAAGTAATTATCGGACGCTCGGACCATGGAGTGCCATGGAGTGCCAAAATTTGGTATGAGGATACTTGGTCCAAAAGTTAGGAAACGTACAGTTAAGTGCCAAAATCAGAACAAAATGGATTAGTTAATTGCGAACAGCGAGATAATTCAGCCAAAATCCTAACATGGTTTTTCCAACAAAAAAAAAAAGTGTCAAATGACATTATTTTGCATGCTAACGTGGTTAGATAAGCTGAAAACGACGCTGTTTTGCATGACAACGTGGCTAGATAAATAAAAAACGACATCATTTTGCCTCGATTTGAATTTTAATATAAATATTAATTAAATTAAATTTAAAACCAAATTATTTTAAGATTAAATTAAATTTAAAACCAAATTATTTTAAGAAGAAGAAGAAGAAGAAGAATAAGAAGAAGAATAGGAGGAGGAGGAGGAAGTTGCAAAAGGCATTAGGCGAGAGATCTGCAAGCCTTCGACACCACATCCCCAACATCACCAAGAAAGGCCAATGAGAGTTGGGGGATGGTCGACCGTCATTCCCGAGTCCTGGCCAAGTGGTAAGGGCTTGCAAGCCCTCGCCTAAATTTGGAGCGAGGGTCGTGGTCCTCCCCCAGATCCAGTGAGGGTCATCGGCTATCGCCTAACTAGCCAAAGGGCCATTGCCTGTTAGGCTAGCCCACATCTAGGTGAGTGCTTGCAAGCCCTCATTGCTGCCAACCCTTGGCCAGAGCCCAGCGATCCTAGCCAACGACAGCAAGGGCTTGCACAATCTTTACTGTTTTGCGATCTTTTTTTTTTAGTTTCACAATCCTTACTGTTTTGCGATCTTTTTTTTTTTTTTAGTTTTGAATTTAGTGTAATTAATATTTATAAGTGGAAACTCACACTTGAAACTAATTCGTTCCCACCTCAACTCCCTGAGAAAGTGGGGATTCGAACCCCCGATCTCCTCCTTCCATGTTGGAAGGGTGGCTACTGGGGTTTGCCCCAATGGTTGCTCTCCCAATAATTTAAAAGTCAGTAATTTCATCCGGCCAAATCTCAAAACTAGCCTTGATCTCCATAACTTCAATAGAGCATTAGAGCTGTTATTGTTTTGATCTTTCATCGCCACCCCGGGGGCCCGTGATCTAGAAGCAGTAAAATTCCCGGCATCTTTGATGACATTATAACTTGACGGGTCTCGGGTCCACATTTCCATCCGGACGGGGATGGTCGGGCAGACCTGTTACAGGATCTCAATTGGCTGGTTGCGCCACCATGGTGACAGCTCGGCTGGGGTCGCCCTACCTTGGCAACACCTCAATTGCAGTTGTACCACCCTGGCAGACATTGAGCTGGTTGGTGGCCGTGGTGCAACCCACCATTTCTTCTCCCTGTCTCTCCGTCGCTCCGTGTGCATGCAATGGAGGCCATGCGGTGGTCGATGAACACTCGGCAGCCCTTAGCGTGCTTCTACAACACCGACAATGTGGCCACCATGGCTCACCTCGACTGAGCCGCCCTATCTTCTCCAGTGCTATAAACCTTGGTTAGGTTTAAGATTATTTCAAAATTTTCTTTTTTGCTTATCCATGTCAGCACTAAGTAAAATAAGTTTCATGCGTCGTAATTAATCCAATTAGCGCTGACGAGGTGCCGAGTTGGAATTCCACTTCAGCATTTCATTTGTACATCTTTACAAAAATACTCGTTTTGATCTCAATATAAAAGCTAGCTCTCTTAGTTTCTTGCTCGTCTTGGGTAATTTATGAAGATGGAGCATTGAACTAATTCTTTTTAAATATGTCTTTTGTTTTTTAAACTAGTAGAGCAGGGATAGGTCACCCGCTCTTGGTGGCTATGATTCCGGCTACCGTCGCCCACGATTTGAGCAAATATCAATTGAGACCACGTGTCACAGATCAACCTGAAGAGGTGACGTCAAAGTATTTCGGAACGGTCAGATCGGTAGAATACTCTATGATTAGATTAGTGTCATGTGGATTGATCCCCAACACAAATAGATCTCCACCATCAACTCCCTTAGATGAAGATTGATATCCAACATCGTACGATCAATTCAACCTCATCCAATGGATTGGGATGAGGATTGAGTCTTTGTACCGTTAGATTGAGATAGAGATCAACGATTGCAATTAGAGGACATTGTGTATAAATAGGAGTACTTGCCCTCATTTGTAACATTCAATTAATACAAGTGATTCTCTCTAGAGTTTCTCTCTACACACTTTCTAAATAAGGGGATCGGTCTGATTCTGCTTCAAAATTGGGGCTTTACTCGGACTCGGTTTTGAATGGTTTACCTGAATATTGAATATGTTCAATATATTATTTTCAAACACAATCTCTCGCAATTTCAAGAATTAAATAGTCATATATAATGAATTCATCAATAAAAGTAATTTGCACTTTCTCATATAAAGCAAATTTCTAAAAGAATTCAGATCCGATACACAGGTGACCCATTACATGCATAACATCGCAGTGGCAAAAGTCGAGTAAGCACACTAGGCAAGACCATTATTGACATGCAAAACAATTAGATTTAGAAGTATGTGAAAATTGAGAGTGCAAATATTGCTAAATTCCACCATTTAATTAGACAATCCAACACTTCCTTATTTTAGAAGCTGATTACACAAATATCAACTTGTGAAGAACGAATTAATGGTGGTGAATGCTAAGGATTAGCTGCAACTCCAGAAGCTTATTCTCTAGTTTTTGTTCAGCATTATGGCACTTTTAAATTTTAGCAACAATATCCATATTTTGTAAAGTTAACTGACATAAGATCCATCCAATTTTTTTTTTTTTTATCTAGTAATGATTCCTTATCTAATGTTGGAAAGCAAACAATGTCCTCTTAAAATCCTTTAAAAAAAAAAGAAGAAGACAAAAAGAAAAACACTATAATAGTAAGCCCCAAATCCTGCAAGTAGAAGCTTCCAGCTCTCTCCCAATCAATTATGTGCGAGGACTATTATTTGTGCACCCTCAGTGGTTCATATTGGCCGTAACATACATTAGATAATGGCAATGAAGCCATCTTTCCCAATTATTGGTAGTGTTTATGTGTCCTTGGAGATGTCCTCATTTCCCTTCCTCCCGTTCTTATCCTCTTGTTTCTCTTTTATTCTTCAGTGTTTTCCGAATTTCCACCCTGTTTCTCTGTCTCCATCTCTTCTTTTTCCTTGCCTTTCCTTTTCTCTTTCTTATTCCCTTTCTTCTTCTTAATCTCCACGGACTCGTCATTCTCAATTCTTTTACCTTGATCGTCATTAAAACTGCATTTCTCCTTCTTCTCTTTCTCCCTCGCTTCCTCTTTAACTTTCCTCACATCGTCATTGTCGTCATCATCTCCCTTTTTCTGTTTGTCCTTTTCCTTCCTTTCCCCTCGTCCTTTTTACTTCGATTTCTCCTTGTCCTCTTCTTTATGCTTCTCACTCCTTGTCTTTCTCATGATGCGGCTTGATTTGCTCCCCAGCTTTGCTCATTAATTCCACTTCCATCTCAGTCTTCTCTTCCGACACATCATCTGGGTCTGCAGCCTTGGTCTTCAGCTTGACTCTTGACTCTTCTTTTTCACCTTTTCCTCTCGTGCACTGGATTAAGATCCTTCTTTCATGCTGGCTGTGTTAGCTGAAACTTGAAATGTATATCCTTTGTCTCCCGAACCCACACTCGCAAAGCAATTGCATCAGACAATCAATGATGACATCATATTATTCGACAAACCCCTCACCTCGTATCCCAAAAGCCATAATACTTAAGCCTCCAGCGGCTCACATGATCGAATTACGTAATCACGAAGAACAAAACCCAGAAGGCATTTCGCAGAATTTCTTACCCCACGCCTTCTCCGAAAGCCAAAAAGAAAACTTGCTTGATCCCAGAAGCAAAAGCGATGTGACGATGTTCGGTGAGGTGAAGCTTCTCGGTCGGGCCAGAGGACGCGGGAGAGCCGTGCTTTCGTTGAATTGCAGAAATCGGCCCTTTCTTGGCTGCGACTGCAAGCGATTGACTCTACCTTCCGAGAGAATTTAAAATCGCCACACGCAAAGAAAGCGTTCGATGGTCTCTAGCTGAGTCTAGACTTTGGCGGGAGCAACCGTAAAAGAACAGCAGGAACCAGGAACCAGGAACAGAGACGGAGATGAACTGTGAAAACGATGGTCATTTTTACTTTAAAAAAAGTTTTTTGATTTTCTTTTGATCTCACAAGTCCCATAATTTGATTTTTAATAAACGCGAACCAACTAAAAAATTTTAAATTTATTTATGTCGACGTGTTTGGCCTAAATTATAAATTTATAAATTCTTAGTACAAACTCCTGTTTTTTCGTTTCATATTTTATAAAGAAAGCAAAATTTGCTACCCAAGTTTATTTTGGTTGGTTTCAACCAAAAAAGATTTATTTTGGTTAAGAGGAGTTATCGCTGTTCAGTCAGAGGAAAGAGCTCATAATGAATAAGAACAAATTAGTTTTGCGTTATTAATTTTTATTCAAGTCTTTTTTAAAAATTTATATATCACATGATTTAATAAATACTAATCATTCATTTATATTGAAAAGCCATGGCACATCGTTCAATCCGGGAGCCTTATGAGGATAAATCTAAAAAATAGTGGCTTCAATTTCCACATCATCCAAAGCTCTTTGGAGGCTAGGATTCCATTCGGCCTCGATCACCATTGAATTATCTTTTGATCTCCAAAAGATTTTTGGAGAATAATTCGCTTAGAGGGCTCCATAAACTCTCAACAAATTCGATCCTTCAAAGCACGTCCGCAATTCTTCCTTTCGAGAGTTTGTAGCGAGACACCGCACTGCTCGGCCTATCTCTACATCTCCTTGTTGCCTTCAGAGGTCTCCTCTTGCGGGATATAATATAAAGCCTTAGTAGATTATTCGTCGCCGGCCGGGAAAATGATTTCCAAACAGTTGCTTGTTCCAGTATAGTATTGCTTTTATTTTATTTTTTTTAGATTTTTATCATCAACCGAGGGGCTCATGATCAGAAAGTAGGAGAATTCTAGGCATCTTTAATGACACAATGACTTGACGGGTGTTGGATCCAAATTCCATTCAGATGCGAATGGTCGAGCGAATCCAATGAGATCTCAATCACCCAATTGCACCACCCAAGCAACAGCAGCTCGATTGGGGTTGCTCAACCCCTTTCACGTGGATTTAGCTGGTGAGTACGATGTGACCCATCATGTTCCTTCTCTTCGTGTCTCCCTGTCATTCTGTGTGTGCTTGTGGTTGCCCGAATTTGAGCCAACGGGGGCCACGTGGTGGTCGCGTGACGCCAACAAACATTCGGCAGCCCTCGACGTGCTTCAGAGGCACCAATGATTTGGCCACCGCGGCCTGGCCCAACCAAGCAATCCTCCCTTTCCCGGTACGGAGAACCTTAAATAGGTTTATAATCTTTTCTAATCATTCTCCTTTTCTTATTTATGTCAACACTCAGTGATAAAAGAAATTCCATGTCATCGTTTTAATCTTGTTAGTATTGACAATGTGCTGAATTCACATTCCACTTCAGCATTTCGATCATATATCATACAAAAGGACTAGCTTAAACCCAAAAATGTACGGCTGAAGAATCCGATCCAAAACTCTTTTTAAGGCATTTGATTAGATATTTTTCAATAATTCAAAGACCTCCGACGTCTTTATTCCAAAATTTACACGACATTCTACAAGAAATCCCAACATGGGTTGTGTTGTCTTTTGCGCATAGTGGGGACTGGAGACCACGACGGAACCCCGGGCCCCAGCTCCAGTTTCCAAAACAGGCAGACTCAACATCAAAATAAAGATGGAATTTTGACATCATTCTTTTCAAAAAAAAAAAAAAAATCAATCTTACAAGTAGACCAGGGATGGTTCGCCCACACTTGACGGCTATGATTCCGGCAACTTTCTCCCACAATCTTAGCAAATATCAACTGAGACCGCGCACGTTGTTTGTACTTTGTAATGATTGAGTCAATTTAGATTAAAGTCGTATAAAGTCTATGGAAAAAGGGGCTAATTAACTGCTTTATCAATTTCGACCCCCCAAAAAAACTGCTTTATCAAAATAAAATGTAAGAATGCTGAAAAGAGAAATTAGGGAATTCGATAAATAGTAGATGAGCCTATTTAAAGGTATGCGGCAAAAAAAAAATTATAAAAAGTAATAAGATAAACATAATACTAAATATAATTAATCAAGAATATGCATTTTCAAAGGAGATATATGCATAAATTTTAAGAGATGTGCAGAATCATGTGAATATCTTAATTTTGCCAACAATCAAGATTCCTTTCTTCTCAAGCCAAATAAATTCAAAAAAAAAAAATGGAGATAAATGGAGGGAAAGTCAGTTTTTCTTTTTCATAAATTAGATATATCGATTATTGGATAAAGCCAATAATTAGAAAAAGCCAAATCTTTTTGCTGTAATCCTTCATTAAAATAAAAATGAGGAATGATTCCCCTCCTCATCACGTTGCGACTTAAGTGAGGTGTCGTGGAAGGTGGGTCTCCGTGCCAGTGCCCGGATTTTATGTCGCCGGCTGCCAGCTGTACGGTGATTTTCAGGTTATAAAAAAAAAATTACGAAAAAAAAAAAAAAAAGAGAGAGAGAGGGAGAGAAGAGGAAGAAGTGAGCTACCAGTAACAGCTCCACTGGCATAACATATTGTTCGCCGAACAGCCAGACGCGGAGAGAGAGACAGAAGAGAAACCTGCCTTCTCGCTCTGTCGCTGGTTTTCTCTCTCTCTCTCTCTCTCCTTGCTGTTCCGTCGCCAACCAAAAAAGGGGTAAAAAGAGCACCGTTTCTCTCTCCTCCCCCCACCTCCCTCGCCTTCTCTCTCTCTTCACCGCTTCTCCGCGCGTTCCGATCGCGAACCCTATCGCGACCTCGATCGGGCTCCCGAGCGCGTCCCGTCCGGAGAAGCTCCTCCTCCTCCTCCTCCTCCTCCTCGCCGCCGTCTCGGATCTCCGCCTCCCTTGGCTCCCGCGCTCGAGGGCCGCACCTCGTTCCCACGATGAACGACCTTCTCTCGGTAAAAATGCCCCCTTTTTTTCCCGCTTCGCGATCAGCTGAATGGGGGCCGCGGCTGGTTTTCTTTTTCTTTTTATATTGCTCCGTCTTTGTTTTTTCGCGCGATCTTTTTGGACGTCGCCGCTGCGCCGGCTTTTGTACTGATCTGAGCTTGAGGTCGAGCTTGATTAGGACGGTCGCATTTGATTTCAACTGGATGTCGTGCTTGTATCTATCGTTTTGTTGTTTGTGTTGTTGAATTATATAATTACCCGGGCGGCGATTTGACTTTTGCATCTCTCGGAGAATTCTATGTCGTTAATGAGAATCGGAATGTGTGGGAGAAGATGCGGGAATTTGGATTTCCTGCATTGTTCTCTTGCTTTCGGGATGTATGAGAAGGGCATCTCATCCGGCTCAGCTGGATTCTTATGTTTCCGTCGCATCCCTGCCTGCAAATGCCGAATTTTGGTGTTCGAATTGTGTTTTCGAGCAGTAGATTCTAGGAATCTGCGTCTGTTCTATTTGTGATCCAATGGGTTGTTTCTAGCTATGGCGAATGAGTTAGTGTAGGTAGGTGAAGAAGAGAATGAATATCGTTAGACTATGATGAACCCTCAGCTTCTTTGCTAAAGAAATTTTGCTGAAGCAGAAGCTATTCTGATGGGGTATATATTTTTTCATTCCAGGCCTGCGTACTTACAGTTGTACTTGTATTACGCCATTCAAAACCAGGGTGGTGTGTGGATTTCAGCATTCTTTATTGTTTTGGCTTTTATCAACTAATGACTAATATCACCAGATTGCTGGTTGAGAGGTGGTTAAGTGGGATTGTTGTGCATTTACTCTTGAGAAGGAAAAGAAGTGTTGGCTCCCCTCTTTCTTCTTCCAATCCGGCTAAAACGTGCGCCTTCAGTTTGTAATCAGTGGACCATTGAGATATATCATCCTCATTGTTGAGCGATGAATAGTTTGATCTGAATGTCTTACTTTGAGTGATCTTTAATCTCCTTGATGTAAAGTGTTCTGTTGTTTGACTTTTTTATTTCTCATCCCGGAAGTCTCCTCATTGGCTTGGGGGCATAAACTTCTTGTGAAGAAATTATACATGTGCACCTTTTCTCCTATGCAAGTGATGTGAGGATTAGTTCACCATGCTAGAGGCTACAAATTTAACTTCTGCCTACTGGTTTAATAACTTTTTCCAGGAATCCTTTGAGATCCCTCGGGGTCAAGCTTCTAGAGATGGGGACATTGAGATGGGTGCAAATGCTCCAATGCACTCAGGGGAGCTTGGCTTGGAGAATTTCTTTAAGAAGGTTAGTTTTATTGATATTATTTCAGCTGTTTCTCCTTATGAAACATTTTGCTTTTCAATGTAATTCCATGTCTTAAATTTGATAGTGCACATTATATATATGTTTTGCATTATAATAACCACTCATAAGCCTCTTTATCAACCAGGTTCAAGATATTGAAAAGCAAATCGACAAGTTGAATAAATTGCTAAAGAAGCTCCAGGTAAGGCACATTCATCCTAGGCCTCTGTGGTTTTATTATTTATTCCCCTGTTTTTGGTGACAATTGTCTCAGATTTAGATGAGCATACCTGATTATGTTAAAAACTTAAAACCCATTGTCTACTAATTCTTCTCATTTTTTAGCACACATCAATGGTTTGTGAATGCTGCAAACAAATTGTCTGCACTGTGATAATTCAAAATTTTTACAATTGAGCTATATCTTTATATTCTCTGGACAATCATTGAGTGGAATTATAGATAATTCAATGATGAACTTCTTCTAATGACAGCTGCTTTTTTGTTCCTTCCTTTACAATCTCAAAATGAAGATGTGCATTTTTCTTTTTCTCATGCCACTTAAGGCTTCAGCTTATGTAGGCTCTAATGAATAAATCGATGGCTACTTATATGAACTCCAGATTGTATCGACTAGAATTGAGTATGATATTAATGATGTCTCAAAACCTGCTGTTACAAAGAGTATTATTATAAGATGATACATCCTTCTGCCACCTTGTATGTATGCAGGATGCACATGAGGAATCAAAAGCCATAACTAAGGCTGCTTCCATGAAAGGTGATTTGCTCTAGCCTTCTTTTTCGTCATTGCACAAGAAGTGCATACTACATGATTTCTCTTCATTTCCGGTCCATTAAGGGGAGCTTGACATGATTTGCCTCAACTCCATTTATTTGTAATCTCCTCTCCAGTATACTGTTCCCCTTAGTATCAATTTCCATAGCCCGGAAAATTCATACATCCCAACGGATAACAAGTCTTGGGTATCGTGTAATTATATCCTCACTTTGATAGATTTTTTTAATCTATTAGAGCTCTATTATCTAGCCAGTGGGTGCATAGTTATTTGCAGCATGCCCAGCTGCTGAAGAAATCTAGGAACTTCATTTTCCATGGAACTTAATTTGTAACTTATATTTTACTAAGTTTGGATTATCTAAGAACTTGGTAATCAGTTCTTTATGTTTCTGTCCCTATACTTCTTTGGTTAGAACGATGTTTGGAATGACTCTCCTATGCTTTACTGGTAATATGAGAGCTGTGTGCTGTTTATACATTTTCAAAGTTACCAAAATAGTTAGTTCTTAGGATGAAACTGTTCAACTGTTTCATTACCTTGAAAGTACGTACTGGGTGCTTAACAACACCACCCCCCAAAAAAAAAGGTGCATAATGGGCTGTTCAGCTCAGCCGTACATGCAGATGATGATCATTTATGTGGGATGAAGACACAGATTTTGTGATTATTATATTTCACCATCACTTTGTTTAAGTTAATATTTTTTATCTCACTCTTGATGCTTGGAAAAAAATCCATGCACCTAAACTGTTTTGCTGCTTACCATTCAGGACAATTCTTTAAGAGAAGGGCTTAGTGCACCTATGTTATTCTTGTCACAATTCAACTACATCATGTTTTGTTCTGCGGCACAACCACTCTAATAGTTGACATACGAGATGCCCATAATGTTCACAAGTTCTGACTCAGCTGGAAAGCATTAATTTGATCCCAAACATGAGATTTAGTTTCAGTTAAATTTATGGGAAAATTTATCTGCACGGTATCTCCATTTCTATTCATCTATGATATTTGTTTAAGTGGCATTTTATATTTCACTCTTCTATGTCTATGCCATCATATTACTAATCATGATGGTTCTACTGTCTACAGTGATCAAGCAGCGGATGGAAAAAGAAGTTGATGAAGTTGGAAAGATTGCTCGCTTTGTAAAATCAAAGATTGAAGAACTTGACCGTGAAGTAAGATGATAAGCTGCCTGTTGTCCCCAGTAAGGACCATATTCATTTAATTATTATCTGTCTTATATTTTCTCTCTGGTGCAGAATCTGGCAAATAGGCAGAAACCCGGTTGCGGAAAAGGTACCGCTGTTGACCGATCAAGAACGCAAACTACTGTGTAACTCTCTCTCTCTCTCTCTCTCTCTCTATATATATATAGACACACACACACACACACACAGACAGACACATATACACATATATGTAGGTACATATGTGTGTGTACATATCTTCTCTGATTGTGTGTCGGTTTGTGCACGTGGTGATGAAGGTGGTGGCTGTGATGAATAGGGGATCTAGATGTCATGCATGGCAATAATTGCTCTTGATATGGCATGGCTTGTATCTGTTTGCATGCATTGTAAGAAGTGATTCTATAGAACAGCTTGCCCAAGAAACATGTATATATGTATGCAATAGACTATCCTGTTAAGTGGCCGAAGTTGAAATGTTTCATCAGGGTTACTTCTTTTTGAACACATTATTTTGAAGCTATCTTATTTATTACTAATCTGAATCTATCATCCAATGGCACCCAAGATTGGTTTTAGTCAAGTGAATGATGTCATTTTATAAACTTTATTGATGCAGCGCCATGAAGAAAAAGTTTAAAGACAAGATGGCTGAATTTCAGGTTCTTTTGAACATAAATATCTTCATAGCCTCTTGTGTCTCTATCTACCTGGCATTTTGCCAACTTTTTGCACTTTGAATACTTTTACAGGTCCTTAGGGAAAATATACATCAAGAGAATCGGGAGGTTGTCGAAAGGCGTGTTTTTACTGGTACAAAACCTTTTGGCTAATTGGAAATCAAAAATGCAATCGTGGCATGACTTAGTACTAACTTCTTTGGTTTTTTTTTCTCTGATGGTCAGTAACGGGCGCCAGAGCCGATGAAGAGGTAAAATGATTTATAAATTTTACCAACTTTTGGTATGTTGCCCCCGTTGCTCCTTTACTGATTAGACACAACTTTGAATAGACAATTGACAGACTAATTGAGACTGGAGATAGCGAGCAAATCTTCCAAAAGGCCATTCAAGAACAGGGGCGAGGCCAGGTTCTTTTTCCCTTGTTGCTTTTTCTCACTTTTATTATTCGAGTAATTTTTTTGAAGTGTTGCTCTTGCCTTTTCTGCTAACATTTTTATGTTTGAAAAATTCAGTTTTGTTGAGTCCAACTGGAATATATATTTGCTGTGTTGCTTATGTGCATCCACAAGTAGCATCAACTAAGCCCACAATTTCCTTGTTTTCTCAAAGTTTGAGTTGTATAAATGATTAACGTAATGCGTGTGGGTCGTAATGCGTGTGGGTTATCCTGAACTTGGAAAATGTTTTCCCTGAAGATATCATTTTGTCAAAATACTTCAGGCTCTATGCAGCTGCATAGAATTCACTCTATTGCTCAGAGAGAATTGATGAACATGTGTTTTTCTTCGAAGAGTTCTCTTCAAAATGCGGAGGCCCTAATGATCTTTTAGGCTTTCAAGATATTTTTGGGGGTTACTTGGTCTTAATATTATAAGTTGTTGTCATCCTTTCCCTACTCCTAGTGTAAGTTATATGCATCATTAGATTAATGAAAGAATGATTTGGCTTAATTTTTTCCTTTAGAATCTTGGAACTGCTTCCTTAGTGTGCTATATTCTGTTTACCAGGAACAAGGTAGTCTTTCTTGAAGTTAAAAAGTTGGATAGATCTCATGTTAGTCAATTTTACAGATTATGGATACTGTTGCTGAAATTCAAGAGCGTCATGATGCTGTCAGAGATCTAGAGCGCAAGCTTCTAGATTTGCAGCAGGTACTTAGCATTCCCCATTGTTAACTCTTTCTGTTCACGAATATCTTAATCCATATTTAGATCAATCATATGTTGGCACCTAGTTTTCTGTTCACAAATTTGATGATGAATGTTGTGTGGGAGAGAAGTCAGGCTCTTCTATGTGTTGTAACTCTTGTTTGTTCATGATGCAGATATTCATGGATATGGCTGTGTTGGTGGATGCCCAGGGGGACATGCTCGACAATATAGAATCACAGGTAGGCTAGTCCTGTCGAGCTGTCTTCATTGAGGTTTTTGTTCTTTTCCACGAGATGAAAATGAAAGCACTTCTCCAATTAGAGAAGTTCAATGAGTTTCTGCTTTGCTACACTTGGACCTTGATTATGTGCTCCGACTCTTCTTCTATGTTTCTTTAGGTCTCAAGTGCGGTGGATCACGTTCAGAGTGGCAACACTGCCCTCCAGAGGGCGAAGAGCCTGCAGAAGAGCTCTAGGAAATGGATGTGCATCGCGATCCTAATCCTACTCATCATTGTGGTGATAATTGTCGTTGCAGTGATCAAACCCTGGTCCAGCAACAAGGGTGCTTAAGGGCTTCACGTATTGTTTGCTGTATAAATAGAAGAGCAATGTCGTGAATTGTTTAAAAAGTCTTCTGGCTATTTCTTGTTGATAATTTGTGGTCGGCGTGTTCTTGGACGTGGCAATCAGAGTGTGTAGCATCTCATTTTACTGCGGATATCCTCCTGGTCCTGTACCTGATTCAAAATTCTTTGGCAGCTTCTTCATCTATGAATTCTTTGTTTTGCGAAACTTTTCTTGGATAATTCTGCTAAAAACCGAAACTGCCCCGATGAGGTAAACTAGCTAAAAGCTGAGTTACCAGTTCTTCATCTAGAGTGAATTGCAGGGGTGGACAATGACATCCCTGGCACATTAAAGAAGGTAAACAAACACAATGCGTATGATTCATGATATAAGCGTGTTGTAACTGGCCACTTGCTAAGATAAACATGAGCCGTTAAAAGAGTTGAGTTCCATAAGCGTCTCAATAAATTTGACGGTCTGCATTAATTTTCGGTAAAATGAAAATGTAAAACTTTAGACCAGGGGCATTATAATCGATATCGCACACCTTCAATTGAAGCTATCCTTCCAAATTAAGTTCCTCGAGGTTACAAAAATTGAAACGATGTTACGTTCTCTCTAAAAATTGAGAAAGAATCCCGCATATTATGCGACAAGATGACTCGCCGGCACTTGGTCTAATCCGAGCATCGACCTTCTCTAAATGGGGAAATCCTTAATCGGGGCCAACGGTTGCTAAGCCGGTTCCTGTATCCAACGACCGGCTCAGACCCGGTTCACCCGAAAACGAGAATAAAAAACGAACCATCCAAAGCCAACTTGGCCCGAGGACAGAAGAGCCCCCTTCTTGTCTTACTTTCTGTATCAGCTCGGCTCCAGGCAGCAGCAGCAGCAGAGAGATGAAGGGGAAGTGATTCTCAACGACCCTTCTCTCTCTGTGTCTCTCTCTGTGTTGGTGATGGGAGATGGCTCCACCCTCTCTGCTCCTCCACTACTCGCAGCGCCGCCTCTCCCACTCCACCCGGGGGGGCTTCTTCTTCGTGCCCACCACCCTGGCCCTCCTCACCTCCCTCCTCATCCTCTTCTACCTCTTCACCACCTCCAACATCTTCTTCCTCCACTACCGCCGCCCCACCCTCACCCTCGAGATGCCCAAGCTCCTTTCCTCCGCCGGCGGCGCCCGCCTGTCCTCCCCGGTCTCTCCCGATGGAGGACCCGCCGCCGGGAGCTCTCCGGGTGAGGAATCCCCCGGAGCCGCCGGCCGCCCCGCCGTGGCCGGAGGGAGCGGCGGTCGCGGAGTCAGCGCCGGTCAGCGCGGGTCGGGAGACCGATTTGGGCCCAGCGGTTAGTGAAATTTGCGACCTTTTGACTTTTGGGATCTTCTCATGAATTGCTAGATATTGTCTGAAATTGTTTGATCCTGCTCTTGCACTGCAATTCATGGAAGGTCGCAATTAGGAGGAGGAAAAAAGGAATTGAAGAAGTTATCATTTTAATGAGGCCTCGATAATGTCCTTTTACTGATGCCACAGCGATTTTGTCCCGTGTCATTATTCTGGACAAGACAATGCTATACTTAAGCTTTTTAGACCTTAGAAATGGACATGTCAACCTAAAGTGTTTGCGCAGGAGATGAGAAATTTCTAAATTTACCTCACAGCCATTTGAACTGGTGGATCCAATTTGCATTCGAGAAGAACAGTTATGGTCTTTTTACTGATATACGAGAAGTACATAGAATGTTCCATGCATTTTAGCAGGCTCTAGACATGTAATTTCTGCCTTGTTTATCGGATAAAGAGTTGAAAATTTGTTGCTGTGAGTGGGATGAGACATTGAACGACTCGAGATTAATGTCTGAGAACCTTATTGTGTTAACACCTGTGTTTGGGAATTTTTGGTCTTATGGTTCAGGCGACCATGTGAATAACAACGACGTGTACCATAACAGAGATGTCTTCAAGAAAGACTATAGAGAAATGAATAGGAGCTTTAAGATATATGTTTATCCTCACAGGCGGGACGATCCCTTCGCTAATGTTCTCCTGCCGGTGGCTTTTGAGCCTGGTGGTAATTACGCCAGTGAAAGTTACTTCAAGAAGAGCCTCATGAAGAGCCACTTCATCACAAAGGATCCAACTGAGGCAGATTTGTTCTTTATGCCCTTCTCTATTGCACGGTTGCGACATGACCCGAGAGTTCGCGTTGCGGGCATCCAGGATTATGTAAGGGATTATGTCCTCAACATTTCTCGGAGATATCCTTACTGGAATCGGACAGGTGGGGCCGATCACTTCTATGTCGCTTGTCACTCCATCAGTCGATCCGCCATGGATAAAGCAAGTGAGGTGAAGATGAATGCCATCCAGGTTGTGTGCTCTTCGAGTTATTTCCTGCCTGGGTATATAACTCACAAGGATGCATCTCTGCCTCAAGTTTGGCCAAGACAGGGTGATCCTCCCAATATCATATCGTCTAAGAGGTGAGTACGATTTCAGGATCTCATCATAAATAAGTGTGGTTTTTGTAAGGTTCGTGGGTCTTTCTGCGTTTTCTAAAGCAAACTGAGGTTTCCATCTTTTCATTTGTTTATGTACTAATTATCTTTTGGCACTTGATATTTCCTGAGAATTGGAAAGAAGTGTACACTTTCCTCCAGAACTCCCATATATAAGGTTGCCCTTGTTGCTGATCCATGGACTGACCTAACGTTGGTCAAAATTTTCAGGAACAAACTTGCATTCTTTGCTGGGGGAATAAACTCCCCTGTCCGGGAAAAGCTTGTCAAAGCATGGAGAAATGACTCTGAGATCTTTGCTCACTATGGCCGGCTCACCACGCCATACTCTGATGAGCTTCTCGGGAGCAAATTTTGCCTCCATGTCAAAGGCTTTGAAGTAAACACAGCCCGCATTGCAGATTCGTTGTATTATGGTTGTGTCCCTGTGATAATCGCCAATCACTACGATCTCCCATTCGCGGACATATTGAACTGGAAGAGCTTCTCGGTCGTGGTTGCCACTTTGGACATTCCATTGCTTAAGAGAATCCTCAAGGGAGTGAGCAGCGACAAGTTCTCGATGTTCCAAAGCAATGTAATGAAGGTCCGGAAACATTTTCAGTGGCATCCATCCCCGGTCGATTATGATGCCTTTTGCATGGTTATGTATGAGCTGTGGCTGCGAAGAAGTACCATCAGAGTCCCACTAACTGCTTCCTTTGGTTCCAATTGATTCTTGTACAATTTCCTGTTCCACTTACTCAGAAACCACACTGGCGCCGCACATTTGTAAAGTTCCACAGTCGCACATTTGTAAAGTTCCACAGTCGATATGTTGAGGAAATAAAAATTGGTGTTTGAGACAAAGGGTCAGGATAGGAACTGCAACTGTTCTGTTACATTTTTTACACAAATGAGGAGATATTTCATGTATGGCGCATCTGTTGTATGGCTCTGATTTCATGTGCTTTATATGCGTTCGTTTCTCCTTTCAATGAACACATTGCCTGCACTGCACCGTATGATCTGTACTTAAGGTATAATACATTGCATCCGCCAACGGTCCTTCCAGAGCGGCGGTCGACCAACTGCATCTTCATTCACTTTCATGAAATGGGGCAAATTTTCTTTTTTATCCTCCCGATGCCCTGCAAATTTGTTTTTCCATAGGAAAGTGATGAGGGAGCCACCTAACCGACGCACCCGAGAAGTGGGTCTTTTGAGGTCCTTTCAGGTTATACACGCCTGCGGTGTCCGAGGACTCCTCGTGGTTTTCGATCTCATCCTTTGTTTGGCCCTCCCTATCTTTTCTACGTGTAACCGTCGTTGTGAAGGACCCTCGAGTATAAATAAATTTCTCCACGACGGCCAAATGACCGACTTGAGTGCGTCGCATCTTTGCCGCGGTGGTGTCTTACCCTCAAAATAGCTGGAATTCTGACCTCCCCTCTCCCCAAAAGAGAGAGAGAAGAATTAATTGGGGAGTTTTCGTCCTCTTTTAATGGAAAGGAACCGCTGTTCATGATTCCCACCAACGAGGAATTAATAAAAGATGCCGCATTTGCAGCCTACAGAAAACACAAGCTCTCGCTGAAAAAGAAAGGTAGGTCCACTGTCTCCTTCGCCTTATATATGAAAATCTTTAACTATGTTTCTTCCCCATTAGAATGTTTGGTTGGCCTTTTGGCCACTCCGCAAAAGCCGAAGCACTGCACGTGACTTCGTGATCTAACCATCTCCCCGCTATTCTCTAAAATCTCTCCTATTCCATCGCCTTCATCACTCAGCTTTTTGCCCGCACTTCAGCGGTGCAATTCCCATAAAACTTCTTTGTCTTTTATTCTGTTGATTCTGGAGATTTTCCCATTTTCGTCGAGGACGGTGATGGAGTATGGAACGTGCCCTTCTTCCTACTATTTAATTCTGATGCTCAACTTGCAGGTAAGTCAGGTCCTCTTGCCTATCTAAAATACAGTGAGTATGTACATAATCCGTTCTTAATTTTATCGATGACAATTCAGAAATTCTTGATGAGTTCTGCCGAATGAATAGTTTGCAAGATTACAGTCAGTCCTGTTTAAGCTGCTACTGCGTTTTGATGGACTATTACTGGGTTAGCAAGGGTAATTAGAAAGCTTAACCAGCTTGAAGGCATTGACTCCTTGTAAATTTCGAGCTACGATTAGTTAAGCTTATTGCGTCTCGACTGCGAAAAAGTCGATTGGTTGAGTAGCTCTCTCTATAGAGTGATCCCGTCTTGTCTATCTTGGCTATGAGTATATGTTAGCATTCATTAGTTCTGCGAGCAAAGATGATTCTGTGACATGCCTCTTACTTGCACAAGCACTGAGAGATTGCTGAAGTTTCTAAGTACCATCACTATGCACGGAGGGGTAACGTAAAAACAAGAACTGCTCTTTCAGATAAACTTGGATAAATTCCATGCATGCCACAGAAAATGTGCAGAGAAGACATGCAAAAACTACTTTCTTTTGTGGGCTATGCGAGAGCCCCTTCTACAAATTCCGTTCATAAATCCTCGCTACTTACTCAAAACACGAGGCGACCATCGCAGCAGATGGGAGCAAATTTCACCTGCTAATCTTGAAAGTGTGGCGTGGCATTTTGTTTAAGGACTTGAAGAAACTATCATGGGGCTATGACCGGAGATTAGTCTCCAAGTGCACCATAGGAGCCCCATACACCTAGGACCAAGGCCAGGTAGATGCACACAGACTCTGAGGTTAAACTTTCATTTTTCCATGTATATATTCTTGCTGGTTTGTTCCGAACTGATTGTCCAATGTAAAAAGATAGAGAGAGAGTATCACAAGATATTTGCAACTGTGGGAGGGCTCCACAGAAAGATACAAGGTTGAGACTTTTGGGATGCCCTTTTCCAATTTCCTTTCTGCTTTTTATCAGCACCACCCTTCCCCACCTACTCACTCGTATCAAACTCTCTCGGATCTCCCCACTCCATCTGCCTTTCTTCCTCGTTTTCCCACCTGTTTTTGAAGGACTCTTTCCTTTTTCTCCAACGGCCACAATGCACGGTTGAAACTTGGCCAGGAAAACACAGAAAGAAAGAGTAATGTAGAGCGCGCTTACATCAACCATCATTCAAGCTATATCTATATATCAAAAGAGTAGCTGAGGTCGTGGACTATACTCTTTGCATGTGTGTCCATGGACTTTGGTTTATCATTGAAAGTACGAGACTGAGGTAACAATGTTACCGTAACATAACAAGGAGATGGCATCTGTATATTCCTCATGAACATGCATGGGATGCACATAGCTCGTGTAGGTTTCATTAGACTGCTCTATGCTAGATACTCGACTTTCAGTACAGCAAATTTTCCAATGACTTTGAGAATCACTTATTCTGGACTCAAAATTTTAGTCAAATCCAACTAGAGCTCGAGGTCGAGCTCCGATTGTGAAAATACTTTATATATACATGTCTAATTATTTGTAATTATTCATCTTTACAAGTGTATACGTAGTAAAAATATGTAAAGTATTATTACGTGATTAGCTAGGCTTATGAGCTACTCAAGTCAAACATTTTCAAGCCCAAAGTCGACTCAAGTTTGATAAAGAATAGAATTGAGATTGAGTAATTCGCAAGTCGAACTCGAATAACTTGACTAGTTTAAACCTTCTGCTAAGTACGAATGCATGAGTAAATATTTGTAGCCACTATCTTGGCCTAATTACAATTTGCAAACTATATTTTTTAGATTGTCCATGTCGATTGATGTAGTATTTTGTCTTAATTGAATACTCATAATATTTTTGTATTGAAGCATGTGACGTCATATACGTTAATCTGACCTTCAATATTATCAGCACAAATCTTTTATTAAAGTCAATTAATTTCTCTTCTTGGTCTAATTGGTTGATAATTAGAAGAATAACATGCGACTTATGAATATTGTCAACAAGGAAAAAACACATTATGCTAATTCTACTTTAGCCTTACCCATTTTGAAATATCCTAGTTACATAATGACAAAAAATTTAGATTTCGATGTGCGTGCTATCAAGCGGCGGGATTTTTGCCTAGGACAACTTATGTTATAAGAGGTTGATTGAAACACTTCTAGAAGTCCAAGCGACAAGATATGATTGCCTTCATTATTAGGGAAATGTCTGTTCCAATGTACTTGGAAACCTATCTTGAAACATGAAACCATTTATATTGGAACGATGTGCTTTTTAATCAAACTATAGAATTTTATCTACCAATTCAACCGTCAAAGTCAACAAATTACAGAAAGTGAATCACAAATTTAAGTACGTTTTACCAATAACTATACATGGCAATCATAAACGCCATTCGTCACAAGAATAAACATGACAAGATGTATGCGTGTGTGTTACCATAGTAAAATATTGGATATAGTGATCGCATTGCCTCTCGAGGCTAACGTGCATGCGTGTGTTAACATAAGGTGCTTAAATCTATCTTGTTGGCAACCACTATAACGAGAAATAGCTAAGAAAAGGGGTGATTAAATCATTCTATTTTAACTTGAATATTGGAAGGAAACTGCAAATTTAGCTTGGAAGTCTAGAGGATCATGTATTAAGTGACAACTAAAATCGCTAAAAAAAAAGATGAGAACCAAACTGGCTACCACTTTTAGCTGAAAAAGAAGAATTCATGGAGAATGTGTGAAATAGTATAACAGTTTAACTATAATATAATACAATACACACACGTACGGCTCTACGAATTGCGCAGTTTATTCATCCAGTGCACTGGACAAAAAATAACTTAGTTCAGGAAGGTTAGTTAGATGCCGATCGAAAGTTCCTTATACTCAGCAACTAGCGAACTACGATATTTTGTTGTCCCGTTGGCATTATGATAGTTGAGCATCTTAATCTCTAAATTACTTGATTTATACTAACTGAGAGGTAAAATCAAGCCACAGCCAATCGATTTGGTACTCTGGAACATGACGTTAGTCTACCGACTTAATGATACCTTTGTGAGCTTGGAGTACCATAAATGAAGTAGCACATACTCATGCAATTGATTGTAGGTAAGATTTGCAAACATAATCATGACAATAATGCGTGCATAAAATACTTCTTGCTATATACTTTTTCGTGGTAAAAAGTAAGTATAGTATACCGTGTAAGCGTATATGAAACTGCATCAAATCACATGAATTTGTGAATCTAGTGCTGTATGTTATGATTTTAAGTGTTGTCCAAAATTGTTTTTACCATTATCTTTAGAATTTTTGGAGAAAAAACCTTAGGCAGCCCGTGAGAGTTAGGCACAATATTTTTCTATGACATGATAGCATGACAAAAATATTTTGAACGTGTGGAATTGAGTTCATCTGAGTGCACTGCATTTAGATAAATCGATCTTCGACTCGAGTGAACAGTACGTGGATCTACTTGATCTAACAATCTCGAGACATTAAACCCTTGTCCCCTTTATTCCTTATGCCAACAAATACTCAGGTAGTATAGCTAAAAGATGAACTCGACATGACATGTGAAGTAGTCAACTGAGCTTTACAGGCAAAAGTGTTCGATTATAAGTTGATACATTTCAAACACAACTACATGTTTGGACTATCCTTCACCAGAAATAATACAAGGGAATTATGCAATGCGAACTTTGGGACTTGCATAAAACTGGCTAACAGTGCAGTAAGGGGAAAAAGGGGACAAAGAGAGAGGAGAAACTTACCCGGACAATTAATGAACAAGAGATGCACAAGGTCATCTGATAATTCCTGATGTCCATCTTCCTTTTTTGATAGATCAAGAAAAATATAGAGACAAACAAGAATAGACCGCATTACATCAAACGCATTATCATAAAAATCGGTAAAGTTATAACAATAATGTTTCCTTAATTTTTTTTTACAACACAACATAGCACAACCCAATATCTCCAGCTACAGTAGTGTCGCTTGAAAAACAAAGACACTTGAGCTGTACTGGAGCAGTAAGTACCAGAGATGTTCATTGTAGATATATAACAAGATGAAACAAGAATTAATAACCTATCTGATCAGAGCTGATTCAAATTTAGAGACACTGATCCTTAATCTTCACAGATTCGGCTGTGTGTCACGGTAGGTGGTTATTGTAGAGAACCGCATTTTGTTGATCACCGAGGCTTTCCACTTCTGGTCTGAGTCCTGGTAATTCCCAGGTGACATTCCCGTGATTGAAGCTCGGTGCGGAAGTAAAGGAAACGCCTGGCACAAACTGCGCTGGAACGGCAGCAGTCAGACCGCGGTGATACTGATTTGTGTACTCGTCCTCCACGAGCGAATCCAGAAATGAAGAGAATATGTCCTCGTTATTACAATTATGATCAGCATAAGTCTGGCCAAAGCTGTTCATCATCGTGAGTCCCTCCACATTTTGCCAGTTCTCGTTGTTGTGATCTTGGGCAACGCCCGCGTTTTGAGGCTGACCCAGCTGGCTGTCTGCCACTTTCAGATCATTCTCGTCGCCGGTTTCTTCCACTGGTACTGTAGGATTAGGGTAAGTTGCTTTCGGTGTGAATGTTGAAGCATTATAAGTATCTTGCAAATGGGCTGCTGGTGAAGAACTAGGGTTATGGTTCAATAATGGCTTGTGAGTCCGGGGATCAATTCCTTGGCTGATGAGCTTTTTGCTGAGGTGGGTGTTCCAGTAGTTCTTGATCTCGTTGTCGGTACGGCCCGGGATTCTTCCGGCTATCAAAGACCACCTGTTCATGTGTTGAAGCAACACGGAGATACCAAAGTATAGTCAACCTCATTGTCCAATATCTCTCGATGTTGCCGCTCTAGATCTATCGAGTAGTCTTTATTTCGAGTTGGCATGTGAAACTCTTGTTCAACTTACTACTGGTAGCTAGATTTCTTTAAAATTTAATTCTTGAAAAGAGGGCAAAAAACAGGTTTCTGGATTTATTCTATTTGAATTCTCACGCTAAAAGCCTGTTCTGTTGGATTTGCTTCTTTACATGTCACCTGAAGAATGCTACAGTGAAACCCTAGAAATGAAACGTTAGTAGGACTTCATTAATGCTCGCTAGATTTGTCTACGTCGAAAAAACCGATGTTTCATGTTACTTTGCTAACGGAACTTAGCTAGCTCGTGGACGAGGGTACCTGTTTCCAAGGAGGCGGTGAAGGCGGAGGATGAGGTCCTCCTCATCGGGAGCGATCTGGCCTCTCTTGACGGAGGGGCGGAGGTAGTTCATCCAGCGGAGGCGGCAGCTCTTGCCGCAGCGCTGGAGGCCAGCACGCTTCGGGAGGGTCCGCCACCGCCCCTCGCCTTCCCTCCTCACGTAGCTGGCGAGGACCTCGTCTTCCTCTGGCGTCCACGGCCCTCTCTTTATCCCCACCTTGCTGCAGCATGGCGTTGCCGTGCTCGTGCTCTTGCCCCTTGAAGCTGAAGTTGGAGCTGGGTATCTCATGATCTCTCTCTCTTTCTCTCTGTGTTTCCCTGTTTGCTTTAGAGATTAATTATGGGTGGGATGGATTGGTTTGTGGATAAAGTGGGGGGTGTATTATTAGGGTTGGTGGGAGAGATGGAGAAGCTCAGTGCGTCTCGTGTTGATTTTGGGAAGGAGGAAAGGGAGGAGGTCGAAAGCGCAAACATCCTCAGAATTCATCATCATAGCACATCAAGTTTTAGAACATTCATGACCCCCAATGGGGAGCCGACACGTGGTGGTGATTGAGTTTTGGATATATGTATATTTATATGCGTCTGCTCTCTTCTTCTACCTCTCTGGCGGGGCCGCCCGCCATTTTGCTTTGTCTCCCTCTTTGCATGGGGGGCGGCTGTTCCTCCCTTGTCCATTTGGGGATTACTCTCCATGGTTTCTTTTTATTATAATATATATATATATATATATGAAATTCCTTCATTTCAAACTTTTCTATGTTAGGGCCCGATCTATAAAAAATCTCGCTAACTTTATCAATCAAGTTGGAAACCGTGAACTAAAACTCGAGTAGATTATGAGATTATTTACGACCAATGGCATGAGGCATCAAATTTGTATCGCGTGTCTTTTTTGTTGCACATATTTTCGAGCAAATTCTAACGTTATTTCCTCCGTTTCACATAACACAAAAGGGAAAGCAAACGAGAAAAATGGAACTCTAGGACCATCAGCAAATTATTGTTCTTGGAAGGACCACCTCCCCGATTGCATGAAGTCCCCCATAATTTATGATGAGACTTTCTTAGTTACTACGATTTCGACCGAGAATTTCGTGGCTAGAATGCCAGTGAGTAGGTGCTTCTTTTGGGAAGCTTGAGAGTGACACGTATAGTCATCATAGAAGCCAATTTCAATGGACCAGAGTCAAGCTGCTACGGCACTGAGCAATGATTGCTTTTGGATGGGCATGCATCTGGGCCTTGGGGGGAAGAGAATATGAGGAGTTGCCCGGTATTAAATCCCTTTATCTTTGCTCTTGTTCAACTTGAAAATATGGAGGTTTCAGAGCGTTTCGGACTGGCTACGGCGATGTCAAACGATTGTTCGCACAGTTTCTTCGAAACCGTATGCGCACATCCAGAGATCTTAACCTAGTTATACCCATAAGGAAGCTCGACATATATCAGAAACGTCTTTATTCGGGGATAAATATGCGCATAGGTCCTAGACTGGCTTTCTTTCGCTTCTAGGGTTTTGGCGGTCGGGTGTTGTTGAATGTACAATCACATCACGTGGAGGCCTAACAATCTATCTACCATTTAGAGGAGAACGGAGGAGGACGATCAGGGTATTCGCATGGAATTATTTTCACTTGACTTGGCTATGAAAGATCGATGTGAACAGGAATTGAACTTGAGCTCGAATGGACACGTCTTTTACACGTGGAGACATAACTGTTTTTGTAAATCGACCGTTGAGTCGTCGACGATTTGACATTCGGACTAGGTCGTCCTTCTTTTATGACGGGCCTAGGCTATGTTTGTGAACCCATTTGCAAAGCTCTTTGGACCTCTAAAGGTCTTTGAGCAAATGCTAATGTGTTTGATATCTATTTTTGGTAGCCCATTTCCAAAATGCTAGCCTTCTCAAGGCTGAAAGCCCAAGGCTGATCTTGGGGTGCTTCGGGCTTTCAACCGTTCATCATCTTTGGCGTACTGTCCATCTTCTTCGTCGAGGACGGTTGGCGGGGTTGCGTAGGGCTGCAAGGGGTCGGCGACTAGCTAGAGGGAGGCTAACAACCGTCACGGCGACCCATGCGACCGTTGCCAAGGTGTCGTTGTGACCTCCACGCCATCTGGGTCGCAGCGGCCTTCGTGGGGGCCACATGATTTGCATCTCAGCAACCTCGCCGGGGCCATGCGACCTCAGGCGAGGGTCGCATGGCCTTGGTGAGGTCGTGCGACCTAGCCGCAGCCCTCACTGAGGTCCCCCAACCTCATGCGAGGGTTGCGTAGCCTCGGTGACGGTCGATTGGGGTCGTGCAATTGTCGGTGAGGTCGCACGACCCAAGCACAGCCCTCGCCAAGGCCCCCCGACCTTAGGCGCGGCCCTCACCGAGGGTTGTGCGACCCTCGCCGGTGGTCGCCCGACCTCGGGTGGCCCTTGCCGATGGTTTCTAGGGACCACTTGAGGTCTAGTGACCTCAGACAACAGCCACTGCCGACGAGGGATCGCTGGCTGCCGCTGCCCTTACCGACCATATATATATACACACATTAATAATAAATGTGTTTTGTAAATATAAGTCTTCCAAATACCATTTTGTTCAAAGATACTTCGTAATAATGGACTTTCATATTATAATTTTCCATACACAATTTGCATTTTGACAAACTCCTTTCACTTAAAGTCCTTTGCATTTTCCTAAAGACTTTTTCCAAAAGTCTAACCAAACGCACTCCTAGTTGGTCGTACCTTGTGATAATTAAAGACACGATTAGATCGGAGCAAGTTAACCCGAGACAAGGCTTTTCATGTCAGATAGACATTGCGATCAGCTCACTGTACAGATGACGCTCTGGCGGAGATGAGGGGGCTATCAAGTTACGACGAAGATAGGCCCATAAAGCATGGTCCGATACAATTGAATCGATCAGGTATGCTTACCTAAATTTGAGACAACTGTCGCAGAAAGGCTCGAACGTGAAGAAATCCAATGAAAATTGGAGTTTGTTTCGTCGAAGGTTTTACACAAGTTGGTGTTCGAGGACGTGGGAAAGACCAAGAAAGTTCGACAACAGACGTCGAACTTTACCACCTTCTGAGAATCGGGGTCACAATGGCGAGAGATGTAATGTTTCATCACCTTCCGAATCGGGGTCTCGTGCCGACAAGGAAAAGGTGCGGCACTAGCATGTTTCATCAACTTGGCTAGGGTTGCGTTACTGTTGATCAACTCCGACTCCGTTGGACGTGCCTTATCGTGATTAATCATCAGTCTCAAGGCATGACAAAAAAAATCCCGAATTGCAGTAGATCGCCTTCATTGGGTAAATCCTAGAGATAAGAATGCGAAATCAAGAGATAAGAACAAACAGGAAGAGATCAAATATGACTCAAGATTTCAAGCGGCCAGACATTTCATTAGCGTCCCAATGAAGCAGCTCGAAAGTAGGTGGCGACGCACGTGCCCGCTCGAGGACTCAACAGAAATATAGTAGCAGTGGCAGGCCAGCCCGCCACCAATGGAACTGATCGCGCCGTACGCTTGCTGGAAGGAGTCACCGTGGTCGGACCTGCATTTCTTCTCGCAAATCAGGTTGTAACACTGCGGGTCATCTGTGATCTCGAGGCACGGACTTCCGGTCCGACCTCACCGCTGGTGCACGAGGCCTCACGCACATGGCTGCAAATATTTTTCCCAATCGACCGAGAAACGTCAGTAACGCAAAGCCAGCGTTACAGTCACGCTTACGTCTTGCAAAGCGAAACATCGCCGCAAAAGAAACTCATGTACAAAGAAAGATAACCCGAAAAAACGAGGGCCGCCACGAAGAATTGCGCCAGCGAAAGCTTAGCCATCTCTTAGCCAAGCAAGAGCGTCAGGTCAAAGGTGGAGTATGCGAGGCAACGTCTCTGGATGTGAGCTGATGAGGGTGATGGGAAAGTGAGTAAGAAAAGATTACATGATAGTTTTAAATTTAGTATAATGATAACAGTTTATTTTAAATAATAAAAAATCAAATAATAAATAAGTATAAATTATTGTGGAGTTTGCTCATTTAAAAATTGATAATTTATAATAAATTAACTGTTATGCTAGCAAAATCCAAAATGACTACATGCTCAATTCAGAGACTCAGGGAAAGTTCATAGAAGCTACCGCAATCCTAGTTTTGGCAACTTTCTTAGTTGGATATTCCACGAAGGAAGTAAATCAAAAGGTATTCAATTTGGGGAGAACCCAATTATAAAGTCGTAAGCCTATTATAATTATGTCAATTCAATTATAAATTTTTTTAACCAATTAAATCATAAACATTTTATATTTATGTTGATTCAATCCATCCAACCAGCTTTGGTTGGTCGATATTGACATGGATATCGATTTTCTTATATGGCGTGATCAGTATTAATATAGATAATTTTTAATAATATTTAATATTTTTTTTGAATTTCTTTTTCCTTTTTCACTAGATGGTTGAGCCTCGTTAGGGGCGGGTGAGGATAACGAAGCCCTTGCCAATTGCTGGTGAGGGCCGCGACGCCCTCACTAGTCGCGGGTAAGGCCAGCCTTGCCTAGATCCGAATGGGCAAGGTAGCCTAGATCTGGTAGAGGCTGGCGAGGTTAACCTCACCTACAGCCATGCAATGGCCTCGCCCAGACCTAAGCAAGGTTGGGCAAGCATCCTAGCTCTCACTCGTGGCTATTGAGGGCCCGATGACCCTCACCGGTCATTGTAACAAAAAAGTATAGAAGGAAAAGAAAAAAGAGGAAAAATAAAATAAAAAAATATATTATTAAAAATGTTTGCGTCGAGTGTCAACAATATCATGTAGAAGAGGCTAGTGTCCACATCAATAATTTCTGATCAAAATTGATTGGATGAACTCCATGGGTAAAATATGAAGAGATTTATAATTCAATTATCACACTTAAAATGTTTGGAACTAAATTTAAAAATAAAATAAACATCATAAGCTTATGACTTTTTGGACAATTTTCTCTAAAGATTCTAGAGTGGTTTACTTTTGCTTCCAGGGTTTTGGTGGTCAAATGGTATTAAATATACAGTCACATCACGTTGAAGCCTAAACCAATCTATCTATTATTTAGAGGAGAATGGAAGATGAATAGGGTATTCCCACGAAATTAATTTCTCACGACTTTGTTACGAAAAATCAATATGAATAGAAACCAAACTTGAGCTCAAACCAGCACATCTTTAGATGCAAAGACTTAATCGTCTCAGTAGATCGACCTTTGATGACTTGACATCCAAACTAAGTCATCATTCTTTCATAATGTGCCTAATTAGTCATGCCCTGTGATGATTAACGACATGCGATCTGATCGGAGCATATCGGATAGACATTGTGATTAGCTTATTGTACCATATCAAGCAATATGTAATGATATATAAAGAAAAGGTGGTGGAGAGGAGAGGCGTCGCTGGCTCCTTGCTGACCAATGGATGACGCTGTCATCAGATCAAAACGAAGATAGGCCCAAAAAGCATGGTCCAAAATGATATGCCCGGCATCATGGTCAGCTCGTAAGCTCTTCGTTATGGAATTAGAGACTTGGTGTCCTTGACGACCCAACTCAAAACTTCAGCAATTAGATAAAAGAGATTAAATTGGAAAAATTGTCCGTATAGTTTTAAACCTACTATACGGAGGTTAATTCAATTATAAACCTTTTAATTCTGCTAATTTAATTTAAAACATTTTGGTGATTTGCCAATTCAGTCCTCAAACATTTCAATTGTGTTAATTTAATCCTAAATATTTTGACGATTTGCCAATTTAGTCCTAAACATTTTGAAAGTTTGTCAAGGTAGGCCTTTCGACTAAATATTAAACCAATAGGTTTATCACTAAATTAGCAAATGTACAATAGATTTAGGACTAAATTGACACAAAAAAAGGTTTATGACTAAATTATCAAATCATTAAAAGATTGAGGACAAATTTGTCGCAATTAAAAGGTTTAACACTGAATTTATGATCGTGCAATAAGTTCAAAACTTTTTAGACAATTATTCCATACTAGGCTTATTAGGTGACCTAGTTAAGAATGACTTAAAAGACTCGCTTAAGTCCCAAAAACTCGCGTGATCCAGTGAGTTCATCATGCATAAGCAAGTAAGTTACGGTTTGACTTTCCCATTGTAATTTAAACACAGAGGTTAAATTTAGTATGTCAAATATAAGCTCATTATCCTATTCAGCATTTGGTGACGTCTCTCGAATAGAATAAACACATATAATTCGAGATTTAAAATCCGATAAATTATCTAATGACGTCTTTCGGACGGAATGAACACGAATAATTCGAGATCCAAAGTTCGATCAATTTTCTAGGCCTAGACAGTGGGATACACCCGGATGGGACAAATAAACTAAAAAAAAAAAAAAAAAAAAAAAAAAAACCGCACGCACACAATTAAAAAGAGAATGGATGTTGAGTTTTGCCCTGCACTCAAGAACAAGAACAACACCTTTCTGAACCCCCCAAAAAAAAAAAAAAAAAAAAAAAAACAGAACCACACCTTCAACGAAATTAGCAATCACAACACAACTGGTCTCTCTTCCTTTCTAAGGCATATTCCAGATCTAAGACAGCATGATCCCCATAACAATGTGACTGCTCCCTTCAAATCTCCATAAAAATTTGATAAGTTTCGGATTTAAGACTGCAAAGGATCGTTACTCGGCATCACGCACCACTATTCATCTGGTGTAAGCGAGCCTCCTCACCAGAAGCCCTACCGAGGTGTTATAGATCTAGTACTCATTCACCTAATACAGCAAGATACACGAATTACCACAGCTGGGTTCGAACTTATGAACTCACGTTTAGGACAGTCCATGTACTCGGCGCCACCACCGCCGCCGCCGCTGCCGTTGTTATTGGTACTAGACTTGGAAGGCATGGATGTGGTCCAACTAGATTTGGCGCTTTATTCCTAATTCACCAAACGAGCTTACGGACAGAAGGGCCAAGAAGGAAAGGACGTATGTGCTGATGCATGCCTGAGCACACGACCAGCTCAGCACCCAGCAGTAAAGCCTCAAACTCTCTGCACTTGCTATTTGAATAACACTGGGAATTCTCTCAGCACCTACATTGCAACAATCAAATGTTCACCCCCCAAAAAAAAAAAAAAAAAACAAATCAAATGGTCAACGCATCACGATCACAGGCACAAACATCATTGACAGGGACCACCGATCGACGACGCGAAGCGTTTGTATGAATCGTGGGAAGGGGGGATGTTGCAGCGTAATCGTACTTAATGTGCGGGACGTTGGTGAACTCTGATTGGTCTTTTGGAGTGAGAAGTGGTCAACCTGCATATCTTATTACCGAAGGATGGCGCTCTTAGTTAAATTTTTAAAAGCAGAAGACAATAACGACGGGGAATCCTGGACGAGAGAGAGAGAGAGAGAGAGAGAGAGAGAACGGGTAAAATAACGGGGCAAGCTCGACGAATCTTGGTGGCGTTAAAATAAGGGTGAACGATGTACATGTTGGTGGCTCTTAGAATGGAGAAAAGAATACAACTAGATGGTCCTTTTCAAGGGTAATCAAATCACAGGCGTGAGGGCCCAAGCTACCAATGAGGCATCTTCCAGAGCAAGACATCCCCCCCTATCGTTTTCTTCTTCTTCTTCCTCTTCTTTCTTGTTTTGAATATACTTTTGTCTTGCGCATAGAAGGGAAACACTGAATTTCCCCCGGTCTAAGACTAAAAGGGAAAAGAAAAAGAGGCTTAGGTCCTGAAACGTCAAGCCAGGTAACATAGCTGGCGGACAGACTCTCGATCGGATCGACAAACTCCCAACACGAGCAGGTCGTTCCCTCATGGCAGTCAATCGCAATTCTAAAGAGAGAACACCATCTCTTCAGGATTGGGATGAAGAGAGAACAAGGATTTTCAGGCGAGACGAACGTAGCGGAGACTTTGGTTATCAATTCTTCTTTATTAGACCAAGTAGGTAGTCCATGCAAGATATTTGATGACTTGAGGGAATGCGTGGGGGTGACGTTAGGTAGGGGCGGGAACGTTGATTAGGACAAGTCGCAGCGTGCACGAGATGCTATACTGGTTGTCTCTACTTGGACCGAGTCTTCCTTACTTAATTCATATGAAACCTCTTGTCTTTTTAAACTATATGGGTTGGCTTCATTGGAGAATCGCTCTGGTGCCTCCAAGTGTCGCCCCCTCGCGCCCTCACGACTTTCCCTCGCCAATGTTTGACCCGTCCTCAGGGAAACATCGAGAGAGATTATAATACTTGCATCGAAGCATCACTTTGTTAATTGCACTTGCCCATCGTCATCACATTCTTCCTCTCCCGAGAATCTATCTCATTGGGGAGAAGGGTAATGACTCTTTTATCCTCGCCAACATTTGACCCCCGCTTTTTTTCCTTTTTTCTTTTTTTTTTCCGTAAGGGGTTAGTTATCATCAAAGTGTTAGAGATGATAAAAGGTAAACACATGATGCGTATTCGTGATTTATTCGATTTGAATTATGTACGTATGAGAAAAAGAACATTAATTTGATTCGATTCGAAGTATTGACGTGTTTCTATGTCGTTTTCAAAAACTTATTTTATTTCGTAATGAAAACGTAGGGAAGATATGCGATTTAGGAATTGGGTTTGACCTATGAATTTGAGAGAAAAAAAAAGAGTGGTTTCCAAAGCCCACTTGATCGATCTATTTTCAAGTCAAATGGCATCTGAAAAATGATTCCAAGAATTTGGGCAATGAGAAAGAGCAGCAAGGGGCATAGATAGGAAGAAGGCTGAGAATCCGCTAAACGACAGGCACAAACCAACACGTAAAGAAATCACCCGCTTACATCACCACCTCCCAACTTGCTCTTTCAATGGAAAGAAGCACAAGGCCTCCAACATATAAATTGAAGAACCGGACATGGAAAAACGGACCAAGGCGCCACACCAACTCCTCTCTCCCTCTCTAGCACTCTCTCTCTACTTCAGCCGGAAGCTTCTGTCTTCTGAGACCTCCAATGGAGATCCACTTTCAGCAGCAGCAGCCCGGAGGAGACGCCGACATTCCCGTGACCAAGCTTGGCAACAGGTTCAAGCCCCGGAGCCGAGGCCACGGCAACGTTAGCAACAAGTACGTCGGCGTGAGGCAGAGGCCCTCCGGGAGGTGGGTCGCCGAGATCAAGGACACCACCCAGAAGATCAGGATGTGGCTCGGCACCTATGAGACCGCGGAAGAGGCCGCCCGGGCCTACGACCAGGCCGCGTGCCTCCTTCGCGGGTCCAACACCCGCACCAACTTCGCGACACACGCCGTCTCCTCCGACTCGGCCCTCGCTTCTCGCATCCGGAACCTCCTCAACAACAAGAAGGGAGGCACTAACCAACCGAGTTTCGATGTCTCTCTTTCTTCGACGACGGGTACCGCTACTACTGGTACCTCGACCACGGCTAAGACTACTACTAGTGCTACTCACTCATGCAGTAGCACGAGCTGCAGTAGCAATAGTTGCACGGATAGTGGCAGCACTCTATCTGCTGATGACAAGATCAACTCGGAAGCCATCCAGGTTTTCGGCGAGGATGTATACAAGCCGGATTTAAGCCACTGCAGGGACGAGTTCGAGTTGATTTCTTCGAAGTACGATTTGTCCTGGGCTCCTGAGCATGGGTTCGATAGGTTCTCGTACGCGCAGGAGGTCATGGAATTGCCGAACAGCATTAAGGCCGGTCCAGCCGACGAGTCGGACGAAATGGGGGAGTTATCACCGTTCGACAGGATGCAAGTGGAGAGACAGATTTCCGCATCGCTGTACGCCATGAACGGGTTGCAGGAGTACATGGAAACCGTCCATGATCCGTCCGAGGGCCTGTGGGATCTCCCTCCCCTGTGTTCATTGTTATGCTGACCCTTACATTTTCACGGCTCTTGAAAAGTTCATAGAACCAGCTTCTCTATGCTAGTTGCTTTCAGATTCTTTATAATAAATTTTCGTGTGCTATTAATCCAAAGAAATTTGAACTCTGTAATCGGGGACAAAGTTCCAGTTCAGAATCAACAAGCCTGACGACTTCCGACAATCTCTCCTCATTTGGAAATCCGAATCTCTCTCTCTCTCTCCCACCAAGCACATGGATACAGCAGATAGACGAGAGTAGCGGTAAGATGCATTCCCAGTCAAACCTCAAGAGTCTTGACAGCACTCTCTCGTTTACAGGTATCAGAACACATGGTGGGACCATATAATTTGGTGTCCGCCAGAATCTACACCTTCAAATACGCTCATAATAGGAACAAATAGCATTAATCAAGCATTTGGAGATATATTCCAAGTCAAGAATAAACAGCTTGTCACCCAAAATTGTGAAATTTTTAATATGAGAAATCATCTTCATGGTTACAATTTGACATATGCATTGTACCACCGATTTCGCATGATGACAATTACTAACTTTTAGTGGAAATTGAATCTGATTGATTCAGTGGAAACTCAAATTGCTCCTCACTTCTCGGGGAAGCGCATGTACGTAACTGGTAGCAACTAACATACTACTCTCCCTCTACTGAGTATTCATGTTTATTACCACTAGAAAGATCTCGAGTTATTTCAAAAGTTTCTGGCACTGTTGGGGGCCAATTCCTCCATAGACACTCAGGCATTCGCTGAAACAACTCGTGCTGATTCCTGAGTGATCTCCATGATGCCGATGGACTAGTGATGATAGATGAAACACAGTAAGAAGTACGACACTAAACACTCAAAAAACCTTCGCAGATAGCAGCATGTTGCCTTGTCTGTATTTCACCTGAAGAACCATCACAAGCTGCTGATCATACTAGCAACAGATTCTGAAGTTTGTGGGAATGGATTAACCAAATCACTCACTGCACGGGAACATGTAATGTGGTTTAGTCACCTTACATCTACCTACAGCTAGCTAAATGACAGTAATTTGGGTTAGCTAACCAGATTTGAGAATAATAACTTGTAAAAGCCCAAGAAATAAGGTTTGTTCTTGTAGATGTGAAGTTCGCCTCAAACAAGATCTGAATGCTTCAAATGACATTCCTCTGTCTCCATTTTCACCTTCCTAAGCAATTTCCCAAATTATCAACTCCAAGCACTTGGGAAATAACCACCAGTTTATGTAACTGAAAAAGAGATCTGTAACCAACTGAAGAAATTGCATCTAGCATGACCAATTAGCTACATAAATCATGGCCACAATAATGGGTTTCTTCATTATATGCGCATCTTCACCAATAAGAGATGAATATAGAAGGAAATCAATGCGCACAAGTAAATGCAAGGGTACTTTATGTAGGCTTATCAGCTGTCAAGATTATCACTTTTAAGTTTCAATTTCAAACACAATAAGAAAGTGGCAGCACATGCCCAAAAAGAAAATCCACTTCGAAGGTAAAACATGAAGAACAACCATACAACATGGGGCCAGAGAGACGGCCCATGGTACTTCAAAAAGGAGAATTTCCTTTTGTTTCAGTAATCCTCCCCTTCTTCCTCCTCCTCATCACCACCCTCTACCGCAACTTCCTCATAGTCCTTCTCAAGAGCAGCAAGATCCTCACGGGCTTCTGAGAATTCCCCTTCCTCCATGCCTTCACCGACATACCAGTGGACGAATGCTCTTTTAGCATACATGAGATCAAACTTGTGGTCAATACGGGAGAAGACCTCAACTACAGCTGTGTTGTTGCTTATCATGCACACCGCACGCTGTACCTTCGCAAGATCTCCACTGGGTACCACCGATGGAGGCTGGTAGTTGATGCCGCATTTGAAGCCAGTTGGGCACCTGAGAGAATGGATACGCATGACTCATTTCAAGAACATGTCTAACAACATGACCCTCATCTTAAACATCTTAATGCATGCGCGCGGATGAAATTCGACATGAACCGGTGGCAGGTAGTTGATGCCACATTTTTATTTATTTATTTATTTTTAACTATGATAAAGGACCTCAAAAAGTGAGGTCAAAAGATTACCATGTTCTTAGGCAAAGGGGGAACAATTCCATCAGAAGGGAAAGCACATTATCTTCCTTCATTAAATCCTAGATCTTAGAACTTCACCTCAGATACATGCCAGCCAGTTCATCATATGTCATTTCAAGTAGTTCTTGGTGTTTAATGTTTTAAAATCTCCATGAATGAATTAGATGTTCACTTACCAGTCCACAAACTGAACAGTGCGCTTTGTCTTAATCGTAGCAACAGCAGCATTGACATCCTTAGGTACAACATCTCCACGATACATCAAACAGCAAGCCATGTACTTCCCGTGCCGTGGGTCACACTTGGCCATCATATTTGATGGTTCAAACACAGCACTCGTAATTTCTGGAACTGAGAGCTGCTCATGATAAGCTTTTGCAGCTGAGATCACAGGGGCATAAGATGAGAGCATGAAGTGTATGCGAGGATATGGAACAAGATTTGTTTGAAACTCCGTGACATCCACATTGATGGCACCATCAAACCTCAAAGAAGTGGTCAAAGAAGATATAACTTGGGATATTAGGCGGTTCAGGTTTGTGTAAGTGGGCCTCTCGATATCTAAGGATCTTCTGCAGATATCGTAAATAGCTTCATTGTCCAAAAGAACAGTCACATCTGTGTGTTCGAGGAGAGAATGAGTGGAGAGCACGCTATTGTAAGGTTCCACCACTGCTGTTGAAACCTGCTCCATTCAAGAAACTATAGCCTTTATTTTATAGCTCAACCTCATTGATAGAATCCATTTAACTGAAGAAAGAGATGAATAACAATCTCATGCATGAATAAGGAGATGCTCGTTCACCGAGGGGACGATTTTCTCCTTCAAATTCTGAAGCAAACAACTCATACTGATGCCAAGTCAGCATTTCCAGTTCAGTCATTAAAAATAGGAAATGCATCATAAATTTTATGGAGCGACTTAATAAATCTAATCTTCCCATATTAGCCTTGCCATCCATCGCCATTTTTTCTCAATGGCAATGACAGGCGGAATGCCGTGTGCTAACTAGTACAACTGAGGCAAGAAAAGTAAGAAAAATCATGAAAGTTCATACATCATGAGCATGCTTTACAGAATCTAGATGGCCTGCTTAACTTAAGGCCCACGTGAATGTACCTGAGGAGAAGGGTAGATTGTGAAGCCAAGCTTCGATTTCTTTCCATACTCTACGGACAATTGTTCCAGCAGCAATGAACCCAAACCAGAACCGGTGCCACCGCCTACAGCACTAAAGACCAAAAAACCTTGCAAGCCGGTACAGTTGTCAGCTAGTTTTCTCACTCGGTCAAGGCAGAGATTAACAATTTCCCTCCCCACTGCAGAAAGAAAATGAGAAAGCAGATCAAGTAACAATCTACAAATAAGCAATAGTAGCCAATTCTGAAACAGTAAAAAGACATGTACAAACCTGTATAATGTCCTCTGGCAAAGTTATTGGCAGCATCTTCCTTGCCGGATATAAGCTGCTCAGGGTGAAAAAGCTGTCTATACTGCCCTGTCCTAACTTCATCAATGACAGTGGGCTCAAGATCAACAAATATCGCTCTAGGCACATGCTTTCCAGAACCAGTCTCACTGAAGAAGGTGTTGAAGGCATCATGCGCAACCCCTACTGAGGTGTCGCTGCAAGCATAAACAGATAAAGAAAATGAGAGAGATAAGAGTGTCAAATTCTGCATTATTTACTCTCACTTTCAAAATGGATAACCACAAGTAACTACCAAAGGCTGTAATGATAACCCAGGATGCTATCAAATTCAGAAAGCGACCAAATCAACAATTACTAAAGCGGCAACAGTGGAAGCTCAATTGGAGTAGTGCATCAAGCATGCAATCAGAGTAAATCCTATGGATCCATGAAATTAGTAATTGATAAAGTATTCTCAGGGTAGCCAAAGTTCTGCCAGTGTCATTAACCGAGCGACCCTGAAACTTGACAAGCTATCTTCACAACCTCCCCAGATAAACAGGCGTCATCAGGATCTAAATGATGCCTGTACCAACAGCATAACCTAACCAGGTTTCCTAGAACGTGCCGGATCCTAGGCACTCTGCGAACTTCTACAGAAACGATAAGGAACTAAGCACCCCCACTTCTCCAATCCGTACCGAGGATGTTTCAAAACACTCGCTTTTGTAATAAAATTCCGACCTCTCGAAGAAAAAGAATAGAAAAAGCGCATGAGCGTCATTGTGGGCTAACAATTGAGAAGCGCAAACGTTTTCCACTTCCTCTGCAGCTTAGATAACCCGCACAAGCGAAAACGAAAATGCGCGCCCTCGACATAAGAAGCATCTACACACGTCGTGCCGCGATCCCGACACCGCAGCGCCGCTTTGCTTTTCCATCCGGTCGTTAATCGGGATCGAGAAACCCTCAGTTGGGGGCAAAAGCGGCAAAGCAAACAAGGGAAAAAAATCATGCTAAGCGGTCGACCGCGCGCGCGCTCCACCAGCTCCTCAAACAACAGAAAACCAGGAGCTCAGGAACAACCGAAAAGAAGCCGAGTCGCGAGCATCGGGACCGCCGGGAAGAACGCTCGGGAGCAAAGCCGTCGCCGTCGTCGTCGTCACGAAAAGGCTCGAGCTCGAGAGCTCGAGCGGCGGGGAGGCGCGCGCACGAGACGAACGCATCGACCGCCGACGGTTCCGACGCAAATGCCGTACGGTTCCTCGAGAGGCATTGAAAATCCGGCACGTACCTGGGCATCGTGCCGTCGGGCTGAATCTCGTGCTCCAGGCAGTAGAGCTCCCAGCAGGAGTTGCCGACCTGAATCCCCGCCTGCCCGATGTGTATGCTTATCACCTCCCTCATCCTGTCCCTCTCTCTCTCTCTCTCGCTCGCTCGCTTTCTCTCTCTAGATGAGCTGCTGCGCCGCAGTTTTTGCAGAGGAAGAAGAAGGAGGAGAAGAGGAGAAGGGCGGAGAGATCGGGACCTGCTCGAAAGCACGGGGGGGTTAATTATGTAATCCGCGTCTGCGACGGGCGAGCCGTTTGTCTTGCTTGATTAACGAAAATGCTCTAAGCTTAGCTAGCTCGACTGGCTTTTACGTGGGGGGCCCTGCCCTTTCGGCACCAGCTGTGTCGAGCTGATGAGCCGCCCCCTCGGCTCCGCTCGGCTGCTGTCGGTTGCGGCTGGTCCACCTGAGCGGGACGGCTCGGCGGAATTTTATTAATCACGGAGCGATTTTCCTTTCTTTCTTTTTCATAATTTCTCGAGCCAAAAAAGGTCATTATCATCCCGAGCGGAAATTAGGATAAAGGAAATGTATTTATATATTGTTTTTTCGAAAAAGAGTCTAGTCAGTGTGGAGGAGCAGTTAAGATTTGACTTTTTGGCGTTACCGCAGGGCCAATGATGCGATGCCACGTTTCTCGGCTCTTGGTGAAGCTGAAGTCTGAGAAATATCTCAATAGGTATTAATTAGAGAAAAAGCAAACGTGCTACCTACCATTTCCCTACCTTACAAACTGATATATAATAACGATATCTTCTCTTCTCTCTTCATAATATGACAAATAATTTACAACTCATCAAGTGTTTTTTTTTTTAGCACAACAACGTAATTGGAAATCTTTCTTTTGTTAAGTAAGGGACAAAGCACTACCATTGTGTTGGTATGGCTTTCGAAGATAAAAGACAACGTTTGCAATATACATTATGTTAGTGAACATTTATTTTTAGATCAATTAATTGTTCCGTGCTTTGTTAATTTAGTCAACGTGCACCTTTTACGATTAATAATACATTATGATGATAGCTGCTATAAAGTCAAAATGTTTTGTGCTCCATCTTAATCATATTTTCATATGACGATTGCATAACTTGTGGACATATTGTCGCATTTCATATCAAAATGCAAGGTTTACTCATTCTTCTTCATATCCCATAAACAAATGTTTCCTTAAATAGAACAAAGTCCTATGGGATTGAAATTATATCCATGCTAGAAGATGGAACTTGTAAATTACCAAAAAGGTATCGATCTTCAAATGTTGACTACCGTAGTTGAAAGATATCCAAAGAACTATTCCTTCCCCCTAAAAGAATGAGAAAATAATAAATTTAAAATACAAATATAAAATATAAAATCTAGATAATTATTTCTATGTAACACTACTACACCAATTTTTTGTGTCATTATTAAAATCTCCAAATTTATACCAGTATAACCATCCATCGCAAAAAATTAAAAAAAAAAATCTATGGAATATAAGTATCTTGAACTTTTCTCTCGTGTTACTAATATCTCAAAACTTGTATCGGTAATTGAGGAAATTCTTGTCAAAATCCACCGAAATTTCTTTTTAGAGTCCAAAGTTTAGTGTTTTTTCTTCTTCTTTTTTTGGTGTAGACAAATTGTCAAAATTTTTGAGCACTTTTAGGTTAGGGTCTTTTTTATTTGGGTAATAGGTAAAAAAAAAAAAAGAGGAGGCACGGAGACAGTTTCTGTATAGGTGCCCGAATCTAAGGGAAACCCTCTAAACCACACATTGTCTTCCGCCCCTCCAAGAAGGTTTCCTTACCCGTTGCCTTATTATTCACCTCAATCACCAAGAGCAAGCTCTTGACTCTATCCTCCTCGATCAAAATCTTTGTCCCGCCACTGCTCCTCTCTGCCCCTCGCGCTACGCCGTCGCCATCAAGCCGGTCCTTGGTGGTCTTGTTGGTGAGACCTTCCTCGTGCTATGGCCTGTGCTTGTCCTTCTCGTGCTCATCTTGCTTGTGGGCCCGTGGCCTCCTCCTCCCATGTGGAAGTTCTCTTCGATCTTTGCTGGAGATTCTTGGCGGCTTTTTAGTCCATCTCTCTCGGTATGATTTGACATGTGGAGGGCGAGTCTAGAGTCTGATTTGGGTTTGGGTTTAGGTTGATCCATAGTGCAGATATATGCTATAAATGAATAAATAAAATGGAAAAAAATCACTAAAAAATCAAATTATACCACTACGATGCATTTATCCAAACTCTTTTTTTTTTTTACATCAAAAACTCTAAAATATACCATCCGTGACATATTGATCATAATCTTTTTATTATTATATGAAAAACTAAAAATCTATATTTATATGACATATTTATCCTCTATCAAGATTCATCAGATGATTTTTAGCTAAGACGTCGTTTGTATTACAATTAACCATCCCTACATCGTTTGCTTTATGACATCCAAGTAGGCCAGATTTTAAATGATGCTCATTAGGCAGAACTTTGAAAGAAAGTAAACGTATCATATGGGTATAAGTTCGAGACTCCAATGCATAAAAAAAATGTGATGATAAATGTGTAATAATGGGCATAGTTTGAGATTTTTTTTTTAGCTTTTTTCATATATATATATATGTCCTCTCATTTTGGACACGGTACTGGGCTCTAACATGTTGCCATCTTAGGGCCGGATTTTACTCCAGTAGTCGCCGAACCCAATTAGGCCCAACACAATAAACTGGAAATGAAACGACAGAAATTTTCGGATAAAATAAAACAGCGGCGGCCCCCTGAAGTGAATCCACGAAGGAGGAGAGAGATGACAACTGCACATTCCAGAGGAAGCGAGTACGACAAGCTTCTAAGCATTGCATTCCACTCACAGACTACAGAGACAGAAGGAGGGTGAAGGAGAGAGCAGGTGCGACACGATGAGCGGCGTGAAGGCGGTGGCGCTTATCATCGGCGACGCCAGCGTCAGGGGCTCCCTGCAGTTCCTACAGCAGCCCAACGGTCTCTCTCTCTCCCTCTCTCTCTCTCTCTCTCTCTCTCCGTGCGAGTCGATTGATGTTGTCTGTGAATCGCAGGGGCGACGCACGTGAAAGGGAGGATCAGCGGGCTCTCCCCGGGCCTCCACGGCTTCCACATCCACGCCCTCGGCGACACCACCAACGGCTGCAACTCCACCGGTGCTTAACCTTCCTCTCTCTCTCTTTATTCCGACACCCAATTCGGTTTCATTAATCTATCCTACTAATTGCGCTGCGTGTCGCCAGGACCGCATTTCAATCCTCTGAAGAAAAACCACGGAGCTCCCGCCGATAGCGAGCGTCACGCCGGTGATTTGGGCAACGTCGTGGCCGGCCCAGATGGTTCGGTCCATTCTCTTGGTTTCCCTTTGGTGCTTTCTTGTGTCATGGTCGTTTAGCTGATTTGGTGGTCATGATGGTTCGATATTTCGATTTGGTGCTGCAGGAGTTGCTGAGGTTTCTATCGTGGATGTGCAGGTAATGCTATTCAATTTCATATTGATCGATGATTTTCGTTTTAGGAAGAGGGTTTCATCGTGTGTGGCTTAAGAAGGGGAAGATATGAGTTTGAGACTTGTCGGGAAGCATGCGAATTGCAATCTTTATGGGAACGTTTAGGTAGTTAACACCGCATCCGCTAGAAACACATGCATGACCTATTCTATCAAGGAAACATGGGGCAGTGGAATGAATTCTTTCGGATGCTAATTGAGTTGGGATAAATATATTTCACTCTTTAAGTTGATTATGCTAAGTACTATTTACCAGTTCATTGATTGTTCAGATCCCCCTAACTGGCCAGCACTCAATATTGGGGAGGGCTGTTGTTGTCCATGCCGATCCTGATGACCTTGGCAAAGGTAATACTCAATAGTGACTCGAAGGATTCTCTCATGGAATGTATGTTCTTTTGCGAGACTCAAGCTGCGAAATTTGGGCTCTTTGGAATTGATAATACTGTTGTGAATTCATGGGATTTGATGAGCTTCTGATGCAATAACACATAGATACTTCAGAGTATTGCTGTTGCCTAGAGTGAGCATTGAAACTGCTAAAATCGGAAAGCAACTAGCTCTGACGTGGGTGGGTGGTAACTAGGAAGATGGTGTCTGTGTTCCAAAATTTTAGTCACGAGGTGATTATATACCCTGCAAAAGGAAAACCTCTTTTGGGTCCTAGAAAGGGGCCTTTTGAGTATGCTTTCCACTCGGTACCATGTACCTCAACTGATAAATGTCTCGTCAAAATCCTAGCCCTTGATAATCATGCATTTGTATTCTTTTACACCCTTAGCAACTGTGCATTATCATTCTTTGTTCCCATCTCATCTTGAATGACTCGTTCTCACCATTTCTAGGTTGAATTATGTTGCGAAAGGTGTAAATCTGACTTTTGCCATATGTGTCGTAATCATCTCTTTTTACTGGTTTTAGCTACTTAAACAAGCTATTTAAACAGGTGGGCATGAACTTAGCAAGACAACTGGGAACGCAGGTGCAAGAGTCGGATGCGGTAATGTGTCTGCTTCCTCATGTGGAAGTGAACCACATTCTTGTCTTGTAGAGTTGAAGGCTCTCTTTTCCTGTTTAACTCTACTGTTCTTCATTACTCGCTTATGATATTTGGCAGGCATCATCGGGCTCCAGTCATCGGTGTAGAATTTACCACGTGAACTCGAGAGTGTACATTTCACGCATCTTCTAAGAGCACATATATAAAATGATTAGCCAACGCGAGAATGTGTTGGGCTAAGGGGCTTAGTACACGTTGCTGGCATGGAGGATAATCCAAGCTCACAGAGGAGTTGAGTCGGAGAAGCCAAAAACTTGATTGTATCTGAGACATCGAGTAGGGATCATGTATTGATGACTTGGATTGCTTTCACTTGGCACTTACTAAAAGCTGTTCCCTCTCTATTTCTTCAGCGTTTTGAGTTGCACAAACAGAACACCCGACACCTTGAGAACAAATCAACTCCTGCAGCCAAGCAACAGGAGTAACCTATTTCTTGCAGCACCACTTGTGATAGAGGATTATCCCTTTATACTTGAAGTACCGTAATGACGGCGTCTCATAGAAGCCGCCGTACGTAGGGACTCTTCTGTAAAAATCCTACTGGAATATTTAGCCAAAAAAAGAAAAAAAAAAAACTACAGTTAGCAGGAGGAGTGCTCAAGTAGGTCCAATTGGCCTCCATCACGGCATTTTTATTCCTGGCTAGTGACCTTTGATTCAAGGAGGAAGAGGAGGCATCTTCTAAGATGCGGTGAAACTAGAGGTCCTGACCATACACGGTCCAGACGAGAGTGGACAGAGCATCGTGCAGATACCAATGCTCGGCTTATCAAATTTTGCGATCATAGCAAACACCTCATTTAGAAAATGTATCTCCACTCTTTTATCTCCAGCATGAATGGCCAACGCTACAGCCTCATGATTTACTTGCACGTTTGGAAAGCTACTGATAGCCTAACGCAAAATACACATTTGAAGAAATACTACCACCTCTTGACAATTACTAAGCATTTCTGAAAATTTTGGGTTTCAGATTATGGACTTTGGAAGTCTCGTTCTATGAGCTAACAATTTTTTAGTAATATCCATAATTGACCTTCTGATGACATTCAGAACGGTGCTCATGCCATGTGGCCTGGGTCGATGATGACCAACCGGAAGAAATCATCTGGCCAAAGCAATCAGAGGTTTCACTGAATAATTGCTTAATTGCCACACGAGACTCAAGTATGGCTTTGATCATATGATCTCACATTCCTAACTAGATTGCGTGGGAATAAAGCACTTGATCGCCCACCGCTTCCCACAATGTTCATTTCAACGTCTTCGTGAGGTAACACACCATTGATGAAAAGCTCTAGCAAATTATGGCCACTCAGCAATCACCACAAACTATTATGTACGACTATATGCAAAACGCTTCCATATCTCAGCTTACCATCGAAATGCAATATGAGCCATCATTCAACTAGTACGGCCAAAGTTTTTCGATGGTGAGGTACCTCACAAGATTCATTCAGGCAGAATTAAGTGAACATGAAATTGGCCACGCGCTAAATTATCGTGATAGGCATAAAACAAACATGGCTGAAGTTCCTCCTATAGATGGAGCAATTCTTTCATCACCCATCGATATCAACTGGGTAAGCAAAGATGGTAGGAACTCGAAGGAGAGGACTAGTCAAACAAGAGGATAGTCATTTACGGTATTAACTTGATTGAGGCTAGTCAAGCAAGAAGACTCAGACCATATCCCAACAGTAAAACTTGTAAACCATTTAGAAGAGTTACCAATAACCTCAATTCGGACTGCAATTTGCATCTTCAAAATTCAAACAGAAAGTACTGCAATTATTGAAGGCGCATTCAACTGCTACTTCCATACATCATGGTTAAATGACAATACTGACCCTCATTGCAGACTACCTTCAGAAGAGAGAACCCTGAGATCTTTTTAACCTCTCAACCAGGTGTTTCTATATGACGAGTTGTCACGTAGTGAAGCATCATGAGGCTTGTACTCCATAATGTAGTTGTGAGGAAGCTTCAAGTGCCGCTTAATCGAATCCCTCAAAGCCATAACAGCCTGTAAAATCAAAAGACAGTCAGCAAATTGTAGCTCACCTTGTGGCGAGACAAAAGGGAAATGAACTTTACACACCTGATTATCAGAAGCATTGCGGTTCCACACGCTCAATATGTCTTCATTAAAGCGAATGCTTAACACTGCACCACATATGTCATCACTATAGTCGAGTTGATCACCAACTAAGGCAAGTACCTGGATACATGTGCAAGAGAAAATAATTGGCATACATTTATGCATACACGCGTATAACTGCAGTTCCCTCACCAAAGGACCAGCATTTGCAATACTATATACAATCCTCATAAGACTTTGAAAAAGAGACTACCTTCCCTGCTCTCCTGCTCTGTAGCAGTCCTACTCAATGAACAAGATAGTATGCCCTTACATATTGCATACTAAACTCTTACATATAGTCATCCTATCTAGACTCGAGTTTTATCATTATTGCCATGCAAATGGAAAATGAGGCAAGGGTTCCTTTAAAGAACGCACACCTTGTTTCAAATATTTACTTTGTATAACTTAAGAAAAACGCTCAAGTTGCAAATTTTTACTTTGATCACAAACTACATGTTGTAAACAGGTCCGGACTCAATGGACTTTGTTTCAAAACCAATTGATGCTTCAGGTGTTGTTCAGACAACCGAATGCAATGAAGGGATCACACCTTCACTTTGAATGGGTTTTATCTAAAATAGGGTTCAGAAATTAACTTTTCAAACTCACCATTTTATAGCTTTGCCATAAGGGTAGGTGTGCCAACAAGAACGCCAGTCATTTCTTTCTTTCTAGACCAGGAGAAAATTCGACAAAATCAAAGACTAAATATTCTCTTTAAGAATGACATTAGACGTACATGCTAGGGTGGCACGCACACTTTGACCATATAGTATGAGCTATCTTGGTCTATGGAAATACTCACATCAATTCAACCTAACGGGGACGCTGCAAGTACATCATCAGCTCATAGAAATCTTTTGCAAAGGCCTGAGCTTGGGGTAAACAAAAGAAAAATAACATTGTTCGATAGATGATATATAATCCAGCAATTGGTGGGAAGTGTGGGCAAAGAATAAGATTCTTAAATTTGTTATTTCTTACCAAATCCTCCCAGAAGCGGCCAGACACCACCTTTTTAAACCGTATTATCCACTTTCCACCGTTGCAATTGGCTGAGTCCTGGAAGTTTGATCTTTTCAAGGTTATGCATCATTCAGCCACGTATGACCGACAAAAAGTGGCTAAAAGCATAAAAGAGATAACTAAATGAAGAATCAACATCGTCATCATCACGAACTGCAGAACAAAAGCATCACCTCCCATAGAGGACGGATTCCATCCTTAAAAAGATGCAGATCTGTTGGGCTTGGCAGAGCAGAAGGGCGAGCCAAGTGGCAATAGCAGACCCAAAAACCTTCAACCTACACACAGAAAATATTCTAGAACATTTGTTTAGTCTGCCATGACTTCATCTTGAAAAACAACAGTATACATGAATTATCCTGTGATGGTCAAGATGATCTTACCGTACTAAATTCAACAATTTTCTTTATATTGTCCTCATATGATGTTTGGGTCCTAACTCCTGGAGTTCGACGAGTGTACCAGAAAACAAACTTGTACTGCAACAACAAGAAACAACACCAAATGATAAGCTTTGGTCCTAAATAAGAAGCACAACATCCATTTCAATATCATGTGCTTGATTCACATCAAAATTAACTATCCTAATTATCAATGTCATGCTAACGTTACCAATTTACCAGACAACAGTCTTGCACTTGATGGAAGGGTGAAATGGAAATGTGGAAAGTATAAGTAGCGCAACATCTTCCTCTGCTTTCTGAAGTACCAATTCTAGTGAGGATTCTCCATAAAAGAAGCAACACCTAATCCCCAATAACATATATTCCCCAGAATGCCTACTTAACCACACACAGACAAACCAAACTCAATGTACTGGTAATTCAAAACAAACTAAACCAGAAAAGAAAACAATGGGAACACCCATTTTCGCTGCTCACCATCCACCCCTTCCTATCTCAAGATAAATTCAAACCAGTTGACAGAGAAAACCCAAATTTTCTTCTTGCATATAAAAGAGGTCAAGCCACGACGTCCTCAAACGCACCCAATTAACTAAGCCGATACCGCCACGCTCAAGGCAAATGTAAATCAGGGACACGCCATGCCAATTCTGCCGTGCCGATGGCATTCGAGGTAAAACTACGTCTGGATCGGAACAAACACGAACCCACCCACCCGCCCAAAAATCTCCACTTTCACCAACACGCCATTCCACTAGAGTGATTTCAATCAGAAAACAACCCCCCCTCCTCCCAACCCAGAAAGAAAGGAACTTGAAACATGAACTCACATCAGATCAAACAACGCATAACATTACGAACGCATTGCAAAGCTTAGGATGCGAGCGAACGAGAGACAGCGAAACCTTGAGAGGATGGAGGCCGGCTTTGAGCTCGTGAGCATGGCGCTCGCGCTGGTCCTGGCTGTAGCCATAGCTATCGGCAGATTCGACGAGCGGCTGCGAACCGCTGTTGCTGTTCTCGTTGTTGTTGTGCTCGGAGTGCTTCTCTGCTTCTACTTCCATTCCTCCTCGCTTCGCAGGTATCGATTTCTGTCCGAGAGAAGCCTCCCAAAAGAAGCCCTAATTTTCCAGCACTGATCCTCTTGGACTTGAACTCGAACTCGCCTTTCTCCAGATGGCACCCTGGCGCTCGTGGAACGCTACCGACCTAATTTGAACAAGTGAAAATGATCATTTGGATTTCTTTTCCCCTTTTTTTGGGCTAAAACATCGATTTTTCTTTTTTCGATTTTTGTATGGATTTCTGTTTTATTAATTTGGTGAGTTAATCTTACTTGCAACGAAAAAAATGATTAGAGGGTCTGAAACTACCGCATGGCGCTGATTCTATATCTTGCCAAGGAACATGTTACTCAATTAGCATGATTCAAAATTGATGAGATTACTTTCGTCCTTTTATGTCATAATAAGTCAAGACATTAAAAACGAGATATAAAAAAGAGTTTATATTTTAATAAATTTCTCAATTTTTTTGGATAAATATCACCGTGATAAGTTTGAATTATTACATTTAAGACTATTATTTTGTTCTCAATGAAGAGTATGAAGTGAATGAAAACTTCGTCAAACTATACATGATTAGGATTGTAAATTCACAGTAAATGTTGTCAAACTTTAGTAAATGAGAAAAAAGATTATCTTTTATTTTTAACAGCAGCCGTTTCATGATGTATTTGAAACGCAAGCTTTGCAAGCATTTTCCCCTATGTTTCTCCCTCTCTCACGTTATTGATTGTGAGTACTTTTTTTTTATTAATGGTCTTAATCATGTTTGTCTCGCAACATCCGAAGCAGATAAACCTAAAAAGGATATTATGATATACAAAATAGAGCCGAATATTGTGTTATTTCGCCGAGTATAAATTTGACGAGAGATGCATTTTGACACTACTTTTGACCCCAAAAAAGAGCGGACGATATTTTCATGATACATTAACATATCATTTTTCCCTATAACTTCTAGAAATCCGAGCTTTATTTTTCGATTTATGGCAGTAAAGTCAAAATTGTCTTCTTCTATTTTTTTTTTTTTTTTTTTTAAAAGCACAAAGAAATTAATCGAAGGAGATTTTTTTCTCTCTCCCTCAGCAAGTCACCTCTCGCCACGGACGCGCGACACACGTAGGCGGCGTTGGGCTTCGGAAAAAAGAAGAAGATATTTTTTAAATTTATTTCGGCTAGTCGCAAAATATATATTTAATAAGAAAACAAAAATAAATATAAATCAGGAACCAACCCCGCAACCCCACCATTTTTCTCGAGGCTGGGAGAAAAAAAGAAGGGCAGGAAAAAGAAAATCATTAGATAATCACCCAACAGCTAGAGCGAGAAAGGAGAGAGAGAAAGAGGAGAGAGAGGTCGCGACATTGTTGACGAGCTCGCAACCGCACGCAGAATCGAAGAAGAAGAAGAAGAAGAAGAAGAAGAAGAGGGAAGCATTGGATGCGATCGGATTACATTCCATTTCTGGGAGACGAAGATAAACCGTGCCGCCCGTCTTGTCGGCCTGCGAAATCCCCACCTCCTCTTTTTCCTTTTTTTCTTTTCTTTTATTATCTCCTTCTTTCCCCTCCTCCGTCGGTTCCTGGTGGTTTCGGTTTCCGCCGCCTTCCCGTGTTGTTGTTGTTGTTGTTGTTGTGGTGGTATCGTCGGCCGTTTTGTGTTGGAAATGGCCCCTCCGTCCGTGGCGGCTCCGGTCCTCCTCGTGTGCATCGGCCTGCTGTCGTCCCCCCTGGCGGCGCGTCTCGTGTCGCCGGAATCGGCCACCGCTTGCCCGAGGGAGCCTCCTGCTTTCCTGATCGGCTTGCGATCGCAGTGCTCCGTCTCGATCTCGCCTTCGCCGCCTCTCCAGGTGCGTCATTTTGCTCGATTGTCGCCCTCTGTGTTGCTCTCCTTTTTGGCGCATAGGTGGGTTGGGATTGTTGCGAGGATTGGTTTGGATGGGATGTTTGATCTGGGTTGGTGATTCGTCGTTCTGGAGGCTTTAGATTTGTGCTGATTTTGGGATTGTGAATGAACGCGTTGACTTTCCCTTGGTGGTGTTCGGTGGTATGTAATTGTTTGGCAAAAGGGGAGGTCTTCTAGGATCAAGTTAATTGTATTCGAGAATTGATAGAAATCTTTGGTTGAATCTGTCATTTGGGATGTGGCTCTTGGGCCTTGACTTTTGCTTCAGCGTTTCTTTTTTCCCCCAGCCTAAGCTTGTCGGATTTAGTCCTACTTAATGAAAGAGCTTTCGAAAATAAGGATCTTGATATTGTTTCTTTGCGAAAGAGGTCAGTTCTTTGCACTTGTGATATGACTTGGAAGAAGGCATCTATCGGGACAATTTAAATGGTTTGGTAGTTAAATGTTATTATTTTCCACATCAGTTCTTCAGAGACTAAAGAGTGATATTTAGATGTACAGGAAGGACTTTTGCCGCATGTAGACCTCTGGGGCCCTTGCTTGTTTATATAGGGTCTCCACTGTCTTATTGGTAAGTGATTTTAGGGTAGAAATCATATCCTAGCAATCAGACACATGCATATCAAATGACTATGATAGAAGATTCTATGTCAGTATTATCTTAAATGTTCATGTATCTTCAGTTTCTTTAATTCTGATGCGGTACTGTTTCAACTTTACCGATGTTTCCTAACGCTAGAACGTGTCCATAATTTTCTTAGCTCCCCAAGGAAATAAGAGTAAAAGGAAGAATCATTCTTAATTGTCTAGTAGATTTCATGCTACATTTAGTTGCTCCTGTACTTGAAGACATCTGATGTATAATTGGTGAATTCTGTCTGCATGTGAACTGTATGACTACATGAGATCTGTGACTTTTTCACAGAATCTTGAGAAACTGTAAGTTTTCTTTGATTTTCTTACTTCGCGAAGGAGTAACTGGGCCAGAGATTATTCTTACACAGCGTGGGCAACAGATGGTGAGGAAAAAGGAGAGAACAGCTGAAATGGGCTGTGTGCTTAAAAGATCTGATTAAGTTCATGCTAAATAAATGGTGAGCGGTCATGTTAGTATTAGAAAGGACCGTATAATGAAGAGTTTGATTCTGTGAAATATTTAAAATTCAAAGCCGCTTTTTGGAGAAATCATTGGCCTTTCAAGTCAGGGAATGCGTGTCTTTGCCTTGCGAAGTAATTTTCTTTCATCCTAATAGTTTGTTTCAATGCTGTCTCGCAGCTGATCAATGACAAAATGCACACACACATGCTCAAAGAGAGATATGTATAGTTATTACACTTGCTGGACTTCACTGGGTGTGGTGATATAAGATAGTCGATATACCCCATAGGATCAACTAAGTGGTTAAGGGTATACTTATATGTGTGAATTTGGCCGCCATACAAGTTTGATTCCCACACCACTGAGTACAAACAATTTCAGGGGTTTGCCTACCTAAGGTCCTAAGGTGGGTGCCTCAATCCTAGTTATAAAAAAATATAAGAGTGATTACCTAGGAGGAGCAGGAAGAAGCTAGCACAAACTTTGACAGATCAGAATATCTGCTTGAGAATCCATGTTGTTTCAGTGAAATAGGATAGTTTTAGTTCATTGGAGCCTGTCTTCCTATCCTCTGGACAAGATTATTGTTTTAGCTTTGTGACAGACGTGTTAATTCCGCAGATTTTCTGTCATTCATGAATTTCTGCAGGGTAATTCTTGCCATTAATCTTCTAGTTCCCCCATCAAAAAGTTCATGTGAGTTGAGTGGAGGAGAACACGAAATTTTTTACATGTGTTTCAGATGGAATCTTATTTACTTCGATTAGTTGGACAATAAGATAAAATTGAAATCATATCTTTCTTCTGGCACAAGGTTGGTATGACCTTGATATGTCTTGCTCAATAATCTGGTTTGACTTTGTCGTCCAGATAGTCCCATACCAAGACATGTCTAAAATAGTATTCCTCTTGTTTTATGCCTAAATATTGTTTTTGGAGGAAGTTTCTTGGGATCAATCATTAAGCAAATTGCTTGAGATTTTTTAACATTCCTCATTAGACTCTTTATTCAAAGGTGTCAGATATCTTGTCTATTTAGTTTATAGGAAGAAATTCATATGCATTAGCAAATGAATTTTCAATCATGTTTGATTACATTGATTGTTATGCTCACTGAAATATGAGTATTTTATGATGCATTTGAAATAAGGTGGGTATATTCTATTGTTTGTGAATATTCTTGTTGATATTTTAATCATTAGAAGTATGGCATCATATGTATTCATCCGTGTTTGTCCATTTACTCATTTACTGCTATAAGCGTGGGTCAGTATTTGTGGAGGACTTTGCATGCTCAGAAGGCTTTAGATGACTCCCTGTCTCTCTCTCATGATTCAGCCCATAGTAGATTGTAGCATCTTATTATTTGGAAAATGAAGCTTCTTCATTTTCTTCTTCTTCTAAAGTGAAAATAAAGGTTGTTTGGTCACCCTCTTTTGCATTTCTAACTTTTAGACTGGTCTTGGTCTCATGTCCTCCTACTTTTGTAATCTTATCTTTTCCACAGCATTGAATATTCAATAACCCCTATTTCCTCTTCCTTGAGTTTCTCTTGCATGAATTGTCCTTTGTTGTGGCAGGATGCTGTTTGCCCCAATTATATCTTTCCATAGATTCAAAAAATACTGTGTTCCGAGACTGAAGTTCTACTAATACATAAACTCTTATTTTAACTGTGTTTAGGGGAATGGGAACTTCCTTGATAGATTTCTGATGTCCAAACATCACAGTGGATATACTGCTGTACTTTTCTATGCTTCATGGTGCCCGTTTTCCCAGTCTATACGGCCTATATATGAAGCCCTAAGCTCTATGTTCCCTCAAATAGATCATTTGGCAGTCGAGCAATCCTTAGCTATGCCAAGGTTTGTGCTGATACTATCTTTACTAGTTATGCTGTGGAAAATGGTGTTTTATCTTGTTTGGCCAGGCTCACTTGAACATGATTGTTGTAGGTATTATATAGTTGAAGCCACACAATGGAAACCTCTTTCTTTTTACTTTGTCAATTGTTATTTGTACTACGGTTATTACAGATGAGGCTTACAGCTTTGTTCTACCTTTTCTTGGTGGTGGAAGATTGTAGAATGTGCATTTGATAAAACTCGAAAGATGTAGCTACTCCAAGGGGGGTTTGTCAGAAACTTCTTGAGTATTCAAAAAGGGACAACCCCACGGACTAGACTGCTTTCAAAACCATTTAGACATGAAATAAAGTAATGGCAAGAAGTTAGGACATAGCCATTATTGAGGATATGAAAGGTGGGTTAATTAAAGGGATATTTGGAAGGAAGACAAATGATTTCATTAAAATCATAATGGTACAACTATATGCATCCTCAACTAACTACGTCTTGTGATTTTTTTGGTATACTATTACTACATCAAATACTTGTCGTTATTCGTGAAGGCGGATTCCTCTATTAAACTGTTAAATGGTAGTTGCAATCTTGGATCATCAAAAGATACATGGTTAATAATAAGAAAGGTCAATGGTTCTTTTTTATCCATCCTTCTGGGATTAGGTATTTTGTATTGCTTTTTATCTGAGTTACTGTTGTGCTTATCCCTGAGCTGGTTTTACAGTGTATTTTCAAGATATGGGATCCATAGTTTGCCATCTATATTATTGCTGAATCAGACTTCAAGGTTGCAATACCATGGTCCAAAAACTCTCGACTTTCTTGTGGAATTTTACAAGACAAACACAGGTAAATGATTAGATAGAATTGCCCCATGAGCGCTATTGGCCTAATAGCTTTTAATTGATGCAGCCAATTTTGGCACCAAATAAACTCAGTTTGTGACATTTTGGATGCTCATTTTTCTTCTGTCTGCAACACAGGCCTTCATCCTGTGCAAGCCATCGTGGTAGAGCAGCCATCGCATCTTCAGACTCGTGAAAGTTCCAGGACACAGTTCAAGGATGTGCTGTCGATGAAGAGTCTAAAAAGGGAACCATATCTGGCTCTCTCGCTGTTGTTTTCCTGTTTGAGACTACTCATGGCCATATTCCCTAAAGTTGTCTCTTGTTTGAGAGCTTTCTGTGTCTTGTATATTCCTCATCTAAACTTGGAAATATTTGGCGAGGCAACTCAGTCATTGGGGCGTGTGGTTCATGCTATTGACGTGAGGAGGATTTGGACAAAGGTGAGACTTTGTAAAGGCAGGAGCTTTCACGAAAGGGCAAAGAGTGCCCGGGTTTGGGCTTCTTCGCTGGCTTCTGTCTCGTTGGGCGAATCCTCATCCGCTAGATCATCATCATCTTAAAAGACTGAATTCATGCCTCCATATGCCCGAGGGTGGACGAGAAATCTAACTAGAATGCTACAAACTACTTAGATGCTCCACGACAGGTTGTTTCACTCTCACTCTTTTGCTGTAATGTTAGTAAGTGGGGTGGAGATTTTACTGTTAGAATACTCCAAATAGCCGAAAGCTGTTTTCCTTGTTTTGCCCTTTATTTTTATCTTTTTTTGGGAGGAACCAACCGAGCATTGTATATCTGAGAGCAGCTTTGACTTTTGTGCATATTTTTATCTTTTCGAATCCTACGATGTACTTGAAGTGCCGCATATCTCTCTGTCTTTCTGCGCACCCTACTTCCTTGAGTTTGGATCCAAAATTTCGCTTTCCGTATGAAGCAACTCAATTGGGTCAGCTGAATTTAAGCTTGAACTCTAATGCACCAAGGCCTGCACTTTGAAGGGACCTGCTTTCTTTTATAAGACAACATGGGTGGAAGGTGGATTTTTTATTTTTTATTTTTTTTTACGAATCTATAAATTTCCCTAATCCTTCACAATTATATGTTGTCCCCCGCACACGAGTCATGCTCGCCTGTGCTCGCTCACGCCTTAGTCACTCTCTTGCTCGACTCTCAAGCTGCAGGTGAGAAGGGAGTGAGGCTTCAATGGAGGTAGCATTATCCAACCAAGATAGCATTATCCAACCACCCCTTTACACACACATTTCCCCTTTCCTTTCACTTTATATATATACACATCTCTTCTATCTTCCCTTTAATCCTTCACACTTCACGAGTCAGAATCACTCTCTCACTTGACTCTCAGATGCAAGCGAAAGGAGAGTGAGGCTTCAATGAAGATAGCGTGGCCCAATGCTTCGATGGAAATGGAGATAGTATTGTCTAGCGATCTTTTTACACAAACATCTTTCCCTTCCCTTTCACTTATATATATATCTTATGTCTTCCTCCATCACCTCTCCCTTCTCAATTGCCTATAAAATGCTGCATCCTTTGCATGAGTCTTTTATATATTTTTATTTTTACTGTTTCAGAGAAGTGGAGCGTTAGCTTTACCCTAACTGTTCGAGGAGGCCCAACAAGCCCTTAATGAAATTGCCAACCAAATCAAGCGGAACTAGGCCCTGGTGCTTTGTCCTTCGGCATGATGCTGCACACCTATTTTTGAGAGCGGCAGCAGCTGGAGAGAGATAGCTGTGGAGGTGGCCCCCAACACCCAACAACAACGAAGACCGCTACGATCAAAATCCTAGAAATGGGAGCTAGAAATAGGAGAGCTAGTGCAAGCCGATTCGACTTTTCATTCTCCTACTCCCGCTCCCGCTCCTACTCCTATTTTGCTCCTAATTTTTTTTTTCTTAGGTGAAATTGAAATTCAAAAAAGATTACAAATACATTTGAACATTCTTCTTAATCATATTTTTAGCATTAAACCAGACCTTGTGAAGAAAGGGTCAAAAGTAGACACCAAACATGGGCAGTTGACTCTCACTTTGATCTTGTTGGTTTCATTGCCCTTTTTCACTCCAGAGGCCTTTCTAGGCCTTATCTAGTCCTTATCACTCTTATGCAGCCTCAGCCAAGCAACCGACATTTGCATCTAAAACAATTGGATCAGTGTGTTCGAAGCGATGCATGACCACCTAGATCGACAGATTAAGAGATATTAATCTGCAGGACTTGCTCAAGGACATAACACCTCACAAATCTAAGTGGGCTACTATGATGGTACTGGCATTTGAGGAGAAACTGTCACTTCGGTTTGGTTTGCACAAAGAAAGATTCTCGAACGCGGTTCATGAGGGTACACAAATCTCTCGTATGTTTTGCCAATGTAGATTCTTATGCTAGATTGACTAGTCTTCTCCATCTATTAGTGTATCCGCACTCAAAATTTTTAACTTTTATCTGTATTTTGGATGATGGGTTCCTTATTTATTATGAAGAAAAAGTGTACTTGAAATTCTAAAACTTGTTACGAAAGTATAATTGAATGCTAAAATTTTCTAAAAGTGCAGTTAAATCTTAAGATTCATTATGAAAGTACAATCGAGTCCTACAATTTTCAAAAAGTATAATCAAATCCTAAAACTTATCACAAAAATATAATAGAGTGTATTAACAAAAAGACTTGATTTGATCAATTTGACAAGTTTTAGAACCTTTTTAGGACTCGATTACACTTTTGTTAGGTCTTAATTGCGCTTTTTGAAAACTTTAGGACTAAATTGCATTTTATTGACAAGTTTAAGGACTTTCAATACACTTATGCTTTATTATTATATCTTGTGTATAATTGATTATGAATCAAGACTACTAATTAGTATAAGTTGTTATGGCGGTTTGTATTGTTAACTTGATGGAGCCTAGAGTCGGTAGGTCAGTCGTTTCACTATCTATTGTTAGCTAGTCGATATTCACATCTTAATCTTGAGAGTGGATGAATCTCCTCCAATTATTTCGGGTCACGAAATTATTTTGGACGAAACTATAAAGGGACACAGAGGAAAATGGGAAGTGAAGCGAAACCAAGGGAGGAGGAGTTAAATTAGAATGGCGGGTGTCCAGTCCACCACCACGCCTGGCGAATCCAGGGAAGCGGACTTGGCGGGGATCTGATGGAATGGAGTTGAATTTGGGGGCTCACACCCTCCCATTCAAAATTTATGTGAGCCATCAAAGTCGCAGGGCTTGGAGGGTGACGATTTATTATTAATGCAATTATCTCTTGTTCTCACGTCTACAGAAACTCGGAGAAAGAGAAAGGATTGTTGGCCAAGCACAAATCTTGTTTGATAACTTGAGTAACCACTATGCATCATTATGGTGCTACAACTCTCAAGCATAGAGAGGTATTTCGGGAAAAAAAGGAGAGAAAGAAAAAGGAAATGAATCATGGACAAGCACGATTATTGATTATCACTTATTTTTTAGTATAGAATTCCATATAGATTTGGCCCTCACAAAGCAACTTCCCTAGGAGATGCCTCATCCTCACAAAACTTCATCGAAGTGGTCCTTGTCAAGGAAGAATATTTTGCTTGTCCAATCCTAAAAGTTGTTGAAATCTCTAAGAACTTCAACCAGATCAAAATTAGAAAAATCGATTAGTAAACATACTATTTGAGATTGACAAATAAGGTTGATATTAGTAAGGATGAGATTGTTTCATGAATGGTGTAATTGGCTCAATGCCATCGCTCGTCGGATCGTATGAGATATGCACTGAGATCAAAATTAGAAAAATCAAATAGTAAACATACTATTTGAGATTGACAGATAAGGTCGATATCAGTAAGGATGAGATTGTTCTATAAATGGTGTAATTGGCTCAATGCCATCGCTCATCGGATCATATGAGATATGCACTGAGATCAAAATTAGAAAAAACAATTAGTAAACATACTATTTAAGATTGATAGATAAGGTTGATATCAGTAAGGATGAGATTGTTCCATGAATGGTGTAATTGGCTCAATGCCATCGCTCGTCGGATTGTATGAGATATGCACTAAACTCATGTGTTCTTGATATAAGTGAGAGGGTTAGTAGACTAGAGTGAGAGGCAGCAGGGCATTCCTTTCCCCGTTCAATTTGTGTAATTGGTTGCTGAGTTGCATGTCGATTTTCAAACTTTCTTGTGCTTTGCTTGCTTGACTTTATGGATTCTTGGCCGTGCTTGATTGATCTGATCATGAGTTGCAGCAAGATATACTAATGGAGTAATTGATGTTAACTTGGAACTTAGAAGATCACTATCAGATATCAGCAATGATTTCGCCATATACTGATATGTATTATTGTTTTGTTCATGTTACTCGAGAATGATGATAAGCCTAATGTTGCAAACATTAGAGTTAGCATATAATCGTGGTGTTGTCTGAGGACCACACTTCGAAAACCACGAAGTGGTAAAAGTCGCAAATTTCCTTTAACAAGCGAAGATTAAGACCATGCTAATCAGCCTCGCATTGACTTGTGGGGCCTTTTTAAATTTAAAAAAAAAATGACTTAATTTTTGTGTCCAATCTTGTGTATGGAAGATTACATTGGATGTTGGGCAGAATTATGGGGTTTTATTGAATGGAGAATTGATCTTATTGATGATGTAAACTTGCAATTGTAACTTCAAAAAGTACAAACACACGAGGAAGTTCAACCATAAACCGAAAACATCCGTTATTTATGGCCTTGCTGCATTCCATGTTGTTTAAAAATGCAGAACAACTATTATGCAACTTATAAATCCAACTAAAAAAATCAGGAGCAACAAAAAAATTAATAAACAAACATATATCCGCAATTGAAAAACTAACTTTAGAGAGGTGAAGAGGTTGCAGAATCAAAGTAATGCATAACAGCTCTGTGGATGCCGCGTGAATGATGCTCTAGTTTTGTTAATTAATCACCAACTCAATTCTAGAAGGTAACTTTCCCTTGAGCTGTTGTAGAGCACGTTCTCTAGGTTCCATCAGTCTTTTCATCCCATCCGAGAAATATGCTTCTTCACAGGGATTCACCACTAACTTCTCCAGAGCAATGGCATTCTCAACAAGGTAATTCACCAGTTCATGATCACAAGGTCGACCATAATAGTTGTAAAATTCAACCTCCTTTAGGTACAAATGGGAAGGTCTAACAACTCTTTTCAATTCTCTCTGCCTGCATAGCATCTCTGACGGCCGCATCAACTGTGAAAAAGAAGAATGCCGTATATTATTGATCACCTCAAGATATCGATGGATTGGAGAATGCTAGTGGAAGAGAGAATTTGCCAAAAAAAGTATGCCTGATTGTCACATCAAGTAAATACTGATCACGTGATGTCCCAATGACTCACCTATAAGCAGAGACTTTTTTTTTTTTTTTTTTTTTTTTTGTCACCCTACTCTATTCCTACTCTACACTCACTCTCAGACTTTTGCCCTGCCTCTTGCAGGGCGTGGGAGTCGAAACTCACTCCTAAAACTTACGCGTCCCCACCCCATCCCCCACTGAGAAGGTGAGGATTTAAACCCCTCACCTCCTCTTTTCAAGTTGGAAGGGTGGCCACTGGGGCGAATCCCAGTGATTATAAGCGGAGACTTGAATAGGATTCAATAGTGGCTTGGTTTATTATATTCTATCCTCCTACATTTGTCTAATGTCTAAATAGATGGAGATTTGAATGAGGCTAAAATCCCACCTCAAACACAAAACTTCGCAAGGAGGGACACGCCTCGATCACGAGAGTGAATGGAAGTAGGGTTGCATCTCCATATCCTTGAACGCTCACTTTCAATTGCTTGACACTTGGCAATTTAGGCAGTTGACCGATATGCCACTTTTCCTACATGAGAGAGAGAGAGTATCAATGACAACAAAGATAGCAAAAAAGATATAACCTATGAAACCTTATGAAAGCTCTTACATCAGGTGAAGTAACATAGTCAAGTTTGAGAATCTGCAAACAAGAAAGACTCGAAAGAAAAAACAAGGCTGCATGCACAAACCCCCAACTAGATCCTATAATAGACATATCAGACAGATGGGGGAGCTTGTCCAAACACATTGGAATATCCATTGCCATGATAGTGAAGGATGCAAGATTTGTGTCAAAAATCTCAACGCGCTCAAGATCGGCACAACATGCTATGAGCAAGTATTTCAACTTCAATGATCGGCCAGAAACTCTCAGCCTATCCAAACCAAAAGCATCGTTCAAAGTCAATCGCTCTAGAACCGGACAATTGGCAAGCAATTGCTCAATGAGTTCTCCCTCTACAGTGATTCGATGAAAGGTGAGCTCTTCAAGATACCTCAAGCCAACATGCCAAGAACTAGAAGGGCTAAAAGCAAAATTATTTAGACATGAAGCCCGTTTTAAACACCCTACATCAGCATCCATAAGTGTCTCCCGCCCTAAGAGATATGGCAAGTGACTCGGGTCACAATCATTCTCATAATCCTCCATAGATGCTGGGTCGAAAATCAGTTGAAGAACTTTAACTCGTTTTGCCAACGCAAATCTAATCCACCGATCGATGTGAGACTGATATGAAATATTCAAGTCGAAGCATAATGCAAATCTACGTAAGTGGTATCCTTCGTATTGTGGATACAAAGCATTGTCTACCCATTCCACGTATCTCTCCCTCTCCTTTTCTGCCAACTCGGGGTTATCTTTCATCTCGTCCAACAACTCACGCCGGTCGAAGTCAAGGTTGGTGACCCGACATGCAGACAAATGCCTCCATCTTCTGGAAAGAAGACAAGTGGCTTGTGCTTCTCTAGACGTCAAAAGAGACAATATAAAGCCTATAACGTCTTCAGGCAAACAGCTGATCCGATGCTCCTTTGGGTTGAGTTTCACCAAAAGAAAAATAAAGAAAGTTAGAAATATCTGGAAATAAGACGGATGGAAGATAGGAAGGAAGCAGGAAAACTTATCAAACAAACACGAGAAACTCAAATTTCCTGTCGAGGACATTCATTTCCATTAACCCAACCAAGAAAAAGCACAAAGCCGAAAGTTACCTTGTCGGCAGATTCGGCTTCAGAATCAGAGCGGAGCCTGTTTGGAGATGGAGAATCCATGGACGCTGGCATTAGTTCACCCTCCAGTACGTATTCTCCTCTTAGCCTTCCCGATCACATCCTGCGGCTGCGTCTTCAGGTTTTAGGCAAATCTTCTAAAGCACCCTCCGAGGGATATCTTTTTTGAAATTCCTAATCAGCCATATCTTTTTTATCCAAGGATGAGGATTCTGGCCCCAAATAAGTAAATAAATAAATAAATACCATAAATGAGGATTAACATTGTGAAAATTTATGTTGCACAAAAAAAAAAAAAAAAAAAATGAAGAGAAATATGTTATCGCTAATGGCATGTCTTAAATAATTTTTATATTTTCACTTTGACATTTTTCCGTATGAGATACTTCAAATTTTCAAATTTAGATTTTTAAATGAACAATGAAATATGATAATTTAATTAGTATGAGAAATGAATTTTTTTTACCTAATTTGTTTTTAATTCATGCATGCGAATCACTTTTCAATCTCGAGCCAAACCACGGATCAGAGGCTTAATCCATCATTCATATGATATATAATTGTACTTTTGAAAAAAATAAAAATTAGGATCCGATCTCATCTTTATAGATTACCCCCAAAAAAAGGATGATTAATATCACAGCTTTCAATCAAGGAAAAACCCCTAACAAACAACGCAAGCTATTCACCAATTGCCGACGAAATTCTTGAGCATTTGTGTTTTCTTCTAAAATCAGCTTCAACTGAGATTTCCCTTCCCTGTAGAAGAGTTCATCATCTTCCGATCTGACCTCTCTCTCTCTCTCTCTCTCTCTCTCTCTCTCTCTATTTATGGAAAGGGAGGAGTCGAGATCAAAGGATCAGCAAAGCTCGGCGGACGCGGAAGCAGCGGAGGCTATGAAGCTGTTCTTATTTCGAGCCTGCGAGTGCTCCGTCTATTTGGTACATGTTGATCATCAGAAAAGGGCATTCATACTCCTGCTTAATCTATCGAATCGCGTATTGGTTGCTGAGTAGCCTGCCAATTTGCAAACTGTGTTGCTTGACTTCTTAGATTCTCATTAAGCCTGCAAAATTACCTGACTGAGTTGATCTGCCTGCGTTGGGATTCAATTTTCACATTTTCTTTTTCTCCTTATGTTGTTGCTTTTAAAGAATAGATGAATTCATGAACTGACTCATCAAATTAGAGAGGAAGCTTAGAGGTCGGGTTATGGACAAGGCATGAAGGCGGTGGTGAAAGTCTGGCCCCAGCCATCGACAAATCATGAAAGTAATTTGGACTTTGATTTGGGGTTAAATACAAATGGAATGTGGACACTCCTTAAATTATGAAATGGCTTCCAACTTTGAGTTTGGTCTTGACAAATCGTATTTAAATTCGATATATCAATCTCAATAATTTGTTTGAAAAATGTATATCATGGAGATGAAATAAAAGTTGCGGAGGGGACATGACATCATTCAACAAGGCTCAGTCATTAAAATGTTAAGATCTGCCAAACTTTGTTTAGCATATGGCAAGATTTTCAAATTGAGTTTTATACGTCAAATAAAACCAAGCTGCTTGTCTTCTATTATTTCATTTATATAGAAATAAAAAGGATCTTCTCTCTCATACTTGTTTGTTAAGGAAAAATAATAATTTGTCATAAAAATCGTACATTAGAAAAAAAAAAAATAGAAAAAATGAAGGGCCGATGAGGGTGACAAGTACAATTCACCTAATATCAAGAGACCTTTAAAATATACCACTGATGCTCTAATCCCCGGAACGATTGTCCACTTTGGCCACCATTTTTATTACACAAAAAATACACACACCCCACTGAAATGCAGTCATGCTGTAAGTCCGAATTTGTGTACCTTTTTTTTTAAATGTGCAATTATATTTTATTAGGAATAAAATGAGAACATGTAAATTATCTGTACATTGGTTGGTGGATAAGATACGCGCGCGTAGTGGACGTCCACCGTTGGAAGCGCGTGGGTGTGAAATTCTTAATGCACACAAGGGCTTGCTGCCCGAGTGGGATTTTTTTATTTTTTATTTTTGGGTCCACGATTGGCATTTACACAGCACAAATCGGTCTCGTTAAAAACGGGCCTTGGTGATACAAACTTAATTTTTAAAGGGGTTCTCCAATTTCAATATTTTATACTCATTTTCAGTCAATCCTTCAAATGTTTAACAACTCATTTAGAGTACGTCCCAAATATGAGTCAAAAATGGATCCATTGTGCATTTTGACACCTCTAATTCTCACTCATGCTTAATTTTAACTTGGCAAGAAGTGCATTGGACTTAGCAAGTCAATTCAATCGACTTAGAGTACTGAGAAATTAGGAATAATTTCGCCATTCATGATGGATTATATTGTTTTGTTCAACAGCAACAATAAACTCAATCTTTGCAAACATTACAATCAACAGCTAATTGGGCGTTGTGAGAACCACAATTCGAAAACCACATCCAAAGTGGTAATTTTCGCGGGTTTCTTTTAACAAGGGCTAATCCTACGTCAATCAGCCTCGCATCGACTTAAAACATGATGGGCTTTTTCCAGCTGACACTCATTTTTGTGTGCCATGCTGTGTATGGAAGATTACATTGGATGCTGGGATATTTTTTTTCCCTTCGACTAATGGACTATTATCCGCTGTCATCCGGTTTTGAGCGGACGGAAGAATTGTGATTTTTTCCAGATTAAGGGACACTTCACATATATAAAGTCACGAGCTTTTCACATTATTAACGAAAAAAAAATATAGTAACCCTTCCGTTTTGCCCACTACCCGACACTTTCTGCTGGTGCAAGTATCGTTTTCATAAATATGAAAAATGATACCAGTTTGAAAAATGAGCTTCATGAGATATACTAAGAAGAATTATTACACACTAACCTCCACTTGTAGGGTCATTCCTTCACCGTCATCCTTCTCCCGTCCACCAGCAAGGTCGGCCTTTCTACAACAGGCTCTGCCCCTTCACCACCAACTATCCACAGTGCCTGGTTCGGCACAAAATTGCAGCAAAAAAGAAAGCGTGCTTTAAAAATTAGATAAATGAGAGATTGAAAAGCATGTAATTGCTCGGGATTTGGGAGAAGGGGCGTGAGGCGGCCTTCCAAAAGACGGCGGCAGAAGGTCGGCCTCCACTCCTTGCCAAGCCATGGATGTCTCATGATAGTTGCCTTGTCCGAAGATTGGATGCTGATGACACGGTCATTTATTCCATGAGAAAATTGGAGACCGTCCCAGCATTGAGGACGGAGGAAGATAAGCAGTTGGCCGAAGAAACCATGAGAGATACATTGGAAAAGAGAAAATGGAGATTTTTTTGTAAATTATCCATTATAGATTGTATGACACGACTATCTATAATAACATATATTAATCAACAGAAAAATTATTCAAAAAGTTCTAAATCTATTGCACTATTACCAATTTTTTTTAAAAATTTTAAATTTTGCCAACTAAGTTTTAAACCTTTTTACATTTTACAATTGAATATGTCCGACCAAAATTGATAGGTTTTCACTAATGTGAATGTCAGCCATCTTACGTGGCACAACCGGCACAAAAGTGGACATTTTTTTAAATAAAAGTTTAATGATTTTTAAATTTTTATGGTTTTTTTCTTTTTTTTTTCCTTTGTTTTTTTTTTTTTAAAGGTTTTTGGAGAGTGGATTAGCAAGGGTTGCTAGTTGACCTTTGCCGGCCACAAGCCAAGGCATCATCTCATTTGCTAGCACTAGCTGCCCACATTAGCAATTTCCAACCAATTTTGGTTGGATGGACTCAACTAGTAAAAGGTGAAAATATTTATGATTCAATTGACAAGGGCGAGCCCATGTGAGGGCCCCCTTGCTCTAAGCAAGGGTAGCATCACTGAGTGAGAGTCGGCCTAGCCAGATTTCACAAAGGGGCCCTTGCTGGCGCTCTTCCTAGCTAATATTTGCCCTCACCTATGCGAGGCCCGCCAAGGTTAACTCTTGCCTACGGCAGCAAGGCCTACCCTTGCCCAAGGGAGGCCACCCATTGCTTATGGCGTAGCCAAAAGAAAAAGGAAAGGAAAAGAAAGGATGAAAAAAAAAGAAAATTTAGAAACTATTTTAAAAAATTTCAAAAATTATTCACGTAAGTACATATCATACCATGTAGAATGACCAACTTTAACATCAGTGATTTTCTACGAAAATTAACCCTATGAACTATATTGGCAAATCATCAAAAAGGTTCAAAACTCAATTATCAAAATTAAAAGGCTTAAGATGGAATTGACAAAAGTGTAATAGATTTTTAAAAAAATTGGATAATTTTCCTTCACTTTAATAGGATTGTATTTTGGTTGGAAGTGAAATTTATTGGAAAACTCTTTCATCTTCTCTGGCATCCACTTTTTCCAATAAAAAAAGTAGAGAAGGAAAAAGAAAAAAATCTAAAAACAATATATATATATACTGTTAAAATTTATCTATGTTAGCGTCGATTATGCTATATAAGATTGTTGGCATATTCCTGTCAAAATTTATAGATAAACTTAATTGGTAAAATGTAAAAAATTTAGAACTTAGCTAACAAAATTAAAAAAAAAAAAATCTGAGAATAAATTGGTAATAGTGCAATAAACCTAGGATTTTTGGCACTTTGATAGGATTTTGTTTTGGTTGTCACTGAAATTTATCAGGTAACTCTTTCTTTTTCTGCTGCATTACCTTTTACCTCTCCTGTACTACATATTTACTAGCTTTTGTTGTGATTCACTTTTCACTCTCCTGTACGATATATTTACTAGCTTTTGCTGCCATGGTTAACATGAAGTCGCAGACGTTGTCAAGCGTAAGAGTTCATTATTATTATTATTATTATTATTATTATTATTATTATTATTATTATTATTATTATTATTATTGAACTTTTTGCGTGATTAACAAATGCTGATATTTAACCGATAGACATAATAAAATCCTCATATTATGCACGTTGACCTGATAGTGGTATTATATTAGAGATTCTTACATTTTTCTATAGGATATTATCCTATGCTAAAAGACAATTATGACATTACTATTAATTACTTATATAAAGCAAGATTGCACAATCTTAATTGATGTATGTTATTTTAAATAGTCATCTCATGAAATCTATAAATAGGACGATGTAATCTTCATAATGATATATCAAAATATACAGAAAATTCCTCATTTTCTCTCTTTCATAATATTATTCTTAACTTGTATCAAAGTCTTGTTCCTATGGAAACTGAGTGCATTTTTCACCTCGGCACTATGTTTACTCCGTGTACATAGTGTTCCATTTCATAATAGTTGTGTTTCAACATTAATAGCATTAATCGTGCTGTTTTGATGCTAGCCGCAGGTAGGATGAGTAAAATTATAAAATTAAAATTAACTACTAATCCTAAGAGGGTGGGATGAGTAAAACTATAAAAATAAAATTAACTACCAGTCCCACTACTAGTACTAGGACCAGTAATAGCAGTAGTTGCAGTACCAGCAAGCAATGGACCAAATTTGTTAAGAACAAATTTGCGGGTAATACCCTGTGCATGGGACGTCTTGATTTTTCATCCTCCAAAGAATTGTATTTAGTATAGAGAGTTTTCCGTCCTCTCATCAGAGTCTCTCTCTCACACAGGACTTCATGGAGCATCGCGCCGCGCTCCGCATCAGATTTTGATGCCTTTCAAAGCGCCCAGAGAGAATGGTAGGACAATTAATATAAGTTGACAATCTCGTGAGTTTTAATATTCCCTTTTTCTTTTGGGTATTTTTTTTTTTTTTTTTTTTTTTTTTCTACTCTATTCCTACTCTATTCCTACTCTACACTCACTTGTAGACTCGCGCCCGCCGCTCTTGCGGCGAGCCGCAACCCACTCTCAAACTTACGCGTCCCACTCCCCCCATCCCCTCCCGAGAAGGTGGGGATTTAATAACGGGTCTTATATATGTTTATATTTATTGTTTCCAGAGGAGTGTGGAGGGGCAGCACTCCTTTCAGCTACATGAGGAGGAGAGGGGCAAAAAGGCCTTAAATGAATAAGTCTGCAACAAGGACATTTGCTACGGTGCTGCCACTCTATTTCTATTTCTGAGGACCGGAGCAGTTGGAGCAGTTGGAGCAGGTGGAGATACCTGTGGAGGTGGCCTCCACGTTGTGGTCACGATCAAAGTACGAGCAAAAGCAAAACCTTCCCAAAGCGAATTTGATTTTTCGTTTTATTGCTCCTACTTCTCCAGCTACTGCTGCTGTTACTACTTGTGCTACTCCTACTATCACTCAATTTTATTTTTGATTTAAATACGAGGAAAAATTCCAAATTATATTCTTGTGATAAATTTATTCAAATTAACTTTTTTGATTATTAAAAAAATCCGTACACTCGTAATAAATTTATCCTAAATAACCATAAATAAAAAAATCCAAATTAGCATACTTATAATAAATTTATCCCAAATTAAATTTTTTGATTGTCAAAAATTTCAAACGGGTACATTTATGATGAATATACTTTCTGTTAAATTGGATTAATACAACGAAAAATTACATAACTAGTACAACCGAGATAAATGGAGATCAAAATCTTAAATCGGTATACTAATTAACTATCACATGTCATCCAACTTGGTGATTTGACAATAATAGAAGAAATGCCTTTGTTATTCTTGCTATTCCTACTCCCGTTGCTTAATTTTTTCTTTTTTTTGGGCTACTTGCCTAGTTTTCTTTTTTAAGAAAAGAAACACCTCTTGTTTATTCATTGGTAAAGTAAAGAGGCAATTATACCTCTTAAAATTTTTCACCATACTAAAAATCAATTAGTGATATCTCGATCGAAGACCCACAGAAAAAGAAACCTACGCTTGCACTTCTAGAAAACAACTCAGCATCACTTTTGCCATGCTAAGAAACCAAGATTCTCAAAAAAAAAAAAAAAAAAAAAAAAAACTTTTTCCTTACCACTTGGGGATGGAATCCATCAAATTTTGACTTAAGTGACAAGATTAGAAATGAAATTGGGGGAGGAAATTGGGGGGGGATAAGTACATTGGAAGTCCTAAAATTTGTCATGAAAAATGCAATTAAGTTCTAAAATTTTTAAAAAGTGCAATTAAGTTCTAAAACTTATTACAAAGTACAATTAAGTTCTAAAACTTTCAAAAAGTGCAATCAAGTCCTAAAACTTATTAAAGTTGTTCAATCTAAATCATTCCATTGATTGCATTTTTTGAAATTTTTATGATTCAGTTGTACTTTCGAGACAAGTTATAAGACTTTATTGAATATTTTTAAAATTTTAGGACTTAATTGAACTTTCATGACAAGTTTTAGGACTTGATTGTATTTTTTGAAAATTTTAGGACTAAATTGTATTTTTATAATAAGTTTTAGGACTTCTAATATATTTATTCAAAAAAAAATAGGAAGGGCACATCCAAGAATTTTTCAAAGAGGGAATTTTTCTAGACAAAAAAAAAAAAGAGGGAATTTTCCTCAACGTGGGGCCCAAGCGGACCACCTTCCTTTTGTCCACTCTTGTGAGGATAAGCACTCGCCTCAAACCCTGTCATGCTATCGGCCTCCCTCCCTTTCGGTCAATTGGTTTTCAATCTTTCACTCCCAAGTGCAAGAGGACACCGCCAATCTCGGGGAGGCTTCCTCTCACTCAAATTCCACATCACACTCCATGATATATAGCCCAAACCCAGTCCTTCTCCTCCCTTTGATTCAACAATTCAAAGGGTCACCGAGAGAAATTTCAACCCCCAAAAGGAGCAGACGCTTCTTATATTAACCTTCTCTCCCACAACACATGTCCCTTACCCCAAATGGATCTTTATGAGTGGGAGTTGCAACTTGCTTCCTGTCCATGACTATCTTGATTTCAGTGAGGGCAACAAGATCTTCTCGAGGAGGCACAGTCCCCTCCTGATCAGAAAAGCGTCTCCAACATGGATTACTTCCGGCGCCTGTCCCCAAGTTCGAAGGCCCCGAGTCAGGTCATCCCAGTGGTGCCTATCCAATTCGATCCGCGGCGCCAGATGAGAGGCCGTTGAGGGACATCACCAAGCTGCCTGTGAAAATCAAACTCCCGTCCCTGATCACTGAAAAGATTATTAGCTTCTTTCGTAAAATGCAATCTCATTAAACTGGAAACATTGATTGCAACCGAAAAAAAAAAAAAAAAAAAAAAAAAAAATCGAAACATGGACTTTAGCCACCGCCGCCGGAGTTCATTTTCGTACCATCTCGGGCACACGAGAAATACGACAACTGTACAAATCGCCGCGCTCGGTATACTTCTGGCCCCGATGTATTTTAAATGGGCCGCACCCCAGAAAAGCCTTGCTGAGAAGTGGGACGTGAGAACTTGTGCAGCCCCAAGTCGAAATCAAGTGGTCCTTACATAGTTTCGGCCCTTTAATCAAATATCATATGTCATACCCTTTGTTTACTTGAGAAGAGTTCATGCCAATTTATTAATAATAGGAGTGGAGATTTTGCTGTTAGAATACTCCAAATAGCTGAAAGCTGTTTTCCTTGTTTTGCCCCTTTTTTTTAATTGGGAGTAACCGACCGAGCATTGTATATTTGATGTACTCAAACTTCTGCATCTCTATCTTTTGGTATCTTAATTCTTACCATCGGATCCAAGTTTCCCTTTCGGTTCATGGCAACTCGATCGGGTGAGCTGATTGGCCTGAATTTAAGCTCGAATTCCAATGCTCCAAGGCTTGTTGCTCTTTGAAGGGCCTGCTGTTTTTTTTTTTTCAACTTTTCGGTCGTGGCAGGAAGTGCCTTCTTTCGGCTAATTATTGATGTTTCTAGTTTGCGTGCATTACTGGGAGTCTGCATATTGAGTTTTGGACCTGTGATGTCAGACTAAGAACCCACCTCTAGTCTCCAAAAGCCTATTTTTTTACAGCTGACAAAGAAGTCTCGCAATCGACAAATCTTCCATCCCATATTATCATATTTACCTAACGTGAGCCCCTAGATTTTTCTATTCTCCGGACGGTCGAAAACCCACGAATAAAGAAACCGAACAGACGACATTAAACCTACGTTCGTGCTTCTAGAAAGCAACCCAACATCGCTTTTTGCCATGTTAGACGGGCTCTCTCTTCTAGTTTCTCTTCCAGGGGACGTGGGCGGTTCATTTTCAGTCGCAAGCGACAGAGGTTAGAACTTGCGAGAATGCAAGCCAAGCGCTCGGTAGTGTACGTAGAAGGAACACGAGCTACCAAAACGAGCACGCAATCGTTGGCTGTACAAGGAGCCAAGGACACATGTCCCGTTTGCTGAAAATGGCAGCAAGCGACACCTCCGGACGCAACTTGTTGACCACTAAGAAACCAGATTCTGTAAAAGATCTTTTTCCTTTTGGAGAAAATACTAGTTGGCATGGAATCCATTGAAATTTTGACTTGGCTTGCAAGGTTAGAAATGAGAATCATCTTCATATAATTTAGACCCCTAATCTATACCGATCCGTATTTTTCAACCGCGTGCGCAGAATCGCGTTGGGGGATTTGGATGTGATGCTGACCCACAACCAATTACAGCTCATGAACCCACATCCGATATCTCTTGATGTCAATGAGAGAGACAAGGGAAGGAAATCAGATTGTGTCACAAAAGTTTATATATGCCTGCCGAAATTGGGATTCAAAAAAGATTGCGTATACATCCAGGCGAAGTTTAGAACATTCACCATAATCACGTTTTTAGTATTTAACCAAATCTTGTTACGAAAGGCTCAAAAGAAGATACCGAAACATGGGCAGCTGTGAGGACTTTTACTTTCATCTTTTTCTTTTTTCTTCTTTTGTGTGCTTTTTCACTATAAAGGCCCATCCTAGTCCCTACCATTCCCATGCACCCTCGCCCAAGCAACGGACATTTGCAGCTAAAAAAATTGGATTAGTGTATTTGAAGCTATGCAGGACCACCCAGATTGCCAGATTGGGAGATGTTCATTTGCAGGACTTCCTTGAAAACATACACCCCAGAATTCCAAGTAGGCAATTAGCTGAAAATATCCCACAAAATATACGGTTAATTTGGGGGAGAAATTGGCAAAAAAAAAGGAGGGCACATCCAAGGACGTTTCGAAGGGGGAATTTTCCCCTCAACGTGGGCCCCAAACGGACCACCTTCCTTTTGTCCACTCGTGGGAGGATAAGCACCCGCCTCAAACCCCCGTCGGATCATCAGCCTCCCTCCCTTTTCCTAATTGGCTTTCAATCTTTTGCTCCCAAGAGCAAGAAGACACACCATCTTGAGGAGGCTTGCTCTCACTCCAATCCCACGTCACACTCCATGATAGACCAAACCCACCTCTCCCTTTGATTCAATAATTCAAAAGGGTCGCCGGAGAAATTTCAACTCCCCACAGCAGCAACGCGTCTTATATTAACCTCCCCTCTACCACAGGACGAGCCCTCCCACTTCCTATGGAAAAAATGGATCTTGATGAGTGGGAGTTGCTTCCCGTCGATGGCTATCTTGATTTCAATGAGGGCGACAAGATCTTCTCGAGGAGGCACAGCCCCCCTCCTGATCAAAAGAGCGTCTTCAACATGGATTACTTCCGGTGCCCGTCCCCGAGTTCGAAGGCCCCGAGCCGGGTCGTCCCGGTGGTGCCGATCCAATTCGATCCGCCGCCGGCGCCGGATGAGAGGCTGATGAGGGAGATCATCAAGGTGCCTGTGGAGATCAAACTCCCGTCCCTGATCACCGAGAAGGTGATCAAGCCTCCCGTTGATGGCACGGCCATGGGACTGGAGGAAGCTGACCAGGACATGGTCTCCCAAGTCTTCTTCAAGAAGATGACGGAACCCGAATTTGCCGACATGAAAATGGACTCACCGAGGTCCGGGGCTCGAGGAATTTTTGTGCCCCAGATTGATGCAGGAGCCTTCCAAGGTGAGTCAGTTCTTGACAGTTCTTGCTCTCCAAGAAAGAGGCATGAGGTCACCGCCAGAGATGTCGTGGGCGTGACCAAGAAGCAACAGGACAGTGATTGCGATGCAGAGGAGGCCACTTGGGATGAGAATAGAGGTGGTCTGAACATATGGAAATGGGGCTTCACCGGGATTGGAGCTCTCTGTTCCTTCGGAGTCGCTGCTGCTACCATCTGCATCTTCGTTCTTGGAAGCCAGAGGGCTAAAGAGAGCCAGCAGAATCAGAAGCTTCGGTTTCAGATCTACACTGATGACAAGGTACAGCAATTTTCCCCAATTTTTGCACCCTTCCATGCAATATTTGGTTCAGAGCTTGTCCTTTTGGCCTTATATTCTGAGTGCTACACCAATAAGGAGATGTCTCCATGAGCTTTCTCTGTTTGATATGCTGCTAAAAGACGCGAATCATACCCGAAATTGTGTCCAATCGACCTGTTTAAGTAACATGGAACTTTCATTGGCGACCCAGTATTCTATGATCTGCAATCTTCTTGAATCAGCCAAGAGAAGTAATATTTACAGTGAATTAACTGCGAAATTAGTGCTCAAGAAGCCTTTCAAAGGAAAAACAAAACATGTGTTCTTTCAAATTCCAGGTGGTGCATGTCATGAGTTATTTCTCAATTCCCAATTTTAGGAACTTCTGGAGCTGAAACCAAAAGCCTAAAAGTCCTGATTTTACAAAAGAAAAAAAAACACTAAGGAGCTCAACGTGTGATTTGCAGAGAATCAAGCAAGTGGTTCATCAGGCAACCAAGCTGAACGAAGCAATTTCAGCAGCAAGAGGGGTTCCTTTGTCCAGGGCTCACATTACTTATGGAGGTTACTATGATGGTATTGGCATTTGAGGAGAAATTGGCACTTTGGGTTGGTTTGCACAAAAAAGATTCCTGAACACAGTTCATGAGGGTCCACTATCTCTAGTATGTTTTGCCAGTGCAGATTCTCCTTATACATGATGGACCATGTAGGGTCTTCTCTATCTGTTAGTGAATATGCACTTAAAAGATCCTTACTTTTATCTGTATTTTGGATGATGGATTCCTAATTATTATATTTTGTGTATAATTGAATATAAATCAAGACTAATTAGTATAAGCTGTTGTGGTGGTTTATATCGTTAATTGGATGGAGCCTAGAGTTGTTAGGTCAGTCATTTCACTGATCATCTATTCACGAGTTGAGCGGGAGTGGATGAATCTCCTCTGATAATTTTGGGTCACAAAAATCGCCATAGGAAGGTGTGGGATGGAACTTGCGATTAACAAGTAAATCTCGAGCGAGTTGCTTCTACCATGGTGCGGCATTTGACTCGGTACCATTGGTCATAACTATCATTTCAACTGATTAATATATGGCGGTATGCCAATGGAGCTAGCTGAGTGCCAGATCTGCACCAATCCAGCGTGATAAACCCTGGATTAGCAGTGAACTTTCTAGTTAACTGGATAGAGAATCATGCGTTATCCAATAGCGAGGTACAGCCTGGGCAGCTCTATGCGAAAAGTTAAAAGACTTTGATAGCTGATGGTTGCTCTATTGAATCTCTTGGGTCATGAGATGTGGGACCGGCCTCGGCCATCGAAGATATTTTTCTAATGCCGGGCCACGATAAAGATGGTGACTGATTGAACAAGTGACCCTAATCCAAACAAGAAAATTCAATTGAGCCATGAAGTCCCATGACCCACATGGAAAACCGGTTTCCCGTCGTCTTTATTACGCAAGTTAAATGCTTCTGCAATGTCTCCTTGTCAGAGATGATGATTGATGGGGTTTCCACCGGAATTGAGAGATTAGTTTTGATTATTCAATCGAATTGCATGAGGGCCATCCCGGCAATCCTTTTGATCTGCCTCAATTGGCTGGCACATGGCCCGTGAAACGCGCAAACATTCACATCAAGACAAGAGAATCGATTTCAGATGCTTTTTATTAATATCATCCATGTTTAATATTCCCCGATTATATTTCCACAATTTCACCAAAAGCCCGTTTGGTACGATCCTTCCATAAAATTGTAGGGCTTTCGCATCGCCCTAGTTCATCGTACACCGACCGGTTTTTATCCTTAAATCTAGCAGCGCGTGCCTAAAATAGATGTTATGGCAAGGAACCTGGGATTGATGCAGATTAGGCGGAATTAGCAAACTTGGGGAGATGAGCAGTTTTTAGGATTAGGTACTGGTTATTGCCGGGAACATTTGAAACTCAGTCATACCTAATGTTGTACTTAATCTATACTTTAAAGTCTAATTTAATCAGCTATGATAATGTCAAGCAATCGTCCATATCCATTCCATTACATTACCTTCAACTCCGGCTTTCAAAGTGGGCCTGGCGGTGGTTTCAAGCTTTAGGTGTTTGCATCCTTTGACTTAGGGGACACAAGTAATGTCGTGTCCACCAAAAGATAAGTGAAGTCAGCAACCCCCCATTAAATATATATGAAGCATACTAAACATGATAAATATAATCGCGTCTCCTCCAAATAAGACGAACCCGATACTGTTTAAGTAGTGAAAACAATTTATTGAGATTAGAATGAGTTTATAAGCCGCACGGGCATGGACCTAATATGGAAGAAGGCATGAATGATTGATGTCAAAATGGGGAGGCCAATGGAGTTCTCTCTTGGTGCACATACAACTAGATTTAGATAATGAAAAAGCATGCCTAAATTCATGAAAATAACTTTCTCTTTTTAAAATTAAAAAAAAAAATTAAACACAACTAGATCTCAGCACTCGGGTTTAGGACTTTAGTGCTAAAGGCTAGATCCTCAGAGGCCAAGGTAAGGTCCTTAGGATCCCAAGCATGTGTCCTATTGCTTGGGAACTCACAACTGGCCCAAATACCCTCACACTTGGGTTGCCGATGCCCACCCCCAAGTCCCCGACAATCGAGGATGGGCCCAACTCCCCAAAGGTGGAGCCATGGTCACCCAAGGTTGAGATTGAGACCCTACCGCTCATACTTTGAATCTGCTAAGGATGTGTGGTTCATACTCCCTATCAATAGAAAAGCAAGAGAATCCTACTTTCCAGTGAGCAAGCGTGAGTCACGGGCAGCACCATAGGGCTTCTATAATTTGAGTTCATTTTATTGGTAATTTGAGATTGCGCTCATGAAAAGTTACTGGATATAAATAATCTTTTTCTTTTATAATTGAGGAATGTAATAGAAAGATGTAATATGCTAATTATAATAGAATCCCCTGCAAGATGTAATCCTAATTTAAGGATGAAACATGATAAAACTTTCCGTGCAGTTTTATTTTTATCATTTTTATTCTTTGTTTCTTTGTGATTGTGCATCGAATCCTAACATATCCGCACAACTAAATCCCAAACCTCAGTGCGCATGGCTAGTTCCTTAAAACCCATGGCTAGTTTCTCAGTCCCCATGTCTTGGTCCACCATGGACATGCCTAGGTCTCCTTAGGCCAAGTGCAAATCCCTAAAAGCTGGGCTTAAGAGCTTCACAGCCAAGCCAAAGTTCCTGGTTCTCACACTCAAGTCACAGATGCCTATGCCTGGGTTCACCTAAAGGTAGGTGCCCAACAAACTAAGACCTCAGTGCGATGCTTGAGATTTTGGCACTTGAGCTTAGGTCCCTAGCAGTTGCTCAAGTCATTGACATCTTATTTGGGACCCGACAACCAAACCAAAGTCCTCAACACTTGAACCTAAGATATGGAGTTACACTCGAGACTATTCCTCAAATGCATGTTTCATACTTTTCCAGCGATAGATGTTGGAAAATGACTTTCATAGTATTAGCAAAACATTCGAAGATTTGGAAATAACTTGAGAATGGTTTCCTTTGGAACGTATTTTCCAACGATGATACTTGTGCATTCCCCTATTTTTATGAATTGCATTCATCCTAGCGAGGGAGAACTTTCCTTTGCTTTTCAAGATATCATCCATCATTTATTCATTACAACGACCGCATTGATATTTGAAAACAGGTTCTCCAGGTGTCCAAAAGAAGGTGGCGGACGAGATGATTTTGGACGTAATGAATAGTGATATTTATGTTAGGATATGTTTGTTTTACTGAAAAATTTACGATAAAGAAAAATATTTTCTATCAACATCAATTTTCAAAAAAAAAAAAAAAAATAGTTAGATTTTATTTATTTGATGGTTTAGAGAGAGTTTTTTCCTTCTTGTCAAAAAAATTTTCCCTCAATTCAACCTGATTGCTTTCAATTCATGAGAAAGATTTTTCGTAAATCGATTGGAGTACTTGTTGAGAAATGAATATGCAAAGCTGAATATAGTGAATTATCATTCTAATTTATCAACAAGTTTGCAATTTATGTTGGATCACCATTCCATTAGAAAAACAACGAGACAAAACTCGCTTAGTGTATCAGAAATTACGGCAAACAATCATCTCGAACAAATAACATGAGAAAATATATATTTTCACCGCCGTTCGATTCAGTCCCTCCCTCTCACTCTTTCCCAACGTATAAGAAGAGTTTGAATCTGAGCAAATGTATACCGATCCCCGTGACTAGAGAGGCTTACGTCAGGAGGTCCGAGCGAAGCAAACGCGGCGGGAATGAATGTCACGGCATCGGAGGCGGGGCTTGGCGCCGGGGCCTCCGCCGCCACGGAAGTGATCTGCACTGACGACTCGTCAGTGACGAGGTGGCCACCAGGACGTCGCGATCACGGCGGCATAGAGCGTCGCCATCTTCACTGGCTCCATAGAGAGATGGTTCAGGGGAGAAGCTGGGGATCGGATGGTCGGAGGCAAATGAAGATGAGGAGCGAGCTTGAGCCTCGCGATGAATGCCGGATTGGCGGAGGAGGAGGAAGGTCGGGATCACGTAGGGGGAGGGAGAGGGAGGGAGGCGTTGATCAGAAGCAGCGCGTTTAGAGGATGTTTTGATTTTGAGTACAGAGGTCGGGTCGGTCCGGAAGAGAAGTGGTTACATGGTCCGAGTGGTTCGGGCTATTTTTTTTTTTTTTTTTTTCTAAGTATATTTTGTCTCTACTTTAAAGTATTGATAAAAATTTCTATACCAAAAAATATAACAATTAACAATTTTTCCTTTCGAATAAAATCCTGTAGTTATATAGATTTCCACGTCTTTATGTCCTAATTTTCGTAGATTAATATTATGAAACACTCCAAATTAGTATATATATGACAAATTTCATCAAATTAATTTTTTTTTACCATAAAAAACTATGAAATGATACACTTGTAACAGATTTACCTTTCTGTTAATTTTTTGTTAAATTTTACTGTTAAATTGCCGAGTTATATGAGACGTGGCAATTCGACAAATGTAAAGAATTGGGGTTTTGCCCTCCATTTATTATAAGTATATTAGTTTGTGGTTTTTGTGTTATTTTAACGAAAAATAATAGAGTAAATTTGCCACAATATACCAATTTAAGAGTTTTTTGTAATTAAAAAATTAATTTATGATAAATTTGTTGTAAACATACAAGTTTACAATTTTTTTATAATATTTACCTTGTTTTCTACATTGAATATTTATTATGTTTCTTTTGTTAGAATGTCTAATCGTACCAGTTCGATTCAATATATTTTGAACCTCGAACTTAGACTTGGATTGCATGTTCAGTGTTAGATACACTCCATTCCAGTCTCCAGCTTACGTACTCAAGCAGCTCGTATGTTTGACTAAACAAGATAAGCGAGCAGCTCAATCTTGAACTCGATCCAAAAATTTGAGCGAGTCAACCTCAACCTTCTGTGCCGAATCAGTCACTCATAGCCCCAAGATACGGGGGCCCATTTGAATCTCACCATTACCAACCATATGAAAATCGTCCCGAATCGTCTAACAGTGCACGAGGCCCGCGGGGCGTGTTACGGCACCTTCAAATGATCGAGTCGTGTACGACAAGACCCGCGTGCCGATCGAGGAGATCGATTCCGCGCGTGGCGTGCGGGTGCGGTACAGCTCACCACCAGCTTTGAGTGTGCTGCTGATGGGGCCCTTCCTGTCCTGTCCGTCCGCCTTAACAACCGCCCTTTTTTAAGAGTCTTCCTTTTCCCATTAGGGGAAACGATGCGAGAAATCAACAGCGGGTTCATCCCGCGATGTGCGAGCAATAATTTAGAGAGAGAAAAAAAAAAAAAAAAAAAAAGCTAAGATACGTCATCACTGATTGTTGAGAGTTGACTGATTGTTGAGAGTATTTGGAAAGTTCGTGCTCGAATGAGAAACCCTTTTCTATAGATGAACATTTACGGTCGTTTTTCTAAAACGATCCGTAAATATAAACCTTTTGAATTCTGAGCCGATTCGATGTCTACTCATGCATAGTTCGGAAGGGAACCGGATGTGTAATCTCCGGCTAGCTGAGGAAACAAAGTGCACACTGCACAGTGGCTCAGCCACTTAGAAAGATAGAAGTTTGCACTACATTATAACTTCATTAACCTTGCGAACCTAATAAGGTACTTATTAAAGGACACGTATGATAATTATTTTATTTTTCTATTTTTTTAGTTCCTAGGAATATGTGTGGAATGGAAATCCATTTAATGACGCGATTTCATTTTTCTTTTAAAACACAATTTTAATTCAAAAATAATTTTAGAATAGAAATGAGAAACATAGTCCAAAAACTTTTCTCATCGCTCACCCTTTCTACTAATCAGCCATCCGAGGGAGAAATTTTATTCTAAAAATAAAAATTTTGTATCATTATCAATCGCATATTTTTGCTCAGAAACCTAATATTACGTTTGACAATTAGGATAAAATTCATAATAAAATAAAATTTATCATATCTTATATTTGATGTTTACTCTAGATAAGATAAAATTGGATATAAGAAGGAAAGTTATTTTTCTCTAATTTTTTTTATTAAATTAACAAAATTGAAATTATATTTTAATATAAATAATATTTGAATTATAATATAATAAGTTCAAAATAACAAAAAATAAAATTTTAGTTTTTTAATTTATATATTCGACTTTAATTCTATCTTATAGAAATATATATTTATATTTATTATGTATTTTAAGTATATTAGTACAATTTGCCATTTAATAAAATTTTATTAAAGAATGATGGAAGGGGAAAAGAGAAATAAAAAATAAAATAATTAAAAAAGAGAGAAAAATAAAATTATGTAATAGTGTCATGAGATTTTTACATTCTTCATGTTAGAACTTTTAAGTTTAGTTACAATAATATACCATTTATATAAAAAAATATATATATAATACGATATGAATATATTTGATTTTATTATCGAAATTCATGAAGAAGTAAATAAGATATAATAAATTCATGGATTCTATATCATATTATATATAATCAATCATATCTTGATAAGAAATTCAGACAACCAAATTTAACTTAAGGAAATAGAAATTAATTTCTGAAATAAAATGATTATCATTCGCGTCTTAAATTTCTGAAATGTCTATCAAACTGATTCTTACATTGGTCATATGAAACACCATTAAGACAGGACTTGAATGATCAAAACTTGAATTTTGGGACCTTGTTTGTTGGCCTTGTTTGTCGTAAAAACACGATACATGCGTGTGTGATTGGAAGGAGCATTCTTTTGTAAACTATTTCGTTTGACCAACAGGTGGAGCCTGATCTTGACTTGCCAAACTATCTTTAGAACAATCGAATGTGCTTTATTGCCTCTACCAAACTCAAATTGTACGCCAATCCCATGTGAAACTCGAGCCCCACTTGACTTCTTCGATTTCGAATCCCTGGTTCGAGCCGATGCGTCAAACTTTTCCAAGAACCATAGTTTCCAAAGGATCTCGCGACCAATTTCCTTGAAGTGATTTTCGTCTGCGGTCAACACATTTTAGACTTTCACTAAATCGATCGTTCCTTTAGCCAAATTTCAGTTTACAAGAACGACGTTTGTTTTTTCCTTATGATGATGACATCGAGTATTCAAGAAATCACAGGTATTAGAATCGACGCGGAGAGAATATTAGAATATAACACGATATGACATGTCCAATCTACGCACCGTGGCATCATCATAATTCCAATCACTCGACATGTGAAAGCAAAATTGAGATGTTTTAGACCATGAGAAACATAAATTTAACAATGACAAGTTGGCACGAATTGTTGACTCCATTCCTTAGTCTAAGATTGTTTCATAAGGAGCAAATTTCATATGAAGCATTAACCAGCTTGGTAAGCCTTTCAAAATTACACAGCACAGCAAGAGCCACCAACCACTTTCAAGAGTGAGTATTCGGGCTAGTTCAACTCGAAAATTAACACAAACCCCGCCTTATCTTTGCCCATTTTAAGCTGCTTTGATTTTCAGTATATAAAAAAAAATTATGGGAACCGGTCTTGAACGGTTCGGTTCCTGATTTTTAGCCTTGAACCGGTTTCGAGACTGGTTATCAAGTAAAATTAGTTTCGAACCGGTTCAAGACCAAACCCTAGAAGATCCTAATTGAGGGCTTTTCCAAGGAGGATGAGCATTTCAACATAAGCGGCCCATTTTGATGCTCCAACCAAAAACTTTTGCAAAAGAACAATGAATATAATGAAGCATTAATATAAAAAAGCAAACGAAAAAAAGGGAGGTCAGTTCAGTTGATGGATAGACCGGGGTTCGATTCTTGATTCCGAGATTGGGGAAGCCGACGTCGACAGGGGAAGCAAGCCGTCCCGGAATCGAACGGAAAATTGAAATAGGAGGACATTTTTCGGACAGTCTCGTGAAGGTCGATGTAAAATCTTCGGACTCCCCGAGAAACGACGCAAAAACTTTTCAGAGAGAGAGAGAGAGAGAGAGAGACAGGGGACCCCAATTTTGCGCCACCATTTTCTGTTCTTCAATCTTCACCGTCGAATTTTCCCATCACAAGAAGGCGGCTAATCTTCAATAATAAGCAGGGAAGAGAGAGAGAGAGAGAGAGAGAGAGAGAACAAGGAGTTGCAGGATAAACAGAGGGAGAGAGAGAGAGAGAGAGAGAAGCAGAGGACGTCCAAAGGACTGACGAAGAGGACCGGCAGAGGCAGAGACCGGGAGGCTGCAGTTCGTGGAGCAACGCCGGAGTGGGGAGAAGGATCTGGGTTGCGTTTCTTTTGACGGAATTCTCCACCTTTTTCCCGGGAAAATTACTTGAGCTCTTGGTTGCGCATGCTGCTCCGGCTCCGGTTTTGTCTCTGTAAGACGCCTCGTCTTCTCCCTTCTCCATCTCTCCGCCGACGCCTCTCTCTCTCTCTCTCTCTCTCTCTCTCTCTCTCTCTCTCTCTCTCTCTCTAAGTCCTTCATTCTTAGCTGCAGGTTAATTGAGCACTTCCTCGCTGTGGATTTCCTTGTTCATCTGGGTCATTTAAGGTACTTGCCCTCCGAATTTAAACTCGATGTTGGAGTTTCAACCCGCTTGCGCTCTTGTCATCTGATGACAATTCCATCGTTCTTTTCGAAATTGGGCTTCTGGGTTAACCTTGATATTTGGGGCTGGCTGCGAAATTGACGCGCTCCCGAGCTTAAATTCGTTTAGATTCATCGTCTCCCTCCCGAGTATTTTGCTTGTAGCTTGCTCTTCTCTAAAAAAGCTAATATTTTCCCTTTGTTTTGGCTCATCGAAGGTGGTCTCCTTCGTTTGGCTGTGGAAATGGAGAAGGAAGATAAGGGTCAAAGGAGCGATTTCAAAGCATCGGAGCCTGATTTCCTCCTGCAGTGGGGAAACAGGAAGCGACTCAGATGCGTTAGAGGCAAAGAGTCTGGAGTCTCCCAGAAATTCGGCGGCGGAATTCGCCGGAAAATATCGTCCCGGGTCGATCGCTGTTTCATCGCGGCCGTTGATAAGGAAAACTCGCATCTCCAAGCTCATCGCTTCACCAGGTAAAAGAGAAATTGAGCTTTTCTTCTCATGCGCTCGTTTGTCTCTGCGTGGCTGATGGGTTAATACGGATTTTTGCTGTCGTCGAGAGATTGGTTTAGCTTGTGGAGAAGAACTTGAGATAGGGTTTCGACACGAGTGGTTCAACTTTCACCTTGCTTGTTGCTTGCTAGGAAGTGTAAGATATCTCGAAATTGATGCAGTCGATTGTACATATTTCGACTGTACATATTTCGAAAGTTTAGGAAATTTACTTCTGCTATCTACTTTTTTTTTCCTGGTGGCGGAAGAGGTGGGGATTGTCTGCTGAGAATATGGAATTGTTTAAATTCAAGAAAGTATGAGGACTACAGTGCTCATAGTTGTTCCTTTGGGTTGCAGGAATTCTGATGGGACCACACATCGGTCTACCTTGAATGAAAACCAGAAGTTGGCATCGCCAGAGAAGGAGGACAGGTACTATTCGACGAGAGGATCGGCTGGTGTGGATGATAACGGGAAGGTTCCGGTGGATGTGAATGGTAATATGGAAGATAGAGGGCTGATTTGGCCTAAGCTGTATATTGCTCTTTCGAGCAAAGAGAAAGAAGAAGACTTTCTTGCCATGAAAGGGTGTAAGCCCCCCCAGAGGCCTAAAAAGAGAGCCAAAATCATCCAAAAAACGTTACTTGTAAGAATCTCGCAGAAGCCTTTATTCTTCCTGGAGTTGATATAACCAGCCCTACTCAGATGTGTCTGTGCTAATTTTATTCTGCATTTTGTGGGGTTTTGGCAGTTGGTCAGTCCAGGGGCATGGTTGACTGAGATGTCGCAAGAAAGATATGAAGTGAGGGAGAAGAAGAATTCAAAGAAGGTAATGTAGGTTGTTATTGTTTAGATGCTTAATTCACACCCATTTCCTTCGATTCCCTTGCCAATTGGTCTGTGCTTGTGATGCAGAGACCAAGGGGCTTGAAGGCCATGGGCAATGTGGAAAGTGACTCCGAGTGAGTCTGTTTCATAGAAGATTTTTTTAAATGAAGATGGAATGGTTTGAGGATTTGTTATGGAGCAAAGTGAAGAGTTCTTGATTATATGTTGTGCTTTTAAAGTAAGTTATCTTCCATCTTAAGACGACGAGAGCAGTTGATCATCAGCGTCGCCCTGTAATTTTGACTCATTGTTTTTTGTTATTGGGATGATTGCACCATGGGGAGAAAAAGGATGATGCAGAAAGCTCCAGCTTTTCCTCCAGTGGCTGTTGAAATGCATCTAAATTTTTAGTTTGTTCGTCATCTTGACATGTTTATGAATTGCGATGTATTTTCCTTCCTGAATGAACGGAGGTGGAAGTCCAACTTGTTGTATAGCGCAAAGCCTCCAAGTTGTTGTAAAGTGCAAGCCGCCGCCTGACTTTTGAAATTGTAAAAAATTGGAAGTTGAATTGCATTTCACTTTGCTGCAAGTTTCTTCGCTTTACCGGGAAAGGGCTTCCATTTGGTCCTAGCCTGCGTCGTTTGTCAATGCTAAACTGAGGACTCGAAGTATTGTGAGACGTTTGGCAACTGGCCTTTCTTTTGCCTGATTAAGTAGCGAGGGATCCAAGAGCGGGGACTTGAAGAAGCTGTTGCAATTTTCTGTGTTGGAAATTGCTCTTGTAAGAGAGATGCCTCTGAGTTCATTTACTTGATGACCGATGACTGCAATTATTCATCATGGTGTTCGTCATAGAGGGAAGCGGCGACCTGACTGATAGCCATTTCGAGAGGGTAAAAAGGAAAAGGGACCGCATCCAGTTTCGAAGAAAAGCAGAGACGGAAAGAAGGAAAACGATGACGCCAAAGATCATCATGTGGTGGGAGCTTTTTCTTGTGCTTCACACTTAGGATGTCGAGTACGTCAAGAATATAAACCTTGCCACGTGGAACTCAAAATAACAGCAAAACTCAGAACGAAAAGTTGTATGAGGCAGGCGACTCGACTTCACCTTTTCAACCAGAAGCCAGACCGATTTAGAATGCTTTCTAGTGCTTCAAAAATTGGATAACTAAGGGTAGTCGTGTCGCCGATATCCAGTGGAGAAGGAACGCAAAGGTTCTTTCACACATAATGAGGGTGTCTTGGCCAGATATGTTCTAGCATGTCACATGACAAGAAGATTTTCCAGATGCTCTCCACCCAACATGACATGAGGCAATAAAAAACTCGATGAGACTCCAACCAAAATGCTTGTCGAGGGTCCTTATTGAACTTGATCAGACCAGCGACTGTTAGAGAGAGAGAGAGAGGAGAGAGAGAGAGAGAGAGAGAGCTCCAAGATGTACTATGTACAACTTTGCAAAGTTACATCGTCTTCAGTAGTAACACAAACAAATTTAACTCGTCCAGGAGCTATATTCTGCACTAGAACAATTACTACAAAATTACAAAACTTTCGGACTGATTTCAAAGAGGGAAAAAGGTACATACTCAGCCATTGTAAGCAGAAGGAAACTTGCTGCGAACACGAATATGCTACGTTGGTAGAACCTACAGCAGGATTCATCCAGAGCAGGCTCAATGTTGAGAAACCAGATTTTTGTAGATCTGATGCAAAGCTTCTCTCGGCATAATCATCAGGTGGATGGAAAGTAATGGTAATAAGGAAGAACATATAGATCAAGGACCAGTCACACCAGGGAAAAGTTCTGATATTTTATTGAAAACGTCCATCACCTGTAGCGCAAAGATATAATGAGGTCATTTCCAAGATGAGTACGATTTAGAAATTCTTCTAGGTTGACTTTTATTTTTACTTCTCCTTTATTAAAAGCTTGCGCTCAAGCATTTTGACTTCTATTAAATCTGAAACACCTTAAAACTTTCACGAAATGCCAACATAAACTTGTATTTACATGTAAGATTTTCATAATTTTTTGAAATTTGAATAATAGTATAAATTATGGCAACAGAGCGACAGAGTGGTTTTACTTAAGCTAAACCAAGCACACTTCAGAACCATACGTATGTGTCCTGTGCATTTCCAATATGCATACATCAAAAAGTCAATCCTTAAGAAAAACACCATCAGTGTAAACATCCTAAAACACCATTCATGTAGTTGCCATTTTTCAAGTACCATCTGCGTAAACAGGTCAACTCAGTGATAATGGAATAATGAACACAGAACAAGACATTCACAGCAAAGATCAATGAAATGAAGAAATAATTGTTCCCACTAATGATTCTTTTCTAAGGTCACCAATCACCATGCCAACAATCAGAATCTTGACCCCACATATACTGTTCATCAACTCTCTGAAATAGATTGATTTAACAAAACTTGCCCAGGAAGTTAAAAGGCATTACCTCCTTGTCGTTTTGATATTTGGCAATGCTTAGTGGGTTTTGAGAACACTGCGAAAGGGGGCACCGTAATACATTAAACCAATGACCGATGCAAGATTTAATACGTCATTTTAAGCTTAGCAAAATTATAGCTGATACATACATCCATGATTGCCTGCTGCACTCTGGGGTTTTGAAAAGCCATTGCAACTTCAGGATTGGCCATTATCTTCGAAATGACCTCTTCAGGTGTAAGGCCAATTTGATCTGCAAATCAACAAAATTAATCCAACTGAAGAATTAATTGAAGACATCTCAAGAACTGCAGCATTCTTGTAAAATTCTGTAATTCATCATAGCCACTGAGCCCCTTTTCATTCATGCTGCTTTTTGATCCTTGAACCAGAAGTGTCGTTTAGAACATCTAACTATCATATGGCCAAGGTTGGAAAAGGAAAACAAAGATACACACATCAAAGGCGTAGGTTTTGCAAATTCACTTTTCCTTTGATGATACAGAAATCTACGAACACAATTGCCTCCCCCCCCCCCCCCACCCCAAAAAAAATAAAAATAAATAAATAAATAAACAACAAAAAAGAAGTATCCATCAAATTAATGGAAGATTTGGCCAATGCAGTAAATCAGAAGTGAACACTATTGCATGAAATTACAATGCTAAAGCTAATTGTCAATCATCAAGGAGTCTGGTAGTAAGGTTCATGCTCCAAGCTTTCAATTGTCTTAAATAATATTGAAAAGTCTTCACGTGAAACTGAGTGAGAAAGCAAAGCAGATATGCAAAGTCAACAAGAGCTCCACCAGTTTTTTAAAGCCACTCATTTTTGTTGTTTGATCAGGTAGCAGTAATTAAATGCTAACAGAATAGGAATAGAAGAAGATGAAGCATCCAAAATTACCAAATCAACAAGATAATGATAACTATGCTCCTGCAAATGAACAAGACTTGAAACTCATCATGGGAAAACGCATTAAGGGACCTCTCTTTTAAAGAATATTGTCGCAACACACAGTGAGGAAATGAAACTTAGACGAGGAATTCGTAGTCAGCTTCAGACTTACCAAATTGCTGCTTAACCTCAGGACTACTAAGATCAAAATTTTTCAAAGAGTCCATCATTCTGCCGTCCCACTCACTGCTTCCACCCATATTATTTCTGGAAAAAATGCATATGCATAAGTCATTGTGATCTTAGATCATTATAGGACAAAAGCTATGCTCATTGCACTATGTTCGGCTGCTTGTGCAGATTATGAGCAGATTACCATTTCAAAGGACTAAAAATGAAAAAATATGGACAAAAAATAGCTCAGTTCAATTAAAAAAAGCATACAAAATTGCTAGAAATTAATATATTGCTACAGTGGTCATTCAGAGTAAGTGACTCATTGACAAAGCAACTACAGCAATTCTTAACCAAATGGAAGGATGCAATCGCAAGATTCCAGTAAACATCTCTACTTAAAAAGTTGCCAGAGCCAGTGAAACATACAAACAAAGTACTTCTTATACTGCCATCAGCAAAGAAAATAGTACGCAGAAATATAAAAACTCTAAGAGTATCTTATAATGTAGTTCTTAACAAGTCAAATAAGTTATTTTTTGAATTTGAGCATTATATTTGAGTTCTCTACCAGCAATAAAAGGCAATTAAGAATAACAGCCATCTGAACATTCACAGCAGGTACAGCATTACAGAGGCAAATGGACTGCCAAGTTACACAAACTGCAGCATGGACTGTAGATTAACAAAACTAATTCACCGATGACATGTAATCATCCTTCTGACAAAGTGAACAATGACCTGGCTGAAACAATATGGATGAAAAGTTAAAGGGAGGAACTTACAGCATTTCTTCCAACTGTTGACGATATTGTGGATTTTGTAGCATCCCTGACATGCAAAATGCAAACATTAGTTAGCTTGCTGCATACGCAAAGTTCACCCTTACTTTCCTTATTCTGCATATAAATAAATAGGCAATATTTTACACAGGAGTATAAAAACATCACTCCTAGTGGAGTCATTTCTCCAATTCAATAGATTAACCATCAATGTGAAAGATCAGACCACTGAGAATGGTGCTAAATATAGCTGCCATACTTTTTGGAGTCCCTACTAAAGCTTATGCGAGACAAGAGTTGTCAAATATGTCATACAAATATGTACTCACATTTGAAGGTTTCAGGGTTCCTCATCTCCTCAGGTAGATGCCTAAAATAGATGAGAAAAATCAGAAATTTCACGATGGCAAGCACATCAGCCAACTTATATAACAGCTGAGAATTCAGCCAGAGTCTCATAGAGAACTCCATCTCTTTTATAAGCAAAAGACAGGAAATCATACGATGGACAAACACAATTGCTGATAAAATAGAGATTCCGGAAGTTTAGATAGCATTAAAGGGTACTATATCTTGTAATTCAAGGATTAAGCAAATTCAATATCTGTATCGTTCAAAAGCATTTGATATCCTTGATTAATCCAAAATCAACTATATCCAACATAAGTAAATACAACATCATAGAGAGACAGAGAGTTCACCAAGCATGGCATTTACACTTATCCATAGCAGAATGCACATGCAATGAAATGACTGTCAAAATACTATGACATGAACAAACCAACAAGGGAAGCTATATTACGGGAAAACCATCTTCTGCACAGTTGGATCTTCCATCATTTTCTCTAGTGCATCCACAGACAAAACAGGGTTTCCTTTTCCTGGGCAGTAGACAATAATTCCAGATTAGCACGTATAGGAATTGTGCAGATGGGATAGACTATCAATCAGGGATTTCTGAAGGATGATTTGTAGCTGAGGTCAATTTCAAAGAAGCAAATGCTATACATGCTTGCGAGGAAATTTAGATGATGAAATTAACAGTCCCATTTACGGTTACTCATTCCAATTTGACAATTTAACTTTTTAATCTACTTGGTAAACATCTTCATGATCCTCAGGATGAGTTGATGAGCATCAGAATCTTTGTCAAGACATCTACTATGATCTGAGGTGAAAATTAAGTCTTGGTTATAATAAACTCAATCCATCATAAGCAGCATAAGTACCTACAAATTATCAGCATGATTTTTCAAAGCCTCTTCTTTTCTAACTTAGCAGCGTCCTCCAACCCAAGACCATGTAATTTTGGTAACTGGAATGAAAATCCACTAGTCATATTTCTCTGTGCAGTAGCTTATGATATTTCCTGTAGCTCATCTTATGTTATTTCTCTTTATCCTCTCATTATTGTCCCTACCACTTCATCCTGTGCACCTTCCTGGATTCCCCCCACAGATCAAGGAAACACTAATACAATAAAGAGCCAAAGCACCTTTATATAGGGACTGAATTCAGAAGTGCATAAACACTGGGTTTCTACTTCAGATCAATTTTTGGGTACAAATGAAGTGAGGGAAAAGCAATATCAACATCTAAAAGATGATCAGACGAATGCAAAGTCTACCGATGTTTGATACATTCACGTACCAGTTGATTCGAATGCCTCAGAAGAACTATCCACTGACTTAGAAGCAGATCCATTTTGAGGGACCTTCATCAATGCAGAGACAAGTCATAAGCCTACAGTAAGAAAATAAACTTTCTTCTCTCCATCCAGAGAAAGACTTACATCGCCAACAAACTGAGTAGCTTCAGATGAAGTTGTTTCTGTTACATCCTTGAAGCTTTCAAAAGGACTCTTTTCCTTTGTTTCTTCTGGAGAAATGTCCACAAAAGCTGCAAGTGCAAGATCCAGCATGAATTTATCATAAGGTACTTTCAAACATCGTCCAAGTAATCACAAGTTACATAGCCATTATTATAGCTAACAGAATTCCATTTATCTAATTCAGGACCTTCCATAAAGTTTTGGCTCTATCTATATAGAAAACAATCCGAAGAGCTTGGTAACTGCTTAAAGAAGAAAGAAACATCACTACAACATGAAGCGAGTAGACAGCACTGTATAAAGGAGTTGCTTTTAATGTATGTCCTAAACAATTCAGGCATACGCACAAAAAATTATTATGCTTTAAAAATGCAAGCAAAGCGCTTCTCCTACTGCATAATTTATTCATGAATTGAAATATGTTTTACTCCACATGTCAATTTCCCAATAGAACTGCCATCACTAAAGGGCCCCAAAAGAAATCAACTTTAAGACAAGCTCAGAAAGGAATTGGAGATACTGCAATTCTGGTTAAGAGTGAGTGACTAAAGGGCCCCAAAAGAAATCTTCATTACCATATCTCTTTGGTTCTTCCTCCTTCTTTATCTCATCTTTGACATCTGCAACTGGAGCTGTTTCTGCTTTCACAGCTTCTACTTTTGTTGCAGATATATCAACTGTAGATGGTTGAGAAGTACCCATTGGAGAGGGAGTGGGTTGCGGTGCTGAACCCATCGGAAATGGAGAAGGAGAGGCAGAAGAAAAGGGAGAACCGGCAAACTGGTTGTTTTGAGAATTCATCTGACCCATCATAGCCTTAAAAGCTTGTTGCATAGCATATTTCTGGGTAAGTGGAAAAGGCAATCTTTGAAAAGATTCATGAAAGAAAAAGTGGAAGGGCAGACAAGAGTTACCAAAAAGAGTAAAAGGAGCTGCAAGGATGAATTCACCCCTTTTTTTCTGCTGAATTTAATATGTTGAATACTACCAATCTCTATAAGATACAATTGTAACTGCATCGGTGGTTACACAAAATGATATCCAAGAGTGACAGAATAGACATTCAGGCATGAGAAGTTACACAACGCACGGCATCTAGGTAAATAATATGTCAACTCTCAACCCTTGAAAATTCTCCCCTTTCTAGAATTTTATGGTATCAATGAGTCATGAGAGACATTTCAAAAGAGTTTGTGCAATCTAAAGTGTTCCTTTAACATTGCAGTTCTTCATGAAACAAAGGATTGACTCAGTGGTTACTCCTTCAATTAAATACAATGTCACTAGTCTTGCCTCTTCTTGCCAATTGCTAGTTCAAAGGCCAACTCACATCCTTCGCATATTTACAGCAGGCAGACCAAAGAAACCTCATCTCTCTAGAGTCATCTTATAAGATCATCTATTCATAACGACTGCTCAAGAAACTGAAAGCCGCGTTCTTCCGTGAAACCTCAATAAACATATATTTAGATTCTAATTTCATTTTCAAATGCTTAATGCATTTCACACACAACCAACTTGTATTTGTCATTAACAAAAGCATAAGAATTCTGTCAACTACCCTATTTTTCCTGTGCAGAACTAAGAAAAACCCACAAGAAACGAAGCAACTTGTCAACGTCACTACGGCATTAATATTACCTGCTCTGACAACATGATCATAAGAAATCACCTCTAGTCAGTATTTTTTTAGTTGGAAAAAAGGGAATGACGTTTTGCTTATAACCCTAGACAAAATGAGAGGAAAAGAAAAGACATGCTTCACAGGAACGAACTCATGTCGTTTACACAAGCAGAACCTTGTTTAACCAAATTTAAGTAAAGAAACATTAGGCTTTTGACAACTGACCACCTAAAATGGGCCTTAACATTATCAAGTTTCCAGATAACATGCATTTAAATTAGACACGGATATATAGAGGTCCAATAACTGACCTTGGAAGAAAAAGTATCCTCTATATCTGTCTACTGCTCTTACCTCTATACGATGCTAATCACCCAGAAAAGTTGCACATTTTGGCGAGACATTCTTTTATAGATAAAAGCACACTCTGGGTGAAACCATATTTGTACGGCTGACAATGCAACAGATTTACCCAGCATAGCAAATAACACTCAAATATTTGTTTTAATCCCCAATAACAACGGTTGATGGAAATTTAGACTTCTGCACGCTCAATAAAGAAGGCCTACTTCCACTTCAGTGTAAAAAACAGCAGAAAGCTTGATCTCTAGATGAATGCATAGGCATACTCAGGGCGGAAAAATTGTACCTTTAGGTAATTTGCCACCTGCCATTCAGTTAAACTCGTTAATGAGAAATCTAACTTATTTGCATGTCATAATTCAGGAAACAAGGACCTAGCAGTGACCTACAGACTCACCCATGAAAATAGTGCGGAGACTCCAACACCAACCCCAATCCAAAAGAGAGGTGATCCGCTAGACAATTGACAAAATGCAGAAAGTAAGAAAAACTACATATGTCTTAGAGTGAGGTGCCAAGATAGACTAAGAATACAAACATCGATGACCCCATATACCGATGAAGACACGACCATGAGTAGCCAAAAAAATATAAATAAATAGCAAGAAATTAAAGAGGTAGCAAAGGATAAGATGATTTACAAAGAAGATGGAGGAGGAGGCACCGGCGGCTGTGGAGGAACACCAACCGAAGTCGTTTCCTTACTACTTCTTGAGGAAGAAATGCTCGCGAAACATTCCGATTCCGCCGCTTGAGGCGCTGTGCATCACAAAGCGTTCGTTAATTTCACATAAAGACAAGACAGTCGACAATCATTTAATCACGTTCAGAATGCAATAGCTATCATCAGCCATTCGCCACCCAAAAAAAAATAAAAATAAAAAAACCAAACTTGAAGAATCAGGTGACCGAATCAAGAGACAGCAATAGCTACAGGATCGCAGCTTCGCCTGCGCCTAAATACAGAGCAACTGGCCGCACAGCCTACGAATCCGCGCATCGTCCCGAGCTTCAAATTGCATCCGATTCGACAGCCGTTCCAAATTGTTCACGCACAAGCAAACAGAGACGCACGCACGCACGGAGTCAATACCAGTTCGATAGCGACGGAGACGCGCCGCCTCATCCGGCCTCCTCTGACATAAGAGAGTCCGCGAGAGGAGTTGCTTGTTCCTCGGCGGGGGCACGGAGCCCCGGCCGCCGCCGCCGCCGCCGCGGCTCGAATGGGAAGAGCTGGGGAGAACGTAGAGGTGAGGGGAGACCTGCAGATTAGCCGCCATGGCCGCGAAGGGGCTCATGTCTCGGTCCGGGAGCTGCAGCGGAGTAGAAGAGGAGGAAGAAATGGAGCCGTCTGGAGAGCCGAGGGGCGGAGGTTTTGTGATTTGTAATGTGGTTTTTGCTCCCAAATCGTGTTGCTCGCTTTCGTCTTTTTTTCCCTTCTTCTCTGGTCGGCACTTCGGAAGTGATGTGGCATCGCATTGTTAGTTCTGACTGGATTTGGGCCTCTCTCATTGATGGGCCAGCTCCTTTTGGCCCATTTACTTTAGAGGCCTCCGCACTCTCCTAACTTCCAAATCCCAAATTTTTTTCTTCGCATAACGCCACCAAAAACTCTAGGTACATACGATTAATTTATCCTAAATTAATTTCTCGATCACAAAAAAATCTAAAATCGATACACCAGTGACAAATTTGTCACCCGTTATTTTTTTTTTTAAAATGGATTAATATCACAAATTAATATATTTGTGACAAATAGAAAAGTAAAACACTAGATCGATATGTTATCAACCGTCACGTGTCATTAAACAAAGTAATTTAATGATAAAATTTAACAAAAATTAATATAAGGTAAATTTATCATAGATGTCTTAGTTTGAGATTTTTGGTTGTCAAAAAATTAGTTTGCATTAAATTTATTAATAATTGACCAATTTAAGATTTTTCGTAATATTAACCTTTAAGAATAAGATGTACCAGTCCAATTTTTTTCTTATATCAGAAATTAAGCCCTTATTTCTCCTTTGTCATCCCCTCCCCCCCCCAAAAAAAAAAAAAAGAAAAAGAAAAAGAAAAGGGATGAGTCCCCTGAAATGTCGCGGGGAAAAAGAGGAAAGGTATAATTTTCTGCTGGGCTCGTGGGGCGAGCGGCACGTCGTGTTTGTGATACCATAGCGAACCGGGACGTGGGTTTGATTCCATGAGCTCGCAAGAAGGCGGCCAGCCTGCCTTGCATTGCTTAGGGTTTTGGAGTGGATATGGGGGCAAAGATGATTGCACCGAAGCTATGAGTTAGTGATTGGACTATCCATAGGATGACGAGCATCATTTCTTTAATGCATCCGTTTGACTGGGCCCGGCGACGCCGCCGCCGGTAGAACAATTCCCGCACCATTTGTGGCGTGCATCGAGCCAATCTCATCATTCTTAAATCATAAAAATCCGATTTTTAAGATCAGAAAATGCAATGCACAGAGAGAGATAGAGAGAGAGAGAGAGAGAGAGAGAGAGGAGATGTCTTCATCTAAACGCTGATCCGACCTGCCCTTCCCAACAAGATCAAAAGGTGTTACTCAGATCTACAAGAACGGACAAAACCTCGACGAATCATTCGGGAAAGGGGGGAAATGCGACAAAATCCCCGAACAGTAATCAATCAGAAGACGCGACATTTCCTCCAGAAATCAGAATCAAGAGACTCTATATTCACAACCTTCGATTCAATCGGAGTGGGCGTCGGAGTCGGAGGAGGAAGAATCGAGGGAGGGGAAGCAGAGGCACGCCCAGAGGGAGAGGCCGAACCGCTGCAGGTTCTCGCAGGGGAAGCGGAACAGGAGGTACAGCACCTGCTCGCTGCTGAACCGCTCCGGATTGCACGCTATCCACTGGCACGCGCTCGCCGATGCCTTCGCCACCGACACCACCAGCGAGCTGTTCATCGCCATCTCTCTCTCTCTCTCTCTCTCTCTCTCTCTCTCTCTCTGCGCGCTTTATTGATGCCGGTCTTTCCTTTCTTTTATTTTCCCGTTTTTTGATATGAATGGTGAGGAGGAAGACCGAAATGAGGGAATTTGGGCTTCACACGGTTTCCACGTTGCTTTTTAGTCGCCGCGGGAGCCAGCTACGTCGTTTCTCATTAGCGTCGTCCCACTTTGGCAGGCGCTGTCGTGCTTTAGCCGTTATGTACTTTCCCCAATTTTTACTTTCCTTCCAAATTCCATCCTCGTGCCTGATTAATTTACTGAAAAAAATCTTCGGTAGTTCAGAACTAGGTCTTGCGAAGCATTATTTAATAATTTCCATCAAGAATATAGTATATCGAGAATGACAACTTTCCTTATCCGAATGATTACTAAGGGCCCTATATTGACTAGTCAAATAGTAACTAACTTTTTTTTTTTTTGTTATCGAGAAAAAAAAACATAAATTTATTTGGTAATTTTTTTGTACGTGAAAATAAATTTATTTTCAAAAACAGATTTGAAATAGAATTAAGAAGTTGAGAAAAAATTTATTATTTTATTCTCGAGAACAAATTCAAAATCAAGCCAAAATTTTTTTTTTTTTGCTTTTCTAATCTTTTCCTTATCCTCGTGCTTTCCCCAATTTATACTTCCCCTCCAAATTCCATCCTCCTGCCAGATTAGTTTACTGAAAAAATATCTTCGGTAATTCAGAACTAGGTATCGTGAAGCATTATTTAATAATTTCCATCAAGAATATAGTATATCGAGAATGACAACTTTCCTTATTTAGATGATTATTAAGGGCATATTTGTTAACTAGCCAAATAGTAACAAATTCTATTATTTTGCTACCGGAACAAAAAAAGAACATAAATTCATTTGGTAATTTTTTTTTTGTACATGGGAATAAATTTATTATTGAGAATAAATTTGAAATAGAATAAAATAGTAAAAAAAAAATTTCTCTTTTCTTTTCTTTTCTCTTCTTATTCCTCATTGCCAATTGCTAGCCACAATAATGATCGAAGACTAGCTGGGTGAGGTCCGACGACCTCACCGAAGCACACTATGGTTGGTGATCAATTGGGCAAAGTTCGGCGAGTCTCGCTAGCCTCCGGGCCTTGTCGCTAGCCATTGTGAGACCTCAGCCTCACCAAAGCACGTCGACTAGGTGAGATCAGGCCTCACCAGTGGCCAAGGGAGCTCACCCAGCCATCACTCGCCAAGTGGCCTTGCCTCGACCAAGGAGGCTCACCAACCTCTAGACCTCGCCGCTAGTTGTTGTGAGACCACCAGAGCATGCTGACTAGGCGAGGCCGAGCCTCGCCAATGGCCAAGGGAGCTCACCCAGCCATCGCTCGCCAAGCGGCCTTGCCTCGACCAAGGAGGCTCACCAACCTTTAGACCTTTCCGCTAGTTGTTGCGAGACCACCAAAGCATGCTGACTAGGCGAGGTCGAGCCTCGCCAGTGGCCAAGGGAGCTCACCCAGCCATTGCTCGCCAAGCGGCCTTGCCCTGGCCAGGTGAGGCTCGCCAACCACAGGGGATAGGAAAAAAAAAAAGAGAGAGAAAAAAGAAAAATATAATAAAAGTATTAAAAATTTATAAAAAAAAATTGTAATTCATAAAAAATATTTGAGATTTTACAAGCATATTCTCATCTCAAGAGTAAAAATTTTAGGCAGTTATCAAACGCCTTCAAACATTTAAACTCGTTCACGGAACAAAATAAAAAAGAATCATTTCTAAACAAAAATTGTTTCCGAGAGCAAAATAGTTACCAATCGTATCTTTAGTATCACAAGCGCTTGCTGAAAGAATGGTTCAAATCTGCAAACGGAAAAGACAATTAAGTTCCCTAATGACATCATTAGTCATCGAGATGAGCCCAACTAACTGCAAGTCACGATGTTATCTCATAATTTTCTCAGTCAATCGAAGTTGCTGCAACTCTGGCCCAACGTTTGAGATCGATTTACTCGTGATGCTCACACTCTACATTCAAAAGGAAGAACCGGCCACGCTCGTCACTACTTTGCCTTCATTCATCAAGCATGCTGACAGGAGTTTAGCGAGTCGCACAGCAGTACAACATCTTTGCAGAAGCTGCCCTCCAAGTGTAAGAAACAGTTCGCCGAAGCACACGACGCCAAAAGCTAGTCCACGCAAAATTTTTCATAATAAAATCCCTTTCGATTAGAGAATTTCTGTCATCAAGCGGGATACATGTTCACACTTGTGTGGACTCTTTTCCACTTTGAACATGGTCTATAGCAGGATGAACAAGAGATTCATTTCCAACTTTTCATCAGATCATCGAAAAAGGAAAAAACAAAACAGCGTTATGCAGCCTTTGGCATTTCTTGTGTCTGAGAAGTTGTCATTGGCACCAAAACTCATTCAAATACCCAGGATATGCCAATGCCAAATGGACCCTAAGCATCTATGCTTCAAGTAAAATCCCAAATTTGTAGGCAGGTATCTGAAGATTATGGTGGTGAGAATTTCCTGAACATGAAGGCTCGATCATTAGCTTTCCAGGAAACCTTTCTCCTCCAGATATGATACTACTCTTCCAGCCATTGCACCTGGTGCAGGGCAAATCCCGTCTTTCTGACTTAATTCTATCTGTTATAAGGAAGAGTTCTAAGTAAGTAAACCTCAGAAGAGATAATCTCGTTATGAAATGCATCTATGGATGAAAAAAGAAGTACATCAGGTAGCCGGATATTCACGTCTGTGCCCCTGGATAATTTAAAAAAGGAACTACAGGACAGGCCAATCTTCTATACCTCACATTTCAACGGTGGTTCATATGGATCATCAATTCCTGTAAAACCTGCAATATCATTTTTTGAAGTATTAATTAATAAGATATGTGAAGAAGAATTGCTGGACCATTTAAAATGTAACATGTTAATGTCCAAATTGATTCATGAAACAGAACCCTATACGAGTAAATCACATCTCATGAGTGGACGCTGCAAATTATGCTCAAACAGTATATGTATTCTTCTCGTAAAATGCAAAGTATTACTATAAACATGTATGGCCACTGCAAAAACATGGAATTATTGGGAACTCAAGTTAGTCCCCTTGAGTTTTCTATCAAGCAAATTTGATGGTCTCATCTGCATGCCTTGTTCGTGGTGACATTCAAGAAATTGTCTTTATTTGCTGCTACAGTCTCGAAAAAGGTCAAAGAGCAAACCTTTAATCTTTCCAGCACGTGCAAGCTTGTAGAGGCCTTTTGCATCTCTGGCCTCACACAATTCAAGCGACATGTTCATGAATACCTATATACAGTCCATCTGTTATTAGCGCACCTTCAATTTAGCTTAATCCAAGTTACGAGATAACCATCTATGAGGAGCTTGCCTCAATAAAACTTTCAGGCAGCATTGCACGGCAAGCATCGCGGTCTTTTCTATATGGGGATATCAAACTGGCAATGCATACTAATCCAGCATCAGCAAAGAGCTTTGCCACTTCACCTTCATTAAGGAGCAGAGTTTAAGAATTACCACGGCAAGACTAGACCAGACAAATACCACGTGAAAGGCACAAAGTGTCAATTTCTAGTCGACACAGACATCGCTATGAGTTTCTTGTCTTTGTTGCATAATTACTTACCAACCCTTCGTATATTCTCTGCTCGATCCTCGGCCTTAAATCCAAGATTCTTGTTTAATCCATGGCGAAGGTTGTCTCCGTCAAGGACATAAGAAAGCTTTCCCCTGGTATGCAATTCTCTACTAATTGAGCATGCCAATGTGCTTTTTCCTGAATGATATGAGTTGAATATGAGGAAAAAGAGAGCCGAAAACAAAACAAAACACAAGGACATCAAGTCAAATCATGACAAGTGATTCTGTTAGCATCATATCCAAGTAGTCAACTTTAGCAGTCATCAAATTCTACTACTCATTCAGTACCAGTTGTATTTGCCAAATGCTACACTCAGTTGCCTCAAATTCTACTACTCATTCCACAAGCAAACAAACTACTTGGACCAACAGCCATTCTAAACCTTTGTCAGCTGATGCAAAGAAGTCCTCAAAATGATCTTAGATGCACCAGATGTTACATTTATAGACGCTCGCCAATTAAGTTGTAGGGATAACATGGAAAGTCCTTTGGAAGTTAAGGATGAGTAATTAGAACTTAAATCCCACTACCACTAGAGGTTAGGGCACTCTAGAAAAGGAAGTGTCATTCAGTCGCCTGACACAGCAGTCTCAAAGGCCCCCAGGAAAATCTAAAGTAAGCCCTTGTCACAAGGCTTACTACACATTAGTCCACTGAGAAAAATAGATCCCTGGCCAATGCATCCGTTAAACTAAACCAACCACAACAAGCAACGACACGGCAATAGCTAACACTGGTTAGTACTTCTTTATCTACATAAAGTCAGAAGGGTCTCCACAATCAGGTTCCTTGAAAAGTCTACATGCAAAGGTGTGAAACACATGAAACAAAAGATGTGATCTCTTAAACAAGAATGGATGTCCACAATTCATTTCACCATAGCCCCATTTTCTAACACAAAATAAATGAAAAAGTATGGTGTCAACACATTCAACAAATGCAGTGACAGCTCGTACATGTTTGTAAGCAGTAAATCATAAGCAAGTTAATTACACACCTGATCCACTAAGACCCGTGATCCATACAACACATCCCTTTTGGTTAAGTAGCCTCTGCCTTTCATGCTTCCCCACAGGGCACTCATGCCAAAATATATTTGTAGAATTCCCCAAAGTAGACATCAGCAAATATCCTTTCCTGTTTCAAACCACACAAAGGACATTTAGTTCGTAAAGATATTGCCAGGTATGAAAGACTACTAGCTCACACTAAACTATGGAAAAGACAATTATGAAAAAGGAAAGATCGCAGCAAGACTTAAAGTTGACAGGTAACTTTAGTACGTACTACTGTGAGGTCTAGTTTTCCAGGGCTTAATCCAAGATTCATGAAGTACTCTCGGTCTTACTCTGACATGATGAGAGACAGTTTCAAAATCCCACAACCAGCGCACAAAAATACAACTAGCCATCATTTGAGGCATTTCCCTGAAGAAAACTACGTGAGAACTTCCACACAAAACATGCATGAACCGAGGTGTGCCATCACCAGTGTTCCACTTTAATTTGGTTCCGATGCGATGCATCCCTATGAAACCATTACTGAACCACCCCACTAACCACATGGGAATCAGGACTACATATATTCGCAGAAGAGGTGTTTTTTGTCGTGAAGTAAGTCTTCGTAGAACAACTTTACAAAAGTTGGCGGACCAAGAATTTGCAACTGACTTCAATTCCAAATACAAGTAGAGCTTGATGTCAATTTTTGACGCAGCTTTTCCTTTCTTTTTTTTTTCCTGTGCTGAACTGCGCGAGCTCACCACACTCTCAAGCATGGCTTCTGATAATACAGCTAGACCGTACCATAAAATTATTCCGCTTTCCTTTTTTAACAGAGCATTGCATCATTTCGCTTGCTAGAGGAACAATGCTGTGAACAACAACAAGCAAGCAATAGCTACGCCCGGAGTTCGACGCAGTGAGTACAGTCCCCAATCCTCCGATCACTACAATTGCGAGACATGCAGTCGATCGGAAAGCCGATTCCCGAAAACCCCCGCGGGAGCATAAAACAGAACAAAGCCAAGCCAAGCCAAGCCAAGCCAAGCCAAGCCAAGCCAAGATCAACCGAACCGCGACGGCGGCAAAAAGGCGGCAATGAAATCAGAAACAACGCCAGGAACCTACTAGTCCACGATCCATCCAAACAATCGGCGGAGGCGCCATTTTCTGATCTACGGAGGGGGGAAAAATCCAAACACGGCGAAAACAAAACGAAAACCTAAACACGCGACGAGCTCAGAACCGAGCATACGACAATCCATGAGCGAATGCAGGAAACTCGATCCGCGCGGCAAGAGGTCGACGACGCACCTGAAACCGAGCGGCGGGAGGTCGCCGGCGGCGATCTTCAGAGCGCGGGGAGGATTGCGGAGGCGAGGAGGAAGGCAGGCGAGCGAGCGAGAGGAGTGCCGGAGACGACGGAGCGAGGAGTGGAGGGGGCAGGATTGAGGCGTGCGAGGGGGGTGCGGAGCATTTAAGGAGATTTCGAGGGATTGGGAAATGGAGATTGACGGAATGAATCTGGACGCGCCTAGCGTGATGTTGCAGAGCCATGACCGAGGGGAAAGGGATGACGACTTTGGAGTTTAGGAGGAGAGCTTCCCTAATTTTTCGTACTTGGCTTTTTGGGCCTCTCGCTTTTCGCGGGTGCGCATTTTATGCATCCCACTCATTTCCTGGATATATATATATATATATATATATATGTATATATGTAGGTATGTATGTATCTGTGTAGGTGCGTGCGTATGTATGTGAGCTGCTTTTTTATTAGGATAAATATAATATTGGATGAATTAGGATGGTTTGCTAAATTAAGATACCGAGTGATGCGACGATGCTTTTATTAGTAAGTGAATACAATCCGTTTGTTTCGAAATGTCATTTTTTGTAATATGTCGTATTACTTGATATATGAATGTTTAGTCATTTCACTTGTTTAAAATCAATAGTCAATTATTGAAATTTAGTAAAATTGTGCTCTTGATTTCGAGGGGGGAAAAATGAATTTTTATTTCAATTGTCTATGCACTAAGCTTCAGCCAATTATTCACTGTGATTAGGCATTCTTTCTCTCTCTCTCTCTGAAAAACAAACATTTGATGGTAAGGCACGACCGTGAGTCAAGGTCATGCGACCTCCATGGAGCCTACGTGGCTCTAGACACGGAGATTGATGGCTGTTGTTGAAGGTGGTGAGGTCACGTGGATGGTTGTAGTGAGGTCAGATCAATCTGCATCGACGGTGCCTAAGTGAGGGCAATCAAATTCAATGGTGGTGATGGTGGTTTTGGAGTTCATGGTCGTGGATTTCATAGGTTGCACTGGCGGCTAGAGACCACAATTAGCATGATGGGGAGAGACATATGACAATTAACAACAATAACAACTGTCTCTTCCGATGTGCCATCCATCCAAAGAGGGCCCGTCCATTTTTTATTTTTTTTTCATTCGTTTATATAACAAAAATTTTAAATTATTTTACTAGGAAAAGTCGAGATAATTAAAAGAGAATTGACATATTTGATCAGACAAAATTCCTAGCATCTCAAATATCATTACTTTAAAGAGTAACATCTTATGGATCTCTTTTGACTTTAGCAAATTTTCGAAGCGTTCTCTCTTAAGTGCTAAACACTTGAGATGGTTTAGCAAAAAGCATTAAATAACAACAAAAGTTGAAACTAACTACATCTTCCCATAATCCTAACTGTTTCTCAATAAATAGATTACTAAATATAAATATCAATCACATCCTAAATAATTATACCGAACCTAAATATATAAACGTGATGATATCCATATCTGTATCACATCAATCGGAAAATTGATTGGAGGAAAAATTATCCGATTCATATCGTACTATTTAAGTGGCAAAATTATTTAAAGAATTACTTTTCCCTTGTCCAATGAAGAAAGAGATTTCCCCAATGTCCTGTAACACGACATCCCTTAGCCGATAATTCATCCTTCGGCACATGGAGGTGGAGCCATCATGAAATGCTCGACACAAAGCGCCGAGCATAATGATACAATTGCCACCGGCATTGACAATTGGACCCCGAAGCATCTTCTTATTTTCCCATTTATCTCTTATATACTTATATTACGTAAATATTCTATTGTAATTAACAGATAAAAAAAGGTAAAATTGACCAAACAAAAAGGATAGAATAGTAAAAGGAAAAGAAAATTAATTACCTTCTTCCCACAGAGAATTACGGTTGCCAAAATTCCTTTATTGTTGCAACAACTAACTTCATACTACTCTTTTATTTTCTATTATGAATAAATGTTTGTTTGTTCGTTAGTGAAGAGATTAACAAATTCTGATAAAAAAGAGAGAAAGGATTAATAGATATCCATTTTGGCTATGTTTGGTAGCCAATATAAAATTAGTAATGAGATAATTTTTGTTCCCTCCTATATTTGGTTGCCGTTCAAGACACAATAATGCCGGATATAAGAGGGTTATAATCTGAATAAAATTATCTAATGTGGGCAATATAGAAGCTATTTTTATAAATAAATAAATAAAAAGACCGAATATCTCATTCTCTATGTTCTCCGTAGCTTGGCTCTCATTGAAATTTCCAGCTCACACCAAAGTTTCACCAAAGCAGGAGGATCGAAGTTCATTCTCCTCTATAGCTCTCTGGTTTATATCGAGACTTTATGAAATGAGAAAAATGTCATAAATGTCATAAACCTATTATATTGGTATCAATTTAGTCATAAATATTTTGATATACTTGTCAATTTAGTTATTCCAACTAATTTTAGGGGAATATTACTTATATGAATGCTAACCGGCTTACGTGACATTGCCGATGCCGATGTGGATAGTTTTTTAAAATAATATTTTAATAATTTTTTCATTTTTAATCTCTCTCTCTCTCTCTCTCTCTTTCTCTCTCTCTCTCTCTCTCTCTCTCTCTCTCTCTTGCCATATGAAAAAATGAAAATAAAAAAATGATTAAAATATTACTAAAAAGTTGTCCAAGTCTTTGGTTTATATTGAGACTTTACGAAACGAGAAAAATGTCACAAAGGTCATAAACCTATTATATTAATGTCAATTTAGTCATAAAATATTTTGATATTGTGTCAATTGAGTTATTCCAGCTAATTTTAGCAAAATATTGCTTATATGAATGTTAACCGAATTTACGTGATATTGTCTTTGATGCCGATGTAGATAATTTTTTAAAATAATATTTTAATAATTTTTTCATTTTTAATTAATCTCTCTCTCTCTCTCTCTCTCTCTCTCTCTCTCTCTCTCTCTCTCCTTCCCTCTTCTTTCTCTTGCCATTTGAAAAAATGAAAACAAAAATTATTAAAATATTACTAAAAATTGTCAAAGTCAGCAACGACAGTGCTACGTAAGCTAGTCGACGTTCACATCAACAATATCCCCCAAAAATTAATCGGAATAACTAAATTGGCACTAGACCAAAAGATTTAAGCATAAATTGATACCATTAAATCCTTTGATCCTATTTTTGAGCATTATCAATGATTAGGTTTATGACTTTTCCGATACTTTTGCTTTTACGAAAGTTATGAGAGGGTGGAATCACTATTTTTTTTTAGAATTGCAAAGATGAATGGCTATGATTTCTCTCTATTGAACTATCTTGTTCACATTGTTGTAACCCATTTACAATTTTCATCATAGTCAACGATATCCCCTTCGCCCCAGTGGCCACCCGTGGAAGGGGAGGTGAGGTTGGCTCAACTCCCCACCTTCTCGAGGGGGGTGGGGGTAGGGACGCGTAAGTTTCGAGAGTGGGTTGCGGCCCACGCCTGCAAGAGCGCAGCGCGAGTCTGTCATGGAGAGAGTGTAGAATAGGAATAGAGTAGGATGACCGAAAAAAAAAAAAACGATATCCCTTACTAGTTAAGCACTATATTGATTGTTATCTCCATTTACTAATTAAGCGCTACATTAATTGTTGTCTCCATTTGTTTTTTTTTTTTTTTGTTTTTTTTTTAGTAATGAATCTTAAAACATTCTTACATAAACAATAGAATATGAAAAACATTGGATCTATTCGCCAAATATTAAACTGAATATAGCAAAATCAATGGATCCCACATCCTATCATGTCGAGTTATATCCTAACTTGATATCCATACACTCAAACGCAGTCCTAATTTTAATTACAATTTGTATTACTATAAAAAATAATAACGTTAAATATTATGTTCCTCAATCCAATTAAAGCCATCCATCTTATTATTAGCTCACTTTGACGTCACACAAGAAATATAAAAAGAAAAGGTCAATTGGTCATGATTACTCCATTTTTCTAATGGTGAATATTAAGAAAAAGTAGTTCAAAAATCTTTATCAAAGCAGCGGCTACCTATCTTTCCAACCACTCAAAGCGTTCGTGGTTTGAGAGAGGACTTTTTGGATTAGTTAGGCACTCGCTCCCGCATCGGTCTATTCACATTCGACGGTCCTTTCACTAACTCGACCCCACGCGAGACCCGACCCGCGCCACCCAGCAAGAAAACGGGTCGGGTTCTTTGATCGGGTCAGCCGCGCCGAACCCGAACCGTCGCGGATGGCGATCCTAGGGCCGCGACGGCGAGCGCCCGAGCTCCCGTCGAGCCTCGCCGGCGGCCGCTCGCGGCTCCTTCGCAGGAGCAGAGCGCGGATCCATTGGCGGGCGGTATTCTAGCGGATCAAAGAAAAATGTCGGCAGTTCTTCTGCTGCAATCGGAAACTCAATTCGATTTCTTCTCCGGCGAAAACAAGAGGACCGACAAAAGAAAAACGAAAAGCCAAAAAGCAGAGAGAGAACGTCAATTACAAGCGGCGAAAGGAATCTCTACATCACACCGATCGTTACAGAGAGATACACGAACCAATTCGATTCCGATTAAGCCCCCCAAAAAGGGGGAAGGTGGGGGAGGGGAGAAAACCCTAGCTGCTCTTGACCATATCCGGCTGATTCCTCATCTCCTTGAGGTTCCTCCACAGGTACCTCCCGCTGGCCATGTCGACGAATATCCAGAACACGTTCTCAATCACCTGAACCGGACAGGAATATCGATCCGATCAGACGCAGTTCATTTCGAAAGCGAAAGAAAGAAAGGGCGGAAAAACAAGAAAAGAAAACAACAAATCCATATCGAACCGCGTCGCCCTTACCTTCCTGAGACCGGGATCCCTGTCCTCGTCCGTCCTCGACTTCGCCTCCGCCGCGGGCTCCGGCGTCGAGGCCTCGTCCTCCGGCGATGACCGGACGGTCCGCCACGCGAAGTAGCCGGCCAGGACGGCGGAGAAGAACACGAGGATGAACCTCAGGGGACACATTCCGGGAGCGAGCGAGCGTGGAGGGCGATGAACGCTAGTCGGAGAAAACCGAGAGGCGTGTGGGGAGAACAGGATCTCCTCCCTTTTTCTTCCTCCTTGAAGATTTCGGTCGAGGAGAGAGAAGCGCCGGGGGCGGGGAAAATGACGGAAATGGGGTTAGGTAATAAGGAACGAGGGCGGCCCGGTTTGCTCTTCTGGCTTATGTAGGCCACGTTCCCAAGCTTGGGAATAAAAAAAAAAACGCGTGGTGGGTGGCGGAGCAAAATGCTTTTTAATTTCGGCAGCGCGGTGTGCGACTCGGTGCGTGCTGAGCTCGCGGGGGATTTTGCAAAGTCAAAGGTTAGCTCCACCTGCCGTATTTTTCATAACCTAGTCAATAGCGTTCTAGGTAAGGAAAAACATTATTTGCAGACCTTTTCCATGTTAGAGAAGAGCTTGTTTGGCTCGTTCACCCCCGAGCTGTCGTCACCCTCCCCACCCCAACCAAAACATTTGAACCTTAATTTTTTTTTTTCCCTTCCCTTTTATTGTAAGTTAAAGAACGAGTGGAGCGACGTTGTGTAGCTACGCCCTTCTGGATGTTTCTGCGAGTGGGCCGTGGGCCCATGATGGAACGAACGATTGGCTCGAGCCGGGATTGCCTCGAGACTAGAAAGTGGGTTCGAGACAGATGGGCCTTCGTCGTTGCTGTTATGTCGACGTGCTACAAAGATAAGAAGTCTCCCCCCACGCACGATGATTTTGATTGTTCAAGAGACTAGGTCGATGGAGGGTTGTCTTGTATTAGGTCGGGAACGCATGATCTCGTGAGAAGGATGGATGGCCTCCCTTCATCACTAGACTGCCGCACTCGTTGTTATCATTTGATAGATGATGAACACTTGTCTCCACTTATATCGAATTTTACATGCACATTATGAGGTTAAAGATAATTACAAAACCGAATAACAAAAAAAAATTGAAAAATATCTAGAGTAGTTATTGATTGACATAATGCATCACGACATGGATAAGGACGTGCTTTTGTTTTGATGTCATGTTTGGCTATCGCCATTCATAGAAATAGTTAATGATTGGAGGATAGCTTAGTGCCATTAACCATCAAGACATTGCTCGAAGTGAGGATCTACTCGACTCGTGGGAGATAATGGGCGTAAGTGGGGGATGAGATAAGACGAGTCCAGAACACGCCCCCACCAAGAGACGTATACAATAAGAGGACGTGCTGAGCAGACGACCCATTTGAATATAATGGAACAGCTGGGGGCATCCTGGCACGTGGCCAGCCATCGTTGACTTTGAATTTTTCACGCCACGTTCGAGAAAGGTTGACCTGATCTTGCCACCATTGGGATTGGGCCTTGGGCTAAGGTTCAAAAGGTGTTTCCACTGCGTTTCTTGGGGCTATCCGGGCATCCCGAGGTTGCTTCTTGGGCTCAGATGGTGGTGGGTCCAGAATGCACGGCTGTTTTTCAGCTCGAATGCTGTCTCTTTCGAATTTGAAGTTACCTCGTTACAAACTTTTGCTCAGGCCTGGCCTAACTTCCATCGCTCAAATAAGCCTTTCCCGTCAAATTGCAACATCATGCAACTGCCTTTGGTCGGTCTTCGGGTCAAACTAAGAAAGCACCTTACTCCCCGTTTTTATATTTTCAGCCAAAACGAAAGATTTGCTAGACGATAAAAGATTAAGTTCTTCGATATTGAAAAAAGAACCGGCCTAATTGCTCTGCTCCTAATTACTGAGATACGGCTTACGTTTCTCACAAGATCAAAGAAATATGCACTCTTCCGAAGCGGATTTTGGCACGTATAAGTTTTAACCTCCTCCCTTCGGCTAACTTCCAACATCTCACAGTGGCCACATCGAGCCTTTTAAAATCTTGCAACAGACTTACAAAAATCATCGGGCTTCTCTCTCTCAACAACCCAATTTTTTGAAACCTAGACGCTGAGCAAGTGAGGTCAATGGTCTCCACATAAAATGATTCCAACTATGAAAATTTACTTCCTCGCATCTCCTTTTGTTTTGTGGAAAACCCAAATTTTGGGAAACATTTTCCACAATCGTTTGTACCACTTGCAAAACTGAACAAACGAAAAAAAATTTCGTCGTCAAATGAAAATATTTAGCTGTAAATTGCCACAATTAATGAAAATATTTTTGTTGGCTAATTATTCCATAAGATATAATCAATCATTTTTAAGAAAATAATTTTTAAATTGTTTATTTTTTGTGAAACAAACGGTCTTAAATTATCAGATATTTTTTTTGTGCATTAATAGAGGCAGGGCACTTATTACATACATAGTTCCTAGGTGTAACTCTTGTGAAAGAATATATATATGTCTTCAGCATGCATTAAAGTTCAAGAAAAGAGGTTATTTGCGATGCAAGAACATATCTAATATGAAGTTAGAAATGAACATTCAATAAGCCAAGTCACATTCGAGAGAAAAAGTGTGACCCTTGAACTATGCCTGGCTAGACAAGAAGCAAAAAACATATGGTTAAACACATAAAATGTTCAAAATCATAAGAACATTAGCATTCATTGACATAATATATTGGTTTTGCTAAGAAGATCTTCTAACAGTAGTGGGGGTCATATGAAGCTAAGCTAAAGCTTGCTACGTGGAACTTTTGTCAAATCCCCTTTTGTGAGTGCGACTTTAACAGAGCATTTGGAGCCCAAGTGAGCTCCAAGTAAGAGGGGAATCTAGGGTTGTCAGGCCTCTAAAATAGGTGGCAGCATCTTGTAGATTCTGAGATGGATTCCATTCAAGATTCTCAGACCTAGTGGCATCCGTCCCTATCTATGCTTCACTCACTTCAATATCATCATGGGGCCATTAGGGTCTGTCTTGTTCTTGTGCTTTTCTTTCCAAGATTTTTCCAGTGGGCACGTAAAATGCTCCTATTCTATTCGACGCTTTGATCGATTGCTTTAAGACTTCTTTACACAAAGCCACGGTAATGCCATTGATCAGGGATAGGCAGTTCATTTTTAAAGTCACCACGACTATCAAAATTGATATGGCGATCAAGGCGATTCGTGTAATTAAGAGTTTGTATGAATGAGAGTTGATTTTTTCATCTAGCCGGAACGGTGAGATGCAATTTCTTCATGCCCTTTATGTTGAATGAGTGAAGGAATTTGCGAATGAATTTGCAAATGACATCTTATGAAGTTCCATGGACAACTTCGATGGAATAAAATCAGCTTTAGTGTTTTAATCGATTAATAGAAAGATTACTTCATTAATGGGCTAGCTTTTAAGAAAGATAAAAAGGAAGAAAAGGAGAGAGAAAAGGTCATGTTATCGTGTAGAATCTTTTTTAACTTTGTTAGAAATCTCGTGTCAATATGGGTAACCATTGACCGGGACAGGACAAGGCACCCATTTAATTGGAACTAGAACATCAAATCGTCTCTCCTTTTTATCCCTTTCAAAATAAAAATCGTGGTACCCACATAATTTATTTTTTTCATCGCTGGAAACTTGCATTATGAGCTAATGTTCTTGCGAGTCCCTGAGGATTAGCTAGGATAGGGAAAGCAATGGAGATGTAAGTTAAGAATGGTTTACAAACTCTATTTATGAAGTAATTTGGAAAGACTTGAACAAGTGTCGCTTATTTGAGCGAGAATTTCTAGGACAATACTATTACTCTAAAAGTTTAAACTATTAAATGTAAACGTGATTTAAAATTTAAATACCCTCAACTTTCTGCCTCACTTGTGAGCTCAAAGTGGTCCGAAAAATTGAAACCATTGCCAATGGTTTTAAAATGTTTAAATGGATAAATGAATATGCAATTCAATATCTACATCTTCTAACACTCCCCCTTATATATAGCTTAGACAAGGCAAATAAGGGAGATTTGGAAAAATTTGAATTTAAGGCCTCTTATTAATCACTTCTAACTGTTTTGGATCTTAAACTGTTAGATAAATGCGTGATTTGATATCTAAATATTCTAACAATTTGAATATCCATATATATATAGTTTTGTGAAATTATTCTCCGAATCAATGCTATAATCTGGTAGTGCTCCTCATTTGCATAATTAACTTTGTTAAAAAAAAAAAGAAAAAGAAACATCGCCCGGCGAGATAGAAGTTGAGGAACCTTCTGTGGATAAGAAGACAAGGGCTTAGTTAGTGGGAGGCAAAGTGGGCGGCCATGCGGGTGGCCTCTTTTCTATCTTGTTCTTTTTGGGGGGTGTCAATGTTCATATTTACTTTGCGTCTATCCAACATGCACAGAGAATTGCAATATGGGTAATGAAAGTTTGGTGGAATGGAATCCAGGCCACTGTTAACACTTAACACTCGGCCCTCTCCATTTGGAGAAGTATATTGCGTCCTAATCCATTTCGAGTGACGCTTTGGTGTCGTTGAATTAATTAAGCGTTGCAATTTTTCTTCTTTGCGTAAGAAACGTGGTAACGGAATTATCTTTTAACCTAAGATATTAATGCAATCACGAGTGACATGTACCATTTCATAATATGTCACGCTGTATAAGCATCACGCTCTTTTCCTTTGCACACTGGCTTAGAATCTTTTTCCTAGAGTGAAAAGGCTGAGGTGCTAAAGTTGTTTAGTGGCCAAGAAATTATAAATAAATCCCTCTTTTAATATGTGCATTATTGATGAGAGGATGGTCTTTCTTATTGAAATGGAGTGGGGGTCCGCTTGAGGGTCGTGATATCCTCTTCAGATTTCAATGATGGCATCATACGAATTTTAAAATAGAGAATGGAAAAAGCATGCACTTAGTTATGTGCTCCTTTTGTAATCTTGCCCAAAGCCAATCAAGTTTAGAGTGAATATCGAGCATTTAAAGTTGGCTACCAAAGCTCCAATAGGCATACATCTCTAGCTCTCCCCAAAGGTTGCTATCAACAGCAAATATATCTTCTGTTTTATTTTTATTTTATTTTTTCTATTTTTAGTTCTGAGATCATCACAAGAAAGTGAGAATCGACAGGTTCGATTTCATGAATGAAGCATTGCAATTGCTGGTCACCAATTCATATGAAATTATCCAAATCCTAGCAATGTTGGGGATCGACTACGTAACCAGGTTTCCAGTTTGGCACGGCTCTTTCACTCTGTCACAGTCCCACCCAACTTTAATTTAGCTGAAAGTAGACAACAACACATGGCTCTTCCAAGCGTAAACAACTTATCTTATTGTAAAGCATTTCGGATGAGAAGAAATGGAACAAAGTGAGGCATATGATAAAAAAATGAAACCGAATAGATCTAATTGATTCTCAAATGATTTGCTGAAACCGAGTGCTATTGGGAGTCAGAAATAGCTTTTCCCTTAAAAGGAGATCTGAGCACGTGCTTTACAGCTTATTCAACCGGAAAAATCTATTTAGGGTTTGAGAAAAAAATTGCATAATTAGACATGAAGTTTGGTTTGGTGACGGATGAAAGATGACAATACAAGTACTGCAATATAACTCATGTTAAAATATGTCTTGAGTTTGAGCCTAATGCGAAATTACGAATATTCCAAATTGGATATGTTGCAGACGTTCGAAATTAAGCAAAGAAGATCCGAAGATCAACTTCTCAAAATTCGAATTTGCGTTGGAGAGTTTGGCCGCTAAAATAGGAAAGTCCAACTTTGACTAGGACTTGAATTTTGTTTAAAACATACAAAGATATGTTTTGGATAAAATCGTTTTAGATAGAAAACATAATCCTACGGAAAGTTGGCAAAAAAAAAGGGTTTTACTTATATATAGACTTGTGGCCATGGGTGGTAGAGGTGGATCACAAATTGTCTTAAAGTGCCGTGTGAGTGCTTGGTGTTCCGCCGTAGTTGATCGTGAATAATTAGTCTTGAAGATTCGTCTCGTTGTCGAGTGCTTGGGAGAGATTTTCTTTGTCGTTCTTGTCCGTGAATTACATCTAAGAAAGATTAGTGTTTGTAGCTGATTTAAATCTTGTAGTAAGATTTGCGTGTAATTCCTTCGTGAGATTAAGAGATTATTTTTGAGGAATTTCGTGGCTAAACACTATGTGTGTTATTGGGTGTAATTGGGGCTTGGGAAATACCGAGAGAGTGTTTGAGTGACTCGAGTGTGTAATCTTATTGTATCGTTTGATCTATAGTGAAATTCGCTGCTGCTTTCCTCGTGGACGTAGGTCTTTAGACCGAACTACGTAAATTCGGTGTCCGATTTATTTTCTTTTGTCTATATTATTGTTCGATCGCTCGCCCTATTGCAGCAATTGATATCGGAGCTAGGTTTGGCTAAGTTGAAGTGAATTGATGGCGACAAAAAAAGTAAAAGTAAGAATCAACAGATTTGATGGGAATAATTTTAGAATCTGGAAGATGCAGATTGAAGATTATCTTTATTAGATGAAATTGCACTTGCCCTTGTCTGGGGAGAAACCATAGTCGATGAAGTAAGTTGATTGGGATTTGTTGGATAGATGAGCTATGAGTGTTATTCGGCTGACGTTGGCTCATAACGTCGCGTTTAACATCCTGAAGGAGAAGACCACTGCTGATTTGATGCAAGCCCTGTCGAATATGTACAAGAAGCCCTTTGCGATCAACAATGTCTATTTGATGTGACGTTTGTTTAATTTGAAGATGAGCGAATGTGTGTCAGTTACTGATCATATCAATGAATTCAATGTGATTGTTAGTCAATTGAGTTCAGTTGAGATTGACTTCGAAGATGAGGTACGTGCTTTGATTCTATTATCCTCATTGCCAGATAGTTGGAATACTACTGTTACAACTGTTAGTAATTCCTCTAGGTCAACAAGTTTGACGTTTGATGGGGTTCGAAATTTGCTTCTGAGTGAGGACATTTGTAGAAGAGAATTTGGTGAACTTGTATTTATTGCTTTAGTATGTGAAAATAGAGGAAGATCTATAACACGTGGGGGTAATAGTAGTACTAATATGAATAGACATAGTCAATCTAGGATTGCTGACGTTGTCTGTTGGAGCTGTGGCAAGATGGGGCATCTTAGAAGGAATTGCTTTAAGCTGAATAATGAGAAGGGTAAGAAATTATAGTTGATTCTACAGATAATGTTGCAGCTGTAGCAGATAATACTAATTATGTCTTGTTTGTCAATGATTATTCATCTTTTGATGGATGGCTTATGGATTCTGGTTGTTCTTTTCATGTCACACCAAATAGAAACTGGTTTATCATTTATCAGTGCATGGGTAGTGGTAAAGTCTAGTTAAGAAACAACGTTGAGTGCGATGTTGTGGGTGTTGGTGATGTTAAAATCAGAATGGATGATGGCATTGTGAGGACATTGACTGGAGTAAGACACATTCTGGAATTGAAAAAGAACTTAATTTCCTTGGGTGCCTTAGATTCAGCCGGTTGCATGTATTCTTCAGAAGGTGGAGTTCTGAAGGTTGTTCGAGGTGCCTTGGTGATAATGAAAGGAATCAAACATGGAAGCTTGTATAAACTTCAAGGTGAGACAGTGACAAATTTCGTTGCGAAAACGTCAGATGCATCTGTTCGAAAGTCTTTTGACTACTCAAGGAAGACCTGGGTGTTTGTGCCAATGCATAAGTTTGATACTTGTGTCAGGATCACGCGGTTGAGAGCTTTGATCGAGACGGAGATTGGTAAGTCGATCAAGCATGTGCGGACTGACAATAGCATAGAGTTCTGCTTAGAGCTAACAAATAAATTCTGCATGAAAGAGAGCATAGTAAAATACCGCACTAGTGCCAGTAGACCACAGTAATTTGCAGAATTGATGAGCAGAACATTATTAGAGATAGCCCATAAAATGATCTCTAGTGCTGGTATTGCTAGGAGAATCCAAGCTGATGTGCTTAGTACGATAAGCTGTCTAGTGAATAAATCCCCATCAACTGCTATTAAATGGCGGACTCTTGAAAAAGTATGGTTAGGCAACATTGCAGGTGTTATTTTCGAATGAGTGATGGTAAGCTTGATTGGAGGGCAATGTGCATATTTCATGGCTATGCACAAGGTGAGTGGGGCAATCAGTTATCGGGGTGTGCATGGTCTGGGCGGGCGGTTCACGACCTAGAACCAGGAATCGCCTGCTAAGGACCGGTCCTGAAAAATTGGAACCGGGATCCACCCGTTTGTTGCATGAATCCACCCGGGAACCGGACCGTCGGTCCGGTCCGGTTCCCGGGTGGATCAATGGAACTGATCTTGACACGAAATAATTTGATTTTCAACATAGAACGACTACGTGACATCAAAGTAAGCTAAAGAAAGAAAAACCAAATTTAAGAACGTGGAGATGCGGATGGCAGGAGAAGTAAACGCAGCGAAATGGTGATAGGATTAGGAGCCGAAGACGAAGGGAGTGAGATGAGATATAGAGTTTCTTTTAGTTTTTTTTTTTTTAATATTAAAAAGGTTCTGGTCCGGGTCAGGTGGGCGGGCGGGCGGATCCGCCCATGGAACCGGAACCAAACCGATACCCACTAGTTCCCATAAATTAGAATCGGGAACCGAACCAGTTCCCTCAAGAACCACCAGTTCTGGGCGGTTCCTGGGTATTTTGCACACCCCTAATCAGTTGTGGTGCCCATATATAAATTCACCTATTGACAGCAGAGAAGTTACCCTTGACAAGTCTCCGATATTTCTAGCTAGAAGTGTTTGTGGCAGTGTTAATACGGATATGGACGGTGTTCAGCTTGAGGTGGAGTTGCGACTAGAAACTCCTGAGGTAGTGAGTATGAGTACTAGCAAAGTAATCGATACAGATTGTGCCCATAGTGAGGTGGAGCCTATAGAGCTAATGGTTGCTGTAACTGCTGAAATTAACAAGGCATGTATTCGATTTCCTGACAGATATGGATGCAATAATGGTTTTGCTTTATCTACGGTTAAGGAGATTATGTCGGAAAATCTTTGCGGAGCAGTTAAAGGTGCATGTTGAGTTGGTATTCATATGGCGAAATTCAAGCGAGGCTTGGACTTGGATAATATCTGTGGCGGTTAAGCCTATTGGGGGCTATGGGAAAGTAGCGGTAGAGTTTGAATTTTTGCGAAGCGATTGCAACTTGGTTCAAACGTCGAGCCAAGGTGGAGATTGTTAAAATATGTCTCGAGTTTGAGACCAATGCGAAATTACGAATATTCCAAATTGAATATGTTGCAGACGTTCGAAATTAAGCAAAGAAGATCTAAAGATCAACTTCTCAAAATTCGAATCTGCGTTGGAGAGTTTGGCCGCTAAAATAGGAAAGTCTAACTTTGACTAGGACTTGAATTTTGTTTAAAACATACAAAGATATGTTTTGGATAAAATAGTTTTAGATAAGAAACGGAATCTTATGAGAAGTTAGCAAAAGAATAATGGTTTTACTTACATATAGACTTGTGGCCATGGGTGGTAGAGGTGGATCACAAATTGTCTTGAAGCGCCGTCTGAGTGCTTGGTGTTCCGCCATAGTTGATCGTGAAGAATTGGTCTTGAAGCGCCGTCTCGTCATTGAGTGCTTAGGAGATATTTTCTTTGTCGTTCTCGTTCGTGAATTGCATCCAAGAAAGTTTAGTGTTTGTAGCTGATTTAGATCTTGTGGTAAGATTTGCGTGTAATTCCTTCGTGAGATTGAGAGAATATTTTTGAGGAATTTCAGGGCTAAACACTGTGTGTGTTATTGGGTGTAATTGGGGCTTAAGAAACACCGAGAGAGTGTTTGAGTGATTCGGGTGTGTAATCTCCTTGTATCGCTTGATCTATAGTGAAATTCGCTACTGCTCTCCTGTGGACGTAGATTTTTAGACCGAACCATGTAAATTCGGTGTCCGATTTATTTTCTTCTGTCTATATTATTGTTCGATCGCTCGCCCTATTGCAACAACTCGAACCAAAACGTGAATGAAGAGAGAAAGTATGAATAAGGCACCACATGATACATTGGATTTATTCATTGATGTGGATTAACATGTTAAAATAAAAAATTGATGTTTTAAGTGCCAGCATGAATGATCTAAGGGTAAGACACGCTTACCCAAATTGATAGCCTTAATGATATGTGGTCCTAAATTACTAACTTGTCTTGTCTCAGTTTAGTTAGCCAACTCGATAATCTAACTTTTGTAAAAGAAATATGAGGAGAAAAATATATAAGGATAAACTCCATATTCTTTATAATTGGAATAGAATGAACATTTAAGTCCTGATGCGCGAATCAACCTCCATTCTTGCTATTGAATAGGCATTCTCCTTCCCAAAAGCAAATCCAAAATAGGAATCGAGGGGGACCCTAACCAAAATTCCATTTCGCCTAATTTCATTCTACCATGCACAATGCCTTGTGGTGCACCGTATGTGATTCACTCATCTTAACAAGACCACAATGAATTAATCTAGGACCATCAGAATCGGCACACTTCTATCGATACAAGAATATCGTCCCATGACAATTTGGAGTGCTCGAGAAAAAAAAAAAAACAATACTTGCATTCTAGAGATTGAGCGATCATTACTTTCATTGATGAACTAATTTACAATATATACATAGGGTTTAGGGCTAAAACAATACAATGACAATTATACCCTTTATTATAAACCTCATCTACCAATACTCCCCCTCAAGTTGGTGCATGTAAACATGTCAACAACTTGTTTTTAAAATTACAAAATAAATCACATGTGACCGGTTTGGTGAACAAGTCTGCGAGTTGGAAGTGGCTAGGAACATGAAGAGTACGCAAAGTGCCATCCTAAATTTTTTCACAAACCAAGTGACAGTCAATCTCGATGTGTTTGGTGTGTTCATGGAAGGTAGGATCAGTGGCGATGCGGATGGCTGCTTTATTATCACAAAAAAGATAAGCAGTGGTAGTGTTGACGTGAAGATATGAGAGAAGCATGTGAAGCCATGTGATTTCGCATGCGGCAAATGCCATAGCACGGTATTCAGTTTCTGCTGAGGAACGAGCAACAATGGTTTGTTTCTTGGAACACCATGAGATGAGACAAGAACCAAGAAACATGCGGTAGCTAGAAACAGATCGTCGGGATGTAGAATAAGATGCCCAATCAGAATTTGTATAACCATTAAGTTGGAGAGTAGAATTGGGTGGGAAAAACAAACCAGTGCCAGGATCATGCTTAAGATATCGTACAATGTGAAGGGTGGCATTCCAATGGTCTTCATTAGGAGAGTGCATAAATTGACTAAGATGTTGCACTGCAAAAAGTAAATCTGGACGAGTTACTGTAAGATAGAATAATCTACCAATAAGTCGTCAATATGAACCTAGATCATTAAGAGTTGGGGAGGAGTTCAAAAATTGTATATTAGGTTCCATCGGAGTATCAACAGGACGTCCTCCAAGAAAACCAACATTAGACAAAATATCAAGAGCGTATTTCCTTTGTGACGAGAAAAGCCCTGACTTGGAACGAGAAACTTCAATGCCCAAGAAGTATTTGAGGGTACCCAAGTCCTTAATGCGAAATTGTGTATCAAGAAATTGCTTGAGAAGTTGAATCATGACTTCATCATCACCTGTGATAACCAAATCATCAACATAAACAAGGACAATAGTCAAGAGAGAGCCACGGACCAATGTGAAAGTGAATAGTCTTCTTTGGACTGTTGAAAACCAACATCAAGTAGTGCAGAAGAGAATTTAGCAAACCATTGCCTTGATGCTTGTTTAAAGCCATAGAGTGATTTCTTAAGCCGATAGACTAAATTCTCCCCCTTAGTATGAAAACCCGGTGGAAACCTCATGTAGACCTCTTCGTCAAGATCACCATGCAGAAAAGCATTATTCACATCTAATTGGTAGAGAGGCCAATGACAAATCGAAGCAAGTGCTAATCAAGTACGAACAGTTACCATTTTAGCAACATGCACAAATGTGTCATGATAATCAATTCCCTCTGTTTGAGTGTAACCCTTGGCAACGAGCCGAGCCTTGTAGCACTCAGTGGTCCCATCGGAATTATACTTGATTCAGTAAACCCATTTACATCCAATGGAATGTTTGTTAGGAGGAAGATGAACAATTTCCCAAGGGTCATTCTGTTCAAGGGCCTGTATCTCAAAAGACATTGCCTCCCGCCACTTGGGAAATTGACACGCAACGTCATAAGTTTCAGGTTCTTGTTCAGATGATATGGAGGCTAAAAAAATGCAATGATTGGGTGAAAAACACGAGTATGATAAATAGTTGGATAATGGATAAAGAGTACCTGATTCAGTGACCTTAGAATATGAAGAGGATTGATTAGAGGCCACAATAGCGTAGTGGTAGTCCCGAAGATAGCCGGGTCGACGGCGTTGCTGAGATGGTCGAGGCATGGCTTTAGGTTCAGTGGGTGATGGTGCAGCCGCGGGTGTAAGAGGAGGTGAGGCCGGTGCAAGTATTGGGGTAGAGGAAGGAGGGCATGTTTCACCAAGGTCAGGTATGAGTAATGGAATTACTGAGGTCTATTTGGTTGTGGTATGTTTGATTGTTTGACGAAAAGGAAAATCTTATTCATAGAAAACGACGTCGCGACTGGTAAAAGTTGTTTGGTCTTGAAGGTCATAAAGATAGTAACCTTTGTGTTGTATGGGATAACCGATTAGAACACATCGACGAGATCGGGGGCCAAATTTATTGGACTGAAGATGGCTGGTAGAAGCGTAGCATAATGAGCCAAAGACACAGAGATGAGAATAGGAAGGTGGTTTGCCATAAAGAAGGTGATACAGAGTTTTATTGTGTAAGAGAAGACTAGGTAGTCTATTAATGACATGAGCAGCAATTAAGACACAATCCCCCCAAAAGCGAAGAGGCATGCCAGAATGAAAATGCAATGCACAAGCAACATTGAGTAAGTGACGATGTTTACGCTCAACAACTCCATTTTGTTGAGGAGTGTGAGGGCAACTGCGTTGGTGGTGAACACCGTGGGCACAAAAAAACTCTTGTATGCGAGAGGAAAGGAATTCAGTCCTGTTATCAGATTGAACATTTTGGACTTTGGTTTGAAATTGAGTCTCAACAAAAGCAAAGAAGCGAATCAAAGAATCAATTGCATCAAACTTAAAAGTAAGCAAAAAAATCCAAGTATATCGCGAATAATCATCAACAATAGATAAAAAATAACATGTCTTATGTGTAAAATGAGAATAAGATCCCCAAATATCAACATGAATAAGTTCAAAAGGACATAAAGTAGTAATAGTACTAGACGCAAAAGACAAACGTTAAATGATAAGCATCACATGGACTTAATTGTTTTATTGGACTAAAACATAAAGTTTGTTGTTTTATTGGACTAAAACATAAAGTTTGTCACAAAATAGATAAAACTAACTCAGATGGATGTCCTAAGCGAGCGTGCCAAAGATGAGGTGAAGAGGTGGTAGTAGAAAGAACGGCATGTTTGGTAGGAATCTCCAAATAGTAAAGACTACCACGCTCATGGCCCTGACCAATGATCTTCTTCGTCAAGAGGTCCTGAAAAAGACAATGGTTAGGAAAAAAAGTGACCGAGCAGTTTAAAGTTTGAGTGAGTTTAGAGATTGATAATAAGTTGTATTTGAAAGAGGGAGCGCAAAGGACATTATCAAGGGAGATAGTTGGGGTAAGGGGGGCCGAGCCATGTGATGTCACAAGGACACCAACACCATTCGGAATCCCAATGGTGGGATGTGGAGAGGGATGGTGTGTCGGGTTGGTAAGGTGATGAGGTTCAAATGTGATGTGGTTGATGGTGCCAGTGTCAATAACCCAAGTATCGGAATTAAATGAGCCGAGAACATTACCTGAGAGGTTGGCTTTCGGGATGTTAACCTCTTGTAGCAAGCACATCAATTGCTTATATTGATCATTTGTGAAAGTAGGAGGTGTTGCATCAGAAGTATGGTTGGATTTGTTGTTCGCGAGCCGGGAGGAGGTAGATGATTGCCCACGGCGTTGCTTGTGGTTGGGAGGGAAGCCATGAAGTCGATAACACACATCTCGTGTATGTCCCAGGATGCCACAATGGGCACATCTTTCTCAGCCACGAGACGTGTTCGTTCATTTAGTTAGGTTGGCAAATGGAGCAGGAGTGCCAAGAGAGCTAGGTTGTCCATGGGATGAGGAATTTGTGTATGGCTGCGGAGCATGGTTGCCGTGAGTGCTAAGCAAAGTGCTGGTGTGGTTGAACACTTGACGGTCCGATTGGATATGACAGTGTGACTCATCTTGAAGAACTAGTGCATATGCACGTGTAACACTAGGTAACGGATTCATTAGTAAAATCTAACCGATAACATTAGCATACCTCGGATTGAGACCCCATGAGAAATTGAAACAAGTGCCGATTCTCTTGTTGTGTGGTGATGATAGAACAAGCCGAACAAGAGCATTGTGGTAACGGATCCAAATTATTCAATTCATCCTAGTAGCTTTGCAAGTTGTAGTATTTGGTCATGGCATTGTTAGATTGAGCAAGGGTGCATATCTTTTGCTAGAGATGAAAAACCCTAGGACCATTCGATGGCAAAAAGGGTTCTCGGAGATCGGCCCAAACATCTGCAACTGACACTGTGTAGAGAACTGTTGGCACTAAATCTGGATGGATGGAATTAAGAATCCAGGATAGGATCATATTGTTCACATGAATCCAGGACGCATAAGCAGGATCAGTTGTGGCTGGTTTTTTGAATTCTCCTATAACAAACACCATATTATTCTTGGCGGAAAGGACAATCTCCATGGCACGAGACCGATTGTTGTAATTGTCACCCGTAAGGACCATGTCGATGAGATTAGATCCAGGGTTATCAAAATGATACATAAAATAGGGGCTATCTGGCTGCTCATGTGCAGGAATTGTGGCTAAAGAGCTTTAAAGCTCAGTTGTCATGGTGACTTGAGGCCGAAAGAGAAAAACAATTTGGTTGAATAGAAGAGATCTCCAAGGCATTTACGAGAAAGTTGGAATAGATTGCGAGACGATAAGGAATGCAGTGGGCAAGAAATTGTCACTTAGAGTCTCGATTGGCACGCGAGTCAAAAGATTTGAAATTACTAGCCAAACCCCACTTGATTTCACATAATCAGGATGAGTTCGAGATCTGCGCTCTACAAATCTGGAGGAGTCAGGGGCCAGCGACCGAAAGAAACCCTAGCGCTCAATTGAAGCCGCTCCAGCAAAGGGAAGCATCAATGTCACGGCTTCTTCCCTGTAGCATCAATAGTAGATGATCGCGAATGAGAAGGCGAGAGAGAGAGAGAGATCGTGGTGACTTTGGACATGACGGACGAGCTCCAAGGATCACCGCTCCAAGGATCACCGCTCTAATACCATGTAGAGATTGAGCGAACATTACTTTCATTGATGAACTAATTTACAATATATATATAGGGTTTAGGACTAAAACAATACAATGACAATTATACCATTTATTATAAACCTAATCTACCAATATGCATACAATCACATGTTGCATCTCTCTCTCTCTCTCTCTCTCTCAATCCCTGCCCCGCGCGTCATCGCCACTCCGAAGAAGCATTAACAAAATATCAGTAGTCACGCAATAATGGAGGGCACTAATCGCCGCTCCTTTTTGAACGCTGTATTGTCGTGACTTAAAGCTTTCGCCTCAAATCTCATCGCGTATTTGCTCTCTCCCGTCCATGGCGCTTAAAAGAAAGGGTCTCCGAGCTCGAGAAGATATTAAAGCGGGACATATCATCCTCATGAATCGTGATTTTCTAAACGACCTCTGTTGTCGCGGCTGAGAAAGACTGAACAGCCGAAATCCCACATCCAACCACCCATTAAAGCTAACATCTTTTGATTGCCAGAAGGGTCCCAGAAGAGAGAAGCCTCGCAGATTGATAATGGCTTTTATATAAATGCAGCGTGGGTTTCGAGTGGGATTCACGTACCCACATGCACATTCGCTAATCCCAGGGCTCTGCTCCTCCTCGTCAGCATCTCCCCTTCTCTCTCTCTCTCTTTCCCTCAATGGAAGGTGACGAGGTGAGGCCCTTCCCTTCCCCCTCCCCTTTTCTTTTTTCTGAGGTCTTCTTTGGGTCGGCAGCACGAGGGCGAGTTCGAGTTTTAGTGATGTCTGAGTCTGACACCGACGGTGTGGTCATCAAGCATGTTCTTGTTGTGGAGGGCATCATATTCTCCTGAGAAAAAAAATAAAATTGTCTCGGGCATGTTGGGGAGATGATGACGGATTTTACCTCGAAAAGTTTCTGTTGGATTTATTCGTATATAATCCTGAGACATTGGGATTAAATTTAGCGTTGGGGTTGAGTCCTTTTTTCGGATGGGGGTTCGCGAGAATTTCTTCCACTTTCTCCACCTTTTTTCTGGGTCCTCTGTAAGAATGTGATTCTGATTCTGTCCTTGTACAACTCACGCCCATGTTGCAGATTCTGTGTTAGGCTTGGGTTCACTTCCGTCCCTTAAAGCCAAGAGATCGTTTTTTGATCTGCAAAGTGGAGAAGATTTGGTCTTGCAGCTGCTCTCGCTCTCTCCCCCAAGGGTACGCACCAGCAACTTCTCTGTTATTCCAAGTACTTTCGCCCTCTTTCCAGTTTACAAGGACTTTCCTTGAGATCATTTTCTGGGAGGTTTTGTCATGAGAAGGACCCAGCCGTAAAAAGAAAGAGACCTGGTTTTGGCTCTCCTTGTTCTCCTATTGCTGTTCTGCAGCAGAGAGGGGCCAGGACTTGGCGGGTTGTCTCTTTGGTTTTCAGTTTCTGTTTGCGAAAAATCATTCCTGTAGAACTGTACAGCTTCCTTTCGACAATTTAAGTTCCTACGAGAACAAGCAGATGTTGCCCACCCAAAAAAAAAAGAGAGAGAGAAGGCAAGAACAAGAACTGCAAGAATGCTGTGGTCTTTGCCACAGGAAACAGGGACTTTGGTCCCTGCTTGTTGCTCTGAAGTTGCAGTCAAAAGGATCTTTGCCACTTGTCCAATGTGGAAAGGGTCTTATTTTGCATGTTTGACACGATTTATTTTTTCTTTTCTTGACCTGAGGTGATCTCAATATATCTTTATTTCCTCCTTCTATTTGCTGATGAAGAAATTTTCTTCCTTGCAATTATTAAAAATGCCTCCTTTCCTCATATGCGAGTGCCATTTTGCAAAGCCTTTTGGCTCTGTTTCTGTTCCTGGAGTCCTCAGGCAAAAAAGTTTGCCATACGGTTACTCTTTTGTTTTAGCTACGTCAGCTTCAGCTTTTCTAGTGACGTCATCCTCTTTTTTCCTTTCCACTGATGATTAATTAAACACTTATCTGAATTAAAAGATCAAATAGATTATTTTATTACATCTGCATGGATGGTGGTTATAAACAATCCTTTGTGTGGGGTTAGCTCAGAATGGACCCTCATAATATAAAAATGTGCTTCAAGCAATTGTCTAGACATTTCCATTGGGACAGGGTTTCTTATTGATCTCATACTTTGGCCAGACTCTCTCAGATAAGACTCTTTGGACCCAATTATGCAAAAAATGGTAGCCCATTTAGACTGTTGAGCATGATGAGATCACAAAATGTCTTGCCTCCTTAGAAAATCTTCAAGCACCCCTTACATATTCATCTTTACTCTTCATACAGGGGCTCTTCTTTAAGCCTGCCAATTTTGAGTAATGTAATGGCAACTCTCTTGGTTTCTGTCAAACTATCGTTCAATGGCTGCTTTTCAGTCTGGTGAAGGTTATATTTGGTCATGCCACATGAGAGAGAGAGAGAGAGAGAGAGAGACGTTCCTGGAGCAGACCAATGCTAAATTGTTTAATGAAATGGCACTCGAGATTGAAGCTTGAAAGCAATAAGTGAGCATAGAAATTAGAGACTGATATTACGGGGATGAGGGTGCAATCAGCATGGAGTCAGATGCTAAGGCATAATTTACAATATACTGGGACAGAACAGATAGACCTCGATATATGGATTAACGTTGGTCTTTTGCTTTGGTAATTAAAGATATCTGAAGGGAACAAGATCAGATTTAGATCAGCTCAGGATCTCACAGATTGAAGGTATAGCAAAAAGTCAAGCATAGTTCTCACTGATAATATATAGATAAAACAATCAGCATATGCTTAATATAAATCTCCTCTTCATTGGTGAACGAAGTGCTTTAAGTCTGACTTCGAATTCTGCACATGCCAAACTGCTCGAGCAGTGGATTCATTGAAAAGGTCAGGGTGTCTTAGAAGTCTATGCAATGTTCTGTATTTAGGTGGATTATTGAGAAAGGAAGCGAGTGCTCCTGTTTGCATATTGTTCTTCAAGCACATCACACTCATATTAGTAAGAGATTTGACTTTTGTTATTCACCTCTTTTCCAGCTAAGCTTATTGGATTAATTCCCAATTTTCCTCCATAAACAGCATTTACAATCTCACTGCGTCTTCTCTATTGTGCTTTGAGCAGAAAACATGAATGCATTAGCAGCTACCAATAGGAACTTCAAGCTAGCGGCTCGGCTGTTGGGGTTGGACTCTAAGCTTGAGAGGAGCTTGCTTATTCCTTTTAGAGAAATCAAGGTAATTGGTTCTGTTTCAGACACTTTTTTCGTCTGCCATACAAATGAATACATCAAGACACAGCCAGATTCTGGGTGCTTCCATGCAGTAGACTTGTGATTTATTTTATTTCTTTCTTTCGAAGAAGCAGCATAGAATGACCTGACGGATTATGCAGGTTGAGTGTACTATTCCCAAAGATGATGGAACACTGGCTTCCTATGTCGGATTCAGGGTTCAGCATGACAATGCTAGGGGCCCGATGAAGGGAGGAATCAGATACCACCCAGAGGTTCTCTCTCTCTCTCTCTCTCTCTCTCTCTCTCGCACACATATACAATCCTCTGTCCGTTTGTGTCTGCATTTGTGAAATACCAATCGATGGTAAAATCCATTTGCATAACAAGCCAGAGCTGTTCTCCTCACTTGCAACTCCTGCTCATTATTGAGCGTCAGTCTCAGGGTGCTATCAGACGACTTCCATAATTTAAGTATATGTGCATCTGGATCATCCCGTTTGCCGTTTTCTCCATCTATATCATGTCTGTGTGGATAAATAGCTATCAAATTTGAATGTCTAGCCATTTTTGCTAGAGTTAGGCATTGAGGTTATGTATTTATATTTAGGTTGACCCAGATGAGGTGAATGCTTTGGCTCAATTGATGACATGGAAGACAGCAGTAGCAAATATACCGTATGGCGGAGCTAAAGGCGGCATAGGATGTGACCCTGCAGAATTGAGCATCTCTGAGCTGGAACGCCTCACCAGAGTTTTCACCCAGAAGATACACGACCTGGTTGGAGTCCACACTGATGTTCCAGCACCTGATATGGGAACGGGTCCTCAGGTTGTGCAATCACAATGCATTATCATATATGAACTACTTTTTCACCATCTCCTCTTGAAAGTATCATTCATTCAGATGGACTCTTATATCAGTTATTGGTTCCCATGTTTGAGAACAGACGATGGCATGGATTCTGGATGAGTACTCGAAATTTCATGGCTACTCCCCTGCGGTAGTGACTGGAAAACCAATCGTAAGCTGATTTACTAAAATCACACCTCTGTAGTCTTACCTCAAGTGAATTTGTGTTAATGCTGTTACTCATTTCCATCAGTAGTAGACAGTTCAATTACCTAAGTTTGCTACAATCTGAAATTGCAGCTCGTGTTGTTCTAAACTTTATTCCGAAGAATACACCATCCAGAAGTACTAGGGAAGAAAAACTGCGAGTATAGATTTCAATGATGAGCTATCAGGATTGTATTGAACATGTTTGTTCTGATCATATATTGTGTTTTATCCAATTTAGGATCTTGGTGGATCTCTAGGGAGAGATGCAGCTACTGGAAGAGGAGTTCTTTTTGCAACTGAGGCCCTGCTGAATGAATATGGAAAGAGCATCTCTGGGCAGCGGGTTGTTATACAGGTGTGAGTTATGTACTACAAAGGTGCTAACAATTGATAGTTGTGCCAAGGGATTACAGCGATGTCTAGCAAATTTCTCTAGCCAATAGCACCCAAAATGAGTAAACTACGTATATAATTATGAAGTAGTAATATGTTTTTCCTTCAGGGTTTCGGTAATGTGGGTTCATGGGCTGCCCAACTCATCAGTGAGAGTGGTGGAAAAGTCGTAGCTGTAAGTGACATTACAGGAGCCATCAAGAACAGCAACGGAATTGACATTCCGGCCCTACTCAAGCATGTCAAGGAAACAAGAGGAGTCAGAGGTTTCCACGGTGCCGACGTGATAGATCCCAAGTCAATATTGGTTGAAGATTGCGACGTTCTCATTCCCGCCGCCCTAGGTGGTGTCATAAACAGGTATTTATCAGTGCAAGAGACACTATGTACAGCCCCTTCTAATTTCAAATAATGAGCAATTTGCTGCTCACTCTGCCTTGAACAAGGAACGCCATTCAAATTATCCTGTTTAGAACACTTGAGTTCCATTAGTTTGCTCATGCAATGCCTTTGAACTTGATGGTTGTTAATCTGAATCGTAATTGTTGATTTCTGCCTAAAGAATGCCCATTTGATTCAATTGAAGGGAAAATGCAAATGACATCAAGGCCAAGTTTATCATTGAAGCGGCTAACCATCCGACTGACCCTGAGGCTGATGAGGTTAGTCAATGGTCAGGAATCCATAAGAACACGAGAACGCAATGTCATCGACTTGATTAACAGCTTCTTTCGTACTGTTTTCCAGATCTTAGCGAAGAAAGGCGTGGTCATCCTTCCCGACATATATGCAAACTCTGGTGGAGTTACCGTCAGTTACTTTGAGTGGGTCCAGGTATCACTTGCCGAATGTTCTAGTTTATTGTGTCACAAGATTAGTAGCTTACGAACAGTTTCTATACCACTGTATATTCCGTAAATTAAGTAAGAAACACAAACCATATGTGCTTGGCCAAGGATAGAAGACCACTCTATCTAGGGTTTTAACAAACCAAGGAGCAAATTCTAGAGTTGCTTTTTATGTGATTCTTGCCCTATCTTTTGGATTGCAGAACATACAAGGTTTCATGTGGGATGAAGAGAAGGTGAACGATGAGCTGAGGACCTACATGACCAAGGGCTTCAAGGCGGTGAAAGAGATGTGCAAGACCCACGCCTGCGATCTCCGCATGGGCGCCTTCACTCTCGGGGTCAACCGCGTTGCCCGGGCCACGGTCCTCCGGGGCTGGGAGGCCTGAAGATTTGCTGCCCACCCGAAATAAGGAAAAAAGACAGCAGGCTCTACTTCATATTCAAGCTCCTTTGAATTGCCATCTTGATATTTTGTCAAGTGGTTTTATTTTGCTGTGATTTGTGTTTTTGACTTCATCTGAGACTCTGAGCGAGAGTGAGGAGATCAAATTCGGTTGTACTTTTGCCTTTTATGATCAGTTGATCACTAGAGTGGCAAGGTTCATTCCCGCTCTAATAATGCCTGGATAGATCACGTAGTAATTTGCAATTGCGGGACAGGCGAAGAAAATTCCATTCGGGTAACTGTTTTAACTGTCAATAATGTTTAGAATTGACATGCTCTCCGTTGGCAGTATGTAGGAAGTACACAGTCAGTTCGGTTCGCTGCGCACTGATGAGGAAATTAATATGTCGTGTTTCGACTGGAGAGCAAATAGTTTCCAAAAGTGCTTGGTTTATAGCTTTTACCCTTTTCTGATCAAGTCCCCATAGTCTTAGATTGTCTAATCATCCTTGTTTTACTTTGATAAATATCCTTGTTTTACTTTTATAAATTTTGTAATCCAACTAATTTCAGTCGAGGAGTCATTAGAAGATGCACAAGTATAGGTAATTAGAACACGCGGATGCCCACGTGGATGTGTATGGAAAAATTTAGCCAATATGAATGCCTGTGCGAACATATAGTTGTACCATTACTTTAGTAGGATTTGGCCAAATTCAATATTGGAGAGACTTGATTAGAAAGTTAGTGAAATTGAAAGAATTTGATCAGGATTATGGAGTGGAGTCTCATGGCCTCCATGGCTATTGCATCTCGAGCTCGAAGCCCTAGCGGCCATGGCTGCCATGGCAACAAGCTCGAAGTTGGAGCTTGAGTTAGCAATGGTCGATTGAGCTCGAGTCGGCTTTGCAAGACAGTGGTGAGCGGTGTTGCCGATGTTGGCAACGTTGGGGCTGCTTTTAATTTTTAATTTTTTTTAAAAATTTTTTTAAAATTTTTTTAAATTTTTTTTTTTTTTTTGTGTTCATCTAATACATATCGGATTGAGTGGCCATATCAACCTTTCGATAATCGATGTGAACAACAATTGGTCGAAAAAAAGTCGAGATAAATCAAAGTTTGACTGGTGTAAGTTTTTTAAAAGTATGAGGATGATTTGGGATTTCAGACGAGATCAAAGACTACTTATGCTTTTTCACGTTAATTTGGATCACAACCATATGAGATCAAATTGCAAATTCCATCTCCTTCGATAAATTTAACGTGCTGGGATCCTTTTCCTTATGTAAATGCACGCTCAAATCGGAGAAAACAAAGGAAATGTACTCTTACCATTATTTCCTATGGTATGTTTTGCTAAAAAGAGACCTGAAAATAAGATACCTTTTTATGTGATCATGTATTTTACTCATATTTTGGTTATTTTGCATTTTTCATATTTATATTAAGAAAAGACTGATTGCTCAGATTTAAGTGTACCTTACAATTTGATTTCTAATTTGCCATCCATGACTTTGGGATCAATCGCATTTATACTCGATTGTCAAGTTTAGAAATAAACATGATGCGTGTGTATATATATAGACATCCCAATTGGTGAATTACAATTAAAGAAAATAAAAAGAAAGATGGCGGGCATGGAGGAGAAGTGGAAGGGAGTGCCGTTTTACGACTTTTTTTACCCCAAGAATCCCCCAAGACCGTGACCATCAGGGATCTTCAGGCTGCTTCTTCTCATTCTTCTTCCTCTTCCTCCAAATCCGAATCCAAATCCTAGGGCAAAACACAGCCGTATGCCTAAAATCCTCATACCAATTCAATAGAGAATACGAGTGAGCATGCATACTGTCAACTTTACGATAAAGACGCTCAACCCAGTTAGGGACACGACGATGGTGGCAGCGGCTCCCGCTCCAGTTGGCTCTCCCTCGGTAAGGATCTCTTTTACTGTTGTGAAAAAAAAATTCTTTCCTAGACCGGATTCGTGGTGGCACGGTCCAAATCTGAGCCACCTAGCCATGTTAGTTGACCCGAATTCTTCCCCGGCAGCATAACTTTGACATGACCTAAACTAGTGCACATTTTGCCTTTCGGCCTTACTTGGCTGGCGGCTCTTCGGCCAGGCCCATGATCACAACCCACGTTCCTTCTATTTTTGGTTGGATTAATTCATATGATACTTTTACCTCTTTAATTGGTTAGTCAATTACCGATGGAAATCTTATATCTTTGGTGCTTGTGTCGTCATTAGTAAAAGTAAAAAGTAGAGACACTCAAGTGATGGAGAGAAAGTACGGACTTTTAAATAGGATTCTAATTTTCATTTGGTCATTAAATAATGTTCTATGATCTAATGATAGATCACTTTATTGATATGAACAAGTTGGCTTATGGAGAATATTCTCTCGCCAATTTTTGTTTTGTATTATTTAATATGTTCTTCTAACTCCTTTTAAGATTCATTGTAATAAATTTAAATTCATCAACGTCATATGTACATTCTCATCCGAAACGAAAGATCATAAGTGTGGCATGTACTCAATCATGAAGATCACCTAAGATCAACCATCCAAACACAAATTGTATATTTCATCTTCCTTTATTAAACGTGGGGAGCTCATCTTCTATGATAGACCCACGAGAAAATATTAAGTGGTTAGCAACTATCACGTCATCGGTTGACCTGACGTATATGCTCCACTAAAAAAGCTACATCTGTCCGGTGACCTGGAATATGTAGGAATTGAAAAATTAAAACCGAAAGGGCTCGGACTCTCTTCTCTCTCTCCTCTGGCCAGCCACTGATACAAGGAATAATAAATGCATTGTCCCCGCTCAAAACCCTCTCTCTCATCTTTTCAATTTTTTAAGCTATGCCTTCGTCACCAGCTCTCTCTCTCTCTCTCTCCTCTTTTCAGAGAAAATGCTTGCTGGTTTCTCACCGATCAACAAGAAGATGACGTTTTTCTTCGTCCATCTTCTCCAGAAAATCGAACGTTGTAGCGATTTCCATTAACGCAGATTAAGCAACAGGTGTAACCTCGAATGACCAGCGCCAGGAGAGTGTGAGATTATTTGCAATCTCCAAAAAGAATTTGGTTGGAAGCTTTAGGTTGTTGACTTTAGCTGTCAAAGCCGGAATGAAAAAACGGTAATGAACTTGTGAAAATTTTTGTTCTGAAACAAATTTTGGGAATGGGAAGGCTCGATTCTCCAAATATTTTCTTTTGAAGTGAAGCTAAGATGCCAAGAAGGTGACTACCAAGAATTTTCCTAAGAAACGGTGCTAGACAAGGCCAACTGACAAAGATGTTCTTCCTATTTCTAGATCCTCATTTTAAAGAGAAAAATCACTGTCGTAGGGTGATTAGCCCTCACTTGCTAGACGAGTATGCATATACTCTGGCTATTGGGGGCATAAATTACACCATTACAGATGTTGAAGAATTGGGTGAATGGATGAAGGACTGTTTGGAAAACCATCCCATGTTCGAAGCACTGACGGATGAAGAACTCATGAACAATCCGGTGGTGAAGCTATTGACCAGCACGACCGAGGAAGGCCAAAATGTTGCCAGGAATGGTGGGCAGACATTTCAAGCAATATGCAGACGCATTGCCCCATCTCTATGATAGAAATCAACTAATGGCTCTATGTGTTTTGGGACCACTTGGGTGAACTTTCATGCATTTTTTGGGATCCTTTGAAAGATAGAGATATTTTTTATAATGCAAAAGAGAAATTGCATACCTGCTTCTTCATTACTTATCATGCCTTCCTTTTCTTGGTCTCTCGCCATTCTGTACTTTGTAACAAATGGCGGTAGGCAGAGACTCGTCGGGCTTCGAGCGTGTTCTCGTACTATCGATGGACTTGAAGAGCTCCGAGAAGTTGCCCTTCCCAAACCCTCCGCACCCGCCCTTCTGATACTATTTCCCGCGATCGTCCGTAAGCATGCACCCCACTCTTTGTATGATCTCTATGAATATAGTGGTCCTGCACAGTCAGGCAGCAAGAGAAGCCAGATGAACAACATCAGAGAGGAGGACCAGCAGCGTGCACCCCATTCTTTTTGGAGACTGCGAATAATCTCCCAAAATTTCTTTCGGAACAAAATTTTTCACGAGTTCATTACCGTTTTTTCATTCCGGCTTTGACAGCTCAAGTCAGCAACCTAAAGCTTCCAACCAAATCTTTTTTGGAGACTGCGAATAATCTCCCACTCTCCGGGCACTGGTCATCCGAGGTTACGCCTGTTGCTTGATCTGCATTAACGGAAATCGCTACAACGTTCGATTTTGTGGAGAAGATGGACGAAGAAAAATGTCGTCTTCTTGTTGATCGGTGAGAAACCAGCAAACATTTTCTCTGAAAAAGGAGAGAGAGATATAGAGAGCTGGTGATGAAGCCATAGCTTGAAAAATTGAAAAGATGAGAGAGGGGTTTTGAGCGGGGACAATGCATTTATTATTCCTTGTGTCAGTGGCTTGCTAGAAGAGAGAGAAAAGAGCGTCCGAGCCCTTTCGGTTTTAATTTTTCAATTTCTACATATTCCAGGTCAGTGGACAGGTATCGTCTTTTCAGTGGAGCATATACGCCAGGTCAGCCGATGACGTGGTAGTTGCTAACCACTAAATATTTTCTCGTTCGGAAGGAGAAGGGACGCATACGCTCCGTGTTAGACTCTGTGATGCCCGATCCGGGCTTCTTGAAAAGTTAATATCATAAAAATCTCAAATTAATATATATAATAAATTTATTATAAATTAATTTTTTAATCACAAAAAAATTAAGATTGATACAACTTTGATAAATTAATATTTACCGTCAAATTACTAAATTTGATGACATACGACTGACAAGTGTATCGGTTTGGATTTTATCATCTGTTTGTCATAGATATATCGATTTATAATTTTTCGTGATATTAATTCACCATAACAAATACTACCGAAAGATAAATTCTTCACAGATTTGAAGTTCTGTGGTCACAAATTAATTTAGAGTAAATTTATCGTGTGTATTAATTTGAAGTTTTTAATGATAAAAAAATTAATTTAAGATAAATTTATCATATGAATATCAGTCTAAGATTTTTTTATGGTAAAAAATTTAGTTTGGGATGTCCTGATATTAATCTTTTATTAAGTGATACTAAGACAAAATCCAATTTATAGACAGATCTTGAGCAATCCTTGCCATCTTTGAATTCGTTTCAGCTTTTAAGCTTTGTCCGAACACTGATCTGGAGAGAGAAAAAAAAAGGAAGAGAAGGAAGAGATAAGCTGCACGTCGTTTCCTAAACCCGGGGCAAATTTCACAAGAGGTGAAAAAGATTACCTTACAAAAAACCCTTAATCGCACGGTCAGCATTAGTCCAAGGCCTCTTCATAATTAAAATCGTCCCGTCCCTCACGCCTTGTCACTTGCTTTTTCATTGGCATTGCGACTCTCCCCTCTCCTGCGTCTTTCTCGATCGTCTTCTTCGTTCTCTCTCTTGATCCAATAAAAAAACATATGCAACTTATCTATGAGTTTTTCTCCAACAAAGAAAAGAACATTATTTACCAAAAGACTATCTAAAAATCATTCATATTGCGCTTCATCTATGTGAGCCTGACACGACACTTTAAGTTACTTAAATCGCAAAAATCACTTCATGTGACTAAACACTGGAATAGCTTAATAGGCAATGCAAGAGATAAGGTCAGCCGGTTTCATTGGACCAGTTTTTTTTTTAATCAATGGAGTATGATGATGATATTCTTTTTCCTCTTTATGCTTAATAAACACCAATTTGTTAGAATTCATGATCAAAAGATAAACACATTATCCAAATCTCAATAGGAAAAAGTAGGAAACACACGCATAGGGAGAGAGCAAAGTGTATCCAAGTAAAACGTCCTGATGTGCTCGGCATAGACCTTGTAGAACCAACTGCCTGATAATCCAACTTAAAAGAAAAGAAAAATGACTGCAATCTTCAAATACTCAGTCCACAATGTGACTCTAGATTCGATATCTATAAAGCATATAAAGTTCTTCCAACTCCACATCAAACATCTTATTCTAACTATTTGGAGAGGGAGGAGATGATGGCATCCATGTAGCGCTCCATGCCAATCGGCTTCTCATTAACACTAACTTTTTAGTGGTTTTCTCATGACTGCAAAAAGATAATACAACACGAGTGTGGAAACTGAATGCATAAAAAACCGCAATAATGCATTTCTTTGTTTCATCAAAGACTATACCTCTAATTCCTCGGATGGATCCTTCACCTTGTCTGCAATCTCATCTTATTTGGTTGGAGAAGCTAGGGAGCCATCATAAGTTGCTCCTCAAAACTGGGGTTGGTTCAAGCAAGGCAACAAAAGATCACAGAGTACCGCTGAACAACATCAAGACTAGTCATGTTCTGCAATGAACATATTATTGGTGACAATCATGCAACTTCTTTAAATCAGTTTGTGGAGTCACAGCTGTAGTGACATGGTTGATATACCTAGCTATATATCCTATCCATTTGTTCAAAAAAGAAAAAAACATCCATCTAAGGAGTGACATCATTGAATGATCAAACCAGCTCAGTAGAAATCTATTCGAATTACTAACATGCGAAAGAAAATTTTTTCAAAAGCATCTACGTCACAACTAAAACATACCTTGCCGAAATATTTTGGTCTGAGTTGAATTAAGTTTCTCAGGTGATTTAGGGCAAGAAAAGTTATCTTGCCGAAATATTTTGGTCTGAGTCGAATTAAGTTTCTCAGGTGATTTAGGGCAAGGAAAGTTATCTTGCATGAACAGGATGGCGCAATTTATGCCAAAAATATTACATAAAGTTAGACAAAGCAGAGAATAACATCATAGCAAAAATGTTACGTATACCTTGATAATATCGTCAGCCTTCTCCAATCACTTTACAAGACCAGCCTAGCAGCAAATCTCAGCAGCTTTTTGGTTACAAGGAAGACCAGCCGGAGCCGCACCTCTCGTAGGCCTCGTTCAACAAGTCGCCACCGGTGTCGCTGCAAGTCAACCCCTCCGCTTCCTTCGGCTTCTTCACATGCAGAGCCTTCGGCCGCCAAAGCCGTCTGTTCAGCACCACTCCATACATCCTCTCCACTGAGGATCTGGATAGGCTTGCCACTGAGCTCGAAATAGCTAAGATCACGCTCACCACCCGCACCCGCCGAGTACAAAAGCTAGAGATTCAAGGCAGCATGGTTCGTTGGACGGCGGCCTCCATCATCCGTCGGAGGAAGAGCAAAGATCAAAGCGGTAATGGAGCGTTTAGCATCACTTCGTACACCCTCTCCACCAAGGATCTCGACGGGCTCGCCACCAAGCTTGAAATAGTCGAGACCACGCTCACCACCTGCACTCACTGAGTACAAAAGCTAGCGATTCAAGGTGGTGTGGTTTGTCGGACGGTGGCCTCAGTCGTCCGTTGGAAGAAGAGCAAAGAGCAAAGCGGCAATGGAGCAATACTGGAACGATTTTTTAATGGAGAGAGGGAGAAGAGGGAGGGAGAGTTTCCTTATGGCATTCAATTTTGTCGTGGGAAGGAGAGAAGAAATTGTGTGAAGGAATCCTTCGGTCAATTTATTGACCGAGCAGTGGGACAAGATAAGACGGCTTTCTGGAGGAGGAGGGAGAACCCCAATTTTTGCAGCGCTTCTTTTTGGAGAGAAAAGAAACGAGCTCTGGTTCAGCGTGGCCACCGGCGGCACGTGTTGCCCAATGGATGAACTTTGATGATAACACACTGAAATTAGAGCTACGCTTGATATTTTCTGTTAAGTTCTTGATCGTGAATGTTGTACTTCTGGCATAGGTTAATGAAGGCGCAGACTGTTGGCGATACCTCCAACCTGGAGTTCATGAGAAGCGGAAGAGTGTTTGAGATCAATCCAGATCACCCAATTATTAAGAACCTGAATGTATGGCTCTGGTTGTCTGTGTTTTTTGATCTTTTGCACCATTCAGTTAAAAGTGGTGTCCGATGCATCTTCACCCTCATAATGCTTCCTTTGCAGGCTGCCTGCAGGAATAGCCCTGATGATGAAGACGCATTGAGGGCAACTGATCTTTTGTATGATGCAGCATTAGTCTCCAGTGGTTTTACTGTGAGTACCCATGGGCTTCCTATCTCGAATATTCAGTCATTCCTGTAAACATATAATCCAATGAAAGCTCATTGAGCATTAGATAGAGGGACACAATGTACCGCTTTCTTTGAGGGCGGTTCCTCAAACAACAGCCAGTATAAGCAGCTTGATGCAAAATAGCCTCTTATGATTTTGCTTGATTCGCTGACATGTTGATATATTTATGTGTATGATGATGTCTTCTCTTCCTCTCCAGTCGTTCCTCAACATGCCATGTCTGTTTTCATCATCCACGGTCTTTTATGTTGGCCTTTCCATGTTGTGTGATTGTGGGCGGTGATTCTCGGGTACTTTCCCTGGGAAAAAAGCTCTGATGATGTCGTGTAGCTTTAAATTATATTTCATATACGCCTCTTTACTTGTCTCTCCCTTCAGGATTATGAGAAGTTTTGGGACAACTATGGTAAATACCTGAAACTTGGATGCATTGAAAATCGTGAAAACCACAAAAGGATTGGACCATTGTTAAGGTTTTTCTCCTCGCAAAGTGAGCATGACATGATCAGCTTGGATGAGTACGTGGAGAACATGAAACCTGAGCAGAAGGATATTTATTATGTCGCAGCGGACAGTGTGACTAGCGCTAAGAATGCACCTTTCCTGGAGAAACTTCTCGAGAAGGATCTTGAAGTACGTAATTTTTGTTCTTCACCTTGTTAATAATCGTCATTTTCCTTTTTTTTCTTTGTTCAATGATGGAATGTTGGGGTGCTCCTTTATAGGTTTTGTTCCTGGTTGAGATGGTGGGCACGGCTCTTTCTGGCAAGTGGTTATCTGCGCCGGGGGTTCAGTCTGCACCAGCTGGATCACAAACTCCAGGGACAGTAGAGGCCGAGGCGTTGATCAGAGCGAATCGAGTACAGCTCGAGATCCTTGTTTCTATAAATACTGGAATTCAGGCATTTTTACATCCAAATATCAGTCTCTCCCAGACTTCTCTTATCGAAGTGTTTGTGTATAAGAGATGCCGAAATATTGCTTGCCAAAACCAGCTTCCTGCTGATGATTGCACCTGTGAGATATGCATGGGCAGAAATGGTTTCTGCAACCTCTGCATGTGCGTCATATGCAACGAGTTCGATTTTGAGGTGAATACCCGTCGGTGGATCGGCTGCGACTTGTGTTCTCACTGGACTCATACTGATTGTGCCATTCGTGATGGACAAATTTGTATGGGGCCCTCTGTTAAGATTGGAGCAGGCTGGAGTGAAATGCTTTTCAGGAGTCGAGCATGCAATCGGACATCCGAACTGTTAGGTTGGGTGAAAGACGTGTTCCAGCACTGTGCCCCAGCCTGGGACCGCGATGCTCTTACCAGGGAACTTGATTTTGTCAGTCGAATTTTCAGTGGAAGTGAGGATCAACGAGGTAGAAATCTCTTCTGGAAGTGCGGGGAATTAATTCAAAAAATGAAGGATGGCCTAGCGGAGTCAACAGCATGCAGGGCAATACTGATGTTTTTCCAAGGTATCCTTTATGCGGCTGTTCTAGTAAAATAACAAGTAACTTTTTAATCACATGAACATTTACTCTGCAGTGATAATGTGGAGTAATTACTCCACGAAGCTTGCTCCTCACCTTACTCTGGATGCACAACAACATCACACGTACACTATACATTGGATGCCTCCCATCCTTGACTGTTGCTTAGTTGGATATCGATATTGTTTTGCATTACAAGTACTACTAACTGCAAAAGTGAAATGATTTCATCTTGCAAGTTTTAGGAAACAAGGCCTGTCTATAGTATAGCAGAACTCTCCTTATTTCTTTTTGGGCTATTGCTCTGGACAGTAGCTTAGTAGGTACTATTACTTCTTTGTCTGCAAAGCAATGAAAACTCATCTGAGAACTTATTGCATGGATTCACACCTTGATGCAACCTGTAAAATGGAACTTTTGACGCTTTCTACTGATCTTGTCTGCCTTCTTATGGTGTAGACACTTAGAAACCTGCCTAAACCTGAACTCTCTTGAGAATTAGGCTGTGTATTTCTCTCTAGTAATGATGATATTGATTGTGTCGCATCTTAATGAAGACCTTGAGGGTGAGTCTCCAAAGAACCTGGAAAATGGGGAAGGTGGACGATTGATAGCTCCACACGAGGCGTGTGGCCGAATTGCCGAGGTGGTGCAGGAAGCCATAAAAAAAATGGAAATGGTTGCTGATGAGAAGATGAGGATGTTTAAGAAAGCTCGCTTGGCTCTTGACGCTTGTGACCGGGAGCTCGAGGACAAGGCCAGAGAAGTGAAAGAACTGAAGATGGAGCGGCAAAAGAAGAAACTCCAGATTGAGGAGCTCGGAAAGTGTTAAAAAAATTTTGGACGTGTGCGCTGCGTGCGGAAGCATGGTTTTAATATTAGTTATAGTTTTTTGTTAATGATGTGTGTGCAAGTGTATGATATAATTTGTAGTGGATGGACAAGGGATAATAAAGGACAAAGAACATGGGATATGAGAAATAGTTTCATTAGTTGGATAAAATAATTTTGATAGTTGAAGGAGGCGTTGGTGAGAGAGAGCTACATGATGTGGGTTTTATGGTTAGCTCTCACACCAAAATATGGAGCACTTGCTCCTTTATATAGGTTTCCAAAGTAGGTGGATGAAGTCTCTAGACTTCTCTACAAATAGCTACTAACATAAGATGGAGAATTCTAGACTTCTCTTGAAGTATGGACTTGTCTAGACTTCTCTTGCTTGTTCTAGGATTTTCTTTGATGCTTGGCTTTTGCTTGCTTGCATTCCCATGTCAATCTTCTAGATTCAACTAGCAATCTCCATTCTCAACAATTCTAAAAGGTTCTCACCTTCATGATTAAGTTAGTAGTTTCTAGATATTTTTAGAGAAAATGGATCATAATTTCCAACACTCCCCCTTGATCCATTTTCGGGATAATCCGGACTTGTGTTGTAAAGTCTCGGACATACCTTGAAATTTCTCTTGTAATTTGTCCCATGCCTTTTATGTCGTCTTCATTCCATGATCCCTTGTATCCTTTTGTCGTGTACATAATGACTTTTCTTCAACGATGTCCCATATGTCTCGGGGCATCAAAATGCTCTTAGTTGTAGTTGTTAGCTCGGGCTCGCTCGACTCGGCCCGGCTTTGGTTCCGCTCGCTTCGGCTCGGCTCGTTGGCTCTCGCTCGGGCTCGGCCTTTGATTCGGCTCTAGCTCCGGCTTCGGCTCGTTGGCTCTCGCTCAGGCTCGGCCTTTTAGTTGAGGATGGTGAGGACAAACGCCCATAACCATCCGATAACCCCGGCTCGATACCATGTTAAAAAAATTTTGGACGTGCGCGCTGCGTGTGGAAGCATGGTTTTAGTATTAGTTATAGTTTTTGTTAGTGATGTGTGTGCAAGTGTGTGATATAATTTGTAGTGGATGGACAAGGGATAATGAAGGACAAAGAACATGGGATATGGGAAATAGTTTCATTAGTTGGATAAAATAATTTTACAATAGTTGAAGGAGGCGTTGGTGAGAGAGCTACATGATGTGGGTTTTATGGTTAGCTCTCACACCAAAATATGGAGCACTTGCTCCTTTATATAGGTTTCCAAAGTAGGTGGATGAAGTCTCTAGACTTCTCTACAAATAGCTACTAACATAAGATGGAGAATTCTAGACTTCTCTTGAAGTATGGACTTGTCTAGACTTCTCTTGCTTGTTCTAGGATTTTCTTTGATGCTTGGCTTTTGCTTGCTTGCATTCCCATGTCAATCTTCTAGATTCAACTAGCAATCTCCATTCTCAACAATTCTAAAAGGTTCTCACCTTCATGATTAAGTTAGTAGTTTCTAGATATTTTTAGAGAAAATGGATCATAATTTCCAACACTCCCCCTTGATCCATTTTCGGGATAATCCGGACTTGTGTTGTAAAGTCTCGGACATACCTTGAAATTTCTCTTGTAATTTGTCTCATGCCTTTTATGTCGTCTTCATTCCATGATCTCTTGTATCCTTTTGTCGTGTACATAATGACTTTTCTTCAACGATGTCCCATATGTCTCGGGCATCAAAATGCTCTTAGTTGTAGTTGTTAGCTCGGGCTCTGGCTCTGACTCTGGCTCCGGCTCCGGCTTTGGTTCTGGCTCCGGCTTTGGTTCTGGCTCCGGCTTCGGCTCTGGCTCTGTTGGCTCTCGCTCGCGCTCTGGCCTTTGATTCTGGCTCTAGCTCCGGCTTCGGCTCTGTTGGCTCTCGCTCAGGCTCTGGCCTTTTTAGTTGAGGATGGTGAGGACAAACGCCCATAACCATCCGATAACCCTGGCTCTGATACCATGTTAAAAAAATTTTGGACGTGCGCGCTGCGTGCGGAAGCATGGTTTTAGTATTAGTTATAGTTTTTTGTTAGTGATGTGTGTGCAAGTGTGTGATATAATTTGTAGTGGATGGACAAGGGATAATGAAGGACAAAGAACATGGGATATGGGAAATAGTTTCATTAGTTGGATAAAATAATTTTACAATAGTTGAAGGAGGCGTTGGTGAGAGAGCTACATGATGTGGGTTTTATGGTTAGCTCTCACACCAAAATATGGAGCACTTGCTCCTTTATATAGGTTTCCAAAGTAGGTGGATGGAGTCTCTAGACTTCTCTACAAATAGCTACTAACATAAGATGGAGAATTCTAAACTTCTCTTGAAGTATGGACTTGTCTAGACTCTCTTGCTTGTTCTAGGATTTTCTTTGATGCTTGGCTTTTGCTTGCTTGCATTCCCATGTCAATCTTCTAGATTCAACTAGCAATCTCCATTCTCAACAATTCTAAAAGGTTCTCACCTTCATGATTAAGTTAGTAGTTTCTAGATATTTTTAGAGAAAATGGATCATAATTTCCAACAGAAAGATTGTTAGACTGAAACGGGCCGAGGCGGAGATGTTCCGGCGTAAGGCTGATGAAGCAAAACGGGAGGCGGATAGGATGCAGAGAATTGCTCTTGCAAAGTCCGAGAAGTCCGAGGAAGAGCATGCTAGTCGACATCTCAAGCTTCGTCTCAGTGAGGCCGAGGCTGAGAGGCAATATTTGTTGGAGAAGATTCAGCTTCAGGATAGCTCACGAGCATCGCAAAGCAGTGGCGGGGGTGACTCGTCGCAGATGATGTACACCAAAATCAAGGACCTTCTGCAGATGTACGGTTCTTCTGCAAAGACAGAGAACCAGTCCGATGGGCTCAATCCTTTCAGATCAAGTTCATGAGAGGTGGTTGTGAAGTGCTTGCGTTGCATGTCGCGAACTTGCTCGTCATATGATAAGTCGGACCTTTATTTTGTATTGTAGAGCAGATTTGAATGCTACCTTGTTCCATGTGATCGTGTTAACTAAGCCATGCAGGAGAGAGGTAAGAGCAGTTGCACGTGCTCTGCTCGATCCAGTTAATGCTCGGCGGGGGCACATGGCCCGTATATTTATGACCTTGCGAGGCTCTATTTGGACTAATAGACATGATTACTTTCTTTAGCACAAGCCATCGCTATTTGCGACTTTATCCCGTTTTGATGGATGCTCATGTCGTTGGATTCGAGATCATTACTTTGGTAAATGCTAGTTGTCGTGCCGTGTTTCGTGAATTTCCCTGGTGCCAATTTTGGAATTGACTGAACTTGGAAGGATTAGCGCGGTAAATAATATTTTGATTTTGGGACGTGGACATTGAACATATCGTGCCTCAGTCAATGAAATTCTGCTGCGGACGGCCTGTAGCGAGAGCACCAAATGTGTGACGACTGGCATCCGATAGGAAACATATAAGGGGGTATCTGGTGTGAAAAATATTGCTTCGAAATGGGTTGAACAATGAAATCGGATCGAGTAAAACAACTCGGACTTTGAGGCGTGATATCACTTTCTTTAAGGATTTATTTGCCCCACAACATTGCTAATGGTCACCGGCAAAAATCCTCCAGGATACAACAAAGTCTCGGATGAGAATACTAGATAGCAATTCTAGTATTTCTCCAGGATCTCTCTAAGAAAACAATCGAAAAATTGGCTGCTGTTTTTCCAGAAAGAAAACTCGAAAAAATGACAACACACTTCTTTCCGAAAAATGACAAGTATATATATGAAATAGTCTTGCAACTCTTCGTGAAAATTACGAACAAACACGTCTTTAGAAAATTGTTCGGATAAACAAATGCGACTCTTCGGAAGAAGTCGAAAACGAACAATTGCAACCCTTCGGGAAAGTTAAAAAACCGAATAAGGAATTTTCCAAAGGTTGCCTTGAAAAGACACAAACAAAATTCGGAATAATAATAATAATAATAATAATTTTTTTAAATAGAATTTCGAATTTTCATTTATATTTCATTTCCGAAATTCTCAAATTAAAAGGCATCCTTTGAACTAAAAAATAAAAAATAAAAAATAAATAGCAAGGGATTAATGCTAATTAAACCGCGGGCGCGCATGTGTGCAAAGTGCGCCAAAATCGCGCACCCGCATGCGGGTATGGTGGGGTCTTGCCCCACCCAATCATTCCTTTAACTACAAAAGGAAAAACCCACATTTTTTAAACTGACCCACTTGCTCCCACCTTTTCTATGTGGGACAAAGTAAAAAGCATTCATTTTGTTTTAACAAACAAAATTCCAACAATCCCCCACTTTGTTTGTAAAACAAAGATTTCAAAATAAAACATACAGCCAAAGTTTCAGTAAGATTAATATACATACATAAAGGTCTCTTTCGAGTTAAACCTTTACTTAGTGTAAGTATATCAAAGCTCTATCAAAGTGACAAGTAGCTCGGCTTTAAACTTGTACTTTTATGTAATAGAACCGGACATACCACACATACACTAACCTCTTGTTTCAGCGAGAATTTCTATATTACTCCGCACTATTATGGTCTTGTGCTTGATCCTGTTTCATGAGCTCTCTAGAAAGCAACCCCAACTTTCGTAAGAAGCGGCACCACTTCTAAACTCATATAGGTGAAGTATCTACCATGTGTTTCTGTTACTATCAACACACTACAAACTTGTATCATACTTCATTAAGAATTCAATTCAGCCTTCAAAACGTAATGAGACGATACCAACTTCTCATATCGGGGCTACGTCGGTATCAAACAATCACATTCAATAACTTGTTCTTACCCATTAAACCTTGTAACTAGTGATGTTCTAGAAAAAGGTCGGGTTACCATTATTGGTGATTTCAATTAAAGGGTTTTAGCCCCATTTCTTGTGAGGTCGTTATTACTAGGGGTGAGCGGTTCCCGGTTCCTTACAGGTTCCGGCTGGAACCTGGAACCTACCTTCGGGTACGGGTTCCTCATTTTTGGAACCGGAACCTACCCGTCGAAACCAAGAACCCGGAACCTACCCCCGTCACGGGTTCTAGGGTCGGTTCCGGGTTCCAACAGGTTTTTTTTTTTTTTTTGTTCATTTTTAGATTTGAACTATAACGAAGAAGGAAAGAGACGAATCAAAGCTTCTATGTACATAAATTGTCAAAAATAGTTCCTTGGGAGCAAAAGCATCCAAAAAAAAAAAGGAATAACAGAATAATCCGTGGGAAAAAGATGGGCATAGTCTTTTGAGAAGGCATGTACATGAACAAATTGATGAACAGACAATTGTAGAAGAAGAAAGGTAAATGGGACAAACCATTTCCACACTTTCTGATTATGTGCTGTTTTCTGATTTTCAGGATGACAATAAAACAAGTAATCTTCTGCAGTGTCTGATTATGTGGCTTCATAAAGTCGTCGCTGCAAATGTCAAAAATTTTAGGATCAGCATGTTGAACCCTGGGACCAACACCGTGTAATAACCGCCGGTTCCTAGAAAAGGGGAACCGGGAACCGGAACCGGTCCCTTTAGAACCGGGAACCAAACCGGAACCTCCTGTTCGGTTCCCCGGTTCCCGGTTCTACCCGGGAACCACGCTCGTCGCTCACCCCAAGAAATAGCACCAAGACAGCCAAAATTACCTTTGTCTTGAGATCACTAAGCACATCTCCAACGGTACTCTGCTTTGGAAGTCTGATCGTATGGATGACCACCTACAAGATACAGAAGCAGAAACAACAAAAATCAGCAGCAAACCTCCACGCGGTGACAAGCATCAATCGAATACTTACTTCATCCTTAGTAGCATGATGAAATGCTACTTTTAAAGTTTTTAAACCTTGCAGTTCTGGAAGAGGTATATCTAGCACTTCATAGTACAATATATCCGAACTCTGCATGAATGTGGAAGTGGAAGAAGACATTTCAGCTCCTTAAATTTCAATCCATTAGAAGTCTCCAATGGATATAATTACTCTACCTGGTTATAGTGAACCAACATATCAGACAAATGATCCACTCCACGATACTTTATAGGATGGGGCTTGGGTTGCTGAGCGTAACAGTTGTGAGATGTGAGCCTGATCTTTGATGGATCATCCAAACCAAGCTGCTGAGCAACTCTTTCCACAACATCATCATAGGTATACAGCTTAGACCTTAAATATAAAATTGCAAATATCAATAATTTTGATTTTGACAGCAACATATGCACAAGCAACGCAGAAAGGCTAACTAAGAACTGTGTCCATACTCACATCTCCAAAGAGAAATCATCCTCCTTGGGTTTTTCAAGAGAACGGAAGTGGACAATCTACAATACATGAAGTTGCGGGGGTATTAATCCATGCCTTTGGAGAGAGCAATATCATGAATCGCATAAAAGAACAACCCCAGGATACATACTTGACGATTGTGCACATACTCCAGAAAGGAAGGGACATCTGGATAGGAAAACTGTTCACCATTTTCAGTTGGAAAAGATTTCTGGAAGCACAGGATATCTCCATCTTCAAGCTGCAGCCAATTCAACAATTAGTTTGGAGACTTACTCAGGCAACCCTGCATTAGAAGGCAATCTACTGTACCTGGCTAGCTCGAAATGTCACTTTCTTGTCAACAGGTTCACACATGACATTAGGCTCGAACTTTATTTCCTGAACAAGAATGCACAAAAAAGATACTGCAATCATATTGCACATCCATTAACAAAATAGAGCTTGTCAACAAAATAGAGTCCCCATCAAACATGTCAACATAAATAGGATGTCAAGTGTCAACACAGGCCTTAAAATTAATAGAACCCCTGGGTTTTCTCAATATGACTAGCTGAATAGGTATGAATTACATAAATGATGTAAATCCATCGATGAAAATAAACCTCGTAAAGCTCAATTTCTTGGTCAGGAGAATAGCCAGCCATTTCATTTAACTTGGTCAAGATTTCTGCAGGTTTACCAGTACCCTTCACGAAAAGCCTTCCAACATATCTGTATCAGAACGAAGTGACGAGTGATTTAAGTTTCAGATTTATGTGCTACAATAGAATGTTCACAGAGGCAATAAGTTACCGCAGCTCTCCCTTCTCGGGATCATAAAGCTTGAAGAACAATAATATATCTTCCTTTGACTTGTCAGGTGGGGCAATGGGGTGCATATCCTGAAAAATTACAGTTCAACCAAATGAGTGATGCCACCAAGCATATGAAAGCATTCTATTGACCAAGATGCAACAAGAAAATTTACCAGCCCGAGTTCTACTTCCAAGAACAACTTCAATTTGGCATTCGGAACTTTATTTGACACTTCTCTCAACTGTCCTACCTACAGTACATCGAAAAGAAAAACAAATACAAAGGGAAAGAAAGCAAAGACCCAAACCAAAAGCATTGAAACAGTGGATAGAGAATGACGAAATGAACATAAGCATTATGGAAAATTTAAAAAGAAAACGAAAGAACGAAATGCAAAAATAGAAAAAAGGAAGCATCTCTGCCAATAAAATGCAGAATCAAACGATATCCTTCCAATGCAGGTAAGTGAAAATATCACTCTAAAGAACAATTAACTCTGGCATGAATAAGCTGAACAAGCATCTTCCCCGTTATTTTCCACCCATACACAAAAATAATCAACCAAGTGATAACAAAAACTCAAGTACCAGATAATAGAAAGTAAATAGTGCAGCACATTAACACAACATTACGTAGACTAAAAAGGCTAAATGATTTCCCAACTGAAGCTAAACAGAAATTAAACCAACGAAAAAAAAAAAAAAAGTGCGTGAGAAACAGTTCTGAGAAATTGTACTCGCAGATTGCATTTCCTCTGCCGGAGTCAATGGCCGATTAGGACGATAAGTGTGGTTCTGGCGTTTTGCCCATAGCCAGAACCGCTGAAATTGCACCGGAAGTTCGGAACGCCGAATTCTTTAGCAACCTCCTCCTGCATGCACCATTTAGGCTTCATTAAAAAATCTTGATGACAGAAGCCAGAGAAACTTTATAAGACAACCGAGAACAAGTTGGGCACGGAAAAGGGTGAATGAAGTTTCAGATAATATTTTGTTTTTGGTCGAAAAAAAGTTTCAGATAATTATTCGGTATAGAATGGCATTAAAAACAGAAGGCAGCACCGCATTCCCATTTCCCAAAGCATTCTGAATTTTTTTAGCATCGCTTGTGCACAATAGTTGGATCTACAGAGAAGCTAATATATAGGACAGTAAACAAATTCTACCACGGCAAATATACTGACGGTCTGAAGAAGTTTTCTTTCTTGGCCTTCAAAACCCTGCCACTAATTCAATTTAATCCTGAAAGCTTAAGCCAAAAGAACCTTAATGCTGACTCTCCCTTTATTGACCCTGGTGTCATGAAAGAGATGCTCTCATTCATCTCTTAAGCCAAAGCACTGGATCTCCATTCTTTTGCTCAAAGTGGCTAGTGGAGTTCTTAATGTGATTCGTCAGGGAAAATTAAAGCAACCAGAATCTGAAATTGCACCTTGAAGATGTTAAAAGGCATCTGCTTTTGAATGCGGAAACTTTTAACTTTGTCATGATCCACCAGGTCAAAATAAATATCCTTGCCAATCTGTTCAGCAAGGTCTTCATCCCGCGCAACCTATAAGCACCATGACGTTTATAAGCTGCCAAGCTCAAAAAGGCATCCCAGATAACCAAAATCAAAGCAGATGCCTCAAGGCTTGACAAAACCATCAAATTTCCGTTTTTCAGCGTAGAGCAACTGCAAACGATCGGTACCAGATTTTCAAGAATTGGACGCGCACGGAAAGGCGAGAACTCGCACGCACAGCACAAACATTTCAAATTAAGTGAGCATTCTTGCAAACCCACAATTTTCCCAAGTTCGATTCAAGGCAAGAGCAAAAGAGGAAAGACCAGTTGAACAGAAAGTCGCGATTCGTGAACATTGACCATGGAGGAAAACACTTACTTGATCAGAAGTCGGTATTGGCGGGGGATGGCCGTTCGGAACAATGCCGGCCTCTGCACAATTCGACCCAGCAGAGCAATATGGCGAGCGATGAGCCAGAGGTCAGCGGCGGTGCCGTCGAGGGAGAGCGGAGGTGGCCTCGAGCGGGGGTCGGCGAGTGGTGGCGTCGAGGGCAAGCGGTGAGCCGAGGTTAGCGGCGGTGTCGTCGAGGGCGAGCGAAGGTGGCCTCGACCCTGGAGCAGTGGCGTCGAGGGAGACCGGCGGTGGCGTCGAGACTCGAGGGTGACCGGCGGTGGCGTCGAGCAGAGATGGAGAACGGACGGGCGAAGAGGTCAGCCGTGGTGCTATCAAGGGCGAGCGAAGGTGGCCTCGACCCTCGAGCAGAGATCAGCGGTAGTGGCGTCGAGGGAGACCGACAGTGGCGTCGACGCCGTCGAGACTCGAGGGCGACCGGCGGTGGCGTCGAGCAAAGATGGAGAACCGACGGGCGAAGACGAGAGAACTCAGTGTGTCGTGTGTGTGGATTCTCCGGAATAAGTGAGAATTTGTGATTTGGGGGGTTTGAGCCCTAATTGAACCGGTTCCGGTTCCCAGTGCCGGTTCCGGTTCCGGTTCCTAGAAAAGGGGAACCGGGAACCGAACCGGAACCTTCGGTTCGGTTCCCCGGTTCCCGGTTCTACCCGGGAACCACGCTTACCCCTAGTTATTACCATATGTCTTGGTAAAGCCTTCGTCAAAGGATCGGCAAGATTTTTACTTGACCTCACATAGACAATTGTTATGGTACCATCTTTAATCAATTGTCTCACATATTCATGTCTTAGACTAATGTGTCTAGACTTACCATTATAGGTGCTACTATAGGCTCTTGCTAAAGTGGCCTGACTATCACAGTGGACAGAAATAGGAGGCATAGGACTAGGCCATAATTTGATATCTAACAACAAATTTCTAATCCATTCAGCCTCTTTCCCAGCTGCCGCCTTGAGCAATAAATTCAGATTCCATTGTTGAGTGAGTTATACATGTCTGTTTCTTGCTCGCCCAAGATACAGCACCTCCAGCTAGTGTGAAGATCCATCCAGAAGTGGAACGCTCATCTCCCACACTTGTAATCCAACTAGCATCGGTGTATCCTTCTAATACAGCCAGAAAATTATTGTAGAACAATCCTAAATTTTTAGTTCTCTTAAGATAACAAAAAATTCTAGTAATAGCTCTCCAATGTTCAGTACTTGGATTACTAGTATACCTACTCAACATGCATACAGAATAAGCAATATCGGGTCTAGTACAATGCATCGCATACATTAAAGATCCTATAGCACTTCCATATTCTAGTTGTGCCACCGCTCTACTAGTATTATAATTTAATTTAATTCTAGAATCAAATGGAGTACTTATTTCTTTAAAATCAAGATGTTGAAATTTATTTAATAATTTTTCAACATAACTACATTGGCTTAAAGAGTAACCCCCACTATTTTTCTTAACTTTAATACCTAAGATAGTATCTACTTCACCCATATCCTTCATTTTAAACATGGAAGTTAGATACTTCTTAGTCTCATTAATTCCAGTCATATTCGTTCCAAAGATAAGCATATCATCAACATACAAGCACACTAAGACACCATAGTCTTTAGTGAATTTAGAATATATACACCTATCGGCACTATTATTGATGAAACCATTTGACAATATGACCGAATTAAACTTTTCATGCCAATGCTTAGGAGCTTGCTTAAGTCCATAAAGAGACTTAATCAATTTACATACTTTTCTTTTATTTCCAGAAAGAACAAAACCCTCCGATTGTTCCATGTAAATCTCCTCATTCAAGTCTCCATTTAAGAAAGCAGTTTTAACATCCATTTGATGAACACAAAGATCATAAATGGAAGCTAGAGCAAAAATAACTCGAATAGAAGTTATACGTGCAACAGGAGCATATGTATCAAAATAATCTATTCCTTCTTTTTGCCTATATCCCTTAACTACAAGCCTAGCTTTAAAGGCTTGAATAGAACCATCAGAATGATATTTTCTTCTAAAAACCCATTTGCATCCAATAGGTTTTGATCCTTTCGGTAAATCTACTAATACCCAAGTATGATTGGACATAATTGAGTCCATTTCATCATTCACAGCTTCTTTCCAAAAAGAAGCATCTCTAGAAGACATAGCATCATCAAAGCTTCCAGGATCATCTTCTAAATTTAACACTAAAGGGTATTTATTTACCACATTATTATCTCCATCTCCTTCAACAAGAAAAACATGAGTAATAAAATCAGGACCTAAGTCTTTTATTTTTCTAGCTCTAGTACTTCTCCTTGGTTCAATCATGTCTTTAGAATCATTCGTTTCTTTCTCTTGAGAATCACTTTGAGCTTCCATATGTCTTGAATTATTTTCAATAATTTCAGAACTTGTAAAACATTTATTCTCAAAGAATTCAACGTCTCTTGATTCTATTATGACATTGGACTCTAAATCAAGAAGCCTATAAGCTTTACTATTTTCAGCATACCCAACGAAAACACTTTTGATAGCTCTAGGACCGAGCTTTGTTCTCTTAGGATCTGGAGCTCGGTAGTATGCTAAACACTCTCACACTTTAAGATATGACAAATTTGGCTTTCTACCTTTCCATATTTCATAAGGGGTTATCTCATTTTTTTTGGAAGGTATTCTGTTATGAATATAGCATGCAGTAAGTAATGCTTCTCCCCAAAGATTAACAAACAAAATTCCAACAGTATCTGCATTGGTTAGGACTTGACCGGTTATCACCATCTTCTGGACGCAGTTCAGGTTCCTGAAAATAGTTCCTCCTCCGCCCTCCAAGCATGAATAGAAGAACCGTCTGCATCATTGAACGCACGGTAAGCAATGCTGTGAAAAAGACCATTTTGATGGCAGAGCACTGTAGAATGTTAATACCGGTTCTGCGTAATTAAAAGGAAGAGGTGTACCTATATCTTCCTGATGATATCGGTCCCATTCGATAGTGGTCCTATCAAACTCATACCTAAATTGCAGCCATGTAAATGGGCCCCAGAGAGAGAGAGAGTTGGAATCACTTCAAACCGCAGCAATTATGAGCCATTTGATAGTCTGACAGACATGCGCCAAACTCCCTCATTGATCCTTCAACTAAGCAGCGTGAAACGTAGGTAGAGAAATTTTTATGGGAAACTGCAAACGTTTTTCGCTTGTGAAACTGCCGGGCTAAAGCTCGTTTCTGTCCATGGAAGGAAGACGACAATGGTTAAACAGGAGAAATTGGAATGAGTCCAAGAGCCAAGATGTGGGAAATCATCAAAAGAACACGGTGGAAGATAGTGTGATCCGGGTCTATAATAGCATTGTCGGAGTAGCTGTCGAGAAGTGAGCCATGTCAACGTCACCAAGGCAAAAACCAGCTGAACCAGGAAATGGGTCTCGAGTGAAAAAGAAAATAAAGATACGTTTGGTGAACAGCTAAAGCTCTAATGATCTCTCGCTCCTTTGTTTTTGTTGTGTTCCGGATCGTCTCTTGTCTCTACATGTTCACCGTTTTGTCTCCTTTTGCTTGGTGCGATATTCCTCTCGATTTCCACTCGATTTCCTTCCGGTAAAGCCTAGCCAAGGGTTGTTTTTTTCTTTTTTAAGAATGTATCTTCGTTTGTTAAGATTATATGCAACAGATCCGTGGATCTGCAAATACCTGCGTGAATAATTGGATTTGTTTGTATGGATTGTACATTCTCAACATGGACTGTCCAAAATCGATTCCATTCTTGGTTGGCATATGTCGTGTTTCGTTGCTCTTCATGGCAAAACCTGCTCCATGACAACAGATGAATCTAGGTGCTGTCTCATTACATGTTAATCATACTGCTACAAGTTTGAACCAATACAAGTACCATTCTTAATCATACTGCTACAATTTTGAACCATTACAAGTAATATAAATCTTAGTCCTTGCTTCATATCAAATTTCTCTAGCCGATTCTAGTACTAAGTTGAAGCAGGAAGTTTACGTAGATTCGCTGGCCCACTCATTCCTCTCTACCCTCTTCATATGATTCGTTTCCATGTGTTTCTATGTAGCCGACAAAATATCAACAAATTATAGTCCATCCAAACAAACAAAACAGTACATGCATAGAGTATCGTGAATATATAACATGATGTTTCACATGATTCTGAAGTCTTGAAAACTATAACAGTGATAATTCATCTTCAATAGGAACTTCTATTTACATGTTATCTAGAAGTGGACTATCAGACTGTAGACCTGCACAACTGGTGAGTTACCATTGTCAAATTCCTTTTCCTCCAAAATGGCCAGAAAGCAAGGTAAAAACTGCCAATGGTTTAATTAAAAAAAAAAGAAAAAGTAGAGCTTGGATGAAAAAATGATTTGCTAGCCCGAAAGAACTCTCGTAAGGGTGCACTGAAGTGGTGCGACTGAATCTATGGCAGACTTAGCAAGCCAACTCATTCCCACTTTAATTCGATGCTCATCCGTGGGCAATCTTATCAGATATGCAAATTTTCTCGCTGCAAATGCGGAAATATATGGATTAACATCACTTTTTTTTTTCAAAGGACCAGTGTGACAGAAGTAAAGAAAAGAACCTGCATGTCCAACTGGAACTTCAGAGTTTCCACTGAAACAGAAAGAATCTTCAGCATCGCTGGACTTCCTTATATTGCGTACAAAGTAACCCAGAAGCAGCTCAACTTTCCTTGATGAAAGAACCTGGTATGAATGGCAAAAGCTGTACATCGTGATCCACCCTCTTTCTTCCGAATAAAGGAAATTAGTTATGCAAAATCATTTACTTTAATAAACTATATCTATAAAATGTCCAGGAGATTACTTTCATCACAGCTTCCCTGTTGCCAGGTGGGGCAGTTGGACAGATTGTAGTATCCCTGGGCAGTTGGACAGATTGTAGTATCCACATTTATTGCTTTCACTATTCCCCTCTCCTGTAATCGCTCTGATATAATGGCAGCCAATTCAACTCCTGAGTAGCCACAACCTACAACAACTATGCGAATTTCAGACCCCTTCCCAAAGTTCCTTCTCTCGAAAGCTTTTAATTTGTTGTCAACCTTCTGCAACAGGAATGTACAGGCGAGAGAATAATAAATGTACTAGATCAGAGTCAATCAACTTAGAGATGTAATTTATAGCATTACAGACCCCCCTAAAAGTTGCCTTACAAGTGCATCCTCGAGGGTTGAGAATGGCAATGCATACTCAGCTGCACTAGGTACAACATCAAGCTTTGCTTCAGCCCCCAAAGCAAGAACCAACCTGACTGCTCATGACAAAAAGAGAGAATTGGCATATCCTTATACACATAAAAACCTAATGAGCATCTATCTATCAACTGATGATTCATCAAATCCAAGTTCAACTTTAACAAATCCCAAGGAGGCTTGAACTAATCTGATGCTATCCCCCAGCATATTGAAAGAAAGCTTATTTGGCTCATAAAGGCAAGGGACAATCCTAGAGCAACACCTCGGACCTGAGCAGGTCCTTAAAAGGCTCTGGCATCCCGGAAGAGACGGGATAGTCCCCGGGATCCGGGGGACGAAAAAGATTCCGGCCCCATTGGCCGACCCGGCCACAAACCCCCTCTACGGGGGAACGGGCGGCCACGGCTGAACCCCGCGATGCCTTCCCCGGCCTCTCGACGACTGCCGGGCGCGGTACAGGGTGATGATGTCGCCAGTCGAAAGACTGGGTGGCCGGCCGATCAACACCATCCACATAAAACTATTTCCTGATTAATCACGAAAGTTGACAGAAAAAATCTAGCAAGTGTCTGAAGTTATGAAGTACAAACCTGGTAAAGGCTATATATACCCCGGTGCCCGACAAAAGTATATTCCTATATGAAAAATTAAAGACATACTAGATGATATTCAAAGAGAAAACGATACCAGTCATATTCAACAAGGAGGCCACTTTCAAGTTGCACAGTCCCTCCAGAACCAGATCCCGGAGGAGCATTGATTCCCAGATGATCCATTGGACGCAAGAGTTTTACCCTATCTTGGAAAAACTGAACATCAGTGCTCGCAAGAAGATCAGCAAATCGAGGAACTATTTCCCATTCTTCTACTTCTGCATCAAGACATAAGTCCTCAGAGAGAATCTCCCTCACCCTTCTTCAAATAAACATATCACTGGAACTATCATTATAAACAGCAAAAAACTATTGCCAACTCTGTAGTGTCAAATCTTCATACCTCCAGATAAAAGTTCATATAGCTTTGGCTTGAAAACAAACCGCTCAGATTGGTCAACAAGAAGGACCTACCGCATTATCAAAATGACCCAATATAATAAGATGGCTCAAGCTGAATAAGTAATTTGAACATTATACGTGGCATCAAATGAAAACATACTGGTTTCAACAAAATATACAGACTTCTATAAGACAGTTTGGTATAGTCTAGAGGAGTGATCTTTGTTCAAATATGCAAGTTCTGCTTACGATTCGATTCCAGCAACAGGGATGTATCAATGAAGAATGAGTACTAACTATACAAGGATCAAAGGAATTACCTGAGGTTTCTTGCTGTCAGGCCAGACAAGTGATTCCAGTCTCAAAGCAGCGTATAAACCCCCAAATCCACCACCTAATATACACACCCTTGGTCTCTGCAAAGAAAGGTTTCTTCTCTAAAACTTAAGAATAAGTACCTTGGGATTCATGTACAATAAGTTCAAAAGAATATGAGCAAAATAAACATATTCAGAAGTGACGACAGAGAATAAAGCAAACACCTCCACCCACAAAACCATAGTGATTAGATTCAACTAAACTCTTCTCAGATTCAGCTAGAGATTTTAATTGCTGAACGAGAGATGAAATAGTCTTCTGGCACTCTGCAAACCGGCTAGCAGCGACTGCTAGCTCTTGCTCCTGTTTTACATAACAAAACTAAATGAGAACTTAAGAAGGAAACTAAATTCAGACTAAGTCATGATCGCGCATTTAGCATGAATAAAACATTAGTAAGCTGATCCTATCAGATAGTCGATGGTGTCAGCAAGCGCAGTGTTGCTCAAAGCACCACAACCCACAGAAAAAAAAAAAAAAAAAAAGTTTGCCTGGCATGAGCATTTTCTGGTTAAGTTAGTTTAGAAGCACCCCATCGCAGCACTGTAAGTGCTTTTTAAGCTCAAAATTACATTACATCAAAGGTCAAGTGCTTTATAATTCTATATTAACCTCTGAATGTCTTTAATGCCACAGTGAAATTTGAGATTTGTTTAGATTGTGCCCAATCATACAGTTTGTACTAATAAAGTACAAGATGCTGATGCAGCCCTCCTGTTTCTAACATAGCTATATGTCAATATGAAGATCAAAACCATGCTGCGTTATGGAAAATAATCATTTCATCTTCCTTGAGATGGCTATAAATAAATAATTATTCACCTGGGAGATTGAAGTCATATCTCATAAAAAAGCACCCAAATCAGATGTCCAGACACAGGATGTGAATATACCAAGAGAGGCATCTCTCTTTTCTCATGCAGATGGAACTCACTCTACATGCAACTGTAACATTGCCACTCAAAATGTAGTCACGGGTTTGTTGGCAACTTGATAAATTATGTAAAAGGAGCAATACCATCTCAATAATTTACTCATGTTATCATGCTTTCCATTAGATATAGACTAACATCCACAAGCCATAGAGAACTAACCTGCTTTACTTTTAGCTGTTCATCAAAGATAGCCACACGTTGAAGCTCGATCTCATGCTGCAGTTCGGCATCCCTTTTCATATTTAGATTTTCAACCTCCAGCTCTCGACATTTTGCCTCATTTTCAGCAGACAAAGCATGCTCTATTTCAACCTCTTCTTGTAGTAATTTGACATTAAGGAGCAAGTTTTTCATCTCCTCTTCAACATCCATCAGTCTTGACTCTGTTACTTCCATCCTCTCATGGGTAATCCTTGCTTCCTGCTCTGCAGCTTGCTTTGATTTTTGTGCTGCAGACAACATGTTGAGTTCTGTCAATCTCATCTCAACCTCATTGAGCTGACTCCATGACGTTTCAAGTTGCTTTTGACATTGACTTAGAGCCATCTCTAGATTCTCCTTTTCTTCTTCCTTCTTTTCTAATTCCTCCTCCAGCTCTGCCGTTCTATTGATCATGGCTTCAAGCTTAGATTTGAGAGTGACTTCATCAGATCTGTTTTGATCCAGAGCAGGCCCCATTCCATGGCTGCAGCTTCCACTTTCTGCTTCTGGTAAAGCTGCAAGCCTTTCCATCTCCAGAAAATCATCCATTAAATCAGGTTCCATCTCCAGTAAAGCTGCTTCCACTTTCTGCATCTGAGCTGCCTCACACATTCCTTAAGTGCTCCATCAAGATGACTGATTCGATCTTCTAGTGTCGAGTTCCTTTGTGTTGCAGCCTCCAGTTGTTTCTTTAGCACCAAGACTCATTTTCAGCCTTCTCCCATCCTACCATTGAATATCAGAAGGAAAAAACTTACGACGAAGTACATAGGCACAAAAATGCAAATCCGAATGCAAGGTCAAATAGATTTAACACAGGAACGGTTGAAGTAGATGTCGTCCTCAAATCTGAAACTCCATGTGATTTCACTCTTGCTCTGATTGAAAGCTTCTAATCTTGTTACCCAGACATTAGTGCTTAATTTTGGTGCAATTTGTGTAGTATATCAGATATTTCCTCCCTCCTAGATTCTCTGATATCTTGTCACTATCCTCATTAATTTGCTACAGCTTTGGATATTAAATGCAGACATTGAGAAACTAAATCATTATGCTATGGTTACGGATGATGCTACAGTACTATGAGAATACTATGGACTCCTTGTTGTCCAAGATGAGAATTTCCCCATCATCAGCAAAAGGAAATAACTGAATAAGTAATGTTGGGTCGGCATCACCATTTTCTGCGATGCATGGACTTGGCTTACTCACTAACGAAAATGACGTGCCCATATTATGAGAAAAAGAACAGAATCACCATTCCGACAACCTTGCAAGTCCAATTACACAATCAATTAATGAATTGCTTGCTTTTTGTATGGGAGAATAAAGTAGCAACAGTGATGAAAGCAAGACTTAGGAGCATATGTGGAGAGTGTGGCATGACTTGGACATAATCAGCTACAGGTACACTTGAGCAATCCTAATACCAGCTTCTCAATCTCTTGCTTCAGAGAAGGAGTCACCAATTTAGGCTCAGAAGCCTCTAATCTCTTAGGAGGACAATATGCAAACAATCTCAAAAGATACCGCCGTTTCACTTTCTTCCAATCTTCACTATCTGAATAAAGATAAAGCAATACCTAATGCAGATGTATCTAACGAACCTTCGGACGTACAAGAGTCGCTAATGGGGTGCCTATCGGTGGGGCTTGGGAAGGTGATGGCGGAAGGCGAAGGCGTCAGTGGCGTCCGCGTTCAAGAGCAGGGGGCGCTTCGCGGAGGAAAGAGAGAAAGAGCGAGCAGAGCGACCTTCGCTCGCGGAGAGGGAGGCCAAAACGCGAGCAGGCGTTCGTCGGCGTCGGGGTTGGCCAGTAAGGGCGCTCCGCAGAGGAAAGAGGGAGAGAGCGGAGCGGAGGTTGCGAGAGGGAGGCGAAGGGGCGTCGGCGTTGGCGTCGGAGTCGGGGGCGACGGACTTCGACATCGACGGAGGCAACTGGCGGAGGGGCGTCGGCGTCGGAGTCGAGGGCGACGGAGTCAACCGGCGGAGACAGAGGTGGAGGGCCGTCGGCGTTGCGTTTCGCTGGAAGAGAGGCACAACTTCGTGGAGGGGGGAGAGAGAGAGCAGAGCGGATGTCGCGAGAAGGAGGCGGAGGAGCGTCGGCGGCGTCGGCGGCGTCGGCATCAGGGTGCGGGGCAATGGAAGCAACTAGTGGGGGCGGAGGGGCTCAACCTTTATGTTTTCCTCTGAACCCTCCCAATTTTGTTCTCCCTGCAACGGAACAAAGAACGGGGAGAGAACGGTTTGGGTCGAGGTGGCGGAGCCCCGCGAACACGACGAGGCAGCGTACGGCACCAGCTTGTCCAGCAACCTCGCCTCCGAGCCTTCCGTGTGTGGGGATCTCGCTCGGCGGGCGATGCTCGTCGACATTGAGGGAGCTCGAAGAGGCCTGCTTCTCCTCCGCGTGCTGCATCTGCGATCCCGGGAACGCCGGAACGAACTACAGAGCAGCAACGAGCCCGAAGAGAGAAGCGAGCGAGCACCGTAGTAGGGGTGGCCGTAATGTGATTCGTCGGCGATGGCAGGGGAACGGCCGCTTGATGCATGGCGGAGAGCGCGGAGAGAGAGAAAATTTCAAATTCAAAATTTCGAAAGGAAAAAAATGGAGATGGGACAGGAACGGGCTTCTCTTTCCTTCGTTTGAGAAAGAAAGAGGCTGCGTTTGGTTCAGCATTTGTAATGGGCTTTGAGTCCAATGCAAATGCTGAAAGCCCAAAGCTACTTGGGGAAAATGCAGTTGTGTTTAGTAAAAAAATTTTGTAAATGGACTTTGAGTTGAATGTGTATTTGGTAAAAAAAACTTTCGTAAGGGACTTTGATGGGTATTATTTTTTCTTTTCCTTTTTTTTTTTGAAAATTCAGCTAAACCCTTCGCCGGATCGGCAAAGGGTTGCGGCCACCGGCGAGCCAGATCTGGCGCCGGCGGCCGTCAACTGAGGTCGCCCGGCAAGGGTCGCGCGACCCAGCCGAGGGCCGTCGGGGGTCGCCCGACCTCGGGCAACCCTCGGCAAGGGTCGTGCGACCAGCCCCGAGGGCCACCGGAGGTCGCCTGACCTTGGGCGACCAAGGTTGCGCGGCCTCGGGTCGAGCGACCTTGGTCGCCCAAGGTCGGCAACCTCCGGCGGCCCCTCGGCCGGGTCGCGCGACCCTCGCCGGACCGACGGCCGCCGGCGCTAGATCCGCTCGCCGCGGCGGCCGTCGCCCTTCGCCGGTCCGGCGAAGGGTTGCTCCTTTTTCATTTAAAAATAAATAAATATAGGGGTAATAACGGAAATATGAAAAATTAATGAGGGTAGTTTAAGAAGAAAAAAAATGTTTTCAGCATTTGGTAGACCAGCCTTGGGCTTTCAGCATTTTCAAGGACTCACTTTAATTTGAAAGCTCCTTCAAGGAGGTTGCCAAACACCCTTATTTTGGCTAAATGGGCTTTGGGGGCTGAATGGGCTTTCTAAATGCCCATCCAAACACACCCAAAGAAAGTTTAAGCTGCAATAAATGCGCTGCGCAGGAGACAGAGCGTGCAGGCTAGGAGAAGAATCCGAGAGAGGGCGTTGACAGGCTAGGAAGAGGAGAGAGAGAGGAAGAAGGCAGAAGACGAGAAAATATTAGGTGGTCCAGGATCCGAGTTGAGCCGACCAAAAATCAGCGCCTTCCTTTTTTAGCGGGTCCCGCTCGGGGACATGTGCTGGTAAAATCATTATGACACATAAGACTTACCTCGCCTCAACATGTCCATGCACATTAATGCATCACATATACACTTATCAACACAGTAGGCATAATCAATAATCGGAACATATCATTTCATATATCACTTAATCACAGGGGTCCCGATAAGGTAAAATCATTATAACACGTCCCATTCTGTGCTACACAATTTTACCCCATAATAAGGCGCAGTTATCTCAATCACTTAGGCATGTCCTAGTTATTACGACCTATGGGTAACGGCCAACTCAATAGTCGGCAGTCATTCGGCATAACCGGGCGTCGTCCCACTCCGTTGGGTACGACAACGTCTACATCTAGTCGGCATTCCATAAAGGAGCATTGGCCCAGCCTCCACTACGACCGGCATCCGTTAACTTTGGGCATCCAAACTTAATCAGGCATTGCCTCCTCGACTCTCATCAACTAACGGGTTCTGATAGCGACCCCACGCACATCCATACTTGGCCAAGAATATCGTGTTTTGCACTAAAATACCTCAATTTCAAATAATTGACTTAGCTCATTTTCTTCATATTATGAATTCCCGGTAAAATAATTGTGCGTAATCACATATTTAAATCGAACCAATAAGCATAGTACACTCCCAATTTAAAATTCCACGATTTTATATAGTACATAAACATTTTTGGCGTCAAAAATCGACACCCGGTATTTTTCTAATTAAATACCATAAAATTCGATTTTTGCAATAATAATCAATCACCAACATCAAACACTCAATTTTACAAATAAACAATCAATTTTACATATAAATTCAACAACGACGATTGGCGTAAAATTTCACTAATTGCCTATCCCAAAGACAATTTATGCTAATTATAATTAATTTAATAAATTTAATTTAATTAAACTAAGCACAGTTAATTAAACAAACCATGGTTAACAAACCATAGTTAACTAACTAACCCTAGTCAACTAACTAACCTAGGGTGGATAACCTAACCAAACTAACCACCTAACTAAACTAGTCTAGGTAACTAACTAGCCTAACTAACTTAGTTAGACTAACTAAATTAACACTAATCCTAATTAGCCTTAAACTAACCATTAAGTGTAATTAACTTCCTAATCCGAGATTAGGGTATTAACTAATCGGATTAGCATGGTGGTGGGTTCACGGTGACGATGACGCGACAGTGATGAGATCCTACAACTATCGGGTCACCAACGGAGGATCGACCAGGGCTGAAAAACAGCCTACAAGCCCACGGCTTGGCTGGTCGATGCTGGTTCTGCTCGATTTTGTGGCTGGGGACGGGTCGAGGCTGGCTGAGGCGGTGTGGGCTAAATGATGGCGAGCTAGGCGGAGCTAAAGCTATCGACGACCAAGTGCGGGGGCTAGGCGGTCGGACGGAGCTGTCAGGGCTAGTGGCTGAGCTCAAGGTGAGCTGAGGTGAAGGCAAGCGAAGCTGAGGCTGGAACGGGACTGGACTGGGCAAACGGCTGGCGGACAATGGCGCCGGCGAGCCATAGCTGGGTCAATGAGGCTAGCTGTGGCTAGTAGTGAGGAGGTGGCTTTAGTGGTGGCTGACGTGAAATGGGAATGAAGCAGCAGCCAAGTGAAGAAGAAGAAGAAAAAAATGAGGAAGATGAAGCTGCAGAGGGGTTCGGCTAAGGCAGGGGATGCACATAGGGGTGAGGGGGGGGCTGAAGAAGGTTGGGAAGTCAATGCAAGAGCCAATGGGAGCCAAGCCTAAATATCAAGCCACTTGAGTGCAATTGCCACAAAGTCTTCAACCAAGGAAGTCTTGGCACCCTCCAATAGCAATTTTCATCCAAATCTTTATAAATAAATCCATTTTGGTGGCCAAAAATGCCAATAAATCAGCCCATACGAATTTCCTTCCATTTTTTTTTGCCAAATTTGATTTTCCACAAAAATCCCGGACTTGATGGAATTTCCCCGAAAGATGAGACGAGGTCCTAAGAGTAAATCGTGACACGCTTGAACGTTCAAATCCCGAAACCGAATTCAATTTCGTGGTTAAAATCGACCGAACGCGATTTTAGTACAACCTAACCTATCGGGTAGCTTTTAGGGATTTTAGTGCGTTTGACCTATGGTTGATAATGTTCAATCCACATTTGTGCATCTCCAACTCGTAGGCGACTCTCGGTTGTCGTAAAAATCGCAAGGTTTCAATTACGTGTACCAAGTATAAAATCAATAGAAAACTGAGTTAGTGCTGTTCGACGCGAATTTCGCAATCATGCGGAATCACCCGCAATTCAATTATGTGATTCTATCAAATCGACCTATATTCAATCCCAATTCAATTATAACGGTGTTGTATTGACTCTTACTGATTATTACGGTCAAGCGATCGATTTCTAATCAAACTCTCGAATCTATCACGTTTATATCCCTTAACGGTTTCACCTAATAGGTTAGTTAACCCGTAAGTGGCCAACTCAGAGAAAAATGACCATAGGCGCGTCGACAAAATGTCTATTTCATGTAATCGAGACGAGGTCGAATTTTAAGATGTTACAAATGCACTCATCGCAAATGGTATGACGAGTAGGGCAGCCCTTAGTGGAGCTCTAAAGTTCCTCCTTTGTGGTAGAAACCCTTAACAATCAGGGATTTACAGGTACCCTTGGTTTTAAAGCTCTATCGTTACTCATTTCTTAATATTATATAAGAAGTAAGAACCTATTCATCCAAGTTCAAATCAAGAAGACTCGATATTTTCTCCTCGGTTCTCATCAGGCTAGGTCTTTTTTAGGCCAGGCATAATTACCATCCCCCCAATACTTAACATGCATACATGAGAATCGAATAAATCGGATTGGGCTCACGGCCCAAAAAGCAAAAAAATCTTGAATCATGCTAAACACCTTTTTATCGAAACCCAGCCCATTTTTTTCCACTCAAGTCTGTGTACAAGACGGTCAACGATCCTCGGCAACACTCCCCACCATTGCTAGTTGCCAAGCAGACATTGCGAGCAGCGAAAACGTTCAATCATGGCTTTGCAAAACCGACTGGCGCAATGAGAAAGGATGCGATCATGGGGCAGTGGGTGATTTTCTCATTAGCGAGGGCTAAATGGTGGCAACTGGCCAAAAGGAAAAAGAAGGAAAGGAAAGAGAAGAAAAAGAAGAGAAGAGAAAAAATTATTTCTGAGAACAAGAAGTTATTTTTTCTAATTTTTATTTCTCTTCCAAACTTATTTCTGGGAAAAAAAAATAGGTTTATCGTTCTCAGGAACAAAATTTTACCACACATGTTTCTATTCTTTTTCCATTCCTTAGAACAAAAAAATAGAAATAGTTGTTTCGGACAACGGAAACAATTTTTACTAAACAGGCTCTTATCTATCATATCATGATAAATAATAAAATTACAAAAAAAGTTTTTTCTTAAGACAAGTTGTTCAATTCAGGCCAAACGTCGTGACCAGTGAAAAGCTGCCGATGATGGCTTCGCAAAATCGACTCCCGCAACTAAGGAAGGACGCGATCACGGGGCGGTGGGTGATTTTCTCGCCGGCGGGGGCCAAACAGCCCTCCGATTTCAAGTCCAAAGCCCCGACCCGCCTCCGACGATCGCGGGCGGTGCCCTTTCTGCTCCAGCAACGAGCACATGTGCGCCCCGCAGATCTTCCGGGTCCCGCCCGACCCAAGCTTCGACTGGAAGATCTGGGTCATCGAGATCCTCTACCCTGCACTCGACAAGATCCTCAAAGATGCCGACTTCGACTTCGGCGGCGGCAGCAGCGACGCCGACGTGTTGCGCGGGTTCGGGTTTCACGACGTGGTGATCAAGACCCCCGACCATTCGGTGCACCTCTGCAATTTGTCGCCGAGGGAGGTCAGCGATGTGATTCTCGTGTACAAGAAGAGGATCGAGCAGCCATTGACCTTTGATTCGATCAAATACGTACAGGTTCATCGTCATTTCGTTTTTCCGATCAATCTCGTCAATGGGAATGGATGTTTTCTCGTTCATGCGCTGGTTGAGGCAGATCATGGGGTTGTTTCGAGCACATTTATGCCTACGTTCTTTACGGGCGTGTTGAATTTGTTGAATTGCCCTTGATGAGTTAGTTCTTTGCATTGCAACTTATGCCGATCTTAGTATGCTTTTGGGCATCGGATATAGTTGAATGGCCACTTACAAGAAGACGGCTTGAGGTTGAGAGGGTTGTGGATGGACTGAACTGCTGTAATCTTTCCGGCCTCTTTGTCGGTAGTGTTGTCCTTGCTTTATCTAAGCTTGTACTTAGTTTGATTTGGTTTTCATTTCGTGGTTTCGAAGGTTTTCAAGAACCACGGGGCATCGGCCGGGGCATCTCTAAGTCATTCTCACAGCCAGATAATAGCTCTTCCCATTGTCCCTTCCAATGTTTCGGCTCGGATCAAGTGCCAGAGGGAGCATTTCGATCAGACAGGGAATTGTTGTCTGTGAAGTACCATCGAATGAACTTTTGATTGATGAGTCGGCTCATTTCGTTTCATTTGTTCCGTTTGCGGCCTCACCCCCTTTTGAGATATGGATTGTGCCGGGGGATCACTCTCCTCATTTCCACGAACTAGATGATAACAAGGTTGGTCAGATTGTTTCCTTCCAATGTTCCTGCGCGCTTGTAAATCTGACCTTTTTTTTCCTGTGACTTTGTTGGGCTTAAAGTCCCTAATACCGCCCGTTGCATAGTAATAGCGAGCAGTGACAAAGTAACACTAATCTGACTTGGTTAAGGCCTTTGATATTGCCTGTCTCAGAGTATCAGCAAGTACCAACACTAACTTGACTTGGTTAAGATCAGTTTTACATTTTCCTTCCGGTCGTTGTACCATTAGATTAGCTGGGTTTCGATTAGAGAGCAAATAGTTTCCAAAAGCGATTGGTTTATAGCTTTTACCCTTTTTTGATCAAGTCCCTATAGTTTTAGTTTGTCTAATCATCCTCTTTTTATTTTATAATTTTTCTAATCCAACTAAACTCGACTGAGGTGTCATCGGAAGACACACGAGTATAGATAACTAGAACATGCACATGCCCACGTGGAAGTGTACGGAAAAATTTAGCCAATGTGAACGTCCATGTGGACACGTCGTTGTACCATTAGATTAGTCTGATTTGGCCGAATTCAATATTGGAGAGACTTGACTAGAGAGTTTGTGAAACTGGAAGGATTTGATCAAGATTGTCGACTGGACTCTCATAGCCTCCATGGCTACCGCATCTTGAGCTCGAAGCCACGGGGACCATGGTTGCCATGGCAACAAGCTCGAAGTTGAAGCTTGGGTCAACAATGGTCGATCAAGATTGAGTTGGCTTTGCGGGACAGTGGCGAGCGGTATTGTTTATGTTGACAACGCTCGGGTTGCTCTTAATTTTTTAATTTTATTTTTCTTTATTTTTGTTTTGATCTTTTAATTTATTTTTTGTGTTCATCTAATAGACGTTGGCTTTAGTGGCCATATCAACCTTTCGATAATGATAATGACAACAGTTGATTAGAAAAAAAGCCAAGAGATAAATCAAAAGACGACTGGTGTAATTTTTCAAAAAGTATGAAGATACTTTGGGATTTCAGGTAAGAGACCAAAGACTACTTATGCCTTTTCACATTAGTTTGGATCACTAACTATATAAGATCAAATTACAAATTCCATCTCCAATTAAACATGTTGGGATCCTTTCCTATATGTAAATGCTCGCTCAAATTGGAGAAAAGAAAGGAAATGTATTCTTACAATTATTTCCTAACTGATATGAGATCAATCATACTTAATGAATATCTTTTGATTCAAGATCCAAATTATATGCATCTTATTAGGTGATTCCACCAAATATTGTATCTAAAGTGCATTCATCAATTTATCACTAAAGCTACTAACTTTATACATGCTTAAATACATATACAATACATATACGCGCGCACGCCCACACACACACAAACATATATATATATATTAACATTTTTATCGATTAATAACTTGTTGTAGTTACCTATCAAATAGAGTAGGCTTTATCCTAATTCTTAGTGCACATTTTATTGTTATGGTTCCATTGTAATACAAATCGATCTTCGCATCTTACATATCAATACTAGATGATATGGCACATAATCCTTTTAATTATGCTTTAATGTCCCGATGCTTACGAAAGACAATGTGCTATCGTATATTCTTCTAAATAAAGACCCGAAAATAAGATATCTTTTTATGTCATTATGAATTTTACTCGAATTTTGATTATTTTGCATATTTTCTAATTTTATATTACAAAAAGATTGATTGTTCAGATTTCTGAGTATCTTACGGTTTCATTTCCAATTTGCTATCCATAAATTTGGGATTTCAATTTCTAATTATGGGATCAATCGCATATATACTCGATTGTCAAGCTTAGAAATAAACATGATGCTTGTGTGTATATATAGACATCCCAATTGGTGAATTACAATTAAAGAAGAATAAAGAGAAAGATGGCGGACGTGGAGAAGAAGAAGGAAGTGCAGTATCACCACTTTATCCCGGAGAATCCCTCCCCAACGAGAGTGACCATCAGAGATCCTGAGGCCGTTTCTTCTCATTCTTCTTCTTTCAAATCCAAATCCAAAGACAAAGGCAAACCATCTTGGTATTTCTACAATCCTTATATCTATTCATTAGTGAAAATGACTAAGGGTGCGCCCCCTGAAGTTGTCGATTATGAACCTGAATATGAGGATGATAAGGTTTCTTCTCATTCTTCTTCTTCCAAATCCAAATCCAAATCCAAAGACAAAGGCGAACCATATTGGTTTTCCTACGATCCTCGTATCTATAAATTAAAGAAAATGGCTAAGGATGCGCCCCCTGAAGTTGTCGATGATGAACCTGAATTTAGCGATGATGACGATGAAGATGAGGATGCGCTTCGTCAGGAACATGCTCAACCCAGGCAGGGACATGCCCACTCCCGCTCATCGTGCTCTTTCGGTAAGGATCTCTCGTACCATCGTGAAAAAAAATATATATATTTCCTAGAGTTGATTCATGGTGGCATGGTACAAATCTTAGCCACCTAACCATGTTGGTCGACCTGAATTCTTCCTTGAGAGCATTAACTTTGACATTATAAATGATTTTTGGGAAAAGTACCAAAATAGTCCTAAACCTTTTTGTATTGGTACCAATTCAATCCTAAACTTTTCAATTGGACCAATTTAGTTATAAACCTTTTCACATTAGTACCAATTCAGTCCATCGACTAATTTAAGCCGGAAATTGCTGATGTGGCCGCCGGCGATCTTACGTGGCGCCACGTAGACAAATTTTATGATTTTTATGATTTAAAAAAATCAAAATTTTTAAATTTTTTAATTTTTTTTTTTTTTTCTCTTTTTTTTATAAAAAAAAAAAAAAAAAATTCTTTCTCCTTACCCTTGGCCGGTGAGGTCGCCGGCCGGCCGACCGACCATCGCCGGCCACAAGGCTGGTCGGGGCGAGGGGCCCCACGCCCTCGCCGGCCACCGGCGAGGGCCGCCACGCCCTCGCTCGCCACGGGCGAGGGCGTCGGCCCCCGCCCAGATCCGGGCGAGGGCCTCTGCGCCCTCGTCGGCCACAAGCGAGGGCGCGATAGCCCTCACTCGTGGCAGGCGAGGGCACGGCGGCCCTTGCCCAGATCCGAGCAAGGGCCCTCGTTGGGGGGCAAAGTCTTCGAGCGGCGAGCGACGGAGAGAGATGCTACAAGGAGAAGCGCTGGCGGTGAGAGACGGAGAGAGATGCTGCGAGGAGAAGCACTAAGCGCGTACATGCCCTCACTCGAATTCTGGGCAAGGGCCGTCGTGCACTCGCCCACCACGAGCGAGGGCTGCCGCGCCTCGCTGTGGCCGGCGAGGGCGCAGAGGCCTCGCCGGCCAATGGGCGAGGGTTTCGGCCCTCGCCGGATCGGGCGGGGGCCGACGCCTCGCCCGTGGCCGGCGAGGGCGCGGCGACCCTCGCCGGTGGCCGGCGAGGGCGCGGGGCCCCTCGCCCGAGCCAGCTGTGGCCGGCGATGGTCGGCTGGCCGGCCGGCCAAGGGTAAGGAGAAAAGAAAAATAAAAATAAAAATAAAAGAGAAAAAAATAAAAAAATAATTTAAAAAATCTGAAAAAATTATAAAAAAAAAACATTAAAAATTCCACATGGCGCCACGTAAGACCGCCGGCGGCCAAATCAGCAATTTCCGGCTTAAATTAGCCGGATGGACTGAATTGGTACCAATGTGAAAAGGTTTAGGACTAAATTGATCCAATTGAAAAGTTTAGGACTGAATTGGTACCAATACAAAAGGTTTAGGACTATTTTGGTACTTTTCCCATGATTTTTTTATTGAGACCTTATGGGTGTTTGGTGCTCATGTTTTCATTTCAGGAAAATAACCAGGTAAAAACCCAAAGAAATAGTAAAGGAGCTGAAGTGAGTGATGAAGATGGGACAGCTTTTCACTGGGATTCTCGAGTTTTAATTCCCTTGTCAAGTGATGTTCCACATTATAAATAAAGACTACCTTGTTGGTTTATAAACATCACCCTCGCACCAATGTTACCTTTTAATTTTTGACTTACCTTTAACTATTTTGTCAAGGTCCTACTGTAAATCTCTGATGTTAAACAACGAGAGGATGTTCCCTTCTTCTCAGAATAAAAAAAATACACGGCACCTTAAAATAACTTGAAATAAGGAATGCACTCGCCGCCAATGGTATGACGAGTAGGGCAGCCCTTAGTGGAGCTCTAAAGTTCCTCCTTTGTGGTAAAAACCCTTAACAATCAGGGATCCACGGGTACCCCTAGTTTTGAAGCTCTATTGTTACTCATTTCTTAATATTATATAAGAAGTAAGAACCTATTCATCCAAGTTTGAATCGAGGAGAACCGATATTTTCTCCTCGGTTCTCATCGGGCCGGGTCTTTTTTAGGCCAGGCATAATTACCATTCCCCCTATACTTAACATGCTTACATGAGAATCGAATAAATCGGATTGGGCTCACGGCCCAAAAAAAAATCTCGAATCATGCCGAACACTTTTTTACCGAAACCCGGCCCATTTTTTCCACTCAAGTCAGTGGACAAGACGGTCAACGATCCTCGGCAACACTCCCCACCATTTCTAGTTGCTAAGCAGACATTGCGAGCAGCGAAAACGGCCGATCATGGCTTTGTAAAATCGACTCCTGCAATGAGGAAGGATGCGATCATGGGGCGGTGGGTGATTTTCTCACTAGCGAGGGCCAAATGGCCTTCCGATTTCAAGTCCAAAGCCCCTACTTAAAGGTAAACGGTTCCAAATTCTACAGTTTTTACCTAAAATATGGAATCTAATATTTAGAATAAATTCTTCACTTTATGGAACTTGAAATCTATCTTACTAGAACTTAGAACCTTTCTTATCACATGTTACAAGGTCGGTTCCATGGTCTACCAAAGTTTCATATATATTATTAATTAAATAATTGTAGTGAATTGAAACTTTTAATGTCCATCACTTGTTGTTACAATTCATTGACCATAGCTCAAACTAGAGTTTTCAAATTATGCACTCGTTATTGAACCAAATGGAATATTGCCATATCGTGCGAAGATATAAATCAAGAAAAACATTAAAACTTCTTCCAGATTCTAAGTTACGGGTTCTAGATTCCACGTTCTTCCAACTATGAACTTGCTCAAAATAGGTTCCTTCATTTTTTGGAACTGGAACCTACCTTACATACTTTGGAGCCGGGAACCTACAAGTTCTCACCGTCACCGATTTGCTTTTTAGGTTCCAAGTTCCTAAAACCGTGCTCACCCCTACCCCCACCACCGCCTCCGACCATCGCCGGCGGTGCCCCTTCTACTCTTGCAAAGACCACATGTGCGCCTCGAAGATCTTCCTGGTGTTGCTCACCCAAGCTTCGACTATAGGATCCAGGTCATCAAGAACCTCTACCCCGTGCCCACCATGAACATCAAAGATGCCAACTTTGATAGTGGGGGCGGCAACGGTGACATGTTGCACAATTTCGAGTTTCAGACGTGGTAATCGAGACTCCGAACCATTTGATGCACCTAAGAAATTTGTCGCCGAGGGAGGTCGGCCACGTGATCCTCACGTGCAAGAAGAGGATCACTCTCCTCATTTCCACGAACTAGACGATGACAATGTTCGTTTGACTGTTCTCTTCCAAGGATCTTGCATACTTTGTATTTTCATTTGTTGTTGTTGTTGTTGTTTTTTTTTTTTTTTTTTTTTTTGTGATTTTGTTGGGTTGAAAGTTCCCAATACCACCCATTGCATATTATCAGCAAGCAGTGACAATGTAACATTAATCTGACCTGGTTGAAGGCCTTTGATGTTGCCTGTCGCAGAAACAAGCAAGCACCGACACTAACTTGACTTGGTTAAGATCAGTTTTACATTTTCCTTTCGGTCATTGTATGGATGAGCTATTAAGTATGGCGAGTTGAATTCAAGTGCAGATCTATCAATAAATTCAACTTTTTTTTTTTTGGTCATAAACGGAAACATTTCATTGAGTACTCGAAGATGAGAGGCTAGGTAAATGGGCGTCATTACATAAGAGGTCCAACAAAGTTTGTGGAGGGGATAAGACCCAATTCAGAGATAAGTAATTGTTCAGGTAGGCTTTAGCTACCCAGTCTGTAACAAAATTGGCTTGTCTTGAACAATAGGCTATTTGAACATTTGAAAAGGCCTGCAATTTTTCCTTGCACTTATTGATAATAGGTTGAACTTCCCAACTTAACTGCTGTGAGCTGTTCATGGCTTTAACCAGTTGCGAACTATCTGACTCAAAAAGTAGTACTTCGTGTTGTTTAGGGAAGAAAAAAGTGAGGGCTTCCCACAAAACTAGGGTTTCTGCCATTAAGGGGGAAGAGGCTCTTATTTCTTTAGCAACTCCTCCCATCAACCTCCCCTCCAAATCACGGCTGATGCAAGCGATGGAATTCTTCAGCGAACCGGGTACATACATTCAATCTATGTTTATCTTCAACACTCCTGCTTGTGGTGGAATCCATGTTTGAGATAGTTCAATCTCTGGATTTGTAGATCTGCTGATTGCGTGGGTTCTCCATCCAGCAGCTGTTCGTGTCTCAGGTTTGTGTCGGGGTTGGGGTCGCAGCTGTCCTCTTCGTGCTCTGCTCCGTAAATCAGCCGAGCTTTCTTTTTCCGGCGCGCGATTCCTCTGCCTCCACTCACCACACTTTCGAAGACACGGCTCTCCGTTCGGCTCGCGTGCACTCCTTCCCGAAGTATCTTCTTCTCCCGTTTCCTCTGCTCGAGTTCAGGTTTGCAGCTCACAGTGCGGTCTCCTAGTCCCAAATCCACCCTCTACAACCTCTCAAGTTTCAAATCTACAGGTTTCTTTTGGTCTTTGTTCATCCACTACAGCCTCTCGAGTTTCAGATCCGTTGATTGTGTGGGTTCTCTATCCATCAGCTTCGTGGGTCTCAGTAGGTCTTCTAATTTTGTGTATTCTTTGTCCAGCAACTTCGGGGGTTTTGGATCGCATCTTTCCTCTACTTGCTCTGTTCCCCGAACTTGTGAAGCTACCGCTCGGTCGAAGGGACACTCCGTTCGGCTCGCCTACGCAGCTCTCTTCTGCAATCCCCTCTATTTGAGTTCGATTTCTTGGCTCACCATACGGCCTCCGAATCCCAGATCCACCCTCTGCCCACCCATCTTCACCGGTATTTCGAAGTTCAGGGGTTCTGTGCCGAGATTGTTCATCTCGTCTTCTTGCTCTACTTCCGTCCTCTCTTGCTTTTGGCGTCTCTCTACTCCTCGGGCTCCACTCACCACTCAGCCTTGGTGGCCTGTCTCCTCTCCACTCATCAACTTTGTGTCTATTGTAGGGGTGAGCATGGTTCGGATTGATCCGGGCCATCCGTACAGTGTCGGTCCTCAATTTTTAAGACCAAGGACCAACCCTATTGAGCCTAGGACCAAGAACCGGACAGACCAAATGGGTTCGGTCCGGTTCCAAGGTCAACCCGGGACCGATCAATAATTTCTTTCGTCTTATTTTTTATGCTCCCTAAAAAAGCAAACCTACAAATTCAAATTACACATCCATCGACAATGCGGCATTGTGCAACTAAACTATAAATACCAATACATATTTAGCAAATTTAAGATGACACAATAATAGAAATTTCATACCTGCTAACCGCTCATCGAAATATGGGACAAGATGGAAAGTTCTTGTAATCATCTATCTTTAATATTCATAACATCATATGCAAAAGCGTTTTCCTGCATTTGATAATGTAGAGTCCACTCAACCAAAAAATGAGCTTCACACCACTTGACTAGTAAATCACCATAGCAACTGCAGTACTACTCTACTCCTCAAAAACTTCTACCATTTGACACAAATTGAAAAACAAAGTGCAGCTAAAATTTATTAGTAGAACACAATTAAACCATAAAAAGTTCAAAATACTTAATATAAACCATGAATATATAACTTCACATCTTGTTAATTCACTTGAACTTCTATGCACCTGAAAACAAAACAAACGACACATAATTAACACTCAACAAAAGTTTTAAATTGAAATTACTATTAGTACTATTGATAGAACATATCAATATAATATAATATAACCGACATTTTACTTAGGTTTGAATATATAAAAGAATTATAAATAATATAATATAATATAATATATGGGGTTGATCCAAGGTTGGACCAACCCGCACAGTGTTAGTCTTGGAATTTCAGGACCAAGGACCAACCCAATCCCCTTAGGAACCGGACCAGGACCGGCAGGGTTGGGCCGATCCAGGGTCGGTCCAAGGTCAACCCTAGACCACTGCTCACCCCTAGTCTATTGTCAGGTTGTAACTCATCCCCCAGTTCTCCGTTCCCCTGTCTCAGTTCTTCAATTATCTCTGTAATCCCTGTTTGGGCTTCTTAATTTGCAGATCTTTCATCTACGCTATCACTTGAACCACCATTCCTTGGATTCCACCTGTTATAGCTTTTCAAAACCGCTAGTGCTGAGTCGATGATAGCCGACGCCTCTGGTTCTCTACCTCGAAAGATGGCCTAATTGCGAGCCTTCCACATATTCCATAGCGTAACAGCCACCAAGTGTAGGTTTGTAGGATTAGTTGTCTGTTTGAGTTTGCTAAACCATTCATCTATCCTTGTCAATCCCTAACTTGATATTTTTATGTTCAGCACTGTATTATCCCATATTTGTCTTGTCCACGAACACAGTAGGAAGAGATGTTCAACTGTTTCTATCTCATAATGGCATAATGGACACATTGGATCAAGTAATACTTTCCGTCGAAACAGGTTATCTTTTGTTGGGAGAGCATTTTGACATAAATTCCACATAAAAATTCTTATCTTGGGTGGAGTGTGCAAATTCCATATGTCTTTCCAGAGTGAGGGGGGAGGTTGAAACGAAGATGTGGCCTGATTCACTTGACCTTGTTCTGTATCCTCTTTGATGAAGTTATATGCACTTTTCATTGTATATTTGCCTGCCTGAGTCCTAGTCCATACCAGCTGATCAATTTCTGTCTAGGGCTTAATAGGGATGGTTAGAATTTCTTCCACTAACTGTTCATCAAAGTGTGCTGCTATTATCATGTCGTCCCATCTCCCCTGTTCTTTATCTATAAGTTCAAATACAAAAGAAGATTCATTAATATTCACCGGACCCTCAATAATACCCCTTTGCAGCCGTTTATCTTCCCTAATTTTAATCATAGATCCATCTCTTACCTTCCACTGGACTTTGGGAGCTATAGAATCTCTCCCTATGACCAGGCTTCTCCATCCCCATGAAGGTCGTAGGCCCGTTGCTGCATGCCAAAAGTCTGTGTGTGGATAATATAATCCCTTAAATAATCTGCCCCATAGAGAAGTTGGTTGTTGTACCAGCCGCCAAGCCTGCTTCCCTAACATCGCTTTATTGAAAGATATAAGATCTCTAAAACCCATTCCACCTCTATCTTTTCTTGTTTTCAATATATCCCATTTCTTCCAATGAATGCTTGCTTTTTTTTTCATTAGTCTTCCACCAAAATGAAGCAATTTTTTGTTCAATAGCCTTGCAAATGGAGACCGGTATTTTGAAAACAGACATGGCATACTGAGGAAGCACTTGAACCACCGTTTTCAACAAGACTTCTTTTCCAGCTTTTGAGAGCAGTTTCTCCTTCCAACTTTCTAATTTTGAACTAATGCGCCCAATAATCCATGCGAACATTTGTTTTTTTGACTTTCCCCAGTCTGAAGGTATGTCTAGATATTTGCTAGTTTTATCAATAATAGGAACCCTCAATTCCCTTATCATATTTTCTTTCAAAGATTGAGAGCAGCCCTTGCTGAAGAATATGCCAGATTTATTCAAGTTAATCTCCTGTCCAGCCCCTAGACAATACTGATTCAGAATCATGGCCAGATTTTGGCATTCTAGAATAGAACCCTTCATGAAAAAGATGGAATTATCGGTAAATAATAAGTGAGAAAGCGTATGACAGCTTCGATTGAGCGTAATGCCCTTAATACTTCCATTCTCCACAGCTTGCTTCATCAATGAGGATAAGACATTTAATTCAACTTAGTCAGCTGTAGTATGTACCGGATCGAGGTTTGCGAGTCAGCGTTTAATCAAGAGATGTTTTGGCTGGTTCAAGAGGTGTAATTGAGATACTTATGATAGGCGGAAAATTGTCAAAAATGTCCTAAACCTATTATATTTTTGTCAATTCGGTTTTAAATCTTTCAATTTTACCAATTCAATTCTAGACATTTTCAATTCTTGCCAATTGAGTTCATCCCACCAATTTTAGCCGGAAATTGCTGACGTGGCTAGTCGACGCTGATGTGGTACTTTCCAATAATTTTTTTGAATTTTTTTCCTTTTTTTTTTTGCTTATTTTTATTTTTATTTTTATTTTTATTTTTTTGGGTTTGGGTTTGGGGTTAGGGTCGGCGAGGATTATCAGCCGACCCTCGCTAGCAACCCTTGTCGGTCTTAACCCCAATCCCACCAAAAAAAGAAGAAGAAGAAGAAAAAAATTCAAAATTCAGAAAGATTATTAAAAAGTGCCACGTCAACGCCGATTGTTAATAATTTCCTATCAAAATTGGTCAGATTGACTCAATTGACAAGAAATGAAAAGATTTAGGATTGAATTAGCAAAATTGAAATGTTTATGATTGAATTGACAAAAGTACAATAAGTTTAGAATTTCCTAGATAATTTTCTCTTACGAAAGGCTTATCGAGGTTTTGCTAGTGGAATTTATGATCCACTGTAATAATTCCCAAAACATTTATTTTGGGATAAAAACACTACAAATGCTATAACTTAGCACAAATGGACACTTAGGGCGCGCATGACAACCATTCATTCGAGAAATAGTTTCGGAATGAAATAAATTTTTCTATTTCTATTCTAGAAGAGTTTTTAGCAAAAATAACCGTTTGATAACGACACAAAAATTTCTACTCTAAAAATAGAAATTCGTTTGATAACGACACAAAATTTCTTCATTTCGGACGGCGACGATGACCGACGACCTTTAATATAAAAAATAAAAATAAAAATGATTTAGTAACAAAAAAATTAATGAATAAAATAAAATAAAAATATCCTTAAAAATAAATTTATTTTATTTATTCTATTTTATTTTATTTTACAAATAAATTTATTTTAAAATGAATAAAAAAAATTATTTGGCAAAACACTTAAGGCAAATAAAAATAAATTTATTAAATTTATTTTTAATAAAATTATATTTATTTATCATAAATTTATTTTTAATAAACTAAAAATAAAATGATAAATAAAAATAATTTATTTATTTTAATAAAATTTTATTTATTTTTATTTTTAATAAAATGAGGAGAGGCGGAGGAGGAGGAGGAGGCAGAGATGTAGAGGAGATGAGGAAGGACTTACCGAAATTAGGGTTTAGTGAGAGAAATTATTTCGATTTCTCTTCCGAAATCGAAGTAGAAAATTTTAGCTTCTAATTTCTCTACCAAACCTATTTCTGGAATAAAAATATATTCTAGAAATAGAAAACCGAATAGGTTTATCAAACGGATTTCTCTTCCGTAAAAAAGCAGTGCAAAACAGAAAAATTATTTTGGAAGAAATTTTGGGTTGTCATGCACCCCATTAAGTGCCATAACTTTTGAAAGGTACACTTAAGTGCCACATTTGAAGAAAAGTATGACACCTAAGTGCCACTTCTGGTGAAGCTGGCCAGAAATCATATGTTGCAATTAAATATTAATATTTCTTGCTGAGGTGGCTCGCTGGAGAGTTGAGTTAGCTCTAATTCATCCAAAACGACGTCATTTCGGGTGTTAGCCAAAATAGAGCCCTTAAATAAGCTAAAACAACGTCGTTTTGGCATAATTTGAATTTTAATAAAATACAAAAATTAATTAGATTAAATTTTAAAAAATAATAATATAATTTATATTTATTATTATTAATAAAAAAAAAAAAAAAAACAAAGGAGGAGAAAGGCAGCCCCCGGTGGCTAAGGGCTGAGCCCTCGCCGCCACCGCCTCCCCGCCGTCGCCGAAAGGTGGGGGAGGGTCGACGGCCCTCGCCCGCCGAGCCAAGGGCCACTGCCCGCTAGGGGTCGCCTCAGTGGGCGGTGGGCCTTGGCCGGCCGGGCGAGGGCCGCCGACCTCGCCGAATTTGGGTGAGGACCGCAACCCTCACCTCAATTTGGGGTGAGGGCCGCTGACCCTCGCCGGATCGCGAGCCCTCGCCACCAATCGGCCGGGGTTGCCAGCCCCTGGCCAGGGCTCGACGACCCTAACCGACCCTCCCCCCTCTATCGCCGACCCTTCCCGGCAATGGCGGGGAGGCGAGGAAGGTGACTGAGGGCTACGTCAGCCCAAAATGACACCGTTTTTGCATTATTTGGCCATGTCAGTGTGCAAAACGGCATCGTTTTACACTCGTTTCGTCGGAAAAATGCCACGTATGCAATTTGACCAGATTTTGGCCGGATTGGTACTTAAGTGATCTACTTTGCTCCAATTTTGGCACTTAAGTGTACATTTCGAAAGTTATGGCACTTAAGTGTCCCTTTCTGCCAAGTTATGGCACTCCAAGGGTCCGCACCTCTCTATTTTCGACAGATCTTGACTTGACTAGGATTCTCAACTTTAGATAATCGCGTACAATTACTTATTTCTCATCCTTACTATTTTCTTCTTTTTTTGTCAAGATTTAGAGAATATAGTCATTAATTTGGAAGCTTGTCAGTTTAAGTTTTGGCTTCACGCCTATTGATGGGCATTCGATCTGGCCTTGTGACTAGACTTCTCAAAACCTGCTCTGGCTATATTTATATATTTTTCATTTTCAGGCTGTTGATCTTAGAGGCCTGCTAAAACTGATGCTTAGGAAGATCGATCCGCCGTTCAATTTCTTGATCCAGACTTCTCTAGTCCACACTTCCGGGTCCCAATTGGGTTCCACCAACTATATAAAGATCAGATTGCAAATTCCATTTCCTTCGATAAAATAAACCTGTTGAGATCCTTACCTTATGTAGTTGGACGCTAAATTTGGAGAAAAGAAAGGAAATGCCATTTTATTTCCCGATTGACATGAGATCAATCTTTTTTTAATATCATACGATGAAATATTGAATATAGTGTGCTTCGATCAATTTATTACTAAATCGGGAGAATTACCAAAAAATTCCTAAACCTATTGCAATTGTGCCAATTTAGTCCTAAACTTTTTTTTTGGCCAACTTAGTCCTAAACCTTTTACAATTGTCCCAATTCAGTCCATCCAGCCAAAATTGACTCCGCCGGCGCGACGTGGACGCCCGCACTTGACCGGCGAATGATTTTTCAATAATTTTTTATTTCTTTCGATTTTTTTAAATTTTTTAATTTTTTTAAAAAAATTCTTTTTTTTTTTCTTCCTATCTTCTTCTTCCTCTCGGCCGGTGCTAGACGGCCGGCCGGGCGAGGGCCGGCGAGGTCGGCCTCGCCGTCCACCGGCGAGGCTTGCCCCCGCCGGCCACTAGCTAAGGCGAGGCTCGACCTCGCCCGGCCATGGCGAGGTCGAGCCTCGCCGGATCCGCGACGGCGGCCTCGTCGGCCACCGGCAAGGTCGACCCTCGCCTTGGCTAGGAGAGGGTCGACCTCGCCGGTGGCGGCGAGGCCACCATCGCCGGGCGAGGCTCGCCCCCGCCAGCCACTGGCGAAGGCAAGCCTCGCCCGGCCGACGACGAGGCCACTGTTGCCGGATCTGGCGAGGCTCAACCTCGCCATGGGCCGGGCAACGGCAGCCTCGCCGTTGCTGGGCGAGGCTCGCCTTCGCCAGTGGCCAGCGAGGGCAAGCCTCGCCTTCACCAGTGGCCAGCGGGGGCGAGCCTCGCCAGTGGTCGATGAGGCTGACCTCACCGGCCAGCGCCGCCGGAGGAGGAAGAAGAAGATAGGAAGTAAAAAAAAAAAAATTTTAAATTTAAAAATTTAAAAAAATCAAAAAAAATAAAAAAAATTATTAAAAAATCATTCGCCGGCCCGCGGTGTCCACGTCAACGCCGGCTGGCCAATTTTGCCCAGATGGACTAAATTGGCACAATTGTAAAAGGTTTAGGACTAAATTGGCCAAAAAAAAAGTTTAGGACTGAATTAGCACAATTGCAATAGGTTTAGGACTTTTTTGGTAATTCTCCCTTACTAAATCTACTAACTCTATACATATATACATACTTACATATATATGTCACAATATTTAAGAAGGATAATGTGCTATAATATTATATGTTATGCCAAACAGAGACTTGAAAATAAGATATATTTTTATCTAATCATGGATTTTACTCAAATTTTGGTTATTTTGCATATTTCCTAATTTTATGTCAAGAAAAGACGATTGTGTAGAATTGACTACATCTTAGGATTTGATTTTCGATTTGCCATCCATGAATTTGGGATTTCGATTTCCAATTATGGTATCAAATGCCCATGGACACGTCGGTGTATAGGTAGTTAGTGTATTGGAGAGCTTGATTAGAAAGTTTATAAAATTGAAAGGATTTGATCCGAAGTGCCAACAAGAGTCTGATGGCCTCTGTGGCTAATACATCTCAAGCTTGAAGCCCAAGTGGCCATGGCTGCCGTGGCCACCCGAGTTGAAGTTAAAGCTTGTGGAAGCAGTGGACGATCGAGCTTGAGTCAGCATTGCGAGATGGTGGCAAGTGGTGTTGTGAGGTTGGCAGGGCTAGGATTGCTTTAAATTTTTAAAAAATTTTCTTTTTAAATTTTTTTTTTTTTTGTGTTCATCTAATACACGTCGGCTTTAGTGGCCATATCTACCCTTCGATAATCAATGTCATCAACAATTAGTTGGAAAAAAATCAAGAAAAAAAAATCAAAGGACGACTTGTGTAACTTTTTAAAAGGTACGGAGATGATTTGGGATTTTGAGCAAGAGTCCAAAGACTACTTATACCTTTTTACCTTGATTTGATACTTGTATCTTGACCCTAGGATCACCAACTATATAAGATCAAATTGCAAATTCCATTTCCTTCAATAAATTAAACATGTTGGGATGCTTGTCTTATGTAAATGCATGCTCAAATTTTTTAAAAAAATAAATTCTTCTTGTTTCTGGAAATAATTTCAAAATCAAGTCCAATTTTTTCTTTTTTCTCTTTTCTCATTCTTTCTTCTTCTTCCTCCATTGAACATTGCCGACCGTTGCCATCGCTAGTAATCTCTAGTGACCGGCTAAGCGAGATCTGACGAGCTCGCCGAAAGCTCACTTGGCCATCGTGAGCCTCAGCCTCACCGGCCGACGTGAGGCTGGGCCTTGCCAAGCTAGGGCGAGGTCAACCTCACGTTGCCTAGGCTAGGTCGAGCCTCACTGATGGCTAGGCGAGTCTCTGATGAGCTCATCAGACCTCACCCAACTTATTGCCAGCCACTAAGAAGAGAAAAGGAAAATGAAAAATGAAAAAAAAAAAAGAAAAATATAATAAAAGTATTAAAAAAATTAAAATTAAGAAAAAAAAATTAAGAATCCTACCAAATACAATTCTAGTCCGTGAATAGAAATTTTGGACAATTATCAAGTGCTTTCAAAAACTTAGAAATTATTCCCGGAAACAGAATAGAAAAACAGAATAGAAAAATTTATTTATGAGTAAAAATTGTTCCCAGAAATAGAAAGTTACCAAACACACTCTAAGTGTCTATTTGTGTTACTCTTACAATAAAATTCTTTCCTAGACCTGATTTGTAGTGACAAAGTCTAAATCTCAGCCATCGAGCAGTGCAAGTCGACTAAATTCTTCTTTGGCGACAAAACTTAGACATGAGCAATGCAAGTCGACTAGATATCCCATATCATTTATTATTGTCCCTTCCAATGTTTCGGCTCGGATCGAGTGCCAGAGGGAGCATTTCGATCAGATAGGGAATTGTTGTCTGTGAAGTCCCATCAAATAAACTTTTGATTGATGAGTCGGCTCATTTCGTTTCATTTGTTCCGTTTGCAGCCTCATCCCCTTTTGAGATATGGATTGTGCCGGGGGATCACTCTCCTCATTTCCACGAACTAGATGATAACAAGGTTGGTCAGATTGTTTCCTTTCAATGTTCCTGCGCACTTGTAAATCTGACCTTTTTTTCCTGTGACTTTGTTGGGCTTAAAGTCCCTAATACCGCCCGTTGCATAATAATAGCGAGCAGTGACAAAGTAACACTAATCTGACTTGGTTAAGGCCTTTGATATTGCTTGTCTCAGAGTATCAGCAAGTACCAACACTAACTTGACTTGGTTAAGATCAGTTTTACATTTTCCTTCCAGTCGTTGTATAGATGAGCTATTAAGTATTTTGAGTTGAATTTAAGTCCAGATCAAGGTTTGTGAGTTGGCATTTAACCGAAGGATGTTTCAGCTGGTTCAAGAGATGTAATTAAGATAATGAAAGGCTTATCGAGGTTTGCCGGCGGAATTTGTGATTTACTATAGTAAGCTCCAGTCATTTATTTGCAGAAGATCTCAACTTGACTAGGATTCTCTACTTTAGGTGATTGCATACAATTACTCATTCCTCATCCCTACTGTATTCTTCTCTTTATGCCGAGATTTACAGAACATGAGCTGAATAATTGAACTGGCCTCATGACTAGACTTTCTAAGACCTGCTCTGGCTATATTTATATATTTTTCATTTTCAGGCTGCTGATCTTGGAGGCCTGCTGAAACTAATGCTTAGGAAGATATCTATACAGTTGAACGATCCGCCGTTCAATTTCATGATCCAGACTTCTCCGGTCCACACTTCCGTGTCCGAACTGGGTTCTACTCACTGGTATTTGCCAATAGTACCACAGCTAACTATTGCGGCGGGCTTTGAAGTTGCCACGGGTTGCCACATAAATCCAGTTTTCCCGGAGGAAGCTGCAAAAGTTTTAAGGGAAGTCCATGTCCAGATGTAGTTGGTGAATGAAAAGCATTACTAACTCAGATTGGCTGATGCGCTGAAGCAGGTTGATCTTCTTTGTCATTCAGTCTGTTTGTATACTTGTATACCTTGAATTCAATTGGACCGTTTAGCTTCGGCCTTAATATGGTGTTAACCTAACCCGGGAGGATGCATGTATGAGAGAATCCAATAAAAGCGTGCTGCCGATGGGCACTTGCTCCAAGTTTTTCCACGGCAGGTTGCGGTATTTGACTCTCTCATTTTTGCATACTCTCTTTTACCTTGTTCCACCACGCTATCCTTAGTGTCGTTCCATCGCATGTCACTTTGCTCGAACACCTGAAAGGTTTCATCACTAGGAATGGATTGCTGAGCAAAGAAAGAAACAGAAGATATCCGATCGTTGCTCGGTAAGTTCTGCTAATCAGATCCAAGCTCCAGGAGTACTATAATAGTTACGTCAATCGTGAAAGTTTCATGACTTAACAGGTCAAAAGCAAAGATTGTACATCCATTCAGAGAAATCTCAAATTTGTAAAACGCAACGTACTTTTTCAGTAACCATTTCTTGACTATTTCAACTCGAATATCCACCCAAAAAGACACACAAGAGCGGGGTCGGGATTTCATTCCCGCCACCCATCAAACCTGGGTTAGGCATCAATCTCGAAAGACATGCTTCATCGACCGTGAGCCGAGCTTGGCTTCCATTGTGTCCTGCTTTTTCACAAACATAACACTTGAGAAATTCAAAATCACGCAACATACCTGCGTACGTAGATAAGTACTGAAGCGTGTACAGACACTGAACGGGGGGAATTGACGGGAGACGAATTTCCACAGTTCAAGCCCGTTACAAGAAGCCCAGCCCATGGGCTCCCGGCCCGGCCCGGCCCGTTTCGGATTTCGAAAAACGCCGCAGTAAAATGCAATAAAAGCTCGCTCGCCTTCCTGATGTTTCCACTAGGTTTCTGCTGCTCCGCGTTCGGTTTCTTGAACTTGAAGTCCCCGTCGCGCTCACAGAGGCGGGGAGAGAGAGAGAGAGAGAGAGAGAGAGGGATCGAGTGAGGCGGAGTTCAGTGACTCGGCGGAAGGTCGACGCCGTCGTTCGCCGGTGAGGTTGTGAAGAAGGAGGAGGAGGAGCAGGAGGGTTCGGAAGCGAAGCCGGCGCAATGCAACCGTACGGCATACAGGCGATGCTCAAGGAGGGGCACAAGCACCTCTCCGGCCTCGACGAGGCCGTTGTCAAGAACATCGACGCCTGCAAGCAGCTCTCCGCCATCACCCGCACCTCCCTCGGCCCCAACGGTAAGGAGCCTCGATCTTCCCCGGCTTGCTTTCCCCCCGCCCCCCTCTTGTCATTTCATTTCGGATCAGCATCTCAGCCGCGAGTCTCTGCTTCTCGCGTGAGATTGCGAGGGACCTGCAAAGTTGCGGCCTTTCTCGGATTTTCGTGCATGCCGTGATGTTGGATCTTTTCGTAGATTTCGCTGGCTGGTTAGCGATTTAGTTCGAGTGTGATTGTTCGAGCGTTAGTGTCCGCGCAATCTCGGTGCCTGCATATTTGACTTAATCTTTCTAAGTAGCCGCTTGCTGTAATTGCTATTTTTGTCCAGGCATGAATAAGATGGTCATCAATCACCTCGACAAGCTCTTTGTCACCAACGACGCCTCCACGATCGTGAATGAGCTCGAGGTCCAGCATCCCGCGGCGAAGATATTGGTTTTGGCCGCCAAGGCTCAACAGGAGGAGATCGGGGACGGCGCCAACTTGACGATCTCTTTTGCGGGAGAGCTTCTCCAAAATGCAGAGGAGCTTATTAGGATGGGCTTGCATCCGAGCGAAATTATTAGTGGTTATTCAAAGGCCATCAACAAGGTAAATGCGATTTTTGTTAGTAATGTGAGCAGGTAGTAAATTGATGGATGATTCTAACTTTACCTCTGAGTTTATTATATGTACAGACAATAGAGATACTGGGCGAACTGGTGGAGCCTGGTTCTGAGACTATGGATGTGCGAGATAAGGAGCAAGTTGTTTCTCGAATGAGAGCTGCAATTGCTAGCAAGCAATTTGGACAAGAAGAAAGATTATGCTCGCTTGTTGCTGATGTATGCTCTAGTTCTCTAACCTGCCTTTGCATTATAGGATGCTTCACCTGTCCTTTTCAATGTGCTGATTATAAGCATTTTTTCTTTGATAAGGCTTGCTATCATGTGTGCCCCAAGAATCCAGCTAACTTCAATGTGGATAATGTCCGCGTTGCCAAGCTTTTGGGTGGTGGTCTGCATGACAGTACAGTTTTGCAAGGTATGGTCTTGAAAGGCGATACTCTTGGGAGTATAAAGAGAATGGAGAAGGCAAAGGTTAGCTCTTGTCTTTAAAAGGTTGTTTATTTGTAGGTTGATGTTTATATTTCAATCTTAACCTTTGCTCTACTTATGCTGTGGCCCAAATTTCACAATTCCGACAATGTTGATGTATTTCTCAAAATGTTCAGCTCAGCCGTACATTTGTATATCAATATGAGGAAACCATTGCTTTAGATTAACTGCAGGTTGCTTGTGGATTTTTGTTAACACTTAGAAAACTCATTTGCGTGGATACATTGCCTCATCATCCTGTTATCTTTTCAGTTTAAACGTTCTTTTGTATCTTGGTTCATGTGGTTGTGAATCTGGGTAGTCATTGCTTTGTTGTTCCCTATGATGTCATGAATGGCTTATGGAGGTTTTATGATTTTGATTCAAGTATTTATACTTCATCTTCACTTAATGAATTTAGGTAGCAGTATTTGCCGGTGGTGTTGATACATCTGCTACTGATACGAAGGGAACTGTCCTTATACATAGTGCAGAGCAGGTAAGTTTATCAAACTTCTTTGGGTAGTTCTTGAAGGAATAATTGAGATGCTTGCCTTTGAGTATTGCTGTTTTTGAGCAACTCTTCCAATTTTTAACTGGATACCCTTTTTAGGCTTTGCATTGTAGAAATATCTTAATGTTTGTCTTGTTTCTTTCTCTCTTTCTTTCTTTTCTTTTTTATATGTAACTTTTGTCTACTCAGTATGGTGATTTTGTGATTTAATCACTCTTTGAGGAGGATGGAAATTTCCACAAAAAATTACTGCTTCGCAGCCAATGATGGTAAAAGCTCAGATTGGGAAATGTTGCTTAACTAATCTAACTGCTGGAAGAAAATAAATCACCAAAATACTGGAACACTAGATTGTAATTGGTAAACTTGCTATTCGGTATTCTCTGCATACTGATATGAGATCATTGGCTCATCACTATATTCGTTCGTGGAACTTGATTTTAAGATTTCTGCATTAGAAATGTGGCATTGTTGAGTAGTTGAAGGATGATCTGCTTGCAATTTTTTTCTTAAGAATTGGTGTGGTGTCTATCTTGTCGCACTAAGAGAGTACATTTTTGTCTTTTCAATGAGATGGAAATCTCAAAATAACATGAGTTTCCTCAAGTTCTATTGCCCTGGGTTTAAATTCCTTATTTGAATAACAAAATTTGTCATATATAATGTCTTTTGGTCATGAATGTTTCCCACGATGGTCAACTGAATCCTTATTACAGCCATAGTAGCTGTCACGAATTCTGTATGGTACCTGACAACTTCATTATTTGCTTGGACTTTTATCATTAAAACCCTCCCACGTGTCTGTTTGTAAACACACCAATCTGTGGCATGCTGTATCTTTTAGCTTGAGAATTATGCGAAATCTGAGGAAGCTAAAGTGGAGGAGCTGATAAAATCAGTTGCCGATTCTGGGGCAAAAGTTATCGTTAGTGGTGCTGCAGTTGGAGAGATGGCGTTGCATTTTTGTGAGCGTTATAAGTAAGTCTCTCTTACATCTCCATTTTTTATTTTACTATGCTGCTCCTTGATGTTGTCGTCTCAAAGCGTGCAAGAGAATCATAATTTGATATGGTGCCTAAAACAAGACTCTGGATGATTTCCTGTCATAATGCCATACTCTACATTGTTTTGCCCCTCTTTGGTTTCTTTTCGGGACTGATTCATTCATTTGATATCATTACCATCACTTTCAGGCTTATGGTCTTGAAAATCAGTTCAAAGTTTGAACTACGGAGATTTTGTCGCACAACTGGTTCTGTTGCTATTGTAAGCATTGGGCCACTTTATTTTTTGACCTTATGACCCATGAGGATTGCTGAAAGAGTTTGCTCTTCTTTTTCCTTTTTTCTTTTTTAATGTGTAAATGTTACAGTTGAAGCTGAGCCAACCCAATCCTGCTGACTTGGGATACATAGATTTGGTCTCTGTTATGGAAATTGGTGGTGTGAGGGTATGATTAAGGTGTTAAATTGGTCAGGCTTCTGCTGTTACCTTCATACTTCGAGTGCTTCATCTTAGATGTTTCTCCTTTATTTTAATGCAGGTAATTGTAGTGCAAAATGAAGAAGGTGGAAGCTCTGTCTCAACTGTTGTTCTGCGGGCAAGTACCGATAGCATATTAGATGACCTTGAAAGAGCCGTTGATGACGGAGTAAATACGTACAAGGTAGCTTTTGTCTGAAACTAGGACTCCTTTGACTATGTCATTTCTTGACCATTGACTGAAATTCAAGTTTGTCATGCTTTAATTTTTGTCATACGATCTTTGTTGATTACATAGAGATATTGATGCACCATCATTTCCTAATGCAAATTTTTGTTTCCAATAATACCCTATCTTAACTCAGGCTATGTGTAAGGATAGTCGCATAGTACCTGGTGCTGCTGCTACGGAGATTGAGCTGGCAAGAAGAGTGAAGGAATTTTCTTTTAAAGAGACTGGGTACTTCTCGTATCTTCCTTTTTCATCATGCTATTGAATGGAATCCAAATCTTTGAATTTTTTGGTGTAGTAGTGAAAAAATGGACTTTCATTTCTTCCATTAAGTATCACCCGCAATTCCTTCATTATCTGTCTTTCAGTTTTGTTTTGCCAATTTTCCAGTTGTGACTATGCTAAATGATGGTTGGAGTTCGTTGTTGTTCATTGGATTTGTGTCGGTTTTTGCAGGTTGGATCAGTATGCTATTGCAAAATTTGCTGAGAGCTTTGAGATGATACCTAGGACACTAGCAGAGAATGCTGGGCTCAATGCTATGGAGATCATATCTTCTCTGTATGCTGAACATGCAAATGGAAATGCCAAAGTGGGTATTGACTTGGTGGAAGGTGTCTGCAAGGATGCCTCAGTTATTAATGTCTGGGACCTTTATATCACAAAGTACACTTCTCCTTCCTTTCTTCTAGTTACAATATGTAGTTTTTAGGATGCAGGGTGTTTATTTACCTGGTGTAAGTTTATAATCAGTTGAGTGAACCCAATACTACCTGCATTTTGTTCTGCCTTGTGGTTTATTTGTTTGCTAGGATAAAGGTAGACATATCATTTTGTTGATGGTATATGGGGATTACATTGTTGGGCTCTTATCCAGGTTTTTTGCTCTCAAGTATGCTGCTGACGCTGCTTGCACTGTACTTCGGGTTGATCAGGTACCTTATCTATGTTCTGCTATGTTGCTGTTCCTTCATATATTTTTTAGATTAATAAAAGCAAATTAACATTCTTTGCGGAGCTTTTATTTTGCAATAGTGGAATGGTAGCTATGGTTTCCTTAAAGTCTGATAATGACTGATGCTGATGGTCCTCTGAAGCAACAGTTCAGTGGTCCACTTTTGTTCTATTTCATCTTCTAGGAATGTTTTCATGCATGCGGTGGGTTATATAATGGTGGAGCAGTGTCTTTAAGTTATAATTCTATAATTTAGTTCCTTGAATTTCAAAATCTGCGTTATGACCTGCTATTTTGTGTGCATGAAAGAGTCATCATTTATCAGTCTATTGAGTTGGATTGGTGCCGGTAGCTTGTGGACATTGATTTGACTTGTGCATTGGCAGATCATAATGGCAAAACCTGCTGGTGGCCCAAGGAGAGAACAGCCAGCTGGAATGGACGAAGACTAGTTTTGCACAAAGTCAGCCTTGATTGTGGTCCTTTTGCCTACCCGTCATTTTATCTTAGACGAATTTCTTCTTGAGCTCAGAGGGTCTTGTTAGCTTTTCTTGGCCTAATTGTGATGAAAAGAAACATGCGTGGATGTTTGTATATGCAGACTTTGCTGTCTGCTTTCTGCTGTATCTGTCTACGTTGCAAGATGGATTTTCCCCTCGATTTTGATTGGAAGGGATGAAACATCTATGGAGCTAGTTTTTCCCTATCCATATTAATTAAGTCAGAATTCGTTGATGATATGGTGCAAAAAGATCATATCATGGAAGACTATCCAATTCATGATAATTTGTGATCAGTTGGCAGACCTCTCTCTATGCAAATCATCAAAGTTTCTTGTGCTCTCTGGGTTTGTGCTTGCTTGGGACGGAGTCGTTTATGTTGTCATTAAGTGAATTTGATGTTCTTGCTTATCTTTTTGATATGGTCTCTCGTGCTCTTGCTAACTTGGATAGGTTCGCCAGACTTATGGGAAAAGTCATGAAAGCTCTTAGCTTTGTCTTCCTGATTTAAAGGTGCTTGCTTGCTCCGGATATCATGCCCCAGTCCATATCGAAATCTATTAGCTTTGTTTTCTGTCTTTCACCAATCTGGAGGCGAACTTTGATAATTTTGTTAACTTCCTTTCGTGCTAATCCACCATAAAATTATTTTGCTTTAATGGCATGAGCTACGACACTTTCTTGTCTTGAGTACGGTTCGGCAAATACTTCCTGAAAAATGCCTTGACAAAGCCATTCCATGTCACGGTAGTATTAGTTGGGGATACCCTTTATTTAGATGTACCCACCAATGACTGTCATTTCCCTGGATCTGGTGCTTAGCTAGAGCTACCTTATTGTTGCAAATTAATAATGCAATTATCTTCTCCATTCCGTTGATTCATGATTTTGCCTTTTTAGAATCCCTACTCCAGCAAACCTAAGTGGTGTCAGCTTCAAAATTGTTTGACCAGACCTTGCAAATGGTATTCGTCATATCGACCTGAAGGCAATTTGCTGTAGTGCCTGCATTTGCAAATGGTATTCGCCACATTGACCTGAAGGCAACTTGTGGTGCCTGCATTTCGGTCGTTCTTCCAACATTGGCAAACGCTAGGGGGAGCCCTTCCATTTGAGGATCCGGCTCCGAATTTCATCCAGTGCTCATATTGTTTTACAGGGCCTACACAAGTTACTCAGCTTAGTGGCTAACTAATAAGTAACAAAAGTTATTTATATCACACAACCAATCTAAACAAACGCATGTATTTAGTGTTTTACACTTGTGCGACCTACTCTATTATTCCAACCATTAAATGCATCTTACCTACTTTTGATTCCAAACGAGCTAAGATATCTTGGAACGTGGAATGTGCGACGTGTCTTTTTGTTTATAACTCATTTAATAATCACATGCAAAAACACAATGAAGCACATTACACGAGAAACATAATCCGCAGTTTCTAATAACGTACCCAAAAAAATTTCCATTCATAACCCTCTTTCAAATATTAATACAAGTACAAAAGAAATAGAATACAACATATTAACTTTGAGAAGATGATTGGGTCTTGTCGATACTACCGATACTTTTTGTGTTGAAAAACGTGCCCATACAAAGTCACTAAATTACAAATTGACAACCTCATCCATCGATTTGTCACCGTTGCCGTCAAATTCCCTCAACGGTCCTACTAGCTCACTATACATATTCAAGTACCAATCAACGAATTGATGGGAAATTCACTCTAGAATCCCCACGTTGACCCACACAAAGGAGCTACACTTAGTATATACTTCGACTGAATCAAGTACAAGTACATCTTTATAAATACTGCTTCGATCACCCTCTACGGAGGATGAAAATCTCAACAAAAAATTACTGCTTTACTGTAAAAGCTCAGATTGGGAAATGTTGTTTAACTAGTGAAACTGCTGAAAGAAAATAAATCACCAAAATACCTGAACATTCGAGAGTAATTGGTAAACTTGCTATTTGGTATTCTCTGCATACTTATATGAGATCATTGGCTGTATCACTATATGGGTGCCTGGCAGCTTGATTTTGAGATTTCTGCATTAAAAATGTGGCATTGTCGAGCAAATGATCTGTTTGCAATTTTTTTCTTAAGAATCTGTGCAGTGTGTATCTTGTCAGCACTGAGAGAGTTGTTTTTGCAATGAGATGAAAACCTCAAAATAACATGAATTTCTTCAAGTTCTATTGCCCTGGTTCAAATTCCTTATTTTAACAACAAAATTTGTCAGATTTAATGTCTTTTGGTCATGAATGTTTCATATTATGGTCAACTGAATCCATGTCACAGCCATAGCGGTTCTAACGTTTTCTGTATGGTACCTGGCAACTTTCACCATTTACTTGGACTTATATCAGAGCTGTCACTAGAATCCTCCTATATGTCCGTTTGTAAATGCACCAATCTGCGGCATGCTGTATCTTGTAGCTTGAGAATTATCCAAAATCTGAGGAAGCTAAACTGGAGGAGCTGATAAAATCAGTTGCCGATTCGGGCGCAAGAGTTATTGTTAGCGGTGATGCTGTTGGAGAGATGGCATTGCATTTTTGTGAGCATTATAAGTAAGTCTCTGTTCCGTCTCCATGTTTTATTTTACTTTGCCGCTCCTTGACGTTGTCATCTCGAAGTGTGCAAGAGAATCATAATTTGATGTGATGGCTAAAACAAGAGTCCAGATGATTTCCTGTTATAATGCCATACTCCATGTTCTTTTGCTCCTCATTGATTTCTTTGTGGGACCGATTCATTCTTTTGATGTCACTGCTGTCACTTTCAGGCTTATGGTCTTGAAAATCAGTTCGAAGTTTGAACTACAGAGGTTTTGTCGCATGACTGGTTCTGTGGCTATTGTAAGCAGTGGATCACTTTATTTTTTGAACTCATGACCCATGAGGATTGCTGAAAGAGTTTGCTTTTCTTATGTTACAGCTGAAGCTGAGCCAACCCAATCCCAATGACTTGGGATATGTAGATTTGGTTGCTGTTGCTGCACTTGATGGTGTGAGGGTAAGATTAAGGTGTTAAACTGCTCAGGCTTCTGCTGTTACCTTTGTACTTCGAGTGTTTCATCTTAGATATTCTACCTTTATTTTTATGCAGGTAACTGTAGTGCAAAATGAACAATGTGGAAACTCTGTCTCAACTGTTATTCTGTTGGCAAGTACTGATTGCATATTAGATGACCTTGAAAGAGCAGTTGATGGTGGTGTAAATACTTACAAGGTAGCTTTTGTCTGAAAGTGGGACTCCTTTGACTTTGTCATTTCTTGATCCCTGGACTGAAATTCGACTTTGTCATGTTTTAATTTTGCGGTACAATCTTCTTTGATTAGGTGAAGTTTCTGATGCACCATCATTTCTTAATGCAACGTTTTGTCTCTTACAATACCCTATTTTAACTCAGGCTATGTGTAAGGATATTCGCATAGTTCCCGGTGCTGCTGCTACGGAGATTGAGCTGGCTAGAAGAGTGAAGGAATTTTCTTTTGAAGAGACCAGGTACTTCTCGTATTTTCTTTTTTCATCACGCTATCAAATGGAATCCAAATCTTTGATCTCTTTGGTGTGATTGTGGCTATGCTTAATGATGTTGGAGTTCATTCTTGTTCATTGGATTTGTGTTGGTTTTTGCAGGTTGGATCAGTATGCTATTGCAAAATTTGCTGAGAGCTTTTAGATAATACCTAGGACACTGGCAGAGAATGCTGAGCTCAATGCCATGGAGATCATATCTTCTTTATATGCTGAACACACAAACGGAAATACCAAAGTGGGTATTGACTTGGAGGAACGTGTCTGCAAGGATGCGTCTGGGACCTTTACATCACAAAGTACACTTCTCTTTCCTTTCTTCTAGTTACAATTTGTACTTTTTAGGACGTGGCGTTTATTTACCTTGTTATAATCAGTTGAGTGAATCCAATACTACCTGCATCTTGTTCAGCCTTATGGTTTATTCGTTTGCTATGATGATAAAGGTAGACATATTTATAAGATTTTGTGGGACTACTACCGATTGTTTCAAAAGTTTAAGCAGTTAGATGAAGATGTGGTTTATTATTTAAATATTTTAACATTCCCCCTCACGCTTAGTTTAGATTCTTGTCTAGTACTACGCGTGGAAATTTAATTAGGAAGGCAAATGGGGCTTGAAATGACTCGAATTAAGGACTTCCAACCCTGATACTATGTGAGATTTTTTTAAATCACTGCCAATTATTCTAAAAAATTAAGTTGTTAAATGAAAGCGTGGTTTATTATTTAAATATTCTAACAATATTGTTTTGTGGATGGTACATGGTGATTACATCGTTGGGCTTTTATCCAGGATTTTTGCTCTCAAGCATACCGCCAATGCTGCTGGCACTGTACTTCGGGGTGATCAGGTACGTTATTTACGTACTGTTATGTTGCCATTCCTTCATGTCTTTCGTAGATTCATAAAGGCAAATTCAATTTCTTTGTGAAGCTTATATTTTGCAATAGTGGATTGGTAGCTAGTGTTTCCTTGAAGTCTGTTGATGACCAATGCTGATGGTCCTCTGAAGAACAGTGCAGTGGTCCAATTTTGTTCTATATCATCTGCTAGGAATGTTTTCGTATATGCAACAGCTGTCTTTAAGTTAAACTTTCATAATTTAGTTCCTTGAATTTCAAAATCTGCATTATGACCTTCAATTTTGTGTGCAAGAAAGAGTAATCATTTATCAGTCTATTGAGTTCGATGGGTGCGTTTAGCTTGTGGACATTGATTTGACCTGTCCATTGGCAGATCACCACGGCAAAACGTGCTGGTAGCCCAGGGAAAGAATAGCCAGCTGGAATGGACGAAGACTATTTTGGCACGAACTCTTGATTGTGGTCCTCTTGCCTTCCCGTTATTTCACCTTGGGCAAATTTCTTCTTGACTTAGGGCATGTGGTCGCTCGAGATGGAGTCGTTTATGTTGTCGTTAAGTGACTTTGATGTTCTTGCTTATCTTTTCCATTTGGTCTTTCGTGCTCTTGCAAAATGACACCACTAATTGATCCACAAACCTTTCGGGCAATCTATCAGCAATTTCTAGTTAAGTGGAAGAAAATAAAGAAACCAAAATCGGACTGAGCTCCAATTTTGAGACACTTAAAACTAGTGATGGAAATGCTCCACCAAGGATACCGTGACTAGAAAAGCAAGCAATACAACGTTTCCCCTACAGAAGCGTACATGAAAATTGTACCCTGAGATCCTAGATCTAACAACACATCTAAGTCGGAACAAGATGACGATGTTCATGATCATCAATATACTGTAAAGAACAGAATATCGCGAGTAAAACAAAGAGCACGCTGCAGATCAGTTTGAAGGCCGCTCTTCTTCCAGCCTTTCTGGTGCCGAAGGTCAGAGTATCGGTTCCATCTAGTGGCGTCACTGCACTTGGTGCTGACTTTTCTTGACCTGCAGCAATGTTATCCGCTGATGACACAGATTCAGATGCTCCCTGAAACTGCTCGGTACCATCATCGGAATTTTCCTGTTCTTTGGCATCATGGGGATCATCTATCAAGCCACCCTGGTCAAAGCTTCTCACAGGACTCCACTCATCTACACTTGAACATGGACTTCTAAGCCTTCCGAGGCTTTTCCGTGTCATGTCAGAGTCCACATCACTCGGATCCTGAAGAGAGCGGATGAGCTTCCTTGGGGTAGTGAAGATCTTGATATTGTCAACATTGATGGGGGATCGTGGCCTCTGGTGCAGAAGCAAGAACACATGTAAGTAACTAGAAAACAGAATCAGAAGAAGCTATGACGTGTAAATGAACAGTAGCTCATCTTGATAGGAAGATCGATTTCTTCAATCGGAGAAACAGAAATTCATATTTGTCCATGAAGAATAGCAAAAACATCTGGTACGTTAAGGTCGGCAAATGCATCCTCTTTCAAACTAATTCCCACTGTTTTCGTACTATGAAAAAGCGGTTAACTCAATACTACAGACATGTTTCTATCATCCTTGCGACCAAGAAAAAAAGTACATCCTTAAAAAACAAATATTCCCCGTTGAAATGTTACTATGAAAAAATGGTATGCGCTATTACATTACTGAAAGCACAGTTAAATGCAGCCTGTCTAGGTTCGTTACTGCTTCCAAATTTTCAGCTCATCCATAGCAATTGAAATGCATGAACTATTTACCTGGGGACTAGGAGTGGGGCTTCGTTGTGCTACTCCATATCTTGGACTTCTTGGCTGGAATCCTATGAAATCATTTACATCATCTCCTTCAATGGCATTGTACTCCTGTTGCCTAGTAGTTCGCTCAACACTTCTACTGGAAAGGTCATTTCCGTTAGATAACTCTGAGAACAAGCCGTCCTTGAGAGAGATATCCACCCCTCCATTTTCATATCTCCATAGTCTCCGATGGGCACTCTGCCTATCATAAGTCAAATCAGACGAGACATGGGAAGAGAGAGGTGACTCAAGCAGAGAATCATATTCAAAATTAAAATCAATCATCCGAGATTCTGGGGTGGAAGCAGATGAATCACCTCCTGAACCCCATAAGTTTCTCCCCTGATTTTCATCTCTCCTGCCAATGGACTCAGTCACTGAACTCGAACGTTTCTCAAATTTCAGCCCTCTCTCTGTGGCGATTCTCCTAGCATTTTGTAGAGTTTCAAAAGCTGCTCCCCTCACAAAAGCCATCTGATCAGACTGGCACTTCTCCATCTCCTCAATTATCAACTGCAGCTCTGAAAACATACTCCTAGGATCCAACCACTTCATCAGGAAATTCACCATTTGAATTGCAGATAAACGTTTCTGAGAATTTGCCTCTGATAATCCAGCTTGCAAGATTTTCATTGCTGATCTCACCAAGAGCCTTGCATAAGCTTCAACTATTAAGGAATTGTGCTTGGCTAAAGCCATAACCAACCCCATGTGTGAATTGGTCTGGGTGGACTTCTCCTCCAAAGCCACGGCAACATTTTGACAAACCTTGTTGACCATGTCATCAGACGCGTACCTCCAATTATCCGCATCCACGAGAGCCTTTAAACAAAGCGCAGCCCCTGAGGTTAAGCTTTCTTGAGAACCCAAAAGAGATTCAGCAAGAGGCTTACACAAGGAGTGAATGATATGCCTCTTCTTGTTCTCTGGAGTGGTTGGATCTATCCCATATCTCGCAACAGCCGGAACTACCCTTGAGCAGGCTTGTTGGAGAGGGAAAGACCCTGCACTTGAAGCCAAAGTTTTCACGATAGTCGCCATGATGCTATCTATCTGAGGAACAATGTTGACGCCATGAACACGAGCAAGAACTTCATAGAGCGAAATCGTGTATTCTCCAGATAAAGAGCCTGTTTCCTTGGTTTCAGAAACTTGCTCCAGGAATAAAGGGATAGCCTTTGAGTCCAGGTCCTTCACATATGTTTTAAGCGCTTTCATCGCCGATTTACGGCTGTCGGCATCTTTATCCAGGTTAGCCAACTCTCTGCGCAGTGCAGGGCTAAGATTTCTACCCATTTTCACCTATAAGCAATTGCAGAAGTTGCTGACAAATTAGAAGATGGTTTATAACAAACTCGATAGAAAAGTCGAGCTTTGATCAACGGCATCTTGAAGTTTCAAAATATCTCCCCTTCACAAGGGAAAAAAAAGGGCATCTTGTTTTGCATTAGCATATGCACCAAATTTTGAACTTCTCACGGAATAAGCAACGTTAAACACGATCCCTCTGATAAAACCAAATGGGTATAGATTAAAAACACAAATCATCGAAAACAGAACATATGTCGCGCCTTGGATCTATACCATTTCAATCCCGAAATGTAACTCTAGCATCAAAAATTTCTGTCCTTCACAACCTTGACATACATCGACACGACCATTTCCAAGAACGGTACGTCCTATGAACGTTTGAGCGAGCAAGTAATTCAGGTCGAAATCAAGAAACGGGACCCAGGCTACAAGAACAAGAAAAGGTACGATTACCAGCTAAAAAACCAGCAGAAAGGCTCTTCCTTTGGCAGCTACCTGGGAGCGACAATTTTGCTCGGCTTCCTTGAGATCTAGGAAGCAACGACTGCAGCAGCAGCTTCTTTCCCACGCCGAGAGTTCCAAGGACGAGAGAGAGAGAGAGAGAGAGAGAGAAAATGAAAACCTGAGAAAGAACAGAACCGGCGACTCGGAAATTCTTTTCAAGAAAAGAGGCGCGACCCAGGTCCAAGAGTACTTGGTGGGTTTAGGGTTGTCCAGAGAAATGTTAAGGCAAAAGATTAATAAGAACCCGAGATTTGAGAGGCGGATCGGATCGAGTTTCCTTTTCTGGGTCAGTGAAATGAATGAATGTGGGAATGTAGCAGCAGAACGCAGAGACGCACAGAGAGAGAGAGAGAGAGAGAGAGAGAGGGAAATGCTACTGTTGAATAAAATTCAAATCTTTCATTCAAATTGCACCGCCCTGCCTTTTGGGCTTCTTGGTCCCACCACCTTGAGAGTAGATCCAATTTACGTTGTCTTTTCCAGCTTATCCCTACGATGGGAAAAAAAAAAGAAAAACAGAGGAGAATGACAACTCGTTACTATGGAAACTACTTCCTTGCTGTGAAGATCATGATTGGCCTCATAAAAATTCTTCTATACAAAAATTATATGCGAGGAATAGATACTATTGACTTTTAGATAAGACTTCTGGCCAAAAGGGGGGAAAAAGAAGAATTTTGCACATGATTCGAACATTGATGATGATCCAAGTGAAAAATAGGATTTAAGATTACCGTCGTTTTGGAAAGAAAGGTCCAGATGATTGTCTAGATTACTGAATGAGTTCAATCTAACTTTAAAGTAATTATTGATATCTACTTCATTAGATTTGTATGAGTCATAATTCAACTTTAGATGTGTTGCATAACAAAGAAATTGTGCAAGTTTCTCTAGATTTTGAGAGGTGTCACGAATTGTCGTTAGTCTTGATTCGGTAACACACAACATAAGATGAGTGTATAGCCCTTTAATCAATGAAGTGTGAGGTTAAGCATTTATGAGGATAATGGGTAAACGTTGGAAAGATACACCCAAGTGGATTTCGTTTTGGTAATTGACTGGGCATTCCTGCATTGGAAACCGATCGATATTGCTGAGCTAATGATGGAGCTTTACCACTTTTGCCAATCATAAATATTAATTGAATACACAAGACCATCATTCTTGAGCCAAAGAAAACAGAAGACACATGATGATCGAACGCAAAGTCCAATTTGATAAAAAACATGAATGAAGTAACGGTGGATAAGAAGACAGCCAAAGTTCTTCCAGGACTCATTGGTGTTTCTTCCATTCCATTACACTGCCAACTATAAACTGTCCTTGCTAAATTCCCATCCACGGAAGGAGGAGGAGTAGAACAAGCATTTTACAAAATTCGACTGTTCTTCCGCTCAAGGGTTCTTTCTTCTCTTTATTTTGGGAAGAAAGAGACGGATGCATAATCTTAAACTCTAGAATGACCTAATCAAGGCAAAACAAAAGATCATCCCTCCATGCCTCCACCATCACATGTACTGTAAGTGTATGCATGCCATTTTGTCACTGTGGAAGTTGCCTGCAGGTTGGACAATACCACTTCCCCTTGAATCTTGTCTCTGGTGTCAGCCCAACGCACGAGTAATGGAACCATTCACCTCCTTGGCACTGTCAATCACAGTTGGGACATTAGAGAAGAGTGTCCACCAATCAAAAAGAATAGTTGAAAAGGGGAACATTGACAATGCTATAACTGTCACTGCTGAGAAACTACTAAGGAAACACACAAAGGTAGGGCAGCTACTCATTCTGCAACAGATAAAATATTTACACAGTACATAAATGTTTTATTGCGTGGTATGCAATAGAGCTACTTTTCCTTTCATGGCAATTTTTGCCACTTCACCTTTTTATTCACTTGCTAACCAAAAACCGTTTTGAAGAGTGACATTTTTGTTGGCTGAATGTTTTGACAAATGACATTGAATGCGTCATAAGGAGTACATGCATGTTTTCGGAGAAACATATATATGCTGCTGCACCACTTCAGGTTTCAACACCACAAGACTTGCCAAGTACAGTAACTCACATTCTATAAATTGTATCTACCACAATAATACTTCCCAAATGCACTACGTAAAAAATATCTGGAAAGGAAAGTAAAACTTCAAGGAAAAAGAACTGTCTTATAAAGAAGGTCTCACATTTTCGTTGTCACAGGCAATCATGTCTCCAAATGACACCTAGCAGTCACAACGATTCAATTGGTTAAATACCAAAGCTATAAAAGCCATCACGACATAGCGCAGTAGCACTTCAAATTAAAAGTAACTTCAAATTTTTATAGAAGGGTGAAAAAACTGAGGACCTGATGACAGACACAATAGGTGGGTTCATCTGGATCAATGGGTTGATCAACATCTGGGGCAGCAAAGTCCCTTCTATGACTTCCTGGAGGAGGCATGAGTTCAAAATCTCTATCCCGCTCGCGGTCCCAGTCCCCCCTGTAATCAGGCCTCTTGAATGATTGAGATTGAGGTGTTCCATATAGGGACCTGCGCCTTTCACTTTTAGGAATTAAAGGCAATGGAGGAAGAACTGCTGGCTCATCTGGAGGTATTTTCCCTTCTGTTTGTGTCATAAAGGGGAAAAAACAGAAGAAACAAACAAGCATAAGCAAATTAGCTATGAGGAGATGAAAACAACATGACACAGAAATTTCAGGCACACACTTATCAGCCAAATCAAGCAGAGACCTGCAGTACCATTGCCTAAGATCTCTCAGAAGAGTAAGTTATACTCATCAGAGCATATATTCATTGCTTCTTTTCTTCTTCTTGATGCTATAGCACACAATGGCCCCAAGTGCAAGCACATACTTACACATGCATATCCTTCAAAATCCATGCCCCTCATCAAAATGGACTTTGTTTATATAATTATGGACCACGAGTCTCCCTCCCTCTCTCTCCTTACACATGCATATCCTTCAAAATCCATGCCCCTCATCAAAATGGACTTTGTTTATATAATTATGGACCATGAGTCTCCCTCCCCCACCCCCCCCAAAAAAAAAAAAAAAAAAAAAAAATCCATGCCCCGCATCAAAATGGACTTTGTTTATATAATTATGGACCACGAGTCTCCCTCCATCCCTCCCCTTCTCTCTCTCTCTCTCTCTCTCTCGCTCTCTCGCTCTCTCTCTCTCTCTCTCTCTCTCTCTCTCGTGATAGGGCCCTTCAAAACATCATAAGCTGGAATTACTAATTCCAAATGCTTTTCACCAATTTAAGCCGAAGCAAGGATTTTTTTGCCTGCTTTTTACAATCCTCTGCACAAGCAATTTTAAGGATTAGTCTGGTCTCATAGTTGAGCTCCGTTTGACAGGGTATATGAAAGTGTATATCAGTCCGTAATCAAATTGCTCACAAATAAGTTGAACAAATCGACCAAATAAATCCACAGACAGTAACAAATCAGGAACTCACAAGCCAAAACTCATTGGAGACAACACTGCCTAGTCCGCATGCCTAACTCAAAGTAATGAGAATCAACTTTGCAACACCGGAGGAAATATCCCATACCTTGCTTGAGATCTTCTGCGAAGTTCTTTAAATCCTCATCAAGTCGTTTAATGTGGCTATCTATCTGAAATAGAATGCCAAAAGGAAACCACGTCAAGATCTATCTCCTCAGCCTTGTTCAAGAACAAGACATCCACTGTGACTCATTTAAAGAACCCAAGATCATTCTTGAGCAGTTTTCTAACATTCTCTTATTTGAAGTTCCCATCTAATAATTGATCCTAGATCAATCATGCTCATGCCATGCAATGAGTTCCTTGAGTTAGTTTAACTTTGCTTTGCATATGAAGAATAGAGTTCAGTAGATACTCTATCCTCGTGAAAAAGATATGTGGAAGCTGTAACACAAAAAAGTCTTTCTTCCAAGAGTTAGAGATGATGTCAATTTTGCGCCTTTTTGCTCTCACTTGTGACTCACTTCTCTACAAAACAATTCCTATCCGCACCTCCTATTAGGAACCTCTTGTCTGAGGAAACTGTAAATAAGAGATTTTTTCTCTTGCAATTGTGGAGTGTGAACTGAAAAATGGAATAAAAGAAAGTTTGCGAAAACAAGCCAGAACTGGCAATCTCAAAAGCACGATCTTGTCATTTATACAACACCTCATGCACACATATCATGGAAGCAAAGACAATTAAAGCACAATTTGACGAATCAAGGGCAAAGCTTACGAGGTCATATGCCTGCCTCGCCAGCAACACCTTCTCGGTAGACAAACTCAGTGCACTGTCCTGATTGCCCTCTATCTCTTTCCGCATTTTCTCGATTTCGGTATCATCATCGTCATTGTTATAGTTGCTGCTGTAAGCATTGTAGTTCCCTCTCCTAGAGCTCTGTTTTGATAACCCCACACAGTACTTGGTCTGCTGGCCAGTCTGGTTCATCATAGCTTTCCACCCAACAATTCATCAACAATCACAATCAACAACAACGACAACAAAAAGAAAAGAAAAAAGAACCAACCTTTTCCGCCTCAATCACGAATTCCAACATACCATCTTACGATTTCGCAAGTATAAATCAACGAGTACCAAGATAGGACCTACATTGGGATCGATCATCGAGTTCTCTGATCGTATTGAGAAGCCTCTGGAGCTCAGCCGGTAATGTGCTCGCATCTATATCACATTCGAGGCAAAAGTAACCCCCAATTCAGGTCGAACGGAGACCGATCGAGAACGGAGCATCGTGAAATTGGCGAAAGACGACGATAAGCTTACATTCGAAGTAGTCATCGATGTAGACTCCGGTTCTCGCGATTGCCATTTTCCCGTTCCTCGCTCCTCTGCGATCGAGAATTGGGATTCTAGGGTTTCTGGTTCGGCTCTGTCTCTGTAGGATCGACAGCGTTCAAAGCGAGGGAGAGTGAAGACGTGAAACGACATCGTTTTAAATTTCCTGCAAATCAACGACCGACATGGCAGTTATTTTACGTAGGTCGTTCCCTTCCTCGTATGAAAAGCCGGATGTTATTCTTAAGATTCCTTTACAAATGGTGGGTTTGGGAGTTAAAACCTCGTTCAAGAATTGTTTTTGATCCAATGCGTAAGAATCCATAGAAAAGGGAAATTCCTTATGATACACAAGATCTGGCTCACTTATTGATAGAGTTAATAGATCTGCCAAAATTGTAATGTAACATGTATCCCCTGTTTCGGTCATGGAACAAATGAAAAAAATCAAAAAATTTATTTTTGTTCAAGAATGAAATTTTATGGGAACTGTCCATATCCATTTCATCCTTTGGAACCATATCACATCCTGAATCTAATGAAATATGATGAATTGATACGGTATTTTGTAAATACATAATTATCTTGAATATATTAACTATTTCTTTATTTTCCGATCACCTGGAAGGGACAAAGAAACATATGTGCATGACAACGTTTCTATTCCGGGGAACTATTTCTTTTCGAAAATAATTTTGTTTTTATTTCTACTCCGAGAATAATTTTTGAGTAAATTTTCACCAAAAAAAATAATAATTTCGAGTAAAATAAAATATTTGGTAATTATACAAAATTTCTATTCTTGGGATAAAAAAAGTATAGAAATGCGTTTAATAAAAATTTATAAATTTTTGAATTTATTTGTTCTTTCTTTTTACTCACAAACCGCCGACCACCGCCGCACGATCGTCGCACGACCGCCAACCGTCACCGCCGACTGCTACCGCAGGATTGCCGCCCAGCCCACTAGCCACGAGAAGGGGCGGTGGCCGGTGAGCTATGGGCGGTGGTCCTACGGTAACGGTTGGCAACGACGATTGATGGTTGTGCGACGGCAAGCAACAGCCGGTGGTCATGCGGCTATTAGCGACGGTAGGCTACTAGTGGACAGTGGCGGTCGTCGGCCAATGGGCTGTGGGCAATGGCCGGTGGGTTACGAGCGACGGCAATCGTTGCCGGCGATCGCGATCGGCCAACGGTGGCTATAGGCGGCAAGAGGTGGTCGACGGTTGGCGGACGGCCGACAACGGTGGCCACAACAAGGAAAGAAGAAAAAAAAATAGAAAAGAAAAAAAATTATTTCTAGAAATTGTTCTCGGAGTAATAAGCTATTTTTTTTTCTTGTTTTTATTCCAAATCTATTCCCCAACCACTTTTCTATTCCAGGGAATAAAAAAAATAAGTTGGCGTTACCAAACAAATTTATGTTCCTTTTTTGTTCCGGGAAACAAAAGAATATAAATCGAGAGAAATAGAATTGTTACAATGTAAGTCCTAATAGGTCCATTGTCTCTGCCCACCATCCAATAAGGCGAAACTAGGGTTTCATTTCCCCATCGCCAACGAGAGAGAGGGCTGTCACCTCCTCCATCGTCCTTCTCTCCAGTCTCAATTTCCCCTTCGCAAGTACTGCCCTCTCTCTCTATCTCTCTGCTCTCGTCCTTCGCCATTTCTTCCTCACCCGTGCTTGCCGTGTTCTCTTTCGCACCATTCCGATTTTTGTGCCTACAAAACCTGGCAAAATCATTTTCTTTTGCTATCATCCTCCTGATAACGAGCTTAGTTCCAACATACTGGCTAACTAAACTCCTCGAAAACCAATAACACCAATCAAAACCATGACTGAGTTCGTCTCTAGCATCCTTGGAACTCTCTTGGAGAAACTAACTTCATCGGCTGTTGAAGAAATTCAACTGGTCTGTGGCGTCAAGGATGATCGAGAGAAGCTCAAAAACGCACTAGAGATGATCCAAATGGTGCTCGCCGATGCTAAGCAGAGGCAAACAAAAGAGAAAGCTGTGCGCCTTTGGTTGTCGAGGCTAAAAAACCGATGCTATAACGCCGAGGACGCGCTAGACAAATTCGAAGCCAGGCTCTGTGGACGCGAGTGCAGTCCACGGAGCACTTGACCCTCAAAAGGAAGATACGCTACTTGCACTTGTGGATATCCAAGTTGATTTTCCAGTTTAAGATGGCGCATAATATGAAAGAACTGAGAAAGAGTCTTGATGGGATCGATAAAGATGAAACTCGATCCACCTTGTCGACTGATGTTCATGAAAGGACATAGTTCCACAGAGGGAAACTCATTCTTTTGTATCCGTTTTGAATGTGATTGGAAGAAACAAAGAAAAGGAAATCATAATAGAGTGGTTGAGAAGTGATGCTGAAGCTATAGAAGTCTTTTCAATTATCAGAATGGGAGGTGCCGGAAAGACAACTCTTACTAAGTTGGTATACAATGATGAATGGGTAAAGGAGCATTTCAAAAACAACCAAGTTTGGTTATCCATGCCACTAGAATTCAAAATTGAAAATATAATAAGAGATAACATCAGGTCTCTTAGGGCGCATGGCAACGTTTCTATTCTGGAAACTATTTCTTTTCAGAAATAGTTTTTTTTCTATTTCTACTCCGGGAATAATTTCTGAGTAAAATAAGGTATTTTGTAATTATACAAAAAAATTTATTCTTGAAATAGAAAAAGAAAAGAAATGAGTTTGGTAAAAATTTATAAATTTTTGTATTTATTTGTTTTTTTTTTTCTCACGAACCGTCGATCGCCGACCATCACCGCACGTCCGCCGCACGACCGCCGCACGGCCACCGCACGTCCATCGCACGACCACCGACCATCGTCACAAGATTGTCGCCCACAACCCACCAACTATGGGAGGGGGCGGTGGCCAATGAGCTATGGGCAATAGTCCTACAGCAACAGTCGGTAGTGATAGTCAGTGGTCGTACGGCGACAAGTGGCAATCATGCAGCGGTTGGCGACGGCAGGCTACTGGCGGACGGTGGCGGTCATCAACCAATGGGCTGTGGGCAGTGACCGATGGGCTACGCGCAGCGACAACCATCACCAGGAATTGCCGCCGGTCGGCTGCCGACGATGGTCGCGGGCGACAGGAGTTGAAATGCTCCTTTACCCATTCATCATTGCATACCAACCTAGTAAGAGTTGTCTTTCCGGCACCTCCCATTCCGATAATTGAAAAGACTTCTATAACTTCAGCATCGCTTCTCAACCACTCTATTATGATTTCCTTTTCTTTGTTTCTTCCAATCACATTCAAAGCGTGTACAAAAGAATGAGTTTCCCTCTGCAGAACTATGGTCCATTCATGAACATCAGTCGACAAGGTGGATCGAGTTTCGTCTTTATCGATCCCATCAAGACTCTTTCTCAGTTCTTTCATATTATGCACCATCTTAAACTGGAAAATCAACTTGGATATCCACAAGTACAAGTAGCGTACCTTCCTTTTGAGGGTCAAATGCTCAGTGGACCGCACTCGCCTCTACAAAGCCCTGGCTTCGAATTCGTCTAACGCGTTCCCGGCGTCATAGCACCGGTTTTTTAGTCTCAACAACTAAAGGCACGCGGCTTTCTCTTTTGTTTGCCTCGTTTAGCATCGGCAAGCACCATCTCGGATCATCTCTAACGAGTTCTTAAGCTTCTCTCGATCATCCTTGACGCCCTGCACAGTTGAATTTCTTCAATAGCCGATGAAGTTAGTTTCTCCAAGAGAGTTCCAAGGATGCTAGAGACAAACTCAGTCATGGTTGTGATTGGTGTTATTGGTTTTCGAGGAGTTCAGTTAGCCAGTATGCAGGAACTAAGCTCGTTATTAGGAGGATGATAGCAAACGAAAAATGATTTTGCCAGGTTTTGTAGGCACCAAAATCGCAATGGTATGAAAGAGAACACGGCAAGCACAAGCGAGGAAGAAATGAACCGTCGATCGCCGACCACCGCCGCACGTCCGCCGCATGACCGCCACACATCCGCCGCACGTCCGCCGCACGGCCACCGATTGTCGTCACAAGATTGTCGCCCACATCCCACCAACTATGGGAGGGGGCGGTGGCCAATGAGCTGTGGGCGTCTACATCGATGACTACTCTTGATGCTACGAATGCGACTTGGCTTGTTGAAGCAGCCACTCAGTTCATCTTTTGGTACACCAGATAGATCGGGCAATGATACACGCCGAATGGTTGGGGAAATATCCTGCGTCCACACTTTCATGTTGGATGATTCGGTTTGTGCCACCGAAATGGCAAGTTCGTAAATGAGGTCATGCATTTGGAAGCTAAGTAAGGGGTGAGACAATAATGAGAGAAATCATCTAGTGTCTTAGTGGCGAAGCAAAATTTGGTGCATTGAGATGCTACAAAATCACCTAAGAAACCTCGTGGAGAACAAAAGGTGCTTGTTTGTAATGGACGATGTGTGGACAATGAGGAGGGAGGATTGGCTGGAATTGAAAGATTTGTTAGGGGGCATTTCCGAAGGGAGTAAAGTCATCGTGACTTCACAGAATCAAGCCATTGCCAAAGTCATGGGCACTGTTCCCTCACTTAATTTGGCCAACCTTTCGCAGGAGGATTCTTTAACTTTGTTCATGAAGTGTGCATTCGATCAAGAGCAAGAGAAGAATCACCCGGACCTTATGAAAATCGGTGAGGAAATCGTGAGCAAGTGTGGGGGAAATCCTATGGCACTAAGGGCCCTGGGGTGCTTGTTGTATTCAAAGAACAACCGGAGCGACTGGGAACATATTAAGAGACAACGAGACATGGCAATTAACTAATACCTTGCCTTCATTGGAAATCTTACCTTCATTGAGAATAAGCTATGATCTAATGCCGTCTTACTTGAAAAGATGTTTTGCTTATTGCTCGATATTCCCGAAGAAACACGTGTTCAGCAGCATTCACCTGATCCAACTGTGGATCTCTAACGAGTTTATCCCATCCAGCAGAAATAATCAAGAGCCTGAAGAGATTGGACAGCAGTACCTAGAGGAGCTGGTATCTAGATCATTCTTCATTGTTCTCAAAGACGTTTACCCCTTACTTAGCTTCCAAATGCATGACCTCATTTACGAACTTGCCATTTCGGTGGCACAAACCGAATCATCCAACATGAAAGTGTGGACGCAGGATATTTCCCCAACCATTCGGCATGTATCATTGCCCGATCTATCTGGTGTACCAAAAGATGAACTGAGTGGCTGCTTCAACAAGCCAAGTCGCATTCGTAGCATCAAGAGTAGTCATCGATGTAGACGCCCACAGCTCATTGGCCACCGCCCCCTCCCATAGTTGGTGGGATGTGGGCGACAATCTTGTGACGACAGTCGGTGGCCGTGCGGCGGACGTGCGGCGGATGTGTGGCGGTCGTGCGGCGGACGTGCGGCGATGGTCGGCGATCGACGGTTCGTTTCTTCCTCGCTTGTGCTTGCCGTGTTCTCTTTCATACCATTGCGATTTTGGTGCCTACAAAACCTGCAAAAATCATTTTTCGTTTGCTATCATCCTCCTGATAACGAGCTTAGTTCCTGCATACTGGCTAACTAAACTCCTCGAAAACCAATAACACCAATCACAACCATGACTGAGTTTGTCTCTAGCATCCTTGGAACTCTCTTGGAGAAACTAACTTCATCGGCTATTGAAGAAATTCAACTGGTCTGTGGCGTCAAGGATGATCGAGAGAAGCTCAAGAACTCGTTAGAGATGATCCAGATGGTGCTTGCCGATGCTAAACAGAGGCAAACAAAAGAGAAAGCCGCGTGCCTTTAGTTGTTGAGACTAAAAAACCGGTGCTATGACGCCGGGAACGCGTTAGACGAATTCGAAGCCAGGGCTTTGTAGAGGCGAGTGCGGTCCCACGAGCATTTGACCCTCAAAAGGAAGGTACGCTACTTGTACTTGTGGATATCCAAGTTGATTTTCCGTTTAAGATGGTGCATAATATGAAAGAACTGAGAAAGAGTCTTGATGGGATCGATAAAGACGAAACTCGATCCACCTTGTCGACTGATGTTCATGAATGGACCATAGTTCTGCAGAGGGAAACTCATTCTTTTGTACACGCTTTGAATGTGATTGGAAGAAACAAAGAAAAGGAAATCATAATAGAGTGGTTGAGAAGCGATGCTTTGAAGTTATAGAAGTCTTTTCAATTATTGGAATGGGAGGTGCCTAGGAAAGACAACTCTTACTAGGTTGGTATGCAATGATGAATGGGTAAAGGAGCATTTCAACTCCTGTCGCCCGCGGCCATCGTCGGCAGCCGACCGGCGGCAATTCCTGGTGATGGTTGTCGCTGCGCGTAGCCCATCGGTCACTGCCCACAGCCCATTGGTCGATGACTGCCACCGTCCGCTAGTAGCCTGCCGTCGCCAACCGCTGCATGATTGCCACTTGTCGCCGTACGACCACTGACTATCACTACCGACTGTTGCTGTAGGACTATTGCCCATAGCTCATTGGCCACCCCCTCCCATAGTTGGTGGGTTGTGGGCGACAATCTTGTGACGATGGTCGGTGGTCGTGCGATGGACGTGCGGTGGCCGTGCGGCGGTCGTGTGCGGCGGACGTGCGGTGATGGTCGGCGATCGACGGTTCGTGAGTAAAAAGAAAAACAAATAAATACAAAAATTTATAAATTTTTACCAAACTCATTTCTTTTCTTTTTCTATTTCAAGAATAAATTTTTTTGTATAATTACAAAATACCTTATTTTACTCGAAATTATTCCGGAGTAGAAATAGAAAAAAACTATTTTCGAAAAGAAATAGTTTCCCTGTAATAGAAACGTTGCCATGCGCCCTAAGAGACGATGTTATCTCTTATTATATTTTCAATTTTGAATTCTAGTGGCATGGATAACCAAACTTGGTTGTTTTTGAAATGCTCCTTTACCCATTCATCATTGTATACCAACTTAGTAAGAGTTGTCTTTCCCGGCACCTCCCATTCGATAATTGAAAAGACTTCTATAGCTTCAAAGCATCACTTCTCAACCACTCTATTATGATTTCCTTTTCTTTGTTTCTTCCAATCACATTCAAAACGGATACAAAAGAATGAGTTTCCCTCTGTGGAACTATGTCCTTTCATGAACATCAGTCGACAAGGTGGATCGAGTTTCATCTTTATCGATCCCATCAAGACTCTTTCTCGTTCTTTCATATTATGCGCCATCTTAAACTGGAAAATCAACTTGGATATCCACAAGTGCAAGTAGCGTATCTTCCTTTTGAGGGTCAAGTGCTCAGTGGACTGCACTCGCGTCCACAGAGCCTGGCTTCGAATTTGTCTAGCGCGTCCTCGGCGTTATAGCATCGGTTTTTTAGCCTCGACAACCAAAGGCGCACAGCTTTCTCTTTTGTTTGCCTCTGCTTAGCATCGGCGAGCACCATTTGGATCATCTCTAGCGCGTTTTTGAGCTTCTCTCGATCATCCTTGACGCCTGACCCGGTTGAATTTCTTCAACGGCCGATGAAGTTAGTTTCTCCAAGAGAGTTCCAAGGATGCTAGAGACGAACTCGATCATGGTTTTGATTGGTGTTATTGGTTTTCGAGGAGTTTAGTTAGCCAGTATGTTGGAACTAAGCTCGTTATCAGGAGGATGATAGCAAAAGAAAAATGATTTTGCCAGGTTTTGTAGGCACAAAAATCGGAATGGTGCGAAAGAGAACACGGCAAGCACGGGTGAGGAAGAAATGGCGAAGGACGAGAGCAGAGAGATAGAGAGAGAGGGCAGTACTTGCGAAGGGGAAATTGAGACTGGAGAGAAGGACGATGGAGGAGGTGACAGCCCTCTCTCTCGTTGGCGATGGGGAAATGAGACCCTAGTTTCGCCTTATTGGATGGTGGGCAGAGACAATGGACCTATTAGGACTTACATTGTAACAATTCTATTTCTCTCGATTTATATTCTTTTGTTTCCCGGAACAAAAAAGGAATATAAATCTGTTTGGTAAGCCAACTTATTTTTTTTATTCCCTGGAATAGAAAAGTGGTTGGGGAATAGATTTGGAATAAAAACAAGAAAAAAAAAATAGCTTATTACTCCGAGAACAATTTCTAGAAATAATTTTTTTTCTTTTCTATTTTTTTTTGGTTCTTCTTCCTTGTTGTGGCCACCGCCAGCCGTCTGCCAACCGTCGACCACCTCTTGCCGCCTATAGCCACCGTTGGCAGCCGATCGCCGGCAACGATTGCCGTCGCTCGTAACCCATCGGCCATTGCCCACAGCCCATTGGCCGACGACCGCCACTGTCCACTAGTAGCCTACCGTCGCCAATAGCCGCATGACCACCGGCTGTCGCTTGCCGTCGCACAACCATCAATCGTCGTTGCCAACCGTTGCCGTAGGACCACCGCCCATAGCTCACCGGCCACCGCCCCTTCTCGTGGCTAGTGGGCTGTGGGCGGCAATCCTGCGGCAACAGTCGGCGGTGACGATTGGCGGTCGTGCGACGATCGTGTTGCAGTGGTCGGCGGTCTGTGAGTAAAAAGAAAGAACAAATAAATTCAAAAATTTATAAATTTTTATTAAACGCATTTCTATACTTTTTTTATCCCAAGAATAGAAATTTTGTATAATTACCAAATATTTTATTTTACTCAGAAATTATTATTTTTTTTGGTGAAAATTTACTCAAAAATTATTCTCGGAGTAGAAATAAAAACAAAATTATTTTCGAAAAGAAATAGTTAGGAATAAACGTTGTCATGCACATATGTTTCTTTGTCCCTTCCAGGTGATCGGAAAATAAACGGGGGATTCGGCATTTGATTCTGTTACTGTTGACGGCTAGATTCGTCTCTGACCTGTTCGATGAAATGCGATTTTGCTCTGGCTGGGCAATCGCACACCTATCTCTTCTCTCTTGTAATGGAACTTAGGCTTACTTTTTTTGGGACGTTTGTAAGGTACTTGTCTAATATCAAGCTCAAATATCTAATTGAATTGGAGAAATTACAACCCATTTCACGCAATACACACCTTAGCACGAAGGTTGCTCAGATTAACTTTAAATATTAGCTTGTAGTCGATATATTAACCCCCTTTTCTATGACATGACATGAACTCTTTACGAATATTCTATTTGAATGTATTTGCAGCGGCCTGTAGGATTTTAGGTGATTGAAAATAGAAAGCATGTCGCGAAACTCCGAAGGGAATGTGAACGGTTTGATTGGATAATTACTCAAATTGAGAATGAGAACTAGAGCTAAATGTTGGCAAGCTTGATGTTGAATTAGTGGTTATGATAAATTGAGAATATGTATGATGGATGCCGTAATCCACAAACAGCGCCTCTCAAAATGTCTATGTGAGGGCGAGTGTTAAGAAATGCGTTATAAATATTCTATTGGAGGAGATGAACTCAATGAGCTCAAAACGTCTTCATATGCCATTGTAGGGGGTTTTTGGGGGTGGGTATTACGTGATTACAAATAAGTTGTTTAGTATAGTTTTGGCAATGATGTGAATGTTACATTATTTTATGAGGTCTTATAACCGTGTCAGCTCAAGTATTATAGCAGTTTTGAACAAGTTACTTTACTCGGTTTTGATAGGTTGCAATTCAAGTACGTGCATTATGAAATGCGTAAATCAAAATGGCTCACAACAGAAGTTCAATTAGAAATTTTCGCCAAATGAGAAAGAGAAAAGTACAATGTAAAGACGTAGATCACCCATCTTCTTGTAAGTTAGAGAGTCCGGATGACCACGTCGAGGCTGAAAAGTCCAAATCGGACTGCAATTAGGGGCGTCAACTGTTCAGGTATCCACGCCATCTAATCAAACCGTACATGTAGGAAAAATGCAATCGTGACCCAATATGCTAATAGAATCTGGACCGATAAAACGGTTGGGCGGTTTTTTTTCTCTCTCTCTTCTTCTTCGCTGCATAGAGGCCACCAATTTTGCGGAAACTGGAGTATATCAGGCATCCATCTCTCCCTTCAATCCTCATTAGTCAGCCACAAATTCCTAGTCTTTCGACAAATTGACAGAGGATTTCCAACTTGCCATCCACGTCTCCAAATGCAAAGCCAAGCCTGATTGCTCTGATTCCCAAATCGAATCTGCCGAGCAAGCCAGAACTCGAGAAAGAAGATGAAGAAGACAGATTCGGCCACCCATGAAGAAGCTGTCCGCGGAAGCAGGCGTTGGTGGCCAGCCATGGACCTACATGAAGAGCAACTCTACTGGATCCTTGAAGTACAGTTCAAGAAAGTAAAAGATACTGAAGATAGTAAATTTGTTTGATTTAGATAGGCTCCTGGAAAGAGTAAGATAAATTTGTTTGATTTAGATAGGCTCCTGGAAAGAGTAAGATGAGGCTATTTAAAGCCTACAATCAATATTTATCAACGGAGCTTACAAATGGAGGTTACAAACCATTGCAAATAATTACCAAAGAAAAAAAAAATCCAAGTGATTATAAGAAGTTACAACGATCCTAGCGCAATAACCAATGATCATCCTCTTGACGAATTTTTTATGTCTGTATTGATGACTTTTTTTCAACTTTGAGGTCTTCGTCAATGACTCCATTGGCGAGCAATTGTTTTTCTTCAAATTACCAATATTTCTATCAATAAATGAACAAATTTTACTCTGATCAATTAAATTCAGAGAAAATTTCAAATAAAAACTTCAAATAAGAATATGAAGTGGATATTATTTCAAATAAGAACCCGAAGTTGCCAAATTATCTCAAATAATTTGGTTGGCCAATGACTACTCTTGCCATTGGAGAAGAGGTATTTTAGTTAAAAAAAGAAAAAAAAAACTCATGAGTGTATTTTAAAATTGTTTTGATTTGTTTTCTTTCCTTTCCTTTCATTTTCTTTTTCTTTTTTCGTTTTCTTTTCTCTTCTTCCCTCCACTAGTCATGGTGAAGGTTGTCGGATTCAGGCATGGGCCACCCTCATTGGCATCGGGCAAGGGTCGCCCTCGCCTACCTAGCTTAGGTGAGGCGACCCTCACCCAATGCCGCTTAGGCAAGGGCTGCCCCTACTCGATGCTAGCAAGGGCGCAAGGGCGAGGGTAGCCCTTGCCTAAGAGTGGCAGCCCTACACCATGGCTGGTGAAGGAAAGAAGAGAATAGGAAAATGAAACAAATTTAAATAATTAAAAGACTAAAATTATTTCTATTTGAAGTAAAATTCATTTTACGCCTTTATTTGAGACGATTTAACCATTTTAGACCCATATTTAAAACAATATCCACTTTAAGCTCTTATTAGATAAAATGAGAGCATTTGATGCTCTTATTTAAAATTTTCCCTTAAGTTTATCATATGTGAATAATGACTAAAAGTTGGTCATTTTTAATAGGTAACACATTTCATATTGAGAAGTACGCTTGGTCTTTTGAAAAGTATATAATATATATTTTTTTCCGTTACACATTTCATTTTCGTAACGTGTTGCTTAGTTTCAACTAGTCAGTACTTAAATTACGTAATTCTGCACTGCGGTTTATAATTGACCACATATTTGGTGGGGCGCCGCATAAACAAAAGAGTAGATTTCACAATGCCGTCAGCCATGACTTCATCACTTGAAGAACTTCGCTCGCCAAGGCCAAGTTCCTCGGAAATACGCGCGTGATTACGTATGCATGATCAACGTAAGGACGTGCGCACGATGCAGCTGTCGGATTCGCACTTTGCTTCTTCTTTCTTCGACCGCTTTAAATAATCTCCTCCCATGTCTCGTCCCGCCATCTGATCTGCAGCGCTGCACACCGGCTCGATCTTGCTATTCGGAGCCCATCACCAGTCGCTCAATCTCTATCTCTCTCTCTCTCTCCATATCCGTGCAATGGCCACAGGAATCAAGGCCGACGCGGTCAGTCCCGCTCCGCTTCCCCTCGAGGGCCGCGTCGCCATCGTCACCGGCGGATCCCGCGGCATCGGACGCGCCATCGCCTCCCACCTCGGCTCCCTCGGCGCCCGGCTCGTCATCAACTACGCCTCCAGCTCGGCTCAAGCCGACGCCCTCGCGGCCGAGCTCAACTCGTCCGGCTCCGACCCGTCCGCGCCTCCGCGAGCCGTCGCCGTCAAAGCCGACGTCTCCGACCCCGATCAGGTCAAGCGCCTCTTCGACGAGGCCGAGCGCGCGTTCGGATCCCCGGCCCACGTCTTCGTCAACTGCGCCGGCGTCATGGACCCCAAATTCCCCAGCCTCGCCGACACGACGGTGGAGGAGTGGGACTCGACCTTCAAGGTCAACGCGCGGGGCGCGTTCCTCGGATGCCGGGAGGCTGTGAACCGGCTGAGGCGCGGCGGAGGGGGGAGGATCGTGATGGTGACCACGTCGGTCGTCGGGGGCCTCTTCCCCGGGTACTCAGCCTACGCAGCGTCGAAGGCGGCGGTGGAGACGATGACGAAAATCGCGGCGAAGGAGCTGAAGGGGACAGGGATCACGGCCAACTGCGTCGCGCCGGGGCCTGTGGCGACGGAGCTGTTCTTCGCCGGGAAGACGGAGGAGATGGTGAAGAGGGTGGTGGACGCCTGTCCGATGGGCCGGCTTGGGGAGGGGAAGGACGTGGCGGAGGTGGTGGGGTTCCTGGCGAGCGATGCGGGAGAGTGGGTCAACGGTCAGGTGATTCGAGTCAACGGGGGATTCGTCATTTGAATCTGTTACTGTTTAAGGGCTAGACCTGTTTGACGAAATGCGATTTTCTCTTCTCTCTTGTAATGTAACTTAGATCCCCTTTTTTGGACGATTGCAATGTACTTGTTTACAATAAAGCTTGAATATTTGATTGAACCCCTTTTTCCTACAATGTGATAATGAACTTTTGAAAATAGAAATTCGATTGAATTGTGAATAATGTAATCAGCGACGGTTATTGAGTACACTTTTAATAATGATATGAGTCTTATGATATTTTATGAAGAGTTTAAAAAATGCCTCATAAATTATGAAAAAGTTATCTGGCTCTGCTTTCATACATTGCAATTCGAATATATGCACTATTAATTAGGTAAGTCGTGAGGGCTCACGACATATAATACAAAACAACAGAAAGTTCAACTAGAATTTTCCATTCGACGGAAAAGAGAGAAAAGTAATGCTGTAGAGACGTAGGTTGCCCAATCTTCTCGGAAGCGACAGAGCCCACATAACCCACGTTTGAGGCCGAAAAATCTGAAACAGGTTCGAACTGGGCTGCAAGGACTCCTTGGGGAGAGATGCGGAAGATGGGTTAGCCGATCCAACAAGGCAAACGAAACGACTCGGGAGTTAGGAGGAGGAGGAGAAGATATTCGGAGCGGGGACGAAGGAATAATTGGACAATTTATGTGGCAACGGTTTCTTCCGTGAAAGCGTTCTTTTTCTCGCTTCTTTCTCTCACGCTCCAAGACACCCAAGAAAAAAAAAAAAAATCAAGACTTTCTTGCTTCATGACTTCATCTAATGTTCCTGGATAAATATAGGAACGAATCCTTCGCGGGTGTTGAGGAAATTGTTTTGAATTGGATAGAAAGGGAGAGTCTTGACAGTTGGAACTGAGAAGCGGTGGAGTGGATGGCTCAGTTCACGGCTCAGGGAACCATGAAGCTGCTCTTCAACGGCGAAGGTCGCTCGCTTAGGCAAGGATCGAAGGACCCATTTGGCTTTAGGCTCGGATCAGTCCATGTCCGCAAGCGCAGGCTCGGGTTTTTCGATTCCTCGGCCGAGCACGGTTATTGGCGGCGAAACGGAAGAGCGCACGCGAAAAGTGCTAATAAGCACAGTGAGGAAGGCGTGCATGGAGAGGACGACGGGTACGACGGCGAGTTCGGACTCGAAGATGAGTTGGCGTGCTTCAGGGGTCTGGTATTGGATCTTTCTTACAGGTTAGTTGGTTGATCTTGTCGTACTCGTCCTTTGCTCTGTTCAAGCTTAAATAGCTCCGGCATTATCTTTATGAAATTTTTGCCTCCCGTTTCCAGTTTTCGGTGATTAGCATTTTGATCATGGGTAAAAGCGACTGTTGCTATTTCCTTTGGTTTGCTGGCTTTCATATTTTTAACAGTTCTTCAAGCAAACTTTGTTAGGCCATTGCATGGGTTGTCTACGTCGTAGTTAGTTTGGTTTTCTTGGGATTCTTTCTTCTCTTGTTTGATTGGTTTTCTGATTGTTGTTAACCTACTTCAGGCCAGTCAATGTCGTTTGCTGGAGGCGTGCGATTTGCTTGGAGTTCATGGAGAAGGTTGTAATAAAAATGGCTCATTCGAGTGTTTCAGCTGAGAGTAATGCATAATTGCTAGGTTAAGGCCACGATGGTTGATCACATGCTTTTACTAGTTTATGGTAGTTATCTTCTATGAACGATTAGGTCGTTAGAGCATGCTGGCTTGCATTATTTGCAGATCGAAGTCTAATAGAAGCAGAAAATGGAAAATCTCCCTTTGGAGTAAGTTAAAGAAGAGACCACCACTCCGCATACCTTGAATGACAATATCATGCTTTTGAAAAATGGGCAGATGCAAATTAGCTTGGAATTGGATATATATGTAGCTGTTCGAGCATAAACATTCCTTTCGAACATGACAACCCTGCTTTGAATTTTGACATTAAAATATTGCCGTATGTCTTTGGCTGTCTTGACATGTTGAAAGATACCATTTAGTAATTTGATGACTGTATGATTTAAAAATAATGGAGGCTCCTTTCAATTTTACGTTCTCGGTTTCTATTTGTTCCAGGCTGATGTACTAGAATATTATGATCAGACAGTGAACTCTCCTAGTGGATCATTCTACATACCAGCAGTTCTAAGGGTATGCACTGAAGGCATATTTGTTGCCGGGGCTCTAAAAAATTTTCCACTGCTCTATGATTGTGTGAATATCTCATGTTCTTCTTGCTCATTCCCAAAGCCCTTATTCAGGATTTTTATCTGATCAATGCTCTGTTTTCAGTTTCTGCCTAACCATTGATGCCCATCTGCTTCCCTCCAGGTGCCACATTTACTGCAGGTTGTTAAGAGGAGAAGAGTGAATAGCAACCTTAGTCGTAAGAACATACTGTACAGAGACGGCTACATTTGCCAGTAAGTAATCAGCCGGTTAACACTATCATCAAACTCTACTCGTCTAATTAATTAGCAGATGAATTTTTAGTTGATGAGTTCTGTTTGCTCTGTTAGACAGTATTTGATCTAGAAAGCTCTGAAGTCATGTATTGTGTGCTTATCTACACTATCAGGCTGAAGATCTGTCCATTGTCTTTCTTTCTGCCTTTGTATAGGAGCAATGAGCCATTGAGCCAATTCCTTTGGATTTCCCATCAGTTGACACAATGTTTAAATGTTTCTCAAATAATACTAGGCGTTGCTTGCTTTAAGAGGTTGATACTATGCCGGCTTATCGGCGAGGTTTAGTGGCTTTTGAATGACTATCCGACTTTTCTTCCAAGAACATTATGTTGTTTGTTACTCGAAAGAATTGAATTGTTTGTGAACACTTGTCCTCAAAAAGGTGTGGTGTCATTGACATTGAAAGAATCAGCAAAGCAGGCCATTTTTATTACTTGCCCAAGTGATTTGTGAGCTAAAAAGTAATTGTTTGCTCATTCATAGGTACTGCTCCTGTGGTGAGAATTTAACTATTGACCACGTTCTTCCAATTTCACGAGGTGGAAAATGGACATGGGAAAACTTGGTAAGATTTCCATTTCACATCCCCTAGAGCCGTGCAACTTTCTTTTTAATCTGTTGGTCAATGCGGCTTTTCATTGCCAGGGTTTTTGTGAATTAAGGGTATTGCAATATAAATAAGTTAGTTTTCTATTGCAGATAATTCCTTTTTTTATATCGACAATTCGACGCTTTAGAGATACATCTAGTAATGATTTCTATAGTCCATTTACTTCGATAGCTTTTCTGCAAACCAGTCATCACCACTTTCTAATTTAGCATAATAACCTCAAGAAGAATATATATTCATATGCATGTCATTGAAGATTGAGTGCTCCAACTTTGCTTTGTGGAATCCCTCATACCTGGTTGAGATGCAGTATGTTCTTATTATGGGTTGTGAAGTTCTTTAGCCCAACCTTGGACTTGTAAAATATGTCAGCTTTCTCTCTGTAGAATAGTTTTTGTCTTCCATATGTTTTCTGCGAATGGCGGAAGCTAATTGACAAACTGATTATAAGAGCATTGTGTCATCCTGCACTTGGTGAATGAATTGTACAAGAATTCCGGCTTCTGCTAAAATCGCTTGCAAAACTTGCTGTGAAGTCAGGTTGTGCTTTTTACAATGTGTTGCTGTACTGTTGTGGGGTTCAGCATCTCGAATCTTCCTTGTTCCTACACTAAATTTTGTCTGGGAATTGTTTAGTAAGAAAGTAATAGCACTGGTGGTGGCTCCAAGGAGATCTTACTCTTGTTGAGGTTGCAACAAATGTGACTTAAGAATGAGATAAACTTGCTAGAAAGTTAAGTAACAGTGTGTTCCCGGAAAGCGTTCCTAGGAATTCTAGGACACTGCTGAAAAATGCTGCTCTGTGTGACAGGTAGCTGCCTGTGCCAAATGCAATTCCAAGAAAGGTCAAAAAACAATAGAAGAAGCAAATATGAAGCTGCTCAAGACCCCCAAGGTAATAACTACTGTTGAGACATCTAATTAGCACCAAGAAGTCTCCGTTTTACTTGACCTTAATTTAGTGATAACAACTAGATTGATAGCAATAACTAGATCGAGAATAAAATACTCTATTTTCATTTTACCAGCATCCTTCCTTTCTTTCTCCCTCCTCCCTGATATTGTCTCATGGTGAAAAAGAAGGAAAGAACGAAAAGAAATGATTTTACCTGATGTCTCAGGCTCCAAAAGACTTTGACATACTCACCATACCTTTGACGAGCGCAGCGGCGAAGATGTTGAGAGTAAGGAAAGGCACTCCAGAGGAGTGGCGCCAGTATCTTGGTAGATCCTCTTCCGAGCCCTGACACAATTTGCTGTGGCATTTGTACATTCTTATGCTTCGTACATACTAACAATAAGCATATATGCATTCTGTTCCTTCGCATAAATGTGGAATGCCGCATATGTATGTCTTACTTGTAGGCGATTGATGCATTATGCACGACAATCGGAAGAAGAAAAGGAAAGAACAAAAAAATCTGATACTACTAGACAATGGCAATGTATATATACTGGTGGTCTTCTGTGCATTGACCTTCGACTCCCTTTGTTCCTCACAATGCTTTGAACTTGACTCCATTCTCGGGTTACTTTAATTTTACTTTAACCCTTCGTTCGCATGAGCTAATTTCATGTAAAGATAAGGTCAATCATGGACATGGTCCTAGATTGTTCATGCCTTGTCTTTGTATGGTCAGAGCTACACGATTGTTTTGGCCAAGACACTGTTTTAAGATCGCATAGATCCTAAGAAACAGTGGTGAGATTTCATTTCGTTTTTCTCAACTGGCATTAGAAAATGATAAAGATATCTCTGACGTTGAGTGAATTTGAAATGGGTGGGTGTGTGATGGAGGGAGAGGTCTCTTTCCTGGTTCGCTGCCAAAGTTCTTCGTTAGTGATGTAATACTTGTCACGGGTTTACTTACTGCCACAGGACTGTCAATGCTGGTGAATAGTTTCCCTCAAAGAAAGAATATATCCAACGTTAGAAAGAGAGAGAAGTACTATTTCACTTTGCATTCAATTCGATTCAATTCTTTGAATTACATACATCTGCAACAATGAATACACCCCCTCCTGACCCCAATTCCAGTCGAATCGTCCCACCAAAACCAGGCCTCTGGTCTTGCATGTGGTATGTCCCCTCTCTGGATAAGCCGACCGACACCTCCTTTTTCTCCGTCGCGTAACTTCGTCGGCGAAAATCTCTCAAGAATCCATCTTGAAATCTTGGGGATTTCTATCGTTTCGTCCATCCAAATAGATCGAAAGCAGCAGAAGAGTCATTCGGATGCGCCAATGGTCTCTGGGTTTTTTGAACGATGAGTTTGCCTGGACAGAGTACCGAAAGCTCTCGAGAAATGAAAAAAAAAAAAAACAGAGCTTAGCTTTACAAACACATGCAAATTGCAATATTAAATGTGCGTTTTGAACTGGACGATGTGGTGTGTGATGGTGATCATGAAAGGGGGGGGATTCTCATCCCAGTCAGTGGAATTTATCATGGGGTTTGGATCAGTAGTCCGTACTCGCCCCCTAAAACCCTAACCTGTGACACGCCGAGTCAGGCTCGGCATTTACTATGATTGCAGGGGTATTTGAAGCTCTCTGTTTTTCCTTTTTTTGAGAACTTCAAGAATCTTGCAGGTCATTTCTCATCTCTCGCTGCTCAAAGACTGGTCGGTTTGGCTCCGGTCCTAAAATCCATCTTCTTCTTTTTTATTTATTAATCTTTTATTCTTACAAGAAATGGGCTTTTTTATTTTTCTTTTCTTTTCTTTTTTTGGCCTTTTTTGCTTTATAGATTAGAGAGAGGGAGAGAGGAGCAGCAATGAAGATGCCCCGTTGCCCCTGGGCATGCTCAAAAGCCTTGTGGCCCCTAGTGATGGACACTGGCACAGCTGCCCTGAAAAAGTCTCTTCCATTATAGAGAGAGAGGGACAGAGAGAGAGAGAGAGAGAGAGAGAAATTATTTTGCAATTATTATTATTGTTGCATAAAAATTAAGACTGTACATCCATTTATCTCACTCATGCAACAGGTATGGGGTCATGTGCATGGGGGATGCAATTTCAGTATGATATAATTATAGCACTTAGTTTTATACGATGAGATGGATAAAACAGAGATGAGAGGTTGATTATAATTTAGAAAGACCAAGAACAGTAGCCATAGAATCCAACATGCAAATAAAATGAAGGGTATATGGTAGACAGGTATTTCATAACTCACATATGAATGTCATGAGATTATTTATCTTTAAAAAAAATAAAAAATAAGTTCGATCGTTTCTTTAGCATTATCAATCTGCCGACAGATATCGAGGCCATCAAAGATTTAAAAGGGTCCCTCTCTCTGTCTCCGTCTCTTTCTCTCTCTCGCTATCTCTCTCGCTTTGAAGCAGCTCATTCGAGGACTCGACTCAATTTCTCCTACCTGCTCTGTCTTTCTTTCCCTCTCTCCCTCTGCAAATTGACGTTACTTTGCTCCGTTTCTCTCGCCCATGGAGTTCTGCCGGAATGTGTCGGTTCCCGGAGACTCGCAGCCGAAGCTCGGTGGCTTCGCAAGCAACAGTCTCGACGAGCTCTTCTCCATTCAGAAGCCGGTACACTCATCTTGCTCTGTCTCGCCTCTGTTCCGCACCACAGTTTATGTCGTCTTTCAAGAAACGTGAAGAGCGAAAAAAGAACGGCGCGGTCTTTGCTTTGCTTCATACTACCTACTGTTCTTTCTTTTCCATTTTGGCCGTAATGCATGGACTCGGACCGTCTTGGGCTCACCTAAAACCCACTTGTTACTCTGTTTCCATCTTCTCTGTGCTCTGTACTCCTGTTTTGCAAGTAGCAACAGATGCTGCACTTAAAAGACAGCATTTTTAAAATCGTACGGGCTCTTTAGTCTTACTATTTTAGCAAATTTATGCAACGTTCAGGAAGCTGATGTTAGCATGGAGTGGCTGTCAGTGTTTGTGGAGGACTGCTTGTCCAGCAGTGGAAACACCCTCCAGGTCCAATCACTACCGACGCCTTCCTCAGCATCCGTTCCTTCCAAAACGCCTAGCAAGCCTGCCTCGACCAACTTGTCGTCGCTCCACAAGATTGTGGTCACAGGCAAGGCGAGGAGCAAGAGGAAGAGAATCGCAGCCGCCAAAACCAAGAGCAACGCGTTCTTGATGATGCCCACTTGGCCCAACCACTCCGCCGACCCGCTCTTGCTCCACCAGTCCCACTGGCTCGCCGACAGCGAGCTCATTCAGCCCAAGAAGCAAGAACAAGAACAAGAACAGCCCAAGAAGCAGGAACAAGAACTGCCCAAGACAACCACCACCAACATGCCAAGTAGTCCCACGCAATGCGACGCAGAGGAGGAGGAAGCGGAGGAGAGCAAAGAAGACCACTCGGAGGAGAGCGGCGGCGGCGGCGGCGGCGGAGGAGCAGGGCAGCAGGGGACGGGGAGGAGGTGCACCCACTGCCTGTCGCAGAGGACGCCGCAGTGGAGGGCGGGGCCAATGGGGCCGAAGACGCTGTGCAACGCGTGCGGGGTGAGGTACAAGTCGGGCCGGCTGCTGCCGGAGTACCGGCCGGCCAAGAGCCCCACCTTCGTGAGCTACTTGCACTCCAACTCCCATAAGAAGGTCATGGAGATGAGGAGTTCGAACATCTCCCTCCTCTCCCCTTCCGGCGAGAGGAGGTGAAAAAAAAAAAAAAAAAAAACCCAGAGGAAAGGTGGGGTTTTTCTCCAGTCAGGTTAGATTAGGTGATATTATTAGGTAAAAATCTTCTACGTTAAGATAGGAAAAATATTTGTTATCCGTGGCGAAAAGACCCTTCGTTTAGTTATTAATTCTCAATGATGATTTCTTGAGGCTCTGGCTGGGTTTCATTTCATTCCATCGATGCGGTTCAGACATTCTTTTTTTGGGGTTCTGGGTGTGGCGAGAGCATATTGAGGTTTTGGAATCGATTATGGTGTGACGATTGCTGGGCAATTCCTGACCAAATGTCAAATGTGTGCCCCAGCAATTAATAATCTGGACATGAAAAAGCCCAAAGAACCATTAATGCTCTCTCTCTCTCTCTCACGGGCTAGTAAATTAGGTTGGACGAGTCCTTCCCAACTGCACAACCTGCAATTCCCCATTCAAAATTTCACGGCCGGCCGCTTTAATTAGGCCCCCCCTCCCCTCATCTCCTCATCAGCTCTGCTCTCTGCTCCGTGAGGGGGAAAACGCTGGGCGATCCTTACTCGCAATTATTGCGAGGCCGCTAGATGCTGCTGCTGCTGCTGCTGCTGATGATGTTGTTTCGGGTACAGAAGCATGATGTTTTTTTCCCCACGCCACAAGGACAAAAGGAAAGAGCTCAAAGGAGGACTCGAAAGCGGAGATGAGGAGTGGGGAACATATGGCGAGTTGAAAGAGACATGGCCTCGAGGCGACGACGACGACGTCGTCTTTAGCTCGGGCCAGCTTCTGCTCCCTCAAAAAGAGTGAGGAGAAAATACGCAAAACAGGGAGACCGAGAGCGCGAGTCAGAGCATCGCCAGCTTTTTGAATTTAGAGAAAGAAGAGAAAAAGGGTCAGAGCTCCAGCGGCGAGGGCCAAAAGAGAGATAAGCCATGATTGACGATGACCCCGTAATTAGCGGAAAATTATTCTAAAACTCGCGTAATTCCGCTCTAATGATGGATTGACGGCCACGGGTATCCAAGGGAGAGAGACAGAGAGAAAGAGAATCTCTCTATTCTTTACAAACAAGGACGACGGAGGGTTGCAAGTGTGCGGTGCAGTGCAAAACAAAGCATGCACGTGAGCTTTCTCATCGTCTTCTTTCTCCCCCTACTGAACCAATGACTTTTCGAACCACCCCTGTTTTTGTAGAGATTCCTGTCCCTTCTCTACATCTCTCCCTCTCTCTCTCTCTCTGGTATCGTAGGAACGCAACCATCTGATTTTTCTTCCTCCCGAGAGAGACAGAGGCTGCATCGGAATTTGCACGAGCTTCTTCCGTGGGGTCGCACCGGCAGTACTCCCCTTGTCCCGACTCGATTTCGAATTTCAAGTTCGGCTCGGCAACTTCTGCCCTCTGTACAATTTGAGGGCTTCGCACGTTAAGCCAGTTGTGGGGACCTGCTCTTGGCGTTTGGCGTTCGGCTCCTCAAAACACATCGTGCGTCGACGGTATGTCGACCGGAGCTTATGCGTCGACATGGCCCGATCGATCCAGTCTGATCAGGATAGGGAGTGGTTGTCGGGACAGAAGACTTGGACAAGAGGCGGCTTCCAATAAGCTTTTTGGATGATAAATGAGACATAAATGAATCGAATTATAGACCAAATAGGGAACAACATTTATGGAATATATATGTGTAAACTGAAATTAACTCATGGAGATGTCTTTTATTGTAACAACAAAATTTGCTTCAGAACTCCAAAATAAAGCGAGTCAAGGCTAGAGTAAATATTAGAATAGGTGATCACATGGAAAAGTGTTTGCCTATACGCCAAAAAGATGCAATGGAAATGACCAGAATAAATAATACTTTAAGTAAGTTAATTTAGGGATGTCACAGTTCATTCGATCGAGTCGTTGGTGTGATCTTCATGGGCATCAATTTGTGGAGAACGATAGATAACGAAGAACACAATCAAATGACGCACTGATTGGCGATCTACATGTGATCTTCATGTGCATCGATTTGTGGAGAAGATACGACTTCCCAATCACTTGCTTTGCGCATACGCATACGCGTGTAATTTGTCTTTAGTTTTTTTTTTCTGTTCAGATTGGTTGGGAGCAAGTGGACATTTAGACAATAGTATTCAACACCAAACTCATCAACATTCAACGCCGGGATTCCGTGCAAGCACAAGGCATGGACAGGTTCGTCCCTAGAAAACAAAGAACAAGTTACGTCGGAGCATGTAATTGGGAAAATCTAGCTATTTGACTGGGAATAGGAAATCATGAATTTTGCAATTCGGCAATATATCCCTATCGCACAATCAACGCATCGGGTCTTCCTTCGTTATGCACGTTAAGTGTTTTCGGCGCACATTGATGGGACGTGACCGCTGGACCGATTAAAGAAATTACGAAGATAGTTGTTTATTGTAAAAAAAGAAAAAAAAAAGTGCAAAAAATTAAATATTGCACGTCGATCAATTTCTTTGGCCGCCAATGCAGCGCATCCCATTCAAACGATTGCATTTCGTGCAGGAACACGTAGCGGACCCAAGTCTCGAGACGGGGAGCAATTTTTCCAAATAAAAAAAATTCAGGTTCTTTTTTCAAAATTTATATCGGGAAATTATTCCCACAAAACGACAAAAGAAATGCTACGATAATAACCATAATAAAAATGAAAAAAATTTAAAAAGTAAAAATGCCATATGAAGATATAGCTAGGCGACGATAAGCAAATTGAATTTGCATAATATATAAGGATCGGTGGTCACTCGAGTTGTTGGGGGCTACGACTTTAGGGGCAGGGGCAGCACATGAGAGTCCATATCTAATAATTATTTCTCATTATTTTTGAATTTGTGCGATACAATATACATACACATATACATATATAAGGTCCTTATCAAGATCAATGGAGACAATAAAAATTGTAACGATAGGACGACATCATACTTTGAACAACTCAAAATAATTGATGACTAATTCCATAAACACTCCAAAATTCCAAATTGTTTCGCATAAATTATGCCATTGCACCACCATTTTCATTTGACTTGGTTCGCAAATATTAATGATTTGGAAAAATGAAATTTATAGTTTTTCATCATTCAATGTCTCTTATCATCTAAACTTTTCAGGCATTGACTATTGTTAATAACAACAATATTTACATCCACTCATTTTTCCAAGGGCTAAGAATGATTGAGGTTGGGAAAATCTTTTCTTGAATTATTGACTTCTCACAAAGCAAACGGAACCAACCAAATGAAGCCAACTGATCAAAAACATTCGAAGCCTCTCTCTCGCGAAAAGCTTTGCCTCTTCGGATGTGATTTCTTTCGTACCAATTAGCTACCAACTCGGTCGATTTCTCGAACTGTACACTTTTCTTTTTCCTCTTGAAGATAGGAATAAAGATGTCATGGAAGGAAAAAGAATCAATTACCATAGTCAAGAAAAAAAAAAAAAAAAAAACTCTGAAAAAGAGACTGGGGTACGGATCAAAATGGAGAGACACGGGCAGGCAGATATCATCTTTGCTTTCCCAATTCCCATAAATTCACCACCAACTTCCTTTCTTTTTACAGCCTTCAGTCATGTCATACCGACTAAAGTTTGGACCGACATGTCCTATGATTTTGGTGGTGGTGGGTTATTTCAATTACGCCACCCCCACTCCCCTTTGTCCCCACCCTTTCCTACCATTCATCTCCTCGTAAAATTCGACCCCATCAAAATTTTCTTTTCTCTTTTATTTTTGCGTAAATATCAAGAATTGGATTTTAAAAGAGTCGCCACAATTCTTTTGTTTTCACAAACAAAGACACCAATGATTTCTCATTAAGGTTGATTGGCTTTTGGATGAGTAGTTACCATCTTGAAAATCAAGAATCACTCACTAAAGACCAATTATAAAAATGGCAACTGAAAACCATCCGTTTGTCCAATAGAACTAAATGAATAAAGCTAAAATGTTTCTATTGCGTGTTGTATGGACGTTACATTAAGCACGCGATTCTAATGAAGGAGATGATGTAAAAGGGACCTTAATGTTTATGTAGGAGTGTGGTTGGCGAATCAATCCCCTAAATTGAAATCCTTATCATGAGATTATGCTAAAGTTTCGAGCTATGGATGTTAGCGTGAAGGCATTGAAGAAACGAGCAAGAGAAAACAAGACCCAGCGAAGAGGATAATGATAGTGGAGGTAAGTCTCAATTTAGATAGCAAGAAGAGAGCATCAATGTCCTCATTAAGACATCGATGAAAGTCTTTGTTGAGGACTTTGAAATTGGTAGAATACATTAACAACACTTGTCTAGAAAATGCAGAAAGAAAGGGAAATTTAATTTCTCTTCAAAGTTGCAGAAATCATTTAACAAAATATACAAATATATATACCAGTCTAGTCTAAGCGGGCGATTCCATCCCTTGAACTGGGAATCGAACAAGTCCCCATGGGAACCACCGGTTCGATTCTAAGGGGTTCTTGATTTTTTTGCATACCCCTAGTTCTCATTGGAATCACTGTTTTCTTGCCATCTTCTTTAAATTCAAGTGTGGAGATTCTAATGGGTTTATACCATCAAAATCTTAAACTAATATACTCGTGTCACATTTACCCTAAAATAATTTTTATGTTACTAAAAATTCCAAATTGGTACATCTTGGCATATTTATCCGAAACTATAAAAATCTCTTATCGATATGGCTATAACAAATTTTTTCTCCATTAGCTTCCGTTTAAAAATCCTTGTTGAAATGCTGGCGTGGAAATGCACTAGGCAAACAACTTGGATGATTAGGATGTTACGTGGAAATTTACCATAGATGGGTTTCCTAAATGACGTCATTATGAGGAAGCCAGATTTGAAGAAAATAAACCGAGATTGGGAAATCTGTTAGTTTTTTCCAAATAAACTTCCTCACGTTTCGAAAATTCCCTAAAATCCCTAGATTTTGCTCCAATTTTGCCTTAAATTTTTTTGATAAATTTGTGGCAAATGTATAAATTTAGGATTTTTTGCGACACGGATATTAGTTTGGGGTGATGCGGCACAAATACCAATTTATGACTTTCTGTGGTATTTTCACCATTTAGTATTTTCTCTCTCAAAAGCGCAAGATATCATCGAGATAAACAATTCCACCTTCGGCACAAGTTGCACTAGTCAACCATGAGCGAACCAATCTCACATACTAGGCATGGGAAGTCCATATCCAAACGGGATAGAGCGACATGGAGTGACCGACAATAAAAATCCGCGACCCGGATCGGCCTCATTTTCCCCAAACTGATGAAAGGTGGATGGTATGGACCCAAAAGGGGGGGGGGTGGGCGTTATCGCCCTGTCCCTATAACCTTATCTGTGTAATGTATGTACCACCAATGTATGTACCACCAAAGCACTGGTCGCGCCTCCATGCTTTTGGTAGGACATGTGCTCTCCTCTGGAGGGAAAAGCTCCCTTATCTCAGCCACTAAATGCTGTCTCGACAACTTCTTCTCGCGAGGCACATGCAATGCCTCCCTCCATCACTTATTGTCCGAGACGCGCGAATTGCAAATTCTTCTTCACACTCACTCAACACTAAAAAGAGTCAAAAGACCCTTTATCAACATACATGGATGTGGAAGAAGAGGCGAAAGGGAAGGGGCGAAGCGCACGTGCTTGCATAGGATTTGGCTGGCTGGTGAGTTCGGGCCCTTGTTCAAGACTAAAGTCTATCACTCCGGGCCCTTATTTGAAATATAAATATTCGCTCTGGGCCCCCCTTTTTTAGAGAGAAAAATGTTTCGCTCTAGACTTTTATTTGAAGTTTTTGCACAAACCGGTAAAGATTGCGGCGATGTTTGTTTGGTTTCTCTGTTGAGTGTGCCTTTACAATTGTAAAGCTCATGGCGAAAATTGTGCCGTTGATGATGCAGTTGCCTTGTCACCGCTCATACTTGGATTTGGACTGGTGATTAGTCAAAGGTTACATCTTTTGTGTGTGAGTATATGTTATATATAAATTATAATCTATATAAAGCGGCTTTACTTAGAATTTTAGATGGCGGGAAAGGTTTACAGCTCACAGCTTATGTAATGGATATGGGGACACACACGACAAGAAAAGGAAAAAAGAGAAAGCTGATCATTATTGGGGCGTTGCATCCAAAGATGGAAACTTAGAGGAAAGTGTGAAACCTCAAATCAAGTATTCATTGTTTGCTCGAATCTTAAGATCACAAGCGTGTAGAGAGTCGTTTTCTTCTCTAAGTGAGAAGTCCTCACTACTCCAAATATTCACAATCAAGGGCATCGTTTGTCACATCGTCATTTGGTCCGCCACATCGAAGAATAATGCTACCATTAATCTTTAGGCGAAAAATTAAAAAGAAACCTTAAGTGCATCGTGTAAATTGCATCCAAGATCGGTGCATTCCCTTGCTCTTAGATCATACTATTGCGAGAGGCGAGAGGCCCACCGAATGCTTAGAAATATCATCGCATCCTTCAGGACGGTGCAAGGATTGCTCAAATTGTCGAGCTAATATGGTCCACGGTTTGCGTTACACCCGGCGAGATCCCAAAACTTCGAACCTCGCCCGATTTGTTTCAGCTAGGGTTTCTAAATCGAAAATTAATTTCAAATATAAGAATTTATATAGGCGCGTATTCGTAACATAAAATTTCAGGCCCAAGGTTGGTTTTTCCTGGCAAATTTCCTTTCACGAAGCCAAATTCATCCACAGGTGAAAATTCGTGCGTTGAAAAGTTCCAAGGCTTGCCAAAAAGAACATAAAAGGAAAGTTAGATGTTTCTTCCCTTTTTGGGTCCCCTTCAAATTCTCTTTTGGAGCATTATAGGCTGCATGGAGTCCACCAGATGCATGTACGCATCCGAGGATCTCGCTTATGAATTTATGGGCCCTTTGTTTCTGCGGAAACGACCAAGTGGACATCAACGATGATGAAATTGGACTCAACCAATCGAGCCCATCAATCCCAGAGATTTTTTTTTTTTTTTGAACGAAAGGTCGACTTTCATTACTACGAAAAACCCTTACAACCCGCGGCAAGAGCGTCCGCGCATAAAAGATTGAAAAGAGGAGAGGGCAGACGAATGGCCCAATTATCAGACAAAGATGTGCCCGTATGGGCCTTGCAAGCCCAGTCAGCAACCGAATTCGCCTCTCTACAGCAAAACCCTAACTTGAGATTGGGAAATAGGGTTAGAAGGAAAGCAGCTTCGGCGAAGAGAGATCGATCGCGCCATGGCGGCTGGGAGCGACGATTCAGCGTTTCCACAACAGTGAGGTTATCTGATTCAACGATTAGTGCTGCAGTTTGAAGGCCTTGCTGCAATAGGTGACGAAGCGAGTAAGAGAGGGCTTGAATCTCGACCTGGAGAGCGAGAGACAGCCACGACACCTACGGAGAAGCCATCGGTAAGTCTACCTTGATGATCCCCGCAAATACAAGCAATCGTACCATAATTTCTCCCTTGATGGAAAGAACCATCGAGATTTACCTTCGAACTCCGAGATCGGAGGACGCCATAGATGGGATCTATTTCTAATGGAACTCCTTTGATGCAGAGAGGGAGATGAAGATAAGCGATCAACTTGGGCGTGAGTCAGTGCCGCCTCTACGACCTGCTTTGGATTGGGATAAGAACCGCGAAAGACAAAGGCATTCCGAGCACGCCAGATCTGCCACAGAATGTTAGTAATGAAGGCCAGCCGGGTTAAGCGATGGCCGTCTCCAATCGTTGTCACAATCCAAGAGTCCAGACGCTGAATGCGAGTTGGAAGGACTGAAATCCCAATCTGTGAGTGATTCCACACCCTTTGAGTCCATGAACAGAGTAAGAACAAATGCTCTAATGTTTCTGGATTCTTACTTTTGCATAAAGTGCAACAAGGATTGTCTAATATATGTCTGCGATGCAGGTTTTCTCGCGTCGCCAAAGCATTACTACAAAGTGACCAGAGAAAGACTCGGAGCTTAGGTGCAGCAGGCATCTTCCAGAGATTACGCCATAACCAGGTAGGAAGTTGATACGAAGTAGACGCAGTTGCAGTGACTGTACTTAATTGTGTCTGATGGATTGCGTGATATGCTGATTTGACTGTGTAAACTCCCTGTTTAGTTGCTGTCCATATAAGTGCATCCGAAGTGAAGTTAGGTCGAATTGGAATGTCGTGATCTCGTTGAATGATTGGCTTGTCGAAAATTTGTGTAATAAATCAACCTTCCATGAACCGGTGGTCCGGTCAATAAGATCGGCTACTAGTGTAGGTTCGGCAGGGCTCTAGGTCCACCGAGAATTCCCATAGGAAGCCAGCGATCTTCTCTAATATTAATACATGTTCCATCTCCCACAGACCAAGTGATGTGTGGTAAAATTGCATTCCTCCCACATAATAAGCTCTGCCAACCCCATGAGGGCCGAATGCCTTTGTTTGCTTTTAAAAAAGTGGAAGAATGATAATATAAACCCTTAAAAAACTTACTCCATAATGATAATGGTTGATGCAATAGACGCCAAGCTTGCTTACCAAGCATAGCATGATTAAAACTCACCAGATCACGAAAACCCAATCCACCTAGCTCTTTTCTTTGCTGAAGATTTTTCCAACTCTGCCAAGGAATTCCAGATCTACTTGTATCATTACTCCACCAGAATTTTGCCATTCTTTTCTCAATAACTTTACATAATGATATGGGAATCTTAAACACAGACATTGCGTATTGAGGGATAGATTGAATAACTGTCTTTAATAAAACCTCTTTTCCACCCTTTGACACTAGTTTCTCCTTCCATCCTTCTAATTTCAAATGAACTCTAGTCAACAGCCAGGAAAACATATCCTTTTTAGATCTTCCCCAGTCAGTAGGAATGCCTAGGTACTTCCCACAGCGCTGTAAAATTGGTACCCGTAATGCACCTGCGAGATTTTCCTGGAGAGATGTAGGGCAACAAGGACTAAAGAAAACACCAGACTTGTTTCGATTGATCATTTGTCCTGAAGCCAAGCAATATTGATTCAATATATTGGAAAGATTCTGACACTCCAAAGAAGGTACCATTAAGAAAAACACGCATCGTCGCCGAAAAGAGGTGCGATAGAGTAGGACACCATTGATTCGGTTAGATTCCCGTGAGCGAGCCCATATTCATAGCATTCCTAATTAGGAAAGATAAAAGATTTGCGACAATGATGAACAAGTAAGGGGAAAGAGGATCTCCCTGCCTCAGACCACGGGTTGGGTGGAAAGTCGGTAAAAATTCCCCATTCATTTTAATTGAGAAAGATGGCGTGGAAATGCACTGCATAATAAGATTAACCCAATGAGAATGGAAGCCCAAGTGAAGTAAATAATCGCGAAGAAAGTCTCATTCAACACGGTCATAAGCTTTTTCGCATATCTAACTTGAGTATTGCTTTAAAATGACGCCTACTTTTCCGTGTCTTGAGCTGATGAATAACTTCCGTACAATTAGAACATTGTCTTGAATTTGTCTGCACAAAGAACGAACGCACTGTTCTTCAGTAATCAGCAGAGGCAGCAATGGTTTCAAGCGATTAGCCAGCACCTTAGAAAAGATTTTATAGGCATAGTTACAGAGACTAATAGGGCGATACTGATCCAAGCTTTCCGGGTTTGGGGTTTTAGGAATTAGAGTGATAGCAGTTTTGTTTAAAGATGGAGGTAGTATACCGGAAGAAAAGAACGAAGAACTGCCTGTGTGTATATCAACTTTGAGAATTTCCCAATGTGATTGATAAAATAAGCCACTTAAACCATCCGGGCCCGGTGCCTTGGAAGCACCTAATTGAAAGGTAGCAACTTGAACTTCTTCAAGGGTGGGTGGAGCTAGGAGAGTTGCATTCATTGTTGCATCAATCATGTGTGGACATTGGTCTAAAATCTGTGCATAAGGTCTAGGCCCGAGGTAGTATAAAGCCGAGAGAAGTAGTTAGTGGTCATTTCTTTAATGTGTTCAATATCCCTAACCCATTCCTGAGATTCATTCCTCAACATACTAATTTGATTGCGATGCCGTCGTTGAATAGTGGTAGCATGAAAGAACTTAGTGTTACGATCTCCCCATTGTAGTTGATCCTAGATCGCATCGCCCAATATTGCTCTTCCCTCTCGCCATGTTTGCTGAAGTTCAAGTTTAATCTTTTGTTCTTTGGGATTGATTCAAGTATAGTAGGATCTTTGGTTTGATAAAATCTGTAACTGATGTTCTAATTCAATGGCCTGGTGCCTGTTATGAGAGAAAACCTGGCGACTCCAAGTAGACAAAGCTGTGGTGACTGCACGTAGCTTTACTGGAAGAGAAGAATCCCTTGTCGCAGCTGAGTGCCAGGAGGTGTGAACAACCGATTGACATCCAGGGTCTTGGTTCCGTAAAAGCTTCAAAGGTAAAGTGTTTCTTTCGTCGACTCAAACTGGGTGTGGTGTTAATAACTAGAGGGCTGTGATCGGAACCTATTGCAGGCATAGCAAACACTTGAGCTTTCGGGTATGCGACACGCCATTCAGCAGTGCAAACTGCTCGATCCAATCTCTCCTTCACCAAAGCATCGCCAGCTCTATTATTGGACCATGTATAAGCACAGCCATGAGAAGGTAAATCCAACAACCGGCAATCATTAAGAAGCTCACGGAAAGAATCAATGCGGTAAGAGTCTGGTGGACGGGTTCCTATTTTCTCCCATCTATGTAATATTTCATTAAAGTCACCACAGCATAACCAAGGTAAGACAGAGAAGCTGCTGAACTGACGTAAAGTCTGCCAAAGATGCTGACGGTGTTGAAAAACTGCAGGAGCATGAAGACAAGTAATCCTCATAGACCGAGCATCGGAGATATCCAGACAAGTGAAGTCCAAAAAATACTGAGAGGAGGAGAAATCCGACAGAGAAAGCCCTGCATTCCAAAAAATAGCTAATCCCCCCGCCGAACCAACAGGGCTAACCAACCTGTGATGCAAAAAACCAGAGGATTTTTTCAAGCGAAGGATAACATCATCAACATTTTTTGTCTCCATCAAAAAAAGCAGGTCAGGCTTTTCCTTAGCCAAAAGGGCTTTTAGAGATAGGACTGTCAGGGGATTGCCCAAACCCTGACAGTTCCAACTTATGATTTTCATCGTTGATTGGGTGACTGTTTAGGGCCAGCCACCGTCGCCCGCAGAAGTTCTTCAGAAGCCTCCATGATGGGTGTGTCTAACAAGGAAGAGTCGTCATACAGTCCAGTAGGTTCTTCCGGTAAGGTATAAGGAGAGTAACGCCTGGGTTTCTTCGCAGGACTGATCTTACTAATCGGTCGAATACTTTTCCCTTTTTTGGCCTGATGAGTTGATGGTGGCCATTGCACTCCTTTCAGTTTCTCTGTAGCTGGAATGAGAGCAGTGGTTACAGTGTGTTTCTCAGGTGGAGGCATGTTAGAGGAATAATTTCTGGGCTGTGGATCAAGTGGAGTAGATTCCTGTGGAGAAGATGTTATAACAGGAACAGGCGGTAGAAGAAGTGGAAGGGTGTGAACCGCTATGGGAGGAGTTTCTGGTATGAATTCTTCATTCTCCTCCTCCATACATGATGAACCATAGTAACATTGCCAGTAAGGGCTACATTTCTGAACTTCTGCTTTTAACCATGGCCCATAGGGAGTTTTATCAGCCTCGGTTATCATGTTTTCCTCAAAAGGAATGAAGGGACAAGAATCCGTGTAATGGCCCAGACGTCCGCAGGAATAGCAGTAGTGAGGTAACCTTTCATACCTAAAATCCAACCACAGAGTTTGATTGTTAAGTTTAATTAGCCGCCCTACCTTCAGTGGTGTAGATAAATCCAATTCAACACGAGCACGACAAGCTTTCAAGGCAGAACCAGAGGCGAACTCAGATTTAACTTGCAAAACAGGGCCAACCGTACTAACAGCAGTGCGAATCATTTCAGCAGTACTACATTCCAAAGGTAACCCAATTATCTGAACCCAAAATGCGCATGTTGAAAAGTCATAGCTGTGTAGAGGGGTGTTAGCAATCCAGGGTTTAAAATTGATAAGATGTCCTGAGAATTGCCAAGGTCCAGTGTCAAGAATTCGCTGTTTTTCAGCTTGAGACTTGAATTTTGCTAAATACAGTCCTGCTTCTTTCTGTATGATTTCTGCATGGTCCAACCTCCAGGCCCTCTTCAAGACTGACTGAAAAGCCGGAAAATTAAAGGAAGGGTTGGAGGGGACTTTACCGATTAACAGAAGCTTACATTCGTCAACCGCACCAGGTGTGGGTTCAACTCGCAACTCTGCAATCTCTTTTTCCGTACTTAATCGACCAAGTTTATGACAAAGTGCAGCAATTCGGGATGCATCCGGGTCATCGTCAAGGGCCATCGATGAAATAGTGGAACTAATCAACAGAGGGAAGTTGGGAGCTTCGATAATATCGACATGCAAGAGTAGATAAGTGAAGAGAAAGAGGAAAAAGTAAGAAATGGGTAGCGATTTAGGTGGATGTAAGACTGAGAGGAAGAGAAGGATGATAGAGAACCATCGACATGGCAGGAAGATCAACAGGAGGCTATAGAAGAGGAGGAACGATGAAGAGCTCTACCCAGGTGATAGAGAGGATCTCGACAAGACGAGAGGAAATCAAACAGAACCCGCAACTATCAGTCAATTCATCAATCCCAGAGATTACCTCGCTCGTTTTGTAAATTATGGTGCGTGGAATCGATCACGGTGCAGAAATGTATATAGAAAAGTGTAGAATTCACTCTTGGCGAGCTGTGTTATCCCGATATAGTATGATAAACGTAGTGAATAACCGCTCATCGAGCCGCAGTTATTGTCTGTCGGAGTTTCACGACACAGCTGTTACCTATATCTCCTTAATCTGGTTTCAGTTCAACCCGAGATTGAAATTGTGGATTGTTTAACTTGCTCGTTAGCTAGCTGCTTTCAGCGGTACGGAAAGTGGCTCGTCTACGAATGTTCTGGTTTTATAACCTGGGGTGATTGGCTTCACAAGCTCGTGTTTATTCGAGATAGGCCTCTCTTTCGGTTGGAACAAACTAGCAGGAGTTGGCCCATCGACGCCATAAATCCCACAGTGGCTAGATTCCTAGGACTCTTCATCTATCCCGGACTGGTGCAGGCTGATCAGTGTGGGGGTAATTCCTTCAAAATGACAAGATATCCCATCTTGTGGATTCTAGGATGATGCCAGGACCGCGGTTCGCCTTTCTGGTGGGTGAAGCTTTCTGGATAATCGGTTACCGAACACGACATCAAAGCCCGCTTCCCAGTTTCTAATCCTGGCTAAACCTCTTCTGCTTGGTCTGCTTCCGTTTGTCCAGCGATGCTGCTCCTGTTCTCCTGCGCTACCTTCTTTCAGCACTAGTACTTCGATTCTGAGACGGCACTGAATGGATGGTGGTCTAGAGAGAAGCTCCAAGTTTGCAGCTCCCGACCATGGCTACAGCTATCTAAACCAACTGTTTTCAAGACAAATCTATTTGAATTTGTCACCCGTTCTCGACCTCGAGCTTGCGATAGTGCCGCATAAAATCTCATATCACATTTGAATATTATCGGGGCAGGTTCAAAATTCGCTACCATCATGCTAATGAAGTCGACATTTCACGGCCCTAACAAGCCTTGCTTTTACTCTGTTTAAATCCTTGACACAATGGAGCTCGGGCATTTTCAACTGATCACGCCTGGGGAAGCATGATGATTCACTTGATTAATAGGCGAATATCTACAATATTTACGACCTACCAAGCTCACATGTCAGACGTACGTGCACCAAACGGACATTATGAATTTAAAGTATGCATAGTCCAATCATTGAACTATCGTCACATTGCTAATTTTAACTCGAAATGAACTCTCTGCAACTTTATCGTGTTCAACAATGAAAAACAATGAGGATACAAGAGAGTATCGTAAACCAAAAAAAATCAGAAATAATACATACGGAAGCTATCTACAAGGACAAAAAGGCTATTGGAAAAGGAAAGCAAACACCGCCGATAGCGCTAGAGCCACCAAAGAAGGCCCCAGTGAAGAGGATGGGGAAGCAGCAATCTGGATGATAAAGTTGCACGTGCCTTGCGATATGTTCTGCGTCGTGACAGTGGCCAAGCCTTCAAAGTTGCAGCTGAGAGGGTTCTGATTTTGAACCTGGTAGTACATGTTGAACGCGTATGACGCGTTGCCATTGGCATCTAAGCTGTTGCAGGACGATCCGTATCCTAGGGATGTGCAATCTGCATAGGTGCAAGCATAGTTTATGTTCGTCCCCAGCTTGCTCAGATCGTTCGCTTTAGGATTCAGCACGCACCACTGCTGAGGAAGATAATCCACATTCTTAGCAGCAACAAGGAACTTGTTCTGCTTCTGGCCAGATAGATCTACTGGGAACTTGGGCTGCCCATCATAGCGGAATATCCCCCAGTGCCGCTCAAAGCTTCCTGGGGCAATGCTCTTCGCATCCTCATCAATAAGACCAAAGAGGTATACTTCAATGTAACCAGGCCGGAGTGGGGTCCCAGTATTGGCCGCGAGCCTCGGCATAAGACCGTTGTAGAATCTAACAGCATTAGCTATATTGGCATTCTTGTCACCATCTGTAGGCCATCCCACTTCACCCACCATGAGGGTCATGTCCCCATGGCCCACCGCCTTAAGGGCCGATACTAGAGTGTCAAAGTTGGCATCGAACACATTCGTGTATTGTATCCCGTTGTCCACGACTGGGGTGGCCCCATCGAAGAAGGCATAGTCCATGGGGAAGTTGTCATTACCATAGAGACTCAGGAACGGATAAATGTTGACGGTGAGAGGTGCGCTGTTCTTGGCTAGGAACTCGACAATTTGGGTCATGAGATCACTGATGTCAGTCCTAAACCTCCCAGCGGATGGTACGGGATTGCTGATGGGGGAGTTGTACACGTCAGCGTTCACAGGTACGGTGGCCTTAACGGTGTTCCCAACCCCTGCCTCATTCAGGGCATTTTGGATGTTCTGAAGTGCTGGGAAGGTGACATTTAGGAATGAGCCATTGTAGGATGAGAGAAATGGCTCATTTCCAACTGCTACATATCTGTGTTAAGAACAAAGTACTTCATCAATGATTATATTCCGTAAAACAGCAAGTTCCGAGTGAGATATAGATAGATATACATGCATTTGTGAGATTGCAACAGACATTCTCACCCCAGTGAGAGATTTTCAGTCAATTTTTTCCACGTTGATTTCACTGGCAATAGAACAATCTACCACACATAATGTAAGACTACTCAGCAAGTTTTGAGAAGGACAGTTACCACAGGAGGCAGAAGAAATAACTTTATTTCATTGTTGAGGGCCAATTTCTCATCATAATCTTCTGCTTCAATCAATCGCATATATCAAGGCACGAGTATAGAATGAAAAGAAAAGGCCTTTGCGCTCTGCAGTTGTGTTACAGCTCCCAAAAAGGTATCACGGTTTAATCTAATCAATGGATGTTTCTAACCTCCTAACGACACATCACCCAAGCTTGTTGATTGCTACTGTCTAATGCACACATCTCACCTGCCAAATCGTGAAGGGAAGCTTACTCTGGTCCGACTTACAAACAAATTCCACCTTATATAGTAGTGACTTATCAAGAACCAAGTCACAAATCCGCAACTTCTAGAGCAATTTGTTGCTTGCTCATATTGGTTCTTTAATCCTGTTTAACTCCATAGCTAACCATGGGGAAGAAATTTCAAGTTCCTAAAACTATGTCACGGTGCTATCAGATGGCCGCAATTACGCAATCAAGTTATTGGTTTCCTAGAAGAAAGATGTCACAGAGGGTTCACTTTACAATTTTTTTTTTATCTTCAGTCTGGCTGCGTAGAAGGAATCAGGCAACTAAGATCAAACTGGTAATGCAGGACGGACGTCATCGAAACAGCAAATGCTGAAAATTTGCAAATCAGCAAGAAATTACGACTTAAACATGTAAAACTGAATTTTCAGAAGAAGATGCCCAGGACTTCCCTTAGAATTAAGTATTGCGGACTCTTCTTTTAAGGACATTTTGGGACTACACAAGCATTGAATGAACGTCAGATTTAGGCATCAACAACTTTATACGCAAGAAATAAATAACTTCTTCTGCCACGTAATTTCAGACAGATCAAGAAAGTCAACAGACGAGCAGATCCCAACAACTATCAACTTTAATCATAAGGAAATGTCCAATAGGCTCTTTTCTTGTGAACAACCGCGTTAGCTAAGCTAACAATATATTCTTCCATCAATGCAAACCTCACGACAGAGCAATTTTCAACAATTTGGTCAATTTCAAGAGGCAGAACAAGGAGCTTGTTGGAGCAATAACCCCTGGTAAAAACCGCACTCGATCAACCAAGTTGACTCAGATTTGCAAAAACTTAAGCAATGAGAGAACCACGACAGCTAGTCCACCAAACTTACTTGATGCTAACTCCCCCATTGAAGTTGTACCGGGTGACGTTGCGCTGCACCCACTGCTTCGCCCTCTCGTAGCTGGTCATGGAAGCGAGCTGGTCGTTCGGTATGGCGACCATGACCTCGAGGTTGCTCCCCGCGAGGGCGCTCAGGGTGTACTGATCGGCATCGAAAAGCTTCACCTTCTTGATCCCATTGTCCTTCAACATTTGCACTACTGTCCCCGGGGGCAACTGGTGAGAGGCCATCGTGCCCCAATTCACACCAAGACCCTCCACGTGAGCAACAAAAACGGAACAACCCAACAGCCCCAAGCACAAAACCCACTTGGAAAAATTCATCCTTCTTCCTTATTTTCCCCAAAATTATTTCTTTCTTTTCACCCTCCTTAGTGAATAAGGGGGTCTCAACTAGAGTGCTGATTATATCACCCTGTATCTCACTACTCTAAGAGATATAGAGAGACAGAGAGAGGGGGGGAAGCAACGGTTTTTTGAAGGTGGGACGGCTGATGACAGCGATTCCCACCCACAGAAATTGAGGACGTGAAAATATTCGCTCTTTTAAAAGGTTAAACACAAAATAATGTAAGAATTAGACCAGAAAGCAAATACAAGGATAAAGGAAGAGTACGAAAAAGAGAAAGGGGAATTCTCTGAATCTCAAGGCAAAAAGGTGGGTATCCCTATTTATTGGCCAAAGAAAAAGTCCACAGGTAATCGGTGAATGAATGCAATAGGTGGATTAGCAATATCGGAACTTGATAAAACCTCGAAACAACGAGAGAGAGAGAGAGAGAGGATATCACCAAGGAGACCCAAAATCAGAGCTTTGAGCAGTATTAAGCGAAGAGGATGGTGATCAGACAGAGACGAAGGATGGGTTTTGTAAATTTAAAGATTCAAACCGAGAAGGAAAAGTATGAACGAGCTGAAACACAGAGGAGGTTCTAGAAAACAGAGCAACGACCTGGAAGAAGGAGCTGAGCCCGCTCCATTCTATATAACATCCACCTTCAGACTATGTGTTCCCTATTCAGAGAGAGACAGGGCAAACGTGAGGAGGAGGAGGAGAAGAAGATCGAGAGAGAGACAGAGAGACAGAGAGGTGGTAATGAAATTGGGAATGGCGAGAACTCCTGCTGCTGCAGTAGGAGAGAGACTTAAGGAATAAAATTTGAGTATGCATCGAATAAAATTAGTACGAATCTTTACCGCAGAGAGAGAGAGACAGTGGGGACTCAACTAATGCTAACAGCAAATAACTAAAAAAACTATTGTTTAGAGTCGACCAGTGGAGGAATAATGTCAGGATTTGTAGAGTTTGCTTTCTTAGATTTCATTTCCGTGGACCCTTTTCCTTGTTCTTTTATAATCTCCTCCATTACCAAAGGAATCGACTGATCTCCTTAATGGGTTAAGAGAAGGGCAAAAGAATCCGACGGCTGATCTGACTATGAAATCACTTACACTTCATGATGTTGCGAGAAACTTTAACCTACATCCTACGTATGATTTCCACATACAACTTACTTTTTTCAAATACTTAACACAACCTCCATTGTATTAATAATTTTTCATTCTCCAAACCGTTGAAAAATTCACTTGCACTCGGTTCATCAATGAATTTAAAGATATCAGCACATCGCATAAAACCCGCATATCTTATGATTAGAGTGGCTTCGCGAGGATACGATATCCAAGAAATCATATACGACTCGCTCTTATTGAACATGGTTCAAAGGGTAAAGAAATAGATGACTGATATGAGTGAAAATTCTATTTTGTATCGGTTACTGTTATATTTGTCTAAGGATCTTTCATACGACAACAAGAAAGAAACAGCCAATGCAAATCTCTACTATTTATAGGTTATGGTTCCAGTTAAATTAATAATGATCTATATGATTCTAGACGGAGTTAGGCTCGGCTAAAAGAAGACAACGGTGGTGGGGTACTAGTACTACCTTCTCAATGGACCCATCACCCCCCCTCCCCCAAAAAGCTCCGACCTCAGTTAGATTAGACGGGTGGAAAAATGTGATTTTGAGGTGGCGAGGTGGTCCACTAATCTCTCCAGCTCCTCCCTCCTCCCTCCTCGCAAACGAAGGGGGCCTCACTGTCTGCGGATCTACCTTTTTTTTTTTTTTCCACTACATGTGATTCGCATCATTGCTTTATCCTATTCGAAAACCCTCCTCGCTGGTCGGTTGCCGACGCGTTGCGGAGGAGGAGAGAGAGAGAGGTGGCCACACAAGTACGCTTCAGGCCAGGGCCACGGGAAACTCCTCTTCGTGATTAGGGAAAAAGAGGAGCCGAGTCATGTGTCCCGGTTTCGTCCATGAGATTTACACTGTGTATGTCCTCAAAAGACGCGTGGGGTCCTCGGTTCGGTTTTCGCTTCCTTAGGATTCGGAAGGAACGTGCCTGGGAAAAAGGATTACCTAATCAAGTTCAAGTTTCGAGACGGATGACCTGTCCTAATTTGTGTATTTAGAGAGAGAGAGAATTTGTTACCATGAACCAATAAATGTCAATTTGATTTTATCCTTGATTAAAGAAAAACATCTATTAAGAGTCGATTTGATATTAATATCCATAGTATTGTCGTGTCATGTAATAATAATAATAAAATCATAATTACAACACGGCATGACAACATTATTGACACCAACTCGAAGTTTAGTCACTCGTGATAACAAATTCTTTCTCTCTCTCTCTAAATATATAAGTAATGGACAAGTCATCCGACTCAAAATTTATGCTAACAAATTCTCTCTCTCTCTAAATATATAAGTAATGGATAAGTCATCCCACTCAAAACTTAACTTTGATTTGGTATCGATAGTGTCATCATATCGTGCTATAATTACAACATTGGTGAGGATAAAATGTGCTCGATGATCTTTACTAAATTTGCTCCAAAAAAAAAAATCTTTTACCAAAAAAAAAAATGTGCTCGATGATACGGTGTTTTTGAAGCAACGATGCACTGAAGCATTTGGAAAGCGACTTCTGGGAAGGCGACGATGAGGTGCTTCGGTTATCGAGGCACACTTTCATCTTCCAAATATTTGTCAAACTAGTAGTACAAGCTGAAATATGTCCTCTAAGAGTAACCGTTGCCCTATATAAATATACCAATAAACCTTGCGATGCAGAAAATGATTCTTCAACTTTCTTATCAATTTGTCTATTTATTTGATTTAGCTATTTACCATTGTCCAGGATTTGGAACGTGGATAGATATTTTCTACTAAAGTTCCTTACTTAGAGTTATGTTCATAGTACAAGTCTCTGTAGTATTTGGGTGTAAAAATATAGGCTACAACAACTTGTTCACAAATGACGATCTCATTATTGAATATTATTTATTTGGTTGGTTTCCGGTCTAAATTGACTTTTCTCTCTGTTTTCTTTTGATTTTCTCTACTTTCTATATTTCTTCCCTTTTCTATGACTCTAAATCCATCTTTAGTATAAGTGCTTCCATAGTTCTTATCAGTTAGTATCAAAGCTAGATCCTTTGTCCGTCCGAGAACAAACATGGAAGGAAAATCTCAAATTGTCCTTGTTTAAAGGAAAAAAGAAAACATCTCTCTTATTTCACATTCCACTCCCATAGCGTGATGTACATTGTGCATTTCACCAACTCTCATTTTGCACTCACCATAGAAGAGAGAGAGCTTATGCTAGAAACTCAATTGCATTTTGAAATTGGCATTTTGGTAGGTAAAGTGACGTGGTGCCCAAACCTAATAAAAAGCAGTTATAAATTTCCTCCCATCTTTTTTTTTTATTTTTTTATTATCGCCAGCCTTAATTTGGCCGACGCAGTTGCACTTGGAATAGTCCAGCTCCCATCACTCAAATTAAACCAAATAGGCCAAACTAAAGTTGTATGAGCCGCCAAAAACCAATTAAAAATGAAAACAGTTCCTTATTTTTTTTTAAAAAAAAAAAAAAATCTTTTTTTCGGAAACTTGTTCCCTTGGACCAATCCTTGAAAAGGGTAAATGAAAAGAGAAAAAGGGAGATGGCACCTTATCAAGCGATAAAAACCTTGGCTTAAAAAAGGGAGAAAAGGATGACTTTTTTTCTTCTTTATTTCCCAATTTTGGCCTTTGAGAAAACTAGTGGCTGTGGATTCATCATTTTTCTATTCCAAGAATATTAATGGATAAGGATGGCTACGTGCCCTCCCACCACAAACCCCATCATCATACATTCACAACTTTCCTTCTTGCTTCTTCCACAAAGCCATTCCTTTCCTTTTCCTAATCAATTGGATCCTCCCGCGTGTAAAAATGGCTAACTTTCCGAAGAGGCAGATGCTTTGTCAATTCGTTTGATTCCCAGAGAATGACTTGAGTTGAAACGGCGAGCCGTTTTGCGAATAAAAAGGGAAAAATTTATTAGGGTTAATATCACAATAAATTTGTGATAGATTTATCCCAAATTAATTTTTTAACCATCAAAAACTTCAAATTAATATATTTGTAACGCCCACGCCACCCTTCCGTGGAAGGGGAGGTGAGGTCAAATCCCCACCTCTCAGGGGGATGGGGGAGGGACGCGTAAGTTTCGAGTGGGTTGCGACCCCACGCCCGCAAGAGCGGGCGCGAGTCAAGCAGTGAGTGTAGAGTCGAAATAGAGTAGAGATCGACCAAAAAAAAAAAAAAAAAAATATATTTGTAACAAATTTATTCTTCATTAGTTTCCGTTAAAATGGATTAATATCACGAAAAATTATTTACGCATGTCACTAATGGAGTAAAATTCCAAACTAGTACATTCGTTAACTATCACGTGCTATTTAATTTAGTAATTTGACGATAAAGTTTAATAGAGAATAAATTTATCGCATTTGTATCATTTTTGGGTTTTAGATTATCAAAAAATTAATTTAAGTTAAATTTATCATATATATATATATATCAATTTGAGGCTTTTTATGATATTAACATTTTTTATTATATGTTAACATGAATGCAAGTTTTGTTGGTATTGAGATTTTGCTGTAAAGTTCCTTTTGGTTAAAAGTCAATACTAATCATACCTTACCAAAAAAAAAAAAAAAACATTTTTTATTATAAAATATGTTTATGAAAACCGGTCGGAGAATTTTTTGCAATCGTGTACCATTCTTTTTGCATACACGGATGCAGTGACGAAGTGATCGAGTGATGTGGAAAGAAGTAAGAAAACGATGGATGATAGCTGCGTCGAGCTTTTGTGCACATCTTTCTCCGAGAATTCATCATAGCCGTTGTTTAATCAACGACAGGTAAATTTGTGCACACGCGAACTCGATCGCAGATCCTTTAAAGATGCTGGAAATCTGAATCTAAATATATGCTTTATTTTGTCAGTGTGCTCGAGGAGCTTCGCTTTAAGCATCATTCGGTGGCGAGCTGAAACGACGGCTCAACGAATGGATGCCAAAAGGGCCTACGAGGTCGGCAGCGTCGGCCGTGGGCGGCTCTCGTGGACACGTAAACGTCCTTCGAAGTTCACACCGAAAGTTTGTCCGGTGCTCGAACCTTGCGACTCTGCTCGACGCATCCCGGATCGACATCATCCGGTGGACCGTGTCGTCCGATAGCGACTTAAATCAATCTTTAAATTCAGTCGACTGATGCCCGTACGTGCTATAACTTTTCACTTTCCAAAGTTTGACGAAGCTAGTAGCTGATTTCCCGACGTGCTTTGTCGGTTCGACCGTAAGGCAATCCTCGCCGACCACGTTGTTATTGTTGTTGCTGTCATGTTGGCAACTGCTCTTCCACGGTACAAGACGTGGCAAAGGCAGGTATTATTTTCCTCCCCCGTTTTCTCTAATGTTCTAATTAGTTGGTCGTCACCATTTTTCTACGACGAAAATTTAAGTCAACATCAGGATAGAGGAGATGAATGATTAGCATGTAGCAAAATTACAAACGAATAATACAGGTCTTTTTTGTCACCATTAAGAAGACGGCCGGCCAACAAAGGTAGGAGCTGGCTGATTACCTTAACATGTCTAGAATGAGGTAAACGCGCGCGGGGTGCAATCTTGTCCATTAAACATACTCATTAACCAAACTTACATCTAATTATACCTGTGTACTAGTTCCTAGAAAAAAATTAATTTTTACGGACCATCTGTCAGGGGAAGCACCCCCGGGGGGGGGTGTGGTTACTGAGATACAAAACCCTAGATTCAGGAGAAAAAAATTCTGGGGTTTTTCAAATTCAAATCTCGACAAGTGGGGAGCATTTCCAAGGTCGATAAACAGGCATTTCGTTAACAGCCCTCGAAATACTATTAAAGAAAACCAAGCATTCAAAAGAAGGTGGTGCGGTCGTATTGAACTTCTCTGGCCATCCTGGTCTTGGGAGGTTTAGGGCTGACAAACAAAATTTAATTACTCCACATAATTATCTAATTAATAATTATTTAGATAATTTGGTCTGTTCAACTGCCGCTGCCTGGAGTCGCATCTTTAGCAATTTTTTTTTTAATAAATGGCGAAGTATGGTGAACTTGAATTAATAGAATTATCTCAAAGCACATGTCCGAATCTGTCCCTGCAAATGGCTCCTACCGCTATAGAGATTAGGTTTGGCTTCTATATTGTGAAAATTGACTAGATAGGTGGGGCTCGCTCTCTGATGTCTTCATCTGTAGGAACTTTCTCATTTAGAGATCAAAGTTAGACTCTTAGTTAAAAAAGTAATAAGTCTTAGGGAAATCCTAATGTTTGAGTATGCGCTATCTCGTATGTAGGCATGCGACGGTTTTACGAATCATAGGAAGTGACTGAGTAAGTTTAATAGTGTTTTTTAAACTCAATATCCCCAAGCAAATGATCTGCATTCCCATGTGGGGGTATTCGTGGCGATAAGGGACACGAAGGGATGAAGAAATTAAACGCATATGGCACACAACGTTGCCCCGCGTAACAATTTTTGTGAGGTTCATATGTTGTGTCTTTGCTAGAAGTTTTTCCGGTGGGATTGGAAAAAGTGAAGCTGCAAATATGACAACCAAAAAGAAATTAGAGAGAGAGAGAGAGAGAGAGAAATGGTCGGCAATGCCAATAGTCACTTTTGAGGAGCACACGAGCCATGCCGTGGCTGTGACTCATCAAAAGAATCGAAATCTTCAGTTCTAAGGAACAATGGCACCTTTTTGGTCAATGGCAAAAAATCTTATCGTTTGTTTCGTTCAGAATAATTGTACTTTTGGTCGACCATTGCCTTCTCTCCCTTCTCTCCCTAGTCCTTCAGGCTAAGAGTTTAGTAGAGGTGCCAAGATGGGTCGTGAACCCATTTTTGGATTCATATTTTATTTATATGGATTGTATATGGGTCAGAGATTTTTAAAAACTCAACTAAACATGGGTTTAAAAAGTGAGTCTAATTTAAATGAGTTAAAATGGGTTAGAATTTGTGACCTATTTTCGATCCATTTAAAATATCAAGTAGGTTGGAACCTTAGAACCCATTTATAAGTTTAACCCAAGCCCCACACAATATTTCCCTCCTTAACTATGTAAATATATATATATCGAAATTATAATTATTTTTCTTTTTATTTTTTATTTCTTTTTCCTCCTTCCTTAGCCGATGGTTGGCAGGGCGACGGCTAGCTTTTGAGCTCACCGACACGTGAGCTCATGGTCGCCGACAACAGGCGAGGCTCAAGCCCCGCCCGACGCCGACGAGCTTAATCTCTCCTGTGGCCGGTCGTCGGCCATCGTCGTTGTCGGGCGCTAGCTGAAGAATAAGAAAAAAATAATTAAAAATTATATTTAAAATATAAAAATTATAAAAAATTATATCTTTAAAAATAAAAATAATTCAAAATTCGATTTTTCAAAAAAATATTATAAAAATAAAATTTTCATTAAATTTGTATTGCATAAAAGTGTTTTAGCAATACTTTTTTTTTTTATATAAAAAATCATAAAAATGAGATTTCTTAGGTTTAGTTAAAGATTTTTTATGTTACAATTTCCAGTTACTTAATAATATGTTCACTTCAAACAAGAGAATCATGTGCATGGTCTAATTTTTTATAAATATTTCAATTTATAGGTTTTTTTAACTTTTTTTTTATTTTATTTACTATTTTTAATTTAATTTAGTATATTAATAGGGTTTAGCAATACGGGTCGGGTCGGGTATAGGTCACTTAATTTACACTACATAAATATGGATCAAAACGGATTAAATGAGTCAAATATGGGTCAACTCATTTTCGACCCAACCCAAATCCCCCGACTCCGACCCGACCCGCCCATTTGACGGGTTTAGAGTTTGATAACTTCTTCTCGCATGTTACAACAAGAAACTGGAACTGGCAAATTATCAGTGCCGGTGACTTGGCCCAGCGCACAAGCCATTTCGTGTTTGTGAGTCAGGGCCATCTGCCAACGAGTAAGTTCGCGATCCAGCATGCGTTCCGACCACAAGGATGGCTTCAGACAGAGCAGTTGACCTAGAATAAGATCAAGATATTCTTGCAGGATATCTCGGAACTGCTTGTCACTGTCGTGGACTTGTAAATGTTTGGATGGGTTCGTGTATCTGATTTCTTTGTATATATGAGCCTAGGGCGTGTCAAGACCAGTGCATGCACGTTTCTATCAGTGTGATAAAGGCTCAAACAAGGGTTGGTATTCATGTTTGAATAAGAAAAAAACACTGGAAGCGTTACAGCATCTTGTGCATTTCGTCTAACGCATGGCGTGCCTTAATGTCCAGGCATTTCCTACACCTATGTCCATTCCTGATGCGTTGTCTATAAACCTGGGTACTTTGAATCGTCTACAACCTCGCAAACTGGCCAGGACATGGATAATAAATAAAATAAAAGAAAAAAACTGGTCAGGTCGAGCCATGATTAATCCAGTGTTCATGAACCGGTCATAAGCGTGATTGGGTGTGCTGGCCCATTCAAGTGGAGCATCATGCCTAATTTAAGTGCAAAAGTGCTGCGTAAGTGAACAATGGGGCAAGGCTCAGATTGTCCATGCCCATGTTACATCGTGCTGTGCGTAGCATGACCCGTGGAATGTGCTCGCGATCGTGTTCGCTTCCGCTCAATTGGGTGCGGCCTGGCCAAGAGATGGTGTGCTCGGCAGCATCATAGGGCTGAGAAATCCATGACATTCCACCATGGCAGATCCTTTCGTAAGTCACAAATTTTTTTTAAAGATACACATGCGTAATAAAAAAAAAAGCTACAAGTACGACCGTCTGTATACAAACTAATGATGCTAACTGCGACTTCTGTAAACATGGTATGTACCACATAGTTACCCCATTCTACACATCGAAAAATGAGATTGTCCCTAGATCCCAGGCCGCTGCATCAATTGTGATATGGTCTTCAATGAGAATGAACTGTGTGTCCCTGGTTAGACAGGGATGGACCCAACATAAATGTGCACGACTATGCTAACATTTGACTGACCATGCGTCAGTAACTTGGGAACAAAAAACAGATCAAAGGCTCAAATCCATGAGGACAAGCTGATAGAAATGCAAAGCGCTTCCACTGATAAGACTGTTCTAGCAAATGAGACACATCCTCCAAAAACTGGGATATCAAAAGAAAGAGGAGTTCATAGAGTATAAAAAACTAAGGGGTGCATTTTATAAGAGAACTGTCACATTGAGCTGGGAAGAGAAGAAAAGCTTATTTACCAAGAAAGTTGGATAATAAACCATAACTATGGATTGCATTAACGGTAGGGCAACATCTTATACACGTCTGTTTACGGCATCAATTCGTCTTCAAGGTAGTTATACTCGAATCTGAACTCGGTCTTGATCCTTTGACACCTGAGGCCCAATCAAATTACACAAGGTCACAATGAAAGACAGATGTATCTTGTCCTAACTTACAGGAAACAAATGTCAATGCATTAATTAATTAACGATTTAAACATGCTATATACCAATGCATTAAAGCAGTCGACTTTTTTTTATTTCCTTCTATTTTTAAAAGCAAGGAATCTTCAGCAAGACCATGAAATAACATATTTTCAGAATCTCAGCCATCAATAGAACAAAAGGTCAAGGAACTTTTGATGAAACACAAACTAAATCAACAACAAGAACTATCATAAAGATCACCCTTCGATGATGTATGAAATAATAAAAGAATTGATTTAAACAGAGGAAAAAGATTTCAGAGGGATAAATGTTAATTTGAGTCGAGAAATTGTTGAACATACTACTCATAAAAAGTTTGTGCTTTGTAGAGGGATCAAGCCAAATTAGTAGTGAGAAGAGATACACTGGGTACTACAGTCTAAGAGGAAGGAAGCATGGGAAATTTCTTGGAAGAGAACATTCTTTTAAATTGGAGGATTTCCTTCTGCAATATCTTTCTTGAGAGCCCATGTGATGGAGCCAGTGGCAGTTTTTCTTCAGCTATGTAGTATAAGTATATAGTTTCATTCTAATTGTTCTTGTATTATCCTATCAAAAACTCATCTGCACCTTCCTCAAACTAGAGTTTATGCTGCTGGAGTGTGTTTCTCAACCTGTCCTCCAATGAACCACCATTTTGAATAAGAAAAACTCATAATGGTTCAGGATACAAGTCAGGCAAGTATTCCCCTCATAATTCAGAGTTCTATGCATTGCATAAAATTCTGACACGTCAAAATAGCAACTTTTAAGTGAGATAGAGATTTGACCACAAAAATTTAAAAAAAATTGAGATAGAGCACAGATTATGAAGGGGAAGTTGATTGAACGTACCATCCATGTTTTAGGTCATCATTTGAAACATGGAAATCAAAATAGACATAAGTTCCTTGCTCGAATTCATCAGTTGCAATCTGCGGCTCCTCATGCCGCTGAAACCATGTATTGTATTTCTTGTGATATCTCCAAGATTGCTTTTTCAACTCTTTTGCAGCTAAATACTGTTGATAGGTGTTCTGCAGATAATCATTTGTAATGATGTCATGCTCTGGGAGTGACTATATCATAGTAAAAGGAAACGATCCCTTAAAATTATATAGAGGAGAATCACCTGCTGATAGTAAAATGCAAAGAAGAGTGTATCAGGACCTAATCTTTCCCAAAAGAGAGGGTTATTGACAAGTGGTGCCTGTACTTGAGGAAAGCTAGGAGGTGTCATAGTAGGGTGTCTCTGAAAGAAGAAAACATTTGAGATAAGATGAAACAAATGGCAAACCTGTCTAAGATGCTGCAGTGCTAGATGCTGTGCAAATGTAAAAAAAATTAGCAGGGATCATACCGGAACGTAGCTCCTCAGACGTTCAGAGTCCTTGGGTTGAGGAAGTCTGTGATATGCAGCCTCAAGCATTTGGAGATTGTAGAACTGATCCTGCATTCCTCCACTATTAGTACTAACAGCTGATCCACTGAGATAATCTCCTATAGCACCAAGATCAGAAACACTCTTCCGCCCAATGACACCAAGGCTTGCAGATGGTTGAGCGGACAGCAGAGGTTGTCCAGGAGATAGGTCAGTATCCCTAGGCACTTGAGAAGGCTCAGTGAAAGAAGCAGCTGCTCCAGCCTGTATAATGGTAAACGGCAACAATGTAAAACCTCTCTTTTTTTATCATTTCATCATGGTCTTGTAGAAATCAATTGCTTTTGCTCCGTCTTGAATCCCAAACTAGTTAAATCATACCAGAACAAGATCATGCAACCAACCTCACAAGGCTCGCTGCGGTTCAATCATCTAAATTTCTCTCTTCGGTCATCAATTATCTCAGTTCGATCTTTTTTCAACCGCCCTTGTAGAGCTCCATTTAGATTTATACATTTTCAAATTAGATCAATCATCAAACTAAGTGAGGATGGGCGCATCAAAAACATGTAAACTAGCAAATTGTGTTAAAAGGAACCCCACTCGACCCCTGCCATATATAAACTAATGAATCACATCCAGATTCATGATGTAAATTCGAAATCCAATCCACATAAGAGCAGACCTAGCAGTGGTACACCAGATCCTTAAATTAGTTATGCACTTCAACTGTTTTTTCTCTGATATTATATGAACCCTAACCTGGACCCATGCCACGTGGGAGCTTCGTGAATAGGCCTGCCCTTTCTAGCAACCACTTACATAAACCACCAACATTCCCATCAAACAGTTTATATTTTCTTTTTTAGGAGAATTTTTTTTTTTCACCAAAAAAATCCGTGTGATCTTGACTTGTAATTCCTAAGAAGACAATTATGGCACCGGATGACTCTCTCACTGGCAGCCCACAAGCCATTACTTCTAGGATTTGGTGAATATAAGTAAAACTATCCTCAAAAAAGAATAATGATAAACTGGAAAGAGCTTAACACTAAGTGAAGCCACTGTCACCCATATAAACCCTGACCAGGTAATCTGATATAGCACTATACAGTTGCATGGTACATAGGAAACGGTTCACTCATATTGAAACGAAGACAATATTCTAAACTACCTGGGTTATCTTGCAAATTTAATGATTACCATATAATGATACCCCTAACCTAACAAGTTAAGTTTCCATCCCAAGGTGAAATCTATATAATAAAAATGGTGATAAAGATGGCTTTAAAAAGGACCATTGGCATTTATCCATTAAATTAAAATCAGAGCAAATTAGTTGTATGTGTAAGAAATTAATTGATTAATTGCACCTTACGGTATATAAACAGAACAAAAGAAATAGTGAAAGACCATTAAAAGTTTAACTAATAGAATAATAATTGCACGTACAGAAGCATCTAATGGGCGTGGAGATTTCAAATCATCATCATTCGTGCTCTTGCCAATTCCAGTAACAGAAGCAGGCTCAGCAGTTGAATCATCGGGCATATTCTGCTGTTGCTGCTGCTCCTCCAGTTTAGCAAGGCCAGTTCCTGCAGATAAACAGTTCAGTCCAACATGCGGTCACAATAGAGTCAAGAACCACATTCTAGCCATGCAGTAACTAACAGAAGCACAAAAGAGATATCATAAGGAAATCAGTACCAACAGAATGAAAGGATTAACTTCCTTCCTCCTGTGGTAAAGAAAATAGTTGTTCAGTGATATTCACAAAACACCCCTAGCAGAAATAAAATAATGCAAAGCCAAACCTCCCTGAGATGCCTCCTCCCAATTTCAACGAACACATCACAACCATAAAATCAACAATGCGGGATTTAACTCCTAAATCAAAAACGATCTGTTGGATTAGTGGATGTCAGACCTTGTGGACTAGACTGTTGGATGGGACTTGGTTGTTGAATAGTGGCAGCCACTGCACCATTAACACCTGGTGTCTGTAATCCTAATCCAAGACCACCTTGAGGAGCAACTGATGCGGTTGGAGCATTGAACTACAAAAATGAAGTGTCTCATTTAAATAACTAACTACATGAAAGAAGACAAAAATATCATAAAAAAATCGAAGCTGAAATCTGATGCTGTATAAACCACGTGACAGTTCACTAGGAATTGAATCACATGAGGAAGCAAATAACTTCATAGAAATGGTTCCAGCTACAAAGCACGAAAACCATCACCCTCAGATATAAAAGCATTCTTAAATCTCAAATCAGGATAGTCTGACTGTGTAAGAAAGGTCTCAAATTCATTGCACATGACTAGATGCACATTCTTTGATAATCCAGCAAATGCAAAAACTTTGGGTCCATTGGTGTTCACATTACATCAGGAATCTTTTCAAGCTTAAAGGCATGACGCACTAAAGCAAACTTTCACCAGAATCTCAACCGAAACAATCAGCTTGAAGTTAGTCCCAGGGAAGTATGAGATACTCATCAAAATTCTAAGATTTTTTTTTTTTTTTTAACTGACTCAACCAAAATTAAGGAATGGATCAAGCTACCAGGCCTACTGTTTGAGTTCAACTCTTTATATCTAAATTGGGCTCTTCTAAAGGGTACCTTCATAAATGAAAGGTGAGGAGGAACACTTTATCTTCGCCCCCAGCACAGAGATTTTATCATAGAAAGTGACAATGCGACAATATAAACGTATGAGCATAGTATAAAGGAGAGAAGGGGCATAGCAGAGAAAACATAGAAGAATGCAGCAGATAGAAGCTATTGGGGAAGGAGATTTAGACAGCACATGCCGTGATAACATTACAGCAGGCAAGGATAAGACAATCGAGCAGCACATCTTAGGAAGTCATAATACTAAATCTTTTGGGCGAAAATGATGTTATGTATCGCCAAAAATGCCAATCTATCTATATCTGTGCACTGAACTGAGAGCCATGTCATTGACAGAACAGTGATAAAGAGATATGACCATACCAATGAGATCCACTTGCCAAAATTTCAGTTACCATTTGACATCCTAAGTTTTGGTGCACCATGTCAAATTCCTTAAATTGGAAGTAACATCTGACATCCTAAATTTTTGTGTTGACCACAGACATGCCACCTAAACAGCAGTCATGGTTCATCCGGTGTATGACACGTTATCAATTTATTTTCTTTTCATCCAAATTTGCAAGAAATCCTAATGCCATCTCGAGGAGTTCAGCAAAATATATAAGATAGAATTGGATGTAACTGGCCCCCCTCCCTTCCACTCCCCCACCATATGCTCTGGCATTGCTTCTTTAAGAGTAGCATATCCACCTATTGCAACATATCAGCGTACTCAACATAACCAACCCCACCCCTCCCACCCCCACCCCCCAAAAAAAAAAAAAAAAAAAAAAAAAAAAGAAAAAGGAAAACCACAACCACTTTACAAACATAGAGAACCTGTGGCAAGAGTGGGTTTTGCTGCTGTGGAGAGAACTGCTTATGGTTTCCTCCTGCCAGCGGAGGCATGCCCAGAATGTTGCTGTGTCCCTGCTGTTGTACTTGTTGGAGCCGTTGCAAAAATTTCTCCCTCTGGTCAGGTGCTATTTCAGTTCTTCCTCGCAACTGCACCTAGGAGATGACACGCATAAAGTATATCCAATGAGGGAGCATGTTACTGCTCTAAACAACACAATAGTAAAGCATAATATGCAGAACAAAGCAAACATTATGATTCTGGAAATACTACAAGTATGACCTGGAGGTAGAAACACTTAAACAAGATACTGACAAAAGAAAAAGCTAAGCTTATTACAGGGGGAAATAACTCGAAAATCCACAAGAACATGGCTGCCTTTAAATAGAAAAAAACAAAATAAACTCCTGGAAAGCACAGGATAGAAAGCAAATAGCACTCATACAAATTTGTAAAATTACCCATCTCTAAAACGACATCAACTTTAAGGTTCCTGAAGGACCAACAACTAAGTGGCCTTTACAGAAATATAGTGGCTATCGCATAACACTGGGATCACTTGACGTTAAATTGGAGGCTCAATGTGGACCCCATCAAAACAAACGAGACTGTGTGTTCAAACAGTAGTGATGTACCGCTTCATTCTGAGGAAAGGAACTTCCAGGCCTCCACGGCATATTGGACACTACAGAAGGCGAAAATACTCGGCTGGCTATTGCTGTGTTGTCAACACCACTGGCAGGATCAACCAAGGCGCTTCCGTCATTAGCCTTCATGCTTTGTGGCAAAACCTGTCTGTTACCAAACGGGGATACTGGAGGCTGCACCAAGCCACTGCTACCGAGTCTATCATCAGCTCCTAAAATATTCCTCTTTGCCATGTCAGAAGCAGAAGGAACTGCACCAAGGGCTGCATTGCTAGATACAGAATTACTTGATAGGGGAAGATTGGTTAATGTTTGGCTGGATAGAGGAACCTTTCCTATTCCTCTAACAAGTCCAGCATCAGCTAAAGCCGGAGATGATCTACGGGCAGGATGGCTCCCATTTTCCTCTTCTTTAATTGGACTAGCAAGGCCTGCAGTTGAACTAGAAGCACCTGCAATTTCGGAAGTACCTCGAACAGAAGGTACACCTGCCGTTGTAGTTGATGCTCCCGCCACGCTATGAGAAGGAATATTGGATGCAACAGGTATAGCCTGACCAGCAGGTGCTGCTGATGGAGAGACGACTACATTAACTTTGGCAGGTGGCATTTTTGTGGGAACATCAGAACTGCCATCATGAGAGCTCGACTCCTCAACTTGTTCCTGGGCTGGTGTAACTTGTTGGTGACTGGCCGTGGTAGTGGTCTGGTAAGGAAATTCTCTTTATAAATATTTACCGAATGTTTCTATGACTAATCTTGCAATGAAGTATATGTAACGACATAAAACAACCTACCCCTACTGATGGTTGAGATGCTGTTGCAGTCAGAGAAGTCTTTAAGCCTAGAGGTGTTGCCTGCCAATGGATATAAAAATACTCGTGTAGTAAGGGCAGTGGCCAGAAACTCAAAGAGGGATTTAAGTATCAGGCAAAAGAGAGCAGAAAATTCAGCTTAACCGTTTTTCAAATGTCTCAACAGAAACCAAATGGTATCAATGTCACAACTAAATCATAAGCTAACAAACCAAAACATATTGTAGGCACGTGGACACCAAGAAAATGGGGTACTTCAGAGCAATCATCACAAAAAGGGTGTCAATGCTTCCTCAGGAACTGGAGCTTTCAAGATAAGCTTGATCGATTCCACAAATTGGAAAAGAAGACTTAAGAAATGAAGCTCGAGGTACAAGTTCTAAAGCACTCCACCATCTCCATTTCCCAAATAAGGCAGTTGAAACTGTTGATCAATAACTGAAAAGAGTCCACTTTTCTTCTGAAGTTCTCAGAATGAAAAAACTGTATTGTCTACACGACATAGGACAAAGCTACCTTCGGAAATACCAAAAGAAAGGCAGGTTTCATGCCACCTATCTGTACTTTTATGCCAATTTCCCCAGGCAACCCACAAGAGAATGGGGAAAAAAGATCACTCATAATGGAGATTGTTCTCTGCATGCAATGAATTAAAAAAGCAAGGCATGTTTCACTTCAAAAGATTTACCTTGATGAGACCAGGAGGACCAATGGTTACCAATTCTTCAAGAGATTCAACCTTATCTAATGGTAATGTGCTATAGAGTTCCTCAACATCACTGAATTCGTCAAAATCGTCCTGCAGATATCATAGTTTGAACTAAGATCAGCATACAAATAAAATGATCTAGAGAGAAATGCGGTACAAAAAACAACCCACATGCAAGAGGATAAAAAAGGAATAGCAATTTCGATTTTTATAGACACCAACCTGATTACGTTCAACATAATCATCCAAGAACTCCTTAACATCATTGACCTGGTCAGGACTCAATTCATCATTATCCAAAAGTCTCAAAATCAGTTCCAACTTTAATATATGAGCCTTGTGCCGAGTAATAGATGTCTCTAAATGTGTCTGCAAAAGTAAACCAACAGTCATTAGAAAGACCATTGGATGAGAAAACTTCCATGTCAATTGAAGCGCCTTTTCACACTAGGTACCAATCTGGCAGGCTTTGTTTTTCCTTTCTTAACAGATAGCCCCTCAACCTCAGCTTCAAAGATATCAATCTGGGTTTCCAACTCCCCAACCTACACATTCCACACAGTCATATCAGTCAAACAACTGTTTTTGACAATAGGCACTCTGTGAAAGATAAAACAGATGAGCAAAAGATCCATTTCCATACCACTGTGTTCAACCAGTCCCTAGTTTCTGATTTAGCCTTCTCTCTTGGATCCTGAATGAGACAACGCATTATGGGTTTATACATAAACCATAAACAGGAAAGGTAGTCACAAAAGTATGCCACTACTTGACTGATAGAGCCGATTTCATGAAAGGCTGCATGGGAAATATGTATGATGTCACCAAAAGGTGCAAACGTAATACATACATCAAACAAGGCACTGAACAGCAGCTTACCTTAACCATGCAGAATTGGGAAAAGCCAAATCTTAGAATGACAGCATGGGAAACTGAAAGCAATGATAAGTACACACAAACTGAAACAAGAAAAGGTGCTCTCAGATAAATCACTCCAGTGACCACAGCATTCAACTTGAATTCATCTAAATCCTACTTTCCGCCTACTGACATAACCAGTCAAGAGAACAAGGCCAGCGAGGTTGCATGTCTTACAGTTTTTGGTTGTTGACCCAGCCCTTCCTTAGAGAACGCTTTTGTTTTAGTCTCCTTTTCGCAGATCTTAAATCTCTCCATTTCACGCTCAATAAGCTTGCGTGCATCCACCAGAGCCTGCTCATAAGAGGCACTAACCTATGTCAACATATAAGCAAAAGAAGACATATTAATTGCCATCTCAAGGTCCAGAAACAAACAATCAAAAGATGATACAAACACGAAGCAAATATCAAGAAACAATGCAAGATGAACTCAATATCATACACAGAAAACGAGAGAGTGAGAGAGAGCCCTAATGACATGAGTGACTAACAATGCTCAAAGTGCTCTACCAGAAAACAGAGTTCAGGGAGAATCAAATACACAAAGCATTGCAAACTGCAAGAATATACACATCATTACCCACAACATAGCAACGAAAACACATTTATACATGCCACACAGAGAGAAAAACGTGCATTTACACACATAAACCAGGAATTCCTTTGTCAAGATGAGTTATCATGAGTAAAAAGACAAAAGCAAAAGGAAAAGAGAAAGAGAAAACAAGGGTTATTTTGTCTCCACAATCCATTTCAATGAAACAACAGAGAAGCTACCTTTTACACTACATTATTTTCACATGCTTGATCCGCAAATGGACATAGAGTTGATTACAAATATTATACATACATAGGCCAATTTAGCAGTCCTACATATCTACTGCTGGACCAGCTATTATCCCTTTTCTCTTACCAATGCCTTAGCATCCCCTGAAATGTCCCTTACAGAAGAGGAAATAACGTCAGTTGTTACACACACTGCGGACTGATATGGCTCATGCTAATCAATGTGCAAAGCAACTAACCCCCGCCACTTCTAATTTGGAACACAAGCTGCAATAGACTTTCAAATGGTATGGACTCATTGGTCGTCACAACACATTATTCTATGACTGGGTGTGTGACAACATCGAATTTCTTTCTCTTCCTTTTGCCACCAATAAAAGGGAAAATACAACTTGCGTAGAATGGTAGAGGACATTTTCTCCAAATATAGATGCTAATGACTTCTTCTTAACAGCAGATAAATGGAAGAGCTAAAAGGGAAAACACGAAGCAACAATTCAATCATGATATCTTATAATGTGTGAGCGTGCACCACCTAAATAACAGAAATAAAAGGACTTATTAAAGTACCTAGTAGTTTGGCAGTCATCATCCAGGAAATGTTAGCTTAGAATCAATAGACACGTTTTTTTATGTTTAGACTGTCACAATGTTAAAGCAACAATATAACCCTATTTTCCAAAAGTAGTGCGTACTAAAAGAGCATAAATCATGCCAATTTTTTGGTCTCTCAGGTAACATGTTTTTGCATACGGTTGGAAAAATCAAGTAAAACATCAATTTGTGAGAGCTTAATTTGTGGTTCAATACAATCATCAACTCATTAAGTGGAAAGAGTTCATCCTGCCACCATGGCACGGCTGACTCTAAAACTAGGTATTATTTGCCCATTCTGCTATGGCTTACCCAAAAAAAGAGGGAAAACCCACCTGTCATTATCCATGGATAAGTGAAACTTCAAAATAGGTTCCTATCAAAGGTTGGTAATGAAGTCATAGTCTCGATTTCACAGACAGTGGACTGGCAAAATCTAAATTATCAGTGCCATGAAATACAATTGATTTCACATGCACTGAGCATAGATTCTGCCCACACAATACGGAACTTATCCTCCCGTCAATGCAGCAAGACTAACCATTAATGTTAAAGAATGAAATTCAAACTTCAATGTCATCGATGCTAATTGATGATATGACACCATGCTTGTCACACCATTGTGATCAGACCACCAACTTTTTCATTGCCAAAATATCTCAAGTAAAAAGCACGTCTTCCAACACAAAGGAAGTCAAAGCATGTTAACTCATGTCACTCTAACTTTTGAGTTCACTTATGGGTAGTGGCACTAACTTCATTCCAACTAATAATTCTTTTCTGAAAGTTTCAACAAAACCAAAACAAACCATAGACATGTAACCCAAACCAGACAAAACTTGCACACAACTTTAACTACATTTAATGATTTGGAAGTGTTGAACCTCATCAGATTAAGCAATTGGACCAATTTAATTACTTAGAACCAAAGGTTCTTTTCAGCTCCAACTTGAGCAAACCTTTAACTTCTCATTTTGATATCTACTGATTGTTCAAGCTAAAACAAGCACAAACCAATTATGATGCAGCCTGGGACATCGGTTCTCCAAACAGATGGACTGAGAAAAAAAAAAACTGATAACCCAATTTTTACTCAGCCCAAAATCAGAAATAAACTGATAAATCTAAATCATCAGCTGGTGCATTGTGGCTTAGAAATAGATTATCGACCATTTCTTTTTCTTTTTCTTTTCCTTTTCCTTTTTTTAAGAAGTGTTTCTATCCATTGAACCTTCTGATGCTCATGCCCAGGGGGACTATCTCATTAAGCGGGTCATGTAATTTAATCGTATTCGCAATTGCCAACCCTACATTCACATCGCCAGCATCCTAACAACACTGAACTGCAGACGATTAAACGAAGCAATAACCAGAAAAGCGTCGCTTCCATGGAACGCCCAGAGCAGTCGAAGAACTGATTATACAGAGAACATAACGGCAGACGAAACGAAACGATCGGCGTACGAAAAAAACTCCCGCGACTCCGAACCACAAAACTACGCCGAGAGAGTGAAACGCAGAGACCACCTTCTTGTCCTTGATTTCGCTGGACTGTATCCACGTCTTGATCTGGTCCCTGTACCTCTGCAGCTTCTTAATCTCCTTCTTCAGTTCCGCCTCGAACTTCTCCTTCTGGTTCGCATTGTCCGTGTCGTAAACCTGAAAGCGAGACGGAGAAGAAGAAGAGACGGGGCGATCGATCAGCAAAGTTCGGAGAAGCTCGGCGCGCGGAGGGGGGCGGGGGCGGAAATCCACCTCACCTTGTTCCAGATGCTGTCGAAGACGTCGACGCCCTCCTGGACCTTCTTCAGGACTCTGTCGATCTCTCCCTGAAGCTTCCGGCTGGCTCCCATGGTGAGCTATGAGCTTAGATCGTCTTCCGGCGGCGCGGCGGCGTCCGATCGACGGCGACGGCGAGGTTCGTCGTGCGAGGCGCGGGGAATCGCTCGGGTGAGGGCGATGGGTTTCAGTGGATTTAGTATGGTGCTTAGATCGCCTTCTGTTTGCTCGGAAACTGCGATGAAGAGAGAGGGGGAGAGAGGGAGAGAGAGAAAGGGAGACGGGTTCTGGCGTTCGGGCTCGAACCCACCGAATCAACGGGCTGGGCTTCGAGGTGGCTCCCGCCTTCCTTGGGGCGAGTTGTAAAATGCCAGAATTCGTTGGCCTTCCCAGTTCCCTGTAATATAACAGGAACTATTATTTTTGGGAAAAATTACACAATTAATCCCTAAACTTCGGTCCAATATGCAAGTCAATGTATGCCCTGAACTTTTAGGTCCCGTTTGGTTCGCCATTTGAAATGGGCTTTGGGACTCTAAAGTCCCTTGGCCAAATACAAACGCCTTTTGTTCATATTTTTTCTCAACTTTGAAAAAATATAATTGCATCTCCAAATAACTCTAAAAACTCTTAATCCAAAGCAAATCCTAAGGTACTTTGGGAACTTGCATTTTCGGAATGCAAGTCAATTACTGTTCATATTCTCAAAAACCACCACACGGAAAAGCCAATCGAAGGCCAACGACCGCCGACCAAGGGATTACGTGCGCCAACGACCGCTACTTGAGGGTCACCGGGGCCAAGCTACCCCAGGCGACAGCCGAACCGCCCAGGCATCACTCGCCTAGGTTCGGCAGTCGCCTAAGGTCACGCGAACCCAGGCAGCCAACACTTGGGTCACGAGACCTCAGGCGACAGCATTCGAGGGCCAAATCTGGCTGTCCGGCCGTTCGACTGCCAGATCCAAGAGTCCAAGCGAGCCGATTTGGCCGGTCGGTGGCCAGATTTCAAAAAATATTTTTTTTGTTTTTTTAATTTAAATGCAAATTTTACTGAATAGTATTTTTGCCAAAATTTTCTCAGTACACTTTAGAATTACAATTCACCAAACGTTATTTGTATTTCATAAAACTCCCTTCAATGCAAAGACATTCCCAAAAAGCCGAACCAAGCGAGGCCTTAATTTAATTGACATAGTCCATTAATTTTTGAATTATTCGATGTGATCTTTGGATTTTTCGTACGTGTTTACTCTAGCCCTGAATGATATGAAGATATTTAATGTTGTTTTTAAACTTGAAATAATTAAATGATAACATTAAACATTTTCATTTAGATAGATAACTATAATGAACATACTCCAAAAGCTCTTAAAATCCAAGAATCGTATTGAATAATTTAAAAAATCCAATAACCACTTTAAATAAATTGAAAGTCCATGGATTACACTGCACATTAAATTAAATTTTGGGGACTACATTAAACAAATTAAAAATCTATGGACCATATTGCGTACTTGGCTAAAGTTGTTAGATTATTTATATCATTATCTCTTATTTTCAAATCCTATCAAAGAATTTTCATTCCTCTTATCTCAAAAGAAAAATTGCAGTGACTTGATATTGATAAAATAATACCAAAAAAATGTGAATTTGTTAATAATTTTATATAAAATCACGAGCCCTTATGATCATGCAAAGATTCCATTATGCATGACAACTGATAATCGAATTTAAGTAGTGTATCAAAGAACGAGAATTCACCCTACATAAAAAAAAAAAAGGAATAAAACTACTTACATAGTGGATAAAATTGACTTGAGATTTGGCGTATGAGTCGAGTTTATGCACAAAATCATCTTGTGCTTCAAATTTTCGCATGGAAATTAATTTATTGATTAATTAAGAGCTTATTTGGTAACATATTAAATAATAATCGATTCTATTGTTTTGTTCCTAAAAAAAAAAAAAAGAACGGAATTCCATTTAATAACTTTTTTATTGCTGAAAACAAATTTTTTTCAAGAATAGATTTTGAATAGAATAAATAAATAAATAAATAAATAATGTTTTTATTATCGGAAACAACTCTAAAATCAAGAGGAATCATTTTTTTTTTTTCAAAATTTTTCCTTGCTTCCTTTCCTTTTCTCTTTCTTCCTTTATGAGAAAATGAAAGAAAAAGAAAGGAAGAAAAGGAAAAGAAAATTAGACAAATATAATAAAAAAATTTAAGGTTATACCAAACACATTTTTATTATGGAAATAAAAAATTTGAACAGTTATTAAGGGTACGAATGATAACCATTTTGGTTATAAATTGATTTATGGAAGAGAAATATATATATTTTTATTTATATTTTTAGATAAGTTTCTAAGTAAAAATACGCATTTGCTAATGACACAAAATTTATATTTTCGAAATAGAAATTTGTTTGATAACGATACGAAATTTCTCCCTTTCCGACGATCGGTGGATGGCAATGGATGACTGATGGCTGGCAACGAATGACCGGCGGACGACGACTAGCGGCCCGGCAACCAATGGCAGTGGCCAATGGCTGGGAGTGGCAACAACAGATGGTGAATGGCGGGCGATGACTGCAATGGCAATGGGTGATCGGTGACTAGCGATGGCCAATGGCAATGGTCGAGAGTGGTGACAATGGACGATGAATGGCGATTGGTGACGACGGATGAGCAGCTGATTAATAGAGAGGACAAAGATCGAGAAAAAAAATTATTTCTCATTTCTGTTCAAGACATAAAAAAGTAAAAAAAAAAATTACTTCGATTTATGTTTCAAACCTATTTTTGGAATAGAATTATGTTTAAAAAAAAATGAAATAATTTTGCCAAAAAGAATTCTATTCAAAAATAAGTTTGGAATAAAAAAATAGTTATTGAACGTAATCGAATGATTATCATACGCGTTCTAAATACCTTTAAATATTCATAAACTTGTTCGGGGAGCAAAATAAAAAAATTTATTTATAGATAGAAATTATTTTCGAAAATAGAATGATTACCAAATACATAGAGAAAATTTTTATATTTCTCAATTCCCTTCTCATTGAATTGAGAAGTAATCTATCAAACGGGAAGCGAAAAACAGATAGATAAATAAATAAAAAAAGGTGCGGTGTCAATTCCATGCATCTCAAGTGTCGAAAGGAGTCTAATGGAAAAATTTACACGATCCAAGTGAAATATATTCCGCAAGCCACGAGAATCTACAAATAAAGAAACTTGGACAGGAAATATTCTCTAACCTTTTTTGTATGGTGGGTCTTGTCTTTTTTTGGTCGGTCTATGGTGGGTCTTGTCAAAAGCAGTCATTTGTATTGTAGAATAGGGTTTTAAGCATTGCAGAGTCGTAAGGCATTTTGAAACTGATCACATTAATTTTGTGAGAAAAATAAATAATTTATAAAAATTATTTTTAAAATAATAATTTATATCATTCATAAAAATATATTATTCAAAATACTTATTTTTTGGAAAACAGACGGAGTGACATATTATCACTTTTCACTTTCATAACTTGACATTATGATTTTTAGTAACTTGGGATGCATTCTTTTGCAAATAAAAAATGATTTGAAAAATATATTTGTTAAAATAATTGTCGAGATAATTAGTCAATAAAAATATTTTGATTATTAATAAATTTTTTATTCAAAATCAATTTTCTCTTATATATATATATAAATCATATTCCAAAGGGTATACACTTCGATTTTGAATATTTAGTTCGAGAAATTTTGGACGAGATAAGTTTTGTATTTTTTTCATTTTTTCCTTAATTATTTTCCTTTTGTGTCGAGTGACACCATATTTTTTTCGTCCGTTTACGCACCACATGACCATCTTCCCGCTCATCAAAACCTCATTAAAAATATTAAGTGAAAAGAAAACGGGGAAAAAAAGAATTCTCTAAAAAGCATCTGGTTCAATTCGCTTTTATTCTCACTTTCCCGCTACAGACTGGGCTACGAAGTCGACGGACGTCCCCCGGCGCCAAACTCCGGCGGTTGCTCCGGCGGAACTCGGCGACGCGAGCTCTCTTCGTCTCCTCCCCCGTAAGCTCGCCGCGAGAGCCGCCTTTTAGCTCCAGCCGAAACCGTTCAGGTCTTCATCGCGAACGTTCAGGTCCAGCTTCGATCGGAGGCGAGAGCTTCCGTAATCGAGCGACAATCCCTCGCGTCCCGCCTCGATCGAGCCCGTCTCGCCGTCGCTGGTTCGTCTGGGGCTCGCGAGCTTGATTTTCTCGTCGACTCGCCCGTTCGTTCCCTCGGAGGAGCTCCGGTAACCGCAGGTCGTGGATAAATCACAAATCGCCCTCTTCACTCTCTCTTCCGCGTCTTCGGGAACGGTCTGACCCCTCCTGCGATCGTCTGCGATGTCCGACGGGAGCAGGAACGAGTTAGGATGATGATCCCTCGATCGCGATCCGTCGACGTCCGCCTCCCGGTCCTTTTGAGGTCTTTCGCACGTCAGGCAACTGTCGAGCGAACCATCGGTGTTCTGGTTCATTTGCATTTGGTGAAGCTGGACGTCGACCATATCGGGGAATGTGGGGCTTAGGCTATCGGCGGACACTTTAGAGACCAGCTCGGAGAGTTCATATTTGGCCACTTCGAGTCCGGCGGAGCCTGAGTCGTGTCTTCCGAGAGTCTCTTGAGCTTTCTCCAGCACAGCCTGTAGATATTTTCCCTGTGCTTCTATATGCAGCTGCATGTGTCTCTGAGCCTGCTTAAGTTTGGCGCACAGATTCTCAGTCTTTTGCGATGTGCTTCAGATTCTTTAATTTTTGAACGATACAGAAGTAACGAGCTAGAAATATCAAGTACTCAACATCTAATCGAAAGCTTATGTTCAGAATAAGTTGTCTCTGGCCTCAATTGTTAAGAAATTTTCATGCTTTTGACATCGAACTTCATATTGTTAATATATCCGAATGGAGCAGTTTTGTAAATGAATACGATTGTAAATTCCCTTTTCACAGATAAGTATCGACAGATGAAATCTATTTATAAATCATTTTGTTTTAGCTGAACAAATGTGTTTCTCTTTTCTAGGGAATGGTAGGTATGTCATGGATTAGTCATTTTTGGAATGTTTCCGATTAGCATGCATATTGGTCTTACTTTGACACTTAAGCACATGAGAGTTCCTTATTTAGCATCATTTGAATGTTTTTCCTGACATATTCACATGCACAGCGTCTCTGTTGAGTTGTTCTTGATATTGTTGGGAAATGGTCCATTCATTTTGTCTCTACATGAATTTTGAACAAATACCATACCTCCATTTGCTCATGCAGCCTTCTCTGCACTTCAATTTGGACCTGAAATGCTTCGCTTATATGCAAGTTTCTGCATTCAAGAAGTTCACTTTCAGAGTATGAATTGCTTAGGAAATATTGCACATGCCAACTTATGTAGACAAGTGAAAATAGAAACTCTTTTATGTTCTTACTTGTTAACTTGTATTCCAATACTTGAATTGTTCAGATGAGGTCCATTTGCTTCTGACACTTTTACTTCTGCCACTGGTTACACAACAATAAGAAAATTGGTTTGTTAATTTGTTTATTGCTCAGTGCTCACTGAATTAGGGAATAAAAAAGAAACAATTGAAGAGAACAGATTTTGTTTTACCAGCTCTGTTTGTCCCGTTAGTTGCTTGTCCATGCAGATTCTTGCTAAGCCTGTATTTCTGCCACAAAAGTACGATGCTAGGATTTATTATACAAGTTTATGCTCACAGCTGTCAAATCAGAGACAAAATGGCGATTTGTACTGCCTGTTGCCATAACCTGATTTGTTTCTCTCCAAATCTCGTGTTGAATATTATAAGCTCTGTGGGACTATGTGAAAAGTTTACCTGTAGATGACTCTTTAAATGGTACAAGGTAAGTCCTGGAATCCCCATAGCTTTCAAAATTGATTTTGGAGTAGCCTCTGTAAATAACATGACGAAATAAGCATACTTTGGCAATGTACTTATGAAAAACTTTAAAGTGATCTCATCTTCCATACTCACTATCTGCTCCTCCAAGCTGATTGACTGCTTCTACAAACCTTTTATGGAGGTCTGTGGTCCATTTTAGCCTAGGCTTAGCATCGGTTGAGAGTATGAGTCCTGAATCTCCAGGGCCATTTGCAGCTTGCAGAAGCAGATGCCTTTCTGAAAGGATGGACATCCTTGAAGAAGGATGGAAGTTCTTTCCTCCATAGAGACTATGATTGTGCATTATCTACAACAAAGAGAATGTAACTAGTATGAAGCTTAATCATAAGAGCTGTCCAAAACCAAACCTGGCTTGAGGTCAGTTATATATGATTACCTTTTCTCTGTCCAAATATGCCGGTCTTGATATCTGGAAGTCAGTGCAGTTACGTTGTTGCTGAAGAGCTCTAGGTCTGGTTCACTGCATTAAGAAGACTTTCTTTCTAGTGCTCTTTCTTATGTTGTCCCGTAGGTCTCTCTTGAATGAAAGGCATGCTTGTGCATGGATTTATAGGGCTCTCTGATTTCCCCTTTCGAGAGTTTGTGAGGGTATTGTGGTCATTAAGGCATAGAATATTTGTCACAGCAAAAGTAGTGGACCCAATCCAACTTCTACAGGGACTTGGAAAAAAAAAAAGAATTGTTTGTTCTGGTTTGCTAACAAGCTCTAAATTCCATCTTCAATTTCTTATCTCAGATAATCTTACTCGTTTGGCAAGAGGCATAAACTAATATACATATGCAAATATGTTCATTGTGCTTCCGTGCATTGATGCGTTTCTTTCTTATTCGTCTGCTTGGCAAAGGTTGGAATCATATTCCCATGGAGGCATTCTCTGACTCAGATTGAAAGAGTCCACTGGTTTTGTTGTCTTGACAACTTCATAGTCATAAAAAGTTTTTGTTCTAAGAGTGGATTTTCAGGATTCCAAGCCTCTGCCTGAACTTAAGAGTAGTGGGAATTTTGTTTTTCCAAGACATTGCCCTAACTAATCGTAAAATGAAGGAAAATGAATTGCTTCATTTCTGCCAGGCAATCCATATTAAGGGCTGTAGATGTAGACACCAAAGAATGTCTTTATTAGCTACATTTGGAGTATGTAGGAGAAGATTCTATTGACTGGTCATTAGAGGCCTTTGTATAAGATACGCTACAAAAGGCAAAGGGGGCTCCTCCTCCTTGGAGTTTTAGAAGGCAAGGAATAAATTCCACTTTCTCTCCATCAGAAGTTTAGTACTGATTCAGCTGTTAGGGAATAAACAAAAAGTCGTTCCAGATTTCTTTTAGTTCTTTAGTTGGCATAAGACAGCTGGTCTAGCCCCAGCGAATCTATGCATCCTAAGCTCCAGGAACCCAGTGAGAAAACAAAAGGGGGACTGTACTTGCTTGCACACTTTTATTAGTAAATGATAGGACAATAGTGCCTTGAGTGGACCACCTACCTTGTCCTTGACTCATCCTGCTTCAAATTTCTAATCGCTTGCCCCATTTTGCAGTTTCCTTCTTTCAAATTGTTTTCTTATTTTCTATATGCAAGATGCTTCTTGGAAGATTCACAAACATAAAAAGAGTTTGTTGCTGGATGCAGTTAAGGACAACTTTTGTGTGCAACTACTTGCACTGATATGTTCGCAAGTTAAAGAGAGAGAAATAATGCCAGAATTGGAATCTGTGGTTAAGTACATTATACATACTAATGCTAATTATTGTACTCTCCATCCAGGTAGTTTCTGTGGGCACCGACAGTTTGACACCCATCTATGACTGAACAGTATGTACATTAAGCCTTCAGGTCAAAGCAGTTTAAATTTGTAAATGGTAGTGCTGTTGCATTGTGTCAATCTCAGAGGTACACTGGCTTGTTATAGTGTGCATTGTAATGACAACTGTGGTTTTATGGTGATGAGTATTATAGTGCAACTATACCCTTATGATATAAAGTTTTGAATCTGCAAATGAGCGTGATGGATGCTATAGCCGAAGGACAGTTCATTGGTATCAGTGTAACGGTAGTCGTGTCTGAAAGAATAATTTGTTTAATGTGCAAATCCGGGGGAGCCATTGCATAGTTAGACTAATTAGTTGTACCTACCTTAGTACCTATAGGATAATTGGAAAGAATATCATCTATGCTTCTACATGATCAACATCTAATGTGGAATAAATATATATACCCGTGTGATATAGAGTGAATAAAATTTGCAATAGAGAATGATGAATGCTATAGCAGAAATGTACTTCATCAAAATCAGTGCAAAGTAGTCAAGCCCACTATATATTAATTTGCTTAATGTGCATCAGTGTGAGAGCGGTGGTTGTCTGGCCACGTTATGCAACCATGCCTACCGATATAATATTTGGAAAGAATAATATCTATGATGCTGTAAAATCCACAGCTAATGCAGAATAAATTCGTACATGGGTCCAGAAAGACACAAGCTGCTATTTACTATCTAATTACCCTTACGGCAGTGATCTATAATTTATCTATCGGTGAAGACATGGTCGATAAACAGAACCATTTAGTGTATTTTGGTGATGTCAGAACAAACACTGTGAACTGCAGATCAGAGCAGAGCTCCAGAATTATGGATGTATTCCTTGTAATGATGAACTTACTTTAGATCAATCAATTTGGTAGGGGGATATCTTATGCTATCTCGAAGACTCAATGAAGTGGAGGCCGTTACCAAACTGACTAAGTAAGAATGCCTAAATAGTTTGTTGGCATGTTGATGGAGTAAATAACTCAAACGTCATTTGGTCTTCACAAGAAAGCAGAGCAAATGCTCATGCCCTCTAAAGTCAATTTCAGCAATCATTGATTTTTATTTGTCGTGATTTATTATTGGCACCATTCAAAGGACATTTAATAGCATGCTTCAAACTGAACTGTTTATTGCCAGGGGTTCACGATTATACTTCACCAAATTGTAGTCTATTACTTGTGGATGTTTTCTTTTTGCCTCTTTCCGCTCTAGTTTTTTCTTGCTGATAAAAAAGGTCCGCTGATAACTTTTGCTTCTGCAGAGGGAGGAGGCTACAATAGCTTCACACTGGAATTGTTCTAGTTTTGATGCTTGCATGAATATGCTGAACTAATTTTCAAGAAAATCATATGAAGTTGATATATGTGCACGATAGTGTTATTTTCTTTATTCTTTTGGCAAGAATGGCTAGTGCTATTACTTTCTTCTGCTCGCATATCTGATTGGTGAGAGGTACTTGGAAAAAGTGTTTGCTTTTACTTGATGTTGTCGTAAAGGCCTCATTTTGGTCTCTTCCCCGTGGACGAAGGCATTTTCATCTTGCGGAGAGTAAAGGAGGGAGCATCCATCGAATAATTATCACCACCTGTAGAAGCTCTTTGAGCTTCTTATCCTGTAGGTTTCCTTTTTTTTTTTTCTTCTTTTTATTTTTATTTATTTATTTTTTCTCAATTTTTTTTTTTTTTTTTAAATTCTTTATAGAGGAAATGTTCTTTGTACTTAGATTTGCTTTTGTAGATATTTTATCATTGTTAAACTTATTCTGCAGGTACGGCTTGGTTCTGAAAAGGAAGACATCATCATCGGCTCTCAGAATCATTTTAGAGACTATCATAAGCAATGGCATCGCAAAATGCTTATTGGTGCTTATCTGTCTTGTGACGCGCCAATGCATTAGCCAAAAAAGGAAGTGAGCATAATGGCTACAGGAAAGCTATCCCGGAGGATCAAAAGCTGGAGGAGGGGAAGGAAGATAAAAGCGCACAGATTCCATTGAAATCGAATGTAAGAATCTTAACTCGAACTTAAATGCATGAGCCATATTCTCAAGTTAAGAATATGATTATTCGTTTCTTCCAAAAGCTACAAAGAATGGATGCTCACTTATATGCTCCTTTTAGCTAATCAATCTGATGCTCTTCAAAACCTATGATTACTATATTGTCATTGTATTTCCTGATTAGCAGAGTAAAAGGAGATTAATATGATAAGCCCAAAGTGACATACAGGGATCCCCGAGTACCATCTCACACCCGTTCTCTTGAGCAACTTTGCCTTTTGAATTCAACTTGCAGGAATATATAGGTGCGCTTGTGAGTCTCTCAGAAATTAGGTTTGGCACTTGCTTGCATCCTTGAATCTGTTGCGGTCAAGCGGTGAGAGCATCAGCATGTCAAACTATCCATATCTCATGCCTCAGAACTGTTCAGTATGATTATTCTTTTTTGTGATCGATTCCACCAAGACAAACCAGAATCTACAGAGCTCCACATGTCAGCTTCAAAAGAGTAATCGACTTTTAGAGTTGCGACGTCAGGTTATTACTCTCAGAGTTAACATGCTTAGCTCTGTGTATTATTCTAGATAAATACATCTCAGAGGAAGTGCAACTATTTTCCCTTTTTCAATGTCAAGCTGCATTTGGTAATTTAATCGGTTTTCCTCTAGTCAAAGACAGTAATCTAATGTTAAAAGAATTCAATTTCCCAAAACCTCTGGTGCCTAACGATTCCCCTAGTCCCATGATTTTCATTTCTTATCTCAGATGCCATGTTAAATTATAGAAATTGACAACGGTCTCTAAGCACTACACTTATAAAGAAGGAAAAAGTGCCTCGGTTTGCTTTTGTGCCTAGAACGAAGAATGTTTTTCACAAAGCAATCCCTTCCAACCATGCCTTTTCTCTTTTATATTCTCGAATCAATCCGATCTTAAAGTACAGGATTCATCCTGGAGCAAGCGTCCCCATCATGCATATATTCCTCCCCCCCAATTCGTTTGTTTTGTTACCCGAGATCTAATCCAAGAATATCAAGTCCGCTGCGCCTGTGCTGTATGGTCCTACTGCATCTCGCCTTTCTTATCGGCCTCTATATCCATTCTTTCCGGTTTAAGGAACATATGCCCTTGACTTTTCAGTTCGTGCCGTAAAGCTGATCCAAAAGTTTCCTTTTTTCGTGTTTGTATATGTGTATGACCTGGTACAGATTTATCGGCGTACTTGAGCCCACCCACAGGAACGAGGATCATGTCTTCAAAAGGGATCCTGAAATCCGCAAGAGGCGGACCGACCGACCGATGATTTGAGGTCGTGAAGACGAGTGGAGATGCGTCGCAACGTTAATTGCACGCGTGGCGATGAAAACGGAACGTGGTTGATTCGATTTCATAGTTCAGGTTGATCTGCTGAAGAGTTCGTGGGATTATAGAAAATGATAGGTGGTTCGGATAAAAGTTCCCATCGAAATAAATTCTAACAACACTGTCGAATCTTTTAGATCATGGTATAAATTTTGTAGTGGAGTCGCCCTCCATATGAATGACTAATGGGTTGCATGGCAATACTATAATCTATCGATATAGTGTTTTACACCAACAGCAAACGGATTATGCGTTTGACCGATGAATTGATTTGATTGAATTAATTGAAAATAAGGAAATTTGAATTGGGAGAGAAAATAAGTTCGGCACGGGATTTGGCCTCACTTGATATTGTCTTAGGTTGATAACGTTAATAGACACTTCAAAAGCTTAAAAAACGAGTTCATAATTTTTTTTTTTTTGGGTAAGATAAGAGATATATTGACTTTTAACCAACGACTATATAATAGAGGTTCACCAAAAAACTTACACTCATAATGACAAATATGTCATAACGAGTGGAAGGGTGTCGAGAAAAATGAAAACACAAACAACCAAACGGTGGCAAGTAAGCAGCCAAACAATGGCATCAAGCAGCCAAACAATGGCAACAAACAAGAAAGGAAAGATGAAAGGGAAACCAAATAGCAACAGCAGCGGCAACCCTTACAACAAGCGACGACAACCTCCAATGCACTGGATCTAGCCCCTTGCTTCGTTGAGTCCTCCTATCCGCAATAGCAACAAGAACCTCCGAAGAGAAAAGGCTAGATCTGACCCCCAACTTCGCTGAGTGCACCAAGTCTATGGCAACCTCAAGCAAGCTCTAAGAAAGACCTAACACCTAAGGAGAGAAAATAGATGGATCAAGTCCCCAACTTCTTTGTATCCTCCTGTTCCTTGGAGTGTCTGCAACATGGTTGAAAGTGATACCCTTATCCTTGACAATTTTGATGAGATGTTGCTTCAAAGTCGGTATGAACAAGGCTTGTCCTCGGAACATGATATAATTTCTAGTCTTCCAAATTGTATGACAAAGAGCACCAAAGGAGAACCGAGCAATAACTTGATAGAATTCATTGCCCTGAAGGAATTTTTATCTCTCTTTTGGAAAAAAACATCCACAAATAGACAAAATCAAGAAGCATACACATTCTTGGCTCAATTCGAAACATTACATCGATATTGACTTCCCACAATCTGATCATTTCTATTTTGTCCTCTTGAACTTAATCAATGAAATGCTAAGATGGATTGTGGACTCTCAAGCTTGAAAAGTCGTAATGAAAGCAATGCAAGTCATGATCATGATTAGATTATTTATGACTGATATGATGTGGTAGATTCTAATCGAGTATTTCAAAAGTTGAATCATATTCGATTCCTGATAAAATTCCCGCAACATATAAATTCTCTTTAATGTACATTAAAATTATTCTTTCCATGTTGTTCTAGTTGATGTGATCCAAATGATCATTATTTGGGATCCTTCTCCTTGGCGATGAAAAGAGAGAGAGAGAATAAAACAGCTCCACCGAAATAGAAATCAAAAAAGAGGGGGCAAAAAAGAAAAGAAAAGAAAAGAAAAGAAAATCGGTAAAGACGCCGCGAGAAAGCTCGCTCGTCGCACGCTGCGCGTAAGGGGCTTAGAGAGGGTTTACGAAGGTTGGGGCAGCAATGGCGGATCCGAACCCTCGACCTCGAGGCGGCTTCCGATGTCACCACTGCGCAGGTCCTCTCTCCAGGGACATGGTATCTCTCTCTCTCTCTCTACTCTCTCTCTCTCTCTCTCTCTCTCTCTCTCTATGGTTTCGAAGCTCTAACGGTCGCCCGCCGGATGCGCGCTCGATGGTCGCAGGAGGCTAGCGATTGGAACGTGTCGCCCCTCATAAGAGACAGCTTCTCCATGGTAAATCCTCTCGCTTCCGCTTCGTTACCTGCATCGCTCGCGATCGCCCGAGTTCTGTTTGTTCGTGATCTCGAGGCGGTTGTCCTAGGTCGCGTCGTCTTCCGCGTGCGATCGCGTCTTGTGCGATTCCGTTCCAGTGTGGATTTTTTTTTTTTGATTGTTTTGACGTTGCTCGTTTCTCAGATCGGTTCGGCTGTGGGCGGAACGGCCAGCGCTTTCTATGGATTCAACCATGGTACGTGATGTGAATGCCCTGTTCTTTCTGTTTCCCTTGCTTCCTTATCCCGTTTGTTGGCTAGGTGGATTCGATTGATTCTGCAAGCAATTGATGTGATCCGATTCGTGATGTGAATTCACATGCTAATGTACTTAGGGGGACCATGGCTTTTCCGTTAATTCAGGGTAGTCGTGTGTCCTAGATTTGATCAGTATCGTCAGTTTCGCTTAGAAACACGGTTTCTTTAGCTTCTGTTTGTTGTCAGCTGGTAGCTGATACCCACGTGCCAATCGTAGTCACTTCGACCAGGCAATTTCGCCTTCTCGATCCTTCTCCTGTATTGGGGAAGGACATCTTTATGGCAGTCTTGTATGGTAATTTTGAGTTCTCTCCAATTATTTGTAATGAGAGCATTGTTATGTTTAGACAAGTTTGGAAAAAGTTGCCTCTTTATGACTTTGGGAGAAGTCCTCCAACCTGTTTGGGTTTCTTCTTATATTTCCAGAAAGTGAAGCTGCATAATTTACTTTATGGAATACATAAAAAGAGGACCTTTCTCATTGCCTCCCCAGCCTTTCCCTTTTGTAACAACCTCAATTCCCAAATCTGATGTTCCAGTGGATGCTCTTTGTTGCAACTTCATAACATCTTGAAGTTTATGAGGTCTGAGTTAAAGAGATGAAAGCTTCTATGAATTGCCTATATCATATCTACTTTGCTTCAAGTTATTTTCCTAATAAGGAGATGGTAAATTGTGCGGTTGACTTGCGATGTTGAATGTTGACTAGTGATATTGATTGTATGGTAAGGCAAGCATCCTGTCTTATCTTTTGTTTCCTAACTGTTTATTCGTTTATGCATTTGCCATTGTAGTGATGCCGATTGTCCGGAGATGTGTAAAAGGGCCAATGTGGTTGCATTTCCTTATTGGTGTAAGTTCCTTATGCTTCTTGTTTCTCTATTCGTTTCCTAGCTATAGCTCCTTCCTTATGTTCGGCTGATACGACATTTTGCCTTTTCTGGGACTCTACGTTGTGCTGTATTTTCTCCATTATTGACTTTTCATTTCTAGACCATAGTACTTCAAATTCTGCTGTTCAATGAGTGATTGCACGGGTATGTGGTTTTTGATATGCTTGTTCCTGCTAGTGACTCCATCTGTAGAACACTTGAGAGCATAATTTCTATTGGTGTAAGTTTCTTATGCTTCTTGTTTCTCTATTAGTTTCTTAGCTATAGCTCTTTAGTTCAACTGATACTAAATTTCACCTTTTCTCGGACTATATATCATGCCATATTTTCTTCATTATTGACTTTTCATATTTAGACCATAGTACTTCAGATTCTGCTGTTCAATGAGTGATTGCTCAGTTATGTACTTTTTGATGTGCTTCTACCTGCTAGTGATTCCATCTGTAGAACACTTGTGAGCATAATTTCTAGGATGAAACGCTTAGTGCTTCTTTTTGTGGAAAGGCGTTGGATTATTGAAGATTCTAGTTTTAGAATCATCTAGCAGGCGATTAGATCTCTCCAGAGAGACAAAACTGATTTTTCTTCTACTCCTAATTATTTTTAACAAATTTTTAAGTTCCTTTGGCATGGAAGTGCGCTCTATTTTTTATTGCTCAGTGCAGTCTGGTGATTGAAATTTTTGCAATGCAGGCACCTCCAGTGATAGTGTTCTCCTCAGCTTGTGCAGGATTGGCAGGTTTCTTCTCTTCTTTATTTTCTCCTTTTCCTGAATTCATTATCAGTTCGTAATCATTACTTTCTTATGGATGAAAAATGGTATGCTTTTGTATTTTCCCCCCAATTCCATAAAGGAAAGTCAGGTTTTGTAATATGATTTGGTGAACAGGAGTCTGATGACTATGGTTAGCAATTGAAATGACCTTTTTTTACAAAAATTATGCGTTTAGGGCCTCCATGATCTATCTTATATAAAACCTCTATCGTTATGCAATTACCTTAATAAGCATGGAATCAATCTGTCTTTTCGTCTGTGCTCAGTGTCCAAGGTGGCACATTAAGCAATCACTGTGATTCCCATGATCTTCATATCTAAACAGTTCTTGAACCTTGAAATGAGGAAGTTGAGTGTCTGATGTCATATTCAATCCAATTTAAGAGAATAGTCACTATTGATTTCTATAATTTATATAACTTCCAAGAGATTTTCAAATCAAATATTACCAAGATGAGAAAATAAAGTTGAGTAACTGGGTGTATTTTTTTGGTTATGTTACCATATCAAGTGTGCAAGCATCTTAAAGTGAATGGTCTTTTGGGGTACATGCAGGTGGTGCAGTGCCCGCTCTAGCCCAACTTGCATCTTCATCTTATCATGCAGCTGTGTCCTCTCCATTGCCTCCTTCAGCCTCTCAAGATGATAAAATGCACAAGTCAAGAACTTCATCTACCCTGTAAATATTACCCCAGCTCTCTCTCTCTCTCTCTCTCTCTCTCTAGGCTTGACTGTGCATGGGTGCATAGGTGCATAGGTGCTTGGGATAAAGGAAGAGAGTGAGTTTGCCTGTGCAGGTTCGATAAGCTTTTGGGAATTTGTTCCAGCAACTCTGTATTTATTGATCAACTCAAATGTTAACTTACATGTCAAAGCTTCATCTTTTGCATTTTGATCACTTTGGGTATGATGTCCTTTGCACCTCATTCCATATGCTGGAAGCGAATTGGATCTCTTGCTATTTTGTCATCACTGACTCACTTGGCTTGATGCATGAATAAAAACGCCAGTTATAATCGCCGAAGGTTAATGCTTACATCTCCTTTCATTGCACGGCTCATCAGTTAAGAGCATTGGGATTGAAGGATGAATCGATGACATAAAAATTGAACTGCCCAATTCTACTTTCAAATGCTTTATCCTCTATGAGCCAATCATATTTGTTTCTGCGGAACTCAAGGGCAACTGGGAAAGGAGATTGTTGCTGCTTAACCTTTCAGTTGGTGTTTTAAGTCTAGTCATGGTGATAACGGGTTTTAACTAAGCTGTTCTGTTTATATCGGGCCACTGCTTCGTATGCAGTCTTGTGTTAGAGAGCCTCGGAGATTTCAAGTATTGAACGAAGCGGATGAATTGCTAAATCATCTATATATAATAAAGAGAAAAGCTACTAAAAATCCTAAACTTTACCAAACGTGGTAAATTTATCTCGATTTTTTTTGTGACATGAAAAATCTCAAATTTTATTAATTGTGACATATTTATCCAATTCTATGGCTGAAGGGCATTTTCATCTTTTAATTTTAATTTTTTACTTTTTTCTTCTTCTCTCTTCCCTCCGCCGGCGGAGGGAAGCCGGCGTGGAGTGGGGGTAGCCCTTGCTAGATTCGGTGAGGGCAACCCTCGCCCGACGCAAGCGAGGGCGACCCTCACGGACGTCAACGGGGGCATTCCTTGCCAGATCTAGCCTAGGCAAGGGCTATCCTCACTCGACCCAAGTGAGGGCTGCCCTCCATAGCCCAGGTGAGGGCCTACCCTTGCCCAACTCCGCTGAGGGCGGCCTCAATTGAGTCCGGCTTCCCTCTGCCATGGCCGGCGGAGGGAAGAGAGAAGAAAAAGGGGGAAAAAAAGAAAAAAAAAAGCGAAAGAAAAAATATTTAAAAAGTAAAAGATGAAAATATCCTATAGTTTGGGATAAATATGTCGCGTGAGTCGTGAGTATAAGTTTGGGGTTTTTTGTGTTACGAAAAAAAGTTAGGATAAATGTGTCACAGTTAACAAAGTTTGAAATTTTTTGTGTAACAAAAAAAAGTTTGGGATAAATTTATCATATTAGGTAAAATTTAGGATTTTTTATGGCATTTTTCCTATAATTAAAGTACGCGTCTATGAGGATCTCAAACTTGAAGATTTCTTTAGATGAATGTGCAGTTCCTTTAGGAAGATGTCAGCTTGTCTTGTCTAACTCGTATATCCATCGTTTCACCAACTCTAGTGCTCACCGCCCGAATGTGAGAACCATGGTAGGAGTACTTGCTGATTCCTGACATGTATATTTACACCATAATACAAAATCTTACACTTTCTGGTTCTTCTTTTGTTATGCTTCTGGACAAACGGGGGTCGATGCAGGAAAAGCATATATACACGTGGTAGCGGACTTTACAATGTGTATCTTATGGTATCTTTGCTCGGCCTTTCAGAACAAGGTGAGTACGGTGACAGGACAAATTTGTCATGACTATCCTATAAGAGGCATACGCCTCGAGGCATTCCGTGCTCGCTGCTCTCCTCCTCGAGCATCACCTCTTCCATCCATAATCCCAAGTTTCTCGATTTTTGCACGGTAGGGAGATAATCTGCACCTGCAAAGGGGGCAAGAACCGTGCAGCTCCAACCAGGAAAAGATGCACCATTCATGGAATCTATGCCTACATCCCGTCTCCTTCGCTTCTTCTCCCATCTCGAATTCCTCCAAACAGATCGAGCATTGCGTCGCCTCTTTGATGGTTACTGCTGGCATGGCATCAACTGCCTTTCGAGCCTGCATGCTTTCATAGAAGCGAGAATGTCGGTCCACCCCCAGCAAATGCTGCTGAAGTGCATCCAAGTGGGTTCTTAGGAAATAGTCGGCCATGGAGGTGCGACCCTCTTCATGTGCGGCACGACTCTGATCTTGGAAGACCAAGCCGCTGTACAGTAGGTCCTCGAGCAGAATCCCTTCACTGCTCCTCTCCCAGTCATCTTCTGAGTCCGTCAATCCGCTCTCGGAAGAAAGATCACCACGTGAGCTCCTCCGAAACGAGAGCTCGATGAACCCTTCTGCATTATCTTCCCCAGCTCGATCCACATCCGAACTGATGTGCGCCGCCGCCGAGGCGATTGAATTGGGAGAAGAGTCTTCATCACCAGCTGCACCTACCAAGCCCAAAAGTATGGGAGACCAAATTGGAACTCTGTCCCCTGGATTGGGCATGGTATTATGGCTACTGATTCTTGGGGTGCGCATTTCTTGCAAGAACTTGCTCTCACATTGAGGGCATTTGATCTCAGCTTCCGTCAATGGGTTTACCATCTGAGAGCAGAAGTAACACCAGTGACTAACCAACCCGGAATCTTCCATATTAGCAATCTCTCTCTCTCGACAACCTGACCAGCGAAGAGGAACTAAAGCAAATAAGGAAGAGAAGGCCAAGACTCTAAGGTTGTCTCCCACCACGGTCTGTTCGGATAGCTATATACATGTCTATGTATATGTATATGCTTACGAAGGCTGCCCAAGAAAAGGAATAAAATCAATGGAGACAAATTAGTTGTCAGAGTACGACCCAAATAGCCAAAAGATAAAAAAAAGGTGGAGAATATAGTAAGAGATGCGAAGTCCTAATCAAAAGATGTGGTCTATTCTAACAAGTAAGGATGGACTAATAAAAAATGATACTCATGTGAAAGACTATACGCTTAACTAATTGAGGGATTAGCCGCTTGCCGAACCCCTTGTTCAAGGATAATATACAACCAATTTCTTTCTTACCAACTTTGATGTGATGTTTGAATGCAATCTCAACTTAATTAGGTCGGAGTAGACTTTTAATATTTAGTTGTAAGTAGGTCCCCGTAAATTTTACAACAAATCGATTTTCTTTCTTTTGCATTCTTCTACATCTATTTCAGTAGAAGGTCGCCATCTCTGTACTATTTTGTTTATATTTCTTGCTTAAATATTTATTAATTATATATTTTGTTAGATATAGGTTATATCCCACTTGAATTGGAAAAATTCTATATAAGAACTTGAAGTGCCATTGCTTTTCAAATAAGGGGTTGAACTGAACGTTATTTTAAATAAGGGTATAAACTAAAGTGCCATTATTCTCTCAAATAAGGGTTTGAAGTTAATCTTATTTCAATATGAACCTAAAATAACCATATTAGTTTCAAAGAAGGGTTTGAATTCACTTTTTAGTGATAAGTAATTTGGTCTTTAAATTTTTTTCCTTTCTTTTTTTTTTTTGGAAAAAACTTAAAAAAATTAAAACTTTGTAAAAAAAAAGATGAACATGCATAGGAAGGAGGCTCTCTCCTGCCTATGGCCGCCGCCCCATTGCCATTGGTGGGGCAACAATGATGGCCGACGTGGTCACTAGCCCTTAGGCTAGGGTCAGTGATCATTGCCCAGGCTTGGCGTCCTTCGCCCAGTGCCCCCCAGGCATCGGGCTTGGGCAGGTGACCCTCGCCTAGATCTGGGAGATGGTCGTCACCCTCTTTATCTTTAGCGAGGGCTTGCTAACCCTCACCTCTAATCAGCGAGGGTCACCGGCCATTGCCGCCGCCCCATTGGCAATGGGGCAATGGCCATGGGTAGGAGGAATGCTTTTGCTTTTTTTTTTTTTTTTTTTTATTCTTCTTCTTTTGTAATTTTAAAATTTAAATCTCATTAATGTAAATTTAAATTGTATTTGTACAAAAATATTCCTAATCAGTCAAAAATTTTGGTTGGTGGCAAGGCGAGGCCCTCATTTAAATCAACTATAATTACTTTAGGTCATTCTTTAAGACTAATCGTTATTTCAAGTTTTCATCTGAGAAAATAATTTGGAAATTTTCCCTTTTTTTATTGGATTTTTTCTTTTGTAAAAGTTTGAAAGTTAAAAAATGTCTTGGATTTGATTGATAATATAGAGAGATTTTAGGCCATATTTGGTAATACTCCAAATAGTGCTTGATTTTATTCTTTTATTAGAAACAAAAAAAAAAAAAAGAACAACAAATGATTTGAAATATAATCAAGAAGTAAAAATAAAAATTTCTTAATTCCTAAAATCAAGTCTATTTTTCTTCTTCTTTTCTCCTCTTTTCTTCTCTTTCCTTTTCTTCTTCTTCTTCCTTTTGGTTAGTCGTCAAACTCGGCCATGGCTGGCGATCAGCTAGATGAGGGCTAGTGAGCTTGCTGGAGCGTCACTACTCCCGATGATGCCGAGCCACAATGAGGCTTGTCGGCCTGAGCCTTGCCGAATCACCTCTAAGTCGACTGGGTGGGCTCGGCCTCACCGGATTTGGGCAAGGTCGACCTTGTCCAACCAAAGCAAGGCCGAGCCTCGCCCAACTCACGACGAGGCTAGGGTTGATGAGCCTCACCGTGGCTCGGGTCACCGACCTTGATGAAAAGGAAAAAACAAAAAAAGAAAAAAATAAAATTATTAAAAGATTAAAAGAAAATAATTTTGACTAGAAATTTTAATGATTTTATCAAAGTATTTCTATTCCCACAATAGAAATTTTGGGCAATTTACTAAGTGTCTTCAAATATTTAGAAATTATTCTTGAGAATAAAAAAAAAATCATTTTTGAGCAAAAATTATTTTTGAGAATAGATGGTTATGAGACGCAACCCTTACTATATTATAAAACTTACACACTCACCAGTTATTTCGCTCAATTTACAGAATTCAATTTTAATTTGCATTTGCAATTATCTATTTTTGTGTTTAATTACACGGAGGAGTGCTATAAAAAGCGCAAGAGCCCTAGCGAGACAACGAACTACTTGATCTTATCCGAGCAGGGGAGCGAGGACTCTCGAACGGCGGCTGAGCCACCCTCCCTCCGCCGCTTTGGGCTGCTGGCGGCTCTCCGTCGTTTCGGTCCGTCCCGTCCTGCGATGAAGACAGCCCGCGGTCGGAGCCTCTCTCCGATACGGAGGATGGGGCAGTGATGGCCTGCGCGGGCTCTCCCACATCATCAATCTACACGATTTCGTTTCTTCATTAAATGTACATTTATATACGTATGTATGTATGGTACGCTAGTCAACTGCAAATGTCGTGTTTTTTTTTTGCTAGTGAGTTTCGAGAGGGATTCCGCGCGTAAAGGTCGAGACTTTAAGGCGCGCACTTCAGGTGTTTGTGAAAATGTCGCTGGTTGGGCATGAACGTGAACTCTTCACTCGGTTCTTTTTCTCAGAACTAACTTTTTACGAGACTCGTAAAGCTAATTTTTTCCCGGAAATTTTCTTGCTGAATGCGGATGAAATGAACTGAGTTTGGCGGCTGAAGCAGCAGATGTAATTGTGTTTGGAGCTAGTGTCTTTGGAGGAGCTGCGATGTCTATCATTGAACTTGTGCAGGAACACTAGCTTGGCATTGACCTTGAGCAGGAACACGCTGGCTTGGAAACGTTATGGGAATGTATTGTGGTAGGTGAACTCTTAAGGGCTATATGAACATGGGTATGATGCAGAGTGTTGTGTAAGTGGAAACCTTGGTTTCTAGGTGCTTGAATGATCGAGTACTCGCGCATTTGGGCTGGTTGACTCGTTGATTCGTCTTGTTTGTCTCGTTGATTTGTCTTGAAATAGGTGGTTGCTGATTGCGTTGGAGCTTGGCATGTCGGTCCAATTTGGTGGTTGCTATTTGGTCCCCAGGCTGCAAGTTTTTAGAGGCCGAGGCTGGAGGAAGTTGGATCTGATGCAGAAGCAGCTGCTTGAGCTGCTGAGGGCCATGCGAAGGTAGTTCAAGAATGGAACATACTTAGCCAAAAGTCATTTACAGGGTGATGACAGGGTGATTCTGGCATGATGGGATACTCGAGTTACGCCATGAGGAGTCTGTCTTTTGTTGTCAGGAAGTATTCATTGTTATGATCGTTAAGATCAGAATGGCTTTCCTTGTCCACTGATTAATTTGTAATAAAACAATCTTGTGGCTGAGTAGTTGCCTAATTTCATGTTCTTGTATGGGGTTCTGTTTTCATGTTATCTGACTTTGATCCAAAAAACCGCAGTGACTTGGATAAGTATGATAAAAGTGCCGCATCAATAAGTTAAGATCTACATGCTGAGGTTGGATTTAGAAAGCTGGAAAACAGGGAAAATCTCTGATTCGCAACACTAGTCTATTCATTAAGAAGCGATTCCTCTAATGTTACAATCACTCGAGGGGTGCTATAACCTGAAGAACTGGTACCCAACCCTGTACATGGAGATAGTCATGGCACGAAGTAGGATTGAACAGCAAAAGCTTCCCTCTCCTCTGCTTATCAACCATCGAGAATCGAAAACTGCAACTCCGTTTGGTGAAGAACAGGTTACCCAATTTCAGTCCAGATGAGGGTACCTTCGCCGTAGTAAGCCAACGAATTGTATGAATTTGTCAACAAAATGCAAGAGCAATAGCTAAATGCTTAGGCTCCCATGAACCTCTAGCATTAACCATTACAAGTGCAACAACTGCTTAGCACCCCACCTATGCACAAAATCATGTGAGAGCTGCTCAGTTGCAACCATGTGACCTGCATGAGCTGCTATATGCGGTATTCCTAGTTCCACCACAAAGTATATGTAAAATTGAAAGCCTATCCGCCTTGGTTTCTCAAAATGATAGCCTTGTGTGAGGACGGAGACTGAATTAATGCCAGCACAAAGTGGATTAGAGGATAGTAGAAATTCAGCCAGGGTGGAAATTTTAGCAAGACATCAGTAATTTCATGAAAATCTCTACAGCCAATATTCCAAAACACCAACTCCTTTCCTTTTATCAAGTATCAGAATATGACGTCTCAGATTCACTAAAGCGACTTCATTCATGTCAAGCACAAAAAACCTTTCGGGTGAATGTATGCCAAAATATGTGCCTGACCAAATCTAACTCCACAGTTCATTCAAATGGACCGATTCAATCCTTCTGTGGACAATGATAACTCTCCCACTCATCTCATTTGAGATATTGCTGACCCCAAAAGAGGTCCAGGAAAATGTGTGACAACAATGCATCCAACCCGAGGCTAGTATACAAGAATGCCTACCTGGAAGTTGGAGCAAGTCAAGCAGGATCAGAATACGAGAAGAATCTATGGAGAATTAGAATCTTGATCCAGTATGAAGGTAGATGCTACATTACCTTAACTAGAAGAAACAGGACTACTGGAAGATACACGGTCCACGACTGGCAGCTTGCTAGAGGATGAACTGGCCTTGTCGGAGACTCTTTTGTGGCAAAGATCTTTACTACTGCTCCCCTTAAACAGTAGATGCCTTTTAAGCCGATTCCCCAATGAAGAACCACCAAAATTCCAACGCTGAACAACCCAAGGCCACTTTCTCTTTAATCTATCCTTAGTATGTGCTGGGGCTTTGTCATTTTGATCAAGCAGGTCCTCATCTATCACAACCCCTCGACTTCTCCTTAAAGATCTTAATGCCATCTGCAACGACTCTTTCACAAATGGAGATTCCGAGGTAGGTCCAAGATACTTCAGGCACAAAGGACATGGAGGGTCATGAATCTGGGTTTTGGGGGTCATGTGCTCCAAGCAATCTGCATGGAACACGTGGCTGCAGGGAAGTACCCCAGCAATCGGCATGTCATTGCCACGTAAAATCCGATGGGAACTCCATGGTGACTTCTGCTGTAACAATTTTCCACAAATTCCACATTTCTGATCCACTCCACAGCCATGAGGTGATGCAGTTTCCTCCCTGTCAGTGTTATCTGTAATTACGCACCTTTCTCCATCAAACCCTAGGTCGTAACTACTGGCATTACTCCACCTAAATCCATCTCTTCTTGAGCTTGTGTTGAGATCCGGAGAAGCCTCTAACTTTCGGAGCTCAGCAAGAGCTCTGTAAAATTTGTCCTCTCTATACGGACCATCTTCGTGCCAGTAAGATGGCGAGATACGATCCTCACCAGGAGTCGACCTGCCGAGGCTGCTGGCCTTGGCATCATCAAAGGTCTCGAAGTCGGACACTGGATTGTGAAACAACATTGGGTAAACAGCTTTTGACACGTGAGAGCGTCTAGAGTGACGACCAGGAAGAAAGTACGGTTGCTGTCGTGTTGACTCCCAGGTGTCAAACTCTGAGAATGATGATGGGGAGCCAAAACTGGGGGATGCTGCAGCTGCTTTCACAGGAAGATACCTCTGAACAAAAATGCACATAGGATTCAGTACTAATTCACAATGAAGGTAACACTGTTCAGAAGGTGAAAGTATCAGTCACCTCAGTGCATGGCGGATATGGAGATGCTTCAGACCTCGATCCTGGTCAAGGAAAATACAACCATGATCATTAAGAACACCAAACTCAATCGGAAGGAACAGAAGGAAGTAACAAGAAATAACACCTTTCCGCCTAATCCAAGACAAGAAAAAGTTGGCACAGTTCTTCAAACCAACACACGAGTTAAGACTGTCTTGGCCAATACACATGCTAATGATGATGATGATGATGATGATAAAGAGAATGACATGGATCTATGGAAAATGCATGCACATTAGAATTGATAAGAAGAATGCACAGAACACAAATGATTCCGAAGTCAACTTTTCATGCAAATCTCATATACTGATTTATATTCCTAGGGATACACACACTTAAAGTACATATATCATGTGCTTCAATTAACAATGTCTGTATTGTCATTTCGGGTTCTCCTCAAGCATGGGGAGCTCAAAATATAGCTTCAATCACGGACCTGTTTATCACTTGGCCAAAAGAAAAAAGTGCCTCTAAAAGGTAACATAAGAAAGACATGCTTTGTATCCTTAAGTCCCATTTCATCAAATAAAATTTAAGCAATTCCACATCACCAGCACATACGCACTGTGCATTTTTGAGACGTCCTACGGCGCATGTGGTCAAGATTCATACAATAATCTTATACATAAACTAAGTGCACTAAATTAGAATTTAATGCCAAAGAACTGATCTGTCAATCCCTAAAAGAAAGTTTTCTGCCATCTTGTTGAAAAAAATTTACAACGTACACTTAGGAAAATTATATGCAGCAAAGGAAAAGAGGACCCCTTTTTACAGATGCATATGAGCAAGATGAATAATAATAAGAAAACTGTCTCATGAAATTGAAAGGGCATTCAAGATCTATATATTCTAACCTAAGCGAAAACAGATGTTTAATCATCCTCATAATTAGCATCCAAAATACCACTTGTAAGAAATTAGAATAACCACTAAAGAGAATAGAAAAGATTACCTCCGACTGAAGGACCAGCCATCTCGCCCACTTTGAATTTTTGTACTGGTGAGGTCCACCGCCTAGATGCCTGAGCACTATTTGGAGGGCTATCATTATAAGAAAGTGCACCATCAGACACCGAATGGTGATGGCTTGTAATCCTATCACTACCCAACCTGCTTCTGCGTCTCTTGCGGTTCGAGGAAAATGATAACCTGTTAGTTCCATAACCTCGAGGTAGCACATCTGATTGCAATCTACAATCCCATATCCTTGACGGAGGAGGTGAGAAGCTAGAATTTGTCCGCCAATATGGTTGACCTCTATCCGTGGAGTTATCGCCAACCCCCAATTCTGTGCCTGGTTTTGATCCATGTGGCCCAGCGGCCACACAACAAAGCGCACCCGTCTTGGTTATACTTTGCACCACCTAAAAGAATAGGCAGCTATTGAGTCAATCTCCGAGAATGAAGAAAGGAAGTCAGGATGCAAATTTTTCAGATGCTAAGTGGGACTAAATGGTGCCACAGTTAAGCAGAAGCATAGCCAACTCTCATTGCAAAGTATCAATGTAGTGTTTAAGATGTGGCTTGTAGCAGATGAAGCAAGATTCAACAAACAATCCTCCAAAGAAATTCAGGCTGTACACTTAAGCTGGTTGACCATGCTTCTCACTTGCTTAAATCTATGTCCTCCACTCTTGAGCTGCACCAGGTATCGTAGAAAAGATGAGAATCTCATAGGAATTGAATTAGGGTAGCACAGAAGAGCTCTCTCTCTCAGAACTTAACGCAATACAAAAGTATATTAAGTGAAAACACACTTCCAGGCGACAGAGTTCCCATGATATCGAACATGAGGTAAGGAAAAGGATGGCTAAACCTCGCTATTCTAATATTAAATGTAAAAGTTTGACGTTCAGTCAGAAGATGCAGCTCTTTTGTTGCAGATGCTGCACAAGAGCCAAGAAGAGACAGTGCTTTGATTACAAGTCCGTTATGCCAGCTAGTCAGCTCATAGTGAACACGTTCCTTAATTTGGTTGCCTCATTAAGAGACATGAGTAGATATTTGGAAATTGGAAGAATGTCCTTGATTAGTTAGACATCATGAAGAGCTTGGTACCAAGAGGAGCACAATGGTCCACACTGATGCAAGTAGCCGCTCTCACTTTGAAGGTAAAAGCCTTATTCTTGTCATCGCTTCAAATTAGAATGTTTCCCCATATACCAACTACCCCCATTAGAATTGTTAAATAGCTAAATCATTCGACTTTTAGGAAATTATTGCTCAAATGAATAGTAGTTCTGCTACATTTTAGATAGAATTGGATAGATCACATAGCTCTACAAGAGCAAAGCTTTTAGGGAAATGTGAAAAATCTTGGAAACTTGGATATCCATAAAAATGAAAGTATACTGGCGGGGTGCCACTGTAGAAATCCCTCGGTAATAAGAAGAAATGTTCCCTCATGAGATTCAAGAGTAGCAATTTCTTTAGCCATTTCTGAGACTCATTTCTAAGTAACCATAGTTGACAAACAACCACTTTGACCATTCACCCCCAAAAAGACATTCAGACTCTTAAGTTCCAGTGAACATTTTCACATATCAGAAATGAGTATACGGCTGTTCATTAAGCTTGAGATAAGCTTACATTAGTTACCAGAACGACTTGTCTCAAGAAACATATTTTCACAACACCAAAATTTACAACTCCTGTTCAAACTGATCACACACTGCATTTTCCTTCAAAACTTAGGTCCGACTACTAACTGAAAATTACAAAAGAACCGAACCACCTATAATTTAGAAAAACATAGGATAAGGTGAGTTTAGATGAATTAGCATTAAAGGATAATCTTCAAACAAAAGGTACAAAGACGAAAGTCCCAGAAGGCGAATATCAAAACCGAATGCCACGGGATTCTTTCCTGCCCCTATTCAATCTTCCTCAACTCAGATGATTGTAATCTTCCGAAAGTAAGACACCACCACATTCATATGAGCTTCCCGTTCACAACATGGAACAAGAACTTGCTAGAATTGCTAAAAGCTCAGACTTTCAGACAAACTGACCGGCCAACTGAAGCACCGACAAGAAGTACCCCAAAGTGTCAAGATATCTCATCAACGAAGCCTAAAAACATCAGCAGCAAAACCAACAGCCAACATTTTTCAAGAAAGGACAGGCACACATCAGAAGCCACTTCAAACAGCACAAATCCGTGAAAAATGGACAAAATCACAAAAAGCCCACGAAAGCCATGCCCAGCTGAAGAACCAACAAGCTAGTCTACCCAAAAGAAGAAGAAGAAGAAGAAGAAGAAGCCAGAGAAGCTCATACTGGAAGAAGGAAAACAAGAAAATCCGCAGGGGCGTACCTCTGAATTCGAACGCGACGAAACCCAGCAACCCCCCTGAAAACCAGGCGGAGAGAAAAAGCAGCAGAGAAACGGAGAAACCTAAAAAGGGTCGTCTTATTCGGCCGCCATTGACAAGTTCTCGTCCAAAAAAACTCGCCTTTCCCCGTCTTTCCTCCTCCTCTCCTCCCCCCTTTCTTGCTTTTCTGCGTGGAAAATGAGACAAAGGAAGGAACAGGGTGCCAAAAGCAGAGACGATGATGGCGACGGCCCGGAACGCGACCTCCCTTCCTCAATCAGAGATCGAATTATTTATGACACATAAATCATGATTGCCAAATTATCGTAGCAATCAGCCCGTTGTGGCATCTGTAGGTATACCCAAAAAGGGTGATAACAGCAAATGATAAAGTGACCTCGAAAGGTTCGATTTTTTTCTTTAATTTCATAGGGGAATGCCAGTCTCTATCGTTCCCGGAATCTGCCCCCGTGGCAACGATGATGCGCTCTTTAATTATTGAACCTCTCCCCCCCCGCTAATGCTGCCAAGACCCGTTCGTTGGAATCGTATTATAATTCTTTGATGGGGATGTGTGGCCGGGACGCCTTCTCGATAATGCCCCTCTCCCTCCTCCTCCACCCGACAAGACAATATTTTTCTTAATTTGTTCCTTGTTTTCGTCTGTGATGAACGACATCGTCGACCGATTCCCCGTGACGGGTCGGGACGTTCTTGAGTGGTTGATGCGCTCGATCCGCGCGAGAAACTCGTCTTTGTCATTCCAATGCAAGCATTTTTTTTTTATTTATAAAATTCTGTTCTTTTTTAAGTCATATACGACAATCTAGATAAAGATCACGTGAAAAAAAATACCATCGAAAGATTCGATCCCCACTCGTGTTGTATGAAGGCATCGGTGGTAAATCAAGTGTCGTGTGCCGTATGAAAAGCATGCCTCCAAATGTGAACAAAAGGCTGAAAAAGAGGAGCTAATTGCCCAGATGATTTGGTCGCAATTCACTAATTTCTCAAAAGAAAAAAAAGAAAAGATCACATTTTAAAAGAGACTGTCAAAGTCGATTCGATTTGTCAAGCGTCGAGATCGGGTGCTGTTTTCAAACGCAAAAGTGTCTGTAAAAGTTGGGATCGGAGGTGCTTTCTTCTCCGTGCAGCGGAAAAACGCTAATAAGATGCCCCGAATCAATTCATGCATCTTCAGGTCCCTCCGAATCAATAAGAAATCGAGAAATCCAGTATGGAAACCGAGGGTCCATATCCTTATTTTGGCATCAACCGATTCTACAAGTAATGATGGGCCAATAGACCTAATGAAAAATGGGCCTTGTGAAAGGCAGTCTTGTGGCCTTTGGTCAGTGCTAAAGGAGGATCCACTGGTCCAATTTTAGCCCACTGGGCTATCGGCACTTCACAAAAAAGCAAACCAGAGGGCTGGTAACAATCTTTGATGTGAGGTCATTCGTATCTCCTCCTCGAGCCCTTTCAAGTTCTCTTTCTATCAAAAGTTCCACCAGCGAAAAACAAGCTAAAGGTCGTCTTCTAGTAAAAAGGCCTCAACAGAGTGGCAATGCCAATCGGGTGATATCCCTAAATCGATTTTCACATGCCAGACCGAGTCCACCTTTTCGATCCGCTCAGAGACACGTCATTCATGTCAAAATGATGGAATTCACAGGGATTAGACACGAGACCTTATCACTCCTACCCAATTGTGCACTAAGAGACAATAATCTGTAAATTCATCTGCCATGACTAATAGCAAAACTTGCATCGTTTTGCTCAGATGACATGACATCTACAGCAGGTCAAGAGGTCTCCGCGTCACCCCCATTAAACTAATCCATCTACGTGTCCATCTGTTCTTTAATATAACTTTACAACCAATCCCTTCCGAGCACGCAAAGGGGACAGGCAATCAGGAGTAGAGATCCGGTAAGAGAGTCGCTTTCAAAGGAGCGGGAGCTGTGCTTTCCTCTGTTGGCACGATGTTTTCGCATGCGTCTTTCCTGGGCCCGCGGCATGTTCTCGTGTGTGTAATGCAAAGAGAGGCCACACGTTTGAATTGAATTTGATGAGCCTTTCACGCACAAGCACACAATCTCGTCCATCCCTACAATCGTGCTCGATCAGGATTTGGATTGAGCCAGCATCGACAAGAGCTCTCTTGTCTGGCAAGGACAAACGCAAGTCATTGCGCAAATTGCTCTGACCATCTCTTCTCCCTTTCAATGGTCCCTCCCCTGGAATGAATTTCTTCCCACCTAAGAAACGGGCATACGATGTCTGCAATCAGTAGCACTATGTACCATTTTTTCTGGGATTACAATTGATGTGTTTTGATAAGGAATTTAAATATTAAAACCACCGTGTTGTTTATTGATACCATTTGAAAAGGGACAAAGATAATTTGTAAATCATAAAGCGGTACCACGATTTAGGCTCCATTTATCTTTTGAAAAATAAATGACTTCAAAAAAATTCCACAATTAATTACTCATATTATTTATAAAATTGAATGAACATCAACTAAAATATTTCAACATAAATTATTATCAATAATCCTAGTCATTTTAAGCTATACAAATAATCATTTTTAAGTAAATATTTTCTTAATTATTTATTTTCCACGAATCAAAGGTTAGTACCACTTCAAGAAAAATAACTGAACGATGTCGCTGTGAATTTCCGATGCTGACGAAGTTACTGCCATATATAACGGAGCGTCAATCGCCACCGGATGACAAAACCGGTAATCACTTAATCTTCTCTACAGGAGGAAGAAGAAAACAAACTCATCAAAGCTCTCACTGGAACAACAGCAGGGGCTAGGATTGCAAAAACCAGATCCAGACACCCTGCAAATCCTAGGAACGCTTACACACACTAGCTTAGATACACTACGGATGGCGTAAGGAGGGTTGCTGTACATTGGGAGTGGCGGATCGGGAGAATTTGGTCGCTTGATAAAGCTGAACTCATCATCTCCCGGACGTGACCAGAGATTTCTCATCCATGTCTTGAGCAGACTTGGGAGCGCCAAGTGGAAGAGGAAGAGGAAAGCCTGGAAGGGACGGTGTTGGTTCTACGGTAACTTCTTCTGCGGGCGACGGCACAGGTTGAACTGGTTTTGGTGTGTAGTTGAAGGACAGCTCTTTGTTGGCCGCGAGCGCAAGAAGCTCTTTCTCTTCCAGACCTTTTGTTGGCCCGAGGCTACACCGCGCTGGGGTGTGCTTGGCCAATGCATCTTTGAACTTCTTGATCTGTGAATTGACAAATGACATGAGTATCGAAACAGCAAACCAAACCACAGGTGAACCGAAGATCGAATCATGACAACCGAAGAAACGCATTTGGGGCTATTGTTTCCACGACAATCTACTAAAAAGTCTACTTCAGGGGTACCCATCTACGAATCTACTGGTTTCAAAGAGACGATGCTGAAAATTTTGAAACGATTTGAGCAGAACCAACCAATCTAGACTCCAATTATTTATCAGCTCTAACGAAAACTACCAAGGCAAAAGATACTAAACAGCCAAAGTCCTATTTCTGGCAAACACAAGAGAATCAATTCAAACATCAGAACCACTTGCCCCGAACGAACATGCGCACAGCGAATCGCAAATCACTTAAAACCCGTTTGCTGTAACACTAAAAACAGCACAAACGCGAGGCCTCTTCGCTCTAAAGCTACGACATGCCTGACAAATTCAATCCTTTCACTAATCGAAGGGGATCAGAAACTAACCGTGGCGTTGGTGCAGCTGAAGCTGCAGACCCGGCCGTGAGCCCCTCGGTAGAATCGGAAGAAGGGCAGGACGTGGACACCGAGGCTGTAGCACATGGACTTGTGCTCCTCGTAGTTCACCTGGAGGAACTGGACGTCCGGGTTCGTCTCGGCAAACTGGCATATCTTGGGATGCAGAGCCTTGCACCCGCCGCAACCGGGCGAGAAGAAATCGACGATGACCAGCTTGTCCCCAGCATTCAGCAACGACTCCACGAGATCTTGCGCGCCTTTCACTTCCTTCATGTTCGTCTGCACCCCTTTCTCCCACCACTTGCGAGCTTTCCCAATTCGAAGAACGCCCTGCGGAAAATTAATTTCACCGTCAACCCATGAATCAAGAATCCAATTTCCCGGCCAGTTACCAAAAAAGATACTTTCTTTCGAACCAAAAAGATTGCAGAGAAGGAAACCCAGATATCAAAACTGCGTACTGAATAAGGAAAAAGGGGCGAACTTTGAGTTCCGCTCGCACCTGCTGCGAATTGACGCGGAACCCTATAGCAGCCCCTCTCTTGGGCACGGCTTCGATTCGGCCCGCGCCGATCCTCCTGCCGTGAAGACCACTCCTCGACCACGAGATCGACGGCGATCCGAGCAGCAGATGCTTCGTCGATTTCGACGACGGAGGACCCGGCCTCACCTGGAACCTCGCGAACCTCTCGCCCTCGCCGCTCCCGCAAAACCCGGGCGCCCCATCTCCTTCCCCCCTGACTCGAAGGTTCGAACACAGCAAGCTCGTTCTGCCGGTAACCACGGCCATGACGCGCCTCTTCACATCCAACGACGACGACAATCGCAAGAAGCTCAAGAACCCTTTCTTCTATCACCTCTTCGCCTGTCACGGAGAGAAAGGGACGCTTCTCGCTGCTTCAACAACAAGCTTTGCTTCCCCCTTTTTCCAGTATCGAAAACGTAGGAAAGACGGAGAAGACGCTCTTCCTTTCTTTAACCTGCGGAGATGGAGACCTACGGTAAAGGCCCGGTGAGGCCGGCGGTACTGGATAATTCTGGAGAGCGGTCGACGCTCTGGATTTGATGTCAGCCGTGGGATCTTCTGTGATCGGGATGGAATCGGACGGCCCCGGGTTCGGGAGGCGTCGACGAAGGATTTTTCTTTTTCTTTTTTTGGGTCGAAGCGTCGACGAGGATTGAACAGGATAAAGCTCGCTTTTTTAAGCGTGTGATGCGTGGATCGTCGTACGAGGGCCCCGGGGGAATTTTATGGCGGAGGGGGCGGGGGACGTGAGCTCCGTGCTATCAGACACGTGGCGTCGTCCGGGTGAGGTGGTGGGAGAAAAGGGGGGGAAAAAGAGGAGGGGAGTGGATATCGTTTTGGATAGAGGGGCAGCAGCGGTGGTGCCACCTCGCTGCTTGGTGGGGGGCCCCACTTCCGGACTTTCCTGCTTTATCCTTTTCTTCACCTTAGGTTTTTTTTTTTTTCCTTTTTTTTTGGTTTCGAATTTTTGACGTGGAATAATAACGAAAATCATCTCCCCACAAGTCAATTTATTATATCCTAGGTTTTCAATACTCAAGACTGCACCTTTCATTTTCACTTTTGTCCTTCCATTTCAAATTTTCTTCTTCATTTTCTCTCTCTCTCAATTATTGAAGGGAGACAGATAGAGGGGGTAGAATTTGAGTTTGATCGAGGGTATCCTGCTCTCTTTAATTTCAATACCTAATCATGCAAACCGACATGGCAATAAAAAAAAAGGAGATGATTTTTAAGAATATCCGCTTTTAATGTTCAGGTAGACTCTAAGCGCGCATGCCGGCGTTCTTGAATACTGTAAATTTATTTTTAGCTTAACTTTTTAATCAATGCTGTGTGCTTTGGTAAAAAACTACTTTCCTATGCAATAGGCATAATCAAACAAAATTTGGACATTGTGACTAATGTGATGGGACAACACAATAAAGATCAAAAGAAATTAGAAATTAGAAAATTTTGAGGAGGTTTCAGTGGGAGTGGAACTCGTGAAAATAGTTTTATTTAACATTTTCATTCCAATCTCTTTTTCAGATCATCTTTATTATTTTGCAGTTTGCGCGGAAGTGAGATGAACATTATAAAGAGATCAGAGTTCACCACAGAAAAGCAAAAAACCGAAACAAGAACGTCAACTCCCAATTGGGTAATCGAGGAATTGTGAAGCACTACTACAAGTGATGTCCATACAAAATTGAGGTCACAAGGTATACAGCTCCCCCTATCCATTCCTACCGAATAACATTAGGAACTACAATTTAATCACCATGGCATACTGATTACCAGTTATATAGGTCCTGCTATGCATATCTCATTTGACAATCGATGCATCTACAAGCCGGTTCTTTATATGCAGCAGAAAGTCCAGCGGTGGACGGTATGGTGGATCCAATGCAGGTGAGAGCAAGTTTGCTCATGCCTGAAACCCCTGATGAACTTTTATTCCAACCTCATCAGGACAGCCTTCCACCTATCTGCTCGGCGAGCTCATTTGCAGTTTCAAGTTCTGCGCGTGCTGAAGCGACTAGGCACTGAACAATGGCATAATGGTCATACGTGTCAGTCGAATTCCTTCTTCCTGGGGTCATATTGGATCCTTGCCCACCGGCCACCACCCAACAAATCCAGCTCGTAAGTAATCAGCCAAAGTCTTTGGTCACCATCATAGTTGCCTAGAGGTCAGATGAAGACATTGGAGAGTCCCATTTTGTAAGGCAAACACTACACAAACTTGCTTCACACGACAGCAAGCCATCTAATTAGTTTTAGATGCAGAAGGGTTTCGGCCAAACTGGATAATCATTGGCTTGCCTTTGAATACATATCCATTCACTACATTCTGCAATGAAGAAACCATCATTGCTTCAGAATTTTGAAAATTCTCGCAGAATCAGCTGGAGGAGCTAAAAATTTAAAATCCACAGTAATACATACCAAAGCACGTTGTGCAACTTCGATAGATGGAAAGGTCACAAAAGCTTGGCCCCTCATTCTTCCTTCCTAAAATTTGTTAAGTTCAATAATGATAGTAATCGTGAGCCTTATAAATTCTATAAAAATGCTAGTCTAATGAAACACCCTTCACGGAGGTTCAATGCAGCTTGATTCATGTCTTAAACCATTAGAAAACAGAACTATCAGGGATAGAATGATATTTCCTAATTTTCTTTAGCTGGTTATTCCAGCAAGACCAAGCAAGCCGGCACTACATCGATTACTGCAAGCAGGAAATATTGAAGTACTCCAAGTTTGAATGGTTCACTGGCCAAAATAATTGAAAGGTATACTGGATAACTGCTTGGTTTCTGAGAAGAAAGAACTTGACCTTTAATATCAGACCCTAGAGAGGCTCCAACCATGACAATGCACTTCAACAATTAATGTACTGTCAATCCATACACTCTATTTGATTAAAAACACAACAGAATAGAATATGTTAAAGGAAAAGGCATTAATCCGTTATTTACCTGCATTAGCTTTACATTCAGAGTGGATTTAGCATCATCCGCACTTCCAAACAAAGAACCTTCATCAAATTTCAAGCAAGAAATAAGAACCACTGACATTCTTCACGAAACCATTCACTTATGAGTAACACAGACTCATCCAAGAACAAAGGGTAATTGACTACGAAATCCATGATTTAAGACTTGACTTCTACTCCTCTCATATGAAACAACAAAATACTTCAAGTGATATCTTAGAAATTACTCTTCTCACCAATCCATCCTGACCAAAACATAAATATTGAGAGCATCCACCCTCACAATACTTACCAAATATAAAGTGAAAGTCATCCACAATAACATCTTTGGCCAAATTCTTTATGTACAAGACTGGTGCAGGATTTCCAGGAGTATAGTTCTGCAACATTAAAGAGAATTTCACTTTTTATGCTTAATGGCAATCGAAAGTCCAAATCGACAAACGGTGGCCAGTACTAATAATTTTTAATGGAGCGTGACTTAGCGTATTGTCATCTGTTCATCTCAGAGAGTCAATTGACTTATAGGCTTGTAATTTAGCATGCGATATACCTTAAACATTGGAAGAGAGAGTATTTCTTCAGGAGGCAACCTTCCCCTCTCCAGTTCTTCTGGAGTTGCAAATTGTTTCTTCTCCAATTTCTCTTGATCTGGCTCTTCTATATCGTTTGCCGTGCTGTCATCTTTGTGTTCATCAACCGCTGAAACTTTTGGTTTTGGAATAATTTTTATCTAAGATGATTCAAAATGAAAAGCTTAGAAACAGATCAAAACAAAGTTCAACTGGTAATTGATTGCTTCTAAATACTACCTGCAAGACAGGGTTCTTCTTCTTAATCAATGGGATTTCTTTTGGGACCAAGGTGGCAGGTTTCAGACCCACGGACTCATGAGCCACATCTTTATCTATTGCAGGACCTACAATAGCTTCTTTTCTGGCACGCTTCTTACTAGATTTTACTCTTGAAAATCCAAGAGGATGGGCTTTGTCATCAACCTCCTAAAAAACAGAGATATGTTCTTTATAAATTGAAACTGAAAACTGGGAAAAAAAATTCTCTCTTTTCAAAAGCATGCTATGATGCAGTTGAAAAGGAACACAACATCACACATGGACACCAAAAAGCTACAACTTTATTCCACAACTGCAATAATAGAACAAAAAACTGAAGTAATAAAAGAAATTCAGTGCCCTAAATATTCTGTTTGGATAATTATCCGTTACACAAGTACAGATACAGATAGCTTGATGTGTCTCAAAGAATTAAACTATTGGGAAGGAAGAGATTACCTCTTCTGAGGACTCAAACTCGGACTCTTCACTGGATAGGTCTGCCACCAAGGGCTTTGCAGTTATAGGAGGGGGAGGAGGTGGAGGTGGTACAGCTGCTGATGGTGGTAAGGGTGGAGTGGGTAATGCCATACGAAATGGCGCTGGAATGTTCATTTTGTTCATTAAGTGCAACACCTAAAAATGGAATGCAAGAAATTATTCAACATCTCCTATGCACACATCATTGCCACATATCTATAAAGATACACAACACCCACCTGCGTATAAAATCGAGGAACGGCAATAAGAGCATTCACAATATTGGTGAGGATATTTCCATCGGGAGGGGGGTAGGCATACCTGTAATGGAAGCAAGTTATTGGCTAGAAATAAACCACCAAAATCCAATCAATTGACTAATATGGCAGAACCGTGTCAAAGAAAGAACAATAATCACTACAGAAATGAATTCTAGAACTCAACATAGAAAGCTTCTAACTATATGAAAAGACGGTCCAACTCATCAAATGTTATCACCCTGACATAAGATAGTGAACGTTTCGTTTATCACTAAAGTAACAAAATCAAGCAATCATAATCATAGCATGGAAAGGGTGCATCCAATTTGACTTGTAAGGGTACAGATTATTGACAAAAATCATGTAGCCAAAGGGTACATGATGTGCAGGCAGCAACAAAAACAAAAAAAAAAAAAATGCTAAACTAATGAAAAGCTGGATGAGGTCCTTCCATTTGTCATCATCCATCAATGAAAACGTGACAGAGACTAAGAAAATGTGTAATGGAAATTGCCTCCATTTGCACATTCACTTGAGTGAAAGAGGAGGGGGGAAAAATCAAAGACCCATCAGAAATAATTCTTTGGTAGGCACTACAAACACAAAGAGCTGCTAAGTGAATCTTTATGATGTTTTTGTGTCTATGGTTTTGGGTAGAACTTTAAAAAAGAGCTCCAAATAACAGCTTCCAATTGATGAATTTATATCCATGTAAACAGCAATCACCAAGTAAGGAAGCTTTACTACAATGATAACCATGACATCTGGCTGACTCATAGCTACCCAAGAGATTTTACAACTTTCCCAAAGGAGCTACACCACACTATAATTTGTGTTCCATTGAAAGGTCGTAACTTCTAACTATGGATATTCTCAATTTAAAGAATAGAACAAAATGTTCAGTTTGCCACCGCAAATCATGGTGTATACAGAAGATAGATGGCATACAAATGAGGTCTTACACCACACATGAGGGCGCACATCAGAGAGAGAGAGAGAGAGAGAGAGAGAGAGAGAGAGAGAGAGGGAGAGAGAGAGAGATCATTAGATGAGATACAGTTTATCCATGAAACCTGAAGTCTTTTCATATACGCCAAAATCCGTGCCTTCTCTTCCTTAATATGGTTATGCACTATGATCATAGATACCTATGATAATTAAATCCTAAAAATTGAGAAACTACAATTTACAGCTTCTATCCGATATCCCATACAGATTAGAAGATTATATTGTTGCAATAGGTCAAATATGTCAAATCTTTCAGTTCTCAGTTCTCTTGGCATTTTAATATCGGGTATCTCATCATTGGGTCACATGCAAACTACAATCAGTTGAGGGACATATTTTTAATCAATCTACCATATAGGTGCTCACACCGGAAAAAAGAGCTTAAAAAAAGAGCTTAAGTAAAGGCTAAGCGAAGAAGGCTGGATGAAACTTACTCAAGATGAGGAGGGAAGGGGTAGTCTACACCAAGTTTTGGAGCAATGGGCTCACTAGCAGTAGCAAAACCACAATTTGGATTTTCATTACGATCCCCAGGCAGTCCAGCCTCCTTTGTCACAGTGGAAGGTGGAATTATATCATTTGGGGCGCCTTTCCCTTGAATCTTGTTATCTTTGGTTTCATTACTGGCTCTTTCCACTTTCAAAACTCTACCAAGAAACCTTAGCCTAGCCATTGAAAAACAATATATCCATTTCAACAGTTCATACAAACTACTATGACAGGCAATATGTTCTGAAACAGAATATAGAAGTAGAACATGGAAGAAAATGTAGTTACCCATTCAACTGGCACTGTGCTTGATAAGCAAGAGCTTCACTTTTGAAATCCACAAATGCACAATTCTTCAATCTGGTCAAAAAAAGAACAAAACTTAAATGTTGCCGATGGACTATAACAACCCTGAAGCACTAATGAAACTACTACTTCAAACCTGGACCAGGACCGCACAGTCCGGTCCTGTTTTTACTTAAGAATTGCAGAGGTCAAGAATCGGTCAAGCCTGATGTTGATTCAGTTCAACCAGTAAACCCGTAGAAACAGTCAGCGGTTTGACCGAATCTTTGACCAGTCTTTAGGTATAAAAAGCCAGCACCAAAGGTATTGAACCCCTGACCTCAGGCATGCATACTTAATATATTACTCAACTGAGCGAGGCTACTTTTAACGTTAAGATATCGGGAGCAGTTACCTCTCTGAAGTGCAGGGACGAACAGTAGAAGCACCGTAATGTGAGAGAAGTCTAGAGAGCGTCTCTTGGGGAATGGCTTCAGGAAGGTGACGAATCAAAAGCGTAACAGGTGAGTCGACTGGCAATGAATTTGATGGTAATCCTTGCCCATGTCGAAGATTATGGGGATAAGAAAAAACATTGAAGGATGCCTGAGAAGAAGGAATGCCATCCATGTTTTGCTTCCCTAGTACAAGAAGTAGCAGAAAACTGACTTATTGTAACTGCATAAGGCAATTGTCAAATCATTGTAAGCAGATGATGACAAAGACTGTTCTGTTTTCTGACCATTAACTAGCTAGAATCACTTTCTCAGCTACATAAGCTAAGTTTTTACTTACAACCTATAATGAGGTACATTTTGAACATTTCATAAGATGCCACATAGTATGCTGACAGCAACACCAATAAAATTGATCAGTTAAATTTATTTCGAACAAAAATGTGCCAATCCTAAATATTACTAATGCCCAGGGAATTTGCAGAAGTCTCTCGAGAAAAATGCGTAAAGTATGTGGTTATCGTATCCTAACAATGGACTTTTTGATCCAAACACCCAACAAGGGGACTACCTGCTAATGTTTACTATAAACAGAACGACGCTTTTGAGGCCAAACCCGAACCTATTCTCAGTAAATAGGGTAAACCATTAACCATATCGAAAGCATCAAAATGGACATCAAGTGGATTATCCCCCAGGGCCAAGACTGCCAAATAGTTGATCATGGACATATTTTAGTCAATGGCTGCACAGTAGATTTTCAAGATATCAGTGCAACAGCCAGGTTAACTCATCGATAGGACAGAACTTCATCGGCCAGTTCCTTCTAAGAACTTTCATCAAACACCGGGCAGGCAACTCCTCATAAGTTAACGGACCAGCAAATTCGCAGAGCCTAAAGCTACACCATCGATTTTACAAAGCATCATTACTAGGGGTGTCAATGGGTTGGGTCGGGTTGGGTTTCTGGGTTTCCTCTTTTTTTTTTTTTTTTTTTGGCTGGACTCTTAGAAGCTCACCTGGAACTTTGTTAGACTCTTTGAATTCTACATTACCATTTGAGTTATCTACAGGAATTGAACTGGCAGACTGATTAAGTTTTCTTCTAGGTTTCACCCTATTAATAGCATCCTGGAAGCTTATGGCTCGTAGCTGATCAAACTGTGTAGTGACAGAACGAAGCTTCTCACTTAAGATCAATAACTCTTGCTGTCTTTCAGTTGATTTGGAAAGAGCGGAACAAGAGAGCTTTCGTACAGGAGGGGACGCCCGTTTTTTGTAATTACTGAAAGTTGGTTATAAGTCCTACACTTTGGTATAGGAAAGTTACTCGTAGATGTAAATGCTTATACCAACGCCATAGACGATTCGTCTTGTTACTGAGCTCTTTCTTTATATAAGTTTGCACCGCTTTCATGCCCTATAGCAGTTCGGTTATGGTCAAGGAAGCACCCACTTGAGCCACCGGTGACAATGAAAAAGATTTCGACGGAGCAAAATGGAGCATATAACTATAATTTCATTGAGTAATATATCCGGAACTTACTTCGCAAGCTCACCTCTAACCCCCTCAAACTATCTAATCTGCTATTCCATGAGAAACCCCTCGCTGGCATTTCTTCAAACAACTCGCAAGCAAACCGAAAGAACTACACGAATTCCAATCTCAATACCTCCGAAACACCAAAAACCAGAGCAATCTCAGCGGACAACCCAAACTACGACGCGAACCGCGCTTACCCAAGCGATTCAAGAGCCTACCAGTTCACCCATCAACCAATCGAAACACCCAAAAAAGCTAAACCAAGAAAGACCACGGAACGTGCTACGGATCAGCAAAGATCCCGGGCAAGAAGACCGCGGAATCAAGAACCCATTTGCGAATGCGAACGTACCTCTCCGGAAGGAGACGAGCGGCGGCAACAGCGGACCGAGAGAGGCAGCAGCTCCAGCTCCGGTGCTTCACTGACGAGATGAGAGGAACCCTAGAATGCGAGGAGCAAGAAGAGGGCGGCGGCGTAATCGACGAGACGGCGTAATCATCGACAGCGGCGGCGGCGGCGGAGTCGACGACCGGAGAAGTGAAGAGTGTTTGGGTTTGGGTGAAGAGCGTTTGGATTTGGGACTTTGGGCGAGAGTCTTGTTTTGTTTGTGTTGGGCCGAATAATATTTTGATCCTGATTCAAAATATGTTTGTTTTCTTGTTTTATAATAATTACCTGAATAATTTTAAGACCCGAAACATGTACTCAATCTATTTCGTATTTGGTTCATGTTCAGATTGGGTCGGGTTTTTTTGACACCCGTGATCATTACCGATGCGAAGACGACAAAGAGCAGATAGATGCCCGACAGGAATTTCTACTACCATACCGAACCCAATCGTCCCCACTCCGAGATCACATCTAGAGACACTGAAAGCTCCCACCAGCCGCCAAGCAAAAGCAGAAAAAATCCAGACGACACAACAGCAATCGACAGAGGATCACGGGCATGAGGAACCGAATTTGCACGAATAAGAACGAAACGAACGGTCTTGCGACCGAGACCTGAGAACGAGAGCAGGATCAACACGGCGAAATCGGAGGAGGCAAACTCACAAAGAAAATGGAGGCAAAACGAGAGCGCGAGCGCGAGCGTTAATGCGTGCAGATGAGACCGCGGCTCGCGAGGGAGAAGAAAAGAGAGGGAACTAGGAATGCGATCCGACCAAAAATGAATCCAGAGAAATGCAAATAAATAAGGTTATTACTGTAGTTTGACTTTTGCCTTTTCTCTTTCTCGTTCCATTGGACCGCTGCTCGCTCTCTATTTATATCAATTTAGCTTTTATTTCATCATATGCATGGTGACTCCACAGTTATTTTTTCAGAAATTCTCGAGATTTTGAGGCTTTTAGAATTTCATCTACTTTTGATTTGAAGTAATATTTGGTATGTCAATTGGCCATTGATCATCCTCAAATAAGCATTAACCATCGAAATCGTCAAGTTTTCTGTAATAATGTAATTCGATATTCTCAACTTTTTGATTCCGTGAGTGCTTCACTCCCTTTGCAAACTTGGAAAAAATTCAACCTCCTAATTTGACTTCATAGATGCGAGAGGTCATCGGTGGATGAACTCAGGTAGGTCATTGGATTGAGTCTAACATGTTGCTTAGACCTGCCCATCAATAAAAGACATATTACAATTATGCAGATTTGGATTGACTTGGGCCAAATCTAGTCGTGCCTTATAATACATGCCACCGTCTAGACTTGCCCGAAAGTCATTCCAAGCTGTAGTGGCGTGACGGGCTTATGGGCCGGCGGGCCTACGATCACGAATAATAGTTTGTGGGTGTGCTCTAGTGGCTGTGTTTTAATCAGAAAAGGATCCTGAGCGTCGTGGTTCATATTTATGTACGTTGACTTCTTAACCACTGTAATTTTTAGTTTTTCTTTTTCAATGTGGCGTGCAAATCTTTGGAGGAATAAAAAAGTGTGGATTGTACAGGCTTTTGATGGCCTGAAAACACCCTACTATTCATAATGAGAAATTGTGTTCACAAAGCCCGCTGGACTCAGCTAATTGTTGGAGGGGGCTGTGGATTTTGCAAGTCCATTGCTAATATTGGGGCTCAGCTTGTAGCCAACGGTTTCCATCAATTGGCCCATTAGCTCAACACCTCCATTGTCCGATTTGTTTTGTGAAATCGAATGGGCCTCCAAGATGGTTGGCCCTAGTGATAACGAGTCGCTTGTCTTCTACAATGCGAGCTTGATTCACCTTTCAAATGGCTCTTGCTGCGTAGCTTAGCCGATGTGTACCTCATGTGGGGATAGTTCCAGATTGTTAACATCTAGACAGGGCTCCGCTGATGGACTCACCGACCTCGATTATTCAAGTCACGGGTGGTGTGGGGTAGTTATCGTTTAATCCAAACATTTCGTCGAAAGTGTGAGACCTTTGCTATAATGCCTTCAAGGAATTACCGCGGCCAATCACCTCTCTGTACTTATTTACTTATAAATGAAGGAGCAGATTTGACTAAACAGATGGCTTATGAAATTTCACCCACATGACATCTCCCTTTTCTAACACGGAAGACACCGGTGTGTCCTGTGGTAAAAACTCGATACATATTGATATATAACACAAACAAAAGAGAAAAGTAGATTAGATTTCGTTCCATAACTTTGATTAGAATTTTTTTCCGGATATATATGCACACGGGAAACGGTGGTTTAGTAAATAGACTATTTTTGAAAATATCTCTATTGGACTAGAAAAGTATTGTAATTTGGGATACCGATTGTATTTGCGGTACATACAATTGCTTTTTTTTTTCAAAAAATTGTGATATACTCGACAAAAATATCGCGGGGCACTTCTTAACAAAATCCTCTAACGATCACCATCGCTAGTCAATTAGAGCTCTGAGGATACGTCGAGGCAAAGAGAGATAAATAGGGAAAGAAGAAAAAGGGGGGAAGGTTGCATAAGTGGAAAGCCATGACATGTAGGCCATCAGTCCCTTTCGGGCAGAACAACGACGGACCAACCGAAGTCCATCATGACGACATGACGACATCGGACGACTTCTACTTTTTCCTCCAAAAAGAAGAAACTTTACAAATTGACCCAAAATCGTTGCTTTCTCCAACGTTGCAATCTTTCATTGGGCCAGCCGCACACGTTCCCTCGTTTGCCCTATCGAGGGAAAAAACCCTCCTTAACGGAAGATTTTAACTTATTAGCAAAGTGCCCCCCCCCCAAAAAAAAGAAAAAAAGAAAAAGATTTAAAAAAAAAATCGCAATTCCATCCACAGTGCCCTTCCTAATTTGTCATTTGGTGTTAAGCATGTTTAACATGACACATGAGATTACAGGTCAATTTAAAGAGATAAGAAAAAATGTTATTGGGTGATTGGGCATGTCCCATCAATTGAAATCTTTATTCATAATTTTTCTTCTCAATGTTCATACACACTTTGAGACTAATATCATAAGACCCTAATTTCACTACCTTAATGTTAAAAGTGCAAGTTTCATGCCATAATCATCGCAAATGCCTAGGGTTTTCCTCTAAACCTCGCCTAATCAACGTTGCTAACTTTGTCGACCTGCCGAGCGACTCTAGACCTCCAGAGAAAAGCATGATTAAAAAGGTGACGCGTCGATGACACACATTCCTTTTTTTCCCATTTCTATATCATGATCAGGATAAATTACAAAGAGGAGTGCCGAGAAGGAACCGGAACAAGTTCTGATGTATTCTTTCGTATATATGGACCACGATTTGCCAGGACGATATTGAGTGACTTCTTGGAAATCCTGTCCACGTAATTCATCTTAACGTGCACACTTGACAAAGAGTTTCAATCAAGCCTCCAGAGTTATAGGGATGTACAGGTGTCGAATCCATATCACACCTATAAAATCCATCCTCGATATTGCTTCCGTTGAAATTCAGTCATAAGCTAGTTGGCTATCACGTATAATATTTGAAAGGTTTGATCGTATGAATTCCTGACCATAACATCACTGTAACGGATTCTCTACATTTTTCTGATCACATTAAGCTCCTATATTCTATTCACCAAATCTGATGGTAGAAAAATATAAGTTCGTAAGAATATAGAGCTACTTAGCATTGATGGGTTATTTTGATTTTGTTAGGATAATTGTTCAAAAAGTTTTAAACCTAATGTATGGCGGCCAATTTAGTCCAAAATCTTTTGGCAATTCACTAGTTTAATCTCTAATCTTTCAATTGTGCAAGTTTAGTCCTAAATATTTTGAAAATTTGTTAATATAGTCATTTTAGTCAATTTTTGACAGGAAATCATGGACGTTAATGCCAGCTTGCTTATATGGGGTGACATAGGGTGATGTTGACAATTTTTGTGTTTTTTTATAAATTTTCTGAATATTTTCATTTTTTTTCTTCCTTTCTTCCTTTCTTTTCTTTTCATTTTGCTCATGACTAGTTCTCAGCCATGGCCAATGACTGGCCACATGTGAGGGCTTGATCCTTGAGGCTTGGGCAAGGGCTACCTTGGCCAGGTCTAGGCTTGTGGCCAGGGAGGGCTGCAACACCCTCATCTGTGACTATTCACTGTCCATGGCCAAGTACCAACCACAAGCAAAAGAATAAGAAAATGAAAATGTAAAGAAAGGAAAAAAAATAAAAGAAATTTAAAAATGCAAAAATTGCTTACGCTAACATTAACCACACTACGTAGGATGGCCGACAGGTGTCCATGACAATGATTTTCTGCCAAAATTGGCTAGAATGGATAAATTGGCAAATCTTTAAAATGTGTAGGACTAAATTGGCAAATCATCAAAATGTTTAATACTAAATTAACTCAAATGAAAGGTTTAGGACCGAATTGATTGTCATACACTAAATTTGCGGATAAATTTACATTGTAACCTTTTGAGAGAAGAACATAATAATGTACTAACTATTTAATGGATTAGATGTGTTCTCCTCTTTTCAATCCTGTTTCTTCTTTTTCCCTTCTTTCGCCTTCTAACCACGGCTGACGGATCAAGTTGGGGGAGAGAGAGAGAGAGAGAGAGAGAGTAAGAGTAATGCGTTCATTCATATCATCTTTGAAGATATAAAATTTTTGGAAAACCTCGTTTGGCGGACAATTTTCGGCATTGGAATATAGCACTTCCCTGGAACAATTTTTCCTGATCGCGACCTGCTTTGGAAACTCCCACAACGATATTTCCCGTATATTTCCGCATGAAGCTGTATAAATTTCAAAGAGCACGCATTACGGTGGGCACAATCTGTCACTTAAGTGAAGGACGTCATCGATGGCATCGAGAGCGACTTCTTTTCTAGGTCAAACCCATCATTATAGTTTCAAAGAAATCCTTATCGAGTGATAGAGAATATTGCCGTAAGATTTGCTCCTTAAGGGGTACTTGGTTTGGTCGGAAAAATATTTAAAAATTCTCAAATCTATTGCATTTGTGTCAATTTAATTATCAACATTTTTTTTGTGTTAATTTAGTCCTAAATATTTTTACTTTGTGCCAATTAAGTCATTTCTAGTTAATTTTAGTCGGATTTTACTGATTGAGCGCTAGTCGACTGGTGTGGATAACTTTTAATAATATTTTAATATTTTTTGAATTTTTTTTCTTTTTTCCTTCTCCTTCCCTTTCCTCTAGCCAGTCACCAAACCTTGGCGACTGGCCAGAGGTGGCGGCCGGTGAGATTCCAACTTGAGGCCACTTAGGTTTAGGGCTAAATTGGTACAAATACAAAATGTTTTTAACTTTTTTAACACTTTTCCCTAGTCTAGTTAATGATGATGAACGTATGTAGTCTCTCTCCCTCGCTCTCGCTTGTTGCTTTCTAGGGTTCTTTCGCCCAAAGTTTCGATCTTGACTCGACTGCACTACATGCGCGTTGTGAATGGATCAATAGGGGAAGAATTCATTAGGACTAATTTTACACAATTGAAAGGTTTATAAGTAAATTGATAAATCGTCAAAAAGGTTTAAGACTAAATTGGTACAATTAAAAGGTTTGGAAAAAAATTAACTGCCATACAATATGTTTAGAACTTTTTAGATAATTATTACTGATTTTGCTACAATTAGAAGTGAATAAGCTATAAGCTGCATTAGGATTTTGAAAACCTAAATTTGCGGATAAATTTCCACAGTGAGATTACCCTTTTCTAGGTCAAAACCATCACATTCAGTTTCAGAGATTCCTTGTCGAGTGATAGAGAGTTGTGCCCTAAGCTCTTCTCCTAAATGGGTCATTCGTCTGGTTAATGATATCAACGTACGTAGTCTTTCTCTCTCGCTCTCGCTCTCGCTCTCGCTCGTTGCTTTCTAGGGTTCTTTCGCCCGAAGTTTCGATCTTGACTCGACCGTACCGCCTCCGCGTTTTGAGCGGATCAGCAAGGGGAAGAATTCATTAGGAACTTCCCAAGCTGCAACCGGAGCTAGCTTTCCTCACTTTCCACTCCTGTTTTTTCCTTTTCTGTTTTCTACGCCGGTCAATCCAACCAAATAAGGCAAAACAACCAGATAGAGATGGAAAAGACTTCCAACCCTAATCGGACTTTGTTAAGTCAAATGCTGCGTCATGCATTGATCGTGTCGAGGATAGACCTGCCCCGTCGACTCCAGCAACGTTGCAGGACGTGTAAGACCCTCTCCACACATCCCTGTCGCTACCCATGTGCTCGTGTGTAACTGATATCTGGTCACCGCCCAAAGTAGGACCTAAACATAATAATAATCCAGCGTTCTAGATTGAAGGTCAAATGTAATTATCAAGTATGCTAATTAAGAAAAAGAATCGAGATGACCGTAGCTGACCGTGACCGAAGTTATTAACAGGTTTAGGCGTGGGATTATAAAAAAGAAGAATAAAGTTCGCCCCTAAAACTATTTCTTGAAAGACCTGATGTTGATTTGCAAGTAAGGACAGTAGTTAAACGATTATAAGATGCGTGCATTTTTAAAGGGAGGGTAATACTAGGGTTTAGTAAGAATGTGTACCAAATGACATAATGCGATAATTTTTCAGATTTACCAATTTTTTGGTAGTTATGCACCCAAATTTTTGTTTTGTTACCTACCAACTTTTATTAGTATAACTACTAAAGTTTCAAGCGTACCAATTCTTATTAGAAATTTCCAATCTAAATTAGAGCGATTTATCAAATTTTATCAGATTAAATTATCAACTAAATATTGGGTTGGCAACTTTGATTTTGTTTACTTACGAACATCAATTATCTTTTTTTAGTGTGCCAGCTTTTTCTATTCAATTATCGACTTTTATTTGCCCTGGTTAGTGACCCTTCGTATCAATAGAACTTTTTAGAAATTGCCAACCTAAATTAGTGCGACATGCCTACTTTTGTTCGATGAATTTATTGCTCTGCACTACCGAGTCTCAGTTGACTTATTTACCGGCATTTACTTGATTTTTGTAATTCGTCAATTTATCTTAAAGAAGCGGATTTTTGGTCTACTTTTCCAAGGAGTATGAGTTTTGACCCCTCCCCTCCACAGAAAAGTAGACTTTGTTTATTTCCATTTCTAGAACCGAAAATGAAGAATCAATTCTGCAGATGAAACGAAGTTTCGCCAATTCTCCTCGACTTTACCGGTCCCACTTAAATGAACTGCTTATAGAAACAACATAAGTCCGTAGATATACAAATAAGTTAGGTTGCACAGACCTACCAGAGGAACATTTCTCGGATAGCTTTTTCTAGGGAAGACTTTTAAAAGCTTGATTTGGTAAGGCATTCCAAAAAATTTCATCGAGAAATTTAGATGAACGAAACCGGCCAACTATTTAAGTAAGCTAATTAATCTTGGCCCAATTGCATACCTACGCAGTTTAATTTCGCATAGATATGCATGCTCTCTTCCATTACCGTAAGGGTTTAGTTAATGAATTTCAATGGAACACTTCTTGAGCATATTTTTTAAGGAAATCTTTTGATTTTCGATATGGTGCCCACTGTTTACAGATATAGAGTCTCTGTATTGGAAAAATCAACGAATTCCAAGAGACATGCCTCGCCCAAAACTATGAAATTCGATATTTGAAAGGACCCAAAAAGGATCGAGCATCTTCCTTTTTGCCTATAGTCAAGGCCATCGAGGAAGAGATACTATATACATATCCAATGTGAAAATTACCCGGAATAGGAGCGCCAATGTGCATGCATACATACACAGGATTGTACAACCAACGAAATTTCAACCATGTGCACACCGCAAAGAAATTTTCGGAGCCAAAAAGGCTTCTCGACATCAATGTCAACACCTAAAACACATCCACATCAATGGTGTTTAATGTTTATGTTATTTTAGATCTGTTGTTCCAGCTATGACAGAAAACGGTATATCTTGGACAAGGACTAACGATGGTAGTGGATTTGGTGCTATCTTTTGAGAAACTTCCTTGAAATTTCCCGTCACGTTCTAGATTCATGGATTCTTATTCTCCTTCTTTTCATATGTGATTAACCTAGTGGACATCATTCTTCAAAACGTGATACATGAACCCCCCAATCCATGCTGACAAACATTATGTCGGCATTAACTCTCGTACGGTAACGAAATAAAAAAAAATAAATTGATTGAAGATTGGACGGAGCGTGTCGAGTACCGTGTTTCTTTGGTCGGTACGTTCCATCTCTCAGACTGCATTAGATCTCGAATGCAAAAACTGTAGACTAGCATGCACTGTGCGGCGATACTCAATATCAGTATCGCTGACAAAAGCAAATTTAAGATTGACATGATGACCGAAAACAGGGGGCCGAAACTTATTCTAATATTTTGCGGAGCGATATTAGCGTCTGACTTACAGCAAACATACTTGTTAACGCTGACAAACTCACACGTCACATGTCCAGAACATCATAAAGTTCCTCATTACTCTTCAATTCCTGTGTCGCCATCCTCACCTCGACATTACTCGCGGCTTTCATTGGCACGGGAGTATTGACGCGTGATTTGCAATCCGGATCTTCGCTAGAAGACCCAATATCTTCTAGTTTGCGCATCGACAATGTGACATTGGCGCTGCACATGCCATGTCGCGAATACCTAGACTTTACCTGTGCATTCGTGGGAAAATGCTGGCAAAAGAATCTAGAATGAGAACCAGTCCAGAAGTTGATGGATCGATGCTTTTCAGTGGCTTCATGAACAAGAAGACACTTAGCCCCTTCGTTCCACAGGTCCTCTTTCGAATGAAATGGCGGACAAAATAAAAATAGGAAAAGAACAAGATTAGGTTATCCGAACAAAAAGGATAAGTCAAGAATATCGCTACAAAAGCCAACGGGCGTGAAATTTCCTCTGCAATTCACTGTGCAAGACTCTTGCTAGACTGGCTATGTATCAATTAATTCCACGACGGATACGTCCAAAGACGAGGAAATTGACAAGCTTACATACATACGTATGTGCATACATAATCATATATTCTCTCTCTCTCTCTCCTGGGTCACACCATTTCCTTGTATTATACGCACGGGAATTCGTCTTCACTGATGTCTGGATGGAGATTTAGCGTACGGATGAAAGGACGTGATTAGGACTTAGGAGGGTCTCTAATTTCTTTTTCATGTAAAGAATTATTGTAGTTGCCATCCCGGATTTTTCAAACGATTTTTTCGATTGCTACACAATAAAATAAAAAAGCATAAAACGAAGCTGAATGGATGATCTATCGAACCTTCTCAATTTGTCTTTACCTCTCTCAGGTGTGAATATCTACTTATATATTTATAAAACGTTTCTTGTTTACCCTCAAGAACATTTAATAAAAATTAAATGACCTAACCAAAAAGAAAAAAAAAATAACGCTTAAATTGAGAAGGTGCGGATCTTTTTCTTTTGATGCGTGAACCAGCGTCGGAAAATAATGTAACTTTTTTATTTATTATAATCTTGCTTAATTTAGAGAACGTTTAAATTAAAAGAAGTTTATTTTTAGCAAATTAAAAGAAGTTGCGTTTCATAGGGAAGTCGTAGAAAACGAAGTCAACGATGATTGATTTAAGCGTGTTAGTGGAGTCAATAGGCAAGATTAAAAGCATGACCTGGATGGATTCAAGAACGAGAACGAAGATAAGATAGTCTGATATTCAATGATTTACGTATAAAAAACATGATTGAGATTGCAATTTGCTTCTTCCAATTATAGGGCAAATCATTATATAAAGGGAAAATTTCAAAAAAGGACCCAAAGTGTTATTATTTTCTCAAATAAGGATCCGAAGTGGACTTTGTTTCAAATAAGGATCTAAAGTGGCCTTAATTGTTTCAAATAAGGGCTCGAAGTGGCTTTGGTTGTTTCAAATAAGGACACGACCTTACCGATCACCAACTAGCTAAATTTTCAGATTGGTCAAGGGTATTTTTATTATTTTGAATTTCACCTTTTTTTTCCCTAGTTCTTCTTCTTCCTATTCGCTGGTGGTCAACCAGCCACCGGTGATGCCCATAGAGGGCTAAGCGAGGGTCACCCCCGTTGGCGAGGGCCACCCACGCTGGCCACAAGTGAGGGACGACCTCGCTTGAGCGTGGTGACCCTCACCCAAGGGCCATCCGCGAGGTCGGCCCTCGCCGGTCCCAGGTGAGGGCCGACCTCGGGGATGGCCCCTAGGCGGGGTTGCCATACCCGGGTAAGGCCATCCCTCGCCCGGCCCTTTGTGGACATTGCCAATGGTGGCTAGCCACAGGCAAAGAGGAAGAAGAACCAACCAAAAAATGGAAATAAAGAAATAAAGAAAAATGGAAAAATGACAAATGAGAAATAACGAAAATACCCTTGATTGCTGGAAAGACAGGTCCTTATTTGAAACGAATATAGCCACTTTATGCTTTCTTATTTGAAATAAACATAACAATTTTAAGTCCTCATTTGAAATAACATCGACTTTGCACCTTATTTGAGAAAATGAAGGCACTTCAGGTCCTTATTTGAAATAAGGTCCACTTTGGGCCCTTATTTGAGAAAAAGAGGCTACTTCGGGTCCCTTTTTGGAATTTTCCCTTATATAAATATGTGTTTTTCTCCATGCCCATTTGGATTTTTCTGTAATTACAATGAATGTTAATCTCCTACTGGCACTTAATAAATCCATTCGTATTGTGCTTTAACAAAGGAAAAAATAGCAAACACATTATCCCTTGCATGTGCTCGCGGCTTTTAATTTTCTTAGTCTCTATAAAGTGATGGATAAAAACCCTAATTTGGGGCAATCATATTCGTGTAAGTGATGAAGATAGTTATGTCTTTTGTACACTGACCACGGGCGTACTAAAAAGAGCGTTCACCAAGGAGCGCTTTCAAAAATACTTGTCAGATAACCTAAACATGAATGTTTTGATTCTCGATAAATCGAAACCCAAATATAAGTTTGGCTCAGATTTTTTCCAACAGGGGAGGAAAAAAAACAAAAAGACTAGAGATGACATGCAAATGAGGTAAGTCAGAGAGAGAAAGAGAGAGAGAGAGAGAGAGAGAGAGAGAGAGAGATGTAGTAACTGTGAAGCGCAGGGAGAGTGTGTGGCCTGGCCTCGTGACCGGTTGGTGGCGCCCTCCATTTTTTCATGCAGCAAATCGGGCCTTTTACTGTAATTCACAAGGAAGAAAAGGGGGTGGGGAAGGGAGAAGAGAGAGAGACACACACACACACACAAACATGGCTTCACCGCTCGTGTTGTGTACGCTGTTCTTGTTTTTGTTTGCTTCCCCTTCATTTGCTTGGGACCAAAAATGCTTTAACCCGACAATTCCAGGTTCCATGTCCGTTAAGGGAATGAAAACGAATGAACGGCCTGAAATGGGCGGTTAATTCCCCCGCAAGTCTCAAACCAACTCTCCCTCCTTTGCTTTGCATAGAAAGTAAGCTGACACATTAGATGGGCCAGAACGGAAGCTCTCTCTCTCTCTCTCTCTCTCTCAGAGAAGGGTTCATCTTGTTGCTGTTATTGCTTTTGTTCTGCTGAAATTAATGTCAGGCAAATTAAGAAGTGGTTTACTCCAGGGATGGAACTTGTGTTAATGGCCCACCACGCCTCTACGTTCGCAGACGATTTTCACATCTTTCGTCTTTGTATATATTCGGTAACTCTTGCAGGAACCAGACTTGGGGTGAACGTTTAACATTTCAGGATAAAAAACAAAAAAGAAAGGAAACTGTCAATTATTGATTCATCGAGAGAGAGAGAGAGAGAGAGAGAGAGAGGGAAAGGCCGTAGAAAGAGAGCAATCCTTGTAGCTGACACCTTCCCATGTTATCCAAAGAACATACCCTTTTTCGTTGTCTTTTCAGTACCTTCCTTTTTGACGAAAGATTAGAAAGGGCAGGAAACACTTGTTCTTGTTTTACTTGATGTCTCAATTAAAAACGTTTAGTTAGATCACAGAGAGAGAGAGAGAGAGAGAGAGGCATCTGCTGGGAATGATTCATGTGATCCAGGGATCTTTTTCAATTCCTTTTTTTTTTTTTTTTTTTGGGGGGGGTGGTGTGGGAATCTCTTGCTCTAGAGAGAAGGTTGCTGTTCGGAGTGTATTATCTACCTGTCCAAGCATTAAGGATTTGCACATGATGTCATTCCCTTCTGAATTCAATTCTCTTTTTATTAAATGGGTTATCAAGCTGTGTACACATGAATTAGATCAGAAGATGGGTGTGCGATGAACTTGAGGAGATTCTCTTCCTCAGCTGTGTTGATGAAGCTTTTAGCTCCCATTTGCTGATTCCCCAGGCTTGTCCTTTAATCCACATTTCACATTCAATGGACCTGGATCGATATGCCATCATAGTGCTCTCAGTTGAAAAGATCACCCCATCCTCTTCTTAAATTCTGGTGACTTTATCGAGCTTTATCTTCCTTTTCCCCCGGTTAGGAGGACCTTTTCAACGAAATAGTTTGTTTCTTTTCTTCGTTGAACTTGACCCCAAAGTTTGCACTCTTTGACCGGAGGGGTCCCCCTTTGGTAAATTTCATGGTAAAATCAACCATTTAATGCTCCGTAGAATAACACGCGTAGGGTTAATTAACAGAACGTCGAAAGAAGGAGAGACAGCAGAAGAAAGCGGAACGAATGACTAATACATAGCTGCAAAAGCACAATAAGAAAAACAATAATTTACATAAGATGTTCATAAATTATAATCACGATCACGTAATACGTTCCCTTTGATCCATCGATAAAAGAAGGATCTAAGAGATGCTGGACATCGGGAATATTTTATGTACAGAAATATAAGGATCCAAGAACCTGAAGAACTAGATATACTCAAGAGGGATCACTGTTCTAAAATAATCATCTCTATAAGATGCTGTCTATGTTTTGTAATCTTGATCAGTAGTCCCAAAAACCGAAATCTTGAATCGGGCCTACTGATGATAAACCCTCGAGGTCTTCAAATGCGTCACAGCTGCCCACCTCTTGCTTGGAGATCGGTACAGAAGATATCTCATTGTTAACATCCGTGCTGAGCCCGGTGTCTTGAGATAGACTAACCATAGAATGATTGGATGAAAACTGCTCCACTTTGCACTGATTGTTATTTTGGGGGTTCGATGCCCCAAAATTTGCCCTTATTGCTCTTAGAAGAGCAGGATCGGTGCTCCCACAGCTGAAACCCGTGCCACCAAAGCTTGATCCCACGTCGCTTCGTCCTTGGTGCAAGTACTCCTCAGGATTCGTAGACCCGTGAGAGGGAAAGAGAGGAGGATGATTCAATGATTGTGGAGGGCAATGACTGGCATCAATACTTGGGTTCATCACATGACAATAATTCATGCGATCTCCTTGCTCCTGGAGAAGTATTTGGTTCTGGTTATCAGTCGAATTTGCCGGAAAATAAAAGTAACTGCCGTTCCCATCCAGCGCTCTTGGGCCTGAATTGATCACGCCCTTCAGTTCATTTTCCCCATCGGTGAAGCTCGAGCTCGGTCTGCTTGAAGAAGGCGCGTCTATGAGAGGCGGCGGGGGTGAAGACATATCCAGAAAGTCATCGACATAAGAATTGATTCTTGTGAGCAGGCCTGGAGATGGATCTTTCTTGACGCCCGTGCTCTTGTGGAAAACCCTACTCACCACCCATTCATCCTGCAATAATATGGACATCATCATCAAAAAGCCCTCCCGCTTTTTTGCCAAGATTTACTCACACCAAAAGCAAAAGCAACCCACATGAGAAAAAGGAGGAAATCATAATAAAACTAGAGGAGGAAAAAGCAGGAGGATTCAATCGCTAAAGCCACATGAAAATGAAATCCCCTCTTATCTTTTCCTTTCCATGAAAAGAAAAAAGAATCACAAGAAAGGTATAGAAGGAAGGAGAGAGTATGTAGAGCAATCATGCGTATGTATAGTCATCTCGTACCTTGGCGGCCCTGGAGAGATTGTAGTAGGCCAATTTGCCCTCCAATCTGTACTCATGCATGACCCAGTTGGTCTTCTCTCCCTTGGGGGCTCGACCCCTGTAGAAAACAAGGGTTTTCTTCATTCCCACGAGCTTGCCTCTCCCTTTGTAAATCTCCTTATCTTTGCCTGTGGCCTTCCAATACCCAGATTCCGTGGCTCTATTGGTCCTGGTCCCTGTCGGGTACTTCCTATCCTTCTGGCAAAAGAAGTACCACTCTTTCTCGCCCATCTTGGCTTTCTCTGGAAAATTAAAAGGAAAACGAAAAGAAAGCCAAAACCAAAACCCAGAATGAATAAAGAGAAAGCAAAAGGGTGATTGAAAGAGGGAGCTGAGAAGGGTCTGATGCTAACTTGGCAAGTCCCAAGGCTCGCACTTGTTGAGATCTACTTCCGAGACTGCACTGGCGGAGAAGGAGCTGTTCAGGACCTTGGGAGTGAGGTAGTGGGTTATGATCTCCTCGTCCGTGGGGTGGAATCTGAAGCCCGGAGGCAAGTCCATCAGCTCCTGATGCTCCTGATGCTCCCTCCCTTGGTTCACCACCATACCTTCTTCTTCCATGGCCGCCAACTTTCGAAGAAACGGAAGAGAAGAGAGGAAACTGATGAAGGGAAAAGGCACTGCCGATCAGAAAAGACTGGATTGGAGAGATTTTGAAGGAGGGGCTGTTTTAGAAAGGAGAAAAGGGGAGAAAGTGATGAGCTTATATAGAGCTTCTTCTTCTTCTTCTCCTTCCTCGTCTTCTTCCGCAGCTCACGAGTCCAAGAGATCCGTAGAGGGTAAGGCACTTGGTGAAGAAGCCTCCCTCGCGTTGAACAATTCATTCCTTTTTCTTCTTCTTTTTTAATTTCTTTTGTTTTTGTATATTTAATTGCAATCTGTCCTTTTGTTGACGAATTAAATAAAGATAATTAATTGGAAAAAAAAATTTTCTTTTTTCCCCACTTGTCCCTAACACGCTGGGGCGGACCCATGTTTCCCGCTTCTCTTCACATTAACAGCACAATTAGAATTTCTTTTTATAAAAAAAAGGGTTTTAGGCTTTAATTTTGCTCTTAAATCCAGCAAATCTATCCTAACACCCACATGAAAAATCGTTAGTTAAGATCATTTTAATTGACCAAGCAACGAGAAGTTCTATTCTAATCTCACTTGCGAGAATATAAAAACCGCATAAAATATGTCCAACATGCTCAACTTTTGTTCTCCTAAAGCGGGTCTATTGTATCATATGGGTTTTTCTCTTTCCGCATTCCCTTTTTCATACCGGCCGTTTTATTTGACTTGCTTAAAAAAATCTTCGTTTTGCTAAATTTGTGAAAGAGTGGCCAGTTAATTTCATTTGCCAATAATTTCATTTTGTCGAGGACGATAACCAAAATCTAGAAACTAATGAGTGTCTATAAATCTACCACATCACAACGTACCAAATAAATCATTATATAATTAAATCATTATGCAAACAAGGTCTTTTATCGACGTGAAAATTGAATTAGCGAAACGTAAGGACGCTGTCGATTAATGTGAAATCTTAAAAAGAAAGTATGCAATGAAAGAGTAAGAGAATCTAGGGAGAGCCTAATTGGAAGGAGCTAGGAAGGTTGCCCTAAAATATTTGCCCAAATTTTCGTAACGTTTTTATTTGATTATTCTTGTTCAAGTTGGAATTATTGACTTCATCAAATAACAAACGCGCATAAAGGACCTCATTAGGCAGTGATGTGAGGTCAGGAGCACTTTCTGCTCATCTCCCTTTCACACAAAGCGATTGCAAACCGAATCAAAATCAGCTCTTCTGGAGAGACCAAAACGTCATCGTCCCATAAATCGTGGTTTGCCTTCTCCGAAAGAATCCGTTCTGGTTTGGGTTTCCCCGCATTCGCACTAACTATACAATATTGCTAAGCTAAGTCATGCATTAAACTAACGGGCCAAACCAATACTTGGAACAGAATATAGGTGGTACCTTGTTCTCCCTCCCTCTCTCAAACTTGACGCACATATGACATTGGGAAAAAAAAAAAAAAAAAAAAAAAAAAAGAGGATGGAATTTGGGCTTTTAAGTGATCAATATAAGTTATTGCATAATAAGGAAGAATTAATTCAAATCGAGAATGAATGAGACATACATGTGATGCCTTTTAGACTACAATTTGGCCTGTCATTTCGGAGTGTACAGTTGTTCTTCACCCAAATAGCACAAGCATAGACTTTCTAAAAAACACCCGATAAGAACCCGCGATTGAAAATTTGCATTCGAGTTTTGCTTCGTTGCCTTGATAGAGATAAGTGTACTATGAATAAGACAATAATGCAATCAATAGATGAATGGGGCTGCTGGGGACTGACCAAAGTGATAAGCCACTTTGGTGATTCAGTTAGGCAAAATTCCATTATACAGCTGCCTTGTTCATGTGGGAATCTTTGCCTATTTCATTAACATTTGTCTCGGCATAAATTTCAATAGAAATAGAAGTTATCCGCTTGAATTATTAAGATCCATCCACTGATAGGGTCCAATAGAAGATTAGTGGGAGCTAATTCAATCTAAACAGTGTGAAAGCACACATAGGATTCTTGCTTTTGGACTCAGAAAGATAGCTATGTCAATATTATTCTTTGTCGAAAGTATTCCACGTAAGAGGACAAACACTTTCCCGTTCCATAAGGACAAAACAAGATTGCAGCTGAAAAATTGGGCGTTTGAATGTATCATATCTTTCTTGAACTTGTAGCTTTCTTACTCATGGACGGGACCGAGCAAGAATTTGTAATTTCGACATCCAATTTGAGCAATCAATTGGGTCAATAATACCGAACACTATGTAAGCAACTACTATTAATTGGACACATGGGGCGTGTACATTGCTTTTCTCCCAACTTTCAAGTTGCTAATTAGTTCACGCAAAAAACTAGGGAAAGGAAAAAGAGGAAGGGGGAAAAAATAAAGAGAGAGAATGTCAATCTGTTGGTGGCCTAGCGAGACGCACATGCTGATGATCGCCCCAACCCAAAACATACGCGGAGTTGCTGACACTGTCCGAGGATTAAATAAAAAATTAAATAAATAAATAATTTATAACCTAAGCAAAAAAGTAAAACATTCCGACACCGACAATGGAGAAAAATACCAGCGTCGGAGCCACGAAGCCGGCTGCACATTTGCGAATGCCAAGTGAATACAAACAATATTAAACTTATATAACTATAAATCTATTAATAATCCAACTCCCTCGTCTCCAAAGCAATAATTTTGCAATAATAATAAATAAATAAATAAATAAATAAGAAGAAAAATCTCCCCAAAGTCCATCCGTTGATTAATTGGGGGGGACTGGACTGGCGATAATTATCAGTTTTAATACCGCGTATATAAAGATAATAATTGGGGGGGTTGGGGCCCAGTCCGAATCCGATCCACGTGTGTGGCGATGACGACAGTGCGGAGCTGGACGTTGCTTTGTCCCTGCCCCGTCTCGTGGGATTTTGCTCCGATCCTGCTTCCCTACTCTCGATTTTTTTGGAATTTCTCCCAATTGGGAGGGCGTAGCTTACCTCACCGCCCTAGTTAAAACTCTATTTTCCTTTTTTTTTTTAATGACAGAGATGGGTTGATACCGCCCCCGAAAAGAATTCTCAAATCTATATGCTCGTTATCACGTTTATCACGAAAAAATGCTTATAAATTGTCAATATCCATGTCGTTTTCCTCCCGTGAAAATCTTTGAATCGTACTCTTACTAGAAGCCCATCAAATTATATGGCAAGATTAAACTATACGTCAAGAATTACAACAGGCTTTTTGGGATATAATCATTAGATTTTCTCTAGTGTTGATGCGTTTTCTTCTAGTCTAGCTTCTCAATAAGACTTCTTTTTAAGAGATCCGCTTGGAATTTATTTATTTATTTATTTTTGTCTTGGTTGGATCCAACGCTACACATCAATCTTGATCCTTTTTCTTTTGAAATCTCAATTTCGCCCTATTTACCCAAGTCGAGAAGGAAAAAAATTAAAGAATGGTTGGAGTAAGAACGGCGGCGGAGGATTCGGAGGGAATCCCGCGAGGGGGTGGATTTTATGAGCGATGACGCGAGAATAATTAATTAATTAAAAATAAAATTGAAACGATATTAATTTTTGGCAATTTTTGAATAAAATAATTGAACAGAGGGCGGATGTGATTTGATTGGATGACATGTGGGAATCGCATAAGAAAAAAGAGAACACCGCGTGGGGCCCGCCCGTGAAGGGGCAAGCCTTTGTCCCCAATCGAGACTTCCTCCGTACCAAAACGACACTGCGAAGCGAAGCAGCGGATCGCGCCTCCCCGTTTCCTCCTCCCTCCCTCCACCGCCACCGTCCACTCCCCCGCCCCTTGGGGGGGGGGCCCACCTCGGAAAGGCCCGTGACGATCGATGACGCGCGCGGGACCCTCCCACGCGTCGGTTTCCCATTGGGAGCCGGGGATTTCGGGAGCGCCTGCGCCCGGACGCAGCCAATCGGTGCACCCGCTCTGGTGTGGTGGGGACCCCGCGCGGCTCGTCTGGTTCTTTTTTTTTGTCTTTGTCGGGCGGATCCTCGGTTCTCGACCGCATTCCCACGGACGCCTCGATCGATTTTGAAGTATCCGACTTTAGATGCGAGCGAGATCCGGGGCCTGGATTTATCGATCTTTTTATAGATTACCTATCTCTGTCGTTAAGGAAATAATGTGCCCTCGCTTGGTCACCTGCTTCATAGATTAATTACTCACTTTCTTTTTATGTATAATTGTCTAATTATATATGGGTACTAACTAATTTTTCATTCGATGAAGTATTTTTATATAGGTTTTTGTTGGGTTATGTGCTTGGATCTAACCCAACATAACCCTATGATACATAGAACTCATGAATTAGAAAAGGGGGGGATATTTATATTTTTCATCAATTTCTTCATTAGATAAAACTTCTTCCAATCAATTTTAGATAGTGGGTCACGCACGTCCCACACCCCACTTCCCTTGTCTCTTCTTTTTTCCTATGTACTCGATGTTGTTGGATGCTGCCTCATTCCACTATGCTGCCGTGCACATGGCTATCCTTAGCAATTGTTTCTATTGTCACTTGCAAGGAACATCCTCAGTCTCCTCAATCTCCAACCATCTCTCTCTCTCCCTCTCCCTCCCCCCCAAAAAAAGCCATCATGACCTCAAGTCAATCTTAGATATAGTTTCAATCGAGATTCCAAGGTTTACTATGAGAGCGAGAGCCCAACTTAGTGATGGTTTGTGAGGGCTTGAATTCAATGACAATAATTAGTAGGGCCGGTAGCACTATAGCAGCTGAATGAGGTGAGAGAGAGAGAGAGAGAGAGAGAGAGAGAGAGAGAGAGTTTTAGCTTATTAGGTAATTGATGATCATATGGTCGTAGAATTCACCTAATTCTAATGCAAAAAGGTTACCATAAATTTCAAAGAGGCATAAATACCTTTAAGAATTGAGAATCGTTCCTAACTTCAAATGTTTTTCACATACCGGATGAATTTCATTGCATTGAAATGTAATGGTGATATCTAAATATTACGGAGGTATTCTTATCATTACAATTATTTTTCTTTGGGAATTCTTCCATAAAACTATCTTTCATAAGCTTTTTGAATACACTCATATCGACAATTCCACAGAATAACCCTGAGCGACCGAGGAAAAAGGTATTTAAATTGGACGATCACGAGAGACATTAATTTTTCTTTCATTTAAGTAACATCAGGGGCTTTCGTTCTATTAAGTTAAACAAAATGAATAAAAATAGAAGAGTCCAAACTAAAGCCACTCAAGCTTGATGCCCACGGCGGCGTCAGTCTGACCGTCCAGAACCGTCGGATGGGCAGATGATGACGTCACTCGGCGTCCCTCTCGAGTCACCCTCACCCACACCACACGACCCTCTCTCTAAAGCCACGTTATAGATTATGCAAGTTGGAGCATCGCTATCATGTGGCGATCTCGCACAACCCCTCCTCCCCCGTTCTTTTCCTTTTGAAGTCAAATTAATCAAATGGGGGAATCTTAAACCTTAATCCCCTTAATCATTTAGTAAAGTGTTGACTTAGGGTTCAAGTGGGTGCTGCTGCTTTAATTTAATCTACCCCGTTTTATAAGAATTTGATTAAGGGGTGCAACGAGAAGACTTGATGAACATCTATATGAGGCGATATTATTGTTTGAAATACATCGAATATCCTCTTACTAGGGATGATTGATTCTTTGAAAATCGAACATTTCTTTCTTAAATATATGCCTAGAAAGTGTTTTAGGGACACTCGGTTAACAAAACCCTTTTGTAAATGGCAAAAAATTATATTAAGGCCAATAACTGTTGCAAGAGACTTTTTTATAGGATTTTTTTTATTGAAGGGTGCTCCAAGAACGATTTGATGGACAATTATATAAGACGATGATATAATTTTAAATACATCGAATACTCTAATAATATGGACGATCGATGCTTTGGAAATTGAACATTTCTTCATTAAATAAATGCCTAGAAAGTTTCTTCGAGATGTTTGGTTGACAAGATCATTTTGTATATAGCAACAAATTATATTAAGGCCCTCGACTTTTAAGGGTCATTTTAGGGGACAGGGCAGTTGGTTACCATCGATGCGCACAAGATAAAATTAAATTTGGACATAGTAGCTTATCATTCAAATGATCACTTGTCATTTCCAAAAGATAAGATAAGCTTTTAAATTTCCCCTCCTTTGGCCCCCTCTCTAATCTCCTTCGATTGCCACTAATCTAAAAAGTTGGGTTCTCATTCGAAAAGTCAACACACTTGACTTTTCGTTTTTGATTTGGTAAAACGTTAGGGTCCTGGAGGGGCTGCTTTTTCCTCCCTCTCTTTTTTTCATTCTCACCTTCCTCTCTTTCCGTGCCACACCTAACTGCCCTAACTGATACCAACTAACGGACTGACAAATTTGTGTACCTCATCTGCAATGTGAAAGATGTGCACGTACTTTAAAGGGCCACGGACCCCTTTTCCCATTTCGACAAAAGGAGGGAGCGAGCGGACGGCGTGCTTCGCTAAAGACAACCTCGGGAAAGAGATTAATTAGTGGGGTTCATGTCCTAAACTAAAGGGTGTTATCGAGTGGTTATGATGCTGGCTAGTTCGCTTTTCACCACCTCCACAACCAAAGCCAAATTCTAGATCTAACTGTTCCCCCTTCTTTCACATCTACTTTTTCTCTTTTTCTTGTTTAGTAATTTTCCGGACATCATATGCACACATCAGAATAGTTCTTGGTTGATCGGATTAGAGCAAGAGAGCTGGAAACATGACTTGCGGTCCGTGGTGTAATTAACATCTCCTTGCGCAATTGGATCTCGAGTGAACAAGCGGGTCCCACTTCGAGGAATTGCATATGAAATACCCACAAGCTAGAGTTCAAATGGTGTAAATGGGGTCTAAAAAGCGAATATTCGAGAAGCGGAGTGAAAATGTTGTTTTACTTTTATTCTTGATTTTCATCTCTCACATAAGAACAGAAATTTAATTCTCAAGGCCGCTTTTAAGAACGCATAAGGAAAATTACCTATAAAACCCTAGACATAATTGATATTGGCTAGATTCAAGCCTAAACAGCATCTAGAAGAACATGCTAGCATCAGTCGTGCCAGTTTGCAGCACCATTCTTTATAACTTTATATAGTTCAACTTCGTAAAATGGAAGACAACCGTGAATTATATTCCCAACCAAAAGAGAAAAAAAAAAAAAAAAAAAAAGGAAAAAAAGGTTGCTAGCTTGTAGAGTTGAGTTGAGAGCAGGATATATTCCTAGCTCCCGTGGAGGACAGCAAGATTGCTTAAAGCCGGGGACGAAGCAGCATTAAATGCTGCACATGGAGGAGCCAAACATTTGTCAAAGCGGCCATTGCGATTTTTCAACTCGAGTCCCGGCATCTGAGCTCTGGAATACCGTCGGCTCTCCTTGAGTCTAGTGCAAGCCTCTGCTGCGCTGGTGCTTCAGGCTCCGGTGGATATCAGCAAGCATCGTTTTTTCTTAATCTTTCTTTTGAGCCTGGGAAGAGTGCGAATACGTTCATGTCAGCGCGTGAACTGTGTTTTTGCATGTGAAGTTAGTGATACTGATACAATAGTGACAATGATTGGGGCTCGAGGATCGACCGCGATGTCGTGAGAATCTTTGGCGTTGATCACGAACAGATAGAAAAGAGAAAGGAATCTGAGTGTTAATTTAAGGTTCGCCCTCGGGATCGGTGTGCCAATCAAGGAAACCACGGTCTCCCAGCATTAGACATGGTATTGCTTTACACAGTTTTTAACACAGAACTGATAAGAATTTGATGCGTGTATGGAACTTAACCGCCGCCCATGGTAGATCGAGAATTTTGCAATTGATGGAGAGAGCGAGGCAACCGTTTTTTTTTAGCTGAAATGTGAGGTATATGAATTAGATTTTATGAAACGAAACATTTACTTAATAATTGAGAATAATTCGAGAAGCAGATGGCAGAGGCGAGGCCATGACGAGCTGATCGGTGCACAGGACGAGTGATTCTAGAAATGGAGTTTGCTAAAGAGAAATGATTATGTGACAATCTTTAATTTATTGTGAAAATAATAATCTATTTTGGATCACAAAAATCAAATAACAAATAATTATAAATTGTTGTGAGATCCACATTTTCAAGAATTTGTGATTTACAACAAGCAATAATTTTCATAGTAGCCCAACGACTATTATGCTAGCAAAGCCCTAGCTAAGATAAGTGTAAGGATGGGTATATTGAGGTGGAATGAATAAGGAAGGTTCACCACCAAAACTTAAAAGCACACGTCACCAGTCAAGGATAAAGAATCAAATTAATAGCAGCTCACCACTAATGCGTAACGATTGCTCTGCTGGCCAAAGATAAAGAACTGTTTAATTCACCGTTAGGGAATTTGAATAAATAATCAGATAGAAATTTGATAGAAAAATTCTCCTATACCCAAGAAAAATTGCTCTAAACAGCCTCCCATCGATATGTCTTTCAAAATGACAACTACTCAGGTGAATAGGTAACTTAATACTTGATTGGCAAAGAAGAACCGACAACTCCTCAATCGATAACTTGGTTTAAAGCCATTACGTTGATTCTCGACCCACCAAAGAAAGTCATGATCAAATTCTGCCTTTGCTTGAACGAACATTGATTGTGTTGGATTAGTCGATGAAAGCAAGTTGGAACTTATGGATTGTCTTATAGAATCGGATGCTCTTGCATCACCAACCCCCTTTGGTCTATCAGCGCCAGTGTCTTATGTAGAAAGGTCAACAAGAATATGTCATGGCAAGCCGAATTTCATAGGATTCGATCTGCTGGACGCGTTCGAGCATGATTTCGGGGAGTTCGTGATTCATTTTGGTAAGTAGATCAAGATCTGTCAAGTGATCGTGAGAGAGAGAGAGAGAGAGAGAGAGAATCTGTGTACTTATTTCCTGCTGTCTTGGTTTAGGAGTCGGACCCAGAAAATTCTTTTAGGGCCTCGAACTCGGACTGTCAACAAGAATATGTCATGACAAGCCGAATTTCATAGGATTCGATGTGCTGGACGCGTTTGAGCATGATTTCGGGGAGTTCGTGATTCACTTTGGTGCATTCAAATTCGAGTAATAGTTCTATCATTCCTTGCCATTGAAAACGTAACTTCGACTTTGATTTATACTGAAAATAGATCAAGATCTGTCAAGTGATCGTGTGAGAGAGAGAGAGAGAGAGTCTGCGTACTTATTTTGTGCTGTCTTGGTTTAGGAGTCGGACCCAGAAATTTCTTTTAGGGCCCCGAACTCGGACTGTCAACAAGAATATCTCATGACAAGCCGAATTTCATAGGATTCGATGTGCTGGACGCGTTTGAGCATGATTTCGGGGAGTTCGTGATTCACTTTGGTGCATTCGAATTCGAGTAATAGTTCTATCATTCCTTGCCATTGAAAACGTAACTTCGACTTTGATTTATACTAAAAATAGATCAAGATCTGTCAAGTGATCGTGTGAGAGAGAGAGAGAGAGTGCGTACTTATTTCGTGCTCTGTCTTGGTTTAGGATTCGGACCCGGAAATTTCTTTTAGGGCCTCGAACTCGGACTTGCACAGTTCGGCCCGATGGAGACCTCCAAGGAAAGCCTCGCTCTGCCTTAGCAACGGAGCGATGTACTTCCTCGCCTACCAAACGGACACACAGCCTCTAATTATGGCTGAAGTGTCTGTCCTCGGAACTACTGACGAAGATAGAAGAGAGAAGATCTGCGAGACATCGAACATCTGATGTCCAGCTCCCAAAATCAATGCTCGAAAGCCTAATTTTTAACTGATCTCAACCCACTTCTGAAACGAAATCAAGTCCAAAGGAACTCAAGACTCTGATGGGCGATTAGATGTGTAAACACATGAGACGATCAAGTCAGCTATGATGGACATGATTGATTCAAGAAAAAAAGGGACATTAGCCATAAAATTAACAGCTGCTCCTGTCATATTTGTCAACTTGCGGTGTAGCAGTGCATGGCAACATGCGAACATGCTCTACTCGCGCTCATAACACATATATGACATAGTATATCTATCTCCACGAGCGACATCTGAAACAGCTTAATGCAGAGAATTAACAATTTATCAGGCATATATATATATATAGTCTGCAGTGTGATATAACACACACAATGACAACGCTATTAAATCCAAAGTAAAAGTAACACACAATAGCAGTCAAGTCTTAATCACGCATGAAGATAGAAGAAATATTCGAGATCACAACACAAACTCGCGTGGAAGCATAGCAATCCACCAAACACATATCCCGCAAATAAGACAACCTCCAAATTCAGGTCCTCTTCCCCCATGTATTCTGCATCAACCATCAAAGGGTATAGTTCAGAAATGAAAGACAAGGAAACGAGTGGCTAGTTGTAAAAAAGGTTATTTCTCTCCTCTGCGTCTAAGGAACTTACAATGGGTGGTGATCTTCCAACTCTGATTATCTCCGTTGTTCCACTGCCAGAGCACAATAGTTGTGCCATCATGAACGCCGCCGGATAATTGGTCACCATGAAAAGCATCCAAATTCAGGTGAACATTGTTAACCATCCTTACGGCTCTGTAACCATCGCCAAGGTCCTTGCTCTCCGTCCACAGAACAGATGCATCAAGCTGCTCTGGATTATAGGGTACCAGCTGCACCTGCAGATTACCAAAAGTGCAAATCTTAGATCTGACAAATATCTGCAGCTCTGATACCAACAATATTTTCAGAGAGCTAAGGCTTAAATTAAGCTATTCCTTTGATTTCAAAGTGGGTCTGTCCCTCACTACTATATGATCACCAGGTGCATGTATCCTAATCCAGAATATATATCGACCCTTTGTCCATTTTCTGGTGAGGAAGCATGCATTGTGTGCAAATCATGAGAACCTCCAGGAGCTGAACCAAACCCAACAATTGGCTCAAAAATACACATGTCGAGATGAAACTCAAGTTGAGGCAACGAAAGTGAAGGCTCAGTGCAAACAGGCTTTTTCACAGAAGCTGAAAGACATTGCTGACTTTAGAGGGCGGTCGACCTTTTCAGTAGTGTCCACGTTAGCACTCATAAAAGCAAAAACGCAAGAAAATGTTCAGGCAGTGAAAAAGGTACTAAAATGGCAGCCAGAATGAAAAACAACTTATGCCACAAGAAGAATTCTTTTGGAACCACAACCAGTCCGGCACTCAATTACCAAAAATGAACCGAATCAGAGGATTGTGGTGACAACAACTGAACGGAAGATAAACAAATATTCAGATATAGCTTACAATAAGCCATTTTGAGATTAACCTTAGTTTCTATGACACACTAGAAGGACACACTTCTATTCGTGAAGTCACTCACAGAATCTAGACAAGTATAGAAAAACGATAATTTAGAAGTTATAGCACTACTAAAACGAATGACTAGTAATTTGATCAATCCAATGCCCGAATCTCCAAAGTTTATCATGCAAGTCAATACAAGGCAACATCCGTAGTCATGATTCCTGGCTATCAGAGCCGACAATAATTGGAAGACTGCAATCTTCTTTTGGTCGAACAAGGAGAACAAACTCGACAGCTCTGTTGACCAATGAGATTGATGATGGGCTAATGTATCATGGTCACCGAAATACGACTCGCACGAAAGTGATATTTGGCTTATAACTAGTCTCATGAGCTTTTCTTCTGCTCTACAGCCCAGATTATGCGAATAGATCATTCTTCCTATCCTAATTTGCAGCTCGAACGGGTGTCCTATAATTGCAGAGGTTTCAGATTTGAATATCTAGAGAGACAAACTCACCGGGTGAGAGGCTCCAACAGAGTGCTTGATGGCCTCACCAGTGGCCTTGTTGACCAGAGAAAAGCAGGGAGAACCCTCTTCATCCTTGACTCTGGTGCTGAACTTCTCATCCTTGTACCACTTCTGATCAAATGAAATCATACAAGCCACTCCACATCACCAAAAGAATTAAAGAATAAAAACCATCACTCACACGACGGAAAAAAAAAAAAAAAAAGAAAGTCAAACAACACTCAAACAAGCTCAGAAACGCTCAAATTAGGCAGATCAGACCAAACCCCCGTAAAAAAAAAAAAGGCTATCGAGTTGAATATATTCTACAGAACCAAAGATCAAGGTTCGGGGGGGACAGGCGAAAGCAAAGCAAAACGACATACTTGATAAGGATCACTGGAGTCGGAGGGTGCAAGAACGAGTTTTGAGTCCTTGATAGCGAGAGAATAATTGGGGTTGGCCTTGCAGAAAACGTTGTAAGTGAGCTTGTAGGCGAAGTAAGAGGCCAGAGCTTCACCGCCGTGAGCCACGTGCGGTGGGTACGGGTAAGCAGAATACTCGGTTGATCCTTGAGGAAATATCTGAGGCGGCGGAGGGTAGGGGGAGGGGTAAGCGGACGGGGGAGGCTGGCCGTAGACGTAGGGCGGGAGGGTGGTTCCGGGTGGCGGGTAGGGCAGGTTTCTTCGGGACTCCTCGTCGTCGTTGTCGCCGTCGCGTTTGTGGTGGTGTCCGTGAGTGTGATGACCATATGGGAACTCCATTGTCGTCCGCTTCGGAGTCAGTGTAGATCACTCGATCTCTCGCACGGTCGATCAAGGTGGCGAGCTTTGTGATGTCCGAACGGCAGGTGATCGTTCATTCTGAAGTGAGGCCGGACGGTTTGACTTTTATGAGGGGGAATTTCTCCCTTCGTAGCTTATGATCTATTGTCTCATCTGAATCCCTCGTGATCAACGATTATAATTTATTTGATATATCGAAATTAGGTCCGGATGAATATTTTTCCAACCGAACGGGTGATTTTGACTCGATAAAAGGAACTTAGCATTAAAACTTCTGGTGTTGCTTAACATAGTCAATACCGGTTGAACTAATCAAAAGAATTATGTATAATTTATGTAGTTAAATATGAATGTAACTAAATGTATTATCATTTCTGTGTATTAGAAATGACACATCTTTAATCTGGTTATTTAACAAATGCCTTAGAAAATATTTTAAAATTAAATTCTTTATTTCTTTTCATGTAATATATGCAATATTCAATATTCCTTATCTATGTGTGCTTTAATAGGGAGAATTGTCCAAAAAATCGTAAATTTATTATACGACGGTCAATTCAGTCATAAACTTTTTAATTGTGTGAATTTAGTTATGAATGTTGTTGTCTCTTAACAATACTTCGAAGGGGTAAGATGTGTACAATTGGAATGACATTTGTTAGATCATCGAGTCTGGTGATTAAATGGGATCTTCTTTGCATAAGAAATTGTTATATATAATACATAATTTTTCTTTCTATGTACATAAGGAAATACACGTATTTGTCGCAAAGATAATATAATTCACAAAGCAACAGTTATTCTTATCTTCACATAAGAGCGAAGTGTTTGATGAAACCTCTCGGGAAACTTCTCCTTTCTTTTATAAATGTTTTGCCAATTGGAATTTTCTTTTTATTATTGACAAAAGATTATATCAAACCCTAGTTAGCCGCCTCCCCCAATCCGGGCCACTTGGTACGAGGTTTATGGCCAGTGGTTTTAACTTCGACCTTCTCGGTCCTAAGGTGACAAATGGCCACTGGGAAGAGGCTTTGAGCCGTCCATGTTGGGTAGCCAAACACGACATAAAATATTGATAGTTTGGCATAGAAATTGGTAATGCATTTCCCATCTTTCTTGCGCACAGTTGTCATGTCAAATTCAATGAGCATACATATAATAATGGAGTTGTTAGCTGGGTTGTTGAAAGGTTTTCATCGCGAGATAATCAACGATTTCAACTAGGTAGAGATTAGCAACTAATCTTAATGAAATTACCAATTGAGTCTTAGATTGATTGTATTTATGTCAATTCAACTTTAAAATTTTTAATTTCACCAATTTAATTCTATCGAAATGCTAATTTGACTTGATGCGTAGAATTTAACTCGAAACTTTTAGTATTGCTCAATATAGCAACACATGTTGAACTGATCAAATAATTATATATAATTTAAGTAGTTAATTATAAATGTAACTAAAGTGTCTTATTATTTTCACCTATTAGAGACAACACATTTTTAATAATACGACACATTTTTGATCTTATTGTTTAATAAATGCCTTATAGAAAAATTCTGAAATTAAGTTCTTTATTTTTTTTTTCACGTGGGTACGAGGTTTATGAGCTGATACTTTCTTGGGGAGCCAAACACGACATGAAATATTAATAGCTTGACATAGAAATGGGTGATGCATCCCCATCTGTCCTCCGCACGGTTGTCATGTCAAATTCGATGAGCATAAAATAAGGGAGTTGGTACAAGGGCCTCACCAGCAGTTTTAAAAAATTACAAAAATTATTTATATTAGCATTGGGCGTGTTAAGTAAAAAAATTAACATCAATATTAGTGATTTATAATCAAAATTGATTAGAATAATTCAATTAACAAATTGTCAAAAAGTTTAAAACTAAATTGACTAGATTGAATTTATAAAAGTGCAATAAGTTTATTTTTATTCATGAAATTTTCCATTTTCAGAAGTGATCAAAGTTTGATTGAACGTGATTGATGGCCGATTGATATTGAAAATTTGTATTTCTATCAAAAGTAAAAGGAATCTAATATGCATGAAAGGCTAGGGGCTTTGCCAAAACTCAAATTGCTAAATAATGCATTAATAATAAATTGAAAACAACAACGCATGAAATTTTAGCAATTAAAAAATGGCTTACATTCTTGGAGGTTACACTTTCTTGATGACCGAAACCAAACCTATATTGCTAATAAAGATGATTGAAGTATGTAGAGAAAGTAAAAGACACATAAAATACAAATGGAAAGCTTTTATAGTCAATGACAAGTATTTAAACCAAGAAGTCTAATTTCTATCATAATTCAACTTCACACTCGAGCAAAATCAATCAAAATCGATCTTTTAGGAATGATATTCACATTTTCATGTTTTCATAATTGAAATTTGAAAAGTTGTGCTTCTATTTATGCATTTTTCTCGATTCTTCCCGCATCTTTAAATGATCGGTTTCATTATGAATTCCACTATTTTTTAATAAGAATCTCTAGCTGTCTTGATTTGTGCATACTCTAAGGCTAATTTCTAATTATCCCCGATTCTTAGCTACTGTTACTCTTGACCAATGGATCCTTCTTTACTTAATCTTCAACTTATATACATGTTTTGAGTTAATCAATTGTCATGTACTTAAACTTTACCCCTGAAAAATTTATGATTGATGAACTTGTCAAGCAATTCATTTAAAAAATAAAGTGAGTTGTCATAGCCTGGTCGAGTCCGATTAATTTCTTTACATTGGGCCCAACTCTTGGATCTGGCGTAGAGGACAAGTCAATCTTTTCCCCATGTAAAGCAAAGAGACATTATTAAAAGCAAAAAAAATCTTTGCAATCAGAAACGAGGCACGTACTTGTCATAGTCAACATGAAGTGTAAGATGCCCGAGGGCTCTGAGCATATTTCGACTTGCGTGAGCGATCCCGACGAGGATTGGTGGTCGGCCACGTGCTGTCCGTCAACGTCTCTTGGATACGACGAGGCTCATATGACTTTTTATCTGGTTTCTCATGCAACATGGGGAGGAATAAGTGGACATTGAGCAAAAGGAAGGTTTTACTTTGGGACAATAAATACCGGGGGAGGCAAGTCCAATAACATCATGATGATTTTGCCCGGTGCATGCTTTGTGGAGTTCACTTGACATAAAGAGATCACACCATTACGTCCACTTTCGAACCGCCGGCCAAACGCAGAGAATATAGGAACTTAAAATCGAATGGACCGACGGTATTGTAGTGCTCTACATACGTATTCCACCATTTGTCCTTTTCAATTGCTGATATAATGCAAAATTCTCGATTACTTTTATGATACGGCAGGCCAAAATCCAGCAAGAAACTTAGATGCGGGTCCACCCGAAATAGTATATAAATGGCAATTAGTACTAGAACTCTTGATGTTTAGGCCAATTAAATTTAAAGGGCTAAAAATTTCGTGCTTATTTCGTGCTCTGGCGTGGCTTAGGACTCGGACCCAGAAATTTCTTTTAAGGCCTCGAACTCGGACTTGCGTACTTATTTCGTACTCTGTCTTGGTTTAGGATTCGGACCCAGAAATTTCTTTTAGGGCCTTGAACTCGGACTTGCACAGTTCGGCCCGATGGAGTCGTCGAAGGAAAGCCTCGCTCTGCCTTAGCAACAGAGCAATGTACTTCCTCACCTACCAAACGGACATGCAGCCTCTAATTATGGCTGAAGAGTCTGTCCTTGGAACTACTCATGAAGATAGAAGATAGAAGCTCCGCGAGACATCGAACACCTGATGTCCAGCTCCCAGAATCAATGCTCGAAAGCCTAATTTTTAAATGATCTCAACCCACCTTTGAAACGAAATCAAGTCCAAAGAAACTCAAGACTATGGTGGGCGATCGGATGTGTAAACACGTGAGAGACGATCAAGTCAGCTGAGAAAAACGATGGACGTGATTGATTCTAAGAAAAAAAGGACAGCAGCTGTAAAATTAATGGCTGCTCTTGTCATATTTGTCACTTTGCGGTGTAGCAGCGCATGGCAACATGAGAACATGCTCTTCTCGCGCTTGTAACACATACATGACATAATATATCTATCTTCACGAGCGACATCTAAAACAGCTTAATGCAGAGGATTACCAATTTATCAGGCATATATATATAGTCTGCGGTGTGATATAACACACAGAATGATAACGCTATAAAATCCAAAGTAAAAGTAATACACAATAGCAGTCGAGTCTTCTTAATCACGCATGGAGATAGAAGAATTATTCGAGATCACAACACAAACTCGCTTGGAAGCATAGCAATCCACCAGACGCATATCCCGCAAAAGAGACAACCTCCAAATTCAGGTACTCTTCCCCCATGTATTCTGCATCAACCATCAAAGGGTATAGTTCAGAAATGAAAGAAAAAGAAACGAGTGGCTAGTTGTAAAAAAGGTTATTTCTCTCCTCTGCGTCTAAGGAACTTACAATGCGTGGTGATCTTCCAACTCTGATTATCTCCGTTGTTCCACTGCCAGAGCACAATAGTTGTGCCATCATGAACGCCGCCGGATAATTGGTCACTCCATGAAAAGCATCCAAATTCAGGTGAACATTGTTAACCATCCTTACGGCTCTGTAACCATCGCCAAGTTCCTTGCTCTCCGTCCACAGAACAGATGCATCAAGCTGCTCTGGATTATAGGGCGCCAGCTGCACCTGCAGATTACCAAAAGTGCAAATCATGAGAACCTCCAGGAATTGAACCAAACCCAACAATTGGCTAAAAAATACACATGTCGAGATGAAACTCAAGTTGAGGGAACGAAAGTTAAGGCTCAGTGCAAACAGGCTTTTTCACAGAAGCTGAAAGACAATGCTGACTTTAGAGGGCAGTCGACCTTTTCAGTAGTGTCCACGTTGGCACTCATAAAGGCAAAAACGCAAGAAAATGTTCAAGCATCGAAAAAGGTACTAAAATGGTAGCCAGAATAGCCAGAATGAAAAACAACTTATGCCTCAAGAAGAATTCTTTTGGAACCACGACCAGTCTGAGTTACCAAAAATGAAACCGAATCAGAGGATCGTGGTGACAACAACCGAACGGAAGATAAACAAATGTTCAGATATAGCTTATAATGAGCCATTTTGAGATTAACGTTAGTTTCTATGACACACTAGAATGACAAACTTCTGTTCGTGAAGTCACTCACAGAATCTAGACAAGTATAAAAAAACGATAATTTAGAAGTTATAGCACTGTTAAAACGAATGGCTAGTAATTTGATCAATCCAATGCCTGAATCTCCAAAGTTTATCATGCAAGTCAATACAAGGCAACATCCATAGTCATGATTCCTGGCTATCAGAGCCGACAATAATTGGAAGACTGCAATCTTCTTTTGGTCGAACAAGGAGAACAAACTTGACAGCTCTGTTGACCAATGAGATTGATGATGGGCTAATGTATCATGGTCACCGAAATACGACTCGCACGAAAGTGATATTTGGCTTATAACTAGTCTCATGAGCTTTTCTTCTGCTCTACAGCCCAGATTATGCGAATAGATCATTCTTCCTATCCTAATTTGCAGCTCGAACGGGTGTCCTATAATTGCAGAGGTTTCAGATTTGAATATCTAGAGAGACAAACTCACCGGGTGAGAGGCTCCAACAGAGTGCTTGATGGCCTCACCAGTGGCCTTGTTGACCAGAGAAAAGCAGGGAGAACCCTCTTCATCCTTGACTCTGGTGCTGAACTTCTCATCCTTGTACCACTTCTGATCAAATGAAATCATACAAGCCACTCCACATCACCAAAAGAATTAAAGAATAAAAACCATCACTCACACGACGGAAAAAAAAAAGAAAGTCAAACAACACTCAAACAAGCTCAGAAACGCTCAAATTAGGCAGATCAGACCAAACCCCCGTAAAAAAAAGGCTATCGAGTTGAATATATTCTACAGAACCAAAGATCAAGGTTCGGGGGGGACAGGCGAAAGCAAAGCAAAACGACATACTTGATAAGGATCACTGGAGTCGGAGGGTGCAAGAACGAGTTTTGAGTCCTTGATAGCGAGAGAATAATTGGGGTTGGCCTTGCAGAAAACGTTGTAAGTGAGCTTGTAGGCGAAGTAAGAGGCCAGAGCTTCACCGCCGTGAGCCACGTGCGGTGGGTACGGGTAAGCAGAATACTCGGTTGATCCTTGAGGAAATATCTGAGGCGGCGGAGGGTAGGGGGAGGGGTAAGCGGACGGGGAGGCTGGCCGTAGACGTAGGGCGGGAGGGTGGTTCCGGGTGGCGGGTAGGGCAGGTTTCTTCGGGACTCCTCGTCGTCGTTGTCGCCGTCGCGTTTGTGGTGGTGTCCGTGAGTGTGATGACCATATGGGAACTCCATTGTCGTCCGCTTCGGAGTCAGTGTAGATCACTCGATCTCTCGCACGGTCGATCAAGGTGGCGAGCTTTGTGATGTCCGAACGGCAGGTGATCGTTCATTCTGAAGTGAGGCCGGACGGTTTGACTTTTATGAGGGGGAATTTCTCCCTTCGTAGCTTATGATCTATTGTCTCATCTGAATCCCTCGTGATCAACGATTATAATTTATTTGATATATCGAAATTAGGTCCGGATGAATATTTTTCCAACCGAACGGGTGATTTTGACTCGATAAAAGGAACTTAGCATTAAAACTTCTGGTGTTGCTTAACATAGTCAATACCGGTTGAACTAATCAAAAGAATTATGTATAATTTATGTAGTTAAATATGAATGTAACTAAATGTATTATCATTTCTGTGTATTAGAAATGACACATCTTTAATCTGGTTATTTAACAAATGCCTTAGAAAATATTTTAAAATTAAATTCTTTATTTCTTTTCATGTAATATATGCAATATTCAATATTCCTTATCTATGTGTGCTTTAATAGGGAGAATTGTCCAAAAAATCGTAAATTTATTATACGACGGTCAATTCGAGTCATAAACTTTTTAATTGTGTGAATTTAGTTATGAATGTTGTTGTCTCTTAACAATACTTCGAAGGGGTAAGATGTGTACAATTGGAATGGACATTTGTTAGATCATCGAGTACGGTGATTAAATGGGATCTTCTTTGCATAAGAAATTGTTATATATAATACATAATTTTTCTTTCTATGTACATAAGGAAATACACGTATTTGTCGCAAAGATAATATAATTCACAAAGCAACAGTTATTCTTATCTTCACATAAGAGCGAAGTGTTTGATGAAACCTCTCGGGAAACTTCTCCTTTCTTTTATAAATGTTTTGCCAATTGGAATTTTCTTTTTATTATTGACAAAAGATTATATCAAACCCTAGTTAGCCGCCTCCCCCAATCCGGGCCACTTGGTACGAGGTTTATGGCCAGTGGTTTTAACTTCGACCTTCTCGGTCCTAAGGTGACAAATGGCCACTGGGAAGAGGCTTTGAGCCGTCCATGTTGGGTAGCCAAACACGACATAAAATATTGATAGTTTGGCATAGAAATTGGTAATGCATTTCCCATCTTTCTTGCGCACAGTTGTCATGTCAAATTCAATGAGCATACATATAATAATGGAGTTGTTAGCTGGGTTGTTGAAAGGTTTTCATCGCGAGATAATCAACGATTTCAACTAGGTAGAGATTAGCAACTAATCTTAATGAAATTACCAATTGAGTCTTAGATTGATTGTATTTATGTCAATTCAACTTTAAAATTTTTAATTTCACCAATTTAATTCTATCGAAATGCTAATTTGACTTGATGCGTAGAATTTAACTCGAAACTTTTAGTATTGCTCAATATAGCAACACATGTTGAACCCGATCAAATAATTATATATAATTTAAGTAGTTAATTATAAATGTAACTAAAGTGTCTTATTATTTTCACCTATTAGAGACAACACATTTTTAATAATACGACACATTTTTGATCTTATTGTTTAATAAATGCCTTATAGAAAAATTCTGAAATTAAGTTCTTTATTTTTTTTTTTTTTCACGTGGGTACGAGGTTTATGAGCTGATACTTTCTTGGGGAGCCAAACACGACATGAAATATTAATAGCTTGACATAGAAATGGGTGATGCATCCCCATCTGTCCTCCGCACGGTTGTCATGTCAAATTCGATGAGCATAAAATAAGGGAGTTGGTACAAGGGCCTCACCAGCAGTTTTAAAAAATTACAAAAATTATTTATATTAGCATTGGGCGTGTTAAGTAAAAAAATTAACATCAATATTAGTGATTTATAATCAAAATTGATTAGAATAATTCAATTAACAAATTGTCAAAAAGTTTAAAACTAAATTGACTAGATTGAATTTATAAAAGTGCAATAAGTTTATTTTTATTCATGAAATTTTCCATTTTCAGAAGTGATCAAAGTTTGATTGAACGTGATTGATGGCCGATTGATATTGAAAATTTGTATTTCTATCAAAAGTAAAAGGAATCTAATATGCATGAAAGGCTAGGGGCTTTGCCAAAACTCAAATTGCTAAATAATGCATTAATAATAAATTGAAAACAACAACGCATGAAATTTTAGCAATTAAAAAATGGCTTACATTCTTGGAGGTTACACTTTCTTGATGACCGAAACCAAACCTATATTGCTAATAAAGATGATTGAAGTATGTAGAGAAAGTAAAAGACACATAAAATACAAATGGAAAGCTTTTATAGTCAATGACAAGTATTTAAACCAAGAAGTCTAATTTCTATCATAATTCAACTTCACACTCGAGCAAAATCAATCAAAATCGATCTTTTAGGAATGATATTCACATTTTCATGTTTTCATAATTGAAATTTGAAAAGTTGTGCTTCTATTTATGCATTTTTCTCGATTCTTCCCGCATCTTTAAATGATCGGTTTCATTATGAATTCCACTATTTTTTAATAAGAATCTCTAGCTGTCTTGATTTGTGCATACTCTAAGGCTAATTTCTAATTATCCCCTGATTCTTAGCTACTGTTACTCTTGACCAATGGATCCTTCTTTACTTAATCTTCAACTTATATACATGTTTTGAGTTAATCAATTGTCATGTACTTAAACTTTACCCCTGAAAAATTTATGATTGATGAACTTGTCAAGCAATTCATTTAAAAAATAAAGTGAGTTGTCATAGCCTGGTCGAGTCCGATTAATTTCTTTACATTGGGCCCAACTCTTGGATCTGGCGTAGAGGACAAGTCAATCTTTTCCCCATGTAAAGCAAAGAGACATTATTAAAAGCAAAAAAAATCTTTGCAATCAGAAACGAGGCACGTACTTGTCATAGTCAACATGAAGTGTAAGATGCCCGAGGGCTCTGAGCATATTTCGACTTGCGTGAGCGATCCCGACGAGGATTGGTGGTCGGCCACGTGCTGTCCGTCAACGTCTCTTGGATACGACGAGGCTCATATGACTTTTTATCTGGTTTCTCATGCAACATGGGGAGGAATAAGTGGACATTGAGCAAAAGGAAGGTTTTACTTTGGGACAATAAATACCGGGGAGGCAAGTCCAATAACATCATGATGATTTTGCCCGGTGCATGCTTTGTGGAGTTCACTTGACATAAAGAGATCACACCATTACGTCCACTTTCGAACCGCCGGCCAAACGCAGAGAATATAGGAACTTAAAATCGAATGGACCGACGGTATTGTAGTGCTCTACATACGTATTCCACCATTTGTCCTTTTCAATTGCTGATATAATGCAAAATTCTCGATTACTTTTATGATACGGCAGGCCAAAATCCAGCAAGAAACTTAGATGCGGGTCCACCCGAAATAGTATATAAATGGCAATTAGTACTAGAACTCTTGATGTTTAGGCCAATTAAATTTAAAGGGCTAAAAATTTCGTGCTTATTTCGTGCTCTGGCGTGGCTTAGGACTCGGACCCAGAAATTTCTTTTAAGGCCTCGAACTCGGACTTGCGTACTTATTTCGTACTCTGTCTTGGTTTAGGATTCGGACCCAGAAATTTCTTTTAGGGCCTTGAACTCGGACTTGCACAGTTCGGCCCGATGGAGTCGTCGAAGGAAAGCCTCGCTCTGCCTTAGCAACAGAGCAATGTACTTCCTCACCTACCAAACGGACATGCAGCCTCTAATTATGGCTGAAGAGTCTGTCCTTGGAACTACTCATGAAGATAGAAGATAGAAGCTCCGCGAGACATCGAACACCTGATGTCCAGCTCCCAGAATCAATGCTCGAAAGCCTAATTTTTAAATGATCTCAACCCACCTTTGAAACGAAATCAAGTCCAAAGAAACTCAAGACTATGGTGGGCGATCGGATGTGTAAACACGTGAGAGACGATCAAGTCAGCTGAGAAAAACGATGGACGTGATTGATTCTAAGAAAAAAAGGACAGCAGCTGTAAAATTAATGGCTGCTCTTGTCATATTTGTCACTTTGCGGTGTAGCAGCGCATGGCAACATGAGAACATGCTCTTCTCGCGCTTGTAACACATACATGACATAATATATCTATCTTCACGAGCGACATCTAAAACAGCAATGCGAGAGGATTACCAATTTATCAGGCATATATATATAGTACGCGGTGTGATATAACACACGAGAATGATAACGCTATAAAATCCAAAGTAAAAAGTAATGTGATAGCAGTCGAGTCTTCTTAATCACGCATGGAGATAGAAGAATTATTCGAGATCACAACACAAACTCGCTTGGAAGCATAGCAATCCACCAGACGCATATCCCGCAAAAGAGACAACCTCCAAATTCAGGTACTCTTCCCCCATGTATTCTGCATCAACCATCAAAGGGTATAGTTCAGAAATGAAAGAAAAAGAAACGAGTGGCTAGTTGTAAAAAAGGTTATTTCTCTCCTCTGCGTCTAAGGAACTTACAATGCGTGGTGATCTTCCAACTCTGATTATCTCCGTTGTTCCACTGCCAGAGCACAATAGTTGTGCCATCATGAACGCCGCCGGATAATTGGTCACCATGAAAAGCATCCAAATTCAGGTGAACATTGTTAACCATCCTTACGGCTCTGTAACCATCGCCAAGTTCCTTGCTCTCCGTCCACAGAACAGATGCATCAAGCTGCTCTGGATTATAGGGCGCCAGCTGCACCTGCAGATTACCAAAAGTGCAAATCATGAGAACCTCCAGGAATTGAACCAAACCCAACAATTGGCTAAAAATACACATGTCGAGATGAAACTCAAGTTGAGGGAACGAAAGTTAAGGCTCAGTGCAAACAGGCTTTTTCACAGAAGCTGAAAGACAATGCTGACTTTAGAGGGCAGTCGACCTTTTCAGTAGTGTCCACGTTGGCACTCATAAAGGCAAAAACGCAAGAAAATGTTCAAGCATCGAAAAAGGTACTAAAATGGTAGCCAGAATAGCCAGAATGAAAAACAACTTATGCCTCAAGAAGAATTCTTTTGGAACCACGACCAGTCTGAGTTACCAAAAATGAAACCGAATCAGAGGATCGTGGTGACAACAACCGAACGGAAGATAAACAAATGTTCGAGATATAGCTTATAATGAGCCATTTTTGAGATTAACGTTAGTTTTACATGACACACTAGAATGATAAAACATTCGTGAAGTCATTTCACTGAGAATCTGACAAGTATAAAAAACGATAATTTAGAAGTTATAGCACTGTTAAAACGAATGGCTAGTAATTTGATCAATCCAATGCCTGAATCTCCAAAGTTTATCATGCAAGTCAATACAAGGCAACATCCATAGTCATGATTCCTGGCTATCAGAGCCGACAATAATTGGAAGACTGCAATCTTCTTTTGGTCGAACAAGGAGAACAAACTCGACAGCTCTGTTGACCAATGAGATTGATGATGGGCTAATGTATCATGGTCACCGAAATACGACTCGCACGAAAGTGATATTTGGCTTATAACTAGTCTCATGAGCTTTTCTTCTGCTCTACAGCCCAGATTATGCGAATAGATCATTCTTCCTATCCTAATTTGCAGCTCGAACGGGTGTCCTATAATTGCAGAGGTTTCAGATTTGAATATCTAGAGAGACAAACTCACCGGGTGAGAGGCTCCAACAGAGTGCTTGATGGCCTCACCAGTGGCCTTGTTGACCAGAGAAAAACAGGGAGAACCCTCTTCATCCTTGACTCTGGTGCTGAACTTCTCATCCTTGTACCACTTCTGATCAAATGAAATCATACAAGCCACTCCACATCACCAAAAAGAATTAAAGAATAAAAACCATCACTCACACGACGGAAAAAAAAAAGAAAGTCAAACAACACTCAAACAAGCTCAGAAACGCTCAAATTAGGCAGATCAGACCAAACCCCCGTAAAAAAAAAGGCTATCAAGTTGAATATATTCTACAGAACCAAAGATCAAGGTTCGGGGGCGACAGGCGAAAGCAAAGCAAAACGACGTACTTGATAAGGATCACTGGAGTCGGAGGGTGCAAGAACGAGTTTTGAGTCCCTGATAGCAAGAGAATAATTGGGGTTGGCCTTGCAGAAAACGTTGTAAGTGAGCTTGTAGGCGAAGTAAGAGGCCAGAGCTCCACCGCCGTGAGCCACGTGCGGCGGGTACGGGTAAGCAGAATACTCGGTTGATCCTTGAGGAAACATCTGAGGCGGTGGAGGGTAGGGGGAGGGGTAAGCGGACGGGGAGGCAAGTGCGAGGTGTGGTACACGCTGGACGGCGGAGGAGGAGGGGGAGGCTGGCCGTAGACGTAGGGCGGGAGGGTGGCTCCGGGTGGCGGGTAGGGCAGGTTTCTTCGGGACTCCTCGTCGTCGCCATCACCGTCGCGTTTGTGGTGGTGTCCGTGAGTGTGATGACCATATGGGAACTCCATTGTCGTCCGCTTCGGAGTCAGTGTCGATCACTCGATCTCTCGCACGGTCGCTCAAGGTGGCGAGCTTTATGATGTCCAAACGGCAGTTGATCGTGCAATCTGAAGTGAGACCGGACGGTTTGACTTTTACGAGGGGGAATTTCTCCCTTCGTATCTTATGATCTATTGCCTCATCTGAATCCCTCGTGATCAACAATTATAATTTATTTGATATATTGAAATTAGGTCCGGATGAATTTTTTCCAATCGAAAGGGTGATTTTGACTCGATAAAAGGAACTTAGCATTAAAACTTCTGGTGTTGCTTAATATAGTCAACACCGGTTGAACTAATTAAAAGAATTATGTATAATTTATGTAGTTAATTATGAATATAACTAAATGTATTATCATTTCCGTGTGTTAGAAATGACACATCTTTAATCTAGTTATTTAACAAATGCCTTAGAAAATATTTTAAAATTAAATGCTTTATTTCTTTTCCATGTAATATATGCAATATTCAATATTCTTTATCTATGTGTGCTTTAATGGGAAGAATTGTCAAAAAAATCGTAAATTTATTATACGGCCACTAATTCAATTCTGAACTTCTCAATTGTACGAATTAAGTTATAAACATCATCATCTCGTAACTATATTTCAAAGGGGTGGAATGTGTACGATTGGAATGAAATTTGTTAGATTATCGAATCCAGTGATCAAATGGGATCTTCTTTGCATAAGAAATTATTATATATAATACATAATTTTTCTTTCTATGTACATAAGGAAGCACACGTATTTGTCGCAAAGATAATATAATTCACAAAGCAACAGTTATTCTTATCTTCACATAAGAGCGAAGTGTTTGATGAAACCTCTCGGGAAACTTCTCCTTTCTTTTATAAATGTTTTGCCAATTGGAATTTTCTTTTTATTATTGACAAAAGATTATATCAAACCCTAGTTAGCCGCCTCCCCCAATCCGGGCCACTTGGTATGAGGTTTATGGCCAGTGGTTTTAACTTCGACCTTCTCGGTCCTAAGGTGACAAATGGCCACTGGGAAGAGGCTTTGAGCCGTCCATGTTGGGTAGCCAAACACGACATAAAATATTGATAGTTTGGCATAGAAATTGGTGATACATTTCCCATCTTTCTTGCGCACAGTTGTCATGTCAAATTCAATGAGCATACATATAATAAGGGAGTTGTTAGCTGGGTTGTTGTAAGGTTGTCATCGCGAGATAATCAACGATTTCAACTAAGTAGAAATTAGCAACTAAATCTTAATGAAATTACCAATTGAGTCTTAGATTGATTGTATTTATGTCAATTCAATTTTAAAATTTTTAATTTCACCAATTTAGTTCTATCGAAATGCTAATTTGACTTGATGCGCAGAACTTAACTCGAAGCTTTTGGTATTGCTCAATATAGCAACACCTGTTGAACTGATCAAATAATTATATGTAATTTAAGTAGTTAATTATAAATGTAACTAAAAAATGTCTTATTATTTTCACGTATTAGAGACGACACATTTTTAATCTTATTGTTTAACAAATGCCTTATAAAAAATTCTGAAATTAAATTCTTTATTTATTTTTTCATGTGATACTTCTGATACTTTCTTGGTACGAGGTTTATGAGCTGATACTTTCTTGGGGAGCCAAACACGACATGAAATATTAATAGTTTGACACAGAAATGGGTGATGCATCCCCATCTGTCCTCCGCACGGTTGTCATGCCAAATTCGATGAGCATAAAATAAGGGAGTTGGTACAAGGGCCTCACCAGCAATTTTAAAAAATTACAAAAATTATTTATATAAGCATTGGGTGTGTTAAGTAAAAAAATTAACATCAGTATTAGTGATTTCCGATAAAAATTAATTAGAATAATTCAATTAGCAATTGTCAAAAAGTTTAAGACTAAATTGACTAGATTAAATATATAAAAGTGCAATAAGTTTATTTTTATTCGTGAAATTTTCCCTTTTCAGAAGTGATCAAAGTTCGATTGAACGTGATTAATGGCCGATCGATATTGATAAATTTTATTTCTATCAAAAGTAAAAGGAATCTAATATGCATGAAAGACTCAAGGGCTTTGCCAAAACTCAAACTGCTAAATAATGCATTAATAATAAATTGCAAACAACAACACATGAATTTTAGCAATTCAAAAATGGCTTACATTCTTGGAGGTTACACTTTCTTGATGACCAAAACCAAACCTATATTGCTAATGAAGATGATTGAAGTATGTAGAGAAAGTAAAAGACACATAAAATACAAATGGAAAGCTTTTATAGTCAAAGACAAGTATTTAAACCAAGAAGTCTAATTTCTATCATAATTCAACTTCACACTCGAGCAAAATCAATCAAGATCGATCTTTGAGGAATGATATTCACATTTTCATGTTTTCATAGTCGAAATTTGAAAAGTTATGCTTCTATTTATGCATTTTTCTTGATTCTTCCCGTATCTTTAAATGAGCGGTTTCATTATGAATTCCACTATTTTTCAATAAGAATCTCTAATTGTCTGGATTTGTGCATACTCTAAGGCAATTTCTAACTATCCCCTTATCCTTAGCTACTGTTACTCTTGACCAATGGATCCTTCTTTACTTAATCTTCAACTTATATACATGTTTCGAGTCAATCGATTGTCATGTACTTAAACTTTACCCCTTGAAAATTGATGATTGATGGACTTGTGAAGCAATTCATTTTAAAAAATAAAGTGAGTTGTCATAGCCTGGTTGAGTCCCATTAATTTCTTTACAATTGGGCCCAACTCTTGGATCTGGGGTAGAGGACAAGTCGATCTTTTCCCCATGTACGCAAAGAGACATTATTAAAAGCAAAAAAAATCTTTGCAATCAGAAACGAGGCACGTACTTGTCATAGTCAACATGAAGTGTAAGATGCCCGAGGGCTCTGAGCATATTTCGACTTGCGTGAGCGATCCCGACGAGGATTGGTGGTCGGCCACGTGCTGTCCGTCAATGTCTCTTGGATACGACGAGGCTCAGATGACTTTTTATCTGGTTTCTCATGCAACTTGGGAAGGGATAAGTGAGAACATGAACCTGAGCAAATCCCTAAAAGGCTTAGTCACTCCAAGGAGAACTTGGCAGGAGTGAGAGTCCCCAGGTGGCTGGTTATGGGAGGATTCGTGAAAAATCCTCCCCCATGGGCTCTCCGCGCCAATCCTCATGGTTCGCCCAGAGGAAAGGATCCCACTGGTGACCCGTGATGCCTACACCAGCTAACGACTGGTCGTGGTACAGGGAATGATCCAAGCCGGGGGTTAACAAACCCCCGGGCGGCGTGCGCGGTTTTCATTTGGGACAATAAATACTGGGGAACTCATCCCACGGTGGACGAGATTTTGCGCCTCGTTCCTCAACTAGCAGAAAAGAGATTTGAAACTTTTCGCCCCCATTGCACGACTCACCTGTGGCTTGTGGGAGGTGGGTCCGTGCGAGTCGCCTCGGGTTTATGCCGTCAATTGCCGGCTATACGGCAGTTCCCAGGTCACAAAAAAAAAATAATAATAATAAATAAATAAATACCGGGGAGGCAAGTCCGAGAACATGATGATGATTTTGCCCAATGCATGCTTTGTGGAGTTCACTTGACATAAAGACATCACACCATACGTCGACTTTCGAACCACCGGCCAAATGCAGAGAATAGAGAAACTTGAAATCGAATGGACCAACGGTATTGTAGTGCTCTACATACATATTCCACCATTTGTCCTTTTCAATTGCTGACATAATGCAAAATTTTCTTTTACTTTTATGATACGGCAGGCCAAAATTCAGCAAGAGAGTTAGATGCGGGTCCACCCGAAATTGTATATAACTTGGCAATTAGTACTAGAACTCTTGATGTTTAGGCCAATTAAATTTAAAGGGCTAAAAATTGACGAAGAACAGTTTGAACCTTTTCATTAGGCCCCTTGTTCACAACATCGGAGCTACTTATCCGAAGCCCATATGCTTATTTTGTGGCTATCTTCCCCCGACAGCCTCCTTAGCTCCCAGATAAATATTTGTCTTTCCCACCAAGATAGAAATATTTCCAAATTTTCACAACATTGAACCTCTTTTTTTTTTTTTTACGGGTTCCTGGGTCACCAAAAAAAAAAAAAAAAAAAAAGGTAGTTCGACATATGTAGTAACTAAATATTTTGTTTTCGGCAAGAGGACTCAGACTAGTAATGGTGTATGTCAAACTGATAAAATCACAGATAAAATGGCCCTGCTGTAAAGTTAATCTCTCCCACACGCTCTTGATCTCCCTGCTTTGTATTCCCAGCACAAAGAATCCATCAAAGATGCCTTGGCTTTTCCTGAAGCGCGATTCGGCGAAGACATAGCAGGCCTAATAGATGAGGTCATTGACAAGAGTCAGAGGGAGTTCCTCACGGCTAGACCTCCTCCAACGTCAGCATGCTGTCGTGGAGAAGCATAGACCGAAGATGAAGAAAGAGGAGTAGACGAAGACGATGACGTGGATGCCTCGGCTTCTGCTCAAGTGCGATTCGGAATGGAGCCATTGAGGAAAGTTATAGGGAGTTCCTCCAACTGCCAGACTTCCAATGTTGTCGATGGAGCAGCAGACCTTGAAGATGAAGAAGGAGGAGAAAAAGAAAGACGACGATATGCTCAAATGCGATTTGGCAAAGATATTGTAGGCCCAAGAGATGAAGCGACTGATGAAAGTTACGGGGAGTTCCTTCGACCGCCGAACCTCCAATGTCTGTACACTGTCGATGGAGCAACTGCCCCCAAAGACGAAGGAGGAGGAGGAGAAGATGATTCCAACTACGAACGGAAGATGACCAGGACTGTGTGGAGTACATTGACGTTGCCGGCGAAAGCAAAGATGCCTCGGCTTCTGCTCAAGCGTGATTCAACGAAGAAGAACAAGAATGGAAGGATTAACATGTGTGTTCTTTAGGTGGATCTGGGGTCGCCCGTGGCAATGATTCTAAGGTCAGCTAGTGCAATCGGGGCAAGATCAACGGTGTCTTTTGCTCTATATGTGCGGACGCTTGGACCAACGATGACGATCATCGCATCTGTATGTTTCCGCATCCTCTGCTCTTTCCACTGTACCAGAACTCAGATCACTCGAAACGTACTATTGGTGTGGAATTAGATGCGTAATCGATGCAGTAATTAGAGGCATATTCATTAGTAAACGTAGTTGCTCGTTTGACAAGTGCAGTTATCTTCCTTGTGGCCACATTTATGGCACGTCCCGCATCAAGAAATGGCTAAAAGGAACTCCGGAGAGGTTTTCCCTATCCCTTTCGTTTGTATACATACTCTGATTCGTTAGTGCACTTTTTTTCAACGCTTATGCTCGTTCTTCGATCTATCCATTATTGTCGTCTATGCAGCAGTATGTGCAAATTGAAGGGTGTGAGAACTTTTTGCGTCGTGCTTTGCAACAGCAGATAGTGACATGCTTAGAAGGATGAAAATAAGCTTACTTGAATTGACAAGCTTCTTCTTTTTTTGCAGAAAGCCGATTCCTCGAGGCCGAATGTGCTTCTGTTGATAAGAAGCTACATATGATTCCACGAATCAGCTGAGAAAACGCTCAACACGATCAATTTCACAGAAACTGGCAGCAGCTGTAAAATTCAACTGCCGCTCCTGTCATATTTGTTGCTTTGTCATGCCGCTTTGTGGTGCAGCAGCACATGGAAGCATGAGAGCATGCTTAATGCGGAGGATTACTAATTCACAAAGCATATATATAGTCTGCGGAGTAATAACACACAGAATGATAACACTATAACATCCAAAGTGAAAGTAATACACAAAAGTAGTTGAGTCTTAATCACACATGGAGATACAACCAATATCCGAGATCACAACACAAACTCACATGGAAGCACAACAATCCACCAAACCGCATATCCTGCAAATAAGACGCAACCTCCAAATTCAGGTACTCTTCCCCCGTGTATTCTGCATCAACCATCAAAGGGTATAGTTCAGAAATGAAAGACAAAGAAACAAGTCGCAAGTCACAAGAAGGTTATTCCTCTCCTCTGCGTCTAAGAAACTTACAATATGGGGTGATCTTCCATCTCTGATTATCTCCTTTGTTCCACTGCCAGAGCACAATAGTTGTGCCATCATGAACGCCTCCGGATTTTGCGTCAGCATGAAAAGCATCCAGATTCAGGCGAACGTTGTTAACCATCCTTACGGTTCTGTAACCATCGTCTAGGATCTTGCCCGCTGTCCACAGAACAGATGCATCAAGCTGCTCTGGATTATAGGATACCAGCTGCACCTGCAGATTACCAAAATTGCAGATCTTAGATCTGACAAAAATCTGCAGCTCTGATACCAACAATATTTAGAGAGCTAACTAAGGCTTAAGTTAAGCTGTTTATTGGACTTCAAAGTGGGTCTGCCCCTCACTAAGGTCTAGTTACAATGTGCATATATCCTAATCCAAATATATATCAACCCTTTGTCCGTCTCCTGGTGAGGAAGCAAGCAGTATAAACAAATCTTGGGAACCTCTAATAGTTGAACCAAACCGCAATTGGCTCAAAAATACACAAGTCGAGATGAAGCCCAGGTTGAGGCAACGAAAGTGAACGCTCAGTGCAAACAAGCTTTTATACAAAAGCTGAAAGATATTGCTGACTTTAGAGTGCGGTCGACCTTTTCAGTAGTGTCCAAGTTAGCACTCATAAAGGCAAAAACGCAAGACAATGATCAGGCAGTAAAAAAGGTACTAAGATGATAGCCAGAAGAAAAAATGGAATTATGCCACAAGAAGAATTCTTTCAGAACCACAACCAGTCTAACAATTAGTCACTGAGAATTGAACCAAAGCAGAGGATCATTGCGATAACAATTGAACAGAAGATAAACGACTGTTTAGCATACAATGAGCCATTTTGAGATGAACCTCAGTTTCAATGACATTCAAATTCTAGGGAAACTTAGACAATGACACACTTCAGTTGGTGAAGTTATGCACAGAATCTAGACAAGTTCAGAAAAATTATAATTTAGAAATCACGCAGCAGCTAAAGCGAATGACTAGTAATTTGAGCAAAATTAACGCCTAAATTTCCAAAGTTCATCATGCAAGTTGATACAAGGCAACACCCGTAGTCATGATTCCCAGCTATTGGAGCCAATAATAATTGTAAGACCGCAATCTTCTTTTGCTTGCCCAAGGAGAACAAACTTGAGAGCTCTGTCGACCAATGAGATTGACCACGCTTGGATGAGCTAAAGTATCATGGTCACCGAGATATAACTCACAGGCAAATGATAGTTGGCTTATGACTAGTCTCACAAGCTTTTCTTCTACTCTACAGCCCAATAGATCATTTTTCCTATTCTAATTGCAGCTCGCACAGATATCCTATAATTGCAGAGGTTTCGGATTTAAATATCTAGAGAGACAAACTTACCGGGTGAGAGGCTCCGACAGAGTGCTTGATGGCCTCACCAGTGGCCTTGTTAACCAGAGAAAAGCAGGGAAACCCGTCTTCATCCTTAACTCTGGTGCTGAACTTCTCATCCTTGTACCATTTCTGAAGCAATCAAATCATACAAGCCACTCCACATCATTAAAAGAATTAAAGAATAAAAAACCATCACTCACATAACGAACAAAGCTGTCAAACGACACTCAGACAAGCTCAGAAACGCTCAAATTAGGTAGATCAAACCAAACCTACATAAAAAAAGCCATCAACTTGAAATATCCAACAGAACCAAAGACCAAGATTCGAGGGTGACAGGCGAAAGGCAAAGCAAAACAACATACTTGATAAGGATCGCTGGAGTCGGAGGGTGCAAGAATGACTTTTGAGTCCCTAATGGTGAGAGAATAATTGGGCTCGGCCTTGCAGTAAACTTTGTATGTGGGCTTGTTGGCGAAATAAGAGCCGAGAGCTCCGCCACCGGAAGCATCAGCGGCATCGGCGGGATCATATTCAGACTGGTGATGGGTGTGATGATGGAGGAAAGAAGGCAGATGGGGGCGGTAAGAATGGTGGTCGGTCTCGCTCGGCTCATCGACCTCGTGAGCCACGTGCTCGAAGGTCGCCGACGGCGGCGGTGGCGGGTAATCGGAGTACTCGGCCGATCCTTGAGAAAACCTCTGAGGCGGTGGAGGATAACCGGAGGCGAAATCGTCCCCGGGCGGAGGGTAATCGGGCGGGGGAGCGGAGTGCGAGGTGTGGTACACGTTGGACCGCGGAGGCGGGGGCGGGCCGAAGTCGTCGTCGCGGCCGCCACCGTAGAAGGGCGGGCGGGGAGGGGGAGGCTGGCCGTAGACGTCGGGCGGGAGGGCGGATCCGGGCGGCGGGAAGGGCCGGTTTCGTGGGGATCCGCCGCCGTCGTCGTAGCCGTCGCCGTCGTCGTCGTCTCTCCGGTGGTGTCGGTGGGAGTGATGACCGAACGGGTACTCCATTTCCGTCGGGGTCGGTGCCGATCTCTCGATCAAAGTTGGAGAGCTTTTTGTGTTCGTTTGATCTGAAGTTAAGGCCTGACTGTCTGAATGGATGAATAACCTCCTCTTTCTTTGTGCAGATTATTTTCCTTTTTTCTTTTCTTTTCCCCTGTTTTTTTTACCTTTTTGGGATTTGCAAAAAGCTAAGCACGGGAATTTCTCCCTTCATATCGATGTATCGATGTGTACGAATCGCATGAGATCAACGGCTGTAGTTTATTTGATCCGAAAGGCTAATTTTAATTCGATGAGCTAAGGACATTATGAAAAGCAATAATGTTTCGACTCATAAATGAAACGTACGATATTTATAATTAACGTGTAAGTTTTAGATAAGAGATCTTTTGATGAGGGATGGTCCACGTGCTCTGCTGTCGATTTCTCTTTGCGATGCAAAAGAGACTCAGATTGCAACTTGGGGAGTTATAAGTGGACCGTGAGCAAAAAGATGGGCATTACACCAGGACAATTAATTAAAACCGAGGCACGCAAGGTCAAATTGTACCTTTGCCGAATATTGAAAATCAAAGGCCAGTAAGGCCAGCATTTAATGGGGATAACGCTAGGCCATAATGTTATTCCACCACTTGGTGGGAATAGCGAGTCCATTGATGGTTTGTCTAGCAACCAATTAAATAATTCCGATTTTATTTCTTATTTTTAAAAAAAGAATACAATTTTGTTTGATAAATTTTTTATTTCGGGAATAGGTTTGGAACAAAATCAAAGAATAGAAAAAAATTATTTTTTTTATTCTCGAGAATAACTTTAGAATCAAACCAACCTATTTTTTTTCTTTTTTTTTTTTCTTCTTTTCTCTTCTCCTTCTTTTATTCCTCTTCCTCCTCGTCAATCATTGGCCACCATCGCTCGCTCGTCACCACCGTCGTCGCCTCACCATTGCCAGCGATCGGCTGAACGAGGTTCGACAACCTCGTCGAAGACTTGCTTGGCCATTGCAAGGCTCAACTTTGCTAGCCTCGCCCAACAAGTGCAAACTTGACCTCGCCAATAACTAAGCAAACTCGGCCTCACCAAATTCGGGCAAGGTTGACCTCGCCTAGGGCCTTGCCAGGTCATCATTAGGTTGCCCTTGCCTTGGCTGGCAATGCCAACCTAGCAATGGCCTAGTGAGGCCAAGTCTTGCCGAGGGTCGACGACATTTCGAAGAAGTCACCGGCCCTCATTTGGTTGGTCGTTGGCCATGGCCGACAACTAAAGGTAGGAGAAGAAGAGAAAAGGAAAAAAAAAAGGAAAATGAAAGAAGATAAAAAGTAATAAAATTATTAAAAAATTAAAAGAAAATGGTTTGAGCTAGAAATTTTAAGAATCCTACCAAATGTATTTATATTCCAGAATTAGAAATTTTGGACTGTTATTAAACGTCTTTAAATGCTCAGAAACTAGAACATAATAAAAATAAATCATTTCTTGATAGAAATTATTATTGGGAACATAATGGTTACCAAATGCATCATAAATATCGACTTCGTGATTCCACCAAACGCACGGTACGTGCCATATCGACCTCAATTGCCAATGGATTATTTGGTAAGGCTGCCCTCCCTGCCAAGGGGTAGAATGATTAGCTCTTACAGGCACACAAGATCCTCATAGAGATGAGTGCATGACCTTCGACAAAAGGGCACCTATACTCGAAACCAATGCAGATGGGTAGGTAGAGAATACCTAAGAGCACAACAAACTGCCGGAGTGGTGATGCAGCACATCTACCTCGATGGAGGAGTTGCTAGGCCGATGTATTAGAAACCATACCCTGATTGGGTTGATAATCTCTAATAATTGAAGGATTACAAAATACTTTGCTACGGCGTGTTCATTGGTGAGTACGATTAGTCAACAATAGAACACATTAATAAATTTACAACCCAATGTGGTGATGCGAAGATGGCCATATGAAATTAAGGCTATTTCCTTTGTCATCGTCATAGACGGCCTTCACTTGGTTTGCCAGCTTACTGGCTAAATCTGTTCATAGTTGGAATGAGATGCAAGGTCAATTTCATGGCCAATTTTACAGAACGGTCCCTAAGGTGACGAAATCAAATTTAGCCAGCATTAGACAATGTAATAATGAGACGGTAGACCAATACAACGCTCAATTCAAGAAATTAAGGAATCGATGATTGTTTCTCTAAATAAAAAGGAAATTCCCGACCTGACGTTAAATGGCTTGACATTTTCCTTGAGAGATCGACTTGAGGGCTTCACTGATTTGTTTTCATTAACAACAAGTGCAGCAAAATATGAGAATCTCCAAAAATAAAAGGATGAAAAGCCATTTAAAGATTATAAAACAATGTGGCTTTGGTTGAAGGTGAAGATGATTCTTACAATGAAATCGACCAAGATGAGGCCATTAAAACAATGGTGGCCCAAATGATGCTCAACAAACCATATGTTTGTCAAGCCTTGAAACAAGCCCGAGTTAAAGAAACCACTAGAGCTATGGCAAAAGATACTCAGAGATATTCATTCGACGTGATGAAATTACATGAAATATCTTGTTTACTTTTAGAGGATGGTCTCATAAAATTAACCGGAGGTCTCAGACCATCTGATAACGAAGGAATGGCTAACCAAAGATATTGTAAGTGACACCATTAATGGAGTCATGACACAGCCAACTGTACTGTTTTTAGGCGAACGATCCAGGAGGCTATTCGCCAAAGGAAGATCAAGGGTGCCGATGAGAAAGATAAAAGGCAAAATGGAGGTTGATACTGATTTTTTCAGTCTGATGGTCGGTATGATGTCGGCAAAATACCGATCCTATCACGAGCAACATCTAAAACAGCTTAGTGCAGAGGATTACTAATCTACAGTGCATATATATATATATACATATATATATTGTCTGCGGTGTAATAACACACAGAATGATGACACTAGTCACACTACAACATCCAAAGCCAAAGTAATACACAGGAGTAATCAAGTCTTAATTACACATGGCGATACAAGCAGTATTCGAGATCACTACACGAACTCGCACGGAAGCATAACAATCCACCAAACCGCATATCCTGCAAGTAAGACGCAACATCCAAATTCAGGAACTCTGCCCCCATGTTTTGTTCTGCATCCACCGTCAAAATGGAATAGTTCAGAAATGAAAGACAAAGAAACAAGTCGCAAGTCGCAAGAAGGTTGGTCATTCCTCTGCTCTGCGTCTAAGAAACTTACAGTACGGGGTGATCTTCCATCTCTGGTTATCTCCTTTACTCCACTACCAGAGCACAATGGTTGTGCCATCATGGACGCCTCCGGATTTCTTGTCACCGTGAAAAGCATCCAGATTCAGGCGAACATTGTTAACCATCCTTACGGCTCTGTAACCATAGCCAAGGTCCTTGCTCTCTGTCCACAGGACAGATTCATCAAGCTGCTCTGGATTATAGGGTACCAGCTGCACCTGCAGATTACGAAAAGTGCAAATCTGAGATCCAACAAATATCTGCAGCTCTGATACCAGCAATATTTTCAGAGAGCTGAGGCTTAAATTAAGCTGTTCCTGCTTAATTGGACTTTAAAGTGGGTCTGTCCCTCAATGATGTATGATTGCAAGGTGCATATATCCTAATCCAAAATGTATATCAACGCTCTGTCCATTTTCTGGTGAGGAAGCATGCAGTATGAACAAATCATGGGAATCTCTATGAGTTGAACCAAACCCAACAATTGGCTTAAAAAATACACTAGTCGAGATGAAGGTCAAGTGAGGAAACGAAAGTGAAGGCTCAGTGCAAACAAGCTTTTTCACAAAAGGAGAAAGATATTTTATTGTGTGGTCGACCTTTTTAAGGCAGTTAAAAAGGTGCTAAAATGGTAGCCAGAAGAAAAAACGGAATTAGGCCACAAAAAGAATTCTTTTGGAACCACAACCAGTTCAACAGTTAGCAATCAAAAATGAAACCAAAGCAGAGGATCATGGCAACAACAATCGAACCAAAGATGAACAACTGTTCAGATATAGCTTTCAAGGAGCCCTTCTGACACTAACCTCAGTTTGTTTGTCATTCAAAAACTAAAGAAATTAGAGAATGACACACTTCAGTTCGTGAAGTTACAGAATCTAGGCAAGTTCAGAAATATGATAATTCAGAAGTTACGCAGCAGCTCAAGGGAATAACCAGTAATTTGAGCAAACCAACGCCTGAGTTTCCAAAGTTTGTCATGCAAGTCGATAAAAGGCAACACCCATAGTCATGATTCCTGGCTATTGGAGCTGATAACAATTGTAAGACTGCAATCTTCTTTTGCTCGTGCAAGGAGAACAAATTTGACAGCGCTGTTGACCAATGAGATTGACCACGTTCTTATGATCTAAAGTATCACGGTCACCGAAATATAACTCGCACACAAGTGATACTTGGCTTACGACTAGTCTCACGAGCTTTTATTCTGCTCTACAGCCCAGATTATGCAAATAGATCATTCTGCCTATCTTAATTGCAGCTCACAAAGATATCCTATAATTGCAGAGGTTTCAAATTTGAATATCTAGAGATACGAACTTACCGGGTGAGAGGCTCCAGCAGAGTGCTTGATGGCCTCACCAGTGGCCATGTTAACCAGAGAAAAGCAGGGAGAACCCTCTTCATCCTTAACTATGGTGCTGAACTTCTCATCCTTGTACCATTTCTGAACAAATCAAATCACACAAGCCACTCCACATCATTATAAGAATTAAAGAATAAAAAACCATCGCTCACACAGCGAATAACACTGTCAAACAAGCTCAGAAATACTCAAATTAGGCAGATCAAACGAAAACCCATTAAAAAGCCATCAACTTGAAAAATTTCAACAGAACCTAAGATCAAGATTCGAGGTTGACTAGCAAAGCAAAGCAAAGCAAAACAACATACTTGATAATGATCACTGGGGTCAGAGGGTGCAAGAATGACTTTTGAGTCCCATATAGTGAGAGAATACTTGGGTTCTGTCTTGCAATACACTTTGTAAGCGGGCTTGTTGGCGAAGTAAGAGCTGAAAGCTCCACCGATGGAAGCAGCATCAGCGGGGCCAGAGTCAGACTGTTGCCAGGTGCAACGACGGAGGAAAGAAGGCAAACGGAGGCGAGGAGAATGGTGGGTCTCTCTCGGCTCATCGACCTCGTGAGCTACGGGCTCGACAGTTGGCGGTAGCGGCGGGGGCGGGGGCGGGGGCGGGCATTCGGAGTAACGGGAGGCGAAATCGTCCTGAGGCGGAGACGGGGAGGTGCGTGTGAAGTGTGGTACACATCGGACGGTGGAGGCAGGGCCAGGGTGAAGTCGTTGCTGCCGCCGCCGCCGCCGCCGCCGCCGCCGCAGAACGGTGGGCAAGGAGGAGAAGGCTGGCCATAGGCGTTGGGTGGGAGGGTGGATCCGGGTGGCTCGTCATCGTCGTCGCCACCACCGCCGTCTCTCTGGTGGTTTCGGTGGGTGTGATGACCAAATGGGAACTCCGTTTTCGTCGGCGGCGGCGGCGGCGGTGTCGATCTCTCCTTCTCTCACAGCCGCTCCAGGTGGAGAGCTTTCGATATTTAAAAAGCAGTTGATCGTTTATCTGTAGTGAGGCCTGGCCATCTGAGCGGGAGTGAAATCAAAACTCCTTTTCTTTGTGCTGATTCTTTTTCTTTGTATGAGTTACCAAAAAAGATTTAAATATATTATACTTTTATCAATTCAATTATAAACATTTCAATTATACTAATTAAATTTTAAATTTTTTTATTTTTATCAATTAAATCTATTCAATTAATTTTAGCAAAAAAATTCCTGACGTGAATTGCAGTCATCCCTCTTTGCACAATTAATGCCGACGTACATAATTTTTTAATGTTTTTCATTTTTTTCAATTTTTCCTTCTTTTCTTATATTTATTGTGGCCTATGAGGGTCGCTAGGCCCCCATGGTCCTCGTTCAATTAGCTGGTGAGGGTTCGACAACTCTTGCCGACCATAATAAATATAAGAAAAAAAAGGATTTTTTTTTTTTTTAATTTCTACGTCAGCATTTGACTTGTCATATAGAATGGTTGTCATCCACATTAGCAATTTCCTGTAAAATTAACTGGATATACTCAATTGACAATAATTAAAAAATTTAGGATTGAATTAGCAAAAGTCATCAGTTTATGACTTTTTTGATAATTCTCCCCTTTTTCTTCTTTCTTTCGTTTTGCCTATTTTTCCTTCTTCTTTTTTTATAGAATTTTGCATGACACAACTGGAGCTGATCTATCGAATCGGGTTCGAACAAGCGTTTTCCTTCCAAAAGGCTAATTTTGATTTGATGGGGGGAATTTATCCTTAAAAACTTTTGGCATTGCTCAATATTAGGCATATTCCATATAAGAATTACTCATAATACGGCCCTTGCCCAATTTCCAATGAGGGTTCAGCAACCCTTGCCAATTTACAATAAATATAAGAAAAGAAGGAAAAGAGAAAAAAAAAATTATTATTATTATTTTTAAATTTTCACATTAGCATCGATCATTCTATGTAATCATGCCACATAGAATGATTGATATCCACGTCAGTAATTTACTGGCAAAATTGATAGGATAGATTCAATTAATAAAATGTGAAAATATTTATAACTCAATTATTATAATTAATTGAATTGGTAAAAATGTAATAAGTATAAGACCTTTTTGGTGATTCTTCCTTTTTCTTTCTTTATTTTTTCCTATTTTTCATTTTTTTACAGAATTCTACATGATTTTTCAAGAAGGAATTCCTCTACGGCTGTAGCTGATCTACCAAATCGGGTCTAAACAAGCGTTTTCCTATCGAAAGGCTAATTTTGATTCGATGGGCAGAATTCATCCTTGAAAACTCTTGGCATTGCTTAATATCAAGCATATTTCATATAAGAATCAATCATAATATGGCTCTCACCCAATGACCGATGAGAGTTCAACAATCCTCGCCGACCATAATAAATATAAGAAAAGAAGAAAAAAAGAAAAAAGATTAAAATTTTAAAAATTTTAAAAAATTTATGTCGCATTAGTCATGTCATATAAAATGACCGACATCCACGTCGTAATTTCTTATCAAAATAGGCCAGATAAATTCAAGTAGCAAAATGTAAAAAATATTTAGGACTCAATTATTATAATTAAAAAGTTTATGATTGATTTGGTAAAAATGCAATAAGTTTATGACATTTTTTGGTAATTCTGCCATTTTCTTTCTTTCTTTTTTCCTATTTTTCCTGTTTGACAAAATTTTGCATGATTTTTTGAGAAGGAATTTCTCCATAGCTGTAGCTATTTGTCAAATCGGGTCCAGACAAGTATTTTCCTACTGAAAGGCTAATTTTGATCCGATAGGCAGAATTTATCCTTAAAAACTTTTGGCATTGCTCAAGATTAGGCATATTCCATATAAGAATTACTCATAATACGGCCCTTGACTAATGATGGCAACCCTTGCTGACCACAATAAATATAAAAGAAGAAGGAAAAAGGAAAAAAGAAAAAAGAAAAAATTAAAAAAATTAAACATTAGCATCAGTTATACCACATAGGACGGTCAACATTCACATTAACAATTTCCTGCCATTTGGCAGGATAGATTCAATTGGCAAAATATGAAAAAGTTTACAACTGAATTGGTAAAAGTGTAATACGTTTATGACTTTTTGGGGTAATTCTTTCCTTTTCGTTTCTTTCTTTTTTCCTATTTTTCCTTTTTTCTTACAGAATTGTGCATGACCTTTCAAGAAGGAATTTCTCCACAATCGTAGCTAATCTGCCGAATTGGGTCCGGACAAGCGTTTTCCTACCAAAAGGCTAATTTTGTTTGATGGCCGGAATTTATATTTAAAAGATTTTGGCGTTGCTCAATATTAGGCATAGTCCATATAAGAACTAATCATAATATAATGTAATTAATTATACATATCGCTAAAGACGTTGTTAGTTTAGTGTATGAAAAACGATACATTTTTAATATGGGTATTCTAACAAATGTCTTAGAAAAATATTATCCAATTAAGCCCTACATTTTTTCCACATAACACTCAAGACACTTTGATATTGCTTTATCTCTGCGTGAATTAATGTGTTATGTACATTGTCGTCTCATAATTAAACTTTGAAGGAGTAGGACATGTACGAATGGAATGAATCTTATCGGACCATCAAATCTGATAATCGAATAAGTCTCATGTTAAGATAATGCAAGTAACTATTGGATGTGCATTTGGGGTCATTTCGAAGATACAAACCAATGTCTAGGACAGAATCAATTAGGTGTTAGGATAAGTGTTTAATGGAACATCTGGTCTTCTGCTACACAATATCCATGAATGCATCCTCCTCCTTTCTTTCAACTTCACCTTTTTATCATACAGATTAGATGATGCTCCCAAGTAGAAAGATGAAGGGCAATGGGAAGATGCTTTGAGCTGTCCACGTTGTGGAGCCAGACACCACATAAATATTCTGGAAGATATTTTGAGATAGAGATGGCAAATTCAATGAGCATAAAACAAGAGAGGCGTTATGTAGATTTTCATAGGATTGTGATCGAGAGGAAATTCGGTGGTTTCAATTAGTGATTAAAGCTCAATCGAGGATGATCGATAGCTGATTAAATTGTTAAGTTTGACTTCGTATTAAAAGTAATGGGATTCTGGTATGCCTTGAAGTCTCAAGGATTTTGCAAACCTCAAATTACTAAATAATGCGTTCAGTAGGAAATAAAAAGGAAATTACATGAAATTTAATTAAATTAGGCCATTGGAAGCCTGCTCGACGACTGAAGTTGAACATAAACTGCTAACGGAGATGATTAGAGTATATAGAGAAAGTAAAAAGGTTAGGAAATACGGACGGAAAACTTTTATACTCTCAAAGATAATTCAAAGGGTAAAATCTAATTACAATCAATCTATTACGAATGATCTTCATGTCTTCACTTTTTTAGAATCAAAATCTGATGTACGATTCGTGATTTTTTTATATGTCTTGATTGCTTGTGAGTGCATGTCTTTCTTGATTCTTCAAGTATCTTTAAATGGGTAATTCCGTTTTTCGTCCCAATTTTTCTTTGCAAAAATCTCTAATATCTTGACTTGGGCGTTACTCTAGGAATGATTTGTAACTGTTCCCAATTCTTTAGCTACAGTGATTCTCTAATCAATGGATCTTCATTGACTCAATCTTCAACTTCTATACATGCTTCCAGTTATAGGATAAAGCAAGCAAGAATCCATCAAGAAACTTAGATGCAGGTCCACCTAATCTGTACATAACTGAAAAATTCATACTAGAACTCTACACATTTAGTCCAATTAAATTAACAGGGCTAACGACAGGGGAAGAATAGTTGGCCCCATTTTTACAACACTGGAGCTTCATCATCTGAAGCCCATACTAGACCGGCGATGGTAAAGATGCGGATGCAATTGTTATCAAATTCTTGTTTTTTTTTTTTCTTTATTTTAAATCTTTATTTTCGAAGTAATACTATTAAGAACACTGGATGTGACCTCCAAATAACAGGGCTTAAGGTTAGGCGGTGAGACAATGAGGGATAAGTTTCACTGTTGAAAGGGAGATGTAATAAAACTGCAACCTAACTATATCAATCGAAAAGTAGCTAACGCTTCGACGATTATTGCTTAAGACGGACATTATTTTAGTTGGTAATCAAATATACTTGTTCTTTTCTTTTTCGGATGATAAGTGCAACTTATTTGATGACTTAAAAATCCCTCATGGTTCACTGGGCCGCATGGTTTATACATAACAAGCATAGATTTACAGAGCCCAATAATCAGTTATATATATATATATATCATTTTCTTGTCTTTCCTTATTTCCTCACAACTATCAAGGAATATGTTGCTATGAACTACATAAGCATCGCTTGTACATGCTCTAATCTTTTCTTGCACAGAATCCCACCGGATATGTATTTCCACGTCCAAGTTAGCATTCCTATGACAATGTTTTACCTTACAATACTGGGAGGAAATACTAATAAAATCCTCAATCAATTATATTGGTATTAATTTATTCTTAAATTTTTTCGATTGAAGTAATTTAATCATAAACATTTTGAATTGATCTCAATTCAGTCCATTCGGACCTAATATTATCAACCCTATGTGGTAGGACCGATATTGACGTAGGCGTTTTTAATTTAATTATAATAATTGAAAAAATAATTATTTTTTCTTTTCTTTTCTCTCTTTTTTTGTCCTTAACTTTTTTTCTTTTTGGCGGAGGGCTAGTAAGGGCTATTGGCCCACCCTTGCCTAGTGCCGTATAGGGATGCCAATCCTTGTTTGTGGCCAATGAGGATCGGGCAACGACTATTGCTAGCCCTTAGAAAAAAAAAGTAAAGAAAAGTAAAGAATAAAAAAATCGTAAAAAAAAAACTCAAAATTTTTAAAAATATTATTAAAAATGTTTGGGTCAGTACCAACCATGTGACATAGGATAGCTGAGGTTCACGTTAACGATGTAAGACCAAAATTGGCCTGATGAATTGAAAGCGTAAAAGACTTAGAACTAAATTAATATTAATATAATAGGTTTAGCCTTTTTTTTTTTAACTTCCCCGGTTATAGTGTAATTGCTCCGATTGATATATATTTTCAGAAAGAAAAAAAGAAAGTTCTTCTGCGATAGACCGTTACAATTCATGTGAATGGGCAGTGGTGGCACATTGTTTTATGGAGATGTCCAAGTGGCTGCACTGTTTAATTTTCTTCCGTGGGTCCGGATTCGATCAGTTTTGTACTTCATTTGAAAAGTCAGATTGACCTCTTAATGATTAATGTTCTTAGATTTGATAATATGACATTTAGGTACCTCCTAGTCCTAGGCTCCTGCGGGCTCAATCATGTGGATGCACCTACTTTGTCGACTTTAGCTTTAACTCAAGCATAATTTTCTCGAAAATCTTTACTCAATTTCACATCCCACGTACGTAAACCCGATTAAGTTTTCATCAGCATAGACCCTCCCGTTTCAATCCATTCGCATTTTTTTCTGCTGGATCCTTACAGTCTAAGGTTACACTTCTAATTCCCCTCGTTGTCAAAGGGGGAGAAAAATCATGCATGCACAGCCAATATTATTTCCCTAAAAACCCTACTTCACTTATATCACGCGCGTCCGGCGCAACCCATAAACAATCGTCTCTTCCCTTTTTAATCTCGCCTTTTTCGCCATCCGTTTTAACCATGAAAATGGCCGTAGTTATTGGGTCCTAGTAGCAACTGCTGGCTCAAGAATGGGTAGCTATTGATCAAGTTATACTGCGGAAAGTCGGCCGCCTGGCTCGCGGTGTTGGTGAAGCTGCAGTGGCTGAGGAGCTTCTTTGCCTGATACGCCGCAGTGTCGGCGTCCGAGCGGTGACGCTTGAGCCTGTTCTCCTCCATGAATGGAGCCGATGACGAGGGGCTGAGCTGGGGCGGCTTCTGGGGAAAGCAATTGCTGCTTCCACTACTATAAGTCCCACTGCCGAACATGTGCGGGTCAGTGATGTCCACATGGTTACTGTTATTCGGAATCAATGGAGCCAATTGGTCGAATCCGGGCATGCCGACCCCTTGTGGGGTGTTGTCAGATAGAATGCTACCGAGCACGGAGTAGTCCAAGGCGTCCATTAAATTGGAGAACGAAGAGGACTTCTGAGACATGAGGCCGCCGTTGTTTTGAACGTGATTGTTGGGGATGTCCGCGAAGGGTTTTAGCATTTCGTTTTGGTGAATGTTACTGAGGCCTTCTTCCTCTTCTTCTTCCAGATCTTGATCAGGTGTGGCCACCGAGGCTGTGGCGGTAGGGGACAAGTTGGTCTTCTTGTAAATCCGACACAGAACCCAATCGTCCAACTGGAACCAAATAATTAAAAAGTTAGGATGCCAGATTCTCGCCTAAAAAGAGAATGTGAAAAGCAAAGAGAGAGAGAGAGAGAGAGAGAGAGAGAGAAATGTCAACAGCCCAGAAACTGGAAACCATCGGGCTTTCTCGGGCCTTTCGCCTTTGTTGGTTTCTTGCACGCCTAACATTTCTGGTTTCTTGTAAATTGATACTTTTTTCACAAACCGACAGCTATTAGATCACTGTAAAGCCTTCTTTTGCAGTCCAAAGGACATCGTCTTCCCAAAAGGAGGAAGAAAAAAAAAAAAGCCCTTTCAGATTAGGCTAAAGCATTGATAAACTGAGGTCGACTTCACGTGTACGAAGAGGGGTTTGTCCGCTAGTAGCGCACCTTTCGAGTCGTAATTAATAATTTGAGATCGACTTCGGAGTTATGGAGTAAGCTCGTCGACAAATAGCACAACTTTTTCTAGACTTTATGTGTCCAGCAAAATGTATTGGATAGACTCGTGGAACAGAAAAAAGCACGATAGAATTAGGTTAATAATGAAAAATATATTTCTCTTCTTCTCATGTGGAATTAATATGAGTCTCACTGTTTAAATTATAATCAACTGATCTGTTTTATATGGATTATCAACTTAAGTGCACTTGCGAGAGAAGGCTCACCCTCATGGAAGAATCTTTAAGCTTCAAGGGGTTAGTATTGGGGCGGCTGTTGTAGGCGGGCGACTCGGCGAGGCGGTACTCGTGCATGATCCAATTCGTCTTGAGTCCCTTGGGAGGCTTCCCCTTGTAGAAGACCAGCGCCTTCTTCACGCCGAGTTTCTCGTGGTGCTGATGTGCGGATGCTGAAGAAGATGAAGTCACGATCACTTTGTCCGTGCCGGTGGCCTTCCAATACCCAGAAGCAGCTGCTCTGTTGGGCCTTGCTCCATTCGGGTACTTCCTATCCCTAGGGCTGAAGAAGTACCATTCTTTCTCGCCAAAAGCTGCTTTAGCTGATCCAAAGAAGATCAGAAAAAAAAAAAAAAAAAAATTAGTCTCTCGACATATTGATGCACGGAAGGGGGTGGGGATAGAAAGAAGTGATTAGAGTATTAGATACCTGGTAAATCCCAGGGGTTAAGCTTGTAGATATCGACCTCTGCAATGATGGAAACAGGGAGAGGTGAGGATGTGACCTTCCTTCGGAGGTAATGGAGGATGAGTTCTTCATCAGTTGGGTGAAACCTAAATCCTGGTGGTAAGGATGACTGTGGGTTCTTCATGATCATGTTAGAGTTCAATCCTTTCTTCTAAACCAACGCCAGAAACAAAAAGGAAAGAGGCTCACAATCAAGACGAACCCTAGAAAGGAGGGTTGTTTGGGTGAATTTGGGAAAAGATTTTTTCTTTTTTTCTTTGGGTGGGGGCGAGAGAGAGAGAGAGAGAGAGAGGATCTTCGCCAAGTGGCTCTCTCAAGAAGAAGACTGGAGAGAGGATTGAAATTTTGGGATAGGGGAGATGGGAGCCCATTTTATGGTTGAGTTAATTTGTCGCCATGTGAGAGGAGATGAGGCCAAAGCAAAGGTGGGGTACGAGGATGGAGAAATTTAGTTGCATGCTGTGGTGCCAAGTAATTATTCTCTCGGGGTGTTTGAGTTGTGTGTTTGGTTAAGTTTCCTTTTTTTTTTTACTTTTGTCTCTCTCTCTCTCTCTCTCACACACACACACACATAATATTTTATTAATTCGTTTCGTAGGAAAGATGGCGGCTTCGAACTTAGGATGAGGTCCAGTCTTATGACATCACCTCAAAGGAGATAAACACTTGACACGTGCCACCCCCTATTTTGTCGGCATTTCCAGAAAGCCTTGTGGCAGTCCCCCTCATCTTGCCGTCTACATGTGCCTCTCTTTTTCAATTTTTATTTATTTACGGTTCTATAATTTATATAATCGAGACGCGTGTTACGCGGAACAAAATATTGTGATAAATAGATCTGTCGTGTCATATATTTGATCAATCTTATCTCAATTAAGACTTCATATTCGTTTATTATAACATCTTAATGTCTTTACAATAATCATGTGAAATCCCCATAGTATAACAGACAGTCTATGAAAAAAACAATTGTGTACTTGAATTGCAATCCGACAAGAGAAAAATTAGGAGACACGAATAAAGGGACATAGATAAGGACATCGGTAATGGCAATTCTTCTGGCAAGGGGGGATGTATGGTGGTCAATGTCCTACAAGGTTATTTTTTTGGGAAAATAAGGATGTATTGGTAAACTTGACTCTTCTTGTCAATATGACTGCATTACCCGCGTACGATTATAGTTCGACCTTATCCATATGTTATGTGTAGATTGGCCAGCAAACTTATGGTCGTGCGCCACATAAAAGCATGGCAAAAGCTAGCAATCGCTTTCCTCTTGAAGTAAAAGTATACCCTTTTTCTTTCCTTAGCCAAGTTACATCCCAGGACGGGCATGCCGAGAAGTGTATAGCCAAGCCCCACATTCATTTAGTAAAAGATTTAGAGAAGTTCTAGGTTTTTCACTTTCAAGCACATTATCTATAACGCACGACACTCTTGCTTTGCATATGAGTACGACATCTGAAAATCTCTAACATACCAAGTGAAAATTTCCCTAGAAATAAACAAGAACTAATCTGCGAAGCTTCCTTCCGTGGAATATTTTCAGCAAACCATGAATCAAACAAAAGAAAGTTGAATCAGCGTTCTAAACTCCATGTAACAGCTTCATCAATTGAACAACCACTTGTGGGATTAAGCATCCTGGTCCAAGCATATGGCCAAGCATATGGCCACGTTACTGTTCATCCCCTCCCTTCTCCTCATCTGCTTTTCTCCATTTGAGAGATGGAGGGTCGAAGAGAGATTCTCCATAAATAGCAAGGGACAATGACCCTTACAAAGGGATGGTCAATCAATGAACTGGGTTCTCATGCTACGTGGAGTGGGAAAGTACGTGCGTTTTCCGGCTTCGTGGCGAATGTGGAGTTAGTCAAATAATTAGATGTGAAATAAAGAATCTACCCCCCACCACGCTCCATGCATTCTGAGAAAAAGTCTTGATGTGCGGACTTTTGTCGTTCTTCACCACACTTCCTTCACAACTTAGCCAAACTCGAGAGAAAAAAAAAAGAAAAAGGTATTAAAACAAAAGGGTTCCTATTCTCTCGTGTCTTTATGATATTTTCCGAAGCGCATGCGCGTCCATGCACCAACCAATCGCTGACAATCATGGAGGCGTCTCGAGCTACGATACTGTTTCCTCCTTTCGGGATTAAAATATCAATATTCGTGATGTTAGGCCCGCTCTGCTTAATCCGTAGTTTATGGCAAAAAGTCCTTGGAAAAGTCCACGAAGCAACGACCCAGAACCACATATAAATTCCCTCCAAACGAAATATCATCCCGATTCAAAGTCCACAGAATACAGGGAAAACCAAAAAAAAAAAAAAAAAAAAACAAATATTTATTAGGAAAGAGCGATCAGACTAATTCAATCCGGAAATTGACCTTACTCAGATGGTTCAGGGCCAGCTCACATGGGAACCTGTCTGGTTTCCTGCTCCAAAAACTTGAAACCAGAGTTTAACTGTTTCAATTCTCAAAGCTATACCCTAATCGGCCACTTAGGGTATAGATTAAAACATTGATGACAATCACGGAGGCGTCTCGATCTACGATACTATTCCTCCTTCAGGATTAAAATATTGATCTTTGTGATGTTAGGTCCGCTCTGCTTTATCCGTAGTTTACGTTTAAAAGTCCTGGAAAAGTCTACATACAAATTCCATACGAAATATCATCCCGATTAAAAGTCTACAAAGCATAGGGGAAAACCCCAAAAAACTCAATATTTATTAGGGAAGAGCGACTGGGCTAGTTCAATCCGGAAAATGAGTTCAAGGCCAGTTCACAAGAGAACCTGTTCGGTTTCCTGTTCCAAAAATCGGAAACCATAATTTAACCAGTTTAACTCACGAATCTATATCTTGATCGGCTGGTTCTACCAAAGAACGTGAAATCCAATCGGTTTTGAATCGATGTATCCCTAAACGTAAGTTCTTTTGCTTTTTTTTTTTTTTTCTCTTTAAAAGCAAAAAAAAAAAAAAATTATTGAAATTGAATATGTTTGACATATCATCCTTTAACAGAAAAAATTGTAGTCATGTTTGGCACATACATATTGTATATATGATTGGTACCTAAGTTGACCCTGAAACCGCTTGGAGCAACCATATAGTTCCAGGGTCAACAGGGTTGGTTCCTAAGAAATCAACCTGATCAAATATTCGATTGGACGGAAACAAGATGGTACTTAACTTGGTGTCCTAAATGACTTGGTGCCCTAAATTTGAAACATGAGCTGCAACAGCCTACATCCCATCTGCTACCAAATAATTTGATTCCAAACCTTGAAAAGAAAGCTAAAAAGATAAGGGTATTGGTAAGCATTACTGTAATTGTCACCAAAAACGTGTATTCCCCAGACAATGCGATTGGGTAATCTACAATTGCATTGCATATCACCGAAATATTTAAAACATGTCAAAACCATACTATTTATATTGTCGAAATAGATCTATTTACAGCTGTACATACACCTAAAGCTCCCATTGGCCCAAAAAAAATGAGATAGAATAAAGGGTACCCGTTTGTTCTAGGCGAAAAGGAAAAGGTAAAAAGAGGAAAATGCGGCCCGAGATGACGGGTTATACGGACCAGGTATACCATGTCAATCACCTCGAGGAATATTCTGACTTAACAACTAAGTTAGCAGGACACAAGAAAAAATGAATAAAGAATTGGTCCGGAGCAGCATTTCAGGGCATGGTATATAACTTTTTCCAAAGCGGGCATATTCTTTTCAACAGGCTTCCAATTTATTAACGAATGTCATCCTTGAATTTCCACGGCATGGGTGAGACTAGCAACCAGATTAATCATGCCAAAGGAGGCGGTTAACTGGCGGTGAGGCTCGCCGGTTCCGACAAAGAAAGATGGGAGGAGAACGGACAAATGAAGGCGTGTTCAAGTGGGTGATGAAGCATCTCCTGAAAAGAACGACAACTACCTCTCGGCACACGGAGAGAAAGGAAAATATAAAAAAGGAACAAGAAAGGCTGATGATTATCCGTAACTTCTTGGACTTCATTGATGATTATCCAATCCGAGATTCTCTTTTTGGTTAGGTCCAAGAGGCTTTCCTTTGCACTACTTATTACCCTCTTTCTTGACGTATTCTACTCAGAAATATATACAGGGAATGTTATTAAATAAGATTAGGATAATGCCATGAATGATGCAAAGTACCTCGGATATTCCACGGGTTGTTCACGCCACCTCGCTTCCTTCTCCCCATGCACCAGGTAGCTTGTTGAGGTTGGGTTTCAAGAGTAGCACACGTGATGGATATCCAAAGTTTGATTATATTATTGTTGTTGTCCATGACTGAGCATAAGGTCCAGCGCCTCTTTTCGTCTGTGGTCCAGCTTTCCCAGGCATAATCAAAGGAGGAGAGAAGAGCCAAGAAGAAAAACAAACTCAAACAACCACCTGTACAATGGAAAGGAACATGAGGACTTTTGACAAAACAATTGAGATATTTGATTAAAAGTGATGCCAATTGGTCAAAAGAGGGCTCTCCACTTAGTTGTGGAAGACTTAGACTTTTTTATCTTCTTTAATTTTTATAAACTTTACTAGATTGAAGATGGACTAAGGACAAAACTAAATGGAAAATCAGAACAAAAGATGCATTACTTTAATACCACTCTAGATTGAAAAGTCGCCCCGGGACGAACCATTTTGTCACCACACTATTAACCCACCTTTCTTGCTTAAAAGGATGAAATTATGAAACAAAAGGACGAAAAAAACCGAAACCTCTAGTCACCCTAAAATGAACATCTCAGAATCTTTCCGCGACTCTATACTTGGAGCCAATACATGCACAATCAGGGCATGATGGGATTGAACTCCTGAACTGGACTCGCACGCTGTCTTGATAGTTACAGAACCGGTGGCAGAACTTGGGTTTATCACCACGTAGTTGGACCAGTCAAAGCATCTAATAGTTGCCCACGAATGTAAGTTTTGAGTTCAGACAGCCCAAAAAGTCTCGATTATGACATCCAGTAGTTTTCCACGTGTGGTTCACCTAATTTAGTGGCTGGTAGTTATCCAATGTCAAATGGTGATGCACCTGCTTTCGCACTTGAGATGCACACGAATTGTGATTTTGACCTAACCTTGATGTAGTCTCAAGGGCTCCTAATGAATCATCCTCATCTCTTCCAGCCTCTGATAGCAACATATTCTCACGAAACAACCATCGGCATGTATGACCAGATAAAAACTTGTCACCTAAAAGACTAAGAGAATTTAGGTCTTGGGTTAACTCTTTCTAAGAACGGCAAAATCGTCAAAATTCTGCCTCAAAATTGACTTCTTCCGGAGGGCTGATGAAGGAACAATTCGCTCTTCGCACAAGACTCACGTTCAGAAATTAGAGTGATCTATAGCAGCAAACAAACAAAAGATCTCCAGCTTTATCATGTGTTTAGGTGAACCCATTTTTATCTGTTAAGAAGTTTAGCTACAACACATTTTTTCCCTAAAAAAGAAGTCCATTATTCAGCATAAACAACAAAATAAGTTTGATCCTAATGTTGAAAATGGAACCGATGGAGGTGGACTAGTCGATAGCTCAAACCGCCACCAGCAATTAGTGGTGAAATATCCAATTGGTGGGGATGGCCAAGAGCAGAGGTGAAAAGTAGATTCGATATCAAAAGTGACGCCTGGAAGCGAAAACAGATTGCAATCTTTTGAAGACAAACAGTGGTTTTACTTATCCCAGCAAGTGGTGGGGGTAGGGCAATGATGGCACGCTAATCGGTGCAAAGTGGTGACGAACAGTCTTCAGCAATAAGTCTACAATCACGTGTCCTCGGATGCAAGACTATGGTTTGAAAATTAACTCATCCTTTTGAAATCGGAAAATTTTCTAAAATGCCAAATTCAAGCATTTCACCATCGACCAAGAAAACTTTTCTATTCACTAATTTCCATTGACTGTGCTAAGCAAGACGAAACCAGATATAACGCACCACATGCACATGCATGCAAGACTATGGTTTGAAAATTAACTCATCCTTTTGAAATCAGAAAATTTTCTAAAATGCCAAATTCAAGCATTTCACCATTGACCAAGAAAACTTTTCTATTCACTAATTTCCATTGACTGTGCTAAGCAAGACGAAACCAGATATAACGCACCACATGCACATGCATGCACCACACCTGCACATGTGTGAACATATATGTTGACAAAAGCAAAGTAGAGCCTTACTGCAATTCATTCCAAGCAGGACAGAACAGTCACGTCCAATTATTTCAGAAAAACTGACGGATGTTACCGCATTAGTTCGCAGACCTGAGATCCCACAAGTCATTCATACGTTGAATGGAGATTTAGCCATTTTAAATACTCTGACACTCAGAAAACATCTCCAATTGATAAGATATTAATGACTTCTTCTTTAAAAGGAATGAAAGGCTCCAAGTCGATCTCCCTGAAATAACTGGCTGTTCTAATGGTCCACTTATCATGCTCTGGAAAAGAAACCACGCATCACTCTCACCTAGATGGTATTTTTCCTCATTACAAAAAATGGTCTAGCATCCATAAAATTTAGGAGGAAAAGTATTTGAAGATGACAGGTATAAGAGCATATTGGAGCAATCACAGTTACCTTTCATCAATGGGCAGTATATAAACCACAAGAACAGGTCCCACTTCTAGATCTTGGAATTGTTCTGGTTCTCACTATGCCTGAAGAGGACAACATTGCTCAGACAGTGCACTTGCTTAACAAAAAGCTGAAAAATTCTCGACGTCATTGTCTATAGGAAAAGGAATTCTAATCATGCAGCGAGAGGGCAATTAAACCATTAAACTGCAATAACAATCAGGACTCCATTGGAGAAAACTCTCACTAGAAATCTGCAAGAGGTACACCTGCACATGAGTTTTAACCAGTGCCCATGACACTTGACAAGCATCATCCAATGTTCAACATCGTGTGCATAAGTGTGATACAGTGAATTCATCTGAATTGAATGCTCACCAGAATGCTAAAACATAGGGTGGAACTATTAAAAGTGCTTCTACCATCCTCTACATTGCAGTTTACATGCACATTTAGCGTGAGCCATGCACGCACCATTCAGGGTGACAGAAGGTCCGTTGGGCTCAGGTTTGCGAAAAACATGAAAGAAACCCTATTCATTTCTGAACTCCCATTAGCCATTACTTTTTCACCCCGAACCAAACACTGTTCACTGAAAGTAAGGCGAACCAAAAGGCCTCTTCTATTTGGTGGTTTCAGCATCAATATACTCTTATATTCATTTGATGAAATAGGTATAATTGTCATCTAATGACAATTTTAAGCCTATTATATGTAACTATAAAAAGTACAAGATAATTATTCAGCTAGGCCTTATAAGCTCAGTCTTGTTTATCCAGTTTCTCTTCAAAAACTTGAAACTGGAGTTAAGTAATTTGAGAAACAAAAGTAAACATGAGATTCACTCAAATCCTACTGAGACCCATATTTTGCTAGGAATCACTCTGTCCATCTCAGTTTTACAGTTCTGCCGACATTTGGTTCACCTTTGCCCGTGCTCGGTCATTTCATGCTTAAATGTTTTCAGCAAGACCAACATAAGTAGATGGAATGCAGCAAATAAAGAATGATACATTTGCCAAACACACCACTAGATCCTATTTTTCATAGGATTAAATGATTTCCCTTTAGTGCTACCATCACCTATAAGGCAACATCCACGCCTTACAGATCCAACATTTTTGTGCTCAGAAATATAGTCATCACAGTAACTCTCCCTGACTTGATGACAATCACCAGAGGCTAGGAAATTATTCCCATGTTAATTTGCTATTTTGCCAAGGGGGTACACATTACACGATTGACCAGAGATCACATTGAGGGAAAAATATGCACACATAGTTTCAGATTACTGCACCTTAAATCGTTCTGAAGAGCATGACCCACACTAGCTCCAAACAAGTTTTCCCTAACAAATGTTGTGGTGAATCAAGCATGAACTGCCATGGTATCCTGACATGTATGTTGCAAACCAAATTTTGCAAAGGAAAAAGCAAGTCCCATGCATAGCATTTAAAGTTCCAATAACAGTGACTATGGAGGAAGATGCCTCGCCATGTCACGTGGGCTTTTATGTAAACACAAGGGGCCACAACACATCTAACATTTGGAATTTCTTATATCCAGTACTTGTTGCAGGGTAATTGCCAAAAGAATATGGGATTCGAGGAGAAATACATACATGAATACTTCCAATTACAGCATAAGCACCAGAAGGACTAACTTGCTTTTGGCCTTCACTTATGGTATGACTTCATCAAGGGCATAATCATGCAAAATTCAAACACGAGGGGTGTGCAATCAACTGCATAAACCTTTAATGACAAATAGCATGCCTCATAGGATTCTCTGTTATCTTCCCAAGTGTCTAAAAGATGAAGTTTAGGAATGTCTGTATACCTTTAGGAATGTCTGTATACGATGCATTGACAGCATGACCAAATATACCCTATCCTAGTGCTCCCAAAAAGAATATCCCCGCTCTCTCACAACTCTTCTCGACTCAGGTTGACGAAGGAAATCTGATTCGCGATCGAGTTTTCCAGAGGAAGCTTGATCCAAATGACTAAAATGTGGCTGATTCTCCACCGTACTAATCGCTGTTACTTGTTTCCCAGATACCCATGCTTGAAGCATCTCATCAATTTTAGGCTCGGGCAAAAACAGCTTGTTCTTCATCTCCAAATAATATCTGTATGCTTCCTCCAACTTTCCATTCAGAAACAGTCCATGAATCAACACGATATAAGAGCTGCGATCAGGACTCAATCCATTCTCAGTCATTGCATTCCACAGCTCAAAAACATTATCAAGTTGGCGCCATCGACAAAACTTTCTGATCAACATGATGTACGTATCATAAGTTGGATGGCATCCCATCTCCTTCATTTTTGTTAAGAGTTCAAAAACTTCTTCGCCTGTCCTAAGAATACGTAAAAAGGCATTATAAGTTCGAATGGTAGGGTGAAGCCCCTGCTGCAACATCTCATCAAAGACCTTTTTAGCTCCATCGACATTCCGGGCCTTACAAAGGGGCATGATCAATGAATTGTAAGTAACAGCATTGGGTGCAATACCTTTATCATCCATCGTTCTCATGAGATTCACAGCTTCCTTCACAAGCCTACCCTTTGCAAGAGCATGAATGACCGCATTGTAAACTTTCCTATCCGGAGCAATCTCCAATTCCTTCATCCGGTTAAAGAGCTTAAGCACCATGTTGAGGTTCCTGGATTTCGAATAGCAAGATATGAGACAAGCATATGAGACAACATCATGCGCTATGCCTCTCTTGCTCATCTCTTTCCAAATTCTCTCCCCCTGCCGAGGACTGACGATCACGTTACACCAGCCATTGAGGATTATATTCAAGCTCTTTGTATTGAGAGGGAACACACTCTTGTTACAGAATAGCAAGTGCTCCGCATCTCGCACGTTCTTATACCGACAAAGCGCAGAGAGCAGACCCTGGAACTCCTCAATCCCGACATCGAAATTATATCTTCTATGCGCGTAGAAGGTATTGATGGCCTTACCGACGTTGTGCACAGCACAGTATCGCCTGATCATGATCAGCAGAGTCTGAGGGGTAAGGAGGCATGGACGATCCTTGCCTCCTCTCATTTCATCGATCAACGCCCAGGCAGTGTCGAACTTCTTCATCTTCGCCAAAATAGAGATCATGGAGTGATATTCCCGAACCGAGTGGGAGTAATCCCGTTGATCCCCAGCCCACAGGAAGAAGGTGAACGCCGATTCCCAGTCATTTCGGACCTGCGAAAGGACCTCCGTCACCAGTTCCGACGACGCGGCAACTCCGCACTTGTCGAGCCTAGGCTTCGTTTCCACGCGACGGGACGCCGTCTCGCGTAACACGTCCACGATGGATTTCGCATCGCGAGCGAGAGCCTCGCTCACCACCTTCCGCTCCCGGAAATCAGCCTCGCAATCCGAGGCCCCGTCGCCCTCCTCGTCCTCCTCCTCGTCTCCTTCTCCGTCGCGGCAGCTGCGGTCGAGATCATCGCGAGCGGCAGAACGTCCGGGAGCCACCGGACGCAGATCCGGAGGTGCGCGAGAAGGAGACGAGACCTCGGGGGCAGAGACCGGGGGACGCGCGCGGTCGGGACCGCCGAGGGCGGACGACGCGGAGTCGAGCGCGGGGGAGAGGAGCGCGCGCTTCGACGGACCGGTTGGAGCGGAACTGCAGTGGCGGCGGAGCAGAGCGAAGGCGCCCAGCGACCCGAGTCTCCTCATTCTGACGCGAAGCAAAGGACGGAGGGGCGGCATGCATGGCAAGTGTTTGAGAAAAGTACCGAGCGGAAGACCTGACTGCTTCGTCAACGGACGATAGTTGAGCGACTATCGAACGGGCCTGATGGGGTTAAATGGCTCGAACGAACGCTTACGGGCGTCGGATTGGGCCTCGCACCGAAAGAAGCGAGCAGCTTCCATGACGGCAATGCTAGACTGCTAGTGGCGGGCCTCCGGCAGTCGGCGAGGTGGTTTGAGACAATTTTTTGCTGCATAACCACGGCCTTGTTACATTTTTCTTCTTCGATAAAACTTGTGTTCAATCAAGAAAGAGCACATTGGCACCTGCACTTAGTTGACCGAGGTAATTGGGCGTCGTAGATCTGATAAAACCAATTTCTTAAGTCATATACCATGAACCCAGTTATTTCATGAGTTAGTTATATTTAGGATATTAATCATAAATGGATTTACAGTGGTACTGCCTAAAATAATGAGTGTTAAATGAATTTTTTTACTTCGACTAAACTCATCTCTATAACCCACCTTCACTTGATCTCATGTCCAGTTACTTTGTGCTCTCAGTTTCTTCGGATTGTGTATAGATCACTAAATATTTATTGTATTAAAAAGGTCCAAATGAATTAAATAAATCAATTTGGATTAAATCATTTTCGACCCAACCTAAACCTAATCAATCCATTTGCTAGATTGGTCTTATTCGCTATCTTAAATGGTTGATGGAGAGAAACAAGGATCAGTCAAGGATCGAGCAGAGTTCAATGCATGCTTTTCCATCCTTGAATGCAACTAAATCAATAAAGCTAACGAAATTGCATCAAGTTAACGAAGTTATTAGACTCTTTCAATTGCTTCAATTAGCAGCAATGGATTCCGTGTGAAACTGTGATTTATAGGTCTGACGTACAGCGCCCCTCATGTCTCATTTATTTTTTATACACCAACCAGAACCAACAAGTAAACATGATGAATTGCCAAAGAAAGGGAAGCTTAAAACCACAGAGCACTTGTATTACAATCACTAATGTTCACATGCAAAGTAAAAGAATATGACAGGGTCAAAATCATCTCAACAGGCACGCGTCAAAAGAATATTGGAACTGAGATAATTACATGGCAATAATAAATCAATGCTCTTCCCTCATTATTCCGAATATATTGACCGCAAAATTCGAATTCAGTAATGACCTGATGTCAACTTTTAACAATCAACTACTTTTTCCTTCAGCCTCCTCTGACAATCACAGAACCAAGTGCCTCTTAGAATGCCAAGCTAATATGAGACAATCTGCAGTTATCTTGACGCTGATACAGCCTCTATGGCACTGCCTAATGGCCATGCTGCTTCAACAAAGGCATTGCGATACTTGACCTTCTTCACCAGAGTAATTTTTTGCCAGGGATCAATAGCTGTAAAATGGAATAATGAGAAACAAGTGCCGGACGAATCAAAATACCATACAAGTATTGAAATTTCTCTATCACCCCCATTTATAAAGCAAAAGACTTGTCAGCACCCTTTAGACATAGAGCAAAAGCCAGGAATCAACACACAAGAAACCCACTGGACAGCATACTTACCAAATCCATCTACAAGCAATGTATATTGGTACACGAGATCCATGCACAAATATGGCAGATTAGCGTCTTCTACACGAGGATATACAGATTTTGCATCTTCCAGTTTAGTTTGGCAAGCACGTTTAGCTGCCTCCTCAAACTCCGCAGCACTGACCTTGGCAACAGGTTTGTTGGGGTCCACAAAGCCAGCCTACATCAATAAGAGACTCTGCATAAATTATGCTACATATATATCTCGAGAAGTCTTCAACTTCAAAAATTTTAAGATATAACTACCTCAGCAGCCCTGTCATAGAAAAACGAAGCAACGAATAGATTCTTCTGTCCATCCCCTCCTCCACCATTCCAAACACCACCGAACGTGCATTTCATGTGTGTACATGTTGATTCATTAACTTTGAGAGCTTTCGAAGCAATCCTTTTGCACTCATTCATGCTTGAACCTGATGAAGAAGCTGATGCTTGGTAGGTTGCACCACCATATTTGTAAGACCCTAAATAGTCAAGGGAGATGGTTAATCATTAATGCGCCATTTGCTATCCAATGTAAGTTTTAAGGAAATGGGTTATGAGAAGGATCAACTAGAGAAAGCAAAATCAGCTTTTGCTTCCACATTTTAGGCTTGGCAAAATGCTTTGAAATTCGAAGTGCTTGTGTGGTCATGCTATTGCTAAAGTCACATTACTAGGAGTCTAAACTGCCACCATCACTCACCCTCCAACCCATGCATAGGACCAGTGAAGCTCACAACTCTTAACAAAATATGTTTATAATAGTAAGAGAATCCATTGTATGCAAAGAAATGGACCTACGTCTAAAGGACTTAAAAAAGTGAGTAGTATATATACCCTCATAACCTTCCAAGATGCAAGGGTTGCCTGAGTCACCAGAAATCTTCAAAATCTCCGCTCGAGCTGCTAGTAGACCATAGTGCAAGTAACTGAAAAGGAAATAATGCACCATACACACAATGATAAGGATATAATCACTGGTGAATATCATAAAGAAGAAGACGCATTAGGACTAACAGTAGATTGGCCTAATATTATCTCAAAAGAAAAATCAAAAGAACAATACTTCAGACTGAGAAAGAGACCTATGAACATAGAGGTAGTATCTTCTTCCTTTGAGAAACATTTCATTGACATAACTATCCTCTCCATTTGAGATCCTGGGCGCCTTCGCAGCATCCTCTTCTGATATAGCATATGCCATCTGAACTGAGCCCCCTCCAAGATCAACTACTCCAACTGTATTTGAATATTCCTTTCCCAAGTATCCTAACAGATAGTTTATTGTCACCTGAGAAACGTCAAGTAAGTTATTGACTTACTCAATCCTAGCAGCGCGCAACATTACCATTAGACTGTAAGCAATTGCTCTGGTGGTTACGGAATGCAATCATATTTTAAATTTAGTCCTCAGAACTTCCATCTCATTGCTGATGAACCATAGACACCTACATTGTGGATTCATGTCCAAGCATCTCATTCTCTTTCTTCTCTCCTCCTTATATTTCATTTTGTTCGATAATTTAAGGTACTGTCTCATAAATTAATAAAACGATGGAAAATCATAAAATCATAAAATCATAAAATCATAAAATAAAATAAAATAAAATAAAATAAAAATTAGGTTCCTACTTCAATTAAAGTACACAGCCTACATTTAACTGCTGCTCAATTACAAATGTCCATCCAATCTTGAAGAAAGGCAACATAACCTACATTAATGTACCGTAATTAAACACGATTTCTCAAATGTATGGTTATAAATTTAGTAGTACAACATTCAACAGACAAAGGTCATCATTTCCATAATAAGTCATTGCTAGTAGCTTAGTCCAAATGCTTTCCACGAGCTTGGGAAGGCCAAGGTAACTTTGAAAAGGCATGTTAAGTAGGGAAGGTGACTTGGAAAGTCACGTGTAGTGAAAAGGCAACGCTTGTATTACAGTGCAATTTAACACAAATTGCTGATAGAACAACCAAAGGCAATGAGCACCATTTCTTTTAATTGCTTCCCAAGCCAACAGAGGGTGATGCATTCAACATTAAACCGCATCATTGCTACAGTTCTTTAAATTACATAACACATCTGGCACTCGAGAACCAATTATAGCATCAGTTCCCAAATTAAAATCCAACTTTATACATGCATGGAAAAAAAGGTAAGCAAACATACCCACTGATAAGCACCTTCTTGTGTTCCATCCAAAACACTAACCCACCGTGGGTCAGATTTAAGGCTGCTTCTATCTTTCAAAAGCTCCCGAACCTAAAGGGATGTCCACAAGTACAAAATACAGCAATATTGCAACACAAAAGTTAGTTTTCCAATTCAAACGCAAGAAACTTCATTTAATGGTGCAATAAAAGAAAGCATTACCGCATCTAGAATCCTATCAGGTGCATCGCCTTCCAGTGCCCTCAAGCCAGCGGTTGCCTAGTGAAACATCAGAGCCAAATGCAGGAGATGAGTAAACAAATTCAAATGCCAGGACAAGCACTCCATTCCAGTGTTTGCATCATTAGCTTACCCCGACTTTAACCGGAGTGTCACCCCGGAGCTCTTTAGGAACAACACTTTCTGCTTTATCAAGAAGCGAAAGCAACGACTCCGCAGCCTGTCTGGGATTTTTTGCAAACGCACTTAAACCCGGCTTAGTCTATACACACAAATCAAACAAATGTCAGACGTAAACATCCAATTCAACCAGCATTAACCACAATCACCCGAGCAATGAAGGAAAAGAAACCTGAACAAAGAGCTCGAGTTCCTTCCCCATGGGAACGAGATTTAAGTACTTATCGAAACAAAACACGTGCACGCGACTCCCGGAGCTACCCGCGTCAAAGATAACCGCATAAGTCCTGGACTTGGAGCCCGGAGAGCCCCTGCGGTTCGAGAGCGCGAAATCCTCAATCGCCCCGGAAGGAGATCCGGACGGCATCAGAAAGAGCACGAACCCAATGAGCAGAAGCGGCACCGAGATCACCAATATGACGCCCCGGTACTTCTGGATCTTGTCCTCGTGGAAACGCCCCGGCGGCCGCTTCATCATCTTGTCGAGCTCGTGCTGGTCGTGGAGCTGCTGGTCCGACGGCGGCGAGCTGGGGTTGACGACGACGGCGGCGTCGAAGAGCTCGGCGGAGGAAGGCGATCTGTACCGGATCTGGCCGTTCCCCCCGGCGGCGGCGGTGGCGGGAGCCTTCAGGGACTGCGCTTCCTGTATCGGCTCCAGCTCTTACCTCCTCTGCACCCCGATCGCTATAAGCGCGCTTTTTGTAAGGCCACCGCACCGCGACCGGCGCCGACGAGCGGATCCCCCCCGCGGCCGCGAAATCCTCCTCCGCGGCGGTTCCCGGACGCCGGCGAGCGGAGGAAGGCGATCGGCGGGACGGTGCCGACCGGCGGCAATGCGGATTCGGATTGACGGAGGGGGAGGCCGGATTGCAGCGCCGGCGAGTGCGCGATTCTTGAAGAAGAGCTCGCGGGATCTCTCTCTCTCTGTGCTGTCCTTCTGAATCTAGAGAGAGAAAGAGAGAGAAAGAGAGAGAGAGGGAGAGGGGATTAGACAGACCGAGCAAGCGCGTCGCGTCTGTAACTGCAACGGGTTGATCTCAGGGGGCGATATGGGGGAAAATATGGCAATTAATTTTTATTTTTATTTTTATTTTTATTTTTTTCGTTTTTTGAGAAAATGGGATAGTTTGTGAGATTTTTTATTTTTATTTTAATTTATTTTTACGTAGAGTCTGTATTGTATTCCGCTCGAGTGTAGAATGTGCAAAGTACGTGTGGAGTAAAGTTCAATTGAAGTAGGCTTTAAATCGATCTATATATACGATAATTAGGAAAGTGTAGATGGATAGATTTAGTCAATGCGGGTGGGTTTACGTAGGTGTCGTGTACTGAGTTCACAATTAATTTCGATTCATCGATATTTTATACTCCACGTGTGTTTGAACTGGTCAATAGACCTTTTATTTTTACACGTTCAATTTCTGATAAGACAATCTATGATGTCTCATCATTATTGCTCACCCTAAACATTCATGAATTCCATAACACAAGGAAATCGCAACTCTCCGGAACAAAAATGGAGCTCATTTTTTGAGAAAAGATACCATGGTTAGATGATGGCATATATAGGATGTGTATTTTTCCTGCTTATATCCACTTGTAAGATGACATGTGTCCGGAGCGCCACGTCAACAACTGATGTAGCGTGTTGATGTGGCGTAAATTTTTTTTTTTTTTTGGGTCGAAATGTGGCGTAAATTGAAAAGGATAAGAACGTGAAGTTTTTCATGTCCATTCCTCATCCTTTGTTCAAAGCCCTCCCATTGCCAATTTACCGTCACCACCGGAGGAACCGCCAGCACCACGTGCTATGCGTCCAAGCCTGGCCTAGCCACTCCTTCCTACGTCACTCGCGGTTGTCCTGCACGGTGAGCTGACTCGTCCACCGATTTGGCAAGCCTAGACGAAAGGGTGGCCTGACTCGGACGCATCGGTGACGGTCCAAATCTGGAATTCTAGATTTGCGAACTTCCAAATCTAAAATGCCAGATTTGCAAGCTTCCAGAACTGGAGCTAGCAATGACGGCCCGTCCATGGTCACTGTCACGAGCGAGCGACGATGGAGAGGACTCGATTTGGACAAGTCGGCGCTGGTCTAGATGTGGAGTTTTGCCTCCAGATCTAGGCTGCGAACGTCCAGATCTGGAGTCAGTGACGACGGCTCCTCCATGGCCGCAAGAGACGAGGGAGAGGAATACCACATCAGTAGACCGGTGATATCAACCTACTTAATATGCACCAACAAGCCCTGACTGTGTACTAAAACAGAAGAAGCATTAACACCCAGAATTTCCAGCTCGACATTGCCAACGGCGAAGAACACTCTTCTCGAGTTCTCGCCGATGCCAACTTTACTCCATACAACGGTTACGCCCGAAGCAAGAGCAGCTTGGATGGAAATACACCAAACTGTCCATTTTCTTTTATTACACGCATTGTAGCTGTTCAAATCTACATCGATCAACGGAAGTAGGCCTAACCGCTGTAAATTAAAAGACAGAAAAACGGAAAAAGGGGCGAGAAAGTCTGAGGACAACGGCTGTCTGACACCCATAAGGAAGAACGCGAGGTGCTTTCTTAGGCTTTCTTCTGCTTCTTTTTGGCAGGTGGTGGGGGGAAGAGGACCCGGAAGACCCAAGCTGCTAATATCGCACCGACGAAAGGGCTGATCCAATAGACGTAGAATTGTTCCCATGTGTTATGCTGATTGTTCACAAATGCCCACCCAAAAGCCTGCGAAGACACCATAATACAAGTCAATGCATGTTCTCTTGAAAACTTGTCATGCCAAGGGAAGGCCGGTATCAAAAAAGACAGTCGACCAAGAACACACATACAGATAAAGAAAGGAGGGAGAGGGAGAAAGAGAAGGGTGATTAATCGGTCAGTCGGCATGGATTGTCCAAGTCAGATGCACTCAATGGGAAGTTGGGAGGATGTTCACAAGGTAGCAGAGGGAACAGGAAATCTCATATGAAAGCCAGATGCTTATACTTTCGGAACTGGAATAATAGTTGAGAACCTTAACATTTGCGTATCGAAATAAATCAGTTCTAAACAGGAGAAAAACTCTGTCCTCTAAAGCCATAGAAATACCATTACTAAACTATTCTGGCAGTAAACAATCAATCAGAGTCCTAAACAGGAGAAAAACTTGTCCCCTAAAGCTGTAGAAAGACCATTGCTAAACTATTCTGGCAGTAAACAATCACTGAATTGAACTCAGCAACCCCGCACACCCTGGCTGAATCGAACAACGAGAAGCCAATTGATAAAAACAAGAAACACGACTGACAAAGAGGGGGCAGAGATTGGAAGAAAATGGCATGTGTTCATCGCAAACCACGGCAATTACTTTTTCACTGGAATACCAGGAACAAAAACCTATCATAAAAAAGGTTCTATAGTGATGCTTGCTTGCAACTAGACATGGAAAATATCCCTGAACAAGCTCTCTCCACCAACTTGTCTGACGAAGAGGTCCAGAAGAGTGAAAATTGGGCTCCATTTGGTACAGCTGCATCTTTTCACACACAGCACATCCACTAAAGCAATGAATAGCATCATAATGGAAACGAGTATCCCTACCACCTAGTGAAAAATGTCTCCCATGACTAGGGAATGGATCCTTCATATACTCAATGGAGAAAGAAATATCTTGTCAAAGTGGGGAAGCTGTCGCAAGACCTCATCCGACAGACTAAAATTGGAGCACACGTAACAGAAAAAGAGTTCTTTTGATCTTTGAGAAGATAAGGAAGAGCGATAGAGACTGAACTATACATCTAATATATACAAGAACAATAGATGTACATCTCATGTGTGTAACATGAGAAGCAAACTTTCGAGAATTAGACTATTTGTTATATGAATGCTTCCGAACCTTGCATATGATAGTTGAACAGATTCGCTCTAACGATAGTGCATATTGGCATAAAAAGTAAGTCACGCATCGAAGAGAGCAACTGCTGTCAAGATGTAATTGCAAAGATCGGATCCACATAATATGTGAGGAAAAATTACTGTAAAGCAAACTCATTTTTAAATATTCAAAACTTTACCAAGATCACACCTTATTATTATATCCACCGGTTACAGCTACAATTTTTCCTACACCAATTTGCATTATTAGGTCATATGTACTTTCACGATTGAGATAGTTTAGCTTGAGGTTCAGTCTACCGAATGAGGATACACAACTTGTTGCTAGTTTAAAAAGTTGGGCTGGAGCTGATTTGATGCTGTCAATAGCATTTGGGACCAACAGATAGAGAAGAGATAGAACTCGGGATAGTGACATCAAATTATTGAAGACTTGCCATAAGCAGTACACTCTGCAACGTCAATGAATTTATATAATGGCAACAAAGGGGTTTTAAAGACCGTGACCAACAAAATTATCGATGAGATAACCAAACACTGGAAATAGATGATTATGGATTTGGTAGAAAGAGCAATCATCTGATACAGGCAAGACCTATACTCACAAGGGACAATTTGGAAAAAACAAGAAAAAGCTCCATCACGCCAACAATAAGATGACCAGAAACAGGTCCTAGAATTAGCTGACTCAGTCCAACACTATAATATATCATCTTATTTGAGCTGTAAAGGTGTATTAATGACGAGATTTTCATATTGTTTATATGTGGATGTAAGATCGATAGGCAATGAGCGAACACCATGCAAGCAGATGGAAGCTCGGGATTGGCAAAGATAATATACTCACGTTGGCTGGATTCATGGATGGCCCAGTGAAGGAAGATCCTGTGACTACTAAGGCGACCGTCACCGCGGCCAGCAACCAGGTCTTCAGAAAGGAGTTCTGAGGCCCTCTGAGCACGATGAGGAGGACGAGGAAGGTGATCACAAAGGTCAAAACGCCCTCTGCAAGAGCTCCTGTATGCAAGTCCACCTTCAAAGATGGCCCTTCCAACATGTGCTTGTATTGTGAAGGCATCACCTCCATGATCGCAAGAGCTCCACCAACAGCACCAGCAGCCTATCCAAGCAACATTCATCATTAACACACGCACGCACCAAAACAAACGCGAAACTGAAAACAAAAAAGCAAAATAGAGAGAGAGAGAAAAGGTAGGGGGTGGCGGTTCTCGCAGTAGCGATTCGAATGGTGTTGTTTCTCTTTTAAGTACCCCTTTCAGATCCCGGGGAAAAAAAGTGAACTTCATACCAAAATCTCAACTTTTTCGTGACAAAGCGCTTCACAAACGGGCAAAATTTGACCCAACTGCACCGTTAATCAAAAACCCACAAAAGCAAAACAAACTATCTCCAACAGATCCAAAAAACTGTCACTGGATGAAGCGGAAATTCGAGCACAATGCAGCGTACTTTACCTGAGCAGGAAACCGCAGAGCCATGGAGAGGAGGTCGTCGGAGCCGACGCCGGCCGCATAGAACGACGCGGTGGCGGTCGGGTTGAAGCTCGCGCCGCCCAGCGCGCCCCCGACCAGTTCGAACACCAGCACCAGGACAAAGACGAGCGCGGTGGTGATCAGCAGCGACGCCCACGGCAGGACGTCGTCCCCGAGCCCGAGCGCCGCCGCCAGCACCGTCGTCGCGGCCCCCAGCGTCGACGCGCAGAAGACCCACATGAAGGTCAGGACCCCGTCGGCGATCGCCGCCTTAACCGCGCCCATGACGGCCCCGAAAGAAGGGAGGAAGAAAAGGCCGTCCGCCCGCTCGACTCGAGTGGCTAGTGAAGAACAGCGGGGATCTGGGCGGAAACCGGCCGGCCAGTAATGAGTGGTGAATGCTTTAATAGCAGATGGGATGGGATGAGTCACGACGATGTCGGGAGGATGATGATGATAATGATGATGATAATGATGATGATGGTGATTTGACGAGTCCCAGGCTGAGAATTCCAGATGAACTCCCGGGATATCCGGTCCAATCTTTTCACCCCCCGTGAATCTAATCCAATCATGCTAAACTTCGTTGGGTCAAATCTTATTTCCTGCCCCCAACGGACGCGAGTCGATCGAGCTGGGTTCCAAAGCCGGCCGAGCCCAGCCCACTCCACTACTTCGACCGTGTCTTGCGTTCCTTTTCTCACTCTTCGCGTGAAAGTCCCCTCGACTTTAAGGATTCTCGTTTTCGGACAGATGAACTCTTTTCATGTTTCGTAAATGTCACGCGTGAGCGGCGTTAGGATTAGTTCGAGTTTCACTTGAAACCTAGATATTGAGATCAGTTTTTCAATTTTTGAAATTTGAAACTTATCATGCATATTCTGAAATCTAAAATCTATTTTACCGCAGATTTCAGAATCGATTCTAGATTCTGAAGTCTACTTAGGTTTTATAAGTATTCCTAATAGAACAATCATAGTAAATCGTCACTTCTAATTACCATAAGTTGGTGCTATAATTCATTGATCACGACTCGTATTTAGAAACACTAGATATATAAAATTTTAATAAAGTAAAAGTCTTAATCATATATCATCATAAATAAAAGCTCGAACTAATAATTCGAAATTACACACTCATCATTGTATTTTTATGAAATGCGGTAGGATCACTTGAAAACATATAAGTCCAAGAACCTGGAACTAACCCATTAAAATTGATTCCCTAATTCTTGAAACTTGAAATCTGGAATCAATCCATTTCCCCTCAGTCCAGTTCTTGATTTTATTTTGGAACCACGCTCACCCATACTAAATATATTACTTCGAGAGAGTAGTCTTGTTGTGCTTGAAAAGAAGTACAACGAGCCAAAGAAATAATGTAGCATATTAATGACTTAAATTTTAACACTTTGGAAGATGCTTTTACGAAACTAACTACTTATTAAAGAAAGTAAGGATAAATCGAGAACAAATAAATGAGAAGCCACACATGTGAAACATATCCCATTTGGGGTTCGACGCTTGTGCTCAGTTTAATTATCAAACCAACAAAATCTTAAACCATTAATTGGAGAGAGACTTTTGAAATCCCATATAAAAGTGATGTGAAATATTTTGACAAATCAGTGGCCCTATAAAAAAACGTTTTGTTAGCACGTGGTTTCTATAAACACGAAATTCGCGATAATTGCTTGAAACTTGTGGGCTTTGAAGAACCCATATCTCAAATAATCTATATTCCCAAGAACCTTTCTCGTTGTCTTCTTCTCGATGGCGGTATCCTAGTGCAAGTTAAATACGCAAGGGGGGACTTGTCAGGACGTGCATCGCTCGAAAGGGAAATCCATGAATTAGCAGACAAGTCACCACTAAACTTTACGGGCGGGTCAAGACACCCGAGCTATGAAAAGAGATCCTCGGCACCTGCCATTTGCAAAGTGACAGGAGATGATCTTTTGACTTATCAAACGACGTAAAAATTAGAAGAAAAGCAGGCAATCATCGAGGGAAAAACATCACTTGACTCGTCCGAAAACGTGGCCCCCCAAAAAAAAAAAGTTTCCACGTAATGAGGCCCGAAATCCTTTATATTTCCTTGCATAAGTAGCTCGAGAAAAGCAGCAAAAATGTTCGAAATCCGGATTAATAAGATTTGAAAGCTGAACATTAGATTTTCGAAATCGGTCTTCTGAGTTTCTCCAAAATGTAATTCTACATCGACATTGTATTTTTTGACAGCCTCTTGTCTTTACGTAGATGAAAGATGGTATTCTGATTCTCAAATGTGTTTCTGTGTGCCGAATTAGATTGGATTTCTATGCATTTCCGTGTTGCTAATTGTTGACTACGATCGTCGGTCTGTGTATTATAAGGCATCGAATAAAAAAAGAAGGGAAAATGGGTATGGTCCCGAGGCAAAAAAGGAGCTTATTTATATAATGGGAGCTATGTAGGAGGCTGTAAGCGATCAGCACTAGTTCCATTGGTGCAATGAATTATGATAAGAAGACCAGATAACTAAGTTGCCTTGGAAATGCAAACAAAACTAAAAACGATTTGGGTGAGAAAGAATTGCAAAAAAATAAGTTCGATATAGCTGATTTATATGATTCGATTTATATGATTCAATGATGTGCTTGCTAATATATAGAGATCGACAAAATGGTTCTACTATAATTGATAAAGAGAGGATTTTACAGTGACTCAATTATATCCACTCACGAGTGTTTCCTAATCTGATTACACCTGAATAAGCCCCATGTAAATCAATTAAGAAAGTTGGTCACAATAAGTTTCTCTCACCAGTGTTTTGAAAGCTTTCTCTAATTTAAGTTTGGCTTACTGAGCCAAATATGTCAAATCACACATTTATTGCGTTCGAACGTCAGGTGGGTTGAACGTTCAGATTTCTTTGACAAGAAATCTGGACCGACTTGGACGTCTAGATGTTCGAGCGGTGCTATTGCAGCTGGGGACGCCTCCCCTGGTCCTGACATCCAACCAGGCATACGATCATCGTCCCACGATCCAAGAAAAAGCTTTTCAAACCTAATGGTGGCTCCGCACCTTTTCTTATTTCGTCCCGGACGATGGAATCTTCGTCCCCGTGCCCTCCAAGCTATCCTCGGATCGCAATCCAAGTCGGGTCGAGGACCCAAAAAAGAAGAACCGAATCGGGTTTCCAAGCCAAATTGGCCAAAAAAAGAGGAATGCGTATCCATTAGTTTCATCATCATCATTGGAACTCGACTGTCGCCGTACAAAGGAGGTTCACGCGGCGTGGGAGCAGCCCAATCAGATGCCGGCTGTACCCGTAAGGCCTTCCTCTGCATGGAGGAGGAGAGAAGGGGGAAGAGAAGAGAAAACGACAGCAGCAGAAGATGGAGTTAAAAAAGGAGGAGAGGGAGGGGATGGTCAATGGTCCGGGTGATTATTACCATCTTTCTTTCATCAAAGGAATGATGTCGGTGGGGGCCCGTTCGCATCCGCACTCCTAAAGCCTGGCAAAAAAGGAGGACGAGCTACAGGACGATGCACTGTTAGATGAATAGTGGCGCCAGAGAAAAGTAAAAGGCGGAAAATATATTAGACGCGACATTCTGCAATAGCGATTCAACGCGCGGTCAACCTTAAACCGGAGACAGGCAGAGAGAGAGAGAGAGAATTGAAAAAGGGGGGCGTCAACCGTAAAGACAAACGCCCCCAAATTCGCAGCTTGGCAATATCTATCTACTTGGATTTCGTTTATTTAAGAAAGCTCTTAAAGTTAGTTCTCCTCATGGTAACATTTAAATTCGCAGGGCGTAGCAAACTGGATTATGACAATTCGCTTGCATTCTGTTGATAATTTCGACCCTTCAATAATATAGGATCGCTCTAATAATTCCTTTAGCTATATATTCGGTCAAGCAATATTTGAATTTCCAATCACGGGTTGATTATCTCGTGTAAATGACATATTAAAATAAAATTTTAAAAACATAAATAAAATTAGAGCAAATATCGCGAATGTCAATTATAACATAACATACATCAATTTTTTTTTTATGTTACTAAAAACTCTAAACTTATTTATTGATGATATAAATATCCTCAATTTTTTTTGTGGCAAGAAATAACCTAAACCGATAGATATCCGATATGTATATATTTTATTTCAATTCCATCGTAATATTTTATCACACTAATGTAAGTTTTGGAAGAACTCGTGTTACACTGAGTAAGTTTAGTGTTTTAGCAACACAAAAAAAAACTCAAATTATTTATGTCATGACCGGTGTTGTTAGTTTGTGGTGTTACCTCACCAAAAAAAGAAAAAGAAAAACAAAAGTTAATAGTCAAAATTGAAGTAAAAGTGACAATTACATGACCGTCACTTTTCTCTCACACTGAGAAAAGGGAGAGAAAATCCTACGCCAATCTCCGCTTTTTCTCCCTTTTCTTCGGAAAATCCGGGGTTTTACGGCTTTGGGGGGCAATCAATGGCTCCCAACAATCAATGCGTTCCAGAGAGAGAGAGAGAGAGAGAGAGAGAGAGAGAAGGCTGCCCAATAAAGCGGACGCGAGAGATATTCGAGGGATAAATTGGTAATAACACAACCCCCCCCGCTTCAACGTGGTGTCTGAATACTCCGTGGGCCCCCTGTCCTTTCTTCTCTCACTCTCTCGCTTTCCTCCAGTCACTCATTCAATTCAACTCCCGTCCACGACACATTCCCCTAAAATTTTATAAAAAATAAAAAATAGAAAGAAAGTAATATAAATTCCCCTCCCCCTCCCCCCCCGAATTCCCCGAAAATAATTTTCGATACGAAATACTTGCTAATTTCATGAATCGAATAAGGTCAGGTACGAAATTAAAGATGCTCGCGCGGTATCGAACTTATTTGCGATAATCCCATTCGCTCGGTTGCTTATGCTACGCAACCGCGGGTCCCTTATGTACCGTCTCTATGTTGCTCATTCTCGCTTTCGTTCGCTATTTAGGTTCAAACTCGAAAATTCACGATTCATAAAAAAGATTTCGATACAAGATATTATACTAATTTCATGAATTGAGTAAGGTGGAAGGGTACGAAATCAAAGGCGGCACGGTACCGAGCTGACGCGGCGAGCTAGGTCTACCTGAAGAAAAGGGATAATTCATAAGTTCGGTCCCATACAAAATTCAACAAATAAATAATTCTATTTTTGTTTTGTTTTTGTCATTGTTTTTTTGCCAGGAAATGTAATTGATTATTGGAAGAGAGAGGAGAGAGAGAGAGAGACGGGAGAGGACTGGAGAAGACTCTTGGCAATTTACTGAGCTACAGCTACAGGGACTAGCTACAGAGAGAGAAAGAGAGAGAGAGAGAGAAAGAGAGAGAGAGAGAGAAGCTACTAGTACTAAGACTACTTCCCACCAGCCTTTTCTATCTCTCTCTGAAAATCCCCAAAACATCCGCTTCACACAAAACTGTCACTTCCCAGCTGCTTCTTCGCCTCCCCACTCCCCTCCCCCCACCCCTACATCATATCCCTCCTCGCTCCTTCCGTCCTTTCTCTCTCCTCCTCTTCTTCTTCTTCTTCTTCTTCTTCTCTCTTTCTCTCTCTAGCTCTCTCGCTCTGGCCCGCGCGGCTGCTCCTTCCTGCTTTCTACCCCCATCGCGGCCGAGCTTAATGTGAGCTCAGCTTCGAGATCTGCGTAGATTAGGGTTTTTTCGCGAGCCGAGCCCGCCATGCGCCCGGCCCTGTCCGCGGGGCCCGCCGCCTGAATGCGCTCGCCGCCTGCTCGGTGGAGCCGACGCCGCGCGCGTGGGGGTCGAGGGGGAGGGGAGGAAGATCTAGCGGGAGCCTGCTACGATGGTTAGGGATTTCGTCTACTGTATCGGCATCGATTTCGGTTGAGGCTTTTCGTTTCCTCTTCTTTTCTGGTTGGGGGGTGGGGGTGGGGGCGCGCGAGGGATCGGTTTCGGGTCGGGCAATGGATGTGTTCGCGTAGGAGGCGCGGTCCGTGCGAGGGGAGGAGGGCGGTTTCCGCGGGGGGGTTTTGGGAGTTGAAGACGGGAAGAAAGTGGAGCTTGTGCTGAAGAATGAGACTCTCGTCGTCGGGCTTCAACCATCAGTCGCCGGAAGGTAATCTGTTTTTCAGCGCGGAAATGCTGCTGTTTTGCTGGTTTTCGCGTGAGGGCCAATTGTCGATTTTGCTGTTGTGGATAGAGTGACTTTTTAACCCTGAGAGTTGGAGGTGCTGGGCATGCATCTCTTGCGCATGTTTTCGACGGGGCCCTGAGCATCTGGAATTGGATGCGGCTGCTCATGCGTTTTTTGAGCTACATATGCGGATGTTTGAGCTTCTTCTGTCTTGTTCTGTCTTGCTGATCATGAGCTACTCGAGTGTGTTCTTTTGCTTGTGCAATCGGGAAACTTGTACTGCTGTGGTCCCAGAAAGATCGAAGACAGCAACGAAGCGTTCTTTAAGCCACTACCATATCTTGTGTCTTTAATTTACGTCACCACTGAACTGTCGTGAGATGACAAAACGACGGGCATGAGGTTCGTTGTATGCTTGCGTTGGGTTAGGCATTGGACATAAGACATGAGGTGATGGGTGCCATAGACATATCTACGGATCTCTTGCGTGTTGCACCACTTGTCGTGGTTGATGTTTGCCAATGTTTCTGCGTATGTTTATATAGAATAATATCGGGGCTTTACTAATGTCAAGTGAATTGTCCCTTCCTAGCCTCAAATGCAGGGGAGAAGAAATGTTTGAACTCTGAGCTATGGCATGCATGTGCTGGTCCTCTTGTGTCGTTGCCTCCTGTTGGAAGCAGAGTTGTCTACTTTCCTCAAGGACATAGTGAGCAGGTCTGCACCACTATGCAACTTCCAATCTCTTTGTTTTAACCAAAATCATCGGTTCTTGTCTTGTGACTTTGAGCAGCAATACTAATGTCTTGCTTTCGTATTATTCTCTGGAATTCTCAGATGTTTAATTGCTCTAATTTTACTGGGGCATGCTCATTGCAGTCACTGGTGCTCAAACGTGTCGTTGTTTATGTTCTGTGCGAATAGAAACTGCATGCATAACATGAGAAGATAAAACTTTTAGAGGAACCATTTAATGATTATTTAGTTTGATCTCAGTTAAATTCTTCACAATAATCACTTTTTCCTTGCTGTGTTCTGCTTTCTAGTTCATGAGATTGGTGAAATTGTTGCCTACTGCTGTATTGTTGTTGTATTCTGAGTCTGCATTAATTAATATATTTGATCAGTTTCCCTGCAATCGTGCCTCTGCAGGTGGCTGCTTCTACTAATAAGGAAGTAGATGCTCATATCCCGAATTATCCAAACTTATCCCCACAGCTTATCTGTCAGCTTCATAATGTTACCATGCACGTGAGTGTTCCATCTACCAATGCTTTCTGCTTAGGGACTTTATCTTGAGTTGCAATTTTGAGTATAATTTCTTGTAAATAACAGGCGGATGTGGAGACGGATGAAGTGTATGCTCAAATGACCCTGCAGCCTCTAAGTCCGGTACCTGCATTGTTAAATTTAGAAATTGACTTTTTTTTTTTTTATATCATCGTTGCTTAATTTATACAAGACTGATGTGGATTATTTTCAGCAAGAGCAAAAGGATCTATATCTACTGCCTGCTGAACTTGGAACTCCCAGTAAACAGCCAACGAACTACTTCTGCAAAACATTGACTGCAAGTGATACCAGTACTCATGGAGGATTCTCTGTACCTCGTCGAGCAGCAGAAAAAGTCTTCCCTCCTCTTGTATGTCAGACTCGAGTTCACGTTCTAAATTTGTTCTTTAAAATCCGGGAAGCTGCCGAAACATATTTTTCATCTGCTGGTCTCTTTGTTGTTTGTTCAGGATTACTCACAGCAGCCTCCTGCTCAAGAGTTAATAGCCAGGGATCTTCATGACAACGAATGGAAATTTAGACATATTTTTCGAGGTATGTTTTCTTTATTTCAAATGCATGATCAATACCTCTTTCAATAGACATGCCATGGTATAATGAAGAAACCTAATAATAACCCCGACTGGTGTTATCACAGAACTTCACCAATTTCTATAAGATATAGAGGCATACTTGCACCCTAAAACCTGGAGAAGAAGTTGCACGCTTAACTTCAAATCTTCTAAGTTTTCGTGCTTCATTATTTGTTTATAGCTTCTCCTCAGATAACAAAGACAACAAGCATGTGCTCTAAATTTGTTTAGATTTTTCCAGGGGTTGAGGGTATCGATTACTTTGGTTCATCATCAGATCTTTTTTTACTACGAATTTTCATGATATGATTCAGCTGCTTATCTGCCAGTTTGAAATAAATGCAGTTCGTTTGTTTCCACTTCAAGTGTTCCAATGTTCTCTATAATCTCAGGGGGCTCGCAATTCTTTGCGAAACTCACAACCCATGACAATAATTGGCTGTATTCATCATGAAGGAACTTTGCTCGCCAACTAAGTTCCAATAAACTAGACCCCTGCAATTTCTCTTTTGTAGACTAGTATGTTTATTAATAGTGTAGTCAAAGAAAGAGGATTTTCCACCTGCTTTAAAACTCACAGTTAAAAAAATATTTTTACAAAGGGTGGTAGCATTTTAATGCACATTGGACATTTTGGCACTATAATGCTTTTTACCTGGCCAACTTGGAAGGACATCTGTTGATTTCTGGAAGTTTATAGTCTATTAGATTGACATCAAGAGAGTCATTTCATTGCCGAGCCTGCTAACTCAATTAACTAAGTCAATTGGCTTCCATAATGAGCCATCAGCCTATTCACTAGTCCATGCTAGCAGTCCATCTACTAATCCATCTGAGGGTGAATTGAGAAAGGAATTGTGTCACAGTTTTGTGTATCCTGGTCAATCTCTTGTATTCTGCCAGTTATTGGGTGATGTACGTGTATGCATTTGCTCTTGGCGGTGCTTCTTCTTTATTTGCCCAAATTGGAGGAGCTTAGTTGCAATGCACTTTCTTAATTGAACCCATGCATAAGGTTCTGTTGCAACCTTTGCAACTTCTTGATTTTTTTTTCTTTTGCCTGACTGGAAGTCCATGGGCTACTGTTTAGGATTGAAAATCGGCTTTAACTCAAGGCTATATCTTCCAGTAGGCAATTTTTATTTTATTTTATTTTATTTTATTTATTTTATTTTTTGCATCGTCTTCATTACAAAGAAGCATGCTTATGGAAATGGGTGTCTGAATGAGATTGTTTGTCTGTGGGAAAAGAGTGCGAAGACATTCTGAATTTTTACTCCTAGTGTCACCCCTCTGGGTTGGAGACACAATTTGCCCTCTTAGATTAGGAGTGTCTACTCATAAGTGGCAGTCCTTTATCCGATTTTTTATAGTTTCATAGAGGCAATTGCTTCAACTGAGGAAGTGTTATTTTTCTGACAATATCGACAAATTAGTGGTGAGGCATCTTAAGCTGGCCATTCATTTCTCTTTGTGAAGGATAGGAACTGAGGTTTTTGAAATTGATGGTGCAAAAATTTAAGCAACCTGTCATATGCACATGCAGGTCAGCCCAAGAGGCATCTTCTCACAACAGGCTGGAGTGTATTTGTTAGTGCGAAAAGACTTGTTGCTGGAGATTCTGTTCTTTTTATCTGGTAGGATGTTTCATTTCTAGTCATATTTTTTGCTTCTCAGATTAGTGTGCTAGAGTTTGCATTTGTGGTGGTCGGAAGGTTTAACTTGAGTTCTCTTACTTTCATATCGTGGAACTGTAACTTGGAATTAATTGGTGGATTTTTCCCACAGAAGATTATTGACATTCATGAAGATTTTTAATATCCTGATTGATAGTGCATGACATAAATGCTTCTTGAAAAGTGCTCTCGACATTTAATTTACTGATACCCTCTGTTGCAGCATAAGCCCAAGTCTTGTCATATTCCCCTTCTTTCTTTAACAGAGTCTCTATATACATGATTCTCTCTAAAAGCATTCAGTCCCATTTATGTTTTAAGGTTTTACACGTTCCTGGTGTTTTTCAGGAATGAGAAGAATCAATTGCTTCTTGGTATTCGACGGGCAAATCGTCCCCAGACTGTTATGCCTTCTTCAGTTCTATCAAGTGACAGCATGCATATTGGCCTTCTTGCAGCAGCAGCTCATGCTGCTGCCACGAACAGCCGCTTTACAATCTTTTACAATCCAAGGTAGAATGACTTGAAGCAGGTCTGGTTAAAATAACTGTGAGATTCATCTGCTTGTTGCTTGTATGCAGGGCCAGTCCATCGGAGTTTGTCATACCTCTGGCAAAATATGTGAAAGCAGTCTATCACACAAGGGTATCTGTTGGCATGCGATTCAGAATGCTTTTTGAGACAGAAGAGTCAAGCGTTCGTAGGTGGGTCCCAAAACTTCCTGGAAATTAATGATTTTATAATCGCTTGGCATTTGAATCTCCTAAAACAAGTTGGCTATGAACTTCTATTTGTATCTTCTGATTTGAAATGCTCTGCTCTTCTCCAAAAGAATCACTAATTAGCATGGGAGCTTACCTGTTGATTTGCTGCTTCATTTGCTCTGTGACTACTGCTTCTACAGTAGTGCACCAACCTATAGTTTGCCGCAAATCATCATTTATCTATTTCCTTTTCATTGCTAAGCCAAAAATTCTGCAGCTCATACTGATGCAGCTCTATTTGTCAATATCCTGGCCTTGGATGACATTAACCTACTCTTTTAAGAGAGAGTGTATGCATGAGTCTTTAATTTTAATACTGCTTATGTTTTTAAAATGTAGTGCTGATGGCAATTAATGTCTCTTCACAGTTCTTATTTCCATTTTCTCATGTGAACTAAACATTCCATAAATATGATATGTGGAACTTACCTTACTGGATTTTCTTCTTCCAGATACATGGGGACGATAACAGGCATTAGTGATCTGGATCCTGTTCGCTGGCAAAACTCACATTGGCGTTCAGTAAAGGTTGGTCTTAGCGGTTCTCGCTACCTTAAGTCTAGCCAAGAGGCATATCTTTTCCAGTTTCTTGGTGAAACTATGCGATTTTCCAACCAAATATAAATTGCATGAGTAAACTTAAGTACTGTAACAGGTTGGATGGGATGAGTCAACTGCAGGTGAGAGGCAGCCAAGAGTATCCTTGTGGGAAATTGAGCCACTAACAACATTCCCAATGTATCCTTCTCCATTCCCCCTCAGACTGAAGAGACCATGGCCATCTGGACTTCCTTCATTTCATGGTATACTTGAAGTTACCATTACCAAATTAGAAGTACTTTTTATTACAAAAAAAAAGAGTAACTCTTACCTATGTTAGAAGAATTCAAACATTATTCCTCCTAATAAGTCCATTTATTTGACTGATTTCAGCTCTTAGGGATGGTGATATGAGTATCAGTTCTTCACTGATGTGGCTTCAAGGTGTTGGGGATCAGGGAGTTCAGTCGTTAAACTTCCAGGGATTTGGGATGACTCCATGGCTCCAGCCAAGATATGACACTTCAATGGCTGCTTTACAAACTGATGTGTATCAGGCAATGGCAAGCGCAGCACTGCAGGATATGAGGGCAGTGGACCCTTCAAAATGTGCATCTCAGTCTCTTCTGCCTCTTCAGCAATCTCAAAATGGTCCTATGGGGCAAGCTTCTATCATCCAGAGGCAGATGTTGCAGCAGTCTCAATCTCAAAATACCCTTCTTCAGGGCTTCCAGGAAAATCAGGCCACAGCTCAAGGTCAGGTTTTGCAGCACCCCTCTTATAATGATCAGCGTCAACAACAGCAGCAGCATCAACAGCAACCTCAACAGTCCCAACAGTTCAACCATACGTCTCTTCAGCAACAGATGCCGAACATCATCACTACTCTTCCACAGTATGGATCTATTGGTCAATCCCAGTCATCATCTCTGCCGGCCATTTCACAGTCCCAGCAGAATATCTTTTCTGATGGAATGGAGAATCCTATAGTTGCATCTGATGTTTCCCCTATGCAGAGCATTTTAGGTTCAATTTCCCGTGATGGGGCATCGCAGTTACTCAGTGTGAATGGTTCTGACTCCATGATATCATCGTCATTGTTGAAGAAGCAAAATTCAGTAGAACCACATCTTCTTTCTGAAGCTGCTCACTGCATTCTGCCCCAGGTGGAACAGTTGGCTACAACACACACCAATGTCTCTGAATTTGCAAACTACTTACCTCCATTTCCTGGAAGAGAATATTCTGCATATCCGGGTGCCACTGACCCGCAAAGTAGTCTTTTATTTGGTGTTAACATTGATTCCACGTCTCTTATGATGCAAAATGGGATGCAGCATCTGAGGAATATTGGCAGCGAACATGATTCCTTGTCTGTGCCATTTGGTACTTCAAATTTTGCTAGTGTTGCTGGCACAGAATTTCCACATAATTCAGACATGGCGACGTCAAGTTGCGTGGATGAATCGGGTTTCTTGCAGTCTTCAGAAAATGTGGACCAAGTAAACCCACCGACCAGAACCTTTGTGAAGGTGAATTTGATTCTTATTTCCTTTGATGCCTATTTGTTTTGTTTGATCGCAAAGGAACTATTCAGAATTCTTGTCTGGTCACTGGTTTTTCATGGTCAAATTGCTTTTTCAAGATCTCAGAATCAAGACTGCCCAAGTGTTTTCCTTGAGTATTGTGCTTCACAATCTGAAAGGAATGCTACACGTGTTTCAATTTATATTATGTTTGGTTTGACTATTCAATGATCATCAAAATACTCACAACCAGTTTTAATTATGATATGTTTCCTTTTGTAGTCGTGCGAGTTTCCTGTAGCATCTAACTTTTTCTGTAGAGGGAGGGATTTATTTTTCTGTTAGAGTAAGGGAGGGATCAATCCGAGTGGAGCATGCTTTAGTTGAGTTTTGACTTGCATGCACACAAATCAGAGGCTTCAGTGTGATTGGCATGAGATCCCCTCGAATGATGTAGATCTTGCGATTTACACATGCTTTTTTCACCCTAGACTGTAATGGCCTTGGGATGATAGGATTTAGCATGCTGGGAATCTCAGAGAATGTAGATGGTTTATGAGTTGTGATCCCTTTCGCTGGCGATGGGCTGAGGATGACATATTGTATAGTCCATAGGCAATCAAGTGTTTCTGGATATACCTTTCTAAGATGACAGTTTGCTAACCCTTCTATGTGAAAAGGCCACATAAATTATGTACCAGTGGTAATATGGTTATGAGTCCATTTCTGATGTATATATAAATGGTGATTCTATATTATGGTTTTCCTTGAAGTCGTCTCCATCTTGTCTTGTTTTGAGCGTCTCCTGAATAACCCTGGATCTTCTTTTGGAGTTAAAGTTCACAACAAAATTGCTCTTTTCTCCTTATGTTCCACATTTTTAATTTGTATATGAAAACCATGACGATGCTTCTTGGTTGATTTGTGACTTAGGTTTTTAATCACTCCTCTGCTCCTACTTGATAATTTCACCCTAGTACTCTGTTCCGAGAAATAGGTGTTAACCTTTTGTGCTGATGACATAAATTGACAGGTTCACAAATCGGGGACCTTTGGGCGGTCACTGGATATTTCAAAATTCAGCAGCTATGATGAGCTGCGCAGTGAACTCGCTCGCATGTTTGGCCTTGAAGGCCAATTGGAGGACCCTCAGAGATCAGGCTGGCAGCTTGTATTTGTAGACCGGGAGAATGATATCCTTCTCCTGGGTGACGACCCTTGGCAGTAAGTGTTGCTTCTCTTTTTTCCATCATAGGTACAGGGTGATGGTAACGTGCGCTTTAAGATTCTTCATTGCTGGCAATTGATTATGGCTTTTTGTTGAATTTTGTGGCAAAATATGTGCTTTAAAAGGCTTGTCTTAATCTTTTGTATTTTACTTTTCATGGATGTCATGTTTTCTTATTACTTTTGATGGATGTCCAGGCGAGTGAATCTTGATATAACATACGGATTATTGGCTTGGTGAAATATGCTAGGAGCTAGTAACCTTCAGTATGGGTTTTTTATTTCTTATTATTGAGTGAGCATCTCTTTTGGAAGTATAGTAGTTCGACCTCTGAGGTGACTATTCAGCCTGGGCGATTGGGTTTGCAATTTGCATTGACAGTTTGTGTGGGATTGTGCTGCGGGCATTCCAGGAATTGTTTCACCAGAAATTGTAAACTAGTGCTTCTGTAATAATTTAGTTGCCGAGCCTTTCATTTGCTAATGGTGAAAGTAATGCCTTTCTCTAGGGAGTTCGTCAACAATGTGTGGTACATCAAGATTCTTTCCCCTCATGAAGTAAAACAACTGGGCAAACAAGGCATCAACCCTGCAAATTCTGTCCCAAGGCAGGCTCTCTGAGCGCATCACTGTATTTGATGAGCATGTTTGGTCGACAGAGTTGACCGATCCGAGCTTTGGGGTAGGCAGATGATGGGGGTCGCTGGACTACTTGAAGCCGAGTCGTTTGGTGTAAGAAACGGACTTGGCTTCTGATAGTGTTTGACCGTGTTGTAGTGGGTACCTATGAGAAAAAAGAGTTGTAGTAATATATTGCTTCGAGAGATGTAGTGACGTGGTAAGTCTATCTCAAGTTTGCTTTATAACTGTAAAGTTTAACACCACGGATGATTGAAGAGAATGACATCGACATTCCCGTAATTTATCTGCTGCTATATGCTATTTGTGCCTGTAACTTGTAAGATGGACTCCGGACATTTTCATGAAATGCGAACTAAATTACTCCCTTCGTAGGAGATACACTTCCCAGCTTTTGTGTGCCGCATTTAAACAGCGGAATTTGCATCCTTATTTTAGCCAAGGGTGCATCAGTTGGCTGATGATATTTACTTCAACATTGTATGACTGGTGACTGGGACTCTGTTCCGAATATTAAATCTTTCTTGTCTTGGCTGCTCTCAATAGCGTAGTGCATGTGTTGTGATGTTCAAAGTCATGCAGACAGAACATAAAATCATGTTACTTGCCGACAACTGAAGCAGTGTTTCTAAGGTCACCGGTCATGCGTGAGCATGGGATCTTGGAAAATAATCAGAGCTTGGAAGTTCCATTCAAGACAAACAACTCCATCAACCAGTCCCATTTAATATTTGTCCAAGCAAATGAGATTTCGGCCTCAAGATGATTCGAGGGGTCCTATAAGGAGAATGGACTCATTCGGTTGAGTCAAAGGCTGGAGGGTTGTTTCCTATTTTAATTAGAAATTTGATGTTTCCTAGCTTTTATAAGGTTTCCTAATTTTATGTTTCCTAGTTTTTTCTTTTTTTGGGGGGGGGGATTCAAAATATGTTTCCTAGTTTAAGGTTTCCCAATTTGATATTTCCTAGTTTAGTGTTCTAGTCCCTCTGAAAATAAGAGAACTATTAGCCGTTTAAAAAGAGATTTGTGAGTTAATAATACACAAGAATTTCTCTCGGGTGAGGATTCTTTCGGTTCTATGTATAATTCGTTGGTGGTGAAGAAGAGGGGGAGGATATACAGGCAAGGTCTCCCGTCGAGCAAAGGAGGAGATTTTAGGTTACCTCTCCTGACAAGCTAGTTTTTCGGGATGAGTTCTTCCGTCAATTGCAACATTAGATTCCCTCTCCTGAGCAGCTAGGTTTCTGGGATTAGTTCTTCCACCAATTGCAACGCGTCAACTATAACTGGTTGCCTCTTTCCTTTGCCATTTCGATGACTTGTTTAAGGAGGAATTGTGTCAGAAAGCCTGCATATTAAATTGGAATGGGTTTGGACTCTGTGTCTGAACACGAGTTAATTAACAAGTTGGTGAGATTAAGTCCAACGCAGGTCAACTCTACGTCACATGAAAAGGTATCAAATAATTGTACAGATCAGTGTAATCGATGTGGTCGAGATAAAGTATGCAATGACTGACTAAACACACAGAGAGAGAGAGAGAGAGAGAGAGAGAGAGAGATATGATGATGATGATGAAGGCTATGTGGGAGACTGCTAAGGAAATTACGTTGCAGAGGATCGTCATGTCATACCAACTCCGTTCTGCAGCTCTTCTCGTTCCAAATCAGTTGGATGGTCTATATGTGATCGTCACGGGTTCTACCAGTGGCATCGGTTATTACACAGCCAGGTCTCTCTCTCTCTCTCTCTCTCTCTCTCTCAAACTAGAACTCTCCCTATTGTTGTGCGATTTCAAGATGAAGGGCCGTTATGATTCTGAAGTAAACCAATGATATTTGAATCAGAGGAGGAAAAGGGGGTCAACTAAAGTAAGAAACAGTAGCATATATGTTTTTTTAAAGTGAAATCTCAACTTGAATGAACGAGGGAATGGAAAGGACTGTTAAGGAGAATATCTAATTGCCCGGAAAGGTTTGACAGATCTTTTCTGCAGAGAACTTGCTTTTGCTGGTGCACGTGTGATAATGGCTTGCCGGAGAGTTGATGCAGCAAAGAAGATTGCTGAAGGTTGGAAAGAAGACACAGACGATAGCAAGACTCTGCATGTCGAGGTAAAATAGCAATACTGTGACCGCTATGCGCGTAAGCATCCATGATCAGCATTCAACCACCTTATCACCAAAGTCGGTTTTCATTGCCCAAGTTTAGCACAGGCTTCATCTTGGGTCCTGATGATTAAGTGAGATCAAATTGAACAAAGCTTTCAGTTAATGAAGTTCTCTATACAGGCGAAAGACGTTTAAGTCAATTTTTAGGGGAGCATTTTGTCATGGACCTACACTGTGGCGGTGGTATAGTTCACGTCTGGTACTTGTCTTCTTGACTGATCCCAGATGGTTTAAAGGACATTTGGACTGGACTTAGGATACTCTTCCAGACATTTAAATCGTTGATTGTCTCTGACTCTAGTCCTAATACAAGAAATGATCCAAATGCAGGTGATGGAACTGGACTTATTGTCCCCTAGCTCAATCAGGCAATTCGCAGCGGAGTGGGATCAAAGTGGAAAGCCTCTTCATATTCTCATTAACAATGCCGGGATTCTTCTCGTGGGAGGTATAATTTCCTGCTGCTGTGTCGCATTGTGTTCTCTTCTACTTTTGGTCATCTACGTATGTGCTCAGTCAGTTCTTATTACGGTGCGTAAAACTTAAAGCAAGATAAAACACTTAGGGAATGCATATTCTTCTTGGAAATTTTTAACTTTTGATGGCAGAGTCGAGGCAATTTACGGAGGATGGAATCGAGAAGCATATTCAAGTTAACCACATTGGCACCTCACTGCTCACCCTTCTTCTGCTCCCTTCAATGCTCAAAGCCAACTCTGCTCGCATTGTTAACGTCAATTCCGTGGTAACTGTTGTCTGAGATAAAAGATAATTTTAAAACTTCGAAAAGAATTACCTATGAATAAAATCCAGGTGGTTTGCTGAACTAATACTAAGCTTAGAGAAAACCTAGGGACATCACTGGGGAGCTGTGGAACCCGAGTCCTGGAAAATGGGTGCCGAGGAAGAGCGTAAGTTCAGCAACATGATGTCCTATGGATCAAGCAAACTAGCCCAGGTATATATGTAAGCTTGAATCGGTCAATCGCGGAACCAAACAGTCCACTATCAGGCTAAATTAAGCCCACAACATATTTTTAAACATGCAGCTCATGTTTCTAAAGGCTCTAAGCACGAAACTCATAAGTATGGGAAAGACTTCAGTACTATGTGTAGCTGTGCACCCTGGTATCGTCGAATCAAACTTGGTAATCCATTGACCCGGTTAGTTTTAGCTTTTTGTCCATATGAAATTATGAAATGACCAGCGTTGGCTTTTCGATGCTTTTTTGCAGCTGTCAGACGGCAGAATGAGAGGGTTTTGGATGTTGGATCCTTCTGAAGGTAAATCGAACTTGTGTCCTATGCTTATGATTAAAGCATTATGCGCTTTAGGTTTCCTTTTTCTTCTTTTGTACGTGATTGAATTTAGAATGATCATTTCTGAGAATATATAAAGTAGATAATCTAGTAGATTATGGCTACTGAGATGATTCTAAGAGTTGGTAATTAAAAGCAGAAACATTAAAGAGGACATGAACCAGAGATTCAGAAGACATTGCTGACAAAACACATGAAAATAGAGGAAAGAACACAGACGGATGGATCACCATCTGATCCTCTGCCTTCCTGTCAATGTTTGTTGGACGAAAGAAAATTCAGTTTTCTGGGAAAACAGAACAGAGTTACTCCGTTCATTTCTATTAATTACGGAATCAAGTCATAGACTGCTTAACCAGAAAAAAGGGAGGGGGAACAAAAAGTTAATGACAGACACGGGCAGTTTTCTGCGGTGTGTCATCCCCAAGAAAGAAGTGCATTGCACTCTTTTTTTGGTTAATTTTCATTTGGCCACTGCTTATTAGCAAAATAATATCTTGCTACATATTCTTGTTGGTTAGGGGCGAGAAATGTCGTATTTTGCTCTGTCGGAGCTGATGTACTGCACAAGACCACGGAGAACTTTGCATACTATAGCCAGTGTAAGCCTGGAAGGATGTCAAGCCTTGCAGATGATCCGAAGGAGTGCCTGAGAGTTTGGGATGAAACACTGCGCACTTTGGGTTTCAGTCCCAATGGTTATCTGTCTGAAATTGTTGCAAACAGAAGCTTCTCTTGACCGCTATCAGTTTAATGATCTTTCCTCCCTTCCCTTATGTTGGGCATAGACATGTTGGTTCAACCTTTAGGTGTGAAAATAAGATCAGACGTTCAATATGGTTGGGGAATGAAACGTAGTACAGAGAATTGCAGTATAACTATGATCTGTCGGGCGACTATTAACCTTAGAGACTCGGTGCTTAGCGCTTCTCTTAGTCACTGTCCAGTGTTTTCTTCCTCTTCTTGCATTATCTGCTGCCCATTTAACTTTGCCCACATAATTTATCTACCACTACTAAAGATTGAGTACTGTAGACTATTCTAGAAAGCTTGGGGATGGTCCATTTTCAATGCTCATCCGTGATTAATTTTCGTGAATACTCTGGGCATGCTTCAAAGCATTCCAAACTTGACTTGCGGTAGCACTTCAGTATATATGTCTGCGACTTGGTCCTTGGTTTTGCAATATTTGAGCTTTGATAATGCTGCTAGTTTTTGGTGTTAATACGCGAGTATGAGTGGGCTTTTTATGGCAAAGGAACACCAAAGACACAAAGGAAATTCTTATTGAATTTACTTGTGTTACAAAGGCTAGAGCGGATGAGCTCTGTACTTCAGAGAACTGAACAGTAAAGCATATTTGTAGCTCGACTTCGCCGACTTAAGCCACCAGATATCTCTGCCATCTCCGGGGACAATGGCTGGTGATTTTTCATCATCTTTTTACCATGAAGTGAGCTAGACATGTAGACTTCTTTAGTACCGCAGGGACACGATGTCCTCGTCACATTCCAACGTGAAGCGTCATAAGCAATTAGATGATAAATCCTTTGTGATTTACGACATTCTTTGTTTTTTGGGGACGAAACTTGACATGTCCTTAATGAAACGAGTCTAAAATAACAGTGGTTGCAATTTACATGACGCTTTGCATTGGAAGGTAATGGAATTACGCAGGACGGCTCTGACACAGGGCGTAGTGGCCTGAGCCATGACTGAAAAACCTACATCTACGAACTAGGCAGATGGCCAAGACCTGTCAAGAGGGAAAAACAGTCCAAGCTTACGTGTGTATCTGGTAGTCATCTTGGGTATTTGACCAGAAAAAAAAGGACAAAGATGAAAAGGGGTTCATGCCGGTTCTGCAATGCCTGATCAAAGCTTCTCAGGAAATCGTAAGTCCTGGCCTGGAAAAAGTCAAGGTGCTGAGATGGGAGAGGGAATTCAACGGAACACGCGTTAGGAATGAGAGTTGTTGGAGCTCAGGTCGTCATGGTCAGAAGTAGTACTTTGGACCGCCTGGAAATTATTACGCAGAAAATTCCTACTCTGTTATCGATCCCGTCCACAGTGGAAGTGCTATCATTCGTGCATCCTGTTTTTGTGTATATAAAGACCAATCCTCTAATTCTTCTCTCAACTTCAAACTGAAAGCACATTTGAAGCAAAGGACGCCCGCCAACAAATCAAATGAAAACGAAAGTTGATAAACTGCGAGGAGGGTTCAAACTTGTCGCTGTTTATTGCCTTCTCTTTCTGCTGCTGCCGATCGCTGTGGCAGCAGCCACCGATGAAATCCCGGCCTCACCTCCCCTGGTGGCCCTGCCCAACTGCACCGCCACATGCGGCAATGTGACGGTTCCATACCCATTCGGGATTGGGTCTGGCTGCTTCCTGAATGAACTCTATGAGATCGAGTGTCACCGTGGTGGCACCAGCACCCCTGTCGCCATGCTGAAAAACCTAATGTAAGAGTGCTTGACGTTTCCGTACCAGTGCCGGAGGACAGTGGAGGCCCTCGTGGATTCATTGAGGTCTATCAGCCGGTCTCCTACTCTGAGCCAAACCTGCCAAACTGCACGGCAGAGCAGTGAATGGCGACATCATGACACCGTTGAACTTGACGGGAAGTTCCTACAGGTGCTCGCAGACAAAGAACATTTCCGTGTCCGGAGGGTGTAACAACCTGGCAATCATGTCAAACTCAGCATGAAGTCAGCGGTTGTTGGCCGATGTGTCCCGGCAATGGGACCGGCAGCCATGAAGACTGCGTGAATGGGATCGTTTTCTGCATGAACACGATCCCCTTCGGGCTCCAGGCGTATGGCGTGGTTTCAAGACAGACGTTAGTTCATCAACGGTCACTGACTGATCGTGCAGGCAATGTCAACGCTTCACTGAATCGAAAGTCTTGAATCCCTAATTTATGCATACACTGCCAGTTTGATTCTCACACAAGTATGAGATGAAATGATCTCTGTTGAGCCACCCTGCTTGATGTCTCCTGCGTGAGGTTAGTCAAATAGTCAATTGATCCGGAGTTAACTCGGCTAAGGTTGAATTTCTTGTAAAAAAATATGTTTGCAATTAGTTGTCATGAAATCAAATTTTGTATTCTTAGAAAGTTCAGTGCAATAGGGTTACCTGATCAGGAAATATTATTACCACTGGAGGTTGAAGTCACCTACCTAGCTCCTGTTGGTTCTACATACGAAGGCCTTTTGGAACCATGGAGTCAAAATTAATCCCAAGAACCGTCCACACAAATGCAGGTACGCTTTCTTAGCGGATCAATCGTGGTACAATTTCTCCAGCAACATGACTGATACACGAGCCTTACTGTCGCATGTGCCCGTGGCTCTTGAATGGGGTATCTTCAACGAAACATTTGACCAAATGCCGATTTCAGAAGGTGTGTACCAACACGATGTTGTTAGGTCCAGTTACTGGTGCAACCACTACGACAGCTTTTTATACGATTCTGATAACCCCAGGCCTTACATGCAATGCCATTGCATGTCCAACTATTCCGGTAATCCCTATATAATTGATGGATGCAAAGGTGAGACGACCCAACATTTCTTGTTACGTATGTGTTTGGTTAATTTGCATACCCAAGCTAGCAAGATGGGTTGGAATACAGGCCAGTTCTTCTGGATGTTATCCACCCTTCTTTTCTTGTCAAAGCTTCATCAGCTTAACGTAGTCTAACCACAACAGGTGTGCTTGGTCCAATAAGGAGTAAACTACTTATGCACATATTACCATAGGAAGGGTTGTTTATCGTTTCCAACAGTGTTCTAAGAATGTTGTTTGTGACCTTATTGATTGTTGGCAGATATAAACGAGTGCTTAAATGACACTGCTTGCCCGGAAAAGTGCATGAACGTGCCTGGTTCATACCTCTGTGTAGACGACAACAATAATGATAAGGCAGCCATGATAGGTAAATGTTACTAGCTAGATCATTTGTCAATATAGGTCTAAATTTTTTTGATAAGTCACTATGCTTCTGTTCCTATATTTCTCCTTAATTCACACGCAGCTGTTTTGTATTCTTCTCATTCGAGATGCTAAATGCAATTGAATCGATATTTTTACCGCTAAAATTTAACAGGAAAAGCATGTTAGTTGATCTTAGTTACCTTGAACAAATTAAAGATTCCGTGAAGCAATCTTTCTCGACTTCTGTCATGAAGGTGTTGGCACTGGTTTTGGAGCCGTACTCTTTGTGGGATTATTGTGGTGGTTCTACAAGTTCACGAAGAGGAGGCTTGAAATTAAGCTCAAAGAGAAGTTCTTCAAATGAAACGGCGGTCTTTTGTTACAACAGCGACTATCTTATGACGAAGACAATCACATGGAGAAAAGCAAACTGGTCACTTCAAAAGAGTTGGAGAAAGCTATCGATCATTTTAATGAGAATGGGATACTCAGTCAAGGTGGCCAAGACACTGTCTACTAGGGAATGCTAACAGACGGGAGGATAGTTGCAGTCAAAAGATCAAGAATTGTAGACGAGGGACAAGTCAAACAATTTGTCAATGAGGTTATGATTCTCTCACAAATTAATCATCACAACATTGTCAAATTATTAGGGTGTTGTTTGGAGACTGAGGTTCCACTTTTGGAGTATGAATTTATTCCAAGTGGAACTCTTTATCAGCACTTGCATAATCCAACTGAAGAATTTCCAGTGTCATGGGAAATGCGATTGAGAATTGCAGCCGAAGTTGCCGGAGCTCTTTCCTATTTGCACTTCACCGCGGCCATAACCATTTACCATCGAGATGTCAAATCTTCAAAAATCCTCTCGGACGGTACGTATCAGGTCAAAGTAGCAGATTTCGGAACATCGAGATTGGTTGCCATCGATCAAACTCACTTGACCACAATGGTCAAAGGAACAATTGGGTACTTAGACTCCGAGTATTTCCGAACAAGCCAATTGACGGACAAGAGTGACCTCTACAGCTTTGGGGTAGTCCTAGTCGAGCTATTGACGGGGCAAAAGCCAATCTCTGCAAGGAGGGTGGAAGATGGCAGAAATTTAGCAGTGTATTTTATCGAGTCTATGGATGAAAACCACTTTTTTGACATCGTTGATGCTGGAGTTATAAAGCAAAGTCAAGAGGAAGAGATTCTGGGATTTGCAAATTTGGCAAAGAGATGCTTGAACGCGAATGGAAGGAATCGACCTACCATGAAAGAGGTGGCAATGGAGTTGGAGCGAATAAGAGCACAACATGTTGAACCTTCCACTCTCGAGCAAAATCATCATCCAGTTGACCACATAAGGACTCGATCAATTTGAGCTTGATATGATCTCTCCATGCTAGTTAAGGGTGAGTATGGTCCGAGTTGGGCCGGTCCACCCCCTAACCCTAGGACTTACCCGCACAGTGTGAGATATCTTCCCATAATCTTTGGCCCAAACGGGTTATGGGACGTCAACCCCGCCTGTCACAAAACGAAGGGGCTCTTGTTTGGAGGTGGAGAACTCGCGTGGCTTAGGGAAATGTCTAGGGCTTTTAGTTGGCCCAGAAATGAGTTCCATCGCTAGTTCGAGGATCAGCAGGAAAAGCAGGGCGTCGATGGCAAGGTTGGCGGGGTAGATAGAGATGGACTCTAGAAATGGCGATCTGCAGAGCGAAGAAGGTGGAGGCACTGGGGTGATGAAGAGAAGAAAAAGAAAGAGAAAGGAAGAAAAGAGAGGAAATAAATAAAACAAGAAAGAAAAAGGAAAAAAAAAGTCTTTAGATGAGAATACCCCTAGTTGCAAATAAGTTTTGGCTAATTTCCAAGTTGACACCCTTATTTGAAATTAAAAACTTCAAACTCTTATTTGAGATCAATGTTAACTTTAGATTCTTTTTGAGAGAATATTTTGCTATAAGCCCTTATTTGAGATTCTCTCTAAAAATTATGGTGTTTGGTAAAATTTTACCGTTTCACTGCAAAGCCTAAAGTCCAAAGCAAATACCCTTCGATTTTGACTTTGATATGGAAGGTGATAGAGGGCCTAATGATTTTTTTTTTGGTCTTCCAACCTTACTCTCGTTAAATATCAAATTTCCAAGGTTTAGTCTTCTTACGATTTGGATAATTTTATGGTTACATCCACTAACTAACTGATGGATTATCTACCCTACACCTAACATTTTTCCTACTAAATGTCTACGTTGCTATGTTTGTTTCGTATAAAATGTTTCATGCAAAATAAATTCCTAAAAAATATTTTTCAAATTTTTTAGTGTTAGTTTCATGGAAAATAAATTAGTGAGGGAAAATATTTTCCATCAACGGAAATTTTTTTTTAATATAGGAAAAATATTTTCACTTTTCAAGTTGGGGAAAACATTTTTCTTGCTTACTCTTTCTTATCTTACACCCCCGTTAGCCTTTCCATCTTTTTTTTTTTTTTTTTTTGGAAAATTCTAAAAAAAGACCCAAAGTGTCCTCATTTTCTTAAATAAAGGCTTGAAGTAGAGGGCCTGAAGTGTTGTCACTTTCTCAAATAAGGGTTTGAAGCAAATCTTGCTTCAACTAAGTGCCTAAAGTAATTATATCTGTTTCAAATAAGAGTTTGACTGTATGGTGATCAAAGATATTTATGTCATTTACCATTTCCCCATTTTTTTTCCTTTCCTTTTTTTCTAGTTCTTTCTTCTTCATCTTCACTAGTGGCCTAGTTGGCCATTGGCGATGCTCATAGAGGGCTAGGCGAGGGTTGCCTTGGCCCGATTCAGTGAGGGCCATCGACGCTGGCCACAGTTGAGGGACGATCTCACCTGGACGAGGCAACCCTTGCCCTAGGGGGGTTGCCCCTCGTGGCCATACATGAGGTGAGCCCTTGCTAGCCTCAAGGTGGCCAACCTTTACTAGATTACATGAGGGTGGCCTCGCCCGTGGTTGATGAGGGCTCGGCGACCTCACCGATCGCTGATAAGGGTTTGGTGAGGGTCGGCCTCACTTGCGGTCGGTGAGGGCTTGTAGGCCCTAGCCCGCCGCCGACGAGTGCTTGTAGGCCCTCACCGGCCCTTCCTAGCAGCCATTGGCCGATGTTGGAAAAGAAAAAAGAAAAGAAAATTTGGACGAAAATGCCCTTGATCTGTCGGAAAATTAAGGTAGTTGGCAATTGGCAACTGGTGAGGTTAGGGTCCTTATTTAAAACAATCATGAGTATGTCAAGTCCTTATTTGAAATAGCCAAGGCCAAGTATCCTTATTTGAAATAATGTCCACTTCAAATCCTTATTTGAGAAAATGAAAACATTTCATGTCATTTTTTTTGGAATTTTCCCTTTTTTTCTAATTTTTTTTTTTTTCATAAATTTCAAATTTTAATTATTATTATTTTTTCCTTTAGGCTAGTTGCCGGCGACTGGTCACAAGCGATCTCGTTGCTCACTAGATTGACAAGCTAAGCCTTTGGCGAGCGGTGAGTTGGCTTGCCAATCTAGCAAGGCTCAAGGTCTCGAGCTTGTTGTTTGCCAGTCGGCGAGCCAAGTGAGTGGAGAGCTTGGGCCTTACCAGGTCGGCGAGCGGTTAGCTTGAGCTTACCTTAGGTTGGTCACTAGCCATTGCCATGGCCAGCGATCAACTTAAGAAGAAGAAGGAAAAGAAAAAAGAAAAAAATTCAAATTTAAAAAAAAAAGGATAAAAATTAGAAAAAGAAGTACACAAAGCGAAATCAAATCGAATTTTTCAAACCAAATGGCGAAAGTATTTTCTAGTTCATTTTCAAGTTCTAGGTGAATGCTAAAAAATAGTCATTTTCTTGAAAAATGGCTTAGTCGAAAACGTTTTTAAGAAGCACAATATTTTCCGCAGAATAAAACTGAGCCTATGGTGGAATTGGTATGGAGACTCTGGATGATGACTTCCTGAAATAAGACAAAAAGGGACCTCCCTTTATATGCGGATAAAATTTCCTGGCGAGTCAAATAACAAGTTGGTGAGGTTAAGCCCAAAGCAGGTCAACTCTGTCACGTGAAGAGGTATCAAATAATTACAAAGATCAGTGCAATTGATGTGATCAAGGTTAAGTATGCAATGACTGACTACAATTGTACAGATCAGTGCAATCGATGTGATCGAGATAAAGTATGCAATGACTGACGAGAGAGAGAGAGAGAGAGAGAGAGAGAGAGAGAGAGAGAGAGAGAGATGATGATGATGATGATGAAGGCTATATGGGAGACTGCAAAGGAAATTACGTTGCAGAGGATCGTCATGTCATAGCAACTCCGTTCTGCAGCTCTTCTCATTCCAAATCAGTTGGATGGTCTGTGTGTGATCGTCACGGGCTCTACCAGTGGCATTGGTTATCACACAGCCAGGTCTCTCTCTCTCTCTCTCTCTTACTCAGAATTCTGCCTATTGTTGTGCGGTTTCAAAATGAAGGGCCATATGATTCCGAAGCAAACCAACGATATTTGAATCAAAGGATGAAAAGGGGATCAACTAAAGTAAGAAACAGTAGCTTGTATGTTTCTTTAAAATGAAATCTCAACTTGAGTGAACGAGGTAATGGAAAGCACCGTTGAGGAGGATATCTAATTGCCCGGAAAGGTTTGACGGATGTTTTCCACAGAGAACTTGCTTTTGCCGCTGCACATGTGATAATGGCTTGCCAGAGAGTTGATGGGGGCAAAGAAGATTGCTGAAAGGTGGAAAGAAGACACTGGCGATATCAAGACCCTGCATGTCGAGGTAAAGTAGCAAAACTGCGAGTCTTGACAGTTATGCACGTAAGCATCCCTGATCTGCATTCGACCACCTCATCACCAACGTCGGCTTTCATTACCCAAGTTTAGCACAGGCTTCATCTTGGGTCCTGATGGTTGAATTAGATCAAACTGAGCAAAGCTTTCAGTTAATAAAGTTCTCTGAACTGGCAAAAGACGTTTTAGGTCAATGTTTAAGGAAACATTTTGTGATGGACCTTCACTGAGGCGCTAGTATAGTTACACGTCCAATAGTCGTCTTCTTGACTGATCTCAGACGGTTTAAAGGACATTTGTACTGGATTGGATACTCTTTCCAGACATTTAAATCGTTGATTGTCTCTGACTCTAGTAATAATACGAGAAATGATCCAAATGCAGGTGATGGAACTGGACTTGCTGTCCCTTAGCTCAGTCAGGCAATTCACAGCGGAGTGGGATCAAAGTGGAAAGCCCCTTCATATGCTCATCAACAATGCCGGGATTCTTCTCCTGGGAGGCATAATTTCCTGCTGTTGTGTTGAATCATGTTCTCTTCTACTTTTGCCCATCTATGTATGCGCGCTCAGTCAGTTCCTTTTTATCAGTGCATTGAGCTTAGATCCAGATAAAGCACTTACAAAATGCATATTCTTCTTGGACTGTTTACTTTCGATAGCAGAGCCGAGGCAATCTTTGGAGGATGGACTCAAGAAGTATATTTAAGTTAATCACATCGGCACCTTACGGCTCATCCTTCTTCTGCTCCCCTCAATGCTCAAAGCCAATTCTGCTAGCATCGTTAACGTCAATTCCACAGTAACTGTTGTCTGAGATAAAAAGATCGTTTTGGAACTTCGAAAAGAATTACCTATAAATAAAATCCAGAATGTTTGTTGAAATAATACTAAGCTTCAAGAAAACCTAGGGACATCACTGGAGAGCCGTGGAACCCAAGTCCTGGAAAATGGGTGCCAAGGAAGAGCGTAAGTTCAGCAGCTTGACGTCCTATGGATCAAGCAAACTTGTTTTCTATGTTATGATCATGGTATTATGCGCTTTAGGTCTCCTTTTTCTTCTTTTCTACATTATTGAATTTTTCTTGCTTGAGAATTACCTTTTCTGAGAATATAAAAAGTAGACAATCTAGTGGATTACAGCTGCTGAGATAAATCTAAGAGTTGATCACTAACAGATGAAAAATTAAAGAGGACATGGACCAGAGATTCAATAGACATTGCCCCCAAACACATGAAATTAGAGGAACAATTGTCAACACGGAGGCGGATGCATCGCCATCTGATCCTCTGCCTTCCTGTCAATGTTATTGGGCGAAAGAAAATTCGGTTTTCTGGGAAAACAGAACAGAGTTACTTCGTTCATTTCTAAAGTAATATTGGCATTTGTGGGACCAAATTAAAAAAAAAAAAGGAAAGAAAAAGAAAGGTTGAAAAGTCGAAGAAAAGGGAAGAGAAGGGGATGCTCGGTTCTTAAAGAGACCGAGGACCTTCGGGAGAAGGAGAGAAAGAAGAGAAGGAAGAAGGAGAAGAAGGAAGAGGAAGAAAGAAGAGGATTTTGTGCCACAGGAACTTCGCCAAGTCGACTCGACTTCATATGGCAATGCCCGGTAAGTGCTTGCGCCCCTCACTTGTTCAATTGGAGTAGTTTCGGACTTATGAGTTGAAATTCGGAATTTTTAGAGATTCGTGTGGTGAAGTCTTTTTTTTGAGTCGTCGGTTAGCGAATATATAGAGAAATGATAATTTAAGGGGTTGTGAAGCTGTAAGATGTTATGGATCTCAATTTGAGTTTATGGTTTGCTTGGAACAAAATTTTAAATTTCATCATGTGCAATTCTGAACGGTAAACTTCAGGCCTGAATTTCAGCTGTTTTCGGTGAGGTTTTGTGTGGCTGAGTTGGGGTTGTTGTAACATATTAAAATGGCTTTCTATGGACTGCACGCTTGCTTGAAATGGATGTATCCGGAGGAAATTATGGCCTGAACAAGTTTAGCGTGCGAGTTGCGCATAGGGGACAGCAATAGGTTTCCGCTATGAGCGAGCTGTGTTTTGTTAGTGCAAAGGTGTCATTTCATTGACAAATAAGTATAGATTAGTCGAGTTGTTCGTTGGAGTAGTGATCTACTCAAATTTTGATGTAGTTTTTCGATTAAATGATAGGAATTCGAGTGCGTCGACTCGAGTAATTACTATAAGTAGATTTCCGATTTTTCCAAATGAGTGGTGCTATCTATTTTAAGAATTTATAAACTCATGTATTCACAATTATAAGGATTTGATATGTTATGATATATGGATAAGTATGGTTGTTGCATAAAATTTGAATTGGACATTTGCTACGTTTTGGTGTTTGTAAATAGTGTAAAAACTGGTTGGTGGAAATATATATTTTGTTTGAGGAACAAAGTTGAGAAATATTATGTATTTTGGATCCGTGAAACTTTTTTACGGAAAGCTTTTGATTTTGAAATGGTTTATGGAATTTCATAGAGATATCAATTTGTGAAATTCTTTACGAAAGACATTTGATTTGATTCGGTTTGTAAAAGTAGTTTATGAGACAAGTCTTTAAATGATTTGAGAATGTTTTATGAAAAACATTTCGGCAGATAAGTTGAGTTGCGAAAGTTTTTGGTGATATATGAAATGATATATGGATTTGATTTTGTGGATTGTGGAGGATGTTGTTGTGGATGTATACTAGTTTAGAATATTCTTGTGGGCCATGCATTGGCTAATAATAGGGGGAGACCTAACCAAAAGGAGAATCACAGTTGCTTGTCACATGGTGTTATGCGTGACCATGACTAGATATTTAAGCATGAATTTGGTTAACAAAGTAGACTATTGATATATGATATGAGTTTGATCAATGGAGTAGATCATTGACATGTGATTGGAGATTTATTTATAGAATGGACCATCGGTGTGTGGTTAAATGAGAATTGTTGATGGAATAGACCATCGATGGTTGATTTGTTATTGTGAATTGATGTTTTTATTGATTTATGTGGAACAAAAAAGGTTTGTTGATATTATTTATTTTTGATAATTTGCGTATATGGTACTCTATCTTTGAGATTGATAAATGGTGACATCGTGTTTGTAAATGTGCATAATAAATGTTCGATTCACTTAGAAGAAATGCACTACTCACTGAACTGTGGTTGCTCACCTCTCTATTTTTCAATCTTTTTCAAGTTCTTTAGCTAGTGTTGAGTAGTACGAATGATATCAACAGGGGCATTTTTGGGAGTTGGACTTTGATAATTTGAGACTGGGTCATTCTGGTGGAAAGACAGCCATGTCATCCCCATTTTTGATGGTTTTAGGGTGTGACATCTTTTTATTATGGAATTAAGTCATAGACTACTTAACCAGAAAAAAGAAAAGGGGAACAAAAAGTTATTGACAGACATGGGCAGTTTTTTGCAGTGTGTCTCCCTCAAGGAAGATGTGCATGTCACTCTTTTTTTGGTCAATTTTCATTTGGCATTGCTTAATAGCAAAATAGTATCTTGCGACATATTCTTGTTGGTAGGGTGAGAAATTCCCTATTTTGCTCCGTTGGAGCTGATGTACTGTTTAATACCACCGAGAACTTTGCATACTATAGCCCGTGTACCCATGGAAGGATGTTGAGCCTTGCAGATGATACGAAGGAATGCTCGAGAGTTTGGGATGAAACGCTGCACTTTTTGGGTTTTAGTCCTAACGGCTGTCTGTCTGAAATTTACCTACCACTACCAAAGAGTGAGTACTGTATTAAGAATCGACCAGTTTTCAACGCTCATCCATGATTAGATTTTGGCATTTTGCGATACTCTGGCATGCTTCGAAGCGTTCAAACTTGAATTACAGTAGGCTTTAGTAAATATGTCTGTGACATGGTCCTCGGTTTTGCAATATTTGAGCCCTGATACCGCTGCTAGTTTTTGGTGTTAATATGCAAGTGTGTGTGGGCTTTTTATGGCAAAGGAACACCAATGTTGCGGAATATGGACAAACGAATCAGATAAAATAGTCGAAATGAAGGAAAGGAAATCAGACACCAGATTTACGTAATTCGGTCCGAATATCGGAATCTACGTCCACGGGGAGAGCAGTACATAATTTCATTATAGAAACAAGCGATACACCGGACATTACAATCACTCGAGCACTCAAACACACTTTCAGTATTTCCCAGCCCCAAATTACACCTAAATAATTCACACAGTATTTAGCCCACCATAATTTCTAGTGAAACCTCACTTAAGGAATTAAACAAATTCTACTAACAAGAAATTAACTTACTAGAATACTCAGGTATAATTTACAACGAGAAAATCTCTCACATAAGAGAACTCTCTGCACTCTTCCACAGTCTCAGAGCTCTCTCTCGGGCCCCAAAACTTGGCGCCTTTCTTCTCCTTCGCTCCTCTGCCTTTATAGAGAATCCATCTCAATGTTGCATCTGTTAAGATAGGCTTCCCGCGGCTTCCTCCTTTTTGACTTGGCATGAGGGAGTCACTCTTCATATGAAAGAAAAGACAAAACAAGCCCACCACAATCCATGGACGTGCATGCATGTGCATGCATTAAAGGAGAGAAGAAACTGGACGTATGGGCCTTTCTTTCCTCTTTCTTTGACCCATGCAATGAATGCCATCTTTGCACTTTTCTTCATGTACGCCAACTCCCAAGCTTTCTTGAAGAAGTCCAACTTGAGCACTATTCTTCCATTCGCATTTCAGCCGAATAAAACAAAAGATAGAGCTTCTATATGCATTAAATAAAAGCAGCTATTTTGGGCTTTCCCTCTTGCGGCTGCACGCTTCCTTCTGGCCACATTCTTCATTCTTGAACGAGGCATGTGCATAGTAATTAATGCACGAACAAACAACGTCAAAAGGCATTCTCCAAAATTACTCAGTTTAACTTGGACTGTATTTATTCGACATGCTCAAACTCGAGACAAATTTTAACAACCAAAGACGCAAAGGAAATTCTTATTGAAGTGCTTGTGTGTTACAAAGGCTAGACTGGATGAGCTTTCTTGGGGTTGCTCTGTACTTCAGAGAACTGAACAGTAAACCCGACTTCGCCGACTTAAGCCACCAGATATCTCCTCCATTTGCAGGGATAATGGCTGGTGATTTTTCATCGTCTTTTTGCCATGAAGTGAGGGAGACATGTAGACTTGTATGGTACCGAAGGGACACACTCTGGCGTAAAGCGTAATAAGCGATTAGATGGTAAATCCTTTGTGATTTACGACATTCTATGTTTTTTGGGGACGAAAATTATCATGTCCTTAATGAGACGTGTCTAAAATAGCAGAGTTTTGCAATTTATGACGCTTTGTATTGGAAAATTATGAACTTACGTAGGACGGCCATTGACAGAGGGCGCCTTGGCCTGAGGCATGACTGAAAAACCGACATCTACGAACTGTGTGGATTGTTAGAAGAATTAAATAGGTTTTGAAAGATCGGAAGTGCATAGAAGTCAGTATTAGTAGAAAAGCCAAACCTGGAGAAGCAACTGAAACAGAGGAAGCTGAAACAGAGGAAGGTCGTGAGTTGGCGATCCAATTGAACTAATGAGCTGGCAATCCGTGACAACGGGAACTAATTCATGAGCTGGCGATCCGTGGCAACAGGAGCTGGCGATCCGTGAGAATAAAACCTGAATCACGAAGCGAGGTCAAGCGAATCAAAAGAAGCTACATAGTCGAAGAAATACACGTGTATTGCTTATCTTCTGTTGTAACAATTCTATAACAGAAAACAATTGAGATAATGATTAAGTATAAAAGGAAAAGAGAGAACGAGAGAGAGGTGTGCGAGTTCATTTTGAGTTCGAGTTGTTAAGCCTTTCCTACTTTCATCCGAAGCTTTTTCTTCGTCTTCGTATCCGGAAATGATGAAAGATTGTGTAAGGAATATACTCGAAGTTCTGGAGAAGAAATATAACAGAAGCCTGAGGTATTTTCATTGATTGTTCAAAGATCATGTTCTGTATTCGATTTCTTCTCATGGTATCAGAGCTGATCACCTGGGTATGATAGATCTGATGAGTTCTTACTGCATGATATGATAAAGATCCTGGTATTGCTTAGATAGCTTACCTTCAAAGTTTACTGGATTATCTTCGAATCTTCAAAGTTTCTGAACATAGAAGAATGGCCACTAGAGTGCAGAAGTATCCTTTCCCTATTCATGTGAATATAGGTAACTTCGTTACTATCAAGTTGAATGAAGAAAACTTTCGTTGTGGCAAGCTCGGTTTAATAGATTTACGAAAAGCCAAGATCTAATTGGTTTTATTAATGGTGAAACATTACCTCCAAGTCGAATGATACAAGGCGAGACGGGAGAAATAATGAATCCCGATCACTTGGATTGGATAAAAACCGATCAGCTTATATCATCCTGGATAAGCGGTGCGGTATCAGAAAATATTCTAAGTCTAATAATTGGCTTAGAAACCTCACTTGAAGTATGGCAGGCTCTCATAAATAGATTTACATAGAAATCTATTGCAAAGGAGTTTGAGTTAAGAGGAAAACTTCAAGCCTGCAAGAAAAGAAACAGATCACTAAGTGAATATCTTCGAGAGTTCAAAACCATTTGTGATCAATTGAATGCAATTGGAAAACCTGTTGATGATATAACAAGAATGTTTGGCATACTGGAAGGGCTAGGTCCTGAATATGAAACTTTCAGGACAACCATGTATTGTCTTAAGCCTCAGCCAGAGTATGATGAGGTTATCTCCCAACTTGAAAGGTTTGAAACCCGATTACAAACATACTCTATGAATGAGTATAACTCTAACTTGGCCTATTATGGACAAAGAAAAGCTGGAACAGGTCAGCAAAGAATCAATCCCAGAAATCAAAAAGAAAATTTTCGAGGAGAAATTAGCTATGGCAGAGGTCAGCCTTTTATTAGAAGAGAATATGGAAATAATTCTGCAGAAGCTGGAAGAAATCAACAACATAGAATGAATAACCTGTATTCAACTCAACAAGGTCAGGTTAATAGGGATAATTGGTCTAGCTATGGACAGGGATTTCGACCCTATTCAAATCCTGCACAAAGGTATCAAAGTGTGAGGTCGTACCCACCACAAAGCTCAAATGGTGATAAACAAACACAGAATACAAAGTCTACCAATAATGGCCCTCTGCAATGCCAGATCTGTAAGAAATCAGGTCACACAGCACTCAGATGTTGGTATAGATTCGACAATTCATACCAGGTAGATGAAATACCAACTGCATTAGCAGCAGTACACATTGAAGAACCCTATGGCTCAGAATGGTATCCGGATACAGGGGCTACATCACACATCATCTCAGAACCTGGTATGATTCAAAACTTCAATACATATAGTGGTAATGACACTGTCATGATAGGAGATGGATCTCATTTGTCAATCTCATGCATTGGTAATGGAATACTAAATACAGGAAATAGCAAATTACCTCTGAATGATGTATTGCTAGTCCCTGCAATCACCAAGAATCTTCTATCTCGTATCAAAGCGACGGATGACTATCCTCGCTCTTTTATTTTTGACAAACATGGGGTATATCTCGAAGGACAATCACAATCATACAACAGTGAAGCTAGGAAGGAAAGTCAAGGGGCTTTACCAGGTGGAACCTAAAGCTGCGAAGCTTTCTTCATACGAGACTCAACAGAAGTAGCGAAGATATCTGGCATCAAAGGCTTGCTCACACCAATCTTAAAACAGTGAAGATTCTGCAGAAACAAAATCTCATTCGGCTTAGTTCCAAAACTCAGAATATATGTGGCAGCTGCCAAATTGCTAAAAGATCAGCATTACCTTTTCACTTCTCAGACCATATTTCTAATGTTCCATTAGAAAGAATACATTGTGATGTATGGGGACCTTCACCAATTCAATCTGTTCAGAAATTCTCCTACTATGTCATTTTTGTGGATGATTTTTCTTGATATAGTTGGATATATCCTATGAGACAGAAATCAGAAGTATATGAGATATTCGTTATGTTTCAAAGACTTGTAGAAAATCAGCTTAATCACAAGATAAAAATCTTCCAGAGTGATGGAGGTGGTGAGTTCACTAGTGATAAACTCCAACTTCATCTACAGAAGTGTGGAATTCAGCAATTTATCTCCTGTCCTCATACACCAGAGCAAAATGGTGTCTCGGAAAGAAAACATCGACATGTGATCGAATTAGGTTTAGCAATGATGTATCATGCTAAAGTACCATTGAAATATTGGGTCGATGCATTCAAAACAGCAGTTTATGTTATCAATCTTCTTCCCACAAAGAAACTACATATGCATTCACCTCATTACCAGCTTTACAATAAGACACCGACTACTATTATCTTCGAGTTTTTGGATCAGCTTGTTATCCATGTCTCAGGCACTATACAAAGCATAAATTTGATCCAAGAACTCTCACGTGTATCTTTCTTGGCTACAGTGAGAAGCATAAAGGATACAGATGTCTCTTACCTACAAATGGAAGAATCTACATCAGCAGACATGTAATTTTTGATGAAAATGTCTTTCCCTTTATTCATACACTTAGTACTGAATATCAGCAGGGATCTGATCTATATAGACAGTGGATACAAGGAGTCCTATCGTCTAGTTCCAACTCTACTAAGAAGCCTCAATCACAAGACAATCTATCAAAGGTATATTTGCAGCATACCAGATTTAATCAAGTAGCTCCAGAAATACAGAACGATGAGCTCACTTCAAGTAATTCTGAAAGTCGATCCCACATACAAATATTACCTGATACTGAGATACAGAGTGCTGTTAATAATATCTCCAGTAATATTGAATCACATCAGTCGTCTCCAATCATAGAGGAACACATATCTACAAACCAAGAACCTGTTTCAACATCAACTGATACCACAGGACAATCTCAAATCAGTATTGACACTGAAAATATACAAGGTACATCTTCAACACATCCTATGCAAACTAGACTATGATTTGGAATTATTAAAGCAAATCCTAAATATGCATGTCTGGTTGAGTATAAGATTCCTGTTGAACCAAAATCAATAAAGTCTGCTTTAGCAGACCAAGGATGGTATCAAGCAATGCAAGAAGAAATGGATGCCTTATATCAGAATCAAACCGGGAACTAGTTCCTCCAACTAATCACATGAATGTAATCGGGTGCAAATGGGTGTTCAAGACAAAACTTGCACCCGATGGAAGCTTGGATAGACTCAAAGCTAGGCTGGTAGCCAAAGGCTTTCATCAAGAAGAAGGTCTTGATTTCACGTAAAACCTTGATCCGTAGTAAAACATGCAAAAATTCGAATAATCCTATCAGTAGCTATGATGAAACAATGGAAAATTCATCAATTAGATGTCAAAAATGCTTTCTTACATGGACACTTAAGTGAAATAGTGTATATGGAGCAACCTCCAGGGTTTAAAGATTCACAAAAGCCTCACCATGTTTGTCTCCTTCGAAGATCTCTTTATGGACTTCGACAAGCTCCCCGAGCCTGGTTTGATCGGTTCAGCAGCTTTCTGCTCGAATATGGCTTTTTCTGTAGCTCTACTGATCCTTCTCTATTCATCTTGCATACTGACACAGCCATTATTCTCCTATTACTGTATGTAGATGATATCATTCTCACTGGAAGCTCACATCACATGATTTCTAGTCTTATTACTTCACTAAGTACTCATTTTCATATGAAGGATCTAGGTTCCCTACACTATTTTCTTGGCATAGAAGCTACACGAAACTCAGATTATCTATTCCTTTGCCAAACCAAATATGCTCTAGATCTTCTCACCCGAGCTCATATGCTATACTCCAAACCACTTTCAACTCCTCTATCACTAAAACCATCCATTTTAATCAATGATTCTCTACCTTTCCATAATCCTACTGAGTACAGAAGCCTAGTTGGAGGTCTGCAATATCTCACCCTAACTAGACCAGACATTGCTTATGCCACAAACATACTCGCCAACAAATGAAGCAACCTACAATTGCTGACTTCAACAGATTGAAAAGAGTATTACGGTATATAAAGGGTACTATAAAGCTTGGCTTATTTCTTCACTCTCACAGTACAATGCATCTTTATGGTTACTCTGATTCAGATTGGGCTGGTTGTCTCCAAACCAGAAGATCAACAACTGGTTTCTGTATATATATTGGATCCAATCTTATATCCTGGGCAGCCAAGAAACAACCTACCGTGAGCAGATCGTCTACTGAAGCTGAATACCGTGCTCTTGCATCAGCCACTGCCGATCTTACATGGGTTAGTTTTGTATTACGTGATATAGGCTGTTCTCTTAAGCCTCCTATTCATCTGTACTGTGACAATAAGTCAGCAATATCTCTTACTCTAAATCTGTCTTACACGCTCGAACCAAACATATTGAAGTAGATTTTCACTTTGTTCGGGAAAAAGTCTCCTCGGGATCATTGCATGTTAGCTACATTCCCAGTTCTTATCAATTAGCGAGATATTTTTACAAAACCATTGACCAACGAGCACATTCTTATATGCGAACCAAATTGGGAATTTGTGCACTCTCCATTCCCAATTTGAGGGGGATGTTAGAAGAATTAAACAGGTTTTGAAAGATCGAAGTGCATAGAAGTCGTACGTAGAAAAGCCAAACCTCGGAGAAGCAACCGAAACAGAGGAAGCTGAAACGAGAGGAAGGTCGTGAGTTGGCGATCCAATTGAACTAATGAGCCGGCAATCCGTGACAACGGGAACTAATTCATGAGCCGGCGATCCGTGGCAAAGGAGCCGCGATCCGTGAGAATAAAACCCGAATCACGAAGCGAGGTCAAGCGAATCAAAAGAAGCTACATAGTCGAAGAAATACACGTGTATTGCTTATCTTCGTTGTAACAATTCTATAACGAAAACAGTTGAGATAATGATTAAGTATAAAAGGAAAAGAGAGAACGAGAGAGAGGTGTGCGAGTTCATTTTGAGTTCTGAGTTGTTAATGTTGGAAATTTCCTATAATATGGGCTTACATTAATTAATTGATTTTCTATTTTAAATAATCGGGTTAATGGATATTCCAATATTTATTGAACCCTAAAGTGATCTGATTGAATTGGGTATTGGCATCTATTGTTAACGGGCCTAGTTGAGCAAAGAAAGTGTAGGCAATTGTGTTTGATCGAAGCCCGTAATGGGAAGGGCCCGATTGACACGCTATTGATTAGGGTTTCACAGGTCCCCTCTCTAGCCTATAAAAGGGTAGGTTATACCTATCGATTCTTGAATCCCATTGAAAAGCTATATCGAAATAGGTCATAGAGAGGAAGATCGGTATTCCGATAGATCCCCGATTATCGAGTGATCTAGTTTTCTTCAAGTAAAGCAATGGCTCAAACAAGACGCTTTAATTCCATTTGTATTTATTGATCTTTGGTGTTTTACAATCATGTATGGATCCGTTTGTTCTTAATTGATTAATTGTTTATGAGAATAATATTCTACATGTGGTATCAGAGCCGATCGTATATGATTGTAGAACCCAAAAATTTTTTTATGGACAAATTCGAAATCCTCCTCTTTGAGCTAAATATAGGCATTATTTTTTCGTGTAGATTTTTTGCTTGATTAATCCTGTAACCATAGGGCTTTTGTTCTACACGTCAATATCTTCCCAACCATATATAATTTGCATAATTTCGTTGAGAATTGCGAGAGAATTTTGAATTTGAAATTCTAGGGTTTGTATGTGAAAAAGTTTTAGAATTTTCGAATTACTTGCAATTGATTGATGTTCGATGCAAATCGTTGTATGGGTATTGTTATATATTTGTTTTAGTATCCTTTTGTTGTATTAAATTGAATTTTTAGGGCTTAAATTCAAGAAAACCTAATTTTCGGCCATGGGAGACTTGTTTCCGAAACTTTGAAGCTTACTTGTGATAGATTAACTTGTTTATTCGTCGTTTGATTGATTATAGTTAATCATATTGATGTTAGAATCAAAACCCATGAGGAAATTTCATCAAAAATCAAGTTAATTTGAGTGTTTAGAGCTTCGGGTCGAAACCGGGTCGTATGACCCGTTTTTCTGCAAATTCGTGACCCGGCTGGAGGTTGAAGAAGACCTCCAGCCGAGCTTAGGCCTGAATATGGGCTTCTGCCCATATTTTTTTTTAAATTTCGTAGCCCATTTCATGGGCTGATTTTAAATTAAAAGGCAAGTGAGCCCACGCGAGAAGAAAGCCAGGTGAGCCCACGCGAGAAGAAAGTTAGGCTGGGTTTTCTATTGGGCATAAGCCCATTTTGTTTTTTAAAAGTTGATCTGGGCCCACGCCCAGAAACTTTCTTCTCTTGGTTCATGGGCGTGAGCCCAAAATTTAAAAAAAAAAAAAAAAAAAAAAAAAAAAAAAAAAAAAGAGGTGGGCCACGTGAGGGTTTAAGGATTCGCGGTTTTAGCCCGCGGTCCGATTAGGGCTGCTCGCGGGTCCCGGGCCCGCGAGAGTCCGTAATATTTAAATAATATTATAAAATATATATAATAATAAAATATTAAAATATTAAAAAAATATTTAAAAAAAAAAACTTGTGGCAAAAATTGTTGTTTTGAAAACGCAATATGATCATTGGAAACACATGTTGTGTAGTGTTTCATATTATTTGATAAATTTTGGGCATAAGTTTTGGAGTTCCCTATTGATAAAAGATTAATATATACAATTACTCGCCCAAAGGGAGTTATTGTGTATATTAATTTGGAAAAATAGCATGAAGTTTATTCCCATATTTAAAAGATGGGGATGTATAATTGAAAAATATTTATCTGCCCAAAGGGGATAAATGTTTTGAAAATTATATGTAATTCCCCTCTATGTTGATATTATGGAGATGTATAATTTAAAGGATTTTCTCGCCCAAAGGGGATTGATCTTTGACAATTATATGTAATTCTCCTTGTTGTTGCTTTATAAATTTCATGCTAGGAAAAATAATGGTGCATTATACACTCTGCCCAAAGGGGAGTTTATGATGTACTTATTATTTTTGTTGAATTGCTTATTGCCCATAATTGATCTTATTGCATTATGTGTGTTAAACGAGTTACATTTGCTGTAAATAACAACAATGCCACGGTTGAAATGTTAACCTGGATCAAACTTCAAGAGATGGAAGCAAGATATGAGTTCGCTTTGGGCATCGTTGATATGGACTTGGCTCTACGTGAGGATGAACTGCCGGGCCCAATGATCAAAGTACTGCAGATCAAAAGGCCCATTATGCTAGATGGGAAAAATCTAATCGACTGAGCCTCATTGCTATGAAGAGGTCTATTGCTGAGCATATGATTAGTGGTTTGCCAGAAGATACGAACGCCAGACAGTTCCTTGAAGCAGTGGGAGAAAGATATAGAGTCTCAGATAAGGCTGAAGCTGGGAACTTGCTGAGTGAGTTAACGAACATGAGGTATGATGCTGCTATGGGTGTTAGAGAATTTATACTGAAGATGGTCCACATTCAGTCTAAACTTAAGGCCCATGAAATTGTTCTTTCTGAAAATTATATTGTGCATCAAGCCTTGAATGTTTTGCAGCCTGAATTTAGTCGATTAAGATCGCTTATAATGCTCGAGAATGAGACATGGAGTGTTAATGCCTTGATTACTAAGTGTGTGACCGAGGAAGGGAAATTAAAGAAGGAAAAGTATGAGTCCGCCCACTTAACTACCAATGCCAAGTTGAGTTCGTATAGAGGCAAATGGAAGCCTAAGGGGTCAAATGCTCATGGCCCAAAGAAATGGCAAGACTTTAGGAAAAATGAGAACTATGGGAGGAATGGAGATAAGGATTTTAAATGTTTTCACTGTAAGAAGCAGGGTCACAAGAGAGCCAATTGTTACAAATTTCAAGCTTGGCTTAAAACAAGAAAAGAAAGTCACCAAGGTGAGTTGTTGGTTTGTTTTGAATCAAATTTGGTTGATGTTCCTTTGGATTCTTGGTGGCTTGATTCTGGTGCTACTGTTCATGTGACTACCACCTTACAGGGTCTCACAAATCTAAGGAGTCCAAGTCTGAGGGAGTCAAAGCTTAAAGTTGGAAACAATACTGGAGTTGATGTGGAGCGCATAGGGACAGTTGTTTTGAATTTAGATTCTGGTTTTCAACTTGTCTTGAACAATGTCTTTTATGTTCCTAATTTTAGGAGAAACTTAGTATCTCTTTCTTCGCTTGACAAAGCTGGATATTGTCTTCATTTTGCGAATAAAAGAGTGGTTTTGAGTTATGATTCAGAATTATTGGGAATTGTGTTTTGTCCGATGGATTATATCGATTATCCTTATCTCCCGATAGACCATATTGCTCTTTCAATGTCGAGAATGTTGTTGCTAAGAGATCTTTAATCAAAGATAGATCTTCAATGCTATGGCATAAGCGATTAGGGCATATCTCCAAAGAACGGGTAAAGCGACTTGTCGTGGCCGATATTCTCCCTCCTCTTGACTCGAGATGATATTGAGATTTGTATTGATTGTGTGAGGGGAAAATTGACTAAAACAAAGAAGAAAGGCGCTACTCGCAGTCAAAGTCTATTGGAGATAATTCATACTGATATTAGTGGGCCATACTTAACCACCTTGTGTGGAAATAAATATTTCATCACGTTCATTGATGATTTTTCCCGTTATTGTTATCTTTATTTAATTAAGGAGAAGACTGATGCACTTGAAATGTTCAAAGTGTTTCATGATCTGAAGTTGAGAAACAATTGGGAAAAATTATCAAGATTGTCGTCCGATCGTGGTGGTGAGTATTATGGGCGATATATCGAGGGCGGGACAGCAAAAGGGACCGTTTGCAAAATATTTACAAGATTGTGGTATTGTTGCTCAATATACAATGCCTGGGAGTCCTGAGCAAAATGGTGTAGCTGAACGACGAAATCGCACACTCATGGAGATGAAACGAAGTATGATGGGCAATTCTAATTTGCCTGAATACTTATGGGGTGATGCGATTAAAACGGCAACTTATATATTGAATCGTGTACCTAGTAAATCGCCGAAAACACCTTTTGAATTGTGGACCGGGAGGAAACCTAGCTTGAATCATTTTCGAGTTTGGGGTTGTCCGCAGAGGTGAAAATTTATGATCCTTCTCGAAGAAGACGGAATCCGGGACTACTAAATGCTACTTTATTGGATATCCCGATCATTCTAAAGGATATCGATTCTATTGTCCTACTCGAGGCACTAGAATCGTTGAATCTCAAACTGCTAAATTCCTGGAATTAGATGTTGCTGAAAAGAGTTCCTCTCAATCTTTTGAAAGAGAAGAACCAAACAAAATGGTCTCTATTCCATTGCCCATCTTACATGATGATTCTATGCGAGATCCTAACAGAGTGGAAATTCAGCAAGAAGCAAATACCGAAAATATGATTGTAGATCCTCCCACTACAAATGAAATTCCCCAGATGAATGATGCAGCTCCGTAAATGCCCGTGCGAAGATCACGGCGACAAAGAAGACCAACACTTTTAAATGATTATCATGTCTATCTTGGAGAAGCTGATTTTGACATTGGAAGAGTAGTTGATCCGACGACGTTCAAAGAAGCTCTTAATAGTGATCAGGCAGATAAATGGTTAGGAGCGATGAATGACGAGATGATGTCCATGTCAACTAATCAAGTGTGGAAACTAGTTGATTTACCTGATGGGCATAAACCAATCGGCTGCAAATGGGTATTCAAAACTAAGAAAGACAATAAAGGCAACATCGAGAGATTCAAGGCAAGGTTAGTCGCAAAAGGGTACACACAAAGAGAAGGTATTGATTATAATGAAGTTTTTTCCCCAGTATCTACTAAAGACTCTTTTCGGATAATCATGGCTTTGGTGGCTCATTTTGATTTAGAGCTTCACCAAATGGATGTTAAGACAGCTTTTCTAAATGGAGATCTGGATGAAGAAGTATATATGCAGCAACTCGAAGGGTTTAAAGAAGCTGAAAAGGAGCATATGGTGTGCAAACTTCAAAGGTCCATATATCGTCTCAAACAAGCATCACGTCAGTGGTACTTAAAATTTCACAAAGTTGTGAGATCATTTGGCTTTGAAGAAAATAAGTTTGATCAATGCATCTACATGAAAGTAAGTGGGAGTAAATATATTTTCTTAGTACTTTATGTAGATGACATTTTACTTGCTAGCAATGATGTTGATCTTTTGAATGACACCAAAAATTTTCTATCTACAAAGTTTGATATGAAAGATCTTGGGGAAGCCTCTTTTGTTCTAGGCATTGAGATTCATCGTGAGATCTAAGAAGGTTCGGGGTTATCTCTTAAAAGTTATATAGATCGTGTTTTGAAAAGATTCAATATGCAAACCTGTAAGTCAGGTGAAGCTCCTGTTGTGAAAGGAGATAAATTGAGCATAGATCAATGCCCCAAGAATGATGTTGAAAAGGAAGTTATGAAAAATGTTCCATATGCTAGTGCAGTTGGTAGTCTTATGTATGCACAAGTATGTACCGGCACGATATTGCTTTTGCTTTGTGAATACTCTTGGAAGATATCTGTCGAATCCAGGTCAAGAACATTGGGTTGCAGCTAAGAAGGTGATGAGATATCTACAACGAACAAAGGATTTCATGCTCATTTATAGCGAGTTGAGGACCTAAAAGTGATTGGATATTCGGATGCTGATTTTGCTAGTTGTTCGGATGATAGAAAATCAACTTCCTCGGATATATTTTTATGATGGTCGGAGGTGCTATTTCTTGGAAGAGCACAAAGCAAACCTTGATTACGAACTCTACAATGTATGCTGAGTTCGTAGCGTGTTACGGCGCGTCAGTTCAAGCAGTTTGGCTCAGAAATTTGATCTCAGAATTGCGTGTTGTGGACTCTATTGCTAGACCTATGGTGATCTACTGTGACAACACTGCAGCTGTGTTTTATTCCAAGCATGACAAGATTAGTAATGCGTCCAAACACATGGAGATCAAATATTATACTGTTAAGGACTTGGTCAAAAATGGAGATGTTGTAATTGAAAATATCGTAACCGAGTCCATGTTGGCGATCCTCTAACAAAAGGCTTACGACCCATTTTGTTTAAAGAACATGTAAAGAATATGGGTGTTTTAGAATCTTTTGATTTCTTTTGTTAGTGGGAGTTATATAGTTTGTATTTCGGATATTATAGTTATATGCGGATCGATAATGCTTTTATGATATCTATTAAAGCATTTATTTTCAATGATTGTTATTATTGATTCTCGTTGTTATTTTTTCTCCCGTTGACTCGAGAAATGGAAGTATAAAAAAGTATCTTTAAACAAATTTTAGTTTAAAGATGACTGGATGTCACCGATTATGAGATCTCATGTTGGATTGTGACATAATTGTGCAATTTCATGTTGTTTAGAAATCGCACTGAGGCAATTTCATGTTGTTTAGAAATTGCGCTAATGCAGTTTCATGTCGTTGAGAAATTGCATTGAGGACTGATAAGAAATAGTGTATATCTTGATCACATATTGGCACTATTTCTTACTACACTACTAGGCCCATGATCCATGAAAATATAATACTTATTATATGTGATTATGGAAGGTCTTGTGTTATTGTATTTTCTTAACACATTGATCTCCATAGTCCTATATTGAGGTTATATAGGATTGGATTGGTATTGAGATGCCATTATTGGAATATTATTTTTTAAAAGTTGTGGCCACATAAAACAAAATTTTAGTTATTAACCCGATAGTGTCGTTTTCAATATAAAATCTTTTCAAAATAAAATAAGTTAATTAATGTAGCCCAAGTGGGAGAATGTTGGAAATTTCCTATAATATGGGCTTACATTAATTAATTGATTTTCTATTTTAAATAATCGGGTTAATGGATATTCCAATATTTATTGAACCCTAAAGTGATCTGATTGAATTGGGTATTGGCATCTATTGTTAACGGGCCTAGTTGAGCAAAGAAAGTGTAGCGGTGTGTTTGATCGAAGCCCGTAATGGGAAGGCCAGGTTGACACGCTATTGATTAGGGTTTGCTAGGTCCCCTCTCTAGCCTATAAAAGGGTAGGTTATACCTATCAGTTGCTTGAATCCCATTGAAAGCTGCTATATCGAAATAGGTCATAGAGAGGAAGATCTGGTATTCCGATAGATCCCTGATTATCAGAGTGATCTAGTTTTCTTCAAGTAAAGCAATGGCTCAAACAGGTACGCTTTAATTCCGCTGTATTTATTGATCTTTGGTGTTTTACAATCATGTATGGATCCGTTTGTTCTTAATTGATTAATTGTTTATGAGAATAATATTCTACAGTTAAGCCTTTCCTACTTTCATCTGAAGCTTTTTCTTCGTCTTCTGTATCTGGAAATGATGAAAGATTGTGTAAGGAATATACTCGAAGTTCTGGAGAAGAAATATAACAGAAGCCTGAGGTATTTTCATTGATTGTTCAAAGATCATGTTCTGTATTCGATTTCTTCTCATGGATGGCCGAGACCTGTCAAGAAGCATAAACATTTTTAGCTCAGGAGTGTGTCTAGTATTCACCTTGCGTATTTGTTCAGGAAAAAGGACAGATGAAAATGGTTTCATGCCCAGTCCACGATGCCTGATCAAAGCTTCTCATGGAATCGCATGTCCTGGCTTGGAAAAGGTCAAGGTGCTGAGATGGGAGAGGGAATTCAACGGAGCACGCGTCAGGAATGGAAGTTGTTGGAGATCAGGTCGTCATGGTCGGAAGGAAAGCGACTCCGTCAAGTACCCCGACATTGGCTTGGGCTCACGGAAAAGTCAGACTTAGGACCCCCTAGAAATTTTTATGCAGATAATCTCTATCCCGAATCCCAACTGTGGACATAAATTGCTATTTGATTAATGACCAGACGGCGAACCAGCTCGGCGCCCGCATTGACCAGGTACTCAGTAGTGCACTGGAAAACATCATTAAACAATCCGAACCAAAAACTCGTACCGGGGAAGGAATCATTACAAATGTCGTCATGCATAGAGTAAGCTAACATCTACAAGTTGTCGGCTCCGTCAACATTGGAAGCGCTGACCAATCCTCTATTTATTCTCAGCTTCTACCCATTTGGAGCAAATCATACAAACCAACGAATCGAAACGAAATGATGATGATCACGATGATACTGCGAACGGCGTTCAAGCTGGTCGCTCTTTATTGCCTTCTCTTTCTGCTGCCGTTGATTGCCGCAGCAGCAGCCTCCGATGAAATAGCAGACCCGCCACCCCCGGTGGCCCTGCCCAACTGCACCGCCACATGTGGCAACTTGACGGTACCATACCCGTTCGGGATCGGGTCCAGCTGCTTCCTGGATGAACTCTATGAAATCGAGTGCCACCGTGGCGGCAACAGCACCCCTGTTGCCACGCTGAAGAACCTCATGAATGTAACAGTGCTCAACATTTCCCTACCGGTGCCGGACAACTCCGGAGGCCCCGGCGGATTCATTGAGGTCTCTCAGCCAGTCTTCTACTCTGAGCAGAACCTGCCAAACTGCACGGGCAGAGCAGTGAGCGGCAACATCCCGACGTCGTTGAACTTGACGGGGAGTTCCTTCATGTATTCGCAGACAAAGAACGTGTTCGTATCTGGAGGGTGCAACAACCTGGCGTCTATGGTCAACCCCAGCATGATATCAGCAGTCGTTGGCTGCAGGTCGACATGTGCCAACGCAGGGAATGCCAGCCAGGACGACTGCTCGAATGGGATTGGTTGCTGCATGAACACGATCCCCTTCGGGCTACAGGCGTATTCGGTGGATTTCAGGACAGAGAATGGTTCACCGACGGGCACCGATGGATCGTGCAGGTAATGTTAAAGCTTTACCGAATTGAAAGTTTTGAATCTCTGATTTAAGCATACAGTGCCAGTCTGATTATCACACCTTTAAGTGAGAAAATGATCTGAATGTTGAGCCACCCTGCTTGGACTTCGATTTGGGGTCTTTGTGTCTCCAGCGTGAGGTTAGTCAAATTCAGTTGATCCGGAATTAACTTGGCTAAGTTGGAATTTCTACTCAAAAAGAAATTGTTTGTTATATTAGCTGTCATTAAATCAAAATTTGTATTCTAAGTAAGACTAGTACATTAGGACTACCCAATCGGGAAATATTATTGTCATCGGGGGCTGAAGTCACCTGTCTCATGTTGGTGGTTCATATGAAGACCTTATGGGAAAACTGAGTCAAAATTAATCCCAATGAACCGTCCACACAAATGCAGGTACGCTTTCTTAGTGGATCAGTCGGGGTACGAATTCTCTAGCAACATGACCGATACACGAGCCTTACCATCGGATGTGCGCGTGGCTCTTGAATGGGGTATCTCCGATGAAACGTTCGTCCAAATGCCGATTTCAGATGGTGATTACCAATACAATCTTCTTAAGCCCAGCTACTGGTGCGGCCACTACGACAACTTTTACTACGGTTCTGATAACCCCAGACCTTACATGCAATGTCGTTGCAGGTCTGGCTTTGCCGGTAATCCCTATATAACGGATGGATGCAAAGGTGAGACAGAGCTGATATTTCTTTTCATTTATATGTTGGATTGATTTGCTTACCCCAACTAGTAAGTTGGATTAGCGTCATTATATATCAGATCTTTTCACTCTACATCGTACTTTTGGAAAACTGTAATTGGACGAGGAACTAAATTAGAATACAGACAGAGAACCAGGAAGAAATTCATTGAACTGTTCTGTCTAGCTCTGCTCTATGTTGTATGCTTTCTTCTTTTGTCTAAGCTCTGTCCATTTCATCCTAATTCATCTCACACGGCATTCATGTAGTCTAACTGCTACATATGTGCTTGGTCCGTTAAGGGATAAATTACCTATGCACATACTACAAGAAAAAGGGTTGTCTATAGCATTTTGACAGTGCTCTAAAAATGTTGTTTGTAACCTTTTTGATTGTTGGCAGATATAAATGAGTGCTTAATCCCAAATGCCACTTACTGCCCGGGGAAGTGCGTGAACCGACCTGGTTCATATGACTGTGTAGACAACAACAATAACGGGGCCATAATAGGTAAATGTTACGCTCTAGATCATTTGTCAATGTAGGTCTAAAAGTTCTGATAATTCACTATACTTCTGCTCCTACATATTTCTCCTTAATTCAAGATGCAACTGTTTTATTTTCTTTTCATTCGAGAGGCTAAATGCTATTGAATCGAGCAGAAGTGTAGTGACTTATCTTCTAATGTTCAAATTTAACGGGAAAAATGTGTAAGTTGATCTTAGTTACCTCGAAGAAATTAGAGATTTCCCTAAAGCAATTGTTCTCGACTTTTGTCATGAAGGTGTCGGCAGTGGTTTTGGAGCCGTATTCTTTCTGGGATTATTGTGGTGGTTCTACAAATTCATAAAGAGGCGGCATGAAATCAAGCTTAAAGAGAAGTTCTTCAAACGAAATGGCGGTTTTTTGTTACAACAACAGCTATCTTATGATGAGGGCAGTCATATGGAAAAAAGCAAATTGTTCACTTCGAAAGAGTTAGAGAAAGCTACGGATCATTTTAATGAGAATAGGATACTCGGTCAAGGTGGTCAAGGAACTGTCTACAAGGGAATGTTAACGGATGGAAGGATTGTTGCAGTCAAGAGGTCAAGAATTGTAGATGAAGGACAAGTTGAACAATTTGTCAATGAGGTTATGATTCTCTCACAAATTAATCATCGTAACATCGTCAAATTGTTGGGGTGTTGTTTGGAGACGGAGGTTCCACTTTTGGTGTATGAATTTATTTCAAATGGAACTCTTTATCAGCATTTGCATAATCCAATCAAAGAATTTCCAATGTCATGGGAAATGAGAATGAGGATTGCCACCGAGGTTGCCGGAGCTCTTTCCTATTTGCACTTCACCGCGGCCATACCCATTTACCATCGAGATGTGAAGTCTTCAAATATCCTCTTGGACGACCAGTACCGGGCCAAAGTAGCGGATTTCGGAACTTCGAGATCGATTGCCATCGACCAAACTCACTTGACCACAATGGTCAAAGGAACAATTGGGTACTTAGACCCTGAGTATTTCCAAACGTGCCAATTCACAGACAAGAGCGATGTCTATAGTTTTGGGGTAGTCCTAGTCGAGCTATTAACGGGGCAAAAGCCGATCTCTGCAATGAGGGGGGAAGATGGCAGAAGTTTAGCGGTGTATTTTATCGAGTCAATGGAGGAAAACCGCCTTCTTGACATCGTTGATGCTGGACTGATAAAGCAAAGTCAAGAAGAAGAGATTCTGGGGGTTGCAAATTTGGCAAAGAGATGCTTGAACTCGTATGGAAGGAATCGACCTACCATGAAAGAGGTGGCAATGGAGTTGGAGCGAATAAGAGCACAACATGTCAATCCTTCCACTCTTGAGCAAAATCATCATCCAATTGACCACGTAAGGACTCGATCAATTCGAGCTTGGCATGATTTCTCTATGCCAATGAGGTCCGAAACTCAGACAACTTCATCCGAGTTCCAACTGCTCATTCACAGTTTAGAACGATAAAGATACACGATCTCAATTACCTGTTATTTTACATATGTTTGGCATGCACGCAAACTATCATCTACCAAAAAGTATTATCTTACTATTATCCATTCAGATGATTAGTTAGGCAATCTAGTCTTCTACAGACAAGATATTCCGTGTATTTGTGCAATGTAAGGAGTTGGGAACACTTTAGTTGCATTACAGGACGATTCTGCTTATTTCATGGTCTGAAGTATTCTTCTATAGCATCTTGCTGGTGAGATTCTCATCAATTGGAATGAAATTTGGTCTTCGTCGAAATGAAGACAGCGGCAACTTAAACGGTGCAACAGATTCTTCTACAACAAGGTCCCCAGGGTAGTTTTCACCATCATCATTATCCGTTGGTTCCGCACGGTACTCTGCGTCATCATCCATCGGGACATGATATGCAATTTGCATCGTCGCCGTGGTTGTCCACTTGGTATTCGCATCATCATATGTTGGGTCCACAGTGGTAGTTTGCATCCTCATTCATCGGGTCCAGTACCGGTGAAGGCGTCCGACAAGAAATAGACGTTTAACCCACGAAAGCAATCATCAAAATGGTATCGCCATGCTAACAGTCAAGCAGGCAAATTTAAAAGAGCGATTATTGTATTACATCTCGAAGCCAATGGGGTTTATTCTGAAATACCTTGTGTTAAAATATTTAAAAAATAAATCATATCTTCATATGACGGTTTAAACTTATAGAATAGTTTTGACAAAAAAAATAAAATTTAGAACAGTTAGTAATAATCTCAAAAAATCTCACATGATGTTAGAGATATAGATATTGAATTCTACATGTGTGTGAGACAATGAAAAAAAATGCCAGTCAAATTTGAACTTTTTACTTGTAATTACATCCACTAAATCTTCTTTGTGGCAACAATGTATCATCTCATGTATTTTTAAAAAGAGAAAGTTTCTACTTAAAATTTCTAGGGGAAATATACATATATATTCCCCTATGTATTATGAGGTCAGTGTAATTTGGGTTCATCGGTTAATACTCCATGTAAAACTCTTGAATTTCAACATAACATCTGAAAATAATTAGGTAAAGCCTGCGAAAATTGTAGATTAAAATTTAAAATTCTAAACAATGATTTGATGTGGAAAAAAATCCACGATTCAATTGTATTTTGAAGTCATTGAATATATTTTTAAAATGGACAATTAAAGAACAAATTAAGGCAAATTGGAAGGTAGGTACACCGTACGCAAAAGTATTCGTGATGATCAATAGGGAGAAAAAAACTAAAAAGGAAAAAAAGTACAATTCTGTAACGGAGAGGATACAAAAGAAAGAAGAAGAAGTATTGGCATAAAGATAATGCATGGATAGAATAGAATAAAAATAGAAAAAAAAAGAAAAATAAGATGGAAAACCGAGTAAAAAGCATGACAAATTTAATGAAATACAAAGATGCAAAATTGAGAAATGAAAAGCGTAGCCAAGCTTCCGCTGGGCTACCATTTCTTTATCACTCTATCATGTGCCCAATTATACATAATAATTTTACTATTGCGGGGTTCTATGTGCGTGACTCTTTTTTTTAGAATTTATGACAATTTCATATATAAAACGCTTGTGCCATTGAAGAAAATCAATATATTCAATTGAAGAAGTTACCTTTTACTAACCATTGCATCAAATATATCGTATTGAATAAAGGGGAGCTCGACTTAATGTTGGAAGTCCAATCTTACAAAGTCTAAAGCAAGAGTTCGGGGTCGTTTCTTCTTCTTCTTCTTCTTCTTTTTTGTTTTTTTGACAATTTTTCTGCACATTAATGCTCGAGGTAGTGGGGTAATTTAATCACATCCATGAAATATTTTAAAATCATAAAATTAGTTGAAATTCTATAGAGGGATAGCAAAAGTTGAATTGGGGCAATATGAAATTAAGTGATTTCGCGAAGAACAAGTAATATCTAGAGATCAATATAAAGTGATTTAGGGATTAATTTTAGGATGGGTAATTCTAAATTTGAAACTTGGAACATGTTAGGACTGATTCCAATATTTTAAACCTGAAATCTATTTTGTATATTTTGTAACCGACCCTATTGGTTCTTTTATTACAATGAAGTATTTTCAAAGAATGATGTTAAAATGTTACTTTATACTTTTATTTATTTATTTAAGAATGCCATGTTATATTCTCTATTCAATACTAGAGAGTAGAGAGGGAGTGGATAAGAAATGAGAGGGGAGAGGCCGTGACTTTGAGAAATAAAAAAGTAAAAAGGTTTGGGTTTCTAGTACATATTCCAAACCGCCGCCTCCTCCTCGATGGCTGAGTGGGTTCAGCAATCAGAACAAACACACAATAATACAAAGAGTTTTGGCATTCTCGGGAGGATGACTTTCTACACACAGATCGGCAGCAAATATCTTGGGGGTATGAAGTTGATGGGAAATTCCCATGATTTTGTCCGTACTAGAATCTCCAAAATTCCGCGTATTGGGTGAAGATCTATCTCAAATTTACTTGTCAAATAGTAAAAAGGTTAGATGCCTGCACCGGTGCAGTTTCCTTGGGAAACATAGGATTTTGAGTGGGGATTTTTGTTAAATCTCACCGCCCTGGATTCTATTAATTTTTCGTATGAGAGTTAAAATTTGCTTTTCAAATTTGCTAGGTGGATTTTAAGTTGTGTCATATGAAATACATTTTATATCAATATTAAGTTATTAAATTAAACAAATTTGTTCATTTCTCTCTTCCATAAAATGCCTGCAATCTTCTACTAATGAAGTTGAATTATTAATTAATCAAATCTCCGGTAGCATGTTGCTTTTAAAATGGTGCTAAAGGATCAGAATGCATCATTAGTTTACAGTATTTACGGCACCATTAGACTATCATTGTATTTCTTATTATTCTTTCTTTGCTTTATTGGTTTCATGTCACAAATTAAATTTTTTTTCCTATTGTTGCAGCAAAAAGGATATCTAACATGATTTTCACACAGCATAATACAAATTTGCTATCTCAATTCACTAAAAAATATGTCATCTACAAATGGACAATTAACAAGAAAATTTTTGATTTGGTCTAATTCTAAATAACTCTAAATAAGTAATCTAGAAATGGACAAATGGACAGATTAGATATCTCAGTATATTTCATCCTTTTCTTGTTTTGTAATGGACTGATAATTTATTTCTCTATTTAATTTTTTTCCCCTTTCTTAGTCAATGGCGGCCTATTGCCTTATCTTGGTGTGAGATAATTGTGGTCGAAAGGCCACCTCATTCCTACTAACGGCATCAATTTGTCTTAATTGGAAAAATACGACATCGATTTGTCCCATACTTAGCAAGGAATAGTCATACGAATAATAGATGGATATTCTTGACTGTCATTCCTGACATTGATTTGTCTGATTTGGAAAAATACGACATCGATTTGTTGCCATATTGCTTGTCGCCATACTCCATCAATAATTGCATTGACGGACAAAGATCAAGTAGCAGATTCAAGTCGACTAGTTTCGTCGGGTGGGCGGAGGGGGCTGGGGGAGGAGGAGAGAGAGAGAGAGAGAGAGAGAAAGAGAGAGAAGTACCTGGATATTTCCTTAATTTAGCAAAACGTGCAAATGCGAATCTTGAACGCAAACCTCAAGTGGCTTCTGACTAGTCCGAGAGAGAGAGAGAGAGAGAGAGAGAGAGAGAGAAGTACCTGGATATTTCCTTAATTTAGCAACACGTGCAAATGCAAATCTTGAACTCAAACCTCAATTGGCTTCTGACTAGTCCACCATAAGCCAGAGTTTGTTTGTTTCATGGAGAGGTTTTCGACAGTTAAATAGCGGTGGCGTGCATCAAATCTGATTCATCAGGCCCTTCTTTTCTAGGAATATCAAACTGTAGGAGCAAAATTCGGAAGATGAATCAGGAGAAGATGCTCCTGGCGATGCTGAAAACGGCATCTCAGATGGCATTCGTGATTCTTTTGCTTGATTTTGCAGTTGTAGCGGAATCATCTCCTCAGAGTCTGGCTTGGCCAGGATGTCCGGACACATGTGGCAATCTCACTGGCATTCCGTATCCTTTCGGCATTGGGCCTGGCTGCTTCTTGGTTCCCCAGTTCGAGATCGATTGCCAACGAGCCAATGGCATCTCTACTCCGGTGCTTAAGAATTTGAGTGTGGTGGTTTTAGATATCTCGCTACCGGGTAGTTTAGACTCTCCAGGCCTCATTAAGGTCAGCCAGCCCATATTGTTCTCCCATCTCAATTGTTCGGCCAACCAGCAAAACGACGCCCCGGTGGATTTAAGGGCCAGTAACGGCATTTTCAGGTACTCCCAGATTCATAACTATTTTGTCGCTGGAGGTTGTGAGAGTCTGGCCATGATGGCCAGCACGGACACCCCGAGAGCGGTAGTAGGATGCAAGTCTTCCTGCGGCGGAAATGGGACTCTTGGATTCGACCAGTGCTCTAGTGGTACCGGTTGCTGTATGACTTCTATCCCTGATGTTATCAGCAACTACAACGTGGAGTTCAAGACTCTTAATGGCGAAACCACAGCGCCAGAGGATGTAGAATGCAGGTATGCCTTCTTGGTCGCGAAAACATGGTGGCATCAAACTGATTTGAACAGTTTACCGCCGGACGTTCCAGTGATACTCGAATGGGCGATCACCTCCTATGAGTATACCCTGCTGACCAAACAAAAAAATGGGCGAGGCAATGACAGTTCCGCCACCTGCCGTGCATCCTCGGCGCCTGGGGTGCGTAGTCTAATATATTGTTCTTGCAATCAAGGCTACAGAGGGAATTATTTTCTTTCCCAGGGATGCCAAGGTGAGAATAGAACGTCCACTTTTATTTTGTATCTTGACCTTAGTCGATATTCCAAGCTTGCTAGGACGATATGCCAGCTCGAAACCTACAAAATAAAGCCGTGAATATAGCTGGAATAATTAAGTTGTTGATGAATGCTCATGAATTAGAAATACAAGAGAATTCAAGGGAGAATTCGACTGCTGAATGTTTCGTCTGATATTATATTTATATAGAAACTGCTTGTTCGTTTTGCTTCTTTCTTTGATCCCATTCATCATTTAATATTGATTAGATATCAACGAGTGCAAAGAATATCCAAACCTCAACTGCCGAGGGAAGTGTGTGAATCGATCGGGGTCATATGACTGCGTAGACAATAAGGTCATCATCATTATAGGTACGTCACTGTCCGCTCCTTTTTTCCCACGGTCACGGAATGTGACTGTCTGTAATTTCATTGGCATGAATGACGAATATTACCATTTCTGCTCAATTTAAATTGTACTTTCATAATCTGTGCATTCAACCATGCTTTTTACTTAAATCCAAGAGTGAAGAAAAACTCTTTGAATATTATCTACTAGCTTCCTAAAACGATTGTGGTTGACTTTTTTCTACACAGGTGTGGGCACAGGCGTTGGAGCCATATTATTACTTTTACTTTTTTGGAGGTTGTTTAAATTCTTGAAAAGAAGGTGTGAGGCAAATACCAAGTTAAAATTCTTCAAACTTAATGGCGGACTTCTAGTGCAAAAACACCTATCTTCCATTGAAGACAATCGTGTGGAGAAAGGTAAGTTGTTCACCTTAGCGGAATTAGATACGGCTACGGACCATTTTAACGAGAGTCGCATATTGGGTCGGGGTGGTCAAGGGATTGTTTACAAGGGAATGTTGTTAGATGGAACGATCGTTGCAGTTAAGAAATCTGAAGTTGTTGATGCTCGACAAGCAGAACAATTTGTCAATGAGGTTGTTATTCTCTCCAAAATCAATCATAGAAATGTGGTCAAGCTGTTAGGATTCTGTTTGGAGAGTGAAGTCCCTCTTCTTGTATATGAATTTGTCCCCAGTGGAACTCTCTACCAATATCTTCATAATCCGGAAAGGGAATTTCCCATCTTGTGGGAAACACGGTTAAGAATTGCTAGTGAAGTTGCTGCGGCTCTTTCGTATTTGCACTTTGCTGTAGCCATACCAATTTATCATCGCGACATTAAGTCGTCAAATATACTCCTGGACGAAAAATTTCAAGCCAAAGTGGCAGATTTTGGAACTTCCAAATCAATTGCCATTGACCACACGCACTTAACCACGATGGTGCGAGGAACCTTTGGATACTTGGATCCGGAGTACTACAAAACCAGTCAATTTACGGACAAGAGCGATGTCTACAGTTTTGGGGTTGTCCTTGTTGAGCTACTAACAGGAGAAAAGGCAATTTCTCAATCAAGGGTAGAAGAGAGCAGAAATCTATCCACGTACTTTGTCATTTCGATGGAGGAGAACCGTTTGTTCGATGTTCTTGATAAGGAAGTATTAGACCATGGCGATAAAGAAGAAATCATTGCGATGTCTCACTTAGCGAAAAGATGCTTAAACCCTACTGGAAGATACAGGCCTACAATGAAGGAAGTGGCCATGGAATTGGAGCGTGTACGATCACTACGAAATCCTGTGATGGTTCGGCAAGATGAGGAAGAGATGGATCGCATTAGGACTGGATCTATCTGTGGTACGGTCTCCGCAATGATGCGATCAGAAGCCGATGTAGGGCTGACTTCGTGGTTATATGATTTGCCGAGATGAAGATGCATCTAATTGTTTTCGTCCAATTTTCTATTGATATGAAACCTGGCAGTCTCTCTATTTGCCCCCATGCGAGAGTTATGGAATGGTGTCGATGATATGCTAAATTCACGCACCCTTTCATATACTCTTCTTGATTTCTTGTTATTACGCATCAGCTTTTCACTGGGTTGTACTACTGTGAATGTCTCCTAAGTTTTAGCGGGCTGCTGGTTTTTTGTTGCACGTACCTGAGATGTAAAGAGACTTTTGGATTTTCCATCTTTCTAGTTTTACAATATGTAAGTTGTACCTGTCGGGGTGCATTTGAACGCTTTACAAGGTGATTTTGACCTTTCCTTGAATAAAAATTATGGTGTTTGATAAAATTTTACTGTATCACTTTGAGTCAAGATCTGCGTGGGCAAAGCCTAAAGCCCGAGGCAAGTACCCTTGGACTTCGATACGAATGGTGATAGATGGCTTAATAATTTTTTATTTATTTATTATTTTTTGTCTTTCGATCTTACGCTCGTTAAACTATCAAATTTCCAAGGTTTAGTATTCTGACGATTTGGATAATTTATGGTTACATCCACTAACTGACGCATTATCTACCCTACACGTAACACTTTTCCTACTAAATGCTTACATTGTACTAAGGTATACATCCTTTTTGCCCATAATGAAAGGAGAGTGAGAAACCGTTCTCACCACCATGCTCAATTTCTAATTCCTAAACTTCCTCCTCATCTTACCCTTTTAAGATTTTCTAACTCCCATTGCTCTCATTTCCTCGTCTTCTATTTCCAGGTTCGTGCCTTTAGCCGATAAACTTGATTTTACGTTTAAATGTCCATTGATGATCCTATTTCTTGATTTCTCTTTTCTGCTTTAAAAATAGCCTGACGACCAGGCATTTGCAATGGGGACAATTGTAAAAAAGTCCTAAATCTATTGTAAGGTGGGCAATTCAGATCTAAAACTTTCAATTGTGTTAATTTAGTTTTAAACATTTTAACAATTTGCCAATATAGTCTTTCTAGCTAATTTTGGCTGGAAATCGCTCATATGGGGTCTACAGCATTGGCCGTCCTACATGGCATAGTCAACGCTAACGTAGATGATTTTTATAATTTTTAAAAAATCTTTCTTAATTTTATTCTCTGTTTCCTTTTTTTCCCCTTCTTTTTCCCCCTATTTCCCTTTTCTAGTTGTTGGCCATCGACAAGGCCCACAATGCCCTCGCTCAAGGTTGGCCACTGTTGAAGGGAAATATGGGAAAGAAAAAAATTAGGATTTTTTTTTTAAATTACAAAAGTTGTTCACATTAGCGGTGGCCATGCCACGTAGGATGGTTGTAGTTGATTGGACTACCACATGAATGATTTCCAACCAAAATTAGTTGAAGGATTACACTAACAAATCTTAAAAAAATTTTGGACTAAATCAACAAATTGTCAAATGACTCAAAATTAAATTCGCATGATTGAAAATTTAGGATTGAACTAGTTGCAATACAATAGGTTTATGACTAAATTGATATAATTGAAAGGTTTATGATTAAATTAGCCGTCTTATATAAGTTTTGGACTTTTTGGACAATTTTCCCTTTGCAATTTATACTTGATGATTTTCAACAATGTCCCCCAAATTTGAGCATTAATGCGAGTGGCGGTGAGGACGCTCCAACAAAAGAGGAATCCAAATTTAGTTAGTGTGTATATGTCTTCAAGATTATCGATTCCATTATATTATCAATGGATAAACATGTAAATTAATAGGCATGCTTATGGCCATTGTATTTCGATTACTTGGATCTCTTCCAATTTATATAAACAACCTTACCAAGGAAATTTTAAATCTTAAAATATCTTTCTCTTTCCACGCACTTGTGTTTACAAATAGTTCATATTTTTATAGAAGAAGTCACCATCATATTTTGCACGGTCGGAGCTGATGTACTTTGCAACACCCCCGATAACTTCGGCATAGTATAGCGTTAGCCTGGAAGGATGTCGTACCCTGCAGATCACAAAAAGGAACGTTTGAGAGGTTTGGGATGAAACACTACGCAATTGGGTTTAAATCCCAATGACCATCTATGAAAAGCATATGTTGACCGGAGACATCGTGTCTTTTTTTTCTTTTTTTGGGTAAGAAGAGACATGTTGGTTCAAGCTTTAATTTGTGTTAGGCGACTATATATCTTAGAGATCTGATGCTTTGAGCTTTTTGTTCCTTTTGATCTCATGTGAATCCCGAGAAATGTTTAACTAAGCATAAGATAGACATCATATTTAACCAAGAAATGTGGAGAGACCCGTGAACTTCTATGCCCCCTTATGCGGCCGTAAATTAAGTCATTCATCGTATTGCAACGTGAAATTCATAAGTGATTAGCTTATAACGTATTCTCTGAGATTCACGATATTCTTATGTCTTTTTGTGATGAAACAGATCCGTCCACAGCGAGAGTCAGTATAAAATGATAGCATTTGCAATTTTTTAAGACTTTGTATCGAAAACACGAACTTACGTACGACAGACTCTTGACACGGAGCTTTCACTTCCTGAGGTACGACAACAGACCTCACGTGTTCGCAACGTGTACATGGCCAAGACTTGTGAAGACCCCCCTGTCCCCACCCAAAAAAAAAAAATAAAAAAAAATACACAATTGGAGATTATGAGAGTGTATAGTATTCCTCATAACTATGGACAAGAGCTCCTTTCCATTAACGACCGGACCATGAGCCACTTACTCAGTAGAGCCCTCGAAAACATCCTTGAGCAATCTGAAACAAACATTTTACAAAGGCGAGCTTTATGCCTTTCTATCGAGATATTGGTTTTACGCTTTATTTTGAGATCCCACTTGTTCCCAATGGCTTTGCGTCCTTTCGGAAGATCAATCAGTTCCAAACATGGTTTGACTTCATTGACTCAATCTTCTCTTCCATTGCATGCATCCATTTTTCCTTACTATGGCAATTTAGAGCCTCATTAACATTTCTTGGCTCATCTTCATCTTATGGAGCAACCATAAAATTTTTTCCTTCAATGCCAAATCATCGACCGGGAATACTTTTGCGACTTGTTCGCCATATGGGAGATTGTATACCTTGTACATCATTCCCCATCATGCTCCCATTCAGATTATATAATAACGATATCGTCTCATCATGTTGTTGTAATTCAGAATGAGTTGAATTAAATTCATCACTTCTCATGTTACTCCCACTTGGACGAACTCCACTAAATTCATTATTTGGATCCAAGATTTTAAATAGGGAGTAATACTCACCTATCTCGCCTTTTTTTAGGAAATTCATTCTAGAAAAATGTGACATCCCGTGATTGAAACTCAGTTATACTTTCACTTTCCTGCTCACCTATAAACACATGTTCAGAGTATCTTATGAAAATACTATTATTTTCTCTGGGGCCCAATTTCTCAAACTTATGAGAGGATTCATGAGTATCGGTAGCACAACCCTATGGCTGAAGAAAGCTTAAGTCCGGTTTTCTACCTGTCCATAACTCATATGGAGTGGAAGTAATTGATTTGAAAGGCACCCGGTTAAGTATATGACATCATTTAATAACGCATCACTCCAAAAAATGATAGGTGAGTTAGCATGCGCCATCATGGACCTAACCATTTCCAGTAGGGTTATGTTCCTTCTCTTCGCAATACCATTTTGTTGATGAGTATATGGAATATACAATTGTCTTTCTATTCTTTTTTCATCACGTAATTTTCTAAACTTATTAGATAAATATTTTCGACGTCGATCGGATCTCAATACTTTTATTTTCTTGTCTAATTGATTTTCTACCAAATTCATAAAATTTTTGAAACAACTCAATGCTTTGAATTTATAAGAAATCAAATAGACATATCCGAATCGAGTATAATCATCTATAAATATGATGAAATAAATAGCCCCATACATTCCTCTCACATTCATTGAACCACAAAAGTCAGAATGGATTAAATGCAAAAGAAATTTAGCTCTTTTACATTTTCCAAATGGTTTTCTTGTCGTTTTCCCTACTAGACAATACTCACATATGGGCAAATTGACTTTTTCAATATTGCCCAACAAGCCCTCTTTGGCTAGTCTATTCATATGTTGTTGGCTAATATGACCAAGTTTAACATGCCATACATTCACATCATTATCATATGAATTAGAAGATGTGAAAAGGGAATAACAAACATTGACATCACCATAATCAACGTTCAATACAATAAAACCATCTAGGAATAACCATAACTATAGTAGTTTGTATCCAAATACAAATCCATACCACTATTATGGAAGTTCATACTAAAACCAAACTTAACCAACATTAAAACAGATACTAAATTTCGACGAATCTCTAGAGTATATAATACATTGTGTAGGAACAAAGTGCGTCCACCATGCATGTTTGATTGGTAGATACCAATCCCTTTTACTTCGGCTCTGGAGTTATTTTCTACATAGATCCACTTAGTTCCAGTTGGTACTTGTTGAAATTCCACCAAGGATTCTCTATCCTTCGTTACATGGTCTGTTGCTCCCGAATCTACAGTCCACAAAGGATTAGATTCAGTTAAGAATACAGAATTTGACACATAAACAAAGTTCTTAAGAGTACATGGGGTGACTATCTTCTTTGGCTCACGACAGTCGTGAGCATAGTGACCATTTTAGTCACAATTATAGCATTTCATCCTTGAAATTCTCTTCACTCAATGACGTTTTCCTCTCTTATGTTGGTTAATTCTTGGTTTCTTGCAAGAAGGACTTGATCCCTTGCATTTCCACATATCGAACGAATAAATGCGCTTGTGCTTAGAGCTTGAAGCCCCTTCTGAGCTGAAAGCAACACAACAAATATTTGTATCCCGCTCAAATGCCTTGAGGCGATCCTCTATTAGCTCAAGGCGGCACACAACATCCTCAAGTTCTTCCATAACATGATCAAGAGCTTTTAGTGTTACTTACTTTTCAAGCACATATTGAATTTTCTTATTCAATATTTCACAATTTTCACCGTTCAATTTGTCTTCTTTGTTCAAATCAGCAATTATGTTTTTAGTTGCTGAAGTCATCAATCTGAATATATCATATACATATGCATGAATTATTAATGACTATCATTTATACATCAATTTTGCACATACCCATCATATTAATGAATAATTTCAAGTAAGGTTTCAGATTCAAAAGGTCACTATGTTTCCAATCATCATCCAAAAATCCTAACTTAAAACTATCATTAATATAATCTTCTATGCAAAATAAGTTCAGCAAAGTCACTAAAACTTTCTTGAACTTCCTACAACGAATTGTAAATTAACATACTAATTTACAACAATAAATAACATTGAACTTTCAATAATTAAACATGTCCATCACACTAAGTAATATATTTAGAAGAAAAAATATCAACATGGAAAGAGATATTTGCACCTAAAACATCTCAAACTAATCTAAAAAATAAATAGGGAAAATTTCTTCTAATCTCTTAGTAAAATTCTTTAAGAATTTTGAAGGCACATTAGTCAACCGCGGAAAAACCTTTGGAGAGTTTTCATGCCACCTCCAATGCACATTCACTCTGTGCCATGTGACACTTAGTCCAACGGTTGAAATTTTGGTTAACTCAATCCTATAGTACTCTCTTACAAAAGCTACTGCAAGCCTCTTATAATCCGGGACCACATTGATCTTGCATAGGCGGTCTAACACTACTTGCTATTCAGGTGGAAAAGTGTTCATTAAGGTCGGCACCTCCTCAAAATCCAGCATAAGATAACCATTCCAAATGATTTCTTGTATTATCTGATTGACCCTGACCACGTGTGATACTACATCACCGTCATTCCATCGATAATTAGCTAACTCTATCATTAGCTCTTTAAGTCTTGCATTTTCTTTGTCCGTTCTAAAAAATGCAGGTATGCATGCATAACGCATCATAGTTCCTGCAATAAATGCAGAACAAAAATGGATTACTTATAATCCATAATGAACAAAAAGGAAAATACATAATTTTTCATGGTTCCTGCAACAAATGCAGAATAAAAAAATGGATTACTTATAATCCACAACGAACAAATTGGAAAATACATAATTTTCTTCCCTTTTTTTTCCCGGTCAACAATGGTCAACGCCGATCAATGGTCAAATGTCAAAGTCAACGGGTCGGACGGGTCAGGTCAACGGGTCGATTCGGGTCGAACCGACCGACTCAGCACGTGTGACGCGCGTGCTCGGTTGACGTCGTGATGACGTTAGCTGGTGTGTGCGTGGCACGTGCTAGTGACCGCGTGCATGCATCGCACACGCCTAGGGGGGAATGAATCGGCGTGTGCAACTCACATGTCGACGATCCCAGTTCGTTCCAGCCGCGCGTGGCGGCGCATCCGGTGGCAATCCGCCACTCGTTTTTCTCGTATTGATGAGAGCTTCAACCCTACGTGTTTAGAAACAAACTTTGATTTACAGAAAATCACAAACATGGGTGTACAGTACGCGGGTGTTGGGATTTTTTCGTCATCGATCGACCGACGGCGGTGTTTCACAAAAATTCAATCAAAATCAATTCATAAACATGAAAAGGGATCGGGAAACATGAACTATGACTCTGATACCAATGTTGGGAAAAACGGATTCCCTAAAACGGATCTGATATTCAATCGAACCCCTAAAATGAACACGGAAGACGAGCCCATAAATCACATGTATCACCAATCAAAGATACACCACAGAATCGAGCGTACCTTGTTTTTCATAGATTAAACACCAATGTTGAAGTTCGAGGAAGAATTCTGATCCCGTTCTACCGAGGAGCGTACTACTTCGAGGGGGAGAAAAACTCTGAAAAGACATACGTTCTTTTTGGGAGGGGGAGAAAGTGAAAACGTACATACGTAAAAGTTCGTTCTCTTTTTCTTTCTATCTCTTAAAATGTCACCCCGAAAAGATGTAACCCCTCAATGTAAAACGCCTCTTTCAGAAGACGTAACCCCTCAACGTACCATTTCATATCTCAACCCTTTATACATGGGTCCTTAACCTGCAGGCCGAGTTCTTAGGCTCATCATGGACGGACGGGCCTACTTAGGCCCATCATTACATAGAAAAAACCCATCAGCCGATAAACTTGATTTTACGTTTAAATGTCCATTGATGACCTATTTCTCGATTACTCTTTTCTGCTTTAAAAATAGTCTGACGACTAGGCATTTGCAATGGGGACAATTGTAAAAAAGTCCTAAATCTATTATAAGGTGGGCAATTCAGATATAAAACTTTCAATTGTGCTAATTTAATTTTAAACGTTTTAACAATTTGCCAACGTAGTCTTTCCAGGTTATCGGAAATCGCTCATGTGGGGTCTACAATATTGGTCATCCTACGTGGTATGGTTAGCGCTAACGTAGATGTTTTTAAAAATTTTTAAAAATCTTTCTCAATTTTATTCTCTTTGTTTCCTTTTTTTTTTCCTTCTTTTTCCCCCTATTTCCTTTTCTGATTGCTAGCCATCGACGAGGCCCACGATGCCCTCACTCGAGGTTAGCCACCGTTGAAGGGAAATAATGGGAAAAATAAAGAAAAAAATTGGGAAATTTTTTAAATAATTATAAAAGTTGTTCACATTAAGGCTGGCCATGCCATTTAGGATAGTTGGAGTTGATTGGACCGCCCCATGAATGATTTCTAGCCAAAATTAGCTAAATAATTACATTGACAAATCTTAAAAAGATTTAGGACTTAATCAACAAATCATCAAATGACTCAAAATTAAATTGGCATGATCGAAATTTGGGTTCATCAGCTAATACGCCATGTAAAACTTTTGAATTTCAACATAACATCTGAAAATAATTAGGTAAAGCCTGTGAAAATTGTAGATTAAAATTTAAAATTCTAAAAATGATTTGATGTGGAAAAAAATCCATGATTCAATTGTATTTTGAAGTCACTGAATATATTTTTAAAATGGACAATTAAAGAAGAAATTAAGGCAAATTGGAAGGTAGGTACGCAAAAGTATTCGTGATGATCAATAGGAAGAAAAAAACTAAAAAGGAAAAAAAGTACAATTCTGTAACGGAGAGGATACAAAAGAAAGAAGAAGAAGAAGTATTGGCATAAAGATAATGCATGGATAGAATATAATAAAAATAGAGAAAAAAAGAAAAAAAAGATGGAAAACCGAGTAAAAAAAGCATGACAAATTTAATGAAATACAAAGATGTAAAATTGAGAAATGAAAAGCGTAGCCAAGTTCTTCTTCTATTAATGCTCGAGGTAGTGGGGTAATTTAATCACATGCATGAAATATTTTAAAATCATAAAATTAGTTGAATTTCTATAGAGGGATAGCAAAAGTTGAATTGGGGCAATATGAAATTCAGTGATCTCGTGAAGAACAAGTAATATTTAGTCGTCAATATAAAGGGATTTAGGGATTAATTTTAGGATGGGCAATTCTAATTTTGAAACTTGGAACATGTTAGGACTGATTCCAATTTTTTAAACCTGAAATCTACTTTGTTTATTCTATAATCGACCCTATTGGTTCTTTTATTACAATGAAGTATTTTAAAAGAATGATGTTAAAATGTTACTTTATACTTTTATTTATTTATTGAAGAATGCCATATTATATTCTCTATTCAATACTAGAGAGTAGAGAGAGAGTTGGTAAGAAATGAGAGGGGAGAGGCTGTGACTTGAGAAATAAAAAAGTAATAAGGTTTGGGTTTCTAGGACATATTCCAAACGGCCGTCTCCTTCTCAGGAGGATCACTTTCTAGACGCATGTCGGCAGCAAATATCTTGGGGGTAAGAAGTTGATGGGAAATTCCCATGATTTTGTCCGTATTAGAATCTCCAAAATCCGCGTATTGGGTGAAGACCTATCTCGAATTTACTTTTCAAATACTAAAAAGCTTAGATGACTGCACCGGTGCAGTTTCCTTGGGAAATGTAGTATTTTGAGTGGGATTTTTTGTAAAATCTCACCGCCCTGGATTCTATTAATTTTTTGTATGAGAGTTAAAATTTGCTTTTCAAATTTGCTAGGTGGATTTTAAGTTGTGTCATATGAAATAGATTTTATATCAATATTAAGTTATTAAATTAAACAAATTTGTTCATTTCTCTCTTCCGTAAAATGCTTGCAATCTTCTAATAATGAATTTGAATTATTAATTAATCAAATCTCTAGTAGCATGTTGCTTTTAAAATGGTGCTAAAGGCTCAAAATGCATCGTTAGTTTATAGTATTTACGGCACCATTAGACTATCATTGTATTTCTTATTATTCTCTCTTTGCCTTATCGGTTTCATGTCACAATTTATTTATTTTTCCTATTGTTGCAGCAAAAATGATTTCTAACATGATTTTCACACAGCAAAGTACAAATTTGCTATCTCAATTCAATAAAAAATATGTCATCTACAAATGGACAATTAACAAGAAATTTTTTGATTTGGTCTAATTCTAAATAACTCTAAATAAGTAATCTACAAATGGACAAATGGACAGATTAGATATCTCAGTATATTTCCACCTTTTCTTGTTTAGTACTGGACTGATCATTTGTCTCTATTTAACTATTTTTTCCCCTTTCTTAGTCAATGGCAGGCTTAAGTTACGCAACCTGTTGTGTTATCTTGGTGTGACATAATTGTAGTCGAAAGGCCACTGTCATTCCTATTAATGACATCGATTTGTCTTAGTTGGAAAAAAAACAACATCGATTTGTTGCCATACTTAGTAAGGAATAGTCACATGAATAATAGATGGATATACCACCCACTGTGGTGGTGTAGTTGGCTTGAGCTTTGTGCCTCCCACGAAAGGTGCCAAGCTCGAATCACAGCGGCGTTACTTGGTGACTTAACCGCTGGCGTGAGTGTGGTGGCTAGCTTGCGTCAGCCCCAGGTTCTTCTTGCCGGCGGTCGGCTTTCAAGGTTTACTGGGTCATAAAAAAAAAATAATAATAGATGGATATTCTTCATTTCTACTAATGGCATCGATTTCTCTTAGTTGGAATAATTTGTCGTCATATTTTGCTAGGAATAGTCATGCGAATAATAGACGGATAATCATGCGAACTCCATCAACAATTGCATTGATGGACAAAGATCAAGTAACAGAGTTAAGTCAACTAGTTTCATCGGGTGTTAACTGCTACACTGGGAGAGAGACAAATAATTGTAGTCGAGAGGTCACCGTCATTCCTATTAATGAGATCGATTTGTCTTAGTTGGAAAAATACGACATTGATTTGTCGCCATACTTAGTAAGGAATAGTCATACAAATAATAGATGGATATTCATCATTCCTACTAATGATACATCTCATTTGATCATTATTCACTGAGAGACTCGAAATATATCTTCGTTCGACAGGGACCATAATATCAGATTGGGGAGGAAGATTAGAATTAGAGATTGATCGAAAAGCAAGGATATGGGCTCGTGTGAGTAGGAAACAGAAAATATCTATTCTAGTTCTATCATCAGCTATGGGTTCGAATCTAAGAGAAATTCTAGAGAATGTTTGCTATCCTGAGATTTTCTTGTCTTTCCTGAATGATAAAGAGAAAAAAAAAATTGGGTCAAAAGAAAATGCCATTTTGGAGTTTTATCAACAATTTGCTTGTGTAGGCGGAGATCCGGTATTTTCTGAATCCTTATGTAAGGAATTACAAAAAAAATTCTTTCAACAAAGATGTGAATTAGGAAGGATTGGTCGACGAAATATGAATCGGAGACTAAATCTTGATATACCTCAGAACAATACATTTTTGTTACCGCGAGATATATTGGCAGCTGCGGATCATTTGATTGGAATGAAATTCGGAATGGGTACACTTGACGATATGAATCATTTGAAAAATTATAATTCATGCGAACTCCATCAACAATTGCATTGACAGACAAAGATCGAGTAACAGAGTCAAGTCAACTAGTTTCGTTGGGTGCTAACTGCTATAGTGGGGAGAGAGAGACGGATAATTGTAGTTGAGAGGCGGCCGCCATTCCTATTAATGAGATCAATTTGTCTTAGTTGGAAAAAAATGACATCAATTTGTCGTCATACTTAGCAATGAATAGTCATACGAATAATAGATGGATATTCTTCATTTCTACTAATGGCATCGATTTCTCTTAGTTGGAATAATTTGTCGCCATATTTTGCTAGGAATAGTCATGCGAATAATAGATGGATAATCATGCGAACTCCATCAACAATTGCATTGATGGACAAAGATCGAGTAACAGAGTCAAGTCAACTAGTTTCATCGGGTGTTAACTGCTACACTAGGAGAGAGAGACAAATAATTGTAGTCGAGAGGCCACCGTCTTTCATATTAATGAGATCGATTTGTCTTAGTTGGAAAAATACGACATCAATTTGTCGCCATACTTAGCAAGGAATAGTCATACAAATTATAGATGAGGCGATTGTCATTCCTATTAATGAGATCGATTTATCTTAATTGGGAAAAAATGACATCAATTTGTCGCCATATTTAGCAATGAATAGTCATACGAATAATAGATGGATATTCCACCCAGCGCTGCGGCGTAGTTGGCTCAAGCACTTGTTCCTCTCGCAAAAGGTCCAGTGTTCGAATCCCAACTGCGTCGTGCTGATTTTCCTGGGGAGCAAGGCTGGTGGTGACTATACTCCCTCCCAGGGTTTACTCCGCCGCGAAGAGGTGCACGGGGGTTCCCTGGGTCACCAAAAAAAAAATAATAATAATAGATGGATATTCTTCATTTCTACTAATGACATCGATTTCTCTTAGTTGGAATAATTTGTCGCCATATTTTGCTAGGAATAGTCATGCGAATAATAGACGGATAATCATGCGAACTCCATCAACAATTGCATTGATGGACAAAGATCGAGTAACAGAGTCAAGTCAACTAGTTTCATCGGATGTTAACTGCTACACTGGGAGAGAGAGACAAATAATTGTAGTCGAGATGCCACCGTCATTCCTATTAATGAGATCAATTTGTCTTAGTTGGAAAAATACGACATTGATTTATCGCCATACTTAGTTAGGAATAGTCATACAAATAATAGATGGATATTCATCATTCCTACTAATGATATCGATTTTTCTTAGTTAGAAAAATTTGTCGCCATACTTTGCTAGAAATAGTCATACGGATAATAGACGGATATTCATGCAAACTCCATCAACAATTGCATTGACAGACAAAGATCGAGTAATAGAGTCAAGTAAACTAGTTTCATTGGGTGCTAACTGCTACAGTGGGAAGAGAGAGACAGATAATTGTAGTTGAGAGGTGACCGTCATTTCTATTAATGAGATCGATTTGTCTTAGTTGGGAAAAAACGACATAAATTTGTCGTCATACTAAGCAAGGAATAGTCATACAAATAATAAATGGGAAAAAATGACATCAATTTGTCGCCATACTTAGCAAGTAATAATCATACAAATAATAGATGGATATTCTTCATTCCAACTAATGACATCGATTTGTCTCAGTTGGAATAATTTGTCGCCATACTTAGCAAGGAATAGTCATACGAATAATAGACGGGTATTCATGCGAACTCCATCAACAATTGCATTGACGGACAAAGATCGAGTAATAGAGTCAAGTCAACTAGTTTCATCGGGTGCTAATTGCTACACTAGGGAGATAGAGACAAATAATTGTAGTCGAGAGGCCACCGTCATTCCTATTAATGAGATCGATTTGTCTTAGTTGGAAAAATACGACATTGATTTGTCGCCATACTTAGCAAGGAATAGTCATACAAATAATAGATGGATATTCTTCATTCCTACTAATGATATCAATTTCTCTTAGTTGGAAAAATTTGTCGCCATACTTTGCTAGGAATAGTTATATGAATAATAGACGGATATTCATGCAAACTCCATCAACAATTGCATTGACAAACAAAGATCGAGTAATAGAGTCAAGTCAACTAGTTTCGTCGGGTGCTAACTGCTACAGTGGGGAGAGAGAGGTAGATAATTGTAGTTGAGAGGCGACCGTCATTCCTATTAATGAAATCGATTTATCTTAGTTGGGAAAAAATGACATCAATTTGTCGCGATACTTAGCAATGAATAGTCATACGAATAATAGATGGATATTCTTCATTCCTACTAATGACATGGATTTCTCTTAGTTGGAATAATTTGTCACCATATTTTGCTAGGAATAGTCATGCGAATAATAGACGGATAATCATGCGAACTCCATCAACAATTGCATTGACGCACAAAGATCGAGTAACAGAGTCAAGTCAACTAGTTTCATCGGGTGTTAACTGCTACACTGGGAGAGAGACAAATAATTGTAGTCGAGAGGCCACTGTCATTCCTATTAATGAGATCGATTTGTCTTAGTTGGAAAAATACGACATCAATTTGTCGCCATACTTAGCAAGGAATAGTCATACAAATAATAGATGAGGCGATCGTCATTCCTATTAATGAGATCGATTTATCTTAGTTGGGAAAAAATGACATCAATTTGTCGCGATACTTAGCAATGAATAGTCATACGAATAATAGATGGATATTCTTCATTTCTACTAATGACATCGATTTCTCTTAGTTGAAATAATTTGTCGCCATATTTTGCTAGGAATAGTCATGCGAATAATAGACGGATAATCATGCAAACTCCATCAACAATTGCATTGATGGACAAAGATCGAGTAACAGAGTCAAGTCAACTAGTTTCATCGGGTGTTAACTGCTACACTGGGAGAGAGAGACAAATAATTGTAGTCGAGAGGCTACCGTCATTCCTACTAATGAGATCGATTTGTCTTAGTTGGAAAAATACTACATTGATTTGTCGCCATACTTAGTAAGGAATAGTCATACAAATAATAGATGGATATTCATCATTCCTATTAATGATATCGATTTCTCTTAGTTGGAAAAATTTGTCACCATACTTTGCCAGGAATAGTCATATGAATAATCGACGGATATTCATGCGAACTCTATCAACAATTGCATTGATAGACAAAGATCGAGTAACAGAGTCAAGTCAACTAGTTTCGTTGGGTGCTAACTGCTATAGTGGGGAGAGAGAGACAGATAATTGTAGTTGAGAGGCGGTCGTCATTCCTATTAATGAGATCGATTTGTCTTAGTTGGAAAAAAACGACATCAATTTGTCACCATACTTAGCAATGAATAGTCATACGAATAATAGATGGATATTCTTCATTCCTACTAATGATATCGATTTGTCTTAGTTGGAATAATTTGTCGCCATACTTTGCTAGGAATAATCATACGAATAATAGACAGATATTCATGTGAACTCCATCAACAATTGCATTGATGGATAGAGATCGAGTAATAGGGTCAAGTCAACTAGTTTCATCGGGTCCTAACTACTACAGTGGGGAGAGAGTGTCACAACCCGAACTCCGGGCACATGCACATCCCTCAATGGTCGATTTAAAATTTGCAACATTCCAGGAATTGTTGCCGACTCATTCATTATTTTGCACATGCGGAAACGTAAAACAATCTCCATACAACAAAACAGTGGGATAAAAATGTAAGATAATAATTTTCACAAGACAAACCTACTACATTATAGTACTTATGTAAATAGACCAGTTTAATACCCAAAGGTCTGATGCAAAAGTGAAGATGTTCGATTACCCATTAACTAAGCTTCTATCTATACTACTGGGGTTTACTATTACAATACCATATTTCTCGATATCTCGGGGGTGAGCTGTCACCCTACATCCAGTCTTGACGAAAACCCGTCATCACTTGGAAGGAGATAGCGAGAGTCCTATTTCTCATTTACTGCGACCAACTGTACACGACCTGGCCTTCCTCCATTTAAGGACCCTAAAAAATGTTAGCCCACTAAGGGGTGAGATCATATCTCAGTGAGTAAATCCCCTAAATCCAGAGTAGGAGAATGGTACACTCAACATGCAATCTAATCACCTTTCTCACACTTTCTTAATACTAGTATTTTCTTGCATATTAGTGTCAATCAAATCATACATGAGATATCGAGATCATATATCATCAGAATACTTTTAAACATGTACATATGTAAGGACATAAATGTCACATAATTACACGGGCCCCCAATTACCAGACTAAACCGTTATGGCACGTCCCATACTGCACCACACAGTTCCGTCTTTTAATTAGGTCCCTCATTTTCACCCATTCATGCGTCACAAATGATTTTAATGCTCAAATAACAGTTTTTCGGCATAACCGGGCATTTCATGTGTCACAAATGATTTCAATGCTCAAATAACAGTCTTCCGGCATAACCGGGCATTTCATGTGTCACAAATGATTTTAATGCTTAGATAACAGTCTTCCGGCATCGCCTCGTACCGTCGAGCGCGGTATCGTCTACATCTAGACGGCATTCCATATAGGAGCATCGGTCCAGCCTCCACTGCGACTGGCATCCGTTGATGTGGGGCATTCCCGAAGGAGCATCGCCCAGCCCCAAAGGTTCGTGGCGGAATCTCATGCCATAAATGCATATGATCAATGTCACACTTCAATAATCAATTACACATAGCATTCATAGTCTCAATTAAGCAATTTCATAGCAAGAATACTTCAAAACAAACATACACTCTTACTAACCCAAATTCACAGAAAACAGTCCAATTACGCTCTCCCAAATTCGAAGTCAGAAACCCATTCGTATGAGCTCGAAAAATTCTTAAATTTGGACACGTGCTAGAAAACACAAAAAAAAAAAAAAACATTTTTCATGAAGGCACCGGGATCCAGATCCCTCTGGATTCGACCTAGAAATTCTCTCTATCCAGCACAAAAATCGAATCCAATTCCAGAGAGCTTAACTTACCGAAATCAGTTCGTTTTTGGGTCGAAATCTAATCCGTTTGATTTGAAATTCAAATATGTTAAACTAAATGTTGTAACAAACAACTTTTATGAAGAAATCGATTGGAAATTCGACCTCTAAAGGTCACTAACAACCCTCGGAATCATAACAGGTCACGGGTTACAAAACTGTCCGAATTACTATTCCGAGGATGACGTCATTAAAATCGTCATCTTTTTAATTTCTAAAAACTCTAAGGAAAATATATGTTACTATTTAGGATGTCCAAAACGTTTCTTCAGAATAAAATTCCTAATCGCAACACACAGTTGTCTATAAAATTAGGAAAACACACACGTCCTGGAAACTGTTTCAGAAATCAGCTACTGTCCTAGTTCGAATCTTCCTCCACGACGTTTTTTTTGCTCTCTAAACCCTATCTAAGCTTTTCTATGGCCATCATAACATCCCTAACCAATATCCATCCATATATGACGTCGTCTACATATTTTTAACTTGTATGAATTCCTAATAGAGGTACTCAACCTCTAGTCCAGATTTAGAAGACAACTCACCTATCCACGGCTAACGGCGGTTCTCGTTGGTGGTTGGACAGCAACACAGAGACCAGCCTTGAGCCTCTCGGTGATGGTGTTGAGCCGAAACTGCAGAGGAATGTGCTGTGGTGTGATGGCAACAGCAACACACAAACTTATAAATTTTTCGGTAGATGAAACTAAATATGGATTTTGGTCGGTTGTGCGGTTCTTATGCGGGTGAGGGGGATTTTTCCTCACTCGAACTATCCGACTTATATATAAAAACCATGGTGATAGGCGGTCGACGTTTATATAGGTCCAATAATATTTTTGTAACGTCACGTTCACGCCTTGCTTTGTTTTGTTTCTTAGTCTCCGGTTTGTCGTTCAAGAGGGAGCAAAAATGGAGGTAGCACGTTCAAGGGAAAAGAAAGCAACAGCTTGTATGTTGAAAGAGACAAGGGAGAAGAATAAAATAAGAGGAAGAAAGGAAAAGATGGAAGTTGCCATCGTAAAATACAGCAGACATCCATGCGTGAGTAATGGGTGGGGAAGGAGAGAGGAAATTGCTTGGAAGTTTCATTGAAATTTCCTTTAGCTTTTGGCCTAGTTTTCTATGGAAATTTTGGCCACCTATCACCATCATAGGCCCCACAAAGTTTTCCAACGTTGTCTCTTCAAATTGAGATGAAAGAAAAGGTTGGAATCCATGTAAACTGCTGAATCCGAATTTTGAAGTTGATTATCGTAGCTTTTTCCCATGGAGATTGAGTTCCTTTCCCTATCAAGTGGTCCCTCTATCTTTTCCAAGTCCATCTCCATTAAATACCAAGGAAATTGAGGTGAAATTGTAGGAGAGAGGGATTCCTACGAATTTCCTTTTAAGGAGACTTCTCTTCTTTCTTTAATTACCAATCTAACATCTAATTCAATAGGGTCAAGTCCCTTAGTAACAACTTATAATACCTCTTCAATTGCTTCACATTAGAGGCCTTAAAATCCTACTTAAAATGTGGCAATTCCATTGCTCTTTTAATTTGTTGATCTTGCACATTTCGTGAACAATTCCCATCATCAATAAATTTTGAGAAGATGCAACAATGTCCTTGGGATGAATTGTGACATGTGACAATTCTTAATTTCTGTAATCGATATCATTTCCTCGGTTAATTTTAGTCAAATGTGATTTTAGCACAACCTAAATTATCGGTTAGTTTTTTTTTTTAGGAATTTTCGGTGCAATTGACCCGTGGTCGATTATTCCCAAGTCACAATGTACATCTTCGACGCATTGGCGACTCTCGATTGTCGTGAAAAATCTCGAGGTTTCAATTACGAGCACAGGGTGCCAAAACAACAGAAAAATCGGTTTAGTGCCGATCGACGAGAAATTTGTAATTAGCTGGAATCACCCAAGCCTAATTTAATCTATATCGAATCGACCTATTTTCAATTTCTGATAGATTTTCGACTGTGCCGAACTGATCCTTGTAGACTAACACGGTCGAGTAGTCGATTCCTGATCGAATTCTCAAGTCTGTTGCATCAAAATCCTTTAATAAGTTTCCCGATTAGTCAAGTTATCTCATGAGTGATCAGCTCAAAGAATAGCGCTATAAGCACGTCGACGAAAAACCCGAAGTGGAAAATCAAACTGTCACAGAGAGAGACAAATAATTGTAGTCGAGAGGCCACCGTCATTCCTATTAATGAGATTGATTTGTCTTAGTTGGAAAAATATGACATTAATTTGTCGCCACACTTAGCAAGGAATACTCATACAAATAATAGATGAATATTCTTTATTTCTACTAATAATATCGATTTCTCTTAGTTGGAAAAATTTGTCGCCATACTTTGTTAGGAATAGTCATACGAATAATAGATGAATATTCATGCGAACTCCATTAACAATTGCATTGACAGACAAAGATCGAGTAACAGAGTCAAGTAAACTAGTTTCATCGAGTGTTAACTGCTACAGTGGGGAGAGAGACAGATAATTGTAGTGGAGAGGCGCCTGTCATTCCTATTAATGAGATCGATTTGTCTTAGTTGGGAAAAAACGACATCAATTTGTCGCCATACTTAGTAAGGAATAGTCATACGAATAATAGATGGGAAAAAACGACATCAATTTGTCGCCATACTTAGCAAGAAATAGTTATACGAATAATAGATGGATATTCTTCATTCCTACTAATGACATCGATTTGTCTTAGTTGGAATAATTTGTCGCCATACTTTGCTAAGAATAGTCATACGAATAATAGATGGATATTCATGCAAACTCCATCAACAATTGCATTGACGGACAAATATCGAGTAACAGAGTCAAGTCAACTAGTTTCGTCGGGTGCTAACTGTTATAGTGGGGAGAGAGAGACAGATAATTGTAGTTGAGATGCGACCGTCATTCTTATTAATGAGATCGATTTCTCTTAGTTGAGAAAAAACGACATCAATTTGTCGCCATACTTAGCAATGAATAGTCATACGAATAATAGATGAATATTCTTCATTTCTACTAATGATATCGATTTGTCTTAGGCCCCGTTTGGTTGGACTTTCCCCAGGGGCTTTGGGCCCTGAAAGCCCCTTGGGGGAAAATTTTTGTGTTTGGCAAAACTTTTGAATGCTCCTTAGTGGAATGTGGGCATTCCACGTGCTGAAAGCCCAATGCTGGGGTAGGGCTGCTTTCAGCTTTGGCATTTCCAAAATGCCTAAGAATCACTGTTCATTCTTCTTCCCCACCATCTTCTTCCCCGTTCAGTTCTTCTTCCGTCGCTTGAGAGTCGGCCGAGTTTCGCGGTTGATGGCGCTCTGCTGCAAGTGGGCTGCCGGGATGCCTCGCCTGAGGTCGCGCAACCTTAGGCGAGGTGGCCGAGGTCGGGCGACCTCGGGCATCGCCCGGGTCGAGCGACCCGGTGCCGCCGCTTGAGGTTGAGTGACCCAGGCGACACCGCCTAAGGCCGTGCGACCTCAAGCAGCATCGCTTGGGTCGCTCGACCTCAGGCGACGCCGCGCGACCTCAGGCGGCGTCACTTGGGTCGCTCGACCTCGGGCGACGCCCGGGTCGCGCCCGAGGTCGAGCGACCCGGGCGATGCCGCCCGAGGTCGCGCGACTTTAGGCGGCGTCGCCGGGTCACTCGACCTCGGGCGACGCCGCCGTGGCTGTGCGACCTCAGGTGACGCCCTAGGTCGCTGGACCTCAGGCGGTGTCGCTTGAGGCCGCGCGACCTCAGGCGATGCCCTGGGTCGCGTGACTCAGGGCGTCGCCTGAGGTCGGCGCCACCTAGGGTGTCGCCGAGGCGACCTCAGGCGAGCTGCTCCCCGCCACCGCCACTGCCTCCCCGCCACCACCAGCGCCACCGCCACCAGCTGCACCCCCACGATCACCCAGCTGCATCTCCTCCTCCCTTTTCTTTTTTTCATTTTTTTTTACTTTGAAATAGCTTTGCAAAATATACACAAAAAATTGGTTTCCAAACACACTTCCCTTCTCAAAATGCTCATTCTCTCAAGGATACTTGGGGAAATGTAAAGCCATTTTCCCAAAGTTGAACCAAACGGGCCTTAGTTGGAAAAAGTTGTCACCATATTTGGCTAGGAATAGTCATAGGAATAATATACGGATATTCATGTGAACTCCATCAACAATTGCATTAACGGATAGAGATCGAGTAACAGGGTCAAGTCAACTAGTTTCATTGGGTGCTAACTACTACAGTGGGGAGAGAGACAGATAATTGTAGTCGAGAGGCCACCGGCATTCCTATTAATGAGATCGATTTGTCTTAGTTGGAAAAATATGACATTGATTTGTCGCCACACTTAGTAAGGAATAGTCATACAAATAATAGATGGATATTCTTCATTTCTAGTAAAAATATCGATTTCTCTTAGTTGGAAAAATTTGTCGACATACTTTGCTAGGAATAGTCATACGAATAATAGACGGATATTCATGCGAACTCCATTAACAATTGCATTGACAGACAAAGATCGGATAACAGAGTCAAGTAAACTAGTTTCGTTGGGTGCTAGCTGCTATAGTGGGGAGAGAGACAGATAATTGTATTGGAGAGGCGACCGTCATTCCTATGAATGAGATCGATTTGTCTTAGTTGAGAAAAAACGACATCAATTTTTCACCATACTTAGTAAGGAATAGTCATACGAATAATAGATGGGAAAAAACGACATCAATCTGTCGCCATACTTAGCAAGAAATAGTCATACGAATAATAGATAGATATTCTTCATTTCTACTAATGACATCGATTTGTCTTAGTTGGAATAATTTGTCGCCATACTTTGCTAAGAATAGTCATACGAATAATAGATGGATATTCATGCGAACTCCATCAACAATTGCATTGACGGAAAAATATCGAGTAACAGAGTCAAGTCAACTAGTTTCGTCGAGTGCTAACTGCTATAGTGAGGAGAGAGAGACAGATAATTGTAGTTGAGATGCGACCCTCATTCCTATTAATGAGATCGATTTGTCTTAGTTGAGAAAAAACGACATCAATTTGTCGCCATATTTAGCAATGAATAGTCATACGAATAATAGATGGATATTCTTCATTCCTACTAATGATATCGATTTGTCTTAGTTGGAAAAAGTTGTCACCATATTTGACTAGGAATAATGATACGAATAATAGAAAGATATTCATGTGAACTCCATCAATAATTGCATTGACGGATAGAGATTGAGTAATAGGGTGAAGTCAACTAGTTTCATCGGGTGCTAACTGCTACAGTGGGAGAGAGAGACAAATAATTGTAGTCGATAGGCCACCGTCATTCCTATTAATGAGATCGATTTGTCTTAGTTGGAAAAATATGACATTAATTTGTCGCCACACTTAGCAAGGAATAGTCATACAAATAATAGATTGATATTTTTCATTTCTAGTAAGAATATCGATTTCTCTTAGTTGGAAAAATTTGTCGTCATACTTTGCTAGGAATAGTCATATGAATAATAAACGGATATTCATGCGAACTCCATCAACAATTGCATTGACAGACAAAGATCGAGTAACAGAGTCAAGTAAACTAGTTTCTTCGGGTGCTAATTGCTACAGTGGGGAGAGAGACAAATAATTGTATTGGAGAGGCGACCGTCATTCCTATGAATGAAATCGATTTGTCTTAGTTGGGAAAAAACGACATCAATTTGTCGCCATACTTAGTAAGAAATAGTCATACGAATAATAGATGGGAAAAAACGACATCAATTTGTCGCCATACTTAGCAAGAAATAGTCATACGAATAATAGATGGATATTCTTCATTCCTACTAATGACATCGATTTGTCTTAGTTGGAATAATTTGTCGCCATACTTTGCTAAGAATAGTCATACAAATAATAGATGGATATTCATGCGAACTCCATCAACAATTGCATTGACGGACAAATATCGAGTAACAGAGTCAAGTCAACTAGTTTCGTCGGGTGCTAACTGCTATAGTGGGGAGAGAGAGACAGATAATTGTAGTTGAGATGCGACTTTCATTCCTATTAATGAGATCGATTTGTCTTAGTTGAGAAAAAACGACATCAATTTGTCGCCATACTTAGCAATGAATAGTCATACGAATAATAGATGGATATTCTTCATTCCTACTAATGATATCGATTTGTCTTAGTTGAAAAAAGTATTCACCATATTTGAGAATATTCATACGAATAATAGACGGATATTCATGTGAACTCCATCAACAATTGCATTAACGAATAGAGATCGAGTAACAGGGTCAAGTCAACTAGTTTCATCAGGCGTTAACTGCTACAGTGGGGAGAGAGAGACAGATAATTGTAGTCGAGAGGCCACCGTCATTCCTATTAATGAGATTGATTTGTCTTAGTTGGAAAAATATGACATTAATTTGTCGCCACACTTAGCAAGGAATAGTCATACAAATAATAGATGGATATTCTTCATTTCTAGTAATAATATCGATTTCTCTTAGTTAGAAAAATTTGTCGCCATACTTTGCTAGGATTAGTCATACGAATAATAGACGGATATTCATGCGAACTCCATCAACAATTGCATTGCCAGACAAAGATCGAGTAACAGAGTCAAGTAAACTAGTTTCGTCGGGTGCTAACTGCTACAGTGGGGAGAGAGACAGATAATTGTATTGGAGAGGCGACTGTCATTCCTATGAATGGGATCGATTTGTCTTAGTTGGGAAAAAACGACATTAATTTGTCGCCATACTTAGTAAGGAATAGTCATACGAATTATAGATGGAAAAAATGACATCAATTTGTCGCCATACTTAGCACGAAATAGTCATACGACTAATAGATAGATATTCTTCATTCCTACTAATGACATTGATTTGTCTTAGTTGGAATAATTTGTCGCCATACTTTGCTAAGAATAGTCATACAAATAATAGATGGATATTCATGCGAACTCCATCAACAATTGCATTGACGGACAAATATCGAGTAACAGAGTCAAGTCAACTAGTTTCGTCGGGTGCTAACTGCTATAGTGGGGAGAGAGAGACAGATAATTGTAGTTGAGATGCGACCGTCATTCCTATTAATGAGATCGATTTGTCTTAGTTGAGAAAAAAACGACATCAATTTTTCGCCACACTTAGCAATGAATAGTCATACGAATAATAGATTGATATTCTTCATTCCTACTAATGATATCGATTTGTCTTAATTGGAAAAAGTTGTCACCATATTTGGCTAGGAATAGTCATACGAATAATAGACGGATATTCATGTGAACTCCATCAACAATTGCATTGATAGACAAAGATCGAGTAACAAAGTCAAGTCAACTAATTTCGTCGGGTGCTAATTGCTACAGTGGGGAGAGAGAGACAGATAATTGTAGTTGAGAGGCGACCGTCATTCCTATTAATGAGATTGATTTGTCTTAGTTAGAAAAATTTGTCGTCATATTTTGCTAGGAATAGTCATACGAATAATAGATGGATATTCATGTGAACTCCATCAACAATTGCATTGACGGATAGAGATCGACTAACAAGGTCAAATCAACTAGTTTCATCGGGTGCTAATTGCTACAATAGGGAGAGAGAGACATATAATTGTTGTCGAGAGGCTACCGTCATTCCTATTAATGAGATCGATTTGTCTTAATTGGAAAAATACGACATTGATTTGTCGCCACACTTAGCAAGGAATAGTCATACAAATAATAGCTTGATATTCTTCATTCCTACTAATAATATTGATTTCTCTTAGTTGGAAAAGTTTGTCGCCATACTTTGCTAGGAATAGTCATACGAATAATAGACTGATATTCATGCGAACTCCATCAATAATTGCATTGACAGATAAATATCGAGTAACAGAGTCAAGTCAACTAGTTTCGTCGGGTGCTAACTACTATAGTGGGGAGAGAGAGACAGATAATTGTAGTTGAGAGGCGATCGTCATTCCTATTAATGAGATTGATTTGTCTTAGTTGGGAAAAAACGACATCAATTTGTCGCCATATTTAGCAATGAACAGTCATATGAATAATAGATGAATATTCTTCATTCTTACTAATGATATCGATTTCTCTTAGTTAGAAAAATTTGTCGCCATATTTTGCTAGGAATAGTCATACGAATAATAGATGGATATTCATGTGAACTCCATCAACAATTGCATTGACGGATCGAGATCGACTAACAAGGTCAAGGCAACTAGTTTCATCGGGTGCTAACTGTTAATATGGGAAGAGAGAGACATATAATTGTAGTCGAGAGGCTACCATCATTCCTATTAGTGAGATTGATTTGTCTTAATTGGAAAAATACGACATTGATTTGTCGCCACACTTAGCAATGAATAGTCATACAAATAATAGATGGATATTCTTCATTCCTATTAATGATATCGATTTCTCTTAGTTGGAAAAATTTGTTGCCATACTTTGCTAGGAATAGTCATACAAATAATAGACGGATATTCATACGAACTCCATCAACAATTGCATTGACAGACAAAGATCGAGTAACGGAGTCAAGTCAACTAGTTTCGTCGGGTGCTAACTGCTACAATGGGGAGAGAGGGACAGATAATTGTAGTTGAGAGGCGACCGTCATTTCTATTAATGAGATCGATTTGTCTTAGTTGGGAAAAAACGACATCAATTTGTCGCCATAATTAGCAAGGAATAGTCATACGAATAATAAATGGGAAAAAACGACATCAATTTGTTGCCATACTTAGCAAGGAATAATCATACGAATAATAGATGGATATTATTCATTTCTACTAATGACATCGATTTGTCTCAGTTGGAATAATTTATCACCATACTTTACCAGGAATAGTCATACGAATAATATACGGATATTCATGCGAACTCCATTAACAATTGCATTGACGGACAAAGATCGAGTAACAGAGTCAAGTCAACTAGTTTCATCGGGTGCTAATTGCTACAGTAGGGAGAGAGAGACAAATAATTGTAGTCGAGAGGCCACCGTCATTCCTATTAATGAGATCTATTTGTCTTAGTTGGAAAAATATGACATTGATTTGTTAGATAGATATTCTTCATTCCTACTAATGATATCGATTTCTCTTAGTTGGAAAAATTTGTCGCCATACTTTGCCAGGAATAATCAAACGAATAATAGACGGATATTCATGTGAACTCCATCAACAATTGCATTGACGGACAAAGATCGAGTAACAGAGTCAAGTCAACTAGTTTCATCGGGTGCTAATTGCTACACTAGGGAGAGAGAGACAAATAATTGTAGTCGAGAGGCCACCGTCATTCCTATTAATGAGATCGATTTGTCTTAGTTGGAAAAATATGACATTGATTTGTCGCCATACTTAGTAAGGAATAGTCATACAAATAATAGATGGATATTCTTCACCCCTACTAATAATATCGATTTCTCTTAGTTGGAAAAATTTGTCGCCATACTTTGCCAGGAATAGTCATACGAATAATAGACGGATATTCATGCGAACTCCATCAACAATTGCATTGATAGACAAATATCGATTAACAGAGTCAAGTCAACTAGTTTCGTCAGGTGCTAACTGCTACAGTGGGGAGAGAGAGACAGATAATTGTAGTTGAGAGGTGACCCTCATTCTTATTAATGAGATTGATTTGATATCAATTTGTCTTAGTTGGAAAAATTTGTCGCCATACTTTGCCAGGAATAGTGATACGAATAATAGACGGATATTCATGTGAACTCCATCAACAATTGCATTGACAGATAAAGATCGAATAACAAAGTCAAGTCAACTAGTTTCGTCGGGTGCTAACTACTACAGTGAGGAGAGAGAGACGGATAATTGTAGTTGAGAGGCGATTGTCATTCCTATTAATGAGATCGATTTGTCTTAGTTGGGAAAAAGCGACATCAATTTGTCGCCATACTTAGCAATGAATAGTGATATGAATAATGGATGGATATTCTTCATTCCTACTAATGATATCAATTTCTCTTAGTTGGAAAAATTTGTCGCCATATTTTGCTAGGAGTAGTCATACGAATAATAGACGAATATTCATGGGAACTCCATCAACAATTGGATTGACGGATAGAGATCTAGTAACAGGGTCAAGTCAACTTGTTTCATTAGATGCTAACTGCTACAGTGGAGAGAGAGACAGATAATTGTAGTCGAGAGGCCACCGTCATTCCTATTAATGAGATTGATTTGTCTTAGTTGAAAAAATATGACATTGATTTGTCATCATACTTAGCAAAGAATAGTCATATGAATAATAGATGGGAAAAAACGACATCAATTTGTCGCCATACTTAGCAATGAATAGTCATACGAATAATAGATGTATATTCTTCATTCCTACTAATGACATCAATTTGTCTTAGTTGGAATAATTTGTCGCCATACTTTGCCAGGAATAGTCATACGAATAATAGACGGATATTCATGCGAACTCTATCAACAATTGCATTGACGGACAAAGATCAAGTAATAGTGTCAATTGAACTAGTTTTATCGGGTGCTAACTGCTACAGTGGGGAGAGAGAGACAGATAATTGTAATCGAAAGACCACCGTCATTCTTATTAATGAAATCGATTTGTCTTAGTTGGAAAAAAACGACATCGATTTATCGCAATACTTAGCAAGGAATAGTAATACGAATAATAGACGGATATTCATGCAAATTCCATTGATAATTGCATTGACAGACAAAGATCAAGTAGTAGATTCAAGTCAACTAGTTTCGTCGGGTGGGGGACCCGGGGGTGGGGGGAGAGAGAGAGGTACCTGGATATTTCCTTAATTTAGCAACACGTGCAAATGCGAATCTTGAACTCAAACCTCAAGTGGCTTCTGACTGGTCCACAATAAGCCAGAGTTTATTTGTTTCATGCAGAGGTTTTCGACAGTTAAATAGCGGTGGCGTGCAACAAATCTGATTCATCAAGCCCTTCCTTTCTAGGAATATCAAACTGTAGGAGCAGACTTCGGAAGATGAATCAGGAGACGATGCTCCTGGCGATGCTGAAAACGGCATCTCAGATGGCATTCGTGATTCTTTTGCTTGATTTTGCAGTTGTAGCGGAATCATCTCCTCAGGGTCTGGCTTGGCCAGGATGTCCGGACACATGTGGCAATCTCACTGGCATTCCGTATCCTTACGGAATTGGGCCTGGCTGCTTCTTGGGTCCCCAGTTCGAGATCGATTGCCAACGAGCCTATGGCATCTCTACTCCGGTACTTAAGAATTTGAGTGTGGTGGTTTTAGATATCTCGCTACCGGGTAGTTTAGACTCTCCAGGCCTCATTAAGGTCAGCCAACCCATATTGTTCTCCCATCTCAATTGTTCGGCAAACCAGCAAAACGACGCCCCGGTGGATTTAAGGGCCAGTAACGGCATTTTCAGGTACTCCCGGATTCATAACTATTTTGTCGCCGGAGGTTGTGAGAGTCTGGCCATGATGGCCAGCACAGACACCCCGAGAGCGGTAGTAGGATGCAAGTCTTCCTGCGGCGGAAATGGGACTCTTGGATTCGACCAGTGCTCTAGTGGTACCGGTTGCTGTATGACTTCTATCCCTGATGCTATCAGCAAATACAACGTGGAGTTCAAGACTCTTAATGGCGAAACCACAGCGCCAGAGGATGTAGAATGCAGGTATGCCTTCTTGGTCGCGAAAACATGGTGGCATCAAACTGATTTGAACAGTTTACCGCCGGACGTTCCAGTGATACTCGAATGGGCGATCACCTCCTATGAGTATACCCTGCTGACCGAACAAAAAAATGGGCGAAACAATGACAGTTCCGCCACCTGCCATGCATCCTCGGCGCCTGGGGTGCGTAGTCTAATATATTGTTCTTGCAATCAAGGCTACAGAGGGAATTATTTTCTTTCCCAGGGATGCCAAGGTGAGAATAGAACGTCCACTTTTATTTTGTATCTTAACCTTATTCGATATTCCAAGCTTGCTAGGACGATATGCGAGCTCGAAACCTACAAAATAAAGCCGTGAATATAGCTGGAATAATTAAGTTGTTGATGGATGCTCACGAATTAGAAATACAAGAGAATTCAAGGGAGAATTCGACTGCTGAATGTTTCGTCTGATATTATATTTATATAGAAACTGCTTGTTCGTTTTGCTTCTTTCTTTGATCTCATTCATCATTTAATATTGATTAGATATCAACGAGTGCAAAGAATATCCAAACCTCAACTGCCGAGGGAAGTGTGTGAATCGATCGGGGTCATATGACTGCGTAGACAATAAGGTCATCATCATTATAGGTACGTCACTGTCCGCTCCTTTTTTCCCACGGTCACGGAATGTGACTGTCTGTGCATACACCAATTTCATTGGCATGAATGACGAATATTACCATTTCTGCTCAATTTAAATTGTACTTTCATAATCTGTGCATTCAACCATGCTTTTTACTTAAATCCAAGAGTGAAGAAAAACTCTTTGAATATTATCTACTAGCTTCCTAAAACGATTGTGGTTGACTTTTTTCTACACAGGTGTGGGCACAGGCGTTGGAGCCATATTATTACTTTTGTTTTTTTGGAGGTTGTTCAAATTCTTGAAAAGAAGGTGTGAGGCAAATACCAAGTTAAAATTCTTCAAACTTAATGGCGGACTTCTAGTGCAAAAACACCTATCTTCCATTGAAGACAATCGTGTGGAGAAAGGTAAGTTGTTCACCTTAGCGGAGTTAGATACGGCTACGGACCATTTTAACGAGAGTCGCATATTGGGTCGGGGTGGTCAAGGGACTGTTTACAAAGGAATGTTGTTAGATGGAACGATCGTTGCAATTAAGAAATCCGAAGTTGTTAATGCTCGACAAGCCGAACAATTTGTCAATGAGGTTGTTATTCTCTCTAAAATCAATCATAGAAATGTGGTCAGGTTGTTAGGATTCTGTTTGGAGAGTGAAGTCCCTCTTCTTGTATATGAATTTGTCCCCAGTGGAACTCTCTACCAATATCTTCATAATCCGGAAAGGGAATTTCCCATCTCGTGGGAAACACGGTTAAGAATTGCTAGTGAAGTTGCTGCGGCTCTTTCGTATTTGCACTTTGCTGTAGCCATACCAATTTATCATCGCGATATTAAGTCGTCAAATATACTCTTGGACGAAAAATTTCAAGCCAAAGTGGCAGATTTTGGAACTTCCAAATCAATTGCCATTGACCACACGCACTTAACCACGATGGTGCGAGGAACCTTTGGATACTTGGACCCGGAGTACTACAAAACCAGTCAATTTACGGACAAGAGCGATGTCTACAGTTTTGGGGTTGTCCTTGTCGAGCTACTAACAGGAGAAAAGGCAATTTCTCAATCAAGGGCGGAAGAGAGCAGAAATCTGTCCACGTACTTTGTCATTTCGATGGAGGAGAACCGTTTGTTTGATGTTCTTGATAAGGAGGTATTAGACCATGGCGATAAAGAAGAAATCATTGCGGTGTCTAACTTGGCGAAAAGATGCTTAAACCCTAACGGAAGATACAGGCCTACAATGAAGGAAGTGGCCATGGAATTGGAGCGTGTACGATCACTACGAAATCCTGTGATGGTTCGGCAAGATGAGGAAGAGATGGATCGCATTAGGACTGGATCTATCTGTGGTACGGTCTCCGCAATGATGCGATCAGAAGCCGATGTAGGGCTGACTTCGTGGTTATCTGATTTGCCGAGATGAAGATGCATCTAATTGTTTTCGTCCAATTTTCTATTGATATGAAACCTGGCAGTCTCTCTATTTGCCCCCATGCGTGAGTTATGGAATGGTGTCGATTATACTAAAAAGTGCGGCACAGAATTGATATGCTAAATTCACGCACCCTTTCATACACTCTTCTTGATTTCTTGTTATTATGCATCAGCTTTTCACTGGGTTGTACTACTGTGAATGTCTCATAAGTTTTAGCCGGCTGCTGGTTTTTTGTTGCGCGTACCTGAGATGCAAAGAGACTTTTGGATTTTCAATCTTTCTAGTTTTACAATATGTAAGTTGTACTTGTCGGGGTGCATTTGAACGCTTTACAAGGTAATTTTGACCTTTCCTTGAATAAAAATTGTGGTGTTTGATAAAATTTTACTGTATCACTTTGAGTCAAGATCTGCATGGGCAAAGCCTAAAGCCCAGGCAAGTACCCTTGGACTTTGATACGAATGGTGATAGATGGCTTAATGCTTATTTATTTATTTATTATTTTTTGTCTTTCGATCTTACGCTCGTTAAGCTATCGAATTTCCAAGGTTTAGTATTCTGACGATTTGGATAATCTATGGTTACATCCACTAACTGACGCATTATCTACCCTACACGTAACACTTTTCCTACTAAATGGTTACATTGTACTAAGGTATACATCCTTTTTGCCCATAATCAAAGGAGAGTGAGAAACCGTTCTCACCACCATGCTCAATTTCTAATTCCTAAACTTCCTCCTCATCTTACCCTTTTAAGATTTTCTAACTCCCATTGCTCTCATTTCCTCGTCTTCTATTTCCAGGTTCGTGCCTTTAGCCGATAAACTTGATTTTACGTTTAAATGTCCATTGATAATCCTATTTCTTGATTTCTCTTTTCTGCTTTAAAAATAGCCTGACAACCAGGCATTTGCAATGGGGACATTTATAAAAAAAGTCCTAAATTTATTGTAAGGTGGGCAATTCAGATCTAAAACTTTCAATTGTGTTAATTTAGTTTTAAACATTTTAACAATTTGCTAATGTAGTCCTTCTAGCTAATTTTGGCTGAAAATCGCTCATGTGGGGTCTACAGCATTGGCTGTCCTACATGGCATAATTAGCACTAACGTAGATGATTTTTATAATTTTTAAAAAACCTTTCTCAATTTTACTCTATGTTTCCTTTTTTCTCCTTCTTTTTCCCCCTATTTCCCTTTTCTAGTTGCTGGCCATCGACAAGGCCCGCAGTGCCCTCGCTCAAGATCAGCCACTGTTGATGGGAAACAGGGGAAAGAAAAAAATTAGGAAATTTTTTTAAAAATTACAAAAGTTGTTTACATTAGTGGTGGCCATGCCACGTAGGATGGTTGGAGTTGATTGGACTACCACATGAATGATTTCCAACCAAAATTAGTTGAAGGATTACACTGACAAATCTTAAAAAAATTTTGGACTAAATCAACAAATTGTCAAATGACTCGAAATTAAATTCACATGATTGAAAATTTAGGATTGAACTGGTTGCAATACAATAGGTTTATGACTAAATTGATATAATTGAAAGGTTTATGATTAAATTAGCCGTCTTATTTAAGTTTTGGACTTTTTGGACAATTTTCCCTTTGCAATTTATACTTGATGATTTTCAACAATGTCCCCCAAATTTGAGCATTAATGCGAGTGGCGGTGAGGACGCTCCAACAAAAGAGGAATCAAAATTTAGTTAGTGTGTATATGTCTTCAAGATTATCGATTCCATTGTATTATCAATGGATAAACATGTAAATTAATAGGCATGCTTATCGCCATTGTCTTTCGATTACTTAGATCTCTTCCGATTTATATAAACAACCTTACCGAGGAAATTTTAAATCTTAAAATATCTTTCTCTTTCCACGCACTTGTGTTTACAAATAGTTCATATTTTTATAGAAGAAGTCATCATCGTATTTTGCACGGTCGGAGCTGATGTACTGTGCAACACCCCCGAGAACTTCGGCATAGTATAACGTTAGCCTGGAAGGATGTCGAACCCTGCAAATCATAAAAAGGAACGTTTGAGAGGTTTGGGATGAAACACTACACAATTGGGTTTAAATCCCAATGACCATCTATGAAAAGCATATGTTGACCGGAGACATCGTGTCTTTTTTTCTTTTTTTTGGGTAAGAAGAGACATGTTGGTTCAAGCTTTACTTTGTGTTAGGCGACTATATATCTTAGAGATCTGATGCTTTGAGCTTTTTGTTCCTTTTGATCTCATGTGAATCCAGAGAAATGTTTAACTAAGCATAAGATAGATATCATGTTTAACCAAGAAGTGTGGAGAGACCCGTGAACTTCTATGCCCCCTTATGCGGCCGTAAATTAAGTCATTCATCGTATTGCAACGCGAAATTCATAAGTGATTAGCTTATAACGTATTCTCTGAGATTCACGATATTCTTATGTCTTTTTGTGATGAAACAGATCCGTCCACAGCGAGAGTCAGTATAAAATGATAGCATTTGCAATTTTATAAGACTTTGCATCGAAAACACGAACTTACGTACGACAGACTCTTGACACGGAGCTTTCACTCCCTGAGGCACGACAAACAGACCTCACGTGTTCGCAACGTGTACCCCCCAAAAAAAAAAAAAAAGAAAAACACAATTGTAGATTATGAGAGTGTATAGTATTCCTCGTAACTATGGACAAGAGCTCCTTTCCAGTAACAACCAGACGACGAACCACTTACTCAGTAGAGCCCTCGAAAACATCCTTGAGCAATCCGAAACAAACATTTTACCAAGGGAACAATCACTACAGCTGTGGGAATGACATAGAGTAAGCCAAAATTTAGAAGTTATCGACACTGTCATCAGTGGAAGCGCTTTGGGAACAAATACGTGGCATCCAGGTAACTAATCAACTCCCATGGATATGTATGGATGATTTTAATGAGATATTGTACAATTGGGAGAAGGTAGGCAAAAGAGAGGCTAACCACTATAGAATAGTGGCTTTTTTGTGAATTTAAGAACGACTGTTCTTTCATGGATATGGAGAGTAAAGGATGTGCCTTCATGTGGACAAACAACAAGGAAGGGGATGTTCTAGTAAAGAAGAACTTAGATAGAGTGATAAGTGCAACGGAATGGAGGGTAGCATTTCCAAACATAGAGGGTGTGACACTATCTGCCGTGGGCTTAGATCACAGCCCCCTCATACTCTATTTGCATCCTTTTCAGAAAAAGAGGAAGAAAGAATTTAAGTTTGAGGCTTACTGACTTGAAGAACAGGAAAGTGGGGAGACTATCAAAAGGACATGGCAGGAGGAACAACTCCAACCCATGAGTTTTTCAGAAAAAGTCCAACGAGTGTCAAATGAACTCGCATTATGGAGTCAGGGAAAGTTTTCCAATATAGCACACCAAACTAAAGGGATAAAAAGGAAATTAACGGCGATAAATAATAGCTCGGGGACAAACACTAGCAAAGCAAAAATTCAGAAAATAGTGGCACAAATGGAAAAATTGTGGAGGCAAGATGAGATGTATTGGGGAATGAGATCTCGAATTGAATGGTTACCGTGGGGGGACAAAAGTACAAAATACTTTCACGCAATACCGGTTTAAAGGAGGCATCAAAACAGGATAACTAGGCAGCAGATTGATGAAGAAACTTGGTCTAGAGAACCATACACTTTGAAAAAGCACATAGGGGACTTCTACCGAAACCTTTATAATTTGGTAGGGCCTCAAAACTTCCAACCCATCTTAGAATAGTGCTTGAACCCAATTAATAACGACATCAATGATAGCTTGATGGCAAATGTTACGATGTGAGAAGTCAAAGAAGCAGTTTTTCAGCTAGGGACATCTAAAGCCCCAGGACATGACGGCTTGAATGGACAATTTTATTGGCATTTCAGGGAGGAAATCAGGGAGGATGTACTTCAGTTAATCCAAATTTTCTTCAATATAGGTATTCTCGATCTAGCTACAAAACCCATATTGCTCTTATTCCAAAGATTAAGAACCCGGAAGAAATAAGTTAGTTTAGAGCTATAAGCCTTTGCAACTTCAGCTATAAATTAATTTCAAAAGTAATGACTAATAGGATGAAACCATGGCTCCATGAATTGATTTCAATAGAACAAAGTGCCTTCGTCCAGGGTCGTCAGATTCAAGACAACATCTTTATAGTCTAGGAAGTATTGCATCAGTTGAGAGTAAGGGAGAGAAAGAAGAAGTTCCAAGCCATACTTAAATTGGACATGCAAAAGGCGTACAACAGGGTAGAATGGGACTTCTTAAGAGCATGTATGCTGAAAATGGGTTTTTGTGAGCGATGGGTTGATTTAATCATGTAGTGTGTCTCGACTGTATTGTTTAGTGTGAAAGTACACGGAGAACCCACGCAATATTTTCAATCCTCACGTGGAATCGAACAAGGCGATCCACTATCCCCTTATCTATTCATAATTATGGCAAATGTTCTATCATGGATGTTGCATAAAGCCATAGTGGATGGAAGCCTTAGAGGAATCACTCTTAATAGGTATTGCCCTACACTGTCACACCTTTTATTTGTTGATGATGCTATATATTTTATGGATGGAATGGTCAAGGAATGCCAAAGTTTGGCGGATATATTAAACCAATACTATTATGTGACGGGTAAAGCCATCAATTAAGGGGTACATGAAGTTATTGGGACATTTTTATGATTTTATCCACATTATAATCTCCAAATACGCGTGTTGGCGTAAGCCCCATCTCAAATTACATGTAAAATAGGCTATGATCATGCCTGACGTATGTTTGATGGAATAATATGATGTAAATCTGCCTCCATATTTAGCAAGAATATGGTGGAAAAACTACGGCGGGATCTGGACTGCATAAGGGAGGAGAGAGAATAGGTAAAAAAAAAAAACACGGAGAGAGAGAGAGACATGCGGATTAAGGTCCGGCGGTGGTAGAGATAATTAGGAAATCTTCCATATTTCTTTCAATTTTCCACGTCTCTTAAGATTGTGTACTATCTCCTGATTGTACATATTTATTACTCATCGTAATTGATTGTAATTCATAATCTAATATCTCGTTACCTTAGATAGCTATCTTGTAATGCACAAAAAATAATTAAATTATCTTCTGCATATTCTTATTTGGTGAGATCGGGTGTGGCAAGGACTATGATAAAATTAAGGGGGCGATTTATTATGGGTGACGTGGAAGTCCCAAGTAGAGTTAAGTAGGCCAATATCAAAGATTATTATGTGGTCTATAGATCATGTAAAGCAAGTTTAGTTGGATCGTTTATTATTTGGATCTTAGGATAAAATCCACATAATTAATGGTTGATTGAGATGACTTTGATTCATAAAATTATAGATTAAGTCAATTAAAGACTTAATATGGATGAGGCAAAAGTTTTATAATTTAGGTACCTAGACATTTCCAAATTCTGCGATTCTGCGACGTGCAGGATGCAGAGGCGCCAATCTTGAACATTTTCAAGTGGGAGTTACCAATGTGGAAGAAGGAATTATGGCTTCTGACAAGTTCACCATAGTATAGTTTACTGGGTTTTCCTGCTCTCTTTGCATTAGTTTATTGGTTTCATGGAAAAGGTGTTTGACAATTCAATAGCAGTGGTGTTCGGCAAATTTGATTCATCAGCTTCTTTCCTAGCAACAGTGCGGAGGATGAATTGGGAGAAGATGATCCTGCCGACGCTGAAACCGGCATCCAAGATGGCTTTCCTTATGGTCGTGCTTCTCTTCGAGGCGATTGGGTCATCTGGTGCAGCAGAATCGCCTCCTCAGAGTTTGGCCCGCCTGGTTGTCCGGACGCATGTGGCGATCTGACAGACATTCCGTATCCCTTTGGAATCGGACCCGGCTGCTTCTTGGATCCCCGGTACGAGATTGATTGCCAGGGAACCAACAGTCCGGTACTTAAGAATTTGAGCGTGGTGGTGTTAGATGTCTCGCTACCAGGTAGTTCAGAATCCCCAGGCCTTATTAGGGTCAGCCAGCCAATATCGTACTCGCATCTTAATTGTTCGACCAACGAGCAAAACGACGCCCGGTGGACTTAAGGGCTACTAACAACGTTTTCAGGTACTCCGAGAGTCAAAAACTATTTTGTCGCTGAAGGATGTGACAGCTTGGCCTTGATGGCCGACGCCAGTACCCTTGGGCAGTTGTAGGATGCGAGTCCTCCTGTAGCAGAAACAGGACTCTCGGATTCGACCAGTGTTCTAGTGGTATCGGATGCTGTATGACTTCGATCCCTGATGAAATCGGTGAATATAACGTGGAATTCAAAACTCTTGATGGCGAAGCCATGGGGCCAAGGCATGCAGAATGCAGGTACGCCTTCTTGGTAGAGAGAACTTGGTGGTATAAAGCTGATTTGCACAATTTACCGCTAGACGTTCCGGTGGTGCTCGAATGGGCAATCACCGACTATGAGGATGAACTGATGAGCGACCAAAAGCATAGGGGCGGCAATGACAACTCCTCCTCCTGCCGTACGTACTCGAAGCCCGGGGTTCCAAGCCTAACATATTGTTCATGCAATCAAGGCTACGGAGGGAATTATTTTCTTCCCCAGGGATGTGAAGGTTCCAGGATGTGAAGGTGAAATTGGAACGTCCACTTTTAGTTTGTATCTTAGCCTTCATCTTTATCCAAAGCCAGGGTAGGACGTTATGCGAGCTCGAAACCAACAAAAAGCCCACGAGTATAGTGGGAATAATTAAGTTGTTCGAATTAGATGATGGATTTTAACAAATCGCCAACACAGGAGAGTCCGAGAGAGAATTTTGATTGCTGAATCTTCAGTCTAATATCATATAGATTGAAACTGCTTGTTCTTTTTTCTTCTTTCTTTGATCCCATCCATCATTTCATATCAATTAGATGTCGATGAGTGCAAAGACAGAGCGGACCTCAACTGCCGAGGGAAGTGTGTGAATCGACCGGGGTCATATGACTGCATTAACAACAAGATAAAGGCCATAATAGGTACCTCACTACTTGCTCCATTTTTTTTACGAGATATGAACCCGCCATAACTTTGCAGAAAATTGACATTTAAGTACCATAACTTACGAAAGGCATACTTAAGTGCCAAAATCGGAGCAAAATGGATCACTTGAGTGCTAATCCGGCCAAAATCCGACTAAATTGCATACGTGGCATTTTTCCGGCGAAGCTAGTGTAAAACGACATCGTTTTGCACGCTGACGTGGCCAAATAATGTAAAAATGACGTCGTTTTGGGTTGACGTGGTAAAAAATAATACAACAATTAATTAAATTAAATTTAGTTAAAATATTTAAAATTAAAAAAATTAAAAAAAATGGGGGAGGCGGCTTAGGGCTTAGCCCTTAGCCACCGCCGCCGCCTCCCCGCCGTCGTCGGGAAGGGTCGGCAACGGAAGGGGAGGGGGGTCGGTTGGGGTCGCCGAGCCTTGGTTAGGGGCCGCCGACCCCGGTTGACCGGCGGCGAGGGTCGGCGGCCCTCGCCCAGCCCGAGCCAAGGGCCACATCCCGCTAAGGCGACCCCCAAGCAAGTGGCGGCCCTTGGCCCGGCCGAGCGAGGCAGCCGACGGCCGAGGAGGAGGAAGAAAAAAAGGGGGGGGAGGAGGAGGGAGGCAACCGGTGGCCCCAATCGATTGGCGACTCGGTCGACCCTCCCCCACCTTCCGGCGATGGCGAGGAGGCGGTGGCAGCAAGGGCTCGGCCCTCAACCACCGACCGCCTTCCTCCTCCTTCGTTTCCGTTTTTATTTTGAATAAATATAAATTATATTATTATTTTGTTTTAAATTAAATTTAATTAATTTTATATTATATTAAAATTCAAATTATGCTAAAACGACGTTGTTTTGGCCGATTTAAGGGTTCTATTTTGGCCAACACCCGAAACGACGTCATTTGGAGTGAATTAGAGCTGACTCAACTCTCTAACGAGCCATCTCGGCGAGAAATATTAATATTTAAATGCCACGTATGATTTCCGGCTGGCTTCGCTGAAGGTGGCACTCATGTGTCCCACTTTTCTTCAAATGCGGCATTTAAGTATACTTTTCGTAAGTTATGATACTTAAGTGTCCCTTTGTACCAAGTTATGGCACTTGTAGTGTTCTTTTCTTGTTCTTTTACGGGTCATGGAATGTGATTGTTTATATATACACCAATTTCATTTTCACAAAAAAAATTTATTGTATCTGCTAAATTTACTTGTGCTTTCATAATTTGTGCATTCAACAATGGTTTTAACTTAATTGCATGTTCCTAGTCCATGCGTATAACAATTTGATTGTATCTTCTCATCCACAACTGATGCATATTTTTCGAGGGTCTTTCGAATTATTTTGCTGAGCGAATCCTTCTTTTTCTTTTTCTTTTTCCCTTCTCTTCAAATCAAGAAGGCATTCGTTCAAATTGATGGGAGCTAATTTGTACGATGAATTACGTAAGTCCAGGAGTGAAGAAAAACTCAGAATATTTTCTACTAAGTTCCTCAGGCAATTGCGGTCGACTCTTTTCTTACACAGGCATGGGCACGGGCGTCGGAGACATACTATTTCTTTTTCTTTTTTGGTGGTTGTACAAATTCATGAAGAGAAGGCGAGAGGCAAAGCTCAAGCAAAATTCTTCAAACGTAATGGTGGACTCGTATTGCAACAACGCCTCCCTAATATTCAAGACAATCACATGGAGAAAGGCAAGCTATTCACCTTAATGGAGTTAGACACTGCTATGGACCATTTTAACTGGAGCAGAATATTGGGTCGTGGTGGTCAAGGAATTGTTTACAAGGGAATGTTGATGGACGGAACAATCATTGCGGTCAATAAATCTAAGGTTGTCAATGTAGGACATGTTAAATAGTTTGTCAATGAAGTCATTATTCTCTCTGAAATCAATAAGAGAAATGTGGTTAAGCTATTAAGATTTTGTCTAGAGAGTGAAGCTCCTTTGCTGGTTTATAAATTTGTCCCCAGTGGAACTCTCTACCAATATCTCCATGATCCAAACTAAGAATTTCCTATCTCATGGGAGACGCGGTTAAGAATTGCCAATGAAGTTGCTGGGGCTTTGTCATATTTGCACTTTGCTTCTGCCACACCGATTTATCATTGTGATATCTAGTCATCGAATATACTTTTGGACGAAAAATATGGAGCCAAAGTGGCAGATTTTGGAGCTTCCAAATCAATTACCGTCGACCAAACTCACTTGACCACAATGATGAGAGGAACCTTTGGATACTTGGACCCGGAGTACTGTCAAATGAGTCAATTTCATACAAGAGTGATGTCTATAGTTTGCGGTTGTCCTTGTTGAGCTACTAATCATAGAAAAGCCAATTTCTCAAGGGAGGGTGGAAGGGGGTAGAAATCTAGCCATGTACTTTGTCATTTCGATGGAGGAGAACAGCATGTTCGATGTTCTTGATAAGGAGGTATTAGACCATGGCAAGAAAGAAATCATTATAGTATCTAACTTGGTGAAAAGATGCTTAAATCCTCGTGGAAGGTATAGGCCTACAATGAAGGAAGTGGCGATGGAATTGGAAAGAGTAAGATCATTGCAAAATCTTGTGGTCGTTCGACAAAAAGATGAAGAGATCGATTGCATTAGAAATGGATCTATTCGTGCTTCAGTTGCTCTCCACATTGATGCTATCAAAAGCAGATGTAGAGATGACTTCGTGGGAGGAGGATCAATCACTCCTCTACGATTTGCCGAGATGAAGATACAATTTTGTTGTCGGCATCCAATTTTCTATGATATGAAATATCGCAATCTCTTCCCTTTCCTTTAAATGAAATAATGTTGATTATCCTAACAGGTGCACATAAATGATATACTAAATTGATCCATTTCTAATGGAATAATGTTGTCGGCACGAATAGATCCATTTCTAATGGAATAATGTTGATTATCCTAACAGGTGCACATAAATGATATACTAAATTGATGCACCCTGTTGATATACTCTTTGTATAACTAGTATTACTAAAGACTATATTATCTCTTCTTGATTTCTTGTTAATCTAATTTAGCTTTTCGCTGGGGTTTACTATCGTGGATATATCATGAATTTTAGCCAAGTGCTTGTTTCTTTATTGTGCTAATCAAAGATGAAAAGTAACTTTCGGATTTTTAATACTATAATGATGCACCCTATGTGATACTCACCGTGTGCGTTTGAACGCTTCATAAGTAGATTTGACCCTTTAAAGTCCGTAAAAGTTATGATGTGTGGGGAAAATATTATTGAGTCGCTGTAAGCTAAAATCTGCTTGGGCAAAATCCAAAGTCCTGCAGCCCTGGCTTGACCTGGCTGGACGAAATTTTAGATCCCGTCGACGGAGTGACTCGACAGTGGCGGCCCGGCGGGGGCCGCACATCCTCGACAAGGTCTGCCTCTGCAGACTTCAATGTCCGCAATGCTTCCGCCTCTAACTTTGCAACTTCAATGGCACAGCCTCGAGGGTGACTCGTGTAAGGGTCGTTTGATGGCGACGACTCAGACATCGGGCAGATGACCCTCTTTGATGGCAAGTGACGGCAGGCGATGGTGGAGGATGAGCGAGGGCTGCCTTTTCTGCTTCTCTTTCTGTTACAGTTATATTCAGGGATGAATACATTCAAAGTTCTAGAATTACAAAGGAATTTTGAAAATGAATATCCAAATTAACAATATAACAAAAAATATCGTCGTGTCATCCAAATTTCTTTATCAAACAAAAATCACGACAAAGTTGCTCTGCATTAGGTTTCTTAAATTTTTATCACTGAACAATTTTGGCTTTTAGTGAGAATACTTTGAATATAAATAAAGTCTCAAACATCAAAAGTATAACTTAATCTCGCACCGTCAGTTTTAGGATACTGCTCTATGATTACAGTTTAGATCCTTGTATTCAATATATATATGGAAAAAAAAGACCTGTTGACACCTAATTTTTGTTGACCTTCCAAGTGCCCTTTTTGCAAAAATATAAAATTGGTAAAAATAAGCAAAATATAAAAATATGAAAAATGTAGTAGCAATAATAATAAATAAATCAAAAGAAATTAAAGAAACCCCAGTCCGGCCTTCATTCCCCAAGCCCATTTTCCGTTTAATTCTGATTGGGTCCAATAGCCCATTAGCTAAACTGACCCGTGAGGCTGAAGCTTCAATTCGTTTCGGCTCATCAGAGAAGAAAGAAAAAGCCCGGCCATTTTGGTGTTTCCTCACCCACGATCTGAACAAGAGCAAAGAGACGAAACGAAAACCACGGGCGGGACGAGAGAAAAGCGGTGACCGACGCGATGCAGCGAGGGTCGCCCCTGAGAAACACGGGAGTCCCGAATATCCTTTCCTAGAATGCACGAATGAATCGCGACTTTGGAGTTTCCGAAATGACTGATGACAGTGGATTCCTTTTCATCTGGGAAAGGAGAAGGCATCTATGCAATTGAGCGTGCGGCTCCAACCTTCGCCGAGCAGATGAACGAGAAAGGAACTCGGCGAGAATGCCCGCAAGCACAGTGCAGTGCGCGTATGTGCGTGTGGTGTTGATCAGTTCTATCTCTCGATAAATAAGTAAAATTATCTCAAATAGGGCAGGGAAGATAGGATTTATTTTTTCACAGTTACAGTAGATATTATAATATTGACCGGGTCAAAGTGTGGGTAAAATTAACAAAAAACAAAAGAAAGTTTAACTAGTCAACAAAAGGAGAAAGTACCGACCAAAAAAAGAAAAAAACAAGAGGAGAAAGTGGACGTCCCACCTTAGATAAAAAGGGGTGGCACGCATGAAAGGGAGAAAGGGAAATCGAAGAAAAGGAAGAAGGAAAAAAAAAGAAAAAAGAAAAAAGAGAAAGGACGAGAAAGGGAAAAGGGGGAAGAGGGCTTTTGTGCTACACGCCACGGAGGGCTCGCCAAGTCTTTGCTCGGTGAACGTTCACGCCCTCCATTCATCTAATAGGATAAATTTTCGAAATTGAGTTCTAATTTCGGAGCCTTGGAAATTCTGAACTGGTGGGTCCAATTTAGGAGTTGTTAAGTTGAGAAGTTACGGGGATTATCAGTTCAGAGTATTATAAAGCCATAGAATTTTACAAGATTCGGTTCTAACTTACGATTTGTCTGAAATGAATTTTCGAAGTTACCGGAGATTATTATTTTAAAGTATTATAAAGCTGTAAGATTTTACAAGACTCGGCTCCGGCTTACAATTTGCCCAAAACGAATTTTTGAAATTACTTGCGTTCTAAGCAATAACTCAATCAGCAAATTTCAGTGCCAAATTTCATTGATTGCTAGCTACATTTTTGGGTTGTTAAGTTGCGACTTTACCACCGTGGCACCATTTATCACCGCATAGTCCGACCTCGACTCCTCCATCACCACCTTCATTGCTCCGTCACCATTGCAGTAGCGATCATCACCACCAACTTTGTCCCCATTTTCAACTCGATCATTGTCTTTCTCTCGTATATAATAATTGGCTCGAAAGTACTTATTAAGCGTTGAGTATATTTTTAATTCTCTAAATTTTTAGTATTTGTGCTTTTTGGATTATTTTATGGTTACATACACTAAATTATGCATAATCAATACTATCACGTAAGATTTTTTTGTAATAAATGGTTACGATTGTATTGAGGTATGCATCCTTTTTTCCTGTAATTAGAGGAGAGTGAGAAACCTTGCTCGCCACCAATTTCGATCCCTAATTCCTGAACTTCCCCATCATCTTCCCCTTTAATTTTCTTGTAACTTCCGTTGCTATCGATGAATCGTCTTCCGGTTCCGGGCTTTTGCCTTCAGTTGGTGAGCTTCATTTTATGTCGATCGGCTTTGAGGAGTAGATGGTAAGTGTTGAAATGACATATCGAAAGTGCATTGCCCTAGTAGAATCGTTTTACAAGGAAGTACGCGGATTTAAAATATGTCTGAAATGAATTTTTGTTTTTCATTTTTAGTTCTTTTTTTTTTTTTTTTTTTTTTTTTTTGGGTCCCGGACATGCGAAGGTCAATGTGCATAATTTTACAATGCTTTTCAATAAACAGTCGACATATAAAACGCTTTCTTGTTTTCAGGTTTTGAAGGAAAAAAAAAAGGATCTCTAGAAGTTTCGGCACAGACTAAAGGAAAATCACAAACATTGGTTTTTAGTTTTGGGTTTTTAAATTCAGATAATGCTTTTAACTTTTTACGATTTGTTGATTTAGTCATCTTGACTAATTTTAGCCAGAAATCATTGATATATATAATTTTTTTTTTTTTTTTCTCTTGGCCTCCAGCTGGTCTCCAACAATGGCCGGCAGCTGGCCCTCCCTCACCGACCACCCCTCTTCTGCCTCACTGGCCCTAGTTTGTGGCGGTTTGCTGGCCATTGCCCAGATAGGCCACATGCCATCACAAAAAGAAAAGAAAAAGTGAAAAAAGAAAAGAAAGAAAATAAAATAAAATAAAAGGAAAAAATTGCAAAATTAATGAGTTCTGGAAAGATTGAATTAAAAGGCGAACGTAAAGAAGAAAGGATTCCATTCACACTTCATCTTCAACTAAAGCAGCTGCCACAGAAGAAAAGCTTTCACTTTTCTCCAGAGCAACCAAATTTTTGGCGACATGTTCGTGGTGGAATCTCGTTTTTTGGGGACATCTCCAATATGATGTTGACAAAAGTGCATTTGCCTTTAATCTCTCGAGCAACCCAACGATTTTCACGAGCTGCACAATAGCTGTTGCGGAATCACTATGCTATAAGTCAACACAATCAATAAACTTGTTAGAGAAAAGTTGAGCAACAAAAATTGACCGCATAAAGTAAGCAAGTTTTGATGATTAACAACTTTAGAGTCCAAGTCACCAGAATCAGCCTTGAAGACATGGAGTTTGATATGGTTGGCATCGATCCTTCTATTGCCAATGCATTCCGGAGGATCCTTTTGGCCGAGTTGCATTTATCTGTGTTTCACTTCAAATTCAGAACACATTCCTGTCGATTTGTGACTTCAGTTACTCGGCTAGTGCATCCATATGTCACCTTAACTTATATTATTTCAGTTATTGAGTATACTGTCTCTCCCATCACTTTGCCATTGAATAGATGCTTCGGCACGTTTTGAGGGATTTTTCTTTGGTGATAGTCGTGTCAGTTTATGCTTTTCACTATTACATTGATAAAAGTTCTTTTGCAGTTTGTTAATTTTATTAACATATTAACAAATGTCTATACTTCTTTTAGCTATGCACAGCCATTGATGGTCCAATTGAAAGAGAAAGTAAATTCCCTTCTTGTGCCATAGACTTGGTGTAGAAAAGCCAAGCGAGCTACTTGTGTAGAACCTTCAAAACGGTTTCTTTTCTCTCCTCTATTTGCTCCTCTTCATTTATAGAGAGCTAGAGATAATGTCTATCATCTTGTGATTCCGTATATTTCGATTTTGTTTTTTTTTTTGTTTTTACAGAAATCCTCCCTATATTTTTAGTAACCATTTGATGTCCATCCTTTTGTCTTGGCAAGAGTTGATCATCCAAGAAAATGCATCACAAAGAGAATAGTTGAGCATTTTGTTGAAATATGCAGAATTCAATTTGTATTATGGAAAAAATCCTTAGTATTATGTATATCTAGGATTCCCTTAATTTATTTTCAGAATAAGAATACTGGCAAACACATTGATAACAGTGACACATACTCATTGGATATTTCTTGGTGAAGCAACACCTGTTTTGAAAATTAACAACTTAAAGTTTTAATTAGCATTCCTACAAGTTGCTAAGTTGATTATACGCCAATATAATATTTATTTATCTCATTTTTCTTGATGTTGAAATAACTCTTTTTTGGAAACATCAGGAAGAAATTATTTTTATTTTGTTGATATGGTAATTTTCATTTATTAATAAAATATGTGCTATTAATTTTTGGGAAAATTCCAAATAAGGACCCGAAATGAAGTTTGTGTCGGATAAGGACCTAAAAAGTGGATTAATTGTCTCAAATAAGGACCCAAAGTGGTTGAATCAATTCTAAATAAGGACCCAAGCTTGCTGGTCAACCAAATATTCGCCGGCTATCAAGCATGTGACATTTCCGACGACCGGAGTTTGGACAATTTTGTCCAAAAAAAATCTAGGGAAAAATTAACAAATCCTAAAATGGAAACAAAAAAACCCTAGGTTTTCTACGGTATCCTGTGGAAGAAGCAATCGCTACATAGATTGAACGTCTCGGCCTCACTGGAGTCCCTGAAGCAGTTCACACCGTGAAGAACATCCCCAGTGCGAGGCACCCACACCCATCACGTAGAGGCCTAGCGCTCATGGCGATGTAGAAAAACGTGATGGCCTCATCGAAGCTAAGCTTTCTTGTGCCACTCGCGTTAAGCTCCTTGAACAAGTAAGGGTTGCTCATCCTCCCATAGCCCTGATCTTCGTGAAGGAAAGAAACTCCGAGAGGCACACGACGCCGTCGCGGTCGTGATCCATCTCGGTGACAAAGTCCTGTGCCAACCGTTTGACGTTCTCGGCAGCCGCATCAAAGTAGGCCTTCGCCCGCAAATCCTCCATTTTCCCCTTGCACAAAGCACAAAGCTCGAGCAAGCCCACCTCCCCATCAATCAAGGTTAGGTTTTTCGTCTTAGAATTCACTCACGTTAAACCAGCACAATGTAGACAACGCTTGTGTATAAAACCCAATTCTCCATCATCTTTTCTAGGTTAATCATTTATTTCAATTTGCACTCACGTTCAACCGTGGTTAGTTTCGTTCAAATTGGTGTACCCAATCATTCGTTCATTGAATAGAAAGTGTTTGTGGCTCATTGAAGCAACATGGCGACAAGGTGTGGACATGTGATAGAATATCACACGGATGGCAGCGACGACAATGATGGTACAAGATAGTTCTGTTTTATAGTATTGTTTTTACCTGTTTTGATGGATTTTTTTAGTGAATGTCTCATTTTGTCCGAAATCAATGCATATCAGTTGCGTCCCCTATGATTTTTTTTATTGGATATGCTGTGTTGTGATCCTATGTGCCAGCGGCGGTGGTCTCTTTATTGCAATTTTTTAATGCTTTTCTATTGTTTCTATTTTTTTGGTGTATACTTTATCGTTAATAGCTAGAGCTCATGGCATGTCCTAAAATCTAAATGTTAGTTTTCGATGATTTTTTAGCTATAACACATTGATCATACCAAGGATAAATCACTAATAAAAGGTGCAGGTTTTTTACCCTCACCATAGCAGTAGCACTTTCGTGCCCACATGAGTCCTAATGTGTATTACCAAATCATTAGCACAAAAAACATTTTAAGTCAATAATGCACATTTTTTTTTTGTGACAAATGGTATCTAATAAAAGTGTGGTACGTGGTCACTAGCGTGACTAATTTTCTTTCATTAATAGTAGTGTGGTATAGATGTATTGCAATTTTTTTATAGTTTTTGTTTTGTTTTTCCCCAGTGCGTATTATGTATAAGAGTATATTGATGTTATTGTTTGCTTCCACTTTTCACCAGTTGAGGGATGTGAAGAAGTGAACTATTCCATGTATGATAGTAGGCATGGTAAGGATGCTGAGAGTGCTGAAGAAGATGGGTTTCCCCTTATTGATCTTGATGATGATGGTTCAATGGAGAGGGATATGGAGATTGGAGATATCAGTCTATATGTAGATGTGTTAGCTGATAATGCAGATTTCTTGAACAAGAATAGTGAAAATGAGTATATGCATCCTGAGTTCAATGCTGAGGTTGATATGGAAAATCCTACCTTCAAGTTGGGGATGTGCTTTAGTAATGCGAAGGAATTTAGAGAAGCTGTTAGGAACCATGCCATAAAAAATGGGAGAAAGGTGAGGTTTGTTAAAAATACACCTAACAAGTTGAGGGCAGTGTGCTCAAAGGACTGTGATTGGCTCATATATGCCTCTAAAGTGCAAAGGGAGCATACTTTCCAAGTCAAAACCTTCAACTCAGTACATACATGTAATAGAACACTACAAGTTCCTCAGATAAGTACTAAATGGCTAGCGAATAAGTATTGTGATAGGTGAGAAACAATCCTACATGGCCAGGTGCTTCAATGAAAAAAATGATGGAGTTTGAGAATGTTTTGAAGTTGTCAAGGACAATGGTTTATAGAGCTAGGGCAATATCAATGAGTATGATCACGGGGAATGAGGAGGAGCAATTTTGGATGCTTAGAAGCTATTGTCAGGCACTTCTTGATGCCAACCCAGGATCCACATGTATAATCAAGACTGAGCAATGTCAAGACCAATTTAAGTTTAGGGGAGTCTACATTTGTTTGGATGCATTAAGGAGGGGCTTTGTAGAAGGATGTAGGCGCTTTATGGGATTCGATGGTTGCCATTTGTCATCAGGCTATAAGGGGATACTTCTAGCAGCAGTGGGCGTAGATGGCAACAATCAAATGTATCCCTTTGCGTGGGCAATTGTCGGACAAGAAACATACAAGACATGGCACTGGTTTATTAGTTTAATTGCAGAAGACTTGGGAATTACGGACCCTGAAAATTCAAAGTACTGGACTTTTTTGTGTGACAAACAAAAGGGATTAGTGCAAGCACTAGCACATCTAATGCCCAAAGCAGAACATAGATTTTGCTTAAGGCATCTTTATGAAAACTTTAAACTACATCACAGAGGAGTAGAACTTAAAAAGCTTCTTTGGAAGGCTGCCATGGCAACTAGAGTATGTGATTTTGACTTGGCAATGGCACAACCGAAGGCAGTTGATGAGAAAGCTTATGATTGGTTATCCCAAAGGCCTCCTGTGCAATGGAGCAAGTCCTACTTTAGGACAAATTCAAAATGTGACATTTCCTTGAACAACTGGTGTGAAAGTTTCAACAAAAGCATCATTGATGCAAGGGACAAGCCTATCATCACAATGCTTGAAACTATAAGAGCACAACTCATGGAGAGAATTCATAAGCAAAGGGATGGGATGACCAAATACACTGGTGTGATCTGTCCTAATATCTAGAAGATATTAGATCTTCAAAAACAGTTTTCAGTATCATGGATTCCAACCTGGAATGGAAAGGATGAATTTGAATTAAGTGGGCCATATGGAGACAAGAGAGTTGTTAATATTAGACATAGATCTTGTAGCTGTAGAAGATGGGACATCGGCGGGATTCCTTGTTGTCATCTTTGTGGCGGCTCTTATATACATAAGGGAAGAACCTGAAAAGTGGGTTCACACAAGTTTTAGTAAGAAAACATTCATGCAAATATATAGCCATGTTGTGCATGTTGTAGATTCTAAAGACACGTGGCCTGCTAGAGAGCCATTACTCCCACTAGATGTGCCCAAGCAAGTAGGCAGAAAGAAGAAACAAAGAACAAAATCAGTGAATGAAACAACTGATAGAAATTTGAGGACAAGAAAGAAAAAAGTTGTGCAGGAGCCGGTGGAAACAAAGTTGAAGAGACAAAATACCACAATTACTTGTGGAAAATGTGGTGGTTTAGGCCATAACATGTATCATTGTAAGAATCCACCAGTAGAATTAGTAGCGGCAAAGCATCGCCCCAAAGTAGATTTTATGGTTGCCTCATGTTCACAAGATGTGGTAGAAAGCACTCCCTTTGACCCAACATGTTAACTTGAGATCAAGGAATTGCTTGCGTCAATTTTTGGCACAATTTCAAGCTCAATATTATCTATGGGAAGAGAGAAGATAAAGGTAGTTATTTATGCTTGACTTGGTCATAAAACTGTTCTTACTTATACTTGACTTTATTTTAACCGATGATTTATTTTGTGTTTCAAGTGCAGGTAAAGAGAAGGATGCAAGGACCTCAACTTTTAAGTGGTCAAAGATGAGCAGCTTTTTTTGGAGATACACAAGTGCAACAAGACCAATAAACACAAACTCTTTTTGTTTTACTGTTGGTCGATATGGATGGATCTATTTTGGAAGCATCTTAAAATATGTGTAGATAAATTTTGTCGAAAAGATTTCTTGTGTTGTGATGTCTCAATTCAAGTTTATCTAGTGCTATTTACTTTGCTATGGAATGTCCCAGCACTTCATTGTAATATGGTGGTACTCACAACAAATCTACATGAGCTTATCAATCCAATGAGAAAAAGGAAAATATAAAACAATAGCATAAAAAAATGACTGCGAAGAACAACGAACACAGCAGTCTAAGTACACACCCAATTAAAATGCACTATAGTATAGGCTGAAGAAAAATATGGAACGTCAATGGGCTCTATCAAAGCTTGAGCTCTATACACAACAAAAATAGAATATCCGACTCAAATGAAACCAAATACAGCTTGTAGTACCAAAAAGCATCACCATTAATTCATCATTGAACACTTGAGTTAATTGAACTTCAATATTTCCATTACAAAAAGAGATAACAAAATATGAGTTTACAACTTTAATATGTGCACATATAACGCACACAACACTACAAGAAAGAGAAGAAACAATTGAATTTACAAAACAAACTCCTACTCGATCATATGTAGTTATCACATCCCATCATCTTCTTCAACCAATCTAAAGCACCCAATAAAAGTTGAAAGACTCCACTACTGAGCTAATGAATTGATGCGATTATAGTTCTTTGGGTTCCATCTCTTTGGTCAAAGATGGTTATTCTGCTCACGACATAATAGGATGGTTGAGTCCACTGGTTTGTTTCGTCAAGGAAGAGAAGCTCCAAGCAGGTGACAAGCTTTGGGCAAATGCTAACTCTTCTCTTTTGACCATCACTTAAGTCCTTTGGTCCCTCAACCTCAAATTTTTATGTCCATGGCATTTGCAGTCCCATTGCCCTTATTGCCATTTTTGCCATTTCCCTCTTCTCGGATCTTTTGTTATGGAGTTTGGCAAATGTAGTTGAGCTATGTAGTAAACAACTTCTCTCACAGTAGCATTGAGATCAATCCATCGTCTTGCATCACATAAGCCTGAACTCATAAAAATAAAAAACCCTGATAAGTGATGAGAAGATAGTTGCTTATCATTTATCAATGAATATTAAATCACCACAAAATATAGGACAGTTGAATTAGGTTCAATTTTTTTTTATGTGAACGTCACAAATTATTTCATAAAAACCAGAGAAATGAAGGATTTGGTTCATTAGTATGAATAAGTTTCGAGCTCAATGTAAAAACTTTGTTTTGATAGTATTAAGTGGTGCTTTAGGGTTAATAGAGACAAAATTTTAAAAAGCAAGCCATATCAAGTAACCATCTCCAAATAGGACAATGCATTATCCACAGAGCATCCTCAAAACAGATAGAAACCTATCAAAGGAAATTAAATTCCTCGTGCACAAGAGTTAGTCCTTTAGCAGTTTGCTTCGAACTTGGATGAATGTGAACCTCCACCCAACCTTCTAGAGAGCATGTCTCACCATATTTAACAAGAAATCAGCCAATACTTGTTGAATTCATAACTAATCACCACAGACAAACAGCTGGAGTTTTGATTTCATCTATAATATTACGAATCAATTGCAAACCCCCGGTGTCTTAGCAATATCATCCCTACCTCCGGTCATCTAGATTTTCCTTCTCTTATTAGGTCCCTTCAAAATTTTCTTATTTTCTTATTTTGCTTGACTAGCAAAGCAGCTAGGTTATAGTTAACAAAAAGAAACAACTTAATTACCAATCCACGGGGATGACTGCTCCAAAGCCTGTCCTCAAAAGTTTTCCTGCCTGCCTAAAATACTTTGAATACTCTAGCATTTCGCTCAAAGATTGCACAAGCCAACTTGCGGTGTGGATACGAAAAGAGTACGTAGATACGCAATTTCCTCCCACATACATCTACGTCGCCCGAGAACCTCAAATCCAACAAAGACAAGCAAGAACCGCACTGTCCCTGTCATCCTAAAATTTCCAAGCCACAAATCGCCACAAAACTACAATACGCGTGCACACGAGTGAACTAGCAACAATTTCCACCAAAGTTGCAATGGCGAAAGCACAACAACGGAAACTATGAGATGATAACTCAGCAAACACCTAAGTGCCAGTGCCGAACACACACACACATAGACACGGACTTTATGCACAAAGACACAAAACACTGACCTGTTAGCGATCCAATAAGCTACAAGTACAGCGAAAACAAACGACCCGAGACGGAATTTCTCATAACGAGATTGTATCGAAAGAAAAGCAGACCTTGGAACCATCTCGGCTCGACCCCGGAGCAAACGAGTCCGGCGACCCCGAGCAAGAACCGGGAGTGGGACCGCAACAAAGAAGAGAGGAGAGACAAAGACGGCCCCAAGGGAGCGTTCGTGCCCCAAGGTAGCGTTACGTGCGCGATGCGAGATTCCCATGGCCATCGCCTTTGCGACTCGCCGAGCTTACCAGAAGACACGGGGAGCCGTCTTGACAAAATTTACAAGAGGCTACCGATAGAAAGAAGAGACGATGGTGAACAATAGACTGATGCTTGCAAGGGGGCGGGTGAGAAGCGACGAGAATTGAGCGGGGCAAGGAGCGACGAGAATCACGTTGCAATGATGATCAAGCGGCGATTTGGTTGAAGAGCGGCAAGGGAAAAGAAAGAAGGAAACATAAGCATCAACATGATAACCTAAACTTAATTAATTTAGAATTTTCCTTTTTTTTTTCTAATCATAAATTTATGACAAAATTGCCCCTAGTTTAATCGCCGGAAAATGTTCGCCGGTGAGCTAAGGTCCTCAATAGAGATTAAGTTGATTATTTTGGGTCCTTATTTGACATAAAATTTACTTTAGGTCCTTATTCGAGACAATGAGTTTACTTCGGGTCCTTATTTGATACAAAGTTCATTTCAGGTCCTTATTTGAGAAAATTGATCCACTCTAGGTCCTTTTTTAGAATTTTCCCTTAATTTTTTGTCGATGATGGATTATTTTTTATGGATACTTTAATGTCATGTATTTGTGAAGAGTACTTCACTATGGGAATTTCTTCAAGACTTCTAGAAGAGACATATTATGCTGTGAACCCTTCAAAAGTTCATTAAAAAGCTTGTTGTAATTCTTAATTCAAATTTTATCCTTACCAACTATAAATTGAATGGACTTGTCATCATAAATTATAAAGGTGATGGGAATTATGTTTGATAATTCAATTAACATAACACGCCCTTATTACTCTATTACATGCTTGTTCCCATGCAATTTTCAAATGTAAATATTTGGAGAAATATCTGCTAAGTCAACTATAAGATATTATGTTATAATAAGTACTGCTATATTGTTAAGAATCTTTCAAAATCACGTAATAATCAACATTAAATTTATATTTACATAATTAATCATTTTGAAACAGTTATTTTCAAAATATGCATAAGAATTAGGGGAAAAAAAAAACTAGTGTTTTGCTAATATTTGATGGTTGCTAATGTGACCATTACGCGAACATGCCCTGTGGCTCAATCTTGTACGTGTTTTACCCATAGTTATTAACTTTACCTTCATCGTTGTTCTTTTACAAAGATATAGATAGTTTTGAGGTGATCGAATGAATTGCACAATATATTTTCCAATTGCTATTTCTTTGAATTTTTTTAAGAACTATTATATAAAGTTTTGCAAACCCCATTTATGTAAGGCAATGACAAAAGTGCCCTTATTTTTTTCCCTTGTTTTACACCCGCTAATATTTTTTTTATGGCAAAAATGTATCATCTTCTTTTTTTTAAAGAATATTTGTTGAAAATTCAGGCTTTGAAAGTTGGGAATTTTTTTTTTATATACGCCCATATATATTTTGAGGTCAATTTAGTTTGGGTTCATTGGCTAACATTCCATGTTAACATTCTAATATTAATATAACGTTTGAAAATAATCAGGTAAAGCATGTGAAAATGGCAGTATAAATTAAAATTTCATAAAATATTTCCATATGGGAAAACATTTAGGATTCAATTCTAGGCCGTCTAGGTTGTTTAGTTGGGGAAGGAGGACAGAGGAGGATATTCATCGTTGGAAACTACATCAACAAGAGATGATTAAAACCAACTCATGATTGGTTCGCACTTTAGTCGAAGTCCCGTGGATGGTGCTTTTCAACAAGATGCTCCTCTTGATTAAAGTAAATTGGAAAGTAGGAACGCAAAAAAAAAAAATCCCTAATGAGTAATGATCAATAGTAAAAGAATGATATAAAAAAGAAAAGTTCAATTCTATGAAAAAAAAGGATAGAAAAGAAGAAGACATTGCATGAAGGAAAAGGATATAAACTCCACCAATGGTTGCATTAAATAGCAAAGTCAAGTCAATTAGTAGCGGGGAGACCCAACTCTCAGAGAGAGAGAGAGAGAGAGAGAGCTTCTTCTTTTTCTAGCAATAGCAAACTGTAGGAGCAGACTGCCAAGGATGAATGGGGAGAAAATGGTCCTAGCAAAGCTGAAACCGGTATCTGAGGTGGCATTTGTTATTCTCTTGCTTGTTTTAGCAGCTGAAGCAGAATCACCTTCTCAGAGTCTGGCCCTACCGGGCTGTCTAGACACATGTGGCAGTCTCACTGACGTTCCCTATCCTTTTGGAATCGGAGACGGCTGCTTCTTCGCTCCCTGGTACGAGATCCATTGCCAGCAAACTCCTAACATCTCTACTCCAGTACTAAAGAATTTTGGCGTGGTGGTGTTAAATATCTCGCTACCACAAAGTTCATCCTACCCAGGCCTCGTTAAGGTCTTTCAGCCGATATTCTACTCCCATCCTAATTGTACTACGAACCAACAAAGCAACCACCCGTTGTTCTTAAAGGACAGTCACGGCGCTTTCTATTACTCCCCGAGGGAAAATTATTTTGTTTCCGGAGGTTGTCACAGCATGGCCGTCATGGTCAGCACCGAGGCGGTCTTAAGATGCAACTCTTCCTGCAAATCCAAATCACCATCTTGCTTTAATGGTACCTTTTGCTGTACTTCTTTGATCCCTGATGGAATCGACACATACAGTGTAGAATTCAAGAATCTCGATGGCAAAGCCATGGCCACAGGGGATGCCGAATGCAGCTACGGCTTCTTGGTCGACACAAGCTGGTGGTCTAGCACTAATTTATCCAGTTTACTACCACTGGCCGTTCCGGTGGTGCTCGAATGGGGTGTAGGTGATTTTGATCTGCGGAGGGAAAACTGTTGGGATTAACAGATCCCCGAAAAACGGATTCGACACTAAATCGAACCCTTAAAAGCAATGCGGAAGACAAGCCCGGGAAAAACACGTATCACCGATCCTAAAGCACACCACGGATTCGAGCGTACCTTGTTAGCCATAGATTAGACACCGACGCCGATAAGAGGAAGAGAATTTGGCCCTGTTCGATCCGATGACGACAATTCGTGGTTGAAGGGAAGAAAAAACGTTGCCGGAGCCTTACTGTTTTTCTTTTGGGAGAGAGAGAGAAAGAGGGGGAGAGGGAGACGTACGTACGTTCTGATTTCCAAAAGGTGCGTTCTCCCTCTCTCTCATCCCTTTTATACGTTCCTCCATCCACGGGCCCTATTCCTGTGGGCCGGGCTTTTAGGCCCAATATGGGCGGACGGGCCTTAAGCCCATCACTAATAAAACCATCATCTCCCATTCGCACATGGTGGGCCGAACATGATTCTCTTTACCTCTCTTCAACATTCATACCGGTGAATAATCCGTGCGACTAGCATACTTTGAGAGCTCGTTGCTATACATCTGTTAGGAATATATAGCAGCTCATAATGGGCGTCACACTCTGAGTAGATTTAGTATGCAGTACCCTAGATCGATCGATCACATTTATATCTCTCTTGATCTCTTTTAAACAATGATACATATATTGTATTCACAATTATAATTATCACAAAGACAGTCATAATTGGTCGACCAGTGAACACAAAACTACAATGTGATTCTCCAAATTCGATCTTCCTCTTTCCTTCAAACTCTTAATTTCAGTCTAGCTTGCTTTTCTAGAAATGCCCCATTAGATCGAATCAACTCATAACCATTGGCAACACCCTAAGATAGCAAACACTAAATAGAAATCTTGAGAATAAGTAAGAGTCATGAGGGGACTAAAAATTGAGGAACTCATTTCCTCAAGAGTCTCACACGGCATAAAAGTTGAGATTAAACTTTTGCCACTCTTATTGGTCGGCTAATACTTACGTAGTATGAAATACGTATTACGGTATTAACTCCTTTCCCATGGAGCGTATGTCTATTCCTTTCAATACCGTACAGATGATAGTTCAGACATACTCAATGTCTAACTTGAGTTCACGTATTTACTCATTCACAAAAATTCATCAGAACTCACATCTGGCATCATAGACAGATAAAGTAAAATATGTTGGTTATTTTACTTTCGGATATAGTAAATATTATGTCCTCATCTTAACACCCAGTTAAGGCGACAAATATATTTTTAAGCTTGAGCTCTCGATTATCACCTAGATAATAAGCTTAAAAACAGTCTCATCTCTATTTATCACACAGTAAATAGAGGCGATTACCCGTGTGAGTAGGCTAATCTTTTATCTGTCCAACATACTTCCTTAACTTAAAATAATGCACTGAGCATTAAGATGCATAAAGATCATACAAAGATTCATAGGCATTAATAATGAAACAACACTAGTTCATAAATGTGAACAACTCAGGGAAATTACAATCCAGTACATCAGACTCTACGCAATCCTAGAGATTTTACATGACCACAAAACACATCTCTAGGTATTGGCTTTGTCATAGGATCTGTTACCATTCTATGCGTAGATATGTACTGTAAGTTCACATCCTTTCGTGCAACTATATCTTTTACAAAGTTATACTTGGTATCTATATGTTTGGTCTTGCCATGATACTTTGGATCTTTGGTGTATGCTATAGCTGCTTAGCTATCACAGTTAACCAATAATTGATTTGCAGCTTTCTCAATAACACCTAAATGATCCAAAAATCTCTTAAGCCAAACTCCTTCTTGTACTGCTGCTGATAATGCCACGAACTCAGCTTCCATCGTGGATAAGGCTATACACGTTTGCTTCTTACTACTCCATGGTATGGCGCCATTGTTCAGTAAGAAAGCAAATCCAGAGGTAGATTTTCTTTCATCTAAATCTCCTCCCCAATCAGCATCTGAATAGCCTTCAAGTCGCAGATCCTTTCCTTAGTAATTCAACTTGTAATCAGCAGTTCCCTTCAGATACCTTAGTATTCTTTTAATGGCCTTCCAATGTGCTGGACCTGGATTGGATTGGTATCTACTCACCATTCCAACTGCAAAACATATGTCGGGTCTTGTACACATCATAGCATACATCAAGCTCCCAACAACACTAGCATAAGGAACATGCTTCATTTGTTCCTTCTCTTGTGGAGTCCTTGGACACAGTCTATAACTCAATCCTTCACTTTTTGCAATAGGAGTGTCTATGGTTTACAATCTTGCATACGAAATCGTTCAAGAACCTTATTTATATATGTTTCTTGCGAAAGAGACAACGATCTCTTCGAACGATCTCTTGAAATCTTAACTCCAAGAATGTATGTAGCCTCACCCATATCCTTCATCTCAAAGTTAGAAGATAACCATCTCTTGACAGTATTAACAAATTTCATATTGCTTCCGGCAATTAGTATATCATCAACATATAATGATATGATCACAAATTGATCCTTGGATCTTTTGATATATACACAATGATCCTCATCAATCATTGTAAAATCATATGCCATTATGGTATTATGAAAACGCATATACCATTGTCTCGATGACTGCTTAAGGCCATATATCGACCTCAAAAGTCGACATACCTTTTCTTCTTGGCCTTTCACTATGAAACCAGCAGGTTGTTCCATATATATTTCTTCCTCTAATTCTCCATTGAGGAAAGCAATCTTTACATCCATCTGATGTAACTCAAGATCCATACTAGCCACTATTGCTAGAATAATGCGAATCGAGGTAAATCTCACTATAGGAGAAAATGTATCTTCATAATCAATTCCATCCTGTTGATTATACCCCTTCGCCACAAGGCGAGCCTTATGCCTTTCTATCGAGCCATCAGCCTTTCGCTTTATTTTGAGAACCCACTTGTTCCCAATAGCTCTGCGTCCTTTTGGAAGATCAACCAGTTCCCAGACTTGGTTAGATTTCATTGATTCCATTTCCTCTTCCATTGCATGAATCCATTTTTCCTTACTAGGGCAATCCAGAGCCTCATTAATATTTCTTGGCTCATCCTCATCTTGTGGAGCAACCATAAAAGTTTCCCCTTCAATATCAAAACGTCGACGGGGAATACTTTGGCGACTTGTTCGCCGTATGGGAGATTGTGCACTTTGCACATCATTTCTCATTATGCTCCAACTTGGATTAGATAATGATGATGTCGTCTCATCATGTGGTTGCAATTGAGAATGAGTTGAATTCAATTCATTACTTCTCATATTACTCCCACTTGGACGAACTCCACTAATATTATTATCTTGATCCAATGTTTCAAATAGGGAGTTATCTTCCTCTATTTCGCCCTTCTTAGGAAATTCATCCTCTAAGAATGTGACATCTCGTGATTCAAATTCAGTTATACTCTCACTTTTCTGCTCACCTATGAACACATACCCTTTTGAGTGTTATGAGTATCTTATGAAAATACTCTTTTTTTCCTTTGGGACCCAATTTCCCAAACTTGTGAGAGGACTCATGTGTATAGGCAGCACAACCCCATGGCTTAAGAAAATTTAAGTCCGGTTTTCTACCTGTCCATAACTCATATGGAGTGGAAGTAAGCGATTTGGAAGGCACCGGTTAAGTATATAGGTAGCAGTTAACAATGCATCACTCCAAAAAGTGATAGGTAAGTTAGCATGCGCCATAATGAACCTAACCATTTCCAGTAGGGTTCTGTTTCTTCTCTCCGCAACACCATTTTGTTGAGGAGTATATGGAATAGACAACTGTCTTTCTATTCCTTTTTCATCACACAATTTTCTGAATTCATCAGATAAATATTCTCGACCTCGATCAAATCTCAATGCTTTTATTTTCTTGTCTAATTGATTTTCTACCAGGTTCATAAACCTTTTGAAACAACTTATTGCTTCAGATTTATGAGAAATCAAATAAACATATCCGAATCGAGTATAATCATCTATAAAAGTGATGAAATAAACAGCCCCATGCCTTCCTCTCACATTCATTGGACCACTGACATCAGAATAGATTAAATGCAGAGGAAATTCAACTCTTTTACCTTTTCCAAATGGTTTCCTTGTCGTTTTCCCTTCTAGGCAATGCTTACATATGGGCAAATCGACTTTTTCAATGTTGCCTAACAAGCCCTCTTTGGCTAGTCTATTCATACGTTGTTGGCCAATATGACCAAGTCTAGCATGCCACACATTCACATCATTATCATATGAATTAAGAGACGTGATAAGGGAATAACAAATATTTGCATTAACATAGTTAATATCTAATACAATGAAACCATCCAGAAAATAACCACAACCATAGTAATTTGTATCCAAAAACAAATCCACACCTCTATTATAGAAGTTCATATTAAAACCTAGTTTAACTAATACTAAAACAGACATTAAATTCTGACGAATCTCTGGAGCATACAATACATCATGTAGGAATAAAGTGCGTCCACCACGCATATTCAGTTGGCATGTGCCAATTCCTTTCACTTCAGCTCTAGAGTTGTTTCCCACATAGACCCACTTAGTTCCAGTTGGTACTCGTCGAAATTCCATGAAGGATCCTCTATCCTTCGCTACATGGTCTGTCGCTCCTGAATTCACAGTCCACAAAGGATTAGACTCAGTTAAGAATACAGAACTCGACACAAAAGTAAAGTTCTGAAAAGTACAAGGGGTGTTTATCTTCTTTGGCTCACGACAGTCGCGAGCATAGTGACCCTTCTTGTCACAGTTGTAACACTTCACCCTTACAAGTTTCTTCATGCGAGGACGCTTTCCTCTTTCATATTGGTTAAATTTGGGTTTCTTCCCTGAAGGACCTGCTTCCTTGCCTTTCCCTTTATCAAACCAGTTAGGGCGTTTGCGCTTGGAGCTCGAAGCTCCATGTGAGCTAGAACTAGCATGATAGAGTTCAGCATCCGGCTTAGCCGCCAAGAGGCGGTCCTCTTCCAGCTCAAGATGGCGCATAGCATCCTCAAAGGTTTTGATATTATCATTATGGGTCAGGTGCACCTTCATATGCTCCCAACTCTGAGGCAAGGAACGAATCACTGCTTGCACTTACTGCTCATCTGTCAGGACATGGCCAACATCTTTTAGCTCATTTACCATGTTTGACATCTTTCTAAGATGTTGCTTCATGGTCTGACCGTGAGGTTTCTTATAAGAGTCAAACCTAATAGTGAGCTGTCTCAGTCTGATCACCGAAGTATGACCAAATCTTGCTGCCAATGCTTCCCACATTTCCTTAGCATTGTCAAAACGCCTAAACTCTCGCATGACGTCATTGTCCATGCTGCTCAGCAACGTAATGCGAGCAAGAGAGTTCTTTCTTTTCCATGTAGCAAAAGCTTCCTTATCACTTTTGTGCTGTGCAATGTTTCTTTCTTCAGGTTCTACCATGGTTAGGTTAAGAGCTTCTAGTGCCTCTTGTTCTTCCAGCACATATTGGATTTTCATGTGCCATATTTCATAATTGTCACCATTGAGCTTTTCACCTTTGTTCAGCTCGGCAACTATGCTCTTTGTGGCTGAAGCCATTGATCTGAACACATTAGACATATATGCACGAATTATTAATGCCTATCACTTATGCATCCATTTTGCACAGACCCATCATATTAATGAATAATTTCAAGTAAGGCTTCAGAATCAAAAGGTCACTATGTTTCCAATCATCCTCTAAAAATCCTAACTTAAAACTATCATTAATATAATTGTCTTATGCAAAATAAATTCTATGAAGCTACAAAAACTTCTATAACTACCCACAGCAACCAGCAATAACAGAAAGTAAATAATAATTGACATCCAATAAAACAATAATACTTTCACATAATACAACTAACATATCGGTTGCTACATCAACAACAATCAGGTAGTTAACTTTACATAAGATGTCCACAAAGCACACTTAACAAAGATCAACCAATACAACTAACACCAAGTCAGCACACGAACTGGGAAAGATCCTCTTTTGTTCAATTTCTTGATCTTTTCCCTTGTAACAATCCAGTAATATTCATTTACAAAATCCATCACAATTTTCTTATAAGAAGCAGCTCCGTTGACATCCCATATGCGATTCAACACATCTTGCCATTCAGGTGGAAGAGTGTTCATGAAAAATCGTACCATCTCTGACTGTGGCATAGGACGACCATTCCATATGACATTTTGAATTTTCCCGTTGACTTCAAGGACGTGATCAATTAAGTCACCACACTCCCATCGATGATCAGTCAGCTCAGCTATCAACTTAGACATCATTTCCTTTTGTTCATCGGTAATTGCGCGAATAGGTGTGCGCAACCTCAGGGGAGGCATTGTTCCTGCAACAAATGCAGAACAAATAAGGGATTACATATAATCCACATAGACTTAATTGAAAAAAAAGAAACACATTCTTTTCCTTCTTTTTTTTTTTTTGGTCAATGGTCAATGGTCAATGGTCAACGGTCAACGGTCGTTGGTCAACGGTCAACGGTCAGGTCGTCGGACCGGTCAGACCGGACGGGCCGGTCAGGCCGGTTGGACCGGGTCGGACGAACCGACCGCACGTGCCGCGCGCATGCGCGAGCTGACGTCACGCAGACGTCAGCCGGTACGTGCCGCGCGCGTGCCAGGCGTCCGCGGGTCGGGTCGGGTCGGGTCGCCGGTCGGGTCGTCGGCCGGCGACCACCCGTCGTCGGCGGCGCGTCATCGATGACGTCATCCAAGCGGTTCCGGCCGTTGGGTGACGTCGGCACGCGTCGGTCGCCGACCGCGCGTGCCGGTTGCCGCCGCCGCGTCGCGCACGTGCCGGTTGCCCCGGCCGCGCGTGGCGCCCACGCGCAGCGGCTTCGCGCCGCGCGTGTGGGCGCGTGCGGTGTCTTCCGGCGGCACACGACATGTCGCCGGACTCGTCTCGACGAGCCCTTTCACCCTATGCCTTCAGAAATCGATTTCGACTTATAGAAACTCGAAAAAATGGACGAACAGCGCTTGGGTGTCGGGATTTCTTGCCCCGATCCGTACCGGCCGATTACTTTCGCGAAAAATCAATCAAAAAACATAAAAAGGGTCAGGAAAATGTGAACTAGGGCTCTGATACCAATGTTGGGATTAACGGATCCCCGAAAAACGGATTCGACACTAAATCAAACCCCTAAAAGCAATGCGGAAGACAAGCCCGGGAAAAACACGTATCACCGATCCTAAAGCACACCACGGATTCGAGCGTACCTTGTTAGCCACAGATTAGACACCGACGCCGATAAGAGGAAGAGAATTTGGCCCTGTTCGATTCGATGATGACAATTCTGATGGGAGAACGGTAATAATTCGAATAATATCGAATCAACGCAGCGGAATAAAATAATCTCCCCTCTTGTGTAAACCTAATAGGAATCGATATAGTAGAGTAAAATAAATACCAAGCACGCGAACACAAGACGATTTTTTACGTGGAAAACCTCCTCAATGTGAGGAGATAAAAAACCACGGGACCGGAGTCCACCTAAAAAATCTTCACTATCAATAAAATTGTTCTTCTCTAGCAAATACTAGAGGTACATAGCAGCAAACACCTCAAGAACATAATTCTTGGCAATACACATGAACTTCACAAGAGATCAAGGATAAATCTGACCAAAAAACGCAGGTTTTGATCAATCCACGAAAAACCTGATGTAGGAAGCTTCAAACGAAAATCAAACTGTTCAGATTCGATAAAATTGCGCCACGAACATGCTGACAAAATTTCAGCTCAATCGGACCACAAATCGACCTCCGACGCCAGCTTGATGTAAATCAGATATTGCCCCAAACCCCAGATTTTCTGATTTCTCTTTTTCTCTTGTTACTGTTGTGCATATTGCCACAAAGGTATATTGGACCTTTTGATGAATATTGCAGACAACAAGGTATTCGACATCAAAAGACACCTCCCAAGACGCCTCAGTTAAATGGCTTAGCTGAGAGAATGAACAGAACACTGGTTGAAAGGGTAAGATGTTTACTTTCACAATCAAAGCTACCCAGATCCTTTTGGGGTGAGGCTTTAAGTACAATTGTGCATATATTAAATCTTACTCCATGCGTTCCTTTAGAGTTTGATGTTCCTAATAGAGTTTGGACAGGCAAAGAAGTTTCTTATGATTATTTGCGTGTATTTGGGTGCAAAGCATTTGTGCATGTTCCCAAAGATGAGAGGTCTAAACTTGATGTGAAAACACGACAAAGTGCATATTTATTGGTTATGGACAGGATATGCTTGGCTACAAATTTTATGATCCATTTGAAAAGAAAATTGTAAGAAGCGAGAGACATTGTGTTTATGGAAGATCAAACAATAGAGGATATTGAGAAATCAAAGATGATTTCAGCACCACGGAGTTAGTGATAATCTGGTTGATTTAGATCCAGTTCCTCTTACAAATATCCCTACACGAGTTGATGAAGAGCAGCAGGAAGTCAATGTTCCAAATAATGCACATGTTCCGAACATGTTGAGATAGATAATACTATTCCCGAACCGAGGCTCAATTAGATGTTCCACTTTGGATGTTCCGATCGGAGATCCGTTAGAGACCGACGACCTTCCACTAGGTATTCTAAAGATGAGTATGTATTATTGACTGATGCAGGTGAACCAGAATGTTATGCAGAAGCAATTGAAGATGAGTACAAAAGCAATTGGTTCGATGCTATGCAAGATGAGATGTAGTCACTTTATGATAATCATACTTTTGAGTTGGTGAAGTTACCTAAAGGTAAAAGAGCTTTGAAGAACAAGTGGGTATATAGGTTGAAGCAAGATGAACATACTTTACAACCACGGTACAAAGCTAGATTAGTTGTTAAGGGATTCGGTCAGAAAAATGGTATTGATTTTGATGATATATTTTCTCCGGTAGTAAAAATGTCTTCTATCCGTGTGGTACTAGGCTTGGCAGCTAGCCTAGATTTAGAAATTGAGCAAATGGATGTTAAAACAGCCTTCCTACATGGTGACTTGGAGGAAGAGATATACATGGAACAACCAGAGTGGTATCAGAGCATCAGGTTATTGCTTGATTTTTCTACCTTGTGTTAAACAATGGAAACGAATATGAGTAGGATGGTTACACTGAATGGTTCGAATTATCATATTTGGAAAGGGAAGATGGAAGATCTTTTATATGTGAAAGATTTTTATTTGCCTGTATTTGCTGAGGAGAAACCAGAGAATAAAACTGATGTTGAATGGTCTATATTTCATTGTCAAGTGTGTGGTTATATCAAGCAATGGGTAGATGATAATGTTTTGAACCATATTATTGAGGAAACACATGCATGCAGTTTATGGGATAAGCTCGAACAGTTATATGCTCGAAAGACTGGGAATAATAAGTTATTTTTGATAAAACAGATGATGGCTTTGAGATATCATGATGGTACTCGTTTGACTCGATCATTTAAATTCTTTTCAAGGAATTATAAATCAGTTGGCTGCGATGGGAATCAAGTTTGATGATGAGATACAAGCATTATGGTTGCTTGGTACTTTGCCGGACTCATGGGAGACGTTTCGAACATCTTTGTCTAACTCTGCCCCGGATGGTACGATTACCATGGATTTAGCCAAGAGTAGTATTTTGAATGAAGAGATGAGAAGGAAGACACGGGGATCATCCTCTTCACATTCTGATGCCTTGGTTGTTGAGAAAAGGGGGAGAAGTGAGTCTCGAGGTCCGAGAAATAGAGATAAAAGTCGAGACAAAAGCGAGAGGTAAGTATAATAAATTTGCTAATGTTGAGTGCCATTATTGCCATCAGAAGGGACATATTCAGAGGTTTTGTCGCCAGTTAAAAAGGGAGAAACAAAAGGAGAAAGGTAAAGAGAAGGAAAGTGATGACGATAGTGATGACAATCGTGTTGCTGCACTTAAAGAAGACTTTTCACTATTTTTGATGGTGATGTGGTGAATTTTGTTTCTCATGAGACCAGTTGGGTAATTGATAGTGGTGCATCCGTTCATGCTACGTCTCGTAGAGATTTCTTTACATCATACAGTCGGTGACTTCGGATCGTGAAGATGGGAAACAATGGACTAGCTCAAGCTATAGGCATCGGTGATGTGTGCCTAGAAACCAGCAATGGCACGAGGTTAGTATTGAATAATGTTAAACATATACCGATATCCGCTTGAATTTGATTTCTACGAGGCAAGTTGGATGATGAGGGGTATTGCAAAGCAACTTGGTAATGGTCAATGGAAACTTACCAAAGGTTCTCTTGTTGTGTCTAGAGGTGAAAAATATTCTTCGTTATACATTATGCAGGCAAAGTTGTCTACAGACAAAATTAATGCAGTAGATAGCGAAGATGCAGCTGAGTTATGGCATAAGAGGCTTAGTCACATCAGTGAGAAGGGTTTGTCAATATTGGCCAAGAAGAAGCTCCTTTCAGGATTGAAAAGTTCAGCGCTAAAGAAGTATGCTGATTGTTGGCAGGAATGCTTCAAGAATTGAGTTATTGAAGAAGCAGTTGAGCAAGTCTTTTGCCATGAAAGACTTGGGCTCGGCGAAGCAGATTCTTGGCATTAGAATTACTCGAGACAGAGATGCTAAGAAGTTATTTTTATCGCAAGAGAAATATATCGAGAAGATCCTTCAGAAATTTTATATGGACAAGGCTAAAGTGGTTAGTACTCCTCTTGCTACTCACTTTAAGTTAAATATGATGCAAAGTCCTACAATCGATAAAGAAAAGAAAGATATGGAAAGTGTTCCATATGCTTCAGCTGTAGGAAGCTTAATGTATGCGATGGTATGTACACACCGAGACTTTGGCGCATGCGATTGGCGTTGTTAGTCGCTATTTGTCAAATCCGGGCGAGAGCACCTTTGGAATGCGGTGAAGTGGATTATGAGGTATCTTCGGAGAACTTCAAATTTGAAACTCGGTTTCGGGACCGGGAAACTTGAGTTAGTTGGATACAGATTCCGACTTGGCGGGGAGATATTGATACTCGTAAATCTACTTGGTTATTTGATTTCTTTTGCGGGTGGAGCCGTGTCATGGAAGTCAAGATTGCGAAGTGTGTTGCACTTTCTACAACCGAAGCTGAATTTATTGCGGTGGATGAAGCTAGTAAAGAGATGCTATGGATGAAGAAGTTCTTAGAAGAACTTGGGTTCAAGCAAAAGAGGTATGTGCTATTTTGTGATAATCAAAGCGCAATTCATCTTGGTAAGAATTCATCTTTTCATTCTAGATCGAAACATATTGATGTTAGATATCATTGGATAAGAGATGTTCTAGATGAAAAGTTGTTGGAACTCGAGAAAATTCATACGGATCATAATGGCTCCGATATGATGACAAAGACTCTACCAAGAGAGAAGCTTGAACATTGCCGTTTGATAGCAGGGATGGTGAATCCCTTCACATTGTCGTGAGGGGGAGATTTGTTAGCTGGGTTCACTCCTATGTGGAGTAAGCCCAATGAGTTGCAAGCCCAAAAAAGGGCTTGAGCCCATATAATAAGTTATATGAGGAAATAGGGTTTCTCACTATCTATATAAAGAGGTAGCAGCAGAAAAGGAAACAGTAACAAATTCGTGGTTGAAGGGAAGAAAAAACGTTGCCGGAGCCTTACTGTTTTTCTTTTGGGAGAGAGAGAGAAAGAGGGGGAGAGGGAGACGTACGTACGTTCTGATTTCCAAAAGGTGCGTTCTCCCTCTCTCTCATCCCTTTTATACGTTCCTCCATCCACGGGCCCTATTCCTGTGGGCCGGGCTTTTAGGCCCAATATGGGCGGACGGGCCTTAAGCCCATCACTAATAAAACCATCAAAAACCACCAAAACGGCTCCGGCACCTGCTTTGATTTCAGGCGGTCTTCTAAGTATCTGCAATGTTATTGCTATGGAGGCTATAGTGGGAATTTTTATCTTCCCCAGGGATGCCAAGGTGAGATTAGAACGTCCACTTCTAATTTATATCTTAGCCTTCATCTTTATCCAAAGCCATGTGAGCTCTAATCCTACGAAAAGCCCGTGAATATAGCTCGAATAATTATATTGTTCAAACCAGGTGATGGATGCTAACAAATTGGTAAACTGAAGAATCCAGACCGAATTTGATTGTTGATATTTAGTCCAAAATCATATATATTGAAACTGCTAGTTGTTTTTGCTTCTTTCTATTCTATGATCCCATCCATTATTTAATATCGAGCAGATATCGATGAGTGCAAAGATCCAGATATCAATTGTCGAGGGAAGTGTGTGAATCGGCCGGGGTCATACAACTGCATAGGCATTAAGACCATCACCATAATAGGTACGTACACTGCCTGCTCCTTTTTTGTCTATATATTGCAATTTTATTTGCATGAAGGCAAAAAATATTACCATTTCTACTCAATTTAGCGATACTTTCATAATCTGTGCATTCAACTATGCTTTTAACTTAAATGTATTTTTCCTAGTCTATGCATTTACCAAATTGATTGTATATTTGTTTCTCACCCATAAATTATGCACGATATTTTCGAATTCTTTGTTGAGTGAATCCTCCTTTCCGTCTTTCTCTCTTCAAAGAATGAAGGCACTTGCTCAGATTAGTGGAAGCTAATTTGTTGACGATGAAGATGAGATCAGTTACGCAAAACCATAGAGTACATAAAAACTTTCACGACATTATCCATTAGCAATTCCTGTTGACTCTTTTTGATCTTCGCCTCAATAGAGTTAGACATGGCAACGGACCATTTTAACGAGAATCGAATATTGGGTCAGGGTGGTCAAGGAACTGTTTACAAGGGAATGTTGATGGATGGAATGATCATTGCTGTCAAGAAATTAAAAGTTGTCGATACTAGACAAATCGAACAGTTTGTCAATGAGATTGTTATTCTCTCTCAAATCAATCACAGAAATGTGGTCAAACTGTTAGGATTCTGTTTGGAGAGTGAAATCCCTCTTTTAGTATATGAATTTATCCCCAATGGAACTCTCTACCAATATCTTCATGATCCAGCCAGAGAATTTCCCGTCTCGTGGGAGATGCGTCTAAGAATTGCCAATGAAGTTGCTGGGGCTCTCTCGTATTTACACTTTGCTGTGGCCAAACCGGTGTATCATCGGGATATTAAGTCATCGAATATACTTTTGGACGAAAAATATCGAGCGAAAGTGGCGGATTTCGGAGCTTCTAGAGCAATTACCATCGACCAAACTCACTTGACCACAATGGTGAGAGGAACCTTTGGATACTTTGACCCGGAGTACTACCAAACAAGTCAATTTATAGACAAGAGCGATGTTTATAGCTTTGGAGTTGTCCTTGTCGAACTACTGACCGGAGAAAAGCCAATTTCTCAACTAAGGGTGGAAGAGGGTAGAAATCTAGCCTCGTACTTTGTCATTTCGATGGAGGAGAACCGCCTATTCAATGTTCTTGATAAGGAGGTATTAGACCATGGCGAAAAAGAAGAAATTATAGCCGTGTCTAATTTGGCGAAAAGATGCTTAAACCCTAATGGAAGGTACAGGCCTACAATGAAGGAAGTGGCGATGGAATTGGAGCGAGTACAATCACTACGGAATCCCACAATCGTGTGGCAAAATGAAGAAGAGATCGATCGCGTTAGAACTGGATCTATCCATGCTTCGGGTGCGATTCCCATGTTGATGCAATCGGGAGCAGTAGTGGAGTTGACTTCAATGGAGGAGGATCAATCACTCTTATCGCCGAGATGAAGATGCATTCGGTTGTCTTGTCCAAATTTCTATAATATGAGACATTGCAATCTCTTTATTTTCCTTTGCATGTGAGTTGCAGAATAATGTTGATTATGCTAAGAAGTGCCTAAAAACAATATACTAGATTCATGAAGCCTTTTGATTTACTATTTATATTTCTCGTATCAGTGATGATTGAGAAAATTGTCTAAAAAGTCCTAAGCCTATTGCTAAACTTATTAATTTTGTCAATTTAGTTTATTCAGCCAATTTTGGATGGAGATCCAATTGTCCTACATTGGATCGACTCAGCTGGCAAAACGTGAAAATATTTAAGACTCAATTGGTAAAAAAAAAAAAAAAGTTTAAGACTGAACTGATAAAAGTGCATCATTGAATCTACATTGTCTCCGATCGCTTGCAACTGATCTTCTGCTCCCTAGGCTGTTGCCTGGCGAAGATTACCCGTTATAAAGTTTGAAGACTTCATCATGAGATTTTGATTTTGCTTGGAATTGGAAGAGTTTAGTGTTCCAACCCAGCGAAATAGAAGAGAATTTTCTGTTGAAAAGAGTTGATCTTAGAATTGACTTGACTCCATCCCAGATACGCAAATTCCATTGTTCATGTGATAAAATTTCTTGGTTTGTAAGCGATTAGCTTTGTCTTTTTCAATGGTCCGGTTGAAACAATCAATGAAGGTTGCCGCGTAGAAGTTGCGGTGCAAAGGACTTGATGTATCTTCTGCAGACCAAACGACGATTTTGTGAATCATGTTGACGGCGTTCCTGTCGGCTTTTGCCCCAACCAATACATGGTTTTCAGGGTTGGTCTTTCAGTTAACTCATAAGACGACAAGGAGGATAGCTTATTTGCAAAGTTTTAACCAGCCAGAGAATCGACATTCTGATAAGCTACCTTTAAAAAGATGTGGTCTTCTGTTGGCCTAAATTTTTGGTAGCAAAAATGATGTTGTCCTGTTAAGGCACGTTGATGAGTGACCAGAATTTTCATTGTCTTCCGTGAAGATGTCGACGTATGCAAAGATCCAGCACTGAACAATTGCCCTTGGATGTGTGAGAATTGGCCATGGTCCTATGAATGTGTAGATCACGACTGGATGCTATCGGTATTCCATCACATACTAGAAACTTTTAAAATCCTTCTAGATGAATTAATATTACGTGCGCATCATGTTGAAGGGTGTTCTGTATAGTCTTTCAAAAGGTGCATTGCATCTTGTCATGTAAATAGAACAAAATTCTGGCACTTTGCAATGGACAACAAGAGACCAAGGAAAACGTAGGCTCTTTGCTTGAGACAAAGATGGAATTATTCGTGATTTTGTGCATTGCTCAAAATGATAAAATAGTTGAGCACTAAAATTAATCGATCAAAAGGAACAGTTTTCACAAAAATCTTTAAACTTTTGACCATAATGAAAAGTAAAACAGCTTTTTTATCGCATAATGCACGCTAAATTTGGGCGAGTGAATATTTTGACTGACGGGTTTTTTTTTCCTTCAAAATAAGGCATAGGCGTGGGCCTTGTAGCAGTAGCTTTGCTTGTTCTTCTATGGAGGTTATGCAGAGTAATGAAGAGGAGGAAGAGGTGAAAGCAAAAGGAAAGATTCTTAGAGTGAAATGGTGGTATATTACTGAAACAGCAACTTTCTTCCAGTGAAGGCGGCAATCCTGTAGGGAAAGGAGAACTGTTCAACTCTAACCAACAATTTTAGCGAGGCAAGGTTACTGGGAGAAGGTGATCAAGGAACCGTTTTCACGGGAATGCTGGAGGTGGGAAGAATTGTTGCCGTCAAGAAATCTAGTGGAACAGTCGCCAAATGTGCAGAAAGTGGAATAGTTCATTAATGAACCGATCATCCTGTGGCAGGTTAATGTTGAAATGCGGTCAAGTTCTTGGGGTATTGTCTTGAGATGCAACTACCCCTTACTTGTCCATGAATTTATCCCCAACAAGACACTTAGGGGGTGCATGACAACCATTTTGTTTCAGAAATAGTTTCTGGAACAGAAATATATATTTCTATTTCTATTTCTAGAAAAGTTTCTAAGCAAAACTAACCGTTTGATAACGACACAAAATTTCTACTCTAAAAATAGAAATTCGTTTGATAACAACACAAAACTTCTACTCTAAAAATAGAAATTCGTTTGATAACGACACAAAATTTCTTCCTTTCGGATAGCGGTGGACCGGCGATCGGCAAGGATGGACGGCCAGGCCGGCCGGCGGCGGTGGCGGGCGACTAGCAACCGGCAACGGCAACGGCGGCCAGCGATCGGCGACCGGAGGGCGGCGGCGGCGGCAACCGGCGGGCGGGCGACCGATGATCGGCGGCGGCGATGGGCGATTGGCGATCGGCGGCGCGGTGGCGGGCAATCGCAACCGGCGGCGGCGGGCGCGGCAACCGGCGGCGGCGGCGGTGGCGGTCAGCAATTGGCAATCGGCGACGGCGGTTGGCGGCGAGCAGCCAGCGGCAAAGCGGGGTCGGTGGGCTATCGATGGGCGGTGACGGCGGTGGCAGGCGGGCCGCGGCGGCAGCAGGCGTGCCACGGCGGCGGCGGGCGACCAGCGGCAGCAGCGGCGGCGGCAGCAGCGACCGACGGTGGCGGTGGCGAGCAACCAACGGACGGTGGTCAGCAGCGACGAATGAAGGACCGATTGACAAACGATGAGAAGAATTTTTATTTCTGATTTCTATTCCAAAAATGGAGAAGTAGAAAATTTTAGCTTCTGATTTCTCTTCCAAACCTATTTCGGAATAAAAATCTATTCCAGAAATTAAAAAAAAAAAAAAACTGAATAGGTTTATCAAACGGATTTCTCTTCCAGAAACAGGTCTGGAACAGAAAAACTATTTCTGGAACAAAAATTTTAATTATCATGCACCTCCTTAGTCACTATCTCCATGACCCAAAGAAAGAGCTGTGCTTTCATGGGAGATACGCTTTAGAATTGTTGCTGGAGTTGCCGGGGCTCTCTCTTACTTGCATTCTTCTGCATCAATACCAATTTACCATCAAGACATCAAGTCCACAAATATAATGTTGGACGAGAAGTACAGGGAAAAGATAGAGGACTTTGGGATTTCCAAATTTGTTGCCATAGACCAAACCCATGCAACAACGCAAGTGCAAGGAACATTCGGGTACCTTGATGCAGAATGCTTCTGATCATGTCAGTTTACCAACAAAAGTGATGTTTACAGTTCTAGTGTCGTCCTTGTGGAGCTTTTGACCGGTCAAAAGCCTATCTCCATGGTTAGGCCTGAAGAGTACAGAGGTTTGGCAACATACTATATACTGTTGATATAATAGTTATTTCCTTTTGCACGTGTTGCTGATTTGGTTTTTTCAGTTATTAGAGTTAGTGGAGTCGTGTGTGTTCGTTATCCTAGTTTTTAGGTGTTAGTGGGGCAAGTGCTTTATGCAGAACATAGATAGTTATGGTGTGTTTTACGTTATGTATTTTGTCTTTTGTAAAAGACTTGATGGTTCTGTACGTAAGATGAAGTTTTAGCCTCATCTCTCCTCCTTTTAACAATTTAACAGTGGTATCGAGCCGAGAGAGAAGCGTGAGAGAGTTTTTTTTTAAAAAAAAAAAAAAAAAAAAGAAGGTTTAGAAGTGAGATACTTTCGTGAAAAAATTGCAACGGCTATATTTCCAATGGCCACCGACAATTTTGTTCAACCAGCAATTCCATGCTTTGATGGTCACTATGACCATTGGAGCATGCTGATGGAGAATTTTTTACGATCAAAGGAGTATTGGTCGGTTGTCGAATCTGAAATTCAAGAGCCACCAACAGGCATGGCTTTGACAGATCCCCAGAAAGCAAAATTGGAAGGTAGAAAGTTAAAGGACCTGAAGGCAAAAAATTATTTTTTTCAAGCTATCGATCGTCCCATCTTGGAGATTATTCTTTGCAAAGAAACTTCCAAGGATATTTGGGATTCTATGAAGAAGAAATATAAATGCTTTGTTAGGGTGAAGCGTGCACAGCTTCAAGCCTTGAGAAAAGATTTTGAGACACTAGCGATGAAGGATGGAGAATCTGTCACTAGTTATTGTGCCAGAACAATGGAGATTAGCAACAAGATGCGATTCCATGGCGAGAAGATGGACGATGTCACCATTGTGGAGAAGATTTTGCGTTCCTTGACACCAAAGTTTAATTATGTTGTCTGCTCAATTGAAGAGTCGAAAGACATAGATGCGCTCTCTTTTGATGAATTGCAAAGCTCCTTATTGGTCCATGAACAGAAGATGAACAAAAGTTCACTAGTAGAGGAGCAAGCGTTGAAGGCTTCTACCAATACTCATTCCAACAATTTCAGAGGAAGGGGTAGAGGTAGAGGTAGAGGAAGGGGAGATCGAGGAAATAGAGATGTTGGTAGGAATTTCAAAGCCAATAATGATCAATTTCAAGGCAAAAGCAGAGGACGGGATCCTAACAAATCCAAGGTAGAGTGTTTTAGATGTTATAAATTTGGTCATTATGCATCTGAATGTTATACTAGGTTGCCTAATAATAAAGAAAAGACAGAGAGTTTAAATTTTGTTGAAGAAAATGAAGCATAAACGTTGTTGATGGCTATTCAAGATAAAAATGAGCGTGAGTCAGATATTTGGTATGTGGATACAGGCCGCAGTAACCACATGAGTGGAAGTAAGTCTTCTTTTTCTTATCTAAATGAAGACTTTCATTCCACCATGAGTTTTGGGGATCATTCTATTGTGAAAGTGATGAGAAAATGTGATATTAAGATAAGAACCAAGAATGATTTTGTGGAAACAATCTCTAATGTGTTATATGTTCCTGACTTGAAAAGTAACCTATTGAGTGCTGGCCAATTACAAGAAAAGGGTTATGTAATTACCATTCAGAGGGGTGCCTGTGAAATTTATGATTCTGTTAGAGGTGCTATTGCAGTTGTTCCTATGAGTTCAAATATATTATTTCCATTAAAGATTGAAAATATTCAGTCTTGTATGATGGCTGAAAAAGAAAGATCCCTCATAGCTGTGGCATTTTCGCTATGATCACTTGAGTTTTGGTGGATTAAAGACCCTCCAATAGAAAAACATGGTGACGGGTCTTCCTCAAATTACTGTTCCTTCCAAAGTCTGCGAAGAATGTGTTGTTAGCAAATAGAATCGTTCTCAATTTTCAAAAGAAAAGTCATAGAGAGCAAAAGATGTTTTGCAATTGGTGCATTCGGACATTTGCAATCCTATAAACACATCTTCTAATGGAGGTAAAAGATACTTAATTACCTTCATTGATGATTTTTCCAGAAAAACTTGGGTTTATTTTTTACAGGAAAAATCAGAAGTTTTCTCCATATTTAAAAGCTTCAAAGCTCGTATTGAAAATGAAGCAGGAAAGATCATTAAGATTTTTCGAATAGATCGTGGTGGTGAATATTGCTCAAAAGAATTTGAAGTTTTTTGTGCAGAGCATGGCATTCGAAGAAAGCTTACTGCTGCATATAATCCACAGCAGAATGGTATATCTAAGGGGAAAAATAGAACCATTCTCAACATGGTGAGAAGCTTATTGGCAAGGTGAAGAGTTCCAAAGACTTTCTAGCTAGAAGCAGTAAATTGGAGTATTTATGTTTTGAACAGAAGTCCAACTTTTGTTGTTCAGAATATGACACCTGAAGAGGCTTGGAGTGGGAGAAGACCGGCTGTAGATCACTTCAGAATCTTTGGATGCATCGCATATGCCCATGTCCCGGATGTGAAAAGAAAGAAACTTGATGACAAGGCTGAAAAACGTGTCTTTCTTGGTGTAAGTGAAGCATCCAAAGCATATAAATTATTTAATCCACTAACAAAGAAGATTGTGACAAGCAGATATGTTGTTTTCGATGAAAAGAACACTTGGGATTAGAATAGGCAGCAGCCTACCCAAGTTATTTATGACAATGATGCTGAATAGGAGCAAATTTCAGCACCTTGTATGCCCCCAAAATTCATCAAATACGACTTCTATAGCTGCTGGAATTTCACCAACAGGCTCTGAAGTCAATGAAGAAGAAGCCCAATCTCTTCGCCGCGTTAGAAGAAAGCTTGCTTGGATGGAAGATTATAAAGTAACTGGAATTAGAGATTCAATTACTCACTTTGCCTTATTTTCAAACTATGACTCTACAACTTTTGAGAGTGCTGTCAAAGAAGAAAAATGGCGAAAAACAATAGATGATGAAATTAATGCCATCAAAAGAAATGATACTTGGGAGCTATCCGATCTTCCGGATGGACAAAAAACCATTGGTGTAAAGTGGGTCTTTAAAACAAAACTGAAAGAAAATGGTGAAGTTGACAAATATAAAGCACGTTTGGTAGCCAAGGGATACAAGCAGCAATATAGGATCGACTATACAGAGGTTTTTTCTCCAGTTGCGAGACATGACACGATCAGATTGGTGGTTGCATTGGCGGCACAGAATTCTTGGCCTATTTTCCAACTAAATGTCAAATCGGCATTCTTGCATGAGTACTTGGAGGAACAGGTATTTGTCAAACAACCCCCTGGTTATGTCAATATTGGAAATGAGCATAAAGTTTATAGATTGAAGAAAGCTCTTTATGGGCTAAAACAAGCTCCTCGAGCTTGGTATAGTCGCATTGAAACTTATTTTCTTAAAGTTAGTTTTTTAAAATGTCCTTATGAGCATACGCTTTTTGTCAAGATTGGAGATAAAGGGAAAATGAATATTGTCTGCTTGTGTGTTGACGATCTTATATTTACTAGAAGTTGTGATGGCATGTTTGAAGAATTCAAGAAATCTATGATGGATGAGTTTGAAATGTCTGTTCTTGGTATGATGCATTACTTCCTTGACATAGAAGTCGTACAATCGGATGATGGAATCTCTATTTCTCAAAAGAAATATGTGGGAGAAAATTTGGACAGGTTTCAGATGAAGGATTGTAATTCTGTAAACACTCTAGTTGAGTTTGGCTTAAAGTTATACAAAGATCATGAAGGGAGGAAAGTTGACAGCATACTTTATAAACAAATTGTGGGCAGTTTGATGTATTTAACTGCAACAAGACCAAACATAATGTATTCTGTGAGTTTAATCAGTAGATATATGGAGAATCCTACACAAATTCATATGTCACCTGCCAAAAGAATCATTTGTTACTTCCAAGGAATTAGAGACTTTGGGCTATTTTACAGGAAGGGTGAAAAGTCTAGTTTGTTGGGATTTACTGATAGTGACTATGCAGGAGATCAAGATAATAGGAGGAGCACTTCAGGTTATGCTTTTATGTTTGGAACATGTGCTATTTCATGATCATCCAAGAAGCAACCAATTGTCACATTGTCAAGTATAGAAGCTGAATTTGTTGATGCAACAGCTAGTGCTTGTCAAGCTATTTGACTAAGGAGAATTCTTGAGGAGCTACAATTCAAGCAATCGGGACCTACTAAAATTTTTTGTGACAATAAATTAACAATAAAACTCTCCAAGAATCCAGTGTTACATGGAAGAAGCAAGCACATTGATGTGAAGTTTTATTTCTTGAAAGATCTTAGCAATGATGGAACAATTGATCTAATCTACTGCATGAGTGAAGATCAAGTTGCTAATATATTCACCAATGCCCTCAAGATAGGGTCATTTGTGAAGCTCAGAAGGTTACTAGGTGTTTGCACGGTGAAAAAAGTCAAGGCTTAGCTTAGTTTAAGGGAGGGATTGTTGATATAATAGTTATTTCCTTTTGCACGTGTTGTTGATTTGGTTTTTTCAGTTATTTAGTGGAGTCATGTGTGTTGGTTATCCTAGTTTTTAGGTGTTAGTGGGGCAAGTGCTTTATGCAGAACATTGGTAGTTATAGTGTGTTTTACGTTATGTATTTTGTCTTTTGTAAAAGACTTGATGGTTCTGTATGTAAGATGAAGTTTTAGCCTCATCTCTCCTCCTTTTAACAATTTAACATATACTTCCATGGAGGAGAACCATTTAGTTGATATTCTTGATTCTGACGTCTCGAAGCAAGGTAAGGAAGAAGAGATCATGGCAGTTGTTTTCCTTGCAAAGAGATGCTTAGACCTCAAGGGGAAGAGACGACCATCAATGAAGGAAGTAGCTATAGAGCTGGAGAGGATAAGAATGTTGCAAAATCCTTCCTGTGGTGTACAAAACCACAGCGACATAGACTTTTCAAGCAACAGCGTTGACTGGGATGATGTTTGGACATCCATGAGGTCAGATCTAGACGTGGATCTGATATCTTTTCCGGATGTTCATCCACTTCTAGTTATTGAATCTTGGCGAGGAATTATCCCACCAATGCGCACGTGGGCTGCCCGCCTAGATTGTCCTTTTCCTGGCGTTAAGGTCGTTATTGTTAGTTTTTAGGAAGAAATAAAGTTGTAGTATTGGTTGAAATTAGAGATTCACATGTATTCCATTGATTAGGAATCTTCTTTTCTTCGGATGTCCTATCCTTGTCTAATGAGGTGAAATTTACGTGCTGAAAAGTAAGGGCCAGCTTGTACTTGATCCGAAGAATAGATTCCTGGTATTTGCCATTTTCGGGGACATCTGTTTTCTCATATGTCTTTTGCTTTTCCCTCTGATATGGCACTCAATTCCTAGCTTCTTAGGTAAAGTTTAGGTCAATTGCCACTGTCACCGGGTCATCCATGGTGTTTTGTTTTCCACGCGGGCTTCTCCTCCTTACTTTTCCAAGACTTCAGCCTTTTCCTTTTGTCAACATTAAGTACAGAGAATACTATATACATAACGTCAGTCATCATCTACTCAGAAGTTATCTGAATTTTCTTTAGAAAAGAATCAAGTACTTCAAATATCGGTAATCTTGTATCTTGCCCCATGGAACTCACCCATTCAAGTCTCCTCTTGCAGCGGAGCAAGAAGTTCTTAATATATTGACGGACTGATGTTGAAAACTCCAGAGTGTCTTAGCCACAACTTATTTAATTTCTTTTGTCAATCTTCTATCTGTCCAGCAAAAGACATCTGGCTCAAACTCTGAAGGCTAAACAACCATTTGACTAATCCAATCCTGTAATCTAACTCTGTTGTTTGCCGCCCGAATCCAATCTTCGAGATCATAACTGCACAAGTATTATATGTAGTCCCTCCTTTCTATATGATGGTGCTGTAGAAGTAACTTATGTATGTGCCTTTGGCAAGAGTGGTCCCTTGGCAATTCCACTCCATTCTCTTGCTGACATTCCTACTGCACAACGCACCATCACAACCCATGGCACCTCGAGCAAAGCCCGGTTGCTCCCAGTGCCGAGGAAACGTTGCCATTCCTTTCCCATTTGGAATAGGAGAAAACTGTTATCTCTACAGTTGGTTCCAAATCAAAGGCGAGTTTGAGCGCCCGTTCCTGGCGAGCGTGGGCTTGGACGTCCTGCAGGTCACTCTGGCGACTTATGAAAAAGAACAAGACATCATTCGCGAAAAATAAGGCATCGTTCGCGTCCAATCTCTGATCATATACTCGAACTGCAGCGGTGTGGGAAATACCAAAGCTTCTGTTAGCTTGGAAGGGAGTTCATTTGTGTTCTCTCAGGTCAAGAACAGCTTAATTCCTTTTTTCTGTTAATTTTGTTTCTCGGATATGTTCTCTTCACTTTTTGAATTACATCATGTAAATAAGGCCTGCTACTTTCAAGAGATCGCAACCTATTTTTTTTCTTTTCCCAAAATATCCTTGATTTATTATTTTGTCAATATCATAAACGATCTTACATTCTTACTCTGATCGGGTTTCAAGATGTAAGAAGAAAAGAGCAATATGCACTTCCAATTGTCCATCCATGCTTAGATGATACTATTATATTCAATCATCAGACACCGATACTGAGCTCTCGGAGAGTGTCCGTGCTTCCTAGCTCTTAGCAAGGCATGATTGCTCCCAATATTCTAGAGATGAACAAATGCAAAGATTAAGAACTCCATACTAATAAATCTCTCCAAATTAGTATAAACAATCTTACAAAGATTTCAAATCTCGCAATAATTTCCCTCATATAAGTATAAACTTAATTGGCTGGCAGCACAAACCAAGTCGACGGGAGAAGCGGCAGTTGTAATCCCGAACCTGTTCTTTCTCTGATCGGGTATTCGGACTAGGTCCATTTGCATGTAAGAAGAAAAGAGCAATATGCACTTCCAATCGACTGTTAGAACAAGAATGAATCGTGGCTTTGGAGTTCCCGAAACAACAAAATAATGGATTCCTTTCATCCAGGAAAGGAGAAGGCGTCTATGCAATTGAGTACATGATTTCAACCTTCGCCAAGCAGACGAACAAGAAAGGAACGCAGGAATGCCCGCAAGCACAGTGCAGTGCGTACATGTGCGTGTGTAGATCAGTTCTATCTCTTGCCAAATAAGTAAAACTATCTCAAATGGGACAGAGAAGATAGGATTTATTTTTTCACAGTTACGGTAGATATTGATCCGGTCCTGTCCTTCTACTGTAACATGTATTCTGTCGTATGCCTCAATGACCACTATAACCCCATCCTCAAAAATGGGAACTTAGACCGGGAGCCTTGTACATCCATGTGCAAGCAAGCCTCTCGTTAGAGAGAGACTCAGGAGAACTTGAAAGACAGTCTCCTTAATGATGGGAACCAGACCTAGAGTTAACTCTTCAGGAACAAGATCTACAAAACCAAACTGAGGTCCAAATATCGAGATCAGCATACTTGGAGAGAAGAAAGGTAATCATAACTGTCTTCCTCGTAGATTATTGACAATCGTAGTCCGAAATTAGTAAGAACTATCATCCATCTTCTAGAACTTCTGTCCTTCCACAGATGCATCTGCACATGCAAGATGGAAAAGGCCCTTGAGATTCAGGACTCATACTGTTAACTGATGCTAAGCCTAGGCTAAAATGTCCAAGAGATCTCCATAAAAAGGTTTGTAGCAGCAGCTTGGCTTTGAGGAGCAGACAGGAAGTATTGAAAACGAGGCAGATTGGAATGCATTGACACAATAAACTGGTTTCAGAATCTAATACTCAGAGGTTGCTCCAACTTCACGTAAACTGTCACATAGTCACAGAGAGCATCCGACATACAACATCGAGATAGGGAAGGAGAAAACAAATCATTTTCCGGAAACAGGCTGCTCAAATGATTAAATTATACAGGCTTAGCAAGAATCTGAATATTATTATTTTATTTTTTTTACAGGCGCGTGCCCTCATTTGTCACCCACCCGCATTTTTTTACAATGAAATACGCGGATTTTCATTTTTTTTTTTTCGTTCCTGACATCTTTAAAACCATGCAACCATCAATGTGGATAATCACATAATACTGTTCAATAACTTTGAACATGTAAAATACTTCTTCGTTTTCAGATTTTGAAGGCAAATAGAAATGTGTTTAGAAGCTTCGAGACAGACTGAATTTATACCCCATACTATATTTGCTGCTACGATAATTTGTGGAAAAATCAATCTCACCCGACACCTTTTGATAAGAATCAGCCAATGGATGTAGGGTTATCTGCTTGTGCGGGTTTTCGTCAACGAGCACATTTACACCCTGGTCCTTCTCTATTGTTCACATTTATTATCCACAAAATAATTGGTGTTTAGCATTAATGTAGGACGGCTATTTACACTTTTCAGAAACGTTTTCGAAAAGCAATGTGAAAATAACATTCTCTTTGTTGCCAATGTATTACTTTTCTACCATATTTTGTGTGGCAAGGACTTTGGGACAATATATAAAGAGCTGGATGATTACAAAATTGTTAGTCAAACTGGAATGATTTTTCTTTTATTTTTTATTTTTAAATTTCCTGCTAGATATCATGAAGATAACTGATGTTACCAATCTGCACTTACACAAAATTAACTAATTGAATTGAGTTCACTTACATGATGAAAAAAAAAGAAGAAGACATTTTGGAGAAAAGTAATCCTAGTATTTCTTTGCGTTGGAGCAAAATTGTTAAGAAACTCAATAATCATGGGTTTGTCATATTACAACGATGGAAGTGCGTTGTAGCCGACTAACATCATATTTTGTTCTTCGGATTATGTATCAAGCCTATTTATAAGTTTTCTTGGTATGAGAACCACCGTTCCCGAAAACCAAATTATACCAAAAGCACATTCGTGCACCTCGGTGTACACCCAACTAAATCCATATGTGCCGCTCAATAGTGTTTACTCAGTACGCGCAAGTCTCATATGAGGAAGTATCTAGTTGAGTTTATTCCACAATGGTCATATTCGGACACCAACCACATTGGCCGTGTTGCCCAATCGAGGCTTTTTCATGGAGGTGGCTTTCTTTCAACGCCAGCCTCATAGGTCGTGTCACTCAATAACTATTTTCACAAGCTAGACATCTAGTTCGCTTGATGCTACAACACCGGCTGTATTGGTAGTCACTCAATTACTCTTTCCCAAGCTAGCTGCATTGGCCTCTTGCTGCTAACCCTTCAAGTCTTGACTTTTTCACTGCTCGTTTACGGAGTCCGACACTACCACTAGAGTCGCTGTCCTCACACCAGCTAGATATGGAAGTTTCGCCACAAACAACCACCAGACGTCATGTCTCGGCCGCTTAACACGGTTTAGATTTGTATTCAAAATTAAGTTAATATCTTTTATGCACCTTGAATTTGTGGGGATATTAGAGAGAATAAAAGCTGTACACATATGAGCCATTGTGGACCATATTTGTTAAAGATAACACACCAGGTCCTCCAACTGGCAGAAAGCTCTGAAAAACTATTCTCAGAAAGGTTGAACTGAAGGACAGAGACATAAAGAAACGCCAAAGCATCAACCACAGAGCAAAAGCTTTTCACTCTTCAGACAGCAACAAATTTTTGACGGCATCTTCGTAGTGGAATCTCTTTTTGGGGGCATCTCGGTACTGATATTGAAGAAGTGCATTTGCCTCGAATCTCTCGACGCTGCACTGATTTTCACGAGCTTCGCAACACTCGTTGCCAGACCATGCTGGTCGTCGAGCATCGCAATAAATTAAAGCGACCACTACATATTACGAAGGAAAGCTAACAAACCTCGTCGCTTATTTTCTCACTATTTAAAGATATATCTTGAGAAGTAGAGGCCGCAGTCCTTCATCTTCTGATCGCGACTTTGGTAAACTGGAAAGAGACTTTCCATGGGCGCCATTATTTGGTAGGGAGGAATGAGTAGAATCGACGATTCGTAGAAGATATTAATAAGAACGGTCGCTAGAAGAGGGGACTGGTAGTTAGAAGACCCGCGAAAGCGTGAAAAACGGTCGTCAGAACGCCTCCAAAGGCATGCTCGTGGTGACTTCTAGCGACTAAATGGTCGCTCCTATCGTCATTATCGACCAAAGATATTTATCTTTTGTTGATGATGGATATTTGTGAAGAATACTTCACTATGAGAATTTTCTTCAAGACTTGTAGAAGAGATAAACTATGTTGAGACCCCTTCAAAAGTTCATTAAAAAAACTCATTGCAACTCTTAGTTCGAAGTTTATCCTTGCCAACCATAAATTGATTGGAATTAGAAGTATCATCATGAACTACAAAAGTTATGGAAATTATCTTTGATATTTCAATTTAAAAGAACATGCCCTCAGTATTTTATTACGTGCTTGTTCATGTGCAATTTTCAAAAGTAAATATTTGAAGAAATATCTCCTAGGTCAAATATAAGATATCTTCTAATAGGTATCCCTACATTATTAAAAATCTTTCAAAATCGCATAATAATCCTCAATAAAATATATATGCATAAATAATCATTTTTAAACAGTTAATTTCAAAGTATATGTAAATATTACAAAATGATATTTGCCAAGATTTGATATTTGCTAACGTGACCGTTGAAAAGCAAACTAATGGATAAAGCTTGCACATGCGACGTTGCTCAATTCCCTGCGAGTTTTACCCACTGTAATTAACTTTGTCTTCATGGTTTTACTTTCACAGAGATATCGATAATTTTGTAGGTGATCACATGAATTGCATAATATATTTTCTGATTGCCTTTTTTATGGGAAAAAATGTTGAGAACTATTATATAGAGTTTTACACATCCCAGTTATGTGATACATGACAAAAGTGCCCGTCAAATTTGATTGTTTCGTCTTTTAATTACATCCACTAATATTTTTCTGAGGCAAAAATGTATCATCTTTATTTTTTAAGAAGATTTGTTGAAAGGCTTTAAAATTTGGGGAAAAAAACAATATATATGCGCCCTTATGTATCATGAGATCAATTTGGTTTTGGTTCATTGGCTGATACTCCATGTTAAAATTCTAATATTAATATAACATTTAACATTTGAAAATAATTAGACAAAGCAAGCAAAAAATTCCTAATGAGTAATGATCAATAGTAAAAGAATGATATAAGAAGGAAAAGTTCAATTCTATAGTAAAAAGTATAGAAAAAAAAAAAAAGAAGAGAAAATTCCAAAAAATGACTTCAAGTGTCATCATTTTTTTTAAATAATGGCTCCAAGTGGACCTTATTTCAAATAAAAGTTCGAAATGTCATCACTTTCCTAAATAAGAGCTTGAAATGGATCTTGTTTCAAACAATGACTCGGAGTGGTTATGTTTGTTTTAAATAAGAGCTTGACTTTCCAACGGTCAAGGATATTTTTTTATATTTTTCCTTCTCTTTCTTTTTTTCTAGTTCTTCTTCCTACTTCTTCGGTGGCTAGCCAGCCACCGACAATGCCCATAGAGGACTGGGTGAGGGTTGCCCTCTCTTGATCCGACGAGGGATGGCCTCACCCGAGCGAGGCGACCCTCACCCTAGGAGAGGTTGCCCCTCACAACTGTCAACAAGGTTGGCCCTCGCTAGCCGCAAGCTAGGCCACCCTCACCAAATCTGGCAAGGGTCAACCTACAAGCCCTTCCTTACGACTAGCGAGGACTTGACAGCCGTCGCCTGCTTCAGACAATGGTCGTCAAGCCCTCGCTCATTGCCAATGAGGGTCGCAGAGCCCTCGCCAGCCTTTGCTAGCGGCCGCTAACTGATGTTGGAAAAGAAAAAAGAAGAAAAGAGATGAAAATGCCCATAATCGATTAGAAAATTTAGTCAGTCGGTGACTTGCAAGGTAAGACTTTTATTTGAAACAAACATTACCATTTTAAACCCTTATTTGAAATAATTATGGCAACATTAGGCCTTTATTTAAAATATGATCCATTTCGAATCTTTATTTGAGAAAATGAGGATACTTTGAGTTCTTTTTTGAAAATTTTCCAAGAAAAAAAGCATAAAGAGAAATGGATACAAACTCCACCAATGTTGCGTTAAGGGGAAAAAAATCAACCGAGAGAAAAAATCAAATAGCAGAGTCAAGTCAATCGGGAAGAGGGAGACCCTAAATTGAGAGAGGCATCAATCAAAGAGAGAGAGGTACTAAGGAGAAAAAATCAAATAGTAGAGTTAACTCAATTGCCATAATTATTTCAAAGTATCCTCATTTTCTCAAATAGGAGGGAGGGAGGGAGGGAGGGAGGGACTAAGGAGAAAAATCAAATAACAGAGTCAAGTCAATTGGGAATAGGGAGACCCTAAACTGAGAGAGAGAGAGAGAGAGACTACCGGCAAAAAATCAAATGGCAAAGTCAAGTTGATCGGTAATAGAGAGACCCCAGACTGAGAGGCATCAATCAGAGAGCAAAAGCAAACGGTAGGAGCAGACTGTCAAGGATGAATCGGGAGAGAATGATCCTAACGATGCTGAAACCAGCATCCAAGATGCCTTTCGTTATTCTTGTGCTTGCTTTTGCTGCTGCAGCAGAATCATCTCCTCAAAGTCTGGCCTTGCCGGGCTGTCCGGACACATGTGGCAATCTGACTCACATTCCGTTTCCTTTTGGTATCGGACCCAATTGCTTCTTGGCTCCCCAGTACGAGATCGATTGCCAGCAAACCCGCGGCATCTATACTCCAGTACTTAAGAACCTCAGCGCGGTGGTGCTAGACATCTCGCTACCAGATAGTTCATACTCCCCACTGTCCCCAGGCCTCATTAAGGTCAGCCAGCCGATATTCTACTCCCATCCTAATTGTACGGCCAATCAGCAAAACGACCCCCCGGTGGACTTAGTGCACAACAACGGCACTTTCTTTTACTCCCGGCATCGAAATTATTTTGTTGCCAAAGGTTGTGACAGCCTAGCCTTAATGGTCAGCACCGAGGCGGTCGTAGGATGCAATTGTTCCAGCAAATCCGAATCATCACGGTGCTTTAATGGTACCACTTGCTGCTTTACTTCAATCCCCAATCAAATCACCAGCTACAGTGTAGAATTCCAGACTCTCAATGGCAGAGCCATAGCGACAGGGGGTGCAGGATGCAGTTACGCCTTCTTGGTCGAGGAAGCATGGTGGCTTAACACAGATTTCTACAGTTTACTACCCTCGGCCGTTCCGGTGGTGCTCGAATGGGGGATCAACTCCGATGATTTTGAGCTGCTGAGTAATAGAAACCACACAGGAAGCTCCGGCGGCTGCTTTTGGGACTTGTCGCCTATGACAGTATATTGTTCTTGCAATGAAGGCTACAAAGGGAATTATTATCTTCCTGAGGGATGCCAAGGTGAGATTAGAACGTCCACTTTTATTTTAAATCTTAGCCTTCATCTTTATCCGAAGCCAGGTTGGTTGACATGCAAGCTCTTAACCTACAAAAAACCCGTGACCATAATTTGAATAATTATATTGTTCAAATCGGATGATGGATGCTCAAAAATTAGTAATAAAGGAGAATCCAAGGACGAATTTGATTGCTAAATGTTCAGTCTGCTATATATATTGAACTGCTTGTCCTTTTTGCTTCTATCTTTGATCCCATGCATCATTTAATATTTGATTAGATGTCGATGAGTGCAAAGAAGATCCGTACATCAATTGCCGAGGGAAGTGTGTGAATCGACCGGGGTCATACACCTGCATAGACTATAAGATCATCACCATTATAGGTACATCACTGCCTGCTCCTTTTTTTTTTTGTCTATATACACACCAATTTCATATGCATGGATCCAGAAAAAAGTTACCATTTAATTATACATTCATAATCCGTGCTTTGAACAATTCCTTTTAGTTAATCGTGTTTTCCTAATCTATGCATTCAACAATTTGATTGTATTTTAGTTTTCTCACCCATCAATGATGCAAAGTATTTTTCGAATTATTTTGTTGAGCGAATCCTCCTTTTTGTCTTTCTCTCTTCAAAGCAAGGAGGCACTTGTTCAAATTAGTGGAAGCTAATTTGTTGACGATAAGGTGAAATTGGTTACCGAGAAGCAAAGAGAATAAAAACTTTCACAACATTATTTATTAGCACAATTCCCGTTGCCTTTTTTGAAACAGGGGTGAGCACGGGTATCGGAGCTATAGCATTACCTTTGCTTTCTTGGGGGTTGTACAAATACATCGTAAGAAGGCGAGTGGCAAAGCTCAAACGACAATTTTTCAAACGTAACGGGGGACTTCTATTGCAACAACACCTATCTTCTATTGAAGACAGTCATGTGGACAAAGGCAAGTTATTCACCTCAACGGAGATAGACACGGCTACGGACCATTTTAACGAGAACCGAATACTAGGTCGGGGTGGTCAAGGAACAGTTTATAAGGGAATGTTATTAGACGGAACGATCATTGCAATCAAGAAATCCAAATCTGTTGATGTAGGGCAAGTCGAACAATTTGTCAATGAGGTGGTTATTCTCTCTCAAATCAATCACAGAAATGTGGTCAAGCTACTAGGTTTCTGTTTAGAGAGTGAAGTCCCTCTTCTGGTATATGAATTTGTTCCCAATGGAACTCTCTATCACTATCTCCATGATCCAGATGAGGAATTTCCCTTATTGTGGGAAATACGATTAAGAATTGCCAACGAAGTTGCTGGGGCACTTTCATATTTGCACTTTGCTGCTGCCATACCGATTCATCATCGAGACATTAAGTCATCGAATATACTTTTGGATGAAAAGTATCAAGCCAAAGTGGCAGATTTTGGAGCTTCCATATCCCTTTCAATCGACCAAACACACTTGACCACAATGGTGCGAGGAACCTTTGGATACTTGGACCCCGAGTACTACCAAACAAGTCAATTTACAGACAAAAGCGATGTCTATAGTTTTGGGGTAGTCCTTGCGGAGCTACTAACTGGAGAAAAGCCAATTTCTCAATTGAGGGCAGAAGAGGACAGAAATTTAGCCTCGTACTTTGTCATTTCGATGGAGGAGAACCACTTGTTTGATGTTCTTGATAAGGAGGTATTAGACCATGGCGAACAAGAAGAAATTATTGCGGTGTCTAATTTGGCGAAAAGATGCTTAAACCCTAATGGAAGGTACAGGCCTACAATGAAGGAAGTGGCGATGGAATTGGAGCAAGTACAATCACAACGGAATCCCATGGACTTTCAGCAAAATGAAGAAGAGATCGATCGCATTAGAACTGGATCTATCCATGCTTCGGGTGCAATTCCCATGTTGATGCGTTCGGGAGCAGAAGTGGAGCTGACTTCAATGGAGGAGGATCAATCACTCTTATCGCCGAGATGAAGATGCATTCGGTTGTCTTTGTCCAAATTTCTGTAATATAAGATATTGCAATCTCTTTATTTGCCTTTGCACCTGAGTTGCAAAACAATGTTAATTATGCTAAGAAGTGCCCAGAAACAACATACTAGATTCATGAACCCTTTTGATTTACTCTTTGTATGTCTCGTATGAGTGATAGATTGCGAAAATTGTCTAAAAATTCCTAAATTTATTGCACTTTATATTAATTTTGCGAATCAAGTCTTAAACATTTTCACGTTTTACCAATTAAATTTATCCGGCCAATTTTGATTGTAAATCACTAACGTGGACGTCAACCGTTTTATGTGGCAAGGCCGTGAGAACCGCTAAATGGACTCAATTAGTAAAATATCAAAATATTTAGGACTGAATTAATAAAAGTAAAATAAATTTAAGACTTTTTGGATAATGTTTTGACCATATTATCTCCTCTTGATTTCTTGTTAGTTTGCTTTAACACTTCACTGGGCTTTACTATTATATCAAGAAAATAGCCCCCTTACCAGAATACTTCTAATAAGTTGTTTTAGAAATATTATCTTTCTATGTTGTCGTATAGGAATGCAAGTGCTCGGAACTTAGTTTCTGGGCACCCTTTTCCTGACGTGCGGACCCCTCAAGTGCCACAACTTTGGCCAAAGGAACACTTAAGTGCCATAACTTACGAAAGGTACACTTAAGTGCCAAAATCGGAGTAAAAGAGATCACTTGAATGCCATTCCGGCCAAAACGCCAACGTGGCGTTTTTCCAGCGAATCGCGCCCAAAACGACGCCGTTTTGCACGGCGATGTGGCCAAAACGGCGTCGTTTTGGATTGACGTGAAAAAAAATAAAAATAAAAAATTAATTAAATTGTAAATTAAATTTAGTTAAAATATTAAAAATTAATAATTTTAAAATTAAATTTAGTCAAAATAATTAAAAAATTTTAAAAAGTTTAAATTAAAAAAAAAAAAAAAAAAGAAAAGGCAACGTGGGGGAGGCGGCCGAGGGATAAGCCCTCGCCCGCCGCCGCCGCCGCCCCGTCGGCCAGGGAAGGGCGGCGACGGCGGGGGAGGGTCGGCCGGGGTCGCCGGCCCCGGCCGGCCGGCGGCGAGGGCTCGCGAGCCCTCGCCGCCGGATCCGGGCGAGGGCCGCGAGCCCTCACCGCCGGATCTGGGGGGCTCGCGGCCCTCGCCCGGATCCGGCGAGGGCTCGCGAGCCCTCGCCGCCGGGGGTCGCCGGGCCCCGGCCGGGGTCGGCGACCCGGCCGAGCCGGCGGCGAGGGCCCGCGAGCCCTCGCCGCCGGATCGGGCGAGGGCCGCGAGCCCTCGCGGGCCGGATCTGGGGGGCTCGCGGCCCTCACCCCGGATCCGGCGAGGGCTCGCGAGCCCTCGCCGCCGGTCGGCGGGGTCGCCGCCCTCGGCCGGCCGGGGCCCGGCGACCCGGCCGACCCTCCCCCGCCGTCGCCGGCCCTTCCGGCGGCGGCGGGGCGGCGGCGGTGGCGGGCCGAGCCCTCGGCCCGCCTCCCCCGTTCCCTTTTTTTTTTTTTAATTTTTTAAAGATTTTAAAATTATTATTTTTAAAAATATTTAACTAAATTTAATTTTAAAATTATTATTTTTAAATATTTTAACTAAATTTAATTTTACAATTATAAATTTAAATATTTTAACTAAATTTAATTTTAAATTAAATTTAATTAATTTTTTAATTTTTTTTACCACGTCGGCCCAAAACGACGTCGTTTTGGCCACATCGTGCAAAACGACGTCGTTTTGGGTGCGCTTCGCCGGAAAAACGCCACGTTGGCGTTTTGGCCGGACTTTGGCCGGAGTGGCACTCAAGTGATCCGTTTTTCTTCGAATGTGGCACTTAAGTGTACCTTTCGTAAGTTATGGCACTTAAGTGTCCCTTTGGCCAAAGTTATGGCACTTGAAGCGTTCTTTTGCCCCCTTTTCCTAACTGGCTTGACTATGGCTAATGACAATAATTCTTCAAGTCTCCAACGTTAAACTATCGACGTGCCAGTTGTAACGACCCAGGCCTCACTGAGTACTCACGGTTTTAAAATGCGTTATACAGATTAAAGGGACCCCAAGCCTTTATAAACTAGCCCAGGACTCTCCCCCTAAGCTATGTGGGATAGGAGACATGCTCTTAGCTTCACCCGTGTACTGCCAAAGCGATCTCAGTCCATCTCTTCGTATTGCCCCGGGTTTAGGTTGTCACATTCTCCCCCTCTTAAGGCACAACGCCCTCGTTGTGGTCCCCACACGCGATCGGGAGTCGGCTTTGATACCATTTGTGACGACCCGCCCCCACACATGGTTAGGACTCAGCTCTGATACCATTTGTGACGACCTGGGCCCACTGTGTAATATTGTCCACTTTGAACGCTGAGTCCTTACAGCTTTAAAACGCGTTATGCAGGAGCAGAGGGCCATCCCTCGGGCCTTCCCTCTTCCAAGCCATAATATTGTCTGCTTAGGAGGCACGCCCCACCGGCCCGTCCTCCTTCACGGCTTTGTTTTCAGCGTAGTGGAAGCGTATGTGAAACGCGTTATGCAGGGGCAGAGGGCCATCCCTTAGGCCTTCTCACTCCCAAGCCATAATTTTGAGAGTATTATGACAATACCCCAATAATTTTGGGAGATGGTGAGTGGGATCGGATTGAGCGGAAGTGATTCGTACGGTTGGGAGTATTATGGCGAATAGATGCCGAGATTACACACGTGTTGTTGCGGGCCAGGTTACGTCGGGAATGCGTACCTTGCAGATTGTCAGGGTAAAGCAACTTTGATTGTTGATACGTCGTGCGTCATTGAATCTACATTGTCTCCGATCGCTTGCAACTGATCTTCTGCTCCCAAGGTTGTTGTCTGGTGAAGATTACCCGTTATCAAGTTTGGAGACTTCATCATGACATTTTGATTTTGCTTGGAATTGGAAGAGTTTAGTGTTCCAACCCAGCGAAATAGAAGAGTATTTTCTGTTGAAGAGAGTTGATCTTAGAATTGACTTGAGTCCATCCCAGGTACGCAAATTCCATTGTTCATATGATAAAATTTCTTGGTTTGTAAGCGATTAGCTTTGTCTTTTTCAATGGTCCGGTTGAAACGATCAATGAAGGTTGCTGCATAGAAGTTGCGGAGCAAGGGACCACTAATAGTAGATGTATCTTGATGTATCTTCTGCAGACCAAACAACAATTTTGTGAATCATGTTGACGGTGTTCCTGTCGGCTTTTGCCCCAACCGATGCATGGTTTTCAAGAGTTGGTCTTTCAGTTAACTCATAAGACGACATGGAGGATAGCGTAAAGTTTTAACCAGCCAGAGAATCGACATTCCGCTAAGCAACTTTTGAAAAGATGTGGTCTTCTGTTGGCTTAAATTTTTGGTAGCAAAAATGATGTTGTCCTGCTAGGGCATGTTGATGAGTAACCAGAATTTTCATTGTCTTCCGTGAAGATGTCGCGTATGCAAAGATCCAGCACTGAACAATTGCCCTTGGATGTGTGAGAATCGGCCAGGGTCCTATGAATGTGTAGATCATGGCTGAATTGTTGCCGTCAAGAAATCTAGCGGAACAGTCGCCAAATGTGCAGAAAGTGCAGTAGTTCATTAATGAACCGATCATCCTGTGGCAGGTTAATATTGAAATGTGGTCAAGTTATTGGGGTATTGTCTCGAGACACAACTACCCCTTACTTGTCCATGAATTTATCCCAATAAGACACTTAGTCACTATCTCCATGACCCAAAGAAAGAGCTCGTGCTTTCATGGGAGATGCGCTTTAGAATTGCTGCTGAAGTTGCCGGGGCTCTTTCTTATATGCATTCTTCTGCATCAATACCGATTTACCATCGAGACATCAAGTCGATCAGTATAATGTTGGACGAGAAGTACAGGGCAAAGATAGCGGACTTTGGGATTTCCAAATTTGTTGCCATAGACCAAACCCACGCGATGATGCAAGTGCGAGGAACCTTCAGGTACCTTGATCCAGAATACTTCCGATCATGTCAGTTTACCGACAAAAGTGATGTTTACAGTTCTAGTGTCGTCCTTGTGGAGCTTTTGACCGGTCAAAAGCCAATCTCCATGGTTAGGCCTGAAGAGTACAGAGGTGTGGTGTTGACACCTAATTTTTGAAAAAATAAAATTGCATTTTGAACAAATAAAAAGAAAGAGGAAAATGAGGGGAGGATCAGTCTGATTTGGTTATGAATGGAATGTGGAAATTTTGATTAGCCATCTTTGCTCCGGCGTATATTCAAATCATAGTAAATGTGGAAGCAAATTCTCGATCAAATAAATTTGGTGAATAAAAAAAGCAATGAGTTTGATAAAAGGAAAGGAATTGAAACATCCAAGGAAAAATCAAGCCGATTGCAAGATTTTGCCCCAATTTGCAGATCATAAATTGAGACAACGAAAAAAGAAAGCTAAAAAATTGCCATGGAAGATGGTGCTCGGAGCCACTATAAAAGGGACCAAATTTTGTGAAAAAAGCGGGGGGCCACACAGCTAACATTCACGGCCGAAATCGAGAGAAAAAGGAGCTGCAACCATAGAGAGAGAGAGCGGCGAAAAGAGAGAAAAAAGAAGAAGGGAGAGCAAGGTCTTTGTCCCATTCCTTCACTGCGGCCCTTTCATCATCGCACCAGACCAATCGATCCCTCGTTCGGTGACTGTTAGGGAAATCCCTTATGATGTTTTGAAGATGACAAAATAAATCAAAGGCTACTAACATGTTTAATGGTTAAGTAATAGACCATGCAGATAATAAAACATGTAAAGGATATTGTCAAAGTCTCGAAGACGGCCGAAGACCGAACGTAACACATGTCCGAAGTATATTCGAAGATTTCCAGGACTTCGTGTCAAAGTCTCAAGACCGCAGGACTCAAGACTCAAAGTCCGAAGACCGTCGACTCAGATTTTAAAGTCTACTGGACCCAGATTGTAAAGTCTAAAGACTCGAGACTTTACATCCAGATTACGATGAATCGTAACTCAAGCCCAATCATACAACAGCTAGTGATCTGGTTTGGATTCCACATCAAGATTGATTTGATTGAAGACAAGAACTTTCTACACGAAGAAGCTTTACTTATGGAAACCAAGATTTCGTTTGTATGGGCGATCGGAATCAATTTGGGATTTTACCTTTGTCACTCAACGGCTACCAAATCTTCTAGATACGAGCTGTCCAATGGGTATATTGGAAGACGATTCTCCGGGATGCTGTCCAACGGCTAGTTTGGAAGTGGAGGAGTATTTAAGGAGATCATGGACCGATGAGCAAGTAAGAGACGGAGCGTAGAATTTATAATTCCAAAGTTTGAGCGACCTTCGATCATCAACTTGTCTTTGGAGAGCTTAAACGTTTGTAATCGTGAGAGAAATACCAAAAGAGTGACTTAGTGAGATAGTGTGATCTACTACTAAGTGTTTGCACTCGAAGTTGTAATCTCTTGATTGATTGCATAGTGGAATCCAGCCAAGAAGGCTGTTAGCGTGGGAGAGTGGACGTAGGCTTGGATTAAGCCGAACCACTATAAATCTCGTGTTCTTATTCTCTTCCCTAACTCCTTTATTTTACTTAAAGTTTATTATTCCGCATATATTTGCCAAGGTTTATTTCATACTAGCACTCTCAATTGGTATCAGAGCCAAGTGCTCGGTTTATAAAAGTGTGTTTACTTTTGAGTTAAAGATTCTTTATGGCTAGTATGTTGGCACCAGGACTTATGGAAGGGCAAAGCAACACAAGGCCACCATATTTTGATGGAAAGGAATACGACGTATGGAAGAACAAAATGAAAGCATTCCTAAGATCCAGAGATCTCTTGCAATGGGATGTTGTGGAAAGAGGAATCAACCCCATTGTTGCGTCTACATCAAATAAGAATGGCAAAGACAAAGAAAGCAAACCCCCGCTCCTATGTCTCGGATGGAGATGTCCAAAAGAGAAGCGCTTGATGCAAAAGCCATTTATTCTTTATATTGCGCTTTGTCTATTGCTGAATATAACAGAATCTCTTCATGTGAAACAGCAAAAGAAGTTTGGGATAGACTTCACGTTACATATGAAGGGACCGATCGTGTAAAAGAAACAAAAGTAAACTTCCTGCTCGGCAATTATGAATCCTTCAAGATGAAGCAAGGAGAGTCGATTGGAGATATGTTCGATCATTTTACTGAAATTGTAAATGGTTTAGCATATCAAGGTCAGCCAATTTCTTCTCCAATGAAGGTCAACAAACTCTTGCGAGGTCTCTCAAAAGATTGGAATCATATCAAGACCTCAATCCGGGAGACTCAAAGGATTATGCCACTTTCCGTTGATGAATTGATTGGCACTCTTCAATCCTATGAAGTGGAACAACTCAACGATGAAGATCCCGAAGGTAAAAAGTCCATTGCTTTAATATCTAATGCTGTTTTTGATGAAACAGACTCAGAAAATGACATGGACAACGAAGAACTTGCTTTTATGATTGAGAAAATCAAAAAGTTGAGTAGAAAAGGAAGGATATTCGATGGAAGAAGTCAATACAAGCATAATGGTCATAAAAGAATCATGAAAGAAGATGATGATCAAGAAAATATATGCTTGACGGCACATTCGAATCCGAGTCGACTCGGACATAGACTCGTAACTGCAGTCCGATTCGGACATAGACTCGAATCCGATGAAAAAATCGAGGATTGTCCTAAAGTCCCGGGAGACCTATCAAGAAAAATGGGTACCAAAGAAAAGATAAGTTATTTTTGCAGGATATAAAGAAGAAAGAAGAAAGAGGATTTGGTAAGGAATTTTTTATTCTCAATTTGATTTGGGCAATAATACTCATTATGCTTGATATTCGATATATCCTTGGTTGATTGAGATTTTATAATCATCATATTTTGCTTTATGGAAGAAAGAATCGTATGATTTATTTTTGTGATTTGTGAGTTAAGATTTGATTTAGTACGTGTGATTATTTGAGATAATTCAGATTATTTGGTTTAATTTTATGCTCTCAAATTGTCATATTTTGCAAAGTAAAAATCCGATTCTACGTTATACTAATTTTGCAAGATATTTTTTTTTTTTCTGAGATATTCAAGGATTTTATTCTCTCTAATTTTATTGTGCTTTGACTAAGTGAGAATTTATTTGTCAAAATATTATTGTTCATAATATTCTTTCTTTGAATACTCTGTTATGATGAATTAAGAAAGAATATTTGATTATGGAGATTTTCTATTTTACTCTAACGTCAAGGAAGGATCCAAATTGATGGATACCAAAAAGGGAAATGAGTTGATTGCAGGAAATTCTTTAAGGGGAGGATGATTGCGAATCTACGCAAATTTTGGTACAATCAGAAAATATCTCCTACGACAATTGAAGATATATTCTATCCAGGGGGAGAAATCAAATCCAAAAGAAAAGGAAATTAATCGTGATCATCTCAAAAAGGCAACAAATTGAGGGGGAGCTTTGATCAATTATGGAAAAATCTTTTTGAATTGATTGTGATCTTATTATGGATGGAATGAAAGGTAAATGTGTCAGAATTTATTCTACAAAATCCGGTTAGTGCATCTTTTATTACCTTTTATCATTGACAAATCTCTTATTGATATTATCATTTTATTATGACAAAAAGTGTACGTGAATTTCATGATGCATCCGTGATTTTTATTGAATATTTGCTGATATGATCGAAGTGAGCTATATTGCATATCTTTAATATTCGATTTACTTTATAAAAGCTGATTTTTGGAAATTGTGATTCATGCAAGATATTTGTTATCATTTTATACGTGAATCTATTATTATCGCTTTTTGATTATGTCAAAAGGGGAGAAAATATGAATATGCATATGTGCTGATTGGTTGATATGATATTATCTATGGCATAATATTGAGCTGCGATTATTTTTCTATATATTGTTATGCTCAATCTATTTGCTATCTTACGATATCCTTTGATTTAAAAGTATGTTTACAAATCTGCATATTCAGAAATTGTTTTGTCATCATCAAAAGGGGAAGATTGTTAGGGAAATCCCTTATGATGTTTTGAAGATGACAAAATAAATCAAAGGCTACTAACATGTTTAATGGTTAAGTAATAGACCATGCAGATAATAGAACATGTAAAGGATATTGTCAAAGTCTGAAGACGGCCAGAAGACTGAACGTAACACATGTCCGAAGTATATTCTGAAGATTTCCAGACTTCTGTATCAAAGTCTCAAGACTGCCAGACTCAAGAATCAAAGTCTGTTATATTTTAAAATTCCTGTCAAAGTCTCTAAATATATTGATGAATTATGTTTCAGTCTTAAGACTTCTCTCAAAAAGATTTCCGAACTGAAAAAGGAAAACTCAGCTTTAAAACAAAAGGTAAAATCCCAAATTGATTCCGATCGCCCATACAAACGAAATCTTGGTTTCCATAAGTAAAGCTTCTTCGTATAGAAAGTTCTTATCTTCAATCAAATCAATCTTAATGTGGAATCCAAACCAGATCACTAGCCGTTGTATGATTGGGCTTGAGTTACGATTCATCGTAACTGGATGTAAAGTCCGAGTCTTTAGACTTTACAATCCGAGTCTGTAGACTTTATAATCCGAGTCCGACGTCTTCGGACTTTGAGTCTTGAGTCCGCGGTCTTCGACTTTGACACGAAGTCCTGGAAATCTTCGAATATACTTCGGACATGTGTTACGTTCAGTCTTCTGGCCGTCTTCAGACTTTGACAATATCCTTTACATGTTCTATTATCTGCATGGTCTTTTCCTTAACCATTAAACATGTTAGTAGCCTTTGATTTATTTTGTCATCTTCAAAACATCATAAGGGATTTCCCTAACAATCTCCCCCTTTTTGATGATGACAAAACAATCTCTGAATATGCAGATTTGTAAACATACTTTTAAATCAAAGGATATCAGAAGATAATAAATAGATTGAGCATAACAATATATAGAAAAATAATCGCAGCTCAATATTATGCCATAGATAATATAATATCAACCAATCAGCACATATGCATATTCATATCTTCTCCCCCTTTTTGACATAATCAAAAAGCGATAATAATGGATTCACGTAGAGAATGATAACAAATATTTTGCATGAATCACAATTTCGAAAAATCAGCTTTTATAAAGCAAGTCGAATATTAAAGATATGCAATATAACTCTCTTCGATCATATATATATCATGAAATATCCAATGAAAATCACGGATGCATCATAACTTGCACGTACCATTTTTGTCATTATAAAATGATAATATCAGTAAGAGATTTGTTAATGACAAAATGTAATAAAAGATGCACTAATCGGATTTTTTGAATAAATTCTGACACATTTACCTTTCCTTCTTTTCATCACAAGATCACGATCAATCAAAAAAAAAATTCCAAAATTGATCAAAGCTCCCCCTCAATTTGTTGCCTTTTTGATATGATCACGATTCTTTTCCTTTTCTTTTGGATTTGCTTTCTCCCCCAATCTTCATAGGAGATATTTTCTGATTGCACTAAAATCTGCGTAGATTTGTAATCATTCTTGCCTTATTGAATTTCCTGCAATCAACTCATTTCCCTTTTTGGTATCCATCAATTTGGATCCTTCCTTGACGTTAGAGTAAAATAGAAAATCTCCATAATCAAACATTCTTTCTTAATTCATCTTAACAAAGTATTCAAAGAAAGAATATTATGCACAATGATATTTTGAAAAATAAATTCTTACTTAGTCAAAGCACAATAAAATCAGAGAGAATGAAATCTTTGAATATCTAAGAATATCTTGCATCATCACGTAAAACAGATTTTCACTTTGCAAAATATGATTATATCTGAGAGTATAAAATTAGACAAAATAATCTGAATTATCTCAAATAATCACACGTACTAAATCAAATCTTAACTCACAAATCACAAAAACAAATCATACGATTCTTTCTTCCATAAAGCAAAATATGATCATTATAAAATCTCAATCAACCAAGGATATAGCGAATATCAAGCATAATGAGAATTATTGCCCAAATCAAATTGAGAATAAAAAATTCCTTACCAAATCCTCTTTCTTCTTTCTTCTTTATATCCTGCAAAAGTAACTTATCTAGGAATTTTGTCACCAACTGAATATAACAGAATATCTTCTTGTGTCACAGCAAAAGAAGTCTAGGATAGATTACATATTACCTATGAAGGGACAGACCGAGTGAAGGAGACCAGAATTAATATTCTTCTTGGTCAATACGAAGCCTTCAAAATGAAACCGGGAGAATCTATAGCCGACATGTTTAGCCGTTTTACGAGATATTGTCAATGGACTTGATAATCAAGGACAGAAAATTACTGATCCTATGAAGGTGAACAAGTTGCTTTGAGAGGACTCTCCAAGGATTGGAATCATATAAAGACTTCAATACGAGAGACGCAAAGAATTATGCCATTATCTGTAGATGAGCTGATTGGAACTCTTCAATCTTACGAAGTGGAACGAATCAACGAAGACGAAGATCCAAGAGGTAAGAAATCCATTGCATTAAGATCTAATGATGATTCGATGATACTGATTCGAAGAAGATCTGGATGATGAGGAGCTTGCTCTTATGATAAGAAGATTCAGAAAGCTGAATAGAAAAGGAAGAAGGTTCAACTCAAGAAAACAAAGTTTTCAGAAACAGCAAACCAAGTTTGTTGATGAAGAACCAAACAAAGATGTAGTTTGCTTCGAATGTAAGAAAAAGGGACACATCAGACCCAACTGTCCTCTTCGAAGAAGAAGAGAGGAAAAACCGAAAAGTCTCGAAAAGCTCTCAAAGCCGAAACCCGGAGCGATACGAGTGTGAAGAAAGTGATGAGGAATATGCCAATCGTGTCTAATGGCACAATCGGACTCGACACTGGATCGGATTCGGACGGTGAATTTGAGGTAAGTGATTTTAAAATTCTGTCAAAGTCTCTAAATATATTGATGAATTATGTTTCAGTCTTAAGACTTCTCTCAAAAAGATTTCCGAACCGAAAAGGAAAACTCAGCTTTAAAACAAAAGGAAAATATTTTAGAAGAAAAAGTGAAAAGTCTAGACTTGAATGTTTCTACTCTTAAAGAGAATGAAGATAAACTTTCGAAAGAAAATGCTTTCTTGAAAACCGACTTATCAAATATTTCGAAAAAATTTTCAATAGGGTCTGAAAAACTCGAAAAAGTTCTTTCAGTTCAAAGACCTTACTTCAACAAGTCTGGTTTAGGAATGACAGCAGAAACAATCCATTTGATTGATTTTCCGAAAGTAAAAGAAAGAATCAAGAAAAGACCATCGAGAGAAGCGTACAAAACTCATTTCAAAAAGGTTTTTGTAAAGTCTGTAGGTCGAAATGCTCTAAGATGTTCAAAGTGTAACAGTCAAGATCACTTTGAAAAAGAGTGTCCTATGATCCGGAAGCTCGTTAAAAGGGTATGGCCTAATAATGCTTATCCTACTAACACCAAAGGACCCAAGAAAATTTGGGTACCAAAGAAAGCTTGAGACTCTCCTTTGATTACAGGTCTCTGTCAAAAAGAAGGTAAAATGGTATCTTGACAGCGGATGCTCAAGACACATGACAGGAGACTCAAATTGCTTTATAAAGATTGTTCAAGTAAATGGTGGAAAAGTTTCATTTGGTGGAAACAGCAAAGGAAGCATTGTGGGATTTGGAACTGTTAAAATTGGAAATCTCACAATAAGCAATGTTTCTTTAGTGGAAGGACTCAACTATAATCTTCTCAAAGATTAGCCAATTGTGTGATCTTTGGGTTCAAGATCTCTTTTCAAGAAGGCATATGTTGGAATAAGTAAAGACTCAACTCAGTCTTTCATGGGTCGAAGGCATGGAAATATCTACCTTCTTGATGTAAGACCAAATGAAAAGCAATGTCTCATCTCAATTCAAGATGAAGCGGTCTTATGGCATAGAAAGCTTGGACATGTCAACATGAAGCAATTAGCCAAAATCTCATCAAAGAAGCTTGTTCAAGGTCTACCAAAATTACCTTATCAAAAGTCGACTCATGCACACCATGTATTCTCGGGAAAACAGGTAAGAAATTCATTTAAGCATATAAAACATATCTCTACTAATCATGTTTTCCAGTTTGCTGCATATGGATCTCTTTGGACCAACAAGAATCCGAGCATTGGAGGTAAGAAATATTGTCTAGTAATTGTGGATGATTACTCTCGTTTTACCGGGTATATTTTCTTGCAAGTAAGTCGAAACCTTTTCGTACTTTGAAAAGTTTGCTAAAAAGGTTCAAAATGAAAAAGGATGTGCTATTTCAAGTATAAGAACAGATCATGGAAGTGAATTTGAAAACCAAAACTTTACAAAGTTTTGTGATAAATCTGGTTTTAATCATGTATTTTCCTCTCCATATACTCGAACAAAATGGAGTTATGGAAAAAAAGAATAGATCTCTTCAAGAAATGGCTAGAACACTTTTAATTGAAAGTAAAATTTCTTCTCGATTTTTGAAGTCTGTTTCAACAGCATGTTACATCATCAATAGAGTCTTTCTAAGACCCATTTTAGAGAAAAACCCCTATGAATTATTCAAAGGTAAGAAGCCTATTGTTTCATATTTTCATGTGTTCGGTTGCAAATGCTTTATTTTGAAAAATGCAAATGATCGAGTTGGTAAGTTTGAAGAAAGATCAGATGAAGGTATTTTCCTTGGATATTCTATGACAAGCAAGGCTTACAGAGTCTTTAACAAGAAAAGCCAATCGGTGGAGGAATCAATGAATGTCAAATTCCAAGACTCAACGCAAGTTGAATCCAGTCAGACTCAATATGAAGAGTCTGAACCAACTCCAGATCTTTCAAGACTTACAACTCAAGAAGCATCTCAGTCTCTGGAAGTCCAACATCAAGATGTTCTTGAAGATTCATCAACCAGGAAAACCAACCAGTAACTGGAAGCACAAATCCAGTCATCCTGAAGATCTCATTATCGGTGAAATCAATGAAGGAATCCGCACCAGATCAAAAAGACGTGAAGAATCTAGTCTTTGTGGCTCTAATCTCTCGAAATTCAACCAAAAAGCATAGAAGAAGCTTTATCGATGAAAACTGGATTGAAGCTATGCAAGAAGAACTCGAGATAGTTTAACATCAATGATGTCGGGATCGACATCTAAACCAAAAGGTAAAAGCGTTATTGGAACCAAATGGGTATTCGGGAACAAGATGAATGAGGATGGAAAAGTCGTACGGAACAAAGCCAGACTCGTGGCCAAAGGATACACGCAAGAGGAAGGAATAGACTATGATGAGACCTACGCACCAGTAGCAAGGTTAGAAGCTATTCGTCTATTATTTGCGTTTACTTGCTATAAAAATTTCAGGTTATTCCAAATGGACGTCAAGAGTGCATTTCTAAATAGATTCATCCATGAGAAAGTTTATGTGGAACAACCACCTGGATTTGAAGACCCAAAGAAGCCCGATTCAGTCTTTAGGCGAAAAAGGCCTTGTATGGTTTAAAGCAAGCACCTCGAGCTTGGTATGATAGGCTAAGTAAGTTCCTAATACGAACGGTTTTGTCAAAGGTAAAGTAGATACTACCTTATTTATCAAAAAGGAAATCAAAAGCTTTTTACTTGTTCAAATATATGTAGACGATATTATATTTGGATCTCCTAATGAAAGCCTATGCAAGAAATTTTCTAAGTCTATGCGGGATGAGTTTGAAATGAGTATGATGGGAGAATTAACATTCTTTCTTGGACTCCAAGTGAAGCAAATGAAGGAAGGAACTTTTATTCATCAAGAAAAATATGCAAATGATCTTGTCAAAAGATTTGGATTAGAAAAATGCAAAAAGACTGACATACCAATGTCATGTTCTCAGAAGATAGACAAGGATGAAGAAGGGAAGAAAGTAGATCAAAAGCTATACAAAAGCATGATTGGTTCACTTCTTTATCTTACTGCTTCTAGACCTGATATTTTGTTAAGTGTTTATGTCTGTGCTAGGTTTCAATCAGATCCTAGAGAATCACATCTCAGTGCCGTGAAACGAATTATCAAATACATTGCCTCATCTTCAAGCATCGGTCTTTGGTATCCAAAGAAAGGAGACTTTGATCTTCTAGGGTACTCAGATGCAGATCTGGCCGGTTGTAGAGTCGATAGAAAGAGCACTTACGGAACTTGTCGTTGCTTGGAAATAGAAACGATATCTTGGTTTTCAAGGAAACAAAGTACCGTGGCTCTTTCAACAACAGAAGCAGAGTATGTAGCTCTTGGAAGTTGCTGTTCGCAAATTCTATGGATCAAACAACAGCTACAAGACTTTGGCATTGAAGACTCATGCACAGAAATCAGATGTGACAACACCAGCGCGATCAATCTTACCAAAAATCCAATTCTTCATTCAAGAGCAAAGCATATTGAGATTCGACACCACTTCATTAGAGATCATATTCAAAACGGAGAAATCTCGATTCAATTTGTTGATTCAAAAAGTCAACTAGCGGATATTTTCACAAAGCCTTTGGAGAAAAATCAATTCGACGCTATCCTTTCAAGACTCAACATTTTGAAGCTTGAAAAAGTTAAAGTCTAAAGACTCAACAGTCCTTAGACTCTAATCTCTCAGTCTCGAGATCTTCAGACTCAGACATTCATGGCTATAGACTGTAAGTGGCTATTTTATTCGAACTCGAAAAGGTACGATTTTGTTGTTCAGTTACTATCTGTGTGTAAATCAAAAAACTTGTCTTTTCAAAAAGATTAATTTTGGCAGTTATTGATTTTGAAAAGAAATGTTCGTACACTTTCCCTGTGTCGATTGAACTTCATTTTTCAAAAAGTGAGTTAAATATATATATACAGCTTTTTCCTCAATCTTTGCTCTGATACCAATTGAGAGTGCTAGTATGAAATAAACCTTGGCAAATATATGCGGAATAATAAACTTTAAGTAAAATAAAGGAGTTAGGAAAGAGAATAAGAACACGAGATTTATAGTGGTTCGGCTTAATCCAAGCCTACGTCCACTCTCCCACGCTAACAGCCTTCTTGGCTGGATTCCACTATGCAATCAATCAAGAGATTACAACTTCGAGTGCAAACACTTAGTAGTAGATCACACTATCTCACTAAGTCACTCTTTTGGTATTTCTCTCACGATTACAAACGTTTAAGCTCTCCAAAGACAAGTTGATGATCGAAGGTCGCTCAGACTTTGGAATTATAAATTCTACGCTCCGTCTCTTACTTGCTCATCGGTCCATGATCTCCTTAAATACTCCTCCACTTCCAAACTAGCCGTTGGACAAGTATCCCGGAGAATCGTCTTCCAATATACCCATTGGACAGCTCTGTATCTAAAAGATTTGGTAGCCGTTGAGTGACAAAGGTAAAATCCCAAATTGATTCCGATCGCCCATACAAACGAAATCTTGGTTTCCATAAGTAAAGCTTCTTCGTGTAGAAAGTTCTTGTCTTCAATCAAATCAATCTTGATGTGGAATCCAAACTAGATCACTAGCCGTTGTATGATTGGGCTTGAGTTACGATTCATCGTAACTGGATGTAAAGTCCGAGTCTTTAGACTTTACAACTGGGTCCGTAGACTTTACAATGCGGGTGTCTGTAGACTTTACAACTGGGTCTTTAGACTTTAAGTCTTGAGTCCGACAGTCTTCAAACTTTGAGTCTTGAGTCGCGGTTTTGGACTTTGAGAAGTCCCGGAAATCTTCGAATATACTTCGGACATGAGTTCCATTCAGTCTTCCGGTCGTTTTCGCACTTTGACAATATCATTTACATGTTCTATCATCCGCATGGTCTATTACTCAACCATCAAACATGTTAGTAGCCTTTGATTTATTTTGTCATCTTCAAAACATCATAAGGGATTTCCCTAACAATCTCCCCCTTTTTGATGATGACAAAACAATCTCTCGAATATGCAGATTTGTAAACACGCTTTTAAAGATATTAATTTAAATCAAAGGATATCAGAAGATTGCAAATAAATTGAGCATAAGAATATATAGAAAAATAATCGCAGCTCAATATTATGCAATAAATAATATCAGCCAATTAACACATATGCATATTCATATCTTCTCCCCTTTTGACATAATCAAAAAGCGATAATAATAGATTCACGTATAAAATGATAACAAATATCTTGCATGAATCACAATTTCCAAAAATCAGCTTTTATAAAGTAAATCGAATATTAAAGATATGCAATATAGCTCACTTCGATCATATCAGCAAATATTCAATAAAAATCACGGATACATCATGAAATTCACGTACACTTTTTGTCATAATAAAATGATAATATCAATAAGAGATTTGTCAATGATAAAAGGTAATAAAAGATGCACTAACCGGATTTTGTAGAATAAATTCTGACACATTTACCTTTCATTCCATCCATAATAAGATCACAATCAATTCAAAAAGATTTTTCCATAATTGATCAAAGCTCCCCCTCAATTTGTTGCCTTTTTGAGATGATCACGATTAATTTCCTTTTCTTTTGGATTTGATTTCTCCCCCTGGATAGAATATATCTTCAATTGTCGCAGGAGATATTTTCTGATTGCACCAAAATTTGCGTAGATTCGCAATCATCCTTCCCTTAAAGAATTTCCTGCAATCAACTCATTTCCCTTTTTGGTATCCATCAATTTGGATCCTTCCTTGACGTTAGAGTAAAATAGAAAATCTCCATAATCAAATATTCTTTCTTAATTCATCATAACAGAGTATTCAAAGAAAGAATATTATGAACAATAATATTTTGACAAATAAATTCTCACTTAGTCAAAGCACAATAAAATTAGAGAGAATAAAATCCTTGAATATCTCAAAAAAAAAATATCTTGCAAAATTAGTATAACGTAGAATCGGATTTTTACTTTGCAAAATATGACAATTTGAGAGCATAAAATTAAACCAAATAATCTGAATTATCTCAAATAATCACACGTACTAAATCAACTCTTAACTCACAAATCACAAAAATAAATCATACGATTATTTCTTCCATAAAGCAAAATATGATGATTATAAAATCTCAATCAACCAAAGATATATCGAATATCAAGTATAATGAGTATTATTGCCCAAATCAAATTGAGAATAAAAAATTCCTTACCAAATCCTCTTTCTTCTTTCTTCTTTATATCCTGCAAAAATAACTTATCTTTTCTTTGGTACCCATTTTTTCTTGATAGGTCTCCAGACTTTAGGACAATCCTCGATTTCTTCATCGGATTCTGAGTCTATGTCTGAATCAGACTCTGGTTCTGAGTCTATGTCTGAGTCAGACTCAGATTCTGAATATGCCGTCAAGCATATATTTTCTTGATCATCATCTTCTTTCATGATTCTTTTATGACCATTATGCTTATATTGACTTCTTCCATCGAATATCCTTCCTTTTCTACTCAACTTTTGATTTTCTCAATCATAAAAGCAAGTTCTTCGTTGTCCATGTCATTTTCGAGTCTGTTTCATCAAAAACAGCATTAGATATTAAAGCAATGGACTTTTTACCTTCGGGATCTTCATCGTTGAGTTGTTCCACTTCATAGGATTGAAGAGTGCCAATCAATTCATCAACGGAAAGTGGCATAATCCTTTGAGTCTCCCGGATTGAGGTCTTGATATGATTCCAATCTTTTGAGAGACCTCGCAAGAGTTTGTTGACCTTCATTGGAGAAGAAATTGGCTGACCTTGATATGCTAAACCATTTACAATTTCAGTAAAACGATCGAACATATCTCCAATCGACTCTCCTTGCTTCATCTTGAAGGATTCATAATTACCAAACGCATCTTTTTGTTCAAAAATTGTTCCCCGGAACAGAAACACATTTTTTTGTTTCTGTTCCCTGGAACGAAAAAAGAACAGAAACGTTTGGTAACCCTAAATTAGTGAATCACTAACTTCCATGGAATTTTACGAGTCTGGTCAGTAAACCACCCACACTATAGAGAATCCACCGACATTTCAAATAAAATTAGCAAAGTATCGGATCCTTTCCAAATTTTTCGAGTGTGTAGCTCATAAGTTATGAACCTGCAATGAGTTTACCTACATCTCGATAAATTAATAAGTTACCAGCTCCTTTCACATTTACACTTGTGGTCGCTAAGGGCCTGTTTGTTTTCGTTTCTTTTTTTTGTTTTTAAACACTTTTTCTGTTTTTTTTTGTTTTCGAGAACAAAAGAAACGTAAACGCGTTTGGACGCGTTTCTGTTCCTTTTTTTTGTTCTTTTGTTCCCAGGAACAAATGTAGAACAGAAATAAGAAACAAAAATTTTGTGTTTCTTATTTCTGAAACACAATTGAAGAATAAAAGAGAAACAAAAGAGGAACAAAAGAGAAACTCTCGTGTTTCGTTTCTATTTCTTGGTCATTCCTTCGAACACCGCAGCCTCTCCTCCTCCATCTTCTCCACCGCCGTCTTCTCCGGCGCCTCCCACTCTCCGGCGCCGACAGCCGCCTCTGTCTCGAGACCATCCGGCTTCTCCACCGTCGTCCTCTCCGGCGCCGACAGCCGCTGCTCCTTCACCAGGTGAACCTGCTCACTCCTCTTCTTCACCGATTGACAAGGCCCTCGTAGATCTGGGCGATGGCTGGTCGGAGCTCGAGCGGCTCGAGCTCCGACCAGCCATCGCCTGCATCTAGGGCACCTTTGCTCGCGGATTTGCGGCGGCGACTCATCCGCTCGCTCGAGATCCGGACGAGCATGCTCGCCCAGATCCGGCGAGCTACGATGCCCTAGATCGAAAGTTTGGTTGCGGCGAGCCCGCTCGCTTGCTCGCTTGCTTGCCCGCTCAAGCGAGCGGACGCCGCGCTCTGCTCGCTCGCAGCTCGCTCGAGCGTGAGCAGCAGCAAGCGTCTGCTCGCTTGCTTCTCTACTCAAGCGAGTAGAGCAGCAGGCCCTGCTTGAGCTGCAAGCGAGCAGAGCAGCGAGCCCTGCTCTGCTCGCTCGCTGCTGCTTGTTCATCCACTGAAGTTGCAGATTCATCCGAGGTAAGCAAAACGAAAATCCTTTTAATAGCATCCGATGAGGCGAGGGCTTCTGGTGTCGAAATACACTCTCGACAACGAAAGTTCGGGGCCAGGATGCATTGCAATCTGAAATGATTTTTGAACTTGGATGGGCTTTGTTCTGCAATTTCGTATCTCTGACCTCCTTGCGCATATGCCTGAAAATGAGTTTGTATATGTGCTTTTTGGTGCTTGATGCCTTCATGAGAGTTGAAGATAGTTCGATTAGCTTTTTAACGAGCTATAGCACATCCCGATCTGAGATCATTAGCTACCTGAAATCCTTTTCGAAAGTTAATAAGGGATTCTGGAAAACTAATACATAACAGTTTACTGTTATACATTGACTCGGCCTTGTCTGTTTTCCGATTCTCTACTGAATTTGGTGCTTCAAATTCCTAGATTGGTGCTTCATGAAAGTTGCTTGAACTATCCTTGGCTACAACATACTGATTTTTTTAGATTTTCTGGAGTTGATATGATTTGAAAAATGTTCATTAAATCGTCCTTTTATCCTGGCTATGGCTTGGTTGTTGTTTGTCTTGGATGAACTGTTAAACATGCTCTTTTAGTCTCGAGATCTCTGTGAAAGTAACTGTATATTCCATGGACTTTTCAATAATATACGGATTGCATCAATTGACCTTTGTTCTCCCTATCAATTGCATACTTGAAACTATGCTGCAATCTGTCAATGTTGCTGAAATATTGATCGCTAGAACAACAGGTTCAGCTTACTGTTTTTTGTGTGTGTGAGTTTCTCTGTATGGATTTTGATTAAGATGTTTGATCCTAACACTCAGACCTAAAATTAGCTACTTTGTTCCTTTTTTCGGGTCTATCCTATACATACTTTTGTTAATGTGAACCGAGAGTATTTCCATGTGATTGAGTTTCTCCGATATCTTTGGAGCTGGTCCCTTTCGTGTAAATCACTTGATATGAACTGGTAGATGATGTTATTAGGACTTAATGTCTTCTAGATAATTGTAATAGGCATCTCAAGCTTTAAAATGACATATTGCATGCCTGAATCGACCATCATTTGCCATGTTTAACATTTTTTTTTCTAATCCATTCTGAAATCTGGAATTTGCCTTGGTCAGAAATGCATATTCTGTTTTTGGGTGGGCCTGATTGTCTGCCACTTTCCTACGACCTTTTGAGCATAGATTTTGAGGGTGATAAGATCAAAAAAAAGTAAATCACGTGTGGGATGGTCTTGCTCTATTGTTCTCTTTTTTTTTAAGCAAAGTTCTGTTGTTTGATAATTGATATTAGATATCCACCATCAAACCAATTTCCAACATTAATCACTTTGCCCAGTAGCTTATTTGTGTTCTATCGATCCAAACTCTGTGTGTTTTTGTTTGTAAAGACGTCCAGAGTTATGTTGTTCTTTAAGCTTGGCTGATTATCTTGTTACTCGTGTGCAAGTTGACACCATTGTCAATGAATCATCTCTTTGAAGAGTACATGGTACAAGTGCCAACATGTGATGCTTGATTGTGCATAATTTTAGAGAGCTGGCGTGGATTCAATGGTTCCATCGTCTTGCTAACTTCGATTTGTGGCTCAATGCAGGAAGCAGAATCAGCAACTGTTGAAGCAATATCAAAGCCGAAAGTTGGAAATGTATGTTTGGAGAGGACCTCCAGTCTATTTGATAGTATTTTTGCTTAGGACAAGGATTGCAAATAAAATGGCGATGGATCATAATATGCCTCAGATTTCATGACTTTGTGTTTCCGACTTTTGTAATTTTGTTTTTAAGTACTCACTTATCAAATTCAATGTGATGAAGTTGAACAATGAACTCTATTACTTAATTATTGTGATGTTATGTATGAAAGGGTCTATGTAGAGATCTATAAGATATTCCTCTTTTAGCTAGCTCTTATTGTACAAATTTTACTTACGAAATTTTGTTCCAAGTATACACATGATCATGTTGAGAATATTTGTCTTCACGCACCATGAACAAAATTAAATTGATGAGCATTTCATTAAAGTGATAATGCAATACCAAGTTTATACTTTATTTAAAGAAAAGGCACGTGACAAAAATTTGGTACAAAGTTTATTTATAAAATTTTCCTCAAAGTATGCACTTATAACCATGTTCAGAATGTTTGACTTTACTCACCATGAAAAAAATTAAATTGATGAGCATTTTATGATAATGAGAATTCAAAACCAAGTTTACACTTTATTAAAAAAAAATAATTGGGAAAATTTTGGTATAAACTTGAAAAATTTTCTTCCAAGTAAGCAAATATGGTCATGTTTAGAATGTTTGTTTTCACTTATTATGAACATAATTAAATTGATGAGCATTTCATGAGAATGATAATTTAATACCAAGTTTACATTTTATTAAAAAAAAACTTGAAAAACAAATTTGAACATAAATTTTTTGCGATTCAAACGTGTTTGTTTTTTTTTCTATTCCGTAAAATGAGAAAATTTGTACGATTCTACCAAACGTGTTTCTATTCTTTTTCTATTTGAAACAAAAATTTTATATAGTTACAAACGCGTTTTTTTTGTTCAAAAATTGTTAACAAACACTTTTTTCTATTTTCGTTTCTTGGAACAATTTTTAAATGGAAACGTTACCAAACGCACCCTAAACTACCGACGCTAGGACGAATTTGCCCCGGCATCTCAATCAGTTAGTAAGCTACTGGTTTCCTTGAAATTTTTTAAGTGTGATTAGCAAAGTACCATTTATTAGAAATTTATTACAACTATGGTTAGTATATCATGATGAATTTACCAACGTGCAAAAGAATTAATGCATCACAAACTTGATAAATGTTGTTTGTAAATTAAATAGCATTATGATGAAAATACTAACGCTCAATTGGTTATTGATGAACTTCTTTTAAAATTTAGTAGTTATTTGCCAACATCTGTTACTAATTTAACTTTATATGCATGTCAAGAATATATCAACATGTCAATTTCTTTGACACTGTACTGGCGTGGTTGATAAGTCGCAAACATTATAATGGTTTTACTGATGTTCAGATGATTATTTATGAACTCTTGTTTAAGAAGTATGATAGTTATTTATGGATTATGCACTTTAGGTTACTATTAGTGTGATAATGATCAAGTATAAGACATACTATATTTACATAAAGTAAGCAAAATTATTTAACAATATTTTGATCGCAATGAAAATTAATATTATTTGAAAATATGATGATTACATTCAACAACCCTCTGGGGAAAATTTGGTGCCGAGATGATTTGAAATGAAGAGCTGCCGATCTTTTCTCCCATAATGTACGCTTGTATTGTGTGCACCACCCATGTGATAATAAAGCGTTGACTTAAATTGCAAGAAACTCTGCTTCTTTTCCTATGATCTTGGGTTCAAAATTTAATAGAGCACTCTAAAATAAAATATTGAAAGAAAAATTATACAAATAGTCTCTAAAATTTGATTAAATGTACGGTATCATCTCTAAATTTTTAATTTGTTCAATATAATTTTTGAACTATTAGCAAATGTTTAATATAGTTCTTAAATTTTTTATTTGTTCAATTTGTTGTATGAAAGTACTTAATGTCATTGTTGCATTGATCCAGGTTATCGAAATCTACTGATATGACCTTTAACCTCTTAATTCAAGTTTGAATGGTGGACCAAAACAAGTTACACATAAATTATCCATAGAAGAAATTCATCTCAAATTAGAAAAAAAAAAAAAAATCACGTGAGATATATAAAGTCCCTCATCTATTTTCTTTTCCTTTTCTAATATAGACGGATAAATAGATAGGCACGTCAACTTATCATATTTAAAAATCCGACTCAGCATATAATAATCAACATTATCAAATAACGTCCGATTTATCATTTGAACAATTAGAATGGCTAAACCTTTCAATTTTCCTAATTGAATCATAAATATTTTCACGTTTTATCAATTAAGTCTATCCGGTCAATTTTGATCAGAAATCATTGAGAATGATACTAACTATTATACATGGCATGACTATTGGACAATTTTTAATAATATTATAATATTTTTTTTACCTTTCTTTTCTTTTCTTTTCTTTTCTTTTTTCGCCCGTTTTCTCCTTTTTTTTTTGTCTTTTTTCTTTTTTCCCTTAACAAGGAAGTACTAAAATAAACGGACGAAGTTGCTAACAAGCGCCACTCGCTGAATTTACCTTTTGCGAGTGTCATCATTCACGTGCTTTGCATCCACTAACTAGTCATCCTTCCGTGCTTGCAGAGACCGAAAAGATACCATATATAGGATTTTTCCGCCGTTCGTTTAGAAAAGTGGAAACAATCACAACAAAATCAAAGAATATGTAAAGTCGGGGCCCTTTCATAAAGATCGAACACGAGTCTCGCAACAGACAGCTTTCCAGGGGTCAAAACCGACATGACATGTTTCAAACAAAGGGTTGCTTGCATCCTGCTAGTTGATGTCTTACGCGAAGGAGTCGGGCTTCTCGTGCGGGCAGATAGAAGAGACACAGATTTGCATGAGTTCGAAACTACCAAAGTCTACTGAATTGTCAACCTGCTGTGGGGGCATCACAATGATTTGTTGGACGGGATGCCCGAGAGAGCTACCCCTCCATTTGCCCTGACGAAGCTCTTCGTTTGCCTGGCGTCAATGCTAAATCGAGCGAGCGGTGCCACCGTACCGAAGATGGGAGATTAGCTTTACACGTGCTTTCACCTAACGCGCCCCCTTCCCCACAACAGCCGAAAAAACGAGCCCTCCTCCTCTTCTATCCTTCCTCGCCTTCGATGGACTCGACGGTCGAATCGAAAAGGACCCTCGACCTTAAAAACCCCGCTGTTTTTTCGAATCAAGAAAGGGGCCAGAACCTTTGCTGAACTACGTCCCTTCCACGGCTGGCAATAGTCGTTGTTAATTCATCGTTTGAATACGTTGTCGAACCCACGCTACGTTTACTCTAATGATCATGGTCATAAATGTCGCTCGACTTGCGATGATCTCTAGGCTATCTTCTTCTGATTAGTTTTTGTTTTTGTTTTTTTCTCCAAATAGAGGATTAGGATTCAGTGCAATCCATTGACGCTGGTAGCTCCACGAATGCTGTGAAATGTGCGGAACACTCCTCTTGACTTGTGCGTTGCAAGGACCACAAGAGATTTGCTCTGCACTTCATCCGACAGAAATCCAACGATGGAGATTTAGTTGGAGCATTGGCCCATGTCTGGCTTGTCTCTCCTCCTCCTCCTCCTCCTCCTTTTTAATTTTTCGCTAAGGACCCTTCAATCGCACTAGCCAAAGCGCACACGCTCGCATTCGAAATAACAAAAATTGAACGAAAAAATTGATCCAAAACTGTAAGGAAAGGGGGATTATGGAAGGTTTGATATTCTATGTCCGCACGAATTTACCGAGAATTTCTTTTGTCAGATTGCAAAAACAGTTGAGTTGGCAATTCCATCTTTCAATTATATATATATATATATATGTATGTATAATCACAGACTACCCAGGATTATAGAAATACTAAATAAATGAAGTAAAATAATTATATCCTAATCCGCACAGATTACCAGCACCGGCAGGAATCACGTGCCTTGAGAAAATTCCATCAATAAAAAGAAAGAAAGAGCAAAGTTCACAATTCTTTAATGCTACCCATATATAAAGCAATAAAAAATTCTGTCCTTTATAGCATATTGTAGTAGTGCAGATGGTTCGTTTGAAGATCCCAACCGAGGTGTTAGGTTGGCCTCGTGGGGGGTTAGATTTATCTAACAAAATCCCCAATATTCCCTCTCGGAGACCTACATGCGAATGCATAATGCAGCAGCCTGTCTGGTCCAAGAGCTGGAATGGTAGGTACAGAGTAAGATTGCGTTCCTTGATAACTAGCCCTCATATCAGGTCAAAACCACACGACCCGCGTACGCTCGCTTGCTCCTTAAACTCGAGCGCTCGCATTAAACGCTCTCGCTTGAGGCTTGTGGGCGCGCCCGTGGTCCACTGAATTGTCCATTAGCATCATCTAGAACAGTTCTAAGGAAACGGAAACGGAGGGACATGGGGTCGGCAGAGTATCAGCCGTTGCTGCTCGGGCTCGACTCTCACAGCCGGATACCGGACCTGTCGTCGGTGGCTATCGAGGAGTTCCTCGAGCACCGCCCCGTCGCGCTCCGGTGGTGGCCGCGCCTTGTGGCATGGGAGTCGAGGCTGCTCTGGCTGCTCTCGGGCTCGTCTATCGTGACGTCCATCTTCAACTACATGCTCAGCTTTGTGACCCTCATGTTCACTGGGCACTTGGGTTCGCTGGAGCTTGCGGGGGCTTCCATTGCCAGCGTGGGCATTCAAGGTCTTGCCTACGGGATTATGGTAATGCATATGTGTCCTTTCATTGTTTTAACTTGCCGCGCTTTATGTACCGGAGTTACGGTGATGGAAATCCATGTCTGCTCGTGATATCACGATTCGAGTTCCAATTCTTTAGTTGGCAACAATCTCAAGTTTAAATCTTGTTGTTTGTTCTTGGGTTATGTACTAGGATGATGATGCTGTATCAACTCTTGTGCCTGCACATATCTGGCATTTACACCATTTTGTACTGCTCTGCCTTTCTATGCCTTCTTTGGGAAAGTCGATAGATAGTAATGACTTGATGCCGTGAATATAGTAAACGATTGTGTGAATATCAGGCAGAGACATGCCGAGAAGTTATCGAGTTAGACTCATTCATGGAATGTAGTGATGAAATAGACCTAGTGCCGAGCCCATTTACGATAGATTAATTCAGTAAAAATCTTGACAATAGTCACTGAGCCTTGTCTATGCTCTGTTTCATTGTCTTTAAATGAGTCCTTAATGTGATCTTTAAGTACATATCCAAATGAGTACGGGCAATAATCTCTCCCATTTATGGAACACTTACCCAGGTTTGTTTGTGATTCCAATGGACAGTTGGGAATGGCTAGTGCCGTGCAAACCGTCTGTGGCCAAGCCTATGGTGCAAAGAAGTTAGCCTCGATGGGCATCATTTGCCAAAGAGCCATAGTCCTGCACGTGGGAGCGGCTTTCCTGCTCACATTCTTGTACTGGTTTTCCGGTGATGCACTGGTAGCGATAGGCCAATCAGAGAGCATTGCCGAGCAAGGCCAGATTTTCGCACGGGGCCTAATCCCCCAGCTGTATGCGTTTGCAATTGCGTGCCCAATGCAGAGGTTCCTCCAGGCACAGAACATAGTAAACCCTCTGGCTTACATGTCTGTTGGGGTATTCCTTTTGCACATCCTTCTCACATGGATTGTGGTCTATGTGTTGGACTACGGCCTCATTGGGGCAGCTCTGACCTTGAGCTTCTCCTGGTGGCTCCTTGTGATCTTAAGCGGCCTCTACATTGTCCTGAGCCCTTCTTGTAAAGAGACATGGACCGGCCTGTCGATGAGGGCATTTAAGGGAATCTGGCCTTATTTCAAGCTCACTGTTGCTTCTGCCATCATGCTGTGGTATGTGAGTAGGACTGGTCACCATGTTCATTAAGTCTTTGATCCACCATGACCTGACGTTTTTTTCTTCTTCATGTAGCTTGGAAATATGGTACTTCCAAGGTCTTGTGCTCATTTCAGGTCTCCTTCCCAATCCCACCATAGCGTTGGACTCCATATCAATTTGGTAATGCTGGCAAAACTGTTTCTTCTTTTGTTGTGGTAATCCGAATTTGCTTTTTTATTGACTCAATGATGCTTCTCGCTTTCAGTATGAACTACTTGAACTGGGACATGCAATTTATGCTAGGGCTAGCTGCGGCCGCCAGGTTTGTCACTCCAAACATAGCTCCAAATAGTAGTAATGATATGGAGATGCTTTTGCAACAATTATGACCATCAGATTTGCACATTCTGCGACAATAAGCAATATAACAGTGCATCTTCGTATAAACTTCCGGTAACTATGTTGGCTTGCTAATGAATTCGGCTGTCAATTGCAGTGTCCGTGTAAGCAATGAGCTTGGGGCAGGTCATCCTAGTGTGGCAAAGTTTTCGGTTTTGGTTGTAACTGCAACCAGCATTCTCATTAGTATAGTGTTTTCAGCGATTATCCTGATATTCAAGGTAGGATTGAGCACACTCTTCACATCCGATACTGAAGTTATCGAAGCAGTTTCCGAGATAACTCCTCTGTTGGCCATCTCTGTTTTCCTCAATGGCATTCAGCCCATACTCTCAGGTAACTATTGCTATGAATGCTGCAATAGCTGTTAGCGAGGCAGTCAATGATCTCTCATTAAGTAAATGGTATTTAACTGCTATTGCACTTGATTTGCAGGTGTGGCAATTGGAAGCGGGTGGCAAGCCGTGGTGGCCTACATCAATCTAGCCACTTACTATATAATTGGTCTCCCCATCGGATGCGTTCTTGGTTTCAAAACTAGTTTAGGAGCAGCGGTAAAATCATATCTCTCTCTCTCTCTCTCTCTCTCTCTCTCTCTCTCTCTCACATATAATCACACATGCTCATGGTAAGTGTTCTTCATTTCAGGGTATCTGGTGGGGAATGATTGTTGGGGTTCTTCTACAGACAGTAGCCCTTGTAATATTAACTGCCAGAACAAATTGGACTGCTGAGGTAGCTGTAGTTCTGAATGGTTCATCTCATCTGGTTTCATGTCATACATGGACACTGATACCTAATTCTCTGCTTGTCTCAGGTCGAAAAAGCTGCAACTCGCCTGAAGAATTCGGCAAATGTGGAAACATTGGACCTGGTTGATGACATATAGTGGTTGCTTATTTGATCTCCATTCGGTTTCCAGCATTTCGATTGTGGTTCCCGCATTTTTTTTTCTCAATGTTAGATAATGGAGGGGTGAAATATTATGATAGGCTTCTTTTTATCATTTTTGCTTATCGTGTATATATGAGCCCAGATTTGGAAGAGGGAAGGGAACCCTTTTCTTGTAACGGTTAACATTTGTGATAAGGAGCCTTCATATATTTCAATCATTCGCATTGTCGTAATCAGGAGACTTCGCTCATCTCCATTCTTTCACTAGAGGACACCGGGGAACACCTGATCACTACATACTGCTTCAGGTCCGGACGATCTGATTGTTCACTTGTGCAGAATGGGGAAAAGACCAAAAGCAAATGATTTGGGGCAGGCAGCATGTGCAAACTCCTACTAGATGATGAAAAATCGATGCCATAGGAGAGAAACCAGTCTTTTTTATGCATCATTGTCACAGAGGATGTCGAGCACCCGCGACGCAAGTCCGATCCGATAGGATAAAATTGCTCTGACAGAAAGAAATGAAACAAGTTTCACAATCATATCATAAAATATCCAAACAATGAGATGCGACTGACCACAAATGCACAGAAAAATCAATAGTCCTGCTCGAACACTTGGTCAATGCATTTACTGAGCTGGTTCATGGTTCATTCATTGATAAGCGGTTGAACTCCCGTGCACGTCCTTTTCGCGAGCTGAAGAGATTGTCTGCATCGAACCTTAACAGTCGCCCACTCCCATCCGCAGATAAGAAACCGACACTTCCTTCATTCGTGCCGTTATGCTCAACTATTCGGTTCGCTTTTCTTCAGTCCCTTTGTTGCATTTGCCGAGGAAGCAGATGCTCTGTTGCTTGAAGAAATTACAGGGAAAAGTGTTAAAAAAATCCTAAACCTTTTGTATTTATGCCAATTTAGTCATAAACCTTTTTTTGGTGTCAATTTAGTTCTAAATATTTTTATATTGTGTCAATTCAATCATTTCTGGCTAATTTTGGCTAGATTTTATTGATTGGACGCCGGCCGGCTAACGTGGACCTAATCAATCTTAATGTGGATAATTTTTAATAATTTTTTTAATTTTTTTTTTTTTTTTTTTTTTTTTTTTTTTTCCTTCTCCTCCTCCTTCCTCCAGTCGGTCGTCGGCGACCAACCAAAGGCGACCGCCAGTGAGGTCAACCTTGCCGGCCACCTCGCCGGTGGCCACGAGAGCAACCTCACGCCGGGCGATGAGAAGCTAGCTCGAGGCCGCCTAGGCCACGAGGGCAACCTCACACCGGGTCGGGAAGGTTGGCCCTTGCCGAATCGGCAAGGTGGGCGAGGCTCGACCCTTGCCGCCCAAGCCTCAAGGGCGGCCTTGCGCTCGGATCTAGCGAGGTTGAGCCTCGCCCATGGCCAGCAAGGCTCAACCTCGCCAACTCGGCGCAAGGCCACCCTCGAGGCTTGGGCGATGAGGGTCAAGCCTCGCCCATGGCCAGCGAGGCTAAACCTCGCCGGCTCGGCGCAAGGCCACCCTTGAGGCTTGGGCGATGAGGGTCAAGCCTCACCCATGGCCAACAAGACTCGATCTTACCAAATCCGGCGAGGGCCAACCTCGCTAGCCCGGCACAAGGCTACCCTTGCGGCCTGGGCAGCCTCGAGCTGGCTTCTCGCCACCCAACGCAAGGTCGCTCTCACGACCACTGGCGAGGTGGCTAGCAAGGTCAACCTCGTCAGCGGTCGCCTCTACCCGGTCGCTGGCGACCAATAGGAAGAAGGAGGAGGAGAAGGAAAAAAGAAAAAAGAAAAATTCAAATAAATAAAATATTATTAAAAGTTGTCTACGTCAGTGCCGATTAGGTCACGTTAGCTTGCTGATGTCCAGTCGGCAAAATCCGACCAAAATTGGCCGAAAATGACTTAATTAGCACAACGTGAAAATGCTTAAGTCTAAATTGGCACCAAAAAAATATTTATGACTAAATTGGCACAAATATAAAAGATTTATTACTTTTTTGACACTTCTCCGAGAAAGTACAAGATTGTGAAGATTAAAGCAACTATGGAATAGATAAATTCAATAAAAACAACGTAATCAGATTTGTTCATCGCTTTGACGGCTAATCTCGAAGGGCGTTAGCTGATCACGCATGGATGTAAATATCTAGCACTGTGTTCCTAAAGCAAGGATGTAATCTAGCAAGCTAATAATGCTATAACGACAACACGAGATTAAAAGATCAGACCGGCCATATCAATGGGAAGTTGAATTGTATGAACTAATAACGTGCGTCCCACCAACTAGTCAACCCCTACATCTAAAAGGTCTATCGACGTAACCAACAAGTCAACCCCCACATAGAGAGGTCAATTTACTATGAAAAATGTTGCAAATAGTCCTTTTAAGCTTCTAAATTCTTTATTAATTAATATGATCTCTGAATTATTAGTAAATATTCAAGGTAGCATTTCCGTTAAATTTCAAAATTGATGAGTCTAACATGTCCATCTTTTTATCCATCTACTTTTAAAAAGGCACCAAAAAAATTAGGCCGTTAGCATGGCTATCATTATTTGATGACATGAATTATTATAGCCTAATTTGAGATGATGTCTTACTTGGATGATTCATATGCAACGTTTTCTTGTTGTCTAACGTTCAATCTTAATGAATTGCAAGTCACATTAGCAAATCCCCTTAACTTAAGTTACCGGAAAAACATCTTCACATTGTTTAGGGACTTGATTGAACATTTACTAATCATTGAGGGGCTATATGATTGTACATTAAATTAAAATTTATGGACCATTGGTGTTATTTTTCCATTTAAATCGATGTATAAGAATCCAAAGCTTCAAATATGCAACTCTTCGGGCAATTCACGGCAATTTCTTTATTTTCTATGTCTTTGAAATCCAATGGACTCTAGAGAAACTTCTTAGGCTGGACCACAGATAATGATCGCCTTGTACTTCCATTGCTGATAAATCATCTGTACTTTTGAATTTAAGACGAACTTTTGAGTAATTGAATAATGTTCGGTGGATGAAAATGAAATGCCTTTGAATCCCAGATTCATGCAGCCCCATCGATATGAAGTCGTTCGATTTGGTTGTCACGTTTTCTCCGCCGTGATCACCGTCATGTTTACTTTGAAGAAAGATGATGCACGGTCAAAATGGGGTGGCTTGACCCGGAAGGGAAGATGCGGAGGCCACCTACCCCCCACACCCTCCGATGTTGGTACGAGATTGTGAGTCTCCTCGGTTCATGTGGTGAAGGGGGTCCGAGCAACAGTGTCCTCTACTATTTTTTGTGAAAGTATACAGAAAACATAAATGAACAGGCAATGAGTGACACCTTAAAGAATCCTCATTTGGTGAAGGTGGTCCAAGAAACAGTATCCTGTACTATTTTATTTCAACCTGTTTCCTCGTTTTAAAAGAATCATATTAGAAACATATATAACCAAGCAATACGTAATACTTTTTAACAGTCCTTGAGCTCGAGACTACATAGGCGGAGTATAGTGACCTGATTTTGAAATTGTATCACAACATTCATGCGAAAAATTTAAATTGTAGCTGAAGAAAGACAAGTGAAAAAAATTAAAAATAAATAAATAAAACATTGTAGATCCTCTAGACAGGCACTTTGAACAGTGTAGATGTATCGTCTGCTTCAGTAGATACCTTGAGGGCGACTAAATGTAGCGGTGTCAGCACTAACCGTCTGTATGTCTGCTCCAAAGAAAGGTGGTTAACCTTCAACCTCAAAAATGGCAGCCCCAACTCCAGAAAAGAAAAAAAAAAAAAAAAACCTTAAACCTCATTTTGCCCCCTATCTGAAAAGGCTTCCTGAGACCCTTAACCGAGCGAGTTCTGGTCTATTTAGCTACGGTGTGCACCATCAAGTTTTCTTCATCACGAAGGATCATGGGCTCAGCAGCAGCAGAGCAACAGCCGTTGCTGCTCGGACTAGAGCCTCAAGGTCGAATCTCCGACTTGTCGTCTGCCACAATCGAGGGGCTCCTTGAGCATTCGATCCCGCTCCGATGGTGGGCACGTCTAGTGGCCTGGGAGTCGAGGCTGCTCTGGCTCTTATCCGGCTCATCCATTATCGTGTCCATCTTCAACTACATGCTCAGTTTCGTGTCGCTCATGTTTGTGGGGCATTTGGGCTCGGTGGAACTTGCCGGCGCCTCCATGGCTAGCGTGGTCATCCAAGGTCTTGCTTATGGCATAATGGTATTTGCCCACCACTCTTAAAGTTCATTGAATTTATGGCTGCCAGTTCAATAACAATCACAGTTCAATGCTCATTATTTGGTTATGCTAATGGTTGCATTCACTTATCTGAATTGTCTGACATCACAAGCATATTGTCCAGTCTTTTTGTTGAAAATTCTATTAAATAATATCAAGCCATAATGCCGGTGTTATTAAATATTCCGTTGATTCACGAATCATGTGAAACAAGTCATAAACTTTACTTTTGTTCCGATATCATGCAGTTGGGCATGGCCAGCGCGGTGCAAACTGTCTGTGGCCAGGCTTATGGGGCAAAGAGGTACTCAGAAATGGGCATCATTTGCCAAAGAGCTATAGTTCTGCACTTGGGAGCAGCTGTCCTTCTCACCGTCATATACTGGTTCTCCGGCGATATCCTCCTGGCAATTGGACAATCTGAGACCATCACTGAGCCAGGCCAGTTATTTACGCGGGGATTGATCCCTCAGCTATATGCATTTGCCCTCGCCTGCCCGATGCAGAGGTTCCTTCAGGCACAGAACATAGTGAACCCTCTGGCTTACATGTCCGTGGGGGTCTTCCTCTTGCACACCCTTCTCACATGGATTGTGGTCTATGTCTTGGACTATGGCCTTCTAGGGGCGGCCCTGACTCTGAGCCTCTCGTGGTGGATTCTCGTCCTCCTCAACGCTCTTTACATTGTCCTGAGCCCCTCTTGCAAGGAAACCTGGACTGGCCTGTCGATTAGAGCTTTCACAGGAGTTTGGCCTTACTTCAAGCTTACGGTTGCTTCTGCAGTAATGCTTTGGTAAGATCTTGTTGCAGAACTGCTTACTACAATCGTTCAGTCTTTTACATTGCCATGGTTGAGCAAGGTTTAGTTGGGCAGGTCGCAAGACAAAAATTTGCAATCTGCCCCCAGGGAACCATTCATATCTCGAACATTGTTGCATACACTTCTAGTCTAGGGTCAGTTGTAGTTTCTATCAAGAAACCTATTGTTCTTCTAAAGGACGTAGTTGTCATTGTTTACTGCTCCTTGTAGGACTTTTGGAAAGGAATTTACCCTGAAGAATGAAAAAGTGAGGCCTTTAGATAGTTTAGGACTGATTAGAAACTCTCAGGTCATGTGTGCTGGCGAAAGGGGTTTAGCGCCTCTGTTCAATTTGGAACAAAGTTTCTTCTTTCTATGACACCAGTACTATGTGGAAGATTTGCTTAAATTTGAAAGTGAGATCCTTAAAAAATAGCCTAAAGGACAGCCTTTGGAAAATGGAAGATTGAAAAACCATCTTATCTTAAAATAGAAATAAATAGAGATCCTGCCTCACAGCTGGTGAAGTGAAAATAGATTCAGTTGTACTCTTACTGTTCTTGAAGGTTTGATTAAGGGTAGTTATGCACAGCCAGGAACCAACTCTTTTATGTTATGGTCAGTTCCGCTTTCGAAAACTTCTTTCGAACAGGAAACTGACCAATCATGTTCCAATCCAGCTGGAAACCCACACATCAAGGGCGGTTCCAGTTGGCTCTGTGGATTTAATGTGCCCGAATGCCTAACTGTCGCAAAAGTGATCTTAGTTCCATCTGAATGCAGCTTGGAAATATGGTACTTCAATGGACTGGTGCTCCTGGCTGGTTTCCTCCCCAATGCTACGATAGAATTGGACACGATGTCCATCTGGTACGTCAGCTTATCATTCTTCTTCTATTGGACATGCTAGCTTCATCCTTCTAACATGATGTTTACCCTCATTTTCAGCATGAATTACTGGAATTGGGATTTGCAGTTCATGCTGGGGCTAAGTACAGCGGCCAGGTCCGTCACTTCAAAAGTTACAGATTGTTGAATGACATTTTAAATAGTTGAATAATGTTCGCTTTTGGTTGGCAATCTCCTTAATTTTTGCTAGTATCATTGCCTACTCTTTTTGCTGGCCACACGAACTGCAAATAAATTGATGATAACTACTGTCACTACGCTCTTCATTCAGCTGGTGGATTAGTATGATCCCTGTTGTACTGCTGTCAGCTTACAGATGGTTTGGTGATCAAATGCAGTATCCGGGTCGGTAACGAGTTAGGGGCAGGTCATCCAAGAGTTGCGAAATTTTCAGTTGTGGTAGTGAATGTGACCAGTATTCTCATTAGCATAGTGTTCACTGTGATTGTTCTCATATTCCGGGTTGGTTTGAGCGAACTCTTCACAAGTGATGAAGAAGTCATCGATGCTGTTTCAGAAATAACTCCTCTGCTGGCCATCTCTGTCTTCCTGAATGGCATTCAACCCATACTGTCAGGTAACTGATGTTGCATCAGGCATGATACAGAATTGTAATTGCTGGCATGCCTTGTCAATTCATGTCCGCATTCTTTTGGTCCTGATCCATGTAGATAATAAAACAGTACATTCTTGAGAAGTGCAATAATTTGTGTTCAAATTTTTCAGTTAAACAAGCAATGTCATATCAAAGTTATCTCTGTCCTAATGTTTTTTTCGACTGTCTAATGTGTGTTGTCTAATCTGGTTATGTGCAACATTATGAGGCCTGGCACTTGATGTGTTAACTAATCAAATCAATGCCAAATCAAAATTCATGCTTCATGAATCTGCAGGTGTGGCAATCGGCAGTGGTTGGCAAGCTGTCGTGGCATACGTAAATCTGACAGCTTACTACATCATAGGTCTCCCCATAGGATGTGTTCTTGGTTTCAAAACTAGTTTAGAAGTGGCGGTAAATCAACAATCTCTCTCTCTCTCTCTCTCTCTCTCTCTCTCTCAAATGCTTTTTGATCTTCAGGGAATCTGGTGGGGAATGATCATTGGGGTTATACTGCAAACAGCAACCTTGATCATTTTGACTGCAAGAACAAATTGGAACAAGGAGGTAATTCCAGCTTCACATCACCTCACATCTCCCTCATTTCCCGAATATGGCAAACACTGAATGAATATGCTTTCTCAGGTTGAAAACGCCACGGCTCGTCTGAACAGATCGGCAGAGTGAGACGGACGAGACTTGGTTGGGAAACAGAGAGGCGCATTGCATTCTAACTAACTCTCATTCTGCCATTTCACATTGCTACCATCCCTAAACGTAACAAGGAGAAATATAGCCCGTATGAAGGACCTGATCCTAATGAAGCAGTACTGGGCAGCCAACAATATTCGTGATCATTAACTGATCACAAACCACAAGGATTCCCAATTCCAGGCCAAGACTTTGGAACCTCACTGTATTTGTATTGATCCTGTTGACGATCCAATCCAATTACGTGGTGTTGCTCAAAACTGGAGAAAAACAATTTACTGGATTTCTTCATCATATAGAGAACATGCGGCATCAACTAACAGCAGTTTATACATCTTTTCAAAAGTTTTCGGCAAGTACGTCCTGTAACCCTCTTTTCAAGTGTTTCCTATTGTATCACGTGGTCGAACTGTTGTGCCATGAACAACAATGAGATGTCGTTCCATTCTGCTCAGTATCCTTGAGAACATCAGGTGCACTCAGGGCTGATAACATAGAAAAGCACAGATAGAAAGAGGCATTCCGCTAACTGATCTTTCTAGGATTAACCAATATGTTACAGAACAATCAAACATCAGAACTGATTATCCGTTTAACTTAGATACCGTACCATTACAAATGCCGTGTCTGATGAATTACGTAGCTTATCAAAAGTACAACCCCTCGGGTTGTGTACTTAAGAAGGACAAACAATCGATTACTGCCAATCCAGAATAATCAATGGAATTCCTCCCATCCCAGTTGCAATAAGAAACTTGGAAGAACAGCAAAAAAGGGAAGATAAATGATGAGACAAGTCATTTTACCAAAAAAAAAAAAATTGATGAGACAAGTCATGCAATTCATACATCAGGTCTCGTTCAACCTAGCAACGGAAAAGTGGACTAATCATTCTTCGTACTCGCTCTGTTCAATTCAAAATGCGGTCGTTTAGTGAACTTGGGGATATCATGCCTGGACATTCAACACTGTTTGCGTCAAGCAACATGACAACAATAATAATAACAATTAATGACAGATTCATTGATGAACAAAACTGGTTGACCACTCCATTCTTTGCATGCCACAATGCTGCTTCCTCCATTTACACGCTCATCTTTGGCGAACACCGAACTAGTGACTCGTGCCTCCGGTCACCAGACATTGTTCTCCAATCTTGGTTCACAAACATGGATCCCCTATACTGTACAGTACGTGAATTTCAACCTCAAATTAATGAAAAATGTAAATTTTATCAACGTCCGAGACCTATCGAGACACTTAGAAGAATGAGGTGCAAATGAAAGATCCAATCCAAGTCTCTCCCTTTACACCCTTACAATGACCCACGAAATAAGTCAATTTGATACCATTCATTTGAAAATTGCAATAAGTGCGAAATTACATGTTGACACTATTGTCCTTATAGCGAAGTGGCTCTGGAACACGAGAAAATATTAGGTACGTCTGGTGTTCCAGCCTCGCAAACAAGAAGGTGGTAGGAGCGCGACACGTGTCTTCATGAGACCCACGTTCTGAAGAGAAAAATAGGCGCCAATTTAAAAAAATTTCAGTCGTGGCTTTTTTTTCTTCACGCCTCTCTCTCTACCCATCGCTCTCTGTGTCCAACGAACTCCCTCTCTCTTTCCAACCGGCGAACCACCGCGAGCGACCGGCGAACCACTGCGAGCAACCGACGAACCAGGAGGATACCGGCGAGACGACCGCGAGCAACCGACCGGCGTGCGACCTCCCTCTCTCTCTGCCGTCCCTCTTTCCGACCGACCGGGGTGCGACCTCCCTCTCTCTCTCTCTGCCCTCCCTCTTTCCGACCAGCGAACCACCGCGAGCAATCGACGAACCAGGAGGATACCGGCGAGACGACCGCGAGCAACCGACCGGCGTGCGACCTCCCCCTCTCTCTCTGCCCTCTCGAGTTTGAGTTCGCGGATAAACTGTCTACTGATTTGTTCTTTTCTCTGCAACATTCTTTCGAGCGAACGCTCCCAAAATCCAGGCACTTTCTCAGTTCTTGTTAAGCTCTACAAGTGTTTTCTTTCAGCGAGTGAACACTCCCAAAATTCCAACACTGAATTCTTGTCAAACTCTACAAAAGAAAAGAAAAATTATGTCCACGCCAAAAGAGAGCTTCGGATTCCACTTTTTTGGGTGAACCAAGTGGATCCAAGAGGCCATGCTTGGATCAAAACATGTAGGCTCACTCTTTCCGTCTTAATGTTTCAATGCTTGATTAATTGTTTGATGATCGTGCTGGTTTCAGCTTTGCTCGAGCTCGAGTTGAAGATGCGAAGCCTGAAGTTCTTGGTCAGATCGAAGCCTGCGTTGAATTATAGCATTTTGTTAGCATTTGTTTGTGGGGTTGTGCTGCAGCTTTAATGTGAAAACTTACATATATCAAATGTTGTCATCTTAAATCTGCCATGCTATTTCGCATTACGCCAATTGCCGGACTTTCTCCTTATTGAAATTGAACCCTGTTAGATTTTTTTACCTAGCAAGTGATCTGTTATCATTCCCTTTGCTCTCCTGCTTGCTAAATTATCCTATCTTGCCTTTTTTTGTTCTTTCTTTTGCCGATCTTCACACAGTCAAGAATGGAAAGGGTCTGAGAGGGGTTTCATGCCAAGTAGTTGTTTTATGTTGGAGGATGGCCAGAGAGAGGTAAGACAAGTAAAGTAGCCTACTTGGACATACAAATACTGTTGTCATTGTATATCGATTGCTGATCTCTTCGATTAGAAGTCCAGTCAGTTTCTGGATAGAAATCCGCATGAGTAACTTGCTGCAAGATATATAGAGAACTATCTTTTGAGTGGTAAAAATGACCTGCTGACAATTCTGGGGTTTTCCTGTGAAATTTTTTTGCTGAGAACATGATTTAGGCTTTTCATGTTGTTATGGAGAGTATGGATCAAAAGAAGATACAAAATTTCAAAGAAGTGCCCTGGACATAATTATCTGCTTGAATCCTGGAATATGTGGTCAATGACAGTTTGCACGTAGTAGGACAAAAAGATATCTGTGATGTGAAACTAGAATCTGATGGATACATGACAGATGATTTTTGCTTATGTTCTTCTATTGCTCTTTGCTGGACAGATCGGAAAAGTGGTGGAGCTTCTTATATCTCGCTGGGCTAACAATCTTCAAAGGTGAATATAGTTCAATTGGTTTGTTGGCAGTATCTTATATGCATCAAGTGATTCCTCTAGTAGAATTGTGATCCATATTGTCTCTCCAACTAAAAAAATCATCAAGTATCATGTGCCATCAATCCATGATTCTGTTTGGCAAAGTGTCATACCTGCGCATAGCTTTTTTTTTTCCTCTTTTTATCACTGAAAGTGGTGCATTTAGAGATAGCTGCTGATTGACTTTACTTGCTTCTGCTATCTATGAACTGGATTAATATGTATTCCAGCTTTACGTTGACTTTTCTATGTCGCGTTAGATCAAGGGAATGCATCTGATTAGTCTGGTAATTGATTTTGACATTCATATGCACTAGTACCTAAAGTGTTACGAATGGATATTTGTCTATTTGTTATGAATAAGTCCACAAGACAGCAGTTGTTCACGGTGTCAATTTCCATGGTGTAGCTCAGTGGAGAATATGGAGAGTGCTCTCAAAGCAATGCAGCAACGGATAAGCTCATTGGAGAATGGTTTTCGGAAACTGGTAAGATGAATAGAGTTTATAAAATTTCCACGTGTCGTTGACTGTTTGAACCGCATTCATTGAGCACAAACTTTACACAATATCTTTTTTTATTAAGTAAGTCTTCATTTTATTGGACAACCTGTGGAAAAAAAAAACAAGGGAGGTCACATCCCGTACAAGTCCATTGCAGCATACTGTCCCACATATACAGCTGGATCACGGTGCCAAACCTTCCTGTATTTGTGAACTTTTGGATAAGATTAGTCTGCTATCCCTAAATTAACATTTATCTGTTGAGCAACGGCCCTTCTGCTCGGCACTGTCGATCACTAAGGGGAACTTTTGTCCCTGCTCGATGTAAAGGATGGGAGATCCCTTTGAGCAATCTATCATAATAGGAAAGCTTGATAACTTGAGAATAATTCATCAGGTTGACTTTCAATCTGATGACCCCACGCACCGAATGACAACATGACATAACAGTCTTCCCCATCTACACTACCAGTAGCAACAGCAAAATACTACCCAGAAAAACAAGATGCAAACTCAAATACCATGCCACCGGATTACAGCAAAGCTAGCCAACAAGAACTCGCCAATTTCTCCACAAACACTTAACACCAGCAGTAAGAGTCTTGTTTCCAAAATCTGCTTTAAGAATACACACTTAAAGAGCAAGTACATTTGAGATTCTTCATGTTTTCCACATAGCACACAGGTGCTATCAATGTTAGACCAAGTTTTCACCCTGTCCAATGTGTGCAACCGACCTATTATATTGGTTCTTTGGAAACGGTGACTTGTCAGATTAAGAAAGCGGTGAATATGGGAAATCTCATAAATGTGAAGCAAATTGAGATGTAGAAGAAATTTACTGAACTACAAGTTTGGTTCATTGACTCATTTTTCTTCGTTAGAAATGCATTCAAATAGCAGGTAACAGAATAATCTCTTTATGAGAGGAATGGTTAGAATAGCAGTTGGGACATCCCTTTCAAGCTATTGGTGATTGGATCTGAGCTGCCTCGTTCTTCTTTAGCTTCAGTGAAAGATGGAAAAAGATGGAAAAATGAAGAATATATTCTAGGATCAACATCAAAACCATAAAATTTGTTTCTCAATATGAAGAGAAATAGTATTAAGTTAAAAGTAGGGTCGGGAACAATGAATCTCTTTATGATAAACAAATCCTCACTATAAGCTAGAGACACCACTATCAACATTACGATCCACGGGAAAAAAAAAAGGTAACTGATCCTTGAAAAAAATAATTCCAACTGTACATTCGAACTGAAAGCACAAAAAGAATAAGCTTCAATAATGTAGCGTGAACTTGGAATGCAATTTCTCGAACCTAGAGATCCATTAATCAAGATCCTAATGCATATAGATATAAATTTCAATGCAAGCAAGCGATGAAGAACCTAAATGAAGAATCTAAACTGAAAAACCAAATCACACCAACATACATTCATTTGTTTACAATTATAGATGTCAGCCTGTCACTAAAAGAGACACATGACAAGAAAAGCTACATAAGATGTATATAGATGACAAACCAAAGCAATCATGGCTCCAGCTTTCTCGTGATTTGGAAACCAGGTCGCTTTTCACGAGAAACATAAACAAGTCGAGGTACCTCATTTCCATCAGTGTCAAGTCCCCCATTGTGGCCCAGGAAAACCTATTATTTTCAACAACAAAGAGAAAACATTAACTAGATGCATAAGAGGGGAGAGGGTTGATTTAAATGCTTCTGGAATACTGGTTAATATCGTATACCTGTATCATTCTAGGGTGATCCCTGGGGTTATTTCCAAGCCAGGCAGTGCCATCCTGCATTGTCCACCCTTCTTCTGGCATCTTTTGTGCCTTTGCAACCAAAGCATTGATTCGCACCTTGAACTCCTCATATTCTCTCTATCAACCACATAATCAAGCAATTTTACATTATATATACCAAAACATTTGTAATAGATTATGTATCTGACTAAATGCTACATTGTCGATAGGCAAACCACTAAATAAATTTTTCCTTTCCCAAGAAACTGAGTTACAACGGTAAAATAGGTGATGTATGGACCCCTCCCCAATGACCTTCATTTCAATTTTACAAAGACTTACAACAGAATTCAACATAAAGCAACCAATCGAATAATTCAGCAGCACCGATCAATCAATGTACCTCCTAAGCTTCTTAGAAGCAGGATCATAGGCTTCACCACCACCCTTAGCCCCATCAACCTTCGCAGCCTCGACCCCGCCATCATCCGACGATCCAGGCTCCTCCTTGTCGCCGGACCCATTGGCTATCTCCGCGGACCCATCTCCGGGGGAGTCGAGGAGCACGTCAGCGAGGAACCTATCGCAGAACTCCTGGCTCGAATCAGCCCTAATCTCGCCACCGACAACTCCGCAATCCTCGTCGTCCTTCATCGAGATGTTCTCAATCTCGTCGAACCACGAGAGCCCCGAGTCTAGAGACACGATGACGCGTTCGTCGAGGAGCAAGCGCCGATGACGTTGCCGGCCTTAGGGAGGTCGCCGAAGAAGCGTCAATGTGAGACATCACGTCGTCCTCCATATCCAACTCCAAATCCGCCATCAGAACACTAGGAAAAAAAAAAACAAAACAAAACAAAAAAAAAAAGAAAAAAAAGGAGAAAAGAAGATGAAGGCGATGATGGGAGATCTCTACAAAAACATCTGATTTGCTCGCGGTGGTTTGCCGGTCGGAAAGGGGGAGGGCAGAGAGAGAGGGAGGTCGCAGTTCTCTCGCCAGTGCCGTGCAGTAGTTCGTCGATTGCTCACGGTCCTCTCGCCGGTCCCGTGCGGTGGTTCGTCTATCGGAAAGAGAGAGGAAGGTCGCGGTCTTCTCGCCGGTCCCGTGCAGTGGTTCGCCCGTCGGAAAGCGGGAGGGCAGAGAAAGAGGAAGGTCGCAGTCCTCTCGCCGGTCCCGTGCGGTGGTTCGCCGGTCAGAAAGAGGGAGGGAGCTAGGTCTCGGTCCTCTCGCCGGTCCGGTGCGGTGGTTCGTGGGTTGCTGGCAGTGGTTCGCCGGTCTCAGAAGCCCGACTTGGCCTGACCCTATCCGAAACAGTGATAATACTCAAATTTCAGGGCTATTGCCTGGACCAAAGGAGACCCAAATCGAAAAAGACCCCAAAATTTCATGTCAGTTCACGTCCGGGCTTTTTTTACGGCCCCTAGGTACAATTCGATCATTATATGTGGTCCAGAGCCTAAGAAGTATCTCTAGAGTCCCCTGCATTTCGTACAAGATCTTCGGTGCGTCGTCTGTTAGCAAGGAAAAAAGGCAGAAAAGGAAGAAGCTGCCGCATATTGCCTGAAGGAAGTACTGAATTCTGATCCGCAAATGGGTGTCGCCGACCGTCGGGGTTCGTTCGATGCGGACAATCTCTTCACTTCGTCAAAAGGACGTGCGCGGGAGTTCGACCGCTTAGCAATGAATGAACCAGCTCAGTAAGTGCATTGACCAAATTTTCGAGCAGGAATTTTGATATTTTTTGTGTGTTTGCGCTACATCCTTTGGCATCTCATCATTTGGATATTTTTTGACGTGATAGGGATACATTTTCATTTCTTCCTGGAAGAGTAATCTTATCCTATTGGATCGGGCTTACATTTTCGATACTCGACACTCTCTACGACAATGGCGCAACGAAATGATTGATTTCTCTCATATAGCATCGATTTTTCATCATCTAATTAGAGGTGGGCAGTTTTAGATTCCATTCGGTTTTAAATCTATTCAGATTTCACCTAAAATTGATAATTATCCATCGGAACAAGTTTCTAAATTTTTAGAACTTAAAATCTATCGTGATTATCTTAGAACTTAAAACCGAATCGATTCCTAACAGTCTGGTTTTTGGGTTCTCGATTCTATTCTAAAACCATACCCATCCTTACATCTAGTAGGAATTCTCACGCTGCCTGCCCTGAATCAATTGCTTTTGACCATTTTGCTAGAATTTGTTTGCTTATGTATGGGACTTGGAGAAGAGTTGGTTAATTGCTTCTTGGAGAGGGCAGCTCGGTGGAATAATTGAGGAGCTAAGAAGCTAGTATTATTTCGGGACGTCGCTTTACTATTGTTAGGTGACACGAAGGGACCCTCACGCGAGCACTATCACGCCCACTTCTTGGCTGATTTCACCGCCTTTCCTTCGTACAAGAAAAGAAAAAGGCTATTGTTTAACTCACGTGCTCTTTGACAATTAATCTAACACTCTAGACATCTCCAACGTGGACTCTTTCTCTACCGCTCTTACCAACTTCTCATGCTGTTCTACTAGTCATGCGATCCAACCAATACTTGCAGACTACAACTCTCAACAAACAACTTCTGCTTTCAGCACCTAGTTGGTGTCTTGATTATTTTAGACAAAAATTGATCACAATTTCAACACCTTTCCCCATTCTGCAAAAGTGTACAACCCGATTGTCCGGACCTAATGCAATATGTGGTGAACAAGGTAAAATTATCCAAAAAGTCCTAAAATTATTGCATTTTTGCCAATTCAATTATAAACCTTTCAATTTTGTTTATTGAGTGATTAATCTTTTTTTATTTTGCCAATTAACTCAATTTAATCAATTTTGGCTAGAAATTGCTAACACGCACACCAACGATACCATGTAGAATGATCGGCACTAACGTGGATAATTTTTTATAATATTTTTTAGATTTTTTTTTCTTTCTTGTTTTTCCTTTCTCCTTCTTTTTGTTGATGGTTGGCCAATAACCATGTCTTGGCCAACTGGCCTCACCTACCACACGCAAGGCGTGACCCGTCAAGGGTGAGCCTTGGCAAGGTTCACCCTCACCTAGGCAATACCCGATGAGGGCCGACCTTGCCCAAGCCAAATCTGGCAAGGTTGGTCCTTGCTGGACATCAGCTGGGCAAAGGCAATGGTAGGCAAGCCCGCCTTGGCCTACGCAAAAGTCACCCCCCTAGCCTAGGCAAGGCTGACCCTCACCAAGCCTCGCCTGTGGAGGGGGAGGCCAGCCCGACCTGGCCATCAACAAAAGTAAGAAGAAGGGGAAAAATAAAAATATATATTAATAAAAATATAAAAATATATTAAAATATGAGTAAAAATTGTATACGTTAGCACCAATTGTGACGTATGATAGTCGATGTTCACGTTAGCAAATTGTAGCTAAAATTGATCAAATAAACTCAATTAGTAAAATGTGGGAAGATTTATGACTCAATCAACAAAACTAAAATGTTTAAAGCTAAATTGGTATAAGAGCAATAGATTTAAGTCTTTTTGGATAATTTTACCGGCAAATAAGTGTTTTGAGTTTCCTCTAGTGAAAGCATGGTGACAAGCAAAATGAAGTTCTCACTAGCATTCCTCACATCCATCTCCTGACATTTATGAAGGCTCTTTATCCCAAACGTTCACCGTTACAAGATAAGGGTCCCTTCCCTCTTCCAACTCTGGGCTCGTAATCATATATACACGATAAACATGATAAAAGGAAGCCTATCAAAACATTTCACCCCTCCATTATCTCACATGGAGAGAAAAATGGCAGGCATTGCAATCTAAATGCTAGAAACCGAATGGAGATCAAATAAGCAACCGCTATACATCATCAACCAGGTCTAATGTTTCCACATTCGCTGAACTCTTCAAGCGAGCCGCAGCTTTTTTTCACTGGAGACAAGCAGAGAATTAAGCATCAGTGTCCATGTCTGACGTGAAACCAGATGAGATGAACAATTCAGGAGTACAGCTACCTCAGCGTTCCAAGTTGTTCTAGAATATGATGAGGGCTGCTATTTGTGGAAGAACCCCAGCAATCATTCCCCGCCAGATACCCTGAAATGAAGAGCACTCATCATGAGTTAGCTCAATGAGTTTTGTTTTAGCGATGAGCCAAATGCCATTAAAATGGTGCCAACTGCCAATGGGTGTATTGCCCCTAATAGAAAAGGTTTCAGCAGGGAAGCCATCTCATAGAAAATCATTCCCGAAAGATTGTTTCTAACATTGCCAACAAACTAGACGTAATGAATTGTGGCATAAGAAAGCTCTCGAGTTGTTTGTTGTCTAAAAAGGGATCAGCCAGCAAAAAGCCGTCACGTAAGGACGGTTCTGCCTCTTGAATATTTCCCTCATGAACTTTTACTTCAGCTTCTGTAGTTTTCATGCAGAGAACATTGGCATGGACTTCACGAGCTAATGAATCACCCCATGCTCAGTTTCAACTGAAAGAGTATGAATGTGAGTTTGATCGCACACAATCGGTGTGGAGATTTGTATTATATTTATAATATGTACATGAACGGGAAAAACACAATTAAAAAGATTTTACAAAGATAACAATCTACAGTGTCAATAGCAATTTACAGTATCAGTATAGATTGTGAAAGATTTGCTCTATCGACAGAATTGACACAAATCGTAGAAGATCGGCTCAATCAATGGGATTGGCATAGATTGTAGAAGATTGGTGTATCATGGGAGATTTGCTTTATCATCAACAACCTCTACGCATTTCACTCTCTTCCGTTCCTTTATTTCCCTGACACTGTGGCTAATGATGCAGAAAGCTCAACTGGCCTCCTTGCGAACGATCTGGACACGCATGTCCATAATGGCACCAATGATTATTTAGAAGAAGCGGAGGCCAGCCAATCCCCAACTTCTGCCTACCTTTCAAAGAGCACACTGGGTAGTTGGCTCGAGATTTTTTACTCCACCCTAACCAGCACGTTTAGAAACAATCTTTCGGGCATGATTTTCTATGAGGATGGCTGGGCAATACCCGATTGGCACAATTTGAATGGCATTTGGCTCATCACTAATATAAAACTTATTGAGCTAACTCAGGATAAGTGCTCTTCATTTCGGGCTATCTGGTGGGGAATGACTATTGGGGTTCTACAAACAGCAGCCCTCATCAGATTAACGGTTAGAACAACTTTAGTTCTGAATTGTGCATCTCATCTGGTGTCATGTCAGACATGGACACCGACGCCTAATTCTCTGCTTGTCTCCAGTCGAAAAAGCTGCAACTCGCTTGAAGAGTTCAGTGAATGTGGAAACATTCGACCTGGTTGATGACGTATAGCTGTTGCTTATTTGATCTCTGGTTTCCTGCATTTAGATTGCAGTTCCTGCCATTTTCTCTCGATGTGAGAGAATGGAGGGGTAAAATGTTTTGATGGGCTTCATTTTTTCATGTTTTGCTTATCATGTATGTATGAGCCCAGATTTGGAAGAGGGAAGGGGACCCTTATCTTGTAACGGCGAACATTTGGGATAAAGAGCCTTCGCATATTTCAGGAGATGGGCCTGAGGAATGCCAGTGAAAACTTCATTTTACTTGTCGCCATGCTTTCACGAGGAAACTCAGGAACACTTATTCATCGAGAAAATTGTCCAAAAATTTTTAAATCTATTGCATGTATGCCAATATAGTTATAAACTTTTAATTTTTCTAATATAATCATAAACATTTTAATATTTTACCAATCGAATCCATTTGGTCAATTTCAGTCAAAATTTGTTAACGTGGACATCGACCATCCTACATCACCTCGGTGCTAATGTAGAAACTTTTAATAATATTTTAATATATTTTAAATTTTTTATTAATATACTCTCTTTTTTTTTCTGATTTTTTTCCCTTTTTCTTCCTTTTGATGGTGGTCGAGCGAGCTAGCCTTGGCCAAGGAGGCTCGACGAGTGTTAGCCTGGCCTAGGCCTGAGAAGGCCAACCTTCGCCCAAGCCAACACGGCCTCACCTTTGCTCAATTGATGCCCAGCAAAGGCTAACCTTGTCGAATCTGGCTTGGGCAAGACCGACGCTAGCCAAGGCTTGCCTAGGTGAGGGTGAGCCTTGGCGAGGCTCACCCTCAATGAGCCACATCTTGCCCGTGGCAGGTGAGGCCAATTGGCCAAGCCATGGCCGCTGGCCAACTACTAGCAAAAGGAAAAAGAAAGGATAAAAAGAAAGAAAAATGAAAAAGAATATATATTATTAAAAATTATTCACATCGCGTCGGCCATCCTATATGGTCGCGTCAATAATTTCTAGTCAAAATTAGTCGGATAGACTCAATAGGTAAAATATGAAAAGATTTATGGCTTAATTGGTAAGATTAAAATGTTTAGAAATTTTTGGACAACTTTCCCCTTTGTTCACTACATACTGCATTAGGTTTGGACAGCTGATTTTTCACTTGTGCAAAATGGGGAAAAGTGTTGAAATTGTGATCAATTTTTGTCTAAAATAATCAAGACACCAACCAGGTGCCCAAAGCAAAGGTTGCCTGAGAGTTGTGGTCTACGTATCGGTTGTATTTTGTGACTAATAAAAAGCATGAGAAGTTGGTAGAATTAGACTTAGAGGTAGAGAAAGAGTCTATGTTGGAGTTGTCTGGCGAGATCGAGCCCTGTCGAAGGCTGGGCAAGCTCAGCCTCAGCAAGAGTCGACGAGTTGTCTGGTAGGGTCGTCGGCCCTCATTTGGCTGGTCGTCAATCATCCCAAGACCGGCGGCCCGTCGACTAGCCAAAGCTTGAAGAAGAAGAGAAAGAAAAGGAAAAATGAGAAGAAGAAGAAAAGAAAAAAGTAATAAAATTATTTAAAAATTAAAAGAAAATGGTTTGCATTATAAATTTTGAATATGGTACTAAACGCCTTGATTTATTCGAGAATAGAAATTTTAGGCAATTATCAAATTTCTTCAAATGCTTAGAAATTATCCTTAGGAACAGAATTAAAAAGAATCATTTCTAATCAAAAATTGTTCTTAGAAAAAAGTGGTTATCAAACACGTTCTTATTAATGGTGGTCCAAGCGACATGGACCCACATGATCTTGTCTGAAGAGATTACTTTGTCCACACGCATTTTCTTCTTTCCCAAAATCGTACAAAAAACACGTACAAACGAGCAATGTGTGATACTTTTAACTATCCTCTAGCTCGAGGCTGCAACCGCAAATTATATTGACCCGGTTTTGATATCATATTAGGTATTGATATCATATTAGAATCTTCAAGCAAACACTTCCCACATTGTAGATATATCATCTAGTTCAGAAGATCCCTTAAGGGCGACAAACTGTTTCTCTGTTCCACAGCGAAGGATACACTGACTTAAGAGAAAAAAAAAAACGGGTTATTGGCCTTCAACATCAATTTGTTGCGTATTTGAAGAGGCTTCCTAAGACCCTTGATCAGACGAGTTCTGGTCTCTCCGACTACTGTCCAGTCATTTTGTTGGAAATTCTATAAACCATTTCAAGCCATAATGTCGGTGTTATTATGTTCCGTTGATTCACGAAGCATGTAAAACAAGTCATAAACTTTCCTTCTGTTCTGATATCACGCAGTTGGGCATGGGCAGTGCGGTGCAAACTGTCTCTTGCCAGGCTTATGGGGCCAAGAGGTACTCAGAAATGGGCATTTCTGATCAAAAATTGTTCTCAGAAACAAAATAGTTATCAAACACATCCTTTTTAACGATGGTCCAAGCGACATGGACCCACACGATCTTGTCTGAAGAGATTACTTTGTCCACACACGTTTTTTTCTTTCTGCAAAATCGTACAAAAAGCACGTACAAACGAGCAATATGTGATACTTTTAACTATCCTCTAGCCCAAGGCTGCAACCGCGAATTATATTGACCTGATTTTGATATCATATTAGAATATTAAAGCAAAAAATTTACACTGATAGATGGAGGAAGACACACGTACATTTTGTTGGGAATGACTGATCCCCGAAACACCGGATTCGACACTAAATCGAACCCCTAAATCAATGCGGAAGCGTAGCCCAAGAAAACGACACGTATCACCGATCGTAAAGCACACCACGGATTCGAGCGTACCTTGTTTGCCACAGATTAGACACCGACGCCAATGGAGGAAGAGAATCCGGTCGGGTCGATTTGATGAAGCCTTGAAGGGAAGAATTAGAAGCCATATGCCTTGTTCTTCTTTTGAGAGAGAAAACACGCGGGAGAGAAAAGACGTGCGTAAGAATGAATCCAACCAACCTCTTTTCTCTCTCTCTCTCTCCCTTTTATACCTCTCCCTTCCCACGGGCCTTATTCCCGTGGGCCGGGCTTTCTGGGCCCAGCTTGGGCGGACAGGGCCTTAAGCCCAATACCAATAAAAGCCTTCATCTCCCACTCGCACAAGGTGGGCCGAACGGGATTCTCTTTACCTCTCTTCAACATTCATATGGTGAATAATCCGTGCGACAAAGATACTTTGAGAGCTCGTTGCTATACATCGGTTAGGAATATATAGCAGCTCATAATGGGCGTCACACTCCGAGTAGATTTAGTATGCAGTACCCTAGATCGATCGATCACATCTATATCTCTCTTGATCTCTTTTAAACAATGATATATATATTGTATTCACAATTATAATTATCACAAAGACAGTCATAATTGGTCGACCAGTGAATACAAAACCACAATGTGATTTTCCAAAATCGATCTTCCTCTTTCCTTCAAACTCTCAATTTCAGTCTAGCTTGCTTTTCTAGAAATGCCCCATTAGATCGAATCATCCATGACCATTGGCAACACCCTAAGATAGCAAACACTAAATAGAAACCTTGAGAATAAGTAAGAGTCCTGAGGGGACTAAAAAATTGAGGAACTCTTTTCCTCAAGAGTCTCACACGTCATAAAAGTTGAGATCAAACTTTTTGCCACTCTTATTGGTCGTCACATGCATACGTAGTATGAAATATGTATTACGGTATTAACTCCTTTCCCATGGAGCGTATGTCTACACCTTTCAATACCGTACAGATGATAGTTAAGACATACACAATGTCTAACTTGAGTTCACGTATCTACTCAATCACAAAATTCATCAGAACTCTCATCTGGCATCTTACACAGATAAAGTAAAATATGTGGGGTATTTTACTTTTGGACATTTTTAGTATTATGTCCTCATCTTAACACTCAGTTAAGGCGACATTTGTATTTTAAGCTTGAGCTCTCGATTATCACCTAGATAATAAGCTTAAAATCAGTCTCATCTCTATTTATCACACAGTAAATAGAGGCGATTACCCGTGTGAGTGGGCTAATCATATATCTGTCCGACATACTTCTCAAATAATGCACCTTTGAGCATTAAGATGCATAAAGATCACACATAGATTCATAGGCATTAATCAATGAAAAACAAAATCTCATAAATGTGAACAACTCGGGAAATTACAATTCAAGTACATCGACTCTACGCAATCCTAGAGATTTTACATGACCACAAAACACATCTCTAGGTATCGGCTTTGTCATAGGATCTGCTACCATTCTATGCGTAGATATGTACTTGTAAGTTCACATCCTTTCGTGCAACCATATCTTTTACAAAGTTATACTTGGTATCTATATGTTTGGTCTTGCCATGATACTTTGGATCTTTGGTGTACGCTATAGTTGCTTGGCTATCACAATTAACCAATAATTGATTTGCAGCTTTCTCAATAACACCTAAATGATCCAAGAATCTCTTAAGCCAAACTCCTTCTTGTACCGCTGCTGATAATGCCACGAACTCAGCTTCCATCGTGGATAAGGCTATACACGTTTGCTTCTTCTTTTGCTCCATGATATGGCGCCATTGTTCAGTAAGAAAGCAAATCCAGAGGTAGATTTCCTTTCGTCTAAATCTCCTCCCCAATCGGCATCCGAATAGCCTTCAAGTTGCAGATCCTTTCCTTGATAATTCAACTTGAAATCAGCAGTTCCCTTCAGATACCTCAGTATTCTCTTCACGGCTTTCCAATGTGCTGGACCCGGGTTGGATTGGTATCTACTCACCATTCCAACTGCAAAACATATGTCGAGTCTTGTACACATCATAGCGTACATCAAGCTCCCAACAGCACTAGCATAAGGAACATGTTTCATTTGTTCCTTCTCTTGTGGAGTCTCTGGACACAGTCTATGGCTCAATCCTTCACCTTTTGCAATAGGAGTGTCTATGTGTTTACAGTCATGCATACGAAATCGTTCAAGAACCTTATTTATATACGTTTCTTGCGAAAGAGACAACGATCTCTTCGAACGATCTCTTGAAATCTTAACTCCAAGAATATATGCAGCCTCACCCATATCCTTCATCTCAAAGTTAGAAGACAACCATCTCTTGACGGTACTAACCAACTCCATATTGCTTCCGGCAATTAGTATATCATCAACATATAATGATATGATCACAAATTGATCCTTGGATCTTTTGATATATACACAATGATCCTCATCTATCATTGTAAAATCATATGCCATTATTGCATTATGAAAACGTATATACCATTGTCTTGATGACTGCTTAAGGCCATATATCGACCTCAAAAGTCGACATACCTTTTCTTCTTGGCCTTTCACTATGAAACCAGCAGGTTGTTCCATATATATCTCTTCCTCTAATTCTCCATTGAGGAAAGCAGTCTTTACATCCATTTGATGTAACTCAAGATCCGACTAGCCACTATTGCCGAATAATGCGAATCGAGGTAAATCTCACTACAGGAGAAAACGTATCTTCATAATCAATTCCTTCATGTTGATTATACCCCTTCGCCACAAGGCGAGCCTTATGCCTTTCTATCGAGCCATCAGCCTTTCGCTTTATTTTGAGAACCCATTTGTTCCCAATAGCTCTGCGTCCTTTTGGAAGATCAACCGGTTCCCGAGACTTGGTTTGATTCCATTGACTCCATTTCCTCTTCCATTGCATTAATCCATTTTTCCTTACTAGGGCACTTTGAGCCTCATTGATATTTCTTGGCTCATCCTCATCTTGTGGGGCAACCATAAAAGTTTCCCTTCAATGTCAAAACGTCGACGGGGAATACTTTGGCGACTTGTTCGCCGTATAAGAGATTGTACACTTTGCACATCATTCCCTATTGTGCTCCCACTTGGATGAACTCCACTAATATCTTTATCTTGATCCAAGGTTTCAAATAGGGAGTTATCTTCCCCTATTTCGCCCTTCTTAGGAAACTCATCCTCTAAGAATGTTACATCTCGAGATTCATATTCAGTTATACTCCCACTTTCCTGCTCACCAATGAACACATACCCTTTCGAGTGTTCCGAGTATCTTATGAAAATACTCTTCTTTCCTCCGGGACCTAATTTCCCAAACTTGTGAGAGGACTCATGTGTATAGGCAGCACAACCCCATGGCTTAAGAAAACTTAAGTCCGGTTTTCTACCTGTCCATAACTCATATGGAGTGGAAGTAACTGATTTGGAAGGCACCCGGTTAAGTATATAGGCAGCAGTTAATAACGCATCACTCCAAAAGGTGATAGGTAAATTAGCATGCGCCATCATGGACCTAACCATTTCCAGTAGGGTTCTGTTTCTTCTCTCCGCAACACCATTTTGTTGAGGAGTATACGGAATAGACAACTGTCTTTCTATTCCTTTTTCATAACATAATTTTCTGAACTCATCAGATAAATATTCTCGACCTCGATCGGATCTCAATGCTTTTATTTTCTTGTCTAATTGATTCTCTACCAGGTTCATGAACCTTTTAAAACAACTTATTGCTTCAGATTTATGAGAAATCAAATAGACATATCCGAATCGAGTATAATCATCAATAAATGTGATGAAATAAACAGCCCCATGCCTTCCTCTCACATTCATTGGACCACAGACATCGGAATGGATTAAATGCAAAGGAAATTCAGCTCTTTTTCCTTTTCCAAATGGTTTCCTTGTTGCTTTCCCTTCTAGGCAATGCTTACATACAGGCAAATCGACTTTTTCAATATTGCCCAACAAGCCCTCTTTGGCTAGTCTATTCATACGTTTGTTGGCCAATGTGACCAAGTCTAGCATGCCACACACTCACATCATTATCATATTTATTAGGAGACGTGAGAAGGGAATAACAAATATTAGCATTAACATAATCAACATCTAATACAATAAAACCATCTAGAAAATAACCACAACCATAGTAATTTGTATTCAAGAACAAATTCACACCTCTACTACAGAAGTTCATATTGAAACCTAATCTAACCAACACTAATACAGACACTAAATTCCGACGAATCTCCGGAGCATACAGCACATCATGAAGGAACAAAGTGCGTCCACCGCGCATATTCAGTTGGCATGTGCCAATTCCTTTCACTTCAGCTCGGAGTTGTTTCCCACATAGATCCACTTAGTTCCAGTAGGTACTCGTCGGAATTCCACAAAGGATCCTCTATCCTTCGCTACGTGGTCCGTCGCCCCTGAATCCACAGTCCACAAAGGATTAGACTCAGTTAAGAATACAGAACTTGACACATAAGCAAAGTTCTGAAAAGTACAAGGGGTGCTCACCTTCTTTGGCTCACGACAGTCGCGAGCATAGTGACCCTTCTTGTCACAGTTGTAGCATTTCACCCTTGCTAGCTTTTTCATGTGAGGACGTTTTCCTCTGTCATGTTGGTTAAATTTGGGTTTCTTCCCTGAAGGACCAGCTTCTTCCTTGCCTTTACCCTTATCAAACCAGTTAGGGCGCTTGCGCTTGGAGCACGAAGCTCCATTTGAGCTAGAACAAAGCATAATAAAGCTCAACATCGGCTTAGCCGCCAATAGGCGGTCCTCTTCCACTCAAGATGACGCATTGCATCCTCAAATGTTTTGATATTCTCATTATGAGTCGGGTGCACCTTCATATGCTCCCAACTCGAGGCAAGGAACGAATCACTTTGCTTGCACTGCTTTGTTCATCCGTGAGGACATGGCCGGCGTCTCTCGGCTCGGTTATCATATTTGACATCTTTCTAAGATGTTGCTTCATGGTCTGACCATGAGGCTTCTTATAAGAGTCAAATCTGATAGTGAGCTGCCTCAGTCTAGTCACCGAAGTATGACCAAACCTAGCTTTCAGTGCCTCCCACATTTCCTTGGCGTTGTCAAAACGCCGAAACTCTCGCATGACGTCATTTTCCATGCTGCTCAGCAACGTGATGCGAGCTAGAGAGTTCATTCTTTTCCACGCAAGAAAAGCTTCTTTGTCCTTTTGTCTTTCATTCGGTGGGTCCCTCTTCGGGTTCTACCATGGTCATGACAAGAGCCTCAAGAGATTCTTGCTCTTCCAAAGACATACTTTGGATTTTCATTTGCCAAATTTCATAGTTGTCTCCGGTGAGCTTTTCACCTTTGTTCAGCTCAAGAATTATGCTCTTTGTGGTGAAGCCATTGATCTGAACACATCAGACTAATATGCACGAATTATTAATGCCTATCATTTATGCATCCCTATTTACATAGACCCATCATATTAATGAATAATTTCAAGTAAGGCTTCAGAATCAAAAGGTCACTACGTTTCCAATCATCCTCCAAAAAATCCTAACTTAAAAATTATCATTAATATAATTGTCATATGCAAAATCAATTCTATGAAGTTACAAAAACTTCTATAACTACCCTCAGCTAATTACCCACAGCAACCAACAATAACAGAAAGCAACAAATAATTGAATTCCAATAAAACAATAATGCTTTCAATCAATACAATTAGGTAGTAATCATTACATAATATGTTCACATATCACACTTAACATATATCAGTCAATACAACTAACACCAAGTCAGCACACGAACTGGGAAAGATCCTATTTTCTTCAATTTCTTGATCTTTTCCCTTGAAACAATACAGTAATATTCATTTGCAAAATTCATTACAATTTTCTTATAGGAAGCGACTCGTTGACATCCCATATGCGATTCAACACATCTTGCCATTCGGGTGGAAGAGTGTTTATGAAAAAACGCACCATCTCTCGATCGTGTGACATAGGACGACCATTCCATATGACCTGTTGAATTTTCACGTTGACATCAAGGATGTGATCAATTAAGTCACCGCTCTCCCATCGATGATCGGTCGGCTCGGTATCGCTTAGACGGCCTTTCCTTCGTTCACCCAGAATCGCGCGGATAGGTGTGCGCACCCTCAGGGGAGGCATTGTTCCTACAACACATGCAGAACAAATAAGGGATTACATATAATCCTCATAGACTTAATTGAAAAAGAAACACATTCTTTTTTTTTTTTTTTTTTTTTTTTTGGTCAACGGTCAATGGTCAAAGTCAACGGTCAACGGTCGTCGGTCAACGGTCAACGGTCAACGGTCAACGGTCGTCGGTCGCCGGACCGGTCGGGCCGCTCGCGCGGACCGACGCGACGTGCCCGCGCGTGCCGGGCGGCGTCACGCGGGCGTCGGCGGCACGTGCCGCGCACGTGCTTTCGGCGTCGGCCCGGCACGTGCGCGCGCGTGCCATCGTCGGCGGGTCGGGTCGGATCGGGTCGGTTTGCGGGTCGGGTCACCGCCGGGCCAACCGACGTCATTGCGCGTCGAGATGACGTCACCCGGCGGTTATTTACCGTTGGGTGACGTCATGATGACGTCGGCACGCGCTCGGCTCCGCGGACCGGCGCGTGCCGGTCCTTGGCCGGCGGCACGCGCGCGCCGGTCGCCGACCGGCGCGTGTGCCGCACGCGCCGGCGATCGAGCGCTTACGGGCGCGTCGCGCCCACGCGCAGCGCCTTCCAGCCGCGCGTGTGGGCGCGTGTGGCGTCTCCCGGCGGCGCTCGAGGCATCTCCAGACTCGTCTCGACGTCGCCTTCCTCCCAGTCCTTTCAGAATTTGTTTTTGACATTCAAAAACTCATGAAAATGGCCGAAGAAGTCTCGGGTGTCGGGATTGTCGCCCGATCCGTACGGCCAAGTCCTTTTTGCGAAAAATCAATAAAAAACACATCAAATTGATCGGAAAACGTGAACTAGGGCTCGATACCAATGTTGGGAATGATCGATCCCGAAACACCGGATTCGACACTAAATCGAACCCCTAAATCAATGCGGAAGCGTAGCCCAAGAAAACGACACGTATCACCGATCGTAAAGCACACCACGGATTCGAGCGTACCTTGTTTGCCACAGATTAGACACCGACGCCAATAGAGGAAGAGAATCCGGTCGAATTCGATTTGATGAAGCCTTGAAGGGAAGAATTAGAAGCCGTATGCCTTGTTCTTCTTTTGAGAGAGAAAATGCGCGGGAGAGAAAAGACGTGCGTAAGAATGAATCCAACCAACCTCTTTTCTCTCTCTCTCTCTCCCTTTTATACCTCTCCCTTCCCACGGGCCTTATTCCCATGGGCCGGGCTTTCTGGGCCCAGCTTGGGCGGACAGGGCCTTAAGCCCAATACCAATAAAAGCCTTCACATTTAAAAAAAAAAAGTTGTAGATCCTAGACAAGGAACACTTCCCACATTGTAGATATATCATCTGGTTCAGAAGATCCCTTAAGGGCGACAAACTGTTTCTCTGTTTCACAGCGAAGGATACGCTGACTTAAGAGAAAAAAAAAAGGGTTATTGGCCTTGAACATCAATTTGCTGCTTATTTGAAGAGGCTTCCTAAGACCCTTGATCAAACGAGTTCTGGTCTCTCCGACTACTGTCTAGTCAATTTGTTGGAAATTCTATAAACCGTTTCAAGCCATAATGTCGGTGTTATTATGTTCCGTTGATTCACGAATTATGTAAAACAAGTCATAAACTTTCCTTCTGTTCTGATATCACGCAGTTGGGCATGGGCAGCGCGGTGCAAACTGTCTCTTGCCAGGCTTATGGGGCCAAGAGGTACTCAGAAATGGGCATCATTTGCCAAAGAGCTATAGTTGTAGCACCCCGAACCCTTCGACGGTCGCCACAAGCACCAGTGTTACACCTTTTTACTTTCTTCTTGTTATACTTATAACAAAAGCGTCGTTATTCACAGGCATTTTTTTTTTTTAAAGGCGGTCCCAGCGCGACTCATTAGCGGAAGCAAACATCACTATCTCTCCCCCTACCAATCCATGATACCAATACACACCACTAAACATCAGGATTTTTATAAACAAGCGACAACACATTATTTACATATTCTTTTAAGATGGGACTCCATTTTTGGGTCGATACATAACAAGGAAAAGCTAGGACTCTGCCATGTCCAGCCTAAAACCTCAAAAAAGATCCTCGACCCTCTACAACACATGCGTACTCCATCTAACAGCGGCGGCTACTCCCAAAAAGAAACACCAGCTCTCTACCCTTCACGCAACCATCACACCCATCCAGGTGCGTCGGGTGGTGGTGGCGGCAACATCCTCCTAATCACTCCGTCTCGGCGGACATGAACGGACAAAAACTCCTGGATGACTGGGCCTCCAGCCAGGCCCACGTCATACATGACTAGCACACGCACTCGCACATATGTCAGTCTAGGGATAGTGATGTAGTCGATCTCCGTATAATCTACTTCTACATCCAATGGGAGACCATAGAAGGTGCCTCGCGTGACGGTAGGAAGCGGCATCTTTCTAATCTGAAATGTTGTCCCCAAAAATGGTGAGTACAACCACTCAGCAGATAAGGAATCCAATAACAACTCAATGCATCATACAAGTCATACATGCATTGCAGGCGTTACTTACCTTGAAGCCATACGCATACTATCATGCATCATCATCATAGTCATAACACGTACATATGTATCATCATAGCATACACGTCATCATCATTATGACATCATCACATCATTCACGTCATCGTCATCATGGCATCATCATATCAAGCATGTATATCACCATACCATATCATCATCATGCATATCATCATGCATATCATCATACCACTTCATCCTCATCATCATCATCATCATGCATATCATCATGCATATCATTATCATTATCATCATCATGCATATCATCATGCATATCATACCATGGGTGATCATCATATCACATCTCATATCATCATCATCATCATGCATATCGTCATGCATATCACCATGCATATCATCATCATCATGCATATCATCATGCATATCATACCATGGGTGATCATCATATCACATCACATATCATCATCATCATCATGCATATCGTCATGCCATGAGTTTATTTTCATCTTTATCTTTAAATTTGATCACCACATCACCCATTTCTCAAATCATCAATTTCATCATCCCCTCGGGCAAAGACCTCCGAGGCTTCCGCATTCGGCCATCCGGAGCCACCGGGCATCCGGCCCCCCACATTCCGGGCATCTCGCATCTCAATTAGCATCACGAGGCATTCCCTTCGAGCAGAAACCTCCGACAGGGCTTCCGGCATTTACACTCCCTGGCCGGGCATCCCGCACCCCAAATCCTGGCATCGCGAGGCATTCCCTTCGGGCAAAAACCTCCGACGGGGCTTCCGGCCCCCCACATTCCGGGCATCCTGAATCTCCCAGGGAATTCCAGCAATGTATCTCTATACATTCCGGGCATCATCCGCCACCACAACCATCTCCTCATTTACCATCATCCATGTTTTCCAGTATTTTAATCTCATTTTAACATGGCACATGGCGTGACATCAAGCAAATCATACTTGGCATGAAATTCACACATGCATTTCGATTCAATGCCATACATATACCAAGACTTTATCACATATACATCTCAATTCAATGCCATACACATACCAAGACTTTATCACATATACATCTCAATTCAATGCCATACACATACCAAGACTTTATCACATATACATCTCAATTCAATATCATAGACATATCAAGGCTTTATCACATGTGCATCTCAATTCAATATCACAGACATATCAAAGCTTTATTACACATGCAACATGAATTAATTGGATGGAATCTATGGCCAATGAAATAATTCCTCTTTATTCATTTATCATTTTATTTTTATTTATTTATTTATTTATTTATTTATTTATTTATTTATTTATTTATTTTTAAAATAACTATAAATTCCCAAAGTTATCAAAATTCAAGGAATTATTAAACAAACCCATAGGATGATAATTACTTGCAAAATTCATGGCCAAATTGAATTTTTATAAAATTTCATAATTTTCCCAAAACATCCTATGCTTCTCGGATGAAACCAGAATGCACAGTTTCCGAATAAATTAAATTAAAATATCCATATGGCCTCCAAAAATTATAAAATTTTACTGGATTATAGCCAAGACATTTTTGTACAACTTTCATGAAGAACTCCAAGCCATATTACTTATATATTATTTTATTCAACCTCACGAAGCTTCTGGATCCATTACCGCATCGTCCAGTGCCTCCATCTCCGAAATATTAAGATTTCACCCATCTATTCTCTTTAGTTTCCTCTGAAATTTGGATATGTTATGTATCAAGGTGTCCTTTACAATTTTCATGAAGAGATCTAGGTCAAATAACCAGATTATAGTCCTCATTTTAGTCCTTTAAGTCTCGGGTGTCTCGAAATACATCACCAGAATCATCTTCTTCAAGATCTAGTCGATTTACCAAGCTATACTTGTTATTTTCACTTCAAATTTGAGTAGGTTGTATTTTAAGATGTTCCCTACAACTTTCATGAAGAAATCGAAGTGAGATTCTCAATAAAAACCAACATGCGACCATGAATCCAGCAAAAGGTCAGTAAAATCTCTCCAGATCTGAGGTGTCCGTAAGATACGACTTTAACCCCTCAAACCTCCATCATTTTACACGAAATTTCAGTATGTTATAGTAAAAGGTGTTAGCTACAACCTTCATGAAGACATCGAAGCCAAAATCGGACTCCAAATACACATGCAAGCTCAAACAAGTTTCTGACGCACATGATCCGAACGAAAACAGTCACACTACTCACACACCACACATCCAAGCTTCGGTTTTTGACATCCAACACTCAAAATTTCAACATGCAAACGACATACAAGCATGCAAGAGAAGCTAGAGGACTCCCACTTGCCTCTAGACCGGTCGGTCGACGGCGTACGGCGGCGAACACGGCGGCGCACGGCGGTTCCTCCTCGGCTCCGCCTCCTCTCCCTCCCGGCCGCTCCCTCTCTCTCGCGATTTCTCTCTCTCTCTCACCCTCTCTCTCGGCCGAATGGAGTAAACCGGCCACTCTCCTCTCTCTCTCTCTTTTTATTTCCCCAAATGTCCATCATTGCTAATGATTACATGCCACTTAAATGGACCAATGCATGGCATCCTAGTCTAGGCCAATGCATGCCCTTCTTTGTGCCCCTTGTCTTGATCCATGCATGGGCCGGCCATCATTCTTTTGGGCCTCTAATGGGCCGGTCGAATTCCCCTCTTGGGCCGACTAGCTTGGCCCATCAAGCTTAGGCTAATGGGTCTAAGGCCCATTCCTAAAATTAACCCTTTTTCCTCCTTTTTTTTTTTGAATTTCTTCTATAAATATTTTTAAATTTCCATTTTCAATCTTGGCCAAAGTCTTGGGACATCTTGTCTATTGAAATTTAATTTATAAATCTTATGGCCAAGCATAGATTATTAATCTATCAAATTTAAATTTTCACAATCATATGCGCAAATCATCTAATTAAAAAGACTAATGGCTAAAGCATAGGCCATGGGAAATTTATCACCTAATTCAAGACTTTAACACACCTTGTGACTTGTCATAGAATTTTGGGATGCCACAATAGTTCTGCACTTGGGAGCAGCTGTCCTTCTCACCGTCGTATGCTGGTTCTCCGGCGACATACTCCTAGCGATTGGACAATCTGAGACTGTCACACCCCAAAACCATCTTGAATGGGGATGACACAGCCGTCCTTCCACTCAAAAGACGTAGCCTCAAAGCTCCCAAAATCCAACTCTTGAAAGTCCTCACATCCATACCGCTCTCATACCTACTCATCATTAGTCGAGAAACCTAAAAAAGATTGAAAAATAGAGGGGTGAGCAACCACGGCTTAGTGAGTAGTGCATCTCTTCTAAGCGAATCGAGCACCCACTATGCATATTTACAAAACCAAACTACAACTCTTTTAACTCAAATCTAGAATATAACAAACATATAGTAAAAAGAATAAGTTACATACACTTCAACATAGTTATATTTATAGCAAAAATAATTATTTCATAATAACATCGAAATAAACATCAATGGTCTAATCCACTGATCAATCTCATTAATTCACACGCCAATGGTCCATTCCATTGGCTAATCTCATACCACACCAAACTCAGAAATTTAACAAACCTTCAAGGTCAAAATATAACATTTCTTACTTTAAGACAATATGTTCAAAGCAAAAATATTCAAGATAATAATAGGCAAATGTCAATAGTCTAACCCATTGGTCAATCTCATAAAACATGTATCAATGGTCTATTCCATTGATTAATCTCATCAAACCACACATTGATAATCTAATGAAATTACACGTCAATGATCCATTCCAACAACTAATCTCAAATTACATGCCGATGGTCCATTTCATCGACCCAACTCATATCACATGTCAATGGTCCACTCCATTGACCAATCCGTTGCTCAATATCAAACCATGGTCACGATACATAAAAAGTTCTCACATTATTTTCAAATATCAAAACTTAGTAAATGCCCGATCCAATTTTTATGCAATAAACATGCTCATTTATAACTCATAAAATATCAAATATTTATCATTTTGAAGACATAAACTTATAAATTCTTAGAAGAGATAGCACCACTCACCTGGGAAAGTCAAAAAATCAACCTATGTGGTTACTTGAGCCAATGCACTCGTATTCTTATTAATAAATAGAAAACAATATTAAAACCAGGTAATATGCCACTCTGCAACTAACGACTCAACTAAATTATGTTTATTCATCGATAAAACGGCACCTATGCGCTAATAAATCACTCAACTAAAACAATTACTCAAAGCCGTCCTTAGCGCAAAATGCGAGCACGAAATTTCATCATGCCATAATTTTCTCCACCGAACTCCGTTTAAAGCATACTTATAATCAATGGAAAGCCCATCCAACATACCACAAGAACCCCAATTTAGCCAACTCAAAATCAAGCTGAATATCAACAAAATATAGCCCTGAAGTTCTAGTCGTGCACTGTTCATCACATGCGATAAACTTCAAAATTTTGTTTCGGGCAAACCGTGAGCTCAAATCACGATCCGTAAAATCCCACAGCTCCACAACATCCCAAGCTATCATTTCTACAAAAATACATAGCTCAACGACTCAAAAATCATACTTCGTCACTCGATGTTTCCAAAACTCCAAATCTCAAGCCCTAGGTCCGAAATTACTCCGATTGAACGAATGGGCGGCACGAGCGCTTACCGGGCATTGCGTTACATGGCTTGGTGAGGCTCCCACGATGAAAACGCACAAAACCCTCTTTCTTCTTCTTCTTCTTCTTCTTCTTTGAGCGTGGGCTCTCTCGATCCCCCTTTCTCTCTCTCCTCCTTTTTCTCTCTCTTTCCCTTTTATCTCCTCCCCCCCTTTTTTTTTCTTTTCTTTCCTTCTCTCTCTCTCTCTCTCTCCTCTTTTTCTTCTTCTCTCCCGAAGACTCTCGATCTCTCTCCTTCTTTCTCCTTTTTATTTTTGACTGGGTCAAAACCCATATTTTACAGAGACCATCACCAAGCCAGGCCAGTTATTTATGTGGGATTGATTGTGACATCCCAAATTTCACTGACCTTCATTAGCATAATTAGATCATTAGGAACTTAGATTAATTAGATTGGGCCAGAAAGTGAACCCGATGGATCGTGAGGAATGTGTGGGCTTGAGAAATAAGTGGGCCACACGAATTAGACTTAGGAAATCTAATGAGAGATTATGGGCTTGGACTTGGCTTGAAGCGGGCCAAGGTTCGGAATTATTAGATTTGTAGATTTGGTTTAGTGGACCGGATTGTTATGGATTAAGCCTATTGGGCCAGAGATGAATATTTAGGCCTGAGTGATTTTATTTTATAGATTATAGTTATGATGATTTGATTAGTGATCGTAATGTTAACATCAATTTCTAACTTTAGCATTTCTTGTGATGAATCCTTTATAGACTAACATTGACTAGTCGATATGTTATGTCATGACTTTGTATAATCATAAAAGGATTGAAATCAAGTAGAAACAAAAGGAAAATTTATTGAAAAACATTGGAAACTAACGAACCGACTAATGACATGGATTAGAAACAAATTGAGTTTGAGACAACAAACTTGGAGGCCACATCACTCTCTCTCTCTTGTTTCTTCTTGCATGCGACACCCACGGATTTCTTTCCTCAAGAAATCGAAACCATCAACTCAAGGAAAATAATCATTAGAAAATCTCATCATCAGTCTAGCCTAGGGATTAGCTTTGTAGACCTATTTCCCTCTTAAGTTTTGTAACCCTCTCTCTCTCTCTCCATATAAAAACCGAGAAACCCATCTTCATCTTCTCCTTTCTGTTTTTCTCTTGGTCGAGCGGTGAAACTAGAAGCAAACCAGAAGCAAACCAGCGATTTCTTCTTCTTGCATGCGAGATTTTGGTGTTGGTCTTGAAGCATCTTTGTGTTTTCTAATAGTTGAACAAGGTAAGGAAAGATATAACTCTAAAGTAAAAGTTATCCATTGTTTTGTCAAGAAAGCTTGTGAATCTAACCAAACAGTGAAGGATTTGATTTGTAGTTGTTTTTTTGTGGTTAATCTAAGCTTAGTAAGTGTTAGATTGAAGGTAGAAGCCATTGCATGTTACTTTTGAGTCTTGCATGTTTCGAAAACTTGATGAGAGTTGGCTGTTTTGATTGAGCAAAGTGAAGAGATGTTTGCCGAGTGAAGAAATGAGGTGAATGTTGTGATGTGTGAGTTGAAGTGTGGATATATGCTTTGAGTCGAGCTGCGAAAGGATTCTTTGTTGAGAAAACTTGCTGAAGTTACTCTTAGTTGCTGTGATTAAGTAATGAAGTATTGTAGAAGAGACTTGTGAAAAAATAAATGGTTTGGTCGGACTAGGAGTGAAGGAATCGTGTATACCTATTCTGTTCTAGGAGAATATGGTTAGGGAGTCTTCTGTTTTGTGTTATTTTCTTTATGTATGTTAATGAAAATAAGAAAGGAACCATTCTACATAATAGAACATCCATTAGATTGAATTAGAAACCTAGCTATGATTATATGAATATAAAAACGTAGAGATGAAAGTGAATTTAGTAAAACCAGTAAACTGTTTTGTGAGAAACGGTTTGACCTTTATTGATTATACAAATTTTCTGTATTTACCTGGTTAGAATTGGACTTTGAATGCTTAATGAAAATTGCAGAACGCATCTTAAGGAATGACGTGTCAAAATTTGAGATTAAATGGATAAGAGTTGGCTAGTGAAACAATTTTCTTTATAGATAAAGAATCTGGACGTCGATATAGGGTGCTAGTAAAGATTATGGCAATTGTTACTCTTAATACAGTGAGAATTAGACTTAAGTTTCTTCACGGAAAATGTCAATCTATGTCTCCAATATAAATGGTAGTATTTCGACAAGAATTGTTATACCTTCTGTGTCCGAAACCGAAACTGTTCATTTAGCTAGTAAACTGCTTGGACCCGAGAACATATACTAGATGTTGTGTCTTTTATATTAGACTTGTACAACACACATAGAGTCTAATAACCCTCTAATAGAAGTTAATCATATAAGAGTAAGTCTCATATATCATTTGAGATATAAGTGCATATAGTATCATGCGTGTGCAATGAGTGCGGTGCATAGTGCTTGATTATGGGGTAAATATCTGTTCAACATGGAATGGGACATGTCGTAATGGGTTTTATCTTATAATTTGGACACAGACGTGTGCTAGGTTCATGAGAATTATATATATAGTTAAATACTTTGGAGTCTTTTCTTTTGCATACGATAAATGCATTAATCAAAGGCGTGATGGTGTGAAACGTGTGCTTAAGAGAGTGAATGAACCCATTGGTACAGAGATACCGGTGATGCCCCCGGAAGTTTGGAATACCCTTGCTGAGTGGTCTTGGATGCCTCGGTAGAGAGATACCAAGGTGCCTCAGAGTGAGATGCCCTTGTGTGTGATCAAGGATGCCTCGGAGTGAGATGCCCCTTGCTGAGTGGTCTTGGGAGGACCTCGGTTGTGTGATACCGGGATGCCTCGGAGTGAGATGCCCACAATAGAAATATTGTGGAAGTCCGGATAAGGTAAATTCTGGAAGTGACTCAATCGGTTTGTTGAATTCCAGTTAGTGATTGATCGAGAGTGGATCATGTGCACACTAAATATAATTCTATTTGGCGAGTGAGTCCATTTATTATTGTTGCATTACATCTTGATATGAGATTGAGCTTGAGAAAGGTAAGAATAGAAATGGATGCTCATAAGGTGATTATATACATAATGTGTCAATATCCAATCGTTTATGCTTGTGATATACTTCCTTTAGCATCCTAAATTGTTTGATGATTCTCTTGTAATCTTGATGGCTGTGGATTATTTAAGTTAGAGTTTTATCATTCTTTACTGGGCAAGGTTGTTTGCTCATACCTTACATTTTCAGATTGATAGCATGGATGTACCACCAGTAGCTCGATACGGAGCGGTAGTGCGTCTTGATGTTTCTCTTCATGACGTGTATGATCCCGACATTGACATGGTTTTCTCCAAGTATGAGGCTACTTTATGGCTGGATGACGGTAAAGCCGACTTGACATCGATGACATTCGTTGCATGGTTTATCAACCATGAAGGGGAGATATTTGGCCCTTTACCCTTTGGAGCAGGAGGACCTAGAGCGAGGATGGACGGTGCCTAGACGCCTTGGATCGTGTAGAGGCTGACTGACTTTTGTTTTTGTTAGATTCGGGGTTGTGTGGGAACTCGTGGAGTAGACATCCTCACCCTTTATCCCTGGCTTTTGTTACGCCTGACTTTTGTAATGTATATATTGTATATATAGGCGATGAACATGGAAAGAGTCCAGGTTGATAAATTTTGTAAGCCCTTATGATGATAAGAAGAAATGAAGCTTCTTGTGACCTTGTTTATGTGCATGAATGATTTGGCCAATACTTAAAATGAAGGTAGAGTGATTGTAAGATGACCTCATACTATAAACTTGAGATTTTAAATAATCCATGTTATACATGCTAACGTTCAATAGTAAACACTATAGATTATCTAAAGGAGATTACCAGTTAGGCAAAATGATAATAATAATTATAATTTTGCTTGTGCTTAGTACGTGACGACCTGGGACGTCACAGCTGCTCGTTACATTGATCCCTCGGCTATATGCCCGATGCAAAGGTTCCTTCAGGCACAGAACATAGTGAACCCTCTGGCTTACATGTCCGGGGGGAGGGTCTTCCTCTTGCACACCCTCCGCACATGGATTGTAGTCTATGTCTTGGACTATAGCCTTCTAGGAGCGGCCCTGACTCTGAGCCTCTCGTGGTGGATTCTCGTCCTCCTCAATGCTCTTTACATTGTCCTGAGCCCCTCTTGCAAGGAAACCTGGACTAGCCTGTTGATTAGAGTTTTACTAGGAGTTTGGCCTTACTTCAAGCTTACAGTTGCTTCTGCGGTAATGCTTTGGCATGTGTTTGTTGCGAAACTGCTTACTACACATGTTCAGTCTTTTACATTGCCATGGCTGAGCAAGGTTTAGGTGGGCAGGTCTCAAGATAAAAATTTACAACCTACCCCCACGGAACCAATTCCAAAGCTTGAATGTCATTGCATACACTTCTACTCCAGGGTCAGATGTAGGCTCTATCAAGAAACCAATTGTTCTTCTAAAGGAAGTAGTTGTCGATGTTTTCTACTCCCTGTAGGACTTCTGGAAAGGAATTTACCCTAAAAAATGAAAAACTGATATCATTAGATAGTTTAGGTCTGATTAGAAACTCTGAGGTCATGTGCGCTAGCCACTTAATTTACCACCTCACCTCGACTCAGTGTTCAATTTGGAAATAAATTTCTTCTTTTAATGAAAACAATACTATGTGGAAGCTTGGCTTAAAGTTGAAAGTGAGATCCTTAAAAAACATCCTGGAGGACAGCCTTTGGAAAATAGAAGATTGTCAAATCATCTTTTCTTAAAACAAAATAAATAGATGTCCTACCTCATAGCTGGCAGAACAAAATCAGACTTGGTTTTTCTCTATTGCCACTCTTGAAGTTTTTATTTAGGATAGTTATGCACAGCCAGGAACCAACTCTATTATGTTATGATCCATTCCACTTTCAGAAACTTCTTTCGAACATGAAATTAACTAATCATATTGGCGATTCCAGTTGGCTGTGTGGATTGATCGTGCCCAGATGCCTAACTATTGCAAGAGTGACCTTACTTCCATCTGAATGCAGCTTGGAAATATGGTACTTCAATGGACTAGTGCTCCTAGTTGGTTTCCTCTCCAATCCTATGATAGAATTGGACTCAATGTCCATCTGGTATGTTAGCTCATCATCCTTCTTCTATTGGACATGCTATCTTCATCCTCTTAACTTGATGTTTACCCTCATTATCAGCATGAATTACTAGAATTGGGATATTAAGTTTATGCCCGGGCTAAGTGCAGCAGCCAGGTCTGTCACTTCAAAAGTTACGGACTGTTGAATGACATTTTGAATAGTTGAATAATGTTCCTTTATGATTTCGGTTAGCATCACTGCCTACCCTTTATGCTAATCGCACGAACTGCAGAATGATCCCTGTTGTACCTTTGTCAGCTTACAGATAATTTGGTGATCGATTACAGTGTCCGAGTTGGTAGGCAGGTCATCCAAGAGTTGCGGAATTTACGATTGTGTAATGAGTGCAACCACTATTCTCATTAGTGTAGTACTCACTACGACTGTTCTCATATTTCGGGTTAGTTTGAGCAAACTCTTCACAAGTGATGAAGAAGTCATCGATGTTGTTTCTAACTTAACTCCTCTGCTGGCCATCTCTGTGAATGTTATTCAACCCATACTGTCAGGTAACTAATGTTGCATCATGCATGGTTTATAATTGTAATTGCTGGCATGCCTTGTCAATTCATGTCTTTTAATTGTAATTGTAAATAGACCAGAACTCGCTTGATTAAATAGGGGGCAAAATGAGGTTGAAGGATTTCTTTTTTCTTTCTTTTGGGGTGGGGCACCATTTTTGAGGTTGAAGGTTAACCAACATTCTTTCTTCTGAAGCCGGTACTTCCTATGATTTGGAGCAGACAGACGGACGGTTAGTGCTGACACAGCTACATTTAATCGCCCTCAAGGTATCTACTGAAGCAGACAATACATCTACACTGTTCAAAGTGCCTGTCTAGAGGATCTACAATTGTTGACACCTAAATTTCGTCACTTCATTTAGGATTTAATCGTGTACAAGATTAGGAATTAGTCACAAAAAAAAAGGAAAATAAAAGAAAAGAAATAAAAGCAAAAAACAAAAACAAAAGCAAAAACAAAGAAGAAAAGAAAAGAAAAGAGAAAAAGAAAACATGGAAGGGGCCGAGCTGGATCTCGCATTGGCCCGACCATGCCGCCTTCTCCTTCCTTTACCTAGAGAAAAGAAGGGGAGCAGGAGGAAAAGAGGGGAACCGAGAGAGAGAAGAGGGGAGAGAGGATGTGAGGGGACGTAGGAGGGAGAGAAAAAGAGGAAAAAAACAAAAGACAAAAAATGTGGCTGTTCATCTTCCCCGTTGCTGCTCTCCGCCTCACAGCCGCTCGAGGTCTCCGCTGCACCAGCCGCCGCGCGGCGTCACCACTCGTCTGCAAGCTCCAAGGGCCGATGCCCGAGCCACTTCGCCACTACCATTTCGCCAGCCGCCGAAGTTTCGTCTCCCTCACCCGCGAACTTGTGTCGCTAGTCTACCCAATAGCCGCAAAGCCACTAACCCCCGCCGCACTTGCATCTTTGAGCACCACTGCCGCTACCACCTAACGCTAGAAGCCGCGACAACCCGACGCTGTTGCCTAGCCGCTCCGCTTGCACCTCAGCCGATCTCCCTCGCACGACGCCACTGCAACACCGTCGCTGCAACCTACAGCAACTCACGAGCCAGTAGCTGCAACCCAGTCCTGTCGTGGACGCTTGCAACCATCGCTTCTGCTAGAACTCGCCCTGTGCTAAGCCCAGCGCTCAACGTCTCTGCTTGCATCTGCCACCACCACAGCTGATTCGCGACCAAAACCGAGCTTGAGCTGGTCGCCGCACCTCCAAAGCCCACGACTTGCAGATCTCAAGTCGCCGGTCGCTACCGCCACACCACCACTGCCCGTCCGCGAGCACCCTCACCCTTCACCGGTCTTTGCTACTCCTGCAGCTAGTCGAACACCAACAACCCGCGAAGCCGCCGCTGCCCTGCTGCTCTGCCCAAGCTTCGTCGCCGATGCCAGCATTCGCGAGCAACCCTTCGCCAAGTCGCTCCGCGTCGCCGCTCCATCCGTTGCGTCATTGTTGCCGTCAAGCCCATCGCCGTCGCCGTTAGCACTGCCAAGAAGCCCTAGAGTTTCAATTAAAAACCGGGTTGGGTGCAGGTCGCAAACCAAGTAGGTTTTTTTATCTGTTCGAGCTAGGCTGCGGGCTTTGGGCCGGTTTATTTCTGGGTTGAATTGGGGTTTTGGGCTTTAGGATTAGTTTACGTTTCTTCATTGGGCCCTGTTTAATCTTAAAGGGTCGGGCTTCTGCAGATTCAGGTTAATAGGGCTAGTTTAGGTTGCGGGACTGCGTGGGCCTTTTTTCTGCTTGAGGGGAAGTGGAGATTGGGCCCATTGGTTGGGCCCAATCCAACTGCACGAAGGCTCGACCAAGGCCAGTCGGGTCTGGGCCTTATGGCCCTCAAACGGGTCGAACCTGAACGGGTTCAACTCGATCGGCCCCTACCGGGTCAGGCCCGGGTCAGGTCGACCGGACCCGACCCGGTTCGCCCCATTTTTAATTAAAATTTATTTTTTTAAAAATTTTAAAAATTAAAAAATAATTATTTTTAAAAAAAATTTAAAAATTTAAAAACAAAAAAATTTAAAAAAATTCAAAAGTTAAGAAATGTAGGGTTTGGTTATGAATTGCCATGTATTACCTTTTTAGTATAATTATGCCTTTATTTACTCTTATATTGATTATATTGTATGTTTAGTTTGCATATTTAATTATGTTGAATTGTACGTGTTTAATTTTATTACAATTAGGATCTTGATAGCTATGATTGTTACCTTAATGATTGTGCACCCGTATGATCACCTCACATGTTAATGGATAAGTATAAGATCAATACAGACTGCCTAACAAAAATCATTTCTTTTAAAATAAACAACATTAGGTACTGAAAGAGGACTAATTGGTTAATTAGTGTAATCAAGTCCCCGACTCTAGATTCGCTGGTTGCGTAGGAAGTGAGGCACGCTCTCATGCCTCACTTGGTTTCTAGCCAGCCCCAATAGGCTAGTGGCGACTCCTTTTGTGCAAAATTCCTAAAAAATATCCTAATATCACACGGGATATGGGCTTAGGAGAGCTCGCGCCTAATTATGGGCCTTAGGCCTGTCCTTTAAGCAATACCCCTAAACCTGTTCCCTCCCCCCGAGAGTAGGTCGCGACAGCTTGGCGACTCCGCTGGGGACTTGATTTTAGATCTTAGAGGACTTAGGCCAAAATTAATCTTGTTCAAAAATATTTTTGTTTAACAGCGAGAATTCCAAGTACGCCCCTAACATTGAAGGTGTTAAATGTTTTTGCAGAATAAAAGGTATAAGGAGAAGAGTTTGTTCACATTTGTCTTGTAGGGAGGTGTAGGAATGTATGGTTTATTTTTTATGTACGGAGTGTTGTTTGCTTATAAATTGTTGTGCATGTATCTTTTGTATTGCACTACACCATGGCACACACTACCTACCGCCGGACCTAGGCCGCATAGGATCGCTTAGAATGGTGTTGAGGTGGATACCACTCCGACTACAACCATGTAGTACAAGTCGCCCATCTCAACCTCGAAATTTCTTTCTTCATGTCGAAGGTACCCACCCCAATCTACGAGCATGCGACACGGGTCGGTTCTTTGACGAAGCCGGAGTCATGGGTAACACGACCTAGCCGCAAGTATGTTGGTTCAGTCCTGTGATCCCATGGCTTCATTTTGAGCCAGATAGAGTAGAAATCGAACCACATCCCATGCGTATGTCTGTGTAATTGAAAAAAAACAAAGACAAAGGTTGATACCCATTGTAAGTATCGTTTTCCTTTTTATTTGCTCATTTTGTATTGCATTTTCATCTTGAAATTTGCGGAAATTAATTGAACGCCGTCGGTGTTATAGGCTTGTGATTAAAAAATTGGCAATCACTTTTGACAAGTGAACATTGAATGCAAGTTCTAAACACATTGATTTGGCCCTGTTAAACACATGGTTTTATTTAAATTCCTAGTTATGGGCTCAAAATCACATTTTGAAAAAAAAAAATGCCAAAAAATGGCTCACAAGTTGCAATTATATATTGGGGCACAAAAAGTTAGATTGCATCTTTGATCAAACTCTTTCATTCTCACATTTTGGGACTGAAATGCAAATCACATTTTGTATAGATTTCCCAAAATAGAAGTCACTTCCTTTTTTTTTTTTTTTTTTTTTGCAAGAGTAAAATCATAAAATCAATTTCTTCAAAAAAAATCAATGCCACTTTTGCATACGAAACTTTTGGAATAAAAGTGGACATTCGATTGATGGCCGTGGATTGATTATTTTAATGATACCTTCTCTTATAATAAAATCTTGGCGAAATATTAAAACCCCATAATAAGGACTGTGGGGGCATGGACCATCGTCTCGATTTTATTATAAGTAGCGACCTTATTGAGATATCATTTTCTCTCATTCACGTACTGACATTGTCGTTTGCAGGTTATGCACGATGCTCCATGACATTCTTGTGTTGGACCACATAGAGAAGTGAATTCAAGAGCTAGGACAAGAGTGGATTTTTACTTTCATCTGTGCAAGAGTTTTTTATAATTTATCATTATCTTTATTCTTGTCAAGAACCATGTTTTCCATTTTGGGTTTTGATTGTGAATCCAATTGTTGCTTTTGTAAATCATGCGACTCATTTTTTTTTCTAATGATGAAATTCAGTTTCGTGAAAATCATTTCAAAAAAAAACCAAAACAAAACAAATTCAGAAGTGTTTCAAGCAAGTCTTTATGTCTACCTTCCAAAATGAATTCTAAGAAAACTTTAGTTAATGCCCTCTCTTCATGTGGTCGCTTTCTCAAGAAGGATGAGGTGTTTATTTGAGATTGGCATCTGCCCCTTCTAAAAGATAAACCCGAAAAGCGAGCATGCGTCGAGGCTTCGTCAGCGCCAATCTTCCAATAGAGGCGGAACAAAATTGAATTCCATTCTGAGAAGTTCCTTTATTTGGAGATGCCTTACATGCCAAAATAGCCCATCTATCTCATTCACTTTGCATGATGAGACAAATGAAGGGAGTTGCCAAGCATTCAAAAAGACGAATACGAAGGAGGAGTAAACTATATCGATTCCAGTTATTCATTTATGATACTGTTTTTGACATGACTTTCTTTTCATTGTCAATGAGACATCAAAAGTGCCAAGTTTTGTAATGTTCCCAACAAATGCGATGGAGTATTTTTAAGTCTTGTTCATCTTAAACAAAGAAAGATTCAAATGAAACAGAGGGGCAATATTGTTCATTCCTCCATGAGAGATACTTTGGGATGTTGATTGCCCAACTTTGAAAAGACGGATTCGAATAGAACAAAGGGTGATAAATGAAAAAAAGAAGTTGTACCTTGACCATAGAAGCGGCACTTTTTACCAAGGAATCAAGAAAACATCAAACGCTTAAAGACGAAGGCAAGGCAAGGGTATTGTCGAGTTACCGAATATCCATGAAGGTGAATTCAAGAGATGTTAACGCCCAAAGGATGAAAGCGAATGAAGGGTAATAATGTATCGTTTCCAACATTTCAATACTAAGGATTTTTGCACTAACATATTCTTTTACATTCTTTATAGGGTTACCAGATAGCCATGCCGCAAGTAAGTACCTTTCTTCTCAATCTTTTTTTTAAGTAAAAAAAAAAGGAGAATTTCCATTAGAAAAAGAACCTTTGACGCTTTCCTAGAGACAAGCACACAAATGAAAAATTGAGAAAAAAAAATTTCAAACTTTTTTAGCATCATTTTTATCTCAAAATTGTTTTCCTCATTTAGTGGGTTATTCATTTTAAATCAAATTTCCCTATGGAGATTGATCTACTCAAATGATCTCGACAAAGTGAGATTGAGACATTAACCATGCCAAACAAGAAGCGTTTAAGATGAAGAAAGGCAAGCCACTTCCAAGCACGTCATTCAAACACTTTTGAGAGTTGAGTGAAAGGCGACCTTCTCTTAGGATGAAGGATTCTTTCACATTGAGTGCAAAGATCGAAATGATAAAGGCATTTCCTTCATCAATCCTAAACACCATGCTAATCTCTTGCTAGCCCTTTGGGCCAAATAAAGACGATCCTTCAAAGTACCCTTGTCGAGAACGACCTTACATTGGGGTAGCATAGAAGGTTACGGTCGTGTTGTGGAGCGAAAGATTGAGAAAGATTTTATTACTTTCACTTGCATTAATCTTCTGGTAGTAGCTTCAGAGGAATTCTCATCAGAGCTTGACTCATCCCAAGGTGAAGAAGAGCATTTCCTTCTCTACCCAAACACCAATACACATTGCTTTAACCAATTTGGGTCTAATTATTCATTTCTGAACCCCGAGCAGTGATCATCTCCCTTCACTGGGGCAAGGCATAAGAATTGACCAAATACAATTGACAGTCACGAGAACATCTCGAAAGTCATAAGAGCTACAAAAGTTCAAAGAGCAAAAAGTTCGACAAACTAGAGGGCATGAAAAAGCAGTGTGCCTGGTAAAAATAAGGCCAATGCCCGTAAAAAAAAAAAAGTCAAAAGGCTGCATCTTATGTGAAAAAAAAAATTATCAAAGTCCAAGTGCCTGCGTAGAAAAATCATTTGCAAGGGCGAAGGAAATTAGAGAAAATAGCAAAGCTCCCATGCAGAAATAATTAGTCAAGGGACTTTCGAGATGTGCAATGTTTCAAAAGCCAAATTCTTTCGAAAGGTCGAGTGACCTGGTCACGATGCCATGATGATCACCGACTCTTAAAAAACCTCTTGAAAATTTTAAGCCTTTTGAGCCTCTCCCAGACCAACATTACAACCCTCTTCCGAAGTCTCTTCTAATTGGAATGGTTCAAATGAAAATGAGAATACCACAAAGAAGCTACTACTTGAAGGAGTGGAAGCAATTCTATCTTGTCTTATCTTCCAAGTTCTCGACTTGTAAACCCGATGAAGATAGCGACAAATGTTCCTTTATTGGCCTCAAAGCTATGATCCCTTTGTGTAAGCCCATGACCAAATCTATATTGCGGTTCTTTCAAAAGAACTTTTTGATCGATCAAATTGTGCTCATCACGAATGTTTCTAAAAGCCTTTAACATAGGTTATGTGAGATACCCTCAGCGATCAGTTACTTCCCACATGAATGGATGGGATCAAACAGCCATTTTATCAAGAGTGTGTGAGAAACCCTTTCTAACTAAGAAACTCTGGTTTGGCATGATTAATGAGCCATTTTCGTGAGTCGTAGCCCTTCTGATAAGAACTTGACTCCCGGAGAATTTGATGATTAATGACACATCCTCGAGCAACATGACAATTTTGCGCTACATGATGCTGATTGACATCAAATATTTTTTTTAAAAGTAGTCGAACTTAGCTTGATTAGCTTGTTCAATTAATGCTGTAATATTGTCAATACGTCTCTTGATGACGTCTCTAATGACATTTGCTCAAGTTGAGTTTGACAAGATTCCTTAGTGAAGCCATGCAGTTTTCAAGGGATTAGCGGGTGCTTCCCTAAAAACCAAAGGTTCATGGTCAATCTTAAACCATGTCATCTACAAGGTTCATGGTTAACCTTAAACTATGCAATTTCCAAGGTTCGTGGATCTATCCTTAAACCACAAGGTTTGTAGATCTATCCTTAAACCACAAGGTTCGTGGGTCTATTCTTAAACCACAAAGTTCGTAGGTCTATCCTTAAACCACACGGTTCATGGATCTCCCCTTAAACCACACAGTTCTTGGGTCTATCCTTAAACCACAAGGTTCGTGGATATATCCTTAAACCACACGGTTCGTGGGTCTATCCTTAAATCACAAGGTTCGTGAGTCTATCCTTAAACATACGGTTCGTAGGTCTATCCTTAAACCACAAGGTTTGTGGGTCTATCCTTAAACCACGCTTTTAAAATGTTCATGAGTCTATCTTTAAAATATGATTTTCAAAAGGTTCATGGTCAACCTTAAATCATGTCGTCTACAAAGGTTCATGGGTTTTCCTCAAACCATGTATTTTCAGCCCGGTCGAAACTCGTTGTTACACGATGAGACTTTAGTCCTTCTCCCCCTTCTTATGACTCGGTGGGTTTTCCGTAACCTGAAGTCATTCTCTCTCTTCCTATGACCTGGTGGGCTTTCAATAACTCGGAGTCCTTCTCCTCCTTCTTATGACCCAATGGGCTTTCTGTAGCCTGGAGTGCTTCTCCCTCTTTCTATGACCCGGTGAGCTTTCCGTAGCCCAAAGTCCTTCTCCCCCTTCTTATGACCCGATGGGCTTTTCGTAGCCTAGAGTCATCCTCCCTCTTCCTATGACCCGATGGGCTTTCCGTAACCCGGAGTCCTTATCCCCCTTCTTATGACCCGGTGGGCTTTCCATAGCCCGGAGTCATTCTCCCTCTTCTTATGACCCGGTGGGCTTTCCATAGCCCAGAGTCCTTATCCCCCTTCCTATAACCCGGTGGGCTTTCCGTAACCCGAAGTTCTTCTCCCTCTTCTTATGACCCGGTGGCCTTTCCGTAACTCGGAGTCCTCCTCCCCCTTCTTATGACCCGGTGGGCTTTCCGTAGCCCGGAGTCCTTCTCCCCCTTCTTATGACCCGGTGGGCTTTTCGTAACCCGGAGTCTTCTCTCTTCTTATGACCCAGAGTGCTTTGTAGCCCGGAGTCCTTCTTTCTATGACACGGAGAGTTTTGTAGCCCGGAGTGCTTTTGTAGCCCGGAGAGCTTCGGAATCCTTCTTCTTCCTATGATACGGAGTGCTTTTGTAGCCCAGGGTCTCTTTTTCTTCTTATGACATGGAGTGCTTTTGTAGCCCGGGGTCTTCTTTCTTCCAATGACACGAAGTGCTTTTGTAGCCCAGGGTCTTCATTTTTCTTATGACACGGAGTGCTTTTGTAGCCCGGAGTCTCTCTTTCTTCTTATGACACGGTGTGCTTCTGTAACCCAGGGCCTTTCTTCCTCTTATTGACAAGACGCATTTCCATAGTTATGAGTCATTTCCATCGACCTGACGCGTGCCTATGCACCCAAGGTCTCTCTATCACCCAAATAATTTAGGTGTCTTCTGTCTTTGAATTTAACCTCTTCAAGCTCCTATTCAAAGAGGGGCAGCTGTTAACACTTAAATTCCGCCATTTCATTTAGGATTTAATCATGTACAAGATTAGGAATTAGTCGCAAAAACAAAAAAAAAAAGGAAAATAAAAGAAAAGAAAAAAAAAAAAAAAAAAAAAAAAAAAAGAAAGAAAACAAAAACAAAAGCAAAAACAAAGAAAAGAAAGAAAAGAAAAGAAAAGAGAAAAAGAAAACATGGAAGGGGCCGAGCTGGATCTTGCCTTGGCCTAGCCCATGCCGCCTTCTCCCTCCTCCACCTTCGCATGAAACCCTAGAGAAAAGAAAGGGGAGCGGGAGGAAAAGAGGGGAACCGAGAGAGAGAAGAGGGGAGAGAGGATGTGAGGGGACGTAGGAGGGAGAGAAAGAGGAAAAAACAAAAGACCAAAAAAGTGGTTGTTCATCTTCCTCGTTCTTTGCTCTCCGCCTCATGAGCCACTCAAGGTATCCGCTGCACCGGCCATCGCGTGCATCGCCACTCGTCCACGAGCTCCGAGCGCCGATGCCCGAGCCGCTCCGCCACTGCCGTTTCGCCAGCCGCCGGAGTTCTGTCTCCCTCACCCACGAACTCGTGTTGCCGATCTGCCCAAGAGCTGCAAAGCCGTTGACCCCCGCTGCGCTCGCACCTTTGAGCACCACCGCCACTACCGCCTAACGCTAGAAGCCGCGATGACCCGACGCTACTACCTAGCCACTCCGCCTACACCTCAGTCGATCTCCTTCGCGCGACACCACTGCAACACCGTCGCTATAGCCTGCAGCAACTCACGAGCCAATAGCTGCAACCCAGTACCATCGTGGACGCCTGCAACCGTCGCTTCTGCTAGGACTCGCCCTGTGCTCAACCCAGCGCTTGACGTCTTTGCTCGCGTCTGCCACCACCACAGTCGATCCGTGACTAGAACCGAGCTCAAGCCAGTCATCGCACCTCCGAAGCCCGCGACTTGCAGATCTTGAGTCGCTAGTCGCTACCGCTACGCCACCACTGCCTATCCGCGAGCACCCTTGCCCTCCGTCGGTCTCTGCTACTCCTACAGCTAGCCGCGACACCAACAACCCGCGAAGCCGCCGCTGCCCTGCTGCTCCGCCCGAGCTTCATCGCCAATGCCAGCATTCGCGAGCAACCCTTTGCCGAGCCACTCCGCGTCGCCACTGCCATCCATTGCGTCATTGCCGCCGTCAGCGCCGCCAAGAAGCCCTAGGCTTTTGGTCAAAAACCGAGTCAGGTGCGGGTCGCGAACCAAGTAGGTTTTTTATCTATTCGAGCTGGGCTTGCGGGCTTTGGGCCGGTTTATTTCTGGGTTGAATTAGGGTTTTGGGCTTTAGGATTAGTTTACGTTTTTTCATTGGGCCCTATTTAATCTTAGAGGGCCGGGCTTCTGCAGATTTAGGTTAATAGGGCTGGTTTAGGTCACGGGCCTGTGTAGGCCTTTTTCCTGCATGAGGGGAAGTGGAGATTGGGCCCATTGGTTGGGCCCAATCTAGCTGCATGAAGGCTCGACCAAGGCTAGTCGGGCCTGGGCCTTACGGCCCTCAAATGAGTTGAACCCAGACAAGTTCGACCCGATCGGCCCCTACCGGGTCCGGCCCGGGTCGGGTCGAGGCTGGACCCAACCTGATTCGCCCCATTTTTAATTAAAATTTATTTTTTAAAAATTAAAAAATTTAAAAATAATTATTTTTAAAAAAATTTAAAAAATTTAAAACAAAAAAATTTAAAAAAAAATTTGAAAATTAAGAAATATAGGGTTTGGTTATGAATTGCCATGTATTGCCTTTTTAGTGTAATTAGGCCTTTATTTACTCGTATATTGATTATATTGTATGTTTAGTTTGCATATTTAATTATGTTGAATTGCACGTGTTTAATTTTATTGCAATTAGGATCTTGATAGCTATAATTGTTACCTTAATGATTGTACACCGGTATGATCACCTCACATGTTAGTGGATAAGTATAAGATCAATCTAGACTGCCTGACAAAAATCATTTTTTTTTAAATGAATAAGATTAGATACTGAAATGGCACTAATTAGTTAATTAGTATAATCAAATCCCCAACCCTAGATTCTCTGGTTGCATAGGAAGTGAGGCATGCTCTCATGCCTCACTTGGTTTTTAGCCGACCCCAATAAGCTAGTGGCGACTCCTTTTGTGCAAAATTCCTAAAAAATATCCCAATATCACGCGGGATATGGGGCAGAAGAACACGCGCTAATTATGGGCGCCCAGGCGTCCTTTAGACAATACCCCTAAACATGTTCCCTCTCCCTGAGAGTAGGTCGCGACAACAATGTTTTATTTATTTATTTTTAATTTTTTTCACTTGTCTTTCTTCAGCTATCAATTTAAATTTTTCACATGAATGTTGTGATACAATTTCAAAATCAGGTCACTATACTCCGCCTATGTAGTCTCGAGCTCAAGGAATGTTAAAAGTACCGTGTATTGCTTGGTTATATATGTTTCTAATATGATTCTTTTAAAACGAGGAAACTCGTTGAAATAAAATTGTACAGGATACCGTTTCTTGGACCACCTTCACTTCGAGAAATTATTGATTCTTAAAAGTGTCACTTGTCGCCTGTTCATTTATGCTTTCTGGATAAAATAGTACAGGACACTGTTGCTCGGCCGCCTTCACCTAATGAACCGAGGAGACCCGCAGTCTCGTACCAACCTTGGAGGGCGTGCCGGGTAGGTGGCCTCCGTACCTTCCTTTCCAGGTCAAGCCCCCCCATTTAATCGAGCGAATTCTGGTCTATTTAGCTATGGTGTGCACCGTCAAGTTTTCTTCATCACGAACGATCATGGGCTCAGCAGCAGCAGAGCAACAGCCGTTGCTGCTCGGACAAGACCCTCACGGTCGAATCTCCGACTTGTCGTCTGCCACGATCGAGGAGCTCCTTGAGCATTCGATCCCACTCCGATGGTGGGCCCGTCTAGTGGCCTGGGAGTCGAGGATGCTCTGGCTCTTATCCGGCTCATCCATTGTCGTGTCCGTCTTCAACTTCATGCTCAGTTTCGTGTCGCTCATGTTTACCGGGCATTTGGGCACGGTGGAACTTGCCGGCGCCTCCATGGCTAGCGTGGTCATCCAAGGTCTTGCTTATGGCATAATGGTATTTGCCCACCACTCTTAAAGTTCATTGAATATGTGGCTGCCAGTTCAATAATAATCACAGTTTAATGCTCATTATTTGGTTATGCTAATGGTTGCATTCACTTATCTGAATTGTTTGACATCACAAGCATATTTTTTTTTTTTTGGTAAAAGTATAGTATAGACTTGCCAATCAGATTTACAAAATGGAGGCCCGGCACCAACAAAAGCAGACACTCAAGAAGACCAAAGGGTCAAGAAGAGTGTAAGGGTGCCGTGGTTCCAAGGAGAATACAAGAGGCGAACATCACAAGCATATTGTCCAGTCTTTTTGTTGGAAATTCTATAAATCATATCAAGCCATAATGCCGATGTTATTATATGTTCTGTTCATTCACGAAGCATGTGAAACAAGTCATAAACTTTACTTGTGTTCCGTTATCACGCAGTTGGGCATGGCCAGCGCGGTGCAAACTGTCTGTGGCCAGGCTTATGGGGCAAAGAGGTACTCAGAAATGGGCATCATTTGCCAGAGAGCTATAGTTCTGCACTTGGGAGCAGCTGTCCTTCTCACCGTCATATACTGGTTCTCCGGGGATATACTCCTAGCAATTGGACAATCTGAGACCATCACCGAGCCAGGCCAGTTATTTACACGGGGATTGATCCCTCAGCTATATGCATTCGCCATCGCCTGCCCGATGCAGAGGTTCCTTCAGGCACAGAACATAGTGAACCCTCTGGCTTACATGTCCGTGGGGGTCTTCCTCTTGCACACCCTCCTCACATGGATTGTGGTCTATGTCTTGGACTATGGCCTTCTAGGGGCGGCCCTGACTCTGAGCCTCTCATGGTGGATTCTCGTCCTTCTCAACGCTCTTTACATTGTCCTGAGCCCCTCTTGCAAGGAAACCTGGACTGGCCTGTCAATTAGAGCTTTCACAGGAGTTTGGCCTTACTTCAAGCTTACGGCTGCTTCTGCGGTAATGCTTTGGTAAGTGTTTATTGCAGAACTGCTCACTACAATCGTTCAGTCTTTTACATTGCCATGGTTGAGCAAGGTTTAGTTGGGCAGGTCTCAAGACAAAAATTTGCAACCTGCCCCCATGGAACCATTCATATCTCGAACAATTTGCGTACACTTCTAGTCTAGGGTCAGTTGTAGGTTCTATCAAGAAACCTATTGTTCTTCTGAAGGACGTAGTTGTCAGTGTTTACTGCTCCTTGTAGGACTTTTGGAAAGGAATTTACACTGAAGAATGAAAAAGTGAGACCTTTAGATGTTTTAGGACTTGATTAGAAACTCTCAGGTCATGTGTGCTAGCAAAAGTGGTTTAGCGCCTCTGTGTTCAATTTGGAAAAAAGTTTCTTCTTTTTATGAAAACAGTACTATGTGGAAGATTTGCTTAAATTTGAAAGTGAGTTCCTTCAAAAATAGCCTAGAGGACAGCCTTTGGAAAATGGAAGATTGAAAAACCATCTTATCTTAAAATAGAAATAAATAGAGATCCTGCCTCACGGCTGGTGAAGTGAAAATAGATTCAGTTGTACTCTCACTGTTCTTGAAGGTTTGATTCAGGGTTGTTATGCACAGCCAGGAACCAACTCTTTTATGTTATGGTCAGTTCCACTTTCCAAAACTTCTTTCGAACAGGAAACCGACCAATCATGTTCCAATCCTGCTGGAAACCTACACTTCAAGGGCGGTTCCAGTAGGCTGTGTGGATTTAACTTGCCTGAATGCCTAACTGTCGCAAAAGTGACCTTAGTTCAATCTGAATGCAGCTTGGAAATATGGTACTTCAATGGACTGGTGCTCCTGGCTGGTTTCCTCCCCAATGCTACGATAGAATTGGACACGTTGTCCATCTGGTATGTCAGCTTATCATTCTTCCTCTATTGGACATGCTAGCTTCATCCTCCTAACATGATGTTTACCCTCATTTTCAGCATGAATTACTGGAATTGGGATATTGAGTTCATGCTTGGGCTAAGTGCAGCGGCCAGGTCTGTCACTTCAAAAGTTACAGATTGTTGAATGACATTTTAAATAGTTGAATAATGTTTGATTTTGGTTAGCAATCTCCTTAATTTTTGCTAGTATCATTGCCTACTCTTTTTGCTGGCCACACAAACTGCAAATAAATTGATGATGACTACTGTCACTACACTTTTCATCCAGCTGGCGGATTAGTATGATCCCCATTGTACTGTTGTCGGCTGACAGATGGTTTGGTGATCAAATGCAGTATCCGGGTCAGTAACGAGTTAGGGGCAGGTCATCCAAGAGTTGCGAAATTTTCAGTTGTGGTAGTGAATGTGACCAGTATTCTCATTAGCATAGTGTTCACTGCGATTGTTCTCATATTCCGGGTTGGTTTGAGCAAACTCTTCACAAGTGATGAAGAAGTCATCGATGCTGTTTCAGAAATAACTCCTCTGCTGGCCATCTCTGTCTTCCTGAATGGCATTCAACCCATACTGTCAGGTAACTGATGTTGCATCAGGCATGATACAGAATTGTAATTGCTGGCATGCCTTGTCAATTCATGTCCGCATTCTTTTGGTCCTGATCCATGTAGATAATAAAACAGTACATTCTTAAGAAGTGCAATAATTTGTGTTCAAATTTTTCAGTTAAACAAGCAATGTCATATCAAAGTTATCTCTGTCCTAACGTTTTTTTAGACTGTCTAATGTGTGTTGTCTAATCTGGTTATGTGCAACATTATGAGGCCTGGCACTTGATGTGTTAACTAATCAAATCAATGCCAAATCAAAATTCATGCTTCATGAATCTGCAGGTGTGGCAATCGGCAGTGGTTGGCAAGCTGTCGTGGCATACGTAAATCTGACAGCTTACTACGTCATAGGTCTCCCCATAGGATGTGTTCTCGGTTTCAAAACTAGTTTAGAAGTGGCGGTAAATCAACTCTCTCTCTCTCTCTCTCTCTCTCTCTCTCTCTCTCTCTCAAATGCTTTTTGATCTTCAGGGAATCTGGTGGGGAATGATCGTTGGGGTTATACTGCAAACAGCAACCTTGATCATTTTGACTGCAAGAACAAATTGGAACAAGGAGGTAATTCTAGCTTCGCGTCACTTCACATCTTCATCATTTCCCGAATATGGCAAATACTGAATGAATATGCTTTCTCAGGTTGAAAACGCCACGGCTCGTCTGAACAGATCGACAGAGTGAGACTTGGTTGGGAAACAGAGAGGCGCATTGCATTCTAACTAACTCTCATTCTGCCATTTCACATTGCTACCATCCCTAAACGTAACAAGGAGAAATATTGCCCGTATGAAGGACCTGATCCTAATGAAGCAGTACTGGGCAGCCAATAATATTCGTGATCATTAACTGATCACACCCCACAAGGATTCCCAATCCCAGGCCAAGACTTTTGAACCTCACTGTATCTGTATTGATCCTGTTGACGATCCAATCCAATTACGTGGTGTTGCTCAAAACTGGAGAATAACAATTTACTGGATTTCTTCATCATATAGAGAACATGCGGCATCAACTAACTGCAGTTTATACATCTTTTCAAAAGTTTTTGGCAAGTACGTCTAGTAACCCTCTTTTCAAATGTTTCCTATCGTATCACGTGGTCGAACTGTTGTGCCATGAACAACAATGAGATGTCGTTCCATTCTGCTCAGTATCCTTGAGAACATCAGGTGCACTCAGGTCTGCTGATAACATAGAAAAGCACAGATAGAAAGAGTCATTCCACTAGCTGATCTTTCTAGGATTAACCAAAATGTTACAGAACAATCAAACATCGGAACTGATTATCCATTCTACTTAGATACCGTACTGTTACAAACGCCATTTCTGATGAATTACGTAGCTCATCAAAAGTACAACCCCTCGGGTTGTGTACTTAAGAAGGACAAACAATCGATTACTGCCAATCCAGAATAATCGATGGAATTCTTCCCATCCCAGTGGCAATAAGAAACATGGAAGAACAGCAAAAAAGGGAAGATAAATGATGAGACAAGTCATGCAATTCATACATCAGGTCTCGTTCAATCGAGCAACGGAAAAGTGGACTGATCATTCTTCATACTCGCTCTGTTCAATTCAAAATGCGGTCGTTTAGTGAACTTGGGGATATCATGCCTGGACATTCAACACTGTTTGCGTCAAGCAACATGACAACAATAATAATAACCAATAATGACAGATTCATTGATGAACAAAACTGGTTGACCACTCCATTATTTGCATGCCACAATGCTGCTTCCCCCATTTACACGCTCATCTTTGGCGAACACTGAACTAGTGACTCGTGCCTCGGGTCACCGGACACTGTTCACCAATCTTGGTTCACAGACATGGATCCCCTATACTGTAAGGTATATGAATTTTTACCTCAAATTAAGGAAAAATGTAAACTTTATCAATATCCGAGACCTATCGAGACACTTAAAAGAATGAGGTGCAAATGAAAGATCCAATCAAATTCTCTCCCTTTACACCCTTACAATGACCTACGAAATAAGTCAATTTGACACCATTCATTTGAAAATTGCAATAATTACGAAATTACGTGTCGACACTATTGCCTTATAGCGAAGTGGCTCTGGAACACAGCAGTAGGGCTGTCAGAAGCCCGACCCGGCCTGACGCTATCCGAAACAGTGATAATACTCAAATATTAGAGCTATTGTCTGAACCAAAGAAGACCCGAACGGAAAAAGACCCCAAAATTTAGTGCCGGTTTACATCCAGGCTTTTTTGGTAGCCCCCAGGCACAATTCGATCCTTATATGTGGTCCAGAGCCTAAGAAGTATCTCTAGAATCCCCTGCATTTCGTACAAGATTTTTCTTTTTTTTGGTCGAATTCGTACAAGATCTTCGGTGCGTCGTCTTTCAGCAAGAAAAAAAGGCAGAAAAGGAAGAAGCAGCCGCATATTGCCTGGAGGAAGTACCGGTTTCTGATCCGCAAATGGGTGTGGCCTACCGTCGGGGTTCGTTCGATGCGGACAATCTCTTCACTTCGTCAAAAGGACGTGCGCGGGAGTTCGACCGCTTAGCAATGGATGAACCAGCTCAGTAAGTGCATTGACCAAAATTTTCGAGCAGAAATTTTGATATTTTGTGTGTTTGCGCTACATCCTTTGGCATCTCATCATTTGGATATTTTTGGACATGATAGGGATAAATGTTCATTTCTTCCTAGAAGAGTAATCTTATCCTATTGGATCGGGTTTACATTTTCAGTGCTCGACACTGTCTACGACAATGGTGTAACGAAAAGACCAGTTTCTCTCATATGGTATTGATTTTTTATCATCTAGTTAGAGGTGAGCAGTTTTAGATTCTATTCGGTTTTAGATCTATTCAGATTTCACATAAAATTCGAAACTTATTCATCGGAACAAATTCCTAAATTTTTAGAACATAGAATTTACTATACATATCTAAAAACTTAGAACCGAACCGGTTCCCAACAGTCCGGTTTTCAGGTTCTCGATTCTATCCTAGAACCATACCCATCCTTACATCTAATAGGAATTCTCACGCAGCCTGCCCTGAATCAATTGCTTTTGACCATTTTGCTAGAATTTGTTTGTTTATATATGGGACTTGGAGAAGAGTTGGTTAATTGCTTCTTGGAGAGGGCAGCTCGGTGGAATAATTGAGGAGCTAAGAAACTAGTATTATTTCGGGACGTCGCTTTACTATTGTTAGGTGACACGAAGGGACCCTCACGCGAGCACTATCACGCCCATTTCTTGGCTGATTTCACCGCCTTTCCTTCGTACAAGAAAAGAAAAAGGCTACTGTTTAGCTCACCTGCTCTTTGACAATTAATGTACACTCTAGACATCTCCAACGTGGACTCTTTTCTCTACCGCTCTTACCAACTTCTCATGCTGTTCTACTAGTCATGCGATCCAACCAGTACTTGCTCTTACCAACTTCTCATGCTGTTCTACTAGTCATGCGATCCAACCAGTACTTGCAGACTACAACTCTCAACAACCAACTTCTGCTTTCAGCACCTAGTTGGTGTCTTGATTATTTTAGACAAAAATTTATCACAATTTCAACACTTTTCCCCATTCTGCAAAAGTGTACAATCAGATTGTCCGAACCTAATGCATTATGTGGTGAACAAGGGAAAATTATCCAAAAAGTCCTAAAATTATTACATTTTTGCCAATTCAATTATAAACCTTTCAATTTTATCTATTGAGTGATAAATCTTTTTTTTATTTTGCCAATTAACTCAATTTAATCAATTTTGGCTAGAACTTGCTAACACGAACGCCAACGATGCCATGTAGAATGATCGGCGCTGACGTGGATAATTTTTTATAATATTTTTTTAGATTTTGTTTTTCTTTCTTGTTTTTCCTTTCTCCTTCTTTTTGTCAATGGTTAGCCACTAGCCATGTCTTGGCCAGCCGGCCTCACCTACCACAAGCAAGGCGTGACCCATCGAGGGTGAGCCTTGGCGAGGTTCACCCTCACCTAGGCAAGACCCGATGAGGGCCGACCTTGCCCAAGCCAAATCTGGCAAGGTTGGTCATTGGTGGACATCGGCCGGGCAAAGGCAATGGTAGGCAAGGCCGCCTTGGCCTACGCAAAAGTCAGCCCCACTAGCCTAGGCGAGGCTAACCCTCACCAAGCCTCGCTTGTGGTAGGCGATGCCAGTTGACCTGGCCATCGACAAAAGTAAGAAGAAGGGGGAAAATATATAAAAATATACATATTAATAAAAATATGAAATATGAAAATATATTAAAATATGAGTAAAAATTGTCTACATTAGCATTGATTGTGACGTAGGATAGTCGATATTCACGTCAACAAATTTAAGCTAAAACTGATCAAATAAACTCAATTAGTAAAATGTGGGAAGATTTATGACTCAATCAACAAAACTAAAATGTTTAAAGCTAAATTGGTATAAGAGCAATAGATTTAAGTCTTTTTGGGTAATTTTATTGGCAAATAAGTGTTTTGAGTTTCCTCTAGTGAAAGCATGGCGACAAGCAAAATGAAGTTCTCACTGGCATTCCTCAGGCCCATCTCCTGACACTTATGAAGGCTCTTTATCCCAAACGTTCACCATTACGAGATAAGGGTCCCTTCCCTCTTCCGGCTCTAGGCTCGTAATCATATATACACGATAAACATGATAAAAGGAAGCCTATCAAAACATTTCACCCCTCCATTCTCTCACATCGAGAGAAAAATGGCAGGAACTACAATTTAAATGCTGGAAACCGAATGGAGATCAAATAAGCAACTGCTATACATCATCAACCAGGTCTAATGTTTCCACATTCGCTGAACTCTTCAAGCGAGCCGCAGCTTTTTCCACCAGAGACAAGCAAAGAATTAGGCATCAGTGTCCATGTCTGACATGAAACCAGATGAGATGAACAATTCAGGAGTACAGCTACCTCAGCGTTCCAAGTTGTTCTAGAATATCATGAGGGCTGCTATTTGTGGAAGTGTTGGAAGATACGCAGAAAGTTTGGAAAGATTTGATTAGATCAAATCATAAGGATTTTATTGAATCAATTAAAATCAAATCTAATCTGTACATTGTATCATTTCCTTTTCTCTTACACATACTCTGTAATATAATACAACTCTGTACATTGAATGAAAGTCAGAGAAATACACAAAAATTCCTATACTTCTTCTTCTTGATTTACCTTTCCCTTCATATTTTGACATGGTATCAGAGCTCCGAAGACTCTGACATTGCTTCCGCTTCATCCCTGTTGATTGCCTAGAAGAACCCTATCCTGCAAAAGGGTTGCCAAGAGGAATCAACACTTTTTTGAAGGGAAATTTTTCAATATGAACCAACCAGAGAATCTCACCTCCAACCTAGATGAACAAACAGCAACAGCAACGACCCCACAAGCTTCCAGTGCTATTTCCATGGCCAAACAACAATTCGACCAACCCCGGATCCAAAATCAACATGCATATTGGCAGAATGCTCCGACTCAGTTTAATCTGGGTCAACCATTTTCGGCGTATCCCTACCAATGGATGCCATATCCATGGATCCCTAGGACGAATCCAATCACATCATCGCCGGGATTTCAGAGTAATATGCCAAGCGACAAAGGCCTACCAACCAGCACTGGGGCAGGCTCAACCATCAGCCCAAAGCAAACGGGCGGATTGAATAATTCTGGTGTGAGACTTCAGGGGCAATCCACAAATCCATACCAGGGAATACCACCTGGTTTTCTTCTATTTCCTTTCGCGGCCGCCATGGGTCGACCAAAGCCCGGCGACGCACTATATGTCTCCACTGCCGACGGACCGAAGTTGTGGCTCATCAGCCACCCTCTCACAGGTCCAGAGAATTACTCAACTTAGGCGCGGGAATTTCGGCGAGCCCTAATCACAAAAGACAAAGAGGGGTTCATTGACGAGACCGTTCCGATCCTGACTGACGAAAAAATGGGAAAACAATGGAGAAAATGTAACCAATTGATCAGAACATAGATCGGCAACTGCATCAACCTAGAAATCGTGGCTGGGTTACCACCCATAGAAGACTCAAAAATAATTTGGAATAGCATCCGAGAAATGTACGGCAAATTGGATTGGGCAAAAAAAATTTCACTCCACCAAGCACTCAACGAACTGAAGCAAGGAAACACATCGGTGACAACGTGCTTCAACAGGCTTTCAGCACTCTAGAACGACTTGGAAGCCGCTAAAGAAAAGCTGGAAGGGCCCGAATCAACCCTCCAGCAGTATAAAGCCATGAAAGACAAGGAGAAGGCGACTCGATTCTTACTCATTTTGAACAATTTGTATCTCACCTTCCGATCGCAGATTCTGGCAATGGAACCAGCACCAACCCTCGACCGGATCTTCCAGCTTGCAATGCAAGAGGAGAATCAAAAGCTTGCTTCGTCGGACAGCAAGAACTCCAAAACCCTAGCGTCGGCAGGAAGGGTGGAGAAGGAGAAGACCCTAGAAAGGAAAGGGCAGGAGCAGTCACTAGGGTTCGCAAAGAACCGAGGGCTGATAGGGTTCACGGATCAGAAGGCGTATAAATGGGGCAGCACGGACAGCCTAGATCGGATGTCGCGATCCGACGGCTCCAAAGGCGCGCGGGCTCCGTCTGATCTGGACGGTGGAGATGCGTCCGTTCCAAGGGGATCCAACGGTCCTCAAAATTCGAAAGGATATGGGCCAAATTTGAAAAATAAAGGCAAATTATTCTGTGATTTTTGCAATCAGCCCCATCACACAATTGACACCTGCTGGAAGTTACATGGCAGACCTGGAGAAAAGGAAAAAAAAAAGGAAAGAAATATCTGCAGCAGCCTATCAAATTTCTAGATCGATGAATTCTGCAAATCAGCTTATTACACATGGGGAATATCAGCAACTTATGCAGGCCTTGCAAAGATGTCCAAAAAAAGAGGAGTAGCTTTACAGATACTTCTTATTGCCTGGCAAGTACTATTTCTAGAAATACTTGGATTATAGACTCAGGAGCCAGTGATCATATAGCATGTGATACAAGGTTATTTTATACTATTAATGAAGAGTTAGATGATCCTATCACTGTGCAATTACCCAATGGAAACGCTGCCTATGTCACTACAACAGGGATAGTCACACTTAATTCTCATATTGTCCTTACCAATGTCCTTTATATTCCGGACTTCCAATTTAATCTCATTTTCAGTGTCTAGAGTCTGTAAGGAAAACTCTTGTCGAGTTCTTTTCAATACTGATACCTGTTTGTTTCAGGCCCTTTCGACTGGGACACTGATGGGCTGGGGTAGTCTCTCTGAAGGATTGTTTTTTTGGAAAAGCTTACCAACAAATTTTAATCTTTTTCCTTGTAATAAGAAATCATTGTGTAACTCGACTTCCAATGATAGAAATTTCCTTTTGCACTCCAGATTGGGTCATAGCTCTCATTTTTCTTATCCTCAATGCCGAATTTGCCCGCTTGCAAAGCAATCGCGTAACCCTTTCCCTTGGCATATGTCTATATGTACTAGCACATGATTTTAACATGACAGTTGTACACTTTTCTCAAATTAAGATGCCAAATGTCCCAGAACTTGTTTCTTAAGTCAAAGTCGTTCAAAAAATATCATTTCCCTACTGCATGTTGATGTCTAGGGACCCTATCATACAGTAAATCATGATGGGTCTCGTTTTTTCCTTACCATTGTGGATGATCACTCCAGAGCCACATGGATTTTTCTCATGCAGTCTAAAAGTCAAGTTGTGTCCAACTTAAGAACCTTTCTTTCCTTATCCAAAACCTAATTTGGGAAACCTGTGCAAAGAACAAGGACAGACAATGTGAATGAATTTTTTAATCATTAATGTGCGGACCTTTTTTTTATCACAAGGGATATTGCATGAAAGCTCATGTACCTATACACCACAACAAAATGAAGTGGTGGAAAGGAAGCATCGTCATCTCTTGGAGGTTGCTAGAGCTTTAAAGTTTCAAGCTTCTATTCCAGATATTTTTTGGGGGGATTGCATATTGACTGCTGCTTATTTAATCAATCGAATGCCGACCGAGATTCTAGATGGACAATCTCCTTTCCATATACTCTTTGGAAAGAAGCCTGACTCAAGCCACTTGAGAGTTTTTGGTTGTCTGTGCTATGCTGCAATTGTCGGGCCCAAAGATAAGATGAGTCCACGTGCTCGCAATTGCATCTTCATGGGATATTCTACCTTACAAAAGGGATATCGGATTTTTGATCCGAGTACAGGAGAATTTTCTGTCAGCAGAGATGTTATATTCCAAGAAACTATTTTCCTTTTGCCGACCAGAACAAAGGTGGCACTGAACCAAGGCATTCTCCAACCTATTTTGCTGAAGATAGGTATGCAGCTTCCGGATATATCTTTCTCCCTCCATTGACAGATACACCAGGTTTTTCTAAATCCACTACCAACACAACACCTTTAGTGGATGTCCAGGATGAAAGACTGAATGATAAGATTCCTTCAGATCTGCCTACTTCAAACTCGTTTCCTATGCAAATTCCAGACAATGCTACATCTTTGGAAGATGATCGACCCAGACGTTCTGGTTGTGCTACTCGACCACCTACCTAGACTAAAGACTACATATGTGGAGTCAGGAATTCACCAGGTATTCCTTTTCCAATCTCATCTTATGTTTCCTTCGATCGTTTGTCCCCGGTGCATCGATGTTGCATTGCTCGTATTTCTGAAGAACAAGAAACATCCAGCTTCCATGAGGCAAGTAATGATCCACGATGGCCAACAGTAATGGAGGCAGAATTGAAGGCTCTCATGGATAATCACACATGGGATATTGTTCCCCTACCTCCACATCGTAAAGCAATTGGATGTAAATGGGTATACAAGATCAAATATCGAGCAGATGGGTCAATTGAACGATACAAAGCGCAACTAGTGGCTAAAGGCTTCACATAGAAAGAGGGTTTCGACTATCACGAAACTTTTTCCCCCGTGGCCACTCCGTAGCAGCCTCTCAAGACTGGTCGTTACATCAGATAGATGTTCATAATGCCTTCCTCTATGGAGATTTAGACGAGGAGATATATATATATGGAAGTTCCCCAAGGTTTATGGAGACAGGGGGAGAATAAAGTATGTCGTCTCCGCAAATTTTTGTACGGACTCAAGCAAGCATCCAGACAGTGGTATGCAAAATTTGTTGAATCATTGATAGCTGCTGGTTTTCAACAATCCATATTTGATTATGCTGTTTTCACATGGATTCAAGGTACGTCATCTATCTACTTGATGATATATGTAGATGACATACTCATTATGGGAAATGATGAAATAGCTATCAAAGGCCTTAAGGGATACCTGCATTCTACTTTCCATATTAAAGAGCTGGGATCACCAAAGTATTTCCTTGGGATCAAAATTGCTTGATCTAGCCAAGGAATCTCTCTCAGCCAGAGAAAATTTGCATTGGAGATCATTTCAAAAGCAGGATTATCTGGATGTAAGCCAGCTGTGGTACCGATTGAGCAAAATGTCAAACTGACAACCGCTGATTATGATGTTGACCTATCTCAAGAGGCAGATCCTATACTCAAGGATCCTTTGGGCTATCAGAAGCTTGTCGGGAAGCTCATATATTTAACTATGACCAGACCGGACATAAGTTATGCTGTGCAGATACTTAGTCAATTCATGCATAAGCCAAAACAGTCTCACATGAATACCGCACTGAAGGTCGTGAAGTACTTGAAGAAATGTCCTGGTCTTGGAATTCTTCTCTCTAAGAAGTGTGACATGAAGATGACTGCATACTGCGACGTAGACTATGCAACCTGTCCTATGAGCAGAAGATCGATAACCGGTTTTTGTATCAAATTGGGGGATTCTTTGGGCGCGCATGACAACCATTCCGTTCAAAATAGTTTTAACAAAAATAGATTTTTCTATTTCTATTTCTAGAAGAGTTTCTAAGCAAAAATAACCGTTTGATAACGACACAAAATTTCTACTCTAAAAATAGAAATTTATTTGATAACGACACAAAAATTTTTCCTTTCGAACGGCGGCGGCGATGACCGACAACCTTTAATATAAAAAATAAAAAATGATTTAGTAACAAAAAAAATAAAAAATAAAATAAAATAAATCATAAAAAATAAAATAAAAATATCATTTTATTTTAAAATAAAAATATCCTTAAAAATAAATTTATTTTATTTATTCTATTTTATTTTATTTTACAAATAAATTTATTTTAAAATTAATAAAAATAAAAAATAAAAATAAATTTATTTGGCAAAACACTCAAGGCAAATAAAAATAATTTATTTTTATTAATCATAAATAAATTATTTTAAATAAATTTATTTTTAATAAACTAAAAATAAAATGATAAATAAAAATAATTTATTTATTTTTAATAAATTTATTTTAATTTTTAAATGAATATCAATTTATTATTTTTAAATGAATAAAATGAATATATTTATTTTTATTTATTTTTATTTTTAATAAAATTAGGAGAGGCGGAGGAGGAAGAGGAGGAGGCAGAGACGTAAAGGAGATGAGGGAGGACTCACCGAAATTAGGGTTTAGTGGGAGAAATTATTTCTGATTTCTCTTCCAAATCAATTTATGGAGTAAATCTATTCCGGAAATAAAAACCGATTAAGTTTATCAAACGGGTTTTATTCCGTAAAAAAACGGGTTTGGAATAGAAAAGTTATTTCTGAAACAGAAATTTTGGTTATCACGCACCCCCTTTGCTTTCCTGGAGAACGAAGAAACAGCCAACTGTCTCGTTATCTTCGACAGAGGTGGAATATCGAGCCATGGCTAAAACCACGTGTGAAATAGTGTGGTTGAGAGGGTTACTTCAGGATCTTGGAGTGCAGGTCAAGGGACCAACAAGATTATTTTGCGACAATGATGCGGCCCTCAAACTTGCATCCAACCCTATCGTGTATGAAAGAACGAAGCACATAGAAGTAGACTGTCATTTCACCCGCAAGAAAATCCAGGAAGGGATAGTCAAGACACAAGGGATTGGAACACAAGAACAACCGGCGGATGTCTTCACCAAACCTCTGTGTCAAAGACAGCATGCATATCTCTTGAGCAAGCTAGGCGTCTTTGACATATACAATCCACCAGCTTGAAGGGAAGTGTTGAAAGATATGCAGAAAGTTTGGAAAGATTCGATTAGATCAAATCATAGGGATTTTATTGAATCAATTAAAATCAGATCTAATCTGTACATTGTATCATTTCCTTTTCTTTTACACATACTCTGTAATATAATACAACTCTGTACATTGAATGAAAGTCAGAGAAATACACAAAAATTCCTATACTTCTTCTTCTCGATTTACCTTTCCCTTCATATTTTGACAGGAAGAGCCCCAACAATCATTCCCCGCCAGATACCCCGAAATGAAGAGCCCTCATCATGAGTTAGCTCAATGAGTTTTGTTTTAGCGATGAGCCAAATGCCATTAAAATGGTGCCAACTGCCAATGGGTGTATTGCCCCTAATAGAAAAGGTTTCAGCAAGGAAGCCATCTCATAGAAAATCATTCGAAAGATTGTTTCTAACATTGCCAACAAACTAGACGTAATGAATTGTGGCATAAGAAAGCTCTCGAGTTGTTTGTTGTCTAAAAAGGGATCAGCCAGCAACAAGCCGTCACGTAAGGACGGTTTTGCCTCTTGAATATTTCCCTCATGAACTTTTACTTCAGCTTCCGTAGTTTTCATGCAGAGAACATTGGCATGGACTTCACGAGCTGATGAATCACCCCATGCTTAGTTTCAACTGAAAGAGTATGAATTTGAGTTTGATCGCACACAATTGGTATAGAGATTTGTATTATATTTATAATATGTACATGAACGGGAAAAACACAATTAAAAAGATTTTACAAATATAGCAATCTACAGTATCAGTACAGATTGTGAAAGATTTGCTCTATCGACAGAATTGACACAAATCGTAGAAGATCGGCTCAATCAATGGGATTGGCACAAATTATAGAAGATTGATGTATCATGGGAGATTTGTTTTATCATCAACAACCTCTACGCATTTCACTCTCTTCCGTTCCTTTATTTCCCTGATGCTGTGGCTAATGATGCAGAAAGCTCAACTGGCCTCCTTGCGAACGATCTGGACACGCATGTCCATAATGGCACCAATGATTATTGAGAAGAAGCAGAGGCTAGCCAATCCACAACTTCTGCCTACCTTTCAAAGAGTACACCTGGGAAGTTGGCACGAGATTTTTTACTCCACCTAACTAGCACGTTTAGAAACAATCTTTTGGGCGTGATTTTTTATGAGGATGGCTGGGCAATACCCAATTGGCACAATTTGAATGGCATTTGGCTCATCACTAATATAAAACTTATTGAGCTAACTCAGGATAAGTGCTCTTCATTTTGGGCTATTTGGTGGGGAATGACTGTTGGGGTTCTACAAACAGCAGCCCTCGTCAGATTAACGGTTTAAACAACTTTAGTTCTGAATTGTGCATTTCATCCGGTGTCATGTCAGACATGGACACCGACGCCTAATTCTCTGCTTGTCTCCAGTCGAAAAAGCTGCAACTCGCTTGAAGAGTTCAGTGAAATTGGAAACATTAGACCCGGTTGATGACGTATAGCGGTTGCTTATTTAATCTCCATCGGGTTTCCTGCATTTAGATTGCAGTTCCTGCCATTTTCTCTCGATGTGAGAGAATGGAGGGGTGAAATGTTTTGATAGGCTTCATTTTATCACGTTTTGCTTTTCATGTATGTGTGAGCCCAGATTTGGAAGAGGGAAGGGGACCCGTATCTTGTAACGGCGAACGTTTGGGATAAAGAGCCTTTGTATATGTCAGGAGATGGGCCCGAGGAATGCCAGTGAAAACTTCATTTCACTTGTCGCCATGCTTTCACTAGAGGAAACTCGGGAGCACTTAATTATCGAGAAAATTGTCCAAAAAGTCTTAAATATATTGCATTTATGCCAATACAGTTATAAACATTTTAATTTTGTTGATTCAATCCTAAACATTTTAACATTTTACCAATCGAATCCATTTGGTCAATTTTAGCCAAAATTTGCTAACGTGGATATCGACTATCCTACATCACGATAGGTGCTTTGATTAGAAAATTTATAATAATATTTTTTAATTTTTTAATTTTTTAATTAATATACCTTTTAATTTTTTTGATATATTTTCTTTTTTTTCCCCTTCTTCTTCCTTTTACTAGTGGTCGAGCGAGCTAGCCTCGGCCGATGAGGCTCGGCGAGTGTCAGCCTAGCCTAGGCCTAGGGAGGCCAACCTTCGCCCAGGCCAAGGTGGCCTCGCCTTTGCTTGACTGATGCCAAGAAGGGCCGACCTTGCCAAATCTAGCTTAGGCAAGGCCAATGCTCGCCAAGTCTTGCCTAGGCAAGGGTGAGCCTCGCCGGGCCACATCTTGCCTGTGGCAGGTGAGGCCATTTGGCCAAGCCATGGCCACTGGCCAACCACTAGCAAAAGGAAAAAGAAAGGATAGAAAAGAAAGAAAAATAAAAAATAAAAATATATTATTAAAAATTATTCATGTCAGCGCCAGTCATCCTATATGATCACGTCAGCAATTTCTAGTCAAAATTGATCGGATAGACTCAATAGGTAAAATGTGAAAAGATTTATAGCTCAATTGGTAAAATTAAAATGTTTAGGACCGAATTAGGCAATAAGGTTAGAACTTTTTGGACAACTTTTCCCTTTGTTCACTACATATTGCATTAGGTCTAGATAATCTGATTGTTTGCTTGTGCAAAATGGGGAAAAGTGTTGAAATTGTGATCAATTTTTGTCTAAAATAATGAAGACACCAACTAGGTGCCGAAAGAAAAGGTTGCCTATTGAGAGTTGTGGTCTACATATTGGTTGTATTGCGTGACTAATAAAAAAGCATGAGAAGTTGGTAGAGTTAGACTTAGAGGTAGGGAAAGAGTCCACGTTGGAGTTGTCTGGCGAGGTCGAGCCTCGTCGATGGCTGGGCAAGCTCAGCCTCAGTAAGGGCTGACAACGCTGCGAGGCGAGGTCGCCGACCCTTACTTGGCTGGTTGCCGGTCATCCCGAGGCGGTGGCTCGCCAACCGGCCAAAGCTTGAAGAATAAGAGAAAGAAAAAAAGGAGAAGAAGGAAAAAAAAAAAGTAATAAAATTATTTAAAAATTAAAAGAAAATTTTTTGCATTAGAAATTTCGAATATGATGTCAAATGCAATTATATTTTGAAAATAGAAATTTTGGGTAATTATCAAATGCCTTCAAATGCTTAGAAATTATTCTCAAGAACAAAATTCAAAAAAAATTCATTTCTAATCAAAAATTATTCTTGAGAACATAATGGTTATCAAACGCTTCATTATTAATATCATTAGATAGTTTAGGTCCGATTAGAAATTATGAGGTCATGTGCGCTAGCCACTTGGTTTACCACCTCACCTCAACTCAGTGTTCAATTTGGAAATAAATTTCTCTTTTAATGAAAAAAGTACTATGTGGAAGCTTGGCTTAAAGTTGAAAGTGAGATCCTTAGAAAACATCCTGGAGGACAGACTTTGGAAAATAGAAGATTGTAAAACCATCTTTTCTTAAAACAGAATATATATAGATGTCCTACCTCACAGCTGGCAGAGCAAAATTAGACTTGGTTTTTCTCTATCGCCACTCTTGAAGTTTTGATTCAGGACAGTTATGCACAGCCAAGAACCAACTCTATTATGTTATGGTCCATTCCGCTTTCATAAACTTCTTTTGAACATGAAACCAACTAATCATATTCCAAACTCGCTGGAAACCTACACTTCAAGGGCGGTTCTAGGTGGCTGTGTGGATTGATCGTGCGCAGATGCCTAACTGTTGCAAGAGTGACCTTACTTTCATCTGAATGCAGCTTGGAAATATGGTACTTTAATGGACCAGTGCTCCCGGCTGGTTTCCTCCCCAATCCTACGATAGAATTGGACTCAATGTCCATCTGGTATGTTAGCTCATCATCCTTCTTCTATTGGACATGCTAGCTTCATCCTCCTAATTTGATGTTTACCCTCATTTTCAGCATGAATTACTGGAATTGGGATATTAAGTTTATGCCGGGGCTAAATGTAGCAGCTAGGTCTGTCATTTCAAAAGTTACGGACTATTGAATGACATTTTGAATAGTTGAATAATGTTCCTTTATGATTTCGGTTAGCATCACTGCCTACCCTTTGTGCTAAGCACACGAATTGCAGTATGATCCTTGTTGTACCTTTGTCAGCTTACAAATAATTTGGTGATCAATTGCAGTGTCCGAGTTGGCAACGAGTTAGGGGCAGGTCATCCAAGAGTAGCGAAATTTGCGGTTGTGTAATGAGTGCGACCACTATTCTCATTAGTGTAGTGCTCACTACGATTATTCTCACATTTCGGGTTGGTTTGAGCAAACTCTTCACAAATGATGAAGAAGTCATCGATGATGTTTCTGACTTAACTCATCTGCTGGCCATCTCTGTGAATGGCATTCAACCCAAACTGTCAGGTAACTAATGTTGCATCATGCATGATTTATAATTGTAATTGCCGGCATGCCTTGTCAATTCATGTCCACATATTTTATTTTCTTTTGTTCCAACTCATGTAATAATAAACCAGTACATTCTTAAAGAGTGCAATTATTTGTGTTCAAACTTTTCAGTTAAACAAGTGTTAAGTTACTTTAATTAAGTTTCATTTATTATCAGAGTTTTATTTCCTTCTTTTACTTACATAAGGGTATTATTGTCATATACAATTTATATTCAATATAAATACAATGGGTGTAGGGTTTCTGTTACTACAGAAATCTACAGCCCCCTCTTTGTTTCTTTCTTTTACATTCCCCTTCTCATCTTCTCTATTCCTTCTCCCTTCTTCTTTATCTCTTACTATTTGCTGTGGGTTCTCTAATTAGCTTTGTGACATGGTATCAGAGCAAGTCTAACTACCTGATTACTTGATCCTATTGCTGGTTTGAGAGTCCCCTAGTAACCCTACTTCTTCTCTGGTGCACAACCACCTAAAGCTGTAATTTTCATATGTTTTCTCTTCAAGTCTTGATATAGATGAGATCGGAAGATATCAGATTCATCAGGTTTGGTTTGTGAACATGGATTACAACACTTACTGATCAGTGGATTCAAGAATTTGAGTACTTTATTGATTATGGTTGACTGGTCTTGCTGGGTTTCCATCAAGCATATAATTATTTGAATTGAGATTTCTAGTCAAATATCTTCTTCTATACAACAATCTATATTTATGAGTTTTCAGCATCCCTTTGGTTAATAGATGGAGCCAATTACATCTTATTATACATCAGTGTTGTTGTTTTGTTTCTTGCACTAAAGTTCAGCCTACTTGATTAGTGGTAGATATATTTATATTGAGATTATCGTCATGAGTGATACTAAGGCTCCTACAGATAGTGTCAATGTTCAAATTACCACTATTAAATTAAATGGATCCTCCAATTACTTGTTATGGGCCCAAGCTATGAAGGTCTATATTAATGCCAAAGCAAAACTTCATTATCTTACCACAGACCCTCCTGCTGAAAATTCTAGAGACTATAGTGATTGGATGAGAGAAAATGATACACTTCTGATGTGGTTATGGAATAGCATGGAACCATCCATCGCTGCTAATGTCATGTTCCACACAACTGCTAAGGGAGTATGGGATAATCTTATGGAGAGTTACTCACAAGACAAAAATATGTCTAGAGTTTATGAACTATATGAGAAGATCTTTAATTTTAAACAGGGAGACAAATATCTTGGAGAGTATTATAGTGCTTTGAAAGGTATGTGGGAAGAACCAAATCTTTATCAACCCATCACTACTGATCTTGAGAGACTTAAGACACAACGAGCTGAATTTCAAGTCGCCAAGTTTTTATCTAGTTTGAATGCCGACTTACAGCCTATGAAGAGTCAGATTCTTGCTGGCGAGAGAGTTCCTTCTATGAATGAAGTATTTTGTCGAATTCAACGCATTGTCCCCTCCGTCTTCTAAGTCATTTAAAGACAATTCAGCATTTGTGGCTAGTAATGGTGATCGTGGTCGTGGTGGATTTTCCAATAGAGGTCGTGGTTTTGGGGGAGGTCGTAGTCGTGGTGGTGGACGTAGTGGACAAAGTTCTAATCTAGATAGCTGTCAGCATATATACTGCGGCAAATCCAGTCATGTTGGGCCAAGCATGGCATGCCTGAGTGGGCTCAACAATTAGTTACTGCAAATACTGTTGTGTCTGAAAGGAGTGCTCAAAATGTGTTTTACAGCGACATGAACCCATCTATCCCACCTGGAGGTAGTTATTCTGAGTCTACAGCTCGAGATGATATGGTTGCACAACTCATCAAGCGTGTCCAACAACTAGAGGCTTCCAATTTCTCATCCACTGCCACTCTTGCACGTACAAGTAACATGGCCTCCTTCTCTACTTTGTCTCCTAACACCTCCTGGGTCATTGACTCGGGAGCTTATGGTCATATGATGGGTAAGCAAGAACTATTTTCTTCCCACCATAACTCTAGTCCTTCATCATAAGTTATTTTAGCTAATGGTTCCTCGACTCAAGTGGTTGGATCAGGGACTATTTCACTTACATCTTCCTTATCTTTGTCATCTATTTTACATGTTCCCCAACTTCCTTTAAATTTGTTATCTGTTAGTCATTTAACTAAAGCTCTTAGTTGTTCAGTTACATTTTACCCATCTCATTGTGTTTTTCTAGACCTTCAAACAAAGAAGATGATTGGTGAAGGGCATGAACATGATGGACTCTACTATCTAAATGGTGTCTCCACTACTGACGCCAATGGTCTAGCTGCTAGTTCTATTACCCCCCTATTATGGCATTCTCGTTTAGGGCATTTATCTTTATTTAAGTTACAACAAATAATTCCCGAGTGTAAATCAATTTCTACTCTTGAGTGTGAGGCTTGTGAACTTGGGAAACATCATCGTAGTTCCTTTCCTAGTCGTGATGATTCTCGTGCATCTACTTTACTTGAACTTGTTCATTCGGACATCTGGAGACCTTCCCGTATTGCTAGTAGAAATGGTTTTAAGTACTTTGTTACTTTTGTGGATGATTATTCTCGTTTAATGTTGCTCTATATGCTTCATGACCGTTCTGAATTTTTACATGTTTTCCAATTATTTCATCGTGAGGTTACTAATTAGTTCAATACATCCCTTAAAATTCTGCAAATAGATAATGCTTTAGAATATACACAGAAATCAATTTCTTTGTTTTGTTCTAATCTTGGCATTATACATCAAACAAGTTGTACTTATACCCCTCAACAGAATGGTGTGACCGAGAGAAAGTACCATCACCTTCTAGAAGTTGCTCGTTCACTCTTATTTCGTATGAATGTGCCAAAATCATTTTGGAGTGATGCTATCCTTACCGCATGTTACCTTATAAATCGTATGCCTTCCACTGTCCTCCATCATCAGTCACCAATCAGTGTTGTATTTCCTGACAAGCCGTTATTCTCTCTTACCCTGCGCGTCTTTAGGTGTGTCTGTTTTGTTCATAACCTACGTTTCAGTTCTAATAAACTATCTCCCCGTGCTACTAAATGTATTTTTCTCAACTATTCATGTACATATAAGGGATATCGGTGTTATGATCCTACAACTTATACCCAATATGTTAGTGCTGATGTTACCTTTTTCGAGGGCACACCATACTATTCTACTGGGGGTAAAGAGTTTTCAACTGACATTGTAGCTAATTCTCCTATCCCACAACAAATCCCCCTAGATTCTGTTAGTCCTTCTCTAGTATCTCCTCCCTTGCAGGTGTATCGATGGCGAAAGCAGTCTACGGCACCACCAGTCTCCAGCTCTTCCATGCCCTCCAATCAATCTTCCTCCTTGTCTCCTGGTTCAGATGATCTTTCGATTGCCCTTCGCAAAGGTACTCGGTCTTGCACACAAAAATCCTCCTTGGCTTACCCTATTAAGCGTTATATGTCTCTCTCACATCTTCCTTTTCCATTACATGACTTTGCTCTATCATTACAAACTCACACAATTCCTACTTCTACCACTGAGGCTTTGTCTCGCCTTGAGTGGAAGAAAGCTATGGATGTGGAAATGGAAGCTCTGGTGTCTCGCCAAACATGGTCATTGGTTGATCTTCCCCTTGGGAAAGATGTGGTGAAGTGTCATTGGGTGTACACTATCAAGTAGAATCCGGATGGCTCAATCAAGCGTCTTAAAGCTCAACTCGTTGCTAAAGGTTTTACTCAAACTTATGGAGTGGATTATTTTGAGACTTTTTCCCTTGTGGCACGTCTCAATTCTGTTCATGTTATTATTTCTCTTGCTGTGAATTTCGATTGGCCATTATATCAATTGGATGTCAAGAATGCTTTTCTTTATGGTGATTTGTCTGAAGAAGTATATATGGAGCAACCTCCTGGGTATGTTGCTCAGGGGGAGAATCGTAGTAAAGTATGTCGGCTACATCAGGCCATTTATGAGTTGAAACAATCTCCAAGAACATGGTTTGAAAAAATTCGATTTAGTGATTTCCAAATGTGGTTTTCACCAATGTTATTATGATCATTTTGTTTTTGTTCGCAAGAAGGAATTGGGGGTGGTCATTCTTGTGGTATATGTGGATGATATAATTGTCTCTAGTAGTGATATGATCGGCGTTTTTGAGGTAAAGTCCTTTCTTTAGCAGCAATTTCATATTAAAGACTTGGGAACTCTTAGGTATTTTCTGGGTATTGAAGTTTTACGAAGTAAAAAAGGTATTAATTTGTCTCAACGAAAGTATGTTCTTGATCTTTTGTCTGAGACGGGTACACTAGCTGCCAAGCCAGTTGATACTCCTATGGATCCAAATCAAAAGTTTGGAGTTGATGATGGAAATGAAATTGAAGACAAGCATCAATATCGACGTATGGTTGGAAAACTAATTTATCTTACTGTTACACTCCCGATATTTATTTTGCTGTTGGTGTGGTGAGTCAGTTTATGGAGTCACCTAAGAAGGCTCATCGGGATGTTGTATGTCACATTCTTCGATATCTTAAAAGCTCTCCTGGTAAGCGACTAATTTATAAATCTAATGGTTCTTCCACTCTGATTGGCTATTCTTATGCTAATTGGGTTGGGTCAACATATGATCGACGGTCTACAACTGGGTATTGCACCTTTATTGGTGGTAATTTGGTTACTTGGAGAAGCAAAAAACAAACTACCATTACCAGGTCTAGTGCAGAGGCTGAATATCGTGCTATGGCACATACTGTGGCTGAATTGTTGTGGTTGAAATATCTTCTCCAAGAGCTTGAATTTTCGATTAATCAACATATTGTTGGAAATCCTATTTTTCAAGAGCAAACTAAGCATATAGAAGTTGACTGTCACTTTGTTCAGGATGCTGTGAAGCAGAAGCTGTTTGCTACTCCTTACGTTGCCTCTAGAGATCAGTTTGCTGATATGTTTACCAAAGCATTATTTCGTCCTGCTTTTGTTGCTGGTTGTTCCAAGCTAGGCATGGGTGACCTATATGCTCCAACTTGAGGAGGAGTGTTAAAGTTACTTTAATTAAGTTTCCTTTATTATTAGAGTTTTATTTCCTTCTTTTATTATCAGAGTTTTATTTCCTTTTTTACTTACATAAGGGTATTATTATTATATACAATTTATATTCAATATAAATACAATGGGTGTAGAGTTTCTGTTACTACAGAAATCTACAACCCCTCTTTGTTTCTTTTTTTTTTTACGTTCTCCTTCTCCTCTTCTCTATTCCTTCTCCCTTCTTCTTTCTCTCTTACTATTTGCTGCAGGTTCTCTAATTAGCTTTGTGACAACAAGCAATGTCATATCAAAGTTTCTCCGTCCAAACGTTTTTCAAACTGTCTTATATTCATGTTGTCCAATTCGGTTGTGGGCAACATTGTGAGGCTTGGCACTTGATGTTTTAACAACTCGAATCAAGGCCGAACTACAATTCATGCATTCCATGAATCTGCAGGTGTGGCAATCGGAAGTGGGTGGCAAGCCATGGTGGCGTACCTAAATCTGACAGCTTACTACGTTGTTGGGCTCCCCATAGGATGTTCACGGTTTCAAAACTAATTTAGAAGTGGCGGTAAATCAACAATGTCTTCCTTTCTCTCTTTCTCCCGCTCTCTGGCTCTCTCTGTCTCAAATGCTTTTCGATCTTGAGGGAATCTGGTGGGGAATGATCATTGGAGTTGTTCTTCAAACAGCAACCTTGATCATATTGACTGCAAGAACAAATTGGAACAATGAGGTAATTCCAGCTCTGCATTACCTCACATCTCCATCATTTCCCGAATATAGGGAATACTGAATGAATATGCTTTCACAGGTTGAAAGGGCCGTAGCTCGTTTGAACAGATGGGCAGAGTGAGAAAAGACGAGACCTAGGTTGGGAAACAAAGATTCACACCAAACGAATTCTCGTTCTGCCATTTCTTATTATTAAAATATTTCAATAATAAATTATATCTTTGCCTAATAGCTCAAGTCAATAAAGATACCACAAATTATCATATGATATTAGAGTAAGTGGTCCTAAATTTGAATCTTCTAGGCATCTATTTACTTCTCAATGTACATATTTTCCACGCTTTAAATTTTGGCCAAAGTTCAACCTACATATTAGAATAGTTGTCACGCACATTGCTAAATCAAACATATTCTACTTAGATACATTGCCATTACAAATGCCGTGTCCATTGAATTAGGTAGCTCATCAAAACTACAAACCCTCAGCTTGTGTACTTAAGAAGCAAGAGAACAATTAAAAATTAGAACTGATTATTCATTCAGATACAGTGCAGCTACAAAGTGATTATTCGTTCCACTTTAGATACATTATCATTACAAATGCCGTGTCTAATGAATTACATAGCTCATCAAAATTACAACCCCTTGGCATATTTACTTAAGAAGCAAGCGAACAATATAATGTCGTTATAAATGCTGTGGGCGATGAATTACATAGCTCATCGAAACTACAACCCTCAGGACAAGCAATCAATTGCCCGGGATTGAAAGAACAGCAAAAAAGAGAAGATGAATGATGAGACAAGTCACGCAATTCGTACATCAAGTTTCATTCAATCGAGCAATGGAACAGTGGACCGATCACGCTTCGTGCTCCTGCTGTTCAATTCAAAATGCGGTCGTTCCAGTGAACTCGGGGGGGACATCATTGCCTAGACGCTCGACACTATCTGCGCTACACAACGCAACATAATGACAGCAACAATAATAACAACCATCAATGACAGATTCATTGATGAACGAGGCTGGTTTTTTGACCGCTCCCATTATTTGCAACGCCATCGTGCTGCTTTGCCGGCACGTGGCACTCACCCGCGGCGCGAACACTGAGCTACGCGGCCCGCACCCTTGATCGTAGGACATCCCTCTCCAGCCTCCCGAGCAGCGGAGACATGGATTTCCTCATCCTGTGCGGAGCGGGCGAGTTCCATTTTACGAATGTATCGAGATTTCCTACCACCTCACAATGACTCACGAAATAATGAACTGAGGCCGGTGTTGGGACGCCGGCCTCGGAATTACCGTCTTGACCAGATTGACCTTAGACCGACGTGGCTCCGGAAAGCAACAGCGGGGCCCACGAGAGGAGGCCAGCGTACAGGATCGCCACCCTCCTCTCTCTCTCTCTCTCTCTCTCTCTCTCGACCTCGTTCTCCCCCTCGCCATTAAACCATCTCCGCATTCAATATTGGACCTCCACGCCCGACCCACCACCTCCATTCCCAGATCTCTCTCTCTCTCTCTCTCTCTTCGCTTCTCCCTGCGGTTTCTGCTGTACAATTGAAGGGGGAAAGGTCGCTGCTTTTTCGCCCCCGGCAGCAGCTCCGCCGTCCCTGGGCCCGGCCGCTGCGAATTGGGCGGAGGGCCGCCGTCCGCCGTCTCGCCGATCCCGTTTCGCTCCCGCGGCGTCCGACGGGCTCCGCGATCGCCGTCTTCCTCGGGGATCACCCGCTCAGGTCAGACCCGTGCTTCGATTTTGGGAAAGTCCGCCCGCGCGGCCTCAATTGCGATCCGTCGGGTCGTTCCCGATGGCTTCGTGGATTTGAATTTGGAATTCGCGAGAAAGCCCGTTTCTTTTTGGCCGGAGGAGCGGGGGATTTGACTTTCTAGCTCTTGGGGGAAAAAGTTGAAATTTTCTTGTGTTTTTTTTTTTTTTTTTTTTTGTGTGTTCGTAACGTGATTGGATCTGGAGAAGCGATTTCCTACTCGTGTGTCGGGTGCATTGTCGATGTTGCTGGAGAAGAACGGGAAATGGGATTTGATTCGTGTTTAGTTGGAAGCAATGGCTGATTTCGGTTTGCTATTCCGGTTGAGCGGTGAATTTTTCGATGGTTTCGGTTGAATAGAAATTGAACGTCCTCTGGCATGACTTATTCCTTGAAGGTTTTGTTCGCCAGCCCTTGAGGCACTAGTTGAACATGGATAACTACAGAAATTAATGATTTTTTTAGACCAGCGTTTCGTGTCACTGGAAACCAAAACGTGCAAAAATTTACCTTTTGGCCTTTGGAATGTTTATTAAATGAAGCTGAATTAGCCTCCTTTGGGGACACTCTTTCAACAATGCAAGCCGATTTCATTCTATATTGACATGGAAGCCATGCTAGATGTTCGTGGATTTGAATTAGAAGTTTGGTGCATGTAGCAAATTTAAATTTTGTATGTTACTGCCAATGCCTGCCTGCCCTGGCCTGGGCTTTAGCTATGTGCCTTATGATTCTGTTTTATGACTCAATAATCATGGTGCCATTATGGATATGTGTGTCTAGTTCATTTGCAAGCGACACTGATTGAGCTTTCTGCATCATTAGCTATTGTCTTAGGTTATTGAGTATATTTGAGCTGAAATTCCTCAATTCTTTGTATGTGAAAAGAGAAGAAGAAGCTTCATCAAAGCTAAATTTCTAGGGAAATAAAGGAACGGAAGGGAGTGAAATGCGTAGAGGTTGTTGAAAGTACAGATGCCACGGAGCCAATCCACAGAGTTCAGTGAGTATGGGGATGACTCATCAGTTCGTGAAGTCCGTGCCAATGGGCTTTGCATGAAAACTACAGAAGTGGAAGCAAAACTTGATGAAGGAAATATTCAAGAGGCAGAATCATCATTACGAGAGGGCTTGTCGCTTAATTTTGAGGTGAGTTCAAAAATTTTCATTATTTTGCGGGCTGTTCGGGGATTGCTCGAGTCGAGGTCTACTTTCTCTTTTTTGACTATAAAAAAACTACCTGAGAGCTTTACACTGCAAAACAATAATCTTAGTTTGTTGGCAATGTTAGAAACAATCTTTTGGGCATAATTTTCAATAAAGATGACTTCCCTGCTGAACTTATATAGGGGCAATACACCCCCATTGGCACCATATTTTTGGCTTATCACTAAAACAGAACTTTTGAGCTAACTGATGAAATGTGTATACGCAGTATTATGCAATAGCTAAAAAATTTCTCTCGGTGATTTGGATTTCTATCAGAGCGTTTCATGGTCATTCATCTCTCTCTTTCTCTCTCTCTCTCGAAAGCGAGTTTTTTTTATATAAACATGCTTGTTTGCTGATAACTGTATCTACAAGCTTCTCTCTAACTTTTGGCATTGATTTGCCTACAAACTTCTTTTTCAATGTAAACATGGTGGTATTAAGGTGTTGACTGCTCTGAAAATTATTCTGCTCCGACCATTATGAGTGATTGCTTTAGTGTGGTGTGCATGTAATTGGTTTCTATGGAAAATCTCTCCCAGTAGTTTAAAATCTTCCTTGTTTATCAAATTGTTCAGTTTTATGGAATAATTTGAAATGGAAGTTGTGTAATCTTTAAGTAAAGTGACTCTTGCTTGATTGGTAGAGGTTATTCTGCTTGTGCTGCCATATATCCTGATGGCAAAATCCTCTCTCGTAATTCTTGTAATGCTAACCTTAAAAAATCTCCCTAGTGAGTTTGCTGTAGGAAAAGTGTGTCACAGTGTTCATGGATGTAAACCATGAATGGTTTAATGGTATGGCTAGAGACGTAATAGCTGGCCTTTTGAAATTTTTCGTTAATAGAATTTGAATTCAATCCAAGGCCCTTCACTCCTTGAATAATTACTAATGTACTAGTCCTTTTGTATCCTCTGTTGATTACAGATTTTCAATGGGATTGAGCGTGGAATGTAATGGCCCTTCCCTTAGAATGCATTATTTATCTATATGTTCAGTTGCTGGAATTTTTTTATATGAATTGATTTTTTTCTGGACAAGAGATTCGCGTGTCATAATCGTATTTACTGCATGTACAGGTGAGGAAAGCCGTAGTTGTCCTTTTGAGCTGTTTTCAGTATTCGACATCATGTTAGACTGTTGCTACATCATTTCCTCCCTAAATTTTTCAGGAAGCAAGGGCTCTTCTTGGGAGGTTGGAATATCAAAGGGGAAATGTAGAGGGTGCTCTCCGTGTGTTTGAGGGCATTGATCTCCAGGCAGCTATACAGCGGCTGCAACCATTTGCTGCTGAGAAACAAACTTCCAGGAAGAGCCGCTCTCGAACAGAATCAGCACATGTGGTTTCACAGCATGCTGCTAGCTTGGTACTTGAAGCCATATATTTGAAAGCAAAGTCTTTACAAAAGCTTGGCAGACTGAGTGGTAAAGTCCTTTGTCTGCAGTTTTTGCCTTGCAGGCGTCCAGATTTATAATTGTTTTGCTTCTTCATGATCTTTTTGTAACCATGAGGTAAAACGGACTTCTTTGCCCTTTCTATTTTACAGAGGCTGCAAATGAATGTAAAAGTGTTCTTGATGCTGTTGAGAGGATCTTCCATCAGGGAATACCTGATGTGCAGGTGGACTTTAAATTACAAGAGACAGTTAGCCATGCTGTGGAGCTTCTCCCAGAGCTGTGGAAGCAGGCTGGGTGCTATCCTGAAGCAATGTTATCTTATAGACGTGCCCTTCTTAGCCAGTGGAACCTTGACAATGACTGTTGTGCAAGAATTCAGAAAGCATTTGCAGTCTTTCTGCTGTACAGTGGAGTGGAGGCTGGCCCACCTAGTCTAGCTGTTCAAATTGATGGATCATATGTCCCTAAGAATAATTTGGAAGAGGCCATTCTACTTCTGATGATTCTGATGAGAAAGTTCTACCTAGGTATTGTCCAGTGGGATCCTTCAGTCATGGAGCATCTCACTTTTGCACTGTGTCTATGCGGGCAAACTTCTGTCTTGGCTAAGCAAGTTGAAGAAATCATGCCTGGAGTATACCATCGCATAGATCGATGGAATACCCTGGCTCTTTGTTATAGTGGGGCAGGACAGAACAGAGTTGCCTTGAATCTGTTGAGGAAATCACTGCACAAACATGAACGGCCAGATGACCTAACAGCATTATTGTTGGCTGCCAAAATCTGCTCTGATGATTCCTTGCTTGCTGCTGAGGGAGTTGGATATGCACGAAGGGCAATTACTGCTTCTAAGGGAGTGGAAGAGCATTTGAAAGGTGTGAGCCTGCGGGTACTAGGTCTATGTTTGGGAAAGCAAGCCAAAGTATCTTCCTCTGATTTTGAGAGATCTCGTCTTCAATCTGAAGCTCTAAAATCTTTAGAGGCTGCTTTAGTGTTAGAGCCCAACAACACAGATTTGATTTTCGAGTTAGGAGTTCAATATGCAGAGCATCGTAATCTAGATACAGCATTGCGCTTTGCCAAGCTGTTCATTGATGCAACTGGAGGTTCAGTATTGAAGGGTTGGAGATTACTTGCTCTAGTTTTATCCGCTCAACAGAGGTTTTCTGAGGCTGAAGTGGTCACTGATGCTGCTTTAGATGAGAATGCAAAATGGGAACAGGGACCCTTGCTTCGATTGAAGGCAAAGCTCAGAATCTCTCAATCACTACCATTAGATGCTATTGAGACATACAAATACCTTCTTGCCTTGGTTCAAGCCCAGAGGAAATCTTTTGGGCCTGCAAGAAGTATTTCTCAGGTAAAATTTTGTATTTCACAAATACCTGGTCTCTGTTTCAGAATGGACAGTTATTTACCGACCGACAGACATCTTGGTTTTGATAAAAATTTGAGAAAAAAAAAAGAAAAAACAGGCATCTTGGTCAGAAGTAAAACAGTGTCATTGGATATGATCTGTTTGTATTTGATAGTTATGGGGAAGTGAATGATCCTTCTGCGTAGGTATATATCTGCTATAGCGTGCATTGTGCAGTGTGTTAGATGCTTGAGTCAAGCTATAAATCTCACTGGGATTTAGACCACCAAATCATCTTTTCTTTATCTAAATTATGTCCTAAATCATAATGGTAGTTTGGGGGTTAGAGTGATTGGTGTTGCTTTTGCATTTCTTGATTCAGCGGGTGCAGTTCCTTTCCCAGATTGGTGTGCCAATTCTTCATCTCTTTCTTTCCTGCATTTAGAATAATGGAAGAATGGGATGGGTGCACAATGTGTTTTTTTCTTCTAATATTCTTATTCTGTAATTCATCTTGCTTGGTAGGCGGAGGATGATAGGGATAATGAGTTCGAAGTTTGGCATGGTCTTGCGACTTTGTACTCTAGCCTTTCACATTGGAAAGATGCAGAGATATGCTTGGCAAAAGCCAGAGAGTCAAAAGCATATTCAGCTGAAGCTCTACAAACTGAAGGTATAAATCCTTCCGTAGGTTCAATTTACTTTATGTTGACCTCATATGTATTGAATATGCTAGCGACATCATTATGTTCTGATTTGCACATAATGGTAGCATTATCTGACTTTTTTTGCTTGAATCCCTTAGGGATGGTGAAAGCATCCATCTTGTATAACAAAACAAAAGATTAATTGATATGTTAAATTTTGCATTAGCTGACAAAAGATAGCATTTCTCTTAGAGCGTTTTACGGAAGTGGACAATTAAATGATTACATTGCACCTCAGAGATGCTACATTTGACATCAGCTCGAAAAGCCGCTGCTATATGTTCATTCACTTTGCTAATATATATTGAATTGCATTGTGATGAGATTCACACCCAAATTGATACTGAATCCATTCCTTTCCTGCTTTGTTTTGAGCTTTTCTTTGTTTCCGAGAAGCATAAAGATTGTTAGACTTGGTTTATACCGCATCTAAGGCAATGTGAAAAAACTGGTGACAGCTTTCTCTCTGTTATGAAACGTCAGTTAGTTCTGCAAGATCCGGAACCAAGTTACTTCGATCAAATTATTCCGAAGTTTCCCTCTTGGAGAAGTTGTCATATAATCAGGCCCTGACTGGTTTGCATGCTTTTTGGAAAAAAAAAAAAAAAAAAAACATAGGTAACACATGCCATGAGATTTAGCTCATGCAATTGTGGCAGATTATTTTGCAGCCTTCTCAAATAGGTGGTAGCTTATCCCATGGAAAAAGCCGGAGCATGCTTTATTTGTCACAATGCCATTGGTTTCATTTCTGAGTGCTGCTGCTTTATTGATGAGTCGTGATGGAACATGCTGTTAGGTTAATTGGGGACAGTTTCAGACTATTTCTGGAAAAATACCTTGATTTGCTAATTCTAGTGGATCTTTCCTGACCTCAGTTGTTGAAACTCAGTAAAGGTGAGGGAAAATTATGATCTTGTGAATTGGTTGCTGAAATGTGGATTAACTTGGTGTTTATATTTATGTTAAACGATAGGCAGTGCTTCTCTATAATCTATTTGAAAGGGGTCTAAAAACTTGTGTCATGAAGGGAAGAATGAAGATCTTATGGGGATTTTTCTTATGGTTGTTCTTGCAAAGCTAGAACTAGGACCTTGATTCTCCATTATGGTTTTGTCTGGGGTTTTTGTGCCAGGTATAATGTATGAGAAACGGGGACAAATCCATGAAGCTTTGTCTGCCTACATTAATGCTCTTTTATTGGAACCGGGCTATGTCCCTTGTAAGATCTTGATCAGCGGCCTCTTATTGAAGATGAGCCCGGCGGCATTGCCTGTTGCAAGAGGTTTACTTGCAGATGCATTAAGGATAGAACCTACCAACCGACTGGCTTGGTATTACCTAGGTCTGGTTCACAAGGATGATGGTCGCATGGCTGATGCCACAGATTGCTTTCAGGCAGCCTCTATGCTAGAAGAATCCGACCCAGTGGAAAGCTTCAGCACTTTGGTTTGATTGATGTTTCCCATCACAGGTTGGATATGTTTTTATCTTTGATGTACTGCTGATGCGTTCGATGTACTGACCATAATGAATCATCTCAAAAATGCAGCCTGTGCGGTCTTCAACATATTCATTAATGGAGCGGTTACCTGTTCAGATTTGGAGTAGGGATTAACTTAAGGAGACATTTTGGCTGGTACTCATTTAGAGGTCTTTGGTCTTACACGGCCCTACTCCTCGAGGAAGAGAGCAAGAATTGAAAGGGAAGGACAGCATAAAATGCAATGGAGGAGAAAAAGAAGAAAAGAAACGGCATGAGTCGACCATAGGATCATAGAGGACTTAGTCTGGAAGAGATTTTTGTAACTGCTGATTGATTTTTGCCAATCCTGCTCAGATATGTAAATTTTTGTGCTGTTTTCACTGGGCAATTTAGGTTGGAGGCGAATTAAAATTATTCATTTTCATTATGATGGTTCCTGATGTATCAATTGTATATTTTTTTTTTATTACATAATTCAAATTGTGGCATTTATAGTGAATTCCTGCATCCTTGGTTTCCTGAGTCTTAAGTTTGACAAATAGATGTTCAATCGAAATTATTATCAACTGTCACTGTGAGGACTGGAAATAACCCTGGCAATCTCATTGTAGTTTCCCTTTTAATGATTTGACCATCTGGAATTTAAAACATTTGGAATTAAAAATCAGAGGCCTTGTGGGTTATTTTTATCAGAAATATACATCACTGCTTTGATCTGCTCCCTGATTCTATCCCAGCTCGTGTCACTCATTCTTCACTTTGGAAGCTCATTCTGAAGTATGGGATGACGTAACGTAGTGTAGAGTATGAGATGGATAGTGGTTAATGGGAGAACAAATTCTGGACTAATAATTGAGCTGATGGAATCGGTCCCATTAGCCATTGGACTTTGCCATATGCTCCTGTTCAGGACCTTGACTGCTTTGTTCATGATTTTGTTTGTCATAATCAATGGGACCTCACCAGTCGAGTGGGTATCCTGCCTCAATCAATTTTGCTGAGACTTTCAGTCCATGCTACCACCAACAAACTGTGATTATAATGATTTGCTGCTTTGAGATAGCAATAGCAGTGGGAATTTCTCCGTTAAGGAAGCTTATGAATTAATCTCATGAGAACAAACATTTGTCTACGTATAAACTCTAGAGCTTAGCATGGAAATGGGATGGACCGCAAAGGATTAGTAGTTTTCTGTGACTAGTTTCACACCAGCGTCTACTTATCAATCATGAAAAGTTTCATCGCAAAATCATAGCGGACCCTTATTATGTTTCTTGCCCAAAATCCTTTGAGACCACCTTACACGTACTTCGAGATTGTTAGTATGCAGAGGATTTTGCTTACAGGTTTTAAGGGGTCATTTGTTTACTCTTGATTTGTATAAGTGGTTGTTAGAAAAGCTGTCAACTGCAACAATCTTGGTAAAAGAATATAACTGGCCACTCGTATTTGGTATAACTTGTTGGCATTTATGGAAGTGGAGGAATCAAAGATTATTCCAAACAAACTTTTGAATTCCAGGTACACCTATGAATATGATCTTAGGATATATCAATAATATTCTATCTACTTGATTTGTAGAAAACAGATTGTTCGCCAAAAGGGATACAAGAGATAAGTTTGTAGATTGGACCTCCCTCCAAGTTTGGCCAAACTCAATTCCGACGACACCTTTAAAGGCAACTCGTGTCCAACTTCAGTCGGTGGACTTATTCGTGATGACTTACACAATTGGCTTGCTGAATTCGCACATTAGGACTATATTCTTCACTCAAAGCAGAATTGTGAGGCATCCTCTTGGGCCTCAAATTTGCAATTTCATTGGATATTACCAAAATTATTATGGAAGTGGATTCGCAAGCGGCCATTTCTTTGCTTAATAAATCAACTTCACCACTTTATTTTGACAATATACTTATTTTTCAAATCGGAAGTATGCTCAAGTACTTTCAACAAATCAAAATTCTCCAAAACTTAGGGAAGGAAATGCATCTGCAAATTAGCTAATAAATGAGATTATCCAACACAACAATGCGAGTGGCCACCAATAGGTTTGCTTCCTTCATTGTTAGGGAATCATATCGGATCATATTTTATTAGGAGAAAAATGATATAATTTTAGTCTCTACCCCTTTTCTTATCAAAAAGAAAAAGAGGATGATGGCTTAGAACGATCTCAAATCGACATATTCTGCTCAAATGTTTTACATCTCATCAATCATATTGTGTAGGTGAATTGTATCCTATTATTATACTATAGTCACTGGTTAAGGCTCATAAACAGCTTTAAAATGACATGATTGTGTCACTAAAATCTAACGGGAAAAAAGTTACCAGAATCTCATGGTATATCAAATTTCTTCCGTGATATCACAAAGTTGAATGTCATTTGCTGTCATAAAAAGGAGCATCAATTCTTGAGGACAAACGAGGAGGACAAATTGATCATTCCAACTTGGAATTTCCAAGTACATCTAAACGAATATGCGCAAGAAGTTTGATGTTTCCAATTCGAAATCCGAAAAGCATGCACATACTATAACAAGTTTGACAAGGTACAGTATATTCCAATACTAAATGCCGTCCTTCATTCATTAAATCTCCAGAGTCAACACTACATATAAGCCACTACACATTAGCGACCAGTTCGATTGATCAAAGTAATGGAAAACGCTGATTTTCCAACACATTTCCCACTATGCCAATCAAATTGGCAATGATGTGTTAGCCATATCCCACGGACACAAACAAAGACGACACGATACGCTCATAGTTATGAGCAGAGAGGCAGCCCTGGAATTACATACGGGAGATCAAGAGAGGGACAGAGATGGAAGCCTCCTCACCCATTACTGGGTGGAAGAGATCCAATTCCCCATACCGCTCCAAAACCCGCATTCGGCAATCTTCCGCAGCCATCAGACCGGTAGAGAATGCGCCATGCACAGATCCTGGGTAACTCAAACTTGTTGCCTCTCCAGCGAAGAATAGGTTATCCACCGGGATTCTTAGTTTTTCAGAAAGATCATGGGGCGTCCCCACTGCACCATAGCTATATGACCCAAGTGAGTTAATATCTGTACCCCAATGAGACACAAGATGCCGAATCTGCAGCATTCAAACATACTCGTTAGATCCTCTAACAACCAGATACTCATTTGCTGCCCAACAATGGGCCAACCTTCAACGATTGAAAGAAGATTGGAGGGGAGAAAGAAAGGCTATCGTAAAAAGTTGAAGAATATAGCTTCAGTTTTAAAAGACAAGTTAAGGCCTGCAGAAGATACCGGGGAAGAAGCATCAGGAAGGATCTTCTTTAGTTGCACGAAAGCAAAATTAGCTGCTGCTTCATCAGACATCTTCTCAATGTCTTTAGCCAGCTGCCCAGCAGGCATATAAACAAGAACAGAATGACCCGTTGCCTTGTGAAGATTTAGAAAGTAGCTGCACCCATAAGATGAATCAGCAACCACTCCCAGAAATTCCACATTGGGCCAAAACACCTTTTCAAAATGCAACACAATCTTGTTCTCAATCCCAACACCAAGATCCGCAATTGCTGCTTCCTTCCAATCAGGTAGCTTAGGCTCAAACCTAATGCTTTGGGATTTCAGTACACCAAGAGGCACAGCGACAATTGCAGCATCTGCAGCAAACGTTCTCCCATCTTCTACAGTTACCTTCACTCCATTGTAACGCCTCACAATGTTGGTAACTCTACAATACAAATCAATAATTAAAGGGTGAGAATGTTAAAACAGACACCTCATTTGAACTTCTAATTTTCCAGGACAAACATAGACCTGTGGCCCAAGCGGACATCGAGACCTTTAGCGAGGGTGTTTATAACAGGTAGATAACCCCTAACCATCAATCCATGTCCACCAGGCAGCAATTCTTCCTGTATGCAGTATTACAGAGTATATCACGTGTCAACAAATGGATACACAATTACAAAATGGCATATACAGTCTAAAAACAAACTGATAAACCCTTCCAAGCAGTTCATCATGTAGCAACAGCATTACAAGCAATCAATTAATCAGCTAGACTGTAACTTAACCTGATCCCAGCCTTTCAGCGAGATGTTATCAGCATCTGTAGCAAACCAGCCTTCCATTCTGCAAAGATACCACTGTAGTACCTTGAATTCAAGCCCTTCCAACCTGTAAGCCATGTTACAAATCAAACAAAAATCAAGAAACAAAATCGAAACAGCACTAATAAAGGATTTTGCATCAAACCTTAAATCTGGCCTCCGTTCAAAAACTAGAGAGAAAGCCTGTTGTATGGACATGTCTTCTTTGTACTCTTCCCTTACTTTGTTCGCCTGCAGTCATTTAATAGTAAAGGAGAACGTAAGACACAGCACAATATCATTTGTGGGCCTGATTCAAATTTCACAACCTATCAGGCATACATATTTGCAGAACTTGCAACAGATACATATTATGGAAAATGGGAAACGAGATCCTTTAGAAGCCATACCTCATTCAAGATACTCTCAAATATTTTGCCAACTTCAACAACCAATTCTTGAGGAACTTGCTTGCCATCCATGTCAAAGAGTGCATAACTGCAAGAAATATAAGGTCTGGTCAATAAATGATTTCTCTTAAGGTAAAGTAGTAAATTCAACCCTTGCAAAACGAAGCCCTTGAACTTGACTGAACAGAAACATGTCAATGACTGTTGGAAAATCAATATAATGAAAACATGAACTGTCAGTAGAGTATTTCTAGGCCCACAGCTGAAAAAAACCAACTTCTTATAATCATCACTTTGCCATAGAAACATAACATGAGGGAAAGTCCGATCCAGAGCAAACATAACTACAGACAAGCTGCAAACAGAAGAGTCAAATGCCTAATCTCCACAACTGAGATATAGAGAGCTAAGATTAAATTCATGATTCTGAAATCAATAAGCATTAGAAAGCTTCCTTTGTACAGGATACCGGAAATCACACCAGCAACTTATTCCATAGAAACACTTCGCGCATGTTAGAAAGGGGAAAGATGAATGAAAAATGTAAAAACCAAAGAGACAGCAAAAGAGCACAAACCAACCCAAAAGATTAGCACACTATCAATAGAGGTACCTTTCCAAGTCATGGTCATACAAGACAGAGTTATCACCGCTGGTTCGGTACAGAGGTAAACCCAACCTCCCTATCAATGGCGCCAAAGGATTCTCTTCGCACACCCCATGCAACCTGGAAGATCAAGATAACATCAGACTCATCATACTCTCAAGTTACACTTGCGCGAGAAGCACAAATATTTTACCATGAGGCCCCAAGATCCACAGGAAAGCCACAAGAGTAGTCAGTATGAACTCGACCACCAAGTCTGTCACGTGACTCCAGCAAAAGGACCTAATCAAAAAGAGAAATCAGTTCAGTGGGGAAGAAAGACTTACTGTCAAAATCCATACATCTAAAATTAATTACTTTCAAAAAAAAAAAAATACAGGAAGGGGTAGATTATAAAAGATTATCAACATTCAGACACCATGGGAGCCTGTAAAATTTATGGGAAACTTGTTGAGTGAAACAGAAAAACAAAATTGTTTCCTAAAAGTCCAAGTTCAGACTAAATTGGGATCTTTTACTCCCTTTCGTGTGAATTCCCAGGTGGCAAGTGCTATCATGACTAGAGAAGTGATGAGGCCAAACCATAAGCTGCCTTACAACTGAAGTGCTTCTTGTTTGGACCTCAGAAAAGGAGACTTGACTACTATAAGAACTAGAAATTTTGTGTTATTGCACCACTTGCAAAACAGTCACATATCATAATCAAGTCTATCATAATAATCTCAACATGCTTGCAGTCAGAAAAGTTAACCGTCAAGCAGCGACATAACTAGTGATAAGGCATGGAGATACTTCTGGTTAGATGAATAAGAAGGAATTAGCAAGACCAGATCTAACAGCCTCACATGTAGATGTGGAAGACATATACTTTGCAATATCTGAACAAAGTTTACCAGAATGGGACATGACTAATGTCTGACAAGGCAATAAGAAACTGCTAATGAGAATTGTCCATAAAACCCTAATCTGTGAAACATGCATTTATCAGGAACCCAGTCAAGCTAGACCTTTCAAGTACTCATTTCTTTCCAATTCTGAATTTCTTATATAACAGTTCATCACTATTTTATTAAATATGTGAAATTATGTATTATCAAAGGCTACATTGCGTACAACAGATGGGACTAACTAGTCAATAAGTGCATTGTGTTTTTTTGCCATTGAAAAGGACAACTTCAGGAGAACCTATTTGGCCGTATTTACAAAATAACCAGACACAAGCAAATGATGAGACTAGTTTGCAATGCCATTCTGATGTTATTTATATTACATAACAAAAATGGTACTTCTATCAGCAATATATAACGCCATATTTAAGACTATTGATCCTAATTTTAATTTCGTAAACCTACAAACTCTCTCATTAGGCTTCAATATTGGGCATGATTCACAAAGTAGCAGGAAACATAGTAATATCACACCTGTAGAGAGAGAGAGAGAGACTTCCATGTTCAGAATCTTATGTAGAACAAGAAATACTCTCCCACTTTATCACATCTTTCATTACCTGAAATGAGGCATCGTAAAGGGCACGAGCAGCAGCTAGTCCAGCAATGCCACCTCCTATTACAATAACTGATGGTGACCTTGCCTGTCCTCCTTTTGTACTAGATGAATAGCACAAAGCTACATAACAACATATTGAACTCCAATTAGGAATATGGGTGAATAATCCCCAATCAAGATAATTAGATAATTAGTCCGGATTAAAAGTTAACACGTGACAGCACACAATGCAAGTAAAACCCATCTCAACGATGCACTTTGACTATTCACATCTCGTGCAGAAGTTACAAGCCTGTGAATGAAAGAAAGCAAATATATAACATATTCGCACATGACATTGCAAATTTCACCTATCCATCAGTTCAAGCAATATGCAACATTGACAGTTCCTCTGAGTAACTCACTTCCTGAGATCAAGTATTGATGCGAAAACAAAGCAAGCATAAATACCAGCGCCAAGTGGTATGGAATCAGCAAACTGAGGACTAAGTGTTGCATAAATAAAGGGACACCCCAATTGGATCACTAAACTGTTCCTATAGTGAATCTGAATAAAAGGAAATCCCACAACTTACCCAATTGAAATTAAAAAAAAAAACCAATTTTACTTTTAATACCTACACCAGAGAAAATCACAGCAACCAAAAGTCCTTGCACCTAAGTTAAGCCTCGAGCTTTCATATGACGTTCTAACATCAAGCATGCAATCTCCCATGTATTGCCATAATGCCATTCCATTGCACCAGGCTAAAGAAGGAATTTTATTTCATAAGTACTTTAGTCAGAGTCGAAGCTGCACTTACAAGTTATAAGCACATGATCGACACGGCTCATAACCAGTCCGGGCAACGCAAGCTTGATCGTCGCAAAAGTGAATGGATCAAAACAAATTATTCACATAAAAAAGGACACTTGCAACTGCCGGACTCGGCATTCAATCACTAGAAAACAATACACAGCAAATAAGGCAAAAAAAAAAGTAGCTTTGAGGCAAAAAAAAAAAAATGCTACAAAACGTTCCAAATCCAAAGTCTAAGCTCCCTGTTTCAAAGAAAAATGAAATAAAATCAAGCCCAAAAAAAAAAAAAAACAGAGAGAGAGAGAGAGAGAGAGAGAGAGAGAGGGAGTAGGTTTGGCATAAAGGATGTCTTTTTCGACAAAATCAGCGGAACTAAAGCTCAAAATCCGGGGGCCGAAAAAGGAACCGAATTTAAATAATAATTATAAAAGAATGAAAGCATCCACCGACAATCTGATTGAAGAAGAACATGAAATCATAAGGAAATGGCTCAAAAATGCCCGTTAATTCGACCGGCTCCAACCTGAGCTCAATTGGCGATTACTCCTGTTTCCAGACTCCATACCGACGATCGTCACCGCTCCTTCTATCACTACTACCGCTGCTGCCGCTACTGCCGGCGCGATTCGAACTCGACGACGGTCTTAATAACGGGTCCAGCGACTTGTTCTCGAATTTGAAGAGGCACGGCGGCAACTGAGGGGAGAAATGGAGGATGAAGATCAGGAGGCAGGTGGTGAAATGGTTCGAGTTCGAATTCAGGATACCCAGCTTCCCCAACCAGCTCATGCGCTTCGAGTTTTTCCCACCGATATCAAAACCGTCCCCGTCTGTCTCTCTCTTTCTCTCTCTTTCGAAGGAAAAAAAAAAAAAGGATTGCTCGAGGCTCGATCGAAACCGATCCCGATTGATCGACGATCGCGGTAAAAGCTTTTCCCCCCCGGCACTCCGAGGAGCTCCGATCAATTCCAATCGCCGGCGGCGATCGAGGACGCTACCGGAGCGCAGTAGAGAGAGAGAGAGAGGGGAAGAAGAGAGAGAAATTTCTAGAGAGAGAGAGAGAGAGAGGGGTCGACGAGCGTTCCGCTGAATTCGCGATCTCCAGCTGCCTTTATAGAATTTCTCCCCTCGCTTTCTCTCTCTAGCCTTGCCGGAACGACGGGAAGAAAAGGCGTGCAGATGCGCTTCTGCACGCCATCAAATGGCTGGGCCACTAGGAACGCGACGCGTGGCGAAAGTTGGGGGCGTTTCGGTAATTGCGGTTCCCCCACCGGCTTGAACTTTTCCGCTTTATGGGAATCTACGTACTCGCTGAAAAAAATCTGCGAAATGCATTAAAGGCTAAAGATTTCATTTAGATTAATGTATAAAGTTAGGCCAATTTTTTTCATGGAGATGTTAAGTCCACGTGAATCGTGAGTCCAAATTTCCCGTCCCCGATAACGAAATCGTGTGGTCATTTTTTGCCTGTTCATTTAAGCCACGATTTCCTTGCCGGATTTTTTTTTTGAAAAAAAAAAATTGATTTAGCATCTAATTTTCGACCTATTAGCTGATACGAAACTTTTTACACTAAAAAAGGTAAGCATCCGCCAATATTTTTTGTTACATACACCAAAAAGTGGGTAATTCATTGGCAAAATTCAAAATAGGAATTGCCCCTACCGTACTCCAGCTTGGTAGTTTCCACCACCTGTCCAGGGTTGAGCCCTGGGATTTGACGGTGTAGGAATATGAGGTAATCTCATTTATTTTTTCCAAAAAATAGGTCAAAGTGAATATTATTTCAAATAAAGGCTTAAAGTAATCAAATTGTTTCAAATAAAAACTTCAAATGAAATTTGTTTCAAATAAGAACCTAAAGCCAGCGACATTTGCTCTCGCCAAATCTGGTGAGAGTGGCCCTCGTACTATGCTAGTGAGGGCAACCCTCACCGACCCAAGCAAGGGCGACTCTCGTCAGATCAAGCAAGGTGATCCTTGGCCCTTGCTAGATCTAACAAGGGCAACCCTCGCCCTCGCTTGCGGTGAGCGACCTCTGTCGACTACTGACGGCAATGGCTAAGAGAAGGAAGAGGAAAAGAAGGAAAAATAAAAAGTAAAAAATATAGTTATAATTTTTTTTACCAAAATACCCTTTTTCTAGTAACTGAAATAGTCACCAACTGACCAAAGGCACTTATTTGAGATGATTTGACCACTTTAGACATTTTTTAAAATAATTTAGTACTTCAAGCTCTTATTTGAAATAAAATCAATTTCGAACATTTATTTAAGAAAACGATAGGATTTTAAGTCCTTTAGAATTTTTTCCTAATTCATTATTGTTCATCTATTTGACTAGTAATAATATATAAAAGGTAAGATATCTTTTATAAACTAGATATATATATATTAATACATCGATGACTTTGATGCATGATATGGTAATCCAAATGAAAAAAATCGGCTACTAATATTGTCATCTTTTTTCCATCAATGAAAGGAAAAATATCACAAGATTTGGCCGCGAGTTACTTCCTTATTAGGCCCGCAAAGATGCTTATCTGGATGATGATGGCGACCTGTGTATTTTCTTGGCAAATAGTTTCGATTAGATAATTAATCCCTTTCCCATAGATCTAACTATGGGAAGACTCCATCCCACGTCAATTCACCATATCTCGAAAAGAAATATCAACAAGGCGAATCTATTGCGAATCTATTGTTGGTGTACGATTTCGTTTACGCAAATCCACCATGTTGTCAATTTGGCTCTTGACATGCCTACTTGGATTACTTTTGATGTATTGGGGTAAAGGCCATTTTACGAATCATTGATAGGCCAATTAGGTAACTTGCGATATTGCTTAACGAGTATCATCACGATAGATCAAACAAACCCTAATCAATATATACACGGCTTCGATTTCATATTAATTTTTGTCATGATAATCCCCTTTTTCAAATGGCGGCGATTTCTCACGGTACTCTCACAGACAATCAAATCCTTTCAATGTTTTAACAGTCGGGTGATGTTCGAATTCATTTTTGCGCAACTTAATCAAGACGCTTTACCGTACGCCCATATTAATCGACTTACTTTCGGCTTTGACTACCCGAAACGAGCAGGATGACAAAGGCTAAGCTAGATGACTTTGGGGCAAAGGCAGTGTTTCTCCTTTTTGATTTACCAAATTGTATTGCTCATTAGTCAAAACTTTGGTATATAGAGAAGACAAAAAGAACATAAGCGCGAGCAACCTTCCAAGTGCAAGTTCCTCTTTAATTTCTCATGCGTAATCGTCAGCTGGATATTTTTTCTAAAAAATTCTTTCTTCGTGGCCAATAAGATTAAGCAATTGCTAGTGGCACATAAAATATGATTTTTAATTTCTCCCACTCTCGGCACAAACCTACCGGACCTCGCCACCTCGCGGATTTATATATGCCTAAAATTCGTCCGTCAAATAAAATCGCGTGAAATCCGATTACTCAACATCGCACATTGCATTGCTTGACAAAAAAAAGACATCGCACATTGCATTAAAAAAAACTCTCAAATTACGTTCGAAACTCCACAATCATTTATTTAAAGGATTGATACCACAAAAAATCTCAAATTAATGCATCAATAACAAATTTATATCAAATTAATTTTTTGACCATTGAAAACCTCAAACTTATGCATATTTAATGAATTTACTCCAAACTGATATAATTGTAACGAATTCACCCCAAATTAATACACTTATAACAAATTTACCATCTATTAATTTCTGAAAAATTTTACTATCAAATTGCTAAATTGGATAACACATGACAATTGACTGATATAATAATTTAGAATTTTACTCTCAATTTGTCACAATTATATCAAATGTGTGATTTTTTAAGGTATTAATTCAATTTAACGGTGGTATATTTGTCACAAATGTATCGGTTTAAGGTTTTTGACAATCAAAAATTTAGTTTTGCATAAATTTATCATAAATATACAAGTTTTGGGTTTTTTGTGATTATTTGGAATAAATTTGTTATGAGAATACTAATTTGAGATTTTTCGTGATATTAACATTTATTTAAATTAACACATGTACCCAGTGAAAAAGGTGAAATAAAATATAATTAAGAACGACCGGTCGAATGTTTAGCGTGACTCCAGTCACTCAACACCTAATCACCCGCATTTCAAAAGTTTTTTTGTTGCGGGTCTCGATCACTCAACGTAATGCGTCAAACGTTACATGCAAATCACTAATCAATTGCTATTTAATTTTTATTTAATTTAGTGTATTGACCCTTTTGGCTTATGGATGAAGATGCTTCTCCCAACCAAACTAAAAGAGCACAATTTTAAATATTTATGTATATTTTTTTATTTGAGTTTGCTCCTTGTCGGACTTCCATTTCCTCGCACTTTCACTAGGTATCCAAAATAATTCATAAATAGATCATGGGATGACAAAATCAGTTCTTTTAAAATGTGATGAGTCTATGGATTTTAAGTAATACATCACTGATGATAGAGAATTAACATTGCTTTCGCTTATCACTAGTCCCGTGCGCCGTGCGGGGCACGTGAACATGTGACTCCATGAAAGTTTACTAAAATGAAGTTTTTCGCTTTTAGATGAAGATTGTAATTATAGTATGTATTACCCAATAAAATTGATCCAGTTTCACAAGTAAAGATAATACTCGCCGTATAAAAAATAAAAATAAAAATTGACGCTCTAATTTAAAGGTATCGTGGAACGGGTTGATGTTTTAAGGACACGTAATTTTCTCTGTTATAATTTAATGACCTAATAGTTTGTTTTGCTATAGTATATATTTGGGTGTCAACAGTATCATGTGATATGCATTCATAATGCAAATACCAACTCTACCTACTTGGTTTACTTACAGAAGAAGAAGAATCTCTACAAATATGACCTTTTACCTATCCCATTATCCCAATTATTTAATGAGTAATTTTAGGTTATGGGAAAGTGAAGTATAAAAGTTGAAAATACATTTAGTAGAAGTTGAAATATTTCAATTGTTCCCAATATATTTCAGATTAAATAAAATAGAGTAACATCCAAACATAGGGAGGGTAAATAATATTGGCATGTTTCCAAATTTTTCTAAAAAGAATGAGCAAATTTTTGAAAATCACTCCAATAGGCTGTGCCACGCGCATACCATCTAGAAATATTTTTTTAATTATGATAACTCATATTGCTTACAAAAATAAATAAAGAAAAAATAATTTCATCATTTACGAAATTATGTAGATATAAATTTTTATCAATAATGAAAGTTTTTATTGACTATTAATTTCAAGCAATTTTTTTCTTAAGAAAATACTTGCAAATAAAAAAAATCTGCAAAATAAATGGAGCTTAGGATAAGTATTGAATGTATTAATTGGATCTCGGGAAAATCTATTCAATGAGTCTTAAACTTATTGTACGACAATTAGTTCAATTCTAAATATTTTAATTGTGTCAATTTACTCTTATGTCTTTTGATGATTTGTTGATTTTGTCGTTTCAATCAATTTTAACATAAAATTGATGATATGGTGGTTTGGTCAATGTCAACCGTCTTATATTGACATTGACAATTTTTTACAATTTTTTTGAATTTCTTTATTTTTTCTTTATTTTTTCTTTCTTATCTCTCCCTTCTTTCTCTAGTTGGCTGCCTAGCCTCGAGGGTGGTTGGCAAGACTCAACCCTTGCCAAATGCAATGAGGCCTAGGCTCGATCTCACTAATCGATGATCTTACAAGTAACACGATGCTTCTATGCAAAACTATCCCTCAATTCATTAGTCTTGCCTTTTCACTTTATAAAATGAATTGTAACAGATAATTATAAATCTCATGTGATAATGCTCGAACTATAAGGATGCAATTTTCCAATGGGGCTTACTACGCCATGTAAAGTTAATGTCATGAAATTTACAATGTCCCGAAGAAAAAGAAATTAGCGAATTAGCATATAACCCCATGAATTAGCAATGCACCCTTTCATTGAATAGCCTTCTTCATCATTGATGAGTAGACCCGTCAAATGAATGAGTCAGGTCAAGTTTAGGCATGGTCATAAATGATTCGACCCAAATTAACCTATTCCCAACTAAATCTATACCCAACTTGATCCATATTGTAAAATATTTTCATTTAATAGATAAATTTTACAATTTTTAAATTGAGTTTGTGAAAAAATGTGATATTTCCAAAAAGATAATGTTTTTCGATATTTGGTTGAAATTTGAAATGAATTAGAAAATATATTTCACTTAGCATAGAAAATCTGATTTGATTGTCTATGCAGTCCTTGGAAGTATTTATTATTTATATTTGTACTTTTTAAATATAAATTATTTTTTTCTTTTTCCTTTTTTTTTTTTTCTTTATCCTTCTTCTTCTCTCAATCACCGACCACGACAGCTATGGCATGCAATAGGCGAGCTCAAACTTTGCCCAAGGCTAGCGAGGCTTGGTTTGCTAGATTGAGAAGGTTGGAGTCTTGCTAACGCCAAGGTCCACGGGTTCGGCCTCATCAAATTTGATGAGCTCAAGCTCGCCAAGGCCGGCGAGGCATTGGCTTCGCTTGAATGGTGATCTTGAGGCTCGGTAGTGCAACTAGTGAGGGCTTGGAGGCCCTTGCCCGGAGGGCGGTGGGGGTCAGACACTAGACTTTGTAGGGGAAAAACGTAAAAGAAATAAAGAAAAATAATTTTTTTTTAAAATAAAATTGATAAAAACTACTCAAGAGGAACTAATAATATCTATAAGTTCAATGGATTGTAAATAAGTTTAAAGACAAATTCATTTAACTTATAATTTTTTAACAATCCAATTATGATTGGACTTATAAATAAACATACAAATCCATGTATAATTAGACTTACATACAATCCAAACTTATTAATAACTCATTTATTAAAACTTAACTAATCCATATATGCTCCATCTCATTATAAATGAGTTCATTTAATTTTGATGGGAACTAAGCCTGGATATTAACGTCAGTCTATGGACAATAATTACGTCATCAGTCACTTTGCCAGTTACTACATTAAACTGGAAAAAGGAAAGAAAAGGAAAAAAAAAAAGTTGTCTTTTCTTTTGGTGGGGAATCTGAAAAAGTTGTCCCACAGCACGGACGAGCTTTTAAAAGCTGGTGAGCTTTTCGGAGTGGCACGGTGCGTCATCCGAATGATCCAAAAATCACTGTCCACGAGTAACTTTTTTCTCGACCATTCCCCATTTTTCTTAACACTCATGGACCAGTCCAAGCAAGCAATGGTCGAAATTCAAGGTAAATTATATATTATGGTAAAAATATATATATGCATAGACATTTTAAGGGGGTGGTGGACTCTTTCAATTATATTCTAAACTCTTTTCTAATTTATAATAATGTTATTGTATTTCTTTTCTTTGGCAAAATCAAGCCCCGAATCCTTAAGATTTCAATACATATAAGAATATGTTTACTTACATTGCCGTGTTTGTGCAAGTTGGACCCAAAATAGTGAAGCAAAGTAGAAAAAAAAAAAGTGAAAAGAAACATATTGAGGAAGAGAGAGAGGGAGAGAGTAAAGAAAGAAAGGAGGATGGCCTATGCAACTGTCCAACCACCGACGATGGTCATTAGCCCTCGCAAAGCTTTAGCCGAGAGTCTACAATTGTTGCTGCACTTAGGCGAGGGTGGCCACTACCTATGCCGAGAGGGAGGGAGGGAGGAGTAGGGCCATTGCTTTATGATTCAACCACCGCGACTTGCTTGTGGTGGCAAGTCACATGGTCAATCAGAGATGAGGGCCTGGTTGGTCAGAATCATGAGTCCACTCTCTCTCTAAATGGCAATGACCGCCCTCATCTGAGTAAGGTGAGGGTCGCCAAATGCTAGCTAAGCTCGCTGAAATAACTTAGAGAGAGTATTGATTTCATTAAAAAAAAAAAAAAAAAAATCAACTCTACACTCACGACAATTCATAAATCCAGACAAAATAAATCAATGTCACTTGAAATTTGAAAAGATAGGCTACTTCACTTACAAGTTATAAAAAAATATTAAGAAATTAATGGATCATGTTTTTTTTTGTGTATCGATTTTAATAAAGTTAAACCAAACCATGAAGTGTGGTTTGGTCTGGTCCAATCCAACTGTTGAACTTTTTTGACTTACCTTTTACAAGTAAAAACACAAAACTTTGAAGTTCATATAAAATGACACGAGAAGAATAAGAGAACAATTTATGGAAATTATAACTCGCGATCCAACTTAATTCGATGATGGGACATTGTCGATGAAAAGTAGCATGCTTACTACAAGCCACACATCTATCTATATGTATAGATAAATTCACACTTGACAAATTTATCTAAACAATGACGATGTCAACTCCTATGACCTTGTTCCATCAGGAGAATAAAATAATAATAATAATAATATAAATCGTCACTCGAACAGATGTCCAAATGGATTTCCATAGGCGTGCACGTTTGAATATAGGAGCTAGTTGCCCTTCCCCTAAACAATGCACGCATGTAAATTGGAAGGCCTGAAAACTCACGCCTCAGTTCGATTTCGTGTCATCGGGCAAGTCAAAAGTCCAGGCATTAATGGAAGACGTCATCCCGCGATCAAAGTTGAGAACTCCCGATGGGGACCGAAAACGCGGCAACGCACGTGAACTTTTTACACGGCGAAGCGACAGGGCCGATGCCGCCTGTCACCGGTCGCCGGACCGACCACGTTTTCGTGGGCCCCACGGGGATGCCCCTTTCCAGAAAAAGCCAGAACGATTCTTTCGTGCGCAACGCGGAAAACGTCTCCAGGATAAGGTAACTAAACCGCCCCATCTGTCCACTCCACGTGTTCACAGCGTGTTGGCAGGAAAAAAAGGAGAAGAAAAGACAAACTCAGATTTTGCAACGGGCGAGCACGACGTGTCCGCGCCACTCAATTTTTTTAACTATTATTTCGATGAAAATATTGGCTCGTTAAAAGAGTCTCGAGAAAAAAAAAAAATATATATATATCTTTATGTATCGCCTTCGTGTGAATTCGCGCCTTGAGTTTTGAAAAATTTCGCCGTTCCATTTCAAGTCGCACCTACCATTCGAGAAAGAAAAAGGAGGAGGAAGAAGAAAAAAAAAAGAAAAAAAAGAAGGAAAATGGCAATCTCTAGTGCCCGGGAAAAGGTTGAAAAGGACTTCGATTTGAGTTGGGCCTTTGCTTTCGTTCCGAAAGGACGTTGGGATTGGATCAGCCATGGCCCGAAGCTTGGCTGTCGCATTCGTACTCCATAATGGAATCGAATCCCCCCACGTGTTGGACGCTGCCCAATCTGCGTGGCCCTGAAGGACTAATTTAACCTTTTTTCCTTAGTCCATGTATGTGGAAAATCAACTCCCCACAACTCTCCCCAGAAAATCATGACAGATACCTCCATTCACACGCTCCAGCATATGGTCATGCTTTATGGGAAGCACATGGAGGGGAGACCAAAGGAGAAACGTGGTATATGATGATTCTCTATTCACTCCCGAACCTGGAAAGCTTACCCAGAATGGGTTGATAGTTGACATTTTCATAGAGGTTTTAAAATTCTCGAATTTGCCATCTTCACTGACGAAGGCGGATGATTGACCATTAAACACATCGCTTGATTTTTAGGGTAATGTGGAGAAGCAGGAACGAATGGAATTTTCAAGACTTGTATTACTTCACTTGTCTTTGTTGAAAATTGATTTCACTTGGCATACTAATTTACCAACTAATTCGGTGTGCAATTGAGTAGAGATGAAAAAACAATTTCATTATCAATTTTATACAACGATACTCGGGGTATCAATTGTTGACTTGGCTAGACATTATCAATATAATAATTAGTCATTTGACCAATTTATTGCTCAGTTTAAAAAAAGGCTTAGAATACATGCCTTTTTTCACTCTCCGAAAAGGAATTTACTAGTTTGGCCTTTAATGAATTGAATTTTAATTTAAGGAAAAGATTTGAAGGCCGAGACTTTGTTGTCTTATTTCAATTGACAAGGAGAGCGTCAAAGTATTAGCAATTGCACAAAGATAGAGATAAAGGGTCATATGAAGACTTTATACAAAACACGGCTTCAATGAAAAGACACGCGTCAAATGATGAATTCGACCTATATGAAAGTTGGGAAAAAATCAAATTTGCAAATAATAAGGGGGCATATAATTCAAAAGAATAAAGGGGTTTGTGTTGACGCAAAAAAAAAAAGAAAAAGTCCAAGTGTTTAGTCAACATTTTTGGATACAGCCGATGAAGAGGCAACTGTTAAGGAAGTGGAAGCGACATATCTATGAAATAGTGGATTTAACAATTTCACCATAAAAGTGGTTGAATCGATAACTATTTGAATAGTGTAATTGACAACTGTTTTGAGTAGTTGAGGCAATAGTTGTTGAGAAGTGGAATCAATGACCATTAAGTAGCAAAGTTGATAATCATGGTTGTAGACACTATTATTTATTTCTTTATCTTTATTTTGCTACAATTTAGACATGATTATTTTTTATCTCTATACCTTTTAATTCCTTATTTATTTTCTCCTCCAAAATCAACAAGAGACTCCTCATGTCCTTTATCAAGGGACTGTTCAACATATCTTTTATCGAATTCCATATTGACCCACATTTTAAAGGGATCTTAACTTATCCGCGTAAGAGAGTTGGCTTGAATCTTCTTGGCACCCCCTCATTTTGTATTAGCTAGATTGTGTCTTATAAAAGCTCAGACAAGTTAAATAGCAGCTTGCGGCGAAACTCCACCGGTAGAGGATCGTGTGATTTCTGAAAAGTGATCTCCAACAACCCCTTGAATTAAAAAAAAAAAAAAAAAAAAAAAAAAGCTCAGAGAAGTTTATCGTGTTGACATGATTTGTGATTTTCTGTGTTAACATGATTTGTGAATTGTCAGCTTGGGGACCCGCCCCATGGTCTCCAAGTCACATCTTTCAGGGTCGTACATGAACAGCGGGCCGCATGTCCTACATGCATGATGGAAGCAAAATACGGCAACTATTTATTTCTCGGGGAGAAAAAATAAGTTGGCCGACAGATTAGAGAATTTAATGAAATTCAATAAAGTAAACTCAAGAAGAAATTGATTTTATAGTCTAGGGAATAAAATAAATATACAAAAGAGGTTTTAATGGTTTTATATGAATATGATAGGAGATTTTGCAACTTTTCGTTCCAGACTAAGCTTGCAATTTCATTAGGCAAGGTATGGTATTTCTCCTTTTGGATCGGGAAAAAAATATATCACATAACGCATTAACTTGATACTACTAATTGATCAAATGTTTATTGCAAACTGCATGTATTGCACGTTGAACAGCGAACATACCCTTAAAATAAGAACTCCCAATTGAAAATTGGCGATGCCTCGGTGTGAGGTATGAGTTGTCAATATCTCATACGTATGATCTCAATGATTGAGCTCCTTTTGTGGAGTAGATAATGAATGCCATTGCCAGAAAAATATCTTGCTGGGGTGAAGTGATTGTTGGTTGGAGATTTTCGTGGCCAACATGCTTGGCGAGACAGGCCAGTTTGTTCCGCTGAAGATATTTTCTTAAAATCAAGAACTTAAAATAATTAATTAATAAAAATATATTTTTATTATTGATAATAATTTAGATTTAAATTTTTTAGTGGACAATGAAAATAATTTTTATTCATTTAATTTTATAAACGATAGAAGTAATTGTTATTTCGATGAAACAAACGAAGTCTAGATGGACCTACATGATTAGTGGAATCATCCTGACCAGTGACACTAAGGGTGCGTTCATTTCACGGAAAATGTGGCGTTTTTAGAAAGAATTTTCCGAAAAATATAATCATTTTCTAGTGTTTGGGCGAAACCCGAAAATAAAGTGAAAAATATTTTCTACTGTTCGATAAGAAAAATCTTTTTCTCCGTACACTCTTTTTCATTTATTTTATTTTTTAAAATTGATTTTTAATTATTTTTTAAAAATCAATTATTAAAATTTCTCTTTTACCTTTTCTTTATTTTCCCCTTCTTCTTCTTGGCTAGTCATCAGCCACGGCCATAGTCAACGACGTGGCCGGCGACCGACCACAAGTGCTTGCTTATTGGCGAGCTTGGGCTTGCTGATCGTGCTCACTGGCGAGCTCGAGGCTCTCCGATTTGGTGAGTGGCGAGGCCGGCAAGCTTCAAGCTCGCCAATCTGGCCAGGCCCGAGGCCGGCGAGGCTCGCCGACAAGCTCAAGGCTCACCTATTGTCAATCGCTAACTAGCCAATAAAGAAGAAGCAGGGAAATAAAGGAAAGAAAAAGAAAATAAAAAATAATTCAAATTTAAATAAATAAACAAATAATAATTTTTTTTTAAAAAAGAAGAAGAAGAAGGAAGAAGGAAGAAGGAAGAGGAGGAAGTGAGGGCTTATAGGTGTGTAAGATAAGAGAAACCAAGTGAGGAAAATGTTAAAAGTGGAAGACATTTTCCCTAATTTAGAAATTTTTTTTCCCAAGCAATTTATTTTCCATGAAACGAATACCAGAAAATTTGAAAAATATTTTCCTAAAGTTATTTTTCATGTAACAAACGGAGCTTAAATCAAAATAATTAGCAAAGTGATTACTGATTAGTGATGGTTTTGTGTACGCGCATTTGCCACTAATCTAATTTCTCACAGCATCAAAGCTAGAGACAGTTTCGTACTTGGGCCAATCCCTCGTTACACGATCCAGCTCCAGTCTGTTGGGCCCGAAACGGGCTTTTGCCCTTGATGGACCTCGATGGGCCTCTCTTTTTTTCGTACTTGGGCCAATCCCTTGTTACACGATCCAGCTCCAGTCTGTTGGGCCCAAAACGGGCTTTTGCCTTTGATGGACCTCGATGGGCCTCTCTTCTTTCGAACATCTCCCCCCTCAATTCTTCTCCCCCAATTTCATCCCTACATCTACGTGCATGGAAGCACGTAGGCTTCAACGCCCCTTGAGACACGGTACACGACCGAGCGCGCTCGCGACACACGTCGTGCACGCATCGCCCGCATCCGATGAATTCGCAGACCTCCATGTCTTTTAATGTCCGATTGCTGTCGCGCGAATGTTGCTGTCGTGAAGAAGATCGTAGGAAACCGAAGAGAAGAGAAGATGTCACAGGTGCAACCGAGACGGGATGAAGCGGGAGCTTGCAGGCCAGAAGAAGGTGGTGCCATCATCGACAACCCTGCAATCCTCACGCAGGTGATTGCAGCTCGCTAGTGTTTTTGGCACGATCGTTTCCGTAGATAAGTTCATTCTAGACGACATCGGGAGGATGTCTGATCAATATTTCAATACAAGAAATTGCGGCGCTTGATTTTCGACTACTCTAAATACGTGTATCTACCGATATGGCATGCTAGCGATGTACCATGTAATAGAGAAAATACCATTTCGGATAAGGTATGGACAATGGTTCTCCTCTCTAGAGGTCACTTTTTGGAATGCGCCTGAAGTACGTTGGACCTCGTTCATCTTAGAGCATGCGTATGAATCATCAATTGTGTAGGTGTAAAGGGAGTCTATCTATATCTTAGCACATTTAAAGAAGTTCGGTTGTCCACGAGTTAGGTGGTGACAATTCAAGCAAGAACAACATTGTCAGAGAAATGATAGATCCAACGGATAGTTGATAATCTCAATTAAAGATAGATAATTCACGACATGATCGATTATATCGCATGCATGTTTCTAGATATATACTTATATTGTCGTGTGCGAGTCAAATTGGTAGAGACGCGAAAATTCCTAACTAAGAACGATCACATTTCTTTCTTCTCCCTCGGCAAATAATCTTCCCACTATCATTCCCCCTTTTTGCTCCTCACAGATCTTATTCTATGTTTTTCTTTTTCTCTCGCAGGCAGATGGTAAATGTAACCACGACAAGCTATGCGACATCGTGACCGAAGAGATGCAGCTCCGCGACGACTTGAAGGACAACCTCGCGTCGCTCTCCGTCGCGGCAGCTAAAGAAAACAAATGCAAACGTAGTTGACTCCAACCCGTCTTCTGATCGGGACCACCAGGCTCGCCATTACGCATATGTTTACCGTGCGATTGATTTAGTCTTAAGTCTACCGTGTTGTCCTTTCTAGGTCTATGAAGACCTCCAATGCGCTCTCTCCAACGTTGTAATTCCACATTTCACACTTATCTTTGTACTTCGTACTCGGCCCCCGCGACAAACAACACAAGGCAATTGCCATGTTTCGATCGTGGGATTGACTGAAGAAACATCATAATAATAATGCAGAGAGACTCGCAACTGCATGATGCATTGTCTCACCAGCTGGTTACAGCACTGAACAAAAAATCTAAGATCAGGTCATCAGATCACAACACTGAACAAAACCCTGGATTAAGGAGCGCAAAACAGGATCAGCAGATCGCGTTGAGAAGAGGGGAAAAGTGAACTTTTCTCCCCCCTCTAAGATTTCACATCGGCATGGGGGTTGATGTGAAGTGGGGTAAGTGGGCATTTAAGAGGGGGGATGCATAAGTTGGTGCTGCGCTGGATGGTGCGATGCTGATGGGGCATCAATCTTCTCAAGATGAAGTCCCCAGCTTGTGGACATGAAACATGGGCAATTAGATCGGTACAAGAGCGCGGGGGGGGTCCCCATAAAATTTCGGGACATCTCTCCCTTTCGAGCTTTGCAACGTCAGAAAGGAAAAAGATGGGGGGCAAGGGGGATATGTGGGAACAAGCCGGAGCAATCTGAGCCACTATCTTCTAAGTGGCTCTAGTTGAATATATTATCCCTTTGCATCCATACAAAATAAGCCCCCTCCCCCCTCCCCTCAAAACCCTCCCTAAAGATATAGGTGGACCATCGTCAAATATCGTATTATTGTATTTGCGCGAGTGGCTCGATCTATTTAAGCTATGGTTTAAAATTTTTCCCTGTGAAAAGTGGTCAGTAGACGTCAAGTCGTGTTAGTTTCGATTTGACGAGGTTCGAGTCTTTCTCGGCACTTTCTAGGTGCCGACAGTTCGTGTTGGCTTGCTATATTCTGATCTCGCAATTGGATTGAGTTACATCATCTGCATTTCTATTAACTATGCTATGGAATTTATGTATCTTAAATTCATACAGTTTTCATTTAGTCCAATGATCATATTCAAACATGTCGATTCGTGTTGGAACTTGCTAGCCCTATATTTGTCCCATATGTTTATATTTAAAGGACAATCTTTTATATATATAGAATCAGTTGATACTTTCCTAATATTAGCCGACTTTCGCATCATAACGCTGATATAGTCTCACCTAGTTTTACTCCATAAACTCTCTCTCTCTCTCTCTCTCTCTCTTCAACATGCAACTTGGTGACGAGAAGATAGAGCCGGGATCTTTTGCAACTCGGAGAAGAGAGAGAGAACAGACACATTAAAGTGGGAGATAGGACTATGATGCTTACTGAGAATATTACAGTTGAGATGATGGTGATGAGGAAGATGAAGGCATTTTTGCACCGCTCCCACTTGTGCAAGAAAAGCTGCCTAGCAAAAGATCTTCCTGTGACCACACAGTGGATGTCCTGGCTTGGAATATGTCGTGTGTGTGTGGCACGAGAGCCGCGTCCTAGAATTTTCAAATTTCGAGAGAAATGATTTTGGCTCGTCATGTCAGCGATGTAATGGACCCGTGAGATGGCTTCTTGCGCTTTACACCGATCATAGGATTGGTATTGAACAAACGTTTTGCCTCCTAAATGACCGGAACGATGACCCTTCGAAGATGTGTAGGGCAACGATGTTCATGCCGTCGTAGGGTCCGGTCAGTACTACATTATCGGTGCATAAATGCTGAAAATGACTTCCACAAAGCAACAAGAAGACTTATAGGACATCGCGTGAATCCCGCAATTGTGCCAAAGTCTATGTAGGTTGAGACCGACTAACATTTAAAAGCTTCAACATTTGCATGGCGATGTCGGTGAGGTTTTTAGCTCGCGAATCGAGTCGATCTCACGTTTTTACTTCCTATTTGATGCTACTTTACTGAAATATATGATAAGAAAAGATGTCTCGATTGCTTTTCCCAGCCTCCATGTGACCAAAACTGAAGTCTAACGTCGCGTGTTCGTCATGTAAAAACGTCATCGAATAGTATGACAAGTGCTGCTTTGCTCTTAATGATTCATTAGTTGATATAAGCAAAACTAGCATCACTTACACACAGAATGAGCATTAGCACACCCTAGTGAAGTACTCATCAGCCCTTCCCCACCAATCCCGACTGAAGAATTCGATGAGACTTGAGAGAACCACCGCCATTTCCGTGAAAGTTAGCATCAGTGGAACCATGAACAGTATCAATGAGCATCTTGTCTTTGCTTTAGTGCTGGAAAGTGGTTGGAAGAGAGGAAGTTGCTTTCGCTCAGTGTTTGATAGAATATGGAGGAGATAAGGAGCAACAAAGCTCGCTCCCGCGTAGGCATTGACAACCTAGGATGCGAGGGGTGTGAAGCACTGATAGACCGAATCATGGGTCCTTTTACTTCTTGTAGCAGGGACATGTTTCTGCTATTGGAAGTAAGAATAAGCAGCCATTAACATGGGATTGCGAACTGCAAGAGCTTCAGGATGTTGGAAAGCAGTTTCTATCTGCATGGAGGAACTCGGTCGATGGAGAAAGATCACTCAATCTTGCACAGAATTTTCGGGAAAGGTACTTGAAGAAAGGAATACGCTAGGATGACTGCTAACTTCGATTAGATGCCAACGAATAAACTGGGATGGGTAAATTAAAACCTCGAATTCTTCAGTGTATTTTGTGGAGCGAATAGTTAATAAGAAAATACGGACCATTTCCTGACGCATAACTGAAGAATTTATTTTATAGGACTGAAAGAACAGAAAGTCTAAAGAAACAAAATATGTGTAGTTGTGCTCCCACTATCAACCCTCTCCCATTACAAATCTCACCTCCATCAATACCATCAATTCTGCGCTTCTAATGGTGTTAGCTCCAGTTCTTCCACTTCTAACATGCAATGTACAGAAATTTACAATCGTGCTCGGTAAGAATAGTAAAATGACCATGTAACTCTTGCAAATTGGGACCAAAAAATCTCAAGGACCAAGAAGGTGGTCTTCTTATCAGGCTGACTGCGGCAGATTCAACAGCAGTAACGGAGCCAGCTTCATCCGTATTCACTAGCCCTCATAGTAGTTGTTGTAAACTCATCAAGGAGATGGGTACAAAAATCACCAATTAGCCAGGATACGGATCAAGCGGCAGCCATTCAATGTCTTCCCCCTGAAGGGTATGACCTCTTACCATCTGATATTAGCGGGAATGCAGGCTTCCAAAGAGCATGGCCACTTGTTAACCTGCCATTATTTTAACAAGACATGATTAGAATCTACCCATGCATCTTTTGCGGCATTTCTTATAGGATTTTCGCAGAGTACACATGATGTCCCAACTCCTAAACTGTTATGAAGAAATAACCTGGGGATTTCCCAGTTCATTATATATCTGGGAGGACGAATGACAAAGTGACTAACCCATTTTGCCACTTAAAGCATCATTTGTAGCTCCTCCACTATATTGCCCGCTGATACTGCCGGGCAGTGAATTTGTTTGAATCTGCTGTACAGTCTGAGGGCCGAACTTGAACATATTCATGGGCTGCAAGAAAAGTTTGATAGATGATCAAGGGACCATGATAAGCCCCAAAGCGCCACAACATTTTTCGATGGCATAAGGACTTTCAAACCTGTGATGTGGCTTGCATGTGGTGCATGCCCATGTAACGTGCGAATTGCTCGGGAAATGAGGGACTTTGCATCTGATTCTGGAAATTCATGGGATTCAGGACTGGAGTATGGCAAATTACTGACTTATTTGGGTTTGGAGCCATTGGGATTGATTGATCAACTACCGGGACTTGAGGCAAATGCAAATTGTTGGATACAGTGGGCAAAGGCGGCGGGCACATCGTCATACCCATCGAGGACATATAATGCTGTACTCCAGGAAACATCATCGGAGCCATCCCACCTCCCATCCACATTACCTAAAACACCAAGAACCCAAGGGTTTTTAGATTTCCTTAAAATGATTAGGTGCTTCTATTTATGGTCAAAATTTAACTTCGAGCACAACGAATATGAGTCCAACTCCTTAATTCTCCAAACAGCAAGTGCTTTTTCTAAAAGCTGCCATAGAAGGAAAGAAGATTCCACTCAACAGTGATAGGGAACACATATGACCTCCCTCATGTTGAGCTGGACTGCTTATCTGAAATGTTCTGTTCCATGGCTCCAGAAAGTACCACATACCTGTAGCTGCATCTGAAGAGACTTCAGATATTCAATTGCTTCATCGAGCATTGATGCTTTGTCCGTCTGCCAAAACAAATCAACTCACTTATTAGCATCTCCAGAACAGTTTTTGCTGCTACCTTTTCTTATAATACAGAATTAGCCATTTTTGTACCTAGAGATACTTTTGCGGGCTGATTTATCATCACTTAGCTGATTACTCATGGAAATTATGTGTCTAATTATGGCATGCATAAGACTATCAATCCAGGCACTAATTGAAAGAGCAACAAAGAAAATGGAATTTAAAATCCAATAGAAGCAACGATTTACAGATTCCGAGAGAATCAAGAAATTATCAAATGGTGTGGATAGAACAAAGGAAGACCTTGTTACAGTGAGGTATAAGCTCTTGCAATGCCTTCATCTTCTTATTGATCCTATCCCTCCTCCTCTGCATTAACGGCCCAACAGTTATGTCCAATAAAAATGCAGAGTAATTTGGTTTAACATGACAAGTAATTTTCATGGGATTGCATCCACACCCTTTCAGAGAGGTTATGCACTTCGGCAGCACGGCTCCTGCGGGTTGATCCCGACCTCGTTGCTGGCTTCTTTCCACCAGCAGCTTCTGGTTCAGCAGCCTGAATAATTCTGATGTTAGGATCGATAAAATGAAATTTCATCGATAAAGAAGAAAGGGGGATCATTACTTCGCTTTGGCACTCAGATTCCTCATTATCTCTGCCCTTCCTCTTGTGGCTACTCGCACCAGCGGATTCCTTGAGGGTTCCACCGAAACTACTATCGGATCCACCAGAAGATGAAGTGACAGTTGGCTCAAGTGTTTCTGTTTTCCTCCCCTCACTCTGAGAAACTACGTTTTTATGGACATCTTCCTTAAAAGTCCCGGCAGAAAAGCCAGCTGTGCCGGCCGCATTGCTTGATGCCCTACTAAAATCTGGGTCATTTACGATTTGGTTGCTTCCACAGTGGCTAGACCCAACTGTCATAACTGAACACTCTCGAGCATCGCCTCCAAAGTGAAGACTAGAAGGTTTTGGATCACCCTTGACGGGAGATGCGAATTGAGAAAAGTTCACAACCTTTCCCAAGTTTCCAGTGACATTGTTTTGTTGAGCGGATTTGGCAAACTGAGCTCGTGGAGGCGGCATTTGGTTCCCAGAAATTTCAGGGACAAGTGCACGCTTAATGGTGGATTGCTGGTTACTCGTATTATGGGCATCATTAAAACTGGCTGATTTCACGATCTTCTCTGCTTCGACTTGCCTGACTGCCTTATCGATCTCCATCGGATGAGGCACCGGTAATTCGTCAAAGAAGTTGGAACAGAATTCCCTTTCGAAAGAATCTTCAACAGGATAATGGATCCATGAGACCGTCTCGTCATCCTGAATCAAATTGCTAGAATTCCCATAAGACCCACTGCCTCTCATAATCGGCTGATCATGTTTCTGCAATTGACTGCTCTCATGCTGGTTTGAGCTTGGCTTTCGATGGTTTTGACTGTGCATGACAACCTGGCCATTCTGCCATAGTAGCTCCACCAGCTCCTGGTCAGACCTGACCAATTCATCAACAGAAGGATAAAACTGAATCAATCCAAACTGACATAGAAATAGAGAGAGTGTCCTTTGAGAGAGAGAGAGAGACAGAGAGAGACAGAGAGTACCCAATGTTTTTCTTCTGATTGGTTAAAGGGAGATCATACTCAAAGTTCCAATCAGGAAGGCAAGGATTCATGGCTGCGGACCGGACAAAAAGTTTCTGCACAGAAACACAAAAAAGGAGCTTTAACCAAAACGCAGCAAAGCAGTTAATTTATAGAATATACCGTTTAGGGACCTTATTTAATTTAATTTACTGATACTTAATTGGTTGACTTGGACATGAAACCGAAACAGCAAGAAAAGATCACCGCCATTTTTGGAAGCACAGCAATCAACGCATGAGAAAAGCAGGAAGGGAACAATAACTTAATCGGCAACCCACTTAACTGAACTTTAAGGCAGAGATATTATTCTTAATTCAGCAACAGTCCCTTTTACGTAATTGTTCATTTGACAACGAAAGACAAAAATAATCAAACACCCACAATCTACCCATCTCTTTGAACAGAGAAAAGAACCATTAAAGAAACAAAATTTCTAGCGAGAGAGAGAAAGAGCCGTGGAACACAGGAGCTGAAGCTATCGAACGCACTGTGCTGCAATTAAGAAATTAATTAAATAATTCGAAATGATATGATCCATAACAAGACTGTGAGACACCCATTAACCAGTGGAAAACTTCAAACCAGATAAAAAAAGATAGATTCGAGGGAACAGACTAGACTTCAGAAAGGAGGAGTTTTGTCAAACACCCAAAATGGAAAACTGTGAAACGAAATCAAACGAACCTGACCAGAGCCAACCTTTGACTTGTTCCCAACAGGGTAATAAGAAGGAACAATCTAAGGGACTTGCAAGTTCCAATACCGTCTCTCTCTCTCTCTCTCTCTCTCTCTTTCTCAGAGACACAAAGAATAGCAGTCGTGAAATGATTAAGTAATGAGAAAAATGGAAGAAGACCGAAGACCGGAGCCTTTTAACTCCAGTTAGAAAGAAAAGGACAGCACTCAGAGAGTCAAGAGGGAAGGAGGGTTAGAATTATGCAATAAATTGAGTAGTGTAACGCACATGACCTCCCCCCTCACGGCGTGTAATTTTGTCACCCCCCCCAAAATACCCAAATGGGGGGAAAAAAACTGTGCACAAGGGACCACAGTGGTTTTAGTAATTCTTTTTCTTCTTTTGGTTTTTCCTTCGGTTGTTTTTGGGAGGCTGATTTGGCTTGGGAAATCTACGACTTCTCACCCATTGGAGGTGCAATCTGAAGATGCACAAGGTTGGTGCCACGTGGGCAGTTGCCATTGTTAGTTTATTGGTCTTGATAAGGGAAAGAATTGTCAGAAGCAAAAAGATTTCTGAAAAAGCTCTTTGTTTTTTTAACTTGTTTTTGATATAAAAAAAAAAAAAAATCCCGAGAAGCTTGCGACAACTCAATCATGGTAATGCAGAAAAACTTGGCCCAGATCTGGGGAGACAGTTTATCTGGATATGCAACACGTTGGACAAATGGCGGTGGTAATTGCAGAGTCAAAAAAATGAATTCCTGGTGCTTACACGCACGAGCAATGCATATCAAGGTGGATTTTTTTTCCCTTTTATAGTACCTTATTTTAAGGTTTTCAGAGCCAGGCCTCATGGTGTGTACGCGCGTAAGGAGACATCCGGTGGCAACGTTCGTTTGTTCTTATCAGGAAGACGATAAGGGTGGCTGAGCAGCAAATGGGGGAACAAGTAGGGGGGGGAAGGAGGATGAGGATTTCATTCTCTTTTGGGCCAGAGCAGATTAGTTGTATAGCATCAAAGCGACTTGGCATAAAGCTCAGGTCTTGATATTCCTTTGCGGAAAAGAAAGGGATCGGCGACTGAAAAACGAAGAGGAAAGCGTTGTGAAAGTGAAGAGAAGCTGAGAAGATTTTGATCATCAAGATTCCTAGATAGGCTTGACATGCGTACGAGTTTTTTTTATATAGAAAGCGAGATTATTGTTCATTAATGATGTTGTAAGGACACGAAATCCGCCAGATATTACGGGAAAGTGTCGTAATCGGATGTATTTGCTGTGCTATTTATAGTCAAATTCGTTACATTGGAATCTTACTTACCTCTGCTGGGCCTATCTACGGTCTACAAGGCATCCAAGCTACAGGGTATTTGCATAACTTTCTGGTCCCCTCCAAGATCAAAGGAGATTCTATTATATCCTGTATAATAATGCAACAAAACAGCATGAATTATGGAGTCTTTGAGCAAAATATTTCCGGGTGTGGTCCATGAATCAGCGCAGTGGACGGCCTCAGGAAGGAAGAGATTCATGAACTTGATCGTTTCTAGAACTTGAGTGGGAGGAAAACACATGAAAAACAAATGATTTGGACCACATGGTCCATTTTTCACATGAAAGTAGGGGATCACACTGCTTTGCCCAGAGATGCCACTGCTTTTAGATTGGGGGATGCATTTCTGAGTTATAAAAATTTTATTTTTCTTGAGGAGTTGTTGTGGGTAGGAGGTCATCAAATATCCCAATCATCTTGCGCCAAAAGAGAATAATCAATCGGCAAGATCATTGTATCCACCCATTTCACGGCCTTATTATGATATTTCATTCTGCCGTCGATGTTGCGTCATATCCCCGGGCCAACGCCGCCCCTAAGTCCATCCCCCTCATTTATGTTTCCAGTGAAAAACAGGCTATCAACACCATAAACTCGGAGATCCTAGAGAATTTACTTCGTCTTAACCTAGTCTTAACCTAGTCTCGAGGGTTTACGCCGGGTTGAAACCCGTCACAGCTCGATCGATTCCTGGGAATCACTATCTGGGCATCTTTGATTGGAGCATTGCCTTTTATATCGTGCTGAAGACCTTTCTCAGAGAAGCTCTAAGCTCTCATATGGCCAAGCAGGTGGAAGAAGAAGCAAAAAGCATATGAGAGCAAAGGGAAACAAAAAGGAATAAAAAGAAGAGATGCTCAGATTCAGACGCATCTGATTAATGTGGATAAGGAACTAAAAGAGGATGACCCCATAAGATTGCCAGAACCAAGTGGGTCTGTCTCCGCCTTGTTTATCACAGTTCGTTGTCAAGGAATTTGACTTTGTGTCCCAAGAAAGCTGGGCCCAACAATTTAAGAACCAAACCAACTCGATCGACAAGAACATATAAATCCAGTGATTCACTTAATCACACAGTGATTGAATCACGTGATAAGTTGACATGATTGCGGATTTCACGGAATTGTTTGATAATGAACGACAATAGTAGATGATTTAGGGAAATGGAAGAACACTGCTATGGTCATTAAGATCCCTTAATCTCCTTTCAGATCACCTTATTCGAGATTTACAACATTAAAAAGACGGAAACTTGATCCTCATGACGGTCGAGTTCTTTTGTCTGTACACACACGACTGATTAAGAAGACCTACGTACTCGTTTAAGGATCCATAGACTTCAATATCAACCGTGACAGGAACAATACAAGATGTCTCACTGATCATTCCACATCTCGTGCAATGATAAGTTTCTAATGAGAACGTATTTTTCATATGACAAAAAGTCAAACCACTTTTAATTCATATTCTCATTCCTAGTCAGAGAGTTTTGTCTCTTCATAACTCCCCATCATGGTATGAAACACGAGGTTCTGTGAACGGTTGACTATTCAAAGCCACGTGCTCTCTAGGCTAGGGATGAGCATGGTTTTAAGGTGGAACCTAAAACTTTGGGAATTTGTCCAATTTCATATTTCAAGATATGTAAAGTAGGTTATAAGTTCCAAAAATTGAGAAATCTAATTCAACGGGTAAATTCTAAGTTCTAGATAGATGGAACTTAGAACCCATAACCTAAAATCTGAAATAAGTTTTTAAGTTTCTCTTAGTCTGTCTTCAAATGATTTTGCAGTATTCCATGACGTTTAATGATAATTGTATAATCTAAAACCACTAGTCCGAGTCTCCATTTTATGACTAAGACTTTTTTTTTTATTATTAATGTTTCATATTTTTCGTATGTCCAAATACAAATTATGATCAATGAGTTATAATGGTAAGTGATGATTATTAAATGTGATAATTTACTACAATCGTGCAATTAATAATAAAAGTAAAACCTAGATAGACCTTGAATCAATCATGTAACCTAAAATTGGGTATGTTCCAGTATGCAAGGAAGATTTTAGATTTCAGAAAATGAGAAATCTATTCCAATAGGCAAGTTCCAGATGGAATCTGTACATAACTATTCACCCTCCCTCCAAGTGACAATAACATAGGAATCATAAATTCTTATCTCCTCTTACAAAATAAATGATTCAAGGGCTACTATAGCTCAGCGAAAGCGGTAGCTTTTTTAGTAAGATAGCAATGCCATATCGATTCACTTTCAAGGGACTTTACATCGAAATGTTGGTGAACATAGAATTTTCCAATGACTTTCCACGTCAAAAGATGGGATGAAAGAGACTGCCTCTTTGTTTCCTCAGGATCATAACGCCACTTCTGATTGCTGGGAACTTGCACTAAATGACTATACAGGCATTTTGATATCAATTGGTAATGAAAAATCTGTAGTTACATAATGGTGGGGACGTACAGTAAATGACGCCGGCTTCACAAGTTCTCAACCGGGAAGCCTACAACGGGTCTTATGTCCGAGGCCAGTGATCGCAACTCATCGACCTCTTCACTGGTGAGCCTCCACCCAAGTGCACCCCCGAATTCACTTGCCTGTTCAGCATTTTTGGCTCCGGGAATGGGGACTACGTTACCCTGTGCTATGAGCCAATTCAGGACAACCTATCAAGACAGAAGGCACGTGTTAACTAGTCTTTTCCATCAGGAGCTCGTTATGAGACACGTACATGGAATGCCAAATGAAACATGAAGTGGCCGTACACATGGCATGATGCAGGGTACCATGTATAGTTTGACAAGTGTCTTGGTGCAATTTGAGTACAAGAATAACCTAAGATGGCGCAGATGCACTGCAACTATATGCAAACTTCTTTGTAGGCGGCTCATTTTCTGCACTCTAATCGTGGCGATTGCTTTATTTGCAATACCTTTTTCGAAGAAAGGAGTATAGTTACCTGCGTTGGAGTTTTCTTGTAGCTGTCTCCTATTTCATTTATTCTGTTCATCAAAGGTTGTAGCTGCAAGCATTGAGAAAAAATCTTCAAGAATGAATCTCGGGGATTGAGGGATGAAAGTGCTTCATAAATAGCGGATGGATTACCCTAATGAGAAAATCAGGGGTGTAGATCTGACCACGGGGGCCACTTGGGGGATTTTGTGGGGTATATTTTCCAGTAAGAGCACCTGCATAAGTTGAACCACCATGTGAATCTTCAAAGCCCATTCGAGAACAGAGGAAGACAGAGATGAATAATCAACAAACTACAGTACACTCCAATTATCTGTTTGACAATAATGAAATGGAAGGTTAATATATGAATCAAGGTTCCCGGTCTTTTTAATTCCCAACTTGTCTAACACTAATTGGGCCACACAGTTTGCATAGTGAAAGCATTATAAATTAGCTCACTCCTACGCACTTCTCATTGTCACTAAAGACCATAAATCTTTTTTCAAAGTAATAAACATTGCTCGCTTTACCAATAACATATTCAAGGTGGGCTGGTTCACTCTTTCTTTTCAAGTTCAAGCACAACCAAAGAACCTAATAAAGTACAGAATGTTAGTTTGGTGGTTTCCATTTACTCATTGTGTATCATGTCTGGATAATGATAAGTTATTAAGATGTTATGATGACTGGCCAAAAGATTCCAAATTATTAAATGCCAAAAGATTGCAAAAACTGGAGAGTCAGCTTCTCCAGGACTGCCAATGCGGAACAGATCCCTACACTACTGTCGTCCTTGGCAATAGCTTCATGGACTTTCCCTAGTAGACAAAAGCGATCGGCACTTACCTTGAGCTATTGGTGAATACGCAATCAAAGTGATCCCAAGTTCGTCGCAGGTGGCCTTCACACCATTCTCCTCGGGTGATCTGTATATGAGGCTGTAGTTCACTTGGTTTGAAGCCAGTGGTATCCCTCTCTGCTTAAGCTTCTCATAGGCATCACGGAGTCTACTTTCTGGACATTAGTGAACATATCAGAATATGCTTATTTATGAAGTAATAATATACAGAAGATTTTAACCTCATGATAAGATACCTTATCTCTTTAAAAATGGCAAAAAAGAGGGTAGCAAGTTGCCAATGAAACAATATCTATGAGCATGCTCTAGAAACAAGGAATATACCACTGTAGTTGGAAACTCCCACTGCTTTCACAAGACCTTGCTCAACTGCATCTCCAAGACCATCAATGTACCCTGACAATAATTTTTCAGCAAAATCGTCTTAGCTATCTCAAAGAGTGCCCAATAAGAGTGCCCAATGGAACAAAATGTGTTACACATAGACAACCTTCATTCCCCCATATTCCAGGCCTGAGAAACAGCAGATTTCTTTCATCAGTCACTTTTCTTGATCTTTATAGCAGGACGAAAGTAGGCAAATATTACACAAGGCCAAAAGGCACAAACCAGTGCAATTGGTATAGGTCCACTGAATCAAGTCCTAGGCGACAAAGAGAATCTTTGAGGGCAGTAATGACACTCTGACGGCCCAGTCTCCATGGCAAAGCTGCAAACTTCGTCGCAACAGCAACCTCAGTTTCTGGATCCTTTTCTTTCCTTTCCCTGATGAATCTTCAAGAATTCAAACAGCAACAATCACAATTCATGTCAGAATGACTAGATGAAAATCTACACAACTTAGAATATAATATACCTGCCCAGTAGAGTTTCTGAGTTTATAGCACCAAACGACATCTGCAAAAACAAGACTACAGTGATATTCTCTTGAATTACTGAATTTCTATAGATTTATCGAACAAACAGAGCAGTGTAGATTCACTTCTCACCCTCGACCCATAAACCTCAGCTGTATCAAACAGGGTTATTCCACTATCAATACTGCTCTCAAAAGCGCCCTTTGCAGCCTTCATCTTCCTATCTGCCATTAAATCACAGGACAAAGTTTTGACATGAATTGTCAAGGGATAATATGAAAACGAGAATGAAACTACAACATGATTGAGAAGAAGCGGGAAAGGAAACTCTGTAAGTGCTCTCAGTGAAGCAGAGGACTTCCTATAAATGAGGAGCTGCTAACTTGCTACATTCTTACATTTGCAAGAAAAAAGGTTAACAGTGACCACTTTATTTTTTGTTCACTTTCAGTTTCATCCTTCAAGAGAGACTATACAAAGTAGAACCTGACAGTACTAAAAGATGATCCCCTGAAAAGATATCAGAGAGGTATGAGTCAAAGTTTAAGGCATGGTATGATGGCTGTGGGTTTCAGATTGTATTTCAACAAAAGATGCAGAAATAGAAAGCCAAAAATAGGGTGGCTGAAATTTGGGCATCTCTACAGTTCCAAAAAATCATAATGCCCAATCATTGTAAATAAAGCTAGAAGTCTGTGGACAGGGTCCTCGGACCACGTACATCAGGCACACGCACAGTTTACAATTTACATAGTTAGTGGCGTGATTAATTACATGGTCAGTGTGCTTGGAGATAGATGATTCAAGGATAGAGCAACGTAATGGTCTTGTTCAAACAAGCGTCGACACTTTACAATACGATAATAATTGCGATGACGGACCATGAATCTTCATGTTAGAACAGAAGCTAGAACTGAAGCAGCAAATAAATCACATCCACCAAATTAAACATTCATGTGGAGCTTCCCAACCAAATGAACTGCAATGAACATACCGCTCTAAGACCCAACAGCTTCAACCGACATTCTCAACACTCACTTCTTTCAACAAAAGGCAAAGCCTCACTCGAGCAGCATTCAATAGCAACCCAGAACATCAGCAATATCGTATCAACTAAGGATGATACTGCCATACTGCTGTTTCATATTACTCTCAACTTAATAACAATATCATACCAACGTATCCCAAAAAAAAAAAAGGCTTCAAAAGAATTCTTTAAAAAGAACAAAGAAAAAAAGAGCCGTCCACTAACTTCTCGACAAGTTGAATAGAATTTAGAGTTCTCAACGAGGCTTGTAATGTATCTTGACCAAAGAGTCACCGAGAATGGAATCGTTCGACATAGTTGAGCACCGATTATCAAGGAATTCATCAATATTCAGAAGAAAAAAAAAACTATCATCACGACCATGTACGGCGAGCTCAATTACCGTCCCATTCGAAGTTGTTCCAGTAGCTGGTGTCGCCCCAAGACCAGGCCCCGATCCCGAGCCTCGTCACCTTCAAATCGGAACCGCCCAGCTTCACCTTCTCCTCCTCCGCCTTCAAGGTGGCGGAGTCCCCCGGCGCGACAGCCCGCACCTTGCGACTCCTCGCGCGGCGGTCGGCGACGGCGAAGCACGCCGGCGCGGCGCTGCTGAGGTGCAGAGCCATGTCTCTCCCCCCACTTTCAATCCACTCAACCTCCGCGACCGAGCGCGAGAAAAGGCTCCTCCTTTTCCTCTTCCGGCGGCGAGCAGAGGCGAGGAAGCCAATGGGGTCTCGGGATTTCGACAGCCGAGCTCTGCCCGAGACGGAAAGATATGGAGAATGCAGAGAGAGAGAGAGAGAGAGAGAGAGAGAGACGAAACAGAGCAGAGTTCAGACAAGTGCTGTGAAGAAGAGAGGTGGGAGCGTACCGGGAACTATGGTCGGCCGAGAGGAGAGCTCGAAGCGTGGCTTTTGGCAATCCACGTCATAATCAATTTCCCTCTTTGCTTGACTTACAAATTTGAGATTTATCTTTTTCAACGGTCGAGATTTATCGAGATAATCTTAGAGGATCAATACGATTATTATTGACTCTTCAACGTTGCTTAGGAATTTGCTTAAAGATCCCTCGCCAACTTTGGTGTTTTTGCGTAATGGGGCCCGGAGCTTTTAAAGCTCACCACCGAGTCACCGACCGTCCTTGATTTTCCGTATCATAGTGCAATAGCTCACGACTTTTGAAAAATACGAATTATCCTCTTAATTTTTTATCTTTCATTGTAGTCGTGAGTCTTTCCATTTGTATAATCGCTATGTAATGCTTAAAAATAGTCTTATTCATTTTCCTTCGTCCTATTATTAATGTATAAGAAAGTTTATGAATTTTTAATTTGTTCAGTATAATTCATGAACTTTTAATACATATTCAATTTTATCCTTTGATTATATAAAAATGTTTCATATTGTCCTTGAACTTGAATTGGTGGGAGAACAACATTTGATGTTTTCATTTATCTTAGAGACTAGATTAAACATTTATCAAAAATTTGATGATTGCATTAAATAAATTAAAATTTAAGGATGATATTGTATATTGAATCAATATTTATGAATTATTTGTGTAATTATCTCTTAAGAAATTTATAATGAATAAAATGTTAACAAAGCCAAGAAAAGGAAATTGATTAGACATTATAAATAGTGCCCTATTATAGACGCGCTAGGATACTTTGGACACGGTTTTGACTTCAGCAAATGAGTGGCTCCAAGCCCAAACTCCACGATTCATTAATCGAATTTAGGTTCTGTTTATTTTTTAAAAATTAATTAATTATTTATTTATTTTAAAAAAAAAAAAAACGACCGTCCCTAATTTTATATATATTTGTGATTGCGTCAACTTGGGAAATGACTTGGACAGTTAAGTCATGATAAAAAATTTGGGGGAGCATCATTTGGGATACATTGACCAAATTGCCCCGACGAGGCCCCCATCATTTGAGCAAATAATTGCCCCAATAAATAACTCCTCCTTAAAATATTTCTTTTGGCAAAGTGGGAAGTCTTTCTCGACTAGGAATTTAGGGAAGCCATTTCACTTTGCAAACAAAAGCGAATTTAGTTTTTATTCTTAGCTATTTTGAACAAAACGTTACTTACTAGTTTTGTAGTCCTAATGTCAACTATTATGAAAAATCAATCCGTGTGCTGATATTGTATAGTTGGAAAGGTTTAAAGTGTTTGCTTTGAGTTAAGATCGAAGCACGAGCCGCAATGTTTTGACAAAAAAAGAAGTATTAGATGCTATTGCTGTCACTTTTTACATCAATATCACTCGACGACCTCAATTTGAAAAAATTCCACTTTGCATTCCATCAGAAAACCCTATGAAGACGTATTGCAATCTATTTAGACTTTAGCCTCCGATCCCGGTTCATTTCTCAAAATCCTACCACCATAAATGCTAAACTCTCCACCCATCATTATTAACAATTGTCCTGCCACTTCCGACTGCCAAAATGTTAACCTCTCCACCCATTATTTTACTTTGAACTTAGATGACCTCGTGATTCATATTTTTCATGAAAAAAGAATTTAGAAGGCCCTAATGCCTCATGCTAGTCAGTTCCATGGTCGCATTCAAAATTTGCTCCAATTCAAAATTATGACGATGAGTGATCCTCATTATCCGGCGCCGTTTCCTCTATTCAAAATGAGCTTCTACATCAAGGCCATCAAATAGTAGCCCGCGACCTCGAACTAAGGTCAACGCCGGAAACATTCGTGAGAATTAGCTGTACCAAACAATCTCCACACGTCTTCTTTCTATGTTCTCTAGGAATTCCACGTTTACTTTCGTCAATGTCGTACTGCAGCCCCGTCCAATAATCCTTAAAATAATCATCCAGCCGGAAGAACAGTAATCTCCCCATCAACAACGAATTTAAATAAACATATAAATAATCACCTCCGTCGCTTCCACATCATAACCTCGCGTGCATGAAGGCCGCGCCTCGAAACAGAGACAGAGAGAGAAATTCCTGCAACCCGTCTAAACCAAGCTCTCTCTCTCTCTCTCTCTAAGATCTGACGATGATGGAGCTCGGCGGAAGCTTCAGGCTGCAAGGAAGACGGTCCCTCTCGAAGCTGGGCAGATCCAACAGCTCCCTCCTCCTGTCGGAGTCCGTCTCCGCCGAATGCTCCAGGATCGCCTGCTACGAGCGCCTGTCGGAGTCCATGAGGCTCAGCACCGACCCCGGCGGCGGCACCTTCGGGCTCGGCCGCGACGGGAGCCGCGGGAGGACGGGCGGCAGGGTGGCGACGTTCCTCACCAGGGTCTTCGGCTTCGGAGGGAAGGCCGCCAGCCGCGACGGGCGGAAGCGGCGGCGAGAGGCTGAGGAGGGCGGGACGGCGGCGGCAGTCAAGAAGCGCTCCTCGTGGTTGCCGGATCCCGATCGGAGATGGCCGGTTCAGGGTTGGTAATGATCGGAGGGCGACGAGGGTGTTTCGGGAATTTTCACGCGTCAAGTCAAAATTTCGGAATCGACGCGGGTTGCTGTTAGGATGATAGAAATTTGACCGGGGAAGCGGAAACTCTTAATAGTAAATGGAATTTGAAGGTCTTAATCGTCAATCACGCAATACTTCTTTTTCTTTTTTCTTCTCTTTTTTCCCCAAAATTCTCCCTATATTTTTTATATATATTTCAGCGACATGAATGATGTAAATTGATGTGTTTGTTTTACTAATTCATATCAATCGGGCAAGTTGCTAGAAAGTAAATGAAAGCGATAGTTTAGTTTTATGTATGGGATACCGATTGTCCACTTCAACGATCTCATCATCATTTTACATAACTATGTGATGAGTACAATCCAAGGCGTTTCTTAACTTATTTATAAAGTTCCTGGATAAGAAATGCACGAATCATTGATGTGACGAGAAAAATTAGAGGTATCGAAAAATTATGGTTATTCTTTCTTCGTCAATCTCATCAAAGAGCATCTTCCAAATATTGGCTAGCAATAAGATTAACATCACAAAAAAACTTACATGTGTGACACATCCAAAATCTCAAATATATATATTTATGACAAATTTATCTTTCATTAATTTTCGTTAAATTATATTGATACAACAAAATCTACAAATTAATACATTTATAATGAACGAAAGGTAAAACCTCAAATTAATATACTCGTCAACTGTTATTTGACATCTAACTCAGCGATTTGATAATAAAATTTAATGAAAACTAATGAAAGATGAATATGTTGCAAACATACCAGTTTAAGGTTTTTACTTTTTGGTGATCAAAAAATTAATTTGAGATAAATTTATTATAAATATATCGTTAAAGATGTTTTACTATATTAAATTTTGGCTATACCCTATAGCGAAGTTATTGCAATTTTTAATAACTAATTATACGTCAAAGGCAATGCATTGTGATCGGCAAAAAAAATTTCCCCTTGGGTTTTTAGTAAGCACCATAAAATTGGATTTATTTTTTTTAATTGCTCGACAATAAGTCGTCGCAACATTGCTTGATAGAACCCTTATTTCAAAGCTAGTTAATACTAAAATCGCTTGGCCATACCATCTATGAAAGGGGGTGATTCTTCAAAAAAATTCTAAACTTTTTGTAACATAGTCAATTATATTCTAAACTTTTCGATTCAATCAATTTAATCATAAATTTTTTGATAATTTACAAATATAATCCTTTTCGGCCAAATTTGACCAAAAATCAATGACATAGACATCAATCGTCTTACATAACACGGCCAATTTTTGTAATCTTCTAATTTTCCTTCTCTCTTTTTCCTTTTCGTCTTCAACCTATGGATCAAAAGTGGCGGGAATCGCCTCGATCACAAAGTTTTCTCCAATAACGCCGCGCTCAATGGTAACTCTTGATTTCCCTTTCCCCAGTCATGCTTTGTTCTAGCTCCAATCTCTTAATATTTAAAGGTCACTCCTTTTTTTCTTTTTTCTTTTTGTCTCTCTCTCTCAGTGTCATCGATGTTGTTTACTCTCGTAAAGCTTGCGTAGGCAAGGGGTGGCCGGCGAGGGCAACTTCCTTGGTTATTTTCCTACAACATAGATGATCTGTGAAGGAGATTTATTCAACGAACACATGAACGGTGAAATTGAAGAATCATTCTTCGATGAAGCATCAGATAAATTTCACAATTGCGAAATGAAGACTTAGAAACTCAAAACGATGAACTCCAAATCGAAAGACAAAATTGAGTGAAGATTTAGATTTATGGACAATTTGTTTTATTTACCTAATTGTTCATAGTTGTAGCAGAGCGAATTTGTCCGAGTTGAGAGAAAAAAGTTGATCATAATGATTAAATTGGAGAATGCTAAAAGATTTAAGACTAAATTAGTCGAATTGAGAGATTAAGACTACATTCACTATATTATAAATTTAGAGCTTTTTGGATAACTTTCTCCTAGGAAAGTGCTTATTAAGAGGGCAATTGAACTTGACCCCCAAAATATGTCAAATTACTAGACGATTTATATAGTTATGTACATTGAGAGAGAGTAGGTGAACTCTCTTTACTATTTAATATTGGTCGTTAAAAATTATGATGAAAAATAGTATACTAATATTTGTGAATAAATTATGATTGATCTTGACACCAATTCGTCTATTTTCAACACAAAATAGGATATGTTCTACTAATTTGGAAGGGAGCCAAAAAGTCTTTTCTCTAACTTCTCTCCCTTTTCACATCATCTTCTTCAACCTTCAACCATGGGAGGGTTTGAGCAAGTCTCACCCTCCCGTCTTTTTTATTTTATTTTTTTGGTGTTTTATTGTTTTTTTCTTGCTTTTTCTTCTATCCTAATTTAGATTTGGGAGCTCTCTTCTCCAAGTCTAGTTCTTGATTTGAGAGTTTAAACTCCCAATCTAGTTTTAGATTTGAATGCTATCTTCTCTCCATCTATATCTAGAAGTTTAATAAATATGCTTATGGTGATCCGATGCCTCTCTACCCTGTTCTCTACCTCAAACCTCAATAATGATTGCAAGAGTTTTAGCATCTCGTTGAATTACAAAGATCTACTCCTCCACAAGTTTGATTTGTGTTTGTTTAACCTATTCTAATTGTCTCCATAAGACGATGGTATAAGGGAAGCTGAACCTAGGTGCGTTATAATTATTAGAGAAAGAATTTTCAATGTGTGTTCAATATTATTAGAGACACAAAATTTAGTGATCGATTGCCGATTTTGTCTGACAGATTAGTTTATGTGAAACGAGTTTATGCTTAATTTTGCTGGTGTTCCATTGACCCTCATTATTTTCTAAATTTGACTTTGTTTTTAGTATTCATGCCCTGTTTCGCTTTACTTTATCATGAAGATTATGTACTTCAATATCACTTTGAGTAATGAATAGAATTGTCTTTTGACAAAAATAGACTCACAGTGAGACAAAGCATAAAACACTAATGTGAATTATTAAGGAAACGGGTAAGGATGTTATTAAAGATTCTTAAATACAATGCTAATTGAGCTTGTCCTATTTAATACTCTTAGAATTTTAAATAGGGAAAAATTATCGAAAACTTCAAACCATATCTAACCCAATTTATTTGTGACGCTAAAAACTCCAAACTTGTATCCGTGTTGCACACTTACTCAAAAACCTTTTTTATGACACAAAAAATCATAAATTTTTGTCTATATAATACATTTATCCTCCGTTAGAATTCTATCAGCGAGCACCGTCAATAAAGGCAAATTGTAATAACGTGGTGCTCATGTGGCAAAAATATGCTAACTCATTGTATGTTTTTCTCTTCTTCTTCTTTTTTTCTTTTTGTCCTTCATCCTTTTTTCCTTTTCCACACAGCAAACTCATTAGCAATGGCGATGGTGAGCATGGCGGCGGTGGATGTGCTGGCCAAGTGCAAACCAAGGAAGAAGATGAAGGAGGAAGGAAAAAAAAAAACAGAAAAAAGAAAACGAAAAAGAGAAAAGAATAATACCCAATGAGTTGGCATATTTTTGTCACACGGATGCCATGTCAGCATTGTTACCTTCTGTCATCCATGTAAGTAGTCATATACGATTTTTAGCGGTGCCCATTGATAAAATTTGAAGAAAGATGAATGTGTTTCCCACGGGTATAAGTTGTGACTTTTTGTATCACAAAAAAGTTTTATGGTAAATGTTTTGTATGAGTACAAGTTTGGGATCTTTGGTGAAAAAAAAGGTGTAAATGTGTCACACAAGTATAAATTCAATAATTTTTGTATCACAAAAAAAAAGTTCAAGATAAATGTATGGCATTGTATAGTAGAGGTGAGTATGATTCTAGGGTAAAACCTAAAATTGAAGAACCGAATCAGTGGATACCCATTTGGTTCCATGTTCCAAGGTATGCAGGATAAATTCCAGATTCCAAAAATTGGATAACTTGTTTTGACAAGCAAATTTTAGATTCTAGGTAGGTGGAATTTGAGACCTGAACTTAGTACAATTTTTTGTGTTTTTCTTGATCTATATTTTCATGTGATCATGTGGTATTCCATGGCATTTGATGGTAAATGTATAATTTAAAACCACTAGTCCAAGCTTCCATTTTATTACTAAGAGTTTTATTTTGTGAGTATTTCATATTTTTTGTGTATCTAAATATAAGTTATGATCAATGGAATAGCAATAAATAGTAGTCATTAAAAGTAATGATTCATTACAATCGTTCGATTAATAATATATATGGAGCCTGGGTAGAACTTGAAACTTGTGACGGGATAGGTTTCAAATTCCAGGATATGCAAGGTAGGTTTCCGGTTCCAAAAACTGAGAAATCTATTCTAACGGGTAAGTTTTAAGTTCTAGGTTCTAAGTGAAACTTATATCTTTTTGTACTTTTTAAACAAAAGACCACTCCATTTCACATGCCCTCGTCCAACATTCTATATGGACGATCATCACAACATTTTCGAATTTAATGCCAACGTCAAAAAGAATTTCAATAAGAATCATGAAAAAACGAGATGCTTTTCCATTTGATTTATTTAAGCAATGTAGAGATGGAGAAAGAGAAATTGAAATTGTAAAGATTAACCCGAAGTAAAGACGGATAAACAAAGAGTTTTTTTTTAAAGAAATGTCCTTTTGGGTAAGGAACCGAAAGTTCAATAGCATTATATATATATGGAGTAAATTATAACGTCCTATGTACATTTTGTACCAGTTTTTGTGAATTTTGTTTTACCTATAGTGTTAAAAAAATTCAACATAGCATGCCTAGATGCTCTAATAAACATGACATTTAGTAAGAAAATGCAGAAACAGAGTTTATAAAGACTCAAAATCAACTTAGATCTTAGAAAATGCTAAGATGAACATCAATTTTTTTGCTATAATCCTTGTGCACATTGTGACCGAGTTAATTAAGTCACGGAATAAGTATCCCGACCTAAATTATATACAAATAAATCACAAAGTAAGTTAAAATATCTTCATAATTTACGAAGCGTGAGAATAAAAAAAATCCAACTTCAATGCGAATGAAAGTTAGAGCCTATGATCGTAAAAAGTCGAAGATAATAATAAATAAAAGAAACTCAATTTTCAATATTCACTCATGTCTAAAGAGTTGAGCGGATTTTGATGTAGAAATTTTTTTTAGTGTGGTAACTTGGGCTTGTTAAGCTTTATTAAGATCAACTTTGTCAAATAAAATAATAACTACATATTAATATACGTTTAAACAGTAAATTTCTTGTTATTGAGTGCGATGAATGATGCGTCCACTCAATAAGGAGAGAGCGGCCAAACTGCTGCTTTCAGCTCTGATGAATATAAGGGTCTATTAAACCAGTAAAACCCTATTTCGAGAGAAATCAGATGATCAAATGCTCACCTCGGTTGGCAATTTCATGACAACGTGCACCCGGAGAGCTCGCCAGATCGTGACTTGTTTTAGGCATCTCTGCCCGCTCCATTTCGAGTCAGGTCATGATCCACGAACCCACGAAAGGACTAGATAAAGCTCAGGACACATTCAACGGTTGTAACGATAGAATTCGTTTCCCTGTCGCTCTTTCGCGAGAATCTGTAGCCTCAACCAAGCATACACATCGTGTACAGACCCAAGTCCTCGAGGGTAACATATCAGTATGAATGCAAGGACGAGCTTCACGGAATAATAAGTTAGGCTTTCATATACAGCATTGACAGTTTCATATAAGATCATAAGCTAGTTCTTGCTCCAGTGACATTCTGTCGGTCCGATCAGTGTGATTATTCATCAAAACAGGTCGATTTGCCATGCCAAAGACTATCAACTATCTAGCAGTTTACTGGCGGCCGCCCCTTTTAATTAGCAGTACCATCAACATGACTTGCGGTTCATGCGAAATCATCTCATGGAGAGAATTAACATCTGGCTAGGGCTGAAGTCATGAGAAAGATATGTTTCCATAACAGAACCACTCTAAGTTTCACGAGGAAGAAACCGGAGCATTTTAATCATTTCGTACACACATTTGGAAAGATGAAAATGTTCTTTGCATCTCACCAAGTCTCATTTGGGATTTACATAATTAGAATAGTGTTATGTAGCAAAAATCAAATGCACTTCGTGTATTTAGCATGTTGTTTGTGGAAAAGAGTTTCGTAGAGGTGGTGTTGTTTTTCATAATGAACAGGAATTTTGTTATCCCCTCTCTCTCTCTCTCTCTCTCTCTCTCTCTCTCTCTCTCTCTCTCTCTCTCTCTCTCCCCCTAGCCAAAGAGTTCTTCACACCCAGAAACATCAAAAAGTGCATGCCTTACAATCTCCGTTTAGGGTTAATGAATTCTTCTGGAGACATGTAAATAATAATTACAGTGTTTAATATATCCAGGCATCGATGACAGCAATTCAAAAGAATCAAATAGAAGTTATCTGGGATTCCAGATAAATATTTTTTATTAACTTCAAAGATCAAATGTCAATAGCTTCTTTATTTTGTGAACACTAGCTGCTTAGTTTCTCAATGCCTTCGTGCATCCGCTAATGTCAACAAAATTGATCAGGAAAACTCATTTCTTCTTTTTGCTAAAGGAAAAGCATTCACCAGAAGCATTGATTCTAGCAGTATGCATGAAATTGCCAAGCATTGGTCACCGTATATTTTACTAATCCATTCGATATGATAAACATATGCAATAAGATGGAGACTTTTCAACTGATAAGCTTTCAACTGATGTTGGGAACTGATTTCCCAAAGCCGCTTGGGCGTGTAAAGCCCTTTGGGCCAAATACTTGGTGTTTGGCAAAAAAAATTTTACCTACCTTTGCCAAATGCAAGCCTTCAAAAGGATGAAAGCCCAAGGCAGGTTAGGGGCTGCCTTGGGCTTTCTCGACATGCTAGCCTTCAAGGCTAGTGAAAATATTCTCCTAAAATTGTCCTTGCTAATCTTTTGTTTTTTCGGTTTAACCTTGATAACTGTTCATCATCTTCATCTTCTTCCCTTCTCTCTACTGAACACAACTAGCATCTACGCGTGGTCGCCGGTGAAGGGTAGGTGGTCCGGTGAAGGGTAGGCAGTGTGGCAAAGGGCAGGTGGTCCAGCTAGAGTCCCGTAACCCTCCGACGAGAGTCGCCGCGCGGAGGACACAGCGTGGTGACGGTCACGGCAACCCAGATCCGGTCGCGCAATCTGGGTCACAACGACTAGATTGCGTGGCCCAGGCGACCTCTGCATGGAGGTTGCAACGCAGCAAGTCGTGCGACCATTCGATGAGGGTCGCTATGCTGTGTCCTCCACAGAGCAACCCTAGGCGAACGCCTACCCCTCACCAAACTGCCTACCCTTCACCGATGGTCGCCGGCCAAGCCCTTGGCTAGCCAACTCTCCATTTTTTTATTATTTTTTAATAACAAAAGTCTTTTGCAAATTTAATTTGTCCAAATACTATTTTGCTCAAAGTTATTTCACAGTAGACTTTCACAAATACGATTTACCTAACACAATTTGTATTTTGAAAAACTCATTTAACTCAAGGGTCTTTGCATTTTCTCAAAGATCTTCTCCAAAAGCTTTCCCAAACGCAGATGATTTGGAATCGACGCTACAATTTCAGCATCCACTATTATTTGGACAGCCTCGAATGAACTAGCTCCTGCGAATTAAATCAGGAGCTGGAGCTTGCAAATTTATTCTTATACTTCCCTTTCTTTCAAACTTCTTGTGAAGGATAATTCAGATGAAAACTTCATCTGAAAAGCATCCAATCGCAGATGAGAGTGAAATTGTGAACTCCAATTCCGTTCGATTGCCTCAAGATATATGAGAGAGAGAGGGAGGGAGAGGGAGGGAGAGAGGGAGGGAAGGAGAGAGAGAGAGAGAGAGAGAGAGAGAGAGAGAGAGAGAGGGAGGGAGGGAGCGACGGGTAACCCTAACTCCCCAATCAGTTAGGCCTGCTAATTTATGTAGGTTTTATTCGTATCACATGACTAACAGGTACAGCAATATTGGTAACTACTAACTAATCACTTAGGATTACCATAGATGAACTCAACAGTAACGATAAACCTTACATGACTAGGATTATATCAAGTGGTTGCCCCAGCTTGGCTGCTGGTGAGCATCCCACTTAGGAGGCCTCAATCAGCAATTTCCCCCAGCATACATATTATGGGTAAAGCTGATTCTTCTCTCTTGATGAAAGAAAACCCTAATACTTGCAGCGACAAATCTCCGAGCAACGGTGCAATATCTAGGCTGCTGGTGCAACCCCACCATCGTCATCGTCATCGTCGTCATCATCACCATCCCCATCATTTTCTCTGAAGTAGAGGGTAACAGAAACCGGGAAGTGGTTGACGACCAACATCTCGCAGGGCAAACCAGGTTGCTTGCTGTTGACGACCACCATGATGTAAATGATTGGTGTGTTATGTGTGAACAATCCCTTGCACAAGTCTAAACCAAGCAATGTGCAGTGATAAAAAATGAAGCCACGGAGCCTTGTATTTATATAGCTCAATATGAAATAGGGAGTGGCATTGTCAGTGCATTCAAAAATCTCCGCAGGGACACAAATGGGTCAATTCTCATATTCCAGTCCTTTTCCCTCTGTCTCTCTGTCTTTGTGTGTCTCTCTCCCCTCCACTCTCTTTTCACTTTTCAGAGGGAAAGTACCAATATAGGAAATATGGGGATAATTTAGAGCACAAATCTGTGGGTGAAAGGGGTTGAGAGGTGACATGGTCAAGCAACTTTCCACACACTTAGCCCCAAAAGGCAGGTGGGGGACTTATGCGTGAGCTGAGCTCATGGAAGGTGCCTGTTGTGCACATTCCACACATGGAGGCACCATTCCTTGCACACTCTTTGGCTCCGTTTTCACGTGCAGGTGCATTGACAGCATGGAACCTGTACGGTCTCAAAGAGGCTTCTAGCTTCGGGTCAAAGAGCTCTCCCTCGGGAGAGAGTATGCTGTGTTTCGGATACCAGCTGACTTGTTTTGTCATTGACACGTGGCATTGTAAAATGGTCACAGAAATGTTTCTTGATTCATAGAATTAGATGATTTTCCACTTGAAATATCGATGACTCATCTCAATTTTCAATGCACCAGAAATGACGTAAACCAATAACATCGTTACTGCTTAAAAGACATTTTATGCAAGTCACGGAAGTTATTTTCTTAGAATTTTATTTAAGTAGATAACATTCACTTCAGTGTGTTCGATTTTATATAAATTCACCAATGATCACATGGAGGGAGGAGTACTGTGAAAACACAGAATTTGGTTTGCTTTTTGCTTGAACTTGATCATTTGAGAGAAGAAAGACATGTCCAATTCCACTAGAAAGTGACAATTGATAAGATGGAATCCAAATTTTTTATTCCATACTTAATTACCAATATTTCCTTAAATGTGGAATGGTAATAAATTTTTGCTTCGGAGAGTTTTCGACTCTTGTATTCACAAATTCTCAGCTTACCATTTATTTACTCAAAGAGGACCATTGCCCAATATTTATCACTACATCAGTGTGGAGAATTCGATTGTTCTATAAAAGAATTTGAAAATGGTGGCGAATTTTGAAGTTTTTCTTTTAAGGTTTTGATGGCTTCGATCTACTCTTTTTTTTTCATGGAGATGGATTGTTCATTAGTATTTTTTACTGTGGGTGCATGAACTTTGGAATCTTTGGGACAAAGTCCCTAAGATAATTCTCAAATTCAAAGAATTGCTGAACTTGCTTGTGAGAAAATCTCATAAGGAAATTTGGGTAGTTCCTTAGCAATGTGCTCTCCTTTTTAATGCATACCAAGAAATTCGATCTCATTTTGTGCAATCACCATCTTTTTCTATGATAACATCATGATATACTGCTTCACCAGATCAACAAACTGATTGAGTAGCTGACAATGAGAATCCTCTTTAGGATTGTGGAGGAGAACATCAAGAATATTTATGTGGAAGCCGGTAGTAATAGACTGGAATATTTTGCACATAGCCTTATAGAATAATGATATGGAATAATGATCGCACAGTTTTGAGACCAAATGGGAGGACTATCCACTAGAGACTGGGGATGCAAAGTCCAATTTTATTTATATCCTTAGGATGAATACCAATTTGCTAACATCCTGCATTTAAATCGAATTTGGAATATATCTTGGCATTGGAAAGACCAAAAAACGAAGCCTTTTATTTGGTAAAGGGAATATATCATCCTAAAGAAATTGATATAGGCCCTATTTGGTAACCTTCCGAGGAACCACAATTTATGTTCTTTTGTTCTTCGAAACGAAAAAAGAATAGAAATCCATTTAGTAAAATTTTTGTTCTCGGGAACAAATATTTTTTTTTTATTCCCAGGAATAGATTTGGAACAGAATCAAGAAATTAAAAAAAAAAAAAGGTAACTTATTGTTCCCCAAAACAATTCCTATAACTAGTTCCTATTTTTTTTTTCTTTTCTCTTCTTCTTCCTTTTCGTCAATCACCGGCCTCGGCTATGACCGGCGACCTCGCTGGAGCGTCACTAGCCCTCAGCGACGCCAAGGCAAGGCAAGGCCGACATCATATTGTCTGGGCTAGGTTGAGCCTTGCTGGTGGCCAGGCAAGCCTTCAACAAGCTCGCGGACCTCGCCTTGGCTTGGCGAGGCTCCGGCGAACTCACTAAACCTCACCCAACTAGTCGTCGACCAGTCACCAACCACCGCCATGGTTGATGACCCGACTTGGTCGGCGACCGAATACAAAGAAGGAGGAAGAAGAGAAAAAGAAAAAAGAGAAAATTAAGAAAAATATAATAAAAGTATTAAAAATTAAAAGAAACAAAAGAATTTATGAATCCTACCAAACACATTTCTATCCTGAGAATAGGTATTTGAACAGTTATCAAGCATGTTCTTTTGCTCAAAAATTGTTCCCGGGAATAGAATAAAAAAAAAATCATTTCTAATCAAATTTGTTTCCGGGAACAAAATCGTTACCAAAAGCGTCCTTAGAGGCCATTTATGAATAACCAACATTTTCTTGCCTATGGTTTGCTTTGGTCACTTATTGACATAAAAGGCTTCATACACCCACTGGGAATTTATTAGTTCAATTAGTCCTTATTGGACTAACTATTCACATTCCTTTTAAGCAAGTTGTGCATGCTCAGGAATCATGCCAAAATGATCTACCTTAGTGGGATTGATATCTTTATTCTTCTTGAAAGGCAAGTGAACGAAGAAGTCTTCATTTTTCCACGATGCAATAGAGCATTTTGGGAGAAATTCAGGATGAGACTCATTACATGAGCTTATGAGAGCATGGATGATTGGGTTGAGATTACCAAGTTCGATGAGATATAATCTCCTAGTATCAACAAACCCTTTGAATTTTCCTTTGCATCGGAGACCATTGGATAGAATTCTGAGCTTGGGAAGTTTGTTGAGAATATCCCAATCAATTATGATATCTTCATCCGAGGATGGGGAACCAATAATTTTGGTGGTAATAGAGCGTTGAGGAAAGAATTGAATCTTGATGGATTTGCACCTTACTTTAATGGCGAATGTTTTAACAGAGGCTGAGGTCAAATCGCTAGTGTGTCGCTTCATGGATTCTTGTTGAAGGATTTTAGGATCAAGAATGAAAGCATCGGCTTCTGTATTCACGAGAGTAATTATTGAGATGGGCTTATCATATTTGGAAGGGTAGGTTATGGTTCAGTAGCACGAGGAGTTTTATAAATGATTTATGTATATGAGTTATGGGCCTTATTAGAAAAAATTCAGACCATCATCTGGATTGGGCTCACTAGACCAATCAGTATCACCGGTTTCCACGAATGTTTAAATGGCACAGATGATTTTATCCGAAAGGCTCATCTCCCAAAGAGAAGACTAATCCAAGATAATCTTTTTGGAGGAATACTACGTGTTTTCTTGTCAATTTTCGTAGCATATGCATGCCTTTCTTTTTAGTCTGACAACAGTTTTTGGCAAAATGCCCTTTGCGTCCATAGATAAAACATCTATCCTTTTTCTTCTTGCCTGCGGATCTCCTTTTGCAAGGTGATATCTCCGTTTTTCATCGTATGGAGGATTTGAATTGATATTTCCTTAAATGCCTCTTCTTCTTGCCGGAGCATGTACAAGAAGAAGCGTTATGTGGACACTACAGTTGCAGGCCGGGCTTTGGCAGGCTTTGGTGAATTCCCTATTATGATGCAAGTAATCCATAATTGCTTTCCTTCGAAAGCATATGGATTGCTTGCCGGATTTCTCCGAGCGTAGAATCTACAACTCTTTTGTTCTAGAAAGATCCTTCGAGTGCTTAGCAATCTGCTTTGGAATGGACGATGGTAACCCTGGGAATGAGACTCGGGTCTGCTCCTATGACATATAATAGCTTTAGCATCTTCTTGAAATGCTTGTCAAGATCTTTATTTTATAAAAGCAACGTTGCCAATGAAAAAGTGATGGAGAATCCACTTGATTCAAGTCCTGTATGACCAAGAAAGCAATCTGGTCTTGTTCAGAATGAGACGTCGACTAATCTTTAAGACTTCCACTACATCTACTAACAAATTCTGTATAGTGGCCAAGTTCCGGTGTTAATGCTTTGGTACATACAATCCCCAAATTTCATGAATGCAATTGAAACCTTTGGGGTGCAAAAGTCAGACGTCCATGATAAATATTCGTATATGAATCTGTGGGACCTTCTCCATGTTATTATCAACAATTGCTCCAATTAGGACAGGTAAAAGTTTCTTCAAGGAAGCAGTACAAGCACTTCTAACTATCACCGTGTCTCGACCAAATCGCCTTTGAAATCATGACAATGAATTTCCAGTCTTACCATGAGCAACTCATTAGAGGAAAAGAATCAGCAGAAAGAAAACACTGACCAGTGAACGAACAAAGCCAGCCTCTCAACCTTTTTCTTCTAGTTTTCCCACTTCATTGTGAGTTACTGCGTATTGGAATGGGGAATATTCATTAACATAAGCCACAGTTCAAGGCACAAGAACGACTTTGTGCAGGCTTAATATGATCAGGTCAAGACTATTCATATAGCTATATCTGCTCAAGGCCCATGAATGGCAGGCATGAGAGATGATAAGGACATGTATCAATCAATCTCATGCACTTTCTAAGGGTAATCTATTCGAACTTCTTGGCCCTGAGCTTCCCTTTGGGGATCCTGCTGAGAAGAACAGTATCCAATTTACGATAGTGATGCTGAAGCTGGTCCAGGACCTGGTCACCGAAGCTGTCGACTTGATCTTCATATCGCTCGTACAGAACAGGCAATGTGTGAGCAGCAACAAAACCTTCAGCAAGAAAAAACTTTTTAGCCACATGATCACTGAATAGAAGTATGAACAATGAGAAGTTACAAGTGAAATGGTCCTGTAGAAGTGTTTTACTGCAATGAATTAGCTTATACACTAAAAACTTGGTCTATTGCCGTGGAAGAAGAAAACAGCTCTCTTTCACTAATTACAGTCTATTGCAGCAAAATATCATGCTAAAGTGAAGGCCCTGATTGTGATTGATTTTATCCTTGAGATTATCCGATCTTTTATCAATTCTTTCAAGTTCCTGAAAATTACATAAACCCCCACCATCAATATGCTTTCTAGAAAATCGTGTATAAAAGCATGGCTGGTGCATTCCCGCAGGAAGTTGTAAATTTCCAGGATTTTATGATGGAAGGAACCATGAAAGTGTTGATCATTCTTTGTCCTCGATCCTTAACATGAAACACATTGTGTGTATTCCAAGATTTAGCTCATTGTCAGGGTCAGTGATGCTGATTTCACATGAAATTAAGGCAGCCATCAAGATAGACACAGGCACCATGCTATCGGACTCCAGACTACTAGCTAAAATAATACTAGCTATAGAGGAATATATTATCATGTAAATATCTTCTCACCAATGTACAACACTGTTATAAAATTGCACCAGCTCCCTATTATAGCTGCTGCCCAAAGGCTCCCCACAACCTGCAAAGCATCTCATTGTCAGAGCAAACATTACAGATAAGCTGACTTCTAAGCTTGTTGCAATTTACAAATATAATGAGTTTCTTACATCAGAAAAGCATTAGAAGCTGAGCACGAAATATCTTGTGTTGCTTAACGATGGACAAATTGTCGAATTAAAAACTATCAGTGTGCCACGAAAAGAATTAAAATGTCACAAAACATTTGAAATGGCAGCAACAACATGCTGATGACCAAATTAGGCTTGTAAGACATCACACAACAAACAAGGAAATCAAAAATTCACATCTAAAAAAGGAGATTTTAAATGTGGCAAAGCCTGTTGTGGGAGGTTAAGCTATGCGGGTTCTGTTATTGCAATATCGTATCATATGCAGATTAGAGAAAGCTCTCTCATACCACAATTTAATTTTTGCACTGATGGCATATGATAGTCTAATCATTAACAGTCAGTGAACTAAGAATTTCCAAATAGTCATTGTGCAATTAGTGGTGATTCGATATATATGACGAGAAACACCCTTGATCCAAAACACACAAGATAATGTCCATATACCGAAATTGTACAGCAGAGACATGACCCACCATCAAGAGATTCTCTACCAAGAGTGATACATAAAACACTTGTGTACGAGTACACCAAATTTAGAATGTTGATATAGTGTGGTCCATTTTAATATTTTCAAAAAAGCCAATCAAATATCACAGCCACGGAAATAATAATGATGTTAATGCCATGTTCCTTTGGCCATCAGCCCATCAGCTTCAAGCTACACAAATGATACATACAAACATGAGATGTTTGACAACCAACTGCCCTGCTGTGTGCAACAATAAAAGAAGAAAAGGACTACTATCAAGGACATGATATTGTAGACATACAATGACAACAACCAAATAGAGAAAGGAAACACTGAACTCACCATGAGGAATTGCTTCAAGTTTCCTCCCAGAGCAACATCCTGAAGGAATTTCAAAGCTTGGTTAACCTCAGCTCCTACAGACTTCCCGATGTCAACAAAGACATCATTAGGCACCACAAGACGAGGGGGTTTGGATGCTGACCTGCTAGAAAAGAAAAAATTATTTAGAACCTAGCAGTATTGAAAATTGAATTAAGAAAAAGGGAAGTACACATATGGAATTTGTTAACCTGCTCAGTAAGCCAGAAACATTTGACCACAGAAACTGAGCTAGCATGCCAAGGATGAGAGCAAAACATACAAGCGTCAGAAAGTGGTAGTCAAGCCACTCCAAAAGCACCCATATAGCAGTTGCACCGGCTAAGACGCCTCCTGAGATCTTTTTGTTCCTCCACAGTAACACATCAGCAGCTGCACAATTTGGTCAGGAAGACGTTCAAAAAAGCATCACAATTTCACCAAATTGATAAAACTAATAAGGATATCGTACATTTTCCACCCCCAAATAGACGGTGAATCGGCTTCTGGCGTCCAAAGAGCCTTTTAAATTGAGAAGCAACTGCGTCGGCCTTGTCCCCCTCAACGAATGAAACAGACTTCTGCTTAAGAACATTTTCGCCGATTGTTTCCTTAATCTCGTTGAATAAATTCTCGGCTGTTATTTTCTCAGACATTGTTCCTGGGATTCAATGGAGCAAACCTTTCGGACATTTAGGTCATGCAAGAGAATGCATAAGTCTTAATCCTTACGAGATAGTTGGAAGCAAAATCATGCGAAAATGACACACAACTTTGTGAAGTCATTCCTGAAGTTAATTCTACATGCAGAGGCAACCCTGTTCACATTATAAACTAGTCCAACAGCCAAAAAAGAAAAAAAAATCGACAATTGAAATTCTTGACCAGCAGCTGCACCATATCAATTCCAAAGCATCATGGTGTGCATTATTTTTCAATTTCTGGAATTCCACAGATTAAACCTAAACATCAGATTCACCAATTGCATAATCTGAAAAAATAACAATCACTTCCATGAGCCGACCCCAGAGCAGCTTTAGATGGTCCTAGGGCTCCTAGCAGATACCGGCATCAACAAGCTGCAGAATGCAACCATCAATAACAAGAATCGACATGATCTTGCCAAAATGCTCGCGGAAGGTGCCATTGCCGTGCCCTAGGTCCGAACAGCAAACTTCTGCACGAGCCATTAACATACACCACACTCGTCTCGGTCGAGCACCACTCCAAGGCAGCATTTCGCGCGAAAATCATCTCATCTCTACGGTTAATCCCGTCCCCCGAGAACAGCACTTCGTCGCACACGCACAACAAAACCGCCGCGATCAGTGAGCTAGCCACGGCGAACATTCACTCCAACGCATGGGTTTTTTTTTTTAAAAAAAACCGTCGGCAGAGCAAAACGCACAGATAAGGAAATCGTACGGCTACTAGCTCGGATCCAAAAAGGAAAAAAAATGTACGACGACTACGAGATTCCGAAAAGCGAGAATCGCCAACTCGCGAAGGACGAAAGATCACACGAATAAAGCCAACGCAATTTCACTTCAGCAAGCGAGGAGAACCCGGCCGCGATCAATGCGACACCGATCGAGCGGTGGCAAACGGCGGACGAACGGAAAGGAGCCGCGCGAAAGAAGCGAGCGGCGAAATCGAAGAGGCGAGAGGGTCACGAACCGGACGGGAAGGAGCTGCTGCTCTTCTTCTTCTTGCTGCTGCTGCTGCTGCTGCTGGCTGAGGGTGAAGATCAGGAGGGGAGGGAGGAGCAGCTCGAGAGCATCGAAGGGAGGGGAGCTGAGGGAGGCTTTTGGACTCGACAGGTTATTGGAAAGATTCTTGATAAGACCGGCGGACTGTCGTGTCCAGTTTTGTCATTTTCGGGGGCCCCTCCTTTCTTGCGTTTTCCTCGCTCTTGTGCACCAAAAAATAATAATAATAATAATAATAATAATAAAAGAGAAGCAAGATATTTTGCCCGTGGAAGCCGCTTGACTCGAATTGACTCTTGAAATTTATTTATTTGCCGGTTTTCTTTTTTTCGCTCTCTCCGGGGAAAATTAAAGCGAGTTCACGAATTCTGGTTTTCCTTTTCGTCTTTTTCTTTTTTTTTTTTTTTTTTTTGCTCTGATATTGAATAACTCTGATTTATCTTTGCAACGTGCATTCTTAAAAAATTCCTTGGTAATTTTTCGAAAGCTTAAAAGCACGTTTTTTCCCCATTATTTTGGACGTTTGGAGAGTAAAAATAATAAGTGATTTTTTTTTCAAGAAAAATCGAGAGGACGGGAAGCTCAAAGGTGATATGCAGTTTTGATTAAACGCTTCGCTTTGCATCCAAGGGAAGCTGTCCAAACATATGGTAATTCGATTTAAAAAATTGACATTTATTTCAACAAATTAAGGGAATTTAAACTAGTACTTTCTTTGGTGACTATAGAATTCATTGAATAACCAAAAAAAATAAATTTTAGAGTAAAATATCGTATTCATATCGGTGTTAAACCCACACCCCATGGGTCCCATAGCACATGGTGCATCAGATAACATCCATGCGCATCTAGATAAATCCATCACCACTAAACAATGTTCATTAAGCATTTCGGCAAGTCCATTCCACGTCACCACACTGGCCACATCACCCAACTTCTTTTCGACGCAGGGAACAAGCCTTATCGCTCGGTAACTAATTTAAAAAAAAAATAGACATATAGGTCGTTTAATGCTACCGACACCATTCATATTGACTTTGTTGCTTAGTTACTGTTTCATTACTTAGGTAGGAGATTGGACAGAGGTAACAGAGGACGAGGGCATCAATTTAGGATTTTTGTGACTCAAGTGTATACACGTCATATATTTAGTTATATTCTGTTAACTTATCCTTATTTACTTGACTAACAAATTACACAAGTGAACTACTCTCTTGTATTAGATAAAATAAAAATAAAAATAAAAAAGTACTCTCTCGTACAAGTGCAAAGAGTGCAATAATGTACATATTATGACAAGGAATCCCTTGCATTTTGTACTGATCCTTTTTGTTCCTTTTTCTTATGGAGTAATGGCAAGCTAATTAGAGATCCGGTCCCGAGAGCCCGCAATTGTGCCGCATATGCGTTGCTAGTGGTGTGGCCTACTGACGTTACTCATGATAGCATGGTTGGTTAGTAGTTAGTATAGTCGAAGTAATGGACTCTTCATTAGCTCTGTAATAAGTAGTAATTGCAAATGTACGGGGTGGGCCCATGTTAAGCGAAATAGGCATCTCGAATACCAATAACACTTGGTCCGAATTGGGAATCGATTCATGTCGCGTCAATCGGGTTGGTAAAAACATCATTTTAAGAAAAAGATAGATCGTGACGTGTTGAGTCATGTCATATTAAAGTTATCCTCAAGAAAAATTCTAAATAAAAACTTGAATTATTCTTATATTTTAAAATAAAAATATGAAATGAACTTTATTTTAAATAAGAATTTAAAATACTATCATTTTCTCAAATAAAAATCTAAAATACCATCATTTTCTCAAATAAGGGTATGAAGTGATTTCAAAAAAAGGGCACAACCTCACTTGCTAATTGAGAGCATTTATGTTCTTTATTTTGTTATTTTGTTATATTCCTTTTTTCTATTTTTTTTTCTTTCCATAAAAAAGACAAACCCAAAAGAAGGCTAAAACTTAAAATAAAATAAAAAGAAGAAAAAACTCAAGCTCTTCACATGTGGCCGTTGCCCCATCGCACCGCCTTAGCGAGGGTCTCCTAGCCCTCCCCCTCGCAAGGTTTAGGGAGGGTTGCTGCCAACTCTCCCATGTTGTATTTTTTTTCCTCCCTTTTTTAATTTTTTTTTTAGTTTTCTTAATTTTTAATTTGACTTAACTAAAATTTAGATTAAAATTATTTTTGGACAGAAAACTCTTGAATGGCTGGAAATTTAGCTGTCCCAGGAGATAAGGTTCTCATTTGAAACTAACATGATCATTTCAAACCCTTATCAAAATTGTCATGGCTACTTTAAATCATTTTTTTGAAATAACATTTAATTCACGCTCGTATTTGAAAAAAAAAAAATGAGGATAATTAATGTATTTATTTGGAACTTTCCTCGTCTCCATTGGGCCTAATTACTCAAAGATACTCAGCAAACACTTTCTGAACCCTTTTATAATTTAAGTTGACAAGAGCGTCAGGAATAATTCCCTGGGGAAAAGCATGTTTTCGCTTTACGATAATGGGAGAATCTCTTTGTTCATTATATCGTACTCCTGTCGAGGCACGTGACCGGATTAGAGGGGGAAGAAGTGCTCCTGTTCTTCAACTCATCTGGCTCTTGCACCTACCATTCTTCAAAATTATTTGGATTCCTTGAGGGATCTGTTCACCCTTTTGAAATTCATCTTGACATCTCGCCTCCCTAGGCTCAGGTTTCGCCCAATTCCCCCGGCCGGCGTTCCCCCCCGAATTTAACCGCGGCTACACGGCGGGGCAAGGAAAAACAGGCTCGGCATTTGGAGAACTGTAAAAAGAACAATTAGACAGGAACGAAGAAGCTTATCCAGATTTGGCATAGTTCATCACGCGTTCAGGTCACCAACACCGATGCCGTTCAAAGGATTGATTGAGCAAACAGGGATCCCATGCAAAGCAAACGCAACAGTAAGTAACGTCTACTGCACCGTCTTCCTAAGCTTCAAGTGAGAAAATGCAATTGGATTTTGGTCATCCTGAAGTGACTTCTAAAGTTCCGTTCCCCGAGAGACTTGACCTCTAAACAAGGAACTTCCCCTCACGTCAAGTTATGCTGAACATTATCAAGTAAAGGATCGGCCTCGCTTGACTATAGAAAATTTATTCACATAAATAATTAATTAATCAAGAAGAATCGGATACATATATGATCGTAAAACACCAACATCAATAAGTACAGCGGAATTAAAACGTACATGTTTGAACTATTATTTCGCTTGGAAAAAATAAATAAATCACTCTGATAATTAGAGATGGAATGTCAGATTTTTCTCTTTATGACTTATTTCAGTATAGCAGCTTTCAATGAAATTAAGCAACTTATATAACCTATCGGTTAAAGAGGGGACCTAGCAAATCCTAATTAATAGCGTATCAATCGGGTCTCTCCCATTACGAGCTTTAATTAAACACAATTGCCTACATTTTGTTGCTCAAATAAGCCCGTTATTAATAGATACCAAAACATAATTCAATAAGATTACTTAAGGGTTTAATAAATATTGGAATATTCATTAATCCAATTATTTAAAATAGAAAATCAATTAATTAATGTAAGTCCATATTATATGAAATTTCCAACATTTTCCACTTGGGTTACATTAATTAAATTATTTTTATTTTGAAAAAGATTTTATATTGAAAACGACACTAATGGATTAATAACTGAAAATTTTGTTTTATATGGCCACAACTTTAAAAAATAATAGTTCCATAACGGCATCTCAAAACCAATGCAATCCTATGCATCCTCAGTATAGGACTATGGAGATCGATGTGTTAAGAAAATATCACAACACATGACCTTCCATAATCACATAAAATAAGCATTATATTTTTATGGATCATGGGTCTAGTAGGGTAGTAAAAAATAATGACAACATGTGATCAAAATATATACTATTTCTTATCGATTCTCAATGCAATTTTTCAACGACATAAAACTGCATTAGCATAATTTCTAAACAACATGAAATTGTATAATTATGTCGCAATCCAACATGAGATCTCATAATTAGTGACATCCAGTTATCTTTAAACTAAAATTTGTTTAAAGATACTTGTTTTATACTTCCATTTCTCAATCAACAAGAGAAAGGATAACAATAAAATCAATAATAATGATCATTGAAAATAAATACTTTAATAAACATCATAAAAGCATTAAAAGTCTGCATATGACTATAATATCCAGAAATACAAATTATATAGCTTCCATTAATAAAATAAATCAAAAAAATCTAAAACACCCATACTCTTTACATATTTTTTAAACATAATGGGTCGTAAGATTTTTGTTAGAGGATCAGCCAACATGGATATTTTCAATCACAATATTTCCCTTTTTAACCAAGTCTTTAACAGTAAAATATTTGATCCAGTTAACATTTCAACCGTGGTATTGTTGTTATTTACAACACAGGTATAACTATTTGTCACACATAATGCAATAAAATTAATTATGGGCAATAAGCAATTCAATAAAAATAATTAATACATTATAAACTCTCATTTGGACAGAGTGTCTAATGTACCATTATTTTCCACAACATGAAGTTTATAAAACAACAATAACAAGAATTACATATAATTGTCAAGAATCCATCCCTTTTGGGCAGACAAATCATTTAAATTATACATCTCCATTATTATAACATAGAGGGAAATTATATATAAATTTCAAAAAATTTATCCCCTTTAGACAAATAAATACACATCCCCATCCTTTAAATTTGGGGATTAATCTTCATACTATTTTCCAAATTAATATACATAATAACCACATTTTGGCAAGTTATTATATATACTAATTTTTATTAATAGGGAACTCCAAAAATTTATGCCAAAAATCCATCAAACAATATGAAGCACCTTACAACATGTGCTTCCCAAGAAAAAAAATTTGCCACAATTTTTTTTAAAATAAAATTATTATTTTATTGTTTCGGACTCTCCTGCGGGCCTGACCCGCGAGCAGCCCAGATCGGACTGCGAGGCCAGACTTTCTGGCCTAGCCCGCAGGAGCCCATGCTCCTTTCAATTAAAAATTGGCCCACAAATTAATATAAGATTATGGGCTTGAAACTAACGGGCCAGAAAATTGTCACAAAGAATGGTTAATGGGCGTGAGCCCGTGAACTTTTCTTTTTATTCTTGGTTCATGGGCTCACGCCCATGAACCTATCTTTTACTCTTAGTTCATGGGCATTAGCCCATGAACCAAAAAATTAAAAAGGGAAGGATGGGCGTGCCCAACTAGAGGTCTTCTTCAACCTCCAGTCGGGTCACGAAACTTGCAAACCGGGTCATACGACCCGGTTTCGACCCGAACCTCAAAAAACTCATATTATAATTAATTTTCAATGAAATTTCTCCATGGGTCTTGCTTTTAACATCAATATAATTGACTAGAATTAATAAAATGAAGAACAAACGAAGAAATTAACGGCTTCAAGAAATTTGGATCTAAGCCTCCCATGGCCGAAATTCTGTTTTCTTAAATTTAAGCCCTAAAAACTTACCTTAATGCAACAAAAGGATGCTAAAACATATATATAACAATACACGTTCAACGATTTACAACGAACATTAATCAATTGTAAGTAATTTAAAAATTCAAGAACTTTTTCATGTGTAAACCCTAGAATTTCAAATTTAAAATTCTCTCTCAATTCTCAACGAAATTATACAAATTATATATGGTTAGAAAGATTTCGACATGTATAACAAAAGCCCTAAGGTTTCAGAATCAATTAAGCAAAAAATCCACACGAAAAAATAATGCCCATATTCTGCTCAATGAGGAAAATTTCGAATTTGTCCATAAAAAAATAATTTTGGGTTCTACAATCATATATGATTTGCTATGATACCACATGTAGTAAATTTATTCACATAAAAAAATATTAATAAAAAAGAATTGAATTCATATATGATTGTAAAACACCAACATCAATAAGCACAGCCGAATTAAAGCGTACCTATTTGAGCTATTGTTTCACTTAAAGAAAAATAGATCACTCTGATAATTAGGGATCTATTGGAATGCCAAATCTTCCTCTCTATCACCTATTTCCGTATACCAACTTTCAATGGGATTAAGCAACTAATAAGTATAACATATATAGACTAGAGAGGAACCTAGCAAACCCTAATCAATAGCGTGTCAACTGGGCCCCTCTCATTACAGGCTTCAGTTAAATGCAATTGCCTACACTTTACTGCTCAACTAGGCCCGTTATTAATAAATGCCAAAACCCAATTCAATAAAATCACTAAAGGGTTTAACAAATATTAGAATATCCATTAACTTTATTATTTAAAATAGAAAATCAATTAATTAATTTAAGTACATATTATATGAAATTTCCAACATTGACATCATGCTGGATGTCACTTTCCTCCAACAAAGGGAAATTATGTTTTGTTGAACTTTAAAATGGCATTCGAGTTACTAAGGGTGCATTTGGTAACACTATCGGGAATAGAAATAGAACAGAAACACACGTGGTAAATCTTTTGTTCTCGGGAGCAGAAAGAAGAAATAATAAAAGTTGATTCTTATTCCCGAGAATAACTTAAGAAACAAGAATCAAGAAAGGGAGGAGTTCGAATCCCAAATGTGTCATTAGGGATTCTTATCTAGAGTACTGTGATGGTGGGTCCTGCAGTCGCTCCCCCAGGATTTGTTCGCCGGCTGTTGGCTTACAAGGTTCCCTGGATTACAAAAAAAAAAAAAAGAATCAAGTTTTTTTTTTTTTTTTTTTTCTTTATCTTCCTCCCTTCTTCCCCTAACCGATCACTGGCCTTAGTGCCGGCCGGTGATTGGCCAGACGAGGCCCAGCAACCTCGCTGGAGCCTAGCCAACCCTCAACAAGGTCGCCTTGAGCTCGCCAACCACTGGCAAGGCTCCCCCAAGCCTCACCATGGCTAGGTGAGGATCAACCTCACCTGGCCACCACGAGCCTCGCCGACCATCGACGAGGCCCCCTCGAGCCTCATCGAGGCTGGGTGAGGGCGAGGCCGAGACTCGCCTAGTCACGGCAAGGCTCAACCTCACCGGTCGTCGACGAGCCTCCCCCAAGGCGGACCTTACTAGCCCTTCTCTGGCCGATCATCGGCTGGCGACCGATTGGAGGAATGAGAAGAAAAAGAAAAGAAAATATATAATAAAATTATTAATAAATGAAAAGAAATTCTAAATTGTAAAAATATATGAAGTCGTACCAAACACATTTCTCTTCCCGAGAATAAAATTTTGTGTAGTTACCAAATGCATTCAAATGTTCAGAAACTATTCTCAGGAATGGAAAGTTTAAAAAAAATGTTTATGAAAAAGAAAATGATTTTTCAGAATAAAAACGTTACCAAATGCATCCTAACTTATTGACAAATATTGAAATTTTGAGTCATGAAAAGCGAGATATCTTTTATTACATGCTTTAATCCCGTCGAGATGAACTCTAGATAAATAATCTTCTTAAATATCGTTGTAGATCATCCACCCTCCACCCTCCACCGGATTGAAGAGATGGAAGAAATCAGGTGGGCCGAATTTGATGATTGATCAAGATACCAAATTTCATTTCAAAACGAATCCCGCGGAAAGTAGTTGATCAAAAGAGAGGAGGAAAAAAAAAAAGAAGGGTTATCTTAAAATAAGTGGGCTATTTGAAAACGAGCCCAATTTCACCAATTGGGCCTCCCACACGTGTCGCACGTGCTTTCGACCCGGTCTTTTGTTTCTCGCTTATACCACCACCATGTCTCCACGTGGATGACGTGGCAATCGCCGGGGCCCACGTGACGTGACGTGGCACCAATGAGAACCACCAAAGCCTTATCCCGCATCGAAAATGAAATCCGCACGTCATCCGTTTCCCACATCCAGTATCCGAGCTCGACCAATTCCCTTCACATATTCATCCCCCATTTGTCTTGCACGTCTTTCATAATCGATCATAACAAAGAACGGGAAGCGTCAGTCGCGAGCTAGAGGGAGAGAGATCGCAGGAGAAAGGGAAAATGGCGTCGACAACGTGCTTCTTCCACCACAACGCGCTCACCACTCCGGCCAGGACCCCGTCGCAGCGCTCCGCCCCGAGTTTCAAGCCCGCCCAGGTGGCCTGCCGGGCCCAGAAGCAGGCCGCCGGCGAGGAAGAGAGCGGCGCCGCCGAAGTGTCGCGCCGCCTCGCCCTCACGGTGCTCATCGGCGCCGCGGCCGTCGGGTCCAAGGTGTCCCCTGCCGATGCCGCCTACGGCGAAGCTGGTACGCTGCAGTTTCCCCTTTGCTTCTTCGTTTTCTCGTTGTGTCTGCTAGATGGTCATTGCTTGGTGCATCCGTTCTTCACGAGATTACATGAAGGGGAATTGTGCCAATTTCACAACTCCACCTGCAAATAAAAGAAAGGCACACAAAGTAAGAAATAAAAAAGGAACCTCATTATTATAAATCTAGTTATTCAATATTTGAAACAAATCCCGAAATTCAAAACTACTGATTATCCAATAAAGACCTAAAATTCTTAATAATAAATCAAAATTGCCTACACGATTCGTTACAAACGTTTTTTGACAAGCAGTCGCCGCACTAGGTCGTGTGAACCAAAGACTTATTAGTAGATAAGAAAAAAAAAAAAAATAGAATTAAAATAATCAGTATTCATGATGCACACATTGTTTTCTTATATTAGATCGAAAGGTTCTTTCTGGAAGTAGCTGCTGGAAGTAGCTGCGAGGATGGGAATTTATGATATGAAAAGATAATTTTTATTTCTAATAAATATGGAAAAAAAAATGTAGAACCTAGAAAAGAAAGAAAAAATTATAGGAATTACTAGTCTTTAGAATCGAGTTGGACAAAAATAAAGATTTGATATTTAAGAGTAGCTGCTTGTTGTTCGAGGGATGATCTATGTACAGGCTCGAGGCTAGGACTGTTTTCCGATAGGTTAGTTTCGAACTGAGGGCTTGATCGTTTACTACATGGTCGAGCTGTTAGAAATCCGCGCTGATCAAGATGATGAAAGCTGAAGTTGTATAGTTTACGTGAGTGGATAAGAGGAGTGCTCGGAGGGGCGATGCGTCGGGAGGAGTTCAACCCGAGAGCCCTCGAAGCTCGGACACCGTTCGAAGTCGAGTAGGACCGAAAGTTTGAACTGTCGGAGTCTTAGCACATGCTCATTTAAATGAAAAGAATCATGCAAGCTACCCCGCGCAAACTTGCCTGCGGCGTTAGCAAACCGGTAGTGTTTTTGAGTTTGGAACTGCGCATTGGCGTTCGCGAGATCCTGATTCGAATCTCTGGATGCGAAACTGTTGCAGCCAATGTGTTTGGGAAGCCGAAGACCAACACCGACTTCTTGCCGTACAACGGGAACGGGTTCACGCTGTTGATCCCGGCCAAGTGGAACCCGAGCAAAGAGGTGGAGTACCCCGGCCAGGTCCTCCGGTATGAGGACAACTTCGACACCACCAGCAATGTCTCCGTCATGGTCACCCCGACCGACAAGAAATCCATCACCGACTTCGGCTCTCCCGAAAACTTCCTTGCCGAAGTAACGCCCCAAACTTTCCCTCTCTAGAGTCGAGCGAAATGTGAAATGTTTTAGCCGAGAACACGATGAGCTGATAACAACGCCTCTCATCTCTTTGCAGGTCAACTATTTGCTGGGCAAGCAGGCTTACTTTGGCAAGACTGACTCTGAGGTAGTCTTTAAACCCGCGTTACCATTTCAATTAATATTCAAGCCTCAGAAACAAGTCCTATGGATCATCCGAATTGCAAGTTCTCTGGAATTTGAAGGTCCATAGGAGATGATGGAGTGGATATATCACTGATAGTTAAGACATTGGCCAGATTCTTATGACATAATTAAGAATGACGTCTTTTTCTCATTGCAAACCTAAGAAAGATTTGGTGTGCAGGGCGGTTTCGAGAGCGATGCCGTGGCAACAGCCAACATCTTGGAGTCGTCGACTCCCGAGATCGGCGGGAAGAAATACTACTCTGTGTCGGTGTTGACGAGGACTGCCGACGGGGATGAGGGAGGGAAGCACCAGCTGATCACCGCCTCCATCAAAGACGGGAAGCTATACATCTGCAAGGCTCAGGCGGGGGACAAGAGATGGTTCAAGGGAGCCAGGAAGTTCGTCGAGAGCGCCGCGAGCTCGTTCAGCGTGGCTTGAAGAAGATCGCCGGGACAGGAGGGCTTTTAGCTTGTAAATCAATCTCCAGTGTAATGAATCCCCAACCTTGGATTTGGCCCCCATCTTGTTTTTGGTTATGGAGTATCCAGAGATTAGTAAATCATATTGAGGAAGTTGAATCAAGGAAACCTTGTTGATATCGAACATTTTCAAGGCATGTAATCCTCTTTCTTGTGACGAAACTTCTTCGTATTTTCCCATGATGTTCGGAACAAGGGCGGCCGAACCTGAGCGCTTCCATTGATAGAGAAGCCGTTTCGAAAGCTCATGTCATCGATGACCTAAAGAAGATGGTTGAAGAACCATCGGGACGACGTTGATCGGTCGAATAAGATACGCGAGACCTCTCCATCCTCGTCTTGAATAGGACAGACATCGTGTCAAGGGGGAAAACTTATTAGAGTTGGTAAAATGGCGCCGCTTAAAAAAATTAGCAATCTAAAATTAGTTGGTAATTATATTAGAGGAAAAATCGGCAAGTAATTGGTGATTTCATACGAGAGTTTTGAGTTATAAACGGCTCAAATAGTCTGCACCCTATAATAGCTAATAATTTCATTTGAAAAAAATCGCTAGGTAATTTGATATGAGAAACGATTATCCAATAAAGTTGCCAGTCATTTTCATAGCACAATAGATGAGGTTCACTCCCATAGTCCATTGCAACTCGAACTGCTGTTCGAATATTCGACTTCTGATCCAACAGCCAAATCGCATTAACATTGGAGCGAACGTTGTAAAAGCGGTCCGAACATCAAACCAAGAAAATTGTTTTCTCTCTCTCTCTCTCTCTCTATTAATCTTTTCAGTGAGATCTAATATTGCTCTCCTATTTTCGTAATTTCATTTTTCAATTTTTGTTATTTCAGTTCACCTATCATAACCCTTTTACTGCACTTTGCTCTGGTTTACCAACCCAAGAAAAGCGATCTATAGACAACGAAAGACAGAACAAAACATCTGTTGCTAAAGATGCATCCTAGAGCAAAAATTTCACATGCTCGTTGCTGAAAGATTACAAGCTATATATAGTAAATGAAATCCTAGATTTGGCCTCTAGATAGATATTTTCGCGACGTATTTGTTCCCTCAGTGCTCGACATCCAAATTGGTCTTTTAATGGTGAAACCTATTGCCACCAAACATTCCGCTCTTGTTCGTTATAAGTGACTTAGGCGACGAAAAAGATTACTTGAATAGAGCGTAAATACGAAGTGTCGTCCTGCACTTCTTCTGAAAGGAAACGTTCACTCCTCGTGCTGAAGGAAACTACAATGGCATGACAATTGACAAGAGTACCAGAAGCCAAACTCCAAGGACAAGACTACGGCAAAAGAACTTGGAAATGGATGCCAAATTCATGCAGGAAAGGCCACAAGGTCCTGCACTAGACAGCTCAATTCCTGAGACAATGATCTAAACCATAGCAAGTAGACAGGCCTAAAAGGAACACAATCTCTGGATAATATAGAAGAATGAGAAAGTAGTTCCCGGTTGAAGTGAATGGCCGTTTTTCTAGTTTCTTACTTTCAATACACAACGCACTCCTTTAGCCCGCAGAAGGATTGATGTAAAAGAAAAGATGCAGACTTTTTTACATTTGGAACTTGCAATAACCGGATAATGGTAAAGCCTACAGACAAGTACCAGTTCAATATCTGCCCGAGCAAGTAGCATGTTAATCTGATATGGAAACAAAATCAACAAATGGATTATAAAGTGTTTGATCAGAGCATAGCCAGAGAGATCGATGCTCTATTCACCAGATGCCCACAAGTTATGATGAAATAGTAAAAATTTATTACCAGGAAGTTTGCTGAAGATTCACATGCTTGGTTTGACATGAATGTGTCTGCTTTTTAGATGAACATACGTATTTACACCAAAGCAATGGCTAAGAAAGCAGCATCAGGGCTCTCAGCTAGAGCCACACATCTTTCTTCTTCTTCTTCAGCTGGTGCCATTGCCATTACAGTAGTGGACACCATTGGGGCGTGCACCCTTGTGCCTCGTGTTTAGCTCATTCAAGCCCCATATCCGGATGGTACGGTCGTCACTGGCCGATGCCAACATGTGGTGGTTTGCTGGGTTCCAGCTCACGCAATTCACAGCTCCTGAGTGACCCGGCAATGGCTCGATCAGCTCACCTGAGCCTTTGTGCCAAATGTAAACCTAAAACATAGTAACAAGAAACTTCATCATGACTAGAGAGTACCACAAATAAGATTTGAAAACTCCTTCAATACACAAAATTAATTTCTTCAGCCTCCAAAATCTCCTCTGTCATTCCAAACTGGTGAATATAAGAAATAAAAGGAAAAGAATCAAACCCACAATAAAGTATCACTATCAAACTTTCACATGATAAGTTTCTAAAACTTCCTACCAAACCTTGTCTTGCTGTTGCATGCTCATGTACACAGTACATAAGATTAGAGATATGTCATGAGCATTCTAAAGGGAAAAGATTTGACTCACAACCTTGCCACTGATACTGGACAGCAATAATTGAAGTGAACAACATGAGTTGATGATTGAGCCAATAATGTCCCCCAGAGAGAGAGAGAGAGAGAGAGAGAGAGAGAATGAGCAAAAACCCACGAGACCCCTCATCAACAGCATCACCAGTACAGATCCATAGAAGTGAACAGTAAGCACGAGACCCTCTTAAGTAGAATTTCCAACAACATGCAGTCTTTGCTTAATTTAGCAAGTGTGCAAGGCCATGCTGTTAAAAATTTAACCACTTTTGAGAAAGAAAAACTGACAGGTAATGCACCCATCTACTCTGTTATTTCCCAAACCCTAAAGCAGAATTATATATTGAGTTAGACCAGCATGTTCAGATATGAAAGAGTCACCTAATGAGCTCCATGTATACGTAGTTCCACGTAACCAAGAGACATGCATATGTGTTTCTGTGCTACCAAGAGCAGGCATATGCCTTGTATCTTTATAACTAAAGATCAAATGGAAAATACACACCTGTGAGTCTTCACTACCACTGGCAACAAAGGCCTGTTTGAGTCCACCAAAACAAGACCTGATTACAAACCGACTGCGCTTAAGACCTTTGTACTTTGCAACCAGCCTGAAATCCCCTTTTATATCCCAAAGATGGATCTCTTGATTCAAGAGATTAACAAGCAAGTATCTATTATCCTTTGACAATGAGAAAGAAGTTATCGTTTGATTTTCTTCTATCATTCTTTCATATTTTGCTTCCCGGTCAAGTAAAAGTATTGCAGTTTCTCTACATATACTTATGATCTGCTTTCCATCGCTAGTAATTTCCAAATCAGAAATACTAAGAGTTCTCTGCCCTTTCCAGCATTCAATCTCTTTCCCCTCCAAGTCACACATGCATATGCTCCGATCACTAACACCATAACATATCCATTTTCCATCTGGAAACCACGCACATGAAATGAGGCCATGGCCAGCTTTCTCATAAACACGAAGGCATTCACCAGAAGAGACATCCCAGCGCCTCACTGTCTCCCCAACCCCACAAGTGAGAAGCTGTCGGTCATCTGGACTCCAACAGACAGAAGAAATCGGCTTCTGGTGACCAGTCAATTTATGCTTCAATGAGACGCTGCCATTCTCATCAACCTACAATTAGAACACCATTCACAATCACAAAGGAGTTCATACCCACAAAGTAGCTGGTGACCGAAAATTTAGTAAAAAACACAATTTCAGTCGCTTACCAAAAGAAACCAGATATCCTCACTCATCCTTGCTCTTCAGAGAATAAGCATTCTCAAATTTTCACAATCATCATTAATTCGAATTTTTCATGATAGTCATTTCTTGAAAATATCATTCCAAATTCCTGTCTCATGAGATGAGACCCATATTCTTTTCCAATACAGTGGGAGTTTTTATTTAAGTTAAAGAGCCCTTCCTCCATTCATGAATGTGAAGAAAGCACTACATTCAAAGAAATACAATCTTCTATAAACCCAACACCACAAAACATCAGCCTGCCAGATGAGGTTGGGTGCTAAGCAACAATTCCAAATTTACCACATCAGATAAGAAAAAATTATCAGCACGAGAAATGAGAAAGATCAGAAAATTTGACATGGTAAAAAGATTACCCTAAATGATATCTTCACATCAGTAGATGAAACTTCTACATCGAGAATGCAACTGAATGTGGTTACAAATCACAAATGCTTAGCAACTCAATAGAACTAAGTCCAATCCAATTAATTATCAGATTGCATGATGAGCCAAATTAGGTAAAGGTGGATGGATAGAAATTTGACTTCAAGGATGGTAATTACACTTAAAAGTAAGCACTCTCCCCTCAACCAGAAGAAAAAAATAAATAAATAAATAAAACCTCAAAGCAAGCAGCATTACCTCCCAAATGATTGCTGATCGATCATTGGATGCAGAAGCTAAATATTTCCCATTATGTGAAAATTGCACAAGCCAAACTTCATCGTTATGTGATTGTAAAATCTGTTCCAGGAAAAGATAGTTATATATAGTAAGCTCTCACTAGAAATCTGACAAATAATAGGATACAAACACTGTTTTAAGCTCTCATCAAGAAGCCAAAAAAATTAAAATACAACCATTGCATAAAATGTTCTGATGCACTAACCTGCAAAGTTCGACAGGGGATGTGTTCTTTACCACATTGATGATCAGTGTACAGTGACATTTCCATATCTATAGAGTTATGAAGCATACATTCATCTGTTTGCAGGACAAGGGCCTGCTCCACCAGATGTTCCAACCTTCTTTCTGGAATAATAACTGCCGGAGGAAGTAATTTTTGCAATTCCTCCAGAAGCTCTGAACGGGACCTTGCTCTTGCACTATTTCTTTTATTCTGGTTAAGAAGCCCACATGATGATGGAGAGATGATGCACGACGAGAGCTCACGTACCCTACTATTTTTTATGCAAAGAGGTGTGATCTCCGTCCTTAACGTCTTCAGAGCATCCATAGCTTTTTCCTGATCCAGAAGTTCTAAGAATTTCTGCTCCAATATCAAGAAAGAGGCTGACTTTACTAAATTTTCATCAGAGAGACCAATTTTATGCAACATCACCACACTTTCATCCCAAAGCCCATCAGATATCTGTTGCATGAACAAATTTACCACAGAGGACTGCAATGGTATCCCAGACTCTTCCTCCAAGCGAGCACCACTTTTTTCATAACCGAGGGAATATAATGCCTTCGTTATAAGTCGTACAAATTCAACTCTTTTGATCACACCCTTTGAACCAATAACTTCTTCGTCCCCTATTGGTAGGGGCCGAGCCATTAAACCTAGTGAAGAGCCAGCTGCAGGCTCTGTACGAGATGAACCGTTTGCAAGACCTCTCAAAACTCTGGATGATAACTTCATGCGTTTTGAGGCTGGTTCACTCTCATCCTCAACACCTCCCATGAAAAGTGCACCTCAGCCCATAAATTATTGAGCTTGTAAAAGGCCAGATCTTAGGAGAAGTTTATGATCCAAAGTAATGGACAAGTTGCTTTTGACTACTCCCTGCCCAAAAAAACAAAAGAAAGCATTGAATAATCTAAGATTTCGCATCTGTTGGAGAAAAAAGAACCTTTCCAGATATGTCTTTGCTATAACAATGCAAAGATAAACAAATAAGTGATTAATGCAGTGAAGAAATTGGAATTCAACTACAATAACGTCAGCGGATTATTAATGTAAACAGCATTTTCCCCAAGTTCCTTTTCAAGGATATACAAAATTCTTCCCAGGCTCTTCACTGTATTAGGGATGGATCTGAAGATAGCATCCATCACAAAGTCACCTTCAGCAGTTCCCTTGACTGCATGATATCATGGTCACTTCTTAAAGATTTGAGATGCATTATCCAAATTCCAATTAATCATCTGCATCTAAAACAATTGATCCTATGCCCAAGTAAAAGTTCTGAACATTCTGACTAAGTATGAAAAGCTTCATGAGCTTAGCACTAGAAACTTTTGATTGGCAGTGACTTGCAAGATACCAACTCCAATATTGTTGGCAGCCACTGGAACTGATCTTTAGATTAAGCTCGAAACAGATGCTAATTTTAATTTAAGCTGGATGAGAACCAGGTTCACCAGTCTACACAGAGACACTTAAGGAAAGAACATCAAGACTTTGATATTATAGGTAAACATACAACACAGACTATAACACTGAGAACAGCCAGAAGAAGGCATCTTTTATTGAGTGGTTTGAGCTTGGAACCTAAGAACAAGCCAGGTTATTAGTACGCCATACCTTGTTATTGGCAAAATGAATGTATTCATGTCAAATAAAGAATACTAGAATACATAGTTAAAGGAAAATATCCATTTTAACTTGACATCACCATGGACTCACGGAGATAGAGTAAGGAGAATGTTGGCTGCTGTAGGACAGGCAGGGTTTGTGGGTTATAAACTCTTCACCTACTATCCACCAGAGTCATTTGATAATACAGCCCTAAACAACAAGAATAGTCGAGCCGAGGTCAGATGAAATGCTCCATATTGCTTTCACGAGTATTAAACAGTCTTCTGGCCTAAAAAATAAAATGTAAATCAGCATTCCCATCTGTCTAGGGCAAATCACCAATCTAAGAAGTCTAAGGGATTTAAAGGACCTCACAGAACATTCTTGAAGCGAAATAAGAGACTACTTCACCATACAACACACAATGCACGAACAGCCAATTCTCGTTGAAGTTGCATTACCACAAAAGCTCAGCAAAAACAAACCATAGATTAATGAAAAGCAGTCTAGACATACCAAGCACTAAATACCAGAAATGGTACGACGTTGATTTCAAATTCCTCTGGAAGAATGCTATTTTTCACCCAAAGAGATAGTGAAAGAAGAATTCGACCTATCCACTTCAGTTCCATTGGTTAAGAATAGTCATTCTCATTTTAAATGGTCAAGCTTCTTTCCTTCTGACTAGTACCTTTACCAATTCCACCGCCACTATAAACAAGAGCAAAACAATTTCCTTACTTTAAGAAGCTTCTGCAAAATGGAACCACCTACTGTGAAAAGATCCTACAAAAGGATATTTTCCATACAAGAAGGCATCATGGGCATATAATGAAATTACGCTTGTCAAACTTTCTCAGTTTGTATTTCGTAGTTGTGCTGGATCTTAAAGTTTGTCTGCTTAACAAATTTAAAACCCTTTGGAACTTCAAAAAGCGACATTTATGGGGAACAGGCATGTTCAAGAACATAAAACTTTCAATTATGAAAGTTCTCAAGAATCTCAACAACATCAAAAGCATAAGGCAACTAGCCTACTGATAACACTCACAGAGGAACTGCCAGTGTTATAGTAAATAAAACATCGTGAAGCTCGACCATCCCCTCAGATTAGTAAAGTGGTTTTGCTCTTCCTAAATGTCCGAGTGTTTGATTGCAGAATAAATCTCAAGTCATATAGCAGTATGCTAGTACATTCTGTCCCATTTACTCGAATCCAAGTCGTCTGCCCTCTAAGGCTTAGATCCTCCTATACAAACATCGAGTCATCAAGCTACGATTCAGTTCAAGGAACCCGACATTGACATATGCTGTCCATCAAAACACCTAGGACCAAACAAAGAATCCGGCCATATCGGCCACTGGATTGAACAAATCGCCAAGCTTGACTCGATACTGCGCCAAAACGACGACCACAAACCATACCCGGTCCAACTAATCCCAGGACTCACTGAGAATAACATGCAACTGGGACAAGAAAACCACCGTCATCACCGCATATAACAACACAATCGACCCAAAACAACCAAGAGAACGAAACATCAGAAATCAAGAAGCTGGAAGGCAGAAATCTTGAATACCCAAGAACCCGACTACGCAAACGAGGACCCGATTCAGATCAGGGCAAGAAACCGGGAACCCAGAAACGGGCAGACGCGGATTAACAAGCAAACCGCCAAAAGTGGGGTGGAAGCAGGCGAGATGCGCAGGGGCTGTAACACGGCGGCCCCATTTTCTTTCATCTGACTCGTCGGCACGCACCGAGGGAAGGAAGCGTGGGCACGCAAGCACCGGATTAAATTAAACGGCGGCGAGGCGGATGAAGACGCGATGGGGAGACCTTCGCTACCCAGATAAAAAAAAAAAAAAAAAAAAAAAAAAAAAAACTAAGCAGATAACACTAGTCGCGACGATGGGCATTAATTAAAAGATACGAAATTTACGCAGATGAACGCGAATTGGGGGCAACAGAAGGAACCGGCACAAGAGGGTCAAAAAAAGATACGATCCTTCCTGTGCTCAGGAGGCGAGGGGAAAAAAGAAGAAACAACTTCGACGACGACGATGATGATGATGATGATGGATGGAGGGGGAGGGTACCTTTGGTCGAAAGAGAGAGTTTTTTCTTTTTTTTTCTTTTAAGAGAGAGAGAGAGAAAGAGAGAGAGGAGAGAGCTTGGTGTTCTGCTGTTCCTTTGCGTGCAGGAAACCGACTAAAACACCCCTCCAAGGCAGTGTCAGAAAGACTCTCAGAGGCTTTTTATAGGTGGCTCGCCATTTCCCCCTTGGCGTTGGATGTGTTTTTTGAGGGCAAAGTGTAGCTCCTTCTTGATGATGATGGTGGATGAGGAGGAGGGATATTGGCATGGCGTACGGAAAAAGGAAGGGGAAGGGGCTGGGCTGAGGCTGAGGCGCGGGGGGCGCCGTCTTCCAGGTTGGGCTTCGGCCTGCTCGCGTGGGTTTCACGTTGGGCTCGGCCCATTATGGGATCCGTGGGGCGCCTGTTGTGGGGCCACGCTGCCGAAAAAGGTGATCTTCGGTCCGGGTTTCGGGGAAGGGCTTTCGGATCCGGGCGTCCCGAAACTCGACCCGATGATGGTTTTTGGGGATGGAATGATGGGGTCTGTTCTTGATTGGGGGGACAGATTTTCTACCGTTCATTTAGGGGATTAGAATGGATTCTCGCAGATAGTTTAGAGGAAAAAGAATTTGGAATGCGATCATAATGGGATTATGTGTATCGTTCCCTTGAGTCGGATTTTCGCATCTTTTATTATATGCTTGATTCGAGTTTCGATCGAATTTGAAATTTGATGGAATCGATTGGTCAAATATGAGATTAGTTTTGGCCCACCCTTGACCTAATCCATTTAACTATTATTGACTCATTTTTATACTATGCAAATCTCTCGCCCATACCTGATTCAATCCAAACTTGAATGTTTATCAATTATTCTATATAGATTGTTATTTTTGATGACTAATTGACTTTGTAGATTGGCTCTCCAAGTCGGCTGGATAGCCGGGGTGCTCGGGTCAAAGACATTGGCTAGGACTTCACAGAGCATGTGAGCTACATGAATATGCGGATGAATGTCGTGTAAGTTAAACCCAACCTAATGCTCACCCCCTAAATGTCGTCATCCCACGATTCTTTTGTATCTATCTTGGTGTCAAGTGACAAATTAGTATATTAAAAAGTTAAATATGAAAAAAATAAAGTTAATAAAAATTCAAAGGTATTTTTTGTCTGAAAAATCTCAAAAGCTTAACAAATAATAAGAGCAACATTACAGAAGTGGGAATTCCCAAATCTCAAAACCTTTCAAACGCAATTCTTCCATTTCATCGTCAATATGTTTTTTCTCTTCCACCTCGGCACCAAAAATTGGAAATAAAAAAAGAAAAATAAAAAAGTAAGAAGGACAATGCCAATGGGCCCTAAATCAAAGAATGACGATTTTTTAATCTCAAAGTTGAAGTGAAAGTTAAAGATCAAGACCATTGTCACTTTAGCTTTATGGACATAAAAAGTTTTTAACATCAACGAGTCGTTTTCTTCCTTTTACCTTTTTTTTTTTTTTTTGTAATAATTGTGTGTTTCAGTATTTATTCTAGAAGATTTAATTATCAAAAAGCAACGCAATCTATATTTGGTAATCCAATATATATGTATGTCTTGTGCCTACATGTTATTGAGAAAGTTAGTACAACTGACTTTCTTCTTATTATATTAGAGAGCATAAGGCTAGCCATTTTTTAAAAAATTAAATGGGTCGAAAGTGGTTTCTTTCCAAACCCATTAGAACCCACCATTACTCGGTCTTGGGTTTATTAGACCTATTTCTAGCTATACACCAAATTTTAGGTAACTCATATTTTACTAAAGCTATTAAATAAGTTAAAATATGAATTCATGATTCATTTCGCCGCCCTTAGTACTGCTAGTGACATAGGTGTGTACAGAAAAGAATCTGTTCTCCGACAGAATCAAAAGTGCCGAATCAAAAAAAAAATTTATTTCTATATTTTATTTTTATTTCTTCCTAGTATGAAATATATATTTGTTGTATATAGAATACATATTTAATTTTATGTTATAATTTAGTATTTTTATTTATTACATATTGTAGGGATATTTATATTGTTATATCAAATTTATTTTACTAAAAAGGTAATTAAAAAATAATTGGAATAGAATTTAAAAGAAAATATGAGAAAAAGAAAAGAAAAAGATGAAGGGCATGAAGAAAAGAAAACAAGAAAATAAAAAAGGAAAAAAAAAGAAAAAGAAAAGAAAAAAAGGAAAATGAAAAGAAAAAAATGAAAAAATCGTAAAAAAATTATTTTGAGATTATATTTATATTTATTGATTATATTTATATTTATTGAGTATTCCAAACATGTATATTTGTGGAAAGTTTATCCTTCTCATGCAAAGATTTTTCGGCCAATCCATGTTTTACAGCGTGAAATTGACCTTTAGGATACCATCTTCGGTGGATCCTCCAGCATTCTTTCCAACCAAAGAGTCAATAGCTTCGGCCTGGAGGTTGTTAGGCGGTAGTACTTGGATGATGTGGAAAGGCCAAATAAGTCTTTGTGCCTTCCAATGCGGCGGATGCGAAAAGAAAAAAAGAAAAGAAAAAACGGGTTTTATTTATTTTTCAAAGGTCGGAGTTATCGAAAAAAATAAAAATTAAAAAGGAGAATAACAAAAAATATATGAAGTCAAAAAGGAATGGGAGAAGAAGGATACGATACGACCCTTCTGGACAAGGATCACGAAAGCATGTGGGGGCAATCACGCATAACTTGTTTCCAGGAGAATCTCCATAACTTGATTCCAGGACAATCTCTCACGGAAAATTGCTCAAAAAGTTTGACCTTATCCCACGTATTGTCCAATTCAATCATATTAATTTTAATTAAATCCTAAATCTTTTTATATTCTGTCAATTGAGTCTATTCAACCAATTTAATTATAAATCACATAAATGTTGCCCGTCCTAAAGTGATCGGTTATCGGTTCGGTCCAACTCCAAAATTGAACTAGGAATTGGATAAAGAATACTGATTTTCAAAAATCGGAATTGAAAATTGGATCGGTTGGTCTTAGGATTGGGAATCGGGTCAAACCATCGGTCCAATCTGGTTCTAATTCTAATATAATTGAACTAATCACTATTTTTTGCCCGTTACTTTTTTTCCATTGAAACCGGATCAATATAGTGTTTAGTTCACATATTACTGACTTTTTAGAAATAATAATAATAATAAAATATGCTTAAACGGTTTGGTCCGATTCTCCCTTCGAACTAGGAATTGGGAACCAGACTGTTCAGACACTAATTTCACTTTAAGGAACTAAGAACTGGACCGACATTCTTGAAAATCAGACTAAACCGATCAATCCAATTCGGTCTGAGTGGTTCCCCATTCTGGCAATCCGTTTTGCACACCCCCTAATTTATCTTACGTGACACGGCGAATGCTAAGGTTGATAATTATGTCAATCGCGACAACTAGTTGTTGAAGAAAATCTTTTGTCATCATAAATTTACTTCAATCACCAAACGTCTCGTTACACGGCTCAAGCTTTCGAAATTTGTCAAATTTTCAAGTTGAAACTCGAGTTCCTAATTGAGCCATCATTCAATCATACTTCGGCAACACCCCAACGAATTTTCGGACGACATCCACGGGAAGAGCAGATATTTCCCTTCACTTCGCCCCAAACCGGCACGACTCGACACTACGCCATCCCAGAGCGTCGTTCAAAAGATCCGAGCACCCGAAGTTCATTTGCCGGGCCGGTGAATAGGCGGTACTCTTTCCGAACGCGCAGGACCTCCCCGGAATTAGTTTTAGGGTTGGTCTTGGTTGCGTCCTCGGACCATACGCGAGACCTTTCTAGCGACACGGAACCGACGGATCCGGAAAATCTGGGAAGAGCGGCCGTGCACGTGTGCGGTGACTTGGGATTGCACGTCCCGCTCCTCGTCTCCCCATCTCATTCGCTACGCCGCTTTCGTCCTCGGATCGGGCACGTTTCGACCCTTTCCTGGCTAATAAGTTGGATTGACCAAAGCGCGTGATTCTAATTGAGGAAGTCTCGTTCGACTTGCCCGAATTGGAAGTTCGCCATCGTCGACGTTGTTTTCGATGGACAATCGCTCGAGAGAGGAGCGATCCGCCGGACTGGACTGGTGGGGGCTTATACGATCTTTCGATAATCACCATCCAAGCATTTCTTATTACCCTTAAATTAAATTTATACATACTTTGGATCCTTTTCAAATGAGGACGCTCTAGGCATTCAAAGTCGGTCTCGACCCATGTTGAGATATGAGGAAATCTACACCCCCTCGGAGCTCCGCGAAAGGGAAACTCTAGCGTGCGATTTATTATGCACTTGTTTTCGGCAAATACATTTCCCGTCTTACATTAGAAATTCCAGATCCACCACCTGTTATAAAAACATACATATTTACCAATGAATGAGTTATATGTGCGTCTAGAGTTAATTTGGTAATAGAATTTACCATTGAGCGTAATGATTTTTAAATCACTAAAATTTTAATTTATTAAATATGATTCATCAACTAAAATTCAATATACAATTTAATTCTCAAACTTTTAATTTATTTAATATGATTCATTAACTTTTAGTATGCGTTTAATTTAGTTTAGACCGTTTAATATTATTCCAAAACTTGAATTAATGAAACGACAATATTGAATATCTTTGAACATGTATCCAAAGTCTATAGATCTCGTTAAAAAATTAAATATTCACGAATCATATCGCGTATTAAGCTAAATTTCAGGGATCGTATTGATTAAATTAAAAGTTTTTGGATCATATTATACTTCAAGCTAGATTTATGGATGATTTGTGCCGTAAATTATTTTTTTTTTGGACCGGCAGCCGATTTAATAAAAAAAAAAATGTATAAATAACCGGGGGTGAAAGGAAAGAAAAGATAAATTGTCTGCAAAAATTGCCGTTCAAAAACGGTGCGGTGGGGCGACGACACCCCTTTCCTTTGGTTCCACACGAACGAACGAAGAAGAACCCACGATCGCGAGGCGGCGAAGGCATAAACGAAACGGCATATGCTCTCTCGCCTCCCCACCTCCCTCGAAGCCGCAACGACACCGAATTTCGCCGCACAGGCTCGCCCGCCGGCGACGACGCTCCCGAAACCTCCGCCGGCTCCGTCCAGACCTCCTCCGCGCATAGCGGCAGCTCCCGGCGTCGAGCGGCGGATTTGCATTCCGGCCAGCGAGGGGAAGCGGAGAGCGGGGGCGGAGATGGGGAAGAAGAGGCTGAGGAGAGGAGAGCACCAGCAGCAGCAGCAGCAGCAGCGGCGGCCACAGCAGCAGCAGCGGCAGCAGCAGCAGCAGCAGGAGAAGAACAAGCCCAATCGGAAGGTGGCCGAGCTGACGCGGATTCGGATAGCCGAGAGGCTCGAGCAGTTTCGCGCCTCCAGGCAGCAAGGTGCGCTTTAGTCAGCTCGAGAAGTCTGTCGTTCGTCGTCGGTGTCGCGTTCGCTCGTACGATTCGCGTCGTTTTTCTTTTCCTTTTCTTTTTCTCCTTCTTTCCGGGGAGTGGCTGCGTGAGAGAGCTCGTTCGGAGTCGATGTTCGCTTTCGTTTGTGATTGGCGTTTCGAGCTTGGTTGCTGCTGAATGCTGTCTGAGCAGGACGAGCTCTGGGGCTTTTCAATCTGATTTTCGCGTGTGTATGAGGATTTCGCTGGAGCGGAGACCTTGGACTGAGGTTTTGGAGCGAGCGGGTCCGGAGTGATGAGGCAGAATGTCTAGCTCAATGTTGTTGAGCGGTGTGAAAAAATAAATTTTGATTTTGCAGTCTTTCTTTAGGATTTCTACTGCATTGAACCCCTGAATTTGCTTCACTTTCTAATGCTTTAGGTTTTCGAAGATCATTGGAACATGGCATAGTGTAGTTAGATGGCTGTTTGTTATTTGTAACGATGCATATGTATTTGCAATAGGCGATTCATATGATATGGGAGATAATTTGTTGTGAAAGGATGGGAGAGTGTTTTCAGAATGTCTCATGTTCCTACCACACCGTAGTTGCCTCAGAAGAGGTGGTATCCCATGAGAAAAACAGTGCTCTTAGGATGGATAACTGATCTATGGGTTAATAAACTTCCAAAACTGTTCTCAGTCATGAAGAATCGCTCCTGAAAGTTAGAACTAAACCGACGAAGTCCAAGTACTTTCTCCCCTTTTTATATCTGACCAGTTGCACCAATACATACAAAACATTCAGTGGGTTCTTTTTTGGGGATTTTTAGGATTGATCGTTGTGAATTATCTTGATCTGTTCTATGGCGATAGGTCATAATGCTTCCTAGGGAGATATTAAATGTGTGCAAGGTGTAGCTATATGTTGTTTATTTCATCATTTGATAGGTCAGTGAAGTATTGACTGAATTGTTATCTCAATTTTCTTCTCTAACATATATATGACTATTCATTTTCTTCTTGTGAGTACTTTTGTTTAAGCTCTAATTAACACATCTTGAATTAGATGCTTTCATCATATTTTGTTTATCAGGATGAATAACAAGCTTTGGAAACTTAGTTTTGGTTGAATTCACTGGGATGTTCTGGTTTAGGGTTATTCTTGCTTCCTGGGTTTCTCCATTTTATTTATGCAGTTTGCTTGTTTGGATGAGTGTGCCTTTAGAAGGAAAAAAAAAAGAAGAGAAAAAGTCCTTTGTCATTTTGTGAACATTGCATGCAGTGTTAACATTTGATGAGAACCTGTCAAATCATGAACGAGCTGTAGTGCATGAAGTCTGCAGGAAGATGGGAATGACATCTAAAAGCTCTGGGTGAGTATTAGGATGTAAACTTTTCGTGTCACTATGAACATTCTCGAGTGATTTATACTTGGGTAAGCTCATTCTGAAAAAAAAAAAATGGGTGCTGATATTGATAATTCACTTTTGGGATTCCTTTTCTTGGATGGTCATGGTTCAGGCGTGGCAATCAAAGGCGTGTTTCTATTTACAAGTCTAAAGGGAAGGGGGAAAACTCAGAAGAGAAGGGGAGTATGTCTAATTTGACATTATCTCAGGAGGCTAAGGAGATTTTGAATGATTTGTTCATAAGATACCCACCAGGCGAGGGAGGGACTAGTGAGCAAATTGCTGTAAAACATACAGAAAAAAGCGAACGAAGAAAAGAAAGGCAGAGAGATGACATATTTTGCAGGCCTCCAATGGATAAGGCAGATATCACAAAGAAGGTGGAATCACTTTCCGCTAGATTAGAGAAGGCTGCAAACCTGAAACAGGTTCCAGATCTATTATCTTGCTCACATCAATTTATAGATTTCTTTTCTTGGTTTGGGAGTGTCTTTACTGGTGTTTTCAATTGGTTGGAATATGGTTTACAAGAAATCCATGGTAATATCGAAACTTGTCTGATTTTACATGTGCAGATTACTGAAGAGAGATCTAAGCTTCCCATTGCATCCTTCAGGGATGTCATCACGTCATCTGTAGAGTGTCATCAGGTTATTTTTGCCTTATGCTTAATATCATATAGGCTATTCTTATAAACATATGCATTTGTTTTTAGTATGCTGATTTCCAATGTTGTCATTCGAGGACTTTTCTGGACATGCGCTTGACTATAATCTTGAATTCATCCTTGGACTCATTGTTTGCTCCGTATCCAAAGCAGGTGGTTCTTATATCTGGTGAGACTGGATGTGGAAAGACCACACAGGTTAGGTTACCAACTCTTTGTTTTGTTTTCTTTATGGTACATAAATCGTGTTTAATCTGAAATATTCTGTGGAGGCATGCTTGCTATCCTGTGGCTGTTGCTTTTCCAATTGAAGCCCTAATCCTCCGTCGCATTCCTGAATACTTTAAGAATCGGAAGACATAATATTACCGTTTTGACGCAGTTTTGGAAATTATGGTTATGTCGAAGTTTATTTGAAGATTGAATTTCATTGGTTCCCAGCAAACTGTAGAGTTGGTTTTATTGGGGTACGATAATATCCTTTGCAAATCTTGAAATTCTGGTTAAACGCCCCAAATAGCTCAAAGACTATTCTTTATCACCACGCTTCCACCTTCCGAATGTGGAGGGGTAGTCATACTTCTGCCTCCCCATTCTCGTGAGAGATGGTGGCCAATAGGCAAGCCCTAGTGTTTTTCTTAAGTTAATTTATTTTGAATCTATTTTTTTTCTAGGACCTGTGCTTTTAGAAAGATGAATTTGCTTGGAATAACATAACTGTTAAATGTTTTTATTACTCCATTTTGTTGTGGCACAAGTGTTACCTGTTTCGATCTTTTGTTCAACCAAACAACAATCCCGAATTGGCAATCTCAACTGCTTATCTCAAAGCTGACTTTATGTGGCCTTAAGTTGAGGTGATTAAATGAAGGACAATTGTCTCTGGTGTCCAACATAGAGGCCAAGTGGTTTGACTTTGTTTATAGGATGACATCGATCGACTGTGTATTGCATTTGTTATCACATGATTTGGTTGGGTGATTATGCTGTGAAAGTATCTGGGCTTACATGTTTTGATTTGGTGTTTTTGACGGTGAAAATATCGGGGTTTACATGTTTCAATACACTACCTTTTTCGATTGTAAGTTGTGACATTTGGAGATGGTTTCTTGAATTGTTGGTCCAAGTGGATGCTTTTTTTTATACATTAATTATTTAAGATCTTTATAAAATTTAAGAAGCAGATTCTTGCTATTTCCAATACATTCTGAGGATTAAATGTAACATGTAATCTTCAGGTCCCTCAGTTTCTTCTGGACTCGATGTGGGCTAAGGGTGAGGCGTGTAAGATTGTTTGTACCCAACCTCGGCGAATCTCTGCAACGTCCGGTGCGTTAGTCTGGCTGATTAAAACTCACTCTATCTGACTCTTATGTTAAAAACTGATTGTCTTCTGTTTCTGTGTAGTTGCTGAGAGAATATCTTCTGAAAGAGGAGAAAATATTGGAGATGATATTGGATACAAGGTAATCAGTGAAATCTCACCGAGCTAGTTGAGTGTAGTGCATCTATGTTCAAATTTCAATTACCTAACGGACCTTATGAAGCTAAAAGTCGAATACTGTAATGCATAGTTGAGATATTGTTTTTTTTGTGAACCATAGATGCTTGGTTATGACCTGTCCACGTATTATACCTTTCTTGTTACTGTTATATTGTGTAGTTGGGGTACTCTAGGATGCAGTACAATCTTCTATTCGTTGAGCATATATTTTTTTCTTTTTTGGTCAACTCATCAAACTGCAGCAATTGAATTGTCAACTGAAGAATAATTTTGACGAGATTCATTTGTTTGGCTGCCAAACTTGGTCTCTCCTAAACTAGAGATGGACCGAGCTATTTCTGAAACAAGCATCGGCTTGTGTTAGGTTTACCCTCAATTCCTACGTAACTGTTATATCGAGCCGCTGGAATTGAATCCTAAAGAAACCCTTGGCAATGCTTAATGTACAATGCTTATGAAGTTGCGAATTAATTGGAAATTTCTGTAGCCTGTGTCTCTATTCTCAAATCTTAACATGTTTCACTAGATATTCCATTGGTTTTTACTTGTTACAGATCTTAACGGACTTATGATTGGATTATTAAGGAACATTAGTTCCTCTCGTTATGACACTGATTTTATATCCATTTACCTTTTTTGAATATGTCGGTAGCTGGTAATTAATTATATGCTTCCAAAATGTCAGATACGGCTGGAAAGCAAGGGAGGGAAGCACTCATCAATTGTTTTTTGCACCAATGGAGTCTTACTGAGAGTGTTAGTTTCGAAAGGAGCTGGTGAATCAAATGGTGAAGCCTCCAATAGGCACTTGAAGCATCCTTTATCTGACATAACTCACATAATTGTGGTACTGTGTCATGAACCTCTCTATTTTTGTTTATGAGTAGAGGCTTTGTATGAAGGACGACTTTTCCTGGTTGGATTAATTGACAACAGTCATTTGTTATCAACCTGAAGAGATAACAGCATTGCAAATGCGGAGTCTTGGGCAGTTATCCTTGCTCTAGAATACTGTACATAATGCTTTGGTTGTGACTGAATATTGATTTTAGCAGCATCTCTTTGTTGGGTCTGGTATGAGTTAGTCATACTTGAATCAGTTGATGGCTGAGAAGTTAATTTCTGTAGCATATGAGAGAAATCAGACTGTATCCAACTCAAGATGGTTCTAGGGGCATTCGAAGTCAATTTCTTAGCATCATTCACAGGGTTTCTGAGGGAACCAGAATCTAGGATCTTTGCCCAAACTTTTGGTATTTCAGTGTTCCTGATCACCTAAGTTCAAGTTAAGGGGACATAAGTCTGCAGTGAAATGGTGCTAGCTTGGGTTAGAAGGAACTATGGTGACAGTTACAGCACAAGCCTGATAAGTATCTGAAATCGTATGCTATGACTTGAATTCTAAAGTATTGCAAACCAGCAAAATGAGATTTGCACCTTTCTTTCTAAGGATGAAAGTCAAGCTGTTTGGAAACCATGTTGTTATAGGATGCATCCTGGGATTAACCAGGGTTACAAGCCAAGCCATCCAGAACAATACTCCCATGGTACCCCCTCTAGGCAACTAGTCTTTGTAAGGCATTAGTGGGATTCATAAATATTGTGTCAGATTTGTTTAATATCTATCATGAAAACGGGTTTATATCTTGCTATGTCTTGAAGATGACTATGGGCAAGCTGTCTTTGGCCAACAGTATCGGTCAAAGAGGTTTTAGAAAGATTGTGCTGTTGGAACTTGACATTTGCCAGTTTTATCCAGCCATATATATCTTTGCTTTCTACATTTTCTACTACTATTTCAATCACGGCATTTACCTGTTTTGATGGTGAACAAAACCATTTTGCCTGGTAAACTGGTAATGTTTCCTTTTCACTTGGTAGGATGAAATTCATGAAAGGGATCGCTTCTCGGATTTTATATTGGCAATTCTAAGGTAATTTTGATTAATATGGAATCTCTAGGAGTTACCACTCCAATTCAATAGCAATTTTCATGTCTGCATGCACCAGTACGTTTTATGTCATAAATTTTGTCCACTTTATTTAGAGAAAAAATTAGTAAGAGGTGTTGTCTGGGCCTATTCAGTAAACCTGCTGCTACTATGCTAGCAATGGTCTGAATTGTGTGGAATGTTGATGGTTCCGTTTCCACTGGTGGGCTGAAGGTCTGGTGGCATTGTTGGAGGTTGAAGATTGATGTTGGACACTTTGGTGTGTGTAGCACAACTTGGGTAGGACTAAAACTGCTGCTTGAGTTGGCAGCAAAAACAATGGGGAGACTGTTGATGAAATTTGATGTTCTTGTTTGATGTTAAAATGCTACTTTTGTTAAGTCTAGCTAGTGCGATGATGTGAATACAGTGGCAGTTATGATACTTGTATATTTTTTGCAGAGACATGCTTCCATCGTACCCACACCTGCGTCTGGTTAGTCCCTTTTTTCCTTCTTCTCTGTATTAAAGATATTAAAACGGGATTTGATGATTTAATTATGGACAATCTACTATCCCATTGTATAACGGGATGATAATCCTGCATAGACATTCTTAATTTTCTCCACGGATTAGTGTTAATAATATTCTGAATGTTAGAACATTTGCCTCCTTTTTCTTTCATATCATACAATAAATTTTCTCAATAATTTATTTACAGATACTAATGAGTGCCACTCTCGATGCTGAACGGTTCTCCAACTATTTTGGTGGCTGCCCAGTTATTCGTGTCCCGGGTTTCACTTACCCTGTAACGGCTACGATGATTTTCTTACAATTTTCTCATTTTGGGTTTAGTTTATCCTGCAAACTGAATATAGTTATACTCCGCTTTACTTTTCAGGTCAGGATTTTTTACTTGGAGGATGTACTGACAATGCTTAAATCAATACAAGAGAATCACCTGGATTCCACTACATTCGGTGTCACTGATGAAAACCAAATGCTGACAGAGGAAGATAAGGTTGCTTTAGATGATGCTATTAATTTGGCATGGTCCAGCGATGACTTTGATCCGCTGCTTGATTTAGTTTCTTCAGAAGGAACGCCACAAATTTATAATTACCAGCATTCCTTAACTGGGATGACACCTCTAATGGTGTTTGCTGGTAAGGGTAGGGCAGGTGAGGTCTGCATGCTGCTCTCTTTTGGTGCAGACTGCCTCTTAAAAGCAAAGGATGGTGCAACTGCACTGGATTGGGCTGAAAGTCAAAACCAACAAGAAGCTGCTCAATTGATTAGAAAGCAAATGGAGAGTACCTCATCAAATTCAGTGGATGAACAACTGTTGCTTGATAGATATCTTTCAACAGTTAATCCTGAACTAATCGATGTAGTTCTTATAGAGCAGTTACTGAAGAAAATATGTACTAATTCAAAAGATGGAGCAGTCCTTGTTTTTCTTCCAGGATGGGATGATATCAATAGAGCCAAGAGTAGATTACTTATGTCCCCCTTCTTCAAAGATACTTCTAAGTTTGCCATTTTACCTCTTCACTCCATGGTCCCGTCTATGGAACAGAAAAAGGTTTTCAAACGCCCACCCGTTGGTTGCCGCAAAATCATCTTGTCAACTAATATTGCTGAGACTGCTATAACCATAGATGATGTTGTTTATGTTATTGATAGCGGTCGAATGAAAGAGAAAAGCTATGATCCTTATAACAACGTGTCGACTCTCCAGTCTTCATGGATTTCAAAAGCCAGTGCAAAGCAACGAGAGGGTCGGGCAGGCCGTTGTCAACCTGGTACATGCTATCATCTTTATTCGAAATTACGAGCAGCTTCTTTGCCTGATTTCCAAGTACCTGAGATCAGAAGAATGCCAATTGAGGAACTTTGTCTCCAGGTGACCATTTTTGTGCAACTGCTATATGCTCTTTTAGATAAGGGAAAGCATGTCTATGGGGCCTCTCACTTCTAGCTTTTAATTGACCATGCTATTTGAAAAAGCAACCTGTAAAACTTCGATGTAGAAGACAAAAACATGAAGTTCCTCCCTCTTACTTTTTGCCTTTTCTTGTGTTTATTGAAATTTTGAGCGGAAATATATGTGAGAAAAGATCGATTAATAAAAGATGCAAAATGGTAATTTAAGAAGTTATAAATTCTAACTGTTGTATTTAGAATAAAATAATTGTCAAAGGGAAAGCCAACAGTTATCAATCACGCATCCAGTCTAAATGTCAGAGCAAGAAGTTTAAGGCATCAAAACATGCTCATAATGTTTCTCCTTGCTTTGATAGTTTTGAGTGGGTATTGATAGCAAAAAACCATGCCAAGCCCAAGAGGGTGCTGTATTAATTTGGTTAATATCTTTTGGCAGGTGAAGTTGCTTAATCCAAATGGCAACCTTGAGGACTTTTTAATGAAGACTTTGGATCCTCCGGTTTTTGAAACCATACGGAATGCAGTCAATATACTCAAGGATATTGGTGCTTTGTCTCTTGATGAAAAATTGACAGACCTTGGGCAGAAGCTTGGTTCTTTGCCTGTTCATCCACTGACAAGCAAGATGCTTCTCTTTGCCATATTGATGAACTGCCTTGACCCAGCATTGACTCTTGCATGTGCTTCTGACTACAGGGACCCATTCACCCTGCCAATGTTACCAAATGAAAAGAAAAAGTCAGCAGCAGCTAAAGCTGAGCTGGCTTCACTGTACTATGGGCAGAGTGATCAACTAGCAGTTGTAGCAGCATTTGAGTGCTGGAAGAAAGCTAAGGACAAGGGTCAAGAAGCACGCTTTTGTTCGCAGTTCTTTGTATCCTCTAGCACTATGAGAATGTTATCAGGCATGCGGAAACAGCTCCAAATGGAGCTGACACGCAATCGGTTCATTCCTGAGGATGTTTCTACTTGTAGCTTGAATGCGCATGATCCAGGTATAATTCATGCTGTTCTGGTTGCCGGTTTATATCCATCGGTTGGGAGATTAGTACCGCGTCATAGAAGTGGAAAACGTTTTGTAGAGACTGCTAATGGTGATAGAGCTCGTTTACATCCTCATTCAATAAACTACAAGTTATCATTCTTGAAAACTGATGATCAGCCCTTGTTCATGTATGATGAGATAACACGTGGGGATGGGGGTACTCTTATACGAAATTGCACCGTGGTGGGGCCACTTCCAGTTTTGTTGCTGGGTACTGAGATTGCTGTGGCTCCTGGGAACTCTGACGACGATGACGACGACGACGACGACGACGATGGTGATGATGGTGAAAGTGACTATGATGAAGACAGCGATGAGAACCAAACAAAAAATAACGACAACTCACAAGGAAGAGATGGAGAACAGACCATGTCCTCCCCTGATGCACCAGTAACAGTGGTTGTTGATCGATGGCTTCCCTTTGGTTCCACTGCACTTGATATTGCGAGGATATACTGCTTGAGAGAGCAACTATCTGCGGCAATCCTATTCAAGGTGAGGGATTTTCTTCTGAATGTTTCTATTCTTAAACTTGGATTGTTTCACTTTGTTTCATGATTTTGATCAATTGAACATTGTTTTATAGGTCATTCATCCACATGAGGTTCTTCCTCCAGTCCTCGGGGCTTATGTATATGCAACAGCATGCATCCTATCTTATGATGGTTTATCAGGGATCTTGTCGCCCTCAGGACGTGTTGACTCATCAATGTCAATGGTGAAGGCAGATGAGAGTGATGAACTCATGCCAGATAGGAGGAAACTTGGTGAGTTCCTTAGATTCCTGATGAGGCCTGACAGACATCATAACTCAACATATTCATACTGTGAAGCTGGGTCATCTCTGTCCACAGAAAAGCAGAACAATAATGACTTGTCAAATCAAAATATTCAGCAGCCATTTTCTCCAGCTTCCACAAGTGTGCAAGCGAAACCTCCATCTGAAGATTCTACTACAGTTGGCCATGGTCCAAGAGGTCAGAAGCCAGGGTTAGCTGCATCCAGGGAAAAGCAGAATACTTCATCCAGGCAAAAGCAGATATACAATGACTTGCCAAGTCAAAATATTCAGCAGCCATTTTCTTCAGCTACCACGAGTGCACATGGCAAATCTCCATCTGAAGTTTCTAATGTAGTGCCCCATGGTCCAAAAGGTCCAAAAGCTGGGTTTTCTGCATCCTGGAAAAAGCAGAATACTAATGGCTTGTCAATTCAAAATAACCAACAACCATTGTCTTCAGCTTCTACAAGTGGGCATAAGAAACCTCCATCTGAAGTTTCTGCTTCAGTTGGCCAGGGTTCAAAAGGTCCGAAAGCTGGGGTATCTGCATCAAAAAAGAAGCAGAAAAATAATGGCTTGTCCAGTCAAAATAGCCAACAGCCTTCAACTTCAGATTCTATGAGTGGGCATCCAAAACCTCCAGCTAAAGTTTCTACTTTAGTTGGTTATGGCTCAAATATGTACGGACCTTATGGTCCGAGGGGAGATTCTTTTAAGAGGCAGCGTGGTAGTGGCTCTGGTTAAGGTGGTGGTCACTGATCAACAGTTGGACGAAAGTGCCTTGAGCAAAGTAATTGGTAGCGTATGAACCTGGTGACGTGGTCCTCGTTGCATTTCAAAATGAGTGGAACTCATGGAATCAATGACGGCCACTGAATTAGCAATGGTTAAAATGCATGAAAAGTTTGAATAGGTCATATTTGGGGCTTTCATAAAGGTGCTAACACAGCAGAAGATCCTGACAGGTGTTGATGCAGTACTCTGTACCTCAGCCGAAACCAAGATAATTGGACCTGAAAGATGCAAGTCGCTCCAATCCTCATTTGAGAGTCCAATATCAAATGAAACGCTAGGCAGGGTTGCATCAGTAATAAATTTTGCATTTTGACTCTGAGTTGGGACCTCTCTTCAGCAGGCGGCTTCTTGCTCATGCCTATTCTTTGGGCCTTCTGCCATTCCTTGCTTCTACTGTATGCTATCACTTTCTTTTGCTTGGATTTTATTTATAGACAAGCCAAGTCTGTTCTTCTTTCCCCTCTTTTTGGTCAATGACGAATGCAGTCCATCGCTGTTGGTTACGCTAGAATTATAGTTTTTCTTCTAATCATATTGAAAATACTAGAGTAAATGTGATCAGTTATGATGTTTATTTCTTTTCTTTCTCGCATTTCTGCCTTCTTCCTTTGATCTGGACAGATAGTTGCATGCTGAGATCTAGCTTGTGCTTGAGCAAGGTAAATGAGATGAATTTGAATTACTCCGGGACGGTTTTAACGTGTTCATGAGCCTTTTGAGAAGGGTCTCATGTCATGAAATTGCAGTGAGAAGATTCCCTGTGTGGTCTGGGACGATGGCGAGGGGTCACAGCTCACGTTTCTGTACTTGTTTCCCGAGGTGAACTAACTGTCGGGTTTTCATTTAGTGCTGGCTCTCCGTTATATTGTTATGATGGAGAGCAGAATTTGGTGCCGAAATCTGCTTTCAAGTACCACAGCTTTCCGACCCTGATCATGATGTATGTACACACGTTTTCTTTTGAAGGATCTAGCAGATTGAAGTCGGTTCGGGTTTCAGCAAACGCTGCAAGTAGGTATGATGAACCCGTGTCATTGTTCTGGGCATGCTCGTTCATAAGAGTGCACCTGGGCGTATGGACATAATGAACTAACATGAGCAATTTGATCGCTTGACGCACCACATCAATGTCTTAACCAATGATGACAAAATTTTCTGATCGTATTGAGCTCTAATTTTCCCTCTTTTTAATGACTTTGCCTCTCATTATGTAGATACATAGATGAATGATAAGAGTAGAGTTGAGTATGGTTTGGGTTGGGTTGGTCCAGCACATTTCTTAGAAATCAACTTGTACAGTGTTAGTTCTCAATTTTTGAGACCGAAGACTAGTCCAACCTTTTGTGTTTGGGAACTACTTTCCAAGGGGCTTTGGGGGGCTAAAGGCCTTTGGGCCAAAATGGAAGCGTTTGGGAACTATTTTCCAAGGGGCTTAGGGGGATCTTTAGCATTTGCAAATTTGAAAGCCCAAGGCAGGTCCTAGGCTGCCTTGGGCTTTCAACATTCTCAAAATGTCTTAGGTACCGTTCATGCTATTGTTCATCTTCCTTCTCCAATCATCCCGTTGATCAGAGACGAGCTTGAGAGGCCGGCGAGATCATAGCTGAGGTCGGCAAGGTCGTGGCGACCGTTACCAGCCAGTCGCGCGACCCCGGCGAGTTGCGGCGACCACTCGCGAGTCTCGGCGACCGCACGCGAGTCGCTTCACCGCGACCCAGCTCTGGGTCGTGCGACCTTAGGCGCGACCCAGATCTGGGTCACCAGAGGTCGCATGACCTCGCAGCGACTGGCGCGATCTAGATCTGGTTGCGAGATCGTGCGACCTCCGACGACTAGATCTGTTCGATAATAATCTCACAAAGCCTAACAAAGGGTTCAAAAGAATGTATATAAACTTGATTATTGGCGGGTTTCTTTGTATGTGTTGTCCGGAAAGAGGAGGACTCAATGATTATTCATTCGCCGGAACCATAAGTCAAAATTTTGGTAGATAGGGATCCTATAAAAACTTCTTTCGAGGAATGGGCCAAACCGGGTCATTTTTTTGATCAAATGACAAAACTTTCTTTGGATTCTGAATCTTTCTTCTTTAACCAATATTTCAAATATTCAAATCAAGAAGTTAGAATTGGTCAAATGATGTGAATATGATCAAGTTACTGCGAGGTCGAGTGACCTCCAGCGACCTAGATCTGGGTCGCGCCGGTCACAGCGAGGTCGTGCGACCTTTGGCGGACCTAGATCTAGGTCGAGCAACCTCCATGAGGGGCCGCTAAGGGTCACCTGACACTAGGCGGGTCTCGCCAGTCGTCTCTGGGGGCTGCCTGTGGCCGTTGGCGGCCACCTGCCTCGCCGGCGGCCGCCTGCCCTTGTCGGTCAATTTTTTATATTATTCTTTTGATAATTTTTTTTTTATCACCAAAGCTTTTGCAAATATAATTTCCCTAAACACTATTTTGCTCAAAGGTACTTTAAATGGGCTTTCAAATTACAATTTACCAAACACACTTTGCATTTTGGAAAATATTTTTAACTCAAAGGTCTTTGTATTTTCCTAAAGATTTTTTCCAAAAGCCTTTCCAAACGCACCTCTTATGGGTCCGGTCTGGTTCCAGGGTTAATTTGAAACTGGTCAATTATTTTTGTTTTATTTTTATATTCCTTGAAAGAACAAACATATTGCAATTTACATATCCATCAACAATGTGACATTAAGCAACCAAATTATGAATATCAATACAAATCAAATATAAATATAAAATAAGGTAATGATATAAATTTTGCACTTGTTAAAAGTACTAAATTGTAAAATTGAATACATAAGGTGAGCGACAAGGCAAGCCAACAGAGGCAAGCAAGCGAGCTAGGCTAGGGCGAGTGAAAAGAGTTGCTAATTCTTTTTGTTTTTTTTTTTATTTCGGGGTCGAATTAGGGTTGGGTTTCCTTATTCCTTCTAATTTACACGTCAACTAAATTGCGAAGAAAATGAGAGAAGGAGGTGTTAGGGTTTTGTTAGTGTGTGTTTATATATATATAGGATTGGTGAGAGTTAGATTAATTTTAAACTTTCAGGACCAAAAATCAACTCACATAGTGTAGGGTTTAAAGTTTCTATGACCAAAGGCCGACCTAGTCCTTCTTAGAACCGGGCTAAGATCGATCGGGTTGGGCTGGTCTAGGGTTTGGTCCAGGCTCAACTCTGGACCGATGCTCGGTATGATCAAGACAATTTACTATGGTGGAAGAAACTTCGAACTTTTTCTCCCAAAAAACTGCTTTTTTTTTTTTTTTTTTTTTTTTTTTTTTTTTTTTTGCGTTGAAGCAATTAGTAGGAGAGGGTGATTCTCTAGCTCTTTTTGTCCATCTTTATATTCTTGGTCTGAATTTTTTCGAACTTCTTTTACTAACGAACGGTGGAAGTTGTCTAAGATGGCACGAGCACTAGTTTTCTTAAATTTATCTGAATTAATTTGGTTAGAAGTCAAGTTTTAAGAGTTTAGGAGGTAAGGGGACGACCTTTCATCGTAGCATTTTGTCCAGCCTTGTCGGGGGCACCCGAAGTGGGAAACCCTGAATCAATCAGGACGACGCAGGAGAGGGGGACCGGGTCTCAACAATTGCGCGTTCCTAAGATCGTATGGAGAGACGAACCAGTCAAAGTGCACGCAAAGCATGCCTGATTGGCCCGACCGTTGAGTCGGAAAAGAAGAAAAAAATTGCGATGAAACTCGGAAAAACAACTCTTTTCAGACTTCATTTCGGAAGGAGTACGTGAGGTGGGAACACAATCGAAGTCCTGAGATTTGCCGGCTCAATCAGTCCTGAGATTATGTGAACATAATCGGTTTGATGTGCCGACACCATAACGCCAGAGTTCAATATCTCTCCCTCCAGGATCAAGATATTTGTGGGCCTATATTATGTGAAAAATATTATATTATCTTTTTAGTATATCGCCTCAATTGTTATTAAGTGTGTGTGTGTGTGTGTGTGTTTTTTTTTTTTTTTTAATGAGTACGTGACATAAACATTAAGTTCCGAAAAAGAATTTATGGGTACCGAAACCAACTGATAGAATTCATCTGGATATACGACATTGTAGCAAAGGCTGGCTTGTATATGCACTGCCATCAAAAGTTTTAGGACGGTAATGAAGAGCTTTGAAAGTTAAATTGGAACTTTGGCTTAAAAAGTTTCACAATAAAATCGAAAAATGAACCTTGTGAGATCCCTTTACAAACGATCAAAGCCTAGATTTGCCTATATAAAGATGATGCCGCCACTCGCTTCGATTTATACTGCGCTGCTTCCTAAGAACAGTGCATTTGCCGATTTCATCGTAGCAATGTGCTCAAGATAATATCAATTTGCGCTAGGATTCCGGTCCATCGCTAATTAGTAAAGCCTCTTGAATACACAACTAGAAAAAACTATATAGGAATGATCAAGTCTAGATTTGCTTATATAAAGATGATGCCGCCACTCGTTTTGATTTATGCCAAATTGTTTCCGAAGAATGGCTTGTCTACTAAGGATGATCGGTTCTAGGGTGATAGGTTCCAAAACTGTTACTTGGAACCTTCTCTATTATTATTGGTTCCCAGTTTTTTGACCCTTAAACCTACTTTGTTCGCCTGAAATCAATCTTGGAACCTATCCAAATTTTTCCAATCTTGTTCTAGGATTTACTTGAGAATCTATTTTATTCTTTTTTTCTTTTTTTGGTTTATTTTTTACAACAAAATAATATGAGGTTATGAGTAACAAAATAATTCAAAGTTTAAGATGGACAACATAAATCCCTATCCATCAAAAACAATATTCCATAAGATGAACATGTAATCATGTATAAAAAGTTCAAACACGTAGCATAATCCATACAAATTTAGAGGAAGAAAAAAGATTGATGAGGAGTTTCAAGAAAGAACAAAGGATGAAGGAGTCAAGAGCTTAGAATTTTGAGGAAAAGAAATTAGGATTTTGACTTTTCAATTTATAAAATCAGTTTTGAAATGAGTTCCAAAATAGTGCAATTTGACCCGGTTCCCAAGTGGGTATTTATTTGGAACTTGTTCCCGGACAGTTTCAAACGATTCCAAAAGTTTGGAACCTATTCCCGCATTGATTCCAATAGGAACTAGTTCTCGGACTTGTTTTTATGGTGGTTGGAATCAGTTTCGGGGTAGTACCGGTTTGGTTATACACCCTATCGTCTACAGATTTCATCATAGCAGCATGCTTGAAATAATATCAATCGGCACTAGGGTTTTGGTCCATTGCTAATTAATGAAGCCTCTTAAATATGCAACTAGAAAAACTATATAGAAGTGATCAACAAGCGTGGTAGTTTTCGAATTTGCTTGATTAATGTGAAAAGGAACTTGGGAACTTGGGAACTTGGAAGTCCATAACAAATCTATTCTAAAATTAATGGGGGTAGAGCCAAGGAAAGCATGTGGATTGACTTTTTCTCGTTCTTCTTTCGTCTTCTTTGTACACTTGCAATGGTGATCAGGTCCTTGGTCTGTCTTATCAGGCGATAATCTCTTCTTTGATAGTCTATTATCGGTAACAACTCCTCAAAACCTTTTAAAATCCGACTTTCCACGTTCAAAATTTTAAGTCAAATTAAAAGCAAAAGTAAGCAAGGATGCGCAACGCTCATCTTTGCCTGCACGCGTTCAACCGATTGAATTCTCCAATCCCACTGATTCTCGATCTGCCTAGCCACCGAAAAGGGACAGACAAAAGAAAAAAAAAAGGAGGAATATATTGCTACGGCATGTTACATCGTTTGTTTATGAGACTTATATGCTTATGACTTACGTTTGCCGTGTTCTTTGTATTGCTATCAAATCATCATCATGCACCCATCTTGAAATTTCCGACCTCGTATAAACAATCATAAGAAGTCGTAATCATCGTGGCTATAGTCAAATTTTGAGAGCTAATCAGGCTTTTCCTCTTCCCATGTGGATGTGATGCGCTAGGTTTGAATAGCCTCTTTTATTCTATGATATTTCTCATTCAACTCGGCTTAATTTCAGGGTTTTTGATAGGTGACTTGAACATGAGACTTGTCTTGATTAAAAATGCAATGAAAGCTCGCTGGACATCGACCACCGACGCAAACTTCAAAGTTTCAAACTTGTACTGCGATGACTCTCTGCCCTCACATTCCCCTAGTCTTCTCCATTTTTTTCCTTTTATGGACTGCTCTCCAATGGGTACTTAATAGCAAATGCAATCACCAAAGTCCAACCATTCTCAGTTGACCTTAAATAATATGTACATATATGTGTGTACACACATGAAATTAGATCTTTAATATGGGCCAAGTTTCAAGGTACGACAGCTGAACATGAGGTGCGACAAAAAGTAAGGTGGACTTCATGGATTTGGTATTGCATAACATATTAGTTGTGGTGGGTAAAGACCTTTCTCATTAGTGACGGCGCAAAATCCTGACGATGCACATGCATCTCCCAACACTTAAAAAAAGGGAAACACTAGGTCGAGTCGTCGTTTTCTTGGTAATCGAGCCAGGATTATGATAATCTACGAGATGCCACTCGTCGAAAATTTTGTGCATAATGACAGTGAAACTAGGGTTTACGAGATAGGCTTAGCCCTCCGGTTTTCATGTTGATCGGTGCGATTATTTTTGAAGGAACTTCTGGTCCCTAACGCAGCAGAAGTACAAAAGAATAAAAATGTGTAGCGAACTCCATGAAAGATGTGATATCAGCTCAAGGAGATCTACGGAGCTTGAAGTTATATTAAACCGTTGCTAAAAAAATAAAAATAAAAAATTTATGTATTTCTTTGATTGGTGAGATTTCTGAATAATAAAATGTATCGATAAAGATAAAGAAATGGATATCCACGACCAACCTCGTTGAGAATTGGAGTTTGAACATCTGTTAGAGCTCTAGACCTACAAGCACAACATTGGTTGTAGACCTACAAGTGTATCGAATGGAATTGACCCCATTAACACAAGATCCCTCTAGGCTACTTTCCTATACCATTTTAAGGTATATTCATAGACATTTTCATTTCGGTCCGCAATTATCTAGTTTATTAAGATTGGGTAAACATACACACCCTCCACTATTAGGGTTTCTCCTAAAAACTCAATTTATCCTTATGTGAATGGTAGGCAAGCCCATATTAGTTGGTTTCGAGAAGACTTCTTGTGAATATTATTTATATCTAAATGCTTGAACCGAGCTTTTGAATGATTGATGCATGATGAGATTGACGATATCATAATAAGATTTGTGTATTTTGTTGGGTCAATATCATTGAAAAACCAAACTAGTACCTACGACACATTTACCCAAATTTAGTTTTTCTTCTCACAAGGGACCTTGAATCCATACACACGACTTTCCAAAATAATATCCCAATATGGTGCTCCTATTCCAAATCTATCATCTATTAAGATGTTTACATGTCAACACTTGTGGATTTTACACATCACATTTGTCTTGCATTTATTCACCACGTGTGCTGAGTCTGCTGACACGTACGCACTTTAACGGCATATTAGGTGGAATGTTGACAGATGGTATATTTGGGTCAATGGTATCGCTTTAGGTTTTTTCGTGAGAAGAAAGTTGATGTGCTACCAATTTGAATTTTTGTTGCAGTGAGCTCTAGATAAATATGTTACGGAGGGTGTCCATTTGGACTTTTAATGATATTAATCTTATTGAATTTGGCACTTTATGGGACGTACATGGAGGGAGAAAGATAATTTATTTTGGATATGTCAAGACCAATGATACTAGAAATAATAAGGAAACGCTCGTGCTCTCCTTTTTCCAGTGAATGCTAGCCTAAATTTTTTAAACTAGGATTTAGGTCTAACGACCAGAGTACCAGCCTACCACCTCATGCCAAATCTGGTTATTATACGCAAAATGATTGCTTGCATCTCATTCATACAGACATCGGATTGTGCAATTGTCACATTCAACCCGACGTGCGACTGTACCATGCTTATCCAAATTGGACAAGTCAAACCACGTTTTCAGTAAAGCAAAGCATCAAATCTGTGCAAATCAGACAGCCAGATCTCGTGGGGTGTGACACTCGGCACAACCGTGTTCATGCTAGAATCCAGTTGTTTATTATGAAATTGATATGGTGCGAAACCCCAAAACCGAACCACATGGTTGCATGCATGCTCTGCGTGGCCTTGCGTGGTGCGACATTTTGCCTTTATTGTAACGACGATCCGCCCGTACCTTCGTCTTCTCCCCTCCTCTCCCCTAAGAGAAAAGAACCTCCTCCATCTCCGATGGCGGGCGGGTATTCGCAAGTTCGGAACGGCTCTGTTTCACCATATATAGTATTCTCACCAGAAGGGTTCTCCAAACTTTCGCGTATTCGGTTCGTCGAATACGGACAGTCGGAACGGCCAGGTCGGAGGAACGCCCGTTAAAATAATGAAAACGTTTTCTGCTTCGAACGTAAAATAATGCGATCTATCACGACGTATACATTGGGAGTAGGAGAAGAAGACAAAGTGGTCGGTCTCGCCCGCCGCCAAGTCTTGAAACTTCAGAGGCGGCAGGCGCTCTCCATTTTTGACGGACGCATAATCCTCCTCCTTTCCCCGCTGACAAATTTCCGGGTCCCGATCAACTGTATTGAAACAACAACTTAAAGGCATCATCTTCTCATGTCCTCCCTAGATTTGAGTTTGAATTTAGGTGAGGTTTCTTGATTGAGTAAAACCCTGCTGAAATTCTCGCTTAATAATAACAAAATTGTAAGTAAGATTTCGCATTCTGGATGTACTGGCGAAGTAAGGGATATAAAATGAATGGCCAAAAAAATGATGTGATCTATCACGACGTATACATGAAGAGTAGGAGAAGAAGACAAAGTGGTCGGTCTCGCCCGCCGCCAAGTCTTGAAAATTCAGAGGCGACAGGCGCTCTCCAATTTTGACGTCCGACGCATCGTCCTCCTCCTTTCCCCGCCGACAAATTTCCGGTCCCGATCAACTGTATTGAAACAACAACTTAAAGGCATCATCTTCTCATGTCCTTCCTAGATTTGAGTTTGAATTTAGGCGAGGTTTCTTGATTGAGTAAAACCTTGCTGAAATTCTCGCTTAATAATAACAAAATTTTAAGTAAGATTTCGCATTCTGGACATACCGGCGAAGTAAGGGATATAAAATGATTGGCTAAAAAATAGTTTGGCTAAAAAATAGTTCTTTTTTGCATTTTTTCCACTTGAGTTGTATCTTAAATTCAAGGTTACCGACTGAGACTTACCAACTATTATATGAAACCCTCGACTTTCTGGTTTCATTTACCAACTTTTTTGCTAATTAAATTTGCAACAGGGTTTTGGTCATCAATTATCATTTGAGTTATTTATTGAGGTTTATTTAATTTTTTTCAGATCATTAATTTTTTATTAAGTGGATATTCTTATTTGCCTTACTTATTAACTTTTTCTATGATTGAACTACCAATAATTCTGTATTACTAACTCTTATTTGGGGTTTTTTCCTTAATATAAAAATAAAAATACTAGCTTCTCTTATTATTAATAAGAGATATTTCTATTACTTATCAGCTTTTATTTAACTTTCTTACCAACACCATATATTTACCAACCATTATATGAAATTGCCACATTTATCTGGTGACTCCTCTTTATTCCCGATTAAGTGGCTCAATGGGAAAAGTTAAAAAAAAAAAAAACAAAACAAAAATAAATGTTGGAAAATAATTCAAATTAGAGTGCAACCCAAATTAATTGATTGATATTGAAAATAAAGTTGACAACATGTAATTAAGAAAGGCAAAAAGTTGTTAAAAGATAGAAAAGTTGTGGTAATTAAAAGAAAATGAACTTGGTAAGTAACTCAAATAATAGTTAAGTATTCCAAAATCAGTTTATAACTCAATATGAGAAAAGTTGGTGAGTCACTCTAAGTAATATGGACATTTTCTTTAAAAGGTTGGTAAACATAAGTTACCAAGAAATGCGAATAAAAGATTATAAATGACCAGAAAAGTTGGTGAGTGGTGCTAATTTAGGTCGGTAACTTCTAAAAGAGTGAGTAAATACGAAGGGTTAGCAACCAAGGCAAATAAAAATTGATAGCTCAAAAGAAAAGTTAGTAAATTAGAGACTAATTAAAAATTGGTAAGTAACTCTAACGAAAATTGGTAATCTAAATTTAATGGCTAATCTAGTGAAAAAAATTGGCAAATCACTCGAATTTAGGTCAATATTTTCTTATAGAGTTAGTAAATGTGAAGCATTGATAAGCTATGCACAAAGAAAAAACTGGGAACTTGGTATAAAAATTACTACTTTGCAAACTATTAACAAAATTTGGTAATTTCAGGAACACGTCTATAAGTTACCAACACATTACATGAATCATATTTTCTTACCATTTTTTTCTGGCACTTACAATACTTAGTGAAATTTATCTGAAAGGAAAATAATCCTTGCTTTTTGGTGTGAAACGATATAATACGGATGTTTTAAAGCAACAATCTTTGTCTCAATGCTGAGCATAGGTACCACAATGTTCAATGGGTCCATTTATCCTTGTACCTAATTAACATACATAATTTATGACAAATGCGATTTAATTTTTTTCCCAACGACCAACAACTAAAGAAAAAAAAATTCCCATTGTTGTTAATCCCAAAGTGTAAGTAACTTATCCGAGCAAACTGCATCAACTACGTCCCATTTGATCTTGTTGCAAATTATTAATCACGCATTCCTTGTTTATAACAAAGAATCTTAGCCCGAAAAAAAAAAAAAAAAAAAAAATCTTGGAAGGAATTACAGAGGCTCCTAATCATGTTCGCACCATACATTAGTAACGAAGATCCAGCTAATTAATTCTGCGATCCAACAGTCGGACAAAGCTTCCCCGTCGTAATCAACATTAAACCTTGTTTGGTAATTCACCGCAAGTTCACAAGTCCTTGTCATGAGCAAATCTTGAAAAAGAAACTAATGACATCTATGTGGGATTCCATCATACCACCAACGCCGGATTTTGGCAACCAAGCAAAAAGAATTGGGTTCTTAGTGCATTCAATTTGACTATGACTAGAACATTATCTAGTCTTCGCTGATGAAATGGTCTTAGTGGCGTGCTTTCTATTCAGTGCTCACCAACTGAGCATGATTAAGGCGGAGATTTCAATCCGGTCCCTCTCTCTCCAAGACGAATTGTCACCGGAAAGGGCGTTTGCAGAGAAAAGCAACGAGACGAAAAGCTTCTCTCAATTCGCCCTGCCCTGCTCCGTCGGCACAGTTCCGATGACGGGGTGGTGGAATGCATTAAAAAGAATTTCCAAATTCTTTACATCAAACGCGCTGTTCTTTTCCTCAAAAAATTTAACTCGATTTGATTCCAAATGTAATGTCTCTTTGAAAAGAATAAAACCTAAGGCGGGTCAGCGACGGAAACCAACAGTAGTTTAACCCTACCGCGGCACGCGGGAAGTATGATGAAACACCAGTCAAGAATTTCCTCCACTAGCGACGGGAATTTAATAATCGTTTTCTCCGCCTTCAGGGGCTTTTCACCAAATGACATTATCTCCAAGCAAAGCAAAGAAAGAGAGAGAGATTCTCCAAGGCGTAACTTTCTAGGGTTTGAAACTCATCGCGTGGAATCGAGCGCTGCCGGTCCACTCACGACCTTGAGACAGCATATAAAACGTCGTGCTGCAGGAGTCGAGCGCCATCCAATCTTGACCCGGGGGGGCGTAGGTGGTGGGCCGTCACGTGGAGATGAACGAGGAACAGGACAAGAACACTGCGAAATCAACGCCCCGTAAAGGTTAAATTTCCAAACCTTCGCCGGAATGATCCGCTCGAACGCCCCACTACTGAAAAGGAGGTCAAGTCAATCGTGCATGCCACATGCCAAACGGCGAGAGGAAGGGTCGTCCGAAGCTTGCAGCAAGGTCAAGTCTGAGGTACTCAGCAGTCGGCGGTCAACATCGCTCCCTCTTTGAAAAACTATCTTTTATGCCCCTATACAGTTGCCAAGGGAACGCTGAGGGGGAGAATAAGACAAGCGCAGCCAAAGCACGACGCTTACATAGAGTTCAGGGCGGAGAGTTATAGTTTTGTATCTCAATATGTCGCGAGTTTTTTCTTTTCGTTTCATTTGATGCGGATCGAACTCCACGGTAGATTAAGGTCCGGATAGTACCTCATCAGTTTTATGGATTTCTCGAGATGCATAACCCAGAGATAGAGCGAGCGGTTCGAACAAAGGATTGCTAGCACTCAACGGACGATCAAAATTTATATCATGTGCTTCATCGGCACGTACGATGAATTTTCTACTTGACCTATTAAGCCAAACCGCTAGTGTCGTGGGTTCTCATTAGAAAGTCCACGTATCTATCCTTTTGGGAAGAAATATTTGACATTACAGAAAAAGTTAGAAAGTAGGTGAGATATAAAGCTTATTTAATGAGATTTATTCACTAACTCCATCTTTTGAGTCTTGCACTTTGATGCGTGCAGGACTCGTTTAACTCTAAAGGCAACCACCTCTTTAAATTTATAATAATTAATGAAAAATGGATCTCTAATCAGAAATTTTGGTCGGAAAGTATATACAGAATTTCTGTTGACTTCACCCTTTTATTTGATGGTCGAGCAGATATCTTCTTCGGTTGTGTGGTAGGCACCGACTAGGAAGTAACATGATCGGGCTCCTCATTATCTGCACCAAATATTGGTTTTCTTCATCAAGCCAGACTGATTTAAAGACCGTGTGTGAAGCCGAAAATGAGATGATATAAAGTAATGCTCCATTAAAGAAGCTTGCAAAGTATTATGATAATAGCTACAGATGAGAGTTTGAACGAGTGAATTTTATATAATATCTACCACAATATTTCGTATGACTTTATGAATCAACGTCTTGTATACTTTATATTATTTATTAAAATAATTGATGCCCCATTTAGAACGAGATACGACTTTAATCATCTAATGGCCATGTTTTTTCTCCAACTTTACACATATGCAAACTTTCGTGCTCCTAATATTTTGTCAGTGAATTTAGTTAAGAAAGAAATAAAGTAGGGTAGCCAATACTTTCTGGTAGTAATATTAAAATATTTAGATATCTCTTCTTTTTTTCCAAAGAAAATGAAATCAAATATGCATAATTAAAATTGAAATTGAAATAAGAGGTAATATCCTAAATATCTCTAAGAGATATCTAAATATCCTAATATTGCTAACACTTTGATTGTCCCAACCTTTCCCTTTATCTTTTTTCTTGTGCATTATTGTCATGTTTAATTCATGACTATCATCAAACAAAGAAACTTCATAAAGATATGGTCCATCATCTAATCAAGAGCCTGAGATTCATCTCCATCAGCAGCATTTGATCTTGAACACGTTTTTTCTTTTATTCTTTAATTGTTCATTTATCTATTTTTGTTTTGGGAGTGAAGGTGTTGATTACTCTGCCGCATAGATGCATGTAAAATCTTTGTATAGATGAAATGCACATTTTCTGTCAATTCTTGCAAAATATTAGATGTGATTATATTGTCATGTTTGACTTGATAATGAGATTTGCACATTGTGGATTTAGAAAATAAAGACACTACTAATGAATGTGACCAAGGCATTTATTGTCGAAAAGCTAATTGAGAAATACTTCAGTTTTCAATGCGTGCATCGACAAATCTAGAGTAGTTCTTTATTTCTAAGGCATTAAGATTGCCTGGTATTAGGTTTTACTATCATGCAAATGAATTTATGTTGAGATTTGGTCTTTATCGGCTTAAACTATCGACGGAACCGAGCTTATGATATGTGTTTGAGATTCAAAAACTCCAGCTCGAAGAAATTATCTCGAATTATAATTATGCTAGTTATATCATATAAGATGTTCACATGTTGCCCAAGATAATTAACAACTAACACATCTACACGTTGAAAATGTTCAGTCTGATAAATGATTGGGAATTTCACGACTGCGCATGATGTTCTCGACAGGAACCAACGATCTCGATTTAGTTCGAGGTGCTGTATCATTCCAGCTGTGATCTCGCCTTATGAGGACAAAGATGCAAAAAATGATTTTGACCAGTGCCGACTTGTCCTGCTGTGGACGGCGGTACAGTTGAAGATATCAATGGCTCAAAAGCAAAGGAAAAGACAAAGAAGATGATCAATGCATGGAAGACCAAATAACGATATTTGTCTCGCATGCAATTACATAGATACCCTTTCTTGTCTCCAATAGTTACTCAAAATTAGAGTCCCACTACCCACGAGCTATGCTCCAACCAAGTGCCGATTCCTGGCTCTCGTTGCGCTATAGAGAACCGGCAAAAGTTAGGAAAAACAAAATAGTGCCAACGTTATTTAAGTGCCTTTTCATATGCTAGTGTAGATTTTTAAGGTTGGAATTTCTAATATTGTGGCAGAAATAGGTCTTATCACACTTTATTTGACACGTGGGGTGCCCTTTCGTCAAATTGGGCGTGTCGTTCTTAATTCAGCTTACGCGTGAGATGGGATGTTATGTTACACGTCGCTTATTCATTCCACGTCATTTATTTATGGGGTTCTAATAACTTAAACTTTTTAGTTTGATGTGCTAACGAGGATCAAGCAAAGTCAATTTAAAAATAAAAAATAAAAAAGCAATGCTCGTGCTCGAAAATGAAAAACTCAATCCCGGGAGGATGTTCAGCAGATCCTGGTGAGAATAAATCTCACCCAGACAGAGCCAGAAGGACAGGACGAAAACTTTTAAAGAAAGAGGAAACAGTTGAGAATGCTTAAGAGCCAGAAGGACAGGACGAAAACTTTTAAGGAAAGAGGAAACAGGTGAGATTGCTTTACTCTCTCTCTCTCTCTTAAATTATTATTTGCCACCGACGACCTATTCTTTTTGGCCTTTTGAAATCGCAGCTTATGTTCAACAGTGGCTACCTATACTTTCGGCTTTTAATTTGATACAAGACAACGGGGCCATTCCACCACTTATTCCATGTTATGTCCCATAGTGACGTGTTCTCGGTTCGTCCAAAAGATCCAAGCCAGCAGCCTTCCTAGGTTTAAGGGTGAATTTTTTTGACTAGATAAAACCTTGCTGAAAGTCATACTTAATAGAAATAAATTTTGAGTAAGGTTTCACATTCATTCACTCCATAGACAATCAAAGAAAGGGATATAAAAAGTTTAGCCAAAAATAGTTGATTCTTTTTTTCTTTGTTTTTTACCATCAACTCATATTTTAAGTTTAGGAATCCATTATTTTTTTTTGGGATTCGGTGATTGTCGACTCCCAAAATAATTGATTCTTCAAGGGATGCTCTCGGACAAAGCCACCTTCAGGGCCTTTGTGCTCTTTGTTAGGCGACGGAAATGGGTAAGATTTCACATTCATTCACTCCACATACCATCAAAGTGAGGGATACAAAATGTTTGGTAAAAAATAGTCGGTTCTTTTTTTCCTTTTTTTTTTCTTTACCATGGATTCGTATTTTAATTTTAGAGTTCCCAATTGTTATACGAAATCCTTGGCTTTCCTATGTCATTTACCGAATTTTCGCTAATTAAATTAGCAACAAGTTTTTTGTTATCAGTAATTATTTGAGTTGTTTATCGATATTTATTTGGATATTTTAGACTTCTAATTTTTTTTTTTTTTTTTAATTGAATGATTATTCTTGTTTGCCTTATCTAACTCCTTTCTATGATTAAATAAACAATTTTTTTTTTATTACTAGCTCTTATTTATTTTTTTTTTTTTTTAATAACTTCTCTCTCTATCTCTCTCTCTCTCTCTACAGTAGAGTCTTCTGTTATTTATCGACTTTTATTTAACTTTCGTACCGACCAACACCATATATTTACCGAGCATCTTATGAATCGCCACATCCATTTGGTGGCTTCCTCTTTTTTCCCCGTTAAGTGACTCGATATAAAAGTTAATAAACTAAAAAAAACATGAATACATGTTGGAAAGTAATTCAAATGAGAGTGTAATCCAAAATTAGTCGATTGATGGATTGCTGAGATTAAAGTGATAACGTTGAATGAAGAAAAGTAAATAGTTGGCCAAAGATAGAAAAGTTGTGGTAATAAATGAAAAGTAAACTTGATAAGTAACTAAAATAACAGTTAAGTAGCTCCAAATTAGTTGATAACCCATTCTGAGAAAAGCTGGTAAGTCACTCTGATTAATATTGACAATTTATTTAAAAAATTGTAAGGCATTACGCGTTAATTTAGATTGGTCACTTCTAAAAGAGTGAGTAAATACAAAGAGTTAGCAACCAAGGCAAAGAAAAATTAATAACTCAACAGAAAAGTTAGAAAGTTAAAAGAAAAATTAAACATTTGTAAGTAACTCTAATGAAAGTTGGTAGTCTACAACTAATGATTAATTTAATGAAAACTTTTTGAAAAATCACTTGAATTTAGGTCACTAATTTCTTATGAGTTACTACATGTGAAGCATGCATAACAAAATTTGGTAACTTCATGAGCGCATCGACAAATTACCAACAAAATTGACCATTAGTTTTCAACACTTGCGATAGTCATTGGAATGTATGTGAAAGGGATATAACCGTACTTTCCGGCATGATACGGCTGTTGTATAACACAACAATCTTTAATGCTGAGCCAAGGTACTGCAATGTTCAATGGGCTCACCGTCCTCGTACCTACCTTAAAAAATACATAATTTTTGACAAATGTAATTTCATTTATTTTCAGTCAAAATCACCGACAACGAAAGAAGAAGACAGAAAAAAAAAGAAGTTGTTCTCTCTGTGGTTTAATCCCAAAGTGAAGCTAGCCTATTGGAACTAAATACATTAGCTTTGTCCCTAGTGATCTTGTTGGAAAAAAGAATTAATTCACACATTCTTTGTCTATATCAAAGAATCTTAGCCGGAAAAAGAATCTCTTGGAAGCAATTACAGTGGCTTCTAATTGAGCGAAACCCCCGGAACAGTTTGTAAACTAATGAAGGATTTAGTCATGTCCACGCTACACATTAGTAACAAAGGGCAGATGACTTAATTATGTGTTCACAAGTCCTTGTCATAAGCAAATCTTTAAGGAAAAAAAAAAAAAAAAAAAAACCAAAACTAGTGGCATCTATCTTATTCAGTCGTACCACCCCCCCACCGAATTTTTGCAACCGAGCAGTAAAATTAGGTATTAGTGCATTCAATTTGAATATGACTCGACATTATCGAGTCCGCCTAATAAATGGTCTTGGTGGCAAGCTCTACTCCCCAACCAAGCATGATTAAAGGAGGAAATTCCAATGTGGTCCCTCCTCTTTCCAAAGATGAATGTTGCCGGAAAAACGGATCCGCAGAGAAAAGCCATTAATTATGTCCGTATTGCGATAGGAGATCCGGGGTACCAGACCTGGCCGGATACCATACCATATCCGAATACTCCGTCGCCTCATCCCAACGAACCATACGTGCCCCTTTCTCGGCCGTCGCCGCCTAAACCCGTCGTGGCTTGCTCCGACTCCACTCGCTCAGGGATCGTCCGCATGCAATAGAAGAGTTCGCAAATTCTTTTATATCAAACAATCTGTTTTTTTTATTCCTCCAGCGTGGTGTACAAGACGGGCGATGAAACGCCAGTCAAGGGTTTCTTCCACCAACTACAGAAATCTAAAAATCTTCGCCACTGATGGGTTTTCACCAACGACAACATCTACGTTCGAAAGCGAAGCATTATAAAAAAGATTCTTTAAGCATAGCCTTTTTAGGGTTTTGATCCCATCGCACGGGGGCGAGTGCTGCAGGTCCACGCACGACTCGAGCCGAGCATTTAAAACGCCACGTTAACAGGTGTCGAGCGCCCTCCAATCTTGACCACGGGGGGCGTGGTGGGTTTGGTGCCCCCACATGAAGATGACGGGGAGCAGAAACGAAAGGAAACCGCTCGAAATCAAACTTCATAATTGGTAAGTAGGTTCAACTTGGTTTGTTACAATGACTACCTTTCAATATGGAAGAAAGAGATGAAAGAGAGAGGTAAGGAGTTCGAATCTTTACATTTTCAAGAGCGTTAAGATGTTGACGATTTAGTTTCAAGTATGGGTTTCGATTCCCACGCTCTACAAAAAGGTAGGGCAAAAGTCTAAAAGTGAGAATTAAAGTAGAAATAAATAAGATCGATAAAAATAAAAACAAAAAATGATAGGTAGGTTCTACTGCTCCCGGTACTTTGACCGCTCTCGTGCAACACGCCTCCAACGAGGGTGGCGGGGTGGCGGGGGCAGGTCGGTCAAGTCAACCGTGCATGCCAGCGGGAGAGTTAGTATGGTACGAACTCGCGAGGTCAAGCCTGAGGCACTCAGCATGGCTCCCTCCACGATCCGCATCCTCGAGTCAAAAGCGAACGAAACATCGACGACCTTAACGCACTTTGCCCGCGCATCCGGCGACAAAAAGCGGGATCGGAAAAGCTAACTTTATGGCCCCTCCCCTCCCCTCCCCTCCCTAAACAGTCACTAGGGCACGGTGGGGAAGACAGAGACAAGCGCGGTCAAAGAATGAGGCTTGTGAAGAATTCGGGTCGCGGTCCACAGCTTGGAGCTCCCTCTTTCGATTGCGACAGCGCGGGAGGGCATCATCTGGCCAGGGGATAAAAGAGCAAGAAATGTCGATCCATATGCGTCTGGCAGGGGTTACCGCGGATGAAATTCCGCGATAGATTAAGGTCCGGATGATACCTCATGAGTTTTACGGGTTTCCTGAGATGTTCGAGCCGGAGATAGAGTGAGCAGTTTGGACAAGGGATTTGCCGACACTCGGGCGACACGATCGAATTTATATCACGCGCTTAATTGGCACATGCAATGAACTTTGCTTCTTAGCCATTAAGGCCGTCTCCAGTGTCATTGGTAATTATTAGAAAACCAACGTGCTTTTTGAGGAAAAATTGAAATTGCGGAACAAGTTGAGGAAGTACGTGAGATAAAAAGCTTATTTTATGAGATTTCTGCGCGAGAAATTATTGTATAAATGCAGGTCTAATTTTCCATATGCTTGTTCCGTGGATTTATTCACTACATTTTTTGAGTCTTATACACCAATGCGACCACCTCTATTAATTTATAATAATAAATGAAAATGATACTTGAATCAGAAATTTTATAAGCTTCTTCTTCTTCTTCTTCTTCTTAATTAACCCGTGTGATGAATTTTGCTTCTTAGCCATTAAGGCAGTCTCTAGTATCATGGGCAATCATTAGAAAATCAACGTGCTGTTTGAGAAGAAAAAATGAAATTGCGGAACAAGTCGGGGAAGTGCGTGAGATAAAAAGCTTATTTTATGATAATTCCACGCGACAAACTGTTGTAGAAAAGCAGGTTTGATTTTCCATATACTTGTTATGTGGATTTATTCACTACATTTTTTGGAGTGTTATACGCCAATGCAACCATCTCTATTAATACCACTGCCTGCGGTGGCCCAGTTGGATAAGAGCTCCCATGACCCTTTGCTAGAGGAGAGGAGAGGAGAGGAGTTCGAATCCCACTGGTCGCACGGAATCTTAAGTGCGACGTCGGGATGGTGGGTCCTCCGCTAGCGTCGCCTCAGGGTTTACCCCCCGTTATCCCGGGCCTGTCGGGCTGTCCGTGTTGGTACGGTGCGCGGGTTCCCTGAGTCATCAAAAAAAAAAAAACCATCTCTATTAATTTATAATAATAAAGGAAAACGGTACTTGAATCAGAAATTTTATAAGCTTCTTAGTTGTGTGGTAGATTCCAATTAGGAAGTAACTTTATTGGCTCCACATTATCTGCACCAAATATTGGCTCTCTTCATCAAGCTAGACTGATTTAAAGAGCATATATGAAGCGGAAATTGTGACAACAGAAAGTAATGCACCATATATCAAAAGAAGCTTACAAACTATTACGATGATAACTGTAGGTAAGATTTTGAAAGAGCGTACATATTCAATACCCATTATGAGTATTTCGTACGACTTTATAAATCAATCTTATATACTTTATATTATTCACGAAAATGATTTATGTCCCGTTTAGAACGAGAAACGACTTTAATAATCTAATGGCCATGTTTTTTCTCCAGCCTTAGACGTATGGAAAACTTTCGTGGTCCTAATTTTTTATCAGTGAATTTAGTCAAGACAAAAAGAAAAAACTAGGGTAGCCATTACTTTCATTGTCCCAACGCTTCCCTTTGTCCTTTTTCTTGCGCATTTTGTCACGTTTATTTTATGAATATCATCAAATAAAGAACTTTAGAAAAATACGGTGCGTCATCTAATTAAGAGCCTCAGATTCAGCTCCATCATCAGCACTTGATTTTGAACACATTTTTTTTTTCTTTTCTTCTTTATTTGTTTATTTTTTTACATTTGTTTTGGGAGTGAGGATGTTGATTACCACGCGGCGAAGATGCATAGAGAATCTGTATATACATGAAATGCACATTTTCTTAGAATTCTTGCAAAATATCAGATGTGACTATATCGTCTTATTTGAAATAAAAGTGAGATTTGTATAGAGTTAATTTAGAAAATAAAGAAACTATTAACGAGAATCACCAATATATTTGTAGAATAGATAGTTGAGAGATACCTCAGTTTTCAATGCGTGCATATTGACTATCCTTGAGTTTTCCTTGATTTTTAAAGCATTAAGGTTGCCTGGATTTAGGTTTTACCATCATGCAGCTGAATTTATGATGACATCTGGTATTTATTGGCTTAAACTATTGACAAAACTAAGCTAGTAATATGCGTTTCAGGCTCCTTAACTCCCCTCCCCCTCTCCCTCTCCCTCTCCCTCCATAAAATGAGATTCAAGATTTGAAGAGATCACTTAAGAAGATAATTGTGCTAGTCATATGTTATAATGTGTTCGCATGTCGCACGAGAAAATAAACACGTAAAAACATTTGTATATTGAAAACGTTCTGTTTGTCAAATTTTGGCGGTTTCACACGATGCTCCGAGCCGACCCGACAGTCTCAATTTTGTCCGAGATGCTTCGCCATTGTAGCTATGATATTTCCTTACGAGGATAAAGCTGCAAAAGATGATTTTGACCGGTGCCCATTTATGTTGGCGTGTACCGGGGGTACACAGTTGATCATACCGAGGGCTTAAAAGCAAAGAAAAAGAAGAAAAAAAGGTGTTCAATGTATCTACTACCAAGATAAAGATATTTGTCCCGCATGGAATTACATAGATACCCTTGTCCCCGAATAATACCCAAATGTATAGTCCACCACCTACGAGCTTGCTTCCAAGTAAGTGCCGCCTCCGGCTTTGGCCCAAGACCACCAAGAAGAGGTTTAGTAAAAATAAAATAAAATGGTGCCAACGTTATTAAAATGCTTTTCTACATGCTAGTTCAAATTTTTATGTCAAGCTTTCTAATATTGTATCGGAGATAGTTCATATTCTAGTATTTCGCAAGTAAGAACCCTCCGTTTATTGAATATGTGCTGCTCTTAATGCCGCTTGAACATGGGATGGGGTGTCATGTCCCACGCCATTTGTCCATAGAATTTTGTATTATGTCATTTCTCACATCGATTATTTGCTGGATCTGTATATTCTTTATATATGTATATACTTTATTTAATGATTTAAATTTTTGAGTTTGACTTTTTTACATGCGTCACCTAGCGAATCGATTTTAAACAATGTATATATATATATATATATATATATATATATTTTTAATTATTTAAATTTTTGAGTTTGACATTTTAACATGCCTCACCTAGCGAATTGACTTTAAACAACGAGATGAAAGAAAATTGAAAGAAAAGGGAAACAGATGAGATTGCCTTTATCCCTCGTTAGTGGCCTTTCTTTCCATGCATCATGGAGGGTCAAATAGCTGCGTTTCGCTCGGGCTCTCTGCATTAGATTCCTTTTTATCCTTTTCTCATCTTCTTTTTTTTTTTTTTAATTATCAGTTGCCACCAACGACCCTTTCTTTTTCCCTCCTTTTGAAAAATCGCAGCTCATGTTCAACAGTGGCTGCCTATACTTTCGTTTTTTAAATCGATACTGAGCTCGAAAGTGTTCCCAAAGCGCCGCAAGAAGGGGCCATTTTTACTGCTGATTCCATGTCGTGTCCCGTAGCAACCTCTTCTAATATGTCCAGAGTATCCAAGCCCCCATCGTGCTCACCCCGGTGCTTCCTCGCTTATATAAAGGGTGTTCCCCGCTTCTTCGCTATCTCATCACTCTGAAAACCACGCGCACCGGAGGGTCCCTCTCTCTCTCTCTCTCTTCACTGTCCTCCTCCGTTTTCTTGCTGGTGTCCTGAGGGTGAGAGGAAGTTCCGGCTCGATCTGTCGGAACCCTAGTCCTTATCCACTCGTACGTTCGCTCCTCTCTCTCTCTCTTGATCTCGATCTCGAACGGAGAAGTGCATGAAGAAGCTCCTGCTTGAGGTGTTAAGAGAACGTTGGGCGGTATCTGATTGTCTTGAGGGTTGTGTGTAGGCCGTAAAAGTTGTAAAGGGGACGCAAGAAGAGCGAAGATGTGGAAGCTCAAGCTTGGAGAGGGAGCGAACGACCCCTACCTGTTCAGCCTGAACAACTTCGTGGGGAGGCAGACATGGGAGTTCGACCCGGAGGCCGGGACCCCCGAGGAGAGGGCCGAGGTCGAGGCCGCCCGCCAGAACTTCTACAACAACCGCTTCAAGGTCCGCCCCAGCTCCGACCTCTTCTGGCGCTTCCAGGTATATATACTCTCTCTCTCTCTCTCTCTCTCTCTCTCTCTTCGAGCCGCGCTTGTGTGCACTTGGTGCACATGCCTTCTTCGTTTCATCGACGACGACGGCGATCTAAGCGTCGGGATGCGTATCAGCGGATAATCTTTCGTTCCATTCGCTACTACCATCGAAAACATTTTCACATGATTCACATCAATTTCGTGTGCCCTTCTCTTGATATCATTAGTACGAGACCACACCAGATCACTGGAAAATTCCACTTTCTTCCCTAGTGGTGAACGCATGAAAGCAGTATCGATCTCCGATGAACGAGATCGTTCGCTTTTGATGTTTGCCTTCCCCTGGAGTTCCTCTCTTTGGCTCTCTCTCTCTCTCTCTCTCTTTCTCTCTCTCTCTCCATTGGCTTGTCAGTATCGCGACATGAATGAGCGGGCCAGGACGTCACCTCGGTTCGACGAATGGCCAGCCAGCCTCGAGGACTTATACACGATCAAGACCTTAGATAGCTACCCTCTTGCTTATCCTTAGATCGCCTCAATTATGTCTTCACAACTTTCCTTTCGTATCTTCTCCATTTGTTGTTCGCGGGATTTTCCACCGATCCGCTCGATCCGAACGAGATCGAGAGCCTAGTCGGAGCAACATGACTTAGAAGTATGCATGCTCTGCATATCGTAGCACATCATCACACGTCTATTTCCATTTATGTTCCGGAGCCACGTACGGCTTCTCGAGTTCTTAATCTATCTTTGCGACAACATGCGTGGGGCGGGGGACGATACTGTTGAGCTCATTAATTTTGCTGGCTCCACGCACGACCTATATAGGCGGTGAGGAGCTAAACTTTATTGGGAAAAAATCCAAAAACCTTAGAGAATTATCATTTCCTTTCGTTTTCTTATATCATGTTGTCCGTCCACATCAATTCACTAATCAAATAAGGTCCCCGAAATTTGAATGGTCAGATGAATCCAAGCTTAACTTATCGTACCATTAATGAACAAATTTCCACAAACGTAATTATAAAATGTACCGTGACATATGGTATCACATTTTTTGCTTATACCACTATGGCAATGGCCCATGAGATGTCGTTAGGTTTCTGGGATAGCTAATTTGTCCCTTAGGATTTGAATTTCCAGTGAAGTGCATGAACAGTCTGGTCATTTTGATCGAGTCGCCAACGATGGCTGGATGAGTAGAATTTCCACAAGCTTCGTGCATCACGTTTTGTCCGCACGTCAATTTAGACAAAAGAAACTCGCTTTCTGATGTTGGCCTGCAAAACCCTAGTTGGTAGGTGTCCCAAATCAATAAACAACCGGAAAAAAAAAAAAAAAAAAGAAGGAAAAAAGGAAAAGAAGATATGGTGCTGCTTGCCAAGCTGTAATAACCCCGACACCTATATCGCCAGGGATATTATATTAACATATTATATTAACATATTCGTGTCATGTCAGGTGCTTTCCATTTCGAAACTGTGATGAATAATATAGCATGATAAGTCAAAGGTAAAATGATCCACACATTCGACACGTGCCCCCTTGTCTTTCCTTTTCTGTCTTCAACACTGCACCGCGCTGCTCCTCTTCTTCGAAGTCACGACATGCAGGAAAAAGCAGCCCGCTCGCCGGTCGGACGTGGAGTCCTCGGCGCAGTTGCCCGATCTCCCCCCGCATCCGCATCGTTTTCGCCGCGATCCTTAAGAAAGCGATGGAGTGGGGGGAAAAAGATCGCCGTCGTCTTTTCGGGTGACTTCCAGCAAAGCAGCACCACGCGAGCCGGTCCGATGTTCTTGTCCCGTCTTGTTCGGCGACATAAGCTTTTGACTTCCTGCAACACCCCCTCTCTCCTTTTGTCCGCACGAAAAGAAAAGAGACCCGAGTCTTCCGGACGCTCGCGTCCTCCCTCCCTTCGTTCACCAACCGACAGTTCTTTACTTGTGCGAGGAGTCCCTTGTTCCTGTTCCTGGATATTGCTCTTGTCTTCTGAACGTGGTCTGAAGAAGGGACAAAAGCAGAACGAGTGCAGAGATTAGAGAACTAGGATTTGGGATTTGGCTGTCGGATCATCACTGTTTTAAACAGCGTCAGCACAAAAATTTCACCTTGGACCTTGATTCTTGAGTGGGACCGGGTTGGATTTTAGGACATCCGACGGTCGAGATTCGGTCCTGTAGTCATCTGATTAAGCGATGACGTTGTCTTCTGCACTGCCCTGTGCTGGTCGTCCGTTGACTTTCTGACTTTTTTAGACGTCCGCTTAATTTGGCCCCCACCTTTTTTTTTTTTTTTTTTTGCAGTTCCTGAGGGAGAAGAACTTCAAGCAGACGATCCCTCCGGTGAAGATCGAGGATGGCGAGGATATCACCTATGAGAAGGCGACCGCGGCCGTGAAGCGGTCCGTCAGCTTCTGGTCTGCTCTGCAGTCCAGCCATGGCCACTGGCCTGCCGAGAACGCCGGCCCCATTGCTTTCTACTTCCCTCCCCTGGTGATTATCCTGTCAGACTGACTGACTTTTTAGATCGAACGATTCGTGTCGTGACGTAGTAATTTTTGGTTTTTTCGTTTTGATTGTTCATTGTGATGATCGAAGCTGCGGTTTGCGATTTGCAGGTCATGAGTCTCTACGTGACTGGACATCTGAACAACGTTTTCCATGCCGAGCATCGCAGGGAGATCCTCCGCTACATTTACTACCATCAGGTAACGTCGAACATCCTTAGACCGATCCAAACCGAACCGCCTCTGCTGACGAGGTTAAAGCCGTTAGATGCGGGTTGTGACTACGTTACATTAAGCTGGATTTTGCTGAAAATGATCGTGTGTACGTGTTGCAGAACGAAGATGGTGGCTGGGGACTGCACATTGAAGGCCACAGCACGATGATCGGGACGGTCCTCAACTACGTCTGCATGCGTCTTCTCGGTGAAGGGCCCGATGGAGGCCTCGACAATGCCTGTGAGAGAGGGAGGAAGTGGATCCTCGACCACGGCAGTGCCACCAAAACCGCCTCCTGGGGAAAAACTTGGCTCGCGGTACTTTCAAATTGCTCAATCATGATTAGATCTTTAACGACTTTGTTCCGTTTGAGTGAAATGCATGATGGCATTTTGTTCTTTATTTTGATGGTTGGACTTGGATATCTTTCTTGTAGATCATTGGTTGTTATGAATGGACTGGAACCCACCCAATGCCCCCAGAGTTTTGGGACTTCCCTTCGTTCATGAGTCCGGGTAAGCAATTTGCTCCGCTTACTGCCCGGATGAGCTTTCTTATACTCTGCCTCTGACCAGAGGATCCTGTTTCCTCTGTTTGATGCCAAATTGGCTTGTCGCGTAATCTCTATTAAGGCTTGCTGGTTCTGACTTTCGTTTGCGTCGTAACCTCTATTGCAGCACAAATGTTCTGCTACTGCCGTCTGACTTACATGCCCATGTCGTATCTGTACGGGAGAAAGTTTGTTGGTCCAATCACCCCTCTCATAAAGCAAATCAGAGAAGAAATCTACTATGAGCCTTATGATCAAATCTCGTGGTGGAGAGTCCGCCACTCATGCGCAGCAGTAAGTTCGACGGATCACTTTTTTGTTAGATGACCATATTGTGATGTCATAGCGTGGGTTCTGAAAGGATTGTGACGGCGATTTCAGGAAGATGCACACTATCCTCACACGAGATTGCAAACCCTCATGTGGGACACTCTCTACTTTGGCACCGAGCCTCTTCTCAATCGGTGGCCATTCAAGAAGATCAGGGATATTGCCATTAAGAAAACGATGGAGCACATTCATTACGAGGATGAGAACAGCAGATACATTACCATCGGTTGTGTGGAAAAGGTAATGCCAGTTCCAAGAATGAAAGAGTCGTATGATTCTGATAACTTAATGCGCAATGACATGTATGGTGTTTCTAATACTCTGCTTTCCAATTGAACTGAACAGCCGCTGATGATGCTTGCTTGTTGGGTCGAGGATCCGAATGGGGAAGCTTTTAAGAAGCATCTGTCCAGAGTCGCAGATTATGTCTGGGTTGGGGAAGATGGAATTAAGATGCAGGTTCGTCTTTATAGATACCAAAAACTGAGTACTAAAAGGGAGATCTTTAGCCTTTTGGCTTCTTAACACAAAGAAGCTACTTGAATTGTCGAGAATTTAACACTTCCCAATTGTTGCAGAGCTTTGGAAGTCAAGTCTGGGACTGTGGTCTCAGCCTTCAAGCGTTGCTTGCAAGCGATCTCATTGATGAAATTGGCCCCGTCCTTAAGAAAGGACATGAATTTCTGAAGGAATCTCAGGTGTGTTAGGCCTTGAGCTATTTCTTCAATCCAGTTGAAGAGTTCACTCACCTTCTGTCGTTCCTCATAAATTTAACTGAAACTGCTCGTCTGTAATTTGAAAAGATCGACCGAAACCCCTCTGGCGACTTAAAGAAAATGTACCGTCACATTTCCAAAGGAGCATGGGCTTTCTCGGACAAAGATCATGGATGGCAAGTTTCGGATTGCACAGCAGAAAGTATGAAGGTGAATATCTTTATTTTCAGTGTTCAGGTTGAATAATCAAGTTCTCTTTCATTTGGCTATTCCTATTCCTAATCAAGTTCTCCTTCATTCCAGTGTTGCCTAGTTTTTGCTATGATGCCGCCAGAAATTGTTGGACAGCAGATGGAACCTGAAAAGCTATGTGATGCTGTCAATGTTATCCTCTCTTTACAGGTAATCAATGAGTCACATTACAATTTACAACTGATAAATGTTTAAAAAAGGAGAGTAGCATGTGTAAAAATTAGAAAATTCTGCTTAATCCTTCATAGTCCTTCATCTGAGGACATTGGACAAGCATTAGCGTCGCTAATAAGCATCAACAATTTGTACAGAGCAAGAATGGCGGTCTGTCAGCCTGGGAGCCATCAGGAGCTGGATCATGGCTAGAGGTATTTGCACAACTTTCTTAAATTCTGATATCAAATTTCTTAGGTGTTCCCCTAGCTATCAGATGGTAATCTGTCTTCTACTTGTTCATTCTTCAGTGGCTTAATCCAGTGGAGTTTCTTGAGGACCTCGTCATTGAGTACGAGTACGTAAAGTTACAGACCTCTATATTTTGCGGATCGTCTTCGGCTTGAAACTTTCTCTGATGATTAATTAAAATTGGATACAGGTACGTGGAGTGTACTTCATCTTCAATCCAGGCATTACTTCTGTTTAGGAAGTTATACCCTGGGCACAGGAAGAAGGAGATCGACAAGTTCATTGTTAATGCTACTCAGTTCATTTTAGACATTCAAAAGCCGGACGGTTCATGGTATGTTTTATCTCCAGGATCTTAGATGTGCGAAATTTTTAAGTTTAAGGTTAGAAATGGTCCGACAGAGATGAGCTGAATCAAACCCCTATGCAGGTACGGCAATTGGGGCATTTGTTTCCTTTATGGCACTTGGTTTGCGCTAACTGGCCTGGAGGCTGTCGGCAAGACTTACGAAAACTGCGAAGCCGTGCGCAGAGGGGTTGATTTTCTGCTTAACTCTCAGAATGAAGACGGCGGTTGGGGAGAGAGCTACCTTTCATGCCCCACAAAGGTTGTTTTTCAATCAGTTTCCTCTCTACATTAGTAATGTCTCTCTCTGTGTCTGTGTCTCTTCTCTTTGGCTAACTGGATCATCTGTGTTCTTTGTGACAGATTTACAAGCCTCTCGGTCACACAAACTTGATACATACGTCACTGGCCATTATGGGTCTGATCCATGCTGGGCAGGTCAGTCGATCAACCGTTTTCGAAATGTCATAAACTTGTTGCATTTTTCTCCAGAATAAAATTGACATTGGTGGTGGCGCTTTTGATTAGGTTGAGAGAGATCCCACGCCCATTCACCGTGGCGCAAAGATCCTGATCAACGCTCAACTAGATGATGGCGATTTCCCTCAAGAGGTACGTCTGGTCTCCTCAAATTGACCCCGCACAATGGAAAGATCAGTGACATGACATCCATCCATATCTTGCCTGCTTTCTCTGAGCTGCGATTGCTGACATGCTTCTGTTTTACATCGACAGGAGCTGATGGGCGTATTCATGAGGAACTGCATGCTGCACTACTCGGCATACCGGAACATCTTCCCCATCTGGGCCCTCGCGGAGTACCGCAAATTCGTTCCCTTGCCTTCCAAGGGACACTAGACCGACCCGTTTCCATCCTCGGCACGGCGAGCACGGGCGAAAAGCCCAATAAACAGAGCCAAAGTCACGTCTTTCATGTATAGGTGTTCATCGGTTTCTGTGTAAATCTGGCCCCAGAAATAACCTTAAGCCCTCCACCCCCAACAAGATGTAATGTTTGTATTCCCTTATTTCTATCCTTATCTTCGCCATGTTCCGAAGGACATGAAAAGTCGTGGACCATCGCTCTCGAAAGTGGAAGTCAAACCCAAAGAGAGAGGAGCGTCCTCCGTCTTCTTGTAAGCGAGACGAATATTTTTTTTCCTTGGAGAATGCAAATGACTATAGATCTTCTGCGGAATATTTCATGCTCTTTTTTTTTTTTTTTTTTTTTGGTTCTCATGCTCTGTTTCTTGACTTTGTCCTTAAGAACGAGCCACATCACTCTTGACTGCGACCTTTGAAACCGGCATCGTCCTTATCCAAATCCCATCGTCAAGATCACTTCACTACTGGCCTTCGCAAACACCCACCATCAAATTCGGCTAAAAGATGGCTAAGGAGCAAGAAAATCGCAGACCCGGCACGCCGATTGTCATCGCCATGAAGGGCCACCCGGGCACCGGCAAGTCGACCCTCGCCCGCGCCTTGTCCTCCGCCCTCAAGATCCCCCTCCTCGACAAGGACGACGTCCGCGACTGCACCCTCGCCCTCCAACAGCGGCACCAGCCCCCCGACGGCCTCCTCAACGACCTCGCCTACGACGTGGTCTTCGCCGTCGCCGCCACCCAGCTCTCCAACGGCCTCTCCGTCGTCGTCGACTCGCCCCTCTCCCGCCGGGCCCGCCTGGACCGCCTGGTCCGGCTGGCGTCGTCCCACGGGGCCCGGGTCGCGGTCGTCGAGTGCAGGCCCGGCGACGAGGCCGAGTGGCGGCGGCGGCTGGAGGCGCGCCGCGACGCGGGGAGCTGGCACAAGCCGGCCACGTGGCGGGACCTGGAGCGGCTCCTGGAGACGTACGGCGGGTGCACGGAGTACGACCTCGGCGGCGTCCCGAGGCTGGTGGTGGACACGACGAGGGGAGGCGACGGCGGCGCGGCGGCGGCGGAGGAGTTCGTCGCCGCCGTCCGCGGGGGCCGGTGGGGTGGCAGCGCCGCGCGTGGAGAATGATGAAGCGCGCGTCGGCGTCGGAGTACTTGCTTGGACGACGACACGAATGGCGTTTGCGACCGTCGGATCGGGACGAGAGTTCAACGGCAGTGATCATCCCCAGGGGGGGTGGGGGGGGGATTGGTTGTTTTCTTTTTATAAATCAGTGTAAATGCGAAATCACTGTTGGCGTTTGTATATATGTTAAAGACGAGTCCTTTGGTTGATGTTCATTTCAATCTATATAAACACGTGTCTTAAAATCGACGCGACATAATTAATCAATTAATAGTCCATCTACAGTAGGGTTCTTTTTTTTTTTTTTTTTTTTTTGGACGAAATCTACAGTAGGATTCTCAAGTGAATTTTCTTTTCCAAATTCTGCGGGTCACGTTTTCTTAATTCGCCATCATGGTAACATAATATTTAAAAAGGGTGCATTTTTTTTTTCCATTTACGAATATATTTCGAAGTAAATGAAGCAAAAAAAAAAAAATTAAAATTTTAATAAAATATATAATATAATTTCAGAACTTTTGATTTATTTAAAGTAATTTTTGAATTTTGCTTCAAAATGTAATGTCAACTATAAATCTTAAAAGAAATTTAATATTGTGATTGAATTTGAATTAATGAAAAAATAATATTGAATATTTTTATATAGTACCATAAGTTTATGGGTAATCTTTCACGTTGGGTTAATGTTATTATCTTGATCTATATATATATATATATATATAGTTTGTCTCACATGAGATGGAAACCTTATCGGTGTCCCCTATATTCGTCCCGCGAGCGAGATAAGAAGAAAGAAGAAACGAGGGGGTGGGGGCGGGGCAGACTCGAGGGGGATTGGTCGTCCCTTACTCTGTTTTTTTTTTTTACGCGCTAAAGATGGCGAATTCGGTTTCTTCTTGCTTAGTCAAATCGCGTCGGACCAGAGCTGCGGAAAGAGAGGAGAAGAACGAAAGAACCCCCCCTGACATTCGCTTCCTTTCCTCTCCTTCTTTTTGACTTTCCTGTGATTTCCGGATTCCCTGCCACCCCCGCATCTCCCCTGCTTTTTCCCCGTTCACACACTCCGCTCGAGCTCAGCCGTCCGCCCACCGTCTCCTCCCTTCTCCCCACCGCGCGCATACCCGACAGTCCTCGCGATCTCGCGGTTCCTGGGTTCCTCTCCGTTTCGAAGCGCGCGAGGTTTTCGCGGAGGTTTCGGCTCCCTCTTTCGTCGCCGCGCCGGGCCGAGCGTGGGGGGGTCGCTTCAGTAGGTGATTCGAGCTTCTTCCGTTCTTGTTGCTATCTTGCCCTTTTTTGTTCTGACGAACGGACTGTCGTTTCGAGTTGGTGGAGAGGTTCGTGGGGACAAAGGGTCCGCCGCCGCCGCCGCCGCCGCCGCCGATTCTTTTGATGCCTGCGATAGCCGGCGAGTTCGGGCGAATCAAGTTGCCGTCCGGGTTTGTTTAGCGTCTACTAGGCTTGGTTGGTCGTGTCGAGACTGTTGGGGAGGGAGTGATTGCTGACGACTGGTCTTTGGAGAAATGGAATATGAGAATGGACTGTCTTCGCCGTCGTCTTACTTGTCGAACGGGTCTACAGATCACGACGCGGCGGTCCCCGTCATGAATCCGGAGTCGGGCTATAACCCTGATCTTCTGAGCTTGACCAAGCTCAGCGATAGTCTCGACAAGCTGCTGGATGACGATTACGGCTACACTGACGCGGTGATAGAGGTCGAGGGCGTCCCTGTGGGAGTCCACAGGTGCTTGTTGGCGGCTCGGAGCATCTTTTTTCACGGGGTTTTCAAGCAGGGAGGCGGCGACAATGCGAGGGAAGGAAAGCCGAGGTATCTCATGTCGTACTTGGTGAGCAATGGTCATGTTGGATGTGAGGCTTTTAAATATGTGTTGAGTTACATGTACACGGGGAAGCTCAGGCCAATTCCAGCGGAGGTGTCGACATGCGTGGACGGCAGTTGCGCGCATGATGTGTGCGGCCCTGCTATTAATTATGCGGTGGAGTTGATGTATGCCTCAGCCACTTTTCAGATAGCAGAGTTAGAGATGCTTGTTCAGGTATTCCATGCGTCTAGATTGATTTTTTTCCTTTTGCAGCCTGGATTGATTATTGTTGCAAATATATCTTACCAATCTGAACACAGGCTGCTCTTCTGTAGCTTCTGTACGAAAGTTAATTTCATGTTGAGGTCTTCTGATAATTTATGTAGGGCCGAATTGCAAATTAATAAGATGATCTTGGGTAGGTGGCTAGATTGTTGGATGCACATCAGGACAAACTAGATGGGAAACTGACAGAAGGAACGTTCTGTGAATGTGAATTTTAGTCACAAAAACTGTGCCGAAAACTATATGTTAATCTCTGGTTTCAAGTAGCAGGCTAGAATACGAAAGTAAGGGCAAATGCTGAATGGTTGTTCAGGATTCAGAGAATAATTTCGTTTTTGAAAATGTGTTTGCCAGTAGTTTGGTAGTAGATCTAATCAAAGCTTGGTCGACCCATATTCTTGCAGCGTCATCTTTTAGACCTTATCGGGAAGGCCGCGGTTGAAGATGTTATCCCCATACTTAAGGTTGCTTTCAACTTCCAGTTGAAGGAGCTTCTCCCATCCTGCATTGAAACAGTCGCCAGATCTTATATGGACAGTATTGTGTTAGAAAAGGAGCTTCCTCACGAGATTTATGCTGAAATAAAAGTGCAACGTGACCGATTTGGCGAGGCTGGTGAACCAATGGTAACCGAAGTGAATCCCTTGCTGGAAAAGAGTATCAAGCAGATCCACAAAGCTTTGGACAATGATGACGTCGAATTGGTCAGGCGTCTCCTAAATGAATCGACTGTCACTCTAGATGATGCTTATGCTCTTCACTATGCCACTGCTTACTGTCATCCCAAGATTTTCAAGGAGGTGCTTGGTCTAGGATTGGCTGACCTTAACCTCAAGGACTCTCGGGGATACACAGTACTTCATGTGGCTGCAAGGCGAAAGTTACCGTCTATTTTAATGCCTCTGCTGCATAAGGGTGCCTGTGCAATGGAAAGCACATCAGATGGTCAAACAGCTGTTACAATTTGTCGGAGATCGACAAGGCCCAAGGATTATTACCAGGAGACAAAACAGGGGCAGGAATCTAACAAAGACCGAATATGCATTGATGCCCTTGAAAGGGAGATGCAAGCATCAATGCAACGTATTTCAGTGGCTGGGTACATGTCAACATCACCAGATGCAACAACTGATGACAAATTCAGGCTTGACTACCTGGATGGCAGAGGTAAGCCCAAGTGCAGAATCGTTTGCTATGTTTTTCCTTGAGTTGATCTTTATTTCTTTGGCACGATTTGCTTTCCTTTTTTGGATGTTGAGGAACCTCACCTTGTGTGGGTAAATATTAGGTGCACAAAATGCGCCCATAACTTCATGAAAGAATGAGGTGTGTACCCAAACTCACGTTCAATATCATTGCCATCAACTTAATGGGAGCATCTTATCGAGGGAATTATGCGCTTCACTGTGCCACTCACTTGTTGTGATCCCAAGTGTTTTCCTGTTTTCTATCAGTAGAAGTTGGGTAATTCCATCACAAATTCATCAGAGAAAAGCTACTCTTATCTTCGAAGATAACTCAAAGAATATATCTCTCTTAGATTGCATGTGTGGCCAACACTAACTCCATTGACACTTTGGAACTTACACTACAGTTTCTTCTGGTTGTGAAATTCATTGCCCTGGCACCCACATCATCGGTTTGCAAATATGGATTTGGTTATCTGAGAGAATACTGGATGTTCTATCTATCTGGTTTTGATCACTGCTTGCTTTCATGGTGGCAGTAAAATTTGCAGCGATGTTTTTTCCTGCTGAAGCCAAGATAGCTATGGAGATTGCAGATGCGGAGTGGACCCCATTGTATAAAGGTTTAGCATCAAAAAGCTTGAATTTGGACTTCAAGGAGGTTGATTTGAATGAAGGCCCTGCTTTACTTGCTAACAGACTTCAATTGAAGCTTCAAGCACTGCGTAAAACAGGTGCCAACTGGTTCATCAATTTATGACTCTTTACATTTTAAGTTCATACGAATCCATGAATCTTTTGAGTAATATAGAGCCCAAAGAAATGTCTACTATCTTTATTTCCTGGATGACATTTATTAGAATAGTTAATAATAAAACCACGCCTTCATCTAAAAACTTAAAAGCTTTTAGAATAGTTGGTTGTAGCTCTACGAAATCTCACATGGTATCAGAGTTATAGGTCTCAACTTTAAATCTTTATAGGTCCCATTTTTCTACCTAATTAAATATGTCCATGCTTAGTACTAGGCAAAAAGACTAAATTAAGTGTGTTTTGGGTTGGGGGGTGGGGGAAGAGTGTTAGAATAATTAAATATTAAACCACGCCTCCATCTGAAAACTTTGAGCTTTTAGAATAGTTAGCTGTGGCTCCACGAAATCTCACAACATTATCTAGAGCAACTCTCAAGTGGTCTTAGTGGACTAATGAAGCTGTTGCTCATAATTTGGGAAATATCTTCCCAAACTCAATGCAGTTACAGGGGTACCGAACTTTTTTTGCTGTTCTCTCTATTAGAAGCATGGCCCTCCCCATTTTCCCTGCCTCTATGTGTGGTGTAATCCAAATGAGAATGCTTTCAATCAAAGATCCTAGACAATAGCCCTTCCAATGTCAGCCAATCTTGTCTCTGGGATTATCATTGTTCCATTGAAGCTAAGGGCTATTTGCCAATTTAACATTTATTGACACAAAACTGCTTGATTTTGGTCTAGCGAATTGTGCTGTGCTTTTCGTCTCAACATAAAGTCTCACTCACCAGTCCCATGGTTGATATGTTATTGCACAACTACCATTACATAATCAGATATTATATTAAAAAGCCACCATTGCTGACAATGAAAATCTGACATTTTACAGATACTCAAGATGTCTGTATTCAAGTTTATTTTTTATGAATTGGTTTCTTTCTAATCCCTGGATGATGTACGCAAATGATTGGGAACTCAGTGTACATGCTCACACAGATGTGTATATCCACGTATTATGAACATAACCAGCCCAAAGCATTTCTCTAGCTCGTGGCTTTTAGTTTGTAAGCTGTCACTAATGCCGATAGATGTCTGTTTTGCTTTGCAATAAAGCACTGTAAAAAAGAACTAAAAGCTTCTGCACCAGGATTTTTACCTGAGAAATCTAAACCTTGAAGGATTATGTTTGTATACAGCGGGATGATGTAGTTGTGGACTGGACTAGAAATTTTGGGACAATCTGGAAATTCTAGTCTGCTGATTCCTATAACTAAATAAGGTCGTTAGTCATTCTAATATCGACAGCTCATTGAAATTACTGTGATTGCAGTGGAAATGGGCCGCCGCTATTTCCCTCATTGCTCAGAAGTTCTAGACAAATATCTGGACGAGGCTCCCGATGATATCTTCCTTGATCAGGGCACATCTGAAGAGAAGACAAGTAAAAAGATGCGTTTCATGGAACTTAAGGAAGAGTTCCAGAAGGCCATTAGCAAGGACATGGCCGAGAACAAGAAATCAGGTCGGTTTCCTGCCTCATCATCCTCATGTTCTCCAAGACAAAGGATGAAGAAAAAGTGAACTTCTCTCACCGGTACATCTTCAGAATTTGTAAGAATTTGGGTGGAGAGAGAGCATTCATTTGGAAGGACAGAAGTCTTCGCCTGTGTGGTAACACGGTAACTCTGAACTTACCTCGCAATAAAGCGCGTGCCCTGTAAATTATGTAGGATATATCAATGACTATAGAAAAGAAATAGTGATTCTAGCCATTGTCCTCGCATGAACTAAACTACATCAGAAAAGGATGTAGTAGTCCACGTCCTCCATGGATTGGCATTTCCAGATGTGTTGTTACTTGTAAGAAAGAATTTGTCCTATGTTTTGTACTAATAAGTACTTTCCTGCCGAGCTGTAGATGAATCATATGGAGCTTTGATCATGAAACTGGTGATTTGATACGCGATGCTGGTATTTCCCTGAGGAAGTAAAATGTTGCATATTAATTCCTACCACCCCCTTTTTCAACCAGTGTGTTTTCTGTTCTTTTGGGATTTCATATTGAATGGATCCCTTCGACCGAACGAACGGGTGAGACTTGTCTGGAACTGGGTCACATGGACTGGGCCTATGTAGTCATTGATCATGCAAGTCTCACCTGATCAATGGCTTGTAAAGCTTTTTACCGACATTATTGCTGCTACACCCATGTCGACGACATGATGTAACTACATATCTCGCAGGAAACTGTCGAAACGCATTGAATTATCTCGACTTTTTCGCATGCAGAAACAGCGAAGTCCTTCGGTTTCTGCTTAGCCCACCAACTCCACCTAATGAAGACAGTTTGCTTACCAACATATCCAAGAAGTACAAATCTGTTCATGGCTAGTAAGGCCACCTTAAAATAGATAAATAGCTTGGATTGTTGTTGACTTTTGTAACATTTCTTGCCCGTGCTTCTTTCTTCTTCTTCTTCTTTTTCTTTTTTTCTGGGCCTATAATCTTGCGAATGCTTATATTTACCTACTACCAATGAAATCGTCAACTAAGTTTACATAAGTGGGGGTACTATTCTAGCAATCGATTATGTAGACTTGGCATTTAAACCAACTAGAACGGCAATGGGGTTTTCATATACCTATTTTCATCTCAGGTGTGGAAGGCTACTAGACGCTCGACGATAGCAAAGAAATAATTCTAAATATGATGTTTACCTTCACCACTGAAGAGCCTCCTAATTCCCAGTTTATATTAGTCTTCCCAACCAGGAGGAATATGAGAGTGACGTTGTAGGGTCTTCCATCCTAGGGTGGTTCTTCCGCCCATTTCTCTAGTTTATATTTGTCTTCTCAACTGAGAGGAATACAGGGGTGACATTGCATGGTCTCTCATTCTAGGGCTGTTCTTCCGTCTATTTCTTTCGCTTAAGTCTTTTAAGGATCTATTCGGGTCCAAAACAAAAAATGTCCTACTCATGCAAAAAGATTACCGGTCTTAGGTAGATTTACAGGAGTAATCGATGTTGTTGACTTTTGTATTTCTTACCCGTGCTTCTTTTATTTTTATTTATTTATTTTGGGGGCCTATATTCTCACGAATGCTTATATTTACCAAGTGTCGACAAATCCGTCAACTAGGTTTTGTTAATGGATGTCTCGAGAGTACACATTCTAACAATGCATGCTTATATTTGCCTACTTCTGACGAATCCATCGACTAGGTTTTGTTAACGGATGTCTTGAGAATACGTTCTAACAATGCATGGTTATATTTGCCTACTACCGGTGAATCCATCAATTGAGTTTTGTGAACAAATTTCTTGAGAATATATTCTAACATCACATTTTTAAAAGGAAAAAAATTAACGTTTATCAAGACATTTGGAATGAATCTGAGCATAGCAAATTCTTACATCTCGCAGTAATATGACTTTGTATAACTTCATAAGCTAATTTCGTGAATATTTTTCTTTTTTTCTATTTTTGGAATGTCAAAGACTTGAAGCCAGAGAGACAAGCCGGCGGTCGGAAGTAATATGACTACATTTTTGTTTATTGTTTTTGCAATACTTCCTAACTTGTAACAAGGACCAACGTCGATCAAATTTTTGCCCACGTAATTATTTTTAAATTGATTCCGACTGTCAACTCCTGCAAAATTGTTTGAGACAACGGGGAGAACATTTCCTCTCGAAGTCAAGTTAAATCTTCGTCAGAACAATGTCTCGTCCATTACGTTTAGTCCATGCTGTATTATCTAATGTCGTACGCAAAGAATACGACAGAACTATGGTCCTCCGATCTGTTTTTATCAAGAAATCTCCATCGTCGAACTTTGCTGGACCCAAGCAATTCTAATGTCGCGTTCATAAAACATAAATTAATAATGTAATCAGCCCTCATCTGCACGCCTGTAATGGTCGAGTCTGGTCTCTCGACTTCCTAGCAGCCGAATCTATGGGTTTCCCATTTTTCAAATAGCCAGACATATATGCTTAGCATGGAAGAATGTCTCGGAGCACCGCAGATGAAACCCTTTAAATATTAGTCAATTAGAAGTCATATCTATGCATAGCTTCATGAGCTCACTCTTCATAGAGAATTTATGTTCGCCGGATAGAATTCGATTAAAGTAATAATAATAATTAATTGGGTCCGGAGATTAATTTATCACTTTCTCATGAGGTGAAAAGTACTTATCCGAGTATTTTTCTTTTTCGTTCATATCGTGTATTGTTGAATATGGGATAAATGATATGAATGATGCCTGAACTTTAACGCAATACATAATGTCGCTTTCGAACTTTTAATTTGTTTAATGTAGCTCATGAATTTTAACCCAACATATAATATCATCCTTAAACTTTAAATTTGTTCCATGCGATTTTTAAACTTTTTGTACATGTTCAATTGTCTTTAAATTATATAAAAATATTCGATATTATCATTTCGTTAATTTATGTTTAGGGGCAACATCAAAAATTTATATATAACCAAAACGACTAGACTGAATATATATCAAAAGTTTAGAAGCCGCGTTAAATATACTAAAAGTTCCGAAATTCAGCTTGGGGACTACGTTCGGCATTGGATATGGCGACATCAGGGTGCATTTATGACGTCAGGGCAAATTATTTACGCCTCAGTTCATTAATAATAAATTCGAGATGTCGGGAAGACGCCCTACACACGCAGACGGGGATGGATGGGGGGGATGATGATGGGGATGGATGGGTCGGGTGGGGTCCGCGGTCCGTCCATGCCCGTCCCTGATTGGCGCCCCGACGTTGACGTGACGAGTTTGACCGCCACGTCACCCCCTGCCGATTTCCATTAAAATATTCAGGGGGGCGGATTTCATTCCTCTTTTCCGTGCTTTTTCGTTTTTTAAAATTCCGCGTTCGATTCCCCGGGTCGATAGCCGGACGTTTGCTTCTTCTGGAAAAGCGAAAGCATCGATTCGCGGCGGGTCGCGTGCGCACTCCCCCGCCCTTCCGAAGCGTCGCTGTCGCCCTCCCTCCCCCTCCTCTCGAGAATCTTCTCCTCCGCTCTCCGCCGTCATCCGCCGTCATCCGCCGCTCTCCGCCGTCATCCGCCGTCGTCCTCCTACGATCGCCGGCGAAGCCTCGATCGTGGAAGGATTCTTCTCGCCTCCCGCGGGCGGCTCGCTCGGGTGTCGTGCTCGCGCGTTGCGGTTGCGTCGTTCTTTTCCGCTGAGGTTCGTTTCGTGCCTTGATGATGATCTTCCGCCGTCGCTCGCATGCCTGCTTCGCGTGCTGACGAGCAGTGCGTCTCTCGCTCGTTCCTCTGTCGTTTCGGATTTTTTTTCGCGTTCTGGAGCCGGCTTGAGCCCGACGGAGGTTTTTGGTTTCGTGTGCGTGTGTGTCTTGCGTGTTGCGAGTGCCGTCCGCCGTGTTGATTCGCTCTGTGGATGGTCGCGGTGGCGTTGGATTTGCCCTGTGATTGATGAGTCGATTGTCATGACGGTAGACGTACATGCAAGGTTCCGGGGTGCGTGGTGTGGACTATCGGCTTCTGAAGGAGCAATGTGGTGTGCTTGCTGTTGCTTATTTTCAGAGTATTGGACTATTGCGAGTATTCAGCTTTGTTTGCTTATTGCTTTAAGATGTCATGTTCTGTGCTCTTCAAAGCTGGATTTTTTTTTTTTTTTTTTTTTTTGGGGGGTGTGGGGGGTGGGTGTTGTGTAGGCGGGTGTTTAAAGCTTAAAGTGTTGGCCCGAATTTGATTCTCTCTGTAATTGGCTAGTATCTTTGGAACAGGGATGCATCCATTTATTAGTTATAGAAGCATCTTACTGCAGACTGAGATCAGAACTGTTTTTTCTCTGGCTGCAATTGATGAGTAGTTCAGACAGGTCACTTCAAGCATTATACTTTTGTGGTTGATCTTTCTCATCTTCCGACAGGAAGCAACCATGTCAATTGTCACCATGTTTTCCTTTTCATTTTGTGGTTTGTTGTTAGTCAATTGGAAGTGCTCCTAATGCCCTAGAGATGGACTTTACTATAAAATGTTCTTATTATTTCCCGGAGTTTCAAGAATTTACCAGCAATACAAATATTTGGTAACTATCATTGAAAAGAAGATCAACCAATCTGGTTTATCCATAATTGTGGCAAATCTCTGGTGGTAGCACTTCCTTAGCTTCTTTTGCAATGTGTGGAAGCATTCTATCAATAATTTCATGGATTTTTATTAGGTCCATTGCCAGTGGAAAAACTGAGTAATATATTTATCGTTGGATGATTGGCTTATGGACGAATTTAGTTACATCATCATCTTAAAGTAAACACGACTATCATCCAGAAGTGAATATTTAAAAACTTTCTTACACTGGCGGTGGAATCCTAATTTCATTTGTGAAATTCTGTGTCTTTAAATTGCTGTTTGCTTTTCCAAGGAATGAAGATACTCTAGATGGAACGAGGCCAGCAAATGATGCCTGAAATATGTTATTGGTCCAAACCTTAATCAGTTTCTTGTTCATTGTGGAAAGTACTTATGTGTGATTTTGTGATGTTCATTGTTGTCCTCTGGACGTGAGCTTCCATTTGAATAATCAATTTTTCTGGCAATTGACAGATCAAGTGGTGTTGGGGTTAGAATTTGCACCATTTCACCCAGACTTATCTAATTGACTTCTGATTGCTGTTTCTTTGTTGTCACTCATCCACTTCTTTTCTTTAAATTTTTAGAGAAGAGGATTGCAGAATAAAACAGCAGGGATACTCTGGTCGGCACAGAATTTGACTTGTTTCTGGACAGAAAAAGCGGAACAATGGCAGTTAGTTATTACCAAAATCAGGCTGAACATCTGCTGAAGGAGTATATGCTTGCAGATCCTTTCGTTCCTTACACATCTGTTGTCGGTGGGATTCTTGCTTGCAAATTGGTAGGTTCACAATTTGCTTTACTAGTATTGCCGTGCGGGGCATGTGAAGTACTAGTTCCATCATGTTGCTTCCTACACTATAATTATTATCATAGTAGTGTTTTTGCCCTAAAGCAAAGAAAATTGTCAAAGTTGGCAAATTTCTTTTTGATTATTTATCTTTTGTTCTCTTTTAATATGATTCTGTTTTGATTGTTCACATCAGGTTTATGACCTCACGCAGTTGATTAGTGCACTGAATTTCAAGAGCTATTCAAGCCTTTCTTACATGAAGCGCGTTGAGTGGAATAATCGGTGATTGAAACATTGCCTTCTGTCGACCTTTTCTTTTATATTTCATAACGTGGAGTTTCTCACATGTGTCATTTGTCCAGGGCCATATCAACCGTTCATGCGATTTTCATCACTGTTCTATCGCTGTATTTGGTGTTCTGGTCAGATTTATTTGCTGATTACCAACTTAATGACCTCATTACATATCGAAGTTCTTCACTATCCACCTCCATACTAGGGGTGAGGATGCCTTTTGTGTTTTAGCTCTTCAAACTTTTTTGCTGTTTGAGTTAATTGTTGGCTCCTCTTTGTTACCAGTGTTGACAGATGAAACATATGTTTGATCTAGTGATAGATCCTTATAAAGAATCGAGGAAAGTCTTGGGTTCCACTCCCATTTTTCCGTCCCAATACTTTCTACTCCTTACCTAGCAGTGGGAAAAAAATCAGTGCATCATGTCGTAATCTGAAGCAAGAGGATTGGGGAGTATTTCACTGTGTGGCAAGTGTAAAGGATGATATATTTTGGATGCTTACTGGTAGCCTATGCCTTCAAAGTACTAGAGTATCAACGTCAAGTTACAGATTTTTTTTGCTGAAATCAAGTTACAGACTCTTAGATGCGTAAAATTGTGCTCTATTCTTATGTTATTTTCCTATCTTTTGAGAGCTTAGGGCACTTGTGGTGTAGATTAAGAGGCAGTGCTTAAATTCTGGAGACTATGTAACTGGTTTAGGTTTTTCTTTTATAAAAAGTGAAAAATCTTTGGATGAAATTCAGAGCTGCAGAATTTACAGTAACTAAAAGCTTGTGAAGAAACAATTGAATTTAAGTTGAGTGCATCCAATCTTTGATCCTATGTTAAATAGCTAAGCATTTTTCTTCTGTAGTTTTGCTTTGCTCATGAATAGTCTCTCGTTGTATGTATGGTTCGCTTTTTTGTCCATATAAATTGCTGTGCCTATAACTATACCTTACTATTTTATGACTGTAGAAAGGGAAGCCTTTTAAGTTGATTACTTTGTTTTTTCTCTTTCCCCATTTTTATCGGTATTCTGTTTTGTGGGCTTATCTCTTTAGCACAGTTACATCTCTATCTTGTTTTGCTGCACTGCAGAAACCTTAATAAAATAGGATTATCCATAGGGAAGAGGCAATCATGCTCAAATGGCTGACTTTTGGTTCAATTTGCAACTGGCATGTACTTTGGAGTTAACACTATGCAGTTCCATTGTTTCGTCAATACACTAATGAGGACTAAAGACATAGCCGTTTTGAAATATATCCACTCCTGCAAGATTTACTGCAATGCCTTATAATTTAGTAAACCTGAATTGTTGCTGTTTGGCTTTACTATGGATTTACTTGCAGGTTTCTGTTGGATACTTTCTCACCGACCTTGGGATGATATTCTGGTTTTATCCATTGCTAGGTGGCATGGAGTATGTAAGTATGCTATCTTTAAAATTTAGGTGGAAGTCATATAAGACTCCTTAGTGTTTTCGGTGTTCTACATTTTTCATTGTGAAACTCCTAAGTTGGTGTCAAGCATGTTCTGCTTCTGGGTGGATGCTGATTTGTGTTGATTCTGATAACTTTTGGTCATAGTTTCCATCTACAATTTTCTCATGTATGAAGAAATTCTTGGGTTTTGACTATTTTATTGCTCTTGATATAAAAATTGGTATTGTCTGTGACAGGTAATTCATCATCTCCTATCAATAGCATCATTGGCATATGCTATGTTAACCAGTGAGGGACAAGTCTACACCTTTATGGTTCTCATCTCTGAGACGACAACCCCTGGAATCAATTTGAGATGGTATTTGGAACTATGGGAATTTGATAAATGCTTCTAGCCTTTTTTTCATTTATGTTATCATTTTCACTATTTTGATTCAGGTACCTTGACACGGTTGGAATGAAGAAGTCTAAAGCATATCTTATCAATGGTGTTGTCGTTTTCTTATCTTGGCTGGTAACTTCATGCTACTTCTGTCTGTTGAATTGTTAACTTGATTCTGTTAGCTAGTAACTTTAATGCATCCTGTAATTGTTTGACCTTTTGTAACACTCTCATTACATTTGTGCAGGTTGCCAGAATTCTTCTGTTTGTCTACATATTTTACCATGTCTACTTGCACTTAGACCAGGTAATAGCCTCTCATAGTCTTTGTCTGTTAAGTTTCATTAGCAATAATTTCTAAGGTAGGTCTTCTCTGTGGAAAAATTATTGGTTAGAAGAACTTTACATTTGTAAAATAATGTCTTGGTAGATAAAATGCTAATTTTCCTCCTCTTCTTCTTCTACTTCTTCTTTTTTTTTTTTTTTTGGGGGGGGACTCTGTATCTTATATTTATAGTGGTGGTCCTGGTTGTGGACTGCCGTTCGGTATATCCCTGTTAAAATTCTCAAACCATTTATCAGTCTAGATGGTCTGTCTCTGTGCAGGTCAACCAGCTGCAAGTGTTTGGGAAACTCTTGGTGTTTGTTGTACCATTGGCACTAACTGTGATGAACTTGTTGTGGTTTGGAAAGATCATCAAGGGATTGAAGAAGACTATAGCAAAGAAGCAGTAAAAGGTGTGTAAGGTTTTCTGCAGGTCATTAGAGAAATACAGTTGATCGACTCATGTTCAACTTTCCCTTGTGTAGAAAAGTAAGGGAAAGATGAAAAATGTTCAGGACCCCTTAGGTTAGATGGAGAAATTTGGACAATGGACTTGTTTGTAACAGCATCTCCGGTGTCTGAAGTTTTTTATCGTATGGTTGTATCCTGAACTCCGCTCCTAAACCAATGTATATAAGTGTAAATTGCTTATCTATTTGGATTTAAATGGAGATAAAGTTGCTGGAGATCAAAGCAATTACTGGTGAGTTCTTCGGCCTTTGCATGCGTTTACCCGAACACTGTCCACCCTGTGGAAATTATGACACGGCAACAAAGCCTTTTGATCAGATTGTGCAGACATCGCTTTGGTCGAGGTAAAAGACCGTCTGTCTTATATGTATTCCCCAATTCAGGTTCAGTACCAATCTAGGCTCCTCTGTTTTGAGATTGCTATTTTGGAGTAATTGTGCTGTCATTCTCAATTGCCTTATGATGTCCATTAATAGTTTTCAGAAGCGAACCATTCAGGTCTGAATTCCTGAACTCTGTAGTTCAGTCCCATCGGCTTGAGTACAGTATCATCCTGCTTTATTTTTACCTGTCCGAAGACGAGCTTGGAGCATGTCATCGAGACATAATCAAATGAATGATCGATATCGAGATGGAGCAGATAAAACTTATTTTCTTCATCAATAAATAGAAGTAACTATGGGCGTACATATACGTGCAGAACAAAATACTGGAACGGATGAAACATTAGCTAACAAGATAAATCCACCACTCTCGGTATGAAGGCCGGTTGTCTCTACAGGATTATTAACATGAGAGTTAAGGTCTCAATATAATGCCTATTTCTTTCTAACACTAGCCGAGGCTGGTGAGCCGGGGACGAAACCTCAATTCTTCAGATATTTAAGTCCAAGTTCAAGCGACTGGCTTGGGGAGGATGATTGCCGCTGTCGGAACCGGACTGGGAGATGGGATCGTCAACCACCAACGGCCATGATGGCTCTTTATCTTCTGCTGCTACACATTGCGTCGTCACCGAGGAATTGAACGATAGCGAGAGCTCGCAATTCTCGCTAAGCTCACCATCACCTTCTTGCCCTGACGTCTGCGCCTCCTGCATAACAAAAAACAGTGAAAGATTAGCCTTCTGCATAACCATGAAAGATTATCAACAAACGCATACACATAGACATAATCTTGTTGGACATGCGAAAGCCGTCGTATATAAGGAAACTAGCCGCAACCTCGTATTCATTATCATCGACTTTCTTTGTCTGCAAAGGCCATCCATTGCATTCTGTATCCACCACCCTGCAAAGAGTAGACACTGAGATGGCATTTCGCACGGCCTTGCTTGAGCTAAGTTATGGATGAGTTCAATACGAACTTAGTATTCTCAGCAGCAATTTGATATCAGACATTGGATCTCATTATCAGTTAGATGGATACTATTGAAGTACCAATTAACAGGGGTGTGCAAAAGGAACCACCTCAACTGGTTCCAGGCGGTTATAAGATTATCGGTTCGGTTCCCAGCTCCATAAAATTAGAATCAATAAAATTTCAGTTCTGTTCCCAGTTTCAAGAGTGGAACCGCTCACCTTGATCAGCTAGACTAAACCGATTATTTTTATTTTTTATTTTTTGTAATTTTATTACAAATCTGCTGAATAATAAAAACTAATTCCAATCTCAATTCCTTGACAACTTGAGCAATGGATGATGAAGTTCTCGGTTACGTACTTCTGAATCGCTTTTTAACTTAGTGTAAAAGTTTGAAGGATTTTATAGAGGTTTTTGTTTATATAAGATAGAGTGGAAAATGTAGTTGTTGATAAAGTGCTAGTATGATCGACACTTGGCCTTTGAGGATAGGCAAGGGAAATTCTTTCCCATGACTTTCTAGAGAACGGCTGCTCTTTTTGATTGTAACGCAATTGATCTCAAGGGAAATTGTACCCACCCAGAAACCAAACTAGGACCAATTCTTGGGTGGGAACCAGATCGATCGAGAATCGGTCATCCTCTTACCGGCTAAGATATAAAATATATTCTGCCCCGCACTCTGATGGATTAAGCTTTTGGAAAGAACGGTTGTTTATATAAACTTTAAATGTATAAATTACTTGATCCCACTGATCTATGCATTTCATGTCACCATATCCATTCTTAAAATGAGACATCCACTCACATCTTAATATTATATTTTCTCAATAATTCTTTTGAGTGTAGAAGTGTCACACTCGTATTGACGATCTTATATATCATAGTCCCGCACACTTTACATTGGTATAACTAATTTTCTAATATAGTGAGATTAGAAAGTACTATCTAGCACAGTCATTTCAATAATCACGAAATATTGATAATCTCAACATGAATTTCTCTTTCAATGTATGCATACACACTAATCCAATATTCATATTGATTTTTCCTGAGAAATTTCTATTGCTTCCATATCCTAAATTGTTTATTGTAAAAGTGATGTATGTACCTAGACTTTTTTGGCAAGTGTGTGTAGGATTTGTAATATACAACGAAATAAGGATCGTCAACAATTGGGATTATTTCGTTAATTCATGTGATTTCATAATTGCACGATTTTAAGCTCATTAAATTAGTGAAATGTAGAAAACTATATAGGTCCTATAGGTGAACGGGTGCTTCACAAACCTATATAGAATTATGACTATAACTATAAACTTGTATCCACATTATACATTTTGCAAGTTTATGTGATCGAGTGACATGTGTCTTTCCTTATAGAAGTATGTAAATGTACAAAATAAAAATTATTTCGTAAAAGAAAAGGAGGGTTCTCCCACTCATAAAGTGACAGAACGTCACTCTCTAGGAGGGAAGAACCATCTTTAGAAAAGACTAAAGATTCCTCATAACCCATGCATAATACTGAGCACATGGAGCTAATTCCATCAATGGAGACATGCATGCACTTAGCAATTTTGGGAGAATGGAGATATAATTGGAGAGTTAAGTGGAAATGATTATACTAATTAAAATAAAGAGAAAAGGCTGACCTGTTGGTGCAAATGATTTGAGGCTCATCGTTTTGTTGATGATTTGCTTTATAAACATGAGAGCCTTCCCATGGCCAAAGGACTACATTAGCCACTTTGCTACCATCCTTCGAACTTCTGTACATCTGCATCCCCATTGATTTTTCAGTAAATATATGTCGAGAGAGAGAGAGAGATCGAGAGAGAGAGAGAGAGAGATTTCAATCTATATCAAATAGAACTGGATGATAACAATTTAACAAGTTTTGGATCCAAACTGCAGCTCAAAGTCGCCATCAACTATTACTACTTTCTGTCAAATCCTTTCTTTATGAAAAAAAATCACGTGCAACTCAACGGATACTGTGTTATCTTCAAGGCATCTATCGTGTAAGCAATGTCAACGGTTTGCTAGTTTTGAACAGATCAGGGGAGCTCAGATTTTTCAAGGCACAACTGAAAAAAAATTGCGTCAACCTTGATCAACAACTAGGAGCTTTGTACTTTGATACAGCAGTATCAAAGAACTCCTGGGTTTGTAGGGAATTCTCTAGCATGACCTTCGTAACTAGTAATGACCAACAATTCTCCTTCTATATTTCGCCACATTTCAGTAAGATACATATATGATTACACATGATAGAGCTAGATGATTTCGGAGGTTCGACAATCAAAGAAAGAACACTGGAAGAAGCCAGAAAGCTCATCACCTGTTGGAGTATTCAAGTTTAGTAAGACAAAAGAGGGAAACCAGAAAAAACAGAAAAGGATAGCACATTGCCCGATGTAAAGAAGTGAATTATGCTATGTTGAGCATGAGTTGACATTACCTAGTTGTTTATATATATTTTTTATGCATGTGATTGCTTTATTTGATTAGTTTTAGACTTAACATTTTAAGTGTACGAAAAGTGATCTGGACATCACGTGACCGCTCAAAAAAACACACCTAACACCATAAGAAAATATATCGAACAACGCGATGAGTAACATAGCAACAGATATAAATATCATTTGTGGGACCAACTAAGAAATTTTATTCCTTTTCGTGCTTCATCAACATTATAAAATTCACTAATCTAGTGAGCAGACTACTCTCGGATTGTAGAGAAGAAGACGTCGCAAAGAGTAGCTACATCAAAATACGAAGAGAGTACAAGAGGTAAATTGAGGCAATGAGGCTATATAATCTGTTGCCATAACTTACATGATTATATGTAACCTTAATGGTCGCCATGAGCTATGCCTTCTTGTGATGCAAATCCAACAAAAAGAGGGCTTTGAACATTAGGTAATACATAGCGACAGAAGCTTATGTGCATTAAGTCTTGTAAGTTAATATTAATTAATCTCTCTAGCAGTATTAATTCTTGGCTATATCCACTTGCAATGTTTGAGATGAAGATCGGGCGACGAGAATTTAGGGCTTCTAATGAAAGATTAATGTAGTTAATAAAGGCATACTATATATATATATATTATATAATATAATATAATTAACTAGAAAAAGGAGGCATTTATTTCCAATTTTTAATTTTCAGCACAGAGAATGAAATTGATCCACTTCCGCAGACGAGTTCTATCTGTTTAAAGAAGGTCGATTTGTAAATGTTGCCAAATCTGGAATTAGAGAGTAGAACGAGTATTGTATCTAATCGGAAAAGGAAACAGAAAACATGTAGGGCATGCGAAGAATGAAACAAATGATGCAATACATGATGAGCTCTTCCTAGGGTTTCTTTATCTGCTCGAAAGCGATGCATCCTTCGTTTCTCATCCTAAAAGAATCAAAAAAGTAATATGCAAAAAGATCCACCCCAATCTCCGGGCGAGAGAGAAAAGTATACATAGGAACCACGTTCGCATGCTTTCTGATAACAGTCGAGAGAATGATTGATTCTCTTGAACCCTAAATTTCTTGTACTGGTAATCATTTTACAGTTCATGAAACTTTTCTTTCCTGATCTTGTGGCTCTTTATGACACTCTTGCCTTTTCCTCCCCTTTTAAAGAACGTGAAAACCAGAAAATCTATACCTGAAGGTGGCTCTTGACATGGGATATCTTCAGTCCTTCCACGCTCATCCTCTGCAGAATTCGCTTCGGTGTTGCGTCTGCTCGAGCAAAAAACAAAAAAATAAAAAGATAGGAAAATCACTGTATCCATATCTCTCTCTCTCTCTCTCTCTCATACACAGACAAACTCACATAAAGAAACCAAATTGCATCTTTTCAGATTATGCCCCCGAAAGCAAAAATTTGATCATGCGTATGACGGCCTCTCCTGGGGAGTCCCTCTCATATAGACAAGATCTGAGCTGGGAAGCTTACTGTATTTTCCTCCGAGCTGCTCCACAGCCTCGATGAAATGATTGTGGAGCTCCGGTGTCCACCGGAGACGGGGAACCTCCGATTTGTTGTACCGCCTGACCTCGTTTCTCCGAGACCTTTTCATTTCAGCACCTGGGCTCGTCATGATCATCAAAATGCTCATTTTGGAGAGACTCTAGTTTGGTCGACATGGCATATAAATGGGGCTAAGACTTTCTGGACCCGAAATTTAAGAAATATTTCTTAACTCCAAGTGCGAAATAATGGGCAAGTCTAAGGCCATAGACTTTTAGCATTCGGTTCATGCAAAAAGGTCTTCGTTATCTATCTATTCTATAATTGTACGTGGAATTACTTAACACACGAGATACGTACTGTAGAAGCAAAGCATAGCTAGCCCTACCTCTTTTGAAAATTGCCGTTTCTTTCTTTATTGGTTTTTCTTGTTTCTTAGGGCACATTGTCTAGTGTTTGAAACTTGCGCTTATAGTAGCCCATTTGAGGGCATAACTTAAATAGATGGATTCTCTTAGTTTGACCCTCTGCTTTGTCTTTCGCAGTGATTGGGTTTTAGGGATGAAGTTAGGCTAGATTAATTATAAATCTTCAGCGCATTGATAGGCTTTATGATTTTTAATGTAATATGGCAACGTGCATTTAGCGTTCAGTACCCCAAAAAGGTCAAGTTCTAAAACTTTAAGGGAATCTTCGACAAATTCTAAGCACGATCTCGCCGGTCATAATGGGTTAATGTAGGATTTGAATCAACTTGTCTCAAACAACCGACCTACATGATGAGGGCCGATGCATAAATATTGAACCAACAACTTTGTTCAGCATGCAATATAAACTAGCTAGCTGGTTAGTTCCTGGTGATTATATAATGAATGACTCCTTTCAATTAGTTTGAATATGAAGTAGCTACTTGATCTTTTGCTTAACTAATTGGGATGTAAATGAAGAAGATTACGTTTTTGTGACTTCGTCGATATGGTATTGAGCATATGTGTATACAATTACTAAACAGATTTCGACAAGTCCATAAAAGATTCAATTAGTCTGATTCTTAAATGGCTAGCTACTTGATCTTTTGCACAAGTAATCGAATTATGCAAAGGAAAAGGATTTACATTTTCGTTGATGCAGTGATGAGCATACATGTATAATCGCTTGCTCGACTAAGCATGCATAGTTTAAGCCTAAGATAAGTTAATTAAACAAGAGAAGCCCTAGGAAAGGTGCGATGTTGTGTGCTCATATAACTTTGTGGCTATGAGCTAGCCTTGGATATAAAGACCAGTCTTTAAAAAATGGCAAAGCAATACCATGAATCAAGTCAAGACGAGGATCAAAAACTATCACCCCATTAAATGGCTTAGAGAATTTATATGTGACCTCGGAATTGATTAGTCAAGGTTGTGAATAAAAGAACAGAGAAGAAATAGGCATATAAATCATTCTCCTATCACTCTCAATGTCAATAAAAGACGGTGCCTACTTTTGGACCCACCCCTCAATGTGAACTTTAATCAATCTATGCCATTGCCGTGTTCCACACTCAGTTTTCTCCCAAATTCAAAGTGCAAGAAAGTTTGCACAGAACCATTGTCTTCATACAAAGAATTCACTGCATCTACCTTTACTTCGTCAGTATAATAATGGTCCCAAAGACAGGCAACCAAAGAGGGAGATAAGACCGTAGGACCTGGAGCGAACTCACCGTCAGCAAGCGTATTTTATCACGGTTCCATACGGAGTATCACAGCACGCGAGTATTTCAGAATCGTCAAGGAGTGGTTTTCATCATAAAGAGGTTCGTTTTTTTTGTCGGTGAATAAGTGACTGTGTTGTAAATCGCATCATTTTGGTACGAGGGCTGTTGGAAAGAACACTGTTGTTGTCAATATTCAGACAAATCACGTCGTGCCTCTGAGCTTAGAAGCTCGATGACACCGGGGCCTAGGACAAGATATATATATACATCAACCTTTTTTCGACTGAAAAAAGGCAACTGAGGACTTTTTTGGATACCAAATGGAAGAGAGAAGTCCTAGACCAAATTTAGACCTTGCTAAATAAATGTATTTATCATCTTCATGATTGGAGCTTTTTCAAGCCACGTGACGTCTAATATACCCACCATATAATTTGGACCGTTGTTAGCCCTAGAGTTAGGTATACTGTCTCAAGCTACGCTGCCACAAGTTAGTGTGAAAATGCGAACTCTTTCACATGCACGTCTTTGAATGCGCCCATCATTCATTGAATATGCTCTCCAGTACACGAGAGGTGATCAACAGGACGTGCTTTACGTAATGCATACAACGACCTGTTCCTCTCTCTCTCTTCCCATAGCGTTTTAATAGGCATGTGAATAACGTGCCCTAGGAAGAATAAGACGAGCTTTCGAATCATTTGAAATACGAAAAAAGGTTGCGGTTCTGTTTACACTTGTATATTCTTTTTCTTTTTCCTTGTGGTCTCTTCGGGTACTTTGTCGTGTTCAAATTCACTTATACGAGTGAAACTTTATCCGCTTTCCCCTAATCAAGAACGATCGAGTGCTTAACTATCGGTTGTCATCGAGCTGCTTTATTTTGTCCTGGTCAAATGGAATCTTTGAAGTTGGGGCTTCCTCGTTTTGGCTTATTTTAACGTTTCGTGCGTCCTCGTAATTGATTCGCCGTTCTCATCACGCATCCGAAACTGCTGAAAGTAAGATTGATGTTGTCACGAAGCTTCCCTAGTTCATCAAGCTATTGGGAAATATCTTCTTTTGATTAATATTCCGATCATGGCTCAACCATCATCTAGCCATTATCTAATTAATCCTCTTCGTCCCCTTCCGCTAGACGATAATAGTCTGGCTTGGTAGCTGGAAAAAGTAAACATTTGTATAAAACCTAATCGTTCAATGCTTATCTCTATTGACAACGCCAAGAGAAGCACACAGTTCAAAATTGCTCTAGGTCGGGGCCGGTCGGTCGATGGGTTTGGTTCCCACTCGGCACAATCTCTTGGGCTCATGCCACAAGGAGTTATTCGTTACGAGTTTCCCTAGTTTCAATGTGAACAACCTATTTTCAATTGGACCAGAGAAGTAAAACCTAATTTGGTATGTGAAAATTAACCTGGGATGTCACCTAACCACTAAGCCGTTACAATTTTCTAAAAGCCCCCTAATCATGGTATACAGTAAGAAGTAAAAACTAATTTGGTATGCGAAAATTAACCCGTGATGCCACCTAACCACTAAAATGTTACAATTTTCTAAATGCCCCCTAATCACGGTACACAGTAAGAAGTAAATCCTAATTTGGTATGCAAAAATTAACCAAGGATGCCACCTAACCACTAAGCCGTTACAATTTTCTAAATGCCCCGTAATCATGTTATACAGTATCAAGCATCTAGAACGACGGAGTTTTTTCTAGAGGGAACATAATTGCATTAATTATAGTGAATCCTTCATTTCTTCTCCATCATGATGAAGAATGTTTTCTTCCATTCTCGAGACGCAGATCTGACATGGAAACACTCGCCGTCATCATCACGTCTATTTTGGCAGATGTGAGCGCAAGTGTGTGGAAAGGTAAAAGGGAATGAGAGCATCGCTTTGATATGTCAAAACCTTGTCATCATATCGATCGACCATGGAGGAAAATAAGAGCTGAGAATGTTTGTGTCTTCTACGGCTGTGCTTGCTTACATCATTCCATTCGTCTAAAAATGCTCTTTGATTTCAAGTCCTCTCTCTGATGGCATTTTCTAGAAGGTTGTCCTTGAAGTTAAGCCTAATTCATGTGATGTGTATGTACATCAATTTTGGTACTTCAAAATGGGGATTTCCGTAGTTTTGTTCGACTCATGAGTTGTAAATATAATAGCTTTTTTCTCGTAGTAAAATGTGAAATGCCCAAATAAAGGTCGAGACTTCTGTAAAATTTAATTTGATTGATAAATTTTGAGAATTATTTTCTCCAAAAAGTTAAATTGGCAAGAGGGTATATACATTTCCTGGGACAGACAGATGTCTCAAGAGCAAAAGCATCCTTATCACTATCGATAGAACTCATGTGATTCAATTGGTTTTGGTGGATTAATGGGATAAGCAAGATTAGAGAAGAAAATGACATGAGAAATTTTTCTTCTGGGTTCTTGCGGTGGTTGAATGTGTAGGGTTCAAGCTTCGTTGTCTTTTGCTTGACACTAGACAAAAAAATAGCACATGCGCTGCTTCGAAGAGATATAATGAGATTATTAAATTAATAAAGAACAAATTCCTATGTAAAGATGTCAATTCATCTTTTGAGTATAATTTCAATTGTTATGGAACACTTGACAATTATCGAGAGTAGGTAAGATTTTTATTAGTCACTTGTCAATCACCTTGGTAATCGCAAATCATGATTTTATCCACCTATAATATATATGCATGGATTCCCATAGGATTATTTGTAGAAGTTTGAGGTTGAAGTGGCCATGAGGTTTGCTACCTTAGTAGTATAGATTAACGGATCCACGTGTCACTTATGGCTCATATAGTAAAACTGGAAATTAAGTAGAGAAAATTTAAATATTGAATATTGAGTGTTGTAACTTGTAGTATGTAAATATTGAAAATGAAGATAAAAAATTGTCCAATAATAGCTTAAATATTAAATCCTACCGGCTTTTAATCAAACATGGAACAGTGAACTTAATTGGAAGATTTCAACAATATAATTGGTAAAATGTTAATTGAGATCGGATATCTTATCACTTAACCAACTAAGTAGGTCATTAAGTTATTTTTGACTTGAAATAATCGATTACTTTGTGTGCAATTAAAAGCTATCGAACTTATTTAATAACAATAAATTTCAAAAAGTTAGATCTCCATAGCTTAACATGGTTATCAAACACACCCATTAATGAACACTTAGTCATATCACCGGATACTTCTATAGCTCAACTTGAGCCGATATCTCGGGTTAATTCAAGGTCACATTGAGAAAGTGAAGTGGCATGCTCTTTATAATAATGGAGGAATGGAGATAAAATCAAGACGTTTTCCTCGTCACTGCTACATTAAACAAATGATAACGAGGAAGAATCTCCATTCTGACCAGAAACAATAAACAAAAGAGATTATCAAACGTCTCCCCATGTCTTGCCAGATCTCTATCGCTCATCCATGCGCAGAGGAATATCTCAGCCTTGACCTAGAATTGCGACCCACATGGAAAGCACACAGCCGTATTCCAGAAGGGTAGCTCGAGAGGAAGCCGCAGTCAAAGGGTTGATATAAAGCAGATTTGGCAGGTTTGGTTTAGTAAACCAGAAATCAACCTGTCTGAATTAATATATCTAATGAATCTCATAGTGCAAGCTAGCTAGATGACATCTGGAGCTCACTGTTCAGACGGGGCGGGGCTCACCTTGTCAATTCCATGATCGTCTGGAAGTCTCCGCATGCTGTCTGTGACGTAGCAACATCCCTACATCCTTAAAGGACTTAGGGTTGCCCTTTGGAGAACGCAGTCTTTAAGATCTAATCAATCTCACCGAGATCTCAATCAATAAGGACGAATAGGTGGAGAGCCTATGCATGTACTTGACCCGCAGAATCGAATGCAGGCAGATTCATGATCAAGATGGAATATAAGTTCGATCTGTAAATAGTTCTTTCGCGTTTTCGCAAAAAGAGGGGCGAAAAATCGACAAGACGAGAGTTGAAGAACATCCCGACACTTCCCGAGCATGGTTCGCCTATATTTAAGAGCATCGAGCAGTAGATATGAGTAGTGCATGTCCGGATGAAATTTAACTTTTTACTTTTTACTTCTTACTTTTTTTTGCTTATTGTAAATCTTACAGCAAGCACATTTTGACTCTTCTATTAGCCAATACCATCTAAAACTTTTATAATATATAAATTTTGACACGTGAATTCACATATAATTTTTTCATAATTTTTTTCAAAATTTGTATGAATTTTCAAATATTAATGAGAAAGCAAATGGTCAATTTTGCTTTTACTGAAGCATAAACAACCATCACATTAATCAGCTAACTTCTATATAGATATGTCACTTTTGGTATGAGATGTATGACTTTACTAAAATCTCTCAAAGAAATTACTATGATAGTAAATACTAAATCACTTCTTTATTCGATGACGAACCGAGGGGAGTTAAAGAAAGCCATCTCCTCCTTGACTCTCGCATGCATTTTTGGCAGATTCATTATGCAGTTTATACAACATCATATGAAATTTCTGTGTATCTTCTGATGAGTCAAGATATTGTACCACTCTTTTAATTCAAATTCCGCGTCCAACGCCACATTTATTGCAAGAATTTCAACCCTAGAACAACAAAACTCCGCACAAAACCAAAGAGGGGACGACAATTTCATTGGTGCAAAGTTGAAGAGTCAAAAAGAATTGTGGAACACATGAGATCTTTTAGGGTTTCGAGCAATAAGTTCTTGGACGCCATGAGTGGGAAGGATGAAATTTCTTGGAAGCGTGATCATACCACCATATGACACCAACGAGGCCATGAGAGAGAGAGAGAAGAATCGCCGCAAGTCGTCATGGAAAAGCGAGCTATACATATGCACGCCGAGCGAGCTGACCTTTTCTGCGACACCATAAGTGGGACTGCTTCTGGTTCTTGCATAATTCAAAGGTTCAAGATTGATGCCTTTAGGAAAATTTAAGACCTTAGCAAGGGCTTTACTTTCTGTTCTCACTAGCTTAGGGTACCACAAAATCACATATGCTTACGGCCAGTGAGATCTTGGTCAATTTCTGACTAACACGAACAAAATCGTCGGTGAGATCCGTTTTTAAATATGTCATGATAAACACCGATAGACTTTTTTCATCATCTTCTTTTGGGATATTAACTCTCCTATGGCATACCGTGTCACGTCATAGAGTTGTTAATTTAGGGTTATCATTCGGCACCAATCCTATGGGACTGCTATAAGTAATTATGTGCCGACATACATTTACATGATTATCATTCATTTTTCAGAGCTGATATTGAGAATTCAGTTTTGCCACAGAAGGCCTCCCCTCTCGGAAATTGGGATTATCAATTTGGCCAGAATAGTGGCAAATAAAGAATGTCCAAAGCACAATTGTCTCGAGTAGCCTTGATCTATCAAGCTTCACCATATAAATTAACTCGATTTCACGATTGCAAGAGTCAAGTAGTCGTGTTAGAATGGACATTTATAGTGATTCTAATTTAAATCTTTCATCTTTTCTAAGTATCATCGAAAGAAAAGAAGTGGGAATCATCAGCTTGAACTGTAAATTCCAATTAAATGGAGAAATGGCCCATCAAGCTGAGATGTGAAATGGCCATGATCACAAGAGGAGGCCCAATGGCCCGTCAGTCATGCAGTGTTGAAAGTGCTAACTTTGGAATCACTAATTTGAATTCTTGCCATTTTACTTGGAGTTAATACCAAACAAAAAAATTCAAATTGGTACATGTATAATAAATTTATCCTAAATTAATTTTTTAAGAAAAATCCCAAAACTAAGACACACGCGTGATAAATTTATCCCAAATAAATTTTTGACCCAAAAACCATAAATTAGTACATTTGTGATAAATTTATCCTCTGTTAGTTTTTATTAAGTTTTCGTTAAATTGGATTAACACCATAAAAACCCTAATTAGTATGCATGTGGCAAAGAGAAAATAAAACCACAAATTGATAAACCTGTCAACTGCCATGTGTCTTCCAACTTAGCAATTTGAATGTAAAATTTAACAGAAACTATCAGAGTGAAAATTTGTCATAATGGTACTAGTTTGAGTTTTTTGTGATCAAAAAATTAAATTTTGGTAAATTTATCACGGGTGTACTATTTAAGGTTTTTCTTAGTATTAACCTTTTTTTATTAGCTACAACTTTTAATGGTCATAGGTACAGCACTTGCAAGCGTGTGGAGGAGGCGAAAAGTCAGATGGTTCAGTGGACATGTGAGAGCGACAGCTCATCAGTAGTAGACTTTGTGCTGGGCCGGGCCAAGACTCCTTGGAACCTGCGTGAAGTATTCAAACGCTGCCAACAAGAATTATCCCAGTGCAATTATATCACCGTCGGATCCTACTCTCGAGATGCAAACCGCGCAGCTGACTGGCTGGCACGTCAACATCAAGAAAGGAAATTGCCCGCAAATTGGATGTACTCTCTCCCTCTATCTCTTGTGGATATTTTATGTTTGGACTATAAGCTGTCGTTGCATTCTAAGACTAAGTAATATAATGCATATATATGCTTTTCGACAAAAAAAAAAAAAGAGCAACCTCGGTTAGGTCACGATATCATATGAACTCGATCAATCTCAATTGAAATCCAATCAGGTAGGCACTACGCAAGGCCTGTTGAGGAGAGAGAGAGAGAGAGAGATTGATTGTACAAGAACTAATTGGTCCTTACATGTGATCTTTACATTCACTGCGAGAGAGAGAGAGAGAGAGAAAGAGAGAGAGAGAGAGAGAGAGATCTTTACATTCACAAGAACTAATTGGTCCTTACATGTGAGAGAGAGAGAGAGAGAGAGAGAGAGAGAGAGAGAGAGAGAGAGAGAGAGATTGTACGAGAACTAATTGGTCCTTACATGTGATCTTTACATTCACTGCTTCTTCCTTCCCTAGTTCAAATAATGAACTAATAATCAGCTGATCATGAGCCACTTAAGGCTAGAGAGAGAGAGAGAGAGAGAGAGAGAGAGAGAGAGAGAGAGAGAGAGAGAGAGAGATTGTACGAGAACTAATTGATCCTTACATGTGATCTTTACATTCACTGGTTCTTCCTTCCCTAATTCAAATAATGAACTAATAATCAACTGATCATGTACCCTTATTTTCACTAGCCACTTAAGGCTACTTATACGTGACTGCTTCATCTATATAACATGGGAATTTACAGAGCTCAACCTGTTCTGCTACAAGTTCAACACTTCAAAAAAATGGACCACAAAAACCCAATTTCTTCTCAGTCAACTCCTGATCAACTCATCAATCTGTTGAAGGCCCCACAAGTGCTCTTCCATAAGCCACAGGGAGTGATAGGAGTTTCTTTGCCTTCCCCACATAAGCTCTCTTTGTGAAGTTGTTGTAGTCGTTCACTTCAATGGAGTCCAGGATCTGCTTGTACAGCAGGAGGGATGCCATCACCGGCCACCTGCTCTTCGCGTTAAGCTCCACGACGCCCTTCTCAGCCTCATCGAAGAACTTCCTTGCCCGCTTTATCTGCTCTTTCATGAATGCCCTCCACTTGTCGGTCACTTTCCCCCGGAATATGTCCTCCTCAGATAGCCCGGCGCGCGCAAGCTCATCCTGCGGGAGATATATCCTTCCTCTCCTAGCACTGTGTGAACGATTTGAATTGCAGGGTGATGAGTTTCGATAAAATCTCCTAAATGGGTGCTCAAATTGCTTCAACAATCCAAGCTAAGATGGCCAACAATAAAACCGATATGAAACTACTTAAATTCAAGCAGGTTTTTCTACTGTAATAGCAAAATCTTACTCTTCGCCGACGTCCCTGAGTATGTTGGTCAGCTGATTAGCAATCCCGAGTGCCAATGCAGCATTGTAGACACTTTCTGTGGATGCCTTCGATTCAGGTGCAATCCCCATGACCGGTACACTCATTAACCCGACTGTTCCGGCTACGTAGTAGCAATAAAGGTAGAGCTCGTCAAAGTTCATGTATCTTGATTTTCTCAAGTCGAGCCTCATGCCCTCTATCATGTCCTTGAAGGGCTGCATTGAAGTAGTTATGGTCCAGTTATCAAGTGATTTGTGGATGATACTCTTAACCAAAATCATAGAAACAAAAATCGAAGTGGTGATTTCAAAGAGCGATTGGACTTCTACCTGAATATCCACTGGGAACTTCGAGACGGTGTCTGCCAGAGCAGCATCGTACATGTCATAAGGGCGGCCCTCGAAGAGATCATTCAGTCTTTTATCCCATCTGTCCAGAGCCTTTGGAGTGATGTGCGCGGCGTTTGGTCCGTCCACAAGCTCATCAGTCCTCCTGCACCACACTGCAACATGCAGTGACCCAGCTTATTCATTTCTCTTTAAACCCCACTTATCATAAGGGACCATTCGGCAGTGCAATTTTAGAGATTTATCAAAATGTTTAGGATCGCAGACATTGCTGCTTTACATATGCATGGATAATATGATTGATTCTGTCACAAATATACACAAATTGGATAAAAAATAGATGTGAAAACGAACTATGGTCACAAGCACATGCTCGAAAAGGATGGTCATGTCATTACCGTAGATTGCCCAAACAGCTTTTCGTCGCTCCGGTGTCATCAGTAACGTACCTAAAATTTGTGAGGAAAGCAGCCCAGTTAGCTAGTCTATCCCAGAATGACTTGAACATTGCGTCCGATAATTCAGTTCACCTATCTTTTATGCAGAAATCAATATAGGGTATTGACAAGTAAATTTCACACAGATTGATGGTGAAAGACAAGTAACCGAGTATCTGAAACTATTGAATTCCTGTATGCCGAATTAAGCAAATGGAGACGGGCAGCAAACCACCAAAATCGACCTCAAACCCAATTTCCGAATGCCCAAAAAGCGCAGTTAAATAATTTGATGCAAGTTGATGCTCATTTCAATAAATAATCTTCAACCAGATAGTTGGAATTGAAGGTGGCTGAAATAAAATCAAACTCAGCAACATCTTTGTTGCAGGTAATGGCCAAAGGAAGCTCAGGAAGTTGGAGACAATGCAGGAGATAAGGCCAGCCAGAAAAGGCGCATTTTCATTGGACCCAGTTTTCTTGAGCAAGATAAAATGATATTATTTCCCCTCTTTATGCTTTAACTAACATCAACCTTTTAGAATTCATAATCAAAAAGATGAACGCATTATCCAAATCTTAATAGGAAAAAGTAGCACCACCCGCACACGCATACACGCAGAGAGAGAGAGAGAGCAAAAGTGTACCCAAGTAAAATGTCTTGGCGTACTCAGCACAGACCTCGCCGCACCTCTCGTAGGCCTCGTTCAATAGGTCACCGCCGGTCAACCCCTCCGCCTCCTCCGGCTTCTTCACATCCAGAGCCTCCTCCCGCCTCTGCTCCCTCACCAAAGCCGCCTGCTTCAGCACCACCTCATACACCCTCTCCACCGAGGATCTCGACGGGCTGGCCACTGAGCTCGAAATGGCCGAGACCACCCTCACCACCCGCACCCCGGCCGCGTACAGCCTCGGCCTCCTCTGTTTCTTGCTCGCCCTGGGCTCGAGATTGAGCAGGGATGCTGCGTTCCCTTTGGGGCCAACCACCCAAAGAAGGACGCCAGACATCTCTCTCGCGAAGAGCTCTCAGGGGCAAGAATGGATCTTTGAATTCTCTACTCGGGTTTCGCTCTTGGGTGAAGATCCCCACGTTCCAGTGGAAATGGAACAGTACGGAGGAGAAGGAGAGAAGGAGAATGGTCTCTTGAAAAAGTAATCTTTTGAGCGAACGGGGGACCAATGGCAGGTTTTGCCGACCTCCTCCACTTAAATGGGACGAGATTGACGACGGCTCCAAAAAGTTTTTGGAGGGACAGAGAGCCGAGATGCCTTCTCTCTCTCAGCTTGAATATGCTCTCTCTCTCTCTCTCCCCCTTTGCCCTGATCCGATACATGGGTCTGGTCCATGTGTGGCCGGTGTTTTGGAAGTTTCGACCGACGCCTCGGTCCGAAAGATAGGGCTATTGAGTGAGTGAGCGTGGTGCATGCACATCGTCAAAGATGATAGGCCTCCTCCTCCACGATAGAGGTGTACTTCAATACATGTATTTTAGACACTCAAGAACTTTCACATCTCAATCAAATAAAACGAAAAAAGGACGGGGTCTTGACTAAAAAGGTTTGTAATTTATGGATGAGATTGGAAAGTTGACTCCATCATGTAACCGGGCGAAACATTAACAAGGATCGACCATGAATGATTCGATTCGCTATTAGTAGGAAAGAAAAAGTCTAAGTCGTCCTAGCAAAATTAGTAGAAGGATATTTTGTTGGAGATTCTCTATTGATACCGGCATAATTTTAACTGAGTGAGTTGGTCAAGATCGATCCCCTATTTTATATCATATTAGAGGGGCCATAATTAAAATGAGGAAAAGGGAGAAACCATGGCTAGGTCAAGCTAAATCAACATCGCCCTTAACATGGGTACTAACAAGATGCATTTGGAAGCATTATCTGTGAGTCAAATGTCCTCCTCGAGAAAATGTGATGCGTATCAGCCTCGATGCGATTTCTTTCCAATGTACTTTTTTTAATATATTTCGGTCAATTTTCAGCAAGATTCAGCATGGCCACACATGTGACAGCAGCATCAACGTGGTGCTTAGAAGATGCCTCTTAGAGAGAGAGAGAGAGAGAGAGAGAGAGAGGGAGGAAGCAAGTTGGTGTGAACTTGGGCCCTGTGAATGAGATTGTGTGGCTGGAGAAGTGGGGCCTAAAGCGTGGAGGCACAGGCACCGTCAAAGGGGTGAGCGAATGGAGAGGAGCGAGAGCGACACGCCCCCCGGGACACGACACGCACGTACACAACTGTCATGAATTTTGCTCAGTAATCGTCAGTTCATACTATGTTTCTGTTTGCCTTTTGTCTTATGAATAGCTGAATTTTGAACGTTTAAATTTTCGGGATCCGATACGTTCGAGCATTTTTAACAATTGCTTGGACATGATCTTTTAGTGACATGATACGTTAAAATTGGACATGCCACGTCGGTAAATTTGACTGTAAACTGGTCAGGATGAGTTATAGACGGCTTAATTGCATAAATCCAAATCTTTAAGACTTGATTGCCCGTGAGGCAAAACGTTTAGAACTTTTAGTGCAAATTACGCAAACAACTAAACATTGAGGGGATGACCTCTTTATTAAATCGTTGTGATATTGTGAACGCAGTTTAAGAGTCTTTTCACGGGCATCAATCATGACAATTAAATCAAAACTACTTCCAAAGAAGGAGCCTAACCATATATACTTGAATTGGATGTGCCTATTCATGGGTGCATTGAAGTAGTTATGACACTTTTTAAAAATATCTATATTTTTTAATTTCTTGAAAATAACAATAACTCCTAAAATTGTAATAACTCTAGTACAATTTTTTTTTTTAATAGTTTTTTTGCTAAGTAGTCAGTTTCATCGGACCGGATCGGTCAATCCGATCCGATTCCCAGTCCTAAAATCGTTCGATCCAGTCCCCGGTCTCAAAAAATGATAATTAGTCATTCCAATTCATTTCTTGGTTCTTAAGTGGATTCGGACCGGATTGAGAACTGATTACACCTACTATGCATATGAAATAAAGTAGTATGGAAAGACGTATTATGTCGAGAACAGGAATATTGTTCCTGCATCGTCTTAGCATTTTCCCTTTGCGCGAGGTGCGGCGCAGGAGCAGGGATCTGCATTTCGCGCCTTGATGCGAGTCCGAGGAAATCTGGATTTGACATCTTGGACTGGTCCAGTTGTTAATAGAAGATTACCCCATTAATTAAGCCAAAAAAGAGCTTATTTTTTAAATTAATTTTTCCCTATAAAATGAAGTAATTCAATAGTAAATCCTCTAATGTCAAGGCGGGTGCAAGTAACGTTTCAGGACTGAAATCAATGTTCGGCCTTTGTTTGTTAGAAGTTTACGAAATTGACCTAAATATCACTAAAATTGGAAAAACTGTCAAAAAGAAAAACTTATTGTAAGATGACCATTTCCATCATAAACATTTTAATTTTGTCAATTTAGTACTAAATATTTTGACAATTTGACAATTTAGTTCAAAATCTTTTAATTATACTAATTTAGTCATAAACCTTTTAATAATTTGTCAATTTAATCATTTCAATGAATATTGGCCAGAAATCGCTAATGCAATGATCTAATCAGCATCGGCTATCCTACATGGCACAGTCGAGTGACTAGTGATGACATGGATTTTTTTTTTTTACATTTTTATAATTTTTTATATTTTATTTTCTTTATTTTCTTTCTTTCATTGTTCTTCTAACTAGTCGCTCCTCAGCTACTAGCCGAAGGTAATGAGAGCAAGCCCACTTGCCTCGGGCAAAGTTATGAGGTCAAGCCCATGGTAAGATACATGTGTGAGTTGTGTTAAAGAAATCTTACATTTGAAAATTGATGTAATGTAGATAAGTTAATATATCATAGTTGACCCATAAATCTCCCTAGTTTTTGCGTGAATGTGAGTCTAATTGAATCTATTGATGAGCTCAAACTTAGGCTCCCTTTTGGTAATCTTCCAAAAGAAGGTATTGGACTTCTGTCACGTGCTCCAAACAAACAGTATTGGAGCCCATGGTTACGTTTCTAGGTAGGTAGGGAAGTTGATGCAAAAGGATGCTTGAATTAAGGGAAGAGTAGACATAAAATTGAGTTTACACGTGAGAGGGAGATTATTAGAATACATGTGTGAGTTGTGTTAGATAAATCTCACATCAGAAAATTGATGTGATATATAACAGTTAATATATTCTAGTTTGACTTATAACTCATTGGTTTAAGTTTTTGCATAAAGGTAAATCCAATTGGATATATTGATAGGCTCGGACTTGGATTTTTTTTTGGTAATCTCTCAAAGAAGGTATCGGATTTATGTTGTGCATTCCCAATAGCCTTCCCCGTGGCTGGTTGCCAACAACTAGCTAGAGGAAGAAGAAAAGAAAGAAAAGGAAAGACAAAATTTTATAAAAAAAATTATCCACATAAATATTGATTGTGCCATGTAAGATGGCACATCGGCGATTTTAAAACCAAAATTAATCAAAATGACTAAATTGGCAAATTATTTAAAAGTTTATGACTAAATTAATATAATTGAAAAGTAAGATTAAATTAGCAATTTGTCAAAAGGTTGATAATTAAATTGACATTATTGAAAGGTTTAGGACTAAATTGGCCATTACACAATAAATTTATTAATTTTTAAATAATTTTCCCTGAATCGTTACACACAAGAAAAACAATTAAAACTTAAAAGATCGATGATAATAAAGCAACACTATCTAGATAATTAAGCAATTTTCATGAAAAAAAAAAAGGAAGAAGAAGAAGAGAGATGCATAGTATAGTCAAATCGGTTTATAAAGTCCATATCCTAAATGAAATGATCTCGCACGCAGTAAATTCAACAAGCGGGTCATATTCAATGGCAGATAACTGGGGTGTTGCCATATCATTTCCAGTAAGAGCTTTCTAATCCCATCGCACGAAACAAAGTATTCCAGCGTGACACATGAAAAACTCCATTTATCGAGTGATTGATTGGGGGTATCAATACGCCCCAAATTAAAAAAAAAAAAATAAGAAAAATCATTTACAATTAAAGAGAATATCCATGCTTAGAATTAGAAAAACAAATTTCCTAATCTGAAAAGTGGAAACGAAAAGTGATTTTCAATGAAAGCATTTTTTTATATCAAGAAATTCTCCTCGAAATGAGCACGTCCTCAGATAAGATTTCCATAATTCAAATTCGAGAGAATTTAATTTGCAAAGAGAAATGAATTTTTTGTGTTTCCTTTTTCTTTTTCACAGAAAAGAACAAAGAAAAATGTTGAAACAATCCTCGAATCGATGGTCTAACAAGACGGATTAGCGAAGGAGGACACCTCCACGCACGTTCTCCGTTTGGTTTTTCCTCTGGCTTTATTCTTTTTTTCCCCCTTCTGTTTTTGGCGTTGTCTTGTTGGAATAACCAAAAAACAACAATATTTTCATGAAGAAAATGAGAGGGAAGATGCCCCTTCCTTACTCCGCCGTCAGGTAATACAGGAGCCGTCTTTCATTTCGCATCATGATGGAAACATGTGGTGAGATTTTCTAAATTCTAATGAAGAGACGAGGTGTTTTCGTCTTTTTTAATGCAAAAAAAAAGCCTAATTTACCATATCATTAGATCATGATTCCGCTACATGGACAAAAAGTTCTTGGCCTTAGGAAACGAAAAGGGTCGGGTGGAGTATATCTCCATGGATGTGGATCGAGATGGATTGATTTTTTTTATAGTGCTCCTTAATCGTGATTATGACCTTAATGATTATCTCCATAACATATGAAGACGTGAAATGGACAGATTGGACAGTGAATTCAGCCCCCATGGCCTCATGCTGGGAATCCTAAATAATGTTCATCATAACTCATTTATTCTTAATTTTTCTTCTACGACATTAAATATCTTAAACTTATACATGTATGACACAATACTCTTTGTCAGAATTTCGTTAACGAGAATCGTTGAAAATCTATTTGACATCGAAAAGCAAACCTTCGTTGACATGAAATAAGAAGTAACTGTTCCAAACTTCGGCAGCGTCGTTTAAGATCCCTTGGCGTATAAAAACGAAGTGATTTGGAAAGACCGTGTTAGGTCGAGATCAAGGATATTGTGCATGCATTGTTCGGCAATTCCCCACTCAAGTACTTTCTTTCCGTGCGTAGTGCGCAGCAGCAGGGATCTCCATTTTCAGGCATTAAATTAGAGTCCGAGGAATCTGGATCTGACGTATTTGGACTTTGTCTAGTTGTTATCAGAAGACCATCACATTAATTAAGCCTAAACTACGACCAAAAAAATTAAGCCAAAACAAGAGCTTATGTTCTCTAATCTCGAGGTGGTTGGGTGGGGACAGCGTTTTTCGACTACACCGTAGCCATGCGTACTCAACGTTCGACCCATTTCTTCTTCTTTTTTAAATAACAAATGGATAAATTTGACCTCGAAATCACTACAACATTAAGCACGAGAAGAAAATGATTAAAACCTTAAAATACATCGATGTTAATAGAGCGAGACTGTCTAGATAATTAAGCTATTTCCAAGAGAATAGAGAGAGAGAGAGAGATAGAAGTGCTCGGTGTGGGGAAGCCGATTTAGAAAGTCCATATACTAAATGAAATGACGTAACGGATTACTACAAGTGAATAATTCAACAAGCGAGTCATGTTCAATGGTTGATGAGAGTTGTTGCATCATTTCTTGCAAGAGCTCCTGTCAATTTGGGGTGGCAAACATAGCATTTCTCGACGTCGCTTGTACTTATTAGCAATCGATCTCATCCGAAATAGTCAGCGGCGGAGTTGCGTGAACTGTTTTGCATCTAAACACGGTGTACTAGTACAAGGGCGAGTCGCGAATGCATAGCACCCGGACAACATCAATATGGCCGGACATTTCGTTGTCGTGGACTCGTGGCGAGTGGGACGGTAGAGAACGAAATGAATTGCAATGGAAATGTTAGTTGCGTATTAGGTTGGGGCTCTCCTCCTGTGAACTACCCCATTTGGCAGATGTCTTGAACGCTTTGGCTCTACTTGGATCCAAGGTAGTTTTGAATTTTTTCACGAATTAATTTTCCAAGTCTTCATGCATTTCTCTTGCTGAAAATGATTAATCAACAAAAAAATCATTAGCTTCCTTATTCTAGAAAGGGGAAAGGAAAATTCCACTAAGAATATTTTCCTTTATCAAGAAATTCTCCCCAAAACGAATACATTCTTAGATGAAAATTCTGGAATTTAAGTTGGAGGAAATTTTTAAGTATGTAAAAGGATAAATGACTTTTTAGTGTTCCTTTTCTTTTTCACGAGAAAAGAAAAAAAAGATGTAGAAAGAACCCTCAAATTGATTGTTTGAAAGGCAGATTTGTGAAGGTGACCCCTCCATGCATGTACTCTGTCCGGCTTTATTTAATTTTTTACTGTCAGAAGATATGCCGTATCGATCTTGATTATAAGTGATGCATAAAATCAATTCAGGATTGTAATTGAGTGAATGAATCATTCTAATATTATATTTGGATCCATATGATTTGTCTAGGAGATTTTCCTTCTTTTCATCGTTCATATTCTGTATCATATAAAAAGCATTGTAAATGTAATCACTACAGGCTATAATTTAGAAATACAGAAGTTTCAATTCATCTAGTCCCTCTCCTCTCTTTTCCATTCTGTGACATTTACCTTTTTGTCTTATTGGAACAACCAAAAATCAATATTTTCCATCAAGCAAAAAAAAAAAAAAAAAAGAGGGAAGATGCCCTTTTACTTGTACGCCACAAGCGGACAACGACAGTGTCGTCTTTTGTTTTAGCTTTAGCTTCGATTGAAACATGTGGTGCGATTTCCTAAAGTTTTTATAGGCACAATTTCAACGGGGGAGACTTCGGCTGAGCGTTTCCCGTGACAAACGGAGCATCGCTCCTCCACGCTTCGATCGCCCAGAAAGTGTAAGGAAATTCCTCTCTTTTATTTTTCCTTTCTTTTCCACGCAAAAGTGCGCGCCCAAACTAGAAAAAGTACCTGAATTTTTAGGTCACGAATCGTCCACGTGGACGAATTTTCGGCCTTAGGAACGAGAAGGTTGAGGAGTCTTTTTATGCACGTGGATCGGTTTCCAAGGTATAGGATAGATAGGTGGATTGTCTTCTTCCATCATGCTCCTTAATTTTGATCATGACCTTAATGTACGTCTTGATTTGAAAAAAAAAACAAATCTAAAGACGTGGATTGGATGAATTTGGCCGGCGAAATCGTGCCCCTATGGCCTCGCGCATAGACCTTGATCGTATATTCAGAGTTAGGTATGACTTTGACGAAATCACATGAAAATTCTAATCAAACTTTCTATTGTGCCACGTTTTTTTAATTTTTCATTTTAGTATCGTGTTTCTTATAATAATTTCATTGCAAGCAAAAAAATAAGTAGAAAAAAGGCCGCAAAGCTCTCACATGACTTTTTGAGAATAGCGCACTTCCACTCCCCTTCAAATCTTCAATCATCATATGACTCTTATGTGATTGGAAAGAAATTCAACTTACGCCGATTCTACAGAAAATAAAACATGAGAAGCCATCTTTTTTAATTGGTGTCATTGTTATTGCAATCATTTTGGCAAAACAAGCCTATTTCATCTACAAGTCACTATTCACGTGGCGTGTAGAAAAAACCCCGAACCCTTCAAAGGAAAGTTTTAATAATTCTTATAACAATTGATGTGCATGTAGAGAATATCACGAACCTTCAAAGAAGAAGTTTCGATGATTCTTATAACAATGGTAGACTAGAAGACACTACGTTTGAAGAGGAAAAAAAAAAAACAATTTCTATTCCTTAAAATTCTGGTGTGAAGTGCATGTGAATCGGAAAAGCGAAGGGACTGTCGTGCAATGATTCCCTCGAAGTTCAAGATTCTTCACAAATTACCCCAAATTTCGAGAATGTTTTGCATGATTCATCCTTAAAGCTTTTGGCCTTTCTGATAACTTTTGTCATTTTTTATATTCGTTTTCTATAAAAATAGATTCTTGGAGAGATTAGGTGCACCCTATTTCATTCACCTACTCCCACGTGCTTCTGACTGTTTCTAAGGAAAATTTTTCCTCCGGCTCCTTTTCGATTTCCAATACACATATCGGAATAATTAGAATAAAAGTTACCAAAAACCATGTATCAAACGTAACTCATTTATCTTAATTTTTTTTATGATACAAAAAATTTTAAAATTATATCTGCAAGGCACATTTATCATCCGTTAAATTTCCGTGAGTGAGAACTATTAAAATTTTATTTATATTGACAAAAGGTAAAATGGGGTCTACATAATTTAAGTGAAATAATGTTATTTTGACTGAAGAGTTGTCAAATGGAACCTTGATGGATGATTAATGTATCATATAGGTACAAATTTGGGATTTTTAATGTTATAAAAAAATTTAAGATAAATATGTCACGATAAATGTAATAATGAGGTTTTTTTATGTTATAAAAACATTTTAAGGTAAATGTGTCAAAGTGAGTATAGTTTAGGATTCTTTATGACTTTACCATCTTTCAAATATTTCACCCATCTTGTGATCGTCTCCCCACTCTCATTATTTCACTTATATTGCTCATTTTTCTTATTTTTTTTTTTTCTATGTCTATCGATATATATCCTCCACTTCAACTATGTGGTTTTTTCCTCATCATTATTTTATTTTTGCTTTGTTGCTATGTGAAGAAACGACTCGAAGTCGAGACCACGCCTGCATAATTTTAAATCCATCGTGATTAATTGTAATCGTTTCCCTAAAAACAGACGTAATGGACAAGATTCAGATTGTGGTTTGGATTCAAACCATATATTTGAAACTTTATCTGGATAAACTACAATCGAAATCTAATATCTAACAAAAGAGGATGGAAGGAGGGTCGTTTGAGACCTCGTTGGAGGGTGTGTTGAGAGTACAGAATGGATGAGAGTGGGGTTTTGACAACCTACTCTACTTTGTGCATTTTTCTCCCTTTCTTAACCCCCCCTTTTTTTTTACTTCTTTTTTTCTCGATTTTGCTCTCCTTTTTAAAAATTAAAAATCATTATGCGAAGTATTTATTTATAATATATATATGTATATATATTTGTAATTTATACAATTAGTATGCGTCAAGAAAATATGATGTTAATAATTTACAGAGTGTTAAAATATTCTTTAACTTCATTAGATTAATAGATGTCAATATCCTCGTCTTATGACTCAAAACACTTTAGCAATGATTACATGCGCAAATTGCCACGACATAAATGGCTAATTACCTACATTATACATATAAGTTTATCTAAACTTCCAATGATAATACAGAATCTTTTCAAAGTTTGTTTTTAGTGGGTCATAAATTAAATGGCTCTGGAACTATCCATTTCAATTTGTATGCCCTTGGCTCCAGTCAGGCATGTGTTCTACGTAAATAGCGACTAACAAGTGTTGTTCTATTATTTAGTTTGGCATTAGTTTATGCATATCAAAATTTGAATAGAAAAGCCTTCTATACATACTATAGATATAAATGAGCTATACCCATTATTTCATAATATAATTTACGTGGTATAAAGTGTATCTATGCTGCGGATGAAAGGATTATTAGGCGATGCTATAATATGTGACTTAGGCCATCCAAAATCTAGACACCAAAACAATAGGAAGTAAGCAGCGCAACAATGAAATTCAATCATTGAAAATCATATGGATTTTCTTGTTAATTCATTTCTCAAGAAGATGGCTCTCAATGGACAGATTTCATTACATATCATTGTACACAATCCATTGATGATCACACAAACACCTAAAAAAACAATTGTACACAGTCTCGAAGATGAGCTCAATACCCAAGAGCTTGAACCGGACCTGAAACTTGTTCATGATTGGCTTGCTTTGCTCGTGTTTCTTGTGTTTATCTTAACATGAAGGACTTAATTGCCAAATGCAAGTTATCAGGGACCTAATGTTGGATTTTCTCTGATAAACCTTGCTGCATCCTTTTGCTCCATTCCAAACCCCACCTCCGCCCCCCCCCCCCCAAAAAAAAAAAAGAAAAAAGAAAAAAGAAAGGTCAAAAAAGTGACATGAATGATTCATGAATTTTGGTCTCTAGACAATGTCGTATTGAACTTTAAATTCATTAAATTTATGGTATCTAAACTTTAGTCTAACATTCAATATGATCTTTGAACTCTAAAATATTTTCATATAATTTCGGGACAAAATTGAACATTTATCGAATTTATGAATCACATTGAATAAATTAAAAATCTAGAGACGACATTATATATCGAGTCAAAGTTTATGGACCAATTATGCAAATTAAAATTTCAGAGGCAGCATTATATATTAAATCAAAGTCTAGGGATAATTTGTGTTATTGTCCCAAAAAGGTTTGTCATGGAGGGGGAATAAAATCGTCTTTGAAAGCCAACTTCAAGTTGGGGCCTCGATGGTGACCAATCGGGCCGAGCACATCATCTCGGGCTGGACGTCGAGCAGCAGTAGAGAATAATCAACAAAATAATAGTGAAATGAGATAATCTTCATTATATACTGTATATAGGTTAGTTTATATGTGGTTATAATTTAAATTTTTTTGACCAAAAATTTCGACCGTGGCCTATGTAAAAAAATTAAGAAGACAATAATATCAAAATTTAGGAATCATACCATCGAAAATTTCATAATGATAACTTTACGCCACATTTATATTAATTTTTTTTTTTATGTCCCCGATTCTAAATTCGCCTTCATGAGTATTAATAAATACTTTTCATAGGCATGACAGACCGTTGCAAAGCTGATATGAATTAGAGAGTAACGTTTTTTTCTTTTTTAGTTAAAAAACATTTTCATGTATAGCTCATATGCATTTTAATAATAAATTGGACGAAATACTAAGGAAGAGTGGATTTGCCTGACTGATACTAATTTAAAACCCTCCGTGAGATATTTATGGTAAATGCATAATCAGATATTAATTTTTACGATATTTAATGGTATAATAATCTTTGAGATTGCGAGTTTTCTGAGTTACCAAAAAAAAAAAAAAAAAAATATCTCTGAGATTTATTTCATCAATTCGGATTGGACCGGCGAAAGGTTTGTCTCGTAACGCGACATCTAGCCAGTAAAAAGGGGCCGAACCGGCGCGTACCCATCACCGCCGGAATCGTCGCGTACGTTGACGGCGAGGGTGCGAATGATGATGCGTCTGCAGGCGGGCCACGATCGTTTCCCTCGTCCCCTTCGTTCAAATTCGAAAAGACCGAACGAAGACGACGACGGCCGCCCTCCTGCTGCGCAGACTCTCTCTCTCTATCTCTTCTTTCCTCTCTCTCTTGCGGACGCTAATGTGCATTCGAGGCTAGGGTTTCGGAGCAGCAGGTTCCGGCTTTGGCTTCTGGAAAATCTCCCGAGAGATCGAGTTTTTCCGCCGGGAAGGGGGGGTGGGGAGGGTGGAAGGGATGGGCTGCTTCTTCGCTTGCTTCCGCGTGAAGGAGGACGACGGCGATCGCGCTCGGCTCCCTCGCTCCATTCGCTACCAGAAACCCCGCGTAAGCTCTTGACGCCATTGTCCGATCGACGGAGTGAGGAGAGGAGGGAGGAAGTCTCTTCTTTCTTTTGATGCGTGTGATTCGTGCTTGGAGCGCGTCGCTTGTGCGTAGTTCGTTCGGTGTTGTGAATAGTTTCGCGGAAGCGACGGGACCTTATTGCCGGCGGATGCGATTAGCGAATTCCGTGCCGTCGCGAGAGGATTTTGGAAGTGGACGAGCGGAAGCGAGGCCCTCCCGCCTCTTCTGCATTCGTGATTTTCTCAGAATACGTCGCGCGATTCGAGTAGTTCTTTGGTTTTTTATTTTTATTTAATGTTTATTGTTGCTTTTGATTAGAATAGCTGGACGGACTGACTTATTCATCCCGTCGGGTCAAAATTCAGCTTCTGCAGTAGTCGTTGTTGGTTGTCTGTTTTTATCAGGAATGCTGCTGGAGATAGTTAACTCTCTGTGTGCTTTGGCATTTGTTATGCTTACTTGCCGCATTTTGGCGGCGACGGCAGGTTCTGTTTAAATGTAGGGGCTCACTGCTGTCTTCTTTTGTGCATTGCGCCAGGAAGCTGTCGTTTCTCGGAACCCCTTAGCGGCTCTATTTCTGTCTGATGGTGAGTTTTCTCCCTTATAACGAACTTGTGAATTGATTCAAGGATGAAGTGGCAATCACTTTGCTTCTTTATTTGAATAAGGTAATGAGGATTCTCCTTGCAAGGACAGTGAAGGTCTTGTTTATGGATCTCCACTCATCAGCAAGGAGCTCAGAGACGAGGTGTGCTTTTTCAGGATCTTCCATTTGGGTTTGCATATGTCCATCTGGAACTTCTAGCTAAGAAGGGGTCACTTGATATAACCAGAGAATTTTGGAGAAAAGGGTTGATTCGGAAACCATATATATTAATTTTACACTGTTAAATAGCTGCCTGACTGTTGTCTGTAGTTACTGCGAAAGATGTAGCAAATGTCAATCTGCTTTGAAGCGCTAAGCTGTTAATGACTGCTTCACCCTGTAGCTCTGGAACTTCTGTCTTCCACTCTTTTTTGCAGTCTTACTTCTTTGCAAAAGGGAATTGTAGTTTGGGTTTGGATGGAGTGGTTGTGGCTTTCTGCTTTTGCTTTTAACATTAGTATTTAACTATTCTGGCACTGATGATGTTAAATCTTTCCGAAGCACAAACATCAACATTTTGAGTCATCACAGATTATACAGATTGTAAAAAATTAATATATATGGTGAGAGGGCGGGAATAATCCAGTGGGGGTAGTAGGTGACATTGGGGTCTGTACGCATTGGAATTGTCAAATACATGATATGGTGGCCTTCATATATCCATAAGCCACACCACTTTGTTCCTTTTGTGCGCATATTTTTGTCAAATAAGATTAGTGTCAAAATTCATTTCCTGCTGAGAGGAGATTTTGCTTGAGTTCAAAGCTCACAAGATTATATACACATCAGATGATGTATAGTATAACTTTTATCTAAAAGAAACATTTCTCAAATTTGAAGAGAAATTCTTCGGAACCATTTAGAGTTTCTGGATGAAGTAGAGTAGGTTATTGAGACATGCAGTTATCATCTCCTGGGCCTTGGACTTGGCATACTTTTGCCGGACAATGTAACTTACCGAAGTGAGAAGAGGACCATGCATTTTTCAACAGGGTCTTGCAGTTACATGCCTTAGCCTTCCACTTCTAGTGGGAATCTACCTCTTCTTTTTCATTGAATCAAGTTTTAGACTGGTTCAAGTTTACTTTGTCTCAGGACTGACATATCTTTGGGTTTCTGACATAAAATGTTTAGTGAGTGAGGATCATTAACTAGATTAAGAAGGTTTTCTTTTTCTTTTTTGACTCGAGCTTAAGAAGGTTGGTAGGTAATTTGTTGGGATCATGTTTCTTGCAGGCAGAGCCAATTAATTCTTGGAATATTGTCTACTGTAGTTGCTGTGTTTGTAATTACTTGAAAAGAAGGGATGTTTATTTCGTAGAGGATGCAGTCTCCAATGTTAAGATCATTCATATTTTAATATTTTAGAATTCCTAGTCTTGATATTCGACAGTCTGTAGGTTCTGTGACATTCACTTTTCTCTTTAACAGGGTAAGTTCCTTAAAGCATGTGGAACGTTACAGGAAACCCCTAATGAAATTCGGAAAGCATCTAGCCGGCCAATGGCTTCACCAAATAAGGGTAGGGATTCTGAAAATTCAAAATTTCACTCGTGGCTTCCAGTATCATCCATTGAGAGGCTTCAGCTAGAGCTAAATAAGCAACATGAGTTGTCCCCAAGACCTCTAAAACTTTCTGACAAGTGGGGAAAAGGTTCAAATTCTGATGAGCATACAGCTAGCAGGTTAGATGCTATATAAAGAATTTGACCATGATATGTTTGATAATCAGATCAGGACTCAGTATTCAGGGAAAATGAGAAATTAATTCTTTCTGCTATTGCAGCTGTATATTAGATGAGCAGAACGTGGGAACTTCCTCCATTAGCTCCAGTGAGGGCAGTTGGGCATTCAACGTCAAAACAACTGGCGAGCATCATAAGAGACAGAATGATAGTATCACAACTGCACTTTCACCCTCCAAATCCACTGTGAATTCTAAGTTTAGGAACAAGTCGGTGCGTTTTGAATGTGACGTTGATGGATCTTTGTCCAGAGATTCAACATCTGAAATTGCAAGCCGGAGTTTTGAAGAATCTGAATCACCTAATGTTCAGAATAACTCAAATGCTGGGCCTCATCCAACACCAGTGAGGCTAACAGAGGAAATGCAGACTCCCGGAACCGTTTTCCTGCATACATGGAGAAATTATCGCCTCAAAAGGCACGTATTAGGTCAGAGTATGTGTATTCAGTTCTAAATCCTGTACAGAGCGTCTCACAGTGGAAGTCACTAATGGATGGGGAGTCTAATTGTAATCTACTTTTAGAAGAGTTGGAGGACTCTTCTGAGCAACCTGGAAGCATGAGAAAAAAATCTGAAATGCACATTGAAGAAACTTCAGCAAGAAAAGAATCAAAAGTGGAAACAAGCTTATCTTCCTGGTTGAAACCACCTCAGAACAAATGGGATGACAATGATCACAAATTTAGGGCTGTAGCTACCAGAAAATCCCAATTTCATGGTACTCCTAGTGATAGGCCAATCATTGGTCTTGTCGCAGCACATTGGAATGAAAATGAAACTCAAACCTTGCCAAAGTGGTGGGATGGTAATGGGATCCCTAATTCAACTAACAAGTATAAGGAGGTGAGTTGGCACGCAAACCTTTATGGCCTGTCTGTTCCTTTGTGACTCTAATTCAAAAATTTTCCTTGAGACAACCAGTCTGTTTTTCTTCCCCCAGGATCAAAAGGTGAGTTGGCATGCGACGCCATTTGAGGAAAGGTTGGAGAAGGCATTGTCTGAAGAAAGTTCTCTCTCTCAAAGGTATTGACACATTGAATTTTGTCTTGGCACAGTGATATTTTGAAAACTGGCATGTCGTTACGTGTAGTTGCTTAAGTAGTGACTCCTGACTGAGAAATTGAAACTGCATTTGTGCACCCTTACCTTGAAAGCTCTGTAAAAGAGGTACAAGAGGGATAAGGATAGCAAACGAGGTCAGAATCTTAGACTGGAAGAAACTTGCAATGCTCTGGGTTCTGGTCTTGTCTCTGATGGCAACATGTGTGGTAGACATGTAGCCTGTTCTGCTTTTGGCAATTTGATGTGGATTTGGTGAAATATAAACACCAAGATGAATATTTTGGTCTAGAAATCAACTGCAGAAATATGTTTTGGAGCTGCATTAAGCATTGAGTTTCAATTTTATTTGTTCTGCTGATAATTCATGTACCTGCTATTTTCTCCTAGAAAGTTTGCTTGCGAAGGACTTGACTTGCATTGCATACCCATTTCTGCTTGTGCTTTTGTTTGCTTTTCTTGTAGAATATTTGAACCTTATTTTCATGTTAATTGGCCTACAGGAAGCAACCTCAAGGAATGCCATTAACTTTTGAAAGGGATGAGGAAAGTGACACTGCTCTATCTCATTTTCGAAATTCAGTCCACTCCGAGTCTGTTGTGTCATTCTAGCTTATCATTTGGCTATGCATCTATGCTTAACTTGTGCGTGTAATTATTGTGGTGAACATATCAAGAAGAGTAAAGGTATGAAATTTACATCAAAGCTTGACAGGGCAACCGTCTTTGTGATTTCTGAAGGCATCTTTGCTTTCAGCCATTTGGCTGCTAGATGGATAGCTGCTTGCATTGTACCCGGGTGATGGAAATTGTCTGGTCGTAGGAAATCCCGAATCTTTGCATGGGTCCATTTCTGCTTGATCAGCCATGCAAAGGGTTGCTTATTCATCGGCCTGTAGCATTGCTGAAGGACTGTGATACATGGATATGTTACATGTTTAATGGATATTCCTCAGGATGATGGTGAATATACCGTTTTGTTTGCTCATGGTTTCCATCTTGTCTAGACAACAGATTACTCTTTTTACTCCCTCGTGTCTTCATGGCTTATCTCATCAAAGTCGGTAAATCCTGAGCTTTTAGTACCATGCTCCATGGTTCATAACACAATATTTCAACAGCATTTGGCAGATGTAGAACCTTTAAGTGTATTGAGGTAGCGAGTGTAACATGTACTTGTCCAGTTATTTGGGGACTACGTTTCTTAGGTACAAACGAATAAACAATTGAAAGACAATCGATGCATTGCAGGTGGGTATCGTGTTAATAGAAGAACACTTTCTTTAGTTGATAGATAAAATGAGGCTTGAACTTGCTTTGATACCATTATCAATCTTAAAGCTTAAGCCATCAAGTTATAAATGTCCTGTGTCCACACATATCAGACTCATTTGTCCCATACCCGAGCAATGCAAGTCTCATTATAAGCTATGCTCGATTTTCATTTTAAGTCATCGCGTGTTTGCCTATCCAGCTCTAAAGAATTCTCCCTTGTGTTAAAACTTAAAACGACCAAATGCACGGTGTAGCGTCATGTGTTGAAGAGATGATAGACGTATCCCCCATTGCATGGATCAGTAATATCAAGAGAAAATTCCTCAGCTGCGATACGATCTGTGCGTTGGCTATAACTCGCGTAGCATCTATTTTTGGGCCCACTTTCTGAATGAGAAACGAATAGCACATGGGCTTTACTCTTTTCGCATTCTGGCTTGTCCCGCCTTAACAAAAGTCAAGTCACGAGAAAAAAAAATTGTCTCTTTCATTGGCAAGAGCTTTGTTCAGATGTGTACGTAGTACTTAAAGCATCAGATTCCTTCCCGCAGTGCAGGTTTTTCCAATGATGGAAGCGCGTTTTCTCTCTACTTTCACACAGTTGCGTCCTCCTCCGATAAGAAAGGAACGCAAGTTAGAGCTGCTGGAGCAGCCCTATTTGAAATCTCGTGAGTTTTGTTGCGTTAATGAACATGTAGGTCAAAAAAACATTCAGTTAAAGCCCCCGTTCCAATTCATACTAAGCTGAACAGAAAATATTTGACCCGTAAGTATAGCTGTGATCATTATGTGTGCTGCGCGTGTTACCTTTTCTAGAAATTCGAACTATGAGGGACACAAATTAACATTCAACGAATTCATGTCTTGTGGGTATTTCTCGAAGCTCACCCTCGCCCACGAGATGGCCCGTGCCTGAGATAGATATAGGATGTGGACATGACCATACCGGCAAAGCCGGATGGGAAAGACCAGATAAAGATGAGAGGTCGAGCTGGCGATTTGTACTGTAAAGCCATGTTAGGCGAACCGTTTGTCGGACCATACTGATACGAAAAATTCATTAAGATGGCAGAATCTTTAGACATATCCCGCGATCATTGGCGTTCGGCTTAAATAATTCATACTGCTCATTAGTTAGAAGGCCCAACATAAAACTCGAGCTATTAAGTGGAAGGACGGTACATATATATTTCTAAAGTCCGATGATGTAATATAGAAGTCAGCCTTCCTAGATTTTGGTTGTTGGGTCATTAGAAATTCGGGGTTCATGCACATGGTTAGGTATCCCATGTATATAAACGTTGAAGTTTATGTTAGTTCCGTTTCCAGTGATTAGAATTACCAGACGTGTAAGATTATTATAAAGACGCTTTATGGTTGAAGACAATGAACTAAAGCTTATTAAGGCTCCTTTCATTTCGCAGAAAATAATTTCCGGGAAACCGTTTTCCGGATTTTCCAGCGTTTGTTTCACAGAAAATGAATTCCTTGGGGAAAATGTTTTTCATGAAATGAAAAAAAAAATCTTCTAAATTAGGGGGGAAATGTTTTCCACTTTTGAAAAATGGAAAATATTTTCCTCACTTGATTTCTTTTATCTCACACCTCTACAAATCCTCACTTCCTCATTCCCTTTCTTTTTCTTCTTTTATTTTTTATTCAAATCATTTTTTAATTTTCTTTTCCTTTTTAATTCGAATTATTTTTAATTTCCTTTTTCTTTTCTATGTTTCCCATATTCTTCTTTCTTGGCTAATCGTCGGTTGTTGCTAGGCGAACCTCAAGCTCGTCGATTTTAAGCTTGTGCTCTGTACTCTTGTTTATCATTTTCTTTATTTACTCTACTGTACATTGCTCAAACAAATGGCTCTACATGCTTTGCTTCTTTTTTCTTTTTTTTATTAGAACACAAAAGACATAGAGGGAGGACATGCCACTCAATGGGAAGATTCTCATTAGAGTCTTTTCTCTTTGGCTTCTTTTAAAAATCCATACGAACATTTTTTAGAGTAAATGAGCATTTGGTGACAATGAGGGAACAAAGATATGAAGCAAATTTGCATGAATTTGAAGGCAAGTTCATATTTGATGGAATTTATAGGTCGGTAAATGATACATGTCTAAGTTGTGAAATTTTAGAAAATCTTTTCCTTACCGAATACCGGAAAACATTTTCCGAAACATTTTCAGGTTTTAGCTGAACACCAGAAAATATTATAATTTTCCTGAAAAATAACTTCTGGGAAAATATTTTTTAAAAATAACCAATTTTCCGCGAAACGAACGGATTCTAAGTCACAGTTAAGTTCAGGTGTGAAGGGAAAGAACTCCCTCGGCACGAACCACTGCTCTCTCTGGTCAAAAGGGTTACTTTCTTTAATCAAATGTACGAGGACTGCAGCATTTATTAGGTCACAATTAGCTGTTATCATTCAGAAAAGCACCGCGAAGAAAATAGAGGTGTTGAGGTACTGTGTGCTTCTTTTAGCCAAGGGTTTTCCCGGTTGATGACTCGAGGAAATTGACTTTGCTTTGAGAGGGGATGCGGTTCATAAGATTGAGACGGGTTCGATAAAGAGGGATGGCCTCTGTTTTCAATGGATGGTTACGCTCGCATGCTGATTTTAGGGTCTTGACCATGTAGTGATAGCAACTCTTGTCGATATGTCCATTAACATTCAATCACACGAAAAGACTTTGGGGGCAGATGATAATTGCATACACGAACTAATAATCACACACAATGTCCCGATTAAAATGCTTATGTTCATAGATGCAGCGTGAGAGATAAGAAAATATAATGTTGATTAGCGAAATGCTCAGCCCTCAACATGTTAGGATGATCATCATAAGAGAGCGATTCAAGTGATTGTTTGAGTTACTCACCAACATTTTTAAGTTTTCCCAACTACTTGTCATTTACAAAATTTATTTGCAATTCTTTGTCACACCTTAAAGTCACCAACTCCTTTCAGTAATTACCAATTTTAATTAGAGTAAATCATTGACTTTTTTCCAATTAAGCCACCAACTAGCTTTGGGATGCCAACCTTTATTTGAGTTAGGCACTGTTTAGTAACCATCCAAACAGTGCCTGATTCTGATTTTTTGTTTTTGGATCGGTTTGGGAATAGAATCGCGTTTGGTAAAATTTTTGTTCCCGGGAACAAATTTCTAATGTTTTGCTCTCGGAAGTAGATTTGGAACAAAATTAAGAATAAAAAAAAAAAGTTGATTATTGTTAGGGAACAAATCTTAAGAATCAAAACCAATTTTTCTTCTTCCATTTTCTCTTCTTCTTCTCTTTTCTTCTTCTTCATCGACCGCCATCTTGCGGTTCTTTGTCCGTCGCCGCCCGCCGTCGTATGCCACCATCATCGCTGGTTGCTGGCAATCGGTCCAGCGAGCTCGCCGGAGGCAAGTCCAGCCACCGGTGAGGCTAGGCAAGCCTCTCGATTAGCGAGGCCGAGCCTTGCCAGTGGCTAGGCGGGCCTCGCCTAGCCCCACCGGTGGCTAGGTGAGCCTCGCCCGGCCCGACGAGGCTCGCCCGGCTATGCCGGTGGCCAGGCGAGCCTTGCCTAGCCTCGGTGAGGCCGGCCTGGCCACCGGCGAGGCTGGGTGAGCCTTGCCTAGCTACTGGCGAGGCTTGGCAGACGAGAACTGGCCTCGCCGAGGGCCGGCGACGCTCCGGTGAGGTTGTCGACCAAAGCAATCGGCCACCGGAAGAAGAAGAACATGAGAGAGAAAGGAAAAAAAGAAAATAAAAAAAGGAAAAAGAAAAAAAAAAAAGAAAAAAAAAAAAAATTATTTAAAAATTAAAAGAAATTTATTTGGAACAGAATCAATAAGCACGATACTAAACGCAATTCTATTCCAGAATTATAAATTTTGGATAGTTAGGGCGCATTTAGTAACGATTCTGTTCCCGGGAATAGATTCTAATCAGAAATGATTATTTTTTATTTTAATTTCGGGAACAATTTCTACGCATTTTAAGCCGTTTGGTACCATGCTCATTGATTGCATTCCAAATCAATTTCTTTTCATTTTTAAATAGATTTTTTACTTTTTTTTTTTCCCTTTTTCTCCTATTCTTCTTCTTCTTGTGGCCAGTCGTGTTGTCGGCCCTCGGCGAGGTCGGCCCTCGTTGGTCGAGTTGCGCTGGCAGCTGGGTGAGGCTTGCCTAGTCCCGCCGAGGCTCGGCCTTGCTAGTGGCTAGGCTGGCCTCGCCGGGGCTGGGTGAGGCTTGCCTAGCCACCGGTGGGGCTAGGCGAGCCTCCTCAGGGCGAGGCAAGGCCTGCCTGGCCACCGGCGGGGCTGGGCGTTGCGAGGCTTGCCCGGCCCGGCAAGGCCCGCCTAGCCATCGACGAGCTCACCGGACCTTGCCCCGGCTTGTCGAGCCTCCGGCAAGCTCGCTGGACCGGTTGCCAGTGATTTGCGGTAGTAGACGGTGGTGACCGGCAACGGCGGATGGCGGCAGGTGGCGGCGGACGATGGCGGATGGTAGTTGCAGGATGGTGGTTGATGAAGAAGAAGAAAAGAGAAGAAGAAGAGTTGGTTTTGATTCTCAAATTTGTTCCTGGAACAAGAATCAATTTTTTTTATTTATTTATTCTTGATTCTACTCCAAATCTGTTCACGGGAACAAAAATTTTACGAAACGCGATTCTGTTCCAAAATTATTCTCGGGAACAAAAAATCAGAATCGGATACTATTTGACATGTTGCCAAACAGCTTCTTACCAAACGGCTTAAAATACTTAGAAATTGTTAAAAGAACGAATAAAAAATAATCATTTTTGGTCAGAATCTGTTCTCGGAAACATAATCGTTACCAAATGCGCCCTTACTCACCAAGCTTTTTTTTTTTTTTTTTCTTTTGGTGGGACTATAGAATGAAATTACCAAATCTAGTTGGTAGTTTAATATGGAAAAAGTGGGTAAGTCACTCAAATAAAGATTCATAAATTCATGTAAGAGCCAATTAATTTAAGGGGTTAGTAAGAAAGACAAACAAAAGTTGGTAATTTGCAAATCATGAAAATGGTTGATAAATTCATAAAAGAATTGGAAAGTTACAGATAAGTTATCCATAAATCTAGTGACCGGTAATTTTCTTGTCAACTACCCTTTTAACTTATCAACTCTTTTACAATTCTACAAGTGAGGAAAAGTTCATCAAAAACGAAATAGTAGAATTGTCCATTCTCATATAGCATGTTACAAGAACAGTGCATGCCCCAGGTGTACCTTGCAAGAAAAAGATGTGTTATACACTCATTTTCTGAACATGGTGTATAAAATAAATGACGGTGCAGAAATTGCATAAGAATGTCTTCTAGTGTCACGGAATTTCAATGTACGATTGACATGGCTTAGTAGAAATGATTATGGATAATACTCACTCCAAAGGTTTAGCATCTTTTCTTTTGTTTTCTTTTTCATTTTTTTTTTTTTAAATTTTGTTAGAGAACTCAACAACAAGTTTCATGTGAGGTAACTGAGTTGATAGAGACGCTGGGGCCTTTTATATCTCGTAAGTCATCAAACCTCATCATCCGGCTCGGACTAACGTCTTGTATGGTTCCATGACTGCATCGTTTGCTCGTCAAGATAGAGAATCTTGCGCTTACGGCCATCAAATGGAACCTGATCTAACATGCATGATTTCTTTCTTTGACTTATATCAGAGAGAGAGAGGGAGAGATGTGTAAAATTATATTGTCTTAATGATATGTGATTTGAGCCAAACCCTCTTAAAAAAAATCAATTTAAAAGGTTGGGTTCCTTTTAGACATATTGGAGGTCTCCTGCAAATTAAATAATCCAAAAGACATCCATAAAAGGGGTGTGATTGGATATGTTACCTTATTCGTTTCTAATTACATCACAGTAAAAAATTCTCAGCAACTTCCAGGATTTGATTTCAAAAATATCATGTTAAACGACAGCAAGACCCGAAAATTCCAATACAGAAAATTTAAAAATCAAAATATGTTACGGTTGGAGAGGAGAACATTCCTGTTGGAGCCAGAATAGACAAGTTTTCACAAGTTTGCTGCGAGGGGCATTAGAGAAAACCGGGGGTTTTTTTTTGCCTGGTTTGTCAGGCAAGGAAAGAAGGTTCTAAATAGACTTTTGGGGATGTTTCTGGAGCCAAAAGTTTTGAGGACTTGACCCATAACAAAAATATCGATCGAGGACTTAAGACTTTTTCCATCAAATCTTTCTTTTTTTGGGGGCATAGTCGGGCTCCGAACAAAATATATACTTTTTCTATCCTCTCTCCATTGACTTGAAGCCTAATCTCGCCCTTCATTATCGTTGCTGCGTCTGTCTCTCTGTCTCTCTCTCCCCTCTTGGGCGTATCCATTGTTTTTCCCTCCCACGGACCACGTACAAAAGCTCAGTATGGGGAGAACTGTCCTCATAATTCTACGCATATGCCAGGAAAAATATGTACCTGGGCCTCACACCTTTATTCGATCGATGTGGACACAGCGTGCGAAAGAGACATGTCGATTATGACTCTATGGTCTTAATATTCTGGATGTCCGCATAAGGGCCCCGAACAGCGCATCCGCTGGTGTTTCTCCATGAAGAACTCCGCTGTCAGATACAAGATGTGGGCATCTACAGTAGTTCATGATCAAAGCGATTAACACAAGATCGTTTTCCAAATGTACACAAGCGAATCCACTTACTAGTTTGACGAAGTGATCAAGACTTTTATAACTCAAAATATGAACGATGCCGTATCGGGCAACGATGTCATGCGGGTTGCATTCCCATCATATAGTAAGGGACACGGAGCGCATCCAAATGGACGCCTATGGTTGAGAGATAAATGCAGAAAGGCGCGGTCTTCACCAAGATTTTTTTCCAAGAAATTTGTTTTATCTCGAGCAGCTTGCGTTTGTTGACCTAGCCCTATTCTTCGGTTAAAATCCAACAACATTAATTCGTGATTCATGATGCTGGGTCAACCCTGATGAGGACTTAGGCATGCCTGGGGACAAGTGCCCAGAACGAGTCGTCCTCGTTAGAAGGATCTTACGTAAATCAGAATGATATAATTAGTACACATACATCTGCGATTGATCAGCTGATCAATTGCAGTCTCTCGTACAGACACTAAAATATACTTTTCAAATCGCGTGTAAGTTGAAACTTAAATTATTGCTTGGGTTCAAGAGAAATCAGCTGCATCACAAAGCAAAGGAAGTCCTGGAAATCGAAAGCTTGCCAAGTTATTTTATGAGTTAGGTAAAATCCAAGTAATGATCTGAGCGGATAATTCGAATATGAAATTACTTAATAATTTATAGCACGATAAATTGAATTTATGATGTGCGCTTCGCTCACATACTCGTTGATTTTTCAATCGCTTAAGTCAATCGTATTGCCATGCATGGTCAGGCCTTCGTTCGGTCTCCCTCTCTGTTGCGGGAGTCGGTACGGCAGCGTTCTGCCTTGTGCTCATTGGCTCTCAGGACACTTGGCATGGAAAAAAATCGCATGATCAGATGGCTGATTGCCCGATTGTACGATTGTACTAGATAGATTGCGACAGATCATGACTTGGTTATGCTTCTAACTCCACAAGTCGCTCGGAATTGGGTTGCATACGCAGAAAATTCTGTGCACAGGATCTACCCACAATCTGCTCGTTCATTTTCCATCCTTGGGATAAGTTTGATAAGTTTGAAAAATCAAGTCCTCAGAGGTTATCTATATTCGGGCCGTACTTTTGTATTTTGGCAAGTATTCAGCTTATAATTCTTAAATTTCCTCAAAAGCATCCTTCTAGAAACGATGCTGTGAATAACATGACATTTAGTCGTAAGTTGATATAGAAAGTTTGATCGCTTTATTTGTCAATTTCACGTATAACATAAAGAGAAGACGTTCGATTAGACCAATGTCGTAGCATAACTTTCAAGGATTGGTTTGATAATCAAATGACGGGTATCTTACGCCTGAATAAGCGTGGGGTCTCGAGTTTAATTCTATTTGGCTATATATCGGTTTGTCAAATAATAGTAATTCAAAAATGCAAAAAAGGGGGCCACTAGAAACCTAAATACGTGCAAGTACAAACATAATCCACAGTGATTTTGAATCGTCTTCTTCTATTCAATGAATATTACGACATTAAGCAAGCATACGAAATTTTATCAATATATTAACCAAAAATTTGGAGAAGTAAGCACATGACGTTGCAAATTCCGAGTCAAATGAAGAAAACTCACCAAGCTAGTCTACTTAGATTAGGGGCGTTTTGAACATCTTTTTCGTTCTTTCTTTTTTAATTTTTTTATGTGGGTGTGGAATTTCATTTCAGAAGCGACATGATTAGTGTTTCCTCTAGATCTAATCTGATTAAACGAGGTAAAATAATCATGTTACGAAAGCTCAATCGTCAGATATGTTAAACCAACGGAGAGAGCTTCCCCCCTCCCTTTTTCTCTCTCCCTCCTTTGAAACTGTCCAAATGAAAAGGACAAAAACAAGTGGAACTCAGCCTGAATAAGTCAAACGATCAGGGCCGCTCAGGTTGACTTTACCCAGTTGATTTACGCGATGAACGATAAAAACTCCAAGAAATTCAGGAAATATCCCTTTGCATCAGGTTTTTCACCAGACATACACGATCTTGAAGTGAACATGTCGATAGAGTTACTATCTAGCACGCGGTAGGTGGTCCTAAACTTCATCCGGTAGATCAATCACGATATAAGCAAAAACAAATGATTCACCATATTTCGTTTACTTAAAAAGTCATAGCTTTATGAATAATAAACTTGCCATACTGTGATTAATCGTGTTTATCACATCAGTAGTAGCATGGCTTTCTATTTTATTCTCTCTCTTGCCTTCAACCATTCTTGATGGAACAGTAAGGATCGCATTCGTAATTTCTTTATTCAAGTTTTAAGCAGGATATAGATAATTATTGAGAACTATATCAATGAATAGGGACAGGTTAAATTTAGGAGAGACGGCGCGAGTCTAGCATGTGTATTTATGAGAAATAGAGAAAGATTACAACATCTTACGTTAACCAGTGATAGGGTAGATCAGTTGATCACGTCAGTTCTAGAATAAGCCTAGCCAACTGATTTTCTTTTCCTTTGGAAATGAAGAACTTTCTCATGGGCGATGGCGACTCCATGATCATTTAATGGTTTATATTAATAATCAAAGTCCGTTCTTGACCAAAGGCAAACCACATGATCTCTCTCATATGCAAAAGTCCTCATCTCCCACACGCCCCTATAAGAAGCTCCTGCTTCGAGACCTGTATGATGAGTTAGTGCACTCGGAAGAGACAACAAAGGATACTAGAGAAAGAATTAAGGGAGGAAGGGAGGGAGATGGAGATAGATATGGAGATTATGCAAAAAAAGAGCATAAGTGAGTGCAGTGGAGAGAGGATTATGGAGGATGAAGATGGAGGCGGGACGGCCCTTCCAGGGTTCCGGTTTCACCCAACGGACGAAGAGCTCGTTGCGTTTTACCTCAAGAGGAAAGTGGAGAAGAAGCCGCTCAGCATCGAGCTCATCAAGCATGTCGATATCTACAAGTACGACCCTTGGGATCTTCCAAGTAAGTTCCTTTTTCGCATTCATTCGTTTTCTTCTTTATACAGTTTGTGTGTTTCATCCCGAATTGATCGGAAAAATCATCTTTCTAATCGTATCGTCAACGACCTTAATATGTCGTATCTTGATTTTCTCCAGTAATCCTACAGCTCATCGTATGTACCCTTTAAGTGAATTGACCCGAGAAAGTAGAGTTAGAGAATAGATCAAAAGAAGAAATTTTTTTGGTTTCGATATGCATAGATGAGCACATGTCAGTCGGTCAGTTTGAGCTGAGAATCTGTCTGAACAACCGAAGGATTAATATTCATTAGAGCACCTTATGATAGAGGTGTTTTCATCATGAAAGCTAGCTACTTATTTAGCCGGCAACGATGGACGACACACAAGATGGTCAGAAGAATTCTATTAGTACTTGCTTGCTCAGCAGAAAAAGAGAACTGGTTTTTAATCCCTATACGCGAAAAGTTACGGGATCACTATCTATATCCATGTATATGTATATTATCCATTTCCTAGAGGTTGATCATCAGATGGTTCTTCTCAGACAGATCCCTCCCTACCCAATACGCAATAACCTTGACGAAACTGTGAATAGCAAGTGAAAGAACCACAGTATGATCACCAAACACCTCGGACTTTTTTCTTCCAATTGCAGTGCACTTGTATGTCCTCCAATATCAAAAAGGTCGAGAAATATTTCTCCTGCACTAGATCGAGAAAATTATTACCTTATTCGGCTGCTTGAGTTACATAAGTCCTATAAGATTTGGAAAACGAAAATTTCTGGAGCCGAATGAACCGTATCTTGGTGCTTTTGTGAAAAGCAGGAAGTTAAATCGCCTGATAAAATGAAATGCTATATGGTCTCCTTCTCTTCGAAAGTATGATGATCATTGCCGGTAAACAAGGAAATGGGACTTCCTTTCTATTTTCACAGTGAAAAATACATACGTGCGCATGTATATATTTATATTTAGAGCTCTACCTAATACCGAGTGTGTGAACTATATTGAAAGTTTCAAACTTGTATATCACTAAAGTTCACTATCATATTGTGAAAACTTTGAAGAAGTAAGCACCGTTGGGGAGAAAGAATGGTACTTCTTCTGCATGAGAGGGAGAAAGTACAGGAACAGTATAAGGCCAAACCGTGTCACAGGGTCTGGGTTTTGGAAAGCCACCGGCATCGACAAGCAGATACACGCGGCCAAAGAGCCCCACGACTGCATCGGCCTCAAGAAGTCCTTGGTCTACTACTGCGGAAGTGCCGGAAAAGGCACGAAGACCGACTGGATGATGCACGAGTTCCGGCTCCCGCCATCGGGGAAAACCGCCCATGACAGTCTCCCCTTAGACAAGAGCATTGCTCAAGAAGCGGTAAGAATTCTCACTTCATCCATTTTCACGGTGGTGTTGCTCGACATTCTAGATTATGTCTACGAGAGTTTTGCAAAGATCGTCTACGCTGTTGCACGGGAATGATGAGGAGAAACATGATCATCATTTATTTTCTATCCAAAGTTACTGCTCTTTTTCATCAGATTTTTCGTGTTAAGTGTTTCTGGGTATTTCTTTTTCTCTTCTTTCCAAGTCTTTAGCTCACTTCTGTAAGAAAATGCTCAAATCAATAAAAACCTGTCACTAAGTTCCACCTTAGACAGCGCCATGAGATTTATCAAATAAACAGCAATCTTCCTTGTACACTCTATATGAATGTCAAACGTTATCAGATTGAAAGGTCGTCTTCTTGCTCTTTTTCTAATCGATAAATTGGTCAAGTATATCATGGTACGTATGTGAACGGGTCTTCTCCAGAATAATATATTCCATAGATCGGCATACAATCTTGAAATTTCTAAAATGAGTTCATACACCATCTTATGAAAATTTGATATTCATGTTCTTACTGTGTCTGACTTTCGATAACCCACCAAAAAAAAAAAAAAAAAAAAAACACTTAATTTGATTTTCCTTCTTTGGTGGGCTTCATAGGAGGTCTGGACGCTATGCAGGATTTTCAAGAGAATCCCATCACACAGAAAGTACACGCCCAACTTGAAAGAGCACAACACCACCCTCAAGCAGAACCCGACTGACTCAAGCTCTAACACAAGCAGCTTCGAAACTGAATCAGCTGAGCAGTACGTGAGCTTCGGGGATTCGGCTGTCGTCGCCCACAATGAGATGAAGCCGGTCATCCTGGATCGTTTTGACGACCGGAACTACCTGCTCTTTACTCAATTGAACTCGATATCTCAGGCGCCCTTAGCAGCACCGGGCTACTCCGGACTCTGGAATCTGCATGGAGAGGACCTTCTCATGCACGGGAACTGCTGGGACGAGCTAAGGTCAGTAGTCGAGCGAGTCGCCATCGATCCTTGCCAAGCTTTCGATGGGAGATAAATGCGAAAATAACATCTCTTCATCAATCGAGCTCGTACGCCCTTCTCTCGGGAGAAGGGGGGATCATATATATCTCTGAATCTGCCGAATAAAAAAGGCTTCCGTTAGGCGGCCTTGATATGGTTTCCGCCAATATCATGGATAAGTAGGCATACACTGTGTAAAGGTTCTAACTTCCTCACAACATAAAGCCACGATTGATCTGTATTGTTTGATGTGTCTGTAGATAGGAGGGAACGAACTTGTACTGATCAAAGTTTCTAGTTTACAGCATCTTTCGATCGATGGCTCTTTTAGTTTCGCATTTTCAATTTATGAGTTTAGCCGCTTCATTTCATATGTTTTGAGAGAGAGAGAGATTAATAGACTCGATCGATTTCGTCTCGATACAAAGGACACGCTATTCTACAATGTTCTTCGCATTGGGTGGCTGAGACTCGGTACGAAGGAAAAAATCACAAAGCAAATATCGAGAAAAAGACCTCAGCTGCAGACGCAACGAGAGAGAACCACTCATACGGGTGCGAATTGAATCTCAGTCAATCGAATGCTTTCTATTTCTTCCTTCACTAGAAAAATGTCACAGCTATTTGGCAAACCCCTTGACTTGGGTAACCCTCTCTCATTTGCTTGAATTATTATTGTTCATTGAACTTGCTCGATACCGATGTCTAAGCAATACAGCACAGGTCACCAAACATTTGCCGAAAGTCATGGCGAGCAAGGGCCCTACACGCTTACAGCAGCGGTTCTTCTGTAATTTTCGTGTTCACATTCAGAAAAGCAAGTCCTGTTGCGCTTGGCTATCCAACACTAAAGTGACTAAACACGCACATATTTCTCCCAGTTGACGTTTGGCGTTCTCCGCAGCGCTAATCTCTCCTGCAAGAAGCGCTGCCGACATCAGGCGAGGTGGGGGGTTGTCGTGAGACGGACATTGTATGGGTTTCTAGCCTTTAAGTGTCCTTTCTACTTTCAGATGATCAAGGAACGGGGTTGTCTGCTAACAATGTTGTCATGAGATAGACAACATTGTCGAGAAACTGGAACCCCAGCAAAAGCCGAAGTTGCTCAAACGAATATCGTCATGATCAAGAGGAAGGGTAGCCTAGCGATGAAGGCAGGAAAAGTACAAAAAAAGTCCTATACCTATTGCATCAATACCAATTCAGTTCTAAACATTTTAATTAGACCAACGTAGTCCCAAATATTTTCATATTGGTACAAATTCAATCCATTCGATTAATTTAAGTCGAAAATTACTGACATAAACACCAACTATCAATGTATCATGACCATGGTAATCGATTGGCCATAGGCAAGGGCCGACGAGGGCATCACAACCCTCCCCAGATCTAGCGAGGGCATGAGCCCCACGGCCTGAGCAAGGGGGGCTTTCGTCGGATCTAGCAAAGGGCTCAACCCTCGCTAGACTTGATAGGAGTGGCAAGGGTCAACTCTCACTAGATCTGACGAGGGCCACCCTTGTCCAGCCTAGGTGACAAGGGCCACCCTCACCCAAGCGACAGTTGAGCCATCACCAGATTTGACAAGGGCCCCTCTCACCCAAGCCACAAGGGTCATGCCCTTACCAAATTCAGTGAGGGCCGCAATGCCCTTGCCAACTATTGCCTATGGTTGGTCGCTAGTCATAGTCAATATTGACTACAATTCAAAGGAGAAAAATAAGAAAAAAAAATAAAAAATCACAAAAATATTTTAAAAATATTTTAAATTGTTCACGTTAATCTTAGTCATATTACATAAGAAGGCTAGCATTCACATTAGCAATTTTCAATTTATATCGGTTGAATGGACTAAATCGATATCAATATGAAAATATTTAGAATTAAATTGATTAAATTGAAAAATTTAGGATCGAATTGATACTAATACAATAGGTTTAAGATTTTTTATTTTTTACTTTTACTTTTCCTCGGTAAAGGGCCGACTTTGAATAACTTGACGTGGTAGTGGGCCGACTCTTGAATAACTTGACGTGGTTATGTGTTTGGTTGAATCACCATCAGGCGACATAGCTAACGTAATTTGCGCAAACATTGAACAGACTACATCTTCTAAGGGAACTTTGCCGCCGCGATCGTAGTGGGTTCCTGAGAAGAGACCAATGCAAAACCAGCTAAGTCTATTTCCAATTTTCCTGGGCATCGGTTCTTGAGAGGCTAGGGATTACTAAAATTTGGGATGGATCCTAGTTTGTTAAGCTAGGAAGCACCCACACTCCTGGGAGCCTTTGTGTTGTGTCGGAGTGTCAAACACTTCCGGATATTTGGTCAATTGGTGTCGGAAATCCAACTCCCGATTAACTCTTCCGACACTTTCTAACACACAAGTCCGAAATTTCAATATGTGAGTTTAGAATTTCCACATGTGACTTCGATACATATTGGGTCAAGTTTAGAAATCTTCAATGAATAAATGGGTTAAAATGTAAATATGTAGGTGGTCAGTTGGATAAGGCTCCCATGATCCTCGAGGAGAGAAGTTCAAATCTCGCTGGTTGCACAAGATCTTAAGTGTGACGTCTGGGTGGTGGGTCCTCCGTTAGCGTCGGTGGGTCCTCCGTTAGCGTCACCCTGCGTTTCTGGCATTTCGCCGATCGATTGTACGGGGATTCTCGGATCATCAAAAAATAAATGTAAATATGTAAAAAAAAAATAAAAATAATAAAAAGAGTGGAGAAAAATTTAGTCTTCTTTTTTTCTTTATACTTTCATTTCTCATGACACAATTCAATTCTCAAGTTTGTTTTTTTTTCTTTTCTCTTCCGATACGCAAGTCTAGAATATGGATTACTTATTTTTTCCTCTAAATTTTATAAGTTATTGGAATGGAATTCAATTTGTCAAATTGAAATAAAAAATAATATTAACAAATAGTAAATTAATATTTTTAGTGTAAATTCATTTTATGCTCTTTTTTATTATTTATTTATTTTTAAATTTGAATCAAATTAATTTGATTAAAATAACAATAAAATGATAACTTATCATGTCTATATTTTTTTTATATGCATTTAATATATAACATGTTCCAACGTGCCGAACTAGAATTTCTAGTTTTTGAGAAACTACGTTTCAGCAAACTATGTCGTGTGTTGCATGTCGATATTACTTAGCTGTTAAGTGGCCTTTTGTAAACTTTAACTCTCGTGAATATTATCCACATGATCCTCAATAGAAAAAGAAATTCCCGCTGGGGGCCGGCGCCCCTCTCTCTCTCTCTCTCTCTCTCTGCAAACCCAAGTTCAGCTCTCGGCACGCCTTGTCATGGGGTATGCCAATCCTTCTTCTTAAACAAGTCTCATATACAAATTAACTCTCTGTACCTTAACCGGAAAAATCTGAAACACAGATACTAACTGTTTCAAGCAACCTCAAGACTGATTGAAAATTTTACATTCAGTTCAAATCATCTGCTCTACATGTACATTTTAGGAGTCATAGTTGATCCCCAATTTACTCAGCAGAATACTCAGAATAGCCTCCGGTAGACATTCTTAAATACCAATGCTACGGGAAAAGTTAACAATTTCTGAAATTCCAGAACGGGAGAAAAGAATCAACTCCGAAAGATTCGACGTTCATGTTCTTCTCAAGCTTACCTTTTCAGGTAGATTGCCACTCCCCATGTTTTGCATTTCCTGAAGCTATTAATTGCTTTATTTGTTGAATCAGTCTCTTCACACGATCGAACATTAAGCCTGATGGTATGTGTTCTGTCCTTGCCCTTGATCATTATTAACTGGTTGACTAACAACAGGAATGTCCAAGCTCCGTCCTTCTGTCTGAGAAGCAACTTCTCTAACGTCAGATATCCTTGCTTCTGTAGCCTGAATATCATTCCACTCCCCATCGGCAATTGGCTGGAGATTTTGTTGATCACCAGTCACATGGATGACATTTTCTCCAGAAACCGATGCTGCACGAGAGACACTGAGACATGCTTTATCCACATTCTCCTCCGAGGAGTCTACATGTTTCGTCAATGGAAGGGCACTTCCCATATCTGAGCAAGACTCGATTTTTTCCTCAAAAACCTGCTTTGTGTCCATGTGTTGTCTGTCCAAATAAAGCAAATCAATTCACCAATGGACCTTAGATGAGTGACAGCAACAAAATTATGATTTACCATTAATAAGATAGAATTGATCTGATCATCACATAAGAAAGGGTTTCTACACCATTCTAACTATTCCTACCGCATCTCTGTTCAGATGAATTTACATGTATAGAATACAAATAGGTCAACATGAAAACCAGTTAAGAGATGCAATTAGGAAAACAACAGGGAATGATACTCTTCATGGGTGTCATCAGAAGTAAAGAATGTACCTTTGAAGCTGCGCTTGAAGGACATTCACATATTCAAGAAGCTCCTGTTTATCCTTAGTTGCAGCTGCCTCTTTCTGCGCAGCCTCCCTCATTTTAGCACCAGCATCTGACTCCGCAACTCTGGCCCTCTCCTCAGCCCTGACAACAGCTGCTTCCAAGATAACAGCACGCTCTCTAGCTTTTGCAATCTCAGAACGCCACAACTGTGCCTCCTGAAGAGCAGAATCTCTCTGCTTTATTAGTTGATCTCTTTCTCTGCTTAGAGCCATAATCTTTCCTTCAGACTCTTTCAACTGCAAATACAAAGCTAAATACAGATTAGCTACAGACCAATTATTGGAAGGAGAACAAAACTCATATAGAGAAAGATAGAACTCGGCTATCTAATGCTAGATGGCATTTCCATGTACCCTTTATAAGGTATTTGATGCCAAATAACCAATGCGTAATACACTCAGGGTGGTTGGACAACATCCAAGATATGAAAACTAAACTACCTTCAGTTTTGATGTTTCCACCCGCTTCTCGTAATCTTTCGTCAAATGCTCAATTTCCACACAAGCGATTCTTCTTTGTTCATCCATTACGTGAGCTGCAGATGCAGCAGCCTCAGCTGCTTCAGCAGTCTCTGAAAGCTTCTCTGCTATTTCTTTAATAGTTGAATCCCGTGCTCGAACACTCCTGGCCAAATTTTGCAGTTCCTCATCCTTTACTCTAAGTGTCTCCTGCAAAATATTCTAGCATTTATAATTCAACAAATACACCAGTAATGAAAAGACATGCGGACTACCATTGCCCGTCAAGCATGATAACTGCATGTGGATCTAAAAGTGAGACCATTTCCACCAGCCTGGGCTAAGTATAATCACTAATAGGATATATAATGCAAATTAATAACCCTTGAATGGGGCAAAAGTCCAATCTTTTTGCAGATAGAGAAACTCATTACGTGAAAGGAATGATGTATATTCCAAAGAGAAATCAACAAGATGTTCAACACCCAAAGCGAGGAACAATTGAATATGAAGGGAAAGGATCTCATCATGCCAACAAGTATTCACATAGAAAGCCCTTTCATCACTGCTTTAAGAGTAAGATAAGAGTAGTTCAAATTTTGTACCTTCATGATTGTCAAATCATCTACTGGACCATCAATTGGCTTATTTATCATCATCCCCAGAGCATTTCTCATAGAAATCTGCATTGCCGCTTCAATTTCTTTGGAACATTCCAGTGCTGTTGAATTAGCTGCAGCAACTACAGTTGCAACTGTTCCTAATTTAGCAGAACCATTCCCACTTAAGGAATTTACAGCTTCTTTATGAGCCCTCAGGACCAACTGGGATGCACTGATTGTTGGAAGATGGAAAGAAAGAGAACCGTAAGTGATTGCCCCAGAGAGAGAGAGAGAGAGAGAGAGAGAGAGAGAGAGAGAGAGAGAGAGAGATTTTCCTCTTCTGGTATATATAGCGGTTGGTTCAGTTCATTTTTGCGTGCAAGTAAAAAAGTGAGAACCGTAACAACTGATAGGGTCACGCAGAGAGCTAAGCACTTCTTAGGTTATAATGAGAGGAAAAATTTAGCAACAGTGACGAATTAAATTGAGGAAAATGGAATATTGCAAAGAGACATCTACTGTGGCTTGAAAATAATTATACAAAGACATAGTGTGTACTCCACAAATAAATCTTCATCACAAAATAAATTCATAGACCGTGGTATGTAGTCAACAGAAAATCCATATCATGATGATCAAATTCATGGATGGATATCAAAGCCTCCTGCCAAAACTATAGCAAAAATTTAGTTTGACTTTAACTGATTATGAGAAATTTCTAATGATTTTAAGAGATGATATGTATACATTGGTGAAGATCTGTGATATTCAGTATTGAAAAAGAAATCTATATTAGGTCCACCGATAGTCGAGAACTCATTATTGCCAAAACAAATCTTTAGTTTTTCTTCCCTGATTCAGCTTTAAGATCAAACCACCAGAGTAACAGAGTTCCTGAACCCTTCGAAAACTTCCTTTACATGTAAATTTTCAAAAATCTCTGTGACAGCTAACAATAAATGAGCCAATGTTTGTTAAGCTACGAAAACAGAATACAAGATTTAACTTACTGAAGAGTAGATACCCAGGCTCTGGCTGCACCAGGAGTTTCAGCACATAGAAAGTAATCTTTCTTTGTCGGAGTCCCAATGTCTAGGAAATAAGGTTAAGAAGCACACAGATTCATTGAAAACTGTATCCGAAACATATCAACTTTAAGAATTGCAATTGACAATAACAGGCTCACAGCCAGAAATTAAGTTCTGGGCCAAGAGGATACAGAAACAGCAGCCATCATACTTTGGCAATCCACTGAAACATAGATGAATAGAAGGTTTAAAAACCATAAATCATGAACCAAAGTTCAAATTAGCTCAATGAGAACAGAAATGTGGTGTAGAACAAGTTCTGAAAGAATAAATCTTACTGGAAGTTTACAGGAGACACTGCAATGGTGCTATTAGCATCAAATATTATGGTACCCTTCACCGCTGGCTCATTTCTCCTAATTCTGATACGAACAAACAACAAGAAATTTAAATGATAAATACAGACTTTTACAAATGAAAGCACAGAAAATTTCAGTTTAAAATGACTAACTTGTATTCCATTTTTCCAGTTGTTGGGTCGAGGATAACCCACCGCTCGTTCCACTTCCTTATCTATTAAGAAGAGAAAATCACATGCAGGATCTTTTAATCAGACAGATCATGTGCCAGGGAAAGGTAAAACTCTTTAAGTAGACACACTTTCATCAGTTGAGATGGTAAAACTGACAGTGGCCATGCCCTGGCTGATAATCTAATACCATTGCCACTAAGTAAGATGGATTTAAATTTTAAGCTGGAAGACCAGGTCTAAGTGCCTTTCTTCCACTAAAGTCAAGTAAACTGTATAAAATACTTAAGTTAACTTCAAAGGCATTTCTTGCTTGACAAGAAAAGAGATAGATCTCATTTCTCCCCTACGGCAACAGCCTCGGAGTAAAAAGAGGGGGGGACATCTATAGTTTGAGCTGTCAAGTAAGTTGGCCGATAATAATCAAAACCTCTAAATTTCCATAAGGCACCTGACTCCAGAAAATGGAAGTTATTTGATTTTTTAGAGAGGCATCAAAGTGGAGAATTTTTACTGCATCAATGAGTATTTTTTATGTCTATCGTGAAGAGCTAGCAAACTTTTCAGTCACTTTATGACACAAAAGATGAACTGGTTCTTACTCCTAATTCATCAGATAGAAAACCCGTCCCCCCAAACTACGAAACACTGGCGCTCTTCTATCCCATGCACAATCATCCTTCCGAATTCTACCCCATGAAATAATTCTCTGTCAAATCGTAAGCGAGCACATGCCCTCCTCTAACTTGAACCACGTCCATATCTCTAATTCGAATCACACTCGCAAAATCAGAGGGACAAAGAACATGACACCGACTTTTTTCCCGAAAATGCAATAGGCACAATGCAATTTCCATTCGCGCAGTGATTAAGGAAGATCGAGGCGAAACCCCCGATTCGAATCGCTGCCGTACAGCAACGAGAACCTAAACCCAGGTGACATTTCAACAAAAACAATGACTAGATCGCGAAATCTCACAGAGAGAGAGAACAAGAATTTACAGTTTCGGATCGCTTGAGGAGTGGGCCCTGCAGCAAGTTCCTGCCGGAACCGGACGCGAGCTGCCGCTTGATCTTGTCCAAGCTGTTCTCCGCATCCGCGGCCGCCGTCTGTAAACAACACCACGATTATCGCAAAATCTCCTTAGCTTCTCGCGCCACCACCCACCCGCCCCCCAAAAAAAAAAAAAAAAAAAACCAGAAATGAACGCACGCACGCACGCGTGAGACTACGAGGTGGTAGTGCAGCGGAACTGACCGTAGAAGCGCCATTGGAGGCCATGGCGAAGCGGCGGGACGACGGAGGCTTCCCGGGGAGGCCGAATCAGCTGGAGAAATCGTCAGTTCTCCCCCGTCGGTGCTGCGAGAGAGAGAGAGAGAGCGAGCGAGGTTCCTAGGCCTCCTTCGCTCCGACGAGGCTGTTAGGTTTTTTGATGGACTTGCAGGTGAAGACGGTGATGTCTTCCTTACGTTACTCGTGTCTCTCATTTTCCCTTTTTTTTATTTATGTGTATTTTTTTTTATTTCTTTGCGATTACGCCCCGGAAGTGTTTTTTTTTTTTTCAATAAAGCCCCTGTGCTTTTAAGATCATATCTAAGATTAGACCCATCAAACGATGGGGTCGGCTCGAGAAAACTCAAAACCGTGTTGGCTGTTATATCAATACCCCAAGTTCTAATTGTGTCCCAAAAAATTTTAAATCATGCTTCTCGTGATACCTGATTTTGGATTTTTTTTTTTTTGTGTTAACTTCGACAAACGTGACACAAAAAACCTAAACTTTTGTTATATTGATATAAATTTGAGGTATTGGTAAACGGAAAGAAAATGTACGGGACATTATGTTATTATGAGAAAAAAATTATGATTTTGGGTTGAAAGAGGATGTTTTTGTCATACTGATACAAGTTTTTGAGATTTGATAACACAAAAAATATATATCAGAGTTGAAGATTTATAATGGCATTTTGTCTAGAATATATTGTAGTGCATAAGTATTTTTCAAGTTTCCATGTGGCGCAATTGGAAGAGATAGAGATGATGGATTGCTGATGTCCTTGCGGTAGAATAAATAGCCACTATAATAATAATGGACTTTTTCTTTTAAAAATCATAAATGAAATATAATTTATTGCTTTATTTATTTTATGAAAAATGAATTTTATAAATGCTAAAAATAATTGTTTGTACAACTTAAAGTAACTAGTTAATAAAAAATATTTTCATTATCGATAATAATTTATGTCTAAACATTTATGTAAATGATGAAAATACTTTTCATTGATTCAATTTTATAGACAATATAAACAATTATTTTGTAAAAAAATATTTTTATTTTTTTAAAATTTTTTTGGGAAACAAACATATCGTAATAATGTCTGCCTCTTAAAATACCACCAGACGGTTGGATTAGTTAAGCGATCATTTCTATGTCATGCCCAATTTTTACATTTTACAAAGTCAACAAGCCGGCCGGTCCGGTCCGGTCCAGTCCAGTCTTGCGAGCAGAGCTGATGCGGGTTGCGGGTGCCCGAAATGATCCGACCCAACCCGGATCCTGAGCCAACTTCCCGGTTCCTCTGTTTTTGAAAATCCCCCTAAAACCCTAAAAACCATTTCATCACCAATATCGTCGTCGGCAAATCCTGATCCGGCGACGCTCCTTCGCCGGAAAAAACCTTCACCAACTTCTTCCTTCTCTCTCCTCAGGCGCGCCGGCATCGCCGCGATCGTCGCGGGCGTCGCCCGGCAGCGATCCGTAGCACCTGCGGATGCTCGCGTAGCGGCGGCGATGGCGGGGATACTGAAGGTGCCGGGCGCGTTCGACGTGACTCCGCACAAGGTGTCGCTCTGCATACTTCTGCAGGTCTACGCTTCTCCGAATCAATTGTTCGTGCCGTTCCCTTTCTCTTCCTTCGCTCAGCACAACCGCCTCGGCCTCTTCTTGCTGGCCCTCACCAAGGTACTCATGCTGCTCTCCACGAGCAGCTCCTAGGTCGAGCTTTCTTATCCGCATTTCCAATTCGACGCGCTCAGGGATTGTTGCTCAGTTGGCTATCTCCTGTTGAGCTTTGTATGAGCTTTGTTTTTACAGTTGGATGTGTGATTCCATGATGCAGTCGTGTGACGATATTTTGGAGCCAAAGTTGCATGAGCTGATAAATCAATCGAGGGAAATCGGAAGCTCGTCGATCGATTGGTTAGCTGACCACTTAATCAGTAGGCTGTCCTCTCTGTCTTCTCCGGATGATCTATTTAACCTTTTCACAGAAATGCGAGGTCAGTTTAGTTAATTCGCTTTCGTGTATTGTTATTCATTTCTCTCCGTGTTTGCACAATGAGTGTGATGCCTGGTGAGTTAGCTCCTGCGAATACTCGAGGGCGGGGGGGGGGTAACTTGCTGCTTCATTGTCGTCTTGCACCTCCTTACCTATCTTTCACTTTGTTAAGTAATGATAGCTCATGAGTAATGCTAAAGCGAAGCCTAAGAACACAGAAAAAGAGGGAAGCTAAATGGCAATTAGAAATCCCAATCCTGCATAGTCTTGTGGGCAATATCCTTCAACTCTTTGGTGAGCATTTTTCATTTTCCCAATTTGTTTTATGCTTAAATTGAAGACAAGTATATCATCCTTGAATAATGGATTCTACAAATATCATAAATACTTTGAACATTTTAAAGTATTCTTAATGGTTGTCGATCTTGCTGAAAGTGGCTCATTTAGTGGACACTGAATTGTCACTTAGGAAATTCTTACTTATCTTTTTATCTTCACAGTTCGGTACTTGACATGTTGCATTGTTCTCTCATGAACTAGTTCTAATGATTCAATTTTCTGCGAGAGTACGAGTTAAATTTTAAGTCTTAACATTATGGGAAATATTACCCAGGAGTCCTTGCTGGCCAAGATGCTGGCATTGTTGAAGATGACCAGATTATATTGGACCCAAATAGCAACCTTGGAATATTTCTTCGCCGCTGCATACTTGCATTTAATCTCCTTTCCTTTGAGGTAATCTCGTTTCCCTCCTTTAGAACTCCTAAATTCTCATTTTCTCACTTTCTTGTACCTGCAAGCACATGAATCCCCGAAATATCGTTTTTCACATGGGGTAAAAGAAGATCAGTCTTAAAATCTCATCTGAGTAATTATTGTAAATTTGAAAAGAGAAATGTTAAATATGCAGGGTGTTTGCCATCTTTTGACCAATATTGCTTCGTACTGTAAAGAAGTCCTATCAAGCCGTGCTCCTCATGAGGCCCACTTAGATGGTTCTGGTGTTAATCTTATGGAAACATCAGAGTACGAAAATATGGACCTCGAAAATTTTGTTTTTGAGAAAGTTACTGAAGAAATCGAGGCTAAGAAGAAGGCTGGAGAGCGGATTCCTTTTCACCTTCATGTGCCCACTCCAATCTTTGGTTTGGTTGAAGGTAACTTTAACTTAAAAGAATCCTCCGTTAATAGTACCTTCCTTTTACAGCAATACTATTTCAGATGTTTGCATGTAATTTAAGAGAGTATTCTGAATGATGATGAATGCTTCAGGTGGCAAACTTTTTGTAATGGCTTGTGAATATGGGTAGAATGGCAAAATGAGAAGGAATTTTTGACCAGATCATTTTTGACAGTGCAATAGAACTATAAAATTTGTAAAGCATTTCATGCAAGTTGTTAAATGCTTTCTGAGAGAGCACCTCTAAGAGTACCAGCTGTCTCGATAATTATGGGTGTAGTGCACCTTGGTATCGGTGCTCAATTATTTACATAGCATCTTAAGATGCTGAAGGCTATGGTAGGAAATACATTTTGAAGGTCATTACATGGTATTATCGCTATTAACAAAAATTTAGAATCTTCAAATTTCTGAAAGCACCACTTATCAGAGTCTTGGCTTTGTTTTTGCTTGCCTAAGCCAATAGAGATTACATGAGATCAGGTCATGGTTTGGAGTCACCTTATGGGAAGAAAAGGTGTATATTTTTTTCTAGTGCTATTGCTCCACTGTTTATTATTAGTTGAAGACCTGTCCACCCAGAAGGGTTGCAAGCTAGTAACAGCTTATTGGTAACCTCAAGATACAGATATCGAACTCTCAGCCAAACCAACGTTTAAACAGAGCACAAAGGGGAAAGAGGCTATTTCCTATGCAATGACACTTGATAGTTCATCTGGGGCTGTTGATCATGGCTTTTTCCTGCGTTCAAATTGGCAAATACAAGGATACCTGCTAGAGCAAACAGATGCAATTGAGAAGTAATTCTTTCCTATTTTTCCTTTATTTTTATTTCTATCTTTTGTGTTTCTAAACAAGAGTGCACATGATTTTGTATTTTATCTCAATGACAGGCATGGTAGCTCTTTCCCTTTAAACGCTTTAGAGTTTATGCTTGGGCAACTTCAAAAGTTGGCACCTGAATTGCATCGTGTGAGTTGTATGTTGTTTGTTATATCCTTTTGACCTTTTCTTTAAAGTTGTTGACTTCTATGCTGGAAGCTGAAGTATTTGGTGGTGGCTTTGGTTTCAGGTACACTTTTTGCGATACCTAAACAGCTTATACCATGACGACTATGCCTCTGCTTTGGAGAATCTGCATAAATATTTTGATTATAGGTAAATATTGATGTATTAAATGATGATGCCATGGTGCTTCAGTTGTTGTGAAGTCTAGTCCTTGCATAACCTGCATGAGTTGTCTCATCTCTGTTAAGTATTTGTTACTCCATCCTGAAATTTTAGTTGTAATTGGAAACTTCATGGCTGAACGCATAAAAAAATAGACTTAATGACGGTGATTATTTTTATTCTATTTTTGGAATAGTAAGAGGCTAAAAAGGCAACTAATTTAGTATAAACTCAGGCTTTGAAACAATAATTTGATGTCCAGTTGTATTTTCGAGCACTCCTGAAAATTGCTTCCTGAAGTGATTGATACAAAGTGAATCGATCACTTCAGATTCAGGACTTATGGATTGTCATAATTGTGAGCTAGCATCCCATTTGGAATTTTGAGTATCTTAAGTTATTATTCTGTCAAACTTTGGATTCCTGTGTATCTATCCTGAAGCTTCTTCTGACAATTTGGTAGTAAATGATCTCTGACAATATGCTAATTTAAATGTTGTCAACATAAAAGTGCAGGGATAGAAGGATTTGATGGTATTCCTCCCTCATCTGGCTTCAATAATTCTGGAAGATATGAGATTGCTTTATTATGTTCAGGGATGTTGCATTTTCACTTTGGTCATCCTAAGCAAGCTGTGGAGGTAAGAACTGGAGAGCAGTCTTATTAATATGATCCATGAAAAACAGCAACCAACTCTCTTTCCCTGTTTTCCTCGAGTCAGATTCAATCAGGTTCGGCATCCTTTTTCATGCTTTAATAAGAAGAATTTTTTTTTTCTCTTTTTGGTGTTTAGGCTTTGACTGAAGCAGTTCGTGTCTCCCAACAGGTAATCCATAATCTCATCCCTCAATACAAATTTGCCATTCATTTCATGTTCTTTTCTGCTTGAAGTTTTTTTTTTTTTTTTTTTTGGTAAAGCTGCTTGAAGTTTCTCTTTGCTGTTATATAAATAGGAATAGTTGTTTGTTGACTGATCTTATCATCTGATCAGCACTTTCACTTTCAATATGGATTCAAAATTTGACGTGACTACCTAGTGGCAAGTACTTGAAGATATTCTTCATTAAGAATGAATCGGATGTGTATCGGTGTAGCCAGATATCCTTTTGGGAAAATTAGTTATGGATGTGTCATGAGCATGTTGCAAGATAGATTGACCCAAACAATCCCTTGTAAGTTTGTCTTGTGATGATATAGTATTCATGGGATTTCTGAATATTTGGACTTATATTGTGGATTAACTGTAAAATAACTTGGAAGGAAAACTTGTCAACTGTTTAAGATTAGAGATCAGTAAGGCTACTTTCTTTCAAAAGTAGGCCTATTAGAGACTTATTTAGGCAAAAATTGGTGCCAATTTTTGCCTGCATTGGAGATTAGTCGGTACTGTCCATGATGGAGCTTGAAGAGAACGATTTCAAAAGCTTCACATTTTTTTGAGAAGCCGAGCCTGGGTGTGATTGGTCATAATGGGGGGTGAGGAGAATGCATAGATTGACCAATCATCAATTGACCTGCTGGTCTATTATTTTCAGCTTTAGGAGATTACCTTATGTAAAAATTTAAGTTCACGTATCTTAAGATGAGAGGACTGCATCCTATTTGACTCCGAACCTTGGTTCATTTTCTACTTTGACAAGTATACTGTCAGAAAACATAATTCATGGACTGTTAAGGGTCTGAGATTAATTATTGCCATTGCTACTATAAAATAACAATATGCTACATCTAATGCACATTTGACCATCATTTAGGAAATTCTTCTTTCCTTTTCTCACACAATGCCTAAGGGGCACTGCAAAAGAACTAAACTGGGAAATTCTGGGTCTATAATTTAGAGATAAACTGGAAAAACAATAGCCTTCTTGGTTTTCGGACTGAATTATATATTTGTTTGCTGGAAGAAATAGTAGCGATGTTTCTGATGGTAACTGTTGTTTTGCTCTAAGTTTGTTCATGGGCTAGCCTAAAAGAAACCATGTGGGTCTTTAGCACAAAGACACATTTTGAATTTGCAAATGTTACATTCTCACTGAGGTTAAATTTCTTTACCTTGTGCAGCACAGTAATGATACCTGTCTTGCCTACACTCTGGCAGCTATATGTAACTTGCTGTCTGAGATCGGTATATCAAATGCTAGTGGATTGCTTGGATCATCATATTCGCCTGTTGCCAACATGGGAACGTCATTATCAATCCACCAGCAGCTCTTTGTACTTTTGAAAGAATCTCTAAAGAGAGCTGAAAGCTTGAAGTTAAAACGACTGGTGGCTTCCAATCATCTTGCAATGGCTAAATTTCATTTAATGGTGAGATAAAAATTCATTTCTTGTATTGTTGTATGCATATCCTCTCTTTTAAGGAGAAAGGGCAATGATTGCTGAACTATGTAAAATGTCTGATGGGGTGTTTGAGTTAATGATACTGTTTTTCACTAACTGAAGTTTTCATCAGTCAGTTCTTCAGTGGATTTCTTGTGTGCCACCCCCGCCTCCCCGGGGGTTGGATTTTTGAGAGGGTTTGACATATGTTGTAACCCTGTTGCTTTCTGGTTCAATGTGCAGCATGTACAAAGACCTGTGCTATCCTTTGGTCCCAAAGCTTCCATGAAGCTTATAACAAGCCCAATTAATGTTTGCAAGGTAATGCCTTTTAGTTTAGAATATGTGTTGCTATTACCTGTTCATGAATCACAAGCTTTTGTTTACCTTGTAATTTGCTTAATTCTGCTTCCTGCTTCCTCCAATTCTTATTGCAGGAACTGAGATTAAGTTCTAATTTGATTAGTGACTTTGACGTTGAAAGTTCCATGATGATAACTGACGGTTCATTGAGCACTACTTGGCTTAAGAATTTACACAGACAAGGAGGTTCATCAGTAATTTTTGAAGAAACTGAACCTGGGAATAGATCTAACGCTTCCAGTTTCTTTTCTCAACCTAATTCTATTCCTGGATCTGTGTCACAACTGGTTGGTGCTTCATATTTGCTCCGTGCCACAGCATGGGAAATGTATGGCAGGTAATACTTTGTTCAGAGGTTAAGTTGCCATTGGAACAAATGGTTTAAAGAACTGTGTATGGTTGAACCTGTTGATTATATTTGGTAAATCCGATGCTTATGGTTAATAGAATGTCCTTATTTATTAGCTTTTCTCTTTTTGAGCTATGAAATAGAGCATCTTATTACTATTGCGTTAAGCCAATCATGTGCAGATGTAATCATTTGAGTATCTCTCTCTTGTGATCTAATTCTTAATGGCACATTTTGTGAGCTTTACCTCAGGAAGCACTAATTAAATATTTGAATTGATTTGTCCATTGTCAAGTTATAAAGTATGTCTAGGTTTTTCTATTTTCATGATTGCTTCGGAGGTTTTCTCCCTCTATGTAAAGCATATACTGAGTGGTGCAAATGTCTGGTGCCATTTTTTTTTTCTCTAGGGTAAAGAGGGCATTGAGTAGGCATTCATCCATCTTGGTTCGTATTTAAATGGATATTCCAGATTATATGGGTTCTAAATCTGTGTTTTTGTTAGATTTTGTTTTGTTGGATCATGTTTGCATAACTCAGTCTTTGAGTCTTGCTGTTATTAATATATAAAGCATACAATGAGGGCCCAACCCAATTTTATCTTTAATCAATTTAAGAAATTATTTAAGCGTATTGAGTCCTCTCTGCAATGAGATCATTGCATCTGCAATTGCCTAGACATATTGCAGAGGTTTCTGTGGAATTCCCTATCGGTTGTATTTTAATGAGGAACTTTTTAAATCTGTCATTGAAAATTTTTACTAGACATTAGATTTTTCTGTTGGAGATATAGTTTAGAACAAGGACTTTGCTTCTCTGTTAGTGAAATATGGTAGATAATTTTATGCTTGATGATGAAATATTATCGTTACTGTCTGTGTGACTTAATGAAGAAAGGAGAGAAGTTTTTTTAACTGAAAGCTTTACACTGTTAAAGATATTGGTTGTTTACAGTAGTTTATCATCTGTGAACTCATGCAACAGTAGAAACTTCTCTTGCATCAAAACTTGATTGAAACCTGATTAGTTCTACTTTTTGGAAGAATGTGTTAAACTGCATAGGCTGCACATGCATCTTATCTTCTGGTCAACTCTTCATTGATTGATTGAATTTTTTGATTGATTGAATTTTTAGTTAATTTTATCATTGATACAAATGTCATGTTCATTGAATTATTAAAAAGGAATTTCCGTCGGGCATTCTATTTCCAATTTAGATGCCTCACCTTTGTAATGCCTGCAGTGCACCTCTTGCTCGAATGAATGCTTTGGTTTATGCGACTTGCTTTGCAGATTGTGCCAGGTAAGTTTTACATCTCCGATACATATATGTCCTTATGTGTCACTCTTCTATAGGCCTTTTCTTAATATCCACGCTTATTTGACCTAAGGTTTGCTACACTATTCATGTTTGCAGTTCAGTTGATGCAGCAGTGGCTTATGGAAAGCTTATTCAGTATTTAGCAGCATACAAAGGATATAAAGGTTGGGTTAAAAGATCTAGAGCCACTATAGGATTCTGTCCTTTTTCTCAGATAATTTTCTTCGAGGGACTCTGCTATTTGCCTGTTTCTTTCTGAAGGTCTTAAACAGGAAGTTGGTAGGCTCTATGAGAGTTCATAGGAATTTTGTTGCCAGGCCATGAATACTTCTTGATCTGTTAGCTTCTCCATCCTTTTCTTCTAGATTTGAATTTTCTTTATGTTTAGGGTAGTGGTTGCTTTCTGAGTATTGATGTGGTGCCAACTAGAGGGCTTGATTAGATTTTAGTTAGATAAGGTTTTGCAATTTGGTGAAGTTTTACATTTAAATGCTAACTGTACTTTTTACCTTTATTTTCTATTTGCTCTTTTACATGCAAGATCTTCATAATATGGAGAGTGAAGATTGGAAAATTTGACTTTGATTCCATGTTTCTTTCAGCAAAATTGCTGTTCTTGTCAAATCCTTTCTGTTTCTGTAAAATTTTCCCGTCCTTAAATTTTTATCTACAGTTCAGTCCTTTCTAATCTTCTCATCGATGCACAGGAAGATATCCTATGTGCTTGCTTTTATAGACTCTTCATGTCATCATCCTTAATGATTTTTCTTTTATTATCTTTTAGCTGCTTTTGCTGCTCTTAAGACCGCGGAGGAGAAATTTATATCAGTTTCAAAATCACAAATTATGGTATTGAAACTGCAGCTACTTCACGAGCGCGCTTTACATCGGTATGTGTGCTTTTGAAACCTAACTCAACCTCTACTTGTTAAAAATTGACATTATCAAATTACTCATGACGCAGTGGACACTTGAAGTTGGCCCAACAAATATGTGATGAGCTTGCAGTCCTTTCATCGCCCGTCACAGGTGTTGACATGGATTTGAAGGCAGAAGCTAGTTTTCGTCATGCCCGTACTTTGCTTGCTGCCAAGCAGTTCAGTGAGGTCTCGACATATTTAAACTTCTTATTTCCACTGAGTGATATTTATATAGGGCGTTACGTGAATACATATGGACACAGTTTACCTACCTCACAATTTTCATCTAGCATCTATGAGTTGGATATAAATTAACAGAGAAGGAACCATGACATTTGCCAGTCCACTTTTGCCATTTGGTTTCCTTTGTTATCTGCCAAAAGTCTTTTCACACTCTAGATGTAGTACTAATGTTTGCATGGTGTTGCTGTTAGTTTTAACTCTGGAAATGGAATAAAAGATGGATGTTTTATGTTTTTCATCTTGATAAATTGTTTTAATGTACTTGTCTTTGCAGGCTGCAGCTGTTGCGCACGCACTCTTCTGCATGTGTTATAAATTTAATCTGCGAGTACAAGATGCCAGTACCCTCCTCTTGCTTGCTGAAATACACAAGGTACAGCAGTAAATAGCAATTCCAGCTTGCTTTATAGAGCGAGCGAGCTTTAGATTTCCTTTTTTAATAATTTCATGTCAATGTTGGCCCAAAAGTAGAAATTTTATGTCGGTTTATGTTTTAGAAACCACTGTGTGCTGCTGAATGGAAAGAATGCCACTATTCCTTTTGATGTCCTCTTTTGTTTATTGACATTTAACTCTCTCTTATCAGAAATCAGGCAATGCTGTTTTAGGAATTCCATATGCATTGGCCAGCCTCTCGTTTTGCGAGTCATTCAATCTAGATCTTCTAAAAGCTTCAGCTACTCTAACCCTGGCTGAGCTCTGGCTGTCTCTCGGATCAATCCATGCAAAAAGAGCCTTAACCCTCATACACTCTGCCCTTCCTATGATTCTTGGTCATGGAGGTTTGGAGCTTCGAGCTCGTGCGCACATTGCAGAAGCAAAATGCCATCTGTCCGATGCTAGTTTTTCAGGTATTTACTGTTCTAATTGCTAATGATACCTTTGTAGTTCTTTGTGCTATGCCTTGTTAATGTGTCGGTTATGCTGCATTAGAAGATGATAAGGCATTGAGCACATTGACAACATTGAGCTCCATATCTGTTAGTGCTGGTTGTTTTTCGAATGCATCCTTGAAAGAGGGTGCATTGGTACTATTTTGTTCCTCTCATTACAAATATTTAATATGATACATCCCTTTAGTTAACTTCTTGCTGTGTGGCCTGGTGAGTGTTGTTATCTGTAGTTGCAGGGATTTATTACCTTTGCCGAGCACACCACAATTATGCGGCCCTTAACTTTTATTTTAATCCTGGTCGCAGTTCCTGAAACTTCAGGGGTCGTGCTGGATTCTCTGAGACAAGCTTGTGATGAGCTTCAAATATTAGAGGTACGTCTACTCCATGGAAGCATGCTTATTACATTAGTTTCTTCAAGCCTAGCCACAGAGCTCTTATATTCTATGGAAATTGGGATCATGGAGGAAACGAAAATTCCATATATGAGGCATATTGCCCCTTTCTGTCTCATATGGAAACCCCTATGATAAAGCCATGCAAATATCCTTACAAGAACTTCAGGAATGGTCATGACTCTTTTAACTTTTTGCAATCTGGACATAGAAAAGAAAAAGAAAGAGAAAAAGAATCCTACCTTTCAACAGTGACAAGCAAATTAACGTATGAATTTAGCCAAATTTCTGAATAAAATAATGCTCACATTTTCCTTCCTGCAACGTTACAAAAAGAACAGAGCGAGTACCTGTATCATTTTAAATTGTCTGGCATAAAATCTTCTCGGATCTTAGTAAGCTTGCCAGTCTTCTCCCTTCTTCTCTTCATGTGCTGTGTATATTTAACTTTATTGTCTTATGCACTGGTGTCGCAATTGAATAGGCACCACATATGCTCTTATGGGCATTGGTGAGAAATTGCCTACTCGATTAATTTATTGTATCATTGGATGCAGTATCATGAATTGGCAGCCGAAGCATTTTACCTAATGGCGATCACATTTGACAAGATGGGGCAACTAGAGGAGAGAGAGCAGGCTGCATCATCATTCCAGAAACACATTATGGCGCTTGAAAAGGTCACTGATGAGGAAGATCCTCTCTTACAATGAGTGCAAAAAGAAACCGCAGTTGTGGCGTCGATGAGGAGAAATATGTGATACAGTAGTAAGGTTGTATATTATCTGGATGATGTGAATAGCACATTTTCTCGTTCATCTTTTGTTTTGGCTTGCTTGTGTTTTTAAGTAGCTGTGGAACAAGCTCCATGAAGTGCACAGAGAATCATATTAAATATTGAAAACGTGATTGTACAAAAATTGCTTCATTTACCTAAAGAAAGGCTGAACCTTCTCTTCCCCGATCTCCTCTCACTCCCCATAATATATTCAGTCCCACCTCTCTTCCTCACAGTCACGGACACCATTTACAAACCAAAGCCACCAACCCCTTGCTTCCGTAAAACCATGGGCAAGCAAAACGACGACATTACTACCGGCTCCGGTGACTTCAAGCTTGTCGGCTTCTCCAACTTTGTCCAGTCCAACCCTCAGTCCGACCTCTTCACTATCCGACGCTTCCACCGCATTGAGTTCTGGTGCACCGATGCCACCAACACCTCCTGTCGCTTCTCCTGGGGCCTTGGCATGCCTGTTGTCACCAAGTCCGACCTCTCCACTGGCAATGCCACCCATGCCTCCTACCTCTGCTGCTCCGGCGACCTCTGCTTCCTCTTCACCGCTCCTTATTCCCCCTTCGTTGCCACCTCCAACGGCCTCGACCCCTCCTCCATGGCCTCCCTCCCCTCATTCTCCTACTCCACCTGTGTCGCCTTTGCCGCCAAGCACAGCCTTGCTGTCCAGGCCATTGCTATTGAGTTTGAGGACACTGACGCCGCCTTCCACATTAGCATCACCCATGGCAGCAGGCCAGTCTCCCCACCAGTTGTCCTCGATGGTGCTGCCACCATCGCTGAGGTCCACCTCTACAGGCACGTCGTCCTCCGCCACGTCAGTTACAAAACCATGGCCTCCGTTCGTGACAACTCCTCTCCCAACTCTTGGTTCCTGCCTTGGTCTGAGTTGACGGACGAGGTCTCCTCCTTCCCTCTAGACTTCGGAATCCAAACGCTCAACCACACCCCTGGGAATGTCCCCGAGCTTGGCCCGGCAATCTTGTATGTGAAGCGGTTCACAGGCTTCCATGAGTTCGCTGAATTCACCGAGGAGGATGTCGGGACCGATGAGAGCAGGCTCAACTTGGTTGTGCTGGCGAAGAATGACGAGACGGTCCTCCTGCCATTGAACGAGAGAGGAAGACCCAAATCCAGACATACCTGGAGCACAACGACGGCCCAGGAGTGCACCAGTTGGCGCTGATTAATGAGGACATCTTCAGGACGCTAAGGGGAGATGAGGAACCGGAGCAGCGTCGGTGGGTTTGAGTTCATGCCGCCACCGCCACCAACGTATTACTGGAACTTGAAGGGCCGGGCCGGGGATGTGTTGACGGACAAGCAGATCGAGTAGTGAGAGGAGCTAGGGATTCTGGTGGACAGGGGCGACGAGGGGACTCTGCTCCAGATATTCACTAAGCCTGTGGGGGATAGGTATGTGATCGATTTCATGCAGGCTCTCTCTTTTAGCTACGATCATTTACCGAAAAATTTTAATGACACTTCAGATAGGAATAACCATGACATGCATGAACTTGATAGGATAGGGCCTCGGTTTCATTTCTTGGATTTTGGTTGAACTTGTCACTCTTAACTTGATATCAGAAGCTAAAAATTTGCCATAGATCACTGTTTTATGTGAGGATCAACTTGAGTAATGGTATATGGCATTGATCTTTTCTAAAGCCAAAGTGTTTATCGGTCCTCCTTTGATGTTGTTCATCTGGTTTCTCTTGCTGCCTTTGCCGAGCAGGGCAACTCTAATCCTAGAGATCATACAGAGACTTGGGTGCATGCTCAAGGACGATCACGGAAAACTGTATCAGAAGGGCGTGTGCGGAGGGTTCAGCAAGGGCAACTTCTCCGAGCTCTTCAAGTCCCTCGAGGAGTACGGCAAGATGCTCGATGCCCGACGAATTGGCGGGCCAGCCTCCGTTTGAATTGATGCCTCAGCCCATTTCTTTCCTTAAGTGTGGTTTCTAATGGAAGCATTGTTTGTCGCTGTATGTTTGAGTGCTGGTGCATGATAGAATAAAGGCTTCTGGATGATGAAGTTGGATGCTTTTACTCATCGCTAGAATGTATTCATGAAAACGTTCTCTATGCTTGTGAAAAGATTATGCTGGTGGCTGATTAAGCAATCTCGTAATTTGTACTTGCAATCACATATTTTAAGTGGAGTCATGTTTTGCATGCTAAGTATACTATAATTGATTTATAGAATCAATATATTAAGTGAGACGATATTATAGTTACTTATCATGATCCACTTATTTAATTGCACACTGGTAAGCTACTCTTTCACTTAGTATATCAATTTTGTAGATCATATTCTTAACATACCTAACCTTCAAATGTCAATTTCATGTAGCAATTACTATGCATGTGCTCAATGTAAAGTAATCAGGACACGACGAGAATTTGCAAAAATACGTGTAGAGCTCTTTTAATAGCAATCGCGACTTGCTTTAACCTAGTCTCTCTCAACCTTATTGTAAAGAAAATGACTCTTTTACCTTCAGTTTTTGAATACAATATCTAAACCGTGTTTTCAGTTCAAGTCCTATTCAAATCGAGTCTCGGGTTGGGTCACAATAGACATATCCACGTGTGCGGGTCAAGTTGGGTAACGGTGGGAACCCGAACCATCGACACCCGCAATGCTAACTCCAATCACCACTGGCGCATTCAAGTTGTCGTCCCCCTCAAACCTGTCCATAACATAAGAAAGAGCTCAAGTCATTGAGGAGCTTACCAGGACTAATATCACCGGTAAGATGTACGATTTAAGACTAACGATCTGGCTATTTGCAGAATTTGCACCGCAAAGCAATTCATATCGCCCCGATAAGGGCAAAAATAAGGACCATGAACTGCAAGTCACATACCCTTTAAGTCATGAACTTTTTTTCCCCCTCTTCTAATATTTCTGCTAACCCTAACTCATGCGGTGTTTCATGTGACAGCAACCCTAACAAATTCGATCCTTCAAACTCCAAAGGACAGTTACGGAGCAATGCATCTGTGTACTGCTTGCAATATCTGCCCGCCATTCCTGGCAACCTTCTGGCCTTCCATGGTTGCACCGGTCAAAGGCTTCAGCATTACTGACTGGATCATGCTTGAAGTGTCGCTTATGCTGCATTAGAAGATGATAAGGCACTGAGCTCCGTATCTGTTAGCGCTGGTTGTTTTTTCAAATGCATCCTCGAAAGAGGCTGCATCGCTTCTATTTTGTTATTCTCATTACAGATATTCAATGTGATACATCCCTTCAGTTAACTTCTTGCCGTTTGGCCTGTAGAGTTGTGTCATCTGAAGTTGCAAGGATTTATTACCTTTTCCAAGCGCACCACCATCATGCCGGTCCCAGTTCCTGAAACTTCAGGGATCGTGCCGGATTCTCTGAGGCAAGCTTGTGATGAGCTTCAAATATTAGAGGTACGTCAACTCCTTGTAAGCATGCTTATTACATTTGTTTTTTCAAGCCTAGTTGCAAAGCTCTTATATTCTGTGGAAATCGGGTTCATGGAGAAAAAGAAAATTCCATTTATGGAGCATCTCGCTCCTTTCTGTCTCCTATGGAAACACGTTATAAAAAAAGCCATGCAAATATCCTTACAAGAACATCAGTAGTAGTCATGACTCCTAACTTTTTGCTATCTGGACATGAGGGGAAAAAAAAGAAAAAGAACCCTACCTTGACAAACAAATCAATGTAGAAACTTAGCCAAATTTCTGAACAAATAATGCTTCCGTTTTTCTTACCGCAAAATTAAAGAAAGGAACAAAGCGAGCATGCGTACCATTTTAAATTGTTTGCCATCAAATCTTGCCGGAGCTTAATTATGCTTGCCAGCTTCTCCCTTGTCTTATTTATTGTGTTGTCTTATGCACAGGTCTCATAGTTGGGCATTGGTGAGAAGTTGTACGCTACTTAATTAATTTATCATATATGAATGCAGTATCCATTGAAATATCTTGTTTTCATAAGAGAATACGTGACTCTTGAGTATGAAAAGAGGTGACTCTTCGTCTAAAAAGGAGGTTATCGATAGTTATGAGAAGAAGTAATTCTTAACATGAAGAGAGGTGATGATTGGAGATAAGGTACCTATATCCAAGAGATGTGTTGATTAGTTGTTTGCGAATAGAGATCAATTCACATATTATTTATTATAACCATAACTGTTCATAAATATTTTTTCTTCAAAACTCTCTTTTCTTCTCTTTCCACGCATGCAATTTTAACATATTCAATGTGAAATTCCAAGAGAGAAAATTGAGTTATTGCCGAACTCGTTTCTTTGCGGCTTTTGTATACATTATGGAGATATTTTTGTTCTAAACCTGACAACAATAATAATAGGGGCAAATAACACCTTAAGAATAGTGATATTCATCATATATCAAAGTATCAAGGAATCAAGGATCTATTACTACTTCTTTATCTTCACTAGCAATCAAATTTCCCCAACAATCTTAATGTATTATTTTTTCATGGAGATGGAGATAGTGGATGTATCTAGGGGTGAGCGGTTCCCGGTTCCTTACAGGTTCCGCTAGGAACCTGGAACCTACCCTCGGGTACAGGTTCCTCATTTTTTGGAACCTGGAACCTACCCGTCAGAACCAAGAACTTGGAACCTACCCTATCACAGGTTCCGGGGTCGGTTCCAGGTTCCAACAGGTTCTTTTTTCTTTTTCTTTTTTCATTTTTTAGTTTAAAAAATGGAAATGAATGCAGCAATAATAAACAAATTTGTCATTCATCAAAGAAAATATAACACGAACACAATCTATAATACTCATAAGCGTTTAATATTCTAAAATGTGAACTATTTCTCTTTTGCAAAGTCCAGCTGTTCACTTCACAAAGTCCCTTACCTCAAAGCAACAACCCTGCACCAAAATAAAGCCATATCCCTCATTGTTTTACAGCTTCCAATGACTTCGGCGGCTTTAGTAACAAAGCTTTCAAGTGGAGCTGCATGAATATCTCTCGGCAATGTTGCAGCAATGGTTTCTAAACCAGAACTAATCTTTCTTTTGAGAAACTTTCCCCCCTGCAAATATCTTGCAGATATTACAACGAAGTGAAAGATCATCATAGGATAATTTTAAAAAAGAACCGATAATTTTTTTTATAATGGATGAGTATTATTTCATGAACTAGTAAATTTGATAATCGATTATTGATTTACCTACATCAAACAGCAAACTAATCAAAGAATAGAGCTTCACTTCATCTGGAAACTCGGATATGTTATCTTCCTTTTCACAAAGCACAAGCGACCTCACAAAGAAAGAGACTTAGTCCCGCCCTTTCCTTGATAGGAGAAGAACCTTTGTTTGTTGCCAGAAAATCTTTCATTGAGCTCAATTTCTTCCCATTCCTAGGAAAAGTTTCCAAAGATGTCTAAGTGATAGAAGAAATATATAGAGCTAAAAGTTATAATGGCTATCTTGTAGATAATAAAGACTTACTCTACAGCCACAGCCCGGTTGCTTGATAAGCGGTGATGGAGGAATTTTCTCGGTGTTACCAGAAATTAGACCGTCCAATATGGATATAGACTTTGAACCCTATCAAAACATTTTTAATCCAAATTAGACAGCAAAACCATAAACATGTCATCTTAAACCTCGAAGTCTGACCTCTGTTGAAGTAAAAGATATTAATTATCATCATAACTATAAACTATTTGCAGCCATTTCTGATTTCACACGAAAAGAACAGCTCGAGGCATTATTGCAGCAGACATATTAGGATATGAGAAAGCTAAAAAGAGATTGAAGTACAAGATTTTCTCTGAACCGCAATGAAAAATTACGGTAAATGTACTGTGAGTAGGCAGTTGGCTTCTCCACTGATGATTTTGCCGAACCAATGAGGACTCTCTGTTCTCTATCAACTGTACATATTTGACGTATAACAAAAGCTTCACTGGTTAATTCTTTTTTGCCAAAAAAATTCTGCTGGTGTAATAGTAGATATTTAGACAACAAGAACACAGCTTAAAATTAATCAATCTACTATCCCAAAATTGACATTTTCTATTGGCCATTCAGGGACATCGATGCAACATGTTTATACATGTAAGCGAGTTGTCACATCGATGACTTCTAAGACATCTATGACTGATGATAATATGAGCTAGTAGCAACCAATGAGTTAGCCAGCAGATCACTAAACTCAATTACTATAACACACGCAGAAAATAAACATTTTGAGTGTGTAAAAGAGTTAAAAGCACCAAAAAAAAACTCACCCTTGATTCAGAATCATTCTTCTCATTCACTATGTACAACTTCCCTCCTGTTGAACAGGAAAACCAATATGAGCATCTTATCACGTGAATAACATAAGACAAATTAAACATTAAAAGTGTGAAGGAGGAGAAACCTTAAATGCCAATATTCTAGGAGCTGGAAATCATGATTCTGTGAGTTCTTCAGCCAAAGTTCGACAAGCCGCTAAAGTTGCTGCACTTTTCCCTTCGCCAGACGCTTGGAGTGATCTACTTTCTGCTTCCCTGACAGCATTTGGAGAACGATCACTCCAAACGCCAAGACTTCGCTCTTCTCCGTGAACCGGCCTCGTGGACATTTACTCTGGCTTTAGGTTGCCACGGCAGCGCTAGCTTTGAGCAATGAGAACACAACGTCTATATGAGGAGCCTGTGGAAACCGGAGTCATCGAGCATCGGATTGTCATCGCCGGTCTATGAGCACCTTGTCTGCCCAGATGTTTTGGTGGATGCATACAGGCAATATCAGTTTCATGAGATCATTCGAAGTCAAAAGCTGCAACTCGCAAGTAGAAGACGATGAAGATCAGTTGATCCCCAATTCAAAGAAAGATAGACAATTAAATTTGATGTCACATGGTGCAATTTGAGCACCACGATCACTACTCTGTATATTTACATGACAGGACAATGACCAGGCAATATTTATAATGCAGCAAAATCAATAGTGGTAGGTTTCCTCAAAAAAGAGGTCCTGGACGACCACATTTGTGCCCCCAAAATGACTTGGTAATGCTATTATTAATTCATAACCCCTAGCTGGTTACTGCTCACTAGGTCCAAAGCACTGTTAATGGTGCATCAGAAGATTTTGGTACTAGAGGTATTGTTTTGAAGGTTTCTTACTAGCTTTTAAAAATGCTAGCCAATGCATTTGAAGCGCTTATTAAGCTATAATAAATGTCCTTTTGGAAATGTAAAGAAGTGGTTTTTTTTTTATTCCCTTAATGTTCAAATTTCTTGTCATTTGTAATACCATTAGACTTCACTCAACTTCCTTGTCTTGAAGAAGGGGGTGATCTCGACCTAGAGAGGGGGAAAGAGAAGAGAGAGAAAGAGAAGTAAAGAAAAAAGTTTGGGGGAGGCAAGAAGTGACGGGAGGAGGAAAAAGGGGAGAAAAGAAAGAGAGAGAGAAAAAGAAAAGGAAAGGGGGGAAGAATCGGCGGAAGGAGGGAAAATGAAATCACGTGGGGAAGAGGGGGTTAGGGTTTTTCTTGGCCGGTTCCGGTTCCTATGGGAACCGGAACTGGAACCGGGAATCGCCGGTTCCCAGAAAAATAGAACCGGGAACCGGAACCGGTCCCCTTAGAACCGGGAACCGAACCGGACCCTGCGGTGCGGTTCCCCGGTTCCCGGTTCTACCCGGGAACCACGCTCACCCCTAGATGTATCAAGTGCTTGCAGTCTTGATAGGTAAATATCAATGAAAGTTTTGTTTCTATTTATATATTTGAGTCATCTTCCTTGTGGCACACTAGATTATCTCATGTTGGCTATACTACTTTGAAAATTATGAATAAAAGTGATGTGATAATCTTAAGAAAAGGATAATGAAAGGAAGTGCCGATGAAGGATTCCCAAAACTCTATTAAATCATCTTTATTAAATGTTTTGATCTGACACAAATACTAGTGACATTTGGAATGGTTTGGAGATCAAATTACAATGTTGACAAATAAGGTACGGATAGAATTACTGCTTTGAAATATTTTGAATTTGCCATAATTAATAGAAAATCTATGTTTAAGCAAGTGGATGAACTTTAAATATATATTGCCAAACTCAAAGACCTTAAGATTGAAGTTTATGAGCCTCTTCAAGTTGCTGCAATTATTTCAAAGTTGCTTTAAACTTGAATGATTATCGAAATAAACTTCTTTACACGATTGAGAACTTGATTGTGGATAGTGCAATAACACACATTTGAATTGAGGAAGGTTCTTGGGATCGTTAGGCTAATTATGTGAAAGAAGTTGCGAATAAGTTGCATTTTGTTGATAATGGCAACATGAGTAGAGACAAAGAAAGCACCGAAGCAAGGGCATGAGAAAATTTGATTCAATGGTATTTTCACGTGGATTTAAGCATAACAATGCTTATAAGTGCATTTACTCGAAATTTACCAAGGAATGTGGAGTTTATAATATGCTTATATGTAGATGATATTCTGATTATTGGTACAAATGTGCTTGGCATAAACAAAACTAAAAGGTATCCATCTTCTCAATTTAAAATAAAAGATTTGGGGGAAATGGATACATTTTAGTTATCAAAGTAATTGAATGTAGTGGGAGTTATACTTTAAGTCAAGGCCATCGTGAGGAGAAAATCATTCAAAGATATCATCATTTGAGAATTAAAGAGTGAAATGTATCATATGATGTGCAATAAAAATGATGAAAAATACTAGGCAACCTTTAGAACAATTAGAAAATGCTAGTGTAATTGGAAGTCTAATGTACGCTATGCATTGCATTAGACCAAATATAGTTTTTGTTGTGTGTAAATTGTCCAAATTTATTAGTGATCCTAATATTGTGCATTGAAAGGCTATAAGTAGAATTCTTGGTCACTTAAAGAAAATAATATGTTTATTCTATGGAAGACAACCAACAATACTAGAAGCATATTTAAATGTTAGTTCCAACTAGCATAATTGATAACAAGTTGACATTTGAATGAGTTTTTTTAGTTTCCCTATAATGCAGCCCATTGGGCATCAAGGTGACTCATTCAATGAAGGAATATGGCTTTATATCACTATCGACGGTTGGTAAAGAGAGTGAACGGCTATAGAATTTGTCATTGAACAAAGAGTTGTGACCACAACTAATGGTAGCCATATCTTTACATTATGATAGTGAGGCAATTATGTCTACGGCATAGCATAAAATATACAATGGAAAATCTAGACATATTCGTTTGTGATATGAGTATGTTCGATAATTAATTACTGAAGGAGTTATTTTAGTAATTTATGTTCAAACAAATGATAACTTGAATGATCCATTTACTAAGGGACTCTGGAGAGGTTTAATAAATAGTACTACCAAAGGATTAATAATAGTCAAGCATAGTGGAAACCCAACTTTATAATTTCTAATGAAACTATTAAAGCTACATGGGTAACAAGAAGCTATTATAATTTGACGGTGATCGAGTACTAGGATATAAGGTCAATACCATGAAAAATTAGGAGGATGACCGTAAGAAAACATTCTTAATGAAGTTCAAGGTTTTAGCAAGGCAATGCTAAGATAACACTTTATAAGGAAGACTAAGAGTAAGTAAGATGGAATTAATTTAGGAACTTCACTTGAACAAAAGAAGTGGTGCCGCTTTTAACAAAAGTCGGATGAACTTTTGTAAATGTTCATGAATGCAGGAGGAGCACAAGGCCATAAAAGTGCTTAGGCATAAGAAATTTCTAATGAAATGTGTATAAATTCATTATGTGTGATAATTTGACTAACAAGTGGAATCGTGGTTCAAAGTTTTATCTACCACTAATTTTGTTAATGGAATTATTTAAACTAATTGAATATTATTAAGATACCTTTTTGTATGTATGAATTTATGTAAAATAGTGTAGATAATAAACTAAGTGGGGGATTGTTGAAATAGTTTGTTATTATAAAAAAATGTATCTCTTGATTAAGAGAATATATAACTCATGATCAAAGCAAATGTGACTCATGGTATATGAAAAAAGGTGATTCTTCGTCCAAAACGAGGTTATTGATAATTATGAGAGGGAATTGGTCTTGACATGAAGAATAGTATGGTTGGGAAAAAAGTACCTATTCCAAAGAAATATATTGATTAGTTATCTGTAAATAAGACTAATTCACATATTATTTATAATAATCATAATTGTTCATACATGCTTATTCTTCAGAACTCTCTCTTATTCTTTTTCCATACATGCAACTTTAAAACATTCAATGTGAAATTCCAAGAGAGAAAATTGAGTAACTACTGAACTTGGATCTTTACGGCTTTGGTATATATCTTGGAGGTATATTTGTTCTAAACCCGACAACAACAATAGTGGGATCAAATAATACCTTAAGAATAGTTATCGTTATTACGCATCAAAGTATCAATGATCTATTATTACTTCTCAACCTACATCAGCACTCAAATTTCCGCATAAGTATCATGAATTGGCAGCTAAGGCATTCTACCTAATGGTGATCATATTTGACAAGCTGGGCCATCTAGAGTAGAGAGAGAAAGCTGCATCATCCTTCCAGAAACACATTAGAGCGCTCGAAAACGTTCCTAAGGGGGAAGATCCTCTCTTAAGATGAGTCGATGGGAAACCACAGTTGCAAACGTTCCTAAGGTTGTATCTTATCTGGAGGGTGTGAATAACACATTTTATTGTTCATCTTTTGTTTTGGCTTTTGCTTGTGTTTAAGTAGCTGTGGAATAGCACCGTGAAGTGCGCAGAGAATCATATTAAAATCTTGGGAGTCTGTAACGTTAATTCGTTTTAACACCGTCACCCAATAATGTATACCTATCGTCGCCTATAGAAGCTGGGCCATCTGTATGTCTTCCCACCAGTCACATGGAAAATGAGTTTCAGTTTCACTTCGGCTGCTTTGAGCTGAGAAATCCGCCGACAACACCTGCTCGGCCATCTGTATGTCTTCCCACCAGTCACATGGAAAATGAGTTTCAGTTTCACTTCGACTGCTTTGAGCTGAGAAATCCGCCGCCAACGCCTGCTCTCCATCCTGTATTCCCTCCCTCACCTACCCCTCTTTCCGTGAACTTTTTCTTCCCCTGTATATTAAGAGTCCCACCCCGCATCCTCCTCACAGCCACCGGCACCATTCACAAACCAAAGCCACCGTCCCCTCGCTTCCGGAAACCATGGGCAAGCAAAACGACGGCATTACTCCCGTCTCTGACGAATTCAAGCTCGTCGGCTTCTCCAACTTCGTCCGGTCCAACCCTCGGTCCGACCGCTTCCCTGTCCGCCGCTTCCATCACGTCGAGTTCTGGTGCACCGACGCCACCAACGCCTCCCGCCGCTTCTCCTGGGGCCTTGGCATGCCCATTGTCGCCAAGTCTGACCTCTCCACCGGCAATGCCACCCATGCCTCCTATCTTTGCCGCTCCGGCGACCTCTGCTTCCTCTTCACCGCCCCCTACTCCCCCTCCATCGCCGCCTCCGAAGGCCTTAACCGCTCCTCCACCGCTTCCCTTCCCTCCTTCTCCTACTCTGCCTGTGTTGCCTTTGCTGTCAAGCACGGCCTCGCCGTCCGGGCCATTGCCATCGAGGTCGAGGATGCTGATGCTGCCTTCCATATTAGCGTCGCCCAAGGTGCCAGGCCGGTCTCCTCACCAGTCGTCCTCGATGGCGCCGCCACCATTGCCGAGGTCCACCTCTATGGCGACGTCGTCCTCCGCTACGTCAGCTACAAAACCCCGACCTCCGATCACGACAACTCCTCCCCAGACTCCTGGTTTCTGCCTCGGTTCAAGCCGACAGACGAGGTCTCCTCCTTCCCTCTAGACTTCGGAATCCGGAGGCTCGACCATGCCCCTGGGAACGTCCCCGAGCTCGGCCCGGCAGTCTCATATGTGAAGCGATTCACTGGCTTCCATGAGTTAGCTGAGTTCACCAAGGATGAAGTCGGGACTGATGAGAGCGGGCTCAACTCGGTCATGCTGGCAAACAACAACGAGATGGTCATCCTGCCGATGAGTGAGCCAGTGTTTGGGACGAAGAGGAGGAGCCAAATCCAGACATTCCTGGACCACAACGAGGGCCCAGGGGTGCAGCATCTGGCGCTGATGAGCGAGGACATCTTCAGGACGCTAAGGGAGATGAGGAAGCGGAGCACCGTCGGCGGGTTCGAGTTCATGCCGCCACCACCGCCCACATATTACCGGAACCTGAAAGGCCGAGTAGGGGACGTATTGACGGACGAGCAGATCAAGGAGTGCGAGGAGCTGGGGATTATGGTGGACAGGGACGACGACGGGACACTGCTTCAGATCTTCACTAAGCCTGTGGGCGATAGGTATGGGATCCATTTCATGCCAGGCTCTCTCTTTTAGCTACGATCGTTTACCGAAAACTTTTGATGACACTTTAGATAGGAATAACCACGACATGCATGAACTTGATGGAATAGTCCCTCGGTTATATTAGTTAGCCAAGTTTTCCAAGTCCCTTTTTTATTGTATTTCGGTTGAATTTGTCACCCTAACTTGATATTAGGAGCAAAAAAATTGCCAAAGATTACTGTTTCATGTGAAGATCAACTTGAGTAATGGCATACGTTATCGATCTTTTCCAAGGCCAAACTGTCTGTTGGCCCTCCTTTGATGTTGTTCATCTGGTTTCTCTTGCTGCCTTGCCGCGCAGGCCAACCCTATTCTTAGAGATCATACAGAGACTGGGGTGCATGCTCAAGGACGATCACGGAAAACTGTATCAGAAGGGGGGTTGCGGAGGGTTCGGTAAGGGCAATGTGTCGGAGCTCTTCAAGTCCGTTGAGGAGTACGAGAAGACACTCGAAGCCCGACGAGTTACCAGCCTGGCCTCCGCCTGAATGGTTGCATTTGGCCATATCTTTCCTTAAGTGTGGGCATTGTTTGTCGCTGTATGTTTGAGTGCTGGTGCATGTTAAAATAAAGGCTCTTAGCTGATGGAGTCGGATGCGTTTGCCCATCGCCGATTTGTATTCACGGAAACTTTTGTCTGTTGCCGTGTTTTCGTCCTGGTGTGAGTCCGTGTTTCACGATGAAATAAAGAAGGACGATACCGCTATGAATAAATTATGGCGGTGGTTGACTGAGCGATCTCATATTTTGTCCTTGTAGTGCCATATTTTTAGTAAGTGGGGCCATATCTTATGTGCTAAGCATACCATGATTGATATATAAGGTCAATATGTTGGGTGATGTGATATTTATTAAAATGCACACTTTACAATCTATTGCATCACTTAATATATCAATTTTCTAGATCGTATAGCCAACCTAATTAATGTCGGTTTCATGTACCTATGGGGATATATGTGCTCGACATGAATTGAAGTAATCATGGGACAACAAAATTCACTAATCAACATGTAGTTTAGTATAAGAGGCCTACGAATTTGCAAAGTACGTGTAAAACTCTTTTAAGAGTAATCATGACTTGTTTTTAACCTAGTCTCGTGCAACCTTGTCGTAAAAAAAGTGACTCTTGTACCTTCTATTCTTGAATACAATATCAGAATTGTGTTTTCGCCTCGGGTTCTATTTTAAGTTGAGTCTCGGGTTAAGTCATGATAGACATACATCTTACCCGTTTGGGTCGGGTCTGGTATTAGTAGGAACCCCGACATAAGGAAGAGCTCGAGCAATTTAGGAGCTTACCAGGACTTGTATCACCTCTCAGATATATGATCTAAGACTACCGGCTTGGCTATTTGCAGAATTTGCACAGCTAATTAACTCTTTTTTTCTCTTCTTATTATATTTCTGATAACCCTAACTCATGCGGTGTTTCATGTGACATCAACCCTAACAAATTCGATTCCTCGAACTCCAAAGGACAGTTATGGAGCAACGCCTCTGTATACTGCTTGAAATGTCTGCCTATCATTCCTGGCGGCCATCTGGCCTTCCTCGGTTGCACTGAACAAAAGCTTTTCACCACCAATGGCTGGATCGTTCTCAAGTTCTTCGTCCGTGAGTGCCTCGAACATGGGGTGGTTTTCCAAACAGCCTTTCATCCATTCTCCCAAGTTCTTCAACATCTGTGATAGCGTAAGTTGAGCCATCGACAGCCAGAGTATATGCATGCTCGTCTAACAAGTGAGGGCCGATCCCCCTGTGTCGGTGATTTTTTCTCTTTGACCGGGATTGGTCGCCCTCAATCACATGTTCGGTCACCTTGTCCCTAATTTCCATCCCGATCATGAGTTTGTGGGTGTTTCGTGGGCAATCTTCGAAAAGTTACGGATAAAAAGCCTTTCAAAGTGTGGATCCAGATGGAAATCACGAAAGAGTGTGAAGGGTCATTTATTGATTCTTGGACGGAAAACACGAATTGACGAGAAAGTAAAAATATGGAGATTGGATAAGGTCAATCCTTCATGCTATCCAAGCCTACTGGGCGATTGTTTTTATTTTACCTATAGTTGTGTTGGACAAGATTGAGAAAGTCCTCAGACAATTCCTGTGGAAAGACCCGGAATTGGGTAGAGAGAGTGTTAAGGTTGCCTGGGATGATGTGTGCCTTCCAAAAGAGGAGGGAGGCCTTGGTATTCGAAGGCTTCGGGGTTGCAACAAGGCCGCCATGCTTAAGCGTATCTGGCTTTTGTTTTCAGACAATGAAGCATTGTGGTGCAAGTGGATTCATTCCACATTTTCAAAAACAAGGAACTTTTGGGTTGCTAAAAAACCCACCTTCTGTTCTTGGGCTTGGAAGAAAATCCTATCTTTAAGGAGCGAGGTCCAAAATACTTTCTTTTGGGGAATTGGGGATGGCCTCTTAGCCTCTCTTTGGTTTGACAACTGGCACTCTAGGGGTCCCCTAAACTTAATCTTTTCGGATTTGATCATCTATAGTTTTGGATTTTCTAGGTAGGCAACAGTGGCAGATCTTTTCTCTGATGCTGGGCAGCTTCTCAAGTTGGTGCTTGAATCGCGGGAGCACCCCCTCCCGAGCCTATCTCAGAACTCAAACTGTTTTTGCTGGAGGGAGAGTTTGTCAGGCCGGTTCACTGTTGCTACGGCTTGGGAGACCTTCAGGCGGAAGAGGACTTACGTCCATTGCATGCGTTCATCTGGAACAATGCAATTACGCCACGGTATCAAGTAAACCTTTGGGTTATGGCCAAGTGCAGGCTTCCCACCCTGGCGCTTTTATTGTCTTATGGCAGAATAGATAGTGGTTCTTGTGCTTTCTGCAATGATATGCCTAATTCTATTGACCATCTATTTTTTGGGTGTCGTGTCACGGCCAGGCTTGCTTTCTTTTGGGCGGCTAGATGCAATCTGCCTTGGCGTAACAGGTCTTGGGAGGAGAATCTCTGTTGGGCCACCACCTTGCTGATGGGCAAGGAATTTTATAAGTGCATAGCCCGTTTTTCCTTTGGAGCACCGTGTCATATTATTTGGAAAGATAGGAACAACATTATTTTCAGAGAACAGCCACTTGCCGTCTCGGCTATGAAGAACCATCTTTTTAAAATGGTTAGAGATAAGGCTATCACTTTTAGGAACGTGGAAGATAACTTCAAGAATAGAAGGTTGCAACGGAGTTGGGGCATTGACCCGATCATCTTCTCTGGGGACCCTTAGTCACCTTCCTACTTTCAGCTGGTGCGTGTTTTTTACTCAAGCCTTGGGTGCTGCGACTTTCACTGGTATGTGCGGATTGTTTCTCTTCCCTAGTCGAGGGCGTTTTGTATCTAGAGGCCGGTTGTTCATGCCGTGCTTTTCTATTGCTCCTCTATGTTTGCTATATTTTGGTTGCCGCGGCTAGTGTCTTTTACATCCTGGGACCCTTCCACTCATAATGATCTTGTCATCTTGAGTGTAAGTTTTGATGCCGTGATTTTTTGTACAGTTGGTCATTGCTCAATATAATTATTACCTTTTACCAAAATATATATATAATGCAAAAATAAAGGAGAAGCAGAATTGAACAACCAGTGTTCATTGCTTAATTGGCCGTTTCTGCTACAAACTACGATTCAAGTATTCATATTATTACCGACAGTCAACAATGATTACAAAGGAAGCCCCCACTACTTCGATGGTCATTACTTTTATGCTCTTTACGCCTAACAACAGTAGTTACTTCTGCAGCTTGTGGCTCCACTTTCTAGCGATTATAACAGCCATGTTTCTCAGCCTCCGCTGTTAATGGCTTCCGAGTTCTATGGCTCCATGATTTGATGATTACGTTCGCATTACAACTGTGCTGATCTTCACGGCTGCGCTCAAGATTGTCGGCTCCACGACTTATATAACTGTCGTTCTTACAATTCATTGCAAGTCACTTCAGCTTTGACAATCTTATCGACCTGACCGAACCTCATTAACAGATACCCATTTCTCAGAACTTTAGTAATTTTCCTTTGCGTTGCCATCGCACATACTAGATATCTTGTCGATCATCCATACCCTTCAGACTAGGAACTCTCAACACTCGGCAAATTCTATCTATGCTGTGTCTTACTTGGTCTTGTTGTGACCTTCCAACAATGAATCACCATAGAAAGCTAATGGATTACTAAGTGGACATAAATGGTTACTTGTTAAAGAGATGGTACATTGTCTAGTGCGGACTCCTAGCACATATTAATTGCAACTTTGGGATTTTAATTATGTATCTTTAAACATGCAATTTGAATTATTTTGGAGTCGTCACTAATCTATTATGACAATTAAAAATCCAACTAACATTTCATTCTTACTAATCAAAGATTTTGTAGATATGGAGAATTGTTTACGCTAGATTATTTATACACATTTCAGTACTTTTTCTCTTTATTTCAAAAATGTTTTGCAAATAGTCTTTGTCAATCTTAAGGAAAATGTCCAAAATAAGAACCTAAAGTGTCCACATTTTCTTAAATAAGAGTCTGAAGTGATCATGATAGTTTTAAATCAGGGTTTAACCTCATCAACCAGCTAAAATTTCCTGCCGATCAACGACATTTTCATCCAAAGACAGTTGTAACCTAAATTTTAGTTAAATTATATTAAAAGTTAAGAAAACTAAAATTTTTAAGAAAAGAAAAAGAAATGCAGGCAAGAGGGCTGGCTGGCCGCCGCCCCATCGTTAATGGGGAGTAAGCTATGTTCTGTGGGTCGCCGGCCTCGCCAAAACAGGAGGGAGGCTATGGCTAAGTCAACGTATTAGCTCTCTCGTCATAAAAAAAACTAAGATATTGTCCTCTCATTATTTCCATATAATTAAAATATCCAAGGATAATAACGTTATTCCCTCCAATTTTGATGAAACATTGTAATCTTTCCTAGTTTGGCACTGACCATGAGCTCTCCATGTGATTTTAGGGCATGTAGGGTATTTAATGGGCTTGGCCAAACGTTGCGCTTTCGCAGGCTTAGTCTAGATATTTTAATTAAGTTCAGAACCTCTCTGCTTAAACCCATTTAGCTCTAGTCCAACCTCGCTGTTTTTCACGAGGGTCTTCCCGACAGTCGCTCTCCCCTCCCCCTGCCCCTCCATATGAGCGAATTTTGAACCTCTGACGCCATTTACACGTGGAGCCACATGTCGAATTCTGAATGGTCTTACATCTCGCTGACGTGGAGTGTAAAACCCAGCCAATATTTTCTCCCCTCCATATATTCACAGTCCCACCCCGCTCCTGGTCACGGACTCCATTTGCAAACCAAAGCCACCAATCCTCGCTTCCGCAAAACCATGGGCAAGCAAAACGACGGCGTTACTATCGGCTCCGACGACTTCAAGCTCGTCGGCTTCTCCAACTTTGTCGGGTCCAACCCCCGGTCCGACCGCTTCCCTGCCCGCCACTTCCACCACGTCGAGTTCTGGTGCACCGACGCCACCAGCGCCTCTCGCCGCTTCTCTTGGGGCCTTGGCATGCCTGTTGTCGCAAAGTCCGACCTCTCCACTGGCAACGCCACTCATGCCTCCTATCTCTGCCGCTCCGGCGACCTCTGCCTCCTCTTCACTGCTCCCTATTCCCCATCCATTTCCACCTCTGACGGCCTCGAACCCTCCTCCATGGCATCCCTCCCCTCATTTTCCTATTCCGCCTGTGTCGCCTTTGCCACCAAGCACGGGCTAGGCGTCCGTGCCATCGCCGTCGAGGTTGAGGATGCCGCTGCTGCCTTCCACATTAGCATCACCCATGGTGCAAGGCCAGTCTCCCCGCCGGTCGTTCTCGACGGCACCGCCACCATCGCTGAGGTCCACCTTTATGGTGACGTTGTTCTCCGCTATGTCAGCTACAAAACCCCGGCCTCCAATCGCAACAACTCCTCTCCAGACTCCTGGTTCCTGCCTCGGTTCAAGCCGTTGGACGAGGTCTCCTCCTTCCCGCTAGACTTTGGAATCCGGAGGCTCGACCATGCCGTCGGGAGCGTCCATAAGCTCAGCCCGGTGGTCTCGTACTTGAGGAGGTTCACCGGCTTCCATGAGTTCGCTGAGTTCACCAAGGACGACATCGGGACTGATGAGAGTGGGCTCAACTCGGTCACGCTGGCGAACAACGATGAGACGGTCCTCCTGCCGATGACTGAGCCAGTGTTCGGGACGAAGAGGAGGAGCCCAATCCAGACGTACCTGGAGCACAACGAGGGCCCGGGGGTGCAGCATCTGGCGCTGATGAGCGAGGACATCTTCTGGACGCTGAAGGAGATGAGGAAGCAGAGCGCCGTTGGTGGGTTCGAGTTCATGCCACCACCGCCGCCCACGTATTACCGGAACCTGAAGGGCCGAGCAGGGGACGTGTTGACGGACGAGCAGATCAAGGAGTGCGAGGAGCTGGGGATTATGGTGGACAGGGACGACGAGGGGACACTGCTCCAGATATTCACTAAGCCTGTGGGTGATAGGTATGTGATCCATTTCATGCAGGCTCTCTCTTTTGGCTACGATCGTCTATCGAAAATTTTTTATGACACTTCAGATAGGAATGACCGTGAAATGCATGCACTTGATAGAATAGTCCCTCAGTTATATTAGTTACCCAAGTTACTCAAAGTCCTAACTTTTTTCTTGGATTTTCGGTCGAATTTGCTACTCTAACTTGACATCGGGAGCCCAGAATCGCCATTTATTTACCGTTTTAAGTGAGGATGAACTTGAGTAATGGTACATGAAATGGATCTTTTCTAAGGCCAAAGTATCTGTTGGTCCTTCCTTGATGTGGTTCATTGGTTTTCTCTTGCTGCCGTAATGTGCAGGCCAACCATATTCATAGAGATCATACAGAGAGTGGGGTGCATGCTCACAGACGATCACGGAAAATTGTATCAGAAGGGCGCGTGCGGAGGGTTTGGGAAGGGCAACTTCTCGGAGCTCTTCAAGTCCCTTGAGGAGTATGAGAAGACGCTCGACGCCCAACGAGTTGCTGCACTGGCCTCTGCCTGAATGGACGCCTTTGGCCATTCGTTTCCTTAAGTGTGGGTTTCTAATGGAAGCATAGTATGTCACCGTGCGTCTGAGTGCTAAGTATGATGGAATAAAAGTTGGGATGCGTTTGTGCTTCTCTAATAATGGAAAGTTCTCCGGTTCAAGGCATGAACCCATTAAAGAAGGATGAACTTTGTGAATAGATTGATAATGATAGTTCCTTCTTTACTGCCTCCATCTTGGACATTATGATTGGCCTTCAAACATCACAATCGCCCCTCAAAACCTTCCATGACATGAAAAATCACTCAAGTAACTTGGGAGATTACTGCGACTATAATCTGCTTTCAGATGTATGATCTAAGACTAACCATCTGGCTTTCGCATAATTTGCTCAGGGAGGGCAAAAATAAGGACCATGAACTGAAACTTGAATACCCTAACTCATGAACCCCTTCCGAAATTTCTGATACTCCTAACTCATGAGGTGTTTCATGTGACAGCAACCCTAACATATTCGATACTGTGAGCTCCAAAGGACAGTTATGAAAAGCTACATAAGTAACTCACTGCTTGAAATTCCCGCTAGTACACAGGCATAGAGCCATTAGTCGATTTCTGTCATAGAGATGGGCCAATGCGTCTGTATGCTGCTTAAAATGCCTGCCCACCGTTCCTGGCAACCTTCCGGCCTTCCTTGGTCGCGCTAGTCAATAGCTTCACCACAGGATCATTCTCGAATTCTTCCTCCGCGAGTGCCTCCAACTGGGGGTGGTTTCCAAAACAGCCCTTCATCCAACTCTTCAAGTTCTTCAACATCATCTATGATAGCGAATATTATGCCAGCAGCAGTCGGAGTGGACCCCATCTAACAAGGGAGGGCTAATCAGTGATTGCCCTGCGACGGTAATTTTTCTCTGTGAAATAAGGATCCGGAAATAGGATGAACATCTTTTTCGGTTGTCCTTACTCAAAATAGTGAGGCACGTACTTCATAGAGTTTCCATACAACCGAGATATTATGGTATTGACCGCGATTGGCCATCCTCAATGCAGAAATGCGCTCCTTCTCATGTTCTGTCACCTTGTCCCTAATTCCTATTCCGATCGTGTTGGTTTGTGATGATCTTCCCAACTGCACCCGAGATGGCCTGTTCCACAACTTTAGATAATTGCCCTTTTATTTGCTTAGTAATTTTCCTTTACATTCATTACCGACACATACCTAATATCTTGTCCACTATTTTCTAAAGAAGTCTTAAACCTATTGTAATTATGTCAATTCGGTTATACAACTTTTTATTTATTTATTTGTAGATAGAGTTATAAACATTTTGTATCAATGTCAATTCAATCCATCAAGTCAATTTCGGCTGGTTAGCAATAGTGTCGACATTGGCCATCCTATGGGACGCAAATGGCATTAACGTGAATAATATTTAATAATATTTTCTTCAATTTTTTTTTCTTTTTTTAATATTTTTAGTGAGGTTGAGTCTCCCTAACCATGACCAAGCTTGCCCAAAGCTAGCGAGGGACATTGCTGGCCTTGCCTCTAGCCTGCAGAGGAAGAAGGAAGTGAAGGGAAAAGAAAAAGAGAGAGAAAGAAAAGTAAAAGAAAAAAAATTAACAAATATTAAAATATTATTAAAAATTATTCACGTTAATGCCGATGGTACCACATACGACGGCCAACATCTATGTCAATACTAGTTGGTCAAAATTAGCTGGATGAATTGAATTGGTACAAATTTAAAAGGTTTAGGACTCGATTAAAAATATTATTACTAAATTAGTACAATTATAAAAGGTTTATGACTTTTTTGATAATTTTTTCCAATTAATGTGTTGCATCATTTTTTCACTACTCTATATTCAAAATTGAAACAATCAAAGGCAATGTATGACATATTAATCTCAAAGAGAGGTATAGAACCTTGCTTTCATGAGGACTTCGCTAGAGTAATATCATTAGGCTTAAGGCATGTTTGATAATGATTCTGTTTCCGAAAATAATTTTTAATTGGAAATGGTTTTTTCTAATTTTATTCCCAGAATCAATTTCTAAGCAAAACCACCGCCCGCAGCGACGCAGCTGGCTTGGGCTCTCTCCCCCTCACAAAGGGGACAAGTTCGAATCCCAGATGTGTCGTTAGGGATTCTTATCTGAAATCTTGTGGTGGTGGGTCCTGTAGTCGCATTTCCTCGTGATTTGCTCATCATTTTGTCGGCATGGGATTCCCTAGGTTACCAAAAAAAAAAAAAAATTCTAAGCAAAAAAACATACTTGATAACTGTCTAAAATTTTTATTATAGGGATAGAAATGCATTTGATAGAATTCTTAATTTTTTTTTTTGTTTCTTTTAAAATTTTAAAATTTTAATTATATTTTTCTTATTTTTCCTTTTTTCCTTTTCTCTTTCTCTTCTTCTTTTATTATAGGGATAGAAATGCATTTGATAGAGTTCTTAATTTTTTTTTTTTTGTTTCTTTTAATTTTTTTAATTTTTTATTATATTTTTCTTATTTCTTTTTTCCTTTTCTCTTTCTCTTCTTCTTTTATTATAGGGATAGAAATGCATTTGATAGAATTCTTAATTTTTTTGTTTCTTTTAATTTTTTAATATTTTTATTATATTTTTTTCTTATTTTTTCCTTTTCTCTTTCTCTTCTTCTTTTATTATAGGGATAGAAATGCATTTGATAGAATTCTTAATTTTTTTTGTTTCTTTTAATTTTGTAATATTTTTATTATATTTTTTTCTTATTTTTTCCTTTTCTCTTTCTCTTCTTCTTTTATTATAGGGATAGAAATGCATTTGATAGAATTCTTAATTTTTTTTTTGTTTCTTTTAATTTTTAAATATTTTATTATATTTTTCTTATATTTTCCTTTTTCTTTTTCTCTTTCTCTTCTTCTCCTTCTCCCTCCTTCTTTGTAGCCAGTCGTTGGCCACAATGGGAAAGGTTTGGTGAGCTCGCTGGAGGCTCACTTGGCCAAGGCGAGTCTTAGCCTCGCCAAATCTGGGGGAGGTCAAGCCTCTCCCTGGCCTGGCAGGGCCGAGCCTCGTGCCGACTAGCAAGGCCGAGCTTCTTCATGGTCGTGCGAGGCTCGACCTCGCCTTGGCTGGGCGAGGTCAACCTGCCTAGATCTAGCGAGGCCGAGCTCGCCCAACAAGCCTCGTTGAACCACCGCAAGGCAACTCCAACCTAGAGGTGGCCCGACGAGGGCAAGCCACGCCATGGCCCCCGGTGACGCTCTGGTGAGGTTGCGGGCTCTTATCTGGTCGGTTGCCGGCCATGGCCAAGGCCGTCGACCGACCAAGAGAAAGAAGAAGACATGGAAAGAGAAAGAATAAAAATAGAGAAAAGAGAAGATTAAAAAAAAATAAATTAGAATTGATTCTAAGAATTGTTCCCGTAAACAAGAAGCAACATTTTTCTGTTTCACCACCACTCGCGGTGGCTGCGTTGGTTTCGACCTTAGTACCCCACTGCCGGGGGAGGAGTTCGAAACTTCGCGTGGTCGATGCTTTAGTGCAAGCCGAGCGATTCACCTGTGCCTAGGTCTGTGGTGGTGGCCCACCCACCCTAGGGTTTACTCCGCCGCGAAGCGGCGCACGGAGGTTCCCTGGGTCACCATAAAAAAAAAAAAAACATTTTTCTGTTTCTTGATTCTATTCCAAATCTATTACTGAGAATAAAAAATTTATTAAATAGATTTATGTTCTTTTTTGGCTCCTGGGAATATTACCAAACATGCCCTTAACGTACATCCTAGGCCTTGACATGCTTATACTTAAGATGGAAAGCCTTTGAGATGGAGAAGATGGTGGCTTAGCCTAAACCTCTTGCAATTTGGGGATTTGGTGACTTTTCATTGAGTAGAATTCATTGTGATGTACATTAAGGAACTAGATTTGATCAGAAGAGCTGAAAATTCAGAGAGTAAACATGACAATATGCTATCTGTCACACCTCGAACCCCGAGCGCGCGAACATTCCTTGACAGTTGATTAAAAATGTGACATCCCAAGATGCGTCGTTGACCCATTATTTTTATCTTTCAATTAAAGGCATGCGGAAGCAGTTAAAATAAACAACTAGTCAATAAACAAACAATAGAGATAGTAAAACACATCAAATATTGCCAAAAACAACATATTTATTTATTTATCCACCATTACCCCTAGGAATGTGAAGCATCTTTCCCCCTTCTGTCTCATATGGAAACCTTTATAATAAAGCCATGCAGTTAATGGTCATGACTCCTAACTTTTTGCTATCTGGACATTAAGAAGAAGGAGAAGAAGAAGAAGAAAGAAGAGAATCCTACCTTTCAAATAGTGACAAATAAACCAATGTAGAAACTTAGTCAAATTTCTGAACAAATAATGCTAATGCTTTTTCGTCCTGCAACATTAAAAATGGAACAAAGCGAACGCCTGTACCATTTTAAATTGTCTGCGATCAAATCTCCTCGGGTCTTAATATACTTTTGCTAGCTTCTCCCTTCTTGTCTTCATGCGGTGTGCTTATTTATTTATTGTGTTATCTTACGCACTGGTCTCGCAAAAAAAATAGTGTTGGCTGGATCCAGCTTCGTGTGTGGCCCAATTAGCATTAAATAAATAAATAAATGTCGAAAGAAAAAAAAAAAAAAAGTGGGTGACTTCGTGCGTTTGTGAGCCCAAAAATGACGAGAGAGAGAGAAAAGGAAACCACCCAAACAAGGGATAAGAGAATAAAAGAAGAGGGCTGTAATCTTATAATCCCGATTGGATGGCCAAACGTTGACGGAATTGGCTCAAATTCGAATATGTTGTTCATGAGACCGAGGGCTATGAAATGATCGTTTTCATTCGTTGAGAACCACCTCTGAATCCTCCAATTGCAATTAAGATTTTCTTACTCTAAATTTATTTATCCATCTATATAGTGATGAAACGAGATTGTAATATTGATATTGAGCCTTTAGTATGTAGCTAGATAATAATATTTTGTGTATCCTACTATTTTTGATGATTAATAGATGTTTTTTGATGGTTGGTGATTTTTCCCGTAATGAGTTTTTTGTGTTAAATTTTTGACGTCATTGTTTGCTTTATCTATTTATCATTTTGCATATTGTGAGGCTATACATTATTGGTTATTGCTGAGAGTTAAGGGAATTTCACTTGATTTAGTTTCGGAGGAGAAGTGGATTCTGGATTACCTTTAATTTTGTTGTGAATTATGTCCCCGGTTCTCCCCAATAAATAGGGACTGCATATGCTCTTACGGGCATCGGTGAGTAGTTTACTCGATAATTTATCGTACCATCATCGGATGCAATATCATGAATTGGCAGCTGAAGCATTCTACCTAATGGCAATCACATCTAACAAGACGGGGTGACTAGAGGAGAGAGAGCAAGCTGGATCATCCTTCCAGAAACACAGGGTGGCGCTCGAAAATGTCACTGACGGGGAAGATCCTCTAAAAAAATGAGTGCGAAAAGAAACCGCAATTGCAGGGTCGATGAGGAGAAATATGTGATACATGTTATTTATTTTTGTGATCCCATATTTTCGGGTCCACATTTTCTCTTAAAGTGGCGGTTATTCGACATGAAATTTTTCCACATTTCGTACCTTTTCGTGACAACCGTCAATTTGGTAACTGTCTTAATGGGAGACGGTGTATAAAAGGAAAGTACGTTCATTTCTGAAGGACGATCACAAAGTCTAACACAAACCCTCTCATTTGGAATACACCATCAGTTTGGTGAGGGAATTGGGTTAGTAGAGTATGCCCAATATTTCTTTGATTTTTCAGGATTATCCGACGAACTTGAATACGAACAATGGCTGGAGATTTATCTATAAACGATCTTGGCTTCCGCATTATGAATTGTTATGTCTAACATTTGATATTAGAGCGTGTATAGTGCCTCTACCTTGTTTTTGTCGAATTTTTGGCGTATTTTTGGGCATTTTTTAGGATGAATAGTAACTCGGAATATTAAGGCCAAGAGAGAAACTCGCCGATTCCAGGCAATTTCTAGTGACCTACCCCTTGATTTCGGACCCATATGGTCGCATCGCCATGAGGAATATTAGCCATGAGTTTTTCTAGTATATTGGTGTTTGCTAGAGGCTAATCGGGCAGCGAAAGTTGCAGTGGTTAAGGATTTGCATTTTGGGAAATTTTCGCTTGATTTGAGGCCAATTTTTGGTCATTTTTGCCGAAACTTGAACCCATGTGGTCGTGCCAGCATGCTCTTTGAAAGCCATTATTTATTTGTGTCTGGGATGGGCTGTCGAAGAAGAAACGGCCGGCAAAATCACGGTAGAATGGCCAAAAAGTGAAGAAAAGGCTTATGCGCGTGAGGAAGAAGGCGCATGGGCTTCACGCACGCGCTGCAGTTGCAGGCGCGTGGAACCCACACGCTACGCGCATCAAACCGCTGCACGCGTGGGATCCACGCGCGAGCCAATTGCTAGCATGTGGGGCCCACGTGCGCGAACTACCCGCGGTGCTGTTTTTACGCTTTTGCCTCTCTTCTTCGTTTTTACAATCTTGCATTGGCCAATTTATTTACTATTCTGCCCCTTGGTACATTTATTTATTATTTTGTCTTTTCATGCATTTTTATGAATATTTTATCCATGAAATTTAAATGTCTAATGATCCATATATTTAATTAATTAAAGAGTAGCCACAATCTTTAATTAATTAAATTATATATTAAGAGCCTTCAAATCATATTTAGAAATGGACATTGATTGTAATTAATTATATTAATATGATGAATTTTATACCACAGGAATTTTCATTATACTAATATTATTAATTAGAATGAAATATCATATTATTTTTCTTAATTTACTCACAGGGATTAAGAAAATGTATATAATATGGTATTTTCCTCATGATGTAATTATGAATCTATTTAAATTAAAAACTCTTAGCCCACAAGCAGTTTTTATGTTATGTGATTCATATTGGTGACATGTTTACATTGGTGAAATATGATTTATGTATCTTTTGCCTTAAATTTTGTGACATTAGCATAATTATTTGATATGAAGTTTTGCAACCCGTTAATTTCTCTAAATTTAAGTGTGATGTTCCCATACTAAATGGTGAAAACTATAAAATTTGGAAGGAGTTAGTTCTTCTTCAATTTGGGTGGATAGATATTGACTGTGCTATAAGGAAAAACGAACCACCTGCTCTTACTTATTCGAGCATTGCAGCTGAGATAGCTCTTTATAACCAATGGGAGCGGTCCAACCGCGTTTGTGCCATGTTTATAAGGGCTAAGATATCTCCTAGTATTTGTGATTCGGTTACTCAGCATAGCAATGCTAAGGCTTTATTGAATGCCATAAATGCACAATTTACGACTTCTGAAAAGGTACATGCCATGACCCTGATTATGAAATTTTGTTAAAGGTGTGCGTGAGCACATCATACAAATGAGGGATATTGCGACTCAGCTTAAAAACCTTGAGGTTGAGATATCTAAATCTTTTCTTGTGTATTATATTTTGAACACTCTCCCGCAACAGTATGCACCTTTTAAGATCTCTTACAACACACATAAGAATAAATGGTCAATTAGTGAACTCATGATCATGTGTGTTCAAGAGTAAGAAAGACTGATTATGAAATTGGGAGAAAGTGCTCATTTGGAAACACAAGGAAAGAATAAGGGTTATGGCAAGCGTAAGGGAAAAGGTAAAATACCTCTCCAAGCTGACATTAAGAAAGAATCCAAATGTTTCTTCTACAAAAGGAAGGGGCATATAAAGAAGGATTGCATCAGATTTAAGGCTTGGCTTGAGAAGAATGGTAATCCAATCTCTTGTATTTGTTATGAATCTAGTATGGCTAATGTGAGTCACAACACTTGGTGGATTGATTCTGGATCTACAATCCACATTTTGAATTCGGGTTTTCAAAACCACAGGAAGCCAGTGGGAAGTGAACAAAGCATCTATTCAGGAAACAAGATGCATTCGCATGTGGAAGCTATTGAGATATGTAGACTAGTTCTCAACAGTGGCTTTGTTTTGAATTTGGAAATGACCTTTTATGTTCATAGTTTCTTTAGAAACTTAATTTTAGTTTCAAGACTTGTACCTTTGGGTAACTCTTTTCATTTTTCAGATTCAAACTTGTGTTTATCATTTAAGTCTGAAATAATTGGGAGTGATACTTTGTCTGATGGTTTTTTTTCGAATTAATTTACATAACAATGCCCATTATAATGCGATACATGTTCATGATAATATTGGTATGAAAATATGTGTAGTGAAAGAACATTCCTCTATATTATGGCACCGGAGATTGGGACATATCTCCATAAAAAGAATTAAGTGATTGTTTAATGATGGAGTACTCAGTACTTTAGATTTTACTGATTGTAATACATGTGTGGACTACATAAAGGAAAAGAAGACTAATAAGACGAAGAAATGTGCCAAGAGGAGTACAAAAATATTAGAAATCATACATACGGATATATGTAGTCTGGATATGGACTCGTGTGATCAAAAATACTTCATTTCTTTTATAAATGATTACTTTTGTTACATGTATCTCTATTTGCTTCATAATAAGCATGAAGCATTAGATGCATTTAAGGTATTTAAGGCGGAAATAGAGAAACAATGCGGTAAACAAATTAAGATCGTGAGATTAAATAGAGGTGGAGAATTCTATGGTAGATACACTAAAAATGGACAAGCACCTAGTCAATTTGCAAAGTTCCTTCAAGAGCATGGAATAGTTGCCCAATATACTATGCTTGGTTCTTCGAATCAAAATGATGTAACGAAAAGAATAAACCGAACTTTATTGGACATAGTGCGGAGTATGCTTAGCGACTCCAAACTTCCTAAGTCTTTGTGGACTGAAACACTTAAAACGGCAATGTACATATTAAACCGAGTTCCGACCAAGGCTATCCTAAAGACACATTTTGAGTTATTTAAAAGTTGGAAACCAAGTTTGCAACATGTATGCGTTTGGGGATGCCCGTATGAAGTGAGAGCTTACACTCCACAAGAAAAGAAGTTAGACCCAAGGACCATAAGTGGGTATTTCGTTGGATATGTTGAAAGGTTTAAGGGATACATGTTTTATTGTCCATCTCACACCACTATGATTGTGGAATCTAGAAACGCTAAATTTCTTGAAAATGACTTGATTAGTGGAAGCGATCAATCGAGGGACCTTGCTCCTAAGAAAGATCATTCAGACACTCAACATTCCACCTCAAGTTTAAGGTTAGTTGTTGCTCATAATGCCCATTCAGTTCAATCGATATTGAACAACCAATCGCTGAAGTTCCACAACCTATTGATATTGATCTAGTAAATCTGGTTGTTCAACAATTACCAGAAACTGTTGAACAACCAGTTAAACAGCATGCTCCTCAAGAGAATGTTGATGCAACATTGAGAACATCTACTAGAATAAGGAAATTTGCAATTCCTAGTGATTATGTTGTGTATTTACAACAGTCTGACTACAATATTGGAGCTGAGAATGATCTTGAAACGTTTTCATAAGCCATGGACAGTGATAAATCCAATTTATAGTACAATGCCATGAAGGAAGAGATGAGTTCTATGGTATCTAACGAAGTCTGAGATTTGGTTGAGTTACCTAATGGTATGAATGCCATTGGTTGTAAATGGGTCTTCAAAACTAAGAAATATTCATTAGGTAACATTGAAAGATATAAAGCTGGACTCGTTGCCAAATGATTCACTCAAAAAGAAGGAATCAATTACACGGCGACTTTTTCTCCTGTATCTAAGAAAGATTCTCTTCATGGCATTGGTTGCTCATTTTGATATAGAATTACATCATATGGATGTAAAAACAGCATTCCTCAATGGAGAACTAGAGGAGGAGGTTTACATGAAACAACCTGAAGGATTATCCTCTAGTAAATGTGAGCATTTGGTGTGCAGGCTTAAGAAATCTATATATGGCTTGAAACAATCATCCCGCCAATGGTACTTAAGGTTCCATAATGGCATCTCCTCATTCGGATTTGTAGAGAATGTCATAGATCAATGTATATACTAGAAAGTCAGTGGAAGCAAAATTGTTTCATTGTGCTATATGTGGATGATATTTTACTTGCAACCAATGATAAGGGATTGCTATGTGAGGTGAAACAATCTCTCTCTAAGAGTTTTGACATGAAGGATATGGGTGAGGCATCTTATGTCATTGATTTTAAGATCCATAGAGATAGACCTCGAGAAATTTTATGACTATCTCAAGAAACCTATATTAATAAGATTCTAGAGAGATTTTGGATGAAAGATTGTTCATTAAGTATAGAACCCATTGTGAAGGGTGACAGGTTCAATTTAAACCAATGCCTGAAGAACGATCTAGAAATGAACAAATGTACAATATTCCATATGCTTCTGTTGTCGGAAGCTTGATGTATGCTCAGGTTTGCACTCGACCTAACATCGCTTTTGCTATGGAAATGTTTGGAAGATATCAAAGTAATCCAGGTATGAACCTCTAGAAAGCTGTAAAGAAAGTGATGAGATACCTTCAAGATACCAAAGAATACATGCTTATATATAGACGGACTAACAACCTGAAAGTAGTCGATTATTCAGATATGGACTTCGCAGGCTGCATTGATTCACGAAAATCAACATCGGGATACATTTTTATGTTAGCTAGCGAAGCCATGTCATGGGGAAGTGCAAAATAGACTTTGACTGCTACTTTCATTATGGAGTCTGAGTTCGTTTCTTGTTTTGAGGCTACCTCGCATGGTGTATGATTGAAGAGTTTCATTGTTGGGCTTAGAATTGTTGATTCTACTTCTAGGTTATTAAGAATATATTGTGACAATTCAACTGCAATTTTTATGGCTAAAAATGCTAAAAATGGCAGTCGAAGTAAGCATATCGACATTAAGTATTTAGCCATAAGGGAACGTGTTAAGGAAAACAAAGTGGTCATTGAACACGTTAGCACTGAATTGATGATAGCTAATCTTTTAACTAAAGGCATGCCACCGATGAAGTATAAGGATCATGTAACTAATATGGGAATAAGTCCCATCATGTGATTTGTTGTCATATGGACGATTTCTGTTGTATAAAACTCTTATTCAGTTGTAATGTTGATTCTTAATTTTGGTGTACACATTTTGTTGTTTATGAGAATTACATTTATCCTTGGTTCTGGAATAAACATAGGGTTTATTCATTAAAATATGCTGTCACATATAGGCTGACATTAAAGAAACAAGATGCATTGTGATATATGGAAGATATTACTCACTTTTAGAGGACATGTCACCATGATCCATGTGTTTTGTTTCTTTTCTTTAAGCATAAAGTTTTTCGTGGAATAAGTTGAATAATCTGTATGATGAAAATGATGGGATCAAGTGAGAGAATGTTATTTATTTTTGTGATCCCATATTTTCAGACCCACATTTTCTCTTAAAGCGGCGGTTATTCGACATGAAGTTTTTTCACATTTCATACCTTTTTGTGACAACTGCCTATTTGATAACCGTCTTGATGGGAGACGGTGTATAAAAGGAACGTACGTTCATTTTTTACGGGCAATCACAATGTCTAACACAAACCCTCCATGAAAATACACCATCAGTTTGGTGAGGGAATTGGGTTAGTAGAGTGTGCCCAATATTTCTTTAATTTTTCAAGATTATCCGATGAACGTGAATACAAACAATGGCTGGAGGTTTGTCTATAAGCAGTCCTGGCTTCTGCATTATGAATTGTTATGTCTAACAATACAATGGTAAGGTTGTATATTATTCGGATGGTGTGAATAGCACCGCGAAGTGCACAGAGAATCATATTAAATATTGTAAACGTGATCAGGACAGAAATTGTTTTCTTTTACCTAAAGAAAGGCTGAACCTTCTCTCCCCCGATCACCCCCCCACGTTAATCCAATCTCCCCCGCAATATATTCACAGTCCCACCCCTCTCCCTCCTCACAGTCACAGACACCATTTACAAACCAAAGCCACCACCCCCTTGCTTCAGTAAAACCATGGGCAAGCAAAACGGCGAAGTTACTACCAGCTCCGAGGACTTCAAGCTCGTTGGCTTCTCCAACTTTGTCCGGTCCAACCCCCAGTCCGACCTTTTCCCTATCCGCCGCTTCCACCATGTCGAGTTTTGGTGCAACGATGCCACCAACACCTCCCGCCGCTTCTCTTGGGGCCTCGGCATGCCTGTCATCGCCAAGTCTGATCTCTCCACTGGCAACGCCACTCATGCCTCCTATCTATGCCGCTCCGGTGACCTCTGCTTCCTCTTCACCGCTCCCTACTCCCCCTTTATTGCCACCTCCGACAGCCTCGACCCCTCCTACATGGCCACCATCCCCTCCTTCTCCTACTCTGCCTGTGCCGCCTTTGCTGCCAAGCACGGCCTCGCTGTCCGGGCCATTGCTATTGAGGTCGATGACGCTGATGCTGCCTTCCACATTAGCATCGCCCATGGCGCCAGGCCAGTCTCCCCGCCGGTCGTCCTTGATGGTGCTGCCACCATTGCTGAGGTCCACCTCTACGGTGATGTCGTCCTCCGCTACGTCAGCTACAAAACCCCGGCCTCCAATCGCGACAACTCCTCTCCCGACTCTTGGTTCCTGCCTCGGTTTGAGCTGACGGACGAGGTCTCCTCCTTCCCACTAGACTTCGGAATCCGAAGGCTCGACCATGCCCCTGGGAACGTCCCCAAGCTTGGCCCGGCAGTCTCATATATGAAGCGGTTCACTGGCCTCCACGAGTTCGCTGAGTTCACCAAGGAGGACGTTGGGAACGCTGAGAGCGGGCTCAACACGGTCGTGCTGGCAAGCAACGACGAGACGGTCCTCCTGCCATTGAACGAGCCAGTGTACGGGACGAAGAGGAGGAGCCCAATCCAGACATACCTGGAGCACAACGAGGGCCCGGGGGTGCAGCACCTGGCGCTAATAAGCGAGGACATCTTCAGGACGCTAAGGGAGATGAGGAAGCGGAGCAGCGTCGGTGGGTTTGAGTTCATGCCCTCACCGCCGCCAACATATTATCGGAACTTGAAGGCCCGGGCTGGGGACGTGTTAACAGACGAGCAGATCAAGGAGTCCGAGGAGCTGGGGCTTATGGTGGACAGGGACGACGAGGGGACAGTGCTCCAGATATTCACTAAGCCTGTGGGTGATAGGTATGTGGTCGATTTCATGAAGGCTCTCTCTTTTAGCTAACGTCGTCTATCGAAAACTTTTGAAGGCACTTTAGTTGGGAAAAACCATGACATGCATGAACTTGATAGAACAGTCCCTCGGTTACATTTAGTTAGCCAAGTTAGCCGAGTCCCTATTTTCTTGTATTTTGGTTGAATTTGTCGCCCCCACTTGATATCAGGAGCAAAAGAAATTGCCATAGATCACTGTTTTTCTAAGGCCAAAGTATCTGTTGGTCCTTTGATGTTGTTCATCTGGTTTCTCTTGCTGCCTCTGCCGAGCAGGCCAACCCTATTCCTAGAGATCATACAGAGAATGGGCTGCATGCTCAAGGACGATCACGGAAAACTGTATCAGAAGGGCGGGTGCGGAGGGTTCGGTAAGGGCAACTTCTCGGAGCTCTTCAAGTCCCTCGAGGAGCACGAGAAAATGCTCGATGCCCAACCAGTTGCTGGGCCGGCGTCCGCCTGAATGGATGCCTCAGCCCATTTCTTTCCCCTAACTGTGCTTTCTAGTGGAACATTGCTTGTCGCTGTATGTATTGGTGCTGGTGCGTGACAGAATAAAGGCTCTTGGCTGATGAAGTTGGATGCGTTTGCTCTTCGCTCGTATGTATTCAGGAAAACTGTGTACGGATTGGATATGATCTAGCAAAGGAGGATATGCTTGGGAATAAGTTATGGTGGTGGTTGATTAAGCGATCTAATAATTTGTACTTTGTACTCGCATATTTTAAGTGGAATCGTGCGTTGGGTTCTAAGTGTACTATGATTGATTTATAAAATCTATATATAAGTGATATGATATTATATCTACTTATCATGGTCAATTTATTTAATTGCACCCTTGCAACTGCTGCATCACTAAGTATATCAATTTTCTATATAGTATTTTTAAAATACTCCGCCTTACGGATGTCAATTTCATGTACCAATGACAGCGGGTGCTCAGCATGAAGTAATCTGGGCACATCGAGAAATTGCAAAACACGTGTAAAACTCTTCTAAGAATGATCGCTACTTGCCTTCAATCTGGTCTCGCGCAAGCTCATCGTAAAAGAAAGTGACTCGTACATTAGTTCTTGAATACAATATCCGAACCGTGTTTTCGGTTGAGGTTCTATCGGAGTGGAGTCTCAGGTTGGGTCACAATAGACATACATCCACACGTTTGAGTTGAGTCGGGTATCAGTGGGAACCTGAACCACCGGATGCTAACTCCAATTGTTACTGGTGCTTTCAAGCTGCTCTCCCCTCAAACCTATCCCTAACACAAAAAAGAGCTCAAGTAATTGAGGAGCTTACCCGGACTTGTATCGCCTTTCAGATGTATGATCCAAGACTAACGATCTGGCTATTTGCAGAATCTGCACAACAAAGCAATTCATACTGCCCTGATGAGGGCAAGAAATAAGGCCCATGTAATGCAAGTCGCATGCCCTTTAACTCACAAACTTTTTTTTTTTTTGTCCTCTAATATTTCTGATAACCCTAACTCATGCGGTGTTTCATGCGAAAGCAACCCTAACAAATTCGATCCTTCAAAATCCAAAGGACAGTTATGGAGCAATGCGTCTGTGTCCTTCTACTTGAAATGTCTGAGCACCACTCCTGGCAACCTTCCGCCTTTCCTCGGTTGCACTTGTCGAAAGCTTTTCACCACCACTGGCTGGATCGTTCTCGAGTTCTTCGTCCGGGAGTGCCTCGGACACGGGGGTGGTTTTTCCAAACACCCTTTCATCCATTCTCCCAAGTTCTTCAACATCTGTGATAGTGTACGTTATGCCACCAACAGCAAGAGTATGCAGAAAAGCGTCCATTCGCATCCATCCCGATCACAAGTTTGTGGGCGTTTTGTTGGTAATCGTGTCGAAAAGTTACTGACGAAAAACCTTCCGAAGTGTGGATTGATATGAAAATCGATAAAGGAAGGATGTTAAGCTTCGTCTATTGATTCTTGGATAAGAAACGCGAATTGACGAGAAAGTAATGCCAGCCATGCGTAAAGAATTGTGAAGATAAAGAGGAAGTAAAATTCACCAAGTGGTGTTCATTGATTAATTGGTGGTCCCTCCTACAAACTTCGATTTCAAGTATTTATATTATTACTTACAGTTAACAATGGTAATAGAGAAAGCACCCACTACTTCAATTGTCACTATTTTCAACTGTCCAAACCTTATCGGCTGCACTCAAGATTACTGGCTCTCAACTTAAATTACCGCCTTGCTTATAATTCATTGCAAGTCACTTCAGTTTTGACAATCTTGTCCACATGAGAGAACCTCATTAACTGATACTCATGTGTCAGGACTTAGTAATTCCTTGGCGTTGCTATCACACGTACCAGATGTCTTGTCGATCATCCATACTTGTCGACTAGGAATTCCCAATACTTTTCGAATTCTATCTCCACTATGTCTTACTCAGTCTTATCACAACCTTCCGTCGATGAACCACCTAGGAAAGCTGATGGATAACTGGGCAGCCACAAATGATTGCTCATTAAAGAGATGATAAATCGTCTAATGCGAATTCTTTCAAACCCATATAAATCACAACTTTGAGATTTTTATTAAATATCTTTTTAAACATGCAATTTGATTTATTTTAAAGCCACTGCTAATCTATTATGGGTCAAATAAAAATCCAGGTTAAAATTTTACTTCTATGAAAAAAAATATATATATATCATGGATATGAGAAGTTATTTACACTAGATTATTTTACGTCATTTCAGTACATTTTCTCATTATTTCAAAAATGTTTTGTAAACAGTCATGGTTAATTTTAATCATAAACCACTAATCTGTGATAGTTGATCAGTGGGTGCGACATCAACGTTGTAAAACTAAAAAAATCGAAGCGATAATGTAAATTACTTAGGGAGATGAAAGAACGACAGTGGCCCAAACAAGAAAATGCGAAGTCTTGTCGATGCAGGTTTCCTACAACTCGCTAATAAATTAAAATGGGAATGCAACGTGATGCGTGAACTAGTCATTAACATGAACCTACGCTAATGATTTTTTTTATTTTTATTATATTTTTAATTATCTTGAACGCAATTTAATCTAAATTATGTGGTTGTATGGATATTAGTTTAATATGCATGAATTATTAAACTAATGACATGTGACGTGGGCTAATTTAATACAATCCATATGTAAGCTGATCCTAATAGCAGGTAAAGGAATCATGAAACTCTTTTTGTTTTCCTTATAGTATTAAACATAACGGTCTATTCGGGAACACCTAACAAGTCAAATGAAAATGAGTTAGAATTACATAATACCAAATTAAGTGGGAGAAGTACGCCAGAAGTGTCTTAAATTATGTACGACACTCACTTCAATGCCACAACTTTTTGCTAGCTCACTTAAGTTTCAAAATTGAAGAAAAACGATCACTTAAATGCCTTCTATGAGAAATTCTAACTAGACAAATTACGTGGCTTTTATAATTAAAAATGTTATCTGTGGCATTTTTTGGCACTGAAGCAATCACTTTTATTTATTAAAATTGGCATTAAAATGCTCACTTTTTAACAGCGATTAACACTGAAGTGATCATTTTTCTACAATGATTGGCACTGAAATGATCACTTATTAACTTATTATACAACGTAGTTTAAAAGTTTTTTTAGCACTGAAATGACCACTTTTCATTAAGATTGGCACTAAACCAATCACTTTTAAAAACAATTGGCATTGAAATAATCATTTTTTTTCCAACACTGGCACTAAAATGATCACTTTTTTAACTTGCTATACAACGCCATTTAGAGATTATATGCTAATTGGGCATACTGACAAGTCATGTAGGATTGGAAAATTATTAAAATATTTTCATATCATATTTCCGATGACTCTTATTAGAGTTGGCACTTAAGTGATCTTTTTTTTTTTTTTAAGAAAAAAAAGTGGTACTTAAGTGAGCTTATGAAAAGTTGTGGCACTAAAATGAGTGCCGTGCACAAGTTAAAGCATTTTTGGTGTACTTCTTTCCAAATTAGGCAGCTAAATATTCAAATTGAGAACTTTTAGTTCAAACGGGAACTGGCGGTAAGGGGGTTTGATGGTAACTGGCGAGGGGGTAAGGCCACGGTGAGGTCAGACTATTGAACTTGGTAAACAACCAGCGAGGGACTGAGGCTGGCGGGCCGTGGTGACGGAGGAACTGCTCTAGGCGCAGCAAGCTGTCGGGTGGTGCCGGAAATACCTCCAGTAATCTTACAAGATTACTTGGAAGTTGCTGTGGTGACGTTAGGGACTACAGCAAAGAACAGCCGTATCGGATGAGCAAACGGCGAGGAGCAGCAACGGCAAAGATGAACAGCGATGCCGGTTGGACTGAAGACCACAAGTAGCAGCTTCGGCAAGATCTAGTGCTCGTGGGGGATGAGCACGGTGAGGCTGCAACTAAATCACGGAGGGGCGCTGGACGGAGACTCGCCGGTGCAGGTGGTGCTGCCAGGATCGATAAGGGGCGTCGGGCTTCGAGAAGTAGGGGTGAGGAAGGGAGAGCTTTTTCCTCTCCTGCTTTAACGTGTCATTTCATAAATTGCTAGCCTCTCTTTGCTGCGTCTCACCTATTTGATTTTGAGAGAAAATAGGGTTCATACAGGCGTAGGGTCAGGATTATTTCAAGATATAATCAATTCAACACGTTCGTAATTCAGAACTAGTCAATGTACTAGCTCTCTCGTCATGGGAAACTAAGATATCATCCTCTTATTATCTCCATATAATTAAAATTTCCAAGGATAATAATAATTTTGATCAAACATTCCAATCTTTGCTAGTTTGGCACTCATATATGCTCTCCATGTGATTTTAGGGCATGTAGTTGTAGGGTATTCAATGGGCTTGGCCGAACTTTGTGCTTTTGCAGGCTTACTCTAGATAATTTAATTAAACTCAGAACCTCTCTACTTAAACCCATTTAGCTCCGGTCCAATTAGAATGTGATATATGTGGGTTTATTAAAACAAAATGTTCCTAATACGCATATTAATAATATTTTTATTTAAGGGTTGGGGTCAATCCTTTTACGCGATGAATGATTAGATAAGTCCCCAAAATTTACAGTCAGAAAGTTGGGCAATATTTTTTTTTGTTTTTTGGCGCCAACGGTGGGGAGATAGGGTTGAAAGAGCAACTACTAACCCTGCAAAGCCGCAGTGTTTGCAAACTGAATCCTTTCGGGATTAGCATCATCAAATGAAGCAGTGAACGACTGAGGGTAATGAAGAGAGAAATCAAACCGGCTTGAGGAGAGTGGAAACAGGAAAGTGAGAATCGCTAAATGGGGTTGCTGCTACGAGACGGAGCTCGTGTCTCTTACCTGTAGAGACGTCTGGTTGCCAAAATATCAATCATATATTGAAGGAACCCGAAAGCACAGATGACAAGCAACATCTGGTCGGCATCTCTGCACGATGATCTACTTGCAAAATGCAACTCGCATAGCCTCGTAGGGGGTGGCATCACGACAGCCAATGTCCAGCAAGATAGGACTGCCATACGCACTATAGCCCTCTGTATGATAGTGACGACATGCTAGCAACTAAAGTCAAAGTGAAAATCAAAATATGGTTGAGGGGAAAAATCATGTTCATCCGTTAAAACGTGATTAACATGCTTGCCGGTCTTGTACCTTCTCGTCTTCATGGGGGTTGCATATGGATTATATTGGCCCATGCACTCATTTCAGTTGCAGAGTAGACCCTGTAAGAGTTTTTCTATTTGTGGACTACATTAATTGATATTGTAATTTACCGTTTAACGTTTAACGTTTACCGTTTTACGGGGTTTGGTCTAAGGTGAGATAGAAGGTTTCTTAATTAGTCTAATATGGGCTGGCTAGTGTGGGCCGAGTTGAGCCTGGCCCGTAATGAGGGGAATTTGTGAAACTCATAAATAGTGCTCAAGTCTCTCCTCTAACCCTAATTTCTCACCTGTATCCTCACCTAAGGAGCGTTTACCTAACGTTACACGTGAGGGGGCCGCCTCATTGAGCCAGTGATACGGAGGGCAGTAGAGGAGAAGGACTTGCGCGTGGAACATTGTGTTTCCGCTTCCGTTTCAAGAACAATGGATCCCAAAACAGGTGCGTTAATTCTTTCTACTCAACCATGCGTGTGCTTGTTCTAGTTATGGAGATCTTGGGTTACGCAATTTGCGTCTAACATGTGGTATCAGAGCCTCCATAACCCTAGAACACGGACACAATTGATTTTGCCCTAATTTGTTCGGATTAGCCCTAATTAGTACGCATCTTACCCTAATTTGTGATTTTCGAGACTTTTTGTTCAATAAAAATTAAATTAAATTATATATTCGGATTGGGCTCGACGAGACGAAGAAAACTGTGGGCGGCGCATTGCCGGAGGAGGCCGCATGCGGCCCCACGCGCGGCCACGCGCCTCCTGCGCATCGAACACGCGCTGCGCGTGGGCTCCATGCGCCGTGCACTCAGGCGGCGCGTGCGGGCGCGTGGAGGCTCCGATTTGCGCATGGCCGGCGGCGATGGATTCGTATGATCATGTCCTACATCATGGTGTATTTATTTTGCATGTTTGATGATTTTATGGATGTGAAAATACATGCAAAATCCTAAATACGTGTTTTTTAGTGTATTTTCTGCGTATTTTTCTTGTATTTTTCCTGTGATTTTGAAAATACAGGTGCCGGGATACAGGTATGTTATCACATGAACTTTATAAGTGTTATTCATTAATAATATACGATAAAATTTATTTTTATTAATGAATAAAGCAATGTAATTAGCATGATATGTGATTTTAGTGATTCTTGCCCCTATCACTAAAGTTAAAATCACATATGTATGGTTTATGTGAGATGAAAATTTTATATCCCTGGTATGAGAGAGTTTCAAGGATTCAATTAAGTTGTGACCGCCAAAGTGGCACACTTGATTGAATTTGAGAAATTTCGATCTCGTATATTTAATTGGGATGTCTCCTGGTCTAATGCATAGTTATACTCCCAAATGAGGTAATTGTGTATTAGTTCATGGAGGGATATATGATAGTGTGGTGGAGGAGTGACCGATCCTAATGGTTCATATGCCCAAAGGTGATGAATTCACGAAGATTGGAATATATTTTCATAACCCTTATCATGTGGGGAGTGTACAATTACTTGTCATGTATTCTGCCCAAAGGTGATTATGTGATTTTGCATGTAACTCTCTGGATGTGTACTTGTGTGTCAAGTTACACAATGCTCACATGATACTAATTATATATCTTGCTTGTTTTTTCAGTCACATTTTTCTGTAAATGGTAACTCCGTCACCATTGAGGTTCTTGCTGGTTCGAATTTTAAGAGATGGAGAGAGGATTTTCTGTTTGCTATGGAGATGGTAGATGTTCATATGGCTCTTACTACTGATCGGCCGGCAGATTTGACTACCGAGAGTACTGATGCTCAAAAAGCAAATTTTGCTGCATGGGAAAAGAACAATAGAATTTGCTTGCTGTCCATGAAGCGTTCCATTCGGGAACACTTGAAAAGTGGTTTGCCGCAGACTGCAATGCTAGGCAAATGATGGAAGCTTTGATGGCTAGAAACCGTGTGTCGCCTAATCTTTGAGATAGGGACACATATGCAAACACTTTTTACTATGAAGTATGATGGTTCTGGTGGAGTTAGAGATTATGTTATGAGGATGGTTGATTTGCATACAAAGCTTCAGGCTCTCAATGTTGAAATTCCTACTGCTTGCATTGTCCATCAAGCTCTAAATACTCTTCCTCCTGATTTTGGGATTATTAAGACTAATTATAGTTTCCAAGATGAAACATGGTCTGTTAATGACCCGATTGCAAGGTTGGTGGCGAGAGGAAGAGAAATTGAAGAAAGATAAAGGACATATTGCTCTTTATGCTTCTAGTTACGCTAGTGACAAAGGTAAGAAGTTGAAGAACTATACCCACAAAGGCAATTCGGAAGCTGCTGGTCCTTCCAACAACAAAGGAAATTCGAAGGTGCGGGTCCTTCTAACACACTGGGTCCTAAGAAAGCGTTCACCAAGAAGGATTGTGTTCTTTGCTACTTTTGTAGGGAGAGAGGACACGTGAAGAGACGTTGCAGTAAGTTTAAGACTTAGTTGTCTAAGAGAAATAAGAGTGAGCCTAAAGGGATTTATAAACCGAAGGACGCCAAATCAGGATGAATCAAAGCTCACTGTTGGAAACAGCATTAGAGTTGACGTAAAGTTCGTGGGAGATGCTATTTTAATTTTAGACTCTGGTTTTCAGATGGTGTTAAGAAACACTTTTTACATACCTTCTTTTAGGCGGAATTTAGTTTCTGTGTCTTGTTTGGACATGTGTGGATACTCTTTTGAAATAAAGAGTAATACTATTTTCATGTTTTATGATTCAAATAAGATTGGGTGTTGCAATTTATCCGATGGATTATATCGATTGAGTTTATCTCCCAACGACATATACGTTGCTTATTCCGCTGAAAATGTTGTTTCCAAAAGGCCTCTGTCTAAAGAACAGTCTTATGCATTGTGGCATAAACGTCTTGGTCACATCTCTAAAGAAAGAGTAGAGAGGCTTATAAAGGCTGATATCTTGCCTACTCTTAAAGGTGATCAAGAGACTTGCGTAGACTGCTGCAGAGGTAAGATGACTAAGATAAAGAAGAAATCCGCTGTACGAAGTTCAGATTCGTTGGAGATTATTCACACTGATATTAGTGGACCCTACACGCCTACCTTGTGCAAAATTTTTTATTTCATCACATTTATTGACGACTATTCCCGATATGGATACTTATATTTGATTAAAGAAAAGTCCGAGTCTCTTGATAAATTCAAGATTTTTCGGACTGAAGTGGGGAAACAGTTGGGAAAAGTTATTAAGATTGTCAGATCTAATTGTGGTGGTGAGTATTTTGGTAGGCATGGAGATGCTGGACAACTTAAAGGGCCGTTTGCCAAATACTTAGAGGATTCTGGGATAATAGGTCAGTTTACTATGCCCGGAAGTCCTGAACAAAATGGTGTAGCTGAAAGGCGGAATCGTACTCTTATGGACATGATGAGAAGTATGATTAATAGGACACATTTACCTAATTTTCTGTGGGGAGAAGCTTTGAAAACAGCTCTTTATATTCTAAATCGTGTCCCTACTAAAGCGGTTCCATTGACTCCTTTTGAGTTGTGAACTGGACGTAAACCTAGCTTGAATCATCTTAGGGTTTGGGGATGTCCAGCAGAAGTGAAGTTATATAATCCAACATTGAGTAAACTGGATTCCAAAACTACTCGGTGTTACTTCATGTCTTACCCAGATCATTCACAGGGGTATCGGTTTTATAACTCTAATGGAGATACAAGAATTGTGGAATCTCAGACTGCAAAATTTCTGGAATTTGATGTAGCTGAAAAGGGTAGCTGCTCACAAGCTATCGAAGATGATAGTATGGTGGGGATTCTTTGGATCCCTATCTCATCTGTGCGAGACAATTATGAAGCCTCTTGCGCCACAAACTGAGCCTGTTGTGGCCCATGATCCTGTTGTTGAGATTGTTCCTGAAGAAATTCCACAAGTTCCTCAGATACAAAATGAGGATGAATTAGCTCCACTCATAAGATCAACTAGAGAAAGACGTTCAGCTATACCACCAGACTATCTAGTCTACCTGGGATAGCATGATTATGACATAGACTGTGTTGTTGATCCCGTGACTTATCTTTGAAGCCATCTCATGTCCTAAATCAGATTTGTGGTTAGATGTGATGAAAGATGAGATGCAATCTATGAAACACAATGGTGTTTGGGAGCTTGTTGAATTGCCTGAAGGTTGTAAACCTATTGGCTGCAAATGGGTATTCAAGACTAAAAGGGATTCCAAATGAAAGATTGAAAAGTTTAAAGCCAGACTGGTAGCTAAGGGTTTTACTCAAAGAGAAGAAATAGATTATGAAGCAACATTTTCTCCAGTTTCTTCTAAAGATTCCTTTAGAGTGATCTTAGCATTGGTAGCTTATTACGATATGGAGTTACACTAGATGGATGTTAAGACTGCTTTTCTAAATGGAGACTTTGATGAGGAGGTTTATATGGTGCAGCCTGAAGGTTTTGTAGCCGATGACTCAGGTCAGTTTGTTTGTAGATTGAAAAAGTCTATTTATGGCCTTAAGCAAGCTTCTAGACAGTGGTATTTCAAGTTTCATAGTGTTGTTACTTCATTTGGATTTATTGAGAATAAAGTAGATCAGTGCATATACACCAAGGTCAATGGGAGGAAATATATTTTTCTCATACTTTATGTAGATGATATCTTGCTTGCTAGTATTGACATTGGTTTACTGCATGAGACAAAGCGGATGTTATCGAAAATTTTTGACATGAAAGACCTTGGTGAGGCGTCTTTTGTTCTTGGCATTGAGATCCATAGGGATCGCTCACGCCGTTCATTGGGTTTATCTCAGAGGGCGTATATTGATCGCATTTTAGAAAGATTCAATATGCAAGATTGCAAACCAGGAATTACTCCTATTGTTAAGGGTGATAAATTGAGTCTTCCACAATGCCCTAATTCAGATTTTGAGAAAGCTCAAATGAAGGATGTACCTTATGCTAGTGTGCTTGGAAGTATCATGTATGCTCAAGTTTGCACTAGGCCAGATATTGCTTTTGCAACAGGGCTTCTAGGCAGATATCAATCAAATCCAGGACACGATCACTGGGTTGCTGCCAAGAAGGTTTTAAGGTACTTAAAGAGAACAAAAGATTATATCTTTGGTGTATAGACATGTTCCGGACTTGCAACTAGCAGGCTATTCAGATGCAGATTTTGCCGGTTGTCAAGATGATAAGAAATCAACGACAGGATACATATTTATGTTGGCAGGAGGTGCAGTATCATGGAAGAGCAAAAAACAGAAATCAATATCTTCTTCTACCATGCAAGCGGAGTTTGTAGCATGTTTTTCAAGCGCTACTCAAGCTATTTGGCTCCGAAACCTCATTAGGGAGTTATCGTTTTTGATTTTGTGGATAGACCCATACGGTTATATTGTGACAATAACTCTGCAGTGTTGTTTATTAATAACAATAGAAGTCTCAAGGGGTCTAAACACATGGAGGTCAAGTTTTTGACTATAAAGGAATCGGTGCGAGAATGGTGACGTTGCGGTAGATTATATTCATACGAGATGATATGGTTGCGAGACCCACTAACTAAAGGCCTACGCCCGTGTGTTTTTGATCGACATGTCATTAGTATGGGCCTAGGAGCGTCTTGGGATGCTGTTATTTAGTGGGAGCTGTGTTTTATTCTTCTTTGAATAAATTTTACATCTGTTTTGTTACAATTTAGTAACAGTTTGATACATATATGTCAACTTTTGCATTCAATAAAATGTTTTTGAATAGATTGTTATTATGTTGATATATATTGTTAAAAGTCTCAAGGTATTGTTTAAACCTTAAGTGAAGGCTAGGGGCATCCGGGCATCCGGTTATTAGTCTTGTGCATATGTCTTGTGATACATAAAGAAAGGTTAACCATAAGGACAAGACATATGTGGGTTCATTAGAACCATAAAGCATTCTCTAGTGACACAAGTTTTTGTGACGCCTAAAGTTAAGAGAATTGTGACTGACAAATGGGATCTCTCTATGAGAGATGTTATCTATTTGCCACACTACCATATTGAATCCATATCAATAAAGTTGAGAGCATTCGTGACCATGGAAGGCTCTGTGTCTATACATGCAGTTACCGCCATGATTCGGTGTTTAAGACTTTATGGGATAGGATTGACTATTAAGAATTATCTCGAACCAATGTGCGCACATACAAGATACGATTTCAATTAATATAGTCCAAGTGGGAGAATGTAAGAGTTTTTCTATTTGTGGACTACATTAATTGATATTGTAATTTACCGTTTAACGTTTACCGTTTTACGGGGTTTGGTCTAAGGTGAGATAGAAGGTTTCTTAATTAGTCTAATATGGGGGCTAGTGTGGGCCGAGTTGAGCCTGGCCCATAATGAGAGGGACTGGCTGGAAACTTTATAAATAGTGCTCAAGTCTCTCCTCTAACCCTAATTTCTCACATGTATCCTCACCTAAGGAGCGTTTACCTAACGCTACACGTGAGGGGGCCGCCTCATTGAGCTAGTGATACGGAGGGCAATAGAGGAGAAGAACTTGCGCGTGGAATATTGTGTTTCCGCTTCCGCTTCAAGAACAATGGATCCCAAAACAGGTGCATCAATTCTTTCTACTCAACCATGCGTGTGCTTGTTCTAGTTGTGGAGATCTTGGGTTACGCAATTTGCGTCTAACAGACCCGAGGAGAAATGTGTTTCTTTTGGTTTCGTGCTCTAGCGTTTGATATCTTGCGTTGTTGTCTTGAGAAATCTGTAATATCAACTGGTTTACTTCTTGAAAATGTGACGAGGAGAGAAGTGGTTTCTTCTAGCTAAAAGAGAGGCTGACTTACTGCCCCTCCCCGTTCGATAATAGAATCTCCGTTTCACTTTGACTGGTTTGAGTTGAGGAATCAAAAACATCGCACCTGCACTCCCCACGTGAATCCAACCTCGCTCCGTTTTTCACGAGCGTCTTCCTGACACTCGCTCTCCCCTCCCCCTGCCCCTCCATATATTCACAGTCCCACCCCGCTCCCGGTAACGGACGCCATTTACAAACCAAAGCCACCAACCCCTCGCTTCCACAAAACCATGGGCAAGCAAAACGACGGCATTACTAACAGCTCCAATGACTTTAAGCTCACTGGCTTCTTCAACTCTGTCCGGTCCATCCCCCGGTCCGACCGCTTCCCTGCCTACCGATTCCAACACGTCGATTTCTGGTGCACCAATGCCACCAATGCCTCTCGCCGCTTCTCTTCAAGCCTTAGCATGCTTGTTGTCGCCAAGTCTGACCTCTCCACCAGAAATGCCACTCGTGCCTCCTATCTCTGCTGCTCCGGCGACCTTTGCTTCCTCTTCACTGCCCCCTGCTCCCCCTCCATTGCCGCCTTTGACGGCCTCGAACCCTCCTCCATGGCCTCCCTCCCTTCCTTCTGCTACTCCACCTATGTCGCCTTTGCCACCGAGCACGGGCTAGGCATCCGTGCCATCATTGTCGAGGTCAAGGATGCCGCCGCTGCCTTCCACATTAGCATCACCCATGTGTTGGTGTTTGTTTATAAACAAGCATACGTGCATAAGTAAATAAGATCAAAAGTCTGATCGCAGCGGAAGTAAAAATGCTTATACACTTGTTTTCAAAGTATTTTCGTGCATTTTAACAAAACGCATAGAAAAGCTAAAGGGGCTAATCATATTAACCCTGTACCGTGCTCCAAATTTGGTTCAAAAGTTTCTTCCAATTCTGAGCATGAACATCTGATGTCCTCACAGCAGTAGTTCTGGCGTTCTTCAGACTCTGACCACAAATATCTGACGCCTTCTAGTAACACCGGTTCTTACGTTCTTGGATTCTTGACCACGAACGTCTTATGCCTTCCGGTAATACTGGTTCTGACGTTCTTTAGATGCAGAACGTCTAATCTCTTCACATGCTCTAACATTTTTCAGATCCAACCCCACAAGTGTCGAGCCTCTAGTTCAGACACACCACCAATTCTCACGTTGAACAGAAGAAAGAAATTGAGAGATCTCACAACTACAATTGTGCTAACAATTGCTCTCGTGTGAGTGATTTTGTTTATTAGTATCAGCACTCTCAATTGTCTATTCCCAATTGCCGATCATCGATCATCCTATGATCTGCTCTATATATTACCTTTTATAGCCAGTGCAGATCACATTTAAATAGGAGCATTAACTCTAAACTATTTTAGCATTAATTCGGCCGTAACTCCTGACGGATGTAAGTTCTGATACCGTTATAGACACTAATTCAAGCATTAACTCTGTAACTGTTACAGAGCATTATTCTAGACATTTATTTATAACTGTTACAAGTCTTTATTTTGGATATTAACTTTATAGCTGTTACAAATGTTTAATTTGACCGTTACTTCTGAAACTGTTTCAAAGCATTAATTGGTCATTAAATTATCCATTTATTTTGAAATCGTTTCAGATCATTAATGTGATCGTTAAATCTCAAATCATTTCAGATCTTTAATTTAGTCATTAAGTCTGAAACTATTTCAGATCATTAATTTGGCTATTGATTCTGAACTCACTTTAGATCATTTATGATACAATTAATTATGAACTCACTTCATATCATTAACGCAGCTATTAATTATGAACTCACTTCAAATTATTAATTCGGTCACTAAATCTGAACACATTTTAGATCTTAGATTGGCCGTAGAGTCTGAAATCCACTTCAAACTTTGTAAACTCTAAAGCCCCTTCATCAGAACTTTTATTTCTAGGCCGACTCAATCCGATTGGCTCAATTGCGAACATATTTGCAATATTCTCTCTCTCGCTCAAACGTCATTCTATTGGTTATGGTGTGTGACATCTCTAGGTTCATCATTAAGCTGGCAGCAGGACTTGTACTAACACATTAACACAACCAAGAGAACTTATTATCCATATCAATCTCCTATTCCTACAAATCATAAGTAACATCTAGCTACCCAGATAGTGAATATAATGAACCTGCCAGCTTTGGAGACCGTGTAATTCGATCCTTCTATCTCACCTTGTCTCGATCAAACAAAGGCCATGGAACTATTGGTCAAGCCACCAATTCGATCATATGCCCAAGTCTAATTGACATGTATTTCTTCAAGACATGAACCATTCATTCTCGATTACAACCCCAATCAAGGATTTCAATACAATGTCACGATTAGATCGCATAGGACATCAATCTTGTATAACAAGAAGACGGATTCCATATTGCGCACGCATGTGCCTACGTAAGTGAACAAACTATGATCATTAAGTACAGAGACGGTTCGACGAAGTATTAATATGCGCACTTGTGAACCATAACCATCCAACATACAAGTCAACATTGTGCCTTAGGTCTAAGATCTTACACCTGACCAAAGCATGAACGATCAGACATTGACTCTGCAAAAAAGCTTTCATGTTGCCAATCATTCTATGTATATCACGTTCAGTGAACTTGTCCAAAACAAGCACCTATGTTCTAGCTTGGATATCACCATGCCCAATGACTTGTGATTCATCATCCCCTCAAGTATCCAATACTGAATGGTGAAGCTTGAGAACACACCGGTCTCAATAGGATCATCAATATCTTCTCAATGATTCATCGATTGGGAACTGTTTAAAGATTCAACATAACCGTAACCTATCACACATATGCTTAATACATTAAGAATAGGTTCAGTCGTAGCTCATCTTAATCTCTAACATGTAACTATTACATGGTTGATTTAGAGCATATAGCTAACAATCTCCCACTTGTACTAAAGCCAGCCTATCTCACGTCTCAAACCCATCTTGGTAAGATGTCTTTCAAAAGAAGACTGAGACAACGCTTTAGTGATGGGATCCGTGCTATTTTCTACAATGTGATATCACCTCTCCCAATGATCTCTCTTATGAGATGGAAGCGCCTCTGAATGTGCTTGGATTTCTGGTGAGACCTTGGTTTCTTAGCCTGAGTTATTACCCTATTGTTGTCACAAAACAATGCAACCGGCTCTTCAATGGAAGGAACCACTCCAAGTTATGAAATGAACTTCTTCATCCAAGCTGTTTCAGAAGCAACTACATACTCTACTTTAGTAGCTGAATCAGTAGTTATGCTTTGTTTAGAACTTTTCCAACTAACTGCACCACCATTGAACATAAAGATAAACCCAAACGTTGACTTATAGTCATTAGGATCTGATTGAAAATCAGAATCTATATATGCTTCAACTTTAAAGTCTCATTCTCCATATATCAAGAGCAGATCCTTAGTCCTTCTCAAGTACTCAAGGATAGTCTTAACTGCTATCCAGTGTTCTTCACCTGGATCAGACTGATATCTGCTGGTGATGCCTATAATATGCGCAATATCAAGTCTTGTACATAGCATAGCATACATTATGCTTCCAATAGCAGATGCATAAGGCATTTTTGCCATCCGCTCTGTTTCCTCGGAATTATTTGGACACATATCCTTGGAAAGACGAATTCCATGTCTAAAATGCAATAATCCTCTTTTGGAATGTTGCATGTTGAAACGTGTCAACACTTTGTCTATATACGTAGATTGTGATACCTAGAATATAGGTTGCCTCTCCTAAATCTTTCATGGAAAACTTCTGAGACAAGAATATCTTGATCGATGATATCATAGGCATATCATTTCTGATCAATTGTGATATCCTAAAATTCGACCTTTCTCGAGATATATGAAATTGTTATTTCATCAATGCACTGATAATAGAATTTGCTCTGAACTGATCACTCATTAGTTAACTAATCTATTGGAAGATGCCATAAAGGATTAAAATGCGAATGACCAGAGAATTCAATCAAAGATAAAGTGCTCGACCATAAAGATCGACAATGGACAATCTACACTATTACAACTCAATTAGTGAACGGATATAAATCGATTCGACAGAGGTACGTAGTTGGATTGCGGGTGATTCTGCATGATTACGATGCTTGCTACGAATGACAGTAAATCGATTTTCTATTAAAATTGTATTCATGGTAAGTAATTGATTCCTCGTAATTACATGATAATCAAGGGTTATCCATGATTTGAATAGGCACAAACATGGATCGAAAATTATCGACCACAGGTCAAACGTGTGAAAACCCCTGAAAGCCACCCAATAGTTTAGGTCATATTAAAGCTGCATTTGATCAATTTCAACCATGGATTTTAATCCGATTACGGGTATCCAACTCTCAAGGAATCCAAGATCAACCTATCAAACATCACCTCATATATTTGCCAATTTGTCGGTAAGCATTAATTTTTGGACAATGATTGGTCGAGAATTGAAAGCCGGAAAGGGAGTTGGGCCAAGCGAAGGCCCAATGGGCCACACGCCCAAATTGGATGAGTTAACCCCAAGTCCAAGCCCAAGCCTAAGCCCTATGTGCATGAATAGTGTGCGTGAATAGTAACTCGCATGATTAGTAACCTAGCCTCTAGAAGCCTAATTTTAGGCTTGCCTTCAAAGTCTTGATTCATTAATGCCCTCTAGAAGCCATGATTACAAGAGACAAAGACTTTGGTCTTGTAAGAAGACTTGCCACCTTTGATTTCTTAAGTTCTACTTTGGTTCCAGTTTTCGAAATTCTTGGACCCTCACTGTTTTCTGATTTTATAGAGCTTCTTGTGGTTCGAATTTAGAGAAGCTTCCTTCATGAAAGTTATTCCAAACATCTTGACGTATAATATGCTTTAATTTCAGATTTTTCTGAGGTGGGTGGAATGGTTGGTACGAGAGCCTAATCTTTGACCGTGTGAAAACTGCCCAGTGCAGTAAAAACAACGACCTATTTGTCTTCTCAATTTTTTTATAAAATTTTCTCTTTGGAATATGAATATTCTACCTTCACAAAAGTTGTAGAAGATATCCATATCTACAATATACTAAAATTTCAAAGTGTATTATGAATTTGGATGTCGAAATGAATTTTCTTCTGCGGTTGTTGAATCTGTCCGACGGACGAAACGTTGGTTTGTCTTCGGTGATTTGCTGCTCTTTATACAAAACGAAATGGGCTTGGATTCCTTCATGAAAAATGTTATTTAAGATATTTTCTACAACATATTACATTTTCATAATTTTTCGAATTCGTTTGATAAGGTAATAACATTTATTTCAAAAGTTGCTCGAAACTGTTCTTTACGTTAGAGGGGGAGGGCCACACGCCCAAGCTTGGAGGACAAGCCTAGGCAATTGCATGGTTGAGATCAACCCTTGCTCCCCAAGCTTAGACTATTGGATAGCCAAGATTGCTTCTTGCTCCCCAAGTTTAGTCAATTGTGTGCTCCCCAAGTTTAGGCAATTGTGCGGTTGAGATCTACCCTTGCTCCCCAAGTTGGAATGGAGGGTTTAAGTCAAGGAGTATTAATAGGCCAACTTATTCCCCAAGTTTTGCTCTTTTTCTCTCATTTCTCTCACTTTCTCTCTCTACCTCTCCCTTTGGACGAATTTTCCTTCATCCCTCTCTCTCATCTCATACCCATTCCTCTCTCTTTCTCTCTCGGTTTGCTGCCCTACGTCGCTGTGCTGTGCCATCTTACAATTCACCGTCCCTCAAGCCGCGAGCCACCATCACCGCCGGACCACCACCAAGCCACTAAGCTTCCTTGGCCGTGAGCTCAAGCCACCAAGCCACCGTGGTGCTAACGTTCGAACCGTGAGCTCCACGTTATCGTCACCATTGTGCCGCCGTCGTCGTTAGCTCGCCGTCGCCGTAAAACTGTGAGTTAACTTCCTAATCTTTGATTGTGCTATTAATTACGTATAAGGGTGGTTTAGATTAAGGCTAATGGTAGTTAGTATGATTTAGTTGACAGGTTATCACAATAGGTGATAAGTAAACTTGATAGGTTATCGCGATAGGTGATAACTAAACTTGATAGGTTATCGCGATAGGTGATAAGTGGACTTGATAGGTTATCAAAAATAGGTGATAAGCTATCACCGAAGGGATGATAAGCTATCAAGAAATTGGTGATAAGCTATTACCAAAGGGGTGATAAGCTATCGGAAAATAAGCAATAAGCTATCGCTAAATAGGTGATAAGCTATCGGTTTAAGGTTGATAGGCTATCACAATGGAGCGATAAGTGATGATTTTTATGTGTTTTGTACTTGATTTATTAGATGAATTTATGCATAATTCGTATTGTTTAAGCTTATTACACCACAATGTTGATTGCTCAAATCATAAGTTTTAAATGCTATTTTCAAAGAAGGTTTTACTTACAAGAAAATGGCAAACTTTGAGACGTCATGTGTGGACGCCATGTTTTATGTGCTAAATGGGGCAATGGGGTTTTAAAATGAAAGCGTGCAAAGTTTGGCGGGTTGATTTTAAGTACATGATCACATGTGATTATTTCACTGGAATTTTAAGTGTAAAGATTTTCCAAGATTTGTTATTTGAGTACGAACCCTTTTACACCGGGCTAATTGATGACAGATAAAATTGGCTTAAGTGTTGGCATGCTTGAGTGGTCACTTAATTGAACTCGTCAACCAATGGGAGTTTGGGGGTGATGCCTGATGTTTATCGGATGCCTAGCGAGGGCCTGGATGCTAAGTCGCGACTGAGGCCAGACCAATACTCCTTTATGGAATGCCATCTAGGCGGGGGTTCTAGACGTGGTCGTGCCCGATGAGGCAAGACGATACCCAGTCATGTCAGGAAACCGCCAACCCTTGTGGTGGCCATGGCCCTAGGGGTCGTAATAATCTGGAATCATGGTCTCGAGAATAGCATGGTAGTATGGGATGTCATGATATTCTTGAGACGCCACATGTGCAAAATGCATGAGTGCTAATGCATAGTCTGAGAGTGATGTTATAACTTGCACATGTATGACATGGATATATATATATATATATGAGTCGCATGAGGCATATGTGAATTGTTAAAAACAGGGATGTGTCAAGGTGAGGTAAGGATGCCTGTGAGTTATTTGACAGCTTTAATATTTGTCATTGGGGTTGATTGCTGGACCATGTTTATAGTTAAGGCAAAAGGGTTGCTTTGTTGTTGATCTGCCGTCAATATAATGTTGCATGTTTTTGCATGTTTAGACTGCCTTCGAGAGGAATTAGCATCCTAGTTGAGGCTTAAGTTGTTAACTCACTGAGATATTTATATCCCACCCCATTGTTGTTTAATATTTTTCAAGCTCGTAGTATGGAGAACTGTCATGCTCGATTCAAGGTCCCTTTGGACGAGAGATTGGCCTGGCGTTAGTGAAGTTTAGATTAACCCTGACCTACTGTTGGTTTTTGTTGGTTGGTTGGAAGTTGCTGGTGTAAGGGCGTGTAATCACTAAACTTCCTAGGGTTAACGGTAAATTTGTAATTGAAGTGTTTCGTTTGATGTTGTGGTGTTTTCCATGCTATCCCTATTATATTTGTTATGATTGACTAGGTGTTGTTTATATCAAATGCTTCCGCTTGTGTTTAATTGAAAGATAAAAAAAGAATGGGTCGATGACGTGTCCTAAGACGTCGCAAATTTATCGACCGTTGTGGGATGTTTGCACGCTCGAGGGTTCGGGGCGTGACATCAATCAAATGTCATCCACATACAAAATAAGAAACACAATTGCGCTCCCACTAACCTTTTTGTATACACAAGGTTCATTCGGGTTTTTGATGAAACCAAACGATTTGATCACCTCATCAAAACGGATGTTCCAATTTCTGGAGGCTTGTTTGAGTCCATATATGGCTCTCTTAAGCTTGCACACCTTCTGATTACCATAATCAGACTCAAAACTTGGCGGTGGTTCCATGTAGATGTCTTCTTCAGGGAATCCATTTAGGAAAACCGTCTTGACATCCATTTGGAATATCTCATAGTCCAAGTGTGTAGGTATAGCCAACATAATCCAAATAGATTTCAACATGACTACCGGTGAGAAAGTCTCATCATAATCAATCCATTTTATTTGACGATATCCTTTCGCCACCAGCCGTGTCTTATATGTGCCAACTTGACCATCGGTGTTTATCTTTCTCTTGAAGACCTATTTAAAGCCAATTGGTACAATACCATCTAGTAGGTCAACTAGAGTCCAAACTTTGTTGGAATACATAGAATTCATTTCAAATTTCATGGCCTCCAACCATTTATCAGAATCAATGTCAAACATTGCTTCCTCATTGGTATTCGGATCACTTGATTGATCACTTTCATTCACAATGAATAAGGGATAAGTACCTTCAATCAAGTGTCTATAACGAACAGGAAGACGAGACATTCTCGTACTCCTCCTCATAAGTTGTGTATCAGAAGCTCCCACTGAATCTGAGGTCTGCATCTGAACCTAATCAGATTTTGCATCAAGACCTGCCACTGAATCTGAGGCCTGCACTTGAATCCGATCACTTGCTACTCCATTGGTTTTTTCTTGTAAGTATATTTTCCGCCCACCTCCACTTTCTTAGATGAACTAATTCTCTAGAAATGAAGCATGTCTACTGATCGAAACTCTTTGATTAGAATGAAAATATAAATAGTATCAAAGACTTTCTTTTGGATACCTAATGAAGCAACCACGTTCAAATCTTGCCTCCAATTTGTTCGTCTTCAACTTCTTGACATAAGTTGGACAACCACAAATCTTAATATGATTAAGACTTGGTTTTCTACCATGCCATATCTTATAAGGCGTAGTCTGAACATACTTAGTTGGAACTCTGTTCAATAAATATGTGGTTGTCTCAAGGGCATATCCCTAAAGGGATATGGGTAAATATGTATAACCGATCATAAATCGCACCATATCCATTAAAGTGATATTCCTTCTTTCATACACGCCATTGTTGTGACATCCTAATTTTCGACCATGTTTTGATTAAATGAAATAGGCTTTTCATTGACGCGCCTATAGTTTTTTTCTCTGAGCTGATCACTCACGAGATAACTAATCTATCGAGTAAAGCCATTAAGGAAAATAAACGCAACCAACTTGAGAATTCGATCAGAAATCGACTACTCGACCGTGCTCATCTGCAAGGGTCAATACGGTACCATTAAAAACGATCAGAGACTGGAGATAGGTCGATTCAACTGAAGCATGTAATTAAAGTGTGAGTGATTCCACCTAATTACAAAATTCACGTCAAATGACACTAAATCGATTTTTGCTGTCGATTCAGTACTCGATGCCCGTAATTGAAATCTTGAGATTTTTACGACAACCGAGAGTCACCAATGAGTTAGAGATGCACAGTGTGGATCGAAAATAATCGACCATGGGTCAAATGCGCTAAAAATTCCTAAAAGCTACCCGGTAGGTTAGGTCACGCTAAAATCGCGTCCAGTTAAAATTAACCGCGAAATTGAACCCGATTTTAGGAATCGAAAGTTCTAGCATGTCACGATTTTAAGACGTCGACTCATCATTTGAAGAACTTTCAGTGAGCTTGGATTTTCGGCGAAAAATCAAAATTTGGCAAAATTGGATCAAGAAATTCGGAGGGCCACTTTAGTGTGGATTTTTGGCCTTCAAGTTGGATTGTTTGGTAATGGAAATAGTAGAAATTTGTTTGGGCTTCCTCCTTAGCAAGTTGGCCATGAAATGGAAGCTATTTGGTGAGGAATTGAATTGATTTGGTGAGGGAAACACATGAAATTCGTAGAGCCATGGGGGCTACAACATTTGGGCATCAACCTTAGCTTGTTGGAGAAGCTTGGGAGGGGAAATGGCTGCTGGTGATAGCTAAAGACTTTGGGGGCTTGTACTCAAGTGTTTTGGGATATTTTGGTGGACTTTGAAGGCCCTTGTCTCCCTCCTTCCCCCTCTTGGTCGACCAGCACTCCCCCTCCCTTTGCTGCTGCCTTCTTCTTCTTCTTCTTCTTCTTCAGCTTCTTCTTCATTTGCTCTTCCATCAACCTCCATTTCCAGAGCTAGCAGCTAGCCACCACCCCTGCAAGCCTAGCTAGCCACCGTCAGGCCTTACACCGCCTGTCCAAGCCATCGCCCGAGCTACCTGCCTGCCTCCGTCCAAGAGCTCGTCCAAGTCACTGCACTGCCCGCGCCCAAGCTCGACTTCTCAAGCCGCCGTCCTAACGTCGCCAGCTCGCCGTCGCTAGTCCTCGAGCTGCCGTCGCAACCGTCCGCCGCTCCAACCCGTCCTTTGCTTGTCCGACCGCCTGCCTGTCACGCCCCGATCCTTGGGCACGCACACATCCTTCTCTTGGTCGATTTTAATATGCGATATCCCAGGACAATGTATCGCCGACCCTTTCAACTTTAAGCACACGCGGAAGCAGTTATAAATCCCCAGACAATAAAACAATGGGATAGAAAAGCATGCTATATCTTTCATATTGAAATTTACAACCAAACCTTTATACATGGCATTAGACAAAGCACTTCACAAACTATTCACAACTTCAGAGTCTCACTCTATCTATGCATATACAAAGGGTTCACGAAGATATGGGATTTCAATCCTCATCTAAGTCATACTCGGGATCATCATGATCCTCCTCTGACTCCTCTTTACTCAGATCATTCTCTTCCTCTTTCACCTCAGGGTTCTCCTTCTCTGATTCCTCCTCCTTGGCTCCTCATCGAGGTCCTGAAATGTTTTTCCCCAAACTGGGATGAGACTACGTCTCAGCGAGTTCTACCCCACTAAGCCCGATTAGTAAACTATTATACTAAAGGCCGCCTAAACACGCATAGGTCGAAGACGTACCTTAGCATCGATCCCACCGCAAGTCGGTGCAATTTACAATAGGCACTCAAGCAATCATATCACCGATCGATAATTCGATCAATCGATTCAGTCGACTACACGCCAACAAGACCACTCACGGTCATGTCCATTCATTTAATCATTTCACAACATCGGATCACATCATGATCAATCGACCTAGTCAATTACATGTCGGTTCGACCATTCCCGTCGTTTCCCTTATTCGGCTTCAAATCGTACTCACAACTTCGCAAGCCTAGACTACCAAATCTTGGCAACAAATTACGTCCCGAAGGACACGACCTATCTTTAGGTAGCAAATTACGGCCCAATGGGCGCGACCTTTAATAGGTGGCGGATTACGGCCTTATCAAGCGCGACCCGTATCGGGTGGCAAATTACGGCCTTCTCAGGCGCGACCCATATCAGGTGGCAGATTACGGCCTTCTCAGGCGCGACCCATATCGGGTGGCAAATTACGGCCTTATCAGGCGCGACCCATATCGGGTGGCAGATTACGGCCTTATCAGGCGCGACCCGTATCGGGTGGCAAATTACGGCCTTTTCAGGCGCGACCGACTCCAAATTCGATGGCAAATCTCGGCCCAACTGGCATAGCCATACTTCGGCGGCTTCCGAGGTTTAACTCACAACCTCTCACAGTCAAATTCTAATTGAATGCCGACACGATCAATCTTGGGATGAATCCCCACATACTCATCACTCACTCAATTTTCACACGATATTAACATGATGGATCTTAGCCAAGAGTATATTCAAATCACTCTCACAACTCTACTCACTTTACAACTCAACAAAGCATTATAAATGCTGAATAAACATACTTGGCCATTTACCAATCAATAATTTAATCTCAATCAATTTCAATCAATTTAGGGCAAATCCCTAAAATATCACAATTTATCCAATTCCATACCACGTGGAGCTCAAATAAATAAACGGACTGCGCCACGACGATCAGCACGAGATTTCGGTCGTCGGCCATCAAAATCTTAATTTCCGAAAAATAAATAATTAATTAATTAATTTCGAAAATTAATTAATAATTATTAAAAATTCCATTTAGCTCAAAATAAAGCCAATTTAAATAAACGGCTGCACCACGATCATCAGCATAATATTCTGGTCACTGGCCATCTCAACCTTAATTTCCGAAAAATAAATAATTAAATAATTAAATAATAAATTTCGTAAATTAAACAATTAACATTAAAATTCAATTTAGCTCAAATTAAAGCCCGATTAAATAAACGGACTTCACCACGGTCATCAGCATAATTTTCCGGTTCCAGACCATCTCCCTTGAATTTTCGGAAAATAAATAATTATTTAATTTAATTCCGAAAATTTATATTTAAATGCCAAAAATCCCACTTAGGCCCGAATCACCAAATTAAAGCCCACGAAGGGTCGGGAAAAATCCCGAGGCACTTCCAATAATTAGTAGACCACGTCTACTTGCTAATTGCGCAATCAATTTATCTAAATCACATCACAATTGACTAATAAATGCTAATTTAATCTAATCTAACAACCTAAACATGATTAATTAAATCTAAACCAACCTTAAGCATAAATTAGCCACTAATCCTGGATTAGTGAGATTACTCACCAAATCACGCGCAAATCGGATCAATCCGACGGCGGCGACGCGAGGAACGATTGTTCCCAAAGCACGGCTCGGGTTCGGAGCGGAAACGGCCCAAAAGCGGGCCCGAGTGCTTTGGATACCCACCCGTGGGTATCTTTGGTCGCGCCCGAACGGGGCCGCTCCGGCGGCTAGGGCGGCGAGGGGAAGGCCGGCGGAGGGCGAGGGGGTCGCGGGGAGGTCCGGCGGAGCGGGCGGTGGGGGAGGCGGGGCCGGGTCGGTGGTCGGTCGGTGCGGACGGGGGGCGGCGGGCCGGTTCGCGCGGGAGAGGACGCCGAGCACGCACGAACGGCGAGACGGCGACGGGCGCGCGGGCGCGGCGCGGCGGTGCGGCGGTGCGGGACGAGCGGCGGCGGCGGGGGGCGAGCGGTTAAGTTCGGGCTTACGGTTTCGCTTGCTTGGACGCACGGAGGAAGAAAGAAGAAGAAGAAGAAAGAGAGAGAGAGAGAGAGAAAGGATAGGTATTGATCGGTCAAATGAAAAAAAGAGAGAGGAAGTGGGCGGTGGGGAATTCGCACGAGGGGGAGGGGAGAGGAGAGAGAAAGAAAGAAAAAGAGAAAAAAAAAAAAAAAAGAGAGGGAGAGAGAGGAAAAAGAAAAGGAAATGCATAATTTTCTATTTCAATTTTCCTTTTCTCTTTTCTTTTTCCTTTCTATTTTCTTTTGGTCTTCGATTTTTTCCTCCGATAATTTCTTTCTTGAAATTTCGGACTCGGCCATAAATTGATAGATGATGAGACGGTCCTAAAAATGAATTGTGACACGCTCGGATATTCGATTCCCAAAACCGAATTAAATTTCATGATTAAAATCGACCGAACGTGATTTTAGTCCAATCCAACAAATTAGGTAGCTTTTAGGGATTTTACCGCGGATATATCCCTTAACGGCTTCACCCAATAAGTTAGTTAACTCGTGAGTGATCGGCTCGAGAGAAAAAGGACCATAGGCACGCCGACGATATGCACATTTCATATGTTCGGGACGAGGTCGAAATTCGGGATGTCACAACTCTTGCCCTCTTATAAAAATTTCGTCCTCGAAATTTAAACCTTTACCAATCTTTAAACAAAAAGGTGGGGGTATCGTCGTCTCATCTAATCTCACTTTCCTCGGTTGCTTCTTCAGTCCCGTGGCGTTGTCAAACCACTTTGACCAAGGGGACTATCTTGGTTCACTGAATCCGATCTTTCTGAACCAACAACTAAACCGACTTCTCACATACGACACTCTGTCGTCCACGTCTAATTCTTCAAAATTTAGCACATGAGTCGAGTCAGGTTCGTACGTCCTCAACCTCAACATGTGAAAGACGTCATGCATTTGTGCCTACCCCCCAGCTGACAACGCAAGACAATACGTTAGGATCCCGATTCTTTCGAATCTCAAAGGAGACTACGTACCTTGGTTCCGCATTTCTCCCCTCCTTTGAAGCACAAGGTATCCCTCATTGGTGACACCTCCAAAAAGATGTAATCACCAATTTGGAACTTTCGGGGCCTTCAATGCTCAATAATACAATTTTTCCGGCGGCACCGAATGAGCAGTCTATAATCGATTCGATCACGACAACCGCAATCACCGATCCGAATTGAGCCTCGGCTTGTGATCTTTCTTTCTTTGATCTCATCTCAACAAAGCGAAGTTCGTACACTCGCTCCGTTCGCCTCAAAAGGAACTATCGATTGATCTCGTTGAAACCTAGGGAATCCTTGATTCTAAATCGATATAGGTTCGTCACTTTGGTACCCACGTAGACAAACTATCGACACACATATACTTCTGCATGTCTATTCCAATCAAGATCTTTCCATACGGTGATACAGTGAGTCGACTTCATCAGTGACTTCTTTCTTTCCCCCAAGGTGATACCAAATAGCACCATCCTAGTCCTGCCAAGGTTCTGGTTCACGACACCATCTTATATTCAACCCATTAGATCTCAAGCGGCGGAACGCATATGCAATGATCTCATCATGTTGCATCGCACGCACCCAGTCCTCCGCACAACACCTCACTATAGATCTCACTTCACCGATAATCTGTTTTGGTCTTCATCGAGTCCGCAAAAATTCTTTCACCATTCTTAGATGTCTCTTATGCTCCTTAGCATTCTTAGAATGCACCAAAATGCCATTAAAAGACGCGAGCACAACCAATCTAAATATTTCTTGCACACTCGGGTTGTCAAATCCATGACAGCAACTGGAGTGTTCATTAGGCCAAACAATCTTATAATACTTTAGTACAAACCATATCACGTACGAGCAGCTGACTTTCGTACAACCTCCATCCTGGTTCGTAACTGACGACTTCATAATCTCAAGCCGATCTTTAAAACATCAATACTCTTTATAACTAGTCACACCATTCATCGATCTTTGGCAAAGAACGCTTGTCTTTGATCTTCACCTAATTGAGTTGACGATGGTCGAGGCACACTCGCAACAAACCATTTTTCTTCTTCTCACAAACAAAAATGATGTTCCCCAAAGTGATGCACTGATATGCACGAATTCCTCATTCATCAATCTTCACATCTGCATCTTCAATTCTACCAATTCAGACAACAACAGCTGGTAAGAAGCCTTCAAGAGTGGCTCTATCCCGGTGCTAGCTCGATCGCATTTTCTATCTCTTTCGGCGATAACCCAAGCAATTCCTTTGGAAGCATTTTAGGAATTTTTACGTATCACGGCCACCTTCTTCACATTCTATTTCTCAACTGACACATCCACTACAGTTGTCAAATCAATCTTGGCAACCTCCGTCTAACAAACGGATTATCTTTAGCCAACGAGATTAATAAAATCGAAAATTCTTTTCGACTCTTAATCATCTTGACACTTTCACATGCTAATGGACTAAACTGGATTGTTCCACGATCGTGATTCATTATCACTAGATGCTCCATGAACCCACACTACTCATGTGGCATCAAATTCACACTTCAGCAACTAATCAAGCACAACTATTGCTAATGATTTCCCCTCTGTCACTTTTACTTCAACAATTTAAGTTATACCAACTCAACACAAAACTCTGCTACGTTACTCTGATAAGATCACCTCCAACACATTCTTCTCTGATCGGTGCAAGATCAATTCTACTCCCATTCCTTTCGCCATCCTAGTGGCGTTCTAGCCTTGATAGTAATGTCTATGCTACCTTAGACTTCCACCGACAATCCTTCATCCGATGGCCATGCTAGTCATCATCACAACATGTTCTAGTCATACTCGGACACTGGATTTATCCATGCTTCCTTCTACAATTCTGACACCTATCAGGTGAGTCTTCTATCTTCTGTCAAGTGACAGCACACACTCTTTCTGGTTGCCCCATCAGTCTGCTAGGACCACTCTCGACCTCGATCTTTCTCTGACTGATTTCCATTTTTGCTTGAACTGGATCTATACCTCGACTCGAATGCAATGACTCGCTCTCGGATCACATCTCCACTCTGGATCTCAGCAAGTAAAGCGACAACAGCGGTTGCAACACTGACGGCGGTTCGATCCTGAGCCTCCTGGCTCATCCAATTCCCAAGGAACACTAGCATCAAAATGATCCTATCGAACTTAGGATCATTCGACGCTGCTACATTAGTACCAACCTACAGTGGTACTCTTACGCTCAAGCTAGCCAGAGCTAATACTCTGCCACAACCACCTCGGGTACCGACCTTTGTCAGTGCATTATCCCGAGTCACAGAGGACATTGTCCTCTTACTAGGAGTTCTCAGCTCCTGCTCGCTCATGATTCGTCTTTATGAAACCCGTCTTCCACATCCACACTTTGGATTAGAAGATGAGCGATCCTCACACAACAAACAATTCTAGCATTCGGCTAACACGAGACATGCACCAAAGCATGAATTTAAAGGCCTTTCCTACTAACTATCCCATGGTCAACGCTCCTTATCACTCCAATCTTCAACTTCGCTCCGATACCACTTAAACTGGATGTCACGCCCGATCCTTGGGCACGCACGCACATCATCCTCTTGGTCGATTTTAATATGCGATATCCCGGGACAATGTATCGCCGACCCTTTCAATTTTAAGCACATGCGGAAGCAGTTATAAATCCCCAGACAATAAAACAATGGGATAGAAAAGCAGGCTATATCTTTCATATTGAAATTTACAACCAAACCTTTATACATGGCATTAGACAGAGCACTTCACAAACTATTCACAACTTCAGAGTCTCACTCTATCTATGCATATACAAAGGGTTCACGAAGATATGGGATTTCAATCCTCATCTAAGTCATACTCGGGATCATCATGATCCTCCTCTGACTCCTCTTTACTCAGATCATTCTCTTCCTCTTTCACCTCAGGGTTCTCCTTCTCTGATTCCTCCTCCTTGGCTCCTCATCGAGGTCCTGAAATGTTTTTCCCCAAACTGGGATGAGACTACGTCTCAGCGAGTTCTACCCCACTAAGCCCGATTAGTAAACTATTATACTAAAGGCTGCCTAAACACGCATAGGTCAGAAGACGTACCTTAGCATCAGATCCCACCTGCAAGTCAGTGCAATTTACAATAGGCACTCAAGCAATCATATCACCGATCGATAATTCGATCAATCGATTCAGTCGACTACACGCCAACAAGACCACTCACGGTCATGTCCATTCATTTAATCATTTCACAACATCGGATCACATCATGATCAATCGACCTAGTCAATTACATGTCAGTTCGACCATTCCCCAGTCGTTTCCCTTATTCAGCTTCAAATCGTACTCACAACTTCGCAAGCCTAGACTACCAAATCTTGGCAACAAATTACGATCCCGAAGGACACGACCTATCTTTAGGTAGCAAATTACGGCCCAATGGGCGCGACCTTTAATAGGTGGCGGATTACGGCCTTATCGGGCGCGACCGTATCGGGTGGCAAATTACGGCCTTCTCGGGCGCGACCCATATCGGTGCGATTACGGCCTTCTCGGGCGCGACCCATATCGGGTGGCAAATTACGGCCTTATCGGGCGCGACCCATATCGGGTGGCGGATTACGGCCTTATCGGGCGCGACCGATCGGGTGGCAAATTACGGCCTTTTCGGGCGCGGCCAGGCTCCAAATTCGATGGCAAATCTCGGCCCAACTGGCATAGCCATACTTCGGCGGCTTCCGAGGTTTAACTCACAACCTCTCACAGTCAAATTCTAATTGAATGCCGACACTGATCAATCTTGGGATGAATCCCCACATACTCATCACTCACTCAATTTTCACACGATATTAACATGATGGATCTTAGCCAAGAGTATATTCAAATCACTCTCACAACTCTACTCACTTTACAACTCAACAAAGCATTATAAATGCTGAATAAACATACTTGGCCATTTACCAATCAATAATTTAATCTCAATCAATTTCAATCAATTTAGGGCAAATCCCTAAAATATCACAATTTATCCAATTCCATACCACGTGGAGCTCAAATAAATAAACGGACTGCGCCACGACGATCAGCACGAGATTTTCGGTCGTCGGCCATCAAAATCTTAATTTCCGAAAAATAAATAATTAATTAATTAATTTCGAAAATTAATTAATAATTATTAAAAATTCCATTTAGCTCAAAATAAAGCCAATTTAAATAAACGGGCTGCACCACGATCATCAGCATAATATTCTGGTCACTGGCCATCTCAACCTTAATTTCCGAAAAATAAATAATTAAATAATTAAATAATAAATTTCGTAAATTAAACAATTAACATTAAAATTCAATTTAGCTCAAATTAAAGCCCGATTAAATAAACGGACTTCACCACGGTCATCAGCATAATTTTCCGGTTCCAGACCATCTCCCTTGAATTTTCGGAAAATAAATAATTATTTAATTTAATTCCGAAAATTTATATTTAAATGCCAAAAATCCCACTTAGGCCCGAATCACCAAATTAAAGCCCACGAAGGGTCGGGAAAAATCCCGAGGCACTTCCAATAATTAGTAGACCACGTCTACTGCTAATTCTGCGCAATCAATTTATCTAAATCACATCACAATTGACTAATAAATGCTAATTTAATCTAATCTAACAACCTAAACATGATTAATTAAATCTAAACCAACCTTAAGCATAAATTAGCCACTAATCCTGGATTAGTGAGATTACTCACCAAATCACGCGCAAATCGGATCAATCCGACGGCGGCGACGCGAGGAACGATTGTTCCCAAAGCACGGCTCGGGTTCGGAGCCGGGAAACGGCCCAAAAGCGGGCCCGAAGTGCTGGATACCCACTCCGTGGGTCTGCTGGTCGGGGCCGAACGGGGCCGCTCCGGCGGCTAGGGCGGCGAGGGGAAGGCCGGCGGAGGGCGAGGGGGTCGCGGGGGAGGTCCGGCGGAGCTGGCGGTGGCCGGAGGCGGGCTGGTCGGTGGCTGGTCGGTGCGGACAGGGGCGAACGGGGCTGGTTCGCGCGGGAGAGGGACGCCTGAGCACGCACGAACGGCGGGACGGCGACGGGCGCGCGGGCGCGACGCGGCGGTGCGGCGGTGCGGGACGAGCGGCGAGCGGCTGGGGGGCGAGCGGTTCTGGTTCGGGCTTCTGGTTTCGCTTGCTGGACGCACGGAGGAAGAAAGAAGAAGAAGAAGAAAGAGAGAGAGAGAGAGAGAGAGAGAGAGAGAGAGAGAGAGAGAGAAAGGATAGGTATTGACCGGTCAAATGAAAAAAAAGAGAGAGGAAGTGGGCGGTGGGGAATTCGCACGAGGGGGAGGGGAGAGGAGAGAGAAAGAAAAGAGAGAAAAGAAAGAAAAGAAAAGAGAGGGAGAGAGAGGAAAAGAAAAGGAAATGCATAATTTTCTATTTCAATTTTCCTTTTTCTTTTCTTTTTCCTTTCTATTTTCTTTTGGTCTTCGATTTTTCCTCCGATAATTTCTTTCTTGAAATTTCGGACTCGGCCATAAATTGATAGATGATGAGACGGTCCTAAAAATGAATTGTGACACGCTCGGATATTCGATTCCCAAAACCGAATTAAATTTCATGATTAAAATCGACCGAACGTGATTTTAGTCCAATCCAACAAATTAGGTAGCTTTTAGGGATTTTACCGCGGATATATCCCTTAACGGCTTCACCCAATAAGTTAGTTAACTCGTGAGTGATCAGCTCAGAGAAAAAGGACCATAGGCACGCCGACGATATGCACATTTCATATGTTCAGGACGAGGTCGAAATTCGGGATGTCACACTGCCTCTCGCCTCTATCTACCTGAGCCAGCTCGCTCCAACTCTTGAAAACAAAAGCGAAGCCCAGTAGCAAACTGTGAGGTTTGCTGGACTTTTTTGAGCCCTTCCAAGCCTCCTTGGGTGTCACTGTAGGCCCGAGTCTTGCTCATCTTCACGTCGCCATCGCCGTGAACTGGTTTTTGCGCTTAGCCGGTGAGTTAACCTCCTAAACATTAATTAAGGGGTTAATTACTCTTAGAGGGGGTTAATTATGCTTAGGGAATGGTTATATTAGACTAAGTGAGATTCGTGTAATTAGTTAGCTTGTTTAGTTAATTAGATTAATTAGATGGGTCAATTAGGTGCTTAATTGATTTAATTAGTTAGTTTAGTAGGTTATTATGTAGCTAGATTGGTTAGAGTAATTTAATTAGTTCAATTAGGTAGTTAGATTAGCCTAGATAGATTAATTAGTGATTTATTTAATTATTTTGGAATTTATTCAATTACATGTAATTTATTTACTTACATGTAATTTATTTAATTATTTATTTATTTCTAAAAATTATACCGGGATAGCTGATTGCTAGAATTTCGTGCCGATCATTTGGTTTGTGCAATTGAGTGCTAATTTGTGCAATTTGATGCTAAGTGTTGATTTTTGAATTATTATTTCAAAAAAATGGAATTTTGGTATTTAATTAGAAAAATACCGGGTGTCGGTTTTTTACGCCAAAAATGTTTTAAGTACTATATAAAATCGTGAGATTTTTAAAAGAGAGAATATCACACTTTGTGGAACGATTTGACTTGTGGGACCACGCCCAATTATTTTACCGGGTGTTTTTAATATGAAGAAAATATGCCAAGTACATTATTTGAATTCGAGTCATTTGAGTGCAAAGCATGATATCCTTGGCCGAGATTGGATGTGCGTGTGATCGCTTTGAGAACCCGTCAACCGATAAAATGCACGGTACAAGTTTGTGATCGTTTTGTTAAAATGCATGAAAATACTTTGGAAACATGTGTATAAGCGCTTTCACAAAACGCATAGAAGAGCTAAAGGGGCTAATTATATTAATCTTGTACCGTGCTCCAAATTTGGTTCAAAAGTTTCTTCCGGTTCTGAGCATGAACGTCTGATGTCCTCATAGCAGTAGTTCTAGCGTTCTTCAAACTCTAGCCATAAATATCCGATGCCTTCTAGTAACACCGGTTCTGACGTTCTTGGATTCTTGACCACGAACGTCTGACATCTTCCGATAATACTGGCTCTGACGTTCTTTAGATGCAAAACGTCTGATCTCTTCGCAGGCTTTGACGTTCAAATCCAGCCCCACAAGAGTCGGGCTTCTAGTTCAGACACACCACCAATTCTCACGTTGAATAGAAGAGAGAAATTGAGAGGTCTCACAACTACAATTGTGCTAGCAATTGCTCTCGTGTGAGTGATTTTATTTATCAATATCAGCACTCTCAATTGTCGATTCTTGGTGATCTGCTCTATGTGTTACCCTTTATAACCAGTGCAGATCATATTTAAATCGGAGCATTAACTCTAAACTGTTCTAGAATTAATTTGATCGTAACTCCTGACAAACGTAAGTTCTAATACCATTATAGATACTAATTCGAGCATTAACTCTATAACTGTTACAAAGCATTATTCCAGATATTTATCTGTAACTATTACAAGTCTTTATTCTGGGTGTTAACTTTGTAACTGTTACAAATATTTAATTTGACCGTTACTTCTGAAACTGATTCAGAGCATTAACTAGTCATTAAACTGCCTATTTTTTTCTGAAACTATTTCAAATCATTAATGTGACCGTTAAATCTAAAACCGTTTCAGATCTTTAATTTAGCCATTTAGTCCGAAACTATTTCAGATCATTAATTTGGCTATCGATTCTAAACTCACTTTAGATCATTAACGCAACTATTAATTATGAACTCACTTCATATTATTAATTTGGTCACTGAATTTGAACACGTTTCAAATCTTAGATTTGGCCGTAGAGTCTGAAATTCACTTTAGACTTTGTAAACTTTGAAGCCCCTTAATCAGAACTTTTATTTCTAGCTTGACTCAATCTGATTGGCTCAATTGTAAACACATTTGCAATATTCTCTCTCGTTCAAATGTCATTCTAATTGGTTATGATGTATGACATCCTTAAGTTCATCACTAAGCTGACAGCAGGACCTGAGCTGACAGCAGGACCTGTACTAACATATTAGCACAACCAAGAGAACTGATTGTGCATATCAATATCCTATTCCTGCAAACCATGAGTGACATCTAGCAATATATCATGGTTACCAAAATAGTATGAAATGTTTTCAGAACATAATGAACTCGTCAGCTTTGGCGACCGTGTAATTCGATCATTCTGTCTCACCATGTCCCGATTGAACAAAGGCTATGGAACTATTGGTCAAGCCACAAATTCGATCATATGCTCAAATCTAATTGACATGTATTTCTTTGAAATATGAACCGTTCATTCTCAATGACAACCCCAGCCGATGATTTCAATACAATGTCACAATTAGATTGCATAGGACATTAATCTTGTATAACAAGAAGACAGCTTCCATATTGCGCACGCAAGTGCCTTCGTATGTGAACAAACTATGACCATCAAGTACAAAGATGGTTCGACGAAGCGTCAATATACGCACTTGTGAACCATAGCCATCCAACATACAAGTCAGCATCATGCCTAAGGTCTAAGGATCTTACACCTAACCAAAGCATGAACGATCAGACATTAATCCTGCTAAAAAGCTTCCATGTCGCCAATCGTTCTATGTATGTTACCTTCAATGAACTTGTCCAAAACAAGCATCTGTGTTCTAGGTCAAATATCACCATGCCCAATGACTTGTGACTCATCCCCTCAAGTATCCAATATTGAATGGTGAAGCTTGAGAACACACCAGTCTCAATAGGATCATTAATATCCTCTCAATGATCCATCAACCGGGAACTATTTAAAGATTCAGCATAACTGTAACATGTCACACATATTCTTAACACCTTAAGAATAGGTTCAGTCATACTTGATCTTATAAACTTCATTCATATAAATTGAACGATGAATGAAAAAATAAAAAACTTATTTACCATTAAATAATCCCTAACATGTAACTATTACATGGTTGCTTTAGGGCATACAGCTAACACCATGGTGCAAGGCCGGTCTCCTTGCTGGCTGTCCTCAATGGTGCCGCCACCATTGCTGAGGTCCACCTTTATGGTGGCGTTACTCTCCGCTATGTCAGCTTTCCAATCGCAACTACTCCTCTCTGGACTCCTGGTTCCTGCCTCGATTCGAGTCGTTGGACGAGATCTCCTCCTTCCCGCTAGACTTTGGAATCCGGAGGCTCGACCATGCCATCGGGAGCATCCATAACCTCAGCCCGGTGGTCTTGATTCTATTCCAAATCTATTCCTTAGAATAAAAAATTTACTAAATGGATTTCTATTCTTTTTTGGCTCCCAGGAATATTACCAAACAGGCCCTTAACATACATCCTAGGCCTTGACATGCTTATACTTAAAGATGGAAAGCCTTTGGGATGGAGAAGATGGTGGCTTAGCCTAAACCTCTTGCAATTTGGGGATTTGGTGACTTTTCATTGAGAAGAATTCATTGTGATGTACATCAAGGAACTGGATTAGATCAAAGGAGCTGAAAATTCAGAGAGCAAACATAACAATATGCTATATGTCACGTCCTGAACCCCGAGCGCATGAATATCCCTTGACGATCGATTAAAAATGCGACGTCCCAGGACACATCACCTACCCATTCTTTTTATCTTTCAATTAAACGCATGCGGAAGCAGTTAAAATAAATACCTAGTCAATAAACAAACAACAGGGATAGTAAAACATAGCAAATATTGCCGAAAACAACATATTTATTTATCCACCGTTACCCCTAGGAAGTTTAATAATTACAAGCCTTTTTATGGCCACTTCCTATCGATTATCTCAAAAACCTTCTAAGATTAGAGTTAACATAAACTTCACTCACGACAGGGTCAGCCAAAAAGATGTCGCATTTCACGCCCACCACAACCGCACCTGGCAATTCTCCACGCTACGGCCCTGAAAATAGTTAACAACAACGAGGTGAGATAAAATCTCAGCGAGTTAATAGCCTAAACCTCAATTAGAAAGCTGATTCGCCTTGGGGACACCTAAACACGCACCACATATAAACTTACATTGCATTGGCACACCTCTGCATAATAGCACATCTCACATGGCAACAATAGTGCAACATGCATAAATAACAATCAAAACACATACTAAAATTTCATACGCATTGTCAACACACGTGTTTCAATTATTACGACCCCTCGGGCCACGGCCAACACAAGAGTTAGTGGTCTTCCGGCATGATTGGACATCGTCCCACCCCATCAAACGCGGCATCATTTAGAACCCCCACCTAAACAGTATTTCATGAAGGAGTATCGGTTTTGCCTCAACCGCGACTTGGCATCCAATAAAAATCGAGCATCGCCCCTAAACTCCCGTTGAGTGATGGGTTCGATTAAATGACCACTCAAGCACACCATCAATCAAGCCAATTTTCATTGACGTTAATTAGTCAATAACACAATATTTCGTTTTCAAATAATAAACTTGGGCAATTTTTCATATTTAGAAATCCAGTAAAATATTTGTACGTGATCACGTATTTGAAAACAACTTGTCAAACTTTGCACACTTCTATTTTAAAACCCCATTGTTTTATTTAGCACGTAAAATTTGGCGTCCAAACCCAACACCTCATATTTTTCTATTTTCTTGCCCAAAAAATCCTTTTTGAAAATATTAAATAAAATTTACAATTGGGCAATCAATAGCACAACATCATACGTGCAAACAACATGCAAACAACCAAAATTATGCACAATCTCATCCAGGAAAACGAGTACAAAATTCTACTTAATGGCTAATCCGTCATTAATTATACTAATTGCGATTAATTAATTAAATCACGATTAATAAAACTAAACTCAATTAATTAATCTAACCACGATTAATTAACCTAATTGAAATTATTTAAACTAATTGCAATTAAATTTAATCTAAACCATCCTTAATCGCAATTAAGAATAAGCTAAGATTAACTAATACTAACCGCCATTAATTCTAAACTAACCACCCCTAGACGTAATCAACACCCTAATCCACGATTAGGAATTTAACTCACGGATTTTCTACGACGGTGAGCTCACGGTGACGGTGACGTAACGGCGTCGAGAACGTGACGCTCGTGGCTCGAACGAAGGCTTGACGGTGGTGGTGGTGGCGGCGGCAGCGGCAACGGCTCCTCAAGCTCACGGCCACCTAGGGTGGTTCGGCTTGGTGGTGGCCACGGTGGTGACTTGAGCGGATGGCAGTGGTGATGGCGAAGCAACAGCAGCACGAATGGCGTGAACGGGCGGCGGCAAGGGGCGGTGATGGTGGTGCGGCCAAAGGTGGTGGTGGTGATGGTGGCGTGGTGATGGAGATGAGGTGAAGATGATGATGGATGGTGAACGTTGGATGATGAAGGTGCTGACGTGATGATGGGGTGAGGGAAATGGGTGGTGGTGTGGTGGTGGTGAAGTGGTGGTAATCAACCGAAGAAGAAGGGGGGGGAAGAAATGGAGAGGGAAGGAGAATGGAGGGTGTTGACACCCGAAATTTTATCGTTTTTTTTTAACGTCCATTTAGTTTGCATATAAATGAAAAAAAAAAAAAGAAGAAAGAAAAAAAAAGAGATAGAAAGCCAAAAAAGATTAAAAAATGAATGAATGAAAACATTAAAAAAAAAGTGAAAATAAAAAAGAAAACAAAAAAAATGAAATGAAATGAAATGAAATGAAAAGAGAAAAAAAAATTAGAAATAAGGAAAACGAAAAAGAAAAAGGAGATAAAAATAAAAAAAAAAAAAATAGAAAAGGAAAGCGCACGGATTCGCGCTCAAGAGGGCTCTCTTTTTCGCTCGCTCTCTAGGGCTCTCTCTCTCTGAAATTTTGGCGCGCGGATTCTCTCTCAGGGGCTCTCTGCTCCCGCTCGCTCTCTCGCTCCTCTCAGAGGCTCTCTCTCAATCTCGCGACGCTCGCACTCTCTCTCGAAAGGGGATTCTCTCTGGCGAATCAGTTTCTCCTTCTTGATCGCCTTCGGTTCGAGGGATTTTGATCGATCTGAGCTCGATCAGTTAGGATTATCACCGGAGGTTTGATCGTTCTCTTGATCAGAGGTGACGACGGTCACCACAGCAACGACAGCAGCGAATCTGGTTCGACGGATCACCCTCGGAAATCGAAAACCGATGATCAAGTATCGCGAAGGGGTTCTCAATCACTCTCGGTTCTGGTGGTTCTGAAGGTTTCTCAGCAGATCTCTCTCGGTTTGGGGCGAAGATCGGCGACACCGGCGACTTCGGCCGCGGTGACGGCTTCCGATCGTCTTCTGGTTCTGCTTTTCCGATCTCACTGTTCTGGTTCTGGCTATCGCTCGCTCGCTCGATCGATCGAAGACCGGCGGTCGGGGATCGCACGTGAGCTCTCTTCCCCTCTCTTTCTCTCTTGATCCGATTAAGTTTTTAGGATCTGGTTCTATCTCCCATTCTCTCTCTCTGACCTCGCACATTTCTCTCACACCGGATCTGATCCACTGGAACGGCCGGTCAAGGACCTTAGAGTTCAAGGCTCAGATTCGCGCGGCCCGCTCGGATTGCAGATTAGGTAACTCCCCTGCAGCAACGGTGACAGCGTTGATGGCAGCGACGGCTTTGATCCTTCGCCGTTTCATTCAAGCTGAGCTTCAGATAGTGCGGTATTCCTTCTGAGGTAAGTTTCTTGATTGTTCCTTACTTACAGAGATTATGTCATGCATTCTTGAACTTTGCCAATCTGCGCCGTTTCTTGGCTCACTTCCAGAGAATATGTCATGAGTCAGATTTTGTGAAAGATGGCCTTTTCATTGTTCTTCAGAAATGAATAGATGAATGGCCATTTGTACTTATTTTGTCTGTCCCTGGATTGTATGAGATAGCTTGTCTTTAGTTTGCAAGTCTAGCAACCTATGCTGATAAGAACAAAAGGGTTTTGACAATGACCTCTACGATCCTTCTAAGCCTTGTAAGCTTTGAAATCTTTCAAGTGCGATTCTGATAAACCAGGTAAACTCATTCCCCTCTCTCCTGCTCTGTTGCAATGAAATGTGTAGAAGAATCATGTTCACGTAGTTCAGGTGTAATTCACTTAATATCTGAGCTGTAACTAGATGACTTGTGATGGTTCTGTGATTTTAATACTGATTTTAGAATGTTAGATGAAAACATGGCTTCATTCCCGTTCCATAGCTTGAGTTAATCATTTTGATTGTATGCGAAGTATTTGACGAAATACCTCAAAAGCATGAACGAGAAATAGATCATGATAATGTCAGATCTGGAAACGTGTTGATATGAAACATTTCTTAGAAGTTGATTTACCAAGTATATAGATCCGATACCACTCATTTTGCCATTGTTACTGAACCTATGTTGTTTATGGTGTTTTGTGTTCTGAATGACCTTTTGTACAAATGACCTGATACGAGTTGGTTGCTGTGGTTTTCTATGTTTGATGCCTTCATGAAAGTCGAAGATGGTTTGATTAGCTTTCTAACGAGCTATAGCACGTCCCGATCCGATATCATTAGCTATCTGAAATCTTCTTCGAAAGTTAGGAAGTAATTCTGGAAAATTGTTGTGTTCTGCTCTGATGTGGAAATTCGTATGCCTGTTTTGACTGATATACTTCGGTCCTTGGAATGAGCTGGTAGATGATGTTATTAGGACTTAATGTCTTCTAGATAATTGTAATAGGCATCTCAAGCTTTAAAATGACATATTGCATGCCTGAATCGACCATCATTTGCCATGTTTAACATTTTTTTTTTTCTAATCCATTCTGAAATCTGGAATTTGCCTTGGTCAGAAATGCATATTCTGTTTTTTGGGTGGGCCTGATTGTCTGCCACATTCCTACGATCTTTTAAGCATAGATTTTGAGGTTGATGATACAAAAAAAGTATATCGCGTGTGGAATGGTCTTGCTATATTGTTCTTTTTTTTTTAGCAAAGTTATGTTGTTTGATAATTGATATTAGATATCCACCATCAAACCAATTTCTAACACTAATCACTTTACCCAGTAGCTTATTTGTGTTCTACCGATCCAAGCTTTATGTGTTTTTGTTTGTAAAGATGTCCAGAGTTGTGTTGTTCTTTAGTATCGATATTTCTTTGCTTGCTGTTCATATGTCCTGGTGTGTGGAATTGTTTAGTTGTGTCATTGATGTGCTATTCGTTGTTCATGCTTTACTCTATAGAGTCCATATTGCTGATTTGAGTGTCTTGATTCTTTGGTATTAATCAAATCATGCAATCTGGGTTCAAGAGTAGATTCCTTCATAATAGTTGCAAGTTTCATGTCTTGAGATGACTACTCTCTTCTGATGTTTGCTTGACTGACTTGCCTAAGGGTTTGTTTTGAAATGCATTTGCTTGCTGGTTTTACAATCTGTCCTATAGAGTACTTCAAGGTTATCAGTGACATGCATTTTGTAAATGCTTGTTCAGAAGGGAAAGATGGACAGGATCACGAGACTTTTGGTTCAAATGTTATATTGATTTCTTGATTTGAGATACTGCTGTTGTGATTGTTGGACATGCTATATTTTTTTTCAGAATTGTTGGAGTTGATTCGATTAAGGAAATGCTGTCTTTTCTGTGGTTAGTTGCTGTTAGTTTTAAAAATGAGATAGTAGATGTGTCCAATTGCTTTCAATATGTTGTAGAATGCCGGTGTGACACGCTACGATGTTCTACTCCTGATTGACTTGTTTAGGTTCTTGAATTTTTAGAAGTTCACATGTTAAAAATTTTGAGAAGCTTCCTTGTGAAATTTGTTCTTCATATGCTGATCCATCTACCATAAAGATTCTAGGATGAGATAGCTATTGATTGTGCATTTATTGTGCCTATATTGAATGCCCAGTTTCTGTGATGGATGATTTGGTCGATGTATGTGCATGCTTTCTTGAATCTTTTAGAATATGATGCATACTAAATTTGATGATATGTAGCATGTCTCATTTGAAGATCATCTACTATGTAAAAACCATGCATCAAGTCGATATACCACAACTGAAATAGTCATGCATTTTGCTTCTTAGTTCCAAGTCACTTTGCAATGTTAATGACTTGTGTGACTTCTTTGCATTCTGATTTAGGGTTAAATGTTTACCCAAACCTTTTTTGCATTCAACCTTATGTCATGTGCAAGTTTCACATTTTTGTACATTGTCTAGGTGGTCTTACGAACCTTTAAACATGCATTGTATTTTGTCCTGTTTGTGACTTGAATTTGCTAAGATTCATGTTCATGTCTGATGCCTATGTCTATTCGTTATAATAATGGTTTCTATGCGTTGTCTTAGTCATATAAGATGAGGCAAGGGATCCTTGTTTCTTAGATTAGGTTTAGATTAAGACCCTGAAGATAGAGAAGGCGTGAAGGTGATGGAGGTCGATGTCCATTCCGATCATTGTTATGTACTATTTGTTTTCCCGACATATGTCTCGGGTCCCATGCATTGTATAAAACCCGACGAGTTGCGGGTTTCCTTTCTTCCCCAATTGTTTTCTCTTTTATATTTTTAGAATTACATGATTAGGCTTAACTGCTTTTCTTGATTGTTTACTTCATGTCTTGCAATTTCATTTTCATTGTTTGTTTTCCTTTCATTTCTTAGGAATAGAATAGAATGAAAGTAATCCACCACGCATGATCATTTAGTATAGAATTGACGATCCTGAAAATATAAAAAGAAATGCATGAACATGTTAGGAAAAACACAACATACTGTTTAGGTACCGAAAGGGCGCTAATAGCAATATTAGCGTAACCCAAGTCCCCGAACCTAGATATCTGGTTACGTAGGAATCGAGGGAACACTCCCGACCCTCGATTGGGTTTCTAGCCGACCCCCAAAATGAGGCTAGTGGCGACTCCTGTCTATTTTTTAGATTGTTAAATACCTAGATCGTATAAATAAACCCGCTGTCGCGCGGGGTACGAGCTTGGGAGAGCTCGTGATCTCGTGAGGAGACTCTCGTGATCAAAGTATCCCTAAACCCGACCTTTCCCCTCCTTGGACATCTCGAGGGGCGGCGAGATCGGGTCGCGACAGAGGGGATGGGGAAGAAAACGTGGGGGGAGAGAGGAAACGGGAAGTGGGCAGAGGGGGAAAAATCAGCAGAAGAGGAGGGAGGATGAGAGAGAGAAAAACAAAAACAAAATGGATTTTCAAGATATTTCCTAAAACCCATCGTACCATTCACCCCACTTGCCCCTAAAATCCTATGTGCCAAGCATTTTGTCCCCAAATATCTTCTTAATTCTAATTTCTTAAAAATAATAATTTTTGGTCCAAAAATTCCAATTTTGCCTCTTAATCCGAATTTCCATTTTTTTTTGTTTGATAATTCCTTTTTCCGAAAAAATTCGGACTCGTCAATAATTCGACGAACGATGAGACGACGTCCAATAATTAAATCTCGAAACCCTTGAAAGTTCAATACCCAAAATCGAATTAAATTTTGTGGTTAAAAAATCGATCGAATGCGATTTTAGTATGATCTAATCTATTGGGGAAATGAGCTGGAGAGAGAAAAACAAAAACAAAACGGATTTCTAAGATATTTCCAAAAGCTCATTATACCATTAACCCCACTTGCCCCTAAAACCCTCTATGCCAAGCATTTTATCCCCAAATATCTTGTTAATTCTAATTTCTTAAAAACAATAATTTTTTGTCCAAAAATTCCAATTTTGCCTCTTAATCCGAATTTCTTTTTTTTTTGTCCAATAATTCATTTTCCGAAAAATTTCAAACTCATCGATAATTTGACAAACAATAAAACGATGTCCAATAATTAAATCTCGAAACCCTTGAAAGTTCAATACCCAAAATCGAATTAAATTTCGTAGTTAAAAATCGATCGAACGCGACTTTAGTACGATCTAATCTATCGGGTAGCTTTTAGGTGTTCTCGCACGTTTGACCCGTAGTCGATAATATTCGACCCACATTTGTGCATTTTCAAATCGTGGACGACCCTCGGTTGTCATGCGTGACATCCCGATCTTCCAATTCTATTTTCAATAAATTGAGACGGGCATTTCATTAGCATGCATATAATTCTTTTTCTTGAGTCGACCACTCATGTGAAAACTAGTCTATCAGGTGAACCCGTTAAGAGATTCTATGCATCAGACTTAAGAATTTAACCAAGAAGCAATCTTTCGACTAAGCTAATCTGTAAGGGTCATTACGACACAAATTAAAAATCGATTAGAGACCGGAGATAGGTTGACTCGACAGAGGCATGTGATCAAGGGTAGGTGATTCCACCAAGTCGTACAATCCTTGTTGATCGGTATTGGGCCAGCTTTTCTGTCGATTGGGCACCCTATGTTCGTATTTGAAACCTTGAGATTACCCCGACAACCGAGAGTCCCCAATGTGTCAAAGATGTACATTGTGGCTTGAATTGATCAATCACAGGTTAAATGCATGAAAATTTCTAAAAACTACCCGGTAGATCAGAACGCGTTAATATCGGGCCAAAGTGAAATTAACTGTGAAATTGAAAGCGAATTCAGAAATTGGAAGTCCTGATGTGTCACAAACCATTTTAGGATCATTGACTCATTTTCGGAAGATTTTTCATGCAATTAGAATTCTTCAGCAAGTTAATCAAAGTATGGCTAATTTGGCTTGAGAAATTAGTAGGCCCGCTTTTGGTCGTGCTTTTGGGACTTAAGTTAGTTCTATGGACAAGTGAAGATGTGAATTGAAGTGTGGTGACATTGAATTAATTTTATGGACTTCAATTTAGTTCAAATTAGAAGAGAATTGAATGGAATTAATACAAGATTTCATGCCACGGCGGAAAATGAAATTGCAATCATTGGAATAAGTTGTGGGAGATTGGAGATAGTGGAGCGTGACATCATCAAGTGATGTCATGGTGGGGCTAGAGTGCCTAAGATCTTGACAAGTGGAGGGTAGATGTTGGCTCTCAAAAAGGTGGGACTTCCCATCAACCAATCTCCATCATCTTCAAGCTTTGCCCCTTGGAATTCGAAATGGGAGGAGGGAGAGAGAGGAACCGACCAGTTGCAGCCAGCCTGACGCCACCCTTCGTCCGCCTCCTTCGCCACTCGACGTTGCCGTTTGTTGCCGTCGCCACTCATCCGTGCGCGTCCGCGTGCCCACTCGCATCTACTCCTCCGTAGCAGGTCCTTGACCGTCGTTCCCTGTAGCTCCGTCGTCCTTTGTCTCTTAGCCGCTGCTCACCATTCGCCAGCCACTGTCGGGCTAGCTAGCTTCGCCGGAACCGCCGCCTCAGCCCACCTGACCAGCTGCTACCTTCACCACTCCTCCATTGCCGTTTCTGAGCAACCGATGCAACTGTGTCCAGCAAAATCAGTAGCCGGAGTTCCAGCCCTAGCCGGATCTTCAAGGCCCGTTTTGGGTGCCTTCCGGTCCTCCGTTGGTGTTGTTTCGTGTAGATTTGTCAACGGCATCGCCATGCTCTTCGCCGGAGAATCGTCGAAAAGCGATTCCGGTGAGTTTAGCTCACTAAATATTGATTAGAGGGTTAATAATGCCTTAAGTGTGTTTAGCTTAGGTTGATTGAGATTAGGTTGTAGATAGATTTAATTAAATGTGGATTAGATTAGGGGGTGTGATTTAATTAAAGTATGTTTAATTAGGGTTAAATGGTTGTTTATATTAGAATAACCCGTGATTAGACATAAATGTTTTACTTTTGATTTAATTAAATATTTCGAAATTTTTTATTAATTTAATAATATATTACTGTTCGAAATTATTAAAATATTATTAATTAATTAAATTCGAAATAAAAATAATTATTTAATAAATTCGAAAATTATTTCGGGGCCTTATTTCCTCGAATTTCGCTCCGATCGCTTTGTGTGCTCAGATTTTGAATATGATGATTGGATAATGCAAATTGAATGTTGATTGTGAAAAATAGATATTATTATTTTAATGGGAGCATTTGAGTGAAATGCAAAGTGTTCAGGGGTCAGTATTGAATTGTCGTGTGTTAGTTGAAAGACTCGGTCGTAGTAGTGGCTAGGCCAACTGGACCTTTATTCCTTTAGAAACGCCGTCAACATAATGACAAGGCTCGGGTCGTAGTAGAGGCTAGGTCAACTGGGCCTATGCTCCTTCGGGAACGCCGTCGACGTAGTAACGAAGCCGCGCTTCAAGGTGAGGAGGCGATGCCTAGCTATATGCCAATAGATAGCCAAACTGCGAGTAGGCTATGCCCTTGTGTGGCAATGAGTAATAATTGGAACGTTTGCTGTGATTGTGAATTATGTGAAATTGATTGTGTTCCAGTGGTTTAAGTTCTTATTACTACTTGTGATTAAGTGATACGAACTATACTAACCTGCAGAAAGAAAATAAGACGAGGTAAGTCTTCTGTGTTGTGTGGCTAGGCCACTCTTGGGCATATTTTCTTTCTAATAGGGGTTTAGGAGGGGTGAACTTGCTTAGATAATGTCTCACCCCGTTGTAGGAAAAATATTACAGGTCCCTAGATGGCGGAGCGTCACGTGCGGTATGGGGTCCCACAGACGATGGATTTTGAGTTTACCTATATCCCTATTCCTGGGACTACCCTAACGCAAGAGTTGGTTGAGTCCGTGGTTTGGGTCAATGAGGGACTACTTGAGTTGGTTCCTCATCGATACAAGGCATGGTTCATTGGCTTCCATCAAGGGGGTCGGGAGGGTCCATTGCAAGGTTTTGACGACCTCCTGTCGGGACTGGGGAGTGGGAGGCTGCACACCCTATGGACCTGGACACCCCTGATGGTGTTGTGACAGATCCGGAGCCCCCGGTGGCCATGGAGGAGGACCCATCTTCTCCGGAGACTGTGGAGTCGGATGTGGGATCAGCGAGCGAGTCCGACTAGTAGTCTTAGGATCGTTCCTTCTTTTGGTAGACCGATCTTTTGTACAGGCTAACCCTTTTTGATGCACATAAACTCTGACCCTTTTTGGTGTATATGTAAACTCTGGTGCGAGTATATATGAAAGTATGTTGGTTTGTCTTTGAATTGGTTTTTCCTACTATCCTATCCCGTGTGTTTTTGTCAGGAGTTTTATAATACGTTCCGCTTGCACAATAAATAAATTAATGGGGTCGGCAACACTACTCTGGAATGTCACATTTGCATGGCCATGGTGGATTGTTCACGTATCTCGGGGTTCAGGGCATGACATCATGTAATCGTCAGGGTTCAATTATGTACCTTGAATATAATATCAATAGAAAATCGATTTATTGTCGTTCAACGTGAATATCATAATCATGCATAATCACTCACGAATCGACTACGCACTTCCATTGAATCAATTTATATCCGTTCGCTAATTGATTTATGCAGTGTAGTATTGACCATTGCCGATCCTTATGGTCAAGCGGTCTATTCCTGATCAAATTATCTAGTCTTTTGCGTTTTAGCCATTTACGGCCTCACCTAATAGATTAGTTAACTCGTAAGTAATTAATTCAGTAATTATAAGTGCGTCGACAAAATAACCATTTCACATATTTCGAAATGGGGGCCAAATTTCGAAATATCACACTATCACTCTGGATTGCATTTGCTATTGCTAAGGAGCTATCAATCCAAAGTATTGGTTCTTTTCTTTTCCATCCCAACATTCGAGGGCAAAGTTATAGTTTTACAGGTGAATGTATACCCGACGGCCGACCAGAGAGTATGCTATGGCCAGCATGTTTGATGGACCAGACGGTCAACACTCATTTGATAAGATTCATCTCACTATTGCATGGGAGATTTTCTCAGCAGGGTAAAACAGAGACACCCTTTTACCGGAGAAGCTGTCATCTTGAATCAAGATTCAATCGTTAGATGGTTCGGTATGGAAACTCTAAAGCAAATCGCCAACATTTCATTGGCATTATGTAGAGAGCCCTTTCTTTTTGCAAGCACTGCTATATTCAAGTACAACAGCTCAGTCTTTATCGCACTGAAGTCTCAGCAATGTGTAGAATCAGGCATAATTGAGATCAACCAGCCATCAGAAGTGCATAACTGTGGTACTAGGGAAAAGAATGGATAAAAATGGTTACCCTTTTGGGGACTAGTTTACCTCCAAATAGTTACCTCTTCTGTTTTCTCCTCCGATATCACCAATCTGTCATTGCTCAAAGTGTCGCTTATGCTGCATTAGAAGATAACGAGGCATTGAGCACATTGACGACATTGAGCTCCATATCTGTTAGCGCTGACGGTTTTTTGAATGCATCCTTGAAAGAGGCTGCATTGTCTCTGTATAATGCTTCGCTACTATTTTGTGCCTCTCATTACTGAAATTCAACATGATGTATTCCTTTAGTCAACTTCTGGCTTTCAGGCCTGGTGAGTGTTGTTATCAGTAGTTGCAAGGATTTATTACTTTTTTCGAATGCAACCACAATAATGCCACTCCTAACATTTCTCTGAATTTTGGTTGCAGCTCCTAAAACTTCAGGGATCGTGCTGGATTTCTGAGGCAAGCTTCCGATGAGCTTCAAATTCTAGAGGCATGTCAACTCCTTCATGTAAGGGGTGCTCATTGCATTAATTTCTTCAAGCCAAGTTACAGAGCTCTTATATTCTATGGAAACGGGGTTCATCGAGAAACTGAAAATTTTGTATATTAAGCATCTTGCCCCTCTGTCTCACATGGAAACCTTTATTAAAGCCATGCGATTATCCTTGCAAGAACTTCTGTAATGGTCATCACTTCTAACTGCCTGCGATCTGGATATAAAAAATAAAAAGATCCTACCTTTCCAACATTATAAACTTAGCTGAACAAATAATGCTCACCTCTATCTTCTGCAACATAGAAAGAAGAACAAAGCGACTACTTCCATCGCTCACCAGTCTCTACCCATCTCGTCTTCATGCGGTGTGGGGTGAATATTCATCGCATTGTCCTATGCACTGGTCTCGCCATAGAATAGGGACTGCATGCTCTCATGGGCATCAGTGAAGTCGTTTACTCGATTGATTTTTTGTACCGTTACAAGCAGTTTCATGAATTGGCAGCAGAAACATTCTACCTGATGGCCATCACATTCGACAAGCTCGGATGACCAGAGGAAAGAGAGAGCAAGCCGCATCATCCTTCCAGAAACACATCAAGGCATTCGTAAACATCACTGACGAGGAAGATCCTCTCTTAAAATGAGTGCAGAGGAAACAACAGTTGCAGAGTTGATTAGAAGAAATATGCGATACAGTAGTAAGGTTGTATATTATCTGGATGAGGTATGCATAACACATTTTCTTGTTCATCTGTTGTATTGGCTTGCTAGCATTTAAGGGGGTGTTTGTTTGTATTTTTTTTTTTTTGTTTATGAACAAAAATCCTGTTTTCTTGTTCCGGGGAACAAAAAAAGAAAGAACGCGTTTGTTTGCATTTTTGTTCCAAATCTATTTTTTTTTTTTTTCGGGAACAAATTTGAAACAAAAACAAGAAACAAAAAAAACTTGTTTCTTGTTTTTAAAACACTATCAAGAAACAATTTTTCTCTCTCTTCTATTTTTCTTCTCTTTCTTTCTTCTTATTTTCTTCTTCTTTTTTCTTTGGCCAGTCACCAACAATGCCGTCAAGGGCCGGTGACCTCGCCGGAGCGTTGCCGGCCCTCGGGCGAGGCTCGGCCTCGCCGGGCCACCACTAGGTCGGTGTCACTTGGCGGTGGCCCGGTGAGGCCGAGCCTCGTCGTGGCCGGGCGAGCTCGGCCCACCGGATTCGGGCGAGCCCGAGCTCGCCCAACCAAGGCGAGGCCGAGCCTCGCGTTGGTTGGTGACGCTCGGCCTTGCCTTGGCCGGGCAAGCTTGGGCTCACCCGGATCCGCCACCGCCCGGCGGTGGCCTCGCCGGATCTGGGTGAGCAGCCGGCGATGCTCGGCCTCGCCTTGGCTAGGTGAGCTCGGGCTCGCCCAAATCCGGCGCCGCTTGGCGGTGGCTTGACAAGGTTCGGCCGCATTTGGATTTGGGCGAGCTCAAGCTCGCCCGGCCAAGGCGAGGCCGAGTCTCCCGTTGGCCGGCAACACTCGGCCTCGCTTTGGTTGGGTGAGCTCCAACTCGCCCATATCCGGTGAGGCCAAGCTCGCCGTGGTTGGGTGAGGCCGCCAGCCCTCGTCGGCCGGTCGCCGGCCATGGCCGAGGCCGGTGACAGGCCACAAGGAAGAAAAAAAGAAAAAGAAAGAAAAAAATGAAAAATAAAATAAAAATATTAAAAAGTTAAAAGAAACAAAAAAAGAACGCAAATTTACCAAACATATTTCTATTCTTTTTTATTTATTCCAAGAACAAGTTTACTAAACGTGTTTTTCTGGTCAAAAATTATTTCTCAAAACAGAAATAATTTTTTCTTTTTTTTTTTTTTTGGTAAAGGGAAATAGTTTTTTCTATTTATGTTCTTAGGAACAATTTTTTAACAGAAATGTTACCAAACACATTCTAAGTAACTGTGGAATAGCACCATGAATTACACAGAGAATCATGTTAAATCTTGGCAGTTTGAAAAATCAACTCATTTAATTCTTGGAAACGTGATATGCAGAGAAATGGTTTCTTTTACCAAATGAAAGAATATTTACTAGTCAGTACTTCTCTCTCTTTTGCTTATGTTTTCATGCCTAATGGCTTAACACTGCAGTCCACGCATCCGAAGTTTTAAGAATCAAAATTGGACTTAGTAAATGTTCGGTAATAAAGTCTCAATCTGTGAAGATTGCCCATTAGATTGGTAAACGTGTGGACAGGACATATTTTAGCATGTGTAAAAGATCACCCAAATACCACACGACATATTTTGCTCATGTCGGCTCCGAAGAGTGTGCTTTGTGTCGTGCTGTGCATTTTAGTTTGGTTAAACAAAAGTTATGATAAAAATGATGCAAAAGAGAGAAATTGTGGAATTTCAGTATATTTCAGTGCTAAATAAATTTTAATGGATGACCATCTAAGATAATATATCAATCGATATACATAATCAAAGTGAGATATACAAGCAATCACTAGAAATGCAAACAATAAGAAAAGAAATATCTTGATTAAATCTTAGGGTGTATTTGGCAATCATTATATTTCCAAGAATAATTTATGCTCGTAAATATTTTTTAAAATTTTTTTTATCTAGACAAGTTTATGATCATTTGAAAACATTTGATAACTAGACAAAATTTATATTTCCGAAACATAAATACGTTTGGTACGAGTCTCAAATTTTTTTGTGATTTAGAATTTCTTTTAACTTTTAAATAATTTTATTACATTTTTCTCTTTTTTTTTTTTTTCTTTTTCCTTTTCTCCTTCTTTCTTTCATCGGTGGCGACTGACTTAGTGATGACTGGCAACCAGCCAAACAAGAGCCTGCGGCCTTGTCAGTTGAGCCTCAGCTAGCTACTAGCAAGACTTGCCTTCACCTAGCCACCGCGATGGTGCTGTCGCCCAGTCATAGCAAGGCTGACCTCACAGTGGCTAGGTGAGGTGGAGTCTCACTAGTGGCTGGGTGAGCATGGCGTCACCAAATTTGGGTGAGGTTGGCAAAGCCGAGCTCGCCTAGCTGCTAGCAAAGCTTAGTTGCCAGCCATCGTCGAGACTAGCAATTGGTGAAAGGAAGAAGAAGAAAAAGAAAAGAAAAGAAAAAAATAAGTGGGCTTGATTCTGGAGTTTATTTCTAAGAACAAATTTGTTTTCAAAAAAAAAAAGTTATCAAATGGATTTTTTTTTTTTTGATGACCAGAACCCCGTATAACCTATAGCAGCGGTGGCCAAGAAACCAAAGGGCGACACTAATGCGGAAGACCCACCACCCTGACGTCACACTTAAGATACCAAGTACCTCATTTGGGTTTCAAACTCCTCACATTTGGACAAAAATCAACAGAGCCACCACGGCTGGTGATTTATCAAACGGATTTGTGTTCAATTTTTTTTTTTTTCTGTTTCAGATAATAAAAGAATAAAATTAGGTATACACGTTTGACGGCTTATCAGATAGAGCCTAATGTGAACAAAATATCATAAAAAATTATCATAGCAATCTCTTTTCGAATTTTTCCAATCATAGCTTATCTCTCAACGGGTCATGATGTTCTAAATCCCGTAGTTTCCGCGTGAAATGCGAAGCTAAAGATCGTCCTTACCCGAGTGGAAAATTCGTGCTTGGACAAATTTCACACCAACGGGGTTTTCTTTAATCCAAAACACGGGTCGAGGCACGATCTAATTTCATTCCCACGCGTAACGCGGGTATGTCGAATGTCCCCATTGTCCTCATTTCCCAGATCGGTGGAGATGCTCCACAACCTTTTTTTGTCTTTTTGGTCGAAGAGATCTTCAACAACAAGTCTACCTCGAAAGGACGCGCCTGTCAATCTCGACCGTCAGCCTTCGAGATTTCCGCCTCCGCCCCAAAAAATAGGGTGGGCCGTCCGCGTCGATCCTCCGACCGGTCAGCCAATGCAGAGTTTCAGTTCCACTTGACTGCTTCGACTTATAGTAATCCGGACGACACGTCACCTGCCCACTCCCCTACGCCAACCCCTTCCCTTCTTACCGTGAACCTTATCTTCCTCGATAGCCTCGCCACGTCTTTCTATATTTTCCTCCCACCTCACGTGCTCCGCCTCGCCCCCGCTCTCCCTCCTCTCACCTCTCGCCACGTGTCCCCCCGCCCTTCCTTATATTCTCCTCCATCCCACCCCCAGTCCGTCTCCACGGTCCCCGTTAACCGAGCAAACCACCGGCGGCTCGCTTCGGCAAAAGTAAAACCATGGGCAAGCAGAACGACGGGGGCGTCGCCACGGGCTCCGACGAGTTCAAGCTCGTCGGCTTCTCCAACTTCGTCCGGTCCAACCCCCGGTCCGACCGCTTCCCCGTCCGCCGCTTCCACCACGTCGAGTTCTGGTGCACCGACGCCACCAACGTCTCCCGCCGCTTCGCCTGGGGCCTCGGCATGCCCGTCGTCGCCAAGTCCGACCTCTCCACCGGCAACGCCACCCACGCCTCCTACCTCTGCCGCTCCGGCGACCTCTGCTTCCTCTTCACCGCCCCCTACTCCCCCTCCATCGCCGCCTCCGAAGGCCTCGACCCCTCCTCCACCGCCTCCCTCCCCTCCTTCTCCTACTCCGACTGCGTCGCCTTCGCCGCCAAGCACGGGCTCGGCGTCCGCGCCGTCGCCGTCGAGGTCGAGGACGCCGACGCCGCCTTCCGCACCAGCGTCGCCCACGGCGCCAGGCCGGCCTCCCCGCCGGTCGTCCTCGATGGCCGCGCCGCCGTCGCCGAGGTCCACCTCTACGGCGACGTCGTCCTCCGCTACGTCAGCTACAAAACCCCGGCCTCCGATCGCGGCGACTCCTCTCCGGACTCCTGGTTCCTGCCTCGGTTCGAGCCGACGGACGAGATCTCCTCCTTCCCACTGGAATTCGGAATCCGGAGGCTCGACCACGCCGTTGGGAACGTCCCCGAGCTCGGCCCGGCGATCTCGTACGTGAAGCGGTTCACCGGCTTCCACGAGTTCGCGGAGTTCACCAAGGACGACGTCGGGACCGGGGACAGCGGGCTCAACTCGCTCGTGCTGGCGAACAACGACGAGACGGTCCTCCTGCCTATGAACGAGCCGGTGTTCGGGACCAAGAGGAAGAGCCAAATCCAGACCTACCTCGAGCACAACGAGGGCGCAGGGCTGCAGCACCTGGCGCTGACGAGCGAGGACATCTTCCGGACGCTGAGGGAGATGAGGAAGCGGAGCAGCGTGGGCGGGTTCGAGTTCATGCCGTCGCCGCCGCCCACGTACTACCGGAACCTGAAGGCCCGGGCCGGGGACGTGCTGACGGACGAGCAGATCAAGGAGTGCGAGGAGCTGGGGATTCTGGTGGACAGGGACGATCAGGGGACGCTGCTCCAGATCTTCACCAAGCCCGTGGGTGACAGGTATGTGATCTCGATTTCAGGCAGGCTCTCTCCTTTGAGTCTTCGCCAAAGTTAATTTCTTTAGCTATGGGCATGTGAACCTTTGAATTGAGGATGGATCGTGGATTGGATATGGTTTAAGGGTACAAAACATGGGTTTGTCGATCATTGACGAGACAATAGACTACATTTCGAAAACAGCATGTATGCACTTGATAGAACAGACTCTCGATTACATCAGTTAATGAAGTCGCTCAAGGCCCCACTTTTTCCTTGGATTTAGGTTGAATTTGTTACTATAATTTGATGTCAGGAGCAGAAAGTTGCCATAGATTTTGGTTTCGAGTGAAAGCCAACTTGGGTAAATAGTGTGTAGCAGTGAATTTCTAAGTCCAAAGTATGTGTTGGTCCTCCTCTGATGCTGTTCATCTGGTTTCTCTTGCTGCCTGACCTTGCAGGCCGACCATATTCATTGAGATCATACAGAGAGTGGGGTGCATGCTCACGGACGATCACGGGAAACAGTATCAGAAGGGCGGGTGCGGAGGGTTTGGGAAGGGCAACTTCTCGGAGCTTTTCAAGTCCATCGAGGAGTATGAGAAGACGCTTGAGGCACGGCGAGTCTCGGAGCCGGCCTCCGCCTGAATGGATGCATTTGGCCATTTGTTTACCTAAGCCTGGGTTTCTAGTGGCAAGCATAGTTTGTCATTGTATACTTTTGGGGCCAGCTCCGCCTGAATGAATGCATTTGGCCATTTGTTTACCTAAGCCTGGGTTTCTAGTGGTAAGCATAGTTTGTCATTGTATACTTTTGAGTGCTAATTATAGTGGAATAAAACACTTTGCCAATGAATTTGGGGTGCGATTGTGCTTCTCTGATGAACGATAACGGAAAGTTCTCTAATCATCAAATGGGAGAGTGCACGACATGGCATGAGCCAGCAAGGAAGGATGAATTTTGTGCACAAATCGATAATGACGGTTCCCTTCGTTGTTTTCTCTATCTTAGACCATATACAATTGGCCTTTCCACGTCACGATAGCGACTCCAATCACCACTGGGGCCATTCAAGTCGTCGTCTAAGTTATTTAGGAGCTTGCCAGAACTTGTATCACTTTCGAGATGTATGATTTAAGACCAACAATCTGGCTATTGGCAGAATTTGCATAGCAAAGCAATTCATGCGGACCCAATCAGGGCGGACATGAGTATCATGACGACAGCTCGCATGCCCTTTGCCCATGAACTGTTTTCCACCTTATAGTATTTATGATACCCTAACTCTTGCGGTGTGCTGTGTGACAACAATCCTAACTACTTCAAACTCCAATCAGAAGAATCGCTTTCTAGGCAAAGCCAGTTGATTGTTGAAGGTAGAGATCATCTCTCTCTCTCTCTCTCTCTCTCTCTTACTTATCCGTAGAGACAGAATTTTAGCAAATTATGAAAACACAGAAATCGAACAGCATACAATGGTATCCTCCCAGAATGCAAACTCACATAGCCTTGAAAATGGGGCATCACAACTTACGCTGGCAAGCAAGATAATATTGCCATACTATAGTCCCCTGCGTGGTAAGGACGACATGCTCGCACGAAACGTGAGGTGTCCGGCGACGACTGAAGGAAGCACCCATAGTAGAAGAGGAATCGGTGAAATGGAACAGTGGCTACCTGGGGAGCAAAATTAGCGGATAAAAAACATGGAAAGGTTCGAAAAAAATCAAATAATTCAAAAGTACTTACTTTCTTACGAAATTAACGACAAGTTATATCCGGAGCAGTTCCCGGCGTACAATGGATAACACACTCCAGCATCAACAAAGTAACATTCATGGTATATCAGGACATCCCAAACTTCAGAATTAAGCGTGATCTCAAGAGTTTCTGGTCTATCACGTTAGCTACCCTTCACAAGAAAAACAATTGGCCATTGAGTCATTTCATCGACGAGGTCATAGCAAAGCTCTCAACAATTATTTATGAAAACACTTCAAGATGTAATTATCGACATGGACCCCGCACTATTAACATGGAAAAACCCGCTCGACTTCGCGGTACCATCAATCCGCTCGAAACCCATCTGTGAGACCAATGTAACTAGTGAAACCCTAATTGATACTCTAAAAGCATGAATATAATCATATTGCGGAGAAGGAACACACTGACAAGTGCAACTTGTTACGGTCGATTGCCTAACAAATAGGAAGCATTTTGTTAAAGATCTATTTTGTAAATCCAATTAGATTGGCTAATTGCGCCGTCCCTGCCAAGTCTTGACATTAAAGCTGCAGTGCTACTAAAAAAATTCGCTTTATGGAATTTCAAAGTGGCGAAGTTTAAATGCAATCATAATGTGTATATATAGTTGGCCAAAAAAATGAAGACAAAACAACAAGAGAAAAAAAGGAAGACAGAATAAGTAATGAAGAAACAGGTATGCAATTTTACTTTTGCATTTAAGAAATATCTCAATCTTTCAAAGGATCCCAAAAAATGCATGAAAGTTCACCTAAAAATGGTCCCAAAAAGTTACTGCTGGTACACAGACATAGAGCCATTAGTTAATTTCTATCATAGAGATGGGGCAATGCGTCTGTATATTGCTTGAAATGTCTGCCCACCGTTCCTGGCAACCTTCTGGCCTTCCTCGGTCGCACTGGTCAATAGCTTCACCACTGGATCGTTCTCGAGTTCTTCCTCCGTCAATGCCTCGAACATAGGGTGGTTTTCCAAACAGCCCTTCATCCATTCACCAAGTTCTTCAACATCTGTGATAGTGTAAATTATGCCCCCAACAGCCAGAGTATATGCATACTCGTCTAACAAGTGAGGGCTAATCACCCTGCGACGGTGATTTTTCTCTTTGAAATGAGGATCCGGAAATAGGAAGAACATCTTTGTCAGTTGTCCTTTCTCAAAATAGTTAGGAATGTACTTCATAGAGTTGGTCCGTACTACTGAGATATTTTGGTATTGACTGGGATTGGTCGTCCTCAATGCAGAAATGCGCTCCTTCACATATTCAGTCACCTTGTCCCTAATTTCCATCCCAATCATGAGTTTGTCGGGAAATAGGGTTGAAAGAGCAACTAGTAGCCCTCCAAAGCCACAGCCAATGTCAGCAAACTGAATCCTTTTGGGATTATCATCATCAGATGAAGCAGGGAACAACTGAGGGTAATGAAGAGAATAATCAAATTGACTTGGGGAGAGTGGAACAGGAAAGTGCGAATCACTCAGTGGATTGCTGTGAGCTCGTGCTCGGTAGAACCGCTTCCTAGGCAAGCCAGTTGATTTGTTGAAGGTAGATGTCGTCTCTTTCTCTATCATGTCTCTTATCTGTAGAGACATATTGTTAGCAAAACGATAATCATATGGTGAAGGAACCGAAAACACAGATAACAAATGGCATTTGGTTGTCATCCTCTATGATGATTTACTTTCAAAAAACAACTCACATAGCCTAGAAGGGGGTGCATCATAGCAGACAATGGCAAGTGAGATATTATTGCCATACCTACTATTGTCCTCTGCATGGAAGTGACAACATTCTAGCAACTAGCCAAAGTGCAAAATAAATATGACTGAGGCAAAGATCATGATTATCCACAAAATGTGAAGGTGTCTGTGAGGGCTCCAGCGGTGCCGATATAGAGTTTACATGGCCGAAAATCAATACAAGTTATAAAAGTCAAAGTAACATCCAATGCATATCCAACCACAATATTATAAACATCCCATGGTGAAAGTTGTGCTTCCATTAGGCTCAACTAAAAACTGCCATATGGCCATTTACTGTGGACTTTGAAATTGTTCAGTCAATTTTTTAAGATTATGCCCTTGTCTAGCAACATTTCTTAGGAAAATTCTTGGTGGTCGCCTTCATGGTATTTTAGTTTATATTAACTCTGCAGACAAGCACTTAGATCATCTTCTTCAGGCTTGCATGACTCTTAGAGCAAGAAAGTTGCTCGTCAACCTATAAAAATGCATGCCTATGGAACCTAAACTGCTTATTGAATGAGATAGAAGTTCCAAAATTATAAGGAAAAGCTACAACAACAGCACAATTTGAGCATCCCAACTAAAAGCGTGTCTCCTCCAGTTCAGCTATATAAAATCATCACAAATCAAGTGACCTCCATAATAAGGTCTGGCAAATCTACTAGTGTCACAACCTTTAATGCAAAGCTCTCGAAAATCGAATGCCACATGTGTTCGTCCATGAGCATGCTCATCTCGTCAAACAGAAAGCTCTCTTCATGCTTAATTTCATTTAGAACCTTAATAGATTTCATATGATTCATTAGCATTTCAACATCCTACAGTAAACCACTATTCACAAGAATCCCCTAATATCAACAAAACAGCTCATCTGACAACTGCAATCATCTGTTTTGCGACCCATCATGCCTGCAATAAGCTTGCCTCTAGCGTAGACTAAAACCCACGTTCTCATGAGCCTAGATAGTACCAGAAGGTATAAGAAACTCCATACTAAACCAGGCACTATGATCATCACCAACAACACTGTATAAAGGCAATCGACCAAAGGAAGCACTCATAAGAGATGCAAAGTCAGCTGAAAGCCAATGGTAGGGGGGCAAATTAAGAAAAGCAAAACATTGAAGAAAGACCAAACATTGCGAGATTGCCTTCTTAGGAAATCAAAGACTTTCATTGAGAGCACTTCCCAGAGTAAGACAGGACGCACACGCGGGCATCAAACGTTTGTGGACAATCAAGTTAGCTTCACTTCAAAAGAAAATATTTGGAGAATCGAGCTTTCCCATTCCCCAAAACGCAACAGTTCCATTGAGGCATTTCGTCGAGCAGGACGTAGCAAATCTCACAACTACTTTATATGCCAAAAAAAGGCACATAAAAACCACAAACCAGCTTAACATTCCTTACGCAGAACTACCGCAATCAGCCATATCATCACATCAAAAAACAAAAAAAAAAACATGGAAGTGCCCAAAGTCCCCCAGATCGCCGCATCACACAAACCCAAACTCGGGCCGGTTCGGAACAAGGTGAAAAAATAGATACCTGGAAGGTGATGATTCGACGAACGGGGGCGTGACTTCGCGCGCGACGCAGCAGCGAGCGAGAAGCGAACTCGATCTCTAGAAGACGGAGGACGCGGTTTTCTGATAGGCGAGCTCGCCGTAGGACGATGGCGGCAGGGCTGAGAAATTATTAAAGACGGTGGCTTAATAGGACGCCGTGGCGTAGCAGTGCCCGGAAGGAAGTGACAACCAACGAGGTTTCTTTTGGTAACGAGCTTTTTTTTTTATTTTTTAAGGAAAGTTTCAAATAAGAACATAAAATATCACTATTTTATCAAATAAAAGCTTAAAATAAGTATTATTTCGAATAAGAATCCGAAATAACTTTATTTTCTCAAATAATAGCCTAAAATAAATATTGTTTCAAATAAAAGCTTGAAATACATATATCAATTTCAAATAAGAGCTCGAACTCATCAAATATGAAGGGTAATTTCATCTTTTTAATTTTTTTAAATTTTTCTCTTTTCCTCTCTTTTTTATTTTTTTTCTTTTTAAAAAATAAAAAACTTTATAAAAAAAAGAAAAAACATGGCTGCCCATGGTCGATGGGACAACAGTGAAGGCTAACGGGTTCACCAGCACCTAGTGGAGGGCCGGTGACCTTGTGTGACCAAAAATGAGGGCTAGCAAGCCCTTGCTTGGGCGGGCAATGGTGAGGCTGCCAGGCAAGGGCCACCCTCGTTTGACCCTAGTGAGGGCAAATTTCGCTAGGCATCAACAGTCTGTCCAAGGAAGGGAGGAGGAAAAAAGAAAAAAATGATGAAAAAAATCAAAAAAATTTTAAAATATAGTTACAATTTTCTTGACCAAAATACCCCTTCTCCGATGGCTAGAAAAGTCAATGTCGACCAAAAGCCCTTATTTGAGATAATTCAGTCAATTCAAGCTCTTATTTAATATAATGTTCATCTGAACAATTTTTTGATAAAATTAAGATACTTTAGGCCTTTTTTGAATTTTTTTTAAATTAGCAAATTTCGCCATCAAAATTTCGAAATTATTACATAAGGAATATACCTCTATAATAATAATTAGAGAAAATATTACAAATAATTCATAAATTTTTACCCAATATACAATATAAAAGTATGGCCAAATCACCTTCTTTTTTTTAGAGCTAATGCTGGTTAGGTATTGATTCATTATTTTGATTTTGACTCAAGAGCATTACCTTTAATGAACTTTTAATTCATTTAATATGATCTATGATCTCTAAACTTTTAAATTGTTTAATGTAATTGATGAAATATTGTTACATATTTAATTTAGTCATTGAACTATATGGAAACATTTAATGTTATTCCTAAATTTGTTTAATAATATGATCTATGGACTAAATAAAATATGCACAAAAAATCTAGAAATCATATTAAAAAAATTAAAAAGTTCAAATATCATATTATAAATTGGAGTAAAGTTCAGATATTGCATTACATGTTGAGCTAAACTTCATGAATTATTTTTATCGTTATCCTAATAGATATAAATATATATTCACGTGACATTCTCCAGAAAGCCTTTATTTATTTATTTATCTATTGGTCACACGGTCTCAGGACGCGCGAAAAGCAACGGCCGCGATCGCGTCGCGCCACGGTGGCTGTCGCCTTCCCTTCTCCCGAGGTTTCGGAGCCAGGGATGACGGTTGCGGAACTCAATCAGCGCCATTGCTGATAGCTCCGACCACCGATCTTCATCCTCCTTCCTTCCTTCCTTCCACAGCGAAACTCGCAAATTCGCTACCGTTTCGTCCGGCGGAACGGAATGCTTCGCGTCCGCGGTCTGGCTCGAGTCTCCTCCTGCGGTCTCTCTCCGAGAGCCGCGCCTCGTCCGGCCATCTCGATCTCCAGGACGAGGACAGCGCCGCCGCCGCCGCCGCCGGGGGGTTGCGGCCTCAGATGGCGAGCGATGGGGAGCGCCAGCGCCTACACGACGTCGTGCGATAAGCTCCTCTTCCGTCAGCTCTTCGAGGGGGAGTCGTGCACTTACACTTACCTGCTCGCCGACGTGTCTCACCCCGATAAGCCCGCCGTGGTTAGGGTTCTCACATTGTCGCGTCAATTTTTTGCTCGGTGCATGCGATGGCCGCTGCTTTTTGGATGGCATCGCGTCACATGCTTCGCGCCGACGTTTCGATTTTAATAGATTGCAGAGTGTTATGTTAAGAGTAATTTGATGGAGCTTTCGGATTGGTTTTAGCATATGCCTATCCTTGAAGTTGGGCGAAGGAGTCTGCAACAATTAGATTAGTCCGATGATGGTCGGATATTCACCAGTTCCAGCATTTTTGTCCTAATATCTCGCTAAACTTGATGATCGTTCTGTCTCCAAGGCGAGATTGAGTTCTGGATTGTTGTATACCACTTTTTCTCATTTCATGACGTGCTGTCGTAGGCTTTTTATTGGATATTTGTTCAAAAATAAAAGTTAGAAATGCCTTAGGCTGTGTCCAAAATAGTTTAGTAGTCTCAATCGCTTGTTAGCATACCAATGTTGTAATCCACTGATCACAAATCAAGGGAAATGAGATAAAGTTCAGTTCTTAGCATATCAAACAAATGGAGTGAACTGTACTGTACCTAAGCACTGTGCTTATGATTGGTTTTAATGCTTGGATAACCTGATGATGAAGTTCTGGAGATGTGGTGCTTAAACGGGAAGAAGGAAATAGTGGAGTTAGCTAATGTCTGCAGACAGTTGCTTATGACTGTAAAGTTGATAGATGTGAGGCAGATCTTGCATTTGCATTCTTTTGAACAAACTGTCAAGATGCCACCAAAATCACATTTCAATCTGATGTTGTATATAACTATAGTCATCATTTCTCAACCTTGAGCTTATGGAAAGGTAAGGGAACACCTTTTGAGCTAGAACCAAAACCGTAGAAAATCATCCTACTAGCAGTTTATCACGATGTGAAGATGGACGAGTATATCAGGGTATTTAGGAGGATAATTCGTCCAGGATTGAAGGACTGAAAGGATCTTATAGATATCAGAAGTAGTTTTATAATATATAATCTGTCAGGAGGCAAATTTATCCGAATAGCCTACTCGATATCTTCATGTATTTTTTGTGTTGCCTTTGCTTAGTCTATTCCTTTCATCTATAATCTTTATCCTGAAGGCTGTCTAACTACAGCTGGCGTGTCTATGGGGATGTATCCTGAAACGTGTGTGTCTCACTTGCAGTTAATTGACCCAGTTGATAAGACAGTTGACAGGGACCTCTCTTTAGTGAGAGAGCTTGGGTTGAAGCTGATATATGCAATCAACACGCATGTACATGCTGATCATGTGACTGGGACTGGTTTGATAAAGGTAAGGAACTCATCTCCTGTGTCGATCTGCCACTCATCTCCTGTGTCGATCTGTCTCATGTGCAGAAAATGCTTACTTGCTATTACACGGTAGTACCTCTTGATCCAGCTTGTAGTCCTTATATGGCAGCATACATCAATTGTGCCCCTTCCTTTTAACTTTTCTCAAGTGGATAGTTTCTCTGTCTTGCAGGGGGAAGTCCCTGGAGTAAAATCTGTCATTTCGAAGGCAAGCAATGCAAGAGCTGACTGTTTTATAAAAGCAGGAGAGAAGATTCATTTTGGCGATCTATTCCTGGAGGTATCACAGCCTAAACTTTTATACTTATTATGTCACCAATTGGACAATGTATTTTGGTACTAGGGCCAGTTATTGAATGAGAGGATGGGGATTCTCTTGAAATGAGCTAACTACATAGATTTGCTTTTGGCATAATTCACAAATAACTGCAAATTCATGCTGGGTGATGATCAGCATATATGAGAAACACTCAAACCTAATAATCCAATGGCACTAGTTGCTGTTGCATTCGAGCATTGGATTATTGCTATGATTCAGCAGTCACTCCCTCTGTCATGAGAGAGGACATTGACCTGGATTTGCATGTATGTTCATATATTAACATCAAGTACCTTCTTTTATTTGTTCTTCACTTGTGTACTTTTTTTCTTTTCTTTTTCGGGTCAAATTCACTTGTGTACTTAAGTCACATGACATTTCAATAATTTTCTTCTTAATGGCAGGTCCGGGCTACACCAGGACATACGCAAGGATGTGTTACATATGTTACAGGAGATGGACCTGGTCAACCCCGACCAAGGATGGCTTTCACCGGAGATGCCTTGCTAATTCGTGGGTGTGGGCGGACTGATTTCCAGGTTTAATTTCTTGCAAAATACCCCATACTTTGTAAGAGTGCAAAAGTTCAGCTGTCATAATCTTAATCAATCAATGCAACAATCAGAAACCCTTTTATGCAAAGGGAATGGTTCTATTTTGTACTTAATAAAATGGAACCTCCATACTTAAGTCTGAAGCTTGATATTAGAATCTTGACTATGTGCTTGCAGGGTGGAAGTTCACTTCAATTGTACCAGTCAGTGCATTCACAGGTAAGGAGATTGGACAAATGAATTTCCTTCACTGGAAACCAGTTACTTCTTCTTTGATGCTTAACTCTCTCTCTCTCTCTCTCTCTCTCTCTCTCTCTCTCAGATTTTCACATTACCCAAGGATACATTGGTCTATCCTGCTCATGACTACAAGGGATTCACTGTATGAACAATCTGATCCTTAGCTCCATAGTGTCAAACTATTGCAAAATCACAGACACACTCTCAGAAAGTTCCTTTTCGTAATTCAGGTTAGCTCTGTGGGGGAGGAACTTCTCTACAATCCCAGGTTATCGAAAGATGAGGTGAAATGTTCAACTTCACGTACTTTTCCATTACATTAGATGTCACCTGCGACTTAGTTATCTGCAGATGCATTTTTATTGTCTCTTCCCATAGAAACAAGGAGTTAGTTATATGACTTATAATGGTTAAGTCAATTTGCTTCTGTGAAGAGGAACATTTGCTTGGTTTTGATCTCATGTTTTGATGTGTTTATTTTGTCATCACCGTGACCTACATAATCTCTCTCTTTCTCTCTCTCTCTCTCTCTCTCTCTCTCTCTCTCTATAACTTTGACACATTTTTTTTTTCATATTGCAGAAAACTTTCAAAAGTATTATGGAAAGTAAGTAACCACTTCTGGAATTGGAAATTTCAATATTCGGATATTACTTTAGGTTGAAGACTGCCTGTCGATACTTCATATGATATTGAAGTGGCTTTTGATGATATGTACTGCAGATCTAAACCTCTCTTACCCAAAGATGATTGATGTGGCTGTTCCTGCAAACTTGGTCTGTGGGTTGCAAGACTCGTCTGCAAAGCCAGCCAAGGCTGCATCAAACTAGGCACAGTCCAAGTTATAGGCTGATAAATATCTATCCTATGTAAGCAGTGATTTTCAAAGGCAATGCAGTTTGTTTGTTCACATAGTTATTGTTTACGGAACTTAAGCTTAATACAGAAGAAACATTATTTCCCTTCCATGCAGTCCAGGGACATGTTCAGTGGACTGAGATTTTCCTCATACCCTTGCAGGTAAAAAAACTCGGCTTCATGATTATACGCAGGCTAAATGTCGGCTTACTACGAATTTTATTGCTGCGAGAAGTAGTGGCTGACGTCATCCCCCATTATTCCATCCACATTGAATCTCCACTCAGCCACTCAAATCAAGATATGGTTACTTCAAGATTTGTGCATTTCTAGCTTATTACTGTTTGCCTTTACTCTTTACCTGGCTACAATTGTGTATCTAGAATATAAAGACGAGAAAATAACAGGTATTCACTCACTATTCAAGGCAATAATTGCTTCAAATTTGCATAATTTTCTCGTGGAGTGTGGATGCAGAGTCAACCCTCGCTATAGTGTTAAAAACTGAATGCGGGGTTCTCTTTTAGCAGAACAAATTCAATGCACCTCGGTGCGTGGAGTTTATATATATATATATATATATATATATATATATATATATATATGTCACTGGATGTTTAGCTAAGAAAAATCGAGAGTCGCAAGGGGTTTCTCCCACGATAACATGTCGCGAGGCTTTGGTTGGAGCTCTCCGTATTCAAGTTATTATGCTCCAAAACTTTAAAGTGTCGTCACTCGACACAGACAAAATTTCTAGTAGGCAGTGTTAGAATTATGCACGCTTCAGCCGCTACCATTTCAAAGACCACAGTCGAGTCAAGCTAGTTCATCGTGGGAGAAAATCCGGCGTCGAAACCCTAGAACTGAATTATGTTTGCAGGTTGAGCGTGGAGACCGTGTCTAGTCCGAAGGAAAACTCAAGGAAGCCCGAGCGTGGAAAGGACAAACGCCCTCTTTTTTAAATATGTAGACGACGGAGACAATCCTCACTTTAGCACGTCGAGGGCGCGAACTAGCGTGGGGCTCCTTTGTCGGCACAGGAAGTGTGAATGCGCCTGCTGCAGGTGAGCTTTTTCATTTTCAAACCTTAAGACACAATGACGCCATTGCTTCTTTGTCACCAAACACAACAATCCCTTTTAAATTTTGTTAATTAATCAAACTCCGTACAGTGTTAAGCGTCGAAGTGACTGTTGATGCCCATCACCATCCAATCCTATCCTACCGCCAAGCGGCATCGTCGTGATCCACTTAGGACGTTCGGTGGCTCTTACGCGGAGTCGAAATCAGCCCTTCTAACTCCACATTTCCTTTTTTTCGGTCAGCATCTTTGGTGCACGTGAAAACAAAAAGGAACTTGTAAATGCTGAAGTTCAAACCTACTCCAGGCGGACTGTTGACAAGTAAGGACGAAAAGGCTGACCATTATATTTGGGCGGTGATTAAAAGTGCCCGATTTCTTTGCTTGAAGCAGTTTGGTCCCTTGCATTTCATATCGAAGAAAAACCAAAGTACAAAAGCCACTCAACTACTCTAGCATATTCCCCTTTGTTGATCTGGTCAGACCAGTCGGATTTTAGACTTTCGCAAGCTTTTTCGAGACTATCATCAACGGCAGATGGTCCTCTCCTAGTGTTCGTATAGAAAATCTTGTAACCGATCGTCGCAACAAAATTGGGGACACGATCTCTTGTCGTAAGAGCAATGCATTCATGACAGCCCTCGTTCAAACACCAAGGTATCCAGACAAAACAGGTCTCGGTACCTATCGATCCATGTGAGAGACGCCAACATAGGAGAGGGCCCTTATGAATTGTCTTGTTCCCGCGATACGGAACGAGCGTGTACCTAAGCGGGAGATTCTTATACAATCGAACCAAACAGCAGTTCATATCCCGACTCGTTCCGCGACGAGATTTTCCTAGCGGTACACTGGCTGAGCCCGCTGGAGTCGGCACGAAGCTTATAGATCCACGTCCGGATTTGGTTCCACGTTGACCCGGGAGATCAGAAGAACAAGGAATTCCAATTTTCAGAACCAAAAATGGGGGGAGAGAAAGTCGACGTCAAGTCAACGGATCAAGAGACAACTGCAGAACAACGACTACAGGGCGGGGCGTTGCCCGAGGAATGTTGAAAGCGAAAGTCCACTACAAAAACTTGTCTTTCTTTCTTTCTTTCTGGCTTTTGCTTTCTTTCTGGCCTTTGCTTTTGGCCTTTTCGCTTCCGTCTTGTTTCATTCCTAAAAGCTCGTAGCTTTCGCCATGCCCTTCTTCAATCCAAGGAAATCTCGGCCTCCACCACTTCAGAAGAGGCAGACCACCATGAATTGCAGAGCTCTTTTGTTTCTGGCAATTGTTATGTTCCTCGCTTTCTGCTTCATCGAGGAAACCAGAGTCATAAACCACAAAAATCGCAACTTCAATGCCTCGAATTCAGGCGGCATCGAGTTGTTGCTCAACCCGAGCTTCGGCTCCGTTCCCTCTTCAGGAAGCACTCCCGGTAGCATCACATCCCCATTATCAGAGACCAAACAGGAGGGAGGTGATCGTCTTGGTTACGGTGGTGGTGATTTTACTTATGCTGACGATGGAGAGACGGTGGAGCTTCGAGCCTCCCACCGGTCGACTGGTGGCGGGACCGGGCAGGAAGAATCCTTCGCAGCTGAGGATTTGGCCCAAGCTCAGACCGATCATGGGAAGATGGCAGAGATCAGGCATCGGAACCCCATTTCAAGGCTCAACAGGGGCAAGGATAAGCTGAAGCTGCATTTGAAGCCGATCGATGGTTCGCCTTCGCAGGAATCCGTGGCAGGCGGGCCTCCAGGCACCCTAATGGCTACACTAAGATACGGAGTGGTTCTGGACTTGGAACTGTACTTTATCGATGTATACATAGGGACGCCGCCTCGGCATGTCCCTCTGATACTTGATACAGGTAGCGACTTCAGCTGGATCGAATGTGCTGCTTGTCCTGATTGCTCCGAGCAAGGCGGGCCATACTATGATCCCGAGGGCTCCGCTTCTTTTCGAGAGATAAGCTGCAGCGACCCTCGGTGTCGCCATGTCCAAGACCCGGATCCTCTGCAGCGATGCAAGTCTGAAAACCAGACCTGTCCTTACATCTATCCGTATGGAGACGGCTCGAACTCAACCGGCAATTTGGCACTAGAAACATTCACGGTCAATCTCACGGCGCAGGCCGGTGCCCCCAAATTCACAAGGAAGGAGGATGTGATGTTTGGCTGCGGTCGTTGGAACGGAGGTGAATCTCATGGGGCTCCAGGGATGCTGGGACTAGGAAGAGGGCCTCTGTCTTTGGCCTCTCAGCTTCAGTCTCCGAATGGCCAATCTTTCTCTTACTGTCTCGCGAACAGACACAGCAATCCCAATGCGAGCAGCAGATTGGTTTTCGGCGAAGCCGACGAGCTTTCGAGCCGCCCCGGTTGGAATTTCACTTCCTTTCTTCGCGCCGAGGAAACCCCCGACAGCACATTTTACTATGTCAAGATAAAATCGATCATGGTCGGAGGAGAGACTCTCGACATACCCCAGGAGACGTGGGAAGTGTCGCCGGATGGGCATGGCGGGACGATCATAGATTCGGGCACTCCGCTTAGTTTCTTCATCGGACCCGCCTACAGGGCCATTCTGGAAGCGTTCGAGAGGAAGGTGAAGGCGTACCCAATGGTGGAGGAAAAACAGTTTTATCCTTGCTACAACGTGTCCGGAGTGCCAGAGCCCGAGTTGCCCGGGTTCGGGATCGAATTCACGGACGGGGCGACATGGAATTTTCCGGCGGAGAACAACTTCGTCCGGTTCGCGCAGGCCAGGATCGCGTGCCTGGCGATGATGGAGCAGGAGGGGTTCCCGGGGTACTCGATAATCGGGAACTATCTGCAGCAGGATTTCCACATGTGGTTTGATATGAAGAAGTCTAGGCTGGGATTTGCACCCAGGAAGTGTGCAGATGATGTTTGACACTTCTGTTGAGGATTTGATTAGGCAAATTTTGGATTCCCATTTTTCTCCTTGCTTTGCCTCTCGCTTTGTCCCCCGTTCTGATTCATTTTGCAGACAAGCAAAAATAATTAGAATATATATATATATATATATATATATATATATATATATATATATATATATATATGTATGTATGTATGTATGTATGTATGTATGTATGTATAATATATAAAGAAAAAAGTTGGTGCTAGCAATGCACATCCATACCAGACAATCGGAGACAAAAAAACCAAAAGAGTCGCTTGTTGCCCGCACGTAATACGAGAAATGATAGGACAAGCAACCACTAAGCCTTTGCCCTAGTCAAAGCTCGTATTTTGAGGGAAAATGAAGTCAGTCAACCGATGAAGCCTATCATTACGAATGAGTCATTCGTTAGTTCTTGGAAAAGGAAAGGATCCCTATCCCCATGGAATGTCCGGATCTGATTCAAAAGTGCTTCGCATCGTCCTTAATTCTAGTGAGGTTAACCAGCTGATTATTACAACCTCACAAATTGAGCTACTAACAATCAAAAAATCTTTCCATCCAAGAGGCGACTTTAACCTTTCAAAATTTGCTCGCGATATCAATCAAGCTCATGAAATTACAGTCAAATTGCGACGTGAATCAAACCCGTTTCTAAATAATTACTGTAAAAAATACATTAATATACTCATGATTATCACAACCTCACCAATTGAGCTACTTACAATCAAATATCTTTCCATTCAAAAAACAACTTTGACCTTTCAAAAATTGACTCATGATATCAACTCATAAAATTACCAACAAATTGCAACGTGAATCGAACCCTTTTCTAAACAATTACTACCAGAAATATGTTAATATTCATAGAGTTATGAAACCTTCCTTTTTCTTATTTGTCCGAAAATGAATTATTTTGAAAAATATATTTTTAAGAATAATCATTATATCATTTAACATGATTAGTTGATAAAAAAAATTTCATTATTGATAGTAATTTATATTTAAATATTTTCGTTAATGATGCAGATCTTTTTTATTCATATATTTTTATATAAAATAAAATTAATCATTTTTAAGAAATTATTTTTCAAATCATTTATATTTTTTGGAACAAATCGGACAATTTAAAAAAAAAGGGGGATATAAATCGCAGTCTTGGATTCTCAGATCCATTTACATCACAAATGGGCCTACGATTCATGGGCCTTGCGTAAGGCCCAGCAGAGCGCTTTCGCGTTAGGGTTTCCTCCCATCCCGCGATCCTTATATCCTCCTCCTCCATCGACCGAACGAGGGTTTTCCCGGAGCAGCCGAACGAACTCGCAGTCGCCGCGCTTTTCCTCCGCCTCCGCCGCCGCGAAGTCGACGATGGTGACTTTCAGAGTTGGTTCCCTGGCCCTTGAACTCATTGATTCAGCTAGATCATCGTTTTTCGCTGATCACGCGCTTCCCGCGCTCCTTACTTCTCCGAGTGCTGCGGAAATTTTCGGTTTCGAGCTGCTTCTGCATGTTCGGAGCTGTTAGGGACGTTTGGTTTTTGTCGTTGATTGTGTTTTTTCTTCTCTTTTTTTTGGGTGAACTTGGGCGCAGTTTCACCAGTACCAGGTGGTGGGGAGAGCTCTGCCGACCGGATCGGATGAGCATCCGAAGATCTACAGGATGAAGCTGTGGGCCACCAATGAGGTCCGCGCCAAGTCGAAGTTCTGGTACGTCTCGTTCGTTCTCGATGTTCGTTGCGTGCTCTGAGTTTTGCTGCGTTTGTCCGAGGGAAGGAAAGTAGGCGGAGTGTGTTTTCCGAATGCTGCGCCTTGCTAAGTGCTCGATTGCGGCCCGGAGGCTGTTTAATTAGGTTACATTACGCTGAAAAGAGGGGATTTTTGAATTATTTGTTGCTGATTGATTCAGAAAAAAAAAAAAAAAAAAAATAGCCTTTGATCCAATGATTTGGGTGATCTCGTGACTTCTTTTGGGGGTTTAATCAGGTATTTCTTGAGGAAGCTGAAGAAGGTTAAGAAAAGCAATGGGCAGGTTCTGGCCATCAACGAGGTACTGGTCTTGCTTTTCCCACTCCTTTCGTGCTAGGAGAGATTAGTTGCTGGTTAGTGTAATTCGCTTTTCGAATGTATTTGTGGCTTTGAAGCCTAATTTCATTGTTGACTTGAACTCCAGTGCGTGTTTGTTTTCATAATGACTTCGCTTTTTTGGTATCTGCATTTGCTTAAGACTAAGTTAGTCTTTAACCTTTTTAAGTGGATTGCTGACTTTCATCTGGATTACAAAATTCACAAAGTTTGCATAACACTAGGAGAGTGCTGACCATTTGATCACATCATCCAAGACTTAATCATGTCAATAATTTTCTGAAGCACTTCAGATGACCATTGAATATTTTTATGTACATCCGAGTCCATGACTATGTTTTGAATCAAGAAGAGTGTAGCATAGCATCAAGCATAATGCATTTCTGTTTGGATTTATGGCCTGTCTTCCCGCAATTTTGTCCCAGACTACTGGTTAGCAAGTGCATATCATTTCCAGTCAATTGATGTTGGTTTTTCTTTTTTCTTTTTTATTTTTTTTGTTTTCCACTTAAGTTAGACTAAATACCTCTACCCATGTTCGTTCTGTTCCCTGAGCTCTGTTTGGTGCTATTTATTTATGGAAGAAGAGCTTCATGCCATGCTTTTCTGTTGCCATGCTTTTCTGTTGTTACTGAATACACTTGGATACTTGGTCAACAAGTGTAATCATATTTTTTTATTGCATGCACAGATATTTGAGAAGAATCCCACAAAGATCAACAATTATGGTATCTGGCTGCGATATCAGAGCCGTACTGGGTATCATAACATGTACAAGGAATACCGTGACACAACTCTGAATGGGGCAGTGGAGCAAATGTACACTGAAATGGCGTCTCGCCACAGAGTGAGGTTCCCTTGCATTCAAATAATCAAGACTGCTACTGTTCCAGCAAAGTTGTGCAAGAGAGAGAGCACCAAGCAGTTCCACAACTCCAAGATCAAATTCCCCTTAGTGTTCAAGAAGGTTAGGCCTCCAACGAGGAAGCTGAAGACCACCTACAAGGCCTCCAGGCCCAACCTATTTATGTAACTCTTTTATCTCTTACTGCGCCTTTCAGAGCTATGCCATTAGCTGGTAATTGATTTCTCAAGAAGTTAGATGATATATTTTATGGTTTTTGACTGATGGGTGACGTTCTGTATCCATCAAATTTTGGGTATTGTTTGGCAAATTTGTATGGGATTCTGCAGACATTTTCCCATGGTCCTTCAACTAAAATTTTCATGTCAACGTGTGCTTCAGAGGATGTTATATCTCGAGTAAGCCTCCAGTTGGGTAGTTGTATCCAAAGAGATTTCGCATTTCATTTGCATAAGGGATGATACTTGCAGATAATTTATGATTGGGAAGTGCAGACCTCGGGTAAAGTGGCTTGTTGAAGCATGCATGATCTATAAAAGGTTGGTTCAGCTTGAACCCATCAAATTGACCAAGTGGTCTCTCATTAATATGGTTATCGTCGACCATTTCAGCAAGTGCCGGAATCTTATGGTAGTGTAGGATCTCGCCTTCTCCCTTGTTGATGAAGTTATTCATTGAGCCATGTTTTAACTTGCATCTATCCATAGGAATGGTAGTGCATGCTTCAAGGCCCTAGATCGGGCCAATGACAATCAAAATGAGGTTTCCTGTCCGGCAGTCTCTTGGGAAAAGATTGCATCAACAGTAATTTTCCTTCAGTTTTCCTTTTGGGCTTTTTGACAGTGAGGTCATGTGTTGTCCTTGTTAGCTTTGACAATGAGGTCGCATGTCGTCCTTGTTAAAAGTTTAAGAACGACCTGAAAATAGGAGCAAATGTGGATATGCAGTGTTAGTGAATTGTACTGCTATCTGTATTGTTCTTTTACCGTCTCTTGGCGGAGGAATGAATCCAATAAGATTTCGATGGCACGGAAGGCTAGCCAAACAGCTTCAAATTAAAATGCACTCAATTGACAGATGCTCGAGAGAAACAGATCGATTACCCTGTGCTCACATTCTCTTCACAAATTGGAGATGTTTGTTTACAAGCAATGTGCATTTATAAAATGAACACTTTATGATTACAATCTCCTGTAAGCTAGATTAAGAAAAAAAGGCAAACAAGTTACAATATAATACAAAAACACTCAAAGACTTGTCATAGGAAAATAATAAAGCACCAAAATCAGAGATGAAGCGACGAGCAGAGAGAGTGCGTCACTAGAGCAGATTTTGAACCGCACTTGATCAAGGAATGCAGAAGGATGCATAAAATGCCGAAAGCAAATGAACATCTTTTCCTGCCATTCTATTTCATCACCACGAAAGAAGAGCAACTTGAATATGCACATAAATCCCCAGATGAAGTTATAAAAGCCCAGATGGAGTGTCCGTGGGATTAAGAAACTCCCAATCTGTCTCGAAGAGTATCAAAAATTGATGAAGCTGCTGCATTTTGTGAAAAGGTTAATTTCAGCCGACCCAACAATTCTCCATCTTTGGCCTGAGAGGCAGCATCAGCAGCTTCTTTGGCCATGCCAATTCGAGCATAAGCCTACCGAAACAATACATGAAAAGATTAGTGTGAAAAAAAAAGTCAAAAAGCAGATAAAGCCACCGCATCTTTGCAACAAGCACGAGAAAAGTCTTCAAGACTTTCTACTCATCTTTTACGCTCAAAAAGAAAAACTCTCCAAAAAGGAAAAGGAAACCATCACAAGGAACATCAGAATACCTCAGCTCTTTCCCGGGGATCTGCTAGTTTTGGGATATACTTGAGGGCCTCACCCTTCTCATCAGCATCAACACAAGCCTCCACGAATGGTCGATAGCCTAATCATAGAGATGAAAAGACAAATTCAGAGAGGAAACCTAATCTTACCAAGACAGAGTACCCAATTGGTTTTCGAAAGTAAATATCATCTTGTTGTAAACGGTAAAAGTCCATTAGCGATTGGTATGATCAGTTCCAACATTTATTCTTTCAGCTCAGATTACGTTTCAATGATATAATCCAATGGGGTTCATCATTTGTCACGCCCAACCTGAAAATTGATATATCCTTGAGGACATGTAGAAAAATGACATTGTAAATTCGTACATTTTTTGGACAGCCTAACGTCAAATGATCAGCAAACAAATGTTGTGCAGTATTTTGTGTCAGTCAATAGCTGACAATTTCCTAACCTTGCCTTGACCTTTCAATTTGAACAAGGAAAAAAGAATTCAATATGCTAACCAATCGGTGGTCGCTTCTCCTTTGAAAACTTCTCGAGTGCATCCCAATCTCTTATAGTAGCCAGTGCGAAAACTTTCAGCCAGTACCATCTCTTTTCGGACACCTAAGACAGTTTCACAGAAATTTGAAATATCAATTAAGTAATTTGCAGACCAAAGTGATGTCAGAAGAGAAGGGAGCTGAAAGTTAGAAAAACAAAATGGGGATGTCACATATATTCTATCCCGTGTCACCTGGGCAACACATCATCTAATAATGTTGAAATAACTAAATATTGCCGGCCCTGTTTTGGAACGAGAGCGATGGTGCTACCATACCGACCTTAAATTCAGTTCTCACTTTCATTGCAGCTCTATGATTTCCCAAAACAATACAGGTACGTATTGTATCACTAATGCTTGAGTCGACAAAGATTGGCTGCTTAGTGGTGACTTCTAGCTCGTGTTGTATTCTGCAAAACAAAGAGAAGAACAACATCCATCTTAAGGAGAAGACAAAAGGACAAATTAAATAAACAAGTCTCACTGATAATTCAAGGAAGAACCTTAAAAAGGGAAAAAGTTAAAGGAAAGAAACATTACTATCCATCAAACAATAAAAGCAACTTGGACACTTTCAATTTTCACTTCTTGGAAGATTATCATAATTTGCTAGCAGCTAAACTCATTACACAGACCATATGAACTGTAAACAAATCATCAAATAATTCTTTTCCTAAATCCACTTAAACAATCAATTCAAACTTCGAGGAAGGAAAGGGGGGGGAGGGAGAGATGAGGGCTCCTCAAAGACGTCAAGATGAGGGCTCGTAATCACAGGTCGGCACATACAACTTTCAGCATGACAAAGATCCTCAGATGCCGTGGTCACAATCTCGAGAAGCGTGGGAACTACTTCATAAGAAGCTAGACAAATATTTTTAGCATGCAAGAGACTTCTCATAGAGTTATCATCTAAGTTCTGGATATCCAACAAGAATTTGCCCTACTTGGAATGTCACTTTACTGTTCCTTCACTCGATCATTATCAAACTGACTGTAATCTTTAATGGGGCAAATGAGAAATGAAATACATTCTCTATTCGATGCTTTTAAAGTTGAAATAGCTATCACAACTGCAAGAGCAACCCATTACCTGCTATGTTATACTCTTCACGTGAATATAAAGAATGTATCAGACCTTAACATATTCCAAGATAAAATGAAGGCAACAATTTTGCAGAAAATCTTCACTGAGCTAAATTTCAAGAAAATTGCGATGATCTATTAAGATTTTGTTCTTCATTTTAACAAGAAAAAATCAAAGATCTTATTATTTAGTGATTGTCTGCTTTATTTTCAAAATGAGAATAACACAACTTAACTATAAATAAAAGCCCATTCCATGACAAAGAATGGATTGTTTGTGTTTATTGCTAAATGCACTTCTAGATGCTTAAAACTTGAACATTCTTAAGCAAGAAGGTAAAGCTCTGAAAATAAGACGAGATTGAGAGTGAACCTAAGCAATTTGGCATGTTCCTCAGCAGCCTTTGACTCAAAGTTATGTTCTTTAGTCTCTGCAAAAAGACCATGAGCCTTCTCAATAAGTTTTATGCGGGGGCCATGGAGAGGAGATCCTTTGCTTGCCATTGGATTTTTGCCAAGCTCCCACGATTCTTTCCACAAAAGGAAAGCCACCTCCTACAGAGCATGAAACTACATATGAATGAACCGATAATGGAAAATTTACCATTTAGAGAAACTATAGAGAATCATTTAATTTGTTAGCTTTGATGCAATTTTGACAACAATATACAGTCACTTATACATAGCCCAGCCCCAGTGCCCTTTTACTCAGTTTTGCATGCTAACAACTGAAAAAGCCTAGAATGGTTGGAATCTAGTCCAACAGGGTTCATACCAATAATATCAAATATCACATATGAATCTGAGAAATTGTAGAGCTGATCAAAGCATACCATGAAGTACAACAATTATACCAGCTCACCTTAACCATCTATTGGAACCAGAACATTTCCTGATGTTTAATTCCCACTTAAAACAACTACTAGGGCCAACCATCCCCTTTGCAATGAAGGGAGAAAGAAACTTGAAGCCCCTTGTGCCTCAATGAAGTATAAAGTAGATGACATTCATACTTCAACTTGACAATGGAATTTAGGAAAGCAGTATTTATGAGAGGATGGACTGATATAGATAAATAATCTAACAAACTGAATCATTATTGACCCCTATTATGTACTCAGCCAACAGAGAAAATGCACACAAAAAAGTGATGAAAAGCAAATTATCACTCACTTGAAGTTGTCCAGTTGAAAGAAAGAAATCCTTCAGAAATTCATGCTTGTAACATCTGCAACAAAAAAATAAGTCAGTATCCATGCAGAAAACATAGGCTCGACAAACTATTAGCCTCGTTCCAGCCACATTTCCTGCACTTCATCTATCCTCAAATAGTTAAATGTTCACAGAGGATTGAACTTGAAGCTGCTATATGACCCCTTGCCCATCCCTTTTCCACTGAAATGTATGACTGAAAATTTTCAGAAGCATGGCCACCTTTTTCCTTCTCTCCTAAAGTTAGTCTTCTTCACTAAAGAGAACAAAATATCTGAGGACATCAAATCCACTTCCCTCTTTGGCACACTGATAAGGAATGATTTAGCAAAAATACAATCCATTATCACAGTCATAAATTGGATCTTGTCTCCCTTCCCCCATCATCACCCTCATTAACTATTTTCTTAACATTTGTAGTCTCGAACAATTTGTCTACTATGCTTTGACAGTAGTCTTGAGAATATTACTGGCCACTATGGTGCACCTTGAGCCTTCAATAATATGGGACAGAGTGCAACACACATTACTTTTTCAGGCTGTCCGCTATATATTATTTTTTCCTTTACTTTCTGTGAGGTCAGAGAAGAAGGGCCAGAAGGTACTATATAAAGGAACCTGTAAATACCTTGAATATGTGATGAACAAATCTCGTGCGAGAGGTTTGGCCTGAATCGTCCGAAAAAATTCCAAAGGTTGCCTCTGCAATGGACAAGAATGATTGTCGAACCATAAGAAATGCATTTGCAAGCCAAATTATGCTCCAGATATGTAGAAGATACTGAATGTGTAATATCATAATGATTACAGAAGTACTACTATCTAATTTCTTAGAAAGCAGTACCTTCTGCCAGATGTGGAAGAGGACAAGATAAACAAGGTCAGTATCACCGCTTTCAGTTGCCTTCATCAGAGCTGTATCTTCTTCCCCTATGCTCAACAGAAGAGGAACCTGGATGAAAAAGGCGTATAAGTACATATTACTTAGTCAACATATCAGCTTAAACCATCTAAACATTATGCATGAGATTGCAGAAACACAGCATTAAAGAAACTATTTCCTCAGAGGCCAACCTGTTTGGATGGACGGGGTTCGTGTTCAGTGAGCATGGCAGCTAACTTTCGTCGGCCATTCTTATCTGCATGAGCAGCAACTGCTGCATATGATATGCCTTTGCATAATTGCAGCTGACATGCAGAAATTCTCAAGTCAGTCACTGTAAAACATACTTCTTTATACAGTTGATTTTTAGACATTCAGGAGTCATACAAAACATATCTCAAAACCTTGTCAAGTAACATTTCCAGAAGTGCTGTGTCTGGAATTGCCAAAGAAGCTGTAATTTTCGAGCATGCCCAATGCATTATCACCACCTCCTACAAAGACAAAGTAACCCAGAAAAATGAACCATGAAAGGAATAGATGAACACATGATTAGCATTGCTTTAGTCCCACCATAAGCCAGAAACCAAACTTAAAAGTGTGTCTCCTAACAACTGTAAGAGATTCTTCAGGTTGCATATGGTATGATCTACAATAGGATATGTTGCCAAATGAAATGATCAATACAACTGCAGTTGGACTCTAAGGAATGTAATGTTTTAATGGACAAATGGCTCATCTCTGGACTATAAGGCACGGGTGGAGCTTGAACCAAGATGAAAAGGGCAATATGTTTGGCTTTTCATTTGCACTATCCAACAAGGAGGAAATTTTTGAACTTCATATACACGTTTGAATTCCTTTCCACACTTCCAAATATGTTGCTCATTAAGGAATAAAGATATGAAAAGGCTTACAAAGATAGACTTTGACATCACAATTAAGAACGTGAGTGCAATATGGTGCCTAGGAAAGATATTGAGTTGATGGAAAACAATAACTTGTCACAAAGTCCAGGACACTGGTACGAAGACAAGTGTAGGGTGGCTGTGCCGTGATAATCTAAAGTTTAACTCATTCCAGTTGCATTAACAAATATCTCAAGCAAGATTTCATTTCTCAGCAACAAAACTTGTGTTTAGAATTTCTCTTCATGTTTGTGCACCGAAAAGAAGTTGTGTAATAAGCCTCCAAGGTAACTCACCTGGTTCATTCCCAGGTACTCTGAAATGCGAAGGGCGAGGAGGTGCTGGTGAGCATTAATCAAGCGACCAACCAAAACTGATGATGTAAGCAACTGCACACAAGAAGCATTTTCAGAAATCATGACTAAAAGTATGCAGGGGCAACACGAATTAAAACATAAATCTGTTGAAATTTAACAACCTTGTATTGCTTAATGCTAAGAGGTATTCCAACGTCAGGGTTATGCACTGCATTCAAAACCCGCAGAGTTTTACACATCTCTTGAATACGATCACGTTGAAAATGACTGCCAAAGCCAACTGGATATCATTACCGAGAGCAACAATCAGGGGTAAGAAATACTATTATCATTCTAAGATGCAGTAACTGGACATTGCAAGAACAATAAAGGAGAAACTGATCGACATTGTCTGTTTTGCGTCCTATCTATTTATATGAAATTTAATGGCAGGAAAAAAAACAGGGGATAATTCTTTCCCCGTTTCATTGCACAATACGGAAACCCAAATGCTTTATGGTTCTCACACTATAGGGTCAGGAACATGTCATAGTTAAATTGCTGAATCAGATTACTGTCCATGTCATGGTTAAAAACTAATATAAGAATTTTGCCGAAGTTGCTCGTACGGTCTTCTAAGAGAAATAGCATCTCACTATAGATATGTCACTCAATACACAAAACTCTTTTTCAGCTTAACTCTTCAGTTACCATTACTCTGTTGCGTGTTCCACTGATGCAGCCAACAGAATTATCCAAGATCATATTTGCTCAAAGATTGATGTTATCACTAAGCCTGAGTGAAGATGGACCACTGTCAATTCACGATTAAAAGAAGAGTTCTAAATGGATTATGACTCTCCTTTAAGTTTAATAGTGAAGTTATCAACTAGGAATTGAGTATTATAATGATTTTAGGAAGTTTCCTTTTTAGTTTAAGTAGGATATTACATTCCATATTCTATGGTACATTCTCATTTAGAGGCTTCCTAATTCAACTAGGAGTCTAACTGCTATAAATATGGTTGTTATTCTTTCTCTTCAATAAAGTTGATGATTATTTAAATTTGGCAGTACTTTGCTTTGGGATTGTGTAATGCAATTCTTCTTTTAGGTGCGATGCTTAAGAAACCCTAAGTATGATGCTTAAGAAGCTTTGTGCCTGAAGCCTAAATATTTATTCTTTGTCGTGACTCATCATCCTACATCATCTACTTAATTCATGAAAGTTCTTTTTTTCCCAATTATGTGTTTAGCTCTGCAAATACTATTCTGTGAATTCTACTTAACACAAATTACTCCTAAGCATGTTCTACTTAATTTCATAAAAATTCCTGTTTCCTAATTAAATTTTTTCCATTTTCAGCAAAGCTTGCTAGGGGATTGAATATCACACACTTCATAAGCAAGAGCTTGCTGTCATTGAAGCAATGATACCAATACAAAACCAGAGGTTATTGAAAAACAAACTCTTTTTTAGAAGTTCAGAATCAAGTCCTCGGCTGAAAGTAACTCTACAAATGCATTTAGCACAAAGTCTATTCATTCCCATATCCACATAAATCCATTGAAAAGCCAGGTGCTAGAAGCTATGGACAAATTAACACTCTCATTGATATGGCTAAGAACCTGATGTCAGAAACCTCAAAAAAGCAGACTACCTGCAAAAGGCTTGGCCATAGCTTGCAGCTCTCAGTAGTGTTCGCTGACGGGTCACATCAAACTCATGTCCTGCAGCATCTATGCATGCTTCAACAGCCTCTGGCAAGGATGAACGAATTAACCGTAGATTTTCATCCGCCTGAAGTCAAGTACCAATCAGCATTTTCTTAAGAAAAGATAATCTCTATCTCTGAACCGTCGCAAACCATCATTAGGTCATAAAATAGCTTCCTTTCATCCATTATCATGTCCTCATACCACAAGAATTTTCTACAAAATATGTACCCATCCCTAATTTGAAAAAATAAAAATGGCGAAATTACATTAAAACAGACTATCTAGATTCTAGTACACAAGAAATGTACAAGAGCAGAATGAAAAAGGAAAAGACAATGTAACTACCTAAAGGACCAAAACTAGACAAATACAGAACAACAATACCATAGCTGTAGCACCAATAAGAAGAAGAGGAAGAAGACCATTGCTGTAGAAGAAAAACTCAAAACAATAGAAACTCAAAATGATAGAAACAGAAGCTTCAGTTCTGTCAAACATTCTTCAGTTGCGTTCTCCCCAAGTACACTACTTGATTAAGAATGACCAACAACTATTACAGTATCAACTAAAAAAAGCCAGACATGTACCACTAAATGCAAAAAAAGTAGAGGAGATATGACCCAAAGAAGATCAGCAAGGATTTGCAAACCCAAAGGCTAAAGACGCACTCAAAATAGTATGGACACTAGGCAATGATAAATGAGGTACTTGTAATTCCAAATAAAAAATGGCCGACCTTAGCGCTTCGCCTGTCAAAGTGATCCAAGGCATCATAGAGTAAAGCTGCTGCTGATGTACTTCCAATTTTGAAGATAGACACAGTGGAATCAGGAACACGTTGTAGAAATTCCATACTAGTGTTGGAGAGTATTCTCACCCCATCACACTCGGGGATAAGTACCACCGGCTCATCATAGAGATAGCGCACTGGTTCTCCAATAGGACCAACCATCAAGAGCATGTCATCCCAATAAAGTACAACACTGTCCATTCCACACCAAGCCATCTGCTCGGGAGGCAGAGCTGACTGCTCATATAAAACCAGTGATTCATTATAAAAAAATCTTGCTAAATCTCAACCCATAAATATCCTTGTATGAACATCATCATGATACTATCTGTCGAGTAGCAAGAAAGATAGAAACGGTTCATCGGCATTTGTTTGCAGCAAAAACATGTATCCGTCTATTATGATGAAGAGATATATAAATTTAGGTTCTAACATCCTTAGTGCAATTATTACTGGCACTCCACTTGCTACAATAAGCTAGTATTGCACTTCGGCTCTTCTTCGGGCAACACCAAACTGTCTTGACTATTAACATACTGATTTACAAAAACATGTTCCACACTTAAAAAGTTCTCATCTTTCGTATACAACAAGCATAGTCTACAAAACCAACAAAACCTCCATTACTGGGTGTTTGTTAGCATTCTATTATTCTATTAAAAGAAGTAATTCATAATCATCCGGTAATGATAGGTAACGTTCACATTATGCATTACCATTATCATTTGAAAAGCAACCCACCTCGCAATTGCAAGAAAACTTGATCTCTGAGAAATCTGTGGGCATAACCAAAAGCTGCCCGTCATGCGTAAAGGCCGCCAACCACTTCCCATCCCCGGACACTGCCATCTTCTGCAATGGCCCCAACACTTCCCCTCCCACCTGCTCCACCCTCTGCACCGAGTCCTCCTCCACCACCACCAACCCGCCTTCTGAAACCCCCATTAAAACCTCCACATTCCCTGACATCACATACTGCGGCTCGATCACTGCCACACATAGCGGCAAATCCTCAAGCCCCGAATCCGACAGCTTATATGGCTGTGGATTCTTAAAATCCGACACGCAGAACAATTGATTCGCATCAGTGATACACACCAATCCATTGCCCCAAAATACGCAGTCAACAACGTTCTGCTCGAAACACTCCTTCCCCATCGAAATGTTGGGCTCCAGAAGCTCGGCATGGATGTTGTACCTGAAGACCGTGCCGTCCTGCACGAGGCAGATCAGCGTCTGGTCGTCGGTCCACGACATGCCGATCAGCCGCCCCCCGGGGTGCTTCCACACGGTCTCCGCGATCAGGACGCCGGCGGAGTTGAAAATCCGGAGCTTGCGGAGGGCGGACTCGGCGTAGAGCTGGACGATCTTGGAGTCGTCGCGGATCACGGCGATGGGGCCGCCGAAGGAGGCGCAGGCGACCTTGTTGCGGCTGAGGTCGACGTGCTTCCACCGCATCGGGTAGAGCTCGGGCTTGCGGTAGTAGCGGTTGTAGAGGAGCAGCCACTCCGCCGCGACGGACACGTTCGCCATGAGAGAGAGACGGAGCCGGGCGCGAAGGTGATCTAGGGTTAGTGATCAGAGGAGCGAGCACCGGCCGCGCATCAAAGGATGGGGGAAGGGCGGACGCGCGGCGCCATGATCGGGCGGTTGAGGAGACGCGAAGTGTTGCACAAGAGAGAGAGATGGGAGAAGCGCTCGAGCGATGAGAGAGACCGGAGGGACCGGATTCGTCTCGTTCCGAAGGATTTCAATGGCGATGCGATGTTGCAGAGCACCTGGGAGGGAAAGAAACGAGAGAGGAGAGGGAGAGGACGGAGACGAGAAACGCCGGAACAAATGCGAGGGACAATGAAGCCTCTTTCGGCGGAAGTTTTGGGCCGAGCCTGACCGCATGTTGGGCTTGATTGGGCCCAAACTTGTGTGGGCCTCGAGCCCATGCCAACCCGACAATGATGGCCTTACCGATTCAACGTAGCAAAACTGTTTAACTACTTCTTTATTTGGCGATCAAGATAAAATACAGGATATGATAAAAAAAACAAATTATCCTAGGTCTAGTAAAGTTGAATATTAGAGAGAAATGGCTCTGATAAAATTATCCCATGAGAGTGGTGGAATAAAGGTGGATAGAAATTCTATTATCCATAATAGAAAAGTTATTTTTTTCAAATAACGAGCTTCTTAAATTATAAAATTAAAATTCAATATGAATAATGTTTGAATTCTATTATAAAAATTCAAAATAACAAAAAAATAACAATTTCCTTTTTAAAATTTAATCAAATTTTTATTTATATATATTCAAAGTTAATTATATCTTTGATATAAATTCAATATATAAATATAAATATCTTTATATTTATTACATATTTTAGGTATCTTAGTATTTTAGGTATATTAGTATACTTTACTATTTAAGAAAATTTTATTAGAGAACGATGGAATGGGAAAAAAGAAATAAAAAGGAAAATGATTAAAGAAAGAGAGAAAAAAATAATGAATAAGGCAAATAAAAAAAAAAGTAGGCATGAGTGTCGCGAGATATTCTTATCATCTCCGTTTGTGAACTTTTGTGTTCATTTACAATGATGTCATTAATGTGAATATATACTTTAAATTTGCAATTGAGCAAACTATTGATAGGATATGAAAACATCATTGAATATCTTATCTTATTCTATCCAATCTAATCTTATTTAAAAATTCAGATGACTAAACACAGCTTAAATGAATTACAGGATTTGATTCAACTCTAGGCATATGACTAATGATTAATTTGACGTGTGGAATATGAGCTATGCAACTCTATTTTAACAAAGATCACCTAAGTCTATTATAGATATATGCATGGTAACATTTATGTTTTTCTCAATTTCTGTTCTTTTGTCCCCCAGAATAAAAAAAGAACATAAATCCATTTGGTAAGACTTTTATTCCCGAAAACAATTTCTCTATTTTTTTGTTCCTGGGAACAATTTTGAAATAGAAACAAAAAAACAAAAAAAAAGGTAACTTCTTATTCCCAAGAACAATTTCTAGAAATAAACCAATTTTATTTTTTAATTTTCTTTTGTTCCTCTCTCTTACTGCGGCCACCTCCAACCGCTCGGAGCTACCGTCGACTGCCGCCGTTCGCCGGCTACCGCTACCGCTGCACGACCGCCAACTACCGATTGTCACTGCGACCACCGGCCGCCCATCGCTTGCAAGCGGCGACGGCCGGCAATCGGCGATCCATGAGCAAAAATAAAAAATGAATATATACAAAAAAGAAATTGTTTCGTACCAAACACATTTATATTCTTTTTTAATTTCTGGAGTAAAATTTTTATATAGTTACCAAACACCTTATTTTATTCATAATTTGTTCCCTGGAATAGAAATAGAAAAGAACTATTTCTGAAAAAAAAAAAAAAACTCTTCCCCAGCCAAGAATCGTTGTCATACGTAGCCTAAAATGCCAACAACTTTCAATGGTGATCGAGCATAATGAACAGGGATTGATTTTTCGACGAAACTGACTTAGTGAGATGGAGAGCTACCCACATGTTGTGGGTTGTGATTAACGGTTGGCGCGGTTGTTCATTGAGAACCGAGGATTTACCTATCTATATGAGATTTCTCGTAATAATAACACGGTGATTAAGTTAGATAGATCGTGATGTGATGCTTCTGGGGTGGCCCTTTTTTTCGCTTTTGGAGGGAGGGGACGGGAGAGGGCAGAGAAGACCGGCTTATGAAAAATCACAAAATCATTCTCCAGTTCTCCTTAAACGTATGGGCACCGATTTTATTCTGCTAATTTGAAGATCGTCGTTGATGAGATGGAAATCATGTTGTCCTTCAACGAAGATGGCATAGGGTGAGTTATCTTTTCAACCACTAAAAAAGATTTTTTAGACCCTAGTATGTCCTTAAATTGCTACGTCTAAACTTTATAACGTAAAATACAAGGGTATTCTTAGAGGAGGGGGAAATAAAGAAATCTCATCAATTGAATGTTGAGATGTCAAAATAAAGAACACAGTCTTATCAGGCCATCGGATTCGATTTGCTTGATGGTGGGGTGGCCTGCGACGGAGCTCTCAAGCTCTTAGATGTCTAATTTCACTTGATTTAGAGCACTTTCATCATGAGCTAACAATGGCTTAGTCATCTTTATTTTAAACTTAATCTCTAAATTATGCAGTGATCCTTTTTTTCTTTTTTTCTTTTTTCTTTTTAAACTTCGCTTCCATTTTGCTAAATGGCAATTTGAATTCGCCATGAACTTCGCTATGCGCGCAGCAACATTTCATTGAATGCCGTTTAAATAATCAAAACAAACCTTAATGTTTAAGAAAAATTAGTTGCAACCTGCGTTACTTGATTGAGAAATGAAAGCTGAAATTGCGGTCCAAGACGGAAAAAGAAGGAAGGGATTGGCTTTGCTTTTCTCTCCCTGGCTTGGAATTCATGCCTTGCCCTGCGAAGCAGTACCCATATGAAGCTGTTCTTGCATGAATGACTCTGACACCATCCTTTAACTAAATCAGGCCATGGTGATGTAAATCCATCAGCTTTTTTTCAAGGCTTATGATTGTCCGCTGGACAATAAATTGGCATGAGATGCGACGACTCACCAAACATTTGAATTGATTTAGCTCGTGGGGACTAGATTTGGTCTGCTGCAATAATGGGCAATGATGTTTAAATGTGATTAAAGCTACTGCGGAGTGCAATTGCCGCAGTAATTTCGATCAATCCTCGCTAAGGGAATCCGTGCATATGCCTCCGGTTTGGCCTAAGCCGTGTCCAACCTACTTCACCAGTTACTAATACGCATGATCGGGATTATAGTACGGTTGTGGATTCAGCAACTTGAAAGTGTATCGTGCTGTGAAAGGATTGGCCCTGTGAAACTACGACATGGAAAAACTCAGGTGGGGAAGCGGGATCGTGGGAGGTACATTGACTGGTTGCATCGATGGAATCGGCGTGCGCGTGTACCTACGCAAAAGAGGATCCAAACCATTAGCTAAAGGACTGATCAAGTGAGGCATTGGATGATGAGAGAGAGAGAGAGAGAGAGAGAGAGGACCACAGAAGCAGCATTGTGTATCTGTATCTGCACAAGGGCTATTAGCCAAAAGTTGCATGCTGCGAGCCTTCTGTTGATCCACCTGCTTTTCCTTACCAAACGTGAGATCTCCCGCCGTGTCTGCTTCTACTTGTACATGAATCTTATTACTTCGTCATCTGATCAGACTAAAGGAAAGCACGATTGCTGAAGCTCTTGTTTGCAGGATAAAAGACGACTTGCTCACCTCACGCCCGATTGCACCTCGACTTTTGCTGAATGTCTTTTTATCGGATGTCTCCGGAGAGACTTTTGCTGAATGTCTTTGGTTACTACTAATTGACAACTTAAAACAGGAGAACCCAACAATGTGTTGATCTTTAAAAAACCATAACCGGCATGTTCAGCGTCGACCCTTTCGGTGCCAAATTCGTTTCTTCACGTCTAGGACCTAAAGTGTATACGCTGGGAAAGAGCACTTTATCAAGCATGGCCTTTTGTGCTTTTTAGAGTGATGGACAGAACCGTTCAAACCTGGGCCTTTGTTATTATAATGTATTTCCCTATTTGGGGTCACCCAAGATAATGCCACACAGCAGAAAACGAAGCATCTCCTGCGCACGAAAAGTTCCACTTCACATTCTTTTGCCCATTTTCTGTTTTGTCCTCCACCTACATTCCCTTTAGCCCTGCAACTCCACGTTCATAAAGCCTGCCACAGAACACGAGTGAACCCCACAACGCATTGTTTGAAAAACCACCACCTCTCTTTGCTTCGTTCCCCTCTCCACTCGGCTTGGTCATCTTTTCCATGGCCCCCTTACCTCCATGCAATCCGCCTGATTTGCTTTTAGCAACTATTTCAACAGGCATCTCTCTTTCTTTGAGTATTCAACAAAAAGTTTGTGAGAGTTGGGTACTTTGGAGGATCTCCTCTCTCTCACAATGATAGCCGTTTCTCTATATAAAAGAGCCTTGTATGTTGCTTTCAACTGGGTATTGTAGAGAGAGAGAGAGAGGCCATTTCAGTGTTTTATGATAGTCTTGAAGGAAATTAAGAAGCCAAGCTAGCTTTCACTCGGTAAACCCATCCGACAAATATTTTGGTTCTCTCATATCAGTGCGATCCTCCAGTATCTACCGTATACAGTCCCAGTCTGTTCTAGCCTATGCATCGTCTCAACCAGTAGAGATGCTAGTTCCTCATAAGGTATGTTCCCGAATGAGCACGCTTTTGCTGGTTTTCTCACTGCCAATGTTCGCCGGCTCCTCTCAAGAACGAACTGTAGGAAGTCATACGAACAGCAACATTGATGCTCATAAGGTAAGGAACATATGATCCTGCTTAAATTGTTCCACCTCAGCGCTCTGAATACTCATTTTTCAAAGAATTCCCTGAATATCTTGCGTTTGCAGGTGAGCTCTCGGTTGTTGTTCGAAATCACGCTGCACGGATTCCTCCTCTGGGTTTCATTAGGGTTGCTGATGCCTCTAGGAGTTCTGGTCATTAGAATGTCAAAAGGAGAGGAATCCGGAAGAAAGCTCAAGATTTATTTTCGTGCCCATGCCATTCTGCAGGCGAGTTCAATGACTAATCCTGTGAAATCTATTCCTGAATTCCAACTGTTTCAGACTAATACCACATTTTTTTTTTTTGTAAACAAACGTCCACCAACCTGGAGAAGGATAACATACTCAGGCTTTCCACATGGTTCATCAAAAGTTGATTCCCCACAGTGCAACTTTACGATAATGATAAGAAATGATTACTCTTAACAGAAAAATTTCCATAAGCCAGTAGTATTTGTTCGCTACCGTTATTTGAAAAGGAGGAACTTCATTTACCACTCGGAATTAGTAGTTCTTAGAATGATGATCACTTTATAGTTTAAAGAAGTCGTCAAATTACTCATCTCTAGGTCATAATGTTCAGTGGATTTGATATTTTAGTACTGTCCAACATCGGTTCCCAATTATGTATTGGAGAAAGATGTAGACGGATAATAACCAATGTTGGAATTCTGTCAAGAATAATTAGTCTCCAAAAGAATGTATAGTTCAATTATGACCGCTCTTTCCCATTTTTCAAAGAGGGTATTAAACAGATTCTTTCTTGAACAGATGCTCTCAGTGCTCCTTGCCACAGCAGGAGCTATCATGTCAATCAAGAACTTCAGCAATTCGTTTAACAACCATCACCAAAGAATTGGTTTAGTATTATATGGGATCATATGGCTGCAAGCTCTGGCCGGTTTTCTGCGCCCGGTAAGGTAAGCAGTCAGTTTCATCATCATTGGAACTCAATATTTATGTTGGCACTTTTACTACCTAATCTTTTCGTTGGGTTTAAAAGAAAACATGATTGCCGAATTTAATCCAATTTAATAAGAAACGCCAGCAGACGCCAGCAGAAGCATTTTATTTTTTACGCAAGTTCTGGCAGTTTGTACGTTAGTTCTGTTTTTGCTTCCTTAAATGGTTTAAAATGATGATGTAGAATGCAGTTGCTTCAATTACCATATAAACCTTCCGAAAAGCATCATAAGTTTTCATCTCAACAAGCATTACTAAGACTTCGTCAAAAGAAGCAAGTGAAGAGACTATCACTACTACTTTTTCTATTTCGTTTTCTTTTGCATCGGAAAAGCAATTGCGACTTTGACTACAGATCGGAACAACTTTATGCCCAATCCCTGCTATGTTTGATCAATGTTACCCAAGATTGTGCAGTTTTGTGCTCAGTAAGTTTGTTTCAAACTCACAGAAGATCCAAAGGAAGATTTCCATGGTTTTTCGGTCACTGGGCACTTGGAACCACAGTTTCACTGCTGGGAGTGATCAACATATACTCAGGTTTACTAGCTTACAGCGAAAAGACATCGAGAAGTATAAGGCTCTGGGTGATCCTTCTCACTGTTGAGGTCTCTTTCTTTTCATTCTTCTACCTGCTGCAAGACAAGTTGGAGTACATACAAAAGCAGGGAGTAGTTTTGGGCAATGAACCTTCAAGACCAATTGACCAGACAGCCTCACACAATGTCAAGGAAGAGTCATTGGTTGAGTCTGGTTGAGATTTTATATTGCTCAACGCGGTGCTATTAACATTCAAATTGATTTTATTTTTTTTTATCCGTGTTTTATACTCCACTATTCACGCACTTCGAAATTACGGCATCAGGAGTGTGCGAGGCATAGGATAGAGAAGCGACAGATTAGCTGTGCAAAGTTTATTAAGAGGAACTACACTGACTTCCCTTCTGCAGTTGAGATTGGATGTGCAGAGTATTTTCCAATGAAACTGAAAGGTTTGAGTGCCTTTTTTATTTTATCAAGTATCCAATCATGAAAGCAACCATGCCTTCAAAATCTCCAGATTCCATCCTTTAACAAGAGCAAATGAAACTGCAGAGATTTCTGTCGAGAGTGCTCACTAGATAATTCATCATGAATGCTTCCGAAATTCAATAAAAAAATCTTTTAGAACCGTTTATAAGTCGCTAATTCCATTTAGGTCTTGAACCATTTCCACTTGGAGTTATAGTGCGAAGTTTCTGCAGAAGTCTCATACAAAACAGCGTTCCACACAAAATCTAGTGAACCTCAGACTCTCCTACACAACGCTCGACGCCAAAAGAAACTTAATTATCGCATTCAAGGATTAACCACAACCTCTTTTGCAAACGATAAACAAAAAGAAAGTGGCAATGATTATACATTGCATTCCACTAGTGCCTAAATTCAAGTTACAGATCCTCAACAACTCTATTTCTTCATGCCAAATTTCTTGCAACAAGCTTAGCTGGTTTTGGAATCAAGCTAAACCGCATCTCCAGGAGAAGTCGGCATACACGGTAACCCTACTAATCTCAATACACATAACGTGTAGACGCGGTAAATAACTGAAACTAACAACAGCCTCGTGTTGATAAGGGTGCCACAAGCTGTGTATGAGATATATTATAATTCTCACGGAAAAAGCTGTACATAACCAGTTATTATTGCTATCCCTAGAATTACGATAGGTGGAAGAATTACAAACGCTCCGATAGTGGCGAAAAAAACCGAATCGTTCCTCTGAGACACTTCATCCAGGTAAGCTTGTCTCTTGATGTTTCTCTTCTGCGAGATGGTTAAGAACTTTTCGCTCACCTTCTTTAAGCTCTTCTTACCCAAGGGAACACTGAAATTTCCTCGTCTGTCCCCAACCAATTGCGCAAGTTGATCGCGGATGGTGAGTTTGCCGATTATACTGTCACTCATGTAGCCTAGTCCCCATACACAAATTCAGAGTTAAATTGGCAGCAATAGCAATGGTTCCTCCTTCCTATAATCGCAACAAATGCACAATTCCTGAATGTCCTTTAAAAGGGAAAAATTACACTCACCGTTCACTGTTGTGCTCGAACTAGAAGCAGTTAGTTGCTCCAGAAGATCCAATTGTGAACGAGCAGAAGAGGGTGATCCTTGAGAAGGGAAAACAATTACAGGAGGTAACTAGCCAATAGATTATACTCTAATCTCGACGGTTCAAACCATTCAGATAAAAAGACCCATTTCAAAGGACTGATGATGCACAAAGTACACGGAGCGATTCTAATTGTGAATTCTCAAATTGCTAGTTTCGGCCAGGAGACTTCAAACAATTTTCACAACGGAAAACAAAAGCACTGATTTGGCTAATTGGATACAGTGACCACATATCTTCAATCGATCAAGAAAACACCCAGAGGAAAAAAGGAAGCAACTTTGCAACAGGGACCGTACTAAACTATTCCCAAGCAAAAGGGTCATTGCCATTTAAAGGATTAAAGCCCCCAAACGATGTTCAAGAGAATTACCGGAGGAAGGAGCAGGTGGGTCCTCTTCCGCGACCTCGCCGCCGCCGTCGGCTCTCTCGGCCTGGGCGAGTGTTTTGAAAGAGGAAGGAGAGACGGAGCTCGGCGACGGCGGGGCGGGAGACGAGAGCTTGAAGAGAGGATGAGGTCTCTGCTTCGGGATCAGAGGTGGAGCGGGGGGCGGAGCGGCGGAGGAAGGCGCTTGGTGAAGAGAAACCGCGCGACAGTACAGAGCCATGTCTGTCCGATGTCCGATATTTCGGTGTCCCGGGAGTTCTGGTTTTCCTCCGTTGGAGACTCCAGTCCCGTGGCGCTCAAATTCAGTTGGATCTTGGAAGTTTTTTTCTGTCTTTTTTTTTTGGAATTTCTGTTGGTGATTTATTATGGCCACTTATAATTATCAATTCCGATTTCCGACACGAGAAAATGGCTCTTCCACATATTTATATTTTCCACGTAGACAAAGGGACAGGGAAAGGAAAATAAGAAGAATAATGCAGGTCGGCGTCACTGGAGACCGGCAAAGGGATTCTCTTTCTCAAGACTTTCAATAATAAATTTTGGAATAAAGGGTTGCGCTTGATTTTATTTTTTTTAAAGGGTTGCACTTGATTGATCAACAATTATCGTTCGAATGCCGTAGATTTTGCTTTTTCTAAAGTAAAATTAATAGGGAAAGGTTTTCTACGCTCTACAATATCTAGAAATGTTAAATTCTAAATATCGACGTGATTTCGTAAAAACTCATTAACTCGGGTGGACTCTCTCTTATTCAAAAATCACTATTCCAATATTCGATTAATAAAGGTCTCAAGATGAACACCAGTAGGTAATGGCCAATCTTAATGATGGTTACCATACCCTCCTCTTGAATGTCTCTCTTTTCAGTTTTTTTATTAGAATATGTGTAAACCACTTGATTCCAAATAAGAAGTGTTTAAATATTTACATAGTTAATCAAATGTTTATTTAATATCTTGAATTTTTAGAATAACTAGTGCTTAAAGTAAGGAGGTCCTAAGCTTGAATCTTCCAAACCCTAATTTGCCTCATCAATCACATATTGTCACGAATAGGCCAAGGGCAAAGTTCAATCTATGTTTAAAAAGAAGTATTAAAATATTTAAATAATAAATTACACTCGCATTTAACAGTTTCCCAAATACTAATCCATTCGTTTTGCAAAAATCATCATATTTCTAGAAAATGTTTTCCAATAAGTCATTTTTAAAGGAAATGATCATATTTTTCGATGTTCAATTTGAAACCTAAAAATGAAGTGTAAAATATTTTCGATTTAATTTCTTATTTGATTTTTAGAAAAAAATACCAAAAAAATCAAATTTTAATTTTTTTAATTTACAAAAAAAATTACTATTACTTTTTATATCTTTTTTTAAAAATTAAATTTTAATTTTTCACTTTTAAAAAATCAAATTTACACCTTTTTTTTTTTATTATTTTTCTTTCTTTTTCTTTTTCTCTCGCCTTCTTCCTCATCCCTCCTCTACCACTAAGTGCCCCAGCGATGGTCCATCACTCAGTGATCGACCAAGACACAAATTAACGAGCTCAAAGCTTGACTAATCTAAGAAAGCCCAAGCTTCACTGAAGCCGGCAAACTCATGGCTCACCCAATCCAGGCAAGTTGGAGCTCCGCCGAGCAAGCGAGCCCGAGCTTCGTTGAAGGCGAGCTCGAGCCTCACCCTCACCAAATCTAGCCTCGAGCAAGCTTGAGCTCATTGGCCCGTGACAAGACTTAAGCTGGCTTGTGGCTGGCCACTGGCCACCGGCCAAGAAGGAAGGAAAAAAATAGAAAAAAAAAATTAAAGATCAATTTTTAGAAAAGAAAAAAGAAAACGTGTTTAATGAAAGGAAACGAGGCAGAGAAGTTATAGAAATTTATTTTCCATTTCTAAAAAATAAAAAACATTTTTTTCACTTTTGAATGTTTTTTTTCAATAGTAGAAAACGTTTTTCTTAGTTTATTTTCCATAAAATGAACGACGGAAAATTCGGAAAATATTTTGTTAAAAGTTGTTTTCCGTTAAATAAAGGGACCCAAAAAAGGGGAATTTTTAATTGGGGGCAAGAGTACAGAATTTATCATCTACTCATGTGGGTTTGAAGGTTTACTTAGTGTCCAAGGAAAGTACAAGAAGAGGAAAGACCCCTTTGATTAAGGAACCGCGTGCCCGTGCCCCTCCGCCGTTTGCCCGATCCCCCACAGGTCCTTTTGTCCATCTTTTCACTCGCTGAAAGAAGGGAAAAAAAGTCAAAGCGAACTCTGCTTCTTCCCCAAAATGCCCCCCTCAACCGGAACCACAGCTTTCCCTGCTACGCCCAATCAGCCGATGGCCAGTTTCGTAATTTCGATAGCTAGCTCATCAAGCCGACAGAAGCCACGAAGGAATCGCGACCGTTGGAGAGGAGCTCAAAAAAACAGTTTCTTTCCCTCACTGGCAAATGGTGGTGGCACCGAATGAGATTCCAAAAGCTCTTCACAACAGCAAACAGAGGAACCTCCAGTCCTCGTCAGACTCTCCATCAATCTCTCTCTCTCTCTCTCTCTCTCTATATATATATAGACACACACACATATGAATATGGGAATGAGCTGAAGATGCAAAGCGAAGAGGTGGAGTGGACGGCGATGGGCTGAACCGGATCGATTTCGATGGCGAACAGAAGTGCAGACGAGATGTCGGCGAACCACGACGACCCGTCTCGGGCTCGGGCTCAGGCTCATCCCTACGCATTTCACGTGTCCGGACCTCGCCATCTCGCTTCACCCAACTGGAGGCACCTCATCAGCTCCAACTGGTCCGTCTCTCGCCTCCTCATGTCTTGGTTTAAAGCTCCAACTTTTTACCTGTTGGATGTCGATGTGGAGTTTCTTGAGTCGAGTGCATATGGTGTTTGTACTTCATGGAGGGGCTTTCTGAATCTGACCCGTTACCCAATTCTTTAAGCTATTCCTCAACATGAGGTGCCAAAACCAAACCATGGCCTATTTGTTCTGATATATCTGCATTCTGGAAACCGAGATTCACAATGGGGTTGCATCTTGCGTTTGGGTCATAGAATTCCATGCTGTCGATTTGATAGTTGAGTGTCGTTTTCCTGTAGCATCTCTTTCGTATTGCCCGGTATTTAGTTGTTGAACGTTTTTCTGCTATAGGCAATTAGGCAGTGGTGTTAAATTATCGAGATTTCACTGCTCCTTAATCAGGCAAAGTTCGATCCGGTTAATAATGACTCGTGCATCCAATTGCTCATGATGTAAAGACATTTAACCTGCTCTCCATTTGAAGAAGCATCCAGCCATTTACTCACCGAATTATTGAAGTACCTAAGTTGATCCAGTTTCATTTCAGCTTAATTCACAATCCTATCTTTATTGTCAGCATCATATTTGTTTTGTACCTTTGGTTGAATTTCTTCAATGGATGATGACATTCATCAAAGCTTGAGGGAACAATTCTTAGTGTCTTCAAACTGTTACAGACTGAAGTAGCCCTGTTGATTTCTTATAGGCGGTCATATCTTCTTATGGGAGTTTTGACTTGATGACTATCTTTCTTGCATCCAGGAAGGATGGGAACTACAGAAGAACTGCCATGGCTTGCTTCATACAGGCAGTGTACCTCCTGGAATTAGACAGACAAGAGAACCGGTTAGAAGAAAATGCTCTAGCTCCAAATTGGTGGTTGCCATTCAAATACAAGCTAGTTCAAACCCTTATCGATGAGCGGGATGGATCCATTTTCGGGGCACTACTAGAATGGGACAGATCTGCAGCGCTAGCAGATTTTATACTCATGAGACCGAGCGGAGTGCCAAAAGCAGTTCTGGCACTCAGGGGGACATTACTCAAGAGCCCTACAATTCGTAGGGATGTCGAGGACGACCTCCGGTTCCTAGCTTGGGAAAGCTTGAAAGGTTCTGTAAGGTATACAATAGCATTGGAGACGTTAAAATCAGTCCCCGAAAAGTATGGAAGCAAAAATGTTTGCGTCGCAGGGCATTCTCTAGGAGCGGGGTTCGCTCTTCAGGTAGGGAAAGCATTGGCTAAAGAGGGCATTTACGTGGATGCACATTTATTCAACCCTCCTTCTCTTTCGCTGGCTATGAGCCTAAGAAATATTGGAGAGAAAGCTGGGGATGCCTGGAAGAAGTGCAGATCTATGTTCACTTCGAACGACGAAAATCAGGCAATTGATGCTGCAGAAGAGAGGAATCCTTTTTTAGGATTGAACAATTGGGTTTCATACTTTCACAGGAACAAGAATTCTAGCACAGGGATGCAAAAATGGGTACCTCACCTGTATGTGAACGATAGTGACTACATTTGCTGCTATTATACTGATCGCGACAAGGATGCCGGGAAAGAAGATCCGGCACCTGAGAATGGTCATGTAGCAGCAAAGCTGTTTGTGATGTCCAAGGGAAAACAAAATTTTTTTGAAGCCCATGGACTAGAGCAGTGGTGGTCCAATCATTTGGATCTTCAGCTATCTCTGCATAATAGCAGGCTCATAAGCAGACAGTTGAGGAGCTTATACCACCTTCCAGCCCCGCAAAATCCACAGAGGAAGCCCCAATAGCATACAGAAGGATTGTGGTTGCTTTCTCTTTGTCGATAACTCATTCGCTAGGGGGTCCTTATGCTAGGATTGTGGTTGATGTCTCTATGCTTCAAGAATTGTTCAAAATAAACCCAATGTCGACACTTTTCATCTTCTAATTTAATTATGCAATTGTCTGTCATCTCAACTTTTGCCAGAGTCTAAGAGAAATCTTCCCTTTTCACCTTTAATTGCATCCGAAACGACATGTAAACCTCATTGGTTGTCCACATTCCATTGTCAAGACGACATTGGTTAATATCCATCTTAGCATAAGCACACCATGCAGCGAGGTCTAATTTTCTCCTGCAGAACCCATTGGTGATCGTTCGAAAACCAACACGAGAAATTAATGCTGGAGTCCAGACAACAAACCACAATAGCAGTTTTGAATATGTTTTCTAAACTATGTTTTGTCGAGGAAACTATGGAGCTATTACGGCCGAATGAACCTTCTTCTGCTTTGGAAGCATTTCCCTTCATCCTGTTTTCTTTCACATGAATTGGAAAGAATCGAGGTGATCTTGGACGGAGGGTATTTCCATCTACTGATACTCAAGTGAGCGTTTGTGATGATAGGCAAATCTACGATCGTCTCTGCAGTATCTACTGCCGTTGGATGAGGAGTAGATAGGTGAAGGTCAAATTCCTGTCTCGGAGTCTCAGGCAGAAAAAGAGTTGAAAGGGCTTCTTCATTTTGCAAATGACCAGGCTTGCACCCTCTTGTGAAATTCAAAGCTAGTGAGTTGGCTCTTACCCAGAAACAGTCGGCTCTTTCTTTGGCAATTTCCAAGCCCAGTGAAGTCATTTTCTAGTCATTTCCTGGACTTCTCCTTCATTCCGCAGATGACCAGGCTCAAACGCCCTTGTGAAATTCTAAACTTTGAGTCAGCTCTTAAGTCATTTTCCATTCATTTTCTGGACTTCTCCTTCAATTTCCCATATGACCGGGCTTGAACCGTCTTGCGAAATTCAAAGCTAGTCAGTGAGCTCTTACCCAGAAACAGTCAGCTCTTTTTTTGGCAATTTCCAAGCCCAGTTAAGTCTTTTTCTAGTCATTTTCTGGTTCAACTCGTTGTGCTTTCTGGTTTTGGGGGTCTCCTGAGAAACGGGCTTTTGAACCACAATTTCCTGACAATTAATGATCATTTGGAAGTCAAAACTAAAGGTGTGGATTGAAATTTAGCGCATAACATAGCATACGTGAATACAAAGAAAAAAAGGGTTGTTTAACAAGACCAATATCGACCAAAAAAAAAAAAAAAACAAGACCAAAAGGAGAAACGACTCCGCTGGGGATCGAACCCAGAATCTCTGGTTCCGTAGACCAGCGCCTTATCCATTGGGCCACGGAGTCATCTTTGTTACAACCTCATATAAATAACATTATATTTTTAACATCTCGGCAGATGTCCCTACTAAACCCTAATCTGCGCGACTCCCAAAAAAAATCCTTAACCCTCAGCTCACACATCTGAAGGAAGGAGAAAGGAAAAACTCGTCTGGCACCAGGTTAGCAACCTTGAGTTTCCATGAAACTGCCTTCTCTTGTGTACCGTAGTTTAAAAGCGGGAAAGAAAAGGCAGAAACATGAAACCCAGAGTACAGTGCACGCGCTTTTACCCAAGTCAAGTCTCGAGAAATAGAGGACACCGTGACCGTTATATCAGTTAAGTAAGGGAACATGATCACAACACGTCTTGGTGTTCACATTCATTTGAGGGTTCGTGCCCTTTCATCAATCTTTTCTTCAATACCCAACATTTTATGAATGAGATTGCAAGATTTTCAGGGTCACTTTCCTTATGATGATCGCCCTGGCTAATTCATATATGAATCAGAAAATGAAGAGAAGACAGAAAAACATCTAAAGAGAGATACGATAGGATGTGTGATTGTCAATAATGAAATAAAAAAGAGAAAAGATTAAGCCCCCCCATTCAAAATTCAAATGCCGAACATGGAGGATTGCACTTTAACAATAAGATAATCAACTGTAAAGGCTCTGATTAAGCTCCTGATCATTTAAACCATGTCAAACCAAGATTGATAATTTTGTTGGAGCTATAAACAGGTTCTCTAATATTTTTTCCCCAGTAACTGGAAAGCTTGTCCTGATTGTTAGATTACATTAAGGAAGTAACACTAACACATGAAGAACTCTGTGCGGAAGACCATGAAATCAACTCATGCTGATAATAAGCAGAAAGGGAAGCTTCTGGTCATTTTCTCTCATCTGGGTGGATCTAGCTCCTTTCGTTATGTTTCAGGGGAAATTAATTGGAAAAAACTAGAGCTCATTGCCACGCTTTTTTCCCTCAAATATATACTTCAGATGCTTTCGAACATTGCAAGAGAAAATACACAATCTTTATACATTGATTCCACGAACATGGCACGAGGAAGTTTGTAGATTCACGAAATGAGGGACAAGAATTAACAAAGAATAGAATTGTATATATAGAACATTGGATATACCCATGGTAGGCGCAACCGAGATACAAGGTGGTCTTCCATATACACATACACACATAAGTTTCTATTAGGGCATGAACAAGGCCCTCTATGCACAGCAAAAACCAGGCATGGTTTCTGACTCCTATTCATTATACAACAACAAAAACCATGTATGGTTTTAACGTTTGGCTTTGAAACATATATGTTCAGCTCTTATGCAAAGAGCAGCTCCAGGTGATCATGGAGATCATAATCATATATGCTGACCTCGGACTCCAACTGAGCCAAACCGTTGCAGAATGGAGCAGCTGTCATGGTCTCCACCATGAGGTCGCTGTTCGAGGTCGAGTGCTCCAAAGTCATCAGCTCCCCCATGAAAGAGTACGTTTCATTAAAGATTTGGTGGTTCGAGGCACTGTCCGAGGACATAGGCGAGGATGTGTGGTTGGATAAGTACTGGTCTGAGGAGTCATCTCCTTCGCGAGGATGATGATGATCCTTCATCTCTGGGGCTGTGATCACTTTCGTTGAAGATTCGGGACAAGTAAGAAGATGACCATCATGCTCATTTTTTCTGCCATTCCCAGTGAGTTCTTGGACAAGCTTCTTGAAGCCGGATTTATCTATGATGTAGACTTCGGGTTTCAGGACTTTGATCAAGCTGTTGAACTGTTGCTGGTGCTGCCGTCGTTGATGCTTCTTTTGGTGTTTGGATATTTTGAGGGAGGCTTGGTTTAGGGTTTCCATCTTCTTCCCGATAGGAACTGATATAAAAGAGGGAAAAGGGCAAAAGCTTAGGGATCACCTCCTTGGCCTTGTTTTTTGTCGGAGGGTTCGAGGATGTTATATAGTAGTTGTTATATGCTATCAATATGAGGTCGTTATCTTGATCAGAGGGGCTGTGGGAAACCCAAAAACAAGCCACGGCTTAATGGTGTGAAGTGCTGAAAGTGATGTTGAATATAAAAGTGGGTTTTGTAGTTTAGGGGTCCGTTTCCACGCAAGTAATCCCAAATTCTCTCTCTCTCTCTCTCTCTCTCTCTCTCTCTCATATGAAAAGACAGAATACAGGTAAGTGATGATCAAGATACAACGAAATTGTCTGCGTGTTACCGAAGATGCGAAGAAATATTATCAGTTTACAAAAGGATCCATCTAGTATAGAATAGCATGATAAAAATGATAAAAGACCCGAACCCAAGAATGTTTTTAAAGTGACATGATTTATCCCCTCTAGTCATTTGTCTGTGAATTTTTTTTATCTAAATATCTGCTTACAGTTTGTCATGATACCACTTGATATATCAAATTATGAACCATATCCCCAACTCCACCTCATTTAAAATTAAGTATTCAAACAAGTGAGATGCCGAGAAATTATTATGACCATTAAAATTAAGCTATTTTGCTGAAGTTATTTCTGTAAATAATGCATCCTAAGTAAAGTATTTAGAGACGTGAGACCTAGACATGAAATTGCTGTTAGTCTGTATGCCTAACATAAACTTATTGCGACACCTAGTAAATGATATTCTATAAGGCCTAATACATCTTGGGCATTATTTAAAAGAAATAGATGCTGAGGTTTGGCTTTTTCAAGGAAAACGTATACCGGCTTTGATTGTTGACGCCCGGGGGTCAGTTCCTGAGGCTGCTCAGGTATAGGCTAAGCAACCATAAAATAATGTGGCAAATTTTTGAATTTATTAGTAGGCTGGGTCGCATTTTTGCGAATAAAATAAATGTTATAATGCAGGAAGTAGCTGAGCATACGGGGCACGCAACTTACTATTCAAGAGCTTGTCATATTCTGTTCGATTTCTTGCTGTTACATCCATTGTAGCTTCATGCTCGCCTATGGTATGTGGCTAGGTTCGAGCGTGTCAGATAGGATAGCAATCGCCTATTGCAAATATACAGTTTCGAAAATGAAAAGCTACAGAAGAATTTAACTTGAAGAATAAGAGTTGCAATTGAAGAGTTGGGGTATAGGTAAACCTATTGATTGCCAGTACATTGACATGTACTTAAACAAATTAACAATGATGAGTTCCGCCGTGTTATTGCTACAATAATCTTTGAAATTGTTCCGGTGCCATCATTTTTATTATACAAGAAAAGTCATTTAAAATAGGTAAAATTTTAAGCTCATGAAATGACCTACCAATCTCATGGTCCAATTAAAATGCAAGCCAAAGCCCCGGTAGGTTCGAACATGAAATTCCTTGCACTTTCAGAGGTTATACTACCATAATCTAATCTAACAAACTATAACGACTATTCAACTTAGGTTTGATTTGATTTCAATCAAAGATAGAGCAAGAAAACATAGGTCAAATCTGGCTTGATTTTCTTTTTCCAGTCGTGTGGAGACTTGACCAGCACAGCAACATGATGCACATGGCCACCCCCTTTGACAGAAATTGCGGTGTCCATAGCAGAGGAGATTCGTTTTATGTTTTTCTGAAGTGATGAACCTCCCTAGCACGCACAAAGCCGTCTACTTCAGTTCACGTTTCCTCACCTGTGCAGATAGTCGCCAGTGATGCATGCCAGGTCCGAAAGGGACGAGCGAGGTGATGATTACTTAAATGGCAAAGTATAGCGACCTGCCCCGCCTGGTGCCTCCCCAGTCCCTCTAAAACAAACGAAGCGGGTCGGATTTATTTAGTAAATTATGTGTGCACATCGTTGTCTAATAAGGGAAAATAGGGACATCCCATCGAAATCATTTTCTGTGTGAAAGAGCCTATATACTATGTAGCCCACTGTATAAATGGACATACGTACTCCCTTTCCCAACGTCACATCAAGATTCACAATCTTGGCTTTGGCTGTCTTAAATGCCATTGGCATTGCCCTCATCAATTATTATAGAAAGCCCCGTTAATGTTACAGCCAACCCCGTGGAATAAAATCTGCTGAAACCTAAAATGCACGTCATTTTCATTTATATGGGCTAATTCTAAACCTACCTGCTTTACCTAAATTAAATGTATATATAGCGGCATTCTTATTTAAGATACCTCAGAAGACGTTGCAGCTTCAGACATGGAATGAATGTGGAGCCCCCCAAAAAGCTGCGTGATTACTATTTTGGTTGCCCTTTGGCTGCAGATGAAGAGGGAAATGCGGATAAGGCACTATTATTGTAGCGAATTACATCAACTGATGTGGACCCTTATTAGCAGAGGTGATGCAAGAACATGTGGGTAAGAAAAGGACCAGGAGACAGAAAGGGAACGAACCGGAAGAGTTTCAATAAGGAAGAAAGGAACGACTCAGCCATACTCAATAGTCGATCAGCCCTGTCTCTTGGAAAATATCCGATTAAAGCTATGGGTGCAACCTGTAGAAAGACATACCAGTCGAATTTGGCAAATAGTTTATCCGGAGCTATGGACAATTTGACCAAAGAATTTCATGAACCTCGTGCATTTACATTGATGGCTGACACTAGGGACTAGCACTATTACAAGCCTTCTCCAAAAATCTCAAATGCAACATCACCCAAATAAGAGAACGGGGTATGCTCTTAATATAACAGCTTCAATAAGGTTATATGCTCTTTTTCATGGTTACCGAGCCACGGAAGCATTCTCTGTCAAAGATGACCCCACTTGAAGCATAAGGGGATACACCGGACTAAACTCCTTGTCCCCTCTTGCCCTTACTTTCGCAGCATAATCATCCAAAGTTGCTTTCACGCCTTTCCAGATCTGATCCTCTCCTTGTGAATCCATCCACAGTGAGTACTGCAGCGGCGTGAGCTTGTTTCTTTGCATCGGGGACTGCAGGTCATCCGGACCACGGGTGTAGAGATGGTGAAGTATAACACTGACAGGCAGATCATGAAGAAGGGGAGATGCTCCCAGCTGAGATGTTTCCAAGAATATGAGAGGCCTAAATGCTCGAAGGGCTCGGTAAGGTGCACCTAGTTGTTCCACCTTGAACAAGTTCTGGCTTACTGACAGCTCCAGCTCCGCCATGTCTCTAGCCAATCTCAGCCTCCCTGATTCTGATAAAGGCCTCACGAGAGAAGCATGTCTAATGAAGAAAATCAAAACCCGTGAAGCCATGTTTCTCACGAGCCGAGTGCATATCATTTCTGTCCCTCCAGCTGTTGTGTTAGCTGGAGGCAACATCCTGACTAGAAACTCAGTACGGAAGTGAAGAATGCACTTCTGCAACTCCTCCATGTAGGGTGATACATTATTGTCCATAGCAGCATCCATCCCCAGCACACCAATGTTCTGGTCATGAATTTGCAGTATGCAAGATTCCAGGCGATCAAGCATTGCTTGAAATAAGGATGTCACTGCATCACATGCAACCTCATATATTGCACCCAGTGCAGGGGAAAGCTCATTGGCAGCAACAGGTGGAAATTCCCGGATCATAGATGATATGCGGGTGTGAATTTCTTGCAAATGCTGACATATGGTGAAGTTCTTCAACTGGGCTGCTGTAGCGGGACCCATCACTTGACGTGCTTCAGGACCAGTAGATATCTGCATTATAAAAGTTGCCCTCCACCATTCAGAATTACTTTATACAAGAATCATAAGGTTACTTCATTTTAACCCAGATGTCACAAATTCAAATCAAGGAAACTGTCACCACACTATATGGGAAAGGCTACATGAACTCGATTGTCTCCCCTGCATATACCAGAATACTTGTTTTTTTCTCTAAACATCACAATTAGGATTGTGTGTTCTCCCTTCATCCTAAAAAGAGAATCAATGACGAAACTTAATGATAACACAAACACAAATGTCCCAATAATAAATATTCACCTACCATTTTAAAAAACACCCCAGTCACCTATGTAATTTGCTATGAAAAATAGATCTTTATCAATGCATCTAGCATATAGATAAAGATCTAAATATTTCAAGAGATTGACTCTTGTTTCAACTACAATTTAGATGGCTACCCTGTCGTATCATTTGATCAACCAAGGTATGTTTAATAGTGGAATAAGCAGGCTAATTTACGGTGCCAAACTGTTGTTCTTAAGTCCATATTGTCATCTGGAATTCAATCTATAAACCACTCTTTAGTATCTTGGAGCAAGCATTTTCATACTGATGGCTTATGGAACTCTTACTAAATATGAAGCATGCATCATCTGGCTGAACACATACTGTAGTGGAGTTCATATTCCAAGGCAAATGTTGTCTATGATTATTAGCAACAGGTAGTGTGCTCTTCAACTCACAAGCCTTCACATGAGAATGGCCAACATGTGAAATATCGGACTGACTTTGGCGTGTTGATAAACTTTGCATAAAGCAGTACTTTGTTCTCGCAAATTGTAAGAAGACCAATTTTCCAAATAAGTAACCTTACAAGTCACAAAAGAACCTATATCCCATTTCCAGCATGATTAACCAATCTATGATGGTCAAAAGACTTGATCATTTACAGAAACATAAATTAAAGCATGGTTTCAATAGACAAACCATCCAGCTTCAATTCTAATTGACTTGCTGAAAAACCAGATAACATGATCACAGCTGTAGCCAAAACCTCCAAGCAAAATGCTTCTCCTAGGGTTGACTAGCTTTAATAAGGAGGGCAAAAAACATTCATTTATGAAACTGTTGAGCCTCAAATTCCACCCCCCCCAAGCAAGCTCCCTTTTCTGGATTTCCTTCAGTGCATATTCTCATTGTTAACAACCAACACCCCGCCACCCCCCTGGGGCGGGTGGACAGAAAAAGAGAAAACCAATGCCACCTGAATGAGAAAAGAATAAAATCGCTCGTCCACAATCAACTTAACATTTATTCTCCTGCTGTAAGGGCAAGCTAAGCTCTATATATGCTTCTAGAGACATTTCATCCTAACAAATGGACTGAACAAATAAAATCCGGAATCATGCAAAAGAACAGAGAAATCTACCTTAGTGCAACATATAATGTCCAGTAAATTACCTGGTTCTCAGCTCGTGCTGCCAGCTGGCGCAATGCCTTACCAATTTCATGCAAGACAAGCAGAGTTAAACGCCCATCCAACTGGACAGCTTCAATCTCTTCATGTATCCGTGACACAACTCTTGAGATATGTTCTTTGGAGGGAAGATTTCCACGAGTGGACACGGGGAATACATTGTTGACAAGATCTGTAAGACGTTTAAAGCATTGAACCAGGTATTGAGTCTGGAATATTTCTATTGCTGAAACCATTTGATCTTTCACTTCAGGAGTGATAGCTGGCAATACACCCTTAACATCAGTGTCGCGTGAAATCCGCTCTAGGAGATTCTCAACCATGGAAAGCATCTTTGGGTATCCCTCTGTAAACATATCTTTCACAAAACTTGATCCAGTGAAGGCGGATTTCATTTGGCTTGCAAAGGCCTTAACAAGTGCCTCCCAGACACGGTCTGATAACATTGCATCACCGTCCTAAGCAAATAAAATAACTTTAGCAAGGGTATACAGTATAAATGAGAGAAAACAGAGGAAATCACAAATTATCGGAAAGTCAAAACATGCCCTCCCCAAATAGTTATCAGAAATTGATAGATAGTAAAAATGCTTTTCTTGATTTTCGCTTTGGAAGTAATATTTGGAAAACCAAATTGCAACTAAAATTGGATAATTATGGCGTAGCGGGAGGAGGATCGAACTGACATTGTGTTCAAAGGATGAGAACTGCAGAAAACAAGAGAGCTAGCATATTTCTCGGGTATTAAGAAAATAAGCTTTTTTATCTACAAGCAGACAGACAAAGAGATCATTTCCTTAAGCAAACTAGACAACTGACATTATGCACCAGAACAAGAAGGTAAGTAATGCAAAAGCCAGTTAATAACTTGTTCAACCCAGATGAATCACTGCACCAAATCTCCCCACCAGCAGATTGATCCAGCCGATGATGCAAGGCTTCAGCTGACTAATTTAAAAGTATGGTCTTCAAAGTCTTATAGCACAACAGAGAACATAAAGGAGCATCCAAATACAAACTACACCACAACCTAACACACTAACCTGAATAACGTCGTCAAGCAGCAATACATGCGTGAATGGATCCCTCTTCTTCGACAACACCCGCTGCAAGTGCCAAACTGCAACCACAACTGAGTGCAGTTGCTCCATACACTCCTCCATCCTCTTCCAAAGCGCATCCCTCGCCTTCAATCCCCCTCCAATCTGTGGCGTCCCGCTCCCTCTAATCCCTCCCGGACCATACACACCTCCTCCACTGGTTGATATCGCCTTCATATCCAATGCGGCATTAACGCTCTTCACTCCCATTCCCTTATACTTATTCACCAACTGCGCCACAGTGGCCTTCAACTCGCCTAGATTGTAAAACACCTGCAATCCAGTACCAACGTCCGCCTGGTTCAACCCTTCCATGCCTCTCTCCAACACTTTCATGGCCTCGCTCCGAATCTTATCCCCGATCTCGCGGATCCACTTCAACTCTTCCTCAACCACATCGATGCCGGCCAGATCGTACTCGTTGCATAACCGGAGAATGTCGCAGTGGAGCTGCGCGGCCTTGCCGAGGTCGAGCTTGTCCGGATCCGCGGAATCCGATTCCCGGAGCTTCTTGGCCAGGCGGAGGAACCGGATGGTGTGCTGCAAGAGATCGGTGGATCGGTGGAGGTTGGAGAGCTGGAGCGTCTTGGAGTTGATGGAGGAGAGGGGTTCGGAGAGCTCGGATCGGACGCGGCGGAGGGAGGACTGGAGGGAGGAGACGGAGGAGCGGACGGAGGAGAGGGAGAGGTCGGCGGACTGGAGGGAGGAGAGCTGGGAGAGGAGGTGGTGGTGGCGGGAGAGGACCTCCGAGCGGAGCTGGGACTCGAGGAGGCGGATGGCGGAGTGGAGCTTCTCGGCGGTGGAGGCCGGGGAGCCGGAGGAGAGGGCCGCGGAGGAGAAGGTGGTGGAGGAGAAGGACGGGGAAAGGAAGGGAGAGAAGATCGGGTCGTCGGCGAAGGCGTCGAGAGGGGACGACGACGACGGCGCCGCCGCCGCCCCGGCGGAGGGGGTGGGGGATTTGAAGGTGGAGAGGCGGTGGAGAGGGGAGGGCGGCGACGGGGAAGAAGACAGGGGCGATCGGAGTGCCGCCGGAGAAGCCATATTTGCTCTGCGTTAACCCTTCTCGCTTGCGGAGTTTTCTTTTCTCAGTCAGAGAGTTGCCATCGTCGTCGTCTTCGTCCTCTTGGACAAGCGAGATTCATCGATTTCGAGTTGCAGATTTGCAGCTTGCGGTTGTTGGTCACGTGGGCTGGGCTTGACCGGGCCCAATTGGGCTTACAGCGGGCGTATTTTGTCCAAGCCCACGCTTGATCTTGATGGAGGGAACCGTGCGAGAACTGAACCGAACCGAACCCGACCGCACGGCTTTGCTTCTCGTCGAACTGGTATAGGGCTTTTCGAATTGATTACATCCGTTACAAGAATCGACAAATCCGACCTTTAATCTCGGACCACTGAATGATTTCTGCAAATGCAAACACAAATATTCACCATTTCTAATTTAGTTTATGGATTGTCATATTGTTGAGTCGAATTGTTCTGATTTCACAAACTTTTGAATCAAATCATCCATCTTATAATCCAACCAAAGTAAAATTTAATCAAATTCAGCTAATGCGGCCGTTTTTGTATAAATTATGTGCATGTCCACTTGAACGTAGTTGAAATATGGATAATATGGGAATCAAATTATCTCAACCTAGATTGAGTTAGGTAATTGAAAGCAGAGGCTGAGTTTTGCTCATTCCCGAGTTACACCTTCTAGCTAGGATAGGCTAGCGAAGCAAACACGAGCAACTGACAAGATGCGGGAGTTCCTAAAGAATCCTTTAATGTCCTATGAACCTTGTTTAAGGGTGGATTGTTAAATTGGTAGGTTGGGAGTTCCTATATAAACAAATTTAACGCATTTTGATTAATATCTGACCAATACTTGACCCAGCACATACCCAACACATAGCAGCACATACCCAACACATAGTAGGCTCAGCACATATTACTAATGTATTTCCATATTTAACCTATTATTAATATATTTCCATAATTAACCTAATTCACGAAAATTCATAGCCATAACACAAGCAAGAGAGATGAAAGGGAGTTATATAAACAGGCTAAGTTTAAGTATATCGTTAACTCATTTATAACTCATTTAAAACAAGTTATGACTCATTTACTCGATGTAACTAAGTCAGTTACTTATTATAGCCCATTCAACACTCATATGGATTAAAAAACGGATTTATGACTAATTTTGACGGGTCTACTCAAGGGAAAAATTGAAGGATAATCAAGCTGGTGAGGATGGCCGTAATCAACAGACGACCCCGCCCGGCAATGTTTTGCCTGCTCAATCCCCATGCTCGATGTAACTTGAACGTTAATTTTCTACTCTGATCAGGGGAACTGAAGAGCCTTGCGCCGGCCTTAGTTTTTTACACTGATCAAGGGAACCGAAAACCCCTGCGCCGGCTTTTGCGCCGGAAAGTCGGAACACTCCGTTGCTAGCACGAAGAAAAACTGAAACGGCCAACAGCTTTAGTAGTAAAAACACGCGCGGCATAAATGGCTTCATTCACTCTCTCTCTCTCTCTCTCTCTCCCCGGACCGAAGGAGCTCGAGAGGCCGCGGAATTGTTATTGCTCGATTGATTACAAAACGAAACCTTTTAACAAAGAATGTGTACCCAATTACAGTTTCCACGATAATTCAATCCAACCGAATCAAAGAACATGAAAAAGAAGAGTCGAGTTGCTTTCCCTAAATCTAACTCCGTAAGACGAAGAAACCAAAACCCAGTCAAATTAGTGAAGAAGGAGGAGGAGATCAGAAGTGGCAGCCGCAGCAGATGTAGAAGAAGCAGAGCGTGGAGACGAGGACGACGCCCTCCACGACGGACACGATCCGGAAGACGACCCCGTCGATGACGGCCACCTGGAAGCCGACGCTCAGGCTCCTCCTCTTCCCGCCCTTCCACTTGATCCCGGGCAGCTTCCACGGCCGCCCCTCCCTGCCGCCGCCGCTCATTGCCGCCACCGCCTTCTTCAGCGACCACGCCTTCTTCTTCGCCATCTCCTCCGCCATCTCTCTCTCTCTCTCTCTCTCTCTCTAGAAGACTTTCGAGCTGTACCTCTGTCTGAGTGATGGCTGGCGAAGGGGGAGCGAAGGGCTTTAAATATGACCGAAGTGGGGCGATGATGCGTCATTGGATTTCTCGAAAAAAAGAACGACAGGAGTGCGCGAGTGCGGTGCCTGCTGGCCGAGGAAGGTTAAAGGGCGGGGGCAGATTCGACATTTGGCGGAGGGAAGAGGAATAGTTCAGTAACGGGACAGCTAAGACCAGACCACCAACCGTTTGACGACGTTGACGTTTCACCGCAGTGATGATCGCTTTACTCCGTTTTTCCGCGTTGGCATTTCATGGATTTTGTTAATACAGGGATGGTGTTCAAGAGTCTCCTCTCGGAATATTTATACTCTGATTATTTCATTTGAAAAATAAATTATTTAAAACATATTTTCTTAAAAATAATAATTTATATCATTTAAAATGATGGGAAAGTATTTTCATTATTGATAATAATTTATGTCTAAACAATTTTATAAGCAATATAGATGATTAGTTTCGGAAAATCGTTTTTTATGTTATTTATCTTTTGCGAAATAAACGGAATCTTAAATTACAAAAGACTTTTCTTTGAATTTGTTGCGGTTGCCGCATCACACAAGATGAATGGGAAGCTCGGGTAGCTATTCATCTCTCTATGACATGGCTAAGACGCTAGCATTGAAAACTCATAAAATTAAAATTTGATCGGCAAGTTTATGCAAGACACTTGTTAAATATTGGATTAAAGAAAAAATAATTCTGATTTATTAGATGATTATCGTTCTCGTGATTAATCAATTGAAAGATATTTCTTCCAAAATAGTTGTTAATATCACAATAGTGGTAAGTGTTTGTTTCTATTTTTACTAATTGACCAATGAGTGTATGAGAACGTTGATCGAGACTTAATTGTAGTTTGACATAAGCTCGCTTGATAAAATGATACTCTTATTTACATGGAGTGGTATAACTTACCCTTTTCATTCTAATGGAACACAAGATTCATAAATACATGCCACCTTTTATGAATTTCCCCGCTAGTAGATTGGTATATTAAGATTGATCAATCAAATTGTTGCTTTGAATAATGGAATGTTTGCGACCATTTCTACTTAAAAATCTATCACATCACTCGACATATCGAGTTTAATTGGGACGTTCATGTTCAATTCCCATTATCATTTCCATTGGACTCTTTTGGACATAGATGGTTAGGTAGCACATGTGATAGAACGAACTACCAATTCCAACCAATTAAATTTCCGTAAGTTTATTCACATCCGATGCTCTTGTCTCCTTTATAGTTTCCTCTCGCTCAAGAACTTTTACTTCTCGGAGACTAATCATGTCGACTCGAAGCGAAAACGATGTCCGGGCATCGAATCTACTGGACATTAGATCGCTCCATCTTTTAGGGAGGTGATGGAATCAATTTGGCTGGACTCGTCCCATTCCGCTCAAAAGCTTCTCCCCTAGAAAGAGGAGAAAACACTTAGAAAATTCTACGCTGTGGATTCTCCCCCTCTCCCTCCCCAACGGCTCTTTCAAAAGGCATGGCGACAAAGGCTTGGTTGTCGAATGTCGATGAGCATCTTTGTCAAATCAGCGGCGTGATTGAAAAGCATTCGTCCGTTAGTTCTTTGACACCTCTCGGTCCTTTCTGTCTTCTATTGTTCTCGGAGATTCGGTTTTCCCATGCAAATTACTTTAATGCGCTGGCCCCTTTGACGTTCTTGATCCAACCCAACGATCCCTCATTTTTCTCCCCTTCCGTAGCGGCCGCTGGGCCGATCTCGCACGTGCTGCGACGTCGGTATATTGTCTTATAAGTTATGGAGACGGCAGTTTCGTTTTGTTAGGTAGTCCGAGCGGCTGGCGACGTACGTGAAAGTTCAAGGGAGACGAGGCGGTTGCCTGCCCAGCTCATCCATCGTTCGATTTCTTGGTCGTCTTCTTCCTTGCGACGTAAAAAAAAGAAGAAAAGAAAAGCTTCAGAGTTTGATTCATGCCCATGGCCATGCCATGCCTCTAGGATGGAAATCCGGTACGGGCCATGTGATGTTCGATTCTTGAATGTCCGGGAAGGAGAGACAATCGTTGTGCATTAAATCAATTTTCCATTTTTGTTGTCTAGCCGAAGCTCCATAGACGATGAATTACATGATCAAAGAACATTTCGGGTGCGCGTACTACATATCGTCAAACGATCACTTTTGACTCCATCCAACAATTTTCAGTACTTGCTTCCGTGACAGCATGTGTGGTCTTGGCTAATCGGAAACACTGCTGGTGAATTTTTCATGTCCGCTCGCTAAGTTACTGACACCACTATATCAAAAGCTTGAAAAATATATGAATGATCAGATTTAAGTGGTGATCACGAGGAAAGGATGATAGCTAGTGTAAACATGCCACTGAAGTGAACAGGTCCATTCCCAAAATTTGGGAACCTGTATTGTTTAATTATTTATTCATTCATTTTTGCTACAATGGATTGGGTTTGTACCAGAAGAAAAATTTAAATCAATTTAAAGGGGGAGCATGAATTAAAGTAGTGTAGAGAGACGGGCCTCTTAAGCCACAATTGGTCCAATAGTAGTGAGGCGATGCCTAGAAACAAACCCGAGGCCCATCACGGAGAAGGTGGGTCCCATTCTGAATGGACCGGATAAATCCTCTTAAAGCACGTCAAGTTATTAAAGGAAAATTATTAAACAAATCTTAAGCATATTACAAATATGCCAATTTAGCTTCAACTTTTCAATTTATTTTAATCCTAAACCTTTTGAAAAATTATTAATATAGTAAATTTAGTTAATTTTGACCGGAAATTACTGATGTGGACACCAACCATTTTACACAACTCATTCAATATTAACATAGACATATTTATTATTTTTTCATAATTTTTTTGTTCTCTCCTTTTTTTTTTTTTATTTCTCCCTCCATGGTCGCTAGTCTTCTTAATGGCTGGCAATTAGACCCATTAAACAGGTGGGTCGGGTCGGGTTTGGGTCGGGTCATAAATGGTCCGACCCAAATCAACCCATGTAACCCATTTATGACCTATTTATTTTAGTACAAAATTTGTAACTCATACCTGACTTGACCTATACTTGACTCATACTCGACCATTTAATTAAACTTAAGAAAGCTATATATATGTGTGTGTATGTATTTAAAATTGGTATTGCTAATATAGTTTTATATAACATAAATTTAATGGATAATATTTATAATTTTTAAAATAATTATTTTAAAAAATCGAATTTTAATTATTATTTATTTTTAAAAAAAATTAAAATTACTTTTTTTAATAATATAATTTTTAATTTTCTTTTTCTCTTTTCTTTTCTTTTTCTTTTTTGTTTTTCTTCTTCTTTGGCTAGCCGCCGGCCACGATGATGGCCTGCAATTGGCCACAAACGAGCCTCAAGCCTCGCCGAATGTCAGCGAGGCCTTCACTTCACTAGATTCGGCAAGGCTCAAGGCTCGCTAGATCAGCGAGACTTGAGCCTCACTGGACATCGGCTATGCCTCCACCTCGCTAGATTCGGCAAGCTCGAGGCTCACCAGATCGGCGAGGCTCGAGTCTCACCTGACGCCGGCGAGTTTGAGTCTTGTTAGATCGGTGGCGATTGGCGATGGAGGTGGCAGCAAATTAGATTGGTGGAAGCTTGGAAGGGTGGAAATGAAGAGGGAGATTGCTAGGTTTATTTTTAATTGGTAGATAAATGCGTCTTAAATAAGTGCAGATTATACTCATTTCAGACCCATATATTTCAGTCTCTTTATTTTAGAATCTATTATGGGTGCTTGGAAAATAAAACTTGACCCATTAACAACCCATTTAAATAAATATGGGTTAATAAATGGGTTGTATACCCATTTTGACACCTCTATCGACAACTAGACACAAGTAATAACTCACAAGGGTCAACCTTGACCATCGAGCGAGGCTCACCTCGAGTCAACCTCACTGGTCTCGAGCAAGGCTCACCCTTGCTAGCACCAGAACCTGACAAGGGTCGGACTTGCCAGTTTGACCCTCGCTTGGCTAACAAAGTCAGCCCTCGTCGGCTCTCACCTATGACCGATCGCTTGCCAAATATCACTCGACCCATGGTTCACATTCTTTCGGGGGGAAAATTCTTATATCTAGCCCGCGAAAATGACCGTTTGTCGGATGTTGTGAGTTTCATACGGAAAACTACACGATTAATGACCGAGATTCATTCCATTGTCAACCTCGTCTTGGTGGAAAATTCAACCTCTACCTGGTTTTATTTGGCAGGTTTTGACCCCTTCATTTGGTAGGTATTGACGCCTAAATATAGCCTGGGCCACAATAGATTGATGAGAGATCGCGGTGCCTGGTCCACAAGACTATGGCTAACCATTATTACAAATGGGCGACTAAGAAAGGTAGCCCTTGTCAATGGAAGGAAATCGGTGAAAGTCGGAAATCGGTATTATACCATACGAAGAAGAAGAAGGGCTAGCCGATTGAGCCGAAATATAACCGCTTGTAGATAAAAACACGTTGGGGGCAATAAGCGAATAGAGCAGAGTTCTGGAATCTCGCATGTAGTTAACATTTGGACTTTCGATAATAATCATTGCTATGCCGAAGAAGATCGACTGTGAAGGATCGGCAATCAATAACGCTCGTCAAATCTTTCTGCAATTTATTTTACCGATTCTTCATCGGCATTTTTATTCCCCGTTTGTTTATCCCTAGTTCATAAAGTAGCTATACCGATTTCTTCCTGTCTGAATCACGGCACGACCCGATTCAATTCTAAAAAAAATCAAAGGATCCAGCCTCTCTGGCGAAAAACGATCTTTCGTCTGACAGATATTTTCAGCGAAACATTTCCAGCACGAGGGACGTAAGCTCGCTGTACACGAAGTGGGACATGGGACTTAGCGCGAGAGGTCGTGTGAAGTACATCACCGGACCAGGTCGGACCAAGCTCCAAACGAGAATCTGCGTGTCGCTTTTTGTATTGCCGATCCCAAAAAATCCCCCGAAATTTTCACTTTCGCGGACGCGCGTCCCAAGCACTACTCCCGGTAATAACATCCCGTCGCCATCGCGGTGGACTGGCGACATCATTGCCCTGTACCGCGCCCGGCAGTCGTCGAGAGGCCGGGGAAGGCATCGCGGAGCTCCGTCGTGGCCGCCCGTACCCCCGTAGAGGGGTGCGTGGCGGAGTCGGCCGATGGGGCGGAATCTTTTTCGTCAGGATCAGGGGACTATCCCGTCTTTCCGGGATGTCAGAGCCTTTTAAGGACCTGCTCAGGTCCAAAATGCCTGGTTCTTATGTATACGGGCCAGGGGCCAGGACTTTGCCCCTGGGGGTTTTTAACGTCTTTTCCTTGACGGTTTTACGGTTGACTCCCTGCCAGCCTCGGCCCAGGAAGGGCTTCGTTTCCCTTCCTGTCTTCATTGACTGTGGAGCAGTTTAAGGACCTGCTCGGGTCCACCGTGCCGGAGATACGAGAGAGGGGTTTTGAGCTCTTGAATTCCACGAAGGGGTGCTCGTGGAAGTTTTTGCGTGTCCCAGCCACCTCGTGCCGATAGAGGAGCTAGATTTTTTTTTGTCTTCGCCAGGTCTATTGTCCGTCGAGATTGAAGTACTTTTCAGAGATGCCAAATGCTAGTCCCATCGATGACATAACGCCTTGCACCTGGCCATTTGAATGCGACCCATCCGTTTAAATGTACTTTTAACCCCATCATCTAGACGGAGTCGATCCATTCTCAATATCACTTACTCAAGAGCATTATTCCGTTCATGAAAAATATACCAAAACAAAGTCGTAAATTTATTATATTAATATCAATTGATTATAAATTGAACTCGATTCAATCATTAATATTTTTATGTTAGTATCAATTCAATTTATCCAACTAATTTAGGTTGAAAATAGCTAGCGTGGACAATTTTTTCTATAAATTTTTTAGTTTCCAATATTTTATTCTTCTTTTTCTTTATTTCCTTCCCCTTTTCTTACTCTTTTCTTTTTGCTTGTGACTAGTCACTAGCCACCGGTCTTAAAGCATGACTGGCAACGTTCAACCTTGCCAAATCTAGCAAGGAAAGCCTTGCCGCTCACCTTTGCCTAGGCATGGCCTAGCAAGGGCAACCCTTGCTCAGGCAAAGCCATTGGCAAAAGGAAAGAAGAATGAAATGGAATGGGAAAAAAATTCAAAAATTAAAAAAAAATATCTATCTATTGATTGTACCACATATAATGATCAATGTTTATGTCAATTTGTTTAGTCTAAATTGATCGGATTGACCAAATAAGTATTGATGTGAAAATATTTAAGATTAAAATTGATCAAATTAAAATATTTATTGCTGAATTAGTATTAATATAATGGATTCAGGGCTTTTTTAAGTACTTTTTTTTTATCTATTATTTGTCGACAAGGTATAAGAAGAAAGGCCAATGTACATGGGGGCTTCTCTTGGACGTTATATCAGATTGGAAGCATACGATACTGAAGAATGCGTGGACATCAGAAGTTAATGATAGTTTTTGGGAGGGTGAAAAGATGTCACTTTTTACAGGTGTCCAACGAGGGACCGCATGTCGGTTTCAAAAAGTAAAGATGGTTTTGTCCTCGAGTCGGGGTCGATCTAAAAATATCATCACAACCGACGTGAAAGAAAAGGACTTAATCGCAAAAAGTGTCGACCCGGACGATTGACGATCCATTTTATTAGGATAGATAATGTACGAAGAATTCGCGTCTCGCTTTACTGATCATAAAGTAATCGATGAGGGATAAAATTATCTAAAAAGTCATAAATTTAGTAAATTATAATTATTTCAGTCTTAATTTTTTAATTATATTAATTTAATCGTAAATATTTTGATAACTTGACTAAATATACTAATTTAATTTTCAATTTTTTTGATGATTTGTCAATTTAGTTTTAAATATTTCGACGACTTGCCAATTTAATTATTCTACCAATTTTAGGGTCGTTCTCGTCGGATCTAGCAAGGCCTCAACCCTTACTTGTGGCCAATCGCTACTGTGGCCAAAACCGGCCTTAGGCCAAAGGGAAAGACCAAACGAAATTTTTTTTAGAAAAATACTAAAATTATTCACATTAATGTCGATCATGCTTCAAATGATAACACGTCCATGTTAGTGATTCTAAGTCAAAATAATGGTTAAATTAGCATATTATCAAAAAACTTAAGATTAAATTGACATAATTAAAATATTTAAGACTAAATTGACAAGTTCTTAAAATGTTTATTATTAAATTTGCACAATTAAATTATGACTGAATTGGCCATTATACAATGACTTTGGAATTTTTCATATAACTATGCCATTGAGGAACACATAGATCCTAAATCATAGCTCAATGAAGAACAAGCTAATTAATTGGAGGGTGCTGCTGGTGTTTGAAAACTACTCTGAATGGCAATTGATGGACACAATCTTAAAAAAAAAAAAAAAAGCTAATTAATTAGCCGTTATTTGAATACTACACCAAATGAAGTGTAAGTCAACACTAATTTACTAAAAATAAATCACCACATCAAAATTCAAAAAGATTCCAGACTTTCATGAAAAGAAATGTCGGCTATAATCGATTCGACATGAGTCTAAGATAGAGATGACATGTTGGACTTCCTTGACCTTGAGTGGGGCCGTCGAATTTCTCATTGAACAATGCACTTAGATTGTATGTAAAGTGTAAACTAATGATTTCCCCGGATGTGCAAGCCCGATTTCGGACGCTGAATATACCCGGGATTATGCAGGGGGTACCTTGCTAGTGTTCGAAAACTACTCGATGGGCACAATGAAAAAAAAAAAAAGCTAATTAATTAGCCGTTATTTGAATACTACACCGAATGAAGTGTAAGTGAACACTAATTTACTAAAAATAAATCACCACATCAAAACTCGAAAGGATTCCATACTCTCATGAAAAGAAATGTCGGCTATAATCAATTCAAAATGAGTCTAAGATAGAGACGACATGTTGGACTTCCTTGACCTCGAGTGGGGCCATCGAATTTCTCATCGAACAATGTACTAAGGTTGTATGTAAACTGTAAACTAATGATTTCCCTGCATGTGCAAGCTCGATTCCGGACACTGAATATACCCAGGGATTACGCGGGGGGTACTGCTAGTGTTCGAAAACTACTCTGATGGGCACAATGAAAAAAAAATGCTAATTAATTAGCTGTTATTTGAAAACTACACCAAATGAAGTGTAAGTCAACACTAATTTACTAAAAATAAATCATCACATCAAAACTCAAAAAGATTCCAGACTTTCATGAAAAGAAATGTTGGCTATAATCGATTCGAAATGAGTCCAAGATAGAGACGACATGTTGGACTTCCTTGACCTTGAGTGGGGCCGTCGAATTTCTCATCGAACAATGCACTAAGATTGTATGTAAACTATAAACTAATGATTTCCCTGCATGTGCAAGCCCGATTTCGGACGCTGAATATACCTGGGATTATGCAGGGGTACTGCTAGTGTTCGAAAACTACTCTGATGGGCACAATGAAAAAAAAAAAGCTAATTAATTAGCCGTTATTTGAATACTACACCGAATGAAGTGTAAGTGAACACTAATTTACCAAAAAATAAATCATCACATCAAAACTTGAAAAGATTCCAGACTCTCATGAAAAGAAATGTCGGCTATAATTGATTCGAAATGAGTCTAAGATAGAGACGACATGTTGGACTTCCTTGACCTCGAGTGGGGCCATCGAATTTTTCACCAAACAATGCACTAAGAATGTATGTAAACTATAAACTAATGATTTCCCCGCAAGCTCGATTCCGGACGTTTGATATACCCGGGATTACACGGGGGTACTGCTAGCGTTCGAAAACTACTCTGATGGGCACAATGAAAAAAAAAAAAAGCTAATTAATTAGCCGTTATTTGAAAACTACACCAAATGAAGTGTAAGTCAACACTAATTTACTAAAAATAAATCACCACATCAAAACTTGAAAAGATCCCAAACTTTCAAAATGTCGGATACAATCGAAATGAGTCTACGATAAAGATGACATGTTGGACTTTCTTGACCTTGAGTGGGGCCACCGAATTTCTCATCAAACAATGCACTGAGCCTGTATATATAAACTATAAACTAATGATTTCCCCGCATGCGCAAGCCTGATTCCAGACGCTGAATATACCCGGGATTACGCGGGGTCGGCTTACGCGAGCGCTCGTCGACAGAGGAAAGCCGCTGGCCAACTGGGCGCAAATCAGGCCACACGTACCGCTTTTGAGGTGGCGGTAATGGAGCGGGGCGACCCCCGGGGCGTCTCCGAGCGGGGCCCCCATCTCCCCCCCACCCCCGGGCGGTCCGCGATTCGAGTCGCTTCGCCCCGCGCTGACAGCGACCGGGTCAAACTAAAAAGGAGTCATTATATTATTTTATTGCTAATACGGACATCGCTTTTGCGCACGAGAACAAACAAGAGTTCAAAAACCGCCACTCCTCCTCCTCCTCCTCCTCCTCCTCCTCCTCCTTTCTCTTCCTTTTCCTCTTCCTCCTCTTCTTCGGCCCGGCGCGGCGCGATCTCTCGTCCCCGCCCGTACACCCGTCCGTACGCCCCCGTCCGTACATCCGTACATCCGTACGCCTCGTCGCCTTCGCTGCGGACGGAATCGAATCGGCCCGAGCGGAGCGGGGGCGCGCTCCTCGGGCCTCGGCATTCCCCCTAGGTCTCTCCTCCGGCTGCGGCGGCGGCGATCCGAGGGGCTCTCCGATGCATGCGCGCGGCGACGCTCGGCGCTCGTGAAGGAAGAGCGAGCGAGAGAGGGAGAGCGGAGAAGGATGAAGATGCTCGCGGGGCTAGGGGGCGGCGCCGATCGCTGCCCTTCCCTGGAGATGCTCCTCGTCATTGCCGCTCTGGCCTGCGTCGACGGCGCGCTGGCTCTCCTCGCCTTCTCTCAGGTCTGGTCCCGTCGCCGCGTTCCTCCCGGTCTTCGTGCTCAGTCCGTCTGGGGAGCTCTGTTTGTTCCCGAGCGCTGGGCCGCGCTGCTGTTCGAGCGGTTTAGTGATTGTCTTGGTTATCTGCCGCTCGAGCCGTTTCTCGATGTAACTGCACCTTGCTGGATTTTGATGGTTTGAGTATCTAAAATCAGGCCCTCTGTAGTTTGAACTAAGGATTAGGACCTGCGTGTCTCTAAGGGAGAAACGGTAGGATGACTACCGGAGTGTGTTTTTCGTTGTGGAGCATGTTGAGGCATTTCTTCTCATTGCGATGCGGGGTGCGAGGAACCTCGATGTGTGTTCTTTTTTCGTTGTGTCTCAAGAGGGGATAGAAGTCCCTCTGAAGACTGTTCATGGGTCTACAGAGGGATCGGGTTAACATTAGTTTTAAGCGAGGCTCTCTTGCAAGTTTTGATATCCACTGTGCTTGGGTAGGCAGGTGCTGGAGAATTTACTCTTTCTGGTCTTTCTCAATCCAACCGATCCACATGCTTCTGCATGAAGCATATTTATAGTCAAATATTGTCTGGATTGGATCTTGTGCAATAGGGAGTTGTTTATTAGAACATAAGTACCGTCAGATGAAGACCTGCATAGACCATAGTTAGATTTGGATCGTTTTAGAAAGTACTAATTGAATCAGATAAAGTGATATATTCATGACGACTAGATCAGTAGATGTCATCCAGGATAAACTTGCAATATGTGCTTTCACTAAATTTGCACGTGCTGATCTTGGAATTGGTTGTCTCCCTGTACCTCTCTCTCTTCTCTCCCTGAGCCTGTTTGGTGTGTGACATATGCTTTATTGCCAGGCTTTGCGGATTCATCTACGAGATCGAGAAGCTGGATGGACTCGTCAGAAAGTAAGTATTACTTTATGTCACTTCCCAAAATCTCTAGGCCTAGAAGCTCCAACGGACCTGCTAAACTTGCTGAACAGTGTAGGAGTTTGGTCATTATGCTTCTCTTAAGTCTTACTATTAATTGTACTGTTTTTTTGCATTGCAAATATTGTCGTATTATGGGGCACTTGCCGTTTTCATTCACTGTACTGGGCAATATCAGATGGAAAGTTGTTCTTTGCAGGTACTTCACCTGATGATTGGGTCATCCAACTTGGGTAAGTCCACTTATTGTTTGTGTTGCAAAAATACCAACATTATTGCATATAAAACCAATTGGGCAGCCAATTCTGCTGTCCAATATGACTTAAGTCTGGCAGGCAAGAAGTGTAAGTGAACTTTTAAGTCTAATCATGTTCCTCAATGGAACTTCACTCTACAATCAATCGGGTAGTGTAGAATATTTGGATATCAATGGACACCTGGCATTATGTTTCATGCTACAATCGTCAACTTTTGCGAAAGCGTAGTATATAATCAACACCGGCCATTACTCTATTGCTATTCAATGCATATATATGTCTTTTACTACCTTTACAAAGCTGGTTATTGTGTCCGTTTATGGAGAACAAATTCTTTTTGACATGGATATTCTCATTTATTTATTAACTTGTCATAGAAACAATGCAGATCTAGTGTATAGAAGAATTGATTGCATCATTGCTAATACCAACCCTAATCTTTTCTATTGATCCTTTCATGCATTATAAAGACGGCGATTAATGTTGGTTGGTATCCCTTGATACTCCAATTCACCTCAGGCCTACATTGCCTAGAACTTTTGCCATGGACACCGTCTCCAACCACTTGATCATGGCTTGCTCGCTAGGCATGCGTTGTAGGTCTGCATCAATATATGACACAAATCCCTTGAGCGTGTCCTCCAGCACTTCTGGACCCTCTTACGTAAGGACCTCCCATTGAATGAAAACAATCCAATTAGGACCTGTGCTTGTCAATTTCTCTAGAAGGAATCGTATGGTCATGGTTATGAATATTAGTAGTTGTCCTACCTATGAGCCCCCTTTTCTTTCTTTCTTTCTTTTTTTTGGGTTGTGTAACAAATTGGAAAATAGCCTATATGCAGTTAACCATTGAGGTGACTACTTTCTATAGCATCTTTTTCCTGATCCTATCTATTTGTGCTTTAGCTATTTTGGCTGGGTTCAGTAGAACTGGGCACTTGCTAATTGGAATTCTTCTACTTTGAATATTAAATTGAAGATGTACCTACTGTGAATTTTTTTTCCGTAGTTCTAGAGAAGATAATGTTTTAACTTTTAATTGTAGCTTGACATGGCTTTTGGCAGGTTATTTCTTGTTTTTTGTGCTTACAGTAGTTGCGAGCTGTGAGAGATGGATCTGCTGGTCCCAAATGTGTGGATTTATCTTCATGGGTATGATTTTCTGGTTCTAATTAATTACCTCTGGCAATCTTTCAGAGGTTCTCTTGATGTTTTCATTCCATCTTAACAGTGTAAATAATGCTGCAGCCTATCCAAGCATTCTATTTCTAGCTGCATTCCTTCTGCTTTTGTCTTTCTGGTGAGTTTCTCAGTATCTTTAGATGCATTAGGCCTGTAAGCTTTGAGTTTTTATGATATGTCTTGCTGTTTAACACCAGGAACTTTGATATAGAATATCTTGTTATTGCATTTGGGTGTCAGGATGTTTGTTCTGCACATGATTTTTTGATGACTGGATTTGTCGGTGTGGTTAGACATCTCCAACACAAATACAATATACGAGGACTCATTATGTCTTATATGTTAGAATGAGTTTGTACTTGTGGTCTGTGCAGATCTTTCCTATGTGTCTTTGCAGAATGTTTTTGCCTCCTTAGTTATTCTTGTCATATGTGCAAGGTAGAGGGATATCCAAGTAATACGTGTCAATTTGGTGTCTAAGCTTCACTTTGCTCTATCTGTCAAAATTTTTTTGGTAAAAGCTTTTTGATAAGTATAGATCTTTATATCAATCCTTAGAGGGTCGGGATGGCCTTTTGGCTTAAATATATCTTGGTCAAATTCCTTTGTGCCTCAAATAAGCACATTTTATTTTACTTTTGCCACCTTATAAAATACAATTTCAGCATGTCCATTTGGAAGGACACCTGAAGTAAAGTAGTCAGATTCACTTAAGAGTGTACATACACCTGTCTTTCTATCCGATTCAGTAATAATTTGTTTGGTATGCATATGCTTCTTCTATGGGCAATGAGTTTTAGGGTCGACTTTTGCCATCAGGCAAAGGATGAAGGGGATGGTGAAGATAATGAAGGGCATAATATGCAGCAGGCCTTGTTGGCAAATTCAACGATCAGACAAGATTGGTCAGATGAGGGAACCGGTTGCAGATGTTGCTCATTCAGAAATATTGAAGTTGAAGGCCGGCAAAAATTTGTTGCTGCGGTACGAAAAAGTTCCATTTGAAGTAATTAGTCAAATCAGGATAGAGTATCAATGTATTTCTGCTTTAGTTTCTTCTAAAAATGATTCACAAACAAAAGAGCTGTATCCATTAATGTTTGTTGTCTAATCTGGATCTTCATTTATCTGTTGATTGGATACCACCTTACTTGTATCTGCCTTCCTCAGGTTATCATGCTAGCATTTGTCCTAATGATAGCGTTCGCTGTTATTATCTGGATTGGCAATGGGAAGAATCCCATTGATTCTGTGTCAATTGCTCGGGTATGGTGAGCTATAGGATGTTCTCTTCTATTTCCCTCCCCCGCCTCTCTGTCCTTTCACGTAAGGGGTAAATTACCTAATCAGTCCTAGACCTATTGTACGGATGCCAATTTAGTCCTAAAATTTCCTATTTTGCCAATTTATTCCTAAACTTTCTACACGGGTTTTCAATGTAATTCTTATAGTCACTTTTCACCAGAAATAGCTGTCATGGTGGTTTAGTCATGGCCGGCTATCCACGTGGCATACCGCTATGTCAACGATTTTAGGCAAAAATTGGCTAGAAGAACTATATTTTCGTGCAAAGGTTTAGGACTAAATTGGAAAGTTTAGGACTGAATTGACATTCTTACAATAGGTTTATGACTGATTGGACAATCGAAAATTTTTCTGTATCCTACTAGTTACTTACTTAACAAGGTGGTACTCCTTTGCTACCGTGCAGACTGCACAAAAATGCGTTCCATTGGTGTTTTGGGAGGGGGTTTTTTTTTTTTTATTATTATCATTTTTTTCTTTTTTTTTTTTTTTTGGGGGGTGGGGGAGGTGTTCATTGTTTTCTCTTGGGGGTTGTGGGAGAAGTGGTCTCCTACTGGGGATCACTGGCTGATTATTAGGAGAGCAGAAAAATAGAGTTACTTAACATGGCTTCCTCTCAAGTAACATTTTATTGTAAACAATTGCTTTATTGCTATTTTTCATAGTCAGTACTTGCAATTATCATGCAGATCTATACACAGCTTATTGCAGTAGCATTTCTTTTACTTGGGGGAGCTATAGTATGTTACGGTGAGACACCAATTTCTGGTGAAGCTTACTTTCTACTTTCTTTTAATTCATGCCATATGACAAGCGATAAATAAATGGTCTTTTCATTGATCATTTTCTTCCTGTTGGAGATGAGTGATTAAATATGTCACTACTTCCTGACTTCAATCTTATTTAGAGAATGGGACTATGTTTGGACTCATGGTACTTGCGGAATTTTCTAAAAGCTACTGAAAAAAAGCAATTTGATGGTATCGAGTACTATGGGCTAGTCATGCATGTATGACAGCAACAATTTCCTCTGACTTTCATGCCCTTTTCACATTACCTATCTACCGCTTCTCCTCAGACATGAACCATTCCTAGAAATCATTTTGTATAAACTAAAATAGGGCATTTGCTCATGGTTGATGGTAAGTGATAGGCTGCTATAGGCACTTAGAGAAGCCTTGGTGTCGGGTCGATATTGGAATGTTGTTCTTAATCTCCTGATTCAGGATTGGGTAATGATTAGTCATCAAGTAGTTAGAATAACAAGAAACCATGCTTAATCATCTACTAGTAAATTTCTGTCATAAACTATGTTTTAATGCTTTTAGTTAGAAAATTTAAAGCAGACATTTGCTATTAGAAGCAGCTACAGGACATTACAGCTTCTACTACAGTTATACATTGCACTATCAATTCATCTCATGTTCATTGCTTGATAGAAATTGAAGACAAAAAGAATAAAAGAATGTGGGATATGACACTAATTTAAACCTTTCCTCATGTCAAACACATCTGTTGTAATGAAGGGAGTCATATGTTTTGAGGACATATTTTTATGATTATGAGAGCCTAATTATTTTAACCTCTACTCTCTATTTTTTGGGTTACTTTGACTAATTCCACCGGTGTATGCTTGCTCTTGTTTGCTATTAATAACTAAGATTGCTCGGGGTTGGATAATCTATCAAATGCTGATTAGTTAGACAAGAAAAGTTCTTAGAATACTCATGAAACTATGCCTCATTTTTGCCCTACGAGTAAGTGGTTTAAGTTGTATCTTGGATATTTTTGGAGCATTCCATGTGTTGAATGCACCCATTTTGTTTGCTTATTTTGGGTGTAGCTTGTTTAAATTTAAGATCAACTGTTTCAGTATTGTGGATCTATACCTTTTTGTGTCAATGCTCCATTTACTTTTCAGGCATCACTTTGTTCTTAAAATTGAGTAAAGTACGGTCCGAGAGTGCTTCAGGTGATATGTGGAAGGTAAGTTACTAGTCGATCACACTTCTCTTCCTCTTAAGTGCTCTCTGTTGAATAGGGTACCCATTTCATGGAGAGCATATACATGGCACTTCTGCTCTCTCTTGGATTTTTAACTGAATTAGTTTTATGGCTGCTACTTTCTTCACATATGCACAGACTATCCTCTGCCTTGCCTTTTAACTTTTTCTGAAATTTTGTCTATGGATGCAGGTGGGTGGTTTAGCAGCCGTCTGTGTGATTTCTTTTACATCGAGGGCTTCAGTAGCTTTATCTACAGAAACACCAGTATGTATTGAGCTTATACATACAGGTTTCTTATTGTTTCTCTCAACCAGGCTTCCTAACTTCAATCCGCTATTATATTGCAGCTATTCTATAGTTTGCGCCTCTGGGATATTAAGGGAGTAAAGCAACCACTTCTATTGATTGTTTACTTTTTTATAGGTACAACATTTGATGCCCTTATGATAACCTGCCTACTTCTTAAGAGATGCCTGAAACTAGATGATACAATGCATAAACTGTTATGACTCTTGTACAATCTATGCCAGCATCTGGAAAATGTACTTTCATTTCTTCTTTCTTAAAGTCTATCTTTTCCATTTTTTTGCTAGGAAAGTAAAGTCTATCCTGCATTTATAGGATATAATTTTGTTTAATAGCCACGGTAGACTGGTTCCTGTGTAATGTTTTCTCCCCTGGGGAAAAATATATAGTGGTTGGGGGAAGCATCGGGATCATTTCTGATAAATTCAGCTGTACTTGAGGTAAATAAAGATAATATTGGTTTGCCTTCTCTCAATAACTTAAAATAAAGTCAAGGCGCCGAAGCTTTTACACAACCTGTATTGAGTTCTCTCTCCTTCTCTCTTGTGTAGCCCTGAGGGGGTTGTGGGGTGGGGGTCAGAATTTGATGGTGTGCATGAATGAAAATAGGGGGAACGAGGGAAAGTTTACTTTGAAGTTTCTGGATACAAAAAGCAGGCCAGATTGATAACTTCAACAGATTTATTTTTATTTTCTCATGCTCAGAAAGAGGTGCTTTGTTATACCAAAATCGGTTGAGTCTTACTAGGGGAATACATAGCATTGAGTTGCGGAACTATTCCTTTCGTTTTATTTTATATTCCGCTAGTATAAGAATCTGGCTGATGGACTATGATTGAGTTTCCCTTGTCTGAATTTTTCTGGAGAATTAATGTTTCCTTCAATGCCGGTGTCTGGTCTGAGTTGAGTAGATTTTATGGGTTGTTTCCAGGTTCATCAGTGCCATCAGCCTTTCTCTTATGGGTGATGAGAGAATTGCCACGTCCAATCACATCAAATACTCAAGGGGATTATGCAACGGTAACATTTATAAGTTACGGTGCAACAGCTGCACGCCTCTCCAATCAATGGGCTGCTGCAACTAGTTCAAGAAACCAGGTTGCTTGCTAGTCCATCAGTTTTCTGATTAACTATTCTTTTTGCGGGTGTCTTAGGATAGTTTCAAACATGAGGCATATGCAGTACTCCACCTGAACTTTTTCTCCCTCCTTCCAGTTAATGGGTGCTCCCCCTCTGTTAATAATTCCTTTGAGGTCCTTAGCGTACTCTCATATATCAATCTCAACAGTATGAAAATTTTGATGTTGCGATGCTCTTGATCTCTTTTTAAAAACACCTCATGCAGGTCTTCTTCACTGTACATTTCTGCGTTCTGTATTTCGTAAGAATGACTCGGGCTTGAAAATCGGTCAAATTCCATTGACAAGGCATTTTAATTGTAGTGTTTTCTTTAGTCCAGGGGAGGGCTCTCCTTTATTTTGAGCTCATAATGTTCCTCTTTGATGCTCTCTTTGTGTGAATACAGTGAGTCATTGCGGTAGGGGCATTATGCTTACCACAGACTTGGTTTTAGTCCCACAAGTCGGTTTACACGGCCGTAGTATAACATGTTAATTTGCATGTCATTTTCTTATTAGGGAGCAGCGTTGCGTCAATAACCCTTTGAAGATGTTTTCCAGTGTGCATGCGAATATTGATGCTTAAAGCCTCTTCTTGATGTTTTCCTCTTCCGCATTGGTGACAGGATGTAGGACATTAGTTGACTGCATGCCACAGGCACTGGAAGGAGGTTCCATGCGGGCATCGTATTTTGCTTTTGCGTTGCTGACAAATTCTGAGAAGGAAATGCCAGGCGACCAAGAATGGGGTTCTGCCATGATTCTGGCTTTTGATGCAGGGTGTCAAGACCAAACATATCTGGGACAGTTCTCGGAGTCTAAAGAATCCGAAAACAACGCACCCTTCTTTAATGAGTGCAGCGGAAACAGATGTATATACTAACAGCTGGACGAAAGAATCTCCCTTTTCCTCAGAATGTGATTACGCCCCCTTTTTCCTTTAAGAGTTAAGGTTTCTTGTGAGTCAGTCCACTCTGCTATTCAAATTCATACCAAGAGAATATTTCTCTCTTACCTAGTTTTGAGAAAGTGCATGTGACCCAATCATCAGACGTTCATGGGGTGTCGTGGATTATGACACTTTATCATGAGTCGAGGAGAAACATGTTTCAGAGCATGTTGGGCTAAAGTGGCGGGCCGTCAATCTGGAGTCTGGACTGGTCAAAAGAGATGACGTGTTTCTACAGAACGACTTTTCTTTAAATGAATTCTCTGTACTTTTCCGCATGTTGCATGATACGGGGCACGAGGGATGTACTTCACATGGAGATGCACGCTAGCTTCACATGCACTGTAAGGCCTGCTAGGTTGGTAAAGGCACTGGAAGAATATGCCATCAGCTTGGTAATTGCTCGTGTTCCTATTGGAGAGGAATATATCAGTTCTCTTCCCCCTCTGGGGAATACAGTGGCGCAATAGTTGGGGCATCGTGCAACAGGCGAATGAGGACGGTCTGTCCTTGGATTTTTGACTTAGCATGTGGTTCGTAGATTGGATATAAGAACTTAAGCAAAGTTGCCTCAAAACACTCGCAGGGTCACCTTCGATTGGTGTGTTGTAATTGTAGTGCCCAACATGTAAACATTGGACCAGAAAGGGGGCAAAAGCAAACTAACGCAGAATCCAAGTATATAGTGTGATTAGCGAGATTATGGCGATCGTACTAGTGATCGGGCATTGTATATACAAGCGTACAGCATAGGAAAAAGCAGTCTACATTCAGTAATGGCATTTCCAATACCAAACAATTCACATCAAAAGCCTAATAAATATGCACAACCGTCGGCCTCTTTGGAAGACATGCGAGCTTTCAACCTGCATTTCATCTTCAAGCTATGCTAGCAATTAAATCCAGTAGTAGTGCAACACGGTAGGGGTGAGCAATCAGGCTTCTCCAACCCAAGAACTAGCCTTGATTGGTTCAGTTTTACATTCTATGCTTTAAATAGGCTGATTCTACATGTGAACCCGGAACTCGCAAGGTTGGTTCCAACGAAGAAACTAGAATCAAATTGTTTTACCCTTGATCTTAAGTAAGTTTACTCTTTTTTTTAAGATAGAAATTATTTATTGAAATTGAATACGATGGACATTTTATCATCCAATAAAAAGAATATTATTCATGCTTCGCACATACATATTGTATATATAAGAAAACGAGAGTAAAAAAACCTCGGTCAATTTCTGGATAGAACTAGCCGGACATTTCCAAACCGGTTTTAGGGTCAATAAAGTCAATTTCAGGGGTCCAAAATTGTCGTCGACCTTGATGGGGCAGTTTCTAGGCTATTCACCTTAAAACTAATCACCCAACGACATGCGGTGGAGATATTTAGTTCTGATTCTGCGATTGGCAAATGCTGCCACATGCAATGGCGTGAGGGTGTGTTTTTCATTGTGTTGTGGACGTCCAAGTTTCTTAGACCACCGGATTAATCTCATCAATTGCGACAACTCCTTGCTCGACCATCATCGATTAATTAGCTGGACAAGAGACCCTATTCTTAAGTAGAGCTATGTAGGGATAATTTCATAAATGGCTCTTGAATTTTGGCCAAGTGTGCAATATCATCCTTAAACTTTTAATTTGTTCAATTTTGATCATGAATTTTTAATAAATGTTCAATCTAGATCATAATATTCAATATTATTTTTCCACTAATTCACGTTTCCAATTTGGTTAGTTTGAATGCTAGAGTAAAAAATGATGTCATGTGTGGATCATCTATGTAAAATATTCAACATCATCAAATAACATAAATAGTCATGTTCCCTAATTGAACAACTTAAAATGATCTTTATATTCTAATTCGAGTTGAATAATTGACATGTGTAACTTTTTTTTTGGTCCACTGTTTAAACGTATTGGATTGGAAGCCAAATCTACAAATTCCATTAACTTGAATTCATAAAAGGAAAATGCCGAGCAATAGTCTAGGGATTCAATTAAACACGTACCGAAATTTCACGGACTGCATTGAACAAATTAAAAATTTAGAGATGATATTACACGCTGTGCTACGGTTCAAGAATTATTCTCATGTCATTCCCAATTTCGTACTCATGAATTGAATGAGTTCTTCGACAAAAAAAAATAAATAAATGCGCACGAGTTCTGCCGGGGTCATTTTCACATGAGGAAAAAAGGGCCTCGAGGCTCAGGCCCAAACCCAACACCCGAGACAGGCCACGGACAGGCAGGAGAGAACACAACCGAAGTAAACCGAAAATTTAAAACCGCGGGGGGGGGGAACAAAAAGCAGAGGCGTCTCCTTCCTCGTCCGCGGTCGCGACTTTCGCGCGCGCGACAAAGCAAAAAGAGGCCGCATATCCTCGCTCGACTCGACAAAAGCAGCAAGCACAAAAGCCAGGGGAGGGGCGCTGTCTCGTCGCTCTCTTTTCTCTCTCTCTCTCTCTCTCTCTCTCTCCGCCACCTTCCCTCCGGTAAAGCAAAGCCTCGGTCTCTGGATTATCGCCATTTGTTTATGGCCTCGGGAAAAAGCAAAAGCACTGAGGCGGCGGAGCCCCGAACAGTCCTCTCTGCGCGACACATTATCTCTCATTCTTTCCTTGCTCCAGGAGCAACTCCCTTTTCCCCACTCACCACCCAAAGTATCCCTCTGCCCGTATATAAGTGCGCGGAAAAGATTGGCGATGGGTGCAGTCCACATCTCTCTTCGAGACCCGCGCGAGCCGAGGGCGACGACGACGACGACGACGACGCCCGATCGCTGGACGCTGGCTGGCACTGTAGAGACCCGAACTACCGCCGCCACCGGAGGAGCAGGAGCCGGGTGATACCAGAGAAGAGGGGGCCTGTCTGAGGGGGGAACCGCCGCCGCCGCCGCCGCCGCTGCGGATGGCGAGCTCGAGCGGGAGCAAGCCTGAGGCGGGCTCCGGCCCGCCCCGGTCGCTGTCGAAGAAGATGACGAGGACGCATACGATGATGGCTGACTTGCCGAACGAGGACAACTCCGCCGTGGACAGCGAGCTGGTGCCCTCTTCACTTGCCGCCATCGCGCCAATCCTCCGCGTGGCCAACGAGGTCGAGCAGGAGAACCCGAGGGTCGCGTATTTGTGTAAGCTCCTCCTCCTCCTCTCTCTTTCTGGTCCTTTGATCCCCTGTTTCCCGTTGTTCGGTTCGTTCGATGGCCAAAATTTTCATAGGCGACTCGGTGGAGTCAATGACAAGAATGCCATGCCATGTAGTTGTTTCTCGACGGTAAAAGTTTAATCTTTTCTCACGACCGACTTAGACAGTGAACACTCTTGCAGGACAACTCACTGTCTAAGTTCGTGGTTGTCGAATTTTGATTATGTCTCTATCGTTGTTCACACCTCGTGCGTGCTTGATTTTCTTCTTCCCTTGTCATTCATCAAGCGACTTCAATCGTCGACCTTTCCGGTAAATAACTTGAAATTTAACCCAAGAGAGTATTAGTTTATGGGCATTGTTAGCTTTGGAAAAAAAAACATATAACAGCTGTTAACTGAAGAGTTTACTTACCAAATTTTAATGGGTTTGGATGACATGAATTAGATGAAAGGGATTAAATAGATATGCAAAGTGAAGAAGTGGAAGAAGGACGTAATTCCATGGTTATATTTCATAATATACTCAATGATTATTAACTGTATGGTTGTTCCCATTTATATGCTACCTAATGCATTAAAACAATGACGTTTGATAGAGAAAATGGGCTGAGTATTCTTAGAATAGAACTCTCTCATAATTTAGTCTAACATCTAGTGTCTAGTTTCTTATGTAATATCTGATTTTCTAGCTGAATCTATCTAATATAAGTTCGATAAGTTTGGAAGAAAGCCATTTCGAAGTCTATGCTCAAGATATGTCTTCTTAAGAGCCCATAAAAAGGAATCCTCATTGCAATTATAGGTCAAGTGACATTATAGCTTGCTTAAACATAATCAACAATAATAGCTCTTCGTGTGTGCGCTACCCTTCCAATTCTCTTTACCACCAAAATAGGGAATTCTATGTTAGAGCCACAGATGATTACTATTCAAACACCAAAGTAGCAATGATGAGTGTCTAAAGAATACAGTCGATGTGAACATTGTAATTGTTGGAGAGATAAATAATGTGAAGGTGTAACATGACTTGGTTTGAGTCACTGTGGAAGCTCTAAAGGTTTGTTAATAAGAGAACAGCAATGGTGTCATCTTTCTTTTATGAAAATTCTGTCTATGCTGTTCACTTCTGTCCGTCATTGGAAGCTGGGTCTTATCAATTGTAAGAGTGGAGCAGATACTAAATGCTTTTCCTGCATGCTCATTAATCTTTCTCAGTGGTCTACCTTATTCTTAGTGTCTTCTTTACAAATATTATAATGTTGCATGGCAAGGTTGAAATTGCATCAGTTGGACTTCAAACATGGTTCTCTTCCTAATCTGTAGCAAAACTTCTCCTTTTCCTTGCTTTATCTCTCCTATTAGGTCGCTTTCATGCATTTGAGAGGGCTCATAAGATGGATCCAACATCAACTGGACGGGGTGTTCGCCAGTTTAAGACCTATCTCTTACACAGGCTTGAGAAGGTATCTTTCCTAGTTCACGAGGTCCCTTGGCCTGTTATGGCGGCATTGCTGAATGATGAAACATCAATGAAGTTCATTTATACATCATGTCACAAGCAGTGAAGCATTTTGTCTTTTCAAGCTGTGATAGCTAAACTAACAAATGTGACTGTGGTTGTTAGATCTGATTGCCGGAGACTGCATTTCCACATTTACTAAGCTATCAAGATGTGAGAAAATCATGTTGAGTGATATTACCATGGATTTGCAGTTGTAGATTGTTTAAGTGGACTCAGACATAAATAAGGAGTATCCCATTAGACTGGATGTATATACATAGGACAGTATCAGAAAATAAAAAAGAAGCTATACAATCAAGCAGAATATCACTCCACAGCCGACTTGTGAGCAATAGCAATCAGCTTTGGAAAACCTTTCTGTTTTCTCCAACTAGATATTCCATGTTACACAAGATGGCACTGAGTTCCACGGTCTTTGTCAAAACCGACTGATATGCCTTGCAGCTTCTGATTGCATTTATTACAGTAGGGCATGACCCAAGATATCCCTGCTGAAAGATCCAACATTGTGATAAATGTCAGCAACCACTGAATAAGCAGATGTACCAACTGTTTTTGCAGAGAAAACCAATTGACTGTTACAATTTTCCTAAGCTTCAGGTCGTATTTTTTCTTTATTGTTACCTAGAATCACATTTCAGAATTGAAAAAATAAAAAATAAAAATAACAGACCTTTGATGGAGCTTTAGCATTCCTTATGTTTCCATGGAAAGGGATTACAATATTCATATATTATTGAGAGCCCCATAATAAAATTCCACATCAATACAGTCCTTTGTGAGGTTTTTATAAAGCTTTATCATCCTCATATCTTCTGCCTGGGAAAATGGTCTTTCAAAGAACAAAATGGGTCTCTTAATCTCCCACATCAATATAGTCCTTTGTGATTATTGCCCTTTGAATATCTTCATTATTGAGTGTGACAGATTTAGAATTGAAGCTGTTGCATTGCAACCCTTACTGATACACTCCCCAAGACTTATTTTCAAGTACTGTGCAGTATTAGAGTTAACCAAGCCATATCTGAAATTGTGGGGGCTTCCATGGTCCCATTGAGGAACTGTCCACGGTCATGCCCAAGTGTATTATGTCGTAATTCCTATACATTGTTGTGCTGTAATGCATGGACTCTTAATGGGTTTTCAATGAACAACCACAATCTCTTCATTTGGGATCTAACAGCTTCCAATTCTTGAGGATTGGTTCTTTGAGGGACCATAGACTATAGAGAGCCCCCTGAAACTGCATATACATAGAGTAGCAATCGGTGCTCGAGGGCTATAATTTCCGTCCGGAAACCTCCCTGATCACTTGTCCAACAATCATAACCCACAGTTGCACCATTTTTAGTCCCTAGGCCACTCTTGTCCTAAGCACTACGGATTCAATGACTTGATTTGACGTCAGAGTTGGTTGACTTATAGTTAGTTGATCCCTGAATCGGGGGATTGAACTACTGAGACCAAAGTTTGTCAGCATTATTTGGTGTGTGATCCTTTGAGATCAATTTTTTTTTTTTTTTCCTGAAATGTTATGTACTTCTATGTCTTCTCATTTGAAGTTTTATTGGAAATCCTGACAAGTCATATGATGTTGGATATATTTAACCTAAATCTTGCAACTGGAAGGCCAATTTCATGGGATGCTGACTTATAAATAACCTCATATGTTGGTGCCATTTATCATTCAAGTTGACGGTTAGAAAAAGGGAGGATGTAGGGGTATCAGCCTAACAAGGCATTTGAATGTAAAGAGCATCTAGATTTCACTATTTTTGGTAGCTTGAAATGGCTTTTACTTATCTATGGCCCTGCTGTTGCGCCAATGCTGTTAGGCATAGTGGCTGTTGATAATGATATTACATTCTCGTCATCAGTCACCATTTCTTCTTATAGTTTGTAGGGAAAATTGTTTATATTATTTTCTTCCTATTCCCTCATTTGTATTATGTGCACAATACGTCACGGAGTTTAGCCTTGGTGGGGGAAAAACCAGCAGAGGGACTGGGTTGTAACTTGTATGCAAACTGTTAAATGTCTGACATTCTAATTCTGTAGGAAGAAGAAGAGACGCATTTTCAGCTTGCCAGAACTGATCCTAGAGAAATCCAGATGTATTACCAGATGTTCTATGAAAACAATATCAAAGATGCCCAATACACCAAAAAGCCGTAAGGCTCTACTGTTATTTGATCGACTGCCAACGAATCTCTTCACTTTATTGATTCTTCTTTTTGCTATTAATTCTTGAAGGGAAGAAATGGCAAAGATATATCAGATTGCTACAGTATTATATGATGTTTTGACAACCGTGGTGCATCCCTCAAAGCTTGAGGATCAGGTTCCAGTGAAAGAGTTTTAGTTTCCTAGCCTGCATTCATCTTTGTGTTCTTCTCTGTGGCAAGCACTGAATAATGGTATCTGCAATTGGCTTTTGCTGTACAGACAAAAAGGTATGCTGAAGAAGTTGAGAGAAAAAGAGAGCAATCTGTACACTACAACATTTTGCCATTACATGCAATTGGGGTTAAACCTGTAATTATGGAACTTCCTGAGGTAAATTTTCAATTTATGAAAGGTTTGCATTGGATTTTCTCAACAGTGGGCTGTATTACTCATCAAGTTTTATGAAAAGTCTAGATTAAGGCTGCCCTTTGGGCCATACGCAATGTGGACAATCTTCCAATGCTCCGAGCTCATGGAGGGCCAAACGTTGAGGATGATAATTTGGTAGTTCCAAAGGAGAGCAGCCAGTCCAACACTGATATACTTGATTGGCTTTCATCTGTTTTTGGGTTCCAGGTAAAATTGTCTTGAACGTCCTATTATAATTTGAATCCACTATTGTGCCTTGATATTGCTTCAGGTCCTCCTTTAGCAAGCTGATTCTAGGGCTGCGCATAATCTCCGACCCCATATTGCGCTGAAAGTACTCTCACTTGTTTATATTGTACAAGAGAAAAAGGTGGCTTATGCACCATTCACAATGATAAAGAAAATTTTTGTTGGTGCTCAAGTAATGCTGGAAATAGTAGAACACAATATCATAATTAAATGATGTCAAACAACCTTTCCATGCGGCAAGTTTGGCCTACTACCAAATTTTGGGAAACCAGACCGGACTGGTCCGTTTGAACTGGTCACTGGACGATGGGTGAGGCTCGAGTACTTTTGGATAGTAAAAGGACATGTGGCTGAACTGGGGTTTGAACCGCGCCCTGCCATTGATTTGAGCCCAGATCTTCTCCAGCTGCACATGCAATTTATTTGTGTGGATAATTTTAGACCAAAAAAACGAAACCCCTTCAGAGAAAGAATGCCCACTGGTGTTGCAGAGACTGAATCCTCGATCTCTAGGAGCTAAAAGTGCACGTGCTCTGACCCAAATCAGTTGTGTGATTACTTCACTATATCACATATTTGACTCAGTTTAACTAAACTGAACGGTTCAGATGATCTCACTGTCTATCTTGCGAATTGCCAACCTCTCGGTTTCACACCTGTTTGGTTTTGAAAACATTTCTAAGGACTTGAATCGCCTGAATTATCTGGCTCATTCCTTTGCAGTTGAATCATGATAAGTGGTTTCACAAACTTATATGTGAGAATTACCAATCTAACATTTTGTTACACATTACAGTATGTTTCTGACAAAATTGTCTTGCTGATTGTATCCCTTGAAACATATGAACTTTGACATCCTAGTTTGGTCTAGGTTATTGACGTTGATATTGCAAATAACACCAGCAACGTTGGGCTTTAAATTTGATTTTGGCGAACTACGATGTCAAGGATTTTATGGCTTTTCTAGCATTTGTGTTTTGAATACACGAAGTAATAACATGTCTCATGTGGAAAGGTGCATTTTTACCTATATAGCCTAGTCAACACTCTGTAGTGGACTTAGCCTTCCGTGGGTTCTCAAGGTGAATAGAGTTTTATCACTTTTTGACCTTTCTAATTAGTTTCATAGGTCACCTTTGCTTTCTGGAATCTCTAATGAAGGAAATTATACATTATCTGACTAAATATGGATCCTCATCTTGTTGCTGAAGAAAGGAAATGTGGCAAATCAGAGGGAGCATTTAATTCTTTTACTTGCCAACAAGGAGAGAAGGGATAGACAAGATGACAATTTCACTGAGGTATGTACATCATTTATCTGCATAAGTTTATATAGAAATAGCAGAGTTCACTTAAAAATGAGGTGTGATTGAATCTTGGACATATGCCTCCTGCAGTTGAATGATCACACTGTTGATCAGCTGATGGAAAAAATTCTCAAGAACTATCGATCCTGGTGTAATTATCTTCATCAGAAGCACAATCTTGAGTAAGCTTTTCTGCCCTGCTATCACATAAATCTTTCATATGAAAATTGAGAAGGAACAATCACCATCTGATATGCCATGGGATAACCGATTTGCAAGTCTGCTCAATGTTTTGGCAAACCACAATTGTTCCTCCAGGTTTCCCTCAAATCATGACAGACAACAGTTGCAACTTATCTACATCGCGCTCTATCTTCTAATCTGGGGTGAAGCTTCAAATGTTCGATTTATGCCTGAATGTCTCTGCTATATCTTTCACAGGGTGCGTACTATGGTTATCTCAATATCTATGTCCTTTCTAGTCATCCAAAGGCACATATTATGTTTACTTGATGAATAGAAGTCATCTCAAACATATTTAGAGTTTGCTATTAACGGAAGAAATCTGCTTAATCAGCTAGAGTAAAAGCTGATTATGTTCCATCTAACTACTAGACAATTTTCTTTGGGATAATCGGGTCGTTCAATATGGTGCTTATCCATCATCGTGCCCAACTTCGATAATCTCTTCCTTGCTGAAGCAAAATCTGCTTAATCAGCCATTGAAATGAACCTGTCAAGAGCAAAATTGCAACCTTGGAAATTTTTGCTTGTAGTTTAATTGCATTCTAATAACATGTCATCGATCTTCTTCTTGTTGATCACATCTTTGAATTGATGTATTACTTACTACTGGAGAAGAATGCGGCAGATCTTACATTTTGATCAGCAAAGAAACCAAGTAGCTTTTCCTATGGAGTAAAGACAAGGCATAACTTTTCTTAATGGAGTTGATTCTTCTGTTGAAAAGTGTTGCAATTGAAAGTCAAGCCTATCTTTCTTGTATATGATGCATTCACTAGCAAGTTTTTTTCCTTGTTGGTTATGTGATATTAACCTCCTCTTTGTCCAATGGAACAAGATGGCGGATGATGTTTCCGTCATCTTGAATGGTAATGTTCATGCAGTTAGTGGAGAAACATATAAATCGGCAGCACCTGATGACGAGTCATTTCTGAGGGATGTAATAACCCCTTTCTACGACGTCCTTCGCAAGGTATGTTCCTTCTCAGTTGATGCCTCAAATTCTTGTTTGCCATGTCGAGATCTGAAAATTGAGTATCATGGTTAAAGGAAGCTAAGAGAAACAAAGGAGGCAAGGCAAGCCATTCAAGATGGAGAAATTATGACGACCTAAATGAGTACTTCTGGTAATATCTTTTGAGCATGAATAGCTTTATGACTCTGGCAGAAGCAAGTCAGTTAATTCACGTTTCAATTTCCTCAGGTCCGACAAGTGTTTTGATCTAGAATGGCCGTTGAATATGAAAGCAGATTTCTTTGGGCCAGACGATCCTCAAACTGCAAATGCTGTACTCCTTTTTCTCCCTCTGCGTGTGTGCTTGCGTGCGTGCGTGCATGCTGTGTGCAGCTCTTTGTGTCAATTCTGTGTCCAACTTATGGCCATGGGAGATTGGATGCCACTCAATTTTGTAACTCTTCATTGTCCACTAAAATATATATATATGACTAACTAGCTAAACAAGGAAAATGTTACCGGAAACCACTTTCCAATTTGGTTAACCTGTTAGATAACACAATGATAACTGGCCGAGCAGTCAAGCTTCCAAAGAATTTTTCTTTTCTGGAACCTTGGCTTTGTTTAGCAGTGCCATTGATACCTTTGTCATCAGATTTTTCTCCGCGTTTCCATTTCTTAAAAGGTTAGCTCAGGAAAGTGATTACATCTCTTGGCCAGATTATGGTGACTCAGCAATAAGCATTGCTTAACTCCTTTAAGCGGTGGTTCTGTGTCCTTCCCGTTTCCAAAAGGCCAACACAGCATTGTTAGAATTTAAAATGCTTGTCTGATAGGAATCCCTGTATATTTGATAAAATTGGCATCAAGAAAATCTCTACACAGATTTTAATAGCTCCTTCTCTCCATTGACTGGGTGAATTTGAAAATTATAGTTCAGGAAAGTGATTGCATCACTACTCTAGTTTATGGGCATTCACCAATAGGCACTGTGTCGACTCTTTTAAGCATTGGTTCTGTGTTTTAAACTCCCAATTTCAAAAGGGGAACATAGCATCGTCAGAATATAACAGCTTGTTTGATTCGAATGCCTTTATTTGTTATCAAATAGGTAGTGATGAAGCTATAAATAGATTTTAGTAGCTTCTTCTCTCCAGGGATGTAGTGAATTTCGAATTATAAATTCTGAGCCCATTTTACACTTCTTTGTACACCATACATCTGAGACTTTTGCGTTTTCAGCACTGTAGCTATCAGGAGCAATCTTACTAGTGCGAATAGTAAGCTAGCTTCTTTGACAACGTACATGGATATAATGGCTAACCAAGATTATCCAAATCACGATGTTTTTCTAAAAGAAAACATTTAGAAGTTTCGTGGTTTATCAAATTATATGAGGAAATCGAAAAATTAGGGGATGGAGCACAACGAAATACCACAAATTGATCTTTTTCTCTGATTGGCATGTCTACGAACCCATGTTGATCCTGGTCAATAAAAAGAAAGAACCCATGGTGATGTATATACTTATATTATTGCAGCATGTCAGCCAGCGTCCTACCCGGAAGAAGCAACCCAAAACTAATTTTGTGGAAGTTCGCACCTTTTTGCACCTCTACAGAAGTTTTGATCGGATGTGGATATTCCTTATATTGGCACTGCAGGTAGCGTTGACGTTGAGCAGCATAATGTTGTAGACTTTCTCTGCAAGAAATTAACCAAGCTCCATTTTCTTGGTTCAGGCCATGGTAATTGTTGCATTTACTGGGTCTGTCACTGCTCTCTTCGACGAGAATGTTTTCAGACAAGTTTTGACCATCTTCATAACTCATGCTTTCCTGAACTTTCTGAGGGGTATGGTGATGTTTGTACATTATGTATCTTTCCCCATTATTACCGTAGACTGACTGTGCTAGTTTATGCTACATATAAAATAAGGCTAGACATTAGCCAGCGCTTTGTGCAGGATAACCATGATATGATAAAAATCATGTTTAATTGAAATATCAAGGAAATGACCAATATAAAAGTTGACCTAAGTTAAATAGAAATGTGTAGAACTCATTACTATATCTTTATAATATGTCAAAGACGTAGTTAGAGGTAATCTTATTATTGAGGAAAAAGATGGGAGCAGAACAAATTCTTAAATACAAAGACCTAATAATTCATTTGTCCCGTAAAGTAGATACATACCAATAAAGATACGTCTACATCACATGTGGACATCGACAAAACATAAATATCTCGATTCTCTCAACAACATAGGAGTGGGCATTTGCAAAAAGAAAAAAAAAATTAGAAACAAATGGAGTGATATTTAAATGAATAAGATTAAAGAAGATATATATTTAAATATGTAAATGAGCATAAAAAATTTAATATCAGGGGAAGGCGAAGAGGGGAAGGAAAAGTTCAGACAAACTCTCATCATCTTTTCTCATCGTATATGAGGTTATCAGGCCCATTTATTGATATATGAAGCAGAAACTTGTTAGTTAAATACAAATAATTAAAACTACTGGGATTCGCCCCAGTGGTTACCCTTCCAACATGGAAGGGAGAGGTGAGGGGTTCAAATCCCCACCTTCTCAGGGGGGGATGGGGTGGGACATGTAAGTTTCAGGAGTGGGTTTCGACTCCCATGCCCTACAAGAGGTAGACAAAAATCTGAGAGTGAGTGTATTTTAGGAATAGAGTAGGACTGACAAAAAAAAAAAAAACAAATAATTAAAAAAAAATATGAGGTACACAAATCTTTCTCTTCTTTCACAATAATGTTGTTTTGGAGTAGAGCATAGGTTCACTATACAAAAAGTAAAAACACTTAAATCAGAAATCACTAGTCAAATGTGACTGGCATTTTAATGAGACAAAGTGATTTTAATATCCTATATTTTGTGATAGTAAGTGAAAAAATACCAACATTTCCTTTGCCAAAAAAAAAAATCATATTCAAATTCATATTTCTCAAATTGAGAAAAGGGAAAATGTCATGCTTCATACTTTCAAAAGGGGACAATATATTGTCATGATTAATGCCAGCGCATACTATAGATATGCCTCGGCATCCCCAGTGGGCATCATACGTTACCTTGAATCATGTTCTTTATGATTTAGAATGTAAATTTTCATTGACATAAAGTTTTAGGAGCCGATTCATATCAAATTTATTTTTGCATAATATAAAGTACATAGAAGATAATCGAGGAGTACCTTTGACCATTTGTAGAGCGATTTCCTGTTTGATGCCTCTCCAATCTCTATCATCTCCGACAAAACTGCATGAGGAACAGAAGAATTAAAATAATCAAGAGAGAAACAGAATAAGCCCAATATATAAGAGGGATTGATAAGTCTGTAACCAAAAGTTTGTAATAGATAGTGTAAGAAATAGAAAAAGATGGCGAGAATACTCACATAATTGTGTAACATTTGAGGGAATCTCCATTCCATCAAGCCATCAAAGTCATCGAGCAGAATTCAAGAAGGTATTATCAGAGTATTACGAAAAAAGAAGATAATGGTCCACTTCTTTATGAAAGATTTTACTATGTGGGCAAGGCCATTTGAAAATTCATTATATTGCAATCTACATATCATTAGGACTTTCCAAAACCGGTTCAGCCTTAGGAAGGAGAATATTTGCTTAGCCTTGCAGCCTTCTTTATAGAGAATGCAGCAAGTCCAATCGTTGTGATAAAGAGAAGGCGTTTCTAGCTATCTCAAGTTTTATATGTCAATCTTAGAGGCAATCCTTAGGAAAGACCTTGTTATAATATATCTCTATAGTTACCATGTACTATGTCATCCTCGACCCGTTTTGACTACTTGCATATGTATTGGCAAATTTTATAAGAGCCACGTAGCATAAAATCATTACTGACACCGCCTTCTTCCTTTCCTCTTCTGCAGCAAGTCTGGATATAATTCTAAGTCTAAATGCCTGGAAAAGCATGAGATATACGCAGATTCTCCGATACATTCTGAAATTTGTAATGGCAGCCGTTTGGGCTGTGGTTCTGCCAATTAGTTACTCTAGTCTAGTGCAGTATCGAACAGGAGTCCTGAAATTTTTCAGCACCTGGGGTCAAGATTGGAGGAGCCAGTCGCTCTTTTATTATGCCATTGCAATTTATATGATTCCAAATGTCTTAGCTGCTGTACTTTTCTTCGTTCCTTACTTAAGGAGGACCATGGAGCGTTCAAGTATGTTCCCTATTACTGTTCTTATGTGGTGGGCTCAGGCAAGTAGATGGATTAGACTACCACTTGGTTACTAAGGGCCTTACTCACTTGTTTGCATTATCTTGTTTTCTTCCCCTGAAATGAATGTTCATACTATGCAGCCAAAACTTTATGTGGGGAGAGGCATGCATGAGGACATATTTTCACTGCTGAAGTAAGAAGATAATTGCTCTGATTAATATGTTGTGTATTTATGCTTTGATTTGTTTTAATTTTGAAAACAATGTTTGCTATGTCAGCACTGTCTTCTTTTTCTTATTTTCAAGGACAAACCTTCTTGGCTAGTTCTTGAGTTTGTGCGTAAGTGCAGTATTCGGACATAGACCTATCACCCTAAGTAAAAAGATATGTGCTGCTTTATATTTTATATGAATGTCTTGCTAATCGTACATTGTTCTTTTTGTGTCTTAGGTACACCATGTTTTGGATCATGCTGCTTGTCTGCAAGCTGGCTTTCAGCTACTATGTTGAGGTGTTATCATCTTTTATCAAGTTATAGTTTTCTGGATTATGTGGGTTTGCTTTTCTTACTTAAAGATCATATAAGTTCTATAACTCCTGGCTTTGTTATCTCAGTAAAATTGAACAGTGAAACTTGCTTGGAGAAAGTTGATGCACTTGAGTTAGAATCAATTCTCTTATCACATCATTTAACCTTTCTGATGTTAGAAGTTTAGTGTAGAATACCCAAATGATCACCTTAAATAGTTCACAGATTGGAGAGATACCCACCTGATGGAAGTACTGGCAATCTTGTCTTCACAGATGATGCTGCTTTCCTTGAGAATAAGCTATCACAGATTTAGTATGACATTTTGACTTGAAGGACGACATAAATGGCAGAATAGGTGATGAATAAATCTTGAATAATCACATACAGGGAGATATAAGTACATAAGTATGTTAACTAATCAGCAAGTCTTGCTCAAAGCTATATAAACTTTAAAGTGTCATCTAGAAATTCATATTAGTTGCTTGCTGAAAGAGGTTCCAAGTCTTGTTTCAGGGCATGCATTGTTGATGGAATAAGTGAGTGTTGCCTTGATACCGTGTCAAGATAGTTTTGCGCATGTCCATAGAATAAAGGAAAATTTTATCCAGTTAGTTGATTGTGGGGTCGTTGTTTGTGGAGCGTTTGTGATTGTGGATGTTGTTAGCTTTAGTGGTTCAGGAGATGTAGCTACTCTGCAGCATTCTGCTCTCCACTTTTCTCTTTGAAAGATTTAAACATACGTATTTTGTGCATAGATTTCACCACTTGTTGGACCAACACAATTAATCTTGGAGATGCATCTGGATAATTATCAATGGCACGAGTTTTTTCCACATTGTAAGTTTTCTTTTAACTCTTGCAATGTTTCTAGTATTTTCTAACTGGGTGAAAAGCCTGTGCTAATATTCATCTGCAGCTGCAGTGACACATAACATTGGAGTTGTTATTGCAATATGGGTCCCTATAGTTCTTGTAAGCAGACTGGGTAGTTTTGTCATGATCCCAATCTAGTGGTATGCCGTATTTAATGACAATATGCCCTGTGCGATATGTTCTCAGGTCTATTTTATGGATACACAAATTTGGTATGCCATATTCTCTAGTCTTTTTGGTGGCATTCATGGTGCTTTTAGCCATTTAGGCGAGGTGAGTGACAATTCTTTCTTCCTGCAAAAATAGAATGCCTGAAGCATTTCCAATTTTCACGACACAGACAGTTTAGCTCTTAGGTTTACGCTTAAGGATACTATATACTTCTCCTTGCTTATAATACCTTCTTGCTTTTCTCAAGATACGAACACTAGGGATGTTGCGGTCCAGATTTGACACTAACTCTCCTAGTTCTTTCCAATTTGGTATTAAAAGAATGATGGAACTTTTGGTTCATAATTTGTAATTGCAGTTTCCTGTCACATGGTAAAATGCTTGGTAATCAAAGCAGTTAAATCTTGTGAATCTTGGGGGTAATTCTAGGTCCAGTCTGTCTTTCTGAGAGTCAGTACAATTAATGGATGGTCCCTTAACAAAGGGGTCACAGTTCCTCCTTGGATGTCTAGTTCTGGCGGGTGATCCATGAATATGTCATTTCTACTTCGTTAATGAAATGGTACAGAAATGTCAGTTTGGCTAAAACAGTTCCAAGATTTGGAATAGTACTTCATTTTCTGGGCTGTAATTTATTCCATGGATGGAGATAGGAAGGGGGGAATTATGTTGGTTGGTAGGCAACAAGACTTTTATCTCGCTCTTTTTCTTCTGAATTTTGCATTGATTACTCATGGTAGCTTTCCTTTTTACCATTTTGGACTGGTTTCATTCATGGATCTATCTTTGAGCGAAAAGATTTTTCATGAAACCTGAATTTTTGGACTATGTCATTTGCTCCTTCTTGCGCTGAACATGAACATTCACATACTATTTTTGATGGCCTTACGTATTTACTTCAGACATCTCAGTGGACTTGTGCGGGGAAGCTCAAAACTTCCACTGACTTCCACAATTGCAGCTAGGGCATTGCATTAGTCTAGCAGAAAGAACTTTTGGATCATAAGCCTGGTCATTGAAAACGATGGGAATCATTTATGAATATAAATCTTTAGTTTTTTGGATTGTTTTGAGCCACTGTCTGCGAGTATAATATTAGCAAATATGGATATTCAAAAACCACATTATGGTAGGTTTGGTGATTTGCATGATTGTATTGGTACGGTAGCAACTAGTAAAAGAACTATCTTCATTTTGTGCTTGCTAGCCACTGCCATGCACTTTCATATATTGATAAATTGATGAATCTTATTATTTAGCCTAAAAGTCATTACTTACAACAATCAATTAAGGACTGTAATGCAGCTAAATACATATTCAGAAATAAGTAGTGGCAGACATTTCAATATGGAAGGAATCGTTTATTATCTATGCATGTGAAGCAAAGAGTTTTCTTGATTTAAAGCGAGATTCACATTGTAGAATGAGTGCATATGGACTTGTGGACTTTTTCTTGTATCTTATAGCAAGCCGCATAACTCTAATGTCAGGGTTGCTTTTGTGGGATATAACTGTGAACATTGTAGTGTATGACCATTAATCTAACAAACACTTCACCATTATTTTAGTAAAATGTCACTTAAAATCTTTGCGTTTCTTTATTTCTAGTAGATTCAATAAATTCTCTGTCTACGCTTTTGTAGCATTTAGGTGGGATTGATTCTGTCGTACAACATTCTTTGTATTTAGGAGCTATTGGAACCAGTCGATAAGATATATCAGGAGGCTAATCAATGCAAAAATTGGCTACGAAAGTATCCTGGAAAGCGTGCAGTTAATGGACTAATGTTCCCGACTCCTTGTTAGTAACTCAAACAAAAGAAAGAAGGAAGGAAGAACATAGGTTCCTTGTTAATATCTTAAACAAAAGAAAGAAGGAAGGAAATAAAAAGGTATGTATAGAGTCTGAGTTTTATACTAAGTACCGATCTGATGTTTGTGGTAACCACTAACTCTCACATTTCAAGCAATAATTTATCTCTGCATTTGCAGCGAGACTCTGATTCAATAACTGAGAGTTCAGATCAGCTTGTTCCAATAATGATCTAAAGGCAATTGTGTTTCTCATTCTCTTGTTGCAGGGGTTTCCATTATGGCCATCCATTTGAGGTTATTCCACATAACACGGGGGCATAAGCAGGCTTCAAAAATAATCAACTTGAGCGAAGATATTTTTTTCTGGTAACCCTAGCATATTTATATGATATTTCACAGGGACAGAGATCTGACCATTTCTCGCTGGTTTAATTCAAGAATCATGAGTATATCCAAGTGGGAAAAGGGCGAGATGTAGGGATGAACCAGATATCCCAAACAAAGTTCCAAGATTTGGAATAGTCATTCTATTTTCATTTTCTGGGCTGTCTTAATTTATTCCAATTTGGTATTAAAGAATGATGGAACTTTTGGAGAGTTTCCTGTCACATGGTAAAAGGGTAATCAAAGCAGAATCTTTGAATCTTGTAAATTCTTCCAGTCTGTCTTTCTGTCAGTACAATTAATGGAGGTCCCTTAACAAAATTTTCTGGGTTACATTTTGGACTGGTTTCATTCGTGCTTACGGTGTATGTTTTCTTGTATGGACGGTTGTACATGGTTATGAGTGGGTTGGAAAGCGAGATCCTTCAGAATCCTAGCATACGTCACACAAAGGCTCTCGAAGAGGCCTTGGCTAGCCAGTCTGTTTTTCAATTAGGATTATTAATGGTGGTGCCCATGGTCATGGAAACTGGCCTGGAAAAAGGGTTTCGGACTGCCCTCGGTGATTTTGTCATTATGCAACTGCAGCTAGCTTCTGTGTTTTTCACATTTCAACTTGGAACAAAGGCTCATTTTTATGGAAGAACACTCTTACATGGAGGATCCAAATATCGAGCAACGGGTCGTGGGTTTGTTGTTTTTCATGCAAAATTCAGTGATAATTACAGGCTTTATTCACGGAGTCACTTTGTGAAAGGGCTGGAGCTGCTTATACTGTTGATTGTCTATGGAGTTTATGGGGAGTCGTACCACAGTTCAAATCTCTACTTGTTCATCACTTTCTCCATGTGGTTCTTGGTTGGTTCATGGTTGTTTGCACCGTTCATATTCAATCCATCTGGTTTTGACTGGCAAAAGACTGTAGATGATTGGGCAGACTGGAAGAGGTGGATGGGTAATCGTGGTGGAATTGGGATACAACCTGATAAAAGTTGGGAATCGTGGTGGGAGGAAGAACAGGAACATCTGAAGCATACAAACCCAAGGGGAACAATCCTTGAGATAATACTTGCATTTCGCTTCTTTATTTACCAGTATGGGATTGTGTACCATCTTCAAATAGTTCGCCACAGCAAGACTATACTGGTAATCTATAAATTTCACTGCAATTTTCTCTTTCCTCCTGTTGCTGATTTGTTCTCACAAGATCATTCTCTAAGGCACTTCTTTACTTTTGTAGATTTATGGAATTTCTTGGGTGGTGTTGCTAACCACTCTGCTAGTTTTAAAGGTACGCAGTATGATATATGGAGGTTTTGTTCCTAGATCTGCATGTTAACCATGCGCATTATCATGAGTAAAGTCCGGTTGATCATTTTTACTTTCTGCTGCTTTTCTGTTACCTTATTTAAATCAAACTGCAACAAACGTGTTCTCCTTTGCAAATTATTATTGCCTTAATGTTTTCAGATGGTATCCATGGGAAGACGAAGATTCAGTACGGACTTCCAGCTCATGTTTAGGATCCTGAAGGCACTTCTTTTCCTTGGATTCGTGTCGGTTATGACAGTCTTATTCGTCGTGTGCGGACTCGTTGTATCCGATATATTTGCTGCCATCCTTGCGTTTTTACCTTCCGGCTGGGCTCTCATTCTGGTAAGTCTGGACTAGTGCAATCTTAAAAGAAGCTTCATGTATCAAGTGGGTTGTTCTTGACTTGCCCAGGTCACAACTACCTAATTTTGCACAAAGCACTCCTCACGTTCATATCGTGATTAGTCCTCCGTAAATTTTCAAGCTGCGTGACCTCTCCATGCGCTTTCTATAGGACCGCAAAACTAATGAGATCGATCTTCTCTTGCTCTCGACAGATTGGGCAAGCATGCAGGCCGTTGCTTAAACGGGTAGGACTCTGGGATTCGTTGAAGGAGCTGGCGAGGGCGTACGAATACACAATGGGGTTGTTGCTGTTCATGCCGATTGCGGTTCTGTCGTGGTTCCCCTTCGTTTCGGAGTTCCAAATCCGGCTCCTCTTCAACCAAGCATTCAGCAGAGGCCTTCAGATTTCGATGATTCTGGCCGGAAGGAAAGAGAAGGCAGCATAAGGCCCCCTCATTAGGATGGGATCTCAGATAGCTCACGTCCCTCGCTACCGTCTTCATATGTGATTTTTCCCCTCCTTTGTGCTGCATGAACTTGCACAAGAAGGTCGTTCATTGTCTATACTGTCAACTTGACACCTCTTCTCTTTCCCTGTCAAATGCTGTAAAAGATTTTTTTGTTCTGCTGAATTCGATTTTTTGTACTTTATAATATCAAGAAGGAATGTATTATACATTTTGCTTTTAATATTTTGTTCAAATTTGTCTTATGTATTGCCGTTGGATGCATCAAACCTTCTGCCGCGAATCTTTATGTAATTTAAGAACCCATAATCTTGTTTTCTCGAATCACTATCAATAATTTCTGAATGGTACTAGCAATTTTCTCAAGTTAATTGAATTGTCACATACATTAATTCATAGATTGTAATACATCCTCAAAATAACTCATTAATATGTTAATTAGATTTATTTATAAATAAGTGAAAAGCTCAAGAACGATATTCATATAATAAGTTATATAATGAATCTTTAAACAGCTCAAAAGGTCATTTTACATTGTTATTTAAATTTATGTATGGATAGTTTATTTCATATCATGAGTTTAAAAAATGGATGAATTTCAAGACTTCTATTATCAAGTTAAAAATGTCATTGCAATTTTGTAAAAGTTAAGGTTTCCACCGTGCACGTATGCTATTAATTTCGAGCCACATCATTATCTGCATATTTACTTGTTAGAGGAGGAAGTTATTAACTGAAAATTACTAATTAAACAGAGAAATTACTAAATACTAATTTCCAAAAATTGAAATTTCTCCGGCCCGCTTTTGCTCTCTCTGTACTTCCCCCCCAACTCCGTCATCCCTCCCCGAATCCGATCACCTGAGACGCCACGCCACCACCGACCTCCGGCCACCCTTAGAACATCCTTGCGCCGCCGTTTGAGCTCCGGCGAGATTGAATATACTGCGCAAGAGGCGGCATCGCGAGGTGAGTGAAGCTTCGACTGATTTTTCCCCCTTTTTCCACGAACGCTCGTCATCTCCTACGCGCCTTAGCAGACTCTGTTAGTTTTCGTTTCCTCCTTTTTCTCCTGCTTTTCAGCTTGTTTCGGATAGTTTCGTGGGGTTTCAAGGTTTGATCCGAGCATAGAACCTTAATCGAGGTTAGTAGATCGAGAACTTGTGGGTTCCACACCATTCTGGTAGTGAAATCAATTCGACCGTTTTGTTTAAAAATTAGTCGATCAGAGTGAGGGGCAGAGATTTTGTAGCGTCAGCGTTCGTTGTCTTGGTTTGGAGTTGAGAGAAGAAGAAATGGGGGAACGAAAGGTGTTTAAAAAAATATTACCCGCCGGGCTTCGACCCCTCGGAGCTGCCTAGGTTGGGGAGGCCCAAAAGTCAGCAGATTAAGGTTTGGATGATGCTTTTGATGAGCATCGGATGCAACACCTGCGGGAATTAAATCTACAAGTGGACCAAGTTCAATTCCAGGAAGGAGGTCGTCATAAGCTAGACGTATTTGGGGATTCTGATATTCAGATTTTACTTCAAATGCATCAACTGCTCTGCTGAGCTCACAATCAAAACCGATCTATGAATTTGGTTTACATTGTAGAGTTAGGAGTGATAAGAAATTTTGAGCCCCGGCGTAAGCAGGATGAGGTAAGGGAGAATGAGAAGGAGGAGGTAGGCCAAAGAGATGGTGATGCGATGAAGAGCTTGGAGAATCAGACAGATGATAGCAAGAGAGAGATGGATATTCTTGCTAGACTTGATGAATTGAAATCAATGAAGTCTAGACAGGCAACTGTGGACGTAGATGCAATATTGGAGGTTCTACAAGGTACATCTGCAGCAAAGGAAAATAAGCCGGAGGAAGAGGATGAAGTGCTTCTCAAATCAATTGTACTCCATACATCCAAAGATTTTGTTCGTAGGATCGAAGATGAAGATTTTAAGGAGGAGGAAGATTTGACTTAACCTTCAACTAATACTGATGAATCAATGAGCAGTACTCTCAGAAAGAGGAAACTTTCTGAGAAATTTTCAGACAAGCCAATAGATTCATTGACGACAGCTACTTCCTCTGTGCCAATTATTGTGGTAAAGAAAGATGCTCCAAGTGTGAGCATTGGCCTACGGTCACTACTTCAAAACTATGGAAGTGGTGATGATGATTGGAATATGGTTTAGTCACAAATGGTATTATGCAATATCTCACTGTATTAGGAGAAAACTTTTCAATTCTATCTCAATTGTAATTTTTGACTGAAAGGAAATACATGCGAAGTATTTTTTGATGGAATTTTTTTTTTTGTCCAATCCAAAAGCTTTAGCAGTTATCTAACTGTGTAGTTTAATATCTAAATATTTTAACACTCCTCCCTCATATGTAGTGTGGACTTAGGCCTAATTGGGGAGGCAAATAGAGGGTTTGGAAAGATTTGAACTCGCTTTGATACCATATAGAAAGTCTAACGCAAAAGTTTATAATATTAGATGAAAACTAATATTTAAATATTCTGACAACGTGTATGTGAAAATGCAAAGATGTTCCAATGACTTGAGCATAGAAAGCCAAAAATTTGTCGATGGTGAATTCTAAAACGATGACGTTGAGTACGTGCTGGAGCTGGATGCATCAAATAAACACATCCGGGAATATTTCACACTTGTCCTAAGAATGCAACTAATTTCCTATAGCTGAGGTCAAAGAGCTGAGGAAATGGTATTTTGATTTCCTTGGTCCTATGAAAAGTTCTAGTCCCATCTAGAGTTGGAAAGATTTTTGACTTGATAAATAAGTTGGTATTTTTCTCTAATTGTCAAATCAAACACTCCTTTTAGAACTCGATGGGTGTGTTCTCGGTTGCCTCGGCTTGGGAGACCATAAGGCGGAAGAAGGAGAGAGTTAGCTGGCATCGGTTCATCTGAAGCAATGCTATCCTGCCTCGATACCAACTTAACCTTTGGCTTATCACCAAGCGAAGGCTGCCTACACAGTCTCTTCTCATGTCTTATGGTAGGATTGACGCTGCTTCCTGCCCTTTTTGCAACGAGGTGCCTGATTCTATCGATCACCTCTTTTTTGGGTGTCGCATTACTTCGAGTATTGCTTTCTTTTGGGCTGCCAGGTGCAATCTTCCCTGGACCAATAGGACTTGGGAGGAGACTCTTAGTTGGGCTATCTCTCTGCTCTCGGGGAAGGAGTTCTACAAAAGTAATGCCCGTTTTTCCTTTGGTGCGCTCTGTCACATCATTTGAAAGAACAGGAACAATATTATTTTCAGGGGAGAGCCGCTTTCTCTTCCGGCCATAAAGAGGCATCTCCTCAAGGTTGTTAAAGATAAGGCTGCTACCTTCAAAGACGTAGAGAACTCCTACAGAAACAGGAGGATTCAGTGCTCATGGGAGTTGGACCCCTGTATCTTCTCTTCCGCTGATTGTGGGCCGACTGGCTAGGTGTCTTGTTCTAAGTCGTCCTAGGTGTTGGTCTGCTTTTTGCTTTTTGGCCGTTCTCGGCTGCCTCTTGTTTTTTCCTCGGCTTCCTTCCACTCATAATGGGCATGTCCATCTTGAGTGTAAGTTTTTGAAGCCGTTGGGTTGTATAGTTTGACCTTTTCCTAATATATCACTTACTTTCACCAAAAAAAAAAAAAAAAACACTCCTTTTAAAGTGTTCAGCTCAACTGGTTTTATGTTATGTCATTTATAGATGGAAGTAGAGCAGAGGACTTTTGGGGTGTTTATGCAACTGAATGGTGCTGTTGCACAATGTTACTTGCCTTACAGACTGTACTGTTGCACACTGTTTATACATCATGGCCCTTTCAGTCTATTGTATTGTCTTATCTCGTCCTGCCATCTCTCTCTCTCTCTCTCTCTCTCTTTCTATATATATATATATATATATGTATGTATGGTGATCATGGCCATAACAGGCAGGTTTTGCATCTCTGCGCACGCTGATGATGCAATTCTGGCTTGTGTCGCAGATTCTTTGTCAGAGGATGTAAAACAAGTTGGGAATCTAGCTGCTAGATATAGAATCTGAGACCTTGCTTTAATGTCGAAGATAAGGAAACAAAGGTAGGTATTGGTTTGGCAACTTGATCCATATTTTATTCTGAAGCAGGCCAGATTACCCATGTACAATATCCCCACCTTAGATTGATTATCGTTCTGAGTCACAACGCATATTCTGGAGATGCAATTTTTGTGGATATTCATTTAAAAATGTATTTATATTAATTTATTGTTGATGCAGCAAGTCTTATCACCAAAGTAGCAGCAATACATCGAAAGTGCAGGGAATGGTACTGCCTCGTAGCTCGCAGCAGCCGGAAAGTAAGCAACGCCAAAGCGGGCAGATCCAAAGTGTAATTAGTGGAAGCTTGATAAAAAGTATGGCGGTCTTGGATGAATTCAAGTATGGATTTCCATCGAATGGCTTGTATGTCACCTCAAATGAGTGGTGGGGAAGTGGCAGTCCAGGAGATTTTGAGTACATAGATGCAACTGAAACTGGTAGAGAATGCAGACAAGAGTAGCGACAATGTGGCAGATGATGGATCCAATGCTGAAAAGAAACTGAAGGTGAGAAAGAGACCAGTGATGCCACTCTCTGGGGTGCTAGTTTAACAACGGCTATAAGAAAAAGAGCCCTTGAAGAAGGAAGGGAGGCACTCAAGCTGGGTGTTTTTACGAGCCACCATGCTCATAAGATAGGCTAGGAAGAGAAATCAGTGATGCTCAATATTTTTTGATGTTCACTGCCAAAGGGATGGATAAATGATTAAGTTTAATCTGAGGGATACTCAAAAACTGTAATGTAAGTGATTGACTTCTTAATTACTGCAGTTGGACGTAATGCTCGAAAGAAATGTTGCTCATTTCTCTCTAATTCTGACTCTCAAGTGTTGAGGTACTCCATTCAGTATTATATTCTTTTCATCCGTCTGTTGCTTCTGTTGGTATTTTCATTTGTTGAGCAGCAAGAAAAGAAGATTGATTTGCTGGAATGGGATTTACATTTCTCAATCCTCATAAGACGGCATCTCCTCCTAAGATTCGCATGTTCGCAGTTCACACGGCTCAAAGGTGTGCTCGAGCTGATCCGGAGACCTCTGACAAGAACCGCGAGCTCGAGGTCATCCATGCGAGGTGGGCCATGCTCAGCGTCCTTGGGTGCATCTTGCCCGAGCGCTTGTCCTGCAATGGGGTCAAGTTTGGCGAGGCGGTTTGGTTTAAGGCTGGTGTACAGATATTCAGTGAGGGCGGGTTGGACTATTTGGGGAACACGAGCCTGATCGATGCACAACATCTTGGTCATCTGGGCCACGTAGGTAATCCTAATGGGTGCAGTGGAAGGATACAGGTTCGCAGGGGGGCCCACTCGAAGAGCTGACCGACCGATCTACCTGCAACTTCGATCCGTTGGGCCTCACGGATCGAGGCTTTTGCAGGGCTGAAGGTGAAGGAGATAAACAAATGGGACGTCGGCCAAGTTCTCCATGTCTGGGTTCTTCATCCAGGCCATTGTGATAGGGAAAGGCCCATTGGAGAACCTGGCTGATCACCTTGCTGACCCTGCCAACAACAATGCCTGGGCTTGCGCCACCAACTTTGTGCCCGGAAAGTGAAGTGCGCGACGGATTATCACAGTGCAGATGCGTGGGATTTGGAGTGATCGAATTACATCTTTTTTAACTTTTTTACAGGTGATTGCTTTTGAGATAGTTCTTGCAAATCTATGTGATTAGTGGCCAAAATCTTTAATTCCCTTGGCAATAGTTTCACTCTTGAAACTTTGAGAATGGAATTTATCGATACTTTTTGAGAAAGTATCCATTCCCATAGAAATGGTAAATCTAAAGGATGATGGGTACTTGCAATATGAGTGTGATTACAACGACAAGGAATGACTGCACTAACTTGTTTGCTTGTCACTTGACTTCCCTCCTTCAATCTCCTTTGGAAGGACATAATTCTTCTGCTAGCACAGGTCGGATTGTGTTTCCCTTGTTAGTATGTAGAAGGACATAAGTTTCTCCGCACTCCTCGCGGATGATCAGTTTTGAGAATTTACCTTCTCGGTTCCTTTCTATGGGACTCATTTCCCTCCTGAGCTAGAAGACAGCATGTCTTCTGTTTTGTTCAGAAGAGTAATTGAAGAACATCGATTAATTTTAGATTATCAACGTACGTGGAATGTGAGAAAAGTTTCTAGTAAGCGTGATGTATGCGTGTAAAGTGCATGTCTTGTTGGAATAGCCTCCTCATATTAAAAGCACTGTGGATGATCTAATTTGTTCAAAGAATCCGGTGTACTTAAGCTTGATGGATGCGTGTAAAGCACATGTCTTGTTGGAATAGCTTTCTCATATTTAAAGCACCGGGGATGATCTAATTGTTCAAATAATCCGGTGTGCTTAAACTGAGCCTCATGTTTTGGCATGAAATTGAATATCGGCTCGAGAAAGCACTTTGGTCTTATCTTTTAGGTTGGCCGAGTCCAACAGCAACCTAAGCTTGCTTGTAATTATTAATATGCTATTGCAAAAGTTTTTCATGGAATGGGCATGCTTGTCTTTCTCGTTTAAGGTTTGAGTTTTAATCACCACACCTGTGTAATCTCTTAGACTCTGAGATCATGATAATAGCTGTTGGGAATAACTGATCCCCGAAAACCGGATTCGACACTAAATCGAACCCCTAAATCAATGCGGAAGACGAAACCCGGGAAAACACGCATCACCGATCGTAAAGCACACCACGGATTCGAGCGTACCTTGTTAGCCACGATTAAACACCAATGCCGAAGATTGAGGAAGTAATTCGATCCGATGATGTCAATTTGCCTTGAAAGGGAAGCGTCGTCGCCTTAAGCGTTTGGAGAGAAAGAGAGAGTGAAGAGCATACGTTCAAATGGCCAAAAAGGTGTCTTCCTCTCTCTCTCCTCCCTTTTATACCTTCCCCATCCACGGGCCTTATTCCGTGGGCCGGGCCCTTTGGGCCCAACTTGAGCGGATGGGCCTTAAGCCCATCTAATAAATCCATCATCTCCCACTCGCACATGGTGGTGCAAAACCAACATGGGCGGACAGCCCTACTCATCCCCATCGAGAAAAATCCAAAGATAGATTCTCACTTAACATGGTGGGCCGAATGTAATCCTCTTTTCCTCTCTTCAACATTCATACAGGTGAATAATCCGTGCGACCAAAGATACTTTGAGAGCTCGTTGCCATACATCTGTTAGGAATATATAGCAGCTCATAATGGGTATCACACTTCGAGTAGACTTAGTATGCAGTACCCTAGATCGATCGATCACATTTATATCTCTCTTGATCTCTTTTAAACAATGATATATATATTGTATTCACAATTATGATTATCACAAAGACAGTCATAATTGGTTAACCGGTGAATACAAAACTACAATGTGATTCTCCAAAATCGATCTTCCTCTTTCCTTCAAACTCGCAATTTCAGTTCAACTTGCTTTTCTAGAAATGCCCCATTAGATCGAATCAATCATGATCATTGGCAACATCCTAAGATAGCAAACACTAAATAGAAATCTTAAGAATAAGTAAGAGTCATGAGGGGACAAAAAAAAATGAGAAACTCTCTTGTCCTCAAGAGTCTCACACGACATAAAAGTTGAGATCAAACTTTTGCCACTCTTATTGGTCGTCTCATGCATACGTAGTATGAAATACGTATTACGGTATTAACTCCTTTCCCATGGAGCGTATGTCTAAACTTTCAATACCGTACAGATGATAGTTCAGACATACCCAATGTCTAACTTGAGTTCACATATCTACTCATTCACAAAATTCATCAGAACTCACATCTGGCATCTTAGACAGATAAGGTTAAATATGTGGGGTATTTTTCTTTCGGACATAGTAAGTATTATATCCTCATCTTAACACTTAGTTAAGGCGACATACATGTTTTAAGCTTGAGCTCTCGATTATCACCTAGATAATAAGCTTAAAAACAGTCTCATCTCTATTTATCACACAGTAAATAGAGGCGATTACCCGTGTGAGTGGGCTAATCTTATATCCGTCCGACATACTTCTCAACTTAAAATAATGCACTTGAGCATTAAGATGCATAAAGATCAAACAAAGATTCATAAGCATTAATGATGAAAATACGAATTCATCAAATGTGAACACTTAGGGAAATTACAATATTCAAGTACATTAGCCTCTACGCAACCCTAGAGATTTCATATGGCCACAAAACACATCTCGGGTATTGGCTTTGTCATAGGATCTCGCTACCATTCTATGCGTAGTATGTACTCTAAGTTCACGTCCTTTCGTGCAACCATATCCTTTACAAAATTATACTTGGTATCTATATGTTTGGTTTTGCCATGATATTTTGGATCTTTGGTGTACGCTTTCGCCATTTGGCTATCACAGTTAACAAATAACAAATGCAAAGACTTCCAATAACACCTAAATGATCCAAAAATCTCTAAAGCCAAACATCTTCTTACACTACCGCCGATAATGCCACAAACTCAATTTCTATTGTGGACAAGGCTATGCATGTTTGTTTCTTACAGCTCCAACATATGGTGCCATCATTCGGTAAGAAAACAAACCTTAAGTAGATTTCCTTTCATTTAAATCTCCTCCCCAATCGAATCGGGATAGCCTTAGAGTCGCAGATCCTTTCCTTTATAACTCATCGTATAATCAGCGGAGTCCCCTTTAGATACCTCGGTATTCTCTTAACGGCTTTCCATTGTCTTTGGACTTGGATTGGATTGGTATCTACTCACCATTCCAACTGCAAAAATATGCCAGGTCTTGTACACATCATAGTGTATATCAAGCTTCCAACAGCACTAGCATAAGGATGTTTCCTTTATTCCTTCTCTTGTGGAGTCCCTAGACACAGTCTATGGCTCAATCCTTCACCTTTTGCAATAGGAGTGTCTATGGGTTTACAATCTTGAAATCTTAACTCCAAGAATATATGCAACATCACCCATGTCCTTCATCTCAAAATTGGAAGACAACCAACTTTTGACAGTATTGACAAACTCCATATTACTTCTGGCAATTAGTATATCATCAACATATAATGATATGATCACAAATTGATCATTGGATATTTTGATATATACACAATGATCATCATCTATCATTGTAAAGTCATATGCCATTATGGCATTATGAAAACGTATATATCATTATCTTGACGATCGCTTAAGGCCATATATCGACCCCCCAAAGTCGACATACCTTTTCTTCTTGGTCTTTCACTATGAAACCGACGGGTTGTTCCATATATGTTCCTTCCTCTAATTCTCCATTGAGGAAAGCAGTCTTTACATCCATTTGATGTAACTCAAGATCCATACTTGCCATTATTGCCAGAATAATGCGAATCGAGGTAAATCCCACTACAGGAGAAAATATATCTTTATAATCAATTTCTTCCTGTTGATTATACCCCTTCGCTACAAGGCGGGCCTTATGCCTTTCTATCAAGCCATCAGCCTTTCGCTTTATTTTGAGAACCTAGTTGTTCCCAATAGCTCTGCGTCCTTTTGGAAAATCAACCAGTTTCCAAACATGGTTTGACTTCACTGACTCCATTTCCTCTTTCATTGCATGAATCCATTTTTCCTTATTAGGGCAATTTAGAGCCTTATTAATATTTCTTGGCTCATCCTCATCTTGTGGAGCAACCATAAAAGCTTCCCTTTCAATGTCAAAACATTGATGGGGAATACTTTGGCGACTTGTTCACCGTATGGGAGATTGTACACTTAGCACATCATTCCCATCATGCTCCCACTTGGATTAGGTAATGATGATGTTGTCACATCAGGTGGTTGCAATTGAGAATGAGTTGAATTCAATTCATCACATCTCATATTACTCCCACTTGGACGAACTCCACTAACATCATTATCTTGATCCAAGGTTTCAAATAGGGAACAATCTTCCCTTATTTCGCCCTTCTTAGGAAATTCATCCACTAAGGATGTGACATCCCGTGATTCAAATTCAGTTATACTCCCACTTTCCCGCTCACCTATGAACACATACCCTTTCGAGTGTTTACGGTATCTCATGAAAATACTCTTATTTCCTTTGGGACCCAATTTCCCAAACTTGTGAGAGGACTCATGAATATAGGCAGCACAACCCCATGGCTTAAGAAAACTTAAGTCCGGTTTTCTAACTGTCCATAACTCATATGGAGTGGAAGCAATCGATTTGGAAGGCATCCGGTTAAGTATATAGGTAGCGATTAACAACGCATCACTCCGAAAAGTGATAGGTAAGTTAGCATGCACCATCATGGACCTAACCATTTCCAAGTAGGGTTCTGTTTCTTCTTTCCACAACACCATTTTGTTGAGGAGTATATGGAATAGACAACTATCTTTATATTCCTTTTTCATCACATAATTTTCTGAACTCATCAGATAAATATTCTCAATCTCGATCGTATCTCAATGCTTTTATTTTCTTGTCTAATTGATTTTCTGCCAGGTTCATAAACCTTCTGAAACAACTTATGCTTCAGATTCATGAGAAATCAAAAAGACATATCCGACTCGAGTATAATAATCTATAACAGTAATGAAATAAACAGCCCCATGCCTTCCTCTCGCATCCATTGAACTACAGGCGTCAAAATGGATTAAATGCAGAGGAAATTCAGCTCTTTTACCTTTTCCAAATGGTTTCCTTGTCATTTTCCCTACTAGGTAATGCTCACTTATGGACAAATCGACTTTTTAATATTGCCCAACAAGCCCTCTATGGCTAGTCTATTCATACGTTGTTGGCCCATATGACCAAGTCTAGCATACCACCATATTCACATCATTATCATATAAGGTAGAAGACGTGAAACAAGGGAATAACATATTGACATCATCACAGTCAATATTCAGTACAATAAAACCATTCAGTAAGAGACCACAACCATAGTAGTTTGTATCTAAACACAAATCTACACCTTTATTATGGAAGTTCATACCAAAACCAAGTTTAACCAACGCTAAGACAGATACTAAATTTCGACGAATCTCCAGAGCATATAGAACATCAAAGGTGCGTCCACCACTCATGTTCAATTGGCCGGTGCCAATTCCTTTACATCAGCTCTAGAGATGTTTCCCATATGGATCCACTCGGTTCAGTTGGTACTCGTCGGAATTCCACGAAGGATCCTCTATCCTTTGCTACATGGTGCTCGTCGCTCCCGAATCTACCCATCCACAAAGGATTGGATTCAGCCAATAATATTGAACTTAACACATAAGCAAAGTTCTCAAATGTACAAGAGGTGTTGACCTTTTTTTTTTTTTTTTTTTTTGACTCACAACGAGTTGCAAGCATAGTGACATTTCTTGTCACAATTGTAACACCCCACCCTTGACATTTTCTTCACTTGAGGACGTTTTCCTCTCTTGTGTTGGTTAATTCTTGATTTCTTGCAATAAGGACTTGATCTTTTGCATTGCCACATATTGAACGAATCAATACGTTTGCGCTTAGAGCACAAAGCCCTTTCGAGCTAGAACCCGGCATTGCAAATGTCCGTTTTCGGCTCAAATGCCGTTAGGCGGTCCTCTACTAGCTCAAGGTGGCGCATGGCATCCTTAAGATCTTCCATAACATGGTCAAGAGCTTCTAGTGCTTCTTGCTTTTCCAAAGACATATTGAATCTTCTTATTCAATATTTCACAATTGTTACCGTTCATATCGGCAATCACGTTCTTAGTTCTTTGAACCATCGTTCCGAACACATCAGACATCCATGCACGAATAATTAATGCCTATCATTTATGCATCCCTTTTTGCATAGACCCATCATATTAATAAATAATTTCAAGTAAGGCTTCAAAATCAAAATGTCACTATGTTTCCAATCATCCTCCAAAAATCCTAACTCAAAACTATCATTAATATGATTGTCATATGCAAAATCAATTCTATGAAGCTACAAAAACTTCTAAAACTACCCACGCCTAATTACCCACAAAGAACCAAAGAATAATGAAAGCAACATAAAATCTAATATCTAATAAAATAACAATGCTTTCACATAATACAACTATACATTACACTAAGCAATATATATACAGGGAAAAAATATCAACATGGAAAGAGATATTTACATCAAAAACATCTTAAATTAATCCAAGGGATAAATAGGGAATGTCCCTTCTAATCTGTCATTCAAAACATCTGAGAAAACTGAAGGCACATTTGCCAACCAAGGAAAAACTTTTGGAGAGCTTTTATGTCGCCACCAAGGCGCATTCACTCGGCGCCATGTGGCGCTCAATCTAAGGGTTGAAGTTTTGGCCAACTCAATCCTATAAGTCTTTCTCTTACAAAAGCTTCCACTAGCTTCCTATAATCAGGGACCACGTTGACCTCCCATAGCCGATCAAACACTGCTTGCCATTCGGGTGGAAGAGTGTTTATCAAAGCCGGCACCTTCTCAAAGTCCCGGCATAAGATAACCATTCCAGATGATTTCCCGTATCATCCGATTGACCTGATCACATGTGATACTAAATCACCGTCATGCCACCGATAATTAGCTAAATCGATATCGCCTTTTAAGTCTTGCATTTCCTCGTCCCTTCTCGGGCTTGCGGTATCGTGCGCATAACTCATTATAGTTCCCGCAACAAATGCGTAACTAAAATTGGATCACTTATTAATCCATAATAAACATAAGGGAAAATACATAATTTTCCAAAATTCATGCAACAAATGCAGAATTAAAAATGGATTACTTATAACCCACATAGGCATGACTGAAAAAAGAAAACAAATTCCCTTTTTTTTTTTTTTTTTTTTTTTTTTTTTTTTTTCGGGTCAACGGTCAACGGTCAAAGTCAACGGTCAACGGTCGGGCAACGGTCAACGATCGGTCAACGGTCAACGGGTCAACGGGTCGGGTCAACGGGCGCGCGGGTCGGACCGGTCGCGACGGTCGAACCGGTCGGGCCGGGCCGGCCGGTCGGCCGGTCGAACCACTCGCGCGGACCGACCGCACGTGCCTCGCGCGTGCGGGGCGACGTCACGCAGCGTCGGCGGCACGTGCCACGCGCGTGAGCCGGGCGACGTCACGCGGACGTCGGCTCGCACGTGCGCGCGCGTGCGTGCCGGTCGGGTCGGGTCGGGTCGGGTCGTCGGTCGGGTCGCCACCAGGCCAACCGACGTCATCGATGACGTCATCCCGACGGTTATCGACCGTGGGGTGACGTCACGATGACGTCATCGGGTGACGTCAGCACGCGTCGGTTCGCCGACCGGCGCGTGCCGTTTCGCCGGTCGTCGGCGCGCACGTGCCGGTTCGTCACCGGCGCGTGTGGCGCACGCGGCCGGGCGGCCCGCTTCCGGCGCGTCGCGCCCACGCGCAAAGACCTTCCGGCCGCGCGTGTGGGCGCGTGCGGCGTCTCTTGGCGGCCGGCGACATGTCCCCGGACTCGTCTCGACGTCGCCTTTCTTCCTATGCCTTCAGATTTTTATTCCGACTTACGGAAACTCAGAAAAAATGGCGTACAGTACTCGGGTGTCGGGATTTCACGCCCCGATCCGTACGGCCGAAAACTTTTTGCGAAAATTCAATCAAAAAACATCAAATTGATCGGGAAAACGTGAACTAGGGCTCACGATACCAATGTTGGGAATAATCGATCTCGAAAACCGGATTCGACACTAAATCGAACCCCTAAATCAATGCGGAAGACGAGACGGCCGGGAAAACACGCATCACCGATCGTAAAGACACCATGGATTCGAGCGTACCTTGTTAGCCACAGATTAAACACCAATGCCGAAGATTGAGGAAGTAATTCGATCCGATGATGTCAATTTGCCTTGAAAGGGAAGCGTCGTCGCCGCCAAGCGTTTGGAGAGAAAGAGAGAGTGAAGAGCGTACGTTCAAATGGCCAAAAAAGGTGTCTTCCCTCTCTCTCTCCTCCCTTTTATACCTTCCCCCATCCACGGGCCTTATTCCCGTGGGCCGGGCCCTTTTGGGCCCAACTTGAGCGGATGGGCCTTAAGCCCATCTAATAAATCCATCAATAGCTTTTATATGGTCTTTTTTTGTTTTGATCATTTCTAGTTTTTGAACATACAGTAAGAGAAGACAATGGTGAAAAATTAAGATCATGCCTCCGTGTCTTCGATGTTCTTGCTAATTGATGAGATTGATCTGTGAAAGAGAGAGATCATGATAATAGCTTTTATATGGTCTTTTGTTTTGATCGTTTCTAGTTTTTGAAGATACAGCAAGAGAAGACAATGGTGAAAAATTAAGATCATGCCTCCATGTCCTCCATGTTCTTGCTAATTGATGAGATTGATTTGTGGAACCTTTTAAAACGTGTAAAACAACCTGTCTCCTATTATCCTAACACTATTTCCTGACTTCAATCTTATTTAGAGAATGGGACTATGGACTGATGGTACTCGTGGAACTATGTAAAAGCTACTGGACAAAAGCAATTTGACTGTATCAAGTATGATGGCCCAGTCGCGCATGTATCACTTTCATGCACTTTTCACATTACCTATATCCCGCTTCTCCTCTGATATGAACCATTACTAGATCATTTTGTATAAACTAAAATGGGGCATTTGCTCTTGGTTGATGGAAAGTAATAGGCTGCTATAGGCAATTAAAGAAGCCTTCCGTGAACCGTATGATATGAGACGCGAGGGATGCATGCTAGCTTCACAAGCACGGCAAGGCCTGCTAGACTGGTGAAGGCACTGTAGCTACTCAAACACAGTTGGAGATGGAAGACCTCTTGCATTGGAGGAACGTGCCTTTAGCTTGGTAATTGCTCGTGTTCCAATTGAAGAGGAATAGATCATTTTCCCCCTCTGGGGAATGCAGTGGCTCGATAGTTGAGGCATTGTGCAACAGACGAATGAGGACGGTCTGTCCTCGGATATTTGGCTGGCTTAGCATGTGGTTTGCAGATTGGAGAAAGAACAGCAAGGTTGCCACAAAGAACTCGCAGGGTCACCTTCGATTGTTGTGTTGTAATTTTTGTGCCCAACATGTAAACCTGGACCAGAAACGGAGGCAAAAGCAAACAACGCAGAATCCGAGTAAATCGAGCATTGTACCAACAACTCTACAGCGTTGGAAAATGCAGTCTTCGGTTGGTAATGGCATTTCCAATACCAAAAAATTGTTGGCTTCTCTGGAAGACGGGAGGTTTCGACTTGCATTTCATCTTCAAGCTACGCTAGCAACCAAATTCAGTAGTAGTGCAACATGCTTGGGGTGAGCAATTAGACTGGTTCAACTCGAGAATTGGCCTTAACTGGTTAGGTGTTAGGTTCAATCGAGAATTGGCCTTGATTGGTTCGGTTTCAAGTTCCATGCTTTAAATAGGCCAGGTGTACATGGAAACCTGGAATTGTAAAGTCTGTTATGGGGAAGAACCTAGAATTAAACTGGTTTACCTTAATTCTAAGTAATTATACTCCTTTTTAAGATAGAAAATATTTATTGAAATTGAATACGGTTGACATTTTATCATCCGACATAAAGAATCATATTCATGCTTGGTACATGCATATTGTATGTATAATAAAATGAGAGAAAAAATTCCTTGGCCAATTCCTGACTAGACTCTGAAACCAGCTGATCGATTCTAAGCCTGTTTTAGGGTCAAGAGAGACGATTTCAGGGGTCAAAAATTGAAAACCAACCCAGATAAGATAGTTTCTAGGGTATTCACATTAAAACTAATCGCCTAATGACATGCGTAGGAGATATTTAGTTTTGGTTCTCTGATTGGCAAACGCTACCACATGCAACGGTGTGAGGGTGCGCTTCTCGTTATGATGTGGATGTAACACATGGGTCCATGAAGCCTAGACCCATGTATTTAACAGACAAAGTCAGCCCATCTTCATTGATTCTTCTGCACTTATCTCACGTGAAGTCAAGGTAGTAGACAGAAGAAGCAAAAGAAGAAGAACGAGAAGCTCGACCATGAAGAAGGAAATAAGGGGAAGAAGAGAAAAGAAGGAAATTTTTCATGCATAGCTAATTCAGACACCTCGGCTAGCCGAAACAACTGCAAATCGCTACACCTGGTAAGTATTCAAGCCGATCATCCATTTAATTGAAGTAATTTTGGAAGTTATGGCACGAATTTGGAGTTATGTAAATTTTGAACTACGAGGCTCGATTAAGGAGTATTTGGAGTTATGATTTTTGTGAAAATGGTAGTCTAGGGCACTGTGAAGTGGTGGGATTTGACGAAACTTAATTTCGAAGTATGGTTTATTTGGAAAGAAATTTCGAAGTTTTGCGTGCAAGTTATACGTAACGGATAATATGCGTTACGGCAAAAGACAAACATATGCCATAAATGAGGTTCTTCGTAGCGCTTAGGAGTCAATACATTGAACAATTGAACGTGATTAGTCAAGTTGTTCATCGGAGTTGTGTATTACTCGGTTTTTAATATCGTTTTCGAATAATTGATAGGATTGCAAGTGCGTCAGCTTAAGTAACCACTGTAGATTGATTTGGGCTTTTCTCAAGTGAGTAACACCATATCTTCTTTGAGTTTGTAAACTCATATTTCAAAAGTGAAATGATTTAGTTATGTTATGAGTTAAGCACGGGCATATTCCTTGCACAAATTTAATTGAGCATTTAGTACCATTTGTGATTTATATGTGAAAATGTTATCTTTTGACTATAGTTTAAACTGATTGCCTGCAAATGGGTTTATGAAACATTTTGGGAAAGACTCACGAGAAGTTTTTGATTTTAAATAGGGTTAATACCCTGAAAAACCCCAAACTGGTGCACCTGTGACAAATTTACCTCAAACTATTTTTTTTACCATTAAAAACCACAAACTGGTACACTTTTGACAAATTTACCCAAAACTAGTACACTTGTGACAAATTTACCTTCTGTTAGTTTTCGTTAAATTTTAACTAAGTCAAATGAAACGTGACAGTTAATTGGTATACCGATTTGGGATTTTACATTATGTTTGTCATAGTTTACAATTTTTGTGATTTTTTTGTGGTATTAATCCAATTTACTGCCGGGTATAATTGTTACAAATTTACCAGTTTGGGGTTTTTTGTGGTTGAATAAATTAGTTTGGGGTAAATTTGTCATAAATGTACCACTTTAGCGTTTTTTATGGTCGATCGGGGTAAATTTGTTACAGGTGTACCAGGTTTGGGGTTTTTTATGGTCAAAAAAATAGTTTTGGGTAAATTTGTCACAAGTGTACCGGTTTAGGGTTTTTTTAGGGTATTAATCATTTTAAATATAGTTTATGAAATGTTATATACTGATTTGTTAATTGGTTTATGAAATGGATTGTATATATATATATATATATATATATATATAGATTAATCAATGGACTTGACCATTGACATTTGAATTGTGATGGTGAAAAGTTGTGATTTGGTTATTAAACTTGAGTTGTGAGATGGTTTCTAATTTTGATTGTGGATTTCTAGAGATTGAGACTGATAGATTATGCTTAATGTCTTTATAAAACCGTTGAGGAGTGTGCGGGTTTGCATATACTAATTGTGGATATGCACATACTAGTCTAGGATATTTTTATGGGCCGAGCTTCTAGCTTATAATAGGTGAAGACCTAATCAATAGAGAAATCTTGGTTGCCTTATCACGGGACGTTATTCATAACCATGGCTAGATACTCAAGCTTTAGTTGATGGAATGAACCATTGATTTGTATTTGATAAGATTGTAAGTTTGATATATTTTGGATTTGGTGTAAATGGGTTGTGATTTGGTTTTATAAATGTACATAGTGATTGTTTGATTTGCTTAAAAGAAATGTATTACTCACCGGGTGGTGGTAGCTCATTCCTTTTTCTTATTATATTTTTTAGGTATCACATTTAGTGGCTATTAGAATGAAAATATTATCTTGGGAACTTTTGGAAGCTGGTTTTTTTTTTTTTTGGGTATAGTTAAAGTTGTGTACTTTGGAGAAAAGATGATTGTGTCACTCCCTCATCCCTATAGAATTTGGGGTGTGACAGTGGACGTCTAGGTATCTTGGACTAGTAAATTAATCTCATCAATTGCAACAATTCCTTGTTCGATTGTCATTGATTAATTAGCTGAACAAGAGAACCTGTTCTCAAATCGAACTATGCAGAAATAATTTCCCAAATAACCCTTAAATTTTGGCTAGATGTAACTTTTAATTTGTTTAATGCGGTCCTCCATTTTTAATAAATGTTCAATCTAGTTCCTATTATTCAAACTTAAATTTTGGCTAGATGTAACTTTTAATTTTTTTAATGCGGTCCTCCATTTTTAATAAATGTTCAATCTAGTTCCTATTATTCAAATGTTATTTTTCTATTAATTCAAGTCAATGAAATTTCTAATTTAGGGTGCGTTTGTTTGTGTTTCTATTAAAAAATTGTTCAAGAGAATAGAAATAGAAAAAAATTATTTACATTCCTATAACAATTTTCAAGAAAAATACATTTCTTAAATAAAAACACATTTGGTAAATTTTGTTTTTTTTTTTTTTTTTTTTAAATTTTTTTCTTTATTTTTTCTTTTGGCCGGTCGACGCTGGCCTCGGCCATGATAAGAAGAGAGAACAAAACCGACATAAACCGAAAATTGAAATCGGGGGGAGCGTTTCCTTCCTCGTTCGCAGTCGCACTTTCGCGCGCGACGAAGCAAAAAGAGCCGCATTTCTTCACTCGACTCGGCAATGAAAAAAACATTTCTCTCTCATTCTTTCCTTGCTCCAGGGGCAACTCCCTTTTCCCCACTCACCACCCAAAGTATCTCTCTCCCCGCTTCCCTCTGCGCGTACTTAAGTGCGCCGAAAAGATTGGCGATGGTTGCAGTCCACATCTCTCTTCCAGACCCGCGCAAGCCGAGGGCAAACGACGACGACGCCCGATCGCTGGACGCTGGCTGGCACCGTAGAGACCCGAAGTACCGCCGCCACCGGAGGAGCAGGAGCCAGGTTATACTAGAGAAGAGGGGGCCTGTCTGTGTGGGGAACCGCCGCCGCCGCCGCCGCCGCTGCTGCGGATGGCAAGCTCGAGCGGGAGCAAGCCGGAGGCGGGCTCCGGCCCGCTGCCCCGGTCGCAGTCGAAGAAGATAACTAGGGCGCCCACGATGATGGCCGACTTGCCGAACGAGGACACCTCCGCCGTGGACAGCGAGCTGGTGCCCTCTTCACTTGCCGCCATCGCACCAATCCTCCGCGTGGCCAACGAGGTCGAGGAGGAGAACCCGAGGGTCGCCTATTTGTGTAAGCTCCTCCTCCTCTCTCTTTCTGGTCCTTTGATCCCCTGTTTCCCGTTGTTCGGTTCGTTCGATGGCCAAAATTTTCATAGGCGACTCGGTGGAGTCAATGACCAGAATGCCATGCCATTTAGTTGTTTCTCGACGGTAAAAGTTTAATCTTTTCTCACGACCGACTTAGACAATGAACACTCTTGCAGGACAAGTCACTGTCTAAGTCGTGGTTGTCGAATTTTGATTTTATGTCTCTATCGTTGTTCACACCTCGTGCATGCTTGATTTTCTTCTTCCCTCGTCATTCATCAAGCGACTTCAATCGTCGACCTTTCCGGTAAATAACTTGAAATTTAACCCAAGAGAGTATTAGTTTATGGGCATTGTTAGCTTTGGAAAAAAAAAACATATAACAGCTGTTAACTGAAGAGTTTACTTACCAAATTTTAATGGGTTTGGATGACATGAATTAGATGAAAGGGATTAAATAGATATGCAAAGTGAAGATGTGGAAGAAGGACGTAATTCCACGGTTATATTTCATAATATACTCAATGATTATTAACTGTATGGTTGTTCCCATTTATATGCTACCTAATGTATTCAAACAATGGCGTTTGATAGAGAAAATGGGCTGAGTATTCTTAAAATAGAACTCTCTCATAATTTAATCTAACATCTAGTGTCTAGTTTCTTATGTAATATCTGATTTTCTAGCTGAATCTATCTAATATAAGTTCGATAAGTTTGGAAGAAAGTCATTTCAAAGTCTATGCTCAAGATATGTCTTCTTATGAGCTCATAAAAAGGAATCCTTGTTACAATTATAGGTCAAGTGACATTATAGTTTGCTTAAACATAATTAACGACAATAGCTCTTCGTGCGCGCGCGTGCTACCCGTCCAATTCTCTTTACCATCAAAACAGGGAATTCTATGTTAGAGCCACAGATGATTACTATTCAAACACCAAAGTAGCCACGATAAGTGTCTAAAGCATACAGTCGCTATGAACATTGTAATTGTTGGAGAGATAACTAATGTGAAGCTGTAACATGACTTGGTTTGAGTCGCTGCGGAAGCGCTAACGGTTTGTTAATGAGAGAACAGCAATGGTGTCATCTTTCTTTTAGGAAAATTCTGTCTATGCTGTTCATTTCTGTCCGTCATTGGAAGCTGGGTCTTATCAATTGTAAGAGTGGAGCAGATACCAAATGCTTTTCCTGCATGCTCATTAATCTTTCTCAGTGGTCTACCTTATTCTTAGTGTCTTCTTTACAAATATTATGATGTTGCATGGCAAGGTTGAAATTGCATCAGTTGGACTTCAAACATGGTTCTCTTCCTAATCTGTAGCAAAACTTCTCCTTTTCCTTGCTTTATCTCTCCTATTAGGTCGCTTTCATGCATTCGAGAGGGCTCATACGATGGATCCAAAATCAGCTGGACGGGGTGTTCGCCAGTTTAAGACCTATCTCTTACACAGGCTTGAGAAGGTATCTTTCCTAGTTCACGAGGTCCCTTGACCTGTTATGGCGGCATTGCTGAATGATGAAACATCAATGAAGTTCATTTATACATCATGTCACTAGCAGTGAAGCATTTTGTCTTTTCAAGCTGTGATAGCTAAACTAACAAATGTGACTGTGGTTGTTAGATCTGATGGCCGGAGACTGCATTTCCACATTTACTAAGCTATCAAGATGTGAGAAAATCATGTTGAGTGATATTACCATTAATTTGCAGTTGTAGATTGTTTAAGTGGACTCAGACATAAACAAGGATATCCTATTAGACTGGATGTATATACATAGGACAGTATCAGAAAATAAAAAAGAAGCTATACAATCAAGCAGAATATCACTCCACAACTGACTTGTCAGCAATAGCATCAGCTTTGGAAAACCTTTCTGTTTTCTCCAACTAGATATTCCATGTTACACAAGATGGCACTGAGTTCCACGGTCTCTTTCAAAACCGACTGAGATGCCCTGCATCTTCTCATTGCATTTATTACAGTAGGGCATGACCCAAGATATCCTTGCCAAAAGATCCAACAATGTGATAAATGTCAGCAACCACTGAATAAGCAGATGTACCAATTGTTTTGGCAGAGAAAACCAATTGACCGTTACAATTTTCCTAAGCTTCAGGTCGTATTTTTCCTTTATTGTTACCTAGAATCACATTTCAGAATTGAAAAAATAAAAAATAAAAATAACAGACCTTTGGTGGAGCTTTAGCATTGCTTATGTTTCCATGGAAAGTGATTATGATATTCATATAGTATTGAGAGCCCCATGATAAAATTCCACATCAATACAGTCCTTTGTGAGGTTTTATAAAGCTTTATCATCCTCATATCTTTGGCTTGGGAAAATGGTCTTTCAAAGAATGAAATAGGTCTCTTAATCTCCCACATCAATATAGTCCTTTGTGATTATTGTCCTTTGAATATCTTCATTATTGAGTGCGGCAGATTTAGAAATGAAGCTGTTGCATTGCAACCCTTACTGATACACTCCCCAAGACTTATTTTCAAGTACTGTGCAGTATTAGAGTTAACCAAGCCATATCTGAAATTGTGGGGGCTTCCATGGTCCCCTTGAGGAACTGACCACAGTCATGCCCAAGTGTATTATGTCGTAATTCGCACACATTGTGCTGTAATGCATAAACTCTTAATGGGTTTTCAATGAACAACCAAGATCTATTCATTAGGGATCTAACAGCTTCCAATTCTTAAGGGTTGGTTCTTCGAGGGACCATAGACTATAGAAAGCCCCCTGAAACTGCATATACATAGAGTAGCAATCGGTGCTCAAGGGCTATAATTTCCGTCTGTAGACCTCCTTGACCACTTGTCCAACAATCATAACCCACAGTTGCACCATTTTTGGTCCCTCGGCCACTCTTGTCCAAAGCATTACAGACTCAATGACTTGATCTGACGTTAAAGTTGCTCGACTTATAGTTAGTTGATATCTGAATCGGGGGATTGAACTACTGAGACCAGAGTTTATCAGCATTATTTGGTGCTTGATCCTTTGAGATCAATTTTTTTTTTTCCTGAAATGTTATGTACTTCTATGTCTTCTCACTTGAAGTTTTCTTGGAAATCCTGACAAGTCATATGATATTGGATATATTTAACCAAAATCTTGCAACTGGAAGGCCAACTTCATGGGATGCCGACTTATAAATGACCTCATATACTGGTGCCATTTATCATCCGAGTTGAAGGTTAGAAAAAGGGAGGATGTAGGGGTATCTTCCTAACAAGGCATTTAAATGTAAAGAGCATCTAGATGTCACTATTCTTGGTAGCTTGAAATGACTTTTATTTTTCCATGGCCCTGCTGTTGCTCCAATGCTGTTAGGCATATTGGCTGTTGATAATGATAGTACATTCTTGTCATCAGTCACCATTTCTTGTTATAGTTTGCAAGGAAAATTGTTTATATTATTTTCTTCCGATTTCCTTGTTTGTATTATGTGCACAATATATCACAGAATTTAGCCTTGGTGGGGGAAAACCAGCGGATGGACTGGGTCATAACTTGTATGCAAAATGTTTAATGTCTGACATTCTAATTCTGTAGGAAGAAGAAGAGACACCTCTTTTGCTTGCCAAAAATGATCCTAGAGAAATCCAGATGTATTACCAGAAGTTCTATGAAAAAAATATCAGAGATGCCCAACACACCAAAAAGCCGTAAGGCTCTACTGTTATTTGATTGACTGTCAAAGAATCTCCACTTTATTGATTCTTCTTTTTGCTATTAACTCTTGAAGGGAAGAAATGGCAAAGATATATCAGATTGCCACAGTATTATATGATGTTCTGAAAACCGTGGTGCAGCCCTCAAAGCTTGATGATCAGGTTCCAGTGAAAGAGTTTTAGTTTCCTAGCCTGTGTTCATCTTTGTGTTCTTCTCTGTAGCAAGCACTGAATAATGGTATCTGCAATTGGCTTTTGCTCTACAGACGAAAAGGTATGCTGAAGAAGTTGAGAGAAAAAGAGAGCAGTCTGTACACTATAACATTTTACCATTACATGCAATCGGGGTTAAACCTGCAATTATGGAACTTCCTGAGGTAAATTTTCAATTTATGAAAGGTTTGCATTGGATTTTCTCAACAGTGGGCTGTATTACTCATCAAGTTTTATGAAAAGTCTAGATTAAGGCTGCCCTTCAGGCCATACGCAATGTGAACAATCTTCCAATGCTCCGAGTTCATGGAGGGCCAAACGTTGAGGATGATAATTTGGTAATGCCAAAGGAGAGCAGCCAGTCCAACACTGATATACTTGATTGGCTTTCATCTGTTTTTGGGTTCCAGGTAAAATTTGTCTTGAATGTCCTATTATAATTTGAATCCACTATTGTGCCTTGATGTTGCTTCAGGTCCTCCTTTAGCAAGCTGATTCTAAGGCTGTGCATAATCTCTGACCCCATAGTGCACTGAAAGTACTCTTACTTGTTTGTATTTTACAACAGAAGAGGTGGCTTATGCACCATTCACAATGATAAAGAAAATTTTTGTTGGTGCTCAAGTGATGTTGGAAATAGTAGGATATCATAATTAGATGGTGTCTAACAACCTTTCCATGCAGCAAGTTTGGCCTACTACCAATTTTTGTGAAACCGGACCAGATTGGTCCGTTTGAACTGGTCACTAGACAATGGGTGAGGCTCGAGTACTTTTGGAAGGTAAAGGGCATGTGGATGAGCTGGGGTTTGAACCGCGCCCTGCCATTGATCTGACCCCAGATCTTATCCAGCTGCACGAGCAACTTATTTGTGTGGATAATTTTAGACCAAAAAATCTGAACCCCTTCAGAGAAAGAATGCCCACTGTTGTTGCAGAGACTGAATCCATGATCTCTAAGAGCTAAAAGTGCATGCACTCTGACCTAAATCAATTGCGGGATTACTTCACTAAATCACATATTTGACTCAGTTTAACTAAACTGAACGGTTCAGATGGTCTCACTGGTTATATTGCGAATTGCCAGCCTCTTGGTTTCACACCAGTTTGGTTTGAAAACATTGCTAAGAACTTGAATCGCCTGAATTATCTGGCCCATTCCTTTGCAGTTGAATCATGATAAGTGGTTTTGCAAACTTGTATGTGAGAATTACCAATCTAACGTTACACATTACCGTTTGCTTCTGACAAAATTGTCTTGCTAATTGTATCCCTTGAAACGTATGAACCTCGACATCCTAGTTTGGTCTAGGTTATTGATGTTGATATTGCAAATGACAGTGGCGACATTGGGCTTTAAATTTGATTTTGGCTAACTACGATGTCAAGGATCTTATGGCTTTTCTAGTCCTTGTGTTTTGAATACACGAAGTAATAACATGTCTCATGTGGAAAGGTGCATTTTTACCTATGTAACCTAGTCAACACTACGTAGTGGACTTAGCCTTCCGTGAGTTCTCAAAAGTGAATAGAGTTTTATCACTTTTTGGCCTTTCTAATTAGTTTCGTAGGTCAGCTTTGCTTTCTGGAATATCTAATGAAGGAAATTATACATCATCTGACTAAATATGGATTCTCATCTTGTTGCTGAAGAAAGGAAATGTGGCAAATCAGAGGGAGCATTTAATTCTTTTACTTGCCAACATGGACATAAGGGATAGATATGATGATGAAAATTTCACTGAGGTAGGTACATCATTTTTCTGCATAGGTCTATATAGAAATTGCAGAGTTCACTTAAAAATGAGGTGTGATTGAATCTTGGACATATGCCTCCTGCAGTTGAATGATCACACTGTTGACCAGCTGATGGAAAAAATTCTCAAGAACTATCGATCTTGGTGTAATTATCTTCATCAGAAGCAAAATCTTGAGTAAGCTTTTCTGCCCTACTATCACATAAATCTTTCATTTGAAAATTGAGAAGGAACAATCACCATCTGATATGCCATGTATAACTGATTTACAAGTCTGCTCAATGTTTTGGCAAACCACAAATTTTCCTCCAGGTTTCCCCCACATCGTGACGGACAACAGTTGCAACTTATCTACATCGCGCTCTATCTTCTAATATGGGGGGAAGCTTCAAATGTTCGATTTATGCCAGAATGTCTATGCTATATCTTTCACAGGGTGCGTACTATGGTTATCTCAATATCTATATCCTTTCTAGCCATCAAAGGGCAGATATTATGTTTACTTGATGAATAGAAGTCATCTCAAACATATATATAGAGATTTGCTATTAAAGGAAGAAATCTGCTTAATCAGCTAGAGTAAAAGCTGATTATGTTCCATCTAACTACTAGACAAGTTTCTTTGGGATAATCGGGTCATTCAATGTGGTGCTTGTCCATCATCATGCCCAACTTCGATAATCTCTTCCTTGCTGAAGCAAAATCTGCTTAATCAGCCAAACGTATTGAAATGAACCTGTCAAGAGCAAAACTACAACCTTGGGAATTTTTGTTCGTATTTTAATCGCATTCTAATTAACATATCATCAATTTTCTCCTCGTTGATCACATCTTTGAATTGATGTATTACCTACTACTGGAGAAGAACGCGGCAGATCTTACATTTTGATCAGCAAAGAAACCAAGTAGCTTTTCCTATGGAGTAAAGACAAGGCATAACTTTTCTCACTGGAGTTGATTCTTCTGTTGAAAAGTGTTTCACTTGAAAGTCAAGCCTACCTTTCTTGTATATGATGCTTTTACTAGTAATTTTTTTTTCGCTTGTTGGTTATGTGATATTAACCTCCTTTTGTCCAATGGAACAAGATGGCGGATGAAGTTTATGGCATCTTGGAAGGCAATGTTCATCCAGTTAGTGGAGATGCATATCAATCGGAAGCACCTGATGATGAGTCATTTTTGAGGAATGTTATAAAACCTTTCTACGATGTCCTTCGCAAGGTATGCTCCTTTTCAGTTGATGCCTCAAGTTCTTGTTTGCCATGTCGAGATCTGAAAATTGAGTAACATGGTTAAAGGAAGTAAAGAGAAACAGAGGAGGCAAGGCAAGCCATTCGAGATGGAGAAATTATGATGACCTAAACGAGTACTTCTGGTAAGATCTTTTGAGCATGAATAACTTTATGACTCTGGCAGAAGCAAGTCAGTTAATTCACATTTCAATTTCCTCAGGTCCGACAAGTGTTTCGATCTAGGGTGGCCGTTGAAAACGACAGCTAATTTCTTTGTGCGACGAGACGATTCTCAACCTGCAAATGAGGTATTGCTTGTTCTCCCTCTGTGTGTGTGCGTGCGTGCGTGCGTGCGCAGCTCTTTGCGTCAATTCTGTGTCCAACTTATGGTCATGGGAGATTGGATGCCACTCAATTTTGTGATAAACAAGGAAAATGTTACCAGAGACCACTTTCCAATTTGAGTAACCTGTTAGACAACACAAGATAATTGGCCGAGCAGTCAAGCTTTCAAAGAAATTTCCTTTTCTGGAACCTTGGCTTTGTTTAGCAGTGCCATTGATACCTTTGTCATCAGAGTTTCCCCCTGTTTCCATTTCTTAAAAGGTTAGCTCAGGAAAGTGATTACATCTCTAGGCCAGATTATGGTCATTCAGCAATAAGCATTGGTTAACTCCTTTAACCACTGGTTCTGTGTCCTTCCCGTTTCCAAAAGGGCAACACAGCATTGTTAGAATTTAAAATGCATGTCTGATAGGAATCCCTGTATATTTGATCAAATTGGCATCAAGAAAATCTCTACACAGATTTTATGAGCTCCCTCTCTCCATTGACTGGGTGAATTTGAAAATTATAGTTCAGGAAAGTGATTGGATCTCTACTCTAGTTTATGAGCATTCATCAATAGGCACTGTTGACTCCTTAAGCATTGGTTCTGTGTTTTAAACTCCCAATTTCAAAAAGGAAACATAGCATCGTCAGAGTATTACAGCTTGTTTGATTCGAATGCCTTTGTTTTTTATCGAATTGGTAGTGATGAAACTCTAAATAGATTTTAGTAGCTTCTTCTCTCCAGTGACGTAGTGAATTTCGAGATTATTGAGTCTGAGCCCATTTTGCACTTCTTTGTGCACTATACGTCTGTGACTTTTGCTTTTTCGGCACTGTAGCTATCAGAAGCAGTCTTACTAGTGCGAATAGTAAGCTAGTTTCTTTGACAACGTACATGGAGATAATGGCTAACCAAGCTTATCCAAATCACGACGTTTTTCTAAAAGAAAACATCTAGAACTTTCATGGTTTATCAAATTATATGAGGAAATCGAACAATCAGGGGATGGAGCACAACGAAATACTACAAATTGATCTTTTTCTCTGATTGGAATGTCTGTGAACCCATGTTGATCCTGATCAATAAAAAGAAAGAACCCATGGTGATGTATGCACTTATATTATTGCAGCATGTCAGTCAGGATACTGCCAGGAAGACGCAACCCAAAACTAATTTTGTGGAAGTTCGTACCTTTTTGCACCTCTACAGAAGTTTTGATCGGATGTGGATATTCTTTATATTGGCATTCCAGGTAGCCTTGATGCTGAGCAGCATTATGTTGTAGACTTTCTCTGCAAGAAATTAACCGAGCTCCATTTTCTTCGTTCAGGCCATGGTAATTGTTGCATGGACTGGGTCTATCACTGCTTTGTTCGACGAGCATGTTTTCAGACCAGTTTTGACCATCTTCATAACTCATGCTTTCCTGAACTTTCTGAGGGGTATGGTGATGTCTGTACTTTATGTATCTTTCCCCATTATTATTGTAGACTCGATGTGCTAATTTACGCTACATATAAAATTAGACTAGACATTAGCCAGCACTTTGTGCGGGATAACCACGACATGATACAAATCTCGTTTAATTTAAATATCAAGAAAATGACCAATATAAAAATTGACCCAAGTTAAATAGAAATGTGTAGAACTCATTACTATATCTTTATAATATGTCCAAGACGTAGTTAGAGGTAATCTTATTATCAAGGAAAAAGGTGGGAGTAGAACAAATTCTTAAATACGAAGACCTAATAATTCATTTATCCTGTAAAGTAGGTACATACCGATAAAGATACGTCTACATCACATATGGACATTGACAAAACATATATATCTCGATTCCCTCAGCAACGCAAGAGTGGGCATTTGCAAAAAGAAAAAATATTAGAAACAAATGGAGTGATAATTAAATGAATAAGATTAAAGAAGATATATATTTAAGGATGTAAATGAGCATAAAAAAATTAATATCAGGGGAAGGCGAACACGGGAAGGAAAAGTTCAGACAAACTCTCATCTCTTTTCTCATTATGTATGAGGTTATCAAGCCCATCCATTTGTACAAGCCACAACTTAGTAAATTGAAAAAGAATCAGAAACTTGTTAGTTAAATACAAATAAGTAGAAAAAAAAATGAGGCACACAAATCTTTCTCTTCTTTTGCAATAATGTTGTTTTGGAGTAGAGCATAGGTTCACTATGCAAAAAGTAAGAACACTTAAATCGGAAATCACTAGTCAAATGTGACTGGCTTTTTAATGAGGCAAAGTAATTTTAATATCCTATCTTTTGTAGTAGTAAGTGAAAAAAATACCAACATTTCCTTTGCCAGAAAAAAAATATCATATTCAAATTTTTTTTTTTTGGTAAGGTAAGTAGTTATATCACATTCAAATTCATATTTCTCAAATTGAGAAAAGGGATAATGTCACGCTTCATACATTCAAAAGGGGACAATATGTTGTCATGATTAATGTTGGTGCGTACTATTTGGCATCTCTACTGGCCATCATACATTACCTCGAATCATGTTCTTTATGATTTAGAATGTAAATTCTTCATTGACATAAAGTTATAGGAGCCGATTCATATCAAACTTATTTTTGCAGAATATAAAGTATATAGAAAAGAATGGGAGTACCTTTGACCATTTGCAGAGTAATTTCCCGTTTGATGCCTCTCCAATCTCTATCATCTCCAACAAAACTGCATGAGAAACAGAAGAATTAAAATAATCAAGAGGGAAAAAGAATAAGCCCAATATATGAGAGGGATTGATATGTCTGTAAGTGAAAGTTTGTGATAGGTAGTGTAAGAAATAAGAAAAGATGGCCAGAATATGCACGTAATTGTGTAACATTTGAGAGAATCTCCATTCCATTAACCCATCAAAGTCATCGAGCAGAATTCAAGAAGGTATATCAGAGTAATATAAAAAAAGAAGATAATGGTCCACTTCTTTATGAAAGATTGTATTATGCGGGCAAGTCTATTTGGAAATTATGAGTCAACAAATATTAATATCTTATAAAAAGAAAGCTCGTGCTTGTGTAGTTGCGTGTGCAACATTCTGGAAAATTCATTATACCGCAATCTACATATCATTAGGACTTTCCAAAACCGGTTGAGCCTTAGGGAGGAGAATATTTGCTTAGCCTTGCAGCCTTCTTTATGGAGAATGCAGCAAATCCAATCGTTGTGATAAGAAGAAGGCATCTCTAGCTATGTCAAGTTTTATTTGTCAATCTTAGAGGCAATCCTTAGGAAAGACCTTGTAATAATAAAGCTCTATAGTTACTGTGTGATATGTTATCCTGGACCCGTTATGACTACTTGCATATGTATTGGCAAATTTTTATAAGAGCCACATAGCATAAAATCATTACTGACACTGCCTTTTTCCTTTCCTCTTTTGCAGCAAGTCTGGATATAATTCTAAGTCTAAATGCCTGGAAAAGCATGAGATTTACGCAGATTCTCCGATACATTCTGAAATTTGTAATGGCAGCTGTTTGGGCTGTGGTTCTGCCAATTAGTTACTCTAGTTTAGTGCAGTATCCAACAGGAATCCTGAAATTTTTCAGCACCTGGGGTCGAGATTGGAGGAACCCGTCATTCTTTTATTATGCCATTGCAATTTATATGATTCCAAATGTCTTAGCTGCTATACTTTTCTTCGTGCCTCACTTAAGGAGGACCATGGAGCGTTCAAGTATGTTCCCTATTACTGCTCTTATGTGGTGGGCTCAGGCAAGTAGATGGATTAGACTACCACTTCTCTACTAAGGGCCTTAATCGCTTGTTTGCATTATCTTGTTTTCTTCCCCTGAAATGTATGTTCATACTATGCAGCCAAAGCTTTATGTGGGGAGAGGCATGCATGAGGACATATTTTCACTGCTGAAGTAAGAAGATAATTGCACTGATTAATATGCTGTGTATTTATGCTTTGATTTGTTTTAATTTGGAAAACAATGTTTGCTATGTCAGCACTGTCTTCTTTTTCTTATTTTCAAGGATGAATCTTCATGGCTAGTTCTCGAGTCTGTGCTTAAGTGCAGTATTCGGACATAGACCCATCACCCTAAGTAAAAAGATATGTGCTGCTTTATATTTTATATGAGTGACTTTGCTAATCGTACATTGTTTTGTTTGTGTCTTAGGTACACCATGTTTTGGATCATGCTGCTTGTCTGCAAGCTGCCTTTCAGCTACTATGTTGAGGTGTTATCATCTTTTATCAAGTTATAGTTGTTTGGATTATGTGGGGTTTGCTTTTCTTACTTATATATCTTATAACTCCGGGCTTTGTTATCTCAGTAAAATTGAACAGTGAAACTTGCTTGAAGAAAATTGTTGCGGTTGAGCTAGAATCAATTCTCTTATCACATCATTTAACCCTTCTAATGTTAGAAGTTTAGTGTAGAATACCCAAATGATCACCTTAAAGAGGTCAAAGATTGGAGAGATACCCACCTGATGGAGGTACTGGCAATCTTGTCTTCACGTATGATGCTGCTTACCTTGAGAATAAGTGATTACAAATTTAATATGACATTTTGACTTGAAGGACGACATAAATGGCAGAATAGGTGATGACTAAATCTTGAATAATCACATACAGGGAGATGTAAGTACACGAGTGTGTTAACTAATCAGCAAGTCTTGCTCAAAGCTATATAAACTTTAATGTGTCATCTAGAAATTCATATTAGTTGCTTGCTGAAAGAGGTTCCAAGTCTTGTTTCAAGGCTTGCGTTGTTGGCAGAATAACTGAGTGTTGCCTCGATACTCTGTCAAGAGAGTTTTGAGCATGTCCATAGAATAAAGGGAAATTTTATCCAATTAGTTGATTGTGGGGTCGTTGTTTGTTGAGCTTTTGTGACTGTGGATGTTGTTAGCTTTAGTGGTTCAGGAGATGTAGCTACTCTGCGGCATTCTGCTCTCCACTTTCTCTGTAAGAGATTTAAACATGTGTTTTTTGCGTGTAGATTCTACCACTTGTTGGACCAACACAATTAATCTTGGAGATGCATCTGGATAATTATCAATGGCACGAGTTTTTTCCTCATTGTAAGTTTTCTTTACTCTTGTGATGTTTCTAGTATTTTCTAACCAGGGAAAAAAGCCTGTGCTAATATTCATCTGCAGCTACAGTGACACATAACATTGGAGTTGTTATTGCAATATGGGCCCCTATAGTTCTTGTAAGCAGACTGGGTAGTTTTGTCACGATTCCCATCTTGCGGTATGCCGTATTTGATGACACTGTGTCCTGTGTGATATGTTCTCAGGTCTATTTTATGGATACACAAATTTGGTATGCCATATTCTCTAGTCTTTTTGGTGGCATTCATGGTGCTTTTAGCCATTTAGGTGAGGTGAGTGACAATTCTTTCTTCCTGCATATATAGATTGCCTGGAGCGTTTCAAATTTTCGTGATACAGACAGTTTAGCTCTTAGGTTTATTCTGAAGGATACTATATACTTCTCCTTGCTTATAATACCTTCTTGCTTTTCTCAAGATACGAACACTAGGGATGTTGCGGTCCAGATTTGACACCGTGCCCAAAGCTTTTAGTGAAAATCTTTTGCCATCATTATCATCATCATCTTCGGAAGCTAAGAAAGCCAGGAGGAGGCAACAGGTATATCCAATTGTTGGTTGATCTAATATTCCATATTTATTCGTAGAATCTTTATTCAATAAGTTTCTTTTTTGTTGGCCACTTCACAGATGTAGGGGTGGCATTTCTTACAAAATCATGTTTATGATGCGTTTCTACTTTTCCATGGCAGGATGATTCCATAATGAGGAGAAATATTGCAAACTTTTCAAGAATGTGGAACAAATTTATTCAGACTATGAGAGAGGAAGACCTAATTAGCGACAGGTGTAATTAGGAATTCCACTTCCTCAATTTTAGCTTCAGTCTTGTGCCTCAAACGGATATTCTGACACTTCCATTGGCTGATTAATCCAGAGACAGAGATTTGCTCCTCGTACCATCTTCTTCAACTGATGTGTCTGTTGTGCAATGGCCTCCCTTCTTGCTTGCTAGCAAGGTATGCATAGTTTCACAAGTTGATTTCTACTCATCTATTTGCTCTAATTCAGGCTTCTTGTCATTATTCTTTCATACAAAAGATTCCCATAGCATTAGACATGGCAAAAGATTTTAAGGGCAAGGTGGATGATGAATTGTTTAAGAGGATAAAGAACGATCCTTACATGCATTCAGCAGTGATTGAATGTTATGAGACTCTCCGGGACATCATAGATGGCCTTCTGGAAAATGAAGCTGACAGAATGTAAGCGAGAAAACTTACATATACTTTAGCCTGTAACTCCATATTTAATATGTCGTATCATACTGGTGGCAATTTTTCTTCTGTTAAGGCTATTGAGAAACCATACTTTTCTCAATTTTTACAGAATTTTATGGGAAATCTGTAATGAAGTAGACAAGAGCATACAAGAGCGCAGATTTTTGAATGCATTTAAAACAAGCGAATTGCCTTTGCTCAGTACTAAATTGGAGAAATTCTTGACCATCTTGGTAAGTGTTTTTGTTGCCTATATCTAGCTTCAGTTTTAATCTCAATACATACATGAATATAAAATTAATCTTGGAGGACTGACCGTTGAATCATTTTCTCTTCTTCCCTCCAATTGGCTCAGTTTCAACAATATCTCAGTTCTCAACTTCTTTTGTTATTTTGGCAGCTGAATGACCATGACGACGCAACAGTGTACAAATCCCAGATAATCAATGTCCTCCAGGACATCATGGAGATAATTATCGAGGATGTCATGCAGAATGGGCATGAGTAAGTTCTGACAAGCATGCTTATTTCTGCTGGTGCAAATGTTTGTGTCCTTGACTGTGCCGCTTGTAGGATCCTGGAAAAAGTAAACATTCATATCCTCCATAAGAAAAATGATGGAAAGGAGCAGATGTTTGAGAAGATCAACATTGGCTATGCACAACACAAAATCTACAGAGAGAAGGTGTGCTTGACTCATTTTTGTTTGAGAAACCACAAATAATTAAGTAGTAAGTAAAATCTCATTCTTTGACTTCTAGATCGTTCGGCTCCATTTACTTCTGACAGTCAAGGAATCTGCCATCAACGTGCCTTCAAACTTGGAAGCTCGTCGACGCATCACTTTCTTTGCTAATTCTTTATTCATGAAAATGCCAGGTGCTCAGACAGTGCGCAGAATGCTGTCCTTTAGGTCTGTTTTTACATGAATAAATGCTATACTTCATCGAAAGAGACAACCATGTTTGTTCAATTTAGTTGCTGGAAATTGCATTTAGTTTAGAATTTAGTCTCATTGATAATAAATGATGATAGAATCATTTGGTTTTGCAATAGATGGAGTTTTTGTGCAGTATATTAACATTGCTGCCCTTATAGATTAAAAAAGAAAGTTGGAAATCCAATCACTATTCATGCAGTTTTTGTGCTACTTGTTGGCATAGTTAAAAAAGTATCATATGACATTTCTAATTTCATATCTTCTTAAAATGTGTAGGTGTTTTGAGGTGAAATCATGGTCATGCTTACAGATATTTACAGATAAATTGATGACTCGAAAAAACTAGATATGACCATATACAAATTTTCAATTGGTGCTGATGCTAACATTCAATCATGTATGACTACTGAATGAGAAATCAAATAAAAATTAAATGGATTGATTTAGTTTTATTAGCTGTTTTATCAAAGCACATCCAGTTTAATTAATTACTGATGGTAATAAAGAGATATCCTAGGTTTGACTTGGTGGCATTATGATATTTTCTCTAATTAACGTAAAGATTATAGGGATTGAATCTCCTCAACCTCCAAGCTCCATTTTACCATTTTTCTGTATATATGCATGGGCGCACGATATGTATGTGTGTGTCCGAGATGGTTGTTTAATAGATACCTATTTATCATTTTCTTTTGGGCTCTCCTCTGCTTTTACATCTTGGTCAGTGTCTTGACTCCATACTACAAAGAAGATGTCCTATATTCCACTGAAGAACTTAAAAGGGAAAATGAGGATGGAATCTCAACTGTGTTCTACCTGCAGAAGATCTATCCAGGCAAGTTTGCCCTTTGGTATGTTATAATTCACTTGTTCATTTGATATTATATGACTGATGCCTTGTGCCATGCAATCTAGATGAGTGGACCAATTTTAATGAACGGATAAAAGATTCAAAATCTGGAAATGAAGACAAGGACAAGTTTGAACAGGAGCAACGTTTTTGGGTCTCTTACAGAGGACAGACTCTGGCTAGGACAGGTTGAGAAATTATTTATCTGGAAGCATATACTACGCTTGAAAGTCATATTTATCCCCGCTTTGCTACCGTTCTTACTATGTGCATTTGCTGCTAGTGAGAGGGATGATGTACTACAGGCAAGCTCTAGAACTTCAATGCCATCTTGATTTAGCTGGAGATAACGGTTAGTCATTTAACATGAAAGAAAGAAATGCAGATTTACAGTTTTTGATTTGTTTTTGTTTGAAAGTTGCTATAAGAAGTGGCATCCAGATACTAATCAAGACTCAGTGTCTCTGTTGCAGCTCTAGATGATGAGATTGAGAAGGCAAACACAGAATTTGCACAAGCTCTGGCCGATTTGAAGTTCACCTATGTTGTCTCTTGCCAACTTTATGGGAATCAAAAGAAGTCTGGTGAGCTTAAAGAGAGAAGCTGTTACAGTAATGTGTTGAACCTCATGTTGATGTAAGTTTTAAGGATGTTACTTCAATAGTAATCAACAGAAAGTTCCAAAGTGGCTGATGGATATCAATGATACTGAAAATATTCTAGGTATCCTTCTCTACGGGTTGCCTACATAGACGAAAGAGAGGAGACAGTGAATGGGAAATCTCAGAAGTGTTATTACTCTGTTCTTGTGAAGGGAGGTGGTACACTTGATGAGGTAAGTTAGAATTTAGTCTTCCTCATGGTTGAATATTAGGTATCAAGTGGGGTAGAAATCAATCTGCTTATTGGGTATAATCTAGATGACTCCTCTAATCTTTGCTTCTTGCTTTGGCTATCGTTTGATTCTACATCTATGGTTTTCTAGTCAGAATGCTGTATAATTTTCTTAGTCTGTGCAAGTGGCTGTAGGGTGTTAATTTAAACAATAATTTGAGACACATCCAAAGCTAATATGCAAATATATGGCGAATACTGTTGGCACGTTCCTGCACTTTCTGTCAAAGCATTCTATGTCTTTTGTTTATAGGGTTTGTCTGGGCTTCATATGTATGTGCTATTTCCCAACCTAACAGCTTGAGCTTTTGCTTGGAAATTTCTAACATGTTCTGCCCTAGGTCTTATATCGTGTGTGAGGCTCCTTCTTTGTTAATTCTATGTATTGTTAAACAATATCTTTAAAAAAAAAAACAATATCTTTAAGTAGGATTATCTAACACTTTTAAATCAGAGTGTTTGAAAAATTTTCCAGACCCTTCAATCAACATCCATTTTCATCAGAAGTTTGCATTTTCCTATTTTCTTCTTCCTGAGTTTATTGGTACTTCCAAAGTTGATTTATTGTTCTTCAACTGAAAATCCTGCTTATTATAACAATTGGAAAATTTCATTTATAACAGTCTTATACCCCCAAAATATCTGTTATCAAGCTCTTATATTCTTCTCTCAATGGTTAATTCTTTCTAATTTCAAAATTTGATGGTTTTACCTTACCGTTTTCTTCACATAATGCTGTCATGGGGCTGAAGGATTAATTCCTGCCTACCGTTTGCACCGACTCTAATTTTGGAGATTTGGGAAAGCTACTCTACTGTCTTCCATCTACTTTCTGTCCGTTTATCACTGAAACCTTGGGAATTATAGCTGGATCAAGCTAAGGCTATCTACTACTAGAGCTATATTGAAGCGGTCTTGTTTGCAAATTTTGGAAATGCTAAGCCCAGTAATTGACTTCTGGTAATTTTTCTTCAGTGGTGATGTATGTCAATTTGACTGAATGTCAATGATAAACCTTTTGCACAGCCTGAACATGTTTGACAATTAAAATACGCAACTAGTCACCTTGTAAATTAACTAGTTTTAGGATGCATAATGATGTGTCAAGCAACTTTAGAGTATCTGAAATGCATCAGTTTACTTTTTATCTCAGAAGTATGAATTTGTCTGATCGGTTACTTCTATTTTGAAGAAAAGTTAGTGAAATATCAGCTCTTTGTCAAGCCTATGTGGAATTCCGTCTGTCAATTATTTGAAAGGAGTTCCTATTGGGAGCTATTGGTCTACCTTAAAGAAGCAACTATCTTGGATGTATTAATGGGGATTATATCAGTATTCAATACGTCAATCAGTCCGATAACGATATTGACCTTTAGAAGTACCTGAATTATAACATTTACTTGTCTCTTCTAATGTGAGGGTACAAATTTAAATATGGTGGCCACATTTCTAAGAAACAAGGATGTGGTGCAATCTTGATTGGTGGGATATCTGTGGACCTTTTTCTGGAAAGGGATAATCTATTTAATTTGTAGGAAATATACCGTATCAAACTTCCAGGCCCTCCGACGGAAATTGGTGAAGGAAAACCAGAAAATCAAAATCATGCTATCATCTTTACTCGTGGGGAGGCACTGCAGACTATAGACATGAATCAGGTAGCTTTATTATGTCTTTTCATGGAATAGGCAGGAGGATAAAGTATCTCAGATTTTTTTTGCTTTCCTTACTTCTAGGATAACTACTTTGAAGAAGCTTTCAAGATTAGAAATGTATTGGAGGAATTTTCAACGGAGCGTCGCGGGCAGAGAAAACCTACTATTTTGGGCCTGCGGGAGCACATTTTTACTGGAAGGTGAACATTGGAATACATATATGTGCGGAAATATTCTGTTATTTGCTGCTTTATCCAGTTCGAAGGATCTGGTTTGAAAGAGATCAGAGCAGATTTGTCCAATCCGAATGGTTAGATCATTACTTTTTCACTTTTTTTACAGTGTTTCATCGCTAGCTTGGTTCATGTCCAATCAGGAGACCAGCTTTGTCACTATCGGCCAGCGAATATTGGCAAATCCCCTAAGGTAAGCCAAGAATTTGTGGCTTCATGCATTTCTGTCAACTTAATCTTTGTAGTCACCGGAGTCCGCATCTCCAGATACGTTGATTTTTCTTTTCTTAAGATTTATGTTTAGGCGAAAGGCAGATTTTTTCATAAAACCTAAATTTTTGTGTAAGACTATGTTATTTGTTCCTTCTTGAGCCTGGTTCACTTTACTCTTTCCAATGGCACCTACGTGCTTACTTCATTTGCTGATGAGAGAGCAATCTTAGTGGACTTGTGTGAATTCTTCTTTGTTTCTTAGAGAAGCTCAAAAACTTTCACTGACTTCCACAATTGCGGCTAGGGCATTGCATTAGTCTAGCAGAAAGAACTTTTGGATCAGAAGCCTGGTCATTGAAAATGATGGGAATCATTATGATTACAAATCTTTAGTTTTTTTGGATTGTTTCGAGCCAATGTTTGTTAGTATTATTTTAGCAAATACGGAGTTTCAAAAACCACAGTATGGTAGTTTTGGTGATTTGCATGATTGTATTGTGTCACAAAGCTGATTAGAGAACCCGCAGCAAATAGTAAGAGAGAAAGAAGAAGGGAGAAGGAATAGAGAAGAGGAGAAAGAGAATGTAAAAGAAAGAAACAAAGAGGGGACTGTAGATTTCTGTAGTAACAGAAACCCTAGACCCATTGTATTTATATTGAATATAAATTGTATATGACAATAATACTCTTATGTAAGTAAAAAAGGAAATAAAACTCTGATAATAAAAGAAGGAAATAAAACTCTGATAATAAAGGAAACTTAATTAAAGTAACTTAACATATTGTAAATTCAACAATTTTAAACAAAAATTACGGTACAATATCGGTGTCTCTTGCAACTAGTAAAATGAAAATTTTCTTTTATTCTTCTCACGTTTTGAATATTATTTGACACCTTCCAATTTGGTAAGTACATTATTTTTCTCAAAAAGCAAATGAACTACTACTTTTCTTCATTTTAGGTTCTTACGAAAAAATTTCTAGAAGTGCTTGCAGATTATCTTTTGCCACTGCCATGCACAGGAAAAAAGTTTCATATATACTCATAAAGTTGACGAATCTTGTTAATTAGCCCTATCGATTATCTATTATTACTTACAACAATGAAATAAGGACTGTAATGCAGCTAAATACATATTCAAAAATAAGTGGTGGCAGAAATTTCATTATGGAAAGAATTGTTTATTACCTATGCACGTGAAGCAAAGAGTTTTCTTGATTTAAAGGGAGATTCACATTGTAGAATGTCTGCATATGGACATGTGGACTTTTTCTTGTATCTTATAGCATCCTACATAACTCTAATATCAGAGCTGCTTTCGTGGGATATAACTGTGAACATTGTACCGTATGACCATTAATCTAACAAACACTTCACCATTATTTTAGTATAATGTCACTTAAAATCTTCGCCTTCCTTTATTTCTAGTAGATTCAACAATCTCTCTTTCTCTATGCTTTTGAAGCATTTAGCTGGGATTGATTCTGTCACACAACATCCTTTGTACCCTTAAGTGTAGGAGCTGTTGGAACCTATATTTTTAGGGCATGATAAGATATATCGGGAGGCTAATCAATGCAAAAATTGGCTACGGAAGTATCCTGGAAAGCGTGCAGTTAATGGACTAATGTTCCCGACTCCTTGTTTGTAACTTAAACAAAAGAAAGAAGGAAGAGCATAGGTTCCTTGTTAATATCTTAAACAAAAGAAAGAAGGAAGGAAGAAAATAGGTACGTATAGAGTCTGAGTTTTATACTATGTACTGATCTGATGTTTGTGGTAACTACTAATCCATTTCTTTGTGCTCTCACGCTTCAAGCAATAACTTATCTCTGCATTTGCGGCGAGACTCTGATTCAATAACTGAGAGTTCAGATCAGCTTGTTCCAATAATGATCTAAAGGCAATTGTGTTTCTCATTCTCTTGTTGCAGGGTCCGTTTCCATTATGGCCATCCTGATATATTTGACAGGATATTCCACATAACACGGGGGGGCATAAGCAAAGCTTCAAAAACAATCAACTTGAGCGAGGATATTTTTTCTGGTAACCCTAGCATATTTATATGATATTTCACAGGGACAGAATCTGACCATTTCTCGCTGCAGGGTTTAATTCAACTCTCCGTGGGGGATTTATTACACATCATGAGTATATCCAAGTGGGAAAAGGGCGAGATGTAGGGATGAACCAGATATCCCTTTTTGAGGCAAAGGTTGCAAATGGAAATGGTGAGCAGACACTTAGTCGGGATGTTTATCGGCTTGGGCGGCGATTTGACTTCTACAGAATGCTGTCATTCTATTTTACGACTGTCGGTTTCTACTTCAGTAGTATGGTAAATCAACCACTCCTCTCTACTCTTCTTGCAGCAACTCTCCTAGTTCTTTCTAATTTGGTATTAAAAGAATGATGGAACTTTTGGTTCATAATTTGTAATTGCAGTTTCCTGTCACATGGTAAAATGCTTGGTAATCAAAGCAGTTAAATCTTGTGAATCTTGGGGGTAATTCTAGGTCCAGTCTGTCTTTCTGAGAGTCAGTACAATTAATGGGTGGTCCCTTAACAAAGGGGTCACAGTTCCTCCTTGGATGTCTAGTTCGTGCAGGTGATCCATGAATGTCATTTCTACTTCGTTAATGAAATGGTACAGAAATATCAGTTTGGCTAAAACAGTTCCAAGATTTGGAATAGTACTTCATTTTCTGGGCTGTAATTTATTCCATGGATGGAGATAGGAAGGGGGGAATTATGTTGGTTGGTAGGCAGCGAGACTTTTATGTCGTTCTTTTACTTCTGAATTTTGCATTGATTACTCATGGTAGCTTTCCTTTTTACCATTTTGGACTCGTTTCATTCAGGTTACCGTGCTTACGGTGTATGTTTTCTTGTATGGACGGTTGTACATGGTTATGAGTGGGTTGGAAAGCGAGATCCTTCAGAATCCTAGCATACGTCACACAAAGGCTCTCGAAGAGGCCTTGGCTAGCCAGTCTGTCTTTCAGTTAGGATTATTACTGGTGCTGCCCATGGTCATGGAAACTGGCCTGGAAAAAGGGTTTCGGACTGCCCTCGGTGATTTTGTCATTATGCAACTGCAGCTAGCTTCTGTGTTTTTCACATTTCAACTTGGAACAAAGGCTCATTTTTATGGAAGAACACTCTTACATGGAGGATCCAAATATCGAGCAACGGGTCGTGGGTTTGTTGTTTTTCATGCAAAATTCGGTGATAATTACAGGCTTTATTCACGGAGTCACTTTGTGGAAGGGCTGGAGCTGTTTGTACTGTTGATTGTCTATGGAGTTTATGGGGAGTCGTACCGCGCTTCAAATCTCTACTTGTTCATCACTTTCTCCATGTGGTTCTTGGTTGGTTCATGGTTGTTTGCACCGTTCATATTCAATCCATCTGGTTTTGACTGGCAAAAGACTGTAGATGATTGGGCAGACTGGAAGAGGTGGATGGGTAATCGTGGTGGAATTGGGATACAACCTGATAAAAGTTGGGAATCGTGGTGGGAGGAAGAACAGCAACACCTGAAGCATACAAACATAAGGGGAAGAATCCTTGAGATAATACTTGCATTTCGCTTCTTTATTTACCAGTATGGTATTGTGTACCATCTTCAAATAGTTCGGCACAGCAAGAGTATACTGGTAATCTATAAATTTCACTGCAATTCTCTCTTTCCTCCTTCTGTCGCTGATTTGTTCTCACAGGATTATTCTCTAAGGCACTTCTTTACTTCTGTAGATTTATGGAATTTCTTGGGTGGTGTTGCTAACCACTCTGCTAGTTTTAAAGGTACGCAGATATGATATATGGAGGTTTTGTTCCTAGATCTGCATGTTTGCCACACGCATTATTATGAGTAAAGTCCAGTTGATCATTTTTACTTTCTGCTGCTTTTCTGTTACCCTATTTAAATCAAACTGCAACGAACGTGTTCTCCTTTGCAAATTATTATTGCCTTAATGTTTTCAGATGGTATCCATGGGAAGACGAAGGTTCGGTACGGACTTCCAGCTCATGTTTAGGATCCTGAAAGCACTTCTTTTCCTTGGATTCGTGTCGGTTATGATGGTGTTATTCGTCGTGTGTGGACTCGTTGTATCTGATATATTTGCTGCCATCCTTGCGTTTTTACCTTCCGGCTGGGCTCTCATTCTGGTAAGTCTGGACTAGTGCAATTTTAAAAGAAGCTTCATGTATCAAGTGGGTTGTTCTCGACTTGCCCAAGTCACAACTACTTAATTTTGCACAAAGCACTCCTCACGTTCATATCGTGATTAGTCCTCCGTAAATTTTCAAGCTGTGCGAGACCTCTCCATGCGCTTTCTATAGGACCGCAAAACTAACGAGATCGATCTTCTCTTGCTCTCGACAGATTGGGCAAGCATGCAGGCCGTTGCTTAAAGGGTTAGGACTCTGGGATTCGTTGAAGGAGCTGGCGAGGGCGTATGAATACACAATGGGGTTGTTGCTGTTCATGCCGATCGCGGTTCTGTCATGGTTCCCCTTCGTTTCGGAGTTCCAAACCCGGCTCCTCTTCAACCAAGCATTCAGCAGAGGCCTTCAGATTTCGATGATTCTGGCCGGAAGGAAAGAGAAGACAGCATAAGGCCCCCTTATTAGGATGGGAGCTCAGATAGCTCACGTCCCTCGCTACTGTCCTTCAGATGTGATTTTTCCCCTCCATTGTCTATACTGTCACCTCGACACCTCTTCTCTTTCCCTGTCAAATGCTGTATTTCAGCAAGATTTTTTGTTCTGCTGAATTTGATTTTTTGAACTTTGTAATATCAAGAAGGCATGTATTATACATTTTGCTTTTAATATTTTGTTCAAATTTGTCTTATGTATTGCCGTTGGGTGCATCAGACCTTCTGTGAATCTTTATGTAATTTAAGAATCCATAATCTTGTTTTCTCGAATCATTGTCAATAATTTCCAGATGCTACTAACAATTTTATCAAGTTATTTGAATTTTCACATACATTAATTCATAGATTGTAACACATTCTCAAAATAACTCATTGATATGTTAATTAGATTTATTTATGAATAAGTTAAAAGCTCAAGATCGATATTCATGTAATAAGTAATATGATGAACCTTTAAACAACTCAAAAAGTCATTTTACATTGTTATTTAAATTTATTTATGGGTAAATTTATTTGAAATTATGAGTTTAAAAAATGGATTAAATTTCAAGATTTCTATTATCGAGCTAAAAATGTCATTGCAATTTTGTAAAAATTAAGGCTTTCCACCGTGCACGTATGCTATTAATTTCGAGCCACATCAGTATCTGCATATTTACTTGTTAGAGGAGGAAGTTATTAACTGAAAATTACTAATTAAACAGAGAAATTACTAAATGCTAATATCCAAAAATTGAAATTTCTCCGGCCCGCTTTTGCTCTCTCTGTATTTTCACCCCAACTCCGTCATCCCTCCCCGAATCCGATCACCTGAAACGCCACGTCACCGCCGACCTCCGGCCACCCTTGGAACATCCTTGCGCCGCCGTTCGATCTCCGGCGAGAGGCAATGTACTGCGCAAGAGGCGGCATCGCGAGGCGAGTGAAGCTTCGACTGATTTTTCCCCCTTTTTTCCACGGACGCTCGTCATCTCCTACGCGCCTTAGCAGACTCTGTTAGTTTTCGCTTCCTCCTTTTTCTCCTGCTCTTCAGCTTGTTTCGGATAGTTTCGTGGGGTTTCAAGGTTTGATCCGAGCATGGAACCTTAATCGAGGTTAGTAGATCGAGAACTTGCGGGTTCGACACCATTCTGGTGGTGAAATCAATTCGATTTTGTTTAAAAATTAGTCGATCAGAGAGAGGGGCAGAGATTTTGTGGCGTCAGCGTTCGTTGTCTTGGTTTGGAGTTGAGAGACGAAGAAGATGGGAGAACGAAAGGTGTTGAAAAAATATCACCGGCCGGGCTTCGACCCCTCGGAGCTGCCTAGGTTTGGGAGGCCCAAAAGTGGGCAGATTGAGGTTCGGATGATGCTTTCGATGAGCATCGGATGCAACACCTGCGGGAAATAAATCTACGAGGGGACCAAAGTTCAATTCCAGGAAGGAGGTCATCATAAGCAAGACGTATTTGGGGATTCTGATATTCAGATTTTACTTCAAATGCACCAACTGCTCTGCTGAGCTCACGATCAAAACCAATTCGCAGAATTCGGTTTACATTGTGGAGTTTGGAGTGATGAGAAATTTCGAGCCCCGGCGTAAGCAGGATGAGGTAATGGAGAAGGAGAAAAGGAGGAGGGAGGCCAAAGAGATGGGTGATGCGATGAAGTGCTTGGAGAATAAGACACATGATTTCAATGAAGTCTAGACACGCGACTGTGGATGTAGATGCAATATTGGAGTTTCTACAAGATACATCTGCACCAAAGGAAAATAAGCTGGAGGAAGAGGATGAAGTGCTTCTCAAATCAATTGTACTCCATACATCCAAAGATTTTGCTCGTAGGATCGAAGATGAAGATTTTATGGACGAGGAAGAGTCGACTCGACCTGCTACTAGTAAATAGTAATGATGAATCAGTGAGCACTACTCTCAAAAAGAGAGAACTTTCTGAGAAATTTTCAGACAAGCCAACTGATTCATTGACGACAGCTACTTCCTCTGTGCCAATTGTTGTGGTAAAGAAAGTTGCTCCAAGTGTGAGCATTGGCCTATGGTCGCTACTTCAAAATTACTTAAGTGGTGATGATGATGATTGGACTATGGTTTAGTTACAAGTGGTATTATTCAATTTCTCACTGTATTAGGAGAAAACTTTTCAATTCTATCTCAATTGTAATTTTTGACTGAAAGGAAATACATATGAAGTATTTTTTGATGGAAATTTTTTTTTTGTCCAATCCAAAAGCTTTAGCCGTTAGATAATTGTGTAGTTTAATATCTAAATATTTTAGCGCTCCTCCCTCATACGTAGTATGGACTTAGGCCTAATTGGGGAGGCAAATAGAGGGTTTGGAAAGATTTGAACTCGCTTTGATACCATATAGAAAGTCTAAGGCAAAAGTTTATAATATTAGATGAAAACTGATATTTAAATATTCTAACAATTGTATGTGAAAATACAAAGATGTTCCAATGACTTGAGCATAAAAAGCCAAAAATTTGTTGATAGTGAATTCTAAAACGATGAATTTGAGTACGTGCTGGAGCTGGATGCATCAAATAAACGCATCCGGGAATATTTCACACTTGTCCTAAGAATGCAACTAATTTCCTATAGCTGAGGTCAAAGAGCCGAGGAAATGGTATTATGATTTCCCTGGTCCTATGAAAAGTGCTAGTCCCATCTAGAGTTGGAAAGATTTTCGACTTGATAAATAAGTTGGTATTTTTCTCTAATTGTCAACATCAAACACTCCTTTTAAAGTGTTCAGCTCAACTGGTTTTATGTTATGTCATTTATAGATGGAAGTAGAAAAGAGGACTTTTGGGGTGTTTATGCAACTGAATGGTGCTGTTGCACAATGTTACTTGCCTTACAGATTGTACCGTTGCACACTGTTTATACATCATGGCCCTTTTAGTCTGTTGTACTGTTGCACACTGTTTATATATCATGGCCCTTTAAGGTTTGAGTTTTAATCACCACACCTGTGTAATCTCTTAGACTCAGAGATCATGATAATAGCTTTTATATAGTCTTTTTTTGTTTTGATCATTTCTAGTTTTTGAAGATACAGTAAGAGAAGACAATGGTGAAAAATTAAGATCATTGCCTCCATGTCTTTCACGTTCTTGCTAATTGATGAGATTGATCTGGTGAAAGAGAGAGATCATGATAATAGCTTTTATATGGTCTTTTGTTTTGATCGTTTCTAGTTTTTGAAGATACAACAAGAGAAGACAATGGTGAAAAATTAAGATCACGCATCCATGTCCTCCATGTTCTTGCTAATTGATGAGATTGATTTGTGGAACCTTTTAAAACGTGTAAAACAACCTGTCTCCTATTATCCTAACACTATTTCCTGACTTCAATCTTATTTAGAGAATGGGACTATGGACTGATGGTACTCGTGGAACTATGTAAAAGCTACTGGACAAAAGCAATTTGACTGTATCAAGTATGATGGCCCAGTCGCGCATGTATGACTTTCATGCACTTTTCACATTACCTATATCCCGCTTCTCCTCTGATATGAACCATTACTAGATCATTTTGTATAAACTAAAATGGGGCATTTGCTCTTGGTTGATGGAAAGTAATAGGCTGCTATAGGCAATTAAAGAAGCCTTCCGTGGACTGTATGATATGAGACGCGAGGGATGCATGCTAGCTTCACAAGCACGGCAAGGCCTGCTAGACTGGTGAAGGCACTGTAGCTGCTCTAACACAGTTGGAGATGGAAGACCTCTTGCATTGGAGGAACGTGCCTTTAGCTTGGTAATTGCTCGTGTTCCAATTGAAGAGGAATAGATCATTTTCCCCCTCTGGGGAATGCAGTGGCTCGATAGTTGAGGCATTGTGCAACAGACGAATGAGGACGGTCTGTCCTCGGATATTTGGCTGGCTTAGCATGTGGTTTGCAGATTGGAGAAAGAACAGCAAGGTTGCCACAAAGAACTCGCAGGGTCACCTTCGATTGTTGTGTTGTAATTTTTGTGCCCAACATGTAAACCTGGACCAGAAACGGAGGCAAAAGCAAACAACGTAGAATCCGAGTAGATAATGTAATTAGCGAGATTATGGTGATCGTAATATAAATCGAGCATTGTACCAACAACTCTACAGCGTTGGAAAATGCAGTCTTCGGTTGGTAATGACATTTCCAATACCAAAAAATTGTTGGCTTCTCTAGAAGACGGGAGGTTTCGACTTGCATTTCATCTTCAAGCTACGCTAGCAACCAAATTCAGTAGTAGTGCAACATGCTTGGGGTGAGCAATTAGACTGGTTCTACTCGAGAATTGGCCTTAACTGGTTAGGTGTTAGGTTCAATCGAGAATTGGCCTTGACTGGTTCGGTTTCAAGTTCCATGCTTTAAATAGGCCAGTTGTACATGGAAACCTGGAATTGTAAGGTCTGTTATGGGGAAGAACCTAGAATTAAACTGGTTTACCTTATTTCTAAGTAATTATACTCCTTTTTAAGATAGAAAATATTTATTGAAATTGAATACGGTTGACATTTTATCATCCAACAGAAAGAATCATATTCATGCTTGGCACATGCATATTGTACATATAATAAAATGAGAGAAAAAAATGCCTTGGCCAATTCCCGACTAGATTCTGAAACCAGCTGGTCGATTCTAAGCCTGTTTTAGGGTCAAGAGAGATGATTTCGGGGGTCAAAAATTGAAAACCAACCCAGATAAGATAGTTTCTAGGGTATTCACATTAAAACTAATTGCCTAATAGGTGAAGACCTAATCAATAGAGGAATCTTGGTTGCCTTCTCACGGGGCGTTATTCATGACCATGGCTAGATACTTGAGCTTTAGTTGATGGAATGAACCATCGACTTGTATTTTGATAAGATTGTAACTTTGATATATTTTGGATTTGGTGTAAATGAGTTGTGATTTGGTTTTATAAATGTACATAGTGAATGTTTGATTTACTTAAAAGAAATGTATTACTCATCGGGTGGTGGTGGCTCATTCGTTTTTCTTATTATATTTTTTAGGTATCACATTTAGTGGCTATTAGAACGAAAATATTATCGTGGGAACTTTTGGAAGCTGGTTTTTTTGGATATAGTTAAAGTTGTGTACTTTGGAGAAAAGACGATTGTGTCACTCCCTCATCCCTATAGAATTTGGGGTGTGACAGTGGACATCTAGTTATCTTAGACCACTAAATTAATCTCATCAATCGCGACAATTCCTTGTTCGATTGTCATTGATTAATTAGCTGAACAAGAGAACCTGTTCTCAAATCGAACTCTGCAGAAATAATTTCCCCAATAACCCTTAAATTTTGGCTAGATGTGCAATGTTATTCTTAAACTTTTAATTTGTTAAATGCGATCCTCCATTTTAATAAATGTTCAATCTAGTTTCTAATATTCAAATGTTATTTTTCTATTAATTCAAGTCAATGAAATTTGCTAATTTAGAGTCCAATCTGGTTAGTTTGAACGCTAGAGACAAAAATGACGTTATATAGAGATTATCTATGTAAGATATTTAACTTAAATCAAAATATAATAATTAACATCATTAGATAACATAAATAATCATTTTTCCAAATTGAGACAACTTAAAATGATCATTATATTCTAATTTGAGTTAAATATATGACGTGGAACTTTTTTTTTTTCGGTCCATCGTTCAAATGTACTTAAGTGGATGCCAAATCTACAAATTTTATCAACTCAAATCAAAATGATAATATTAGTCTAGAGATTGCATCAAAGACGTTAGCAAAAATTCATGAACCATATTGAATAAATTAAAATTTTGGGATGATATTACTTATCAGGCCAAAATTCAAGGACCCTCTATGGCATTTTCCCAGCTGTTTACTTATGAACTGAAATTATTGAACGAGTTGTGCTGAGGTGATTTTCTTCTCTGAGGAGAGTGGGCCTCGAGGCTCCAAATCCACTGCTCACTGCTCAGGCCCAAGCCCAACAAACGAGGGAGCCCAAGGACAAGAAGAGAGAACAAAACCGACATAAACCGAAAATTGAAATCGGGGGAGCGTTTCTTTCCTCGTTCGCAGTCGCACTTTCGCGCGCGACGAAGCAGAAAGAGCCGCATTTCTCACTCGACTCGGCATAAGCACAAAGCACTCAAAACGAAAACCAGCAGTCCTCCCTGTACGACACATTTCTCTCCATTCTTTCCTTGCTCCAGGAGCGACTCCCTTTTCCCCACTCACCACCCAAAGTATCTCTCTCCCCCCTTCCCTCTGCGCGTACATAAGTGCGCGGAAAAGATTGGCGATGGGTGCAGTCCACATCTCTCTTCGAGACCCGCGCAAGCCGAGGGCAACGACGACGACGACGCCCGATCGCTGGACGCTGGCTGGCACCGTAGAGACCCGAACTACCGCCGCCACCGGAGGAGCAAGAGCCGGGTGATACTAGAGACGAGGGGGCCTGTCTGTGTGGGGAACCGCCGCCGCCGCCGCCGCCGCTGCGGATGGCGAGCTCCAGCGGGAGCAAGCCGGAGCCGGGCTTCCGCCCGCCCCGGTCGCTGTCGAAGAAGATGACGAGGACGCATACGATGATGGCTGACTTGCCGAACGAGGACACATCCGCCGTGGACAGCGAGCTGGTGCCCTCTTCACTTGCCGCCATCGCGCCAATCCTCCGCGTAGCCAACGAGGTCGAGTGGGAGAACCCAAGGGTCGCGTATTTGTGTAAGCTCCTCCTCCTCTCTCATTCTGGTCCTTTGCTCCCCTGTTTCCCGTCGTTCGGTTCGTTCGATGGCCAAAATTTTCATAGGCCACTTGGTGGAGTCAATGACAAGAATGCCATGCCATGTAGTTGTTTCTCGACGGTAAAAGTTTAATCTTTTCTCACGACCGACACTCTTGCAGGACAAGTCACTGTCTAAGTCGTGGTTGTCGAATTTTGATTTTATGTCTCTATCGTTGTTCACACCTCGTGCGTGCTTGATTTTCTTCTTCCCTTGTCATTTATCAAGCGACTTCAATCGTCGACCTTTCCGGTAAATAACTTGAAATTTAACCTAAGAGAGTATTAGTTTATGGGCATTGTTAGCTTTGGAAAAAAAAAAAAAAAAAACATGTAACAGCAGTTAACTGAAGAGTTTACTTACCAAATTTCAATGGGTTTGGATGACATGGATTAGATGAAAGGGATTAAATAGATATGCAAAGTGAAGAAGTGGAAGAAGGACGTAATTCCACGGTTATATTTCATAATATACTCAATGATTATTAGCTGTATGGTTGTTCCCATTTATATGCTATCTACTGTATTCAAACAATGGCGTTTGAAAGAGAAAATGGGCTGAGCATTCTTAAAATAGAACTCTCTCATAATTTAATCTAACATCTAGTGTCTAGTTTCTTATCTAATATCTGATTTTCTAGCTGAATCTATCTAATATAAGTTTGATAAGTTTGGAAGAAAGTCATTTCGAAGTCTATGCTCAAGATATGTCTTCTTATGAGCTCATAAAAAGGAATCCTTATTACAATTATAGGTCAAGTGACATTATAGTTTGCTTAAACACTCGAGGGCCAATCTCCGTCCGGCCCGAGGAAACTGACAATAGCTCTTCGTGCGCACACGTGCTACCCGTCCAATTCTCTTTACCATCAAAACAGGGAATTCTATGTTAGAGCCACAGATGATTACTATTCAAACGCCAAAGTAGCCACGATAAGTGTCTAAAGCATACAGTCGATATGAACATTGTAATTGTTGGAGAGATAAATAATGTGAAGCTGTAACATGACTTGGTTTGAGTTGCTGTGGAAGCATTAACGGTTTGTTAATGAGAGAACAGCAATGGTGTCATCTTTCTTTTATAAAAATTCTGTCTATGCTGTTCACTTCTGTCCGTCATTGGAAGCTGGGTCTTATCAATTGTAAGAGTGGAGAAGATATTAAATGCTTTTCCTGCGTGCTCATTAATCTTTCTCAGTGGTCTACCTTATTCTTAGTGTCTTCTTTGCAAGTATCATGATGTTGCATGGCAAGGTTGAAATTGCATCAGTTGGACTTCAAACATGGTTCTCTTCCTAATCTGTAGCAAAACTTCTCCTTTTCCTTGCATTATCTCTCCTGTTAGGTCGCTTTCATGCATTTGAGAAGGCTCATAAGATGGATCCAACATCAGCTGGACGGGGTGTTCGCCAGTTTAAGACTTATCTCTTACACAGGCTTGAGAAGGTATCTTTCCTAGCTCATGAGGTCTCTTGGCCTGTTATGGCGGCATTGCTGAATGATGAAACATTAATGAAGTTCATTTATACATCATGTCACTAGCAGTGAAGCATTTTTTCTTTTCATGCTGTGACAGCTAAACTAACAAATGTGACTGTGGTTGTTAGATCTGTTGGCCCGAGACCGCATTTTCACATTTACTAAGTTATCAAGATGTGAGAAAATCATGTTGAGCGATATTACCATGGATTTGCAGTTGTAGATTGTTTCAGTTGAGTCAGACATAAAGAAGGAGTATCTTATTAGACTGGATGTATATACATAGGACAGTATCAGAAAATATAAAATAAGCTATACAATCAAGCACAACATCACTCCACAGCTGACTTGTCAGCAATAGCAATCAGCTTTGGAAAACCTTTCTGTTTTCTCCAACTAGATCTTCCATGTTACACAAGATGGCACTGAGTTCCACGGTCTCTGTCAAAACCGACTGATATGCCTTCCAGCTTCCGATTGCATTTATTACAGTAGCGCATGACTCAAGATATCCCTGCCAAAAGATCCAACAATGTGATAAATGTCAGCAACCACTGAATAAGCAGATGTACCAACTGTTTTTGCAGAGAAAACCAATTGACCGTTACAATTTTCCTAAGCTTCAGGTTGTATTTTTTCTTTATTGTTACCTAGAATCACAGTTCAGATTTGATTGCAAAAAAAAAACAGACCTTTGATGGAGCTTTGGCATTCCTTATGTTTCCATGGAAGGCGATTATGATATTCATATATTATTGAGAGCCCCATAATAAAATTCAGCATCAATATTTGCCCTTTGTGAGGCTTTATAAAGCTTTATCATCCTCATATCTTCTGCTTGGGAAAATGGTCTTTCAAAGAACGAAATGGGTCTCTTAATCTCCCATGCTTTTTGATGGCTTCTTGATTTAGAACACCAGTGAAAGCCGGTACTAATTTTTCAGATAGAGAGAAGTAGCTTTGCAATAGAGAACAAACATTAAAGATCAATAGAAAAAGTTAATCAATCACTCCAGACATCTATCAGGAATTTGCCCTTTGAATATCTTCATTATTGAATGTGACAGATTTGGAAATGAAGCTGCGGCATTGCAACCGTACTGATACACGCCCCAAGACTTATTCTCAAGTACTGTGCGATGTTTGAGTTAACCAAGCCATATCTGAAGTTGTGGGGGCTTCCCTGTTCCCCTTGAGGAACTGTCCACGGTCATGCCCAAGTGTATTATGTCGTAATTCCCATACATTGTGCTGTAATGCATAAACTCTTAATGGGTTTTCAATGAACAACCAAGATCTATTCGTTAGCGATCTAACAGCTTCCAATTCTTGAGGATTGGTTCTTCGAGGGACCATAGACTATAGAAAGCCCCCTGAAACTGCATATACATAGAGTAGCAATCGGTGCTCGAGGGCTATCATTTTCGTCCGGAAACTTCCCTGACCACTTGTTCAACAATCATAACCCACAGTTGCACCATTTTTGGTCCCTAGGCCACTCTTATCCTAAGCACCACGGACTCAATGACTTGATCTGACGTCAGAATTGCTTGACTTATAGTTAGTTGATCCCTGAATCGGGGGATTGAACTACTGAGACCAAAGTTTGTCAGCATTATTTGGTGGATGGTCCTTTGAGATCAATTTTTATTCTTTTTTTCCTGATATGTTATGTACTTCTATGTCTTCTCATTTGAAGTTTTCTTGGAAATCCTGACAAGTCATATGATATTGGATATATTTAACCTAAATTTTGCAACTGGAAGGCCAATTTCATGGGATACTGACTTATAATGACCTCATATGTTGGTGCCATTTATCATTCAAGTTAATGGTTGGGAAAAGGGAGGATGTAGGGGTATCAGCCTAACAAGGAATTTAAATGTAAAGAGCATCTAGATGTCACTATTCTTGGTAGCTTGAAATGTCTTTTACTTGTCTATGGCCCTGCTGTTGCTCCAATGCTGTTAGGCATATTGGCTGTTGATGAGAATGTAATATCATCATCAGTCACCATTTCTTCTTATATTATTTCCTTGTTTGTATTATGTGCACAATATGTCACAGAATTTAGCCTTGGTGGGGGAAAAACCAGCAGAGGGACTGGGTTGTAACTTGTATGCAAACTGTTTAATGTCTGACATTCTAATTCTGTAGGAAGAAGAAGAGACACATTTTCAGCTTGCCAGAAATGATCCTAGAGAAATCCAGATGTATTACCAGATGTTCTATGAAAACAATATCAAAGATGCCCAATACACCAAAAAGCCGTAAGGCTCTACTGTTATTTGATCGACTGCCAACGAATCTCTTCACTTTATTGATTCTTCTTTTTGCTACTAATTCTTGAAGGGAAGAAATGGCAAAGATATATCAGATTGCTACGGTATTATATGATGTTTTGAAAACCGTGGTGCATCCCTCAAGGCTTGATGATCAGGTTCCAGTGAAAGAGTTTTAGTTTCCTAGCCTGCATTCATCTTTGTGTTCTTCTCCGTGGCAAGCACTGAATAATGGTATCTGCAATTGGCTTTTGCTCTACAGACCAAAAGGTATGCTGAAGAAGTTGAGAGAAAAAGAGAGCAGTCCGTACACTATAACATTTTGCCATTACATGCAATTGGGGTTAAACCTACAATAATGGAACTTCCTGAGGTAAGTTTTCAACTTATGAAAGGTTTTGCATTGGATTTTCTCAACAGTGGGCTGTATTACTCATCAATTTTTATGAAAAGTCTAGATTAAGGCTGCCCTTCAGGCCATACGCAATGTGGAGAATCTTCCAATGCTCCGAGTTCATGGAGGGCCAAACGTTGAGGATGATAATTTTGTAATGCCAAAGGAGAGCAGCCAGTCGAACACTGATATACTTGATTGGCTTTCATCTGTTTTTGGGTTCCAGGTAAAACTTGTCTTGAACGTCCTATTATAATTTGAATCGACTATTGTGCCTTGATATTGCTTCGGGTCCTTCTTTGGCAAGCTGATTCTAGGGCTGCGCATAATCTCTGACCCCATAGTGCGCTGAAAGTACTCTCACTTGTTTATATTGTACAAGAGAAAAGGTGGCTTATGCAATTCACAACGATAAAGAAAATTTTTGTTGGTGCTCAAGTAGTGCTGGAAATAGTAGAACACAATATCATAATTGAATAATGTCTAACAACCTTTCTATGCGGCAAGTTTGGCCTACTACCATTTTGGGAAACCAGACCGGACTGGTCCATTTGAACTGGTCAATTGACAATGGGTGAGGCTCGAGTACTTTTGGAATATAAAGGACATGTGGCTGAGCTGGGTTTTGAACCGCGCCCTGCCATTGATTTGAGCCCAGATCTTATCCAGCTGCACATGCAACTTATTTGTGTGGATAATTTTAGACCAAAAAAACTGAACCCCTTCAGAGAAAGAATGCCCACTGGTGTTGCAGAGACCGAATCCTCGATCTCTAAGAGCTAAAAGTGCACGCGCTCTGACCTAAATCAGTTGCGTGATTACTTCACTATATCACATATTTGACTCAGTTTAACTAAACTGAACGGTTCAGATGATCTCACTGGCTATATTGCGAATTGCCAACCTCTCGGTTTCACCACAGTTTGGTTTTGAAAACATTTCTAAGAACTTGAATCGCTTGAATTATCTGGCCCATTCCTTTGCAGTTGAATCATGATAGGTGGTTTCACAAACTTATATGTGAGAATTACCAATCTAACATTTTGTTACACATTACAGTATGTTTCTGACAAAATTGTCTTGCTGATTGTCTCCCTTGAAACATATGAACCTCGACATCCTAGTTTGGTCTAGGTTATTGATGTTGATATTGCAAATGACAGTGGCGACGTTGGGCTTTAAATTTGATTTTGATTAACTACGATGTCAAGTATCTTATGGCTTTTCTATCATTTGTGTTTTGAATACACGAAGTAGTAACATTTCTCATGTGGAAAGGTGCATTTTTACCTAGTCAACACTGTGTAGTGGACTTAGCATTTGTGCTTTTCTAGCATTTGTGTTTTGAATACACGAAGTAGTCAACACTGTGTAGTGGACTTAGCCTTCCGTGGGTTCTCAAAGGTGAATAGAGTTTTATCACTTTGAGACCTTTCTAATTAGTTTCATAGGTCACCTTTGCTTTCTGGAATCTCTAATGAAGGAAATTATACATCATCTGACCAAATATGGATTCTCATCTTGTTGCTGAAGAAAGGAAATGTGGCAAATCAGAGGGAGCATTTAATTCTTTTACTTGCCAACATGGAGATAAGGGATAGACAAGATGATGATTCCACTGAGGTATGTACATCATTTATCTGCATAGGTTTATATAGAAATAGCAGAGTTCACTTAAAAATGAGTTGTGATTGAATCTTGGACATATGCCTCCTGCAGTTGAATGATCACACTGTTGAGCAGCTGATGGAAAAAATTCTCAAGAACTATCGATCTTGGTGTCATTATCTTCATCAGAAGCACAGGCTTGAGTAAGCTTTTCTGCCCTACTATCACATAAATCTTTCATATGAAAATTGAGAAGGAACAATCACCATCTGATATGCCATGGGATAGCCGATTTGCAAGTCTGCTCAATGTTTTGGCAAACCACAATTTTTCCTCCAGGTTTCCCCCAGATTGTGACAGACAACAGTTGCAACTTATATACATCGCGCTCTATCTTCTAATATGGGGTGAAGCTTCAAATGTTCAATTTATGCCAGAATGTCTCTGCTATATCTTTCACAGGGTGCGTACTATGTTTATCTCAATATCTGTGTCCTTTCTAGTCATCCAAAGGCACATATTATGTTTACTTGATGAATAGAAGTCATCTCAAACATATTTAGAGTTTGCTATTAACGGAAGAAATCTATGGTAAAAGCTGATTATGTTCCATCTAACTACTAGACAATTTTCTTTGGGATAATTGGTTTGTTCAATATAGTGCTTATCCATCATTGTGCCCAACTTCGATGATCTCTTCCTTGCTGAAGCAAAATCTGCTTAATCAGCCATTGAAATGAACCTGTCAAGAGCAAAATTGCAACCTTGGAAATTTTTGTTTGTATTTTAATCGCATTCTAATAACATGTCATCGATTTTCTTCTTGTTGATCACATCTTTAAATTGATGTATTACTTATTACTGGAGAAGAATGCGGCAGATCTTACATTTTGATCAGCAAAGAAACCAAGTAGCTTTTCCTATGGAGTAAAGACAAGGCATAACTTTTCTTACTGGAGTTGATTCTTCTGTTAAAAAGTGTTGCAATTGAAAGTCAAGCCTATCTTTCTTGTATATGACGCATTTACTAGCAAGTTTTATTGTCCTTGTTGGTTATGTGATATTAACCTCCTCTTTGTCCAATGGAACAAGATGGCGGATGATGTTTCTGTCATCTTGAATGGCAATGTTCACGCAGTTAGTGGAGATACATATAAATTGGCAGCACCTGACGAGGAGTCATTTTTGAGGGATGTAATAACCCCTTTCTACCGGGTCCTTCGCAAGGTATGTTCCTTCTCAGTTGATGCCTCAAATTCTTGTTTGCCATGTTGAGATCTGAAAATTCAGTATCATGGTTAAAGGAAGCTAAGAAAAACAAAGGAAGCAAGGCAAGCCATTCAAGATGGAGAAATTATGATGACCTAAACGAGTACTTCTGGTAATATCTTTTGAGCATGAATAGCTTTATGACTCTGGCAGAAGCAAGTCAGTTAATTCACATTTCAATTTCCTCAGGTCCGACAAGTGTTTCGATCTAGATTGGCCGTTGAATACGAAAGCTGATTTCTTTGTGCAAACAGACGATCCTCAACCTTCAAATGCTGTACTCCTTTTTCTCCCTTTGTGTGTGTGTGTGCTTGCGTGCATGCATGCATGCTGTGTGCAGCTCTTTGCGTCAATTCTGTGTCCAACTTATGGTCATGGGAGATTGGATGCCACTCAATTTTGTGACTCTTCATTGTCCACTAATATATATATAGATATGACTTACAAACTAAACAAGGAAAATGTTACCAGAAACCACTTTCCAATTTGGTTAACCTGTTAGATAACACAATGATAATTGGCCAAGCAGTCAAGCTTTCAAAGAATTTTCCTTTTCTGGAACCTTGGCTTTGTTTAGCAGTGCCATTGATACCTTTGTCATCAGATTTTTCTCCCCGTTTCCATTTCTTAAAAGGTTAGCTCAGGAAAGTAATTACATCTCTTGGCCAGATTATGGCCATTCAGCAATAAGCATTGCTAAACTCCTTTAAGCGGTGGTTCTGTGTCCTTCCCGTTTCCAAAAGGCCAACACAGCATTGTTAGAATTTAAAATGCTTTTCTGATAGGAATCCCTGTATATTTGATAAAATTGGCATCAAGGAAATCTCTACACAGATTTTAATAGCTCCTTCTCTCCATTGACCGGGTGAATTTGAAAATTATAATTCAGGAAAGTGATTGCATCACTACCCTAGTTTATGGGCATATACCAATAGGCACTGTGTTGACTCCTTTAAGCATTGATTCTGTGTTTTAAGCTCCCAATTTCAAAAGGGGAACATAGCATCGTCAGAATATAACAGCTTGTTTGATTCAAAGGCCTTTATTTTTTATCAAATAGTAGTGGTGAAACTATAAATAGATTTTAGTAGCTTCTTCTCTCCAGGGATGTAGTGAATTTCGAATTATAAAGTCTGAAGCCATTTTGCACTTCTTTGTGCACCATACGTCTGATACTTTTGCTTTTTCAGTACTGTAGCTATCAGGAGCAATCTTACTAGTGCGAATAGTAAGCTAGCTTCTTTGACAACGTACATGGATATAATGGCTAACCAAGATTATCCAAATCACGACGTTTTTCTAAAGAAAACATCTGGAAGTTTCGTGGTTTATCAAATTATATGAGGAAATTGAAAAATTAGGAGATGGAGCACAACGAAATACCACAAATTGATCTTTTTCTCTGATTGGCATGTCTCCGAACCCATGTTGATCCTGGTCAATAAAAATAAAGAACCCATGGTGATGTATATACTTAAATTATTGCAGGATGTCAGCCAGGGTCCTACCGGGAAGAAGCAACCCAAAACTAATTTTGTGGAAGTTCGCACCTTTTTGCACCTCTACAGAAGTTTTGGTCGGATGTGGATATTCCTTATATTGGCATTCCAGGTAGCCTTGACGTTAAGCAGCATAATGTTGTAGACTTTCTCTGCAAGAATTAACCAAGCTCCATTTTCTTGGTTCAGGCCATGGTAATTGTTGCGTGGACCGGGTCTGTCACTGCTCTCTTCGACGAGAATGTTTTCAGACAAGTTTTGACCATCTTCATAACTCATGCTTTCCTGAACTTTCTGAGGGGTATGGTGACGTTTGTACATTATGTATCTTTCCCCATTATTACCGTAGACTGACTGTGCTAGTTTATGCTACATATAAAATAAGGCTAGACGTTAGCCAGCGCTTTGTGCGGGATAACCATGATATGATAAAAATCATGTTAAATTGAAATATGAGGGAAATGACCAATATAAAAGTTGACCTAAGTTAAATAGAAATGTGTAGAACTCATTACTATATCTTTATAATATGTCCAAGACGTAGTTAGAGGTAATCTTATTATTGAGGAAAAAGGTGGGAGTAGAACAAATGCTTAAATACGAAGACCTAATAATTCATTTGTCCTGTAAAGTAGATACATACCAATAAAGATATGTCCACATCACATATGGACATCGACAAAACATAAATATCTTGATTCTCTCAGCAACACAGGAGTGGGCATTTGCAAAAACAAAAAATAAATAGAAACAAATGGAGTAATAATTAAATGAATTAAAGAAGATATATATTTAAGGATGTAAATGAGCATAAAAAAATTAATATTAGGGGAAGGCGAAGATGGGAAGGAAAAGTTCAGACAAACTCTCATCATCTTTTCTCATCGTATATGAGGTTATCAAGCCCATCCATTTTTACAAGCCACAAGTTAGTAGATTGAAAAAGAAGCTGAAACTCGTTAGTTAAATACAAATAATTAGAAAAAAAAATGAGGCACACAAATCTTTCTCTTCTTTCGTTTTGGAGTAGAGCATAGGTTCACTACACAAAAAGTAAGAACACTTAAATCAGAAATCACTAGTCAAATGTGACTGGCATTTTGATGAGACAAAGTAATTTTAATATCCTATATTTTTTTTTTTTGGCAAAGTAAGTAATTAATATTTCTCAAATTGATAAAAAGGAAAAAATACCAACATTTCCTTTGCCAGAAAAAAAAAAAATCATATTCAAATTCATATTTCTCAAATTGAGAAAAGGGAAAATGTCACGCTTCATATATTCAAAAGGGGACAATATATTGTAATGATTAATGTTAGCATGTACTATAGACATGCATTGGCATCTCCAGTGGGCATCATATGTTACCTCGAATCATATTCTTTAAGATTTAGAACTTAAATTTTCATTGACATAAAGTTTTAGGAGCTGATTCATATCAAATTTATTTTTGCATAATAAAAAGTATATAGAAAAGAATGGAGGAGTACCTTTGACCAATTGTAGAGGGATTTCCTGTTTGATGCCTCTCCAATCTCTATCATCTCCGAAAAAACTGCATGAGAAACAGAAGAATTAAAATAATCAAGAGAGAAACAGAATAAGCCCAATATATAAGAGGGATTGATATATCTGTTACCAAAGGTTTGTAATAGATAGTGTAACTAATAGAAAAAGATGGCAAGAATACTCACATAATTTGGTAACATTTGAGGGGATCTCCATTCCATCAAGCCATCAAAGTCATCGAGCAGAATTCAAGAAGGTATTATCAGAGTATTACGAAAAAAGAAGATAATGGTCCACTTCTTTATGAAAGATTTTACTATGTGGGCAAGTCCCTTTGAAAATTCATTATATTGCAATGTACATATCATCAGGACTTTCCAAAACCGGTTCAGCCTTAGGAAGGAGAATATTTGCTTAGCCTTGCAGCCTTCTTTATAGAGAATGCAGCAAGTCCAATCGTTGTGATAAGGAAAAGGCATTTCTAGCTATCTCAAGTTTTATATGTCAATCTTAGAGGCAATCCTTAGGAAAGACCTTGTTATATTATATCTCTATAGTTACTGTGTAATATGTCATCCTCGACCCGTTTTGATTACTTGCATATGTATTGGCAAATTTATAAGAGCCACTTAGCATAAAATCATTACTGACACTGCCTTCTTCCTTTCCTCTTCTGCAGCAAGTCTGGATATAATTCTAAGTCTAAATGCCTGGAAAAGCATGAGATATACACAGATTCTCCGATACATTCTGAAATTTGTAATGGCAGCTGTTTGGGCTGTGGTTCTGCCAATTAGTTACTCTAGTCTAGTGCAGTATCCAACAGGAGTCCTGAAATTTTTCAGCACCTGGGGTCAAGATTGGAGGAACCAGTCGTTCTTTTATTATGCCATTGCAATTTATATGATTCCAAATGTCTTAGCTGCTATACTTTTCTTCGTTCCTTACTTAAGGAGGACCATGGAGCGTTCAAGTATGTTCCCTATTACTGTTCTTATGTGGTGGGCTCAGGCAAGTAGATGGATTAGACTACCACTTTGCTACTAAGGGCCTTACTCACTTGTTTGCATTATCTTGTTTTCTTCCCCTGAAATGTATGTTCATACTATGCAGCCAAAGCTTTATGTGGGGAGAGGCATGCACGAGGACATATTTTCACTGCTGAAGTAAGAAGATAATTGCTCTGATTAATATGTTGTGTATGTATGCTTTGATTTGTTTTAATTTGGAAAACAATGTTTGCTATGTCAGCACTGTCTTCCTTTTCTTATTTTCAAGGACAAACCTTCTTGGCTAGTTCTTGAGCTTGTACTTAAGTGCAGTATTCGGAAATAGACCTATCACCCTAAGTAAAAAGATATGTGCTGCTTTATATTTTATTTGAGTGTCTTTGCTGATCATACATTGTTTTGTTTGTGTCTTAGGTACACCATGTTTTGGATCATGTTGCTTGTCTGCAAGCTGGCTTTCAGCTACTATGTTGAGGTGTTATCATCTTTTATCAAGTTATAGTTGTTTGGATTATGTAGGGTTTGCTTTTCTTACTTAAAGATCATATAAGTTCTATAACTCCTGGCTTTGTTATCTCAGTAAAATTGAACAGTGAAACTTGCTTGAAGAAAATTGATGCAATTGAGCTAGAATCAATTCTCTTATCACATCATTTAACCTTTCTGATTTTAGAAGTTTAGTGTAGAATACCCAATGATCACCTTAAATAGGTCACAGATTGGAGAGATAGCCACCTGATGGAAGTACTGGCAATCTTGTCTGCACAGATGATGCTACTTTCCTTGAGAATAAGTTATCACAGATTTAGTATGAAATTTTGGCTTGAAGGACGACATAAATGGCAGAATAGGTGATGAATAAATCTTGAATAATCACATACAGGGAGATATAAGTACATAAGTGTGAGAGCTAATCAGCAAGTCTTGCTCAAAGCTATATAAACTTTAATGTGTCATCTAGAAATTCATATTAGTTGCTTGCTGAAAGAGGTTCCGAGTCTTGTTTCAAGGCATGCATTGTTGGTGGAATAACTGAGTGTTGCCTTGTTAGCTTTAGTGGTTCAGGAGATGTAGCTACTCTGCAGCATTCTGCTCTCCACTTTCTCTTTAAGAGATTAAAACATGCGTATTTTGTGCGTAGATTTCACCACTTGTTGGACCAACACAATTAATCTTGGAGATGCATCTGGATAATTATCAATGGCACGAGTTTTTTCCTCATTGTAACTTTTCTTTTAACTCTTGCTATGTTTCTAGTATTTTCGAACTGGGGGAAAAAGCCTGTGCTAATATTGATCTGCAGCTGCAGTGACACATAACATTGGAGTTGTCATTGCAATATGGGCCCCTATAGTTCTTGTAAGCAGACTGGGTAGTTTTGTCATGATCCCAATCTAGTGGTATGCCATATTTAATGACAATATGCCCTGTGTGATGTTTGCAGGTCTATTTTATGGATACACAAATTTGGTATGCCATATTCTCTAGTCTTTTTGGTGGCATTCATGGTGCTTTTAGCCATTTAGGCGAGGTGAGTGACAATTCTTTCTTCCTGCAAAAATAGAATGCCTGAAGCATTTCCAATTTTCATGACACAGACAGTTTAGCTCTTACGTTTATGCTTAAGGATACTATATACTTCTCCTTGCTTATGATACCTTCTTGCTTTTCTCAAGATACGAACACTAGGGATGTTGCGGTCCAGATTTGACACTGTGCCCAAAGCTTTTAGTGAACATCTTTTGCCATCATCATCATCATCGGATGCTAAGAAAGCCAAGAGGAGGCAACAGGTATATCCAATTGTTGGTTGATCTAATGTTCCATGTTTATTCATAGAATCTTTATTCAAGAAGTTCCTTTTTTGTTGGCCACTCCATAGATTTAGGGGTGGCATTTCTTTTAAAATCATGTTTGTGATGCGTTTCTACTTTTCCATGGCAGGATGATTCGATACTGAGGAAAAATATTGCAAACTTTTCAAGAATGTGGAACAAATTTATTCAGACTATGAGAGAGGAAGACCTAATTAGCAACAGGTATAATTAGGAATTAATTCCACTTCCTCAATTTTAGCTTCAGTCTTCTGCCTCAAACGGATACTCTGACACTTCCATTGGATGATTAATCCAGAGAAAGAGATTTGCTCCTTGTACCATCTTCTTCAAATGATGTCTCTGTTGTGCAATGGCCTCCTTTTTTGCTTGCTAGCAAGGTATGCATAGTTTCACAAGTTGATTTCTATTAATGTATTTGCTCTAATTCAGGCTTCTTGTTATTATTCTTTCATACAAAAGATTCCCATAGCATTAGACATGGCAAAAGATTTTAGGGGCAAGGAGGATGATGACTTGTTTAAGAGGATAGAGAACGATCCTTATATGTATTCAGCAGTGATTGAATGTTATGAGACTCTCTGGGATATCATATATGGCCTCCTGGAAAATGAAGCTGACAGAATGTAAGTGAGAAAACTTACATATACTTCAGCCTGTAACTCCATATTTAATATGTCGTATCATACTGGTGGCAATTTTTCTTCTGTTAAGGCTATTGAGAAACCATGCTTTTCTCAATTTTTACAGAATCATAAGTGAAATCTCCACTGAAGTAAACAGGAGCATACGAGACTGCAGATTTTTGCATGAATTTAAAACAAGTGAATTGCCTTTGCTCAGTACTAAGTTGGAGAAATTCTTGACCATCTTGGTAAGTGTTTTGTCGCCTATATCTAACTTCAGTTTTAATCTCAATAAATACATGAATATAAAATTATTCTTGGAGGACTGACCGTTGAATCATTTTCTCTTCTTCCCTACAATTGGCTCAGTTTCAAGAATATCTCACTTCTTAACATCTTTTGTTATTTTGGCAGCTAAGTGAGCATGACGACCCAACAGTGTACAAATCCCAGATAATCAATGTCCTCCAAGACATCATGGAGATAATTACCAAGGATGTCATGGAGAATGGGCATGAGTAAGTTCTGACAAGCATGCTTGTTTCTGTTGATGCAAAACGTTTGTGTCCTTGACTGTGCTGCTTGTAGGATCCTGGAAAAATCAAATATTCATACCCCTCATGAGAAAAATGATGGAAAGGAGCAGATGTTTGAGAAGATCAACATTGGCTTTGTACAACACAAAATCTACAAAGAGAAGGTGTGCTTGACTCATTTTCGTTTGAGAAACCACAAATAATTACGTAGTAAGTAAAATCTAGTTCTTTGACTTCTAGGTCGTTCGGCTCCATTTACTTCTAACAGTCAAGGAATCTGCCATCAACGTGCCTTCAAACTTGGAAGCTCGTCGACGCATCACTTTCTTTGCTAATTCTTTATTCATGAAAATGCCAGGTGCTCCGACAGTGCGCAAAATGCTGCCCTTCAGGTCTATTTTTAAATGAATAGATACTATGCTTCATTGAAAGAGACAACCTTGTTTGTTCAATTCAGTTGCTGGAAATCGCATTAAGTTTGCAATTTATTCTCATTGATAATAAATGATGATAGAATGGTTTGCTTTTGCAATAGACGGAGTTTCTGTGCAGAATACTAACACTGCTGCCATTATAGATTAAAAAAACAAAAGTTGGAAATTCAATCACTATTCATGCAGTTTTTGTGCTTCTTATTGACATGGTTAAAAAAGTATCAAATGACATTTCTAATTTCATATCTTCTAAAAATGTGTAGTTGTTTTGAGGTGAAATCATGGTCGTGCTTACAGATATTTAGAGATAAATTGATGACTTGAAAAGACTAGATATGACCATATACAAATTTTTAATAGATGGTGATGCTAACATTTCAATCATGTATGGCTACTGATTGAGAAATCAAATAAAAATTAAATGGATTTTTACTTTTATTAGCTATTTTATCAAAACACATCCAGTTTAATTAATTACCCATAGTAATAAAGAGATATGCTTGGTTTGGCTTGGTGGCATTATGATATTTTTGTCTAATTTATGTTAAGATTATAGGGATTGAAGCTCCTCAACCTCCAAGCTCCATTTTACCATTTTTCTGTACATATGTATGGGCACGCGATATATATGTGCATGTGTCCCAGATGGTTGTTTAATAGATACCTATTTATCATTTTCTTTTGGGCTCTCCTCTGCTTTTACGTCTTGGTCAGTGTCTTGACTCCATATTACAAAGAAGATGTCCTCTATTCGAACGAAGATCTTAATAGGGAAAATGAGGATGGAATCACAACTCTGTTCTACCTGCAGAAGATCTATCCAGGCAAGTTTGCCCTTTGGTATGTTATAATTCACTTGTTCACTTGATACAATTTGACTGATGCCTTGTGCCATGCAATCTAGATGAGTGGACCAATTTTAATGAACGGTTAAGAGATCCCAAATCTGGAAAAGTAGAGAAGGAAAAGATGGAACAGGAGACACGTTTTTGGGTCTCTTACAGAGGCCAGACTCTGGCTAGGACAGGTTGAGAATTTATATATCTGGAAGCATATACTATGCTTGAAAGTCATATTTATCCTTGCATTGTGAGTGTTTTTACTATGTGCATGTGCTGCTAGTGAGAGGGATGATGTACTACAGGCAAGCTCTAGAACTTCAATGCCATCTTGAATTAGCTGGAGAAAACGGTTAGTCATTTAACATGAAAGAAAGAAATGCAGATTTACAGCTTTTGATTTGTTCTTGTTTGAAAGTTGCTATAAGAAGTGGCATCCAGATACTAATCAAGACTCAATGTCTCTGTTGCAGCTCTTAATGATGAGAATGAGAAATTTGCACAAGCTCTGGCCGATTTGAAGTTCACCTATGTTGTCTCTTGCCAACTTTATGGGAATCAAAAGAAGTCCGGTGAGCTTAAAGAGAGAAACTGTTACAATAACGTGTTGAACCTCATGTTGATGTAAGTTTTAAGGATGTTACTTCAATAGTAATCAAAAGAAAGTTCCAAAGTGGCTGATGGATATCAATGATACTAAAATATTCTAGGTATCCTTCTCTACGGGTTGCTTACATAGACGAAAGAGAGGAGTCGGTGGATGGGAGATCTCAGAAGTGTTGTTACTCTGTTCTTGTGAAGGGAGGTGATAAACTTGACGAGGTAAGTTAGAATTTAGTATTCCTCATGGTGGAATATTAGGCATCAAGTGGGGGAGAAATCAATCTGCTTATTGGGTATAATCTAGATGACTCCTCTAATCTTTGCTCCGTGCTTTGGCTATCGTTTGATTCTACATCTTTGGTTTTCTAGTCAGAACGCTGTATAATTTTCTTAGTCTGTGCAGGTGGCTGTAGAGTATTAATTTACACAATAATTTGAGACACATCTAAAGCTAACATGCAAATATATGGCGAATATTATCGGCACGTTCCTGCACTTTCTGTCGCATTCTATGTCTTTGTTTATATATGTGCTCTTTCCCAACTTAACAGCTTGAGCTTTTGGGTGGAAATTTCTAACATGTTCTGCCCTAGGTCTTATATCGCGTGTGGGGCTCCTTCTTTGTTAATTATATTTAGGAAAAAATGCACCAAAAATACCAAATTTTATTAGTATGATAAATTCACTTAAATTTTTTTTTATGACATAAAAAATCTCAAACTTTATTAACTGTGACACATTTATTCCAATTTTTTTTTCATGATACCAAAAACCCTAAACTTGTATCCGTGTGGCACATTTACTCCGAACTATAGGGCATTTTTTTCTTTTACTTTTTAATTTTTTTTTTTTAATTTTTCTTTCTCTCTTCTTCCCCATGGCGGAGGGAAGCTGGACTCGGGTCAGCGCCGCCCTTGCCAGCATCGGGCGAGGGCATTCCTCACCAAATCCAGCCCAGGCGGGGGCTGCCCTTGCCTTATGCAGGTGAGGGCCGCCCTCGGTTGGATTTGGCGAGGGCTTGCCCCTACCCGTGAGGGGTCGGGCAAGGGCACCCTCTCCAACGACAATGATGGCGGCCCTCCCTTGAGTCTAGCTTCCCTCCGCCATGGGTCGCGGGGAAGAAAGAATAAGTGGAAAAAAAGAAAGAGAAAAGAAAAAACAAGAAAAAAGATAGAAAAATAAAAAAAAATTGAAAATTAAAATACGAAAATGCCATTCGCCATAGAGTTTGGGGTAAATGTATGATGGTTGGGAAAGTTTGGGATTTTTTGTATAAAAAAAAAATTGGGGTAAATTTGTCATTTTAGACAAAGTTTAGGGTTTTTGGTGGGTTTTTCCCTTATATGTATTGTTAAACAATATCTTAAAAGAAAAAGCAATATCTTTAAGTGGGATTATCTAACACTTTTAAATTAGAGTGTTTGAAAAATTTTCCGGACCCTTCAATCAACATCCATTTTCATCAGAAGTTTGCATTTTCCTATTTTCTTCTTCCTGAGTTTATTGGTACTTCCAAAGTTGATCTATTGTTCTTCAACTGAAAATCCTGCTCATTCTAACAATTGGAAAATTTCATTCATAACAGTCTTATATCGCCAAATTATCTGTTATCAAGCTCTTATAGATCTTATATTCTTCTCTCAATGGTTAATTCTTTCTAATTTCAAAATGTGATGGTTTTACCTTACTGTTTTCTTCACATAATGCTTTCACGGGGCTGAAGGACTAATTCCTGTCTACCTTTTGCACCGCCTCTAATTTTGGAGATTTTGGAAAGCTTCTCTACTGTCTTCCATCTACTTTCTGTCCGTTTATCACTGAACCTGGGGAACTACTAGCGCTAAATTGAAGCGGTCTTGTTTGCAAATTTTGGAAATGCTAAGCCCAGTAATTGACTTATGGTAATTTTTCTCCAACGGTGGTGTATGTAGATTTCACTGAATGTCAATGATAAACCCTTTTTGCAGCCTGAACATGTTTGACAATTGAAATGATGCAACTAGTCACCTTGTAAATTAACTAGTTTCGGGATGCATGATGATGTGTCAAGCAACTTTAGAGTGTCTGAAATGCATTAGTTTACTTTTTATCTCGAAGGATGAATTTATCTGATCAGTTACTTCTATTGTGAAGAAAATTTAGTGAAATACAAGCTCTTTGTCAAGCCTATGTGGAATTCCGTCTTTTATTATTTGAGAGGAGTTGCTATTGGGAGCTATTGGTCTACCTTATAGAAGCAACTACCTTGGATGTATTAATGGGGATTATATCAGTATTCAATACGTCAATCAGTCCGATAACGCTATTAACCTTTAAGAAGTACATGAATTATAACATTTACTCATCTATTCTAATGTGAGGATACAAATTTCAATATGGTGGCCACATTTCTGAGTAACAAGAATGCCATGCAATCTTGATTGGTGGGATTTCTCTGAACCTTTTTCTGCAAATGGATAATCCATTCAATTTGTAGGAAATATACCGTATCAAGCTTCCAGGCCCTCCGACGGAAATTGGTGAAGGAAAACCAGAAAATCAAAATCATGCTATCATCTTTACTCGTGGGGAGGCACTGCAGACTATAGACATGAATCAGGTAGCTTTGTTAGTCTTTTCATGGAATATGCAGGAGGATGAATTATCTCAGATTTTTTCGTTTTTCCTTTCCTTACTTCTAGGATAACTACTTTGAAGAAGCTTTCAAGATGAGAAATGTATTGGAGGAATTTCCAAAGCTGCGTCGTGGGCAGAGAAAACCTACTATTTTGGGCCTGCGGGAGCACATTTTTACCGGAAGGTGAACCTTGGAATACTTATATGTGCAGAAATCTTCTGTTATTGGCTGCTTTATCCAGTTCAAAGGATCTTTTGAAAGAAATCAGAGCAGATTCATCCAATGCGAATGTTTAGATCATTATTGTTTCACTTTTTTTACAGTGTTTCATCGCTAGCTTGGTTCATGTCCAATCAGGAGACCAGCTTTGTCACTATTGGCCAGCGAATCTTGGCAAATCCCCTAAGGTAAGCCAAGAATTTGTGGCTTCATGCATTTCTGTCAACTCAATCTTTGTAGTCACCGGAGTCTGCACGCTGGACACATTGATTTTTCTTTTCTTAATATCTATCTTTGGGCAAAAGGCAGATTTTCTCATGAAACCTGAATTTTTGTGTGGGACTATGTTATTTGTTCCTTCTTGAGCCTGAACATGAACATCAACATACTCTTTTCGATGGCCTTACATATTTACTTCATTTGCTGATGAGAGAGACATCTCAGTGGACTTGCGAATTCTTCTTGGTTTCTTAGAGAAGCTCAAAACTTCCACTGACTTCCACAATTGTAGCTAGGGCATTGCATTAGTCTAGCAGAAAGAACTTTTGGATCAGAAGCCTGGTCATTGAAAACGATGGGAATAATGTATGATTATAAATCTTTAGTTTTTTGGATTGTTTTGAGCCACTGTCTGCGAGAATAATTTTAGCAAATATGGAGTTTCAAAAACCACGGTATCGTAGGTTTGGTGATTTGCATGATTGTATTGTAAATTCAACATCTTTAAACAAAAATTACGGTACGATATCGGTGTCTCTAGCAACTAGTAAAATGAAAATTTTCTTTTATTCTTCTGGTGGTTCGAATAATATTTGACCCCTTCCAATTTGATAAGTACATTATTTTTCTCAAAAAGCAAATGAACTATCTTCATTTTAGGCTCTTACGAGAAAATTTCTAGAATTGCTTGCAGATTATCTTTTGCCACTGCCATGCACAGGAAAGAAGTCTCATATATATTGATAAAGTTGATGAATCTTATTATTTAGCCCTATCGAATATGAGTCATTACTTACAACAATCAATTAAGGACTGTAATGCAGCTAAATACATACTCAGAAGTAAGTAGTGGCAGCCATTTCAATATGGAAGGAATCGTTTATTATCTATGCATGTAAAGCAAAGAGTTTTCTTGATTTAAAGCGAGATTCACATTGTAGAATGAGTGCATATGGACATGTGGACTTTTTCTTGTATCTTATAGCATCCCGCATAACTCTAATGTCGGTTGCTTTTGTGGGATATAGCGGTCAACATTGTACTGTATGACCATTAATCTAACAAACACTTCACCATTATTTTAGTAAATGTCACTTCAAATCTTCGCCTTTCTTTATTTCTAGTAGATTCAATAATCTCTCTTTCTCTATGCTTTTGTAGCATTTAGGTGGGATTGATTCTGTCGTACAACATTCTTTGTACCCTTAAGAACTTAAGTGTAGGAGCTATTGGAACCTGTATTTTGAGGGCATGATAAGATATATCAGGAGGCTAATCAATGCAAAAATTGGCTACGGAAGTATCCTGGAAAGCGTGCAGTTAATGGACTAATGTTCCTGACTCCTTGTTAGTAACTTAAACAAAAGAAAGAAGGAAGGAAAAGCATAGGTTCCTTGTTAATATCTCAAACAAAAGAAAGAAGGAAGAAAATAGGTATGTATAGAGTCTGAGTTTTATACTATGTACCAATCTGATGTTTGTGGTAACCCCTAATCCATTTCTTTGTGCTCTCACACTTCAAGCAATAATTTATCTCTGCATTCACAGCGAGACTCTGATTCAATAACTGAGAGTTCAGGTCAGCTTGTTCCAATAATGATCTAAAGGCAATTGTGTTTCTCATTCTCTTGTTGCAGGGTCCGTTTCCATTATGGCCATCCTGATATATTTGACAGGTTATTCCACATAACACGGGGGGGCATAAGCAAAGCTTCAAAAATAATCAACTTGAGCGAAGATATTTTTTCTGGTAACCCTAGCATATTTGTATGATATTTCACAGGGACAGAATCTGACCATTTCTCGCTGCAGGGTTTAATTCAACTCTCCGTGGGGGATATATTACACATCATGAGTATATCCAAGTGGGAAAAGGGCGAGATGTAGGGATGAACCAGATATCCCTTTTTGAGGCAAAGGTTGCAAACGGAAATGGTGAGCAGACGCTTAGTCGTGATGTTTATCGGCTTGGGCGGCGATTTGACTTCTACAGAATGCTGTCATTCTATTTTACGACTGTCGGTTTCTACTTCAGTAGTATGGTAAATCAACCACTCCTCTCTACTCATCTTGCAGCAACTCTCCTAGTTCTTTCTAATTTGGTATTAAAAGAATGATGGAACTTTTGGTTCATAATTGTAATTGCAGTTTCCTGTCACATGGTAAAATGCTTGGTAATCAAAGCAGTTAAATCTTGTGAATCTTGGGGGTAATTCTAGGTCCAGTCTGTCTTTCTGAGAGTACAAATGATGGGTGGTCCCTTAACAAAGGGGTCACAGTTCATCCTTGGATGTCTAGTTCTGGCAGGTGATCCATGAATATGTCGTTTCTACTTCGTTAATGAAATGGTACAAAAATATCAGTTTGGCTAAAACAGTTCCATGATTTGGAATAGTACTTCATTTTCTGGGCTGTAATTTATTCCATAGATGGAGATAGGAAGGGGGGAATTATGTTGGTTGGTAGGCAACAGGACTTTTATCTCGTTCTTTTTCTTCTGAATTTTGCATTGATTACTCATGGTAGCTTTCTTTTTTACCGTTTTGGACTTGTTTCATTCAGGTTACCGTGCTTACGGTGTATGTTTTCTTGTATGGACGGTTGTACATGGTTATGAGTGGGTTGGAAAGCGAGATCCTTCAGAATCCTAGCATACGTCACACAAAGGCTCTCGAAGAGGCCTTGACTAGCCAATCTGTCTTTCAGTTAGGATTATTAATGGTGCTGCCCATGGTCATGGAAACTGCCCTGGAAAAAGGGTTTCAGACTGCCCTCGGTGATTTTGTCATTATGCAACTGCAGCTAGCTTCTGTGTTTTTCACATTTCAACTTGGAACAAAGGCTCATTTTTATGGAAGAACACTCTTACATGGAGGATCCAGATATCGAGCAACAGGTCGTGGGTTTGTTGTTTTTCATGCAAAATTTGGTGATAATTACAGGCTTTATTCACGAAGTCACTTTGTGAAAGGGCTGGAGCTGTTTATACTGTTGATTGTCTATGGAGTTTATGGGGAGTCGTACCGCAGTTCAAATCTCTACTTGTTCATCACTATCTCCATGTGGTTCTTGGTTGGTTCATGGTTGTTTGCACCGTTCATATTCAATCCATCTGGTTTTGACTGGCAAAAGACTGTAGATGATTGGGCAGACTGGAAGAGGTGGATGGGTAATCGTGGTGGAATTGGGATACAACCTGATAAAAGTTGGGAATCATGGTGGGAGGAAGAACAGGAACATCTGAAGCATACAAACATACGGGGAAGAATCCTTGAGATAATACTTGCATTTCGCTTCTTTATTTACCAGTATGGGATTGTGTACCATCTTCAGATAGTTCGCCACAGCAAGAGTATACTGGTAATCTATAAATTTCACTGCAATTTTCTCTTTCCTCCTGTTGCTGATTTGTTCTCACAGGATCATTCTCTAAGGCACTTCTTTACTTCTGTAGATTTATGGAATTTCTTGGGTGGTGTTGCTAACCACTCTGCTAGTTTTAAAGGTACGCAGATATGATATATGGAGGTTTTGTTCCTAGATCTGCATGTTAACCACACGCATTATCATGAGTAAAGTCCAGTTGATCATTTTTACTTTCTGCTGCTTTTCTGTTACCTTATTTAAATCAAACTGCAACAAACGTGTTCTCCTTTGCAAATTATTAGTGCCTTAATGTTTTCAGATGGTATCCATGGGAAGACGAAGATTCAGTACGGACTTCCAGCTCATGTTTAGGATCCTGAAAGCACTTCTTTTCCTTGGATTCGTGTCGGTTATGACAGTCCTATTTGTCGTGTGTGGACTCTTTGTATCTGATATATTTGCTGCCGTCCTTGCGTTTTTACCTTCCGGCTGGGCTCTCATTCTGGTAAGTCTGGACTAGTGCAATCTTAAAGAAAGCTTCATGTATGAAGCGGGTTGTTCTCGACTTGCCCAAGTCACAACTACCTAATTTTGCACAAAGCACTCCTCACGTTCATGTTGTGATTAGTCCTGCGTAAATTTTCAAGCTGCGTGACCTCTCCACGCGCTTTCTATAGGACCGCAAAACTAACAAGATTGATCTTCTCTTGCTCTCGACAGATTGGGCAAGCATGCAGGTCGTTGCTTAAAGGGTTAGGACTCTGGGATTCATTGAAGGAGTTGGCGAGGGCGTACGAATACGCAATGGGGTTGTTGCTGTTTATGCCGATCGCTGTTCTGTCGTGGTTCCCCTTCGTTTCGGAGTTCCAAGCCCGGCTTCTCTTCAACCAAGCATTGAGCAGAGGCCTTCAGATTTCGATGATTCTGGCCGGAAGGAAAGAGAAGCCAGCATAAGGCCCCCTCGTTGGGATGGGATCTCAGATAGCTCACGTCCCTCACTACTGTCCTCAGATGTGATTTTTCCCCTCCTTTGTGCTGCATGAACTTGCACAAGAGGGTCGTTCATTGTCTATACTGTCAACTTGACACCCCTTCTCTTTCCCTGTCAAATGCTGTATAAGATTTTTTTGTTCTGCTGAATTTGATTTTTTGAACTTTGTAATATCAAGAAGGCATGTATTATACATTTTGCTTTTAATATTTTGTTCAAATTTGTCTTATGTATTGCCGTTGGGTGCATTAGACCTTCTGTGAATCTTTACGTAATTTAAGAGCCCATAATCTTGTTTTCTCGAATCACTGTTGATAAATTCCAGACACTATTCATAGATTGTAATATATCCTCAAAATAACTCATTGATATGTTAAGTAGATATTTATTAAAAGCTTTCATGTAATCTTTAAACAGCTCAAAAAGTCATTTTATATTATTATTTAAATTTATTTATGGGTAATTTATTTGATATTATGAATTTAAAAAATGGACGAAATTTCAAGAGTTCTATTATCGAGCTAAAAATGTCATTGCAACTTTGTAAAAATTAAGGTTTCCACCTATGATATTAATTTCGAGCCACATCATTATCTGCATATTTACTTGTTAGAGGAGGAAGTTAGGGTGCGTTTGGCTGCACCCTATTTCTGTTCCCAGGAACAGAAATTTCATTTTTGCCTTCACAGGAACAAAAAAGGAATGTAAACGCGTTTGCGTGCGTTTTCCTTCGCCGTGTTTCTATTCCTTTTTTTGTTCTTTTGTCCCTGCGAACAAAAAAAGCAAAAATGTAAAAACAAACAAAGAAACAAAAATGTTTTCTTGTTTCAAACGAAAACAAGAAACACTTCTTTTTTTTTTTTTTTTTTCTTTCTTTTTTTTTCTTTCTTTTTTCTTTGGCCGGTCGCCGGCGACCGGGCGGCCTCACGTAGCCACGGCGAGGCTCGCCGGCCCCGGCTAGGCCGAGCCCGGCCGTGGGCGGGCGAGGCTCGGCGTCGCCGGCCACCGCCGGCGACGCCGACCCGGCGCCGGCCGGCGAGGTCGAGCCTCACCGGCCGGGCGAGTTCGGCCTTACGGATCCGGGCGAGCTCGAGCTCGCCTAGCCGGGCGTGAGGTCGGGCGAGCTCGATCTTGCCAGATCCGGCGAGGCGAGCTCGCCGGCGGCGGGGCTCGGCCCGCCGCCACCGCCGACGCGACGCCGACTGGTGGTGGCGGGCGAGGCCGAGCCCCCGCGCCGGGCGAGCTCGGCCTCGCCGGATCCGGGGGCGAGATCGAGCTCGCCCGCCCGCCCGGGCGGTGGCCCGGCGAGGCCGAGCCTCGCCCGGCCACGCCGGGATTGGCCTCGCCGGGGCCGGCGAGCCTCGCCGTGGCCGGGCGAGGCCGCCGGCCCTCATCGGCCGGTCGCCGGCCATGGCCGAGGCCGACGACCGGCCAAAGAAAAAAAAAAAAAAATAAGAAAAATAAGAAAAGAAAATAGAAAAATAAAATAAAAATATTAAAAAATTAAAAGAAATAAAAAATTATGTAAATTTATCAAACATGTTTCTATTCTTTTTATATTTCAAAAAACATTTACCAAACGCATTTTTTTGTTTAAAAATTATTTCTGGAATGTAAACACTTTTTTCTATTTTTATTCCCATAAACAATTTTTAAACGAGAAAAGTTCCGAACGCACCATAATTTCCAAAAATTGAAATTTCTCTTGCCCGCTTTTGCTCTCTCTGTATTTTCCCCCCAACTCCGTCATCCCTCCCCGAATCCGATCACCTGAGACGCCACGCCACCACCGACCTCCGGCCGCCCTTGGAACATTCTTGCGCCGCCGTTTGATCTCCGGCGAGATTGAATGTACTGCGCAAGAGGCGGCATCGGGAGGTGAGTGAAGCTTCGACTGATTTTTCCCCCTTTTTCCACGGACGCTCGTCATCTCCTACGCGCCTTAGCAGTCTCTGTTAGTTTTCGTTTCCTACTTTTTCTCCTGCTCTTCAGCTTGTTTCGGATGGTTTCGTGGGGTTTCAAGGTTTGATCCGAGCATAGAACCTTAATCGAGGTTAGTAGATCGAGAACTTGTGGATTCGACACCATTCTGGTAGTGAAATCAATTCGAGCGTTCGTTGTCTTGGTTTGGAGTTGAGAGAAGAAGAAATGGGAGAACGAAAGGCGTTGAAAAAATATTACCGGCCGGGCTTCGACCCATCGGAGCTGCCTAGGTTTGGGAGGCCCAAAAGTGGGCAGATTGAGGTGCGGATGATGCTTTCGATGAGCATCGGACGCAACACCTGCGGGAAATAAATCTACGAGGGGACCGAGTTCAATTCCAGGAAGGAGGTCGTCATAAGCGAGATGTATTTGGGGATTCTGATATTCAGATTTTACTTCAAATGCGCCAACTGCTCTGCTGAGCTCACGGTCAAAACCGATCTGCAGAATTCGGTTTACATTGTGGAGTTAGGAGTGATGAGAAATTTCGAGCCCCGGCATAAGCAGGATGAGGTAATGGAGAATGAGAAAAGGAGGAGGGAGGCCAAAGAGATGGGCGATGCGATGAAGTGCTTGGAGATTAAGACACATGATAGCAAGAGAGAGATAGATATTCTCGCTAGGCTTGATGAATTGAAATCAATGAAGTCTAGACATGCAACTGCGGACGTAGATGCAATATTGGAGGTTCTACAAGGTACATCTGCAGCACAGGAAAATAAGCGCAGCAAAGAGGATGAAGCGCTTCTCAAATCAATTGTACTCCATACATCCAAAGATTTTGTTCGTAGGATCGAAGATGAAGATTTTAAGGAGGAGGAAGATTTGACTTAACCTTGAACTAATACTGATGAATCAATGAGCAGTACTCTCAAAAAGAGGAAACCTTCTGAGAAATTTTCAGACAAGCCAATGGATTCATTGACGACAGCTACTTCCTCTGTGCCAATTGTTGTGGTAAAGAAAGTTGCTCCAAGTGTGAGCATTGGCCTACAGTCACTACTTCTAAACTATGGAAGTTGTGATGATGATGATGATTGGAATATGGTTTAGTTGCAAATGGTATTATTCAATTTCTCGTTGTATTAGGAGAAAAATTTTCAATTCTATCTCAGTTGTTATTTTTGCCTGAAAGGAAATACATGCGAAGTGTTTTTTGATGGATTTTTTTTTTTGTTTGTCCAATCCAAAAGCTTTAGCAGTTAGATAATTGTGTAGTCTAAGATCTAAATATTTTAACACTATTCCCTCATACGTAGTGTGGACTTAGGCCTAATTGGGGAGGCAAATAGAGGGTTTGGAAGATTTGAAGTCTAACCCAATAGTTTATAATATTTGATGAAAACTAATATTTAAATATTCTAACAACGTGTATGTGAAAATGCAAAGATGTTCCAATGACTTGAGCATAAAAAGCCAAAAATTTGTTGATGGTAAATTCTAAAACAATGAATTTGAGTACGTGCTGGAGCTGGATGCATCAAATAAATGCATCCAGGAATATTTCGCACTTATCCTAAGAATGCAACTAATTTCCTATAGCTCAGGTCAAAGAGCTGAGGAAATGGTATTTTGATTTCCCTAGTCCTATGAAAAGTTCTAGTCCCTTCTAGAGTTGAAAAGATTTTCGACTTGATAAATAAGTTGGTATTTTTCTCTAATTGTCAACATCAAACACTCCTTTTAAAGTGTTCAGCTCAACTGGTTTTATGTTATGTCATTTATAGATGGAAGTAGAGCAGAGGACATTTGGGGTGTTTATGCAACTGAATGGTGCTGTTGCACAATGTTACTTGCCTTACAGACTGTACTGTTGCACACTGTTTATACATCATGGCCCTTTCAGTTTGTTGTATTGTGGTATCCCGTCCTGCCATCTTGCTCTCTCTCTCTCTCTCTCTCTCTCTCTCTCTCTCTCTCTATATATATATATATGTATGGTGATCATGGCCGTACCAGGCAGGTCTTGCCTCTCTGTGCATGCTGATGATGCAATTCTGGCTTGTGTGGCAGATTCTTTGTCAGAGGATGTAAAACAAGTTGGGAATTTAGCTGCTAGATATAGAATCTGAGACCTTGGTTTAATGTCGAAGATAAGGAAACAAAGGAAGGTATCGGTTTGGCAACTTGATCCATATTTTATTCTGAAGCAGGCCCAGATTACCCATGAACAATATACCCACCTTAGATTGATTATCGTTCGGAATCACAACGCATATTCTGGAGAATATTCACTTAAAAATGTATTCATATTAATTTATTGTTGATGCAGCAAGTCTGATCACCAAAGTAGCAGCAACACATTGAAAGTGCCGGGAATGTTACTGCCTCGTAACTTGCAGCAGCTGGAAAGTAAGCAAGGTCAAAGCAGGCACATCCAAAGTGTAATTAGTGGAAGCTTGATAAAAAGTCTGACAGTCTTGGATGAATTCGAGTATAGATTTCCATCGAATGGCTTGTCTGTCACCTCAAATAAGTGGTGCAGAAGTGGCAGTCCCGGAGATTTTGAGTACATAGATGCAGACTGAAGTGCGACAATGTGGCAGATGATGGATCCAATGCTGAAAAGAAACCCGAAGATGAGAAAGAGAACAGCGATTCCACTCTCCGGGGGGCTAGTTTGCTGACAGCTATAAGAAAAAGAGCCCTTGAAGAAGGAATGGAGGCACTCAAGCCGGGTGTTTTATGAGCCACCATGCCCATAAGATAGGCAAGGAAGAGAAATCACTGATGCTCAACATTTTTCAATCTTCACTGCCAAAGCGATGGATTGATGATTAAGTTTTTTTTTTTTTTTTTTTTTTTTGGTAAGGTAAGTAATATTAAGGGGAAGGTCAAAAAGTACAGACAACCGGCTTCAAAGAACTGTCACTCAAGATGAACAGGCTCATGATGAGTGAAAGGAAGCCGAAAAAGGCCAATCGGCCGACAACACCAAAACAAGGCAACACGCCAAAGGAAGAACACAAAGCAGCACCAAGTGTCTACCTGGCAAGGCCAACTTAGACGTCGAAGATAGCAGGGTCCACTTCCCAGCAACGTTGCACTCTTCTGTTTCTTGGGGAATCCTCCACATTCTTGAAGGTGCAAGCCTTATCTTTAACAACCTTAAGAAGGTGCTTCTTCATAGCCGAAGTAGAAATCTGCACACCCCTGAAGAGAATATCGTTTCTATTCTTTCAAATGATATGGCAGAGTGCTCCAAAAGAGAATCGGCTGATGCATTTATAAAACTCCTTGCCCGAGAGAAAGGCCAAAGCCCAACTAAGCATATCCTCCCAAGGCTTATTACTCCAAGGAAGACCACATCTAGTCGCCCAAAAGAAGGCAACAGTTGAGGTAATGCGACAACCAAAAAAGAGGTGATCAACTGAGTCCGGCACCTCATTGCAGAAGGGGCAAGACACAGCATCAATCCTGCCATGAGCCATAAGAAGGGATTGATGATTAAGTTAAATCTGAGGGATACTCAAAAACTGTAATGTAAGTGATTGACTTCTTAATCACTGCAGTTGGAGATAAAATGCTCGAAAGAAATGTTGCTCATTTGTCTCTAATTGTCTTACTCTCAAGTGTTGAGGTACTCCATTCAGTAGTATGTTCTTTTCATCGGTCTGTTGCTTCAGTTGGTATTTTCATTTGTTGAGTGGCAAGAAAAGAAGATTGATTTGCTGGAATGGGATTTACATTTCTCAATCCTCATAAGACGAGCATAATTCAGCCAATGACATCTCCTAAGATTCGCATGTTCGCAGTTAGCATGGCACAAAGGTGTGCTCGAGCTGATCTGGAGACCTCTGGCAAGAACTGTGAGCTCGAGGTCATCCATGTGAGGTGGGCCATGCTCGGCGTCCTTGGGGGCATCTTCTCCGAGCTCTTGTCCTGCAATGGGGTCAAGTTTGGCAAGGCAGTTTGGTTTAAGGCTGGTGTACAGATATTCAGTGAGGGCAGGTTGGACTATTTGGGGAACCCCAGCCTGATCGATGCACAACATCTTGGCCATCTGGGCCACACAGGTAATCCTAATGGGTGCAGTGGAAGGATACAGGTTCGTGGGGGGCCCACTTGAAGAGGTGACCCACCGATCTACCTGGGGGGAGCCTTGATCCGTTGAGCCTCACGGATGACCCCAAAGCTTTCACAGAGCTGAAGGTGAAGGAGATAAACAAATGGGAGGTTTGCCATGTTCTCCAGTCTGGGTTCTTTGTCCAGGCCATGGTGACAGGGAAAGGCCCATCAGAGAACCTGGCTGATCACCTTGCTGACCCTGCCAACAACAATGCCTGGGCTTATGCCACCAACTTTGTGCCCAGAAAGTGAAGTGCGCAACGGATTATCACAGTGCAGATGTGTGGGATTTGGAGTGATCGAATTACATCTGTTTTTAACTTTTTGACAGGTGATTGAATTTGAGATAGTTCTTGAAAATCTCAGTGAATAGTTGCCAAAATTTTTAAATCCCTTGGCAATAGTTTCACTATTGAGACTTTGAGAATGGAATTGGATTTATCGATACTTTTCAAGAAAGTATCCATTCCCATAGAAATGGAAAATTTAAAGGATTATGGGTACTTGCAATATGAGTGTGATTACAACGACAAGGAATGACTGCACTAACTCTCATGTTTGCTTGTCACTTGACTTCCCTTCTTAACTCTCCTTTGGAAGGACATGATTCTTCTGCTAGCATGGGTCGGATTCTGTTTCCGTTGTTAGTATGTGGAAAGACATGAGTTTCTCCGCACTCCTTGTGGATGATCATTTCTCAGAATTTACCTTCTCAGTTCCTTTCTATGGGACTCATTTCCCTCCCGAGCTCGAAGATAGTATGTCTTCTGTTTTGTTCAGAAGAATAACTGAAGAACATCAATTGATTTTACATTATCAACGTACGTGGAATGTGAGGAAAAGTTTCTAGTAAGCTTGATGTATGCGTGTAGAGTGCATGTCTTGTTGGAATAGCCTCCTTGTATTTAAAGCACTGTGGATGATCTAATTGTTCAAAGAACCGGTTGTACATAAACTGAGCCTCATGTTTCAGCATGAAATTGAACATCGGCTTGAGAGATCACGTCTGTCTGATCTTTTAGGTTTTTTTTTCAATAGTCTGATCTTTTAGGTTGGCGGAGTCTAAGAGCAGCCTAAGCTTGCTTGTGATCAATCAGCTATTGTGAAAGTTTTTCATTAAATAGGCATGCTCGTCTTTCTCGTTTAAGGTTTGCGTTTTAATCACCACACTTGTGTAATCTCTTAGACTCACCTAAGAATACAAACCCGTGTCTCATCTAATTATATAGTGTATGTAAAATAGAGGTATTGCAGTAACACATGCTAATTAGTTGAGTGATCCTAGAAATTGAACATCCATTGAGAGAGGAAGAGATCGATCATGGTAGTAGCTTTTATATGGTCTTTTTGTTTTGACCATTTCTAATTTTTGAAGGTGCGGTAAGAGAAGACAATGGCGAAAAATTAAATTCATGCCTCCATGTTCTTGCTAATTGACGAGACTGATTTGTGAAACCTTTCAAAACGTGTAAAACAATCTGTCTCCTATTGCCCTAACACTACTTCCTGACTTCAATCTTATATAGATAATGGGACTGTGTTTGGACTAATGGTGCTCGCGTAACTATCTAAAAGCTACTGGACAAAGGCAATTTGACTGTATCAAGTACGATGGCCTAGTCGTGCATGTATGACTTTTATGCGCTTTTCACATTACCTATATCGGGCTTCTCCTCTGATATGAACCATTACTAGATCATTTTGTATAAACTAAAATAGGGCATTTGCTCATGGTTGATGGTAAGTAATAGGCTGCTATAGGCAATTAAAAGCCTTGGTGTCAGGTTAATATTAGAATGTTGCTCTTAATCTCCTGCTTCAGGATTGGGGTAATGATTAGTCATCAAGTAGTTAGAATAACAAGAAACCATGCTTAATCATCTACCTGTAAATTCTCCCATTAACGTTGCTTTGATGTTCTCAGCTAGAAAATTTACAGCGGACATTTCCTATTAGAAGAAGATACAGGACATTACAGCTTCTACTACAGGTAAACATTGCACTTCCTATTCATCTAGTAAATATTGCTTGATAGAAATTGAAGACAGATGAATAAAATAATGTGGGATATCACACTAATTTAACCTTTCGTCATGTCAAACACATCTGTTGTAATCAAGCGAGTCATATGTTTTGAGGGCATATTTTTATGATTATGATAGCCTAACTATCTTAACCTCTACTCTTTTTTTGGGTTACTTTGACTAATGCCACCAGCATATGCTTGCCCTTGTTTGCCATTAATTTACTTGGAGTTAGATAATCTATCAAATGCTGATTAGTTAGATAAGAACAGTTCTTAAAATACTCATAAAACTAAACCTCGTTTTTGCCCTATGAGATAGTGGTTTGAGTTGGATATTTTTGGCGTATTCCACGTGTGTTGAATGCACCCATTTTGTTTGCATATTTTTGGTATAGCCTGCTTAAGTCCGAGATTAACTGTTTCAGTATTGTGGGATCTATACCTTTTTGTGTCAATGCTCTATTTATATTTCAGGTATCACTTTGTTCTTAAAATTGAGTAAAGTACAGTCGGAGAGTGCTTCAGCTGATATGTGGAAGGTAAATCACTAGTCGATCACATTTTTCTTCCTCTTAAGTGCTCTCTGTTGAATAGGGTACCCATTTCATGGTGAGCATATGCTCTGCACTTCTGTTCTCTCTTGGATTTTTAATTGAGTTAGTGTTGCGGTTGCTACTTCCTTCACATGTGCACAGACTGTCCTCTGCTCTGCCTTTAACTTTTTCTTAATATCGTCAATGGATGCAGGTGGCTGGTTTAGCAGCCATCTGCCTGATGTCTTTTACATTGAGTGCTTCAGTAGCTTTATCTACAGAAACTCCAGTATGGATTGAGCTTGTATATAAAGGTGTCTTACTGTTTCTCTCACCTGGGATTCCTGACTTCAGCGCACCATTATATTACAGCTATTCTATAGTTTTCTTCCTCTTAAGTGCTCTCTGATTGTTTTCTTTTTTATTGGTACAACATTTGATGCCCTTATGTTAACCTGCCTACCTCTTAAGAGATGCCTGAAAATAGATGACGTAACGCATAAATTGTTATGACTCTTGTGCAATCTATGCCAGCATCTGGAGAATGCACTTTTGTTTTCAGTCTTAAAGTCTAGCTTTTCCATTTTTTGCTATGAAAGTAAAGTCCATCCTGCATCTATAGATATGATTTATTTTTTTAATATTTGCGATAGACTGGTGCCTGTGTAATGTTTTCTCCCCAGGGGAAAAATATATAGTGGTTGGTGGAAGCATCGGGATTATTCCTGATAAATTCAATTGTGCTTTGAGGTAAATTAAGATAATATTGGCTTGTTTTCTCTCAATAACTTAAAATAAAATCAAGGTACCGAAGCTTTTATGCAACCTGTGTAAGTTCTCTCTCTTGTGTGTGGGGGGGCCCCTGACGGGGTTGTTGTGTTGGGGTTAGAATTTGATGGTGTGCATGGGTGAATAAAAGGGGAATGAGGAAAAGTTTACTTTGAGGTTTCTGGATACAAAAAGCAGCTCAGATTGATTAATTCAACAAATTTATTTTTATTCTCCCATGCTCGGAATGAGGTGCTATGTTATACCAAGAATTGGTTAAGTCTTACCAGGCAAATACATAGTATTGAGTTGCAGAACTAACAGTTGCATTATCTTCATTCTTTCCCTAGTTTTATTTCACGTTCTGCTAGTTTAAGAATCTGGCTGATGGACTGTGATTAAGTTTCCCTTTTCTCAATTTTTCTGGAGACTGACTTCCCCCTTTGATGCCACTGTCTGGGCTGAGTTGACTAGATTTTATGGGTTGTTTCCAGGTTCATCAGTGCCATCAGCCTCTCTTATGGGTGATGAGAGAATTGCTATGTCCAATGACATCAAATATTCGAGGGAATTATGCAACAGTAACATTTATAAGTTATGGTGCAACAGCTACACGTCTTTCCAATCAATGGGCTGCTGCAACTAGCCGTAGAAACCAGGTTGCTTGCTAGTCCATCGAGTTTTCTGAGTAACTATTCTTTTTGCAAGTGTCTTAAGATGGTTTCAAACATGAGGCATATGCAGTGCTCCACCTGGACCTTTCTCCCTCCTTCCAGTTAATAGGTGTTCCACCTCCGTCAATAATTCCTTTGAGGTCCTTAATGTACTCATATATGAAGCTCAACAGTATGAAAATTTTATTGTTGCTACGCTCTCAATCTCTCTTTAAAATCACCTCATGCTGGTCTTCTCCGAAGTACTTTTTTGCATTCTTCCTTTCTTAGGAATGCCTCGGGAGTTGAACCTGTGAAAATACGTCAAATTCCATTGACTAGGCACTTTTTTTTGTAGTGTTTTCCTTAGTCCAGGAGAGGGCTTCCCCTTTATTTTGACTTCATAATATTCCTGTTTGATGCTCTCTTCGTGCAAATACAGTGAGTCATTGCGGTAGGGGCATTCATGCTTACCACAGGCTTGTTTCAAGTCCTGCAAGTCGGTTTATACACCCATAGTATGACATTGTCAATTCGCGCATCGTTTTCTTACTAGGGAAGAGCGTTGCATTACTAACCTTTCGAAGATGTTTTCCAGTGTGCGCGCGAATATTTTTTCTTTAGGCCTCTTCTTGACGTTTTCCTCTTCCGCATTGCTGACAGGACGTAGGAGATTAGTTGACCGCATGCCACAGGAACTGGAAGGAAGTTCCACGTGGGCATGGTATTTGCTGTTGTGCTGCTTTGACAAATTCCGAGAAGGAAATGCCAGGTGACCAAGAATTGGGTACTGCCATGATTCTGGCTTTGATGCGGAGCGTCAAGACCAAACATATCCAGGACGGTTCTCCGAGTCTAAGAATCCAAAAACGACGCCCCTTCTTTAATGAGTACAAGAAACACATGTATATACTAATAGCTGGACGAAAGAATCTCCCTTTTGCTCAGAATGAGATTATGCCCCCTTTTTCCTTTAAGAATTTAGTTTTCTTGTGAGTCAAGTCCTCCACCCTGCTATTCAAATTCGAACTCAAGGGTAAACATATTCCAGAAGATGTGGGGCTAAATTGGCGTGCCGTCAATCTGGAGTCGGGGGTCTGGACTGGTCAAAAGAGACAACCTTTTTCTACAGGGCATCTTTTTCTAAACAAATTCTCGCAAACTTTCTGTGAACTGTATGATATGGGACGCGAGGGATGCATGCTAGCTTCACAAGCGTGGCAAGGCCTGCCTGCTAGATTGGTGAGGGCGCTGCAGCTACTCAAACACAGTTGGAGATGGAAGGCCTCTTGCATCGGAAGAACATGCCATCAGCTTGGTAATTGCTCGTGTTCCAATTGAAGAGGAATCGATCGGTATTCCCCCTCTGGGGAATACATTGCCTTGATAGTCGAGGCACTGTGCAACAGACGAATGGGGATGGTCTGTCCTCGGATATTTGGCTTAGCATGTGGTTTGGAGATTGGAGACAGAACAGCAGGGTTGCCACGAAGAACTCGCAGGTTCACCTTCGATTGTTGTTATGTAATTGTAGTGCTCAGGCAAAAGCAAACAACACAGAATCTGAGCAGACAATGTGATTAGTGAGATTATGGTGATTGTAGCATAAATCGAGAATTGTACGAACAAGCCTACAGCATTGGAAAATATAGTCTATGCTTAGTAATGGCATTTCTAGTACCAAACGATTCACACAATTGTCGGCTTCTTTGGAAGACATGCGAGGTTTTGAACTGCGTTTCATCTTCAAGCTACTCGAGCAATCGAATTCAATAATAGCACAACATGCTAAGGTAGAGTGATCAGGCTGGTTTGACTTATCAAGAGCCATTTGTGTCGTTTTTCCAACTATCTACTCATCCATTGAATGAGTCCTGCTGAGGTCATTTTCGTATCCCCTTCTTGCCGCCGAGGAAAAATGGGCCTCGAGGCTCTAAATCCAATGCCCAGGCCCAAACCCGACACACGAGGGAGCCCAAGGACAAGAAGAGAGAATAAAACCGAAATAAACCGAAAACTGAAATCGGGGGGAGCGTTTCCTTCCTCGTTCGCAGTCGCACTTTCGCGCGCAACAAAGCAGAAAGAGCCGCATTTCTCACTCGACTCGGCATCAGCACAAAGCACTCAAACGAAAACCAACAGTCCTCCCCGCGCAACACGTTCTCTCATTCTTTCCTTCCTCCCAGAGCAACTCCCTTTTCCCCACTCACCTCCCAAAGTATCTCTCTCCCTCTCTGTCTCTTCCTGTGCGTATACAAGCGGCGAAATAGATGGCGATGGGTGCACTCCACATCACTCCTCGAGACCCACGTAAGCAGGGGGCGACGAAGGCGGCCAGTCGCTGGACGCCGGCTGGCCCCTGTGGAGACCCGAACCGCCGCCACCTCAGGGGGATCCGGGTGATACTAGAGAAGAGGCGGCCTCCTCTCTGTGCGGGGGAACCCCCCTGCTGCCGCCGCGGATGGCAAGCTCGAGCGGGAGCAAGCCCGAGCCGGGCTCCGGCCTGCCACAGTCGCTGTCGAAGAAGATGACGAGGGCGCAGACGATGATGGTCGACTTGCCGAACGAAGACACCTCCGCCGTGGACAGTGAGCTGGTGCCCTCTTCCCTCGCTGCCCTCGTGCCGATCCTCCGTGTGGCCAACGAGGTCGAGAAGGAGAATCCGAGGGTCGCGTATTTGTGTGAGCTTCTTCCCTCCCTCTCTCGCGTCTCATTTCTGTTCGGTTCGCTTTATTTCCCCTGTTTCCCGTTGTTCGGTTCGTTCTATGGCAAAATTTTCGTAGGCGACTCGTTGGAGACAATGACAAGAATGTCATGCCATGTAGTCGTTTTTCTACGGTAAAAGTTCAATCTTTTTTCACGACCGTCTTAGGCAATGAACATTCTTGCAGGACAAGTCGCTGTCCAAGTCGAGGTGGCCGAATTTTGATTATGTCTCTATCGTTGTTCACACCTCGTGCGTGCTTGATTTTTGTCACAAAACTGATTAGAGAACCCGCAACAAGTAGAAAGAGAGAAAGAAGGAAGAGAGAAGGAGGAGAAAGAGATCGTAAAAGAAAGAAAGAGAGGGCTGTAGTTTTTACGTATCACGAAACCCTACACCCATTGTATTTATATTGAATATAAATTGTATATAACAATAATATCCTTATGTAAGTAAAAAAGGAAATAAAACTCTGATAATAAAGGAAACTTAATAAAGTAACTTAACACTCCCCCTCAAGCTGGAGCATATAAGTCGCCTATGCCCAGCTTGGAACAACCAGCAACAAAAAGCAAGACGAAATAATGCTTTGGTAAACATATCAGCAAACTGATCTCTAGAGGCAACGTAAGAAAGTAGCAACCAGCTTCTGCTTCACTTCATCTCGAACAAAGTGACAGTTAACCTCTATATGCTTAGTTCGCTCTTGAAAAACATGATTCCTAGCAATATAAATAGCTGCTTGATTATCACACATCATATCAATAGGTTGATTAATCGAAAATCCAAGCTCTTGTAGAAGAGATTTCAACCACAACAATTCGGCCATAGTATGTGCCATAGCACGATATTCAGCCTCTTAGTTTGTTTCTTCCTATAGATAGTAGAGCCCAATCAACAATCGTAGCAGTAGTCGTAGTAGTCGCAGTAGTAGTAGCAGCAACGATAGTAGCAGCAATAGTAGCAACAGTAGCAACAGTAGCAGTAGCAACCGCAGTAGTAGCGGTAACGGTAGTAGTAGTAGTAGCCGTAACGGTAGTAGTAGTAGTAGCGGTAACGGTAGTAGTAGTAGCAGCAACGGTAGTAGTAGCAGTAGCGGTAGTAATAGTAGCAGTAGCAGCAATAGTAGCAGCAACGGCAACGGTAGTAATAGTAGCAGTAGCAACGGCAGTAGTAGCAGCAACGGTAGTAGTAGCAGTAGCGGTAGTAATAGTAGCAGTAGCAGCAATAGTAGCAGCAACGGCAACGGTAGTAGTGGCAGTAGCAGTAGCAGCAATAGTAGCAGCAACGGTACTAGTGGCGATGCTTGATGGCGACAACGGTAGTAGTAGCGATGCTTAGTAGCAACGGTAGTAGTAGCGGCAATAGTAGCGACAACGGTAGTAGTGGTAGCGACGGCGATGCGGCGGCAACAACGGTAGTAGTAGTAGCAGTAGTAGCCGCAATAGCAGTAGTAGGAGCAACGGTAGTAGTAGGAGCAGCAGTAGCAACAATAGTAGCAGCAACGGTAGTGGTGGTAGTAGCAGCAGCAACAACGGTAGTAGTAGTAGTAGCAGCAACAACGGTAGTAGTAGTAGCAGTAGCCGCAATAGCAGCAGTAGTAGGAGCAACGGTAGTAGTAGGAGCAGCAGAAGTAATAGCAGCAGTAGCAGCAGCAATAGCCGCAATAGCCGCAACAGTAGCAAGAGCAGGAGTCGTAGTAGTATCACTCATGACGATAATCTCAATATAAATATATCTACCACAGAAATCTCGATTCAAATAATTATATGCTTGATGGAAACCCAGCAAGACCAGTCAACCATAATCAATAAAGTACTCCGATTCTTGAATCTGCTGATTAGTAAGTGTTGTAATCCATGTTCACAAACCGAACCCGACAAATCGATATCTTCCGATCTCATATGTATCAAGACTTGAAGAGAAAACAGATAAAAATTACAGCTTTAGGTGGTGTGCACCAACCCTAGGGGACTCTCAAACCAAAGCAATAGGATCAAGTAATCGGGTAGTTAGACCTCGCTCCGATACCATGTCACAAAACGATTAGAGAACCCGCAACAAGTAGAAAGAGAGAAAGAAGGAAGAGAGAAGGAGGAGAAAGAGATCGTAAAAGAAAGAAAGAGAGGGCTGTAGTTTTACGTATCACGAAACCCTACACCCATTGTATTTATATTGAATATAAATTGTATATAACAATAATATCCTTATGTAAGTAAAAAAGGAAATAAAACTCTGATAATAAAGGAAACTTAATAAAGTAACTTAACAATTTTCTTCTTCCCTTGTCATTTATCAAGCGACTTCAATTGTCGACCTTTCCAGCAAATAACTTGAAATTTAACCCGAACCATGTAACAGCTGTTAACTGAAGGGTTTACTTCTAGATGAAAGGGATTGAATAGATATGCAAAGTGAAGAAGTGGAAGAAGGACATAATTCACGATTATAGTTCTTAATATACTCAACGATTATTAGCTGTATGTTTGTTCCCATTTATATGCTATCTAATGTATTCAAATAATGGAGTTCAACAGAGAAAATAGGCTGAGTATTCTTGAAATAGAACCCTCTCATAATTTAATCTAACATCCAGTGTCTAGTTTCTTATCTTATTTCTGGTTATCTAACTGAATCTATCTAATATAAGTTTGATAAGTTTGGAAGAAAGTCATTTCAAAGTCTGCTCAAGATATGTCTTCTTAAGAGCTCATAAAAAGGATTTCTCATTACTAACTATAGGTCAAGTGACATTATAGTTTGCTTAAACATAATTAACGACAATAGCTCTCTGCGCGCGGGCTGCTCTTAGAATTCTCTTTACCATCAAAACAGGGAATTCTATGTTAGAGCCACAGATGTTTACTGCTCAAACACCAAAGTAGCCAAGATGAGTGTCTAAAGCATATGGTTGATATAAACAATGTAATTGATGGAGAAATAATTGTGAAGTTGTAACATGACTTGGTTTGAGTCACTGTGGAAGCCCTAATGGTTTGTTAATAAGAGAACAGCAATTGTGTCATCTTTCTTTTATGAAAATTCTGTCTATGCTGTTCACTACCGTCCGTTGTTGGAAGCTGGGTCTTATCAGCGCAAAAGTGGAGTGGATATTAAATGCTTTTCCTGCATGCTCATTAATCTTTCTCAGTGGTCTACCTTATTATTAGTGCCTTCTTTACAAATATTATGATGTTGCATGGTAATGTTGAAATTGCATCAGTTGGACTCCAAACATAATTCTCTTCCTAATCTGCAACAAAACTTCTCCTTTTCCTTGCTTTATCTCTCCTATTAGGTCGCTTTTATGCATTTGAGAAGGCTCATAAGATGGACCCAACATCAGCTGGACGGGGTGTTCGCCAGTTTAAGACTTATCTCTTACTCAGGATTGAGAAGGTATCTTTCCTAGTTCACAAGGCCTCTTGGCCTGTTGTGGCGGCATTGCTGAATATGAAACATCAATGCAGTTCATTTACACATCATGTCACTAGCAGTGATGCATTTTGTCTTTTCATGCTGTGACGACTAAACTAACAAAAGTGACTCTGCTTGTTTGATCTGATGGCCGGAGACTGCATTTTCACATTTACTAAGTATCAAGATGTGAGAAAATCATGTTGAGCGATATTACCATGGATTTGCAGTTGTAGATTGTTTAAGTTGACTCAGACATAAACAAGGAGTATCCTATTAGACTGGATGTATACATAGGACAGTATCGGAAAATAAAAAAGAAGCTATACAATTTAGACATATGAATATATAAGAGATCAGCAAATTCAAGCAGAATATCACTCCACAGCTGACTTGTCAGCAATAGCAATCAGCTTTGGAAAACCTTTCTGTTTTCTCCAACTAGATCTTCCATGTTACGCATGATGGCACAGAGTTCCACGGTCTCTGTCAAAACCGACTGATATGCCTTCCGGCTTCCAATTGCATTTATTACAGTAAGGCATGACCCATGATATCCCTGCCAAAAGATCCAACGATGTAATGATTGCCAGCAACCAATGAATAAGCAGATGTACTAATTGTTTTTGCAGAGAAAACCAATTGACCGTTACAATTTTCCTAAGCTTCAGGTTGTCATTTTTCCTTATTGTTATCTAGAATCACAGTTCAGAATTGAAAAAAATTAAAATAGAAAAAAAAAGAATGGGCCTTTGATGGAGCTTTGGCATTCCTCTTGTGTCCATGGAAAGTGATTATGATATTCATACTCTTGAGAGGCCCATAATTAAATTCCACATCAATATTTTGTCCTTTGTAAGGCTTTATAAACCTTTATCATCCCATATCTTCTGCTTGGGAAATTGGTCTTTCAAAGAACGAAATGGGTCTCTTAATCTCCCATGCTTTTCAAGGGCTTCTTGATTTAGAACACCAGTGAAAACCAACTCTAATTTTTCAGATGGAGAGAAGCTAAAAGCTGCTTCTCTCTTTGCAATAGAGAACAAATATTAAAGATCTGTAGAAAAAGTTAATCATCACTCCAGACATCTATCAGGAATTTGGCCTTTGAATCTCTTCAACATCGAATGTGACAGGTTTAGAAATGAAGTTGTTGCATTGCAACCATTACTGATACACTTCCTAAGACTTATTCTCAAGTACTGCATGGTATTAGAGTTAACCAAGCCATATCTGAAATTGTGGGGGCTTCCATGGTCCCCTTGAGGAACTGTCCACGGTGATGCCCCAAGTGTATTTTGTTGTAATTCCCATACAATGTGTTGTAATGCGTAAATTCGTAAAATGAACAACCAAGACCTATTCATTTGGGATCTAACAGCTTCCAATTCTGGAAAATTGGTTCTTCAATGGACCATAGAGTATAGAAAGGCCCCTAAAACTGCATATACATAGAGTAGCAATCAGTGCTCGAGGGCTATCATTTTCGTCCGGAAAACTCCCTGACCACTTATCCAACAATCATAACCCACAGTTGCACCATTCCTGGTCCCTAGGCCACTCTTGTCCAAAGCATTACGGACTCAATGACTTGATCTGACTTCAGAGTTGCTCGACTTGTAGTTGGTTGATCTCTGAATCAGGGATTGAACCACTCAGACCAGAGTTTGTCAGAGTATTTGGTGCTTGATCCTTTGAGATCAATTTTTTTTTTTTACTGATATGTTATGTACTTCTATGTCTTCTCATTTGAAGTTTTCTTGGAAATCCTGACAAATCATATGATATTGAATATATTTAACCCAAATCTTGCAACTGGAAGGGCAACTCATGGGATGCCAACTTATAAATGACCTCATATGTTGGTGCCATTTATCATTCAATTTGAAGGTTAGAAAAAGGGAGGATGCAGGGGCATCATCCTAACAAGGCATTTGAATGTAAAGAGCATCTAAATGTCACTATACTTGCTGGCTTGAAATGTCTTTTATTTGTCTATGGGCTATGGTCTTGCTGTTGCTCCAATGCTGTTAGTCATATTGGCTGTTGATAATGATATTACATTCTCGTCATCAGTCACCTCGTTATAGTTTGTAAGGAATATTGTTTATATTATTTTCTTCCCATCTCCTCGTTTGTATTATGTGCACAATACGTCACAGAATTTAGCCTTGGTGGGGGAAAAACCAGCAGAGGGACGGGGTTGTAACTTTTATGCAAACTGTTTAATGTCTGACATTCTAATTCTGTAGGAAGAAGAAGAGACGCATTTTCAGCTTGCCAGAAATGATCCTAGAGAAATCCAGATGTATTACCAGAAGTTCTATGAAAACAATATCAAAGATGCCCAATACACCAAAAAGCCGTAAGGCTCTACTGTTATTTGATCGACTGCCAATGAATCTCTTCACTTTATTGATTCTTCTTTTTGCTGTTAACTCTTGAAGGGAAGAAATGGCAAAGATATATCAGATTGCTACAGTATTATATGATGTTTTGAAAACCGTGGTGCATCCCTCAAAGCTTGATGATCAGGTTCCAGTGAAAGAGTTTTAGTTTCCTAGCCTGCGTTCATCTTTGTGTTCTTCTCTGCGGCAAGCACTGAATAATGGTATCTGCAATTGGCTTTTGCTCTACAGACAAAAAAGTATGCTGAAGAAGTTGAGAGAAAAAGAGAGCAGTCCGTACACTATAACATTTTGCCATTACATGCAATTGGGGTTAAACCTGCAATTATGGAACTTCCTGAGGTAAATTTTCAATTTATGAAAGGTTTGCATTGGATTTTCTCAACAGTGGGCTGTATTACTCATCAAGTTTTATGAAAAGTCTAGATTAAGGCTGCCCTTCAGGCCATACGCAATGTGGAGAATCTTCCAATGCTCCGAGCTCATGGAGGGCCAAACGTTGAGGATGATAATTTGGTAATGCCAAAGGAAAGAAGCCAGTCCAACACTGATATACTTGATTGGCTTTCATCTGTTTTTGGGTTCCAGGTAAAACTTGTCTTGAATGTCCTATTATAATTTGAATCCACTATTGTGCCTTGATATTGTTTCGGGTCCTCCTTTAGCAAGCTGATTCTAGGGCTGTGCATAATCTCCGACCCCATAGTGGCCGAAAGTACTCTCACTTGTTTATATTGTACAAGAGAAAAGGTGGCTTATGCACCATTCACAATGATAAAGAAAATTTTTGTTGGTGCTCAAGTAATGCTGAAAATAGTAGAACGCAATTTCATAATTAAATGATGTCTAACAACCTTTACATGTGGCAAGTTTGGCCTACTACCAAATTTTGGGAAACCGGACCAGACTGGTCCATTTGAACTGGTCACTTGACAATGGGTGAGGCTCGACTACTTTTGGAAAGTAAAGGACATGTGGCTGAGCTGGGGTTTGAACCGCGCCCTGCCATTGATTTGAGCCCAGATCTTATCCAGCTGCACATGCAACTTATTTGTTTGGATAATTTTAGACCAAAAAAACTGAACCCCTTCAGAGAAAGAATGCCCACTGGTGTTGCGGAGACTGAATCCTCGATCTCTAAGAGCTAAAAGTGCACGCGCTCTGACCTAAATCAGTTGTGTGATTACTTCACCATATCACATATTTGACTCAGTTTTACTAATATGAACGGTTCAGATGATCTCACTGTCTATCTTGCGAATTGCCAACCTCTTGGTTTCACACCTGTTTGGTTTTGAAAACATTTCTAAGGACTTGAATCGCCTGAATTATCTGGCCCATTCCTTTGCAGTTGAATCATGATAAGTGGTTTCACAAACTTATATGTGAGAATTAGCAATCTAACATTTTGTTACACATTACAGTATGCTTCTGACAAAATTGTCTTGCTGAATGTATCCCTTGAAACATATGAACCTCGACATCCTAGTTTGGCCTAGGTTATTGACGTTGACATTGCAAATGACACTGGCAACGTTGGGCTTTAAATTTGATTTTGGCTAACTACAATGTCAAGCATCTTATGGCTTTTCTAGCATTTGTGTTTTGAATACACGAAGTAATAACATGTCTCATGTGGAAAGGTGCATTTTTACCTATATAGCGTAGTCAACACTATGTAGTGGACTTAGCCTTCCGTGGGTTCTCAAAGGTGAATAGAGTTTTATCACTTTTTGACCTTTCTAATTAGTTTCATAGGTCACCTTTGCTTTCTGGAATCTCTAATGAAGGAAATTATACATCATCTGACTAAATATGGATCCTCATCTTGTTGCTGAAGAAAGGAAATGTGGCAAATCAGAGGGAGCATTTAATTCTTTTACTTGCCAACATGGAGATAAGGGATAGACAAGATAACGATTTCACTGAGGTATGTACATCATTTATCTGCATAGGTTTATATAGAAATTCAGAGTTCACTTAAAAATGAGGTGTGATTGAATCTTGGACATATGCCTCCTGCAGTTGAATGATCACACTGTTGAGCAGCTGATGGAAAAAATTCTCAAGAACTATCGATCTTGGTGTAATTATCTTCAGAAGAAGCACAATCTTGAGTAAGCTTTTCTGCCCTACTATCACATAAATTTTTCATATGAAAATTGAGAAGGAACAATCACCATCTGATATGCCATGGGATAGCTGATTTGCAAGTCTGCTCAATGTTTTGGCAAACCACAATTTTTCCTCCAGGTTTCACCCAAATCGTGACAGACAACAGTTGCAACTTCTCTACATCGCTCTCTATCTTCTAATATGGGGTGAAGCTTCAAATGTTCGATTTATGCCAGAATGTCTCTGCTATATCTTTCACAGGGTGCGTACTATGGTTATCTCAATATCTATGTCCTTTCTAGTCATCCAATGGCACATATTATGTTTACTTGATGAATACAAGTCATCTCAAACATATTTAGAGTTTGCTATTAAAGGAAGAAATCTGCTTAATCAGCTAGAGTAAAAGCTGATTATGTTCCATCTAACTACTAGACAATTTTCTTTGGGATAATTGGGTCATTCAATGTGGTGCTTATCCATCATCGTGCCCAACTTCGATAATCTGTTCCTTGCTGAAGCAAAATCTGCTTAATCAGCCATGGAAATGAACCTGTCAAGAGCAAAATTGCAACCTTGGAAATTTTTGTTTGTATTTTAATCGCATTCTAATAACATGTCATCGATTTTCTTCTTGTTGATCACATCTTTGAATTGATGTATTACTTACTACTGGAGAAGAACGGGGCAGATCTTGCATTTTGATCAGCAAAGAAACCAAGTAGCTTTTCCTAAGTGTTGCAATTGAAAGTCAAGCCTATCTTTCTTGTGTATGATGCATTTACTAGTAAGTTTTTTTTCGTTGTTGATTATGTGATATTAACCTCCTCTTTGTCCAATGGAACAAGATGGCGGATGAAGTTTCTGTCATCTTGGATGGAGATGTTCATGCAGTTAGTGGAGATATATGTAAATCGGCAGCACCTGATGACGAGTCATTTTTGAGGGATGTAATAACCCCTTTCTACGAGGTCCTTCGCAAGGTACATTCGTTCTCAGTTGATGCCTCAAATTCTTGTTTGCCATGTGGAGATCTGAAAATTGAGTAACATGGTTAAAGGAAGCTAAGAGAAACAAAGGAGGCAAGGCAAGCCATTCAAGATGGAGAAATTATGATGACCTGAACGAGTACTTCTGGTAAGATCTTTTGAGTATGAATAGCTTTATGACTCTGGCAGAAGCAAGTCAGTTGATTCACATTTCAATTTCCTCAGGTCCGACAAGTGTTTTGATCTAGGGTGGCCATTGAATACGAAAGCTGATTTCTTTGTGCAACCAGACGATCCTCCGCCTGCAAATGCAGTATTTCTTGCTCTCCCTCTGCGCGTGCACGCGCAGCTCTTTGTGTCAATTCTTTGTCCAACTTATGGCCATGGGAGATTAGATGCCACCCAATTTTGTGACTCTTCATTGTCTAGAAATGTATATAAATGACTTAAAAGTTAACTAAGGAAAATGTTAGCAGAAACCACTTTCCCTTTTGGTTAACCCGTTAGACAAGTGTCACGGGCCGATCGATTGGGATCGTGACCGTGCGGCGACTCGGGCGAATTTGGGGTAGGTCGACTTTCTTTAGGCCCGTGACACAAGGCAATGATAATTGGCCAAGCAGTCAAGCTTTCGAAGAACTTTTTTTTTCTGGAACCTTGGCTTTGTTTAGCAGCGCGCTTGATACCTTTGTCCTCAGATTTTGTCCCCCTTTTCCCATTTCTTAAAAGGTTAGCTCAGGAAAGTGACTACATCTCCAGGCCAGATTATGACCATTCAGCAATAAGCATTGCTTAACTCCTTTAAGCACTGGTTCTGTGTCCTTTCCGTTTCCGAAAGGGCAGCACGGCATTTTTAGAATTTAGAATGCTTGTCTGATAGGAATCCCTGTATATTTGATCAAATTGACATTAAAAAAAAAAAAAAATCTCTACATAGATTTTAGTAGCTCCTTCTCTCCATTGACCGGGTGAATTTGAAAATTATAGTTCAGGAGAGTGATTGCATCTCTACTCTAGTTTATGGGCATTCATCGATAGGCACTGTTGACTTCTTTAAGCACTGGTTCTGTGCTTTAAACTCCTAATTTTAAAAGGGGAACATAGCATCGTCAGAATATAACATGCTTGTTTGATTCGAATGCATATGTAGTGATGAACCTCTAAATAGATTTTAGGAGCTTCTTCTCTCCAGTGAAATAGTGAATTCCGAAATTATAAAGTCTGAGCACATTTTGCACTTCAGTGTGCTCCATACGTCTCTATCTTTTGCTTTTTTGGCACTGTAGCTATCAGGAGCAGTCTTACTATTGCGAATAGTAAGCTAGCTTCTTTGACAATGTACATGGATATAATGGCTGATTAAGATTATTCAATTCACGACGTTTTTCTAAAAAAAAAATCTAAAAGTTTCATGGTTTAGCAAATCATATGAGGAAATCGAACAATTAGGGGATGGAACACAACGAAATACTACAAATTGATCCTTTTCTCAGATTGGCATGTCTGTGAACCCATGTTGATCCTGATCAATAAAAAGAAAGAACCCATAGTGATGTATATACTTTACATTATTGCAGCATGTCAGTCAGGGTACTACCAGGAAGACGCCACCCAAAACTAATTTTGTGGAAGTTCGTACCTTTTTGCACCTCTACCGAAGTTTCGATCGGATGTGGATATTCTTTATATTGGCATTCCAGGTAGCCTTGATGTTGAGCAGCATTATGTTGTAGACTTTCTCTGCAAGAAATTAAACGAGCTCCATTTTCTTGGTTTAGGCCATGGTAATTGTTGCATGGACTCCTTCTGGGTCCATCACTGCTCTGTTCGACAAGCATGTTTTCAGACAAGTTTTGACCATCTTCATAACTCATGCTTTCCTGAACTTTCTGAGGGGTATGGTGATGTTTACTTTATGTATCTTTTCCAATTATTATTATAGACTCGATGTGCTAATTTACGCTACATATAAAATTAGACTAGACATTAGCCAGCACTTTGTGCGGGATAACCACGACATGATAAAAATCATGTTTAATTGAAATATCAAGAAAATGACCAATATTAAAGTTGACCTAAGTTAAACAGAAATGTGTGGAACTCACTACTATATAATATGTCCAAGACGTAGTTAGAGGCAATCTTATTATTGAGGAAAAAGGTGGGAGTAGGACAAATTCTTTAATATGAAGACCTAGCAATTCATTTGTCCTGTAACGTAGATACACACCAATAAAGATACCTCTACATCACATATGGACATTGACAAAACATAAATATCTCGATGCAGTGGTGGGCATTTACAACAGGGAAAAAATATTAGAAACAAATGGAGTGATAATTAAATGAATAAGACTAAAGAAGATATGTATTTAAGGATGTAAATGAGACTAAAAAAATTAATATCAGGGGGAGGCAAAAATGGGAAGGAAAAGTTCGGACAAGCTTTCATAATCTTTTCTCATCGTGTATGGGGTTATCAAGCCCATCCATTTATACAAGCCACAACTTAGTAAATTGAAAAACAAGCAGATACACGTTAGATAAATACAAATAATTAGAAAAAAAATGAGGCACACAAATCTTTCTCTTCTTTCGCAAAAATGTTGTTTTGGTGCCACGTATGACCTGCAGTAGAGCATAGGTTCACAATGCAAAAAGAAAGAACACTTAAATCAAAAATCACTAGTCAAATGTGACTGGCATTTTAATGAGACGAAGTAATTTGAATATCCTATCTTTTGTAATAGTACATGAAAAAAATACCAACATTTCCTTTGCCAGAAAAAAATATCATATTCAAATTCATATTTCTCAAATTGAGAAGAGGGATAATGTCACGCTTGATGCATTCAAAAGGGGACAATACATTGTCATGATTAATGTGGGTGCGTATCATAGACATGCTTCGGCATCTCCGGTGGGCATCATACATTACCTTGAATCATATTCTTTATGATTTAGAATGTAAATTTTCATTGACATAAAGTTTTAGGAGCTAATTCATATCAAATTTATTTTTGCAGAATATAAAGTATATAGAAAAGAATGGGAGTACCTTTGACCGTTTGTAGAGTAATTTCCTGTTTGATGCCTCTCCAATCTATATCATCTCCTACAAAACTGCATGAGAAACGGAAGAATTAAAATAATCAAGAGAGAAACAGAATAAGCCCAATATATAAGAGGGATTAATATGTCTGTAACTGAAAATTTGTAATAGATAGTGTAAGAAACAAGAAAAGATGGGTAGAATACTCACATAATTGTGTAACATTTGAGGGAATCTCCATTCCAACAGGCCATGAGAGTCATCGAGCAGAATTCAAGAAGGTATTTTCGGAGTAATATGAAGAAAGAAGATAATGGTCCACTTCTTTATGAAAGAATTTATTATGTGGGCAAGTCTATTTGGAAATTATGAGTCAACAAATATTAATATCTTATAACAGGAAAGCTAGTGCTTGTGTAGTTGCATGTGCAATATTCTGAAAACTTCATTATATTGCAATCTACATATCATTAGGACTTTCCAAAACTAGTTGAGCCTTAGGAACGAGAATATTTGCTTAGCCTTGCAGCCTTCTTTATGGAGAAGGCGGCAAATCCAATTGTTGTGATAAGGAGAAGGCATTTCCAGCTATCTCAAGTTTTGTCTGTCAATCTTAGAGGCAATCCTTAGGAAAGACCTTGTTGTAATATATCTCTATAATTACTGTGTAATATGTTATCCTGGACCCATTATGACTGTCAGTGCTAGTATGAATGTCTAGAGGGGGATGGATAGGTGTGAAGACAATTTTTCGTAAGGAACAGTAGAAATATTTTTCTTTTGAAACTGAGTTTGAAGAATAATAGACTTTTGAAACTGAGTTTGAAGAATAACAGACTTTGAGCGAATTCAGACTTTAGCAATTGAATAGAACTACGAACAAAATAAAAGAGTTCGGGGAAAAGAATAAGAATACAAAGTTTATAGTGGTTTGGCTTAGATCAAACTTACGTTCACTTTCCCATGCTGACAGCCTTCTCGCTAGATTCCATTATGCGATCAACAAGAGATTACAATTTTGAGTCCAAACACTCAGTGGTAGATCACACTATCTCACTGAGTTACTCTTTTGGTATTTCTCGTGAGCTTACCAAAGACAAGTGTATGATTGAAGGTCGCTCAGATTTTGGAATTATAAATTCTACATCCCGTCTCTTACTTGCTCATCGGTTCTTGGTCTTCTTAAATACTCCTCCACTTCCAAACTAGTCGTTGGACAGTATCTTAGAGAATCGTCTTCCAATCTACCCATTGGACAGATCTGTATCAAGAAGATTTAGTAGCTGTTGAGTGACAGAGGTAGAATCCCAAATTGATTTTGATCGCCCATACAAACAGAATCTTGGTTTCCATAAATAAAGTTTCTTTGTATGGAAAGTTCTTGTCTTCAATATCCAATTGTTAATCAATTAAATTGAGTCAATCAAATCTATCTTGATGTAGAATCAAAATCAGATCACTAGCAGTTATATGTTTGGGGCTTGTGTTACGTTCTGTCAAGTTATTTCGTTTTGAACATGCTTCGTTTTGAATCTGCTACGTTCTAAACTTGTGTCTCGTTTTGGATGTAAAGTTTGAGAGTGTTTTGTTGAAAGTAAAGTCTGAGTGTCTTCAGACTTTGACACAAAGTCTGGAAGTCTTCAGACTTTGACATAGAACTCTGAAATTACTATACAATCTGAACATAAGTCTGAACATATTCTGCTTTCGAATAGATTTAGCCTTAAGGTCTAGACACAATTTGAATAAATTCAGCTCTAGCATAGAGTCTGTCTTCTGGTTCTCCCAAGTATAAACCTTGATAAAATCATTTACACATTTTATCATCTGCATAGTTTATTACTCAACAATTAAACACGTTAGTAGCTTTTGATTTATTTTGTCATCTTCAAAACATCAAAAGGATTTCCCTAACAATGACTACTTGCATATGTATTGGCAAATTTTATAAGAGCCACTTAGCATAAAATCATTACTGACACCGCCTTCTTCCTTTCCTCTCTGCAGCAAGTCTGGATATAATTCTAAGTCTAAATGCCTGGAAAAGCATGAGATATACACAGATTCTCCGATACATTCTGAAATTTGTAATGGCAGCTGTTTGGGCTGTGGTTTTGCCAATTAGTTACTCTAGTTTAGTGCGGTACTCAACAGGAGTCCTGAAATTTTTCAGCACCTGGGGTCAAGATTGGAGGAACCAGTCATTCTTTTATTATGCCATTGCAATTTATATGATTCCAAATGTCTTAGCTGCTATACTTTTCTTTGTTCCTTACTTAAGGAGAACCACGGAGCATTCTAGGATGTTCCCTATTACTGTTCTTGTGTGGTGGGCTCAGGCAAGTAGATGGATTGGACTTTGCTAATCACTTGTTTGTATTATCTTGTTTCCTTCCCCTGAATTGTATGTTCCCACTATGCAGCCGAAGCTTTATGTGGGGAGAGGCATGCATGAGGACATTTTTTCTTTGCTGAAGTAAGAAGATAATTGCTCTGATTAATATGTTGTCTATTTATGCTTTGATTGGTGTTAATTTTAAAAACAAATGTTTGCTATGTCAGCACTGTCTTCTTTTTCTTATTTTCAAGGATGAACCTTTGTGGCTAGTTCTTGAGTTTGTGCTTAAGTGCGGTATTTGGACATAGACCCATCCCCCTAAGTAAAAAGATACGCACTGCTTTACATTTTATATGAGTGACTTTGCTAATCGTACATTGTTTTGTTTGTGTCTTAGGTACACCATGTTTTGGATCACGGTGCTTGTCTGCAAGCTGGCTTTCAGCTACTATGTTGAGGTGTTATCATCTTTTATAAAGTTATAGTTGTTTGGATTATGTGGGGTTTGCTTTTCCTTACTGCTGAAATTGGGGATTTCTTGTGTTTACTACTGGTACATTACAGTTGGAGCAACTTCGCATAACTAAAACCAAATAAATGTGTATGCTATTATTATCGTTCTTTCTACTTAAAGATCATATAAGTTCTATAACTTCTGGCTTTGTTATCTCAGTAAAAATGAACAGTGAAACTTGCTTGAAGAAAATTGATGCAGTTGAGCTAGAATCAATTTTCTTATCACACATTATTTAACCTTTCTAATCTTAAAATTTTAGTGTAGAATACCCAAATAATCACCTCAAAGAGGTTACATATTGGAGAGATACCCACATGATGGAAGTACTGGCAATCTTGTCCTCATGGATGATGCTGCTGTCCTCGAGAATAAGTGATGATAAATTTAATATGACATTTTGAGTTGAAGGACGACATAGATGGAAGAATAGGAGATGAATAAATCTTGAATAATCACATACAGGGAGATGTAAGTACATAAGTGTGTTAACTAATTTGCAAGTCCTGCTCCGAAGCTATATAAACATTAATGTGTCGTCTAGAAATTCATATTAGTTGCTTGCTGAAAGAGGTTCGAAGTCTTGTTTCAAGGCTTGCATTGTTGGTGGAATAACTGAGTGTTGCCTCGATACTCTGTCAAGATAATTTTGAGCATGTCCATACAGTAAAGGGAAATTTTATCCAGTCAGTTGATTGTGGGGTCGTTGTTTGTCGAGCTTTTGTGATTGTGGATGTTGTTAGCTTTAGTGGTTCAGGAGATGTAGCTACTCTGCAGCATTCTGCTCTCCACTTTCTCCTTAAAAGATTCAAACGTGTATTTTGTGCGTAGATTCTGCCACTTGTTGGACCAACACAATCAATCTTGGAAATGCATCTGGATAATTATCAATGGCACGAGTTTTTTCCTCATTGTAAGTTTTTTTCTTTTTTGCTCTTGTGGTGTTTCTAGTTTTTTCTAACTGGAGGAAAAAGCCTGTGCTAATATTCATCTGCAGCTGCAGTGGCACATAACATTGGAGTTGTTATTGCAATATGGGCCCCTATAGTTCTTGTAAGCAGACTGGGTAGTTTTGTCATGATCCCTTGCGGTATGCCGTATGTGATGACACTATGCCCTGTGTGATATGTTCTCAGGTCTATTTTATGGATACACAAATTTGGTATGCCATATTCTCTAGTCTTTTTGGCAGCATTCATGGTGCTTTTAGCCATTTAGGCGAGGTGAGTGACAATTCTTTCTTCCTGCAAAAATTGGAAATATGCCTGAAGCATTTCCAATTTTCATGACACAGACAGTTTAGCTCTTAGGTTTATGCTTAAGGATACTATATACTTCTCCTTGCTTATGATACCTTCTTGCTTTTCTTAAGATACGAACACTAGGGATGTTGCGGTTCAGATTTCACACCATGCCCAAAGCTTTTAGTGAACTTCTTTTGCCATCATCATCATCATCATTGGATGCTAAGAAAGCCAGGAGGAGGCAACAGGTATATCCAACTGTTGGTGGATCTAATGTTCCATGTTTATTCATAGAATCTTTATTCAATAAGTTCCTTTTTTGTTGGCCACTTCATAGATTTAAGGGTGGCATTTCTTATAAAATCATGCTTATGATGCGTTTCTACTTTTCCATGGTAGGATGAAGCCATACTGAGGAAAAATATTGCAAACTTTTCAGGAATGTGGAACAAATTTATTCAGACTATGAGAGAGGAAGACCTAATTAGCGACAGGTATAATTAGGAATTAATTCCACTTCCTCAATTTTAGCTTCAGTCTTCTGCCTCAAACGGATATTCTGACACTTCCATTGGCCGATTAATCCAGAGAAAGAGATTTGCTCCTTGTACCATTTTCTTCAATTGATGTCTCTGTTGTGCAATGGCCTCCTTTTCTGCTTGCTGGCAAGGTATGCATAGTTTCACAAGTTGATTTCTACTCATCTATTTGCTCTAATTCAGGCTTCTTGTCATTATTCTTTCATACAAAAGATTCCGATAGCAGTAGACATGGCAAAAGATTTTAAGGGCAAGGTGGATGATGAATTGTTTAAGAGGATAAAGAACGATCCTTATATGCTGTCAGCAGTGATTGACTGTTATGAGACTCTCCGGGACATCATATATGGCCTCCTGGAAAATGAAGCTGACAGAGTGTAAGTGAGAAAACTTACATTTACTTTAGCCTGTAACTCCATATTTAATATGTCGTATCATACTGGTGGCAATTTTTCTTCTGTTAAGGCTATGAGAAACCATGCTTTTCTCAATTTTTACAGAATCATAAGTGAAATCTCCACTGAAGTAGACAGGAGCATACGAGACTGCAGATTTTTGCATGAATTTAAAACAAGTGAATTGCCTTTGCTCAGTACTAAGTTGGAGAAATTCTTGACCATCTTGGTAAGTGTTTTTGTCGCCTATATCTAACTTCAGTTTTAATCTCAATAAATACATGAATATAAAATTATTCTTGGAGGACTGACCGTTGAATCATTTTCTCTTCTTCCCTCCAATTGGCTCAGTTTCAAGAATATCTCACTTCTTAACATCTTTTGTTATTTTGGCAGCTATTTGAGCATGACGACCCAACAGTGTACAAATCCCAGATAGTCAATGTCCTCCAAGACATCATGGAGATAATTATCGAAAATGTCATGGAGAATGGGCATGAGTAAGTTCTGACAAACATGCTCGTTTCTGTTGGTGCAAATGTTTGTGTCCTTGACTGTGCCGCTCGTAGGATCCTGGAAAAAGCAGAGATTCATGCCCCCCCCCATACGAAAAATGATAGAAAGGAGCAGATGTTTGAGAAGATCAACATTGGCTTGGTACAACACAAATTCTACAGAGAGAAGGTGTGCTTGACTCATTTTCGTTTGAGAAACCACAAATAAGTACGTAGTAAGTAAAATCTCATTCTTTGACTTCTAGGTCGTTCGGCTCCATTTACTTCTGACAGTCCGGGAATCTTCCATCAACGTGCCTTCAAACTTGGAAGCTCGTCGACGCATCACTTTTTTTGCTAATTCTTTATTCATGAAAATGCCAGGTGCTCCGACAGTGCGCAAAATGCTGCCCTTTAGGTCTGTTTTTTCATGAATAAATACTATGCTTCATTGAAAGAGACAACCTTGTTTGTTCAATTCAGTTGCTGGAAATCGCATTGTTTATAATTTAGTCTCATTGATAATAAATGATGATAGAATTATTTGGTTTTGCAATAGATGGAGTTTTTGTGCAGTATATTACACTGCTGCCATTATAGATTAAAAAAGAAAGTTGAAAATGCAATCACTATTCATGCAGTGTTTTTGCTACTTATTGGCATAGTTAAAAAAGCATCATGTGACATTTCTCATTTTATCTTCTAAAAATGCGTAGTTGTTTTAAGGTGAAATCATGTTCGTGCTTATAGATAATTTATAGATAAATTGACGACTCGAAAAGACTAGATATGACCATATACAAATTTTTAATTGATGGTGATGCTACATTTCAATCATGTATGACTACTGAATGAGAAATGAAATAAAAATTAAATGGATCTATTTAGTTTTATTAGCTATTTTATCAAAGCACATCCAGTTTAATTAATTACTCATGGTAATAAAGAGATATCCTAGGTTTGACTTGGTGGCATTATGATATTTTCTCTAATTAAAGGTTATAGAGATTGAAGCTCCTCAACCTTCAAGCTCTATTTTACCATTTTTCAGTATATATGTATGTGCGCATATGCATATTGTTTAATAGATACCTATTTATCATTTTCTTTTGGGCTCTCCTCTGCTTTTACGTCTTGGTCAGTGTCTTGACTCCATATTACAAAGAAGATGTCCTCTATTCCACCGACGATCTTAATAGGGAAAACGAGGATGGAATCACAATTCTGTTCTACCTGCAGAAGATCTATCCAGGCAAGTTTGCCCTTTGGTATGTTATGATTCACTTGTTCACTTGATACAATTTGACTGATTCCTTGTGCCATGCAATCTAGACGAGTGGACCAATTTTAATGAACGGATAAAAGATCCAAGATCTGGAAAAGTAGACATGGAACAGGAGACACGTTTTTGGGTCTCTTACAGAGGCCAGACTCTGGCTAGGACAGGTTAAGAATTTATATATCTGGAAGCATATACTATGCTTGTAAGTCATATTTATTCTTGCTTTGCGACTGTTCTTACTATGTGCATTTGCTGCTAGTGAGAGGGATGATGTACTACAGGGAAGCTCTAGAACTTCAATGCCATCTTGAATTAGCTGGAGATAACGGTTAGTCATCCAACATGAAAGAAAGAATTGCAGATTTACAGCTTTTGATTTGTCCTTGTTTGAAAGTTGCTATAAGAAGTGGCATCCATTTACTAATCAAGACTCAATGTCTCTGTTGCAGCTCTAAATAATGATAATGACAAGGCAATCACAGAATTTGCACAAGCTCTGGCTGATTTGAAGTTCACCTATGTTGTCTCTTGCCAAGTTTATGGGAATCAAAAGAAGTCCAGTGATGTTAGAGAGAGAAGCTGTTACAGTAACGTGTTGAGCCTTATGTTGAAGTAAGTTTTAAGGATGTCACTTCAATAGTAATCAACAGAAAGTTCCAAAGTGGCTGATGGATATCAATGATACTAAAATATTCTAGGTATCCTTCTCTACGGGTTGCTTACATGGACGAAAGAGAGGAGACGGTGAATGGGAAATCTCAGAAGTGTTGGTACTCTGTTCTTGTGAAGGGAGGTGATACACTTGATGAGGTAAGTTAGAATTTAGTCTTCCTCATGGTCGAATATTAGGTATCAAGTGGGGTAGAGATCAATTCGCTTGTTGGGTATAATCTATATGACTCCTCTAATCTTTGCTTCTTGCTTTGGCTATTGTTTGATTCTACATCTTTGGTTTTCTAGTTAGAACGCTGTATAATTTTCTTAGTCTGTGCAATTGGCTGTAGGGCATTAATTTAAATAATAATCTGAGGCACACCTAAAGCTAATATGCGAATATATGGCGAATGCTGTTGGCACGTTCCTGCACTTTCTGTCAAAGCATTCCATGTCTTTTGTTTATAGGGTTTGTTTGGGTTTCATATATATGTACTCTTTCCCAACCTAACAGCTTTAACTTTCGGGTGGAAATTTCTAACATGCTCTGCCCTAGGTCTTTTATCGTGTGTGGGGCTCCTTCTTTGTTAATTCTATGTATTGTTAAACAACTTCTTAGAAAAAAACAATATCTTCAAGTAAGATTATCTAACATTTTTAAATCAGAGTGTTTGAAAAATTTTCCAGACCCTTCAATCAACATCCATTTTCATCAGAAGTTTACATTTTCCTATTTTCTTCTTGCTGAGTTTATTGGTACTTCCAAAGTTGATTTATTGTTCTTCAACTGAAAATCCTGCTCATTCTAACAATTGGAAAATTTCATTCATAACAGTCTTATACCCCCAAAATATATTCTTCTGTCAATGGTTAATTCTTTCTAATTTCAAAATGTGATGGTTTTACCTCATCGTTTTCTTCACATAATGCTGTCATGGGGCTGAAGGACTAATTCCTGTCTACCTTTTGCACCGACTCGAATTTTGGAGATTTTGGGAAGCTACTCTACTGTCTTCCATCTACTTTCTGTTCGTTTATTACTGAAGCCTAGGGAATTATAGCTGGAGAGGGCTATCTACTAGTAGAGCTAAATTAAAGTGGCCTTGTTTGCAAATTTTGGAAATGCTTAGCCCAGTAATTGACTTCTGGTAATTTTTCTCACACGGTGATGTATGTCAATTTGACTGAATTTCAATGATAAACCTTTTTCGCAGCCTGAACATGTTTGACAATTGAAATAAGCAACTAGTCACCTTTTAAATTAACTAGTTTCGGTATGCATGATGATGTTTGTTGAAGTCAAGCAACTATAGTGTCTAAAATGCAGTTGTTTACATTTCATCTCAGAAGAATGAATTCATTTGATCAATTACTTCTATCGTGAAGAAAATTTAGTGAAATATAAGCTCTTTGTCAAGCCTATTTAGAAGTCCGTCCGTCAATTATTTGAGAGGAGTTCCTATCGGGAGCTATTGGTCTACCTTAAAGAAGCAACTATCTTGGATGTATTAATGGGAATTATGTCAGTATTCAATATGTCAATCAGTCCAATAACGATATCAACCTTTTAAGAAGTACATGACTTGGAACATTTACTTTTCTCTTCTAATGAAAGGATACAAATTTCAATATGGTGGCCACATTTCTGAGTAACAAGGATGTGGTGCAATCTTGATTGGTGGGATTTCTGCTGACCTGGAAATGGATAATCTATTTAATTTGTAGGAAATATACCGTATCAAGCTTCCAGGCCCTCCGACGGAAATTGGTGAAGGAAAACCAGAAAATCAAAATCATGCTATCATCTTTACTCGTGGGGAGGCACTCCAGACTATAGACATGAATCAGGTAGCTTTGTTATGTCTTTTCATTGAATATGCAGGAGGATAAAGTATCTCAGTTTTTTTCGTTTTTCCTTTCCTTACTTCTAGGATAACTACTTTGAAGAAGCTTTCAAGATGAGAAATGTATTGGAGGAATTCCGAAGGGATTGTCCCGGGCAGAGAGAACCTACTATTTTGGGCCTGCGGGAGCACATTTTTACCGGAAGGTAAATCTTGGAATACATATATGTGCAGAAAATTTCTTTTATTTGCCGCTTTATCCACTTCAAAGGATCTGGTTTGAAAGAGGTCAGAGCAGATTCGTCCAATGTGAATGGTTAGATCATTGTTTTTTTCACTTTTTTTTTTACAGTGTTTTGTCACTTGCTTGGTTCGTGTCCAACCAGCAGGCCAGCTTTGTCACTATCAGCCAACGAATATTGGCAAATCCCCTAAGGTAAGCCAAGAATTTGTGGCTTTATGCATTTCTGTCAACTCGATCTTTGCAGCCCCGGGGTCCACGTCTATTTTTCTTTTCTTAATATTTATCTTTGGGCGAAAGGCAGATTTTCTCATAAAACCTGAAATTTGTGTAGGACTATGTTATTTGTGCTTTCTTGAGCCGGAACATAAAGATTCCGATACTCTTTTCCTTGGCATTTACATGTCTACATCATTTACTGATGTGAGAGACATCTCAGTGGACTTGTACGAATTCTTCTTTGTTTCTTAGAGAAGCTCGAAAACTTTCAGTGACTTCCACAATTACAGTTAGGGCATTGCATTAGTATAGCAGAAAAAACTTTTGGATCAAGAGCGTGGTCCTTGAAAACAATGGGAATATTTATGATTATAATTCTATAGTTTTTGGGATTGTTTCTAGCCACTGTGTGAGTATAATTTTAGCAAATACGGGAAACCACAGTGTGGCAGGTTTCGTAATTTTGCATGATTGTATTATAAATTCAACATCTTTAAACAAAAATTGATTCATTTTGGGCTCTTAAGAAAAGTTTTCTGAAAGTGCTTGCAGACAATCTTGTGCCATGGACGGGAAAAAGGTCTCATATATTGATAAAGTTGACAACTTCCTATTAATTAGCCCTATCGATTATGGAATTATTACTTACCACTATAAATTAAGGACTATAATGCAGCTACATACATATTCAGAAATAAGTGATGGCAAAGATTTCAATATGCAAGGGATTGTTTGTTATCTATGCATGTGAAGCAAAAAGTTTTCTTGATTTAAAGCGAGATTCACATTGTAGAATGAGTGCACATGGACATGTGGACTTTTTCTTGTATCTTATAACATCCCACATAACTCTAATATATAAGTTTGCTTTCGTGTGATATAACTGTGAACATTGTACAGTATAACCATTAACCTAACAAACACTTCACCTTTATTTTAGTAGAACGTCACTTAAAATCTTCACCTTTCGTTATTTCTAATAGATTTGATAATCCCTCTTTGTGTAAGCTTTTGTAGCATTTAGGTGGGATTGATGCTGTCATACAAAATTCTTTGTACCTCAAGAACTTCAGTGTAGGAGCTGTTGGAACCTGTGTCTATAGGAAATGATAAGATATATCTGGAGGCTAATCAATGCGAAAATTGGCTTTGGAAGTGTCCTGGAAAGTGTGTAGTAAATGGACTAATGTCCTCAACTTCATGTTGGTATCTTCAACAAAAGAAAGAAGGGAGGAAGATGTTGAGAGAAAAGAACTGAATTGAATGCTTGGTTAAGTTGATGTGACCCCAAGCTATCTATTTATAATAAAGCCAAAAGACCAAAGTTATAATATCACTCTTATTGCCGCCATACATAAAATAATAAAGGAAATAGAGAAATATGCCTCCATCAGTCAAATACCCTCAACGGAAGAACATTGATTCGTTGTTCGTATCTCAAACAAAAGGAAGAAGGAACGAAGAAATTAGGTATGCACAGTCTGAGTTCTATACTGAATAAGATGTGCCAATCTGATGTTTTTGGTAATCACTAATCCATTTCTGTGTGCACTCACACTTCAGGTGATAACTATCTATTCATTCATAGCAAAACTCTAATTCAAATTAACTCAGAGCATAGATTAGCATGATCCAAGAATGATCTAAAGGCTATTGTGTTTCTCATTCTCTTGTTGCAGGGTCCGTTTCCATTATGGCCATCCTGATATATTTGACAGGATATTCCACATAACACGGGGCGGCATAAGCAAAGCTTCAAGAACAATCAACTTGAGTGAAGATAATTTTTCTGGTAACCCTAACATTTTTATATGATATTTCACAGGGACAGAATCTGACCATGTCTTGCTGCAGGGTTTAATTCAACTCTTCGGGAGGGTTCTATAACACATCATGAGTATATCCAAGTGGGAAAAGGGCGAGATGTAGGCATGAACCAGATATCCCTTTTTGAGGCCAAGGTTGCAATTGGAAATGGTGAGCAGACACTTAGTCGTGACGTTTATCGGCTCGGGCAGCGATTTGACTTCTACAGAATGCTGTCATTCTATTTTACAACTGTTGGTTTCTACTTCAGCAGTATGGTAAACCAACCACTCCTCTACTTGTTTTGCAGCAACTCTCCTAATTCTTTCAAAATTGGGATAAAAAGGATGATGGAACTTTTGGTTCATAGTCTGTATTCGCAGTTCCTTTTCACATGGTAAAATGCTTGGTAATTAAAGCAGTAATATTTTGTGAATCTTTGGGGTTATTCTAGTTCCAGTCTGTCTTTGAGAGTCAAGACAATTAATGGAGTGGTTCCTTAACAAAGGGTCATAGCTCCCTCTTGGGCGTCTAGTTCTGATGGGTGATCAATGAGTAAGTCATTTCCACTTTGGTTATGAGATGGTACAAAAATATCAGTTTGGTTAAATCTGTTCCAAGATTTGGCATAGTACATCATTTTGCGGGGCTGTAATTTATCAATTTCCATGGATGGAGATGGGGGGAATTATGTTGGTTGGTAGCTAATTAGACTTCTATCTCATTCTTTTTCTTCTGAATCTTGTATTGATAACTCATGGTAACTTACTTTTTTACTGCTTTGGACTTGTTTCATTCAGGTTACCGTGCTTGCAGTGTATGTTTTCTTGTATGGACGGTTGTACATGGTTATGAGTGGGTTGGAAATGGAGATTCTTCAAAATCCTAGCATACGTCAGACAAAGGCCCTTGAAGAGGCCTTGGCCAGCCAGTCTGTCTTTCAGTTAGTGTTAGTACTGATGCTGCCCATGTTCATGGAAACTGGCCTGGAAAAAGGGTTTCAGACTGCCCTCGGTGATTTTGTCATTATGCAGCTGCAGCTAGCTTCCGTGTTTTTCACATTTCAACTTGGAACAAAGGCTCATTTTTATGGAAGAACAATCCTACATGGAGGATCCAGATATCGAGCAACGGGGCGTGGGTTTGTTGTTTTTCATGCAAAATTCAGTGACAATTACAGGCTTTATTCACGAAGTCACTTTGTGAAAGGGCTGGAGCTGTTTATTCTGTTGATTGTCTATGAAGTTTATAGGGAGTCATACCGCAATTCAAATCTCTACTTGTCCATCGCTTTCTCCTTGTGGTTTTTGGTTGGTTCATGGTTGTTTGCACCATTCATATTCAATCCGTCTGGTTTTGACTGGCAAAAGACTGTAGATGATTGGGCAGACTGGAAGAGGTGGATGGGTAATCGTGGTGGAATTGGGATACAATCTGATAAAAGTTGGGAATCATGGTGGGAGGAAGAACAGGAACACCTGAAGCACACAAACATGAGGGGAAGAATCCTTGAGATAATACTTGCATTTCGCTTCTTTATTTACCAGTATGGGATTGTGTACCATCTTCAAATAGTTCGCCACAGCAAGAGTATACTGGTAATCTATAAATTTCACTGCACTTTTCTCTTTCCTCCTCCTGTTGCTGATTTGTTCTCACAGTATCATTCTCTAAGGCACTTCTTTACTTCTGTAGATTTATGGAATTTCTTGGGTGGTGTTGCTAACCACTCTGCTAGTTTTAAAGGTACGCAGTATGATATATGAAGGTTTTGTTCCTAGATCTGCATCTTAGCCACACGCATTACCATGAGTAAACTCCTGTTGATCATTATTATTTTCAGCTGCTTTTCTGTTACCTTATTTAAATCAAATCGCAACAATTGTGTCCTTCTTTGCAAATAATTATTGCCTTAATGTTTTCAGATGGTATCCCTGGGAAGACGGAGATTCAGTGCAGACTTCCCGCTCATGTTTAGGATCCTGAAAGCACTTCTTTTCCTTGGATTCGTGTCAGTTATGACAATCTTATTAGTCGTGCATAGAATCGTTGTATCTGATATATTTGCTGCTGTCCTTACGTTTTTACCTACCTGCTGGGCTCTCATTCTGGTAAGTCTGGACTAGTGCAATCTTAAAAGAAGCTTTATGTATCAAGTGGGTTGTTCTCGACTTGCCCGAGTCAAAACTAACTCATTGTGCACGAAGCACTCCACGCGCTTTCTATAGGACCGCAAAACTAATGAGATAGATCTTCTCTTGCTCTCGACAGATTGGGCAAGCATGCAGGCCGTTGCTTAAATGGTTCGGACTCTGGGATTCGTTGAAGGAGCTGGCGAGGGTGTACGAATACACAATGGGGTTGTTGCTGTTCATGCCGATCGCGGTTCTGTCGTGGTTCCCCTTCGTTTCGGAGTTCCAAACCCGGCTCCTCTTCAACCAAGCATTCAGCAGAGGCCTTCAGATTTCGATGATTCTGGCCGGAAGGAAAGAGAAGACAGCATAAGGCCCCCTTATTAGGATGGGAGCTCAGATAGCTCACGTCCCTCGCTACTGTCCTTCAGATGTGATTTTCCCCGTCCTTGGTGCTGCATGAACTTGCACAAGAAGGTCGTTCATTGTCTATACTTTCACCTCGACGGTTGACACCTCCTCTTTCCCTGTTCTTACTTCTTCGGTTAAATGCTGTATTTTCTGCAAGATTTTTTGTCCTGCTCAATTTGATTTTTTGAACTTTGTAATATCAAGAATGTATGTATTATACGTTTTCTATTAATTTTTTTTTTTAAAAATCTATCTTATGTATTGTTATTGGGTGCATTAGGCTTGCCATGAATTTTTACCTAATTCAAGAGCTCATGATTTTATTTCTCTCAAATCATCATCAATCAATTCCATACGCCTAGATTTTCCATACTAGTAATTTTCTCAAGTTATGCACTAATGCATAAATCACTATATACTCTATGAATATGTCATTGGCATGTTAATTAGATTTATTTATAAATGAGTTAGAAACTCAATAATGATGTGTGTATGACCATTTATAGATGGTAAATAAATCCCTAAATAGCTCAAAAAGTCATTATACATTGTTATTTAAATTTATTTAGGGGTAATTTATTTGGTATCGTGAGTTCAAAAAACAAATGAAATTTTAAAGCTCTTATTATCAGCTAAAAATGTCATTATAATTTTGTAAAAATTAATATTTCCATGGATGTATGTTATTAATTTCGAGCTGCATTATTATCTGCATATTTACTTATTAGAGGACGAAGTTATTAATTGAAAATTACTAATTAAACAGAGAAATTACTTAATACTCAAACGTCTAATATTTGTTTTCCAAATTTAGACAGGTGCTAGAAATATCCAAAAATTGAAAATTTTCCGGCCCGCTTTTGCTCTCCCTCTGTATTTTTGCCCCCAACTCTGTCGTCATCCCTCCCCGTCCCTCGCTCCGATCACCCGAGACGCCACGCCACCGCCGCTCTCCGGCCGCCCTTGGAACGCCGCCGTTCGATCTCCGGCGAGAGGGAATGGACTGCGCGAGGGGCGGCATCGCGAGGTGAGTGAAGCTTTCGACTGGTTTTTCCCTCGAAGCTGCCTAGGTTTGGGACGCCCAAAAGTCGGCAGATTAAGGTTCGGATGATGCTTTCGATGAGCATCCGATGCAACACCCGCGGGAATTACATCTACAAGGGGACCAAGTCCAATTCCAGGAAGGAGGTTGTCGTAAACGAGATGTATTCGGGGGTTCAGATTTTCAGATTTTACTTCAAATGCACCAACTGCTCTGCTGAGCTCACGACCAAAACCAATCCGCGGAATTCAGATTACGTTGTGGAGTTAGGAGCAACAAGAAATTTCGAGCCTTGGCGTAAGCCGGATGAGGTAATGGAGAATGAGAAGAGGAGGGAAGCTAAAGAGATGGGTGATGCGATGAAGTGCTTGGAGAATGAGACACATGATAGCAAGAGAGAGATGGATATTCTCGCTAGACTTGACGAATTGAAATCAGTGAAGTCTAGACATGCAACTGTGGACGTAGATGCAATATTGGAGGTTCTACAAGGTACATCTGCATCAAAGGAAAAGAAGCTGGAGGAAGAGGATGAAGTGCTTCTCAAATCAATTGTACTCCATACATCCAAAGATTTTTGTTTGTAGGATGGAAGATGAAGATTTTAAGGATGAGGACGATTTGAGTTGACCTTTATACTAGTAATGATGAATCAGTGAGCAATACTCTCAAAAAGAGAACTTTCTGAGAAATTTTTAGACAAGCCAACAGATTCATTGACAACAGCTACTTCCTCTGTGCCAATTGTTGTGGTAAAGAAAGTTGCTCCAAGTGTGAGCATTGGCCTACGGTCACTACATCAAAACTATGTAAGTGGTGATGATGATGATGATTGGAATATGGTTTAGTTGCAAATGGTATTATTCAATTTCTCGCTGTACTAGGAGAAAACTTTTTGATTCCATCTCAATTGTAATTTTTGACTGAAAGGAAATACATACGAAGTGTTTTTTGATGGATTTTTTTTTTCTTTTTTGTCCAATCCAAAAGTTTAGCATTTAGATAATTGTGTAGTTTAATGTCTAAATATTTTAACACTCCTCCCTCATATGTAGTATGGACTTAGACCTAATTAGGGAGGCAAATAGAGGGTTTGGAAAGATTTGAACTCGCTTTAATACCATGTAGAAAGTGTAACCCAAAATTTTAAACTATTAGATGAAAACTAATATTTAAATATTCTAACAACGTGTATGCGAAAATGCAAAGATGTTCCAATGACTTGAGCCTAAAAAGCCAAAAATTTACTGATAGTAAATTCTAAAACAATGAATTTGAGTACGTGCTGGAGCTGGATGCATCAAATAAACGCATCCAGGAATTTTGTTGCGCTTATCCCCATAATGCAACTAATTTCTATTAGCTCAGGCTAAAGAGCCGAGGAAATGGTATTTTAATTTCCCTGGTCCTATGAAAAGTTCTAGTCCCATCTAGAGTTTGAGAGGTTTTTCGACTTGATAAATAAGTTGGTATTTTTCTTTAATTGTCAGCATCAAACACTCCTTTTAAAGTGTTCATCTCAATGGTTTATGTTATGTCATTTATAGATGGAAGTAGAGCTGTGGACTTTTGGCGTGTTTATACAACTGAATGGTGCTGTTGCACAATGTTACTTGCCTTACTGCCTGTACTGTTTTGCACTGTAACTTGGCTTACTGACCCTTTCAGTCTGTTGTATTGTGGTATCCCATCCTGCCATCTCTCTCTCTCTCTCTCTCTCTCTCTCTCTCTCTCTCTCTCTCTATATGTATGGTGATCATGGCCATACCAGGCAGGTTTTGCCTCTCTGCGCATGTTGTTGATTCAATTCTGGCTCGTGTTGCAAATTCTTTGTGAGGGGATGTCAAACATATAATCTGAGACCTTGCTTTAATGTCAAAGATAAGTAAACAAAGGTAGCTATTGGTTTGGCAACTTGATCCATATTTTATTCTGAAGCAGGCCCAGATTACCTGTGTGCAATATACCCTCCTTAGATTGTTTATCGTTCTAAATCACAACGCATATTCTGGAGACACAATTTTTGTGGATATTCATTTAAACATGTATTCAAATTAATTTATCGTTGATGCAGCAAGTCTGACCACCGAAGTAGCAGCAACTCATTGAAAGCGCAGGGGATGGTACTGCCTTGTGACTCGCTGCAGCCGGAAAGTAAGTGAGGTCAAAGCGGGCAGATCCAAAGTGTAATTAGTGGAAGCTTGATGAAAAGTCTTGACAGTCTTGGATGAATTCAAGTATGGGTTTCCATCGAATGGCTTGTTTGTCACCTCAACTAAGTGGTGGGGAAGTGGCAGTCCCGGAGATTTTGAGTACATAGATGCAACTGAAACTGGTAGAGGATGCAGACCGAAGTATTATGTGGCAGATGATGGATCCAATGCTGAAAAGAAACCCGAAGGTCAGAAAGAGAACAGCGATGCCACTCTCCGGGGGGCTAGTTTGCTGACAGCTATAAGAAAAAGAGCCCTTGAAGAATGAGGGGAAGGCACTCAAGCTGGGTGTTTTTATGAGCCACCATGCTCATAAAATAGGCAAGGAAGAGAAATCACTGATGCTCAACATTTTTAAATCTTCACTGCCAAAGGGATGGATCGATGATTAAGATTAATCTGAGGGATACTCTAAAACTGTATTGTAATTGATTGACTTCTTAATTACCGCAGTTGGAGATGAAAATGCTCGAAAGAAATGTTGCTCATTTGTCTCTAATTGTCTGACTCTCAAGTGTTGAGATACTCCATTCAGTATTATGTTCTTTTCATCCGTCTGTTGCTTCTGTTGGTATTTTCATTTGTCGAGCAGCAAGAAAAAAAGATTGATTTGCCGGAATGGGATTTACATTTCTCAATCCTCATAAGACGAGTATAATTCGGCCAACGACATCTCCTGCTAAGCGTCGCATGTTCGCAGTTCGCACAGCTCAAAGGTGTGCTCGATCTGATCCGGAGACCTCTGGCAAGAACTGTGAGCTCAAGGTCATCCATGTGAGGTGGGCCATGCTTAGCGTCCTTGTGCATCTTCCCGGAGTGCTTGTCCTGCAATGGGGTCAAGTTTGGCGTGGCGGTTTGGTTTAAGGCTGGTGTACAGATATTTAGTGAGGGCAGATTGGACTATTTGGGGAACACGAGCCTGATCGATGCACAACATCTTGGCCATCTGGGCCACACAGGTTCGCCGGGGGGCCCTCTCGAAGAGGTAACTGACTGATCTACCTGTTGTAGGTTTTTTTTTTTTTTTTTTTTTTTTTTTTTTTTTTGGGGGGGAGACCTTCGATCCTTGGGCCACACGGATGGAGGCTTTCGCAGGGCTGAAGGTGAAGGAGATAAACAAATGGGAGGTCAGCCATGTTCTCGATGTCTGGGTTCTTTGTCCAGGCCATTGTGACAGGGAAAGGCCCATTGGAGGACCTGGCTGATCACCCTGTTGACTAGGGGTGATCAGTCCAGGGTGGATAGGGTTTAGGCGCGAGGCGAACTTCTCAGACTCAATCCTAGGTTAAAGCTCCCTTTTCTGACCCTATAACCGACCCTGTTTATATTAGACTCTTTACCTGACCACCATGTTTTTTCGGTCTGGTTCCAAGGTCAATCCTATTTCCTCTAGAATCTATTTTGCAATCTTCCGATATCCTATATGACTTCGAATTTTATATTAATACGCGAGAAAATAACGTAATTCTCATAATTTGTATTAAAACATTAAACACTTGTAATAAATAAATACATGAACTTTTTGACTAAATAGAAAATTAAGGATCTATAGGGCTAATTATAATAAATAAAATCATAAGACAAAGAATTAACAACAAACATGGGTTTAGTATTAGTTTTATTCCTAGAACTACTACATGAAACTACTCATCTGTGTAAGCATAACTCCTCTTACAAAAAAGAAATTAGGCGAGCTAATCCATGTGATACACAAGAATTTAGCGGCAACGAACGCCGTCCGTCCATCGGATGATGTGAGAGGGAGCCGGTGAGGGAGGGAAGTAAGTGAGGAAGATGAATTACAAAGGAGGAGTGCCGTGCGTGTTTAAGAGAGCCAAGAGGAAAATCATCGTGTGATTACGGGAATAAGAATATAAATCGGGGGAAAAAAATGGGTTTTGGACCTCTACTTACAAAACCGGTCCAAAATCGGTCCGGGAACCAGTTTCCGGGTGGGTAATCACTCGGAACCTGTTCTTGGATTGGTTTAAACCGGTTCCGAATTTTGGGAATTGGTTCCCGGGCCAATTTCAATGGGAACCGGTTCTTGACCTTGTTTTCTGGGTGGGCCGGTCCGGTTCCCGGGTATACCCGATCCGGTTGCACACCCGCACTGCTAACCCTGCCAACAACAATGCCTAGGCTTACGCCACCAACTTTGTGCCGGGAAAGTGAAGTGCACAATGAGTATCACAATGCAGATGTGTGGGATTTGGAGTGATCGGCTCACATCCGTTTTTAACTTTTTGACAAGTGATTGAATTTGAGATAGTTCTTGCAAATCTTAGTGATTAGTGGCCAAAATCTTTTATTCCCTTGGCAATAGTTTCACTCTTGAAACTTTGAGAATGGAATCGGATTTATCAATACTTTTCAAGAAAGTATCCATTCCCATAGAAATGGTAAATCTAAAGGATTATGGGTACTTGCTATATGACTGTCATTACAACAAGGAATGACTGCACTAACTCTCATGTTTGCTTGTCACTTGACTTCCCGCCTTCACTCTCCTTTGGAAGGACATAATTCTTCTGCTAGCACGGGTCGGATTGTGTTTCCATTGTTTGTATGTGGACAGACATAAGTTTCTCCACACTCCTCGTAGATTATCATTTCTGAGAATTTACCTTCTCAGTTCCTTTCTGTGGGACTTATTTCCCTGCTGAGCTAGAAGATAGCACGTCTTCTGTTTTGTTCGGAAGAGTTACTGAAGAACATCGATTAATTTTAGATTATCAATGTACGTGAAATGTGAGGAAAAGTTTCTAGTAAGCATGATGTATGCGTGTAAAGTGCATGTCTTGTTGGACTAGCCTTCTCATATTTAAAGCACTGTGGATGATCTAATTGTTGAAAGAATCCGGTGTACTTAAGCTTGATGTATGCGAGTAAATTGCATGTCTTGCTAGAATAGCTCCCTCATAGTTAAAGCACTGTGGATGATCTCGTTGTTCAAAGAATCCGGTGCACTTAAATTGAGCCTCATGTTTCGGCATGAGAGAGAGAGATTGTGATAATAGCTTTTATATGGTCTTTGTGTTTTGATCACTTCTAATTTTTGAAGATACACTAGAGAAGACAATGGTGAAAATTTAAAATCATGCCTCCATGTTCTTGCTAATTGATGAGACTGATCTGTGAAACCTTTTAAAACGTGTAAAACAACCTGTCTCCTATTTCCCTAACACTACTTCCCTTCAATCTTATTTAGAGAATGGGACTATGGACTGATGATACTCGCGGAACTATCTAAAAGCTACTGGACAAAAGCAATTTGACTGTATCAAGTACAATGGCCTAGCCGCACACGTATGACTTTCATGCACTTTTCACATTACCAATCTCCCGCTTCTCCTCTGATATGAACCATTACTAGATCATTTTGTATAAACTAAAATAGGGCATTTCCTCATGTTTGATGGTAAGTAATAGGCTGCTATTGGCAATTAAAGAAGCCTTGGTGTTGGGTCAATAATAGAATGTTGCTCTTAGTCTCGTGCTTCAGGATTGGGGTAATGATTAGTCATCAAGTAGTTAGAATAACAAGAAATCATGCTTAATCATCTACCTGTAAATTTTTCTCATTTACGTTGTTTTAATGCTCTCAGCTAGAAAATTTACTGCAGACATTTGCTATAAGAAGAAGATACAGGACATTACGGCTTCTACTATAGGTAAACATTGCACTACCTACTCATCTCGTAAATATTGCTTGATAGAAATTGAGGACAAAAAGAATAAAATAATGTGGGATATGACACTAATCTAACGTTTCCGCATGTCAAACACATCTGTTGTAATCAAGGGAGCCATATGTTTTGAGGACATATTTTATGATTGTGATGGCCTAACAATTTTAACCTCTACTCTCTTTTTGGGTTGCTTTGACTAATTCCACCAGCATATGCTTGCCCTTTTTTGTCATTAATTTACTCGGAGTTAGATAATCTATCAAATGGTGATTCGTTAGATAAGAATATTTCTTAAAATGCTCATAAAACTAAACCTCGTTTTCGCCCTATGAGATGGCGGTTTGAGTTGTATCTTGGATATTTTTGGGGCATTCCACGTGTGTTGAATGCACCCATTTTGTTTGCATATTTTGGGTAAAGCCTGGTTAAGCCCAAGATTAACTGTTTCAGTATTGTGGGATCTATACCTTTTTGTGTCAATGCTCTATTTATATTTCGGTATCACTTTGTTCTTAAAATTGAGTAAAGTACGGTTTGAGAGTGCTTCAGGTGATATGTGGAAGGTAAGTCACTAGTCGATCACATTTTTCTTCCTCGTAAGTGTTCTCTTTTGAATAGGGTACCCATTTCATGGTGAGCATATGCTCTGCACTTCTGTTCTCTCTTGGATTTTTAATTGAGTTAATATTATGGTTGCTACTTTCATCACATGTGCACAGACTATCCTCTGCCTTGTGTCACGGGTCGATTAATTTCGGTCGATCAAACACCGCGCGGCCTTAGGATCGGTGATCCCAAGTCAGCCTTACACGCACACACGCTCAAACACAAGAGTTAGATGGGTAAAGAGAGTGTATTCACTTGTGAACGAACTGATACAAAGTGGGAGATGGATCCCTATTTATACAAGAGCGGGTCGCATCTCAGCCGTTGATCGTCCCTCCGATCCAACGGTCTATTTTAAATCCGTATCATCATTACAAGGCTACTCGCAGGCTACTCGATGGGTTGCGCACGGCAGGCCCTTGGGAAGACCGTGGGTCATGTACGTTAGGCCTTGGGCAGACCATGGGTGTGTGTCAGAAGCAAGATCAAGGTTGTAGGTTCGTCTGAAACGCGATCAGCCGAACGGTCACGGGCTGCTCGTGGGCTAGCTGAACTTCGCTCATGGGTCACTCATGGATTGCGCATGGACCTTTTGCTCGTTCTGCTCATGGGCTGTTCTCGGGTAGCCCTTTGTGCATGACAAGGCCGATCACGGACGATCTTGGATCATGCTTTGTTCGTGGGCCGTGTCATTCTCCCCCACCTAATCAAGCGACGCCCTCGTCGCGTCTGTGGCATGGAAGGCTTTGATGTGCTTCTTGAACTGCTACAGAGCCTTGGAGGGTTCCCAACTTGCTTCACTCTCGGGAAGGCCTCTCCACCGGACGAGGTATTCCTTCCTTGGTGCCCGATATTTCTTCCGTATAATCCGGTCAGCCATGATGCACTCAACATCCCAATCATAGGAGGTCTTCGGCCCAAGGGGCGCTCGTTGTGATGTGCCCCGATCCGGATCATCCTCGTTTGCATGGAACGACTTCAGCATGCTCACGTGGAACACGGGGTGTAGCTTGAGCTTGGATGGCAAGTCTAGCTTGTACGCCACCTCCCGATCCACTGTATTACTCGGAAAGGGCCCTCATAGCGACAGATCAGCCCTTTGTTTACGTTCCTATATTGAAGGATGAGGTGCAATTTGGCCAGCACCACGTCCCCGACTTGAAACTCTACATGCCATCGCTTTTTGTCGGCCCATTTCTTCGTGCATTTCGTGGCTCTATTCAGACACGCCCGCGCCAAGTTGGCGTGTTCATCCCATTCCTTAGCGAGCTTGTACGCGGACGGACTGCTCCCTCGGTACCCCGAGGCGATTGCGCTTGGCGTGAGCGACTGCTGCCTGGTCACGATCTCGAACAAGCTTTGGTTCGTGGACTCGCTCTACTGCAAGTTGTAAGAAAATTGGGCCACATCGATTAGCCGTGCCCAATTCACTTGTATGTTGCTCACATAGTGCCAAAGATATATTTCCAGCAATGCATTCACCCGCTCCGTATGTCCATCGGTTTGGGGATGCATGCTGGTGGAAAGGTTGAGACTCGTCCCCAGCAACTTGAAGAGCTCGGTCTAAAACCGCCCGGTGAATTGAGGATCGCGATCGCTCACGATCGTGCACAGAACGCCCCAATACTTGACGACGTGCTTGAGGAACAACTTGGCAGCTTCCTCGGCTAGGCAATCCTTTGTTGCTGGCACGAATGTCGCATATTTGGAGAGGCAATCTACCACAACCATGAGGGTCCGACACCCTTTGGACTTCAGCAAATTCATGATGAAATCCATGGAGACACTCTCCCATGGACGTTTTGGGATAGGTAGCGGCTGAAGGAGCCCCGCAGGGGACCGTTGCTCTATATTGTCTTGTTTGCCAACAAGACATGTCTGCACATATGCTTCCACGTCGTCTCGCATATGCGGCCAGTAGTATTGATCTTTGATGAGTGCCATGGTGTGGTGGATTCCTGGATGTCCTGCCCATTTGGAGTCGTGGTACTCTTGTAGGACTTCCTTTCGAAGTTTCCTGTGGAGCGGCACATAGAGTTGCCGTCCTTTGGGCCGTTTGATCATGCTTCAGCCCCTCCTTAATACAATCAACCCACGGGCAGTCGGACTGGCTCACCACATTGGCCAATTCAAACTTCCTGCTTAAGGCGTCGGCCATGGAATTGGATTTTCCGGGCTTGTATTCCAACGCATAATCAAACTCGGCCCGGAAGTCTTGCCACCGAGCTTGCTTCAGGCTAAGCTTCTTCTGAGTTTGGAAGTAGCTCGTAGTCACGTTGTCGGTCCTCACGACGAACCGGGATCCCAAGGGATAGTGCCTCCATGTGCGAAGGCAATGCACCATTGCGGTCATCTCCTTCTCTTGGACCGTGTATCATCACTCGGCATTATTCAACTTTCGAGACTCGAAGGCCACCGGATGACCTTCCTGCATCAAGACACCACCGATGGTAAAATCAGAAGCATCGGTCTCTACCTTTTATGGTTTGGTGTAGTCGGGCAGCATAAGCACCGGCTCCTCGGTCATGGTCCACTTCAATCGCTTGAATGTCTCTTGACACCGATCCGTCCACTCCCACGGCCTTTCTTTCTTCAGCATGTCCGTGAGTGGTACTGTGAGGCGCGAATATTCTCGGATGAAATGCCGATAATAGTTCGTGAGACTGAGAAAGGATCCCAGCTCAGTCACCTTGGTTGGTGGCTCCCAATCAACGATGGTAGGATCTTGGCTACGTCCATCCGCACACGTCCGCCCCTGACGATGTGCCCAAGGAACGAGATTTTTCTTTGTGCAAAGGCACATTTCTCACGTTTCACATATAAGTTGTTTTCTCGAAGGGTCCGAAAAACTCGACTTAAATGCTCGACGTGCTCCTCAAGCGTTCGGCTATATATAACGATATCATCAAGGTAAACCACAATGAACTGATCAAGGAACGGGTGCAATACCTTGTTCCTGAGTGTGCAAAACATAGCCGGCGCATTGGTCAAGCCAAATGGCATGACGAAGAACTCGTATGATCCATAGCGGGTCACACATGCTGTCTTCGACTCATCCCCTTCGGCAATCCGCACTTGATAGTATCCTGATCGAAGGTCAAGTTTGGAGAACCATCGGGCTTCTCCGAGCTGATCGAACAAGTCAGCAATAAGGGGAATCGAGTACTTATTCTTGACGATCAACTTGTTCAATGCCCGGTAGTCGATACACATGCGGAGGGATCCGTCATGTTTCTTTTGGAACAAGATCGGGGCACCGAACGAGGTCTTGGATGGCCGAATGTATCCAGCATCCAGCAGCTCCTTGAGCTGTTTCCTTAACTCCTCCAACTCAAGCAAGGCCATGCAATAGGGAGCCATGGCTGGAAGTCGAGCATCGGGCACCAACTCGATTCGATGGTCAACTTCTCTTTGAGGAGGTAGCTTCTTGGGCAGCTCGGGTGGCATCACATTTTGGAAGGCATCGAGGACTCAGGATGCCTCCTCCGGTACCTCGCTTTCCTCCGCACCCTCCTCCTTCATGCCACCAAGAAGGTCACCTTGCCCTTCTTCAGCCCTTTAGATAGCTGCATGGCTAATAGCATCTTTCTATCGCGTCTCAATTTGTAGTAGATTGGGACCATGCATTTGCACCGCTTGTCTAGGATACATATGCAATCCGCAAAGGGTATGAAGCCCGCATTTATCTGGTCGAGGGATCCCAAACCGAGTATGAAGTCATAATCGTTAAGGGGGATTACCTCGATATCCTCTTTGCTAGTCCAAGGACCTAGGTGGAACTCCACGCCCCTAGCCATGCCGCTGGTTGAGACTTCTCTAGAATTCATCATCTTGAGCCAACCGGCTTCATTTGCCTCAACCGGAAGACGCAGCTTCTTCACGGCCTCTTTGGATATGAATAGATCGGACGCCCCGGTATCCACGAGTGTGCTCATCGTGGTACCCTCGATCTTCATGTCCACAAACATCATTCCTTTAGGTTCCTTGGCCTCCTTGGCCTTTATCGTCCCAAGGATCCATAACGATCCCAACCGCGCCTCCTCCCGCAGCTTGTCCTCCTTGCACAAGGCCGCCAACTTTCTTCTCTTCGGGCAATCCCGGGCCATATGGGGACCGTCACAAAAGAAGCACTTGTATGTGCGTACCTTGCATTGGTATCCTTCGTGGCTCGACTCGGGTTGATTCCTATGAGGGATCGAAGGCGGTCTGCCACCATTCAGACAAGGGAACTGACCTTGATCTCCCCCACCAGTGGCCTTTTCTCTCAGTCGAAAGTCGGGCTTGGCGGCGGGTGTCGGCCTATACTCCACAAGGGACTTGGCCATGGAAGTAGTCATCGTGAGGTCCGTTGCGTTGCACCGTTTGATCTCCTATTTGACCCACTATTTGAGTCCGCCCATGAATTGGTGGAACACCTCCGTCTCGATCATGGACAAGATTTGGAGCCGCAGCTTCGAGAACCACTTCACATAGTCACGAACTTCGCCTTTTTGCTCTAGCGCTTGAGTTCTCCGCAGGCTTCTTCTTCCGCATAAGCGGGATAGTAAGTTCGCCGAAATTCCTTGATGAACCAAGCCCATATTATGATAGGATTGCCATTCCTACCATCCAACCGACGTCTCCACCATAGCAGCGCATCATTAGCTAAATACATGGTGTGTTCACTCGGATCAAGTCATCGGTCATTCCCATGGTTTGGAAGTATCGTTCCATGTACCATAGGAAGTTGTCCACGTCCTTTGCCACCTGAGAGCCCCTGAACTCCTTCGACTTGGGTGCATCGGCACGGGACTGCACGGTGATCATCCCATTCATGCGTGCCGCTTCTAGCTCAGCGAGCTTACCCTTCATCTTCGTCATTTCCGCACGCATGGCCGCCATTGCGGCCTCCCAAGTCTCATCCCGATGCTGTAGCTTGTGCATGAAGGATCCTTGTACCTCGACACGGAGCTCTCCCATGTCGGCTTGGAGCTCTTGCACTTCGGCCAAGAACTCCTCCTTACCGGCTTCTGCTCTTTCGACGGCCTAGTGCAAGTCATCCATCAATGCCTGGACGTTCGTGACGGTCTCCTCTATGACCGTCATTCGGTTCTCCAGGCCTCCCTTCAGATCCCTCGCACACGAAGCAGCACAGGCCTTCTTTGACCGGGTGGCCCTCTCGGCTTGACGCTCACGATCTTCACGATCATCGCCTTGAACGACCAGAGCATCAACACGAGGATCAACCATTGTGCTTGGAATGTTGGCTCTGATACCACTTGTCATGGGTCGATCAATTTCGGTCGATCAAACATCGCGTGGCCTTTGGGTCGCGTACGTCAGGCCTTGGATAGACCATGGGCGTGTGTTAGAAGCAAGATCAGGGTTGCAGGTTTGTATGACATGCGATCAGCCGAACAATCATGGGCTGCTTGTGGGCTGGCCGAACTTCGCTTGTGGGTTGCTCATGGATTGCGCATTGACCTTTTGCTCGTTCTACTCATGGGCTGTTCTCGGGTAGCCCTTTGTGCGTGACATGGCCGATCACGGATGATCTTGGATCATGCTTTGTCCGTGGGCCGTGTCACTTGCCTTTCACTTTTTCTTAAATATCATCAATGGATGTAGGTGGCTGGTTTAGCAGCCATCTGCATGGTGTCTTTTACATTGAGTGCTTCAGTAGCTTTATCAACATAAACTCTAGTATGTATTGAGCTTATACATAAAGGTTTCTTATTGTTTCTCTCACTTGGGATTCCTAACTTCAGCGCTAGTGTTTGGGCTGAGTTGAGTAGATTTTATGGGTTGTTTCCAAGTTCATCGGTGCCATCAGTGAAGAATTTAGAGAAAAGAATTGTGATAATTCTCTATATTTTTGTACCAGGATTATAAAGCTATTTATAGGACTTCTACGAGTACAAACTAGAAAAAAACAGATCTGAATAATACATCTATAATATCACAAATCAAGGGATACTAATAAATCATTTCCTAACTAATTATATATAGCTATTTCCTAATAATTAGGACAAAAAAAATCAGGATTGAATATTCTTAATAATCAGCTCCTAAAAATCAGTATAATTCAACACTCCCCCTCAAGCTGAGGAATAGATGTCTTCCATTCCCAGCTTGGAGATAATTTCGTGAAAGATCCCACCATTAAGTCCTTTGGTTAGTACATCAGCCAGTTGATCTCTAGAAGGTATGTAAGACATGCAAATCAACCCTTCTTCTATCTTTTCTTTGATGAAATGCCCGTCAATTTCAATATGCTTCGGTCTATCATGTTATACAGGATTATGAGCAATATTAATTGCTAATTTATTGTCACAATACAGCTTCATAGGACCCTCCCACTTGATTTTCAAGTCTTCTAGGATGATTTTAAGCCATAATAGCTCACATATTCCTTGGGCCATTGCTTGAAATTCTGATTCAGAACTTGATCTTGCAACTACATTCTGTTTTTTACTTCGCCAAGTCACTAAATTTCCACCAAGAAATGTGCAATAACCAGATATTGACCTTCTATCCACCATAGATCCTGCATAATCAGCGTCAATATAAGCTTACAGCACCAGTTTTTGATTTCTTCTGAATATGACTCATTTTCCGAGACTTCCTTTTAAATAATGTAGCGCTCAATTGACGGCTTGCAAGTGTGATTCTCTTGGGTCATGCATAAATTGACTAATCACACTTACTGAATAGGCAATATCATGCCTAGTATGAGCCAAATAGATGAGTTTCCCGACCAATTTTTGATACATTTCTCGATCTACAGCAGGTTCTTCCTTTGCATCCCCAAGCCTTTTATTAGGCTCAATAGGTGTAGCTACTAGTTTACAACCAAGTTTTCCAGTTTCCTTTAGGAGATCAGTCACATACTTCTGTTATGAGACAAAAATTCATTGTCTAGAGTAAGAAACTTCAATGCCAAGAAAGTATTTGAGTCTTCATAACTCTTTTATTTCAAACTCTTTAATCAAACACCGCTTTAGCTGCTATTTCTCCTTATCATCGTCACCTGTGACAATAATATCATCGACGTACACTAGAAGTGCTGTCACTCTCCCTTTTGCCGAATGCTTAATGAAGATAGTATGATCACCCTGGCTTTGTTTGTAGCTTGAAGCTTTCATAACTCTGGAAAATCTCTCAAACTAGGCCCTAGGTGATTGCTTGAGCCCATATAATGCTTTCCATAATCTACATGCTTTGTTTGTTGTCTTTTCTCCTTTAAATCCTAGTGGAATACTATTGGAAAATCTCCTATAATCTCTCCCAAATCATTTAGGATATTATGTGATACTATTTGATTTGATTTGATTATATGATCTGATTCCGTTAGTTGTAAATTAGCTACTGACAGAGATTAGGTCCTCTATTATTGATTTTCTCACCTAATTTAGATATTCTCTTCCTATATATATACAATGTAATATCTTTATGATGATATGAGAAAATACAGATTCTTTTTTACATGGTATCAAAGCCTAGTTTTTTCTGATCTATATTTCTTGGGGAGAAGTATACTATCAGTGCCATAACTTGTGTACGACGCTCACTTTGGTGCCAAAAGTTTCTGTTGAATCACTTAAGTGCCAAATCGGAGGAAAAACGAACTTTGGTGCCACTGGCGACAGATTCTGGCTAAAATGATTACGTGGCTTTTATATTTAAAAAAAAAAATCGATAAGCCTTTTAAACAACGTCATTTTCCATCTTTCTTAAGAGAACGATGTCGTTTTGCTGTCCTACGTGGATGGCCTCACAAAAATGACGTCGCACAACTCATTTGGGGATTTTTTTTTTTATTAATTTGGGGATTGAAATTAATGTTTTTTTGTCTGCTGTTGCTCGGCCACCGTCACTCAGCTGCCATCCCTCAGCCACCGTCGCTTGGTATCCATCCCTCGGCTACCGTCACTCAGCCACCGTCCCTTGACCTTTATTATAGTTTCTTACCACAGCAAGACAAAAGAAAAAAAAACGAACAAAAAATCCCAAGGGAGAAGGAGGTGTCGATGGCGAGGGCGGAGGAAGGAATGTCGGGGCCACGGCTGTCGCCGCCGTCGCAGCTGGCTTCACCAACGACTTCCATGGCATTCCAGATCTTCGCGGCTACCATTGGCCGGATCGCTCGTGCTTCTAGAGATTCTTCGAGCTCGCATTTCCTCTGCGCCCGGCGATATTCCTTGGGAAAAGGCGGTGGTGGGGCTGAGATTTGGGGATTTGAAAGGTCGACAAGGTGATTGAAAATGGGGGAAAATTATTGGGGGAGGGCGGAGGCGAGTGCGTGGTTTCTTTTTTTGGAAAACTACTGGTGTTATGCTGGTGCACTCTGGTGTTGCCGGTGCTGTTCTTTGGTGCTGTTGGTGTTGCCCGTGCTATTCTTCGAGGAAGAAGACGCATTCTCTCTCTCAATTTGTGGATTTAGGGTTTTGAATTTGGGGAAAAAGACATAAAACGGCGTCGTTTTGTTGTTTAAATGCTGATTATACTCTCCGGCAAGCCACATCAGCTTAAAAAATTAATAAAAAAGTGCCACGTCGGATTTCCGACCAACCGGATTGGAGTTGGCACCAAAGTGAGCATTTTTCAAACTTTTTGGCACTTAAGTGATTCGACAGAAACTGTTGGCATCAAAGTGAGTGCCGTACACAAGTTATGGCACTGATAGTGTACTTCCTCCGTATTTCCTGCCTCTGTTTCTTTTTCTCTACTGTTGCTTCATTGCAGCCTTTTTTGTTTTTTTAGCCTTATCGATGCTATTCTGTTTTAGCCTTATTGCTGACTTAACTAGCCTTATTGCTGGCCTTCAATTGTGTGATAACCACCATTGTCTCTTGATCCCTTCTTAGTCTCCTCCTATAATCTGTCCTTAAAGTTGCCCGTATGGAAGATTCAGGGAAGGCTATCTCCGGCCAAACTGGGTCCTTTGTTCAAAATCAATCCAACTCATTGATCGGAGATTTTCCCAACATGGAGGAGTACCAATTGGATGGAAAAAATTATCTTCAGTGGGCACAAATTGTGAGGACATTTCTTAAAGGAAAATGGAAGCTCAATCATCTAGAAGACACTGGTCCAGGATAAGGTGATCCCAAGTTTCAAACATGGGATGAAGAAGATTCATCAATTATGTCATAGTTGAATGCAACCTAAAATCAGCAAAAACTACATGTTTCTCCCTACTGCCAAGGAGATATGGGAGGCTGTTCTTTAGTCTTATTCGAAAGTCCAAGATGCAGCAGTAATATATGAACTCAAGACAAAGGCTTCAGCAACAAAACAAGGTAATCATTCCATTATAAAATACTACAATCTGATGAGAGGTCTTTGGCTTGAAATAGATCACAATCTAAATATCTAGATGAGGTGTTGATGTGGACATCGAGTCATATCGAGGAGGAGGTGCTAGGGACCCATTGTCTATTCCTACTGGTTCGATTACTCGAGCGCGGGCCAAACAATTCAAGCAATTTTGTTGGCGTCATGGTTCGTGATCTTTGGCGTGAAGATGACCTTGGATCAAATCTTGAAGAATCTTGGAAATCTTGGTGCAATTTAATTATCTTGTCACCAAATAATTGACCAAGTCAATCAATTTATATATATATATATTCTTGTTTAAGAATATTCTAAAATAGGAATATTTTAGAATATATCGCATTAGATTTTTAGGGTTGGTTTTTAGGGTTTGTGTGGCAGCCTATATAAAGGATTTGCCAAATTTCTTTGAGGACGGAGATATTTTATTTTTGAGGAAAAGAATTGAGAGGTTCTCTTTTCTTGTTCTTTTGAGGACTTGACCTAATCAAGATTCTCTTCGACTTATCGAGCGAGATAGCGAATTCTTTCGCTTGTGGCGTCTATAACGTTGGTTGGTTGACACGTGTTCGTCAACGGGTCACGTTCATACCGAGGTTGCCAATCACAAGTTTGATTGGAGGTCGAGGTTTGCAATTCGCACCATCTAGGCCTTCGTAGAACGTTCCTTCCGCAACGATTCACTTCAGTTTGGTATCAGAGCCAGATTCTACAAGGTCTATTTATCTTTAATTTTCTGTTGATATTCAGCAATTTGAGATTTATTGAGTTAGGGTTTCGGTTCTAGTTAATTTAGGGATCCGATTGCTTTTGTGCTTCCATATGTAGTTATTTGCTGTTAGTTTTAGAATGAAATATTCTAATATAACTAATGCACCGAGCACGTTTATGCGACTTATGAATCATGTTTTGCGTGCTTTTATTGGTCGATTTGTGGTTGTCTATTTCGATGACATCTTGATTTATAGCCGAAGTCCAGATGACCATATTGAGCATGTGCGAGCTGTCTTGCAGGTTTTAAGGGCCGAGCAATTATATGCTAATCTAAAGAAGTGCTCTTTTGTTACCAACAAATTAGTATTTCTAGGATTTGTTGTTAGTGCTAATGGTATACGGGTTGATGAAGAAAAGGTTAAAGCAATCCGTGAATGGCCAACGCCTAAGACCATAGGAGAGGTGCGTAGCTTTCATGGATTGGCGAGTTTTTATCGACGATTTGTGAGAAATTTCAGCACCATTGCCGCACCTTTAACTGAGGTTATCAAGAAGCACGTGGGTTTCACGTGGGGAGAAGAGCAAGAGAAAGCCTTTAATCTATTAAAAGATAAGTTAACTAATGCTCCTTTGTTATCTTTGCCGAATTTCAGTGCTACTTTTGAGATAGAGTGCGATGCTTCTGGTACAGGAATTGGAGCCGTGTTGATGCAAGGAGGGCATCCCATAGCTTATTTCAGCGAAAAATTGAGTGGAGCAACATTGAATTATCCTACCTATGATAAGGAGATGTATGCTTTAGTGCGAGCTTTAGAGACTTGGCAACATTATTTATGGCCAAAGGAGTTTGTGATCCACACCGACCATGAGACCTTGAAGTACTTGAAAAGACAGCAAAAGTTGAATAAAAGACATGCCAAATGGATGGAGTTCATTGAGACTTTTCCATATGTGATCAAGTACAAGAAAGGTAAGGAAAATGTGGTAGCCGATGCGCTTTCTCGAAGGTATGCGATTCTAACTATTTTAGAAGCAAAGTGTCTAGGTTTTGAGCATATCAAGGGCTTATATATTGAAGATGATGACTTTGGGAGATATTTTATTTTTTGGAGGAAAAAAATTGAGAGGTTCTCTTTTTACTGTTCTTTTGAGGACTTGACCTAATCAAGATTCTCTTCGACTTATCGAGCGAGATAGCGAATTCTTTCGCTCGTGGCGTCTATAACGTTGGTTGGTTGACACGTGTTCGTCAACAGGTCACGTTCATACCGAGGTTGCCAATCACAGGTTTGATTGGAGGTCGAGGTTTGCAATTCGCACCATCTGGGCCTTTGTAGAACGATCCTTCCGCAACAATGAATGGTCCATCCCCTCGCGGTAATAACTTAGAATGTCGCTGCTCAGGAAATCTCTCTTTGCGCATATGAACCCAAACCCAATCGCCAGGTTCAAACACCACTTCCTTGCGCCCTTTGTTAGCTTGCCTTACATATAACTGATGTGAATCGTTGCGGAAGGATCGTTCTACAAAGGCCCAGATGGTGCGAATTGCAAACCTCGACCTCCAATCAAACCTGTGATTGGCAACCTCGGTATGAACGTGACCTGTTGACGAACACGTGTCAACCAACCAACGTTATAGACGCCACGAGCGAAAGAATTCGCTATCTCGCTCGATAAGTCGAAGAGAATCTTGATTAGGTCAAGTCCTCAAAAGAACAGTAAAAAGAGAACCTCTCAATTCTTTTCCTCCAAAAAATAAAATATCTTCGTCCTCAAAGAAATTTGGCAAATCCTTTATATAGGCTGCCACACAAACCCTAAAAACCAACCCTAAAAATCTAATGCGATATATTCTAAAATATTCCTATTTTAGAATATTCTTAAACAAGAATATATATATATATATATATATATATATATATATATATATATATATATATATATATAAATAAATTGACTTGGTCAATTATTTGGTGACAAGATAATTAAATTGCACCAAGATTTCCAAGATTCTTCAAGATTTGATCCAAGGTCATCTTCACGCCAAAGATCACGAACCATGACGCCAACGGCTTGCTTGAATTGTTTGGCCCGCGCTCGAGTAATCGAACCAGTAGGAATAGACAATGGGTCCCTAGCACCTCCTCCTCGATATGACTCGATGTCCACATCATTCCCTCCCCGTGCAAAGGATTTGTCCTCAAATCATCACTAGCATCAAAAAGAGTCAAGTCGAAACATTAAATGTGGCACTAACGTCATACTTACGGAAGATCAAGCTTGTAAGCATTATTGTTAACTCTTTCCAAAACCATGAATGGTCCATCCCCTCGCGGTAATAACTTAGAATGTCGCTGCTCGGGAAATCTCTCTTTGCGCATATGAACCCAAACCCAATCGCCAGGTTCAAACACCACTTCCTTGCGCCCTTTGTTAGCTTGCCTTACATATTGCTCAGTCTTGCGCTCAATATTTGTGCGCGTCTTCTCATGCAACGACTTGACAAATTCAGCTTTCTTTGCTCCATCTAAATCCACACGCTTATCAACAGGTAAAGGGGTTAAATCTAACGGAGTTAATGGATTAAAACCATAGACAACCTCAAATGGTGTAAATTTAGTAGCAGAATGCATGCTCCTATTATATGCAAATTCAACATGTGGCAGACAATCTTCCCAAGATTTTATGTTATTTTTAATAATAGCACGCAACAATACCCCTAAAGTTCTATTAACTACCTCGGTTTGACCATCGGTCTGTGGATGACAAGTAGTAGAAAATAACAATCGTGTTCCTAGTTTTTTCCACAATGTCAAGATTTTTGAGTGGTTTGAGTCGAGACTATATATATATTCTTGTTTAAGAATATTCTAAAATAGGAATATTTTAGAATATATCGCATTAGATTTTTAGGGTTGGTTTTTAGGGTTTGTGTGGCAGCCTATATAAAGGATTTGCCAAATTTCTTTGAGGACGGAGATATTTTATTTTTTGAGGAAAAGAATTGAGAGGTTCTCTTTTTACTTGTTCTTTTGAGGACTTGACCTAATCAAGATTCTCTTCGACTTATCGAGCGAGATAGCGAATTCTTTCGCTTGTGGCGTCTATAACGTTGGTTGGTTGACACGTGTTCGTCAACAGTCACGTTCATACCGAGGTTGCCAATCACAAGTTTGATTGGAGGTCGAGGTTTGCAATTCGCACCATCTAGGCCTTCGTAGAACGTTCCTTCCGCAACGATTCACTTCAGTTTGGTATCAGAGCCAGATTCTACAAGGTCTATTTATCTTTAATTTTCTGTTGATATTCAGCAATTTGAGATTTATTGAGTTAGGGTTTCGGTTCTAGTTAATTTAGGGATCCGATTGCTTTTGTGCTTCCATATGTAGTTATTTGCTGTTAGTTTTAAATTTTCTTTTCTAGCATCTTAAATTGTATCCGAGTTCGTCAAAAAAAAGAAAAAAAGAAAAAAAAAAAAAAAAAAAAAAAGAAGAGAAAGAAAACGCACAAAAAAAAAGTGTGCAAGAGAAAAAAAAAAAAACAGATTCGGCAAAAAAAAAAAAAAAAATTAGCCGAACAAAAAAAAAAATCAAGAAGGCGACTCGTTTGTTAGTAGACCAAATTGAAACAAAATCAGTAGTGATTTGCGTTTCAATTGGAATTTCGAAAGTTGTACTTGTTGGTTTGAAATTGTTACTTGCTGAAACAAAATCAATAGTGATCTAATCTTGTTTGATTAGTTTGATTGATTGTCGTGAGGGGGTTGAGAGACAGGTTTTGAGTCCAATAAAGAGCTTGAAAAAAAAAGAGAATACGAGAGGAAAAAGGCAAGAGTGTGTAAGCTTAATTGAGGGTGAAAAAAAGCCTAAACTTGAGTTAAACACGAGGGGAGTGACAAACACTTTGAGAGAAACACGTGAGGGAGTGATTGGTGAGGATTTTTTTGCGACTAACGTTTACTTGCAGGTCTAAAATATGTCGCACGAAGAAAGTGTGAATCAAAAGGAGATTGGCTCCATACGAAGGGATGAAGCGCTCATGGAAAGCATCCAGCAATTGAAGGCCGTAGTGGAGGAGCTTAGTGGCCGAATGATGGAGAATGACATGAGGGTTGATGGTGACCGAGAGCTACCCCGGGAAGGCCACAACATCAGCGAGATGCATCTAGAACACAACATAGAAGGCAACGACAATATGATGATGATGAGGCCGACATGGAGGATGATCGAGATGCTCGATTTGAAAGGTGGAATGGAGGCCGAAGGTTTAGACACCGAGGAGATGATGAACTTGGCAACATCAAGATGAAGATTCCTTCCTTCCAAGGGAAGAATGATCCCGATGCGTATTTAGAGTGGGAGAAACGCATGGAGATGGTATTTGATTGCCAACGATACTCGAGCTCAAAAAGGTAAAAATTGCAGCTGTTGAATTTACTGATTATGCTATAATTTGGTGGGATCAACTTGTGACTAGTAGGAGGCGCAATGGTGAAAGACCGATAGAGACGTGGGATGAGATGAAAGCGGTGATGAGAAGGCGTTTTGTACCTAGTCATTACCATCGAGATTTGTTTCAAAAATTACAAAATCTCACACAAGGCAATAAGAGCGTGGAAGAGTATCACAAAGAGATGGAGATTGCCATGATCCGTGCTAATGTGATGGAGGATCGTGAGGCCACAATGTCAAGATTTTTGAGTGGTTTGAGTCGAGACATAGCAAGGGTGGTAGAGCTGCAACACTATGTTGAATTGGAGGAATTGGTGGACAAAGCCATCAAAGTTGAGCGGCAATTGAAGTTGGACCGAAATCACAAGGGTGGAGGAGGTTCAAATCAGAATTGGAGATCCAATTGGAAGAGAGATGATAAGCCAAATTGGAGAGGAAACAACACCAAAACCGAAACCTCAAAGGAGAAGGAGAGGGACGGTAAAGTTGGAACAAATCCGGTTTCGGGTAAAATCGAAAATCCTAACACTAGAACTCGTGAAATTAAATGTTTTAAGTGTTTGGGCAGGGGTCATATGGCGAATCAATGCCCTAATAGGAGGGTGATGATCATGATTTGGACATGGTGTTATTGAGTCCGAAAGTGAAAGGGAAGAAGATGATGATGAGATGCCACCATTAGAGGATTGTAGTGATGCGAAGTGGCTATAAAAGGAGACTTATTGGTGGTTAGGCGTTCTCGAGTGTGCAAGTAAAGGAGGAGGAGCATCACCAACAAAGAGATAATTTGTTTCATACAAGATGTGTGGTGAATGGTAAGATTTGTAGTATGATAATTGATGGAGGTAGTTGTGCGAATGTGGCAAGTTGTATTATGGTGGATAAGTTGGGTTTGAAGACAACAAAGCACCCTATGCCTTATAGACTTCAATGGTTAAATGATAGTGGTGAGGTGAAAGTATTGAAGCAAGTTCGAATTCCATTTGAGATAGGGAGATACAAGGACGAGGTAGAGTGTGATGTTGTACCTATGCAAGCGGGTCATATCTTGCTTGGAAGACCATGGCAATATGATCGAAAGGTACATCATAATGGATATACTAATCGTTATTCATTGGTGAAGAATCAAAAGACTTATACCTTGGTACCAATGACACCTAGTGAGGTGTATCAAGATCAATTAAAGTTACAACGAGAAGCCGAGAGAGAGAGAAAATGTGAGAAATCGAGGGCTTGCGTGGTGTGTCCGAGACGCAAGGAAAAGGAGAGGCCGAGAGAAAGATTGTGGTAAAAGCGAGGGAAAAGAAGAGAGGAAAGAAAAGAGGCAAAATAATTTTTATGCAAAATCAAGTGAAGTGAGGAGAGCCTTAGTTCTAGATCGACCAATACTTGTACTTGTGTACAAGGAGGTTTTGTTTTCTACTAACGATCTTGACCCAAGTTTGCCTAGTCCTATTGTGTCTTTATTGCAGGAATTTGAAGATGTCTTTCCGATGAACTTCCCGGAGGGATACCACCTATTCGAGGCATAGAACATCAAATTGACTTGATTCCTGGTGCGCCATTACCTAATCGACCCGCATATCGAAGCAATCCCGAGGAGACAAAGGAACTTCAGCGACAAGTTAGTGAATTATTGGAACGAGGGCATGTGAGAGAGAGTCTTAGCCCATGCGCCGTCCCCTGTTTTGTTAGTGCCAAAGAAGGATGGAACTTGGCGAATGTGTGTCGATTGCCGAGCAATCAATAATATTACGGTAAAGTATCGACATCCTATTCCTAGGTTAGATGACATGTTGGATGAGTTGCATGGTTCTTGCGTTTTCACTAAGATTGATTTGAAAAGTGGCTATCATCAAATTAGGATGAAAGAAGGTGATGAATGGAAAACTGCATTTAAGACCAAGTATGGATTATATGAGTGGTTAGTAATGCCATTTGGATTAACTAATGCACCGAGCACGTTTATGCGACTTATGAATCATGTTTTGCGTGCTTTTATTGGTCGATTTGTGGTTGTCTATTTCGATGACATCTTGATTTATAGCCGAAGTCCAGATGACCATATTGAGCATGTGCGAGCTGTCTTGCAGTTTTAAGGGCCGAGCAATTATATGCTAATCTAAAGAAGTGCTCTTTTGTTACCAACAAATTAGTATTTCTAGGATTTGTTGTTAGTGCTAATGGTATACGGGTTGATGAAGAAAAGGTTAAAGCAATCCGTGAATGGCCAACGCCTAAGACCATAGGAGAGGTGCGTAGCTTTCATGGATTGGCGAGTTTTTATCGACGATTTGTGAGAAATTTCAGCACCATTGCCGCACCTTTAACTGAGGTTATCAAGAAGCACGTGGGTTTCACGTGGGGAGAAGAGCAAGAGAAAGCCTTTAATCTATTAAAAGATAAGTTAACTAATGCTCCTTTGTTATCTTTGCCGAATTTCAGTGCTACTTTTGAGATAGAGTGCGATGCTTCAGTACAGGAATTGGAGCCGTGTTGATGCAAGGAGGGCGTCCCATAGCTTATTTCAGCGAAAAATTGAGTGGAGCAACATTGAATTATCCTACCTATGATAAGGAGATGTATGCTTTAGTGCGAGCTTTAGAGACTTGGCAACATTATTTATGGCCAAAGGAGTTTGTGATCCACACCGACCATGAGACCTTGAAGTACTTGAAAAGACAGCAAAAGTTGAATAAAAGACATGCCAAATGGATGGAGTTCATTGAGACTTTTCCATATGTGATCAAGTACAAGAAAGGTAAGGAAAATGTGGTAGCCGATGCGCTTTCTCGAAGGTATGCGATTCTAACTATTTTAGAAGCAAAGTGTCTAGGTTTTGAGCATATCAAGGGCTTATATATTGAAGATGATGACTTTGGGAGAGTCTATGAAGCATGTGAACACGCTGCATTTGATAAATTTTATAGGCATGAAGGTTATCTTTTTCGTGAAAACAAACTATGTTTGCCTAAGTGTTCTTTGCGTGAATTGTTGGTGCGAGAAGCGCATAGTGGTGGTTTAATGGGGCATTTTGGCATTAATAAGACTTATGAAGTGTTGTATGAACATTTTTATTGGCCACATATGAAGAGAGATGTCACACGTGTTTGTGAGAGATGCATTGCTTGTAAGCAATCGAAGTCTACAACTAAACCGCATGGCTTGTATACACCATTACCTATTCCAACGCATCCTTGGATTGATATTTCTATGGATTTTGTGTTAGGATTGCCTAGGTCTAAGTATGGTAGAGATTCTATTTATGTGGTTGTTGATCGGTTTTCAAAGATGGCTCATTTTATACCTTGTCATAAAACCTGATGATGCATCTCATATTGCTAATTTGTTCTTTAAGGAGGTTGTACGTTTGCATGGCATGCCTAGATCGATTGTTTCAGATCGAGATTCTAAATTTCTTAGCTACTTTTGGAAAACATTGTGGAAAAAACTAGGAACACGATTGTTATTTTCTACTACTTGTCATCCACGAGACCGATGGTCAAACCGAGGTAGTTAATAGAACTTTAGGGGTATTGTTGCGTGCTATTATTAAAAATAACATAAAATCTTGGGAAGATTGTCTGCCACATGTTGAATTTGCATATAATAGGAGCATGCATTCTGCTACTAAATTTACACCATTTGAGGTTGTCTATGGTTTTAATCCATTAACTCCGTTAGATTTAACCCCTTTACTGTTGATAAGCGTGTGGATTTAGATGGAGCAAAGAAAGCTGAATTTGTCAAGTCGTTGCATGAGAAGACGCGCACAAATATTGAGCGCAAGACTGAGCAATATGTAAGGCAAGCTAACAAAGGGCGCAAGGAAGTGGTGTTTGAACTGGCGATTGGGTTTGGGTTCATATGCGCAAAGAGAGATTTCTGAGCAGCGACATTCTAAGTTATTACCGCGAGGGATGGACCATTCATGGTTTTGGAAAGAGTTAACAATAATGCTTACAAGCTTGATCTTCCAGGTAAGTATGACGTTAGTGCCACATTTAATGTTTCGACTTGACTCTTTTTGATGCTAGTGATGATTTGAGGACAAATCCTTTGCACGGGGGAGGGAATGATGTGGACATCGAGTCATATCGAGGAGGAGGTGCTAGGGACCCATTGTCTATTCCTACTTGGTTCGATTACTCGAGCGCGGGCCAAACAATTCAAGCAAGCTTTGTTGGCGTCATGGTTCGTGATCTTTGGCGTGAAGATGACCTTGGATCAAATCTTGAAGAATCTTGGAAATCTTGGTGCAATTTAATTATCTTGTCACCAAATAATTGACCAAGTCAATTTAATATATATATATATATATATATATATTCTTGTTTAAGAATATTCTAAAATAGGAATATTTTAGAATATATCGCATTAGATTTTTAGGGTTGGTTTTTAGGGTTTGTGTGGCAGCCTATATAAAGGATTTGCCAAATTTCTTTGAGGACGGAGATATTTTATTTTTTGAGGAAAAGAATTGAGAGGTTCTCTTTTTTTGTTCTTTTGAGGACTTGACCTAATCAAGATTCTCTTCGACTTATCGAGCGAGATAGCGAATTCTTTCGCTTGTGGCGTCTATAACGTTGGTTGGTTGACACGTGTTCGTCAACAGGTCACGTTCATACCGAGGTTGCCAATCACAAGTTTGATTGGAGGTCGAGGTTTGCAATTCGCACCATCTAGGCCTTCGTAGAACGTTCCTTCCGCAACGATTCACTTCAGGTGTCGAGAAGACACTAATACTCTCCAAAACCATATCGAGAGAGATAGGATCTTTGAGTTTTTGGCAAGTCTGAATGCAAACTTTGATCAGATTCAAGTTCAAATTCTCGGAAAGAAGCGGCTACCATCCTTGAATGAAGTTTTTTCTACTGTAAGAGGAGAAGAAAGTAGAAGAACTGTAATTCTTGAAAACCAACACACCGAAGGATCTGCCATGAAAGCAATTAAGGAGGAAACAAATCCTTACAAAAACAAGAGATTGGATCCGATTAATACAACAGGTAGTGAAGGTTTATGGTGCAATTTTTGCGAGAAACCATGCCATACAAGAGAAAATTGCTTCAAGCTTCATGGAAGAACGAAGGTGCTCAGCAAAGCTAAAAAACAACCGCAAGCGCACATGACCAGTGAAGGTGAAGCTACTCTAATGGTCCAATACAAACCTATCAATGATGAGTTTTTTTTTTTGGTGACCCGGCAACCGCCATTCAGCCGTTTAGCCAGCGGCGTAAACCTGGGGCAACCCGTAGGGACCCACCTCCCACGGGCCGTAGGTGAGTCACGCAATGGGGGTGAGAAGTTTCGAACCTCTTCCCTACCGGTTGAGGGACGAGGCGCGAGCCATCTCGTCCACCGCGGGGTGGGTATCAATGATGAGATATTTAACAGAGAAGAAGTTGGTAAAATCAGAGCCTCTCCTTGACTCCCTAACTATGTCTTTTGATATGTGTTCATTGGTTCAGTCAGGTGCGTGTCTAATTTTCGAAAACTCAATAGCTTCTCAGTACCCTAATTCATGGATTCTTGATTTAGGAGCAACCAACCATATGACACATGATCCCACTAAATTTGAAACTTATAAACCATTATCAGGAAATAGGAGTATTACCATAGTAGATGGATCTCCTGTTACTGTAGCTGGCCAAGGAACCATATCCCTCACTTAAACTTAACAATGTCCTTCATGTTCCTAAGCTGTCCACCAATCTCATTTCCATTTATCAACTTACCAAAAATTTGAATTGTAAGGTGCTTTTCTCTACTGATTAGTTTGCCGGACCTGAAAATGGGGAGGACGATTGGATTTGCTAAGGAATGGAATGGGCTCTACTACCTTGAGGATTCAAACAGAAGTGGTTGGTCTCTTGTGGGATATAAGACCTCTTACAACTCTTGTAATTATATCCACTTATCTCAGATTTGGCTTCACCATTTTCGATTAGGACATCCACCATTTAGTCTTCTTAGGACTATGTTTCCTTCCATTTTAAAAGATGTTATTGTTAAAAATCTTCATTGTGAAGTTTGTGAACTCGCAAAACATCATCGTGTTTTATTTCCTTTGAATAATAATGTTGGAGTTTGAACACCATTCTCTCTTATCCATACTGATATATGGGGTCCATCTAGAACTGCTAATTTTACAGGAGCTAAGTGGTTTGTCTCTTTTATTGATGATTATACTCGAACTACATGGCTATATCTTATGAAAGACAAATATAATGTTTAATATATTTTTCAGAACTTTCATAAGATGATAGCCAATCAATTTAGGGTGTCAATTAGGAGACTTAGGTCCGATAATGAGAAATAATATTTCAATCAATATCTTGACCATTTTTTCCAAACTTTCAATTGAGGGAGAGTGTTGGAAAATCTCCTATAATCTCTCCCAAATCATTTAGGATATTATGTGATATTATTTGATTTGATTTGATTATGTGATCTGATTCCGTTAGTTGTAAATTAGCTACTAACAGAGATTAGGTCCTCTATTCTTGATTTTCTCACCTAATTTAGATCTTCTATTCCTATATATATATACCGTGTAATCACTTGATGATGATATGAGAAAATACAGATTCTTTTCTACAAATACTCATGTAGATCTCCTCTTCTAAGTCTCCATGTAAGAATGCATTCTTTACATCATATACTGTTGAAATTGCCAATTAAAGTGAGCTGCCAAAGAGAGTAAAATTCTCACAGTATTCATCTTTGCCACTAGAGCGAATGTCTCATGATAATCTTCTCTATAAGTCTGAGTATAACCCTTTGCCACCAATCGTGCTTTATATCTCTCAAGAGAACCATCGGCTTTGTTTTTCAAGGTAAAAACCCATTTGTAGCCCACAAAATTCTTTCCCTTAGGTTTTTCAACAATCTCCCAAGTCAGTTTTTTTCTAGTGCATCCATTTTTTTTCTCATTGCATTCCTCCATTCTTCTTTAGACAATGCCTCAAATAAAGTATTTGGAATAGAAATAGTGTTTAGACTCACAATGAATTTTTTATGAGATGGTGATAATGTGGCACCCCTCGACGGCCTCCGATTCGATTAGGGTCACCACAGTTCACTTACCATTCACTTTTCCTAATAACATGTCACTCTGATACAATTTCAATTGCAGCGGGTCCATATAACCTGGGAGTTTACATCTTTTAGATCGGTCACTTGCGCAATTTATATACGGAAGCACATTCAACAACTCCCTTCCCTATATTCAGAAAACGATGCACACCAACTAAACATCTATAGGTAAAAGCCGTACATTTTATTCACTTAAACCATATGGACATCATTCATCGGTACATCAAAATGCCATAGTTTTCTATACTAGGCTATACTTCAAAAGATGACCGACATCTCTTCCAACAGTCGTATATTTAAAGTCCATTGATCAGTGTCAGCATCCAAAAGTTCCTTCCTTTGCTATCCTCCTCCCCGTGGTCATATCAAATCACTTGATCCGTCTACTGGTAGCAGTGGCAGCAGAGATATCTTATCTAGTTTGAAATGTTATTCCCCAAAAGGGGTGAGTACAGCCACTCAGCAGGTAAAGGACCAATAAATCACTCAATGCATCATACACATACAGTCATAACAATTATAGCATAACACATGTCATTCAAGCATCCATGCATAATTTACCTTGAAACCATGCACATGTCATCATACCACATGTACACACATCCTCATGTAAACATCACCATCATGTCATACATGTACCATCATGCCATAGGTGCACATACATCCATGCACTTACCATCATCATATTACATGTACCATCATGCCATAGGTGCACATACGTCCATGCACTTACCATCATCATGTCACATATACCATCATCATATTACATGTACTATCGTGCCATAGGTGCACATACATTCATGCACTCACCATCATCATGTCACATATACCATTATGCCATAGGTGCACATACATCCATGCACTCACCATCATTATGCATCTATGCACTCATCATCATCATATCACATGTACCATCATGCCATAGGTGCACATACATCCATGCACTCACCATCATCATGTCACATGCACTCATCATTATCATGCATCCATGCATATATCATTATTATGTCATGCATATACCATCATGCATAATTTAATTTCAATTCCCCAATTTCATCCTTTCATTTTGGACCGCCACATTTCTCTTTCCCGGGACCAATGTTTGCATCTCACATTCATTACTCGCACCCCACTTGGCATCGCGAGAACCATCCGGCACAAACCTCCGGGCATCCGGCACAATACCTGCTAGGCATCTCATATCCCAACTAGCATCACGAGGCATCCCCCTGGCACAAACCTCCAGGGCTTCCGGAATTACGTACCGACATACCACCAGGATTCCCCCCTCTGGAATTACGTACCGTATACCACCGGGCATCTCGAAACTCCCGAAGACCCTCTGGAATTATGCCACTAGGCCACCGGGCATCCAACACTCCTTAGCCAGGCATCCCGACACTCCCGGGGCATCGTCGGCTCACACCTCCGACGGCCTTCTCACTTATCATAGTTCGCAATTTCAATTGTGGCTCAATTTCAACATGGCATATGATGTGATGGCAAACAAGATCATTTTCATCATTTGATTCTCATATGCAATTCCAATCATCATCATACATGCAGCAAGATGCAATCACTCATGACAATACAATCCATGGGGTCCATATAACTTAGAATAATTCATATATCATGTCTTTTTGAAATTTACCAAATTCCAGCTTACACAATTTCGGAAAACATGTAAATTAAATATCCATATGATCTTCAAAAATCATACAATCAGAGAATGTAATAGACAAGACATAAAGGTAGCAATTTCATGAAGAACACATGCCCAAAAGAGCTTCACACAAGAAGATATAATTCACACAAATACAGCATGCAATTTCGGATAGAAACAGATTGCGCAGTTTTTTGAAATAATTCGATTAAGATACCCGAATGACCTCCGAAAATTATGAAATTTTACCAGGTTATATTTAAGACACTAAAGTAGATTTTTCATGAGACATCTAGGCCAGATTCGTTCTAGATAAGTTTCTATAGGCGTCCGAATCTCCTGATTCTAGCACCGAAACGTCCAGTATAGCTATCTCCGAAATATCGAGTTTTCACCCACTTATCCTTCTTCGTTTTCTCTGAAATTTGGATATATTTTGCTTCAAGAGGTCCCCTACAACTTTATCAAGGGATCTAAGTGAAATTTCCAAAGAATAGCCACCATATGGGTCCAAGAAGTCTTGGGTGTCCAGTACCGTGTTTCCAGATTTACCGTCTTCAAGAGAAAGTCGATTCACTAAGCTACACTTGGTCATTTTACCTCAAATTTGAGTATGTTAGTCTTTAGGATGTTCTCTACAAGTTTCATGAAAAATTCGAAGGGAAATTCTCGGTAAAAAGCAACATGCAACCCACAAAACTACCAAAAGGTCAGCCAAGCAGTTCCAGATCTAGTGTCTTCGTAGGAAGAGGGTTTTTCCCCTTAAATCTCAACCATTTTGTCCCAAATTTTAGTATGTTATACTTTGAGATGTTTTCTACAACTTTCATGAAGGAGTCGAAGTCAAAATCCAACTCGAAACATGCATGCAAGCCTCCACAAGTTTCTAGGTCAGGCGGTATACACGAAATCAGCAAGCATCTTTCAAGAACAAGCCACACTAGCTTGGGTTCCTTACCTCTAAACACCCAAGATTCAACACCATTTCAACCACACACAAGACACACATGCAAGAGTAGAAATTGATCCTAACTTGCCTTTGTACCGATCTACAGCAAGCATGACGGACGACGGACGCACGACGACGGGTGATGGACGAGCAGACGGGCAGCTCTTCCTCACGCGATCTCTTCTTCCTTTCTCTCAGTTTCTCTCACTCTCAATTTCTCTCGGTCTCTCTTCTCTCTCTTACTTCCGAAAATCCCCTCCCCTTTTCTTGCTTTTTGATTAATCAATTAACTCTATTTTTGCATGAAAGAAAATGATTAAGTGGATGTAAGATGGACAAGTGTCTAATGGCAAGGGACAAGTGTAATTGTGGAGGAAGATAAGTGTCCTCCATGCTTCACCTCCTTCATGCATTGGCTACCCCATGGGCTCCATGGGCCGACGGTTTGGGCCTCTTGGCTTGCTTTGGGCCCGAAAATTTTGGGCCAAGTTGTCCCATGTCCAATTTAAATAGTCCATAGAAAAATATCGATAATAAGCCCATAATTCCTACACCACTTTAGGGCATTTGATTTTGATTTTTTTATTTATAGAAATCAATTAACATTCTCATAATCAATTAACATTTTCATAAGGGGTTCGGTTCAAGAGATAAAATATCGTGGCCAATGATGTAATTGTCCCTATGGCCATTCAAAGACAAATATCGTGTGGCATCCCAAAATTCAAAGCCAAGCCATAAGGTGTGTTAAAGCCTCTAATTAGGTAATGAAATTACCTATGGTTTAGTGCTTTAGCCATTAGTCTTTTTAAGATTAGGTGATTTGTGCTTGTGTTTATGAGATTTTAAATTTGATAGAATTAATGATGATAATCTATGCTTGGCCATGCGTCTTATAAATTAAATTCCTACAAATAAAATATCACAAGACTTTGGCCATGTGGAATTTAAAATTTAAAATTTGTAGAAGAAATTAAAAAAAAGGGGGGGGAAATTAAATTTTTATTTAGGTTGGGCCTTAGGCCCATTGGCCTAAGCTTTAATGGGCCAAGTTGGCCGGCCCAATTGAGGCCCAAGGAGGTGTGGCTGTCGGCCACAAAGGAGGCCCAAAAGCCCAAGCCCATTATGCATGCATTGTGACAAGTGGCAAGAAGAAGGGCATGCATTGGCCATTGAAAGAGGCAACCTAATCATTGCTAATGATGAGCTTTAGGGGGGATAAAAGGGAAGAGAGAGAGAAGGGTGGCCGGTTCATTCGGCCAAGAGAGTGAGAGAGAGAGAGAGATTTCGAGAGAGAGGGAGAGTGAGGCCGAGAGAGGAGAAGCCGAGAGGGAGGAGGAGGAGCCGCTCGCCGTCCGTCCGTCGTGTGCCGCCGTGTTCGCCACCCCATGCCATCGTCCGTCCGGTCTAGAGGCAAGTGGGAGTCCTCTAGCTTCTCTTGCATGTTTGTATGTCGCTTGCATGTTGAATCTTTGAGTGTTTAAGTGAGAAAAACCGAAGCATGGATGATGTATGTTGAATGGTATGGCTGTTCGTGTTCGGACCGTGTGAGTCAGAAACTTGTTTGAGCTTGCATGTGTGTTTGGAGTCCGATTTTGGCTTCGATTTCTTCATGAAAGTTGTAGCTAACATCTTGTACTACAACATAATAAACTCTCGTGGAAAATGATGGAGATTTGAGGGGTTAAAGTCTCATCTTACGGAGACCTCAGATCTGGAGAGTTTTTACTGACCTTTTGTTGGATTTGTGATTGCATGTTGGTTTGTGTTGAGAATCTCACTTCGATGTCTTCATGAAAGTTGTAGGGGATATCTTAAACTACAACATACTCAAATTTGAAGTGAAATGAACAACTATAGCCTAGTAAATCGACTAGCTGTTGAAGACAGTGATTCTGGTGATGTATTTTGGGACACCGAGACTTCATGGACCTAAATGACGACTATACTTTGGTTATTTGACTTAGATCTCTCATGAAAATTGTAGAGAATACCTGGAAGTAAAACATATCAAATTTTCAGAGGAAACGAAAGAGAATAGATAGGCTAAAACTCAATATTTTGGAGAAGCATGCACTGGACGATTCGGTAATGGATCCAGAAGCTTCGTGAGACCGTATAAAATAATCTAAAAAGAATTTGGCTTGGAAGTCTTCATGAAAGTTGTATGAAAGTGTCTTGGCTATAACTCGGTAAAATTTCGTAATTTTTGGAGGCCGTAGGGATATTTTAATCGAATTTCTTCGGAAACCATGCATTCTGATTTCATCCGAAAATTATATGATGTTTTGTGAAAATTGGGAAATTGTGTGAAATGTTACTTGGTCATGTATTTTGTATGAAATTATCATCCTATTGGCTCGTTTAATATTTGCTGTAATTTCTATAATTTTGGGAATTTATAGATATTAAATTTAATATTTTTGAAAATGGCACAAGCTGGAATTTAAATAAATGTAAAAAGGGCATGATAAATGGATTATGTTTAATTGGCATAAATTCCATAAACTTTACTTTATAAATAATTGTACCATGTAGTATGTATGATGAGGTCTTGATGTATGCATGACATGGAATTGAGATGCATGTATGAATTCAATGATGAGTATGATCTTGATTTGTCATCACATCACATGCCATGATAAATTGAATCATAATGATGTGAATTGAGATAAATGAGGAAGCCGTCGGGGGTGAGCCGACGATGCCCCGGGAATGTCGGGATGCCTGGCTAGAAGGGTACGGCCGGTTGCCTGGTGGTCATGAATGGCCGAATATCGGAGGGTCCTCGGGAGACCGAGTGGTATCGAGATGCCCGGAGAGTGGGGGAGCCGGAAGCTCGGCATGGTAATTATGCCGAGGGATACCTCGCGATGCTGGATTGGGTGCGAGATGCCTGGCCTGAAGGGTGCGGCCGGTTGCCCGGTTGTGTCATGATACATGCCCGGAGGTTTGTGTTGGATGCCCGGTTGTATCATGATGCATGCCCGGAGAGTCCTCGTGATCCCAGTTGGGGTACGAGATGCCCGGAGAGTGGGGGAGCCGGATGATCTATAATTATATCTTGGATACATGTGGGACGCAAACATTGGTCCCGGGAATGAGAAATGTGGCGGTCCAAGATGAAATTGGAACTAAATCATGCATGGTGATATATGTGTGACATGATGCATGATGATATATGCATGACATTATGCATGACAATATATGCATGGTGATGATGATGATGATATGCATGATGATGATATGCATGATGATATGCATGATGATGATGATGATATGCATGATGATATGCATGATGATGATGGTGATGATGATGGTGATGATGATAGATGATGATATGCATGATGATGATGATGATATATGATGATATGGCATGATAACATGTGCAATGTGATGATGTCATGATGATGATGACATGTATGATATGATGATGCATGATAGTATGTGCATGGCTTCAAGGTAAGTAACGCCTGCAATGCATGTATGATTTGTATGATGCATTGAGTTGTTATTGGATTCATTATCTACTGAGTGATTGTACTCACCCCTTTTGGGGACCAACATTTCAGATTAGCAGTATGCCGCTTCCTGCCGTCGCGCGGGGTGCATTTTACGGGTTACCGTCTGACGTCGAGGTAGAGTGTGAGGAGTTCAGCTGTCCTTCTGTGCCTGGACTGGCATACATACGTGTGCACTATTTTGTCATGTACGACATAGGCCTAGCTGGGGGCCCGGTCGTCCAGGAGTTCGTCTCTGTCCACGTTCGCCGCGATGGGGTCATAAGAGGGATGCTGCCACTGCCACCGCCTGACGCACCGGACTGGGTGTGAGGCCCGAGCGTGACGAGTAAGGGCTATTTTCTTTTAGGGTTAGTTAGCCGACACTTATTATGGGAGTTGTGCACATGTGATGTAGAGGGTCGAGGGATTCTTTTTGGGATTTTAGGCTGGACATGGCTGAGTCCTAGCTTTTCCTTTTTATGTATCGACCCAAAGGAAGTCCCATCTTGAAAATATATGTAAATAAAGTGTCGTGCCTTGTCTATAAAATTATGAAGATTAGTGGTGTGTATTTGTATCATGGTTGGTAGGGGGAGAGATGGTGATGTTGTGCTTCCGCTAATGAGTCGCGCTGGGACCACTTTTAAAAAAAAAATGCCTGTGAATACGACGCCTCTTCTAAAATATAATCAGAAAGGTAATAAGGAGTAACATTGGCGCTTGTGGCGACCTGCGAAGGGTTCGGGGTGTCACATATCGTTTCCCTCAAAATCAATATTTCGGGTTGAAATTCCTGGATGCCACAGATAAGCGGTCAAGTGATACATAATGAGATAGTGGATATAAGGGTCGCTTTGTGCATTCTCTAGTACCTTTTCTAATAGCAATGGGAAGATGCGAGTCATTTTCTAGCATATCAATTGATTGTTTATGCAAAGGAGAGTCGGAACTTACCAAAAATTCATTTGCAAAACTCGGATGGGAATCTTGAACTTGTGTTTGATCTGGAACAGCTGTCTTTCTTGAGTACACCTAAGAAAATCTCATAAAGTCATAAATACAGGGAGATACAGGAGTGGACTCTTGTTCTGGAATAGGCTTGATCATAGAGAGTGAGTCCAGAATTAAAGTAGCACGAACTGATTCATCAGAAATTGATTCATGAGAAGCCTATTGATCAGAGTTGGAGGCTGATTGGTCAGGAGTTGATTGATCAGGGATTGGTAAATTAGAAATGGTAGCTCGGATTGGAAGATTATTAGGAGGTAAGTCAAGGTTAAGGCTGTCAAAGTCTTTATCTTCAACTAATGACTTCTCCCCTTAAAGATAAGACTGTGGAAAGTAAGGTTTGTTTTCTACAAATGTAACATCGACTGATATATAGGTCCTTCGAGAAGGAGGATGATAACATTTATACCCCTTTTGTGTAGAGAAGTAACCAAGAAAGACACACTTGATTGCTCTAGGATCTAGTTTTCCCCTTTGCTGATTATGAATATGTACAAATGAGGTGCAACTGAAGACTCTAGGTTTGAGATTATTTGTTGTCCTGAAATGGGGATAAATGTGACATTCCATAATTTCAGTCATATTTTCTATTAAATAAATCGAGCATTTCATCGACGCGCCTATAGTGCTTTTCTCTGAGATGGCCACTCGTGAGATAACTAGACTATCTGGGGAGGCCATTAAGGAATTTTAATGCAATAGACTTGAGAATTCAACCAAGAATCGACTTCTCGATCATGCTTAACTTTAGAGGCCATTACGACACAGTTAAAAATTGAATTGAGATCTGAGATAGGTGGATTCGACGGAGATATGTGGCTAATTGTGGGTGACTCCACTAAATTGGAAAATTCTTGTTGACCGGCACTAGTTTGATTTCTCTGTCGTTTTGGTACCTTGTGTCTATATTTGAATTCTTGAGATTTTCATGACAATCGAGAGTTGTCAATGTGTCGAGTGGTGAAGCATCAACTCTTGTCGGTGCTGGGGTAGAAGCTCTTGGTGATCCCAGATTCGATGAGATCATGCATATCTTAGAAGTCATGGGGAATCGTATGGATCAACAAGCGCAGAACCAAGCCACAGCTCAAATCGCTAATGTTGCAGCACTTGCCGCTGCACCTGCTGTCGCCCCTACTGAAGTTCTGCCAAAAGTTGTGGCCGTTGGGAGGCCAATCCACCGGTTAGTGGATCAGTTTATGAAGCTGAAACCAACGGGGTTCATTGGTACTGGAGAACCCAAGGTTGCATCCCTATGGATACAGGATTTGGAGAAGGCATTTGCACTTCTGATGTGCAGTAAAGAGGAAAATGTGGTACTAGCTGTCTACTAACTTCAAGGTAACGCCAATACTTGGTGGAGAGCCGCCAAGGACACTGTGTTCCTGGAAGGTGTGGTCCAAGTGTGGGACACCTTCCTCAGAGCTTTTAATGAACAGTACTTCTCAGATACTGCCCAGAAACAAAAGATAGAGAAGTTCCATCGTCTCCACCAGGAGAGCATGACAGTTGACCAATATGGGGTCAAGTTTGTAGAACTGTCAAAGTATGCTCCTTGATTGATAGAGGATCCTGAAGGGAAAGCTCGGAAATTCAGAAGTGGTCTTCATACTGAATTGAAACAATCATTGCTACCGTTTGACTTGAAAGATTTCAGAGAGGTCTATCGTCGAGCTCAAAGATAGAGAAAGGTTTGAACAAACAAGCTGCCTCATCTGGATCGAGGTTTAACTCTTACAGAGACAATATCCAACAGGGAAAGAGACCCATGCCTGGGGGTAGATTCCAAGTCCCACCTAACAGACAGGGTGGAGTTGGCAAGTTTGGGCCAAGTAGAAATGATTTGTGTTGCGCTTGTGGAAGTCGACATGGACCGAACCAGTGCCCTCGAAGGACAGACGCCTGTTTTGAATGTGGCCAGCAGGGTCATATGCCCAGAGATTGTCCAAGAAGGCCACAAGGACAACAGCAATTACCACCGCCTCTACCCTTAGGACAGATTAGAGGGTATGCGCCTTTGAACGCGTTGCAAGGAGGTTAGCTGAGAGCAATGATAGTGCTAACTTTATAAAACTTAGCAACTTAATTCAACTTATATGAAAACCGAAGACTTGAGATATAAAAGATTTGCAATAATATATAAGACTGCGAATTAAGTAAAAAGATAAGGGAAAGAGAATTAAAGCACGATGTTTTATAGTGGTTCGGTTTAGACCAAGCCTACGTCCACTCTCCCGTACTAATAGCCCACTGGCTGAATTTCACTTTGAATCAAGAGAGATGTTACAGTATCATGTCCTTGATTCCATAGTGTAGAAATCTACTACACTTCCTCAAGGTCTCACAAGAATCTAATCTCTCTTTTGAGTACAAATTTATGCTCAACAATTGAATTAGCAAAGAATAAGGAGCTTCAGACTTTGGAATTCTTCTATCTCACGCTCACTCAAATAACTAGAGCATCTTCCTTATATAATCCTCCATGCCTTCATAACCGTTGGCACCTTCCAAATGAGTTCTTTTAATCTACCCGTTGGACAGAATCAATTAGGGAGATCTCGCGTTACTTAAGGAAAATGAAGATAGCCCACCAATCCTGCTCACCCATACAATCAGGATCTAGATTTCCATAAGTAGAATCTTCCAAGTATACTTCGCCAATTAACGGATCTATATTACTCGAATTATTTGCAATACGAATAATAGATCTTAAGATGTTATCTCCAGCCGTGAGATAATCTTCAACCAAACGAATCAAATCCTTAAAGATATACTCGCATCTAGATAAGACTTCTTCGTCGGTCTAGAAACCGTCAAAGAGGGCAAACTTTAAATCTTAAGCCTGGCGGTCTTCAAACTTTGATGGAAAGAAACGTTTTGTCAACTTCAAAATAGATACAGAAGTTTTCTCTAACAATCTCCCCCCTTTTTATGGTGACAAAACTTTCCCACAGATTTGGACATTTTGACTTGCAAGACAACACTTAAGCAAACCAAGATTTCTTATAAATAAAAAATAGAGATTATGATATGGATAGTATCAATTCTGCAACCACAGAAAACGTGTTAGTCCTGTAAACACAACTATCTTTAACATAATCAATAATAGCTTAAGTTGCAAGCATAATCAGTCCAAACCAGTCCGAATTAAAACCACACCAAGCAGAAGATAAAGTCCAAGTGAAAAAGTCAATCAAAAAGATATGGAAATAAGTCATCAAATCTGCATAAAACCTCTCCCTCTTTTTGTCAACAGCAAAAAGTGGAAAATAGACTAAAAAGAGATGGATTGAAAATAGAGTCAAAATCAAGGCTGTTTGGGCAGGCGAACAAGCTCGAATTCTTCCATAGAATGCACTATCTTCTCAAGCCTGTTGAAACTCTACTTCCGTGATTGAAAATCTTCGCCCTACACATTAGACTGAACTTGAATCTTTAGGGTGTTCAATTGTTCATGCAAAGACACTTAAGTGGCCTTAAAAGCATTCTTAAGATCCTACATCTCAAATCCCATGGCATATTGTTGTTTTCTAACATCCAATAGAACTTCCAGTAGTCTTGAAAAGTCTGCTGTTTGAGCAGTTGCATCACTAGGACCAGCCGAGTCAAATTCAGGGATTTTGAGAGACGATGGAGGTTCAGCAAATTGTCCACCATGACTATCTTATGGATAGTGCGAGGCATACACATCCTTAGGGTTTACTGTAGAGTGACTTACATCACTATCACTAGCAAATAAGGGTGAAGAAATACCTTTTGTTCCAACAACTCCCCCTATTTTGATGCCCTCAGGTGAAGTAGGTAAGGTTTCCTCATCTGCAAACGCATTAAACAAAGAGATAGGCAAGGTTGGCTCGAAAGAGTCTTCTTGACCCTGATCTTGTTCTCATTCTCTCTCTTCTTCTTCCTCTTCCTCTTCTTCTCCTCTTCTTCCTTCCTCTTCTTCTCTTCCTTCCTCATCTTCTTCCTCTCCTTCTCTTCCTTCATCTTCTTCTTCCTCTTCTCTTCTTCTTTCCTCTATCCTCCTTTGTTCTTCTTCCTTCTCTGTGTCTTCTCTCCCTCTTTCGTCTTCTTCTGGCTCTTCTCTTGTCTCGCGAAAGCTGACAAAACTCTTTAAGTTTCTCAAGGCTGATATGGTCAGTTCATCCTCATCTTCTTCATCTTACAAGATGAGAGTTATTTTCTTCTTCATAGGAGCAACCATGAGCTCCCTGCCTTTTCTCTTCGCAGCAGTAGAGTCTTGTTTTGCTTTTGTGGGAGATTTTTCCTTCATATGCTCCAACACTTTATTCAACTCTTTCAATCTCATCTTTGTGACCATTTTGAACCCAATCACCATAGGAGAGATGGTTGACAGGCATAATCGTGCAGAGATGTGAATCTTAAAGTGCCGAAAGAGCCGCAAGATAAGAGTAGAATAAGGGAGTTGTCCCTTATCTTTCACCACAGTGCGGTACATATGAAACAATATGGTGTGAGGCAGAGAGAATTTAAATCCAGTGTTGATGGCACACATCAATTTAGCTTCTGATCGAGAAACATATGTCTTGGATGTTGATTTAGGACGAATGCAGTTTATTGCAATCTTGTGTAGCAAAATGTTAAGAGGCACTCATCCTTGAGTAAGAAATCTTTCCTTCAACATCCCTGTCTCTCACTAACGGCAGAATAGCATGAGTAATAGACACATTAATTGGTTGGAAACTTGTTCTTTCGACCCCAATTATGTTAGCTAGTATGTCTGTATCCACAAAAAATTCCTTATCCTTCACAATGAAAGTAAAACTATTGCATCCATGAAAGACAAGTTCGAGTAAAAGTACGCAGTAAGTTCTGAAAAAGCAGCAGAGGATTCAGAACCGAACCATTCCAGTTGCTAGTAAAGCAAATTTCTCGCGCAAATTGACCTTTATTGAATCAAGTAAATCAAAGTCAATAGTTCTAGGGTTCATCGCCCCTCTCTTCAGAACTTTTGAATAAACCTTCTTGTGACCCTTCGATCTAAACAGATTAGAGCCATCAGTAATGTTTGTAGCCACACCCAATCAAGGCTGAAAATGAGTAAACATCCGTTCATCGTTGTCTAGAGTTTATTCTTGATTTGCAGTGCCATAGAATGGGTCACTCAGTATGTTCGCAAACGTTCTCTCAGCCGATCCTTTCTCTACAACTCCTAGTTTTTCCAAATCCCGCAAAAATAAGGTTTCATTCTTCAATCCTCTATCTTTTAAGAATTCATCGATTAAAGACATCGATGTTCCTCATTTCTTCAAATTAGAGTAGAGCTTGAAAGCAACCTTGGGAGTTAGAGTTCTCACAAGTTCAGCCTCCTCTATAACCTCATCATTTGGTTGAGTCGGTGGAGAAGGTTGACGTTAATGAGAAAGTTGTTGCTGACTCGGACACAATGGTGGAGAAGAATCTTCTTCCTCGGTTAAGTCAAAATGGGTAAGACCTTCGGGCATAAATCATGGTCCCCTGCTTGCAATCCTTGAAGACTTTCTCGAAGACATTGTCGATTCAAGGGAGGAATTCACCACTTGCTCGAAAAAGGAGATAACTTTTGGACAGATCGAGAGTGAAAGTGAAAGCAAATAGGAATTTTGTATTCTAGAGTTTCAGTGTAAAAACGATGAAGACGAGTCTCGGCAGTATATAAAGCAAGTGAAGTGAGGTAGACGAAACGTCGTAAAAAGAAAATAAAAATACCTTTTCGAAAAGAGAAACTTCCCTTTTTTAAAATAACTGTCTTTTCAAAAATTGATACTGCCTTTTTAAAAAAGTAAAAAAAACTTGGAAATATAATTTCAATCAATTAGCAATTAATAAATAACCGTACCTTTTCAAGTTTAAAAATATAGGAACAACTTATCGACAAAACTATTGGTCTTCAGAGTCTGAACACATTCAGACTTTACCTTTTGAGTCTTGTGCACTATTGAGTAAGAGATATAATGTTCAATCTTATGCAAATAGAATCAAATAGACTTTTCTCTAGTGATTTTGTAAATATGTCTGCCAGTTGATTTTTTGAGTCAATAAATTGGATCATAACTTCTCCATTTTGAACATGATCTCTAATAAAGTGATGTTGAATCTCTATATGCTTTACTATTAAATGAAGAATTGGATTCTTTGTGAAATTAATCGCTCTGGTGTTGTCACATTTGATCTCAGTGCAAGAGTCTTCGATTCCAAAGTCTCTTAGTTGTTGTTTTATCCATAATATTTGAGAACATCAACTTCCAAGAGCCACATATTCTGTTTATGCTGTTGAAAGAGCTACTATACTTTGCTTTCTTGAAAACCAAGATACTGTCCTGTTACCAAGCAATTGACAAGTACCGAAAGTGCTTTTTCTTTCAACTCGGCAACTTGCTGGATTTGCGTTTAAATATCCAAGAAGAGTAAAGTCTCATTCTTTGGGATACCATAGACCTATCTTCGAGGTTGTTGCAACGTACTTGATGATGCATTTTGCAGCACTTAAATGAGATTCTTTTGGATCTGATTGAAATCTAGCACAAATGCAAACACTAAACAAAATGTCAGGTCTAGAAGCAATAAGATAAAGAAGTGAATCAATAATACTCCTGTAAAGTTTCTGGTCAACTTTCTTTCCTCCTTCATCTTTATCCAGCTTCGAAAAACTAGATATTGTTATTTGGGTCTTTTTACAATTATCTAATCCGAACTTTTTAATAAGTTCTTTTGCATATTTTTCTTGGTGAATAAAAATCTCTTCCTTCAATTGCTTTACTAGTAGTTCAAGAAAGAAAGATAATTCACCCATCATGCTCATCTCAAATTCATCCTACACAGACTTAGACAATTTCTTGCATAGATTTTCGTTAGATAATCCAAATATTATATCATCAACATAAATTTGAACAAGTAAAATGTTTTTACCTTCCATTTTAATAAACAGAGTAGTGTCCATTTTACCTTTTACAAAACCATTTTGAATTAAAAACTTACTTAACCTGTCGTACCAACCTCGAAGTGCTTGCTTTAAACCATCTAGAGCCTTTTTCAGTTTGAATACAGAGTCTGGACTCCTTAGATCTTCAAAATTATGAGGTTGTTCCACATAGACTTCCTCTTGGATAAATCCATTTAGGAATGCACTTTTGACATCCATTTGGAATAACCTAAAACTCTTATAACAAGCAAAAGCAAATAATAATCTAATTGCTTCTAACATTACTACAGGTGCGTAAGTCTCATCATAGTCTATTCCTTCTTCTTGCGTGTATCATTTGGCCACGAGTCTTACTTTGATCCTTACAACTTTTCATTTTTCGTTCATCTTATTCCTGAATACCCATTTAGCTCCAATAACATATTTACCTTTTGGTTGAGGAGTTAGTTCCCAAACATCGTTAACATTGAATTGCTTGAGCTCTTCTTGCAGAGCTTCGATCCAACTTTCATAAGTTAAAGTTTCTTCTATGCTTTTGGGTTCTATTTCAAAAATAAGAGCCACAGCGCTAGACTCTTCATGCCTTTTGGATTTTGTACGAATTCCTTCATCAATGTTAGCAATGATGAGTTCTTTGGGATGACTAGACTTGTGCTTCCAGTTTCTGGTTAGTCTGACAGACTACTGAACATCTTCTTTAGTTGATTCTTCAATATTCGTTCGTTGTTGTCCGTTTGTAGTCTGAGCTGCTTCAAGGGAAGTGGACTTTGTAAAATCTGGAGCAAGTTCAGATTCTTCAGGTTGAGTTTGGATCGATTGATTTTGTATAGAGTCTTGAAATTTGACATTCATTGACTATTCCATAGACTGAGTCTTCTTGTTGTATACTCCGTAAGCTTTGCTGGATGTTGAATATCTAAAGAAGATTCATTCGTCTGATTTTTCTTCAAACTTACGATCATTTGCATTTTTTAAGATGAAACATTTGCAACCAAATACATGAAAATAAAAAACAATTGGCTTCTTTCCTTTGAACAACTCATAGAGAGTTTTCTCTAGAATAGGTTTTAAGAATACTCTGTTAATAATATAACATGCTGTAGAAACTGCTTCAGCCCAAAAACGAGAATAAATATTGCTTTCAATTAAAAGAGTTCTAGTTATTTCTTGCAAAGATCTATTATTCCTTTCCACAACTCCATTCTGTTCGGGAGTGTATAGAGAGGAGAACATATGCTAAAAATCAGATTCATCACAAAGTTTAGCAAAGTCTTGATTTTCAAACTCACTTCCATGATCTGTCCGTATGCTTGAAATAACATACACTTTCTCATTATGTACTTTCTTGGCAAATTTAGTAAAATGAGAGAAGGTTTCAGACTTACTTGCCAAAAAGTATACCCAAGTAAATCGTGAATAATCATCCACTATTACTAGGCAATATCTCTTTTCACCAATACTTTGAGTTATAATTGGTCCAAAGAGATCCATATGCAGGAGCTGTAGCACACGATTAGTGGAAACTTAATTTATTGGTTTAAAAGAATTTCTAACATGTTTTCCCAATACACATGGTGTGCATAAGTCAGATTTTTGGTACTTTAGGTTGGGTAGTCCACGAACAAGCTTCTTTGAAGAGATCTTGGCAATTTGCTTCATGTTGATATGGCCAAGCTTTCGATGTCAAAGATTTTTTTATCTTGAATTGAAATTAGACATTGAGATCTTTCTGGATTGATATCCAAAAGATATATATTCCCATGTCTTCGCCTAGTAAAAGATTGTGAAAGATCTTTACTAGTGCCCGAACATATTCCTTCTTGAAAATTTATCTTGAATCTAGTGTCACACAATTGGTTGATGCTGAGCAAGTTGTAGTTGAGTCATTCCACTAAGGAGACGTTATTGATTGTGAGACTTCCAATTTTTACAGTTCAACATCCAACAATTCTTCCCTTGTTGTTTCCGCCAAAAGAGGCTTTTCTACTAATTACTTGCTTAAGTTTAATAAAATAATTTGAATTTCCAGTCATATGCCTTGAACAGCCACTATCCAAATACCATTTAACATTTTTCTTGATAGTGACATGCAATTAAAAAAGAAACTCATGCTTTCTTTGGTACCCACACTTTCTTGGGTCTAGTGGAGTTAGTGCAATATACGGTCTTTGCTCAATCCTTCTTAACAGACTTCCAAACCATAGGACCTTCTTTCTTAAAGTGTTCTGAGCTATTACACTTAATAAATCTAAGAGCATTTCGGCCAACAGGTTTTACAAAGACTTTTTGAAAATGATTTCAATAAAAGGCTTTTGTAGGTCTTTATTTGATTCTTTCCTTTACTTTTGGAAAATTTGTCATGACTCGACTCCGAGCACATGCACATCTCTCCATAGTCGATATAAAATTTTGCAACATCCCAGAACCTGTTGCCGACCCATTTGTTTATCAAGCATGCGGAAGCGAAATCATATTCTTCCAACAACACAGAAATGAGACAACAACACAAAAATGAGATAGCAAACATAGAATTATATTTTTACAAACCATACACGTATTACAAACCGCACTTACTCTTACTATAACATTCAAATACATAAGAGTCTAACAAAACATGGAGTGTTTCAAAATGAAAAGCTCCTAGGCTAACTACGCTCTGAGCTCTTCACCCATGGGATCAGGTCTCTATGTACAACCCTACCAGACTCTTCAATAGACTAGGGTGAGTGGTCACCCACTATACAGACCTGACGGCAGACCCGTCACTATCTAGCAGAAGCTACCAAGGCATCCGTACTCCATTGCCTATAGGCCTCTGCCTCTTGTCTGTCCACCCTCCAACTAGGGACCTAAAAATTTTAGCCCACTAAGGGGTGAGATCACATCTTAGCAAGTCAATCCCCTAAATCCGGATTAGGAGAATGGTACACTCAACGTGCAATCTAATCGCCTTTCTCACACTTTCTTAATACTAGTACTTTCCTGCATGTTAATGTTAATCAAATCATACATAAGATATCGAGATCATATATCATCAGAATACTTTTAACATGTATATATGTAAGGACATAAATGTCAACATAATTACACGGGCCCCCAATTACCAGACTAAACGGTTATGGCACGTCCCATACCGCACCACACAGTTCCGTCTTTTAATTAGGTTCCTCACTTTCACCTATTCATGTGTCACAAATGATTTCAATGCACAGATAATAGTTTTCCGGCATAACCGGGCATTGTCTCACACCATCGAGCGCTGCAACGTCTACATCTAGACGGTATTCCGATTAGGAGCATCGGTCCAGCATCCACCACAACCGGCATCCGTTGACTTGGGGCATTCTCGAATGACATCGCCTGGCCCCAAAGGCTCGTGGCGGAATCTCATGTTGTGAATGCATATAATCAATATTACACTTCAATAATCACTCACACATAGCATTCACAGCATCAATTGGGCAATTTTACAACAAGAATACTTCAAAACAAGCATACACTCTTACTAACCCAAATTGACAGAAAACTGTCCAATTACGCCCTCTCAAATTCGAAGTCAGAAACCCATTCATATGAGCTCGAAAAATTCTCAAATTTGGACATGTGCTAGAAAACACATAAAAAATATTTTTCATGAGACACTGAGATCCAGATCCCTCTGGACTCGGCCTAGAAATTCTCTCTATCCAGCACAAAAATCTGGTCCAGTTCCAGAGAGCCTAACTCATCGAAATCAGTTCGTTTTTGGGTCCAAATCTAGTCCGTTTGATTTGAAATTCGAATATGTTAAACTAGAAGTTGTAATGAACAACTTTTGCGAAGAAACTGATTGGAAATTCAACCTCTAAAGGTCAGTAAAAGCCCTCTGAATCATAACAGGTCACGATTTACAGAACTGTTTGAATTACTGTTTCAAGGATGACGTCATGAAAATCGTCATCTTTTTAAATTATAAAAATTCTGAGAAAAATATATGTTATTATTTAGGATTTCTGAAACATTTCTTCAAAAGGAAATTTCTTCAAAATCACAACACACAGTCGTCTACAAAATTAGCAAAACTCCCATGTCCTGGAAACTGTTTCAAAAATCAACTTCTGTTCTTGTCCGAAACTTCACCTACGGTGGTTGTCTTGCTCTCTAAACCTTATCTAAGCTTTTCTATGTCTATCCTAACATTCCTAACCAACATCCATCCATATATAACGTCATCTACATCTTTCATCTACATAGAAAACCCTAATTCATGTACTCAACCCCTAATCTAGAGTTAGGAGACAACTTACTTAGTTGTGGATTGAAGAACTCCAGGTGACGGTTGTCGAAGTTGAGCTCAAGGCCAAGGGTGCTCGGATTAGACGGATGGTGTGCAGCGGTGAGGATGATGGTGGCGAGACAAGTAGATGATGAAGTTAGAAAAAATAAAAGCAAATGAATGGAGGTGAAAGAAGATGGGGGAGCTACGGTAGAAGGGAGAATGCGTGAGGGGGAGAAGAGAAAGAGAGAAGGGAGAGAAAAAGAAAAGAAGAAGGGAGGGAAGTTGTCGAGAGGAGGAAGGGGGAAAGAGAAGGGAGAAACAATAAAGTAGAGGAGGGGAAATTGAGGGGCAAATTACAGCAGAAGGGTTGGCATAGGTGAGGGGGTGGAAAAGAGAGAGAGAATGAGAAAAAGAAGAAAGAGATGAGAAAAGAAAGGGGGAGGAAATTCCATGGGAAAGAGGGGGCAAACGTAGGGAGAAGAGAGAGAGAAAAAGAGAGAAGAAAAGAGAGGGAGAGGAAATTGCATGCGAAGGAGGGGGTAGAAAACGTGAAGGAGAGGAGAAGAAAGAGAAAAGAAAAGGAGAAAAAGCAATCTCGGCCAAAGGGGGAGGATGCATGAAGGAGAGTAGAAAGAGGAGAGAGAAAATAATAATAATAATAATAATAATAATAATAATAATAATAATAATAATAATAATAATAATAATAATAATAATATCATTTTTCTTTCTCTTCCAATTTCCAATTTTTCATCCGATAATTTTTGTTCCGAAATTTCGGGCTCGCCGCTAATTCGACGGACGATGAGACAACGTCCACTAATTAAATATGGAAACCCTCGAAAATTCAACACTCGAAATAGGCCTAAATTTCGGGATGTCACAAAATCAATTAGAGAAATAGTTTCAAAAGTCATTCACATGCCTGATTTGTTAAAGTAAAGTCTTTGTACTGAAAGAATCTTTTACGATTTCTCAGATCCCATAGAAAACCTTTTTGAAATACTTGAAATATCGTTTTTCAAAAGTATGTTTTCTTTTCAAAGAGAGTCTGTATTTTCTTTTAAAGTCATAAAACTTTTATCTAGATTTTCAAACTTTTCTTTCCATAAGATTTCCAGTTGTTTCAATGTAGAATTCTCCATTTTTAGCTCGGAAATCCTCTTGAGAAAGGTTTTGAGACTAAAACACAGTTCATCAATATATTTTGAGACCTTAATAGGAATTTTAAAATTACTTACCTCGATTTCATTATCTGAATCTGAGGTTGTATTGATTTCGGAGTCTGAATATGATTCTGATTTTGCCATTAAACAAAGATTGGCATAATCATCATCACTCTCTTCGCATTCGGTATCACTCAAAGTTTCTACTTTAAGTGCCTTTCGTATTTCTCGATTTTCCTTTCTTTTTCTTCATCAAGGGACAATTGGGTCTAATGTGTCCATTTTTCTTGCATTCAAAACAAATCACATCTTTATTGGATTCATCATTCTCAGCTGATTTGTTTTGAAACTTTTGAGAGCTTTTTTTTTTCCAATTGAATCTTCTTCTCTTTTTGTTCAGTTTCCTGAACCTTCTTATCATGAGAGCAAGTTCTTCATCGTCCATGTCGTCTTCAGAGTCTATAACATCAGAATCTTCATTAGATTTTAAGGCAATAGACTTCTTACCTTTGGGATTTTCTTTTTCATTGATTTGCTCCACTTCATAGGACTAAAGTGTTCCTATCAATTCGTCAACGGAGAGTGGCATGATCATTTGTGTTTTCCTTATTGAAGTCTTTACATGATTCCACTCTTTGGAAAGTTCACGCAGCAATTTGTTAACCTTCATGGGTCCTGAGATTGGTTGACCATGATACTCAAGACCATTTACGACTTCTATAAAACAGCTAAACATGTCAATAATAGATTCTCCTGACTTCATCTTGAAGGCTTCATATTGACCAAGTAGAATATTGATTCAGGTCTCTTTCACTCGATCTGTTCCTTCATAGGTGATATGCAGTCTATCCCAGACTTCTTTAGCTATTTCACAAGAAGATATTCTGTTATATTCAGTAGGAGATAATGCACAATATAAGGAATAAATTGTTTTTGCGTCAAGAGCTTGTCTCTTGGTTATCTCTTCTTGAGTTATATCGCTAGCTTCTACAGCTTCTTTCCCCCTTTCTAAGACTGTTGTAGCTATAGAAATGATTCATTTGTCTACCACATCCCATTTAAGAGGATATTTCGATCTTAGGAATGCTTTCATCTTGTTTTTCCATATGCTGTATTCCTTTCCATCAAAATAAGGCGATCTGGTATTGCTTTGCCCTTCAACCAAACCTAGAGCCAACATACTAGCCATGGATCTTTAACTCTGAAGTAAAAACACTTCAATTAAATAAGTACACAGGCTCTGATACCAATTGATAGTGCTAGTATGAACACCTAAAGGGGGGTGAATGTGTAAAAACTAACTTTATAAAACTTAGCAACTTAATTCAACTTATATGAAAACCGAAGACTTGAGATATAGAAGATTTGTAATAATATATAAGACTGCGAATTAAGTAAAGAGATAAGGGAAAGAGAATTGAAGCACGATGTTTTATAGTGGTTTCGCTTAGACCAAGCCTATGTCCACTCTCCCGCACTGATAGTCCACCGGCTGGATTTCACTATGAATTAAAAGAGATGTTACAGTCTCACGTCTTTGATTCCACAGTGTAGAACTCTGCTACACTTCCTCAAGGTCTTACAAGTATCTAATCTTTTTTTTGAGTACAAGTTTACGCTCAACAATTGAATCGGTAAAGAATAAGGAGCTTCAAACTTTGAAATTCTTCTATCTCGCACTTACTTGAATAACTAGAGTGTCTTCCTTATATACTCCTCCATGCCTTCATAACCGTTGGCACATTCAAAAGGAGTTTTTCCAATCTACCCGTTGGACAGAATCAATTAGGGAGATCTTGCGTTACTTAAGGAAAATGAAGATAGCCCACCAATCCTGCTCGCCCATACAATCGGGATCTAGGTTTCCATAGGTGGAATCTTCCAAGTATACTTCGTCAATCAACGGATTTATATTACTCAAATTATTTGCAATACGAATAATATATCTTAAGATGCCATCTTCAGCCGTGAAATAATTTTCAACCCAACGAATCAAATTCTTAAAGATATACTTGCATTTGGATAAGACTTCTTCGTCGATCTAGAAATTGTCAAAGATGGCAGATTTTAAATCTTGAGCCTGGCGGTCCTCAGACTTTGATGGAAGGAAACGTTTTGTCAACTTCAAAACAGATAATGAAGTTTTCTCCAACAACCACCAGTTCAAGGCACAGTGTACGCCATCACCAGAGGACTAGATAAAGGGAAAGCACCACAGATAGAACACCACTAGGATAACGAAAGAAATAGGAATGGACCAACTAAGCACCGAGCAAAGGAAGAATGTTTTTGAGGTGTTTTTATCAAAGTAGCGCAATAGAATTTTGAGTGAAGGTTGTAAACTTTCCGTCGTTGTAATAAAGTGGTAGAAAGATGAATCTCTAATTATAGTTGTACTTGACGGGTTTACCTATATATAACTTTGAGACCCTATATAAAAAGATTTGGCTTGAGGAGCTTTTGTTATAATGAATTGTTGTTGCAATGCAATATGGTTTAATCTGTCGACAAAGGAAAATTTCAAATTTATCAGAAGTCGATAAGGACCCTCGATTTCCTTAATCTCATCACAAGAGACAATCTGTTTGTTAGATGGGAGTTGTCAAGGTTACCTGGCGACTGTCATGGATACGATAGTCCAGGAACTGAAAATTTAAGATACTTCAGTCATGTAAGGATTTCCAAATGTATTTCCGAAGGAATTTCTATGGACCCGAGCAAGATAGAAGCAGCGATCAATTGGCCAAGACCGATTTCAGTGATAGAGATCAGAAGTTTTCTGGGTTTAACAGGTTATTACAGATGGTTTGTGAAAGGGTTCTCATCATTGGCATCGCCAACGACAAAACTCTTGAAGGAAGAAGAGTTTGTGTGAATAGACAAATGCGAGTGTAGTCTCCAAGAACTTAAATAGAAACTGACTACCACATCTGTGCTGACCATTACATCATCTGGTCCTAGAGGATTAGAGATCTATAGTGATGCGTCACTAAGAGGATTGGGTTACATGCTGATGCAACATGACAGAGTTATTGCGTACACTTCCCGTCAATTGAGGTCTCATGAATTGAACTACCCAACGCATGACTTAGAACTCGCAGCTATCATCTTGTGTCGAAGATTTAGAGGCGTTACTGTGCAGGGAAAGATTTTAGATCTTCACGGACCATCAAAGTCTCAAGTACCTGTTCACTCAGAAGGAGTTGAACATGAGACAGTGCCGATGGATGGGATTGCTGAAGAACTACGAATGTGATATTCTATATCACCCGGGAAAGGCGAACAAGGTCGCTAATGCTAAGGGTCAAAAGTCTTTGGCTGTTTATATATAGATTAAGGAGTGGAACTTAATCGAAAGAACTCGAGATTCGGTATTCAAATTTGAGATAGGCCACCTTTTGAGTCTTATGGCCACCCTCAGAATTGAACCGAATGTTCAGATCATAATCAAGTTACTCTAACCGACAGATCCAAAAGTACAGAAAATCCTACAAGAGAATACTAATAAGAGAGAGGCTGACTTTCAAATTTCTGGAGATTGAATACTCAAGTTCCTAGGGTGATTGGGTGTACCTAACGATGTAATACTCAGGGAAGAGACTTGGTCAGAAAGTTACGGTAGCAGTTGCAGTATTCAACCATATAGTGTGGGGTAGGTTAGAACCAATGTCAGCTCGAATGGTAGACCGATATGATGATAGTTATCGTCGGACAAGTTACAAGTGTCAGATGTGTCAGTAAGTGGAAGTTCAAAATGCAAACCGAGAAGACTTTTATAGCCTCTTGAGATTCCCAAGTGGGAATGGGTGTACGTCACATTAGATTTTGTGACAGGCTTACCGATAAGTCAAAAAGGTAATAATTCCATTTGGGATTATGGTCGATAGATTGACAAAGTCAACTCACTTCTTGGTAATATGAAAGGATTAGGGCTTAGACAGACATACAAAGTTGTATGTGCACCAGATAGTTCGTCTATATAGAGTGTTAGTGACGAATCTATATCAAATCTAGATCAAATGGTTCCTATTGAAGCTTGCATAGCAGAATGTACAGAATTTCAGTTTGCTGAGATGAGATCAGAGAAAAAAAGATCACAAGCCCAAGGTCAATTCAATAGTCAATTATTGCAGTTGTCATGATCAGTATCAGAGTACAAAACGCTCAGAACTGCTAAAATAATTGAATCGTTGAGCATTGAAGGCCCTTAGAGTCCTAAATTGGTGAGTGCATCTTTTTGAAGGTGTCACCAAAGAGGAATACCTTGCACATCAGTAAGGAGGGAAAACTGGAACCGAGATACGTAGGTCCCTTTTAGATTCTAGATAGAGAATCGGGATTCTATCGTATCGTCTTACATTGTCGCCAAGGTTGGCACAAGTGCATGACGTCTTTCACGTGTCGATGTTAAGGACAGATGAGCCTAACACGACCCACGTGCTAAATCTTGAAGAATTAGACATGGACAACAAGGTGTTGTGCATGAAAAGCCCAGTTCAACTTGAGGATCGAAAAGAACAGATCTCTACGCACCAAGACGACCTCCTTAGTCAAAGTGGTCTTGACAACACCACAAGACAGAATGAGCTACATGAGAAAGTGAGGACTCGATGAGACGACAATACCCCCACCATTTTGAAGGAGAATTGTAATGGTTCAAATTTCGAGGACAAATTTTTATAAGAGGGGAAGAGTTGTGATATCTTGAATTTTTGACCCGTCCCGAATATATGAAATGGGCATCTCGTCGGTGCATCTATGGTCCTTTTCCTCTGAGTTGATCACTCATGAGTTAACGAATCTATTAGGTGAAGCCGTTAATGAATATAACTGTGGTAAAATCCATAAAAGCTACCCGATAGGTCGGATCGGACTAAAATTGTATTCGGTCGATTTTAACCACGAAATTGAATTCGGTTTCGGGAATCGGACGTTCGTGCATGTCACGATTCATTTATAGGACATCTTCTCGTTTTTGGGAGAAATTCCATCAAGTCCGAGATTTTCTGGAAAATGGATTCGGACGTCACAGAAAATTAGCAAAAATTTGGTTTAGCTCATTTGAATGAAATCTTGACTCCCAGACTGAGCTACTTGACGATAGGAGAGTGTGGAAATTTTGTGGGCTTTTTCCTTAGCAAAATTGGACCTCAAATTGAAATATTGGAGAAGAAATGGAAGTCCGATGTGTGAAATTCGGAGCTAGGCATGGGGGTGCAATATTTGTCATCAAATTGGAATTTTTGTGGACTAATTTACAAGATTTAATTATTGGAGACAAGGAGAAAATTATATGCACTTGTAGGGACCATTTCATGATGATTTAGGATATTTTTAGTTTGACTTTGGTTCCCCTCTCCTTTGGCTTCCTTCGCACGTCTCAGCCACCCTCCATCCTTCGCACGACCAGGTGCATTCCATCTTTGCTGCCTCACTTTCATTTCCTCGGCGCTGCCCTCTCCACGTCGCTCTCTCTCCGCCTGCAATTGCCTTCATTTTTCCCTTTTCTTGGTCGAGCGGTTCATGTTCCTTTCTTTCATTCCGTTCCCCAACAGCTCATGTTTCCCCATCATCAGTCCTCGAGCGAGACACCGCCTGCCGCCTCACCATCCGCTGTCTCCTTCACCCCTTCGGTCAACCAACTTCCACCGAGAGCTCCATCGTTGACTGCTCGCCTCAACGCCACGCTGCTGCTCCATCGTTCTCTCCACCGAAGCTAAAGCTGCTTCTTCTTTGACGCCCACAATTCGGCCAACGTCCATTGGAGCCGCTCCATCTTGCTACCACATGTTCAGTCAATCTCCAGCAGCATCCACCGAAATCAACTTTGGCCGTGTCTTCCCCTCATGAAGCCAGTGAAGCCAGCGAAACCCTACCACGAAGCCAGTCCACGTTCCTCTCCATCTTCGCTGCTTCTCTCGGTCAAAACCCCAACGAAGACTTTAGCTGCTCGAAGCCCCACCGAATTGGCGCCATCTCATGCTGCCACTTCATCCGCCAAAGCAGCCAAGAAACCGGCCGTAGGTTCAGCCCAAGAAACCAACAGCTCCATTGAAGCCCACAACTCAACCAAGCTTTGGCCCAACAGATGGCCCAATTCCAGCCCACTTGAAGCCCAGCAAATTCAGTAGTTCAACTCATCTTGGGCCCCCGAAGTCAGCCCGCTTCAAGCCCAGCCCGATTCAGCAACAAATCTTAGTTTGGGCTAAGATTTGTTGGGCCAAGTTTAAGGTTCGGTCCAAGCCCGCCGGTGTCGTCGAAAGCCTAATTTCGGCCGCCGTCGCGTCGCCATTGCGGTGATCCGGTCTTCGCTTTGCTCAAGCGAATTTTACTCACTAATGCCTTCTTAGTTTGCTAATTATGCTTAAGATTTGATTAGATTTAATTAAGTGCAATTATGTGGTTAGATTATAGTAGATTAGTGATTATTAGATAATTGTGATGCATGTTAGACAATTGAATTATGCAATTAGCAAGTAGAGACGTACTATTATTTAATGAATGCATTTCGGAATTTTTCTTGACCCTTATTGGGCTTCAATTAGGCAATACGGCCCTAAATTGGATTTTTAGTAATTATTTATTAATTTTCGAAATTAATTATTTATTTATTTATTTTCCGAAAATTAGGCAGGGATAGCCGACGACCGGAATTTTATGCTGATTGTCGTGGCGCAGTCCGTTTATTTAATTGAACTTTATTTTGTGTTGAATTGAATTATTTGTGAAATTGAGAATTATTCTTTAATTGAATAATCTTTGGTTATTAATTGAAAAATAACCGGGCATTGGTTGATAATGCCAAAATGATTTGAGTGGACTACAGAAAATGTGGGAGTTATGGAAAGAAAATTATTATATTTTGGCTAGGGCCGACCGTATACCCACACACGACATTTTATCGGAAATGATAAAAATGATTATTTGATTGTTTGCTTAGAATGGCATGTATACCGGCTCAATAACTCTACGGAGCATCTTGAGACAGGACGGTATGATCTACCGGCTTGATGACTCTACAGGTTATCTTAAGACAATACGGTATGATATACCAGCTCGATAATTCTACAGATCATCTTGAGACAGTAAGGTATGATGAATTGTGTGTATACTAATAAATTGTGTGTATACCGGCTCAGTAACTCTATATGTCATCTTGAGACAGTACGATACGATGACTCTACAAGTTATCTTGAGACAGTACGGTATGATTTGACAACTCGATGACTCTATATGTCATCTAGAGATAGAATAATATATATATCACTAAGGGTGAGTAGTCTTGGATGTCGATCAGACTTATAGACAGTATGGAATGGGCCAACCAAGAAATAGTCGTGATAACACGTAATCAACTAGGTCGATTGATCGAGATATCGATCTGTGATGTGATTGCTTGGGTGCCTATTGAACTGTGCTAATATGCAGGTGGAATCTGAGGCCAAGGTATGTCCCCTGACCCGTGCGAGCATAGGCAGCCCGGATAGCGTATTGGTTTACTAATCGGGTTTTAGAGGGTAGGTAGAACTTGCTGAGACGTTGTCTCAATGGTTATTGAATAACCATTTCAGGACCCGGATGAGAAGCCTGAGGAGGAGGAATCTGCGAGGAGAACCCTAATGAGGAACCCGAGGAGAAAGAACTCGAAGAGGAGTACCTGGAGGAGGACCCCGTGGATGATCCCGTGTATGATCCGGATGAGAACTGAGATCCCATCCCGTTTTATATGAATCTTGTGTTTTGGTGGATAGGTGTTAGGTCAAACCTATGTTGATAGTATTGTAGAATACTATGGGTTATGCTATGTATAAAAGTAAGGTTGTGAATTTCATTATGAAAAATATGGCCATACTTTTCTATTCCATTGCTTTATTGTCTGGGGATTATTATATGCTTCCGCATGCGCATATTAAATTAAAGGGTTAGCAATACTTAGTCTTAAGATATCGCATTCTAAAATCGACCAAGTAGAAGGATGTGTGCATGCCCAAGGATCGAGGCATGACAGAAATTGAGGTAGCTCTTGGCGAGCATATATATAAAGTATATTATCTTAGTCTTTGAGGTAACTTCTGGCGAGCCATACTACCTATTGTCGGCTTATATTAAGCAGTCCTGAGTATGATCGGACTTATAGGTAGTATTGATTGAAATGGCCGGGGAATGGTCATCGTTGACATGTAATCGACTAGGTTGATTGATCGATGATTCGATCTGATTTGGTGATGTGATGTGATGTGATCGTGTATATATGATATATATACTGACTTGTAGGAAGGAACTGAGGTCAAGGTAAGTCCTCTGACTCGTGTTGTGCTTAGGCAGCCTACGGTGTATTGGCTTCCTAATTGGGTCTTAGAGAATAAAACTTACTGAGATGTAGTCTCATCTTGGTTGTGGGACAACATTTTAGGACCCTGATGAGGAACCTGAGGAGAAAGAACTCGAAGAGGAGTACCGGAGGAGAACCGCGAGGATGATCCAGAGTAGGATCTTGATAAGGATTGAGACTCCACTCCTGTCTGATGACTTTTGCTATGGAATTTTTTTGAGTAGAAATTGACCTTTTAGTATGGCTTGTATATGTATATATATGATTGAGTTGTTATATATGTACATAAGGGTGTTGGTTTTCAGGTTCAAGTTTTTAGTCCTACTTGTCTATCCCATTACTTTATTGTCTGAGGATTTTTATTATATGCTTCTGCATGCGTAATAAAAATGAAAGAGTCGGCGATGCGTCTTGAGACGTTGCTATTAAATCGATCAAGGTGAGAGATGGGTGCGTGTCCGAGGATCGGGGCGTGACAATAAAAGCTAGAAAGAACTGCCATAAGAGTTTTGAAATCTAATACTCTTGACGGCAATCTATTAATCATGTATGTAGATGTAAGGACAGCTTCCCCCCAATAAGACTTTGGGACATTTCCATAAAACAACAATGCTCTAGTAGTGTTGAGCAAATGACCATTTTTCCTTTCAGACACCCCATTTTGTTGTGGTGTGTTTACACAAAATGACTCATGGATGATCCATTCCTTTTGGAAATAGGTTGACAAGATCTGATTAAAGTAGTCTTTAGCATTATATGATCTAAAGCTCTTAATTTTAACTCAAAATTGATTTTGAACCATAGAATTAAATTAGGAACAATACTACTTACATCAAATTTGTGTTTGAGTAAGAATATCCATGTGACTCTACTGCAATCATCAATTAGAGAAACAAACCATCGAGCCCCTGAGATATTTGGAATTGTGGAAGGTCCCTAAATGTCACTGTGAATCAAATCAAAAGGATAAGAACTTATTTTGTTGTTTATAGGAAAAGATACACGGGTGTGCTTAGCAAATTCACAAGTATCACATTGGAATTGACTCATATCTAATCCTTTAAACAAGGAAGGAAACGCGATATTTAAGACACAAAAAGATGATGACCAAAACGAAAATGGTAAAGCCAAATGACATCCTTATTTGAAGCACTAAGAAATGACAAGGGAGAATTGTTTATGACTTTCTTCGAAATCCTCGGCGTCTCAAGATAGTGCAACCCATTCTTTTCCTTAGCAAGTCCAGTTTTCCTCTCCGAATCCTATTCCTGAAAAACACAAGTAGGATAAAAAATTGCATAACATTTGAGGTCATTGGTGAGTCTTTGTATGGAGACTAGGTTGGCTGATAGTTTCGGCACATGGAGGACATCTTTTAGAGTGAGAATAGGTGTAATATAGATATCACCAACTCCTGCAACAGTGGCCAGAGAACCATTTGCCACCACTATTTTCCTATTGCTTGGGCATGGGGGTGTAGGTACTAAAAAGATGTAAAGTGTGAGTCATGTGATCAGTGGCACCTGAGTCTATTATCCAAGCTTCACTTGAAAGTTTTTTAGAGGCATCTAGACAAAAAAAGAATGGAGACGTACCTGAGAGTGCTAAGGAACATGCACCAGAGGGTTTATCAAGAGACCCCAAAAGCCCTTTAATTCTTTCTATTTCCTCACTGCTGAAGAATTCTTTCACCAGTCCTTCACTATGACTGATTTGCTAGTTGGTCTGTTCAATTAGATGAGCATGAGGCCTTGGCTATCCTCCTTTGTTTCCCCACTCTCGACTTGAGGTTGTTGGTTTGCCATTCAACTTCCAACAACGTTCCTTTGTACACCTTGGCTTCTTACAGTAGGTACACCACAAACTATCTCAATTATCCCTCCATTTAGGCCTCGAAGCATCCACCTTTCCTCTTTCTTGTGTTGACGCATTGCGAGTTACTAATGCTAAGCCCTCCATAGCTTGAGGCTCTAGCATTATTCCCCTTCGACTTTCTTCTGCCCAGATTAAAGAGATTGTCTCTTCCAAAGAAGGGATTTCTTCCTTTCCAAGTATCTGAATCCTGACTTGGTCAAATCAGAATTAAGACTTGCCAAGAATCCTATACTTGATCCTTTTCAATGAAGGTTTTTAGAGTTGCAGCATCATTTCATCTCAAATACTCGATAATGATCGAGTTCTTGCCATAGATTTTGAAGGGAATTGGCATATTTCGTCACCGTTTTGCTCTCTTGTTTTGTTGCACTTGGTTTTTACCTTGATTTCATATACTTGTGTTGCATCTCGAGCCTTTGAATAAGTCATGCAAATAGAATCTCAAATCTCTTTTGCAGTTTTGAGAAACATACATATATCACTTATGGCCGAATCCATTGAATCCCAAAGCCATGATGTGATCATTGAATCTGCCTCATCCCATGTGTTGAACGTGGGATCTTCTGGTGTTGGACCTATTCCGAGAAGATGGTCGAGTCTTCATTTACCCTTCAAATAGGTCTTGACGAATTGTGACCATTTGAGATAATTCTTTTCATTCAGCCGATAAGTTGCTCACATTTTGTAGATCTCCGGTTATATGGTTGGTGTTGGCCTCTTCAGTTTGACCCGAAGTATCTCCAATTAGTTTTGTCTCAGACATGGATAATTCTAGGCACAAAGAAAGTACTTGGAAAGGAAGAGCAAAAAAGCAGAAGCAATAAAGGCTGCAAGTGAATGAGGTTTTAGGGAAAAAAAAAATGGGACAAGTTTAGAAGCGAAGAGGGAAAAATATAGCTAAAGGGATCACAACAATGACAGTTGCAATCAGATTGTTAAGGACAAAGACAAATCCAACAATGAAGGCTGTGATTGGAAGATTATTGCATCAATGAAGGATACACTACAACACTATCTCAGAAAAATGAGCCTAATGCTCTGATAACATGAAGAATTTAGAGAAAAGAATTGTGATAATTCTTTATACTTTCGTACCATGATTACAAAGATTTATAAAACTTCTACAAGTACTAACTAGGAAAAAACAGATCTGAATAACACAGCTATAATCCCACAAATCAAGGGATACTAATAAATCGTTTTCTAACTAATTATATACAGCTATTTCCTAATAAGTATGACCCAAAAAATCAAGATTGAATATTCTTAATAATCAGCTCCTAAAAATCAGGATAATTCAACAATCAGCCTTTCTTTTATGGGTGATGAGAGAATTGCTACATCCAATAACATCAAATTCTCAAGGGAATTATGCCACAGTAACATTTTTAAGTTACGGTGCAACAGCTACTCGTCTTTCCAATCGATGGGCTGCTGCAACCAGCTCTAGAAACCAGGTTGCTTGCTAGTCCATCAAGTTTTCTGAGTAACTATTCTTTTTGCGAGTGTCTTAAGATGGTTTCAAACATGAGGCATATCCAGTACTCCACCTGGACCTTTTCTCCCTCCTTCCAGTTATAGGTGTTCCACCTCCGTCAATAATTCCTTTGAGGTCCTTAATGTACTCATACATGAAGCTCAACGGTATGAAAATTTTAATGTTGCTACGCTCTCAATCTCTATTTAAAATCACCTCATGCCGGTCTTCTTCGAAGTACTTTTTTGCATTCTTCCTTTCGTAAGAATGCCTCGGGGGTTGAACCCATGAAATTCTGTCAAATTCTATTGACTAGGCATTTTATTTGTAGTGATTTCCTTAGTCCAGGAGAGGGCTTCCCTTTATTTTGACTTCATAATATTCCTGTTTGATGCTCTCTTCGTGCAAATACACTGAGTCATTGTGGTAGGGGCATTCGTGCTTACTGCAGACTCATTTGAAGTCCTGCGAGATGGTTTATAAAGCCACAGTATGACATTGTCAACTTGCGCATCGTTTCTTATTAGGGCACAGCGTTGCATTAGTAACCTTTCGAAGATGTTTTCTAGCGTGTGCGCGAATATTTATGCTTTAAGGCTCTTCTTGATGTTTTCCTCTTCCACATTGCTGACAGGGAAGTAGGAGATTAGTTGACTGCATGCCACAGGCAACGGAAGGAAGTTCCACGTGGGCATGGTATTTGCTTTTGCGCTGCTTTGACAAATTCCGAGAAGGAAATGCCAGGTGACCGAGAATGGGGTTCTGCCATGATTCTGGCTTTGATGCGGAGTGTCAAGACCAAACATATTCGGGACGAGTCTAAGAATCCAGAAACAACACCCGGGGGCCCTCTCTAATGAGGACAACGGAAACACGTATGTACTAACAGCTGGACGAAAGAATCTCCCCTTTCCTCAGATTGTGATAATGTCCCCTCTTTCCTTCAAGAATTAAGTTTTCTCGTGAGTCAGTCCTCCACCCTGCTATTCAAATTCAAACTACGAGAATGTCTCTCTTACCTAGTCCTGAGAAAGTGCATGTGACCAAACATCAGACGTTCACGGGTTGTCGTGGACTATAACAGTTTATCAAAAGTCAAGAGGGGAAGCATGTTCCAGAGGATGTTGGGCTGGCGTGCCGTCAATCTGGAGTCTGGGGTCTGGACTGGTCAGAAGAGACAACTTGTTTCTACAGAACTACTTTTTGATTTAAACGAATTCTCTCGAACTTTTCGTGAACTGTATGATATGGGACTTGAGGGATGCACGCGAGCTTCCCAAGCACGGCAAGGCCTGCTAGATTGGTGAAGGCACTGTAGCTACTCAAATACAGTTGGAGATGGAAGACCTCTTGCATTGGAGGAACATGCCATCAGCTTGGTAATTGCTCGTGTTCCAATTGAAGAGGAATCGATCATTTTCCCCCTCTGGGGAATACAGTGGCTCGATAGTTGAGGCATTGTGCAATAGACGAATGAGGACGGCCTGTCCTCGGACATTTGGCTTAGCATGTGGTTTGCAGATTGGCGAAAGAACAGCAAGGGTACCGCCAAGAACTCGCAAGGTCACCAGAAACAGAGGCAAAAGCAAACAACGCAGAATCCAAGTAGATAATGTGATTAGCGAGATTATGGTGATCGTAGTATAAATCGAGCATTGTACTAACAACTTTACAGCGTTGAAAAATGCAGTCTTCACTCGGTAATGGCATTTCCAGTACCAAAAAATTGTTGGCTTCTTTGGAAGATGTGATGTTTCGACCTGCATTTCATCTTCAAGCTACGCTAGCAATCAAATTCAGTAGTAGTGCAACATGCTAGGGGTGGGCAATCAGATTGTTTCAACTCAAGAATGGGCCTTAATCGGTTAGGTGTTAAGTTCAATCGAGAACTGACCTTGATTGGTTCGGTTTCAAATTCCATGCTTTAAATAGGCCAGTTGTACATGGAAACCTGGAATTTGTAAGGTCGGTTATGGGGAAGAACCTAGAATTGAACTTATTGACCCTTAATTCTAAGTAATTATACTCCTTTTTAAGATAGAAAATATTTATTGAAATAGAATACATTTGACATTTTTTCATCCAACAGAAAGAATCATATTCGCGCTTAGCACATGCATAATGTATGTATAATAAAACGAGAGAAAAAACGCCTCGGTCAATTCCTGGGTAAACTCTGAAACCAGCTGGTCAATTCTAAGCCTGTTTTAGGGTCTAGAGAGACGATTTCAAGGTCAAAAATTGAAAACCAACCCTGATAAAATAGTTTGTAGGGTATTCACATTAAAACTAACCGCCTAACAACATGTGTAGGAGATATTTAGTTTAGGTTCTCTTATTGGCAAATGCTACCACATGCAACAGCGTGAGAGTGCGTTTCTCGTTATGATGTGAATGTAATACATGGGCCCATCAAGCCCAAACCCATGTTTTAATAGACAAACTCAGCCCATCTTCATTAATTCTTCTCCACTTATCTCGTGAAGTCAAGGCAGTAGACAGAAAAGCAAAAGAAGAAGAACGAGAAGCTCGATCGTGAAGAAGTTAAATAAGGGGAAGAAGAGAAAAGAAGGAAAATCTTTCATGCGTAGCTGACTAGGACACCTCGACCAGCTGAATCAACTACAAATCACAACACTTGATAAGTATTCAAAGCCAATTATCCATCTAATTGAAGTAATTTTGGAAGTTATCGCACAAATTTGGAGTTATGTAAATTTTGAATTGCAAGGTTCAATTAAGGAGTTTTTGGAGCTGCAATTTTTGTGAAAATAGTAGTTTAGGGCGTTGTGAAGTGGTGGGGTTTGACGAAACTTGATTTCGAAGTATTGTTTGTTTGGAAAGAAATTTCAAAATTTTGCGTGCAAATTATGCATAACGGATAATATGCATTATGGCAAAAGACAAACGTACATCCTAAATGAGCTTCTTCGTAACGCTTAGGAGTCAATACATTGAACGGTTGAACGTGGCTAGTCAAGTCGTTCCTCAGAGTTGTGTATTACTCAATTTTTAATTTTGTTTTTCAAATAATTGATAGGATTGTGAGTGCATTAGCTCAAGTAACTACTATAAGTTGATTTTCGGCTTTTCCCAGGTGAATGATACCATATATTCTTTGAGTTTGTAAGATCATATTTCAAAAGTGAAATGGTTTAGTTATATTATGAGTTAAGCATGAGCATATTTCTTACATAAATTTAATCGAGCATTTACTACCATTTGTGTTTTATATGTGACGATATTATCTTTTGACTATAGTCTAAACTAATTGCTTGAGAAGTTCTTAATTTTAAATATGGTTGATGGAATGTTATATATTGGTTTGTCAATTGGTTTATGAAATGGATTGTGATATATATAATCAATGGTGAAAAGTTATGATTTGGTTATTAAACTTGAGTTGGGACATGGATTTTGATTTTGATTGTGGATTTCTAGAGATTGAGGTTGGTAGATTATGCTCGGTGTAGGCCAAGTCTTCAGCTTATAATAGGTGGAGACCTAACCAAGGGAGGAATCTTGGTGACCTTATCACGGGGCGTTATTCATGACCATGACTAGATACTTAAGGTTAAGTTCAGTTGATGGAATGGACTATTGACTTGTGTTTTGATAAGATTGTAAGTTTGATATATTTTGGAATTGGTTTTATAAATGTACATAGTGACTGTTTAATCTACTTAAAAAAATGTATGTTTCATTGGGCAGTGGTAGCTCATTCCTTTTTATTATTATGCTTTTTAGGTATCTCAATTAGTGGCCATTAGAATGAAAACGTTATCGTGGGAACTTTTGGAAGCGGGATATTTTGGATATAATTGAGGTTGTGTACTTTGGAGAAAGGACGATCGTGTCACTCCCTCATCCCTATAGAATTTGGGGTGTGATAGTTGAGATCTAGGTATCTTAGATAATTCCTTATTCAATTATCATCGATTAATTAGCTGAACAAGAGAACCTATTCTCAAATCAAACTATTGCAGAAATAATTTCACAAATAACCCTTAAATTTTGGCTAGATGTGCAATGTCATCCTTAAAATTTTAATTTATTCAATTTAGCCCTCAATTTTTAATAGATGTTCAATCCAGTTCCTAATATTCAAATGTTATTTTTTATTAATTCAAGTTAATGGAATTTGCTAATTTGGCGTCTAATCAGGTTAGTTTGAACGGTAGAGACAAAAATGACGTTATACGGAGATTATCTACGTAATATATTTAACTTAAATCAAAATATAATAATCAACGTCATCAGATAACATAAATAATTATTTTTCCAAATTGAAACAACTTAAATGATCATTATATTCTAATTCAAGTTAAATGTCTAAGGTGGAACTTTTTTTTGTCCATCGTTCAAACGTATCGAATCGGATGCAAATCTACAAATATTAGTCCAGGGATCAAATTGAAGATGTATAAAAAAAATTCATTGATTATATTGAATAAATTAAAGATTTGAGACAAAATTACACATCGGACCAAAATTCAAGGACCATCTCCGTCATTTTCCCAACCATTTACTTATGAATTGAAATTATTGAATGAGTTCCGCGGAGGTCATTCTCTTCTATGTGGAGAATGGGCATCGAGGCATCAAATCCACCGCTCACTGCTCAGGCCCAAACCCAACACACGAGGGAGCCCAAGGACAAGAAGAGAGAACAAAACCGAAATAAACCGAAAACTGAAATCGGGGGAGCGTTTCCTTCCTCGTTCGCAGTCGCACTTTCGCGCGCAACAAAGCAAAAAGAGCCGCATTTCTTCACTCGACTCGGCATTAAGCACAAAGCACTCAAACGAAAACCAACAGTCCTCCCTGTGCGACACATTCTCTCATTCTTTGCTTGCTCCAGGAGCAACTCCCTTTTCCCCACTCACCACCCAAAGTATCTCTCTCCCCCTTCCCTCCGCGCGTATATAAGTGCGCGGAAAAGATGGCGATGGGTGCAGTCCACATCTCTCTTTGAGACCCGCGCAAGCCGAGGGCGAGGGCGGCGACGACGACGACGACGACGCCCGATCGCTGGATGCTGGCTGGCAGCGTAGAGACCCGAAGTACCGCCGCCACTGGAGGAGCAGGAGCTGGGTGATACTAGAGAAGAGGGGGCCTGTCTGTGTGGGGAACCGCCACCGCCGCCGCCGCTGCTGCTGCTGCGGATGGCGAGCTCAAGCGGAAGCAAGCCGATGATGGCCGACTTGCCGAATGAGGACAAATCCGCCGTGGACAGCGAGCTGGTGCCCGATTCACTGGCCGCCATCGCGCCAATCCTCCGTGTGGCCAACGAGGTCGAGAAGGAGAACCCGAGGGTCGCGTATTTGTGTAAGCTCCTCCTCTCTCTATCTCTCTCGTCTCATTTCTGTTTGGTTCGCTTTATTTCCCTGTTTCCCGTTGTTTGGTTCGTTCTACAGCAAAATTTTCATAGGCGACTCGGTGGAGACAATGACAAGAAAATAGGCCGAGTATTCTTAAAATAGAACTCTCTTATAATTTAATTTGACATCCAGTGTCTGGTTCCCAATCTAATGTCTGATTATCTAACTGAATCTATCTAATATAAGTTTGGAAGAAAGTCATTTCAAAGTCTATGCTCAAGATGTCATCTTAAGAGCTCATGAAAAGGAATCCCATTCCAACTATAGGTCAAGTGGCATTATAGTTTGCTTAAACATAAGGTGGGTAGGATTTAGACCTGGACCCTATTCCCGACCTTGTTATAACCGGTTCTCTTTTTTGGATCTTGTATCCGACCCTGTTTGTATTGGACACTGTATCAAATCCACCATATTTTTCCGGTCCGGTTCCAAGGTCAACCCTTTTTTCATTAGAACATGTTTTGCAATCTCCCGATATCCTATACGACTTTGAATTTTATATTAATATGCGAGAAAATTATATAATCCTCCTAATTTGTATTAAAACATTAAGCACTTGTAATAAATAAATGCATAAACTTTTTGACTAAGCGAAAAATTAAGAACCCACAGGGTTCATAATAATAAATAAAATCATAAGACGATGAATTAACAACAAACATGGGTCTAATATTAATCTATATTTCCACAATTACTACATGAAGTTACTTATTTATGCAAGCATAACTCCTCCTACAAAAGAAAAATTAGACGAGCCAATCCACATGGTACATAAGAATTTGACGACAATGAACACCGTCCGTCTGTCGGACGGTGCGAGGGGGAGCCGGTGAAGGAGGGAAGCAAGTGAGGAAGAGGAATGATGAAGGAGGAGTGCCGTGCGTGTTTGAGAGAATTAAGAAGGAAAAATGCTGTGTGATTGCGAGAGTAAGAATATAAATCAGGGAAAAAAATAAGGTTTTGGATCTCTACTTACAAAACTGGTTCCAAAACTGGTTCCTGGACCGGTTTAAACCGGTTCTAAATTTCGGGAACCGGTTGCCAGATGGTTTCAACAGGAACCAGTTCCCGACCCTATTTTCTGGGTGGGTCGGTCCGGTTCTCGGGTATACCCGATCCGGTTGCATACCCCTAACTCTCTACGTGCGTGCGCTACTCTTTGAATTCTCTTTACCATGAAAACAAGAATTCTATGTTAGAGCCACAGATGATTACTATTCAAACACCAAAGTAGCCACGGTGAGTGTCTAAAGCATATGGTCGATATGAACATTATAATAGATGGAGAAATAAATTTGAAGTTGTAACATGACTTGGTTTGAGTCACTGTGGAAGCCCTAATGGTTCATTAATAAGAGATCAATGATGGTGTCATCTTTCTTCTGTGAAAATTCTGTCTGTCACGCTTTGACCTTCAAGCGCACGCACATCCCTCTATGGTCAATACAAATTTGCAACTTCCCAGGACGAGTGCCGACCCTTTTCATTTTTAATGCACATGACGAAGCGAAACAATAACCCTTGATAACAAACAGCATGGGATAGGAAAGTAGGGCAACATTTCACAAAAGCACACTCTTATAAATGATGGGGTTTAGGTACAAAATGAGTCTGGTCAAAAGTCTACAAAAGATCGGCTCTCAAAAATGAACTGTCCTACGACATAATAATCAGACACATACGACGACCCCGAACTCCACCTCCATAGAATCCAGGGCTTCGGTCTTCCACGACCACCATCTAAGGACCTGAAAATAGTTATATAATAACCAGTGAGACAATGTCTCAGCAAGTCCACCCCCTAAACGCTTATTAGGAAGAAAATACACATCAGGGCACTCTAGCCACACAACCACACAACCTCACCTTAGTTCATTCCTACACATCAACACAGTTCATATCACAAATGCACATAATTAATGCATACAACAATTGAAACAACTCACTTTCAAACCAATCAAACACAGGAGTCCCGATTATAAGGCCAAATCGTTATAACACGTCTTATTCTGTGCCACATAATTTCGTCCCATAATCAGGTGCGAGTAACTCATATCGGTGGTTCAATCCGCACCCGATATTTACTCTCAATAATTAAATTCACAATCCAACTAGACACCCCGACTCAATATTCCGACTCAATATTCAATACCAGGCTCAAGGTTCTAGAGTTGCCCTCTCCCCACGACGTTCCAATATCGCGTGGCACTTAATCCATGACCACAATCAGTCATAGTACGAGGTACTAGAGGTGGCTCTCATGAATTCATATTGTCGTCTAGCACTTAGTTCTTGACTATACTAGGCAATAGCTCAAGTTACTAAAGGTGGCTCCCATGAATTCTATTATCGTGTAGCACTTAGTTCTTGACTATAAGAAATAGTCCAAGTTACTAGAGGTGGCTCCCACGAATTCCATTATCATGTAGCACTTAGTTCTTGATTCTAAGAAGCGATGGCCCAAGTTACTAGATATGGCTCTCACGAATTCCATTATCGTGTAGCACTTAGTTCTTGGCCACGAAAAGCAATAGTATAAAGTTCTAGAGGTAATTCACACGAAGTCTCTCTATCGCGTAGCACTTAGTTCTTTACCAACTGGTTTCCTCAACACACCCTATGTCACCTCAACATTCAATAGTCACCTTATCATGACTATAAACCATCACACGATCATCAAGCATAAGCTTTAGGCATGTCACAAACCAATCATATCATCAAATAGGCACAAATCTTCACTCAATTCATGCGGATGCGCATATATTTATACATCCATTCACTTTATAAAATCAACACACATACAATTAGATCACTTTTTTGCATTCTAGATGAATAATGCGCATGAACAGTGTTCGTATGAACTGTAAATTTTCAGAATTAAATAACTAATAAATTAAATCCACAAATTATTGAAAACACTAATTAAAGCAAGCAAAGCATTAAGAACCATCACCAAAGTAAAATCGATCCTAATTGGCAAAAACCGGGCCACTCGCGTGTCTCCAAGTTTAAATCCAGAATTCTAACTAAACAAGCTCAGAAAATTCCAAAATTTGAATATGTTGTAAAGGACACATAAAAGAACATTTTTCATGCAGGCACTTTAACCCAGATCTTTCTAGATTCAGTCTAGTAAATCGCTCAATCTAGCATAAAAAATTGGGTCCATTTCTAGAAAGTCTGTCTTTCGAAATCAGTTTGGTTCAAAGTCCAAAACATGTCCGTTTCATCTTAAATTTGAGTATGTTAAACTATAATACGTGAAAAACAACTTTTGTGCAGAAACCATTTTGAAATTCGAATGCTAAGAGTTGATAAAAACCCCTAAAATCCTAAAGGCTCATCAATGCCAGCAAAAACTGAGGCTCTGTTTAAAAATGACGGAGCTAATATCTCCTTTTTTTTAAATTCCTAAAAATCTTGAGAAAAATATATGTTGTAGCTGAGAATGTCTAAAATATATCTTAAGGATACATCAATCTCAAATTCGCAATCTATTTCGTTCTACAAAAATGGAAAACGGCGAGTGTCGAGAAATCAGTTCTGAAGAACAGCCACTGAATTCGACCAAACCATCCTCAATGGTGCAAATCTCACTAATTATGTTAACAATAATCCATTCTAAAGCTAATCTAACAATTCTAGATTATCATTAATCCATACTTAAGCTAATCTAAACAATAATTAAGCATAATTAACCTCCTAAGCAATGTTTAATGAGTAAACTCACCAGATTTGCACACCGATGAGTTTACCGCGAGGAGGATGCGAAGGCGAGCGATAAACTAGCCCACGGCGACACCAAGCGAGGTCTGGAAGAACCTGAAAATGCTCCATGAAGCTTCACGGCTTGCTGGTTCCTCAGCTTCTGTTCTTGAACTGCAGTTGCTAAATCGATGGCTAAAATAGCGAAGGAAAGGGCTAATCGGAGCTCCGGCAAGTGGGTGGTTGGCAACCGGTGGCTCCCAGGGGTGAAGAGGGACTTGCTGGTGGTTGGTATGGGTGGAGGTAGGGTTGAAATGGGGAGAAAAAGGCTGAAAGTTGCGAAACAAGCGAAAGAGTGCAAGCGAGTGGCTTACAGACGGTCCGGCTACTGGTTTCTTCTCGCCGGCGGCTCCGTTCGACGCGAGGTCGGGCTCTTTTGAATGGTTTGGATGTGCCAAGTACAACGGTGGGTGGCACGAAGGCTAATTTGTCTGGGAAGACCACTTTTAACTCAGATCTTTGATGAAAGGTCAGCTAGAGCAAAAACTGGAACGACGAGAAAACAGAGGAGGAAAGAGGTCCAGTGGCTTAGACGGGTGTGCGACTAGTAAGGGGGGCTGTTGTTCTGTGTTCTCTTGTTTCTTCAGCTTCTCTCAAGCACCAACAATGGAGAAAGGTGGGCAAAGGAAGGAGAAGAAGGGAGGATAGCAATTGGTCAAGGGGACAAGGGCCTTCAAAGCTTTCCAAATGGTCAAGAACACTTGAGTGGCTGCCCCACCAACCTTCAGCCCTATCCTCTACCCCTTATCCACTCCAAAACTTCTCCAAGAAGCCTCCTAAGGTGGCTGAAATGTTGCACCCTCCATGGCTACGAATTTTGGACATTTCCCCTTCAATTTCATTCAATTCTTACTCAAATCAATCCTATTGAAATCCAAATAAATCATCCAATGTGTCCACACTTAATCCATGATTTTTTCTCATCAATTAAATCAACTTGAATCCCAAAAATCCACCCAAAAACGGTCCCTCGAATTTCCCAGTCCAAATCGGCCTAACTTTGATTTTTCACCAAAAATCCCAGTTTGCCGAAAAATCTTCGGAAGATGAGTCGACAGTCCTAAAATGACTCGTGACATAACAAAACTTTTGATTTTTGAAATCGGATTCAAATTCGCAGTTAATTTTAATCTGACGCAATTTTAATGTGGCCTAACCTACCGGGTAACTTTTAGGAATTTTTAGCGCATTTAACCCGTGGTTGATTATTTCCAAGCCACAACATACATCTTCGACACATTGGCGACTCTTGATTATCGTGAAAATACCGAGATTTCAAATGCGAACACAGGATACCAAAATGATAGAAAAATCGGTCTAGTGCCGATTGACAAGAATTTTGCAATTAAGTGGAATCACCCATACGCTAATCACGTACCTTTGTCGAATCGACCTATCTCCGGTCTCTAATCGATTTTTAACTGTGCCGTAATGACCCTTGCAGATTAGCATGGTTGAGTAGTCAATTCCTGGTCGAATTCTCAAGACTATTGCATTTAAATTCCTTAACGACTTCACCTGATAGGCTAGTTATCTCGTGAGTGGCCAACTCAGGGAAAAGAACTATAGGCGCGTCGATAAAAAGCCCGACTCATTCAATTGAAAACAAAATTGGAAAATCAGGATGTTACACTGTCTGTGCCGTTCACTTATGTCCGTCTTTGGGTCTTATCAATTGTAAGAGTGGAGCAGATAATAAATGCTTTTCATGCATGCTCATTGATCTCTCTCAGTGGTCTACCTTATTCTTAGTGTGTTCTTAACAAATATTAAGATGTTGCATGTCAAGGTTGAAATTGCATTAGTTGGACTTCAAACATGGTTCTCTTCCTATTCTGTAGCCAAACTTCTCCTTTATCTTGCTTTATCTTCCTATTAGGTCGCTCTCATGCAGTTGAGAAGGCTCATAAGAAGGACCCAACATCAGCTGGATCGGGTGTTCAACAGTTTAAGACTTATCTCTTACACAGGCTTGAGAAGGTATCTTTCCTAGTTCACGAGGCCTCTTGGCCTGTTATGGCAACATTGCTGAATATGAAACATCAATGCAATTCATTTACACATCATGTCACTAGCAGTGATGCATTTTATCTTTTCATGTTGTGATGGCTAAACAAACAAAAGTGATTGTGCTTGTTAGATCTGATGGCCGGAGACTGCATTTTCACATGTACTAAGTATCAAGATGTGAGAAAATCATGTTGAGCGATATTACCATGGATTTGTAGTTGTAGATTGTTTGAGTTGACTCAGACATAAACAAGGAGTATCTATTGGATTGGATGTATAAATAGGACAATATCATAAAATAAAAAAGAAGCTATACAATTAAGACATATGAATAGATAAGAGATCAACAACTTCAAGCAGAATATCACTCCACAACTGACTTGTCAGCAATGGCAATCAGTTGTGGAAAACCTTTCTGTTCTCTCTCTCCAACTAGATCTTTCATGTTACACAAGATGGCACTGAGTTCCACGGTCTCTGTCAAAACTGACTGATATGCCTTCTAGCTTCCAATTGCACTTATTACAGTAGGGCATGACCCAAGATATCCCTGCCAAAAGATCCAACAATGTGATAAATGTCAGTAACCACTGAATAAGCAGATGTACCAATTGTTTTGGCAGAGAAAACCAATTGACTGTTACAATTTTCCTAAGCTTAAGGTTGTCATTTTTCTTTCTTGTTATCTAGAATTGCAATTCAGAATTGAAAAAAAAAAGAACAAACCTTTGATGGAGCTTTAGCATTCCTTATGTTTCCATGGAAAGAGATTGTGTTATTCATACTCTTAAGGGCGTGCATGATAAAATTTCTACTTCTCTATTTCTCTGTTCTCTATTCCTCGAAACAGGTTTGAAACAGAAATCCGTTTTGTAACAAAATTTAATTTTTTTTAATTTCTGGAACAGATTTCTCTTCCAGAAATAGATTTAAAGAAGAAATCATAAGCTAAAATTTTTAACTTCTCAATTTCTGGCTAGAAATTTTGTCATGCGCACCCTAAGATTCTCATTCAATATTTTGTCCTTTGTGAGGTTTTATAAAGTTTTATCATCCCCATATCTTCTGCTTGGGAAATTGGTCCTTCCAAGAATGAAATGGGTCTTTTAGGCTCTATTTGGCAACTTGCCAAACAGTAACAAATTCCATTCTTTTGTTTCGGGAGTAGATTTGAAACAAAAATTTGTTTGGTAAAATTTTTATTCATAGGAACAAATTTATATTTTTTTTTTTTGTTCTTAGAAGTAGATTTAGAACAAAATCAAAAAGAAAAAAAAAAATTAATTTTTGTTCTCGGGAACAATTTCAGAATCAAGCCAACCCATTTTTTTCTCTATTGTCTTCTTTCTTCTTGTTCTTCTTCCCTCTTTTCTCTTCTTTGACTGCCACTGCCACCATCCATCGCCACTGGTTGCCGGCTACTAGTTCGACGATCTCGCCAAAGGCAAGCCTAACCACTGATAATGTAACATCATAGGTCTCCATTGTACACATATTGTCCGCTTTGGACACTAAATCCTCATTTTTGTTCTTCTCAAGGCAACCCATATTATCCCAAGAAAATACATGTGTACAATTAGATGACTCATTGCCTTATAAGGCAACCTAGAAATCCCTCCCTAGGCGATATGGGACAAGAGACGCACCCCCTCCCTGCGCACATCCAGGAACCAAGGCGTGGACACACCGCCATCCCTTCTCCCCATGTGCGTGGACGCACCACCATCCTTCGTCCCCATGCACCACCCCTGCGCACATCCGGAGACTGAGGCGTGAACGCACCGCCATCCCTCCTCCCCATGTGGACGCACCACCATCCTTCCTCCCTGTGCACCACCCCTGCGCACATCTGGTGACCGAGGCGTGAACGCACTGCCATCCCTCCTCCTCGCACACCACCCTTACGCACGTCCGAGGACCGAGGCATGGATGCACCACCATTCTTCCGCCCCGCACACCGCCGCCTGGGCCATCACACTCTCCACCCCTTAGGAGCATAGCGTCCTCGCTATGGCCCCACACGCAGTCAGGAGTCGAGTCTAATATCACTTGTAAAACTCTAGGTCTTCACTGTACACATATTGTCCGCTTTATACATTAAATCCTCACAATTTTGTTCTTTTTAAGGCAGCCCATACTACCCCCAAGAAATGTGTGTGTACAATTAGAGAGCCCATACTACCTCGTCTGGCTGATTGCCGGTCATCCCAAGGCCGGCAACTGGCAACCCTAGAAGAATAAGAGGAGAAAGGAAAGAAGAAAAAAGAAAAGAAAAATGTAATGATCCGCCCTGTGATCGTTCCATGTATGATACTAAATATAGTTGGAATAATCATATTACTAGTTGCATTAATAAAATTATTAAAAAATTAAAAGAAAATTATTTGAAGTAAAAATTTAAAAACGGTGCTAAACGTAATTCTATTCCGAGAATTGAAATTTTGGATAGTCACCAAATGATTTAAAATACTTAGAAATTGTTCTTGGAAATAGAATAAAAAAATCATTTTTTATCAGAAATTGTTCTCAGAAACATAAGCGTTACCAAACGCGCCCTTAATCTCCCATGCTTTTCAAGGGCTTCTTGACTTAGATCTCTAGTGAAAACCAGCAATAATTTTTCAGACTCTTTGCAATAGAGAACAAACATTAAAGATCAGTAAAAAAAGTTAATCATCACTCCACACATCCATCAGGACTTTGCCGTTTGAATCTCTTCAACATCGAATGTGACAGATTTAGAAATGAAGCTGTTGCGTTGCAACCCTTACCGATACACTTTCTAAGACTTATTCTCAAGTACCGAGCGGCATTAGAGTTAATTAAGCCATATCTGAAATTATGGGGGCTTCCATGGTCCCCTTGAGGAACCGTCCACGGTGATGCCAAAGTGTACTTTGGCGTAGTTCCCGTACAATGTATTGTAATGCATAAACTCTTAAAAGGGTTTTCAATGAACAAACAAGATCTGTTCATTTGGGATCTAATAGCTTCCAATTCTCAAGGATTGGTTCTTTGAGGTGTTGGGAGTTCACTTGGGGAGATAATCAAGAGGAAGCCTAAGTCTGAGCTCGTCAATATATCTAGTTGGACCCACATTTACTCAAAAGCTTAAGCCAATAAGTATGGGTCTATTACAATATATAAACTACTCTAAACCACATTAATTCTCTGATATGGGATTTCTTTAGTACAAACCACTCACACTTGCATCCTAACAATTTCTCCCTCATGTGCTCCCCCTTAATTCAGGCATCCCTCTACATCAACTTTTTATGGGCTCACATTGATGCACCATAACACCCACCTGTATGGCAACAACAACCATATGGGCCCGCATTGATGCACCATAACACCCACCCGTCTGGCAACATCAACCATGGGCTTTGATACTATTTGTTGTCAACTTCTTATAGGCTCGCATTGATACACCACAACACCCATCTATCCGGCAACTGAAACCATGGGCTTGAATACTATTTGTTGGGAGCACACAACAATAGCCAGATACCTTCACCAAGAAGATTGTCAAGAGGGAGCCTAAGTTCGAGCCCGTTAATATATTCAGTTGAACCTACCTTCACTCGAAAGCTTAAGTTAATGAGTTATGGGCCAACTATGATATATAAATTGCTCTACACCACATTAATTCTTTGATGTGGAATTTTTCTAACACAATTCACTCACACGTACATCCTAACATGAGGGACCATAGACTATAGAAAAACCCTTGAAACTGCATATATATATATATATATAGCAATCAGTTATCGAGTGCTATCATTTTCATCAGGAAACCTCCCTAACCACTTATCCAACAATCATAATCCATAGTGGCACCATTCTTGGTCCCTAGGCCATTCTTGTCCAAAGCTTACAGACTCAGTGACTCGAAGAGTTTCTCAACTTATAGTTAGCTGATCTCTCATATGGGGGATTGAACCACTCAGACCAGAGTTTGTAAGCACTATTTGGTGCTTGATCCTTTGAGATCAATATTTTTTTTCCTGAATTGTTATGTACTTCTATGTCTTCACATTTGAAGTTTTCCCAGAAATCTTGACGAATCATATGATATTAAATATAATTAACCTAAATCTTGCAACTGGAAGTTCAAGTTCATGGGATGCCAACTTATAAATGACCTCATATGTTAGTGCCATTTATCATTCAACCTGAAGGTTAGGAAAAGGGAGGATGTAGGGGTATCATCCTAACATGGCATTTGGATATAAAGAGCATCTAAATGTCACTATTCTTGATAGCTTGAAATGTCTTTATTTGTCTATGGCCCTGCTGTTGCTCCAATGCTGTTAGGCATATTGCCTGCTGATAATGATATTGCATTCTTGTCATCCGTCACCATTTCTTGTTATAGTTTGTAAGGAAAATTGTTTTTATTATTTTCTTCCTATTTCCTTGTTTGCATTATATAGACAATATGTCGCAGAATTTAGCCTTGGTGGGGGAAAAACCAGCAGATGGACTGGGTCGTAACTTGTATGCAAACCGTTTAATGTCTGAAATTCTATTCTGTAGGAAGAAGAAGAAGAGACGCATTTTCAGCTTGCCAGAAATGATCCTACAGAAATCCAGATGTATTACCAGATGTTCTATGAAAAAAATATCAGAGATGCCCGATACACCATAAAGCCGTAAGGCTTTACTTTATTTGATTGACTGCCAAAGAACCTCTTCACTTTATTGATTCTTCCTTTTGCTGTTAACTCTTGAAGGGAAGAAATGGCCAAGATATATCAGATTGCCACAGTATTATATGATGTTGTGAAAGGCGTGGTGCATCCCTCAGAGATTGATGATCAGGTTCCAGTGAAAGAGTTTTAGTTTCCTTGCCTGCGTTCATCTTTGTGTTCTTTTCTGTGGCAAGCACTGAATAATGGTATCTGCAAATGGCTTTTGCTCTACAGACGAAATGGTATGCTGTAAAAGTTGAGAGAAACAGAGTGCGGTCTGTACCCTATAACATTTTACCATTACATGCGATTGAGGTTAAACCTGCACTTATGGAACTTCCTGAGGTAAATTTTCAATTTATGAAAGGTTTGCATTGGATTTTCTCAACAGTGGGCCGTATTACTCATCAAGTTTTATGAAAAATCTAGATTAAGGCTGCCCTTCATGCCATACGCAATGTGGACAATCTTCCAATGCTCCGAGCTGATCAAGGGCCAAATGTTGAGGATGATAATTTGGTAATGCCAAAGGAGACCAGCCAGTCCAACACTGATATACTTGATTGGCTTTCATCTGTTTTTGGGTTCCAGGTAAAACTTTTCTTGAATGTCCTATTATAATTTGAATCCACTATTGTGCCTTGATATTGCTTCAGGTCCTCCTTTAGCAAGCTGCTTCTAGGGCTGCGCATAATCTCTGAACCCATAGTGCGCTGAAAGTACTCTTCACTTGTTTATATTTTACAAGAGAAGAGGTGGCTTATGCACCATTCAAAATGATAAAGAAAATTTTTGTTGGTGCTAAAGTAATGTTAGAAATAGTAGAACATAATATCATCATCAAATGATATCGACCAACCTTTCCATGTGGCAAGTTTGGCCTCTTACCAGTGTTTGGGAAACCGAATCAGACTGGTCCGTTTGAACTAGTGACTTGACGATGGATGAGGCTCGGGTACTTTTTGAAAGTAAAGGACATGCGGCTGGGCTGGGGTTTGAAGAATGCCCACAGCGGAGACCGAATCCACGATCTCTAAGAGCTAAAAGTGCACGCACTCTGACCTAAATCAATTGTGGGATTACTTCACCATATTGCATATTTGACTTTAACTGAACTGAACGATTCAGATGGTCTCACTGGCTAAATTGCAAATTGCCAGCCTCTCGGTTTTATACCAGTTTGGTTTGAAAACATTGCTAACAACTTGAATCACCTGAATTAACTGGCCCATTCCTTTGCAGTTGAATCATGATAAGTGGTTTCACAAACTTGTATGTGGGAATTACCAATCTGACGTTTTGCTACACATTACCGTTTGCTTCCAAGAAAAATGTCTTGCTAATTGTATCTCTTGAAACATATGAACCTCGACATCCTAGTTTGGTCCAGGGTGTTATGACAAAACTATCACCAAGAGGGGGTGAATAGGTGATAGTGCAGAAATGAAATAAGTTAATCCAAAATTCTAGCGAGACAACTTCTAATGAAGTGGTCAGATATTACTGATGCACAATTCTATTATAGAAAATTAAAAATGTAAGGGATAAATAATTGCACACTCAAGTTTATAGTGGTTCGGCTTTTGCAAGCCTACGTCTATCCTCCCGCGCTATAGCCAATTGACTAGAACCCACCGATGAAAACCGATCAGAAGTTACAAGATCTAAGCTCCAACACTTAAGCTTGTGTGTATAGCTTTCTCACATGCTCTCAACCTCTAAAAAGTTATATAATTTTGCTCACTAAATCAAATACAAAATGATCACAAACACCCTTTAGACTTTTAGAATTAAAAGCTCCAATACTCATGAAAGCGAATTGTTGTCCTTCTGCTATGAGATCTCATCTTATACCCCTTCTAATCCAAGTTGATCGTTGGACATGTCATCAAGAGGATCATCTAGCTATTCCACCCATTGGTCCTAGATTTGGTTAAGAAGATCTGATGGCGTGAAGTTCGCCGTGATTGAAGCTTCCCGTAAGATTTGCTGCACATACAGCAAGTCGGGTTTCCAAAAGTCGAGTGTCTATGTTTATAAAGAGTAGCTCGTCGTCGAAGATTGAGGAAAGATTGGAAACGTGAGGATTTTTTAATGAAAACCTTCGTTTTCAAATTCCTCCAAAGAGATGGCATATTTATCCAGTCAATTTAGCTGTTGTACGTAATATATTATTTCCTAGCCGGTTGATTGATTATCTAAATAGGAAAGTATTATCAGCGACCTTGATTTTGATCGTAATCATCAGACTTTCCTTCCTGAAAAAAATACTTATAATCAAATTTCAAAGTCGGTAAATTTTGTTAATCATCAAAACCAATGAGGGAATGTTTTCACAACATAGGGTATTGTTAAATTACTAATCCAATTTCTATAATCAACTAGAGAATACTACAAAAAAAATCCAGACTTTGTCGGCAAAGTAAATCTCTAGAGTACACTACATTTATGTAGAATAGACCGCAACATTATCTTTGCTACTTGCAGAGATATTTCCCCTTGAAAGTGGGTTCACAAGCTCAATAACAGAGTTGACTAAGGATAAGAAAATCTCTGACTTGAGCAGAGATTTTTGCATGAGTAAGTCGGTGATGTAGGTATAAATAGGCTTGGTGGACGTCCAATCTTACTCACTGAGCAACTAGCAAACCTCCTTCCTTTGTATTAACTACCAACTAATATGAGCCTTCTTGTTGTTCCCTTGAGCTTCCCTTGCCGTGAAAGTCCACTTTCATCTACACATCCTCTCTTGTCCCCTTGCCAAGTACAATCTCACATCCTCGCCTGAAACCATCACCATTAGCTTCCGCAAACCAACAGTTATTGATGTTGAGATTGCAAATGACAGTGGCGACGTTGGGCTTTGAATTTGATTTTGGCTAACTACGATGTCAAGGATCTTATGGCTTTTCTAGTATTTGTGTTCTGAATACACGAAGTAATAACACGTCTCATGTGGAAACGTGCAATTTTACCTATGTAATTTAGTCAACATTATGTAGTGGACCTAGCCTTGTGTGGTTTCTCAAAAGTGAATAGTCTTATCACTTTTTGACCTTTCTAATTAGTTTCATAGGTCAGCTTTGCTTTCTGGAATCTCTAATGAAGGAAATTATACATCATCTGACTAAATGTGGATTCTCATCTTGTTGCTGAAGAAAGGAAATGTGGCAAATCAGAGGGAGCATTTAATTCTTTTACTTGCCAACATGGAGATAAGGGATAGACAACATGACAATTTCACTGAGGTATGTACATCATTTATCTGCATAGTTTTATATAGAAATAGCAGAGTTCAATTAAAAATGAGGTGTGATTAAATCTTGGGCATATGCCTCCTGCAGTTGAATGATCACACTGTTGAGCAGCTGATGGAAAAAATTCTTAAGAACTATCGATCTTGGTGTAATTATCTTCATCGGAAGAACAATCTTGAGTAAGCTTTTCTGCCCTACCATCACATAAATCTTTCATATGAAAATTGAGAAGGAACAATCACCATCTGATATGCCATGGGACAACCGATTTGCAATTCTGCTCAATGTTTTGGCAAATCACAATTTTTCCTCCAGGTTTCCCCCAGATTGTGACAGACAACAGTTGCAACAGTTGCAACTTATCTACATCGCGCTCTATCTTCTAATATGGGGTGAAGCTTCAAATGTTCGATTTATGCCTGAATGTCTCTGCTATATCTTTCACAGGGTGCGTACTATGGTTATCTCAATATCTATGTTCTTTCTAGTCATCCAAAGGCACATATTATGTTTACTTGATGAATAGAAGTCATCTCAAACATATTTAGACTTTGCTATTAACGGAAGAAATCTGCCTAATCAGCTAGAGTAAAAGCTGATTATGTTCCATCTAACTACTAGACAATTTTCTTTGGGATAATTGGGTCGTTCAATATGGTGCTTATCCATCATCATGCGCTACTTTGATAATATCTTCCTTGCTGAAGCAAAATCTGCTTAATCAGCCATTGAAATGAACCTGTCAAGAGCAAAATTGCAACCTCGGAAATTTTTGTTTGTATTTTAATCGCATTCTAATAACATGTCATCAATTTTCTTCTTGTTGATCACATCTTTGAATTGATGTATTACTTACTACTGGAGAAGAATGTGGCAGATCTTACATTTTGATCAGCAAAGAAACCAAGTAGCTTTTCCTATGGAGTAAAGACAAGGCATAACTTTTCTTAATGGAGTTGATTCTTCTGTTGAAAAGTGTTGCAATTGAAAGTCAAGCCTATCTTTCTTGTATATGATGCATTTACTGGCAAGTTTTTTTCCCTTGTTGGTTATATGATATTAACCTCCTTTTTGTTTAATGGAACAAGATGGCGGAAGATGTTTCTGTCATCTTGAATGGTAATGTTCATACATATAAATCAGCAGCACCTGATGACGAGTCATTTTTGAGGGATGTAATAACCCCTTTCTACCAGGTCCTTCACAAGGTATGCTCCTTCTCAGTTGATGCCTCAAATTCTTGTTTGCCATGTTGAGATCTGAAAATTGAGTATCATGGTTAAAGGAAGCTAAGGCAAGGCAAGGCAAGGCAAGCCATTCAAGATGGAGAAATTATGATGACCTAAACGAGTACTTCTGGTAATATCTTTTGAGCATGAATGGCTTTATGACTTTGGCAGAAGCAAGTCAGTTAATTCACATTTCAATTTCCTCAGGTCCGACAAGTGTTTTGATCTAGAATGGCCGTTGAATACGAAAGCTGATTTCTTTGTGCCAGACAATCCTCAACCTGCAAATGCTGTACTCTTTTTTCTCCCTGTGTGTGTGTGCTTGCGTGCGTGCATGCATGATGCTGTGCAGCTCTTTGCGTCAATTCTGTGTCCAACTTATGGCCATGGGAGATTGGATGCCACTCAATTTTGTGACTCTTCATTGTCCACTATATATATGACTTACTAGCTAAACAAGGAAAATGTTACCAGAAACCACTTTCCAATTTGGTTAACCTGTTAGATAACACAATGATAATTGGCCGAGCAGTCAAGCTTTCAAAGGATTTTTCTTTTCTGGAACCTTGGCTTTGTTTAGCAGTGCCATTGATACCTTTGTCATCAGATTTTTCTCCCCGTTTCCATTTCTTAAAAGGTTAGCTCAGGAAAGTGATTACATCTCTTGGCCAGATTATGGCCATTCAGCAATAAGCATTGCTTAACTCCTTTAAGCGGTGGTTCTGTGTCCTTCCCGTTTCCAAAAGGCCAACACAGCATTGTTAGAATTTAAAATGCTTGTCTGATAGGAATCCCTGTATATTTGATAAAATTGGCATCGAGAAAATCTCTACACAGATTTTAATAGCTCCTTCTCTCCATTGACTGGGTGAATTTGAAAATTATAGTTCAGGAAAGTGATTGCATCACTACTCTAGTTTATGGGCATTCACCAATAGGCACTGTGTCGACTCCATTAAGCATTGGTTCTGTGTTTTAAACTCCCAATTTCAAAAGGGGAACATAGCATCGTCAGAATATAACAGCTTGTTTGATTCGAATGCCTTTATTTTTTATCAAATAGGTAGTGATGAAGCTATAAATAGATTTTAGTAGCTTCTTCTCTCTAGGGATGTAGTGAATTTCGAATTATAAAGTCTGAGCCCATTTTGCACTTCTTTGTGCACCATACGTCTGAGTTTTTTGCTTTTTCAGCACTGTAGCTATCAGGAGCAATCTTACTAGTGCGAATAGTAAGCTAGCTTCTTTGACAACGTACTTGGATATAATGGCTAACCAAGATTATCCAAATCACGACGTTTTTCTAAAAGAAAACATCTAGAAGTTTCGTGGTTTATCAAATTATATGAGGAAATTGAAAAATTAGGGGATGGAGCACAACGAAATACCACAAATTGATCTTTTTCTCTGATTGGCATGTCTACGAACCCATGTTGATCCTGGTCAACAAAAAGAAAGAACCCATGGTGATGTATATACTTATATTATTGCAGCATGTCAGCCAGCGTCCTACCCGGAAGAAGCAACCCAAAACTAATTTTGTGGAAGTTCGCACCTTTTTGCACCTCTACAGAAGTTTTGATCGGATGTGGATATTCCTTATATTGGCATTCCAGGTAGCCTCGACGTTGAGCAGCATAATGTTGTAGACTTTCTCTGCAAGAAATTAACCAAGCTCCATTTTTTTGGTTCAGGCCATGGTAATTGTTGCATTTACTGGGTCTGTCACTGCTCTCTTCCACGAGAATGTTTTCAGAGAAGTTTTGACCATCTTCATAACTCATGCTTTCCTGAACTTTCTGAGGGGTATGGTGATGTTTGTACATTATGTATCTTTCCCCATTATTACCGTAGACTGACTGTACTAGTTTATGGTACATATAAAATAAGGCTAGACATTAGCCAGCGCTTTGTGCAGGACAACCATGATATGATAAAAATCATGTTTAATTGAAATATCAAGGAAATGACAAATATAAAAGTTGACTTAAGTTAAATAGAAATGTGTAGAACTCATTACTATATCTTTATAATATGTCCAAGACGAGTTATAGGTAATCTTATTATTGAGGAAAAAGGTGGGAGTAGAACAAATTCTTAAATATGAAAACCTAATAATTCATTTGTCATGTAAAGTAGATACATACCAATAAAGATACGTCCACATCACATGTGGACATCAACAAAACATAAATATCTCAATTCTCTTAGCAACATAGGAGTGGGCATTTGCAAAATGAAAAAAAAAATAGAAACAAATGGAGTGATAATTAAATGAAAAAGATTAAAGAAGATATATATTTAAGTATGTAAATGAGTACAAAAATTTACTATCAGGGGAAGGCGAAGATGGGAAGGAAAAGTTCAGACGGAACTCTCATCATCTTTTCTCATCGTATATGAGGTTATCAAACCCATTTATTTATACAGGCCACAACTTTGTAAATTGAAAAAGAAGCAGAAACTTGTTAGTTAAATACAAATGATTAAAAAAAAAATATGAGGCACACAATTCTTTCTCTTCTTTCACAATAATGTTGTTTTGGAGTAGAGTATAGGTTCACTATACAAAAAGTAAAAACACTTAAATCAGAAATCACTAGTCAAATGTGACTGGCATTTTAATTAGACAAAGTGATTTTAATACCCTATCTTTTGTGATAGTAAGTGAAAAAATACCAACATTTCCTTTGGCAGAAAAAAAATATCATATTCAAATTCATATTTCTCAAATTGAGAAAAGGGAAAATGTCATGCTTCATATACCCAAAAGGGGACAATATATTCATGATTAATGTCAGTGCGTACTATAGACATGCCTTGGCATCCCCAGTGGGCATCATATGTTACCTCAAATCATGTTCTTTATGATTTAGAATGTAAATTTTCATTGACATAAAGTTTTAGGAGCCGATTCATATCAAATTTATTTTTGCATAATATAAAGTATATAGAAGAGAATCGAGGAGTACCTTTGACCATTTGTAGAGTGATTTCCTGTTTGATGCCTCTCCAATCTCTATCATCTCCGACAAAACTGCATGAGAAACAGAAGAATTAAAATAATCAAGAGAGAAACAGAATAAGCCCAATATATAAGAGGGATTGATTTGTCTGTAACCGAAAGTTTGTAATAGATAGTGTAAGAAATAGAAAAAGATGGTGAGAATACTCACATAATTGTGTAACATTTGAGGGAATCTCCATTCCATCAAGCCATCAAAGTCATCGAGCAGAATTCAAGAAGGTATTATCAGAGTAATACGAAAAGAAGAAGATAATGGTCCACTTCTTTATGAAAGATTTTACTATGTGGGCATGTCCAATTGAAAATTCATTATATTGCAATCTACATATCATTAGGACTTTTCAAAACCGGTTCAGCCTTAGGAAGGAGAATATTTGCTTAGCCTTGCAGCCTTCTTTATAGAGAATGCAGCAAATCCAATCGTTGTGATAAGGAGGAGGCGTTTGTAGCTATCTCAAGTTTTATATGTCAATCTTAGAGGCAATCCTTAGGAAAGACCTTGTTATAATATATCTCTATAGTTACCGTGTAATATGTCATCCTCGACCCGTTTTGACTACTTGCATATGTATTGGCAAATTTTATAAGAGCCACTTAGCATAAAATCATTACTGACACGCCTTCTTCCTTTCCTCTTCTGCAGCAAGTCTGGATATAATTCTAAGTCTAAATGCCTGGAAAAGCATGAGATATACGCAGATTCTCCGATACATTCTGAAATTTGTAATGGCAGCTGTTTGGGCTGTGGTTCTGCCAACTAGTTACTCTAGTTTAGTGCAGTATCCAAAAGGAGTCCCGAAATTTCTCAGAAGCAGGGGTCGAAATTGGAGGAGCCAGTCATTCTTTTATCATGCCATTTCAATTTATATGATTCCAAATGTCTTAGCTGCTATACTTTTCTTCGTTCCTTACTTAAGGAGCACCATGGAGCATTCAAGTATGTTCCCTATTACTGTTCTTATGTGGTGGGCTCAGGCAAGTAGATGGATTAGACTACCACTTTGCTACTAGGGGCCTTAATCACCTGTTTGCATTATCTTGCTTCCTTTCCCTGAATTGTATGTTCACATTATGCAGCCAAAGCTTTATGTGGGGAGAGGCATGCATGAGGACATATTTTCACTGCTGAAGTAAGAAGATAATTGCTCTGATTAATATGTTGTGTATCTATGCTTCGATTGGTGTATTTTGAAAACAATGTTTCCTATGTCAGCACTGTCTTCTTTTTCTTATTTTCAAGGACGAACCTTCGTGGCTAGTTCTTGAGTTTGTGCTTAAGTGCAGTACTCGGGCATAGACCCATCACCCTAAGTAAAAAGATATACGCTGCTTTGTATTTATATGAGTGACTTTGCTAATCGTACATTGTTTTATTTGTATCTCAGGTACACCATGTTTTGGATCATGCTGCTTGTTTGCAAGCTGGCTTTCAGCTACTATGTTGAGGTGTTATCCTCTTTTATTAAGTTGTCATTTTTTGGATTATGTGGGGTTTGCTTTCTCTTACTGCTGAAATTGGGGATTTCCTGTGTTTACTACTGGTACATAAAAGTTGAAGCAACTTCCCATATCTAAAACCAAATAAATGTGTGTACTATAATTATCATCCTTTCTACTTAAAGATCATATAAATCTATAACTCCTGGCTTTGTTATCTCACTAAAAATGAACAGTGAAACTTGCTTGAAGAAAATTGATGCAATTGAGCTAGAATCAATTCTCTTGTCACATCTTTTAACCTTTCTAATGTTGAAAGTTTATTTTCTAATGTTAGAAGTTTAGTGTAGAATACCCAAATAATCACCTTAAAGAGGTTACAGATTGGAGAGATACCCACATGATGGAAGTACTAGCAATCTTGTCCTCACGGATGATGCTGCTTTCCTTGATAATAAGTTATCACAAATTTACTGTGACATTTTGACTTGAAGGACAACATAAATGGCAGAATAGGTGAAGAAAAATCTTGAATAGTCACATATCGGGAGATGTAAGTACATAAGTGCGTTAACTAATCAGCAAGTCTTGCTCCAAAGCCATATAAACTTTAATGTGTCATCTAGAAATTCTTGCTGAAAGAGGTTCCAAGTCTTGTTTCAAGGCTTGCCTTTTTGGTGGAATAACTGTCACCTCAATACTCTGTCAAGATAGTTTTGAGCATGTCCATAGAGTAAAGGGAAATTTTACCCAGTCAGTTGATTCTGGGGTTGTTGTTTGCCGAGCTTTTTTTATTGTGGATGTTGTTACGTTAGTGGTTCAGGAGATGTAGCTACTCTGCAGCATTCTGCTCTCCACTTTCTCTTTAAAAGATTCAAACATATGTATTTTGTGCGTAGATTCTGCCATTCATTGGACCAACACAATCAATCTTGGAGATGCATCTGGATAATTATCAATGGCATGAGTTTTTTCCTCATTGTAAGTTTTTTTTCTCTACGCTTGTGATGTTTCTAGTATTTTCTAACTGGAGGAAAGAGCCTGTGCTAATATTCATCTGCTGCTGCAGTGACACATAACATTGGTGTTGTTATTGCAATATGGGCCCCTATAGTTCTTGTAAGCAGACTGGGTAGTTTTGTCATGATCCCCACTTGCGGTATGCCGTATTTGATGACACTATGCCCTGTGTGATATGTTCTCAGGTCTATTTTATGGATACACAAATTTGGTATACCATATTCTCTAGTCTTTTTGGTGGCATTCATGGTGCTTTTAGCCATTTAGGCAAGGTGAGTGACGATTCTTTCTTCATGCATAAATAGAATGCCTCAAAGCGTTCCAAATTTTCATGACATAGACACTTTAGCTCTTAGGTTTATGCTTAAGGATACTATATCTTTCTCCTTGCTTATAATACCTTCTTGCTTTTCTCAAGATACGAACACTTGGGATGTTGCGGTCCAGATATGACACTCTGCCCAAAGCTTTTAGTGAACATCTTTTGCCATCATCATCATCAATGGATGCTAAGAAAGCCAGGAGGAGGCAACAGGTATATCCAATTGTGGGTTGATCTAATGTTCCATGTTTATTCATAGAATCTTTATTCATAAGTTCCTTTTTTGTTGGCCACTTCAAAGATTTAGGGGCAGCATTTCTTAAAAAATCATGTTTATGATGCGCTTGTACTTTTCCATTGCAGGATGAATCCACACTGAGGAAAAATATTGCGAACTTTTCAAGAATGTGGAACAAATTTATTCAGACTATGAGAGAGGAAGACCTTATTAGCGACAGGTATAATGAAGAATTCCACTTCCTCAATTTTAGCTTCAGTCTTCTGCCCCAAACAGATATTCTGACACTTCCATTGGCCGATTGATCCAGAGACAGAGATTTGCTCCTCATACCATCTTCTTCAATTGATGTCTCTGCTGTGCAATGGCCTCCTTTCTTGCTTGCTACCAAGGTATGCGTAGTTTCACAAGTTAATTTCTACTCATATATTTGCTCTAATTCAGGCTTCTTGTCATTATTTTTTCATACAAAAGATTCCCATAGCATTAGACATGGCAAAAGAATTTAAGGGCAAGGAGGATGATGACTTGTTCAAGAAGATAAAGAGCGATCCTTATATGCTTTCGGCAGTGATTGAATGTTATGAGACTCTCCAGGACATTATATATGGTCTTCTGGAAAATGAATTTGACAGAATGTAAGCAAGAAAACTTATATATATTTTAGCCTGTAACTCCATATTTAATATGCCGTATCATACTGGTGGGAATTTTTCTTCTGTTGAGGCTTGAGAAACCATGCTTTTCTCAATTTTTACAGGATCATAAGGCAAATCTGTTATGAAGTAGAAATGAGCATAAAACACCAGAGACTTCTGAAAGAATTTAAAGCAAGTGAATTGCGTTTGCTCAGTACTAAGTTGGAGAAATTCTTGACCATCTTGGTAGGTGTTTTTGTCCCCTATATCTAACTTCAATCTCAATAGATACATGAATATAAATTTTTTCTTGGAAGACTGACCGTTGAATCATTTTCTCTTCTTCCGTCCAATTGGCTCAGCTTCAAGAATATCTCAGTTCTTAACTTCTTTTGTTATTTTGGTAGCTAAATGACCATGACGACGCAACACTGTACAAATCCCGGATAATCAATGTCCTCCAGGACATCATGGAGATAATTATAGAGGATGTCATGCAGAATGGGCATGAGTAAGTTCTGACGAACATGCTTGTTTCTGTTGGTGCAAAATGTTTGTGTCCTTGACTGTGCTGCTTGTAGGATCCTGGAAAAAGCAAACGTTTATTTCCTCCATAAGAAAAATGATGGAAAGGAACAAATGTTTGAGAAGATCAACACTAGCTTTGCACAACACAAAATCTACAGAGAGAAGGTGTGCTTGACTCATTTTTGTTTGAGAAACCACAAATAATTAAGTACTAACTGAATCTCGTTCTTTGACTTCTAGGTCCTTCGGCTGTATTTACTCCTGACAGTCAAGGAATCTGCCATCAACGTGCCTTCGAACTTGGAAGCTCGTCGACGCATCACTTTCTTTGCTAATTCTTTATTCATGAAAATGCCAGGTGCTCCGACAGTGCGCAAAATGCTGCCCTTTAGGTCTGTTTTTACATGAATAAAGACTATGCTTCATCAAAATAGACAACCTTGTTTGTTCAATTCAGTTTCTGGAAATCGCATTAATTTTATAATTTAGTCTCATTGATAATAAATGATGATAGAATGATTTGGTTATGCAATAGATGGAGTTTTTATGTGGTATATTAACAATGATGCCATTATAGATTAAAAAAGAAAGTTGGAAATCCAATAACTATTTATGCAGTTTTTGTGCTTCTTATCGGCATAGTTAAAAAACTATCATATGACATTTCTAATTTCATATCTTCTAAAAATGTGTAATTGTTTTGAGGTGAAATCATGTTCGTGCTTACAGATATTTATAGATTAATTGGTGACTCGAAAATACTAGTTATGACCATATACAAATTTTTAATTGATGGTGACGCTGCATTTCCATCATGTATGACTACTGAATGAGAAATCAAATAAAAATTAAATGGATCTATTTAGTTTTATTAGCTACTTTATTAAAGCACATCCAGTTTAATTAATTACTCATAGTAATAAAGAGATATCCTAGGTTCGACTTGGTGGCATTATGATATTTTCCCTAATTTATGTAAAGATTATAGGGATTGAAGCTCCTCAACCTCCAAGCTCCATTTTACCATTTTTCTGTATATATGCATGGGCGCGCGATATATATGTGCGTGTCCCAGATGGTTGTTTAATAGATACCTATTTATCATTTTCTTTTGGGCTCTCCTCTGCTTTTACGTCTTGGTCAGTGTCTTGACTCCATATTACAAAGAAGATGTCCTCTATTCCACCGACGATCTTAATAGGGAAAACAAGGATGGAATTACAGCTCTGTTCTACCTGCAGAAGATCTATCCAGGCAAGTTTGCCCTTTGGTATGTTATAATTCACTTGTTCAGTTGATACAACTTGACTGATGCCTTGTGCCATGCAATCTAGATGAGTGGACCAATTTTAATGAACGGATAAAAGATCCAAAATCTGGAAAAGTAGAGAAGGAAAAGATGGAACAGGAGACACGTTTTTGGGCCTCTTACAGAGGCCAGACTCTGGCTAGGACAGGTTGAGAATTTATATATCTGGAAGCATATACTATGCTTGTAAGTCATAATTATTCTTGCTTTGCGACTGTTCTTATCATGTGCATTTGCTGCTAGTGAGAGGGATGATGTACTACAGGGAAGCTCTAGAACTTCAATGCCATCTTGAATTAGCTGGAGATAACGGTTAGTCATTTAACATGAAAGAGAGAAATGCAGATCTACAGCTTCCAATTTGTCCTTGTTTGAAAGTTGCTATAAGAAGTGGCATCCAGATACTAATCAAGACTCAATGTCTCCGTTGCAGCTCTAAATGATGATAATGACAAGGAAATCACAGAATTTGCACAAGCTCTGGCTGATTTGAAGTTCACCTATGTTGTCTCTTGCCAACTTTATGGGAATCAAAAGAAGTCCAGTGAGCTTAAAGAGAGAAGCTGTTACAGTAACGTGTTGCACCTCATGTTGATGTAAGTTTTAAGGATGTTACTTCAATAGTAATCAACAGAAAGTTCCAAAGTGGCTGATGGATATCAATGATACTAAAATATTCTAGGTATCCTTCTCTACGGGTTGCTTACATAGACGAAAGACGGGAGATAGTGAATGGGAAATCTCAGAAGTGTTGGTACTCTGTTCTTGTGAAGGGAGGTGATTCACTTGATGAGGTAAGTTAGAATTTAGTCTTCCTCATGGTCGAATATTAGGTATCAAGTGGGGTAGAGATCAATTCGCTTATTGGGTATAATCTATATGACTCCTCTAATCTTTGCTTCTTGCTTTGGTATCGTTTGATTCTACATCTTTGGTTTTCCATTCAGAACGCTGTATAATTTTCATAGTCTGTGCAATTGACTGTAGGGCATTAATTTAAATAATAATTTGAGACACGTCTAAAGCTAATATGCAAATATATGGCGAATACTGTTGGCATGTTCCTGCACTTTCTGTCAAAGCATTCTACTTCTTTTGTTTATAAGGTTTGTATGGGCTTCATATATATGTGCTCTTTCTTAACCTAACAGCTTGAGCTTTTGGGTGGAAATTTCTAACATGTTCTGCCCTAGGTCTTATATTGTGTGTGGGGCTCCTTCTTGGTTAATTTTACGCATTGTTGAACAATATCTTTAAAAAGAAAAAAAAGAAATCTTTAGGTAGGATTATCTAACACTTTTAAACCAGAGCGTTTGAAAAATTTTCCAGACCCTTCAATCAACATCCATTTTCATCAGAACTTTGCATTTTCCTTTTTTTTTTTTTTCTTCCTGAGTTTTTTGGTACTTCCAAAGTTGATTTATTGTTCTTCAACTGAAAATCCTGCTCATGCTAATTCGGATTATTTTTAAACTGGCAATTGGAAAATTTCATTCATAACAGTCTTATACCCCCAAAATATCTGTTATCAAGTTCTTATATTCTTCTTTCAATGGATTATTCTTTCTATTTTCAAAATGTGATGGTTTACCTTACTGTTTTCTTCACATAATGCTGTCATGGGGCTGAAGGACTAATTCCTGTCTACCTTTTGCACCGACTCTAATTTTGGAGATTTTGGGAAGCTACTCTTACTGTCTTCCATCTACTTTCTGTCCGTTTATTACTGAAACCTTGAGAATTATAGCTGGATCAAGCTAGGGCTATCTACAACAAGAGCAAAATTGAAGCGGCCTCGTTTGCAAATTTTGGAAATGCTAAGCCCAGTAATTGACTTCTGGTTGCAAAGAGAATTTAGTGTAATATAAGCTCTTTGTCAAACATACGTGGAATTCCGTCTGTCAATTATTTGAGAGGAGTTCCTATTGGGAGCTACTGGTTTATCTTAAAGAAGCAACCATCTTGGATGTATTAATGGGGATTATATCAGTATTCATTACGTCAATCAGTCCAATAACGATACTGACATTTAAGAAGTACGTGAATTATAACATTTACTCATCTCTTCTAACGTGAGGATACAAATTTCAATATGGTGGCCACATTATTGAGAAACAGCGATGTGGTGCAATTTTGATTGATGGGATTTCTGTGGACCTTTTTCTGCAAATGGATTATCTATTTAATTTGTAGGAAATATACCGTATCAAGCTTCCAGGCCCTCCAGTGGAAATTGGTGAAGGAAAACCAGAAAATCAAAATCATGCTATCATCTTTACTCGTGGGGAGGCACTACAGACTATAGAAATGAATCAGGTAGCTTTATCATGTCTTTTCATGGAATATGCAGGAGGATAAATTATCTCAGATTTTTTTTGCTTTCCTTACTTCTAGGATAACTACTTTGAAGAAGCTTTCAAGATTAGAAATGTATTGGAGGAATTCCAAAAGGAGCATCGCGGGCGGAGAAAACCTACTATTTTGGGCCTGCGGGAGCATATTTTTACCGGAAGGTGAACCTTGGAATAAATATATGTGCAGAAATCTTCTGTTATTTGCTGCTCTATCCAGTTCAAAGGATCTGGTCTGAAAGGGATCAGAGCAGATTCGTCGAATGCGAATGGTTAGATCATTATTTTTTTCACTTTTTTTACAGTGTTTCGTCACTGGCTTGGTTCATGTCCAATCACGAGACCAGCTTTGTCACTATCGGCCAGCGAATCTTGGCAAATCCCCTAAGGTAAGCCAAGAATTTGTGGCTTCATGCATTTCTGTCAATTCAATCTTTGTAGTCACCAGAGTCCGCGTCTCCAGATACATTGACTTTTCTTTTCTTAAGGTTTATCTTTGGGCAAAAGGCAGATTTTCTCATAAAACCTGAATTTTTGTGTAGGACTATGTTATTTGTTCCTTCTTGAGCCTGAACATAAAGATTCACATGTGCGAATTCTTCTTTGTTTCTTCGTGAAGCTCAAGAACTTTCACTGACTTCCACAATTGCAGCTAGGGCATTGCATTAGTCTAGCACAAAGAACTTTTAAATCAGAAGCCTGGTCATTGAAAAAGAAGGGAATCATTATGATTATAAATCTTTATCTTTTTGGATGGTTTCAAGCCTCTGTCTGGGAGTATAATTTTAGCAAATATGGAGTTTCAAAAACCACAGTATGGTAGGTTTAGAGATTTGCATGATTGTATTATAAATTCAACATTTTTAAGCAAAAATTACAGTACGATATCAGTGTCTCTAGCAACTAGCAAAATGATTTTTTTTTTTTTAATTCTTCCGGTGTTTCAAATTTTATTTGACATCTTACAATTTGATAAGCTCATTATTTTTCTCAAAAAGCAAATGAACTACTACTTTTCTTCATTTTAGGCTCTTAAGAAAAAATTTCTAGAAGGGCTTGCAGATTATCTTGTGCCAAGCACAGCAAAGAAGTCTGATATATATTGGTAAAGTTGACGATTCTTATTAATTAGCCCCATCGATTATGAATTATTACTTACAACTATCAATTAAGGACTGTAATGTAGCTAAATACATATTCAGAAATAAGTGGTGGCAGACATTTCAATATGCGAGGAATTGTTTATTATCTATGCATGTGAAGCAGAGAGTTTTCTTGATTTAAAGCGAGACTCACATTGTAGAGTGAACACATATGGACATGTGGACTTTTTCTTGTATCTTATAGCATCCCGCATAACTCTAATATGGAAGTTGCTTTCTCAGGATATAACTCTGAACATTGTGCCGTATGACTATTAATCTAACAAATACTTCACCTTTGTTTTTAGTAAAATGTCACTTAAAATCTTCACCTTTCTATTTTTTTGGTAAGGAAAATCTTCACCTTTCTTTTTTTTTGGTAAGGAAAATCTTCACCTTTCTTTATTTCTAGTAGATTCAATAATCTCTCTTTGTCTATGCTTTTGTAGCATTTAGGTGGGATTGATTCTGTCATACAACATTCTTTGCACCCTTAAGAACTTCAGTGTAGGAGCTGTTGGAACCTGTATTTTTGGGCATGATAAGATATAACAGGAGGCTAATCAATGTGAAAATTGGCTATGGAAGTATCCTGGGAAAGTGTGCAGTTAAGGGACTAATGTTCTCGACTCCTTGTTAGTATCTTAGACAAAAGAAAGAGGGAAGGAAGAACATAGGCTCCTTGTTAATATCTTAAACTAAGGAAAGAAGGAAAGAAGAAATAGGCACGCATAGAGTCTGAGTCTTATACTGAATAAGATCTACCGATCTGACGTTTTGTGGTAACCACTAATCCATTTCTTGTTGCTCTCACACTTCAAGCAATAACTTAACTGTGCATTCACATTGAGACTCTGAGTCAAATTAACGGAGAGTTCAAATTAGCTTGTTCCAAGAATGATCTAAAGGAAATTGTGTTTCTCATTCTCTTGATGCAGGGTCCGTTTCCACTATGGCCATCCTGATATATTTGACAGGATATTCCACATAACACGGGGGGGCATAAGCAAGGCTTCAAAAATAATCAACTTGAGAGAAGATATTTTTTCTGGTAACCCTAGCATATTTATATGATATTCCACAGGGACAGAATCTGACCATTTCTCACTGCAGGGTTTAATTCAACTCTCCGTGGGGGATTTATTACACATCATGAGTATATCCAAGTGGGAAAAGGGCGAGATGTAGGGATGAACCAGATATCCCTTTTTGAGGCAAAGGATGCAAATGGAAATGGTGAGCAGACGCTTAGTCGTGATGTTTATCGGCTCGGGCGGCGATTTGACTTCTACAGAATGCTGTCATTCTATTTTACGACTGTCGGTTTCTACTTCAGTAGTATGGTAAATCAACCATTCCTCTCTACTCGTCTTGCAGCAACTCTCCTAGTTCTTTCCAATTTGGTATTAAAAGAATGATGGAACTTTTGGTTCATAATTTGTAATTGCAGTTTCCTGTCACATGTTAAAATGCTTGGTAATCCAAGCAGTTAAATCTTGTGAATCTTGGGGTTAATCTAGGTCCAGTCTGTCTTTCTGAGAGTCAGTACAATTAATGGGTGGTCCCTTAACAAAGGGGTCACAGTTCCTCCTTGGATGTCTAGTTCTGGCGGATGATCCATGAGTATGTCATTTCTACTTCATTAATGAAATGGTACAGAAATATCAGTTTGGCTAAAACAGTTCCAAGATTCGGAATAGTACTTCATTTTCTGGGCTGTAATTTATTCCATGGATGGAGTTAGGAAGGGGGGAATTATGTTGGTGGTAGGCAACAAGACTTTTATGTCGTTCTTTTTCTTCTGAATTTTGCATTGATTACTCATGGTAGCTTTCCTTGTTACCATTTTGGACTCGTTTCATTCAGGTTACCGTGCTTACGGTGTATGTTTTCTTGTATGGACGGTTGTACATGGTTATGAGTGGGTTGGAAAGCGAGATACTTCAGAATCCTAGCATACGTCACACAAAGGCTCTCGAAGAGGCCTTGGCTAGCCAGTCTGTCTTTCAGTTAGGATTATTACTGGTGCTGCCCATGGTCATGGAAACTGGCCTGGAAAAAGGGTTTCGGACTGCCCTCGGTGATTTTGTCATTATGCAACTGCAGCTAGCTTCTGTGTTTTTCACATTTCAACTTGGAACAAAGGCTCATTTTTATGGAAGAACACTCTTACATGGAGGATCCAGATATCGAGCAACGGGTCGTGGGTTTGTTGCTTTTCATGCAAAATTCAGTGATAATTACAGGCTTTATTCACGAAGTCACTTTGTGAAAGGGCTGGAGCTGTTTATTCTGTTGATTGTCTGTGAAATTTATGGGGAGTCGTACTGCAGTTCAAATCTCTACTTGTTCATCACTTTCTCCACGTGGTTCTTGGTTGGCTCATGGTTGTTTGCACCGTTCATATTCAATCCATCTGGTTTTGACTGGCAAAAGACTGCCGATGATTGGGCAGACTGGAAGAGGTGGATGGGTAATCGTGGTAGAATTGGGATACAATCTGATAAAAGTTGGGAATCATGGTGGGAGGAAGAACAGGAACACCTGAAGCGCACAAACATGAGGGGAACAATCCTTGAGATAATACTTGCATTTCGCTTCTTTATTTACCAGTATGGGATTGTGTACCATCTTCAAATAGTTCGCCACAGCAAGACTATACTGGTAATCTATAAATTTCACTGCAATTTTCTCTTTCCTCCTGTTGCTGATTTGTTCTCACAGGATCATTCTCTAAGGCACTTCTTTACTTTTGTAGATTTATGGAATTTCTTGGGCGGTGTTGCTAACCACTCTGCTAGTTTTAAAGGTACGCAGTATGATATATGGAGGTTTTGTTCCTAGATCTGCACGTTAACCACACGCATTATCATGAGTAAAGTCCAGTTGATCATTTTTACTTTCTGCTGCTTTTCTGTTACCTTACTTAAATCAAACTGCAACAAACGTGTTCTCCTTTGCAAATTATTATTGCCTTAATGTTTTCAGATGGTATCCATGGAAAGACGAAGATTCAGTACGGACTTCCAGCTCATGTTTAGGATCCTGAAAGCACTTCTTTTCCTTGGATTCGTGTCAGTTATGACAATCTTATTCGTCGTGCATAGAATGGTTGTACCTGATATATTTGCTGCCATCCTTGCGTTTTTACCTTCCGGCTGGGCTCTCATTCTGGTGAGTCTGGACTAGTGCAATCTTAAAAGAAGCTTCATGTATCAAGTGGGTTGTTCTCAACTTGCCCAAGTCACAACAACCTAATTTTGCACAAAGCAACTCCTCACGTTCATATTGTGATTATTCCTGCGTAAATTTTCAAGCTGCGTGACCTCTCCATGCGCTTTCTATAGGACCGCAAAACTAATGAGATCGATCTTCTCTTGCTCTCGACAGATTGGGCAAGCATGCAGGCCGTTGCTTAAATGGTTCGGACTCTGGGATTCGTTGAAGGAGCTGGCGAGGGCGTACGAATACACAATGGGGTTGTTGCTGTTCATGCTGATCGCGATTCTGTCGTGGTTCCCCTTCGTTTCGGAGATCCAAACCCGGCTCCTCTTCAACCAAGCATTCAGCAGAGGCCTTCAGATTTCGATGATTCTGGCCGGAAGGAAAGAGAAGACAGCATAAGGCCCCCTCATTAGGATGGGATCTCAGATCGCTCACGTCCCTAGCTACTGTCTTCAGATATGATTTTTCCCCTCCTTTGTGCTGCATGAACTTGCACAAGAAGGTCGTTCATCGTCTATAGTCACCTTGACGCCTCTTCTCTTTCCCCGTCAAATGCTGTATTTCAGCAAGATTTTTTGTTCTGCTGAATTTGATTTTTGAACTTTGCAATATCAAGAAGGTATGTAAACTATGTATTATACATTCTCCTTTTATTTTATTTTTTTGTTCTAATCTGTCTTATGTATTGTCGTTGGGTGCATTAAACCTTCCGTAAAACTTTATGTAATTTAAAAGTCACGACATTATTTCTCTCGAATCACCATCAATAAATTCCAGACATCCAAATTTTCCACACTAGCAATTTCCTCAAGTTATTTGAATTGTCACTTATGCTAATTCATAGATTGTAACATACCCTCAAGATAACTCATCGGTGTGTTAATTAGATTTATTTATAAATAAGTTAGAAACTCAAAAATAATGTTCATGTAACAAGTTATATGTATGTGACTATTTATAGATGGTAAATGAATCCTTAAGCAGCTCAAAAAGTCATTATACATTATTATTCAAATTTATTTATAGGTAATTTATTTGGGATCATGAGCTTAGAAAACAAATGAATTTCAAAACTTCTATTATCAATTAAAAATGTCATTGTAATTTTTTTAAAAAATAAGGTTTCCACCGTGCATGTATTTTATTAATTTCGAGCCACATTATTATCTGCATATCTACTTATTAGAGGAGGAAGTTATTAATCGAAAATTGCTAATTAAGCAGAGAAGTTACTGAATACTCGAACGTCTAATATTTGTTTCCAAACTTAGACAGGTGCTATAAATATCCCAAAATTGAAATTTCTCCGGCCCGCTTTTGCTCTCCCTCTGTATTTTTGCCCCCAATTCCGTCGTCATCCCTCTCCGTCCATCGCTCCGATCACCCGAGACGCCACGCCACCGCCGACCCCCGGCCGCCGTTGGAACGCCGCCGTTCGATCTCCGGCGAGAGCGAATGGACCGCGCGCGGGGCGGCACCGCGAGGTGAGCGAAGCTCCCGACTGGTTTTTCCCTCTTTTCTTTCTCGGACGCTCGCCATCTCCTACGTTGTTTGGGCCGGCTCGGTACGCACTTTAGCACTGTCGGTTGGTTTTTGTTTCCTCCTTTTTCTCCTCCTCTTCAGTTTGTTTCGGATAGTTTCGTGGGGTTTAAGGTTTGATCCGAGCATAGAACCCTAATCGAGAAATCAAGGTAGTGAAATCAGTTCGCCCGTTTTCCTTAGAAATCAATTTTTCAGAGAGAGAGAGAGAGGGGCAGCGATTTTGTGGCATCGTCGTATTTGCGTTCTTCGTCTTGGTTTGGAGTTGAGAGAAGAAGAAGATGGGAGAACGAAAGGTGCTGAACAGATATTATCCGCCGGGTTTCAACCCCTCGGAGCTGCCTAGGTTTGGGACGCCCAAGAGTCGGCAGATTAAGGTTCGGATGATGCTTTCGATGAGCATCCGATGCAACGCCCACGGGAATTACATCTACAAGGGGACCAAGTTCAATTCCAGGAAGGAGGTCGGCGTAAACAAGATGTATTTGGGGGTTCAGATATTCAGATTTTACTTCAAATGCACCAAGTGCTCTGCAGAACTCACAATCAAATCCGATCTGCAGAATTTGGATTATGTAGTGGAGTTAGGGGCGATGAAAAATTTTGAGCCCTGGCGTAAGCAGGATGAGGTGGTGGAGAATGAGAAAAGGAGGAGGGAGGCTGAAGAGATGGGTAATGCGATGAAGTCCTTGGAAAATAAGACACATGATAGCAAGAGAGAGATGGATATTCTTGCCGGACTTGATGATTTTGAATCAATGAAGTCTAGACATGCAACCGTGGATGTGGATGCAACAAAGGAAAAGAAACTGGCGGAAAAGGATGAAGTGCTTCTCAAATCAATCGTATTTCATACATCCAAAGATTTTGTCTGTAGGATTGAAGATGAAGATTCTAAGGACGAGAAAGATTTGACACAACCTTCTACTTTATATGACGAATCAATGAGCAATACTCTAAAAAAGAGAAAACTTTCTGAGAAATATTCAGACAAGCCGATAGATTTATTGACAACAGCTACTTCCTCTGTGCCAATTGTCGTGGTAAAGAAATTTGCTCCAAGTGTGACCATTGGCCTACAGGCAAATTTTTCAAAACTATGGAAGTGGTGATGTTGATCATTGAACTATGATTTAGCTGCAAATGATATTATTCGATTTCTCGCTGTATTAGGAGAAAACTTTTTTATTCTATCTCGATTGTAATTTCTGATTGAAGGGAAATACATGCAAAGTATTTTTTTTATTGAAATTTTTTTTTGTCCAATCCAAAAGCTTTAGCCATTAGATGATTGCATAGTTTAATATCTAAATATATCAACACTTCTCCTTACACGTAGTATGGACTTAGGCCTCATTGGGGAGGCAAATAAGGGGTTTGGAAAGATTTGAACTTGCTTTGATATTAAGTAGAAAGTCTAATCCAAAAGTCTGAATTGTTAAATGAAGACTAATATTTAAATATTCTAATAACATGTATGCAAAAATGCAAAGATGTTCCAATGATTTGAGCATAAAAGCCAAAAATCCGTTGATAGTAAATTCTAAAGCAATGAATTTGAGTTCGTGCTGGAGCTGGATGCATCAAATAAATGCATCTGGGATTTTTTCACACTTATCCTAAGAGCACAACTAATTTCTTATAGCTCAGGGTAAAGAACTGAGGAAATGATATTTTGATTTCCCCAGTCCTATGAAAGGTTCTAGTTTCATCTAGAGTTTGAGAGGTTTGTTGACTGGATAAATAAGTTGGTATTTTTCTCTAATTGTTAACATCGAACACTTCTTTTAAAGTGTTCAGCTCAACTGGTTTTGCGTTATGTCATTTATAGATGGAAGTAGAGCTGAGGACTTTTGGCGTGTTTATACAACTGAATGGTACTGTTGCACAATGTTACTTGCCTTACAGACTGTATTGTTGCACACTGTAACTTGGCTTACTGACCCTTTCAGTCTGTTGTATTGTGGTACCCCATTCCACCTTACAGACTGTATTGTTGCACACTGTAACTTGGCTTACTGACCCTTTCAGTCTGTTGCATTGTGGTACCACATTCCACCATCTCTCTCTCTCTCTCTGTGAGTATGGTGATCATGGCCATGCCAGGCAGGTTTTGCCTCTGCGCATGCTGATGATGCAATTCTGGCTTGTGTTGCAGATTCTTTGTCAGGGGATGTCAAACATATTGGGAATCTAGCTGCTAGATATAGAATCTGAGACCTTGCTTTAATGTCGAAGATAAGTAAACAAAGGTAGGTATTGGTTTGGCAACTTGATCCATATTTTATTCTGGAGCAGGCCCAGATTGCCTGTGTACAATATACCCACCTTAGATTGATTATCATTATGAATCACAACGAATATTCTGGAGCCGCAATTTTTGTGGATATTTATATAAAAATGTATTCATATTAATTTATTGTTGATGCAGCAAGTCTGATCACCAAAGTAGCAGCAACACATCGAAAGTGCAAGGGATGGTACTGCCGCGTAACTTGCAGCAACTGGAAAGTAAGCAAGGTCAAAGCAGGCAGATCCAAAGTGCAATTAGTGGAAGCTTGATAAAAAGTCTGACAGTGTTGGATGAATTCAAGCATGGATTTCCTTCGAATGGCTTATCGGTTGCCTCAAATAAATGGTGGGGAAGTGGCAATCCAGGAGATTTTGAGTACATTAATGCAACTGAAACTGGTAGAGAATGCAGACCGAAGTGCGACGATGTGGCAGATGATGATTCTAATGCCAAAAAGAAAGCTGAAGGTGAGCAAGAGAACAGCGATTCCACTCTCCAGGGGGCTAGTTTGCTGACAGCTATGAGAAAAAGAGCCCTTGAAGAAGGAAGGGAGGCACTCAAACTGGGTGTTTTTATGAGCCATCGTGCTCATAAGATAGGCAAGAAAGAGAAATCACTGATGCGTAACATTTTTCAATCTTCACTGCCAAAGGGATGGATTGATGATTAAGTTTAATCTGAGGGATGCTCAAAAGCTGTAATGTAAGTGATTGACTTCTTAATTATCGCAGTTGGATGTAAAATGCTCGAACGAAATGTTGCTCATTTGTCTTTAAATGTCAATTATCAAGTGTTGAGGTACTTCACTCACTATCATGTTCTTTGCATCTGTCTGTTGCTTCTGTTGGTATTTTCGTTTGTTGAGGGGCAAGAAAAGGAGATTGATTTGCTGGACTGTCATTTTCATTTCTCAATTTAAAAAGGCATGCATAATTCAGTCGGCGACATCTCCTCTTAAGATTCACATGTTCGTTCAGCACAAAGGTGAGCTCGAGCTGATAGTCCTGTCCCCTCAGCAGCATACCTAGGAGTTCCTAGGTTTTGTTCTTCAATTTCCGCCAACTGTGCTTGGTGGCATTGTTGGTGTTGATTTTGTTAATGGATTTAGCATAAGACATGCAACCTAAGCACCTCATGAGAGGAAGGCATGCTACCTGCTATATCATTTCGATGCTGAGGATGATTACTTATGATATGGAAGCAAAAATCCTAAACCCCATCAAAACCCAAAATTCACATGTGAAGTCGAACAATGCTTTTCCTGATTGATGCCATCTTTGTTATGCCACCAAGCAAAATCACCCCCTCTGCTTCGAACCTTCTCGGCAAAGGACAATAGCATGCGCAAATCTGTCGCCAAACCGAGGCCTGTCACCTCCGGCAGCCCATGGCATGTGCCGGACTGCGTCAAGTACTTGGGCCCATTCTCTGGGGAGGCACCATCCTACATCACTGGCAAATTTCCCAGCGACCACGGATGGGATACTGCCAGCCTGTCATCTGACCTGGAGACCTTTGCGAAGAACCATGAGCTCGAGGTCATCCATGCAAGGTGAGCTACGCTCGGCGCCCGCAGGTGCGTCTTCCCCGAGCTCTTGTCCCGCAATGGGGTCAAGTTCGGTGAGGGGGTTTGGTTTAAGGCTGGTGCTCATATATTCAGTGAGGGCGGGTTGGATTACTTGGGGAACCCAAGCCTGATCCATGCACAGAGCATCCTAGCCATCTACGCCACATAGGTGATCCTAATGGGTGCAGTGGAAGGATACAGGGTCGCTAGCGGCCACTCTGAGAGCAAACCGCCCCGATCTACCCCGGGGGGAACTTCAATCCGTTGGCCCTTGTGGACAATCTCGAGGATTTCGCGGAGCTGAAGGTGACGGAGATTAAAAAAAAGAAAAAAAAGGGGGAGTTGACCATATTCTCTATGTTTGGGTTCTTTGTCTAGGCCATCGTGAGTGGGAAAGGCCCATTGGAGAACCTGCCTGATCACCTTGCTGACCCCGTCAACAGCAATGCCTAGGCTTTTTTTTTTTTTTTTTTTTTTTGATACGCCACCAACTTTGTGCCTGGAAAAAGTGAAGTGCGCGACAAATTAACACAGTGCAAACGCGTGGGATTTGGAGTGATCGAAGCACATCCGTTTTCAACTTTTTGACAGGTGATTGAATTTGAGATAGTTCTTGAAAATCTCACTGAAACAGTGGCCAAAATCTTTAATTACCCTAGCAATAGTTTCACTCTTGAAACTTTGAGAGTGGAACCATATTTGTAGATACTTTTCAAGAAAGAATTAATTCCCGTGGAGTTGTAAATCTAAAAGATTGCGAGTACTTGCCATATTCATCAATATGAGTATGATACAATGACAAGGAATGACTGCACTAAATATGAGGAGGCTTTTCCAATAAGACGTCGCACATCACATCAAGCTTTCTAAAAAAAATTCTCACATCCAATGATAATCTATAATTAATTGATATTCTCAAGTTACTCTTTTGAACAAAAAAGAAGAAATGTTAGCTTAGCTCAAGAAGGGAGTTATTCCACATAAAGGAACTGAGAAGGTAAATTATGAGAAATGATCATCCACAAGGAGAGCAAAGAAACTTAAGTCTTTCGAAATACTAACAATGCTAACACAATCCAACCCGTGCCAGCAGAAGGATCATGTCCTTTCAAAGGAGGGAGGTCAAGTGACAAGCAAACATGAGAGTTAAGCACTGTATATGATCTGATTGTTCAAAGAATCCAGTGTACTTAAACTGAGCCTCATGTTTCGACATGAAATTGAACATCCGCTCAAGAAAGCACATGGGTTTGATCTTTTAGGTTGGCTCAATTCAACAACAACCTGATCTTGCTAGTGATTGATTTGCTATTGCGAGGGTTTTTCATGGAGTAAGCATGCTCATTTTCCTTGTTTAAGAATTGACTTTTAGTCGCTACACTTGTATAATTTCTTAGACTCACTTAAGAATACAAACCTATGTCTCATCAAATTATCTAGTGTACGTGAAATAAAGGCATTGTGAATTTTGAACATCCATTGAGAGAGAGAGAGAGAGATCATGGTAATAACTTTTATATGGTCTTGTTTTGATCCCTTCTAGTTATTGAAGGTCCAGTAAGAGAAGACAAAGGTGAAAAATTAAAATCATGCCTCCATGTTCACGTTAATTGATGAGACTGATCTGTGAAACCTTTTAAAACGTGTAAAACAACCTGTCTCCTATTGCCCTAACACTGCAAACCATACCTAACTGTCCCTAAACAAAGAATCTTGCCCTTAAAAATAAGAAAAATAAGAAAAACAAAATACCCCTCCTTAAATAGCCTATTTTATTCCCTGCCAAAGACAATATTTTACTGCATATCTCAGACATCAGTCACCATCATCATCAACTTGAGTGATTACAATATGTTATCATGACCATTAACAACTAAGCCTTTTATATAATGGTGTGTGTGTAGTGGGGGAACTTTGGAATGACACTCTCAGACCATCTGTTGCAAAGCATGTAATGTTGGAGCATCTCATTGGACCATCAACGCAGACACTGAGAAACCAACAAAATAACAAATTCCTGCCAAGCATATTATAATGCCTGAAAGATCTAATTGTTTCTCTTTGGAACCATACTGATGACACCCTCAAAGTGAGAACAGAATGAAAAAAGGCGAATTATAGAAGCAGCATCAATTTGTTCAGGAAAAAGAGGGAACTGGCTAGCAAATATTTTAATGGTAGCTGAACCACCAAGTTGGAAGCATTATATAATTTGTACATATGAATGTCTGCAAGTGACCATATGAGGATCAGAAAAAAGCCTTGTCCCTTTTGTGTTTAGATAATGGGCATTGGATGCTCTTTGATAGTTCCAGTTCTACTCTATCTATTATCTGTCAAACCAGTTTCCTGAGGGCATGATGCTCACAGAATCATTTCCTTCAATTCCAAATCATTCTTTTATCTCTCAAATATCCCAGTACAGCTGTGCGTCCTCTCTCTCTCTCTCTCTCTCTCTCTCCCTACCCCCCCCCCAATTCAAAGGAACTCAAAAACACATTTTATTGTTTTGACTATGCTGTTCTCTACATTCATGTTGTTTTGACTATGCGGTTCTCTACATTCATGAATAGCTTTGAGAGAAACAGTCAGCGCACAATTTGAAGCGATATCTATTGTTGATTCCTAGTGTATATGCTTGGCAATTGATGTACTTTCAGCTCACAGAGTTACAGCATATTCATCGGATCAAACAATGTTTCTTCAAAGTAAACTTCCACAGAAGGGGCAACTTCTTGAAACTTCCAATATTTACGTCTTTTCCATCAAAATATAACGGTTATGTTAATCATTATATTACAAGATAATTTTTTATGAATTTAAATCACCTAAACTGTTCAAACTATTATAATGTGTTCATTGTTAGATAAATTCCAATTTCAAAATATTAAAAGCAGAAGGTATAAAACTAAGTTGGTAGTAAAAGTCGTTTCATAAGGCGATAGAACATCTTCATCTGCTATAAAAACATTTGGGAAAGAGTAATGTGAATACTACAATTAACCTATGTAACCAATAGATTCGACTATCTTTGACTAGATATTCAATAAACGGAGTCATATGCATATTCCACACATAATTCATATGCCTTCGAATATACCGATTATATACGCATTTGATAATATCATGTATCATTCTCCAGGAATGTCCAATTACCAATTATCCCAGAAAAGAAAAATAAAGAAATATTGTTCCTTCTCGCTCACAATCAAAAGTCCATGTACGAACAAATCCTTCCTCAGCAAAGAACTAATGGGTCCTTTTGGTTTTGGACATGCATGATTGTTGCGTAAATAACGCTGTTCACTTTATCTTAGGCCGAGACAAACTTTACAAAAGAAACATAAATAAATACAGGTAATAATCTCGAATATTGTCCCTTTTCCAAAACCCTTTTTCCTACATGAAGTAAGAATTAAACTTCCAATGTCACCTTTTCCTGGTGTCTTTTCTAGGTGATTTTCGTATTGACCAAACAATCTCATTCTCAAAGGCCTCTCGAGCCCGAATAAACAAAGATGTCACTTTTGAATTTCACTAAATGGATTAGCTCAATTGGCCATGAAAAGTCCAAACAAAGTGAAATTTCAGGGTTAGAGATAATTAAGTCAACAAATTAATGAATTAACTTAAATTGTAATTTGGAAGAAAAGTGCATTTCCACGTGCCGCTCACGTGAAAAAAGTGCATACATCGTCAGTCATTTGTTTAGGAAGATGTTCATAGAAGCCTGCGCACTTGCATTGGTAATTGCTGTCGAAAGCACAGCTCGATAATACCACTTAAACAAAATTCTCTAAACATCTGTGATGATTTTACTATAATTATACAAGAATTAGTGTATTGGAAACATTAAACTTGCTTTATTGGATCATTAAATAATTGTTTAGAAAATACTCGTTAATAAAATTTTATTTCTCAAAACTAATCTCTCGAGCCTAAATTCATTTTAAGAAGGTTTGATATATTGAATCTAATCCATTTTTACCATCCGAACCGGTCAGAGATATGCTTGTAAAACTAGGCAATTTAGGAGGCCCCGCCTCGTTGGATTAAAGCGCATATGAGCAAGGAAAAACTTACAAGAGTTTAAGGTTATCAAATAAAAAGATGCCACATATTCTATACATGGACTTTCTCTCATGATATGTTGAATAAACAACATTTTAGAACGTTCTCATATATAGTACATTCGACTAGTGAATTCACTACCATTTCATTGAGAATGTCGAACTTAATTTCATAACCCTCAAATCTTTTAGATAATTATCAAGGGGTTAACAATTGAGAGTGAATGCTTATTTGCTACTTACTTATCACAATAATTTCCTAACTTCACAGTTCATGTGAAAGTAGGGTCTTTTAGGATTTGCAAATTATGTGAAATTTGCTTACATAGTTCACAAGAAAAATAATAACTACATTTGTTGTTTTTTTAACGCCATTTGTGAAAATTTACAATATCTCAATTAGATTACATCTTTGCCAATCCTACCGAACGGGACCATATGAGTGGTGCCAGATCAGCTGCTGCTTGCATATGTTGGGCAACAGATTAGCAGCTTTCCAGGGGCACGACATCTTGCAAATTCCATAATAAAATAATACTTACCAAGAAAGAAAAGATATTATAAAAATAATAATGGAAATCGGGAAAAATGGCAAGAATTTCTTTGTTGTGATGCAAAAGTTATGCTTCGGACAAAAGCCAAAGACTTCTTCACTCTCCCTAATTGGTGGCTTTTCCATTATCTCCTTTTCACTTTTTTTTTGAAAAGATTAAAAAAAGGAATAGTAATAATGATAACTAAGAAAGGCACGTCTTTTTCTTAGTTTAAATTTATATTAAAAGGTTAAGGTTTAGCTTTTAATTAAAGTTTTGGATGGTTAGGTTTAGTCAAATTGTCTCTGACATGATTATCCCTAAACAACCGTTGGGGCGAATTTGTAAATTATGTTGGCCATCACTATCAGAATTCACGCATTTTGAACACTGAACTTGGTCAGATCGCCTCGTGAAGGGAATCCATCGATCATCATGTTGAATTTCATGCAAGAAAAGGAACATAAAAAATTAAAATTAGGAAAAATAAAAGGGACGGAAACTTGTCTTGAGTCTGATAGTAGGTTACTGTTAATTCCTAATTAGTGCCGCTCTCTTTTCTAGATCCATGTTTAGTTTACTTAAATATACTTTTCAAGTGAAAAAAATAACATTTCACAAATTGTGCGGATTAACTATTTGAAAAATTGGCTCAATTGTAAGGGAGCCGACATACTATACTTGTAGATTAGACATGCGACAGTGGTTCAATTCACCAATTGATCTGTATTTCTAGTATTTACCTCGACCACAAGAGGTTAACGAGCCAACGTCAAGCGATTTGTATGTTTGGTTCATCACTCAATCAGCAATTTGGATTTTATGTATACCATAATATTAACGAGGTATTTCACGTATTGAAAACGTACTTGGCTCAACAGACCTTCCTCAATATAGAAAATGGAAACTACGCAAAAGTAGTGACTTCCAGCATTTAAAAAAAAAAAAAAGCAAAAAAATATTCAATTGATTTGTCATCTAGTGGTGTCCCAAGCTCTTTTCTTTTTTGAGGGGTAAAAACAAATTATAGACAAAATGGCCAAACATGATTTACATGAACCAGATCAAATGTGGATTTTTTCTGTTTTCATTGAGGATCAAATGGATCAAGAAATTAAAGATTGCGGATGATATGCTGATATTGCTCCATGCAACAATGCATGGAAAATTGAATTTTTATAAATCCAATCATTAAATCGATGCCGAGTACTTGATTAGCAAGTCAAGCGTGTATTGTTTTCCATTCCAAGTTGTCATGTTTGAAAAAGTTTTAACGGAAGCAGACATGCATTCCAAGGCAAATAGTGATGGAAAGCTTGCAAGTGACAACACAGGTTATCTTTTTTGTCAATTTTTAAACCTTTGTTTTGTCAAATTGTCTTTTTCACCAAAAAAAAAAAAAAACTGAAAAATACCTTGAAAAGGTGTTGATCCTTTTGAAAGCTTCCCACTCGAGGAGCATCCATACACGCTCAAAATACTTTTTTTCTAAGTTACAAATTAGGAACGGGTTCTAGAGAGTTAGAGAGATTACTCATAAAAATCTATTACATTGAATATAGTAATATTGTAGTTTTATTTATTGTGGAGAGTACTTTTATTATGGCACATTATATTGCACCGGGAACTATAAAATAATCTATCCAACACTATTAGATAAAAATCATTAAAAAAAAAGCACTGGAGTTAACTCTTTTCTTGAATTTTACTCATGAAATTTCACTATGAACAATAGTAACCATAAACAATATAACTAGTCAAATATAATGATTCAATCATTTTAAAATCTCAAAAAATAAAATAGACTTACCATTACAAGTATTATTCATACTATATTTCATAATCAATTTGTGTGCAAACTAAGTCAGTTTATATTTGTCAAGTCAATTATGTAATTGATCGCCGAAACAGTAGACATTCAATCATCAAATATATAAAATGCGAGGACTGATATGATTTCAGTGTGTAGAAAGAATGGAAATAGGCGTCATTTCAACTTTTGGAGGTGCACCCAATCCTAGACGTAAAAATTAGAATGGAAGCCGGAGTGACTATCCTAAAGCCCCACCCTTGCATAGCAGATGGGACTATATTATTGATTTACTAATAAAGAGTATTATGGAGAGACTTCCTACCTCGTGATGTCTCGATGGGGGCAAGGGCAACAAACCACCAATCACAAACCTTTAAATTTGTGAGTCGTGTGAAATATCAACGATATAAAGCAAACATTTCATAACGTATATAGGGATTTAAACTAATAATACCGATAAGGATTATTAATTTTGATTGTCCAGTCTTTTACTAGTAAAAGAAAAAAGGAAAACAAAATTCATTATTTGTTAAATGGAGAACTCGATAATTTGGAAGACAAAGGGTCAAATTCATTTTTTCCCCTCAATAATTGTTTTTTTTTTTTTAATCTTAAACTTCCCCTCAATTCAAGGAGTTACTTTTGTAACAACTCAACCCAAAAAAAAAAAAAGAAGAAAAAGAAAGGAGGCTCTGGCTCATGATAGAGAGAGGGTTTCGACTAGTTTTACCTTTGCCCCCGGTTGGGTTGACTCTCTCGCTCTCGCCCACACGCAATATCTCTTCATCCTCATTTTCCTCTCTCTCTCTCTCTCTCTCTCTCTTTTCTTCACCTTTATAGCAGCCATCACACACCAACAATAAATTCCTGCTCTGTTCACCTCTCTTCTTTTTTTCCTTGCTTTCCCTTTACTCTCTCTCTCTCTCTCTCGTTTCCTCCATTGCAAACCAAGCTTTCAGTCCTTTCCAGCTCTCTGATAGGAGGCACTCCTCTCTCTCCCTCTCTCTCCCAAACATTACACGCACCAACCCCATTTCACCCACCTTCCGCCTTTTCCTTTCTTCCCCGAGAAAATTCCCATCTCGCCACCACTCTGCCCACCCCTCTCCGTCTCATGATTTTGCCTTGGAGATTGGATTTTCGTCTGGGCCTCCCGTCGCCACTTGCCCCTTTCCCCCGTTCCTGCGAAAGCTCCCTCCTTTTTGGCCCACTCGAGGTGGCTCCTTCCTGCTGCTGCTGCTGCTGCTGCTTCCGGCCTACTCCATCCTCCTGCTGCGACATTGCCGAATTGGGTCTGTGATTTCAGGTCTGCACGCGAGGCGCATCGTGTCTGCGCGCTCCTTGAATCTCCGTTTTGGTTCCAAAAAAGAAGACTTTTTTATTTCTTCTTTTGGCCCTTCGAGGAGGAAGATCAAAAGGGTTTAGCTCGGATCACATCCAAGGTATTTGCTTCTTTTTTTCTCTGCCTCCCCTTGAATCACTTCACTTTCTTCAAATGGTTTCCCCCAGTTTTTTTTTTTTTCTTTGTACTTTTTATTTTGTGGTGTCTTACTTGGATCATAAGCGATGCCCTTGTTATATTCATTCCTTCTTCTCGCCATGATTTATAATTGCCATATGTTTCTTCTCCGGCATTCTGTCCTTTTCAACTGACTTTCCCAACGCCCTTTGCTTTTCCATGAATATAAGATGTTCTGCTACTGCACGCTTCTTCTTTCGGCGTTAAATGCCTGAAAAACGGTTCTTTCTCATCAGGTTCTGTCCTTATCCGTTTCGTTTTGCCTTTTACTTTGTGTTGGTTAAGTATGAATTTTTGACTTCTTTATTGCAAATGAGAGGAGCTAGGGAACTTGTTGAACCATTTAATGTTAAAGAACCTATTTGCCATGCCAATCACCTAACGCAGCAAATTTTTTCCAATTCTGTGGCAGAGGGACAAAAAAGGGAACCGAGCAGTTTCTAGAACATTGGCATTGGAGCATCAGAGATGTCATCTGGGGGTTCTTTGAATTCGAAGTTGTCGGAAACTTTCCTGGGTGTGAAGTTGTGGGTTTGGATTGGCATCTCTGTAGGCGCATTCATAGTTTTGATTCTCTGCGCCCTAGGCATCTGGGTTTCAGTGAGGAGAAAATCGAAAAGGACGGACGTGTTCTCCCTTTCCCAGATACCGAATGTGTCGAAGGATATCAGAGTCGACAGAGTGGGTGGCCAGAATTTCCCTAATCACCCAGAAAGTGTGTCCTTTGCAGTTAATGACAAATCGGTCGAGAAGAACTCGGAGAAGATGCACGTCCACTTGACCACAAGCAAATCAAGCGATCCGGATAACCTGAGTCAGTGCAGCTCTATTTACAACCCGGAAAGGGGATTTAGTTCGCAATCGGGAGAAGAAGGAAGCTCTGGGAATGTTCGAAAGAATCCATCATTGCCTTATGCTGGACTTGTTACCGCCTCTCCTCTAATTGGCTTACCAGAAATTTCGCACCTTGGATGGGGTCACTGGTTTACTCTCAGGGATCTAGAGCTTGCGACTAATCGGTTTTCGCCACAGAACGTGCTTGGTGAGGGTGGTTATGGAGTTGTTTATAAGGGCAAACTAATTAATGGAACTGAGGTAGCTGTCAAAAAGCTTCTCAATAACTTGTAAGTATACTTCCAATTAGATGACCTGCATTTTCCCAAGTTTTTATTCTGAAGACATGTCATCAACTTTACTGTGATCTGGATATACAGAGGACAAGCTGAGAAAGAATTCAGGGTTGAAGTGGAAGCAATTGGCCACGTTCGACATAAAAATCTTGTACGACTATTGGGATATTGTATTGAAGGAGTTCACAGGCAAGATTTATTTGCTTATTTGCTGATGGCACCTTTTCCCTTTTTGTCATTGTACTGCATGATGGAGATTGTTCTTTGTCCTTAGTGCTTGTACTCAATACTTGATCTGCTGGATCGGTGCATTGTGTTCTTGGGATTACCTTTATCTGACTGCTCGTGCTTCTAGTACTTATTTGATATTTGATTTGCTATACTACAGGATGCTTGTTTATGAGTATGTGAACAATGGAAACTTGGAACAATGGCTGCATGGAGCTATGCATGAACGTGGTGTCCTCACTTGGGAGGCCCGCATGAAGGTTATCCTTGGAACTGCGAAGGCGTAAGTATAGGATGCAAAATCATTTCTCTTCCACCAATTCGTTTCATGGTTTGCAACACCTTTTTTATCGACCTCTGCAGTGAGGACAAAGTTGATTTGTCAGTTGTCAGGACATTGGTCCTCCATTAAGTTGCTCCAATTTTCAACAATAATAGATGCTTCAACTCATTTCTGTGGGCTTATTTATGACTAATATTTAGTTGAAGACTGAAAGAAGTTGTACTGCCTTTCAGGCTTGCGTATTTGCATGAAGCAATAGAACCCAAGGTTGTTCACCGGGACATCAAGTCGAGCAACATTTTGATGGACGATGAATTCAATGCCAAGGTGTCTGACTTTGGATTGGCTAAGCTGTTGGGATCAGGGGAAAGTCACATTACAACCCGAGTGATGGGAACATTTGGGTATGTCTTGATCGTGTCTTGTCTGCCTTGTGGAGTTTATCCCGTATGAGAGTACAGCCCAGGAATCTGTCCTTTGACCTCGTACCTTTCATATGAATTACAGATATGTGGCTCCAGAGTATGCCAACACAGGAATGTTGAATGAGAAGAGCGACATTTACAGCTTCGGTGTCCTCTTGCTTGAAGCCATCACTGGAAGAGACCCAGTGGACTATGGTCGACCAGCTAATGAGGTACTGGACTCTGCCAAAGCTCTCTGCCTTCTCTGGTTAACTGCAAGTATAGATGCTGAAATCTGGTGCTGTATAAGTCTGATAGACTTCATTGGAGTTCGCCACCGCGATGGTTTCCTGTGATTGTCAAGTTAATGTTATAGAGCTCTCATTGTGAAAACTTATAAGCTCTTCAAATGAACTTATAAGCTCTTCAAATGCACTACTGCTCGTGGCAGGTAAATCTCGTTGAGTGGCTGAAGGTGATGGTAGGAACCAGGAGAGCAGAAGAAGTCGTGGACCCGACCCTTGAAGTTAAACCAGCAACTCGTGCTTTGAAGCGTTCCCTGTTGGTTGCACTCAGATGTGTTGATCCCGAAGCAGATAAGAGACCAAAAATGACTCAGGTCGTGCGAATGCTCGAAGCCGACGAGTATCCATTTCGAGAGGTGTGTAGTTTTTTGGAAGTCATCTACTTGTTGACTGCATTTATATTCCCTATCCTTCAGCATTTTATCCCGAAGCGTGGCCTAAGAGCATGATGTCACTTCTTTTCCTTCTTCTTAGGATCGAAGAAACAAAAAGAGCCGCACAGCCAGCATGGACATTGAGTTGACAAAAGAAGTTGCTGGCTCAGCTGAGGTGGAGAGCCAAGCTAATCCGGAGAGCCATAAAATCGAGATAACTCAGGCGTAGTGCTGACAGTGTGGATTCCTAATTGCTTATTGACCAGGTTAGATGAGAGGCCTTCCGACACATCGATACATAGACATCGAAAACCCTTCTTTGCAGCCCTCGAGCTCCTCCTACACGACAATGGTGGAGATAGTTCATTCGGTTGATGAAGCTGAGATTTCTACTTTGGTTTTGTTCAATACTTCCTTCCGACACGGTTATGAAATGATTGAAAGTATTTTGCCTCCGATTCCCGACAGAGACAACGAGAGAAAGAGATTGTACAGATGGCGATCATAGTAGTGCCTTTTTGTCGAAAGTGTTTCTTTCTGGTTTTCGGATCACAAAAATGGTTTTCTTGGGCACTGGTGTAACATCCAAGTCCGCGCATTGGCAGAGTATGAAATATACATACATGTTTTCCCTCTTTCCCCTTTATAGACAATCCTCCTTCCCTCCCTCCCTCCCTCATGTAATGTCTGTTCATGTCAAGTACCCCCTTCTTTGCTCACTAGCCATATCATCATTCCTATCTGGTCATGACTAAGACAAAGAAAGATTAGCACGCGACGTCATATCTCCTCCTCCTGTAGGTGAAGCTTCTTTATGATTCTGCAGCCCCTAGTCTTGATCGAATCACGAAAAAATCAGAACCGTGGAATAATTCTGGATCATTTCATGGCAAGTATAAAGCCTAAACGGTCACTACCCATTATCTTGGCTCAGTCTCCATCAGTCTTAAAGCTACATCTTTCTCTTGACTGGGCACGTTCCTTTTCTTGAAACCAGTGGATTGAAACGGCTCCAAACGCTCCACTTTTCTCTGCTTCCTTTCTTCGGGGGGAGCAGCATGGAGTGGGGATTGCAGAAGGGGAACGTGGCCGCAAAAGTTGAAATCGGAGGGAGGGAGGGATTGGTGTCAGCTTTTGACTCTCGACATCGCTCTGCGGCATCTAACGGTCGTATTTTCTTATTATTTATATGTATATTTAGTATATATAATATTTTATGGGGTACGAAAGAGGAATAATGTACAGGATAATTCCCATAAATAGGAAGGAAGGGGGGGGAGGGGGGCCTTGCTGTCGTCACGCCTAGGGTGGGACGGGAATCTTCCTGGCGCAATTATTGGTCGTGACTCGTGGGGGAAAGCACGGGGAAAAAAGGGCGACCGGTCCGCGTCGTCTGACAACATCGGCTGAGCTGGACCGGAGCTGGGCCGCTCCTCCCTCGGAATTTAACCATTTATGGCGTCAAATTTGGGCGGTCCCTTTCGGCGTTCTGGACGGAGATCGACGCTTGCGATACTTTGACTTCTGGGCAACAGAAATTGAAAGAATTGATAAAAAAAAAAAGAAAAAGCACATATGAAGATCAAGAGTCTGTCTACTCTTATTCTCGAACCGTTTCGGTTTGAATCGAATCGCCCTTCATGATGTGCAGTCGAAGAATTATTTTCGGAGAGATTAAGCGTGATTATTGATTAATTGACTCGAATTAGTTTGATTTTGATATAAGTTTTGGGTTTTGGCAGAGCGAGGCATCTGCAACGGGAAGCTGATGGGACGTTGCGTTTTTCCTGGGGTTTTTTTTTATTTTACTTTAAAATTCAGCAATTAGAGAGGAGCAAATATTTTCGCCGCTAATATTATTACCAGAGTCTGTACTGAAGCTGAGTTAATATTTTCATTTGGCCCGCAGTATTTCCACGTCTTAAAATGGCTGCAGCATGCCCTGGCTTTTTGAGTTGACGAGAACAACCTCAAGAGGATTGATCAATTGGGATGACCGATCGAAATGGTGAAAGTTATTATTTATTAAAATTGGAGAAAATAACACAAATAGTCTTACAACTTCCATGAAATATGTAATGTTGATTCTAAATTTTAAACTTGTTCAGTGTGGCTAATGAACTTTTGATATATGCTCAATGTAGTCCCTAAATTATGTAAAAATGTTCAATATTGTCCTTTCACTAATTCAAGTTAACAGAATTTGCTAATTTGGCTTCCAATTCAGAACGTTTGAACGGTTGACAAAAAAAAGAATTACATGTGAATTGTTTATGTAAAATATTCAATTCAAATCAAACAATAGTTTTTCTTTAGATTTTTTTAAATTTATTCAATTTTTTCAAATTGAATATTCCTATTATTTAATTACATAGATGATTATATCGTGATTCAAGTTGAATATCTTACGTGGATAATCCATATATGACGTTATTCTTTTGTCCACCATTTTGTTGACTAAAAATAATAGAATGATGTCATTGGATATTCTTATACAGTTTAGGGACTAGATTAAAATTTTAGTGACCACATTGAATAAATTAAAAAGTCCAAGAATGATATTACACATTAGACGAAAATTTAGAGAGCGTATTTTAATTAATTGCTTGACAAAATAACTTTATTAACATTCTTTTAAAATAGAATGTCAATTACTATGTTTATTAAAATAATCCAAATTTTGAAAGATTCTCGTGAAAAAATCAAACTGTAAACTTTTCTTATTTGACACAAAAGAAGAATAAACAACAGTTAAGGAAAGAGGAAAAAAAATCCCAAGATCGATTGATCCTCATTAAATGTATGTTTTTCCTCTGTCATCAATCTTACCATTAATGAGATCCCGTGAGAGATATTCTGGACCATTTAAATTATGGGACGTATCTAAAGTTATTTGAGGGGTGGACATGGCTCGAATTTTTTTATTTTTTATCTTTGGAAAAATTCTATGAATAAAGCTAATTGACGACGCTTCCGAATATCGAGATTTTGTCTCCTGCATCTTCTAGCTTGATTAGCAAAATCCCTCGTTAATCACATTGAACGAGCTATATTAGTACGTGATTATGACAAGATTTAATCTAACATATGTTTCACATTTCAACAAATCTAAATAGACTGGGGCTTACGTCACAAAAACGATGAGAATGAACAAACTATGAGAACCAATGACTTTGGCAATAGTTCCCTGAGTACATAAAAGTGGAAGACACAAAAGATCCAAGGCACATGGACATCCTTTTCTTCGTGACAATCTTTATCTGACATATTATTTGAATATGAGATCAATCGGGGATCATTCCTTTTTTCAAGATATAAAATAATGAATTCCACTAAGTCAATTCTTAAGAAATCTCAAATCAAACCATTTGTACTTAGTTCAACAAAGGAAGTATGAGCCTCTTCAATAGAAAGACTTTTTTTTTGTCTGGATCCCAATTCAAAATTAAACAAGTCCAGACTAATTGTATACTTGTATTAGAAATTCCCCGAATTGGTTTGCCATTTCTGTTATAATTGACAACTTGAATTTGCATAATAGCATCCCTTTTGCTCAAAAGTATAGTATAGCCCATCTTTACTAAAATGAACAATAAAAAGGTAAAGACTAACATGGCTTCCGTCTCATCCCATATATTTCTCATAAGTTATTATTTTAAATTAGTCTTTCCATCCTGCAAATTCAAATCCAGTTTTGGTTAGCAAAAACAAAAATAAATCCATTTTCTAATTGAAATGACCCAGAGTCGCATTTTACTTTCCTTCATTACTTTTTTTATCCATTTTCTGCGCATGTATCCGTGAGAATGAACTTCCAAAAGGACAAAATAATGTGCGAAAATGTCCTGGAATTAGGATTTTAGGGAATGAGGTTTTGACCTCCTCTTGAAAACATCGGACCGTAGCTCACGTATATGGCTGAAATTCTTGTTTTGATATATAATAATCTTAAAAAGAACATACTTTTCTGTACCCTAGATTGTTGAACCTCTCCTTAAACCATCCATATATGACATTTTCTAATTTGGTAATATCAGAAGTAAATTAAAAAAGAATAATGCTTAGGTGACGATCCGTTACTTTTTCAAAGAATGACGGAGCCTTCGGCACCGCTAATTTCCCTTCAAATAACTAGTTAACAAGTTTAATTGGTTCCCAAGCGTTAAGGCAGAAGATAGGAGAAAAAGGGACACGCATATCATATGACTTAAACACAATAAGTCATTCTAAAGTTCTTATCCTCTCGCTTTTAGTCACTTTGTTACATCAAATATTGAACATTGCTAGAAAGTATTTTTTTAAAGAAATTATTATTTAGAGAAATGATTAAATTTTCCTATGTCGTCAACCGTCATTGGCTCCAAATTTCATAACTTTGGACCTTAGTGCTAGGCTTGAAATCTTGCTCGTGACCAGCAAGGTTCGCAACGCCCTCACCCAAACTAGTGGAAGCTTGGCTGGTGATCTTAGTGCTAGGCTTGAAATCTTGATGTGTAAAAATTACATGGTTGCATGGTATACTCGGTTTCCTTATGATATTTTGAATCTCACTTGATGCAATATTTCTTTTTGGTAATCCCCACTGAGTTCTATTCTTTGAACGTTTTTATATTTAGAAAAGGTTGGCAGCAATGAAAATAAGAAAAAAAGGAAAACAAAGAAAATAGGGTTAATACCTTGAAAAACCCCAAACTGGTACACTTGTGACAAATTTACCCCAAACTATTTTTTTGACCATGAAAAACCCCAAACTGGTAAACTTGTGACAAATTTACCCCGACTGATTATAAAAAACCCTAAACTGGTACATTTATGACAAATTTACCCCAAACTAATTTATTTGACTGCAAAAAACCATAAACTGGTAAATTTGTGACAAATATACCCTATGCTAAATTGGATTAATACCACAAAAAAATCATAAAAATTTTAAGTGACAAACAGAACGTAAAATCCTAAATTGGTATCTTAGTTAATGTCACGTGTCATTTAACTTAATAATTTGAGAATAAAATTTAACGAAAACTAACATAGGGTAAATTTGTCACAAGTGTACAGGTTTGGGATAAATTTGTCAAAAAGTATACTAGTTTGAGGTTTTTGGTGGTCAAAAAAAATAGTTTGGGGTAAATTTGTCACAAGTGTACCAGTTTGGGGTTTTTTAGGGTATTATCCCAAGAAAATAACCACAATTTAAATATATAGAAGCACGAGATGATTTATTTACTCCAATTCGGCGTCATAAATTAACTTTATTACTTTTTATACTATCAATCCAATTGAATTTATATGAGAAATTGTAAAATAAGCATGATCAAAAGCTATATTTGATTTTTTCTGGTGTGCATAAAATTTATTTATTTGTGATTTTATACCTGATGGCCACAAAAAAGAGCTATTCAAAAGATTTCTTAGCTATTTTTCTTTACTAGTTGAAAATTATCAGGCCATGTTAGAAATTACTTTAATAAAAATTTTAAATCTCATTATACAAGTTAATGGAGTCTATAACACGCATAAAGTGGACACATATTTGGCGTGTCCTAATATCAAAATCCCCTTCATTGATTTCTAGTATCTACAATTGAGTAATATATTTCAATGTCTGCAATAACACAACTTCCATCGATTAAACTGTTATTAAACGAATTCCCTCCTTTGAAATAAAGTTGAGTAAACTTGGTCCTTTCTAACATTTTTCAAATGCAGGGACACGCTCTTCGCGGCGCCGAACAACATCAGCGACGATGGTGAAGTGATCAAAGTACGAGTATGCGTTCGAGAATATGAAGAGCTCGAGGCGAAGCTTGATGTCGTGCGCCTCTGCGTTCCGGAGGCATGCCTCGCTAGTGGATGACATGGTGCTCCTGAAACGCTTGTTTGATGTGGGGCATCATTTCTCTTTCCTTATAATTAAGATTAACAATAGATGAAGATGAACTAGCTGGAGTGGGTTCTTGTTTAGTAATGTAGGAAAAGACAGTCAAATTCGTGGAATATGATTATATGGATAAATGACATAGAAGAGCAATGCAGGATCGAGATAACACTACTTCAACTTTAGCTACTGTCGATATGCAATTTTGAATGTTTTCAATCATGGCGGAATGCGTTGCAGCCCTGTAGCTATCCCAAACCAACTTTCAGTTTACTCAATTTTTTTATTGGAAAATTTCCAATAATGTAGATGACTCCTAAAATGAGTAATAACCATATATTATTAGACCATAGACGAAATGATAATTTAACCATATCGCCCTTACAAATATTTTCCCATTGTCCACGCTCATATAGGGCTACACGCTTTTTTTAGTTTGCATTGAATAAGAGTTAGTCCGTTGACTTATTGGCAGCATATATATGCATATGGATTTGTTGGCTTATCTCGCTTTCCTGATAAAGTTAGGCATTTTTGTTGACAAAAGTTCACTACAGTAAACCAATTTATGTTTTCTTTGCTAAGATAGTGCAATGATTTGTCCTGTTTTACATGAATCACGTACTTAAAAAATGACTCAGAACAATCATAAAAGATGGTGACCATTTGAGAGTGGATACTGACTTAGAAATTTGGGATGGTACAAATTGACCAATTAGAAGTTTTTCCTTTAAGGGGGTCGGTCTTTAATTTTTAGAGCTGCGAAGATGCATTCAAACAAAATCATGCGAAGTCAAAATTTCCTAGTACCAAACGTCGGCCGTTTATACTTTCTTATGTGTTCAAGAATTAATGTTGCTGCCAGTTAACAGGCCATTAATTAGGCAATACATTGAAGACTCCAAGTCAATCACGACTATAAGAAGCGCATATATCGCAATAACACAGTCGATGATCCGTCAATCAACGATGAGTAGCTCCGTCTGAATGCGAGCTTCAGTTGTGACCTCAAATTTTTCTATAAATTGCCTTAAACTATCCATGTAACGCTAATATCTAACAATTTATTTGTTAGTGCACATGGAAAATTGCTAAAAAAAATCCTAAACGTATTCACATCGGCCTCATGCTGGTATTGTAGGATCAAGTTAATTTAGCCATTTTCTTCAATTGTAATATTAGAAGACTCTCACACTTAAATATTGGAGGACATACTCCAAACTTTCTATGCGGGACAATGCATTTTTGTTTGTTATATGAAAAAACTTCCAACAAAAAGAAAAGGAACTATTGAGAAATAATCAAAATAAGTGCACAGCACCAGCAAAAGTCGAAACAGGAATTTCATGAGGGAGTTTAGTTTACTATCCTTTTTGACATGATTCTAAGAGAGGCAGTTAGGCAAATCACATTTCTGAAAACAAAAGCCTCTATTTAAATCAATTTACCGTCCTTTTAAACTCATTCTAGCAAATACACTCCACCCATCTTTTCAACCACAGTGAACAAAAATTTGGCTGTAGCCTGTAGGCCTTCAAGAGGCGTTTGACACATTCCGGGCAGTGGACGGTGAATATCAAGCTGCCCTAAGAAAACAACAGCGCAAGTGAGTATTTACGAATCTTTTGTTCAAAATCATTTTATCCTGTTTTGCTCTCATGTCTATCTACTTTCCTGTTTTCAGGTGAAACGAATTCAAAGACGCTACGGCAGTGCGCAATATGGCTGAAATGGCTTTGAACGAGGTGGTTCCATTGCTCCAAGGAGTAGAGATGTTCATTCTCCATATTCCAAAGTGTCGAAGAGCACTGCCTTTCTCTCTCTCCTCTTTCTAGAATTTTCAAACAATGGCTACGAGACTCTAGCTTGTTGGTGATTAGGTGAAGGGTGTGGCTTAGGATAAAAAGCAACGAAAGATCTTGCATGATAGTGTCTAAGAGTTGTGGAATAAAGTGAGGACATGTTGACTATGTCTTCACCATTGTTAGAAAAGTACATCGGTGAAAGACAACTAGAAATAGGCCGCACCCCCTTCCCAAGTAGAGTGAGTGAAAAGTTGCAGAGAATAGAGTGTTGTATAGAGTGTTAGGTAGTGTGTTAGTGTTGTGCAGTGAGTGGTGTGAGCAGAGAGGGGCGTCAAGTGTGGAGAAAATAGTCAAAGTGGAGAGTGTGTGAGCATGCAGAGAGGAAAGGAAAAAGTAGAGTAATGAAGAGAGTTTATAGAAATATCCTACCGTGTCAATAATGTAACAAAGTGTTCTAAAAAGAAAATTTTACTTTAGCTACCCGGCGCAATTCAATACAGAGCAAGTGAGATTCAGTTCTTGCCGCCATTTAATGATTGCAGCAACCTCCAACGGATTGAGAGATTTACCACCGCTGGCGAACGAACTCGGCGTACCTTTTCTTTTCTTTTTTTTCCATGGAAGGTGTAAGAGTATTGCCAGTGATGCTTGCTGTGGGTGCAAGAGAGGGGACTAGAATGAATGACAATTAAATTCTGATTTTTACAATGTGGTAAATTTCATCGGTGTCCCTTAATTTCCATCCTATGTGATACTTTACAGTAGAATGAAGAATGTTAACGGAGTGATTAGATTCATGAGTATATCCCAGCGGAGCAACTTGGAAAACAAGAGAGTACAGATACAACCAGAGTTAATATACACATGAGCAAGAAGTGGAATTGGAAGAGGGGTTCTTCAAGATTCAGCCTTGCTTTCATCGGTTCACAAAAGATGGAATTCACAATTGAAATAATAAAAGATTCGCGTTGATAGATTCGAAACAACACCGATTTGATATCCCCATATCGTTAAGGGCAAGCAATTCCTCATTTAAACCACTCATTTCAGCTTTGACAGGTGGCTTACATAATTTAGTAGCAGCATCGTGTGGCCCCAGAATTTATGCACGTCTTTGTAACAAACAGAGATTACGCATGTGCAAAGCCAAGTTTTCCACGTCTGTTCAAAGGGGGCCCTCGCATGATTGTTTCCGTGGATCATGCACGATCGCTCATGCTCGTGCAACAACGTTCGCTCGATGTTCATCGCGAAAGAACAACCTGCCATTCTCGGGAACTTGGTGTGGACTTTGGGACCTGGCTCTGCTCTTGCGCGATAGGTAGGGGTGAAATCGGTGCATTCAAGGCTATTATTCAGTCTTAAAGCTCCATCTTAGGCACGTTTCTCAGGGAAAACCAGAGGACTGAAACGGCTCCAAACGCTTCTCTTTTCCCTGCACCCTTTTCTCCTGGGGATTTGCAGAAATGGAACGTGGCCGCAAAAGTTGAAATCAGAGAGGGGGTGGTGTCAGCTTTTGACTCTCGACACCGTTCTGCGGCATCTATCTAGCGAGAACGGTCGTCTTTTATTTTTTATTTGTAAGTTTTTGGTTACGGAAGAGGAATAATGTACAGAATAATTCCCCTGAATAGGAAGAGAGAGAGGGGAGGGCCTTGCTGAATGCTGGCATCACGCCCACGTGAGACGGGAATCTTCTTGGCGCAATTATTGGTGGTGGCCCTGGTGGGGGAAGCATGGGAAAAAGGCGACTGGTCGGCCGCGTTAGACGCCATTGACTGAGTTGGGTCGGAGCTGGGCAGCTCCTCCCTCGGAATTAACCATTTATGACGTCATTTTTGGGGCGCCCCTTTCAGACTCTCGGACTAAGACGATGCTTGGCAAGCGCTGCCTGCGATATTTGACTTCCGACTGAAATTCTGGGCGACCCAAAGTCGAAAATGGTGGAAGTTGTTTATTAGAAATGCAAGAGCCACGAATTGTCGGGAAGATATAAGACCGTTTGGATTGATCGAAAACGGTGCCGTTTTATTCCGCCACGTTGTGCTACTTTCCATGTTCGTTTTTATGCAAATTTGGTTCTCTCTCTTATACTCGTGTTAATGTGCTTAAGCAGAATCCTGTGAAGGATTTTTTTGCAATAAATTTGTATTGGTAATATTTGTTAATTCTATTTTTATTATGATAAAAGGTTAAAGCCAAATATAAAAGTTCAACGTCGTAAATTTCCTATCCCTATTTTATCATTTTATAAAGTAACTTTCTAGGAGGCAATGAAAAAATCTTATGGTCAAGCGCTTATCCATTTCAAGATTAGCAAGCAGTGATGTTTTTCCCCAAAATTATGTTGCACTTTGAACTCAAAATAACACCTCAACAATCTTTTCATATCTTAAAGAAAGTAGATTCAGCATTATCAATCATGAGCTCTGATTTATAATTATAAAATGTTCATAATTTAACCAAAGACTTTCACTCAATAAAGAATATGAACCAAAAATTGCATATGAAAGGGGGTAATTAATAATTTAACTTTAGAGAGAGATTGTATTGCTTACAAAAATATACTATTGCTAAAGTCATTCGTTCTCATAATTTTTTCATTCTCATCATTATTGTGAATTAAGCTGGATATAGATTTGTTTAAGTGTTGACCATACAAAGTCAAAAAAATATAGATAAATTTATAAAATTTTACAAGCATTCCGTGCAAGATATATTCAACCGGTACGAAGATAGTGTAACAAGTACTATTGTGTATAGCAGAGGTAATAGGAAATTATCTTCTCTTAAACATCTAATACTAATATAGTTTTTAAAGAAAAGACTTATGCATTGTATTTGTGCTTATACAAAAAACGAAATTAGATAAAGTTTTCCCCCAATGCATTATAATATATGTAATAATATAGATTTAGACATGTATATTTAAATTTAATATTTCAAATGTTCTTTCTTAAATTCTCTAGCAAGAAAAGGGACTTTTTATTAATAAACATCTACACATTAAGTGCACTCAAAGTTAGTTTTAGTTAGGGATTGGCAACAGGGTAGGGGAGGTTGGGTTGGGGCTACGCCCTCAATCCGCACCCTGCTTGCCCGCTCCATAATTCCAAGCTTTAAAATTTTACATTATGTTCTTTGGGAGGGGAAAAGTAGCCGGAAGTGGCCGCTAATACTAGCAGTTATAATTCAAGTCATGTAATAACATCTGGAAAAAAAAAAAAAACTTGCAATTGGATTGGATAATATATGGGCAGAGAAACTATGAAATTCGAACTCTTAGGTCAAATAGCATAAAATTTAGGTCGGAAAATTTTCGTGAGAAAATGGAATAAATCATTGGAAATTATATCGTGTTACATTTAAATTCATATTTTCCCATTCAGCAAATTCAATTCCATTTTGCTCAGCCAAGAAAAAAGAAATTCTCCATTTTCTAATTGAAATGGCGCAGGTCGCATTTTACCTTCATTACTTTTGTTGTCCATTTCTGTGCATACATCTGTGGACTTCCTAAAAGACAAAGTAATTCGTGAAATGTTTTTATATTAGGCTAGGAACGAGGTTTTGCACTTGACGAATGTGATTATCTTAAACAGAACATGATTGTCTGTACCCTAGTTTGACCCTATGCTTAAACTATCTATACAAGGCATTTTCCAATTTTATAATATAAAGCAAAGAAGGCTCTTTTTTTTTTTTTTTTTTTTTTTTCTTTTTTGTGTATTGTTCCATCTTAAAAGGCACACGAGCTGTTTCATATTATGATCAAGCAAGGCAGTCCCCCCTCACGCACCGCTCTAAACTGGAAAGAAGCAATCGCACGGTCTAATTATTATAGACAAAATCCGATCTCCTCCCTCATAAAGACGATCTCCATCTCCAACATGGATAGATATGCAGAACCATCAACTCAAAACGGTATCCAAGCGGAACAAACGATGACGTCCTTCAACTCTACTCGTCTCTTCACCGCATTCTGCCTCCTCCTGTTTTCCCTCCATCCCTCGCGGCGGCCCTCGGCTTTCGTGGAAGCTGACGCTACTACGTCTTTCATTCAGAAGCTATGCAGCCAAACCCTAGAGCTCGATGCCTGCCAGAACTGCGTGTCGTCAGCACCCACCCAGGACATCCCGAGGCTCACGTACTTGGTCTTCTTCTGCATGTACACTGGAGCCGCTTACACCCATGAACATGCCGACCAGCTCTCACAGACCGCCATGTCCCCAGGAGTAAAGCAAGCGCTCAAGGTCTGCAGGAGCACGCTCTTCACGGCGTCGAACAACCTCAGCGAGGCGAGCTCTCGATGATGGAGGGATCGGAGTACAAGGATGCATTTGAGAATATGAGGAACTCGAGGCCAAGCTTGATGTCTGCACATATGCATTCCGGAGGTTCGCGACGGGGGCCGGCAATGCGATCCCGACCTTGCTGTTGGATAACATGGTGCTCGTGAAACGCTTGTTTGATGTGGGGCATTATTTCTTTCGTCTTATAATTAAGATTAACAACAGGCGAAGATGAAGTAGCTGGAGTATGTTTTTTTTTTTAAATAATATGGGAAAACACAGTCATTTTTGTTGAATATGATTATACGAAGATGAAACTTCGACTTTAATTACTCTCGATATACAATTTTTTATTGGGAATATTCTATTATTAGGCGAAAGACAAAATGATAATTAAATAAAAAGCCAATATGACAATCATATCATTCTGGTAAATTCTAAGAATAAATCAGTGTTGCTCATCCTAAAAATTTTGATTTTCCTTTCCGATAGCACATCAAATCGCCCTTACAATATTTTCCCCGTTTTCCACGCACAAATAGAGCATGCGCTTTTTTCACTTTGCTAGCGTTGCATAGAAGTTAATCCGTTGACTTATTGGCAGCATATATAACATATACATACATGTATATGCATATGGATTGGTTGGCTCGTGTCGCTTTACCGATAAAGTTAGGCATTTTTGTTGACAAAAAGTTCTCTATAATAGACCACTTTCCTTTTTCTAGCAAAGACAGCGTAGCGACTCGACCCGTTTCAAGAGGATCGAGCTCTTAAAATTCTATCATAAGCAATTATACAAGGTAGTGACTATCTGAGGGTTGATCCAAATGATATGAACTTGAGACGTCACCCATGGACCGGTTAACGAGCGATTGATCAAGGTGATCAATGAATTTCCATGTCCATGAAGCATGATTATTAGAAGACCATTTATTGCAATGACACGGTCGATGATCTATCGATCATCGCTAATGAATAGCTCCATATGAAATGAGAGCTTCGATTGTCACCTTAAATTTTTCTATAAATTGCCTTAAACTATCCACGTAATGCTAATCGCTAACAATTTTTTTGTTTATGCACAGCATTTTCTTATGTATATGTTTGTCTGTATCATGTCAATAGTTATCTAGCCATTCGCGATTTTTCCACATGCTTTGGCCAGTCTATTATTAGTGGGGCCTCAGCATATCAAGGCGTAATTGAGTGAACAAAGATTTCGTACGAGTTGGAACATACAGATGAAATAATCATTGTTTATTCATATGACAGGATACCCGGAAAAGCTGTGCATTTCAAGGGTAAAGAGCAAGCAACAGATATATTCATAACAAACATAATTCGAGAACGAGAAAAGTCCGACTGGCTTCTTTCTCTCCTTCGTAAGAGATGACACGACGTTCCGCTTTTTTCTCTACAGCATCAGAAGCTGGTTTTTCACCATGTCCAGTACAGCTCAAGAACATACAACAATGGACTCCTTTACACAGGAATAAGATAGGCACATTAGCATGTCCATAATGATGCAATACAATTACAAAAAGCAACATGAGATTGGGAGTCCTCGAAGGTGCTCTCTCTGCGACTGGTGCACTCGCGCCTCGCTACAAAAAACATAGATTCTCAAGGAAGTCGGAACTGGAGACCGGGGTCCAGGTTTTGGTAGAGTTTGGACATTGGGTCGTCTGGGCGATTGTTCTCCATTTGGAGTAACTGAGCCAATAGCTCTTGTTGAAAGTAAGGAGGCTCCATAAGACAGGTTGATCGGAGATTCGGAGGCATTAACATCCCGGCAAAGTTGCTGGCCCGAAGAGTTGCTGGACTATGATGATTATGTTGGCCTTCATATGTTGTGACTACGATTGAAGGGTCTTGGAACGATCTCTCGACTCGCTTCTTCACCATGCATCCTTGGCTAGTGCACCTGTAGTAACTTCTGCAATTGTTGAAGAATTCAAAGAGATTATTGTGGGTTCATGACGAGATTATTGCGGGGTCATGACGAATCATAGTGTTTATTGTAAAATCTCAGTCTAATCATTTCCCAACAAGTGATATAGTTTTAGGCTGTCTTGTGCTGATGTATCTAGCCATGCACCTTAGTTCTCACACAGTTTTTTTAGATTTAAAGCCAATGAACGAGTCAATACAAAAGAATACCAGCAAAAAGGCTCATGCCCTCTCCTATATCGCTGTTCGATGATCAATCCTTAAATTCCATAAACTACATGCGACGATCAATCCTTAAATTCCCTCTCATGTAGTTTATGGTTACTTCCAATCATAAGGCAATGGTTTCGATCACAGTAAAAGGTAGGTCATATCCCGTCATGGTAGGAATAATCAATTCAAATACTCCTAAACGGCTTCAAAATGGCAATCGAGTATTGATCCAAAGAAGCACTAATTATTCAGATTACAGCTTTTACAAAGAACGTGAGAACATAGAAACCATGTAAACAAGAAGTACCTTAAGATATAATCTAACTTGCTTCAAGATCCCTACTCTAGCAAGGCAGAAAATGAACATACTTGAATGCAAAACTGTGATCATGAATTGCCGAAAAGATGCAGTAGACAACTAGATTTCAAAGATGATTTTTGACCAAGAGGCACGGAATTTGCAGACGTATTAAAGATTACTAACTTGCCAAACCATTATCACTTCTTGAAATTTAACTGTACTTCGCAGAAACTAAGTACTAAAGGAACGATGGACTATGATCCGAAGGTAAAGAAGTTGTTTTTTTCTTTTTCAAGAATGAAGTTGGAGATACGAGTGTTCATGAAGATCTGTGTATAAATGTTAATGTAGAAATGTAACTTTTAACATCTTTACATAATGAAAGAAAGCAAATGAATTGGACCGGAAATCACACCTTGGGTAAGCGCTATTTTTAACTGCTTTTTGTCCATATTTTCTCCACCTATATCCGTCTTCAAGATTATCAATCTCGCTCTTCGTCAAGAAAGCAAACCGAGGCTGCCTCGGGCGCTTCTCTTTCTTTTTTGATTTGTCCCTGCAGAGTTTATCATGCAAACTAAATGATCAGATCTACCCAGTGTTGCACTTTGCTGAGTTCTATTGACCAAGTTCTGCATATTTCTTGATGGAATTCTCCTCGTAGCTTTCGCTGTCATTAGACAGCAGCTTGAGCATCCAAACTAGGGTTTCTATAGCTTCCGTCAATCTCCACCTTGAGATCCGCAGAAATTGATGGAGATCCGTACATTGGATTTATTCTTTCATTTTTTTTAATGAAATAGTCAATAAAGAGACAAAATAAAGAACAGCCTTCAACTTCGTTTCACTTGGATGTTGTGAACACGTATTACCGACCAAAACCACTCGAAAATACACATGAAAAAAATTAGTGAATAGATATTCTGACTCTGATGGAAATATTAGGCGTTTCTTTCTTCGAAAAATTGTGCAAAATTTTCTCACACCCAGAATCAAATTGGGACTAGATCTGCTAAAGATAAGCAAGTATGAAATGGACCCGACTCAAAACTTACCCATTTTTAGACTTCTCTTCTCGGCCATGATCTTCATGACATCCTGTTGATTGCTCATCTTGGATGATCTTGCCCTTGTCTTTGTCTTCCGATCCGACGGTCGCCATCTCTTCGGAGGATGAAGACAGGGCCGATGAAGAATTTTTAGGGGTTGACTGGTTGTTATTCTTGCTCAAGATCGATGCACCCTTTCTTGAATCGTCAGTGCTAATTACTTCAGAGGATGAGCAACAAGACATGTCGAAGGCTCTTGAGAGAGTGTTGTAATCCATGGAACCATCTAAGAAGGCTCTGAAGGTAGAGTTCAAGGGTGCTGATGAATGATCTTGTGTAGCTTCTAGTAGGTGTTGTTGCTGAGGATGATTATTGTGGAAGAAGGGATAGTTACCATCGTTCGAGGTACGGAAAGGTGAGAAGCTGTCGTTGAAAGGATCAAAAATATTATAAGGATTGCTCTTGCCTTCAGACATGGTGGAAAGACAGGAGCTGGAAATTATGAGTTGAATTAGAAGAAAGAGAGAGAGAGAGAGAGAGAGAGAGAGAAAAGGTGTGTGTTGAAGCTACATGGTGTTGAAAGAAGTATCAGATGGGAGCTTTGGCTGGCCTTTGTTCTAGTGAAAAAGATGGGAGAGAGAGAGGGAGGGAGAGAGAGAGAGAGACAGAGAGAGAGGTGGAGGGGCAAATAATTGGTCTAAAGCAAGTGATCGCTTCAATGGTATTAGAGAATTTCAATAGTGATGTGCCTAACTATCATTGAGTGTTTAAACACAACCTGCTTTTTAAATTTGCGACTATATCTTATTACATTATTTTATAAATTATTTCTCTAGATAAATTTTTGTATTTATAGCATTATTTTAGTGGCTTGAGGAAAAGGCAAGCGGAGTATATTCCCAATGGGCTATATTTCTCAATCACGTATGGAGGAGAGACTTTCTCGAAAGCCTTCAATTGATAGGTTATAAACACCCCCCTACATGCAAACCTAATAAATACAAGAATGGATGATGTTCGTATTTTTATGATCCGTCAATCGAAACTCCGTTTAGAGAACTTTAGTGTTGTAACTTTAGCATTATTCTGGTGGTCTAAACAGAGGACAACAAATACGTACATTTTGCTACTTAGCATAGCCCCGAATGAGTTCATGCGTCTGATTACCATGGAGAACTCTGCATATAGTGAACTATTGCCTCCGAAACATGTATGCGTGTCTATCTTGCATCTTCCCATATGCCGATACAAATACATGTTGAAACTTCAAACACGTTTCTTTTTTTTCTTATTTTTTTCTCCCTTTCGCGTGCAGGGATGGGGGGAGTATTCGAAGCGGAATACACAGATTAGGGTTTCATGGCGATACGATACGACGGCAGAAAGATGATGTCGCACGTTACGACCGGCGAGTGCGGGGCCGAGTGGGATTCCAAGATTGCGGCTTGGTGCGAGCGTCGATCGAGGTGGGCACCGCCGTTTGACCGCACGTCACTCACGTGGCGTCCGTCCTTCACTCTCCCTCCTATTTCTCTCTCACGCCTCCTTCGCGCCCCACATCTCGCCTACGAATCATCGATCTGGGATCTGTGGAAGATGATGACGCCTTGTCCCATCAATCAACCCCCGCGGGTATCGAGAGATTCTCGTGCAGCATTCTAGGCAAATAGAAGATCTCCGGTAAATCCCCCTCTTCGATTCTCCCTCGTTAACCTATCTGATAGAATGCCATGATAAAATGCTTATTTTATAAGTTTAAATTGATAAGTGGAGAGATAATCATATATATAAATTTCATAGTCAAACACAATATGAAATATTTCATTCAAACAACATAAGAATACAAAGCAAAACTTGTTTTGTGAGTATCCTCTCCGATGAAGGGTAGTTTTATCTCTCCTCATCGCATAATGTGTGAACCCTAGAGACTGCGAAAGGCGAGTATTGTTGTTAAATCAGTCTGACGATTTTTCAATGGAATAATCATCGCTTGCAGGACTTGAGTGAGCTAAAGCACGAGTTTGTTGACATTCTCGTCAACTTAATCGACCATGTAATGACAGATAGTCAAATTGCATCCTCTTTTTCATGATCCAAGCAAACGATCGTAATTACTTCTTATTTTATTTTTTTGGGTACATATTATCTGGGACCATCTTGTGGAAAAAGGATCTTGAAGACATAATTTTCCCAAAGGATGCATTTGTCATGTTTTGCCAGCCAGCTAAACCCTAAGTAAAACTCAAACTCTCCATTTATATTGGGGACAGTATAGTGATAGATTAGTTCGGCATTTTGAAGACCTCTTTGTAAAACAACTTTTGATGAAGTAGCGGTAATTTTATTCTTTTTGCAAATTTTTGGTTGTAATTTTTCTTTTTTAATTAAAAAAAATCATACATTTCATCAACTTAGGAACTAATAAGCCAGATCTACCGTTAATGGCCATTGGCCAAGGTTGCACGACCTCGGCGACCCCCGGCAAGCAGGCAAGGGTTGCATAGGCGGTCCTCACCAAAGCCGTACAACCCCAGCGATTGTCACCTAGTCGGTTACGCGACCTCAAGCAACTATTGCATGGGTCACACAACCTCATCGACTCTTCACCAATCTCTCGCCAACCACCCTTGCAAAAAAAAAAAAAAATAGTATTAACGAGGGGCAAAATCAGAAAACTAGAAAATTAGTGAGTCTAGTTTTGGAATGAAAAAAAAAACAGATTATTTAATCATTATTTCAACATTTCGAAAATACTAAAAGCCCAAAGTAATTCCTCGCCGATCCTAAATTTTCAGCTTTCCCAATACTAACTTTCATCTTAAAACTCCTTGGGAATGAATATCAAACATCCCAAACTTTCCCTAATGACCTTCGAGACCTTAAGTAGTTTTTAAAATATCGAATCAAACGCACCTTAAATGTTATGTATATGCATATGAGGGTAATTTTTTCCAATCCCATGATTTGCTCTTTTCTAGTGATGATTTTTTAATCGTGTCTTTTTTTCGCCTTAATCAAACAGTTCAATCCTTCACCCACCTTGTTACCTGCCAAACATACCAAAGTTAAGGTACTTGGGACTCGAGTAATATATTGTTCGACCTTGTTCCACAACGCTACTGCCCTCGGATTCCAGATTTTGCACGCTTCCCACTCGCGCAAAATCAACTCAAGAATGACAGGACGGAAGCGCACGCAATCCTCTTTGGGCACGATTGATTGAGGATTTTGGTCCCATTCGCGAGTGGTGCAAAAAGGGTCATCGCAATTGGCAGAGTACAAAATTAAAAACTCTTGAAAGACACGTGCACAAAAGTACAAACTGAGATCCATTGTGCTGTACGACGTTCCCATCAGAGGAAAGGATCGGTGGATTCTTTATCTGAAAGAGATTGGGTTCAGTAAACCATTCACGTCTCTTATTGACCTTCTAATCTTGGAGGGGATGAATTTGTTAATGTTCATCGCGATGGCACGCTTTAATGGTATCAGATCCCTTATAACTTAGGAAGGAGGGTTCTCCTATTTTTTTAAGAAATGAAAAGGACGGTGTTTTTACATGAATATTATTTAACAGAAACTTAACATAAGGTAAATGTGTTACGTTATAAAAGTTTTGATTTTTTTATCACAAAAAAAATTAAGATAAATATATCACAATAAATATAATTTGGAGTGTCTCATGGTTTTTTTCCCTTTCTAAAGAGGGAAAAAAGAAGTGTAAGTAAACCCTAGGGACAATGTCTATAGGTATAGGTTTGATAGTGATGAATGAAATCCCACATTATTGTCTATGCATTTGGTTTATAATGGCAAAGCAAGCATTTGATCCTCTTCTCTTTCTCTTTTGACTTTGTTCGTTAGTTGGGACAAACAACTAAAGTTCACCTTTAGTTGGGGGAAATTGATGGAGTCTTCCAAAAGAAATTATTGGTAACAATTCTAACAAAAAATCATTACGATGGACGACTCTATTGGTTCTACTGAAAAAAGAAGAACAGATTTTTTTCTCCATTTCATCAAATTTTCAAAAGAGTTAGGTGAGAGTGAATAAACTGTTGGTAGCATATTAGCATCTAAATTTTGGTGATCCGTTCAATTATTCATTAATTATAGGGAAAATTCCAAATAAGGACTTGAAGTGAATCTATTTTCTCAAATAAGAATTCAAAGTGAATTTTGTGTCAAATAAAGACATGAAGTGGATTCATTGTTTTAAATAAGGACCCGAAGTGAATTTTGTGTCAAATAAGCACCCATAGTGATCAAGTTAATCTCTATTGAGGAACTTAGCTCATCGGCAGACATTTTCCAACGATTAATATAGGGGCAATTTTGTCAGAAATTTGTGATTGGAAAAAAAGGGAAAATTCTAAATTAATTAAGTTTAGATTATTCATTTAGATGTTTACGTTTTCTTATTTATTCTCCCTTGTTGCTCCTCAACCAAATTGTTGCCCGGTCATTGTCATGACTCGATTCTCGTCGCTCATCGCCTTGCTCGATCGGCGGAGAATTTGGGTCTCCGCAAAACAAAGAAGAATCTGGTTCTGTTCTTGTTTTTAAATTCATGCCTCAACCGGCAAAGAATTTGGGTCTTCAACTTTGCGAAGGATGGGTACAAGGAATGTGGAGAACTTTGGTCTTTGACTTTGATGGGTACAAGGAATGGGGAGACCGTAGAAAACCTAGGGTTTTTTTGTTTATGTTTTAGGATTTGTTAATTTTCCCTAGATTTTTTTTGGACAAAATTGCCCAAACTCTGGTCGCCGGAAATGTCACATGCTTGATAGCTGGCAAATATTTGGCTAACCAGCAAGCTTAGGTTCTTATTTTGAATTGATTCAACCACTTCGGGTCTTTATTTGAGACAATGGGTCTACTTTAGGTTTTTATTTGACACAAAGTTCATTTTGAATCCTTATTTGAAAAAATTAGTCCACTTCAGGTCCTTATTTGGAATTTTCCCTTAATTATATAGAAAATTAGGGATTGATTTTTAGGGAGCGCATGACAAAATTTCGAAACGGAAATTGATTTCTTGCCAAAAATTGATTTCTTAATTTCTATTTTAGAAATTGAGAAATTAAAAATTTTAGCTTCTAATTTCTTCTTCAAATCTAATTTTGTAATATAAATTTTTCCGGAAATAAAAAAATCAAATTGCGTTCTAAACAATTTACATCCAAACTTGTTTTAACATAGAAATAGAGAAATAAAGAAGTAAAAATTTTATCATACGTGCTCTTAACCTCTAACAAAAATAATTTCCATTAAATTGCACGACATGCAGATATTAAGAGCATTTGCATTAATAGTGATAGAAATTTTTAAAGAAAAAAATAAAAATGGAAAGAAAAAGAAAAAATAATTAAAGAAATTCATTGAAAAAAAAATGGGAAAAGCGAGACCGGGCCGGGGGCAGGTCAGCCCGTCCTCTTTCATTTCCTTTCTCTTTCTCTTCACGTAGGCCGGCCCAGCCTTCTCTTCCTCTCCCTCACTTTCCCTCAGGCATTCTGCAGAAGAGAGAACAGCGTACGCAAACAAAAGGATGGCACAGGGGAGACAGGCGCGAGCGTCGCACCGGAGTCGGTGGTCGGGCGGAGACCGGCAGCAATGCTTGGCGTGGCAGGAGGCCATTTTCTTTAATTTTTGGTGGCATATCTCGCATTGTTCGAGTCAGCCGTTGTGTGCATATCTCGCATTGTTCGAACTTAATAAGCTAGGGAGAAGCGGAGAGTTTCCGGGTGTCACCTGGTTCGGGAGCTTGCTGCGACGGACGGCGAGGGGGCGAGTTGGCTTCCGCAGAAGGTCAAGACGATTCAGACGAACCACCGGCGAAGGGGGAGAAAATCTCTCCCTTTGCCGGAGGAGCCCGCGGTTAGAGACCGCTATAGTCAGTCCTTTCTTTTTGTCTCGGCGTGCATATATGTGTTGTCTTTGTTGCTACGGTGTTTGTATTTTGATGTACGTTTCCGGTGAGCTTAATGTGGCCGGAATGAGTCCGGTGTTAGCTGGAGAAGTGACCGGCAAAGATGACTTGGTGATGGTTGGCTTGGCGACGTTACGTTGTTGACGTCAGATCGATTAAATTTCCGCTGTGGGTTCGTACGATGAAATTCTTGTGTGGCGTTCACCGGTGGAGAGGCTTCGGGTGAAGGTCTCGTGAGGAAAGTCCTCGGAGGGAGACCTTGCAATGGGGAAGAAGATGCAGGCTAGAGGGAGACAGAAAAACAAAAGGAAAAAAAAAATGAAAAGAGAGTGGCAAATTACTACGTTGGGCTTATGTAGTTTTAATAAGGCTTAATGGGCTTTGATCTTAAATTGGTTTAATGAGCTGGAATTGGTAAATTCGGGCTGGTTTTATCTTCAAACATGCTTGGGCTGAGCATTTGCGGGATGGGCTTAATGTGCTTAATTTCAATGAAATGGGCTGGATGGGTTTTCCTTTCCAATCGGGTTAGCTTTAAAAAAGCCCAATCATGCCATGGCCCAAGCCCAAGAGCCCAAGTTCAGCCTACGTTCGGGTCAGGTCCATTTTCGGATTGAAATATTTAGGAAATATTAAAAAATTTTAAAAATATATTTTTTATTAAAAATATTTAAGAATTCCGTAAATTCAAAAAAATTGGAAAAAGCTTAGAAATTAAATTCGAACTAGTTTCATTAGATTTTTAGTGTTAAATCTAGTTTAGAACTAGTTTAGCTATTAAAAGAAAAATCTGAAAATCCTTTCTTAAAAAATTGTACCCAAATTTGAAGAGGCCTTTACAGCTTTATAATAGGGGTTGTTTTGTGTTGTTTTCTTTTTAGAGATAATGCTAGGACGTTACTTGTACATTTCAATTTGATTATATTCGATTACACAATTTTAATATATTGATTTTATTTTCATTTTTAGAATGGTTAGGATAAATCTTAAAATTTTCGACAAGCTACCCTAATACATCCATCTCTAATTTATATGTGTAAATTCCATTTGTTTCGCTGGAAATAGATGATCTAGAAAATACTTTCCTGAAAATGACCTATTGTGTCATCCATAAAAATGAATTAACAAAAAATATTTTCATCATTTACATGAATATTTATATATAAACTTTTGTTAATAATAAAAACGTTTTAGTATCAAATATTTTGCCTCTAATAAGATACGACGGCGACAATCCTTTTGCCTCTTTGACCTTCTTTTAAGAGAGAATGAATTTGAGTTGGCATCTTTTGTGGCAAATTATATTTAGTTGTTATATCTTCTTTTAAAAGTGAACAAATCAGTTCTTTCCAATATTTTAAAGGACAGTAAATCAGCCTCCTACGGTGACCTTTCGAGGCGAAATAATCAGAATCGCATAAGATTAGCAACCTTTGTCTGTAGAAATTCAACATGTTATGAAACGTCCGATTCGAAAGTCACACCTACGGTCGGTGTCGTCGGTGAGTCGTCGAGCCCCCTAATCACACGTCGCCAAGACGTCAGTCAAATAAGATCCCCCGTTGTTTTCACAAAGCCCCATTTCGGCAAAAGCGCTTCCGAACTCGCGATCGAAGGCGAATGACAAGGGAACGCGCCTTCATAATTTTTATCCACTTAAGCTAAATCACCACAGTGGTAAATAATGAGGAGGAATATCAGTTTCCGAAGACCGCATGCGATGTATTTTACAGTTGAACTGCAGAGGGATTTTCATGGTCCAATATAGTTTATAAATGGCCTTGAGGAAAAGGCTTTTTCCATTTTGACTCTCGCCGAACGAAACAAGTCGATCTCTTTTTTGGGACAAACGACTAAAGTTCGCATTTTTTTTTTTTTATCCTTTTTGTTGTTGTGGGGATAATTGATGGAGCTCTCCTGAGGAGATTAGGAGCATTTCCCAAGCGAGAAAATCCCAATTTGGCGAGAGCCAGAAACGAAGCAGAGACGAAGATGATGCTGCGGTGCGGAAACGTGGCCCCGCTCGTTGCCTGGCCGCCTTCGTCGAGACCCGTGTGTTTCGCTTCCGCCCGCGCCACTGACACGGAGCAACTGCGCGCTCAGCTCGATCAGCTCCACGGGGAGGCAGAAACCACCCGGACCAAAGGTATCTCCCTCTTCTTATCTTTCTCTCTCTCACGCACCCACATGAGCAAAAGGTGTCTTAATTCGGCTTCATTGATTGCCCTCGAGCACTTACTTTATTGGATCGCGGCCCATGTGGAGTATAGAGTTCGATTTACAGGAGAGTCGCCTCGATGTTGTGCGGTTCGCTGATAGCGATCATGTTTGCTGGAAAAGTTCCACCTTTTTTATTTTATTTTATTTTTTTTATTGAGGTGGTAGCTAATTGGGATAATTTTAGGTGAGTACACTTGCTATGCTGGGGGTGGGAGGCAATAAGGCGAAGGAGTTTGCCTCTAGGCTGTTTCACATTCTTCCTCGAGGAAATTTCGTTGCCCATCATGCGAAATCGGGTTCTTACCAACAGTAAGAATTTGGATTTATGAGGGAAGCTTGATTGGACGGGGGAGATGGGTTATCGGGTTGCTGTTGTTGTTTTTTGCCTTGTCAGTAGTCAGTGGACCAGAAGAATACTTCGAGGAACGTTCTCAAATATCCTGCCAAAAGGGAAATGTAATGTTGCATTTTAAGACACAACTACGACAAGGGTGTTTAGGTGCAATAGTAGGGCATTGATACATCCGTTGATCATGTGTATTGCCTTGTAGATGTAATCCGTTTGTTTCGCCGTTGTAATTTTCAATTTTTGGATCGGAGTACTTGATGAAGTAGTAGGATGTGCTCCTATGTCATTCACTTTCTTGTCTTTCTATTTCCTTTTCCCTGATGAAGAAGTAGGATGTTCTTCCTCCCCTTGTGAATGTAGCTATCCTGACATCAATATATAATCTCAGTTCGTTTCTAAACTCATCCATACAATGTTTTAGTACTTTGGAGGTCTTGAATGATTATGGTTTCTCATTCAGCAAATAATGCGAGATTGCGGCTATTGCGGTTATCCGAGGCTGCAGAGAAGCTCCGGCAACAGGCATCCATCAATGTCCAAACAGGGAAGGAAAATGATGCGAGGGAACTGCTGTTTCAGAAGAAGAAAATAATGCAGGCTCTGGAGAAGTCAAATAGCCGGATTCGGTTGCTGGACGAACTCTCGGCTAAGCTAAATGAGGTATGTTACTGTTATGCATACATAAGTCTTGCTAAAGGAGTCACACTTTCTCTCGTGCTATGCTACTCTTTGCACTTACTTTCTTGGTCTATTGGCATGGCCACTTTAGTATTCTCTTTGTAGTTGATATAAGACTTCAACACTCTTATATGTTGGTTCTTCTGGTTCGTGCCATTTTAAAGTCATTTTTCCTTCATGAATGCCACCCTTTTCCATTGATTGGTTGGTTGGTACATATTCTGGTCCTTAACCCAAATCCTGTATTGTGAATCGTGATCGCAAAACCGATTTTTTTCCAGGCAATATCTATTAAAGAGTCTCAGCTTATCGGAAATGTGGCTGCAGATCTTGAAGTTGGCAGTAATAATATGTCCAATCCAGTTCATATAGTGTCCCCAAAGCAGGACATTTTGGAAGTTGTACACAAGAAAGAAAGTTTTGATCCTGACGTTTCAGAAAAGGGTGAAAGGATAGACTTGGATGCTTCTCTAAGTCCTGTAGGAAATCTAGCTTTTGACAATAATGCAGACCATATCGAGGAACCTATCAGTGCCAGCGCAAATGTTGAGAATCACGTGGTCGATAGGTCGAATAGAATTTCTTCCTTCAATGATTTTCTGGAGGGGATTGATGAGCAACTAAAGAAGATTGAAGAAGAACTCATGACCATCTCAAAGGTCTCATCTATCATATTAGATATCAAGGAGAATCGAAAAAATATTAGGATGCAACAATTAATTGAACTTATTGAGAGCGTCAGGGACATCAGAGAGAGGTACTTTCTACTGTGCATGAATTTATATCAATTAATCTATTGTGTCTCGTCTTCTTACTGCTTGTAGGTTATTGGATCCCAGACAGTATTTTATGTCTCGCTCTTTTCTGTCAACAGGATCTCAGGTATGATACAGAAGGTGGAGACTACATAGTTTGCAAAATATTGTGTTTGGTTATCTTCTAGCTGGCGGTAAGTGATTGTGTATTGGATATGTAAGCTTTGATTATCTAGTCACCGTTACCTGAAAAATTTAGATTGTCGGTGGGAAGTAGTGAAGTAAATTAAGAGAGGAATTATGAAGCACAAGCTATGTAACTGTTTTGGAAACACAGATGATGAAGCCCCAGTTGCGATTCTTGTTTTATGAAATTCATGCTGCATTATTTTTGTAAGAAATTGAATAGAAAACAGAATTCTTTAACCCATGTTTTGCTGCCACTTTGCACCTCCTATCCAATAAACTTCTGTGTTTCAAGCAATATAAAGTAGTAATCAGGATAAATCAAATGGTATTCAGGCAACTCTTCAAGCGAATGGCCAAGTGTACATAATTCTGTGTTGTAGAAGAAAAGGTGTTACTGCTAATTATTTTCATTTAATCTAGCCATATATAAGTTCTTTGTAGCTTCTGCCGGTATGCCTTTGTAATTGCTCACGATGGATCATGAATTCATGTCTTTCTTCTTGTTTCCTTGCTTATTCTTGTACTTTCATTGTTCTGAAAACAAAGATTGCGAAAGGTAGATGTCTAGTTAGATTATAGGGCAACTTTTAGGATCATTTATTAGAACCCTCTGTCTTGGTGCTTTGAGGAACATATGGCACACCTATTTATGGAAATATGCCATTAGACTCTGACAACTTCTATCTTGTTTTTTGCTCAATCTTTAAATTTGCAAGGTTTAACTCTGGGACTTTTAGCCTTGAAGAAATGTGAGTATGAAGATTGTTCATGAGTTTGGATATCATATCTTTCAAAATGCAGTTACTAATAAATGATAAATGACTTGTTTTAGGTAAAGCTATCCAACTATGTGCATATCTTGGAATTCTGAGAGGGAAAGTGAATGGATCTAATGACAATTTGTGTTAGCAAATCATACTCAAATTAAAATTCTAATAAGACTGTAGTTAAAATGGTAGAGTGACAGAGAGATGACAGGACTTCATAATTACTATGTTTTCATGTAATTAGAGTGAAGATCTTGTCCTCACTTAGTCCAACAGCAAAATGGAGATCTTATTGCACTATATAAGGAAAAATTGTGTCTCTAGACTGTACTTCTCTGCTGCATCTAGTGAGGTGCTTCATGAAACTGGGGTTTCCTCTATGTGACACATCCTGGACAGAGATAATTATGTATTATATAGCACTAACCTCTTCATAATCATTTGCCTCATAGTTCTGCTCTTTAAAAGTGACTAGAGAATTTATGAGCGGGTAACATGTCCTTGTACGCAAGACAGTTTCTCCTTCTACATATCTGTAAAAACCGCATGTACAGCCTATACTTCAGAGAGCATCGCATGAGAATCAAAACAGCAGCGATATTCTAAGATAGATCTTGTGTGGTTCCTTGTGTGAAAGAATAGCTACCAGTAGACGTTGCTTCTGTGGTCTATTTATAGATCAGGTGCTATGTTGTCTAAACTGATTGCATATACAACTAATTTACAATGGATTGAATGTTCATCCTCCTCTATACGCTATATACATTGATCTTGAATCTGGATGGGGAGCTGAGAGCTGATTCCATTGGAACAATCATTGAATAGCTGGCTTCAGTTCGAGGTCTCTGCTCATGTTTGTCTGAGAATGGGGGGAATGGCTTCGATTGTAATCCTTGTCCAACTTCATCTGGTGTAGCACTTGATGTATAAAGGTCACCCAACCTTCAGTTCCCTGCACTCTGGTTATAAAGAGCAAGGGATTGCTTTCAAGGAAAATTTGCCATGTCGATTGTTAGTCAATGTGGGGTTCAGTCACTTTCCATGAGATCAGCAAGCATGATTTTGCTGCAGTTGCTGTTGTCTATAATGCCAAATTGGTTGCAGATCGGAACAATGTCCTTTTCAGCTATTTTATCCATCTCTTTAAGCTTGTACATGACGTACTCAGCTTTGCTGCAGGGATCAAAGTCTAGATTAGAATCTCTTCCTTTCTTGGAGCTGTTTTATTTGGTGCTATAAAAACTAAGAAGAAAGTGAGGAATGTATTTCAACAGAGTGTATCGTATGAAAATAGTCCCAATTTCAAAGACAAGCTTCAAAATAAGCCTACTGTCCCTATGGTTTAGATATCCATTCTGCAGTTATCATATATGAGGGTGAAATATGTTTGGCAATTTCCTGTTAGTTCTATTTTCGCATTCTGTCTTCTTCATTTGTTTCGTGATCCATTTGAACCCATGATGCTACTCTAGTCTCTCAAGATTTGATGTCATGTTCCTCCTGCAAGAGCGGGAGTTGGATTTAGACATCATGAGTTCTCAACTTCGAGGGCAATGCTTAATATCATCTATATATGTCTCACTTCAAATATCTCGTGAATTCAATAAGGATTTATCTCTAGGAAGGAGTTGATGCCTCTAGAGCTACTCACTCGGAATAAAGAGTCTTGAATATGAACATACTACATATCTTCGAATAATGAACTGGTAAACGCATTATTATGTCAATGTCCAACCAAAATAATCAGAATCAACTTTGTGCAAGCTCCACTGGAACTCATGTTGTAGGTCATAATGAGGACTATCAAAGACACGGTATCCACCTGAACTAGCAAAGTGAAAGAACAATCCAGCAAGCTGTTCAGATTAAAAATTTGCTGATGATGGTACATCCAAGCTAAACAGAGGCTTATGTTCTGATTTATCTGTTAACATTCTCAAGGGAAAGACCTTGATTTTGTGAAACTTCCAAGTCCTTCCCATGCTGGAGGTGGCACCATTCATCTTGCTTATTTATCGACTTCAAGATGATTGAGCAATCTATACTAATAAATGAAATACGTAGGATGAAGCCACTTGCGCTACTTCAAAAGGGCATTAGCTTTTGAATAGTGTACGCTAGCATACAGAGGAGGGACTGACGTGAAGATATGTGCTCAAGGTCATCTTTGATATGTTAATACTGACAAAAGACCATATCACTTTCAGTCTCCCATATTATTTAATGATGTGCTAGTACTATACCAACTGGGAATGAGAAATCATGTGATCCGGCTACCATAGAATATTTTAGGCAATTCAATTCCAATGCCTCACTTGTTGATAAATGAATGCTAGATTTCAATAACGGCATCCAAAGGGCATTTTTCTTCTTGAGAGTTCAAAGGCCACTGGTTTGATCGCGCCATTGATGTTGACTCTGTATCTTAAAATACTTTCTAATGTGATCTTAGAGGCGGCTCGATGTGTTGTCGGTTGTCTCCCTCTGCTATGCTTTGCCAGCTTCAATTTGTTCTAGAGAATGTTTCTGCCAATTTTTTCGTACTATTTTCTGATTTACTTTACATCTGCACTGCAAGTAGCACTGGATTTCTTCAGGCTTTCATTACCGAGATTCCATTGTTTCTTCTTCTTTATTACCACAATGCGACCATTTTTTATGAGCATTGAGATTATCTGTTTCTGTTACATAGCTTGTAACACTCAGATTTGCACAACTTGCTTCGTGCATGGGATGGCTGTCCAAGAAAAATTTTCCCCTCCCCACGTGGACGCCAGGTGGAGACGCAAGGAGGGGCTGCACTTTTATTTTATTTTTTCTCTTCTTTCTTCCCTTAGACGTTCAGCTTCAGCAGCCCAATTCACCCACATTTCTTCCCTCTTTGCCGATACACCCCATCACTTTCCCTCCTCCATTTTCCTTTCTCCGCCCAAACCAGACCCAGATGCAGCGTCCTCACAGTTCCGCATCTTCTTCCTAGTAGCGAAACCAACTCTGTTTTGCCCTGTTTGGAGCCACCACAGCCGGCTGCAAAGTCCCTCAGCTCGTCCAGCACCTCTTCCCTTCTCCGCAAGTGCGAGCCCAGGGAAGTAGAGCTGCTATTAAGGTCTTGAGTTCATGGATTAGTTTCGCCTAGCTGTGCATGTCGATTTCGGACTTGGTATTGCAATTTAGGTGCAGAAGTTGGGCGCTAAAGCTTTATCCAAAGCTGGGTTGGGAATGAATGGGTTCGCTACTGTCCGGATGCGAGTGTAGAGCTGTCCTTGGGGTCTAGGGTGTTCGGATGAACTCATCGTAGCTCTGCATGTGCGATTTATGGACTGTGGTTGCTGTTTGAGTCCGAAATTGGGTACCAGAATGCACATTTTTGGATTGGGTAGGCCTTCGATATAACCACTTAACTTCGGCGAATCATGAGTGTCAAGAATCGCTTAGTCGATTGCTCATAGGCTCCTAGCCAAACCCGTTGGTTGGTACATGGCGAACTATTTCACTTGTTAGCGGCCAACCCCCAAGCTAGGACTACCGGCCTACTTGATAAAACTCACATTTGTTTATGGTGTCTTTTCTTCATATTAGAAGATGTCCTATGCTCCACCTACTGCCACCACAACTATTCTCTATGGCACCCCATCCGACTTCATATGGCGACAAGAGGAGATCCACGACCGGCAGTTTCCAGGCGTGACCTTCGTCAAGTGTACCTCCCGCTTGACGATGGACATAGGGGCTCCAACAGGGCCAGCACACTTGGTCTTTGTAGCCATTTATGCACACGTGAGAGGCCAGCTGATGGGACCTCTACTACTATACGATGAGGGTCCGACCCATGGCGATAGCCCAGCGGTGTAGGTGGTGATCGATGAGCGCCTAACTTTTGGGAGAGATTTTTGTTTTTTTCTTTTTTTTTGGTTGACTATGTGCATTGACAGATAGGAGGTAGGATTCCTTAGTGTTTTTTGTACAAATCCCCCTCCATAGTTTCATCTCCCGATATGTACAAAGACAAGACCGATGGAAAATAGAGTTGAAGGGGGCTCATTTTCTTATTTTCTAATCTAGTTTAATCATTATGGCTGCGATTTATCATCAGTATTTTATCGAATATCGTTCTGCTAAATTCTAAATGTGGCACCCAATTACTGATTACTTGCCTTACCTGGTTGCTAAATTAAGAGAACGATACTCAATAAAATACTGATGATAAATCGCAACTATAACAATTAAACTAGATTAGAAAATAAGAAACTGAGTCGCCTTCAACTCTATTTACCATCAGTCTTGTCTTTGTACATATCAGGAGATGGAACTATGGAGGAGGATTTGTACAAAAAAACACTAGGGAATACAAACACTAGGTATCCCGCCTCCTATCTGTCATATGCGTATAGTAAAAACAAAAACAAAAAACAAAAAACAAAAATCTCTCCCAAAAGTTAGGTGCTCATCGATCACCACCTACACCGTTGGGCTACCGCCATGGCTCGGACCCTCATCATACAGTGGCAGAGGTCCCATCAGCCGGCCTCCCACACATGCATAAAGGGCTACAAAGACCAGGTGCACTGGCCCTGTTGGAGCCCTTGTGTCCACCGTCAAGCACGAGGTATACTTGATGAAGGTTACGCTTGGAAATTGCCGGTCATGGATCTCCTCCTGTCGCCATACGAAGTCGGATGGGGCGCCATAGAGAATAGTTGTGGCGGCAATAGGTGGAGCATAGGACATCTTCTAATATGAAGAAAGGCACATAAACAAGTGTGAGTTTTAAAATAAAACTCAGAAAATAGGCCGGTAGTCCTAACTTGGGGGTTGGCTGCTAACTGTAAATAGTTCGCCATGTACCAATTATGGGGTTCGGCTAAGGAGACTATACTACTCGCCCGAGGGTAAGTCTAATGCTAAAATAAGGAACTAATAAGTGTGGTTCCCACTAACAATTGAAATAAAATAGAAACTAATTAATTGATGTGTCTATGTGGGTTTGGCTGCAACGATCACGCAGGGGGGATGACACCCAGTCCTGTGCCCTTTGCACTCAATCTGGCATTGCGAGGTCCCATGAGGAGTCATTCAACCTTCCTCAATCCTTGGGAGAGTATGCCATCACTCCCTTTCACCCCTCTCTAGGCATCCCGACACCCGGGGCCTCTCATCGGCTTCTCGGCCGATTACACAACATATGTAATCTCATCTTGTTGCAGCATAAACAATTCCAGTGCACAAAGCAGCTCTCGCTCTCCTAAAGTCGAGTATGAGTCCTAGACTTAAACAAACTTGAGTATCACAAACCATCTCATGCAATGCCAGAACAATCACACGTAGCATTTTACATCATACTCTGCATGCATGATAATGAGATGGGTACAAGACATCACAAGGACCACATTAAATTCTTAAGTAACCAGTGTTTTATTGAGATCATAATCACAACATTAGACAAGATGTCATATGCAAAACCATTAGAAGACCATAACCTGGGATTCGATCACCTTCCTCATGAATTCCGACAAACTCGGAATAAGGGCAACCTCAACCAGAATGCATAGTTTCGGGAATTAATTTGAAAACCATATGAAATGAGCTTGAAAAACCCTAAATTTTTAGTATATTATAAATAAGACATTAAAAAACATTTTTCACGTAGGATGCTGAACCTAATTAGTTCTGTACAGGGAGCAACAAATCGCACAACTAAGACTCACAAACTGAACTGTTTTCCAGCATCAGCGTGCACAAATAAGAGTATGTTCCAGTATCTAAAACTTCACCAATTTCTACGAAATTTTAATATGTCATGCATGAAGATGTCTGCTACAACTTTCATGAAGGAATCATGACCAGAATCAAGCTAGGAACTTCTATAGAAAATTCGCAAGGTCACAGAGTCACACGTACTGTAGTTCTGCACAACATACACCCGGTAGAAACTTATGTCCATACGCTGACTATTTAACCTCAGAAAAATCCACGAAAAATATGTCATATTTTAAGGTATCTTGCACAACTTTCATGAAAGAAGTTTCACCAAAATCTCAACACAACGAGCCACAAAATTGACAAACCAGATAGGTCAAGAGTTCTCAATTCTGGAAAACAACAGGCAAAACTCAAAACACTCGCAATCTACAAGCCTAGATTGAATCTAACGGAACCAACTAACCAAACCAGAGCCTATGAGCAGTCGACTAAGCGATTCTCGACACCCATGACTCGCCGAAGTTAAGTGGTTACATCGAAGGCCCACCCAGTCCAAAAACGTGCATTCTGGTACCCAATTTCGGACTCAAACAGCAACCACAGTCCATAAATTGCACATGCAGAGCTACAAGGAGTTCATCCGAACACCCTAGACCCCACGGACAGCTCTACACTCGCATCCGGATAGTAGTGAACTGATGCAAGCCTAGGGGAGGCTTTCTCAAACAATAGGATCGGGAGAGTGACTCGCACACGGAAACAGGACAAACAGGAATTTCAGCACTGCGCAAGCTCAGGAGAATAGTCGTATCTTTGTCGATACAGATCGGATCGACCTGATTCCAAAGCCAAATGAACAAAGACTTCTGGATCTACAATTTCTCTGTTTAGGGTTTTCCGAAATAAGCACTGTAGGATAGTCGAAATTGGGTTGGAAGTAACAAACAGAACAGGAAAAGACAGAGACTCCGTTGGTTGCTCTTCTAGGCCTCCAAGGAAGTTGAATGGGACACCGATTCTTCTAGATCGATGACTGCAACTCTTCAAGGATGCAGATTTCGAAAGCTCCGACTCTTCAAGGACGGAGTGAAAACTCTTCTAGGTTTTCAAAGGATGAACTCTTCAAGGTTCATGATACTTGCTTCAAGCAAAGCTTTTCATTAATCAAAAGTTGTCTTCTACAAGAGATTGAATGGCTTATATCATCAAGAAAATAAAAACAAAGCGTTGAAACTAGGAGAAATAAAGACAAAGCGTTGAAACTAGGAGAAATAAAAACGGAGCATTGAAAATAGGAGAAATAGTAAAGAGCATGGAAACTATAAACTAGTAAAAGCGTTATGCAAGCTTCCAAGGTGTTTTATGTTGATATAGCTTCTCGGTTTCGTCGAGCTTGAATGCGGCCCGATCTTCTTGGCTGGGAAAGCTGGTCTTCAATGCGGGCTGCATCACGAACCCATTCATTCCCAACCCAGCTCTGGACAAAGCTTTAGCGCCCAACTTCTGCACCTAAATTGCAATACCAAGTCCGAAATCGACATGCACAGCTAGGCGAAGCTAATCCATGAACTCAAGACCTTAATAGCAGCTCTACTTCCCTGGGCTTGCACTTGCGGAGAAGGGAAGAGGTGCTGGACGAGCTGAGGGACTTCGCGGCCAGCTGCGGTGGCTCCAAACAGGACAAAACAGAGTTGGTTTCGCTACTGGGAAGAAAATGCGGAGCGGTGAGGACGCTGCAACTGGTCTGGTTTGGGCGGAGAAAGGAAAATGGAGGAGGGATAGTGACGGGGTGTATCGGCAAGGAGGGAAGAAATGTGGGTGAATTGGGCTGCTGAAGCTGAACGTCTAAGGGAAGAAAGAAGAGAAAATTAAAAAATAAAAAAGTGCAGCCCCCCTCTTGCGTCTCCACCTGGCGTCCACGTGGGGAGGGGAAAATTTTTCATGGACAGCCATCCCATGCACGAAGCAAGTTGTGCAAATCTGAGTGTTACATATCTTGTTTCGTGGATGATTCGTTACATCTAGGAAGTTTGTGGATGTCAAGAAAACTATGTCCGTGAGCGGATGGATGATGGATCTACCAGCGGTAGACAACGGTTGTGGGCAATGTGAGAGACGGGGATTCGTGAACAGATGGGAGAGGGGAAGAGGGAAACAGAAGGGGAGTGGGGTTTGGTCCTTGATGAAACATGACCATCCAGCTGAGACTAGGCAGGAGGACATTTTGAGAGATCGATGGACCCCAACTCTTTCGAGGGGACAGCCCTCCGATCCTTGGCATTGGTATTACTTAAGGCGTAACCTCATCAAAAATTGGGTGAAAAAAAACAAAAAAATTTCAAATACCCCGTATGGAGAGCGCAAAATGACCCTCGTGCTGTAACCGCAGCCCCCCTTTTGCCTTCAAAATGCTGCCGAAAGCATGATTTTAGACAGTTGGGAGAGCGAAAAGAGCAGGAGACAGAAGAATGCGTAAGTGGGAGGAGAGGAGGACGCTGGACGCGTTGGGTTGGCTCAGTGAGCAACTCGGTCCCCGATCCAGCCGACTTGGCAGCATTCTGTGACTCGCTTGTCTCGTTGCTCCGTTGCGTCACGTTTGGCCGCATGCAGTGTGTAGTCCGTGCCCAATGATAGGATAGCGAAAACATTTTCCTTTCCAAGTTTTTCTTTTCTTTTTTAATTGTAGATTTTCTCATGTGAGCCAAAAGGATGAAAGAAAAGAGGAGACCCCAATTAATATTATGGATTACATATTCATCTTTAGCTAAAACTCGTGATCAAGTAATTCTTCCGTCTCGATGCGACGAAATTTACTATAAGTATAATGACCCATCCCCTTGAAAAAGATTTGCGATTACTCGCTTTCTTCATTAGACATTTGAGCACTGATGAATCGTGAGGCGGGTTTTCATCCTCATGTCACATTATAACTCTAAAGCTTGAACATCCAACACAATACACACTATAATAATTCAAATGAGTCATTAGTAATTTAGGATATAATCGCTTAAAAAAATGAGGGGCATGTTTAGCTTTTAAAGGCCCAGCTTGTTCCGAACGTACAGAAATATCAATCACATCCCTCTTTCCTTATGTCGGGGATGATATTGAAAGATGAAAACAAGGGCTCGAACCAAGTTAGCCAACTCAAAAGCTATCTTACGCTTATCTCACTAATAAGGAATTAAGACCGCTTTGTTACTGCCGATGGAGAATTAGGAGAGATTTCGCTTCACGCAATTGCAAAGAGCATTTAGTAAACAAACCACATACCTCGTAATCGGTGTTGGGGATCGATCGTAGGGGCTGGGGGCGCTTCAAGCATGCGCACGTGATGGCGCCACTTTGCTTAAACAAAAGTGAAATTGCATGTTAAAATTTGGAATATTATTCAAAAATTTTATAAAAGTATATTTGAATTTGCGTGTCAACACTTCATTACATTTATAAAGAAAGTGTATTGGTCATGGATGAGTTCCTTCCGAAGATTTAATATAAATGTAATGCTCGTTATACAATTTTTTCAATAATTTCTTGCTTTTATGGATTGTTACTAGAAAGAATTACGTTGTCATGGCGCATGATTTTCTTATTTGATGCTATATGTTAAAAAGATAGCCGGTGTTGAGCTTTTAATTTGATCCTAACCTTAGAGCATCCAATTCTTTAAAGTTGCACCGAACCAAGTAATGAACCAATTTTTTGAATCCCTCCATATTAAATTCGAGCTCGCATAGAAATTTTTTTCTATTTGAAGCTGTTCGTTCAGGTTGAGAATGCGCATTTGCTAGCTTGAATATAACCTCATGTTGCACCCCGTATGTCTACGTGCATAAGGCTCTCATTTTAATATACATGAAGTACCCTGAAAATGTCAATGAACGCAGAGTACAACAATGGTTTGGTATCATTCGTCTGAGGACTGCTTATAGCACGTGATTGGCTCCTTTCAAGAAGAGAAAGGAACTTGACAAAAAAAAAAAAAAAAAAAAAAAAAGAAGAGAAAGGAGGAATATCGGTTTTGACCAGTTTTTTTTGGGTCGGTTTGAACCGGTTTCTACGTACGAATAATCACTCTTTTTGGAAAGAAGTTGAACCGTGGGGGACCAGCAGGAGGCTAGTTTGATTATGTGCGAGTGCGAAGGGTCGACTTCATGACAGGAGAGCTCACGTCCGTCTCGAGGACACGGACGCTTTAGAGAGAATATTACACGAGCTCTTAAGACGCCGCTTGTTAATGCGATCGCTCACTTTTCACAGACGTGAGTTCTCCTCATAAATAAAGGCCGTATGTCAGTATTTTCATGGGCATGTGATGGCGGGTGGGACTCTCCTGAGCAGCAGTACATTTGTTCACGCATTTGATCGCGTGGGGCTTGTTCCCATACGATGTGCACGCTACTCTAACCAAGAACCCACTCACGTACGCAAAGTTTTATCGAGAATAAAACGTATACGCAACGAAATTAGTGACATTCAAATTTCATTCAATAATTTTAGACATCGATGAGGCTTCTTGGCCTTAACATGCAACGAAATCAGTGACATTCAAATTTCATTCAATAATTTTAGACATCGATGAGGCTTCTCGGCCTTACTTGGGTGGTGGGTCTTGTGGGGGTGGTGGGTTTGGTGGGGCTGGTGGGGCTGGTGGGGGCGGTAGTTGGAAAAGCATGTCGGTGTCCAAAAGCACGAAACCCTGATTTTCTAGTTCGCGGCGCATATCCTCACGGGCCGCCGCGTTGCCGATAGTAATGTAAATCCTTTGCAACTCACCGCGATCTCGCACAAGTCTCCCCCACAATGATAAGAATGCTCTGGCTTGGGCTAAAGAAGACAGGACCAAATCATCGTCTTCCCTTACCCTATTAAGGGTGCGGTTCAGACGTTCTTCTGCCAGGGTGTGTTGTCGCACATAGTATTCCCGTTCTTCAATTCTGAAGACAATAAAATATACATAAGAGCCAAAAAAAATTTGTCGATAAAAAACAATCGCACTACTTACGTGAGACCCAAGTTGAATTCATTTTCTTGGCGTGCACGCCGGGCAGCAACGAACGTATTAAATCGTTGAAGTAGGCGGGCACCTCTTTCCATATTAAGGACAGAAGTGTGCTGGGATGGAGAAGAGCAGAAGCAGAGAGTGTGCTGGGCAGGAGAGCTCACGTCCTTCTCGAGGACACGGACGCTTTAGAGAGAATATTACACGAGCTCTTAAGACGCCGCTTGTTAATGCGATCGCTCACTTTTCATAGACGTGAGTTCTCCTCCTATATAAAGGCCGTATGTCATTTTCATCGGCATGTGATGGCGGGTGGGGCTCTCCTGAGCAGCAGTACATTTGCTCACGCATTTGATCGCGTGGGGCTTGTTCCCATACTGTGCGCATCGTTACTCTAACCAAGCAACCCACTCACGTACGCAAAAGTCAACGAGAGAATAAAACGTACACGTACAACGAAATCGGTGGACATTCAAATTTCAGTCAATAATTTTAGTGTAATGAAGGATGGTGTCCCACCCACCCCCCTCTTCTCTTGGTCTCCTTTCATCATTGTCTCCCTATGGCATGGGCAGTTGGTGAATCCCTTCTAGGTAACAAGAAAGGGTTGGAGACATAAAAGAGATAACAAACAAGACTCATTTTGCATCACAACATGGAAAAGGGTAGACGTCGTGAGCTGGGAGCAATGGGCAGGGGTCCTTTTTGTGTCCTTTTTTCTTGATGAAGTGAGAGGAGAGGAGAGGGGTGTTTGAAGATTTCTTTTGGCTTATTCTTGCTCGTTACTTTCTTCATAGAGGAAGGGTCGGACGGATTCTCCTTAGGGTGGTTGCCCACCAAGCATTGTCCATTCCTTTCTTCACGAGTGTGAGAACGGTACTCGAATTCCTTTTGCTGTGAAAAAATAATCAGAAGAATGGACAAAGCACTACGGGCCGAAACCGGGCAACATAATCATCCCTCGGAAACCGAAGCTCAAAAGATAGGGAGTCACGGGCCTTCGAAACGTGTGCATTCTAAGAATGAATGGCGTCTTTAAGTGGGGGAAATATCGTGGGAAGCCTGCTCTGCAATACTGGCAATCAATCATCGAAAGTGATACGTCTTTCTACACAGTTCGGTCTAGGAACAGTCTCCTGCTCACGACCTGCTGGATTGTGGCGGCTCCAAGAGCTTAAACAATTGATCATGTTTTGGACTAGAGCAAGCCAAGTGCACTATTCCGGCGAATCGATATGCATAATTTAGCGAGATTATACCGCTCTCCTTAGCATTAATAAATAATGATGGGGTCTCGAGAAGAAGTGAATTCGTTGATAATCATTAGTTGCTTAAGAAGTGATTTGAAGACACTCAATGACAAAACGATAATTCGTTACGTCTAGGAATTGCGTGGATGTCGAGAAAACTATGTCCGCAAGCGGATGGACGATGGATCTACAAGCGGTAAACAACGGCTGTGGGCGATGTGAGAGAGAGGGATTCGCAAAAACATGGGAGAGGGGTAGAGGAAAAAAGGAAGGGGAGGGGGCTTTGGTCCTAGATGAACCAAAACCATCCCGCTGAGACCGAGCATGAGGACACTTTGAGAGAGCGATGGATCCCAACTCTTTCGAGGAGACAGCCCTTGGATCCTTGGCATTGGTATTGGTTAAGGTGTAACCTCACCAAGAATCGGGTGGTTTCAAAGCTGATGGTTTTAATTATTAGTGTGGTGGGCCTAAGTATATTTGAATTTGCGTGTCAACACTTCATTATATTTACAAAGAAAGTATATTTGTTATGGATGAGTTCCTTCCGAAGGCTTAATATATATACAATTTCTAGATTTTATGGATTGTTACTAGAAAGAATTACGTTGTCATGGCACGTGATTTTCTTATTTGATGTTATATGTTAAAAAGACAGCCGGTGTTGAGCTTTTAATTTGATCCTAATCTTAGAGCATCCAATTCTTTAAAGTTGCACACCGAGTAATGAACCGATTTTTCGAATCTCTCCATATTAAATTCGAGCTCGCATAGAAAATTTTTTCTAGTTGAAGCTGATCGTTCAGGCTGAGAATGCGCGTTTGCTAGCTTGAATATAGAACGACATGTTGCACCACATATGTCTACGTGCATACGGCTCTCATTTTAATATAAATGAAGTACCCTGAAGATGTAAATGAACCCAGTAAAACAATGGTTTGGTATCATTCGTCTGAGGACTGCTTATACCGCGTGATTGGCTCCTTTCAAGAAGAGAAAAGAAGAATATCGTTTTTGACCAGTTTTTTTTGGGTCGGTTTGAACCGGTTTCTACGTACGAATTATCACTCCTTTTAGAAAGAAGTTGAACCGTGGGGGACCAGCAGGAGGCTAGTTTGATTACTCGCAATTGCGAAGGGTCGACTTCATGACAGGAGAGCTCACGTCCTTCTCGAGGACACGGACGCTTTAGAGAGAATATTACACGAGCTCTTAAGACGCCGCTTGTTAATGCGATCGATGACTTTTCACGGACGTGAGTTCTCCTCCTAAATAAAGGCCGTATGTCAGTATTTTCATCGGCATGTGATGGCGGGTGGGGCTCTCCTGAGCAGCAGTACATTTGTTCACGCATTTGATCGCGTGGGACTTGTTCCCATACGATGTGCATCGCTACTCTAACCAAGAACCCACTCACGTACGCAAAAGTTTAACAGAGAATAAAACGTACATGCAACGAAATCAGTGACATTCAAATTTCATTCAATAATTTTAGACATCGATGAGGCTTCTTGGCCTTATTCGGCTGGTGGGGGTTGTTGTAGGGGCTGTAGGCAGAAATAAATGTCGGTGTCCTCGGTGTCCTCAAGCGTGAATTCATTATCTTGTAGTTGGCGGCGTAAGTCCTCCCGGGCCTCCACGTTGGCGATGCGAATCCAGAAGCGTGCAACTGACCGCGATTTTGCACAAGTCTCCCCCACGCCGATAAGAATGCTGTGGCTTGGGCTAGCGAAGACAGGACCAAAAGATCGTTTCCCCTTATCCTATTAAGGATGCGGTTCAGACGATTTTCTCTTGGTTGAGTGTTTGCACATAGCCTTCCTGTTCTTGAAGTCTGAAGACAATAAAATATACATAAGAGCCAAAAAATTTGGAAAAAAAAAACAATCGCACTATTTACGTGAGAACCGGGTTGCATTCATTTTCATCGCACGCATGCCGGGCAACAGTGAACTCATTAAATCGTTGAAGTAGGCAGGCACCATTATCCATATCCAAGACAGAAGTGTGCAAAGACTCAATCAAGCAGAAAATCGTCTGAACCACGTCCTTAATAGGATAAGGGGAAACGATCTTTTGGTCCTGTCTTCGCTAGCCCAAGCCACAGCATTCTTATCAGTGTGGGGGAGACTTGTGCAAAATCACGGTCAGTTGCAACGCGTCTGGATTCGCATCGCCAACGTGGAGGCCCGGGAGGACATAGCCTTCCCGTTCTTGAAGTCTGAAGACAATAAAATATACATAAGAGCCAAAAAAACTTGGCAAAAAAAAAAAAACAATCGCACTACTTACGTGAGAGCCAAGTTGAATTCATTTTAATCGCATGCATGCCAGGCAGCAGTGAACTCATTAAATCATTGAAGTAGGCGGGCACCATTATCCATATTCAGGACAGAAGTGTGCCGGGGTGGAGAAGAGCGGAAGCAGATCGTGTGCTATATATAGAGTGAGTGCAATGAAGGAGCTGTGTGATAGTGAGGTGATTATGTGTTTCATTTTTATTTATTCTATATTTCATATTTTTGGCTTTAATTGGGAGATGGTAGCAGTTGGTGAATCCTTTTTAGGTAACAAGAAGGGGTTAGAGACATAAAAGAGATAACAAACAGGACTCCTTTTGCATCACAACATGGAAAAGGTGTAGACGTCGTGAGCTGGGAGCAATGGGCAGGGGTCCTTTTTGTGTCCTTTTTTCTTGATGAGGCGAGAGGAGAGGAGAGGGGTGTTTGAAGATTTCTTTTGGCTTACTCTTGCTCGTTGCTTTCTTCATAGAGGAAGGGTCGGACGGATTCTCCTTAGGGTGGTTGCCCACCAAGCATTGTCCATTCCTTTCTTCACGAGTGAGAGAACGGTACGGTACTCGAACTCCTTTTGCTGTGAAAAAAGAATCAGAAGAATGGACAAAGCACTACTGGCCGAAACAGGGCAACATGATCATCCCTCGGAAATCGAAGCTCAAAAGATAGGGAGGCACGGGATCCTTCGAAAGGTGTGTATTCTAAGATTGAACGGCGTCTTTACGTGGGGGGAATATCGTGGGAAGCCTGCTCTGCAATACTGGCAATCAATCATCGAAAGTGATCCGTCTTTCTATCAGAGTTCGGTCTAGGAACAATCTCCTGCTCACGACCTACTGGATTGTGGCGGCTCCAAGAGCTTAAACAATTGATCATGTTTTGGACCAGAGCAAGCCGAGTGCACTATTCCAGCGAATCGATATGCATGATTTAGCGAGATTATACCGCTCTCCTTAGCATTAATAAATAATGGCAGGGTCTCGAGAAAAAGTGAATTCGTTGATAATCATTAGTTGCTTAAGAAGTAATTTAAAGACACTCAATGACAAAACGATAATTCGTTACGTCTAGGAATTCCGTGGATGTCGAGAAAATTATGTCCGCAAGCGGATGGACGATGGATCTACAAGCGGTAAACAACGGCTATGGGCGATATGAGAGAGAGGGATTCGTGAAAAGATGGGAGAGGGGAAGAGGAAAACAGAAGGGGAGGGGGGTTTGGTCCTAGATGAACCATGACCATCCCGCTGAGACTGAGCATGAGGACACTTTGAGAGAGCGATGGATCCCAACTCTTTCGAGGAGAAAGCCCTTGGATCATTGACATTGGTATTGGTTAAGGTGTAACCTTACTAAGAATCAGGTGGTTTCTAAACAACATATGATCAAAATATACACCATTTATTATCGGTCATCAATGCAATTTCTCAACGACATGAAATGCATTAACACAATTTCTAAACAATATGAAATTGCACGACTGTGTCATAATCCAACATGAGATCTCATAATTAGTGACATCCAGTCTTTTTTAAACTAAAAGTTGTTTAAAGATACTATTTTATACTTACATTTCTCGATCAACAAGAGAAATGATAACAATAGAATCAATAATAATAATCATGTTTGTGTAGATTAGCTTTGGATGGTTGGTGAAAAGATTCACCGCCATATTTAATGTAATTGGCAATATCTTGTTTTATAACTTGAACATGAACATGCATATTTATACATTTGATGTGATGTTAATTATATTACTTGTTATGACATGGTGAATGTTTTTATATGATATGGGCTCTAGCCATGGGTTGTTTTGCTCTTCGTATTGATATTATCATTGTTAAGGATACCACCAAGATTGATTTATAGTCTGACAATTTGATATGAAGACATGGCTAAAGGCTACATGTTCCCTACTCTATGGGATGCCTCATAGTGATATAATCAAAGCATTTTACATGGTGGATTTTTCATTGTATTAGAAGTATACAGTGATGTTAACTAAATCTTGGATTCTAATGAGACAAAATTTGCTATAAATTATGTGTTTACCTTCAGTAGAGATACTGTAGTTTTGAAATTAACCAAACGAAATTGTGGGGAAAATGACAATCCTGCTATCCAAAATTCGAATTGGTTGAAGCAAATGATTTAATGACGTAATTATTGTGGTCATTTTCTAGGCTAATAGCATGGCCAATGTGAAAGAATGGATAGTAGACTAAGGTGCTACTAGGCACGTATGTGTAAATATCCTCCTACACTTCAGTAGGAACAAGAAGATAAGAAAAATATTTATTTTTGGTCGTTTGATAACAACCCTAATTCTTAAAAAAGGGGAATATTCGTCTCAAACTTATATCTGAAAATGAGACTAAGTAATTGAGAAACTCTTAATAGATATTCCTTTAGGAAGAAATTGACACCTTACGTGTCTAAGTATTGTGATTGCCAAGTGACAATAACCATTGCAATGAAAATTTTTCAATTGTAAAAATGGACACATCCGATTGAGAGATGGAATTATGTCCATTAATTATATGAAGTCAGAAATGGATTTTGGCCAATCCTCTGGGAATGGCACAAGCCAATTAAAGAAAATCAATAGTGATGGTAACCCAACCTATGATTGGTGGTCCCATGAATTAGGTTCATATGGGTAATACAAGTCATTTGTTGATTTAGTGCACTATTAAAAATCATTGTCCCTAATAGTGCAAAACTACAAGGAAAAAGAGATTGAGCTAAGCTTTTAATGAAATTCCCTAAACATTATTGATGGTGTATTAAACTGTAGAAGACACTCGATGAAATCACTTATATAAATGTGGAGTGGGGCTACTCCTATGAGAATTATTAGCGATAATTTTTAGAGCACTTTTGAATAAACTAAGCACGCGCATGGCCTATTAGCACGAAACCCATTGGATAACAAACCTTGTGGAAATGCAACGTGATTGGTGAAAATTATGATTCACAAAATAAAATCCTTGGTTCATAAAAGTTTCAAACTTCACCAATTATTTTGTGAATTATGTTCCATTCTTTCTGGGGCTAATTCATAACCTAACAAGCACCGGTTCCAATGCATTACTCTCAAATAACCCAGCATTATTCTAATTTTTCGTTTCAAAACTTTTTGAAATATGTAAGAGATTGTTGGATATCTCACTAGTTTTGAAATTTTGAAAGTATGAATTTTTGTAATAGTATTTTACTGTTATCAATTTGTAATGGTTTTTGTTTTCCATTAATCTATAACGGTTGTGTAAGAGTCATATAACGGCTTTCTAACGGTCATACAACGACTATATAACATCCGCTTTATTCCTTCATAAACCCCAATTATTTGCAACAGTTATGTATTAATTATCAACATATTTATAATGATTTGCAAACGATTCTTTTTCTATTACCTATAAATAGTTACTTTGAACATACTTGGAAAGTGATCCACAAATGAAAATCAGAATATCATTTTTCTTTTGGCTACTTCATCACGTATTTTTATTTTCATTACTAGGTTGTACACATAATATTATTCTGTTTTCTTTTAATATTCGGTGCGAAGTATAAAAAAAGGTTTGTTATATCTAGGGAGGACAGCCACTAAAGCTTTAAGTTCCATATTTCGAGGGGCAGAATTATCCCTAAGAGTGTTGGAAAAATATTACAAGTGACCTTTTCATATGCGATGACCATGTTCAACCAAGAACGAACTTCAGTGCAAAGATTTAGTTGATGGCTAAAGATCAGGACTATGAATTGCATAGATATATTTGACATCTCAAGGGGCAGCAATAGATTATCCGCACATTGGGCATACTTTGATGTTATGTTTTCGGCTGAGGAGAGTATAACCCGCACCATTTGGGAGTAGATCTGCTGCAGTAGGAGGTACATTCTTTCTGGGGACATTTTTGCGAACTTGGGCGTGAGATTCTGCTTCATGTTGAAGCATTTGAACCAGCTCCTGAAGCTCCAACTTTCTAACCTCAACATTCTCTTCAACGATGGGATTCTCTATGCCAAGGTAAAGGAGACCAATTGCGATCAATGCAGCTCCCAGAAAGAGCAGGAAGCAAGAAAATAGAGCAAATACATAAGGCGACTGATCTGATCCTGGAAGTTCCACCTACATTGATTCCAAAAAGTCCAGTGATGATAGATAGGACAAGACCACACCCTCCAAAAACTCCTAGATTGTGTGTAACAATGAGGCTCTTATCCTAGAATTAAAAAAAGGAAAATGTGAGCGAACACCTGGCATATAAGAATGAGAACAAGCAACATATCATACTTTCACAACACTTCCGCCGCACTGAGCCAAACAAAAAAATATAGAATAAAATGGTTATCAGACATATTATAAAGAGTAACTGCATCATTGTTTTATATATAAAGGTTCACCAGTGGAATGATAATGCTAGTCAACATGAATGATTCTAGAAGGAGTCCAGTCGGAAAACCTCTAAGTTTGTTGTTGCAATTTCAAATGTCACTACCACCAAGTATCACAACCACCAATTGTACCCACCAATCTACAAAACTAATGCTAACTTATAAATAACCAAAAACAGAGGCCTTATCAGTGACATAGCTCATTATATGCTCGATATCTGCATGTAATAGCTCATAAAATTCAGAAGAGAAAAAGCTAAAAGATATTGTAACTGTAGGAAAACCTGTAACCATGCACGAACTGTACTTTGCAAGACATCTTGTAGCGTAAATAGCCGGCCACAGACTGCTTCTTGTTACTCAATCATTTCCCTTGTGCTCTTTCGTATGCTTTCTAGCAAGGTTTGTGCAGCATTCCTAAGTGTTGAAGAAGCTCAAATACTATATCCTCTCTCACTCTAATAACCTAAAACGGCGACAAGCCAAGCACACTTACAGATAATGATCTTTCAAATCTAATAACCTAGATGTGCGACAAGCAAAGCACACTTATAGACAACAATCATTTCGCTGGGAATTGTTCCACTAGAAGAATAGAAGTGTACCTAGGTTGATAACCTTTGGATCGCTTGATTTAAAATCATCGTAAATAAATGCCTGCCTTCAAGGCTTCTCCTATCCATGAGAAAAGGGAACATCTAGCGTATGTGTCATGCATATAATATGCATTAAATTACTTTTGCTTCTAACAAAAGATGGTGGCATAAGGAGCACCTGTTCATAAACATCAATTCAATTTCATCAGCTGCACCAAAGACGTTTTTGCGGAATAATCTAGAAAAGAACCAGGAAAAATGAATTAGCAGAAAACCAAGAAAATGACAACAGATGCAATGTAATAAGTTTTCTGTTGACTAAACTAACGCTGTGTGGAAGTATAAAAATTATATTTGATTACATTACTGTCCAAATCCAATTAACATATGCTAATTTCCAACATTAGAAGGGTAAAACATCATATGGAAATGAAATCATCAAGTGCAAAACCCAATGTATCTCAAGTTCTGGGACTCAAAAAAGATAATAGGAGGATCTACAGAACTATAACCAGAACCTATGGAACCAAGAAACTGTGCGCTCTGTTGCATGAATAGCCAAAGCAGAAAAGTCACACCTACATTGCTTGCTTGATTTAACTCTCTTCCCTTTTTATGAGGAAGTCGACATAATGAATGAGTAGCCACGCTACAGAAATGTGGCAGAAAGAGTAAGTACGTCTACATAGAATGTTTGGAGTATGACTCCAAACATCGCCAGTTAACATCCAGAGAACCCATGTCCACAAGCCAATAAATCAATTGCAGCATTCTTTTTGAGGTAGAAGGAGATCAGACCTTCATGAGGCGGGCATCAAGATTCGCCTTATTTGTTGACAGCAAACACTGCTGTCTGTCAATAAGGCATTTGCAAGTTTAGATCGGATGAAAAGTATACACACATGTCATCCATCGTGGCAAGTGACAGGCAAGATGTGCCACAACCTCATGAATGCTTTGTGGGATGTTAGAACCTCCAGCAGCAAGCAGTTCCTACGTAAAGAATGACAAGAAAATTAGTGGTGCTTTTGGAAATAAAAAATTGCAGAAAAGAAGATACATTCCAGGAAAAAAAAATTACAAATCTGATGGACAAACCTGAACTTACGAAAAACCTAAGATGTTAATAACGGCGGCAGACCCTCTGATGTGCAGTGACGCAAGTAAAAAATTTCGAGCCTGCCATGACCGTAAAACAATGAGTATATCATCTTCATCGATGCATGATGGATCACCAGCCGACTGCCCTGACATCTCAAATGGAAGGCCACCAGCAACTCTAACTTGAACCTGTAAGGAAATGAAGTCAAAATTAGAGTACACCATACATTTGAGGCTTACCAAATTATGTAGCAGAGAAGGTGGAAAGAAACAGCGAGTCTGTATGTACTTGTTCCCATGACACTAAGTCTTTGTGATCTGTGGTCTACTATCTGGTCAATCTTGAGCCCCGGGTCATTATTCTTCAAAACTGTAGTGACATATGAAACTCATTGAGAAATTGACATTCCACCTGGGCTGTACTCATACCTTGATTAGTCAGAATTTCCAGTCTCTTTCCACTGTGATAGAAGCTTTGCCGTAACATGTTTGAATGTTCACATTAACCTAGGCAAGACTGAGCCAGATTGTAATCTCGGCAGCCTAACAACCAATCTTTTACTACATTATCTCAAAACAGGACTGGAAATTCTGCACCGCACCATTTTTTTTGTACTCGCTCATTCCACTAGGATCTATTGGAGGTGGAAAATAGGTTTACAAGACTCTTGTTGCATTGTATTGTCTATTTAGTGATTATAGTAGACCGGCATTTACTGAGCTATCTTCTTCCTGCTCACACTCACAGCAATGTCAGCAGCAAACTGAGCACCAAAAAAACAAACTACGATGAAGAAAAGGATACTCGAACGGAAAAGGAAGTTTACTAGCTCAGATGTTCAGTCACAAGTGTATCACGGACCTAAGAAAGATGTCCATGCGTCGACTCTTTGTCGAGAGGGTCGAAAGGCCGGAAAACCAAGAGTATGAAAGGCATTGAACCAAGTCAAATGCAAGTAAAACCCATCTTAAATCAATCTAATTTGAAAGATAGTAATCAGACATTTTAAGAATATCCGAACTTCAAACGCAAATAATCCCTTCTAATTTTTAAAAAACCGGCCAGGAAAGGATATGTCGACCATTACACATTTTGATTGCCTCATAGAGTAGGTGCTTCGTTCGTTCACTCATCAGCCTACTTTCATCGCGCAGAAAAATACTTATGGCAGGATGTAGCCACCGTGCATTGCTCAACCGTGATTGGACGAATGGGTGATCTGCCGCTACATGGCACCACCAAGTGGGGCCCACTGGCCGCTCCTAGCATGGAGTTGCTGTGTCCGCAATTGCGACATCATCCTCGCTATCCCCAAAGTCAATGAGTTGGTGTATTCTAAGCCAGCCAATTGGCACCCGATGACCCCCTCGAAATTCTTCTAGAGCATGGCCGCGGCACTGTTTCCGTCATCCTGGCCGTGGCATGCAACACTGTGTTGACATCCAGACTCGCGCTCCTTCGTTCTCCTCCTGCCCGTCTAAACTCCAAGGCACAAACGAGCCCACCGGTCCAGAGATCCTCGCCCAGCATGCTGCCTTCGCCAGCACGAATTCCCGCAAAGCCGGGGGCGATTCTTCAATTCAAAGATCGAATATCAGTTCTCACCATCGCGTAATGGCGAACAGGCTATTGTGCAAGCGTCGTAGAAAAGGCATGCGCGCCAGATTGGGTTTCCTAGAATTAGTTCAAGGCGCGATCCTTCCAAATCCAGGTAATGCGGCCAACGCGAAGTCCAAGCCCGGCTGTTCCAGGCCAGCAGAGTCGACACCGACACAATCAAAACAAAAGAAAATAAAAACAACGAAACTTAAAAGGCACGATATACGAAATCTCTGGCATCCGTCGAGGTCATGGAGAAGCTTTAGCTCTATAAGGAGAGGATCGGGAAAATTTAACCGGAAAGAGGAAGAGCGAAGAAGAGGGACGGAGCGAAGCTGCGGGGAGAACGGGAGGCCTTGAAGAATGAGGAGGAGAGTCGCCGCCGTAGCAACGCGGTGGCATTCGAGACGAGCACTGCTCCGAGGATCTGGAGAAATGGATCGCCTCGGTTCGGCGGGGGTGATGGCGTGGAGAACCGGCAGGCGCTCGCCGTCTGGAGCGCCCGAACTGAATTTTACACGTCTCCTCGTGCGGACAAAATCAGTCGTTTTGTTAATTAATATCTATTCTACAATTAGAAAAACAGGACGGGAACATTTGGCTCATTGAATTTAAACTAAAAAAAAAAAATTAATCTTTTTTATTATTTCATTTATTAGCAAAGTATTCATTTTAATTATGAATTTTCAAAGTGAAACTAGGAGACGAAAAACACTAATCTACTCAATTAAGAAGTCTAATACCAATCCACTCACTTAACAAGTCTAAGAAGATTCTATATCTTTTTATCCTTTTTGTCATTTTATTTATCTATTCGACATTTCAGTTACACATCTTGCATTTTGTCGAGAAGAGAAGAATACGAAACCGTCAAGAAATGCCAAATACCATAATCTTCATAGAATTTGTTGATGCCCAATACCATAATCCTCATAAAATTTGTTGAAAATGGCTGAAGTAAATTCTCCGCAACAATCAGTCCTCGTAGCTTTGATGAAATAGCTGCTCTCATTCTCAGTCAGCTTCTTGAGTTGTTTAAAAGTCCAAAGATGAATGACGAAGCTCAAATTATGTAACCGTTTTGGAAATACGGATGATGATGCCCCAATTCTGTTTCCTGCTTTATGAAATTTATGCTGTGCATTATTTGGTATGAAATTGACAAGAAAATAGAATTCTTTATCCCATGTTTTGCTGCCACTTTGCCCCTCCTACCCTGTTAATATTCTACATTTCAAGCACTATAAAGTGGTAATCAGGATAAATCAAATGGCCCAACAGTACCAGAAATAGATGCACCTGCCTAGTTCGTGTGTAAGGAAGATATTAAATCTAGAAAATTTAACTTGGACTTTCTCCATCCGATTCTAATTATTGCACGGTGTCTCAATTCTCTCTCATGGGACAGGCATCGCAATTTGGTTTGCTTTTCGTACAGAGGACCTACATTAATCTCACACTATTCATCACTCTCAACTGCCATCAGTACACTAGGAGAATACAGTAGTCATGGAATTAGTTTTAAAAAAAGAAGCATCTGCAATTCTCCTCTCATGGCACAGGCATTGCAATGGACTTCAAATATCGAGAGTAAGCGCCTCAAGAAGTAAAATTGCGAATCACTTACACTCTTCAGAATGGAATTTTCTGGAGTAAAGCCGATAGCCTGTTAGGAGTGAATCCAAATTCCGAATAGCCATTACAGCGAACCTAGCGATTAGACTAGGGGATAGGAAAAGACATAACTTGAGCTGTACATTTAGCATGCAGAAATAAGCTCTGTAATAGAAACACATTATCCCGATGCTCATAAAAAATGGCCGCATCGCGGTATAGAAAAGAAGAAGAAAGAATGTAATCTGGGTAATGAAAGCCAGAAGAAATCCAGTGCAACTTGCGGTGCAGATGTAAAGTACATGAGAAAATAGTACGACAGAATTGACAGAAACATGCTCAAGAACACCAAATTAAAGCCAGCAAAGCATAGCAGAGGGAGACGACCGACGACACATGGAGCCACCTTTGAGATCACATTAGAACGAGTTTTTTAAGATACGGAGTCAACATTATCGGCCCTATCAAACCAGTGGCCTTCGAACTCTTATGAAGAAAAATGCCCCCTTGGATGCCGTTATTGAAATCCAGCATTCCTTTTATCAACAAGTGAGGCATTGGAATTTAACTGTCTAAAATGTTCGGTCGAAGCCGGATCACTAGGTTTCTCATTCCTACTTGGTATAGTACTAGCACATCATTAAATAATATGGGAGACCGAAAGTGATTTGGTCTTTTCTCAGTATTAACATACCAAAGATGACCATGAGCACACATCTTCACATCTGTGCCTCCTCTGTATGCTAGAGCACACTATTAAAGCTAATGCCCTTTTGAAGTAGGGTAAGTGGCTTCATCCTACGTAGTTCATTTGTCAGTACAGATTGCTCAATCATCTTGAACATAAAGTCGATAAACAAGCAAAACGAATGGCGTCACCCTTTAGCATGGGAAGGACCGGAAGTTCCACAAAATTTTCCCATGGGGATGTTAACAGCCAAAACAGAACATAAGCCTTGGACGTACTATCATCAGCAAATTTTTACTCAGAAAATAGATGTCTTAGAGTTTACTCAGAACTCCCTGGTAAACCTCCTCCTCCTCCTCCTCCTCCTACATTGAAGACACTTCATGCTCCTGGCCCAAATCCTAGCACAGATGAAACATTACATTTAGCCATTTATCCGAGGTTTCTTTAAAAGGAACAACAAGAAAATTTACCTTCATCAATTTCAAATAAACTTGGATACATTGTTCGTATTCCAAATTGCTCTGGACGACTTTCTCGTCGTACCACTCTTTCTCCTGTGTGAAGAGAGGGAGGGCCGAATCAGAATGCAACTATTTGTGGAGCTAGGAGCTAATGATGCGTATCTTACCTCCTCGGACAGAACCGACCATTTCTCACTTGCAGATTTTTTCACCATTTTTTTCACCATAGTTGCAGATTTTTTCACCATTTTTTTCACCATAGACTTGCACTGCTTGGTCCTCTTGAATTCATCCCTGTCATGCATTAAGTGTTAAGAACAACCGCGACTAACAATTAAAACGGAAAAAAATCTACTTCATATAGCGCACTCACACGAAAATGTCAAATGCGAATTCTCGATTCCAATTCCAATCGCTCCCAGAGCTTCCATGGCCGCCAGAGCTGCTAGAGCTCCCAGCGCCCCAAGAGGGGCCAGAGCAACTAGAGCTCCCAGAGCCCCCAGAGGGGCCAGAGCTGCTAGAGCGGCCAGAGCTCCCAGAGCCCCAAGAGGGGCCAGAGCTACTAGAGCTCCCAGATCTCCCAGAGCCCCCAGTGCCCCCAGTGCCCCCAGTGCCGCCGCTGCTGCCGCCGCCAGAGCGCTTTGAGGTCTTAAACATTCTATACAGCCAAACCAAATGCAGAAAGGAATCTATCTCAGCAACATTGCGGCAATTCAATAAAACCGTCATCCATTCCCGATACAGAAGAAAGAGTTCGCTAATTGAGACCCTAGGGTTCATTCCCGCCAGAGCGCTTTGAGGTCTTAAACATTCTATACAGCCAAGCCAAATGCAGAAAGGAATCTATCTCAGCAACATCGCGGCGATTCCATAAAACCGTCATCCATTCCCGATACAGAAGAAAGAGTTCGCTAATCGAGACCCTAGGGGTTCATTCAACCGATCGAAGAAGAGAGGGATCGCGAATCGGGACTTTAGGTTCGAGACTTACCCCGAACGAGCCACTGGCCTCAGCACAGGACGAATCGCTGGGCGCATCTTGGCAGTCATGGCCAGGCTCTTGGAAAGCTTCATCGTCGACAGAGAGAGAGAGCTCGTCCGAAGAGGAGAGGAGGCGAGAGGGGAGAGCTCGGAGGCGCGAGAGAAGAGGGCTCGGGAGAGCGACCCTAATCGCTATCCCTTTTATTAATTTTTCTTTTTATATCTTTTCTTTTTTTCCTTCCCTCCGCCAAAAATCCGTTAAACTTACGAAATTAACTTATCATTCATGTATTATTTCACTGAGATCCAATCCAAATCACAATATCATTTTCTTGTTCTTGAATGAGCCTTTTTGCAATTATTTTAGGCTTATGGTCTACTCCGAGTAGAAAAAATCTACCCGATTTTTATTTGCACATATAGGACAAATGACACTAATACTACGTCTTTTTTCTACGACTTACTTCTTTTTTTTTTTCAATTCAATTCATGTCTTCTGCCAATGCCAAATATTCGACGTATTTATCATATTACTCGCTTGATTAAAAGTTTAAGACTACTCTCTTATTATATAAAAAAAAGATTTTATGATCTATAATATAAGTAGTAGTAATCATAAATATATTACCATTCTCAAGAGACGGCCAACTGTACATAATTTTGTGTTGCGCAATGAAAATGCTATTGCTAGTTATTTTCATTTAATCTAGCCGTAGATGAGTTCTTTGTTGGCTCCTGGTGCTGTAAGTTCCTCTGTGCTTAATTTCATTTTTTCCTCCTCACTTTTAATAGATATCCAAGAAATAGAGAGGAACTTACAGCACCATGCTGGTCAAGAATTCTGTATGTAACTTTCTAATTGACGACATAATTGTTTTCAATTAATATTATTATGGTCCTCCTTTTCCCCCGTTATCGTCTTCTCAATCTTTCCATTTAACAAAGTCTTTTTTTCTTTTTCTTTTTCTTTTTAACATATAATCAATGACCATATAGATTCTAAACTCAGATTTTGCCGGAAGCCTGGAAAAGTAAAAGGAAAATGACACAAATAGTCCCTTAACTTTGGCTCAATGTTTTATGTAATCCCTTATTTTAACCCAATGAGTAATATCGTCTCTGAATTTTCAATTTGTTCAACATAATCCTCGAACTTTCGATACGTGGTCCTTAGACTATATGTAAATGTTCAATGTTGTTCCCGCACTTAAATTAATGGAATGATAACATAGAACATTTTCATTCAATTTAAGAACCAAGCTAAATATATACAAAATGTCTAAAGACTATTAAATATATTAAAAATTTAAGAATGGCATTACATATTGGAATAAAGGAAAAGAGAAGCTCGTTTCTTGGTTCTTTTATATCTATCGGTTGCACAAATGTGGAGAAGAGAAGCTTGGCTTTTCCGCTCTTCTATTCAGCTAGAGGGGCTGATTTGGGCCTTTGATGGGCCCAATAAGCTCTCTCTAGCGTCTCTTTTGGGCCTCTTATTTTGCTAATGAATTTTTCTAAAATAGAAAATTGCAACACGCGCCATTCGAGTCATTGCTAATGTAAAAGGATCTTGCTTGGGACTTCGCTAAGGATGATAGCAGTACATGCTTCCTGAAGCTTTAGCAGGGCTAGGGACTAATCTTCCAAAATCTCAAGGAAGTTCAACTCGTCAAGCTGATCAGAATCTCCTAAGGCGTCAGTTCTGAAATTTTCTTCCGAATCTTTTGGTTCCAATGATGTCTATTGTTCTAATGTTTACCCAATAGCAGCAATGTGTTGATAGTTGTCTAGATAATGACAGGAGTTACTAGTCAACTTAGCAAAGTTTCAGGAAATAAAAAAAAAGGAAATTGCACAAATCTAGCAGAGGTTCACAGACCAAGCAGAAACAATTACCCGATGGATCCGTCGTTATCAAGGTCTGCAGCATCTAGATCCCAGGGGTCGTCTTCTTCTGCAGAACCCATTTCGCGATTCTACGATTCCTCTTGTCGATCCTCAGGCAACTGCCAATGTGCTTATCACCAGCCAAATTATGGCGAAACGTCTTCCTGCCAAGGCCGTGAATGCGTAGACCCCATAACTGGCTGTCGGATGTAACAGACAGATAAAAACTGTACCCAGCTCAAGTCCTCCATGAAATGCTCGACGATAGTCCCTATAGCTGTGCAACTAATCACAACCGCCAAAGCCACGCACACTTTCGTCCTAATTCTCATCCTTCCCTTCTCTCTGTCGATCATATAAGTCCTGACCATCCCATTTTACTTGTTTTGACCCGCAGTGCTCAGCAAAACCGCCTCTTGCCAGTCGCAGATGTAGGTGACCATGCCGTTAAGCAGGATCCCGACAAATCCAAAGCCCACCAGCATGAAAGCACAACTGAACAGCTTTGTGAACGCCGTGTCAGGGACGACATGGCCAAAGCCAGTCGTGCAAAGAGTGACCACGGTGAAGTACAGAGGTTCGACCGGGTTGAACGTGGGTGTGCCTTTGAAACTCCCGCTCGTCAAGTATACCACAACGCCCGCTGGACAAACAGAGGGGTCCATTTAAGGGACGGCCAGGAGTCCTCCCCGTCGATGGTGCTCTCCTTGTGAAAGGTGAGTTCGGAAGGAGCCAAGTGGGAGTGGTGGGCGAGTCGTCTCTTCTTGGTCAAGTTGGCGATGAGATTCACAAAGGGAGAAGAGTGCCGCGTCGTGATTATGGGGATGATAGCATCGTTGGTTATGAGGTGCGGGGCGGATTGCCGCCTTGGCATGGTGCCGAGGCCGCTGAGGTTGAGATCAAGGAAAACCTAAGGGAAATCTCTCCTGACCGTCGACATCTCTGTGAGTCCCGGTGTGCGGAGGAGAGGTTCATCATCCATGGCGAATCTGCATCATAAAACTCCCAGCAACCGTAGGTGTTTCAGAGGATTTTTCTATGTCCTCTTTGGATAAAAAACGAGTGATGAAAAGCCAACTGCAAGTCAATTTATTGCGGAGCAGAAGCATGGTTTTGAGAGGTAGTTGGGCTGAAAGTCAGATCAGGAGACGCCCCAGAAAGGATCACGCTTTAAACTTCCCCACCTGTCACATTGGCTTCTAACTTCCCAGGCTCGTGCTTCTGCATCGTATCTGCCCTGAAAGAGGCAGTTTTCAACCGTTAGCTCTTCACCGAATTAAGAGTCGAATTGGGCAACCTCTGTTTTAGATGCTTGATGGACAAGGATGGTTCTTTTGAGTCCTGGCAATTGTGTCGCAAATTCTGTGCGCAAATTGATGCATGAAAGAGAGCGAGAAGCTTAGAACCATGTATGCAAGTTAAATCTGGCGGACATTGGACACGGCGGATAGCACATCATGTTTTCTCATATCGAGAGTAGTCAGTTGTTTTGCATCACGAGGGAGTCGAAGCAGTACAGAAGCCTCGTTGCACATGGATTTACATGTACTGAAGGCTCGGACCCAATTGGAAATATCGGAAAAATTGCAGATGCTGAAAGCAGGCAAATCTGAGAAAAAATTGAACTGAACAACTTCTCCAGTTACATTTTCCTCTGCCGTTACTGAAAAGTTAAAAAACTGCATTAGCGTTTTCAGTACAAATGCATTAAGGGGCCAGGTCTTGAGATCTTTGGTCAGGCTCGTCATTTTGTTTGGTCTGACTGAGTCACATCTTGGGTTTGGGTCTGGACCTCCGCAGAAAGGGTCAGATAATTTTCGTTGACCGGCAGGAACTGCCAACGTTAAAGGGTTCGTTATTGCCGGAGTTAACTCCGGCATCGACACACAGATCAAGCGATTTCTACCATGCCCCTGGACAAACAGTATTTGGTCTACCAAGAATCGATGCTCCGCTTGCAGATCTGAGAGAAAACAGAGCAAACTCACCTGACTTGGAGGTTCTCGCCTCACTCCTCTGGCAAATATGGAAAGCGCGCAATCACTTTGTCTTCAGAAATCAGCGTCCAGATCCTGCAACGATAGTGGACGCAGCACTAGTAAACGCAAGAATCTCGTGCTTCTGGGGTCTGCAGTATTGGAAAACCCAGCATATACTTACTGGATCGAACCTGGTTTGGAGTCCACCGGAGCTCGGAACACTGAAAGTACATGTTGATGGGGCCTTTCCGACGAAAAGAGAAGACAGCGCGGTGGCTCGCGTCTGCCGAGACCACTTGGGAAGACTCATCGACGGTTTCTCCAGCGGCGTTCATGCTGCTTCAGCTTTGCAAGTGGAGGTGGTGCAGGCGTTTAACTCTTATTACCCTAGAACACCTTTTGCAGATAGGGAAAGAGAAAGCAAATTTAGTGCTGTCTGACACTAGTTGCTGCAGTGCAGAGTCAAAGTTTGACTCTTTCGGAGATCGCGTCTTAACTGGCTGAGTGCACTGAACTGATCCCACCATTCTCAAAGCTCCGGATTCGACACTGCAGGAGAGAAGCCAATTTTATTGCGGACTGGGCCGCCAAAGCCCAATGACGCAAAGCCCTTTTAGAACTACGTTACGTACTGAAGCCCCGGTGCACGTTTGATTTTCCAAGATGAATGAATCTACTCCTTTTAGACCCAAAAAAAAAAAAAAAAAAAAAAAAAAATGGGACTCCGGCATCAACACTCGACTGTCAAACACGCTATTCCTCCGCCATTCACGTGTTGGAAATTCTAAATGCCCAGCTTTTATTTTTCTTTCAGCTCCATTTGGTTTCATTTTCTTCTGTAATGAGTAGCTTTTAAAGTGACTGCTTGATGATGATATTGCTCATCGAATTGACTTTTTTTTCTCTTTTTTCTTTTTCTTTTTATTTTTTGTTGCATTTTTAGTCCCTATGTATCCCGAGAGCCTAATATGAATCTTTCTAGATATAGTTATCAATTTAATAATAAATTTATTGTACGGATCAATCTTAGACCTTTCAATTTTATTAATAAAGTCCCTAAACATTTGTGCAAAAATTTCCACATGGTCCCTCCGACTAATTTCCGCCAAAATCCACTCATGCGATGGTGTCGAATCATTATCAACCACCCGACGTAACGCCCTGCTCATGAATTGCAATATCAGTGTTTTCTAGCGTTAATCGAGTCGAAGCATTACACTGAAATTCTACATAAAAAAATAAGACTAATGTTGAAAAAATTTAAAATGGAAGTGATGTTTATATAATAAGTTTATGGCTGAACTAATAATTATTTAATTTTCTCTTTATTAATTTTTGTTCAACCTCACTAGGGTCCCGATTTAATGACTGCTACCTTAAGTTTGGACATTGGAGTGGAGAAGTGGGATAAGTTCATATTGAATGCTTGGCCGATAATGATAATTTAAAAAAAAAAAAAAAAACATAAAACAAAACCAAGTCTTTCCCTTTTCTACCAAGGTTTCGTTTAAAACAACATTTTTCCTGAAAAATTCCAAAAAGCCCTTTTTTAGGAAAATGTCATTATTTTGCAATGTTCATCTAACACATGAAAGTATTTTTCACTATTTTTTTAGGGAAATTTTTTTCTCTATGCACTTTTTTTTTTAATAAATTTGTTATCATGTTATTTTCTAAAATCAATTTTTAAGTTATTTTTTAAATTGATTTTTTTAAAATAATTTTTCTTTTTCTTTTTTTTCTTTTTTGGCCGGTTGCCAGCCCTAGCAATGGCCTACGGCGGGCCAAAGGCCGCCTGCCGGCACACCGGCCTCTAGCCTTAGTAGATTATTGAGCCGAGGCTCACGCTCACGCCTAGTTCGCCAATCTAGCTAGCGGCGAGCGGCGTGCCTTGAACTCACCACTCGCCAAAGCTCGGCAAGTGTGAAGGCCTAAGAGCAAGGGCGAGCCTCGAGCTCGCCGACCTTTGGCCTCTAGGCTCGCCAAATGGGCAAGCTAGAGGCTCATGCTTGCTGGTTCGCCGATCTGGCTAGTGGCGAGCCTCGGATCGCCTATTGTTTCGCTTTCAAGTCTGCATATACTATCTAACAGCTATAGAAACAAAAGACAAGAACTCAAAGAGAAAACAAAGTCGGGTAAATTTCCAAACTTCTTCACAATCAGCATAATCTCGGATCTTTGAAACAGTCTTCATTTGTGGTTCGTCTCTGATCATGATCCCGGCATAACAAAATAAATTGAAGTCGAACCGGGAAGCAAGAACCTCTTCATATTATAACAGATGAAAAAATGGTGAGTATTGGAGAACATGAAATATCTGATTATTCTAAGTTGTTTGACAAGCTGGTTGGCTTAGCACCAAGAGCAAGATGATGAAGCCATGGCGCTGCAGACATCTATATTTCACTTGGAAGCGTTGAGAATGATCAGTTTGTATAAATTTTCAATGCAACTAAGGATTGTCGTAACAGCATAGAGAACATTCACGGGTTCAACCACTGGGATTGAAAAATTGTACTTTAACATACTACTAACGGTTTAACCCTGCAATCGTGCATTGGACCCGGACTAAAGGACTATAAGCTGTTCGTATGTGCAAAAGAATAGATTGGCACTCACCATAACTACAAATTTATGTACCGAAGAATGCTAATGGCCGTAGAGCTCATGCTGATTTTTGTATATGCACAAGCAACCTTTCATATGTGATGACCATGTCCAATCCAATGCAAAGATTTAGTTGATGGCTAAAGATCAGGGCTGTGAATTGCATAGACATATTTGATATCTCATGGAGCAGCAGTAGATCATCCACACATTGGGCATACTTTGATGCTATATTTTCGACTGAATAGGGTATAACCCGCACCATTTAGGAGTAGATCTACAGCAGTATGAGGTACATTCTTTCAGGGGACATTTTCGCAAACTTGGGTGTGAGATTTTGCTTCATGTTGAAACTTTTGAACCAGCTCCCGAAGCTCCAACTTTCGACCTCAACATCCTCTTCAACAATGGGATGCTCTAAGCCAAGGTAAAAGAGACCAATTGCAATCAATGCGGCTCCCAGAAAGGGCAAGAAGCAAGAAAATGGAGCAAGTACATACGGCGACTCATCGATCTTCGAATTCCACCGACATTGATTCCAAAAGGTCCGGTGATGATAGATAAGGCTGTCGGTTCCCGAACCAAAAGCGGATCGAACCGAACCGAACCGAAAAATTCGGTTTTCGGTTTGGTTTTCATTCGGTTCGGTTTTCATTAAAAACCGAAAATTTTCGGTTCGGTTCGGTTTTTATCGTTAACCGAACCGAACCGAACCAACAAATACAAATAAAGAAATAAAAGTGGAGAAATCTAAGTTTAACAGAAAAAAAAAAAACAAAAAACAAAAAAAAAAAAAAAAAAACAAAAACCGAAAACCAAAGGCTAAAAACCGAAAACCGAAAAACCGAAAAACCGAACCGAACCGAAATTTCGGTTCGGTTCGTATTCGGTTCGGTTCGGTTTCGGTTTCGGTTCGGAAGATTTTTCTAACGGTTCGGTTCGGTTCGGTTTTTGAAAACCGAACCGAACCAAACCGAACCGTTTACACCCCGATAGATACGACAAGACCACACCCTCTAAAAACTACTAGCTTGTGTGTAACAGTGAGGCTCTTATCCTAGTATTAAAAATAGAAAAATGTGAGCAAACACCTTACATATAAAAATGAGAACAAGCAATATATCATACTTTCACGACACTTCCACCGCACTAATCCATACAAAAAAAAGACTAAAATGAGTACCAGGCATATTATATGAGTAACCGCATCATTGTTTTATATATAAAGGTTCACCGGTATATGACAATGCTAGTCGACATGAATGATTATAGAAGGAGTTATAGTTAGAAAACGGTAAAAGAACCTTTCAAGTGCCATAACTTGGCAAAAATGGACACTTAAGTGTCATAACTTACGAAAGGTATACTTAAGCATCACATTTTAAGAAAAGTGGGACACTTGAGTGCCATCGGCGAAGTTGGCCGAAAATCATACGTGGCATTAAAATATTAATATTTCTTGCTAATGTGTCTCGCCGAAGAGCTGAGTCGGCTTGAATTCACCCCAAATGACGTTGTTTTGAGTGTTCGCCAAACTAGAACTCTTAAATCAGCAAAAACGACGTCGTTTTGGCATAAATTGAATTTTAATATAATATAAAAATTATTTAAATTAAATTTAAAAATAAATTTATTTAAAACATTTTAAAAAATAAATTTACAAAATTTACAAAAAATTTAAAAAATTTACAAAAATATTTAGCCCTTAGCCGCCTCCGTTTTAATTTTTTAAATTTTTTGTCAATTTTTTAATTTTTTTAATTTTTTAATTTTATTTTTAAATATTTTCAATAAATTTAGTTTTAAATTAAATTTAATTAATTTTCATATTAAATTTTTACCAAGAAAATGACGACAGATGCAATGTAATAAGTTTTCTGTTAACTAAACTAAAGGATTGTGGAAGTATAAAAATTATATTTGATTACAGTACTGTCAAAACCCGATTAACACATGCTAATTTCCAACATTAGAAGGGTAAAACATCAAATGGGAATGAAACGATCAAGTGCATAACCTGATGTATCTTAAGTTTTGGGACTCGAAAAAGATAATAGGAGGATCTACAGTACTATAATCAGAACCTATGGAACCAAAAAACTGGGCACTCTGTTGCATGAATAGCCAAAGTAGCAAAGTCACACCTACATCGCTTGCTTGATTTAACTCTCCTCCTTTTTTACGAGGAAGTCGACAGAACGAATGGGTAGCCATTTTATAGAAATGTGGCAAACTTGCTACTTCCAGTACGTAGAATGTTTGGAAGTAGCAAGTTTGGAGTTTGACTCCAAACATTGCCAGTGAACATCCAGAGAACTTATGCGCACAAGCCAAATTGTAAATTGAATTGGAAACGCCCTTCTTTTTTAGGTAGAAGGAGACCTTCATGAGGCGGGCATCAAAGTTCACCTTATTTGTTGACAGCAAACAATGTTGTCGGTCAATAAGGCATTTGCAAGTTTAGATTGGACGAAAAGTTCACCTTATGTACCGAAGAATGCTAATGGCCACGGAGCTCATGTTGATTGTTGTATATGCACAAGCGACCTTTCATATGCAATGACCATGTCCAATTCAGTGCAAAGATTTAGTTGATGGCTAAAGATCAAGGCTGTGAATTGCATAGACTTACTCGACATCTCATGGAGCAGCAATAGATCATCCGCACATTGGACATACTTTGATGTTATGTTTTCAGCTGAGGAGGGTTTAACCCGCACCATTTGGGAGTAGATCTGCAGCAGTAGGAGGTAAATTTTTCGGGGGACATTTTCACAAACTTTGGCGTGAGATTCCGCTTCATGTTGAAACTTTTGAACCAGCTCCTAATGCTCCAACTTTCTAACCTCAACATCCTCTTCAACAATGGGATGCTCTAAGCCAAGGTAAAAGAGACCAATTGCGATCAATGCAGCTCGTAGAAAGGGCAGGAAGCAAGAAAATAGAGCAAGTATATACGGCGACTCATCTGATCATGAAATTCCGCCAACATTGATTCCAAAAGGTCCAATAATGATAGATAGAACAAGACCACACCCTCCAAAAACTCCTAGCTTGTGTGTAACAGTGAGGCTCTTATCCTAGTATTAAAAATAGGAAAATGTGAGCAAACACCTTACATGTAAGAATGAGAACAAGCAACATATCATACTTTCACAATACTTCCACCGCACTAATCCATACAAAAAAAAAAAAAAATAGACTAAGATGAGTACCGAGCATATTATAAAACTAATTGCATCATTGTTTTATATATAAAGGTTCACCAGTGGTATGACAATGCTAGTCGACATGAATAATTCTAGAAGGAGTTACAGTTAGAAAACATCTAAGTTAGTTGTTGCAATTTCAAATGCCACTACCACCAAGTATCACAACTACTAATTGTACCCACCAATCTACAAAACTAATGATAACTTATAAATAACCAAAAACAGAGATCTTATCAATGACATGGCTCATTATATGCTCGATACCTACATGTCATAGCTCATAAAATTCAGAAGAGAAAAGGCTAAAAGATGTTGTAACTATAGGAAAATCTATAACCACTCACGAACTGTAATCCGCATGACATCTTGGATAGAAAAAAGCCCGCCCCGGACTGCTTCTTGTTCCTCAATCATTTCCCTTGTCCTCTTTTGTGCGCTTTCCAGCAAGGTCCATGCACACTCAAATACTATTTCCTCTCTCGCATGAAGTGACCATTTCACTCTAATAACCTAAAACGGCGACAAGCCAACACACTCCTAGAACCCATGTCCACAAGCCAATCAATCAATTGTAGCATTCTTTTTGAGGTAGATAGAGATCGAACCTTCATGAGGCGGGCATCAAGATTCGCATTATTTGTTGACAGCAAACACTGCCATCAGTCAATAAGGCATTGCAAGTATAGATCGGGCGAAAAGTATACACGTGTCATCCATAGTGGCAAGCGACAGGCTAGATGTGCCAAAACCTCATGAATGCTTTGTGGGATGTTAGAACCTCCAGCAGCAAGCGGTTCCTACGTAAAGAATGACAAGAAAACTAGTGGTGCTTTTGGAAAAAAAAAAATGCTTAATGGAAGATATATTCCAGAAAAGAAAGAAAATAAAAACAGACTTCAAATCTGACAGACAAACTTGAACTTCCAAAACACCTAAGATGTTAATAACGGCAATGAGACCCTCTAAAGATTTTTCTACAAACCGAAATTTTGGCGGAAAAGCAAAGTAAGGTCGTTTTTGTTCGAGATTGTCGAGGGCCGTTTTTAATCGAATCTTTGGGAAGCAAGTGGGATCATTTGATGGGGAAAAGTCATAAGAAGGTTAAGGACACATGGGTTAATTTAATTGAGCTTCAATTGGATGGAATTGATTGAGAATTGATTGAATTAAGTGTACAAGATTTCATGCCACAGCGGAGGATGGAATTAGACCCATTGAAGATTGTTGTGGGAGGTTTGAAGTTAGTGGAATCTGATGTCACCTTATTTGGAGCCAAGTGATGAGAGCTTGACAAGTGGAGGGTGGAGATTTAATCTCAAAAAGGGCACCAATCAACATCATCTTCAAGCTTGGGAAGAAAGAGAGAGGAAAGAGAGGAGGAGGGAGTGCGATCGGAACAGGCCAGCTTGCACGCCGCACGCCGCACGCCCCTTCGCCGCTCGCTCGGTCACTCAACGCCGCCGCCCGTCGTCGGCGCCGGCGCCACCCATCCGGGCGTGCCACTCCCCCTTCGCTCGCACGACTGACTAGCCCGCATGCAGCTCTGCCCTGCTCGTGTGACCTCAAGCCTCCCGCACCTCCGTCTAGCTACTGCTCCTTGTCGCTAGCCACCACCGAAGACCCGTCGGAGCCACCGTTTGCTCCGCCCAAGCTGCCGTCGTCCTCCTCTGCCCATTCCGACTCGAACCAGCCACCGTCTCCCCCTCCATCAGCCCTAATCAGCATCTAGAAAAATGGGTATGGCAGTGGCTATTTGGCCCGTTTTGGCCAACTTCCCAACCCCGGAAGCTAGGCCCGTCTTGGAGTGAATCGATCCCCTCAGCATCCCCGTGGATTTGAGGCGCTCGGATCGTTAATCGGGTATGTTTAACTCACTAATTCCCGCTTAGTAGGTTAATCATGTTTAAGGGGTGTTTAGATTAAACTAAGTAGGTTTAGGTGATTAGATTAATTTATTTAAATGTTAAGTGGATTAAGGGATGTGATTAGTTTAGTGGATAATTAATTAAGGCTAAGTAAATGTTTAGATTAAAGTAATCTTGTTTAAGCATTAATTAATTATTTTAAATTAATTAATTAATTCGAATTTATAATATTATTTTTATATTGTATTATTATAATATTATTTTATTTAATTTAATTTTCGGAATAAATTTTATTATTTATTATTTTCCGGAAATTTTGATCGGGATAATAGGTGGACCGGAATTTTATGCTGATGATCTTGGTGAAGTCCGTTTATTTAAGTGAGCTCTAATTTGAGCTAAATTGAATTTATTGTAATTAATTATTAATTTTCGAAATTAATTAATTAATTAATTTTAGGAAATTAAGATTGAGATGGCGGACAATCGAAATTCCGTACTGATTGTCATGGTGCAGTCCGTTTATTTATTTGAGCGTTAATTTGTGCTGAATTGAATTAATTGTGAATTTAGGATTTATTCCTAAATTATCTGATTTTGGTTATTAATGGAAAAATAATCGGGCGTCGGTTTACAGCGCCAAAAATATGTAATGGGCTGTTGAAATTGGTGGGATATGTGTAAATGAAATTATTATATTTTGTCTAAGGCCAACCATGTACTTACACACGACTATTTATCGAGAATGATAAAAGATGGAATTGATTGTATGAGAGAGTGGTATACTAGATCGGCTCACGGGCAATATGTCAGCTTTGGGTGAGCAATTTACCGGTACGGGCGATGTGTCAACTTTGGTTGAGCAATATACCTTATTATCAACTTTGGGTGAGCACGTATATATAATATTCTAAATTGGCCTGGGGCCCTAATCTATCAACTTTGAGCGAGCATATACATAGTATATTATATTTATCAGCTTTGGGCGAGCTATGCTATCTATTTTCAGCTTTGGGTGAGCAGTCCTAGATTATGGTCGGACTTTATAAATAGTATTAAATGTACCGACCAGGAAAAGGTCATGATGACATGTAATCGATTAAGTCGATTGATCGAGTCGATCCGATTGGTGAAATGTGATTAATTGCTGTAGTTATCAATATTATTGATTGAACTGATGTGCAGGAAGGAACTAATGCCAATGTAAGCCCTTTAACCTGTGTTGTGCTTAGGCAGCCCTTATGGCGTATTGGCTTCCTAATCAAGTTTTAATGGGGTAGAACTTGCTGAGACATAGTCTCATTCCGATTTGGGGAAAATATTTCAGGTCCCTAGATGACGATCGTGAAGGATTGGAAATCCTGGAGTTCGGAAGGTGTAGGCTAAAGAATCGGCAAATGAGTCTGACTAGTGGATGTTAAGACAGTCCCCTTTATGATAACCGTCAATTTTGTAAACAGCCTAAGTTTGTAATTGTCGCGACCTTCCCGAATTTTTTGAAGGTAAATTACCTAAAGAAGGCTAATGGATTACTAAGTCCGAAGACTTGGCATGGACCCTCCCAAGTCCTACCAATCGCGACTTGATAGAAATTAATTCATTTAAACATGCAATTTCAATTTGGAGCCGCCACTAACCAATTAAATTTGGTTAGAAACCCAAGTAAAGTATGGAAGAATACTTTACTATTGCGAACTGAGATTCAATAGGTCAGGGGGACATGGTTACGCTAGATTAGTCTAACGCCCTTTCCGTACCTTTTATTTTAATTTTAAAAATATTTTGCAGGCAATGTTGATTAATTTAAACCTAAGCTACTAACATGCAAATAGTGGTCATGCGGATGCACAATCAATAAAATGACATTCAATAAAAAATGATAATAAAAAATGCATGCCCTAAACATGATTTCTAAATGACATGACACCTAATTTTTCTTTTTTTTTTTAAAAAAAAATGTTAATTATATGCAATCTTAATCTAAATTTAATATGCATGGATTTTACTTTAATGATATGTGAGATGCAATTCATATGGTATGACTTAAACTTATCACTATATGTATGTAATTTAATTTATATAATTCTGAATATGCATGTGCTTTACGTGATATAGGATGAATGACATAGTATTTATATAGGTATGCTTTTTATGATTTTTTTTTATGATGATTCATTTTCTTAATGCATATATGCAACCTATGCTAAATGATGATGATATGAGATTAATTATGAATTAACCTATTAACTAACCAAGGAAATGATCTTTCTTTTTTTTTTAATAACATAATGTTTTTTATTGAAAAGAAAGTAACTTAATGGTGCAATGATCATCTTTTAGCATTTTCCTTTTTATTAAAAAAAAAAAAATTAAACTATAACTCATATGGCATGCATAACATTTTTTGTTCCTCTTTTGTTTTACTAAATGAAAATCGACTTAATCTAAAAATATCTAGGTGTGTTGCTTTAATATGAAATGTGTATGGACCTAAGTACCTAAGTTCTAGATATGACAATATTTTACTAATAGACAAATTCTAATTAAACCTATTATGCAAATTAACTAACATGTACCTAATATTTTTCTGATTTTCTTTATTGAAATTCGAAATTAATAAAGAATAATTAAACTATCTAAAGTGAATAATATTCTAATTTATTTTAGGAATCAATTTAACTTAAACTATATCTTATCTTAAAAGCTATATAAAAAAATCAAGACATGCTAACATTATTTAAAATTAGCCCTAACAAAAAATCACCCATCTAAGAATATAATCTAAATATTATAATCCTATAAATGCAATTCTAATTTACTAACCCTAAAAATACTGTCTAATTTACTAAACCTAAGTGCTCTAATGCAATATTTAGATTTTATGTACTTTTTGATTTTTTTTATTTTTTTTAATATTTCCAAACAAGTAACTATTTTTAAAAAAAAAAAAAAAGATAAGAATTAAAAAAACTGAAAAAATAATCCGTTGTCTCACGGATTAAATTAATAATTATTTTAACTCTATAACAATTTAACAATTGAAATGATATCAAAATTTCTAAATACTAAAGTAATTAAAAAAATGACCTGACGTCTTACGGGTCAAATTAATAATTACCTTAATTTGGGATAAAACTCCTAATGTCTACAAGGTCTACAAATATTAACATACAATACTGCAATTCAAATAATGAAACTTAAAAAAAACAAGCTAACATAACATGAAATGAATAAAAAAATAAAAAATAAATAAACTACCTAAGGCCCTGCAACAGGGGAGGCAACAGGGTGGGTCAAGAGCACGGCAGCAGGCTCGGATCAGGAGCGGCGGCAAGAGCTCGAGGCGGTGGCGTCAGGTGTCGCCCGGGAGGGGTCAGCGAGGAGGACGCGGTGTCGGGTCGTCGTGTGGCGCTGCAAGTGGAAACGAGCAGGTCGCTGCTCGCGGCGTCAAGCGGAGCAGAGGCGGTGCAGCAGTTGGCAGCAGGCAATCGTGAACGGAACGACGGCTCGGCGTCCGGCAAGTAGGGGAATCGAGTCGCAACGCGGGCTCCTGTGGGTCGTCGCTCGGGCGGCGCAAGTCGTGGTCTGATCAGGGGCGGCAACGGCGTCGCGGCAGTGGCTGGCGACCGGACACAGCTTTGCGGGCTACAGGCGAGGCTCGGCGGCGGAGGCGCGGTGGTGCTCGGAGGCCGACTGAGCGTGGTTTAGAGAGGATCTGCTGCAGCTCAAGTGGTCGCTCTGGTGAGGCTCGGATCGACATGGCAGCGGCTTCGTCGGGCGGATGTGGAGGTGATGGCGTTGCGCTCCGGCGGAGGTGCGGTCGCTGGACGCTGAGGGCGGCAGCGCTTACGGGGACGCGCAGCGGCGGAAAGATGACCGGTGGAACAGCGACGGTGCAGGGCGCAGGAGCGAGCAACAGGGACTTCGGATGGGGACTCACGAAGAAGATGAACAGTTGTTCATCTTTCCTTTTTTCTTTCTTTTCTTTTCGTTTCTTTCTCTGCTCACTCTCTGTCGAACATCCCCTCTCTCTCTCCCACTGTACTTTTCCTCTTTTCCTTGCTCACGTCAACTCCTTCTCTCTCTCACTTTTTCACTTTTTCACTTTTTCCACATTTGTACTCTTTTTCTTCCTTCGACCGAGATGAAGAGAGAACCCCTACTAACTTTTTCTTTTGCTTTCATTTTCCACGACGAAGAGAAGTCGCCCCCCCGAACTCGATTTTGAAGCCTCGCATTTTATAGTGAAAGCGCTCAAAGTTGTTTTTGCAAGCGAGATATTCACTCAACGACTCCAACAATAAAAATGCTCCAAAATCAAATAAAAACTGAATTCTTGAATTTTGAAATGAAGATATATTTCCAAAATCGAATTTTTATTTTTTTTATTATTTTCTGAAATATTAGGTGTCAACAGCAATTAACCAGTTTGTCTATAAAGACTCGTCTTGATTTCATTTAAAAAATATGATCCTACTTTTCTATCACATTATTTGATTGTCTTGGGATTTCATTAAGCTTCCGCATGCGTATATAAAAGAATGGGTCGGCGACCTTCCTGGGACATCACAAATAAATCGACTAGTTAAGGGATGGGCGCGTGCCCGAAGATCGGGGCGTGACAGACGAAATTTACTATAAATATAATGACCGATCCGATTTGCGATTACTCGCTTTCTTCATTAGACATTCGAGCACTGATGAATCGTGAGGCGGGTTTTCATTCTCACGTCAAAGTATAACTCTAAAACTCGAACATCCGACACAATGCACGCTATAATAATTCAAATGAGTCATTAGTAATTTAGGATATTACCGCCAAGAAAAATGAGGGGTGTGTTCAGCTTTTTGATAGGCCGCATGTTCCGAACGTACAGAAATAGCAATCACATCCCTCTTTCCTTATGTCGGGGATGATATTGAAAGATGAAAACAAGGGCTCGGACCAAGTTAACCAACTCAAAAGCCATCTCACACGTATCTCACTAATAAGGAATTAAGACCGCTTTGTTACTGGCTATGGAGAATTAGGAGAGATTCTGCTTAACGCAATTGCAAAATTGAGCATTTAGTAAACAAACCACATACCTCGTAATCGGTGTTGGGGATCGATCGTAGGGGCTGGGGGCGCTTCAAGCATGCGCACGTGATGGCGCCACTTTGCTTAAAAAAAAATGAAAATGCATGTTAAACATTGGAAAATCATTCAATATTTTTTAAAAAGTATATTTGAATTTACTTGTCAACACTTCATTATATTTACAAAGAAAGTATGTTTGTCATGGATGAGTTCCTTCCGAAGGCTTAATATAAATACAATGCTCATCATACAATTCTTTCGATAGTTTTAGCTTTTATGGATTGTTATTAGAGAGAATTATGTTGTCGTAGGCGCGTGATTTTCTTATTTGATGTTATATGTTAAAAAGATAAAGGTGTTGAGCTGAGCTTTTAATTAGATCCTAACCTTAGAGCATCCAATTCTTTAAAGTTGCACCGAACCGGGTAATGAACTGATTTTTCGAATCCCTCCATATTAAATTTGGGCTCGCATAGAAAAAATTTTTTAGTTGAAGCTGCTCGTTCAGGTTGAGAATGTGCATTTGCTAGCTTGAATATAGAACGACATGTTGCACCACATATGTCTCCGTGCGTACGGCTCTCATTTTAACATACATGAAGTACCCTGAAAATATAAATGAACGCAAAGTAAAACAATGGTTTGGTATCATTCGTCTGAGGACTGCTAATAGCACGTGATTGTCTCCTTTCAAGAAGAGAAAGGAAGAATATCGGTTTTGACCAGGTTTTTTTGGGTCGGTTTGAACCGGTTTCTACGTACGAATAATCACTCTTTTTGGAAAGAAGTTGAACCGTGGGGGACCAGCAGGAGGCTAGTTTGATTACGTGCGAGTGCGAAGGGTCGACTTCATGACAGGAGAGCTCACGTCCGTCTCGAGGACACGGACGCTTTAGAGAGAATATTACACGAGCTTCTAAGACGCCGCTTGTTAATGCGATTGCTCACTTTTCACAGACGTGAGTTCTCCTCCTAAATAAAGGCCGTATGTCAGTATTTCCATCGGCATGTGATGGCGGGTGGAACTCTCCTGAGCAACAGTACATTTGTTCACGCATTTGATCGCGTGGGGCTTGTTCCCGTACGATGTGCATCGCTACTCTAACCAAGAACCCACTCACGTACGCAAAAGTTCAACAGAGAATAACACGTGCATGCAACGAAATCAGTGACATTCAAATTTCTTTCAATAATTTTAGACATCGATGAGGCTTCTTGGCCTTATTGGGCTGGTGGCTCTGGTGAGGGTGGGGGCAGGGGCGGTAGGCGGAAATACATGTCGGTGTCCTCAAGCGCGAAAGCATGATTTTCTAGTTGGAGGCGCATCTGGTCCCGGGCTGCCGCGTTGCCGATACGAATTTGGACGCGTCGCAACTCACCGCGATTTCGCTCAAGTCTCCCCCACAATGATAAGAATGCTGAGGCTTGGGCTTGCGAAGAGAGGACCAAAAGTTCCTCTTCCCTTATGTTATCAAGGAGGGCGTTCATTCGTCGTTCTGCCAGGTTGTATCGTCGCACATAGTCTCGCCGTTCTTGAAGTCTGAAGACAATAAAATATACATAAGAGACAAAAAAAAATTGGCGATAAAAAACAATCGCACTACTTACGTGAGACCCAAGTTGAATTCATTTTCATGGCGTGCACGCTGGGCAGCAACGAGAAGATTAAATCGTTGAAGTAGGCGGGCACCTATATCCATATTAAGGACAGAAGTGTGCTGGGATGGAGAAGAGCAGAAGCAGAGAGTGTGCTGGGCAGGAGAGCTCACGTCCTTCTCGAGGACACGGACGCTTTAGAGAGAATATTACACGAGCTCTTAAGACGCCGCTTGTTAATGCGATCGCTCACTTTTCACAGACGTGAGTTCTCCTCCTATATAAAGGCCGTATGTCATTTTCATCGGCATGTGATGGCGGGTGGGGCTCTCCTGAGCAGCAGTACATTTGCTCACGCATTTGATCGCGTGGGGCTTGTTCCCATACCATGTGCATCGTTACTCTAACCAAGAACCCACTCACGTACGCAAAAGTTCAACAGAGAATAAAACGTACATGCAACGAAATCAGTGACATTCAAATTTCATTCAATAATTATGGTGTAATGAAGGATGGTGTCCCACCCACCCCGCTCTTCTTTTGGTCTCTTTTCATCGTCTCCCTATGGCATGGGCAGTTGGTGAATCCCTTCTAGGTAACAAGAAAGGGTTGAAGACATAAAAGAGATAACAAACAAGACTCATTTTGCATCACAACATGGAAAAGGGTAGACGTCGTGAGCTGGGAGCAATGGGCATGGGTCCTTTTTGTGTCCTTTTTTCTTTATGAGGTGAGAGGAGAGGAGAGGGGTGTTTGAAGATTTCTTTGGACTTATTCTCGCTCGTTACTTTCTTCATAGAGGAAGGGTCGGACGGATTCTCCTTAGGGTGGTTGCCCACCAAGCATTGTCCCATTCCTTTCTTCGCAAGTGAGAGAACGGTACTCGAATTCCTTTTGCTGTGAAAAAATAATCAGAATAATGGACAAAGCACTACGGGCCGAAACCGGGCAACATAGTCATCCCTCGGAAACCGAAGCTCAAAAGATAGGGAGTCACGGGCCTTCGAAACGTGTGCATTCTAAGAATGAATGGCGTCTTTAAGTTGGGGAAATGTCGTGGGAAGCCTGCTCTGCAATACTGGCAATCAATCATCGAAAGTGATGCGTCTTTCTATCAGAGTTCGGTCTAGGAACAGTCTCCTGCTCACAACCTACTGGATTGTGGCGGCTCCAAGAGCTTAAACAATTGATCATGTTTTGGACCAGAGCAAGCCAAGTGCACTATTCCGGCGAATCGATATGCATAATTTAGCGAGATTATACCGCTCTCCTTAGCATTAATAAATAATGATGGGGTATCGAGAAGAAATGAATTCGTTGATAATTATTAGTTGCTTAAGAAGTGATTTGAAGACACTCAATGACAAAACGATAATTCGTTACGTCTAGGAATCGCGTGGATGTCGAGAAAACTATGTCCGCAAGCGGATGGACGATGGATCTACAAGCGGTAAACAACGGCTGTGGGCGATGTGAGAGAGAGGGATTCGCGAAAACATGAGAGAGGGGAAGAGGAAAAAGGAAGGGGAGGGGGGTTTTGGTCCTAGATGAACCAAAACCATCCCGCTGAGACCGAGCATGAGGACACTTTGAGAGAGAGATGGATCCCAACTCTTTCGAGGAGACAGCCCTTGGATCCTTGGCATTGGTATTGGTTAAGGTGTAACCTCACCAAGAATCGGGTGGTTTGAAAGCTCATTCAAATACCCCGCATGGAGAGTGCAAAATGACCCTCGTGCTGTAACCCCAGCCCCCCTTTTGCCTTCAAAATGTTGCCGAAAGCATGATTTTAGACAGTTGGGAGAGCGAAAAGAGTAGGAGACAGAAGAATGCGTAAGTGGGAGGAAAGGAGGACGCCGGACGCGTTGGGTTGGCTCAATGAGCAACTCGGTCCCCGATCCAACCGACCTGGCAGCATTCCGTGACTCGCTTGCCTCGTTGCTCCGTTGCGTCACGTTTGGCCGCATGCAGTGTGTAGTCCGTACCCAATGATAGGGTAGCGAAAACATTTTCCTTTCCAAGCTTTTCTTTTCTTTTTTAATTGTAGATTTTCTCATGTGAGCCAAAAGGATGAAAGAAAAGAGGAGACCGCATTAACATTATGGATTGCATCCAGCTAAAACTCATGATAAAGTAATTCTTCCGTCTCGATGTGACGATATTTACTATAAATATAATGACCGATCCCCCTTGAAAAAGATTTGCGATTAATCGCTTTCTTCATTAGACATTCGAGCACTGATGAATCGTGAGGCGGGTTTTCATTCTCATGTCACATTATAACTCTAAAGCTCGAACATCCGGCAAAATGCACGCTATAATAATTCAAATGAATCATTAGTAATTTAGGATATTATTGCCGAGAAAAATGAGGGGTCTGTTCAGCTTTTAGATAGGCCCAGCCTATTCCGAACGTATAGAAATGTCAATCACATCCCTCTTTCCTTATGTCGGGGATGATATTGAAAGATGAAAACAAGGGCTCGAACCAAGTTAGCCAACTCAAAAGCTATCTCACACTTATCTCACTAATAAGGAATTAAGACCGCTTTGTTACTGACGATGGAGAATTGGGAGAGATTTTGCTTAACGCAATTGCAAAATCGAGCATTTAGTAGAAAAACCACATACCTCGTAATCGGTGTTGGGGATCGATCGTAGGGGCTGGGAGCGCTTCAAGCATGCGCACGTGATGGCGCCACTTTGCTTAAACAAAAGTGAAAATGCATGTCAAAGTTTGGAATATTATTCAAATTTTTTTAAAAATTTAATTTGAATTTACGTGTCAACACTTCATTATATTTATAAAGAAAGTATATTTTTCATGGATGAGTTCCTTCCGAAGGTTTAATATAAATAAAATGCTCGTTATACAATTCTTTCGATAGTTTCTCGCTTTTATGGATTGTTACTAGAAAGAATTACATCGTCATGGCGCGTGATTTTCTTATTTGATGTTATATGCTAAAAAGATAGCCGGTGTTGAGCTTTTAATTTGATCCTCACCTTAGAGCATCCAATTCTTTAAAGTTGTACTGAACTGAGTAATGAACCGACTTTTTGAATCCCTCCATATTAAATTCGAGCTCGCATAGAAATTTTTTTCTATTTGAAGCTGTTCGTTCAGGTTGAGAATGCGCATTTGCTAGCTTGAATATAGAACGACATGTTGCACCACATATGTCTACGTGCCTACGGCTCTCATTTTAACATACATGAAGTACCCTGAAAATGTAAATGAACGCAAAGTAAAACAATGGTTTGGTATCATTCTTCTGAGGACTGCTAATAGCACGTGATTGGCCCCTTCCAAGAAGAGAAAGGAAGAATATCGGTTTTGACCAGGTTTTTTTGGGTCGGTTTGAACCGGTTTCTACGTACGAATAATCACTCTTTTTGGAAAGAAGTTGAACCGTGGGGGACCAGCAGGAGGCTAGTTTGATTACGTGCGAGTGCGAAGGGTCGACTTCATGACAGGAGAGCTCACGTCCGTCTCGAGGACACGGACGCTTTAGAGAGAATATTACACGAGCTCTTAAGACGCCGCTTTGTTAATGCGATCGCTCCTTTTCACAGACGTGAGCTCTCCTCATAAATAAAGGCCGTATGTCAGTATTTTCATCAGCATGTGATGGCGGGTGGGACTCTCCTGAGCACTGAGCAGCAGTACATTTGTTCACGCATTTGATCGCGTGGGGCTTGTTCCCATACGACGTGCATTGCTACTCTAACCAAGAACCCACTCACGTACGCAAAAGTTCAACAGAGAATAAAACGTACATGCAACGAAATCAGTGACATTCAAATTTCATTCAATAATTTTAGACATCGATGAGGCTTCTTGGCCTTATTGGTCTTATAAATCGCAACATCGGCGATTGCTAGCGATAATGGGGTGGAAGTACTACACTAGAAATCTACTAAAAAAAAATAATAAGCCTAATGAAGAAATTTTAAATTCAAAATTGAAGTGATATTTGTATAATGAGTTTTTTTGCTTTACTAATAATTATTTAATTTTCTAATAATCTTTTTTTCAACCGGACTGGCCCTGATTTAATGCTTGCTACCTTAAATTTGGACATTGGGGTGGAGAAGTGGGATAACTTCATATTGAATGATTGGCCAAAAGGAAAAACAAAGCCAAGTCTCTCCCTTTTCTATCAACGCTCCATTTGTTTTGCCAAAAATACAACATTCCTAAAAATATTTTTCGGGAAATTATCATTATTTTTTTTATGTTCGTCTAATACATTAAAATGAAGTAGAGAGTGCTTTTTGCCATTGGGTAAGGCTTTTTTTTTTTTTCTTTATGCACTTTTTTTTTTTATTTTCTAAAATCAACTTTAAATTATTTTTAAAATCAAGTTTTATTTTTATTTTCTTTTTTTATGTCGCGACCTAAATTTCGGGTGCACCACCTAGGGTTTAGCTAATAGATTGCTAGGCCTAGACTTAGCTCGCGCTCTCTCAAGCCCATACCAATTCGCAACTTAGGTGTTCAAGCTCTTAACATACAATTGATTTTTAACTAGGAGTCGCCACTAATCTATTTTTGGTGGATCGATTAGAAACCAAGTAAAATAACGAGAGATTTATTTTACTCCTACGAACCAGAGATTATGAGTTTGGAGACTTGATTACGCTAGATTTCTCTAATGCAATTTCGGTACATTTCTCTTTTATTTTGAAGAAATATTTGGCAAGCAGCTTGAATTGATTTTATTTATTTCCCTAACATGTGAGGTTATCATGCATGTGCGCAAACCATCAATTTAACATCCAAAAAAAGTAATAAATAAATTGCAGGACTTCATCAAAAGCATCTGTAGTGTTAGATCAGAATTCATATCGACAGTCCTAGATATGATTTCTAATTAACACACAATTTCTTTTTCTTTTTTTGTTTTTTTAACTTATTTAATGAGAATCATGATTTATGCAATGCATGCTACTAATCTAACATGAAATGATATGACATGGCAATATGACCTAAGCTATATTTGTGTTTTCTTAATGAGCATGCAACCTATCCTAGAGAATGAAATTAATTTACTCAAAGACAATTTTTTTTTTTGGTATTTTCCATGAAATTCGAAATTAGAAAAATCGCGAAAATTATCTATCCATATTAATATATCATCCAACTTACATTAAGAATTAGGTTAGGCCAAATGTTAATTTAAATTAGGATGTTATCTCAACTGGATAATTCCTATCCTAAAATGCAATCTATCTAAAAACACTTATCTAAACTTATAAAATTTAAACATACAACCTTATCATAATATGCAATGGCGTGCAAAGAATGCCCTAACTCTAGTTTTTTTCTTTTTCTTTTCTATGAAATTCGAAATTAAAATTGTCACATAATTAAACGTGCAATCTAAAAAACCTAGAATCCCAAGTTGATTTTTTTCTTGTTCATTTTTCAAAATTTGAAATAAATTTCCTATTCTAAATATGCAAGATAGCCCTAAAACAAGCAAAGAACCTAATCTATCTTAGATCTTTTTTGGATTTTCTTTTACGAAAGCAAAATTGATCAAACGACACGACAACAAATCAAGCAAGATAGGATCGATATCCATAAATTGACAAACTATATCCCGCGTATGGGATCGGATTGGTCAATTTTAAACAAATCATGAATCAAATCTCAAGCGTAAGATCGGATTGGTGATTTTTCCACGCGATTGCGAGTCAGATTTCGGGCGTGAAAATCGAATTGTCAATTGTATGCACGTTGTGACGGCGAGTTGCGAATATAACGACAGGGATTTCAATCATACATTAGGAAATATTTCAACTAAAGAAACAAGATATTTAAAAATAAAATAGAAATCTACCTAATTCGAATTTCGGCATCCTAATCGAGCTTAGCAAACGACGGCTTGTGAATCGCCATGGAGGCTCGGCATGGCTCGAGGACGGGTCGCTGCAGTGGTTCAGCTCGGACAGCAGCCGAGATGGTGGACTCACGGTGATGGCTCGATGATTTGAGACAGGTGATGGCTCACGAGGCGGTGAGGAGGTGCATGGCTACGGTGAGGAGGTGCATCGCTAACTCCCAGTCTTACGGCAGAGACTTCACGTGGCTGAAAACTGTGTTGCCATCCAGCGAAAAGATTAAAACGTGAGAGCATTGCAACCCCAAATCACGAGATAAATGCACGAAACCCAGCCACTTTATTATGTCTAAGATACATTATGCACAGAAAAAAAAAAAGACTTGGTTCCCCATGAAGACGATTAGGAACAGGTGTAATCCTTTCTCTGTCTTCTTTTTACTTTTCTATCAAGCTTTGCCTTCTAAAAAAGCTTGGGCAATACAGGACAAATTTCACCGCTTCTTTTGTATTGGGAAGGCCCTCTTGTGCCCATTGAAGAATCTAGTGTCAGTTGAGTTGTTCAGAGAATCATCAAAGCGATTGCGGCGGGTTCAAGACTTGCTAATGGATGACTCGATTAATTGCCCCTAGATGGACGTCGGGGCGGCCGTGGGAGATGACCGATGCTCACGGAGACACCTGCAAACACGAATACTGTGAATTCAAGGAACGATGACGCTTGGCTTGTGGTAAAACTCGCTAGGCACTAGAGATCGTCTATTGGTGGGCATCATTGGAGGATGGTGGCAATGGTTCATGGTGGCGAGCGGTGATCGTTCACGGATGGGCAGCGAGACCTCGTCAAGACTCACGGCTGAACAGTGACTCGGCCGTGGTGCTTGCGGCGCTCGATGATGCCCACGATGCATTCGGCGAGAACTTCAGATAACCTACGGAAAAAAAGGAATAGAAATTCTGCAAGTTGCGGAGAGGCGGCCAGTATGAGACGATCACCCATGAACCAGACCAACGGAAAGCTTCGAGGGTGCTCCTGGAACGTCGGGAATGCCGCAGGACACAAAGACTGGCACGGCGATGGCTGCAACGTGGAGTTGGACCTGCGAACAGCAAAGTAGCGACACCTTCTTTTGCCTCTTTCGGTTTGAACTCCACAAGGCAAAGACCACCGCCTCAAAGTCTCCTCCTTTCTCTATATTTGTGCGTTGAGAAAGTGGATCCTTAAAATTCTGACTTCATCGATCAAGCTCTCCTTTATACATTGACTTCTGAATTGCTCTAAGTTGGGTTGGATCTTTCAAGAGTGGTACAAAACCTAGATGCGGCGACAATGACTGGGAGGCAATAGGGGATATCTCGTCGCACAATCAAGGATGCTTCTTAGACTCGACAGCAACTTCGTTGGAGAAGGTCGACGGAATAACAAGGGGCAGCCACGAGCGCACACTCTTGTGTTCTCAGGTGTATTTTCTCTAGTCCTCTGAGAACAAAATTGCCGACCCACCTTTCTCTTAATTCTGTGGCCGTGTATGGAATTCTGTGGCCTCCTCTTTTTCCTTTTAAATGTAGCATCTATTTATAGGTGAGTGGATTAGGGTTTCTTCACCAATTTTATCACATATCGATAAAGATTCAAGATTGTGATAGAATTTTTCTCAAATCCTAAATCTTACAAAGATGAGCTCGCATTATTTTTTCACACTTGCCATATCCGATGATATTGAAAAATCCCTATCATATAAGAAAACGGGCTTGGGCCAATTTACTCCATTCGTGGGCTTAGTTCAACCTGTCAATTTAAAGCTCAGAACCTCCAATTCGAACCCATCTATCACCCGTCCAATGCAAATAGAAATTAAAAATAAATGCAACTAAAATTATATACTATGCAATTAACTTATTTTATAAGGGTTAAAAATTAAACCCTAATTTTCTATGCATTAAACAAATGATTGGGTCAAGGTGTCAACATTTTAGTTTTCTTTTCTCTCTTTTTATCTTCTTCTTCTTTGGTTGGTCGTCGATCACAGCAACAGCTGGCAATTGGCCAAAGGCCAACTTCCGCTCACTCGCTAGCCTCTAGCCACGCCAGAGACTTGCGCTTGCCACTGGCTTGCCGATTTTGCAAGTGGCAAGCAGCCGCCGAGCTCTAGCCTTCCTAGATTGGTGAGCCAAGGGCTAATCCTCGCATTTGGTTCGCCAATCTAGCTAGCAGCACGCGACATGCCTCGAGCTCGCTGCTTGGCAAAGATCAGCGAGCGTGAAGGCCTGAGTGCAAGGGCAACCTTGAGCTCATTAGGTCCTAGCCTTGCCAGATTGGCTAGCCAGAGGCTCCCGCTCATTGCTGTTTTGCAATCTAACTAGTGGCAAGTGTCGAGCTCGAGCTTGCTAGAGGTTGGCAAGCCTTCTGTTCATCACACGCTAGAGATCGGTGGGCTAGGCAAGGCCCAAGGCTTATAGCGATGAGCCTCAAGCTCTCCCGTTGTTTTGCTTTCAAGCCTGCATATACTTTCTAACAGCTATAGAAACAAGGCAAGAACTCAAAGAGAAAACAAAGCCGGGTAAATTTCCAAACTTCTTCATAATCATCATAATCTCAGATCTTCGAAACAGTCTCCTACATAATTTGGTTATGACTTGCTACCGCTCTCTCCTTTGTACTCCTCTTGAAACTCAAAGTTGATGGGCAATTTTGTAGTGGAAAATATACTCTGAATGGAGAATCACACATTTTCATGTAATCGCACTAGGGGAAACTACATTAAGGGTGCGTTGGATTTAGCATTTTGAAAGCCCATTAGGAAAATGCAAAGCAATTTAGCTTAAAGAACTTTAGGCAAATGCAAAGACCGTTTGGTAAACTATACTTTCAGAAGCAACATTGAAAGAAATGTCGTTTGGTAGAAAACATATTTAAAAAGCTCTTTGGGTGATTAATATTAGTTTTTTTTTTTCCTAATATTATTTGTTTAAAATTGAAAAAAGTAGTGTTTGCAACTTTTTCAATATAAATTTTGACAATAATACTAAAAAGTCGAATACATATATAATTATTTTATTTTTTAAAAAAAAAGACCAAAACCTTCATCGGAATTTTTAAATTTTTATTTGCTTAAAATTGGAAAAAATGATATATGCAACTTTTTAAATATAAATTTTCACAATAATGCTAAAAAAATCAAATACATATATATATTTTTTAAAAAAGACCAAATCCTTCGTCAAAATTTTTTAATTTTTATTTTTTTAAATTAAAAAAATATTGTATGCAACTTTTTAAATATAATTTTGAAAATAATGCTAAAAAATCAAATACATATATATAATTTTTTTGAAAAGACCAAGCCCTTCATCAGAATTTTTAAATTTGCAATCGTTTAAAATTGAAAAAAATAATATATGCAACTTTTTAAATATAAATTTTGACAATAACACTAAAAAAATCAAATACATATATATTTAAAAAAAATAATGTATGCGACTTTTTAAATATAAATTTGAAAATACTGCTAAGAAATCAAATACACACACACACACACACACACACACACACACACACACACACACACACACACACACACACACACACATATATATATATAATTTTTTTAAAAAGACCAAACCCGTCGTCGGAATTTTTAATTGTTTAAAATTGAAAAAAAATAATTTATGCATCTTTTTAAATATAAATTTTGACAATAATGCTAAAAAAATCAAATATATAAATAAAATTTTAAAATACCAATATATATATATATATATATATATATATATTTATATATATATATATTTGATTTTTTAGCATTATTTTGTCATTTAAAAAAATAATAACGAGGGAAAAATAAAAAATTTGAATAATGAGTAAGAATAGTTTTAGAAGAAAAAAATAAGTTTCAGCATTTTGTCAGATGCTAAAAGCTCAAAGTTAGTCTCTAGTAGTATTGAACTTTCAGCATTCTCAATATTAGCTTTCACTTGAAAAGCCTATTTCAAAATTGGTTCAAACCCAAAGATTTCCGATGGGCTTTGGAGGTTGAAAGCCCCTTAGGAATGCTGAACCAAATGCATTCTAAGAATGTTGAAAAAGAAGCAATCTATGTTGGAAATTTTATATAATATGAGCTTACCTTAATTAATTGATTTTCTATTTTAAATAATCAGGTTAATGAATATTTCAATACTTGTTAAACCTTTAAGTGATTTTATTTAATTGGGTTTTGGCATCTATTAATAGCGGGCCTAGTTGAGTACTAAAGTGTAGACAATTGTGTTTTACCGAAGCTCGTAATGGGAGGAGCCCAATTAACATGCTATTGATTAGGGTTTGCTAGGTCCCATCTCTAGCCTATAAAAGGGTGATAGATTATACCTATCGATTGCTTAATCCTATAAAAAGTTGCTATATTGAAATAGGTCATAGAGAAGAAGATCTGACATTTCAACAAATTTCTGATTATCAGATTGATCTATTTTTCTTTAAGTGAAACGATAGCTCAAACAAGTGCGTTTTAATTCCATTATGCTTATTAATTTTGTTGTTTTAGTCATATATGGATCCAATTATTATTGATTAATTAATTATTTATGTAAATAATTTTCTACATATTGTATTAGAGTATGTCATATATGATTGTAGAACCCAATTTTTTTTTTTTTTTATGAACAAATTCGAAATTTTTCTCTTTGAGCCGAATATTAACGTTATTTTTTCTTGTAGATGTTTTAATTGATTGACCCTGAAACCTTAGGGTTTTTGTTCTACATGTCGAGATTCCAACCATATATATTTTGTATAGTTTCATTGAGAATTGAGTGAAAATTTGTCATTCTAGGGTTTATACCTTGAAAAAGTTCTAGAATTTTCAAATTATTTGCAATTGATTGATGTTTGTTGTAAATCGTTGCATGGGTATTGTTTGAGAAATCCGAATTGTGACCATGGATATCAAATCCGAAATTTCTTGAAGCTTGAATAGGGTTAATTCCTTCATTTGTTCTTCGTTTAATTAATTTTAGTCAATTATATTGATATTAGATGTAAGATCCATAAATAAATAAATTCATCAAAAATCAACTATTATATGTATTTTTTGAGGTTCAAGTTGAAACCAAGTCCTATAACCCAGTTTGCAGGTTTCGTGTCGGTTGGAGGTTGAAGAAGACCTCTAGCTAAGCCGGGCCAATAAATTGGGCTCATGCAGATATACAAATTTATTTAAAAAGAAAAAGAAAAAAAGAGTTATGGGTGTGAGCCCAAAACCAAGAATCATATAAAGGTTGTGGGCTCACGCCCATGAACCAAAGAAAAGAAAGGTTCTGGGCGCCCATTTTTATTTTTACTTTTTTAATTCATGGGTGTGAGCCCAATTCTTCCACTGGCACAAGGCATGGGCTCCTACAAGTCTTTGGGTTGGGCGAAGGTTTGGGCCTTGTGGGAGGGTCTGAAACTTAAATAAATAAATAAAATTAAAATTAAAAATCGAAAAAATATTAAAATTTGTGGCAAAAAAATTGTTGTTTGATAAAATGCAATATGATCTTTGGAAGCACATGTTGTAAAGTGCTTCATATTGTTTGATGAATATTGCGCATAAATTTTGGAATTCTCTATTGATAAAAATTAGTATATACAATAACTCGCCCAAAGGGGTTATTGTGTATATTAATTTGAAAAATTGCATGAAGATTAATTCCCAATTTAATAAATAGGGATGTATAAGTAAAAAATATTTATCTACCTAAAGGGGATAAGTTTTTTGAAAATTATATGTAATTCTCCTCTATGTCGTGATAATGAAAATGTATAATTTAAAGGATTTGTCTGCCCAAAGGGATGGATCCTTGATAATTATATATAATTCTCATTGTTGTTATTTTATAAATTTCACGCTGTGGAAAATAATGACGAATTATACACTCTGTCTAAGGGGGAGTTTATAATGTACTAATTATTTTTATTGAATTGTTTATTGTCATAATTGATCTTATTACATTATGTGTGACAAACAGTTACATTTACTGTATATAACAATAATGCCACGATTGAAATGTTAACTAGATCAAACATCAAGAAATGGAAGCAAGATATAGAGTTTGCTTTGGGTATCGTGAATATGGACTTGACTCTACGTGAGAGGATGAACCTTCCAAGCCCCATGATCAAAGTACCGCAGATCAAATCTAACCTTCCAAGCCCCATTATGCTAGATGGAAAAAATCTAACCAACTAATCCTCATTGCTATGAAGAGGTCTATTGCTGAGCATCTCATTAGTAGTTTGCCGAAAGATACAAATACGAGACAATTCCTTGAAATAGTGGGAAAAAGATATAGTCTTAGATAAGGTTGAAGTTGGAACTTGCTGAGTTAACGAACATGAAGTATGATACTACTATGGGTGTTAGAGAATGTATACTGAAGATGGTCTACATTCAGTCCAAACTTTAGGCCCATGAAATTGTCCTTTTTCTGAAAATTATATTGTGCATCATGCCTTAAATGTTCTACCAGCTAAAATTAGCTTGATTAAGACTACTTATAGTGCTCGGAATGAGACATGGAGTATCAATGCCTTAATTACCAAATGTGTGACTAAGGAAGAAAAGTTACAGAAGAAAAAGTATGAGTCCGCCCACTTAATTGCCAATACCAAATCAAGTTCATCTAGATGAAAATGGAAGCCTAAAGGGTCCAATGCTCATGGTCCAAAGAAATGCCAAGACTTCAAGAAAAATGAGAACCATGGGAGAAATAAAGATAAGGATTTCAAGTATTTTGATTGCAAGAAGCAAAGTCACAAGAGAGCCAATTGCTATACGTTCCAAGCTTGGCTAAAAGCAAGAAAAGAAAGTCACCAACGTGAGTTGTTAGTTTGTTTTGAACCAAATCTGGTTGATGTTCCTTTGGATTCTTGGTAGATTAATTCTGGTTCTGCTGTTCATGTAACTACTATTTTACAAGGTCTCACAAATCTAAGGAATCCAAGTATAAGGGAGTCAAATCTTAAAGTTGGAAATAATATTGGAGTTGATGTGGAGCGCATAGGGACAGTTGTTTTGAATTTAGATTATGGGTTTCAACTTATTTTGAACAATGTCTTTTATGTTCTTGGTTTTAGGAGAAACTTAATATTTCTTTCTTCACTTGACAAAGCTGGATATTATCTTTATTTTGCAAATAAAAGAGTGGATTTGATTTATGATTTCAGAATTATTGGGAATTGCATTTTATCTTATGAATTATATTAATTATCCTTATGTCCCAATAGACCATATTATTTTTTCACTGTCGAGAATAATGTTGCTAAGAGATCTTTAATCAAAGAAAAATCTCCATTGTTATGGCATAAGCGATTAGAGCATATTTCCAAAGAAGGGGTAAAGCCACTCATCAATGTTGATATTCTTCTTCCTCTTGACTCAAATGATATTGAGACTTGTATTGATTGTGTGAGGGGAAAATTGACTAAAACCAAGAAGAAATGCGCTACTTGCAGTCAAAATCTATTGGAGATAATTCATACGGATATTAGTTGGCCATACTCAACCACCTTATGTGGAAATAAGTACTTCATCACATTCATTGATAATTTCTCCCGTTATTATTTTGTTTATCTAATTAAGGAGAAGACTGATGCCCTTGAAATGTTTGAAGTGTTTCGCACTGAAGTTGAGAAACAATTAGGAAAAATTATCAAGATTGTCAGATCTAATCAATGTGGTGAATATTATGGGTGATATACCAAAACTGGACAACAAATGGGACCGTTTGCTAAATATTTGTAGGACTATGGTATTGTCGCTCAGTATACAATGCATATGAGTTTTGAACATAATGGTATAGCTGAACAACACAATTGCACACTCATGAAGATGAAACAAAGTATGATGGGCAGTTCTAATTTGCTTGAATACTTATTGGGTGATGCAATTAAAGCAGCAACTTATATATTGAATTGTGTAACTTGTAAACCATTACCGAAAACACCTTGTGAATTGTGGACAGGGAGGAAACCAAGCTTGAATCATTTTCGAGTTTGGGAGTGCCTTACAGAGGTAAAAATTTATGATCCTTCTCAAAAGAAGACTGGACTTAGGACTACTAGATGTTACTTTATTGGATACCTTGACCATTCCAAAGGGTATAAATTATATTATCCTACTTGTGGCACTAGAATCGTTAAAGCCCAAACTACCAAATTCTTAGAATTGGATATTGCAAAAAAATGTTTTTATCAATCTTTCGAAAGGGAAGAACCAAATAAAACGGTCTCTATTCCATTGCCCATCTTAAATGATGATTCTATGCAAGAGCCCTGCAAAGTGGAAATTCAGCAAGAAGCATATATTTGAGATATGATGGTAAATCCTCTTACCACAAATGAAATTCCCCAAACTAATGATGCGGCTCTAGTTAATCCGACAAAGAAGATGAACACTTCTAAATGATTATTATGTTTATCTTGGAGAAATTGATTTTGACATTGAAAATATAGTTAATCCGACAACCTTCAAAGAAGCTCTTAATAGTGATCAGGTAGATGAATAGTTAGGAGCGATGAAGGATGAGAGGATTTCCATGTCAACTAATCAAGTATGGGCACTTGTTGATTTGCCAAATGGGCATAAACCGATCGGCTACAAATGGGTATTCAAAACCAAGAAAGACAATAAAGGAAACATAGAGAGATTCAAGGCAAGGTTAGTCGCACAGGGGTACACATAGAGAAAGGCATTGATTATATTGAAGTCTTTTCTCCAATGTCCACTAAAGACTCATTTCGGATAATCATGGCATTGGTGGCTCATTTTAACTTAGAGTTTCACCAAATGGATGTCACGACAACATTTCTAAATGAAGATCTGGATGAAGAAGCATATGCACAGCAACCTGAAGGATTTAAAAAAGCCAGAAAGGAGCATGTGGTGTGCAAATTGCAGAGGTCTATCTATGGTCTTAAAGAAGCATCACATTAATTTGAAATTTCACAAGGTTGTGAGATCATTTGGTTTTGAAGAAAACAAGTTTGATCGATGTATCTACATGAAAGTAAGTGTGAGTAAATATGTTTTCTTATTACTTTATGTAAATGACATTTTACTTGCTAGTAGAGATGTTGATCTATTGAATAGCAAAGTCACACTTATATCGGGATAAATACACTAATGGTGGCATAAGTTGTGTACGGCGCTCACTTTGGTGTCAAAAGTTTCCGTCGGATCACTTAAGTGCCAAATCGGAGGAAAAACGCTCACTTTGGTGCCACTGGCGAAAGATTCCGGCCTCCGGCGAAAGATTCCGGCCAAAATGATTTTTTTTTTTAAAAAAAAAATCGATAAGCCTTTAAATGATGTTGTTTTCGGTCATTCTTAAGAAAACGACGTCGTTTTGCCATCCTACGTGGATGGCTTCATGGAAATGACGCCGTTTAGCTCACATGGGAAAGAAATTAGGGTTTCGACAGGGTCGAAGCCGTGGCCGTCGCCGGGGTTGGGGTCGGCGTCGGGGTCGAAACTGCGGCTGCCGAGTGGCCATCATCGAGGTCGGGGTCGGGGTCGGGGTCGAAGCTACGGCCGTGGAGTGGCCATCGTCGGGGTCGGGGTCGGGGTTTGAGCCGCGGCCGTCAAGTGGCCATCGTCGCGGTCGGGGTTGAGGTCGGGGTCGGAGCTACGGCCGCCGAGTGGCCATCGTCGGGGTCGGGATCGGGGTTGAGGTCGGAGCCACTGCCGTTGAGTGGTCATCGTCGAGGTTGGGGTCGAAGCCGTGGCCGCCGAGCGCAAGGACCGTCGAGGACGGCGACGGCCGGAGATTAGGGTTTTGAATTAGGGGAGACACCAAACGGCGTCGTTTTGGTGTTTGGATGCTGACTCAACTCTCCGACGAGCCATGTCGGCGTCAAAAATTAATAAAAAAAGGCCACATCGGATTTCCGGCCAATTTCGTCGGAGTTGGCACCAAAGTGAGCATTTTTCAAATTTTTTGGCACTTAAGTGATCCGACGGAAATTTTTGGCACCAAAGTGAGCGCCGTACACAACTTATGGCACCATTAGTGTACTTATCCCCACTTATATCGCTTGCTTGATTTAACTCTCCTCCTTTTTTACGAGGAAGTCGACAGAACGAATGGGTAGCCATGTTACAGATATGTGGCAAACTTGCTACTTCCAGTACATAGAATGCTTGGAGTTTGACTCCAAACATCACCAGTGAACATCTAGAGAACTTATGCGCACAGGCCAAATTGTAAATTGAATTGGAAACGCCCTTCTTTTTGAGGTTGAAGGAGACCTTCATGAGGCGAGCACCAAAGTTCACCTTATTTGTTGACAGCAAACACTGCCGTCGGTCAATAAGGCATTTGCAAGTTTAGATCGGATGAAAAGTACACGCACGTGTCGTCCACCGTGGCAAGCGACAGGCAAGATGTGCCACAACCTTATGAATGCTTTATGGGATGTTAGAACCTCCGGCAGTAAGTAGTTCCTACGTAAAGAATGACAAGAAAAATAGTGGTCATTTTGGAAAAAAAAAAATGCATAAAGGAAGATATATTCCAGGAAATTAGAAAAAAAAATCAGAACTTACAAAGCTGACGAACAAACCTTATGTATGTACTTGTTCCCACGACACTAAGTCTCTATGATAAGTGGTCTACTACCTGGTCAATCTTGACCCCTGAGTCATTATTCTTCAAAACTGTAGTGACAGATGAAACTCACTGAGAAATTCCACCTCGGCTATACTTGTACATTGATTAGGCCATAATTTCCGGTCTATTTCCACTGCGATAAAAGCTTTGCCTTAACATGCTTGAATGTTCGCATTAACCTGGGCAAGATTGACCCAGATTGTAATCTTGGCAGCTTAACGACCAATCTCTTACTACATTATCTCAAAACAGGACTGGAATTATGCACCGCACCAATTGTTTTTTTACTTTAACATATTTCTAACAGTTTAACCCTGCAATCGTGCATTGGATCCGAACTAAAGGACTATAAGCCATCGGTATGTGCAAAAGAATAGATTGGCACTCACCATAACCACAAATTTATGTACCGAAGAATGCTAATGGCCGCGGAGCCCATGCTGATTGTTGTATATGCACAAGCTACCTTTCATATGCAATGACCATGTCCAATTCAGTGCAAAGATTTAGTTGATGGCTAAAGATCAGGGCTGTGAATTGCATAGACTTATTCGACATCTCATGGAGCAACAGTAGATCATCCACACATTGGGCATACTTTGATGTTATATTTTTGGCTGAGGAGGGTATAACCCGCACCATTTGGGAGTAGATCTACGGCAGTAGGAGGTACATTCTTTCAGGGGACATTTTCGCAAACTTGGGCGTGAGATTCTACTTCATGCTGAAACTTTTGAACCAGCTCCTGAAGCTCCAACTTTCTAACCTCAACATCCTCTTCAACAATGGGATGCTCTAAGCCAAGGTAAAATAGACCAATTGCAATCAATGCGGCTCCCAGAAAGGGCAAGAAGCAAGAAAATAGAGCAAGTACATACGGCGACTCATCTGATCTTCGAATTCCAACGACATTGATTCCAAAAGGTCCAATGATCATAGATTGGACAAGACCACACCCTCCAAAAACTCCTAGCTTGTGTGTAACGGTGAGGCTCTTATCCTAGTATTAAAAATAGAAAAATGTGAGCAAACACCTTACATATAAGAATGAGAACAAGCAATATATCATGCTTTCACGACACTTCCACCGCACTAATCCATACAAAAAAATAGACTAAAATGAGTACCAGGCATATTATATGACTAACCGCATCATTGTTTTATATATAAAGGTTCGCCAGTGGTATGACAATGTTAGTCGACATGAATGATTCTAGAAGGAGTTACAGTTAGAAAACCTCTAAGTTAGTTGTTGCAATTTCAAATGCCACTACCACCAAGTATCACAACTACTAATTGTACCCACCAATCCACAAAACTAATACTAACTTATAAATAACCGAAAATGGAGACCTTATCAGCGACATGGCTCATTAATGCTCGATACCTGCATGTCATAGCTCATAAAATTCAGAAGAGAAAAAGCTAAAATATATCGTAACTGTAGGAAAACCTGTAACCACGCACGAACTGTAATCCGCATGACATCTTGGATCGAAAAAAGCCTGCCCCGAACTGCTTCTTGTTCCTCAATCATTTCCCTTGTGCTCTTTCGTATGCTTTCCGGCAAGGTCCGTGCAACATTCCCTCTCAAGTGTTGAAGAAGCTCAAATACTATTTCCTCCCTCGCATGAAGTGAGCATTTCACTCTAATAACCTAAAACGGCGACAACCAAGCGCACTTATAGATAACGATCGTTCGGCTGGCAATTGTTCCATTAGAAGAATAGAAGTGTACCTAGGTTGATAACCTTTGGATCTGTTGATCTAAAATCATCATAAATAAATGCACGCCTTCGAGACTTCTCCTATCCATGAGGAGAAAAGGGAACGTGTTTAGCATATGTGTCATGCATATAATATGCATTAAATTACTTTTTCTTCTAACAAAAGATGGCGGCATAAGGAGCACATGTTCATAAACATGAATTGAATTTCATCAATTGCACCAAAGATATTTTTGTGGAATAATCTAGAAAAGCAACATGAAAAATGAATTAGTAGAAAACCAAGAAAATGACGGCAGATGCAATGTAATAAGTTTTCTGTTAACTAAACTAAAGCTGTGTGGAAGTATAAAAATTATATTTGATTACAGTATTGTCGAAACCCGATTAACACATGCTAATTTCCAACATTAGAAGGGTAAAACATCAAATGGGAATGAAATGATCAAGTGCATAACCTGATGTATCTCAAGTTTTGGGACTCGAAAAAGATAATAGGAGGATCTACAGTACTATAACCAGAACCTATGGAACCAAAAAACTGGGCACTCTGTTGCATGAATAGCCAAAGTAGCAAAGTCACACCTACATCGCTTGCTTGATTTAACTCTCCTCCTTTTTTACGAGGAAGTCGACAGAACGAATGGGTAGCCATGTTATAGAAATGTGGCAAACTTGCTATTTCCAGTACGTAGAATGTTTGGAGTTTGACTCCAAACATTGCCAGTGAACATCCAGAGAACTTATGCGCACAAGCCAAATTGTAAATTGAATTGGAAACGCCCTTCTTTTTTAGGTAGAAGGAGACCTTCATGAGGCGGGCATCAAAGTTCACCTTATTTGTTGACAGCAAACAATGTTGTCGGTCAATAAGGCATTTGCAAGTTTAGATTGGACGAAAAGTACACACACGTGTCGCCCACCGTGGTAAGCGACAGGCAAGATGTCCCACAACCTTATGAATGCTTTGTGGGATGTTACAACCTCCGGTAGTAAGTAGTTCCTACGTAAAGAATGACAAGAAAATTAGTGATCATTTTGGAAAAAAAAAATGCATAAAGGAAGATATATTCCGGGAAATTAAATAAATAAAAAAAACAATCAGAACTTACAAATCTTACGGACAAATCTTATGTATGTACTTGCTCCCATGACACTAAGTCTCTATCATATGTGGTCTACTACCTGGTCAATCTTGACCCTTGAGTCATTATTCTTCAAAACTTTAGTGACATATGAAACTCACTGAGTAATTGACATTCCACTTGGGCTGTACTCATACCTTGATTAGGTCATAATTTCCGGTCTATTTCCACTGCGATAAAAGCTTTGCCTTAACATGTTTGAATGTTCGCATTAACCTGGGCAAGACTGACCCAGATTGTAATCTTGGCAGCCTAACGACCAATTTTTTACTACATTATCTCAAAACAGGATTGGAAATTATGTACCGCACCAATTGTTTTTTACTTTAACATACTACTAACGATTTAACTCTGCAATTGTGCATTGGATCCGGACTAAAGGACTATAAGCCATTGGTATGTGCAAAAGAATAGATTAGCACTCACCATAACTACAAATTTATGTACCGAAGAATGCTAGAGGCCACGGAGCTCATGCTAATTTTTGTATATGTACAAGCGACCTTTCATATGCGATGACCATGTTCAACCTAGAACGAACTTCAATGCTAAAAATTTAGTTGATGGCTAAAGATCAGGGCTGTGAATTGCACGAACATATTCGACATCTCATGGAGCAGCAATAGATCATCCGCGCATTGGGCATACTTTGATGTTATGTTTTCGGCTGAGGAAGGTATAACACGCACCATTTGGAGTAGATTTGCAGCAGTAGGAGGTACATTCATTTAGGGGACATCTTCGCAAACTTGGGCGTGAGATTCTACTTCATGCTAAAAATTTTGAAGTAGCTCCCGAAACTCCAACTTTCAAACCTCAACATCCTCTTCAACAATTGCGATCAATGCGGCTCCCAGAAAGGGCAAGAAGCAAGAAAATAGAGCAAGTACATATGGCAACTCATATGATCCTGGAATTCTGCCAACATTGATTCCAAAAGGTCCAATGATGATAGATAGGACAAGACCACACCCTCCAAAAACTCCTAGCTTGTGTGTAACAGTGAGGCTCTTATCCTAGTATTAAAAATAGGAAAATGTGAGCAAACACCTTACATATGAGAATGAGAACAAGCAACATATCATACTTTCACAACACTTCCACCGCACTAATCCATACAAAAAAAAAAAAAAAGACTAAAATGAGTACCGAGCATATTATAAGACTAATTGCATCATTGTTTTATACATAAAGGTTCACCAGTGGTATGACAATGCTAGTCGACATGAATGATTTTAGAAGGAGTTACAGTTAGAAAACCTCTAAGTTAGTTGTTGCAATTTGAAATGCCACTACCACCAAGTATCACAACTACTAATCGTACCCACCAATCTACAAAACTAATGCTATCTTATAAATAACCAAAAACAGAGATTTTATCAGTGACATGGCTCATTATATTCTCGATACCTGCATGTCAAAACTCATAGAATTTAGAAGAGAAAAGATTGAAAGATACCGTAACTGTAGGAAAATCTGTAAGCATGCACGAACTCTAATCCGCATGAATCTTGGATCGAAAAAAGCCCGCCCCGGACTGCTTCTTGTTCCCCAATCATTTCCCATGTGCTATTTCGTATGCATTTCGACAAGGTCGATGCAGCATTCCCTCTCAAGTGTTGAAGAAGCTCAACTATTATTTCCTCCCAGGCATGAAGTGACCATTTCACTCTAATAACCTAAAACAGCGACAACCCAGCGCACTTATAGATAACGATCATTAGGCTAGGCATTTTTCCATTAGAAGAATAGAAGTGTACCTAGGTTGATAACCTTTGGATCTCTTGATCTAAAATCATCATAAATAAATGCACGCCTTCGAGGCTTCTCCTATTTACGAGGAGAAAAGGGAACGTGTTTAGCATATGTGTAGCCATATTACAGAAATGTGGCAAACTTGCTACTTCCAGTACATAGAATGTTTGCCGTTTGACTCCAAACATCGCCAATGAACATCCGAAGAACCCATGTGCACAAGCCAATAAATCAATTGCAGCATTCTATTTGAGGTCCAAGGAGACCTTCATGAGGCGGGCATCAAAGTTCACCTTATTTGTTGACAGCAAACACTGCTGTCGGTCAATAAGGCATTTGCAAGTTTTGATCGAACGAAAAGTACACACACGTGTCATCCACCATGGCAAGCAACAGGCAAGATGTGCCACAACCTCATGAATGCTTTGTGGGATGTTAGAACCTCCGGCAGCAAGCAGTTCCTACGTAAAGAATGACAAGAAAATTAGTGGTCCTTTTGGGAAAAAAAATTGGATAAAGGAAGATATATTCTAGGAAATTAAAAAAAAAAAAAAAAAAACAATCAGATTGTACAAATCTAACGGACAAACCTGAACTTCCAAAATACCTTAAATGTTAATAACGGCGGCAGACCCTCTGATGTGTAGTGACGCAAGTAAAAAAATTTGAGCCTACCATGACCGTAAAACAATGGGTATATCATCTTCATCGGCGCATGATGGATCACCAGCCGACTACCCTGACATCTCAAATAGAAGGCCACCAGAGACTCTAACTAGAACCTGTAAGGAAATGAAATCAAAATTAGAGTACACCATACATTTGACGCTTAGCAAATTATGTAGCAGAGAAGGTGGAAAGAAACAGCGCTTATGTATGTACTTGTTCTCATGACACTAAGTCTCTATGATATGTGATCTACTACCTAGTCAATCTTGACCCCTGCGTCATTTATTCTTCAAAATGTAGTGACGTATGAAACTCACTGAGAAATTGACATTCCACCTGGGCTGTAGTGGTACCTTGATTAGGTCATAATTTCCGGTCTATTTCCACTGCGATAAAAGCTTTGCCTTGACATGTTTGAATGCTCGCATTAACATGGGCAAGATTGACTCAGATTGTAATCTTGGCACCTAACGACCAATCTTTTACTACATTATCTCAAAACAAGACTGGAAATTCTGTACCGCACCAATTGTTTTTTTACTTTGTCATATTACTAACAATTTAACCCCGCAATCGTGCACTAGATCCGGACTAAAAGACTATGAGCCGTTGGTATGTGCAAAAGAATAGATTGGCACTCACCATAACTACAAATTTATGTACCGAAGAATGCTAGAGGCCACGGAGCTCAAGCTGATTTTTGCATATGCACAAGCGACCTTTCATATGCGATGACCATGTTCAACCAAGAACGAACTTCAGTGCAAAGATTTAGTTGATGGCTAAAGATCAAGGCTGTGAATTGCATAGACATATTCGATATCTCATGAAGCAGCAATAGATCATCCGCACATTTGGCATACTTTGATGTTATGTTTTCAGCTGAGGAGGGTTTAACCCGCACCATTTGGGAGTAGATCTGCAACAGTAGGAGGTACATTTTTTCAGGGGACATTTTCGCAAACTTTGGCGTGAGATTCCGCTTCATGCTGAAACTTATGAACCAGCTCCCGATGCTCCAACTTTCTAACCTCAACATTCTCTTCAACAATTGGGTGCTCTAAGCCAAGGTAAAAGAGACCAAGTGCGATCAATGTAGCTCCCAGAAAGGGCAGGAAGCAAGAAAATAGAGAAAGTACATATGGCGACTCATCTAATCTTGGAATTCCGCCGACATTGATTCCAAAAGGTCCAGTGATGATAGATAGGACAAGACCACACCCTCCAAAAACTCCTAGCTTGTGTGTAACAGTGAGGCTTTTATCCTAGTATTAAAAATAGGAAAATGTGAGCAAACACCTTACATATAAGAATGAGAACAAGCAACATATCATACTTTCACAACACTTCCACCGCACTAATCCATACAAAAAAAATAGACTAAAATGAGTACCGAGCATATTATAAGACTAACTGCATCATTGTTTTATATATAAAGGTTCACCAGTGATCTGACAATGCTAGTCGACATGAATGATTCTAGAAGGAGTTACAGTTAGAAAACCTCTAAGTTAGTTGTTGCAATTTCAAATGTCACTACCACCAAGTATCACAACTACTTATCGTACCTACCAATCTACAAAACTAATGCTAACTTATAAATAACCGAAAACAGAGATCTTATCAATGACATGGCTCATTATATGCTCGATACCTTCATGTCATAGCTCATAAAATTCAAAAGAGAAAAGGCTAAAAGATGTTGTAACTGTAGGAAAATCTGTAACCACCCACGAACTGTAATCCACATGACATCTTGGATCGAAAAAAGCCCACCCCGGACTGCTTCTTGTTCCTCAATCATTTCCCTTGTGCTCTTTTGTATGCTTTCCAGCAAGGTCCATGCACGCTCAGATACTATTTCCTCTCTCGCATGAAGTGACCATTTCACTCTAATAACCTAAAATGGCGACAAGCCAACACACTCCTAGAACCCATGTCCACAAGCCAATCAATCAATTGCAGCATTCTTTTTGAGGTAGAAGGAGATCAGACCTTCATGAGGCGGGCATCAAGATTCACCTTATTTGTTGACAGCAAACACTGCCATCGGTCAATAAGCATTGCAAGTATAGATCGGGCGAAAAGTATACACACGTGTCATCCATCGTGGCAAGCGACCGGCAAGATGTGCCAAAACCTCATGAATGCTTTGTGGGATGTTAGAACCTCCAGCAACAAGCGGTTCCTTACATAAAGAATGACAAGAAAACTAGTGGTGCTTTTGGGGAAAAAAATGCTTAATGGAAGATATATTCCAGAAAAGAAAGAAAATAAAAACAAAACTTACAAATCTGACGGACAAACTTGAACTTCCAAAACACCTAAGATGTTAATAACGGTGGCAGAACCTCTGATGTGCAGTGACGCAAGTTAAAAAAATTTTAGCTTGCCATGACCGTAAAACAATGGGTATATCATCTTCATCAGTGCATGATGGATCACGAGCCGACTACCCCGACATCTCAAATGGAAGGCCACCAGCAACTCTAGCTGGAACCTGTAAGGAAATGAATTCAAAATTAGAGCACACCATACATTTGAGGCTTCCCAAATTATGTAGCAAAGAAGGTGGAAAGAAACAACGAGTCTGTATGTACTTGTTCCCATGACACTAAGTCTTTATGATCAGTGGTCTACTACCTGGTCAATCTTGACCCGAGTCATTATTCTTCAAAATTGTAGTGACATATGAAACTCATTGAGAAATTGACATTCCACCTAGGCTGTACTAAAACCTTGATGAGATCAGAATTTCCAGTCTCTTTCTACTACGATAGAAACTTTGCCTTTAACATGTTTGAGTGTTCACACTAACCTAGGCAAGACTGACCCCGATTATAATCTTGGCAGCCTAACGACCAATCTTTTACTACATTATCTCAAAACAAGATCGGAAATTCTGTACCACACCAATTTTTTTGTACTTGCTCATTCCACAAGGATCTATTAGAGGTGGAAAATAGGTTTACTAGACTCTTGTGGCATTGGATTGTCTATTTGGTGATTATAGTAGACTGGCATTTACAGCTATCTTCTTCCTGCTTACACTCACAGCAATGTCAGCAGCAAACTGAGCACCAAGAGAACAAACTACGATGAAGAAAGGGATACTTGAACAGAAAAGGAAGTTTACTGGCTCAGATGTTCAGTCACAGGTGTATCACGGACCTAAGAAAGATGTCCATTCGGTGACTCTTTGTCGAGAGGGTCGAAAGGCAGGAAAACCAAGAGTATGAAAGGCATTGAGCCAAGTCAAATGCAAGTAAAACCCATCTTAAATCAATCTAATTTGAGAGACAGTAAGCAGACATCTTAAGAATATCGGAACTTCAAACGAAAATAATCTCTTTTAATTTATAAAAACCGGCCACGAAAGGATATGTCGACCATTACACATTTTGATTGCCTCATAGAGTAGGTGCTTCGTTCGTTCACTCATCAGCCTACTTTCATCGCGCAGAGAAATACTTATGGCAGGATGTAGCCACTGTGCATTGCTCAACCCTGATTGGACGAATGGGTGATCTGCCGCTACATGGCACCACCAAGTGGGGCCCACTGGCCGCTCCTAGCATGGAGTTGCTGTGTTCGCAATTGCGACATCATCCTCGCTATCCCAAAAGTCAATGAGTTGGTGTATTCTAAGCCAGCCAATTGGCACCCGATGACCCCCTCGAAATTCTTCTAGAGCATGGCCGCGGCACTGTTTCCGTCATCCTGGCCGTGGCATGCAACACTGTGTTGACATCCAGACTCGCGCTCCTTCGTTCTCCTCCTGCCCGTCTAAACTCCAAGGCACAAACGAGCCCATCGGTCCAGAGATCCTCGCCCAGCATGCTGCCTTCGCCAGCACGAATTCCCGCAAAGCCGGGGGCGATTCTTCAATTCAAAGATCGAATATCAGTTCTCACCATCGCGTAATGGCGAACAGGCTATTGTGCAAGCGTCGTAGAAAAGGCATGCGCGCCAGATTGGGTTTCCTAGAATTAGTTCATGGCGCGATCCTTCCAAATCCAGGTAATGCGGCCAACGCGAAGTCCAAGCCCGGCTGTTCCAGGCCAGCAGAGTCGACACCGACACAATCAAAACAAAAGAAAATAAAAACAACGAAACTTAAAAGGCACGATATACGAAATCTCTGGCATCCGTCGAGGTCATGGAGAAGCTTTAGCTCTATAAGGAGAGGATCGGGAAAATTTAACCGGAAAGAGGAAGAGCGAAGAAGAGGGACGGAGCGAAGCTGCGGGGAGAACGGGAGGCCTTGAAGAATGAGGAGGAGAGTCGCCGCCGTAGCAACGCGGTGGCATTCGAGACGAGCACTGCTCCGAGGATCTGGAGAAATGGATCGCCTCGGTTCGGCGGGGGTGATGGCGTGGAGAACCGGCAGGCGCTCGCCGTCTGGAGCGCCCGAACTGAATTTTACACGCCTCCTCGTGCGGGCAAAATCGAGCACTTTGGCAGGTTCGCAATATTTGCATCTCCAAAACTCCATTTGATAACGTTCCAATTTTTCAGTCGTTTTGTTAATTAATATCTATTCTACAATTAGACAAACAGGACGGGAACATATGGCTCATTAAATTTAAACTAAAAAAAAAATTAATCTTTTTTATTATTTCATTTATTAGCAAAGTATTCATTTTAATTAGGAATTTTCAAAGTGAAACTAGGAGACGAAAAAACACTAATCTACTCAATTAAGAAGTCTAATACCAATCCACTCAATTAACAAGTCTAAGAAGATTCTATATCTTTTTATCCTTTTTGTCATTTTATTTATCTATTCGACATTTCAGTTACACATCTTGCATTTTGTCGAGAAGAGAAGAATACGAAACCGTCAAGAAATGCCAAATACCATAATCTTCATAGAATTTGTTGATGCCCAATACCATAATCCTCATAAAATTTGTTGAAAATGGCTGAAGTAAATTCTCCGCAACAATCAGTCCTCGTAGCTTTGATGAAATAGCTGCTCTCATTCTCAGTCAGCTTCTTGAGTTGTTTAAAAGTCCAAAGATGAATGACGAAGCTCAAATTGTGTAACCGTTTTGGAAATACGGATGATGATGCCCCAATTCTGTTTCCTGCTTTATGAAATTTATGCTGTGCATTATTTGGTATGAAATTGACAAGAAAATAGAATTCTTTATCCCATGTTTTGCTGCCACTTTGCCCCTCCTACCCTGTTAATATTCTACATTTCAAGCACTATAAAGTGGTAATCAGGATAAATCAAATGGCCCAACAGTAGCAGAAATAGATGCACCTGCCTAGTTCGTGTGTAAGGAAGATATTAAATCTAGAAAATTTAACTTGGACTTTCTCCATCCGATTCTAATTATTGCACGGTGTCTCAATTCTCTCTCATGGGACAGGCATCGCAATTTGGTTTGCTTTTCGTACAGAGGACCTACATTAATCTCACACTATTCATCACTCTCAACTGCCATCAGTACACTAGGAGAATACAGTAGTCATGGAATTAGTTTTAAAAAAAGAAGCATCTGCAATTCTCCTCTCATGGCACAGGCATTGCAATGGACTTCAAATATCGAGAGTAAGCGCCTCAAGAAGTAAAATTGCGAATCACTTACACTCTTCAGAATGGAATTTTCTGGAGTAAAGCCGATAGCCTGTTAGAGTGAATCCAAATTCCGAATAGCCATTACAGCGAACCTAGCGATTAGACTAGGGGATAGGAAAAGACATAACTTGAGCTGTACATTTAGCATGCAGAAATAAGCTCTGTAATAGAAACACATTATCCCGATGCTCATAAAAAATGGCCGCATCGCGGTATAGAAAAGAAGAAGAAAGAATGTATCTGGGTAATGAAAGCCAGAAGAAATCCAGTGCAACTTGCGGTGCAGATGTAAAGTACATGAGAAAATAGTACGACAGAATTGACAGAAACATGCTCAAGAACACCAAATTAAAGCCAGCAAAGCATAGCAGAGGGAGACGACCGACGACACATGGAGCCACCTTTGAGATCACATTAGAACGAGTTTTTTAAGATACGGAGTCAACATTATCGGCCCTATCAAACCAGTGGCCTTCGAACTCTTATGAAGAAAAATGCCCCCTTGGATGCCGTTATTGAAATCCAGCATTCCTTTTATCAACAAGTGAGGCATTGGAATTTAACTGTCTAAAATGTTCGGTCGAAGCCGGATCACTAGGTTTCTCATTCCTACTTGGTATAGTACTAGCACATCATTAAATAATATGGGAGACCGAAAGTGATTTGGTCTTTTCTCAGTATTAACATACCAAAGATGACCATGAGCACACATCTTCACATCTGTGCCTCCTCTGTATGCTAGAGGACACTATTCAAAAGCTAATGCCCTTCTGAAGTAGGGTAAGTGGCTTCATCCTACGTAGTTCATTTGTCAGTACAGATTGCTCAATCATCTTGAACATAAAGTCGATAAAGAAGCAAAACGAATGGCGTCACCCTTTAGCATGGGAAGGACCGGAAGTTCCACAAAATTTTCCCATGGGGATGTTAACAGCCAAAACAGAACATAAGCCTTGGACGTACTATCATCAGCAAATTTTTACTCAGAAAATAGATGTCTTAGACTTTACTCAGAATTTATTTACAGAACTCCTGGTAAACCTCCTCCTCCTCCTCCTCCTCCTCCTACATTGAAGACTCTTCATGCTCCTGGCCCAAATCCTAGCACAGATGAAACATTACATTTAGCCATTTATCCGAGATTTCTTTAAAAGGAACAATAAGAAAATTTACCTTCATCAATTTCAAATAAACTTGGATACATTGTCCGAATTCCAAATTCCTTTGCACGACTTTCTCGTCGTACCACTCTTTCTCCTGTGTGAAGAGAGGGAGGGCCGAATCAGAATGCATCTATTTGTGGAGCTAGGAGCTAATGATGCGTATCTTACCTCCGAGAACCGACCATTTCTCACTTGCAGATTTTTTCACCATTTTTTTCACCATAGTTGCAGATTTTTTCACCATTTTTTTCACCATAGACTTGCACTGCTTGGTCCTCTTGAATTCATCCCTGTCATGCATTAAGTGTTAAGAACAACCGCGACTAACAATTAAAACGAAAAAAAATCTACTTCATATAGCGCACTCACACGAAAATGTCAAATGCGAATTCTCGATTCGGATTCCAATCGCTCCCAGAGCTTCCATGGCCGCCAGAGCTGCTAGAGCTCCCAGCGCCCCAAAAGGGGCCAGAGCAACTAGAGCTCCCAGAGCCCCCAGAGGGGCCAGAGCTGCTAGAGCGGCCAGAGCTCCCAGAGCCCCAAGAGGGGCCAGAGCTACTAGAGCTCCCAGATCTCCCAGAGCCCCCAGTGCCCCCAGTGCCCCCAGTGCCGCCGCTGCTGCCGCCGCCAGAGCGCTTTGAGGTCTTAAACATTCTATACAGCCAAACCAAATGCAGAAAGGAATCTATCTCAGCAACATTGCGGCAATTCAATAAAACCGTCATCCATTCCCGATACAGAAGAAAGAGTTCGCTAATTGAGACCCTAGGGTTCATTCCCGCCAGAGCGCTTTGAGGTCTTACACATTCTATACAGCCAAGCCAAATGCAGAAAGGAATCTATCTCAGCAACATCGCGGCGATTCCATAAAACCGTCATCCATTCCCGATACAGAAGAAAGAGTTCGCTAATCGAGACCCTAGGGGTTCATTCAACCGATCGAAGAAGAGAGGGATCGCGAATCGGGACTTTAGGTTCGAGACTTACCCCGAACGAGCCACTGGCCTCAGCACAGGACGAATCGCTGGGCGCATCTTGGCAGTCATGGCCAGGCTCTTGGAAAGCTTCATCGTCGACAGAGAGAGAGAGCTCGTCCGAAGAGGAGAGGAGGCGAGAGGGGAGAGCTCGGAGGCGCGAGAGAAGAGGGCTCGGGAGAGCGACCCTAATCGCTATCCCTTTTATTAATTTTTCTTTTTATATCTTTTCTTTTTTTCCTTCCCTCCGCCAAAAATCCGTTAAACTTACGAAATTAACTTATCATTCATGTATTATTTCACTGAGATCCAATCCAAATCACAATATCATTTTCTTGTTCTTGAATGAGCCTTTTTGCAATTATTTTAGGCTTATGGTCTACTCCGAGTAGAAAAAATCTACCCGATTTTTATTTTCACATATAGGAAAAATGACACTAATACTACGCCTTTTTTTTCTGCGATTTACTTCTTCTTTATTTCAATTCAATCCATCTCTTCTCCTAACGCCAAATGTTCGACATATTTATCGTATTACTCGCTTGATTAAAAGTTTAAGATCACTCTCTTATTGTATATTTAAAAATATAATATATGATCTATAATATAAGTAGTATTAATCATAAATATATTACCATTCTCAAGAGACGGCCAACTGTACATAATTTTGTGTTGCGCAATGAAAATGCTATTGCTAGTTATTTTCATTTAATCTAGCCGTAGATGAGTTCTTTGTTGGCTCCTGGTGCTGTAAGTTCCTCTGTGCTTAATTTCATTTTTTCCTCCTCACTTTTAATAGATATCCAAGAAATAGAGAGGAACTTACAGCACCATGCTGGTCAAGCATTCTGTATGTAACTTTCTAATTGACGACATAATTGTTTTCAATTAATATTATTATGGTCCTCCTTTTTCCCCGTTATCGTCTTCTCAATCTTTCCATTTAACAAAGTCTTTTTTTTTTTTTTCTTTTTAACATATAATCAATGACCATATAGATTCTAAACTCAGATTTTGCCGGAAGCCTGGAAAAGTAAAAGGAAAATGACACAAATAGTCCCTTAACTTTGGCTCAATGTTTTATGTAATCCCTTATTTTAACCCAATGAGTAATATCGTCTCTGAATTTTCAATTTGTTCAACATAATCCTCGAACTTTCGATACGTGGTCCTTAGACTATATGTAAATGTTCAATGTTGTTCCCGCACTTAAATTAATGGAATGATAACATAGAACATTTTCATTCAATTTAAGAACCAAGCTAAATATATACAAAATGTCTAAAGACTATTAAATATATTAAAAATTTAAGAATGGCATTACATATTGGAATAAAGGAAAAGAGAAGCTCGTTTCTTGGTTCTTTTATATCTATCGGTTGCACAAATGTGGAGAAGAGAAGCTTGGCTTTTCCGCTCTTCTATTCAGCTAGAGGGGCTGATTTGGGCCTTTGATGGGCCCAATAAGCTCTCTCTAGCGTCTCTTTTGGGCCTCTTATTTTGCTAATGAATTTTTCTAAAATAGAAAATTGCAACACGCGCCATTCGAGTCATTGCTAATGTAAAAGGATCTTGCTTGGGACTTCGCTAAGGATGATAGCAGTACATGCTTCCTGAAGCTTTAGCAGGGCTAGGGACTAATCTTCCAAAATCTCAAGGAAGTTCAACTCGTCAAGCTGATCAGAATCTCCTAAGGCGTCAGTTCTGAAATTTTCTTCCGAATCTTTTGGTTCCAATGATGTCTATTGTTCTAATGTTTACCCAATAGCAGCAATGTGTTGATAGTTGTCTAGATAATGACAGGAGTTACTAGTCAACTTAGCAAAGTTTCAGGAAATAAAAAAAAAAAGGAAATTGCACAAATCTAGCAGAGGTTCACAGACCAAGCAGAAACAATTACCCGATGGATCCGTCGTTATCAAGGTCTGCAGCATCTAGATCCCAGGGGTCGTCTTCTTCTGCAGAACCCATTTCGCGATTCTACGATTCCTCTTGTCGATCCTCAGGCAACTGCCAATGTGCTTATCACCAGCCAAATTATGGCGAAACGTCTTCCTGCCAAGGCCGTGAATGCGTAGACCCCATAACTGGCTGTCGGATGTAACAGACAGATAAAAACTGTACCCAGCTCAAGTCCTCCATGAAATGCTCGACGATAGTCCCTATAGCTGTGCAACTAATCACAACCGCCAAAGCCACGCACACTTTCGTCCTAATTCTCATCCTTCCCTTCTCTCTGTCGATCATATAAGTCCTGACCATCCCATTTTACTTGTTTTGACCCGCAGTGCTCAGCAAAACCGCCTCTTGCCAGTCGCAGATGTAGGTGACCATGCCGTTAAGCAGGATCCCGACAAATCCAAAGCCCACCAGCATGAAAGCACAACTGAACAGCTTTGTGAACGCCGTGTCAGGGACGACATGGCCAAAGCCAGTCGTGCAAAGAGTGACCACGGTGAAGTACAGAGGTTCGACCGGGTTGAACGTGGGTGTGCCTTTGAAACTCCCGCTCGTCAAGTATACCACAACGCCCGCTGGACAAACAGAGGGGTCCATTTAAGGGACGGCCAGGAGTCCTCCCCGTCGATGGTGCTCTCCTTGTGAAAGGTGAGTTCGGAAGGAGCCAAGTGGGAGTGGTGGGCGAGTCGTCTCTTCTTGGTCAAGTTGGCGATGAGATTCACAAAGGGAGAAGAGTGCCGCGTCGTGATTATGGGGATGATAGCATCGTTGGTTATGAGGTGCGGGGCGGATTGCCGCCTTGGCATGGTGCCGAGGCCGCTGAGGTTGAGATCAAGGAAAACCTAAGGGAAATCTCTCCTGACCGTCGACATCTCTGTGAGTCCCGGTGTGCGGAGGAGAGGTTCATCATCCATGGCGAATCTGCATCATAAAACTCCCAGCAACCGTAGGTGTTTCAGAGGATTTTTCTATGTCCTCTTTGGATAAAAAACGAGTGATGAAAAGCCAACTGCAAGTCAATTTATTGCGGAGCAGAAGCATGGTTTTGAGAGGTAGTTGGGCTGAAAGTCAGATCAGGAGACGCCCCAGAAAGGATCACGCTTTAAACTTCCCCACCTGTCACATTGGCTTCTAACTTCCCAGGCTCGTGCTTCTGCATCGTATCTGCCCTGAAAGAGGCAGTTTTCAACCGTTAGCTCTTCACCGAATTAAGAGTCGAATTGGGCAACCTCTGTTTTAGATGCTTGATGGACAAGGATGGTTCTTTTGAGTCCTGGCAATTGTGTCGCAAATTCTGTGCGCAAATTGATGCATGAAAGAGAGCGAGAAGCTTAGAACCATGTATGCAAGTTAAATCTGGCGGACATTGGACACGGCGGATAGCACATCATGTTTTCTCATATCGAGAGTAGTCAGTTGTTTTGCATCACGAGGGAGTCGAAGCAGTACAGAAGCCTCGTTGCACATGGATTTACATGTACTGAAGGCTCGGACCCAATTGGAAATATCGGAAAAATTGCAGATGCTGAAAGCAGGCAAATCTGAGAAAAAATTGAACTGAACAACTTCTCCAGTTACATTTTCCTCTGCCGTTACTGAAAAGTTAAAAAACTGCATTAGCGTTTTCAGTACAAATGCATTAAGGGGCCAGGTCTTGAGATCTTTGGTCAGGCTCGTCATTTTGTTTGGTCTGACTGAGTCACATCTTGGGTTTGGGTCTGGACCTCCGCAGAAAGGGTCAGATAATTTTCGTTGACCGGCGGGAACTGCCAACGTTAAAGGGTTCGTTATTGCCGGAGTTAACTCCGGCATCGACACACAGATCAAGCGATTTCTACCATGCCCCTGGACAAACAGTATTTGGTCTACCAAGAATCGATGCTCCGCTTGCAGATCTGAGAGAAAACAGAGCAAACTCACCTGACTTGGAGGTTCTCGCCTCACTCCTCTGGCAAATATGGAAAGCGCGCAATCACTTTGTCTTCAGAAATCAGCGTCCAGATCCTGCAACGATAGTGGACGCAGCACTAGTAAACGCAAGAATCTCGTGCTTCTGGGGTCTGCAGTATTGGAAAACCCAGCATATACTTACTGGATCGAACCTGGTTTGGAGTCCACCGGAGCTCGGAACACTGAAAGTACATGTTGATGGGGCCTTTCCGACGGGAAGAGAAGACAGCGCGGTGGCTCGCGTCTGCCGAGACCACTTGGGAAGACTCATCGACGGTTTCTCCAGCGGCGTTCATGCTGCTTCAGCTTTGCAAGTGGAGGTGGTGCAGGCGTTTAACTCTTATTACCCTAGAACACCTTTTGCAGATAGGGAAAGAGAAAGCAAATTTAGTGCTGTCTGACACTAGCTGCTGCAGTGCAGAGTCAAAGTTTGACTCTTTCGGAGATCGCGTCTTAACTGGCTGAGTGCACTGAACTGATCCCACCATTCTCAAAGCTCCGGATTCGACACTGCAGGAGAGAAGCCAATTTTATTGCGGACTGGGCCGCCAAAGCCCAATGACGCAAAGCCCTTTTAGAACTACGTTACGTACTGAAGCCCCGGTGCACGTTTGATTTTCCAAGATGAATGAATCTACTCCTTTTAGACCAAAAAAAAAAAAAAAAATGGGACTCCGGCATCAACACTCGACTGTCAAACACGCTATTCCTCCGCCATTCACGTGTTGGAAATTCTAAATGCCCAGCTTTTATTTTTCTTTCAGCTCCATTTGCCATTTGGTTTCATTTTCTTCTGTAATGAGTAGCTTTTAAAGTGACTGCTTGATGATGATATTGCTCATCGAATTGACTTTTTTTTCTCTCTTTTTTTCTTTTTCTTTTTATTTTTTGTTGCATTTTTAGTCCCTATGTATCCCGAGAGCCTAATATGAATCTTTCTAGATATAATTATCAATTTAATAATAAATTTATTGTACGGATCAATCTTAGACCTTTCAATTTTATTAATAAAGTCCCTAAACATTTGTGCAAAAATTTCCACATGGTCCCTCCGACTAATTTCCGCCAAAATCCACTCATGCGATGGTGTCGAATCATTATCAACCACCCGACGTAACGCCCTGCTCATGAATTGCAATATCAGTGTTTTCTAGCGTTAATCGAGTCGAAGCATTACACTGAAATTCTACATAAAAAAATAAGACTAATGTTGAAAAAATTTAAAATGGAAGTGATGTTTATATAATAAGTTTATGGCTGAACTAATAATTATTTAAAATTTTCTCTTTATTAATTTTTGTTCAACCTCACTAGGGTCCCGATTTAATGACTGCTACCTTAAGTTTGGACATTGGAGTGGAGAAGTGGGATAAGTTCATATTGAATGCTTGGCCGATAATGATAATTTTAAAAAAAAAAAAACATAAAACAAAACCAAGTCTTTCCCTTTTCTACCAAGGTTTCGTTTAAAACAACATTTTTCCTGAAAATTTCCAAAAGCCCTTTTTAGGAAAATGTCATTATTTTCCAATGTTCATCTAACACATGAAAGTATTTTTCACTGTTCGAGAGGGAAATTTTTTTCTCTATGCACCTTTTTTTTTTTAATAAATTTGTTATCATGTTATTTTCTAAAATCAATTTTTAAGTTATTTTTTAAATTGATTTTTTTAAAATAATTTTTCTTTTTCTTTTTTCTTTTTTGGCCAGTTGCCGGCCCTAGAAATGGCCTACGGCTGGCCAAAGGCCAGCTTCTGCTGGCACACTGGCCTCTAGCCTTAGTAGATTATTGAGCCAGAGGCTCACGCTCACAGCTAGTTCGCCAATCTAGCTAGCAGCGAGCAGCGTGCCTTGAACTCACCACTCGCCAAAGCTCGGCAAGTGTGAAGGCCTAAGAGCAAGGGCGAGCCTCGAGCTCGCCGACCTTTGGCCTCTAGGCTTGCCAAATGGGCAAGCTAGAGGCTCATGCTTGCTGGTTCGCCGATCTAGCTAGTGGCGAGCCTCGGATCGCCTATTGTTTCGCTTTCAAGTCTGCATATACTATCTAACAGCTATAGAAACAAAAGACAAGAACTCAAAGAGAAAACAAAGTCGGATAAATTTCCAAACTTCTTCACAATCAAGCATAATCTCGGATCTTTGAAACAGTCTTCATTTGTGGTTCGTCTCGATCATGATCCCGGCATAACAAAATAAATTGAAGTCGAACCGGAAGCAAGAACCTCTTCATATTATAAAAGATGAAAAAATGGTGAGTATTGGAGAACATGAAATATCTGATTATTCTAAGTTGTTTGACAAGCTGGTTGGCTTAGCACCAAGAGCAAGATGATGAAGCCATGGCGCTGCAGACATCTATATTTCACTTGGAAGCATTGAGAATGATCAGTTTGTATAAATTTTCAATGCAACTAAGGATTGTCGTAACAGCATAGAGAACATTCACGGGTTCAACCACTGGGATTGAAGAATTGTACTTTAACATACTACTAACGGTTTAACCCTGCAATCGTGCATTGGACCCGGACTAAAGGACTATAAGCTGTTCGTATGTGCAAAAGAATAGATTGGCACTCACCATAACTACAAATTTATGTACCGAAGAATGCTAATGGCCGTAGAGCTCATGCTGATTTTTGTATATGCACAAGCAACCTTTCATATGTGATGACCATGTCCAATCCAATGCAAAGATTTAGTTGATGGCTAAAGATCAGGGCTGTGAATTGCATAGAAATATTTGATATCTCATGGAGCAGCAGTAGATCATCCACACATTGGGCATACTTTGATGCTATATTTTCGGCCGAATAGGGTATAACCCGCACCATTTAGGAGTAAATCTACAGCAGTATGAGGTACATTCTTTCAGGGGACATTTTCGCAAACTTGGGTGTGAGATTTTGCTTCATGTTGAAACTTTTGAACCAGCTCCTGAAGCTCCAACTTTCTGACCTCAACATCCTCTTCAACAATGGGATGCTCTAAGCCAAGGTAAAAGAGACCAATTGCAATCAATGCGGCTCCCAGAAAGGGCAAGAAGCAAGAAAATGGAGCAAGTACATACGGCGACTCATCTGATCTTCGAATTCCACCGACATTGATTCCAAAAGGTCCAGCGATGATAGATAAGGCTGTCAGTTCCCGAACCAAAAACTGAACTGAACCGAACCGAACCGAAAAATTCGGTTTTTTCGGTTCGGTTTTCATTCGGTTCGGTTTTCATTAAAAACCGAAAATTTTCGGTTCGGTTCGGTTTTTATCAGTTAACCGAACCGAACCGAACCAACAAATACAAATAAAGAAATAAAAGTGGAGAAATCTAAGTTTAACGAAAAAAAAAACAAAAAACAAAAAAAAAAAAAAAAAAAAACAAAAACCGAAAACCAAAGGCTAAAAACCGAAAACCGAAAAACCGAAAAACCGAACCGAACCGAAATTTCGGTTCGGTTCGTATTTGGTTCGGTTCGGTTTCGGTTTCGGTTCGGAAGATTTTTCTAATCAGTTCGGTTCGGTTCGGTTTTTTTGAAAACCGAACCGAACCGTTTACACCCCTAATAGATACGACAAGACCACACCCTCTAAAAACTACTAGCTTGTGTGTAACAGTGAGGCTCTTATCCTAGTATTAAAAATAGAAAAATGTGAGCAAACACCTTACATATAAAAATGAGAACAAGCAATATAGCATACTTTCACGACACTTCCACCGCACTAATCCATACAAAAAAAAAAAAAGACTAAAATGAGTACCGGGCATATTATATGAGTAACCGCATCATTGTTTTATATATAAAGGTTCACCGGTATATGACAATGCTAGTCGACATGAATGATTATAGAAGGAGTTACAGTTAGAAAACGGTAAAAGAACCTTTCAAGTGCCATAACTTGGCAAAAATGAACACTTAAGTGTCATAACTTACGAAAGGTATACTTAAGCATCACATTTTAAGAAAAGTGGGACACTTGAGTGCCATCTCCGGCGAAGTTGGCCGGAAATCATACGTGGCATTAAAATATTAATATTTCTTGCTAATGTGTCTCGCCGGAGAGCTGAGTCAGCTTGAATTCACCCCAAATGACGTCGTTTTGAGTGTTCGCCAAACTAGAACTCTTAAATCAGCAAAAACGACGTCGTTCGGCATAAATTGAATTTTAATATAATATAAAAATTATTTAAATTAAATTTAAAAATAAATTTATTTAAAACATTTTAAAAAATAAATTTACAAAATTTACAAAAAATTTAAAAAATTTACAAAAATATTTTAGCCCTTAGCCGCCTCCGTTTTAATTTTTTAAAATTTTTTGTCAATTTTTTCATTTTTTTAATTTTTTAATTTTATTTTTAAATATTTTCAGTAAATTTAGTTTTAAATTAAATTTAATTAATTTTCATATTAAATTTTTACCAAGAAAATGACGACAGATGCAATGTAATAAGTTTTCTGTTAACTAAACTAAAGGATTGTGGAAGTATAAAAATTATATTTGATTACAAGATCTTGTCAAAACCCGATTAACACATGCTAATTTCCAACATTAGAAGGGTAAAACATCAAATGGGAATGATTTTCACCAAAAAAAAAAAAAAAAAAAAAAAAACATCAAATGGGAATGAAATGATCAAGTGCATAACCTGATGTATCTCAAGTTTTGGGACTCGAAAAAGATAATAGGAGGATCTACAGTACTATAACCAAAACCTATGGAACCAAAAAACTGGGCACTCTGTTGCATGAATAGCCAAAGTAGCAAAGTCACACCTACATCGCTTGCTTGATTTAACTCTCCTCCTTTTTTATGAGGAAGTCGACAGAACGAATGGGTAGCCATGTTATAGAAATGTGGCAAACTTGCTACTTCCAGTACGTAGAATGTTTGGAAGTAGCAAGTTTGGAGTTTGACTCCAAACATTGCCAGTGAACATCCAGAGAACTTATGCGCACAAGCCAAATTGTAAATTGAATTGGAAACGCCCTTCTTTTTTAGGTAGAAGGAGACCTTCATGAGGCGGGCATCAAAGTTCACCTTATTTGTTGACAGCAAACAATGTTGTCGGTCAATAAGGCATTTGCAAGTTTAGATTGGACGAAAAGTTCACCTTATGTACCGAAGAATGCTAATGGCCACGGAGCTCATGTTGATTGTTGTATATGCACAAGCGACCTTTCATATGCAATGACCATGTCCAATTCAGTGCAAAGATTTAGTTGATGGCTAAAGATTAAGGCTGTGAATTGCATAGACTTACTCGACATCTCATGGAGCAGCAATAGATCATCCGCACATTGGACATACTTTGATGTTATGTTTTCAGCTGAGGAGGGTTTAACCCGCACCATTTGGGAGTAGATGCAGCAGTAGGAGGTAAATTTTTCGGGGACATTTTCGCAAACTTTGGCGTGAGATTTCGCTTCATGTTGAAACTTTTGAACCAGCTCCTAATGCTCCAACTTTCTAACCTCAACATCCTCTTCAACAATGGGATGCTCTAAGCCAAGGTAAAAGAGACCAATTGCGATCAATGCAGCTCCTAGAAAGGGCAGGAAGCAAGAAAATAGAGCAAGTATATACGGCGACTCATCTGATCCTGAAATTCCGCCGACATTGATTCCAAAAGGTCCAATAATGATAGATAGAACAAGACCACACCCTCCAAAAACTCCTAGCTTGTGTGTAACAGTGAGGCTTTTATCCTAGTATTAAAAGTAGGAAAATGTGAGCAAACACCTTACATGTAAGAATGAGAACAAGCAACATATCACACTTTCACAATACTTCCACCGCACTAATCCATACAAAAAAAAAAAAAAAAAATAGACTAAGATGAGTACCGAGCATATTATAAGACTAACTGCATCATTGTTTTATATATAAAGGTTCACCAGTGGTATGACAATGCTAGTCAACATGAATAATTCTAGAAGGAGTTACAGTTAGAAAACATCTAAGTTAGTTGTTGCAATTTCAAATGTCACTACCACCAAGTATCACAACTACTAATTGTACCCACCAATCTACAAAACTAATGATAACTTATAAATAACCAAAAACAGAGATCTTATCAATGACATGGCTCATTATATGCTCGATACCTACATGTCATAGCTCATAAAATTCAGAAGAGAAAAGGCTAAAAGATGTTGTAACTATAGGAAAATCTATAACCACTCACGAACGTAATCCGCATGACATCTTGGATAGAAAAAAGCCCGCCCCGGACTGCTTCTTGTTCCTCAATCATTTCCCTTGTCCTCTTTTGTGCGCTTTCTAGCAAGGTCCATGCACACTCAAATACTATTTCCTCTCTCGCATGAAGTGACCATTTCACTCTAATAACCTAAAACGGCGACAAGCCAACACACTCCTAGAACCCATGTCCACAAGCCAATCAATCAATTGTAGCATTCTTTTTGAGGTAGATAGAGATCGAACCTTCATGAGGCGGGCATCAAGATTCGCATTATTTGTTGACAGCAAACACTGCCATCAGTCAATAAGGCATTGCAAGTATAGATCGGGCGAAAAGTATACACATGTGTCATCCATAGTGGCAAGCGACGGGCTAGATGTGCCAAAACCTCATGAATGCTTTGTGGGATGTTAGAACCTCCAGCAGCAAGCGGTTCCTACGTAAAGAATGACAAGAAAACTAGTGGTGCTTTTGGAAAAAAAAATGCTTAATGGAAGATATATTCCAGAAAAGAAAGAAAATAAAAACAGACTTCAAATCTGACGGACAAACTTGAACTTCCAAAACACCTAAGATGTTAATAACGGCAACAGACCCTCTAAAGATTTTTCTACAAACCGAAATTTTTGGCGGAAAAGCAAAGTAAGGTCGTTTTTGTTCGAGATTGTCAGAGGGCCGTTTTTAATCGAATCTTTGGGAAGCAAGTGGGATCATTTGATGGGGAAAAGTCATAAGAAGGTTGAGGACACATGGGTTAATTTAATTGAGCTTCAATTGGATGGAATTGATTGAGAATTGATTGAATTAAGTGTACAAGATTTCATGCCACAGCGGAGGATGGAATTAGACCCATTGAAGATTGTTGTGGGAGGTTTGAAGTTAGTGGAATGTGATGTCACCTTATTTGGAGCCAAGTGATGAGAGCTTGACAAGTGGAGGGTGGAGATTTAATCTCAAAAAGGGCACCAATCAACATCATCTTCAAGCTTGGGAAGAGAGAGAGAGGAAAGAGAGGAGGAGGGAGTGCGATCGGAACAGGCCAGCCCGCACGCCGCACGCCGCACGCCCCTTCGCCGCTCGCTCGGTCACTCAACGCCGCCACCCGTCGTCGGCGCCGGCGCCACCCATCCGGGCGTGCCGCTCCTCCTTCGCTCGCACGACTAACTAGCCCGCATGCAGCTCCGCCCTGCTCGTGTGACCCCGAGCCTCCCGCACCTCTGTCTAGCTACTGCTCCTTGTCGCTAGCCACCACCGGAGACCCGTCGGAGCCACCGTTTACTCCGCCCAAGCTGCCGTCCTCCTCCTCTGCCCATTCCGACTCGAACCAGCCACCGTCTCCCCCTCCATCGGCCCCTAATCAAAGCATCTAGAAAAATGGGTATGGCGGTGGCTATTTGGCCCGTTTTGGCCAACTTCCCAACCCGGAAGCTAGGCCCGTCTTGGAGTGAATCGATCCCCTCAGCATCCCCGTCGATTTGAGGCGCTCGGATCGTTAATCGGGTGTGTTTAACTCACTAATTCCCGCTTAATAGGTTAATCATGTTTAAGAGGTGTTTAGATTAAACTAAGTAGGTTTAGGTGATTAGATTAATTTATTTAAATGTTAAGTGGATTAAGGGATGTGATTAGTTTAGTGGATAATTAATTAAGGCTAAGTAAATGTTTAGATTAAAGTAATCTTGTTTAAGCCTTAATTAATTATTTTCAATTAATTAATTAATTCGAATTTATAATATTATTTTTATATTGTATTATTATAATATAATATTATTTTATTTAATTTTCGGAATAAATTTTATTATTTATTATTTTCCGGAAATTTTGATCGGGATAGCCGGTGACCGGAATTTTATGCTGATGATCTTGGTGAAGTCCGTTTATTTAAGTGAGCTCTAATTTGAGCTAAATTGAATTTATTTTAATTAATTATTAATTTTCGAAATTAATTAATTAATTAATTAATTTTAGGAAATTAAGATTGAGATGGCGGACAATCGAAATTCCGTGCGATTGTCATGGTGCAGTCCGTTTATTTATTTGAGCGTTAATTTGTGCTGAATTGAATTAATTGTGAATTTAGGATTTATTCCTAAATTATCTGATTTTGGTTATTAATGGAAAAATAACGGGGCGTCGGTTTACAGCGCCAAAAATATGTAATGGGCTGTTGAAATTGGTGGGATATGTGTAAATGAAATTATTATATTTTGTCTAAGGCCAACCATGTACTTACACACGACTATTTATCGAGAATGATAAAAGATGGAATTGATTGTATGAGAGAGTGGTATACTAGATCGGCTCACGGGCAATATGTCAACTTTGGGTGAGCAATTTACCGGTATACTATATCAACTTACGGGCGATGTGTCAACTTTGGTTGAGCAATATACCTTATTATCAACTTTGGATGAGCACGTATATATAATATTCTAAATTGGCCTGGGGGCCCTAATCTATCAACTTTGAGCGAGCATATACATAGTATATTATATTTATCAGCTTTGGGCGAGCTATGCTATCTATTTTCAGCTTTGGGTGAGCAGTCCTAGATTATGGTCGGACTTTATAAATAGTATTAAATGTACCGACCAGGAAAAGGTCATGATGACATGTAATCGATTAAGTCGATTGATCGCTGAGTCGATCTAATTGGTGAAATGTGATTAATTGCTGTAGTTATCAATATTATTGATTGAACTGATGTGCAGGAAGGAATTAATGCCAATGTAAGCCCTTTAACCTGTGTTGTGCTTAGGCAGCCCTTATGGCGTATTGGCTTCCTAATCAAGTCTTAATGGGGTAGAACTTGCTGAGACATAGTCTCATTCCGATTTGGGGAAAATATTTCAGGTCCCTAGATGACGATCGTGAAGGACTGAAAATCCTGGAGTTCGGAAGGTGTAGGCTAAAGAATCGGCAAATGAGTCTGACTAGTGGATGTTAAGACAATCCCCTTTATGATAACCGTCAATTTTGTAAACAGCCTAAGTTTGTAATTGTCGCGACCTTCCCGAATTTTTTGAAGGTAAATTACCTAAAGAAGGCTAATGGATTACTAAGTCCGAAGATTTGGCATGGACCCTCCCAAGTCCTACCAATCGCGACTTGATAGAAATTAATTCATTTAAACATGCAATTTCAATTTGGAGCCGCTACTAACCAATTAGGGCTGGTTAGAAACCCAAGTAAAGTATGGGAGAATACTTTACTATTGCGAACTGAGATTGATAGGTCAGGGGGGACATGGTTACGCTAGATTAGTCTAACGCCCTTTCCGTACCTTTTATTTTAATTTTAAAAATATTTTGCAGGCAATGTTGATTAATTTAAACCTAAGCTACTAACATGCAAATAATGGTCATGCGGATGCACAATCAATAAAATGACATTCAATAAAAAATGATAATAAAAATGCATGCCCTAAACATGATTTCTAAATGACATGACACCTAATTTTTCTTTTTCTTTTTAAAAAAAATGTTAATTATATGCAATCTTAATCTAAATTTAATATGCATGGATTTTACTTTAATGATATGTGAGATGCAATTCATATGGTATGACTTAAACTTATCACTATATGTATGCAATTTAATTTATATAATTCTGAATATGCATGTGCTACGTGATATAGGATGAATGACATAGTATTTATATAGGTATGCTTTTTTATGATTTTTTTTTTATGATGATTCATTTTCTTAATGCATATATGCAACCTATGCTAAATGATGATGATATGAGATTAATTATGAATTAACCTATTAACTAACCAAGGAAATGATCTTTCTTTTTTTTAATAACATAATTTTTTTTATTGAAAAGAAAGTAACTTAATGGTGTAATGATCATCTTTTAGCATTTTCCTTTTTATTAAAAAAAATTAAACTATAACTCATATGGCATGCATAACATTTTTTGTTCCTCTTTTGTTTTACTAAATGAAAATCGACTTAATCTAAAAATATCTAGGTGTGTTGCTTTAATATGAAATGTGTATGGACCTAAGTACCTAAGTTCTAGATATGACAATATTTTACTAATAAACAAATTCTAATTAAACCTATTATGCAAATTAACTAACATGTACCTAATATTTTTCTGATTTTCTTTATTGAAATTCGAAATTAATAAAGAATAATTAAACTATCTAAAGTGAATAATATTCTAATTTATTTTAGGAATCAATTTAACTTAAACTATATCTTATCTTAAAAGCTATATAAAAAAATCAAGACATGCTAACATTATTTAAAATTAGCCCTAACAAAAAATCACCCATCTAAGAATATAATCTAAATATTATAATCCTATGAATGCAATTCTAATTTACTAACCCTAAAAATACTGTCTAATTTACTAAACCTAAGTGCTCTAATGCAATATTTAGATTTTATGTACTTTTTGATTTTTTTTATTTTTTTTAATCTTTCCAAACAAGTAACTATTTTAAAAAAAAAAAAGATAAGAATTAAAACAACTGAAAAAATAATCCGTTGTCTCACGGATTAAATTAATAATTATTTTAACTCTATAACAATTTAACAATTGAAATGATATCAAAATTTCTAAATACTAAAGTAATTAAAAAAAATGACCCGACGTCTTACGGGTCAAATTAATAATTACCTTAATTTGAGATAAAACTCCTAATGTCTACAAGGTCTACAAATATTAACATACAATACTACAATTCAAATAATGAAACTTAAAAAAAAAAAAACAAGCTAACATAACATGAAATGAATAAAATAAATAAATAAATAAACTACCTAAGGCCCTGCAACAGGGGAGGCAACAGGGTGGGTCAAGAGCACGGCAGCAGGCTCGGATCAGGAGCGGCGGCAAGAGCTCGAGGCAGTGGCGTCAGGTGTCGCCCGGGAGGGGTCAGCGAGGAGGACGCGGTGTCGGGTCGTCATGTGGCGCTGCAAGTGGAAACGAGCAGGTCGCTGCTCGCGGCGTCAAGCGGAGCAGAGGCGGTGCAGCAGTTGGCAGCAGGCAATCGTGAACGGAACGACGGCTCGGCGTCCGGCAAGTAGGGGAATCGAGTCGCAACGCGGGCTCCTGTGGGTCGTCGCTCGGGCGGCGCAAGTCGTGGTCTGATCAGGGGCGGCAACGGCGTCGCGGCAGTGGCTGGCGACCGGACACGGCTTTGCGGGCTACAGGCGAGGCACGGCGAGGCTCGGCGGCGGAGGCGCGGTGGTGCTCGGAGGCCGACTGAGGGTGGTTCAGAGAGGATCTGCTGCAGCTCAGGTGGTCGCTCTGGTGAGGCTCGGATCGACACGGCAGCGGCTTCGTCGGGCGGATGTGGAGGTGATGGCGTTGCGCTCCGGCGGAGGTGCGGTCGCTGGACGCTGAGGGCGGCAGCGCTTACGGGACGCGCAGCGGCGGAAAGATGACCGGTGGAACAGCGACGGTGCAGGGCGCAGGAGCGAGCAACAGGGACTTCGGATGGGGACTCACGAAGAAGATGAACAGTTGTTCATCTTTCCTTTTTCTTTCTTTTCTTTTCGTTTCTTTCTCTGCTCACTCTCTGTCGAACATCCCCTCTCTCTCTCCCACTGTACTTTTCCTCTTTTTCCTTGCTCACGTCAACTCCTTCTCTCTCTCACTTTTTCACTTTTTCACTTTTTCCACATTTGTACTCTTTTTCTTCCTTCGACCGAGACGAAGAGAGAACCCCTACTAACTTTTTCTTTTGCTTTCATTTTCCACGACGTCCCCCCCCGGCCCCCGAACTCGATTTTGAAGCCTCGCATTTTATAGTGAAAGCGCTCAAACTTATTTTTGCAAGTGAGATATTCACTCAACGACTCCAACAATAAAAATGCTCCAAAATCAAATAAAAACTGAATTTTTGAATTTTGAAATGAAGATATATTTCCAAAATCGAATTTTTATTTTTTTTTTATTTTTCGAAATATTAGGTGTCAACAATGCAATTAACCAGGTTTGTCTATAAAGACTCGTCTTGGTTTCATTTAAAAAATATGATCCTACTTTTCTATCCCATTATTTGATTGTCTTGGGATTTCATTAAGCTTCCGCATGCGTATATAAAAGAATGGGTCGGCGACCTTCCTGGGACATCACAAATAAATTGACTAGTTAAGGGATGGGTGCGTGCCCGAAGATCGGGGCGTGACAGGCGAAATTTACTATAAATATAATGACCGATCCGATTTGCGATTACTCGCTTTCTTCATTAGACATTCGAGCACTGATGAATCGTGAGGCGGGTTTTCATTCTCACGTCAAAGTATAACTCTAAAACTCGAACATCCGACACAATGCACGCTATAATAATTCAAATGAGTCATTAGTAATTTAGGATATTACCGCCAAGAAAAATGAGGGGTGTGTTCAGCTTTTTGATAGGCCGCATGTTCCGAACGTACAGAAATAGCAATCACATCCCTCTTTCCTTATGTCGGGGATGATATTGAAAGATGAAAACAAGGGCTCGGACCAAGTTAACCAACTCAAAAGCCATCTCACACGTATCTCACTAATAAGTAATTAAGACCGCTTTGTTACTGGCTATGGAGAATTAGGAGAGATTCTGCTTAACGCAATTGCAAAATTGAGCATTTAGTAAACAAACCACATACCTCGTAATCGGTGTTGGGGATCGATCGTAGGGGCTGGGGGCGCTTCAAGCATGCGCACGTGATGGCGCCACTTTGCTTAAAAAAAAAAAAGAAAATGCATGTTAAACTTTGGAAAATCATTCAATATTTTTTAAAAAGTATATTTGAATTTACTTGTCAACACTTCATTATATTTACAAAGAAAGTATGTTTGTCATGGATGAGTTCCTTCCGAAGGCTTAATATATATACAATGCTCATCATACAATTCTTTCGATAGTTTCTAGCTTTTATGGATTGTTATTAGAGAGAATTATGTTGTCATGGCGCGTGATTTTCTTATTTGATGTTATATGTTAAAAAGATAGCTGGTGTTGAGCTTTTAATTAGATCCTAGCCTTAGAGCATCCAATTCTTTAAAGTTGCACCGAACCGGGTAATGAACTGATTTTTCGAATCCCTCCATATTAAATTTGGGCTCGCATAGAAAAATTTTTTTAGTTGAAGCTGCTCGTTCAGGTTGAGAATGTGCATTTGCTAGCTTGAATATAGAACGACATGTTGCACCACATATGTCTCCGTGCGTACGGCTCTCATTTTAACATACATGAAGTACCCTGAAAAAATAAATGAACGCAAAGTAAAACAATGGTTTGGTATCATTCGTCTGAGGACTGCTAATAGCACGTGATTGTCTCCTTTCAAGAAGAGAAAGGAAGAATATCGGCTTTGACCAGGTTTTTTGGGTCGGTTTGAACCGGTTTCTACGTACGAATAATCACTCTTTTTGGAAAGAAGTTGAACCGTGGGGGACCAGCAGGAGGCTAGTTTGATTACGTGCGAGTGCGAAGGGTCGACTTCATGACAGGAGAGCTCACGTCCGTCTCGAGGACTCGGACGCTTTAGAGAGAATATTACACGAGCTTCTAAGACGCTGCTTGTTAATGCGATCGCTCACTTTTCACAGACATGAGTTCTCCTCCTAAAATGAAGGCCGTATGTCAGTATTTTCATCGGCATGTGATGGCGGGTGGGACTCTCCTGAGCAGCAGTACATTTGTTCACGAATTTGATCGCGTGGGGGGCATTTCCCATACGATGCGCACGCTACTCTAACCAAAGAATCCACTCACGTACGCAAAAGTTTAACGAGATAATAAAACGCATACGCAACGAAATCAGTGACATTCAAATTTCATTCAATAATTTTAGACATCGATGAGGCTTCTTGGCCTTATTGGGCTGGTGGGTCTGGTGGGGGTGGGGGCGGTAGGCGGAAATACATGTCGGTGTCCTCAAGCACGAAACCATGATTTTCTAGTTGGCGGCGCATCTCCTCCCGGGCCGCCACGTTGCCGATATGAATTTGGACGCTTTGCAACTCACCGCGATTTCGCTCAAGACTCCCCCACAATGATAAGAATGCTGTGGCTTGGGCTAAAGAAGACAGGACCAAAAGTTCGTCTCCCCTTATCCTATTAAGGACGCGGTCCAGACGTTCTTCTGCCAGGTTGTGTCGTCGCACATAGTCTTGCCGTTCTTGAAGTCTGAAGACAATAAAATATACATAAGAGCCAAAAAAAATTGGCGATAAAAAACAATCACACTACTTACGTGAGACCCGAGTTGAATTCATTTTCTTGGCGTGCACGCTGGGCAGCAACGAGCGAATTAAATCGTTGAAGTAGGCGGGCACCTCTATCCATATTAAGGACAGAAGTGTGCTGGGATGGAGAAGAGCAGAAGCAGAGAGTGTGCTGGGCAGGAGAGCTCACGTCCTTCTCGAGGACACGGACGCTTTAGAGAGAATATTACACGAGCTCTTAAGACGCCGCTTGTTAATGCGATCGCTCACTTTTCACAGACGTGAGTTCTCCTCCTATATAAAGGCCGTATGTCATTTTCATCGGCATGTGATGGCGGGTGGGGCTCTCCTGAGCAGCAGTACATTTGCTCACGCATTTGATCGCGTGGGGCTTGTTCCCATACCATGTGCATCGTTACTCTAACCAAGAACCCACTCACGTACGCAAAAGTTCAACAGAGAATAAAACGTACATGCAACGAAATCAGTGACATTCAAATTTCAGTCAATAATTTTAGTGTAATGAAGGATGGTGTCCCACCCACCCCCCTCTTCTCTTGGTCTCCTTTCATCATTGTCTCCCTATGGCATGGGCAGTTGGTGAATCCCTTCTAGGTAACAAGAAAGGGTTGGAGACATAAAAGAGATAACAAACAAGACTCATTTTGCATCACAACATGGAAAAGGGTAGACGTCGTGAGCTGGGAGCAATGGGCAGGGGTCCTTTTTGTGTCCTTTTTTCTTGATGAAGTGAGAGGAGAGGAGAGGGGTGTTTGAAGATTTCTTTTGGCTTATTCTTGCTCGTTACTTTCTTCATAGAGGAAGGGTCGGACGGATTCTCCTTAGGGTGGTTGCCCACCAAGCATTGTCCATTCCTTTCTTCACGAGTGAGAGAACGGTACTCGAATTCCTTTTGCTGTGAAAAAATAATCAGAAGAATGGACAAAGCACTACGGGCCGAAACCGGGCAACATAATCATCCCTCGGAAACCGAAGCTCAAAAGATAGGGAGTCACGGGCCTTCGAAACGTGTGCATTCTAAGAATGAATGGCGTCTTTAAGTGGGGGAAATATCGTGGGAAGCCTGCTCTGCAATACTGGCAATCAATCATCGAAAGTGATGCGTCTTTCTACAGAGTTCGGTCTAGGAACAGTCTCCTGCTCACGACCTACTGGATTGTGGCGGCTCCAAGAGCTTAAACAATTGATCATGTTTTGGACCAGAGCAAGCCAAGTGCACTATTCCGGCGAATCGATATGCATAATTTAGCGAGATTATACCGCTCTCCTTAGCATTAATAAATAATGATGGGGTCTCGAGAAGAAGTGAATTAGTTGATAATCATTAGTTGCTTAAGAAGTGATTTGAAGACACTCAATGACAAAACGATAATTCGTTACGTCTAGGAATTGCGTGGATGTCGAGAAAACTATGTCCGCAAGCGGATGGACGATGGATCTACAAGCGGTAAACAACGGCTGTGGGCGATGTGAGAGAGAGGGATTCGCAAAAACATGGGAGAGGGGTAGAGGAAAAAAGGAAGGGGAGGGGGCTTTGGTCCTAGATGAACCAAAACCATCCCGCTGAGACCGAGCATGAGGACACTTTGAGAGAGCGATGGATCCCAACTCTTTCGAGGAGACAGCCCTTGGATCCTTGGCATTGGTATTGGTTAAGGTGTAACCTCACCAAGAATCGGGTGGTTTCAAAGCTGATGGTTTTAATTATTAGTGTGGTGGGCCTAAGTATATTTGAATTTGCGTGTCAACACTTCATTATATTTACAAAGAAAGTATATTTGTTATGGATGAGTTCCTTCCGAAGGCTTAATATATATACAATTTCTAGATTTTATGGATTGTTACTAGAAAGAATTATGTTGTCATGGCACGTGATTTTCTTATTTGACGTTATATTTTAAAAAGACAGCCAGTGTTGAGCTTTTAATTTGATCCTAACCTTAGAGCATCCGATTCTTTAAAGTTGCACACCGAGTAATGAACCGATTTTTCGAATCTCTCCATATTAAATTCGAGCTCGCATAGAAAAATTTTTCTAGTTGAAGCTGATCGTTCAGGCTGAGAATGCGCGTTTGCTAGCTTGAATATAGAACGACATGTTGCACCACATATGTCTACGTGCATACGGCTCTCATTTTAATATAAATGAAGTACCCTGAAGATGTAAATGAACCCAGTAAAACAATGGTTTGGTATCATTCGTCTGAGGACTGCTTATACCGCGTGATTGGCTCCTTTCAAGAAGAGAAAAGAAGAATATCGTTTTTGACCAGTTTTTTTTGGGTCGGTTTGAACCGGTTTCTACGTACGAATTATCACTCCTTTTAGAAAGAAGTTGAACCGTGGGGGACCAGCAGGAGGCTAGTTTGATTACTCGCAATTGCGAAGGGTCGACTTCATGACAGGAGAGCTCACGTCCTTCTCGAGGACACGGACGCTTTAGAGAGAATATTACACGAGCTCTTAAGACGCCGCTTGTTAATGCGATCGATGACTTTTCACGGACGTGAGTTCTTCTCCTAAATAAAGGCCGTATGTTAGTATTTTCATCGGCATGTGATGGCGGGTGGGGCTCTCCTGAGCAGCAGTACATTTGTTCACGCATTTGATCGCGTGGGGACTTGTTCCCATACGATGCGCATCGCTACTCTAACCAAGAACCCACTCACGTACGCAAAAGTTTAACGAGAGAATAAAACGTATACGCAACGAAATCGGTGACATTCAAATTTCATTCAATAATTTTAGACATCGATGAGGCTTCTTGGCCTTATTCGGCTGGAGGGGATTGTTGTAGGGGCGGTAGGCAGAAATAAATGTCGGTGTCCTCAAGCGTGAATTCATTATCTTGTAGTTGGCGGCGTATGTCCTCCCGGGCCTCCACGGTGGCGATGCGAATCCAGAAGCGTGCAACTGACCGCGATTTTGCACAAGTCTCCCCCACACTATAAGAATGCTGTGGCTTGGGCTAGCGAAGACAAGACCAAAAGATCTTTTCCCCTTATCCTATTAAGGATGCGGTTCAGACGATTTTCTCTTGGTTGAGTGTTTGCACATAGCCTTCCTGTTCTTGAAGTCTGAAGACAATAAAATATACATAAGAGCCAAAAAAATTTGGAAAAAAAAAACAATCGCACTACTTACGTGAGAACCAGGTTGCATTCATTTTCATCGCACGCATGCCGGGCAGCAGTGAACTCATTAAATCGTTGAAGTAGGCAAGCACCATTATCCATATTCAAGACAGAAGTGTGCAAAGACTCAACCAAGCAGAAAATCTTCTGAACCGCGTCAACGATCTTTTGGTCCTGTCTTCGCTAGCCCAAGCCACAGCATTCTTATCAGTGTGGGGGAGATTTGTGCAAAATCGCGGTCAGTTGCAACGCGTCTGGATTCGCATCACCAACGTGGAGGCCCGGGAGGACATAGCCTTCCCGTTCTTGAAGTCTGAAGACAATAAAATATACATAAGAGCCAAAAAAACTTGGCAAAAAAAAAAAAAACAATCGCACTACTTACGTGAGAGCCAAGTTGAATTCATTTTCATCGCATGCATGCCGGGCAGCAGCGAACTCATTAAATCATTGAAGTAGGCGGGCACTATTATCCATATTCAGGACAGAAGTGTGCCGGGGTGGAGAAGAGCGGAAGCAGATCGTGTGCTATATATAGAGTGAGTGCAATGAAGGAGCTGTGTGATAGTGAGGTGATTATGTGTTTCATTTTTATTTATTCTATATTTCATATTTTTGGCTTTAATTCGGAGATGGTGTACGTGGTAGATGGTGTCCCATCCCCCCCCGGCCCCCTCTCGTCGTCTCCTTTCATCATTGTCTCCCTATGGTGTGGGCAGTCGGTGAATCCTTTTTAGGTAACAAGAAGGGATTAGAGACATAAAAGAGATAACAAACAGGACTCCTTTTGCATCACAACATGGAAAAGGTGTAGACGTCGTGAGCTGGGAGCAATGGGTAGGGGTCCTTTTTGTGTCCTTTTTTCTTGATGAGGCGAGAGGAGAGGAGAGGGGTGTTTGAAGATTTCTTTTGGCTTTATTCTTGCTCGTTGCTTTCTTCATAGAGGAAGGGTCGGACGGATTCTCCTTAGGGTGGTTGCCCACCAAGCATTGTCCATTCCTTTCTTCACGAGTGAGAGAACGGTACTGGAACTCCTTTTGCTGTGAAAAAAGAATCAGAAGAATGGACAAAGCACTACTGGCCGAAACAGAGCAACATGATCATCCCTCGGAAATCGAAGCTCAAAAGATAGGGAGGCACGGGATCCTTCGAAACGTGTGTATTCTAAGATTGAACGGCGTCTTTACGTGGGGGAAATATCGTGGGAAGCCTGCTCTGCAATACTGGCAATCAATCATTGAAAGTGATGCGTCTTTCTATCAGAGTTCGGTCTAGGAACAATCTCCTGCTCACGACCTACTGGATTGTGGCGGCTCCAAGAGCTTAAACAATTGATCATGTTTTGGACCAGAGCAAGCCAAGTGCACTATTCCGGCGAATTGATATGCATAATTTAGCGAGATTATACCGCTCTCCTTAGCATTAATAAATAATGGCAGGGTCTCGAGAAAAAGTGAATTCATTGATAATCATTAGTTGCTTAAGAAGTAATTTAAAGACACTCAATGACAAAACGATAATTCGTTACGTCTAGAAATTCCGTGGATGTCGAGAAAACTATGTCCGCAAGCAGATGGACGATGGATCTACAAGCGGTAAACAACGGCTGTGGGCGATATGAGAGAGAGAGGGATTCGTGAAAAGATGGGAGAGGGGAAGAGGAAAACGGAAGGGGAGGGGGGTTTGGTCCTAGATGAACCATGACCATCCCGGACTTAGCATGAGGACACTTTGAGAGAGCGATGGATCCCAACTCTTTTGAGGAGAAAGCCCTTGGATCCTTGGCATTGGTATTGGTTAAGGTGTAACCTTACTGAGAATCAGGTGATTTCTAAACAACATGTAATCAAAATATACACCATTTCTTATTGGTCCTCAATGCAATTTTTCAACGACATGAAATGCATTAACACAATTTCTAAATAATATGAAATTGCACAACTGTGTCATAATCCAACATGAGATCTCATAATTAGTGATATCCAGTCGTTTTTAAACTAAAATTTATTTAAAGATACTATTTTATACTTACATTTCTCAATCAACAAGAGAAATGATAATAATAGAATCAATAATAATAATTATGTTTGTGTAGATTAGCTTTGGATGGTTGGTGAAAAGATTCACCACCATATTTAATGTAATTGGCAATATCTTGTTTTATAACATGAACATGAACATGCATATTTATACATATGATGTGATGTTAATTATATTACTTGTTATGACATGGTGAATGTTTTTATATGATATGGGCTCTAGCCATGGGTTGTTTTGCTCTTCGTATTGATATTATCATTATTAAGGATACCTCCAAGATTGATTTATAGTCTAACAATTTGATATGAAGACATGGCTAAAGGCTACATGTTCCCTACTCTATGGGATGCCTCATAGTGATATAATCAAAGCATTTTACATGGTGGATTTTCCATTGTATTAGAAGTATATAGTGATGTTAACTAAATCTTGGATTCTGTTGAGACAAAATCCGCTATAAATTATGTGTTTACCTTCAGTAGAGATACTGTAGTCTTTGAAATTAACCAAATGAAATTGTGGGGAAAATAACAATCCTGCTAAACCAAAATTCGACTTGGTTGAAGCAAATGATTTAATGACGTAATTATTGTGGTCATTTTCTAGGCTAATATTATGGCCAATGTGAAAGAATTGATAGTAGACTAAGGTACTACTAGGCACATATGTGTAAATATCCTCCTACACTTCAGTAGGAACAAGAAGATAAGAAAAATATTTATTTTTGGTCATTTGATAACAACCCCAGTTCTTGAAAAAAGGGAATATTCATCTCAAACTTATATCTGAAAATGAGACTAAGTAATTGAGAAACTCTTAATAGATATTCCTTTAGGAAGAAATTGACACCTTACGCGTCTAAGTATTGTGATTGCCAAGTGACAATAACCATTGCAATGAAAATTTTCAATTGTAAAAATGGACACATCCGATTGAGAGATGGAATTATGTCCATTAATTATATGAAGTCAAAAATAGATTTTGGGCAATCCTCTGGGAATGGCACAAGCCAATTAAAGAAAATCAATAGTGATGGTAACCTAACCTGTGATTGGTAATCCCATGAATTAGGTTCATATGAGTAATACAAGTCATTTGTTGATCTAGTGCACTATTAAAAATTATTGTCCCTAATAGTGCAAAACTACAAGGAAAAAGAGATTGAGTTAAGCTCTTAATGAAATTCCATAAACATTATTGATGGTGTATTAAACTGCAGAAGACACTCGATGAAATCATTTATATAAATGTGGAGTGGGGCTACTCCTATGAGAATTATAAGCGATAATTTTTAGAGCACTTTTGAATGAACTAAGTACGCGCGTAGCCTATTAGCACAAAACCCATTGGATAACAAACCTTGTGGGAATGCAACGTGATTGGTGAAAATTATGATTCACAAAATAAAATCCTTGGTTCATAAAAGTTTCAAACTTCACCAATTATTTTGTGAATTATGTTCCATTCTTTCTGGGGCTAGTTCATAACATAACAAGCACCAGTTCCAATGCATTACTCTCAAATAACCCAGTATTATTCTAATTTTTCATTTCAAAACTTTTTGAAATATGTAAGGAATTGTTGGATATCTCACTAGTTTTGAAATTTTGAAAGTATGAATTTTTGTAACGATATTTTACCATTATCAATTTGTAATGGTTTTTGTTTTCCATTAATCTATAACTGTTGTGTAAGGGTCATATAACGGCTTTCTAATGGTCATACAACGACTATATAACATCTACTTTATTCCTTCATAAACCCCAATTATTTGCAACAGTTATGTATTAATTATCAACATATTTATAACGATTTGCAAACAACTCTTTTTCTATTACCTATAAATAGTTACTTTGAACATACTTGGAAAGTGATCCACAAATGAAAATCAGAATATCATTTTTTTTTTTGGCTACTTCATCACGTATTTTCATTTTCATTACTAGGTTGTACACACATGTTTTCTTTTAATATTCGGTGCGAAGTATAAAAAAAGGTTTGTTGTATCTAGGGAGGACAGCTGCTAAAGCCTTGAGTTCCGTATTTCAAGGGGTGGAATTATCATTAAGATTGTTGGAAAAATATTACAAGTGACCTTTCATATGTGATGACCGTGTTCAACCAAGAACGAACTTCAGTGCAAAGATGTAGTTGATGGCTAAAGATCAGGACTATGAATTGCATAGATATATTTGACATCTCAAGGGGCAGCAATAGATTATCCGCACATTGGGCATACTTTGATGTTATGTTTTCGGCTGAGGAGAGTATAACCCGCACCATTTGGGAGTAGATCTGTAGCAGTAGGAGGTACATTCTTTCTGGGGACATTTTTGCGACTAGGGCATGAGATTCTGCTTCATGTTGAAGCATTTGAACCAGCTCCTGAAGCTCCAACTTTCTAACCTCAACATTCTCTTCAACAATGGGATTCTCTATGCCAAGGTAAAGGAGACCAATTGCGATCAATGCAGCTCCCAGAAAGAGCAAGAAGCAAGAAAATAGAGCAAATACATAAGGTGACTCATCTGATCCTGGAGTTCCACCTACATTTATTCCAAAAAGTCCAGTGATGATAGATAGGACAGGACCACACCCTCCAAAAACTCCTAGATTGTGTGTAACAGTGAGACTCTTATCCTAGAATTAAAAAAAGGAAAATGTGAGCAAACACCTGGCATATAAGAATGAGAACAAGCAACATATCATACTTTCACAACACTTCCGCCGCACTGAGCCAAACAAAAAAATATAGAATAAAATGGTTATCAGACATATTATAAAGAGTAACCACATCATTGTTTTATATATAAAGGTTCACCAGTGGAATGATAATGCTAGTCGACATGAATGATTCTAGAAGGAGTCCAGTCGGAAAACCTCTAAGTTTGTTGTTGCAATTTCAAATGTCACTACCACCAAGTATCACAACCACCAATTTTACCCACCAATCTACAAAACTAATGCTAACTTATAAATAACCAAAAACAGAGGCCTTATCAGTGACATAGCTCATTATATGCTCGATACCTGCATGTAATAGCTCATAAAATTCAGAAGAGAAAAAGCTAAAAGATATTGTAACCGTAGGAAAACCTGTAACCATGCACGAACTGTACTTTGCAAGACATCTTGTAGCGTAAATAGCCGGCCACAGACTGCTTCTTGTTACTCAATCATTTCCCTTGTGCTCTTTCGTATGCTTTCTAGCAAGGTTTGTGCAGCATTCCTAAGTGTTGAAGAAGCTCAAATACTATTTCCTCTCTCACTCTAATAACCTAAAATGGCGACAAGCCAGGCACACTTACAGATAATGATCTTTCAAATCTAATAACCTAGATGTGCGACAAGCAAAGCACACTTATAGACAACGATCATTTCGCTGGGAATTGTTCCATTAGAAGAATAGAAGTGTACGTAGGTTGATAACCTTTGGATCGCTTGATTTAAAATCATCGTAAATAAATGCCTGCCTTCAAGGCTTCTCCTATCCATGAGAAAAGGGAACATCTAGCGTGTGTCATGCATATAATATGCATTAAATTACTTTTGCTTCTAACAAAGGATGGTGGCATAAGGAGCACCTGTTCATAAACATCAATTCAATTTCATCAGTTGCACCAAAGACGTTTTTGCGGAATAATCTAGAAAAGAACCAGGAAAAATGAATTAGCAGAAAACCAAGAAAATGACAACAGATGCAATGTAATAAGTTTTCTGTTGACTAAACTAATGCTATGTGGAAGTATAAAAATTATATTTGATTACATTACTGTCCAAATCCGATTAACATATGCTAATTTCCAACATTAGAAGGGTAAAACATCATATGGAAATGAAATCATCAAGTGCAAAACCCAATGTATCTCAAGTTCGGGACTCAAAAAAGATAATAGGAGGATCTACGGAACTATAACCAGAACCTATGGAACCAAGAAACTGTGCGCTCTGTTGCATGAATAGCCAAAGCAGAAAAGTCACACCTACATTGCTTGCTTGATTTAACTCTCTTCCCTTTTTATGAGGAAGTCGACAGAATGAATGAGTAGCCACACTACAGAAATGTGGCAGAAAGAGTAAGTACGTCTACATAGAATGTTTGGAGTATGACTCCAAACATCGCCGTTAACATCCAGAGAACCCATGTCCACAAGCCAATAAATCAATTGCAGCATTCTTTTTGAGGTAGAAGGAGATCAGACCTTCATGAGGCGGGCATCAAGATTCGCCTTATTTGTTGACAGCAAACACTGCTGTCAGTCAATAAGGCATTTGCAAGTTTAGATCGGATGAAAAGTATACACACATGTCATCCATCGTGGCAAGTGACAGGCAAGATGTGCCACAACCTCATGAATGCTTTGTGGGATGTTAGAACCTCCAGCAGCAAGCGGTTCCTACGTAAAGAATGACAAGAAAATTAGTGGTGCTTTTGGAAATAAAAAATTGCAGAAAAGAAGATACATTCCAGGAAAAAAAAAAATTACAAATCTGATGGACAAACTGAACTTCCGAAAAACCTAAGATGTTAATAACGGCGGCGAGACCCTCGATGTGCGGTGACGCAAGTAAAAAATTTCGAGCCTGCCATGACCGTAAAACAATGAGTATATCATCTTCATCGATGCATGATGGATCACCAGCCGACCGCCCGACATCTCAAATGGAAGGCCACCAGCAACTCTAACTGGAACCTGTAAGGAAATGAAGTCAAAATTAGAGTACACCATACATTTGAGGCTTACCAAATTATGTAGCAGAGAAGGTGGAAAGAAACAGCGAGTCTGTATGTACTTGTTCCCATGACACTAAGTCTTTGTGATCTGTGGTCTACTATCTGGTCAATCTTGAGCCCCGGGTCATTATTCTTCAAAACTGTAGTGACATATGAAACTCATTGAGAAATTGACATTCCACCTGGGCTGTACTCATACCTTGATTAGTCAGAATTTCCAGTCTCTTTCCACTGTGATAGAAGCTTTGCCGTAACATGTTTGAATGTTCACATTAACCTAGGCAAGACTGAGCCAGATTGTAATCTTGGCAGCCTAACAACCAATCTTTTACTACATTATCTCAAAACAGGACTGGAAATTCTGTACCGCACCATTTTTTTTGTACTCGCTCATTCCACAAGGATCTATTGGAGGTGGAAAATAGGTTTACAAGACTCTTGTGGCATTGTATTGTCTATTTAGTGATTATAGTAGACTGGCATTTACTGAGCTATCTTCTTCCTGCTCACACCCACAGCAAGGTCAGCAGCAAACTGAGCACCAAAAAAACAAACTACGATGAAGAAAAGGATACTTGAACGGAAAAGGAAGTTTACTGGCTCAGATGTTCAGTCACAAGTGTATCACGGACCTAAGAAAGATGTCCATGCGTTGACTCTTTGTCGAGAGGGTCGAAAGGCCGGAAAACCAAGAGTATGAAAGGCATTGAACCAAGTCAAATACAAGTAAAACCCATCTTAAATCAATCTAATTTGAAAGATAGTAATCAGACATCTTAAGAATATCCGAACTTCAAACGCAAATAATCCCTTCTAATTTTTAAAAAACCGGCCACGAAAGGATATGTCGACCATTACACATTTTGATTGCCTCATAGAGTAGGTGCTTCGTTCGTTCACTCATCAGCCTACTTTCATCGCGCAGAGAAATACTTATGGCAGGATGTAGCCACCGTGCATTGCTCAATCGTGATTGGACGAATGGGTGATCTGCCGCTACATGGCACCACCAAGTGGGGCCCACTGGCCGCTCCTAGCATGGAGTTGCTGTGTCCGCAATTGCGACATCATCCTCGCTATCCCCAAAGTCAATGGGCTGGACGAGTTGGTGTATTCTAACCCAGCCAATTGGCACCCAATGACCCCCTCGAAATTCTTCTAGAGCATGGCCGCGGCACTGTTTCCGTCGAGAAAATATTCAGTGGTTCGTGCGCGCCACGTCATCCGCTGACGTGGCGCGCATGTACCACTCAGCTTTCGACACCTGTCTTGGGGGCCCGCTGGAAAATGAAAAGACTCGCCCTTCTCGGCTCGGCTCGGCTCGGTGTGGGACCCACAATCTGGTCAGACTGAGGAGAAAATCAGGCGCCATTTTAAAAAAATTTCGGACTGAGCGAGGTTTCTTCTTCTTCTCTTTCTTCGCGCCTCTCACTCACTCTACCCTCCCTCTCTCTCTCTCCGACGAACAGGACGCGACCTCCCATTCTCTCTGTGCCCTCCCTCCGGCGAACCACCGCCAGCAACCGACGAACCACCGCACCGGACCGGCGAGAGGACCGCGAGATCTAGCTCCCTCCCTCTGCCCTCCCTCTTTCCGACCGGCAAACCACCGCACGGGACCGGCGAGAGGACCGACCTCCCTCTCTCTCTGCATTCCCTCTTTTCGACCGACGAACCACCGCACGGGCGAGAGGACCGCGAGTAATCGACAAACCACTACACGGGATTGGCGAGAGGACCGCGACCTCCCTCGACGGGACTGGCACGTGATGTCTCACATCAACCTCGACGGCTTCTTCGGCGACCTCCTTGAGACCGGCGACATCTCCAGACTTGGGGCTCTTGACTCGGGGCTCCTGTGGTTGGACGAGATCGAGAACATCCTGATGAAGGACGACGATGTCCATGTGCTTGCTGAGCCGAGGGCTAAGCGGGCCGTGCCGGAGGGACTCGAGCTTCCCGCGAACCTTCGCTTCCCCGGCCCCTCGCCGTCGGCTTCTCCCCGCCTCCTGCAAGATGCGGCAGCGCGGCCTCAGGTGCTCCGCTAGCTGGCTGATTTCCTCGGTTTCCATGGCGCGTGTTCGGGATTCTCATTTTTTTTGTTTTTTTTTTTATGTGTGGATGACTATTAGTTACGGGAGCGAGGAGGCCGCGGGTCAAGAAGGCTTCGCCGGATAGGCCGCCGTCGATTGTGATTAATGGAGAGGGCGAAGAGGACGCTACTTTGGCGGAGAGCGTGCCTAGCAGCGATTGGGAAATTGTGGCGATGACTCGAGGACGATGATTCGATGGAGTCGTGATTGATGTGGAGAACTAGAATGTTGATAGAACAAAAGCTTCCGACAGTATGGCGATGGAGACAAATTTGGTATTTTTCTTGTAGCATTTCTAGTGCTTTCTTGGAAAATTTCTTTTTTTTTTTTTTTTTTTAATCTGTCTGGATACGCGTATGCAATGTGCACATTGATTCTAGTTCATGAATATCTCACAAATTAAGAATTTGAGAGCATGTTTCCTTCGGGGGAGCCGCAATTGTTTTACAGCTTCAAGCACAGTAACACTATTGACGGTTGATGTTGCACTGTCGCCTATCCTATATACGGGCTTTACTTTTTGCACTATAGCATCAATGTGGTTGAATTGCAATACATCTACATTGCTCAATTATTAGGTTGTTCTTTCCTTAAAATTAAGGGCTTAGTTCACTTGCCCTTCCTTTTTTGTTACGTTAGGGACTAGAGAGCGAAGGCTCCATTTGCCTCGTAATTTATTTTCCCATCTGTTTTACCTATAGGAAATATGCTCTCATTCCTAGTCTTTTGAATATCTGTACATGTTCTTATATGGTGTGAGTTGTTACTTCTATAGTAGGCCATCAATAGTTCTTTAAAGATATATTATTAATTCCTTCAATTTTTGTGGCTTCAGGCACCATGTTTCGTCGATGGAGTAACTCTCACCACAGTGAGCAAGATTACTCGCTGCAGTTTGAATCTAAGGTAATCAAGATTTCAAAATTACGGCGCTTGTAAGAATTTGGACATTTCGCGAGTGTATCTCCTTGATCGATTGTTCATATTTATCGATTTCCATGGTGACCATGTGGTTGACCTAAGTCGGTAGTTTTTCGACCATGAGAAACCTTGAAGTGGCCCTTTTTTGCGAGATAATACTTTACCGTCAATACACCCCCTTATCTCGTACCCCTTTTTGCGGATCATGGGCATCGGAGGCAAAGTCGGCGGGAATCGCAGCGGGAGTGATTCGACTTCATCGACTTTCGTCGGGACACTTCATCCGAACGCCCGGTCCTAGAGGCCGTACATGGTTCCAAGCGATTCTGAGTTTCCCAAGGTCGATGAGTACTCCCTCAAGGAAGATTGACGGGAGTTCGGCCACGTCCGGCGGTTCCGAAGCGGTGGTTTCCCAAAGTCCGAGGACTATGGTGGGCCCCGATGCTCATTCGGGATCTTCGGTTCTCATCCGCCACAAGTGCGGGGAGCAATTCAAGAAGTTGGATCTTTGTTGAAGCTCATCATCTCTCCAAACATCTGGTAAAATAACATCTTACCTTGAACCACATGATCATATCTGTTTTCGCATTGCCTTAGCGGTTTCTCATTCTCGGTCTAGATAAATATAAAATCGTTTGTTTAATTTTGGAGTAGCTCGAACGAGGCGGGGATTGAACTTCTGTTTTTTAGCTTATCGAGGATGGAAATTCTTAGACTGAACTGTCAATTTGATTAATCTCATTGCAACTTTTTCTTTTTCCGAATCGAACTAAGTGATGGAGATTCATCCAAAAGGATAGTGGAAATAATCGCCAAACGAGCTGGTTGAAGTCTCGAGCACGGCGGTTGTGGGACAGATTGAGAGGGTCTTGAAAGTCCACAACATGCAAAGGACCCTCGCCCGGTTCGAAGAATATCGAGAGATGGTCAAGATCAGAGCCAGCAAGTTATCCAAGAAGCACCCCCACTGTTTGGCTGATGGGAACGAGCTCTTAAGATTCTATGGCACGGCCGTGGCTTGCTCACTTGGCGCCAATTCTCTTGTGCCAAGTGTCAAACAACCGTGTTGATATGAATTCAATATTCTATCAAACACTCTTGAGGCGAGTCATTAGTTGGTCCAATTCTGGTAGAGATACACTAGCAGACACTACTTTTTTGGTGCACCACCAAGAGGCCATATTCAACTTATCTCGTAGTCCAGCGGCCAACAAAGAATAGAACAACATAGATTAGTCCCATTTTAAAGTTTGCCTCCTCTCTCATGCCATGCCCGTCTCTTTTTGCATTGCTCTTGGCTCTTGTTTCATCTTTGGCTTGGTACATCATCCATCTCGTGCATGAGATCTTTATTACGGTTGTAGAAATGCTTTAAATCCATCATTTTGAAGGCTAATATCCCGAGACCCCTTATTTTCTCACTTCGTTGTGCTGTTAATATGAGAGGATGTGTTTCCTCCTCTTTTTAAATCCAAGTTACGAGAATTCTCCTGATCCAAGACTGACACTTAACATTTTTTGGCGCAGGTTGTGAAGTACTTCTTGGATGCTTAGACTTTTCAAAAGGTTAAGTTTGTGTACCTGAAGAACAACGACAGTGTCGAGCTCATGAGATCATTCTTTGATGAGGAGAACCTTCCTACCGAGTTCGAAGGAAGAGCAAAGGCGAAGTACGACCATGAAGAATTCTCTAGGCTAATGGCTCAAGATGATATTAAGGCGGCCGGTCTGTGGGGATTTGATCGGCAACCCGAGAGGGCCTTTCATGACGGGAACAAGCATTGGAGCCGAGGTGGCTCCCGAGCTGTTGGGGTTGCACCGCCGGCAAGCCGAGCATCTATACTGCATTCGGTAGGTAGATAAGCAGGCTAATGTGCGCACCCGAATGAACAAACGTGATGGTCGTGAACCTGGCTAGTTAGGATGGGTGGCTGCTAACTGTCTCCGGCTATACGTGATATTATATATTAATACAGAGTACCTACAACTGATGATATAACTAGCATTCTGCTGGTATAACTTCCCCCTGTCGCGGGGACCTGTCTTGATTTCCATATTGGAAAAAATTTGCACCATTTGGTCCATAAACTTATATTGTTAAACTTCATTCGATATCTAAATTTGACCCTATATTTTCATTGCATTCTTTTTCTCTCAACTTCTTTTCATTCGATATCTAAAACTTCTTTCCCGTGCTCGGTACGGGCTTATGTCTATCATTCACAGGCTTTGCCAAGTTGGGACTTGTCTGGATGCCGTCAGCCAAACCTTAGCAGCGGCTGTTTGCCATCTCTAGCTGATCACATTGAAAAGAAATGAGAAACGACGCTGACATGTTCTAATCGAATTGAATGTTGCTCTAAATTTTAAGGATCACTAATTTCATTATTCCTTTCATCTTTCTTTCTGGGAACAGTTTCCATATGCCCAGGACCGTTTGAGGTATGTATAGTTGCTTTGTTGTAGAAAGATTTCCGGTCCGCGCGCTCCTCTCGTAGTTGGCCGAGGATCCTTAAACCCTTAACGCTTTTACCTCCTTCGGGTTCTTCCTTTTCACGTGTTTTGTGAGTCTATATAGCCGAAGTATCATGCCCGAGGAAGAGTCCGCTCCTCCACCAATGTAAGGAGCAATCTATACTCTTGGCAATGCACAAAACAGTGATTTTTTTATCGCTGAACATTTCCAAGTTCCAGGAAAGAAACCTTTTTACACGTTAACGAACCACTCAGGTACATATATGCCCCTATGAGATCAACTCAACTCAACTACCCTCAAGATTCATTGAATCTACACATCGTTTGCCTCCCTCTAAACAAAGAAGATACCACAAATAAAGCACACGAAAATTTGGTCACACTCGACCATGGAAATGAAACACTTTGAGCCAAAACCTTCAATGAGAGAAAGCACATTGGACTGGAATGCCAGGAGGGCAGAATCTATGAGGTATCCGCAGATCGCAGATTGTAGTGTAGAACTTAGAGAGGTGATGTCCTACATGAGCCGCCTTCTAAAGTTCCCAGTAGTTGCTTGGTAAGTACGCACCAGCAGCCCTACTCCTATGCCGACCCCAATGCATATGCCAAGCCCAATTCCAACTCCAACTCTCACTCCGGCGTTGAACCATGAGAGTTCGTCATCTTCGTATTCCATGAGTTCCGACCTCCGCCAGTACATGCTGTAGTCCTCATCAAACAGTACATGAGTATCCTGCAAGATTTATTGCCAAGTTAATAGGTAAGAGCAAATAAAAGCTACAGAAATTAGCAACAACAGGATGGATAAATACCTGCATTCCAGGTCTCAATATAAGAACACTCCTTCCATAACAATCATGAAAACTTGCTTTGTATACTTTTCCAGTTTCACCTTCAATAGCAACTTCTTCCTGTTTTAGTAAGCATTACTTTGTCAAATGGAAGCATTATTCAGCGTCCCAATAAGTACTATCGCATGTCTAACACAACTTGCTCATTAGCCATATTGTCAACTAAAACGGTCTAAATGATGATTTTGGAAACAGCATGAGTGAAAAAATATACTGGGACACTTATTGTCCCTTGAACAATAAACTCTTATTGTCCCTTGAACAATAAACTCTCCAACACCTAATGCTTCATATCACTGCATCATGACAATCTCATAGAAGACACAAAAAATGAGAGCCACTCAATTATTGTTGACTAACACCAATCCTGCATTCGCATTCATTCACAAAATCAGTTCTTCTCCATACCAGGAACTTAGTCTACGAAATAAAATAAATTATCAGGTCAACACAATAGTTAGGGTAACAAGGATCAGATGTCTACTGAAGTTTAACAGGCAACAGCCATCGGCATAAATTATCTATCACAATACTCGCGCAGGTATTCATTCACCGGGACACTTAGCCATCTTACCCGGTGATTTCCTCGGGCTTAAAAGCTGATCTCCATTGCAGCGTCTCATCTAACATTTTCTTTGCTTTATCTATGTTCCAGTTTCAAGCTTCCAAGTATCTCCTCAAGCATGCATCATCACAATACTTCAAACTTCGCCCAGAGAGTGGTCCCATAGCTTTCTTAAGCTCATTCACTGCATGCAAATGGACTTAAAATGTAACCGTATTTCTCCTATATTCGGGAAGGAACATTGATTATTATTCCACAACTCTAGAAAATCAATGCATCATGAGACATTAAACACATATATGAAAGGGGTACGAGATAAGGGGGTGTATTGACGGTAAAGTATTATCTGCAAAAAAAAGGGCCACTTCAAGGTTTCTCATGGTCAGAAAAACTACTGACTTAGGTCAACCACATGGTCAGCCATGGAAATCAGATAAATATGAACAATCGATCAAGGAGATACACTCTGCGAAATGTCCAGTCCTTACAAGCGCCGTAATTTTGAAATCTTGATTACCTTAGATTCAAACTGCAGCGAGTAATCTTGCTCACTGTGGTGAGAGTTACTCCATCGACGAAACATGGTGCCTGAAGCCACAAAAATTGAAGGAATTAATAATATATCTTTAAAGAACTATTGATGGCCTACTATAGAAGTAACAACTCACACCATATAAGAACATGTACAGATATTCAAAAGACTAGGAATGAGAGCATATTTCCTATAGGTAAAACAGATGGGAAAATAAATTACAGAGGCAAATGGAGCCTTCGCTCTCTAGTCCCTAACAGAACAAAAAAGGAAGGGCAAGTGAACTAAGCCCTTAATTTTAAGGAAAGAACAACCTAATAATTGAGCAATGTAGATGTATTGCAATTCAACCACATTGATGCTATAGTGCAAAAAGTAAAGCCCGTATATAGGATAGGCGACAAGCAGTGCAACATCAACCGTCAATAGTGTTCCGTGCTTGAAGCCGTAAAACAATTGCGGCTCCCCGAAGGAAACATGCTCTCAAATTCTTAATTTGTGAGATATTCATGAACTAGAATCAATGTGCACATTGCATACGCGTATCCGGACCAGATTAAAAAAAAAAAAAAAAAAAAAGAAATTTTCCAAGAAAGCACTAGAAATGCTACAAGAAAAATACCAAATTTGTCTCCATCGCCATACTGTCGGAAGCTTTTGTTCTATCAACATTCTAGTTCTCCACATCAATCACGACTCCATCGAATCATCGTCCTCGAGTCATCGGCCACAATTTCCCAATCGGTGCTAGGCACGCTCTCCGCCAAAGTAGCGTCCTCTTCGCCCTCTCCATTAATCACAATCGACGGCGGCCTATCCGGCGAAGCCTTCTTGACTGCGGCCTCCCGCTCCCGAACTAATAGTCATCCACACATAAAAAAAAAAACAAAAAAAATGAGAATCCCGAACACGCGCCATGGAAACCGAGGAAATCGGCCGGCTAGCGGAGCACCGAGGCCGCGCCGCCGCATCTTGCAGGAGGCGGGGAGAAGCCGACGGCGAGGGGCCGGGGAAGCGAAGGTTCGCGGGAAGCTCGAGTCCCTCCGGCACGGCCCGCTTAGCCCTCGGCTCAGCAAGCACATGGACATCGTCGTCCTTCATCAGGATGTTCTCGATCTCGTCCAACCACGGGAGCCCCGAGTCAAGAGCCCCGAGTCTGGAGATGTCGCCGGTCTCAAGGAGGTCGCCGAAGAAGCCGTCGAGGTTGATGTGAGACATCACGTGCCAGTCCCGTCGAGGGAGGTCGCGGTCCTCTCGCCAATCCCGTGTAGTGGTTTGTCGATTACTCGCGGTCCTCTCGCCCGTGCGGTGGTTCGTCGGTCGAAAAGAGGGAATGCAGAGAGAGAGGGAGGTCGGTCCTCTCGCCGGTCCCGTGCGGTGGTTTGCCGGTCGGAAAGAGGGAGGGCAGAGGGAGGGAGCTAGATCTCGCGGTCCTCTCGCCGGTCCGGTGCGGTGGTTCGTCGGTTGCTGGCGGTGGTTCGCCGGAGGGAGGGCACAGAGAGAATGGGAGGTCGCGTCCTGTTCGTCGGAGAGAGAGAGAGGGAGGGTAGAGTGAGTGAGAGGCGTGAAGAAAGAGAAGAAGAAGAAACCTCGCTCAGTCCGAAATTTTTTTAAAATGGCGCCTGATTTTCTCCTCAGTCTGACCAGATTGTGGGTCCTACACCGAGCCGAGCCGAGCCGAGACGGGCGAGTCTTTTCATTTTCCAGCGGGTCCCGCAGGACAGGTGTCGAAAGCTGAGTGGTACATGCGCGCCACGTCAGCGGATGACGTGGCGCGCACGAACCACTGAATATTTTCTCGTTTCCGTCATCCTGGCCGTGGCATGCAACACTGTGTTGACATCCAGACTCGCGCTCCTTCGTTCTCCTCCTGCCCGTCTAAACTCGAAGGCACAAACGAGCCCATCGGTCCAGAGATCCTCGCCCAGCATACTGCCTTCGCCAGCACGAATTCCTGCAAAGCCAGGGGCGATTCCTCAATTCAAAGATCGAACATCAGTTCTCACCATCGCGTAATGGCGAACAGGCTATTGTGCAAGCGTCGTAGAAAAGGCATGCGCGCCAGATTGGGTTTCCCAGAATTAGTTCATGGCGCGATCCTTCCAAATCCAGGTAATGCGGCCCAAGCGAAGTCCAAGCCCGGCTGTTCCAGCCCAGCAGAGTCGACACCGACACGATCAAAAACAAAAGAAAATAAAAACAACGAAACTTAAAAGGCCCGCCATACGAAATCTCTGGCATCCGTCGAGGTCATGGAGAAGCTTTAGCTCTATGAGGAGAGCATCGGGAAAATCTAACCGGAAAGAGGAAGAGCGAAGAAGAGGGACGGAGCGAAGCTGCGGGGAGAACGGGAGGCCATGAAGAATGAGGAGGAGGAGGAGAGTCGCCGCCGTAGCAACGCGGTGGCATTCGAGACGAGCACTGCTCCGAGGATCTGGAGAAATGGATCGCCTCGGTTCGGCGGGGGTGATGACGTGGAGAACCGGCAGGCGCTCGCCGTCTGGAGCGCCCGAACTGAATTTTACACGCCTCCTCGTGCGGGCAAAATTGAGCCCTTTGGCAAGTTGACAATATTTGCATCTGCAAAACTCCATTTGATAACGTTTCAATTTTTCAGTTTTTTTGTTAATTAATATCTATTCTACAATTAGAAAAACAGGACGGGAACATTCGGCTCATTGAATTTAAACTAAAGATTTTTTTAAATCTTTTTATTATTTCATTTATTTGCAAAATATTCATTTTAATTAGGAATTTTCAAAGTGAAACTAGGAGACAAAAAACACTAATCTACTCAATTAAGAAGTCTAATACCAATCCACTCAATTAACAAGTCTAAGAAGATTTTATATCTTTTTATCCTTTTTGTCATTTTATTTATCTATTCGACATTTGAAATACACATCTTGCATTTTGTCGAGAAGAGAAGAATACGAAACCGTCAAGAAATGCCAAATACCATAATCTTCATAGAATTTGCTGACGCCCAATACCATAATCCCCATAGAATTTGTTGAAAATGGCTGAAGTGCATTCTCCGCAACAATCAGTCCTCGTAGCTTCGATGAAATAGCTGCTCTCATTTTCAGTCAGGTTCTTGAGTTGTTTAAAAGTCCAAAGATGAATGACGAAGCTCAAATTATGTAACCGTTTTGGAAATACGGATGATGATGCCCCAATTCTGTTTCCTGCTTTATGAAATTTATGCTGCATTATTTGGTATGAAATTGACAAGAAAATAGAATTCTTTATCCCATGTTTTGCCGCCACTTTGCCCCTCCTATCCTGTTAATATTCTACATTTCAAGCAATATAAAGTGGTAATCAAGATAAATCAAATGGCCCAACAGTACCAGAAATAGATGCACCTGTCTAGTTCGTGTGTGAGGAAGATATTAAATCTAGAAAATTTAACTTGGACTTTCTCCATCCGATTCTAATTATTGCACGGTGTCTCAATTCTCTCTCATGGGACAGGCATCGCAATTTGGTTTGCTTTTCGTACAGAGGACCTACGTTAATCTCACACTATTGATCACTCTCAACTGCCATGAGTACACTAAGCGAATACAGTAGTCATGGAATTAGTTTTAAAAAAAGAAGCATCTGCAATTCTCCTCTCATGGCACAGGCATTGCAATGGACTTCAAATATCGAGAGTAAGCACCTCAAAAAGTAAAATTGCGAATCACTTACACCCTTCAGAATGGAATTTTCTGGAGTAAAGCCGATAGCCTGTTAGGAGTGAATCCAAATTCCGAATAGCCATTACAGTGAACCTAGCAATTAGACTAAGGGATAGGAAAAGAAAGATAACTTGAGCTGTACATTTAGCATGCAGAAATAAGCTCTGTAATAGAAACACATTATCCCAATGCTCAAAAAAGTTGGCCGCATTGCGGTAAAGAAAAGAAGAAGAAAGAATGTAATCTGGGTAATGAAAGCCAGAAGAAATCTAGTGCTACTTGCAGTGCAGATGTAAAGTAAATGAGAAAATAGTACGACAGAATTGACAGAAACATGCTCAAGGACACCAAATTAAAGCCAGCAAAGCATAGCAGAGGTAGACGATCGAGGACACATCGAGCCACCTTTGAGATCTCATTAGAACGAGTTTTTTAAGATACAAAGTCAACATTATTGGCCCGATCAAACCAGTGGCCTTCGAACTCTTAAGAAGAAAAATGCCCCCTTGGATGCCGTTATTGAAATCCAGCATTCCTTTTATCAACAAGTGAGGCATTGGAATTTAAGGGTGCGTTTGGTAACATTTCTGTTTAAAAATTATTTCTGGCAACAGAAATAGAAAAAAGTATATCTGCTTCAGAAAACAATTTTTGAATAAAAAAACACTTTCGGTAAATATATTCCAGAAATATAAAAAGAATAGAAATACGTTTGGTAAATTTGTAAAAAAATTTATTTCTTTTAATTTTTAATATTTTTATTTTTTTTTTCTATTTTCTTTCTTTTTTTTTTTTTTTTTTATTTTTCCTTTTTTTTTTTTTTTTCTTTACGGCGAGGCTCGGCCTTGTCGGATCTGGGCGAGATCGAGCTCGCCTCGCCGACGCGAGGCCAAGCCTCGCCAGGGCCAGCAACGCTCTGGCGAGGTCGCCCAACCAAAGAAAAAAGAAGAAAAAAAAAGAGAAAATAAAATGGAAGAGAGAAAAGTATTCTTAAATTTTGTTAAACAAGAAACAAATTTTTTTTTTTTGTTTCATTCTTACCTTTACCAAAAAAAAAAAAAATTGTTTTCTTGTTTCGAGAACAAAAAAAAATAGATATGGAACAAAAATCAAACAAACGCGTTTTTGTTCTTTTTGTTCAGGAACAAAAAAAGAAATTTTGTTAGGGAAACGAAATAATTTTTAACATACAGGCCCTAACTGTCTAAAATGTTCGGTCAAAGCCGGATCACTAGGTTTCTCATTCCTACTTGGTATAGTACTAGCAATCATTAAATAATATGGGAGACCGAAAGTGATTTGGTCTTTTCTCAGTATTAACATACCAAAGATGACCATGGGCACACACATCTCTGCCTCTTCTGTATGCTAGAGCACACTATTCAAAAGCTAATGCCCCTCTGAAGTAGGGTAAGTGGCTTCATCCTACGTAGTTCATTTGTTAGTACACATTGCTCAATCATCTTGAACATAAAAGTCGATAAACAAGCAACACGAATGGCGTCACCCTTTAGCATGGGAAGGACCGGAAGTTCCACAAAATTTATCCATGGGGATGTTAACAGCCAAAACAGAACATAAGCCTTGGACGTACTATCATCAGCATATTTTTACTCAGAAAATAGATGTCTTAGAGTTTACTCAGAATTTATTTACAAAACTCCCTGGTAAACCTCCTCCTCCTCCTACATTGAAGACTCTTCATGCTCCTGGCCCAAATCCTAGCACAGATGAAACATTACATTTAGCCATTTATCCGAGGTTTCCTTTAAAAGGAACAATAAGAAAATTTACCTGCATCAATTTCAAATAAACTTGGACACATTGTTCGAATTCCAAACTCCTTTGTACGACTTTCTCGTCGTAACTCTCTTTCTCCTGCGTGAAAAGAGGGCTGAATCAGAATGCATCTATTTGTGGAGCTAGGAGCTAATGAAGCGTATCTTACCTCCTCAGACAGAGCCGACCATTTCTCACTTGCAGATTTTTTCACCATTTTTTTCACCATAGATTTGCACTGCTTGCTCCTCTTGAATTCATCCCTGTCATGCATTAAGTGGTATGAACAACCGCGACTAACAATTAAAAAGGAAAAAAATCTACTTCATATAGCGCACTCACACGAAAATGTTAAATGCGAATTCTCGATTCGGATTCCAATCGCTCCCAGAGCTTCCATGGCCGCCGGAACTGCTAGAGCTGCTGGAGCTCCCAGAGCCCCCAGTGCCGCCACCAGAGCGCTTTGAGGTCTTAAAAATTCTATACAGCCAAGCCAAATGCAGAAAGGAATCTATCTCAGCAACATTGCGGCGATTCCATAAAACCGTCATCCATTCCCGATACAGAAGAAAGAGTTCGCTAATCGTGACCCTAGGGGTTCATTCAACCGGTCGAAGAAGCGAGGGATCGCGAATCGGGACTTTAGGTTCGAGACTTACCCCGGACGAACCACTGGCCTCAGCACAGGACGAATCGCTGGGCGCATCTTGGCAGTCATGGCGAGGCTCTTGGAAAGCTTCATCGTCGACGCGAGAGAGAAGAGAGCTCGTGTTCCCGAAGCGTTAAAACCCTAATCGCTATCCCTTTTATTAATTTTTCTTTCTAACACAAAAAATCCGTTAAACTTACGAAATTAACTTATCATTCATGTATTATTTCATCGACACCCAATCCAAATCACAAAGTCATTTTCTTTTTCTTGAATGGGCCTTTTTTCAATTATTTTAGGCTTATGCTCTACCTGGAGTAGAAAAAATCTACCCGATTTTTATTTTCACATATAGGAAAAATGACACTAATACTATGCCTTTTTTTTCTGCAATTTACTTCATCTTTTTTATTTCAATTCAATCCATCTCTTCTCCTAACGCCAAATGTTCGACATATTTATCTTTTTACTCGCTTGATTAAAAGTTTAAGATCACTCTTATATATATATATATATATGATCTATAATATAAGTAGTATTAATCATAAATATATTACCATTCTCAAGAGAATGGCCAACTGTACATAATTTTGTGTTGCGCAATGAAAGTGCTATTGCTAGTTGTTTTCATTTAATCTAGCCGTAGATGAGTTCTTTGTTGGCTTCTGGTGCTGTAAGTTCCTCTGTGCTTAATTTCATTTTTTTCCTCCTACTTTTAATAGATATCCAAGAAACAGAGAGTCACTTACAGCACCATGCTGGTCAAGAATTCTGTATATAACTTTCTAATTGACGACATAATTGTTCTCAATTAATATTATTATGGTCCTACTTTTTCCCTGTTATTGTCTTCTCAATCTTTCCATTTAACGAAGTCTTTTTCTTTTTCTTTTTCTTTTTAACATATAATCAATGACCATATAGATCCTAAACTCAGATTTGCCGGAAGCCTGGAAAAGTAAAAGGAAAATGACACAAATAGTCCCTTAACTTTGGCTCAATGTCTTATGTAATCCCTTATTTTAACCCAATGAGTAATATCATCTCTGAATTTTCAATTTGTTCAACATAATCCTCGAACTTTCAATACATGGTCCTTAGGCTATATGTAAATGTTCAATGTTGTTCCTACACTTAAATTAATGGAATGATAACATTAAACATTTTCATTCAATTTAAGAACTAAGCTAAATATATGCAAAAAGTTTAAAGACTGTATTAAATAAATTAAAAATTTAAGAATGGCATTACATATTGAACTAAAGGAAAAGAGAAGCTCGTTTCTTGGTTCTATTATATCTATCGGGTGCACAAATGTGGAGAAGAGAAGCTCGGCTTTTCCGCTCTTCTATTCAGCTAGAGGGGCTGATTTGGGCCTTTGATGGGCCCAATAAGCTCTCTCTAGCGTCTCTTTTGGGCCTCTTATTTTGCGAATGAATTTTTCTAAAATAGAAAATTGCAACACGCGCCATTGGAGTCATTGCTAATGTAAAAAGATCTTGCTTGGGACTTCGCTAAGTAACAGTACATGCTTCCTGAAACTTTAGCAGGGCCAGGGACTAATCTTCCAAAATCTCAAGGAAGTTCAACTCGTCAAGCTGATCAGAATCTCCTAAGGCGTCAGTTCTGAAATTTTCTTCCGAATCTTTTGGTTCCAATGATGTCTATTGTTCTAATGTTTACCCAATAGCAGCAATGTGTTGATAGTTGTCTAGATAATGACAGGAGCTACTAGTCAACTTAGCAAAGTTTCAGGAAAAAAAATTTGGAATTGCACAAATCTAGCAGAGGCTCACAGACCAAGCAGAAACAATTACCTGATGGATCCATCGTTATCAAGGTCTGCAGCAACTAGATCCCCAAGGGTCATCTTCTTATGCAGAACCCATTTCGAGATTCTACGATTCCTCTTGTCAATCCTCAGCTCAGTCACCCCGGCAACTGCCAATGTGCTTATCAGTAGCCAAATTATGGCAAAACATCTTCCTGCCAAGGTCGTGAATGCGTAGTCCCCATAACCAACCCATCTACCCAGCTCAAATCCTCCATGGAATGCATGATAGTCCCTATAGCTATGCAACTAATCACAACCGCCAAAGCCATGCACAATTTCATCCTAATTCTCATCCTTCCTTCTCTCTGTCGATCATATAAGTCCTGACCATCCCATTTTACTTGTTTTGATCTGCAGTGCTCAGCAAAACCGCCTCTTGCCAGTCGCAGATGTAGGTGACCATGCCGTTAAGCAGGATACCGACACCCAAAGCCCACCAGTATGAAAGCACAAGTGAACAGCTTTTTGAATGCCGTATCAAGGACGACATGGCCTAAGCCAATTGTGCAAAGAGTGACCACGGTGAAGTACAGAGGTTCAACCGGGTTGAACATGGGTGTGCCTTTGAAACTCCCACTCGTCAAGTATACCACAACGCCCGCCGGACAATCAGAGGGGTCAATTTAAGGAATGGCCAGGGGTCCTACCCCTTGATGATGCTCTCCTTGTGAAAGGTGAGCACGGAAGGAGCCGAGTGGGAGTGGTGGGCAGGTCGTCTCTTCTTGGTCAAGTTGGCAATGAGATTCACAAAGGAAGAAGAGTGCGGCGTCATGATTATGGGGATGATAGCATCGTTGGTTATGAGGTGCGCGGCGGATTGCCACCTAGGAGTGGTGCCGAGGCTGCTGAGGTTGAGATCAAGGAAAACCGAAGGGAAATCTCTCCTGACCGTCGACATCTCTGCGAGTCCCAGTGCACGGAGGAGAGGTTCATCATCCATGGCGAATCTGCATCATAAAACTCCCAGCAACCGTAGGTGTTTCAGAGGATTTTTCTATGTCCTCTTTGGATAAAAAACGAGTGATGAAAAGCCAACTGCAAGTCAATTTATTGTGGAGCAGAAGCATGGTTTTGAGAGGCAGTTGGGCTGAAAGTCAGATCAGGAGACGCCCCAGAAAGGATCACGCTTTAAACTTCCCCACCTGTCACATTGGCTTCTAACTTCCCAGTTTCGTGCTTCTGCATAGTATCTGCCCTGAAAGAGGCAGTTTTCAACCGTTAGCTCTTCACCGAAATAAGAGTCAAAATGGGCAACCTCTGTTTTAGGTGCTTGATTGACAAGGATGGTTCTTTTGAATCCTGGCAATTGTATGCAAGTGAAAGCTGGCAGACATTGGACACAGCGGATAGCACATCATGTTTTCTCATATTGAGAGTAGTCAGTTGTTTCACATCGCGAGGGAGTCGAAGCAGTACAGAAGCCAACAAGGCCTCGTTGCACATGGATTTACATGTACAGAAGGCTCAGACCCAATTGAAAATCTTGGAAAAACTGCAGATGCTGAAAGCAGGCAAATCTGAGAAAAAATGGAACTGAACAACTTCTCCAGTTACATTTTCCTCAGCCGTTACTGAAAAGTAAAAAACTGCATTAGCGTTTTCAGGACAAATGCATTAAGTGGTCAGGTCTTGAGATCTTTGGTTCAGCTCCTAATTTTGTTTGGTCTGACTGATTCACATCTTGGGTTTGGGTCTCAACCTCGGCAGGTCCTTAAAAGGTTCGGGGAGAAGAAACAGGGGGCAAAAACCCCCCGGGTGGAACTCTCCAATATCACCTCGCGTACTCTCACCCCACCGAGAAGAAGAAACTGGTGAGGAATTAGGGGCAAGACCGTGCGGGCGCGGATGCGACACATTAAAATAAGGCGTTATCCAGGCAGGGCATTAGGTCAATTCCAGACTACCGCTGAAAAACCATGTCGGAAGCTCGCTTCCTGCTAAGTCGACCTGTGCTCCACACATCGTCTGGTTGGAAGACACTGTGCGAAGTGGGTGGGTCTTGAGATCTTTGATCAAGCTCCCAATTTTGTTTGGTCTTACTGATTCACATCTTGGGTTAGGTCCAATCTTCCAGAACATCCGTTGAAATCTTTTTTTTCTGTCAGAGAAAGCCAAAGAGCAGATCTTTTTCTTTCATTCTCCACAAAAGAAAACAAAGCAAGAGAAAAGGAAACAGGGGGCAAAAAGGGTCAGATACTTTTCGTTGACCGACGGGAACTGCCGACGTTAAAGGGTTCATTATTGCCAGAGTTAACTCCGGCATCGACACACAGATCAATCTATTTCTACCATGCCCCGGACAAACAGTATTCGGTCGCACCCACAGACCAATGTCGAGATACCACAACGTGGACTACCAAGAATTGATGCTTGGCTTGCAGATCTGAGAGGAAACACAGCAAACTCACCTAACTTGGAGGTTCTCGCCTCACTCCTTTGTCAAATATGGAAAGCGCGCAATCACTTTGTCTTCAGAAATCAGCGTCCAGATCCTGCAACGATAGTGGACACAGCACTAGTAAACGCAAGAATCTCGTGCTTCTGGGGTCTGCAGTCTTGGAAAACCCAGCATATACTTACTGGATCGAACCTGGTTTGGAGTCCACCGGAGCTTGGAACACTGAAAGTACATGTTGATGGGGCCTTTCCGACGGGAAGAGAAGAGGGCGCGGTGGCTCGCGTCTGCCGAGACCACTTGGGAAGACTCATCGACGGTTTCTCCTGCGGTGTTCATGCTGCTTCAGCTTTGCAAGTGGAGGTGGTGCAGGCGTTAACTCTCACCCTAGAACACCTTTTGCAGAGAGGGAAAGAGAAAGCAAATTTAGTGCTGTCTGACACTAGTTGCCGCGGTGCAGAGTCAAAGTTTGACTCTTTCGGAGATCCGCACCTTAGGGCGCGTTTCAAGAACGATTCGCATTTAACCGATTCGACAAGAAATGATTATTTTTGATTTTGTTAACCGATTTTGAGTAAAAGTTAACGTGTTTGGTAGAATCGCCTAAAATTTTTTATTCGGAATAAAATTGCGTTTGATAACACGTCCATTGATTCATTCCAAATTATTTTTTTATTTTTAAATAATTTTTTCTACTTTTTTTTTTTTTTTTTTACCTTTTTTCCTTTTTCCTTTTCTTTTTTCATTTTTTCTTTTCATTTTTTCCTTTTTCTCCTATTTTTCTTTTCTTCTTGTGGCCAGGTTCTCGGGCCGGCTGATCGGCCGGACGAGGGTCGGCCGACCTCACGAGCATTGCCGGCCCTCGGTGAGGCCGGCCCTCGTCGGCCGAGCGTCGCCGACAGCCTCGCCCAACCGCGACGACGCTCGCCCGGCCCGCGAGGCTCGGGCTCGCCGGATCCGGGCGAGGCCAAGCGTTGCCGGTGGACAGGCGGGCCTCGCGGGCCGGGCGAGGCTCGCCGGGCCGGGCGAGGCCCGCCCGGCCACCGGTCAAGCTAGGTGAGCCGGCCGGTGGCTAGGCGAGCCTCGGCGAGCCTCGGCCTCGCCGATGGATAGGCGGGCCTCGCCGGCCGGGCGAGGCCAAGGCTCGCGGGGCCGGGCGAGGCCCGCCTAGCCACCTGGTCGAGCTAGGCGAGCTCGGCCGGTGGCCGGGCGGGCCTCGCCCGGCCCCAGCGAGGCTCGCCGGAGGCTCGGCGAGGCTCGCCGGTGGCTGGGTGAGCCTCCAGCGAGCTCGCCAGACCTCGCCCTGGCCAGGCGAGCCTCCGGCGAGCTCGCCGGACCGGCAGCCAGCGGCGGGCGACCGGCGGTGGTGAGCGGCAGCGGACGGCGGCGGGCGGTGGCAGGCGATGGTCACGGGATGACGGAAGGAAAGAAGAAGAGTTTTATTGTGTTGATTCTTTTTTTAATTCTCGGACGTAGAATCAACTTTTTTTTATTCTCAAATCTATTCCAAAACCGATTCGGGGAACAAAATTTTTACCAAACGCGATTCTCGTCCCAAACCGATTCGGAAACAAAAATCGAATTAGTCACTGTTTGGAGTGTTGCCAAACAGGGCCTTATTGGCTGAGTGCACTGAACTGATCCCACTATTTTTCAAAGCTCCGGATTCGACACTGCAAGAGAGAAGCCAATTTTATTGCGAACTGGGCCGCCAAAGCCCAACGAAGGAAGGCCCTTCCTTCGAACCGGCCTGCATCACCTCCTCAACCTCTTTTAGAACTTCTGCGTACTGAAGCCCCGGCTATGGACATGTTTGATTTTCCAAGATGAACGAAGCTACTCCTTTTAGACCTAAAAAAAAGAAAAAGAACTCCAGCATCGACACTCGACTGTCAAACATGCTATTCCTCCACCATCCACTTGTTGAAAATTCTACATGCCCAGCTTTTATTTGTCTTTCCGCTCCATTTGGCTTCATTTTCTTCTGTAATAAACGGCTTCCAAAGTGACTGCCTGATAGTGATAATGCTTCATTGAATTGACTTTTTTTTTTTTTTTTTTTTTTTTTTGTTGCATTTTTAGTCCCTATGTATCCCGAGAGCCTAATATGAATCTTTCTAGATATAATTATCAATTTAGTAATAAATTTTTTGTACAAATCAGCCTTAGACCTTTCAATTTTATTAATAAAATCCCTAAACATTTGCACTTTCCACATGGTCCCTCCGACTAATTTTTGCCAAAATCCACTCACGCGATGGTTTCAAATCATTATCAACCACCCTATGTAACGCGTTGCTCATGAATTGCAATATCAGCGATTTCTAGCGTTAATCGAGTGGAGGCACTACACTGAAATTCTACATAAAAAATAAAAAATAAATAAGACTAGTGTTGAAAAAATTGAAAAATTTAAAATTGAAGTGATGTTTATATAATAAGTCTATGGCTGAACTAATAATTATTTAATTTTCTCTTTATTTTTTTTTCAACCCAACTGGGGTCCCGATTTAATGACAGCTACCTTAAGTTTGGACATTAGAGAGGAGAAGTGGGATAAGTTCATATTGAATGCTTGGCCAATAATTTAAAAAACAAAAAAACAAAAGACAAAAGACAAAACCAACTCTCTCTCTTTTCTACCAAAGTTCCATTCGTTTTACAAAAAATGCAACGTTTTTTCTGAAAATTTCAAGAAAGTCCTTTTTTACGAAAATGCCATTATTTTGCAACGTTCATCTAACACATGAAAGTGTTTTTCGCCGTTCGATAAGGAAAATTTTTTCTCTACACATCTTTTTTCAATAATTTTTTTATTATGTTATTTTCTAAAATATTTTTTAAAATCAATTTTGTAATTTTTTGTAATTTTTCTTTTTCTTTTTTTTCTTTTTGGCCGGCCGCCGCCATGGCAAGGGCGATGACCGGCCAAAGGCCAGCTTCTGCTGGCACGTTGGCCTATGGCCTCCCCAATTTGGTGAGCAGCGAGCTCAAGCTCACCGGCCCCTGGCCTCGGCAGATCATTAAGCCAGAGGCTCGCGCTCGCCACGGGTTTGCCAATCTGGCTAGCGGTGAGTGGCGTGCCTCGAACTCACCACTCACTAGAGCTTAGCGAGTGTGAAGGCCTGAGCGCAAGGGCAAGCCTCAAGCTCGCCAGCCTCTGGCCTCACCAGATGGGCGAGCCAGAGGCTCATGCTCGCTGTTGGTTTGCCGATTTGGCTAGCGGTGAGCCAGGCGAGGCCTGAGGCCGGCGGCAGCGAGCCTCAAATCGCCTGTTGTTTCGCTTTCAAGTCTACATATACTATCTAACAGCTATAGAAACAAAAGACGAACTCAAGAGAGAAAACAAAGCCGGATAAATTTCCAGACTTCTTCACAGTCAGCATAATCTCGGATCTTCGAAACAGTCTTCATTTGTGGGCCGTCTCTGATCATGATACCGGCATAACAGAATAAATTGAAGTCGAACTGGGAAGCAAGAACCTCTTCATCTTATAACAGATGAAAAAATGGTGAGGATCGGAGAACGTGAAATATCTGATTATTCGAAGTTGTTTGACAAGCTGGTTGGCTTAGCACCACGAGCAAGATGATGAAGCCATGGCGCAGCAGACATCTATATTTCACTTGGAAGTGTTGAGAATGATCAGTTTGTATAAATTTTCTGTGCAACTATGGAATGGCCGTAACAGCATAGAGAACATTCACAGGCTCAACCGCTGGGATTGAAGAATTGTACTTTAACATACTACTGAGAGTTTAAACCTACAATCGTGCATTGGATTCGGACTAAAGGACTATAAGCAGTTGGTATGTGCAAAAGAATAGATTGACACTCACCATAACTACAAACTTTATGCACCGAAGAATGCTAGAGGCCACAGAACTCATGCTGATTATTGTATCCGCACAAGTGACCTTTCGTATGTGATGACCATGTTCAACCAAGAACGAAATTCAGTGCAAAGATTTAGTTGATGGCTAAAGATCAGGGCTATGAATTGCATAGATATCTTTGACATCTCATGGAGCAGCAATAGATCATCCACACATTGGGCAGACTTTGATGTTATGTTTTCAGCTGAGGAGGGTATAACCCACACCATTTGGGAGTAGATCTGCAGCAGTAGGAGGTACATTCTTTCTGGGGACATTTTCGCAAACTTGGGCGTGAGATTCTGCTTCATGCTGAAACTTTTGAACCAGCTCCTGAAGCTCCAACTTTCTAACCTCAACATCCTCTTCAACAATGGGATGCTCTAAGCCAAGGTAAAGGAGAACAATTGTGATCAATGCAGCTCCCAGAAAGGGCAGGAAGCAAGAAAATAGAGCAAATACATAAGGTGACCGGTCTGATCCCGGAATTCCATCTGCATTGATTCCAAAAAGTTCAGTGATGATAGATAGGACAAGACCACACCCTCCAAAAACTCCTAGATTGTGTGTAACAGTGAGGCTCTTATCCTAGAATTAAAAATAGGAAAATATGAGCAAACACCTGACATATAAGAATGAGAACAAGCAACATATCATACTTTCACAACACTTCCACCGCACTAAGCCATACAAAAATAATAAAATAAAATGAGTACCGGACATATTATAAGAGTAACTGCATCACTGTTTTATATATAAAGGTTCACCTGATAATGCTAGTCGACATGAATGATTCTAGAAGGAGTTAACAGTTAGAAAACCTCTAAGTTAGTTGTTGCAATTTCAAATGCCACTACCACCAAGTATCACAACTACCAATTGTACCCACCAATCTACAAAACTAATGCTAACTTATAAATAACCAAAAACAAAGATCTTATCAGTGACATAGCTCATTATATGCTTGATACCTGCATGTCATAGCCCATAAAATTCAGAAGAGAAAAGGCTAAAAGATATTGTAACTGTAGGAAAACCTGTAACAATGCACGAACTGTAATCTGCATGACATCTTGGATCGAAAAAAGCCGGCCTCGGACTGCTTCTTGTTCCTCAATCATTTTCCTTGTGCTCTTTTGTATGCTTTCCAGCAAGGTCCGTGCACGCTCAAATACTATTTTCTCTCTCGCATGACATGACCATTTCACTCTAATAACCTAAAATGGCGACAAGCCAGCACACTCATAGATAACGATCGTCCGGCTGGGAATTGTTCCATTAGAAGAATAGAAGTGTACCTAGGTTGATAACCTTTGGATCTCTTGATTTAAAATCATCATAAATAAATGCACACCTTCTAGGCTTCTCCTATCCATGAGGAGAAAAGGGAACGTGTTTAGCATATGTGTCATGCATATCATATGCATTAAATTACTTTTGCTTCTAACAAAAGATGGTGGCATAACGAGCACCTGTTCATTTTCTCTTAACTAAACTAAGCTGTGTGGAAGTATAAAAATTATATTTGATTACAGTACTGTCCAAACCCAATTAACACATGCTAATTTCCAACATTAGAAGGGTAAAACATCAAATGGGAATGAAATGATCAAGTGCATAACCCAATGTATCTCAAGTTCTGGGACTGGAAAAAGATACTAGGAGGATCTACAGTACTATAACCAGAACCTATGGAACCAAAAAACGGCGCTCTCTGTTGCATGAATAGCCAAAGCAGAAAAGTCACACATACATTGCTTGTTTGATTTAACTCTCTTCCCTTTTTATGAGGAAGTCGACAGAATAAATGAGTAGCCAGTTCACATAAATGTGGCGAACTTGCTACTCCCAGTACACAGAATGTTTGGAGTTTGACTCCAAACATCGCCAGTGAACATCCAGAGAACCCATGTCCACAAGCCAATCAATCAATTGTAGCATTCTTTTTGAGGTAGAAGGAGATCAGCCCTTCATGAGGCGGGCATCAAGATTCGCCTTATTTGTTGACAGCAAACGCTGCCGTCGGTCAATAAGGCATTTGCAAGTTTAGATCGGACGAAAAGTATACACACGTGTCATCCATCGTGGTAAGCGACAGGCAAGATGTGCCACAACCTCATGAATGCTTTGTGGGATGTTAGAACCTCCAGTAGCAAGCGGTTCCTACGTAAAGAATGACAAGAAAATTAGTGGTGCTTTTGGAAATAAAAAAATTGCATAAAGGTAGATATATTCCAGAAAAAAAAAAAAAAAAAAAAAAAAAACAGAACTTACAAATCTGACGGACAAACCTGAACTTCCAATATACAATTTTTGTAGCAGAGAAGGTGGAAAGAGACAACGAGTCTGTATTTACTTGTTCCCAACTTGTTCCCGTGACACTAAGGCTACGCATGACAACGCTCCTGTTCCCGGGAAGAGTTTTTTTTCAGAAACAGTTCTTTTCTATTTCGCTCCGGAAACAATTTCTAAGTAAAAGAACCCGTTTGGTAACAACATAAAATTTCTACTCTTGGAATAGAAAAAGAATAAAAATGCGTTTGGTAACGCAACAATTTATTTTTTGTATTTATTCATTTTTTATTCTTCCCGACAGATTGTCGCTAGCCACCGGCCGCCCACACGGCCGCCGCCGTCGGTGGCCGGCGGAGGCGACAATCTGTCAAAGCAAAAATAAAAAATGAATAAATATAAAAAATAAATTGTTGTGTTACCAAACGCATTTTTATTATTTTTCTATTTCAAGAGTAGAAATTTTGTGTCATTAGCACCGCCACCCACCAATGGTCGCGGCAATAAAAGGAAATAAAAGAAAAATAAAAAAGAAAATCAGCTTATTTTTACAAATTATCCCAGGAACAAGAAGTAACTTTTTTTTGCTTCTCAAAACTTTTTTTTTTTTTTTTTTTTTTTTCTTTGGAGGAACCGCTTTGGCCGACAGCCGCCACGTAAACCCCCAGATGTCGCTAGCGGGGAAACCACCTCCCCGACGCCACGCTTAAGTCACCACACGCCCCTTCAACCTCCCTCGCTTCTCAAAACTATTCCCAGGGAACAAAAAATTAGAGAAATTGTTAGGAAACAATGTTTTACCAAAAACGGTTTTACGTTCTTTTTTGTTAGGAAAACAAAAGAACAAAAATTGGGAGAAACAGGAGTGTTACCATACGCTATCTAAGTCTTTATGATCTCTGGTCTACTACCTAGTCAATCTTGACTCGAGTCATTATTCTTCAAAATTGTAGTGACATATGAAACCCAGTGAAAAATTGACATTCCACCTGGGCTGTACTCATATCTTGATCAGGTCAGAATTTCCAGTCTCTTTCCACTGTGATAGAAGCTTTGCCTTAACATGTTTGAATGTTCACATTAACCTAGGCAAGACTGGCCCTGATTGTAATCTTGGCAGCCTAACGACCAATCTTTTACTACATTATCTCAAAACAGGACTGGAAATTCTGTACCACACCATTTTTTTTGTACTTGCTCATTCCACAAGGATCTATTAGAGGTGGAAAATAGGTTTACAAGACTATTGTGGCATTGGATTGTCTATTTAGCGATTATAGTAGACTGGCATTTACTGAGCTATCTTCTTCGTGCTTACACTCACAGCAATGTCAGCAGCAAACTGAGCACCAAGAGAACAAACTACGATGAAGAAAGGGATACTTGAACAGAAAAGGAAGTTTACTGGCTCAGATGTTCAGTCACAAGTGTATCACGGACCTAAGAAAGATGTCCATTCGGTGACTCTTTGTCGAGAGGGTCAAAAGGCAGGAAAATCAAGAGTATGAAAGGCATTGAGCCAAGTCAAATGCAAGCAAAACCCATCTTAAATCAATCTAATTTGAAAGACAGTAATCAGACATCTTAAGAATATCCGAACTTCAAACGCAAATAATCTCTTTTAATTTTTAAAAACCGGCCACGAAAGGATATGTCGACCATTACACATTTTGATTGCCACATAGAGAAGGTGCTTCGTTCGTTCACTCATCAGCCTACTTTCATCGCGCAGAGATATACTTGCGGCAGGATGTAGCCACTGTGCATTGCTCAACCATGATTGGACGAATGGGTGATCTGCCACCATATGGCACCACCAAGTGGGGCCCACTGGCCGCTCCCAGCACGGAGTTGCTATGTACGCAACTGTGACATCATCACCCAGCCAATTGGCACCCAATGATCCCCTCGAAATTCTTCTAGAGCATGGCCGTGGCACTATTTCCGTCATCCTGGCCGTGGCATGCAACACTGCGTTGACATCCAGACTCGCGCTCTTTCGTTCTCCTCCTGCCCGTCTAAACTCGAAGGCACAAACGAGCCCGAGATACTCGCCTAGCATGCTGCCTTCGCCAGCACGAATTCCCGCAAAGCCCGGGGCGATTCCTCAATTCAAAGATCGAACATCAGTTCTCACCATCGCACCAGAATTGGGTTTCCAAGAAATGAGTTCATGCCGCGATCCTTCTAAATCCAGGTAATGCGGCCAACGCGAAGTCCAAGCTCGGCTGTTCCAGCCCAGCAGAGTCGACACCGACACGATCAAAACAAGAGAAAAGAAAAAGAACGAAACTGAAAAGGCACGCCATACGAAATCTCTGGCATCCGTCGAGGTCATGGAGAAGCTTCAGCTCTATAAGGAGAGGATAGGGAAAATTTAACTGGAAAGAGGGAGAGCGAAGAAGAGGGACGGAGGGAAGCCACGGGAAGAACGGGAGGCCATGAAGAATGAGGAGGAGAGTCGCGCCCCGTAGCAACGCGGTGCCATTCGAAAGGAGCACCGCTCCGAGTATATGGAGAAATGGATCGGCTCGGTTCAGCGGGGGCGATGACGTGGAGAACGGGCGGGCGCCCGCCGTTCGGAGAGCCCAAACTGAATTTTACGTGCCTCCTCGTGCGGGCGAATTGAGCACTTTGGTTCGCACTATTTACATTTCCAACACTCCGTTTGATAATGTTCAATTTATGTTCAATTTTTCTGTCCTTTTGTTAATTAATATCTATTCTACAATTAAAAAAACAGGATGAGAATATTGACTCATTATATTTAAACTAAAGATTTTTTTTAAAATCTTTTTATTGCAAAATATTCATTTTAATTAGAAATTTTCAAAGAAAAACTAAGATATGAAAAATACCAATCTACTCAATTAGCAAGTCTAAGAATGTTTCTTTTTATCTTTTTATAGTCCTCATTATTATGACTTAAAACATGAGTTTCAGCAAAGCTTGCACAAATTCCGATTATTTTGATCAGAGATGGACAGAAAAATACTTTTATCGGTTCATACCTAAAAAATACGTAATATGTCCATATTAAAAACCCTCTATTCCGAATGAGTAGCTCTAGAGGCGTTGACTCCTTCCTAATGATAAATACAATATATATACACGATTTTGGCATACAATGATGTTGAACATCGCCCTTGAAATTGAAAACTCATGACATCTAAATTCCAAGACATCAAGATCATGGGTTCAAATGGATCGCTAACTAATTTGAAAAATGAAGTAAATAGAATGGGAAAGTTGAATGATAGAAACTCATACCATATATTTTATCCTCATGTATCACAATTACATAACAAATATTCAGACCTTAGGTAAAATGGATGTCTTAGAATTTACTCAAAATTTATTTACAAAATTCACTAATAAACCTCATCCTTCTTCATTAAAGACTCTTCATGCTCCTGGCCTCACATCATAGTACAGATGAAACATTACATTTAGCCATTTATCTGAGGTTTCCTTTAAAAGCAATAATAAGAAAAATTACCTGCATCAATTTCAAATATGCTTGATAACATTTTTCAAATTCCAAATTCATTTGCACGACTTTCTCATCGTACCTCTCTTTCTCCTGCATGAAGAGAGGGCCAAATCAGAACACATTTATTTGTAGAGCTACTGATGTGTATCTTAGCTCCTTGGACAGAGCTAACCATTTCTCACTCGCAACTTTTTTTCACAGCTTGTTTCACATGCAAATTATTCTCATCAATAAAAACGATAATTCAGTATAGAAAGCAAATGAGAGTTCCCAAACTCACCATAAATTTGCACTCCCTACTACTCTTGAACTCATCCCTATCATACATTAAGTAGTAAGAACAAATACGACTAACAATTAAAGAGGAAAAAAATCTACTTCATTAATAGCGCACTAACACAAAAATCTTAAATGCCCATTTCCGATTCCCATTCCAAGAGCTCCCAGAGTTGCCAGTGTTGCTAGAGCTGCTAGAGCTCTAGCGCCCTTAGAGGGGCCAGAGCTGCTAGAGCTCCTAGAGCCTCCACGCTGCTAGAGCCCCCAGAGTCCCAAGTGCCACCAGAGCGCAGAAGCCATGGATAGAGTAGTCTTTCGCACCTTAAACATTCTTTCCAAGCAAATGTAGAAAGGAAACGACATCAACGCAATTTCTATCTCAGCAACATTGTGGCTCTGTCGATGCGGGGGCTCTAGGAGCTCTAATAGCTCTGGTCCCTCTGGGCGCTGGGAGCTCTAGCAGCTCTTGGAATGGGAATTGAAAATGGACATTTAATATTTTCATGTGAGTGCACTATCAAAATAGATTTTTTTCCTCTTTAATTGTTAGTCGCGGTTATTCTTACCACTTAATGCATGATAAGGATGAGTTCAAGAGTAGCAAGTAGTGCAAATCTATGGTGAGTCTAGGAACTCTTATTGGCTTTTCATCACTAAATTATCGTTTTTACTGATAAGAATAATTTGCAGGTGAAACAAGTTATGAAAAAAATTACGAGTGAGAAATGACCGGCTCTGTCCGAGGAGGTAAGATACACATCATTAGCTCCATAAATAAATGCATTCTGATTCGGCCCTCTCTTCATGCAAGAGAAAGAGAGGTACGATGAGAAGTCGTGCAAAGAAGTTTGGAATTTAAAGAATGTTATCAAGTATATATAAAATTGATGTAGGTAAATTTTCTTATTGCAGCTTTTAAAGAAAATCTCGGATAAATAGCTAAATATAATGTTTCATCTGTGTGAGGCCAGGAGCTTGAAGAGTCTTCAATGAAGAAGGAGTAGGTTTATCATAGAATTCTGTAAATAAATTCTGAGTAAACTCTAAGGCATCCATTTTACGTACGGTCTGAATATCTATTATGCAATTATGATACATGAGGATGAAATATAGCCGCAAGTTCCTATCAATTCAATTTTCTCATTCTGTTTTCTTAATTTCCCAGATTAATTAGCAATCCATTTAAACCCATGATACTACTCTTGATGTCATGTTGCTCTTGCAAGAGTAGAAGTTTAGACATCATAAGTTTTCAACTTCGAGTGCGATGCTTAACATCATTGTATGCTAAAATCATCATGTTATATATATAACTTAATATATCTCATGAATTCATATAGCATTCCTAGCCAATGACTCTAGAGCTACTTATTCAGAATAAATGATCTTCAATATGAACATGTTACGTATTTTTGATATATGAATCAATAAAAGCATTTTTCTATCCATCTTCGACCAAAATAACAAAAATCAACTTTGTGCAACCTTCGCCGAAACCTATGTTTTAGGTCATAATGAGGATTATAAAAAGATAGAAAGAAACCTTCTTATACTTGTTAATAGAGTAAATTTGTGTTTTTCATGTCTTAGTTTCTCTTTGAAAATTCCTAATTAAAATGAATATTTTACAATAAAAAAATTAAAAAAATCTTCGGTTTAAATATAATAAGCCAATATTCCCATCCTGTTTTTCTAATTGTAGAATAGATATTAATTAATAAAAAGACAGAAAAATTGAACATTATCAAACCGAGTCTTTGGAGATGCAAATAGTGCGACCCCGCTAAGGGGCTCAATATTTTCTATTTTTTAATTAATTTTTAGAAAAAGTAGAATTTTCAATTTTTCTGAAATTTTTAGAATTTTTCAATGTTCTTTGAAAGTTGTGAATTTTCAGAAATTTTTTTGAATTTTTATTATTTTTCGAATTTTTTTAATTTTTTAATTTTTTTAATTTTTTAATTTTTTAATTTTTAAAAAAGATTAATATTTTTTTAATATTTAATATTATTATATTTGGATCCGACTCGCTACCAGACCCATACCCGAATCCAACCCAATCGGATAAAAACGAAATTTTTTTAGTTTTTTTAATTTTTTTTTTTTTTTTTCTTTTGTCCTTTCCGAAGCCTAATATATTTTCTTTTTTTTTTTATCCTATTCACTGCACCCCCTTATCAGCGACTCCTCTCTCCTTCCTCTTCCCGAAGCCATTTTTACTCTCTTTTTCTCTATTTTTTTTTATTTCTTTTTCCTTTCTTTTTTCTTTTTTCACCCCTTCTTCTTCACGTTGTCTTCTTCCCTGTGCTTCACCGAGACCACGCCGAGAACTTCCCTTCTCGGTGATTCGTGGAACGACCCGTACCCCCAAACGATGACGCGTACCACCAACGTTTTGCATTTGTCGATCGTCCGCTCCGACTACGAAGCCGACCCGACCCGACCCGCACCCTCACCCCCCTCACAGCCCCCGGGTCTTGAGATATCCTGATTTTGTTTGTGGTCTGACTGATTCACATCTTGGGTTTGGGTCTGGACCTCGGCAGGTCAGGTTCAGGGAGAAGAAACAGGGGAAAAAACCCCGGGGGTGGAACTCTCCAATGTCACCTCGCGTATTCCCACCCCACCGAGAAGGAGAAACTGGTGAGGAAGTAGGGGGCAAGAGCGTGCGGGCGCGGATGCAGCACATTAAAATAAGGCGTTATCCAGGCAGGACATTAGATCAATTCCAGACTACCGCTGAAAAACCATGTTGGAAGCACGCTTCCTGCTAAGTCGACCTCTGCTCCACACATCGTGCGGTTAGAAGACACTGTGCGAAGTGGGTGGGTGTTGAGATCTTTGGTCAAGCTCCCAATTTTGTTTGGTCCGACTAATTCACATATTGGGTTAGGTCCAATCTTCCTGCCCATCCGTTGAAATCTTTTTTTTTTTTCAGAGAAAGCCAAAGAGCAGATCGTTTTCTTTCATTCTCCACAAAAGAAAACAAAGCAAGAGAAAAGGGGGCAAAAGGGGTCAGATACTTTTCGTTGACCGACGGGAACTGCCAACGTTAATGGGTTCATTATTGCCGGAGTTAACTCCGGCATCAACGCACAGATCAATCTATTTCTACTATGCCCCTGGACAAACAGTATTTGGTCGCACCCACAGATCAATGTCGAGATACCACAACGTGGACTACCAAGAATTGATGCTCGGCTTGCAGATCTGAGAGGAAACAGAGCAAACTCACCTAACTCGGAGGTTCTCGCCTCACTCCTTTGGCAAATGTGGAAAGCGCGCAATCACTTTGTCTTCAGAAATCAGCGTCCCAGATCCTACAACGATAATGGACGCGGCATTAGTAAACGCAAGAATCTCGTGCTTCTGGGGTCTGCAGTCTTGGAAAACCCGGCATATACTTACTGGATCGAACCTGGTTTGGAGTCCACCGGAGCTTGGAACACTGAAAGTACATGTTGATGGGGCCTTTCCGACGGGAAGAGAAGAGGGCGCGGTGGCTCGCGTCTGCCGAGACCACTCGGGAAGACTCATCGACGGTTTCTCCAGCGGCGTTCATGCTGCTTCAGCTTTGCAAGGGGAAGTAAAGCAGGCGTTTAACTCTTATTACCCTAGAAAACCTTTTGCAGAGAGGGAAAGAGAAAGCAAATTCAGTTGCTGTCTGACACTAGTTGCTGCAGTGCAGAGTCAAAGTTTGACTCTCTCGGAGATCCGCGTCTTATTGGCTGAGAGCACTGAACTGATCCCACTATTCTCGAAGCTCCGGATTCGACGCTGCAGGAGAGAAGCCAATTTTATTGCGGACTGGGCCGCCAAAGCCCAAGGACGCAAAGCCCTTTTAGAGCTACGTTACGTACTGAAGCCCCGGTGCACGTATGATTTTCCAAGATGAATGAATCATTGAATCTACTCCTTTAGCCCAAAAAAAAAAAAATAAAGGACTCCGGCATCGACACTCGACCGTCAAACACGCTATTCCTCCGCCATTCACGTGTTGGAAATTCTACATGCCCAGCTTTGATTTTTCTTTCAGCCCCCTTTGGCTTCATTGTCTTCTGTAATGAACGGCTTCCACAGTGACCGCCTGATAGTGATATTGCTTCATTGAATTGACTTTTTCTCCTTTTTCTTTTTCTCTTTTTTTTTTTGTTGCATTTTTAGTCTCTACGTATCCCGAGAGCCTAATATGAATCTTTCTAGATATAATTATCATATTAGTCAAAAATTTATTGTACAGATTGATCCTAAACATTTACACAAAAATTTCAACATGATCCCTTCAACTAATCGTCACCCAAATCTACTGACGCGACAATGTCTAATCATTATCAACCACCTTATGTGGCATGTTGTTTATGAATTGCAATGTCAGCGATTTCCCACAATGATCGAGTGGAGGCACTACTCTAGAATTCCACATAGAAAGAATAAGACTAACGCTGAAGAAATTGAAAATTTTAAAATTGAAGTGATATTTATATAATAAGTTTATGGCTTATTATTATTTTTTTCAACCGGACTAGGGTCCCGATTTAATGCGTCCTACCTTAAATTTGGACATTGGAGTGGAGGAGCGGGATCAATTCATATTGAATGATTGGCCAATAAATTTATTCTCGACTGCCCCCCCGAATTCGGCTTTATTAATAAAAGAAAAATATACGGTCCTTTTTATATGCTCGGTGCACCGGTGCCTAAAGTCCAGGCCATAGGTAGGTGGTTCCGCCTGTCAGCACTTGCCTATCGCTAAGTCAAACCAACGTAATTACGTGCGGGCTCTTCCCCCAATCTCACTTCTAATGGATCATCAATCCGAGATCCCGAGATCCGACGTCGTCCATTTCATATAATAATGACCGGGAAAATTGTCAAAAAGTCAAAAATCTACTACAATGACAATTAATTCGTTCATAAATCTTTAATTGTGTCAGGTCAATTTTAAACATTTTGATAACTTACAAATTCAATCATAAATTTTTAATCATATCAAATTAATCATAAATATTTTAACAATTTACCAAATTAATTATAATTTTTATAATTAATTGTTAATTTAATCTTTTCAGCTAATTTTAATTGAGTATCATTGAAGTGGCAATTTTAGTTAACACCAATTATCATATGTGTGGCATGATCAACGTTTATATGGACAATTTTTTCCTAATTTTTTATTTCTGTTTCTTTTTTCTTTTCTATTTTTTCCTCTTTTTACACAAGATTAGCAAAGCCATTACTAAGTGAGGGCCAATGACCCCACCAACCTCGAGCAAGGGCCGTGAAGCCCTTATTAGCTGTGGGCGAGCAACCCTTACTGGATTTGGCAAAGGGCTCGCAATCCCTTGCTAAGGCTGACGAGGGCCCCAACACCCTCACAAGCCATAGTGAGGGCACCGACAAGGGCTTCATGGCCCTTGCCCACTGGTTAGCAGAAGTTGCCAACCCTGCAATGGCCCCACTAGTCCTTTCTAAAAAGAGGAGAAAAAAAGAAAAGAAAAGATCAATAAAACATTCTAAAAATTTTTAAAAATTGTCAATTTCAGCATCGACCATACCACATAGAATATCCGGCACTAACTAAACCATCATATTAGCAATATAAAAAAAGGTTTAGACTAGTTTGGCAAATCATTAAAATATTTATGATTAAATTGACATTGTTAAAATATTTAAAATTAAATTAGCAAATTGTTAAAAGGTTAGGACTAAATTAGACGCCAGACAATAGATTTACGACTTTTGGGATAGTTTTCTGAGTAGGGACCCACGAATGAATAATTCCAACTGAGTTCGAGGAGGTCCTAATTGATTGACGAAAGAGTCATTTTCCTTCATGAATTATATTAGCTCCACATTGTGATAGTGACGATTCATGTCTTAAAAATAGAGCTCAAAACTGCAGGATGATACAAGGCTCATCTCATCAAGTGAGTAAAGCTTTCGTACCCAAAACATAAAAAATTAATTAATTAAAAAAGCGAAGAATATAAAATTCAAAAAAAAAAAAAAAAAAAAAAAATAGGCAAGAGTATCATAAGAGATTTTTACCATATCCATTTGTAAAATTTTTGGTTCATGTATACTAATATGCTATTTATACTAAATAATATATATATATGACGTGAATATATTCGACTTTATTATTGTAATTACCAAACAATGAATATAATATAAGAAAAAATGTGGATTTCATATCCTATTATATTCGGTTCTATTTTGATTAAAAAACTAGATGACCAAACGTAGTCTAATGTTTTTTTTTTAAATCTATTTAAATGATATCTTTTTTATTATTTTTTAAAATCTGTTTATTTATTTATTTATTTATTTATTAACACTCTATATTCATATTTCCTTTTAGCTTTTTGTTAATTAATATCCATTCTACAATTAAAAAGAAAAAAAAAAAAGGGGGGGGAACACCGTGCCCATCAAATTTAAATTAATGATTTTTTTTTAAAATCTTCTTATCATTTCCTTTATTTATAACATATTCGTTTTAATTAGGAACTTTGTAAGAGAAACCAAACACAGAAAACACCAATTTACTTGATAATCAATATCAACAAGCGTAAGAAGGTTTTTATAGTAACAGTGATGTTTCTTTTTATCTTTTTTGTTGTTTTATTTATCTATTTGACATTCTATTTTTTCATTCAATTATGCCATTTTGTTGAGGAAAATATGGAGCCGTCAAGAAATGGCAAATACCATAATCCTCACAGAATTTGTTGAATATGCCTAAAGTGAATTCTCTGCCATAATTAGTCCTAGTAGCTTTGATGAAATAGTCACTCTTCTTTTTGGCCAAATTCTCGAATTGTTTGAAAGTGTCCAACATGAATGATGAAGCACAAGCTATGTAACTGTTTTGAAAATACGGATGATGAAGCCCCACTTACGATTCTTGTTTTATAGAATTTATGCTGCATTATTTGGTATGAAATTGACTAGAAAATAGAATTCTTTATCCCATGTTTTGCCGCCACTTTGCACCTCTTATCCTGTTAATCTTTTATATTTCAAGCAATGTAAAGTGGTAATCAGGACAAATTAAATGATATTCAGACAAATCCTCAAGAGAATGGCCAAGCGTACATAATTTTGTGTTGTAGAAGAAAAATGCTACTGCTCGTATGCCTTTGGAGTTGTTCAAAATATATAATGAATTCTTTTGGCTTGTTGTTTTCTTGCTTCTTCATGTAACTTCATTGTTCTGAAAACAAAGATTGTGAAAGGTTAATGTCTAGTTAGATTATTTGGCAACTTTAGAATTATTTTTAGAAACCTCCTTCTCGGTTACCATTGGTCGTGTGCTTTGAGGAACATATGATAGGCCCATTTATGGAAAGATGTCTCATGACTCTGGCAACTTCGATTCTGGTTTTAGCTCAGCCTTTCAATTAAGGCATAACTCTGGCACTTAGCCTTCATGAATGTGAGTACGGAGATTGTTCATGAGTTTGGATATCATATCTCTTAAAATGCAGTGACTAATGAATGATAAATGGCTCGTTTTAGGTAAAGCTATCGAACTAAGTGCATATCTTGGAATTCTGAAAGGAAAAGTGCACGGATGTTCTATTCTAATAACAATTCGCCTCAGCAGGTCATATTTAGACTTATAATAGGACTGTAGTTAAAATAGTATAGTGACATAGAGATGAAAGGACTTCCATAAGTACTTGGTTTTCATGTGATTGAAGTGAAGATCTTGTCCTCACTTAGTCCAACAGCAAGATGGAGATCTTAATGCAATATAAGAAAAGTTCATGTCTCTGGAGTGTACTTCACTGCTGCATCTAGTGAAGTGCTTCATGATTCTCTAGTGGAATTGGGGTTCCCTCTACGTGACACATTCAGGAGAGAGGCAGATGATCGTATATTATATAGCACAAATCTCTTCAAAATCATTTCCCTCATACTTCTGTTCTTTAAAAGTGACCAGAGTATTCCTGAGGGGATAATATGTCTTTATACGCAGGACAGTTTCTCCTCCTACATATCTGTAAAAACTGCCTGTACAGGTGATACTTCCATGAGCATCACATGAGAATCAAAATAGCAGTGATAGCCTAAAATAGATCGTGTGGCTCCTCGCGTGAAAGAATAGCTACCAGTAGACAGTGCTTCCGAGGTCTATTAATTGATTGGCCACTACGTTGTCTAAACTGATTGCATAAACAACTAATGAACAACGGACTGAGTATTTATCCTCCTCTATACACTATATACGTTGATCTTGGTCCTCAATCTGGATAGGGAGCTGAGAGCTGACTTCATTGAAACGATTATTGAATAGCTGGCTTCAGTTTGAAGTCTCTGCTCATCTTTGTCTGAGAATGGGGGGAAGCGTTACAATCATAAGCCTTGTCCAACTTCATCTGGTGTAGGACTTGATGTATAAAGGTCACCCAACCTTCGATTCCATGCACTCTGGTTGTAAAGAGCAAGGGATTGCTTCCGAGGAGCGAAAAGGTAGAAATTTGTCATGTTGATTGTTATTCAATGTGTGGTTCAATCACTTTCCATAAGATCAGCAAGTGTGATTTTGCCGCAGTTGCTGTCGTCTAAAATGTCAAATTGGTTGCAGATCGGTGCAATGTCCTTTTCAGCTATTTTGCCCATCTCTTTAAGCTTGTATACAACGTACTCAGCTTTGCTGCAGGAATCAAAGTCAACATTAGAATTTCTTCCTTCCTAGAAGCTGCTTTTTTAGTGCTATAAAAATTCAGAAGAAAGCAAGGAATGTATTTCGTCACAGTGTATCATATGAAAATAATCCCAGTAATTTAGACCAGCTACGAAATAAGCCTACTGTCCCTACGGTGTGAATATCCATTCTGCACTTATGATATATGAGAAGATGAAATATATTCTATATATTCTGCAAGTTCCTGTTAGTCAACTTACCCATTCTGTCTTCTTCATTTCCCAAATTAGTTAGTGATCCATTTGAACCCATGATGCTGATCTTGTCTCTCAACATTTGATGTCATCTTCCTCTTGCAAAAGCAGAGGCTGGAATTTAGACATCATGAGTTCTCAACTTCGAGGGCAATGCTTAACATCATTGTATGCTAGGTCGATGCCTCTAGAGCTACTCCTTCAGAATTAAGGGTCTTTAATATGAACATACTACATAATTTCAAGGCATGAACTGATAAAAGCATTTCTGTCCATCTCTGACCAAAATAACCAGAATCAACTTTGTGCAAGCTTCTCTGGAACTCATGTTTTTGGTCATAAATGAGGACTATTAAAGACATGGTATCCACCTGAACTAGCAAAGTGAAAGAATGATAAAGGAAGCTGTTTAGAATAAAATTTGCTGATGATAGGACATCCAAGCTAAACAGAGGTTTGTGTTCTGATTTAGCTGTTAACATTCTCAAGGGAAAGACCTTTGATTTTGTGAAACTTCCAGTCCTCCGCATGCTGGAGGGTGACACTGTTCATTTTGCTTTTATCAGACTTTATGTTCAAGATGATTGAGTAATCTGTACTAACGAATGAACTACATAGGATGAAGCCACTTACGCTACTTCAGAAGGGCATTAGCTTTTGAATAGTGTACCCTGGCATACAGAGGAGGGACAGACGTGAAGAGATGTGGTCAAAGGTCTTCTTTGGTATGTTAATACTGAGAAAAGACCAGATCACTTTCGGTCTCCCACAGTATTTAATGATGTACTATACCAACTATGAATGAGAAATCATGTGATCCGGCTTCAACTGAGCATTTTAGGCAGTCAATGCCTCACTTCTTGATAAACGAATGGTAGATTTCATAATAACATCAGAGGGGTCTTTTTTCTTATTAAAAGTTCAAAGGCCGCAGGTTCAATTGCACCATTAATGTTGACTCTGTATCTTAAAATACCGTTTCTAATGTGATCTTAAGGGTGGCTCGATATGTTGTCGGTCGTCTCCCTCTGCTATGCTTTGCTGGCTTTAACTTTGAGTTCTTGAGAATGTTTCTGTCAATTATCTCTTACTATTTTCTGATTTACCTTACATCTGCACTGCAAGTAGCACTGGATTCTTCCGGCATTCTTTACCCTGGTTACATACTTTTTTTTCCCTTTATTACCACGGTGCAACCATTTTTCTATGAGCATCAAGATTGTCTGTTTCTATTAGAGAGCTTATTTCTCTGTGCTAATATACAGCTCAAGTTATCCGTCTTTTGATATCCCTGAATCTAATTGCAAAATTAACCGTAATAGCTATTCGGACTTTGGATTCACTTCTAACATGCTACCAGCTTTACTCCAACAAATTCCTTTCCTAAGAGTGTAAGTGATTTGCAATTATACTTCTTGATACACTTACTCTCGATATTTGAAGCACATTGCTTATGGCCTTCAAAGTAAGACACTTGTATGTGTCCTCATTCAATCGATGATAAAGGTCAAAACGAGTACTTCAACATTAATTAACCCAGAGACTTGCATTCTTCAGTCAAACAGAGCATCCCAAGCATGAACACCTATCAGATGATAACAGTGGATGCTTCCTGAAACTTCAGCAGGGCCAGGGACTTATATTCCAAAATCTTAGGAAAGTTCAACTCGTCAAGCTGATCAGAATCTCCTTCTAAGGGGTCAGTTCTGAATTTCTTTTTAATCTTTTTAATTGCATAGTACGATGGTTTGGTTCCAATGATGTCTATTGTTCTAATGTTTATCCAATAACAGCAATGTGTTGATAGTTGTCTTAATAATGACAGGGGTCACTAGTCAACTTAGCAACGTTTCAGGAAAAAAATATTGGAATTGCACAAATCTAGCAGAAGCTCACAGACCAAGCAGAAACAATTACCTGATAGATCCGTCGTTATCAAGGTCTGCAGCAACTAGATCCCCAAGGGTCATCTTCTTCTGCAGAACCCACTTCGCAATTCCGCGATTTCTCTTGTCGATCCTCATCTCAGTCAGGTATAAGAAAGCCCTGGCAACTGCCAATGTGCTTACCAGTAGCCAAATTATGGCAAAACATCTTCCTGCCAAGGTCGTGAATGCGTAGTCCCCATAACCGACTGTCGTGACTGATGTAACAGACAGGTAAAAACTGTCTACCCAGCTCAAATCCTCTATGAAATGCACGACGATTGTCCCTATAGCTATGCAACTAGTCACAACCGCCAAAGCCACGCACACTTTCATCCTAATCCTCATCCTTCCCTTCTCTTTGTCGATCATATAAGTCCTAACCATCGCATTGAACTTGTTCTGATCCACAGTGCTCAGCAAAACCGCCTCTTGCCGATCGCAGATGTAGCCGACCATGCCGTTAAGCAGGATATCAACAAATCCAAAGCCGACCAGTATGAAACCACAAGTGAACAGCTTCGTGAATGTCGTGTCGGGGACGATGTCACCAAAGCCAATCGTGCAAAGAGTGACCACAGTGAAGTACAGAGCATCGACTGGTTTGACGGTGGTCGTGCCTTTGAAACTCCCGCTCGTCACGTATACCACAATGCCCGCTATTACGTACAAGACGAAGCATATGAAGGCTTGCCGGACAATCACGGGGGTCGATTTAGGGGGCGACCGGGGATCCTCCTCGTCGATGATGGTCTCCTTATGGAAGGTGAGCACAGAAGGAGCCGAGTGCGAGCGATGGGCTTGTCGTCTGACTCGTCTCTTGTTGGTCAAGTTGGCGACGAGATTCACAAAGGAAGAAGAGTGGGGCGTCGTGATTATGGGGATGATTGCATCGTTTGTTATGAGGCGGGCGGTGGACTGCCGCCTCGGCGTGCTGAGGCTGCCGAGGTTGAGATCAAGGAAACCCGAAGGGAATTCTCTCCTGACCGTCGACGTCTCCGGCCGTCCTGGAGTGGAGAGGAGAGGTTCATCATCCATGGCGAACGTGGGGCATAAAATCCCAGAAACCGTAGGTGTTTGGGAGGATTTTTCTTATTCCTGTTTTGGATTAAAAAAAGGGTGACGAAAGGCCAACTGCAAGTCAATCTATTGCAGGGGAGAAGCATGGTTATGAGAGGTAGTTGGGCCGAGAGTCAAATCAGGAAACGCCCCGGAAATGATCACGCTTTAAACTTCCACACCTGTCACGTTGGCTTCTAACTTCCCAGGGTCGTGCTTCTACATAGCGTCTGGCCTGAAAGTGGCAGTTTTTAAACGGTAAGCTCTTCACCGAGCTAAGAGTCAAAATGGGCAAGTTCCGTTTTAGATGCTTGATTGACAGGGATGGTTTCTTCCAATCTCGGCGATTGTTTCGCAAATTCAGTGAGCAGACTCGGTTAGACTTAGAACCATGTATGCAGGGTGGACGTTGGTCATGGCCGATACCACATCATGTTTTCCCTAATTTGATATAGACAGAGCGAGTCGAAGTGGGTACAGAAGCCGACGAGGCCTCGTCGCGCATGGATTCACATGTGAACAGAAGGCTCGGACCCGATTGGAAAATCTTGGGCAAACTGCAGATGCTGAAGGCATGCAGATCTGAGAAAAACTTGATCTGAACACCTCTTCCAGTTCATTTTCCAAACCCGTTAATGAAAGTTAAAAACTGCATTAGCGATTCAGGACATATGCATGATGTGGGTTGGTCTCGAGGTCTTTTGGCCAGGCTCCTGATTTTGTTTGGTCTGACAGATTCCCATCTTGGGTCGCGTCCAATCTTCCTGCCCATCTGTTGAATTTTTCTCTCAGAAATTGACAAAGGAACAGATCTTTCCGTATTCTCTTGTCGTTTTTCACAAAAGAAAACAAAGCGAGGGAATAGGAAAGCGGGGCAGAAAAGGCTCGGACACGTTTCGCCTGACCATCGACACTCAACTTTCAAACACGCTATTCCTCCGCCATTCACGTGTTGCAAATCTGCAAGTCCAGCTAGATTTTTTTCAGCTCCATTCGGTTTCATTTTCTAAGTTTCCCTTTCTTTTCTTTTTTGGTCCCTAGTATCTCGAGACCCAAATATCAATCTCTTCGGAGATAATTACCAAATTAGTCTTAAACTTATTATACAAATGCCACTTCGATCCTAAACCTTTTTTTAATTTTACCAATATAAGCAAATTATCACCAAAAATTACTAATGCACAACGACGTCCAATTATCACCAGCCGCCCTCTATGGCATGTTGCTTGTAGATGGCAACATTAGCAATTTCCGACCGTAATTTGCATTGTCAAAATTAAAAAATTTATAACTAGATTGAACATCGTATAATAAATTTATGATTAAATTGGTAATGTTCTATTTTTTTAGTTTAGTTTTTATTTTCAACGAGAACGGGTCCCAAATTTAAAGCTACCTTAAAATATGGATAATGGAGTGGAGAAGTGGCATAAGTTCATATTGAATGATCAGCCAATTAATTGTTCTTGAATGCCCTCAATCTAAAAACCCAAATTGACTTTATTGATAAAATAAATATAAGGTCTTTTTATACGCGCGGTGCACTGATGCATAAAGTCCTGGCCATAGGAACGTAGTTCCCCATGTCAGCACATGATTACAGCTAAGTCAAACCAATGTAATTAGATGCGGGCTCTTCCCCCAATCTCACCTTCAATAAATCATCAATCCGAGATCCAACGTCGTCCGTTTCATATAATAATGACCGGTGGGTAGCACCAAGAAACTTACCTAAAAAGTCATAAATTTATTAATCTTTTAATTATGTTAATTTAACCTTAAATATTTTCAAAATTTGTCAAACTTGTCCAAAGACTTTCAATGTATTGTAACAATTCGTTTTAATTGGAAATTACTAACATGGCCATTTAATCATCGTCAACCGTCTTACGTGATGTGACCGATGCTACTATGTTTTTATTTTTTTAAGTTTTTTGATTTGTTTTCTTTTTTTCTTTTTTTTTCTTTCTTTTTTTGCTCTTTTTCGCTGAATTCTAGTGACCTCCGCTTACCACTAGGTGAGAATCGTAACCCTCGCCAAATCTGGCGAGGCAACCCCTCACTATAGCCAGCGAGGGTAGCAACACCCTTGCAAGCCACAACAAGGGCCGTGACACTTGCCCCACCAATAAGGGCTTCACAGCCCTTGCCTAGTGATTGACAAAGTTCACCGGTCCTTCAAGCAACCTTGTTGGCTTTGTAAAAAGAAAGGAAAAAAAAGTAAATAAATAAATAAATAATTCATAAAAATTTTAAAATTTTCCATGTTAGTTTCGACCGTGTCTCATGAGACAGTTGATATTGACTGGATGATCACGTCAGTAATATTTAGCCAAAATTATCATAAAGATTAAATTGACAATTCGTTAAAAGGTTTATGACTAATTTGACAAATTGTTAAATGGTTTAGAATTAAATTGGGACAATTTAAAGGTTTAGGATAAAATTTAGCTTGTTATCAAAAGTTTAAGATCGAATTGGCTGTCGTATAATAGGTTGATGATTTTTTTCACAATTTTTCTAAGGACCCAAGAATAAATAATGCCAATTGAGTTTGGGGAGGTTTCAAATGATTGACAAAAGAGTCGCTTTCCTTCATAAATTAAATAGCTCGTGCATGTTCCGCATGACATATTGAGGTGGGGTTTCTAGATGTGTAGCTTGTTGAGGAATATAGCGACTTTTTTGGGCCACAATTGGACGATTCTCATGTGGAACATGAGCTCAAAAGTGCAGGATGATGCAAGGCCGATTGCGTCAAATGAGTATCTTACCCAAAAATGACAAATTACTAAAAAAAAGAGAGTAAAGATTTGGCTTCTAATCATTGTCCGCCCTCGGCATCATGCCAACTTTTGTGGACCTTTAGTCCCTACATCATTGGAGGCCTACAACCTTAATTCCGTCATCAACAACGAGTTGACATAGAAAGAATCGTGTCTAAGACAGTTGTGAAAACATTGAGAAATTTCCTTCTTTTCGCACAACCAACGCCGTCAACAAGCGGCAGGCAACCAACGCCAACCAACTTGTCGTCACGTTCTCCATCGCCTCCGTCGATACAAAGAGGTAGCCACAGCGGCCACCGTTATCAACGACTTTTTATTCTCTCCACAAGCAGATTCAGCTTCAAAACTTACTTATAAGAACCTATTAACAGATATCCACAGGCATTTTGCCAAACAATCAAAAAAGGGAAACAAGATTCATTGCGATTGTAGTACTAAGCATGAAGTTATTAAAAGAAAATCTCATTTAATATGCTCAGCAAGTGCCTTGAAAGATTTCATGGCCCGCTTATTATGATCCGATCGCTTAAAAAATTACCGTGGCCCTATACTGAAAATCTCATCACATACGGGAAAATCATCCCCATGCAGAGGCCAGTTTGGCGGAAATGTTTTCGAATTGAAATCGACACTGCAGAACGATGTAGCTAAGAACAAATTTAACATCCTAAGAGTCATGTAGGACCGGTTTGTTCAGATGGAATTCGAACATACACTTCATTACTAGCCACAAGCAATAGAAATTGCAACCTAGTTCTGACAAACTTTTATGATAAGAACCTTCCGCTTAATAGATGGATCAACGTAAACCGGGCCCTTATTCGGTTGGATGTTCCCGTCCAGCGAAATTTTGAGCTCAAATCTTTAGATCTAAGTTCATAAATCATGGTCACATCTAATTCCACACAAACTCTCCTGTTGTTTCACTTTCTTCGAGTCTGCAGATACTTTCTAACAGCTATAAAAACAAGACACGAACTCAGAGAAAGAAAAGCCGGATAAATGTCCAGACTTGTTCATAATCAGCATAATCTCGGACCATCAAAACAGTCTCGTACATAATTTGGTTATGACTTGCTACCGCTCTCCCGTGTCTACTCCTCTTGAAACTCAAAGTGGAAAAGCTACTCTGAATGGAGGGTCGAGAACTGCACTTTTTCATGGAATCGCATTGGGGTAACTGCACTAAGAAGGTTGAAAATGAAACAAATTACGCATAGGCAATTCACTGCCTGTATGCCAACGCAGGCCAGATAAAATAGAACGCCTTAATCCTTCTCGAGGAGATGCATCTGGGGTTTGGGCTAAAAGCTTCAGATAGCGAAGAGTCACTAGTAGTAGCTCATGAATCTAAGAAATATCTATGGCATACTTGTCCATTTGTTAGTTGTCTCTGATCACGACACCTGCATAACAGAATACATTGAAGTCACACTGTGAAGCAGTACCTCTTCATATAACAACGGATTGAAAAAATGGTGAGGATAGGAGAAGGTGAAACATCATTGGAAGAGAACGATCAATTTGGAGTAAGATCAAATTCTTTTAAGCTGCTTGACAAGCTGGTTATCTTAGGACCACAAGCAAGATTATAAAGCCATGGTGCACCAAACATCTACATTTCACTAGGAAGTGTCGAGAATGATCAGTTTGTATAAATTTTCTGTGCAACCAAGGAAATGGTCGTAACAGCATAGAGAACATTCACAGGTTCAACCGCTGAGATTGAAGAATTGTATTTAACATACTACTAAGAGTTAACCTTGCAATTGTGCATTGGATTCTGACTAAGGACTATAAGCAGTCGGTATGTGCAAAAGAATAGACTGATACTCACCTTAACTACAAACTTTTATGCACTGAAGAATGCTAGAGGCCACAGAGCTAATGCTGATTTCTGTATTAAGCACAAGTGACCTTTCTTATGTGATGACCATGTTCAACCAAGAACGAACTTCAGTACAGAGATTTAGTTGATTGCTAAAGATCAGGACTATGAATTGCAGAGATATATTTGACAACTCATAGAGCAACAATAGATTATCGGTATATTGGGCATACTTTGGTGTTATGTTTTCAGCTGAGGAGAATATAACCAGCACTATTTGGGAGTAGATCTGCAGCAGTAGGAGGTACATTCTTTTTGGTGCGAACTTGGGCATGAGATTCTGCTTCACGCTGAAACATTTGGACCAGCTCCTGAAGCTCCAACTTTCTAACCTCAACATCCTCCTCAACAATGGGATTCTTTAAGCCAAGGTATAGGAGACCGATGGCAATCAATGCAGCTCCCAGAAAGAGCAGGAAACAAGAAAATAGAGCAAATGCATAAGGCGACTCATCTGATCCTGGCATCCCATCTACATTGATTCCAAAAAGTCCAGTGATGATAGATAGGACGAGACCACAACCTCCAAAAACTCCTAGATTGTGTGTAACAGCGAGGCTCTTATCCTAGATTTTTAAAAAAAAAGGAAAAATGTAAGCAAACACCTGCATCGTGGTTTTTGTATTAAGCACAAGCAACATATCATACTTTCACAACACTTCCACCGCAGTAAGCCAAACAAACAAATAGAATAAAGTGAATTCTGGAAATACTATAAAGAGTAACTGCATCGTGGTTATACATATAAAGGTTCACCAGTGGTATGATAATGCTAGTCGACATGAATGATCCTAGAAGTCTAGTCAGAATACCTCTAATTTGTTGTTGCAATTTCAAATGTCACTACCACCAAGTATCACAACCACCATTTGTACTCACCAATCTATGAAACTAATGCTAACTTATGAATAACCAAAAACACAGGTCTTATCAGTGACATAGCTCATTATATGCTCGATACCTGCATGTAATAGCTCATAAAATTTGGAAGAGAAAACGCTAGAAAATATTGTAACTGTCGGAAAACCTGTAACCATGCACGAACTGTACTCTGCATGACATCTTGAATCGTAAATAGCCGGCCACGGACTGCTTCTTGTTCCTCAATCATTTCCCTCGTGCTCTTTTGTATGCTTTCTAGCAAGTTCCGTGCAGCATTCCCTCTCAAGTGTTGAAGAAGCTCAAATACTATTTCCTCTCTTGCATGAAGTGACCATTTGACTCTAATGACCTAAAACGGCAACAAGCCAAGCAAACTTACAGATAATGATCTTTCAGCTCTAATAACCTAGAAGGGCAACAAGCAAAGCACGCCTATAGATAACAATCATTCAACTGCGAATTGCTCCATTAGAAGAATAGAAATGTACCTGGGTTGATAACCTTCGGATCTCTTGATTTAAAATTATCGTAAATAAATGCATGTCTTCAAGGGTTCTCCTGTCCATGAGGAGAAAGGGAGCATTTAGTGTATGTGCCATGCATATAATATGCATTAAATTACTTTTGCTTCTAACAAAAGATGGTACCATAAGGAGTACCTGTTCATAAACATCAATTCGATTTCATCAGCTGCACCGAAGATGTTTTTGCGGAATAATCTAGAAAAGCAACAGGAAAAATGAATTAGCAGAAAACCAAGAAAATGACAACAGATGCAATGTGATAAGTTTTCTGTCAACTAAAGTAATGTGTCAAAGTATAATTTTTATATTCGATTACAGTACTGTCTAACACCCAATTAACATATGCTAATTTCCAACATTAAAAGGGTAAAACATCAAATAGGAATGAAATCATGAAGTGCAAAACCTGATGTATCTCAAGTTTTGGGACTCAAAATATAAGAGGAGGATCTGCAGAACTATAACCAGAACCTATGGAACCAAAAACTGTGTGCTCGCATGAATAGCCAAAGCAGAAAGGTCAAACATTCATTGCTTGCTTAATTTAACTCTCCTCCCCTATTTATGAGGAAGTTGACAGAAAGAATGAGTAGCCACACCAAACATTCAGTTTTACAGAAATGTGACGAACATTCTACTCCCAATACATAGAATGTTTAGTATTTGACTCCAAGCATCACCAGTAAACATCAAGAATCACCCATGTCCACAAGCCAAAAAATCAATTGCCGCATTCTCTTCAAGGTAGAAGGAGATCATGCCCTTCATGAGGCAGGCATTAAGATGCACCTTTTTTGTTGACAGCGAACACTGCTGTCAGTCAAATAAGGAATTTGCAAGTTTAGATTGGACAAAAAGTATACACACCTGTCATCCCATCGTGCTAGGCGACAGAAAAGATGTGCCACAACCTCATGAATGCTTTGTGGGATGTTAGAACCTCCAGCAGCAAGCAGTTCCTACATAAAGATTGACAAGAAAAAGAGTGGTGCATTTGGAAATAAAAATTGCATAAAGGAAGATATATTCGAGAAAAAAACCAGAAACTATGCATCTGACGGACAAACCTGAACTTCTGAAATACCCAAGACGTTAATAATGGCAGCAGACCCTTTCATGTGCAGTGACGTAATTAAAAAATTTTGAGCCTGCCATGACCGTAAAACAATTGGGATGTCATCTTCATCGCATGATGGATCACCAGCTGACTGCCCCAACAGCTCAAATAGAAGGCCACCAGCAACTCTAACCGGAACCTGTTAGGAAATGAAGTCAAAATTGCAGTACATTATGCATTTGAGGCCTTAACAAATTATGTAGCAGAGAAGGTGGAAAAAAAGGGCAAGTCTATTTGTGCATGTTTCCATGACACTAAAGTCTTTTTGATCTATGGTCTACTACTCTTGACGCCTGAGTTATTATTCTTCAAATCTGCAGTGACATATGAAACTCATTGTGAATTTGTCATCCCACCTGGTCTGTACTCTACCTTGATTAGGTCAGAATTTCCAGTCTCTTTCCACTGCGATAGAAGCTTTACCTTAACATGTTTAAATGTTCACATTACCTAGGCAAGAATGACCCAGATTGTAATCATGGCAGCCTAACTACCAATCTTACACTACATTATCCGAAAACAGGGCTGAAAATTCTGTAATACACCAATTCTTTTCTACTTGCTTATTCTACAAGGATCTATTAGAGGTGAAAAGTAGGATACAAACCTCTTGCGGCATTGTATTGCCTATTTAGTCATTATAGTAGACTGGCATTTACCGAGCTATCTTTTTCCTGCCTACTCTCAGTGCAATGAAAGCAGCAAACTGAGCACCAAGAAAACAAACTAGGATGAAGAAAAGGATGCTTGAATAGAAATGGAAGTTTACTGGCTCAGATGTTCAGTCACAAGTGTATCACAGACCTAAGAAAGATGTCCATCAAGTGACTGTTTGTCAAGAGGGTTAAAAGGCAGGAAAACCAAGAGTATGAAAGGCATTAAACCAAGTCCAAATACAAGTAAATACCATCTTAAATCAATCTTAATATGAAAGACAAATGTCAATCAGACATCTTAAGAATGTCCGAACCTTCACACAAATAACCTCTTCAAACTTCTAAAGACATGGCCAAGAAAGGATATGTCAACCATTACACTTTTTAATTACCTCATAGAGAAGGTGCTTCATTCGTTCACTTATCAGCTTACTTTCATCGCGCAGGGCAATACTTATGGCAGGATGTAGCCATGGTGCATTGCTCAACCATGATTTGACAAATGGGTGATCTGCGGCTACATGGCACCACCAAGTGGGGCCCACTGGCCTCTCCCAGTATGGAGTTGCTAAGTCCGCAACCGTGACATCATCTTCGCTATCCCCAAAGTCCATGGGCACCGAGGCCCAGCCAGAATCAGCTTGCACGGTCTGGATGAGTTCATGTATTCTAACCCAGCCAATTGGCACCCAATGACCCCCTTGAAATTCCTCCAGAGCATGGCAATGGCCAGAATCAAGGTTGCCCGACATGTCATTTCTGTTAACCGGAAAGGACCCGTCACTATTCCTGCCGTCCTGGCCGTGGAATGCAACACTGGGCGGACGTCCAGACTCGCGCTTCTTCGTCACCTGCCTCCCGGCTTGCGATGCTGTCTGCAACTTGAAACCAGGCTGGGAATGGCTCGTTCTCCTTCTGCCCCGTATGAACTCGAAAGCACAAATGAGTCCATCGGTCCAAAGATCCTCACCGAGCATGCTGTCTTCGCTTCGCTAGCCCAGAAACCCGCAAAGCCAGGGTAATTCCTCAATTCAACGCTCGAACCTCAGTTCTCACCACCCACAGCGAGCGCCTTTCGATTTCTCCGAGCGTCGCCTGAAAAGATCATCCAAAAAAAAAAAAATCTCACGTCACTCAACTTCAGCTCATAAACTAGACAAGATTCCAACTTTCGCATGCAGACTAATCGCAAACTCCCTTAAATTTGGGGCAACATCGGAACAGGTTCCTACTCTACTGCGACGTACGACGAAATCTTCCACGAGCCAGGCCCCCAACAACCTGCCAAAACCTATCGCGCGCCGGACTGGGTTTTTCCTAGAGTTCAATTCAGAGCGCGATCCTTCTAAAATCCAGGTAATGCGGGCCGAAGCGAAGTCCAAGCTCGGCTGCTCGAGCCAAACAGAGCAGTCGATACCGACACGAACACGATCGGAAAAGAAGAAAAGAAAAATGCGGGAACTGAAAAAGGCGCCATACGTAATGTCCGGCATCCGTTAGTGTCGGCAGCGGGGTCGAACCGTCGAGGTCGTGGAGAAGCTTTACGACGAGAGGATCGGGAGAATTTACCTGAGCGCGAGGAGGGACATAGCGAAGCGGCCGGAAGAGCGGGAGGAGGAGGAGGAGGAGGAGGAGAGTCGCGTCACGTAGCAACGCGGTGCCACACTGCCATTCGAGAGAGGAGCAGCGCTTGGGATATGAGAATGGACCAGTTCAGTTCGGTTCGGCGGGGGCGATGAGGTGGAGAACCGGCGGGCTGTGCACGTGGACCGGCGGCACCGCTCGCCGTTTGGAGCGCCCGAATTGAATTTTAGGCGCCCTCCCCGTGCAGGCGAAACTGAGCTCTCTTCGCGGCCGCGGAACTTTCCTTTCGTTTGGACTCGACATGCTGATCGCTTCGTTACCGGTTTAATGCAGATTGTGAAACATTTAAAGGAACAAATTTGCCTTGTAATTCTATTAATTAAGGGACTTGGGCGTGGATCATGGGTTTTGGCAACCTGCTAAGCCCGGAGTGCAATCGGTGGCCCTAGGCATGCCGATTGAACCCGACCCCCGGCCCGGTCCTGTACAAGCCAGATCGAGGGCGTAAAATAAACTTAAGATTAAGAAAACAGTCTCCGAAAGATTATTTTCTGATTTTCTGATCGTGATTTTCTGATGCTCAGAAGATGATGGGAAATTAATCGATTTACATTATAAATGTTTTTCGTGAGCCGAAAATAACAGATTTAGATTCGGAAAAAAAGACTTTCCTTTATGATAAGAAAGAAATTACTTTCCCTAAACATCAAATCAATGAAAACTAATTAATAATAATTTTACATTGAAAAATATTTTCCTTTATCATGAAAATTTCAAGAAATTAAATGCTCCCTTAATACTAATCTGATGGTCATTGGTCACTGCATTGGGCGCAAATCTTGTACCACCACAAATTTTATGTTTTCTGGTCCGCGAGTTCCTGATTCTACTTTTCTTGTTGATCTCAGCAGAAAACCATTGCTGAGTTCTGAATTTACTAGCTGCCCACAAGCACAAGTCAAGATCTAAACAAGACCCTCTCAGAATCCTAGTCAGCAAAAGCAACATTTCCATATTGTTATCCATTCTTTAGAGTTATGGGAGGATGCCGAAAGCAAACTCTGTGCAGGTATAGTTGCCGGCTTATCTTCTATGAACTATTGCATCTATGCACCTATGCAAGCGTTTGCACTTTCATGGTGACTGGCAGGTGAGTGCCGAATATGTATCGACGTCTTTAACCGGTCCATAGTAAGGAAGGACAGGGTCACAGCATCAGGGACTTCAATTATGTACGACACTGGAGAAATTCATGACTAGCACAGAGATTGCAGCAGGAGAAAGCTGAAAAAGCTGCCTCTGATCAGCGTATTAAGAAATGGCCAAGACCCGTATCCCCTCTAAGGCAAATGTCTGTACGAGACCAAAGGTGCCGGTTTGAGTACGTCGAAGGGCACTCTACAATGCGTGTCTGTTGTCTCCTACTATAGCTTCCGTCACAATTCTAACCCGACAAAGATTTTTCGAACAATGTCTCATCCACCAACTGATATTCTCGCAACTTCTAGATTCTGTTGCTATTGCTGATTTGAAGTTCCAGCATCCGACATCAAACGTGCAAAATTTGATCCAGGACACCAATGCAGTCCACTTCTTCTAGATCGGGGGACTCAGGATTTCAATCCTGCATATAACCATTGTCCTCTTGATGATGTCTACATAATGTAACTTCCCTGAGAACTTCCTAGAACCTTGTTAAGTATGGAATCATCCAAAATGTTGCAATATCGGCCTCAATTCATCTAACAAGCAGTAGATCTCTTCAACTCTTGGATGTAGTCTTCCACCGGCTACAAATTCGTGAACTTCCCCATCAACTTCAATCATACTAGCTCCTGGTTCTTTCTCTATCTTCCTCATCTTCATGGAAAACCTTGGTCCCAGTGATTCTTCGTACTGATTTGAGCCAGCTAGAACATTGGACATGAGTACATAAGCACAGCTCTCATCGGGATCCAGCTCGATCATATTTTTTGCTGCCCGCTCAGCCATATCAGCCTTTCCATGATTCACACTGCCTGATAACAAAGACCCCCATATAATAGCATCCGGGTCCATAGGCATGCTTCTTATCAGCTCTTCTGCTTCTTCGAGGAAACCAGCACGTCCCAACACATCGACCATGCAACTATAATGCTTTATCGATGGTTTAACTTCAGGTCTTTCCATCATAAGCAGGAAATACTTTGTGGCTTCATCTATAAAGCCAGCGTGATTACACGCCGTTAGAACACCAAGGAAACTGACTTCATCCGGCTTAAAATCAGATGACTCGAGCTGAGAGAACAAGACAATTGCTTCTTCTGCATAACCATTCCTGGCGAAGCCTAAGATCATGGAATTCCAACATGATAGTCCTTTCTTTCGTGCTGCCTGAAACACTTGATATGCCTCCCCAATGCTCCCACACCTGCAATACATGTCTATTATTGCGGTGGTAATGATTGCATTTAGCTGAGCCCCACCTTTCTTTATGTACTCGTGGACCCACCGCCCTTGTTTCAGAGCTCCTAAGTGGGCAGACGCATTTAATAGACTAACCAAAGTAAATTCGTTCGGCTCAATTCCTCTCTCCTGCATTTCCTCGAACAGTTTCATCGCATCCACAAACCTCCCATTTCTAACATATCCACTAATCATCGAACTCCAAGTAATCGCATTCCTCAGCGGCGCCTGGTCGAACAACCTCCGAGACTCATCGATTTCCCCACACTTGGCGAGGCCCATGATCATGGAATTCCAAGCAACCACGTCACACTCCGTACTTTCATCAAACACCAGGCGAGCTTCTTCCAAGAACCCACAATTGGCATACATGTGAATGATGGTGTTCTGTATAAACGGATCGTCTTGCAGACCCAGCTTCATAATCCTCCCGTGCAACTGAGCTCCCGAGCGAGCTAGCCCCAGCTGAGAATAAGCCTTGAAAACCGAAGGATAAGTCAGCCTCTGCGGCTCGATCGGCGAGCCCACCAGCATCTCGATGAACAGAAAGATGGCGTCTTGCGGGGTGGAGCTCTGGGAAAGCCCTCTGATCATGGTGTTCCACATGAAAAGATTGGGCCTTTGGGTCCGGCTGAAGAGCCTCCGGGCGTACTCGATGTCGCCGGCCGGGGATGTGGCGCAGAAGGCCAGCGCGCGGCTCGCGGGGAATGTGCGGCACGAGAGGCCCGTCTTGACGAGCTGAGCGTGGAGGATCTGGAGGTCCTTCATGGTGGCGCAGCGCTCGTCCAGCAGAGCGAGGTAGTGGCGCGGGTCGGGGACGAGGGCGGCGGGCATGGAGGGCGAGGCGAAGGGGCAGGCGTTCTGGCATGGCGTCATTTGGATTTTGCTCTCCTGGTTCTGGTTCTGGCGTGGCGTCACGGTTCGCGATCCTCCATGGACGAGGAGAGCCGCGACGTGGAGGAGAGAAGATTGCAGACGACTTGACGGTTTACCGGTATTTCTTCTCCCGGAATCCGGGAACCGCCGGCCCGCGCGGTTTCCATTTTCGGGCCCGATGACCGAACCGGGCCGGTTCCAATGTTTGGAACCGGACCGGACCGATTCTACTAAATACTGGTCTTTTTTTTTTTTTTTTTTTGGTCGAATTCTTAAACAATTGGTCTAGCAAGGCCGGTTCCGTCCAATCCTCGAATTGTATAGGCCCACTTGCTCGCCCATGGCTCTGTGACCCCAGGAATCTTTAAAATGCAAATGTGAAAAAGCTCTTTCATTTCAATTTTGAGTTAAGATAGAAAGGGTTGATTACAAGTTCAAAACTCTAGATTTTAATATTCGTGCATTTTAAAATATGGATTAATAATACCCAAGAAAACTCAAAACTGATAAATTCGTGATAAATTTACCATAAACTAATTTTTTAACAATAAAAAAACCCTAAACTTGTACCTTTTTTACAAATATACAATTCGTTAATTTTTGTTAGATTATATTAATATCACGAAAAATCATAGACGGGTACATATAGATATATGACAAGTAAAGAGTAAAATCCAAAATGGATACATCCATCAACTATCATATGTTATCTAATTTAGTAATTTGATAATAAAATTTAATGAAAACTAATGAAGAGTAAATTTGTCACAAGTATACGAGTTTAGATTTTTGGTTAGTTTGGAGTAAATTTATGATAAATGTATTAATTTAGAGTTTTACGTAATATTAGTCCTTAAAAGTATTCCATTATTTCTTTTTCCTTTTCTCCTTTGGCTATTCCACTCCATTTATTAACGAGAAATAGAGTACAATTTCTAAGCTGAGGATAATTTTTTCCTCTTCAATTAGCTTAAACAAGCTAAGATGCTGCTTAATTTCGGATTAATTAAGGGCATAATTTCGTGCTTCACACATAATTTCTTTCCTTCCTTCTTTTCTCTAGACACCCTTAAAGCTAGTCTTTGTCACCGTGCAATTGCAACTTTGGACACCAAACCGCCCAAGATAACATAAACAACTCCTGTTTCGTGCTTCCAATACACTGAAAGGGATAAGATGCCATCATAGATTTCGGTCCACCGAGATTCTATACATCCTCCAAAAGAGAAAGTGAAAAAAAAAAAAAGCAGCACCTACACAACTTAATTATTGTCGTAGGATACCCTCTTCTCGAAATATAATATACACTTCTCGGTCTCCATCAATAAATCCCTTTTGGCAAAAAAAATAAATAAATAAAAGTTGAAAAATACGAGAAATTTTGAAAAAACGCGAGCAACAATTAAGCCGGGCCTTTAGCTAAAGCTACAAAAGAGGGTCTAGGGGAATATTATAAATTACGCATAGGTATATTTTCTTGTCCCACAGGTCAAAAGCGAAGGATTTGATAGGGATTTGAGGACTTTGGACCGTCTGCTTTAAGGACCATATTTCCACTAATCCATTTCTTTATATTCTAACCATACGCTTGTCGTATTTATAACGGTGATTCAATAATATATACAATTCAGGATGCTAATGCTTTGCTAATGATGGCTTTTCTTGACTTTCTGTCCTCATCACTAGTCAGCATGCTCCTAACAATTCTTATTTATATTTATATATATATATATATATATATATATATATATTTTTAATTCATGCCGATATTGAATTTGTAATTCTCGCGATACATCGATATGTCGTTTTCATTGTGCATCGACTTTTGAACTGATTGCATTGTCGAATTGATAGAGATATGTAACGATAGGCAAGGCAATGATTACAGCTCACCGCATTATGCTTTTAATACATGGTCTCACTATGCAAATCGATCTAGATGTGTTCAAGATGAACGGCAAACACGTAATGTGTGGACCGCAGCAAGAAAAGGTCAAATTCACCCTACTGTTCTGAGCGTGACGGGCTTAACCTCTTTTTTCTTCTGTGGGAAGGGCGACGGGTTTAGTTGGAAGCGCCAGTACTCCCATGTGATGTTGCCCCGTATACATCATGGTGTTGGAGATCTTAGATTAGAAAGAGGGGGAAAGGAGTATCCGGGTCTATGTCCAGTCAACCGGCGACACAATCAGCGGACTTGGTCCTCGACCCTCGTGGTCGTGGCAGAGCAATCTCTGCATACATCAAATCGGGTCGGCATTGTCGCCTGTTGAAATGGAGGGAGAAGGACCCCAGGTGATGATGGTTCTTTGCACAGCAGAAAAGGAAAAGATAGGGAGAAAGCGGAGGTGATGGGGGGGTCCTCCATGGACCGACGGACGTGGGAGCCGAAGAAGGAAAAAAATGCTTTATGCAACTCTTTGTGTTAGGCTCCCCCATGAAGTGTGGTCACTTGATTAACGCCAGGACAAATTGCTTTGAGAAAGCCATTCCCGCACTTATGATGGTGCCCCCCCGAAATGGAATATCACTGAAGTGAATGAGGCTGATTGGAACAGAGGCTCTGACGTGCTTTTGATTCGGTTTTGAGGATAAATTTTTGGAACAACATAAAACAATTTAGGTGAAAGAGTTTTTCTAAAATGTAATTAGTGTTTGACCAAGTGTAATTTATAAATATATTAATAAGTAACTATGTCTTAAATATCATTTAGAAATATAACTATAATATATATAGGACTTTTTTTTAAAAAAAATTCTTAGACCTTTTTGATGAAACTCAATAGTCGCCAATGAGCCTCATTTGAGGTCATGTGACTCAAGCATTACCTGAGGTTGCCCAATCTCATATGGCTATTGTCGGATTCCTTTGCTAACAACGTTGGAGTTTTTTAGGAATCTCCATAATTATGAAAGTCTAGCAATGAAAAAATTGGAAGAAAAAAATATTTACATTCCAAAAATGCTCAAAACTCAAAGTAATTCCAAGTCTGCCTTGGATTAAAGGGTTTTGGAATTGCAACTCAAAACTCTCCAATTATTTTGTCATATGTTTGTTTGCATTTATCTAAGGGAGGTTGGAACTCCAAGGGGCTTTTGGCAAATTATTGCCAAACGCACCCTTCATATCTCCTGATATGTGTGCACACTCTTCCAAATATAAAGTCACACGATCTCAAGCGATACCTCAAGATAGGTCCCAATGCTATAACTCCTCCTCTCGAGATGTAGCGTCAACAAGTGGAGTGAGGAATCGAATTAGGGGTGTGATGATTGTGGTGAGGCGAGGCAGCGCCACGTCAAATTTGCCAAACGACCACGATGGTTGGGCCGGAAAAAAAAAAACAACAAGACGAGCCACTGAAGAGAGAGAGAGAGAGGGGAGTAGATAACGATGCTAAGTTGGCGATCCATATCGGCATAAAAGATGTGGTGCTTGAATTAGCAAAAGAGTCAAATATGTATTTAGTTTTCAAAGTAGTTTAAAGATGGGAATGCACGATAGGACGGTGCAGATCTTCCGAATCTCGTCATTTCCAAAATAAACCCTAATTCAAGAGAGGCCAAATTAGAAGAAAAGAAAAGCGAAAATGGGTGAGCGCGCAAACAAGCATCACCGCCATCATTACAATCACATCATTCCGAGTCTCGCACATCCCACGCACCCAAAACTTAACATCTCCCAAAAAAAACTAATTTTGCCTTTGCCTCACTTTCCTCTCAAATCCCCCCTCTCCCCTTCCCCCACTTTTTCCCTCCTTTTTGCGCCTTCCTCCTCTTCTCCCCCTGTCTCCACCCACCTTCCTCTCTCTCTCTCTCCTAATGTCTCTCTTCTCCTTCCTTCTCTCTCCCTCCCTCTGTTCAAGTTATCATCTTTGCGCCAAAGGGTATAAAACCCACCATCCCCTTTCGACCAGACCCCCCGCTATCTCCCCCTTCTGAGGTGCTGTGAAAGCTTTTCGTCTCCTTTCGTCGCGAGAAGAAGAAGAGGAAGAAGAAGAGGAAGAAGAAGGGAGGCTGGCGAGATTGGAAGAATATATATGGGTGGAAAGCGTGTGCGCTACGCAATAATCCTGCTATGCCATCTCCTCCTATGCTCAGGTGAGAACACTCCCGCGTTTCTCTCTTAATGCTTGCTTCTCTCTGGAATTTTTTGATCTTGGGTCGACCCTGCGAGCGCTCGAACCGGTTCGTACCGTATTTCCACCGTCCCAGCTCCATGTGTTTTCGCTAGCTGTCCTTACTTTGGCAGTAAATCGAGCAGTTTGATTTTTAGCTTTCCGGGGCCAAATGAATCGAGAGCTGTCAAATGGGTCCCCTCTGCATAGTGCCCGTTGCATGATTAGCGGCGGATCGCGAGGCCTGATTGTTTCGTCGGTTCGGTTCGAGGGGGGTGGTCTCCGTGGATTTGTTTCATTTGAAGACACTCTGGTGCTCATAGAATTCCGGAGTCTCTACAGTGATGGTTCCCTGCACACCACACCCTTTTGAATGCTGAAAAATAAAGAGAGAAATATTTTATTCCCTGCGCCGTTTGATTGTTTGACCTTTTGGTCCAATGGTGGCAGTATTCAAATCACGAACCCCCACTTTATTTTCTTCCCTTGTCCCCCACTTTACCCTCTTGGTTCTAAACGGCTGTTAATCGTGTTCCTACTACTAGATCAGTAATTCCGCATTCGAGTTTCAGTACCATTGTCTTAATCGTGTCGTGTGTAACCAGGCCGTTCCCTGTGGAAAAATATAGGAGATGTGTCAGAGAGTCAATCGAAATTTTATAGACAGAAAAAGGGGTATGAAAAAAAAGGAAAAAGAAAAAGAGGGATTTGGCTGGAGGCGTGTTTCGGAATTCAGTTGCAGTACCTAATGTTCAGTAGATGCAGTACAAGACTAGTAGCGTTCTCTTTTACTGTTAAAGAATGGTTATGTACAAAGAAGAAATAAAGCATAGCCCCGCTTTAACTTTTGTTGACACCTTCAGGTTCAGGGTCGCTTGCGACAAGGAAGGAAGCAGTTGGATACGCCAATGAAATAGCCCAGGGAAAAAAGTACCCCACCTCCTCACCTTCCGGCCAAAAGGATATCACCAATCCAGTCACAACTGTCCCCACCATGAATCCGGCACCTTTCGCTTCTGCCGATCCGGTGGTTAACCCGACGTCGAACCCTGAATTGGCCCCACCGGCTGTGATCAGCCCCATCACGTACCCGGCCATGGCGACTCCGCCCCCATCTTTGGGTTCCAGCTGGTGCATTGCGAGCCAGAGCGTGTCGCAGACGGCTCTGCAAGTTGCCCTGGACTATGCCTGCGGGTACGGCGGGGCCGATTGCTCGGCACTTCAGCCCGGTGGGAGCTGTTATTACCCAAACACGGTGCACGATCACGCATCTTATGCATTCAACAAGTATTATCAGAAGAATCCTGTTCCCACAAGCTGCAGCTTTGGAGGAACAGCCGTTGTTACCAGCACTGACCCAAGTAAGCTCTCTTAGTTTTACTTTTGACCCTTGCATAAGTAGTTCTATATCTCAGACAATGTTGATTTGTTTTTACTGAGTGTGATTTAGTAAGTAGGTTTGGTGGGATAAGTTTGGAGCCTTCCTAGTGTTTCACATGACATTACTTCCTAGTTGTTGCCATTCACTTCCCCATCTGCAAAAGTAGAGTAGATGATTTAGGCCCAAGCCCAAAGATGCTGCTTGGGCTGCCAACATCAGCGTTAAGCATTGACCCTCTTGCCTGATAAAGAATCCCAATTTCCTTTTAAGAAAAAAAGTTTTAGCAGTTGTATGCAGAGCCAATCAGGATCAGAAAGTTGCCTGCCAACCCAGCTGAAGTAATGTAATAACACAACAATTCGTTCATTTTAAGAAACACAGCCTGTTGTCTCGTGTACCAAAAAGAATAGTAGTATGTTGTTCTGGCACAGGCAGCAAGTCACCCGGACTAGAAAGAAAGGGGAAAAAAAAAGTGATGACAACTTTGTGATAGTGGAAACTAGGTGGGTTGAGAAAAACCATCAGATGAATCCACTGGAGCATAAAACATTTCGTGTGAACAATAAGTTTTCCATTTGATCTTCTTAATCTGTTCATTGCATATCACTTTCTGCGGTCAATCATCTGATTCCGGTATGTGGGCAAAGGCCCATTTGACATCTCCCTTTGCTGATTTTTTTTTTCTGTCCATCCTCGTGATTTCCAGGTACTTCTACATGTCAATTTCAATCCACAAGGTGAAATTTCCCAACTTTATGTCTGAACTTTCCTTTTTGATTTTATCACGAAAAATTTAGGGGTCTTCACTGTCAAAAATGTCTCATTTATGTGTATGTGTGAAATCTGCAGCACAGCTTCATCAATCTTGAACACCACGAACTCTAGTGGGGCCACGGTGTTCGGTGCTGTGCCTTCAGGCCCTCCTGCTTCGTCAGCTTCCCAATTGAGTTGCACTGTGTCTCTTGTCATGACACTGAGTTGGCTGAGTTTTGCTTCTGGAATTTATTAACCAAGTCACACATGTACAGCAATGAGCTTTAGTTGCAGAGACTCTGGAGGTGACAAAATGGAATATAGAGCTGATTTCTACAAGATACTTGCGGCAATCTGGCGGTGTGCCTGACATTATACTTCTTGTGACTTGAACTGTCTCGCGACTGCTAAATCCTTGATCAGAACGGGGGATTAAGTAGGGTGAGATGAAATGATGATCCGATCTGTTTGTCAGCTGTAGAAGAAGCCTCAGATTGTTCATGGTGTGGGGAAAGAACAATAAGCTTGTCGATATTGGAAATGACTGTAAGACGGGAGTTTTGGTAAGCCCGAGTTAATACTGGGGAGTGGAATTACCATTCATGTAATTCGCCTAGATATTTCATCTGGATCACATGATTGTGTATTGATTTTTGTCCACAAGTTTGCAGAACACTCAATTCACCAATATGCATTTCTTAGCTATTTACATGATTATAGACGAACCTAAGGGTGTATTTTCAGCAAAGGAAAATGCCTTCTAAGAAATCTTTTTTGAGGAAAATACTTTTTAATTTTTTAGGTTAGGAAATTCATTTTCCTAACTTCAAGTATGTATATTTCATTTGACTGTGAATGATTTTTTGTTAATTAATCAATAGCAAATCAAATGCGCTGTAAATGATTTTCTGTTAACTAATCAACTTCAGCAAATCAAAAGCATACAAGTGCAGGGATTAATATGTGGAAAATTCTTAAATTTAAATAAACATATGCTAATTTGACCGGGGGAAAAAAAACATATGCTACGAGTGAAAAAGGCCAACTTGTATGTATGATCTCATCGTGGACTGGGAGTAGTCCCATTAGGCACATTTCTCAATCAACTGATTCTTCCCACACGCATCTTCTTGATAGGTCCTTTTTCACTATGGAATGCAATGATAGCTATGGTTGCTCCACAATGTCCACATCGTGGGCTTCGAAATGGTTATTGTTAGTGTGGCACAACAGAGGATAAGCTAAAGGTCATTTTGTGTCGAAATGACTCTTTTGGACCGTGCATGCGCATGATCATTTTTCCCCCCTTCAAACGCATGCATTTGATTGTGCACACACTGAATCTCGAGGGGAAAAGAAGGGAAATAATATGAATAATTCCTAAATTTTGATTTAATGTATCATGTCATTCATGAACTTCTAAACCGTTCCATGTTATCCTTGAAACATTCATAATATTCAATCTAGTTACTAAACTTTTAATTTATTGAATTTAGTCCACAACAAAATTAAATCAATCATTCAGTACTTTTAACAAGTTTTCATAATTACACCGTTGCTCAGAATTTAAAATATCTTATAATTTAAATCCATTTCCTAAATCAACAAATAAATTGCTGTCTTTGGGTTAATATAAATATTACTATAGTTCCATTTAAATGTATTTTTGAGTCATGATCTCTATAATGCTAGAAATATAACCTCATTTAAAGTTTTATCTATCCATATTCCTTTAAATTTAAAATTAAGTGTTTTCATAAATATATTTAATAATGACACTGAATTATATTCAATTTCTCGTGCTCACATAAATCTAAATTTCATTCCTAATTTTAGTAGATAAACTTTCAAGTTTTTTGTGTGTCATGACTTTTAATTAAATTTAGTTAAACCTATAAATTAGAAAATTAAAATAGCAAGAATATCAGCTTGATATAGTTCTAAATGAGGTTTTGCTTTTACTAGTATGAAGATCGAAATATACTAGAATGGAACAATCAAAATATTTACTATGACTGAAAAAAAAAAAAAAAAAAAAATTATAAAAGGAAATAGATTGAACTGAAAGAAATTTAAAAAATTAAATGATAAAGTAATTATAAAATTTTTTGACATATTTATAGAAAATTGAGAGATTATACTAAATAAATTAAAAATTTAAAAATCACATTGAATATTTCAAAATAGTTTCAAGACTATATTGAACGAATTAGAAGTTTAAATATTATATTACATATGGGGCTAAAGTTTATGAACTTTTTGTGTTATCTTTCCAAGAAAAAAAAAATTGTCTATAAGAAGTTAAAATGATCTCTCTAGAAGTCCATGGTTTTTTTAGCTTCATCTTATCAAATTCATGAGATCGGTGAGATAGTTCATGGATTCGGTCATTTAAAAAAAAAAAAAAAAAAAAGAAAGAGAAAGAAAGAATTCTTCCAGAGCCGTCACTCGAGAAATAAAAAGGAAACGAGGGACAAAGCGATTGAAGCGGTTGGAAGCACCCGTTTTCTTTCTTTCCTGTATTCTTTTTGGTTTTTGGTTTTTGGTTTTTTATTCAGGCAAAATATCATATTTCACATCGAAGGGCTGATGTCATGATTTTGATGTACCTACGTTGTTAGACGCATCAATCTACAACTCCCCAACAAACACCATACATACGTAACTGCATTAAATTCCATCATGAGAACCACTGGCACTTGTCGTATCATTCATTGCCATCGCCATTGCCAATGCGCAGATGATTTGACACTGCCGCGCCAGCTCACCAGATCGATTCTCACTTCTGCATGCACGCATCCCAATGTGGTATAGGAACTTGAGAGCCTCCGACGACTTAAGTAATCTCCACACCGAAACCTCAGAAGAAAAGGAAAGTCAAAGCTTGCGATTCTGTGGATGAAAAGAAGTTGACGGTCCCCGGGAATGATCACGGGAAGAGAAGTTTCTTCGTACCCCATCCTCATTGCATGTGCACTTTTCATGATATCTTCATGCATAAGTCAAGTTCTCGAGATTAGGGTTTGCAAATGCAGCCCCTCCCAATGGTTAGTGTTATGTTTATTAGTCATTGCGGAAATCCTTCGCTTCTTCCCGGACGTGCGTGCTCTTCGAGTTATGGATGAAGTTTTCTATTACCAACTTGTGTCACATTAAATTCGTGCCGAACCAACTTGATTCGATCCAATGGATGGCCGTATATTACATGCAAATTTTCAAACCAGCGTGCCATGTGATTGCATCTGTGCAGAGATTTTTTTATTTTTTTTAGGGGGGTTGAATTTGTGATCTCTCCTTGGCTGTGCATAATAAATGTTGGCAAACTAGAATTCAGACTTTTAAAGTAGTCAACCTAACAAACGCTCCATCCTAGGCAAAAAAAAAAGAAAAAGAATTTCCAACACGCCTCTTTGACTTGCAATTAGAGACAAAAAAAAATGAATTCGAAAAGCATACATCAAAGGAAAAATTAAAAGAAAATGGATCGCCCACTGCATGCAAAAGCCAGCAGAACTGTGGCCTGACAGTCGATCAATTAATACATGGAACGATGAGGATGATTCCACGGTCCACAACTGTAATGCATAGTAGATAACTATACCTTCACATCCAAAGTACGTACCGTGATACCAAAACGGACATATAATGGTAGTTATTACAAAGAAAGAGAAGAGGGATAAAAAAATGAGGTAACACTAATAATCTCAAGCTGGCTAGAATAATTTCTTCTTCTTCTCCTTGACGATCCCTTCATTGCCTGCGAGCATCATGTACTTGTCCCTCCGGGTCAGGCTAGTGCACTCAAACCCCAGAGCATCAGCGAGTTGCTTCTGAATGTTGTTCGCAACGTCGTGGCTCGACAAACCGCCGGCACACGTGAGCTCTCGGGGCAGTTTCTCCAGGACCTGGACGTGGTAGCAAGGCCTAGGGTTCATGAGGAAGAAGATGGGATCCAGGCACTTGAGCCCGCTCGCGGTCGTCCCGTAGAACATGCTCACATGTGCGTCCATCGCCACTGGAACGATCTCGTCGGCCAGCTCAGCAAACAGCGAGCTGAACCGGAGCAAGTATGGCTCTCTACAAGTCGTTCCCTCAGGACACACCACCAAGTCACCTTCACTCAGCAGCTTCTGCATGGTCTCTCCGTCCTTGCCTCGGTCTCGGGTCAGCCTTACCGTCTTTATTGGGGCTATGATCTCGGACATCTTGCTGAGGCTGTATGTGACTGCGGTCAGAGGTTGTCCGAGGGATGTGCTGAGGAAGACCGGGTCGAGGAGGGTCCGGTGGGTGCACACGTAGAGGACTCCCTTCCTCCGGTCTGACTTCGTGGGTTTCGACCCGCTGATCTTGAACTTCACGCCACTTGATGTTCCCAAGAAAATGGCCACCTTGTAAGGGAGATAGATACCCACGAAGAGCCTGAAGATGGCCAGGACGATTCCGAGCGGAAGCCACAGGAACATGGAGAGGGTTGCGAGCGGGGTTGGCAAGAACGCAAGCCTCCCGTCGTGAAACACCAGCGGCTTCGGGTACTTGCTCCTGGGCAAGACCACTGAGCCTGCACTGCCCTTGGCCTCTTCCTTGGTAACCAAATAAGCCTCCTGTCAATTTTGCAAACCAACATATAGGTCAATAATCATAATTGGTCGAGGAATAAAGACGTGCACATATATAGCAGCTACAGAGCAGCAAGTGCGCTTTCGCTGAGGGATAAATATGGTGCATTCTGGTGCATCGTTTTTTCCTTGAAGAGGAAAAAGGTACAACTGTCATGCACCATCAGACTTTCCCAAAATGACACGCTAATTGTTATTTCCCCCCCTCTTTTAGGAGGTGGAGAGAGATTAGTTTGGTCAAATGTTTATTCAATATTAGAAAGAAGGAAAAGTCCGTACCTTGCAGAGTGAGATGAAGAGATGGTCATGGAAGCTTGGACTCCCAAGCCCAATCTCAGGCCTTTTCTCTCCAAAGTACGCCTTCAGTGCCCTGTGCTTCACCAGCAAACCAGACCCAGAGACAAGCCCGGTGAAGTATGCCCCGGTAGTCTGCAACTCAGTCCCTACCACATCATCAACACTCAAGTACTCCCTCAGGAAGCCCTCGACCATGACCCTAGGGACGCTAGTGAACACCACCTTGCGACCAGCTGAGGCCAAGACCTCGTAGGCGTGAGCATGGAGTCCCTCAAGGTAGAACTTCGGCAACACAGCCCTGCTCACACTCTCCATGTCCCTGACCCTGAGCCCGCAGAAGGAGATGAAGATCATGGTCCTGAGCTTGAGGTCATGGTCCAACACCCACAGGAAGGGACTTGAAAGCAACAAGAGCAGTGCCCTGAAAATGCTACCCCCTTCAAAGGCTACGAGCATGAAGTAAGGGAAGAAGGACTGGGGTCTTAGGAGGGTTCCATGGATGTCACAAACCAAGGTCTCAGATTCCCTGCCTTGCAAGGAGCACTTGGTCACCGGAGGAAAAGGGCTTTGCGGGGGTTGGGTATGGGCTTGTGACGATGGTGGTGATCGAAAAGATGGGTTCTTGGCGTTGGTGATGAGGAAGCCATAGTTCTTCACTCTCATGGCGGCTCTGTAGCAGGAGCCGGCCAGGAGCTGGCACAGGAGCCAGTCTGCTAACTTGAGAAGCTCCATTGGGAACACCATGGCTTATGAACTTCCCTGAGCTTCAACGAGAGAGAGAGAGAGAGAGAGAGAGAGAGAGTTGATGGAGGAGGGACCGTATGAAGAAGCGTGAGACGTGAAGGGGGAATTTATAGGGAGAAGCCATTAAAGTGGGGTCGAGTGGGGAGGTTGACCAGAGCGATATTTGGTTAGCCACACCGCCAGCATTTAATACCGCATCCTATTTTGTTTTTTTTTTTCTAAGAAAAAATGAAGCGTGCATCACGGCAAATTTTACAGAGCCGATTTTATCTGCCCTATAATTTGATAATCATAACTACCAATTCCCTTGAATCAATGGTATATTAAGCTACTTGTGTAAAAATTCTTTTGCACCGCCAAAATATATCGGCAAGTCTAGCATTTCTTTTTGTTTTCTTTCAATTTATTTCTCTCTATCTTTTGTTTGGTAAAATGTTGTTCTGTTATCTGCCTTGATTGACGAGGTCTCTCCCCACACCGCTTTCCCTTCCCCGGATATATATCAAAGAGAGAGAATAGGTTGGCTTGTTGGTGACCGCCTTTGCAATTCCCATGTCACTTTGAATCTCTCTGCCTTCCCAAGTCCGCAACATGCTTCCCGTGATGAATAGGAACGCGTGGAGGATTTAAGGATACTTTTGGGGCCCCCCTCAATTCAATTCGACATGAACATGGAAACGGTTGACTAAAAATGCCATAAATAATTTCCACAGCGGATATGTTATATGCTCTATATTAAGCAACTAGCCTAATGTCTTGAAGTCCAAACGCAATAACTATATAAAAGAAAAATGTTCATCCTGTTGTAGATGCCCTCTATTTTGTGATTAGAATATGCATGATACTAGGTAGTTGGTGATGATTTTCTAGATACAGGTACAGCAACTCAATTTTCATCGAATGATGTGTCATGATGCATTTTAATATACGACCAGTTGCTCAAAAATTGGAAGCTAAGATAAGCTGAATGGGTTTGATCTTTATGTTTACAATGATGCTAGAGGTATACGAAGACTAAGTGCTAAAAGATACACAGAGAAAATCAATGTATCACATACATACTTTTTCATATGATTCGTCGATGATTGCTCACCCTCGTGCATTAGTGACATTTCCCACGATGATATTTGTACAAAAACCATAGGTAATTACAGAGATAACCTATGCATCAATCGTTCCATGTTTCTGAATTCAAGCGTGAGCTTGGGTTGTTGAGATCTCAACTGCATTTCACCAAAATGGCACAAGACCTCTATACGGATTTGTTCTTAGATTTTCCAATCGACCCAACTATGATAGTCGGGTAGGTGAAGGCACTGGCGAAATTCTTTCCGGATTTCATTGTTCATTAGCAGATCCAGAAAGAAAATTCGCGATTGGCTTCTTTTCTTCCGAACTTTTCTTGAACTTTTTTATTTTTTATTATTTTATTGGGGAGGTATAAGCTCATGCCTCCTCCCTCAATTGTTTTGGTGAGGTTTTCAATCATTAGCCAGGCATGTGATCTTCACCATGCAATTTTTTTCTGTCTTGCCAGCGATGGGTTTTAACTTAAAATTTAAGTATGAAAATATATATTTAGAGAGGCAAATGGATGGTTTTGAAATATTTGAATAACTTAATTCTCAAAACCATATGAGATCACTATTAATTAATCTAAAAATTTAATATGTTAGGCGATGATATAATTTAGTATTAAAATATTATAATTTTTTCTTTTCTTATGGCGGATTTCATGTTCGTTGATCTAGAAAGAAAATATGACTTGACAACTTGTTTCCCTTAACATTTTTTTAATCTCTTTTGGGTGGGCAATGAAGCTCATGCTTCTTTGATTACTTGTCCTGGTACGGTTCTCAATCATTCGCGAAGTATGCTGTCCTCATCATGCGTGTTTTCTTCTCGTTGACGTTAGGAAAATATATTGACTGGACATCATTGCAGATCTCATGCTCATTTAGCAGAGCTAGACAGAAAAATTTGATTGTCCTTTTTTCTTCCCTAACTTATAAGCTCATGCTTTCTCCATTACTTGTTCTGGTGAGGTTATATCAATCATTCGCGAAGTATGTTATTCTTCATCACGCATGTTATCTTCTTGCCGCCGTTAGGTTAATTCAATTCTTAACCCCCACCCGGTTCGCATTCCTTTGACTCTTCAAAGGCGCAAAAGAGGCAAAAAATGAAAAAGAGATTGATGTTTTGTTTTCTCTTGGGAAATGTAAGGGACAGATGACACCGTCATGCACTATTGAACTGTTCATGCAAATGCAGATCCTTAGGGATTGGAACTAAATGTACTTCGTCACGGCTTCCCTATGCGTAGCACGGCTTGGTTTTCCACCTGTAGGCAGAGAAAAAGGATATGGGGAGTTGATGCTCCTTTGCGTTATGAGATAAATGCCATGCATGTGATTGGGTTCCTTATTCTTTCCCGCTCTTTATTGTCGAACTTATTGTATAATGAGCATCATCGGTGAATACGTGCGTCACGCATCGTGCACATCTTTTTTATTTTCTTCCTGTTTCTTGGTCAGAGAGGTATAGCATGAACTCGCCTGAGACCTTTGTATGTTCCCCGGAAGCTGCTGGTTTCTTCCTCCATGGGGTGCAACGAACATTTAGCTCGTGCGCACGCGCTTTGTGTAAAGATTTTACACTCTTTCATGTGGAATGTTTGCGTAGATATTGTAGTGGTTTCTTAATGTGTCGTGTTGGGTGAATATATACTGTGGATTATAAACTTGGAATCCCATGATCATTCAGGAAAAGAAAAAAAAAACAGAGAACGTGAAATCACATGATAAGAGTTACCTATTCTTCATCTCCCCTTTTGTTTTCCCATATTGGCGTTCAGCAAAAAACATAGAACGTGAAATCACATGATAAGTCCCATTTCACCTCCTTTTGTTTTCCTCAACCTCTTAGATGCAACCTCTGGCATCTTCTGATCCCCAAATAATTCTTTTGTTTGAAAGATTTCGTAAAACAACCGCTAACTGTTTTAAAAGTTAGCAGTAGTCCCGCAATATCTTTCATGAAGCAGGTAGTCTTGAGTTTAAATTTTTCCAAGTCTATATTTGCCTCTATTATTATATATCTCCTCGCTCACTCTTAGAACAAAGCCTAAGTTAAGCATGAAGGCGATTGTTAGAATGTTTAAATGTTAAACTATGCATTCACCAATCAGTTTAAGACAATCGGCATGGTCCGCAAAATTTTTACATGTTCCTTATTTTCATCGTGGTCTCTTTAGTGATTTGAGCCCATAATTAATTTCACGAAGTTGGCTAGTTTCTAATGCATCTGATGTTCTCAGCCGGGCTCAAAGCTGAGGCATGCATGAACTACATTTATGGGCTTGGTGGAACCCAAGACCATTTGTAGTGGGCTTTTGGCCCATATCAAAATGCTACCGAACTGTACAGGCAGCTGCAGTGGGTACTGCCTGCTGATAACCTGGAGAACAACGCTAAGAATCTATCCTAAAATGTGTATTCAAAATTGTATAATATTAGCTTTTTAGCTACATAATGTCACAAATTGTCTTGTAGGGTCACTCCTTTATATCGATGGGCATCATGATCGTAATGGGGACAAAGGTTCCCGACCGGAAGCCGTCCATCTTTATTCCTAAAGCACTGTTAGTCCTGTTCCTCCAACGTGCACCATCAGTTTTCCCTTTTCAAGTTTATGCATTGTTATAAAACCTGTCCTCGACTTTCTTCGTACCTTTTTCTTTTTCCATCCTTGCTCTCAAAGTCCTGCAATCTTCCCAACCATAGTTCTTTCTCGATTGGTAAATAGGGTTGCAGTTCTAGCACGTCCGGTTCAAAGCTGAATTCCTCAAAGACTGGAATTTACTGCTTCTGGTGCCTCTAATACTAGTCTTCGAGAAATGGTGCAGCTTGGGGGATCTAAGATTGGGTCTTTGCCAGTTTGGTGTCTTGGGCTACCATTGATTTCAGGGAAGCTTTCTGAAAGTGATCGTAGAGTTTTAATTGAGAGAATTCTAAGTAGAATTAGAGCCTGGAGTGCCAAAAAGACTGTCCTTTTGTAGGGAGACTTCTATTCATCAGCTTTGTTATGTGCAGCCTAATCTCTTTCTTATGTGGAGCTTTCTTCCCTTCTAAGACGGTTATTAAGAAGATTGACCCATGCTGTAATGCCTATATGGGGTCAGGCTCAGATACGAAAATTAAGGTTGGGACAGTTAAAAGTGGTTGGATGTCTGTCTATCTAAAAGAGTAGAGGATTGGGCACAAAGCAGGTTCTTAGAAGATTTGTGGGAAAATTATAAAAATGGTCATAAACCTATTGCAATTTTTTTAATTCAATCCCAATTTTTTTTTTTGGCCAATTTCATTCTAAACATTTTACATTTGTGTCAATTTAATTCATCTAGCCAATTTTAGCCTGTCGATGCTAACGTGAATGCTGTTCGACCAACACATATGCCATTCGGCCAATCGGCCGATGTTAACGTAGCAATTTTTTTTTATATATATATATATATATTTTTTTAAATTCTCCTTTTTTTTTTTTTGTTTTTTCTTTATTTTTTTCTTCACCGGCCGGCTATGTCGAGCTCATCAAATTAACACATTAGTGTTGGCTGGACAGTTGGATGTTGAGACACGCTAAGGGCAGGTTGGATTTTTTTTTTAATGGAGACGGCACCAATTGATTCTTCCTATTATTGCCAATGTAATGTGATGATGATGATGATGGTGATGTATTTGTGATCCGATCCAATTCTCACTATTGTCCCCTGCCGCTGCCGCAAAGTACTATTTTTTTTTTAGCATAAGTGGAATGATTTCGACTTTTTGCCTTTACTTTTTTATTATATTCTAAACAAATATAGACTTTCGCAATAATTTTTGTCGTTAGCACCAGGAGATGAGCGAGCATAAAAATGGAATCATCTTTCCTTGAATGAAAAACGCTGTCGAGGTCTACACCGTTGGCCACGGCATGGGCCACGCCAGAGTCAAACTATGTTCGAAGGAAAAAGAGAGAAGGGCTTAAAAAGTACTCCTTCGAGCATTGCGCGCCACGAGAAATGTTCTCCAACTATGTTAGAAATGGAAAATTGGAAATAGCCTCACCCTCCTTATTTTTCAAAGGAATTTCGCTCAATTCCGGTAAAAGCTAAAAGAAAACACTATTTACTAGATAATAACATTTTTTAATTACTGATTTCTCAATTGTGTTTGTTGAGTGTCTCGTCTCTAAAATGGAAAAAAAAAAAAAAAAAAGGAAAAATCTCAATATATTCATCAATAAAATCATTAAAAAAGGAAAAAGAAAATCTCAAAAGAATCCTTAAAAAGGGGAAAGAGAAACATTAAAAACGAGAACAACCTGCAACGCGGCGCACACGCTCTCTCTCTCTCTCTCTCTCTCTCTCTCTGTGGAGTCCTCCAGAGTCGAGTGCGTCTTCTTCACCGGACCAGAGCCAGAGCAAGAAACCCTTTCTCTCTCTAAACGCCCCCTCTCTCTCTCTCTGTGCGGGGGTTGGTGGGTGGTGGGGTTTTGGAATGGAGAAGAAGGAGAAGACGGGGAAGAAACAAGTGCTGCTCTTCCACTGCGTGGAGTCCGAGGAGCTCGCCCGCAAGGTCGCCGACCACTCCGACGGCCTCATCCAACTCCAGTCCATCAAATGGAGGTTCGTCTCTCTCTCTCTCTCTCTCTCTCTCTCTCTCTCTATCTATCTCTATCTCGCGCGCGTGCTCGAGCTGCATACAGTTTTGCGAAACCCGAAACGGACTGATATGTGCGCAGTCGATTACTCCAAAGAGCTTCATCGTTTGCGAAAGCGCGCGGCTTGCGCTCTGTCTGGGGTGTGTCTGTCGGGGGGGGTGTGGATGAATCCAAATTTCGAGCTTTTGATGTGATCTTTGCACTGCCGTACGTAGTACGGCATGGTGCTTTATGTTCTGTCGTGTTCTGTTCTATTGACTGTTGTGCTTCCACCCTGAGGAACTGAAATTGCTCATCATGAATTCTGACGGCGAGCGAGTCTTTGTTTTTTTCGTGACACGGGTGAGCTTTGAATTTGATGCCGGCACTAAATTCAGTCATCTTTTCATTAGGGGATGTGTTTTGGAATGAGGGCAATCAGTTGGACTATGAAATTATCACCTAGGAATCAAAAGTTGCAACCTTTACTCCTCGAAAGGAGACAAAGTTTTCAACTTTTTTATTAGTTTCTTCTGAACTATCGAGTCTCAACTTCTCATTTGTTTTTGGCATTTGGGCATAGTGTGCAATGTAATTTGAGGTAGATATGGTCGGACAACGGGCTTGCTAAACATACATCCGCAATATACTCTTTGTTGAAGGGCTAGGATTGACAAATTCAACATACATGCAGGAGTTTTGATGATGGATTCCCGAACCTTTTCATAAACAATGCGCAAGATATACGGGGTCAACATGTGGCTTTTCTTGCATCCTTCAGTTCTCCATCAGTAATCTTCGAGCAGCTTTCAGTCATTTATGCACTACCGCGGCTTTTTGTTGCTTCCTTTACGTTGGTGTTGGCGTATTTTCCCACTGGCTCCTTTGAACGAATGGAAGAAGAAGGAGATGTGGCTACAGCATTTACCATGGCAAGAATTTTGTCGAACATTCCCATCTCAAGAGGGGGGCCAACAAGCTTAGTTATCTACGATATACATGCTTTGCAGGTATGGTTCATGGGCACCAATTGAACTCAAATATATACCTTGGATTCTTCTTATAGAAAAGATACTTCGACTTGTTCCTTTTCAATTCTGCCATAATTTCTATAGAAACAGCATGAGATTGATATGGAAGAGATGTTACTTGTATTTTCTCCCTTTGGCACATACGTTACTACATAGTGGTTTTGTGGCAGTGTGACCATGAGACCGTGGTCCATGCTGGTACAAACAAAATGCATTGATTGACCTCCCTGTAACCATTGGTTAAATGTACTCAGACTTTCTGTGTTTGGAAGTTTACCAGCATGTGGAAGCACAACTGATGCACTGGATCTCCGCATATCGAACTTATCATATCCTTGTCTAGGGTCGTCCAAAATGACAAAGGCATCACCTGAGAGGATTTGTCTTAGAAAAGAAGTATTTTTGTTATCTCTTCTATGAGGTTGCGTCATCCGTCAAAAGTACTTAGTTGGAGACAGAGACATTATGCATCTCATAACAATCTATATTTTTGGGCCCTTATTAGTGTACTTCCAATCTAAAGTATTCATCACCTTGGCTTTGCTTTTGTGGTAATGGGTAGATGTGTACTGGTTTGGTTTAGGCGCACTGTAATGGTATGATTGAAGAAACAAACAAGTTCCATTTTGAGCCAGCAACTTATCTAGTTGGTATATTTGCAAGATTATTGATGAGTAAGTTTGTTATTGAGAGTGCTGTTCCAATTCTTCTTTTCTTTTTCCTTTACTTATTTAGGGGCATGTTCCATCTGTTCTGTTTTTGTACCCTAGTGCTAGCTTTTATAATCAAAAGCATTGCTTATTGCATGTCTGCAATTGCAGTTTTCCAGTAGCTTTATTGTATTAATTGGACCCTGAGGTTTTTCTCTTACCACAGGAAAGGTTTTATTTTGGGGACCACGTTTTGCCTTTATTTGAGACAGGGATTCCTCTGTTAAAGAGGCGCCTTTGCGAGCTTCCTGAGTCTGAGAAAGTAAGTAGATTGCCCAGGGTTTCCATTTTTTATAAGATCTTTTAATTGTCATATGTGAGTGTTGTTGCTATCCCCCGTTGATGGTCTGTGCTGCAGACCCCTCTATTTTAAGTCTCCTGTTTAATTTTTAGTCATTTTTCAGGTTGTTGTCGCTTTTCCTGATGATGGAGCCTGGAAGAGATTTCACAAGCTCCTGGATAACTTTCCTGCGGTCAGTCCTGCTCTTACTTTCAGTTGAATCTAGTTACATTTTTACCACGTTGGATACTTGATATCAGTGTACAACAGGTGGTGTGCACAAAGGTTCGTGAAGGTGACAAGAGGATAGTGCGGCTTAAGGAGGGAAATCCTTCTGGCTGTCATGTAGTTATTGTTGATGATCTGGTGCAGTCTGGGGGAACCCTAATTGAGTGCCAGGTACTTTCAACACATCATCTTTCTTATGTTCCAAAATACAAACTACTCATGTGCACGACACTGTATGCTTGTAAATTCCAGAACTCCTGCAAATATGGAGTGCATTGTCATATTTTTTAGCTAATGCTAGTCAAACCATCATAAACTGTGCAGTGTGTAATTCACATTGTTGACTACTCTTGATTAATGTCATTTCTCGAGTCATGCCATAATCATGCATATTGCTGGTGGAGGACAACCATTTGTTATTTCTAAGAAATGCTTGTTGATTGTTAATAAAACGTATTATCTGATGGGAAATGCACAGAAATGGAAGAACTTCCACAAAATGTTAGTTGAAAGAAAGAGCAGTAGTAGAAGGCCTATCTAGACATGCTTGCTTGGGGTTTTTTACACTAAATCATCAAAATTGAAGTGTAGGCAGATGATAAAAAGAGGCTGCATATGGCTCAATTGAGTTTTCATCTAGTAGAGGTGTTCTGTGTAATTCTCTGCGACTTATGATTGATACAAATGTATCTCACTGGTGCCCATAGTAACAGTTTTCTCCGGTTGTCATTGCATAGACGAAGATAAAAGTATATTGCAATCAGTTAGTAGCAACTAGCATTTAATTTAGTGGAGGAAAATATCAACATGCCTCTGTAGGCCATTGTTCCCAACATCCAAGGCCATTGTTTCCAATGGCCCTGTCTTGGTCATTTGGTTTAACTCTGGAGCAATTTAGCCCCGTTACATTGTACATCAAATGTAAACTGCAATTTTCATATGCTGGACCTTATATCTATCTCTTTTACCGTGCCAGAAAGTTTTGGCTGCTAATGGTGCTGCCAAGGTGAGTGCATATGTTACTCATGCGGTATTCCCAAAACGATCTTGGGAGAGATTCACTGGCAATGGAGGTATGCTACTTGAATTATGCACTTTCAAAAAGTTAAAATTATCAAATTGAACTTGAGCATCTTACAATTATTTGACATCGTTTTTAGAAGGCTCTGACAAGGGATTCACCTACTTCTGGATAACGGATTCTTGCCCGCACACAGTTAAAGCTATTGGAAATCAAGCTCCTTTCGAAGTTTTGAGTCTTGCTGGATCCATTGCAGACGCCTTACAGATCTAAGTAGGCTTCTTAAAGGAAACAAAATGTCAAGAGTTCTGAAGTGCAAAAAATGAATCGCATTATTTCTGTGAGGCCTATCCCAATGGGGCCTTATGAGGATTGTAGTTTCGGAATAATTCAGTTCAGAAACCTTGGTTTATTTGTGTTTGGAACAGTGGGGGTTCATGTGACGCCCCACTACAAAGGTTGTATTGATCAATTTATGGAAACGGAGTCATTCCCAAATTTAGCGATGGCGTATGATGATTCTTCTTGGCATTGGAGTTATCATTGAAATAGGATCCATGCAGGGAAAATGCGCTTCCCATTCGTTGGCTTTGTGAGATTATTGTCTAGGTTTTCTGGAATACAAGACAAAGGGCAGAATTTTTTGCTGCTTCTATTTCATGTCAGAATGGTTCACAGAGATTTATGACGGGCATCTTCTTTCCCCTGGACTTTTCTTAACCGCATGAATTGAGCAACGAGAGGTGTATTTGAGTGCCTGCTTATCCGAACTCTTATCGTATGACATGATATGAACTGGTTTTCAATGTCGCTAGAAAACGGAATTTAATCGGTGTCTTCAAAATTAGAGTTTTCCTCAACATTCATTGCCTTCGCAAGTGCCACGAGACACTCGTCAACATCACCATATATTATCACCACATTGGTTTATCGATTGACATGGAGTCACCCAAATAATAATATGAATAAATTTTGCTCGATGAAAGTCTTTGTCGTCAACTCATCTACTGCGGTCTGGAAACACAAGCGGTTTGGCTGGAAACTGTCGAGTCACAAAACAATAGACATGGATGCTCTTTAAGAATTCGTAACCGGATTCTGCAGATGCATCATACATCGGAAAGCTACACTTTGTGCAATGATAAAGCATTTGATCATCCAAAGATGGAATGTACATGTTTTTTACAGACGCATGCCAACGACAGAAGACAAATAGAGAGTGCAGAGGGCATGTTCTCTCCTGTACATTTGTGAAAACAGTACCTACCGCTCATCCTACGGGTATGTACCAACATGAGCAGGTAATTGTTCCTGAAAAAATGACTGAAAATGCTAGATACATTAGAAAAGAGAACCAAAAGAGACAAATTAACACGGTGGCAACAATTGCATTTCCCCATTCGATGGCAAATACGCTCTTCCAGCAGCATGCTTCACTATGCCTTTGAATAGTGATTATGCCGCTCCCCACTTCACATCTAACAATGTCCCCTCGTACATAGTTACAAGCTTCAACCAGCACCTGAAACTCTGGGTCACGTCATACATACAGTTATGTTACCATGTCCCTTTTCTGTCCCAATTTTGTACAGTTATGTACCTATACAGGAGTTAGCTTTCAAGCCATTATTTACCATGGCCAACAGATGTAGCGCACTGCTAATTCCTGTCGGGCTTCTCATCCAGACTGCCCTTTGGACTCTCCAGTAAATCCCCAACATAAGAACCATCCGCTTGACGAATGTACACATTCAAGTTTCCAGTGAGTAAAGATTCCTGAAGGAATGACAAGCACAAGAGGCAAGGTCATGACTTTTAGCAGTGTTTTTAATTTAAATAAGGAAAAGCTATAAGATCATAAGAAACCACTAATATCTGGGCCAGTGCTCCATATTTCAGCACGAGTTATGACCAGTTTTTGTAAAAGAAATGTGAGGACTAGGTAGTCAACTAATGTGTATTACCAATAGTTACAACTCCAATCATTCCTAGCATAAATAGTAACTGAAATAATAAATGAGAAGCAAAGGAACTTTCAACAACTCCCCTCACTTGACTAGGTGTTTTATAGTTTAATAAGGATGAAGCAGCCTATTCTAACTTCAGAAAAGAAAAAAAATAGTTATGCATATGCCAAGACAGTTCAAAGAATGAGAAAATTCTAAATGCTACCTGATCCTCAGTCTCTTGGCCCTCTGAGTGAAAGAGAATTGGACGGCACCGCTTATCTTCGTTCATCAAGCTTGAATTCTGAAAGTGAGAGACGAGTGCAACCTTGCCCTGGATTCGAGCATATGCCAGTGAAGCAACCTTTTCGCTGTTAAACTTCTCCCACTTCTTCCCATTAAATGTCTGCACAAAAATTCATTAGCACTGAGAGAGCAACTCTACAACTACTCACAGTAACATGACATACAGCCAGTAGACCCATCCCAACTGGAACATTCGCAGTCGATCTCTCAACCAATAGATCATACATTGTGAAGGAAAAAACTATTTAGCAATGAGGAGTTCCCAATGAATAAGTAAGGAATCAAAAGACACCTTAAAGAAAGGAATAATGTTTGACGGCGAAACCATATTAATGAAGGCGTAACCCACATTGCATTTATTCTGCAATAAGAGAAAACCTCAGCATCAGCAGCAAATCAGTAGACTGATAGTAAGTACCACTTCTTTTTGGATCCCAGAGTACACTTACCTTGAAATCAATGGGTAAGTACAGGAAATCATATGTCCCTTTGTGATATTCATCAATTGCAGCAAGCAGCATTTTTGAAGTGTACCTGTGAAGTAGATAAGTATTAGACAAATTGAGAAAATTCACACATCAGTGGTTTTGTAATATCACGCGAGTTTATACAATCTCCTTACTTATTAGGGATGTTCTTGATCATCAATGTAGTTCTAGTGTCTTCACAATTCATAATTTTTTCTAGATCAAGTTGATACTGCTTCTTGTTGTCCATCTGGTTTACACCAGTCTGCCGACTTCGACTCCGTTCAGCTAATACTTCAATGCCGGTTTCTCCTAACCCAGGATATGAACCATTTCCATAGAACGAAGGAGGATGCCTAGGCAATGACATCATTCCAAAATTAGGAGAACCATTTTCAGTTATGTTTCCAGGAATGCCTATACCAGCATTTATATTGCCATGAGAACCCATGTTCATCATGTAATTTCCATTTGCTCGACCCAGCCTTCCAAAGGCAACTGAGTTCATGAATGACGATTCTGGTGACTCAGGGAAGAAACCAATATGCTTGTCCATAGGTACACCAGTTGGAGCGGATCCCACATGATGTAATTGTTGGGTACTCAGAAATGCATTATTGCGACTGGCATATGAAAATCCTTGTCCCTGTCTGCTGGAGACAAATGAACGCCCCACTGAAGATGTGGGCCAGGCAGATGAATTGGATCGCTCCGGATAGGGAGTTGGAGAACCCCAAAGAAATTGAGGACCAGATAAAGTTCCAACAGAAGATGTATTCGGACTTGACTCAGCCAAGGGAAAAACAGGTCCAGGACTTGTGCTGAGACTATGCTCAGGAAAAGAATTAGAATGAGGAAAGGTCACTCCTTTTGTAGAATCAGCATTTGGATAAATCTGGTTGACATGATTAATTCTTCCTTGATCCTTGCCAATGGCTGCAAAATTTGGTGAAGTTGATGACTGAGCTGGGAGAATCGAAGCTAACCCAGGCAGATGGTTGCTCTGTAGAGAATTAGGAGATCCCAGTCCAGGGGATTTACTAAAAGTATGCAAAGGACTGTGCTCAATGGGACTCGCAAACTGTATCCAATTACCTATCAAGGGGTTTCACGTGTTTTAATTGATTGAGAAGCAAATTCTAGCAAATAATGAGAGTAGCTGACTTTTGAAATACTAACCAGGAGGAGAGCTGGCAATTGGTGAACCTACTTGGTGCCGGAAAGCTCGAGATTCATCCTGCTCCAGCTCTAGGCTAAGTTGCTGCATCAAGCTAGACGAGAGAGGTAGAGCCCTAAGTTAGCTAGTAAATAATAGTTTTACAAGATATTCAGCATCCTGAAACACCTTATATGTTGATGGATCTAAGGAAAATCACTAATATGTGAATTGGATAAATGCCCTCCAGTATGTCTATTTCTGTTCATTGGAGGCTGGAGCCAATTTCATGCAAGGTTTCTACATAACAATGTTTAATGAGGAGAACCTAAGATGGAACTCCAACCACTGTTAATCAGGGTCTTCCATACGATAGTTTTACTTTCAACTACATGGTAAGTAGAGTGAAATCATAAGGTCCACGCACTAGGAAGTCAAGATACATATTTAGAGCAACAAATTGAATTTTTGATCAACCACAATCTAAATGACACCAATTAAATAAAAACTCACTTAACAAAATAAAATCACTAGTCTTATTCCCCCATTCTTTTCCACACAACTGCTAAGTCTAAAGTCTGTCCAAAAATGCTTCATTAAAGACAACAGTCACAAAATAGGCCTACCTGCAAAAAAAATCCTCACTTTTCCTCCATTTTTCAATTCTATCCCAAGATTAGATTCCCTATAAAAATTATAGTTTAATTACCCTTTCACCCTTTTTTGCATTATGTATTTACAGGATCTCCATTAAGGCCATATTTTCTTTTAAGAAAACCTAGTTTTTCAATATTTTTATTCACAAAAAATGATTAACACATTACAGTAAATGAAAAATAATGATATGAAGCTATATAAATATTATCCAATCATAAGATAATAATGAAAGATGAGGGGTGGGAGAAAATCACAGAAGAAACAAAAAATAAAATTCGACGCAATATTGCAATTTGGAAACGAAACTAACATGTTTTTCCCTCTCATCTATGGTGTTAGAGGATCTGGCATAGATTAGAAACAGATTCGAAAGGTTGGGTATTTTTCTGATGGGATTTAAAGGTGAGGGTTTGATTGCTTCAAAAGGTCGGGGTTTATTTTGTCAATTGGCCAAAAAAAAATATTCCAACAGTTTTATTTACTTCATTTCAGCAGCTACAACCATGTTTTTATTCAAGGCTGTCTCAAGAGCAAAATGGAACAGCAGACAAAACAGAAAGGCCTTTCGCGAGTTTTCAAGCATGTACCTCGTGGTTTCTGAGGTTGGGATTTACATTGTCAATTGGCCAAAACAATATTCCAACAGTTCTATTTACTTTAAGGGAATTCAGCAACTATGCCCATGTTTTCATTCAAGGCTCTCTCAAGAGCAAAATGGAACAACAAACAAAATGGGAAGGCCTGTCCTAAGATTTCAAGCATGTATCTCACGGTTTCTGTACCAGTCATATAGCATTAGAAATCAAAGTCATGAGTACCTAGAATCGAACTTTCACAAGTAACAATATTAAGGCAGCAAGTCTAATACTTACTTCCGACGTGCACCACCAGGTCTACTAGGTTCGAGTTTTATGCGTTTCCCAGCAATTTCACTCCTGTTTAATGCTCTAAGAGCTGCCTCCGCAGCTCTCACATCATAAAATTCTACAAACTTATGATGTCTCTTGTGGGGAGTTTCCCTGATCTGCATTTGTGCACAATGAAATCCACAATGCAAATTTTAGAATGAGGAATAGAAGAAAGCATACTACTCCATACAAGATGAGACTAAAAGCAATGACCTCTTTGACTTCCCCATAAGCACCAAATATTTGACGAAGCTCATCATTTGATACGGAAGCATCCAAATTGAAAACTACAAGAGTTCCTTGATTTATATCCTTCTCTGACGGATTATCCTGTATGCACAGGAGTACAGTTATTACTTGACAGCAGTCTAATCAACAGTTCAAGTAGACACTAGAAATTAATGGTACCTTAGGTATGGAGAAATGAATATCAAGTTTTCTTCGTCTCAAGGGCTTATTTTGCAATGCACGCATTGCCGTGCGGGCAGCTCGAATGTCATAGTATGAAATCATCACAAATCCACGATGCTTACATGCAGTGTATAGAGTCCTTATATCGCCATATTGCTACCAGAAAAAGGAAAAGTAAGAAAATTTGTGATCAACAAACAAAAAGCAGTAAACATTTCCATATCATTGAAACCCACCCAAAAAAAAAAGAAAAAAACTACAGATGAAAGGATAAATCGAACCATCTATAACTAGATTGAAGTTTAAAAAACAAAAAATAAAAACAGTAACTAAGAGAGAATAGAATAGCATGAGCTATAATACTACGTTTCACATTTTGGTGCAAGAAGATTTCCCTTGAAAGCCTATCACTTGACCAACTAAGACCATAGGAAAAAGACTGCATCTATATATCCATTTTCAGTGAAAATAGCTCGTACTGAAATTTATTATACCATAGAGATGAAAGAAAAGCAAGCAAACTTTCACTTGTAAAAATCTGATGATAAAAAGGAACAGTATGACTTATAACTGAGTGACAGAGCTATGCAGTTACCTCAAACAGAGATCTCAATTCAGAGTCTTCAATATTGCTATTAATGTTCCGAACAAACAGTGTCCTCGAAGGATGCTCACCATACGGATGTTCCCCGGCCACTGTTCCGGAACCATTTGTAAGAGGATAGTGACCAAACCCATTTGTAAAGCCATCAGATATGCTTATCTTTGACAAGTCAATAGTTGAATTGTCCTGAGGATCATAGTCCAGTTCCATTCCTCCTCCACTACCAAAAAAATCATATTCTTCTGTATCATCCAGCTGAATGGGCAATCCGCCTAAGTCAAGGACATCTATTATGCCAGCTAGAAGCTCATCTTCATCGTCAGGAAGCAAATTTCCAATTGCACTTGTTTCAAGATCTTCAAGTGGATCAGTCTCTTCAAGTTGTTGGCTCAACTTACTTAGCTTTGGGAAGTTGTCATCAATAGAATGGCCAAAATTCCCAGACTCAGTGAAGTTCACTGCACATATAAAGTAACAACCTTGTTAAGCGCTCTGTAGGAATAATGTCTTGTTTAATTGCAAGGGCACATACTTACACTTTTCATGAGGAAGGACAGGTAATGAGCTAGAAAACAAGCTAGTATCATTTGAGGCATGTGCCTCATGCGGCATCCCCCATGCACCAAATCCGACTTTTCTTGGAATATTTGCAGAAGGAACCTTGGAGGGACCTATAAAGAAAGCACCTAATCTTATGAATAGGACACAATAGGCCATATAGAATAAAAGAGGTATTCTTTGCTGCATAAAATTTCTGAGACGATAATTGAAATACACAAAAATATCACAAACATGTTTGGAAAAGCTAGGATGGTCCTATTGTTTTGGAAGGAAATATGAAAAGTTGATACTAAGATTCTATATGTAAATATTGATGGATTTGAAAGGTTTTCGGTGTTTCGCATTGAAGAGAAGTCAAATTTTGAGAGCCACAAAATATTTTCTATAAAATGAATAATTTAAAAATTAAAAATTGCTTCAAACAACCATGCATCATCAGTTCTGAGACAGTTTCAGTCAAATGACCAGCAAAAAAAGGTCCTTCCAAAGAAGATATGAGTTGGACTTGAATTAGCAAAAGCAAGAGGAGCCATTGAGATTTCAAATGTTAGCTAAAAAGTAACTTGTCATGTTTGCATCTAAAGGGAGTCAAAATGTGAATCCCATATATTCAACCAATGGCTGCCCAAGGAGGAGAAAAGACCCCAAAACAAGAATGGAGTTTGGATCCACACCCACATAATTTTGACTCAAAGTTACCATGAGTTGGCATCATTTATTGCTTCTATACTCTTACAAAATTACCAGGAGAGAAAATAGAAGAACAGAAATTCCGCATCAAAATAAGTGGAAACAAGATTGATAGAACCAAAATGAAAGTTATTATTCAACATTCAGTTGAGGAGAAAAGACCCCAAAACAAGAATGGAGTTTGGATCCACACCCACATAATTTTGACTCAAAGTTACCATGAGTTGGCATCATTTATTGCTTCTATACTCTTACAAAATTACCAGGAGAGAAAATAGAAGAACAGAAATTCCGCATCAAAATAAGTGGAAACAAGATTGATAGAACCAAAATGAAAGTTATTATTCAACATTCAGTTTAACCAAATAATCACACCTTCAAAATTTCCAAAAGTCAAACCCTTCGAGTTCTGCTCCATTTAGCCACCAGCTGCTGTCAGGAAGATATTTGATGAGACTTGAACAACATATATTGACTAGCACAAAGCAGCCAGAAATCACTTAATTAATTGAAGAAAAGAAGCACAGAACTGAAGACAAACAAATTATTCAAACTCTAAGAAAACAGAACTGGGAAAGCAATAGAATAAACTGCAGTTAAGAAACTTTTCAAACAAAATTAACTGTCCGCAGAACAACACCAAATTGGATATAACCACAGCCCAGAGAAAGCATCGGCAAGGTCAACAAGAACATTCTCAGAGGATAAAAGATAAAGGTTCCAACTCTGTCTCCTTTTCCTACTTTCAACAGTCACATCATCGACCCCTGAAGCAAGCAACTAACACCACAAGCTCCGCGAGCTAAGGCCTTCCCCTTTTTCACCACAACGCTACTTATAAGAGCATGAGACTTCGGGTTTCAGCATAATCAATGAGTTAACTACAGCAAAAAAATAAAAAAAATAAAAAATTGGCCGACTACAGAATTCAGGGTCAGCGTGAAATTCACAAAAGAAGGGGAAAAACGGAATCCCCATGAGGGAATTCTATGATTTTCCATGGTAAAGGGAGCCCCGCACCATTACAAAACAAAAACAATTAGGAACATGTTAGAATCCTTAAACCATATCCATCTACAACCTAAGTTTTGCTAAAGCCTCGAATGAATTCAATCAAACAACATAAACAACAAAAGGAGACAGCTTGGTAAAAGCAGTGGAGAGACGGAAACGTTTCCGAGTTCCGCAAAAAATCTCACAACTAATCCCACAAGACAAGTTCGATCATCGCATCAAAGCACAAACAGTCCTCCTCATCCCCGAACGACCAACCCCCAAAGCCGTAAACTTGCGGGCCGGCGACCAAAACCCAATCAACATTACGACGGAAATCCCGCGCGCCCGCTTCAGCTCGACCGAATGCAATCGCCGGAAGATCGCACGCGAGAATCGCGTAAAATCAAGAACAGAACTTTTGCACCCACAAAAGGGGGCGCGAGGAAATTAATAAAGAAAACCCACCCTCGAATTATTCAAGCGGATGAAGACGCGGGAGAGATTAACCTAACGAGGACACCATGAAAATAACACCTCGCTCCAGCATCCCCGATAGGAAGCAAGTTATAATGGAGTCCTTCAGCGATTGGACGAAGAGCCGTCCCGGATCAAAACACTGACCAAGCCAAGATAGAGAGAGAGAGAGAGTTTCGTGCGAGTCCAGATGATTTCTGAATTCAACCACTCCCTAGTGCCGGCCCTCTCTCTCGCTGCGAGACGGACACGAATTCAGTGAAGAAAAGAGCTTCGAGAAGAGAGAGAGAGAGAAGAGAGAGAAAAGACGGGACTTTTAGAGAGAGAAAATGGGGGGACGGGGAACGGAGAGGAGTATATGATTGGAGGGAAGAGGGAAGGAGGAGGAGGAAGCAGCAGCACCCAGCACCAGCACGAAATCAACGGAGGGAGAATTGGCAACGCAGCGGAAGCTCAATTAGATTTTTAGCAGATTTTTTTTTTTTTTTTAATAATTTTGAAGAGATTGGGATTTTTATGGAACGTAGGAAGAAGATTCATCTCCCTTTCCTCCGGTTACGGAATTAGGGTAATAAAATATAGTGATACAGTAATATATCCAAGGATAAAATGGTTATCTTATTGGAAATGTGCTTTATTGCCATGTTGATCTTTTGGTGCGGGTCTTGAATCGGGGCGGCCGGTTGGCTGGTGGAATCGATGGGAAGGAAAAAAGGGCGACACGTCATTCAATTATGGCAACTAAACATGATGATATAAGCATGTATATAAGATAAATTGGGTTTATCCATTTAAGATGTGATCTTATGGTGCATGTCAATCTAGTCATATAAATCTTGAATTGACGTGACCGAGTTAAATATTGAAACTGCCAACTTAATCAATTCGTCATCTCTTGCGATTGCAAAGAAATGGATTTCGAGATTCGACATATTCATCCTCCAACTCCTAACAAAGTATCATCTTTATTTTCGAGATAAAATAAACAAATAAACTCGAGAAAGGTGAAATAGCACGCAATTCGTTTGACTTTGCTTCCCATGCCTAAAGGTTAAAGTCATGAATTCGTTTCTTAATCACAATTAAAAGGCTTACCTTTTTCTGACGACGAACTTCAAGTATTTTCTTGTTTTTCCCCCCAAAGAAACCAAACTTAAAACATTAAAATCTATCCAAATACGGGTGGATTTGGTGTAATTACAGCTTTATTTGCTAAGTAGATTTTAGTACATGCAATCGATAAATGCTTCTAGTGAACTTGAAAGTCTTCAATATTAAACATTAACAAATTTTTTCTTTAAAAGGCTAAAGCATTCACTTCATCTACAATAATTATCAGGGAGAAGCATGAAAATAGCTTAAAGATTACGATCTCAAAAATCATGCGAAAATGTATCTCCCTTTTTTCATCGAAGAAGTAATAAAAAGAATGCAATAAAATATAAAAGCGAAACCTTCGGCCACGGTGCAATTATTTTCCCCTTGAAAAAATATCCATAAAGTAAATTTTGTTTTTTTGTTTTTTGGGGTTTCCCCCCAAAAATAAATAAGTAAATAAATAAATAAATAAGGCAAAAAGGAGGAGGAACATTCCACTGTATTTGAATCCACCTTTGGCGTCCGTTGACACGCACCGCTCCCCTTACCCCCTCTTCCTTTTCCACCATCGAGTGCCAAAAAGACTAAAATATCTTATCGGGAGATCCCCAGTTGACCGAATTGCCCTTGGGATCGCCTCGAAATTACCCCCCGCCCCGCTCCTCCCTCTTTTCCCCGATTGTGGTGGGCCCCCCCGCGCCTTTGTCGTCTTGCGCCCCCTCCTTTCAGGGTGGCCAATCGGAGATGACGCGCACGGTAATTCCGTGGGATCGGATGCGGGCGATTCCGTTGGGGGTGGGACTCCGGTGACGTGGCCTCGCGTCGGCGAACGAGTCGGAGCGGAGCTTGTCTCCTAATGAAGATGCATAATTCAACAAAATTCGGGCCAATCAGATGCCGCCGAGACAGCAGGGATAGGAATCGTCTTGTAATTATGAAAAAAAATAAAAAGTTAGCGGGCGACCATTATGCATCTGTCGGCACGTGCCGGAAAAATATTGGGGGTGGGCATGTCCCTGAAAATCGACATCCAAAGAAAATCTCGTGGAGTCGAGGTAACATGGTTATTGGTGTTATCAATTAATTTAAAAATATGTGTTGGACCTATGCACATATACGGAGGAAGAAAAAAAATAACGTAGGATTCGGAAACGCGTGAAAAATGAAATATATTTATTAATTTAAATATTCGCCCATCAATAAAATACTTGTTGGATAATTATCCGGGAATATCTTATGAAAGGAAAAAAGACCATAGCGGTTCTAGAAACTGGAGTCCCTCCTCCACATGTTATTTAATTGTGTAGGTTATAGGAAAGAAAGATGATCGGGATTCTAATGCTCGAGATGAGAGGTGAAAGTAGTACCGAGTTTCCTTTTGAGGACCAACGATCACCTATCGAGATAAGACTTAACTGCCACTATTTGATAACATGGCTTCATCATCCTTAGGTGACTAATTGATTAAAAGGAAAAGTGTCTTATTTTAGAACTTCATTTATTTTGCAAAAAATAAATGATTTAAATAACATTTTCCTAAAAATGTTTCCTTAAAAAAAATAATTTTTTGGGTAAGAATTAAAAAAAAAACATATGCATGATCGATAATAATTTATGTTTAAATATTTACATGAGCAATAAAAATATTTTTCGTTTATTTAATTTTTAGCAAGCGATACTAATGAATAATTTTCAGAAAATATTTTTAAAATTACGTGTTTTTTCACGAAGCGGACAAAACCTAAATGTAAATGCTAATAATCGGATTGGTCCCATAATTGTCGATGTACGGCGGCTACTAAATTCATTATGTGGTGCGCTTTATAGTTAATCCACGAAAAGTGGGGTCGAGTGGGGAGCATGGTGGAGACATAATTAAGGAAAGTCCATGGGCTGTTCGGGCAAATTTCTACCCAACAAATGATTGATTTCGTGTCGTTTTACGTTCCTTTCGTGAGCAGGACCTTTTCCACGATGGTTCTCTATCAAAACCATAGACAACAACGATAACAATGTCATGAATAAATCATTATTATAAGGTCCTCACTCGTATTAAAATAGCTCGATCTTTTCGTTGAGTTTAATCTGATATATGTCAAAAAGTTAAACATCGATAATCATTCAAGAATCTGCGAGATGAATTACAAGTCTCAATCTATTTTTGTGATGCGCGGCATGATTCCCTCTTTTTGGTAGAATTTATCGCAAGTTAGGATAAGGTATCTTTCCCACAAAAACCTTAAAAAAAAAAAAAGGAAGGGTGCCCATTTCTGGTCAAACCCAGATGGAAGTCAACGGTCAGGCCTCTATTTTGTACCGTTTACTCAACAAAATAAAATAAGGAGGAATAGGGAAAAAAAGAAGAGAGAGGAGAGATTAGGTGAAGCGATCGCTTGAGGTCGAAGTGCCGTGCCCGTCCGATCAGGCGCGTGCGGCGGTCGAGCGTCGCTGGATTCTTCGACGACACGGCAAGTCGCCTCCGTGGGCTAACGTCTTGGGCCGATCGTTTGGGCCCAGGCCCAATCGACGGCTTCGAGTCCCGTCGCTCTGCTTTGGGAATTTTCCTTTTTTCGATCAAAGCAAATGAGCACTTCAAAGTTAAAGAAAATTAAAATCCCAATAATGGTTTCGAATTTGGACGGCGATGAGATCGATTTTAATTTCGAGACAAAACAAAAATCATTTCCCCCTTGGTTTTGGTAGGTGAATCTTAGACATATATCTTATATTGTTGTGAAATTATGTCGACATTTAATGCAAGCATGTGTCGCTTACAGATATTAAAATTTAGTAATCGTTACGAAGCAAGACACGAAAGTGATGCCCAAAGTTCTGCGTACTTACATGGAAAAAGACAAGAGCTTTCGCACCGCATTTTCTAATTCGCATACTTAACCTTTCTCACCTACCAATTTTTTTTGGCGCGGTAATCACATGGCGCATCCTCATAAGCCCAATAGTTAGAGTGCATAAGAAACCCACCATGAAGGTTACGTATGATGATTAAATTCATTCATCATTGTTACGATAATGACATCTAGTATTTTACGTGAAGCTTTCCATCGTTCGTAGTTTCTACGTCCGAACGATTTCGTAGAGAACCAGGCACCCTGGTGCTTATATTATAAAGAACGCATTTGCGTTTGCTGAACCATGTGCCGCTCGTGCCAAATTAAATGAAGATCCATTTTCTGGGTACGCATGCTTTTGACGGTCCAATCGCATCCCTCGGAACGCCAACGTCCTCAGGACGGAAAACGGGCGCCTTCGGAACCGGTCGGATGTCGAACAAGGTCGATTAATAGAGAGAAATTGAATGGACAGCTGATCGAACTTGATACTATTTAATCGAGAGAATTGTCCAGAAAATTATGAATCTATTAGAATTTTGCGAATTCAATCATAAATATTTGAATCCATATGGTTAATTTTGTTTGAAATCGCTAACGCGGGCATCGGTTGTTCTACGTGGCATGGCCGGCACTAATGGCGACCGACCCTCGCCGGCCCTAAGTTTAAAAACTAAGGTAAAATAATAAAAAAATTAAAGAAAAGAAAAAAAAAAGGAAAGAGAGAATAATAAAAAAATAAAAATAAAATTTCAAACAATATTAAAGTAATATTTAAAGATGTCAACGCTAGTATCGACCATACCATAAGATAATTGATGTCTATATTAGTAATTTTCAGTCAAAATTAAATTCGTCCCAGTGGCCACCCTTTAAACATGGAAGGGGGAGGTGAGGGGTTCAAATCCCCACATTCTTAGGGGGGATGGGGTGGGGACGTGTAAGTTTCAGGATTGGGTTTCGACTCCCACGCCCTGTAAGAGGCATGTCAAAAGTAAGAATAGAGTAGGACTGACAAAAAAAAAAAAAAACTGGATGAATTCAATTAATAAAAGGGATAATACCCTAAAAAACCTCAAACCCAGACACTTGTGGCAAATTTACCAAAAACTATTTTTTTGACCACCAAAAACCCCAAACCCAGTATACTTTTGACAAATTTATCCCAAACTGGTACACTTGTGACAAATTTACCCTATGTTAGTTTTCGTTAAATTTTATTCTCAAATTATTAAGTTAAATGACACGTGACGGTTAAGCTAACCGCAGGTATACCAATTTAGGATTTTACGTACCGTTTGTCACGGTTTACAATTTTTATGATTTTTTTGTGGTATTAATCCAATTTAGCATAGGATATATTTGTTATAAATTTACTGGGTTTAGGGTTTTTTGAATCAAATAAATTAGTTTGGGGTAAATTTGTCATAAATGTATTAGGTTTAGGGTTTTTATAATCAGTCGGGGGGGTAAATTTGTCACAAGTTTCTAGGTTTGGGGTTTTTCATGGTCAAAAAAATAGTTTTGGGTAAATTTGTCGCATTAGTGTCTGGGTTTGGGGTTTTTAAGGTATTAAATGTAGAAAAAGTTAATGACTCAATTAATAAAATCGAAATATTTATAATTAAGTTGACAAAAATACAATAGATTTAAGGTTTTTTCAGGGACAATTTCACCCCATTTGTTTCCAATGGAGGATAGAGTTAGGTACGACCGACGCGTTTATTATTTTTATTATTAAAATACATAGTTTTTTGTTTTATTAATTTCGGGGTGGGGTGGACCACGTTGGACGTGTGGCGCAGGGAGAGGTGGGGACACTGGCTAGCTAAGCTTTGAGAATGACTTCACGTGGGCGCATCACATGGGAGGGACAGTTCCTTAATGAACGGAGGGGAGATGCTGGCGACGTAGGCCTTACCCAAAGCCCAGATTCTCATTCTCTCTCTCACACACCCCCATTTTGGCACCCTCTTTCGATCATCGACATTATTGTGCAACACAGGGACCCTCCCTTTGCTGTCCCTTCTTCGACCCTCGCGGGCCACATCGTCGGTACGACATGCGTACGGTGCACGTGCGGTGATTGCTCGGCAAGGAGCCCAGCCTCCGGGCAAGCAACCGACAGTAATAATGCAAGCAACGGAGGCTTAAATTTACGCCACAAGAAATTTTCGATACTTTTATATAATAATTTAAATTTTTAGAACAATCGAATGTGATATCATGAAATCTCATATGATATCATAACTGAAAATCCTGATTTCGAATAAATTTTGATGATACCAAATATAACGATGAGTATTAGAATATTTAAATCAGTTGACTTGAATTCTTGATAGTATTTATGGACAAATGGAATCAAACCGGCCCTATTCAGAATCTCAAAGAGGACTGTCATTGGCCTTTTGACTTTGGATACTCTAAAAAATTCTACCAACCCACCTGAATGAAAAAAAAAAAAAAAAAAAAAAAAAAAAAAAACCCGCAGTAAACTTCCTACATTGAATGTCCCACGATTCTGCTACTATAGAAACTAAGGAGAAGGACAAAGATTGTTGGGTCAGAAAAGCGATAACTAATAGTTCTTCTCAAGTGGGATTTGAACCTAAAACTAGTTAGCTAACAATTGACCACTCTACCACTGAGCTACTGAGGAACAAGGGACTTAAGTAAGCCGACTCTCGTTCTTTGGACCAACCTATGACCGAACAAAAATGGGTTCGTCACTCTTTCTTTTTCACATACACCGGGAGATAAGGTTACAAAGGATACACACTTCCCACAAAATCTCATAGAGGTCAATTCCTATATATCCCCAATTAAATTTTGACAAGACTAAATGGGTGAGGAGGAGTGTTAAAATATTTAAATAATAAATTATGGTCCTACAAAATCTCACAAAAGTCAATCCGTATCGATTCGCTTGCATGAATTTTATTTTATTTTTTTCATTTGGTTTGATGGATGACATGAAATGAACAAATTTGAGTGCTAAATTTTGATCTGATTCAAGCATCAAACATGACCGGGCCCCCATTTGTTTAAATGTCGATTTTGCTGTCCATTAGTACTGCTCGATATATTTATGTTTTCAAATCGATCTTTAATGTGTCTGATATTGCTCTCTCGTGTCGAAGCTCAATTTCAAAGTGGAAATAGATTTTTGCATGTGACCGACATTATGCGTTTCGTCGTGTATGAAGCGAAGCTTGATCATCCATCCCCACCAATTATAGAGGCTTGGGGTCCGGTTGAACTTCATTTCAAGGGACACCCCACTCGAAAGACTATAGCTTTCATTAACCAATAATAGATTGTAATATGCATTTTTTAATTCTTTTTTTTTTCCCATTTTTGAGACTATGATTGCTGAGGAGACTATGCAAAATTGTACAACTCGACTGCGCACTGAGTGGGAAATTGGAGCTTGTGGATTTCTGTGGTCTATAAATGTTTAGAAAATTATGACTTCCCTTCCTTGTCAGAAATTTCCTTATGATATAATGAGGAGATTCTTGATATCTTTCTTTAATTATACATATATCTCTATCGATCGTGCATATCCTTAATTGATTGTAATTGATGGTAATTGATATTGTGATATCTTATTACCTATGTAATCTTTTTGTAAACCTTGTAAGCACCTCATGTATTCTTCGTTATGAGATCCATTGAAATTATAAATTTCCGTTAACCTTGTTAGAGATAAGTAGGGGATTCTTTGTAATCTATTACGATCAATCCAGGATACACATGGTCAAGGAAAATATATGCATAAATATGGGAGATACGGAGAATCATCTAATTATGTTTTAACACACATTATTCAACTATGCTTTTTATTAATGCATAAGTAATTAAAAAAAAGTAGCAGCACACCATGGCCCGATGTAGTGAGATATTTAGAAGCGAGGCATGCTATGATTCCCACTTTGGCTAAGATAACAAAAGCATTAGTCAATTGCTGGACAAATAAAGTCTCTATGTTTATTAGGTACGATGAAATGAAATAATAGTGAAATCATGAATGTGATCAATATGGCCATCATATATAATGTGCATTTCCATTTGCTATTGCTACTGTGATATGATCGCTTCTTGTTGACATTTAAAAGTGAGTGGGTCTTTTAACCGATGCGATGCCTATATAGAGTTTGGTGTTAGATAATGATACTATCGATAGGATGGTGACGCCTATACGGGAGTTTGGTATTGAGCGGTTAACTATTGAAATTTCGTCAATAGTAAAAGCGCCTCTTGTTATCCACAATTATAGATGACATAGTACATCCATCAACATAAGTTGACAACGGGATGACGATTGACCGCTAAAGGCTGAAACTGAAGACTAAGGGTGCGTTTATTTATGTTTTTGTTCAAAAATTGTTTCGGAGAACAGAAACAAAAAAAACTATTTCTGTTTCGGAGAACAATTTTTGACAAGAAATACGCGTTTGGTAAAAACTGTTAGGGAATAAAAAATGAATAAAACACATTTGGTAAATTTGTATTCTTTTTTGTTTCTTTTAATTTTTTAATATTTTTATTTTCTTTTTCCTTTTTTTTTCTTTATTTTTTTTTTTTTTTCTTCTTTTGGCCGATCACCCCGGCCTCGACCATGGCCGGCGATCGGCCGACGAGGGCCGGCGGCCTCGCCTTGGCTAGGCGAGCTCGGGCTCACCCAGATCCGACAAGGCTCGGCCTCGCTTTGGCTAGGCGAGCCCGAGCTTGCCAAGCCTCGCCAGGGGCCAGTGACGCTTGGCCTCGCCAAGGGCCAGTGACCCTCCGGCGAGGTCACCGGCCCTCGACGGCCGGTCGTCGGTCATGGCCGAGGCCGGCGACCAACCAAAGAAAAAAGAAGAAGAAAAGTGTTTCTTGTGTTTTTGTTCTTTCAATTTTTCAAAAAGTGTTTTTAACAAAAACAAATTCTTTTTATTTTTTTATTTCTGTTCTAATTTTGTTCCTGAACAAAAAAAAACGATTTTGAACAAAAATACAAACAAACGCATTTCTGTTTTTTTTTTGTTCTCAAAACAAAAAAAATAGAAAATCTGTTCACGAACAAAAGAAAAATAAACACAAACACGCAGGCCCTAAAAATGCCAATTAACAATTAGGTCAACAACAATCGAGAAGTCATGAATGGCTAGTAGAAAAGATGAAGTGCAATCACGGAGCCTAAAATCGTTATGGAGAGCAATTGTGAAGATGCAGTTGAGTCTGGCAACAATTGAAGAGTTGTAACTACTTTATAGGTAAGGTACACATGTAATCGGGGAAGTTGACCATGGTGCATAAAATTGGGAGAAACGCAATTGCAACTTCTAATTTGAATATTAACCACTTAGGGGCAGTTGTATTTTGTAATAAGCTATATACACCGTGTTGAATCATCGTAAAAAAAAATGATCCACAATTATGTATCTTTCAATTTATGAATTGATTTTTTCATTTCGTGCATTTACTTACGGGGTTTTAGAAGCATGCAAGAAATATCATTCATAATTTTGAAAGAAGATCGATAAAACTATTTAATTTTCTTTAAAAAAAAAAAATAGCTATTCTATTCACCTAAACTCTTATATCACAACTTTTTAAGATGACAGTGAAAAACGACGACAATAAGTATAGTTCTTCGTATTTTCCTAGTGATAACAATATGCGCCATTAGAAAAAAATGTATACACAATCAAAAGAGGTTTAGAGAATATCTTAATCATCTTTAACATGATTAAATATATATATCTAAAAGGCGCTATGGACTGGAGTGAGTGCACAGTTTAGACGCCTTCCCTTTCGCGGAAATCGAAATAAAAGGGAGAAGAAATGATTGAACGATGGAGACAAGGGATCTGCCCTTATATTCTATGCTCAAGCCATTGGGGGTTTTGGCTCTTTTGCGAGAGAGAGAGAAAGAGGTAGAGAGAGATTGGAAAGGGGCATCCTTTTTGTTTAATCATTTAACTAAAGCACATGATCCTGTATCTTTTAATCACAGCCCCAGCTAATACCAGTCTAAATTACTAATTAAACTTTTATTTTTTGGGGTTCCACAAAGAGGCTTTATGTAACTTTTATAGGTTTGGCATCGTGTGGTGGTGGTGGGGATTTGAAACACTATTATTCGGCTGAAAGCAACGCGACCTGCTTTTGCAAAAAATGATTGGCGACCTCATTCCCCCCTCCACATACTAATCACTTTCGGGAGTTGCTTAATATTAAAATAATTCCGGGCAATATATTTATTTTCGGGGGAAAAGGGAGAAGGATTTTAAAAATGGGTAAGGTGCTTTTCTTGCTCATTTTCTATGGCCAGCACTCGAAGGAACCGATTACTTTTTACGTGGGGCTTTCGGTCCATTTTGATTAATTGAAATCGATCGGGACTTGTCTTAATCGACTTTTGTTTTAGGTGGAAAACAGGTTCTTAAGTGTGATGTTGCCACTATCAGGGACATCAATTGTGCACTGATTTCTAAGGAGTCACGAAAAAGGATTTTGTGGAGGCTAAGGAGCCACATAAGGATGCATTACAATTAAAAGTAAGTGGTCTAGATTTACATTTGATCATGCTTGACGTTGGACTATTTGAATATTAAACCAGGACTTTGTCTAACAGCTTAAACTTTTAAGACAATTGATAATGATCCCATAAAATCATACATGGTATTGATTTAAGCTAAAGTCCAACTTACGTGTGAGGGAAATATTAAACCGCACATTCATCTTACAATTTAAGCATTTTTAACAATTGATAGTGGTCCTACGAAATCTTACACCCAATAATAGCCCTACCTTAAATTATATCATCTCTCTCTACGTGAGTGTGTGTGATTCGTGCGAGCCGAATCGATCTCTTTGTCTCTTCTCGATTACACCCACTATTGAAAGGTCAACTTTGTATCAAGAGAAGTTCGACCTACTCGAACATGTCCCTTTCAAGCTCATTTGGACTAGATTCCCCAAAAAGTTGAGTTTTTTTTATTATTTGCATGAACTATACACGACACGACATAAGAGATAATATGTTAGGCATCGAACGTGATACGCTAGTTGTTATGGATACGAGGGGAAGGCAGAAGTGAAGTCTAGAAGGAGTTTGGTACGCGAAATGAAAGTTTAGACGACTTCCACGAACTAAAATTCAAGAATATAATAGGTACTTCTAATCACTATTGTTGACATGGTGACATGCAACGAGGATGCTTTTCACTCCGTGGCTGAACACTCATCATCATTTCCCTGCCTAACTCTCAAAAGTTGTGTCAATGCAACTTTGTGAAAAGAGTAAAGATGAAAGGAGTGAACATTGAGTTTTACGTCCACTTCAATCGTTTCGTGTTAAATGCAACTTATTTAATAGGATTGGCTGACTAACAACGGTTTCTTCGTAGAGATTAGTGGTTCACTATATAGAGCAGAAATTTCAACATAAATTTGGTCTGCATGGTCCAATGGCATATCCTTAGAAAAGATTCTCTTGTACATATCAACTCATTTTTTCATATATCGCGAGATATCTTAATCCAATTTTCACATCATATTCTTTTCTGTATCTGACTAGAAGAAATTTCTCTCCTATTGATCTTTTATGGCAGGTTGTATATTTAAACGTAACTCTTGCGTTAACTTCCATATTCAAAACACAAGACAAAAGAAAAGAAAAGAAAAGTCAACACTAACCCTAACCTTTTCCATCTTTCTCTTTTGTCTCTTCCTTTCTCTCCTCCTTTCGCTGCTACGAACTATTGACAGCCACATCACCACCGTTTCGTGGCCATTGAACCACAGAAGCCAGTGCTGCCTATTGCCATTATGCGACTGTCCACCACCCCTCGACCATCGCCTCACGTCTCTCCCTCTCTCTCTATTCTGTCTCTACTCGAAATGTGTGTCCGAGGGTGCATTTTTCGCACATATGGAGAGCCATTTCAAGACACGCATGAAATCACAGTCGAATATTAGATGGATTCGCGACTTAACCCTTGTTCCTGAAATTCCCTTTCTGGACACTTTGCGATTTTTTTAATATTTCCATTCTAGTGGGACGGTGGACAGTCTAACAAGAAGCAACCACCAGCAACGCGGGACAAGACGAAGCCGGGTTTTAGCCGGCGTGTTTTTCCGGGTCGCGCCTTCGTAGTTATGGGCATTTAGCAAAAGTCAATTCGAGGTGGGTGATGTGTCCCCCCAAGCGTTTGGTGAGATGTATTGGGTTTGTCCGTTTCTAATTTCAATGCTTCTGTGCGAATGTAGATTTGTCTCCTTCTCTAGGGGGTTTCCGTGGCAATCCCTCGCGCGTAGTAATCGTTATTTTGATCGGACACGCTTTGAGATTTTGTCCAGTTATCTAATGGCCCGTTTGAACTCTGAGCTGCCTGGGTAGTTTCGGAATTGGCTTTTTTTGCGAAGTTGACCCCACATCCACTTTTGGGCCCGTGCACCACGTGTTGCACGTGGGTTTTTTTGTTTTGTTTTTGTTTCAGACTGACTAAAAAAAAAAAAAAAAAAAAAGCCATAAAGACAGGATGAAAAAAGGATTATTATAACATCTGTATCAATTCCCAATTGAAGAGGCCTTTCCTACTCCTTGCTGGCATGGAGTTCGATGAAGTTGTCCGTAGTTAATAATGTCATATGCGCTCGATAGCACTCATTTGGTGGAGTTATTTGATTTTTAATGTTAGACACTGATATAAATAGGTAAGATTGTTTAATTGTAAAGCACCAATTATATAGACTTTGTTTGGAATAATTCAATTGTGATCAAATCAATGCAATTGAATAATACATGCGCATTGATCACATTAGCAAAAATGACATACTGATCTACGAGAAAAAAAATTAACTTGTAGCTCACTAATTCACCTCATTTAACCAAATATCGTCTGTAACATTCGATGGTACTCTATTGCGAAAAAGGTCACGGCTTTGAATGTATCTTCCCAAAGTCTATTGGGTTGATAAATTCTAAGCTTTGCCAACTCCTTTTTCCCTATCAATCATCCCCGGAAATCCCGACCGCTCTCAAGAACAATGACCTCTGAATCGAGCCATCTTCAGGGCATCGATTCCTCACCCTAATCCTCATTGTTTTCTTCACTTCTTCCTAGAGTGCCCAGCTAACCGAGAAGAGGACAAGAAAATTTCTGATCGCGGACGATCTGTGCCGACAAGGAAACGATGGTTGAAGCTGTGCGCCCGACACATTACGAAGCACACAACGTAAAACAGTTGTTAAACCAGCTACATCCCCCCACACCACCTTGTTACCGCCCAACCGTTTTGCAAGTTGCAACAACGACATTTGATCCGATTTTCCGTAGCGACTAGGGGCAGGCTACTACCGGATTATTTAATGCCGTATAAGGTGATTGGCCCGTGAGTATATTTACCGTCACGTGAAAATATAATTTGTGCGACGGTCTATCACGTTACAGTTTTGACGGAGGGGTTCAAGCCGGATCCGATGGATTAAGTCGGGGCTTTCTACGAAACGATCTCACCCAAGTCCACCCAAAGTGACCTTCAGCCTTTGTGATATGGCCAAGGCCATGGGATTGTTTGGTACATGATCTCGTCTAAATAAGATGGCAAACGGAAACCAGTCAAAAGAAATGAGAAGTCTGATGCAATTAATAATTCATGTGATGTCGACATTACAACTCGTACGTATTGCCATTAAAAAGCAAGCTTTGTCGACATATGTATTCGATTGCACGCGCTAATTATATATAAAAATTTCAAGATTCTTTCGTCAAAACTCAAATTTAGCCGGATCGCATTTTGAATCGTGCAGGTCTCGCGTGGCCCGAGCTGCGACTGGCCGAGGTCACGATCCGGTGAGGTCGGGGGGGCGGCAATTTTCGCAGAAGCCGCCGGCCCGCTGCCGCCTCCGCTCATGGGTCCCGCCGGCCCTCGGCCGCTTCCGCCACCAGGAGGGCGCACGTGAAGCAGTGAGTTGTCCGACACCTTTCGTGGATGGCAGATGCCAATGGCACAGTTGTACCTAACTCGGGAACGCGCACGGACAGAGAGAGGCGGGAGGGCGGTAATTCTAGAAACGGCATCGCGAAAGGGGAACTGCCGCGGCCACAGAGAGCCACCAGAAGGACCAGCCTCCCCGAAACGCCCCCTCCACTTCCCCATAATTACGACCCCGCCACTGCCGCTGCATACGTATTCGTATCCGTATACGGGCGGTCGAGCGTGCATCGTCCCTGCCCGAGAGCCGACGCCTCTTATTTACATATATGTTTTTCGTCTCTCTTTGCTGATAAATTTCCCACTCTCTCTCTCTCTCTCTCTCTTTCTATCTCTCTCTGTCTCAGCGCTTCTCTTTTGTCGGTGTGGTTTCAGATCTTGCTTGCTGCTTCTACACACTTGCTCCGGGCCTCTTTTTATCACAACCCTTTTCGTCATTCGCTGTGTATAAGCGGCAGAAGAGAAAAAGATCGAACCTTGGCTTTCAAGGCTTGGAACCGCGGAGGAGGCAGAAAAGTTGGTGGATGCATCGAATTCCGTGGAGAGAAAAGGAGGGGTGGCGGTGGTGGTGGGGGGGTTTCTTCCTTGCGGTGGCAATCAGCTCGGGGTTTCGGGATCCGGTAGATATGCGGGAGCCGGTGCTGCAGTTGCTCGGTCGTAATCGGAGAAATATATGATAGCCAGAAAAGGGGCGTCTTGTTGGGTGGTTGAGGCTGTTTTGGGGAGGGAGTGCATGAGGGATTTATGCTTGGAGAAGGACTGTTCAGGGAGGAGAATAAGGTGGGACTCCCGTCTTGTGATTCGGAGCAGGGGCAGGTGGGGCAAATGCGGCTGAAGATGGATTTGCCTTGTTTCTGAGTGCTCGTCTTGAGCTTTTGAAGAGGGTAGAAGACATTTGGGCTTTGCTTGTTTCGGTCTCGGGTTTCTGAATTTTTGGTGTTTTTGGGAGCTAAAGGTCGAGGCTTTTTTCTTTTGTGGAGAAATTGGGAAGAAGATGCAGCAGGATCAGAGGAAGAAGGTGATTGCTTTTGGATGATCTCTTGATTCTGTGCTTATTCTTTTCTTGTTTGAGAGTTCATTTCTGGGTTTCTGATGAATTATGATTATAACGAAGGCTGGTGAGGATGCATCTAATTGTGTTCAGATGAGAGAGGAAGAGATTATTTGCAATGTGGTTTGACATGGTAATCTATGATGCCTTTGGAGTTATGGAGTTTGATTTCAAGGTGCACGTTCTTGTGCTTCTCCGTTTGTGGATAAAGTTTGACTTTTTTTTTTTTTTTTTTGGGGCCAAATTTAGAGATGGGTTAAGTTATGTGGCAGTTCGATGGGGATATTTCGGGGGCTAGATCAGGATAAAAACACTGACTTTCATTTTTATCTTTATTTTTTACTTTTGGTTTCTCTCCCTCACTATAAGCGGGTGGTGCTCATCATAATACATTTATGGGGTGCTCTGCCTCTTAAATTATTGGGGCTTCTGTTACATTTTCGCTTTGAAACAGCATAAATAAACAGGAGTTAGTTTTGATGGTGGAGGTGGGTTTCATTCTTATTCTGATAACGATATTGCGAATTGAAATATGTGCTTACATCTCTTTCTGATCTCGCTTGATTCCATTGATTTGTTCTATCTGTCATTGGAATCTATTCTTGTTTTCGAGTTCTTTTTCCTTTTTGCACGTTCCACCTCTTCCGTCTTGAATCGGAGTTTTTTATGGATCACCCTGATCTTGGATGTTTCTTAGCTGGAAGTAGGACATAGTAAGTTGAATTTCAGCTGATGGATATCTGTCTGCTTTTCTGTACCTAATAAATACTTCAGGGATGCTATGTTAATTCTTTGCATGTTTTTAGTCCTTGACCCTGTAATCTATCATCAAATTCCAATGGAAGATTGTTTCATTATTCATTTTCAGTCTATGGGGGCCTTGGGAGCTATCCAATTTGGAAAACATTTTAACCTGCCAAAGTTCTGGGCATCATCTGTTGATTGCCTTTGCTTTTATATTGCAAGGTACCGGTGTTTGCATGTGTTGCTTAAAGCGAAAATAAACTGTTCTGACGGTATAGAATTGTTAATCCTCGACATTTTTATCTGCCCTTGCTTGCCAAATTAATTATTAGGCAGTTCGGAGATTAGCATGTAGGCCCTGTATGAAAATTTTTCAGACTCTGGAGTCTAGACTTGTCAGTATAGGAGCTTCCTTTTTTCTTGTAACTTTAATTGCCAAAATTTTCATTTGAGCTGCTTGAAATATATGATCAACTGCTAAGAGAAGTGGGAAACTTTTGACTTGAAGTTCGCATAAGTGAAGGATTCTCTTGAAATCTTGAAAGGCTTTCTTTGGAATCTCAAAACTGTGGGGTTCTTGTTTTGTTGATTAGGCAAAGTTAAAAGGTAAAGCAGAAGCACCATCGGGGAGCTTTTCGTTGTTGTTTTTGTAGACAAGTCATTTGAGATATTTGATTGACATCTTTTGAGCATATCGAGCATTTCATAACTTAGGTCATCTATCTCATCATCAGAATCCTAGATTTTGGCATTGCCTGCTAAGTAGTTCTAGGCACCATTTGTTGTGCATTTTTATATCTGTTATGATCAATTTAAGAGTCCCTCTTGTTTCGCATTGGCAATGTGTGTCCTGCTGTGTGTGATTTTGCATTCAGATGTGTAACTTTGGTGCTGTTCTCATTGTAATGGTTTTGAAATTTTGAACTTTTCTTCGAGTTATTTATACTGCAAACATTTTTATCGTGTTTCTGTGCTGAAAGAAATCTCTCTGCCTCAGAGTTCTGCAGAAATGGACTTCTTCTCTGAATATGGAGATGCGAGTCGATATAAAATTCAAGAAGTCATTGGGAAAGGGAGTTATGGGGTTGTCTGCTCAGCAATCGACACTCACACTGGTGAAAAAGTAGCAATAAAGAAGATACACGATATATTTGAGCACATATCCGATGCAGCTAGAATTCTTCGTGAAATTAAGTTGTTGAGGCTTCTACGGCATCCTGACATTGTTGAAATAAAGCACATAATGTTGCCACCTTCCAGAAGAGATTTTAAAGATATTTATGTTGTTTTTGAGCTGATGGAGTCGGATCTTCACCAAGTCATTAAGGCTAATGATGACTTAACAAAGGAGCATTACCAGTTTTTTCTCTACCAGCTACTTCGTGCTTTGAAGTATATTCATACAGGTATCCCTCGCTCTTAGCTTTGTCATCAATTCTTTCATTGTACGTAACCAAATCTTTTTTCTTTTCCTTTCTTTTACTGCACCTACCTACTAATTGGCACATTTAAAACTTTTAATAGGTCTTTTTCCGACGGTTCATATGTCCATTGTGGATGCTCACTTCTGTAAAATAATAAACTATATTTTTCTTGGCTCTGATCCGCTGGTTATCTACATCATCTGAGCATGATAGTCTTCTGGTGATTAGTTGTCTTCATTTCAAGTGGGTACAGACTGTTTCTGATATTTGCGCATGTGATTGCAGCAAATGTCTACCATCGTGATTTGAAACCAAAGAACATTTTGGCAAATGCAAATTGTAAGCTCAAAATCTGTGATTTTGGTTTAGCAAGGGTTGCATTCAATGATACACCCTCCACTGTATTCTGGACTGTATGTATCTTCTTAATTTGCCTTTAACTTTTAATTCTTTCACATTGGCGGAAGATGGTTGCTAATGCTCTGCCCTTTACTTGATACAGGATTATGTTGCTACAAGATGGTATAGAGCTCCAGAACTGTGTGGATCATTTTTCTCCAAGGTAATGGTGGTCATGCATCTTATTTCTCATGTTAGAATTATTAACAGCATAAGCTTGTCATCATGCATTTTAAGATCAGAGACCCCTGTTGTGCCTTTGTACCTACATGGATCAACATAGCTATAGCTCCTTTTGTAAGGCTTGTTAATGCATTTTCTTGGAATTAAAGCTGTTACATTCCATCTATTCTTTTTATTCAGTTGGTTATTAGAGTGATTTCTTTCGTTATGAGCAGAACATGTTAACGACTGGTTTTGTTTGCTTTTACTTTGCTTCTGCACTTCATATGTTGGAAATTTGAGGCTTGATCTAAATATCTTCTAGTTAACTATTTTTCCGACCAATATGAACCTATTGCATCATTATGTATTCTCTTCATATCTTTATGAAGTTCTCAACTTCTTAAATATTTTCTCTGTGGGGGATGTGGAGCTCTATGTTGATATGCCAGAGGCAGTCTGGGTTTATAGTTTCTCAAACAGAGCATGACTTAAGTCATTTGCTTGAAGTCTAGACGAGACATGTGAATGCTTTGGCAAATTCAACATTCTGCAGCTCTGGGAATATACAAAAGTTCCCAGAGAAGCGGAACCCTCCTTTTTTTATAAGCTGGACTTACTCATAAAAGAAAATTCTGCAATTCTAGGAACTTTTTCTATGTTCTGAAATTTGTTGAGCTAGAAGTTGAGGAGTTTTTTTAAAGTTGGTGAGCAAGTTGATCATCACATTGCATTTTCTGGGAGAGGAGGGATAAATCAGTTGGAACAACATTAATATGGGAACTTGGCTGGATACAATCATGCATATGGGCAGAAATCTGTGATGATTGGCTTGGCAATTCTTTTGTTGGGTGAGATATGCAGCTATAAAATCTTGTGAGTGGTAGAAAATAGACTTTTTTGTTTCTACGAGGTAAAATTAGGCTAGCAGGTAATTGCTTGGATTTTAATGAGAGATTTTCCAATTTTGACGGAGAGTTCTTGTTGAAGGAAACTGAAAGAGACTGGAACCATTAAATAACATGACGGAAGGCCATGACTCTGTCAGAGATGACAATAGCAGATACACTACTTGAATCCGACATAGCTAAGTGGCTTTAATGCTTTCATAGAGACGATGGGCTATAGAATATGCTTCGCACTTTTGTTATCTTCTGTTTCTTATATAGAGATATTAGAGTTGGATGTTTTCTGAAGATAAGCAAGTGGATTGGCAACACCTCAAATTCTCTTTGATATTGAACTTTTTGTCTGGCAAACTTACAATGTTGTGTGATTGCAATGCAGTATACTCCTGCAATTGACATATGGAGTATAGGCTGCATCTTTGCTGAAGTACTGACTGGGAAGCCACTGTTTCCTGGAAAAAATGTTGTACATCAGCTGGATCTAATGACCGATCTCCTTGGAACGCCTTCACTAGATACCATTACAAGGGTATGAAATTATTTCTTTATGATGTTCTGGGTTTTATAAGTGATTTATCTTCTAGATAAATATGAGGAAGGCAGATCCTTATAAATTGTCAACACATGCAGGTCCGAAATGACAAGGCAAGAAGATACTTAACTTGCATGAGGAAAAAGCAGCCTATGCCATTTGAGCTGAAATTCCCAAATGCAGACCCTTTAGCTTTGCGGCTATTGGAAAGGCTTCTTGCTTTTGATCCAAAAGATCGCCCTACTGCTGAAGAGGTTGAGATCTTATCTGTCTTCATTTTATCTGATCATTTTAGTATGCTTGTTCTTTAGTTAGAGATACCTGATTGCCTATTATCTTCCCGTACTTTCCTTGGTGCTGTGTAGTCATGTACTAAAGAATATGACCTTTTTGTAGGCATTAGCAGATCCATATTTCAAAGGACTAGCCAAAATTGAAAGGGAACCTTCATGCCAGCCCATTACAAAGATGGAATTCGAGTTTGAGAGACGAAGGGTTACCAAGGAGGATATACGGGAGCTAATTTTCCGAGAAATCCTTGAATATCACCCTCAACTTCTTAAGGACTACATGAATGGAACTGAGAGAACCAATTTTCTATATCCGAGGTCAGTACCACTTTTATTGGGTGTAGTCAATCTGTCTCTCGGTTCTCTTTGTTGCTTGAAGAACATTGTCAATGCCCATAATGATTGCTATAACTTGATCTGTCCGCTGTTTCTTCAGTTGACTCACTGGTTGCTCCACCTTGATCTTTGCTTTTGTCTATGTTGTGTACAGCGCCGTCGACCAATTTAGGAAGCAGTTTGCGCAGCTGGAGGAAAATGGTGGTAAAAGTGGTGCTTCAGCCCCTCTAGAAAGAAAGCACGTGTCTTTGCCAAGGTACATTTGGGTTTCATGCCCCCCCCCCTTCTTTGTTTTGCTTGCATCAAATTGTATGTCTTGTGTTTGTATCTGAGTTTTGAACCGTGACATTGCATGCCTTGCGCAATCACAGGTCTACCGTAGTACATTCGAATTCGGTTCTGCCAAAGGAACAACCAAAAATAAACAGCTATAAAGATCAGCCAACTCAGGCTGAGGAAGTGAACCCATCCAGGAACTTCCAAGCAACCCAAAGACTTCCAATCGGTAGTTAACCTTCTTCCATGCACATTTGCTTTTACTAGTGAATGGGTGATTCTCGTGCTGATATTGTCGCTGCTCAGCCAAACCAGGAAGAGTCGTGGGCCCAGTTGTTCCATACGAGAACAGGCACATTGCGAAAGATGTGTATGATCCTCGAACAATGATCCGAGGTACTGTCTTCCCCTCACAGCCAATGCCTCCTGCATACTGCTACAATAAAGCGAGCATGGGAAAGCAAGAACGGCATGGGACCGAAGCCGAGAGAGAAGTGGCTGCTGCCCATGCCAAGCAGATTCCACACTGTGGGATTGCAGCAAAGTTAGCGACAGACGTTGCCATAAACATAGACACGAACCCGTTCTTTATGACAAGGATAGGTGGGGGCAAAATGGAGAATGGCGAGGAGAGGGCTGCAATAGACGCCAACTTTTTAGCGGCAAAGACACAGTATGGCGGGATTGGTGCTGCAGCTGCCGCTGCTGCCAACGCGGCATCTCACCGGAAGGTCGGGTCTGTACAGTTTGGTATGACAAGAATGTATTGAAGAAAGGGCGTTAGCGTAGTGTTGGCTTGTCTGAATACAGTGACCCGTGACTGGCTCTTCTTTCGGGACGGAGATGACCCGATTCTGTGTGTTGGGTTTGCCGCGTAAAACTGATTGCGGGTGTGGTGCGCATCTCGCGGAGGAGCAGCGTCTTCATGGGCACCCGGCAAGTACATTTGTTCAAAAACTATACTGTTAGTGAATTATACTGCTGATTCTATACTCCCTCCCTCCCTCCCTCTCAGTTGAAGCCTTTGAACGTGTCATGGAGAAATGGTGTGTAGAATAAATAAATCAATGTTGGAAGACGCAATTAATCACGGGTTGGATCTTTACCCTTCAAACTGATCTTAGTGAAAGGAGTGATCGAACATTTGTTACGGTGGTGATCCCCAGGGCTGCTTCTATTGCACGGGCGCGCCCGGGGGTACAGCGTACTTTCCTTTTAGGAAATCCAAAACACGAACATTTGGAACAGAAAGTGCGTTTAGGATAACGATAAGTCGGTTTTTAACTGTTACCCGACGAGACGTACGTTTTCATCCCGAATGCATTCTTTGCGAGATGAAGAATGCTTAAAAGGGTAGTGATCAGTGAAGGAAATCTCTCTCTCTCTCTCTCTCTCTCTCTCTCTCGCGCACGCGTCTTGGGGTATTAAGATTGATTTATGAAGAAGTGATAAAATAGGAACAAGCATTTCAAAGGTCGATGTTTCTCGACATCAGGTTTGAAGCGAATTACGTTGTTTTTCCCCGCTCGCTTGTCATCTTGGAATATAATCGCCAACTACTATTGAAGATTGATCTTTAGAATTCGGTTCATAAAATCGTAAGGCGAATGCGATGCGGGTGCTTAGATGTTCCTCGCTTGCGAGCAGTCTTTCTATCAATTTTGCATGTGAATTTTGGGTGAGCGGGCAGATAGATGGGCATCGTGCTGAGGGAAGAAAAGAGAAACTCGTTTCCCGCCATATCTGTAGTCACCGTGGCATCCTACTCTCGTTCGTCTTTCAGCTCATGAACCAACCATCGATGCGCCCGGCGGGAAAAGTCAAACGCCGATTCTCATCGTCTTCGATAGTCACCCTCAGAATCTTACGCACCGTCGGTTACCTGCCTGCAATTTGCATTTGTTTATAGGAAACCTTCCTTGACTTCGCCACCCCCGCACACTCAACATATGAAAAGCAAAGAGAATTACAGATGGTTTCAACAGCGATCAATGATGAATTGTTAAACCGCTTCTTGTTGTCATCTGCGGTCTTTCGGTTATGTAAACTTCGAAGAAATTACAGACGACGACCCTTAGTTCTTGCCTTCTTGGTTGTTGCTTCTTTTTGGTTCTAGCTCGAGCTGAGGACTGATCGGTGCAGAAGATGGTTTTCAAGTTCCTGACCTTCGATCCCAACGGTGATTTTTACAATGTTAATCCAGGCTCGCCGGTGTGCCTCACTGCTTTGTCTTCTGCCTCATCATCTCCTCGAGCCTGCAGCAATTGCCTCAGCGGGATCAGTTCCTCTGTCCACAGGTCAATTGCACCTGCTGCTCTGCGACTAGATGAGTGTTGGGAATAACTGATCCCCGAAAACCGGATTCGACACTAAATCGAACCCCTAAATCAATGCGGAAGACGAAGCCCAGGAATTAACACGTATCACCGATCGTAAAGCACACCACGTATTCGAGCGTACCTTGTTAGCCACAGATTAAACACCGTCGTCAATGGAGGAAGAGAATCCGGTCGATGAAGCCTTGAAGGGAAGAAATTGGAAGCCGTATGCCTCTTTCTTTCGGGAGAGAAAACGCGCGGGAGAGAAGCGTACGTTGAATTGCCAAGCATTATGTTCTCTCTCTCTCTCCTCCCTTTTATACCTCTCCCCTTCCACGGGCCCTTTTTCCCGTGGGCCGGGCCTTTTGGGCCCAACTTGAGCGGATGGGCCTTAAGCCCATCTAATAAATCCATCATCTCCCACTCGCACATGGTGGTGCGGAACCAACATGGGCGGACGGGCCTTACTCATCCCCATCGAGAAAAATCCAAAGATAGGCTCTCACTTAACATGGTGGCCCGAATGTAATCCTCTTTTCCTCTCTTCAACATTCATACCGGTGAATAATCCGTGCGACCAAAGATACTTTGAGAGCTCGTTGCCATACATCCGTTAGGAATATATAGCAGCTCATAATGGGCATCACATCCCGAGTAGATTTAGTATGCGGTACCTAGATCGATCGATCACATTTATATTTCTCTTGATCTCTTTTAAACAATGATATATATATTGTATTCACAACTATGATTATCACAAAGACAGTCATAATTGGTTAACCGGTGAATACAAAACTACAATGTGATTCTCCAAAATCGATCTTCCTCTTTCCTTCAAACTCTCAATTTCGGTCCAGCTTGCTTTTCTAGAAATGCCCCATTAGATCGAATCACTCATGACCATTGGCAACATCCTAAGATAGCAAACACTAAATAGAAATCTCGAGAATAAGTAAGAGTCATGAGGGGACTAAAAAATTGAGGAATTCTCTTGTCCTCAAGAGTCTCACACGACATAAAAGTTGAGATCAAACTTTTGTCACTCTTATTGGTCGTCTCATGCATACGTAGTATGAAATACGTATTACGGTATTAACTCCTTTCCCATGGAGCGTATGTCTACACTTTCAATACCGTACGGATGATAGTTCGGGACATACCCAATGTCTAACTTGAGTTCACGTATCTACTCATTCACAAAATTCATCGAACTCACATCGGCATCTTAGACGGATAAGGTAAAATATGTGGGGTATTTTACTTTCGGACATAGTAAGTATTATGTCCTCATCTTAACACTCGATTAAGGCGACATACATGTTTTAAGCTTGAGCTCTCGATTATCACCTAGATAATAAGCTTAAAGACAGTCTCATCTCTATTTATCACACAGTAAATAGAGGCGATTACCCGTGTGAGTGGGCTAATCTTACATCCGTCCGACATACTTCTCAATTTAAAGTAATGCACCGAGCATTAAGATGCATAAAGATCAAACAAAGATTCATAAGCATTAATGATGAAAACACGAATTCATCAAATGTGAACACTTAGGGAAATTACAATATTCAAGTACATCGCCTTCTACGCAACCCTAGAGATTTCATATGGCCACAAAACACATCTCGGGTATTGGCTTTGTCATAGGATCTCGCTACCATTCTATGCGTAGTATGTACTCTAAGTTCACGTCCTTTCGTGCAACCATATCCTTTACAAAATTATACTTGGTATCTATATGTTTGGTCTTGCCATGATATTTTGGATCTTTGGTGTACGCTTTTTTTGCTTGGCTATCACAGTTAACAAATAACAAATCTGCAAAGCACTTCCAATAACACCTAAATGATCCAAAAATCTCTAAAGCCAAACATCTTCTTACACTACTGCTGATAATGCCACAAACTCAATTTCTATCGTGGACAAGGCTATGCATGTTTGTTTCTTACAGCTCCAACATATGGTGCCATCATTCGGTAAGAGAAACAAACCCAGAGGTAGATTTCATTTCTTTTAAATCTCCTCCCAAATCAGCATCAGGATAGCCTTAGAGTCGCAGATCCTTTCCTTTATAACTCATCGTCTAATCAGCAGTTCCCTTTAGATACCTCAGTATTCTCATAACGGCTTTCCATTGTGCTGGACCTGGATTGGATTGGTATCTGCTCACCATTCCAATTACAAAACATATGCCAGGTCATGTACACATCATAGTGTATATCAAGCTTCCAACAAAGACTAGCATAAGGAACATGTTTCCTTTATTCCTTCTCTTGTGGAGTCCTTGGACACGACTATGGCTCAATCCTTCACCTTTTGCAATAGGAGTGTCTATGGGTTTACAATCTTGAAATCTTAACTCCAAGAATATATGCAACATCACCCATGTCCTTCATAATCAATTTCTTCCGTTGATTATACCCCTTCGCCACAAGGCGAGCCTTATGCCTTTCTATCGAGCCATCGCCCTTTCGCTTTATTTTGAGAACCCGTTGTTCCCAATAGCTCTGCGTTCTTTTGGAAGATCAACCAGTTCCTAAACATGGTTTGACTTCATTGACTCCATTTCCTCTTCCATTGCATGAATCCATTTTTCCTTATTAGGGCAATTTAGAGCCTTATTAATATTTCTTGGCTCATCCTCATCTTGTGGAGCAACCATAAAAGTTTCCCTTTCAATGTCAAAACACTGACGGGGAATACTTTGGCGACTTGTTCACCGTATGGGAGATTGTACACTTAGCACATCATTCCCCATCATGCTCCCACTTGGATTAGGTAATGATGATGTTGTCACATCGGTGGTTGCAATTGAGAATGAGTTGAATTCAATTCATCACATCTCATATTACTCCCACTTGGACGAACTCTACTGACATCATTATCTTGATCCAAGATTTCAAATAGGGAACAATCTTCCCTTATTTCGCCCTTCTTAGGAAATCCATCCACTAAGAATGTGACATCCCGTGATTCAAATTCAGTTATACTCCCACTTTCCTGCTCACCTATGAACACATACCCTTTCGAGTGTTCGTAGTATCTCATGAAAATACTCTTATTTCCTTTGGGACCCAATTTCCCAAACTTGTGAGAGGACTCATGAATATAGGCAGCACAACCCCATGGCTTAAGAAAACTTAAGTCCGGTTTTCTAACTGTCCATAACTCATATGGAGTGGAAGCAACCGATTTGGAAGGCATCCGGTTAAGTATATAGGTAGCGAGTTAACAACGCATCACTCCGAAAAGTGATAGGTAAGTTAGCATGCACCATCATGGACCTAACCATTTCCAGTAGGGTTCTGTTTCTTCTTTCCACAACACCATTTTGTTGAGGAGTATATGGAATAGACAACTATCTTTATATTCCTTTTTCATCACATAAATATTCTCAATCTCGATCGGATCTCAATGCTTTTATTTTCTTGTCTAATTGATTTTCTGCCCGGTTCATAAACCTTCTGAAACAACTTATGCTTGATTCATGAGAAATCAAATAGACATGTCCGACTCGAGTATAATCATATATAAAAGTGATGAAATAAACAGCCCCTTGCCTTCCTCTCACATTCATTGAACCACGACATCCAAATGGATTAAATGCAGAGGAAATTCAGCTCTTTTATCCTTTTCTAAATGGTTTCATTGTTATTTTCCCTACTAGGCAATGCTCACTTATGGACAAATCGACTTTTTCAATATTGTCCAACAAGCCCTCTATGGCTAGTCTATTCATATGTTGTTGGCCCATATGACCAAGTCTAGCATGCCACCATATTCACATCATTATCATATAAGGTAGAAGACGTGAAATAAGGGAATAACCTATTGACATCATCACAGTCAATATTTAGTACAATAAAACCATTCAGTAAGTGACCACAACCATAGTAGTTTGTATCTAAACGCAAATCTACACATTTATTATGGAAGTTCATACCAAAACCAAGCTTAACCAACATTAAAACAGACACAAAAATTTCGACGAATCTCCCGGAGCATATAGAACATTAAGGTGCGTCCACCACTCATGTTCAATTGGCGGTGCCAATCCCTTTACTTGACTCTAGAGTTGTTTCCCATATGGATCCACTTAGTTCCAGTTGGTACTTGTCGGAATTCCACGAAGGATTCTCTATCCTTCTCTACATGGTCTGTCACTTCTGAATCTACAGTCCACAAAGGATTGGATTCAGCCAATAATATTGAACTTGACACATAAGCAAAGTTCTCAAATGTACAAGAGGTGTTGACCTTTTTGACTCACAACAGTTGTAAGCATAGTGACATTTATTGTCACAATTGTAACACCTCGCCTTTGACATTTTCTTCACTTGAGGACGTTTTCCTCTCTTGTGTTGGTTAACTCTTGATTTCTTGCAATAAGGACTTGATCCTTTGCATTCCCACATATTGAACGAATCAATACGTTTGCGCTTAGAGCACAAAGCCCTTTCTGAGCTAGAACCTGCATTGCAAATGTCATTTTTCGGCTCAAATGCCTTTAGGCGGTCCTCTACCAGCTCAAGGTGGCGCATGGCATCCTTAAGATCTTCCATAACATGGTCAAGAGCTTCTAGTGCTTCTTGCTTTTCCAAAGACATATTGAATCTTCTTATTCAATATTTCACAATTGTTACCGTTCATATCAAGCAATCACGTTCTTAGTTGCCGAACCATCGTTCAACACATCGACATCCATGCACGAATAATTAATGCCTATCATTTATGCATCCCTATTTGCATAGACCCATCATATTAATAAATAATTTCAAGTAAGGCTTCGAATCAAAAGGTCACTATGTTTCCAATCATCCTCCAAAAATCCTAACTCAAAACTATCATTAATATGATTGTCATATGCAAAATCAATTCTATGAAGCTACAAAAGCTTCTAAAACTACCCATAGCTAATTACCCACAGCAACCAGCAATAACAGAAAGCAATATAAAATCTAATATCTAATAAAATAACAATGCTTTCACATAATACAACTATACATTACACTAAGCAATATATATACAGGGAAAGAAAATATCAACATGGAAAGAGATATTGAAATAAAAAAAAAACATCTCAAATTAATCCAATGGATAAATAGGGAATGACCCTTCTAATCTGTCATTTAAAACATCTGAGAAAACTGAAGGCACATTTGCCAACCATGGAAAAACTTTTGGAGAGCTTTCATGTCGCCACCAAGGCGCATTCACTCGGCGCCATGTGGCGCTCAATCTAAGGGTTGAAGTTTTGGCCAACTCAATCCTATAAGTCTTTCTTACAAAAGCTTCCACTAGCTTCCTATAATCCAGGGACCACGTTGACCTCCCATAGCCGATCCAACACCGCTTGCCATTCGGGTGGAAGAGTGTTCATCAAAGCCGGCACCTTCCGAAAATCCGGCATAAGATAACCATTCCAGGATGATTTCTCGTATCATCCGATTGACCTTGATCACATGTGATACTAAATCACCGTCATGCCACCGATAATTAGCTAAATCGACATCAGCCTTTTAAGTCTTGCATTTCCCTCGTCCCTTCTCGGGCTTGCAGGTATCTGTGCATAACTCATTATAGTCCCTGCAACAAATGCGGAATAATCCATAATTTTCATAAGGGAAAATACATAATTTTCCAAAATTCATGCAACAAATGCAGAATTAAAAAAAAAAATGGATCACTTATAATACACATAGGCATGACTGAAAAAGAAACACATTCTTTTTTTTTTTTTTTTTTTTTTTTTTTTTTTTTTTTTTCCGGGTCAACGGTCAACGGTCAAAGTCAACGGATGGTCAACGGTCAACGGTCGGTCAACGGGTCGGGTCAACGGGCGCGCGGGTCGGACCGGTCGCGACGGTCGAACCGGTCGGACCGGACAGGCGGTCGGACCGCTCGCGCGGACCGACCGCACGTGCTCGCGCGTGCGGGGCGACGTCACGCAGCGTCGGCGGCGGCACGTGCCACGCGCGTGAGCCGGCTGACGTCACGCAGACGTCAGCTCGCACGTGCCGCGCGCGTGCCAGCGGGTCGGGTCGGTCGTCGGTCGGGTCGGGTCGTCGGCCGGTTACCGCCCGGCGACCGACGTCATCGCTGACGTCATCGATGACGTCATCCCGACGGTTATCGACCGTTGGGTGACGTCACGATGACGTCATCGGGTGACGTCAGCACGCGCCGGTTCGCCGACCGGCGCGTGCCGTTTCGCCGGTCGCCGGCGCGCACGTGCCGGTTCGTCACCGGCGCGTGTGGCGCACGCATTGGCGAAGCCAGCGCTTCCGGGCGCGTCGCGCCCACGCGCAGCGGCTTGCGGCCGCGCGTGTGGGCGCGTGCGGCGTCTCCTGGCGGCCGGCGACATGTCCCCGGACTCGTCTCGACGTCGCCTTTCACCCAGTGCCTTCAGAATTCGTTTTCGACTTACGAAAACTCGAAAAATGGCCGAACGGCGCTCGGGTGTCGGGATTTTTGCCCCGATCCGTACGGCCGAGAATTTCTTCGCGAAAATTCAATCAAAAAACATCAAATTGATCGGGAAAACGTGAACTAGGGCTCGATACCAATGTTGGGAATAATCGATCCTCGAAAACCGGATTCGACACTAAATCGAACCCCTAAATCAATGCGGAAGACGAAGCCCGGGAATTAACACGTATCACCGATCGTAAAGCACACCACGTATTCGAGCGTACGCTTGTTAGCCACAGATTAAACACCGTCGTCAATGGAGGAAGAGAATCCGGTCGATGAAGCCTTGAAGGGAAGAAATTGGAAGCCGTATGCCTACTGTTCTTCGGGAGAGAAAACGCGCGGGAGAGAAGCGTACGTTGAATTGCCAAGCATTATGTTCTCTCTCTCTCTCCTCCCTTTTATACCTCTCCCCTTCCACGGGCCCTTTTTCCCGTGGGCCGGGCCTTTTTGGGCCCAACTTGAGCGGATGGGCCTTAAGCCCATCTAATAAATCCATCAATGAGACACGACAGACTCAGGATCGTAAAAGGTTTTTATTGAACTTATGTTAGGGGCTCACTGGAAATTATGTTGGGATGTCCGGCTTCCTATTGTTAGGTTTCGATGTTGGAGCTCAAATTCGATCCTGACTGTTGTTTCATCTGTTTCAGAGTTGGAGCGATGGAGGCAAGGAGTGGCCAGGATTCAGGTGAGACAAGACATTCCGAAGGAACAGGAAGTGGGTCTGGGGACAATTAGGTCAGGACTGTAAGTGAATTCGGTGCTAGTTAAGACATAGAAATCCAAAACAATTCCAGTTTCAATGGTATTTGTCTTCAGTTCATGCAATTATATGTGCGTTGATTTAGAACCAGGGAGGAGAATAGAAAATAGAGGGAGATTGAGCTTCTGTTTTTTAAGGATCACCAAGCCATTTTAAGCTGACAATCGTATCTGTTGAGAGTTCGAGCTAGGTTGTGCGTATCTAAAAGTTGAAGGCCTATCAAGTACCAAATGGATTAATTGGAAACTGTTTGACTCGGACTTCGCGGTGAAAGATTCTCTTGAAATCTTGAAATGCTTTCTTTGGAATCTCATAAGGGTGGGGCACTGTCTTTGTTGATTAGTCAAAGTCGAAAGGTGAAGCAGAAGCACCATGGGGACTCTTTTCTTTGTTGTTGTTGCAGACTAGTCATTTAAGATATTTAATTGAGATCTTTTAAGCATATCGAGCATTTCATTGCCTAGGGCATCCATCTCATATCAGAGAGTATTTCCTGCTCGGTTGTTCTGGGCACCATTTGTTGTGCATTTTCAAATCTGTAACGATCAATTCAAGATTTCCCCTTGTTTTGCATTGAGAATTCCTGTTCTGTCGTGTGTATTTTGCATTTATATGTGTAACTTTGGTGCTTCCGCCTTGACATTGGTTTGAAACTCTGAACTTTTTCTAGTAACTATGTCCATAACATGGACTTTCTATAGTGTTTTCATTCTGAACCAAATCTCCATGCCTCAGAATTCTGTAGAAATGGACTTCTTATCTGATTGTGGAGATGCAAATCGTTATGAAATTCAAGAGGTCATTGGGAAAGGGAGTCATGGGGTTGTCTGCTCAGCAATCGACACCCTCACTGGTGCAAAAGTAGCTATAAAGAAGATTCCCAATATATTTGAAAACATACTGATATGGCTAGAGTTCTTCGTGAGATCAAGCTGTTGAGGCTTCTACGGCATCCTGGCATTGTTGAAACAAAGCACATAATGTTGCCACCTTCCAGAAGAGATTTTAAGGATATTTATGTTGTTTTTGAGTTGAGGGACTCAGATCTTCACCAAGTCATTGAAGCTAATGATGACTTAATACCAGAGCATTACCAGTTTTTTCTTTACCAGCTACTTCGCGTTTTGAAGTATATTCATACTGGTATCCCTCACTCCTAGCTTTCTCATCACTTCAATTCACTGTAGGCAATGCTAATCTCTTTTCTTTTGCACTTATCTACTAATTATCCCATATAAAACAGTGTTCATCATATATGTACTATTAATCAGTCTTTTTTTGATGCTTCATATGTCCATTTTGGATGCTCGCTTCTGTAAAAGAAAGTAAACTAAATTTTTCATGGCTCTGATATTTTTGAAACAAAGCACATAATGTTGCCACCTTCCAGAAGAGATTTTAAGGTTATTCATGTTGCTCTTGAGCTGATGGAGTCAGATCTTCACCAAGTCATTAACGCTGATGATGACTTTAAGGATCATTTACCAGTTTTTCCTTCACCAGGTCGCGCTTTGGAGTACATTCATTTGGGTATCCCTCACTCTTAGTTTTATCCTCACTTCGTTCGCTATAGGTAATGTTTAATCTTTTTTCTTTTGCACCTATCTTTAATCGTCACATCTAAAACACAGTGTTCATCATATAAGTACTTTAATCTGTCCATTTTTTATGCGTCATTTGTCCATTGTGGATGATGCTCACTTTCGCCAAAAAAAAAAAAAAAAAAAAGAACTATATCTTTCATGTCTCCAATCCGCTGCTTATTTATCTTGTTAGGGCATGATAGTCTTCTGGTCGTGAATCATCTTCTTTTCAAGTGGATACAGACCGTTTCTGATATTTATGCATATGATTGCAGTAAATGTCTTCCATCGAGATTGAAACCAAAGAACATATTGGCAAATGCAGATTGTAAGCTCAAATTCTGTGATTTTGGTTTAGCAAGGGTTGCGTTCAATGATACACCCTATGCCATACTCTGGACTGTATGTAATTTCATAACCAGTCATTAACTTTTGAGTCTCTGGCATCAGTGGAAGATGGTCACTAATGCTTCGCCCTTTACTTCATACAGGATTACGTTGCTGCAAGATGGTATAGAGCTCCAGAACTGTGCGGAGCATTTTTCTCCAAGGTAATGGTGGTGGTTGTGCATCTTATTTTTCAATGTTAGAATCTTGAACAGCATGAGTTCATCATGCATTTTAAGATCGGAGACTCCTGTTGTTTCTTGGCACCTATCTGGACCAACATAGCTTTTGCTCCTGCTGCAAGGATTGTCAAAGCATTTCCTTTGCATTAGAGCTATCACATTCTGTCTATTCTTTTTATTCAGTTTTTTTATTATGGGCGTCGCTTTGATTATGAGGATAAAATGTTAGACGGTTGGCTTTGTTTGCTTTACTTTGCTTCTTGCTTCGAGTGTAGGAAATTTGAGGCTTGACCTACTATTTGATTACTTTACCGGTCAATATGAACCTATTCATTAGTGTGCTTTTTTTTTAAAAACTTTACGAAGTTCTCAACTTCACATTTTCTCTGTGGGGGATGTAGAGCTTTCTGTTGATATACCACTGACAGCCTGGGTTTATATTTTTTGCACAGAGCATGACTTGATTTGCTTGTTAGAAGTCTAGATGAGACAGGCAAATGCTTCAGTAAATTAAACACTCCGCAACTCTGAGAACTTTTCACAGAATGCTTTTTCGTTTTCTATGAGCTTGACTTGCTCATTGAAGAAAAAAAATCCGTGATTCTGGTAACTTTTGTATGTCATGAAACTAATTTGTTGAACCTACAAGTCAGAAGTTGTGGACTTTTTCGAAAGGCTGTGAAGGGGGTAAAAGAGTTTGGAACAAGATTAATGTGGGAATTTGACTTGATAGAACAAAGCATAAGAGCAGAACCTGTGATGATTGGCTCAGTGATTCTTTTGTTGGGTGATGCAACTACAAATTGTGTAAGTGGTAGTGGATAGACTCTTCTGGTTCTTTGAGATGGAATTATTTGTGCTGGCAAGTGAGTAATTGCTTGGATGCTAATGAGACTTCAGTCCAATTTTGACGGAGAGTTCTTGTTGAAGGAAACTGAAAGAGACTAAAACCTTGAACAACATGTTGGGCCATGACTATATTTGAGATGACATTACTGTAACTTGAATCAGACGTAGCTAAATGGCTTTAATGCTTTCATGGATGTGCTGAGCTATAGGATATGCTTTGCAGTTTAGTTGTCTTGTATTTCTCAAATAGAGATATCAAAGGGGATGTTTTCCAAAGATAAGCAAGTCTATCGGCAACTTAAAAAGTTAAGATGTACCTATTCTGTTCCATATTGAACTTTTTGTGTGTTGACCTCACAATATTATGTGATTGTAATGCAGTACACTCCTGCAATTGACATGTGGAGCATAGGCTGCATCTTTGCTGAATTACTGACCGGGAAGCCACTGTTTCCTGGGAAAAATGTTGTCCATCAGCTGGATCTAATGACCGATCTCCTTGGAACGCCTTCAGTAGATATTATTGCAAGGATATGGAATTATATCTTTATGATATACTGAATTTTATAAGTGATATATCTCCTAGATAAATAGGACGAAGGCAAATCCTTATAAATTTTTCAACATGTGCAGATCCGAAATGATAAGGCAAGAAGATACTTAACTGGCATGAAGAAGAAGCAGCCTAAGCGATTTAAGCTGAAATTCCCAAATGCAGACCCTTTAGCACTGCGGCTATTAAAAAGGCTTCTTGCCTACGATCCAAACGAACGCCCTACTGCTGAAGAGGTTGAGATCGTATTTGTCTTTATTTTGTCTGATCATTTTAGTATGCTTCTTCTTTAGGTTAGAGATACTAGATTGCCTATTATCTTCCTGTACTTTCCTTCATGTTGCATAGTCATGTACTAATGAATATGACTTTTTGCAGGCATTAGCCGATCCATACTTCAAAGTACTAGCCAGAGTCGAAAGGGAACTTTCAACATATCCCATTACAAAGATGGAATTCAAGTTTGAGGGACGAATGGTTACCAAGGAGGATATGCGGGAACTAATTTTCGGAGAAATCCTTGAATATCACCCTCAACTTCTTAAATACTACTTGAGTGGAAAACATCAGATGTGATAAATTTCTCTTTATTTACTTGGTTAGTCCAGATGTGTACTTAAAGCAAGCTGGTTCATGAGCTTTACATGTCATGTTAAAGTGTACCTTTATATTATGGCAAACTACCAAGTTGATTTGTCGAGAGTCAGGGTACCAATCAGACATTGTTCTTGCGAATTTTTTTCCTTTATCTTTGAGACATGTCTTGCTCTGTTGGTTTGTGGACCTTATCATATGTTACGGCATCTCAATACAGTATAGCCCCAGCGGTTGACATATGGAGCATAGGCTGCATCTTTGCCAAGATACTTGCTAGGAAGCCATTGTTTCCAGGCAAAAATGTTGTTCATCAGCTAGATTTAATAACGGATCTGCTCAGAACCCCATCATTAGTTATCATCTTGCCAGTGATTACTAAAAAATTATCAACTCAACCGTGTGCAGATGCATTGTTTTTTGGGTTTTGATAGGACCTTTCACTGCGTTTCTCTGAGATAAGAAATGGGAAGGCAAGGATATACTTGACTAGTATAAGGAAGAAGCAACCCGTTCCATTCGCGCATATATTCCCCAATGCATTGTTTTCTGGGTTAGCAAGATGTGCTTTTAGTGAGGCACTCATAACACCAAATTGGACTGTATGTTACTTCATACGTTATTTCCAGTCGTCATAATTTGCAGAAGTGAATATATATGTTGACGTCTCTGGGATGGTGCTTGCTGCTTTCAGGATTAAGCTGCTACAATGTGGTACAAAGCTCCAGAACTGTGCAGATCGTTTTACTCTTGGGTATTTGTTATCACGCAATTTTCTGTCGTCCATGGTGTAATAAGCTTTAGGCTGTAGAGATACAGGACTTGTATACGCGTAACTACGCTGTCTTTTGCTACAGATGATCAAAACTTCTTTTCTATGGAGTGCTACGCCGTTCATGCTCCCTCTGGAGCTTATTCAGTAATGCCAATTACTTCGTAAAATAAGCCATATTTTTCCAAACCACCCTTCTAATTGGTGGATTACAAACATTGACGTCACTCACGTTTATTTTCAGTGAACTTGACATATGAATAATGTCCATAATTTGTAAGGCACCGGTCGGTAGGGTGATCGAAGGAAACTGAAATATAGCCCTTCTCAAATATCTTTGAAGAAGCCAAGAATGCATTATGCATCATGAGTGGTCCTGGTCGATCTCCTTCTCATGGAAGGTTCCTTTATAACTTAGGGAATTTGGAGACGAGACCATCGGATGTAATACATTTATCTCTATTCGCTTGATTTGTCCAGATGTGTACTTCTTAAAGCAAATGTGCTTTACATGTCCTGTCGAAGTGAATAGCGTGATGTTATGGCAAACCACTAAGTCGATGTATCCAAAGTCGGGGTACTGCTAAAATCGTACGTCGTTCTTGCAGATACTTATCGTCCTTTATCAAGACATCTATTATGCTATCGGTTTGTGGACCTTATCATAAGTTATGGCATCTCGGTACGGTGTACGGTATAGCCCTGCAACTGACATATGGAGCATGGACTGCATCTTTGCCACTCGCCACTCGCCACGAAGCCATTGTTTCCAGGGAAAAATGTGATCAGTCAGCTAGACTTAATAGCGGATCTGCTCGGAACCCGATTATTAGATATCATCTCGTAGGTGATCGCTGCAAAATAACAACTCAACCGTGTGCATTCGCTGTGTTTTCTGGGTTTTGATATGACCTTAGTCTGTGTTTCTTTCAGATCAGAAACGAGAGAACAAGGAGATACGTGACAAGCACGAGGTTCCATTTCGCACTTTAATTCCCCAGTGCAGACCCTTTGGCACTGCAGCTACTGCAGAGGCTTCTTGCCTTTAACCCAAAGGATCAACCGACCACTGAAGAGGCTTGTCTCGATGTCTGTACGATTTCGGAACAAATGCTTGCGCTTGCGCTCGCGCTCGTTTACTGGAATTCAACAGTCATGCAAATGTCTTAGTCGAGGCAGCTCTAGAGTTCAAATGGCTTGAGTTGCCTTGCCTGGTTTTGGTAGTCTCGATTTGATCTGATGCGAATGTGAATGCTCGTGTTTTTTTATTTATTTTATTTTATATATTTATTACGGTAGGGTGTAGCGAAAATATATAGAGAACTGGCAAGTCAGCCGATTCCATCAGAGTTCGAGTTCGAGAGACGAAGGCTAATGAAGGAGGAGTTGCGGGATCTGATCTACCGCGAAATACCGGAATATCATCCACGACTTTTGAAGGCAACCTCGGCTTTAGCTTCTTAATCAGACAAAAACATTATGATGTGCAGCGAAGGCATGGCGTTGTCTTCTCTGTTCAGTCGTTCTCACACGCACTCCCAATAGTCATCATTCAATCTCCCTAGTCAAATCCCATTGCCAAACGACTTGCTAAGCTGACGGGCACTTCCCAAAATCTAAACAAGCCGCATAAAGACGATGAACACGCCATCGACGTCATAAAGAATCCCCTTCCCCTCCGCCAACCCCACACCCCGCCCCTCCCCCCCGAGATCAAGACCAAAACCAAAAGCTGTGACAATCGGTTCTCAGCTGTCCCTTTCTGATAAAAAGCCGCCCTACGACCCCATCGTCCACCAACTGAAGGACCTCTCAAGAAGAGAGAGAGAGAGAGAGAGATGGAGGGAGGGAGGGACCCTTTAGTCGCGTTATAGATTCCTAACGTTCTTGAAAAGTCAAAGAGATTCCATAACCCGCCGATACTCCCATAACTTTGTCGTGTTCCGCGCACGATACCTGGTCCTTTCTCTATTCTGTCCAATCCCGCGAGCCTCTCGGCTGGCACGAGGATGCGCAGGAGGAGGGGCAAAGAGTCAGCGTCGAACAAGTTGGGCTGCGACGAGAGGAGACGACGCGCGACAAGGACTGACCTTTCTTGTCTCCCGAAATGGCGTTGGATGATGGGGCGCGGGAGGGAGGGTCGCGCATAGATCCCATCCGACGCAGAGCGCCATGATGCGTCGTGCTCTCTGCCTTGTCCTCGCTCGTTGCATCGCCCTTAACTTTTTCTGTCTTTTGCCCCCACATGGTCCCCCATATTTTGTCCCCAGCCCCGCCCCATGCTCATTTTCTTTTCTTTAGCCTCATTGATTCGCAATCATGGCATCGCGTGCATCCGATCCATGTCGTGTAAATTGTCTTGAGTACATTGATCCTAGCTCCATCCACCGAGTTCTTGTTATCGGGTAAGTTGAGCGGTAAGGATAAGCGATTCTAGATTCTGGAAAATGTTCTTCTTTTTTTTGAATTTAGAACCTATCCTACATATCAAAGAACTTGAAACCTATTTTGTCACGAATTTTAGAATTAGTTCTAAATTCTACCCAAGTTTCCCATGTATTTTTGATTGAATGGTTGTAATGAATTATCACTTTTAATGACCACCACTTATTGCTATAATTCACTCACCACAATTTATATTTAGACATACAAAAAATACGAATATTAATAAAGTAAAAATCTTAGTATGCTCAGAGTAGTGGTTCTATCGGATGCTACAAAATATCATAAGATCGGATGAAGACATTGATCAAGAAAAACATAGAAACTTCTTTCAGATTCCGAATTCTAGGTTCCACCTACATAGATATTAGAATCTATCTGTTGAAATAAGTTCCTTAATTTTTAGAACCTGAAATCTACCATGCATACTTAGAATATGAAATTAGATAAGTTTATGCTAATCTCGCTCTTCAATTTCAGGTTCTTACTCTTGAACCATATTTTACCTCTATTAAGTGGCCCCCAACGAGCCAAGATTGAAGTGGGTAACAACATATTGGCCATGTTCTGTGATCCACAAAAAGGCTGACGTCTAGAGAGAGGGGTAAAAGTGGCAAGTGCGTCCTTTTGTAATCAGGGGTAAGATTAGGGTCGAAATGTTTCAAATCAAGGAGTTTCAAGTGGACCATACTCTTTAGACAGCCAGTCATTTCCATAATGGGGTACTGGACAGATAAAGAAAACTTTAAAAAGTGCATAAATGCGGTGGCACAATTGACAAAATCCTTCCTAACTCAAGTCCTTTTCATCCTGAATTTTTCCTTCTTTTAAATCCCCGGTTTTTGTGTGTAAAGCGAGGGGCGGTGGGCGGTGTGGAGGGACGTACCTGAATCGAGTACGGAAACGCCAGGACCGACAAAATTCAATTGGAAAATCCAGCAAATGGCGAAAAAACGAAAAAGAAAAACCAAATTTCTTTATTTAAAGAGGAAACAGATATTTTTTTTTTGGAAGAGGATTGAATCTTGATCCAAGAAAGTTGTCTGAGAGAATGAGGACGAGGTGAGGTGTAGTGCGTGGGAGGAACAGGGGATCGGGCGCTTCTGATCACATGGAGCCCCGTATGCCCAACAGCAAATCCTTCTCTCTCCTCTCTCCTCTCTCTCTCTCTCTCTAAAACCCCGCCACGATCCCCGGCGGGACCCGCTCCCAGCTCGGCCAACTGGTTTCCTCCTCGGAAACACCGCCACCTCCGCCACCCTCCGCCACCGTGGCAATGACGTCTTGAATTGACTCGACCTCGGACTCCTTGAGGCACCCTCTGTATAAAACCATATTGAAAAATTTGATGATCTTGGATGTGATCATGGTCTCGCAGAATATGCTTAATAATAAGCTTCTCTAGAGCGGGTCTAAATCATGTCTTCCTCATCGATAAATGTTGACAGGAATGCTCTCGGAAGTTTTTTTATTTTTTTATTTTTTTAATGTCATAAGGAAAAAATTTAAAGTTAACATGTCACGGTACGTGTAGTTTGAAAGTTTTTATGTCATAATTTTTTTTTGAAATTTATGTTTATAATGACCATAATTTGAGTTTTTTATAATATTTTTCTTCCTTTGATTTATCAAGGCCAAACTTCTTGACTTTGTTTTACAAATTTGCGTGACTATCGTGATAGGGTACGGAGAATTTGTGTGACGTGTCAATACATTTCTCTTCTTGATTATGACATTATGTGCCGTACAATTAAGCTTTTCTCGCATTTGAATTTCTAAACACGGGTTCATCAACCAGGAATGGCCATCTAATCACTTCACTTTACAAGTGAAGATTAAGTTGTTCAAAGACATAAGTACGAGAATAATTTCGAGCAAAACATAAATAAATCAATCAACATGTTATTTCTAAACTTAATATAACAAAAAATTTCAAATTTGTACATCTCCCTTTAATTTTATCATCGAATTATCAAGTTGGACAACATACAACAGTTGAAAAACATACTAGTTTAGAATTTTATCTTCCATTTTTTCATAATGTATTGTTTTAAGGTTTTTTCATGGTCAAAAAATTAATATAGAATAAAATTGTTATGCATGCACATTGGATTTTTCCTGGTATTTACTGTACTCCTAATATTCCATTAATTTAAACACAAACAACTTAAACACGTGATTGCAAAAAACAAAATAATAATAAAAAAAGTAAGCTTTGAGGGGCTCTAGGTGGGCCCCATCCCCCCAAAAAAGGGGCGGCCACGTGGCACCGCGGCCAAAGCGAGGGAGACGGCGGGGGCTACCTGCGCTGGAACTAGGCGTCGCTAGGTTCGAGAAAATCATGTGATCGCATGTGCCGCTTCCCCACCTCCGCCCCGCTTAGCGCGCGCCCCCCCCCGCCCCGGCTGGGCCCCATCCCCACGCGCCCACGGACCGGCGTGCCCCGCCGCCGATCCCCGGCGTCGCCGCGCCCCACCATCCGAGACGGCCAAAAGGGCAAAAGGTAACGAGACCGCTCCCCCCAAGAAAGGACAGCTTTCGCAACGTGCAGTGCAGTGCAGTGCAGTCCGGTCGCATCGCTCGCTCGCCGAGACAGATGTTTGGTTTGTCGGAGCTGCGGAGCGTCCGGTCCGCGACAAGGAATGACGAGCCCGTCCTTGAGCCGAGAGGATCTTTTTCGATCGCTAGGGACAGAGACGGATCTCGTAGGACGAGCTAGTAGCCGGTCACATGCCCCCCTCCCCCTGAAAAAATATTTCATGGGCGGCTGCTGCTGCTGCTGCTGCCGCCGCCGCTGGCGAGGCTACTCCCTCTCTCTTTTCCGTGTAGGTATTCTCTTTTGAGGTCTATCGTGTGATGGAGCCGCTCGAAAACATGTGAGGGGGGTCGTTGGATATTCAATGCGTTCGTCACGTGAGTAGGAGTCGTCATGCGCGATATAAAAAGGGGAACTGCAACTAGAAAAGGTGGTTTCGCGCTAGCTTCCGGGCATCCCGTGGCCGAGGAGTTTTTATTGAGATGGGGATTAAATCGATCGTATTTTACGTGCGTTATGGTCGAGAACTTGAGATGTCATTGGTTATAAAAGCCGAGTACTTTTTCGAAATGGTCATTTTTTCTTATCGAGTGGGGAGGGAGGGAGGGAAGGAGGGAAAAATTAAAGAAAGGGCACATGGGAGCAGCGAATAGGCTCGACCATGTCCAGGCACTTTAATTGGAGAGCAGCACTACACCTCCACTCCAATCCAAACAAAAAAAGAGATAGGAAAGCAGAGCTTAGTGTAGCCAAAAAAAAAAAAAAAAAAAGGGCCAAACCCAGGTGGGCCCTGCTTCGTTGGCATTGACATTTCTGGAACTCAACAATAATTTAACCACTCCCTCCCCTCCCTCGTCTCTCATTCATTTACACCTTCACAACTCACGATCTCAACTCAAAACCCTCTCTCTTCAAAGTCCAACCCCTTCCTTTTCCCTCTCCCTCTCCATTCTTTTTCCATGGAGATGGCTCCACGCAGCACGGCCACGTCCTCGGATCAAGAGCCCGACGTGGGTGCTCCCAAGAACCGATCTTTGGGCTGCGGCGAGCACGGCGAGAGGCTGGGGTCCCTCGCGAGGGCCAAGTCGATGAAGCAGAGGGACTTGAAGAAGAAGTCGCGGCGGAAGCGGAAGCGGAAGCAGAGCGCGGCGGCTGCGAACCGGGACGATGGCGGGCTCGAGGACGACGACAGTAAGGCCGAAGTGGAGAGGAAGATCGTGGCGTTGCAGAGGATCGTGCCCGGCGGGGCGGACTTAGGGGTCGACAAGCTGTTCGAAGAGACCGCCGGGTACATCTTGGCCTTGCAGGGCCAGCTCAAAGCCATGAGAGCCCTCGCCAACTTCTTTGAAGGGCTAGAGAGGGAGAAGAGGAAACTTGGAGGATGAGGGGTGGTGATGGAAGACTGGGAAAAAGAAGGAAAAAAAGTGAAAAAAAAAATTAAATAAGTAATTGGAGAACTGTTCTTTCTAGTCAGACTTTATTCTCCCCTGATGTCAATTTATTTTGTTCTTTGCAATATTGAAGAAAGATATCTCTCTCTCTTCCTCTTTTCCTCCTTTTGCTTACTTGCCCTTCTGTTGCCTTTTCGGTTGCTTGGTTCTTGGCTTGCTATTGGAATGATTTTTTTTTTTTTTTTTTTTTTTTTTTTTTTTGGGGGGGAGAGAGAGAGAGAGAGAGAGAGAGAGAGAGAGAGAGAGAGAGAGAGATCAACCGTGCTTGGAACAAATTGAAAGAGAAACTGGGTCTATTTTATTTTTATTTTTCCAAATCTGCTAAGGTCTTAAGCATCATTTTTGCTTTGATGATAGAAAGAGAGAGATTGTTCGGATGGCAAAAAGATAAAAAAAAAAAAAGTTAATTGGAGGGGGGCCTCTGTTCTTTCCCCTTAAGGGGGAGCTTTGTAGCAAGTAGGGCCTTTGTCCATTAAAGTCTACGTGGCTTTGAATGCCGTGAACATGGATGGTGATTGTTATCCAGAAGCACAGATGCGATGACAGTGACACAATCATTTTGGCATCCGTTGGATTTAATACGTTAATGACATGTTTGGCCCTTCATGAGATGAAGCATGATTGTGTTGTCCTCTGTTTTTTTTTTTTTTTTTAAATCTTTTTGATTTATCTCTAGGTAGCACATCTTTTCTTGCATGTGCCATCTGCAGAATTTTTGGAGGATGGATCCTAAAGTTTCAGCTGTCATACAGATCTTGCAACTTGTCTTTACACAAGTCACCATCGTCGCCGCAAATGAAATTCACATTTTCTGGTTTAATCTTTGCTGGCGTCATGTTAATGGCGGCTGGCAAGCCAGGAGGCACCATAGTTTTTCACCTGAACAGTTGGATTACTCAGGTAAGCTCACTGAACAGTAAGCTCAAACAATGAAAAATGAAATTTTCTTTTCGGCCCATTCCGGAGGATTTTCAGTTTTTGGAACATGATTAAAAGAACATCCTGTCCGTGTGACTGATATGCGGAATAGCCCATCTTAGCTTGGCCCAAAAAAAGAATAGCCCATCTTAATTTTTCTTTTTGGTCAAACAATAGCCGACCTTAATTGGGTTATAATTTTTTTTTGTTAGTACTATTACTCTAATTTCTACTTTTTGATTTTTGTCCTGCCTCCTTACAAAACATAAGAGTCGAAACCCATATTCAAAGTTAAATCGTCTCTACATAAGAATATGAGAATTCAAACTCCTCACTTTCCTCTTTCCATGTAGGAATGGTGTGATTATATGGTTAATTAGATTATGATGAAATGGATCAAAAGGCCATGCTAAACCCTTTTTAGGGAAAAAAAAAGACAAAAGTGAAAATCATAACTTTGGTATAGTATTTGCTTCAATGCATGAACTTTCTTTTTATTATTAAGTGCCACACTAATAAAAAAGGGAACAAAATCACCTCATTTGGCCTCTTTTGTTTCTCATAATTAATTTGAAAATGAAATTTTAATCTTAAAAGGGGATATCTACTATTGCAACCTCTCAAATGACTCAACCTTCTTTGATGACTTGAGCTTGAGCATTGAGTTCCCAAGCTCGGCCTTATAGACTCAGGCATGACTTTTTGAGAACTTAGGCACGCCCTTTGTGGAATGAGGGTTTAAGTGTTGGGAATTTGAGACTCTAATCCGAGTGTTGAGGCATTGGGCATGGGCACTGTAGCTTTGGGTTTGTCCTTAGTGGAGTTGGGAGTGGGCATCAAAGGCTTGGGCCCTGGCATTAGGTCTCGGCCTCTACCTTGATGGACTTGGGCGAGGGTGCTAGGCATGGATACTAGGGTCATAGGCTCGAGAGTTAGTGGCCTATTCTTGCAAATGAAGACGTAGGAACCATCATTGGGGTTTTTGCAACAAAGTATAAAGTTTTGAATTCAAGTGTTGATATCTAGTGATCCGATTGTTTTAAGAAGAAATCATTCCCCTAAATTTAAATGTGTTTTCTGTCCACTGAGAAAACCTTTTTTCTTGACTTATTTTTCTAAATGAATCAAACATTGCAAAATAAGTCGAATATTATATTTAACGTAGTTTGAAAAAAATAACTTATGAAATCTCAAGAAAGTTCAAACAAAGCTTTGCTCTTTTCCTTTTTGTCAAGAAAAGCGCAGGGAGTTGCGCTTGAGCTCTACTAACCAAGGGAAACTTCTGCAGAGCGCCATGTTCGGAGCCAAATCCTCGTAATAATCGATGCCGATTGTAACTCCCCACGTAAATAATTACTACAAAAGACAACGATAGCGACACGTGTTCAGAAATTAATCTCGTTACTTACGGTATAATTCCATTTTATAACTTACATGCGTTCAACCTTTTCCCACCTAAATCAATCATCTACGGTGGCCAATCTTACGTGCGGGTCACTCGGGTGTTCCGGTCTTCACTCCATCAACGAGATCCACGTGGAAGGTGCCGGCCGCGAGGCCAAAACGAACGGCCGAGATCGTGGGAAAGCGGAAGGAGGTGGGCCCCGTTGACCGCTTATCCTGCTTCTGCAGCAGCCGAACATACTCCCAGCAGAAAACCCTTCTCTCATTTCTCTCATCTCCCTGGTCCGAAAAGAGAGGTCGTCGTGGTGGTGGCTATTGGGTGGAGTGGTACCGCTGTTGTCCCCTTCCTGCCCTTCGCTTTTCCTACTTCCTTTCCAGTAAACATCCAGGGGAGATATCTCGAAAAGGGTAGGGCGAAAGTTCCCATCTTGCGTTCGTCTTCTTCGCTCGGCGACCACCGTGTGTAAGTTGCAGTTGTTTTGTTTTAGAGGCTTAAAGGTTCCTCTTTTGATCGATTCCCTTCGCTTTTAGTGCCGATCTCCTCGTTTGCATCGTGGGTTTCTCTCCCCTTCTGTCGGATTGGTTTGGATTGGACTCCCATTTTTCTGGGTCCTCTGATTTCGCTTGCTGAGAGGTGGCTGCGTTTTGCAGGATTCCCATTTCCTGCTCTTCGCTTTTCCTCCTTCCTTTCCAGTAAAATACAGGGGATATCTCGAAAAGGGTAGGGCGAAAGTTCCCATCTTGCGATCGTCTTCTCCACTTCGCGAGCGCTGTGTGTAAGTTCCAGTTGTTTTCGAGGCTTAAAGTTCCTATTTTGATCGCCCTCTCGTTTTCATCGCTGGGTTTCTCGCCTTCTGTCGAATTGGATCGGACTCCCATTTTCTGGGTCCTCTGATTTCACTTGCTGAGAGCTTGCAGGATTCCATGGCGGATGAGGCGATTGTCAATGGCGTCCGCGATCCGGAGGTGGAGAATCCGCGCCCTGCTACGGATCAAGCTGATTCTGAGGTAAATGACCTGACCATGAAACTGAAGTTGCTAGAGCTTGAGAAATTCAATCTGTCGCGCGAGAACGATGAGACCAAGGAGACGGTCCGGGAGCTGATGGCGGAGATTGAAACGCTGAGGAGCGGTGAGGGCCAGATGAAGGCGAGGCTTGAGGAAATGGGGAGGGAGGTCGAGTTGGCCGAGGATGGGAAGAGGGCGATGGGGTCCATTGTCGCGAGGGCCGCGGATTTGGAAATTGAGGTGTCTAGGTTGCAGCATGACATGATTTCGGTGATGAATGATGCTGATGAGGCCAACAAGGAGGTGGTGGAATTGAGGAGTGCAGCGGAAGAGAAAGGCCGGAGAGTTGAGGGCTTGGAGAGAGAGGTGGAGGGTTTGAGGAATGCTAGGGCAGAGAGCGATATTAAAGTGAGGGAATTGGAGAGGAAGATTGGGGCATTGGAAGTCAGGGAGAGTGAGGCGAGGAGTGAAAAAGTGAGGGCTGAGGTGGAATTGAGAGAGAAGGTTAAGGAGAAGGAGGAGGAGATTAGTGGGTTGAAGGAGAAGATTGGGGATTTGGAGGCAAGGATCGCGAAGGTCGGGTCTGAGCTGCAGAGCTCGAACAAAGAGAAGATGGGTGCGGAGGATGCATTGAAGAAATCTGAGGAGAAGGCAAAGAAGATGGAGTCGAAGCTGGTTGAATTGCAGAGGCAGTTGGAACAGGCAGAGAAGGAGATCAGTGGATTGAAAGACAAGGTGGCTGAGACCATCAATGGGAGGAGAGAGATCGTTGACGCAATCGAAGACAAAGGGCCGAAACTGCAATGGCCAGTCATGGCAGCAGGGTCCACGGGAGCCATTGTTGTGGCAGCTGCTGTGGCCTATGTTTGCTACAGTAGGCGCCAAAGCTAGGATTCGATGAAATAATGAGCAAGCATGGAAGAAACGGGAGAGAGAAAAACAAAGAGCCTCAGAGTTTTTAAACTACTCTATGTTTCAGTTTTGTTAGATGCTACAGATTTTCTTGGCTTTGTTTTTTAGCCTACAAATTAACTCTATTCTGGTTTTTTGGGGGTGTCTCACTGTTTGTTTGATATCATGTATGGTCTGTCCAGAAGCTGAACTGCTATTACAAGCTATTGAGTTAAGTAAAGTTTCCCTGACTTCCATATACTTAAGTAATCGCTCATGTTCCATGCTCATTGCTGTTGCCTTGAACTTGGATTGAGCGCATTCATAAGAGTTTTGACCTTTTGGTTCTGATACCCCACTTCTTTCGTCACTGGCTGGCTGTTTCAACGGCATTATTTCTGCGGTTTCTGGATATGTTAGTTCGATGCTCTACTTAAGCATGTATAGGACTCCGAGTCCGAGCTTTTCGAGGAATCATCCCTCGGGAGGGTTGGGGAAATCAAGTTATATCCTCTCGCAGGCATGATGGCCATAGTCAGCTCATTTCCCACCCAGGACCTTCCTTTGGGATCAATCTTCTTAAGTTGGTGCAGAACAAAGTAGCGATTCCACTTCCACGAACGTGATCGTTGTCTAAACCTAAGTAAGAACTATCAGCACCATTACAGCTCGTTCTGCACCAGGTTTCAGGCTTCAAAGGACATGGCCTTTCATTTGCAGAAACACGCCTTCCTCATCAAGAAATTTGGTAGTAAGCTCATTCAGGTTGTTGTCGTTGGTTGATGAACCTGCGAATGTCTTGCGCCCGGTGTGCGCGTAGCCTATGCAAGTGGTGGTTAATTTGCAAAGATACTCCTGAACCTTGGAGTATCAGAATCGCATTGAATTCGTTCGTGCTCTTCGTTGGAACTCGCCAGATGCCGCGTTTCACATTCGGGTTAAAACCATCGAGTATATTCCATTACATTCAGCTACCAAAAAAAATCTGAAAAGGGAGAGTACTAAATCTTGTAGGGAAAAGAATGCAGGAATATATAATGTTCTGTTCTGTAAAGCTCTTTGATTAGCACTGACAAGATAACAACTCTCGAAATCATTCAAAACAAACAAGAAGAGAAAGAACATTATCAACATCTCCAGCAGCTTCCACCTCGCCGCCCGTTTCTCAGTAAAATCACCATTTCTAGGACTCATCAAGTAGCACATCCTCGCGAGCCGTCGCAGGGATATGTGCCGATCGGATTCTCTCCGAATTTTCTGTAATGAGAAATGAAAGAGCACGCCTCGACCCGTCCGAGACATCGTGCAAAAGCCAATGGGATAAACACACACGATCCATTTGGTCGACCCCGAAGGCCCCAAATAGTCGAAAAGATTAAAAAAACGAAAGATCACAATAGCACTCCGCGCTTCTTCTCTTCAATTCTGCAAACGTAGAAGTTGGAGAAGGAAGATGGGTCAGTTATTCTACTGCTCCATAACGACACGGATCTTTCTTGTAGCTATTAATATCCCAAGTAACTCTAGCATTTATCGTGAGTATTGAAAAAGTTTTGCATAAGTAAATTGGGAAAATTATCCAAAAAGTTATAAACCTATTTTATTTTTGTTAATTCAGTTTTAAACCTTTTCACACATTACCAATTTAGTGTCGGGCAAATTTTGGCTAGAATTTGCTGACATAAACACCGACTGTTCTACGTGATATGGCCAATCTTGATACAGACAATTTCTAATAATATTTTAATATTTTTTTTTGAAGTTTGTTTACTTTTGTCATGATTTTTTTCTTCTTTTTTCCTTTCCTCTTCCTTTTGCCGGTGGCCGAGCAGGTTGGCCTCACACACCATAGGCAAGACTTGATTGAGCGAGGGGAGTCTTCTCTAAGGCTCAACTTCACTCGAGCTAGATTTGGCGAGGCCGACCCTTGCCTAGGCCAAGGTAGCCTCGCCTTTGCTAGCCAATGCCATCCTAGCTTGGGGTCAACCTTGCCACATCTACCCTAGGCGAGGCTGTCATTTGGGTGAGGGCGAGCCTAACCACTCCTCACAAGGCCAGTTGGCCTAGCCATGGGGCAATGTCGGGTGAGGGTCTGCCTCGCTTGCACCACTGATCATGTATATTTTTCTTTGCACAAGTGTGTGTACTTTATTTTTCATTATGTTATTGAGCTTATCAGTCATATTAGATAATTTTTACTTTACATAATTAAAAATCCATTGTCCCTTGTAACTTCTCTAATTGAATCCATAACATGACAAATCATAGCCACATATGTATGAATACACCAATGTAGTCATCTTCTTGATGAAATATGAGCGTAGGTAACAAGAATCACCAAATTGGTTTTGTAATCGAGTTAATTTCTGAACATCAATTACTGAATAATGCAATTCTTAATCAAGCGGAATAAACGACATAATTCTTAGATCTCTAATGGCTCTCTTATGCTTAATTAGTTTCTTAACCAAAACTAACTAGATAACCTAAAGCATATGAGATATACTCAAGAGGGATAGGCATTCCAAAGGTCTCAATAGGCTAAAAAATCCACAATTTCGCCGCTCTTAAATTGGCCAAAATCGATATCCGAAAGTCTTATGAAGAATAACGTAGCAAGTGGCACAGAAAAAAGAGATTGTCATTCTGGGAATTAACAGATTCCTTCGTCTGAAAAGAATAACTTCTAGATAAAATTTGTACCTTAGAATCACCTATCAGACCGTCGCAAGACATCAAACAATCCGCAGCAACTCCTCCAAGAGGCTGGTGACACGGTGCGTCGACTCACCGATATTATTGGCTGCAAAAAATTGATTAAAAACTTAATCATGCTCGTGCCATAAAAATTGTCGTACCATTACCATGTTGTTGATCTTCCATTACATTAAATGAGTGACAACCCTATGATCAAAATTGATAAAATGTACATCAATTTATGTTTGTTACTACCACTCTTCGGGCGAAAATAAAGTGCTGAAATTGAAACTTGAAGTCTTTCTTGGTAATTCATATGATAAACTGTAAATAAGTAGGCACCAAAGGAATAATAAGAATGATAACCTTTCGTATGATTTAGAAAGTCTAAATCATTTTCATGCACAGATATATATTTCCTCCATTTTGAAATAACCAAGGATTCATCTCACAAGACCCCTGTAGTAGGGCACTCACCGGGCTTCCGGTGCTTTGGGGGATCTCTCCCTCGTCGGCGCCATCCTCCGCCGCGACGCCGCCCTTGGATATGGGCGGAGCATCAGCTGGCGGATGAACCAGTGAGGAATCCTCAGCACGTTCCTTCGGCGCCGCGTCGGCAGCGGCCGGCAACGAATCTCTCGCGTTCTCTTCTTCCTCTGCTGCCAACACAAGCTCCTCTTTCGCCCTCTCTTCCGCCGCCGCCACCGGAACCGCCACGTCGCTCTCATCCACAGCTACCGGCGCCGTCTCCTCGGCTCCTGCCGCCAGCACGACTCCGTTAGCAGTCTCGCCAGACGGAATCTCCGCTTCCGTTTCCTCCTCCTGTTCCACGGCGGCAGCGTCAACTTTCTCGGGAACCTCAGCCGCTGCTTCCACCGCGACGACATGCTCGACGGAAACAGCAGCGTCGGTTTGGGCGACGACAATCTCTTCTACCTCCGCCAAAGGAATGACCTTTTTCTCCTTCTCGTCTTTCTCACCGTCGTCTTCTTCTTCGTCGTCTGAGCTGCTGCTGCTGCTCGAGCTCGAGTCCTTCGCTTCCTTCTGGCGCCGAGTCTCCATCGCTTCCCCAGAATTCCCATCGATGACCGATACTCCTCTCGCCGACTGGACCTCGGCTTTGTAGTTGTGCTCGCCGTTTTCCTCAACAGCACCGTCCTTTCTCTCGTCCCCTGTTTCCGCAGCCTCCTTCAGGGTCGTCTCCTCCACTTTCCCGTTAGAAGCCTCCGCCATCAGAGCACACCGCAAGCTTCTCTCTCTCGCTCTCTCTCTAGGAGCTTCTGGCAGCGTCAGGCCGATACAGAGGATCGATTCTGAGATCTAAGAGAAACCAGCTCGACCCAACCAAAACACTCGCTGTCTTCCCAGGCGAATCCAGATCGCAGAGCCCCTGCAACGTATAACAATACTAAAGTGGGTGAGTAGGAGATCGTGCTGACCAAAAAGGCGAGACTCGATCCACACAACAAAGTAATAAATTTATAATTAAATGCCCATAACGAAAGAATTGAAGTGATGCGAACATTACAGATATTAAATGTTTACAGGGGAGACAGAGAGGAGAGAGAGGAAGTGGCGTGTGATGCAGGCGATGAGGGGAAGGGCACTAGGAAAGAAAGAAAGAGGGCACCTTTGAAGGGTGGTTGATGCTTGACGATGATCGCCTGATGAAGTCCCCAAGCAGGGGAGAAAGAAGATATCACTATCGCAAACGGATCGGAAGAAGAAAGATCTGGGAACTGTTCATGATGCGATTCGCCAATTTCCGAAGCAACTTGGTTGTATGATTCGGTGGCAAGGAAGCATGGAGAAGAAGGAAAAGGTGAGGAGAAGCGAGAGTGATTGACTGGCGGGTGTGAAAACTCTAGTACTCCTTCGTTTCGGTCTTCAAAAAAAAGGCAGAAAAGAACGGTAGATGGGGTGGAAACATCACTCCTAAAGGCTTGCTTTTTACCGCTGTAGGAAGAGGTCGGCAGCGAAAACGGCAGGGAAAGAGACCTTGTTTCCCGTTCATCTCTGCTGATCTCACGTTCCCCCACCAATCTTCCCCTTCTTTTCTTCGTCAAAGCGACTTGTCCGGCCCTTTGGTTTTGAGCTTTCGTTGTCGTTTCTCTTTGTCCAAAGTGGCGACAGTTGTTGAGAAGGGCCGAGCCGGCGAATCTATGTCGTCCGGCCTCGGCCCCTAGGCTCGAAACTACCACCTCGCTCCTATGGACGACAGATGTCGTCGGCTTTCTCAGTTGTTTTCGGGAATTCAAAGCCGCGCATTGACCACCGTGGCCTCCTCCGTTCTCTCTTTGCGAAGTTCCCCTGATCGCCACCGTTAAGCTGCGCCACGGCTGCCGTCGCTCGCAGTCGCAGTCTTCACAGAGCATTAAACACTTCAGGTCCTATTCGCAAAAAGGATTCAAATTAATTTATGACATTCGATTTGACATTAGGCCATTGAGCTGAAGCCCTCTAGCTGTGTTCGAAAGACAAAACAAGAAAGAAGTTGAAGATCTTTATGAGTTCATGGTGATTAGAGACTGGATTCCGTTTCTTAAAATTAAGATGATTTCATATGCATTTTCTGGTCTGAATTCAAGCGGTAACTTTCACTCTTGGACGGGCGCACGTGACAATAATGCCTGCGAATATCTGCCGTGCAAAACACTTGCCACGTACAGATTCGCTAGTTTCTTTACATTTGAATTTGGATAAATTTTACAAGGCTAGTTTTCTTGGTTCTCTAGCTTTCTCATTTTTCCAACTAGCAACAATTGGGGGTGTGCAACCAAACCGTTCTACATGGAAACTAGACCGGACCGCCAGAAAAACAGGTACCGATTCCCGTTGGAACCGGTCTGGGAACAAGTTTCAAATTTTTAGAACTGGTTGTAACCGGTTTGGGAATAAGTTATCTACCTTAGAACTAGACCGGACTGCCTGTTTAAGAACCAATTTTATAAGTTATAAAACCAAAATCCTAATTTATTTTTCCCCTAAATTCTAGCCTTCGCACTCATTTGTTCTTTGTCTTTCATTGGAACTCCTCGCCAGTCTTTCGTTATTTCCTAATTTTTATGGATGAATGGGGAATAGAGTTTTGCAAGTTATGTTTTATGTTATGTGTTTGAACTTTTTATTGTTTATAATTATACGTGACTACATATTCATTTTATAGGTTGTTGTTTTTGGAGGATTGGAATTCCTATTATTCATCTTTTACTTTGAATCGTTCCATTACATACAACCTGATATGATTTTGCTTAAAAAATGAACCAAAAAATAAAATAGGTTTTCAAGTAGACCTTGGAATCGGAATGAAAAAATAGGGTAAATTCAAAAATGGGTTCAGGCAAACAAGGTAGGTTCAAAAGTCCAAAAACTAGGAACTAGTTATAATACGGTAGGTTCTAGATTCTAGCTTTGAAACCTACCCACCCTAAAACCAATAACTCCTAACAATAATTGTATAAATAAGTTTCTATTTTCTTCATTTCTAATGTGCCTTTTTCCTTCTCGGGTTATGTATAATAATGGCATGAAAAATGAGAATATTTCATTATTCTATACTTGATCGGGATAAATTTTCCTTCGACAATGCATTTTTAACCAAAAATGGCAGTACTTGAAAAATGGAAGGAAGTCAAGGATCGGGAAGCGCCGAACATGACATAGAGGAAAACAGACAAGAAGTGACAGAGCCGGAGATGCAATGAATTTCGATAATCGAACTCGTCATGAACCGATGCAAAAGTAAACGTTCTATAAGGAGGAAGGGGACGAGCTACCCACAGACCCGAACAAAACCAACTCTGCAAAAATCTATTATTTCCCTTTTTGCTTGCTGGAGATGCTAATTGACTTACTTCCTCCTCTTTTTCTCCCCTGTTCTGGTAATCAAGCCTGCCACGGGTAAAAACAAGAAGGGAAGAAGAGGCGAACTCGGGCCGTTAGCTAAAGGTAAAAATGGCGAGTATGCCATCTGATTATCGCAAATGGTGGGTGCTGAGGCAAAAGCTGATGTGGGTCTGATTAGTCTGTGGCATTTTGGCTGGGAATCGAGGGGTCAAAAGAAGCAACAGACTTCTGGGTACTTTTGTTGACAAAGGGTAAGAAAGCCCAGAACAGCTTTTAATGTTGGAAATTAGATATTAAAGCAAAGGCGCTGCTGGTTAGTGATGGTCCAGTCCTGAATTTCACATGCGATGTGCCGTAGCTTTCGGCACCACTGCAAAATCCCTCCTTTTCTTTTTACCTGCGTCAGTGATCTCTGCTGCGTGCTGTAAGTTGCTTTTCTGCAGCACGCTCGATCGTGCATGTTACTTCATTTAGGATTCACGAAGCCCATGCATTCCACGCTTGAATGATGTAGCGTCCGATGCTTGCGAGAAAGCTCCCACCGACAACGTGTTAAGATGATCGATGTCATTCCATGACCTCCATTGGTGCTGAAGTCTGTGATCGGACTGAGACAAAATTGCTTCTCAATTGTATAACTCATGTGACTTCGAGTATTCGCAGGGGTGATATGTTAAGTAGAAAGACGGGACGTCAAAGGTTCACGAAACCATCATTTCAAAACTCTCGAGATTATTTTAATCATGCTTTCATTACAATAAATTAGATATTTCTTGCTTTCGAGCTTCAAAATAGAACTTGAAGAGGAATTCATTTTTGCAAGTTGAGTCTTGTCTTGTCAACGAATATTTGTGAAGAAATCACCTTAGAAAATTGTTGGAGTTGGGAGATGGCGAAACGCAAGGATTATTGTGTTAGAATGATGATTTCTCTCGCCCAAAGTAATCATGGAAGTCGTATATCATTTTTCAAATGTAGTTTTATTCGAGACATGCAGAAAAAATGATTTATATACATATAAAGATATTACTTGGGCACAACATAGCTTAACAAGAAAAGGGTACTGCCATTAGCAAAGTTGGCCATCAGTAACACCATTGCCAACTCTACAATCATGATCACCGCAACAATTCTTATTGATTAACTCGTAAATATTAGTTCAGACCACAAATTCAAATATCTCATAACATGTGTCGAGCATGGTAATATAATGATAAATGGGCGATAATGTCTTTCATAAAATCAAAAGTTTGAGCTTTGTATGAGAAAAATCTCTGACTAATTTAAGCTTTGGCATTTGCTGTCTCATTTAAAGAGCTTTTTTGACTTCTAGCTTGCTGTTGGGCTAACAATGATGGGTTTGTACCGAGTTAGTAATAACTCATTGAATATTTTATGGTGTGTGTGACTCTTGCAATAAAATTTAGAGGGTAATTAGTCAAGCACTTTCCCACTTGCTTACTTAAAAAAAGAAAAAAGAAAAGAAGTCACCATCATGAGGCACGCCTTATTAATTTTCTTATCACAAAAAACTCAAATTGGTAGACTCTACTATATATATCCTAAACAAATTTTTATGTCATAAAAAATTTCAAATTACTAAGCTAATTTTCGTGGGACGAAATTTGCTAAAATCTCTAATTTTGCCTCAATTTTGTCATAAGACTTGTCATGGGTATCGCTTTGGAATTCTCTGCATGTGAGAGCAGTAATACCGGCTAGGAATTTTCGATGATGTTAACTCTAAACTAAAAGAAAAGCAGAGAGAGAGAGAGAGAGAGAGAGAGAGCAGGAAGATGCATCACTTTTTCAAAGTCCAACGGCTATCGACGAAACCATTCGAAGAAGGATTTTACATTGAATAAAGTAACAGTCGAGAGGGACTTCGAATTGTAAGTTCGTAACTGCTCGAGAAAAAAGATTAGTCTAATCAAATCCGAGGAACAAGAAAGGAACTCTGTCGGGAACAGGGGAGGAGAGAGAGAGAGAGAGAGACAGAGAGAGAGGGACGGAGGGAGAGCCGTGCCAAAAAAGCCTTTGCCTCGCGATTCGTGCGGCGTCCTGAAAACCTCTCCTTAAACCCCTCCGACGCACGAACAGAGAGAGGGAGAGGGAGAGGGGGAGAGGGTATTTACCCTGCGGAAAGTGGCCTCACAAAGCCCACGTCCTCTCCCTCGCTTTGACCCTCCCTCTCTCTCTCTCTCTCGCTCGTCGTCTTCTTCTTAGTACTCCCTCTGTGCTCTCTGCAGCCTGCGCCCAGAGACACAGGGAGAGAGAGAGAGAGAGAGAGAGAGAGGAGGGAGGGACTGAGAGAGACCCTCCTCGTCGTCTTCTTCTTAGTACTCCCTCTGCCTGCACTCTGCAGCCTGCTCGCGCAGAGAGAGAGAGGGGGGAGAGGGTGGGGGCGTGTGGGTCAAAGCGAAAAGATCAGTGTGAAATCTCTGTCGTTACGGGGGAATAAACCTGGGGCTCATACATTATGTCTCCCGGAGCTCCGTTTATTAAAGCTCGCGGCCATGGCCTCTGTTCCTTCCCATGCAAGCTCATGACTTTCTGGGAGAATCCCTTCTCTTCTCCGAGGTAGGCTTTTTTCTTTCTTTCTCTCGAGATTTTCTTTGGGTTTTACTTCTCTCGAGCTCCTTCCCCTTCGAAGCAGAGGAAAACGCATTTTTTCCTCTGCTTTCTTTTGCTTTTGGGCGCATGTGGTTTCGGTGAAGAAAGTCTCGGGCTTGATGGTATAAAATCTGGAGTTTTACCCAGTTTATAGAACGTCATTGCGGTCTTAAAGCTCAGTTCTTGTTGGGTTGAGGACTCGACCGTTTCTCTTCTTTGTATTTTTGGAAAAGGGTCATTTTCACTCGAGACCATTTTTCTTTCGACCCCTATGTGTTTGTGAAAGCAGAAAAGGTCTTAACTTTAGCGCTTACATTTGTTAATCTGAAAATTCTCGGCGTGGATTAATGTTGGGTATCTGATGCTTCGGTAGCGCTGCTATTTATTTATGGAATATCTGAGAATTGGGACCCGATTGGGACATACCCCTTGAAAAGTCTAGGGTACTATTAGGTTTGAGAAGTTATTGAGCTCTGAAACTAAATTTATCAAGCTCTAATGCCATGTTGCAAGCTATTTCATTAAATTGTCGAGTGAAGAAATGCCTGAAATTGTTATTTTGTTGGTGCCGGGACAAAGATTGCAGAGAGTGAGATTGCTGTGCAGAGAAGGTATTTTGTTGAGAGTAATCAACAATTTTAATCATGGATGGTGACGTCCCCCGGTTAACTAGAGGATAGGGATGGAAAATGGAGATTGCTTTTGAGCATGCCTTTGATTGTTCATGCTCGGTTAGTTGGCTTTTAGGCTTTGTGAAGTAGCACATCGTAGGGAGACAGCAGTAATCTGGTCAAATGAAGGAATGTCTTCTTCTGGGATTTTAAATTGTCCCTGAATTAGTGGTTTCAAGTGACCTTCGCCATCAATTTTTGAAAAGTTGTGTAGTAGAAATTGACTCAAGCGTTGAGTTCACGCTGGGCCTCTGCTGAGAAATCTGGGATAAATGAAGTAGGTAGACAGTATGAAGGCGCGACGTCTATTTGAAGTAGGAAACTGGAACTTTCAGTAATTAGGTTGCGAATACAGTCAGGTGGTTTGGTTAAGAGTCTTTGATCAGAGAACACATTTAGGAGCTCATTGGGTGTTTGTTTGTCCTATCTTGTACAGACATTCTGGCGTTGTTGACTTTGATTTGTAAAGTGGGCCAGGGATGTGATGGCTGCCTTCAGAGCTGTGATAATATTTTCTTAAGGACAATATAGGCAAATCATACTATGAGTCATGAGGTTCTGGAAGAAAAATGGAAGATTCAAACTGAAAATTGACCCTTTGATAGAGTTCATGGAATGTTATGTGAGCTGCATTTATTGATTAATTCTGTAGAGAAATAAGACCTGGCTTTGGTAGTTAATTGTTCAGTTGTTTAAAAAAAATAAAAATGAGAAATGCACCCGTGAATTCAATATAGTTGATTGTATGAGTATCAAAGTCCTTGTTATGAAGTTTACTTCCTCTTGGAACCATGAAAAGCTGGTTGAATCGCAGTTTTCCTAGCTGCAAGATTTCCAGTGTTGGTGAAGTAGTTGTCCTCTTGTTTGAGTGGTTTCTTCAGCATTTAGTAAAGTTGCAATTTCCTCTTACGAATTCCATGTGTCTTTTGGCCGACAGCGATTTAGCCGAGGGATGATGTTATTGGCCATTTGGATTTTTATTAGCATCTTTCTTTCCACTTGCCTTTGGCTGTGAAAGCATCTTGCAATGCTGATTCTTCTGACCTCCATATGTCTCTGATACTTGCCTTTTCCCATTGTATGACAGGTCCCGAGATGGCAGTAGTCTCTGCTTTGCAATTTCGAGTGGTTCAACCAGCATATGTGACCATATTTCTCATCCTCTATAGTGCTCCTGGAGTATGTTCTAGATAAGTATGTAGTGTATGTAGTAGGGAATGAAGCCGTTGGTCCGTCGAGCATTTTATTTGCCCTATCATGTCGACTATTACTCTGAGGGATTCAAAACCTTTAAGATGGTCTGAATGTGTGTGCTGAATTGAAATGCCGAGTGCTTTGTGGGGTTATCATTTTTTTGTGACTCTATCAACTATACTTGACAATTTTGTATAGGTTTCAATTTTGAATGATGCATTAAATCTCCTTTGCTACCATGGCTGAGTTCATGATGTGCAAGTTATCGAGTCTATGGTTCTTTTCAATTAAGAAATTATACTTGAGACAGATGATTGTCATGGAGTTTTCGCTGGTCGAATGTTTTTTTATCTTTTATTTTTAGCTTAACTGTAAGAGACTGGGAGCCAGATTGGTTCACCCGGTGATATTGTCATTTGATTGCTCTACTTAGAAAGCAGAGCTTTAGTGAAAGGGACATTGAAAAAACACAGCGGTGCTGGGTTTGAATTCTCTAAGTTAAGGTTTTTGACAATGAGGTTGTGAATGTATACTTTGGAAAGAGCATGGCATCATAGCAGGTCATGAAAGTATACATCACACAGACGTTCATCAAGCGTTCAGAGGATGTTGATTATTGAGGCCATGAAGAAGATTATAAATACAACAATAGTGGCGAAATCACCTTTTATTGATATTACTTGTAGTTACACAAAAAAATAATGAATGAATTTTGCTCACTACTTTATATCACATCTTGCGCAAAAGAATCAACCGACTGTGGTACTGGAAGTTGATGCAGCTTCAGCTTCAGAGGAACCTCGATCTCTTGCACTCTGACGGTAGACCCTGAGGGAACCGTTTAGAGTCGCTGCAGTAGTTATAGATCATGTACTTCTGCTGCACCCAACGGAGCCTGTTCCTGCCAGCCGCGTTGAGGGATTGCTCTTGCCACGCGCTTGTCTGCAAGTTATTGGTGGACTTCGAGCCACAGGAGGAAGACCCGGACGAGACCACGCAAGCATTGGCATTGAAGTTCCTGAAAGACGCGGTGAAAGGAGCTTTGGTCCAGTCGGTCTTGACGCGGCCGCCCATCGTCGCCCAGTCATCAGCGTTCCAGAGGCTAGAGTAAATCCTCATGGGTTGGTTGCTTGGGAAAGGCACGCCGATCGACGCCAAGTTGTTGAACACTCTTATGGGACTGTTGTCCACCAAGAATCTGAAATAGGAATTCGCGGGTTAGTCAGCAACAGGAGCGGTATTCTAGTTTCGTATAGAGAGGAAAAAGAGGTCTTCGTCATGAGCTTTTGGGACATTACATGATGCGTCGAGTGTTCCAGACGATCGAGTAGGTGTGAAATGCCTTGGTGGGATCGAACCAGAGGTGGAATTGCTGTTCTCTGTTCCCTTTCCCCTGCGAGAACACGTTGGTGTGGAGCGTGTAGGGGTTCCCGGAGAGATTGCCGAGGAACTCGAAGTCGATCTCGTCGTGCGTCGGGCCTTGAGAGGACAACTGCAGGAGCCATAAAAGATAAACCATAAGATTTCAAGCACGGAGAGGCTCGCATGATTGCTACGCATGGCAAAGAGCGAACGGCTCGTGGAAAAAGACTCACGTAGTATGCGTTGACCGTGCCGGCCGAGTTGCCTTCCACGAGCTTGATCTCCATGTCGATCCTTCCGAAGTGGTACTCGTTCTTGGACTTGAAACCGGACCCAGAGGCCTGGTCGAGAGAGAGCGTGAGCTCTTGGCCGCCGTTGAGTATCTGGGCACGGCGGTCGCCCCAGGTGATGTCGAAGTCCTTGTAGAAGTTGCCGGCAGAGGCGAGGGCAGAGATCGCGGCCAGATGAAGCAAACAGATGCAGAGCCTCGTCGAGGGCGACGTCATCTCAACCTGTCTCGACTTAAATCCGAAGAGACCAAAAGAGCAGCACGCGCTTCGGAGTCGGAGTCGGATGAGGATGAGGATGTTTGGGTCAGGTAGTACGATGATTTTGGTGGGGAGACTGGTGAGGATAGAGGGAAGGAGGAGGAGGGCATTTTATAGGTGAATGCAGGAGCTGTAAAGGGTGGGCGAGAGAGCTGGCAAATGCAAGCTAGACAAGCAAGTTGGCGTGTGTTTGCGCGTGTAGTGGAGAAGCTGGCAAACCTTTGAATGTCTTTTTCGTGAAAGAGGAGTCGGAATAAAGAGAGAGAGGAAGGTACGCAGGAAGCAATGGAAAGGTGGTGGAGGCGGGCGGGGTTCAATTCAACATCATGACCGCGCCCATGACCCAGCCCAGTTCAACCCGAGCTGTCAAGCGCGTCATCATCTCTTCTGGCTTTGGACAGGACAGAAAAGGGAATAACGCGTTTCGTTTGGGCTGTGGTCAGTGGGCTCGCGGGTGCTAGCGCCGACCCGTGACTCGCATCAATAGGATCGAGAGAGCTTCGCATGCGTTTGGATAAAGTGTCTTTTTGTTCGGTTCTGAGGTGATCATGTGATGAGTCTGAGCTGTGCGGATGTTAGATCCGTTTTAGCATCGCCTTGTTTTGAAGGGCTCCATGCTTTGGAGTAGCTACGGAAAAGCCTTGATGCTAAAGATGGAAAGAAAACTGCTCACGCTTCGCACTGCATGGCTTGTCTAATCTTTGTCGAAATTTAAAAACATTTTTTTTAAAGGTTGTAATTGTTGCACCGAATTATACGGAGGATTTTGTTAGCAAGTATCCTAAAAGCATCTCGTTCAAAAAATTAAGTAAGAAAAATGTCGTTTCTCTTATATTTCTTTATTTAATATGACAAGATACTCGTTAACAAGACTCTTCAATAAAAACATTATTTTAGTCTTCTCGATATCATCTATACCCTCCTAAAAAACTTTTCTTCTCATCGCTTTGGTTCAATCGATGAAATTATCCGGGGACCCATATTGTCCATTTTGTCTTGATACATGGAGAACATTTTAAGTAAGAAGAGAGAAGGAAAATGGTCATTCAAAATTCAACCGTTGTGATTACCCCCCTGTATATTCTTGTCCTCAAATGTTCTAGAAAACTAAAAAGGAAAAACGTTTATTTTTATTCCTTTATGCACTTACATTATATAATAATTTTTTATTTGGCGAGGACCAGTTAAAACAATGCTTCCAATTGCTAAGATATTGTTCTCTCATTACACGGCATTTGGAAAATTGCCCAAAATTCCAAAATCAATTTTCCGGTGGTCAATGCAATCCTAAATTTTCCAATTTTGTTAATTTAATTCTGAACCTTTGAAGAATTATAAATTTACTCTTAAATCTTTTAAGGAATTATCAATGTAATCTTTATGCCTAATTTAGGCCAAAAATTATTCACATGATGGTCTAGTTAACACCAGTTGTTCTTCATGATGTGGCCGACGGCTAAGATTAACGTGGACTATTTTTGATTGTTTAAAAATTTTCCGAAATTTTTGTGGATTTTTTTTTTCCTTTTTAAATTTATTCACTTTCTTTTCTTCTTCAGAGGATCAAGGGGGTTGCCCATGTGGAATCTTGACCGGACAGTTCATCATGCCGAGTCATCTGATCGTTGAATTAGTCGTAATCTTGACCGCATCGTTCCAGACGGTATGTTGACATGTATATCAGGTCCATATAAACGAAATCGTTCATCACGCTATCATCATCTGCCTGAACTTGAAGCTGGCACCAGCCGAGGCATTTATATATCCGCTTCTACTATTGTGGTGATGAACTTTTGTCGCAGGCTCATGCTAATAATAATCACAAAGAAATGTAGAAATGACAATGCTTTTCACATGTGCTACTCACGCGAGATTTACGTGCTCCTAAGAATAAAAGTCGTGACCTATATTCTTCTTTTGATCGAAGAGATGGCTGGCTTGAATTTAGAGAGAGGGAGAGACCGTTTTTTTTTTTTTTTTTTGGTAATCGAGGACTCCATCACGGACCCCCCCGTGCCCGAACGGCTCTTGAGGACCGGGCCCCTATACCTTAGAGGAGACTAGCCTAGCAACCCACTGCCAGGGCCACCTACTTAAATCGCTAGCAATTGCGGGTTTTGAACTTTCGACCTCTGCGATGAGGGAGAGACCGTTCACGCACGGGTACGTTTATAATACTCATTAGTGGTTGCCTTAAAAGCTCCAAAGGTTTGTTGGAGGCGCAGAAGTGCTCCATGAGCAATGGAAGTAGAAGATTGAATACGACCATCAGCGTTCTGTATTTTTAATATGAGAGTTAATTGCAAAATTAACCAAAGGTGGGTGATTTAATTGCAATACTAAACAAAAATGCATTTTGTGATAAAATGTAATAAATCTTCATAGAATATCGCAAACTAAAGGAAAATATATTTTAGATTTTTTATTGTATTTGGTCATATCCTAGCTTCAAAAATTCGCAAAATTCGATTTCTTTTGATTTTACATTCGCGACTCTAAAATGCGTCGTGCTAGGTGGTGCAAAGTCAATGACATACGTAGTGCCCGACTTGGGTTCATTAATTTTTTTTTATGAGATCTCTTTCCATTATCCTAATGCCTCCATATAGACGATTAAAATCAAGTAAAAAAGTTTGAGAAATTTCATTATCATCTATAAAAAGCATTGTATACTTCAATTGTTAAAAGCATTTGTATACTTCAATTATTAAAAACATTTGTAGAACGGTCAGCACCGATTAGATTGTTACGTTAGTAATTTTCGATCAAGATTAACCAGAAGGATTCCATTGGCAATTCGTTAAAAGGTTTAGGATCGACATAATTGAAAATTTTAAAATTGAATTGATTTCGTACAATAGGTTTAAGACTAAATTAACTATTGAAACAATAGGTTTAGGACTTTTTGGACAATTTTGCCCTTGTTATTTTAGCTAATATTTTCATCCGATAGTTCAAATTTAGATACCAATACGACCATGCCTAGAGTAAAGTAAACAAATAGGGAAGGAACTAAATATCCAAAATCTTTCGTTTCATTTAAATTTGCAATAGCGCACGTACAAGGTTGACCAAAGAGTTCCGTGAATCCATTCTCGTGAAACCATGTACGAAAATAATAGACAAAAAAAATCATGGCTCTATTTGTTTCATGAAAAATAAATGATTTAAAAAAAAACATTTTTCTAAAAAAATCATTTATATCACTTGAAATAATTAGTTGATTAAAAATATTTTCATTATCAACAACAATATATGTCTCAACATTTTTACAAATGATGAAGATATTTTTCATTAATTCATTTTTATAAGTGATATAAATTATTATTTTTTAAAAAAATTTATAAATTATTTATTTTTTGCGAAATAAATAAAGCCTATATATCATCGAATTTTCCCTATAGAAACCTTGATTTCCTGCATTCCCGAGGAAGGCGTCGAGGGTACCGCTTAAGGTCTGTGCAGTAGTTGTATATCATGTACTTCTTTTGTACCCATCGGAGCATGTTCCGGCCCTTAACGCCGAGCGTTCGGTTTTGCCACTCATTGCCCGGTGTCGGACTTGATGAGGGACAATACGAGGACGAGGACGGCCAGACACAGGCACTTGCGTTGTAGCCCTTGTAAGAAGCGATGAACGGAGCCTTCGACCAGTCAGTCTTCACTCGTCCGCCTTGTGAGGCCCAATCTTCGGCGTCCCATAAGGTCGCGTACATCTTCATCGGCTGGTCGGACGGGTATCGCACTCCCTTCGTTCCCCAGTTCCTGTAGACCCTAATTGGAACTTCATCCACCAGAAGTCTGGCCATTTTGCAGAAACAAATGAAACTTGACGTCATTTGGGTGCCCCCGCAATCTCTTAAATATATTTGATTATTGTTGGTTAGGCAATATGGTACAAGCGAGAGATTGTTTTTTTCAATGTCAGAACTATTGAAGAAAAGATTTTGTATGAGGGAGAGAGAGGTTGTCTTACATGATGTTCTTAGGGTTCCACACGATTGAGTACAAATGGAAGTCCTTTGTGGGATCGAACCAGAGATAGAACTCTTGTTCCTTGCCTCCTTTCCCTTGCAGGATTACGTTCGTATGGACAACATACGGATCTCCTGATGAATTGCCCAGAAACTCCAAATCGATCTCGTTGTGGGTTGGTCCTTGAGAAGACATCTGCAATATTGGTCGATGCATGCCGCAGATAAATTAAAATCGGCCTAGCAGTATAATAGTGCTGTTGTTGCATGAACAAATGCTGTGGTTGATGAGAAATGCATATGCACACGCACATAAAATGTGGTGACCGTGCCAGCGGAATCTCCCCCGACTAATTTCATCCTCATGTCGAATCTTCCGTACATATATTCGTTCTTGGATATGAATCCCGCCCCGGAAGAATTATCAAGAGAGAGCGTGATCAGCTCGCCTCCCTGGAGAATTTGGGTGCGCCAATCCCCGAAGAGGACATCAATGTCTTGATAGAAATTCCCGGCCGTGGAAGATGCGAGACAAAGGAACAGAGAAAGTAAAACAATCGGGAAAAGCCTCAGGGAAGACATATCTGGCATAATTAGGTCGAGAATCCCAGAAGGCTTTCCGCAATTTGAAAAAGCCCTGGAGGATGATGTTGCCTCCGGCACATAAATATTCAAGAAGGAGGACCTTATTTATGCGTACACAAACACAATATGGAGGATTGTTATTGGTGACAGCTACAAGAGAGTCAAAATTTGGTAAAAATAGAGCTCTCTAAATTTGATTTGCCTCAAGAAGAAGAGATAAGAATTAGAGGAAGGTTTCAAATTAAAGAGGAAGTAGGAGTCCAGGTTGATAAGAAAATCCCTATTCTATCTGTTAAAACGATTTTTAGCTATATTTAGCGACAGATTGGCACATCTGGAGGATCTGAAGAGACTTGCGCTATATCTATTGTGGCTCCGTACCTTGATGAGTTCAGGTCTAAAACTAGTACTAATTTTTTTTGTTCAGCTAAGGGCTTGTCTAAACGGGCTAACAATTCTTCTACATCCGCAAAAGGTAAAATGGAAAGAGAGAAGTAGATCGTTGGTTTGATCATTCGCACGTGTTGTTCTTCCGTCTTCTCAGTGGACAGTAAATGGTCGACTTAAGACAGAAATGGTTGATCTAATCAAATGATAATTAATTAATACCCGGAGCTCTAGTTCCTGTATCTTGTCTTGCTTATTATGGGGACAAGTTGAAAACCTCCTTCCAGCTTCGGTCATCCGTTGGGATGGCAACATTTTTTAAGAGATTGCTTTCTTGTGACATGATTTCCAGCAATGCTGCAAGTCAAAATCAGACACGAAATTTCCCCACGGTCAGCGACCAGCAAAGCTATTCGGGGTTTTACGTTGTGTTGTGTCACGTAATACAAAAGGGAATCTCAAAGCAACCATTAGTTTTTCATTATGACTTGTAGCCCAATTTACAGAAAGAACAAAACAATCGAGCAATATGGACAGGCTAGTTCATCGGATCATCGAGCAAGAAAATTCCTTAGGTTCTCTCAAATTTCAGCACTCATTTCTTGCATTCGGAAGGGAGGCCCTGAGGGAAGCGCTTCAGGTCGGTGCAGTAATTATAGATCATGAACTTCTTCTGCACCCACTTGAGCCTCTGCCTTCCGTTGGCATCCAGCGCCTGAGTCTGCCACACATCGCTGCTGGAAGTGGTCGAGCTGGTGGTGGTCGTGGAAGCACAGGACGACTTCCCGGCCGACCATGCACAGGCGTTGGCATTGAAGTTGCGGTAGGAAGCAGTGAAAGGAGCTTGAGTCCAGTTGGTCTTGACGCGCCCCCCCATGGTGGCCCAGTCATCTGCGTTCCACAGGCTCGAGTAAATTCTCATGGCCTGTTTGTTGGGGAACGGGACACCCATCGATTCCTCGTTGACGAATTCTCTTATAGGCAAATTGTCCACCAAGAAACTGATAGACATTTCAAAAACCAATATGTTAGAGTGGGTTCAGGGTTAGCTGGAGAATTGGTGCTTTCATGAAGCATCAGAATGATTCATAAACATACAGGATGCGTTGAGGGTTCCAGAGGATGGAGTAGGTGTGGAAGGCCTTGGTTGGGTCGAACCAGAGATAAAACTGCTGCTCGCGATTGCCTTTGCCCTGAGTGAATACGTTGGTGTGCACAATGTAGGGGTTGCCTGACAGATTCCCCAGGAACTCGAAGTCGATTTCGTCATGCGCCGGCCCTTGAGAAGACAACTGCAGATATAGTGTATCAAAAGAATGTTGTCAATCTAATGATGTTTGTTGGTGGTAATTATGTAGGATAGTATTATTAGCAGGCGTGCAAATGTAATGAGTGAAGACACATACATAGTAGGTGGTGACGGTGCCAGCAGAATTGCCAGGGACGAGCTTGAGTTGCAGGTCGATGCGGCCAAAGAGGTACTCGTTCTTGGACTGAAACCCGGAGCCTGAGTACTTGTCGAGAGAGAGGGTGAGAAGCTGGCCACCTTGAGATATCTTGGCTCGCTCGCCGCCCCAGGTGAGGTCGAAGTCCCGGTAGAAATAACCGGCTTGAGCCCCCACCATCACGAGAGAGCTCATGACCAGAGAGACCGCTACTAAAACCTTCATCTTTTCAACACTCCACAACACGGTAAGGAGAAGAAGAAGCTTGAAACAGAGGGCTTTGTGGGTGATGGATATGATGGGTGCATGGGAAGAAGGTATTTATACGCGTTAATCAGCGTTGTTAGTGTTTAAAAAAGGTTTGACTCTAGAGAGAGAGGGGAGAGAGATTCTTCCAGCTGTAGACACAGGATATGAATGCTTAACAGATGTCGTGTCGTTATATGGATACTGCGCGTCTGGTTAGCTTCTACACGAGGCGGCTCTGTGTCTCTCATGAGATGGAGATCACTTTTGTGGCGTTGGCACTTGCGGGAAGCTGTCGTCAAGAGCTTAGCTTAATATATTATATCAAATCACCATAAATTAACAATATTTTTCCACGCACTTGCACCGTCACAATGCGGTCCATCTCTTAAATATATGTAAATCCAACACCTATCTCGTCAGGTAGGTTTGACTTTTTGATGGGCTTTCCACATTTCCGACGGCTTCCTTAATATGGCAATTGCCCATTCATCAGGTGGTGGCCTCTGTGGACTTTTCCCTTCAACGAGGGATTGAACCTGCCAGATTTTCCGCTCCAGGCCTGCCTTCCTTGGCTCATTGAACTCGTCATGGTGAGCTGGCTCGGATTGGAAATAAGGTCTTGGACATTCAAACATCAACAATGGAAGTTTCCTGATTATATGTATGCTCATATGCATGAGAAAGTTCTGTTATTACCCAGGTAAATGAGTAGCTCTTCAATGTGACGAGGGGAGCATTTTGGTTGGAAGGGCGAGATACGAAATTCTACGACATTTTTAACACTCGAGAATCGTTTACCACAATCATTATCGACATATAGGAATAAGATCAATCACCTGTTTACGCATATAAGAAGAATGTTAGCAGGAGGGAGATAGAGAAGGGTTAAAGCAATTAGGTTGTGCAATGTACGCACACGCCAAGGAGATATGATCTACCCTAGTTCCTTATTATGCATCGATCTTCTTTATCATTTCCCTTTGAGTTATCCTTGGAGTTGGAGAAGCGCGTGTGACAGGCTGACTGATTAAAGCAATTCTTTGCTTCGGTCTACGCAGCTGCCAGATCATGCAACCCGCACGTGCCATAAAATAATGTGACTTCCCCATGCTTTGAGCCGCATTGCCCCTGCCAAGGGAGACAAAAATGAAAGCCACAAGAAAGAATACGTAGGAATCTCTCTCTCTCTCTCTCTCTCTCTCTATAAAAAATTTAGGTCTGGTTCTCGAGGAGGGTGTCTCTACACCTACGTGCTTGAGCAGTGGTTGCATGCACGGGTTTTGCTTCTGCTTTGTTTCCAAAGGTGGAAATCTTATCTGTCTTTCCAATGGGTATGGACCTGGCCAAGTGCATGTCAGTAAACCTCCCCCAAAACTACCTTGTCCCAGTTGAAATATTGCAAGCTGGCGTTTGGTTATTGCTTTGGAGGATTATCTTGTCATGGAGCCTTCGCCGAACCAGGTATGCCTCTGTTGCCTTGCTATGTACCTTCATTTCCTGGCCAGAGCTTTTACCAAATTGCCTGACCAAAAAAGAGAAAGTGCTAGGGACACCACAAGACTATTTAGTACGGTTCTCTGTGGCAATTTCAATCGTGAAAATAACCGATGTATATCTTAATAAGGTGTTTAATGTACATCTCGAAATTGCGACGCCTTTTAACAATTTTTAGCAATAACTTTGACAACTTTTAGAAAGCGCTACGTCCGGTTTAAATGCAATGTATGTTAAAAAAAAACCCGTATCGTTAAGTAGTTAATTACTTAGAACAATGCTTCACAACACAATTTTTTAGTGCATAGCACCCTCATGATACGGTGAGTCTATATTATGTGAACTTTGATACCAATCTACATGCAAAAGTGGCATGTACTAAGTGATCTAACTGGGTATTTATTAAGTGATATTTAGCATGACCAACTTTCTCAAACGACCAATTATACGTCAAATTACTTGATTAAGTTAATAGTTTTTCCAAGCCCTTTTTAACTAATTCGTCGAGGTCATACTTTTTTCTAGCTTTATATATGACTAAAATATCAAAATGGGTTATTTTTGTTATGTGCATGATTATCAAAACTTTGATTCAACAAATTTTGACGGATGCGAGAAACCATCTCATTGTGTTGGAAGTGTGCAGTAGAAACTTGATTTTTTATATAAAAGAAGATTTCCAAGAGGGAGCCCAAGTCTGAATCCATAATATATCCCATTGAACCCATTTTCACTCAAAATGTTAAGCCAATAAGTTATGGGTTAACTAGGATTATTAACTCCTCAATACCACATCAACAATTTAGCTCTCATGTACATGCTTAGGGTTAACTCTACTCCCTCTTAATTCAAGTGTGCTTCTATATCAACATGTCTCAACTTAGTCTCTACTATTCTTCATCATCGGACTTTTTCTTTAGACCACATCATGAAAGTTCATATCAACAGGATTGCATTGGTATACCATAACGCCCACCTTCACCTCAGGTATCTTCTCCAAATTGAACAATGAATGCTGCTATCGGGACGGTGTTGCTACAACATAATGTCAACTCAAACCATGAAAGTTGCTCGAAAACTGTGTTGATCACGAGATTACTTTTTTGAGATATTCACCGGAAACTGATATCCGTTGTGAGTGGGCCACCAATCAATGATTGGCTCTAACACCAATGTTGGGAGCACACAACAGAAGCTTGATACCTTCACTTAGGAAATCACCAAGAGAGAGCCCAAGTTCAAACTCATCAATACATCTAGTTGGACGTGTCTTCACTAAAAAACTTAAACCAATGAGTTATAAGGTAATTAAGATTATTCATTACTCCACAACACATCAAATATCTGATGTGGGATTTTTTCTAAGACAAATCACACCTATATCTCAACGAATCATCTTTAAAATTATTTTCAATGGAGGGGTCGCAATTCGGAGTTTATGGAGCTCTCATACCAACTGGGGGGCAAATATTGGCCTTCTTTTCTATCAAAGTGGGTGAGGATGACATTGCTGACATGGATGCATGCCAATCTTCCTTCTTGGCGTGGTTGTGGTGCAATGAATATGCATCTGGGCAGGTGTATGTAGATATGGTTTTGAAATTGAATTCCGTTCTGGGAAACAATTACAGCTGATTAACTTAAAGTTTGTGCACAACGCCTCAAGTGGATTAGAATATTTTTGTCGGTTTACCCTTGTGTATCCCAAGCAATAAGCAGACAGGTCATTCATGGATGATGCCAGAGTGGATTTAAGTAAAAATTATTTTTGACGTCAATTTCCAAATATAGGTAATTAACCGAACTAAAACATAGTGAGTACTCCAGCAATCATAATTTTATTAGCTGTAAATGAATATTTTGGACTAAGGCCGAATGGGAGGAATCATTCGGAATTAAATGTTTTTAAGAAAACCTGTGGGAAAACTCTGTTCGTTCAGAATTATGTGGACCGGTTCCAAGGTTGGAATCAAAGCTTAATTGGTCCAGTCTAAGATTCGAGTTGTTGAAACTGGACCGAATTGGTTCCCTTCGGAATTCAATGGACAACGCCAGGTTCAAGATCGAACTTGGCCAACGATTAAAGGAGAACAAGAAATGAAGTCAAGGCTAGCTAATTATCCACCAACGATCCGCAAGTCGTTCGCATCAACATGCCACGTAGAATGATCAGTGATGACTGGGCAATATGTCAGTAATTTTTGGCGACAACTGATCGGAATGATTACATTGGAATTTTGTACAAAGGTTTAGGACTCCATTGACAAAATTGAAAAATTTATGAATGAATTGGCATTCTTGCAATAAATTTAAGATTGTTTTCATAATTATTCCCGATTAGAAGGGTGAGATAATAAATTCTATGGCACCTTAACCCTCAAGAATCATCGACCAAAATTGTTATCGATACATAGGAACAAGATCAATCACTGGTTCGTGCATATAAAAGGAATTTTAGTATGAGGAAGTTAAAGAAGGGCTAGAGCAATTAGGCTATAGATATGATCTACCCTAGTTCCACATTGTGCACCGATCTTCTTTTCTTTCCTTTGAGTTTTCCTTGTAGATATGAGTGCGTGTGACAGGCTGAAAGCTTGAAGTTTTGCTTTGCTTCGGTCTACGCAGCATCAGGCAACCCGCACTTTTCGTAGAATAACGTCACTTTCCCATGCTTTGAGTCGCATCTGCTCCTGCCAAGGGAGACAAAAACCAAAGCCACAAAGAAAGAAAACGTAGGAATCTCTCTCTATAAAATATTTAGGTCTTGTTTTCGATGAGGGTGTCTCATCACGTACGTGCATACAGAGTGAATAGTGGTTTCATGCGCGGGTTTTGCTTCCAATCGGTGGATAGGCCTGGCCAGATGCATATATATCAACGTCACCCAAAAACTACCTTGACCCAGTTCAAATATTGCAAGGTGGCATTTGTTTATTGCTTTGGAGGATTATCTTGTCATGGAGCCTTCACAAAACTAGTTATCCCTTCGTTGCCTTGCCTTGCCTTGTACCTTCATTTCTTGGCCAGTGCTTTTCCCAAAATGCCTGCCCAAAAAAACAAAGAAAAAGTGCTAGGGACACTCCAAGACTATTTGGTGTGGTTCTTTACAGTAGTTTCAACTGTGAAAACAACTTATGTATATCTCAATAAGGTGCTTGACGATCATCTTGAAATTGCAACGCCTTTTAATAATTTTTGGCAATAGCTCCAACAATTTTTAGAGAGCGTTCTGTCCAATTTCAATATGGTGCATGTTTAAAGAAACTTGTATTACTAAGTAGTTAATTACTTATAACAACACTTCACAACACAGTTTTTGGGCGCATAGCACCGTCATGATACAATGAGTCTATGTTGTGTGAACTTTGATACCGATCTACATACAAAAGTGGTATGTTATAAGTGATGTAACTGGTTATTTATTAGGTGCTATTCCACATGATCAACTTTCTTAAACGACCAATTACACGTCACATTACTTGATTGAGTTATTAGTTTTTCCAAGCCCTTTCTAGCTATTTCGTTGAGGTTAGTTACCCTTGTCTAGCTTTATATATAAAACGAAAATTAAAATGGGGTTTAACTTTCTATGTGCATGATTATGAAACTTTTGATTCAATAAATTCTAATGGACACGAGAAACCGTCTCATTGTATTGGAAGTTTGCAATAGAAACTTGATTTTTTTCACCTAAAGAGATCGCCAAGAGGGAGCCCGAGTCTAAACCCGGGATATATTATGTCGGACCCATTTTCACTCAAAATGTCAAGCCAATAAATTATGAGCTAACTAGGATTATTAATTGCTCTATACCACATGAATTCTCTAGTCTTGTGAATTTTTCTAATACAACTCATACGTACATCTCAACAATCTTACCCCCATGTGCAAGCTTAGTGTTAGGTTTGCTCCCTCTTAATTCAAGTATGCTTTTGTATCAGCATGTCTCAACTTAATCTCCACTATCCTTCATCACTGGACCAAACCAGGAAAGTTCACATTGGGATTGGTTGGTATATCATAATGCCCACCTTCACCTCAAGTCTTTTTCTTTGGACCGAACAATGAATGCAGCTGTCAATCCGTGTCACTATATCATAATGCCACCTTCATCCCTGGTCTCTTTCATCAAAATGAACCATGAAAGTTGCTCGAAAATTGTGTTAATCATGAGATTACTTATTTTAGATATTCACTAGACTCTGATACACATCATGAGTGGGCTACCAATCAACCATCGATTCTGACACCAATAGTAGGAGCCCAAAATAGACCAATATATATTCACTTAGGGAAATCATTAAGAGAAAGTCCAAGTCCAAATCTATCAATATATCGAATTGAACCCGTATTCCCTAAAAGACTTAAGCTAATGATTTATGAGGTAACTAGGATTATTCAATGCTCCTTAACACATCACATCTTTAATATGGGACTTTTTCTTATACAAATCACATGTACTTCTCAACGTATCATGTTTAATACTATTTTAGATAGAAGGCGTCGCAGTTCGGAGTTTCGGGCGCTCTCAAACTCAGTGAGGGGCAAATATTGGTCTTCTTGTATCATCAAAGCTGGTGAGGATGACATTGCTGACATGGATGCATGCTAATATTCCTTCTCGGTGTGGTTGTGGTGCAATGAATAAGCATCTGGGGAGGTGTATGTAGATATGCTTTTGAAATCGACTCCCGCTTTGGGAAACAATTACAGCTGGTTAACTCAAAGTTTGTGCACACACGCCCCAAGCAGATTAGAAGGTTCTTGTCGGTTTACCCTTTTGTCTCCCAGGCAATAGGCAGACAGGTCATTCATGGATGCTGCCAGAGTGGAAGTAAGTAGAAATTATTTTTTAACGTCCATTTCCATAAATGAGTAATTAACCGAACTAAAACATGGTAAGTACAGCTATCAAAATTTTATTAGCTATAAATGAAATTTCAAGAGACTAATGTTTTGGACTAAGGCCAAATAGGAGGAATCATTCAGAATTAAATGTTTCTAAGAAAACCTATGGAAAAACTGTTTATTCAGAATTATGTAGACCGGTTCTAAGGTCGGAATCAGAGCTTAATTGGTCCAGTCCTATATTCGAGGTGTTGGAACCGGACCGAATTGGTTCCCTTCGGAATTCAATGGACAACGCCAGGTTTAACATCGAACTTGGCCAACGATTAAAGGGGAACAAGAAATGAAGTCAAGGCTAGCTAATAATCCACCAACGATTTGCTTTCATTATTTCTTGTAGCTCAGCTTACAGAAAGAACAAAAAAAATTTGGCAATATGTACATGGTAATTAATTAGAACACACGTGCAGGAAAATCTTTTAGGTTCCTCAAATTTCAGCCCTCAGTTCTTGCATTCGGGGGGAAGGCCCTGAGGGAAGCGCTTCAAGTCGGTGCAGTAGTTATAGATCATGAAGTTCTTCTGCACCCACTCGAGCTTCTGCCTTCCGCTGGCGTCCAGCGCCTGAGTCTGCCAGGTGTTGCTGCCGGAATTGGTTGAGCTGGTGGTGGTCGTGGAAGCACAGGACGACTTCCCAGCTGACCATGCACAGGCATTGGCGTTGAAGTTGCGGTAGGAAGCGGTGAAAGGAGCCTGAGTCCAGTCCGTCTTGACGCGCCCACCCATGGTGGCCCAGTCGTCTGCGTTCCACAAGCTTGAGTAAATCCTCATGGCCTGTTTGTTGGGGAACGGGATACCCATCGATTCCTTGTTGACGAATTCTCTTATAGGCACATTGTCCACCAAGAAACTGATAGAGATTAAAAGAAAAAATGCGTTAGTGTGTGTTCAGGTTTAGCTAGAGAATTGTTACATTGATACATTAAAATGATTCATGAACATACAGGATGCGTTGAGGGTTCCAGAGGATGGAGTAGGTGTGGAAGGCCTTGGTTGGGTCGAACCAGAGATAAAACTGCTGCTCACGGTTGCCTTTGCCCTGAGTGAATACGTTGGTGTGCACGATGTAGGGGTTGCCTGACAGATTCCCAAGGAACTCGAAGTCAATCTCGTCATGCGTCGGCCCTTGAGAAGACAACTGCATATATAGTGTAGCAAAAGAACGCTGTCAATTTAATGTTCCTTATCAGTGCTAACTGAGTGGGAAAGAGTTTAGTATAATTAGCATGCTTGCAAATTTAATGAATGAAGACACATACATAGTAAGTGGTGACGGTGCCAGCGGAATTGCCAGGGACGAGCTTGAGTTGCATGTCGATGCGGCCAAAGAGGTACTCATTCTTGGACTGAAACCCGGAGCCAGAATACTTGTCGAGAGAGAGGGTGAGAAACTGACCACCTTCAGATATCTTGGCTCGCTGACCGCCCCAGGTGAGGTCGAAGTCCCGGTAGAAATCACCGGCTTGAGCCCCCTTCATCATGAGAGAGCTCATGATTAGACAGAACACTACTAAAACCACCTTCATCATTCAACGCTCTACAACAGTGTGGAGGAGAAGAAGCTCGAATACGAGTGATGGATATGATGGATGCATGGGAAGGAAGTATTTATACACGTTCAGCAGTGTTGTTAGGGTTAAAAAAAGTTTGACTTCACAGAGAGAGAGAGAGAGAGAGATTCTTCCAGCTGTAGACAGAGGATATAAAACCGCATCAAATGCCGTGTTGATATATGGATAGTGCGCGTCTGGTTAACTTCTACACGAGGCGGCTCTGTCTCTTATGAGATTGAGCTCATTTTGGTGTCGTTTGCACTCGCCGGGAAGCTGTCCTTGACTCCTTGGAGGGAGGAAAAAAAGCCGGGGGGTTTGGGGGGTGGGTGTGTGACAGGCTGACAGATAAGGTTTGCTTTGCTTCGGTCTACGCAACACCAGGCAACCCGCACGTTCAGTAGAATAACGTCACTTTCCCGTGCTTTGAGTCGCATCTGCTCCAGCCAAGGGAGACAAAAACAAAAGCCACAGAGAAAGAAAACGTAGGAATCTCTCTCCATAAAATATTTAGTTCTTGTTTTCGATGAGGGTGTCTCATCACGTACGTGGTAACAGATTGAGTAGTGGTTTCATGCACGGGTTTTGCTTCCAATCGGTAGATAGACCTGGCCAGATGCATATATATATAAACCTCACCCAAAAACTACCTTGACCCAGTTGAAATATTGCAAGCTGGCAATTGGTTATTGCTTTGGAGGATTATCTTGTCATGGAGCCTTCGCGGAACCAGGTATGCCGTTGTTGCATTGCCACGTACCTTCATTTCCTGGCTAGAGCTTTTCCCAAAATGCCTGACCAAAAAACAAAGAAAAAGTGCTAGGGACACTAGAAGACTAATTGGTATGGTTCTTTGTGGCATTTTCAACCGTGAAAACAAACGATGTATATCTCAATAAGGTGTTTGACAAATATCTCGAAATTGTCAACACCTTTTAACAATTTTTAGCAACAGCTGTGACAACTTTTAAAAAGCGTTACGTCCAGTTTGAATGTTGTGTATGTTAATAAAAAACCCCGTATTGCTAAGTAGTTAATTATTTAGGACACTTCACAACACAGTTTCTAGGTGCAGCACCGTCGTGATGGAGTGAGCCTATATTGTATGAACTTTGATACCGATCTACATACAAGAGGGGCATGTACAAAGTGATGTATTTGGGTATTTATTAGGTGATATTCAGCATGACCAACTTTCTCAACCAATTACATGTCAATTACTCTATCAAGTTATTAGTTTTTCCAAGCCCTTTTTAACTATTTCGTTGAGGTCAGTCACTCTTTTCTAGCTTTACATAGGACTAAAATATCAAAATGGGGTTTAGCTTTGTATGTGCATGATTATCCAAACTTTAGTCTTAACAAATTTTGACATACGCGATAAACCATCTCACTGTATTAGAAGGGTGCTGTAGAAATTTTATTTTTTTTCACTTATAGAGATTGTCAAGGGGGAGCCCAAGTCCAAACCCAAAATATACCATCTTTGACTCATTTTTACTCAAAAGGTTAAGTCAATCAGTTATGGACCAGTTAGGATTATTAACTACTTTGTACCACATCAATTCTCTAGTTTTATGACTTTTTCTAATACAGCTCATACATCCATCTCAACAATCTTGCACTCGTGTACAAGTTCAGTGTTAGGTTTGCTTTCCCTTAATTCAAGTATACTTTTGAATCAACATGTCTCGACTTAATCTCCACTTTCCTTCATCACTGGCTATTTTCTCTAGACCATACCATGAAATTTCTCATTGGGATTGCATTGATATACCATAATGCCCACCTTCATCACCGATTGTTTTCTCTAGACCATACCATGAAAGTTCTCATTGGGATTGCATTGATATTCCATAACACCCACCTTCACCTCAGGTCTCTTTCTCTAGACTAAACAATGAATATTGCTGTTGGGATTGCATTGCTACAACATAATGCCACCTTTATACCTGGTCTCTTTCGCCAAACTAAACTATGAAAGTTGCTTGAAAACTACGTTAATCACAAGATTATTTCTTTGCGATATTCACCTGACTCCGATACACATTGCGAGTGGGCTACCAATCAATTATTGGCTCTAACACCAATGTTGGGAGAACAAAAAAGATCCAACACTTTAACTTGGGGAAATAGCCAAGAGAGAGCCCGAGTCCAAATCGGTCAATGTATTGAGTTGGATCCATTTTCACTTAAAAACTTCTAATGAGTTACAAGGTAATTAGGATAATTCAATGCTTCACAACACATCTAATCTTTGATGTGCAACTTTTTATAGTACAATTTGCACCTGCATCTTAATATATTATGTTTAAAATTTTATGAAAGAGGGCGTCACAATTTGGAGTTTCATGTAAAAACTTCATCTATCATAATTTTATTAGCTCCAAATGAAATTTCAAGAGACTAATATTTTGGACTAAGGCCAAGTGGGAGGAATCATTCAGAACTAAATGTTTCTAAGAAAAACTATGGAAAAACTCTGTTTGTTCATATACGTGGACCGGTTCCAAGGTAGGAGTCAGGGCTTAATTGGTCCAGTCCTAGTTTCAAGTTGCTGGAACGGGGACCAAATTGGTTCCCTTCGGAATTCAATCGTTGACGCCTGTTTCAAAATAGAACTTGGCCAGGCCCTCCTCTGTCGTCACTACCCACCCTACTGGTGTACCTATAAAAGGGAAAAAGAAATGAAGTCAAGGCTGGCTAGCTATTCACCAACGATCTGTTTTCATCATTTATCGTAGCTCAATTTACAGAAAGAACAAAAGAATTTGGCAATATATACGCGCTAATTAATCAGAACACATCTGCAAGAAAATCTTTTAGGTTCTCTCATATTTCAGCTCTCAGTTCTTGCATTCGGGAGGAAGGCCCCGAGGGAGGCGCTTCAAGTCGGTGCAGTAGTTATAGATCATGAAGTTCTTCCGCACCCACTCGAGACTCTGCCTTCCAATGGCGTCCCGCGCCTGAGTCTGCCACGTGTCGCTGCTGGAAGCGGTCGAGCTGGTGGTGGTCGTGGAAGCGCAGGACGACTTCCTGGCTGACCATGCGCAGGCATTGGCATCAAAGTTGCGGTAGGAAGCGGTGAAAGAAGATTGAGTCCAGTCCGTCTTGACGCGCCTGCCCATGGTGGCCCAGTCGTCTGCGTTCCAAAGGCTCGAGTAAATCCTCATGGCCTGTTTGTTGGGAAACGGGAAACCCATCAATTCCTTATTGACGAATTCTCTTATAGGCACATTGTCCACCAAGAAACTGATAGTGATTAAAGAAGCCAATGTGTTAGTCTGCGTTCAGGTTTAACTAGAGAATCGTTACTTCGACGAAACGTTTAGAATGATTCATGAACATACAGGATGCGTTGAGGGTTCCAGAGGATGGAGTGGGCGTGGAAGGCCTTAGTTGGGTCGAAACTGCTGCTCGCGGTTGCCTTTGCCCTGAGTGAACACGTTGGTGCGTACAATGTAGGGGTTACCAGACAAATTCCCCAGAAACTCAAATTCAATCTCATCGTGCTCCGGCCCTTGAGAAGATAACTGCATATATTGTGAAGCAAATGTTGTCAATTTTAGCTGGGACTACTGTTCTTTGTCAATGCCAATTAAGTTGGAGAGAGATTAGTATTGTTAGCAAGCGCGCAATTTGAATGAATGAAGACACATACGTAGTAGGTGGTGATGGTGCCGGCGGAATTGCCGGGGACGAGCTTCATTTGCAGGTCTATGCGGCCAAAGAGTACTCGTTCTTGGACTGAAACCCCGAGCCAGAGTACTTGTCGAGAAAGAGGGTGAGAAGCTGACCACCTTGGGAGATCTTGGCTCGCTGGTCACCCCAAGTGAGGCCGAAGTCCCGGTAGAAATTGTCGGCTTGAGCCCCCATCGTCACAAGAGAGCTCAGTACCAGACCGACCACTACTAGAACCGCCTTCATTTTCAGAACTCTCTACAAGAAGAAGGAAGAGAAGAAGAGAAGAAGCAGAGGGATTTTGCGAGTGATGGATTGGATGGATGCATGGGAAGGAGGTATTAGTACATGTTGATCGGTGTTTTTCAGTTTTTAAAGAGAGGTTTAACTCTAGAGAGAGAGAGAGAGAGAGAGAGAGAGAACTTCTTCCAACTGTAGGCAGAGGATATGCATGCTTATAAAATGTCGGGGTTGCTATTTGGATACTGCGCGCCTGGTTAACGAGGTAGAGCCAAGTTCTTATGTCATTTGCACTTGCCGGGAAGCTCCGTGGAGAGCCTAGCTTAATAAATTATATTAATATCACACAATTTTACGACATTTTCACGCGCTTGCACCCTCAAAAAGGGGTCCATCTCTTGAATATATATGAGAATCAAGTGCCTATCTTGTTGGCAAAGGTTGGTTTGACTTTCGATGGGTTTTCAAACAATTCCGACGGCATCCTCGTTACTGCAGTTTACCTATTCATTAGGTGCGCCCTAGTCTCCTTGGCTCATCGAACTCGTCACGGTGAGCTCGCTCGGTTTGGAAATAGGGGATACGTTTAACAGGCCGCACTAAAATAGGACTCTCGGATATTCAAACATCAACAACGGAAGCCTTCTGATATTCGCCCACATGAAATTTTATGACATCTTTTAACTCTCAAGAATAGTTGACCAGAATCATTATCGGTGTGTAGGAGCAAGATGAATTACCATTTTGTGCAGAGCTCCTAATCATGCATCCATCTTCTTTATCGTTTTCCCTTTGAGTTATCCTTGGATTTGCGCGTGTGACAGGCTGACAAATTAAAGCTACGCTTTGCTTCGGTCAACGCAGCTGCCAGATCATGCAACCCGCACGTGTCATAAAATAATGTCTACTTCCCCATGTTTTGAGCCGCATTTGATCTGCCAAGGGGGACAAAAACGAAAGCGACAAGACGTGGGAAACTCTCTCTCTCTCGAAAATTTCGGTCTGGCTTTCAAGGAAGATATCCCAACACCTACGTGCACGGAATCTAGAAAGTGCTGACACTCTTCGAAAACCTTCACGTCCTATTAGATATTCTGACACGTGTTTGTTATTCTCTAACACTTTTCGATATTCAGTCAACATATATCTTACTTTCCTGATATCCTTTAACACTCAAATCTAAAATTTTAATATGATAGTTCATAATTTTGATATGTAATTCCAATTAGGAGTGTCCAATAAACCCAGCCTAACCCAACCCAAATACGACCAAAACATGAAACAAGTATAATACATGCTTTGAGCCTTGATATTGTTTGGGTAACATATATAAAACAAGCAAATAAATATGTTTTGGGTCGGGTTAGGATTGAAACGTTGTTCGACCTCCGAACATATTAACTCCACACAAACACATTCTCATCTTTACCCAAGGCCAAACAAATACCCTCGTCGACTCCGCCTTCTTCTCCGACGATTGTGCCTTCTCCTTGTCGTCGACTCCGCCACCGTTCACGACTGCGCCTTCTCATCGATTCTGCTGCCACCCTCTTTTTTGCTCCTCGCATTCTAGGGTTTCACTTTGTGGTAGGATCTCCGATGGAGCTTCTGTCGCCTGCGCTCACGACTTCTGGTTCGAGATTTGCGGCCACTGCTACGCTCCGTCTCTCCTCTGCCTGCACCGTCGGTGCCCGATCGTGGCCGCCCATCTCGGCCGGCGATAGGCGACTCAGTCTCGCGACTCACAAGGTCGCGTTCGTCGCAAGAGCGATCGATTCCACTCAGGCTGCATCCGCTGGCAAGGCGATTATCCCTGACGATGAGTTCTCTCTAGCCAAGGTTTCGCTTTTTCCCCTACCTCTTTGTATTTTCCATTTCAGGCTTTGATTTTGACTAATTTTCATGAGCTTCGCATTCTTGCATGTGGAGTGAGCTTGGGTTTCTTATCTGTCCGAAGTCAAAGTTTGATTGTCTTCACGGTTGCTGATTTTCTTACAAGCCAGATTTCTTCTCTCTTTTCTCCTTTTTTCTTGTCTGGGTTTCCAGATTATTGAGTTGTCTATGGTCTTTTCTTTCCATAGTGCTTATTTGATCTTGCAAAGCACCAAGAAAGAGAAAAGGCGAAGATATGAGATTCTGCTGTAGTTTCTCTAAGTTGGGTTTTGTTTACTTTCACACATTCTGTCCACGTCCACCGCACTACTTTTGCATGGAAGATGGCTCGAAAGAAAAGAGAGCTGCTTAAATTCTGAAGGAAAAGAAGTCAATTTGTTTGCTTTTGTTATTAGTTCTAGACTATGTAGATGAGAACACTGTATTTTCTTGCTCTTTTTAATGTGCAATCAGTGCATTGACACCAGCCAATCTATGTCAAATCCATGCGGCACTGCCATTCCAATTGACTTCATGTTTGATGCTGGATAGTGGATAGTTAGTTGTAGGGTTTTATAGTGGGAGATGATAGGTTATTAAACACATAGATTGCACTACTGTAATGGCTACGAAGGAGGCCTTTCAACTATGCTGCTTCAATTTCCGTTTTTGGTTTCTTCTCTCTTTTTTTTTCCCGTCAAGTCAGCTGATACGGGGTTGTTTGCAGGATCAGGAACTTCTTGATTGTTCTGAACAGCATCCAGAAAGGCAATCCAATGCTAAGTAAATTTTATCTGTCAGGTCCATATATGTGCATTTTAGGCGAGCTGTTGTGAGATCATTTTAGCTGTCTCATCAGTAACATTATGCATCGCAAGTTTATGTAGTCACGGTTGCTGGTGTCTCTGTTTTATCTGGATATGCTGAATAAATACACCCACTTCACTGATAAATAGTATTTATTAAATACACCCATTTATTAGTAATCTAAGGTTAGTTATTTATGAACTACGAGAGTACTTGGGTTTAACTTGGATCTTAGAGAACGTTGCAGTGATATTAATATGTTACGATAATTTGATACTTAAGACAATGCTCATCTTAGGCTTACTTTGTTTTACTTTTGCTCAAACGATATACATTTATTTGCCTTTGTTGGCTTACAGGACCCTTTGACTTAGATGTTTTCGATATTAAAGATGGATAATGTTTCATTGTTTTCTGAAGTTAGCAGTTGGGGCCTGGCAAAAGGAAGAGAAGCGCATGAAGCAACACAAGGAAGAATTGAAGTTGAAGCAGATGAAGAATTCAGACACGCCTTCTTCGTCTGCAGAGAGGATAAGGAAAGCTCAAGCTCAAATGGAGACACCTTATCTTGTGCCTAGTGATCATGTTAAGCCAGGGCATGTTTTCCTGTGTTAAAAAATCTTGTTATTTCTTTATTCACTGGCACTTAAGTACATAGCATTTTAAATTAACCTGACTTTATGAGATGTCAATGTGGAGTGTCTTGTTCTGTGACCAAAGTGCTCGACTGTCTTTTTGCTTTGCTCCTTCAGATTTTCTACTTATCCTAAATTCCTCGTAGCCTGGGCTCTGTCAAGGATACATTTCTGTTTGTATATATACAGCTTCATAGATCATTGCCTAGACGGCTCTTTCCAGATTATATTTCCCCAGGCAATGGTGTTGGGGACTCCGAACCTAGCCGGGCCACCCGAAAGATAAAGTCATAGTAATGGATAGAGATCTCGATGTGTACTCATTGGTGAAGATGGATTCATTGATTGGCCACCGATTTTGATTTGAAGAAATCTCAAATCTGCAACCATTCGGAGTTTGTTTTGTTTTGAAATTATTTGGGATTTGTCTTGATTTGTTGTTAGACTGGGATATTTTTCTCTTGTATTTTCGTGGAAATAAATGAAATTTTGACAAAAAAGAAAAAGAAATACAAAACAAAAGCCGATCTAGAGATGCCATTAGCAATAATATATTTCTCAGAATATTTCTTTTTGTGTAATATAATTTGTACAATTTTAATCGTTATAGACGTTTGAAAAAGATATCGCTGATTTGAAAATATATCGAATGGGAACCGGATTCTCGGAATATTCCCTAAAATCTGAGGAGGAACGAGAAAAGAAAACGGAGATTTAAAGACGGGCTTTTGACGAAATGAAGGCGACCTAATGCCGGCGTCTATGGATTCTCCATCTACAAAGAGGCTTCGCTCTAAGAATGAAGACGAATCTGCCGACAAGGTCAAGAATTTTGGTGCATAAAATTTCGTTTTTGACCTTGGAACTAGTCGTAAGAGACGCCTCAGATAATCATTGTGATTTTTCTCACCTTGTTTGTTTTTCTTTCGGTGAAACTCAATCCAAAGGATCGGATTAGCTGTTTGCCCGATGATGTTGTAGGCTCTATATTATCCCTTTTGAGATCTAGAGAAGCACAGGCGACTTGTCTTCTTTCCAGAAGATGGAGGCATTTGTCTACTTGTCAGGTCACCAACCTTGATTTCGACTGGTCTGACTTGTTGGACGAGATGAAAGGTAACCCTGAATTGGCAGAAAAGGAGAGGGCAAGATACGTGGCATGGGTGGACAATGTCTTGCATCGTCATATTGAAGGATTCCATTTGCGTAGATTTGCATTATACTTTGACCTGAATATCTCATATAAGCCTCACATCGATCGGTGGATTCATTTTGCATTAACAAAACGAGTTAAAATTCTCCAACTAGATTTTGAGCCAGCGTGTGTGAAGGATTTGAGGCGCAATTGTGACCCTAGTCGCTTGTCATATCTGTTGGGGCATGAGATACTAATGGATGTTGATATAGGGTGCTCACGATGAGCTCCAGGTCAAAGTAATTTTGGCTTGAACTTTTCTAGTTCTTGGCATGTTGGATTTAAGTATCTCGAAGAGCTCTACTTAAATCGAGTAACTGTGGAGGAAGAACTCATTGAGCAACTGCTTGCCAATTGTCCGGTTCTAGAGCGATTGGTTTTGGAGCATTCTCCTACTTTGAATAGGTTGAGAGTCTCTGGCCAATCACTGAAGCTGAAGTACTTGTGCATAGCATATTGTAAGGATCTTGACCGCGTCGAGATTTATGACACGGGCCTTGTGTCCTTCACTTTCATGGGATGTGAAATTCCTTTGTGTTTGGACAAGCTCCCGCAACTATCTGAGGTGTTTATTAGGAAATCTCATCTGGTGCTTGTGCATAGGACCTTCTCTCAACTCTCGAATCTTTCTTGTTTGCAGATTCTCAAACTTCAATTTTCCGATTCACCCAATGTAAGAGCACCCACTTTTTTCGTAGAGTTTTGTAAGTTATTTAATTTTTATAATCTGCGTCGACTATGATTCTCTCTCTGTCTATATGTAGGAAGACCTGCTTATTTGTCAACCACCTAAATTAACAAATGTCAAGCTATTGGAATTGAGAGTCTTTGGAAGAAGAGGTGCCAGCCTACTTCCATTGACTCCCGTGATCAAGGCATGTCCCTACTTGCGGAGTTTTGTGTTTGAGGTGGGTTTTCAATCTCATTCAAGCCTTCACCTATTTAGGCTTTAGGCTGATGTAGTAGGATGGAATATGATAAACCAAGCCACTGTTGAATCGTATTCAACTCTCTACTTTTGGGTGAGTTGTCGGGACATCATGTGATTAATATATGCATGACGTCATAATTCTCACAGACTTACTTTCCATTGTAAGTCACTTTCTTTTGCAAGTTCTTTATTCCAGTGGTATTCTCCAATGTGTCGAGATCTTGTGGTAATTAATAATATACAACATTCTTCTTTTATCACAGATGATCTTGCAATGGAAGATGCTATGCATGCAGAGAGAACCAAAAAGAGTTGTTGGACCTCCCCATCAGCACTTAAAGGAGTTGAATTTCACAATTATTATGGTCAACCTTGTGAGCTCGAGCTAGTGAATTACCTTATCGACAATGCCATTGCTCTTGAGAAGTTAGTAGTAAATCCTTGTGATGAAGAATACTTCTCAGACTTGGACGAGTTGAAAAAAGTGAAGGAACCTAGAGAACATGCTCTGCAACAGCTCAAGGGAAAGTTATCTTCAAGAATAGGGAAAGTTATCTTCAAGAATTGAGTTAGTGATTAATTAACAGAACCAGGGCCTCATTCACTTGGCATTCATAATACTGTCATGGTTGACTATTATTCTACTTTTTAATCTTCTTCCCCTATTTAGACTTTTTTTTTTTTTACTACAGATATAATTTTGCTTATTAATTATTTATCGTTCCTAATTTTGTAATTTGGATTTTTAAGTTATAGAATCGACTCTTTTGCGTTTTAACCCAATATGAGAAAGCAACAAAGCCACGAATAATGAATGTTTCTGGTTTTTGTTTTAACTTTACAAATAGCCAACATCTTTTAAACATGAGAGAGATGGAGGTGGGTGGATTATGCGCTCTTTCAAACCCTGCTTTATTTATATGTTCTTTTAATCACATTCAAAACTGACTACAATAACCTAAACACAAATGACCAATATCACTGCACTTTTACAGCAAGCTTACGATGCGTTCGTCGAAGCAGAGGGTGCCATGCAAATGGCGCATGTAAGTATCTATATAACTTTATTCAAATTCTTTATTTATGTTTTACTCTAAAAGATTTCATTTATGTTTTTAGCTCTACTGAAGTAAATGAGGTCACAGCCATCTGCAATGCCGCTTGAGTAGAACTGGATAGGGTTGCGAGGCGCATGTAAGTATCTATATAATTTTATTCAAATTCTTTATTTGTGTTTTACTCTAAAAGATTTCATTTATGTTTTTAGCTCTACTGAAGTAAATGAGGTCAAAGCCATCTACAATGCCGCTTGAGTAGAACTAGATAGGGTTGCTAAAATGATACGACAAGTGGACACGTTGGTGCTACATACCATTAGGGAGGCAATGGCTTTCGTCCGCTTCATTCCAACATTCAATAATCGAGGCAATCTACAGCATGTAGAAATATCGAACAATATCAGTGAGCGCACTGTGCAGGCCATGCGTAGAGTCATTTTCCCCTATTTAGACTTTTTTTTTTTTTACTGCGAATATAATTTTGCTTATTAATTATTTGTATTCTTGATTTTGTAATTTGAATTTTTAAGTTATGGAATCGGCTCTTTTGCATTTTTACTCAATATGGGAAAGCGGTAAGGCCACGAATAATGAATGTTTTTGGCTTTTGTTTTAACTTTACAAATGGCTATCATTTTTTAAACATGAGGGAAGTAGGTAAATCACGTGCTCTTTCAAACTCTACTTTATTTATATGTTCTTTTGATCACATTCAAAATGACCACAACAATCCAAACACAAATGGCCAATATCGCTACACTCTTACGGCAAGCTTACGATGCACTCGTCGAAGTGGAGGGTGCCATGCAAATGATCCAGAGATGATAGAGGCGCACGTAAGTATTTACAAAATTTTATCCAAATTTTTTATTTGTGTTTTGCTCTAACAGATTTCATTTATGTTTTCCGCTCTAGTGAAGTAAATGAAGCCATAGCCATCTGCAATGCCGCTCAAGCAGAGCTGAATGGAGTTGCTGAAATAATTTGACAAGTGGACACGTTGGTGCTGCATACCATTGAGTAGGCAATGACCTTCGTCCGCTTTATTCCAACGTTCAATAATCGAGGCAATCTACAGCGAGTGGAAATATCAGACAACATCAGTGAGCGCACTGTGCAGGCCATACGCAAAGTCCTCTTCCCCTGTTTAGACTTTTTTTTTTTTTAACTGCGGATATAATTTTGCTTATTAATTATTTGTCGTTCTTCATTTTGTAATTTGGATTTTTAAGTTATGGAATCAACTCTTTTGCGTTTTTACCCAATATGAGAAAGCGGCAAGGCCACAAATAATGAATGTTTCTAGTTTTTGTTTTAACTTTACAAATGGCCAACATATTTTAAACATATGGAGGTGGATCACGCGCTCTTTCAAACTCTGCTTTATTTATATGTTCTTTTAATCACATTCAAAACGACCACAACAACACAAATACAAATGGCCAATATCACTCCGCTCTTACAGCCAGCCTACGATTCGTTCGCCGAAGCGGAGTATGTACAAGACTTTATCCAAATTCTTTAAATGTGTTTTACTCTAACATATTTCATTTACATTATCAGTTCTAGTGAAATAAATGAGGTCACAGCCATCTCCAATGCCGCTCGAGCAGAACTGGATGGGTTGCTGAAATGATCCGACAAGTGGACATGTTGGTGCTGCATACCATTGGCTAAGCAAGAGCCTTCATCCACTTCATTCCAACGTTCAATAATCGAGACAATCTACAGAGAGTGAAAATATCAAACAATATCAGTGAGCGCAGTGTGCAGGCCATGCGCAGAGTTCTCTTCTCCTATTTAGACTTTTTTTTTTTTTTACTGTGGATATAATTTTGCTTATTAATTATTTGTTGTTCCTGATTTTGTAATTTGGATTTTTAAATTATGGAATCAACTCTTTTGCGTTTTTAGCCAATATAGAAAAGCGGTAAGGCCACGAATAATAAATGTATGAATGTTTCTGGTTTTTGTTTTAGCTTTACAAATAGCCATCATCTTTTAAATATGAGGGAGGTAGGTGGATCACGCACTCTTTCAAACTCTGCTTTATTTATATGTTCTTTTGATCACATTCAAAACGACCACAACAATCCAAACACTAATGGCCAATATTGCTGCACTCTTACAACAAGCTTATGATGCGTTTATCGAAGCAGAGGGTGCCATGCAAATGATTCAAAGAGGATAGAAACGCATATAAGTATCTACAAGACTTTATTCAAATTCTTTATTTGTGTTTTGCTCTAACAGATTTCATTTATGTTTTCAGCTATAGTGAAGTAAATGAGGTCACAACCATCTGCGATGCCACTCGAGCAAAGCTTGATAGAGTTGCTGAAATGATCCAATAGTGCGCATGCCATGCGCAAGTCCTCTTCCCCTATTTAGACTTTTTTTTTTCTTTACAACGGATATAATTTTGCTTATTAATTATTTGTCGTTCTTGATTTTGTAATTTGGATTTTTAAGTTATGAAATCGACTCTTTTGCGTTTTTACTCAATATGGGAAAGCGGCAATGTCACAAATAATGAAAGTTTCTGGTTTTTGTTTTAACTTTACAAATGACCAACATCTTTTAAACATGAGAGAGGTAGGTGGATCACGCGCTCTTTCAAATTTTACTTTATTTATATATTCTTTTGATCACATTCAAAACGACCACAACAACTCAAATACAAATGGTCAATATCATTGCACTCTTACAGCAAGCTTACAACTCGTTTGTCGAAGCGGAGGGTGTCATGCAAATGGTCTAGAGAGGACAAAGGCGGATATAAGTATGTGCAAGACTTTATCCAAATTCTTTATTTGTGTTTTGCTCTAACAGATTTCATTTATGTTTTCAGCTCTAGTGAAGTAAGTAAGGTCACAGCCATCTACAATGCCGCTCAAGCAGAACTGAATAGGGTTGCTGAAATGATCTGACAAGTAGACACGTTGGTGCTGCACACCATTGGGCAGGCAAGGGCCTTCGTCCGCTTCATTTCAATGTTCAACAATCGATGCAATCTACAGTGATTGGAAATATCAAACAACATCAGTGAGCATACTGTGCAGGCTATGCACAAAGTCTTCTTCCCCTGTTTAGAATTATTTTTTTTTACAATGAATATAATTTTGCTTATTAATTATTCGTCGTTCTTGATTTTGTAATTTGGATTTTAACGTTATGGAATCAATTTTTTTGCGTTTTTACCTAATATGGGAAAGCGGCAAGGCCACGAATAATCAATGTTTCTGGTTTTTATTTTAACTTTACAAATGGCCAACATCTTAATGAATGTTTCTGGTTTTTGTTTTAACTTTACAAATGGCCAACATCTTTCAAACATGAGAAAGGTAGGTGAATCACGCGTTTTTTCAAACTCTACTTTATTTATATGATCTTTTGATCACATTCAAAATGATCACAACAACCCATTGCATTTTTACAGCAAGCTTACGATGCGTTTGTTGAAGCGAAGGATATCATTATGGTCCAGAGTTGATAGAAGCGCATACAAGTATCTACAAAATTTTATCCAAATTATTTATTTGTGTTTTGCTCTAATAAATTGTTTTAACTTTACAAATGGCCAACATCTTTCAAACATGAGGGAGGTAGATGGATCACGCGCATGCAACTATCTACAAAATTTTATCTAAATTATTTATTTGTGTTTTGCTCTAACATATTTTATTTATGTTTTCAACTCTAGTGAAGTAAATCACAACAACCCGCGAGTTGATAGAAGCGCATACAAGTATCTACAAAATTTTATCCAAATGAGGCCATAGCCATCTACAATGCTATTTGGTTTTATCCAAATGAGGCCATAGCCATCTACAATGCTATTTCTACAATAGCATGAGGCCATAGCCATCTACAATGCTATTTGGTTTTATCCAAATGAGGCCATAACCATCTACAATGCTATTTCTACAATAGAACCGAATGGGGTAGCCATCTACAATGCTATTTCTACAATGAATGGGGTAGCCATCTACAATGCTATTTCTACAATAGAACCGAATGGGGTTGCTAAAATGATCCGACAAGTGGACATTTTGTGTTACATACCATTGGGTAGGTAAGGGCCTTCATCCGCTTCATTCCATTAAAGGGATCTAAGCCTTATAAACTAACTCCAATACTCCCCCATAAGCGATGTGGGACAGGAGACACACTCCGCTCTTGGGCCGTCACATTCTCCCCCCTTGGGAGCACAGCATCCTCGTTGTGGCCCCACACACGGTCTAATACCATTTATAACAACTTTGGCCTCACTGTGTAATATTGTCCGCTTTGGACACTGAGTCCTCACAGCTTTAAAACGCGTTACAAAGATTAAAGGGACTCAAGCTTTATAAACTAACCGAATGACTCCCCCTAAGCAATGTGGAACAGGAGATGCACCCTCGTTCTTGGGCTGTCACATTTTAAACATGAGGGAGGCAGGTGGATCACGCGTCTTTTCAAACTCTGTTTTATTTATATGTTCTTTTGATCACATTCAAAACGACCACAACCACCCAAACACAAATGGCCAATATCGCTGTACTCTGACAGCAAGCTTACAATGCGTTTATTGAAGCGAAAGGTGCCATGCAAATGGTCCAGAGAGGACAGAGACGCATATAAGTATCTACCAGACTTTATCCAAATTCTTTATTTATGTTTTGCTCTAACATATTTCATTTATGTTTTCAGCTCTAGTGAAATAAATAAAGCCACAGCCATTTGCAATGCTGCTCGAGCAAAATTGGATGGGGTTGCTGAAATGATCCGACAGGTGGACACGTTGGTGCTGCATACCATTGAGCAAGCAATGGCCTTCGTTCGCTTCATTCCAACATTCAATAATCGAGGCAATCTACAGCGTGCTGAAATATTAAACAACATCAGTGAGTGCATTGTGCAGGCCATGCACAGTGTCATCTTCCCCTGTTTAGACTCTTTTTTTTTTTTTTTTACTGCGGATATAATTTTGCTTATTAATTATTTGTCGTTCCCGATTTTGTAATTTGGATTTTTAAGTTATGGAATCGACTCTTTTGCGTTTTTACCCAATATGGGAAAGTCACGAATAATGAATATTTTTTGTTTTTGTTTTAACTTTACAAATGGCCAACATCTTTTAAAGATGAGGGAGGTAGGTGGATCACGTGCTCTTTCAAACTCTACTTTATTTATATATTCTTTTAATCACATTCAAAACGATCACAACAACCCAAACACAAATGGTCAATATCACTGCATTTTTACAATAAGCTTACAACTCGTTTGCCGAAGCGAAAGGTGTCATGCAAATGGTCTAGAGAGGACAAATGCGCATATAAGTATGTGCAAGACTTTATCCAAATTCTTTATTTGTGTTTTACTCTAACATATTTCATTTATGTTTTCAGCTCTAGTGAAGTAAATGAAGCCACAACCATCTGCAATGCCGCTCGAGCAGAACTGGATGGGTTGCTAAAATGATCCGACAAATGGACACGTTGGTGTTGCATACCATTGGGTAGGCAAGGGCCTTTGTCCGCTTCATTCCAACGTTCAATAATCGAGGCAATTTACAGCAAGTGGAAATATCGAACAACATCAATGAGCATACTGTGCAGGCCATGCGCAAAGTCATTTTCACCTGTTTAGACTTTTTTTTTTTTTTTTTTTTACCGTGGATATAATTTTATATATTAATTATTTGCCGTTCCTAATTTTGTAATTTGGATTTTTAAGTTATAGAATCAATTCTTTTGCATTTTTACCCAATATGGGAAAGCGGTAAGGATACGAATAATAAATGTTTCTGATTTTTGTTTTAACTTTACAAATGGCCAACATCCTTTAAACATGAGGGAGGTAGGTAGATCATGCGCTCTTTCAAACTCTACTTTATTTATATGTTCTTTTGATCATATTTAAAACAACCACAACAACCCAAACACAAATGGCCAATATCACTACACTCTTACAACAAGCTTACGATGCATTCACCGAAGCGAAGGGTGTCATGCAAATGGTCCAGAAATGACAAAGGCGCATATAAGTACGTACAAAATTTTATCCAAATTCTTTATTTGTGTTTTGCCCTAACAGATTTCATTTATGTTTTCAACTCTAATGAAGTAAATGAGGCCACAGCCATCTGCAATGCCACTCAAGCAAAGCAGAACTGGATGGGGTTGCTGAAATGATCCGACAAGTGGAGACATTGGTACTGCATACCATTGGGCAGGCAAGCGCCTTCGTCCGCTTCATTCCAACGTTCAATAATCGAGGCAATTTACAGCGAGTAAAAATATCGAATAACATCAGTGAACGCACTGTGTAGGCTATGCACGGAGTCCTCTTCCCCTGTTTAGACTTTTTTTTTTTTTACTGCGGATATAATTTTGCTTTTTTAATTATTTGTCGTTCCTAATTTTGTAATTTGGATTTTTAAATTATAGAATCGACTCTTTTGCATTCTTACCCAATATGGGAAAGCGGCAAGGCCACGAATAATGAATATTTCTGGTTTTTGTTTTAACTTTACAAATGACCAACATCTTTTAAACATGAGAGAGGTGGGTGGATCACGCGCTCTTTTAAATTCTACTTTATTTATATGTCCTTTTGATCACATTTAAAACGACCATAACAACCCAAACACAAATGGCCAATATCACTACACTTTTATAGCAAGCTTACGATGTGTTTGTCGAAGCAGAGGGTGCCATGCAAATGGTCCAAAGAGAACAAAAGCGTATGTAAGTATCTACAGGATTTTATCCAAATTCTTTATTTGTGTTTTGTTCTAACATATTTCATTTATGTTTTCAGCTCTAGTGAAGTAAATGAGACCACAGTCATCTGCAATGGCACTCCAGCAAAACTGGATGGGGTTGCTGAAATGATCTGACAAGTGGACACGTTAGTGCTGCATACCATTGGGCAGGCAAGGGCCTTCATCCGCTTCATTCCAACGTTCAATAATCGAGGCAATCTACAGCGAGTGGAAATATCGAGCAATATCAGTGAGGGCATTGTGCAGGCCATGCATAGAGTTCTCCTTGATGAGAGCTGCACGGCGGGCGGCCAATTGTTCTTGCTACCAATGCCATTAGAGACTCCACAGGCGCAAAAGGAGGCGTACTAGTGCCCAGTATGGTCAAAAATGCTTGCCTCCAACAAGAGTCAAGCGGTTGCCCAGCTTTTTCAATTCCTTTATTTTTCTTCTGTTTTAGGCTTCCATTGAAAAACTTCGCTTTGTCCTTTTCTTCATAAATCAAAGAAATTTTCATGCAAATGAAATGTGGAGATGCTATATACAGTAATCCGACGACACCAGGTTCGAGTTCGAACTTGGCCAACGATTAAAGGGGAAGAAGAAATGAAGTCAAGGCTAGCTAATCATCCGCCAACGATTTGTTTTCATTATTTCTTATAGCTCAATTTATAGAAAGAACAAAAGAACTTGGCAATATGTACACGATAATTAATCAGAACACATGAGCAAGAAAATCTTTTAGGTTCTTTCAAGGCTCTCAGTGCTTGCATTCGGGAGGGAGGCCCTGAGCGAAGACGCTTCAAGTCAGTGCAAAGTTTTTCTGCACCCACTCGAGCCTCTGCCTTCCGCTGGCATCCAGCGCCTGAGTCTGCCACGTGTTGCTATCGGAAGTAGTCAAGCTAGTGATGGTCGTGGAAGCATAGGAGGACTTCCCAACTGACCATGCACAGGCATTGGCATTAAAGTTGCGGTAGGAAGCGGCGAAAGGAGCTTGAGTTGAGTCCAGTCGGTCTTCAGGACTCAAGCTCCTTTCGCCACTTCCTACCGCAACTTTAACCTTAATGCCTAAGCTCAAAGTTATTTACAAAAGAGAGAAACTCATAGTGAAACTTTGTGAGAGACCAATAGAGTCTCTTCTCTGTGAAGTCAAGATCGTCAAGCTATAAAATTTCTTTTGAATTCTTATTGGAATCTAGCCAATAGGCTGTCAGCTCGGGAGAGTGGACGTAGGCTTGATCTAAGCCAAACCACTATAAATTTTGTGTTCTTAATTCTCTTCTCTTAACTCCTTTATTTGATTCGTAACTCCAATTAATTGTTTAAATACAAACTCCTTTATTTAGTTTAAAGCTTTATTAATCTTTTTTCTAAAAGAGATTATTTTTATTAACTTTGCGAAAAAATTGTTATTCACATCTATTCACCTCCCTCTAGGTGTTGTTACTAGCCCTTTCAAATTAAGTAGGGGAGAGATTTACTACTTAGCACACAGCTTGAGTAGTAGTTGCTTGAATGGATTTTACTCCTGATTTGTTTCCAAAGATGGAAATTTAATGTCATTTCCAATGGGTGTATGTATGGACCTAGCCAGGTGAACCTTGCCCAAAAACTACCTTGACCTATGAAATCAATTAATACCATAATGAGATATTGCCAGCTGACGTTTGGTTATTGCTTTGGAAGATCATCTTGTCATGGAGCCTTCCCGGAACAAGGCATGCCATTCTTGCTACGTAACTTAATTTCCTGACCAAAGCTTTTCCCAAAGTGCTTAACCAAATAATAATAATAATAATAAGAAAGAAAAGAGCTAGGGATAGTGCAATACTATTGGGTACATTGCTTTTGATTTCAGGGGTACAAATGGATGATGCATATGTCTCAATAAGATTTTTGACAAATAACACCTCAAAATTGCAACGCCCCTTAATTAGCGTTAGCAGCAGCTTCAACAACTTTCAAAGAACCACGGAAAGCCACTTCATCATGTTTCAATGTCATGCACGTTTAAGACATGTATCATCAAGTAATTTATTACAACACTTCACAGAATAATTTTTGGGCGCATAGCACAGTCCATGCATAATGGCTATACCAATTGAAGGCTCATACCGATCTGCGTACAAAAGCGGTATCTACCAAGTGTTGTTGAATAGGACCAACCTTCTCAAACTCCCCATTACGTGTCACATTACTACATTTTTTTTTTTTACATCACGAAATTAAGTAGTTATTTTCTTCAACTCCTTTTAACTATTTTGTTGACGTCAATTACCTTTTTTGGCTACAGATATGATTGTAGTATCAAGATGCGGTTTAACATTACATGTGCATGATTATCCAAACTTTTGATTCGACGAATTTTCAAAAACGCACAAAATCAATCGACTGTATTTACAATTATTTTGAGTGAAAGATGTTGTGATTTAGAATTGGGAGCTCCCATACCAAGCGAGTGAGGATGAGATTGCTGACATGAATGCATGCCTTTCCTTCTTCTTGGCTTGGTTGTGATGCAATAAATATGCATCTAGGCAGGTGCATATCCCTATGCTTTTGAAATTCTACTAATTCTACTTGGGAAGCAAATTTCTACTAATTGACTGAAAGTTTGTGCACACACGCCTCAAGGAGATTAGGATAATCCTGTCGGTTTATCCCTCTGTCTCCCTAGCAGGAAGCATCCAGGTCATCCGTGGATGATGCCAAAGTGAAAGTAAGTAAGATTATCTTTCAAAGTCAATTTCCAGATACAGAGAATCAACCAAACTAAGATATGGTAAGGCTAGTTATTTTGAAGGAAAAAGAAATGAAGTCAAGGCTAGCTAGCTAGCTACAACTCACGCATGCAATAAAAATAAAAAATAAAAAGGTCCGATCTCAAAGTCAATTCGACCGAGATGACCGAGTTTGAGCAATCCCGGGTTTGATCAAAAGAATTGACCACTGAACAAATCTCACGCATATCAAACAGCTGCCTCGTGCACGAATTGAACCGGACTCAAAGAACAACAGAAGATAGGACATCATCGTTAATCAATCTGATCTCATCATTTACTCACGCTCGTGGGACACCAACGGTCGGGCTACCGTGGGCGGTCTCGTAACGACCACTCTCGCTGCACCGACTTCCAGCGCTTCCTTCATGGCCTCCCTCCCTCAGGATCCGCAACTCCTGCACCGACTTGTTATTGCGTGAATTACAAGTGATAAGTGAGGACAATAAAGCCCTCTTGGCTCATTTTCTTCGATTCTAATTGACTGATACGCATCGCGTATTGGGCCACAATGGTTGCGAGGTTTCAGAGTCGGTCCAACGGGAAATATTGGGCCAAAACGTCTATCTTTGTATTCCGAATTGACAGTACGCACGTGAATGCGACAAGTCTTTTTCGTGGTCCGAAACTGAAATACATATTTGACCATCGTGAAGGCCCAATTTAAACCAGGGAATACACACTAATGAATCAAATTAGGCAAAGAAAATTATTTTGTATAAAAAAATTTACAAAATTTCAATATTTATCTACGTTAACGTTGTTCACGCCATGTTCGATGACTGGCATCTATGTTAATGATACATGGATAAAATTGATCAAATTTTTCAATTTAGCATAACGATAAAAGGAAATAATAGTATTCGTTTTAAATCTAAAGTAAGCTATTTTGTCCTTAAGAAAACATGCTTGTTACATTAAGATAAAATAAAAAAAATAGTCAGCTTGATGTTACCGACGCATTTGGTTGATTAGAGGATGGTCTGTGATTTAATCCCATCAGGATCGCCGACCACATTTGACTTTTATCAAAAAGGTCATCATTTCGTGAAAGACGATATTATTGACTGATTATTTTTGTACTGGAGTACAAGTAGCAATTTAATCATTTTCACGTAATCTCGAAAAACCAGCTTAATCTCGCTACACATGACTTTCTTTCTGCCGTATCTCTTCTTCACGTAGATTTTTCGCAGTCTAAAGCATGAATAGACTAGTCCAGACTTCTAAGTCTTTCTACTGGAAAGAGACCTATTGTTTATACAAGGCATCATCACTCGTTGATCTCCCGTAAGAAGCATTCCTTCTTCCTGCTGCCACTCGAAACAACCTGACCTTACGTACACACAACCCGGTTGGATGATTCCTTCTCGCTCCGCCGCTCCTTTACCGAGCCTCCTCCTCCTCCTCCTCCTCCTCCTCCTCCTCCTTCATGTACTCTGCCGCTAACTATCACCAATTCTGGAATGGACCTTCATCGGTCAGTGTTCCTACCATACGGACGGCCAATAAACCTGATGGTATCAAGGCCGCGCTTTATGGATTAAACTCGGGACCACGTTTCTTATGTGGCTTCATGGATGTTGACGACAGTAGCTGCTATTTTGGCCTGCTTTTATCTCCAACCGTTACCCAGGACATGAAAAACATCAATCCAGAATTAATTTGGTTCGTTAGTCAGAAACCATATGAAGGACACTGCCCAAATGCTGCTTACCGGAGAGGGCATCTGAAGCTTTATGTTTATGACGAGAACTTCAACAGTTGGAAGGCGATGGATCTCAATCAAATTGAACATTGCAATTATCCACTTATGGCATTTGTTCCTATGGCCCTCGGTGTCCAAGTGAGACGAACGAAATTGAAGAGAGGGATCCGTCTTCTGGGTGCCATCCCCGCTCGCCTATCTCTTGTAATTTACACTAACACTTTTGGTTGACAATGTCGAAATAGTGCTGACATCTCAAATACAGCTGCAGAGATTTGCAGGGAAGTGTGTTTGAGGAAAGGGTGCTCATGGCACTATTTCGTAAACAAACAATTCTCTTTGGTGGAGACTGCTAATTATTATCGATTCATTTTCCCTTTTCCACCATAACTTACTTATGCCATTATCAAACTTTCCAAGGAAGAGAAGGGGACGAACCATCTTAATACTAGGGACTACTGTTGGAGCAATTTCGACGATCTTAGTAAAGTGTATTTGGCATTTATATTTTAAGTAAGGTGAGCAGAAAAGATGTAGAGGATGATGATCCAGACTTGTGGAGGCTTCAGATAACTAGATTCCTTTATGAAACATAACATGTGTTACATACTAGATATACAGTAATAAAAACAAATAGAAGAGAGACAAAGCTAAATACTGATTATTATTTTTTGGGATAAGTGCATCGGAAGTTTTAAAATTTGTCATGAAATACAATTAAGTCTTAAGACTTTCAAAAAGTACAATTAAGTCCTAAAACTTGTCACAAAGTGCAATTAACTCCTAAAACTTTCAAAAAGTGCAATTAAATCCTAAAACTAGATTTCAAGCCCGTGTGTTTGAAGGATTTCAGGCGTGATTGTTACCCTAGTCGCTTGCCATATCCATTAGGGCATGAGACACTTATGGATGTTGATGTAGGGCTTTCACAATGAGCTTCAGATCTAGATAAATTTGGCCTGAGTTCTTCTAGTTCTTGGCATGTCGAATTTAGGTATCTCAAAGAGCTCTGCTTGAATGTTCTTCATTGAGCAACTGCTAGCTAATTGTCTGGCTCTAGAGTGGTTGGTTTTGGAGAGCCCTCCTACTTTGAATAGGTTGAGAGTTTCAGGCCAATCATTGAAGCTGAAGTACTTGCGCATAACATGTTGTAAGGATCTTGAACGCATTGAGCTTTATGACATGGACCCATGTGTCCTTCACTCTCATGGGACGTCAAATTCCGTTGTTTTTGGACAAGCTCCCCCAGCTGTCCGAGGTGTCTCTTAGAGGGTCTCATTTGATGCTTGTACATCAGACTTTGTCTTAGCTTTCGAGTCTTTCTTATATGCAGATTCTTGAACTTCAATTTTTTGATTCACCAGATGTAAGAGCACTGACTATTTTCATAAACTTTCATAATTTATATCCTTTTTCAATCTTTGTTGCCTATGATTGTCTCTCGGTCTAGTATGCAGAAAACCTGCTTATTCGTCAAAGGCCTAAATTAACAAGTGTCAAGCTTTTGGAACTAAGAGCCCTTGGAAAAAGAGGTGCGAACCTACTTCCGTTGACTCCCGTGACCGAGGCGTGTCCCTGCTAGTGGAGTTTTGTGTTTGAGGCGGGTTTTTGAGTCTCATTCAAGCCTTCATCTATTCAGGCATTAGACTGATGTCATAGTTAGGATGGAATATGATAAGCCAAAGCCACCGCTGAATCCTATTCGGCTCTCCACTTATGGGTGACTTGTTGGGACATCATGTGATTAGTATTTGTGTGACGTGACAAGCTACATAAACTTTACTTTCCATTTGAAGTTGCTTTCTTTTGCAAGTTCTTTCTTCCACCAGCATTCTCCAATGTATTGATCTTGTGGTGATTAATAACATACGGCATTCTTCTTTTGCCACAGATGATCTTACCGTAGATGATGCTATGCACACAGAGAGAACCAAGAAGAGTTGTTGGACTTCCCCATCAGTACCTAAAGGAGGTTGAATTTTACAATTATTATGGTCAAACTTGTGATCTCGAGCTAGTGAATTACCTAATCGATAATGCCATTGCTCTTGAGAAGCTAGTGGAGAATCCCTATGACAAAGAATTTGTCTCCAACTTGGGCGAGTTGAAAAAAGTGAAGGAACCTAGAGAACGTGCTCTGCAACAGCTCAAGGGAAAATTACCTTCAATTAAGCTGGTGATTAATTAACGAAACCAGAGCCTCATTCACTTGGCATCCCTAGTACTGTTATGGTTGGCTATTATTTTGTGTTGATCCTCTTCCTCTGTTTAGACTTATTTTTTCGACGGCGGATATAATTTTGCTTATTAATAATTCGTTGTTCCTGATTTTTTAATTTGGAATTTTAAGTTATGTGGGAAGCATCAAGGCCATGAATAATGAATGTTTCTGGTTTTTAGTGTATCTTTCTCCTGTGCTTCCACCTTTTTGTTGGTGATTAAAGTGGTAGTAGCAAGAGAATGTATTTATCTAGTTAGGGTCTAATCAATCTAGTCAAAAGCAAATTTTTGTGTGCCTAAATGATAGTGCACTTCACTCGGTACAAACATTCGCCTAATCATACTACTACGTTGCGCCTAGATTAATGTGGGAATTCCCTTGGACATTGTTACCGACTATAGTGGGTTGCATAAGAATACAAGTGTGTGGGTGTAAGTTACTATTGTATTTTAATGATATGGGTCCAGTTGAGTATGAATTGGGTTGTGATTAGGTCGGGTATGAGTTATCAAAATTGAATTGCATAAAAATGGATTGATCAATATAACATTAAATGGGTCAATTTGGATTTGACCATTTTCCACTTGACTCCAACCTATCCATTCGACACCCCCTTGCTCAAATTGAAATTGAAGAAACTAAGAGGAATTTATCCTGGAAGAGGATGTTCATTGTTCATGAGGAGATTAGGTGAACATCTTTTAAACATGAGAGAGGCCAGTAGATCACACTTAAATAGAACTCTTTCAAACTTTGTTCTATTTATACATTCTTTTGATCATGCTTAAAATGACCACAATAGCCCAAACATAAATGGCCAACAACATGAATACTGCTGCACATTTGCAGCAGGCTTACGATGCATTAGACGAAGCGGAAAATGCAATGCAAATTTTCCCAAGAGTTTCCGGAATATTCCCATGGGCAAGATGGTAATTGTGAGAGGATCTAGAACTCTCTCAACATAAATGCCAAGTGGTGGTAAGTTAGAAGGTACGATCTTATCCACCGGATCAAAGAACAATCAATGGTTGTAATCTGAAGGCCGCTAGTATAAGAAGGGGTGCCCTCCCGTCATTATATCCATTCAACTATTTCATAATCAAAGTTTTATTTTCTCGTTCGGAGCTTCTCTCTAAAAACTTTGTCTCTCTACAAACTTGTCTCTCTACGATGAGTGAGATGTTAGAAACTCTTTTTCATAGCTTGATTTGGCTTAAGGAAGAGTCATGATTTAAACCATATTCAAAATATCTACAACCCTAACCTTGGTGGATGATTAGCTAGCCTTGACTTCATTTTTTCTTCCCTTTAATCATTGGCCAAGTTCGAACTCGAACCTGGCGTCGTCGAATTACTGTATATAGCATCCCACATTTCATTCGCATGAAAATTTCTTTGATTTATGAAGAAAAATGACAAAGCAAAGTTTTTCAATGAAAGCCTAAAACAGAAGAAAAATAAAGGAATTGAAAAAGCTGGGCAATCGCTAGACTCCTGCTGGAGAAAGCATCCTTGACCGTACTGGGCACCACCCAGTTCGCCTCCTCAGGCTCCTCTAGCACCTCCTCCTCCGGCGCTTGTGGAGACTCCAGTGGCATCGGTAGCAAGAACAACTGGCCACCCGCCGTGTAGCCCTCATCAAGGAGAACTCTACGCATGGCCTGCACAGCGCGCTAACTGATATTGTTCGATATTTCCACTCATTGTAGATTGCCTTGATTATTGAACAATGGAATGAAGAGGACGAAGGCCCTTACCTGCCCAATGGTATGTAGCACCATCGTATCCACTTGTCGGACCATTTCAGCAATCCCATCCAGTTCTGCTCGAGTGGCATTGCAGATAGCTGTGGCCTCATTTACTTCACTAGAGTTGAAAACATAAATAAAATCTGTTAAAGCAAAACACAATAAAGAATTTGAATAAAGTCTTGTAAATACTTACATGCGCCTTTGGCCTCTCTGGACCATTTGCATGGCACCCTCCGCTTCGGCGAACGCATCGTAAGCTTGCTATAAGAGTGCAGCGACATTGGCCATTTGTGTTTGGATTGTTGTGGTCGTTTTGAATGAGATCAAAAGAACAATATAAATAAAGCAAAGTTTGAAAGAGCACGTGATCTACCTATCTCCCTCATGTTTAAAAGATGTTGGCCATTTGTAAAGTTAAAACAAAAATTAGAAACATCCATTATTCGTGGCCTTGCCGCTTTCCCATATTGGGTAAAAATGCAAGAGAGTCAATTCCATAACTTAAAAATCAAAATTACAAAATCAAGATCGACAAATAATTAATAAGCAAACTTACATCCGCAGTCGAAAAAATAAGTCTAAACAGGAGAAGAGGATTAAAATGCAGAATAATAGTCAATCATGACGGTACTATGGATGTCAAGTGAATGAGGCTCTGGTTTTGTTAATTAATCACCAGCTCAATTCTTGAAGATAACTTTCCCTTGAGCTGTTGTAGAGCACATTCTTTAGGTTCCTTCACTTTTTTCAACTCGTCCAAGTCCGAGAAGTATTCTTCATCACAAGGATTTACCGCTAACTTCTTAAGAGCAATGGCATTGTCAATAAGGTAATTCACTAGCTCGAGCTCACAAGGTTGACCATAATAATTGTGAAATTCAACCTCTTTTAAGTGCTGATGGGGAGGTCCAACAATTGTGTGAAATTCCCTTTCCAAGTTCTCCTCCAAAATCTTTGATGCTCCTATCACTTGATTCTCTCTACTTCTTAAAACTCAACCTCACTTTTTCTTTTGGGTTAATACAACGAAAAACTCAAAATCGACACAACCGTCACAAATTTATCCTAAATATTTTTTAACCACCAAAAACTTAAAATTGACACATTTATGACAAATTTGGTTTCTATATTAGATTGAATTAATACCACGAAAAATCACAAAGTAATATATCCAGAAAGTAGAATCACAAACCGGTACATCCGTCAATCAACTCAGTAATTTAATAGTAAAGTTTAACGAAAACTAACGAGGGGTAAATTTGTGATATGTGTACTAGTTTAAAATTTTTTGTATTATTTATCTTTTTTCTTTTGAGGATCTTTCCATCAAATCCAATGCCAGATTGGAATTCGCCCTTTAAATAATTCATCCTTATCTCCACCAATCGGCCCTTAGAATCCAAGTGCTCCTTAATCAAAATTTATAATTAAATCTTAACTGAATTTCTCTTGCATTTCCTATTTTGCTGAGATTACTTGCACTCTAGGTCACTTACCTTCCCCATTCAGAACATCAAATCATATATTGCATACATGATTTTCGGTCGAGAAAAAAAAAAGAAAAGAAATTGATTGGCCTAAGATTTGATTAAATGGGCTTAGGATTAGGGCTTCCCGTTCAGCACTGTCCTAATCCAATTAAAATGCAATTTATGTGGAGCTAATGTTACTAAATAAAAAGTCCTAATATGCAAATCAAAATTTCTTCTTTATTGGGAATCAGGTTCTACCCCTCATTTATACCTAAATGGGTCGGCAGCGTTCCGTCAGTAGAGGGCCCGATTGCCTGTGGCAGCAAGAGTGCAATGGTCCCTGCCGAGACTAGGAAAGGCCCTTGGCCACTAGCACCCTTGCTGGCCCAAAGTATAAAAAACAAAAGACTAATTAAATTAAAATATTGTAAAATTGTAAAATTTGTCTACATCAACAATTTTTTATTCTAGCCAGATGTTGATCCAATTGAGAGGTTTAAGATTAAATTGAATTAATGAAATAGGTTTAGAATTTACTGGAGTTCAAGATTATGTGCTGCCGTGCTATATGCAACATAAGTGAAAAAAAAAAAAAAAAAAAAAAAGAGAGGAAATACGAGCTTAATGCTGATTATTATCTTTTTGGTCGACTTAAGCAATATGGCGTTCAACAGTTGGACGTTGAATTTTAAGTTAGCTTAATGCTGATTATTATCTTTTTGCCCTGCTTCTTCACTTTTTCCCTTTTTTTTTTTTTTTTTTGGGGGGGGGGGGGTCTTTCCTTTTTATGTTCCATAGATACCTTATAAGTGATTTTGTTTGATCGAAACATGAGATATTTATTAAATCATCCGAGGAACTTACCTCATGTTTTGGCGTCTCTATTTTGGAGAAAGTAATTAGGGTTCAAAGTTAATGTGCTGCGATGCCATATCCAAGTAATAAAAACTAAAGAGAGAAATACGAGTTTACTTTTTGGTCAAAATGATAAACTTAGTGTTTAAGCAAACAAATTACAAACTACACCCTATTCGGATTTCGTGAAATAAAAAAAAAAAAAAAAAAAAAGTCGAATGGAACCATTAACACCTAAATAATATTGAAGCAAGCAAACTACGAACGACAAACTATTCGGATTTCATGAAAGACCAAATAGAACCGTTGACACTCCTAAATAACATACCTAAGAGAGAGTTAACACACTGCATTATACAAAACGAGAGACTAGTCCGGGAAGTAGAAGGTCTGGGTGGGGGGCCTGAATCCAACCATCTTCATAATGCTGCACATGCGTGCGGCGGTTCTCTCGTCGACGCCACCGGGGATATCCACGCGTTTGAGATTGCCGTAGTCAGGAAATTGCGCCAAGAATTGCGTGAACACCTTCGCCTGCTCCAGGGTATCAAGAATCAGCACCTCCTCCTGTCGGAGGACTGCGACGACCTCGTCCAGGGCGGCCCTAGCAGCAGCGCGCGCCTCCGTGGCGTCCGCGATTTCGCATGGGCTGAGGAGAGGAAAAGAACATAAAGAACAATACTCCTTCGCCTAAAAAGAATCGTAAATACTCACTCAGGGTTCCGTTTCTTCTGGGCAAAATAATACTTCTGATCCGCCGCTTGAAAAGCTTGAAAAGCCTCTTGGAGCTGCGCAGCAAGCGACATGATGACAGATCGATTGAATTCGCCTCTGAAAAGGGTCTTTGCGTTTCTCTTTTTGAAGACGACTGAGAAGTTATATCTTGAGATTTTTCCCACGATGAAGGAGTGAATTATATATAGAGGGATCGTTGTTTCTTTCCCTTTTCCGACTGCTGATCCGTAATTGGAATCCGAGTGCTCCACAGTCAAAACCTATAATTCAATCTTAACCGAGTCTCTCTCCAATTTCCTGTTTTGCTGAGAGATTATTTGCACTCTAGATCACTTACCTTCCAAATTCAGAACATCGCTTATGATATATCGCATGCATGATTTTCGGTCAAGCAAATAGATGGATTGGCCGAAGATTTGGTTAAATGGGCTTGATCCTGTAAATCCGCTTAAGATTAGGGCTTCCCATTCAGCACCAGCCCATTAGTCCTAATCCAGTTACAATGCAATTTATGTGGACCTAATGTTATTAAATGAAAAGCCATAATATGCAAATTAAGATTATTATTGTTATGATTGAACCCCGGCATCCAAAATTCACAACAGATATAAAAGTGCATTCATGAAACCTTTAAGTAACCGACACTTGTGAATCCTTATGTGATAAATGCGTAAATCATTCATAAGGCATCCATCCGCCTCAATCATGATCATTGAAAAATTCATAATAAGATTTTCCCTAGAATATATGGGTCATCTAGGACAAACTTAAAAGTACCAAACATAAACAACCCTTGGTTTGAGTAATCGCTAATTAATGCTAGCAATGCAAGAGGTCTCTCACCATGAGAAAGTCCTAGGGATTTATTCAAGAGCAAACCTTGGTTTGAGTAATCTCTACATTTAGCGTACCATGGGGAATACCGCCCTATAGATTTAGGTAATAAAACCTTAAAGTTTGACCTGGAGCCGCCCTCCCCGTTATTCCCCAAAAATTCCATTTAAAACTATAATCATCGGACTCCATAGATCGACTTCCCACGCGAGTTTTAGCAACTTGTTGAAGAACTTTCATTGAAATTTGATTTGAACAAAGAAAAGATGCAACTGCATCTCTCCCCAAATAAATGAATACACACGAGTGGATCAATCGATGGATCGTCGCTTGGGAGAAATCCGGATGGGCATCCCGTGGACAGGATACGGGAGCGGGTTCGAGGTGACCGGCTCATCGGGGTGGATCAGGGACCAGTCGTAGCGGGTCACCACGTGGTGCAGGAGCACGAGGATGTTCATCCTCGCCAGCTGGGACCCGGCACAAACCCTTGGCCCGCCTCCGAAGGGCATGTACACGTACGGCGGCATCGCCTCGTCAAACCGGTCCGGGTCGAAGCTCGTCGGGTCTGGGAAGTGTTCCGGGTCCAGATGCGTCCCGTAGGTCGTCCACAGCACCTGAAAATCAGAATGGCTCCATGAAATCACGTAACTGTGTACGGCATTTTTTTAAATCGCGAATTTGTCCGCATCTTAATTCACATATCCTAGGCTAAACGGGGAAATGTCTAGGTAGGAAAGGTTTACAATATGAACAAGTGGCTTATTTTAATGCAGCTCGGACCGTCATTTAATAAATCAAGTTAAGGAAAGATGCAGATGACTTCGCTGCCATGCATGCGCGTGACGACTTTAATTTAATTAACAAGCGTGCATGTGCCGTGGACATTCTCTTTTCAAAGCAATTTCAATCAAGCGAGCGTGGGCGGCGTACCAAGACTTTTCATTTCCAATTAGGTGAATAAATATGGAGTAAAATAAACTATGGCCGGTGTTGGACTCGGTCTATATATTTTTTTTAATTAAAAGTGGAGTTGTATCGAGGCTTTTGAGACTCAATTTAGGCTTCCCATACGGCGACGACAGCTCTTTTCTTAGTTGACCATCACGACACGTCGCTTTGAGAGATGAATAAGTCGTGAAAGTGCATTTAAAGTGCATCAGTTCTAATTTCATGAGAATCGATCAAGGTCAAATTATCGATTGAAACTTTGCGATCGGATTAGAAGTTACGTACCTTCCATCCCTTCGGGATGGTGAATCCTTCGTAGTCGATGTCGACGATGGCTTCTCGGAAAGAGCCGAAGATGGGAGGGAACAATCTTAAGGTCTCACGAGCAACCTTCCACGTATAACTCATCGTCTTAATATCTTCACCATTGATATCCTCCCCTCCTCTTTTTCTGCTCTTGAAATCCATATGTTCTGCAAAAGAACAAAGTTCACTTATTTAATAAAAAAAACTAATATAAAAACCCAAGAGAATATTCTAATAACATAGTCCATATTTTTTTATGCAATGTCACTAATTAAAAACTCAAGACTATTCACAATAGAATGAACATCATATAATATAAACCAATCAAAGACACGAGAAAAAAATAAGTCATAAAACATGCAACAGATTGTCACCTTTTAGTAGCAACTGATAGCAATGTGGGTGCTGAGCCAACATTCTAAAGGTCATAGCGATGGCGAAAGAGGTGGTGTCTTGAGCACCAAACACCATCAACACCATGTTATCGATCACCTCCTCCTCGCTCATCTCGCCCCGCAACATTGCCGCCACGTACCGCGGCAGCAGCACCGCCTCTCCCTCCTTATTCCCGCCTCCACCTCCTACCGAATTCTCCCTCTCCAGCTCCTCCTTCTTCTTCCTCACAATCCTCACAAACAGGCTCTCTATCTCCTTCCTCGCTCTCATTGCTCTCGAAAACTTAGTTCCAGGGACATTAACTGCCGGCATGAAGACTCCCTCCAAAATCCTCTCAAATATTTCCGGCATTCCGGGCTCCACATCTATCCCTAACAAACATTCAAACACAACGTGGAATGTCAAATTTTTGGTGAAGTGGTATAGGTTGATTCTCTCCTGGCCACTCCAATGTGCATCTAAGTGGCGTTGTACTAATTTGCTCAACTTTGGCACTAAAGACCCCGCCGACGAGCTGCCGAGGCTAGAGGCGACCAGTCCATGGATGTGGCGGTGTTGCTCGCCGTGCTTTTGCATAATGGAGTTCTTGCCCATGAGCTGAACTGAAGAAGAAGGCCATGAGCTTATCACCAGCTTGAACTCATTGGACAAGAAGAACCGGTTCGCTTCGGCTCCACTTACTATCACAGTGGGCGACCCCATCAACCTTGTTTTGAAGATCTTCCCATGTCTCGCCATGCGAGGTTGGACAAAGTCCTCGAACAGCCGGTTGGCTTGCTGGGCTCTGTAGAAATCCATGGTTTCGCCGAGCCACGGGATGCCCATTTGGCCCGGGGGTAGTTTGTGCTTGGTGCTGACACATTTTTGCTTGAGTTTGAGAAGAAGGAACAAGGGTGCTAGGGCTAAAATGAGAGTGAAAAGCCAAGAGGAAATGTAGTGGTTGATCTCCATGGCTAAGAAAGAGTGCGGACGTTGTGATTGAGAACTTGGAAGTTTATAGTTTGCTGTGGGGTTATAGTGATGATAGAAAGGATGCGGGTTCTCTATATATAGGTGATGTTCCGCTGGTTGAACCATATAAATAAGTAATAAAATAATCGAACAAGTTGTTCTTACAACAAGTCGGCTGACTATTATAATCTAAGAGGCTAACTGAATTAGTTATTAATTTAATAGCACCATGTTTCAATTTGTCCACGGGAGATACATTGCATAGCGCCCATGCAACTCTTTTTTAAACTTCCAATTATGAGTCCAAGCAATCATCGGCTCAGTTTCTTCATACCTCATGTCAACAAAAAAAAAAAAATTCTCCATACCTATTAATCAAACAATCAGTTCAATATCATATCGAAATACAGTGGAGCTTGCACTATTCTCAGGAGGAAAAACACGCATTCTCGCCCACTGTTTTGCATTATATACATTTGACTTGATTAAGAAGGGATTACCAAACCAAGTAATGATTAAGTAGCGCCACCCCCCCGCAGGCACGCATGTGCTCTTACGCGTAGTACCTAAACATTACCACACCGCCCATTGAGATTCAATCCGTCTCATTCCTCACCGAGCTGTACCTGGAAATCCTGACTTATTTTTAAGAAGCGAGATATTACCCAGATTCTCCGAGCCGTCCATGGTCAATATGGTTGAATATTCAAATGGCCAGAGGATCCCTAGATATCTGGTTTAGAGGATCCCACTTGACCTTTAATTTTTATATCATTTCTCGTATTTGGCAAGTCAAACCCAGAAACGGAATCTATTACAGCTCCTACAGTTACAACAGAGAGAGAGAGAGAGAGAGGGAGAGAGAAAGGGAGAGGGAACCTAAGTTCTAATCCATTTTTGTGAACTAACAAGGGGGCATGTGAATAATGATTTGATGCACCGCCTGAATCTTGTCAAGTTGGCCGGACCCGGGGGATACGATGCGCCGGCTGAATCTTGTTTTAGGGTTTTTCGTCCTTGAGAAAAATTGTGTTTGTATGTTTCTTGTGAGTTGGCGTGTCAAAGACAAAAGATGGGGAATTGACATCTATGACAGTGATGAGAAATCCCATTGTACAGCAGATGGACCCGACTTTCTTTCCTCGAAGCGTGATTCTCTTAATGGCGGTGGGTTCTCTCTATCTGTGAAAAAGAAGGCTTGCTCCTAGCCACATGAATTGCGAGAACTAGGAAAAAGGTATAAAGAGAAACTTCAGTGGCTTGTAGTGAGATGTAGGATGTTTTGCCCTATTGAAAGCTAGAATGACATGGAGCGCATATCCGCAAATCCATTAAGTACGACAAAGATAAACATAAAAAGGGGGCCGGTATGCACTAACTTTTGGAGATTTTTGGTGAAGGCAAGGTCCCATATCCATTATTATAAGGAAAAAAATCATCAAAAATCTCAAACTTTATTCAAAGTGACAAATTTACCACAATTTTTTTTTTTACATGAAAAATCTTAAATTTTACTAACCGTAACATATTTATCTCAAGCTTTATGACCAAGGGCATTTTCATCTTATTTTTTATGTTTTTTCTTTTTCTTTTTCTTATTCCTTTTCTTTTTTCATTTTTTCTTCTTCTCTCTTCTCTCAACCGACCATGGCGGATGGAAGCAAGACTCAAGCAAGGGAGGCCCTTGTCGGCGTCGGGCGAGGGCGACCCTCGCCTGTGTGTTGCCCTTGCCAGCCCAAGCGAGGACAGCCCTCGCCGGATTTGGCAAGGGTCATCCTCACCCAACATCGGCAAGGGTTGCCCTCACCTTCATCAAGCGAGGGTTGCCCTCGCTAAATCTAGCACCCCTCACCCAACGCCAACGAGAGCCGCCCTTGCTCAACGCCGGCTAGGGTGGCACTAACCAACCTAGGCGAGGGCGACCCTCGCCCAACGCCGACGAGGGCAACCCTCACTTGAGTCCGACTTCCCTCCGTCATGGTTGGCGAAGGGAAGAGAGAAGAAGAAAAAAAAATTTTAAAAAATAAAAATGAAAATATCCTATAATTTGAGGTAAATGTATCACATAGATACAAACTCAGGATTTTTTGTATCACGAAAAAAATTTGGGGTAAATGTGTTATGATTAGTAAAATTTAGGGTTTTTCACGTCACAAAAAAAAATTATGGTAAATTTGTCACTTTGAGCAAAATTTGAGATTTTCTGTAACTTTTTCCCGTACTAGAAAATGTTCAATATAATTTGCACATGCAGAATAATATGAATCATATAAAAACATGAAAGGATAAAAGACGATTTTCCTCAATTTTGTGAAACTTCACTTTTAGGTCATGACTTGTATGGAAAGAGTTAACAACGAGGGAATTTACACCTTAAAGAGTAAAATGGTTTCTTCTCCCTTCTTCGTATCTCTATCTATAGAGACTTTAGTGATCTTTTCAATATCTTCTTTCAATTCCATATGTTGCCTTTATTTTTCTTTTTATGGGAATTCTCAATTTTCTTTATGGTAACCATTTGATGTCTTTCTTCTTTATTTTGGAAAGAGTGGAACTATATCTCATCATACATATCACGTAACATACAGAATTATTAGACTGCGGAAATATACAATATTCAATTTATACTGTCAAAGACATTCCTGAAGTTTCTTCCCCAAGAATGTTAATCTAGAATTCCCTTGAAATATGCAACGTGTGAGAAATAAGTTATTTGTCGGTTCACTTCCTCTCCATGTAAGGCTTCTTGAGATACATTTTTTTATTGATGCAAGGAGCGGACACAGAAAAAAAGGTTTAGATTAGGGAGCGTTTATTATCTCAGGGAGCAAAAATGGAAATGAAATAATATCATATAACAACCAATGTAATATGACTAGCTAGTAATGAAACTTAATCACGGTACTCGACCCTAATGTCGAACTAGATATCTCAAGGTTGATGCTATGGTGGGTGTCGTCATGGACAACGCGGCTGTGCTTTGCCTAGAGACTCAATTCTCGGGAAACGATGCTTCCACGTCCACCAGTAGCAACGAGACCAGGGGGCATTCAATATGACAGCTCAACGAGACAGACTGCACCATCACGTGTTCGGGAGGATGGTCAAACTGTGTCGCATCAGGCACCCAGCAGGGAAACTGAGAAAGGTCCAGCAGCTTGTCTACCAATGGGTTTCCCAATAACTCCGGAGGTGATGGCGAAACGCTCGTCTACCAAAAGGGTTTCCGAGTAACTTTACGATGGAAAGTTGCACCGAAGAGGGGCTTCTTTGCGTGGATATGAATCCTTCCGATATGTGAGGTTATCCCAAAGAATTTATAAAGAAAAAAAAAAAGCTTAGTTATGAGTGAATTCAGTCCGAAAGCCTCCATCCAAAACTTACATCTGCCCCCTCCCCACTGGGGATTAACAAAAAGAATTGTTAGTTGTTAGCAGTTTCTAAGAATACCGGTCTGGTTCCCAATTTTATGTTTGGATCCACCAATCCTGATCATTCAAACTAGATCAATTTATCTTTCTAATTTCTTACAAATCTGTAAATACCATAATGTTTCGTAAATTTTCATTCAATTATGTTGCACACTGCATGACTCACGCTCGCCCTAATCCTCCACAAGCCCTAATTGCGTTGCCCACGCCTCTTATGCTTGCTCAACTCACGCCTCAGTCACTCTCTCACTTGACTCTTGGTCACGGCTCTCTCAATCACTCTCTTGCTCAACTGTCAATTGCCTCCCTCTCTCCCTCAATTCTTGGCCGATCCCATTTCGAGGCTAGGAGTTTCCAAGCTCCTGCTCCGGGAACTTTGTAGCCGGTTGCAATTTGGATCTCATGATCTAGTGAGTCTGCAACCTTATTTCAATAAATTTGTTGTTTGTCTAGTTTGTTGTAAGTGCAAAAATGTTTTGAGTTCGTGCTTTCAAGATTGGTTTGGTGGAACGTTGGTGCGATAAGATTGTTTTCGAGTTAATTCCATGGTATTATTAGTGTGAGATCATTGCGTCTAAATATGTGCTTCAACCATTATGTCTGTACTGTTTGTTTTTCCTAAAATTAGTACGTTTCTGTTGCTATATCACTGGTTTCATTAGCCTAGCCAGTCCAGTCCAATTCCAAGACCTAGTGGGCTGTCCAGTTTTTCAGAAACTAGGAACTGGCCTCTCTAGTCCAGTCCTAGTTCCTAAGTGAGAACCGGTCCATAGGTAAACCAATTACCCCTAATCCCACTCTCTTGTGTCCGCCATAATTGTGCTCTGGTCGCCACCTTGACACGTTCTGGTCTCTGCCATTGTGCCGCCATTCACCCCTCCCCCCGGCGGGGGTCTCTCTCTTACTCTCCCAGAACATAGCAAGGGTGCGTGGGTTGCGCCCACCACACCCAGCCTCGGGCAACCCAAATTGAGGGTCGCTATGCCGGGTTTCTTGGACCTAAGGTTGCGACCTCATGTCGAAGTCCACCGTGGATTTGCAGAAACAGAGGGGGTGCCTTCACATGTCGAACCTCACCAATCTAGTCATAAGAGTCATCCATTCAAAAGATACACACTGAGACACCGTCACACCAGTGAACTGTGGATCACCCCTTACTAATTCGATATTTCATTTCTTCCTCTCTTTTCTCTCTCCTTGTGACATGATTTATTGGAAATACTTTCTCCAGTAGCTTGGACTGGGACTATGGTTATTATATTATCTTAGCTTAGATATATTGTACTGTGTCCTACATAGCTACTTTTTCCATCCCTCGAGATGTGCAAGTTCTTTCCACTGAAGATGGAGAGAGGACTAACCGGCGCTCCGCCTAATTATAGCACTGTCTTTGTACGAACACTGCAAAAATTTGTACGCAGACTGTGAGATAGGAGCACGTAAATGCTACTTCAATACTTCAACCAACCGCATCGGTCCATCCCCACCAGCCATCTTTACTCCGATCAGATTCCAATGGCTTTTTTCTACTTACCGTCGCTTCCCCTGATTTCTCAGGTATATATTCTCATATGCGTCCTTCAATCCGTAGCCTCCCATCCTTTAAGCGTTCCTTCCGTGACGAAATATGGCAAGAAGAGGACAAGTCGTTTCTTCCCTCGTGGGAGGTTGCGTTATGGTTGTGGGGTGGTCGCTGCTTCTCCAGAGCTTCTTGCTTGTTGAAGTCATAGGCACTGAACTTAAGGATGAGAAGGCCTATTACTCTCCTCCAGGCCCTCGCTCTCGCTCTCCTCCCTCAGGTCAAATCCGTTTTCGCTATGAAGAAATCTCCAGATGCTGACATGTTTGTCATGATTGTTTTGGCATGAAAACGTCTTACGGGTTTGGTGACTTTTCTCCTAGTGCGTTTGACTGCTATTCCTTGTTAAGATCAATGAAAGAGATACCACGTGTCCGGAGAGACTCCTGCAGAGGAGTTCATTCGGTCATGATGTATATACGATTTGGTATTAGGCATAAATAGTATGTCTCCCGGAAATGTCGGAGATTTTACTCTAATAACTTCAAGAATTCATTGTCCCGACATCTCATGTTCATTTCCCCCTCCTTGTTCTTTTCTTTTCCTTCCATTTTTGCACCTTCATATTATGCGCTATCTTAAATTTTATACCTGATGAACAGGTTCACGCGGACGTGGCAGTACCCCTCGGGTAACTTCGCCGACTGCCAGATCTTGTGGCAGCCCGCCGCGGGGACAAGACCCCAGCCAGTCTACGCGGCCTCCTAGTGGAGGTTACTACCGTTCTCCTCCCACTTCCGGAGGCACACCCTCGACTCCAGTGAGCACTCCTGTTGATCCCAGGACCCCGAGTACTCCCACCACTATCTCGCCACCGAGCGGAGGTTACTATCCATCTCCGACTTCCGGAGGCGATAGCCCCCCAACTACGGGGACCTTGACGCCACCGGCCGCTCCCATCGATCCCGGCACTCCCATCGATCCCGGCACTCCGACCATCCCTTCCATCACAGCACCTCCTTCCGGTTTCCCTCCTTTCGGTTTCCCTCCTTCCGGTTTTCCTCCTTTCGGTTTCCCTCCTATCATAAATCCCTTCATCCGCCCTTACAAGTAAGTTCATCATCACAAAGAGGAATGTCGTGCGCTCGTGGTATATTTTGATCTAATTGAGGACTGGCGTTTTGGCAACTAGGCCCAAATTTTCAATTTACACGGAAAACCCATAGTTGTTTTTTGTACGGAATGCAATAGTATTATATTTTCCTAGCTTAATATTACGTATAGACTATAGAGTCTCTTAACCCAAAATAAGAAAAAACTCGAGGAAACACAATATGCATGAGAAAGTACTTCAGTAAATGATTTTGCAAGAAATGGATCGTGAGTACAATGTATATTTCCCCCTTAAAATGCATGAACGATATGCATGGATCAAGTTGATTATTATTTTCTTGTTTCGCATGTATAGTTGTATTCTGTGTAACAGTAATTAATCAACCTTTCGGTCGACGATGTCTATTGCTACAAACTGCAGTTACTATCTATCGAATCCAGGAGTGATAATTGGGCTGGTTGGGTTTGTGATGCCGATGGGAAATGCCTTCCGCGTGACCACGCCCATCCCCGGGTTCCCCGCGGCCCAAAACCTGATTCAGGCGCTCGGGAACACAAGCGCGGACGGCCTCGGCGCTCTCTACCGAGAAGGGACCACAGCTCTGCTCAACTCCATAGCTAGCAACAGGTTTCCCTTCACCACCGTCCAAGTCCGACAGAGCTTTGTCTCGGCCCTCGGCTCGAACGAAGCTGCGTCGGCTCAAGCTCGGCTCTTCAAGTTGGCCAACGAAGGCCGTCTCAAGCCCAGGGCTAATTGAAGTGAAACCGATCATCACTGTTTTATCTAGCGCTATTCTAGGTTGTCGGAGCAATATGTGTTAGTGTTCGTGTGGTGTCCTCTCTTATTCTTAGCAGGGATTTGAGGTGTAAGTCTGCTTCGTGTACGTTTGTGTACGATTCAGCTTAACTTAGCATGCATGATATTGTTGCTAGCAATATTTGTCGGTGTCAGATTTCCCATGGATTGTGGTACGTAGACATTAATTTGACTTTCATTTTACTTTCCGTAGGGTTGTAATAACTTGTTGAATGCTATTCGAAAATGGTCGTTTGGGATCATATAAGTGGACTAGACCACATGAACTCATCATCAATTGTCATCAAATTAAACGTGCATGAAAGATGATAGCAAAATTCTTGTCATAGAGTAATTTAATTCTGTTCTTGAAGCTCGAGGAAGAGAAATTTCAGTAATTTGGTAACTTACTAACGCTTTTAATAAATTACCAACTTTTGTACTACCTTGCCAACGTTCATTGGCATGACTTATTATCACTTTGAACTAACTATCTCATGTATGAAACCACCAACCTAAAATCACCATATTTTGTCGGATTAAACTACCAATTAGTTTCGGGGTACAAACTCTCCTTTCGTTACTTACCGAATTTTAATTATTCTTCTTCAAACGTTTATTTATCAAGTGAGGACACAAAAGAAGTTGTAGAGATCTTGCTTGAGGGAGAAGATTCAGACGGGAAGAGAGATTCGTTCGGTGGACTGGGATTGTTTATGTCGGCCTAAAGAACGTTGCGGGCTTGGGCTAGATCTTATTATTGATGGGCCGGGGGATGCCCAACGACTTGGATAAGGGAAAGAATACAAGTTATGTTCCCTCCAAATTCCTCAGGTGGGGAACATAGAATTGTACTAAAGCATACTAACAATTACGTCCGAAGTGGATGACATGTTAAGATAAGTATGCTACAAAACCATCTAGAGGTTCAGTGGCCGGTTAGAAAACTTTAAAATGGCTATTGCCAACTGAGCATATAAACAAAGAGGAGATGGTGCATCGTGGTGGCACCAAAAAACCCTTTAATGGGAGGCTTTATTGACTTCAGTGTCTTAAAACGTGTGAACAAACAAGACACTTCGAGTAAGAAATCAAGTCCAGAAATAGAATCTGAACATTGTTGATTTACATGGTTCACGAGTGCCTCTACTTTAAGGGGGAAAGATCAAGAAGAGGGTTCCGCTGTATCCAAGAAATAAAAGATTATAATCGCTCAAGACACTCATATTAAATGTGTCCCGACCCTAGATGTACACAGACCCACAAGAATAAATCACAAAAGAAGAGTACTCACATGCTCTCAACTCTCTTAAATGACAGATTTCCTAACTCTCCAAGATTCTCACAAGTTTTTTTTTTTTTTTTTGTAAATAAGTTTTGAAAAAGGATTTCAATAAATTTGGATCGGGACCACGTTAGGATCCCATCGCCCGCCCAAATAGGCCAGGGCGCCGGCTAACGCACTGAGAAACCCAACAGCTACTCGGAACTACCCCATGAGCCTGGCTGGGCCGCTCCTTGACAGAGCGCCCGCGTAGCACCCTAGTTTGTCCTTGCGCAAAAGCGGGCCGTTTCCCTCTTCGATCATTCTACTTTCATAACCCCACAAACACGCCGAGTACCCCAAAATTCAGGAGCTCATGTAGATTCCAGATTAAATGGAAGTCATGTCAAGCCACAATCAACAGAAACACCTTCCGAGAAAAGAAAAGGAGGGACGAGTATGAAAAGAGGTGGGCGCAGGGAAGTAAAGATGATCTTTAGAACTGAACAGCGTATACTTTTATTATGGTCATTGACTCGTTGGTCGGAGGGAAAAGGTCAAAAGGGAAAGCTGTCACCAGAAACGTCAACATGAAAAGCTCCTCCTCTTGACATTGGTAATTTATTTGATCGGTCGATCTAATTGACATTTGTCATTAAGACGCGATTCGTTTGGGTCTCTTTTATGGATCGGTGTGTCATCTCATCCCTCGGGCGCACACGGCTCTTGCTATTTCCAATTGTCATGTTGAAGTCAAACTCTCTAGGCCCCCCGGAGTTTGGCCGAGTGAGGTCAAGCGTTTCATCCAATACCGATACTGCGTCTCAATCGCGACGACTTCACTTAAATTAACTAGTTTATCGAGTCACGCTGGCCGCCCAAAAGGATTTTACAACCTTGGTCAATGCACGCGGACAAGAGAATCACATGCCCTCGGAGAGTTTGATGAAACTGAAAACCCAAAATGCTGCTAAGAACAAGCGAATGGGACATCTACAGAGGTATAATCTGAGAACTAATTAAAGTGCATTATGCGAATTAATAAGATCCGTTGACACCAAAAAATGACCAAACTTAGATTATAATTAACAAGTGATGGACTTAATCAATAATGAAAGAGTTTGGTGAAGATAATTCATCGATGAACTGAATAGTTAGTGATTTAAAGAGAATTAACAACTCTTCGATAACGTTATTGGTAGCAAACATCATTTCTCGAGGAGATCCTTAATTGAGGATAATTATCAAATAGAGATATTTTCAGATATATATCTTCTTGCGGAGATATGTTACTACATAATAGGAGATTGCATAATTTCTTGTAACCACCAATAGAATTAGGAATTCAATTCTATTTTAATAATTATTATACGTAACCGTTGTAGTTATTATCAGCAGAGGATTCTAAATACTCCAATTGTACTCATTCTAAAATTCTCAATGAATCAAAAACTCAACCTTCTCTCAAATTTATTTTTCTCTTTACTTTCTGCAATTTTAATGGCCAGTCGTTATTGCCTCCAGTTGTTACGCATTTGAATTTCTTCTCATTTATTTTCCCGTCCAAAATTATGAAAGGATCCTTTGCCAACATTTGTCAATACATATGATCCGTTCGTATGCTTGGAGAATAATTCATCGTCACTTTTGGTGAAAGAAGATTAGATCAAAAAAATATCAAATCTTAGGCGAATCTTAATCGTACAATCGTTTCATGCGCTACTTGAGGATTGAGGTCCGAATCAAACCGCTTCGACAGGATGTCACCGGTCATGTCTGATTGTCATCGCTCGTCGATTTTGACGGCTCGCGTTGCGTAACGAAATGGCCGGGAAAAAAGTCGCCAATTTGAAAAGGAAAACGTGGGGGCACGCGAACAGAGACCGATCGAAAACGAGAGAAATGTGGACAGTCTTAGTCAGGAAAAGAAGAAAATTTTACGTGGGGAATTAAAAAGGTGTCGGTGTTTGAATTTAATTCGCTGGGGGCGGGTCCCCGAGAGCACGTTGCTACTTGCCAGGGCTAAAGTCGTGGGCCGATCGAAAACGTCGTGAGCCGGAGGAAAATCGATCTCTTCGTTTCGGGAAACGACGCGAAACCATCGGTCCCATTGCCTGAACCATGAAGAGACCGTGTGGTTTCATCATGCAAAAGGCGAGCCGCGTGAGCCCGCTCCGGGTCGATTCGCGTCTGGCTTTGGAGTCCGACCACCCATGTCATGATGTTTCCCTCGACTAGATTATTTGCATCTATATGGAAGCTAATCGATCATGACTTGTGAGTATAGATAGTGAAACCACGACTCTATTTTGGGAAATTATAAAAGACGGGAAAAGTCACAAAAAAATCATAAACCTTTTTCATTCATGTAAATTTAGTAATAAATCTTTTATTTGTGTTATTTAAGTCTAAATATTTTCATTTAGTGCTAATTCAGCCATTCTAGCTAATTTTGGTTGGATCTTTTTGATTGGGTGTTGATCGACTGATGTGACAAGATTGGCACCAACATTAACAATTTTTAATAGTATTTTAATATTCTTTTTCTTTTTCTTTTTCTTTTTCCAATCGATCGCTGGAGTTCGGTAACCGGCCAAAGACAACAGCCGGCAAGGTCGACTCGCTAAAGGCCAGGAGGCCTACTCGCATTGGGCAACAAGACTTGACCCTCACCATCGGCCTAGATGGCCTGGCCTCACCCATGGTCGACAGGGCTTAACTTTCACCCAGAGCAAGCCTCACTGCCCAACATGAGTAGGCCTCACAACCTTTGGTGAGGGCTCGAGGATAGCTAGTAGCCGGTAAGGTCGACCTCAACCTCACCTACCATCGCCTCTTGCCAGTCACCGAGGTCCGACAACCGACTAGAGGAAGGAGGAGGAGAAGGAAAAAAAATTAAAATTAAAATTAAAATAAATAATTCAAAAAAATTAAAATATTATTAAATATTGTTAACGTCGCCCAACCTAGGTAGATCAATAAAATTTGACCAAAATTAGTTGGAATGACTGAATTGACAACAAATCAAAAAGTTTAGAACTAAATTGACATAATTAAAAAATGTTTATTTTTATTATTTTTTTAATACTTTTCCCTATACAAGACAATATTTTTTTTCAAAGGTTTTATTCAAGGACTTTGGTGTAAGTCGCTTCACCGTCTGGTTGACAGCAACTATATAAAAATAACTTTGAAATAAAGATGGATATTTTCTTGTCAATTCTCTAAAGTCTTCGGGGGCATAATGTCTAATGAAAGCAATGTCCGCCTACTTCATTGATGGGAAGAAACTCTATCCACCTGCTTTTATAATTAGCGAATTACAAGAGCATATATACCTCTTGCACGTTAACTTATTTGGAGAAATAATCAAATCGAAATCTAATGCTGCATTTAAATACTCTTTATATATATTTGATCTCATTCCACTTATCAACTTAAACTTTGACTTTTTATTATATAACAATCCATGCGTTCGACCTCCAACCCCCTCTCTCTTTTCTTCTGTGTGCACACCTCTTCCGATCACTAACCTTATCACCATCTTGTCGTCGTCACCCATCATCAACATTAGCACTCGATCCTCAGTATCCATCAATGTCTCCCCCACATTGGCACGCAAGGGCCTCAAGCTATGGGGCTCAACCTCCGATGGACCATTTGTGGAGAGTGACAATAAGAATTTTGTTAATAGTTTTTTCAATATGGTCATTGTTAACAAATATCCCATAGGCAATCATTAAACAATTGAGCATTAAAATTTTGTAGCGTTTGGACACTAGAGTCGTGTCTAATTGAAAACATTTTTTTTTATCTTGTATGCTTAGCAGGTGCCTTGTATACTTGTGTAAAACGCTCATCTATGCTGGGAATTCCGTCGAGAAGGAATTATTAATTAGCTGGGAGGAGGATCAGAGTTACCTCCAACGCGGCCACTCGTAACCCTAGAGCCCTCGAACCTCAAATTTAAAACGAAGCTATGGTAGGCTCCTATAATTACCGTCGGCACAATCCACAGTAGATCCTAGTAACAGTCTACGGAGGCTGCGGGATTGACGTGGGATGTTGCTCCTGTCGCTGTTCTAGCACAGCGGTACAGACCATCCCAACTAATCCTCCACTTCCCTCCCCCGCAATATTGCGCGCCAGCGTGGAATATTGCTTGCTTTGCTGACGTGTCGCTCGACAGGGACAGCCTACGTGTCGCACTTCAAGCCCCTCAATTTCCTTTTTTTCTGGAGGGAAGCCCTCCAATGTGCGGCTTTTTTCGTGAAGAAATTGGGTGAGTCTATAGTTCCCATCATCCTTTGATCAAAAAGGAAAAACTCAGATTCATGCGTATTGAAATTTGTCAAGAGGGTTGAGATTTATTACATTTCAATTCAACAGTGAACCATTATAGAGGTGTCGTGCTGCTTTGGAATTGTAGAATTACCGAAGAAATTATACATGAGAGAAATTAGGGTGAATTTGAAGAATAATAGAGGTAATAAAATTCTTCTGTCAAATTAAATTGTATGTTTGTTGTTTCTATTATCTATAGCATTTGCTATCGCAATTTTAGTTAGCAATGATTAAAATACATCATGCTTGAGCAACATGTATATGGATTTCAACATGCAAAAACTAGCCATTCTTTTGCAATCTATGTAGAAAAGTGAAATTATTTTTTTGGAAACAAAAAGATAAGTATTTTTTAATTAAGGTAGCCTTTTTTTAGTATCATATTATTTATAAACAAAAATTGATTGCATCATAAATTGTCCGCTATTTTCCTAACCTTTTTGTTCTTAGTTGAATCATTTTTAAGGTTGAAATACATGAGAGTAGGAAAAAGATAGCATTTCGATCCTAAACTTATTGTACGGATTTTGATATATTATTAAACCTTTCAATTATTCTAATTTAAACCTAAACATTTGTGTGAAATTTTAATGTAGCGCTTTTCGTCAATTTTCACATGAAATTACTGATACAACGGTCCAGTCATCCCATGTCACCCTATGTGACACGATTGATGATCCAATGTGAATAAACTTAAGTAAAACGACGTCGTTTTGCAAAATATTTTCATATTTTTTTATTTTATTTCCATTGAGAATGAAGACGAAAGCGGAAGCAACATTCAAAGACTAATTTTTTTCTTTCTGAGAAACTCTCACATGCAATTATCAAGAGACATAGAATTGTTCTTTTATTAAATGAAGCGACGTCCATATACTCTGTAAGAGCTTATAGGTATAAGTATGTCCGGCAGCTGCCAATACTATCCACCAAACTCACACTAATAAACCAACTTTACTCAATAAACTTCTCTTTTAAATGCAAAACAAGATTCGAAGCGCTTTGTCATGCAGGGAAGGCATTGTCCGTGCAATCATTTCTGTCAAATTCCGAGGAGAATATAATTAAATGAAAAGCATCCGTAATTAATCCGTAATTCCCAAAAACAAAAATAGACCGCATTTGGAAAATTCATAAAAAGAAATAATAATAAAATGGCTGCTGAGTGACAAGGCTTGAGAGGATGAGGGTCACTTGTACGGCGTCGCCTAGAAGAGAAGCGTGCCCTGAATGTCAGCCAACTTGCGCACCAAAGAGAAAAATGATTGGAGCTCAGCATAAGATAGATTCGCTTTATTTGAATAATCCCAATGGCAACTGGCCATGTAAAGATATTGCTACAGCTTCCAAAAAAGAGCTCATGATGCCATATCATGGCTCCTCAACAAATAAAAAACATATGGCCGAATAATGTTACATAGGCATTAACATCCCATGACGTCAACTACTTGTTAAAGTCATTGTATAAGTTAGATCATCTTAACATAAAAGCGAAAATGACACAAACAGTCCATAAACTTCTACTTAATGTGCAATATTGTCCTTAGACTTTTAATTTGTTTAATTTTTTTTAGTAAGGTAAGTAACATATTGAATTTAAACTACAAACTAGACAATAGAGGGTTCTCGGCACCAAAAAACTTACACTTATAAAGACAAACATGTCAAAACGAGTGGAAGGGTGTCGAGAGAAAATGAGAACAACAAAAGCCAACCTACGGTAGCCAAATAGCCACCCAGCATTAACTAGCAGCCAAACAGTGGCATCAAACAGGAAGGAACAAGGACAAGGAGTCTAGACAGCAAACTACGACAACCCACAAGACGGTCCAGCAGCAAAGCAGCATCAATGTCCGAGGAACCAGATCTAGTCCCCAGAGTCAATGAGCCTTCCAACTCGCAATAGTAGCACCTCGGAAGAGAAAAGGCTGTTAATTTGTTTAATTTGGTCTATGAATTATCAATAAATGTCCAACCTAGTTCATGACTATTTGAAAATTGATTAATTTCGTCATTCCGTTAGTTAAAGTTAACGGAATTGACTTACATGCCTTTTAGTCTCTTAAATATAAAATAAAAAAGGATATGTGAAATATCTACATGGAAATTACCTTTAAAGCATGTCAAATTGTGGCCACCATCCAAAAAAGAGATACAGACCACTTATTCTCTTTGTTTTTGTGATCAGTGTTCTCATCTCTAGCTGATCCCTAATTTGTTTTTCTTTTTTAAGATATATATTGTCATAATTCTAGTAATATAACTTAGTTCCACGTCATCAATTAATATTCAACATATCACTTAACGGTTTGAACAAACGGAATGATTAGATTGAACATTTGTTAATAGTTTTGAGATCAAATTGAGTAAATCAAAAGTTCATGGACCATTTGCAATATTTTTCCTAATATAAATCCTGCGCTTATTTAGATGCCCGCTTGATTTTTTGTCGTGCCATATCTGCCGTGGTCCAAAGGACTCGAACCGGCTTTTGTTTCGAGAGAGGCAAGGAATCGGCTAAGAAGCTAGCACAAGATTGAACCCCACCGAAATAAAACGATGCCCAACCGCTACTATTTCAACTGGTATTAAATGCAGAGAGGAGAGAGAGAGAGGGGCGCCGCGGAGAGATCAACATGTCAAGCGAGGACGGCCCTACTCCTGCCGGGCCTCCGGACTACACATCACCAATCCCTGCTCGCCAGCCGCCCAACACCATCCCCCCCGTCACTGAAATTCCCGGCGATGGCCCGAACGCGAGGATCGCGAGATCCACACGGTTCATGTGGGGGATGCGGATCGGCTGGATCGTGGAGAAGAAGTTACGGCCGATCTCTGCATTAAATGGCCGATGCATCGGACGCCGTAGCTCAGCCTCCGCCCAGCCTGAAAACGTGCGGGGGTTTTTGCGGGTACATCGCTCGTCATGTGACTTGACTGCTCGGGTTTTGCTCCAAACATAAAGAGAATCGACACCTCTCTCTCTCTTCCTTCCCACTGCTTTAATGGCTTTTCCGTTGTAACACATGGTTTTCTCCGTTTGGTCACGAATGGTTTCGGAGCGCCCGAAGATCCCGACTTCAAAGGGTTGACTTCTAGCAGGATGCGTTGAACTTGAACGTGAGATCGTGTAAATCTCATTAAAAAAGAAAAAAAAAAAGCGGAAAAGTTCTAGCATGGGAGATATCAACGCATATTTATATGACAATTTTTAAAAGATTCGTGTCATTCACCCGATGCGGAAATATATATATAAGACGTACTAGGCCCTTGATAAACGAATCAAATCAACTGCGTTTTTCTTTTCTTTTCTTTTTCTTCAGTAAAGCGATAATTTTAAGATTGAGAGGAACGAATTGATTAGTAAAAGAGTAAGAACAGAGCCAGGTGGTGTGGGTCCCACTCCAAATTCCCCTATAATTTAGATCTGTCGGTGAGATGAAAGCGAAACAAGGCCACACGACGAGGTCCAACCCGTAATAACGCTCGTCCCCCAAGGTCAAATCACAGCCCTCGACAGCTTCTCCCAATTGCAAGTGCACCGCGCCCCACTCCCAACGTTTGCACATTTGCATTTTTTTTTTTTATATTTCCTTTTATATATATATATATATTTTATAAAAAGTATACGAAAAATTCTAAAGCTTATGAAAAGAATATATTTGGATCGTAAAACTTTCAGAAAGCATAATTAAGTACACAAACTTTAAAATTAGTGATGTGAGATTTTGTAGGATCACAACTAAGTGTTCTAAAACTTTTTAAATTATTAGATAAATGTATGATTTAATATATAATTATTCCCACACTCCTCTTCACGTTTAATTTGGTCTCTCTTTTGCCAAACTAAGTGTGAACATTAATTGAAAAGTAAATGGGATCCGAAAAGATTTGAACTCAAGACCTCTAATTCTAATACCATGAGAGAATTTTGGAATCACAATCAATTATTCTAAAAGCTTGAACTGTTAGATTAATACATGGTTTATTATTAACATTTGCGATCTAAAAATTTAAGCTACATATAATTAATGAAATAATCTAATTGCAATAACTTGACAAATTTTAGTAGTTGATTGCATTCTTTTGAAAATTTGAGGGCCTAATTATACTCTATTGATAAGTTTTAGAACTTGATTATATTTCTTGATAATTTTATTATTTAATTACACTCTCGCGACAAGTTTTAAAACTTTTAACATATTTATCCATTTTTCTTTTCTTCATTATTTATTATAAGTCGATTTCATCATCCAACTTTCGAGCGCCAATTATGCTCAATACGAAATTAATTCAATTACTTGGATTTTTTTGACTTTTGCCCTGCCTCTTGCAGGGTGTGGGAGTCGAAACCCACTCCTTAAACTGACGCGTCCCCACCCCATCCTCCCTGAGAAGGTGGGGATTTGAACCCTTCACCTCCCCCTTCCATGTTGGAAGGGTGGCCACTGGGGCAATTACTTGGATATTGATTAGACACAATAATAGAGTTGATAGCATATTAAAAAAAAAATGGCGAAACTCTCGTTATCCACCGTTAAATAGGAATCGATACAATAACAACGACAAAAAGTAATAAATAATTGCGGACGCTGCATTATTATTTTCCCGCGGCATCGTACGCGGCTTCACCTTTTGGCTTTTTCATTCTCTCTCTCTCTCAAAATGGAATCAGTGGTAACTGTGGGATGGCAGCGAATATAAAACAGCTCGTGATCTTCATGCTCCATCCTCCCTCCTCCTCCCTCCTCCTCTGCGGTTATCATCTCTTTCTCTCCCGGAGTCGGTCGATCCCCTCAATCATTTCCGCCATTAAAGTCCTCTTCCCCCTCGCTCCTCCGCCTCGAGACCCATCGGGACAGGTCAACATTCCGTCCATCGCGAGTACTACTTCCTTTCTTTTCCCACCTCGGTGCTGTCGGGGAATTCAATGCGCCGGGAGGGAGAATTCCCTTTCCGACTCGGTTTCTCATCCCGCTCACGTACCGCCTCTCTCCTTTTCTTTTTTTTTTTTTTTTTTTTTTTTGCTTTTTCCCCACTTGCAGGATCTTTGGTACTCGGAGGGGACGCTCCGGCTTCCAATGAGGGTAGATCTCGCGCCCTCCGCGCCCGCCTGACACGACGCTGCTCTCCGAGCGCAGATGGTTTGTTCGGTTTCGGAGGAGAGTGCAGACTGCGCCGTGGTGAGACGAGCGAGTGGTAGCGGCGGGGAGCGGGAGCGGGAGCATGAAGTTCTACATATCCGCGGCGGGGGCCACGGGGCTTAAGAAGCTGACCATATCCGGCGGCGGCGGTGGTGGCGGCGGGGGGAAGGGGTCGCCGTCGACCGCTGCGGCAGCTCCGGCGAATCCGGCCGGCCGTCGGATCTCGAGCCGCGCGGTGCTGCCGGCGGTGCTGGTGCTCAGCCTCGCCCTGCCGTTCCTGTTCGTCAGGGTCGCGTTCCTGGCGCTGGAATCGGCTGCCGCTTGCTCTTCCTCCTCCAACGGTATCCTCTCTCCCCCCCCCATCGAATCTCCGTTTCGGTTTGCTGCGTTTTCCTTCGATCGAAATTTCCGATATTCGAGATGCGATTCCGCGAGAGAAGAGAATCGAATAAGGGCCGTTTCGTGTGAGCTTATCAGTTCGTATCGAGCAACTGCGCCCGTACTGTGCGATCGCGGGTTCGCGACCGTGTTCACGCGTCTGTTCACGAAGTGAATGCTTAAGTTAGCAATGATTCGTCGCCGGCGGCTGCTCCGATCGCCGGCGTTTCATCTGGAGAACTTTTTTCCGGTTAAAATATCGGCAGTTGTAACCTCCGGCGACTGGGACTGTTTTCTGATGGTCTCTCTCTCTCTCTCGCTTTCTGTGCAGATTGCTTTGGCTGGAGGTTTTTCGGCGTGAATGACGCGGCTCTGGTAAGCATCACTCTCAAACCATTCCCCTTTCCGCTTTCAATTTTCGACTCTTTAATCCGTTGTATCCGGGGGCTGTGTGGGAATCGCATCGTGTAGTAAAAACCCCACATGTAATGACATTTTCGACCGTCCCAATACCCCCGGTCAAGTCGATAAACTGCGCTAGAGATGTGAATTCCGAATTAGGTCGTAGCAAGAATCCGAACGAGGCTAGTTGCCGAAGCTTCACGCTCTAATGGTGAACGCGCTCCGTGGCTTTCTCTTAGTAAGATCTTAGCTTTCTTCTCTTATGAAATTACTTCACGATTAAGACCGGTCTTCAGTTGTTTTTATGTTCTTGTGGTCGAGGCACGTCGTCTCAGACGTGCCTCGACCGCCAAAAATCAACTCTCCCTCCGTCCCTCGCGGGTCATCGAAAGTACAATTCTTATCCCATTTCCATCTGGGGTCCTTTGCGCTTCCCCCATTGATGGGGGGACGAGTCGCAGTTTCCGGTCCTGATTGTATGGTTGATCTTATCAGTGGCCGATGGATGGGAGTCTCGTTTCAACTGTTGACCCGTGTCAAACCTTTGACATTTCTTTTTATCGAATTCTCGTGTCGAGGAATTTTATGCGTGTCGGGTTTGGTGAATCCAGCCGACCTTTTCTCTCTCTCTCTTTTCTACTGCAGATCCTGTGAGCGGTTAAGACTGCCTCGATCTTCCCCCAATTATGCATTCTTGTTTCCTTCTGAGGGCACGCCGGTCTTTTCACCACTCGGTCGCTCTTTCCCCGCTTCTTGGGTTAGCCCGATTAGACCTGTCGTTATTTTGGTTCGGTTCGGCCCAAGATCACACGTCGTCGTTTGATGTTAGTTCAAATTTGCACATACATGGCACGAGATGACGGATGGGGATTTCGTCGAGCCACATGGTTTGCAATGGGCGGATGTGATGCTGCCGATGCCCGTTATTATTGAGGATTAAGCACCCTTTCGAAAAGGTGAATGGACGGTTTCTGGGGGACCCGGAGACGGGGATGGCCCCGTTTGTCTCGTTGTCTGGTTAATTGTTGGAACATGTGCGGGACGAACATGATTAAAAGGTTTAATCTTGAAATTGTCCAGGCGAGACGATGCTCGCTCGCGAACAGTCCAGGGATAAGCGCACTTTCAGGAGCTGTCGGCGCATCGCACAAGAGGCCAGTTGCCTTGCGATAGTTCGCGACCCCCCATCGTTGTCCTCCACTCAATCGAAAATCAATATTCATTGGAATAAAATAAGGCTGAATAATTTGCGGGAACCATTTTCGCCGTTTTATCTTTTTTCTCCTCCGCCGAAGTAAAAGAAAAAAATAATCATATTTGGTAAAAAAAATTTAACTTTAGAAGATTATGTTATGCCATGGATGATATGACGGATGAAGAAAACTCGAAAAAGTGGCTCTTCGATTCCTATGGTGATTGGAAAGGCAACTGTAGCTACTAGCTATGGAAGTAAATGGGTCGTGCCTTTATGTCGAATTAGCTTGTAGTGATCACCCAGCCTTTTGTGGCTTATTTTGTCCGTTTTTGGGGTCCGCACGTCAACGCGGTATTTTGCATGTTCCGAGGCCACGTCGCTGATGAACGTGGTGGGGTTGTTGTGGGGCTGTGGGTGCAGCTCAGGGAGGAGCTGACGAGAGCGCTGCTGGAGGCGAAGGAGAGCAACGTGAACGGGCAGGGGACGGAGGGTTCATCGCTGGAGTCGTTCGATGAGCTGGTGAAGGAGATGACGTCCCGCAGGCCCGACATCAAGGAATTCGCTTTCAAGACCAAAGCCATGGTGAGTGTGCGCGAACCGCGCTTCTTTCAGTCTTCTTTCAAAAAATGTGTGTTTGTTGTGGGTTGTTGGTTTGTTTTGTATCGCGTTGTTTGGCAGATGTCTTTCGTGGGTCGATAGATTTTCTCAGAAAAAATCACGAGATGGTCAGTTATTAATTGTTTGTTGAAGACAAAATTCGTACTAGCGGTCTTCATCCACAACTGGTTCACGTGATGAGACTCAAAGTCCGTTCACTCATTGCCTATAAGGCCAGGGTAAGACTCGGAGACTTTTGATGGTCTTGTCTGCTGTGCTGTCGAATGGCCCTGTTTGCTTTTCTTGAATATCATCAAATAATTGATGTTGGCACCCCATCACACCGCACTTTGAAGCACGATTTTAAGTTAATTTGGACAGCAACCTCAAGGGGCCACCGTAATGTTGGTTAAGATGTAACACCAAATTGCGCCTTGAAAAGTATGGTCAAAGTGTGAGTTCTACCAAAGGCGACCCCGGGGCAGGGACGTCCTTCTCCTGCTTAGTGGATTTTCAATCTGTTAAATTATGCTTAAAGTAAATGGAAACTGGACTAGTTGTTCTCATGTGCAATTTGCGAATCCCTGTGGTTAGGATGTTCTGAAGTGTCATATTCAAATTTAAATCTACCTATAACTGTACCAGTTGCGTTTCATCAACCCACCTATAATCTTGGATTTTGCATTAAATGCTAGCACCCTTTGAAGGCAAAAATGAATGATCTCATATTTGTTCATATAGTTCTACGATCCTCTTGCTCTGAATTGTACTGATCAGTTTGCACAGCACAGAAGCATGAAGAAGCAGCTACGTTGTTAATATAAAAGAAGGTTGGAAGACTTTCAGGGCTGCAATATTTGCTGGAGTCTTTTTCCATTTTCACGACTTTATTAATCAAGGGGTATTGCGCACCAGACAATGGATAGTGAGACTTGTCCTTGCTCCTTGTTTATTGCTTGCCGGCGGTAGTTGCATGCTGAAATTTGTAGTTGTGACCAGACTGGATAATGGGTGGAATCTCCTCGGTGAACTCTATAGTCTGAACAACCTCTAGAATCATGTAGTCTTGATGAGGGTTCTAAAGTCAACTTGTTTTACCATTAACTGGAAGATGCATAATGGGAATATTGGAGCCCTGAAAATTCCTTCCATAGTGCTCAACCTGTACTTCAAGGATTATTCACTTAAGATATAACCTATTCAAATATTGAACACTGTTTCCTGCTGCTGCTGGTGATACTGATACTGGTACTAGTTAAATCTCTAACAGTGTGTGACTTTTCAAAATTTTGATGCTTTTATATTTTGCTTACCAAGGGAGGAAGGACATTTTTAGCTTAAGTTCTTCACAATAAGTACAGGACACAATATGGGCTTGTATTCTACTGTATCAACCTCTTTCCATTGTTAAAGAGAGTGAAAACATGGATAAAAAGTAAGGTGTTTGCTTTCTGGTGATAGAACAAACACAATATGGAGGATACATAGAGATGTTTTTTGCTTCAGGTCATAATATTCTTGCTCTTTTGCAGCTAACAAGGATGGAGCGGAAGGTTCATTCCGCCAAACAGCAGGAGTCAATTTATTGGCACTTAGCATCACACGGTATACCAAAAGGTCTTCATTGCCTTTGCCTGAAACTGGCTGAAGAATATGCAGTCAATGCTATTGCTCGGTCTCGTCTACCTCCACCTCAATATGTTCCTCACCTTGCTGATCCTCACTTACATCATGTTGTCCTCATGACTGACAATGTGCTTGCTGCTTCAGTTGTGATCTCTTCAACTGTGCAAAACTCAGCTAAACCTGAAAAATTGGTATTTCACGTGGTCACTGATAAGAAAACATATACTGCTATGCATGCCTGGTTTGCCATAAATCCAATCAGGTTAGCTGTGGTTGAAGTTAAGGGACTGCACCAATATGATTGGTCTCAGGAAGTCAACACTCACGTCAAGGAGATGATAGATTTTCATCGTCTTTTATGGAGACGCTTCTACAGGAATCTGAGAGGAGAGGATTTAGATGAAGCAAAAGAAAAATATGTTGAGGCTCTCAGTCCCAGCAACCTTTCCCTCTTGAATCATCTCCGCGTTTTCATTCCCGAGGTAATTCTTTAAATAGAGAGTCTGCTGCCCTAGTGGATGGCACGTAACTGTGAACTTAGTATTTGATCGTTGAGCTGATTTCCACGGTCACAGCTGTTTCCAGATCTAAACAAGGTGGTGTTCTTGGACGATGATCTCATAGTTCAACGTGACTTATCTCCACTCTGGGAACTAAATCTCGAAGGCAAAGGTGTTGGTGCAGTTGTTAATTCATGGTGCGGAGATGACTGCTGCCCAGGAAGACAGTACAAGGATTACTTGAATTTTTCACACCCTACTATCTCATCCAACTTTGATTCGGATCGTTGTGCATGGTTGTATGGGCTTAATGTTTTCGATCTGGAAGCCTGGAGGAGGAGTGACCTCACAAGAAATTACCTAAACTGGCTAAAAAAGGTGGGCAGCCTCTTTGTTTCATAGTTGTCAAGTTATTGCTGTGCTGATTCCGTAATATCGATCTCCCTCTCTTGGATGCACAGATGCACTAAATATGACATCTTTGCTGTAGCGTTCCGGTTTTTCTTTATCCAAGTGTGGTAGCATTCGGTTCCCGAAGACGAATTCTTTTTTTAGAGCACAGCGCACTTCCTTTTTCAGTATCATTTATGTTTTTCTTTGCCTAAAGCCTTTTGCCATATTTTCCCATGCACAGAGCCTCAATTCGGGATTGGAACTATGGATTCCTGGAGTTCTTCCACCAGCCTTGATAGCTTTTGATGGTCATGTGCATCCAATTGATCCTTCATGGCACCTGGCCGGATTGGGGCATCGGTTCCCGGACACTCAGGGAAGGCTAGTGGAAGATGCTGCAGTTATACATTTCAGTGGCCCTGCGAAGCCATGGTTGGAAATCGGATCGTCCGAGGTACGGAGCTTATGGTACAGGCATTTAAATCCCTCAAATAAGTTTATTAGAAAATGTAGGATAACCGGTTGAAGAGGACAAAGATGTCTTTCGGCCCTTTTTGTCTGGACACTAGAACAGGTATAAGGAAGGGTAACAGAGGGAAGAAGGTATTGCCTTCAGTCTCTGCCTCCTGCACAGCTCTGCCCTAGGCAGTATTACAGAATATCTTGTCTATAATAGAGAGAGAAAAAGGATGAAGATATATTGTCCTAGGTATATATACCATAGTCAGGTTCAGCCCCTCGGTGTATCCAGAATTATGCAAATCTTCGACATTTATGTAAAGTAGTCTGGTTAGATGGAATAGATTTTGTTCAATAAGTGTTAGAAATGATCTGTAATGCCTACAAAGAGGGGATTACATTCTCTCTTTGTCGGTGATTCAGCTTCCCTTTCTTGCCTTTACCTTTCTAAGAAGTAACTTGCATCGGAAGTAATACTTGAAAGCCGCGATGCTTCCCCCAGTTTAGGACATAAATTAGTCTCAGGGAGCTCCTTTTGGACTCAAGAAGGGGATAAAGAGAGAGAGACCATTGCCTGCCTGGAGGGATGATGCCACGATGATTCAGAGCGGATGTGATGTATAAACGAAATTGTTGTATCGGTATGGTAGCATATAGTGAAAATCTCTCGGTTTCTTGATTGTCGAAAGATAATGGTATCAAAATTCAAGATCAGTTGCTTTGAGCCATATGGGTTTTCTTGGAAAGAGAGTGGAAAAGCTTTCGTTTATTGGAACAACTGCAGTCCCTCGAAGAGCTCCCTTGTTTCGATGCCTACCAATCTCGCTAATACTGTCCATGCCCGCAAAAGTACAACAGCAGGAAATGAAGATTGATTTTGCGTGGGTTTATCCAGAATTGGTGAGTTCGTAATCTGGAAAAGAAAGGAAATGTAATGCCCATGATTAATTTTGCAGCTATACATCTGCTCAAACATTTTCACACCGTTTAAATACGAGATTATAATATGTTTTATATAGATGTAGTCTCTCTTTACCCAAAAAAATCAAAATTTAGAGAACGTTTATTGATTTCCATTCAGTTGGTCATCCTCCACTTTGCAATCGACTGATGTTGATTTCCAAGACTACTCACCGGTGAGAAACAATCGCCATTCGAATGCGATAGATCAATGAGACAAGCTGTCATCGACTTGTAAACATTCCTCGACATATAAGAATCCTTTTCTTCCGAACACATGCATGTGTACGATGCATGCATGCAAGGTTATGGTCAAATGCACCCGAAATAAGTGACGACAATCGTTCAAGAGTTGAAGATGATGCTGTCTTTTTTACTTTTCATTTAAAAATGTTACGTCAGTATTTTTCGTTAGACAAATTGACGATGTTAACAAAAACACTTAATTACATCACTTTGATAAATTTTTAGATTTGATTGAATTTTTTTAAAAAATTTAAAATTTAATTGTACTTTCGCGATAAGTTTAATGACTTGTAATACACATTTCCTTTCTTTCTTTGTTTCAAGTCACCAGAGATAATCTTTTTCTAGTCACGTAGTGACTAGTAATCTACAGAATATGGAGAAAAAAAGGTGTACCAAAAAGCGAAAAGTCACGAGAATGCATTCACAACGCAAGCTACGTATCGAGCAAAACTTGTCTATGAAAGTTACGAAGGCAATCTATATATATGAAAATGACTAGTGCATGTGATCTTGACGCATGGGGAAACGACTTTAGGTTCGCAAAAGCTAATGCTTTTTCTAGAACTATTTTTCTTGTGGCTGGTCTTAAAATTTATTCTTTTCATTCTAAGGACACAAAAATCCGAGAACAGTGTCGATAGAAATCACATTTCAAATCGATGCCGATGAACGTGGGCTGTGTTTAAAGTAAAAAAAGAGGAGAGAGATTAGAGATTGTGTGACATGTGGACAGAATGGTGTGGCCGAGGGACTGCTTTTTGGAGAAACTGAGGATGTTTCTCTCTCTTTCTTTCCTTCATGTGAGATCAGGGAAAAGTAAAAGGACCAACGCCAAAAAGAAGGACGATTTCATTTGATGCGCTTCAGTACTGTGTATGTACTGTTGAGAAAATCCCAGAAGCAGCCGTCCTTGTCGTGCATGCCCGTGGATGAACATTGAGCACGCAAAAAGACGAAGCAGATAGCACGATGATGACTGCACAGCGACCAAGTCCAGCCACGCAGCTGGCTTGAGAGATGGGATTAGGAAGTATGGCCAATTTGACAAGAGATGCCTGTCGTTTTCCATGGCCTAAATCAAGCAGACGTTGCACTTGCAAATATACGCCAAATCTATAGATTCGCACTTCGATTCTTTTGACCATTTTGGTTGTTCTTTTTTGTAATTTGGGTACGAAAGACGCTTGAGATTAAGAAGATCACGGAGCTGAAAACTCACAGCGCACAAAAACGGACGATCAAATAAAAAAAAGCTAAAGACAATTAGTTTCTACCTCTTAGGAATAACACACGTATTTTTGAAAAATAACCAGAGCAAACAACCTACATAAGCGTAATATAATAACAAAATAACAAAATTAGAATAACAAACGAAAAAATTTATTATTAAAATTCGCCGAAACCAGGGTTACGTCTCCTAGCATAAGCACTCTGTGAATTCGCTGGATTTCAAAGAAAGCGAAAATATAATGATAATCCTCTCTCACAATTAGGGCAAAAGAGATTAAGAATTGCCAAAAAAAAAAAAAAAACTCACTTTTGCTGTTCTCTTTTTCTTTTCACTCTTTTTTCTTTTTCAGCCCATTGATAGCTAACATCTTATAATTGATATAAAGTGCAACTTTTAACCTAAAAGCAAAATCAATGAAGAAGACAAAAAAGTCCTTAAAAAAATTTGGCTTCAGTCGCCAATACTACCTAGATTATCAAATTCAGTACATGTTCTATATTATTAGTAAGCTTCTAGATTTTATAAATTTGACATGTATTGCCCGCTTTGCAAACAAGACCTTGCTTACTCCGTTCATCAAGTTCTCACATTTTACAATTTTCATCACCCATAATGGTTCATTTGAATATCTTCTACATCTGGAGATTCAAACCTCATATATGAGTGTTTGGATAAGTTATGTTAATCTCGAACAAATTATGTTAATTAAACAAAATATTTAGCTTAATCGATGGTTACCAAATCAGAGATCTATGGATGTAATCGGATGGTTCAAACTAGAACGATGGATGCAACTTTCACTGGTCCTTTCTTGCGTAACAGTAAGGAAGGCCTTCAGAAAAAGCATTTGACGTAGAACGGGAAAAGGAAAAAGAACTCCAAACTTCAGATGAATCCTAGGACAAGAATACTTCGAGGCTTGCCTTTCCCAAACTCTCCATTTACGTTGCAGGAAGAGGGGTTTTCTGCGTATATTCTTCTTGTAGAACGAAAGGAAACCCTAAACTTTTGACGAAATTAATCGCTAACATGACAAAACAAATGGCATAACGCAACAAAAAAAGTAAAGATACAATCTTTTGGAATCCTTCCTACGCACGTTTGCATGCATGTGTGGATTTAATTTATTTTTGTTTTCGTTTGGTCTACATGTTTGATCTTACTTCTTGTTGGAGGAAGGAAGACTTCTTGCCCACACACTAAAATTCATTCTTTTCTTCATGCCGTCAACCCCTTGTTGTCTTATAAACTCGGCACGTCTGATTCTCCGCTTCAAATTACTTCTTCCAAGTCTAAAATCTATTCATCGAGACCTTTGTAGAACCGCGCAAGTTCAGCAATCATGGGTGTCATTGGAGTTGTCGCCAGACGCTTGGACGCATTCATCGGGTGCGTAGCTATATCACAGCGCATGTCGTGCATATATTGGGAGATTGCTTTTGTCAAAGTTTTTGTTCTTATCTACATCTACGCGTTTAAGTTATGTTAGCTGGATATGGGATTGGTCAATCAAAATGGACCGATCAATCAGCCTCAGATCCTTGGCGTTTGGTTAGAGGGTTACCTCACCAAGACAAAAATGGTTTCCTACCAATAGGGGCCGTCTATGCTTGTCCGCTAACGTGGCATATGCTACCAAACTACATTTTTTTTTTTTTTTATTTTAACGTGCCGGTATCCGCACACCCTGTCTCCTCAATTTCCCTTTGCATATTTACCTTCTCTAGGACGAGGGAATACCCTTTAAGTGTTTTATGTCTAAACGTTGTCGAGGCTCGCATGATGCCTCAGACGAAGCAATTTAAGGACTCACTTAGGTCCATATATTGGGATATTACTCTTGTCAACGTTTTTGCTCTTATCTATATCTACACGATTAAGTTATATTAGGAGGATGGGATTGGTCATTCAAAAAGAACTTATCAATCAGTCTAGATTTTGTTATAGATATGTATGAAGCACAATACATATACTATTTCCACTGTTTGAGAAAACGTGAAGTATATATGATCTTGTCGGGCAATCTCATGATTGGCAAAATCTGATGCGTTGTTGGTTTTGCAGCAGGCCTGGAGTGATGCTTGTTTTTCCACTGTAAGTTTTGAGTTTACTACATAATACTGTCATTTTGTCATTAAATGTATAATGTCGAAGAAACATGTGAAATCGAGAACACTGATGATAATCAAATGGGGTTGATCGTTGCAGGTATGCATCCATGAGAGCGATTGAGAGCCCTAACCACGTAGATGATCAGCAGTGGCTGACCTACTGGGTCTTATACTCCTTCATAACGCTATTCGAGCTATCATTTTATCAAATTCTAGCTTGGTAATAAATGCATGCATGCCCATGCACGTACCGTTTCGTTCGATTCTCTTTCATGTATTAATTAATCGAGAACCTTGCTGTATCATTCGCCCAAATATCAAGCATGCACGTAATGTTGATCGCGATGTATATATCAGGCTACCCTTCTGGCCGTACTTGAAGCTTTTGTTCTGCATGTGGCTGGTGTTGCCAATCTTCAATGGAGCTGCATATATTTACCAGAATTTCGTGAGGAAGTATGTGAAGATTGGAAATCAGGTGAGCTCAAGTTATTCGGAAAGCCAAAAGAAGATCCTTCTTATGATGAGCCTCGATGCAAGAAAATCCGTCGAGCGGTACATTGAAAAATATGGACCCGATGCTTTTGATCGAGTCATCAAAGCGGTAATTTTTCTTCTTTCTTTTATTCCCATAAACAAGACGCGATCTCTCTTTCTGTAAAAGAGACTTTATCTTCTTGATCTCAAATTTGTCAACATTCGTGCAGGCCGAGAAGGAAGCGAAGAGGCAGAGGGAGATGAGACCTTAGTTCGTTTGTTCCTTCGTTCTAACTTCTTTCTACTTCACGAAAAACTCAAATATATATGTAACCCATATTCACAGTTCTTCGTGTAAGAACATTTGAGAATAGTATATATTCACGTCGAACTCAGTATAAAGATTGTTTTGTGTTTTGTTCGCCACGTCCCTTGTAAATGTAATAACCTATGGTTATAAAACACGATGCTGTTCATAGTTTGGAGCATGCATGCATGTGCATGTAACAACCTGAGGTTATAAAACATGATGCTGTTCTTAAATTGGAGCATGCATGCATGTGCATGTAACAAACGAGAGTGACGAAACCCCAGTACATGCGAATCTTCAAATGAAATTCGAGAAGCAAACCAAACCATTTTTCATTTAATAACATGTTAAGCTCGACATATCATCACGCAACATAACCTCCCGATACTCTGATCAAGTTAAAATAAATTAACCGATCGCATAAACCTAAGGAGGACCACAAGACATGAATAGATAAAATCTAGCAAAGCCAACGAGCTCTAAAAAGCAACCGTAAATACAAGGTTCTTACTTCATCTTAACCCTGGTGGCAAACACGAGTTCTTCCAGAATTCAAGCACTCGAGGAAACAATCCGAAAAATACTGATACGGAAATCTAGAGTTGCAGAAGTTAATTGACGTGGCACCAAAAACACTTGCTACAATCACATTAGAGAAACTAAAGGAATAATTAACCAGCCTCTCGAATTGGCTTTCACACCACCCCGAAATGCTTGCCAAAAATCACCTGGAAACCGAGGAGCAGTGATATTACACATCTTCGAAGTCACCCATTAAAGGGTAATAGTAGCCGTGCTTCCTCAATTCCTCCTCAATCACTCGAACAGCAATGGCATGGAATAGGAGAATTAGCAATTACGAAGCACGGCCTTCATATTCTGTTGGAGTAGAAGAACCTCGCCCACTAAAACTCGTATATCTTTGCCGACTTCACTTGAGATTCCGGAACCATAGTGACTCCAGCAAAAGGGATTGTTGAATGAATGGGGATGGAGTTATCGCGGTCCATGTTCTTGCTCGGTTTCAGAATATGCTTTGCTCCAGCGCTCAGTTTTGTTGGACCTGGTTTGGCAGCTTCAGTCGGTTTAAACGACAGACCACCAGGCAAACTTATTAACCCATTCTTCTGAAACCCATCCTGAAGACATACCGTGCTGCATGCTCTTTCCCCGTTTGAGTCAAGCTCAAGTGATGGCTTCTCTCTCGATATTGGTAGTTCCACTCCATGTCTCTGCAGTTTTAAGTTTGGCTTGTCATGCTTCTGGAGATCATCCACTCTGACAGCAGGCCTCTTCTTGGGTTTCTTACAAAAACTAGGAATTTTAACACCGAAAGACTTTGACCTTGTGCCATCTCCTAAATCAGTTCTGTTTCTATAGCTCATGCTAACAGCAGAAGTCGGCTTACTCCGCGGGAGCACAGGCACATATGGTGGGCGTGGGCAAGCTATAGATGACACAACCAGAGGATTGTCCACTTGTGAAGCCATGGTATTGTAGGGAAAAGAAGTAACTGGTGGAAAATGCATATGTGGAGTTGAGAAAAAGTTGTTTCCGGGTGTACCGTAGGAATGAGGAATGCCGCCTTTGTCACAAAATGGTTGACACTGAGGCCTTGGGACACTTTCCCGCTCTGATGCATTTGGTATTGGTCTCCAGAGAGATAGATCCTTAGAGAAGCTCTTCAATTGTGACGGTGTACGCTCTCTAGAGTCTGGGGCTGGACGACTAAAGGTAAACCAAGGAGGTAGTTCCTTATGGGAGCTTGGTAACTGCCACTGCTGTGCTATTTGCTTACGTTCTCTAAAATCTGGACTTACAAAAGGAACAGTTGGAGCTGATATTTTAGGATGAGGTAGAACCTGCTGGTTTTTTAGCTCAGGACCCCTATTCATCTGTTCACAGCTCTGATGAGAAACGGATCGTGAAACAACTTGAGAGTCTGCTCTTAATGTTTCAGCTCCAACCATAAAGGGCTCAGGAAGGTTAGTCAATTGGAAAACCGAAGGAGAAAAAGGGTGGTGACTAAAAGGTCGGTGCTCAAACTTGGGATTTCTTTGTGCTGAAACTTTGCCATCTGGAAGTAATACATCACTTTGCCAGCCAACGCAGGGATTGGAAACCAAGGATTCAGGAGCTTTTTGGGGCAATCTGAGATTAAATGCATTTTGACTGTCAAATGAGGGGTGTAGAGTTCCTTTTGGTGTTCTCAGAGCTGAATATGGAGACCAGTCATGTAAGAAAGGATTATTCTCCGATAAACTGTTTTTCATACTACTTGAAGGATGATGCTCTATTATGATTTGTTTGTCAGTCCAAATTTTCCCATCCTCAGATCCATGTGTCTCCCTGCTGCTTCTACCAACAGCAACATCTTTTCCCATCAGCCTCATCGTCACTGGGGTGGTAGTTGGCGACATATAATCTGCATTTTCCTTGAAGAAAATCATCCCCTTCCCTTTTTGGTTCTCAAAAAGGTCAAACTGTCTGCAAGCATTGACAGGGATGTTTGTCTGGTTTAGGTCTGCATCTAGCACGTAAGCCGAACTGCTATGCCTTTCAGAGTTTTGCCAGAAAACATCAGCTCTGGTCGTGTCTTGAGATTCCATGCCACCTTGGTTGGACAGCAAGAGCAACCTCGAGTTCTCTACAGAAAAATTCTTCATGGGAAACAGGTCCAACTGATCTTTTTCACTCACTCTTTCTACAATACGATTCTCTTTCAATCTTGAATAGTCTCCCGTATTTCTAGAATGAAGGAGACTCTCATTAGGCAAGAAATTTGAGGAACCTGGTATCATTTCCCACTTCTTTACCTGGGTAGGCATAGGACCACTTGGGTTCAGCTGAATCAACTCACCATGTGAATTGAGAGGTAAGCCCAGAAAATCGTCATCCGTAGACTTTCCTGTTAAGGAAATAATTCTTTCGCTCCACTCAGGCAAATGAAACAAGTTACCGCTCAAATTCCTTGGAGGAAGAAAGCATAATGGTTGTTCAAGTACAGCATAGTCAGCTGCATCTTCCACTGTAGACAGTGAAGACATGGAAAGCCTCCCACTCAAACTTTCGTTGATCGCAAAACAAGATGAAGATGATCTTGTAGCCATTGCCATTGGTTTCTTTCCAACAAAATCATGGCCGGGACCATCAAAGCATTTCATCAACTCTGTACCAGAATTTTCAGGCCTAAAAGCACCACTGCCTGCACTAACATTTGAGCATGACGCAGCCCTTCCATTCACTGCCTCTCGGAATGTAGAGTAGTCCACATTTTGGCAGGTCTCATCCACAGCCAACTTCATCTGATCATACATTTTGAGATGCTCATGGGAAACCCTTGCAATTTGCCTTGGTGAATTAGATTCTTCTGAAAGATCCACAATATCCTGACAACTAGCTTGAGGCCTCACATGATTTCTTACATCAGCATGATGACAGGTATCTGGCAATTGTCCTTTTCCAGTAATGGCTTGATCCTCAGTTCCGTCTTTCCCACTATCAGGGAGGATGTCACCAGCTCCCATTACTTGGACCAGATCTCTTCTTCCAATCAACTGACCATGGTCCTCATCTGCAGGAGCATCAAGCACGTACATAAAACAAATTTTCAAAGTTTGGCTCGAGTAAAAATTTAATGGTAAACTATGAAAGGGACTCTTGCCTGTGTAACTTGTAAGCCTGCCAGGCTGTTGAAGAATGGCCTGAGAATTTGATTTTGCTTGGGTCCCTGACTTACCATCCTTAATCAAGAACCTCACATGCTTTTCAACTAGTGCAACCTGAGAATTTACATGGGCACTGCTCTGTCTGTTACAGACTGTAGAATCTTGCCCAGAAGAAGATCTTGCACGTTTTTTGAGAATGCCACGAACAGGATATACTGGTTTCAGGCGCTTGGCAACAGGCTTACATGGTTCCATGGTTTTATGCTTCTTTGGTGAAGATAACGACTTGACACCGGGCTTTTCCTTGTTTACGCTTGCAGCATCGAGTATGTCATTTTTATTCTTCTTGTTGCATAAACAATTTACATTTCTGCTCAAATGGGATGCGATTTTCCGCCTAATCTTTGGACTACTCTCCTGAAACAAATTTTGAAGAACTCAGTTAAATGAGAAAAGAAAGACTTTCCATCTGCAAGAAGTTCAACTCTGGCATCATTTAGTAGAAGAGCTTGGCTACAAAAGATATTCAATTTTTGGCATTAGGTACTGATACTGCATAAGAGTAATTTAGCTTCAACTGATAATAAGCATGCGCCCATATGCACGTGGGATAGAATCTTGCCTAGAAAAAGATCTAAGGAAGCATTGTTGATTTCCAGATTTAAGCATGTGGTATGTGACAAAGCCCAGCACTATAAACAAATCTTCATCAATTGCTAGAGATAAACCTGATGCGTTAATATCCACCCATCACTCCTATTTTGACCAGAAGAAACCACACATTTCTTCCCCTCCTTCCATTATGTGCAATTTTCGAGTTTCTTGGAATATTGGCTGTTAAAGATGAGGACAGTTTCCAGGTTTAAGAAACATAGAAGATGCCACTTCTACGAGGCTGTCCGACAAAATCTCAAACTTAATTTTTAGGCCAACATCCATCAATTTTTCAACAGCAAAGCAATGCCAGAAAGAAATGATCACTCAAAGGCCCTTTGAGCGGGATCAGTTGCTCAAGTACTTGTCCAATTCACGGCATAAGCCATACAACTTATTCTAAGCCTAACTCGTGTTCCTCTAAATTATAACCAAATAAAAAATGCTCATCTCGTGAAGTCTAATTATTAAAGGACAAATGGATGCCAGCAAAAGGAAAGCACTCTCTTTTCATGGCTTTGATAAACCTAGAATGAAAAAGATATAACGTTTCAATGACCTATAAGACTTAATTTTTACAGTTCTGAAGACATGGCTCTCTACATCCTCTTTGAAAAGAGTCTTAACTATGAACATCATGAAGTATGAAAGCTGCAATGGATGCTGCACTACCGTCGTCCATTTAAGAAGTCAAGAAATTATAGCCATACGACTCCCCAAGCTATCATCTGCTCCAACTTTCATCTCCTACCTTAAGTGTCTTTTCTTCATTTCCAAGTGACTCAGATCTCACTGCCAATAATAAAACTCAGAGGACACAGTAAAATGCAATTTCACCTTTCAGCAGTAATCTCCATGTATATAGACTTATTAATAGATGACATTCGCAAGAGGCAATTGGGAGCAAGTTGATGGCGAGGTTTAAGTTATGGCTCAATTGACCAGAATTACCATCTAAAGTTCTTATAGGTGGGCTCAAATAGAAGAATTTGACATTCAACTTGACCATTAGTATAGTTGAGCCCCGACACAGACTTGACTTCTAGGCTGATGCTTGACCATATGTTCTAAACCATAAGAGTGATTTAACCACATATTAAGATTTCCCTGAGTTTCATTTCGTGTCGATTTAAATTTTGATAATAGAGAGTTAAATAAGGTACTCTTGGCCAAATTAACTACTTGTATCTTGCAGGTGATTTTATCAGCACCCTCCAATCAATACTGGCCTTCTGTCAGAACCAAAAGTTTAGGATAGAGTAGATGGTGATTTATAAGTTTATTTGATCAGTGCATTGTTTTCCAGTATATATATTTCCAAAAAGAAAAACTTTTTTTCCCCTTGAAAATGCTATTATAATATAACAGTTAATAAAGATGAAATTCCATCATTGAAGCTCAAATTGGATACAATATCGATAACACTTAGTGACTGAAAAATTTATTAAAAAAAAAAAAAAAAAAAAAAAAAAACCAACACAAGTCAGAAAAACTAAAGATCCTATTGAAGCCAACACAAGCTCCAAAATAGATGCAGATGCTCCAGTATGAATCAGCAATCAGCAAGAGCAAAGTCAAGATTGAAAGTGGTTGTCAACATAACAAAGATTCCAAGCACATTGAATGCATATAAAACCTGACTATATACTAAAAAGTCAGACAAGTCATCCCTAGTAGAGAAGTACACATAAAATTAGCAGGAAGAATGAACTCGTGCGTTCTATATCGACATGAACATGCAAAAGCACGATTATCATCCTTCATATATAATCATAGAAAATCTTCTACTGCAAGATATCTACTTAGACAAAGCGCCATAGACATCGGTATATCTTGCCAACTACACCTAAACATACGTTGCATATTTTGACATATTGACATCATATGTAATTCAGTGAATGTATCGTCTAACCAGTTATGAATGGGCAGCACCAAAGTTCACAAGAACCCTAGTGTTCTGGAGTAGTGGCTATAACTAACATCCCACTTTTAAAAGCATACAGATGATAGTAATCAAATCGAATATTTTACCTCATCATCATTCATATGATGACGACTACAAAATATTACATCCTAAAATACTCAGCGATCAAATACGGATGAGATCCCCATGAATAACCTAGTACAAAGGAGAATCTCTCTCTATCTCGCACGCACGCGCATGACTTAGAGAAGAAATCATAGAAAATCTACAGCTTATCTGGCATCAGCACCAGAACAACCCCGGATCAGTATCATAGTGTCCCCATCATTGCAATTTCACTGACTAGTTAATAAAGATTATATCGCATGCAAAAACCATCTACAATATGATGGATCATGCTTAGCACATTCTCAATTGAGTGATTAAATCTTTGCCCAAGGTGCCGATTTGAGAAAAAAGACATACGAACTTCCCTTCCTGAAGGCACCCTACTGACGCATTTCCATCAATGATGAATATGATCCCCAACCCAAGAATGAAAGATAGTGAAAGGAAGATACGAATTCGTGAGAATTTAATGGGTAGAGAAATGTGAACCCATGATTACATATCCTACAAAATACCCCAACAGTAAAAGTGAGAGAAAACAGCATCATCAATCTAGGATACGTTTGCAAAAACCAAGGAGGACGAGAACACTTTCTTAAAACATATCTAAAAAACACCCTCCTCAATTATCAAACCGTACTATGCAGCTGGAACACCCACACACACACAGTCATTGCTCTCTCCTAGCTACCGAAACCACAGCTGAAATCACCCCGCCAAACCATGAGAAACCCCATCTCTCGCGTGGCTTTTAACTTTTCTCTTTGTCTCAAATCTCATTTGCTTCTCAGCTCGCACGACCAAGTACAACTACAAGGGCCATCGGTCGCGTTTCGAGACGTGCACGGTCCTTACTCAGCTTTTCCACCAGTGATTTTATGGGCAAGGCTGAGTTGTAAAAAGATCGAAACGCAACCGAAGGAGCGTGGCAAATTAAGACTACGATTCGCTAATCAGCTCGCTTTTAACATAATCATTTCCCTGATGTCGACACGACCGATCAAGTGCCGAGCAGTCCATGGCCCTCCAGAACCGCGAAATCAAGCGAAATGGACATTATTTCATGGCGTAACATGCGTACCTTCTTAATTGACCCATTTCCGCTGATCTTCTTGAGCTTCTTCTTCTTATTCTTGTTCTTGTTCTTCTTCTTCTTATGAATTTTCCCCACGGCCGACACGCGTGCCCACACAGTGTTCTTCTTCTTCTTCTTCTTCTTCACCTTATTCTTCCTCGAATTCGCAGCATCTGTGGCTCTACGACGAGACTTGTCTTCTTGTCGTTCTTCTTCCTCTTCCTGCTCCTCCTCGTCCTCCTCCTCCTCTTCGACTACCGTAGAGTCCTCGCCACCGCTAGCCCTCTGGACCTGCGGCGACATGGCGAAGATCTCGACGATAGAGCGCTTCTTCGGGGCTCTCGGCTTGGCCTTCGTCTTCATCTGCCGCTTCTCCTCCTGCCTGGCGAGACAACCGTCGACGTGCGCGTTCACAGCATTCACCGTATCCGCCGTCAGGACGCCGCAGACCGGGCAATCGAAGGTGATGATCTCCGATCTCGGCGCCTCCCCCGAGCTCCCCCGCAGCTCCCCGAGGCCGGACGACCCTCGGGAGACGAGACCCCGCGCGTCGCCCGCGCCTCGGGGGGGCGCGCCGAGGTCGTCGCGGGTGGTTGATCTGGCGATCTCGAGCTCGCGCGACCACCAGCGGAACTTGGGGACGGACATGGGAGGCAGGAGAGACTCCGCGACTTCCCGGGCGATCGCGCCGTCGCCGCCGCCGAAGGGCCAGCATTTCGCGATGTCCTCGCTCCTCGTCTTCAGGGCGTACTCTCTAGAGAACAAAGCAAACCAACCCCCCCAAGATTAAGGGAGAGAAAGAGAGATAGAGAGATAGAGAGAGAGAGAGAGAGAGAGGAAGGGAGGGGAATCATGCATGGGGAAGAGGGGACAGAGAGAGAGATGAACTTACCGGATGGAGAATCCTCCGAACGAACCCGCCATGATTGCTCAGCTAAGACGCGAGTAGAATCGCCCGCGAAAAAGAAGCGAATGCGCCCGCAAAGGAGAACAAGAGAGAGAGAGAGAGAGAGAGAGAGAGAGCTACCTACTAGGCAAAGATGGACAAGGCAAGAAGACGAAAGTAGAGCGCGTCACGTGGAAACTGAAAGCGAAAGAGAGAGGGAGGGAGAAGAGGAGACATGACGAGAGAGGTTCGTCAATGGAGGAAACATTTGGATGGCTTGATGCGCAGATGAGAGAGAGTTTAGAGAGAGAAAGTTGAGAGAGAGTGGGGGGGTTGGAGGTGTTGTTTTCCCGCTCTGGTTGGAGAGAGAAAGAGAGAGAGAGAGAGAGAGGGAGATGGGGAGATGGTGATGATAGCTTTACCTTTCCCTAATTTATGACTGACAGCGACCTATGAGACCCCAAGCGAACGCTCTAAAGTAAGTGATAAAAAAGAATATTTTCCTCCCATTCCCCCCCCCCTCCTTTTCCTTCCTTTTTTTTTTTTTTTTTTTTTCCCTCCCTCACTTCCCTCTTAAAATATTAACTCCTTATAAATAATTTTCTTCTCGCGCTCTCTTTAAGATTTTTCTATTTCGAAAAAATCGATGTTCCGAAGGAATAATTTTGTAGGAGGCTGCTGTTGCTGTTGCTGTGGGGACCACCCATCTTCTCCCTCGCTGCACAAACAAAAAAAAATTATTTTGATAATGCTGCGTGTGTGTCCAATACAACTTCTAATTGAGATTGTTAGATTAATTTAATATTGAACCGTGTCTTTATCCAACCGCTTAAGTTTTTGCAACGGATCGACAGTAGTCTCATCAGAATTTCACATAATATCATAATTGAAGATCCTAAATATAAATCTTTCTAAATCTTATTTGTCTCTCCAATTAAATATGACAACACTTAGTACCATGCAATAAAAATTAGACTAAATGTGAGAGGAAATGTTAGGATAATTAAATATTAAATTACAACTTCGTGTAACAACTTAAACTTTTAGATGCCTAGTATCTACATTGCTAGCTTGACTATATGCCATCTTCCTCCTTTTATGAGCTTTAGGTTTTTCTAGGATAAACTTTTGAATATGGTATTAGAATCCTATTCAAAGTTGGGTTATTTCACGAGTGTGGCAATGAACCCTGCTCATGAGAATGGGGTGTCAGATTGAGCTTATATTCTTTTCATATATACGTGATTTCCTTTTTTAATAACCCTAGACTTTCTTTTTCTTTTCTTTTTTATGATAGACTTCTATACATGATACCGGAGTTAGGGTTTTGACTCGGTTCATTTGTCGAATTCTTTGAGCGTGAGAAGGTGATGTTAAGTTATGACCTCACTCTACTTATAAACTTCAAAAAAAATTTGATTGGGCGTCTGTCTTATTTTCTAGGTACCGTAATTTTACTAAGCATGGTTTGTCAAATGGGATTAATGCTCTTTTTCTCCATCCAATCGGAGCCCTCAATGTGGGACAGCAGGTACCCAACGCACGGAGTAGATCTAGGGGTTCTTCTGATGAGAATAAGGATGTCTCGTTACGTGTCGAGATGCGGTTAGTCTAGCGAGAACAGGTCCCGACCGTGACATACCCACGCGCGAGCCCTCTCAGCGGAAGAGCTCCTCACGAGCTCCCCACTAGGCGCGTGTCCGTAGGGCATCGCCACGGAAGGGGCTAGTTTAGATAGATTCGCGTGCCATTTTAAGTGATATTTCATCTCACTACGTGTTACTATCATGGAAATATCGAATTTCTATTTCTTTTGTTCAAACTAGAAGGACAATTCGAATTGAAAGACCATTTTGTCATCGAGAAAAGTATCCTTTTAATTATGGAGATTGGTTGATCACTTCTTTGTTTATATATTAAAACGATGAAATTATCGGAATGTAGTCTAAACGCTTCCTATGAATTTATCATTATAACTTTTAGCAAACGACCGAGCATATTTCATAAATTAAGATCTTGATCCTATTAAGTTATCGAGCTTTCAAATGCATATGCAAACCAATTTCTAAATCAAATACTTTGCAATTCGATCTCATGTTCCCTTGTGTTTTTGAGATAAAATCAATGTAAATAGCCCTCCAACGCCTATGTTATGTTTAAAGTCAAATTTCAATTTTCGGTGTCCATCCCCTGAGTTACTATCACGCCCTTACATTAAGATCAAGTTTAGTTTTAGCGACAACTTCAATAATTTTATAGTTATAATCCCAAGATTTCTGTTCATCGAGGTTGACAAAAACTAGAACATGGAAGAAACAGTTTATTAGAGCTTGATATCGATCGCAACGATCCAAAAAAAATACTCACATGTGAGTGGGTAGCGTGTGCATGGAGGCTAGAAATGCTCGTGAATCCGGAAGAACAAGTGATATCAACGCCTCCAAATCATTCAAATCAATATTCATAAGTCAATACGTGAGTAGTTTTCCTTTCCCTTTTAGTCAACCGATTTGGGGCAACAATCAGTGGATCAATCTAAGGAAGACTGCATCAAGTGAAGTCATTCGGATTGAAGTGACAAGAGAAACAGTCTAATGGCCATAAATCAAGGAAATAGTTTGTGTATGAGAAATGACTTGCGCACTTTCACTTTGAATTATTGACATTAAAGGGAATTTGACTGCGAAACTAATTCTAAACACACGCGTCGAGCATTTGACGGTGAATGTGTTGGGTGTTTTGTTACACCGGCAATGAACCTCACCGATAATCTAAGCATTATTTGATCCCTCAAGTATAGTTGATTAGTATAGTTACCTATTACAATGAATGAGCATGGTCCATCTTAGCAAAAAAGTTCAGAGTGTACATGTAGCAATGTCGACAAATCATTTCTTTTGCACGACATCATTTGATTTACAGACAAGTATTTGCATTTAGTATGGATGAGATGTTATTTAAATTCATTAAAATGCATTTTAGACAAATTAAGGGTGTCAAATACGTATGCTAAATATTAATTTTTTTTCATGTATGAATAGATCATCCAAAAATATATTAGAGCAAAGTAATAATTAAGACTTCACTTACCATTTTTAATAGCTATATCATGTGATTGTGAAAGAGTCTATCACATTACCACAGATTATCAGTACTTAAATCAATCTTCCAAAAAGCATAATCTGTTTATTTCTTCATGTTTTAGGATCTATTTGCAGGGATATTAACTTTTTACATCTTACTCGTATATTCTAATAAATGGTGAAATTCTATTTTTGCTTAATGTCAGACGTCATGTAATACTTTTTGTAAATGTTAAAGTCTCCACATTCCTCCGTCTTAGTTTGAGAGAACTTTCTCCCATCATGCCTTTTATTTGTTAGTTACTAATTGCATACATCGTTCACATACAACCTTAACTATATCTAAATACATGCGATGCCTAACTTAATAATTCACCCACCAAAAAAGGGGGCTATAGAGAATTTCCTTTAGCCATAGATGGCAAAAAACATGACCTCGCACATATGTGACTGAGTTTCTTTTTTTGCTTCCAAAACGAGTTCAAAGAAAAAGCAAAAGTTAGTAAACGAACACCCACATAATTAACATTTACATTTTGATTACCTACAATGATCATAAAGTCCGGTGATTCCGAAACACTTCTATCTTTTTATCAACAATGCCAATGATTCAATCACAGCCGTATTCAGATTCTTTATTAGCTAAGATTCATTTTCTTTTTTCCCTTAAAAAATAATCTGTATATTCGTCGACTCCAACATCATTACCCCTAAATTTTCACAGCACAGAGATGTCCTTTCGACGCAATTTATTTACCGTAAAAATTAAAAAAAGAGAACGAATATTAATTAATCACATCAATCCCTTCTCTCTCTCTCTTTCTTTTAACTCGACGTTGCCACATGGAACAGGTGGTTTCCATTTATGTGGTGTATCCGACGCACGTGCTGCGTCGTAAGGAGCGAAGGCTTTTTTGTTCCGACTTTTGTCATCCAACCTCAGCCACTCTCTTGCCACCACCACCACCACCCCCCCGCGCTCACGCTCTTGCTGCGGCGCGTGTGGTTCAGCAGAATCCAGCTCGACGGATAAGTGCCAACCTACTCACCTACTTCTAACAACAAACTGCGTCACAATTTCGGTACGGCTATTTTTCCGTTTATTTCTAAAAAATAATCATTTATATAATTTCGAATAATCAATTAATAAAAATTATTTTTATTATCAATAATAATTTATATCTAGATGTTTTTGTGAGTGGCGGGAATATTTTTCGTTTGTTCTTTTTTGTGGGTTATACAAATAATTTTTTTAAGATAATTTTTTTTTTTCATATCATTTATTTTTCACGAATTAAATAGAGTATTGGATGTGAGTTTTCATTGTACTAACACCTTCAATCTAAAGAAATACTTTCATTGTAATGGAATTTCTTTTTGGAAAGAATCTCATAATAAATTTGAAGACAAGACGTTTGAAATTACTCCAAATTATCCAGAGAAATCATTGTCCTAATTCTGCAAATTACAAATGAAAGGCTTATAAACTTTGAAATGGTACTTAGATTGTGCCCGTTACATATATGTAATTTATCATGTATGGTATGGTGTTATTTGAATTCTTTCCCGAGATATTTATTTTCAAATAAAATTTACATTCTAAGCTAGAATAAGAAAGTTAATCTCACACAATATATCTTATAACGGAAAAGAGATCAAAGTCCAAAATGAGAAACTTTAAACGGCCAAGAAACTTTTGTAGAGGACTAAAGCACCATTGTGAATTATGATAAATCTACTTAATTAACTAATTAAGGAAATTTTACAATTTCAGCATACTGCTTATCTTGCTTTGTATTTATAATCAATTCTTTACAAATATTTTAATTTAAATAAAAAAAAGTCATGAAATACTACATCCTAATTAAAACTCATGTTTTGTTCAATCTACACTTGATCGTTTTCTAATATAGATTTCACCTAGATTTATTTTTAGTTGAGTTTGCATGCATAATGTTTTGCATCAATAGAATGGTTGGAGGATGTCCACACATATATAACTCACAAATAAGCTAATTAAGAGGAATATTTTCCAATTAAGGATTAGGAAAACATGACCATTTTTCGAAGTTGCGAAAGTCTAATGTTTAAATGGACTCTACATTTTCCTCTTTTACTAATTGACCGAAGGAAGCTTCGTCCAATCGAGATGCGTATCATAAGCTATTGATTAGAGTCACAACGTAAATTTCTCCCAAACTAATTCACACGTAAATTTTCCTAAGAAGAAATAAAATATAACTTCGCAACGTCGGTGACGCAACTCCCATCCCCTGCCCCCGGCCCTATCACTGTGCTGCCCACACGTGTTGGCGTGGGGGACTCGGGAACCCGACAAGCGCGTGCCGGCACGCGCTTGCGGACGGGATCCGCGGGGAGGGTGGGGCTTTAAGGAGGTAATCGATGGGATGGACGACAGTCGCTGTTTCTTACTTTCTTTCTAACATGAGAATGAACAGTGGCGTGATGATGCCGAGACAGGACACGGCCCCAGAACCAATAAGCTCCCCCAACTTGCACGTAAGCGGGTCGAAAAGCGAGTCCCCAATTTTGCCCCAAGCAATCGCGCTTCAGACAACGAGACCGTTGTCTCCTCTCTCTCTCTCTCTCTCTCTCTCTCTCTCTCTCCTGATGCCTGTCTCTCGCGCGCTGACAGTTCCAAGAAGGATTGATCATATCCTGCTCCTTTCCATTAGGCATCATAACATATCCCACCGATGGATACGGAGACTGCAAAGCGTTGCTTCGCGTCAATTGATCGCGGATTTATGGCGTCGGGTTTCGGCCGTCGATGTCTTTGGAGGGAGGGAGAGACGGAGAGAGCAGAGAAACCAGGCGAACATCGAGGTCCAGGAATGAAGGGTCTCGAGCGCAAGAGATGAGCGACCCGCGAGATTGAATGAGCTCGCTCATGGATTGTGGATACCCGCGCGAGTTCTTGATTGCTGCATGTGTTTCCGTGACTCGGGTGCTGGATACAGACATGGAGTGAAAGAGAAACCCTTCCGGCGTCGTGTCAGGCGGGATCTACATATGCACATGCGGTGAATTCAGGTGTTCCCCGAGCTGGAATGCGTGACTTCGCAGGTGGACGGCGGCGGCGGCAATGGTGATATGAAATTGGGTTCGAAAGAGTCAGTTACATGTCTGAAGATAACGATTCTTCGGGCTCCGATGCTTAAAGAAAGTGGAGACCTACTTTCGTTTTTGTTGAGCTCCCACCTTTCTAACCGGGTGCACAGTTGGGGTGAAGATGAAAGTGTAGAATTTGCAGTGGTACTGGTCTCATCGAGCGATTCGCCTTCTTTTTTACTTGTGGATGTTCTTTAGATCACACATTTTGCTTAGAACCCGTCCTTTTATCGAGAAGAAACATCTACTTTAACCGATCTTAATAAATAGATAAATGCTATGACCCAATTCGTCGTTAAACCACCCAAGGCTCAAGCGACATTCATTATCACAATCGATGGCGGGCAACGGAACATTACCACCATGGAATGAGAATTTATAGAAGAGCATTTCATCTTATTAGTCCCTTCTCCATTTAGGGTCCTGATCATGTATGGAGTAACGAGAAAACAATCAAACTAGGCCTCGACATCTGACCTGATAGATGGAAATTTACAAGTTGCTGGCCTTCTCTTTCCCACGGATGTTCGGTCTGCAGACAATCTTGTTGCCGAAAAACCTGTCCTTTTATGGAGAAGGAACACGTACATGAGCAGAGAGCAGTATGGCGACATACCAAAGATCATGTGCATTTGCGTGCTCTGTTGTGTGCGCGCGTGAGTGAGTGAGTGAGAGAGAGAGAGAGAGAGAGAGAGAGAGAGAGGATAAGGAATGGACAAAAGAAAGTGTGGGTTTGACTCCTGAGAAGAAACTAGAACTTGTAAAAGCTCGAAGGAGCATGTAGACCACAATCCAAAGCATTTTTTGTCGTAATGCTTCGCGATGCTTTATGCATAGGAAATGATATGTCCCCTGACCTCCCCAGAAAGCATGGGTTCCCTTTCCCTCCCATTATCTTACTTCCCCAACACGAATAGTAAATCTTTATTATTACTTCATGCACAGTTGGATTAGGTTCAAAGGCATTTTGCCAGCACACCGGAACGTGTTTCGACATCCGTGTTTCGCTTGATCATGCGGAGACCCATGCTTTTCACGACAACGCCATGGGGGGGTTCCCACTTCCTAAGAACAGTACCATATTTAGCTTGATCCAGGACGATGATGATGAAAGGAAAGTCCATCGGATGACCTGGGAAATGCCAACTGTTTCGTAAATTCCTAGATTTAACTGTTCCAAAGAGATGGTTTCAAAACATGGGATTGCGTTTGCCTGTGGAGGGAAGGGAACAAGTTCGTCCTGCCATCCTAACTATACTCCTATAGTCGGGTAGGGTTAGTTCCATGGCCATTTATTATTTCTGAAGCTAGCAATCGGGTTTCATTAATCATACGTACCCTGCACAGTTCCCGCCAAAAGCATATATTTATGGAACGCATAAAAGATGATGTCAAGACACATGGAACACAGGAGAGGGCAAACGTACATGTGAATGTGTACTTGTATTTACTGATTGAAAAGTATATGCAGAGAGAAAACTATTTCATAGAACTTTGGCAAAATCAATGTATACTGGATATATTGCACTCTGAAAATATCATAACATAAAATATCGACTTGCAAATACATGGTGGGTCAATTCCTTAACATCTCGCGTTAAATGACTTTTACTTTTAAAAAACGCAGCAAAGAGTTCCTGTGAAAATCAAAAGAAATTCATCAAGATTAATTATTTGGAAATTTTTTTAGATAGACTCATTTTAGGGTGATGGATATAATTAATCACAATGTCGAATCTTTGCGAGAAGTTATATTTGCTTTAGTTGGACTGATGTGAATCCCTCCCATTATTCCTTTCATATGTGGCTCACAACCTAATAGATTAAGTATACCTGATATCTTCTCAAACGCATTCACTCATTGGCTTAAAAAAAAAAAAATCAATAATGCGAATATCCAAGCGTCCCAATCATTTGAGAAAATGAGCAGGTGCTGCCACTTAATATCAACCAGCCAAGCAATTAGTCATCAATATGTAATTTTATTATCTAGAGAGAAAGAGTAGTATATTACAACTGAATTACAATATTAGTAAGCTCAAATGATGTGGCAAACTTCGATCAGTGTTGGATATGGTCAATTTTTTTATATATATTCGCTTGTAGTTTTGCCACAACACTCAATACATCAATTTTGATAACCAATCCAATAGATCCAGCATTACTATATTCTAAAATTGTGATGAGTTATATTTGCAATCTCAGTGCAATTAGGGTGTTTTAGCAATTTATACTCTAAAAAGGTTTAATTATGCGTATGCACATGTGCATATGCGCGCGCGCGCGCGCACATATATATATATGCATTATTCCTAAAAATTTATACCCAATGAAGTGAAATTAGGCTTGGACTTGCCTGGCTATATGCTTTGTGGTCATCTTAATGTCGCATGCTACATCATTTGCATCTTGAATTGGATGGCTGTTTGGGATGCTCTTTTGCGTCTCTCAAAATTATCTCTCCTTGCTTATTGGGTAACGGAAAGTTTAATTCCCCCTTCTAGATGGTCAAAGAAAAGCAGCTCCTTCGATGTTCCTACGGGGATAGCCAATCCGCCCCTTAATTCTGTACTTGACAATTGACCCATTCCTTAAAGTCAACCCTGCTTTGACTTTCTGGTGAACAAAATAACCTATTCTCATTGATTTTTCTTTCTTGATAGTCAACTTTCCTCTCATGACTTGAAGCACGAGATGATTACATATTTTTTTGTGACAAGTTACTTATTCCGATCCAATAGCAAGAGGCCTCAGCTAGAATTGAATGTAACTTCCTCTTCGTGACCAGGTGAAGTAGGACCTTCCTCGGCTTTTAGGGTTTCATCGGCATAGTAAATGGGCTCTTGTCTCTTTCTGAATTGAGATTTACCCAATGGCTAATGTAATTTAATTTGCAGTATCATCACTGGTGTGTTTTTCTAGCCTAAGTTGAGCATGCATATTACTTTCTGAATGGGCGCTACTATGCTGACGGTGCCCGTTCATCGCAAGTGGTTGGACTTCTTACCGTAATTAATTCAACAATGGAAGCTAGATAAGAAACAATGCACGATGCACATGATCTGCAACAAAAATCCACTCCTTGTTTTGAAAGTTTGACGGTGTGTGAAGTGCTTACCATGTGCTATGGGTGTGATTTGATTTGGTGATGCAATTTGTTTTCTATTTAAATTATATTAGTTAACTTGTATGTCGGTTTGAATTAGGGTTGTTCATCTAGATTTATCGAAAGTCAAAGTTAACCTTTTTACTTTTCCATCAAATTTAAAATATTATGTGCATTTTAAAAGATTGACGAAAAAAATCATAGGTCAATATCCATGTCTAAATTTTCTATTATAACAAATGGAAATACAAGCCAATCGTTGATTTCACAGCTTCTTCTTCTTCTTCTTCTTCTTCTTTTGTTTAGACCTTACATAATTGACACAAAATGTAAATTAATTTGAACCTAACAAAATACGCTTGTGGTATCAAAGAAATAACAAGTTTTTCGAAGACAGGTATTTGTTTCATTTCTTTTATGGATAAAAGGTTGAAAATAGGGGCTAGTGCAAATATTTTATATGGGGATTATCATAAGTCTCTCGCATAAGTCAAGTGTGACCCAATAATACAATTTCATATATATAACCAACCTCACTTAGAGCGATCGTGTCTAGATGCTCATTAGTTGTTGTGGTGAATATATACATAGTTCGATTTAGCATGAAAGGAAATGATTGAGCTCAATCATGAAATGCTTGATTCATAATATGAACCTATCTCGACCAATGTATATGTCTAATTCAGCATGAAATGATGATGTCAGATGAGGGGTGAATGGAGAGCAACATACCTTCCTATATGCTAATGCTTCATTTGTTTTGGAGAAAATAAATGATTTAAAAAGCATTTTTCTATAAATAATTGTTTGTATTACTTGAAATAATTAGTCGATAAGAAATGTTTTCGTAATTGACAATAATTTAAGTCTAAACATTTTAATAGACAATAAAAATATTTTTCATTTGCTCATTTTTGTCATTGATACATGTGATTATTTTTAGGAAAATATTTTCCAAACTATTCATTTTTGGCAAGACAAAGGAGCCTAAATGTCTTTCATCTTCCTTTAATCTAATGTCTAATGTCATTTTCTTCGTTTCCCATGCCCACTGGTCGCTCGATTGGAATACTGCCTAACTCCCCAACAGTGAGAGCGAGTTTCACTTTCTCCTAGCAAGCATCGGGCAATGATGCTTCAGTGAGGTAAAAGTGTTGCTTTTCATATGATCTCCAGCTTTTCTTAAAGATCGAAGAGACAGCAAAGATAGAATATATATGTTACGTCTAACTTTAACGATCAATCTTTCAAAATGAAAAATAAAGGTAATCTCTCGCTTAACAAACTTCACCTAATTAGGTTTTAAGGTACTTTAATGCCTAGTAGAAACAAAAGCCTCGATGGAGATGGAGAAACTTCAGATCCGTGACAAGGGCTTGGCTCAAATGCACAAGGTACCAATGGTATGTGCTAAATCATCAACTGATTGAGATGGGAGGACTTTTTGTTGTGTGTGAGAGAGAGAGATAATTTTGTATTAGGTAATACATGCAACAATCGATAGAGATTAGTATGTTATAATTCAGATAAATCATCGCTGGAAAGTACACTCATGCTAACCTAGGATCGTATCGAAGATTTTGGCGCCATGGAGAGATTGAAAAGTAATGTAGCCATGTTAGTCATCATTATGTTAGAACAAAAGATGAGTTTATCGGATAGTCCTTTTCCTTTAATAGTCAAGGGAGACGGACGTGTAGATCCGGTAATCTGAATGCCCATTAATCTTAAAGGAGAAGCTTTTCTGAAAGCTCTAAGTCTCTGGGATGAGATGAGATGTTCATGTTATTTAATACTACAAGCAGATAATCATCAAGAGTATCTTTCTCCATTTGCTGCACCATATGCTTAAACTAAAAGAACTTAAACAATAGACAAAATGGTAAGGTAATTTACTAAAAATTCCTTACTGACCAACCAACCCCAACCCCACTTTAATTTTGAAGTTGCCATGAATTTGTCATGGAAGATTGTTCTTGCTCGATAGCTTGCAAATTTCATGAACTAGTTAAATATTAATCTTTTAACTTGTGCAAGCGACCGTGACTCAAAGCAATTTATATATAATTTGTGAGATTGAAATGAGTGATCTTTAGTTTTTGAATTATAAATTTCCCCATAACTAATAATGTCCACTCTTAAGATTGAGATAATCTAGTTTTTTTATTTTTTTTATAACTGAGGATTCCACCACGGGCCCCCGTGCCCGGACGCACCAAAGGGTCGGGCTCCTATACCTCGGGAGAGACTAGCACATGACCCTACCACTATGGCCCCCACTTAAGACGTGTTAGCAGTTGCGGAGTTTCGTTCCTGGGATTTTTGCGATGAAGTGCCCAAAGCCAAACCAACTCAGCTGACCATCGGTGGGTTAAGATAATCTAGTTTTTTAATTCGACAAAAGACGGATATTCTGATTCTTGACCAATGCCACGTGGCTACTCCGGGGTGCGGAAATAAAGGGGAAATAGATAGAGACGGGAACTTGGTATAATAAAAATTGATGCAAGCAACCCAAAAGACCTACCTAACTATAAATATAAAAACCGGTTCAAATTCTATATACTTCTAACAACTTTGCCTTGGGAGGTTCGCTTGTATAAGTTATGAGATGGATGATGTACCTCAGTCCAGATATAATTTATTGCCCTACTTTACAAAAGATGTGCTTGAGCTTCGAAAAAGAAAACAGAAAATTTATTTGAAAAGGGCACGACCACGACCTATGTCATGGCTGCCCTACCAACCCTAGAAATAGTAATTATATATAATTAACCTTCACCATCAGATCAATTAACAACTCTCTATCGTCACATCACTTCTAACTTTAAAATAAAGTTTCTTCTTTTTGATTATGTGGTAATTCTGGTTTAAGAGTTAATGATTTATTGTTTTTCTTGGCCAAGGAGAATTCTGATTAGTTAGGTCAGGTAAGATTGCCAACAGTCTTATCAATAAAGAACCTTTTCACCTTTTCATTCCCCTAGAAAAAGTTAAAGTGCACCGGCTATCAGTTTTCACCTATACTTTGCCTAGGAATCTAGTATACTATACAGCCACTAAATGTCATTTAGTTCTAATTTTATCCCTCTTTTAGTTGTTACGGGTTTGGAAGCACTTCTCAAATCATGATTTGTCAAACCAGCATCACCCATTAGCTTTAATAAAGCTTTAAAAAAAAAAAAACAACACGTGTCGATCGTTCATATGTTACAAGATTATTATCAAACTTGCGAAATCAGATGAACGTTTCACCCACCAGTAAATTAGAAGTTGGGAGAGTAATCAGGAGCTCTCTTTCAAAAAGTGACAAATCGATTCAATCGATCAAGTCGTTGAATCTAGTAAAATACATTGTCTAGCTTAGCTAGGAGTTACAAGCGATTCAACTCTAAGATTTATGAAACCAAGTTACGCAATTTGCACTTTTGATAGGATATATACCTAGTTCAAGGGTTAGTATGGCGATCGAATTAATCAATTGAAAAGCCTAATAGAAAGATCAATCTCTTTGTACCTCAATTATTAGTTAGGGTTAGATGATGATCAAGTTTAAGTCAGCGTCAACTTCAAATGAATTAAGCAATTTTTCTAGTCGATCTCAAACTGGAATCACCATTAAGTGGGTCAAGCTTAAGATTCAAGGGTGTTGAGGCTTGAGTTAGGGAAAGCTAATTGAATAATTACTACTTTAAGGTCACTCGACTTAGGTAATTTCTCCACATCTTGTGTAATTGAAAAGAAAATTTCTCATATGATAACTATCCTTACATATATATGTTACTTTTATTATATTTTTCTTTTTAGTTCATATTACAGTCATTCACTTTGCTTGAATATATTGAGCTGGAGAATTTAGAATCTCCGACCAATCTATTGGTTCAACTTGAGAAGTCCTTGTGAGATTTTAATTCTCAACATGAATGGCATGCCTTTCGAATCGGGAACTAGATGACACCACCCGGATCACAAAACCAACGAGAAGTAATGATAACACACGTCGAATTCTTCTTTGCTAACGACCTTTTTTGTTAAACAATACTATCAAAATCTCGGTGGTAGTGGGCCTATTTGTGTACACTTGAGCGAAAAGCAAAAAAAAAAGAAAAAAAAAAGAAGCCAAAATGTAATGTATTATTTCCAAAATATTATGATAAATCATCCATGAATTTATGTGTCAACATTCAACTATTGCAAAAATTTCGTATTTGAAAATAGTCGAAGTGCGTGAATTGGGTCAGTTGTCAAAGAGTCGAAAAAGTAAGATTAAGCAAATGGTAGAAAGTTAAAAATCAATCCAAACAGGCCGCACGAATTTCCCTTGTTAGAGTACTCATCTCGATCATGTACTTCTTCAGTGTCTTGTGCATCACTTGTTTGGCCAATTTGCAAGTCTCTCGTATTACAAAATTTCCCTCTTTTTCCATTTTTTTCCGAGCAGTGCTAAAGGTATCAAGAGTGATTTATGATGAATGCGTCAAATTCTTGTAGCGTGTGTATATGTATGTGTATACACACACGCACACACGAGGTCGTTATAGATAGCCACTACATTGAATTTATGACCTTGCTCCGTAAAATTCCCCCCGTCCTTAATCCTTATGCAAAAGTTTTCCTTTTTCATGCGGGATCGGCCCACCCACGACATAGGTGATTTGGGCCTTGCTGGACATTGACAACCAAGCCCATTGGGCTTCCAATGTCGATGCTATTTTCGTTGGTGGGTAAAACATTGCCCGGATATATATATCACATTATAAAACATCGAGCCGACGTGGACATATCCGAGACCGTCACATAACAATGTGTACGTGTATCGATTTACAAATGAGCCATCTTCAATCATACGTGACTTTGGCAGGCGGGAATTTGTGTTCTAAAAACTTTCCAAGTCGGATTATTAAAAACAAAGAAACAATTGACGAAAAGAATATGATTAAAAGTAAAAATTCATTTATCTCGCAAAAAAATGAATTATCTTAAAATTTTATTTTTAAAGACGATTGCTGGTACTATTTGAAATAGTTAATTAATAATTTTTTTTGTTAATAATTATTTATATATGAATATTTTCGTGATGAAAATATTATTTATTTATATTAATAAATGATATAAACGGTTATTTTCAAGGAAATATTTTCGAAATTTTTTCCGCAACATTATTCTCGTAAGTTCCGATCACTACAAGGAAAAAGATAAACAGCGAAGGAACCAATAATTGAATAATTACGTCTCCCCCTCTCTCTCTCTGTCTCTCTGAGTTAGGGTTTCTCCGAATCTTTTCTTCCCTCGCTACAGGGTTCACCGCATCGCTTCAATCTCTGCCGAATGCATCATTAGATTCTCTCTCTCCAGGTACCTCTCTCTCTCTCTCTCTCTCTCTCTCTCTCTCTCCCATCACCGTCAACGGAGTCTTGAACAGTCCCCGCCCCCGCCACCGCGGTGCGCCGCCGTGAAGGACGACGTTGTTGTTGGGATTGCTGTGACTAGATTGGAGGACGACGGAGATAGTAGTCGTAGCGGTGTTCTTTTCCACGTGCCTCGTGAGGTCACGTTTCCGCTGGCCGAGCGGCGGGCGCGCCGTCGTGTAGCTCGCCGAGCTGGGGGAAGGGGGAAAGTTTCGAGCTTGACGGTATTTCCATTGGAGGGTGCTCTGTGAAATTGTGATTGGTTTAGAAAATCCCATTCGTTTTTTGTTCTTCTTTTTGACTTTTTCGGCTTTCGGGTGTTGTCGATCGTGGGTCATTTATGCCAATATTCGAACATGGTTGGTCACTGAAACCGTTTTTTAATGTGGTTAAAGTCTGGAATGGAGATATCATATACACAGATCAGTTTAGGCCAATATTGGTTGGAAAACTATGCGTTACTTACCTTCGGGATTGACTGACACATATTTGTACTCGAACATCTTACGGATAACAATAAGCGTAGTATCTATGATTTAATGCATCCGGCCGGAATTAATTCACTTGTCATATTTTCTTTTGAGTAGATGCTAAGGAAGTTATAGCACGAACTTGTTGCGGCTTATTAAGTGGGTAAGTATAAGCTATTTCTCGTTATTGGTATGCAGGGCAAGTGGAGTGGGGGAAAGGATCATAATAGACACCGCATTCATTAGCTGCGTGCTTTCTGTTTTTACGCAGGACGAGGACTACTTTGCCCAATATGGCAACTCAAAATTCAAGCGTTGCAAGAGCCGAAGAACTCAAACTTAAAGCAAATGAAGCATTCAAGGGTAGGCATTTGAGTTTCCATTTCGCTTTACTTCTATCCATAATATCTGTATTAGGAGATATGTGTATTATGTTGGGTTGCCAGCAGTAATTGTGGTTTTCCGCCTTGAACAGAATGTATCCGAATAAATCTTGTGTGTGTTTCCCAATTTCTCTTGAAAATTAACACTAAAGAATTGATGACGAAGTAATAGATAGATCGGTTACTAACTGGAAGAGGAAGGAGTGTTCACTTATAAAGAAAGCTGGAAGAAAATAGTTCTTATGCCAATAGAACCTTATATGAGTTTCTACCTTCCTCATGAGTTGAAACTTTTTCTCATTGCAAAATTATTAACTTGTATTCTTTGAATAAGTCAGAAATTGCTTCTATTTTTCCTTCTACTTATAATGACCTGTACCAACTTCTTCAAACGTGTAGCTCACAAATATGCACAAGCTATTGATCTGTATAGCCAAGCGATTGAATTGAGTGGTGAGACTGCTGTATACTGGGCCAACAGGGCATTTGCTCATTCTAAACTGGAGGAGTATGGAAGTGCCATACAAGATGCTTCCAAGGCTATTGAAATCGATCCTAAATATTCAAAGGTGTGGCATAAACGAAGAATGTTGTGTTCTCTCCTGCTATCTCACATGTTGTTGTTCTCTCTGCTGATGGCATCATTTACTTTTAGGGCTATTACAGGCGGGGTGCAGCTTATCTTGCCATGGGGAAATTCAAAGATGCACTCAAGGATTTTCAGCAGGTATTTTACTCTTGTCAACTTTTCTTTTTCATACCTGTTTTCATGCTGGGAAAGTTGCAGTTAAATATATTATAGTTTCTTTCTCAACGATACGTCAATTTGGTAGATGGTTGTTTATACTCTTTGGCTTGATTTTGTTGTAACTGATTGGTTCTTCATTTTTTTTCCTTCCAATTATGAAGAATGGAGGTGCTTTTTATGCTGCCTTCTTTATAGAGTATAGGTATTTATGACACATCCTGTCTTGGAACAGTTTGTCCAGCTAACCTCATCCACAATCAATGTCTATGGCATCACTGCAAAATTTTGAAGCTTTGGTTTGTGATTTACATGTGATTGATGGATCTTATTGTACAATAATTTCTGACAGTTGAAGGTCGTCTTTATATGAAAGAAAGGATGAGTGACCCTCAACAATGATCCTTTGTTGAAGCTTTTTGTCACCTTGTTGATATCACCAGATTTAATGATCCATATATTGTTACTTCTGTTGTGCATTTATTAACAAATTTGTTTCTTAGGTTAAAAGACTCTGTCCGAATGATCCTGATGCAAGCAAGAAATTGAAGGAATGCGAAAAGGCAGTAATGAAACTCAAATTTGAAGAGGCAATTGCTGTACCAGAATCTGAGAGGCACTCCATAGCAGATTCAATTGATTATCATTCTATAGGTACTTATCTTATTGAAAAGGAATTACTCGATATACGTCTTTCTATTTTTTATCCCATTGTTTGATCTTATTCCTTCTGCTGTATATGTCTCCGCATGTTTAACTTTGCAAGAAGCAGGCTTTTCCTTTTTTTTATGTTTAAGTTTCCTTGAGAATTGCATAGAGGTTCGCAAAGTTAAATTGGGCTTTTTTCTTCTTTTTTTTTTAATGGTCAAGTCCTCTGGATATTCATACGGGTTTTGTATATTTGAATGTATCTTGCACATTGAAAAGATACAATATGTTTGTGATGCTGCTTGCCATCTGAAATTAATAATGTGTAATGGTAATGTGTGGCGGGGCATTACTAAATTCTAAAAAGTAGGAATCACCATTGCAATGCAGGGATATTAGGGATAGTTGGTTGCCCTTATTTAGTGATTGATGTAGTTTTGTGGACAATAGAAAGTTTTGATGAGGATTAGGGTTAAATTGGGGGAGTTTGAAGTTTCTTCTTAAAAATCACTTATTTAGAAGTCTGCCTTGTATTTTGTGAGCTAAATCTTTGATTCTTAGGAGAGAAGATTAGTTGTCTTGGTAGTTTAAGTTTAATACAGTCTTATTTCCCTCCTTTCCCACTGAAGCCCACTAAAGATTCTTCGGGACAAGAGAAGTAGATGAAGTAAACGTGAAGTTCCCCTCTGATATTTGATTGAAAAAGGTTATCTATTTAGGTCTCATTTGACAACCTAAGATGTGAAAGCACCATAAGAGTTATTTTGATCTACAAATGGATGCTGCACTAATTTACTGGTATGATCCTGCTATTTGGCCCAAAAGAGGGGCTTTGAGAGGGTGAGGTCTTTGGAATTATGTACGGAGCAATTTCAGAACCTCTATGGATTGGAAGTTGTCAGAAATTATGCTAAATTTATCCAAAGATATGAGGAATGCATTAGCGGTATCTTTGGGAGTTTCACATTTCGGGTTTGCTGGGACACATTGTGGTGGCATACTAATGACATTTTTAAAGTTCTCACCACCTACCAATGTCATTCTGTTTCTATCAGAATTATTGTATCTTTAAAGTTTGAATCTTTGATAACCTGAGGAATCGTAGTTTTCACTGTCAAGAATATTGGGGAAGCACTCTATTATGGTCAAGATAATGTAACAGCAAAACTTAGTTAAAATTGTGGAATTCTTGGATGGATGATGATGGTCAAAATCTATTTTGGGAAACCTAGTATCAAGAGACAGTAAATAAAGCTTTCCTTAGTTTGATGATTAAATTTTTATTTAGCTGTTAAATCGCATTAAGAAGTACCACTAAAATATTTTTTAAATATTTTTATCATTATAGGAACGGTCCCCAATTCATCGTCTTTGTCCACCCAAGCGGCTGTAGCTTCTGTAGCAGTTGCAATTGTGGCGGCAGTGGTAGTGTTGGTGGGAACTGCAGCAGCTGCAGTTGTTCTGATGCTGCTGGTGTGTCTAGGGGCCTATTGGTGGGGTTATGGCGGTGGCCTCTTTTCTAGGAGTTCAGATATTGACCTAGGTTTGGGTCCACTGAGTTTTGAAAATACCTTCTTCTAACAGTTAATAAGGGAAAGATCTGCGTATTTTGATGTTAATTCGAGAATAAAAAAGCATTCTTTGGAATAAGCAAGTGGAATTTCTCTTGTATGTTTCCTATGTTTCATTATTTAGGCTTCTTTTGATCATTATGATGTTCTATACTAGATCGTTATGATGTATATTAGTATCTTTTAGTGAAGCAAACAAGATACTTATTTTATGTGAAGTGGTTTTTTATGCTTAGTTAGAAGTATGGAGAGGTTAGTGTCTTAGTAAATGATTCTTCATACCAAAGTAGGAATGCATATGAAAGGAGATTTGGGACATTAGTTTTTATTTTTTAGCTGCTTCTTGCTCCCAGGTACTGGGAATACAAACTATTTCTTCCTTATTTCCTTTTAAGACCACTCCATCAAGTCAACCTCAAAGTTTGATATTGGCAGGGATTTATAGAAAATTTGAATGGTTCATTGTGAATCTGAATGTAGTCCTTCCCAAATCTCAGTTATGCTGTTGAGGTTTTTGTACATGTAAACTTTTGAAATATTTAACATGACATTGTCTTTTTAAATGTATTTCCTTACCTGACTTTCTTGCATTATGCAACTTTTAGGATATGACTGGCTATAGTGTCTCTAGTTTTTGCAAAGTATGCCAGATATGCAATTATCTTGAGTCCTGTCTCCTAGCAGTTTATTCGGCGAATTAATTTTTTCATGGATGCAGACTTTAGTAACTCTTTTACCATCATTTTGCATAATAAGTGTAATTTCTTTGTTTTTTTGTTTTTCCTTTTTTTGTTTGTTCTAATGCAGATGTGGAGCCACAGTATTCTGGTGCAAGAATAGAGGGAGATGTTGTTACATTGGATTTTGTGAAAAGGATGATTGAAGATTTTAGAAATCAAAAGTGCTTACACAAGAGGTATGTTTGGCTACAGTGAATCGCTAGTCAAAATTTGTTTCAGTATTTCCTGGGCTAAGCATATCGCAATGCTGCAGATATGCGTTCCAGATTGTCTTGCAAACAAGAGAGATGTTGCGGGCATTGCCTTCTCTTGTTGATATAAATGTTCCTCATGGAAAACACTTCACTGTTTGTGGTGATGTACATGGTCAGGTAATTTTCCTTTACATTCAGCTTCCTTAACCTGAAGAATTGTCACTTGCTAAACCTAGGCATTATGCAGAAGTACTGGTGGCATGCCAGGTGGTTACTTTATGATGAGAATGCTCATATATTGAATGTGATTAGCTGCCGAGGTATTAGCCTTTCATGTGAAACAACTACATCTCAGAGTTAGTGCTGGAGCTATGTCCAGAATTGCTGTCAATTTACTGGCTTAAATTGTATCTTCTCGATTTCACTGATGCGGCAATGAAGCCGAATCGACAAATTATGATATATTTTCTCATAGTTCATCATTCTTGTTAGTAGTACAGGCATCAAATTTGAAAATACAAATCACTATCAGAAAGGATCAATAAAGTGCACTGTGGCAAAAACGTCTTAACTCTTTTGAGCTTTGGAGTTATGATAGCCTAGTGAGAACTTTCATTGTTATGCTGAGTTATTAATTCACTGTTCTTTGTGCTTGGTTGACTGAATTAATTGAACAGAATGATTACTGGGTTTTCTCTTGGTCAATAGCACGTGGGTTTTCTTTGTGTTACTTGTAGATTTGATGGACTGAAACTGTATACGAAAAGTTAGCATACAAGCTGGAGTTCATCTCAACATTCATGAATTTTTTTTTGGCCAGTAGAGCATCCACAAACATTTCCTTTGGCAACTTTGCTGCTGAGCAGGCAAGGGAGAGAAGGGCTGGGGTGATATTTCTGATGTCTCATTTACGTAAAAGATGTAGTTCTGTGCCAGCGAACGAACCTCGTCATGCCTCTGTTGGCATGAACTGCTTGGTCACTGTAGTTTGATGAGCTGCACGCGCTGTCGTCCTTTCTAACATTTCTTAATGGTGGTGAAGTTGACAGTGAGTAGGACATATAGGAAATTCTGACAGTAGACTGGTAGAGAAAAGTCACTTGCAGGAGAATCTAGGTGCTTGGTGAAGAAAACTGATAGAAATAGGCACGTAGGGAATAAGTTTATGGTCTACTCAGATGGCCATCGGAAAGGACATGCAAGAAAATGTTTCTATATCATTACCTGCTTTGGGGAACAGGTTTCTGATGCCTTATAACCATTGAGCTTTAGTATTCCACCCAAGTTAGTACTTATATTGAGTGGAGATGATAGTCGATTGTGCATGGGGTGAAAGATTGATTCAGCACTCTGTCGGCTTTTGCATGAGAAGGTTTCATCCACCCCACTTTTCCTCTCCTTTGCTTCCTTCTTCCGTGGTCGGAAGCTTCATCCCCTTTTCTTAAGTGTGAGATTTTCACCTTGTTATTGTGGCTCGAGTGCTGAAACATCTTCAAGATAATGTCTTTGATATCTTTATGTTGGAACATGGTGTTATAAGTTTCATTACTAGACTGTTGAATCACTATATCGTACCAAGTTACTGTTCATTACCATTGTAAGTTAAATTGTACATCGAGTAAATATAGAACATTTTTTCTATTTTTCCTTGACTACTCATACTTCTGGAATTGCTTGTGTTGCTTCTTGCCGAAAATTGTATGTCTACTTGGTTCACCAGTGCTAACGCATTCTTCATATGCAGTTTTATGATCTTTTGAATATCTTCGAGTTGAATGGGCTTCCCTCAGAAGAGAACCCTTACCTATTTAATGGTGACTTTGTGGACCGAGGATCATTTTCTGTGGAGGTGATCCTTACCTTGTTTGCATTCAAGTGCATGTCTCCATCAGGTAAACCCTCTCTAGTCATGCTTTTAATTTATAATAGTATCATTTTCTCTGAAAGAGTTGCTATGTCATTTTGTTTCTGTTCACAAAAGCACCTTCTTATGGACTCACACTTTTGTGTTTTCATCATTTCCTGTCACCCATTCTATTAGTCTATGCATCTTAACCTCTATTGAAGCCTATTATAAACAGTGCAAACTGCAAGGCATATTCCTCTTGGTTGTCATTAAGATCTAAGACTTTTTGTACATTTTCAGCTATATATCTTGCCCGAGGAAATCATGAGAGCAAAAGCATGAATAAAATTTATGGCTTTGAGGGAGAAGTTCGATCCAAGTTGAGTGAAACATTCGTCGAGCTCTTTGCTGAAGTGTTCTGTTGTCTTCCTTTGGCGCATGTGATAAATGAGAAGATTTTCGTGGTTCATGGAGGTCTATTTAGTGTTGATGGGGTGAAGCTTTCTGACATCAGGTCAATTGATCGGTTCTGTGAGCCTCCTGAGGAAGGTGAGTTGGCACATTCATGACCTTTAATAGCCAGTAACAATTCTTTGTGTTTGGATTGTCTGTCACACCCCCAGATCTCTCTCTCTCTCTCTTTCTCTCTCTCAGTGCCTGTCCCCCCTCACTGTCCCAAGCCATCATTACCCACCGTCTTTTACTGCACATGAAGAATAGGTGTTTGAGATGGTCTTTGCCATTTATATAACTTCTTGTTTTATATGTTAATACCTGATGTCAGGTTTGATGTGTGAATTGCTTTGGAGCGATCCCCAACCATTACCTGGAAGAGGTCCTAGCAAGCGGGGGGTGGGTCTTTCTTTTGGTGGAGATGTCACCAAAAAGTTTTTGCAAGAAAACAACTTAGGTATCGTTTACCGTGCTTCAGTTTTCTGTTTTCCTTGTGCGCATGTGCGTCTCCTCCTTGCTACATTTAATCAAATTTCTCTTATCATTTTAGTGGATTGACTCCCATTCCCCTTAACAGATTTGGTCGTGCGATCTCATGAAGTGAAGGATGAAGGCTATGAGATTGAGCATGACGGAAAACTTATTACCGTATTCTCTGCGCCAAATTATTGTGATCAGGTACTTGGATATTCCGAATTGTTACGCTTTGTTCTGTTTGCATCAGGGGAGTATATGAGCGACAGTCCCGTCTCTTTAGTTCTGCCATAACTATCGTTGAATCATTGTGCTTTCTCTATCTGTTGATTTAGCCAAAAAGGAAGAAAGAGTCTGTCTTGGTTTGTCATATCTAGTTATGCATGTTATTAACCATTGATTTCGATTCCTCTCAGATGGGTAACAAGGGTGCTTTTATTCGATTTGAAGCCCCTGAGATGAAGCCCAACATTGTCACATTTTCTGCAGTGGTCAGTTACTTATTTGACTTCCCCTTCTGTCAATTTTTGTCTTTTTCACTAGTGCATAGCAGGCTCAGGAAGCGCCTCAAGTTATTAATCCGAATAGAAATTGAGATTGTTTTCACTAATTTGTTGGATTGCATTGAAAAAAATTGCAGCCACACCCTGATGTGAAGCCCATGGCATATGCAAACAACTTCCTCCGTATGTTCTCGTAGTCTATGAATCTGATTGATGAATTCAAGATTACTGCGAGCATATGAAATCTGGATAAGCTGAAGAGCTCCCTTGTTCTGGGTATGAGGTTCAATTTATTTCAGCCGACTGAATGACAAGATAGGTGCTATATGGAAGCAATTGTAGCTTTGATGCGCTGACAAATTTTGCGCGCCCTTTTTAGATTTTTGGACCCTTTCCTGGAATCCCCCTGGGTGGGATTTGGGGATCCGGTGGAAAGAACATCGTCGTACTGATGGCGTCTCTTGTAAATTATATGTTTTCATTTTGGTCTTTACCGTCCAACAATTTGTGCTATCATCATGTTCTCTTTACTTTGGTCATTTGGATCGGAAAAACGAATAAAGTTGCTATTCTTTGCTGGGTCGATGTTGTATTTTGTCCCCACAAGTGATTTCATCTTCTCTTTGCTTTAGAATAAATTGGCTCCCCGCTTAGGATATGGACAGCGAGGAAACTATGCAGGGAAAAAAAAAAAGTTACCTCCTACGATGGAGCATCGGCTTTTGCTTTAGAGAGATTGTGCATCGACTTGTGTTAATGTAATGCAAGAACGAATCTCAAGGAATAGAAGGGCAACGTTCAGTCTGTCTAGCCCGTTGTTGTCCACATGGATTGAGATTCACCGGCAAGCTCACAAAAGTGTAGTAGATGTCCTCTAGATAGATAACCGTGGCCCGTCGCCATCCCTGTGGTTGGTACCTTGTTGCACAGGATTTGAGCCGTCAAATTCTGTGGATAATCCGCGTGTGAAGTTATTTTTTTGTTCATAGTTCAAATTTATCGAATTGGAAGCCAAATTATTAGATTTCGTGAACTTGAGTACAATAGAATGACAACATTAAATATTTTCATATAATTTAGAGACTAGGTGAACATTTGCTAAAAGTTTAAGAATCGTATTGAACAAATTAGTAGTTTGGAAATGATATTACACGTTAAGTTAAAATTCAGGAAATATTTATATAATTATCCTTTACAGACATGTTCGCATTGGAAAGTTTATTATACTGTCATGCTCTCCTAAAACTTTTGATAGAATCAAAGCCAGTCCCTCGAGAACAGGACCATTGGCAACCGATTGCTTTGTCAAGTACCTGGCGCCCCAATCGATAAGGTGATTGACTAGGGTATGAAGAGAGAAGATCCAGACGGCACCTGGGAATCAAATTTAGTTCGAGCGCCTTGACTTGCTTCCACAGCGCAAACTTAATCCATTGATCCATGCAAGACCAAAACCTGACATTCGGGTGAAAGTCGGGGTATCAATGGTTTGGTTCAATTTGGGTTCTCGCAAATATCCGACTCAAACATGAATGAAGCATGCCTTTTGTGACCGAAACAGAGTAGAGCCAATCCGAGAACACGGTTTGGTTTGGTCCTGGTCTTCTTTTTTATTGTTTCGTAAGGTGAAAAATCCTGTACACAACTCTGAACCAGTGACTTTGATGCTCTTGGACTTACGTGCAGGAAAGGACACAGAAGATCTGTGAAATGTAGGCAAATAATTGATAGTGTGAAGCTCAAACCGAGTCTCCCTCTTCGCGAAATTGAACATAAAAATTGCACCTTCGAGTACTTGTTCCATCAGACTTGTTTACCTCTCTGTAAACATCTTTCCACTTTGATTAAGGAATGGAAGAAAATTAGATTCAGAACAGGCATCCCCTTTTAGAAAATTTATTCAAACTAGGAAAATTACTTGAATAAGGAATTTATTTTTATCTTTATTTTTGGGCTCGAGCTTGGGTCCCTTGAGGCATGCACAAGGCCTCATCACCTAGGTCCATGGTGGTCATGGTCAAGACCCTAGCACCCATGCCCGGACACTCGAAATGATTTTTCGTGGGATTAAGATCAAATGGACAAATCTATTTACGGGAGAGTCAGCTTGGGCGACATATCTGAAATGCAAGAGGGTTAAAATGAAAAGGTTAAACAAAGGTACAAGTGGATCATGATGAGCTTTTCTATTCCTCATGAGAGGTTAGACGACAGATCTGAAATGCATGCAGGTTGAAATGAAAAGAGTTTAATTGAAGGTATAAGCTCCAAACAAATCAAAAACAAGAGGCGGCAAAAATTGCGATTGTACAATAGCTGATGTCGATAATGCACTTGGGAAAACGAAGCAGGAAAGGAAGATGATGCAGATGAAGGAGGAAAACCGATGCCGGAGAGCCTTTTACCTCAGAATCCAGCACGATCCCTAAAGTTTCAAGAACCGCAACCAAGATCAAAAGAAAATCTAAGAATGGCATTATTGTCGATGTGCTCGAAAAGGTAGTAAATCTCTACAACTATAGATAAACACCACACTCACAGGCCAAGCGACAAGTGGAAATTGAATATTGAATATCTGTAATGAGATGCAAAATATAGTAGTAGGAGCATTATACATGGATGATGCTGATTCTTTCAAGGATGCATGCAAAAAAAAGAAGAAAAAAACTCAAGGAACGACTGGGCTTGGGCCGGCAAGGGCAACCTTTTGTCAGATTGGGCAAGGGTTTGCCCTCTCCAGCCCGAGCAAGGGCCGCTCATGCCTAAGCCGGCAACCTCCGCTGGCCATCGGGCTAGCATCCGTGTTAGTGAATTTCGGTTAAATTGCCGGATGAACACAAATTGACAAGTTTTAAAAATGTTTAATACAATAGGTTTAGGACTTTATGAATAATCCTCTCAACATATTTCAATGCAAATAGTAATCCAAGATGTCAAATTGGTGTGAAATTGAACCAATACTCATCAAGGTTTCCATAAATGTCACTATTATTATGAAATCGGACATCAAAGAAGCCATCGATATTGATGCATAAATAATTCTCCAAAGTCAATAGATATTAAAAAAAGTAATAAAAGATATCAACTTCGTGTACCATCAGGAATTTGGATCCACCTATGGCTGTGAAAATGTGGTTGAACGCCACTAGAATGTCGTACTATTCGTGCGCTAATAATAGAACTAGTTAAGCACAAACCAAAATCCTAAAATCATATTTAAATAGAAAAATCAACAAAAACTTATGCAAATCCATCGTCTAATGGTGTCGGTCACATCTCAAGCAAGGGTGTCACAACCCTCACTTGCTGCCAACGAGAGCCTGGCAATTCTCACCTGCCACATTAAAAAGAAGAAGAATTAAATAAAAAATAAAAAAAAATCTAGAAATTATTAAAAATTATTCATATTAGCACCGACCGTGCTATATTGAATGGCAGTGTCCATGTAGCGATTTTCGACCAAAATTTACTTAATATAATCGATTGACAAAACGTAAAAATGTTCAGAATACAATTAGCAAAATCAAAACTTTTAGGATTGAATTGGTAAAATTGCAATAGATTTAGGATTTTTGGACAATTTTCCCAAATTTGATCAAGAAAATTAATAATCTTTTACCACAACCATCCCTTTGGTCCAATTATAGAAATGTGTCAATAAATGCTGACTATTAACATGAAGTCCACGTTAAAGAAGCCATCGATATTGCATGAGGGAAACTCTGCAAAAATTTAATCTTCTTTTCTAAAGATTTGGTCTACAGCTTTCGATTGGCAAAAAAATCGAGTAAATTAAACGACATGACAAGTTATGAGCAATTAAATTTTGGTCGCTTGTTTGAAAAGAAAAATATAAAAGAAATAGTAAACCTAATATCCAACCCAAAATTAATCCAATATGCAAACTTATATGGATAAAGAAAAAACTGTTGGCTTGATAAGATTGGAAAGTGTATCAAAATTTCAAAATGAAGCTTTGATGGTGCTGAGTTGTTCTTTTCTCTTTTTTTAATCGCTACAAGATCAACAATTCCATGACCTTAGACTTCTGTTGCTGACATACTAATTTTGTTGTTTCCTTTCTGCATTTACTGATATTTGAAACTCATGTTTAAGCCCCGACACAATATCCCAAAACCAAAGCTAGCTTTGGTAGCTTTGCTAGTTCTGCTAGCTCTGGTAGGAGACGTGGGCGTTTCATAAATTCCTGCGAGGGAGCTTGGATCGTAGATTTTTCTTTTTTAATTATTAGTTGTAGTCTGATCTTATTTCATGGTAGACAGGAATGAATTCATGAAGAGTAAGGAATGCATAACTCTCGTGAAAAAAAGCGGAGAAAAAAGCTGCCAAACAAAAGTGGTCGATTTTGTCGGAGGCGGTAAAATACTACTAACGCATCCTCCACAACCATGAACAACAATAAATGCAGTTCGGCCCTATGTTTATATGCAAGAGAAAGAGACCTAAGTTGTGCTTAACCAAGGAAGCATTAGCTGTAAGTCTGATTGTTCGAAGCCGGACACATCGTTACCATCCTGAACTATTTCGGACCTTGATTTTTCATTCAAAGCAAGACTGAGGTAGAAACTAAAGAAAAACCATTCCCACACCCTATCAAGTTGCTTGTTGATCTTACAAGCCACTTTTGGGATATTAACAATCATCTCTATCTTTTAAAGTTGGGGTCTCAACCCAATATCTAAAATATTATAGGTCACTTGATGAGAAAGGGAGAGTGATATCAGGCCGATGCATGATGACTCTCCATCGACAATACTATTGAAAGAGCTTCTTTAACAATTTTCTCCTTTTGTTTTCCTTCCAACCTATGCTTCTAAATCAGTAATTAGAATAAGCATTTCCTCACATGCTCACAAAACAAATCAAAGAAAATAGAGAATTATTTAAGAAGCGATCTATTAGTCCGCAAAACCAGATCCATGACGAGCATGAAATTATTTAGACAGCGGGAAACGAAGAAAGGGGCTCACTGGCAAGTTCAATGATGAGCTCAATGTTGGTGCCGGTGAAAGTATGGAGAATGATGAGTTGGCATCCTAGATATACAACATCTCAATTTCTACGGTAGGAGGCGTAAAAAAGGAAAAAAGAAAAAAGAGAAAAAAGAGAGAGAATGGGAGAGAAAACAAATGATTTTGGCTTAAAATGAAAGAAAGTGAGACCTGTAAGGAAAAAAAAAAGAAAAAAGAAGAAATTATTTAGTCCACAAAACCAGACCCATGACGAGCATGAAATTATTTAGACAGCGTGAAACGAAGAAAGGGGCTCACTGGCAAGTTCATGATGAGCTCAATGCTGGTGCCGGTGAAAGTATGGAGAATGATGAGTTGGCATCCTAGATATACAACATCTCAATTTCTACGGTAGGAGGCGTAAAAAAGGAAAAAAGAAAAAAGAAAAAAAGGAGAGAGAATGGGAGAGAAAACAAATGATTTTGGCTTCAAATGAAAGAAAGTGAGACCTGTAAGGAAAAAAAAAAAAAAAAAAAAAAAAAGAAACAAAATAAGAAGAGTAGACCAAACACAAAATCTAATGTTTTAAGTGGAATGGTGAGCCATACAAGAGGTATTATGGTCAAAACACACACAAAAAAGAACCTCTTAAAGTTAAAATTGGATTGGAAAAAGTATGACCTTTTCAAAATGAAGCTTTGAATATGGTGCTGGGTTGGCTCTTTTCTTTACAAGAAATAAAAACTATTCAAGAAAATATATATACACACAACAACTATAAAGTTTAAATATGAAAATACATTTTGACAAAAAATTGAATTGAGTCTTATTTCATAAAGATTGGCTTGCGAGCTTTTCATTGGCAAAAAAATTGAGTAAGTTAGACAACGGACGAAAAGTTATGAACGGTCAAATTTTCAACACTTGTTTGGAAAAAAAAAACTACAAAAGAAATAGTAACCCAATATCCAATCCAAAAATAAATTTAAGATGCAAGAAAAAAACAGTTGGCTTGACAAGATTGGAAGGTGTATCAAAATTTGAAAATGAAGCTTTGATGGTGCTGAGTTGTCTCTTTTCTTTACGAGAAATAAAAATTATTCAAAGAATAGGTATGTATACAACAATTATAATCCCTTAGGAAGGCATTTAAATATGAAAATATATTACTTGTGAAAAAAGATCCCTTAAAAATTTCGGAATTGGATTACCTAATAATATATAATATTGAGATTTCCATTATTCTAAATATCATCGAAATTTATTACTTTACAATATTCCGTGCCTCTATATTTTTGTTTATAATGCAACCTTTGAAGTTTAGAAAACGATAATGTTATATAACATCATCTTTCTAGCGCCTGTATTATACTTGGCTTCATGTACCGTTGGGAATTGGATCCGCCTATGATGATGAAAATGTGGTTTAATGCCACCAGAAGATCATACTACTTGTTAAGCACAAATCAAAGTATGTATACACAAAATTCAATGAAAACTCATTTGAATCCATCATCTAATGGTGTCTGTTGCATCTTGAGCAAATTTTAATTAATCCTTACTTGATTAAGCTTTTTGATCGTGGAAGGGCATTTGAACTGGGTAAGCCAAAGAAGTGTCATGACAAGAAAGCTTGAAAGAACTTTAAGAAAGACAAAGGATTAAGGGGAATGCAATGAAAAAGAGAAATGACATGACAAGTGATGAGATGCACAACAAACGTGTGAAAACCATACTCCTAATTTGAATGGGAAAATTATTCTAAAAGTCCTAAATTTATTATATTTTTATTAATTCAATTTTAAACTTTTAATTTTATCAGTTGAGTTATAAATTTTTCATGTTTTGTCAATTGAGTGCATTCACCAATTTTAGCTAGAAATTGCTGATATGAACATCGATCATCAACACAGTCAGCACTAATGTAAATAATTTATAATAATTTTTTTGGAGATGGAAGATATGGGATTCATGTCTCCAAGGTCATCGATGGTGGGTGAGATTAGAAGCTCTACATGCGTTGAAGGGTAAATGAGTGATGGAATTGAGCAATGGACATGACAATGCTGAATGGTCAGCCAACACTACACGGATTCCTAGAGATGTAGTGTCATAAGCACGAGTTCAACTTCACCGAGAAAATATTAGCTACAACTCTGACTTCAACGTGGCATAGTCAGAGTTCAACTTCAAGGAGAAGCAATCGCAATCTTTGAAGGGAGATCTCCGCTAGGTTGAATTGCACCTTGTGCTTCCGCTTAGGGTTGCCATCGTGTTCCTTGATGGTGGGGTCCGTTGCTGCTAGTTCTGCGTGAGCTTCTCGCTTGGGTCGTCGCCATTGAGGAGGAAGACAAAGAAAGGAGAAGGAAAGAACGTGAGATGAGAGAGAAATAGCCATTAAAAATTGAAAAAAGGAGAGGGGCTTTTTTTAAGCGGGAGTGCGCGCATTTATTATTCTGTCTTTTCTCTCTCTGTCAATCAGAGGAGAGAGAACCGACTTTCCCTATTTTCTAAAGGAAGCTTGATTCTAGCGTGGCACCGAGTGATAGACTCTAACTATGCCACGCTGCAGTTAGAGCCCCGGCTAATATTTTCTCCAAATTCATTAGCTGCAGTTGCTGGGATGAATTTCCCCTATCCTTCCTATTCCGATCAAACCATGAACTGAGAGAGGTGCACTCAATTCCAACCACAACACCCTCAATCTCATGCTAGTGATTTAGAACGAAGGAGTAGAGGGGCTGCCCAGTTGAGCAAGAGAATCAAGTAACAAGTTTCAGCAAAAATTGATTGAATGAAATCAGTTGGTAAGACGTGAAAATATTTAGTATTCAATTGGCATAATTAAAAGTTTTAGGACTAATTTGGCAAAATTAATATAGATTTAAAAAATTTTAGACAATATTTCCAAATTTGAATAAGAAAATTGAAAATCTTTCATCTCAACCATCCCTTTGGTCCAATTCTAGAAAGGTGTCAATAAATGTCAACTATTAACATGAAATCCACATGTCATCGACATTGCACAGAGACGCTTTGCAAAAATTGAGTCTTATTTCGTAAGGAGACGCTTTGCAAAAATTGAGTCTTATTTCGTAAGGATTGGTTCGTTAGCTTTCCGTTGATAAAAAAATTGAGTAAATTAGATGATGGATGAAAAGTTATGAGTGATTAGATTTTGGTCACTTATTTAAAAAGAAAAATATAAAAGAAATAGTAACCCAAAATCCAACCCAAAAATTAATCCAAGATGCGAACTTATATGGGTAAAAAAAGAACTATTGGCCTGGCAAGATTGGAAAGTGTATCAAAATTTAAAAATGAAAATTTGATTGTGCAGGGTTGGCTCTTTTCTTTACAAGGAATAAAAACTATTTGTAGGTCTTTCCTTGAAAATCCACATGTAAATGTTTTCCATGTCATGCTAAACCAAGAGCTGTAAGTCTAATTTTTCGAAGCTGAACATATCATTGCTATCCTGAACTATTTTGTTCTTTGATTTTTCATTCAAAACAAGCGTGAAGTAGAAACTAAACAACTAAATAAAAACCTGGCCCATATCTATCAAGGTGCTTGTTGCTCTTACAAGCCACTTTTGGGATGTTAACAGTCTATCTCTATCTTGGAAAGTTGAGATCCCAAAACATCTAACATATCATCGATGTCCTCCGCGGATGATCGATGGATGATGAATCTCCATCGTTGGAATTCTACGAAAGAGTCTTGGGAGCTAGGATGCATGCCACTTTCATACGATCGGGTGGAGTGGCACAAGCTCCCTGCCCGCTACCGCTTGGACCTCCAGCGACATTCATTGGCCCTTGCTTGACCACTCGCGAAATTTGGTTGTAGGGGCCATGAGCTTCGAGGTCAAATCTAGCCGGCGAAAACAGAAATAGGCAAATCGAGCACGTCGAGAAAGCGATTCACATAGAGCCGAAAGATCAATTCACTCACAAACTTATATGTGGACAAATTCAGGACACTGCTACAAACATGAAGTCATCAATGTGACTCTGAATTATGGGGAAAGAGCGAAGGAATAGATTAGGGATGCCTATAACCTCGTGTGTTTATTGTTGATTGAGTTTCTATAGTGTGTTCATTTTTCATGTTTTGGTCATTTAATATTTTGTATGGAATACTCATGAGTTGGAATCCACGAATAGAAACATGCCCCCGGCCATGGACGGGTCTCGCTTGGTTCGGATCGGCATCTTTCTCCAGCTGGCACCAGCTTGTCAACCTTATTGGACTCAAATATGCACTTTTCCATAGAATGTCCAAATTGATCAAAGCAGAAGAAAATCTCTCCCTAACATGCTCATGAAAAAAATCAAAGAAAATACAGAATTATTGAAGCAGCGACTCGTTAGTCCACAAAACCACATACCCATGAAAAGCTTGAAATTATTTAGAAAGGGGTTCATTGGAGAGTTCAATTGTGAGCCCAATGTCGATGCAGGGGAAATTTTGGATAATGACGAGTTGACATCATAAATATTCAACTTTTCAATTTATACGACTATGGAGGTGTTAAGAAAAAAGTAATGGGAGAGAAAATAAATGATTTTGGCTTGGAAAGAAAGAATAAGAATGAAAGTGAGGCCTCTTAGGAGAAAAAGAAAAAAGAAAAAAAAAAGTAGACCAAAAAAAATATTACTTTTGGAAAATAATAAGAGAAGCGGTAAGCCGTACGAGAGAAAATATGGTCAAAACATCCAAAAAAAAAAGAAAAAAAAAGAAAAAAAAAGAGTGTCTATAGTTAAAAGCGGAGTGAAAAAAATGCAGCTCTTTCCAAATAAAGCTTTGAAGATGGTGAACTATTCAAAGAATAGGCATATATACAATACTTATAATACCTTATGAAGAAGTTTAATTATGAAAAAGTATTTTGGCAAAAAAATTGAATCTTATTTCATAAAGATCGGGTTGCGAGCCTTATGTTGGCAAAAAAATCAAGTAAGTTAGACGACGGACAAAAAGTTATGAGTGATCAAATTTTGATCACTTGTATGGAAAGAAAAATACAAAAGAAATAGTAACCGAATGGCCAACCAAAAATAAATTTAAGATGCAAATTTATATGGATAAAGAAAAAACAGTTGGCTTATTGGAAAGTGCATTAAAATTTCAAAATGAAGCTTTAGTGCTAAGTTGGCTCTTTTCTTTTAAGAGAAATAAAAACTTTTCAAAGAATAGGTATTTATACAACAAATATAATACCTTACCAAAGAATTTAAATATGAAAATACATTACTTGTGAAAATTGATTCCTTAGAGATTTCCATTATTCTAAATATCATCAAAATTTATTATTTTTTAATATTTTGTGCCTTTACGTATCTCTTTAGAATACAAATTTGAAGTTTGCAAAAGGTAATACTGTAATATAATCTTTCTAACGCTTGTATTACACTTGGTTTCAGGCATTCACACTTGTTTAACTTAGAATATGGACAATTAAATTCTTTTATCATTAACCCCCTAATCCCCTAGTAGCACACTAATTTGGCATTATTATGGTTAGAAAAAAAAAATGTATCTTCAACATATTTGCAAAAAGAAAAAATAAGAGGGAAGTTTTGGGAAAGAGAGCAATAGTAAGTGGAGAGCAGGAGGAGGATTGCTGTCCCTTTCGGACGTGAGAAGGCTATGATTCTTATAGAGAAAGCAGAGTTTATACATGGTAGAAACATCATTTATGTCTTAAATAGTTGATAAGACCTTTTTATACATAGTTCACTTTTACTATTATGAGTGAATGATAGATAAAAGTCTTGGATGATAAAACAACTATATCATCTAAGACTATATGTGCAATTTTTCTTCTTCGTTCATTTTTTGAATTATCAATGCAATAAGAAACAAAAAGTTCAAGGATGAAAAAAAATCAATAAACTAATAGTTATCAATCGATTGTGAGCTATATACGACAAAATTATGCCATGCGACAGTCACAAACACCAATTGGAAATATCCCATGGGAAGCACTCGAGCGAACAATCCAATCGGTTTCGACTATATACACACATACATATAAATACACATATACCCCACAGCATTTTTCTCGTGTTGGGAAATTCTTTACTAGTTTTCATGGGCCTAAGGAAAAAAATAATGGGCTAGCAAGTAGCAAATGGTGTAGAAGCCCACTTAGGCATTGAACTCTGCAAGAGTCCCTCGATTAAAAACTCTAGTAGAGCCGAATTACAGTTCTCGGTCATTCTCACTCCCTTTCTCCTCCATTTTTTTTTTTTTTTTTTTTTTTGGTGACCAAGGATCCACTTTCCCCTTGTCGGCTTATGCCGATTCAGTATCACGATTATACCTTGGGGGAGACTAATACAACAATCCGCCGCCATGAACCTCCACTTAAATCACGGAGCCGATTAGGAAATTTGAACCAGAACCTCTGGGAAGGAAAGGCAAGCCCTCAACCACTGCAGCCATGCGTGGCTGGGTTCTATCTCCCTTTCTCCTCCATTTTCCACTCTTAGGATGCAAGAATAAGCACGAGATGGAGCATTGCAAAATAATAAGGACAGTATCTCGGCGATCTCAAGCATCGGCAAGCTAGCATCACGATTCGCTACGAACCAAAGCGATGTACTGGCATTTACTTACTTTTGGTCGGCGGATGAAATTCATCTCTGGGTCCGATAAATCAAAAAATTCCAAAGAGAATCGTCAAGAAACTGAAAAGGAATTTGCAAAATTCAGTGCGATCGCCTTTTACCCGACCCTTTACTCGACCCGACGCGACCGTGGAACCCATTTTTGTGGGTCGGGCCGCACAGGATCTGGACTCCGTGGGCCGCGCGGGGGTGGAATGAGGCACGGCCCACTCGTTCCGCTCCACGTGTAACCCTGAGCGCCGGCAGCTCTAGTCCCGGTCCGCACCCGATTGGAGTCCTCCATCGTCGTTTTGAGGGGAGGCCGCGCGGGGGGGTGGACTAGGGAGCTTGGCGTTCTCTCTCTCTCTTTCTCTCTCTGTCCTCTGCTGCTCGTTCATGGTTACGCGAGCGACTCCTGGCGCCCTTCTCCGTCGTCGTTTTTGTGGCCTTAAAGAAAAGAGAGACCTCCTTACAATCATTCGATTCCGGGTACTTCCTCTCCATTCCTTCCCCGCTTTTACTTTTATTTACTCCTCCGTCGCCGGCGTCGTTTTTGCGTTTTGGGATTGGAAAATCTCTCCTGCTCTCGCTCGCTGCCTCGCTTCCCTTTCTCGTGCTGCCTGCCTCCCTGTCTCGGGTCGGTTAGGGTTTCCTGCAGATTTTTGGGGGCGAATCGATGGACTTTCGAATCGAAAATGCGAAGCGTTTTGAGCACTTTGAGCCGGAAAAGCTTGGTGCTTTCGATGGCTCGTGGACCCTTGAGACATTGCAATCGGTTGAAATGGGCTCTTTGATTGGGGGGGAATTATTCTTATTGGGATCGCGATTCGGGATGATGAATGGAGCTTGGGATTTCGATTTCAAAAAATATGTAAAAAAATTGGTTTTTTAAGTGAATGGGAGCCCGGCGTAACGGGACTATTGCTTGTTCTCGGAGCCTCCGTGTGCAATGATTGATTTTCATACGTCCAAGTCGTTACCTCTTTCTGGGATTGGAGAAAAGTCCAGGCCTTTCTCCCTCCTTCTTCCCCTGTTCAGTTTTATCTGCTAGCCTTTTGGAGCTCTAATAAAGATGGCATTTTGAAAATAAGAGTCCCATTCCGCTGGAAATTCTGGATGTGCTTCCAGTCTCGACCGCGCTTCCCGTGCGCGTAAAATTGCATCTTTCATTTTCAAGACTAATTATTCGTGAGGGGTTTGTGTAGATGTTTGTGAGTCTCTGACACTAAAATGCTCATGATAAGTAAAAGAGCATATAGAACAGAAAAAGGAAAGAAAAGGAGAGAATAAGTGATTGGAAGAATCCATTTTGCCCCCACTAAATTGTAGAAGTTAATTATCTGATACAGGTGTGAATTTAACTGAATTTTGAAGTTTCCCACACTAATTTAGTGCAAGTGAAGTTCGATTTCAAGCTGCTTTTGATGAAGTGGCACTTGTTAAATCATTGGCTTTGAGATCTTGCCATAGTGGACTAGAACGGCGTTGCAATACTTGACCAATCTGTGGTAGGAATGTGTGATTGAAAGTTTTTTATTGATGCTCCGGTGATTGAGATAGAGAGGAACATCTTCTTCGGGTATCCATTTCCTTGAGTAACTATTTTTTACATCAAGTGCACAGAAGATCCAATTTCAGTAAGTATCAAGTGCTCTGAAGATATTCATCTATCGAGGTTCTTAATTATAGTGATTCCAATAGAATCAACTGATCAATGGTTATTTGCTCAGATGCCTCTAAGTAACTCAATATTTTTACTCTGTAGATTAGGGTTGTCTGATGTCGAAACATAATTTGCTAATGATACCTGTCGGTTGTCCTGTGGCATTTTGTTTAGTCCTCCCCCCAAACTGCTTTGGAATTTTGACATGGCAGTGGTATTTGTGCTATCAACTACAGCAACTTCTAATTAACCCCTTCTCCTGAGGAGATTTGTGGACGGAATTTTTTGTTTTCTGACAGAAATACAGTGTCTGTGGACTCAAACTTATGCAGAATTTATCTTTGCCCCCCCTAATGCCCTTACATCATGCAAAATTTTCAAATCAAGTCTGTTTTTTACATGTATAAATTGGACCTTAGAATTTTTCTGTTCAATGATATTCTGTGACCCTGCAATGTGCGGACTTTGAGGAATTTCAGATATCCTGGATGAAGTAGAGAGCATGGAAAGGCTTTGCTGAGGGAGAGAGGAATTGAGCTGCTTGTTTATATGCACCATGTCTATTTTGCTCACTGGATTAGGATTGAGCTCCATTTTTCTAAGTTCATCTTTATAGCTTTTCCACTCGAGGGAGAGAGGAACTTATGTGCACTTAGACTTTTAACCGTGAGTTATATCCATGCATGCTCCTGAGGGTTGCAAAATCCTAGGATGGTTGACTTTAACTTAAAAGTCATACTAATATGCTTTGTGTGCTTTGTCTGATTGGACAGGAAGTTAATTGATGGAGTCAATGGAAGCGGCGGTGGTGGAACCCAGTGTAATCAACCCTGGTCCGATTGATGGATCTGTACTTTATGATCAAGATAAGCATGTCTCATCAGCGGTTTGGGATGGACAGGTGTTGTTTATAATATAGACTTCACTGTCTCATGATTTCAAGTTTCCTAATGTTTTTCCAGTTATAATAAGTTCTTTTAAAAGCTCATGTTCACTAGATTGTGCTAATGCTACATTGTCAAATGATGTTCAAAAAAGTGAAAGTAATTTTTGGAGGAATTTCTTGTAAGCAACAGATTATGATCCAGTTTCTCAGTAGCTCTCTTCAACCAAAAAACTGTATTCTGTGTAGCAAGTGTAGTGCATGGGGAGACGCCACGGCTAGTCGTGTTTCTCATGCATCTTTGTTTTCAGTCAGCTCCTTCTAGCATGTATCAAGGAAGCTAACTAGAGGGCTCCATTCTAGATGTTATAATTCTCACTTATAACGACTTTGAAGAACTTTAACTTGAATCTGATGCAATTTTCATAGACTTCTAGTAACTCAACAGACAATTGGATGTGGCACTTAGAAATCAGAAAATTCGGTCTTTGTCTTAGCAAATTAATTTTAAGGATAGTTGCTGGCAACCTGAGAAATTCCTTGCACAAAGAAGCTATGGCTCCACTGTATGAATTTTATATATATATATATCTGTTTCATATGGGTTTACAGTACAATTGCATTGCTATTTAGGAGCGTGGTGCACTAAGATGTCATGAGCACACATCAAAGCTGGATCAATGGAGACTCACTGTTAAACAGACAGAGTTAGTTGAGAAGGCTGGATTTGGGTACTTGAGGTTAATTCCTGCTATCAGTCTGGACAATCCGCTTATCTCTGCTTTAGTTGAGAGATGGAGGAGAGAGACAAATACGTTCCACATGAATGTTGGAGAGATGACAGTAACTCTCGAAGATGTTGCTCTCTTGCTTGGACTTGCGATTGATGGAGACCCTGTCATTGGAATCACACATACATCTTGCAATGCCGTCTGTGAAAATTTCCTTGGGAGAGCCCCGGAAGCTGGTTATGCTAGTGGTGGCATGGTCAAGTTAAGTTGGTTAAAAGAGTTTTTCTCTGATTGTCCTGAAGATGCTCCTCTTGAAGACATTGAGCGCCATACACGTGCATACCTGTTATATCTGGTAGGAAGTACCATATTTTCCACTACTACAGGGAACAAAGTCCCCGTAATGTACCTGCCATTATTCGGAGATTTTGCCCAATGTGGAAAATATGCTTGGGGTGCAGCGGCACTGGCTTTCTTGTACAGAGCACTGGGGAATGCTTCTCTTGCTTCTCAGAGTACTATCAGTGGATGTTTGACCCTTCTCCAGGTTATTATAATTTTCTCATTCATTTCACCACACATTGCAGTGTTATGGCAGGTTCAAGTGCTGGTGAAGCTGAAGATTAGTTTCATATCATTGATAAATTCTTTGCTTCATCATAGATGCATATTCTCCTAGGACGTCATATGTGATCATTTGACCTTTCTTAGTTTGACTTTGCAGTGTTGGAGTTATTACCACTTAAATATTGGGCGACCAAAGCTTAAGCATGATCCAGCCCATGATTGCTTTCCTTACGTACTTAGGTGGAAAGGCAAACAAATTGGTCCAACAGCCAACCGTGATGTCATTTTCTATCGAAAGGCATTGGATGCCTTGAAACCATGTGATGTAAGTACCACTTTTGATTCTTCCTCCTCGAACTTGTACCATATGATTTTATCATCAATGTATTTTGTGGAGTGAAAGAGAATTCCAATTACATTGGTTCTAGGTGGAGTGGCGCCCTTATATACATATGGACAGTAGAGTGATACCTGAAGATATTAAAAGCAGTCTTAGCCTGGGAAGATCGAAGACAATGTTGATATGTTTCGATAAGGCCGAAAGACACCTTCCAGATCGTTGCTTAAGGCAATGTGGAAAGCCTCAGCATATTCCCGAGGAAGTGCCGCAGTGGCAAAGGAAAAATCGTGGAGTTGATGGAGGTGTAGATTTGTCAGGGAAGATGGAATTCGAGCTTAATGAGTGGGTGAATCGCAGACTTAATATTGCGGAAGGTGATGGTAGCGTAGATGAGAGTGAATACATGCAGTGGTACCTAAAGATTACTCGTCGATTTGTGGGCAGGCCCATCTCACTTTCATCGGAGTTCCAAAGAACGGTAAGACTATCAATAACAGTAAGTCAATTCTCATTGAACAGAATTTTAACTTTCTTGATTTGCTGTATATCTGCAGAATTCTGGTTTAAGGGACATAGCCCACATTGCTGACACATTCCCGATAGATGGTCTAGATCCCCAGCAGGTAGAATCAATTGCAAGGATCAGGTATATTGCCCATGAATGTCTGAGGGGCCAGGTCGAAACCCCAGTCATTGGATCGGGTATCGCAATAACAGAACTTGGTAAGAGGGCACGAGGTAAGGAAAAGGTTAGGAGGAAGAGCTTTGTGAAACGAAAGCACAAGGATGAACCAATGGACTGTGATGGAACCAGTGAAGATGATCGGTCACAGTTTCATGGTGCCATTGTAAAAGTCGATGAATTGCCATTAGAGCCTACCGAAATTGACAACACTTCGCAGCTATGTAATCTGGGCACAGAGGACCATTCACAGATTTGTCTTGTCTCTGTTGATGGAGATCATGTGCAGCTCTGCACTGTTACAGATGGAGAAGCCAATCATCAACATCCATTTCAAGCTGTTGGTGAACTCACTGATGTGGAGCCATTCCATCATGGAGTTGAGGATGGTGGTTCACAGCTTGATGCCTTATCTATGGAAGTTGAGGAATCACAATTTTGCAGTGGAAATAAGGAGGTCCTTGATCCACATTGCCAGAATGCAGTGGATAGGGCTGATGACTCACATTTGGCACATGTTGCTGGTGATATTGAATCACAAACTGCGGTGGAGGTGTGAAACGCATCTTCTGTAATTGCAGTAAGTTATTGGTGCTTTACTTCTTCATCCATCATAACATATAAATAGTTCTCTTCATTACTCGTATATGCTTTGCTCCGTCTCGGTACATGACTTAACCCCTCCCATTTCATTTTCAACAGGAGGCATCACAAGACTTGAGTTGGGCTTCTCATGTACTTTCTTAACCACATTAAAGTGAGGTGATTTCAGCTGTGAACGTTCTGACACCTGCAATAATTTGGTTTGGCCGACCTATATATGTTCTGTGCAATACCCGAGGTTGAGGTCCTTCAACAGTCTTTGCTGATAAATAAATATCAGCATCAGCTTAATTTGAATGCAGGGAAAAAGCTCGAGTTTCAGTCTTGAGAGGGTAGTTATGCTTTCATTTTATTTTTTTTTCCGTTCTTTCATAAGCTGCTAAGATTGATTTACTAAATGTTAGACAAGCTTTTTGTAGGAGCTTTAGCAGCATGCATCTGCTTGTTTTTATTTTTAAGGCATGCAGAAAGGTTCTGTACAGAACTCTTCTCTTGGCTAGTTGTGGTAGTGTGATATATTTGTAACATAGGCATGACCAAGGCAATCTTCCCTATTCATATTCTGATAAATAGATTCTAAACTAGTGACGAAGAATATATTTTGTTGTCATTTCAGTTTCTTGGTTTGGTTAAGCAAAGGATTGCTATTCATACTCCCGTTCAATTGTTTTGGCTTTCAGGTGGATAAATCTTCTCTAGTTTTCCTCCTTTTGGAGAGTAGGTCTTTTATTTTTTTGAATTTTTGCACTTGACAGCTAAATCAATAACTCTAAACTGCTGATTTTATGTTTTTCTAAGAGAGACATTGCTCACAGTGGCCCGTCATTTTGGGCTCCGTTTGGTAACTTTCTCATTTCTTCCAATTTCTATTATGTTGTTTCTCGAGAAAAAAAAAAGAATAGAAATTGGTTTGGTAACATAAACCAATTTTTCTATTCCCCAAAATGGAAATGTAGTTAGGGAATAGATTTGGAATAGAAATAAAAAGTTAAAAAGAAAATAACTTCTTGTTATTGGGAATGATTCTAAAAATAAGTTATTTTCTTTTTATTTTTCTTCTTCTGCCATTGCCACCGCGGCTGTTGTTCACCGAGGAGCAAGAAGGGAGCAAGAAGGAGAGAGGGAAAAAAGAAAAATATTAAAAAATTATTAAAAAATTAAAAGAAACTCTACATTATAAAAAAATTTATGGATGTACAAAGTGCATTCTTTTATTCAAAATTATTTTAGAGAATAAAAATAGAAAAATGTTATTTCTGAAAAAAAAAATTATTTTTCGAAATATAAATATTATCAAACAGATTATTAGATGCTTGGTATCGCCCTCCTTATGGGGCTGCCACAAAACCTAGAAATTGCTCTTAATAGGGATTTTTGAAATTAAAAAAAAAAATGGGAATATGTAACAGTGTTGAAAGGGACCCATTTCTCGGAGAGAGTGGTACAACGTATGACCATTGCAGGTTCTGCTAGATTTGTCTGGTGAAGTATTTCACTCGAATTCAAGTTCGTCTAGTAAAAAAGTAAGATTGTCATCTAACGTTCTACCTTGCATTTGTTTTCTCGTACTATTTCTGCAGAAGCCACACATGTGCATATTGTTATTATTATTTTTTTTAAAAACAGTAGATATTTGGAAGTTTTGAACTTGAGTCGAGCTTGTTTTGACCCCACTGTACGCTCGATCAACGGATAGTTCTCCATTTTCTTTCTTGTCGTAGTTTTTCTAGTGACAAGTCGAAATCGGAAGAGAAAAGGGTGAAAATAACATGGGGTGGTTTTCACATGAAAGTCGAAGAGAGATTCATATTGAATGGGAATGGGATTATGGGAGGACCTGAAAACTAGTTAAGAATTTAACCGAGGAAAATAGAGACACCGGCTAGAATGATGTATTACTACCAAAACTATACTTCCTAAGTCAATTTCCACCATATCGCCTGCTATTTTGGAATAGCTTAACACTCCAAAACTTCTTGCTAATGGAGAGAGCAAAAAGAAAAAAAATGTGCCTTCGCTTTCAGGACTCCGGCAATGAAAAAGGCTTTTAGTGACTAGTGAAAGCACCCGGGAACGGGGAAAGAATTTTCAGACGCTCGAGAGTTTGACCATGATGCAGTGGCGTCGTTCCTCCGAGGAAAAACCGGAACTTTTCTTGATCTTCCATTAATGATCTCTCTCTCTCTCTCTTTCTCGGACACACGTTCTCTCGCGGCTTAATCATTTTCACTTGTCTGGTGAAGTGAGACATGCGCTTTGAGTTTCCCACAAGAAACACCAGCCCCCTCCCTTCAGACAAGAGCTGTCCAATTTTTCACATCCTTGCTGACCCTACCTTGGCTTCAAAATCTCACTCATGTCATGCCCCACCATCTTTAATCAAGCTTGCCCCACCCATCGTTTCAAGTCACATCCCTCTCTCTCTCTCTCTCTCCGTCCTTGTTGAGAGCTCTGTCACTCACCCATCGGATGAAATCAAACCCACTTCGCTTCCAAGGTCACCCGAGCTCACTGCAACCGACCACATTTCAAAACCTCAGCCACAATGCTTTCGTCTCCCTCCCTCTCTCCTCTTCTCCTTCTCCTCTTCCTCGGCGTGCTCTTCTCCTCGCTCCCTTCCTGTTACCCTTCTCTGCCCATCCATGCCCCTCCAAAGACCACCGCACCACCACCACCACCACCACCTTCTCGTACAAGCACCAACTCCGGACCAAACGCCATGCTTCCCTCGGAATCTGAGACCCTGTTCAAGATCATGGAGTCCATGTCCTCGGACCGAAACTGGAGAGCCTCGTACCCGCACCCGTGTGGGGCAGGCTCGTCCTGGCCTGGAATAGAATGCAAACCCGGCAATGACAAACACCTCCATGTCTCGAGGCTCGACTTCGGCACGCTCCCTAACCCGACCTGCAAGCCCACGGCCACATTCCCTTACCTCATCTTCTCTCTCCCTCAAATTCAATCCATCTTCTTCTTCAACTGCTTCACCCGCACCAGGACCACCCTCTCTGTTTCGCCGAACCGGCTCCTCAATTCCTCCCTCCAGCAGCTCAGTCTCAAGTCCAACCCTGCTCTCGTCGGTCCAATCCCGCCCCAGATATCCTCCCTCAAGTCCCTAGAAGTCCTCACGCTGTCCCAAAACCGCCTCTCCGGTTTGATCCCGGTTCAAGTGTTCAGCCTGAAATCCTTAATTCACCTTGACTTGAGCTACAACCTGCTCATTGGCACCATACCTTTCCAAATAGGCAATCTGAAGAACCTTGTGGGCCTTGATCTGAGCTACAACTCACTCGGAGGCTCGATCCCGAGCACAATTGGCCAACTGGGTCAGCTTCAAAAGCTTGACTTTAGCTCAAATTTGCTCACGGGTAGAATTCCCGACACCATCGAGAAGCTGAACTCTCTGGTCTTCGTAGCGCTAAGCAACAACGGGCTGGGAGGAAAATTCCCTACTGGAGTGTCAAAGCTGCGGAATTTGCAATACTTCATCATGGAAAACAACCCAATGGGCATACCTCTTCCTGTACAGTTCGGCATGCTTGTGAAATTGCAAGAGCTGAGACTTGCCAATTCAAGGTACTCAGGGACTATCCCTCCTAGCTTCGCTCATCTCAGGAACTTGAGCACATTGTCTCTCCAGAACAACCAGCTGACTGGCGAAATCCCCGTCGCGTTCGGGACTCTGTCCCACATATACCACTTGAACCTGAGCAGGAACTTGTTGACCGGCGTGGTCCCATTTGATGCCGGCTTCTTGAAGAGGCTGGGCAAGAACTTGGATCTCAGTGGCAATCCTGGGCTGTGCCTGAATCCATCCGAAGCGTCCAGTGTCAAGATTGGTGTCAGTGTTTGCAAGACCAGCAAGAACGGCTCTTTGATCGTGCCGATGAAGCATTCCGGAGCTGCATCTCTATTTCTTGATTGGTTCTACCTTATTGGTGTCCTAGGTATTCCCCAAGTATTGTTTTCAGTATGGTTTTAGTGATTCGTCTCGGTTACCTCTTCACATTCTGTCTTCTCTCTCCCCTCTTTTGTCCATCTCATTTTTACTTATTCGTTTAGTGGGTTTTATTTTAATTTGAAGGGCAGTTACGTAGTAGATTACTTAGATTCTACTCCATTTAGCCAAAAAAAAAAAAAAAATTAATACCAGGCATATAGTTCTGTACTGCCCATAAGCTATAATTTTTCTTAAGATATATTAGCACCGATCTTGCAAAAAATTATCATCTTAGTTTATTCTAATTTGAATTGGAAGGACTCTTGAGAGTTTCCATTTTGCGCTTCGTTCAACACTTTGCCCAGAAGAATTTAATGAGACTGGCGATCTCATGTGTCCTTGTGTCCATTGTTTAGACAAGTTTCTTCACAATGCAAGCGATCTGAAACTAATTGCACGCCAAACCAACGATGATCTATTATTTAAGGACGTGAGATATTCCAATGTTCTTGCATTCTTCATCGGAATTCATAAATATGGCAAGATTACATAAGCTAGAAAAAAGAAAGTTCGTACTCTAATTCTTTTCTCTAATTTCATGCACAAAGCCGTCAGGTAGGACTAAGAAGTACGACTTTTGTTAAGAGACGGCCCGAACTCCATATAGCTCTTGATTTCTTACAAAACAAAGGGTTATTGTGGGAGTTAATTGAGTTTGAATGCTGGCAAGAAATCAGTACCACAGTCAAAATAAAAAGATCAGGTAAAACTTCATTATGTTCTCATTTAGAAAAGAGGGTTCACAGCTTCGAGCAGATCTCATGTCTGCCATAATGCAATCTTTGTGAAAATTACACCAGCATGCCAATGAGGAAACACATCACCTGACACTGCTCGTGAAGGACGTGAGGTCTCCTGTCATAAAGTCGACCCTTCACACTTTCTTGTCAATCAAAATAGCCTGGCTGGTCCCCGGTACAACTTCTTTCCAAAAGAATTTCGGCCAGTTTCCAGTTTCTTGGCTGGTCCATAATCCCGCAAATTCTGGCTAGAAAGAACTCAAGGAAATACAAATCAGAAAATCAAAGTAAAAGAAATATTCAACAGATGGTGAATGCTGCCAGAATGATCCTTTGCTTTGATGTGTTACTGTGGTTTTTGTGACAAAACATGTTCACTCGATGCTTTCTTAGACCATTAAGTAACGCAATTAGTGCGATCAATTAGGATTTAGATATGAGATATATAGAGAGTCTTTTCTTTTTAAGCCTTATGAATTTCCAATTTTGCTTTCAACTTTCTAGAGCATGTTCATGAGGGAAAGATCAGTACTTGAGCTTCTTTCGTTATGAAAAAAGAATCGGGAGAATGGACAAAGCGCTACTCGCCGAAACAAGGCAACATGATCATCGCCACGAAACCAAAGCTCCAAAGATAGGGAGGCACATGATCCTACGTACGAAGTGCATACTAGGATTCGGTGGCATCTTCAAGTGGGGGAAAAAATCCTATGAAGCCTGCTCCGCAACAGTGGTGATCCATCATCCAAAGTGATACGTTTTTCCATCGGTGATCAATCTAAGATTGTGACTCCTGCAAGAACTTGAATAATTGACCACGTTTTGGACCGGAGCAAAGCCAAGTGTACTTGTCCAGGGTCCACGAATCCAAGAGTAAAGATGCATAATCTAGCAGAAAGATTATAGTGTTCTCACTAGCTTTGCTAAACAGTAACGGGTTCACGAGAAAAAGTGAATTTGTCGGTAATAATTCGTTGTTTTTACCTAGTTAAGTTGATTCATGAGTAATTTAACGGCGCTGAACGAAGGAAGTGATGATTCGTTACATTCAGGAATTTCGCGGACGTTGGGGAAACTATGTCTGCAAATCTACCGGCGGTAAACAACAGGTGTGGGGCGATGTGAGGGACAGGGATTCGTGAAAAGATGGGAGAGAGGTGAAGAGGAAAACAGAAAGGGGGGAGGCGTGGTGGGGTTTGGTCCTTTGATGAAACAAGACCTCGCCACTGAGACTGACCACGAGGAATCCTTGAGAGAGAGAGAGAGAGAGAGATGGAACCCACCTCTTTGCATTCGAAAAGGTTTCAACTTTGTCAGCAGCGTAGAAATCTGTATGCGTTTTCGTATTCCATTTTGGATCTTCTTTTGAAGTTATACTACTGCCCTCACTTTTCAAACCTTAGCATTGTCCTTTCTCTCTCTCTCCTCTCTTCCAGTATGATCAACTCTTTGATCTCTTGGAGTCCTGAGTGGATTCATCGAATTAAAAAGTTGTATGAACTAAGTGCTATTTGTGCGATGCCAGTAGAAATATATGCATAAAAGTGGCTAAATTTACGTGACATTGAGTCATGTGGCCCGTAACTAATTTTTTATGATCACTCTAGCAATTGTAAAAAAAAAAAGTACTTTGTCATGCTTCATAAGTAAAATATATTGACACATAATAAAAGATAACATCTTGATCATTACATCACCCTTTTCATGGAATCGGGTAGGTATTTGGATATGGCTAAGATTATTGAAATTTCAAATCAAACTTTAATTATTTTTATGATATTAAACTCCCTTCATTTTGTGTCTCTCAATTTTGATCACTGTGTGAGCATGTAATTGCTATTACACTCGCGCAAAACGAGGGCTCAGCAGCTAGTTAACGATGCATTCCACTCAAATCCTGGTCACTCCACTCACTTACTTACGTGAGATGCGGTTTATAAATATAAATCTCTTCCCCATGACAAGTTATCGCCTCATTTCTCAAAAAGAATGTTAAAAAAAAAGGGTGGACGAAAGGTTTCATCTTACCTAAGTTCTCCTTGCTTCCTGTCTTGCATGGAGAGTGCAAATGGACCCTCGTGATGCATCCCAACCCATGTTAATGGTTCATGTATGCTCTCCATTTGCTTCAGAATCCTGTTGGAAACATGTGCTTTGAGGACTTCAATTCTTCCAAAATGAGAAAATGAGGCAAGTGATCCATGAACTTTGATGACTTTGATCCAATGTATAATGTTGTCTTTGAATTTTTTATTTTTTCTATTTATCCTTAAACTTTGGTAAATGTTATATGTGGTTTGTTAAACTTTTGAATATTTTTCATATAATTTAATGACTGTATTGAATACTTATTAATAATTAAAGAATTATGTTAAAAATATTGAAAATTTAAGGAAGATGTTGCATATCAAACCAAAGTTAATGAATCACTTGTATTATTATTCGTGAATATAACTCACTATGCAATTACTACACAAAAGGGAATGGACCATTCTCCATCTTCCAGAGAATCCATCCCACCCTTCCTCTATAAAGAAACCAACAAGCAAGAACGATCCAAAAGAAACCTTCAAACGCCCTCCCTTCCTCTCAATCAAAGAAAAAGGACGCCAAAAATACCTCAATAAATGCTCCCAACTCACACAACTTGGGCCATGTCTAGTCACGCAACAGCACATCCCTCCCATCTCACCTTGTGCACCCTTTCTCATGCCGTCCCAGGTGTTATGCAATAAATGGAAAACAGTACAAGAGAAGTCTCGCTGTCATCCATGAGAGAGAGAGAGAGAGAGAGGGGGGGTGGTGGGTTTGGTTTGTGTTCCTCGTTTGTAGAATTTGTTTTTGGGCGTGAAGGAAATGAGAGATGAAATGATGAAGGACGACTGCATGAGCGGGTTGGGGACACCATCCGTCCACGACCATCGCCATCCCTAATTCAGTCATTGAACCAGGGGTATAGACCATGGCCAGTTGGTTTAGTGACTGTGCCATAAGACATGCCAAGTTTGGAATAAGCCTTTCGCTTACACTCACTCACCCGGTGTGGGAGATTACTGTAATTGTTTACTCGATGGTAATTAGGACCGTAGTCATGACGTGGTGTCTACATTCACTATTGTGAAATCCTTTAATTTCCCATCTATCTTTATCTTCCTGATAGCAAAAGAATATATGAGTGACATTGCGAGTCTCCCACCCTAAGGTAATTCTCCTGCCTATTTCTTCCCCTCGACCCTTTTTTGGACTTGCCCAGATCCGAGTACAACTTCTTATTTTTGGGCGTGAAGGAAATGAGAGATGAACTGATGAAGGACGACCGCACGAGCGGGTTGGGGACACCATCCGTCCCCGTCCATTGCCATCCCTAATTCAAGCAAAAAACCATGAGATATAAAAATATAGAAATGGAAGCCGTAGCTATCACCGGCCTCTTTCTCTTGAGCCAATTGAAAAAAGTCTAGCAGAGCCCCCACGTGGAAATGCCAGGTACCACATTGCCTAAGAAAAGGAGAAAATATTGGGTACGTTTAGTCCTCCAACGTCTCAAATAAGAAGATACCTCAAATTACGCCACGTGTCCAAAGCGGGCCACATTGTCAGGGAAATTTCCCCCCATTTTTCTCTCTCCTCTCTCCTCTCTCTTCTCTCTCCCTCCTCTACACACTCTCTCGCCCAACTCTCTATCTCCGATCACCCTTTTATTTGTGTGTGTGCATTTCTATGTGTTTCCAATCCGACCCATTCACTAGATGAATGCGTGGATGGTGATTGTCGCAAACATGTTCCATAGCAAGTCAGAGGACCATTATATCTACTATTCTCACCATCCAATTTGAAAAATGTGTTGTATGGTTGCCCAACTTGTCCAAGGAGTCTGTCAAGTCAGTGTAATCACTTGATCAGGAGCTGGGAGGAGGATTTAGTTTTAGATTCCCCTAATCGTCTGTGGAATTCTATCCGGAAAGCAGAAGATGTTGTAGTAAATGGAGAGTTGCTTCTGAAAATTTTCCCTAATGCAGGAGATTTTGCTTAATCCTCATGCAAACTGGGCTTGAACTAATGCTTTTGTTTGTTTACCTTTCATTTTTTGATTCAATCCACTTCCCTGTTCTTCTGGATCTGTTGTTGCTGAGAGAGCCCATTTAGTCCATGTACTTTGGTCTTTAGATGAACGAATGCAAGCTCATTTCCCATCCAAAAGAGAAGACAGGCAAAAAGGATATAGGGATCTTCAAAGGACCCTTTCAGTCTTTAACGTATGGACTCCTGCGTTGGCCTGTGATCGTGTGCTGTTTTTGCCTTTCTGTCATTTATTATGTTCTTTTTTTAACAGAGACCGATAAAATACATATCGGAGTAAACATTGGTAAACACTTCATCTCAAGTGAGGGCCCTTTTCGTTGAAACATTTCAGATGCCCTTTCTTGTGAAGCTGACGAGGAAAAACAAATTTTGATTTTTAATGTATTAGTTTTCTAGAAAATGTGCTTATAAGGTAAAAGTGGAACCTTTTTCCATTAAAAAGAAAAAGAACCCAGTGAGGAAACTTATTTGTTTTCTCTGATCAATTCCCAGTGGTGACGGGAACGTCCACTGAGCCCTTAGATGACACTTTGGACACCAAGAATTGTTTCATCTCAAAATTCTCATGGAGATTCACGCAGGTGAAAGTGTTAGTTCTTACTGTTCACTGGGGTGACGAGTACAATTACAAACCAAAAGACAAGGAAAAACGAAGATAAAAACGTAAGAACAATGTCACAGGAGGAGGTGAGGGTGGCTGCAGATGGAAGAAGGGCATGCATCTTTTACAGGTTGACGGTGGACTCCCTCATCCATGAGAAGCAACTGGCAATTTTTGAACTCACCAGTCGCCATGCTTGTGTTTTGTGTCCCCTGCTTCTTAAGAAAATGAACTCACGCAATCTCTTGAGCAGAGGAAAAGAAATCTATGCGTGGCTAATTTTGTCTGTTCTTTTCCTTTTCTTTAAGCATATTCAGTAGAAGCCAAAACGCAGGAGAAAAGATCATGCTGGTCAATTGGTCACCTTGTTAAAGGACTGAGTTTTTCTGGTTCGAATCGTTGGGCAGCTGTTTCATGAATTTGAAATTGTTGGGGAAGGTTGAATGAGAGGAGACTATACTCTCAGCCGTGTGCACAGAATGCTAAATTTTTTGCCTGTTTGACACAATCAAGTTAACCCAACTTCACTCAAAAGTTTGGCCTGGCATGAGCAGTGTTAGAGTATGACCCAAACTCACTTAAGATGTCAATTGCATTTTCAGTGTGGATTCTTTCTTTCATTCAGGGAGTAAAGAAGGGTCTGCAAGAGCAAATTTGGCCTGCGTGGTATGTGTGTGCAGCTGTTTTAGTTTGTTCCTTATACTAGCTCACGTTCTCCGTACTTATGGGGTCCATGAACTTCACGGGTGATTGAATCAGTATTTTGGCCCTGTGGTGATGACCAGTTTAAGGAAGAATGCCATCAAATTTATTTCAATCTGCAGAGGATTCCAAAAAGGTTTTCTCGAGATACGGGGATGAACTTGCTGATCTTGTTGGTGAAGAATTAATTTCAGGCAAGCAATTTCCAATGCACGCGAAGAGAAATCAAGATACTGACAGATGTTGTCAAAATCAGAGACATTTGCTGGGCATGCCCGATTTGTACAATGATCAACAAGTAAATTGCATGATCATAAGTTTTGGGTCGAGGAAGGACCACTTCCCATTTTCAAAAGCCCGGGGAAAAACTAAAGCAGGCGGGGACACAACTCCGAAGTGTGTAGAAAGCAGATCGATCTCCTTAGCAAAACAGCCCAATGAGCTTTTTTTCGGTTTGTCAATGGTAAAGCAACTACACCTTGCATAAGTACAACAATCGACTAGTAAAAATAATGCGAGTTTTACTTCAAATTTCCTAGATGTGCTTCTTTGGTCATCTTTTCTCAATAGAAAATTTCTAAATTCATCTCCTGCAGAGGATTGAAAACTAGGTAAAATGGAAAATCGTGATGCAAGTAATTAAAAATTACTGTTATTGACATGACTTTTTTCTTCTGTTGTAAGCTTTAAATTTAAATTGGGAGTGTAATTTATTCCCTAAATTCAAAAGATCCTAACTCCCCCCCCCCCCAAAAAAAAAAAAAACCACGATTCATGTAATTCCATAGGTATTACAACCCATAATCTGTTTATCTCATCTGCTGAAGTTAGCTCCCCATTCGTCAATAACCTAAGTTCGTTTAATTGTCAAGGAGGTGGCGGTGGTGTTGCCAGGCCCAAGTCTCATTAAAAGACGCAATGGCCATCCATCACTCTCAAGACTCTGTACTAACTACTAAGCGGCCTGCAACTCAGCATTATCCTCCAGCTACTTCATATAGAAACTCGACTAGACAGCTCAACTACACATCTTTTCTTCTTTTTTACGACAGGCTGAACTGCATCAAGAAAACATCCAACGTTGTGTTATGGAAAAACCGAAAGAGACGGGTTTGGGCATGCGGTGAGCCTAAATTGACGTAAAGAATGCCGGGTCATTATCTGAAGTAGACAAAAAGTTACAAAAGTGCGTACAGCAATATCAAAGGTCGCTTTTTTTTTATGAGAAAATGACATCTCTTCTTCGTATTCGTAGAAGTAAAATATTTCTTCACATTTTATTTGGGTTCTAATGGATCCATAATAAATTAGTGATGACTTTAAATTAAATTGATTTACACATTTAATTAATTAAATTAAGATCTTGAAGTTTGACAAAAGATGTGCATCGGGTCCGGCTCATAAACAAGATCGAACCAAACCAAATCAACTAGTTGTATGTGGTTTCCGCAGGTTTTGGTCCGGTTCCTAGTTTTTGATCACTCGGGAACCAAACCGGGCCAATTTAGTCTCTGATTATGAAAACTAGAAACAGGTCCTTCGGTCTGGTTCTTAGTTCTGAAGAGGGACCGGACTGGTTGCTGCAAGAGAACAATTAGGTCAAATTTCACACAGCAAAAATTAGGGTTCTCTCTTTCGGCGCATGCCATTACACTACGAAAAGGAGAAAATAACGCATGGCTTTACAAAAGCTGTGGCATGGATTCTCATTACCTTTTGCTAGTGCACGATGCATCCTACTTTTGAAGTACTTCTAGTTTTGTCCCTCATTTTGAAACATACATGATGTAACATCTTGATGATCTACATTTTTGTAGTGATTGATTTTCATGCTTGAAATCAATAAGGATGATAAACAAATCTTTCTTCAGTAAGAACTTAATTGATATTTGAGTTCATTGCCAATATGATGATTCCATAAGTTCATATTCAATATGATAATTTACTTGGGTTTTATCGTCCTCACAAATATATGTCAGATCATTTCTTTTTGGGACAAAATTTTCTACTCAGCCACTTCCGTCAAAGTTATTAAGGCCCTGTTTGGTAAAAAAAAATTATGTTCCCAGAACAAAAAAAAATTATTCTTTTTGTTCCCAAGAATAAATTTGGAATAGAAATAAAAAATAGAAAAAAATAACTTCTTGCTCCAAGAACAATTCCTAGAATCAGTTCCTATTTCTTTTCTTTTTTTCTTCTTCTCTTCCCCTTTCTTCTTCTTCCCTTTGGTCGGTCGCCCGCCTCAACTATAGTCGGCGACCGGTCAGACAAGGGCCGGCAACCTCACTAGACCACCTCCAAGTCGATGTTGCCTAACGGTGGCCCAACAAGGCCAAGCCTCACGTTGGCTAGCGAGGCCTGGCAAGGCTCCAGCAAGCTCACCGAATCTTGCCTAGCCATTCGCCAGCCACGACAAAGGAGGAGGAAGAAGAGAAAAAGAAAAAGAAAAAAGAGAAAAGAGAAAAATATAATAAAAGTATTAAAAAAATTAAAAGAAACAAAAGAATTTAAGAATATTTTGGATAGTTATCAATCACATTCTTTTTTTTTTTTCTTTTTTATGTTGGAGGAGAACTTTTGCCAACCGACGCCCGTCACATAAACCCCTGACGACGCTAGCCTAAGACCCACCACCAAGGCGCCATGCTTAAATCGCCTAATGATCCGCTAGCCTCCCTACGTTGCAGGGGCTTCGAACTCTGGACCTCCCATTTGAAGGTCTGAAGCTTACCCAGCGGAGCCACCACGGCCGATGATTATCAAGCACATTCTTTTGATCAGAAATTGTTCCCGGAAACATAATCAGAAAAAACCATTTCTGATAAAAAATTATTCTCTGGAACATAATGATTACTAAGTGCACCCGAAATACTTCAAAAGTATCTAGTCAATAAAGAGAAAAATATCAATGAGACGGAGGCAGCTAATGATCATTTATGAAAGCTTACCATTTGTGTCAATTTCAAGTTGACCGCATCATTATGTTGTGTTCAAATTAGTATTCAGGTGTCTCAACAAATTCATGTCATGTTAGAGCCGTGTCTCTGTGTTGTATCAGAGATTAATCCCTAATATGTAAAGATTTGTATTTATTTTAATTCCTGCAGTACGTTGTAATTCCGCACACGTGAGGCCGGACGACATGCCGCCTCAGCCAGTTCGAGTCCGGCATGATGCAAACATAATTATGCACCGAACGCTACCAGTGAACAGATTTTTCGCTGACCGTTAGGCCATTTATGGTACGAAGGCCGTGGATTATTTCTGTATGAGTGAGATGGCAAGCTTTCAAGGAAAAGAAATAAGATATGTTTTTGCTTGATTATACTGCTTAACTTGTCTCTTCCCTAACAATGAATTTTTTTCATAAGCAGATAACTCGTTTTATTTTAGATCAAATTCATGACTGAGGCGGTTCTGGAACAGCACACTGATGATGTCCGCAAATGGAAAAAAGTGTCTTTCATTAAATGGAGCAAAAATTGGAAAAGAAAGTTGACCATGTGCCTGAATTGGAACGAAGTCAATCTGGTTGAACGGAGGAAAGAAAGGAATTAGAATTGATGGGTAACCAACGCATTGATGCACATCAGCCCTCTGTTTTGACGATATAGTAAGAAGCCTCCATGTTCACCGCCAGCATGAGCTTGATAATCTCTCTAGAAAGAACCCGACTTACATACATGTAAGAAAGCAGAGCCGGCATTGGAACGAGTCCCAGAACCGGAATCAAGAAAGCCCACAAATTGCTCTCGCCTCACCATCAGAGGCTACGAAACATTGACCTCCAAAAACAGAGACACAGAACGACCACTCCCAAAACAGGACTAGTTCTGTTTGTTTTGTTGAGTCCAGCGGTTGCAGTCATTCCCGTGGTCGCCTTATTCAAGTCTGATCAGTGAGCATCGCAGGTAACGATCCTCTGCTTGTTCAAACCGAGGTTGCTCTCACTCTGCTGCCAACTAATGTAATAGGCCACGATCATCGCAGGTAACGATCCTCTGCTTGTTCGTGGCCTACCTCCCCAGGGAGGGCGCACTCTTTCTTTTGCGGAGTGCAATATAGAACGACTCTGAACACACCAGGACTCTGGTAGGAGAACACCATAAAGTCATTGTTCTCCACTAAGTTGTCCCGCACAAATTCTTGCCAGCCGTCTTCAAAATAGGCGTCCCGTGCCTCCAAAGTCACCTTCAGTGATCACTGTGGCAATGACATGTGAAGGTGACTTTGGAGGCACGGGACGCCTATTTTGAAGACGGCTGGCAAGAATTTGTGCGGGACAACTTAGTGGAGAACAATGACTTTATGGTGTTCTCCTACCAGAGTACTGGTGTGTTCAGAGTCGTTCTATATGGGCACTCCGCATGCGAGAAGAAAGAGTGCGCCCTCCCTGGAGGTAGGAGAAGGAAGTGAAGTCCAAGAGCATGACAGTGATGATGATGATGATGATGATGAGGACTACAACGAGGAGGAGGAGGATGAAGACAGGAGCAAACGGTCAAAAAGAGAAGGTAATAGAAATCATTTAAGATTCTTTAATTTTCAGCACATTTTGATTATATTGGGTGTACATAGCTTCTAAACGGTGAATTTGTTAGTTTGTTTGACTCTCCTAGTGTTATCTGATATTCAGGGAACGTTGAAGAGAGGAAAGCTGCTAATGAAGATCCTATCAATGTGAAGAGGTACATCGACCTTAAAAATCCTTACTTCGTGACGGTGATCCAGGCTCTAAGAAGTTCTTACTTGGTATGCTTGCTCTTCAATCCCTCTTTTCGTCTTGCATTTTTTATCCTGTAGAAGTGTGAGCTCGTTATGAATGTTTTTCTCTTGCCTTCATAGATCCGCAGTCTGTCAATTTTGCTGCATTGTCACTCTTTCTTTCTTGCTCTAGAGAATGATCATCACATTCACCTGTCTCGTTGCAGTATGTTCCACGCAGTGTCCTTATCGATTATGAACTCAAGTTACCTCAGGCCATTTTGTTCCACGATCCCACTGGGAGGACGTGGAGAGGGACCATTAAGGTGTGGACAGACAGCCGCACCTGGATCACCGGCTGGGGGGCCTTATGCCGCCATACCAATTTAAAGAAGAACGACCGGTGTATATGTGAGCTTCTGGAGGAAAATGGAGTCGCCGGTTGCATCATTAAGGTTCACATCATAGGAGGCAACAGTACCTGAAATCCCCAGCTCGTGGTGGCCAATCCATCTGGGACTTTGGCTAGTTGTGATTAATTTTTTATGTGAAAGTTCCAGTTATTTGAACAGTACTTTATTACTATGCTGGACTTCAATGTGGTTCCTGTTGTGTCATCTGTTCAAAACAATGTTACAGTGCTCTTTTATTCGGTTCTTCAGTTCTTGCAAGTTATATCTTTACTTGTAATTGCACTGGGATTTATTAGATAGAACAAGCTGGCATGAACGGGTGGTCCATATTCACTGCAAACCAAAGGCTCTAACTTCATTTCTTTTCTTGGACAATATTTGAAGCTGCAACAAATCTGCCCTCGAGCCAACCACACTCACCTTATCCTTTCTCTATCTACCATTCTTCCACATACAAAGCCTCACTTTGCTTCCCTCCATTTAGTTCAGCAAGCTCAGAGAGGTAACCCTCCGCTTAAAAAAAGGTATTGAACATTTTCAACTGGAAATAGGCACACACACATTGTCTTCCCAGAAAGATCTAGCTCTTCTCACTGCTGTGAAATGTTCTTGATTTCTAATTAGGCTGTGGAATTCCAGGATATGGCAACCGCCTCTGCTACCATCGCTCCTTTGGCTCTCACCGCCTCTGCCTCTGCCATGAGCAAAGGAAAGAGGACGAACAATCTGAATTACATAACAGGAATGAATACAAATAGTAAAACAAAATATGATTAAATTTGTCAAATTAAAAAGTTCATGACATAACATACAATGATGACATTTTGGTAATTTTCCCGATTCTTATCAAATGCCCTTACAAAACTTGCTAACAACATTGAAGATCTTGTCTATTTTAGATAACAAAGATTCAAGTTTCAATTTGGAAAGTTTTAGATATTTGAAAGATCACGAGTAAAGTATTACATATTCAGTATAATTTGAATTGCAACCTTGTCCCTTTTTTTCCAATGTTGTGCTAATTATAATTCGATCAGCAATAACAATGGGGCTTCTCACGAAACTTGTTGGTAAAGCTCTCTTTCGGGATCACGCAGCATTTGCAACTTGCCACCTAGGCAACGCTGACCCAAGCAACGTCCAAGTGAGACCGGGCCTCGGAGAAAGCATTTTCCTTATTATCTAAAGGGGAAATGATTTTCTCCTAATTTGAATTTATTGTTTTCAATCCGTGAAAATCTTTTTTCTATAAATCGATTAGTTTTTCTTTATCTAAATATTTTAAAGTGGGAAAACAGTGTATTTTTTTTTTTTCAGTTTGTCAAATGCCAAGAGGTAAGTGACAAGGGACTGCAGCATGTTATCCACTTTCCTTCTTTGCGGACCTTGCGATCGGTAAAGTACCTAAGAGTCACCGATGATGGCCTGAAGCCACTTGTGGGATCACAAAAGTTAGAGTTGCTTGTGGTGGAAGATTGTCCTCAGATTTCATAAAGGGGCCTTCAAGGTGCTGCAGAATCTGTTTCTTTCAAGCAAGACTTGTCATGGATGTATTGAAGCCATAAGGGCACCCATTCCGTCCTTGTGTCTATTGGATTGAGTAGTAAAAATATGTTTTCTTGTAGTTGTTCAATAGATTTGTATATGATTCAAAAAATCGTGGTGTTCATGGTTAGAGGAAAAACAATTGTGCTGTCATTAGTTGTTGGACTGGTGTTGTATGTCCATGCCAAGGCATATGCCTTGCCTTCTTTTGCATTGCTTAAGTAAAGCCCCTATTGATGATGTGCAGTTGAATACTCTCTTCATTCATCCTATTCATAATTTGCTCTGGAGATTGTTTTTCACTTGCAGGAGTTTAGGATTGAATATAGCTTTCTGGATTATTTCAATCAGGCGTAAAATGGTAGGGAACTCACAACCTGAGGACAACTTTGACACAGTGTCATGTCACCATAACATAAATGAGTGTCATATGGGCAACTTCCTGCTTTCAAATGTTCAGCCCAACTTCGATATCTAACTTGGCTGATGATGATTTGCAATAGAGTTTTCCCTTCTCTCAGGTCCACCGGTGAACGAACTAAAATCCAATTAAGTAGAGAACATTTTTCCACACCTAAAATGTACTGATTGTTGTTGTTGGGTGAGCTAGATTACACTATATTCCACACAAAATTTTGAGACCCACAAATACTACACAATTTAGAACGCCAGAGGAAGGCTAATGATGAAAAACCACCCTTTATCCTCAAAATGCTCTCCAAAAAGAGTGTATTGAGAAGGCTGGATAAAAGACTCTTTTGTGATGAAGTCGCCAATTTATAGTGAGCCAAATGAACAAAGGACGCATTGCCCGACCTTTTCTGCCGTATTGGTTTCCAGAAATTCAGTAATCACTGACCTTTCTAATTCATGAACCTTCAATTGACAAAGTCGAAGTTGGCTTAATCTGCTAGTAATTGATACCGATAACTCTCGAAGATGAAAGGCATCTTATTGTGTACTATAATACCAATTAAGTTGTTGAGAACCATTCCTTGGTAGGCTTGCTTTCCTAGTCATAGAGCCACACCGTACCCCCTTTAGAAAAATAATTATGTCCCTATCGCAAGAATCTTGAGTGTTCTACAGGTTCTCAAAATCATGCAAGCACAGCTGTATACAAGTAGGACATGCACACACCTAACCACATTCACACACGAGCATGCATGCCCTATATATAGCAAGAAATCAAAGCAAAGGTGTTCACGCCGCCCCCCCACATATAGCAACAAATCAAAGCAATGTTTACACCGATGGCCATTATCTCTCCATAAACACATTCAGAGCATTTCACTTGCTCAGTCGTTCGTCTAACAGCAAGAGTAGCATCTGTGAAATAGCCACCTGCGAATCACATAATCTGTACAACCATCTCTAGAAACAGTAAGAATGAAGAAGATCACTAATAAAGGTGCCATTCAATTCTCGGGCAACAAATAATTCTAAAAAATTGCCGCCTGTCTTGTTGGCATTATAGGTCTAAGTACATCTTCAAAAGCAACAAGAGCATCTATATTTTGATCTTCATAGTTGATAAAGCTCAAAAGTATATAGAATAATGTAATGTAGAGCTGCAATCGACGCCCAGAGCCTAAAGTTACTTCCAGCCCCAATAGTAAGTTGCTCGAACTCAACAAATAATAGAAGACCTATCAATAACACTTCAAGTTTTTGGCTTCTTTGGTGCTTCCACTTCAAGGGCATCTAAGTCCAACTTCTCTTTCTTCCGTAAGGATTTCTTTTTCTTGGGCTTTCTGAATCAAAGCAATTTACGAGGTCTTGGCAGATGAGGTGAGACCTTCATAATGACTATTTGAAGAAACATCCTGTAGCCTCCTTCTTAGCTGTATATGAAGTACATGAAACTTTTTTAGAACGACCAAGCAAACCCCATTCCTATTCTAATTAATGCTGAAGCACAATATGCAGAAAAACTAGTTACCTCTTCCAATTTCTTTTCAGCTTTATTGGTCAAACATCCACTTAAGTCAAGAGTTACCCCCTGAAACCATCAAAAGAAGTAGGAAAGCAATAGCTAGATATGACACTTGTAATTAGAATAGAGAAAAAAAATTAACCTCATCTTGAGCCGGATCGTCATATTATGGAAGTATTTTCTTCTCCGATGCAAGGTCATCACTGAATCTAAAAATGACGGTACTAATAATAAGTTGAGTGTATGCATATACCAATAGGGATAAGAATATTTGGTTTACTTGTCATCATAGATTCCAGTTTTCTTCTTGGCAGCATTGTAAGCTTCATCCCTCTGTTTTTGCTCTCCAATTTTCACATTCTCAAGCATATCAAATTCTAAAGTCAAACCACAAATTACAACCGAAAAGGGTGCATGTCGCTAATTGGCTTTTTCCACCCATTCCCCTTGGTAAATCCATTCAGTACAGCTTTAATTTCACAGTTATCCGGTATTCAATTGTTACTCAATGATGTGCCAAGGCATGTAGGAGCGATCAGTTTTAAAGTTGGATAGATTTCCAACTTGAAATCTGAAAAGTAATATGTCAGAGTTAATTTTAAATTTTTGAAACTAAGAATTGACCTCGAAAATGGCCAGGCTTTTTCTTTTTCTTTTTTATATTTCCTTGTTTCAAATATTAATACAACTCTTTTTGCTCTAGGATGACATGTCAAATACATTCAATTTTAGCAAATGCTTTGTTTGGAAAAAAGAGAGTAAGAGAACTTATTTAGGATTAGAGATAAACTGGTTCTATTACAGGTTTTTCTTGAACCAGCCTTGCAAGTTTTAGGTTCCTAGCAAACACAAATTGATTTAGTATTTTAGAATCGAAAACTAAATTAGTCAATGTAGATTCTCAATTTTAGAAATTTGAAACCAGATTGGTCCCCTTGGACACCGGCCAATTCAATTTCTACGTTGAATCATTTTGGTTGCCCACTCCTGACAGCCCGTGTACGTCGCAACACGTATTGTAACGTTGATGCAACATCTAAACTGCCTTTTGTACTGCATTGGTGGGGGCACTATGACTTTTCTTCGGCAACTGCAACATTCATTTTCACGTGTTGTACGAGCCACGACCATGATCGAACAACCCGTGGGGCTAACCCATCATGCAAATGGGCCTCGATGAGGCCCATTCACCTGACCGGCCCACACGCCCCTCGCCGTCGCCCATCGTCGAGTCGCTCGTGCAGCAGCAGAGCGCCGCTGCAGCGTCGAAGCTCCCGAACCGGGTCCGCACCGTGCTTCAGTTCTTCAAGGCTCCTCTCCGACATCGCTTCCGCAACGGCGACCAGCGATTCTCCTCCTGCTTCCACCAGGTCCTCGGTCCTCCGGAAGCTCCGGGAAGTTCGAGTATAATGCGAAGAGTTCGTCCAATCACTCGTCCATGAAGGATCCCAAGCAGTTCTCCACCATCGCCGATCCATGCTCAGTTCGTTGATTGTCGAATTTGCATTCTTTCCTCAAAATTTTCCTGATTTGGCACACCTGCTTTCCTACGCTTGAATTCGACAATGTGTTTCTGAGCTGAGTAACGTGGAACGGATTTCTCGTTTCTCCAACGCAATGAATATTTTCTTGCAATTAACCATGAAAGTTTCACGCTACAAGTCATTAAGATTCTGTTTGGTAACGTTTTTATTTATCTGAATTTCTATTATTTTATTTCTCGAAACAAAAAAAAAAATCATTTGGTAACGTTAATTAATTTTTTTATTTCCTAGAATAGAAAAGCCGATTTGGAGAATATATTCTAATGTAAAACAAGAAGTAGAAAAAGTGACTTCTTATTCTAGGAATAATTTTTAGAAATAAGTTATTTTCTCTTTTCTTTTTTTCTTTCTCTATTGCCTGCCGCCACCGACCGGAGTGGTCGCGACGATTGGTGGTAGCGGGTGACGTTGTCGGTGGTCATTGATAGCGAGGGTCAACGAGGGGCGATGGTGATTAGCGGCGGCCAGTTGTCGATAGTCAACGACGACAATTGTCAACTCGGCAAAGAACGGTTAGCGACGGTAAGGAAAAATAAGAAAAAAATTAAAAGAAATTCTACATTACAATTTTTTTTGTAAATAGTACAAAACGTAATTTTATTATTTTTCTATTCCGAGAATGGAAATTTTGTATAGTTGCCAAACGCATTCTTTTATTGAGAAATTGATTCGGAGAATAGAAATAGAAATAAACTATTTCTATAACGAAATTGTTTCCCAGAGTAGAAGCGTTACCAAATGGATCTTAAGATGATCAACTTCTGTAATTGATAGAGTAACTTCGACACAAACTCCAATGAATTCGGAAGATTCTCTTGAAGTTGTAAAATATTTCCATCCATGTACATGGATTGAATTCATCTAATTCTTAAGTGGTAAATCTAGAGGATAAACTTGTAGTTGTCATTATGATCACGATTCATTATTGAAGATCCAAAGTGGGGTATACAGTCTCAAGATTCTGAATAGCAACATGGCAGAATAGATGCCTTGAAATATTTTGTAAGTAGCCACCAATCACAAATTCATTGTTGAAGGTTCATATTGTGTAATTGTGTAACAACTCGATCTCGTGGGGGATGGAAGTGCGGCTTCATTGTGAGGATGATGAAGGGGGCAAGAATGAACAAAATAAAGTTTTATACCTTATTAGGTGTGATATCAATCTTAACTCACAATGAGGCATTTTCTGAGCGAAGCCTAGAAGAACAGAATTGTGAAGGCGATGGCAATGCGACCGCTACCCTGAGCAAACAATATCATTATGAATGAGGCAAGAGGTTGATCCTTACAAATTGAGTGCGAGTCTTCTGGCAAATTGTGTAATTTAGTGTGAGTCCAATAAATCACTGTACTATTTTCCAATCCTTCTGTTATTCTGGATGTTCTTGTCTGCATATCATTGTTTTTTTTTTTGCTGAAATTGTTTGCGTATAATCGTTGTTCACTGTGAAGCCTATGATACTTTTGCTTGATAATTAAGTACTAGATAGATGCTGCAAATCCTTTTGGGAGGGTTTTCCTCATTGACATTTGAATTGCTATGTAAGATAATCCCATAACATCCGTTGTGTTGGTATAAAAAAGTATTGTTTATTACAGATCTAACATTTAACAAGACAATGTTCGAATACGTCACTCATCATGTCAGATGTAACATTTAACAAGGCAATGTGTCTTTGCATTTGGATGCACCGGTGGTCGAACTTCCTTACACCTAACGAACTAGTGTTGATCCTGCGACTTTGTTTTGTCTGTGCAAGCTGCGATCGCATGCCTAGCGACAGTTTTATGTTTTCACCATGCCTCGTTTTTTTTTTCTTTTTTCTTTTTTTTGAATGTGATCAGTATACTTTTGCCGAATCCCGGTCATCCTTCCTCGGATTCATCCACGTCAAAGAGACGGCTGGATTTGTGCACAACTCCTTGACATGAAGATGGCTCTTGCCGTTGACACCAGGGGGAACTTTCTTGCTTTGGCGACCAAAAAAAAAAAAAAAAAAAAAAAGAGCCGTTGAATGAGATATTCATGAGAAAAGTCCGATGCTGTATTTTCCATCATACATGGAAATTAGATGATGATATCATATAACCTGACTTAATAATAGCAACAATTATTTTCTGTATTTATATTTTTTTAAGCTAAAAGAGTTCTTGTTGAACTTTTCTTTCAGGGATCAGATTTTCTCGGGGACTGAAAAATGGCCTACATAATGACGTGCCATCCCATCGCCGACAATCAATCATCTCATCCCACAAAGATCAACGTTCGCGTTTCTCGAGACGCTTGTGTTGGTTGTGTTCTAGTTCTCCACGTCTCTTACCGTTCCACCCGCCGCGACGCGCCGCCTGTAACCCATCCCTCCCTACTCGCGCTCTGAGTGGTTGATGGTTGCGCATTCGGCCCACGTGTCACTCGCCCAGCAGCGAGTGGCGCCTCACGCGGCTCGTCTTGCTGAGGGGATCTCTCCTTCGGTGTTGGGCTCTAGAGGCCGGAGCCCCTGTGGGCCCCATCCTCCCTGGCGAGAGCTTTTGGGGGGGGGGAGGATAATGTATTCAATTATTATCCGCTTGCGTGCTGACGGAAATGCCCCTCCTTTAGAATTTATTAAAATAGTCAAATACTGTAAGTAAACCGATTTATACGCGATGAGTTGACGATTTCGACCGAAAATTGGTGGAGTACGGTAGAATTTTTGCGCGGTGCGGTGTCGAAATATCTGTCCAACCATATTGGGCCATTCGTTTATATATATATATTTTGGAAAACAATTGCTAATTGCCAAAATGTCGAATGAGACTTGACTTTTGAATTATGTGAAAAGATTATGCGTGAATTTAAATCGAAATTTACGTGTTCTAAAATTTTTTTAGATACTTCTCATGTTACACTAAGCGAGCCATGAATCATGAAAAAACTAAAAATTAAAATAAAAGTCAACCTAGAAGACTGATTTTAGCTTCATTTAGGTCGAGCTTTTTATTAAAGCGAAGTCCTTTCATTTGGAGTTGAAACTTCGGACTTTGATAAACTCAAATAAAGCAGCCCATCGAGTAACAACAATTTCCTTTTTCTTTTAGTCAGCACAAACGATAGTAATGATGTTCATTAATAAGCTTTTCAGAGCACTTTTTAGATACCCATTTAAAAAAAAAAAAATACGAGCACTATCTTTCTTATGTTATGTGTAACCAACAGCATATCGGAAGTCAAAACTTTCCCTTATTAAATATCAATTAGAGGTTTTGAGACTGTATAGGCTAAGGAAATGGCCAAAATGACCGACCAAGCTTTGAATTTTTTTGGGGGTTTGAAATTTTTACTAGTACTTTAGAATGTTCAAAAGGGAATTATAAGTAACATATATTTATATTCTAAAAAATTCTCATAATTAAATGTTACGTTTGATCATCTAGATTTCTAACCACGATATAATTAAATGTGATAGAATACTAAATCCAATGGTTTTGTTAAATAATGTCCACTATTTTATGAATCACAGTAATAGAGTCGAATATTTTCAAATTTTATCATGTCCATTGTTTGGTATTTATGACATATAGATATAAATGAACCTAAAAATGCATAAATGAAAATTATAAAAATCTTTCATAATTCACTGTCAAATCTAGAAAGATAAATAAATATGATCATTTACCTATGCTGTTATGAAAAATAGTTTCGGCTCTCTTACTACATTCTTGAATTTTGAATAAACCAAAGAGCTACGAAGGAAAATAAGTTTCAACTTTCTCGTTGTTTTCGTAAAGTCTTGACATGAATTAAAAAGCTACAAAGAAATTGTACAGCTTGAACGTGAATCAGTGATATAGAGGAGAACGAAAATGAACATAGTAGGTATGTTTTAAGAAATTTTATGGTCCCTCATTTTTCCAGAATTAGAACAATATTTTTTGAGTTTGAATTCATTCATTTAAAATCTGAGTTCTTCCACTTCATTTTTATTTACATATATTTTTTGGGCATCGATATTTCCACCTCCTAAATGACTAAATCCACTCCCATTTATATTGAAAAAACAAAACTGTCATCAATCTTTCAATTATATTTTAGGAAATGGCCCCACTCCTTATTTTTTTATATTTTATTTTATTTTATTTAGGATAATTACCATAGTTAAGCATTTCACAAGTTTTTTTTTTTTAGCAAATTATTGATATGTGAATTCTTGTATATTACAATAGCATTTTATATGCTCTATGTAAAATTATTTTACTAATATCGAGAATAAAAGATATTCTTTGATATAGTATAAAACTGGAAAATCTCTTAATTATCATTGATGTTATAACAACCTCTCTATTTTTTTTGTCCCTCTTATATAAAAAAACCCACTTTATTTGTGAAATTTTTATTAATTCCATCAATCTAAAATTTATATCAAGTCTCTTTATTTACTATATAAAAAATATATATATTTTCTTACTATATTGGCGAGATATTTTAATACAAAGTACGTGATACACTAGAGAAATATCTAGGAATACACTAAAAACATTATTCGCCATAAAATAACTTGATTTTTTTAAATAGTTAATGGATGAAATTAATTTTTGCCAATCCAAAATAATGAAATTTCATTAAAAATGTTACTTTATGCAATGTTTAAATTTAATTAAATTTAATTACTTAATCATTTTCATAAATTTGATTGAAAATGTAGAAAAAAATATATAAATTTTTTGGAAATTTCAGTTTTCAACTGCACAAATTTTTATCGAAGTAATATCTTCTAATAAAAAATACATCACGTCTTTAATATATATGAAAATCTGCAATAAACAAAACTAAACATATGAAATTCTTAACTGATGGTATGTAGTTCTTACTAGATCAGAAAAGTAAATAAATTCAAGATTATTGATTTAAATTGCAATTAAATATAGAGAGTAATTTTGTGTTTTCAGTGAAGATTGTGTGGATATAATTATACAAGGGATGGAAACAACTCCACCCTTTTTTATATTTTTTTATTCCATTCTATCTCTCCTCAATAGAAATATTATTAAATAATAAGCTATACCGTGATACCTAAAATACGTAATAATATAAATACCAAATAAATATATCATAAAATAAAAAGAAACTTAGATATGTAAATAAAAATAAGAACAAAATAAAATGGGAAAAATTAGGGCGCGTTGGGTAACGATTCTGCTCCTTAACCGATTCGACAAGAAATTATTATTTTTGATTATGTTCCTTAACCGATTATGAGTAAAAACGTGTGTTTGGAATCGTCTAAAATTTCGATTCTGGAATAGAATTGCGTTTGATAACGTGTTTATTGATTATGTTCCAAATTATTTTTTTTAATTTTTTCTACTTTTTTTTACTTTTTTTTTTTTTTTTTTTTTTTCCTTTTTTTTTTTTTTTTTTTCATTTTTTCTTTTCATTTTTTTCCTTTTTCTCCTATTTTTCTTCTTCTTCTTATGGCCGGTCGCCGGACCGGGCGACCGGCCGAACGAGGGCCGGCGACCTCACCAGAGTGTCGCCGCCCTTGGCGAGGCCGGCCCTCGTCGGCCAAGCCTCGCCGGTAGGCCGGGCGAGGCTCGCCCGGCCCGTCGGTGGACGGGCGGGCCTCGCCGGGCCGGGGGATAGCCCGGCCGGTGGCCAAGCGAGCCTCGCCGGGGCCGGGCGAGGCCCGCCCGGCCACCGGTCGGGCTAGGCGAGCTCGGCCGGTGGCCTGCTCGCCGAGGCGGGCGAGGCCCGCCCGGCCACCGGTCGGGCTAGGCGAGCTCCGCCGATGGCGGCGGGCCTCACCCGGCCCCGGCGAGGCTTGTCGGTGGCTAGGCGAGCCTCCGCGAGCTCGCCGGACCGGCGGGCGGCGCGGGCGGCGGCGGGCGGCGGCGGACGGTGGCGGGCGGCGGGCGACGGTCGTGGAATGGTCGAAGGAAAGAAAATGGGTTTTATTGTGTTGATTCTTTTTCCGATTCTCGGGACGCTTGAGAATCAATTTTTTTTTTATTCTCAAATCTTTTCCAAAACCGATTCTCTAACAAAATTGTCCCTAACAAAAATTTTACCAAACGCGATTCTCGTCCCGGCGATTCCTTAACAAAAATCGGAATCGCCATTTGTTGGACAAGTTTCAAGCCAAAAATGCGCCTTATTGTGTTTTTAGGTATTTCTTTTAATATTAGATAATGATATGACGACTTTTATCCTCATCACCAAAGGTAGTTTAGGGAATAGAAGCGGAGATCACTTAAGCCAAAAGGCTTCGCGATCCACGATCCGATTTCCCCCGCACTCCACTCCAACGTGTAGCTCTATATATAAGCTCCGTCGCCGGGCCCGGTCAAGTTCCTTGCTTCTTTTCCTCTTTTCCCTCCACCTTCCCCCGCTTTCATCTCATCTCCGTTTCAGATTCTTCCAGAATTCCCTGGCTTCGGCCCGCCACGTCAGCTCCCGGAAGATGTCCGGCGCAGATTCCCGTCTCTCGGCCCGCGCCCGGCTGGCCGTCCTCTCGGCGCACCTCGCGGCGGCTTCGATGATCGAGCCGCCGCCGCGGGACCGCGAGGCGGCGGCGGCGGCGATCCTCGAGCCGAGCTGCGTCTCGGCCCAGGGCCTCGTTCCGCCCCCCGGGAACCTCGGCGGCTCGCTGGCCGTCGTCGACGAGCGCACCGGCCGGAAGTACGGGGTGCCGGTTTCGGAGGAGGGCACCGTTAAGGCCACCGATTTGAAGAAGGTGAGCTTGCGATGCGGCGGAAGTTGATGTTTTTTTTTTTTTGGTGGATTTATCGGTTGCGAGATGAGGTTGCTCCGAGCCGAGAGTGTTTGATTTGGGCGAATTTGGAGTTTCGGTCGGGTAGATCGCGCCTGAACGCGCGAGTTCTCTTTCGAAATGCTCGCACAGGCCTTCAGGACGTAGTTGCTAGCTCGTGTGATAGCATTTTTGCTGCGCGTTATTCCGTGTCGATGTTATGGCCTGACGTTTGGATGTCGCGCTTGTTGCCGGCGATTCGACAGATAACAACTGGAAAGAATGACAAGGGGCTCAAGCTTTACGATCCTGGATATCTGAACACGGCCCCTGTTCGGTCGTCGATTTGCTACATCGATGGGGACGAAGGGATTCTCAGGTACAGGGGCTATCCCATTGAAGAGCTGGCGGAGAGTAGTTCCTTCATGGAAGTGGCTTACCTCCTGAGTGAGTGTTCTATCTGCTATTTCTTGCTGTTGAATTTCATGTTTTTAACCTAATCTCAAAGATCCTAGCAAGCATGTATTGTCTGTTCATTAGTAACCCTTGATGGAGATTTTTCTTTCATGAGATTTTTATGGAAATCTGCCATTGCAGTGTATGGAAATCTGCCTTCTGAAGGTCAATTAGCAGACTGGGAGTTTGCTATTACTCAACATTCAGCAGTTCCACAAGGAATACTGGTTTGTGCCCCATTCTCTCTGTCTCACCTTTTTCAAAATTCGAGTACTACAAAAAAAAAAAACATATGTGCAGTATTTTTTCTTTCACGGTGGACCCTACATTGCCTTTTCCTTTCCATTTGCTCACTCAGCCTTTTCATCTCAAAAGCTAAGGAGGAACCGAATCATTTTTCATATGAAAACTGATGGTCTTATGCTAGATTCAAATGTAGGCTGTAATTCAGCTGGCGATGGTACTGCAAGTGATATGGATGTCTTTTACGTTGGAAAATGTTTTGAGTGTTAATATGGTGCGTGTTGTTGTCAATTAAAACAGCTTTGAAAGTGCAAACTTTTTCATCTAAGGTAAATAAAATTTTCATACTCTTTAATTTTTCAATTTTCAATTCAAAGTGTATTGTTACCTTTGGAGTAAACTTTAATGCCTAGAGGGCACTTGTGATTGTGAACAAGACCTACATTTGCTTTACTTTGTCAGTCTTTAGATTGGCTTGTCATGCTTTTACCAATGAAATGTTTTGTTTTATCTTCCAGGCACTCTTTTTTCTGTTTTCTCCTGTGACTTCTGAACTCTTGGTATTAAATTCTGGCTCTTGCCATTAGTAGAGAAGGCTAGATCTAGTTTGCATTAGGTGTTCGAGAGTAAGCACATCATGTTGTTGCTTTTCCATGAGTGAGCTAGAGGGCAACCAACTTCCTGCTTGTTTTTCTTTTCTTTCGATATAAAGCAAGTAGAATCCACAATCATCTCATCAGATGCTTTAGACTATGTAGAACAGAGCTTCTTGTTTGCTCTCTCTGTTCTCTTGGTTTCTTGTTCCTTTTCAGCTTGACTGAGGTCCTTATAGGACTAAGCATGTTAAGAGGGTGTGTTATAACTCTTATTTACCCGATGGTTGTGACTCATTTGTGTTTCATTGTGGGATTATTATATTGCATTGAATTGCTCTAATCCATGTTCTTTATGTAGGATATTATACACGCAATGCCACATGATGCACATCCGATGGGTGTACTCGTCAGTGCAATGAGTGCTCTTTCTGTCTTTCATCCCGATGCCAATCCTGCTCTGAGAGTAAGTTACTTGCAGGAAGCTTATTTTATTTGGAAAATGCCAGTCCTTGCATTACTCTGCTCTCTTTGCTTTGCCATCATGATCTTGTGTTTATCATGTAATAATACCTCTAGATATTGCATTGTTTATCCATGAAATACAGATGTGCTTGTGACATTCAGTGTCCGATATAACCATTTCCGAAATAAAAAATGGTAGGTGCGCGTACCTGTTGAAACTTCTTCATTGACTATCTTTAGACCTTCCAAAACTTGAGTTTTCAGAAGTTCAACCATCTTCAGGTTCCATTGATATTCATGGCATGGCACGATCATTAAATGGATTTTCTCCTTGAATTGGTCAAGTTGAAAAGAGAGGGATATTCTTGTGATTGTCTGTAATAAATAATTTAACATGGGACTGAGGTGTTGAAACCTTGTCTGTCCTGTAGAAAAGCTGTTGGATACTAGAATTGACATGTAGTTGGCTTTTGGGCTACTGGCCAGTTAAATGTAGCTTGTAGTTTGAGTTTCCAAAAAAGTCCATGCAAAATATTAATCTAAGCAGATTGCTAAATCTGAATTAGCTGGTCAGACGTTTCTTCACTCATTTATCATTCTATTGTAATATTTTTCACTATCTGGGCTTGTAGTGTGGGTTGGGGATTGAAGGTGGTTTGGTTTGCTTGCCTACGCAAAGATCACCTTTTTGATGAACATGATCTGCACGAACAATACTCAGTTGTTCATAAAATTTACGAAATTATTGTAGAAGTTATGCTCTTCAGTCAAGTATACAGCCATTATTCCATTATTTGGTTTACAGGGCCAAGATCTTTACAAATCAAAGCAAGTGAGAGATAAACAAATTGCTCGCATTCTTGGGAAGGTTTGCTCTCAATTTCCTATTTTGGCTTTTCTTGGCCTTTCTATAACTTCTCTTTTGATTCGGTCTTATATGCTGCATGTGAAAGCCTCGGCCTTAGTTGCTCTAAGGTTCACTCCTTTATGTTTGGCTCCTAATAGAAAATATTCTGTGAATGCAGGCACCAACTATTGCAGCTGCTGCATACTTGAGAATGGCAGGAAGGCCTCCAGTTCTCCCATCTAGTAATCTTTCTTATGCAGAGAATTTCTTATACATGCTAGATTCATTGTAAGTGTTGCTTTATTTTGTGCTTTTATCTAACTGATGTTCCTTATTAGAGGCGAAGATTGAAAAAGGGAAAATCAAACTTAAGAGGAGATTTTTTATCGAATTTCAGGGGTAATCGTTCTTACAAACCCAATCCTCGGTTGGCACGAGTGCTCGACATCCTCTTCATATTGCATGCTGAACATGAAATGAATTGTTCAACCGCTGCTGCTAGGCATCTTGCATCGAGGTATTCATCTTTCAAGCCCTTACTGCAAGGATAGTCAAAGTCATAAATTGGATGGATAATATTCTGCAACTGCTTTTGTAGTGGTGTTGATGTGTACACTGCACTTGCTGGAGCTGTTGGAGCTCTTTATGGTCCTCTTCATGGTGGAGCAAATGAGGTACTTATCTTGTCCGTTCCATTATGATGAAGTCTGAAAAGGTCTCCTTTAGTAATGACATTCTCTTGGGGGTTTAGCCAAAAAAAAAGAAAAAAGTACAAAGATGAAGTCTGAAATGGCCAAGCTGGATGCTTCTCTTGGACTTTCCTTTCCTTGGTTTCTGTTTCACAAAATAATGAATTGACATCAGCTGAGGCTAGTTATATTTTCCTGTAGGCTGTGCTTAAGATGCTGAATGATATTGGAAGTGTGGAGAACATTCCAGACTTCATAGAGGGTGTGAAAAATCGGTAAGTTCATGGTTGAAATTGATGATGTAAATGGCATGGACCATTGTATTTGTGTTTGACGTTTAATTCGTTTTTTTCCAGGAAACGAAAAATGTCGGGCTTTGGTCATCGTGTGTATAAAAACTATGATCCTAGAGCAAAAGTCATAAGGAAACTGTCTGAGGAAGTATTTTCCATTGTTGGTCGGGACCCTCTAATTGAGGTAGGTTGCTCTGAATTTTGTTTCTTGAAGGATGAGTACCTTTTTTCTACTGTTGTCTTCCAGCATTAATAAGGATCATACACATGTGGTTGTGAAAAATTATATAAATCAATCTCCTCTACATAAAATAGGCTAATTACCTGTTCATGTTTATCAAGTTACTTTCTATGATAATCCTTCTTGTAACCTCCATTCCACAAATAGGGAATAAGTACCGAAAGATTTTGCTATTATTGTTCTTAACTAACCATGCTTTACTTAATCTATGATTGCCTTGTTTTGACTGAGTAGAAACAAGCGTCTTTTTGCCTGTAGAGACAAAAAGTAATTTGACAGTGAAATTCATCTTCCTTTGAAGATCTGACACTCTTCTGAATTCTTTCTGAGAAGGAAAGAAAACCTTCATCAGGGCATCTGATTTCCAGAATATACATATTAAGTACTTGCCTATACATTCCACACTGAAAACATGGTTTTGGTTTGTTTTCTTCATACTTAAAGCTCTCAGAACTTAGACAGCTCCATGCTTGAAGCATTTATTGCTGTTCATATGGCCTCTCTGCCAGTTGATTGTCTCGGTGGAGACAGCGTGATCTTGATGATAAGAAAAGGTTAAAGATTTGTTAATGTGGACCAAGATTTTGCTTTGAAATAACATTGCAGAAAGGAGTTTAGGCATTCTGGATTGTGCTTATGTGTCTACTCTGATTTTCCCTGCAGGTAGCTGTTGCTTTAGAGAAAGCAGCTCTGTCAGATGAATATTTTGTGAAGAGGAAGTTGTACCCCAATGTCGACTTTTACTCTGGATTAATCTATAGGTACGTCGACGTCAGTGTGATGTTATCATGCCTTTAAGGTTTAGGATGGTTGAAGATTGAAAAACTCTGAAATTCTTTTGCAGGGCAATGGGATTTCCGACAGAGTTCTTCCCTGTTTTATTTGCAGTCCCTCGAATGGCTGGGTACTTGGCGCACTGGCGGGAGTCCCTGGATGATCCTGATACAAAGATCATGAGACCACAACAGGTTAGTTTCTCTCTAAAACTTCCGTCGTATAATCTCTGACCCTCTTTGAGAATGACCAGTACGCCATGTGAATAACCGTTTTCTTGTCTTCAGTATCCATCAAGAAAATCCCTACTGACGAAGTTAATGTAATTTGTTGTTTGGTTGCTAATTTTCGTCCGGTCTCTTCTCGATCTCACTAAACTTCTGTAATCTCTCCGGTCATTCAGGTCTACACAGGAGTATGGCTGCGGCACTATATGCCCCTGAGAGAGAGAGCGGTATCCACCGAAGCCGACAGGCTTGGTCAGGTGTCCATTTCAAATGCTTCGAGGCGGAGGTTGTCTGGATCGGGAGTTTAGCTGGGGGGCCTTGGATTTTCCTCAAGAAGTTGGAAGCGGAAAACTAAGTGTATGGGAAACTAGGGATATTCTTAAAGATGCTCGTTCATAGCAACGCAATAATTTCCTGGGCATGGGGGTAATAAACGAGCAACGCAATAATTTCCTGGGCTTGGTTGGGGTGAAAAAGAAAGCTCTGCTGGCTTGTGTTCTGTGATCCGCAACAATTATTTTAAGGTGTATTTGCTTGGGAGTAAATTTCATGTTGAAAGAAAATAAGTTTTTCTGGACCATGGTTAGTTTTCTTTTGTTTAGTAGTATGTGATCGTGTTTAGATCTTATTTGAAAAACAATTTCAATCTAATGACTTTCTTTCGAAAAAAATAATTTTTTATATAATTTCTTTTTCCTTATTCCTCTTCCTTCGACAGCGATGTCCACAGCCTCCTCTTAGCCTCTTCCTTCCCTCCGTTGGCCGCTTTTGTGAAACCTCACAGCCGTGCCAATTTCGGTGGCTGATTCGCATTCTCCCTCTTCTTGCCCGGTTAGACGGAAGGATTAACCATCCTGTTCTCGGAGAAATTGTTGTCCGCTCCTCTTCTCGGCCTCTGCACGGCTTCCTCTGTTTCAGCTTCTTTGTTGCCGTCATTGTTCTTGTTGTTGTTGCTGCTCCCGTAATTAGTGCCGGTGATGTTGATTTTTAATGCATCTTTCCTCTCGAGCCAGATTGCCGTGAGGAGGCGGGTGGAATGCAATTGCTCAGAGTGAGGCTGGAGTGCGATCTGAGAGGGAGAGAGACAGTGGTGCTGGCGGGCTTGTGGCCATCTGCTGCCATCGCTGAGGGTCGGTGACACCGGTGGAGGAGGAAGAAAGGAAAAAAAAAAGAAAGAAAAGAAGAAATAAAATGTTGAAAAATTTAAGAGGAAAAAGTCTCAGAAAGTGTGTTCACTTTCTTAAATTTAGGAATTCACTAATCTAATCGGTTGACTAATAATTTTCAACGAATCAAATGAGTGAAAGTTCGAAAAATTAATTGCAAGAAAATACTCTCTTTAACGGTCGCAGTTTTGGTTCTATTGTCCCTTCTTCCTCTTCCTCCTCTTAACCTCTCTCTCTCCACTCCAACCTCACGTCTATAACGATCGGGAAAAGCGACACTTTCCCTGAATATTGACTAGAAAAATGCAAAACACACAATCTGCTCTTGTCCTCCGGTGCCTCAGCCTCTACATACCGACCGCCGCGTTCTTCATCCGCAGCTTAGCACCACGGGCTCCCAAAAAAAAAAAACACGAGTTCAAGCGAAGCGATCGTACGACCCTCGACCCCATCTCGATCTGATTGCAGCATCCGCGCTATGCAGCTAGCCACTCGTTCTCGCGTAGTGAAATCGAGATGATGAAAATGGAGCTCGAGTTCGCGTTTCTCACAGGGCGGTGAATGCCAACGCGAGAACAAGTCTTTCCCACTTTCTATCAAGAGGAATGATCTTGACTCGAACCAAGCCCCAAGAAACGAATATGAAATTCGAAAATTTGTGTTGGAACTACCACTGCATTATCCCAAGTTATTAGCCATCGACAACGATATATATAGCTGGCACAGGCTCCTCATGAAAGGTTTTTATTTTTATTTTTTTATTTTTAATACACTAAAAATATACCGTCAGTACTTCCAGTTTCTGTGTAGATTCGACGCGAAAGCAGATGATGCAGCCATTACTATTTTAATCACTTTGAAATTCGGAAAAAAAAAATCACACGATTTTAGCGGAATAAAATTCCAAAAACTTAGATGTTTGCATTTTACGTATAAAAAGCATAGTATATTCGATTCCAAATGCTTTATTCTACTGATTCGATTTTTTCTTTCTTTCTTTTGTATTAGATGAAAAAAATATATTTAAAAAAATTGAAGGGGAAGGGAAAACAGCGTCTACCCCACTATCGTCGAATCCTAGTGATAGTGGGAGATGGCCGGCAGAGGGTCTGGTTGAGGGCTGCCACCAGTGGGGTTGGCCGAGAGTAGCAGCTCTCGGCCAAATCTAGGTGAGGCTTGACGACCCTCGCTAACCCTTAGTTGGCTATCCCTTACCATTGTCGGCTCTGACGGGGTGGGTGATGGCCCTCATCTGTTCTTGATTGGCTGAAATATTTAGCCAACTAGCGAGGTAGCTTGTTATTTGAAATTTGTATGATTATTTTAGGTTATTATTTGAAACAATATTCGCCATTATACTTTTATTGGAGAAAATGGTAGCACTTCAAATTCTTTTTAAGAATTCACCCTTAATACAATAATGGGAAAATCTCAAGATAGGGTTCGAAGTATCATCATTTTTTCAAATAAAGGTCTGGAGTAAATATTGTTTTAAATAATAAATTAAAATACCATTACTTTTTCAAATAAGAGCTTAAAATAAATCTTATTTCAAATAAGGGCTTGAACTAATTATATATATTTCAAATAAAGATCTAAAGTAGTAATGTCTCTTTTAAACAAATGCATTACTTTTTAACGGTTAAGGGTATTTTCGTCATTTAACATATATATTTTTTTCCCCATTTCTTCTTCTTCCTCTTTGATTGTTGGCAATGCCTATAGAGGGCTAGGCGAGGGTCCGCCCTCGCCTAATTCGGCAAGGGCCACTCATGTTGGCCATAGGCAAGGGACGACCTCGCTTGGGTGAGGTGACCCTTGCCTTGGGGGAGGCCGCCCCTTTCCAGCAGCCGACAAGGGTCACTAAGCCCTCATTGCCTTTGCTAGCAATAGAAAAAAAGAAAAAGAAAATTTGGACGAAAATACCCTTAACCAGTCGAAAAATTTAGCCGGTCTATGATTGGAGAGATCAAGTCCTTATTTGAGAAAAATATGGTAATTGAAACTTTTATTTAAGAAAATAAGACACTTTGAGCTTTTTTTCGGAATTTTCCTTAAAATAATTCACTTATTAATTTCTTTTGTCTTCATCGTCTTCAATAGGTATGTCCAAAGGAATTTTTGCCATATTATTCCACCAAAATACAAACAGCGAAGCTTTCGGGCTTCCCCTCTCTCCTTCCTCTCTCTTCCTCCTCCTCCTTCCTCATCAGTGGAATCTGGAGATCTTCTGCAGCCGCATCTCCGTCGATCTCCGCCGCGGCTCTTCTCCCGTCGCCACCGGCCACCCTCCGCCCCCTCTCCGTGCTCCGATCTCCTCTCATCGCTCGCCGCCCTTCTCCGCCTCGTCTCTCCCTCTCCGTCCTTCCTCGTCTCGCCTTCTTCGCTCCCCGCGTCCGCGCCCGCTGCTGCTCCTCGGCGCTCCGCCTCCGATCTGCCGCTGCTCGCCGCCTCTCCGTCGTGCCGCGGCCTCCGTCGTCGTCGCGATCTGCTCCGTCGCCGCCTCTGCTCGTTGAATCTCGTCGCGATCCGGTTCGTATTATCTGGTTTTTCTTTTTTTCTTTTTTTTGTCCCCATTTCTTTCGGTAGGATTTGGTTGCTGATCGCGGAATTGAATCGATATATGCACTAGCTCATGCACCGAGTAGCATTCGGAGGCGTGTGTTCTTAGTTTCGGTCGTGAATTTTCTCTTTGCCTCATAGGATTTGTGTTCATGATGCTTAATTTTCTGTCTTGATGATTGAACGATCCTATAGTTCAAAACTTTAAAATGCGGAAGTAACCGATTCTGAAGAAATCATCTATAAATCCTCTACACATGTCCCACCAGAACGATGAAAAGATTGATGTCTCCATCATGTCCCAACAAAGTGAACAAAAATTTGATGGCTCATTAGCAACAATCTACATCACCAAATCTAGGATTTGTCAGTTCCTTTTAGGCAAATTGGCAAAATGGATCCTCCAATTATGACCCAGCTCGGCAACCTCCGAAGTTATCAACTTGCGACCATCCTGGAGTGTAAGGATTCAGAGGAAATTCTCCCCGGAAAAAGAACACTGGCGATGACTCTACTTTCAAGAGGACCAGCTTCCTCATGTGTTTGTTTCTTTCGGTCCACAAAAAGAATAAATTGTTCCACTCCATGCCAACTTCAAGAGTGTATTCTTCATGCTTTACTTTAATGCACTGCAGAGCCCAAGGCAATTCGTCCTTCTGGACTCCAATACCTGTAGAATTGTCACAAAGCTGCAAAATATAAGTCCAAACCTGCTTGGAGGATGAACATCTGACGAACAGATTGCTTCTAGATTTAATTAAATCCTTGCAAATAACACAATCATCATTGACATCACGCCATTTCTACATTCTGTCATATGTTGGAAGTCTGTTTAGTAAGACTAACCAGTTGGTTAAAGCTATTTTAGGTACATTAGGCTTTACCCAGATTACTTGATGCCGAGCCACTTTTAGTTCTCTTCTTCTAACAAGTTGCCAAGCCCCAACTTGACCAAAAGAGCCACAAGAGGGTCCTGGAAAAATCATTCTATAATCTGCATTTGGAAATACACAGGCAAGAAAAGCAGCTTGTAGAGCAACCAGATGGTCAGACCTAGCAGCACCCCATTTCCGGTCATTGCTTTCAATAATTGCAGCCACTCTAGCATTAATGCCTAATTGGAGTTGTATAGTACTTTGGGAGGATAAGAATCAAGCAAGACGCCATGTGGATGTCCATCATCAAACCATTGGGGAATGATTGTTTTTAATTCCTAATGATACATCTTATATGTGGCTTGAGCAGATCCCTCACTTTGAGAAGCTTTCTACAAACAAAAGTGCCGTCACTCCTGACCTGAATAAACCATATAGTAGAATCTTTTAACATGAATGCGTATTGCCAGTTGTCTTATGTGGTTTGGGATGAGATTGGGCAACCACTAATTCTAACGAGACGGGCTTGGGATGTTCCCCTGAAGATCTGTAATGGGTTTGGGAGTAACTAAAAATATATTGGGACCGGTTTGGGGAGGGCTTAGCTTTCCCAAACCCATTTTGCTTTTATCCCTATTTTTTCTTCTCTCTTGATGACCATCCTATCCTGTTCATTTTTTGGCTCATACGAATCTGCGATGAAGGCCCATTGTCATGTAGTGACAAATCATGAATTTTTGTTTAGGTATTGACTTGGTACTGAATATTTTTTTTAAGTTCTTCCCAGTGAAGATACAGACCAACCTTCTGCCCAAAATTATATATTTTCTTATCTTCATGTTGCAGTAGATTTTGCAAAGATGTCTGGTCAGAGCCAGCGGTTGAATGTAGTTCCTACCGTCACGATGCTTGGAATCGTGAAGGCTCGCCTTGTTGGTGCTACAAGAGGCCATGCTCTACTCAAGAAGAAGAGTGATGCTTTAACTGTGCAGTTTCGTCAGATCCTGAAGAAAATTGTATCCACAAAGGAATCAATGGGGGACATCATGAAAGCATCCTCATTTGCCCTGACTGAGGCCAAGTATGTTGCCGGCGAAAACGTCAAGCACATTGTTCTGGAAAACGTTCAGAATGCTTCTTTGAAGGTCCGATCCCGACAAGAGAATGTTGCTGGTGTGAAGCTTCCCAAATTCGAATATTTTACTGATGGGGAGACCAAGAATGACCTGACTGGATTAGCCAGAGGTGGTCAACAAGTTCAGCTTTGTCGCGCTGCTTATGTGAAAGCCATTGAGGTTCTCGTGCAGCTTGCTTCGCTGCAAACATCATTCCTGACTCTTGATGAGGCTATTAAGACCACCAATCGTAGAGTGAATGCGCTGGAGAATGTTGTGAAGCCCAGGTTGGAGAACACAATAAGTTATATCAAGGGTGAGTTGGATGAACTCGAGAGGGAAGATTTTTTTAGGCTGAAAAAGATTCAGGGATATAAGAAGAGAGAAATAGAGAGACAGCTTGCATCTGCCAAGAGATTTGCGGAAGAGCAGTTTGCAGAGAAGGTTTCCTTGCGTAAAGGAGTTTCCATCATTACAGCCCACAACTTGTTATCGGCTCCGATGGAGAAGGATGAGGATATCATTTTCTGATTTGCCTGTGTTTCTCAGGTATTTGATTCAGCTGTGCTGATTGTTTTGGCTTGAAAATTTCTCAAAGTGGCCATGGATTAAAGCTTTCTCCATATTAGTCTCTTCATTTGGGGGTCTTCTTCTTGATTTGTTGATTTAAAGCCTCATCATGTTAAGTCTCTAGTATTTGTTCATCTAGTGGCTTTATCTATTAGTTCGCTGATAAGCTGTACTTAATCGGATCTGTTCTCCATCAATAATTTATGTCATGGTGTTGATTTTTCCTGTCTTTTGCCTGAAGGATGGCTGTACATAGGTGCAGTCCCCCGTGAGAAACGTGTCAGGAATCCAAAGAACACGCGTAACAGAAGCATCTTATGAGCTTTGTTTCTAGGCAAGACAGTGGACATCGTCTTCGTGACAGGAGGATGGTATACTGTCAGGGTATCAAAAAGTCAACGAATTTCACTAATTATCTGGATTAGGATGCATGAACCAGTGCTGGTTCCAACCCTTCCAGGGATTCCTGTCCTTATTCTAGTTCAGTAACAAAAGGCGATTCAGAGTCACAGTTGATGCCTACCTTTCATGGAACACATCGACGCTTTTGTATTGTGAACTACAGCTATCCCCACTTATATTCCATACGCATTACTGCTTTCGAGTACCAATGATTCTTGGATAGTGAGTTTTCGGTAGAAATGCGAAGGGTAGGCAGCATATGATACAACATTGATGTCAAGTCGGAACAGACAACACGCATAAAATGCGTGCCCAATCTCACACGACACATGGTCACTCCTCTGACACGGTTCCGATTAATGGTCAAGAATAAAATACACAGCGAAAATCTCTAGTTTGCTTGCACAGCATTGTTTCTCTCTCATAGCAATCAAAGCTCCCGGAAAAAAAAAGGGAAAAGAGAAAATCACGATGCCACTGGCAGTAACAATTTCTGGGAAAAGAGCCTGTTCAGCTTCTTGAAGTGACTGAGAATGGAAGAAATGCTGAGTTTTATTAACAAGCCATATCGCTCAACATCGCTCCTCGTACTTGAGGGACCTTAATCGCTTAAATCATAACTAAATGTCTTTAAATTATTGTACATGAGCAAATGCAGTTACACACAAGGTGGCCGAAGGATCCTGAGAGGCACGGAGGCTTGGACAACCTGGTGAAGAAGGTGAAACATTGTATAATTCGGATGAGCACATCTTTTCATGTATGAGCGCAATCCTGTATTGACGTTCCTAGCAAAGCTTCTGAACAAAAGCAAGCTCCTAAATTCTTCTCCCCATAGGTTTCGTCACTTTAGAAGACGAAGCAGAGTCTCCACTGGATGGTCCTCGTGGCCTCATCAAGGGAGAAATACTGCATGACGAGGCAGAGGTACAGTAAGGGGTGGAGGTAAATCAATATTCAAAGCGGAAATACAATTATGAATACCTGTATTCTCTCTGGATTGCATTTTTCTTCATGGCTGCAATGTTTTTCACCTCTGGACTGTATAAAACGAGAAAAAAGGGTTGGCCAAAATAAAAGAGTGTTTTGCTTTGCCAGAGATATCCAAACTCATGCAAGTAACGTATAGTAAATTTAAGTGCTGCAAAGCGGCGGGAGTTAACCTCTTTAGAGTCTCTATCTTTGCCTTCTTCATTATATTGCTCTTCAGATAGGAGACGTTGTACGATCCACCTAGAGATCATTAAAGACGGTAAGGAAAATAGACGAGATAGTGCTTGATGGTTCCACTTTTGTGCGTCAGCAGTTCATTGTGCTGTTGCCTAGAAATTGCATTCTTAGTGAACCTAAAGGAGAGCAAGAGAGAAGCAAAGTTAGCACTACCCACCGAAACTTCTCTTATTGCTTGAAGGTGGCACCTTTGTGCAAAGACGAACTTGCCGGCTTTGTTTCCCTGCAGATGTCAAAAAAAGCAGATAAGGCCAATTTGGTGGTGACGCTATTGAGGTCAAATTTTTATCAGACAAGGCCAGCTCCCAAATATAGATCTATCAGTTTACACTGCAGTGCCAACAAAACATAGTTCTGATACCTACAAACAAGACCGGAGATTGTATGGCCTTTTACAATGAAATCATTCTATCCTATTAATTGACCAGATAGCCTGTGATTCAAACAGATGCAGATAGTTTGTGGTATGAACATAACATCAAAAATTTAACAGGAGGCTGAGAAATCTTTATCTAGCTCAAATAACATACGGGCATCCGTTTCCTTGTATCGTTGCTTCATCCTGTCCAGCGACTTCTTCTGAGCCTGCTCTATGTCCTTCAACTTCGCCTGAAGCAAAATTGATACCCTGCTTCAATATCACTCAACACTAACATAATGATGCTGAAAACATGTATTTCCAAAGCGGAATCAAGGTAAGATCGCAGACGGTCCAGTTGCTTGCTCACGGAAGAGCAACATGCCAAGAAAGTCAACATTGGGAGCTTGGAATGTATGTTTTAGGTAAATGAGCTGAGAATTCACCTCATATAATTGTGACCATCTAAACGAAACCCCCTTCTCCTCCATTCTCTCATTGACAAGCTTGGTGTTCCGACTACCGAACTCTTTCTCATAAAAATTCTTCCACAGATCATCAGTGATTGGAGTCAAATCTCTTCCCTACAAGAGAACAGGCACCATTCAACATTCACCAATGATGACAAGCCCAAATTGAGAGAAAAGAAGGAGGGGAAACTAAGGGCAATCCCAATCAAATCATCACATAAAAAATCCTTACTTTCGTACTCTTCTCTATGTGCATCAACTGATCAACAGTACAATGCGGCAAAATCCTCGCGAGAAGCTGAGGATCGGTTCCGCCGACGTCGCCTAGATATCTCAAGTTATCTATCACGGTCCTGACGCAGAGATCGACCAGCGAAGGAGGCTTTGTCTTCATCAGCATGTTCCTACCAAACTCACATCCTATTCTACTACTGCCGACTTCCGACCTCATTGAGCTACACAAAAGCAGATTACCAAAACATCATCAGAGCCAGAATTCAATCCGAATCAACTCGATTCCAACCGCAAAAAGTACCGCGCCCCCGTCGCCGCATTCGCAGCACAGGAGTCAACAACAGAGTCTCGAATTCAAACGAATCAAAGGCCGTCCGGCCACAGGAAACGCACAAAATCGATCCATTTCAATACCACACAACGCCAAAAGAATCTCAATCTAGACGCCTACACACGAATTGGTGAAAAAGATATTCGCATCATCCTATGCAGGTCAGCTAATCGATATGTACGAGTACGGGAGGACGTCGCGGAGCTCACCGGAGCGATCGGCGACGGAGGGGAAAACGCCGGCGGAGCCGATCGGAGGCGGTCGCCGGCGGCGGGGGAGGGACGCGATCGAAAGATCCTGGGGACGAATCGAATCAATTGGCCGTCGTCATCGCTTGATCTTCGCGGGGTCGAAGGGATTGAGAAGGCGGAGATTCAGATGGAACACGCCGAAGAACATCAATCGAGGTCAGAGCGGCGAGGCTCGACGGGGACGAACTCCAAGATTATATAAAGAATGCAAAAGGAGTAAGTAAAAGGGCTAAAGTGCACTTTTTTTTTCCCCAAAACTTATCTTATTTGCAATTTGAAATTAAATTCTAAAACTTTTAAATATCACAACAATTAAGAAATTATCCACCCTGATTTTTTTATAAAAATTAACTAAAGCAAGAAGATAAAAATGAAAGCACCGTCATTTTGATTCAAATCCTGATTCTTTTAATCCTAATTCTTTTAATACGAAATCATAGTAAAACGATGATTGTAAGATTCGAGATAAAAATTGTGATCTAATGATTCATGCTCTAGTTAATTTAATGCCACGTAAGAAAAAGAAAAAAAAATAAGTCACGTGAGTTAGCTGAATAATTTGATTACATTCATTTCATAAGTTTCAAAGTTCGATTCTTCTTTTTTTATCTTTATTACAAAACATGGAAAAGGAAAGACATGGCTCCGTACGCGTGCTTGGGGTCGGAGACTTGACAACTGGTGGGTACAGTTGCAACTGTTCGTTACGCCTGGTGTGCTTGTCGGGCCGAAGTCTATCGGGTTGCTTCGTGGTCGTTTCCACTTTTTTATATATGTATCGTTCTTTTTAGAAGCTTGGGATTGACGTCACATCAATGAGAGTTTCCTGAGAGATGTTCCCGAGCTGCGTTACCAATCATCAGGTCTACCTTGCTTCGAATTTCAACGATCTCCTCAAGTACGCTTTGGATCTCTGACTTTCCGATTGAGGAGAATTTTGTGTTGGAATTCTCTCCCAAAAAACCTCCTAGAAAGGATTCGAAATTCTCTAAGATGGACTCGCTTTGAGAATTCCGGTCTTAATTTCACTTCCGACTACCACGTGCTTTCTTATTGGAGCATAACTCAATCTGAATCGTTTCGATCGATACTTCCTCTTTAACTTATCTTGCTCATATGCTTCTTTCATGATTAGGCTTTTTCTCGAATCATCCACTCGGTCTATGCTCGTATTCATGTTCCTCCTCGCCATCGAGACACAGGTTTGCATATGGAGTGCGAAGCGAAAGTTCGATATGTACAGAAGACTCGCCTAACGGCATTTTATGCGATCACCCGTCTCTTCTCTTCTATGCTCGAACTTGAGGAATTGCGTCAAGGACCATTCAGCTAGGGTTCTGCTGGGAACGGGTTACTCAAGGCCCCTATATTTCGCATTTCATACTGGAATTCCTCGGTTGGAGAGGAAGCCCTTAACTGCACTTCGGGCTTCAAGCATGCTTACCGTTCGAGATTTTCTAGGACTCCCGGTCGGAGATGCATAAGAGTGAAGCATTGAAGCTTCGACATCGCTTCCTCGCACTAGAATTTTGAGGCCTGGTCTGGATCTACCAGCTCCAAAAGACAGCCTCTCTCCTGTAGAACACAACCTACACAAAAAAGAACTTAGGACAGATAATTCACACTGAGACAGGACAGATCGCAGTAGGAAAGCTGAATAAACAAGAAGATGATGACATAACCTTTAAGGGAAGTGCTTAAATTTTGATTGGTAGTACTTTTTGCCTAAAAGAGGATCAACTAGTTATAAACTATGAAAGCGAAAATCAGATACAAAAATTCAATATGCTTTGGCATTTCTAGGAAACTAAGACACATGACACCGGAACACAAAGCTAATATGCACAAAATCACAGAAAAGGGACAAAATTTGCGGCTTGAGATGACGCTTTTACCCTGCAGTTTCAGACATGAGAAAAGAGAAACCTGTGGCCAGCATAAGAATGAAATTGGGACAATCATTTGCTGAAAAGTATGAATGCATTAAGATCTTGTCCATGGGGTGAAAAAATCAACCAGGACTCGGGGATCTCTCATAAAGGCACCAAACTTTCATTGCCATTGAAGAAGACTCTGCCAAACCGACAGTTGCACGTGATTTGCTCCAACCTATACAGTTACTATTCCATACTAGAAACTGAGGTCAGAAAATCAGACCACATTGTTTTAATATATACAAACCACATGCCTTCAACTTATGTAGCCGAACTATCGATTATTGGCAGGCCACCGCTAGCCACAAGGGCATTTGCCTCGACATTTCCTGGCAAGATACAATAAATTCATGAAGCCTATGGTACACTGCAAGAAGAATTGTCATGTTCTAATAACAGGACCCTTGTACATCCCTCTTCGGATCACAAAGTTATCAGGAGGTTGGAACTCTTCTAACCAAGTTATGTTGGAGTATGTCGTCCCATCCAGTTCAAGTTCCCCTTCAAATCAAAAGAAAGTTAAAATCAGAAGAAATGCACATTGAAAAATTAGCACGGAGAAAAAATCAATTAATACCTGGTAGATCCCGTCTTGGTGATTTCCTAAAATAAGTGCAGTGCCTTCCATTTTCTGATGAATAAGGTGGAGACAGGATGTCAAAAATAGCACAGGGAGTGATTGCTCTAAAACAATGGATGTTGCCTCCACTTGTGGGATAAAGAGTGGTCGCTGGACATGGTGCAGTCATCTCAGTATCTTTGACGAGCTTTGCTGCTCTTGCTGCAGAAAGCAATAAATAAAATGGCATGATAAATAAGCACAAGGCGTCAACTTTATGAGGAGCTTCTGCTTTGCAAAAAATGCGAAATAAGTTGGCATAATTACTTTTAAGTAAATACGTTTTCAGTTTCTCTGCTTTCCCAAAAAGTATCACAAATCACATTCATAATTGTTTTTTGCTTGGTTAATCATTCATATTGTTTGAGTACATGCTGTTTCAGTATTGCAAATCGCGTTCACAAATCGCATTTATCTGCAAAAAAAAGTGGGCACAACAACCATAAGTACATACTATTTCAATTTCCTCAGCTCTGCAAAAAGTACCACAAATTGCATTCATTTCAAGCTATCTGATCATCTCCAGATAAGAACAAGTTGCATTTTCAAAGCAATGTCGAGAATGCAATATGATGTTAATATACCACTCCAAGAATATATATAAATCCATTCACCTTCAAGGTAACACCTTGGCATGTATATTCTACGAAATAGAACCCTCAATATGACGTTCCACATTCTATAGGGATGTTATATCTTTGTTCCCGTGGCTGGATAAAACTGTCAAAGAGGTTGATTGTATAGTTCTAAAGTCATACAACAAAACCATCTGTGGTCTTAGTTCCGGTAACTATCATCTCATAGATCCAAAAGAAGCAGATGATGGCTGATGGCGAAGCAGTCTAAGGGTATGTTATGTCTTCGTTCTAGTGGCATGATAAAATGTCAATTAGGAAAATTGTGCATATTCTCAAGTCAAATGGCTAAACCAATTGAGGTCTCGATTGCCCAGAAACTTTCATCTCCATAACAAGTTGAAAGATTTCACTATATGTGCATAAGGTACAACTTAAATAACTTAATCCCTCTATGCAATGTACGCAGATCAATTAGACAGAGAGGCTAAAACCACTAAAGAAATTAGCATGCTAGCTTAACTAGTTTTGGAGCTGCTTCCTTTTTCATTTGTTCTTTTGAATTACTGAGACCATCTTTGTGATGCATTCAGTAAGGGTAAACAACTGAATAAGCCTTGTGCGCTTATAGTATAAACTAAGTATGGCGAAAAAAAGAGAGGGAAAATCAACTCTTTCAAGCAGAGCATTTTTAGCATGTTCCCCCTATACATAGGGCAAAGAACTTTGGTTTTATTTCCTGTTAGGTAGCCAGCCTACAGTAACAACTTGAATAAGTAAGTGCATTTAGTAATTCTCAACCTCGGGACATGTAAGGGGACAATTTGCAAACTAAATCACTACTCCCAAATCATAAAAGTTGAATGTGCAGGCAAAAGTTTGCATCTTAGTTTGAAATGCTTCACAGGTAAACCAACAATATTCCATATCCACCTTCACTAATATGACATTACAAGATCCCCCTGAACATCATCTCATGAATAGTGTAAAGTTAGAAATAAGCTCTTAAAATTATTAGCAAACACTGATCAGCAAAATCAGACAGAATATAATGGTGTTGCGTGCTCAATGGAACATTTTGACAATAATCTAAGAGCTAGTTGGGTCAGATCGAGTGTTAGAGAACCTCAAAGACCTATTAGGGGCAGTCCATGATATCAAAAACAAAGGGTCCCAACTTACTTCCATTTCCTCCATAGGACATTGGTTGACTTTGAGACCATCATTTAAGGACCTATCTAATGACCTCTCATGAAACACTCTCTTCATCATTAACTGTAACATATGCATTCTATTCCACACACTTCTCCATTTAATATGCCATACTACAGTACCATCGATAAAGTTTAAACAATCCCCTTCTCTACCAAAAGAGAGAAAAAGTAACCCACTATTAGGAAAAGAACATAAATGTGAGAAACTGTTCAATCATTGCAAATGAACCTTCACCTGTCTGGTAATTTTCTCAAACATGCATACTGCTTCTTCTGTTTAATCCTACTTGAGTTTTCTAATCCTCCATGTCCATCTTAAAAAGTAAATCAGTCAAACCAAAATAAGAAGAGGAGGTCTGTAACGCAAGTCCAAACATAGGCATGTGTACATCAACACTCACTCTCTATCTCCACTTGGAACCTTCAAAGAGGTCAACATTAACAAACAGGTGGAAAAGTTCCATACCTAAAAGCATACTTCTAAAAGGATTTCAACAACAGGAAACTTAGAAGAGTTAAAGATGAAGAAACACAAAAAGACAAACCTTGCAATGGATCACTAGGTGCAACTGTATCAACCCAATCAAATGATTTTACATGCATGGACCCATATACAAGCTTGCTAAGCACAGTCATTCCGGGATGATTGTGAAGAGGTATGATTGAGGAAGGGGGCATGCAGAAGATTCCAATCTACACCACGAGACAAAAGCTACTACAATTAGGAAATCAGTTTAAAATTGGCAGCATGAGCCCAGTAAATCTCATCCTGAAAACTAAAGAAAAATAGTGGAAAATAGGAGGTAGATTCTCACAGAGAAGCTATCAGATTCATGTAAATGCAGGTATTTGATAGGTGGAAGTGATGGACGACTTCCATTTCTTTCAGGCACTGAACCTGACCATGCACGTACTAACTGCGCCTCTTGCTCAAGCGCTACATCAGAGGGCTTGATTTTATCTGAAAGGAGACAAGGCCATAATTAGAAGCTAAATCTCCCATTGGCACAATAGCACAAAACTCATACAAATACATCCAAGAAAAGATTCAGCAACTCATAGACCATTAACAATATGCTAAAACTACTCAAATGCACAAAATTAACATTCAAAAAGAGATTTTAATAATGTGAATCTCATGAAGGGAGAAGAGGAGAAAAAGAAATTATTTAGCATATGAAGACCACTGTGCATGAAACGACAACCAAGTGATACTTTTTATAAATGTAAAACTGCTCCCAGTCCCAACCATATTAACACGAAATAAGCTTCAGCAAATAAAGAGGGGTGGGCATCCCCTAAAATACCAACAAACCTGCTTTGCAAACAAAGTAATCAAAGCAGCACTACTGTAGAAGCTGACCCAAGTACATAGCCTACCAAGGATTGCTCAAATACATGAAACCAATGACTAGTTGAGAGCTCTAAGAGCACTTGACACATAAAATCGGGACTTTTCTCTAGGAATAAGCAAAATACCTTTTTGGTCAGTAAAGAAGTCTTCAGCTAAGAGAAAAGGAATAAGCATCCATCCATGTAATTGGCTTATAAGGAGGCATAAGTTACACATAAATATATTTTCTCACCTAGCACAGCACGAACTCTTTCAAGAGCTTCATCTGAGACAGGTCCATCTGACGAAAATGACGCCTTGCAGATGTTATAAAGTCTCTGTATATAATATGGCATGACGTAAAGATGATACCAGCTACCACACCAAACAAATCCCACAAGTCACTGCGCTTATAACGCCTATTCAAGGATCTGATCAAATCGCGTAATTTATCAGTAACTCTATCTCATTCTGCAAATGAAAGACCCACTAATAGGCCCACATTGTAGCTATGCATGCAATCCTCTCCAGTAATCCTTCTTAAGAGCAGCTGCTGTGACTCTAAAAATTGAATTTTGCAGGTATTGGACCTGCAAACATGACATGTTTTCAACTATTATTACAAAAACGCCATACATTTCCAATGTATAATAGGAGAGACCTACAAATTTCAAAAGTAAAGAGCGGAAGAAATTGCATAATCAAAATTCGTCACAGGAATGAATTCACTGTGACAATCCAATCCACAAATTTAATTTTAATTTATAAAGAACAACAATTTCTCAAGACTTAATCGAACTAAGATAATCGCCCTAACACTGGGAAGCTGCTCGAAAGCAGGACCTTGCATAAAGATCAAAACTGCTTGCCCTAATTCGACTTCATGAGTATGCTTATCCATGACAGATTAACAACGACACGAATTAAGGACCCACAAAGCAGCTCCATAAGTTTCCGATTCTCTCTTTCACCATAACCTCAAAAAAGTCTAATGTCGATCAAGAAAATCAGCGATTGTCAATTTACTAAACAGATGCCGCTAAGATTGAATCATTAACCACGAAAAAGCAAGGGATCGACGGAAAACAAAAAAAAAAAAAATTGCATACGCGCACTGGAATTGCGCGGGCGAGCGAAGGCAAAGCATCACGAGTCCGAAGGAGCACAGCGTTAGAGAGAGAGAGAGAGAGAGAGAGAGAGAGAGAGAGAGAGACTATCATTGTTAAAGTTCCCTCATTCGAGCCACAGAAAACCCCGACACCAATCCCTCCAACCGACCCAACCGTCGGAAATCCGTAACGAAACCCACGCAACACGACGCAGCCCGCGTCGCCCAAGACACGAATCGGCGAAAGACGCGGGCGTTAGCATCCTCCCGAGCAGATTCGGGGTCCTAGGTCGGTCGGGGCAAGGGCGCAACGCGACCTCGCGCCCGGCCCAATCGATGGCGACGCGAGCCAGAGAGACCCAGAGGAGCGCTTACCGGGAAGTGATCGGAGAACGGAGACGACGGAGGCGGCGGCGGCGGCGGCGGCGGCGGCGACGGCGACGGGGCCGGGTCGCCGCCGATCGGCGATGCGATTGGGCGGGGGGGCGAATCGAGCGGATTTGGGAATCCGCGAGATCTTTCGAGGTCGAAAGGGGAAGAATGAGATGCGTCGGGAAAACGGGGAAAATGCGAAATTGCTTCTTCGGGCTCAACTGGTGGTGACGGTGAAGCTTCGATGGGACGATGAATAAGATTTGCATATTTAAACCAAAATAAAATAAAATTTTAAAAAATAAAAAATAATATTAATAATAAAAAAAAAACAACAGCAACGGAAATAGGCTCCGCACGTGTGCTCGGGTTTTCACCGTCCGTGCGCATACTCTCTCTCTCTCTCTTTTTTTACTATTTTCTTTTTGCGTCGGATTTTCTTTTTTTTGGCCTTTTTGAAAAGTGGTGGGGGTTAATTCTGAAATGCTAGAAGGGGGAGTGAACGTAATTGTGATTCGAATCTCCTTTACATAGTGGAATATCTTTTAGATTAATTTTGATGACGAAATTACAAATACTATGCCTAATATATGGCCGTGCATCTAGCAATATTTCTTAATATGCTCTCCCATTTAAAATGGCACTAAGTTAGTAAATAACGTCTTTGAATATTGTTAGCATTTGACAATTGAAGGAATGTAATAGAATGTAAGGACGGTGCAAGCACCCTCACTTGTCGTGTAAGTTGGGTTTTAAAAAAAATACATTTAGATGTAATCGCATTCAAACGTATTACTTTATCGTCATTGCTATTGTTGAGGCCCAACACTATCCTCAAAAGTAGCACTAATGCTTCACGTGCATACTATTGGTCTGTATTTTTAGATGGAAAGTGTCCATTTTACACCTCGAATCATATGTAAGTTCAAGCCTTGCATGACAAGAAACAGAACATGGATGTAACTAGGTCATCATAGGGTGTGGGCGTCGCGGCAATGCAAGAGAACGAGGGACAGATTGAATAGATGGAGAGTTCACAAATAGCTATAAGATCACATAGTTGGGATGCTATCACACAATATGAACATTATCAATAATCAATTTTGAGAGATGCATGTTAATAGAAATTGAAAAAGAGAACGATCATGAGATTGCAAAACGTTGATACCTAATTACGAAACATGATCAACCATGTATTAATTAATAATAATAATTAAAAAATCACAAGAAATACAAGTATATAGATGTGAGTCTCAAAAGATATTGTGGGGCCAAGATATCATACGAAGTACAGATGACAACACAACATTACATTAAGTCCTTGATGTCTAATGATGTCTCTGTCAACTCTCTCTAGGTTGATGTTGGGACTCCCTTGATAAGATCTTAAAACTTCTAAAACACTTATTGTCCTAATTGCTAAACAACAAATTTACTTTTTACTGATAAGAGACCAGCTTTTCTGCATGATTGATTTCAATAATGCAAGTCGATAAAGCTTAAATTTGGTAATCGAAGAAACCAAGAACCCGTGATATTTTTGGGCTGAGAAACAGGAACACCATCATCATTATCATCATCAGATTTAGATATTTACACCTGCTCAACATCAGGACAAAAGATCCAGGCAACTCAGTCATCTAGCTCACTGTTTGTGCCAACTTTTATCAAATGAACACTCTCTTCTTTGTTTGAAATGGAGGAATCACTACAGGGACAATGAATGGACATGCTCTGGCTGGGGTTCTGCCAGAAGTGGTTTCTTATGGCCCTATATTTCGCGTTTACGGTCGAAATCCCTATGTCAGAGAGCAGGTCCTCAACCGTGGTCCGGCCTTCGAGCACACTTACGACTTGAGACATTATAGGCCTCAGAGTGGGAGACGCGTTGGTGCACAAGAGCGCCACGTCGAGCATCAGCATTGCCTCCTCGCAAGGATATTCCGAGCCCAAGTCTAGATCGACCAACTCCAACAGACCCCCTCTCTCTTGCAGAACGTATGCCTGGACACGAAATTAGGACAGATAGAGACCGCGTTGAGAGAAGATACTTGAGATTCGGACAAGCAAGAAGATTATGAAATATTTTACAATGCGAGTGTAAAAGAAGAACGCAGAAAATCAGGAATTAGTGACCCTTCTAAATATTTCTTGTATGCCCTTTAGCATTGAGAAAGCTAATTTTACTTAGGCACATGACACTAGAGAATAGAAAGCATATGCATATATGCACGATCGCAAAATAAAGGAAGAAAAAAGTAGCTCAAGAGGAGGTTTTTACCCAGTCAAGAAGATAGACAAATTCTTCCTTTGGCCTGTAGTTTGTGTTGCTCTTGCCACTAACGATTTCCAGTGCAACTACTCCAAAGCTGTACACATCTGCCTTGTCCGTTAGATAACCGCGCATTGCATACTCCGGAGCCATATAGCCACTGCAAGAGTTGGAGGCCCACTGTGTCAGCTCTAGCGGGTAGAAACTGGAAAAGGAAAACTACGATTTTGAGGCTCTACCTCCTTACGTTGGTACTTACATGGTTCCAGCAACTCTTGTGCTGATGTGGGTTTTACCATCCTCATTGAGCTTCGCCAAACCGAAATCAGAGATCTTAGGGTTGAGATCCTTATCCAACAGCACATTGCTAGTCTTGATATCTCTGTGCACAATTCTCAGCATTGATTCTTCATGGAGATAGGCCAAACCTCTGGCTATGCCAAGGCAAATTTTCCATCTAGCAGGCCAATCCAGTTTTAACTTTCTGGTAGCATCCTTCCCTTTAGTTCGAGCAAATTAAGTGAAGAAATTTGTCAATGTCCATTTATAATGGAACTAATGGATCTTTAATCAGATAAAGTACCAAGCTCACCGAAAAGAGCACGAGAAAGGCAGTTGTTTTCCATGTACTCATAAATAAGTGACAACTGATTCCCTTCAATACAGCATCCATATAATTTTACCAGGTTTGGGTGCTGTAAGCCGGATATCAAGCCTATTTCATTTACGAACTCATGATTTCCTTGCTTAGATTTTGATGAGAGTTGCTTCACCGCAATGACAGTTCCATCTGATAGTTGACCCTATACTCCAAAATGCAGATATGTCAGAAAATGGTTAGAACTGGAATAATGGAGCTACCTTGTGCTTGCTTCATATGATGCATTCCACATCCCTAGAAAGGGGAAAACTCCATGTTCATTTTTTCAGAAAGCTCAGCATAGCTTTTCTCAAAGGACAAAATTCTAAAATCTGTCGTTGTGTCAAAGAATGGAATACGATACTGAAAAATCACAATTGGTGAACAGAGATATAAGTTGCTCTCATGCTTTTCACATTTCTTCTATTGCCCAGTGCTGCTCAAGCACTTAGAGCTTTTATTCATAAAAATAATTGTATAACTAAGGTCACAAAAAATGACAAAACCCAAAAAGCCACCTTAGTGAAGGATGGATGGATGTGGCCATCAGCTAGCTCAGCATGTCTTACCGAGAAAGACCAGTCACTCAGTAAGGCTTACAATATTCACAGTGTAAAAAAATTTCAGACAACAGAATGAATGCAAAGAAATCAATAACCATGGCATAGAAAAATCATGGATTTACCTTATAGACTGCCCCAAATCCACCCTCGCCAATTTTGTTTCCAACATCAAAGTTCTCGGTAGCAGCTTTGATCTGTCTTAAGGTAAATACTCCTGTCTGTAGATCTAGACTTTTAAGTTCTGCATAAGGCAACATAAGATGTTACAGGGGTGGAGACACTTACGCTTAATGAAGTACCCTTTAGACTAAGGTTTCTATGCTTATTTGGTTCAGTTATCTTCTATTTCAAGACAACTTTATCACTGCACTATACAGAGATTTCTAGAAAGAATTGTGATGTATTAATAAGTTATAGCAAATTTCAGAGGGGAAGTCACAAATGCAGCGCAGAGGTTGCATTCTAGATTTTGGATAGCTTGTGAAGCATTGGAATATCGACGCTGATTGAGCTTGTCTTAACAATCTATATTATTCGCTCTTATTCCTGTAGGGAATGTAGAAGACCACCGGTTCGTTTAAGAACAAATGAGGAGTAAGCATATAGCAACAGCTTGTAAGAGATCAGTTTCCAAGTGGAAAGCTATAATTATCAGATAACAGAAGCAACTTCATTATAGTTTTCTGAAAACATGAAATTCAAACATCAGAAGATATACTTCAAGCTGGATCACAGTGGTTCTTAGTACAACCTCGTACCTAATTTGGGTGAACCAAATACTCGAATACCATTCTTCTGAATTTATAAGTTAGATGAATGACTTTGCTGCTGGAATCGAATGCAAGAACGGATTAAATAACAAAATGGAGGACATCAAGTGCTCAATTATGATTAAGTGCCCTTGCAGAGTTTGTTTTGTGAGATATGGTAATATGAGATTTTTATTATTTTATTTTTCTTTCTTCCTTCTTTTAAGTACCACAGTGAAAGGAAATAATAGTTCAGATCCAGTGTACCTTTATCAGGAGATAACTTGCTTCCCAACCAGCCTTTTCTCCACATAATACCAAAAATGAGGATCAGAAGAACTGCAGCAGCAATAGCAGATCCAGCCACTGCGTTGACAAGATACCTTCTATTCCCATCAAGTGAAGGAGGTTTAAAATCTGTACAAGAAGGGTTAGGTATATGAAATTTAAGTTCCACTGAATGTAATTAGAAGCGGTAATTTCTCAGCATAAAAAGAATCATGGACCAGTCCTCCTCTGTTAGTCAATGAAATTTCGTCATAAGTTCACAATTTCAACTCAGATCTTGCGATAGACTCAGTGAAAGAAGTAAGCCTGTTTCTCAATTCATATATCCTGTTATTCCTCAAAAGCTCAAAGGATTTGCTTAAGAGCATTCTGAAGCATGATGACACATGTATTACAGAACGTACAACTAGGGGTTCCAATGGGTGGCGACATCCCTGGTATCATAATTTTAGGCCAGGAGAAATAATGCACACTTATTTGCATGCAGCTAGACATTAATATCATTAGTTTGAATGGTAAGGGGATCAAGTTACCGTTACACAAAAGAGCTCATAAGAAGAGTGAAGATAGATGCAGCTCTTAGACAAGTTGTGGTGTTAAAACTTTGGATGCTTGTGTAAGAGTAAACCAAGAATTGCAGTGAAGAAAATAGATCCACTCACTAGGAATTACTGATATGGCTGATATAAGAGGTCCATAAACTCCTCTCACTGGGATACCTGTTGTACCTCTCCCAGCCCAGTAAAAGTGGATCTTTAGTGTGTTACTTGATACCACAGTTGTAAACAGCTTTACAATGGCCTTGCCAGTGCCACCAGCTTCATTTTCAATGTTGAAGTCTTTTAGGACCAACTTCTCCTATGGTAAAAGTATACAAATATAAACTTCATTTGCATACATGTGACAAAGAAGAAGAACCTCTTTCTCTTTCTCCACTAAGTAGTCACGTTACCTGGATATAGACATCAAATATGCGCTTTCCCAGGCTGTTGAAGGAGCTGTCATTTGAGAACATAATCTCTGCGAAGTGGAGCCTGACTGTGTAATTTCCATTGAAAAGACAAAGCCCATAGTATGTGAGTGAAAGAGGAGAAACACGTGCTGTCGTGTATAGTTCTGAATCATGAACAGAGATGCTTGAAAGAACAGAAGTATTGCTCTCGACATAATCATCTGAATCAATGTCATTATCCAGGAAGTTCCCGGTGCTGCTAAATGCCCAGCTCTGGCTCTGACCCAAGTAATACATTGAAGCCCCTCTCTGTTCATTATCAGCTTGATATGTCAAGCCCGCAACATCTGTTTCCTTACCTCCACAATTGATGTACAATGAGGATTTATCTGTCAAAGAAACCTACAGATTAAATTAAGAAATGGAAGATCTATGTGCTTTTTAGTCAACTCAAAGTGTAACCAAACATTTAGGTGAAAACCAGGAATTTATTTATTTGCAGACCAATATTAATTTTTTGAGCCCTAGCCATGCAATAGAAGTGTCACGGTAGAATTCTCTGCCGTCAAATAATCAATTAAGGAAAGAAAGCACGCTGCTTTTTACCTCATTTAGAAGCAATTGTAAAAGGCAGTAATCAAAATTAAAATGGAATCAGGAAACTCATTCACCATTCCCAGGATATGTTGTTATAGCAGGATTCTAAGATATTCGGAGTGTCTCATAGCACGCTGATTTTCTGGAATTGTTTGCTTACATTGCTTACTTGATGCAGCACATGGGAAGTTTCTCTTCAGGCATGGTGGCACTTTATTTCTGCAGAAAAAGGGACAAGAATTGCCTGTGCATAAGCTTTTAGGAGCAAGCTCGTGAACAAGAGAGGCTAGACTAACAAAAATCTGAGCCAAATGTAGCAATGAGGAACACAGCCATGCCACATAGACAAATGATCTCACTTATGAATTGCCATAGCTTACAGTTTATCTGCTGATGAAGCGTAGCTTTCCACTAAGTTCCTATTAAGAGAATAAAAAGCAGCAGTCAGTCCAATTTTGCTCATGTGAAAGTGTAGATATATGAGATAAGAACTTACACTCATACTTACACACTCCCTCGAGGACAGTCGGTGGGACTTGAGCTTTCCCAAGTGAAGTTATTGTATGATAGATCCCTGAAATGAAGTCAAGAAAAGTAAAATTTTAAGTAGTCAGGAGAATTAACTTTCAAACAACATAGGACCAAACTACTAGTGGAGATAGCATCATATAAATAGATTGGTGCGTCAGAGTTCCTCGAAATGGATATGTTCGCTGTAATAAAGACTGGAAAAGCAACACAGTTCATTTGACCTATCATGAAACTTGATCCACAACACCTCCATTTACTTAAGGGAGACCTATAGATTTTGAAAGTTCAGCTTGAAGGAAATTCTGCATACACATTTTTGTTTCTTCCAAGAAGCCATGAAGGAATGGTGCCAATGAGCTCGTTCCCAGTCAGATACCTAGAAGAAAGGGGAAAACTTTGTTATATGGACTATTTATAGAGACTAAGTTTGATAATCTAGAATTCAGACAAGTTAATTGCTTACATAAAATCCACTCTGACAAGACGGTCAAACGATGATGGAATTTCGCCAGTCAAATTATTGAAGCTCAGGTCCCTGCATTTCCGTGGAATAATTAGATTAGTCTCAACAAATGGATCGAAGAAAGCTCATAACATGTATATCTGATAATCATATAAAGTCAACAATGCAAGTAATCTTCTTCTGCTTAGTTAGCACAAAAGTACCGTTAAAATTTCTATCTTGACTTGTTTGGGAAGAGTCAAAAGGTTTAAATGCAAGTATTATTTCAAAAGTATCATGAAGTATTTAAATTGTAATTTTTGGAAATATAGTATATAATCATTTTCTCAAACTCATCAAACTCAGGAGAATGAGAGATGCTCCAACGTACATTAAAGTATCAAAGAAACAGTCAATTTTGTAAATCCGTGACTGCATACATTGAACTTCAAATAAGTTTGTTCTTGTGTGATGATTATATGAGAGCCTTCAACAATTCACTAACAGAAAAAATCATCTAAGCACGTGGAACAAATACTTACAGGTTCTTAAGTTTTTTCATGGCACCAATATATGCAGGGATCTGTCCACCAATTAAGCACTTCCTAAGTATCCTGAAATGCAAAAGCACAGTAAAGTTCTTATCCTCGAATGCTACTATTTATTTTAAACAAAATCAATGATAATGCAGTTCCACAGCTATGAGCAGCAACTAGGATATCCAACTCAATCAACTCACAAGGTCTTCATGGAATGCATGTCACTCAGTGGCGGGAAAGAGGACACTCTGCCTTTTAGATCACTGATCCTCCTAAAATTTGAAAGAAAAGAGCCCCATCAATTTTTTAATACACCTCTTGGGATATGAAAAGCACATAAGGTAAACTATTGTCTGGATTTCTCTTGAAAATTTGATATTAAAAGCTGTTCAAATATAATAACAGAAACAGGTTTGGTGATTTATAAATATGGGAATACCCTGAGGATTCCCAAAATTTCTAGAAGGTATGATAATGAAGATACTGGAAGAATTCCTTACAAAATATTTTGGCTGAGAGAGAACATTTATAGTCTGATTATGTGCATTTAGTTCATCAAATATCACAGCAGACGAAAGTAGATAAGTTGCATTAAGCAAAATAATTTTGGCTTTATCCAATATAGGCCTGTTTCCAAAAATAGTTTTGAAAATGACAACAGTGTCTATACTGTTAACATTCTTCAAAAACAATTCTAATCAGGGTCTAGGAGTTGCATACAGATCACTTAAGCTTTTTAATGCAGAGATACTTGAAGGTATAGGGCCCTCCAGAGAGCAACCTTCCATTTCTCTGCAAAGTCAAGACAGAGATGGACTTAATCATAGTTATGACCCAAAGACAATGAAATCACAATGATAGATAATGAAGAAAGCAAACTTCAATGTCAAAACAAGGAAGCTTACAGTCTCTCAATGCTTGTCCAGTTTCCTATGAATTCAGGTATCTTTCCAGAAAAAAGAGTGTCACTTATCCTCCTATTGATCAAGAGACAGATACTTTATATTAGTTTGATTCATTAGATCCCTAGCACAAGATTATGCATCCAAGGATGAAATTACAATCTATGGAAATTCTCTTTGAACAAGACATGCTATATAAATCATGCAAAAGGAAGGTGTTGATGATTGAAATGGTCCAGCAATTAAATTTTTCATCAACTTAGAATGGACTGAGTGAAGTTAGTCATCCGTATGTTGTCTTGAGCATGTCTACCAAACATGAGCAGAATTGAAAACGACCCACTTACATGTCGTTCAATTTGGTCAACTTGGAGAGCTCTACTGGCAGTTCTCCTGTGAAAGCATTGGATGATAGTATGCTGTAATACAATAAAATTAGAAACAAATCTTTTGAATAACCAAGTGAGACTGCAAGAACATTCTAAGCTTAGGGACAACTTTAAAGAAAGTGAAGAGGAAAAAAATTACAGTTTCTGTAATGTGATCAAATTCCCAATTTCTGGTGGAATTGGCCCCAAAAAGCGGTTTCCTTCAATGGTCCTGGAACATTAACATACAGATTTCTTGTGAGGTCTCCCAATCCAGGTAAACAAAATCCCAGACACAGGTAGATAAGGTCTGCCGTGGGCCAGGCAAAGTTTCTAAATGGACAGAATATCGAGCAGCTTCATGGCTGTTTTATCTGCTATCTTGTTCTTGTTCTGTTAGTTTCTTCCTTTTTCATGACCAAAGTTAAGCAACGACGATGCAAAATTTCATCCTTATCAAACATGATGAACAAGAATAGGGACATTGAATTTCACATCTGAGTTGCGGTGCTAGCTATTAGTGCCAACTAGACAGTTCAAATACAAGTGTCGATCCAGACAACCACCAACCCAATCAGCATCTGCGGTGCTCGCACTTGTGGACAAACTATGGAAACATGATACACAACAGTAGATTCACATACAGATTTCTGAGGGAGGTGATCCTCGTGAGGGCCTTGGGAAATGGCCCGGACAATCGGTTCCCCATAAGAGAGCTGCATGAAAAAATTCCGCCAAAAGCATAGGATTCATAACTTTCTTTGATCATACAATACAACAGAAAAGCAACGACGGTATGTGAAGTGAATTTTGAGGTACATACAGCTTCTCCAAGCGCATGGAAGCCCACTCAGCAGGTATTGTGCCGGTGAGGCAATTCCGACTCAGGTCCCTTCAGAAGCACACAAGGTCAATGCTATGTTAAAGACTTGATAGATCATCACATTCATCTCAGACGGTTTGAAGAGAATCAATAACCGCGGGTCATGGCGTTTACTCACAGCCACTTGAGGTAGTGAAGCCTGGAGAACTCCGGCGGGACAGTTCCAGTCAGATTCTGTGCCTTTAGAGTTCTGCATCAGTGTTCCCAAGTGCGGGTCAGTTTCAGATCAATCCTTGATGACTTTCAGATTAGTGATCAATAACACCCCAACGTGACTGTGTATGTGACAGTCAAAACAACTTCAAATTTTTGCGGAAGTCGCATCAAGCTCGGTTCTTGCAATAGCATTTCAGAACGCAACGCGATAACAGAGAACATTGTTAATGAATTCCGGGGGAAAAAGAGAGGGAGAGAGAGGGAGAGACATGGCGACGACGTGGCAAGTGGTGCTGTTGTTGAAGGAACAGTCGCAAGTGACATTGCTCTCAATTCCTGCTTTTGGGCCGCCGCCGCCGCCCCCATCCTCATCATCCTGAACCTTGACCCAGTTGTCTCGGCCACTGCACGGGTCTTCCTCGAAGTTCCAGTCGGTCTTGCCCAGCCTCTTGCCTATCTCTCTCAATGCCTTCACTGCAAAATGCAACACCAACACAGCCCGCTCCATTTACTTTTAAATTTCACCCCGATGCTGCTTCTACATTCTTTAGCAACTAAAAACAAGGAAAGGAGGCACGTTCGACTTCGTTACCTTCCGTTTGATGGAGCGTCACCGCGTCCGAAATCGCCGAGGTTGGAAGCAAGTATAGTTCCACCAAACAGATAAAACATGCAAGAATCAGTAGCTTGGGAAGCCCCGAACCGGCACCCATTTCATGTGCCTGCCTATAGATTTGCAATGCTCCGTTTTAGCTCAAGCTCTCTGTATGTATCTAATGAATGATCCTTCTATTCTAGAGAGAGAGAGAGAGAGAGAGGGTGAAGATTGCTGTTAGGGAGGGAAGGGAACCTGTCGGAGGATGTTTAAATAAACGAAATGATGGTACCGTCGAAAATCAGGACCCCTCAATTGGCTTGTTCTGCCAATGAGATCAAACCAGAAAATTAAACTAAATAATATTATAATCAACGCTACAGCAGATGTGGACCCATCCGTTTTGGAATGTTTCTACGCATTTGAACACATGCATTTAGACAACTGCTAAAAAAAGATGCGCCCGTCGTTCAAAGGATGACTCGCGATTCGTATGTCCTGCGAGGATGATGTCGAGGGCTCTCTGAAGGGAGTGGAGCTGACTGAATAAAAATTCCGGGCAAGTTGTCAAGTTGAATTCCACCGTAAGTGTTTGACCATCGAAAGCAACTGCACTCTCCGTGAATTGCTGTTGAGTCTGATCTTATTTGTGCATGACAAATGGGAGCAACTCCAACTCAACGAGTAAGCAAAGACCTATGCATGAGTTTCGGTCGAGATCGAGCGTGCCATCACCATCATTTTACTTTAAATCGGGCGAAAACCGTAAAGTTTGACCGAAACCAATTGTTCTAGGAATGATGTCATTGAGCTAGTTACCTCCTATCGTCGTAACTTATTCGAGCGACAATAGCTCGGTTTCGCCGATGTGTATAGAAGAGTGGTGATGGTTCGAGACTAATTCCTCAGCCATTCGTACAAATAGACCAAAGGGGAGAGAAAGCAATAGGCCCAACAACCATGAGATGATTTGTTTTCCATATTTGCAACTAGTCTTAAGTCATATTGTAGTTGCGCATCTTAATGGGGGAAATTGGAAGTTGGGTTCCACCGGTTTTACGTGTTAAAGACATACTATCCCTGTGCGAATCGACGGATGACCATCTGCCAACTGCACTGCTAAATGCAGTGTGGAAGTTTGGATCTGAGCTATGCATTGATGAGTAATTCCACAGTCAAAGTCCACGCCTTATGAATGATTCTTGAAATCTTTTGCATGATTCGTTAAGTACTTCTTGGGTCCTTCATGTAAAGTTTTGCTCATTATACATAAAGTAATCAATGCAAAATCTCTCCATAAGTATCGTCCAGCAGCTTACGCGTTTTGGAGCAATGAATGCGTCAGCCACATTGAGAGTGACAGGATGCAGAGCGCACGTACTTTTCCTTCCCTGTTGTTCTCGTCTTCTCTCGTTTTGTTTGCTATCAAAGTTGTGAAGAGATTTGATGAAATCATTATTAATCATTCTAAAAATTTAAACAGTATTTTTTTATTTAGTACTAAACATGAAAAGTTAATAGAATTTGAAAAATTACGAATTCAGAACTTCCAATTTTAATATCATGTGAGATTTGATGAGATCACTAATAATTATTTAAAATTTTAAGTTGTTAGATGAACATGCAGTTTATTATTTAAATATTTTAACAATGTGAAATCGGGAGAGATTGTCCCACCATAATCGTGATCCTCGAAAACAGTCGAGAGGGGAAGAGCAGTGAAGGATTAAAGAGCCATAATGCACGACACGTTGATGTAGTGAAGATTGAAGGCGCCATGCTCAGTTCATTTACCTGGTCTCTGGCCATAAAAGATGCATGCAACGTCTTGGGAGGGGCATGAAAAAAGCTTGTCAAATGACACACCATCTTTCTATACAAATCCCGAAGCTTTCGGGTCGCGGTGGAGCGTAGATGCGACGCTACATTACAGTTTACACGGCGCGTTATCCATCTTCTTGAATGATTGATCCGCCAAAAACAATCATTCACCGGAATGACATTAAAGGAGAAGATCATCATGTTCCCATGCTTGGATCCACGGACGGAAAGACGAGGACGAGCTCCAAGAACGCGTGGGGACGCCCGGAAAGTAAGAGGCGGCTCGGTGCGCTTGGAAAACGCGTCCGTTTAGGCTAAAAGTCTTCCTCGTGCAGACAAAAATGGATGGTCCATCATTTGGTCTGAATCTAATGACGGTGATAACGTTTTCTTCCCGCAGAGTCCGAGCGAGAGAGAGGAAGCTTCCCTGCCGAATTGCCTTTTTAGACACAAATCATTCGCTTGCAAGCTGGCATTGGAATGTGTCTGGTCCATGAAACTTTGGGACTCAACTCAAGTCGATCGTGCTCAGCTAGTGACCGGTCATTTCACTAACATGATACGATTGTCGTGTGGACAGCCAGAAAAGGGAATCATGTCAAATCCCATTTCGACTGAGACATCGATTATCTTTTTTGACTCCATATAGGACGGTGTAACGGGTCGCTTGGGTCCGTGATGTAGATAAAAATGGCTGATTGTTCTCTATCTTACGTCAATCTCACTAGCATAGCTCGAGGATTCCGTCTAGTATTATTGAGCTTTAGGTTGTCGCAAGAAGGGGATAATGTCATCTTCATTCGTTAGGTGAAAAGAGGTTACTTTTATTAAGATAATGTATTTTGGCAAAGTGGAAATATAGTTAACCATACGCGTGGTCCCTAGACCGTTAAACAAATGCTCATCGTTTGACTATGAATGGTACCCGACAATTGAATTTGTAGATATGAAGTCGATTTCCGAAAAAAAATAAAATTGCATTATCAATAAATCGATCTCGTTCTTGGTGGTGTGGATGTCGGTCCAGTATTACATTATCGGGTGTGTCCAAGAGTACATGAAACGAGAAGTCAAATTCCCACCAAGCGATGCTAAAGTCAAGATTATAATTGGAAATGCCATGCTCTGCGTCATATAAACTATGATGAAACATGATTAAAATCAAATGCGTGCCGTACCATGAGAAAAATGCGACTTCACGTGAGTCGGTTTGACTAGTTAGACACTTTATCTTAGGCGAAATTACCTTAAAAAGTCATTAATTTATAATGCTTAAGCCAATTCAATCATTAATTTTTTAATCTGACCAATGTAATCATAAATTTTTAAAAATTTATTAATTAAGTCATTTTGATTATTTTTGGTTGAAAGTCACTGATATGGACCCTAATTGTCCTATATTCTAAGTGGTGGCATAGTCAAAGTTAATATGAACAATTTTTTTTCTTTTTTCTTTTTCTTTTTATTTTGACCGACAATGGGCGTTGGCAACCCTCATTGGCCATGAAGGCCTTGCTCGTGGCTGTGATGGCCTTGGGCAAGGCCACAATCCGCTAGGAAGGCCCTTGCCCATGGCATGGCCACGATGGGCTCACTTAGTGCCTTTGGGTAATGGAGGTTGCTAGTGACTTTGCTCGCCACAATAAAATTAAAAGTACAAATAATTTTTTAAAAAATAATTACAAAAATTTATCATTTCAACATTGATCGTGCCATGTAGAACAGTTAGCATCCACAATGATAACTTCCGACCAAAATTGGTTGTAAAGATTCAATTGATAAATTGTCAAATTGTCAAAATACTTAAAATTAAATTAGTTTCAAAGGATTAGGGTTGAATTGTCATAAATGCAATACGTTTATGGCTTCTTTAGTAATTTTTCCCCTTTAACTATGGTCACCGTGGAATTTACATCGGTCCAAAATCTCATCTGTCGTAGTGCACCATTATTACGAGAATATATTCCCTCGGATCGATCCATCTTGGGCCAAAAAAGATACACCGGTTCATCGAAATTAGATGTGCCGAACGCACACAGATTGCTATTAAACAGCCAAAAATGCAAACGGGAGAAAGGGAGACAGCTTACTTTCACATTCTAAAATGGCTTCGTCTGTTTCGTCAAAGAGATGAAACATACCATTTGTTTTAAACGATGAGCTCCCGATTCTCCATCATTTATTTCTGGTGGCGTTTCTCTTTTCCAAATCAATTCTGTTATCGCCAACCATCGATGCTTTCCAAGTCTCGTTTCATAGGATGTAAATCCAATCTCGAAGGGCTCCGTATCGATAACAATTCAAGAAAACACATCTACTCGTTGGGAGAAACGATCAAACATACTATGTTGCTCCTTTAAGGATCATTCTCAAAAAACAGGTGAAGACCATCTACCGAGCAACTGGTTTAATTTTGAATGAGAAATGCATACAGAAGCAAGTTCCAAGTATCGGGGACCCCCGGGAGACACCAGTGGCTGCAATCTATGGCTTTGGGCCCTCCATACCCGAAAGCGCCCATATGCCCGTCTTTCCTTAGTGCCGAGAGCGTCGTGATGTTGAGCAACTGGACTGGCTTCGACATCCCGCGCAACACCCTCTCCACGATGGCCTCCGCCGGGTTCGTGCCTCCCCGATAGCTCGACCCGAGCATCGGCTGAGTCTGCGACCGGCAATCCTTCGCTCTCGGGTCCCCCCAATCCCTCGAACTGTTGTGCATCGACATCAAAAGTCATTAATCCGAAACATGGCTACCTTGCATTAATTGGCGATCTAAGCCTCCCTTACATTCACTTAACAATGCAGCAAATTAGAAACAGTCCTGGGCCACACGAAGGTGCGAACTTACTTGGAGTGAACTGGCGATACACCTTGGAAGAAGACTTTGGTGGTCTTGGGATCGATATTGAAGTCTACCCATTGGGCCCATGTGGTCAACCCCTTGTCAAAAGCCACGAACCGGTTCATGTCCTTATACGTACGCTTCTCGTCTCGAACCAAATCCCATCTGTCACATCAAGAAACCTTATAATTTGTGCAGCTTTCTATGAGCTAAACTCTGCATTCGTAAATCTAACAAAGGCCAATGCGAAAAACTCAACTTAGGAATGGATATTAATAGAAACGATTCATAATTTGAACTCAACGTATAATGTAATCTCTAAATTTTTAATTTGTTCAATGTGATTCATAAACTATAACCCAATGTGTAATGTTATCTATTTTGCCTTTGGAGTTAAGTTATATTTTTAATTTAGTTCATAAATTATATGAAAATATTTAATATTGTTCATGAATTTGAATTAGTGAAATGACTAAGCCGAACGTGTATCAAAAGTTTAAAGACCGCATTTAACAAATTGAAAGTTTAGGAATTGTGTTATATATTTGACTATAGTTCGGAGACTGCATTAAACAAATTAAAAATTGAGAAATTACATTGTACAATAAATCAGAATTCAGGACTTATTTGTATCATTATTCACTTAGGGATCATATAATATTTGGGGAAGGCTTACACTTGTAGACTTCCTCTGTGGGTCCACCAGTGCCACGAGTTGAAGACTAATACATCCATCCCTTTCCATAAGCTTCCGCCGCTGATCGAGTTTAGATCCAAGATTCGCCCACGTTTCCTCGTCAGGATGTCCACCAAGAATGCGCTCCGGTGCAGCATGATGGAGACGTTGTATGCCTGCTTCATCGTGTTATAGTTATAATAAGAAGTACGAGGACCTCGTCTTTGGATGCACTGCGAATCTTGGGATGTATGCTTTGCTTTTAATACCCTAAAAGGCAACGAATTAAGGACCACGTCAATGTACTCTACGCAAGAGATTGACCGACAATCCTATTAATGATCGAGCTTTGTATCATGAAAACTCTGTCAATCAAGACAATCTGATTCTCCCGGATTACAAGTCACACGAGATGTCATTAATGCAAGAATCAATCGACTGACAAGGGCAGACGGGTTCGAACTTCCGAGGGGTTCTAGCTGACATAAGTCTCCATCACATGGCTCTGTAACTGTCGAGAAACGTAAGGAAAAGTTAACAGATTTCTGAGCGTGATAATGATGCAAATGGCTAGAAACAAGACCTTCACTAGACGTCAGGAGGAAGCTGGGACAAAGGAGTGAATTGACACCACCATGTAACAGTGTTTTGATAGGCTAGGTATGGACAAAACGGAGGAACGAGATAGTTACGACACATTGAACCGAGAATGGTGACAGTGGCGCGAATTCAATAAGGATCTCCACTGATCTCCGAAGTGGACGGAACCAAGGAAAAGAGACGACATGAAAGATGGGGATTTTCAATTACCGGGAACGTGAAAGTGGAGATACCCGCCGTTCTAAAGAAGACGTATTTTGCCTTGGGGACAGAGGCATGAAGCATGCATGTAAACGATTGCCACTGATTGAGGCTAAGTGAATCCCCTACAAACATGATGCGCTTCCCTCTGAACTTCTTCAAGAAATTTCTCCCGCTAAACCTGCATCAAAACCACGAACTTTTATGTTAGACCAAACAAACCATGTTTCCCGACTAATCCGTCCTCGTTAATTGCTTATTGAAGGGCTGATCTAAGGGCTTGATGCAACCGGGAGCACTACATATATACTAGAAAATTCGCCCAAAAAAGCAAGGAGATCAATGAAATGAAGTGAGCATTGTTGATGATCAATGAGAATATATACCTGGGCAAATTGCAGGACAAAGGTTGCCATCTGTATTTAAGGTAGGACCGGTCGTGCCGGCCATTCTTTTGGCAATCGAATGCCTGCTCGACGAACGGGCAGTTAAACGAATTGTACAGAGGATAGGAGGAATCGTACACCCATCTCCCCTGGAACACATCACACCCTCTCTTCCGATGTTTCTCAATCTCCACATTGTTATGAACATCAACATCCTCACCCTGCACTCCCTGCAGTATGAAGATGAGGAGAACGCAAATTACATGAAGTGAAGGTTCCATGCATGCGTGCAGGAGAAGGAGACAAGTGAATGGACTGAACTGAAAGAGAGAAGCGGGAAGTTATATAGGAGAAGAAAGCATATATTTTTGTTGTAATGAGGTGGAGAGGAGATCTAATAAACAAATTTAGACGGATCCTGAATGGTCATTTGAATAAAACTAGTTAAATTCAACAGTATCACCGACAAAAGTTTTGTCATGTATCGTTCAACTTTGGACTCAACGAAAAACTAGTTAGAAAACTCTGCCTTTTTTTAATGGTTAATACAATGAAGGACTCCAAATAACAAATTTATTCACAACTAATTTTTCGACAATTAAAAACCTTAAATTGGTACATTTATGATAAATTTACCCTCTGTTAATTTATGCTAATTAGATTAATACCACAAAAAATCAGCAATTTGATGGTAAAATTTAACGAAAATCAATAGAGGGTAAATTTGTTACAAATATACTTTAAAGTATTTTGTAGTGGAAAAATTAGTTTTAGATAAATTAGATAAATTTATCATAAATATACTGATTTAGAGTTTTTTGTGATATTAATTTATTTTTTTTAGTTTAATGTGTTAACCCTTCTTTAATTTCCCCAAAAAGGGACAGTTGTCATTAAGCCATGGAAACAAAACTGTCTTTCTAGTTAAGCAAGTTTGAGGATTGGTGCTGAAGATGAAGGCGGGAAGCAACGGCAGTCCCCATATGATCATTTATTACCGGATTCTTAAACAAAGTGTTCTGGTGTCCCTGGCCAATAAATACAATCTCAGATCTGTGGGGGCGAGTTTCGCTCACCAGGAAGATAATAAAGAAACCGTACTTTGATTAAGTATTTTTTTTATTTTTTTATTTTCATTAATTCGGTTAACACTGCAATTTTTTTTAAAATGGACATACTTTTGCCACATTTATTACAAACCACTTTTCGCATTATAGAAACGGGTATGGTTTTGTGGTACATCTGGAAGGCGAGAAACAACTAGATCTTTCGATCGAAAGAACCCAGACCAGCAGACCTGTTGAGTACAACACAGGAACAACAGGTCTTGTTCAGTAGAGGAAACACAAATAGAAGTAAAAGATTAATCAATCGAAACAAACCTGATCAGTGGAGGCCTCCGGAAGGGCAGGATTTGAAATTAAATGTGGATGCGGCATGGTGTTCAGGCGATTTTCTTGGCTCTGTCGCTGGAATCGTGCGTGATCCGGATGGAAGAACTCTCGAGGGTTTCGCGGCTACGGCTAGGGTTTCGTTGGCAAGTGAAGCGGAAGCCCAGGCGATTTTACATGGGATCTCTTATACCCACGAGCTTCTGTCGACACACGTGAGGGACTTTGGAACTCGAACAGGGAAGTGGTTGATTGAAAGTGACTGTTCTGCGGTGGTAGATATGGTCATGGGCCGGGCCGAACCATCCTGGAATCTTAAAGAAATAGTGCAACGTTGCAGAAATGGGCTAAGTCGAAACAGCAACATTATGGTGACCTACTGTCCACGCCAAACAAATGCGGCAGCGGATTGGATAGCACGGAACCATCGCCTAAATTCTCTCCCACGTAATTGGCTAATTTCTCCCCCTTTTCCTCTATGGAATATTTTATGTGCAGATCTTTCTCCATCTGTATTATGTAAGACTCCTCCTTAATCAAGTAATAGTAAGTCTTTCTTTTGACCAAAAAAAAAAACTAGCACATGTATAAAATAATTAACCCGAACTAGATTTTGTGTTATTGAAAAATTAGGAATTTTAGTAGATTTTCAAAACTTCAAGGAGCTTTAACGACAAATTTCACAAATTTTTCAATCGAAGATTTTGGTGATTGATGGTTTTTGTAAGATAAAAAATAAAATTAGGATAAATATGATACAATTGTATTTATTTGGGATTTTTGTGATATAAAAATTAGCTTTGAGTTAAATTGGTTGGTGTATATTAGTTTGCGATTCTGGGTGGTAGTAACCCTTATTGATTAAGTGGTAAAATTATAAAAAAAGTTTTCAAACCTATTGCACTTATGTTAATTTAGCTTAAACATTTTTATTTGAACAAGTTAGTCATAAAATTTTTAACGATTTTTCAATTTAATCCAATATCCTTCAATTGTGCCAATTTAGTCCTTAAACTATTTACAAATTGCAAATTTAGTCCTAGACCTTTTGACAATTTGTGAATTTAGTCATTTTGACCAATTTTAATTAGAAATCGCTGACATGATGATATAGTCAGTGATGGTTGTTATATGTGATATAGTCAATGTCGACCAAGACAAATTTTACAAATTTTCTAATTTTCTTCCTCTTCTTTTTTTTTTCCTTTTTTTTTTATCTTCCTTTTCTTTTGTTTTCTTTTCCCTTTGCTAGCTATTGCAAGGTGGCTGATGAAGGTGGCCGTTGCCCAAGGCCAACGACCTCCAAGCTTGTGGAAGGAAAATTGAAAAAATTGAAAAATTAAAAATAAAAAGAAAAACTTTAGAAAATTAAAATAAAAATTCAAAAATTATCCACGTCAACGCCATTTGTATTGCTTAGATGGCTATCACTATCTATATCACTACGTCAGTGAGTTCCAATCAAAATTAGCCGAATGATTAAGTTTGGAAATTATTAAAAGCTCTAGGACTATATTAGCAAACAATCAAAATGTTTAAGACTAAATTGACCAAATTTAAGAGTTTATGATTAAATTGGTATAAATACAATGGAATTATACTTTTTTTTTTGTAATTTTCTCTGATTAAGTAATCCACACCCAAAGTTAATAGTCAACTATGGGACTTAAACAAAATAAACTGCTTATGACTCAAATGTGACATTCATGGCTACTTATGACTAACCTCCTAGTGCTATTGACTTTGCCTTTCTTTAATGGGTTAATATAACAAATAATCTTAAATTGATACGCTTATAACAAATTTATCAAAAGCTAAATTTTCAATTACCAAAAACCTCAAATTGATACATTTATAATAAATTTACTTTCCATTAGTTCATGTTAAATTGGATTAATACAACGAAAAAGCATAATCGAGTACTCCTATGACAAACAAAAGGTAAACCCTCAAATTATGTGTTATTAAATTCAACAATTTTATGGTAAAATTTAATTGAAACTAATAAAGAATAAATTTGTCCCAAATATATCGATTTGGAGTTTTTGTAGTAAAAAATTAATTTAAAGTAAATTTATTATAAATTTATTAGTTTAGAGCTTTTCGTGATATTATTATTTTTTTTCGGTCTACTGTACTAACCCTTCTTTAATTCTCCCAAAAAGGGACAGCTGTCATTAAGCCACGGAAACAAAAATGTCTTTCTAAGTTAAGCAAGTTTGAGGATTGGTGCTGAAGATGAGGGCGGGAAGCGACCGCAATCCCCATGCGATCATTTATTACAGGATTCTTAAACAAAGTGTTCTGGTGTCCCTGGCCAATGAATACGAGACAGTTGCTACTTCCTCGGGACGGTAAATAGAATCTCAGATATGGTGGGCGAGTTTCGCTCACCAGGTAGGCCTTACTTTGATTAAGTTTCCACATATTTTATTAATTTGCTTAATACTACCAAACATCTTAAATTGATATACTTGTGCAACGTTCATTACAAACTAATTTTTGTGTCATAAACAATTTCAAACTGGTATATACATAATAAAGTTATCTCAAACTAATTTTCATATAGCAGAAAATTAGGAATTTTAGCAAATTTTCAAAACTTGAGGGAGCTCTAAAGGCAAAATTAGCAGATTTTTCAATATTTTTGGTGACAAATTTACTCAAAACGATTTTTTTTTTTTTTATCAAAGATAGGGATAAATTTGTCAAATGTGTGCTAGTTTGGGATTTTTTGTGAATAAAAAATTAGTTTGTGATAAATTTATTATAAATATATCAGTTTGAGGTTTTTTTAGATATTGACCCTATTTTTTATAAGATAAAAATTAATTTATGATAAATGTGGTCAATTTAGTTCTAAACATTTTAATTGCTTCAATTTAGTCTTAGAATTTTTTATGATTTGCTAATTTAGTCATAAATCTTTTGACGATTTGCGTATTTAATTATTCCAGCTAATTTTAATAAAAAAAACTCGATGTGATGATTTAGTCAATGTTAATTGTCCATGTGATATGACCAACGCTAATTTAGACAATTTTTACAATTTCTTTTAATTTTTTTCTTTTCTCTTCTTCGGGTGGCCAATGAGGGATGTTGTTGCCCAAGGCCAACCAATTCAGGGCCTATGGAGTGAAAATTGCAAAAAATAAAAAAGAAAAAGGAAAAAGGAAGAAACAAATTCAGAAAATTAAAAAAAATTGCAAATCTTTTCCATATTAGCTTGTCGCTCGTGCCTACTAGGATGGTTTTCATTGTCTATACCACCACGTCAGCTAGTTTCAGTTAAAACCACAAATCGTTTAAAAGTTTATGATTAACTTGGCAAATCTCAATTTATTTAGGACTAAATTATCCCAATTGAAAAGTTTTTCAGAAAATTAAAAAAAATTGCAAATCTTTTCCATATTAGCTTGTCGCTTGTGCCTACTAGGATGGTTTTCATTGTCTATACCACCACGTCAGCTAGTTTCAGTTAAAACCACAAATCGTTTAAAAGTTTATGATTAACTTGGCAAATCTCAATTTATTTAGGACTAAATTATCCCAATTGAAAAGTTTATGAATGAATTGACACAAGTACAATAGGTTTAAAACTTTTTTGGCAATTTCCATTGATTAAGTAATAAGAACCATAATTTGAAAGAAAAAAAAAAAGAAAAGAAAAAAGGAATGAGAACCACATCCAAAGTCCACAGTCAAAGAAGGAGAGGCTCAGCCTTCACGACGCCGCTTATGGTGCAATGAACATAAAGAAGCAGAAAAGAAAACGCAGCCTCGACGCTGCTTTTATGAATGATACGTCGATTGTAGTCGATTATAATACGTACAGATGCGAGAGTAAATGTGGGTGACATCTTTGAATCGACTTTAATTAGGTCGTCAAGTTTATCGAGCTCTGATTATTCGGCTCTGCTCTATCAAGAGTGAATGGGGAAGATGGTATGCTCAAATTTACCCAATTCTCGTATCCTTATACGGCGTGTCCGTAGAGAGTTCTGTAAAGAAAAAAAAAAGGTACTATTCTCTCTTGCTCCGTCTCCAATATGATAGCAGTAAGAACGGATTCTACGGAAGAGAAAAGTTGAAGTCAGAAGTGGACGACCCTTTTGAGAAAAAGCAACGTGGTATGGAAGAGATTGAAAGACAAACTGACTCCAGGTCCAAACGTGCCGATTAATTTTTTCTTTGGGGACATGTGGGTAAGATAGGAGGACCCTGAAATTACGGAATCTCTCTTCATAGTTCCTTGTGCTTATATTCATTTGGTTTTACGCAACCAATTGGACAGTGCTCACTTGGGTGTTTGGAGTACTTCCCAAGGAACAATACCTTAGGCGTTAAGAAATCTCATAAAAAAACCTTACTTTGTCGAGTCACGTTGTAAGCCCATGTTCCTCGTCCTTGCCAAATTACCCTGCATCTAATCGAGAGTAAAGCAGGCTATTCGCGCATGTAACATGCCTTTTCAGTATTTCACTGCGAATTTTATTTTTTGTACTTGTTTGGTTCCCGACTCCCGAAAAACAGATCTTCTGTGTGTCGACCACGTAATGTAAACAAGAAGAAAGAAACAGTGGGAAAAACCCCAGAGATAGAGGGAGGATGAACCATGTAAATCGAGCAGTTGATTGGAATTATAGGAAGGTTTCATTTTATAGCTGATGTTTCTTACTTTTCTAAGTAATTCCGCATTGAACAGCAACGGAATGACAGAGTTGATGCAAGAAGCTCAACAGAGTGCTGGTAAATTTTCTATGAGATACTTGAAGAGCATGTGTAGAAGGCTGTCCCATATTGGCTACTTGGTATTGATAATGAATGACGTAGTCATTTACTCTTGTAGATGCTGCTCTGTGGCTGTTTCTCAAAACTTAGGAACAATGATCTGTAGAAATCCCTCCCTGCTCCAAATGACCACAACCCATTAGATAATTGTTTTCCTAATGTATAAAAAATGTAATTAAGCATTCTCAACACAGGAAGAGATAAAGCAGATGTGAATAAACATGCTCAGTGAGTATATTTCCCGGTATAAATGCCTAATAAAGCCCAAGTACCAGCTGAGAAAAGCACAAGTTGTTGACATGAACAGCAGCTGAAAGCAGCTCATGCTAGGTGCAAAGGATCAAAAAATGACATCCAACTAATGCAGCAATTACGCGCTCCCATGATCAAATCTTGATCCTTACTTCAGGGTAATATGTACAACTACATTGAAGTACGTTAGACAACCTCTCTCTGGTATCAGTGGAAGTAATCTTTGACCTCTATTCTATTCATACTTTACCCTCAGATAAGTGCAAGCAAGAAGCCACAAACGAATGGTCAAGAATATAACTTACACAAATTCTGCCGAGACACTATCCTTGTTTACATTGGTGGGGAGCGGCCATGTGATCTGGTAGGGTCCTTGTGTGATCTCTCTCTTGTGATATGACATAATCGATTCATTTGAAAAGCCAGATACTTGCCAAGCCTGACGCATTCCCATCACAGTCAATCTGTCGGATCAAATAAGTTAGTACTTATTGGACTTGAAATTCTGGATATCACTTAAGAATCTCATTTGTCTATCTGCAACAGACTTAGCCTTATCTCGCTCTAGCAAACAGGACGTAAGTTAAGTTCTACTTGTGCTTTATGAAATGGGAAAATACTATCGTACTTTTGGTCACTGACTTCCACTCTGATATCCTTGCTGCTAACTCCAGGAACTTCCACAGTCAGAACATAATTGCGTTCTGATTCTACCACATCCATTCGTGGGGACCATCTAGCCCCTACATCAGTTAGAAAGAGAAGAAAGGTTATGCATGCCCAATCCAAGAGAGGAAAAGCAGATTCTCCCATTTAAAGCCCATTTTTCTTGCTTCTAAATATCGGCATGGAATTTCTTTAGATTCAACCCAAGCTGATGATAGAACTAGAATAGATGTTTTATGTTTCCTATATGAATCTTGTTGCTCAAACTGTTACTACATATGTTGTGCGGCAGCTATTTGCATATTACAACTATGGCTTGAGTTTTGAAGATATAAATGATCGACATCTGGCACAACTAGGGGAAATCTTTTCCTTGTCAATGGTAGTGATTTCTCAGTGAATGGGAACCCCTCCCAGCAAAAAGCCCATTGTCATCTTCCCAGTTGATTTGCTCAAAGGATGCGGCGCAAGAGCATGGGTTTCCATTAGACAATAAATGAGCATTATTTAGTGCATACTATATATCACAATGTGCTTATCTTGATCTGAATCACAAACGGAAGAAAATCTTAAGGAACAGCTATGGAAAAAGACAATCCACTAACCCCTGGAGTTTGGAGGATCAACTTTCTTCTTCAAATTGAATTGCTTTTGTCTACTGATTCTTCTGTCTGGCCGAGCAAATCTGGGTGCCGGTTCTGCTGCAGTGAAGTTGCAACACTGCGCTCTAGGTTGTATTAAGCCAAAATTTGGCAGTTTTTGTTCAGTTCTTGAAGGCCTCGAAAATGATGGAGCCTCAGAAGCATTGCAAGAGCCCTGACAAGTGCCAGGCTGAGTTGGTCTCACCTGCTGTCATTATTCCGATAAAGAAACAAAATTAGTACTTGGAGTGCAAACATAAATAAGTTCTGGGAAAGTGATGTGGACAGTTTAAGCAGCGAAGGTACCTGATCAATTGAAGCCTGCCTCATGAAACTACCTTGTGAACTAGACCCTTGCCTTGCAAAGTAGATTCTGTTGTCATATCTTTGGATCACAGAGTTTAAACTAGCACTGCAGTTCTGTAAAGAGAAAATGGAATGAACATCAGAGAGAAAAGAAATCATTCAAAACAATCGTACAGCCAAAACAAGAAACTTCTAAGTAGAACTTTAGAAACTTTGAATGTTCAGTGCTTCTGAGATTAATTTCGAATCATGACAGTATTGACTTTCTGACATTATATAGCAGAAAACTGTCGGTTAAGTTATATTTTTCAAGTTACTAATGTTAATAACTTTCAGGGACTACAGGAACTAAGGTAAATGATTGAATGAGAAATGAAAGTAGTTCCAGTTTCATGGGATCCCCAGCACTACATCTTCTCATGTAAAACTACATACTTGTCAAAGCTTCCTTTTATATGCTTGTGTTTACGGTAAACAAACAAAAAGCACTTAACCAAAAAAAAAAACAAACAAAAAGCAATGAAACACTTATGATAGATTCACATTCATGACACCATAGTCGAGCAGATTGCGTCATACCAATTGTATAAGAAATCAAATGAAAGCAGAACCATAGAAACTTACCCCTATACAACTAAAAGTCCTACTGCATGGACCCAAAATGAAGAAGGAGATCGTTCTGTTGCTCTTAATTTACTAGACTAAAATTAGAATCGAACTGTTTTACCAAACCAGTGAATCAAGATAATACATCACAGCCTTACGATCAAAAACCAGTTTTCGCATTCAGGCATTTTATGCCAGTGATTTCGACAAACTGCACATAATTACAATGGGTTGTGATCGTGGAACGGGCATCTCGAGGGGACCGTAGGATTGCCCGAGCTAGATAAAGAAGCTTCCACGTTTTTCAATTCCCTCCCATGTTGTGTATTCGAATTCTTAAACGTCCAGGAGGTTTTTCATTAAATGCCATCAGCGCACTCGCTGACATCAACCCAACAACCTGGCAGCTACCTCCTTAAGTTAAGAATAAGTGCCATAAGTAAACAACACATCAACATGATTAAGTACAACTCAACAATTCCTCTGGGTCCATGAGCCTGCGAGTATTCTATGATGCCCGTGAGCCGCATGTCCATTTTAAGGCAAGAAATTAAGACATGTGATCTTTGGCGATACCCATTCTTAAATTCTTAATGCTTTAATTATCGGAACACGCTATCGTCAGAATCCACATGCGACGCGACTCCAATTACTTTAGCCCACGAAAAGATTTTATATAAAGATTCGAACTTTCCCTCAACGTGCTAACCAAGTTTCCTTCTTTTCCTTATTAAATAAATATTGCCGACAGCCCGAATTGAGGAATCCATATAGCTCACCAGAGGCACGACGCGGGCGGCGGCGGAGATATCCTCGCCGGCGACGAAGTGGCCGGCGATCGTGCTGATCCTGCGCCTCGCGACCTGACCCTCCATGTCCCTCGCGCCGACGGAAGCCCGGTGCCTTTTCCGAATCGCAGGAGCCCCAGGAATCTCTATAGATGAAATGCGATGACGAAGACGAACGTGGCCACGACGACGATTTTTAATACAGAACGGGGGACGCTGTGGAGTGAGCTCCAGATATTCAGCTCGTGGCTGGTTGAGGATTGGGTGGGACCCTCGGAGATGCAAATATCTGAGGAGGAGGAAGCAGAGATTGGGCGGGCGCACGGTGACGTGGAGCGCCCGGCGCACCTAATATTTTCTCGCAGAGATGTGTAAGGAAATATCGGTTGCAAATTGCAAAGCAAAGCAAAGCAGATACTTTTTGTCCACGTGGCAGAGAGGCGGACACGAATTGTCCACGTGGGATTTGGCAAGACTCGCCCAGAAATTTGTCAGAAAAATCAGTACCCCCACTCAAGTTGAACTCGGGAATCTAGATATTTCCTTTTAGCAAAATTACCACATGCAAAAAGTGTTTAATTTTATGTCCATTCATTTCCGCCGTATTTAACTCAGCGTTGATTTAACGTGCGTGCACACGATTCATCGTTTTCTCTTTCGCGATGCATCAAAAAAAGATGGAAGTTTGGTCTTCTAGAAGGCCCGGCCCGGCAAAATTTCCAACGAATCAAAAAGCAAGTGCTCGGAAATTTCCGAAAGTGTGTGTTAGAACGTGACGGGTAAATGGATTCGACGGGAATCGTTCAAATTAACGCAAACCGACGAAGTTAAGTGGGGGAAATACAATCGCCTAGTCATTTAGTCAACACGCCATCACTGCACGATTTGAAAAAAGGGGCTCGCCCTTCACGTAAAGAAAAGACAAAAGAAAGAAATTAAGGTATATGAAAGCTTTGGATCCTCGTTCCCTTCCCCTAACCCAATCGAGAGAGCTTCTTGGGCCTTTGACAAAATACATCACGTAAGACCGCACTAAACATTGGATGGCAGGTGCTCATGGAGAGAAATACATATATTTAATTACCATTTTCCCTCTTTTTCTATTCCGTACCCTTGACTTAATTTCCCAACTCGGTCCCCGTCCCCATCGAGCCGCCGGAACTCGGAGACCTCAGGACAATTTCTGATCCCCCCAATCGCCGCCGGTGCGGAAAATTCCACGACCGCGTTCCCCTCCCCACCTCGACCTCAACGGTCCGTCATCTCCGCCACCACAGAACAATAAAAAAAAAGGTAAAAAAATTGATTAATTAATGAATGATATCAAGACATGCTTTGGCTTCATTCAGAGGCGAAGAACGCAGACTGGTCAAAGGTCAGAATTCCACGCAAGGAACCACGATATTCAAACCCAGTCATCCATCACCCATCGGTCGCCCAAAAAGCCTCGTGTCCCCCCTTGGCCATAAAAGTCAAACCTCCTTCTCTTCCCCTTATGCTTGCTCTGACTCTCTCTCCCTCTTTCCCTTTCCGACCCACCAGCAAAAAAAGTTTTCCAAGTTTCAAACTTTCATCCACATTGCTCGACCCATTCTCTTCCCACTCTCGCTCTCTCTCTCTCTCTCTCTCTTACAATTTCACGATCGATTCTGTCCGCAAACGTCCGCTAAGGTTGGCCTTCTTTAACGATATTGGGTCGGTTCGTGATCTTTTTGTGAGGTTCTTGATCGGGTCTTGCCGAGTCAATCTTGTCGGAATTGGACCCGGAAGTTGGTTCGTGCCATTTCGTTGCTCTGTTACCTACCTCGACGCGGTTTGTCCCGATTGCTTTCGATCTGAATCCGCTCCGAGGTGGGTGGTTTCCAGTTTGGTGATCGGGCCTTTTGAGTGTTCCAAACTCTAGTGAAATCATCGGATTCGGTTTCTTGCGATCTTGGCGATCCGGTTTGATCGGAGAGCTCGTCCTGTTTCCGGTGCTTTGGAGTCAGCTTCCTCCTCTGCTTCCGAATATTGACTTCTTGAGAATTCAGCTGACTTCTCATATTCAGAGTCCGATCTTCGGAGCTCGGCGCGTTCGATAGGGAATTGGCTGGCTTCAGGTTCCTGGGGTCTGTGCTTTGGATGTTAAGTTCGTAGAGAGCGAATCGACGATGGATGGTTCGCAAGGAAAATCGAATGCTCCGGCTCCGTTCCTGGTCAAGACCTATGAGATGGTCGATGATCCTCAGACGGACTTCCTGGTGTCCTGGAGCGAGAGCGGAAGCAGCTTCGTGGTGTGGAGCCCGCCTGAATTCTCCGGGGAACTGCTCCCTAAATACTTCAAGCACAACAACTTCTCGAGTTTCGTGAGGCAGCTCAATACTTACGTAAGATTCGATCTTGAACCCAATATATTCTTGGTTCTTTTCTGTTCCGCGATGTTTCTTTACCTAGTCCGATGTTTGCGTGTGTTCCTGCTTATCTTCTTAAGAGTGGGTAGCTGAATTCTCTGTTCGTGAACAAAAACCAAGGACCTCTCCAAAGTCGAAAGATAACACCTGGTGTGCTAGAGATCCTTGGTTTCAAGTTTTATGCTGAATCAAGCTATGATTTGCTGCTGGTTATAGAGGTTCTCCATCTATCTCCAGTATTGACATACTTTCGGATCGATTCGTTCTTGGCTACGGGAATGAGGCGTGCTCGATCTAGTCTCTAGTGCTTGCGATAAATCTCCAGCTTTGGGTAAATTGAAACTGGTGGTTGTTAGTGGTTTCCTTTAAATTTTTCTTGCTTGGTTGTAGATGCAAGTCTTCATTTCACTTTGCTCTCTCGTCTTGCTGTTGGCTGTACTCTCATTATTTCTGTTTCTGTTTCCTGGTTGTCGTAATACTGGAACACGTAGTTTAGGCGAGCTGGTTGATTTATCCCCGTACCTTAATTTCCTCGTCTGATTGATCGATTTTGATTTTTTACTTGAACAGGGCTTTAGAAAGATAGATCCCGATCAGTGGGAGTTTGCGAATGAAGAATTCATAAGAGGGGAGAAACACCTTTTGAATAACATCTACCGACGCAAACCAATCCATAGCCATTCGGGGCAGGGTGCTCGGTTATCTGATACGGAGAAACAGATGTACGAGGAGGAAATCAAGAGACTGCGACACGAGAAGAGCTCGCTTCAGTCGGAGCTTCAAAGATATCAGGGAGATAATCAGGATGTTGATTTCCAGATACAGTTACTACGTAAGCAATTCCAAAATATGGAACAAAAACAGACGCACTTGATCGCCGTCTTAGCTCAATTAATGCAGAAGCCGGTATTTGCTTCTCTTTTTACGCAGCAGTCGGATAGCCCTACCAAAAAGAGAAGGTTGGCGGAACTGGATCATTTACATGACTCAGATGACAAGAGTGGGCGAGAGAGTTTGAAATTCCAGAAAGAAAAATTCAATGGTGTTCCCTTTTCTCTACTAGATTTGGACTCCGTTGAGAAACTGGAGCAGTCTTTGCACCTTTTGGAAAATCTCCTTCAAGGAGTCGATAACACTTCAGGTGCAGAACAGCACGACTTCGGAGCAATATCGTTGCCTTGGCCGGCGGGTTTTACCGAGAGAAAGGAATCTTTGGATGATTCTGACAGGCATATCCGCCCTTGGTCACCCGGGTCACCTCCATCTCCGAAAGATGTTGCGTTGTCACCGGAACTAGCACTAGGAACAGATCACCTCGAGAGCCCGGAGACATCATCGGTGTGTCTCAACATGGACATCAGCCTCAAATCGTCAGTGATCGACGTGAACGTGGAGCCGGCCTGTGTCCCTGACGTGGAAAACTTGAAAGAACAGATTCTCGAGAAAATGCCTGGTGCGCCGACTGCGGTCAACGACGTGTTCTGGGAGCAGTTCCTCACTGAAGCCCCTTGCCCGTCCGACTCCCAGGAAGCGGAGTCCGAAAGAAGAGAAGGTAGCGGGAGCAGGAGCCCCATGAAGCTAGCTAATCGCGGGAAGTTCTGGTGGAACTCGCATCTCGGGAACGACTTTACGAAGCACGTCGGGAGCGTTGCTTCGGAAGGAAGGAGTTGATATTCATCGGTGCTGTAGGAACACTGTAGTTTTTTTTTTACACGTTCTTTTCACCTGCATAGGTTGCTGGGTCATTCATTTTCCTTAATGCTTGTATACATACAGGATCCCTATCTCTCTTTCTATTGATAAAACAGCATCTGCTGCTCGGTATTATTCGTTAAGAACTGCATTCGAACGAACTGATGCGTCGACCCAGCCTAACGAATGATCTGTTGCCCGTTTTGCACTCTCCAAGATCCTGAAAAGAGCTTCATGTCGGGAGGTTTGATGATGCGCTTGTCCCTAGGACGATGCAAAGATTCTGCAATCCGCAACAGTAATCTCGAAACGTAGCCCTCGTCCGACAAGGACGATGTACATCTCTGTTTGGCTACTAGGAGTGTCGGCAACACGAGTTCTTTGCACAGTTCAATCAGTACGTAGGAACATGGGGAATATGTGCCTAAATTTCGTTTGGAGTTGGATATGCATTTCAATGGTGGGTGCCAATCCGGTTGACTGAAGTTGAAGGCACGATTTCGATTGTCAAATAGAAGAAAAATCGCAATTAAATCAATTTTTTTTCGAGTTTATAACAGTTAAATCCAACGAATCATGAGATGAAGGAAAATTGGATGAGAAATAAAACGTCTTTTTTATAATTGTTTGAGATGCTAATTTTTCTGCAAGACAGAGAGTTCCAAAGCACAGTCACTTCTATAGGGAAAGATGCATAATTATATTATTGAAAGAAAAAAAAAAAGTAATATACAATTCGGCATGTTGTGGTCACAACCAATCCATCGAAACTCAGCACTGAAACATAATTTTCTCTTTTAAAATTTCCGGAGTGAAATCGAGAAAGGGCCCACTTTTCTAAAATTCTTTTATCAAATATAATTAGACATCAACTTAGGTAAATCAAAGGGGTAAAACAAAAAAGATTAAAAAAAAAGGAAGAATGTTTCTTCAGATCTACGATTTAGACCAACGAAGCCGATCGCGCAACAGCAACAGACAATTACACCAAAACCGAAACGCCCAAGAAAGAAAAAAAAGTCAGTCCTCGTCGAACAGAAGAAGGAAACGCCGAAACCGAAGAAGCAACGACTCCACCGCCCCCACGCCGCACGCCATTCCATTCCCGTTCGAAATCTCTCGTCGGCTGCTCCAGCTCCCCCCTCACGCACGAGGAAACTCTCCGATCGGATCCCCCGAAGTCTCCCCCAAAACGTCCGGATCCCTCCGCCTCGCGTCGGCAGCGCGTCAGGTCAGCGCTCTCGATTCCACCTCCCCCTCCCCGTCTTCTTCCCTCGCATTTCGATCCCCTCGCGATTCCGACATTGCGCCCGTTTCGGATGGCTCGAGCTCGTTTTACGGCGATCGATTGTTTCCTTCGTCCGTCGGTGCTTTTCGAATGGCGATTCTTTTGGCCTTTTTCGATCCTTTCATTAGCAACCGGAGGTACGGAGACGCTGTTGGCGTTGATTGCGATTCGCGTCCCGTCTGAGTTTCGTCGGGTTGCTGGTTGGTTTGCTTGTGGAGAATGCCGTGGGGGAGAATTTAGAATTTTGATCCGGTTTTTGCTCCGTTGAATCGAATCCAGACTGATATGCTAGCAGAGTTTTGAAATGTTACTGTTTATCGTTTGGTTTAATGTCCTGAGTGAGCTCAATCTTGCCTCCGATGCCTGGCTTGTTGATGAGGAGGAAAGAAAGTTGTCTTGAACGTGTTTTTGGTTGTTGAATGGTTGAACTCGTTCTCATACGTATTACATATATTTTTCTGGAAGCAGGGAAGGTTGCTCGAATCGAGTTTTATAGGTGATTGGAAATTCGCTAGCAGAAAAGTTCGAACAGACACCATTTATTTCTTCCAAATTTCATCAGCTTTCTGATCCAATCGGCTACTCTTTGAATGAGAGACTGTATCTTGTGGTTTTGCTGGTGGGACCACATAGTTTGCTGTCTTGTTAGATAATGAAGTTGATATCGACAATATCCTGTAGTGTTAATGGCTCGAGCCTAGCAAAGGAAGGAGATGTTCGGCAGTGATTTGGTTGCAGAAGAGGTTGAACACACCATTAGAAGCTGCAGTCAAAGTGGAAGCCAGGCCGCAAGTCTGCACCGAGAGCCTTCTTTCTCGGGATGGTGCAATGAGGATGGCATAGTTCTTTTAAATATTCAGAAAGAAAACTCTGATGAATCAATTGAAGAGCCTGATTTTGAATTGCCGTTTCTCCAGCAGAACGAGCAGGGAAATGGGTTTCTAGGCCACAGTAGATATCAGTATAATAAGTTCCAGATGGATACTGTGCATATGAATGGAAGCAGTGTGGTCAATTCCTCTATACATGGAGAAGGAAGTAAATCTGAGAAGTACTCTTCCCTAAATATTGAAGATGGATCATCCGTTCGTGAGAGAAATCTCTCAAATGTCGGTGCAGATGGCCTCAGTTCTATTAGTGGTCGTAAAGTATCTGCACCGAATTCCGAGAGTTCTATCTCTGCTGCTAATGTGCTGAAGACATTGTTTTTCATACTTGTATGGTACACTTTCAGCACCCTTTTGACATTGTAAGTTACTCCATTTTCTAGTCAATCTTGAGAAATGCTTGTTTCCTTTATTTAAGTGGCATGTTGACGTACTCCTTCATTGTATCTCCCCCATAATGTGAGTAGGTACAACAAAACCCTACTAGGAGATGATATGGGAAAGTTTCCTGCTCCCATGTTGATGAATACCATCCACTTCACTATGCAAGCCGTTTTGGCGAAGGGCATCACTTGGTTTTGGTCTCATAAATATCAAACTAAGGTTACAATGTCATGGACAGACTACTTTGTCAGAGGTAAGCCTGCGGACTATTAGTTTTTTATTTTTTTATTTTTTGCGATTAAAGGTGGCCCTGATTCTGCATGATAATTGAATCTCTTTTAGACACTTGATATCTTGAAAACGTGTATAAATTACGGTGGTGCTAAGCATGGATATGGTGATGTATGTCCAATTTAAAAGCTTACAGCTGTGGCTTCAGTAATTTATCCATCAGGGCCTCTTTGATGAAATGATTGCGACCGATTCGAGTCTTTTAGTTCTCCTAGGGTTGGTTTTGTTCACAATCACGGGATATTTACATTTCTTTCTGTAATATTTTTGAAAATTAGTTAATTAACTTTCGATCAACTAATGCGACAGATGGAATTTGCCTTTCACAGTTGTACCAACTGCACTTGCAACGGCCATGGATGTGAATCTCAGCAACGAATCCCTTGTCTTCATCTCTGTTACATTTGCAACGATGGTGAGTTGTTATAGTTGCATGTTAAAGATGCTTGCCCATGCTTTCTTTGTTTGCTTTTGGTTCTATGTTTCATCGGCTCATTCATAGTTCTAGTTATCATCTCTTGCAAATTGGTCAACTTCAACTCTCTGTTTTTTTTTTCTTTTTGCAGTGTAAATCAGCAGCTCCTATATTTCTTCTATTGTTTGCTTTTGCTTTCAGGTGAATTTTCTTCTTAACCTTTACCGCATCAAAATTTCTGCAACTTTTCTGTAATTTTGCTAAGATGTCGTCAGACTAGCATTACCATCCTGCTTCAAAGAGTCATTATGATTTATATGACCATAATTGTGTCTCACAGTCCTTTAAGATTCCCAATTATATTGGAGTTTCTTGTTTCAGAATGGATGTTTGGTATGTGTTCTCTGTTTTCGTAATCATCTAGTTGAATGTTTGTTTCGATCTAGTAAAATTTCATGGTTGTATGTGTATACCGAGCAGTCATATTATTCTACTGGCTCTCTTTTCATCCTTCAATATCTGTTGGGAGTGGGATGGAAACCTCTATACTTAAGGGCTAATTTTATGTTTTTGACCAAGTTGTCTTGGATGGCAACATCCCCACAGAGTCATGATATCTACTGTTTGCTAGGTTGTGCAGTGATGGCTGATTTAATCCTGCTCCTCGATATTATAACAAAGAAGGATCAATTTCTTTGCATAGAATGGCAGAGTTTCATTATATTTGCATTTGCTCATACCATTCCAAATCCCTCTCCTTTGTCCTTTATTCATCTCCTAGCGAAATCTCATTCATTCACTGTTCTATCTTAATGTTTTGTTTAAAGGTTGGAGTCTCCCAGCATTAAACTCTTGGGTATAATGATTGTCATCTCTATTGGAATCTTATTAACAGGTATGTAATGGATTTTTAATTTGTTTGTTCTATTTATTTATGGATTATGCCTTGCCAGTATTTTACGTTAGAAGCCCAGATGCAGTAATCTTTTTAAGTTTCTGCAGGAATGTACGGAAATTTATGAGTCAAGATGTCTTGGCCTTAATAATTTTTTCTGTAATTTTCTCTGGGCTTTCATGATTTTTCCTTTTCTGCCTTGGCTTTTTTTTTTTTAATTTTCTGCTTCTCAGTTGCAAAGGAGACTGCATTTGAATTCTGGGGGTTTATTTTTGTTATGCTTGCTGCTGTTATGTCTGGATTTCGCTGGTGCATGACTCAAATACTGCTTCAGGTACAACATACATTGTCCTTCATTCATCACTTCTAGCAAAGATATGCCAGTTGCTTGGACTAACTTTATTTCTGTTGTCTTGTTATCTTGGGGGAAAAAAAAACTTTGAATCCTGATGCCATTACTGATCTGAAGAAAGAGGCCTATGGTAAGTGTTTCTTTCATTTCGCTCACAGTAGTAGAACAACTTCAAGGGCCTACAGGTTCTATGCTATGTTTTCTGTCTGTTTGAGTGCATGGATGTTCTGTTTCCTTATAAAAATACTGATCCATTCAACTCCGTAAAAGTTCAGTGTTTTATAGAAAATGATGGGTAAAATACAGAAGATAATGTTAATACTTGCACAAGAGCATTAGATATATATGTGGAGAGTTATATCTTGGACAGTGTTCAAGTTTTCTTGAAAACCTGGTCTTGTTGAATTGTTGTGGACTTTTGGCATTTGTTCAATGAAATGGGAGGTCTAAAATGGGGTTAGTTCTGCTACATAGATACTAGTTTCTGCTGTACAGGTGAAAATTACTTTTTGAGCCGGCTTATCTAAAAGAATTTACTCAAGCTTGCCATTTGATCAATGTTACACTTTTTTATCTTTGGAATTGATTGCAAATTATAGATAATGATGCACACACGTCTTGATTTTTGTTTCAGGTTTAAAAGATCCACTGACCTTGATGAGCTATGTAGCTCCGGTGATGGCACTAGCAACTGCTTTTCTTTCCCTTTTGTTGGATCCATGGGATGAATTTAAAAATAATAAATATTTCGATAATTCACATCATGTCACACGAAGTTGCTTACTGCTGCTTCTGGGTGGAACACTGGCCTTCTTCATGGTAGGTACATTGTGTACATGGTGGAACTTGTATCACTTTTAAGCTGGTGTGTTATTTTTATATGTAATTTCATAGTTGAGCTGCTTGTTGCTACTATTATGTAGGCTTTTTTGCTAGTTGCTACTGTTTTAGAGGTTTGACATGTCTTCACATTGTCCTTTTGTTGCAGGTTTTAACAGAGTACATTCTTGTCTCAGTGACTAGTGCTGTTACAGTTACAATTGCTGGTGTTGTCAAGGAAGCTGTTACCATTTTGGTATGGACTTCTCTCTACGTCATTCTTGCTTGTTTATATGGACATGTATCTTCAGAACTATGTGCTAAAATATTCTGTAAAGGTTCAGTTGTTTTCTGCAAAAGCTCATTGTCATTCAGAGAGAATTAAAATCATTCTACAGTAAAATGTCCAATGTGAATGAAAGAGAAGATGAAAATTTTCCTCAACTCTTGTTATCTCATGTTTATTCAATACTGAAACTAACTGGGTAATCAGCTAGCCACGTGGGAAGAACTGACCACTCCGACGTATTTCTTCCAATAAGGATTATGTAATATATGCCGGTGGCCTTCTATGACGTCACCGACAAGAAAATAGTTTTATGTCTGACTTGTTAGTTAATTGATGACTAGGCTTTATTGGTCCAGTAGCATGATGCTACTTAGCGTATCTTGGTTCTTCTTCTTCTTCTTCTTCTTCACTCACACACTTCCATTTTTAGATATTTTTTTGTCGTACATTACTATTATTAAGTTAACCCTATTCATGTAGAGTTGCGAGTCATTTTATTTTGTACTCTATGATGTTTTTCAGGTTGCGGTGTTCTATTTCCATGATGAGTTTACCTGGTTGAAGGGACTTGGTCTCCTGACAATAATGGTTGGCGTCAGTTTATTCAATTGGTACAAGTAAGTTCATGGTAGATGCAATAGTATGTGTTCTTTCAAAACTATCTTTTTTTCATGCAGGATAAGTAATCCATCTAGTTAGATTTGGCACTGCTTTGCTATCGGCTTTTATGCTTTGTCACTCGTAATGAACATCCACAGATGTCTAGGAAATGCATGTCTTACTCTTGCATTATTTTGATGTTCATTTTACTCGATAGTGCAGTTTTTATTTTTATTTTTTATTTTGTATTTTTCTGGGGTGCACATTTTACCATATTGATTTCCTTTGAACAAAGAAAAAGTTATTGATGAAATGCCAGTGCCAACTTGATTAACAGACAGATATAGCATACCAAATTGTTAGATTTCAAACTTTTTGGATAATTGCCGAAAGGCCCAAAACAGATATTCTTCTCTGAAAGCTGAGAATTTTACTTGCCAAAAGTAGGTGGAAGAACAGAATAGGCCTATCATTTGTTGTTGTGAGAGATTTGAATACCCTGCTAGGTCTATTATTCCTTGTTGCTAGACGTACTATGGCCTGACCATGCAACGCGTGCAGCATTACTTAAATGAGTCTCATAATATAATATCATATAATACCTAGGAAAAACATGTTTGATATCAAACATGCAATGATGCAAATTATTAGAACTTGCACAAAAGAAGTTCACAGATGTGTATTTTGCTTACTGTAACTTTGAGATACTTTAAGGCTATGATAGTGTCAAAGAGGCACGAGTCATTTGAATTCTCTTCACAGTTGTAGCTCACCTTTTCTGTCAGTTTATAACTTGTGTTGGTAAACTAGTGGACTACATAGTCCATTAGCAGAAGCAGTCTAGACTTACACAGGTACAACCCTTTCAGTGCTAGTTCATCACTTGGTTTTTACTTGGCTCTTACATGTCTTTCTTCAATATGAAGGTAAATAGAGTTTATCCTGTGAAAGTTTTTCTCCTAGTGGGGTGTTTGCTCTATTGACTGACTGTCATGATTATTAGTCCTCTTCTTTTTGTATGACTTGTTAGCTAAATCACTTGTTTTGTTCCTTGTTTCATTTCCAGTGTGGTGTTAAGGACTAATCATCTTCTTTGTTCGTCGATTCTGCAGATATCAAAAGCTACAAAAAGGGCATCGTGAAGATGATCATTCGGGATCGCCTGCAAGAAATGCTTCGGCAAAATATGTTATTCTTGAGGAGATGGAGGATCAAGATGATGAAACTTGATTACTGCAGGAATATGATCCTACACTCTTGATAAGTCTCAAGTGAGTTTATCTCCAACATAGTGGGATTACATTAAGTTGCTTGATATATCATGTCTGTTGCACTTCAATAAATCTTTGGAGCTGTGCTTTAATGTCATGCTTATAAGTCTCGCCTCCAAATGCATGACGATGCATAGCAATTATGCTTGCTGACCTGTTCTTTTTTCATTCAGGTCAGCTTCTTGAAGCTTTGTGAAAATGTCTCATCACTTCTGGTGCTGAGTTTTGTTTCTCCACAACGGTCACTGCGAGGCCCTGTCTGTTTTTATATGAAGACACGCATTTTGGAATTTCAGTAAGACTAGCCACGCATCCTTGCCGCTTGAGTTGCTGCACTCAATTAAAAGCCGATGCTCTTTTCTCGAGCATCCGTCAGAGGTTTCCCATAAGGCGGTCTTTGTTTCTACACATCAAGATTGCTAAGTGGCAAACCTTTATTTCATGAGATGTAATTCCAAATTGGATAGCCTTTTTGCCCTAAGATGCTAAACACGTAGACGACCATTGTATACTTAGAATTATTCCAAGCATTCTGCCTTTTGGTTTTCTCCGTTTATTTCACTCTTCCTTCTCATTTGGTCCCATTGTGGGATTGTTATGGCTGTAACATGTGGACCACTTTACGTGGCATCTATAGTGGAAGTCAGTTCTTTGTTCGAGCAGTGTCCTTTTGATAGCATCTTCTTTTTCCCTTTGATCTAATAATGCAACACCTTTCCTGCACGCGAAAGCAAATTTGTCTTGGGCACTTTGTCCTGATCGAGTTTTTCGTTTTTTTTTCTTTAATCAAAACTAATTGCGTCATTACCGAGTGCGGTTGGTGTCAATCCAAAAGGACTTGTCATATCTCGCCCTTTGGATAGTATTGCCTTGTGGAATGAGGTAGCGACAAGAAATAAGTGGGAAGCTTATCTCAATGTTAGTGGAATTGAACTATGTGGCTGCGTCCAACCAAAAACGTTCTATTCTTTATTACACGTTTATATCCTTTCAATGATAGAAGCTCTTGAAGCGAGTGCAGGTGCGAGGATTGAAACTGAAACTTAGTAGCATAATCATAAGCAGCCACTGGAACTTATGCGCATAGAAATGCCGTTACTGGCGTTTGAGGGCATCCCCTTTCTTGACTTGATAACTATTTGCACCGGCAAAAACGATACGTATTTCCATAATGAGCGAACCTCTAGTGCTTGTTCTGGTTTCTAAGACACAAGGAAAGTTCTGCTAACTAGAGGTTGCGATTGTTCTCGAGAATCAGTGAATAGGCACTTGGTATTAATTTCTGCGGAATCAATCATTCTTGAGAGGAAGCCGACGGGAAGTTTAATAGGCGCAAAAGTCAATGTAGACGGCTATCACGAAGTCACGTTCTCTGTCTTGCGCAATTAATGTTGTTAGATAGTGACAAGAAATTTTCTTCCAAAGACTGTTCTCCCTTAGTTGATCTATCCATTTCTTCTGGCCTACTTGGGGAGTCCAAAGTTGACCCACACTCTTATGGTTCAGGATTTCAACATAACCTTAATGGTGCCAACCGGACCATTAAATTCTAGACCATGTAAAAAAGATTATAACAGCACTTGCACTCAACAGTGTCAAAGAGCAGCTTTCCAGCTCACATGGAGGTGATTCCGGATCGACCCTTCGTACCTTTCTTATTAGTATTACTTACCTGTTCTTCCTGATACCATGACTATCGCTCAGTAGCAGTTAACCTCTTGCAAGAGACATCCTTGTACACGACTCTAACTGGTCTCTGGTGGGATGATTTCTTCTTGTCTCCGTGCTCCTTCTCCGAATCTCCTCCTTCTCTCTCTTCTAGTACTCCTTCCATCACTAACTATGGCCGAGTCCTGGAATGGACCTTCATCGGTTAGTGCTCCTGCTGCGTGGAACGCCAGTAGACCTTACGACTACAATCTAACTCGAGATGACCTTCAGATGAGTATCAAGATCGTGCTTTACAGGGAAAGCTCGGGGCCAAGTTTCTTTTATGGCTTCACATGCTACTCCAATGGCCTCTGCGACTTTGGCCTGTTCATTTTCCAACTGATTGAGGACATGAAAAGCGTCTGGCCAGTGAGCGTGTGGTCGGCTAACCATGGTAAACTCATGGAGGACACAGTTCAGCTGCTACTCACCGAGGAGGGCAATTTAGTCTTACTGGGTAGCAATGGAAACAGGATTTGGTCCACGGATACTGCCGATAGGCGTAGGTCAGCCGCAGGGTTAAACTTGACCGAAGCTGGAAACATCGTGCTCTATGACAGAAGCAACGCAATCATTTGGCAGTCTTTCGATCACCCTGCAGATTATTTCCTTCCTGGACAGGTGCTACATCCCGGAATGAAACTAACGGCGACATCACCCACGCCAGATGGGAGGGCACCAGTCTACACATTCACCGTTGAGGATCGTGTAGGCTTTGTGGCATCTGTAACAACACGTGGTTCTCCCCAGACTTACTATAAAACGAGGGATGTAAGTAAAATGACAAGCGACATCGGACAGGTTGCAGCATTTTACACGAATGGAAGATTCGGTGAGTTTGTTCTTCCCACCACGTCATTGGCTCAGTTTATAAGGCTGAGTTCTGACGGGCACCTGAGGCTTTACGTTCACGATGGGAACTATAGCTTCAATTTTAAGGCGGATGTTCTCACAGATAGGATTGGCTATTGCGGTTATCCACTGGTGTGTGGGACTTATGGCATTTGTTCAGAGACGTCTATGAGCCGTCAATGTCTTTGTCCAATTGAGACAGGATACTTCAAAGAAATTAAAGAGAGGCAACCGGAAAATGGTTGCAATGCTAGCACGTCCATCTCTTGCGATTCTCCAAATCACACTTTTGCAGAAATTAAAAATATCTACTTCTTTGCTTTTTCTTGTGATATTCGTGCCGATATCCCAAACACGACCATAGAGATTTGCAAGGAAGCTTGTTTGAGTAAAGGGTGCTCATGCACAATGTTATTATTTCACAATGATATGACTTTCTCCAGTGGAGACTGTTATTTGTTGTCAGATTCCTTTTCGTTTATGGATAACACTTACACGGGCCGTACCCCTAATGCCTTAGCGTTGATTAAAGTAGACAATGCTTCCAGAAATCTGATGTCACCGCCTACAAGAAGGGGAAGGGGACGAACTAGGATCATACTTGGGACTACTGTTGCAGTCGTCTTGATGTTTTTGGTTGGCACATTTGGCATTTTTGCCCGATGTAAGGTAAAAGCAGATGATGTTGAGGATGATGATCCAGACTTACCAAGGCTGCAAATAACTCGATTCTGTTATGAGGACCTGAAGGCCATGACAGGAGATTTCACCGTCAAGCTAGGGGAAGGAGGATTTGGCTCGGTGTTTTTAGGAACTTTACCCTGCGGCATTAGGATTGCAGTTAAGCGCCTTGATGGTTTTGGTCAAATAAAGAAGTCATTCTTGGTGGAGGCTGAAACCATTGGCACTATCAATCATGTCAATCTGGTAAGACTACTTGGATTTTGTGCTGAAAAATCACTTAGGCTTTTAGTGTATGAGTACATGCGTAATGGTTCTCTTGATAAGTGGATCTTCCATAAAGTTGAAGAGTTTGACATCTGTTGGCAAGTAAGAAGAAAGATTATCCTCAACATTGCCAAAGGACTAGCCTATCTCCATGAGGAATGCCATCAAAAAATAATTCACTTAGACATCAAACCCCAAAATATACTCCTGGATGAACATTTCAATGCGAAGCTTGCTGATTTTGGGTTGTCGAAGCTTGTTGGTAAGGACGAAAGCCATGTCATGACGACCATGCGAGGAACACCAGGTTACCTTGCTCCGGAATGGCTAAACTCTGTTATCACGGAAAAGGTAGACGTGTACAGTTTTGGCATTGTGACATTAGAAATCCTATGTGGGAGGAAAAATGTGGACCGGTCTTTGCAGAGTGATGAAGTGCATATGTTGACCCTTTTCAAGTGCAAAGCAGAACAAGAACAACTACAGGACATGGTTGATAAGTCCAGTGGTGACATGCAACTACACGGTCAAGAAGCTGTCAAGATAATGAAAATCGCAGCATGGTGTTTGCAAGATGATTATAGTAAGAGGCCTTCCATGTCTGCAGTGGTTAAATGCTTGGAGGGCCTAGTTAGTATAGACAGCTCAAGTTATAGCTTCTCTGTTCCTTCTAGTCACAGCGAGCAGATTGTTGATGAAGTTTCTCAGCTATCAGCCTTGCAATTATCAGGTCCTAGGTGAAGAAGTCTAATTTCTAACGTAAGCTCTGACGCTTAGATGGTTTGACTCCTTTGATAGTGCTGAGATTCTCAGTTCATCCAGATTACAGCGATTACATTGTGGATCAATTTACCAAGCTAGCCTCGTGATCATCACGTCCTAGGTGAACAGAACTTGTTTTACTCACAAGTTCCTACGCATTAATTCTTTAAGAGCTCTCACTGCATTATTAAACCTTGGTATGAAGTCTTCCTGCAAGATAATGATATGAATGGGGTAAATGAGTTTCATTAGGGGCTGACATAATCTCAAAGGACGAGGATGATGAACGATGGTCAAAGGCAGCATTTAAATGGAATATCATGCATTGGTTTGTTGTTCTTGAGCAAACACTGAGCCACTAACAAGTCTAATTTAAGGTATTTGAAGATGCTTGTGTCACGGGCCGAGAATTCCCTTGGCCTCGGAAACGACCCGCGGGCGCCTAGCGAGCGGAATTCGCCAGGCCAGCCCTTTCTTTAGCTGTTCCACGAACGATACGGTGAATGATTCTTCGTGCGAGATCCTACCACGCCCAGCTTCGCTCGGGCGTCTAGTCCATCGAGTAAGGCAGCAGTTCTCTTTTAGGGACGACAACTGGTTTCGGCCTGCCATGGCCTCGTCAGGAGAGCGGCATCAGCTCCCGACCAGTTTGTGCACGGGAGGCCTACCCCGTCTTCAGAGCTCCTAAGTAATGTAATCCTTCTATCCTAGAACTCCTAGCACCAACCGTCCTGACGCCACTCCCACGGACCAGTTGTGTTCTACCCTTCTGCCTCACACTCTTCACCAGATAACCCCAAGCGCCACTCACAAGTGTCACGAGTACGGGAGGATTCACGGACCGTGACACTTGTCAACCTGTGCAATCTCCCATTCAGATCAGCTTCACTGAAGCTTTGTGAAAATGTCTTGGTCACTTGCTTCTGGTCGAGTCCTGGTTTCTTAGGTTCGCCATTTCACTCAAGCAAGGCCCCTTCTGCTTCTGATACGAAGACAGGCAACTAGTAATGCTAACAAGCGATTAGCAATGCTGGACGTCTCCATCTCGTGAGATGGACTCCCGATGGGATTTAACCGCTTTGCCGTATTTTCCAAGATGTTAACATGCAGAGGGCCACTGTAAGCTACATCATTTCGAGCATTTGGCGTTTTCATTGCCACCATTTTCTTGTACTCTGCTTTCTTATTTGGCCCATTGTGGGATTTCTATTGCTGTAACATGCGAACGCGTTAGGTGTCATTCATAGTGGAAGTCATTTCTTTGTTTTAGCAGTTTGCTCCCGTTTATAGTAATGTTCTTGTTCTTTTCTCTAACAGTGGTTAACCTTTCCTGTGTGCGAAACCAAACTGTTCTACATGACTTTGTTTTCCATTATCATCACTCAGACCTGCCTGAGTTCTTGGTAGCTTCATCAGCGGCTAAAGCAGGTTATGAAGAACCTACAAAAATTTGCAAATCATCTGCTTCAGGAACACAAAGGGGAACTTTTCAGTTTAAAGGAAGAGATTAAAAGGTGTTTGATATTACGCTTTGACCTTAGAAAAACCCGAACATCTTGGGTCTATATATCTTTTCATCAAGATAAAACCCAATGTTGATAAAGATTTGTACATCTCAGGATATGGAATTCCATATCGCATGATCTATAAACTATATGAATTAAGATTATCATTTGGGCCATTGTTGATGATGAGTTTGCTTTACGTGGTCTAAAGATCATATAGTGTCATTTCGGGATTCCCATTAATATAGGATATTGAAATGATCAAAAGGTTTGGAACAATTGTTCTCAAGAACTCACATAATTAGAGATGAGTCGTTTGATCACTAGAGATGGGTTCCAAGAAAATTACCATCCAATTCACTTGTAAATTATATAAAATATGATTGGGCCATACTTCTACCTCTATCGAGATATCCGATGGTTTTACTTTCAAAGAAGTTTGATATTCAATCCCTCGAAAGGAAGAAAATAAACCTTGACTATTAGTATACAAGGAAAAATTAAGAAAGCAAATGTTAATAATGGAACACATAACATAACTGTTAATTTTGATCAATTAAATATATCAGCTCCTAAGTGAAAGTGCTAGTACGTGCACTTAGAGGGGGTGAATAGGTGTAAAAGCAAAATGCAGTGAAAACCTTTACTTTTAACCTGAGTTTGAATAACAACAGACTTTTGAAACTGAGTTTGAAGAGCAGCAGATTTTGAGCGAGATCAGTCTTTAGCAGTTAAATAAAAGTATGAACAAAATAAAGGAGTTCAGGGAAAAGAATAGAACACAAGATTTATAATGATTCGGCTTAAACCAAGCCTACGTCTACTCTCTCACGCTAACAGTCTTCTTGGTTGAATTCCACTATGCAATCAACAAGATATTACAACTTTGAGTGCAAACACTTAGTAATAGATCACACTATCTCACTAAGTCACTCTTTTGGTATTTCTCTCACGATCACAAACGTTTAAGTTCACCAAAGACAAGTGTATGAACAAAGATCACTCAGCCTTTGGAATTATAAATTCTATGCTCCGTCTCTTACTTGATCATCGGTTCTTCATCTTCTTAAATACTCCTCCACTTCCAAACTAGCCGTTGGACAATATCTTGAGGATCGTCTTCCAATCTACCCGTTGGACAGATTTGTATCTAGAAGATTTGATAGCCGTTGAGTGACAAAGGTAGAATCCCAAATTGATTCCGATCGCCCATACAAACAGAATCTTAGTTTCCATAAGTAGAGTTTCTTCGTATAGAAAGTTCTTGTCTCCAAGATTTAATTGTCAATTAATTAGATTGAGTCAATCAAATCAATCTTGATGCAGAATCCAAACCAGATCACTAGTTGTTATATGTTCGGGGCTTGGTTACATTCTGTCGAATTTGAATGTAAAGTCTGAGAGCAATAGATTTTATAATTTGAGTCTGAGTGTAATAGACTTTATAATCTGAGTCTGAGTGCAATAGACTTCACAATCTGGGTTTGAACATATTTTGCTTCTGAACAATTTTAGCTTTAAGGTTTGAACACAGTCTGAATAAGTTCAGCTTTAGTATAGAGTCTGTCTTTTGGTTTTTTATTCTCGTTCAATCTGGAATTTGTCAAAGTGAGCAAACTTCTGATGTAGAACAGACTTTGATACTAAAGTCTAGCAATTTTCAAATTTTGACACAGAAGTCTTGAAATCTTTAGAATATACTTTAGACATGTGTTACGTTCAGTCTTCTGGCCGTCTTTAGACTTTGACAATATCCTTTACATGTTCTATTATCTGCATGGTCTATTACTTAATCATTAAACATGTTAGTAGCCTTTGATTTATTTTGTCATCTTCAAAACATCATAAGGGATTTCCCTAAGCACCGACACCGATATATAATACGCAATGTGATATGACACGCTGACATTTCATTTCTCAAAAAATAGAGAATTCTAATACGTTGGGACACGTTATATATTAAATTTATATTTTTATATATACATGATAAATAATCATTTTTATGATTATTTTAATCAAATTAATTTGATTTAAATTCACAAATAGATAAATAATAAAAAATAGCCTAGAATGAATTTACATTAAAAATATTAATCCACCATTTGTTAATTTCATACATTGTTTCAATTTGACAAATTCAACTCTATTTCAATAATTCATAAAACTTGGAGGGAAAAAAAAGAAAAAGTAATCCACATTCTAGACTCAAGTGTCATAACGTGTTGGAAGAGAAGATAAAAAAAAAAAACTCAAGGGGTGAATTTTATATCATGGGAAGTGAGAATCATAAGAGAAGAGAAGACTAGTTTTTTTTTTTTTTTCTTTATATATTTATATGGCACCCCACGAACGGTCTCCCAACGGCCCTCGAAACCGTTAGGTTCGCCACAGTTCGCTTACCTTTTACTTGACCTGATAATATAATATTCTGATACCAAGGAATTTTATTATAATTCATAAATCTTGGGGGTTTACATCTTTAAGATCAGTCCCTGCGCAATGGCAAAAGCGTATCCAACAACTCCTTTCCCTATATTCAGAAAATGATGCACACCAACTAAACATTTTTATAAGTTAAAGCCGAACACTTTTATTTACATAACTTGATGGACATCACTAGTCGGTACATCAAAATGCCAAGGTTTTTTTTTATACTCGGCTATATTTCAAAAGATGACCGACATCTTTTCCAACAGTCGTGTACTTAAATTCCATTGATTAGTGTCGACGTTCAAAAGTTCATTCTTTTGCTGTCCTCCTCCTCACGGCCATATCTAACCACTCGGTCCATTTGCTGGTGGCGGTGGCGGTAGAGGTATATTGTCTAGTCTAAAATGTTAGTCTCCAAACGGGGTGAGTACAACCATTCAACAGTAAAAGATTTATCAAGCTACATCAAGCAGTACCATCAATATCTAGACTCATGCGGGATAGATAAGATCAGGTAGTCAAGGGATCATTATACATCAAAATCATGAAATTATTTAATGCAATGGCAAATGCAATTTCAAAAGATTCATATGCATCATGTCCAGATTACACAAGTCCTAATTATAGGGCTAAACTGTAATGACACGTCCCATTCCATGTCATAAAATTTAGTCCCATAATCAGACCACACTCACACTTAATATAATCGTCTGTTTTATTATTCAAAAGGTTTCATCCCTCAGAGGACCAATGTTTGCATCATTCTGGGATTCCGCACCCATCCCTGGCGTCGCGGAAGCCTTCGGGCAATGTATTCAAAATACAATCAGGCATCTAAAGAGCATCGACTCATTCAAACCTTTGGGCATCTCGCACCCCACCTGGCATCACGAGGAATCATTGGGGACCATAGACATGGTTACCCCGGCCATCCGGAATTACGTACCGACAAGCATACCACCGGGCATCCCGAAGCTCTCGAGGAAAAACCTCTGGGCATGTATTAAAAATACAACCAGGTATCCAAAGGACATTGACTCATTCGAACCTTTGGGCATCCCGACTGCCGGGGCATTGTTGACTCGAGGGTCTAACGGTAATAATTAACATCTTAACTTCCAAAAACACTTTTCAATGCAATGACAAAATGTCTCTTGAGTCTCATCACATCTCAATATTACACGATATGCCAATGCCAGTATCATCATATCACATAACAACCCGAGATGCATTCACTTTTGAAATCAGTTGAGCAAAGTTGGAGTAAAACAACTTAAAAACCAGAATGTGCAGTTTTAATGAAAATTTCGGAATAACTCCTAAATGAACTCAGAAAATTCTGAAATTTGGATATGTTGTAAAAAAGACCTAAAGGAAAATGTTTCATGAAGAACACTAAGTCAGATTCATTGTATATTGAGAGCAGTAATTTCAATATTCCTTACTAACACTCTGTAATAGCTTCCAGATTTAACATTTATGAGGAAAATTGTTTTACTAACCAAACATTGTCCATTTATTCTCAAATTTTGATATGTTATTCTTAAGGATGTGTCCTACAACTTTCAGTAAGGGTTCGAAGTCTAATTCCGGCTAGATAATTACAGAAAATTCATGGAGTCACCAAAGGTCAAGCTGTTCTCTACAAACTAGTATACTAACCTAAAGAGAATTATTCCTACCCTTGAATCTCGGCATCCAACGCCCACAATTAAGTATATACAAGTGTATTACACTACAACACACCCTCTTCACTTCCAAAAATCCACCATAGTTAGATCTTTAAATTCTTGTTCCAATTTAAAATTCGAAATCCACAATACATGCCCTATTTTTACTTAGCTTCTAGATCTAGCTTCATCTTATATGTCAAAATCAACATGCAGCTCTCAATTTCACATTTTCTCACATCTACCAACTCCTCACAAGATAATAACAACATGCAAAGACATAGGTTGATGAACTTCCACTTGCTTTACTCCTAAGCTCAATTGACAAACCGAACAAGAAGCTCGCAGGTCTTTGGACGCGGCTCAACGGCGGAGAAGACCGACGGCGGCAGCTCACACGAGCACGAATGGAGGGCAGTCTCCTTTCCCTCTTCCTTTGCTGCCCTCTCTCGCAGATCGCTCACTCGAACTCTCTCTCGCTCGCTGGTTATTTCACTCGGTTCCTCTCTCTCCTCTCTCTCAATCACACGAGCACCTTGCTCTTTCAATTCTTTAATTAATCTAATTACTGCATGCAGGTTATTTGGTGGCATCATCCAACGAAGCCAGCTGGTGAACGTGGCAGGTGGAGGAAACGTGTCCATCTCCTCTGGCCGCATGGGCCTCGACGGCTGCCCCTTCGTGCAGCTGTCCTCGCTTGAATTCCCCGCTGGCATGAGGTCTCGGTTGCGTGGCTTTTGCTGGCCGACCCATCTCCATGCAGTGAATGTGGCAAGGAAGTCAACCTCTCGAAGTTTATTGACTCTTGAAGGAATAACGTGCATGGAGCATTGTCGATCCCATGGTCTTCGTGGTCCAGCCATTTTCCTTTCATTCAATCCATCAAATGTACTCGTTCATGACTAAAATTCTTGCATAGGGAAAGAACCCGAAAAGATTGTACGGTGATTCAAATTCATCTCTTCACTTGCTGATTCACAAAATGGAGAAGCGTGCAGGGTCCTCGTGCACGATCCAACTTCTCCAAAATTAGATTCTTAATTTCAGCATGTGCGTGGGCTGAAATATATTTACTTACGTGACTATACAGGGCAGCAGCAATGTACATAGGAGGTTCGGTTCGTAGGGTACGAATGTAGGTGGAAGAGGGTCTCAGTTGTGATGTTACATAGGGATAATTTTTGACGGTCGGACCATTACCAAAAGTAGCGTATCGGTCCAACAATAATACAAATCAATATCCGTAAATGGCACCAATGACATAATCCGAATGATATCTCCATCACTTAGCTATAGACCATCGCGCATCAGCAAAATTTTTCGGATGCCACAATTTATTATTTATTATTATTTTAAAATACTTTTACATTTTGTTCTCTTATTTATTGTAAATTTTTAAAATTGACCTGTGTGTGTCGGAATTCGAACTTATATTTTGGAATTCTCGCCTCACGTGTCGAAGAGTGTCGGGAGAGTGGTTGGGTGTCGGATATTTTGACACTTGTTGACCGAGTGTCGAGAGTGTCCGACACGAAAAGAAAAGAGAGTGTCTGACACAACGTGAAAGCTCCCGAAAAGTATTGGTACTTCCTAAATCAGCTCATAAATAGAGGATGGATTTGCTATTGTTCTTCATTAAGAAAATAATTAGGGACGAAATTAAATATAGTCAACTTGTTTCATTCTTAATGGTTCTAGCAGAAATTAACAAATTTCAGAAGAAATTTCTTAACCAAAAAAAACAAATTTCAGAAGAAATTATGAATTTTCTGCTACAAGGTTTAAGCAGTTTAGATTAGAGAAAATATTTCTGATTAGATGTCAAGTTTTGTTGACCAGTTGATGAAAGATGAAAACCATATAATCTAAACAATCACACGGTGTTGTTGTAACAAGCAATTTGGAATCTTATGGGAATTGGGGATGGACACGAGAGCGTTGCGTAGCTTGTAGCCTTTCCGTGGTTCGCAATAAAAGTCATGTAACTCGAAGGTTTGAAGATTTGCTTGTGTTCTCATTACTTCTATGAAGGTTGACTTCATCAATAAAAGTACTTTGTCTTTTGTTCTTCTTTCTTGTTGTGGCCACTGCCAGCTGCTTGCCAACCATCGGCCACCTCTTGCCGCCCGTGGCCATCGTCGGCAGCTGACTGCTGGCAACGGTAGCCACCGCCCACAGCCCACCGGCCGCCACCCCCTCCTATGGCCGGTGGGCTGTGGGTGGCAATCTTGCAGCGGTAGTCGGCGGCGACGGTCGGTGGTTGTGCGGCGGTTGTGCGACAATCGTGCGACGTTCGTGCGACGATCGTGCGATGATCGTGCGACGTTCGTGCAGCGGTTGTGCGACGATCGTGCGACGTTCGTGCAACAATCATGTGGCGACGAGTGTCAGTCGGTGGTCTGTGAGTATGAAGAAAAAAAAAATAAATACAAAAATTTATAAATTTTTACCAAACTCATTTCTATTCTTTTACTATTCCAAGAATAGAAATTTTGTATAATTACAAAACACCATATTTTACTCAGAAATTGTTCCCGGGGTAGAAATAGAAAAAAACTATTTTTGAAAAGAAATAGTTTTCCGGAATAAAAAACGTTGCCATGCGCACCCTAACTATCGCTAAATTCATGAATGGACCATCGGTTAGTGTTCCCACCGTATGGACCATCAGTAAACTTTACGACTTCGATATGACCCAAATCTCTGACCCCCCTCTAAACTTTTTAGATATTCATCTCAAGGTCGTGCTTTCCGGGCTAAACTCTGGACCAAGTTTTTTATGTGGCTTCATGTGCTCTGGTTTCGGATGCAGAGAATGCTATTTTCGCCAGCTTGTTTTCCAACCGACACAAGACATGGAATACATCAATCCAGCGCTAGTCTGGGGGATTAATCACGGGCCCATGAACGACACTGCGCTGATGTGACTCACCCAGGAGGGCGATTTAGTTTTACTGGGTGACGATGGAAAAACAATGCGGTCCACAAATACCACTGGCAAGTCAGTGGTAGGCTTAAACTTGACTGAAGTTGGAAATCTCGTACTCTACGACAGAAATGACGCCATCATTTGACAGTCTTTCGATTACCCTGCAGACATATTTCTTCCTGGACAGGAGCTACGTCCCGGCATGAAACTAACGGTGAAGTCAAGTGTGCCGGATGGGACAGAGCGGGTCTACACGTTCACGACTGATGATCATATAGGCTTCGTCGGATCTGTAAGGGCAGCCAATTCTCCCCAAATTTACTACAGAACATCCGATGTAAGCATAATGAAGAGCGACAGTGGATAGGTTGGAGCACTTTACGAGAATGGAACCTTCGGTGAGTTTGAATTTCCCCCGATATCTTCAGCTCAGTTTATCCGGCTGGGGGACGATGGGCATTTGAAGCGTTATGTTTATGTTGAATACTTCAATGATTGGATCCCGACGGATCTTCTTGAGCGTCTTGGAAATTGCGATTATCCACTTGTATGTGGTAGTTATGGCATTTGCTCATATGCCTCTCATGGCTATGATTGTGAGTGTCCAAACGAGACACAACAAATTGAAGCAAGGGCTTCATCCTACGGTTGCAATAGCACCTCCCCATTCTCTTGTGATTCGCATAATAACACTTTTGCAGAAGTTGAGAAGATCACCTTCTTTGCTTTGTCAAACAATAATATTAGTGCGAACATCTCAAACACAACTGTGGAGAGTTGCAAGGAAGAGTGTTTGAGGAAAGGGTGCTCATGCACAATGGCAATATTTAATAATCAAACCAATTTCTTTGGTAGAGACTGCTATTTATTATTAGATTCATTTTCCCTCGTAGACGACTCATACGCGGAGCATTCCAACTTAGCCTTTATCAAAGTCAACTATAGTTGAAATGCGCTGATGCCATCATCAATCTTTCAAAGAAAGAAAAGGGGATGGACAGTGTTAATCCTAGGAACTACTGTTGGAGCAGTTTCTTTGGTCTTAGTAAGCATATTTGGGATTTATATTTTAAGAAAGGTGAGAAGAAACGATGTTGAGGATGATGATCCAAACTTACTAAGGCTTCAGATAACTAGATTCCCTTATGAGGACTTGAAGGCCATGACAGGAGATTTCAGCATCAAACTTGGGGAAGGAGGATTTCGCTTAGTATTTCTAGGAACTTTTCCCACTAGAGGTAGGATTGCAGTCAAGCGTCTTGATGGTTTTGGTCAGATCAAAAAGTCATTCTTGGCCGAGGCCGGAACTATTGGCACAATCCATCATGTCAATCTGGTAAGATTACTTGGATTTTGTGCTGAAAAATCACATAGGCTTTTAGTCTATGAGTACATGTGCAATGGTTCTCTTGATAAGTGGATCTTCCATAATGGTCAAGGGTTTGACGTTTGTTGGCAAGTGAGGAGAAAGATTATCCTTGATATTGCCAAAGGAATAGCCTATCTCCATGAGGAATGCCATCAAAAAATAATTCACTTAGACATCAAACCCCAAAATATACTTTTGGATGAACATTTCAATGCGAAGCTCGTTGATTTTGGGTTGTTGAAGCTAATTGATAAGGGCCAAAGCCATGTCATGATGACCATGCGAGGAACACTAGGTTACCTTGTTCCAGAGTAGTTAAGCTCCGTTATCATGGAAAAGGTAGACGTGTACCGTTTCGACATAGTCATGTTAGAAGTCCTATGTGGGAGGAAAAATGTGGACCGCTCTTTGCCGAGTGATGAAGCACATATGTTGACCCTTTTCAAGGGCAGAGCATAAACAACTACTGGAGATGGTTGACAAGTTTAGTGGTGACATGCAACTACGGGTGCACATGGCAATGTTTCTATTCCGGGGAATTATTTCTTTTTAGAAATAGTTTTTTTTTTTTTAAAAATTTCTACTCCGGGAACAATTCCTGAGTAAAATAGGGTGTTTTGTAATTATACAAAATTTCTATTCTTGGAATAGAAAAAAAAAATAGAAATGCGTTTGGTAAAAATTTATAAATTTTTGTATTTATTTATTTTTTTTCTTAATCACGGACCGCCGACTGACGCTTGTTGCCGCATGACCGTTGCACGAACGTCACATGATCGTCGCACGACCGTTGCACGAACGTCGCACAATCATCGCACGATCGCTGCACGAACGTCACACGATCATCGCACGACCGCTGCACAAACGTCCCTTGCTGCCGCACGATCGCTGCACGAATGTCGCACATGCCGCACGTCGTTGCACGAACGTCCCACGATCGTCGCACGATCGTCGCACGAATGTCGCACAATCGTCACACGATCGTCGCACGATTGTCGCATGATCGTTGCATGACCACCGACTGTTGCCGTTGATTGCCGCTGCAGGATTGCCACCCACAGCTCACCGGCCACGGGAGGGGGTGGCGGCTGGTGGGTTGTGGGCGGCGGCCGATGGGTTACAGGTGGCAGCGACTGTCGCCGGCGGTCGGCTACGAACGACGGCCGCGGGCAGCAGGAGGTGGCCGACGGTTGGCAAGCGGCTGGCGGTGGTCACAACAAGAAAGAAGAACAAAAGAAAAATAGAAAAGAAAAAAAAAACTTATTTCTAGAAATTGTTCCCGAGAATAAGAAGCTACTTTTTTGTTTTTTTTTGTTTTTTGTTTCTGTTCCAAATCTATTCCCAGCAAGTTTTCTATTCCGAAGAATAGAAAAATAAGTTGGTGTTACCAAACAGATTTTTTTTTTTTTGTTCCGGGGAACAAAAGAACATAAATCGGGAGAAATAGAAATGTTACCATGCAGGCCCTACACGGCCAAGAAGCTAACGTGATGATGAAAATTGCAGCATGGTGTTTTTGTAATGACCCATGACCCGGGCCTCACTGTATAATATTGTCCGCTTTGGACATTGAGTCCTCACGGACTTAAAATGCGTTATACAAATTAAAGGGACCTAAGCTTTTATAAACTAGCCCAAGACTCTCCGCCTAAGTGATGTGGGACTAGACACTCTCCACCCCTTAAGAGCACAGCGTTGTTGTGGCCCCCACACGTGGTCGGGAATCGGCTTTGATACCATTTGTAACGACCTAGGCCCCATTGTGTAATATTGTCCGCTTTGGACACTGAGTCCTCACGGCTTTAAAATGCGTCACACAGGTTAAAGGGACCCAGGCCTTTATAAACTAGCCTATGACTCCCCCTAAGTGATGTGGGACTGGAGAGGACCTCTCCCATTCCTTGGGCTGTCACAGTGTTTGCAAGATGATGTTAGCATGAGGCCCCCATGTCGCAAGTGGTTAAATGCTTGGAGGGCTCAGCTAATATAGAAGATGACTTGAGATGCAGCTTCTCAGTTCCTTCCGGTCACAGCAATCATAGTGTTGATGATGCTATTTGCTATTGCCCTCACAATTATCAGTCCTAGGTGAACAAAACCAACTTCGAGCATAAACTCCAAGGCTTAGATGGGTTGACTTCTTTTGGCGTTTCTGCCATGTAAGTTTTTTGTCTCGTAGTCGTGCTTATGATCAAATAATTTAAATGAATTTCTTAGTCGCTTGTCATTTTCGTTTAATTGGCTGAAAAGTCATGGTACAAATAAGGATTCCAACCATAAATCAGTTTCCAATAGACGATGCTCAATTCCATCACTCTTTCTCGTTGCGATCCAAACACAGAATTGACATCAAGGAAACCTTTCTTGTACGATACCTTTTGCAAATCACCATACTGTTTCTTGTTGTCAAGATTATGGTATCTGATTTTTCTCTTTTCCAAACAAAGCAGCAGGTCGACACACAAAGCAATGTGTCCTTTTTGAAGTGTTTCTAGGCCTCATTCATATAAAAAATAGCAAGCTTTTCTATACCGACCCAGGTAAACTTAACACATTGTCGAAAAAGCAAAACGTTCCTCTTAAAGAAAGAAAGATCCTCTCTCTAATCAAGATGTGTCACGCATCAGATGTGCCCATTAACGTTTTGGACACCGTAATTTGAGTAAGAAGAAGTCTGACATGGATGGATCTGAAACTGTTTATAAAATGGGTTGCTTGTAAAAATTGCTCCAACACCCAACTTCAGAGATGTACCACGATAATAATTTAAATTCCAGAACAGAAATAGGTAAATTTGGCAAGAATGGTGTATGTAAGTTTCGCCAAAGGTAGGGATTTTCCAGTGGGAAAATCTACATTGTTTGACTATAAGAAAAGGACTATGGCCAACATACAAGGCCAACTTCAGAGAAGTCCGTTGAGTTAAGAAAAATGCCTTACTGAGGAAGCCGTGACGTCGGTGAAGTTGCTGACGACTCTAACTTATGCCACAAGCTTGCGAGAGTTGACGTGCGACATGGCTGGGCAGAGATTGAATCCAATTCTTCCTCCTGCTCTTTCCCTTTTTTCCCCAAAGAAACTAGAAAGAACAGATTATTTACTTCATATTGGCTGCATCTTCTTTATCTTCAAAGCACCAGCTACAATAGAGGAAGAAAAAAAGCAGAGCATCAAATTGGCGGAGGCCGACAGAATCACTTCGCTCTTTCGAACCAGACACAGACATAAAGTTGACAGTGGCAATAGCAAATACCACGTACATATTCCCTCGAGCTTATATCAATCGCATTTGGACACGGCTTCGAACGCCAAAGCTATAAAATTCAAGACGGCAAATGCGAAGTAAGCAACCAAAGCATTGTCGGAATAGGCCGTGAATGACGGTCACTGGACGCCATGAGCGGCAGGGCAAGTAATATCGCTCCAGTGCTGGACGATGAGACATCTCCGTGGGCCTACTTCTTCAATGTTGCTCCTCCGAGTCCAACTGTGCTTCCACGTGCTGTTTCGTACCGAAAGTCTCCACCCGCAAGTACAAGACTGTGGGATATATTGCTTGGGGCGCGTAGAGTGATTTGAAACCACACACAACGACTGTTTGATTTAATGCCTGAGAGACGCTCGAAAATGAGTAAAACGAGTACGCTGGTGTGCTGAAATATGCTGAGGCAACCACGGACGATATGATTAGCATGGTGTTTGCAAGATGATTTTTGTAAGAGTTCTTCCGTGTCTGCAGGTGTTAAATGCTTGGTGGGATTAGTTAGTACAGACAGTTGAAGTTATTGCTTCTCAGTTCCTCCCGGTCAAAGCAAGCAAATTGTTGATGAAGTTACTCAGCCATCTGCCTTGCAATTATCAAGTCCTAGGTGATGAAAACTAGTTTCTAACATAAGCTCTGAGACTTCAATGGAGAGACATCTTCTCAGTTTGTTCAGATCATGGCAATCACATTATCAATCAATTTACCGAGCAAGCCTGGCTATCATCCGGTCCAGGGTGAATAGAAGTTGTTGTGCTTATAATCTCCAATACGTCAATTCATTAAGAGCTCTCATTGCATTATTAAACTTTCAGTATTGAGTCTTCCTGTCTGATTGCAATATGAATGGGGTAAACAAGTTCCATTATTAAATTTTAAGTATGGGGTTCGACTTCCATACTTTGTAAAAATATAGAACAAAAGTCTAAGAGTAAGTCAAGAGTTAAAGTAAGAGAGGCCATAAACAAAAAAAGAAACTCATATCGCTGTTAAATGGGTTAGTTATATTAAATAAATGGACTGTAAATGGGTTTATGCATAATATGGGTGTTAAATGGGTCATAAGTGGGTCATAAACGAGTTTACAACTTACTTAGACTCAACTTATATTTATGACTTTTTCTTTATTCTTTCTTGTCCTCACTCAATCTAGTGCTCGCTTACTCTATACTTTCACCTTAGTTTGAGAATGAGTTCTCGTCGATTATGTTAAATCTAGAAGTATTTTAATAATATGACTTGGGTTGAGTATGTGTTACTAGATTTGGATTATATAGAAATGGGTCCAAATGGGTTAAATGGGTTTGGATAGGATCCTGTTTGACCTGACCTAACCCACTTATTTAATGGGTTTACATTTCATTGATAGAGGACGGATTTGCTATTGTTCTTCACAAAAAATAAAATAAAATCAGGGACGGAATTAAATAGTCAGCCTAGTTAACAAACTTAAGAATAATTTATGAAATTTCTATTGCAAGGTTTAAGCCGTTTAGATTAGAGAAGACATATCTAATAAGATGTCATGCTTTGTTGACCAATTGATGAAAGATGAAAACCATATGAATTAACAAATCACGCGGTGATGTTGTAATACTCAATTTGCAACGTCAAGGGAATAAGATAAGAGAGCGTTGCGCATGTTGCAGCCTTTTCGTGGTTCACAATAAAAATGGTTCAATTTGAAGGTTTGAAGATTGGCTTTTGTTCTCATTACTTACTTCTAGGAGGATTGACTCCACGAATAAAATTGTTGGGAGAAGAACAACGCGAGTGCTATAACTTTTATACGGCGCTCACTTGAGTGTTATGATTTTTTTTTCGCTCATTTAAGTGTCATATCGAAGTAAAATTGATCATTTATGTACCATGTGTGACAAATCATCTAATTTGACGTGAAATTTTGTAATTTTTTTGTAATTTTTATTGTTTTGAACTTTGTTTTTATTTTTTCTTTCGAGGCTGATTAGGGTGAGGACCGCCTCAACCTCAATTGCGAAGGCCTTGGGTGAGGCCCCGATGGCCCTCACTAAGTTTGGATAGTTGCGGGCGAAGTTGCCTTGCCTAGATCTTGCGAGGGCCTATGCGGCCTTGCCTGCGATGAGCGAAGCTCTTGCAGATCATGGTCCTCACCCTTGAGCTTGGTAGCGAAGCCCCTCACCAAAGATGGATGAGGCAGCTTCACCCATGACCACCTAGACCTAGCAAGGGCACCCTTGGCCTTCGCGGCCAAGGGTGAGGCCCTCGGTAAGGGGCGGGCAAGTGCTACCGGTGACTCTTGCCGATCCTAAAAAAGGTCAAAAAAAAAAAAAAAAAGAAAAAGAAAAAGAAAAATTTAAAAAATTTAAAAAATTTATCCACATTAGTGTTGATAGTCACATGGGACGACCAGCGTCCACATTGAATTTTCCAATGAGGCTAATCGACAATGATCCTCAAGTGATCGATTTATTAAATTTACGATATTTAATTGATCAAAATAAATTATGATACTCAAATGAGTGCCATATAAAAATTGCGTCATTTGCAGCGTTCTTACGTCAAATTGTTGGAAATCTCACGCGCTAATACCCCACCATGTCCATTGTCAATTCTCGTGCATGGGGATGCCTTCCACTTTTTTGACATGAGGGAACGTGCATTTTATTGTTGACTGTTTTAGGCCTTTGTTTATTAAGAAATAAATCAAGAAAAAAAGTTAATAATTTTGATAGACTTAATTTCTCTTGCATCATGTATACTCAATATTTGAAAATTAAACTAGTTCGAACTGAATATGCATAATAAGCACTTATTAACATGAGAATCACCGGATTACATGAGAGGAGAAATTTATCACTCAATTCATTTTGTATTTGCTTAATTTTACTATCTTTTTAGTGATTGTTTTCACCCATTGATGTTTATATAACTATCATGGGGGTGCGTTTGATTTGGTCTATGATTATGCTTTCGACATATTTTACCCAAAAGTCTTGAGGTTGGTATAACGAGGAAAGAAAATGCTTGTATGTGTGGAATAGACACAAGGCACGAATATGATCTTTCCATTTTATATTTGGGCAATCTGTTTGGGTTTGAACTCATAATTTACTTCATCTAGAGTACTTCATAGACTTAGAGTAATCCGTTTAAACTAAGCTTTTCGACATTAAAAAATGTGTTATTTCGTACAAAACGAGTTTTTCTTACTCTATCAGCACGTTCAGTTGATTAGAAGATGGTCTGGGTTTTTTTTGTCCAAATTAGGATCACTGGCCACCTTTTAACTTTTGTCAAAAAAAGGTTATCATAAAGGTAGTGCTGGTCTTAAGCTAAGAGTCGATGGAACAATGGACCCGATTAAGACTTCCAATGATTTTTAATTTGCAAACACATGATGTTGTTGAAGGGAAATGGAAAAGAATTCTGACTTTTTAAATTGGAAAAAAAAATCAAAAACTCCAAATTATACTTACTGTTATAAGATTACTCTAAACTTTTTTTATGTCACTAAAAACCTCAAAGTTGTATCCAAATAACATGTTTACTCTCTATTAGGTTTAGTTAAAAATTGCCGTTAAAAGGCTAAAGTGGTTTTGATGTGGGGCTAATGTGGTGCCAGACCAGCGGCACATAAAAAAAAGATTAAAACTAAAAACTAAAAAAGGAAAAAAAATTGAAAATTAATATTCATTGTCTCGCTCGACCAAAGCTCCTCCGCACTCGTTCATCCTTGCCCATTGTTGCTTGGACCTCCAGTGGCCTTTGTCGGCCATTGCTTGACCCCCGCCAAGTCTGGCCATAGCTTCGAGGTTGGATTTGTCTTTGAAGCTCGGAGGGATTAGTTAGTATAGATAGCTCAAGTCATAGCGTCCAGTCACAACAAGCAGATTGTTGACAAAAACTACTCGGCTATCAGCCTTGCAATTATCAGGGCCTAGGTGAAGAAGCTTAGTCTCCAGTATATAGCTCTGAAGCTTCTATGGAGAGACCCCTTTGATGCTGCTGAGCTTCTCACTTATGTTCAGATCACGGCGATCACATTGTCAATCAATTTTCCGAGCTAGCCTCGCAATCCTCAGGTCCTGGTGAACAGGACTTGGTTCTCCTATAAGCTCCTACACATAAATTTAAGAAAACCAATTTTAATAATGAAAAACTTAGCATAACAGGTAATGTAGATTAATTATGGACCCGCTCATCAATAGAGGACGGTCTTGCTATTTTTCTTTGTGAAAAAAAAATTAGGAATCGAAATAAATATAATCACTCATTTTATCTTTAGCAGTTATACCAAAATTAGAAATTTCAGAAGATATTATGAATCTTCTGTCTCAAACTGTTTAGATTGAGGGAAATATTTCTAAATAGATGTCAAATTTTCGTCAACCAATTTATAAAAGATGAAAACCATATAATTTAAGCAATCACTCGTTATGTCATATAACACAGGAGTTGCGCGGGGTTTAGCCTGACCGTAGACCGCAACGGAAGTAGTGCAATCTAATGAAGTATGAACAAAGAAAGAAGGTTTGACTTCGACAATAGAGTAGAGTTGTTGGAAAGATCACGCGGTAGACCCCACCACCATGCCGATTGTCTCATTTTTGCTTGATCTCACAATCTTTTTGACAATCGTGTTCATACATTGACCTTATATAATTAATATCAGAGCATGTTTGATTTGGAATATGATTTTGCTTTCAACATGTTTTACCCGAAAGTCTTGAGATCAGTATAATGATAAAAGAAAGTGCTTGTATGTGTGGAGTAAAGACACAGCACAAATGTAGTTTTCCAAATCCATATTTGGATAATCCATTTGGATCTGATTTCATGATTTACTTCGTCTATAGTATTTTATACACTCAGAGTTATTTGTCTGAAGTAAGCTTTTTCGTGTTTAGAAAAACGTATCGCTCACATGCAAAACAAGTTAGTTTTACCCTACCTACACGTTTGGCTGATTGGAAGATTGTCTAATTTATTATCAAAATCAGGATTCCACCGACCATCTTTGACTTTTGTCGCAAAGGTCATCTCATGGAGATTGAGCTGGCCTAAGGTAAATAGAAGGGTCGACGTAGTAAAGGAGCCGAACGAGACTTCCAATGATCTTTATTTTGGTAACAACTTAAAAAGAATTCTAATTTTTTTATTTATTTAACAAGCATTTTCTTTTATCATACTCAGTATTGCGCATTAATGTTGATAATGCAAATGATTTCAATGAAAGATAATATTATTGGTTGATTATTTTTATTTTAGGAGTATAAGAAATAGTTGATACTTATTTTCTCATAATTTAAGAAATTAGCTCAATCCTCCTATCCATAATTCTCTTTCAAATCCAACAAAATAAAATTCTCTCTATCCATTGTTACATATAGATTTTTCGAACAATATCTTATTACATCCTTAGGATTAACTTTATATGCATTTGAATTCATAAATTAACCAATGAATAATTTGTAAATAGAGTACTTACACTCTCCATTCAGCAAACTTCTTTTCATTTTATGTATTTATTTATTTATAAGTGCAAATAAGGAAGTAAGAGAGATTGTTCACGGGGAAGAAACCCCTTGCTTATGAAAGGCATCGTCATTCGCAGATCCCTAGTAATAGAGGCGTTCCTCCTTCTAGTTCCCACTCGAAACACCTGACTTTTACTTACACACAACTCAATGATCCTATCTCGTCGGATAATCCCTTCTTGCGTCCCCACTCCTTTTCCGAGCCTCCTCCTCCTCCACCTCTTTCTACTACTTCCGCCACTAACCATCGCCAAATTCTGGAATGGACCTTCATCGGTCAGTGTTCCCACCGTCTGGACCACCGGTAAACCTTATGACTTCAGTATAACCTATATGGATGTAGTTGTCGGTTTCAAGGTCGTGCTTTCCAGGCTAAATTTAGGACCAAGTTTCTTATGTGGCTTCATTTGCTATGATGGCGGTGGTTGCTATTTTCACTTGCTTATTTTTCAACCGACGCAAGACGTTGAAAACATCATACCACGGTCAGTTTGGTCCATTCGAAGCAAATCCAATCTTGACACTGCGGAAATGCGACTCACCCAGGAGGGCGATTTGGTTTTACTGGGTGCCGATAGAAAAAAATATTGGTCCACAAATACTGCCGGCAAGTCAATCGTAGGCTTAAACTTGACTGAGGTTGGAAATTTGGTGCTCTACGACAAATATGACACCATCATTTGGCAGTCTTTCGATCACCCTGCAGACGTAATTGTTCCTGGACAGGAGCTCCGTCCCGGCATGAAGCTAATAGCGACATCTACAGCGCTGGATGGGACAGCGCGGTTCCACACATTCACCACTGATGATCATACGGGCTTTGTCGCATCTGTAAGGGCAGGCTCTTCTCTCCTAATTTACTACAAAACGAGAAATGTAAGCAGAATGAAGAGCGACAATGGACAGGTTGCAGCACTTTACAAGAATGGATCCTTCGGTGAGTTTGAATTTCCCCCAACGTCATTGCCTCAGTTCATCCGTCTGGCGGGTTGTGGGCATCTAAAGAATTTTGTTTACGAGAACTCCAAAATTTGGAAGCCGACGGATCTTCTTGAGGATGAAGTTCATGCTTGTGCTTATCCATTCGTGTGTGGAAGTTATGGCATTTGTTCACATGGCCCTCAATGTGTGTGTCCCAAGGAGACAGAGCAAATTGAAGAGAGGGAACCATCTCACGGCTGCAATCGCAGCTCACCGATCTCTTGTGATTCACTCAATAACACTTTCAAAGCAGTTGAGAAGGTGACCTTCTTTGCTTTGGAGAACAATTATATGAGTGCAAACATCTCAAACACAACTGCAGAGAGTTGCAAGGAAGCGTGTTTTAGGAAAGGGTGTTCATGCACAATGGCACTATTTCATAACCAAAGCATTTTCTCCGGTGGAGACTGCTATTTATTATCAGATTCATTTTCCCTCATGGACGACTCTTTCGGGATCCATTCCACCCTAGCCTTTATCAAAGTCAACAATAGTTCAAACATGCCATTATCAACCTTTCCAAGAAAAAGAAGGGGACGAGCAGTTTTACTACTAGGGATCACTTCTGTTGCAGTTTTGATGATATCAGTAAGCCTATTTGGGTTGTTTATTCAAAGTAAAGTGAGAAAAAATGAGGTTGAGGATGATGACCCAAACTTACCGAGGCTTCAGATAACTAGATTCTGTTATGAGGACCTAAAGGCCATGACGGGTGATTTCACCATCAAGCTAGGGGAAGGAGGATTTGGCTCAGTGTTTCTAGGAACTTTACCCAGCGGCATTAGGATTGCAGTCAAGCGCCTTGATGGTTTTGGTCAAATGAATAAGTCTTTCTTGGCCGAGGCCGGAACCATTGGCACTATCCATCATGTCAATCTGGTAAAACTACTTGGATTTTGTGCTGAAAAATCATTTCGGCTTTTAGTCTATGAGTACATGTGCAATGGTTCTCTTGATAAGTGGATTTTCCATAAAGACCAAGAGTTTAACATCTGTTGGCAAGTGAGGAGAAAGATTATTATTGACATTGCCAAGGGACTAGCCTATCTCCATGAGGAATGCCATCAAAAAATAATTCATTTAGACGTCAAACCCCAAAATATACTGCTAGATGAACATTTCAATGGAAAGCTTGCTGATTTTGGGTTGTCAAAGTTAATTGAGAAGGACCAAAGCCATGTCATGACGACCATGCGAGGAACACCGGGTTATCTTGCTCCAGAGTGGCTAAGCTTTGTAATCACGGAAAAGGTAGATGTGTACAGTTTTGGTATTGTGATGTTAGAAGTCCTATGTGGAAGGAAAAATGTGGATCGCTGTATGCCGAGTGATGAAGTGCATATGCTGACCCTTTTCAAGTGCAAAGCAGAGCAAAAACAACTACTGGAAATGGTTGATAAGTCCAATGGTGACATGCAACTACACAGCCAAGAAGCTGTCCAGATGATGAAAATCGCAGCATGGTGTTTGCAAGATGATAGTAGCAAGAGGCCCCCCATGTCGCAAGTGGTTAAATGCTTGGAGGGCTCAGTTGATATAGAAGATGGCTTGAGGTACAGCTTCTCAGTTCCTTCTGGTCACGAGGATCACGGTGTTGATGATGCTACTCGGCTACTGCCCTCCCAATTGTCAGGTCCTAGGTGAACAAAACCAGCTTCGGACATAAACTTTGATGCTTAGATGGGGTGACTTCTCTTGGCGTTTCGGCCATATAAATTTTTTGTCCCGTAGTCGTACTTTTTAATGAAATTCTAAGTCGCTTGTCATTTTCGTTTAATTGGTTGAAAGGTCATGGTACAAATGAAGATTCCAACCACAAATCAGTTTGCAGTAGATAATCCTCAATTCCATCACTCTTTCTCGTTGCAATCCAAACGCAGAATGGACATCAAGGAAACCTTTCTCGTAAGATTCCTTTTGTAAATCACCATACTCTTTCTTGCTGTCATGACTACGGCATATGATTTTTCTCGTTTCCAAACAGAGGAGCAAGTTGACACACAATGCACTTTGTCCTGTTTAAACGCAAAAGTTATAAAATATCACGACCGCAAATGCAAAGTGAGCAACCAAAGCATTGTCGGAATCGGCCGGTAACAACAGTGGGCAGACGCCATGAGCGGCAGGGCAAGCAATAGCGTTCCAGAGCCGGACGATGAGTCGCCTCCATGGGTCTACTTCTTTGATGTTGCTTCTCCGAGTCCGACTGTGCTTCCACGTGCTGTTTGGTACCGAACATCTCCACCTGTAAGAACAAGACTAGGGGATATATTGGTTGGGGCACGTAGAATGATTTGAAACGACACACAACGAGCGTTTGATTTAATGCCTGAGAGACGGTCGAAGGTGAGTAAAACCACTGCGCTAGTGTGCAGAAATGAGCAGGGGCAGCCACGGATGATATGATTAGCATGGTGTCCGCAAGATGATTTTAGTAAGAGGCCTTCCATGTCTGTAGGTGTTAAATGCTTGGAGGGATTAGTTAGTGATGGATTTATTAGATGGGCTTAAGGCCCATCCGCTCAAGTTGGGCCCAAAAGGGCCCGGCCCACGGGAATAAGACCCGTGGATGGGGGAAGGTATAAAAGGGGGAGAGAGAGAGAGAAGACACCCTTTGGCACAATTCCAACGTACGTTCTCTCTCTCTCTCCCTCCAAAAAGAAAACGAACGCAAACGGCGATTTCTTCTTCCCTTTCAAGGCAAATTGACATCATCAGATCAGAATTTTTCCTCGGTCTTCAGCATTGGTGTCTAATCTGTGGCTAACAAGGTACGCTCGAATCCGTGGTGTACTTTACGATCGGTGATACGTGTTATTCCCGGGCTTCGTCTTCCGCATTGATTTAGGGGTTCGATTTAGTGTCGAATCCGTGTTTCGGGATCCGTTATTCCCAACATTGGTATCGAGCCCTAGTTCACGTTTTCCCGATCAATTTGATGTTTTTTGATTGAATTTTCGCAAAAATTCTCGGCCGTACGGATCGGGCGTGAAATCCCGACACCCGAGCACGTACGTCGTTTTTTCGAGTTTCCGTAAGTCTGAATAAAAATCTGAAGGCATATGAAGAAATGCGACGTCGAGACGAGTTCGGGGGACAGTCGTACGCCGCCGGAGACGCGCACGCGCCCACACGCGCGGACGGAAGGCGCGCGCGTGGGCGCGACGCGCCGGAAGCGGCCCAGCCGCCCGCCAAAGCACGTGCGCCACACGCGCCGGTCGGCGAACCGGCACGCGCCGGTCCGCGGACCGACGCGTGCCGCGTCACGAGATGACGTCATCGTGACGTCATCCAACGGCCTTGAACCGTTCGGATGACGTCACCGATGACGTCATCGGCGACGACGTTCGCCCGGGCGGTAACCGGCCGACGCCCGACCCGATCGGCGACCCGACCCGACCCGCGGACGCGGGCATGCGCGTGGCACGTGCCGCCGACATCGCGTGACGTCGGCCCCGCACGCGCGAGGCACGTGCGGTCGGTCCGCGCGAGCGGTCCAAGCCGGACCCGGCCGGCTGTCCCGGTCCGACCGGTTCGACCGTCGCGACCGGTCCGACCGGTTCGACCGTCGCGACCGGTCCGACCCGCGCGCCCGTTGACCCGACCCGTTGACCGTTGACCGTTGACCGACCGTTGACCGTTGACTGACCGTTGACCGACCGTTGACCGTTGACCCGAAAAAAAAAAAAAAAAAAGGAATTTGTTTCTTTTTCAGTCATGCCTATATGGATTATAAGTGATCCAATTTTAGTTCTGCATTTGTTGCAGGAACTATAATGAGTTATGCACGATAGATCTTGCTCGAGAAGGGACGAGGGAAATGCAAGACTTAAAAGGCGATGTCGATTTAGCTAATTATCGGTGGCATGACGGTGATTTAGTATCACATGTGGTCAGGGTCAATCGGATGATACAGGAAATCATCCGGAATGGTTATCTTATCGGACTTTGAGAAGGTGCCGGCTTTGATAAACACTCTTCCACCCGAATGGCAAGCAGTGTTTGATCGGTATGGGAGGTCAACGTGGTCCCGGATTATAGAAAGCTAGTGGAAGCTTTTGTAAGAGAGTACTATCGGATTGAGTTGGCCAAAACTTCAACCCTTAGATTGAGCGCCACATGGCGCCGAGTGAATGCGCCTTGGTGGCGACATGAAAGCTCTCCAAAAGTTTTTCCATGGTTGGCAAATGTGCCTTCAAATTTCTCAGATGCTTTGACTGATAGATTAGAAGGGACATTCCCTATTTATTTCTTTGATTAATTATGTAATGTTTACTACCTGATTGTTGTTGATGTAACAACTGATATGTTAGTCGTATCATGTGAAAGCATTGTTATTTTATTGGATATTAGATTTTATTTGCTTTTCGTTATTCTTTGTTCTTTGTGGGTAATTAGCTATGGGTAGTTTTAGAAGCTTTTGTAGCTTCATAGAATTGATTTTGCATAAGACAATTATATTAATAATAATTTTGAGTTAGGATTTTTGGAGGATGATTGGAAACATAGTGACCTTTTGATTCGAAGCCTTACTTGAAATTATTTATTAATATGATGGGTCTATGCAAATAGGGATGCATAAATGATAGGCATTAATTATTCGTACATGTATATGTCGATGTGTTGAACGATGGTTCAAAGAACTAAGAACGTGATTGCCGATATGAACGGTAACAATTGTGAAATATTGAATAAGAAGATTCAATATGTCTTTGGAAAAGCAAGAAGCACTAGAAGCTCTTGACCATGTTATGGAAGATCTTAAGGATGCCATGCGCCACCTTGAGCTAGTAGAGGACCGCCTAACGGCATTTGAGCCGAAAACGGACATTTGCAATGCCGGTTCTAGCTCGAAAGGGCTCGTGCTCTAAGCGCAAACGTATTGATTCGTTCAATATGTGGGAATGCAAAGGATCAAGTCCTTATTGCAAGAAATCAAGAGTTAACCAACATAAGAGAGGAAAACGTCCTTAAGTGAAGAAAATGTCAAGGGTGAAATGTTACAATTGTGACAAGAGAGGTCACTATGCTTGCAACTGTTGTGAGCCAAAAAAAGGTCAACACCTCTTGTACATTTGAGAACTTTGCTTATGTGTTAAGTTCAATATTATTGGCTGAATCCAATCCTTTGTGGACTGTGGATTCAGAAGCGACAGACCATAGAGGGAAGGATAGAGAATCCTTCGTGGAATTCCGACGAGTACCAACTGGAACTGAGTGGATCCATATGAGAAACAACTCTAGAGCTGAAGTTATAGGGATTGACACCTGCCAATTGAACATGAGTGGTGGATGCACCTTTGATGTTCTATATGCTCTGGAGATTCGTCGAAATTAAGTGTCTGTCTTACCGTTGGTTAAACTTGGTTTTAGTGTGAACTTCCATAATAGAAGTGTAGATTTGTATTTGGATACAAACTACTATGGTTGTAATTATTTTCTGGATGGTTTTATTGTACTAGATGTTGACTATGGTGATGTCAATATTTGTTATTCCCTTGTTTCATGTCTTCTACTTTATATGACAATGATGTGATTGTGTGGCATGCTAGACTTAGTCATATGGGCCAACAACGTATGAATAGACTAGCCAAATGAGGGCTTGTTGGGCAATATTGAAAAAGTCGATTTGTCCATATGTGAACATTGCCTAATAGGGAAAACGACAAGGAAACCATTTAGAAAAGGATAAATGAGCTGAATTTTCTCTGCATTTAATCCATTTGGACGTCTGTGGTTCAATGAATGTGAGAGGAAGGCAATGGGCTGTTTATTTCATCACTTTTTATAAATGATTATACTCGAGTCGGATATGTCTATTTGATTTCTCATGAATCTGAAGCATAAGTTGTTTCAGAAGGTTTATGAACCTGGCAGAAAATCAATTAGACAAGAAAATAAAGGTATTTAGATCCGATCGAGGTTGAGAATTTTTTATCTGATAAGTTCAGAAAATTATGTGATGAAAAAGGAATATAAAGATAGTTGTCTATTCCATATACTCCTCAACAAAATGGTGTTGTAGAGAGAATAAACAGAACCCTATTGGAATGGTTAGGTCCAAGATGGCGCATGCTAACTTACCTATCACTCTTTGGAGTGATGCGTTGTTAACTGCCGCCTATATACTTAATCAGGTGCCTTCCAAATCAATTATTTCCACTTCATATGAGTTATGGACAGTTAGAAAACCGGACTTAAGTTTTCTTAAGCTATGGGGTTGTGCTGCCTATATTCATGAGTCCTCTCACAAGTTTGGGAAATTGGGTCCCAAAGGAAATAAGAGTATTTTCATGAGATACTCCGAACACTCGAAAGGGTATGTGTTCATAGGTGAGCGGGGAAAGTGGGAGTATAACTGAATTTGAATCACGAGATGTCACATTCTTAGTAGATGAATTTCCTAAGAAGGGCAAAATAAGGGAAGACTACTCCCTATTTGAAACCTTGGATCAAGATAATGATGTCGGTGGAGTTCGTCCAAGTGGGAGTAATATGAGATGTGATGAATTGAATTCAACTCATTCTCAATTGCAACCACCTGATGTGACAACATCATCATTACCTAATCCAAGTGGGAGCATGATGGGGAATGATGTGCTAAGTGTACAATCTCCCATACGGTGAACAAGTCGCCAAAGTATTCCCCGTCAATGTTTTGACATTGAAAGGGAAACTTTTATGGTTTCTCCACAAGATGAGGATGAGCCAAGAAATATTAATAAGGCTCTAAATTGCCCTAATAAGGAAAAATGGATTCATGCAATGAAAGAGGAAATGGAGTTAGTGAAGTCAAACCATGTTTGGGAACCGGTTGATTTTCCAAAAGGACGCAGAGCTATTGGGAACAACTGGGTTCTCAAAATAAAGCGAAAGGCTGATGGCTCGATAGAAAGGCATAAGGCTCGCCTTGTGGCGAAGGGGTATAATCAACAGGAAGAAATTGATTATGAAGATAATTACAGGAGATTTACCTCGATTCGCATTATTCTGGCAATAATGGCAAGAATGGATCTTGAGTTACATCAAATGGATGTAAAGACTGCTGGTTTCATAGTGAAAGGCCAAGAAGAAAAGGTATGTCGACTTTGGGGGTCGATATATGGCCTTAAGCAGTCGTCAAGATAATGATATATACGTTTTCATAATGCCATAATGGCATATGACTTTACAATGATAGATGATGATCATTGTGTATGTATCAAAATATCCAATGATCAATTTGTGATCATATCATTATATGTTGATGATATACTGATTGCCAGAAGTAATATGGAGTTTGTCAACACTGTCAAAAGTTGGTTGTCTTCCAATTTTGAGATGAAGGACATGGGTGATGTTGTATATATTCTTGGAGTTAAGATTTCAAGATTGTAAACCCATAGACACTCCTATTGCAAAAGGTGAAGGATTGAGCCATAGACTGTGTCCAAGGACTCCACAAGAGAAGGAACAAATAAAACATGTTCCTTATGCTAGTGCTGTTGGAAGCTCGATGTACGCTATGATGTGTACAAGACCTGACATATGTTTTTTGTAGTTGGAATGGTGAGTAGATACCAATCCAACCCAGGTCAAGCACAATGGAAAGCCGTTAAGAGAATACTGAGGTATCTAAAGGGGACTCGCGATTATACGATGAGTTATAAATGAAAGGATCTGCGACTCTAAGGCTATCCCGATTCGATTGGGGAGGAGATTTAAATGAAAGGAAATCTACCTCTAGCTTTGTTTTCTTACCGAATAATGGCGCCATATGTTGGAGCAGTAAGAAACAAACGTGTATAGCCTTGTCCACGATGGAAGTTGAGTTCGTGGCATTATCAGCGGTAGTATAAGAAGATGTTTGGCTTTAGAGATTTTTGGATCATTTAGGTGTTATTGAAAGTGCTGCGGATTCATTGTTGATTAACTGTGATTGCCAAGCAGCAAAAGTGTACACCAAAGATCCAAAATATCATGGCAAGACCAAACCCATAGATACCAAGTATAATTTTGTCAAGGATATGATTGCACGAAAAGATGTGAACTAAGAGTACATACTACGCATAGAATGGTAGCAGATCCTATGACAAAGCCAATACCTAGATATGTGTTTTGTGGCCATGTGAAATCTAGGATTGCGTAGAGGCTGATGTACTGAATATTGTAATTTCCCTAAGTGTTCACAATTTGATGAATTTGTGTTTTCATCATTAATGCCTATGAATCTTTGTTTGATCTTTATGCATCTTAATGCTCGGTGCATTATTTTAAGTTGAGAAGTATGTCGACGAGATATTAGATTAGCCCACTCACACGGGTAATCGCCCGTTTCTTGTGTGATAAATAGAGATGAGACTGTTTTTAAGCTTATTATCTAGGAGATAATCGAGAGCTCAAGCTTAAAACATGTATGTCGCCTTAACTAAGTGTTAAGATGAGGATATAATACTTTTTGTGTCCGAAAGTAAAATACCCCACATATTTTACCTTATCCGTCTAAGACGCGCAGGATGTGAGTTCGATGAATTTTGTGAATGAGTAGATACGTGAACTCAAGTTAGACATTGGGTATGTCCGAACTATCATCCGTACGGTATTGAAAGTGTAGACATACGCTCCATGGGAAAGGAGTTAATACCGTAATACGTATTTCATACTACGTATGCATGAGACGACCAATAAGAGTGACAAAAGTTTGATCCCAACTTTTATGTCGTGTGAGACTCTTGAGGACAAGAGAGTTCCTCAATTTTTTTGTCCCCTCATGACTCTTACTTATTCTCAAGATTTCTATTTAGTGTTTGCTATCTTAGGATGTTGCCAATGGTCATGAGTGATTCGATCTAATGGGGCATTTCTAGAAAAGCAAGCTGGACTGAAATTGAGAGTTTGAAGGAAAAGAGGAAGATCGATTTTGGAGAATCACATTGTAGTTTTGTATTCACCGGTTAACCAATTATGACTGTCTTTGTGATAATCATAATTGTGAATACAATATATATATATCATTGTTTTTAAAAGAGATCAAGAGAGATATAAATGTGATCGATCGATCTAGGGTACTGCATACTAAATCTACTCGGAGTGTGATGCCCATTATGAGCTGCTATATATTCCTAACAGATGTATGGCAACGAGCTCTCAAAGTATGTTGGTCGCACGGATTATTCACCGGTATGAATGTTGAAGAGAGGAAAAGAGGATTACATTCGGCCCATCATGTTAAGTGAGAGTCTATGCTTTGGATTTTTCCGATGGGGATGAGTAGGGCTCCGTCCGCCCATGTTGGTTTTGCACCACCATGTGCGAGTGGGAGATGATGGATTTATTAGATGGGCTTAAGGCCCATCCGCTCAAGTTGGGCCCAAAAGGGCCCGGCCCACGGGAATAAGGCCCGTGGATGGGGGAAGGTATAAAAGGGAGGAGAGAGAGAGAGAAGACACCCTTTGGCACAATTCCAACGTACGTTCTCTCTCTCTCTCCCTCCAAAAAGAAAACGAACGCAAACGGCGATTTCTTCTTCCCTTTCAAGGCAAATTGACATCATCGGATCAGAATTTTTCCTCGGTCTTCAGCATTGGTGTCTAATCTGTGGCTAACAAGGTACGCTCGAATCCGTGGTGTGCTTTACGATCGGTGATACGTGTTATTCCCGGGCTTCGTCTTCCGCATTGATTTAGGGGTTCGATTTAGTGTCGAATCCGTGTTTCGGGGATCCGTTATTCCCAACAGTTAGTACAGATAGCTCAAGTCATGGCTTCTCAGTTCCTTCGGTCACAGCAAGCAAATTGTTGACGAGGTTACTCAGCTATCAACCTTGCAATTATCGAGTGAGCCAGGCAATCATCAGGTTACATAGGTTTAATTGTTGACGAGGTTACATAGGTTTAATGGTTACAACATCTTTTAGATCATGGCGATCCCGTTGTCAATCAATTTACCGAGTGAGCCAGGCAATCATCAGGTCCTCGGTGAACAGAACTTGTTTCGCTTATAAGCTCCTACGTATCAATTATTTAAGAGCTCTCATTGCATTATTAAACTTTCATTATCGAGTCTTCTTGTTTGATTACTATATGAATGGGGTAAACGAGTTTCATTTCCGAACATAGGAGCTGACATAATCTCAAAGGACAAGAGGATGAGGAATGATGGTGAAAGGAACAATTTCTTTTTATGCTTTGCATTGTATCGTGTTGCAACCTAACCCCTCTCGTGGGGAGTGAGAGTTTGTTAGGTCTAGAGGTATTGTCAACTTCAGCTCAATTGTCTTTCATTGACTCGGGGTCTCCTAAGTCCATACCATGCATGACATCAAGTGCTCAAATTTTTTATCAATTAAACCTATGTAAATTTTGACTAAGGAGTCGCCATTAGTCGTTTTGGGATTTGCTAGAAACCTAATAAGATATAGGAGGATACTTACTATTTATGCAATTATAGATTTTAGACTCCGGATCTCGATTATGTTAGCTCTAAGGCTAACGCCTTTGGTACCTAACCTAATAATGTGCTAACTAACATCAGCTTGTCAAGAAAAATATGAAGTTTGTTGTAACCATTCTAAAATAAGGAAATAGCATCAAAATATTGAAAAGTGCTGTCAATTATAATGATAATAGAAAATATGCAAGCATCTTAATTTGTCCCTAAAAAAGAAGGCAAGACAAAGTAAAACAATAATCCCTATTATAAAGCCTAAACGCTTATCCAAACCCAATTTTAGGTTTTAGTTCTTTAAAGGGTTTTCCAATTTTTCTAAAATTTTCTGATTTTTTTATTGATTTTCGAATTTTCTAAATTTTTTTGTTATTTCATCAAGTTTTAAAACTTTTTTTTTATCATTTTCTGAATTTTTAATTTTTTAAAAATTTGGAATTTTTTTATTTTTTAATATTTATTTATTTATGGTTAATAAAAAAGGGGTTCGGACCGGGTCAAGAGACCTGACCCAACTAAACCGACCCGAACCCTTTGGATCGGGTTGGACTAAAAACATTAACCCTAAAAGCCTGCTCCGAATTAATTATAAAAGCCCATAAACTTTTTTTAATTTTAACTCTTCTTTCGGCCCACTTTTTCAAATGAGCCCAGCCCACAACAGAACATCCCCTAACCTTTCGATTTTTATACAGTTTCTTTTCTTTTTATCCTTTTTCTTAATTTTCTTTTAATTCTTTTTTCTTTTTTTTTTTTTTTTTTTTTGGGTCCATTTCCATTTTGTCTTATTCCCCTTCATCCCCTACCTCTCGCCTCCTTCCCCTCTCTTCACGCCGAACCAGCGAACGTCTCCCTCCACGTCTGCAACTCCTATTTCCAGAAATTAACACTCTCGACGCCAACACTTCTTTAGCCGCCGACTAACATTCTGCGCCGGACGTCGATAACGGACGTCCGGCGACAACGCCAGATCTGGCCCGCTCGGCCGGGAAACCACTCATCGCCGGCCCAACACCGGTGACGGTCGGAGCGAGCTCGCCCTTTTGCGACGCTTATTTATTTATTTTTTTTCACACAAACTAACAAAAAATTATATACACTGAGCAGAAGCACACACGATCAATGAATAGGGAATAGAAAGCTAACCGAACCGGGTTTGAGCCATGAACAAAACCGACGAAGAAGATGAAGGTCCGGCGAAAACGACCTTAACTTCACCTAAAACCTCGTGAGTCCATCGTTCAAGCGGAAGTTTATGAAACGCAGCAAAGCCAAACGAAAACCCACCCGGTTTAGGGACGTTTCTTGCTGTGGTACGGTCGCCGACATGTCTTCAAAGGACAACCGGTGCCCCTATCTATCCTCCGGTGAAGCAGCGAGCTCGACAGAATATCGCGTCCTGTTGCGGATGAAAGCGGTGGCCCGCTGCACCTCAACCGAGGCTGAAGCCAAGCTCCGACGATCCCTCTGCTTCTACCTTCGGTGAACACTAGCCTCTCTCTTGCCTTCAGTGAACACCAGCATCCGGCCCACACGACTTCATCAATTTTTTTTTTTTTTTTTATAATCATTTTTCATTTTTTATCATCATTTTTTATATGCTTTTTGCATTTTACCTTTTTTTTTTATAAATTTTTATATTTTTGCAAAATAAATAGATATTTTAAAACATCGACAAAAATTTTGAGTGTCAACCCATGGTTTATTGTTTTCAAGCAAACACTGAGCCCCCAACAAGTCTAATTTAATTTATTTAAAGATGCCTGACGACCTGTACGATTTCCATTCGGTTCAGATCAGCTCCATTGAAGCTTTGTGAAAATGTCTCGGTCACTCACTTCGGGTCGAGACTTGGTTTTTTGGGCTTGCCACAGCAAGGTCCCTTCTGTTTCTAATACGAAGATGGAATGCTAGCATGAGACTGCTAAGTGGCACTTCTTCATATCGTGGTATGAACATCCAATGGGATGGCCGTTTTGCCTTATTTTCCAAGATGCTAAGCATGTAGAGGGCCACTGTAAGCTAATTTCGAGCATCCGGCTCTTTCATTTCTGCCATTTTCTTCTACTCTGCCTTCTTCTTTGGGCCATCGTGGGATTTTTATTGCTGTGACGTATGAACACATTAGGAGTCATTCATAGTGGAAGCAATTTCTTGGTTTGAATAGTTTCCTTCGGTCGATAGTAATGTTCTTGTTTGTTTTTCTAAGAATGTTTAATCTTCGTGTAAAGCCAAACTGTGTTAGACGCACTGTCTTGACGAATGCCCAGTTCTCTACTATTAATTTTCCCATTATCATCAATGAGACCTACCTAAACTTTTGTTCAGTCCATCAGCGACTAAAGCAGGTTATGAAGAACCTGCAAACTGCTTCAGGAACGAAAGAGAACTTTTCAGTTTAAAGGAAGAGATTAAAAGGTGTTTGATATTACTTTTTGACGTTAGAAAAACCCAAACATCCTGGGTTTATGTATTTTTTCATTAAGATGAAAACCAATGCTGATGAAAAAGTATGTACATCTCGGGATATGGAATTCCTAAGCTGATTTCGCTTGATCTATAGACTGTATGAATTAAGATAATCATTTGGACCATTGTTTATGGTAAGTTTGGTTTACATGGTCTAAAGATCATATAATGTTTTTTCGGTATTTTCATTAATGTAGTATATCAAAATGATCAAAAGGTAATTGTTCTCAAGAATTCACACAGTTGAAGATGAACCGTCCAATAGCTGTAGATAGGTTCCAAGAAAATTACCATCCGATTTGCTCGTAAATTACATAAAATGTGATTGGGCAATTCTTGTGCCTCTATTGAGATACCCGGTGATTTTAGGTTCAAAAAATTTTAACCATTGATATTCAATCACTTAAACAGGAAGAAAATAAAACCTGGACCATTAGTGTCCAAGTAAAAATTAAGAAATTAAATTTTAATAATGGAAATTTTAGCGGGAAAATTGTAACACGCAATTTGGAACATCATGGGAATGGATAAGAGAGCGTTGTGCACCTTATGGCCTTTCCGTGCTTCGCAAAAGAAATGATGAAATCTGAAGGTGTAAAGATTGGCTTTTGTTCTCATTACTTGCTTCTAGGAAGGTTGATTTCCTCAATAATTGCTAGAAGTCTCAAGTGGTAGTACAGTACCCCACCATGTCTATTGTCAATTTTCATGCATGGGGATGTTTTTTGTGGAATTATTTGTTGATTGTTTTAAGCCTTCGTTTATTAAGAGATATATCAAGAAAAAAAGTCCATAAGTTTGAATAGAGTTTATTTCTCTTGTATCATGTATACTTGATATTCGAAAATCGAACTAATTCGAATTGAATATGCATAATAAGCACTTGTTAACATGGGAATGACCAGATTACATGGACGGAGAAGTTTTATCGCTCAATTCATCTTGTATGTGCTTAATTTCACTATTTTTTGGCGATTGTTTTCGCTCATTAATGTTCATATAATTGCTATTGGTGTGCATTTGATTTGGTTTATGATTCTACTTTCGACATATTCTACCCAAAAGTCTTGAGGTTAGTGTAACAAGGAAAGAAAGTGCTTATATGGGTGGAATTAGACACACGACATGAATATGATCCTTCCATTTTATATTTGAGCAATTTATCTGGGTTTGAACTCATGATTTACTTCATCTATAATATTTCATAGACTTAGAGTAATTAATTACCATCTATAATATTTCATAGACTCATGATTTTCTTACTCTATCAGCACGTTTAGTTTATTAGAAGATGGTATGTGGTTTTTGTCCAAATTAGGATCACTGACGACCTTTTAACTTTTTTCGAAAAAACTCGTCATGGAGACAGAGCTGGTCTAAAGTTAATAGATGAGTCAATGGAATAATGGACCCGAATAAGACTTCAAATTATTTTTAATTTGCTAACACATGATGTTGTTGAAGGGAAATGGAAAAGAATTCTGGTTTTTTAAATTGAAAAAAAAAAAATCCCAAACAATACCTACTGTTATATAGGTACTCTAAACTTTTTTTTTGTCACCAAAATCCTCGAAATTGTATCCAAATAACACATCTACTCTCCATTAGGTTCAGTTAAAAATTGCCGTTACAGGGCTAAAGGGGTTTTGACGTGGCGCTAATGTGGTGCCATGTGAGTGGCACATCATAAAGAGATTAAAAATAAAACTAAAAACTAAAACAGAAAAATATTGGAAATTAATGTTCATCGTCTTGCTCGACTAAAGCTCCTCCGCACTCGTCCATCCTTGCCCACTGTCGCCTGGACTCCTAGTGGCCTTCGTCGGCCCTTGCTTGACCCCTGTCAAATCTGGCCATGGCAGCCGTGAGCTTCGCGGATGGATTTGGGTTTGAAGCTTGGAGGGATTAGTTAGTATAGATAGCTCAAGTTATAGCGTCCAGTCACGACAAGCAGATTGTTGACGAAAATTACTCAGCTATCAGCCTTGCGATTATCAGACGCTTCTATGGAGAGACCCCTTCGATGCTGTTGAGCTTCTCACTTCGTTTATATCACGACGATCACATTGTCGATCAATTTACCGAGCTAGCCTCGCAATCGTCATGTCCTGGGTGAACATGACTTGGTTCGCTTTTAAGCTCCTACACATTAATTTAAGAAAACCAATTTTAATAATGAAAAACATAGCATAACAGGTAATGTTGATTATTTAAATGGACTGGCTCATCAATAGACGACGATCTTCTATTTTTCTTTATGAAAAAACTAGGGATCAAAATAAATATATTCACTCATCTTGTCTTTAGTGTTTATTGCAAAATTAGAAATTTCAAAAGACATTATGAATTTTCGGTTCCAAGGTTTAGGTCGTTTAGATTAAGGGAAGCATTTCTAAACAGATGTCAAATTTTCGCCAACCAATTGATAAAAGATGAAAACCATGTAATTTAAGCAGTCAAACTTTATGTTATAACACACAAGAGTTGGGCTTGTTTTAGCAAACATATAATTTTGCAGACATGAAGGCTCTAGGTCCGCAATAGAAATGGTGCAATCTGACGAAGTATGAACTTTTGTTAACTGATTTAAGCCTTCGTTCATTAAGAAATAAATCAAGAAAGTTTTGATAATTTTGAATACATTTACTTTTTCTTGAATCTTGTATGCTATTGAACTAGTTTGTATTAAATGTGTATAAGCATTTGTTAACATGGCCATAACCCAATTACATAAATGAAAAGTTTTATTACTCATTTCGTCTCGTATTTGCTTGATTTTGTGATCTTCTCAATGATCTTGTTCATACATTGATGCTTATATAATTAATATCAATGCTTATTCGATTTGGTTTAGGATTATGCTTTCGACATGTTTTACTCGGAAATCTTGAGATTAGTATAACAATAAAAGAAAGTGCTTGTATATATGGAGTAAAGACACGGCATGAAAATGGTTTTCTAAATCCATATTTGGGTGGGTCTGAGCTCATAATTTACTTTGTCTATGGTATTTTATACACTTAGGGGCTGTTTGTTAATATTCTTTTTTTTTTTGTTTATGAATAAATTTTCTGATTTTTTGTTCCAGGGAACAAAAAAAAAAGCAAAATGCGTTTGTTTGCGTTTGTATTCCAAATCTATTTTTTTGTTCCTAGGAACACATTTAAAACAGAAATGAGAAACGAGAAAAACATGTTTTTTGTTTATGGAACAATTTTTAAGAATAAATTTTCTTTCTCCTCTCTTTTTCTTCTCTTTTTCTTTTTTCTTTGGCTGGTCGCTAGCCTCGGCCATGGTCGGCGACCGCTGACGAGGGCCGGCGGCCTCGCCCAGCCACACGAGGCTCGCGGGCCCCGGCGAGCTTGGGCTCGCCGAGATCCAGTGAGCCTGAGGTCGCCCAACCACCGGCGAGACTCGCCGGCCTGGCGGTGGCCCGGTGAGCCCGAGCTCGCCCAGCCAAGGCAAGGCCGAGCCTCACCAGTGCGGGGTAAGGTTGGGCGAGCTCGGGCTAGCCAAAATCCGGCGAGCCCGAGCTCGCCTAGCCAAGGCGAGGCCGAGCCTTGCCGGCACGGGGCAAGAGCCGGGCGAGCTTGGGCTCATCGGATCTGGGTGAGCCCAAGCTTGCCAAGCCAAGGTGAGGCCGAGCCTCGCCTAACCACGGTGAGGCTCGGCCTCGCCGAGGGCCGGCAAGCCTCGCCGTGGCCGGGCGAGGCCGCCGGCCATGGCCGAGGCCGGCGATCGGCCAAAAGAAGAAAAAAAGAAAAAAAGAAAAAAAGAAAAAGAAAATAAAAATATTAAAAAATTAAAATAAACAAAAAAAGAATACAAATTTACCAAACGTAACTGTTCACTTTTTATTCTCGGAACAAGTTTACCAAACGCCTTCTTTTGTTCAAAAATTGTTCTTTGGAGCAGAAATAGTTTTTTCTATTTCTGTTCCTTGGAACAATTTTTGAACGATGTCGCGACCAATTTTTGAGGGGTGTGAATCACCTAGGATTTTGGCTAATGGATTGTTAAGCCTAGACTTAACTCGGGCTCTCCCAAGTCCATACCAATTCGCGACTTTCGGTTCAAGTTCTTAATATGCAATTTTTTAATTAGGAGTCGCCACTAATCTATTTTTGATGGGTCGATTAGAAACCCAAGTAAAGTAATGAGAGATTTACTTTACTCCTACGAACCAGAGATTATGGGTACAGACACTTGGTTACACTAGATTTCTCTAATGCCCTTTCGGTACCATTCTTTTAATTTCAAAAATGTTTTTGCAGGTAGTTTGGATTGATTTTAAGTCTATTTTTCTAATATGTAAGGTGATCATGCGGGTACATAAACCACCAATTTAACACCTAGATAAACAATAAATAAATTACAAAAAACTTACCTCAAAGCAATGAAAGCATCTGCAATGTTAAATAAAAACCCACATCAATAGCCCTAGATATGATTTCTAATTAACACGCAATTTTTGTTTTGTTTTCACTTAATTAATGAAAATCATGCAATATGCAATGCAATATTAATTAAATGTCCTAACTCTAATGATATGTAATTTCTAATTAAATGGACCTAGCGAAAATACTAAATGACATGCATCTCAATGAATCTAACTCCAATGACGTGCATATGACATTTTTTTTTTCTTTTTCCTAAAAGAATGCATTTTATCCTAAATAATAAAACTAATTTAACCTATGACATTTTTTTTTTTGTATTTTTTCATGATATTCAAAATTTAGTGAAATGTGAAAATTACCTAATTAGATTAAGATCCTATTTAATTTATATTAGGAATAGGTTGAGTCACATCCTAATTTAAACTAAAATATTATCTTAACCAAAATAATCCTAAAATGCAATATATCTAAAAAAAGTACCTAAACTTATGATAAATTAAAAAATTATCTAAATTAAACTAAGTGCAATTTTTATCCTAATATGCAATGACATGCAAGATGCATGATGATTTTTTTTTTTTTTTGTGTTTTTGTTTTCTTTCTTTTTTTTTTTCAAAATTTCGAAATTAATAATTGCCAAATAATTAAACATGCAATCCAAGTTAAAAAAATAAACTAGCAACCTAAATTAATTGATTTGATTTTTTTATTTTTGAAAATTCGAAATAAAATTCCTATTATGAATGCAAATCCTAAAACTACATTTTTTTGATTTTTTTTTTCGAGAAAACTAACCTAAATAACACCACAGCAAATCAAGCAATATTGATATCCAAATTGACGAACCATATCTTGCGCTGGCCAATTTCACATAAATCACAAATTGAATCTCGGGCAGGAGATCGGATTGGCAATTTTTTTAAGTAATTGTGAGTCGGATTTCGGGCGTGAAAATTAGACTGACAATCACTAATTTGAAGGCAATTTCATATCATGGAATTTCAATTTCACATTAAAGGAATAATTACACTAAAAAGATAAAATAAAATAGCAAAAATAATAAAACAAAAATAAGATAAAGAAAATACCTAAATTTTCTTTTGCTTCTCTTTTTTCTTTTCTTTTTTTCCTAAAAAGGGAAAAAGAAAAATAAAGTTGGTGGCCGGTCCGGCGAGGGGAGATCGCCGGCTAGGGTTCCGGCGAGGGCACCGGGAGCGACGCGACGGCGGCACAGCAACAGGGGCTTCGGGGATCGGCGCGGCGTCGCGGCACCAGGGGCTTCGGGATCAGCACAGGACGACGTCGGCTCTGGGAGCGGGCGTCGCGGGCAGGGGACCCTGGGCATCGGCAGAGGCAAGGCGGAAGCGGCAAAGGAGCGGCGCGGCAAGATCGGCGGATGGCGTCGCGGGCAGGGACGAGGAGACAGGGACGGCGTCGGATCTAGGCTGGTTGCTGTTCAGATCTGCAAGCAGCGAACAGCGTCGAGCTGCGGGCGTCGAGGCGGCGTGGTAGCTCTTCGGGACAGCGACGCGGCGGCACGGGGAAGGTTGGCTCGGTGGCGGCGGGACTCTGGGTCGCCGGTGGCTCGGCAGCCGACGCGGGCAAGCGGGGACGGCACGGGTAGACACCCCCCACGAGGAAGATGAACAGTCGCGGGTTTTTTTTTTTTTTTCGGTTTTTCTCTCTCTTACCTCACCTTTTCACCTTTCGCTCTCTTTTTTTTTTTTTTTTTACCGACGGAAAGGACCCCACTTTTCCCCACCGTACGCGACTCTTTTATACACCAAAAAAATGCATCTTCGTGGTATATTTCATTGCCAATTTCGCTCGTGTAAAATTCCATTGAATATATCATTTCACCCTGCGCAATATTTTTTGCATGTTCAATCAAAAAAATTCCTCTTTTGTGCAAAAAATGCATCTCTCAGTGTATATTACCTAAACCTATAACAAAATATAACAAAAAATAAAATAAAATAAAATATGCCTAAACTATATGCCATGTGGTTATGATTTTTTATTTTTTTTATTTAGCAAAAATTAACCCCAAAAATTTAGGTGTCAATAAACAGAAACGTTACGTGCCCTTAGTTATTTATTTGAAGTAAAAATTTTCATCTTTAAGAAAACGTGTTACTCACGTACAAAATCAGTTAGTCTTACCCAATCTGCAAGTTTGATTGATTGGAAAATTGTCAAGTTTTTGACAAACAGGACTAATGACCATCTTTAACTTTGTCACAAGGGTCATCTTGGAGATCGCTAGCCAAAGGCAAATAGAAGAGTCGATGTAGTAAAGGAGCCGAATAAGACTCGTAATGATCTTTATTTTGGCAACAACTTAAAAAGAATTCTGATTCTAATTTTATAAATTTAACAAGCATTTTCTTTTATTGTACTCAATATTGCTTATTAACGTTTATAACAAAAATGATTTTGGTGAAATCATATTATTGAGTGATTATTTTCATTTTAGGAGTACAAGAAATAGTTAATACTTATTTTCGCATAATTTATAAAATTAGCTTTATCCTGTTACCCACGATTATCTTTCAAGGCCAACAAAAAATTGGTCTATATCCATGAAATTTGTTACATTTAACTTTCCAAATAACATCTTATTACCTCCTCAGAATTAACTTTATATGCATTTGAACTCATAAATTAATCAATGAATAATTTGTAAATAGAGTATTTCGATATCTTATCAATGTTCTTAGTACTCCATTCACCAAACTTCTTTTCTTTTTATGTATTTATTTATTTATTAGTGAAAAAATAAGAAATTAAGAGAGATTTTTCACGGTATGAAGCAGGACTAGACTATTCCGAACTTTGAAGTCTTTCAACGGGATAGAAACCTCTTGTTTATAAAAGGCATCATGTTTCGTAGATCTCTAGTAATAGAGGCGTTCCTCCTTCCTCTAGTTCCCACTCGAAACACTTGATCTTTACTTGCACACAACTCGATGATCCTACCTGGACGGATAATCCCTCTTTCTTTTCCTGTTCCTTTTCGGAGTCTCCTCCTCCTACTCCTGCTACTTCCGCCCCTGACTATCGCCAAATTCAGGATTGGACCTTCATCGGTCAGTGTTCCCACCGTATGGACCCTCGGCAAACTTTACGACTTCAATATAACCTCTCTCAATGCCAGTCTCAAGGTCATGCTTGATAGCGCTAGTATAAGTACCTAGAGGGAGGTGAATAGGTGTTTAAGAAGTTTTTGCAAGACTTAATCGCTTAATTCGACTTATATGAAAACAGTAAATTGAAGATATGAAAGATTGTAAACTGATAAATAAGACTGCAAATTAAGTAAAGAGATTAAGGAAAGATAATTTAAATATAAGGTTTATAGTGGTTTGGCTTAGACCAAGCCTACGTCCACTCTCCCGCACTGACAGCCCACTGACTGGATTCCACTAAGAACCAAAATAGATTATACAGTATCACGTCTTTGATTCCACAGTGTAGAGACTCTACTACACTTCCTGGAGGTCTCACAAGTATTTTATCTCTCTTTTGTGTACAGTTTAAGCTTGACAAAATGTAACAGCAAAGAACTAACAGTTTCAGACTTTGGAATTTTTTTTTCACGCACACCCTCGAATAACTTGAGCGTCCTCCTTATATACTCCTCCATACCATCACAACCGTTGGCACCTTCCAAATGAGTTTTTTCAATCTTCCCATTAGACAGAATCAATTCGAAAGATCTTCGAATTATTTAAGGAATGTGATGATAGCCCACCAGTCATGCTCGCCCATACAATCAGGATCTAGGTTTTCATAAGTAGAACCTTCCAAGTATACTTCGCCAATCAATTGATATAAATATTCAAATTAATTTCAATAAGAATAGTTGATCACGAGATGATATCTCCAACTGCGAGATATTCTTCAATTGTACACACCAAATCCTTAAAGATATAATTGTATTTGGATAAGTCTTCTTCATCAGATAAATTTTTTTTTCGTCAGTTTGAAAACTATCAGTGAGGGCAGATTTTAAATCTTGAGTCTGGAGGTCTTCAGACTTTGACAATAATATCTGCAAGTTTTCATACTAGACTGATAGAAACGTTTTATCAACTTCAAAACAGATAATGGAGTTTTCTCCAATAATGCTTTCCAGGCTAAACTCAGGACCAAGTTTCTTATGTGGCTTCATGTGCCATGACGGCAATAGCTGCTATTTTCAGCTGCTTATTTTCCAACCGACACAAGACATTGAAAACATCAATCCATGGACAGTGTGGACTCATGCCGAACCCATGAACGACACTGCACAAATGTGGCTCACCTAGGAGGGCGATTTAGTTTTACTCCATGCCAATGGAAGAAAAATTTGGTCCATTAATACCACTGGCATGTCAACTGTAGGCTTAAACTTGACTGAAGTTGGAAATCTTATGCTCTGATAGAAATGACGCCATCATTTGGCAGTCTTTCGATCACCTTGCAAACGCAATTCTTCCTAGATAGGAGCTAAGTCCTGGCATGAAACTAATAGTGACATCAAGTGTGCCGGATGGGATAGTGCGGATCTACATGTTCACCACTGATGATCAGATAGGCTTTGTCGCATCTGTAGGGGCAGCCAATTCTCTGCAAATTTACTATAGAATGAGCAATGTAAGCAGAATGAAGAGCGGCGGTGGACAGGTTGGAGCACTATACAATAATGGAACCTTCGATGAGCTTAAATTGCCCCTAAAATCCTCAGGTTAGTTTGTTCATCTAGAGGACAAATGGGCATTTGAAGCGTTATGTTTATGATGAACTCCCCTACTATTGGAAGGCGACAGATCTTTTTGAGGATTTATTTGGAGGTTGCAGTTGCCATTCATGTGTGGCAGTTATGGCATTTGTTCATTGGACCATCAGAGTGGGTGTCCCAGAGGAACAAAGCAAATTGAAATGGATCCATCTTCCGGCTGCAAACCAAGCTCACCTATCTCTTGTGATTCACTCAATAACACTTTCGAAGCTGTCGGTAATGTCAACTTCTTCGCTTTGAGGAAAGATTATATTAGTGCGGACATCTCAAACACAACTGCAGATAGTTGCAAAGAAGCATGTTTGAGGAAAGGATGCTCATGCACAATAACACTATTTCGTAATCAAACCATTACTTATGGTGGAGATTGCTATTTATTATCAGATTCATTTTCCCTTATGGACGACCGGGCCTCTTCCACCGTAGCATTTATCAAGGTCAACAATGGTTCAAACATAACAAGAACCTTATCAAACTTTCAAAAACAGAGAAGGGGACGAACAATGTTAATACTAGGGACGACTATTGGAGCAGTTTTGATATTCTTGGTAAGCCTATTTGGATTTATATTTTAAGAAAGGTGAGAAGAAATGATGTCGAGGATGATGATCTAGACTTATCAATGCTTTCAGATAACGAGATTCCTTTATGACAACTTGAAGGCCATGACAGGAGATTTCGGCATCAAGCTAGGGAAAGGAGGATTTGGCTCGGTGTTTCTACCTAGCGGCGTTAGGATTGCAGTCAAGCACCTTGATGGTTTTGATCAAATAAAGAAGCCATTCTTGGCCAAGGCCGGAACCATTGGCGGAGGCAGACAGAATCACTTTGCCTTTTTGAACCAGACACAGACATAAAGTTGACAATGGCAATAGCAAATACCACGTACTTATTCCTCGAGCTTATATCCATAGCATTGGGACGAGGCTTTGAACGCAAAAGCTATAAAATTTAAGACCACAAATGCGAAGTGAGCAACCAAAGCATTGTCAGAATCGGCCGTCAACGACGGTCAGCAGATGCCATGAGCAGCAGGGCAAGTAATATCGCTCCGATGCCGGATGATGAGACATCTTCATGGGACTACTACTTCAATGTTGCTCCTCCGAGTCCAACTCTGCTTCCACGTGCTGTTTCGTACCGAAAGTCTCCACCCGTAAGTACAAGACTGTGGGATATATTGCTTGGGGCGCGTAGAGTGATTTGAAACCACACACAACGACTGTTTGATTTAATGCCTGACAGACGCTCGAAGATGAGTAAAACGAGTACGCTGGTGTGCTGAAATATGCTGAGGCAACCGCGGATGATATGATTAGCATGGTGTTTGCAAGATGATTTTTGTAAGAGTCCTGCCATGTCTGCAGGGGTTAAATGCTTGGTGGGATTAGTTAGTACAGATAGTTGAAGTAATTGCTTCTCAGTTCCTCCCGGTCAAAGCAAGCAAATTGTTGACGAAGTTACTCAGCTATCTGCCTTGCAATTATCAAGCCCTAGATGAAGAAAACTAGTTTCTAACATAAGCTCTGACACTTCAATGGAGGGACCCCTTTGCTTGTGATGATCTTCTCAGTTTGTTCAGATCATGGCGATCACATTATCAATCAATTTACCGAGCAAGACTGGCTATCATCCAGTCCTGGGTGAATAGAACTTGTGCTTATAATCTCCAATACGTCAATTCACTAAGAGCTCTCACTGCATTATTAAACTTTCGGTATCAAGTCTTCCTGTCTGATTGCAATATGAATGGGGTAAACGAGTTCCATTTCCAAACATAGGAGCTGACATAATCTCGAAGGACAAGAGGATGACGAACAATGGTGAAAGGCAACATTTTCTTTTTCTGCTCTACATGCATCGGTTTGTTGTTCTCAAGCAAACACAGAGCCCTCAACGAGTCTAACTTAATTTATTCGAAGATGCTTGCTGACTGGTACGATTTCCATTCAATTCAGACCAGCTTCACTGAAGCTTTGTGAAAATGACTCGGTCACCTGCTTCTGGTCGAGTCTTGGTTTCTTGGGCTTGCCATTTGAAAAGGCCCCTCCTGTTTCTAATACAAAGACAGGCAACTTGGAATGCTAGCATGAGACTGCTAAGCAGCACTTCTTCCTATCGTAGGATGGACTTCCGATGGGATGGCCTTTTTGCCTTATTTTCCAAGATGTTAATGTCACACCTCGAAACTATCATGAATGGAGTATGATGCAGCCATCCTTCCGCCATCCTTCCACCCGAAGGACACAGCTTCAAAGTTCCCAAAATCAAATTCCTAAAAGTCCCCTTGTCGATATCGCTCTTGTATTACTTATCATTAGCTGGGGAATCTGAAAAAGATTGGTAAATAGAAGGGTGAGCAACCACATTTTAACGAGTAGTACATCTCTTTTAAGCGGATTGAGCACTCACTATGTATATTTACAAAACCAAACCGCAACTCTTTTAACCCATATCCAGAATATAACAAACATATAATAAGAGAATAAGTTATGTATACTTAAGAATAGCTACATTTATACAAGAAACATTCATTTCACAATAACATCAAAACAAATGTCATTGGTCAAATTCATTGATCAATCTCATTAAGTCATACGCCAATGGTTCATTCCATTGATTAATCTCATGCTACACATTAATGATCTATTCCATTGATCAATCTAATATGAAATCACACATTAATGGTCCATTCTAATGACTAAACTCAAATCACATGTCAATGATCCATTTTATTGACCAAACTCATATCACTTGTTAATGGTCCACTCTATTGACTAATATGTTGTTCAATATCAAACTATGGTCACGATACAACTCCTAATGACAAGGCAATCAAAATTCCCCCTTAACAAGGTCTCCACCTATTATTAGCTGGTTGCTCGGCCCACAAGGATATCTTAGAATAGTATGCGTATATCCACATAACTCACAATGATAGTGAGTATCAATACCAATCTAGAACAATACCATCCACAATCCACAAAGCCAAATCCATAAATTATTTCATATATCATTCGCAACTCAACTCATCTGCCAAAATACTTTTCATAGAATATTCTCAAATAATTTCAAGACTTGTCTTATAAATCAATTTTACAAATCGAATAAAATCAAATACATTTCAAAAAGCTCATCACAAATTGATATCTATATAACATTCCATAAACTATCTCAAAGTTGAGCTTTTCGTAAAAAAAAAAAAAAAAAAAAAAAAGTTTCACAAACCCAAAACATGTAACATTTCTCAATTTTGTTCATCAAATAGAGTATATATTTCCACCAAAAAGACCTCTCACTATTCTCAAATACCAAAACGTAGTAAAGCTTGATCCATATTTTATGCAACAAACATGCTTAAAAGGCTTAAAAGAGATGAGCTTATAAATTCTTAAAATATATGGCACCACTCACCTAAAAAAGCTGAAGATCAACCTATGTGGTTACTCGAGTCAACGTACTCGTATTCCTATTAATAAATCGAAAAAAAATACTAAAACCACGTAATATGCTACTCTCCAACTAACGACTTGACTAAAATATGCTTATTCATTGATAAAATGACACCTCCGTGCTAATAACCACATATCTAAAGCGATTATTTAAGTCGTCCGCAACGTGGAACTTGAGCATGAAACTTGGTCGCATCATAACTTTCTCCACTGAACCCTATTTCAAGTGTACTTATAGTCAATAAAAAGCCCTTCTAACATACTACAAGAACCCTAATTCATTTGATCCAAAATCAAGCCAAAAACCAACAAATTATGGCCCTGAAGTCCTGGTCGCGTATTGTTCATCACGTGCGATAAATTTCAAAATTTTGTTTCGAGCAAACCACAAGCTGAAATCACAATCCGTAAAATCCTACGGCTCCACAACATCCTAAAGTATCATTTCTACAAAGATACACTCAAAAATTAGATTTTGCCGTTCAATTTTCTCAAAATTCCGAATTTCAATCCTTAAGCCCAAAATTACTCCAATTGAATGAACGGGGGAGTATGAGTACTTATCAAGCGTTGCGTTACGTAGTTAAGGTGGCTTGGTAAGGCTCCGTGACAAGAACGCACAAAGCCCCTTTTCTTCTTTTCCCTTCTTCTTCTTCTCCTTCTTTCTTCTCCTTCTTTCTCTCTTTCTTGTTCTTTCTTTGTGCGAGCTCTCTGCCGTCCCTCTCTCTCTCCTTCTTTCCTTCTCTCTTTCCCTTTTTATCTCCTCCTTTTTCTTTTTTTATTTTTTTCCTTCCTTTCTTTTCTTTCTCTCTCTCTCTCTTCTTTTTCCTCTCTCCCAAAAACTCTCGGTTTCTTTCTCTCTCTGCTGAAGCTTCTAAATTAGTCCTCTATTTTTTGACTTTTCAACCCCTTATTTTACATTAAGCATGTAGAGGGCCACAGTAAGCTAGGATATTTTGAGCATTCGGCTCTTTCATTTCCGGCATACTCTTCTACTCTGCCTTCTGATTTGGGCCATCATGGGATTTTTATTGCCGTAACATGTGAACGCACTAGGTGTCACCGATGGTGGAAGCCATTTCTTTGTTTGGGCAGCTCCCTTCAGTCGATTAATGCTCTTTTTGTTTTTTTTTATGAATGTTTAATCTTTCCTGTGTGTAAAACCACATTGTGCAAGATGCGTTTGGTTACCCACTTCTCTACTATTTGTCTTCCCATTGTCTTTCATCACTGAGACCTACCTGAGTTCTTGTTCAGCTCATCAGCAACTAAAGCAGGTTGTAAAATGTTGCAAATCATCTGCTTCAGGATCACAATGGAGAACTTTTCAGTTTAAAGGAAGGACAAAAAGGTGTTTGATATTACTTTTTGACCTTAGAAAAACCCGAACATCTTGGGTCTATATATTTTTCATCAAATAAAAATCCATCGTTGATGAAAGTACGTACATACATCCAAGGATATGAAATTCCTGAGTTGATATCGCATGATTTATAGGCTATATGAATAAAAATTATCATTTGAAACATTGTTGATGATAAGTTTGGTTTACATAGTCTAAATATAATATAGTATCATTTCGGGATTCCCATTAATGTAGGATATCGAAACGATCAAAAAGTTTCGATTAATTGTTCTCAAGAACTCACATAATTAGAGATAAGTAGCTTGATCGCTATATAAGGGTTCCAAGAAAATTACCATCCAATTTGCTAGTAAAGTATATAAAATATTATTGGGCAATTATTGTACCTCTAAAGAGATATCCGGGGTTTTTAGTTTCAAAGAAGTTTGATATTCAATCCCTTTAACGGAAGAAAATAAACCTTGACTATTAATATACAAGGAAAAATTAAGAAAGTAAATGTTACTAACGAAAAAAAAAGTTATTGACGGAAAAAACATAGCATAACAGTTAAAGTTGATCAATTAAATGCATCAGCTCATAAATAGAGGAAGGATTTGCTATTGTTCTTCACAAAGAAAATAATTAGGGACGGAATTTAATATAGTCAGCTTGTTTCATCCTTAGTGGTTCTGGCAAAAATTCACAAATTTCCGAAGAAATTATGAATTTTCTGCTTCCACGTTTAAGCTGTTTAGATTAGACATAAGATTTCTAATTAGAAGTCAAGTTTTATTGACCGATTGATGAAAGATGAAAACATATAATCTAAACAGTCACGCGGTGATGTTGTAACACGCAATTTGGAACATTACGGGAAATTGGGAACAGTCATGAGAGCATTGTGCATGTTGTAGCCTTTCCGTGGTTCATACTAAAAATGGTGCAACCCGAAGGCTTGAAGATTGGGTCGTGTATTTGTTACTTATAAGAAGGTTGACTTCCTCAATAAAAATTGCTGAAAATCTCACGTGGTAGTGCCTTACCAGTTACCATATCTATTGTCAGTTGTCATGCATGGGATGCCTTCCCACTTTTTTGAAATGAGGGAACGTGAGATGCGATGCCAAGGATGACCTTAAATTACTCTGTTTGAACTTTGAGACGTAAAATTCGGGATATCTACTGGAAAGAGGGAAGAACTTTTCTCCTTAATTGGTGGCCGAGACGTGGAGGCATCGGTATATTAAAATAAGGAATGCAATATTGTCAATCCATTAAGGTTATTTAATAGGCGAGGCGGTCCTCAGTGAAGCTCTTGAGCTCTTGTGTTGTGTTGAGGTACAACCTTAATTACCGCCATGGCTATTGTCAATTGTCATGTTTGGGGATGCCTCCCACTTTTTTGACATGAAGGAATGTGGAACTTTTTGTTGACTATTTTAAGCCTTCAATTATTCACAAACAAATCAAGAAAAAAAGTTAATAGTTTTGAATAGGTTTAATTTCTCTTGTATCATGCATGCTTGATATTAAAAATTGAAGTAATTCGAATTAAATATGCATAATAAGCACTTGTTAATATGGGAATGATCAATGAAGAAATTTTATCACTCAATTCATTTTTTATTTTCTTTCATAATCTCTTCACACATTGATGTTCGTGTAATTACTATTCATGTGCGTTTGATTTGGTTTATGATTCTACTTCTATCCAAAAGTCATGAGATTAGTACAACGAGGAAAGAAAGTGCCCGTGTGTGGAAAATAGCCAATCAACCGGTGATGTTGGAACCCGCAAGAGGGCCATGACGCACATTGTCGCCTTCCTGGGGTCCCCAGTAGAAATAGTGCCATCTAAAGATTTGAAGATTAGCCTGCGTTCTCATTACGTTTAAGAAGGTTGACTTCGTCAATAAAAGCGCTGGGATTCTCACGTGGTAGCGCCACACTGTTTTTTGTCATGTATCGTATGCAACTACTTTTCTGTTAATTGATTTAATCCTTCGTTTATTAAGAATAAATTAAGAAAATTCATTATTTTGAATATACTTAATTTTCTTATATCATGCATACTCCATATTGGATATTGAACCAGTCCGTACTAAATATGCATAAACGCTTGATAATACGGCTATCACCTAATTGCATAAATGGAGAAATTTTATCACTCAATTAGTCTTGTATTTGCTTGATCTCACAATATTTTCGGTGATTATGTTCACACATTGATGCTTATATAATTAATATTGGTGGATGTTTGATTCGGCTTAGCATTCTACTTTCAACGTGATTTACTCACAAATCTTGAGATTAGTATAACGACAAAAGAATGTGCTTGTATATGTAAAGTAAAGACATGGCACAATACGGTATTTGGACAACCCGTTTAGGTTTAGGCTCATGATTTACTTGGTCATGCACCTAGAGTTAGGCCTTGCATGTTTTCGTTTCTCAAAAGTGTTCCTGGAACAGATTTTTTGTTTTTTTACGTTAGGGAACAAAAAAAAATGTAAAACGCGTTTGATTGCGTTTACATTCTTTTTTTTTTTTGTTCTAACACAAAAAGAACGGAAATGAGAAAAAAAAAAAAAATTGTTTTCTTATTCCGAAACGATTTTGAAGAAATGATTTTTTGTTTTTGTTTCTTCTTCTTCTCTCTCTTCTCTTTTCTTCCTCTTTTCTTCCTCTTTTCTTCTTCTTTTTTCTTTGGCCGGCGACCGGCCGTCAAGGGCCGGTGACGTCGTCAAGGGTCGGCGACCTCGCCAGAGCATCGCCGGCCCCTAGTGAGGCTCGGCCTCGCCTTGGCTGGGCGAGCCCACGCCCAACCACAGCGAGGCCGAGCCTCGTCGTGGCTGGGCGAGGCGCCGGCCCCGTCGGCCGTCGCGGAGGGCGGCGACCGGCCGAAAGAAAAAAAAATAAAAAGAAAGGAAAAAATGAAAAATAAAATAAAAATATTAAAAAATTAAAAGAAACAAAAAAAGAATATAAATTTACCAAACGTGTTTTTATTTATTTTTTATTTAGAACAAGTTTACCAAACGTATATTTATGGTAAAAAATTGTTCTCCGAAACAGAAACATTTTTTTATATTTACATTGCTTGGAATAGTTTTTGAATAGAAACATTACCAAACGTGCCCTTATATGTTTGAAGTAAGCTTTTTCGTCTTTAAAAAAATGTGTTACTTACGTACAAAACAAGTTAGTCTTTCCCTATCTGCACGGTTGGTTGATGGGAAGATTGTCTTTGTCAAAACTCAAAAGCAGCATCCCGCCGGACATCTTTAACTTTTGTCGAAAAGGTCATCATGGAGACAGGGTTGCTCTATGGTTAGTAGAAGGGTCGACGTAGTCAAGGAGCGGAACAAGACTTACAATGATCTTTAGTTTGGTAACAAATTAAAAAGAATTTTAATTTTTTTTTTAAATTTAACTAGCATTTTCTTTTATCATACTCAATATTGCTTATTAACGATTGTAATGCAAATGATTTTGGTGAAAGATAATACTCTTGATTGATTATTTTTATTTTAGGAGTGCAAGAAATAGCTAATGCTTGTTTTCGCATAATTTAAAAAATGAGTTTAATACTGCTAGCCATGATTTTCTTTCAAATCCAACAAAAAGAAAAAAAAATTGCTCTCTATCCATGAACTTATCTCTTTATTGTTACGTTTAAACTATCAAAATAGCATCTTATCAGCCCCCTCAGGACTAACTTTATATACATTTGAACTCAAAAATTAACCAATGAATAATTTCTAAATAGAGTATTTACATATCTTATCAATGTTCTCAATACTCTATTCAACAAACTTCTTTCCATTATATATATATATATATATATATATATATATATATATATAATTTATTTATTAGTTAAAAATAAAGAAGTAAGAGGGATTTTTCATGGTATGGAGCAGGAGTAGACTATTCCAAACTTCAAAGTCTTTCTACAGGAAAGAGACCTCGTTTATAAAAGGCATCACCACTTGCAGATCTCTTGTATCAGAAACATTCCTTCTTCTAGTTGCCATTCGAAACACCTGACCTTATTTTCACACAAGTCAATGGTCCTAGCTGGTCGGATGATCCCTTCTTGTTTGCCGGCTCCTTTTCGGAGCCGCCTCCACCTCCTCCTCCTTCTACTACTTCCGCTACTAACTATCGCCAAATTCAGCCTTGGACCTTCATCGGTCAGTGTTCCCGCCACATGGACCGCCAGTGAACCTTACGACTTCACATTTAGTAAAAACTCCGAGTACAGTTTTAAGGTCGTGCTTTCCAGGCTAAACTCAGGACCAAGTTTCTTTTTGGGCTTCTGTTGCTATAATGGCACTCACTGCAATTTTGCCCTGTTTATTTTCCAACCGACACAAGACGGGAGAAACATCTATCCAATTGCCGCTTGGAACGCCGTTCCGGAATTCGCGGACGCCCAACTGCTACTCACCCAGGAGGGCGATTTACTTTTACAGGGTGACGATGGGAAAAAAAGGTGGTCCGCAGATACTGCTGGCAAGTTAGTCGTAGGCTTAAACTTGACTGAGGTTGGAAATCTCGTGCTCTACGACAGAAATGACGCCATCATTTGGCAGTCTTTCGATCACCCTGCATACGCAATTCTTCCTGGACAGGAGCTACGGCCTGGCATGAAGCTAACGGTGACATCAAGTGCGCCGGGTAGTGTGCCGGGTAGGACAGCCCGGGTCTACACGCTCACCGTTGATGATCATATAGGCTTTGTCGCATCTGTAAAGGCAGCCTACTCTCCTCAAATTTACTACCGAACGAGCAATGTAAGCAAAATGAAGAGCGACAGTGGACAGGTTGGAGCACTTTACAAGAACGGAAGCTTCGGTGAGTTTAAATTCCCCCCAACATCATTGCCTCAGCTTATTTTTCTAGGGATGGAAGGGCATTTGATTCGTTATGTTTATGTTGAATCCTCCAATGATTGGAGCGCGACGGATCTTCTTAAGGATCAAGTTGATGCTTGTGCTTATCCATTCGTGTGTGGAAGTTATGGCATTTGTTCACAAGACAATCAGTGTGTGTGTCCCGGCGAGACAGAGCAAATTGAAGAGAGGGTTCCGTCTCATGGTTGCACACTCAGCTCACCGATCTCTTGTGATTCACTCAATAACACTTTCAAAGCAGTTGAGAATGTGAGCTTCTTTGCTTCGACAAACATTAATATTAATGCAGACATCTCAAACGCTACTGCAGAGAGTTGCAAGGAAGCATGTCTGATGAAAGGGTGCTCCTGCACAGTGGCACTATTTCGTAACCAAAGCATTCTCTCTGGTGGAGACTGCTACTTATTATCAGATTCATTTTCCCTTATAGATGACTACGGCCGGTATTCCAGCTTAGCATTTATCAAAGTCAACGACAGTTCAAACAAACCGTTGCCGCCATCAATCCTTCCAAGAAAAAGAAGGAGCCGAGCAGAGTTGATACTAGGGATTTCTGTTGGAGCTGTTTTGATGATTTTAGTAAGCCTTTTTGGGATTTATATTCCAAGTATGGTGAGAAAAAATGTTGTCGATAGTAATGATGATCCAGACTTACTGAGGCTTCAAATAACTAGATTCTGTTATGAGGACCTAAAGGCCATGACGGGAGATTTCACCATCAAGCTAGGGGAAGGAGGATTTGGCTCGGTTTTTCTAGGAACTTTACCCAGTGGCATCAGGATTGCAATCAAGCGCCTTGATGGTTTTGGTCAAATGAAGAAGTCATTCTTGGCAGAGGTGGAAACCATTGGCACTATACATCATGTCAATCTAGTAAGACTACTCGGATTTTGTGCTGAAAAATCATTTCGGCTTTTAGTCTATGAGTACATGTGCAATGGTTCTCTTGATAAGTGGATCTTCCATAAAGACCAAGAGTTTGACCTCTGTTGGCACATGAGGAGAAAGATTATTATCGACGTTGCCAAGGGACTAGCCTATCTCCATGAGGAATGCCATCAAAAAATAATTCACTTAGATGTCAAACCCCAAAATATACTGCTGGATGAACATTTCAATGCGAAGCTTGCTGATTTTGGATTGTCGAAGCTAATTGAGAAAGACCAAAGCCAAGTCATGACGACCATGCGAGGAACACCAGGTTACCTCGCTCCAGAGTGGTTAACCTCTGTAATCACGGAAAAGGTGGATGTGTATAGTTTTGGCATTGTGATGTTAGAAGTCCTATGTGGGAGGAAAAATGTGGATCGTTGTATGCCTAGTGGTGAAGTGCATATGTTGACCCTTTTCAAGTGCAAAGTAGAGCAACAACACCTACTGGACATGGTTGATCAGTCCAGTGGTGACATGAAACTACATGGCCAAGAAGCTGTCAAGATGATGAAAATCGCAGCATGGTGCTTGCAAGATGATCATAGCAAGAGGCCACTCATGTCTCAAGTGGTTAAATTCTTGGAGGGCTCAGTTGATATAGAAGATGGCTTGAGATACAGCTTCTCAGTTCCTTCTAATCATGGTGGTGATGGTGTCGATGGTGCTACTCAGCTATTGCCATCAACATTATCAGGTCCCAGATGAACTAGACTAGCTTCGGATCCGAACTCTGATGCTTAAGTGGGGTGGCTTCTTTTGGTGTTTCTGCCATAATTATTTTTTTGTCTCCTTGTCGTACTTATGATCCAATACTTTTTATAGAAATTCTAAGTCGCTTGTCATTTTCTTTAATTAGTTTTAAAGGTCATGGTATGAGTAAAGATTCCAACCATATATCAGTCTGCAATAGATAATGCTCAGTTCCATCACTCTTTGTCGGTGCTGATTCTTGTAGGATACCTCTCGTAAATTGCCATACTGTTTGTCGCCGTCATGACTACGGTAGATGATTTTTCTCATTTCCAAACAAAGGATCAGATTGACAAACAAAGCACGTGGTCCCGGTTGAAGTGTTTCTACTTTCTAGTCCTCATTCATATCAAAGACAGCATAAGATTACTGAGATGTAACCTGCAAGTTTTTTTATCCCAACTACTAGTAAATGAACGGACTGTCAAATAAGCATACCGTTCCTCTGAAAGAAAGAATAATGACTTCTCTAAATCAAGATGTGTAATGCGTCAGATGTCCTCATTAACGTATTGAGCACCATAATCTGAGTAAGAAGATGTCTGACTGGGATGGATCCGAAACCATCTGTAGAAAGGGTTGCTAGCAGTAGCGCCAAAGAGATGTACCACATCAAGAATCTCAGTTCCAGGAGAAAAATGGGTAAATATGGCTAGCTATGGTTTGAGAAAATCTCATGGGTAATGGCGTATGCACATTTCGCCAAGGTAGGAAAATCTGGAGAGAATAGGATTTTGCTCTTAGTTGAGACAGGAATGAAGATTATCCAGAGCTTGGAATAGCTGAATTACAGCTAGAAAATTTACACCATTGGCCCACTGAAAAAGAACGATTGGCGACAAAGTGGAGACAAGGAAAGTCATTACCTTGAGGAGATACCACGTATTTGCTCGCAATGGCAAAAGTGGAGGCAAGCAGAATCACTTCGCTCTTTTGAATCGGACACGGACGTTTAAAGTTGACAATGGCAAAAGCAGATACCATGTGTTTGTTCTCCTGAGCTTATATCCATGGCATTCGGACACGGCTTCTCGTGCAAAGGCTATACAATTTTACACGCGCAAATGTGAAGTGAACAGGCAAAGGATCGCCGAAGTTGGCCGTGAATGACGGTCGGCGCACGCCAGGAGGCGGCAGCTCGAGTAATTTTGCTCCGGGGCCGGACCATGGGTCGCCTCCACGGGACTACTTCTTCAATGCTGCTCGCCCGAGTCTTACTGTGCTTACACGTGCTGTTTCATACTGAAGGACTCCACCAGTAACTACATAACGGTGGATATAATGGCTTGGGGTGCGTATAATGTGGTGATTTTAAGTCACGCACAGCAACTGCTTGATTAAATGCCTGACAGACTCTCGGAGATGAGTAATGAGTATGCACTCTTGCTTTTCATTGTTTTTGCGTGCTGAAATATGTAGTGGTAAACGGGGTCGATTTGATCAGGATGGTGTTCGCAACATAATTCTTGTAAGAGTCTTTCCATGTTTGCAGTGGTTAAATGCTTTGAGAGATTAGTTAGTATAGGTAGCTCAAGTCATTACTTCTCAATTCCTTCCAGTTGCAGCAAGCAGATTGTTGACGAAATTACTTAGCTATCAGCCTTGCAATTATCAGATCTGAGGTGAAAAAAACTAGCTTTCAATATAAGCTCTGACACTTCGATGGATAGCCCCCTTTGATAGTGCTAAGCTTCTCTGCTCATTCAGATCACAGTGATCACATTGTCGATCAATCTACCGAGCTAGCCTTGCAATCATCAGGTCTTGGATGAAAAGAACTTATTTCACTTATAACCTCCTACGAATTAATTCTCTAAGTGCTCTCATTGCAATATTAAACCTTTGGTAACAAGCCCTCCTGTCAAATAATGATGTCAATGGGGTAAATGAGTTTCATTTGCAAACATTGGAGCTAACATAATCTCGAAGGAAAAAGAGGGCGATGAGGCATGGTCAAAAGGCAGCATTTAAATGGATAATCCAAGTAGAATATGAGATAGCTAGTATAAGCACCTAGAGGGGGGTGAATAGGTGCACAAACAATTTATCGAGATACGGAAGCAATTCTTGGCAAACGATAGAGAGGTAGTTCACTATTGATTAACAAAAATGAAGTACGATCAAGGTAAAGAGAGTAAGGAAGATAAAATTGAACACATGGTTTATAGTGGTTCGGCTTATTCCAAGCCTACGTCCACTCTTCCGCACTGACAGCCCACCGGCTGGATTCCACTATGAACAAAAGAGAAGTTACACCACAGCTTTCCCTTGATTTCACAGTGTAGATGTTCTACCACACCTACTCAAGGTTTCTCACAAATATATACTCTCTTTTGAATACAATGTTTCGCTCAAAGAAATTGTCTAAATAACAGAAAGCTTTCAGACTTTGGAATTTTTCTATCGCGCACACCTCGAACAACTTAGAACGTCTTCCTTATATACTCTTTTATGCTATCATACCCGTTGGCACTTACCAAAGAATTCCTCCAATCTACCCGTTGGACGGAATCAATTAAGAAGATTATTCGAGCTATTAAAGGAACGTGTCGATAGCTCATCAATCCTGTTCGCCCATACAATCAGTATCTCGGTTTCCATAAGTAGAACCTTCCAAGAATATTTAGGCAATTATCGAATCTTCAATCATCGAGTCAATCTCGATTAATCAAAGAATTCCGTTATGTCTTTTCCAGCCACGAGATCTTCTCCAGTTGATAAGATTAAATCCTTAACGAAACATCCAGTTCTGGATAACCTTTCTTCAACGGATTAGAGACTGTCAATGAGGATAGACTTTGAGTCTTGAGTCTGGCTGTCCGGAGGTCTTCAGACTTTGAATAGCTGAGTCTGCAAACCTTCAGACTAGACTGATGGAAACGTTTTGTCAGCTTCAAAACACTTCAAGAAGATTTCTCCAACATAATATTTTCTTTCTCTGCTTTACATTCCTTGGTTTGTTGTTCTCGAGCAAACACTGAGCCACCAACTAGTCTAATGTAAATTGTTTGAAGATGCTTGTTGACCAGTAAAACGTCCATTCTGATCAGCTTCATTGAAGCTTCATGTAAATGCCTCGGTCACTTGCTTCTGGTTGAGTCTTGATTTCTTGGGCTTTCCATTTTAATTACAGCATGGCCCCTTGTGCCTCTGATTCGATGACGGGTGACTTGGAATGCTATCAAGAGACGGCTAAGCGGCACATCTCCAAATTGTGGGATGGACTTCCAGTGGGATGACCGTTTTGCTTTATTTTCCAAGATTTTAAGCATGTAGAGGACCACCCTAGGCTAGAATATTTCGAGCGTTCTGCTCTTTCATTCCCCCATATTCTTCTACTCTGCCTTCTCATTTGGGCCATCGTGGGATTTTATTGCTGTGACATGTGAACACATGAGGTGTCGATGGTGGAAACAATTTCTTTGTTTGAACAGTTTCCTTCAGTTGATAATAATGCTCGTTTGTTTTTCTAAGAATGTTTATTCTTTCCTGCGTGTAAAACAAAACTGTGCTATATGCATTGTCTTGATAGTTGCCCAGTTCTCTACTATTTGTTTTCCCATTATCATTCATCACTGAGACCTACCTCAGTTCTTGTTGAGATCATCAGTGACTAAAGCAGGTTGTGAAGAACCTGAAATTTTTTTCAAATCAACTGCTTCAGGAACACAAAAGAGAACTTTTCTGTTTTAAAAGAAAGAGATTAACATTAGAAAAAACCGAACATCTTGGATCTTATATATTTTTTCATCAAGATAAAACCCAATGTTGATAAAGATATGTACATCTTGAGATATGGAATTCCATATCGCATGCTCTATAGGACCATTGTTGATAATGAATTTGCTTTATGTGGTATAAAGATCTTATAGTGTATTTTCGGAATTCTTGTTAATGTAGTATATTGAAATGATCAAAAGATTTTGAACAATTGTTCTCAAGAAATCACATAATTAGAAATGAGTCGTTTGATCGCTATAGACGGGTTCCAAGAAAATTACCATCCCATTCTTTGTAAATTATATAAAATATGATTGGACAATTGTTGTATATCTAATGAAATGTCCGGCGGTTTTAGTTACAAAGAAGTTTGACCCTTGATATTCAATCCCTTGAAAGGAAGAAAATAACCCTTGACTATTCGTATACAAGGAAAAAAATTAAGAAAGCAAATGTTAATAACAAAAACATAGTAAAACAGTTAATGTTGATCAATCAAGTGCATCAGCTCATAAATAGAGGATGGATTTGCTATTGTTATTCACGAAGAAAATAATTAGGGACGGAATAAAATATAGTCAGCTTGTTTCATCCTTAGTGGTTCTAGAAAAAATTAACAAATTTCAGAGGAAATTATGAATTTTCTGCTTTGAGGTTTGAACTGTTTAGATTAGAGAAAATATTTCTAATTAGAAGTCAAGTTTTGTTGACCAATTGATGAAGGATGAAAACCATATAATCTAACCAATCACGCGGTTTCTGACCAAAAAAAAAAAAACCAATCACGCGGTTATGTCATAACACGCAATTTGGAACATCATGGGAATGGGAGGTTTAAAGATTGGCTTGTGTTCTCGTTACTTAATTCTAGAAAGGTTGACTTCGTCAATAAAAGTACCCCACCATGTCTATTATCAATTGTCGTGCATGAGATGCCTCTCCACTTTTTTGAAATGGACGAATGTAATATTCGGTACTGAGTATGATCTTGAACTCTTACGTCTCTTAACTGTGGGACGTAAAATTTGGAGTTTTGTTGGAGAGTGGGAAGAAAAACTTTTCTTCTCAATTGGGGGCTGAGGCGTGCAAGTATTGGCATATTAAAATAACGTGCGCAATCTTGTCAGCCCATCAAAGTTACTTGGTAAGTGGGGTGACCCTGAGCTCTTGTATCGTAGTGAGGTACAACCTTAACCACTGCCAAATCTATTGTCATCCCTCCCACTTTTTTAATATGAAGGAATGCAGAAATTTTTTTTGACTGTTTTAAGCCTTTTTTTTATTCACAAATAAATCAAGAAAAAAAAGTTCATAATTTGAATAGATTTACTTTCTCTTGTATCATGTATACTCGATATTCAAACATTGAAGTAGTTCGAATTAAATATGCATAAGAAGCACTTGTTAACATGGGATTGACCAACAGAGAAATTTTATCACTCAATTAAACTTTTGTTTGTTTGATTTCACAATCTCTTCACACATTGATGTTCATATAATTACTATTGAAGTGTGATCGATTTGGTTTATGATTCTACTTCAGCATTATTACCCAAAAGTCGTGAGACTAGTACAACGCGGAAAGAAAGTACCTGTCTGTGTGGAAAATACATGAATTAACCAATCACAAGGCGACGTTGTAACGCGCAAGAGGACGTTGACGCCCGTTGTGGCCTTTCTGGTGTCCGCAGAAGAAATGGTGCATTCTGAAGGTTTGAAGATTGGCTCGTGTTCTCATTACGTTTAAGACGGTGGACTTCGTCTCAATAAAATGGCTGGGATTCTCACGCGGTGGTGCCACACCATGTCATTTGTCATGTATCGAATGCAACTACATTTTTATTTATTTATTGATTTAACCCTTCATTTATTAAGAATAAATTAAGAAAATCTCATAAATTTGAGTACACTTGATTTTTCGTGTATCATGTGTATTCGGTATCAGAAATTTTGAACCAATCCGTACGGAATATGCATAAATGCTTGAGAGCATGACCATCACTTAATTGCATGGACATAGAAGTTTTATGATTCAATTCGTCTGATACTTGCTTGATCTCAGAATTTTTTCGGTGATTGTGTTCACACTTTATTGCTTATTCAATTTGGTTTAGGATTCTCCTTTCAACATATTTTTCTCGAAAGTTGTGAGACTAGTACAACGCAGAAAGAAAGTACCTATCTGTGTGGAAATTTGGAAAATACATGAATTAACCAATCACAAGGCGATGTTGTAACGCGCAAGGGGCGTTGACGCCCGTTGTGGCCTTTCTGGGGTCTGCAGAAGAAACAGTGCATTTTGAAGGTTTGAAGATTGGCTTGTGTTCTCATTACGTTTAAGACGGTTGACTTCGTCCATAAAATGGCTGGGATTCTCACATGGTGGTGCCTCACCATGTCTTTTGTCGTGTATCGGATGCAACTACATTTTTATTTAATTATTGATTAACCCTTCGTTTATTAAGAATAAATTAAGAAATTTTCAAAATTTTGAGTACACTTGATTTTTCATGTATCATGCATATTCCGTATTAGAAATTGAGCTAGTTCGTACTAAATATGCATAAATGCTCGAGAGCACGATCATCACCTAATTGCATGGACATAGAAGTTTTATGACTCAATTCGTCTCGTACTCGCTTGATCTCACAATCTTTTCGGTGATTGTGTTCATGCTTTGTTTCTTATATAATTAATATCAATGCGTGCTCGATTTGGTTTAGGATTTTCCTTTCAACATATTTTACTCAAAAATCTTGAGATTAGTATTACAATAAAAGAATGTGCTTGTATATGTGGATTAAAGATATGGCACGAACACGATTTTCCAAATCCATATTCATGTAACTTGTTCAGGTTTAGTCTCATGAGTTATTTCGTTTATGGTGTTTCTTTCACTTAGAATTATTTGTCTAAAGAAAGCTTTTTCATCTTTAAGAAAATGTGTTACTCACGTACAAAGCAAATGAGTCTTTCCCTATCTCCACGTTTGGTTGATTGGAAGATCGTCCAAGTTTTTGTCAGAATCAAGATCCCATTGATTATTTTTATTTTTTTCGAAAAGGTTATCATGGTGATAAAGCTGGTCTAAGGCAAATAGAAGAGTCAATGTGGTAAAGGAGACGGATAAGACTTGCAATGATATTTATTTTGCTTCATTAAAAAGAATTCTAAATTTTCAATTTAGCATTTTCTTTTATCATACTCAATATTTGCCTATTAACGATCATAATTCAAAAGATTTTGGTGAAAGATAATATTATTGATCGATTACTTTTATTTTAGGAGTACAAGAAACAGTTAATACTTATTTTTGCATAATTTCAAAAATCAACTTTATCCCGCTACCCTCAAATTTCTTTTGAATCCAACAAAAAAATTTGATCTCTATTAATGAAATTTAACTCTCCATCGTTACCTTTAAATTGTCCAAATAACATCTTATTACCTCCTTAGGAATGAATTTATATGCCTTTGAACTCATAAATTAACCAATGAATAATTAGTAAATAGAGTACTTACATATCTTATCAATTCTCAATACTCTATTCAGCAAACTTCTTTTCATTTTATGCATTTATTTATTTATTAGTGAAAAATAAGGAAGAGAGATTTTTGACGGTATGAATCAAGCATAAACTATTCCGAACTTTGAAGTCTTTCGACAGGGAGAGGAAAGAGACCTCTGACCTCTTCTTTATAAAAGGCATCATCATCCGCAGATCTCTAGCATAGAGGCGTTCCTTCTTCTATTTCCCACTCAAAACACCTGATCTTACTTGCACAAAACTCAATGGTCCAACCTGCTGGGAAAATCCCTTCTTGTTTCCCCGTTCCTTTTCCGAGTGTCCTCCTCCTCCTCCTCCTCCTACTTCCGCCACTAACCATCGCCGAATTCATGAATGGACCTTCATCGGTCGGTGTTCCCACCATATGGACCCTCAGTAACCTTTACGACTTCAATACAACCAAAATCTATACCTCCTCTGGAATTTATGTTGGTGTTCGTTTCAAGGTCGTGCTTTCCAGGCTAAACTCAGGACCAAGTTTCTTATGTGGCTTCATGGACTCTGGTGGTGGAAGCTGGTCTTTTCACCTGCTTGTTTTCCAACCGACGCAAGACGTGAAAAACATCATACCATCGTCAGTTTGGTCGATTCCTCACGAACCCATGAACGACACTTCGCAAATGCGACTCACCAAGGAGGGCGATTTAGTTTTACTCGGTGATGATGGAAAAAAAAAGTGGTCCACAAATACCGCCGGCAAGTCAGTGGTGGGCTTAAATTTGATTGAAGTTGGAAATCTCGTGCTCTTCGACACAAATGACGCCATCATTTGGCAGTCTTTTGATCACCCTGTAGACACAATTCTTCCTGGACAGGAGCTACGTCCCGGCATGAAACTAACGAGGCCGTCAAGTGCACCGGATGGGACAGCGCTTTTTTACACGTTCACCACCGATGATCAGATAGGCTTCGTTGCATCTGTAAGGGCAGCCTATTCTCCCCAAATTTACTACGAAACGAGCAATGTGAGGGACATGAAGAGCGACAATGGACAGGTTAGAGCACTTTACAATAATGGAACCTTCGGTGAGTTGGAATTTTCCCCAATATCTTCAGCTCAGTTTATCCGGCTGGGGGACCATGGGCATTTGAAGCGTCATGTTTATGATGAACACTCCAAATTTTGGAACAAGGCAGCGGATCTTCTTGAGGATAAATTAAATAAATGCGATTATCCACTTGCATGTGGTAGTTACGGCATTTGTTCAAATGTCTCTGATGACTCTAGTTGTCGGTGTCCAGACGAGACAGAGCCAATTGATGGGGATTCGTCCTCCAGTTGCAATCGCAGCTCGCCTTTCTCTTGTGATTCACACAATAACACTTTCGTAGAAGTTGGCAAGATCACCTACTTTGCTTTGTCGAACAACGATATTAGTGTGGACATCTCAAACGCAACTGCGGAGAGTTGCAAGAAAGAGTGTTTGAGGAAAGGATGCTCGTGCAAAATGGCACTATTTCGTAACCAAACAATTTTCTCTAGGGTGGACTGCTTTTTATTACCAGAGCCATTTTCCCTTATGGACGACCCTTTCGGGTCCTATTCCACCACGGCATTTATCAAAGTCAACAAAAGTGCAAAGACACCAATGCAATCATCAATCTTTCGAAGAAAGAAAAGGGGACAAACGGTGTTAATCCTAGGGACTACTGTTGGAGCAGTTTCACTATTCTTGGTAAGTGTATTTGGGATTTATATTTCAACTAAATTGAGAAGAAATGGTGTTGAGGATGATGATCCAGACTTACCAAGGCTTCAGATAACTAGATTCCGTTATGAGGACTTGAAGGCCATGACAGGAGATTTCAACATCAAGCTTGGGGAAGGAGGATTTAGCTCAGTGTTTCTAGGAACTTTACCCGGTGGTGTTAGGATTGCAGTTAAGCGCCTTGATGGTTTTGGTCAAATGAAGAAGTCATTCTTGGCCGAGGCTGAAACCATTGGCACAATCCATCATGTCAATCTGGTGAGGTTACTTGGATTTTGTGCTGAAAAATCACATAGGCTTTTAGTGTATGAGTACATGTGCAATGGTTCTCTTGATAAATGGATCTTCCATAATGATCAAGAATTTGATGTCTGTTGGCAAGTGAGGAGAAAGATTATCCTTGACATTGCCAAAGGATTAGCCTATCTCCATGAGGAATGCCATCAAAAAATAATTCATTTGGACATCAAGCCCCAAAATATTCTTTTGGATGAACATTTCAATGCGAAGCTTGCTGATTTTGGGCTGTCGAAGCTTCTCAATAAGGACCAAAGCCATGTCATGACGACCATGCGAGGAACACCAGGTTACCTTGCTCCAGAGTGGCTAAGCTCTCTTATCACGGAAAAGGTAGATGTGTATAGTTTTGGTATTGTCACGTTAGAAGTCCTATGTGGGAGGAAAATTGTGGAGCACTCTTTGCCGAGTGATGAAGTGCATATGTTGGCCCTTTTCAAATGCAAAACAAAACAAGAACAACTACTGGAGATGGTTGACAAGTCCAGTGGGGACATGCAACTGCACAGCCAAGAAGTTGTCAAGATGATGAAAATCGCAGCATGGTGCTTGCAAGATGATAGCAGCATGAGGCCCCCCATGTCGCAAGTGGTTAAATGCTTGGAGGGCTCAACTGATATAGAAGAAGGCTTGAGATACAGCTTCTCAGTTCCTTCTGGTCACAGCGATCGTAGTGTTGATGATGCTTCTCGGCTATCGCCCTCACAATTATCAGGTCCTAGGTGAACAAAACCAGCTTCAGACATGAACTCTGATGCTTAGATGGGGTAACTTCTTTTAGCGTTTCTGCCATATAAATGTTTTTTCTTGTAGTTGTACTCATGATCCATAATTTGAATGAAATTCTAAGTCGCCTTTTCGTTTAATTGGTTGAAAGGTCATGATACAAATAAAGATTCCAACCATAAATCAGTTTGCATGAGACGGTGCTCAATTCCATCACTCTCTCGTTAAAATCCAAACACGAGGGACATCAAGGCAACCTTTCCTGTAAGATACCTTTGGCAAATCACCATACTGTTTCTTGCCATCATGACTACGGTATATGATATTTCTCATTTCCAAACAAAGGAGCAGGTCGACACACAAAGATCGTCGTCCAGTTTGAAGTGTTTCTAGGCCTCATTCATATCAAAGATGGCATAAGATTACTCAGAAATGTAACCTGCAAGTTTTTCTATGCCAACCCTAGTAAACGAACTGATCCGTCAAATAAGCATACCATTCCTCTGAGAGAAAGAAAAATCCCTTCTCTAAATCAAGATGTGTAATGCAGCAGATCTCCTCATTAACATTTTGAACACCATAATTCGAGTAAGAAGATGTATGACTGGGATGAATCTGAAACCGTCTATGGTTTTAGGAAACCTCATGGATTATGGTGTATGTACATTTTGCCAAAGGTAGGAAAATCTGGAGAGAATTGGATCTTGCTCTCAGTTGGATACAGGAATGAAGATTATCCAGAGCTGGGAGTGGCTGAATTACAACTAGAAAATTACACTATTAGACCATTGAAAAAGAAAGATTGGCAACAAACAGGGTGAAGTTTAAAGCACAATATGGAGCGCATTGTTACTCAGGAGATCACTTTAGACATCGGGCGCAGTTTAAAACAGAGCAGTTGCTAAAGAGGAGTTGCTATATGAGCTTCTGCCTTCAGATTATACATTAGACGATGACAGAAGTAACCAAGTGGAGATAAGGGAACTCATTACCTTGAGGAGAAACGAGTATGTTTGGTGTGAGGCACTAGTCAAAAAGTCATGAACTTTGGTGAACAAAGCTCAGAACATGAAGGGATCCGTCCAGCCAAGAACAGAATCAGTCCGAATCTGGAATTCATGGTTTAGCAATGAGGGAGACGCAAAATCAAGCAAAAAGAGTCAAAAGAACCTAAACCATCCAACTCCTGGGGATGCTCTAGTCATAGCATGTGGATTGCAGCTGAAAATTGCCTTGCTTGCATGCACCTACCGATTGGAACCCTCTGTAAACGCTGCCAATTGCACATTAGAGCTCGTTCATCAGTATTATATCGATTTTCTTTTTCTCCTTATGGGTTCGTTGCATCATTCTGGCCGTTGAATAGTTGGTATGTCAAATTAGGTACATTGAGCAAGTAACCAAAAACAAAAAAAACATAGAATTTGTGAAGATATCTTCATCACAGTACTTTTAAATTTTGAGTACTCTCTGCAGGAAGATTTGTCCCACAGCTTGAAAATGAGACTTCTTGGAGGGAGGGAGGGAGGGAGGGAGGGAGGGGGAGAGAGAGAGAGATCTATTCGGCAAATTAAAATGTGTTTGGAGTTTACCGTTTGGACAAAAAAGGCATCTCGACATTCTACCAACAGAGCAATCTGCGGAAGAAATTGGAAATTTTAGTTCGTACGGGACTACGCTAATGGGATGAGTTGTGATAACATATTCTAAAATTGGATTAGGAAAGTAGTTCAAAAAATGTCAGTTTTATTGCATGATTTTACGCCTAATATTAATGGAATCACATGCATATTGCACCTTCGCTTTTCTTTTGTTGGGAGTCGCCTATTTCACGATAAATTCGAGTAATTAGCTAATTACCCGCAATTTTTTTTAAATATTTATATCACGGGGTTGGCATGTTAAAAAATAAATTAGACAACTTGACACGAGTAGTCCCGCCTTCGAAAACACCAAACATTACTCCCAGAAAGGAAAAGATGTGCCTGAAGAAGGCGCGATTCGTTGACTGCGATATGGCTGGGCAGAAATTGAATCCGATTCGTCCTTTCCCCTTTTTCCCGAGCTAAACTTAGAACCGATTCTTTCCTTCATATTGGCTGCATCTTCCTCATCTTCAAAGCACCAGCTAAGAGAAGAAAAAAGGTTGAGGCCAACAGAGTCGCTTCGCTCTTTTGAATCGGACAGATACGTAAAGTTGACAATGGCAAAGGCAAATACCACGTATTTGTTCGCTTGAGCTCATAGACATGGCATCCGGACACGGCTTCTCACGCAAAAGCTATACAATTTCACGCGCACAAATGTGAAGTGAGCAGGCAAAGGATTGGCGGAGTCGGCCGTGAACAACGGTCGGCGGATGCCAGGAGCGGCAACGCAATTAATATCGCTCCGGCCTCCCAGACTATCAGTCACCTCCATGAAGAATGTGTTGATTTTAAGCCCCACACAACAAGTGTTTGATTAAATGCCTGAGAAGCACTCGGAGATGAGTACACGAGTACGCGCTCTTGCTTTTCATTGATTTTTTGTGCTGAAATATGCAGTGGCAACCACGGACGGTTTGATCAGCATGGCGTTGGCAAGATAATTTTAGTAGGAGGCCTTCCATGTCTGTGGTGGTTAAATGCTTTGAGGGCTTAGTTAGTATAGATAGCTCAAGTTATTAGTTTCTCAGTTCCTTCCAGACACAGCTAGCAGATTGTTGACGAAATTACTTAGGGGGCGCATGACAACATTTCTGTTCCAGAAATAGTTTCTGGAACAGAAATGAATTTTTCTATTTCTATTTACGGGACGAGTTTTGAAAAAAAAATGCTGTTTGATAACGATACAAAATTACATTTTCGAAATAGAAATTCGTTTGATAACTAAATAAAATTTCTATTTCTTAAAACAAAATTTTTTTTTTTTTGGAGCAAATGAGATATACATCCTTACAAATTTCATATGCTTATGAAATCATTGACCCAAATACAAAGTATGATTTTTTTTTTTTTTTAAGTAAAGTCTCCCTTTTTACAAAAAAAAAAAAAAAAAATACAAAGTAAGAGATGTTATATCAAATTTTCTAAATTTTCACACAAAATTCTTTAGCATCCACGTAGATAGGTAATTACGGTCAAACAATATACTTATCAATAGTCTCCACACAATAGAAAAAAAAGAGATCAATATGGATTCGCGAGATCTCTTGCCGAGGGGTGCTCGGATAACAAGCGAGATAGTGGGTCACGGCGAGGGGGTGGATTCGCGACCAAATGTGGATGAGCAAGAGGAGAGGCAGAGAGTGTCTAGTGGAGGAGACGATCCAAGCATCCAATGGAGACAATGTCTCGAGGGGATGAGGAGAGGCGGAGGAGAGGCGGAGGAGGAGGAGGAGGCAGAGGAGAGGCGGAGCAGAGGCGGAGGAGAGGTGGAGGAGGAGGAGGAGGCGGAGCGGAGGAGGAGGAAGAGGCAGAGGAGAGGCGGAGCAGAGGCGGAGGAGAGGTGGAGGAGGAGGAGGAGGAGGAGGCGGAGCAGAGGCGGAGAGCGTCTAATGGAGGAGACGATCCAAGCATCCAATGGAGACAATGTCTCGAGGGGATGAGGAGAGGCGGAGGAGGAGGAGGAGGCAGAGGAGAGGTGGAGCAGAGGCGGAGGAGAGGTGGAGGAGGAGGAGGAGGCGGAGCGGAGGAGGAGGAGGAGGCGGAGCAGAGGCGGAGGAGAGGTGGAGGAGGAGGAGGAGGAGGAGGCAGAGGAGAGGCGGAGCAGAGGCGGAGGAGAGGTGGAGCGAGAGGTGGAGCGAGAGGCGGAGGAGAGGCGGAGGAGAGGTGGAGGAGGAGGAGGAGGAGAGGAGAGGCGGAGCGAGAGGCGGAGGAGAGGTGGAGCGAGAGGTGGAGCGAGAGGCGGAGGAGAGGCGGAGGAGGAGGAGGAGGCGGAGCGAGAGGTGGAGCGAGAGAAGGAGGAGGAGGAGGAGGCGGAGGAGGAGGAGGAGGCGAGGCGGAGGAGAGGCGGAGTAGAGGCGGAGGAGGAGGAGGAGGAGGAGAGGCCGAGGCGGAGGAGGAGGAGGAGGTAGAGAAGAGGCGGATGAGGAGGTGGAGAAGAGGCGTACGAGGGAGAAAATAGTGAAATTAGGGTTGGGAGAAATCAGAAATTGATTTCTGGAAGAAATCAGAAATAGAAAATTTCTACTTCTGATTTCTCCTCCATTTCTATTTCTAGAATAGAAATCTGTTCCAGAAATAGAAAATTTGATAAGCGTTATCAAACAAGTTTCTGTTCCAGAAATTGGTCTGGAACAGAAAAATCATTTTTGGAACAGAAATAATTTTTATCATGCACCCCCTTAGCTGTCAGCCTTGCAATTATCAGGTCCTAGGTGAAGAGAACTAGCTAACGATATAAGCTCTGACACTTCGATGGAGGGATAAGCTTCTCAGTTCGTTCGGATCACAGCAATCACATGGTCGATCAATTTACCGAGCTAGCTTCTCAATCTTCAGATTCTGGGGGGACAGGACTTGTTTCGCTTATAAGCTCCTATGCATTAATTCTTTAAGAGCTCTCATTGCAGTATTAAACTTTCACTATCAAGTGGTCCTTTCAGATAATGATACGAAAGGGGTAAATGAGCTTCATTTGCAAACATTGGAGCTGACATAATCTCAAAGGAAAAAAGAGGATGATGAACCATGGTCAAAGGCAAAATTTAAATGGATTATCCAAGTAGAACATTTTCTTTCTCTGCTTTACATGCCTTGGTTTGTTGTTCTCGAGCGAACACTGAGCCACTGACATGTCTAATGTAATTTATTTGAAGATGCTTGTCGACCTGTAAAATTTCCATTCCGATCAGCTTCATCATAGCTTTGAGGAATTGTCTCGGTCACTTGCTTCTGGTCGAGCCTTGGTTTCTCGGGCTTGCTGTTTTGATGACAGCAAGGCCCCTTCTGCTTCTAATACGAAGACAGGCAACTTGGAGTGCTCACAAGAGACTGCTAAGCGGTACATCTCCATATCCTGAGATGGACTTCCGATGGGATGGCCGTTTTGCCTTATTTTCCAAGATGTTAATCATGTAGAGGGTCGCTGTAAGCTAGAATATTTTTGAGCATTTGGCCTTTTCATTTCCACCTTTTTCTACTACTCTGCCTTCTCACTGGCCCATTGTGGGATTTTTATTGCTGCGACAAGTGAACACATTATGTGTCGTTTATTTCAGCGAGCTTCTCTGTCTGTCGTTATACCTTGAGAGTTTCCCTCTGTTGACAGGAATGTTTTCATTCGTCTTTCTAAGAATGTTCAATCTATCCTGCGTCCGAAACCAAACTGTGCCACATGTTTTCCCAGTATCATCATAGAGACCTACCTAAATTGTTTTTCCGTTCATCAGACTAAAGCAGCTTGTGAAGAACCTACAAAAATTGCAAATCAAGTGCTCCCGGAAGAACTCAATGGCCAACAATCAACACAAAAGAGTTGTGACATTTTCTCGATTTCAGTTCAAAGGAAGTGAGAGAAAGGTGTTTGATATCACTTTGTGATTATAGAAAGATCACTAGCAGCCCAATATGTCATTAGTTTATAAAATATCGGGATGTGACAAACATTCTAATTTGACCAGCATTTTAAGGTCGGTATATTATTTTTCGTCAAGATAAAACCCAATGTTGATGAAAAGTATTTACATTTCCAAATATGAAATTTCCGAAGTGAACAAATGATCTATAGATTATATGAATCAATATCATCATTTGGATCATCGTTCATGATGAATTTGGTTTAGATGGTGGACTAAAGATCATTTGACTTTTTTTTTAGACTCCCGTTTAATGTAGAATATCAAAATGATAGAGAGGCTACTAAAAGTAGTTCTAAAAAATATCTCTAAATAGACGACACATTCGGTCGACCGATTGGCAAAAGATGAAAACCACATAAGTTAACCAATCACACGTTATTTTATAATTCACAAATTGAAACGTCGTGGGAATAGATACAAGAGGGCGTTGCACGTTTTAACCTCATTGCGGTCCGCATTAGAAATTCTGCAGTCTGAAGTACGAATAAAGGAAGAAGGTCCGAAGAAGATTAGCTTTTGTTCTCTTTATTTCCGCAAGGTTGAGTTTGGCAATAAAATTGCTACAAATCTAGTGCGGTAGTGTCACACGATGTCAATTGTCAAGTATGGGGATGCCTCACGCTTTTGACATTGGGGAACGTTGAATTTTCTTTAACTGAGTTAAGCCTTCGTTTATTGAGAAATAAATTGAGAAAATCTCATAATTTTGAATGCACTTATCTTTCTTGTATAATGTATACTCAATATCTGGAAATTGAACTAGTTCGTGGTAAATGTGCATAGGCACATATGGCCATGACTTACGTAAACAGAGAAGTTTTGTCACTCAAATCATCTTGTATTTACTTGATTCTGCAATCTTTTTGGCGATTGTTTTCCCTCATTGATGCTTATATAATTAACATAGGTGGGTGTTTGGTATGGTTTATGATTCTACTTTGAAAATATTTTACCCAAAATTGGTGAGATAAGTATGACGGTAGAAGAAAGCGATTGTATGTGGGGAACACACGGCACAAATACGACCCTCTCATTTCATATTTGGGGTACCCTGGTCTATGCTCATGATTTACTTTGTTTATGGTTTTTGTTGTCATATTAATGTGGAAATGCTAACAGATCCCGCAATTCAAATCAATACGAAATCACCAAAGAAATAAACGAGAAACAATAAAAACATCATATATTTACGTGGTTCGATCCTAGTGTCAGTGTCTACTCTACAGGAAAATTCAACAATAAATAATTAACTAATAATTGGAGAATCAGAATTATAACTACTTACACGCTCGATTATTTTCTCCACCTAGATTGAGCCGAAACTTACATTGTTCACAAATAAACAGTTCAATTAGATACAAAACTCAAGGCCCAAATTAATTTCCGTGTGTGCTGCTCCTGTGCTAGGCCGAAGAACAAACTCTTTCGTGCGTCCAAGCAAGAGTCCTATGTTCGGTTTGTTGTTAATTCTTTTTGGAGGACACCGTTCGGCTTAAACAAGAGCCGCCCTTTTTTTTGTGTTTCTTGTGCGCCTTTTATGTTGACTAAGGAAGACTAAGGGTGCATGGTTCCACAGAAAATGAGTAATTTCGAAAAAAAAAAATCAAAAAAATAATCGCTTCCATCACATATAAAAATAAATGAATGGAAATTGTTTTTCATTGCCTACAAAAGCAATTAAGCATAGATTATTATCAATGATTAACTAATTTTTCTAAATGATACCGGTTATTATTTTTCGAAAAATATTTTTAAAATTATTAAGTTTCTCTGAAATGAACGCACTTTAAGAGACGCCCACTTCTCGGTCAAATATTCAAACTTGGAGAAGTTACCACCCCATATCTTGTGCTGAATCTTGGATTTTATATATATCCCCTATAATCTATGTAGCACCGACACGCGACACGACACATCGACACGTCATTTCTAAAAAATAGAGAATTCTGACATGTTATGACACGTTGTATATTAAATGAATATTTTTTGTCACAAACTCAAGTAGAAGTGTAGGAATTGTATTTTCTTCATTAAATTGTACACTGTTACAAGGATGTATATATCATACAATAAGATTCAATAAAAAAGTAAAGAAAATATTCCCAATCAGAAAATATTCCTAGTCCTAAAATAATTACAATCCCAATTAATTACAATCTTCAACCAGATTTCATATCTTCAAAACATATCTTATTTCAACACTCCCCCTCAAGCTGGTGGTTTGTATATATCCAAGATGCCAAGCTTGTTTAGAAGATATGTATGCTATCTTTGGCAAAGAGGTTTAGTAAATATATCCGCGGGTTGCTCCGTGATTCTAATGCCTCTTGTTTCGATGATACCTTCTTTGATCTTCTCTTGTATGAAATGGCAATCAACTTCTATATGTTTCGTCCTCTCATGTAATATGGGATTTGCTGCAAGTTTGATTGCTGAATCATTATCACTAAAGAGTAGTGTCAAACCTCTAACTTGTATCCCAAGATCCTGAAGTAGACCTTGTAACCAAACCACCTCACAGACGGTCTTTGCCATAGATTGATATTCAGCTTCTGCTGATAATAATGATACAGTGGATTGCTTCTTTGTCTTCCATGAAAGCAGTGACTCCCCAAACTTAATACAGAAACCAGTAATGGATCTTCTGCTCATGGGACATGTAGCATAATCCGAATCACAATAGACCGTCATCTCCATATTGCATTTTCGAGAAAGAAGTATCCCTAGCCCTGGACATCTCTTCAGATATTTTACCACCTTCAAGGCTGCATTCATGTGAGATTGCTTTGGACTGTGCATGAACTGACTAAGAGTCTGTACAGTATAGCAAATGTCTGGCCTAGTCATGGTGAGATAAATAAGTTTTCCAACAAGTCTCTGATAACTTGTCGGATCCTTCAGTAATGGATCATTAGAGAAAGACATCCCAGCATCATAATCAACAGTGGTTAACTTTGCATTCTGTTCAATGGGAATGACTGCCAGTTTGCATCCTGATAATCCCGCTTCCGATACAATCTCCATCACAAATTTCCTTTGACTAAGAGAAATCCCCTGATTAGAACGAGCTATCTCTATTCCAAAAAAGTATTTAGGTGGCCCTAAATCTTTGATATGAAAAGAGGAATGTAGATACTCCTTAAGCTTCCTCATAGCGGAATCATCATTTCCCATAATAAGTATGTCGTCAACATAAATCATCAAGTAGATAGACGACATACCTCTTGTCCAAGTGAAGAGAGCATAATCATGCTTGGACTGCTTGAATCCGGCACCCATGAGTGCATTAGTAAACTTGGCATACCACTGCCGAGAGGCCTGCTTTAAACCATAAAGGGATTTGCGGAGACGACATACCTTAGACTCCCCCTGTCTCCGTAATCCTTGTGGAAGATCCATATAAATCTCCTCGTCCAAATCACCATGAAGAAAGGCATTGTGGACGTCCATCTGATGCAACGACCAGTTGCGAAAAGTAGCAACTGACAAGAAAGAGCGAACCGTGACATCCTTCGCTACGGGATGTTGACACCTAAATTTTGGCGACCCATTTAGACATTTATCGTATTAAAAATTAGGGGTTAATTTTATCCCTGAAAAAATAAAATCACATGGCATATAGTTTATGAACATTTTTGTTTATTTTATTGGACCGACGGTGAGTGCAAAATTTTTCACATATTCCATTGGGATTTTCATATATTTAGGCAATATACACCGAGTGATGTATTTTTGATGAAAAAGAAATTCTCGAATGAAATATTGGAAAAAAACACACAAAATATTGCACGTGATGGAATGATATATTCAATAGTATTTTGCACGAGCAAAGTTGGCAATGAAATATACCACGGAGATACAATTTTTCGGTGTATAAAAGGAGTCGCGTACGGTGGGGAGCAGAGGAGGCCACACAATCAATACATACGGCCACAATTCTGAGAGCATAGGGAGACACACATGAGAAGGGACGATTGAGGAGAACACAAGAACGAAAGACCAGATAGAGAGATGCCATCGGAGAGGAGAACCGTGAGTTCTCTTGGCCGAGCCGTGCCGAGATTCCTGACGCACTGCCCCCTATCCCAATGCACTATTGCTTGATCCACCTCCCGATCTGCTGCTTGAGCTTGCTGCTCTATGCCATCTGGAGCCCAACGACCAGCCCCGAGCGTTGACGACGAAGCTGCTAGCCACTTTACGACGATATCGTTGTCGCCGATCATACGCCTGCTGTGGTTGTCCACAAGCCGTGGAGACCCGATCCTTGCTGCACGGTACCCTCACCGCGATGAAATTTTGAGTCGTTTCCAGGAATTTTATGGCGGCATCCGAGTTCTTCAAGGAGTCGTAGGCTTCCACTCATTCACGTGATTCCCACGCTTGACCAACATCCAATGCATGATGGGTGGAATCGAGAACAGAGATCCACTCACATTGACCATGTACAGAACGTGCCTAAAGAAGGGACAATAAAAAAGAGATTTCGAAGTCCCCACGCTTGGTGACTTTTGCTCTTACTCGCTGATTGTTTGATTTTCCATCATCACTAGCACCACCACATCCAATCGCGTGTAGCCGCACCGCAAAATCCTGAGCATTGTGTCTGCGGGAGGTTGTTGCTAAAACAGAAAAAGAAGGAACTTATTTTGTGCAGGTTTCTGAGCGACCCAAGCACCGTGGAGCCGTGCTTCGTGTCAACCTATATCGTCGCCGTGCACATAACGCTTGCCGCCGTTCGCCGTCGAGAAGCTGGTCATGATCCCTATCCGATTGCGCAAAGTCCACATTTGGAAGCCAATATTCGGATTAGGTAAAATTTTTATCTAATTTGATTTCCGAATATTATGTTTCTCGATGCGCACGATCGAGGTTCATGATATACACTCATATTTGCAATTCGAGTTGCCTCTCAAATCAGTGATTGTCAGTCCGATTTTCGAGCTCGAAATCCGACTCGCAATTACTTAAAAAATTGCCAATCCGATCTCCCGCTCGAGATCCGATTCGTGATTTATGTGAAATTGGCCAACCCGATCTCATGCTCGAGATATGGTTCGTCGATTTGGGTATCAATATGGCTTGATTTGCTGTGGTGTTACTTAAATTAGTTTTCTTTTAAAAAAATCAAAAAATGTAGTTTTAGGGTTTGCATGTTCATAATAGGTATTTTATTTCGAATTTTCAAAAATAAAAAAATCAAATCAATTAATTTAGGTTGCTAGTTTTGTTTAAAACTTGGATTGCATGTTTAATTATTTGGCAATTATTAATTTCGCAATTTAAAAAAGGGAAAAAAAGGAAAAACATAAAAAATCATCATGCATAATTCATGTTGAATTAGGGTACATTTTGCACGTCATTGCGTATTAGGATAGAAATTGCACTTAAGTTAAAGGACAATATACAGGATGGGTAGAAGGGGTTGTGATACTTGACTCCATTCATGATCCGAAACTAGTAATTTAGATAATTTCTTAATTTACTATAAGTTTAGGTATTTTATTAAATAGATTGCATTTTAGGATTATCTAGGTTAAGATAATATTTTAGTTTAAATTAGGATGTGGCTCAACCTAATTCCTAATATAAATTAAATAGGATCTTAATCTAATTAGGTAATTTTCACATTTCATCTAATTTCGAATTTCAAGAGAAAATACCAAAAATGCCTTAGAATAAATTGATTTCATTTTTTTAGATGGATTGCATCTAGGGTTAGAATTTATTAAGTTAAGATAATATTTTAGTTTAAATTAGGATTTGGTTTAACCTAATTCCTAATATAAATTGAATAGAATCTTAATTTAGTTAGATAATCTCCATATTTTTTCTGATTTTCAATTTCTTGAAAAATACAAAAATGTCATAGGTTAAATTAGTTTCATTATTTAGGATAAAACGCATTCTTTTAGGAAAATGAAAAATCATGTGCTCGTCATTAAATTAGGTCATTTAATAGATGTCGCATGTCATTTAGTTAATATTGCATTGCATGTTGCATGATTTTCATTAAATAAATGAAAGAAAAAAAAAGAAATTGCGTGTTAAGTGGAAACCATATCTAGGGTTGTTGATGTGGATTTTAAATTAACACCGCAGATGCTTTCGTTGCTTTGAGGTAAGTTTTGCATTATTTAATTGATTTCTTGGATGTTAAATTGGTGGTTTGCGCACTCGCATGATCGCCTCACATGTTAGGGAAATAAATTTAAAATCAATCCAAACGCTTGCCAAACATTTTTCAAAATAAAAGAAAAGGTACCGAAAGGGCGTTAGAGAAATCTAGCGTAATCAAGTCCCCGAACTCACAAATCTCTCGGTTCGTAGAAATAAAGTAAATCTCCCGTTACTTTATTTGGGTTTCTAATCGACCCACCAAAAAATAGATTAGTGGCGACTCCTAATTGAAAATTAATTGCATGTTGAGAACTTGAATCTAAGTCGCGAATTGGTATGGGCTTGGGAGAGCCCGCATTAAGTCTAGGCTTAACAATCCATTAGCCAAACCCTAGGTAGTTCACACCCGAAAATTTGGTCGCGACAGCTTGGCGACTCCGCTGGGGACATGAGTTAAAACTCTTAGTGGACTTAGGCCAATTTTCTTCTTTTTGAAAAATGCTTTTGTTTGGCAGCAAGGATTCCAAGTACGTCCCTAACATTTAGGTGTTAAATGTTCTCGCAGATTGGGAGGTATAAGGGGAAGTGTTTGCTGACATTTGTTTTGCAGGAAGGTGTAGGAATGTATGGTTTATTTTCATATATAAAGTGTTGTTTGATTTAAACTGTTGTGCATGCTTTGCATTTATCACTACACTTTGCACACACAACCTGCCGCCGGACCTGGGCCGCATTAGGATCATATAGGATGGTATTGAGATGTTTGCCACTCCGACCGCATGCTCGCAGTATGAGTCGCCCATCTCAATCCCGAAGTTTCTTTCATGGTGTCAAGAGTACCCACCTCGGTCCGCATGCTCGCGACCCGGGTCGGCTCTTTGACTAAGCCGGAGTCACGAGGACCCGACATAGTCCACAAGCTCGTGGCTAGTCTGATCATCCTTGTGGCTCCACCTTGATAAGCTTTATAGAGTAGAAATCGAGCCACTTATCATGTGCATGTCTATGTGATTGCCATTGATTTTCCTTGGTGAAGTAAGTCTTCTATCTCTATACTATGCAATTTACTTTTGGTCCATCCATGACAATCTAGGTTAGTCGTTTGATCTAATTCATTTGTCAATTAGAAATTAAATGAGGAAATTGCCATGCAATGAATCATTTGCCCAAAAAAAAACTCTGGAGAATTGGTCATGTTAGGGTGTTTATCTTTATTTTCCTAGTCCATTTTAAAGAAATGCCCTTCTTGTAAGAACTTTTCATGAATAAATGAAAAAAAATGAAAAAATCGATTAGATCATTGTCATGGATCAACTTTCTATTTACCCTCATGCTTACATGTTCCCGTTCATTTGAATTAGGTGATTATGGAGCGATCTCGCTCACCCATCCGTACACGGCCGAGGGCTAAAATAGCGGATCAAAATGAGGTGCTAGACCGTATCATTGTCAATATAAACAAACGAATTACGTACCTCCAAAGTCAAGTCGATGAATTGTCTGCTACGGTGGCTTTTCTCATCAAGCAAAAAGGCTGTGATGACATAGGTACTATATCTTTAATGAGAAACTGCGACTCGAAGAAGAGAGCCAAAAGAACTTTTGAATCATCTCATTTTCCTGAGGTAGCTGAATTTGATGCCACCATGAAGAGACTAGTGACTTATCTAGAAGGAGGAATCTCTAACCTGGAGGGTTCGCATCACAAGATCAAGGAGGGTGAAGAACTCAAGCGCACATGATTCATGGTCTTAAGTAGATCGCTTTCCTTATTTAATTAGGGGCATGCACCTTCCCCTGCGTGGGAATTCTTATCGCTTCTTAGGGATTGATTTCAATTTCTTCTGTGCTTGAGCATCACATTCCAATAAACGTAATTTGATTGATGAATATCAATAGAATTACAAGTTTTGTTTTGAGGACATGATGGGGTACACCAAACTAGCCTGGTGACGATATCCAACAATGAAAAGAAAATATCATCCAAGGAGAATTCTGAGGACTAGGCTTCTTCATGCTTCCTCATCCAAAAAAAATTCCAAAAGAAAAAAAAAAAGAGATCATTTTTCAAGCCATTTCCAAAAAGCATGCATTAGATTAGCCTTGTTTAATTTTCTGACTCATTTACTTCATGTTTCAGTGCATTACTTTCTTGACCTGATAAGAAAGCATCTGAAAAAGGCACATCAGGTTGCAATTGGGTCAATTGTTCTAAAGAGTTAATGTCGGTCACATCTCGATACTACTTGAAATATCCATCTTGAGGAGCCAAACAAAGTGTGTTCCATTTCCATGCTTGACGGAATTTTCATTCTCGCCCATTAAATGAGGCGCAAGTTAAAAGAGGATCATCCATCTTTGGTGAAAGAGGTACATCTCGTCTTTGAAATAATTTTGGGAGATGACGCTTTGTTCTTTTCCTTGCAGATGACGAATTGGGGGCACTACAGATTCTAGTAGTGACATGACTGAGACAAAATCTCGATCTGAGCCAAAATGGTTGTGCAATTTGAATTTACTTTGATGTTGCATAGTATCCTATTCATGCACGTTGTTTCGTGCAGGGGCAAAAGAGGATCTCCACTTTTGATGGATAGAGACGATCTAAGGACATCCATTGCTGAGGCAATTCTTTTGTGGAGTGATTCCATTGAATGAGTGCTTAAAATCATGTTTTGAGTGCCGTAAATTGTTTGCTTTGAAGTCACAAAAAGTGTTTCATGTTTAAAGTTGCTGGACTTTTTTTTGAAAAGAGAAATTTCATATTGATTTAGCTCACCAATTTCACGTGGAGATTTGTCAAGATAAACAACTCAATGGAGTGACATCAATGTTTAAGAACGCTGAATGAGACGTATTAGGATGATGAAAGGCAAGCCCTATCCTATACACAGTCCCCTACTTATACACTTGTGAGATGAGTGTAAGAAGTTCCATATTCATAAGGTAAAGAGTTCTCTCGCAAAAGGTACGATAACCGAAATGATGAGGGGCAGTTCATTTCTCTATCCCAAACACTACAGGTGATCCATTGCTTAACCCTTTTGAGCCTTATACACTTGTGGATATTTTTTTTCAAATTATCCCTGTCAAGAACCACCCCACATCGGGGCAAGTTGGAGGTAAGACAGCATCATGAGGTGAGGAAAATGAAAAGAAATTTCTTGCTCTCACTTGCATTAAATCTTCAAGTTGTGCTATTACATTGAATTCATGTGGAAATTTAAGTGCCTTAGAATGACGAAGAGCATTTCTTTCTCTATCCTACATACTTATATCCTTTGCATAGCCCACTTGAGCCTGCAATTTCATTTCTTTAAACCCAGTTGGTGATCATCCCCCACACTGGGGCAAGGCAAAAGGCAGATGAAGACTCTTGAAATGTTCGAGTGTCATTCAGAGTGTAATTGCTTTATGCATGCATAGAATTCAAAATAGAACTAAGGGGCATGAAAAAGCAGTGTGCCTGGTAAAAGCAAGGCCAATGCCCATGAAAAAAAAGTGAAAAAAATGAATAAGAACTAGGGGCATGAAAAGCAGTGTGCCTGGTAAAAGCAAGGCCAATGCCCATAGATGAAAAAGAGAGTCAAGATAAGGTGACTGTCAATTGCAAGAATTGAATCATGATGGAGCAATACTCAAAGAACTCAAAAGTTGAGTTTTTACAATCAATGGGGCATTTCATGAAGACAATCCCCAATGATGAAAAAGAAAACTGGTGGCAACGCCAAGATGATCACCAACTCTCACCCTTTACACATCTTTGGGCCTAATGATCCTTTCATTTCTCAACCCATGAACCTAGCCTACATTACGTCCCTTGTAAAGTCTCTTTTGATTAGGGCACTTGAATTAACATAGGAGTTCATATGTTTATAAGCATCGCTCGAAGGAGTGCGAGCAAGATTATTTCTTTCTCATTTTGCAGGGTTCTTGACTTGTAAACCCGGAGATGATTAAAGAGTTGTTCTTTCAATAGCCTTGACTTGAAGAGTCCCTTTGCTAAGCCGTTGACCAAGCCCACATTACGGTCCCTATTAAAGACCTCTCAAATTGGTAAGGTCGTACTGCTTACGAGAAAACTCGGACCCTTGTTAGTATGATGACAGTGAGATGGAGTGATTCTCATAAAATAACCTCTAAATGAGAGTGAGTGAAAGTCCTTTCTAACTAAAGGTCTCTCATTTGGTATTCTTAGAAATCCATGTCATGAGTGAAGATTGTCTTGAATGATAATTCTCTCCAGTGGAAATTTGGGTGATGTAAAGGTCATTATGCATGAACCCCGATTGAGTTGATGAAAATCTCATTGAATTTTGAAATATGCATTCTAGAGTAGCTCAGTTTGTCTATCTCTTTGATGAATGCATATCAGTTTTTGCTCTAAATCATGTCTAACGGGTAATGTTTTCTCAAAGACACAAGAGCTCCTAACATTTAGGTTCCTTCCAGAAACCTTCATGAACATTCAAGGTGCATCCTTGATGTTCTTAGAATTTATTTCTACCAGGAGATGAAAGACCTCCACAGGATATCTAAATTTTAGAAGACATATCCCCAAGAATCAGAGATATCAGCAGGTAAGTATATCTCTACCATACTCTAAAATACTTGTCACAGCATGGGCTATCGTCGCCCCATATGGCCCATCAGGAATTTCGAGGAAATTACTTCGCGGCCCATCAAAATACATTGGATACCGCCCGCGCGGGCCATTTGGCCCATATGCATTTGAGCTGCGTGAGCCGTTCAATTCCATCCGCCCCTGCTTCCAGAGCCGTCAGATCCAGCGTCTCCAAAGAATGACTGAGAGCCGTCCGATCGATCAAATGCATTGTGGCCGCTCGTCATGGAACGATATCCCCTAGGGTTTTCTTCATGAAACCCTAAATCGGTTTCGAGAGTTTCTCTTCCTCCCGTGGCTCTCTGAAGCGGGCGAGAAAACCTCTTCGCCACCAGAGCCACACTCTCGCCATTCTTCCCGTAATCGGCTGCTCTCTGTTGGCTTTCTTCCTGAACAGCAAGCTGGTAGATGCGGCCAAGAGTCGGCATTGGCTCCATGGTCAAGATCTGTGACCGAAATGAAAGGTAGGCTTCGTTTAATATGAGGATAAAACGTATTGCTTTCTCTCTGTCCCGCATCCTTTTGTATTGCTGTAAGATGGGCTCTGGCCAGTCGAATTTCTCCTCGGCTGCCTCCAATTCATTCCACAGACCTGAAATTTTGTTAAAAATCGCAGCAACAATCATATTTCCTTACTTTTAAATCAGAGATCTGTTGCGTCAAGGAGAAAATTTTCACTTGATCTAATTTTCCAAACATCTCTTTGACATTTTCCCACATCTGTTTCGAGTCCTCCGCCGGGGGAAGACCGGCCGCGACCTCGGAAGTGATGCAATTTCCGATCCATGTTCGGACCAACTGATTGCATTTCTTCCAGAGTCATGCCATTCTCTCGTCGGATGGAACCGGAACCATTCCATCAATAAACCCCTCTTTATCTTTCGTTACCAGTGCACGTCGGAACTCGCGCGACCGATTTGAGTAATTATTCGATCCGGTTAACTGTTGAGCGATAAGCTTCAGTTCTGGTCCGTCGGCATTAGTTGTGAAAAGAGGGTCGCCGGGCTCCGACCGACCGCTGGTAGCGAAGATTTGGTATGGAAGAAACCTTGGCGGCGGATTTGGGTAGGGATTTGCCCCAAAACCCAATTCGCTAGATCTGGTTGCAGAATCCGCATTCGAAAAAAAAGGACTCGGGTAGGGATTCGTTCCCACACCCGGTTTGATCGACCCACCTATCTGCTGAGGATTGATGGTTGCGCTTGCCCCGTTGCTGGTTGGTGGGCCTCCATCAGTTCGTACATCATCTCAATAACCCGGCGATGGTGTATTTGGACTTGTTCCATAGTACCAAGGATACGGTACCCATGGGTAAGGTGGCCCTGAATAGGGCTACCCCATATTAAACTGAGCCGGAGCAGTTCCCCACTACGCATGCTGAGGATGATTCTGTGGCTGAATTTGTTCCTGAGACATTGTGATTATCGCCGAGGATTCATGAATCTGAGGAGGTAGTGGCATTGTTTCTCCTGCACGCTGGTCATTGGATCTTGAGGTAAGTTCTTGTGGATTTGTCATGATGACAATTTCCTAAGAAATCTACAACAATTCTATCTTGCAGATTAATTTTTTCGAATAAGGAATTGAAAGCTGGATGAAGAACTTCTTGCCAGATGCTGCTGTTTTGCGGAAGTTGCAGCAACAAAAAAGACTGATCTGTTTTGCGAAGGGTTGCAACAACAAGAAAACAGAGAAGACTGATCTGTTCTGCAAAAGGTTGCAGCAACAGAGGTTGATTCTAGTGCGAAAGCTATGTCAAGATCGAGACATGCTCTGATACCATGTCACAAACTCAAGTAGAAGTGTAGGAATTGTATTTTCTTCATTAAATTGTACACTGTTACAAGGATGTATATATCATACGATAAGATTCAATAAAAAAGTAAAGAAAATATTCCCAATCAGAAAATATTCCTAGTCCTAAAATAATTACAATCCCAATTAATTACAATCTTCACCCGATTTCATATCTTCAAAACATATCTTCTTTCAACATTTTTATTTTTAATTAATTTGATTCAAATTCATAAATAAATAATTAATTTTAAAAAAGAGCCTATAATAAATTTACACTAATAATATTAAAAAATCAATTCATTTGAAATTGGAAAGATATATTCATAATTAATGCGAAACATTTTTTTAATTTTAACAAAAGTTATCGATGAAACTAATAATTAATAAGAAATTAGAATCAATTTATTTAAATAAATCCATGATTTTCTACCATAACCAAAATTTATCATTATTCAAAATTTAATATTTTTATCTTTCGAAATCATTTTTTAATTTTCCGGTTAAAAAAATCCCCAAAATCCACCTCTTCTTTTGTTCGTCCTTTTCCCTCCACCCCAAGCTTCCCCCCCACTTGAGAGTGACAGTAGCTGTCACTCCCCCTCTCTCATGCCATCGGACCTCCTTTCTTATTTTTTTGGGATTTCTTTACGAAAAACCCTAGCGAGCCGCCGAGCCCTCCTTTTCCTATCCTCCTTGCCGCTCGCCGCACAACCCCCTTCCCTCCTCTCCTCTTCCTCTTGTCACCGATCCGTCGCAATAGTGGTGGCCCTCACCACTCTCTCTGGCTATCTCTCGTCGTCGCAATGGTCCGTTCGTGGCTTCGTCTCGCCGGCGGGAGTTTGCCTTCTCTCTTCTTTCTCTCTGTTCGGCCCTTTCTCTAGCCGTCTCTCGCCGTCGTGGTGGTCCGTTCGTGGCTTCGTCTCGTCAGCGCTCGCGGCCTCTGCTCCATATCACCGGCGCTCGCGGCCTCTGCTCCCTCGCCTCCACCCTCCATCAGTCTTCTGGACACGCGTCGACACACGTGTCGATAAAAGTTGACCACGTGTCGGAAAATCCGACACGCGTTGATCGCGTGTCCGACCATGTCTGAGCATGTCGACGTGTCCAACATGCTCCAACACGTGTCGGACATGACACGGAAGCATGGACAACGTGTCCGTGCTTCATAGCCTATGCTCCAAGATTATCATCCGTCAAAGGCAACACCAGATTTTGAACAAATCAAAATCTTACCATAGATATGAATTTCATACACGACACAAATTCGAGACATAATTAAATATTATTTTGTAGACTTGAAGTTATCTTTTTAAAGTAAGCTTAAGAAAAAAGGTTCATTGCATGCAAAACATAGTCTTAAAGTTTGGTTGATTAGTAGATTGCGCATGTTTTGGGCAAAATCAGGATCCCACCACGGACCATTATTTTAACTTTTGGTCAAAAAGGTAATCATGGAGATGGTGGTGGTCTAAGGTGATGATGGAGGAGTCGATGGAATACAGGAGCCGAACAAGACTAAGCAATGATTTTTACCGAGGTCCGCAATAGAAATAGTGCAGTCTGGCTTTACCAAAAAACAAAAAAAAAAAAAAAAATAGTGCAGTCTGACGAAGTATGAATGAAGAAAGAAGGTTTGAAGATTAGCTTCTGATCTCATTGCTTTTAAGTTTTGAGAAGGTTGACGTCGTCAATAAAGTTGCTGGATATCTCACGTGGCAGTACCCCACCACGTCGATTGTCATGCAAGGGATGCCTCCCACTTTTTAACATCAGGGAACGTTGAATAATTGTCAGCCGATTTAAGCCTTCCCTCATTAAGAAATAAATCAAGAAAATATTCATAATTTTGAATACACTTACTTTTTCGTGAATCTTGTATGCTCAATGTATGAGATTGAACTAGTTCATATTAAATGTGTATAAACACTTGTTAAGGTGGCCATGAACCAATTATATAAATGGAGAAAGTTTCATCACTCAATTCGTTTTGTATTTGGGGATAAGTATACTATTGGTGCCATAAGTTGTGTACGGCGCTCACTTTGGTGCCAAAAGTTTCCGCCGGATCACTTAAGTGCCAAATCGGAGAAAAAACGATCACTTTGGTGCCAGCAGCGAGAAATTCCGGCTAAAATGATTACGTGGCATTTATATTTAAAAAAAAAAGTTGCTTGGCTTTTAAACGACGTCGTTTTCCATCCTCTTCAAGCAATGATGTCGTTTTGCCCTTATATGTGGACATCCTCGCAAAAACGACGCCGTTTAGCTCGTATGTGGATTGAAATTAGGGTTAGGGTTTCTTCCTCGCCACTCGGCCACTGTTGTTCGCCCACCAACGCTCGGCCATTGTCGCTCAGCCACCATTGTAGATGCTCGACCAGGTGAGCGAGGAGAGAATAAGATTGTTGCTCAGGCAAGAAGTGGCAGAAAGAATAGGAGGCGAGAGCAGAGAAGGAGGAGGAAGAAGAGGGGTCAAATGTGCCACTACTGGTGCGCCGCCGCCGCCACCGCTGGTGCCATTGTTGGTGCTGCTACTGGTGCGCTGCTGGTGTTGCTGCTGGTGCCGTTCGCTGCTGGTGTCATTCTTCAGGGAAGAAGACGACGTGCCTCTCTCTCTCTCTCTCTCTCTCTCTCTCTCTCTCTCTCTCTCTCTCTCTCTCTCTCTCTCTCTCTCTCTCTCTCTCAATTTGGGGATTTAGGGTTTCGATTTGGGGGAAAGAAGCCAAACGACGTCGTTTTTGTGGTTTAGATCTTGATGTGCTCTCCGACGAGTCACGTCAACCTAAAAAATTAATAAAAAAAGTGTCACATCAGATTTCCGGTCAATCTAATCGGAATTTGCACTAAAATAATCGTTTTTCAAATTTTTTGGCACTTAAGTGATCCGACGGAAACTTTTGGCACCAAAGTGAGCGTCGCACACAACTTTTGGCACTGTTAGTATACTTATCCCAAGTATTTGCTTAATCTCATAATCTTTTTGGCAATTGTGCATATTGCTGCTTGTATTATTAATATCAGTGTGTGTTTGATTTGGTTTATGATTATGCTTTCAACAAGTTTTACCCAAAAGTCTTAGGATTAGTATAACAATTAAAGAAAGTGCTTGTATATGTGGAGTAAAGACACGACACGTATACGGTTTTCTATAATTCATAATAGGGTAACCCATTTGGGTTTGGGCTCATAGATTACTTCGTCTATGGTATTTCATACACTTATCGTCTTTAAGAAAACTGTGTTCCTCACATACAAAATAAGTTAATCTTTCCGTATCGGCACATTTGGTTGATTGGAAGATTGTCTAAGTTTTTGCCAAAGGATCAGTGACCATCTTTAATTTTTGTCAAAAAGGTCTTCATAGAGATAGTGCTGGTCTAAGGTAAATAGAAGAGTCGATGTAGTAAAGAAGCCGAATAAGATTCGCAATGATCTTTATTTTGCTAACACATTAAAAAGAATTCTAATTTTTAATTTAACTAGCATTTTCTTTTATCATACTCCGTATTGCCCATTAAGCGTTCATAATACAAATGATTTGGGTAAAAGATAATATTATTGATTGATTATTTTTATTTTAGGAGTACAATAAATAATTAATACTTATTTTCGTGTTATTTCAAAAGTCAACTTAGTCTCACTACCCTTGATTTTCCTTCTCCCATAATTTTTCTTCAAATCCAACAAAAATTGTTCTCTATCCATGAAACTTAACTCTCTATTGTTACATTTAAACTTTCCAAATAACATCTAATTACCTCCTTAGGATTAACTTTATATGCAATTGAACTCATAAATTAACTTTATCTGTTTTATCAATGTTCTCAATAATCCCATGAAGCAAACTTCTTTTCATTTTATGTATTCATTTATTTACAAGTGATCCTCTTGTATCATTCTCCGGAGTAGTTGCTTTCGTGGACCGTAGTGTTGTTCATTTAGCACGTGAATGGTCTCAACTTTAATAATAATTATAAATAAATAAAAAGGAACGGGGATTTTTCGCGGTATGAGTATGGAATGGACTTATTCCAAACTTTGAAGTCTTTCAACAATAAAAGAGACCTCTTGTTTATAAATAGGTGCAATCTTTAGCAGATCTCTAGTAATAGAGGCATTCCTTCTTCTAGTTGCCTCACCTTACTTGCACACAACTCAATGGCCCTACATGGTTGAATAATCCCTTCTTTTTTCCTTGCTCCTTTTCCAAGCCTCCTCCTCCTCCTACTTCTGCCACTAACTATCGCCAAATTCAAGAATGGACCTTCATTGGTCAGTGTTCCCGCCCTATGGACTACCGGTCAGTCTTATTTCAATCTAACCAATCCCTATTCCAGTCACAAGGTCGTGCTTTACAAGCTAAACTTAGGCCTAAGTTTCTTTTTCGGCTTCTTATGCTTTGATGACGGTAGCTGCTCTCTAGGCCTGTTTATTTTCCAACCAACAGAAGACATGAAAAACATCCATCCAGGGTCAGTTGCGATGGTTTGTTATTTTGGGGAAACACCCTTGAATAACACTATCCAATTGCTACTCACCCAGGAGGGCGATTCACTATGGGCCCGCAAGGTAACGTTTTTATTTCTCTTGATTTCTATTCTTTTGTTTCCCATAACCAAAAAAGAACAGAAATCCATTTGGTAATGCTAACTTATTTTTCTATTCCCCGGAATAGAAAAGTGGCTGGGGAATAGATTTGGAATAGAAACAAGAAACAAAAAAAAAGTAGTTGATTGTTCCCGAGAACAATTTCTAGAAATAAGCTTTTTTTCTTTTCAAATTTTCTTTTGTTCTTTTTCCTTATTGCGGCCACCGCCAATCGCCTGCCAACTGTCGGCCACCTCCTGCTGCTCGCGGCCACCGTTGGCAACTGATCGCTGGCAACAGTAGCCGCCGCCCATAGCCCACCGACCGACGACCGCCACTGTCCGCCGGCAGCATGTCGTCGCCAATTGCCGCAGGACTGTCGCCTGCCACAGCATGACCGCCGACCGCTGGTAAAAAGTTATAAATTTTTGTATTTATTTGTTTTTTCTTCTTACCCACGGACCGCTGGTCGCCACCTGCCATTACAAGACGGCCGCACGATCGACGCACGATCGTCGTACGATCGCCGCACGACCGTCGCACGATCGCCGCACAATCGGCGCATGACCACCGCACGATTGCCGCACAACCACCGACCGTCGCCGCCAATTGCCGCCGCAAGATCGCCACCCACAGCTCACCTACCATCGCCCCCTCTCACAACCAGTGGGCTGTGGGCGGCAATCCTGCAGTGGCAGTTGGCGGCAACGGTTGGCGGTCGTGCGGCAATCATGCGCCGGTCGTGTGCCAATCGTGCGATGGTTGTGTAGCCGTCGTGTGGCGATCATGCGACCGTCATGTGGCGGCGGGAGGCGATCAGTGGTCCGTGAGTAAGAAGAAAAAACAAATCAATACAAAATTTATAATTTTTTACAAAATGCATTTCTATTCTTTTTCTATTCCAAGAATAGAAATCTTATATAATTACCAAACATCTTCTTTTACTCAGAAATTGTTCCCGGAGTAGAAATAGAAAAAAAAATTATTTCTAAAAAGAAATAGTTCCTCGGAATAGAAATGTTGCCATGCGCACCCTAATTTTACTGGGTGATAATGGAAACAAGATTTGATCGGCAAATACCGCTAACGGTTCAGTTGTAAGCTTAAACCTGACCGAAGTTGGAAATCTCGTGCTCTACGACAAAAACGATGCCATCTTTTGGTAGTCTTTCGATCACCCTAAAAACAAAATTCTTCCTAGACAGGAGCTACGTCCCGGCATGATACTAATCACGCCAACATATTTGCCAATTGAGATGGTGAAGTTCTACACATTCTCCATTGATGATCACATAACCTTTGTCGCATCTCTAGTGGCAGTCTCTTCTCCCCAAATTTACTACAGAACGAGCAATGTAAGCAAAATGAAGAGCGACAGTGGACAGGTTGCAGCACCTTACAAGAATGAAAGCTTCGGTGAGCTTCATTTCTCCCAACTTTATCGGCTCAGTATATCTGGCTGGATTTTGATGGGCATATGAAGCGTTATATTTATGATGGGTTCTCCAATTGCCGGAATGAGGACAATCTTCTTGGAATTGATGATTGCTATTATCCACTGGAGTGTGGTAGTTATGGCATTTGCTCATTTCCCAGTCAGTGTCGGTGTCCAAAAGAGAATGCAAATTGCACAGACGTCTCCGTCCTATAGTTGCAATGGTAGCTTACCTTTCTCATGTGATTCACACAATAACTCTTTTGTAGAAATTGCAAATGTCATCGTCTTTACTTTGTGGGACGACAATATTAGTGCTGACCTCTCAAACACAACTGTGGAGAGCTACAAGGAAGAGTGTATGAGGAAAGGGTGCTCATGCTCAATGGCACTATTTCGTAATCGAACCAATTTCTTCGGTGGAGACTGCTATTTATTTTCAGATTCATTTTCCCTCATAGACGACACGTGCGGGCTGTATTCCATCTCGGCATTTATCAAAGTCAACCATAATACAAACACACCGATGCCATCATCAATCTTTCAAAGAAAGAATAGGGGACGAACGGTGTTAATCCTAGGGACTACTGTTGGAGCAGTTTCAATGCTCTTAATAAGTATATCCGGGATTCATATTTCAAGTAAGGAGAGAAGAAATACTGTTGAGGATGATGATTTGGACTTACAAAGGCTTCAGATATCTAGATTCCCTTATGAGGACTTGAAGGCCATGACAGGAGATTTCAACATCAAGCTCGGGGAAGGAGGATTTGGCTCGGTGTTTCTAGGAACTTTATGCAATGGCATTAGGATTGTAGTCAAGTGTCTTGATGGTTTTGGTCAAATAAAGAAGTCATTCTTGGATGAGCCCAGAACTTTGGGCACAATCCATCATGTCAATCTGGTAAGATTACTTGGATTTTGTGCAGATAAATCACATAGGCTTTTAGTCTATGAGTACATGTGCAATGGTTCTCTTGATAAGTGGATCTTCCAAAATGATCAAGAGTTTGAATTCTATTGGCAAGTAAGGAGAAAGATTATCCTTGACAATGCCAAAGGACTAGCCTATCTCCATGAGGAATGCCATCAAAAAAATAATCCACTTGGACATCAAACTCTAAAATATACTTTTGGATGAACATTTTAATGCAAAGTGTCACGTCCCAAATCCCGGGCACACGCACATCCCACGATGGTCGACTGAAAATGTGACGTCCTAAGACGAGTCACCGACCCTTTCTTTTGTTCTTCTTCCTTGTTGTTGCCACCGTCGACCGCTTGCCAACCGTCGACTACCTCCTACCACTTGCGGCCATCGTCGGCAGCCGATCGCTAGCGTCAGTTGTTGCCGCCCGTAGCCCACCGGCCGACGATCGTGACCGTTCGCTGGCGGTCCAGGTGGCGATTGGCAGCTTGCCGTTGCCAAACACCGCAAGACCGCCGACCGCTTGCAAAAATTTATAAACTTTTGTATTGATTTGTTTTTTCTTCTCACTCACGGACCATTGGTCGCTGCCCGCCGTCGCACGATGGCCGCACGATCGTCGCACGACCGACGCACGACTACCACATGATCGCCAACCGTAGCCGCCGATCGCCGTCGCAAGACCGCCGCCCACAACTCACCGGCCACCACCCCCTCTCATGGCCAGTGGGTTGTGGGCAGCAATCCTGCAGCAGCAGTTGGTGGCGACGGTTGGGATTCGTGCAGCAATCGTGCACCGGTCGTGCGTCGATTGTGCATCGTTCATGCATCGATCATGCACTGGTCATGCAGCCGTCATGCAACGATCGTGTGGCCGTCGTGTGCCGATCGTGCAGCCGTCGTGCGGCGGCAGACGGCGATCGGCGGTACGTGAATAAAAAAAAAAGAAACAAATCAATACAAAAATTTATAAATTTTTACCAAACGCATTTCTATTCTTTTTCTATTCCAAGAACATAAATTTTGTGTAATTACCAAACATCTTATTTTACTCAGAAATTGTTCCCGGAGTAGAAATAGAAAAGAAAATTATTTCTGAAAAGAAAAATTTCCTCGGAATAGAAATATTGCCAAGCGCACCCTAATTTTACTGGGAGATAATGGAACCAACATTTGGTCGGCAAATACTGCTGGCAATTTAGTTGTAAGCTTAAACCTGACTGAAGTTGGAAATCTCGTGCTCTACGACAGAAATGATGCCATCGTTTGGCAGTCTTTCGATCACCCCACAAACAGAATTCTTCCTAGACAGGAGCTACCTCCCAGCATGACACTAACCACGCCAACATATTTGCCAAATGAGATGGCGCAGTTTTACACATTCGCCATTGATGATCACATAGGCTTTGTCGCATCTCTAGTGGTAGTCTCTTCTACCTAAATTTACTACAGAACGAGCAATGTAAGCAAAATGAAGAGCCACAGCGGACATGTTCCGGCACCTCACAAGAATGAAAGCTTCGGTGAGTTTCATTTCTCCCAACTTTATCGGCTCAGTATATCTGGCTGAATTTTGATGGGTATCTGAAGCATTATATTTATGATGCGTTCTCCAATCGTTGAAATGAGGACAATCTTCTTGGAATTGATGATTGCTATTATCCACTGGACTGTGGTAGTTATGGCATTTGCTCATTTCCCAGTCAATGTCGGTGTCCAAAAGAGAACGCAAATCGCACAAACGTCTTCGTCCTATAGTTGCAATGGCAGCTTACCTTTCTCATGTGATTCACACAATAACTCTTTTGTAGAAATTGCGAATGTCACCGTCTTTACTTTGTGGGACGACAATTTTAGTGCTGACCTCTCAAACACAACTGTGGAGAGTTGCAATGAAGAGTGTATGAGAAAAGGGTGCTCATGCTCGATGGCACTATTTCATAATCGAATCAATTTCTTCGGTGGAGACTGCTATTTATTATCAGATTCCTTTTCCCTCATAGACGACACGTGCGGGCTGTATTCCATCTCGGCATTTATCAAAGTCAACCATACTTCAAACACACCGATGCCATCATCCATCTTTCAAAGAAAGAATAGGGGACGAACGGTGTTAATCCTAAGGACTATTGTTGGAGCAGTTTCGATGCTCTTAATAAGTATATTTGGGATTCATATTTCAAGTAAGGAGAGAAGAAATACTGTCGAGGATGATGATTCAGAATTACAAAGGCTTCAGATATCTAGATTCCCTTATAAGGACTTGAAGGCCGTGACAGGAGATTTCAACATCAAGCTCGGGGAAGGAGGATTTGGCTCGGTGTTTCTAGGAACTTTATGTAACGGCATTAGGATTGCAGTCAAGCGTCTTGATGGTTTTGGTCAAATAAAGAAGTCATTCTTGGCCGAGGCCAGAACTTTGGGCACAATCCATCATGTCAATCTGGTAAGATTACTTGGATCTTGTGCAGATAAATCACATAGGCTTTTAGTCTATGAGTACATGTGCAATGGTTCTCTTGATAAGTGGATCTTCCAAAATGATCAAGAGTTTGAATTATGTTGGCAAGTAAGGAGAAAGATTATCCTCGACATTGCCAAAGGACTAGCCTGTCTCCATGAGGAAGGCCATCAAAAAAAAAAAAAATCCACTTGGACATCAAACCCCAAAATATACTTTTGGATGAACATTTTAATGCAAAGTGTCACGTCCCAAATCCCGGGCACACTCACATCCCACGATGGTCGGCGAAAATGCGACGTCCCAAGACGAGTCACCGACCCTTTCTTTTGTTCTTCTTCCTTGTTGCGGCCACCGTCGGCCGCTTACCAACGATCGACTACCTCTTGCCGCTTGCGGCCACCGTCGGCGGTGATCGGCGCGTCGGCGTCGGTTGCCGTCGCCCGTAGCCCACCGGCCGACGATCACGATTGTTCGACGGCAGTCCTGCGGCGATTGGTAGCCTGTCGTCGCCAATCGCCGCAGGATCGCTGACTGCTTGCAAAAATTTATAGACTTTTGTATTGATTTGTTTTTTCTTCTTACTCACGGACCGTTGGCTGCCGCCCGCTGCCGTACGACGGCCGCACGACCCCCACACGATCGTCGCACGACCGGCGCACGACTGCTGCATGACCGCCGACCAACTCCGCCGATTGCCGCAGCAGGACCGCCGCCCATAGCTCACCGGCCACCGCCCCCTCTCACGGCCAATCGGCTATGGGCAGCAATCCCCTGCGGCGGCGGTTGGCAGCGACGGTTGGCATTCGTGCGGCAATCGTGCGTCGGTCGTGCGTCGATTGTGCACCGGTCGTGCGCCAATCGTGCACCGATCGTGCGGCTGTCGTGCAGCGATCGTGCGGCCGTCGTGCGGCGATTGTACAGCCGTCATTCGGCAGCAGGTGGTGATCGGCGGTTCGTGAGTAAGAAGAAAAAACAAATCAATGCAAAATTTATAAATTTTTACCAAACGCATTTCTATTCTTTTTCTATTCCAAGAATAGAAAGTTTGTATAATTACCAAACATCTTATTTTAATCATAAATTGTTCCGGAGTAGAAATAGAAAAAAAAATTATTTCGAAAAGAAATAGTTCCTCGGAATAGAAATATTGCCATGTGCACCCTAATTTTACTGGGTGATAATGGAAGCAAGATTTGGTCGGCAAATACCGCTGGCAATTCAGTTGTAAGCTTAAACCTGACTGAAGTTGGAAATCTCGTGCTCTACGACAGAAATGATGCCATCGTTTGGCAGTCTTTCGATCACCCAACAAACAGAATTCTTCCTGGACAAGAGCTACGTCCCGGCATGACACTAACCGCGCCAACATATTTGCCAATGAGATGGTGCCGTTCTACACATTCGCCATTGATGATCACATAGGCTTTGTCGCATCTCTAGTGGGAGTCTCTTCTCCATAAATTTACTACAGAACGAGCAATGTAAGCGAAATGAAAAGAGACAGTGGACAAGTTGCAGCACCTCACAAGAATGAAAGCTTCGGTGAGTTTCATTTCTCCCAACTTTATCGGCTCAGTATATCTGGCTAGATTTTGATGGGCATCTGAAGCGTTATATTTATGATGCGTTCTCCAATCGCTGGAATGAGGACAATCTTCTTGAAATTGATGATTGCTATTATCCACTGGAGCGTGGTAGTTATGGCATTTGCTCATTTCCCAGTAAGTGCCGGTGTCCAAAAGAGAACGCAAATCGCACAGACGTCTTCGTCCTACAGTTGCAATCGCAGCTTACCTTTCTCATGTGATTCACACAATAACTCTTTTGTAGAAATTAGGAATGTCACCATCTTTACTTTGTGGGACGACAATATTAGTGCCGACCTCTCAAACACAACTGTGGAGAGTTGCAAGGAAGAGTGTATGAGGAAAGGGTGCTCATGCTCAATGGCACTATTTCGTAATCGAACCAATTTCTTCGGTGGAGACTGCTATTTATTATCAGATTCATTTTCCCTCATAGACGACACGTGCGGGCTGTATTCCATCTCGGCATTTATCAAAGTCAACCATAGTTCAAACACACCGATGCCATCATCGATCTTTCAAAGAAAGAATAGGGGACGAACGGTGTTAATCCTAAGGACTACTGTTGGAGCAGTTTCGATGCTCTTAATAAGTATATTTGGGATTCATATTTCAAGTAAGGAGAGAAGAAATACTGTCGAGGATGATGATTCAGACTTACAAAGGCTTCAGATATCTAGATTCCCTTATGAGGACTTGAAGGCCGTGACAGGAGATTTCAACATCAAGCTCGGGGAAGGAGGATTTGGCTCAGTGTTTCTAGGAACTTTATGCAACGGCATTAGGATTGCAGTCAAGCGTCTTGATGGTTTTGGTCAAATAAAGAAGTCATTCTTGGCTGAGGCGAGAACTTTGGGCACAATCCATCATGTCAAACGGTAAGATTACTTGGATCTTGTGCAGATAAATCACATAGGCTTTTAGTCTATGAGTACATGTGCAATGGTTCTCTTGATAAGTGGATCTTCCAAAATGATCAAGAGTTTGAATTATGTTGGCAAGTAAGGAGAAAGATTATCCTCGACATTGCCAAAGGACTAGCCTGTCTCCCTGAGGAAGGCCATCAAAAAAAAAATAATCCACTTGGACATCAAACCCCAAAATATACTTTTGGATGAACATTTTAATGCAAAGTGTCACGTCCCAAATCCCGGGCACACTCACATCCCACGATGGTCGACTGAAAATGCGACGTCCCAAGACGAGTCACCGACCCTGTCTTTTGTTCTTCTTCCTTGTTGCGGCCACCGTCGGCCGCTTACCAACGGTCGACTACCTCTTGCCGCTTGCGGCCACCGTCGGCAGCTGATCGCTGGCGTCGGTTGCCGTCGCCCGTAGCCCACCGGCCGACGATCACGATTGTTCGACGAGCCTCTGCGGCGATTGGCGGCAGCCTGTCGTCGCCAATCGCCGCAGATCGCTGATTTGCTTGCAAAAATTTATAGACTTTTGTATTGATTTGTTTTTTCTTCTTACTCACGGACCGTTGGCTGCCGCCCGCCGCCGTACGACGACGGCCGCACGACCCCCACACGATCGTCGCACGACCGGCGCACGACTGCCGCATGACCGCCGACCAACTCCGCCGATTGCCGCAGCAGGACCGCCGCCCACAGTTCACCGGCCACCGCCCCCTCTCACGGCCAGTCGGCTATGGGCAGCAATCCTGCGGCGGCAGTTGGCGGCGACGGTTGGCATTCGTGCGGCAATCGTGCGTCGGTCGTGCGTCGATTGTGCACCGGTCGTGCGCCAATCGTGCACCGATCGTGCGGGGTCGTCGTGGGCGATCGTGCGGCCGTCGTGCGGCGATTGTACAGCCGTCATTCGGCGGGCGGTGATCGGCGGTCCGTGAGTAAGAAGAAAAAACAAATCAATGCAAAATTTATAAATTTTTACCAAACGCATTTCTATTCTTTTTCTATTCCAAGAATAGAAAGTTTGTATAATTACCAAACATCTTATTTTAATCATAAATTGTTCCCGGAGTAGAAATAGAAAAAAAAATTATTTCTGAAAAGAAATAGTTCCTCGGAATAGAAATATTGCCATGTGCACCCTAATTTTACTAGGTGATAATGGAAGCAAGATTTGGTTGGCAAATACCGCTGGCAATTTAGTTGTAAGCTTAAACCTGACTGAAGTTGGAAATCTCGTGCTCTACGATAGAAATGATGCCATCGTTTGGCAGTCTTTCGATCACCCAACAAACAGAATTCTTCCTGGACAAGAGGTACGTCCCGGCATGACACTAACCGCGCCAACATATTTGCCAATGAGATGGTGCAGTTCTACACATTCGTCATTGATGATCACATAGGCTTTGTCGCATCTCTAGTGGGAGTCTCTTCTCCATAAATTTACTACAGAACGAGCAATGTAAGCGAAATGAAAAGAGACAGTGGACAAGTTGCAGCACCTCACAAGAATGAAAGCTTCGGTGAGTTTCATTTCTCCCAACTTTATCGGCTCAGTATATCTGGCTAGATTTTGATGGGCATCTGAAGCGTTATATTTATGATGCGTTCTCCAATCATTTGGAATGAGGACAATCTTCTTGAAATTGATGATTGCTATTATCCTTTGGAGCGTGGTAGTTATGGCATTTGCTCATTTCCCGTCGTGCCGGTGTCCAAAAGAGAACGCAAATCGCACGACGTCTTCGTCCTTCAGTTGCAATCGCAGCTTACCTTTCTCATGTGATTCACACAATAACTCTTTTGTAGAAATTAGGAATGTCAGCATCTTTACTTTGTGGGACGACAATATTAGTGCCGACCTCTCAAACACAACTGTGGAGAGTTGCAAGGAAGAGTGTATGAGGAAAGGGTGCTCATGCTCAATGGCACTATTTCGTAATCGAACCAATTTCTTCGGTGGATACTGCTATTTATTATCAGATTCATTTTCCCTCATAGACGACACGTGCGGGCTGTATTCCATCTCGGCATTTATCAAAGTCAACCATAGTTCAAACACATTGATGCCATCATCAATCTTTCAAAGTGTCACGTCCCAAATCCCGGGCACACGCACATCCCACAATAGTCGACTGAAAATGCGACGTCCCATGAGGAGTCACTGACCCTTTCTTTTGTTCTTCTTCCTTGTTACAACCACCGCCGGCCGCTTGCCAACGGTCGACTACCTCCTGCCGCTTGCGGCCATCGTCGACAGCCGATCGCTGGCGTCGGTTGACACTGCCCATAGCCCATCGGCTGACAATCGCGACTGTCCGACGGTGGTCCTGTGATGATTGGTAGCCTGCCATCGCCAATCGCCGCAGGATCGCCGACCGCTTTCAAAAATTTATAAAATTTTGTATTGATTTGTTTTTTCTTCTTACTCACGGACTGTTGGTCGCCGCTTGCCGTCGCACGATGGCCACACGATCGTCGCACGACCGCTGCACGATCGTCGCACGACCGGTGTACGATTGCTGCCTGACTGCCGACCATCGCCACCGATCGCCACCGCAGACCGCCGCCCCACAGCTCACCAACCACCGCCCCCTCTCATGGCCGGTGGGCCGTGGGCAACAATCCCGTGGCGGTAGTTGGCGTCTTTATGGTTTTGGTCAAATAAAGAAGTCATTCTTGGCCGATGTTGACACCTAAATTTTGGCAACCCTAAAGAAATAAAATAAAAATTGTATAACATAAAAAAAAATGGAAAATAAGGGAATGATCAATTTGATTTGATTATGAATGAAATGTTGAAATTCTTATTAGCCATCCTTGCTCCGGTGAATATTTAAATTATAGTAAATATGGAAGCAAATTCTAAATAAAAGAAATCAGATAAATAAGAAAGTAAGGACTTTGATAAAAGGGAAGGAATTGAAACATCTAGGGAAAAGTCAAACCGATTGCAAGATTTTGCTCAAATTTACATGAATTAAGGCAACGGAAAAAGGAAGCTCGAAAATTGCCATAGAATAGAGTGGTCGGAATCACTATAAAAGGAGACCAAAAATTTTCGAGCAAAAAGGGGGGGACGAAAAAATTCGAGAGCAAATTCATAAAAAAATTTGTGCAAGAGGGAAAGAGTGAAAAGAAGAGAGGACGAGAACCTTCATCCATCTTCAATCAATAAAAAAGGGCCATTTTCTCTTTTCTTTTCTCTGACAAGGCATAGAAAAAGAAAGAAGCAAGTGCAGCAGTAAATAGTGTCAGAGGGAGAGAAGATATGAAGAGACGAGCGCAGCAAAAAAAGAAAAAAAAAGAGAAAAAAGAAGAAAACAGAGGAACTATTCATCTTCTTCCCGGACTTCTCCTGTCCGACCGCCGTGTCGGCCTCCCCCGCATCGTGCCTCGCCGACTCTCTCGCTCGCAGCGCCGCGCCACCCCCTGCACCGCCACCAACAACCCTACGCCGGCAACTCACGAGCACCGCTGCTGCTTCACCATTCCCCGCGCCTCCGCGCCTCAGCCCACTTGACGTCTCCGCCTCCGCCTCTACCTCCGCGCTACTCGACCACCACTAGCAACCCGCATCACCACTTCTGCTGCAGCCCGTCGCCCCGATTGCTTCCCCCGGTGCCTCCCTCCACCGTCGCCGACGCAACAGCGACCGCCGCCTCTTCAGCCCACGCCGTCGCCCCTCCGTTCGTCACTGTGCTTCCGCGTGTCCGACCACTTGAAGCCCGCAATCTGCAGCGCCCATCACCGCGCGCCTCTATTCATCCGATACTACCCACACCGGCAGCCGAAGATCAGCGACCGACACCACTGCTCATCACCGCATCCGCTTTCGCCTCACCTGCGACCCGCACCAGCCCACGACTCACCGTTGCTGCTCCACCCTTGCCCGTCGTTCCGTGCACCGAAGCTCAACGCCACCGCGCGCCGGCCACGACGCCCCTCGCCATCACCGCCCGCCAACTCTCGCCGGAGTCACGACGCCTGCCACCATCCGTCTGGCGCCCATCAACGCTGCAGCAAGCCCCTCTTTCTTTAGGTAGTTTAGCTTTTTCTTTTTATTTATTTTATCTCATTTTTTTGTTCTTTTTTAGTTTATCTATTTAAGTTGTAATATTTGATGTCAATAAATTTTGTAGGCATTATCAACAGGAGTTTTCCCCAAAATTATTGTAATTATTAATTTGATCCATAAGATATCGGATCATTTTTTTAATTATATTAATTTTTGGGGTTTGTTCATAGTATTTTAATTGTTAAATCAATATAATTATTAGTTTGATCTCGTAAGACTTCGGATTAGATTTTTAATTATTTTGAACTCTTTGTCGTGATGCTTAGGGTTAGAGTAATCGTTAATTTGACTCGTGAGATAACAGGTTATTTTTTCGATTATTTTAATCACTTATTTGATGAATGTCTTTATTATTCTAAATATAATATTGCTTGTCTTAAAAAAACACTAAAAATAAGAAAAAAAAATCAAAATCTTGCATGAGCATGTAGGTTTAGTAAATTAGAATTTTTTTAGAATTACATGTTTTTTTAGTATTCCATTCTTAGATAATTTTTTGAAATAGGTTAGGGTTGAACCTAAATAACCTTCTTCTTTTTTTATAAATAGGGTTTTAGATGATGTTCGCACATTTTAATTATCTCATTTTTCTAAAAGAATAATTTCCTAAGATAGAATAGGGTTTAAGTCAAATTAATCCCTAAATTAAATTAGAAAATTATTCTCTTTTAGATAATTTGATTAGGTTTTTTTTATTAATTCCAAATTTCAATAAAAAATACAAAAAATATTAGGTGCATGTTAATTAGTTTGCATAATAGGATCACTTAACTAGAATTTGTTTATTAGTAAAATCAGATCATGTAGTTAAAATGCATGTTTTATAAAAAATTTCTAATTTCAAGAAAACCCAAAAAATGATTGCTTGCTTTATGTGGTGCAATTTATTTATTTATTATTTTTTATTTGAATGTTTGGTAGTGGATGAGCATCCGTGTGATCATCATATTTGCATGATAGTAATATATGTTAAAATGAATCCAAGCTACCCGCAAAAATATTTTTAAAAATTAAAAGAAATGGTACCGAAAGGGCATTAGAGAATTCTAGTGTAACCAAGTCCCCGTACCCTTAGTCTTTGGTTTGTAGGAGTAAAATAATTCTCCCATTATTTTACTTAGATGTCTAATCAACCTACCATAAATCGATTAGTGGCGACTTCTAGACAATAATCAATTGCATGTTAAATATTTGAACCTTAAGTCGCGAATTGGTATGGGCTTGGAAGAGCCCGAGCTAAGTTTAAAGACTTAGTAGTCCATTAACATAATTTTAGGTGGTGCGCCCGAAATTTAAGTCGCGATAGCCGAGGCCAGAACTTTGGGCACAATCCATCATGTCAATCTGGTAAGATTACTTGGATTTTGTGCAGATAAATCACATAGGCTTTTAGTCTATGAGTACATGTGCAACGGTTCTCTTGATAAGTGGATTTTCCAAAATGATCAATAGTTTGAAGTTTGTTGGCAAGTGAGGAGAAAGATTATCCTTGACATTGCCAAAGGACTAGCCTATCTCCACGAGGAATGTCCTCAAAAAAAAATAATCCACTTGGACATCAAACCCCAAAATATACTTTTGGATGAACATTTTAATGCAAAGTGCCACGTCCCAAATCCCGGGCACGCGCACATCCCTCGATGGTTGACTAAAAATGCAACATCCCAAAACAAGTCACTGACCCTTTCTTTTGTTCTTCTTCCTTGTTGCGGCCACCGCCGGCTGCTTGCCAATCGTCGGCCACCTCGTGCTATTTGCGGCCACCGTCGGTAGCCAATCGCTAGCAACGGTTGCCGCCGCCCGTAGCCCCCCGGTTGACGACTACCACTATCCACCGGCAGCCTACCATCGCCAATCGTCGCAGGACCGCCGCCTGCCGCCGCATGACTGCCGATCGCTGGTAAAAATTTGTAAATTTTTGTATTGATTTGTTTTTTCTTCTTACTCACGGACTACTAGTCGCCACCTACCATTGCACGACGGCCGCACGATTGCCGCACGACCATCCCACGACCGCCGCACAATCGATGCACGACCACCGCACGATCTACATACGACCGGTGCATGATTGCCGCACGACTATCGACCGTCGCCGCCGATCACCACCGCCCACAGCTCACCAGCCACCGCCCCCTCTCAGAGCCAGTGGACATTGGGCGGCAATCCTACGGCGGCAAATGGCGGTGACGGTTGGCGGTCGTGCGGCAATCGTGCACCAATCCCGGGCCAATCGTGCGCTGATCGTGCGCCGATCATACGGTCGTCGTGCGGCGGCGGGCGGCGACCGGCGGTCCGTGAGTAAGAAGAAAAAACAAATCAATACAAAAATTTATAAATTTTGACCAAACGCATTTCTATTCTTTTTTCTATTCCAATAATAAAAATTTTGTATAATTAGCAAACATTTTATTTTACTCAAAAATTGTTCCCGAAGTAGAAATAGGAAAAAAAAACTCTTTCTAAAAAGAAATAGTTTTTCGGAATAGAAATGTTGCCATGCGCACCTTAGTTTTAATGCGTGATAATGGAAACAAAATTTGGTAGGCAAATACCACTGGCAATTCAGTTGTAAGCTTAAACCTGACTGAAGTTGGAAATCTCGTGCTCTACGACAGAAATGATGCCATCGTTTGGCAGTCTTTCGATCACCCTACAAATAGAATTCTTCCTGGATAGGAGCTACGTCCAAGCATGACACTAACCACGCCAACATATTTGCCAAATGAGATGGCGCAGTTCTACACATTCGCCATTGATGATCACATAGGCTTTGTTGCATCTCTAGTGGGAGTCTCTTCTCCCCAAATTTACTATAAAACGAGCAATGTATGAAAAATGAAGAGCGACAGTGGACAGGTTGCCGCACCTTACAAGAATGAAATCTTCGGTGAGTTTCATTTCTCCCAACTTTATCAACTCAATATATTTGGCTAGATTTTGATGGGCATCTGAAGCGTTATATTTATGATGCGTTCTCCAATCGCTGGAATGAGGACAATCTTCTTGAAATTGATGATTGCTATTATCCACTGAAGTGTGGTAGTTATGGCATTTGCTCATTTCCCAATCAGTGTCAGTGTCCAAAAGAGAATGCAAATTGCACAGACGTCTTCGTCCTACAGTTGCAATCACAGCTTCCCTTTCTCATGCGATTCACACAATAACTCTTTCGTAGAAATTGCGAATGTCACCGTCTTTACTTTGTGGGACGACAATATTAGTGCTGACCTCTCAAACACAACTGTGGAGAATTGCAAGGAAGAGTGTATGAGGAAAGGGTGCTCATGCTCAATGGCACTATTTCGTAATCGAACCAATTTCTTCGATGGAGATTGCTATTTATTATTAGATTCATTTTCCCTCATAGACGACACATGCGGGCTGTATTCCATCTCGGCATTTATCAAAGTCAACCATAGTTCAAACACATCGATGCCATCATCAATCTTTCAAAGGAAGAATAGGGGATGAACGGTGTTAATCCTAGGGACTACTATTGGAGCAGTTTCGATGCTCTTAATAAGTATATTTGGGATTCATATTTCAAGTAAGGAGAGAAGAAATACTGTTGAGGATGGTGATTCGGACTTACAAAGGCTTCAGATATCTAGATTCCCTTATGAGGACTTGAAGGCCGTGACAGGAGATTTCAACATTAAGCTCGGGGAAGGAGGATTTGGCTCAATGTTTCTAGGAACTTTATGCAACAGCATTAGGATTGCATTCAAGCGTCTTGATGGTTTTGGTCAAATAAAGAAGTCATTCTTGGCCAAGGCCAGAACTTTGGGCACAATCTATCATGTCAATCTGGTAAGATTACTTGGATTTTGTGCAGATAAATCACATAGGCTTTTAGTCTATGAGTACATGTGCAATGGTTCTCTTGATAAGTGGATTTTCTAAAATGATCAAGAGTTTGAAGTCTGTTGGCAAGTGAGGAGAAAGATTATCCTCGACATTGCCAAAGGACTAGCCTATCTCCGTGAGGAATGTCCTCAAAAAAATAATCCACTTGGACATCAAACCCTAAAATATACTTTTGGATGAACAATTTAATGCAAAGTGTCACGTCCCAAATCCCGGGCACGCGCACATCCCTTGATGGTTGACTGAAAATGCGGCGTCCCAAGATGAGTCACCGACCCTTTCTTTTTTCTTTTCTTTTTTTCTTTCAATTAAGCACATGCGGAAGCGAATTATATATAACACCTAGTCAACAAATAAACATAGGGATAGTAAAAACAAGGGACAATTTCCTCATCAACTGTTGACCCTAGGAAGTCTATTAATTGCAAGCCTCTCATCAGCCACTTCCTATCAACCCTCTCAACAACCTTTAGGTATCAGGTGTGAAAGCTAGTATGAGCACCTAAAGGGGGTGAATAGGTGCGAAAACAAATTTTGCAGAGTAAAGTATAAAATCTTGCTTTTAATCCAACTCTGTTTAGCAATAGATTATGAAAAGGAAATTAGATTCTAAAAATCGGATAGAATTACAATTAAAGTAAAAGAGCTTAGGGAAGAGAATAAGAACACAAGGTTTATAGTGATTCGGCTTAATCCAAGCCTACGTCCACTCTTCTGCACTGACAGCCCACCGGCTGGATTTCACTAAGAATCAAAAGAGTTTTTATAGTATAGCTCTTCCTTGATTCCACAGTGTAGAGACTCTACTACACTTTCTCAATGTCTCATAGAAGTATAAACTCTCTTTTGAGTACAAGTTTTCGATCAACAATTGAATTGCCAAAGAACAAGGAACTTCAAACTTTGGAATTTCTCTATCGTGCACACACTCGAATAACTGGAACATCTTCCTTATATACTCCTTCATGTCATCACAACCGTTGGCACTTACCAAAGGAGTTCTTCCAATCTACCCGTTGGACAAAATCAATTAGGGAGATTTCGAGTTATTTAAGGAATATGATGATAGCCCACAAATCATGCGCGCCCATACAATCAGAATCTAGGTTTCCATAAGTAGAATCTTCCAAGTATACTTCGCCAATCAATGGATCCAAAATGCCCAAATCAATCTCAAGATGAATAATGGATTCCGAGATGCTATATCCAGCCAAGAGGTCTTCTTTAGTCGATAGAATCAAATCTTTAAAGAAATACTTAATTCTAGATAAGTCTTCTTCGACGATCTAGAAACTGTCAATGATGATAGACTTTAAATCTTGAAGTCTGGTGGTTCGGCGGTCTTCAGACTTTGACGAAAGAGTCCGCAAGTCTTCAAACTAGATTGATGGAAATGTTTTTTCAGCTTCAAAACACGCAAGGAAGTTTTCTCCAACAATCTCCCCATTTTTGATGGTAACAAAACTTTCCTGCAGATTTGGATATCTTTGACCTGCAAAACAATACTCAAGCAAACATGGATATCTCACAAAAGATAATTGGCTTAGTAAAGACAGCATTAAATCTACATCCATAGGAAATAAGTTAGTCTTGTAAATAAACAATTATTTTTGCCATGAAATACCAATAGTGCTTAAAATACTGCAGCAAACATTTAAACAATCCAAATCCAAATCTAGTCACAACCAAACAACCAAACAAAAGTAAAGTCAAAAAGTTAAGAATCAAATCTCAAATCTGCAACATCAACTCTGCAACATCTCTCCCCGTTTTTGTCAGCATTAAAAAGGTAGAGACGAAAAGAGAATGGAATTAGGATTGCTTTGGAACACAAACAAGCTGGAAATCTCCCATTGACTGGACAATCCCTTCCAACTTTTTCAAATCCTCCTTCAGTTGAGCCACATCTTCACCCTTGGCATTTGTTTGAACTTCAAGAGCAATGGCATGTATTTGATCATGTAAGGAAACTGGAGAGACTTGACCTGCATTCTGCAAGTTCTGAACTTCACATCCCAGGGCATAAATCTGTCCTCTCATCTCCATAAGAATATCAAGTAGTCTTCGAAAGTCTGGTGAATTATCAGTCTGAGTGCTAGCTTCTGCACGATCAGTAGGTGTATTGGCAGATGATGGCAAGTCAACATGATCACTCAGATTTTGCGATGAAACCTCATGACCTTCTTTTGGAAATTGAGATGCATAGATATCTTCTGGATCTATAGGTGAACGACTAACACCTTCACTAGTAACAGCAATTGAAGATGTACCTCTTTTCTCAACAACTCCTCATGTTTCATTGCCTTCAGGCAATGAGAAGTACTCTTCATGCTCTGTTTTCTCTTGTTCACCTCTGCCCTCTTCTTCTTCTGCAATCCTCTCTTCCTCTACTTCTTTTTCCATTGATTCTCTCTCTCCACTCCTTTGTTCGAACTCTTCTCTGTCTTGATCCTATCTCTCCTCTATCTCTGGAACAGAACGACGTAAGTTTTTCAATGCAGGAGCGGAAATTGTGATGTCATCCCCCATCCTCTTCATCCTCTAAGATGAGTGCTCTTCTTTTCCTGGATGGAGCAACCATGGGCTCCTTCCCTTTCCGTTTTGCAGCTGAAGAGACTGGGTGAGTCTTGATAGGGGTTTTCTCCTTGAATCTCTCCAAAGTCTTGTTAAGTTCCTTCAGACGCATTTTGGAAACCATTTTCAATCCCACCACCAGTTGATCGCATGTTCGAACACATAGAATCCTGGGAGGCTGAATGTTCAAATGTTTGAATAACTTAGTGACAAATGCTGAGTAAGGAAGTTGGCCATTGTCTTTCACCATCGTTCTATACATGTGGAACATGATAGTGTGTGGAAGAGAGAACTTTTTGCCAGCGTTAATGGCATACATCAGTTTTGCCTCCGAGTTTGAAACATCAGTCTTCGAAGTCGATTTGGGTCTGAGGCAGTTGATCACTATCTTGTGAAGCAAAATATTTGAGGTATTCATCCTCAAATATGAAATTCGTCCTTCCGTCATTCCATCCCGAACAAGCTCTACTGTCGCACGTCCAATAGACACATTAATTGATTGGAATTTCCCTCTTTCAACCCCAATCACATCAGCCAATGTGTCAATGTCAACTACATAGTCTTGATCTCAAACACTGAATGAGAATCTATTCACATCCAAGAAACTTAGATTAGAATAGAAGTAAGCAGTGAGTTCAGCATTAGCCTCTGTCATCTCAGAACAAAACCATTCTAGTTGAAGAAGATTGAATTTCTCTCGCAGCTTAACATTCAGATAATCAAGAAAATCAAAATCCACACTTCTAGGGTTGATCACACCGCGCTTTAGCAACTTAGAGTACAGTCGCCTGTGTTCCTCCGAGCGAAACAAATCTGTCTTTTTGCTTCGAATATTCGCCGCAACACCCATTCTAGGCTTAAAATGAGTGTACATCTTATCATCATCATTCCCATCAGGTTGACTTAGCCCTCCAACACGTGGATCGCTTGGAATATTTGCAAATACTTCTTCTGCTGACCCCACAAGGGCAATTCCCAATCGTTCCATTGTGCATAAAAAGTGGGTTTCATTTCGATACCCTTTCTCTTTCAAGAATTCATCAATATAGTTCAGGGGAGTGCCACCCTTCTTCAAGGCAGAGTAAAGCTTAAAAATAAAAGCGGGCTTTTGAGTTCTTACAGATTCTGCATCTTCGATGATTTCTTCTTCTGTTCGATGATCAATATCCTGAGGTCTAGATGGAGGAGATGGACGCTGTTGAGAATGTTGTGGGCTCTGCTGCTATCTAGGAGATTCCTCTTCCTCGATGAGGTCAAAATGCATAGGACCCTCACGCATTTGATGTGGTCCCATGTTCGCGATCCTTGAAGACTTTTTTTAAGACGACATTCTTCATAGTTTTTGAGAGATTCCAAGCTTGTTTCGCAAGAAAGGTAAAAATTTTCGAGGATTAAACAAGAGAAGAAAAGAGAAGTTGAAGATCTGTGCTTTCTTAGGGTTTTGTGAGTAAAACAGAGAAAAACCAACAGTATATAAAGCAGTCGAAACGAGGCATACAGAATGACATAAAAGGAAAAATAAAAATGTCTTTTCAAAAAATAACTGCATTTTTGAAAAAATAGATAACCGTCATTTCAAAAAATAACTTCTTTTTCGAAAAAGAATGATTGTAATAATCACAAAAACTGGGGAATATAACATCAATGAATTACAGATTAATAGATGATCATACATTTTCGAGATTTTATCCGAGAGATAAATTTCTAAAACAGAAATAACTTACAGTCGATATTTGTGATCTTCTGAGTCTGAGTATCTTTAGACTTTTTAGCCTTGAGTCTGAACTTCTTCAGACTTTAAGATATTGAGACTGGAACGAATAACCTCGAATTAACTTTTCTCCAAAGGTTTTGTAAAAATGTCCGCTAGTTGATTCTTTGAGTCAATGAACTATATCGAGACTTCTCTATTTTGAACATGATCTCTAATGAAATGATGTCGAATCTCTATATGCTTTACTCTTGAATGAAGAACTGGATTCTTGGTGAGATTGATTGCGCTGGTGTTGTCACATTTGATCTCAGTGCACGAATCTTCAATTCCAAAGTCTCTTAACTGTTGTTTTATCCACAGAATTTATGAGCAATAATTTCCAAGAGCCACATACTCTGCTTCTGCTGTAGAAATGGCTACGATACTTTGCTTTCTCGAAAACCAAGATACTGGCCTATTACCAAGCGATTGATAGGTGCTCGAGGTACTCTTTCTATCGACTTTGCAACCTGCTAGGTCTACATCTGAATATCCAAGAAGAATAAAGTCTCATTCTTTAGGATACTAGAGACCTAAATTAGAGGTTGAAGCAATGTATTTGATGATACGTTTTGCAGCACTTAAATGAGATTCTTTGGGATCTGATTGAAATCTGGCACAAATACAAACACTAAACAGAATGTCAGGTCTAGAAGCAGTAAGATAAAGAAGTGAATAAATGATACTCCTGTATAGCTTATGGTCAAGTTTCTTTCCTCCTTCATCTTTGTCCAGCTTCAAGGAACTTGACATTGGTATATCAATCTTTTGGCAATTCTCTAGTCCAAACTTTTTGACAAGTTTTTTAGCATATTTTTCTTGGTGAATAAAAGTTCCCTCCTTCAGTTGTTTCAGTTGAAGCCCGAGAAAGAAGGTTAGTTCACCCATCATGCTCATTTCAAATTTATCCTGCATAGACTTAGAGAATTTCTTACACAAATTTTCATTAGGAGATCCAAAAATAATATCATCAACATAAATTTGAACAAGTAAAAAGTTTTTGCTTTCTCTTTTGATAAACAGTGTAGTATCTACTTTACCATTAATAAAGCCATTTTGGATTAAAAACTTACTTAGTCTGTCATACCAAGCTCAGGGTGCTTGCTTTAAACCATATAGTGCCTTTTTTAGTATAAATACAGAGTTTGGTTTCCTTGGGTCTTCAAAACCAAGAATTTGTTCCACATAGACTTCCTCTTGGATAAATCCATTTAGGAAAGCGCTTTTGACGTCCATTTGGAATAACCTGAAATTTTTATAACAAGCAAAAGCAAGTAATAATCTAATTGCTTCTAACCTTGCTACTGGTGCGTAAGTCTCATCATAGTCTATCTCTTCTTTTTGAGTATATCCTTTGGCCACGAGTCTTTTTTTGTTCCTTATGACTTTTCCTTTCTCGTTCATCTTGTTCTTGAAAATCCATTTAGCTCCAATGATAGATTTGCCTTTTGGTTTAGGAGTCAATTCCCAGATATCATTGATGCTGAATTGCCTGAGTTCTTCTTGCATAACTTCAATCCAGCTTTCATCAGTTAAAGCTTCTTCTATACTATTGGGTTCTATTTCAGAAATAAGAGCCACAGCACTAGACTTTTCATGCCTTTTGGATCTTGTGTGAATTTCTTCATTAATGTCACCAATAATGAGTTCTTTGGGATGACTAGACTTGTGCTTTCGGTTGCTGGTTGATTTGTCAGACTGTTGATCTTTTTCTTCATTTGATTCTTCAATGATCATTTGTTGCTGGTCTTCTGAAGTCTGAGCTGCTTCTGGAGATTTAGACTTTGTAGAGTCTGGAGCAAGTTAAGATTCTTCAGATTGAGTCTGAATCGATTGATTTTGCATAAAGTCTTGAAATTTAACATTCATCAATTCCTGCACAGATTGAGTCTTTTTGTTGAATACTCTGTAAACTTTGTTGGTGGTTAAATATCTAAGGAAGATGCCTTCGTCTGATTTTTCTTCGAACTTACCAACTTGATCATTTGCATTTTTCAATATAAAAAATTTGCATCCAAACACATGAAAATAGGAAACAATTGGCTTCTTTCCTTTGAACAACTCATAGGAAGTTTTCTCCAGAATAGGCTTTAAGAAGACTCTATTAATAATATAACACGCTATACAAACTGCTTCAGCCCAAAAGCGAGAGGAAATGTTACATTCAATTAAAAGAATTCTAACCATTTCCTGCAGTGATCTATTCTTCCTTTCCACAACTCTATTATGCTCTAGAGTATATGGTGAGGAGAATACATGCTGAAAACCAGATTCATCACAGAATTTAGCAAAATCTTGATTTTCAAATTCACCTTAATGGTCTGTTTGTATACTTGAAATAACATACTCTTTCTCATTTTGGACTTTCTTAGCAAATGTTATAAATAAGAAAAGGTTTCAGACTTACTTGCTAGGAAATATACCCAAGTGAATCGTGAATAATCATCCACAATTACTAGGCAATATTTCTTACCCCCAATGCTCTGAGTTCTAGTTAGTCCAAAGAGATCTATATGCAAGAGCTGCAATACACGATTAGTGGACACTTGATTAATTGGTTTGAATAAATTTCTTACATGTTTTCCCAATACGCATGGTGTGCATAGATCAGACTTTTGGTATGTCAGTTTGGGTAGTCCACGAACAAGCTTCTTTGTTGAGATTTTAGCTATTTGCTTCATGTTGATGTGCCCAAGTTTTCTGTGCCATAAGTTCACTTCCTCTTGAATTGAGAATAGACATTGGGCTTTATCTGGTTTGATATCCAAGAGGTAGATATTCCCATGTCTTCGCCCCGTGAAAGTCTAAGATGAGTCTTTACTAGTTCCTGAACATATTCCTTCTTGAAAGTTGATTTTGAAACCTGTGTCGCACAATTGACTGATACTCAACAAGTTGTAGTTAAGTCCTTCCACTAAGGAGACGTTACCGATTGTGAGACTTCCAATCTTTACGGTTCCGTATCCCACAATTCTACTTTTGCTATTTCCTCTAAAAGAGATTTTTCCACCATTAACTTGCACAAGCTTTATAAAACAATTTGAGTCTCCTGTCATATGTCTTAAGTATCCATTATCCAAGTACCATTTAACATTTTTCTTAATAGTGACCTCCATTTAGAAAAGAAACTCAAGCTTTCTTTGGTACCCATACTTTCTTGGGTCCAATGATATTAATGCAATATACAGTCTTTGCCCAAACCTTCTTAACAAGTTTCCAAACCATAAGACATTCTTTCTCAAAATGATCTGAGCTATTGCACTTAGAACATTTAAGAGCACTGTGGCCTACAGGTTTTACAAAAAAATTTTGAAAATGATTTTTGTAAGAATCTTTTGTAGGTCTTTGTTTAATTCTTTCATTTACCTTAGGAAAATCAATTAGAGGAATGGTTTCAGCAGTCATTACCAAACCTGATTTGTTTAAGTAAGGTCTTTGCACTGAAAGAATCTTTTCTAATTTCTCAGACCCTATAGAAAACCTTTTAGAAATACTTGAGATATCATTTTTTAAAAATGCATTTTCTTTTGAAAGATTGTCTGTATTTTCTTTCAAAGTAATAACACTTTTATCTAAACTTTCGACTTTTTTTTTTTCCAAACAATCTCCTGTTGCTTCAGTGCAGAATTTTCCCTTTTAAGTTCAGAAATCTTCTTGAGAGAGGTTTTGAGACTAAGACACAATTCATCAATATATTTAGAGACTTTAGTAGGAATTTTTAAATTACTTACCTCGATTTCACTGTCTGAGTTTGAGTCAGTCTCAAAGTTTGAATCTGAGTCTAATTGTGCCATGAGACAAATATTGGCGTAATCATCATCACTTTCCTCACATTCAGTATCACTCCAAGTTTCTACTTTAAGTGCTTTTCGATATTTCTCAGCTTTTCCTTTCTTTCTCTTTAGTAGGGGACAGTTGGGTCTGATGTGTCCATTTTTCTTGCATTCAAAGCAAATTACATCCTTGTTGGATTTATTATCCTAAGCTGATTTATTTTGTAGCTTTTGAGAACTTTGTTTCTTCGAATTAAATCTTCTTCCCTTTTTATTTAGTTTTCAGAACCTTCTTATCATGAGAGCAAACTCTTCATCGTCCATATCATCTTCAGAATCTGTGACATTAAAATCATCATTAGATTTTAATTAGATTTTAATGTAATAGATTTCTTACCTTTAGGATCTTCATCTTCGTTTATTTGCTCCACTTCATAAGACTGAAGAGTGCCAACCAATTCGTCAACAGAGAGTGGCATGATTCTTTGTGTCTCTCTTATTGAGGTTTTTATGTGATTCCAATCTTTGGAAAGTCCACGCAGTAACTTGTTAACCTTCATGGGTCCAGAGATTGGTTGACCTTGATACTCAAGACCATTCACGATTTCTGTAAAACGACTAAACATGTCAGTGATAGATTCTCCTAGTTTCATTTTAAATGCTTCATATTGACCGAGCAGAATATTGATTCTAGTTTTTTTCACTCGATCAGTTCCTTCATAGGTGATGTGCAATCTATCCCAGACTTCTTTAGCCGTTTCACAAGAAGATATTCTGTTATATTCAGTAGGAGATGATGCACAATATAAAGAATAAATTGCTTTTGCATCAAGAGCTTGTCTCTTGATTATCTCTTCTTAAGTCATTTCACTAGACTCAACAGCTTCTTTTCCTCTTTCTGAGATTGTTGCAGCTTTAGAAATGATTTCTCTATCTACCACGTCCCATTCCAGAGGATCTTTTGATCTTAGAAATGCATTCATCTTGTTTTTCCATATACTGTATTCATTTCCATCAAAATAGGGCGGTATAATGTTGCTTTGCCCTTCAACCAGACTTGGAGCCAACATACTAACCATGGATCGTTAACTCTGAAGTAAAAACACTTCAACTTAAATGAGTACATAGGCTCTGATATCAATTGTGAAAGCTAGTATGAGCACCTAAAGAGGGTGAATAGGTGCAAAAACAAATTTTGCAGAGTAAAGTATAAAATCTTTCTTTTAATCCAACTCTGTTTAGTAATAGATTATGAAAAGGAAATTAGATTCTAAAAATCAGATAGAATTACGATTAAAGTAAAAGAGCTTAGAGAAGAGAATAAGAACACAGGATTTATAGTGGTTTGGCTTAATCTAAGCCTACGTCCACTCTTCCGCACTGACAGCCCACCGACTGGATTTCACTAAGAATCAAAAGAATTGGTACAGTATAGCTCTTCTTTAATTCCACAGTGTAGAGACTCTGCTACACTTCCTCAAGGTCTCACAGAAGTATAAACTCTCTTTTTGAGTACAAGTTTTCGCTTAACAACAGAATTGACAAAGAACAAAGAGTTTCAGACTTTGGAATTTCTCTATCGCGCACACACTCGAATAACTGGAACGTCTTCCTTATATACTCCTTAATGCCATCACAACCGTTGGCACTTACCAAATGAGTTCTTCCAATCTACCCGTTGGACATAATCAATCAGGGAGATTTCGAGTTAGGAATATGACGATAACCCACTAATTTTGCCCGTCCATACAATCAGGATCTAGGTTTCCATAAGTAGAACATTCTAAGTATACTTCGCCAATTAACAGATCCAAAATGTCCGAATCAATCTCAAGATGAATAATGGATTCCGAGATGCTATATCCAGCCAAGAGGTTTTCTTTAGTCGATAGAATCAAATCCTTAAAGAAATACTTAATTCTAGATAAGTCTTCTTCAACGATCTAGAAACTGTCAATGAGGATAAACTTTAAATCTTGAGTCTAGTGGTTCGGCGGTCTTCAGACTTTGGCAAAAGAGTCTGCAAGTCTTCAGACTAGACTGATGGAAACGTTTTGTCAACTTCAAAACACACAAGGAAGTTTTCTCCAACATCAAGGTCACCCTAAACTTCGCTAATGGCAAGACTAGCCAAAAGGTGTCGCATCTCGTGCCCACCACATCCGCACTCAACAAATCTCCACGCTATGGCCCTTAAAAAGGTTAGTCACGACAGGATGAGATAAAATCTCAGCAAGTCAAAACCCTAAACCCCGATTATGACATAAATTTGCCTCGAAGGCAATTCTAAGCACACACCATACAGAACTTACCTCGCCTCGGCATCATCAATGCAGCAAGCACGGTTTAATAACCAGAACACATCATTTCAATCACATAAGTCCTGATTATAAGGTCAAACCATTATGACACGTCACATACCGTGCTACATAATTTTGTCCCATAATCAAGGGCAGCTATCACAACCATACAGGCGTGTTCCAATTACTACGACCCAACGGCCACGACCAACTCAACAGTTGGCAGTCATCCAGCATAACTGGGCATCGTCCTGTTCTGTCGAGCACGGCATCATCCCGCATATTCATACGCATCAGGACGGCATTCCACATAGAAGCATCGGCCCGGCCTCCACGGTAACCGGCATCCGAACTTAATCAGGCATCATCCCGCATATTCATACACATTAGGACGGGTTCATTACCCCCACATATTCATTCGCATCAAGGTATTAAGTGATCACACGAGTACACCCTCAATCAACCCATTTCTTATCTTCCTTATTAGCCAAGAATACCAAAAATTCCTTTTAAACCAATAAATCTTGCAATCCCTTTTTTTTTTCAAAATCTTCTAAAATAAATTCGTACGAGGTCACGTATTTGAAATTAACTCGCCAAACTTTGCACACATCTAGTATAAAACCTCCTCGTTTTATTGAGCATATAAAATCTGGCATCCAAACCCAACACCTTATTTATTTTCTATTTTATTTTCCAACTACCCATTTTTGGAACTAAACTTTAGTAACCCATTTTTTTTGTTCAAAACTCCTAGAAATAAATTCGTAGGTGCCCACATACTCAAAATTAATTCGTCAAACTTTGTACGCACCTAGCTTAAAACCTCATTATTCTATTGGGCAAATAATTTTTGGCATCCAACCCTTTTTCTAATTAAAAGCTTATAAATTCATCTTGAAATTCATCTTTGGCAATAGTAATAAACAATCAACATAGAGTAATCAACCTCATGATGTCACACATGAGTTTTTGGCATGCCAAACATCAACCAAATCACAACATATTCATTTCCCAGCAAGTAAGATATCAAAAACAACTACAAAACCACAATCGACCCTAACCGGCAGAAACCAGGCTACTCGCATGTCTCCAAATTTAAATCCAGAAACCTAATCAAATGAGTTTGGAAAATTCTAAAATTTGAATATGTTCTAAAGAACACTTAAAATAACATTTTTCATGAGACACCTTAACCTAGATCTTTCTAGATTAAGAGCAGTAAATCACTCAAATTGTTGCCAAAACTGTGTTTGTTTCCAGAAAGTCTATTTTCCAAAATCGGTTTGGTTCGAGGTCCAAAACTTGTCAGTTTAATCTAAAATTTGATTATGTTAAACTACAAGATGTGATGAACAACTTTTGTGAAAAAAATATTTTGAAAATCAAACTCTAAGAGTTGGTAAAAATCCTTTAAACACTAAAAGGTCATTGTTTCCAACATAATCCGAGATTATGTTTTGCAAATAACGAAACTGAAATCTCATTCTTTTAAATCCCTAAAATCTTGAGTAAATATATATGTCATAGCTGAAGATATCTAGAATATTTTTCAAGAAAGAAACAACTTCAAAATCGTAGCACATTTTTCCCCACAAAAATGGCAAGCGGCGAGCGTCCAGCAAACTGATCCGAGAGAAATTCATTAAACCAAGTTAAATCACCCTCATTAGTACTAATCCAACCAACTAGATCAATACCAATCCATCTTAAGGCTAATATAACCAAAATAGATTAACATTAATCCATCCTAAGGCTAATCTCACTTAATACTAATTTAACTAAACTAATTAACATTAATCTAACCCCATAAGCGCAATTAACAACCTAATCAATGATTAGGGAATTAACTCACCGAATTAGGGCGGCGGCAGGTTCACGGCGATGGCAGTGCGACGGTGGTGACAACCGAGACTACCGTGTCTCCAACGTAAGCTTGGATCAACAAGGAAACGACCTAACAAGCTCACGGCTAGGGGCACGGTTCTGCTTGGCTTGGTTGCTAGTCAGTTGCTGGTGGTGGCGCTGGACATGAGGCGGGTGGCTGATGATGAGGTGGTGGCTATGGTTGCTGGCCGTGGACTGGTGGTGTGAGGCGAAGATGGCTACAGGGTGGTGTTGGCACTGGTGAAGTTGGCGCTGGAAAGTGGCATTGGGGTTGGGTCGCTGGCTGTGGTGAGGGGAAATGGAGGGTGCTAGACGATGTGGGATGGGGAGATGATGATGGTGGAATGGTGGGTTGATGGTGGTGATGTGGTGGAGATGATGGGGCGTTTCGGCTGCAGCAAAGGTGGAAGAGGAAATGGAGGTTGCGGCTGCAGGTGGCGTGAGAAATAGAAGAAGAGATGAAGGAGAAGAAGAGAAAGGAGTGGTCTGCTGATGGGCTAAACGTGCACATGAGTGGGGTGAGAAGGAGAGAGGAAAGAGAGAGAGAAGGGGGGGAGAGAAAGTCCAACCTTTGGCCAATTGGAAGCCTAATGAAATATCTAAGCACTCAAGCCAAAATGCCTCAAAAGTTTCATGCCAAAGGTCAAGGGGCCCTCCAATCACCATTTTCCCTTCAAATCCTCACAAATAAAATCCTTTTGGCAGCCAAATAACCCACTTAAAGAGCCCATCCGAATTTCACTTTCATTTTCCGATTTGTCCGAAATTCAATTTTCCGCAAAAATTCCAAACTCGTCGAAATTTCTCCGAAAGATGAGACGACGTCTTATAAATGAATCATGACACGCTCGAATATCCGAATCCCGAAATCAAACTCAATTTCGTGGTTAAAATCAACTGAATACAATTTTAGTACAACCTAACCTATCGGGTAGATTTTAGGGATTTTAGCGTGTTTGACCCGTGGTCGATAATTTTTTATCCACGTTTGTGCATCTTCAACTCGTCGGTGACTCTTGGTTGTCGTAAAAATTGCAAGGTTTCAATTACAGGCACCAAATATAAAATCGACGAAAAATCGGGTTAGTGCCATTCGACGCGAATTTCGCAATCATGCGGAATCACCCGCAATTTAATTACGTGTTTTCATCAAATCGACCTATATCGGATCACTAATCGATTATAATGGTGTCATATTGACCCTTGCTGATTATTACGGTTGAGCGATCGATTTCTAATCGAATTCTCAAATCTGTCACGTTTATATCCCTTAATGGCTTCATCTAATAAATTAGTTAACTCGTGAGTGACTAGCTCAAAATTATGACCATAAGCGCATCGATGAAATGCCCATTTTATATTATCGAGACGGGGTCGAATTTCAAGATATCACACAAAACTTGCTGATTTTGGGTTGTCAAAGCTAATTGATAAAGACTAAAGCCATGTCATGACGACCATGCGAGGAACACCCGGTTACCTTGCTCCGGAGTGGTTGAGCTATGTTATCACAGAAAAGGTAGATGTGTACAATTTTGGCATTGTCATGTTAGAAGTCCTATGTGGGAGGAAAAATATCGATCGCTCTTTGCCCAGTGAAGAAGTGCATATGTTGACCCTTTTCAAGTGCAAAGCAGAACAAGAACAACTACTGGAGATGGTTGATAAGTCCAATGGTGACATGCAACTACACGGCCAAGAAGATGATGAAAATCGCAGCATGGTGTTTGCAAGATGATGTAGCAAGAGGCCCCCCATGTCGCGAGTAGTTAAATGCTTGGAGGGCTCAGCTGATATAGAAGATTGCTTGAGACACAGCTTCTCAGTTCCTTCCGGTCACAGCGATCACAATGTTGATGATGCTACTCGGCTATTGCCCTCACAACTATCAGGTCCTAGGTGATGAACAAAACCAGCTTCGGACATGAACTCTGATGCTTAGATGGGATAACTTCTTTTGGCATTTCTGCCTTATTAATTTTCTGTCTCGTACTAGTACTTATGATCCCATAATTTTAATGAAATTCTAAAAGGCTTGTCATTTTCGTTTAATTGGTTGAAATCTCATGGTACAAATAAAGATTCCAACCATAAACCAGTTGGCAGGAGACAATGCTCGATTCCATCACTCTTTCTTGTTGCGATCCAAATAAAGGATGGACATCAAGGCAACCTTTCTTGTAAGAGACCTTTCGTAAATCACCATACAGTTTCTTACTGTCATGACTACGGTATATGATATTTCTCATTTCCAAACAAAGCAGCAGGTCAACACACAAAGCACTTTGTCCTGTTTGAAGTGTTTCCGGGCCTCCTCATATCAAAGATAGCGTAATATTACTCGAGATGTAAACTTCAAGTTTTTCTATACCAACCCTAGTGAACTAACACATGGTCAAATAGCAAAACATTCCTCTAAAGAAAGAAAGATCCTCTCTCTAAATCAAGATGTGTAACGCATCATATGTACTCATTAACATTTTGAACACCATAATTTGATTAAGAAGAAGTCTGACAGGATGGATCTGAAACTGTTTATAAAATGGGTTGCTAGTAAAAATTTCTACCACTCCCAACTTCAGAGATGCACCACATTAATAATTTCAATTCCAGAAAAGAGATGGGTAAATTTGGCTAGAATGGTGTGTGTAAGTTTTGCCAAAGGAAGGGATTTTCCAGAGGGAAGATGATTTTGCTCTTAGTTGGGGAGAGGAAGGAAGACTATCCTGAGCATAGAGTGGCTGAATTACAACCACAGGATCTACATAATTAGACCGCTAGAAAAGAACCAGGGGCAACATACAAGGCGAAGATTAAAGCACGGTATGGAGCACATTGTTACTCGGGTGATCTTAACAGACCATCAGATGTAAAAAACTGAGCAGTTGTTAATGAGTCATCAAGGGCTGACATTGACTTGTGGAGTTGTGATATGAGCTTCTGCCTTCAGATCATACGTTATGCAGATGATGACAGAAGTAACCAAGTGGAGAAAAAGAAACTCGTCACCTTGAGGAGAAATGGGCATGTTTGGTGCGAGGCACTCGCCAAAAAGTCATTAACTTTCAGTGATTGAAGCTCAGAACATAATAAGGGATCTGTCCAGCCAAGAACGGAATCAGTCCGAGTTTGGAATTTATGGTTTAGCAATGAGGGAGACACACAATCATGCAAAAACACAGTCGAAACTCCTGGAGATGGTACTGTTGCTCTAGTCATAGCATGTGTATCATCTTCTCAAGCAAAAGATGAACAATTCGGTGAAGACATCAGAGAGATGGGAAGTCCTTAGAGTTAAGAAAAATGCCTTACCTGCATCCATCCACAGTCAAGCGAAGGAGGAGTTTCCTGAAGAAGCCGCGACATCAGGGAAGTTGCTGACGACACTAACTTACGCCGCAAGCTCGCGAGAGTTGACGTGCGACGTGGCTGGGCAGAGATTGAATCCGATTCTTCCTCCTGCTCTTTCCCCCTTTTCTCCCCAAAAGAACTAGAAAGAACAGATTCTTTACTTCATATTGGCTGCATCTTCTTTATCTTCAAAGCACCAGCTACGCCAGAGGAAGAAAAAAGCAGAGCATCAAAATGGCGGGGGCAGACAGAATCGCTTCGCTCTTTTGAATCAGACACGGACATAAGTTTGACAATGGCAAAAGCAATTGCTACGCACTTATTCCCTCGAGCTTATATCCATCGCATTCGGACGCGGCCTCAAACGCAACAGATATAAAATTTCACGCTCATAAATGTGAAGTGAGCAAGCAAAGGAATATCGGAGCCGGCTGTGAACCACGGTTGGCGGACGCCATGAGCGGCCGCTCAAGTAATTTTGCTCCGGCACCGGCCCCTGAGCCATCTCAATGGGACTACTTCGATTTTGATCTTCTGAGCGATGATGAGCTTCCGAGTCCGCCTCCACTTCCACGGGCTCTTTCGTATCAAACGATTCCACCAGTAAGTTAAAAAAACTAAGAGATATACTGGCTTCGCGTGCATAGAATCTGGTGTTTTGAAGCCACACGTAACAAGTGTTTGGGTAATTGCCTGAGAGAGGCTTGAAGATTAGTGAAACGAGTATGCGTTCGTGCTTTTCATAGTCTTTGTGTGCTGAAATATGCAGGCGCCACCACCAACTCGGCCGTCTGTCCCGGAAAGAATGATGTCACGGCCAACTCCTTCTAGTTTAGCTGGGTAAGAGCACGCCAGCAGAATCCATAGATCATCTTAGCTCTGGTATCTTGGAAGTGATTATCATGATTATGATGACAAGATACATTTGGATCATGCTCCCTCAAAACACATGCTAACCTCTCCAATTCAATTCAATCCAATCATGTTTTCTCTGTCGTCATCGTCGAGCATTAGGGACATGTGATCCTTGAGTTGTGATTTGTTGACAATTTCGAAACATGGCTTCATATGCAGCTTCACGACACCCATCTCGCCCCTCATGCTTCTCGAGAATGCCTACAGGAGGCCCAGAGGGATCGTCTATGACCCTCCTCTGAGACCCATCGGGCAGCCTAACGCCCAGGTCTTGTCTGAGCAAGGCCCCATGTCGACGGCTGATGAGCAGAAGGAGGCCTTAAGCAAGCTCAGGAAGGAGACTTACAAGGACCCCCTGCCAAAAAGGTTAGCCAGGAGAGTAAGCCTGTACTATAGGGAAAATGCTAAGAACGGTCTCGGAAATCAGAGTAGGTACCATGACGATGATGATATCAAGAGATGCGCGGTATGCTTAGACGACTTCGAGGCCAGGCAAGAGGTGATGGTCACCCCTTGCGACCATATGTTCCATGAGGAGTGCATCGTGCCATGGCTGCAGGGTCACGGTCAGTGCCCCGTTTGCCGATTTTTGATCTATGAACAGAGGAGGCAAACTCAACCGCCTATTGCACCGATAGCAATCCAACCCTTGGGGACAATGTTTTATGTGCCTGAAACTGAAACGTTCTTCCGGTGGTAAGGATAGAGGAGAAGGGTTAGCACACTAATCCGATGTATATGAAGCTATGCAGACATAAACATCGCTTTTCTGTATTTTTCTATGTATTCATACTTGAGACCTCACCGCTATATCGCAGATGATGCCTTTATTCCCTCGCTCAGATTCATTGGTTGTGGACTTCATGAATCGGGATGAAATGATTTCGCCCTAACTGATGCAAGGAACTCGATGCTCGTGATGGGCCAAGCATTTGCCTTTCGAAATAGTTTCATCTTTCTTTCCTTGACTATCGTTCAACTGGCGAAAAATGATCAAAAAAAAAATCACAACATTTTAATTTGATCAATTTAATTTTAAATATCTTTAATTTGGTATCAATTCAATCTAGGCAATCAATTTAGATTGAAAATCGCTAACGTAGACAATGGTGATCTTACGGGCACGATTAAATACTGACATTGATATTTTATAAAAAAAATTTAATAATTTTTGAATTTTTATAATTTTTTTCTTCTTTTTCTTTTTTTTTTTATTATCACCCAATGGCAAAAAGGGAAAAAAATAAAAACCAAAGAAAACAAAAAATTTATAAAAGTTAAAAAAATATATATTATAATATTTATTTAAAATATTCACGTGAATTCCCACCGTATGGACCCTCAGTAAACTTCCCGACTTCAATTTAACCTTTTTATATGACTCCCCTGCGACTTATTTCAATACTTTTCATTTCAAGGTCATGCTTTCCAGGCTAAACTCAGGACCAAGTTTCTCATGTGGCTTCATGTGCTATGTGGACGGACGCTGCTATTTTCGCCTGCTTGTTTTCCAACCGACACAAGACATGGAAAACATCACGCCATCGTCAACTCGGTTGATTCCTCAGGAACAACCCATTAACGACACTTCGCAAATGTGACTCACCCAGGAGGGCGATTTAGTTTTACTGGGTGACGATGGAAAAAAAAAATGTGGTCCACAAATACTGCTGGCAAGTCAATGGTAGGCTTGAACTTGACAGAAGTTGGAAATCTCGTGCTCTACGATAAAAATTTATTGTCTCAATACAACCGTATAGATCAATCCATAAAATTAAAAACGATCAACTCTTTAATGAGATTTCAGAGCCTAATAGCCCAAATAACAGTCTAAAAGAATATTACAAACTTTGCTTCCATAGTAAAAGATGACATAGAACTTTATTTACTGTACTTCCTGCTAACATAAATATATATATTATGTTATTGATATTATGTCATCCTAACAGCCAGCAAAGTTTATATCTAAATATCATACTAGTTGCAAGAATTGAACATATCTGTATATTAACATATAATCTCTTGTCCTCTTTAAATACCTTAAAACCTTCTTGGCAACAACCCAATAATTGCGTCTTGAATTTGACTGATGTCTGCCTAGAAGTCCCGTCGCAAAGACAATATTTAGTCTAGTGCAAATTCGAGCATACATTATACTTTTAAGTACACTGACACAAGGTATACCCTTTAACTAGATTTTCTCAATATTTAAATAAAGACAATGTAATGGATTCGATCCATCACCCTTAACGACAAGAGAAATTCGTGGCTTGCATTGATGTATGTTGAATATTTCCAAAATACGATCAGCAAATGTCCTTTGAGATAAATATAATAAAATATGACGAGAATAATCCTTATGGACCTTAGTGCAAAAATAAGAGATGCCTCAAGGTCACTACTTGTAAGCGAAATATCATATACAAAGAGTACGGGAAAAATAAATTTCCTCCCACTGACCTTGCAGTATAATATCTACTGAATTACTTTGTTCCCAATTGAACGAAATAACAACACTATGAAACTTTAATAATATTATTTGGAAACTTGCTTAAGACCATGAATAAGAGTTTTCAGTATACACACAAGTTTACTTAAAACATATGCTGCAAAATCTTCCGATTGCACTATATAGATTTTGTATTTATTTGGCGGAACTCCATATCAAAAATAAACTATTAATGTCACGTTCACTCTGAAAAAAACTTTAAAAAATATTAGAAAGAAATAATTATTTATTCACTATAAACTATCCACCCATCTTTCAAAGTGAAAACTTTATCATCTTTTATGACATCTAATCACATACTTGATTGAGAACAAGAAATGACATTTATATATATATATATATATATATATATATATATATATATATATATATGTATGTATGTATGTATGTATGTATGTATGTATGTATGTATGTATGTATGTATGTATGTATGTATGTATGTATGTATGTATGTATGTATGTATGTATGTATGTATGTATTGCTAAATCAACCATGTAGTGGATATTGTTGATAACGCTAGTATAAACACCTAGAGAGAGGTGAATAGGTGTTAAAGAAGTTTTTGCAAGACTTAACATGTGGCACCCCTCGACGGCCCCCGATTCGTTAGGGTCACCACATTGTTTCCTCTACCTGGATATCCCTTTTCTTTATCAATGGACTTTTGTGAAGTCATATGGGGGTTCTTTCATATACTTGATTGGTCCCTACGCAAAATTTTGGCGGAAACATTATCCAACAACTCCCTTCCCTATATTCAGAATCGATGCACACCAACTAAACATTTTTATAGGTAAAAGCCAAACACTTTTATTTAGGCAAAAGAACAGCTCAAGTGCCATAACTTAGCAATGGGGGACATTTAAGTGTCATAACTTCGAAAGGGTACACTTAAGTGCCACTTTTTTTAAAAAGTGGGACACTTAAATGCCACCTCTGGCGACCCTCGCCAGAAATCCTACATAGCAATATTTTATTATTTTTTATTGCCTACGTGGCTCATCAAAGAGCTGAGTCGGCTCTAACTCACTAGAAACGATGTCATCTGCATAATAAAAGTCTCAAATCTTCCAAAAACTACGTCATCTCCCCAAATGCCCCAAATCTAAAACCCTAAATTGGCCAAAATCCCTATTGAAGTGCTCAAATCCAAGTCTCGAATCTTAATTTTCATTTGCCCAAAATTCATTCGTCGAATCTTGGAAATGGAGAGCAGCACTCGCAGCAGCGCCTTAATTTCCTCTCACCGAAGCGAAAGAGAAGGCCAACGTTTCTGTTTTTGTGGGTTACCGAGTCCAAGAAGAACATCGTGGACTCGAATCAATCATGGGAGAAGATTTTGTGGATGCGCCCGATATAAAGAAGCATCGAAGTGCAAATATTTCAAATGGGTCGATACTAAGTTCTCTGACCAAGCCACAAATGTGATATTGGATCTACTTCATAAAAGACAGCAATCTCTGTCTGTGTTCGTGGACAACTTGGATGATGTTGACTCAATGCAAGCTCAAGCGTCTTCAGTTAAATTTTTCAAGAATGAAGTTTCAATGATGAAAATTGAATGAAAGTGTTACCAAGCATTTATTATAGTGTTGTTTTGTTGTCTATTGTACTTTATGATAAAATGTAAAGCACTTGAAAATGAGAAAGAGTTTCTCTGACTGCCATAGTTAAAAATGATGTTGTTCAGGATTAAACGTAGGCTTTTTTCTTTTTGAAAGATGCGAAGAAGTTTGTGTTGTTCCATAAGATCATTGTAGCTTTGTTGTTGTTTGTGCTGTTATATGGAGTTGCCATAAGTTAAATTACCATCATCTTCTCTGTTTTGATGCAGACCAACATATACACAAGATAAACATGAGTGATTACCCGAGTGCCATAAGTTGTATTTAATAATCACTTAAGTGCCAGTCGCGATGAAAAATGATCACTTAAGTGTCAAGTTATTATTAAAGTGATCAATTAAGTATTACTTGTAGTTAAAAGTGAACAATTAAGTGCCAAGTTGTTTAGAATATGACCAGTTAAGTGCCAATTTTTTTGTAGGTTTTCTCTAAAAATTGTGCCAACCACCACCACCGACTGCACCACCAACCATCACCTTTAACCACACTACACATTAGGCGCTCCAGCCACCATCATTCTAGTAGTGTTGCTGCACAAAGTACTAGTGCTTGCACTAGCTTGCACCAGTACACATGGTGTAAGATGTGAAAACCGCACACTTGCACCAAGTGTAGATGCAGCATAAGCTTATAACCCCCATAAACCCATAATCACCGGGCATCACCACCAGCCACACCAGCACCACAGCCACCACATTAGCACTCCAACAACAAACTCACTATCACCAAACATCACCATCCACCACCACCAGCCACACCAACACTCTAGCTACCATCACAGAACACCAACAGCAGCAGCAGCAGCAAGTAAAAGCAGAATCCATGACAAACAACAAAAATTGACAAGCAGCGCAAGATCATTTCATTGATATTGAAATTAAGTCTCACAACATCAATGACAAACTAAAGAAAAAAAAAGAAGATAACCATCCATAGCAAGTATTATTATAACGTTAACGTTTACATAACTGTTTTGACTCCTAAGTTCCACAAATCCTATCACGTCTCATCTCATCAATCAATATGCACGACACCCAATGTTCATGCTCCTTTCGATGGACCTTTCACTTGATTCATAATTCTTGCACTCTTTCTAACTGGACGTGCAATTTCTTCTTCAACCTTCTCAGTATCCACTAACTCAGATGGAGTTGCAAATGTCCTAGGCCAAATTGATTCAAAAGGAGCTGTAACTAGGTTCTTTCTCTTCTTTCTTACTAGCGCAGTTGATGTTTTCTTTTCTGCTGGTGCAACCGTTGATTCTTGAGTTGGGCCTGAGATAAGAACCTCTAAACTTCTCCTAGGCTACAAAAAAATAATAAATTATCAGCAAAAGTCTACAGCATAAATTAAATTAAATGCAGCCAATAAAACTTACATTCAGAATAACTGTTCCAGTATGCTCATCTATATAAAGGCCATAGCCATATTGTCTTAACATCTTCCCAAGTGCCCCTCTTGTTTGAATAGGGGCGTCATTTTCAGGAACTTGTGATTTGTTGGCTCTCTTTCTTGCTTTCTTGGGCCCTTCAGCTACAGCCGAGGCTTCTTCAACCAATTCTTCAGCTGAGCGTCTTCTAGATGGCCTTTGTGTAACTGCCCATTCACCTGGCCTTCTTCTAGTTGTCCTTCTGTGTAGCCCTTCAACTTCAGTGACACCTCCTTCTGTTGGGCCTTCTAGTGGTACTGATGGTGGTACTTGTGGTGCCCCTTGTAGTGATTCTTCTGGTGGTCCCTATGATGACCCTTGAGGTGGCTCTTATGATGGCCCTTCAATTGGCAATTGAATTCCAACTTCCTTTCTTCAAACTTGAGAAAGAGGCAAAAGACACCATAAATATAACATCGGGACATAATAATGTAAAGAAAATGAAAAATTGAATACAAATGGTTGAATTTACCACTAGATATTTCTTTCGCTGCTAAAAAACAGTCAACCGAACTGGCCGTGATGCTGCTTGGGCCAATCCTTCAGCTGGCCGTGATGTTGCTTGGGCCAATCCTTCAGCTAGCCATCTTCTACCTTGCCTTCTCCGAATAGGTTATTCAGTTTCATGACTTATTGGGGTTCTTCTTGTGACCTAATAAGGACATTACATACAAGGCCAAATAGGATATTATGTACATTTTTATGATAAACGACAAAGCAACATAAACATAAAATATATTTCATGACTTACTGGGGTTCTAGTTATCGGCTAAAGAACAGTTGACTCACTTGGCCCTGCTATTTGCATTTCTCCAACTATCTCTTCACTAGGCCCTTCACCTTGCCTCAACGGTTGTTATTGCTTCCTCAATTGACAACCTTTAATATTGTGGCCTGCTAGGCGACAATAAGAGCACGTTATCTTTGCACCATGCCTGCTCATTCTTTGCTAACCCAAGACATCTCCCTCCGCCATTCTTCGTCTTTGTTTTGGCTTTCCAATTTTCTTCTTCAGTGGCAAAGGTTGAGGTGCTTCATGATCCGTGGGCTCCCAAAACTTGCTACTTCTAATTGGCTACATCATGAACTGATAGAAAGCAAAGTATTTTGATTTATGGTACCAATCATCGATGTAATCATCTATATTGTCGCCCTTCAACTGGATGGCACATATGGCATGTGCACATGGAATTCTACTTACTTGCCATGCTTTACATGAACACTTCCTACTTCCTAGATTGACAACATACTTATCAACACCATTCATTATCTCATATCCTTCATCTCCATTCCAAATGGGATGACAATGCCTACTTGCAGCCAAGTTCTCATCCAATTTCTTGGCAATCCTAGGACCATATTGTCTTGTCCACTTTGCAGCCTCATCTCTTTGTTTCTACAGCCGAGTCATAATTGCAACTCGGAGGTTGGAACACCTAGAGTGCCATAACTTGGCACAGAGGGACACTTAAGTGCCATAACTTTAAAATGGTACACTTGAGTGCCAATATCAGAGTAAAATGGGACACTTAAGTGCCACTCCGGCGAAAATCCGGCCAAATGGCTGACGTGGCCATTTTCCGGCGAGTTTGGTTCAAAACGGCGTCGTTTTGCACGCCGACGTGGCGGAGAAAATGCAAAAACGACACCGTTTCGTGTCTACATGTAAATAATAATATAAAAATTAATTAAATTAGATTTAAAATTAATTTTATTTAAAATATTCAAAAAATTAAAAAAAAAAATTAAGAAAAATTTTAAAAATTTTAAAAATTAAGAAAATTTTTAAAATTTTCTTAATTTTTTAAAATTTTTGAAATTTTTAAATTTTTCTTAATTTTTAAAATTTTAAAATTTTTTATATTTTTTGAATATTTTAAATAAAATTAATTTTAAATCTAATTTAATTAATTTTTATATTATTATTTATACGTAGACATGAAACGGCGTCGTTTTTGCATTTTCTCCGCCACGTTAGTGTGCAAAACGACGCTGTTTTGGACCAAACTTACCGGAAAGTCGCCACGCGTCGCGCCCGTTTGATCGGATTTTCGCGGAGTGGCACTTAAGTGTCCATTTAACTTTAAACCGGCACTCAAATGTACCATTTTAAAGTTATGGCACTTAAGTGTCCCTCCATGCCAAGTTATAGCACTTGGGCTGTACGTCTACCTTGCAACTCGTATATCTTCAAGCATTGAAATGACTGGTTTGCATCTAGCAGCTATTATCTTCAAATTAAATACTTCACAAATGTTGTTGTCGACGTTATCGCACTTGAACTCCTCACTGAAGAATGTCCTACACTAATGTCAGCCATATTTGCACTCTTTACTAATTGCCAAAACTGCAACTGCAACTTATCCCATTTGTAGGTCTTTGCCCAATTTCCGTATATGTGCCACGCACACATTCGATGTTCAGCATGGGGCAACAACTCGGTTACTACCGGAACCAATCCCTGCAATAATTCAAAGTAAGAAATACTAAGAGCAAATTACATGTTCATATCACAAAGCAAACTATTGACTAAATTTTTCAAAAAGTAAGCATTACCTTTTGTTGGTCGCTCATGAATGACCACCCTTCCCCATTTGTTATCTCCAAGTCAGCCATCAGATTTTTCAAGAACCAAGATCAATTGTCCTTGTTCTCAATCTTTACAATAGCTCAAGCTAGTGGAAACATTTGGTTATTCGCATCTCTTCGAATCGCCGCCAACAATTCTCCCTTGCACAAGCCCTTCAAGAAACAGCCGTCAAATCCTATAATCCCTCTACAACTAGCTAAAAATCTCCGTCTGCATATATCAAAGCATACATAGAACTTATCAAACTTGGTCCCATGATCAGGAAGCGGTCTCTCAACCACCTCTACATACACTCTACTTGTAGGGTTTTGCAGCCTACACTCCCAAGCATACTCCCACACCTGCCCATATTCCTTAGCATATTGATCAATAAGTATCTTTATCACCTTTTGCTTTGCTCTTTTGCACTGAGTCCTAGATACATTGATACCTACACGCTCCTTCACCAGCATCCTAAAGTTAGTAATTTTCATCCCGGGCATTAGCTTGATCAAATCGAAGAAGTGCTTGGACAACCATGCACTTGTTACCCTTTAACGCGCCGTAAATCTTCCATGGACAATTTTGCTGCGAATACCTAGCTCTTACAAATTTCTTAGTATTTCTAATGAAATCAATATTTCTGTGTGCAACAATGGAGTTCTTCAGTATAGCTTCCCTAAATTGCATCACATCATGGAATTTCATACCTATTAACAAAGTAGGAGAGGCAACGGATGGATCATAGGAAGGAAACTTACTTTTCCTTCTACACACAGCTCATTGATCTTCTTCAAGTTCGTCTTGGGAAGTAGCGATGTCGATGCTTTCTTCATAATCTGTCTCCTAGCCAGCAACACCAACATCTGCAAGGCCTTCGTCTCTGTTTGGAACTCCATCAGCTACCTACAAAGTTGCAAATCTATCTGACAAAAAGTCTCTTTGTTTTTTCCTTGATTGTGTAAGCTCCTCATCGTCGTCGTCACTTAAGATTAATAAATTTTCAGCAGCCAACCCTTCATCATCATCGTCATCATCACCATCACTGGATTCAGCTACTTCCCAATCTAATTCAGTGATGGTGACATCACCTATGTCACCATCGTTCTGGTGAACAGCATCTACGCCCCTCTCCTCCCCGTCCTATCCATCATGCCCTGCTTCATCCCTAACCTCAGTACTAGCTTGAATACCATATCCTCCTTCTCCTACTTGGGTGCTATATCTGTCATCATCTTCGTCATCACTATCACTATTGTTTTCAACAAATACTTTCGCCTCTTCGCCATGAAGATAATGATATAGGACATCCCTAAAACCATTATCATCTTCCAAGACTCTCAAACCATCTCTCAAACCTTTCCTAGGAACACAGTACAGCAACTTTTGTACTCTACAAGGCAAAAATGTCACTATATCCCTAATAAATCCAATATAATATGCCTTCTTTATATCTACAAAGATAGTACCTTCATTCCTCCCCTCATACTCTCACTCATCCTCCCCAATCACAAAATCCCCACCATAGTAAACGATGATAGCAACATAATCCTTATCATGAACAATTTCTGCAACAAAAAAGGAAAAACAATTAACTTTTGGGACCACATTTACAAAGGACAACAGACAACTGCAAGTGGAGGTCCCTACACTCTTTATTAAAGAAAAGAAGAAAGAGGGAAGATGCATAGGTCATCTAACAGCTGTAGCTTGAAAAGAGGCCTCAGGACAAATAGAAATGGGACCCGACAACTACTTTGATTGTGTCGTTGCATTCCTTTAAAATATGGAGAGATCTCTCAAATAAGCATGGGTCCTCATGACACCAATTTTAACAATGCAATTTATTAAAAAAATACCTAGAAGTCCCCATCCCCACGACAACAAGAGATTCGATTCGAACATGTCCAAGGTCCAATACTCCGAACCCTAACAATCACCAATCACCATCGCACATTTCACATCCGACCACTACAAATTACTTTCACACATCACAATTCAACATCATAGCCCTAAATCACACATCACAATGGATGGGGCAACGTCAAGCCCTACACCGAGCCCTAATTTTCCCCCCGCCGAGCTTACACCAAGCCCTACATTTCGAGGCCGATCCTAAACTGTCAATTCGAACCCCCCAATAGGATTCTAGCACCACATCTGAGCCATAAATCTCACATCAATACCATCCAAGCCTAAGCTTTCCCAGCTGACCCCTAAATTTCAAGTCAAAGCCCTAATAAACGAGTCGGACCCCTAATTTCACCACAGGGGAGAGGAAGCAGAGAAAAAACCTGAGCAAATCGACGACGGCGAGCGATGACCTGCGAACGGCGAGTTGTGAACGGTGATGGAGAGGACGTCAGATCTGGTGTGAACTGATGGACGAACAGTTAAAATCCAAATAAGCTAAATGATGTCGTTTAGCACTAAGGAAAAACGACATCATTTAGTTTGGCCAAAGGCATAGTGGATGGGGCGACATCATTTTCCTCCTCCAAGTGTGCTTTTTTTTTTTTACTAAATTGCCACGTCGGTTAAGCATGTCGCCAGAAAATGCCACGTTTGCTTTTTGGCTGGATTGGTACTTAAGTGTTCCATTTTACTTCGATATTGGCACTTAGTGTCCATTTTCAAAGTTATGGCACTTAAGTGTCCCTTCATGTCAAGTTATGGCACTCCAGATGTCCCAAACTCCTTTTATTTACTCAAACCAGAAGGACTTCATTCGTCGGTACACCAAAATGCCATAGTTTTCTGTACTCGGCTATACTTCAAAAGATGACCGATATCTTTTCCAACAGTCGTATACTTAAAGTCCATCAATCAGTGTCGGCATCCAAAAGTTTCTTCATCTGCTATCCTCCTCCTCACGGTCATACCCATCCGTCTAGTCCATCTGCTGGCGGTGGTGATAGCAGCCCTAGCGTGCGTCCATCTCGACAGCTGAAGACAGTAAGATACTCCTTTCCACTTGCAAGTCAACCGAGATTCCATAAAATGTGTCGAGAGGTACGGGCAGCATAGACATCTTGCCTAGTCTGAAATGTTAGTCCCCAAACAAGGTGAGTACAACCACTCAACAGCAAAAAATCCATTAAACTATACTATGCAAGCCATCACGATCCAGTTTTATGCAAGATAGACAAGATAGGCAATCAATGAATGAGTATACATCTAAACCATATAACTCTTCAATGCGATGACCAATGTAGTTCCAACCAATAAGATGTATCATGTCCAGTTACACGAGTCCCGATCATAGGGCCAAACTGTTATGACACGTCACATTCTATGCCATACAATTTAGTCCCATAACCAGACTACACTCACACTTAGTATAATCATCGGTTTTAATTATTCAAACAGTTTTATCCCCCCAGAAAACCAATGTTTGCGTCCTTCTGGGATTTCGCACCCAACTTGGCATCGCAAAAGCCTCCGGCATTCAGCCACACAGGGCCACCAGGCATCCAGAGCGTGTTACATCACACCCTTGGGCATGTCGCACCCCACCTGACGTCACAAGGAATCACTGGGGGCATAGACATGGTTACCCCTACCCTCCGGATTTACATACCAACAAGCATACAACCGAGCATCCCGAGGCTCCCGAGGAAAACCTCTGGGCATGTATTCATAATACAACTAGGCATCCAAAGGGCATCGACTCATTCGAACCTCTGGGCATCCCGACTCCCGGGGTATCGTTGACCTGAGGGTCCAACGGTAACAATTAACATCTTAATTTCCAAAAACACTTTTCAATGCAATGACAAGATGTCCCATGAATCTTCATCAAATCTCAATATTGCATGATATGCTGAATGCCAATATCATCATGTCAAATAACAACTTAAGGTGCATTCACCTTTGGGACAAATTGAGCAAATTCGGAATAAAACAGCTCAAACATCACAATGCACAGTTTTAGTAACAATTTCGGAATAACCCCTAAATGAACTCAGAAAATTCTTAAATTTTGATATGTTATAAAAAAGACCTAAATGAAAAATTTTCATGAAGAACACTAAGTCAGATTCATTGTATATCAAGAGCAGTAATTGCTATATTCTTTACTAACATTCTGTAATAGCTTCCGGATTTAACATTTACAGAGAAAATCGTTTTATTGACCAAACCTTGTCTATTTATTCTCAAATTTTGATATGTTATTTCTAAGGATGTATCCTACAACTTTCATTAAAGGTTTGAAGTCCAATTCTAACTAGGTAATTACAGAAAATTCACGGAATCATCAAAGGTCATGCTGTTTTCTATGAAACAGTTTACTAATTCTAAGAGAACTACTTCTACTCATTCAAAATCCAGCATCCAACATCCACAACCCAATATTTCCAAGTCTATTGCACTACACTAGACAACAACAGCACAACATAATATAGGTTAATGGACTTTCACTTGCTTCTAGCTCTTTAGCTCAATTGCAAGCAAAAATAAAGGGCTCGGCTCAACGGCAGCGAAGACTAGCGGCATCGACGACGGCAGCTCACACGCACAACAGAGGGCAGTCTCCTCTTCCTCTCGCCGTTCACCCCTTCGCTGCTCACTCACGAATTTTCTCGCTCAAACTCTCTCTCTCTCTGCTCAAGTTTCACTTAGTTCCTTCTCTCTCCTCCCCTCTGTGTACTAGTGTTTTGTTTCTTAGTTGGTTGACTAATTCAATCAATGCATGTGGGTTTTTCGGTGGCAGCAAAAACCAAAGACAGCTGGGGGTGTACGTGTCTTCAGCTTGTCTTCCCATGCATTTCGCTGGCTGCCCGCATAGAAGCAACGTGGCCATCATCGGCCAAGCTTCAGTCAACACTCCTTAATTTAGTTGACCCAATGTCGACCGAATGGAGAAGAACTTGGGCGACATTCGTGAACGACTCCTCCTCTCCGCGCGGGCATGCGTGTTCTCATGCATGGCCGAATTCCGTTCCCTCGATTCTCAAAATTCAATTGGTAAAAATCCAAATTCCTCTCTTATTCCATATACATTTAAGTGATCTAGTTGGGCCGTGTCATCGAGAGAAATATGTACATAAATCGGCGGGGTCTAACATCAGTGTCAACGACGAAGTCCGACAATAAATTCATCAATCCACGATGTGTCGTCCTTTTTCTAAAGTCGGCAGAATTACTAATGAGATTGGTCTCACCAATAACCTTAAGTAAAGGGATTATGACAAAGCTATGATTTATTCGACGATCGGACCACACTAAATGTGACCCATCAGTCTGATGGTGATAACGAAACAATGTCCGTACATGATACTAATGACACAGTCCGATGACGCTTCTGTCACTTAGTCATGGATTGTGGCATATTCAAGGGTCGTCGAAATTTCTGAATGCCACATAACAACTTAATTCCACTTATAATAAAACAGTAGATTGAAGATATAAAAGATTATAAGCTGATATAAGATTGTGAATTAAGTAAAAATATTAGGGAAAGAAAATTGAGACACAAGGTTTATAGTGGTTCGGCTTAGACCAAGCCTACGTCCACTCTCCTGCACTGACAGCCCACTAACTGGATTCCACTAATAACCAAAAGAGATTTTACAATATCTCGTCCTCGATTCTACAGTGCAAAAACTTTGCTACACTTCCTCAAGGTCTCACAGGAATTTGATCTCTCTTTTGAATACAGTTTAAGCTCAACAAATTGTAACAGCAAAGAACTAAGAGTTTCAAACTTTTGAATTTTTCTTTCATGCACACACTCGAAAAACTTGAGCGTCCTCCTTATATACTCCTCCATGCCATCATAACCGTTGGCACCTTCCAAATGAGTTCTTCCAATCTACCCATTGGACAGAATCAATTAGGAAGATCTTGAGTTATTTAAGAAATGTAATAATAGCCCACCAATTCTGCTCGCCCATACAATCAGGATCTAGGTTTCCATAAGTAGAACTTTCCAAGTATACTTCGTCAATCAACAGATATAATTATTCAAGTTGATTTCAATAAGAATAATTGATCACAAGATGCTATCTTCAGCCGTGAGATCTCCTTCAACTGTATGAACAAAATCCTTGAAGATATACTTGTATCTGGATAAGTCCTCTTCATTGGATGAAACTTTTCTTCGTCGGTCTAGAAACTATCAGTGAGGGCAGATTTTAAATCTTGAGTTTGGAGGTCTTCAGACTTTGACGATAGAGTCTGCAAGTCTTCAGACTAGACTGATAGAAACGTTTTATCAACTTCAAAATAGATAAGGAAGTTTTCTCCAACAATCTCCCCATTTTTTATGGTGACAAAAACTTTCCCGTAGATTTGGACACTTTGACCTGCAAAACAACACTTAAGCAAACCAAGATTTCTTATAAAAAATTAGAATAAGGATAGTAGTGAATCTACAACCACAGAAAACTTGTAAGTCCTGTAACAGCAACTATCGTTATCATAATCAATATCATAACTTAAGTTACTTGCAAGCATCAACAGTCCAAACCAGTTTAAGTCACATCCAAACAAAAGATAAGTCCAACAGTAAACAAATCTGCAGTCAAACCTCTCCCCATTTTTGTCAACAGCAAAAAGTGGAGAACAAACGAAAAAGAGTTGGTTGAAAATAGAGTCAAAATCATGGCTGTTTAGGAAGGTGAACAAGTTCGAATTCTCTCATAGAATGCATTGTCTTCTCAAGCCTTTCAAAACTCTGCTTCAGTGATTGAAAATCTTCACCCTGCACAGTAGACTATACTTGAAGCTTCAGGGCGTTCAACTGGTCATGCAAAGACATTGAAGTGGCCTTAAAAGCATTCTTGAGATCCTGCATCTCAAATCCCATAGCATAGTGCTGTTTTCTGACGTCCAATAAGATTTACAGTAGTCTTGAAAAGTCTATTGTTTGAGCTAATGCAGAACTAGGACCAACTAAGTCAATTCCAAGGATTTTTAGAATGGATAGAACTTCGGCAGATTGACCACCATGACTGTCTTCTGGGTAATGCGAGGTATACACATCCTCTGGGTCTGCTACAAAGCAACTTACATCACTAGCAAATAAAGGTGAAGAAATACCTTTTGGTCCAACAGCTCCCTCTGTTTTGTTGCCTTCAGGTAGAGTAGGTAAGGTTTCTTCTTGTTCAATTTCAGCTTCAGAGCGATGAACGTCAGCAATTCCAGTTCTTGTCATCTCTGAATCACTAGATAGGGAGACTGCCAAAGTTGGCTCGAAAGAGTCTTCTTGTCACGCCCCGATCCTCGGGCACGCACACATCCTTCTCACTTGGTCGATTTTATAATGCGATATCCCAGGACAATGTATCGCCGACCTTTTCATTTATTAAGCACATGCGGAAGCGCTTAAAATCCCTGACAATAAAACGATGGGATAGAAAAGCAGGGCCATATTTTTCATATTGAAACTTATAACCAAACTTTTATACAAAACACAAACCAATTCATAACTATTCACTTCAAAAGAAATTCTCAAAAGAAGATAGACTCTCAGCCCATCTAGGCCATACTTAAGGCCCCTCTCAGGATTTCTTCTTCTTCCAAAAATCATTCTCTTTAAGTTTCACCTCCGAGTTCTCCTTCTCAGACTTCTCCTCAGCTCCTCAGCGGGGTCCTGAAATGGTTTTCCCCAAACTGGGATGAGACTACGTCTCAGCGAGTTCTACCCCACTAAGCCCGATTAGTAAACCACTATACTAAAGGCTACCTAAACACGCACAGGGCAGAAGACGTACCTTAGCATCAGATCCCACCTGCAAGTCAGTACAATTCACAATAGGCACTCAAGCAATCATATCACCAATCGAAGCATCAATCAAATCGACCTAGTCGATTACAAGCCAACAAGACCACTCACGGTCATTCCCATTCAGTCAATCAATTCACAACATCAAATCAAAACAATGATCAATCGACCTCGTCGATTACATGACAGCCTGACCATTTCCCGGTCACTCTAGCTATTACTATTCAGTCTCAACTGATAAAACCAATCACCGAGCCACGTGCATTCTCCGAGGCAATGCATTAAGTTACCGAGCCCACGTGCCCTTTAAAATGCCATTTTGAATCGGCGAGCCCACGTGCATTCTCCGAGGCGATGCATCAAGTCACCGAGCCCACGTGTCTCTTCAAGATGCCAAGGTACTCATTGGGATCACGTGCATTCTCCGAGGTAATGCATCAAATTACCGAGCCCACGTGTCCTTTTAGATGCCAAATATACTCATTGGGACCACGTGCATTCTCCGAGGTAATGCATCAAATTACCGAGCCCACGTGTCCTTTTAGATGCCAAACGTACTCATTGGGACCACGTGCATTCTCCGAGGTAATGCATCAAATTACCGAGCCCACGTGTCCTTTTAGATGCCAAACGTACTCATTGGGACCACGTGCATTCTCCGAGGTAATGCATCAAATTACCGAGCCCACGTGTCCTTTTAGATGCCAAACGTAATCACCGAGCCACATGCATTCTCCAAGGCGACATACTTCGTCACCGAGCCATGTGCATTCTCCTGGTGATATATCTAATCATCAAGCCCCAAGCATTTCATGATGATTCATCCCATTTCTAAAGTAATTATCCACAATTAAATCAATTTGGCACAATTCAAAGCTTAATTAAATAAACTGACTGCGCCACGACGATCAGCACAAGATTTCGGTCGTCGGCCATCTCAAACTTAATTTCCGAAAAATAAATAAATAATTAATTAATTTCAAAAATTAATTATGAAATATTAAAAATTCCGTTTAGCTCAAAATAAGGTCCAATTAAATAAACAAACTTCACCATGGTCATCAGCATAATTTTCCGGTCACGAGCCATCCTAGTTGAATTTTCAGGAAATAAATAATTTATTTAATTAATTTCGAAAATTAATTAATATTAAAAATTCAATTTAGCTTAAAATAAAGCCCGATTAAATAAACGGACTTCGCCACGATCATCAGCATAATATTCCGGTTCCAGACCATCTCCCTTGAATTTTCGGAAAATAAATAATTATTTAATTTAATTCCGAAAATTAATATTTAAATGCTAAAAATCCAACTTAGGCCCGAATCGCCAAATTGAAGCCCGATTAAGGGTCGGAAAATTCCCGAGATGCTTCCAATAAATAGTAGACCACGTCTACTTGTTAATTGCACAATCAATTTATCTAAATCACATCACAATTGACTAATAATTGCTAATTTATTCTAATCTAACAACCTAAACATAATTAATTAAAACTAAACCAACCTAAAGCATAATTAGCCAACTAATCCAGGATTAGTGAGATTACTCACCAAATCGCGCGCAAATCGGATCAATCCGACGGCGGCGACGCGAGGAACGATTCTTCCCAAAGCACGGATCGGGTTCGGGGCCGGGAAACGGCCCAAAATGGCCCACGAGTGAGCTGGAAACCCACTTGTTGGGTTCTGCCCTAGGCTGGCCGGCACCGATCCAACGGCCAAAATGGCGAGGGGAGGGCGGCGAAGAGCAAGGGGAACGTCGAGGAAGGTCCGGCGGGGCTAGGCGGTGGCCGGAGGTGGCCGGACGGGGCGGAACGAGGGTTGGGTCGCGCGGGTTCGCTCGGGGAGGGGCGATGCAGGCGGCGACGGACGGCGGGACGGCGGGCGCACGGGCGAACGGGCTGTCGTCGCGGGCGTGCTAGCGGCGGTGCGGCGGCGGGACGGGCGGCGACGATGAGCTGCCGCTTCGCTCCGGTTCTTGCTGGTTCGCTCGTGAAAAGAAGAAGGAGAAGAAGAGCTGGTTCGGTCGAGCGTGCGAGAAGAAAGAAGAGAGAGGAGAGAGAAGAGAGAGAGAAGGGAGGGATAGGCATTGACTAGTCAAAAGAAAAAGAGAGAGAGAGAGAGGGTGGGCGGTAGGGCAATTCGCACGAGGGGGAGGGGAGAGGAGAGAGAAGAGAGAAAGAAAAGAGAGAAAAAGAGAGGAAAGAAAGAAAATAAAAGAAAAGAAAAGAAAAGAGAGGGAGAGAGAGAAAAGAAATAAAACAATAGCCCTACATTTTCTTTTCTTTTCTCTTTCCCTTTCTATTTCTTTTCGGGTTTCAAATTTTCTTCCGATAATTTCTTTCTTGAAATTTCGGACTCGTCAATAAATTGACGAGCAATGAGACAGGATCCTATTTATCCAGTCAAATTAAAACTCGAAAATCTGGATGTCACACTTCTTAACCCTGATCCGGTTCTCCTTCTCTCTCTTCTTCTTCCTATTCTCTTCTTTCTTCCTCCGTCCTCCTCTGTTCTTCATCTTCCTTCTCTGTCTCCTCTCTCTCTTTTTCTCCTTCTTTTGGCTCTTCTCTTGTCTCATGAAAGCTGACAAAAAGAGTAAAGTTTTTTAAGGTTAAAAGAGTTAGTTCATCCTCATCTTCTTCATGTTGCAAGATGAGAGTTCTTTTCTTCTTTGCTGGAGCAACCATGGGCTCCTTGCCTTTCCTCTTCGCTGCAGCAGAGTCTTGTTTTGCTTTGACGGGGGACTTCTCGTTCATACGCTCCAACACCTTGTTCAACTCTTTCAAACACATCTTTGTAACCATTTTGAAACCAATCACCATTGGATAGATTGTTGTCAAGCATAATGGTGCAGAAATGTGAATTTTAAAGTGTCTAAAGAGACGCGTGATAAGAGCCGAATAAGGGAGTTGTCTCTTATTTTTCACCACAGTTCGGTACATATGAAACAAGATGGTGTGAGATAGAGAGAATTTAAATCCAGTATTGATGGCAAACATCAATTTCGCTTCAAATCTAGAGACATCAGTCTTGGATATCGATTTAGGACGAATGCAGTTAATCACAATCTTGTGCAGCAATATATTAGAGGCACTCATCCTTGTGTAGGAAATCTTACCTTCAACATCCCTATCTTTCACCAATGACAGTGTAACGTGAGCAATAGACATGCTAATTGGTTGGAAACTCATTATTTCCACCCCAATTATGTTAGCCAACGTGTCTGTATTCACCAAAAATTCATTGTCCTTTACTGTAAAAGTAAAACTGTTTGCATCCAAGAAAGATAAGTTCAAATAAAAGTATGCAGTAAGCTCTGGATAAGCAACAATGGATTCAGAACATAAGCGTTCCAATTGCAATAGAGCAAACTTCTCTCGCAGATTGACTTTTATCGAATCAAGGAAATCGAAGTCAACACTCCTAGGGTTCATAACCCCTCTCTTCATAAGGTTCGAATAAACCCTCCTGTGATTCTGCGATCTGAAAAGACTTGAGCCATCACTAACAACTTCTACAACAACACCTGTTCTAGACTGAAAGTGAGTAAACATTCGTTCATCGTCGTCCAGAACTTGTGGTTGATTTGGTGGTTGAGTTGCAGTGCCATAGAATGGGTCACTCGGGAAATTCGTAAAAGTTCTTTCAGTCGTTCCTTTCTCTACAACTCCTAACATTTCCAACTCCCACAAGAACATGGTTTCATTCTTGTATCATCTATCTCTTAAAAATTCATTGATTAAAGACATCGGCGTTCCTCCTTTCTTCAAATTAGAGTAAAGTTTGAAAGCAACCTTGGGAGTTAGTGTTCTTACAGTTTCAACCTCCTCTATAACTTCTTCATCTGGTTGAGTCGGTGGAGAAGATTGACATTGTTGAGAAAGTTGTTGCTGACTCAGACGCAGTGGTGGAGAAGAATCTTCTTCCTCGGTCAAGTCAAAATGCGTAGAACCCTCGGGCATATGTCGTGGTCCCCTGCTTGCAATCCTTGAAGACTTTCTTGAAGACATTGTCGCTTCAAGGGAGGAATTCACCAACTTGCTCGAAAAATGTGAAAACTTTTGGACAGATCAAGAGTGAAAGTGAAAGCAAATAGGGATTTTGTATTCTAGGGTTTTAGTATAAAAACGAAGAAGATGAATCTCAGCAATATATATAAAACAAGTGAAGCGAGATAAACGAAACGTCGTAAAAGGAAAAATAAAAATTCCTTTTCAAAAACTTCCCTTTTTGAAAATAACTATTTTTTCAAAATTGATAACTGCCTTTTTGAAAAAGAAAGACTTGAAAAGATAATTTCAATCGATTAGCAATTAATAAGTAACATACCTTTTAAATTTTAAAATACTGGAATAGAAATAACTTACAGTCGTAACTTTTGGTACCTTTGAGTCTGAATACCTTCAGCTTTACCTTTGAGTCTTAACCACATCCAGACTTTACTAGGTAAGAGATATGATATTCAATCTGGTGTGAATAGACTTAAATAGGCTTTTCTCCAGAGGTTTTGTAAATATGTCCACCAATTGATTCTTTGAATCAATAAATTGAATCATAACTTCTCCATTTTTGAACATAATCTCTAATAAAGTGATGTCGAATCTCTACATGCTTTGCTCTTGAATGAAGAATTGGATTATTTGTGAGGTTAATTATGCTGGTATTGTCACATTTGATCTCGGTGCAAGAGTCTTTGATTCCAAAGTCTTTCAGTTGTTGTTTTATCCATAAGACTTGAGAACAGCAACTTTCAAGAGCCACATACTCTACTTCTACTGTTGAAAGAGCTATAGTACTTTGCTTCCTTGAGAACTAAGATACCATCCTGTTTCCCAGCAATTGGCATGTACCAGAAGTACTCTTTCTATCAACTCTGCAACCTGCTAAATCTGTGTTTGAATATCCAAGGATGGTAAAGTCTCCTTTTTTGGGATGCCATAGACCTAAGCTTGAAGTAGTTGCAATGTATTTAATGATGCGTTTTGCGACGCTTAGATGAGACTCTTTTGGATCAGATTGAAATCTAGCACAAATGCAAATACTAAACAAAATATCAAGTCTAGAAGCAGTAAGATAAAGAAGTGAACAAATAATACACCTATAAAGTTTCTGGTCAACTTTCTTTCCTCCTTTATCTTTATCCAGCTTCGAAAAACTAGATATTGGTATATCAGTCTTTTTATAATTCTCTAATTTGAACTTTTTAACAAGTTCTTTAGCATATTTTTCTTGGTGAATGAAAATTCCTTCCTTCAATTGTTTTACTTGTAGTCCAAGAAAGAAAGACGGTTCACCCATCATGCTCATTTCAAATTCATCCTACATAGACTTAGAAAACTTCCTACATAGGTTTTCGTTAGATGATCCAAATATAATATCATCAACATAAATTTGAATGAGTAGAAAGTTTTTACCTTCCCTTTTAATAAACAAGGTAGTGTCCACTTTTCCTTTGATAAAACCATTTTGCATTAAAAACTTACTTAACCTGTCATACCAAGCTCGAGGTGCTTGTTTTAAACCATAGAGAGCTTCTTTTAGTCTGAAAACTAAGTCTAGTCTCTTTGGATCTTCAAATCCAGGAGATTGTTCCACATAGACTTCTTCTTGGATAAATCCATTTAGAAATGCACCCTTGACGTCCATTTGGAATAACCTGAAATTTTTATAACAGGCAAAAGCAAGTAATAATCTAATTACTTCTAACCTAGCTACTGGAGCGTAAGGTTCATCATAATCTATCTCTTCTTCTTGCGTATATCTTTTGGCCACGAGTCTTGCTTTGTTCCAAATCACTTTTCCTTTTTCGTCCAACTTGTTTCTGAAAACCCATTTAGCTCCAATAATGGATTTACCTTTTGGTTTAGGAGTTAACTCCCATACATCGTTAATGCTGAACTGTCTGAGTTCTTCTTGCATTGCTTCAATCCAGCTTTCATCAGCTAAAGCTTCTTCTATACTTTTGGGTTCTATTTCAGAAATAAGTGTCACGGTGCTAGACTCTTCTTGGCTTTTGGATTCGATGCGAATCCCTTCATCAATATCACCAATGATGAGTTCTTTGGAATGACTAGATTTGTGCTTCCAGTTGCTTGATGGTCTGGTAGGAAGCTATTCTTCTGCTTCAGTTGATTCTTCAACTTTCTTTCGATGATTTTCAGAGGTCTAAGCTGCTTCAAGGGAGGTAGACTTTGTCAAGTTTGGAGCAGGTTCAGATTCTTCAAGATGAGTCTGAATCAGTTGATTCTACAAAGAGTCTTGGAATTTGACATTCATAGATTCTTCCACAGACTGAGTCTTTTTGTTAAATACTCTGTAGGCTTTGCTGGTGGTTGAATATCCAAGGAAGATTCCTTCGTCTGATTTCTCTTCAAACTTACTAGTTCGATCATTTGCATTTTTCAAAACAAAACATTTGCAACCAAATACATGAAAGTATAAAACAATTAGCTTCTTTCCTTTAAATAACTCATAAGGAGTTTTCTCTAGAATAGTCTTTAAAAAGACTATTAATAATATAACATGCTGTAGAAACTACTTCGACCCAAAAATGAGAGGAAATACTACTTTCTATTAAAAGAGTTCTTGCCATCTCCCGCAAAGATCTATTATTTCTTTCCACAACTCTATTCTGTTCCGAAGTGTATGGAGATGAGAAAACATGTTGAAAATCTGATTCGTCACAAAATTTTGCAAAGTCTTGATTTTCAAACTCACCTCCATAGTCTGTTTGTATGCTTGAAATAGTATATCATTTTTCATTCTGAACTTTCTTAGCAAACTTTGAAAAGTAAGAAAAGGCTTCAGACTTACTTGCCAGAAAGTAAACCCAGGTGAATCATGAATAGTCATCAACGATTACTAGACAATATCTCTTTCCGCTTATGCTTTTAGTTCTAGTTGGCCCAAAGAAATCCATATGCAGAAGCTGCAAAACACGATTAGGAGAAACCTGATTTAATGATTTAAAAGAATTTCTAACATGTTTTCTCAATATACATGGTGAGCATAAGTCAGATTTTTGAAACTTCATGTTGGGCAGTCCTCGAACGAGATTCTTAGAAGTGATCTTGGCAATCTACTTCATATTGACATGGCCAAGCTTTCGATGCCAAATATTTACTTCATCTTGAATTGAAATTAGACATTGGGACTTTTTTGATCTTATATCCAAAAGATAGATATTCCTATGTCTTCGTCTAGTAAAAGATTGTGAAAAATCTTTACTAGTTCTCGAACATATTCCTTCTTGAAAATTGATCTTGAATCTAATGTCACACAATTGGCTGATGCTAAGTAGATTGTAATTGAGTCCTTCTACTAAGAAAACGTTGTTGATTGTGAGACTTCCAATTTTTACAGTTTCACATCCAACAATTCTTCATTTGTTGTTTCCACTAAAAGACACTTTTCCACCATTTACTTGCATAAGTTTTATAAAACAGCTTGAATCTCCAATCATATGCCTTGAACAACCACTATCCAAATATCATTTAATCATTTTCTTGATAGTGACCTGCAATTAAAAAAGAAACTCAAACTTTCTTTGGTACCCATATTTTCTTGGGTCTAGAAGAGTTAGTGCAATAAGCAGTCTTTGCCTATTCCTTCTTAACAGGTTTCCAAGCTATAGGACATTCTTTCTCAAAGTGTTCTGAGCTGTTGCACTTGGAACATTTGAGAGCACTTCACCCAACAGGTTTTACAAAGATCTTTTGAAAATGATTTTTGTAAAAAGTTTTTGTAGGCCTTTATTTGATTCTTTCTTTCACTTTTGGAAAATCAATTAAATGAATAATTTCAGAAGTCATTCCCAAGCCTGATTTATTAAAGTAGGGTCTTTGTACTGAAAGAATTTTTTTCAATTTCTCAGATCCTATAGAAAACCTTTTTGAAATATTTGAAATGTCATTTTTCAAAAATGTATTTTCTTTTAAAAGAGAGTCTATATTTTCTTTTAATGTAACAAAACTTTTATCTAAATTTTCAAACTTTTCTTTCCATAAAATTTCCCATTGCTTCAGTGTAGAATTCCCCTTTTTAGCTCGGAAATCCTCTTGAGAGAGGTTTTGAGACTAAGACATAGTTTCATCAATGTATTTCGAGACTTTAGTAGGGATTTTAAGTTACTTACCTCGATTTCACTATCTAAGTCTAATTTTGTATCTATTTTGGAGCTTGAGTCTAATTCTAATTTTTCCATTAGACAAATATTTGCATAATTTTCATCACTTTCTTCGCATTCAAAAGCACTCCATGTCTTTATGCCTTGAGAGCCTTCTTGTATTTCTCAACTTTTCCTTTCTTTTTCTTCAACATGGAACAATTGGGTCTAATGAATCCATTTTTCTTGCATTCAAAACATATTACATCTTTATTGGATTCATCATCCTTAGTTAATTTGTTCTGAAACTTTTGAGTGCTTTATTTCTTCCAATTGAATCTCCTTCCATTTTTGTTCAATTTCCTAAACCTCTTTATCATAAGAGCTAATTCTTCATTATCCATATCATCTTCAAACTCTGTAACATCAGAATCATCGTTAGATCTCAAAACAATTAACTTCTTACTGTGATAGCTAGTATAAGCACCTAGAGGGGGGTGAATAGGTGTATAATAATTTTTCGTGATATGCAAGCAATATTAAGCAGACAATAGAAAGGAAGTTCTCTTTTGATTAACAAAACGAATTACGATCAAAGTAAAGCAGAGAGTAGGGAAGAGAAAATTGAACACAAGGTTTATAGTGGTTCGGCTTATTCCAAGTCTACGTCCACTCTTCCGCACTGACAGTCCACCGGCTGGATTTCACTATGAACAAAAGAGATGTTATAGCAAAGTTCTCCCTTGATTCTACAGTGTAGATATTCTACCACACTTCCTCAAGGTTTCTCACGAATATAGACTCTCTTTTGCATACAAGATTTCGCTCAAATGAATTGATTGAGAACAAGGAGCTTCAGACTTTAGAATTCTTCTATCATGCACACACTCGAACAACTAGAACGTCTTCCTTATATACTCCTTTATGCCATCATACCCGTTGGCACTTACCAAAGGAATTCCTCCAATCTACCCGTTGGACAGAATCAATTAGGAAGATCATTCGAGCTATTAAAGGCACATGTCGATAGCCCATCAATTCCGTTCGCCCATTGTGACACCCCTCGACGGCCCCCGATCCGATTAGGGTCGCCACATCGCTTACCATTCACTTTCCTTATTAACATATTACTCTGATACCATTTTCAATTGCAGCGGGTCCATACAACCTGGGGGTTTACATTTTTTTTTTTTGGATAGGTCCCTTGCGCAATTCATATATGGAAGCACATCCAACAAAATCCATTCCCTATATTCAGGAAACAATGCACACCTACTAAACATTTATAAGTAAAAGCCGTACACTTTTTATTTACTTAAATCAGATGGACAACATTCATCGGTACATCAAAATGCCGTAGTCTTCTATACTCGGCTATACTTCAAAAGATGACTGACATCTCCTCCCACAATCATATGCTTAAGGCCCATCAACCAGTGTCGGCGTCCAAAAGTTCCCTCCTTTGCTATCCTTCTCCTCGCGGTCGTATCCAACCGCTCAATTCATCTACTAATCTGAAATGTTGGTCCCTAAAAGGGGTGAGTACAACCACTCAGCAGATAAGGGATCCACTAACTCAATGCATCATACAAATCATACATGCATTGCAGGCATTACTTACCTTAAAGCCATGCGCATACTATCATCATATCATACATGTCATCTTCATCATGACATCATCACATTACACATGTTATCATGCCATATCATATATCATCGTCATCATGCATGCATATCACCATCATCATCATCATGCATATCATCATGCATATCATCATCATCATCATCATCATCATCATCATCATCATCATCATCATCATCATCATCATCATCATCATCATGCATATCATCATGCATATCATCATCATATCATCATGCATATCATCATGCATATCATCATCATCATCATCATCATCATCATCATCATCATCATCATCATCATCATGCATATCATCATGCATATCATCATCATCATCATCATGCATATCATCATGCATATCATCATCATCATCATCATGCATATCATCATGCATATCATTATGCATATCATGCCATTGGTGATCATCATTATTTCACATCACATATCATCATCATCACCATGCATATCATCATGCATATCATCATGCATATCATCATCATCATCATCATGCATATCATCATCATCATGATTTAATTCCAATTTCATCTTGGACTGCCACATTTCTCATTCACGGGACCAATGTTTGCGTCCCACATTCATCACTCGCGCCCAACCTTGGCATTGCGAGAACCATAAATCCAATTTCATCTTGGACCACCACATTTCTCATTCACGGGACCAATGTTTGCGTCCCACATTCATCACTCGCGCCCAACCTTGGCATTGCGAGAACCATCTGGGCATGTATCCAAGATACAACCGGGCATCCGGCACCCCCACATTCCGGGCATCTCGTATCCCAACTGGCATCACGAGGCATCAGGGCATGTATCCAAGATACAACCGGGCATCCAAAGGGCATCGACTTATTCGAACCTCTTGGCATCTCGCACCCCACCTGGCATCACGAGGAATCTCCGGGGCTCGCCATGAAAATGGTTACCCCTACCCTCCGGGCATGCATAATGATACAACCCCTCACCCTCCGGGTATGTATCATAATACAACCGGGCATCCCGACACTCCCGGGAAAACCTCGGGCATGTATTCATAATACAACCAGGCATCCAAAGGGCATCGACTCATTCGAACCTCTGGGCATCCCGACTCCGGGGCATCGTCGGCTCACACCTCCGACGGTATCATCATCCACCACAACCATCTCCTCATTCAACATTATTCATGTTCACCAATTTCGGTCTTACTTTAGTATGGCATATGTCGTGACATCAAACAAGTCATACTTGGCATGGGATTCACACATGCAATCTCAATTCAATATCATACATACACTAAGACTTTATCACACATGCCACATAAATAAATTAAATAGAATCTATGGCCAATAAAATAATCTATTTTATTTTATTTTATTTTATTATTATTTTTATTTAATATCTATAAATTCCCAAAATTATAAAAATTCAAGCAATTATTAAACAAACCAATAGGATGATAATTACATGCAAAATTCATGGCCAAATTGAATTTTTACAAAATCTCACAATTTTCACAAAACATCCTATGATTCTCGGATGAAACCAGAATGCACGGTTTCCGAATAAATTCAATTAAAATACCCATATGGCCTCCCAAAATTATGAAATTTTACTGGGATATAGCCAAGACATTTTCCTACAACTTTCATGAATAACTCCAAGCCATATTCTTTTTATATTATTTTATACGACCTCACGAAGCTTCTGGATTCGTTACCACATCGTCCAGTGTACACACCTCCGAAATATTGAGATTTCACCTACCTATTCTCTTTCGTTTTCTCTGAAATTTAGGTATGTTATACGTCAAGATATCCTCTACAAGTTTCATGAAGAGATCTAGGTCAAATAACCAGAATATAGTCATCATTTAGGTCCTTGAAGTCTCGGGTATCTCGGAATACATCACCAGAATCACTGTCTTCAAGATCTAGTCGATTTACCAAGCTATACTTGTTCATTTCACTTTAAATTCGAGTATGTTGTATTTTAATATTTCCCCTACAACTTTCATGAAGACATCGAAGTGAGATCTTCAACAAAAACCAACATGCAATCAAGAATCCAGCAAGAGGTCAGTAAAAACTTCACAGATCTGGGGTCTCCGTAAGATGAGACTTTAACCCCTCAAATCTCCATCATTTTCCACGAAATTTTAGTATGTTGTAGTTAAAGATGTTATCTACAACTCTCATGAAGATATCACAGCCAAAATCGAACTCTAAACATGCATGCAAGCTCTCACAACATTCTGACTCAAACAGTTCATACGAAAATATTCCAGATCTAGCATCTCCGTAGGATGAAGGTTTGACCCCACAAATCTCCATCATTTTCCACGAAATTTCAGTATGTTATAGTTCAAGATGTTAGCTACAACTTTCATGGAGAAATCGAAGCCAAAATCGGACTCTAAACACACATGCAAGCTCAAACAAATTTCTGACTCCAAACAGTTCATGCGAAAACATTGGTGCAAGAGTAGAAAGTGGATTCCCAACTTGCCTCTAGACCTCACGAACAGCACGAGCGGACGGACGGCGACGACCCCTCAGCTCCGCCTTCTTACTCTCTCGGCCTCTCCCTCTTTCTCTCGAATTCTCTCTCTCTCTCTCACCTTCTCTCTCTCGGCCAAAAGAAATCCGGCCACCTTCTCTCTCTCTTCCCTTCTTATACCCCCAAATTCCCATCATTAGCCATCATTACTTGCCTTCAAACTAGCCAATGCATGGCATTCTCCTTTGTGCCACTTGTCCTATTGCATGCATAATGGGCTTGGGCTTTTGGGCTTGGGCTTGGGCCATTCGGCCACTTCTTGGGCCTCCTCTTGGGCTGGCCGACAGCCCCCTTTAGTGGGCCTAATTGGGCCGACTTGCTTGGCCCATCAAGGCTTCGGCCAATGGGCCTAAGGCCCAACCTAATAAAATCAATTTTATCCCCTTTTCTTATCCTTTATTTTAAGAATTAAATTACCAAATTATACATGGCCAAAGTCTTGTGATATTTTATTTATAGAAATTTAATCTATAAAGTGCATGGCCAAGCATAAATTAATACCATTAATCTATCTAACTTAAAATCTCATAAACATAAGCACAATAACACATAGCCTTAACAAAACTAATGGCCAACACATAGACCATAGGAAATTTTCATTACCTAATTATAGTCTTTAACACACCTTATGGCTTGACTTTGAATTTTGGGATGCCACACCCATACAATTAGGATATCAGTTTCCATAAGTAGAACCTTCCAAGTATACTTCGCCAATCATCGGATCCTTAATCTTCGAATCAATCATGATCAAATAAAGGATTCCGTTATGTCATATCCAGCCAAGAGATCTTCTCCAGCTGATAAGGTCACATCCTTAATGAAACATCCAGTTATGGATAGCCTTTCTTCAACGGATTAGAAATTGTCAATGAGAATAGACTTTGAGCCTTGAGTCTGGCAGTCCGGAGGTCTTCAGACTTTAAATAGTAGAGTCTGCAAATCTTCGACTAGGCGATGGAAATGTTTTGTCGCTTCAAAACACTTCACGAAGATTTCTCCAACAATCTCCCCCTTTTTTATGGTGACAAAACTTTCCTGCAGATTTGGATAACTTTGACCTGCAAAACATTACTCAAACAAATATGGATATCTTATAAAGATAAATGGTTTAATGAATGATAACACTAGAATCTGCAACCACAGAAAATAGGTTAGTCTTGCATGTGATAAAGCCATCCATAAGATATCAATAGCAGTCAAATCCAAATCCCAAATTCAGTCCACATCCAGACACCAAAGTAAAGTCAAACATCAAAACAATCTTCAAACATCAAAACAATCCAAAAGTTCAAAAGGTGTAAGGTTCAAAGTTTTCAAATCTCGCATCTCTCCCCCTTTTTGTCAACATAAAAAAAAAGGTTGAGATGAAAATAGAGTAGAGTCAAGATTGCTTGGGAACACGAACAAGCTAGAAATCTCTCATTGACTGAACGATGCCTTCCAGCTTTTTCAAATCTTCCTTCAGTTGTGCAACATCCTCACCCTTAGCATTAGCCTGAATCTGAAGGGAAAGGGCTTGGATCTGATCATTCAAGGAATCTAAAGAAGCTTGACCTGCATTCTGCAAATTCTGAAATTCACATCCCAGAGCATATATCAGACCTCGCATTTCCAAGAGAACATCAAAAATTCTGCGAAAATCTGCTGAATTATCGGTCTGCATACTGGCTTCGGCACGATCTGATGGAGTAAAGGCAGATGATAGCAGATCAGCATAATCACGCAAATTTGGCGATAAAACATCATGTCCTTCCTCAGGAAATTGAGAGGCATAAATGTCCTCTAGATCTGCTGGAGAGCGACTGACTCCCTCACTGGTAGCAGGATATGAGGACATTCCTCTTCTCTCTCGTTCTCCCCCTGTTTCCACGCCTTCAGGTGGAGAAGAGTGTTCCTCATGTTCTCCTTCCTCTTGATCTCTTTTCTCTTCTTCTTCTTTTTCAACTCTTTCCTTCTCAGCATCTCTTTCTTCTTCTTCTTTCTCCTCTGTTTCTTTCTCATCTGCTTCTTTCTCTTCTCTTTCTCCAGTCCTCTGCTCTGAGTCTTTCTCTTGTTGTTCCTTTGATTTTGGAACAGAACGGCTCAGGTTCTTCAACGCCATTGCAGAAATGGTGATGTCTTCCTCATCATCTTCATCCTCAACGATGAGAGCTCTTCTTTTCTTGGATGAAGCAACCATGGGCTCCTTCCCTTTTCTTTTTGCTGCAGAAGAGATTTGATGAGTTTTAACAGGGGTCTTCTCCTTGAATTTCTCCAACGCCTTGCTAAGTTCCTTCAAACGCATTTTAGTCACCATTTTCAGTCCTACCATCATATTATCACAAGATCGAGTACAGAGAATTCGTGGAGGTTGAACATTCAAATGTCTGAATAACTTTGTCACAAGATCTGGATAAGGAAGTTGACCTTTATCCTTAACCACTACTCTATACATATGGAACATAATAGTGTGAGGAAGAGAAAACTTTTTCCCAGTAATGATGGCATACATCAGCTTTGCCTCTGAGTTTGAAACATCAGTCTTTGAAGTAGATTTGGGTCTGAGGCAATTAATGACAATCTTGTGAAGCAGAATGTTAAATGCGCTCATCCTTAGGTAGGAAATATTTTCTTCTGTCCTTCTATCCTTAACAAGTTCCAATGTAGTACGAGCAATTGAGACATTGATCGGTTGATATCTCCCTCTCTCAACCCCAATGACATCAGCCAACATATCTACATCCACCACATAGTCCTGATCTCGGACACTAAAAGAGAATTTATTCGCATCCAAGAAACTAAGATTCGAATAGAAATAAGCAGTGAGTTCAGCATAGGCTTCTGTAGAGTCAGAACAAAACTGTTCAAGTTGAAGAAGACTGAATTTTTCCCTCAAATTTACGTTAACAGCATCAAGGAAATCAAAATCCACGCTTCTAGGGTTTATCACCCCACGCTTCAACAACTTAGAGTAGAGATGCTTTTGTTCCTCCGAACGAAACAAGTCGGTCATTTTTCCCCGAATTTTTGCCGCAACACCCATTCTCGGTTGAAACTGACTGTACAACTTATCATCATCATTCCCATCTGGCTGATTCAGCCCTCCAACACGCGGATCACTTGAGATATTGGCAAGGGTTTCTTCTGCCAACCCCTTAGGGGCAATTCCCAAACGATCCATATTTCGCAAAAAGATGTACTCATTTCCATACCCTTTGTCTTTAAGAAACTCATCGATGTAGTTTAATGGAGTTCCACCTCTTTTCAATGCACGATAAAGCTTGTAAATAAAAGAGGGCTTTTGAATTCTTACAAGATCTGTGCCTTCGATGATTTCTTCATTTTCTTGATGACCAACATCCTGAGGACTAGATGGAGGAGAATGACGCTGTTGAGAATGTTGTGGGCTCTGCTGCTGACTGGGATACTCTTCTTCCTCGGTGAGATCGAAGTGCGTAGGCCCCTCACGCATTTGCAGTCCCCTGCTTGCAATCCTCGAAGACTTCCTTTGAGACGACATCTTTTATAGTCTTTGAAAGATTCCAAACTTGACTTTCCCAAGAAAGATGACAACTTTTTCGAAGATTAAACAAGAGAAGAAAACAGGAATGGAAGATCGGTGCTTTCTTAGGGTTTTTGGAGAGTAAAGCGAAGAAGAAACAACAGTGTATAAACAGTTAAAGAGAGGCATATGGAACGTCATAAAAGAAAGTAAAAATATGCCTTTTTAAAAAATAACTGCCTTTTTCGAGAAAATAGTCATTTCAAAATAACTCCGTTTTCGAAAAGGAAACGTTGCAATAATCACATCAATTAAAGATAGCAATTGAAATAGCAATAATCAAACACGGTTGATGATCATACATTTTCAAGATAAGATTTGAGATATAAAATAAAATAACTTACTAAAGAAAAACTTTATCGTCTGAGACTGAGTATCTTTAGACTTTCAGTCCTGAGTCTAAATATCCTCAGACTTTAAGATTTTGAGTCTGGATCGACTAGCTTCAAATTAATTTTTTTCCAAAGGCTTTGTGAATATATCTGCTAGTTGGTTCTTTGAGTCAACAAACTGAATCGAAACTTCTCCATTTTGAACATGATCTCTAATGAAGTGATGTCGAATCTCTATATGCTTTGCTCTTGAGTGAAGAATTGGATTTTTGTGAGATTGATTGCACTTTGGTGTTGTCACATTTAATCTCCGTGCATGAATCTTCAATTCCAAAGTCTCTTAGCTGTTGTTTTATCCACAGAATTTGTGAACAACAACTTCCAAGAGCTACATATTCTACTTCTGCTGTAAAGAGAGCTACTGTACTTTGCTTCCTTGAAAACCAAGATACTGTCCTGCCTCCAAGTAGTTGACGGTACCCGAGGTGCTCTTTCTATCAACTCGCATCGGCTAGGTCGCGTCTGAGTATCCAAGAAGAGTAAAGTCTCCCTTTTTAGGATACCAAAGACCAAAACTTGAAGTTGAAGCAATGTATTTGATAATACGCTTTGCAGCACTTAGATGAGATTCTTTAGGGTCTACTTGAAATCTGGCACAAATGCAAACACTAAACAAAATGTCAGGTCTAGAAGCAGTAAGATAAAAAAGTGAGCCAATGATACTCCTGTATAACTTCTGATCAATTTTCTTTCCTCCTTCATCTTTGTCTATCTTCAAGGAACTCGACATTGGTATATCAGCCTTTTTGCAATTATCCAGTCCAAACTTTTTGACAAGATCATTAGCATATTTTTCTTGATGAATAAAAGTTCTTTCCTTCAGTTGTTTTACTTGAAGCCCAAGAAAGAAAGTTAACTCACCCATCTTGCTCATTTCAAATTCATCATGCATAGTCTTAGAGAATTTCTTGCACAGACTTTCATTAAGAGATCCAAAAATAATATCATCGACATATATTTAAACAAGCACAAAACTTTTGCTTTCTCTTTTGATAAACAGAGTAATATCTACCTTACCTTTTACAAAGCCTTTTTGAATCAAAAACTTACTCAGCCTGTCGTACCAAGCTTGAAGTGCTTGCTTTAGACCATATAACGCCTTTTTGAGTCTAAATACTAAGTATGGTTTCCTTGGGTCTTCAAACCTAGGTGGTTGTTGCACATAGACTTCCTCATGGATAAATCTATTTAGAAAAGCACTTTTGACGTTCATTTGGAATAACCTAAAATTCTTATAACAAGCAAAAGCAAGTAATAATCGAATTGCTTCTAACCTTGCTACTAGTGTGTAAGTCTCGTCATAGTCTATCCCTTCTTCTTGCGTATATCCCTTTGCCACGAGTCTTGCTTTGTTTCTTATGACCTTTCCTTTCTAGTCCGTCTTGTTCCTGAAAACCCATTTAGATCCAATAATAGATTTACCTCTCGGTTTAGGAGTTAACTCCCAGACATCATTAATGCTGAATTGCCTGAGTTCTTCTTGCATAGCTTCAATCCAACTTTCATCAGACAAAGCTTCTTCTATGCTTTTGGGTTCTATTTCAGAAATAAGAGCCACAGCACTAGACTCTTCGCACATTTTGGATCTTTTGCGAATTCCTTCATTAATGTCGCCAATAATAAGATCTTTGGGATGACTGGACTTATGCTTCCAGTTGCTGGTTAATTTCTCAGGTTGATGATCACTTCCTTCACTTGAATCTTCAACAGTCATTTGTTCTTTGGTCCTTCAAAGTCTTAGCGCTTCCCCGAGATTTAGACTTTGTAAAGTCTGGAGCTTGAGTTCGGGTTCTTCAAGATGAGTCGAATAGATTCATTTTGCATAGAATCTTGGAATTTAACATTCATTGATTCCTCCACAGATTGAGTCTTCTTATTGTAGACTCTGTACGCTTTGCTTGAGGTTGAATATCCAAGGAAGATGCCTTCATCTAACTTTTCTTCAAACTTGCCAACTCGATCATTTGCATTTTTCAATATAAAGCATTTGCATCCAAACACATGAAAATATGAAACAATAGGCTTCTTTTCTTTAAATAATTCATAGGGGGTTTTTTCTAGAATAGGCCTTAGAAAAACTCTATTAATGATATAACATGCTGTAGAAACTGCTTCAGCCTAGAAACGTGAAGAGATATTGCTTTCAATTAGAAGAGTTCTAGCCATTTCTTGAAGTGACCTATTTTTTCTTTCCACAACTCCATTTTGCTCTTGAGTATATGGAGAGGAGAACAAGTGCTGAAAACCAGATTCATCACAAAATTTCGTGAAATCTTGATTTTCAAATTCACCTCCATGGTCTATTTTTATACTTGAAATAACATACCATTTTTCGTTTTGAACCTTTTTAGCAAATTTTTTAAAGTAAGAGAAGGTTTCAGACTTACTTGCCAGAAAATATACCCAAGTGAATCGAAAGTAGTCATCCACAATTACTAGGCAATATTTCTTACCTCCAATGCTCTGTGTTCTAGTTGGTCCAAAGAGATCCATATGCAGAAGCTGCAGTACACGGTTAGTGGAAGTTTGATTTATTGGTTTAAAGGAATTTCTTACTTGTTTTCCCAATATGCATGGTGTACATAGATCAGACTTTTGGTATGAAAGATTGGCTAAACCACGAATAAGCTTCTTTGCTGAAATTTTGGCTATCTGCTTCATATTAATGTGCCCAAGCTTTCTGTACCATAAATTCGCTTCGTCTTGAATTGAGATTAGACATTGCGATTCATCTGGTTTCACATCCAAGAGGTAGATATTTCCATGTCTTCGACCTATGAATGACTGAGTAAAATCTTTACTGGTTCCTGAACATATTCCCTCTTGAAAGTAGATCTTGAAACCGGTATCACACAGCTGACTGACACTGAGCAGATTGTAGTTGAGTCCTTCAACTAAAGAAACATTGCTTATTATAAGGTTTCCAATCTTTACAGTTCCAAATCCCACTATTCTTCCTTTGTTATTTCCTCCAAATGAGACTTTTCCACCATTCACTTGAACAAGCTTTATGAAGCAATTTGAATCTCCTGTCATATGTCTTGAGCATCCACTATCCATATACCATTTTACCTTTTTCTTGATAGTGACTGCATTTAAAAAAGAAACTCAAACTTTCTTTGGTACCCATATTTTCTTGGGTCCATTGGTGTTAGTATGATATGCGGTTTTTGCCCATACTTTCTTAACGAGTTTCCAAACCATAGGACATTTTTTTTTTCAAAATGATCTCGCACTATTGCACTTTGAACATCCGAGAGCATTGCGACCTCCGGTTTTACAAAGATCCTTTTAAAATGATTTTTGTAAGCATCTCTTGTGGGTCTTTGCTTAATTCTTTCTTTCACTTTTGGAAAATCAATTAAAGGAATTGTTTCTGCAGTCATTCTCAAACCAGATTTATTAAAATAAGGTCTTTGAACAGAAAGGATTTTTTCCAGTTTCTCAGATCCTATAGAAAATCTTTTAGAAATATTTGAGATATCATTTTTCAATAATGCATTTTCTTTCGAAAGATTATCTTCACTTTCTCTAAGAGAAGAAACATTCATGTCTAAACATTTTACCTTTTCTTTCAAAATTTTTTTTTTTTTTTTTTTTTTTTTTTTGGTATTGGAGGAACCAGAACTTTGTGGCCGTGCCCGCGCCGTAAACATTTTCTTGTTGTTTTAGAGCAGAATTTTCTCTTTTGAGTTCGGAAATCTTTTTAAGAGAAGTTTTAAGACTAAAACACAACTCATCAATGTATTTAGAAACTTTAATAGGGATTTTAAAGTTACTCACCTCAAATTCACCGTCCGAGATCGAGTCTATCTCGAAGTTTGAATCGAATCCGATTGTGCCATCGGACATATATTGGCATAATCATCATCACTTTCTTCACACTCGTATCACTCCGGGGTTTTCGCTTTAAGAGCCTTTCGATACTTTTCAGCTTTTCCTTTCTTCTTCCTCAGAAGAGGACAGTTCGGTCTGATGTGTCCATTTTTCTTACATTCAAAGCAAACTACATCTTTATTTGATTCATCATCCTCAACAAACTTAGTCTGTTGCTTTTGAAAACTTTGTTTCTTTAAATTGAATTTTCTTCCTTTTCTGTTCAGCTTTCTGAATCTTCTTATCATGAGAGCAAGCTCCTCATCATCCATATCGTCTTCAGAATCTGTAACATCAGAATCATCATTGGATTTTAATGCAATGGATTTCTTACCTTTAGGGTCTTCGTCTTCATTGATTCGTTCAACTTCATAAGACTGAAGAGTCCCAACCAACTCATCAACAGATAGTGGCATGACTTTGTGTCTCTCTTATTGAGGTCTTTATGTGATTCCAATCCTTGGAAAGTCCACACAGAAGCTTGTTTACCTTCATGGGATCAGAAATTGATTGTCATTGATTTTCAAAACCATTCACGATTTCTGTAAAACGACTAAACATGTCAGTTATAGATTCTCCTGATTTCATTCTGAAGGCTTCGTATTGACCGAGGAGAATGTTGATTCTGGTTTCTTTCACTCGATCGGTTCCTTCATAGGTAATATGTAATCTATCCCGGACTTCTTTTTTGTAACACAAGAAGATATTATGTTATATTCAGTAGGTGACAAAGCACAATATAAAGAATAAATTGCTTTTGCATCAAGAGCTTGTCTCTTGATTATCTCTTCCTGAGTCATTTCACTAGACTCAACAGTATCTTTTCCTCTCTCTGAGACGGGTGTAGCTTTAGAAATGATTCCTTTTTCTACAACGTCCCATTCCAGAGGATCCTTTAATCTTAGGAACGCCTTCATCTTGTTTTTCCATATGTTGTAATCATTTCCATCAAAGTAAGGCGGTGCGGGTATTGCTTTGCCCTTCTACCAGCCTTGGAGCCAACATACTAGCCATGGATCTTTAACTCTGAAGTAAAACACTTCAAACAAAGTGAGTACACAGGCTCTGATACCAATTGAGATAGCTAGTATAAGCACCTAGAGGCGGGTGAATAGGTGTATAATAATTTTTCGTGATATGCAAGCAATATTAAGCAAACAATAGAAAGGAAGTTCTCTTTTGATTAACAAAACAAATTACAATCAAAGTAAAGCAGAGAGTAGGAAAAAGAAAATTGAACACAAGATTTATAGTGGTTCGGCTTATTCCAAGCCTACGTCCACTCTTCCGCACTGACAGCCCACCGGCTGGATTTCACTATGAACAAAAGAGATGTTACAGCAAAGTTCTCCCTTGATTCCACAAAGTGTAGATATTCTACCACACTTCCTCAAGGTTTCTCACGAATATAGACTCTCTTTTGCATACAAGATTTCGCTCAAATGAATTGACTGAAAACAAGGAGCTTCAGACTTTGGAATTCTTCTATCGTGCACACACTCGAACGTCTAGAACGTCTTCCTTATATACTCCTTTATGCCATCATACCCGTTGGCACTTACCAAAGGAATTCCTCCAATCTACCCGTTGGACAGAATCAATTAGGAAGATCATTCGAGCTATTAAAGGAACGTGTCGATAGCCCATCAATCATGTTCGCCCATACAATCAGGATCTTGGTTTCCATAAGTAGAACCTTCCAAGTATACTTCGCCAATCATCGGATCCTTAATCTTCGAATCAATCATGATCAAATAAAGGATTCTATTATGTCATATCCAGTCAAGAGATCTTCTCCAGCTGATAAGGTCACATCCTTAATGAAACATCCAGTTCTGGATAGCCTTTCTTCAACGGATTAGAAACTGTCAATGAGAATAGACTTTGAATCTTGAGTCTAGCAGTCTAGAGGTCTTCAGACTTTAAATAGTAGAGTCTGCAAATCTTCATACTAGACTGATGCAAACGTTTTGTCAGCTTCAAAACACTTCACGAAGATTTCTCCAACACTTACCTTTGGGATCTTCTTCTTCATTGATTTGCTCCACTTCATAGGACCGAAGTGTGCCAACCAATTCATCTATAGAAAGTGGCATGATCCTTTGTGTTTCCCTTATCGAAGTCTATACATGATTCTAGTCTTTGGAGAGTCCACGCAGCAACTTGTTGACCTTCATGAGTCCTGAGATTGGTTGTCCCTAATACTCTAAACCATTTACAATTTATGTAAAACGACTAAATATGTCAGTAATAGATTCTCCTAGCTTCATCTTGAAGGCTTCATACTGTCCAAGTAGAATATTGATCCTTGTTTCTTTCACTCAATCAGTTCCTTCATAGATAATATGCAGCTTGTCCCAAACTTCTTTGGCTATTTCACAAGAAGATATTTTGTTATACTCAGTAGGAGATAATGCACAATATAAGGAGTAAATTGCTTTAACATCAAGAGCTTGTCTCTTAGTTATTTCTTCTTGAGTCATCTCGCCAGCATCTACAACTTCTTTTCCCCTTTCTGAAGTCGATGTAGCTTTAGGAATAATTCCTTTTTTCTACCACATCTCATTCCAGAGGATTTTTCGATCTTAGGAATGTCTTCATTTTGTTTTTCCATATATTGTATTCATTTCCATCGAAATAGGGTGATCTGGTGTTGTTTTGGCCTTCAACCAAACCTAGAGCCAACATACTAGCCATGGATCTTTAACTCAGAAGTAAAAACACTTCAATTAATTGAGTACACAAACTCCGATACCAATTGATAACGCTAGTATGAACACATAGGGAGGTGAATATGTGTTAAAGAAGTTTTTGCAAGATTTAACAACTTAATTCAACTTATAATAAAATAGTAGATTGAAGATATAAAAGATTATGAGTTGATATATACTGCGAATTAAGTAAAGAGATTAGGGAAAGAGAATTAAGATACAAGGTCTATAGTGGTTCGACTTAGACCAAGCCTACATCTGCTCTCCCGCACTGACAGCCCACTAGCTGGATTCCACTAAAAACCAAAAGAGATTTTACAATGTCTCGTCCTTGATTCCACAGTGTAGAGACTTTGCTACACTTCCTTCCTCAAGGTCTCACAGGAATTTGATCTCTCTTTTGAGTAAAGTTTAAGCTCAACAAATTGTAACAGCAAAAAACTAAGAGTTTCAGACTTTGAAATTTTTCTTTCATGCACACACTCAGATAACTTGAGCGTCCTCCTTATATACTCCTCCATGCCATCATAACCGTTAACACCTTCCAAATGAGTTCTTCCAATCTACCCATTGGACAGAATTAATTAGAAAGATCTCGAGTTATTTAAGGAATGTGATGATAGCCCACCAATTATGCTCGCCCATACAATCAGGATCTAGGTTTTCATAAGTAGAACTTTCCAAGTATACTTCGCCAATCAACGGATCTAATTATTCAAGTTGATTTCAATAAGAATAATTGATCAAGATATGCTATCTCCAGCCGTGAGATCTCCTTCAACTGTACGAACAAAATCCTTAAAGATATACTTGTATCTAGATAAGTCTTCTTCATTAGATGAAACTTTTCTTCGTCGGTCTGGAAACTATCAGTGAGGGCAGACTTTAAATTTTGAGTCTAGAGGTCTTCAAACTTTGGCGATAGAGTCTGTAAGTCTTCAGATTAGACTGATGGAAACATTTTGTCAACTTCAAAACAAATAAGGAAGTTTTCTCCAACAATTGTAATTATGTTCTCACAAATAGACTATGTAGTCTGATGGTATAACTGATCGTCTTCCCCTAACAAATCTCCTGAGTAAAGTTACAACAACTTCATTCTGCACTTGAGAGACTTGAGAAATTTCATCATAACTATATCAAGAATAGTATCTTGAACATCAACAAATTTAGTCTATGGTATAGGAGATTCCACAATTGTCTATACCACAATTGCCTGTATAGGCAAAGACAAAGACACAGTGATCTTCCATCACACTATTATCCTTAATAGTCTGAGAGCAGCTATCATCTACAACTACTTCGAATTCTAGAAACTTTACTGTATGTGATTCCATAATTCTTATACCTTCATTAGGATCATAAAATCAATACCCCTTTGAACAATCTAGGTAAGATATAAAATAATTTTAAGTGAATCTAAATTCCAACGCACTTAATATTTGATTAGATAACCTCACTTCTATATGACACCTCTGAATTTAATACGATTCAAGTAATTTACGTCAAAAAGTTTATGAAACAACTTTGGTAAGAAACACATTTTGTATGTGAAAAAGTTGCTTTCATAATATCAGCCCACAGAAAAACCGATAAATTAGTCTTACTAATTATACTCATCACCATGTTCATTATGGTGCAATTATGCCTTTTGACCAAATCTTCTTATCAGGATTTTCAGACATAGTAATTAAATTATCACCCCAGAATTTATCAAGTATTTGACAAATGACCCATTAAACTATTACGCATTATCATACTTGCCAAAATACTTACTACCATTATTAAACTTGACAACATTTAAGACTAATTCTAACTAATTTATTCTTTATCTCGGTCATTTTACTTCCACAATAATTCATAGAAGTCTTTAGATAACTGTTAAGAGTAGATTGAATATCAACATTGTCAACTTTTCTACTCTTTCTTTAGATATGTGTGAGATTATTCCTTAGACAAAAAAATTTTGGAAACAACTTTTTCAACCTTATATGAGACATATATATATCATTAGGATTTAAATACATAATTTCAAGCCACTAAGGCTTCCATCATCTTTTAGCAGTGCAGTAAGTTGCTAAACCACTTTTCAAGTATTCTAGAATGAAACGCTTCATAGACAGTAAGCAAATTCTATTGCTATTTTCTCAAGCAGCAAAGCATATGTCCACAACTTAAAATTTGAAACAGTAAAAACCTCAATAATAGTGGAGTTATTAATTACAGAAAATGTGATTGAAAAACAAGCAATATATATCATTAGCATCATGTAAACACTGTATAACTCGACGTACAAGTACACATCTAGAGAGTTACACGCATAATCATATAATCACCTTTGAGTAGAATATATGACATATAGTTGTACACTCCCCACATTATAGCGGTTATGAAAATATATTTTAATCTTCGTGAATTCATCACATTTGGGCATATGAACCACTAGGATTAGTCACCCCTTCACCACATTATCATGTATCCCTCCATGAACTAATACACAATCATCTTATTTGGGAGTATGACTACGCATTAAACCAGGAGACATTCCAATCAATATACGATACCGATATTTCTCAAACCCAATCAAGCGTGCCACTTTGGTAGTCACAACTCAATTGAATCTTTGAAACTCTCTCATACCAGGAATATAAAATTTACTTCTCACATACACCATATACATATGATTTTAACTTTAGTGATAGTAGTAAGAAATCATCAAAATCACATATCATGCTAATTACACTGCTTTATTCATTGATAATATCGTTATTCATTAATAAAAATTAAATTTTATATATATTATCAATGAATTACACTTTTATAATGTTTATTTGATAACATACATGTAACCCAACACTCGTATTTCCAAAATCACATAAAAATATAAGAAAAATACGCGAAAATACACTAAAAATACATGTATTTAGGGTTTCATATGTATTTTCACATTTATAAAATTATCAAACATGTAAAATAAACATACCACAACATAGAGGATGAACATACGAGTCAAACACCACCAACCACGCGCCGATCAAAGCTCCCATGCACCCGCTCATGCCACCTAAGTGCGCAATGCGTGAAGCTCACGTGCGGGCGTAAAGACTGGTCAAAAACCGGTCCGACTGGTAGCGGTCCGACCGTCCCGACTCGACCGCCCAGTCCGACCAGCTAATCGGTCCGGTCCACCATTGACCGGGTCGGATCGGGTTAACGATCAATGGGTCAGATAGCTGACATCATCGTGACGTCATCCTATGCGTGTGCGACGCACGTGCGAGCCGCGCCCTGCGCGTGGGGTTGCGTGCTCAACACCCTGGCGGCGCATGGCCGCACGTGGGGGCACATACGGCCCTCTCCAGCGACGCACTACCCATTGATCTGCTTGTCTCGTCAAGCCCATTCTGAATTTATGATTTAATTGTATTTTTATTGATAAAAAAATAAACACGAAAATCACAAAATTAGGGCAAAATTGTATACATTCGAGTTCTAGGGTTATGGAGGTTCTGATACCACATGTTAAATGCAAATTATGCAATCCCAAGATCTCCATAACCAGAACAAGAACATGCATAATTGAGCAAAAAGATTAATGCACCTATTTTCGAATCCATCATTCTTGAAACGGAAGCGGAAAACCAATATTCCACGCTCAAGTCATTCTCCTCTATTACCCTCTATATCACTGACTCAATGAGACGGCCCCTCACTCTTTAGCGCTAGGTTAACGCTTTTTATGTGAGGATACCTGTGAGAATTAGAGTTAGAGGGAAAACTTGAGCACTATTTATAGAGTTTCCAGTCAAGCCCCATCATTACGAACCAGGTTTAACACGGCCCATACTAACCAGCCTCATATTAGACTAATTAAGAAACCTTCTATCTCACTTTAGACCAATCATGTTTTACAATAACCGTAAAACGGTAAATTACAATATTAATTAATGTAGTCCACATTAGGAAAACTCTTACAAAGCACTCCCTTGATTGGAAGATGACAGATCTTCTTGAGGATCGAGCTATTGCTTGCACCTATCCATTCGCATGTGGTAGTTATGGCATTTGTTCATATGCCTCTCATGGCTATGATTGTGGGTGTCCAAACGGGACACAGCCAATTGCGAGGGCTTCGTCCAACGGTTGCAATCGCACCTCCCCATTCTCTTGTGATTCACATGATAACACTTTCACAGAAGTTGAGAACGTCACCTTCTTTGCTTCTTCGTACAATAATATTAGTGCAAACATCTCAAACACAACTGTGGAGAGTTGCAAGGAAGAGTGTTTGAAGAAAGGGTACTCAAGCATAATGGCACTATTTCAAAATCAAGCCAATTTTTTTGGTGGAGACTGCTTTTTATTATCAGATTTATTCTCCCTTGTAGACAACTCATACGAGGGGTATTCCACCTTAGCATTTATCAAAGTCAACCATAGTTCAAACACACCGATACCGTCAAGAAAGAGAAGGGGACAAACGGTGTTAATCCTAGGGACTACTGTTGGAGAAGTTTATGTGGTCTTAGTAAGCATATTTGGGATTTATATTTTAAGTAAGGTGAGAAGAAACGATGTCGAGGATGATGATCTAGACTTACCAAGGCTTCAGATAACTAGATTCCCCTATAAGGACTTGAAGGCCATGGCAGGAGATTTCAACATCAAGCTTGGGGAAGGAGGATTTGGCTTAGTGTTTCTAGGAACTTTACCCAGGGGTGTTAGGATAGCAATCAAGTGCCTTGATGGTTTTGGTCAAATGAAGAAGTCATTCTTGGCCGAGGCGGAAACCATTGGCACAATCCATCATGTCAATTTGGTGAGGCTACTTGGATTTTGTGCTGAAAAATCACATAGGCTTTTAGTGTACGAGTACATGTGCAATGGTTCTCTTGATAAATGGATCTTCCATAATGATCAAGAATTTGATGTCTGTTGGCAAGTGAGGAGAAAGATTATCGTCGACATCACCAAAGGACTAGCCTATCTCCATGGGGAATGCCATCAGAAAATAATTCACTTGGACATCAAGCCCCAAAATATTCTTTTGGATGAACATTTCAATGCGAAGCTTGCTGATTTTGGGCTGTCAAAGCTTATCAATAAGGACCAAAGCCATGTCATGATGACCATGCGAGGAACACCAGGTTACCTTGCTCCAGAGTGGCCAAGCTCTGTTATCACGGAAAAAGTAGACATGTATAGTTTTGGCATTGTCATGTTAGAAGTCCTATGTGGGAGGAAAAATGTGGACCGCTCTTTGCCGAGTGATGAAGTGCATATGTTGACCCTTTTCAAGTGCAAAGCAGAACAAGAACAACTACTGGAGATGGTTGATAAGTCCAGTGGTGACATGCAACTACACGGCCAAGAAGCTGTTAAGATGATGAAAATCGCAGCATGGTGTTTGCAAGATGATAGTAGCATGAGGCCTCCCCCGTCGCAAGTGGTTAAATGCTTGGAGGGCTCAGCTGATATAGAAGATGGGTTGAGATACAGCTTCTAAGTTTCTTCCGGTCACGGCGATCACAGTGTTGATGATGCTACTTGGCTATTGCCCTCACAATTATCAGGTCCTAGGTGAACAAAACCAGCTTTGGACATAAACTCCGATGCTTGGATGGGTTGACTTCTTTTGGCGTTTCTGCCATGCAAATTTTTTTGTCTCGTAGTCATTCTTATGATCCCATAATTTGAATGAAATTCTAAGTCGCTTGTCATTTTCGTTTAGTTGGGTGAACGGTCATGGTACAAATAAAGATTCCAACCATAAATTAGTTTGCAAGAGACAATGCTCAATTCCATCACTCTTTTTCGTTGCGATCCAAACACGGGACGGACATCAAGGCAACCTTTCATGTAAGATACCTTTTTGTAAATCACCATACTATTTCTTGCTGTCATGACTACAGTTTATAATATTTCTCATTTCCAAACAAAGCAGCAGGTCGACACACAAAGCACTGTGTCCTGTTTGAAGTGTGTCTAGAGATGTAAACTGCAAGTTTTTCTATACCAGCCCCATTAAACTAATACACTATCGAATAAGCAAAATGTTCCTCTAAAAGAAAGAAAGATTCTCTCTGTAAATCAAGACGTGTAACGCCACAGATGTATGAACACCATAATTTAAGAAGAAGTCTGACAGGATGGATCTGAAACTGTTTATAAAATGGGTTGCTAGTAAAAATTGCTATAACACCCAACTTCATAGATGTACCACGTTAATAATTTAGATTCCAGAAGAGAATAGGTAAATTTGGCAAGAATGGTGTCTGTAAGTTTTGCCAAACGAAGGGAGAGAAGATGATTTTGCTCTCAACTGGGGAGAGGAATGAATAATATCCTAAGCTTAGATTGGATGAATTACAACTAGAGGATCTACATCCTTAGACCATCAGAAAAGATCTATGGGTAACATACAAGGTGAAGATTAAAGCACATTACAGATCACATAATCGACCATCAGACATAGTAAGAAAACTGAGAAGCTGTTAACAAGGAGTCGTCAAGGGCTAACATTGACTCGTGGAGTTGTTATATGAGCTTTCTGCCTTCAGATTATACGTTATGCAGACGATGACAGAAGTAACCAAGTGGAGAAAAGGAAACTCATTACCTTGAGGAGAAAAGTGTATGTTTGGCGCGAGGCACTCGCCAAAAAGTTGTGAACTTTCAGTGAATGAAGCTCAGAACATAATAAAAGATCCGTCCAGCCAAGAACAGAATCAGCCCAAGTTTGGAATTTATGGTTTAGCAATCAGGATGACACACACAATCATGCGAAAACACAATCGAGCTCCTGGAGATGCTACTGTTGCTCTAGTCCCAGCAGGTGTATCAAAGGAGACATTTAAATCCTCTTCTCAAGTAAAATATAATCAATTCAGTGAAGACATCGCGGAGATGGGAAGTCCTTCGAGTTAAGAAAAATGCCTCACTTGCATCCATCGACCGTCAAGCCAAGGGCGACGTGGCGAAGTTGCTGACGACGCTAACTAATGCCACAAGCTCGCGAGAGTTGACGTGTGACATGGCTGGGCAGAGATTGAATCCGATTCTTTCTCCTGCTCTTTCCCCCTTTTGCCCCCAAAAGAACTAGAAAGAACAGATTCTTTACTTCATATTGGCTGCATCTTCTTTATCTTCAAAGCACCAGCTACGCCAGAGGAAGAAAAAAAGCAGAGCATCAAAATGGCGGGGACAGACAGAATCGCTTCGCTCTTTTGAATCAGACACGGACATAAGTTTGACAATGGCAAAAGCAATTGCTACGCACTTATTCCCTCGAGCTTATATCCATCGCATTCGGACGCGGCCTCGAACGCAAAAGCTATAAAATTTCACGCTCGTAAATGTGAAGTGAGCAAGCAAAGGATCATCGGAGTCGGCCGTGAACCACAGTCGGCAGACGCCATGAGCGGCCGCGCAAGTAATTTTGCTCCGGCGCCGGCCCCCGAGCCATCTCAATGGGACTACTTCGATTTTGATCTTCTGAGCGATGATGAGCTTCCGAGTCCGCCTCCGCTTCCACGGGCTCTTTCGTATCGAACGATTCCACCAGTAAGTAAAAAAACTAAGAGATATACTGGCTTCGCGTGCATAGAATCTGGTGTTTTGAAGCCACACGTAACAAGTGTTTGGGTAATTGCCTGAGAGAGGCTTGAAGATGAGTGAAACGAGTATGCTTTCGTGCTTTTCATAGTCTTTGTGTGCTGAAATATGCAGGCGCCACCACCGACTCGGCCGTCTGTCCCGGAAAGAATGATGTCACGGCCAACTCCTTCTAGTTTAGCTGGGTAAGAGCACACCGGGAGAATCCATAGATCATCTTAGCTCTGGTATCTTGGAAGTGATTATCATGATTATGATGACAAGATACATTCGGATCATGCTCCCTCAAAACACGTGCTAACCTTTCCAATTCAATTCAATCATGTTTTCTCTGTCGTCATCGTCGAGCATGAGGGACGTGTGATCCTTGAGCTGTGATTTGTTGACAATTCCGAAACATGGCTTCATATGCAGCTTCACGACACCCATCTTGCCCCTCATGCTCCTCGAGAATGCCTACGGGAGGCCCAGAGGGATCGTCTATGATCCTCCTCCGAGACCCATTGGGCAGCCTAACGCCCAGGTCTTGTCTGAGCAAGGCCCCATGTCGACGGCTGATGAGCAGAAGGAGGCCTTAAGCAAGCTCAGGAAGGAGATTTACAACCCCCTGCCAAAAAGGTTCTCCAGGAAAGTAAGCCTGTACTATAGGGAAAATGCTAAGAACGGTCTCGGAAATCAGAGTAGGCACCATGACGATGATGATATCAAGAGATGCGCGGTATGCTTAGACGACTTCGAGCCCAGGAAAGAGGTGATGGTCACCCCTTGCGACCATATGTTCCATGAGGAGTGCATCGTGCCATGGCTGCAGGGTCACGGTCAGTGCCCCGTTTGCCGATTTTCGATCTATGAACAGAAAAGGCAAACTCAACCGCCTATTGCGCCGGTAGCAATCCAACCCTTGGGGACAATGTTTTATGTGCCTGAAACTGAAACGTTCTTCCGGTGGTAAGGATAGAGGAGAAAGGTTAGCACACTAATCCGATGTATATGAAGCTATGCAGACATAAACATCGCTTTTCTGTATTTTTCTATGTATTCATACTTGAGACCTCACCGCTATATCACAGATGATGCCTTTATTCCCTCGCTCAGATTCATTGGTTGTGGAGTTCATGAATCGGGATGCAATGATTTCGCCCTAACGACTGATACAAGGAACTCGATGCTCGTGATGGGCCAAGCATTTTGCCTTTCAAAATAGCTTCATCTTTCTTTCTTGACTATCATTAAAATGGCGAAAAACGACCAAAAAAATCACAAATCTATTGCATTGATACAAATTTGGTTATAAACCTTTTTAATTTGATCAGTTCAATTCTAAATATTTTCAAATTAGTATCAATTCAATCTAGGCAGCCAGTTTAGATTGATAATCACTGACGTGGACAACAACCGTCTTACGTAGTCGAGATTAATGTTGACATTTTATAATAATTTTTTAATAGAATTTTTATAATTTTTTGTTATTTTTCTTTTATTTTTTATTATCACCCTATGGCAGAAAGGAAAAATAAATAAAAATAAAAAAACCAAAGAAAACAAAAAATTTATAAAAATAAAAAAATATTATAATATTTATTTAAAATATTCATGTGAACACCTGTAGACCTGACAATTAGCGTCCATGTTAGTGACTTCGGGTCTAGGTTGGTCGAATTGACTAAACCGTTGCCATTATGAAAAGATTTAAATTAATCGTTGCCCGTTAAATTGGTGAGCAATCTTCTCCCGTGAACAATTGCCTCGACAGCCCCTCCGGACAAAGCTTTCCATCGTTCATTTGTTCTTTTTTCTGTAACACGAACTTACGTTGCAGGAAATCGATGATTTTACTCATTGAAAGAGGAAACATATGTAGCTTTAAACTCTGTACCTCAACATCAGCAACACCTCCAAGGAAAATGTCCCTCTCCAGTCTCTCCACCAGTCGTGCAGCTGAAAGGCAAGGGTACCGTGACGCGGTGTCCATTTAGGCTCCACGAGTCGTGCATAGCGGTAGCCTCCCATTTCGATTCCCATCCAAGGAAGAGGTTCAAACACGAGGCCCAAGTGCAATTTCCAAAATTTTCCTCTCTAGTCAAAGGATGAAGAGAGAGAATCTCACTTTCCCATTGCTCAATCAAGAGAGCGTATAATTTAGAAAAAAATAAATAGCAGTTCTTTTTATTAGGATGGAATTCCATTACGTAACTACTCAGCACAAATCCGATGAATGCAAAATACTTAGAATTGGATGCAGCAATTTGAATAACGCCCGAGATAATAAAATAAGAAAAAAGGGTTGCAATGTTTTGACATAAAGATGGAATATGTCAAAAGGTGTGACATATATTCCCAGAAATTGCAAAGATTCATTCGAAATCAATTATCACCAGTGTGTTAGGTCTAATGAAAAGCTTGTGAAGTTGCATATGAAGCCACATCTCGGAATATATAAAAGGCATGTGTATAAATTTATTATTTGTGTATTGATTTGAAATTTTTCGTGATAATTAAATTTTTATTAATAATATATTGATGGAATGGAGAGCCAAAGAAAAAAACATTGGGCAAGCAAAATCATCAAGAAACTAAAAAGAGAGAAAAATCTGGGAAGGAGACAAAGAAGAGGGAAGGAGCCATTGCAGAGGAGCCACGTCTGCGGTTCCCGAACCACATCCGCTCCCTCTAAAGTTCGCCACTCCCTCCATTTCTTCCTCCTCTCGGCATAAGGCAGAGCTCGTCTCTGATTCCCTCCTCCTCTCCACCACGACGATTCCTCTCTGCCCCGTTCGAGGTAAGCCCTTTTGCTCTCTCTCGCCGCGCTGTTTCGTTTCGCGTCTCGAATTGCAACGGTTGCTCGGCTCGGCTCGGCTCGGCTCCGACGGTGGTCGTCGCTCGCTGTCGCTGATGCTTCGCCGGACGGTGGTCGTGCGCGCGATTGTCGAGTGCCGGAAGGTGCTGAGCTCGTGGGTCGTTCTGGTTTTGCTTTGGTTTGGGACGAGCGTGATGAGTTTTTTTTTTTTTTTAATTGTTGCACGTATTGAAGCAATTACCCGTTGCTATAAAGATTGGATTTTGAGAGAGTGCGAGTTTTCAGTTGGGCTTCGGTAATGCGGAAGCGGTTTTCGAGTGCTTCATCGTGCGGGCGGATTAGAGCTTTTTTTTCCTCTTCAATCATAAGCTACGTCTGAAATTCAGCTCGAATTCTTTCTTCCTTGTTCTTTTCAATTGAGAAACGTGATTTTTCTTTGGGTTTTTGTTCATTTTTCATTGGAGTCTGTTCGGTTTGCTAGTAGTTCTGCAGGCTTGATGCGGGAACTGAATTAATAGAACCTTTCGTTAAGCTGGTAATTTCAGCTAAGTTAGGACTTCAATCAGTACCGCTCATTTATGGTTAATCCGAAAGATAACTCATTTGACGAGATTCACTCTTTTTAACCTTGTGCGTGAGTCTTAATTTGTTGATGGAAAACCTGTCCAGTACCATAATTGTAGCTGAGCAACTGGGAGTGGTCTTAGATCAATTGATTTTCTTTTTCAGTCTCATGGTTCGTATCGGTAGATTATGCTTCATTAGGGATTGTACTACTGCGTGCATATGTGGAGCTCCTCATTGCAGATTGCACTTCAAATAGGGAGATGATTACATCATGTTAAATCTAATTGAGGATACTTGCGATATAGATTCTTCCTGGATGCGGTGTACTTACCAACTTATTTATTCTACTTTTATGCAAACAGAATATAGTCCCATGGCTTCATCAATGTCATGCCTTGTGGCTAACAGTCTAACTACAAGTGGTACTAAATCAAATTTGACCAAGGACTTCTATGGTCAGCGGATTCTCCCTACATCTTCCCTTTCATTATGGAGAAAGGATGCAAAAGCTGTTTTGGTAAAAGCATCTCTGGACCAGCAACGTGGAGGCAGGAGGAAGCTTCTGAAGTTGCTAGGAAATGTGGGACTAGCAGCACCTGCACTGTTGAGTGGTGGGAAAGCTTTGGCTGATGAGCAAGGTGTTTCTTCTTCAAGAATGTCTTACTCCAGGTTTTTAGAATATCTGGATAAGGACAGGGTGAAGAAGGTAGATTTATTTGAAAATGGGACCATCGCTATTGTTGAGGCGGTTTCTCCTGAGTTGGGTAACAGGGTCCAACGAGTCCGTGTGCAGCTCCCAGGACTGAGCCAAGAGCTCCTTCAGAAGTTCAGAGAGAAGAACATTGATTTTGCAGCCCATAACGCTCAAGAGGACTCAGGCTCCCTGCTATTTAACTTGATAGGAAATCTAGCCTTCCCATTGATCCTTATTGGTGGTTTATTTCTTCTATCAAGACGCTCTTCTGGAGGAATGGGTGGGCCTGGTGGGCCTGGCTTTCCTCTCGCATTTGGTCAATCCAAAGCCAAGTTCCAGATGGAACCTAACACTGGCGTGACATTTGATGATGTTGCTGGTGTTGATGAGGCCAAGCAGGACTTCATGGAAGTGGTGGAGTTTCTAAAGAAACCTGAGAGGTTTACTGCAATTGGGGCTCGTATCCCTAAGGGTGTCCTTCTAGTTGGTCCTCCAGGAACTGGAAAAACGCTGCTTGCAAAGGCAATTGCTGGTGAAGCAGGTGTTCCATTTTTCTCCATTTCAGGTTCTGAGTTCGTAGAGATGTTCGTTGGTGTTGGTGCTTCTAGAGTTCGCGATCTTTTCAAGAAGGCCAAAGAGAATGCTCCCTGCATTGTGTTTGTTGATGAAATTGATGCTGTGGGCCGGCAGAGAGGAACTGGAATTGGAGGAGGAAATGATGAAAGGGAGCAGACCCTTAATCAGCTGTTGACAGAAATGGATGGTTTTGAAGGAAATACGGGTATCATTGTTGTTGCAGCAACTAACCGTGCAGACATTCTGGACTCTGCTTTGCTTAGGCCCGGAAGATTTGACAGACAGGTATGTATGTTTTATTCTCAGCTAGTGAGTCTTGATATTGTTGGTGGAACAGTCAGTCTTGTGTTGCATATGCTTACTTATGGTATTGATGTAGGTAACTGTTGATGTTCCTGATATCCGGGGTAGAACAGAAATTTTGAAGGTGCATGCCAGCAATAAGAAGTTTGATGCAGATGTATCCCTAGATGTTATAGCTATGAGAACTCCTGGATTTAGCGGAGCGGATCTTGCCAACCTCTTGAATGAGGCTGCCATATTGGCTGGCCGTCGTGGTAAGACAGCAATCTCTTCAAAGGAGGTTGATGATTCAATTGACAGGATTGTTGCTGGAATGGAAGGAACCGTGATGACAGATGGAAAGAGTAAGAGTCTGGTGGCATACCATGAAGTTGGCCATGCCATTTGTGGGTGAGTGAGAGTACCAGCAACTACTCTTTCTTCTGATTCTTCCCACCTTTTGTTGGGCAACTTGTTCGCATGATTATCTCCTGTTTGTGATATTTAAATTTCAGTGCGCATTTGATTTTTGTTTATTTAGATTGCTGAGATATTGTTATTATTTACTTCCATTGATATGCAGGGATTCTCGATTGTCGATGATACCTTATAAATGTCATTAGGGTTTCTTAGTCACTTATATAGTTGGGCTTGCACTAAATGCATGTATCCATATTTGTGTACATGTTAATTTCTGTGATTACATATCAAAGGAGCTCAGGTTGTTTGGCTGACATCTTTGCTGTCTCTTTCTTTTCAGTACTTTGACCCCAGGGCATGATGCAGTTCAAAAGGTCACCCTCGTACCACGCGGTCAGGCACGAGGTCTTACCTGGTTCATTCCTTCTGATGACCCAACCTTGATCTCTAAGCAGCAACTCTTTGCAAGAATTGTTGGTGGATTGGGTGGCAGAGCAGCTGAGGAAGTGATTTTTGGGGAGCCTGAGGTTACTACAGGCGCCGCGGGCGATTTGCAGCAGATCACTGGCTTGGCAAAACAGGTGATTTGAGCAACTCACCATTTCATTAACGCTTCTTTTTAAAATGTCAATAAATATCCAAACAACAATTTCTGAAGGGTCAAGGGGGCTGGCCCTCCAATTTAGTCCGCAAAATTATAAGTTGCTCCAAAGTCCCTTGCGCATTAGAGCAGAAGACTCTGCCCACTTACTTGTGAGGACCTTCCATTTAGGTCATTTTCACAAAGTTTTCATGCTTAGATTATTGTCAAACCGCAACTCCAAGCTACCTTTATCGCCAGTTCTTCCCTCCCTTAAAATGTAAAATGCTCAATGCTCAGTTAGTTGAAAGTGACATTGTACTGGTATTTAATTCATATGCAGATGGTGACCACATTTGGCATGTCTGAAATTGGCCCATGGTCGCTCATGGACGCATCACAGAGTGGCGATGTCATCATGAGGATGATGGCCAGGAATTCAATGTCAGAAAAGCTTGCAGAAGACATTGATACTGCCGTGAAGAGAATTTCAGATAGTGCATATGAAATTGCACTGAGGCACATAAGGAATAACCGGGAGGCCCTAGACAAGATTGTGGAAGTCCTCCTCGAGAAAGAAACAATGACTGGGGATGAGTTCCGTGCTATCCTCTCGGAATTTGTTGAAATTCCTGTTGAGAACTGGGTTCCTCCTTCAGTTCCATCTCCTGTCTCTGTATAAAGTAGCATAATCTCCAGCCTGCGCATCCCTCAACGCTTGGTCATACATCTTCCACTGATTAGTGCATGGATCGTGACCTTGGCGCTTCAGCCAGAATTACACTAATCTGCTGTCCTGGACAACGGAAGATTCATATGTTGAGCTGTTGTTACATATTAATAGCCTGTATACTTTAGCATCAGATATGAACAGCTTACCGGTGATATAGGATTCCATAAATGATTGTATGTATACATGTGTATTTTTTCATCCGGTTAGGTGGAGCTTTTTCAGAAAAATGCTGTGAAGTGTTTGAATGATGCCGCGCCTCTTGTGAAAAATGACCGAGTCTCTCTTGGCAACGCCTCACTACTGACTTGAGACTAAAGTCGGAGGCTTTCTTTTTCTCTCTCCTCTGTTCAAGGATTGGCCACAACAGACTTCATTAGGGTTCCTCAAGAGACCAACACAAGCGTAGACCTTATGCTTGATCGCCACGTCGAAAACAGCCAAAGGTGGAGGGGGCTTGAGACCAAATAATTGCGACCAGCGGGGTTTATGGGGAGGTGGAGGCCGTTGGACACGTTGGAGAAAGAAAGAGAGAATGTGACTAGGTTGTTCTTCTCTAAGAGAGAACGTAAAATGCCCTTGAAAAATGAAAATTGAAAAGAGGGGAGAGTTTTTTTAAACAGGAGTTTGAGAATTTATTATTCTCAATTCTTACCAATAGAGGAAAGAGAGAAAAAAGCTTGTCATCTTAGTATTTTCTATTTTCCAACCGGTCCAGGTCAAAGGACACGTGTCGTCCTATGGGTAGAGCCACCTGAGATCATACACGTCACGTAGGCTAATAACGTGGTGGTTACTAAGCACCGAGTATTTTCTCACTTTGAAGCGTCCTCCGGCTTCAAATTACCGTGTTTTCTTTCACAGCATGTGTGTCCAATGTGCTAATTTTCCCGATACATGGTTGGAGTGGTGCTTACGGAACACTTCTTAAAAACAGGGTTTTTCTTCATTCCAGTACTCAACGAGATCCCTGTCAGGGCCGTGCTGTTTCCACGTCTTTAACGGCTGTGATCCCAGCCACTTCAAGTACTCCGACCAAAACGCCGTCGAGTCGAACGCATTAAGACGTCAGAAGCCCGCAAGGACAGCGCCCGCTGTGCCCTGAAACCGGAACGCTCGACCAAGCGAACGATCCTCGTACTTCCTGCGACAGGACATATACGTCGGACGGAAACTAGGTGGCTCCTCGATGCCACCAAGATGTATGGGAAAATTCTCTAGCTCATTTCCCTTCTCACTAGACATCAGGAGATTCCCAAGCTCGCGCTTCCTGTCGTCGAACGCTCTCGAGCTCACCAACTGCGCTTCGTCAGCTGCGGAGTTCGTGGCTCTTTGCTCGAGCGGACACGTCAAAGAAGCCTTCCAGAACTTCACGTCTGAAATATGGTCCGACCCCCGTTTGTTTTCCCACCTTCTCCGGGCATCTACACGCGGAAATTCGCTTCCTTTAGGGCGACAGATTCATTCTCTGGTGATCACTTCAGGGTGCTCGGACAGGTTCGTGTCCAACCATTTGCTGAACATGTACTCCAAGTGCGGAGAGCTGCAGACTGCTCTGAAGTTGTTCGACCGCATTCCTTGGGCGAATATCATGTCGCGCAACATTCTAATTAACGGGTACTTGAATATTGGAGATTTGGAGGGTGCCCGGAAAGTGTTCGAGGAAATGCCTGAGCGAAATGTTGCCACTTGGAATGCAATGGTGACTGGTCTTGTAAAATTTGAGTGTAATGAGGATGGGTTGGGTTTGTTCAAAGAGATGCATGAGGCAGGTTTCTTGCCTGATGAGTATGCTTTGGGGAGTGTTCTCAGGGGCTGTGCTAGTTTGAGAGCTTTGCATGCCGGGCAGCAGATCCATGCTTGCGCAGTGAAGAGTGGGTTTGAACTCAATTTGGTGGTTGGGAGTTCATTGGCTCATATGTACATGAAGTGCGGAAGCTTGGAAGAAGGCGAAGGGATAATCAGCTCTATGCCGATTCGCAACGTGGTTGCTTGGAATACTCTTATTGCAGGGAAAGCCCAACATGGGTCACCTGAGGGAGTTTTAGATCAGTACAATATGATGAAGATAGCAGCTGTGAAACCCGATAGGATCACTTACGTGAGTGTGATTACTGCGTGTTCAGATCTGGCAACACTAGGCCAGGGTCAACAAATTCATGCAGAATTGATCAAAGCCGGGGCTACTTCAGCAGTTAGCGTCATGAGTTCTTTGATTAGCATGTATTCAAAGTGCGGGTGTTTAGAGGATTCTTTTAAGGCTTTCGCAGAATGTGTGGATGCGGAGGCAGATGGCGTACTTTGGAGCTCGATGATTGCAGCATACGGATTTCATGGGCAAGGAGAGAGAGCTATTGAGTTGTTTAAACAAATGGAGATTGAAGGAGTGGAGGTAAATGATGTAACATATTTGAGTTTGCTGTATGCTTGCAGTCATCGTGGCTTGAAGGATGAGGGGCTTAAGTTTTTCGATTCTATGGTGGAGAAGCATGGGGTGAATCCCCGGTTGGAACATTATACATGCATGGTTGATCTCCTGGGACGTTCAGGTTGTCTGAAGGAAGCGGAGGTGATGATTAGATCCATGCCATTGAAAGCAGATGCTGTAATATGGAAAACTTTGTTATCTGCATGCAAAGTCCACAAGAATGCAGACATGGCCAGAAGAGCTGCAGAGGAAGTTCTTAAGATTGATCCGCAGGATTCAGCTTCTTACGTGCTCCTTTCGAATATACACGCTTCTGCTAAGAGATGGCAAGATGTTTCTGAGGTCAGAAAATCCATGAGAGAGAAGCAAGTGAAGAAGGAACCAGGGGTGAGTTGGGTGGAGCTCAAGAATCAAGTTCATCAGTTCGTGATGGGCGATAAGTCCCATCAATACTCAAAGGAGATAAATGCATATCTGAAAGAGCTCACTGTGGAGATGAAGCTGCGCGGCTATGTGCCCGATATGGGATCGGTTTTGCAAGATATGGATGATGAGGATAAAGAATATAGCTTGGCACACCATAGTGAGAAGTTGGCCATTGCATTTGCTCTGATGAATTCTGTCACAGATGCACCAATCAGAGTGATAAAAAACTTGCGGGTCTGCAGTGACTGTCATGTCGCAATAAAGTACATATCGGAGATTAAAAACCGAGAAATTATTGTGCGGGATGGAAGTAGATTTCATCATTTTAAGAATGGCCAATGCTCATGTGGAGATTACTGGTAAAACACCATTTTTGTTGATTCATTCATTTCTTGAAGAGATTCTAATTTGCGAATATATTACTCATCATTCAATTGTCCCTCACAATTTCAACTCATAATTGTATTGGTTGTTCACGATGAATCCACCCTTTCGTGATCAAGTGCATTTCTTAAACAGAAACTTTGTTCAGGATTTATGAGATATGATCCACAAACATCAGTTCAAATTTCTGAAACCCGAACGAGTCTGCCATGCCTTGGATTCGGAAGAATCTTAGGTTATCAAATAGAATAAGTCAGCGAATGATCCTAATTCACGACAATTTACTGTAATATAATATTATACAAAACTTCCAATTGCAATGCATGTAATTAGGATGATCTTATTTTGCATAGTTTGTGCAGCCTGATATGCATAAGTTTGAGCCTATAGAGTTAACATGAGTCAATACGAAACTAAACGGGTATATAAGAGTCAAATGAAACTTTATAATATAATGGGAAGAAATTTTTCAAATAATACAAAGAGAATGAACTATATAAAAATACGTTGGATTCTTTTTTATGAAGGTCATTGTGGGATAAGAAGTATTCAAATTTTAAAATTGAGAATGTGCCAAGAAGATGCCTCTCGTGACCACCACTCTTGCCGAGGTGCGCAAACTGGAGGAGATGGCTGAGCTCCTGCCAAGGCACCAGCTGAACCTCGGTGTTGGATCGGTCGATCTCAACTGCATTGAGTATTGATTTCTGTAGGAATTGTGATGATCGGGGCGATGGAAAAGCTTGGCGGTGCTAGCACATGGATATCTATCACTCCCTCCAATTAACCACATGATTCAGCAATAAGAAGCACCAACATGAGCATGGAATAGCTATCATTACCTGCGGTAGTTCCCCCGTTGCAGGTCATGAGCAGCTAAAAGAGTCTGATGAATCAACCAAATTGGCTTCTCACTGAGAATATGATGATATAGTCCTTGTCTTAGACCAGCCGAATTTCATTAACGTGCAGCTCTCTTGTAATTTGCCTTAGATTCAAGTATCCAAGTCCAATCTCTGCAAATTTTTTCGCCTTTCACCGTATTCCTCTAACAAAGGACAAGAAGAAAATTTATTTGTCCTAATTTCGTCTTGCAAGGGAAAAGAATGAGCTACAGATGGAGAAAAAAAGAATAACTTGTGGCAAAAATGATTGAAGATCCTAACGAGTTCGATGAGGGCTCTGCAATCCCTCCTCCTACTCTTCTTCTTCTTGGGTAGGTGAAGAATCAGAAGCTTCGGCGAGAGACTCTAGCATGTTCCTCACTTCAGATGTGTCATCTAAGTAATACCTGGCTTTGCTAGGCTTTTGACCCACCGTGCAAGCAAACACTGCGGTGTTGGAGGAAAGAGTATCTCTCGATACCGCACTGCTGATTATTTCGAACATATCCTCGTCTGATCGATCGTCTCCAATGCACAAAACAAAGTCAGCCTGTTTTCCGTTCTCAGCCATAGCTGTGAATACCTTTTCAGCTACAGCGCCCTTAGTAGCTCCCTGGAAATCAGAAGGAGGGGGAAAAAATTATCACTAGTACTCGTCGGTTGACAGTCTGTTGGCAACAAGAACAATTGGAACAGAAACACGAACTATAAAATCTAAAGCTAGATTCCACTATTTTACCTGGGGCTTGACTTCCACGATGAAATGTCCACTTTTCACGGACACTGGCTCGTTTGCTAAAACACTCTCGAGATGGTCTAACATTTCCTTGGCTTGCGAGGATCCAAATCCCGGGTCCGCATCACGGTATTGCCATACCAAAGCACTTTCTTTGGCTTCGATTGAAGAACCATCGGTGGCTTCCGTATATAGTTGCATTACAGGTTCAGTTATGTGCATCCACCCAAAGTCTGAGTTTTGACCGCAGACTTCCCACTCTTCTTTTTGTGACCACCTAGGATGCGGCAGATTAACAATTTAACATAGAAGACTCATGGTTTAGCACATTAAAAGGAAAACGACAGAAAATGATTGGAGGCAAGGGGAATAGAAACTTAAGAAAGAGCCCCTTCCCATAAGCTTCCAGTGGCAAAAAGAAGTGTTCATCCGGCATTTCAACATTGAAACTCAAAACAAAGAACTACCTAAGAAGTTTCCGAGCAGATCAACAATGCTAGGAGTATCGTGCATGCATTCTTACCTTCCGATTACAGATACTAACACTCCTAATGGTTCTATCTGTCTCATTAATCATGCAATGAAGGATTGATAAGGAGGAATAGGTAATTCAACGACAAAGTGCAGTCACCACTGGGTAAATATGGCATGTTAAGTGACCAAAAACAGCATTCTGGTTTATACTTAAGATCCAGCAAGTTAGTTTGCACTTCCAAAGTATGAAGTCACATACTGGACCTGTGCATTGGAAGCAAAACATAAAACTATATCCAGGTACATATACAGAAGACAAGAATGAGGACCTAAGTTTCTGCATGTAAATTCGTAACAATTGAGAGGGGAAAGGACACAGCAGAAGGATGGTAAGGAACATACCTCAGGAAGTATCCATGTTCTGCTGCAATACCAAGCTTTTCACAAGGAGAGAACCACTTGCTCAAGATTTTCTTGGTTCTTCCACTTACAATAAAGACTGTATTCTTAGGGTCAGCACATAGTGTATTCAAAATCGATACGACATCTTCACTTGGCGAGTTCATAATAGAGCTCTGCGCCTTAACTGTGCCATCATAATCTAACAATATGGCCCTAGCTTTTGCCCGGGTGTAATCTGACAGTATTGTAGCTATTGAAAGCTTTCTGAAATTAGGATCAAGTGCCACAACTCTGAACCCGAAGCCAAAGCCAATTCCCCAGCATCTTTTCCTGAAATGTTCAGCACATAGTCGCCCCATGTCTTGCAAGAAGCTACGGGACCAGTAAGCCACATCATGCTTACTAACATACCGATAATGCTTCTCATGTCGCCACTGCTTTTCAGAATCATTTGCTGCAATGGCCTCATTCATAGCCTCTGCAGTGGCTTCAACATTCCATGGATTGACACGAATTGCCCCACTGAGCGACGGAGAGCAACCAATAAATTCAGATATTACCAACATACTCTTTTTAGGCCCTTCTAAACTTAAAGACGACTCTGCATCAGAATATCCTTGTCTACAAGCGACATACTCATAAGGAGTGAGGTTCATTCCATCCCTTAAAGCTGTGACAACAACGCACTCAGCAATGCTATAGTAAGCAACCCTTTCACTCGCCAGAACAGGCCTATTGATAAAGATGATTGGCTGATAACCCGGTTGGCCATACTCCTTGTTTATCCGTCTGCAATTTTTTTGTATTTCAGCCATTACTTGATCTATGTTTATTCCTCTCCCTCTTGCAGGATTAACAATCTGGATCAGAACTGCCTTTCCCTTCCACTTTGGGTGCTGCTTGAGCATCTGCTCCATTGCTAAAATTTTCAAGTCGACACCTTTAAAAATATCCAGGTCATCAACACCAAGCAAAACTGTTTTCCCATTAAACTTCTCTCCCAGCTCCTCTACCCCATGCTCCTCTTCTGCTTGCTTCATCAATGATTCCATACGTCGCATATGAACACCAACTGGCATAATCTTGATCCCAATAGTCCTCCCATAGTACTCCAGTCCTATGTAACCTCTCTTTGATTGGTACTCTAAACCTAACATCCTACTGCAACAAGAAAGAAAATGCCGTGCATAATCGAAGGTGTGAAACCCAATCACATCAGAGTTAAGTAAAGCCTTCAGTATCTCGTCCCTCACGGGGAGTGTCCTATAGATCTCAGACGAGGGGAACGGGCTGTGAAGGAAAAAACCCATTCTTACACGGTTGAATCGCCTTCTCAAGAATGTTGGCAGCACCATCAAATGGTAGTCATGTATCCAGATGTAATCATCATCAGGATTTAACACCTCAACCACTTTATGAGCAAACAACTTATTCGCAGAAATGTAAGCTTCCCATGAGGACCGATCAAAATGGCCCCCTCTTTCTGCTGAGAAGGGCAACATGTAATGAAAGAGAGGCCACAACTGCCTCTTGCAGAAGCCATCATAGAATTTTGAGAAGATATCAGACGGAAGAAACGTGGGGACACATTTAAATTTTTCCAACAGTGTCTGAGAAACATCGTCCTGCTCACTTGGATCGACACTGACTTCCAACAAACCGACGTAGAAAACCTCCATATCATCTGCAAAACCATCCTTAAGCTGCAGGAGCAAAGAATCCTCATTCCAACTAAAGCTCCATCCTGTGTCATCTGGCCTTCGTGTTGCTTTCAGCGGAAGCTGGTTACCTACTATAATCATCCGATCAGAAGTAACAGAAGAGGGGTTTTCAGATGTCGCGCTATATGCTTGGTCATCATCAAGCTCCGCAATATTCCCTGGGACAGTCATTGTCCGTGGAAACCGCTTCTTTTCCCTTCCCATCGCGGGGAAATTCCCTGTAGCTAAATCCACGAGATTGGTATAAGACCGTGACATCATCTTGTCGCCCTTTTCTTTAGCAGCTGATGATAAGAAAGAAAATGTCTGATCAGAAGTTGGGTGATTGCGAACATAACGGTCTAAAGCCAAGGCTTTTTCACCTGACTTGCGAGACAGATGGAAACTGAAACACTCATATAGATAAAACGTGTCAAACATTGTTTAAGAGCGTAGCTAAATTGCGCCAACTAGAACACGCAACTTTAAAATCATCTCACAGAAATGCTTACTGAACATCCGCCAGAGTGACCGAAGTTCCAACAAACCAAGATGCCAAGAAGCTATCGACAAGAACCCAAAGTGAGCGATTGGAAAGCTTCTCGGTTACACCAATCCAATCTAGAAATCGCAACATTTCTCAAAACCAATGCACTACATCAACATAGACAGCAATGCGGGCTCGACATTATCCATCCTAGAAACCCCCGGTCGACGTACAGGAAGATCAAGAACACACAGGACAATGACCCTGTTCGTCAAGCTCAGATCCACGAGGATGCAAAACCACGATTTGGAGATCAAACGTCTCTCCGTACAAAATCCATATCAACGTCTCTACACCAAAAGAAACAAGCAAGAGGGCGGAAGCTGCGGAACCACCCACCTCACACATTGCATTTTACAGTGAGAAAACGTACGAACAAGAATTGCCCCACTTGCCAAGAAATAGAAATTCCACCCCCCCGATCGCATCCATCGTCATGCAAAGACAACCAGCCGCATACGGAATTCATAAACGAAAAGGAAGAACAGGGAATTCAACGCACACTGCCCGGATCTTTCTCCCTCACGATGCAGTATCTCCCGAAATCGAGGACGTCGAATGCATGGCCCGGGCTCGCGGGAACGAGGCGGGGGAGACCTTCTAGGGCCGCGCGGAGGGATTCGTCCCACGAAGTTAACGTGGTGTTATCCCGTGCAAAAAAACGGAAGGAGGAAGATGAATCTTTTCGTTGATTCACAGATGCTAAAGTTTTGGAGATAATCCGGCGGGTCAAATTTATAATATTTCCAAAAAAAAATAAGAAATGAGAACTTGGGGAACGTGGCAGGATCCCTTTTCGGCACGTGACGGAATTGGATCGGGTACGATGATTATAATCGTCTGCCTGCGCCCGTGCGGGTGACACACGGTCGCGGGGTTTTTTACCCTTTTACGTGACCGCCCCGTCGCTATAGCTCTTCCCCCGCTTCGCGACTGAGAGAAACAGGATAAGGCTTTTCGTAGAGAGAAGCCGACATTTCGGGAATGCCAGGTTTTTCTTTTTTTCTTTTTTTTTTTTTTTTTCTTTTTTGGGTAGGAAGGAAGTGGGGCTTCGTGCGGCGAAACGGCACGCGCCGCCCGCGAGAGCGACACGTGGAGCGGCGCGCGCATGGTGGGCCCCACGCGGGGGGTGGAGGGGGGACTGTACGGACGGGTGGGGGCCACCCCAGTCGGGTGCGCGCCGGGTGGGACCCGCGGGGGTTGGGGAGTGGGAGGCGGGCCGTCGGTGGGGCGGGGACCGGAAATCGGGCGGGGTCTGTTGCGCCATTTTCAAAAAGGAAGAGCGGCGGTTCACCGAGAATCGAGTAGGCCGTCGCAATTTCACCAGATTTCTCACCAAATAATCGTCAGCACAGCAGTATACCCGTTCCTGTATTAAATACTGAAGCAATGTAATTTGCGACAATCGATATATCAACATTGGCAGTCATGCCCGTTAAAATATTCACTGGAATTTTCAGCGGCAGAATCAGCAGCGATCCACGAAAGGATTGAACATTTCATCACGGATGTACATACAGCTATCATAAGTGCAGTATCCACAATCTTCTTTGGTTCGGTTTTGAAGAAATAATTTTGAAAAAATATAAATACCTTCCAGGTATACTACATTGTTTAGTACATTGTAATCTCAAATATCATTGGAAAATTACTTTAATATAAATACCGTTCGGTAAAATCCACATTTACAGAGAACTTCTACTTTTTTTTAATTTTTTTTTTTAGTTTGAAAATTAACTTCGATGTAGGTTAACCACTGACCAATCACCAAACGGCCAGACCAAGCAGCAGTGGCAATCAAAGAAGCCCAACTCTTAGTTGGCATCTCTTAGTTGGCAAATGCAAATGAATGATCAACTTAAATTTCCAAAATGCTGAAAGCTCAAAGCAGATCTAAACCTACATTGGGCTTTCAACATTCCAACATTTGACTAATGGATTTCCAAAAACATTTACAAAATGGCTATTATTTTTCCCAAGGGGCTTTGACCTTGGACAAGCTTAACCAAACAGGCCTAAGCCAAGTTATATAAGCAGGGACGATGCTGGGATTCATTCACTTCGTCAAAAGGGATTTCTTCATAATGATCAGGTCGGATTAGGATTCCCGACGCAAAAATAGTTCGTTCGGCCATTTTTAGCCAAAGGCACGGGTTGTAGTTTTGCGCAAAGAGATCCACTTAGACCATCGAAAGCTGAGCATGAAGCAATGAAAGAGGTGGGCACAAAAACATGTTCTTCATGATCAAAACTGATACATATAAAAAAAACCTGTTCCTGAGCAAAACTGAAGATGAGATCCTAATTTGCAGCTCAAACAAATAAAAGCGGGGCGAGGAGACTTCTCAGAATCTAAGAGCCTAGCCGGTGATATTCTGGGACTTCAACATATAAAGGAAAGAGGTGACACAAAAACAGTCTTCCCAAGCAAAACCAATACATTAAAACACCTGTTCCCGAGCAAAAATGAAGGCAATATCCTAATTTAGGACTTCAACATATAAAGGAAAGGCGAGCAGACTTCTTAGAATCTAAGAACTTAGCCGGTTATATATTCTGGGACTTGTTAAGGATGACACCTTCGTATTTAACCTGGAACCACTTCATGGCGTCCTCCTTGGTGACCCTGTGCTGGATCCCGACACGAGACTTGCACCTCCGACGACGGCCAACTCTGTAACCAGGCCGTTCCAGCACAATGTAGAAATCCATTCCATAAATACCAGTCGAAGGGTCATACCTAGGAAAGAAGGTAACACGATTGTTCAGCAAACAATGCATGAATTATATTATTATGGAAAGTTAAAGAACTGGAAAGCAAGAGTTTCGACAAGTAATCCTGATATAAAAGCAGCTATTGATGTTTTCCTCGGCATTTTATTTAGAAAATTAGAGAGGTAAAGTAATGCTTGACCAAGTGAAGCATGCAGAGAGTGCTCGACAGACTGAATGAACTCACTGGCCGCCGGCAGACCAAAATCAACTATTGAGTAGAGGCTACTATAAGGACAACTCAGGAGATGGAAGTCTCATGCAAACTGGGATGTTAATCGTGCAATATGCCGCACTTCCAAGGATGCTGAAGAAGAAAATTCCCAATCAAAATTAGGTGGGTTGGATTGACTTACTTAATACCAAGATCAATGTGCTCCTGGATACCAAAACCGAAGCAACCAGTGTCACTAAAGTTCCTTCGCAGAAGCTCATATTCCTTCACCTTCAAACCACTCTCCAGAAGCTGCATCGCCTTTTCACCCCTGACAGTGACGTAGCATGCGATCTTCTCATTACGCCTGATTCCAAAAGAACGAACAGTGTACCTAGCTACAGAACAAAACATCAGATAACAGAAAATGTACATCAGATTACACTCCACATAATCAACAAAACAAGTCATAAGGTCCCAATAAAAGGACCATTAGCTTATTGCATACAATGTGTACTACTTTCATATATGGCATGCATGCATTAACATGGACATTTGGGGAAAAAACAGACCATTGTAAATTTAGGTAATTACTGTGCTTGCACTCTCCAGAAACAGTGGTCCGAGGGTAATAACACCAATGACAGTGTAATGGAGTTATAACATGGAGTTTAGAACCTCCATTGCAGTTCAAGTGATCTCCATTTCATCACACACAACAGCATTTCTTTAAACTCTCATTCGCTGTTAAAGACTTTCTGAGCAAATTTACATGTATTATCAAGCCAAACATTTATAACTATGACACATCTGCATCATCTAAAAGGGACGAATCTACTGCATTAATGCTTGGGAACCCATTCCTAGTCCTCTACTTCAGAACCTTAGCTATTAACTAATCTCAGAAGCAGCAAAATCTAAAACTTTTTCTCTGTTTTCAGAGATTCTCCATGAAACCAAGGAAAAACTCGGGGGCACCCTTTGGATAAAAGGACTCATTGTATGCTCTCCTCGCCCAACTTCAAGGGAGTCAAAAGTAAAACCGACCCAACTGATCCTGATTGGTCAAGCGCATTTTCAGCGAGCGTCCACCCAACATATATCTGTACTTAGAATAGCTCTTGTTACATCCTTCCCAAAGTCAATATTCAGCTCAACACAAGTCAAGCGCAAAAATTCAATACATCAACTCTTAACCAATGCCACAGAAAATAAAAATCCATTGGACCCGAATTTCCCTAATTCCTACAATCGACATCAGAGACGCAAAAACAAATGACGGCGAATCGAATCGAATCGAATCGAGTGCGAATCGGGGTAAAGGACCAACCTTTGGAGAAGACAGGGCTCTGGCCGCTGAGCTGCTCCAACACCTGAGCCCCATCAAGTGGCGAAAACCCGAATCAGCACCGGACAGATTATTCATGATAAAAATCCAACCAAACAGCAACAGACGGATACACAAGTTCGCTCGGGTGCGCGCGCGAACGGAGACGATTTACCTTGGCAGCCCTGGTGAGGCGATCTCCGCTCTCGCCGACGGAGATGTTGAGGACGAGCTTCTGGACCTTGATTTCCCTCATGGGGTTCGACAGCTTCTTCTCCGACGCCTGCTCCGATTCGGACATTTTCGAGGAACGCGAAGGAAAGACAAGAACTCGCTGAGTATCAACTATCAACCAGACACCTAAAGATGAATGTCTGAACTTGGGTCGAGAAAGGAGAGAGACTCACCATTGGAACGTCACACCGGCGGCGGCGGCGGCGGCGGCGGCAAACGAAGCGGAGTGGAGGTGAAGGGGAGAGAGAGACGGTGTCTGAGAATGGCCAGGAACCCTAATTCAGCTCTTCTAGGGTTTTCAGTGGAAGGACTCTTGTAGAGTTTCAATGCCTCAGTGGGCTTCTACGACCATTTTCCGGCCCATGATTTTTTTTTTCCTTAGGCCCATGAAAACTGTCGGAAGATTTTCCTAGCACAAGCAAAATGCCACAAAGAGATTTCGACGTACTAGCAGTTCTACTATATATATAAGTTAATATCGGGTTTGAGAGAATGATCGATCCAGTGCTCATCATGTGGTATTTTATTTGTCGTCTATGACTGTCATGCAACATGATTTTACCATATGAATCATATTCAATCAATAAGTTACACATCTATTGATTTTCCATCCCTAAACTTTCACCTCTCATTCAACTTAAAATTTCAAAAAATGAATAAGGAGGAGATGTTTCGCTGTAGAGTCTTAAATGAAATGGCTAACTCAAGACATCGAGGTTAAACTCTTCTTTCTTTATGGTAATCGTAGCCCTCTCGACGTTCAAATGAACAATAACACTATTTCACTTTTTACTTATTTGTTGCTCTCTCTGTTGTAGCTTCTCTTATTTTTCTTTGTTGTGAATACATGATTGAAATTTTTTTGGGTTTTCTAATTAATGACAATGCCAAAATTAGCATGCTAACAAGGGGATGAAGAGTGTTATTGACATAAGGACTTGATTGCACAAATTATACAAGCTTAAAATTTGAAGGGCTCAATTGGACAACAGACATAAGTTTAAGGACTAAAATGAATATGTTATTTACTTCTTTTATTCTTCTTATGTAATGAAGGGCATTCCAAATTACCAAAATAAAAATAAATAAAAAATCAACATTTGCAAAAGAAATAATTAACTAGATAATCTTGGGATATTGACTGTCAAATGATAGCCGCTTCTCCCCAAAAGGCTGTCGCATTAACGGATGAGCCATTAAGGGGAAATATTTGGTAATCTTGGATATTGTTGCTTCAACACTCGAAGAAAATAGGAAGAGTCAGTATTCGTCTCACTAGTCAGCAAAAGCATCGATAACTCCAGGAGCCTCATGGAAGGTAATAAAATTGAATCGGCTCAAAATGGTGCTAACCACTTCATTGGGACAAATGATAGCGGCTTCTCCTCGATGATCAGTGTGAGCTGAGAAGGAAAATTGCATCGCTAGCATAGGAATTTCTTGGGTAAGATCAAACTGGGGAGCGCAGAACTGAGGTGATCAACCTCGAATCTTGGGTAGAAACGATCATTCTTTTGGTGCTATTGATAAAAGGAGATTATGGCAAGAAGAACTCAATCTTCCGCGAATATGTAATGGCCGCCTGTAGTTGTCTTTTATGACCAGTTGATCCTTGGCCCATACTTCAAGTCGCTTCCTTTCTCCTTCTAAGTTCATTGCATATTTTCCTCGATATTATACTGATCTTCTCCTAATCAACCGCGATTTCATCTGTGATCTCATTTAGTCCGCCCCTAACTATCTATTTAACTATTGTCCTCCTTCGATGAGCAATTCTTTCGATGATAATTGAGGCTTGAGACGTGGCCAGTCTGGCGCCATGCTAAAATTGAGTCAGCCTTGAAATTATGTTGCCTGTCTTTTAATCCTACTAAACTCAACTTCATCGGTACTTTTTGTCGTTTCTTGTCTCGTTTATGGCTGTTTTTTCCTTTCTAATGAACTGATAACTGTTATCTCACTAAATGTGTTGGCTCTAATCAGTTTTGCCCTGTTAAGGAACATTCTAAACTTGATGTAAATCTTTGCCCACACTTTAGCTCGGCTTGTCTTGACCTTCCCTATGAGGCTTTTCTTGAAAAATTTGCTAAACCTCATGGGGAAATTACATCCGAGGACCATCTTGCTTTCTTCCTTTACGGGCCTCACGATATGTCTTTTATCGTCCTCCTTCAATTGCATCTAAAGAACTTCCACATGGTTCAGCATCATCAAGTTTCCTCCTCGCTTCTGCGAGTTACTCTCTACCGCTTGGTAGCGTCAACCCCTACCTCTCAAACCCTAACCACTAATCCACAAGTTTTGCCCCGATTCCTGTTCCTCTCCGCAGTGTTCATATTTTACAGGAGCTTCTCCCGACTCCCGTTTTCCTTTCCGTAGAAGTTCTTCATCCTAGCTTTCGGAAGAGAAAAAAAAAAAAAAAAACGAACACCATGTTGAAGCCTATTCTCAAAGATCTGGGGCCAGGGCGCATCCTTCAACCAGGATAAACTTGCCGCACTAAGCACCGATCAAAGTATCAGCCCCGATTGTCCAGAATTCCGGTGAACGGCAGATCCGATTGGCGTCGCAGTATGTTGGATTCAGACAAACTTGGAGATGGTTGCTGGTAAGTCAAGACATGAACCCTAAACAAGTTCTTACAGATTAGTGCAAATGGAGAGTAAAGAAGAGAATGAAATGAGAGTGGCTGCATTATGTAAAAGTCTTGGACACCTGTGGTCTGAGGATGACGTGGTTGAAGTGTCTGATGAAATTCCCCAACAGAAACGGGAGGAGTGTAGACGCACTCTTTTTGGAAAATTGTTCTCCAAACCAAATGTGAACTATCCCGCCTTCATAACTACAATGAAGAAAGCATGGAAATCGAAGGGGTTATCTGTTCACAAAAGGAACCGGGGTCATTTACATTTGTATTTCCAACGGAGGAGGAAAAACAGCGAGTCATGAGGAACTCACCATGGTCATATTCAACTAATCTGCTTGTTCTACAGCAGTGTATCCCAGAAGTCCCTGAGCATTGCTATGATTTCACTAAGGCTGCTTTCTGGGTACGCTTGGGAGGAGTTCGCCCTGGTTGGCGCTTAGATACAGTGTTCAATGACCTGGGGAAAAGGATAGGAAAAGTTTTAGAAGTTCAACCGGATGCAACAGTAAATGCACAGAATAGGGGAGGTCGAGTCAGAGTTGAGACAGACCTGGCTTTACCTTTGAAATCAGGAGCTATCCTTGATATCGGCAACAATTGGCTTTGGGTGGAGTTCAAATACGAGCGGCTCCCACACTACTGCTTCTCTTGTGGTAGAATCGGTCACTATGCAACTGACTGCTTAGAAATACCATATGCAGAATCGCCCTGGGCAATGAATAAAAAAGGATCATACGGTCCCTGGTTGAAGGCTGAAACCAGTGATCATAGTCCATATTGGGACGCTTTCTATGGAAAAATGGAGGCGGAGTATGTAGTGGAGGAAACAGTACCTGAACCACCACTTCAAATGAATGAAAGGAACCCCATAGAGATTGATCCAGGCCCAAACATGCAAATAGTAGCCTGCACAAAAAAGCGATCAGGAAGCAGTTCAGCACAAATGGTAACTTCAGAACCTGTACCTTCGGTAGCACAAGACCAAGACCGAGGAAAACAGGTGATATGCCATGAAACTCAAAACCCTTTGCTCTTAAAAGTAGGAAAAAGCAGTAAGAAGACAATGAAAGTTCAGAAAGCCAAAAAACAGAAATGTATGCTAGAAAAATCATCTCTCCTCCTAGATGAAGTAGACCTAATGGAGACACCAGTTAATCTGCTCCAAGATGACAAAGCATGGGCTCTGGTGGCTAGCCCTAATAAGCCACCACAAAAACCATGAAAGTTGTGAGCTGGAATTGTCAGGGGCTGGGCAACCCCCTGACAATTCAGGAATTAAGAGCTTTAACAGCTTAGGAAAGGCCTAACCTACTCTTTATCATGGAGACGAAAAATAAAGCGACGATGGTAGAAATGATACGTAGAAAACTCAATTTCCAGAAACTTTATTTGGTGGATCCAATAGGCATAGCAGGGGGATTGGCAATCCTGTGGCAAGAGGAAATCGACTTGAGGGTGCAAGCAAGCTCAAAGCAATTCATAGATGTGCAGTGTATAGACCCTGATAGTAAACAAGGTATGCAGATCACCTTCGTCCACGCATCTACAGATTTTGGAGAGCGTCTGGCTTTATGGCAAGAGTTGGGAACCCTAAACCTCCAGCTCCTCAACCATGGATCTGCATGGGAGATTTTAATGAGATACTGTATGTTTGGGAGAAAGTTGGGAAAAAAGAAGCAGATAAAAGACGAATCACAGCTTTCAGAAACATGATTAACGATCTATCTTTGATGGATATCGATAGTCATGGATGCGCATATACATGGACAAATAAAAGAGAAGGGGCGACTTGGTAAAGAAACGTCTAGATCGAGTCTTTGTGTTCCCTCGAGTGGAGAGTTACCTTTCATGCAGCAGAAGTACAAGCCCTCCCAGCAATCGGTTCAGACCATTGCCCCCTAATCCTTCGACTGCACCCTGGAGTAAAGCCAAGGAAGAAACAGTTCAAACTGGAAGTTTTCTAGACCGAACATGCTGAGTATCACGAACTTATCCATCAAGTATGGGCAGAAAACACAACTCCAACCTACCCTTTTGCAGAGAAGCTGGCAAGAACAGCACAACAATTAATCAATTGGAGTAGAGGGAAGTTCGCAAATAATCACACACAAATCAAACAGCTTCACCAAACACTTATAGCACTTACGAATCAAACAGAACAGCACACGACAAAGCAGAAGGAGCAGCAAATCATCAATCAAATCGATACATTGAGAAGGCGGGAAGAAAGGTTTTGGGGAATGAGGTCACGCATCAAATGGTTGCGGTGGGGAGACCAGAACACTCGGTTTTTCCATGCAACAACGATCAACAGGAGGCAACAAAATAGAATCACAATGCTGCAATTAGAGGATAAAAGCGGTGTAGAGAACCTCGAAGTTACAAAGCAACATGTTCAATCTTACTACAAGAATCTATACAAGACTGAAGGGTCCCGATACTACCAACCTATCCTACAACAATGCCCCTCCCCGATAACAGAGGATATAAATGATGAACTGGTGGCAATACCTTTATTGGAAGAAATCCATGGTGCAGTTTTTCAACTAGGAGCTCTCAAGGCCCTTGGGCCTGATGGTTTCAATGGCTCCTTTGACCAACAATCCTGGGAAAGTATCAAAGGAGATTTGGCTCAACTAGTACGGGAGTTCTTCCGGGAAGGCGTCTTCGACAATCGACTAAATCGACCCATATTGTGCGATCCCAAAAGTTAAAAGCCCTGAAAATATCAGCCAATTCAGACCCATTAGCCTGTGCAACTTCAGCTATAAAGTCATCTCAAAAATAATGGCAAACAGGCTTAAAAAGTGGCTACCACTTATCATTGAACCAGAACAGGGAGCATTCGTATCAGGAAGGCAAATTCAGGACAACATTTTCATTGTCCAGGAAGTTCTGCATCAACTGCGCACAACAAAAAACAGGAAAAAACATCAGGCTGTTATGAAACTTGATATGCAGAAAGCATACGATCGAATAGAATGGGATTTCGTGAGGGATGTCATGCAGCAAATGGGTTTCCATGCCAAGTGGGTCTCCCTAATTATGCAATGCATATCCATAGTCACTTATAGTGTGAAAATTAATGGAGAACCTACCTCCTTTTTCCATCCTTCGCGAGGACTCAGACAAGGTGACCCACTCTCACCTTACATATTCATTTTGATATCCAATGTATTAACCTGGATGATGAAAAAAGCATTATCAGATGGAACACTCAAAGGTATACAGCTAACCAGAAATTGTCCCAAACTATCACATCTAATGTTTGCCGATGATGCGATATTCTTTCTAGATGGAAATTTGACAGAGTGTCAGAATCTTGCCCAAATACTCAGTCAATATTGCTATGCTACAGGACAGGCAATTAACCTAAATAAATCAGGGGTTTCTTTCAGTGCAAATTGTCCAGAAGCTTTGAAACACAACTTGGCAACATAATTGAGAGTACCTATACTACGAAAACGAGGGGAGGTACTGGGTATACCTACTGATTGGGGTCAATCCAAGAAAGAGCATTTGCGTGGATCGGCGAGTAAATGCAAAGTTAGCTGGTTGGAAGGAAAAATTATTAACAAAAGCGGGAAAGGAAGTGCTAATCAAGAGTGTTGTGCAATCCATACCTACCTACGCAATGTCTATCTTCAAGCTGCCGGTGTCCATCTCGCGAGCCATAGAACAACGCATTGCGTCATTTTGGTGGCGAACGGAGATGCTAAAGGGGGATGCATTGGAAAAGATGGGAAATCTTGAAAACTCGAAAAGATGAAGGCGGCCTAGGGTTCAAAGATCCGCTCACCTTCAACGGGGCCATGTTAGGCAAGCAAGTATGGCGACTTGCCACCTCCCCATCAGCTCTATGGAGTAAAGTAATGAAAGGGATTTATTTCCCTCACGGTGACGTACGGACAAAGCAACAAAGGGCCACCGAGCCCTCATGGGGTTGGCATAGTCTAATCCTTGGCAGAGACACCATAAAGAAAAACACTAAATGGTCAGTAGGAGACGGCAAATCTATTCGAATCAGAGAAGATAGATGGCTCTCACAAGGAGTAATTGGCGGGGATGTAAATCAAACAGAACCTAGATTAGTATCGGAATTGATCAATGCAGAATCCAGAGAATGGAAGCAACAACTCATCCATCAACCTGTACGAAGAAAGGTTTGCAAAAGAAATTCTAGCAGTTCCCCTAAGCCATCAACCACAGCCAGACATGCTCATATGGACGGGTAACTGAACAGGGCAATACTCCGTCAAAAGTGGATATAACAGGGCAATCATAAACACAAGTAAAACAGATCACAACCGCCCCTCATGCTCATATCAACCACCTCGCACCTTATGGACGCAAATCTGGAATCTTGAAGTGCCGCCAAAGGTACGATCCTTCCTCTGGAGCATATGTCAAAACGCCCTCCCAACGCGAGAAAACCTGTACACAAGGAAAATAGTCAGCGATCCCCTATGTCCGCTGCGGCAAAGACAAGACCTGAAACCATAGAGCATCTGCTGTTTTTCTGTAAATGGACCAAGAAAATCTGGGAAGACCCGGCTTTTATCACAATCAGACCAACACAACAAATCAACCGAACAGATCAATGGCTGGTTAACGCTTTTCGCAGAGATCAAGACTCACCTGAACCAGAATTTACAGGTTTGGTCTTGTGGAACGTCTGGAAGATGAGAAATTGCTGGATTTTTCGGCAGCAAGCACCCAAACCAGCCAGATCTGTTGATCACAGCACAAGAACAGCAACTTTCTTTCAGTAGAAGCAAACTAAATCGCAGCAAAACGAAACCAAGCCGAGACGAACACGCTCACCTTTGGAAGCCTCCTGTAGGGATGGATCTGAAACTCAACGTGGATGCGGCTTGGCGAGAAGGCGACTTCATCTGCTCGGTCGCGGGCCTGATGCGAGATTCCGAAGGAAGAACCCTCAACGGCTTCGCAGCTACCGCTAGGGTTTCCTCTGCTGGTGAAGCTGAGGCAGAGGCGATTTTACACGGGATTAGAAGTGCACACGAACTAAAGAAGCCGCACGTGGAGAACTCAGGAAGCCGAACTGCTAAGTGTTGTATCGAAAGCGACAGTTCCGGGGTTGTAGATTTGGTGATGGGCCGGGCCGAACCTCCATGGAACCTAAAAGAAGTTGTCCAGCGATGTAGGGATGGGCTAGCCCAAAATAAAAACATCACGGTTATCCATTGCCCACGACGGGCGAATGCCGCAGCGGATTGGATCGTCCGGAATCATCGCCTCAACACTCTACCAACAAATTGGCTGTTTTCCATTCCTTTTCCTCTCTGGAATATATTATGCACCGATCTTTCTCCATCGGTATTATGTAAGACTCCGAGTTAATCTTAGTAAAAGTCAGTTCTTTTCGACCAAAAAAAAAAAATTGCATCTAAAGCATTCATCAATATAGCGCATGCCCTCTATTGGTCTCAATGACGGTCTCAGTTGAATATTTTATAGGGCCTTGTTTGATATGCGAGCTTTCCTCTTTAGTGTGCATCATAATCCCTTATTTGAGCTTTTGAGGATTCTTCAAGGATGGATACAGTTGTATTTTCCTAGGTTTTTCCTGATGAATGTTTCCTTCCACCTTGCTTAGCCGAAGTTAGTTCTTGGTGGATCAAGTCCAATTTGGACTTTGAAAGTATTGTCGCCACTAAACCCTTTGAGTGTACTCTAGGCACTTATTATCTTTGACGGACTTCAACTTCTATTCAATTGGCATCAACGATGCAAAAAAAAAACACAATCAAGTTTTTGATGCTATCAACTTCGATATGTTCTCGAAAAGTATTCTGACTTTAGTGACATCAATATGTTCTGGAAGAGTATCCTAACTTCAATGGACTTGGTGTTACATCTAGATTTTTCATATTAATATCTATGTGACATTAAGAATTTTCGGTGTCCAATAATAATATTTAGTTTATAAGGCTAAGTACTATTTGGCTTAGAAATCAAGTGGACGAGTAGAAATAGTAATTGGATCATAAATTTTGCAAGGTATGGAAAATACGAGGAATGATTTTTATGACCTTGATTGTCATTGATTTGATTAAATTAGTAAATGTTGATGTGCTCGTGGATGGTAACGATAGATAATTTACCATCATCCTAGTTGTCAAGGGGAATGGATATTTTTTTAGTTACAATGATTATAGAGTTTAAATTTACGAAATCAAGGATTTTGTAGCATTAAGTATGAGTTAATAATTCAAGTGTTATGGATTATATTATTCATGTTTAACGTTAGTCAAGTAATACCAACCATCATTTACTTACATTAATATAGACTCACCATGTGACCGAAGGAGGCGAATACTTTTAATCATTCTTAGTAAGGCCACTTGTTTCTTTCAAGAGGAGATACGTACATGCTTCTTGACACCTAAACCATGAGTCACCATCTCCTATTTTTCTTATCAAGACACATCATGCCCACTTGTCTTTTAAAAGACTCATATTGAGCCATTTGATAATCATTCTGTTCTTTGAAACAATTTCTACTTAGAAATAACTTTTTATAATTTTTTTCCCTAGACGAGTTTTGAGTATTTTAAAATGTTTAATAACTACACAAAATTTTTATTCCCAAAATAAAAAATTGTCTGGTACAACACTCAAATTTTTTATGACTTAAAATTTCTTTTTTTTTTAACAATTTTATTATATTTTGTCTTTTTTCTTCTTTTTCTTTTTTTTTTGTTTTTTCCTTTTCTTCTTCTTCTTCCTCTAGCCGAGACCTTGCCAAGATCCAGCAAAGCCGAACCTAGCCCAACCACTAGGAGACTAGCCTTGCCATGGCCGAAAGACACCAACCTCACGGTGACTAAGGGAGGTCAAGCCTTACCAGGGGCTAGCCAAGCTCTAGTGAGGTCGCTAGCCATCGACGAGGACAACAACCGACTAGAGAAAAAAGAATAAAAAAAGAAAAAGGAAAAAAAAATGATTGATTCTAGAATTGTTCCTAGGAACAAAGAAGTAACTTTTTTTTTTTTTACTTCTTAATTTTGTTGCAAATCTATTCACGGAAACAAAAATATTACTAAACAGATTTCTTTTCTTTTTTTTATTCCAATGAACAAAAGAATAGAATTAGGCACTCTTTGGCAAGTTACCAAATAGGCCCTAAATCTACATTCCCACATATTTTGTGACACTTAAAAACTAAGGTATCATCACCAACTCTTTCCTCACATGGCCAAACATGTGCCTCTCTTAGACCCAAGCCTTAACCATAAACATGACACATACCCTTAAGCCATCATCAACATTCCATGCCGGTCTCTTCACAGTTGTTCACATAACATGTTTAACTATACTACATGTAATTGGGAGGAAAGAACCAATGTGTACCTAAACTTATTACCCAAACAAACTCTCCATTAGCCTTTGGGGAACATTAGACTCAAAGTCTAACCAAACATATAATGCTATTTTCCACTTTTAGAAGCAAACTCTTCTTTTGTTCCTAATTCCTATGAGTCAGGAGGGGGTCATGACCATTTTTTTTTTTTTGGTCAGTGGGTCATGACCATTGACTATTCAAATTTGTTCATAGTAAGTGAAATTTTAGGCGTTAAGTTGGTTTAATTTAATTAACACTTTGGATTTAATTGGTTATTGTGTGACTTTATTGAATAGTTGTGAGTTGATATATTGTGATGTTTTAATTTATTTTGAAGAATGTTTACACATCTAACATGTATTTGAGTTTTTTTTTTTTTTGGATATGATAACATGTTGAATGTAGAAAGAATGAGTCCAAATCTGTCCACTTGTTGAATTTGTTTATTTGTGAATTTGTTCATTTGTTAAATTTATGTATTTATGAATTAGTCCATTTGTTGAATATGTCCATTAGATGAGTATATTCATTTGTTGAATCTATTCGTTAGTTCTAATAAATTTTACTGAATGTAAATTTGCTCATCAGTTTTACTAGATTTTAACTAAATCAAAATTTATTTATCCATTCTACTAGATTTTTAATGAGTCAAAATTCATTCATTAGATCTACCGGATTTTATTAAGCAGAATATGCTCATCGGTTCTATCAAATTTTACTAAGTAATCATATGCTCATTTGCTTAACCAGATTTTATTGAGTCTAAATTTGTTCATTCATTCTACTAGATTTTACTAAGTCGGAATATGTTCAAACATTTTATCAAATTTTTACTAAGCCTAAATTTGTTCATTCGTTCCACCAAATTTTACTAAGCCTATATCTATCTATTTGTTCAACCAGATTATACTGAATCTAGATATGTTCACTTGTACAACCAAATTTTATTGAGTCTAAATATGTTTACTTGCACGACTAGAGTTTACTGACTATGGACATGTTCTTTGGTCTAATTAGATTTTACTAAGTTTGAACATTTTCACTCATCTAATCAGATTTTACTAAGTCTGCACAAGTTCATTTGTTCGATTAATTTTTGCTAAGTCTAGGCATGTTCCATTATTCAATCAAATTTTATTAGCGTGAACATGTTCAATTGTTCAGTTAGATTTTACTAAATCTAAATTTATTCATTGATTCTACCATATATTACTAAGTCAGAATGTATTCACTAGTTCTACTAGATTTTACTAAGTCTAAATATGTTCATAAATTCTACCAGATTTTTCTAAGTCTAGACATATCTACTTGTTTACCCAAATTTTACTCGATCTAAATATATTTACTTTCTCGAATTGATTTGCATTCCATATATGATTTTCTTAAAGAATCCGATTACTTACTAATGAGATTTACATTCTGAGTATGATTATGAGTTGCTTCTTACCCAACTATGTGACTAGTGCATTTCATTGCTTTGGGGAACATGTGATGAAGTAAGAAGACGAATATGAGTTTTGGAATGCATGCAAAAGTTTACTTATCTTTGTAAAATAGAAGGATAGGCATGCTATTATGAATTGACCATTAGAATGAATGATAAGGAAGGAGGTAAGGCAAGCTTATAATCATCATCCTCGACTTATGTAATTATGAAAAAGATAAGGCAATGATATACATGAAAAATGGTTATGCACTGGATGTTGATTGTTGTAATGAGTGTTTACTTCATAGTTGGTGCAAGAAAAATCAATGTTAACGTGTGCATTGTGCATAAGAACAACATAATTCCATCATCCATAAATTACAAGATGACGATGCCTTGGAGTTGAGATACTCCATAGGTTGGGATGCCCCGTGTGGAGTTTGCATGATGCTTTGGAGTTGAGATGCTGTATAAGTTGGGATGCCTCAAGATCAATCTATCCCATGAGTTGGGATGCCCCAAAAGTGTTCGGAAGGAGAAATTAAAATGAATATAATGCATGTTCATGTGTATGTGTAGAATCATATGATGTTTAAATAGTTATCTTGCATTGGAACATATTATGCCATATGCATGAGTCTAGATTGAAATATTATGGAGTGGTGAATTCCATGGCATACCAAAATGATAAAGGTAAAGCATTAATCATGTTCTCTGCATGCTTTGTGGTTTGTTACGTATTCATGCTATCGTTAGTACCAAATTCAATAGTAAGATGATTTTCTAACTTAAACTAGGTTAAGCTCATCTCTTATTTTTCAGTTTGTATGATATCCTCGGAATATGGTGATGGAATGAGTGAAACGATGCCTAAGACCATCAATCTGTGAGTTGGATGGTGGCTCACTTATAGGATAGTATGGAGTAGAGACGCTAGTAGGCTCGACCCTTTTCCATTTTGTATTTGCTTGAATGATGTGTTAAAATTGCAACACTGGTGTTTATATAAATGAAAATCATATTTACGTTTAATTCGTGCGATTTCTTGTATAAATTTTTTTATTAAGTTTCTGCATGCTATTAATAATTAAAAGATAATATTAGAAAGGACACATGCTGCTCATGACAATCTAGGGCATCACAATCGGCATGTCCATAACATCAAAAGCAGGATCGTTTTCTACATCGTCAATGCGATTGAACAATGAGAGTCCGTCTTCGGATTACGGTCGCTCTGTTGCTTCACTGCACTCCACATTCAAATCAAAATCCAAATAATTCAAGAACTAGGGTTTGGAAAACAAATTCGACACAAATAAAGAGGCAAGGTGATGAGTTGTTTTTTTGAAGTCCGTCAGAGATAGTTATTAGTCTAATAAAAAGGAAAAAAAAAAGCAATGTCACAAAGCAGACTAGAAACAACAAAAATTACTGGTGAAGAGGATTAAAAGTCAGGTAACAGAATTTCAAGGCTGACTCAATCTTTGCTTAGTGCAAAAAACTCTCAATGGAAAGAGCTAAATCAACAGTTAGGGATGGACCAGACGAGATCATAGATGAAATCACAGTTGATTGGGAGAACTTCCGTATAATATAATATCGAGGGAAACATTTAATGAACTTAGAAGGAAAAGGAAGCGACTTGAAGTATGGGTCAAGGATCCTCCAATATGTTATTATTCGTAAAAGATAAAGACCGGCGACCGTTTCTTCTTAATGATGAAGATTGTTCAAGTGCCTTAAAAACGTATCGAGATGAGCGGCAGAATTCACGGAAGATTGAATTCTTCCTGCCATAACTTATTTTAGTTTCCAGTAAAATTTACGGACTAATTTGAACTGGTTTCATTTTTTCTTGACATTCTCTATGTTTACCAAGCCGAGTGGAGCGGTAAGTACTACATAGACGTTGTCTAGCCTAGGAGTTCATTACTTTTCTTTTTTATTTGTGCATCACTGACACATGGTGACATCGAACGCCTGCATATGGACAATCCGATATCATCCAGTAGTTTTCTCCTCCGAAATGTTGCGACAAATTCTCAAATATTCTGATTGTGTCAATGACCGCATCATGCCATCTGACCTAAAATTGACATGCAACTCAGCAATTAATTTACACAATTTGATAAATTAAACAGGAAAAGGGAATGTCCTTTTCTGATGAATGACACATAACAAATAGACATAAAATTACGCATAAAATTGATTGCACGTTTCCTCGGTAGTATCTGTAAAAATTGCACAATAAATTAGCACTACATACATGCATTAGTTGAAGGAAACAAAGACCTTCTACAATATCGACCACCCCAAAATAACTTAAGAGCACAAATATCATCAAAACAATGCTCTTCCTGTAAGAGTTTTTCCTAATGTGGACTAAATTAATTGATATTGTAATTTACTGTTTTTACGGTTACCGTAAAATAGGGTTGGTCTAAGGTGAGATAGAAGGTTTCTTAATTAGTCTAATATGGGGGCATTTAGTGTGGGTGAGTTGAGTTGAGCCTAGCCCGTAATGAGAGGACTGGCTGGAAACTCTATAAATAGTCTTCAAGTCTCTCCTCTAACCCTAATTCTCACATGTATCCTCACCTAAGGGCGTTTTCCTAATGCTACACGTGAGGGGGTCACCTCATTGAGCCGGTGATACGGAGGGCAATAGAGGAGAAGGACTTGCGCGTGGAACATTGTGTTTCGCTTCCGCTTCAAGAACAAGTGGATCCCCTTGATGAGTGGGTAATCCATTTTCTCGCTTCCGCTTTATATTTGATGGATTCCAAAACAGTGCGTTAATCTTTCTACTCAATTATGCTTGTTCTTGTTCTTGTTATGGAGATCTTGGGGTTACGTAATTTGCGTCCAACATGTGGTATCGAGCAACCATAACCCTAGAACTTGAACACGTAAAGGTTTTGCCCTAATTTGTACGGATTAGCCCTAATTCGTACGGATCTTGCCATAATTTGTGATTTTCGAGATTTTTTATTCAATAAAAATAAAATTAAATCACAAATTCGAACTGGACTCGACGAGACGAGCAAGACGGTCGGCGGCGCGTCGTCGGGGAGGCCGCACGCACGCGCCCCACGCGCGGCCACGCGCCGCCTGGGCGTCGAACGCGCGCCGCGCGTGAGCTCCACGCGCCGCGCACTTAGGCGGCGCGTGAGGGCGCGTGGATAGTCGGATCGGCGCGTGGCTGGCGGCGTTGGATTCGTATGGCCGTCCTCTACGTCGTGGTGTATTTATTTTACATATTTGATAATTTTATGGATGTGAAAATACATACGGAACCCTAAATACGTGTATTTTTGCGTATTTTTCCTATATTTTCTGTGAAATTGGAAATGTAAGTGTTGGGTTACAGGTATGTTATCACATAAATATTATATTGGTGTGATTCATCAGTTAAAATCAAACTTTATTGTGAGCGAAGCTGGCTTAATGAGATACAATCAATATGGAATAGTAATTGAGCTATGTATTGAACTGATGAGAAACAGTAGAGGTTATGAAATTTTTGTTGCTCAAGCATACTCCTTGACACGCTGATAATCTTTGAATGATGGACGTCTTAAGAACTTGTGACCAAACTGATTGTACTAATTAACATATCTGCTTTGTATGTGGGTAATGCATGTCGATTAAGTTCGCATATTGTACATGAATTCATCCGGTCACTTGTTAATGTCTATCAAGTTAATATTTTTTATGGTTAAGGAGTATGGTAATATTTATGCGAGCAATAGTATCTACTGTTATAGTTTAGATATTTAGTTACGTGGTTTAACTCAATTTATAGGCCAGCGATTGAAGTAATGATATTTGTTACTTAAATTGATTAATAAATCGAGTTGTTGGCCTTGGAGTCATGTTTTGCCTTATGAAACTCATGAGCAATAGTTGATCAGTTGTTAAGCTTGTCGATATGGTGTACCATGTATTACTATTGATGTTAATTTGTGAGAGATATTTTAGATCGGCATTCTTTTATGTTGTTCGGTAATATGTAATTGGGGTGCATAAGAGATGTTTTATTCTCTGTTATGGGAAGTTTCTTGTGTTCTTGTGATCAATGATCTCATTGGAATCTGTCTTTCAGATTATTTGTATATATATTTATATATATGTATGATTAATTTTTATTAATGGATAAAGCAATGTAATTAGCATGATATGTGATTTTAGTGATAACATGCCCCTATCACTAAAGTTAAAATCACATGTATATGGTGTATGTGATGAGTAAAGTTTATATCCCTAGTATGAGAGAATTTCAATGATTCAATTGAGTTGTGACCGCCAAAGTGGCACGCTTGATTGGATTTGAGAAATTTCGGTCTCGTATATTTGATTGGGATGTCTCCCTGGTCTAATGCGTAGTCATACTCCCAAAGGAGGTGATTGTGTATTAGTTCATGGAGGGATATATGATAGTGTGGTGGAGGAGTGACCAATCCTAATGGTTCATATGCCCAAAGGTGATGAATTCACGAAGATTAGAATATATTCTCATAACCCTTATCATGTGGGGAGTGTACAATTGCATATCATGTATTCTGCCCAAAGGTGATTATATGATTATGCGTGTAACTCTCTGGATGTGTACTTGTACGTCAAGTTACACGGTACTCACATGATGCTAATTATATACATTGCTTGTTTTTCAGTCACCTTTTACGTAAATGGTAATTCCGTCATCATTGAGGTTTTTTACTGCTTCAAATTTTAAGTTGTGGACATATGATTTGTTGCTTGAGAAAAGAGCAATTGAATTTGCTTACTGTCCATGAAGCGTTCCATTCTGGAACACTTAAAAAGAGGTTTGCTGCGGACTGCACTTTGCTATAAGATGAAGGAAGCCTTAGTTGCTTGAAATTATGTCTTGTTTGATATTGAAATTAGGACACATCTGCAAAAATTGTGTTTAAGTCCTAATGACATATACATCTCGTGTATGATTTAAAAGTTGTCGGGTTTAACGGTGGCAATGAGTATTTTGGCAAGTATGACAATGCGAAATAGCTTAAAGGGTCATTTGTCAAATACTTGGTAGATTCCGGGGTGGTAACTTAATTACTATGCTTGAAAATCCTCGACAAAAGATTCACTTGAAATTATTTTGTATCTTACCTAGATTGTTCAAAATGGTATTTGATTTTAAGACTCTAAAGAAGATACAAGAATTATGGAATCACATACTCTAAAGTTTCTAAATATTGACGTAATTGTAGAGGATATTTGCTCTCAAACTATTAAAGATAATAGTATGATGGAAGATCACCGTGTCTTTGTCTTTACCTATACGAGATAATTATGGAATCTCCTATACCATAGACTAAACTTATTGAGGTTCAAGGTACTATTCTTGATATAATTTATAATGAAATTTCTTATACCTCTCAAGTGCAGAATGAAGTGGTTGCGGTTTTATTAAGGAGATTTGTTAGGGAAAGACGATCGGTTATATCATCATACTATATAGTCTATTTGTGAGAGCATGATTATAATATCCACTACATTGTTGTTTTAGCAACTTATATAAATGTCATTTCTTGTTGTCAATTAAGTATGTGATTAGATGCCATAAAAAGGCGATATACAATCTATGAAACATGTTTGGAAACTCACCGACTTGTTTAAAGATCACAAGTTTATTAGTTGCAAATTGGTGTACAAACTAAAAGAATTTCAAAAAAGATTGTGGAATTTAAAGCCAAATTGGTAACTAAAGTTTTCACTCGAAAGAGGGGTGGATTGTTTATAGTGAAGAAATAACTATTTCTTTAAAAGATTCTTTCGAGTGAATGCGGCATTAATAGTTTATTTATTTATTTATATATGGAGTTACGCCAAATAGATACAAAATCTATATTGTGCAACCTGGATGATTTTGCAGCAGATTCAAGTGAACTTGTGTGTGATTTTGCAGCGAGATTCAAGTAAACTTGTGTGTAGACTGAAAAATTCTAATTCATGGTCTTAAGCAAGTTTCCAGACAATATTATTAAAGTTTCATAGTGTTGTTATTTTGTTCAATTGGGAACAAAGTAATTCAATATCTTGCAAGGTCGGTGGGAGGAAATTTATTTTTCTCATACTTTATGTACATGATGTTTTGCTTACAAGTTGTGACCTTGAGACATCTTTTATCCTTTGTCGAGGTCTGTAAGGATTATTTTTGCCATATTATATTAGTTTTCTTGGAGGACATTTGCTGATTGTATATTGGAAATATTCAATATACATTATTGCAAGCCAGGAATTGCTCCTGTTGTTAAGGGTGATGGACTAAATCTATCACATGTCCTTATTTAGATATTGAAAAAATCTAATTAAATGGTGTACCTTGTGTCAGTGCACTTAAAAGTATAATGTATGCTCGAATTTGCACTAGACTAAATGTTGTCTTTGTGACGGGACTTCTAGGCAGATATCAGTCAAATTCAGGACATGATCACTGGGTTGCTGTTAAGAAGGTTTTAAGGTACTTAAAGAAGACAAGAGATTATATGCTAATTTATAGCTATGTTCAATTCTTGCAATTAGTAGAGTATTTAGATGTAAACTTTGTTGGCTGTTCGATGACATGCAATCAATAACGGAATACAGATTTATGTTAGTAGGAAGTACAAGTAAATAAAGTTCTTTGTTATCTTATACTATGTAGCGAGTGTTAGTAACATTCTTTTAGGCTGTTACTTGGGCTTTTAGGCTCCGTAACCTCATGTCGGAGTTGATCGTTTTAACTTGATGGATAGACCCATACGGTTGTATTGAGATAACAAATTTGTAGTATTATTTATTTACTACGAGAGGTCTCAAGGGGTCTAAATATATGGTGGTCGATATTTTTGACCATAAAGAAACGGTACGAGAAAGGTGACTTATGATATAACATATTTTCACGAGATGATGTGGTTGCGAGATCCACAAACTAAAAGCCTACGCCCATGTATATTTTAGTAACATATTGTTAACATGGGCCTAGGAGTATCTTCGGATCTTTTGTTGTTTAGTGGGAGCTATTTTGGCTTTACTCGATAAAGTTCACATCTGTGGTTCGTTACACTTAGTAACGGTTTGATATGTATCAACTTTTGCATTCAATAAAATATTTTGAATGCGTTGTTATTATGTTGAATACATATTGATAAAGTCTCAAGGGATTGTATAGACCTTGAGTGAAGGCTAGGGGCATCCGGTTATTAGCCTTGTGCATATGTCTTGTGATACATAAAGAAAAGTTAACCATAAGGATAAGACATATGTGGGTTCATTGGAACCATAAAGCATTCTCTAGTGGCACAAGTTTTTGTGACACCTAAGGTAAGAGAATGGTGACTGACAAATGGGATCTTTCTATGAGAGACGTTATCCATTTGACACACTACCATATTGAATCCATATCAATAAAGTTGAGAGCATTCGTGACCATGGAAGGCTCTGTGTGTATACATGCAGTTACCGCCATGATTCGGTGTTTAAGACTTTATGGGATAGGATTGACTATTAAGAATTATCTCTGGACCAAATGTGCGCACATACAGTACGATTTCAATTAATATAGTCCAAGTGGGAGAATGTAAGAGTTTTTCCTAATGTGGACTAAATTAATTGATATTGTAATTTACTGTTTTTACGGTTACCGTAAAATAGGGTTGGTCTAAGGTGAGATAGAAGGTTTCTTAATTAGTCTAATATGGGCTGGCTAGTGTGGGCCGAGTTGAGCCTAGCCCGTAATGAGAGGGACTGGCTGAAAACTCTATAAATAGTGCTCAAGTCTCTCCTCTAACCCTAATTCTCACATTTATCCTCACCGGGGCGTTTTCCTAATGCTACACGTGAGGGGGGTCGCCTCATTGAGCCAGTGATACGGAGGGCAATAGAGGAGAAGGACTTGCGTGTGGAACATTGTGTTTCCGCTTCCGCTTCAAGAACAGTGGATCCCCTTGATGAGTGGGTAATCCATTTTCTGCTTCCGCTTTATATTTGATGGATTCCAAAACAGGTGCGTTAATCTTTCTACTCAATTATGCTTGTTCTTGTTCTTGTTATGGAGATCTTGGGGTTACGTAATTTGCGTCCAACACTTCCATCATCTTAAACTGCAATCCTGGTGAATTTCATTCTCTAGAAAGTGATCCTATATTTCGCCACTGTGTAATAACGATGAGTTCTATTTTGCCCAATTGAATCAATTCTCCCTTCAGTAAAGTCCATGATTCTGCCCAACATCAAATGTATTTTTCCACACATAAGATCGCACACCAAAATGAAGGATCACTTAAAAAAAACCCTTGTGTTCTAAGTAAATGCGAGGCACATTAAAATAGAATAAACCCTTTGTTAAGAGAGAATTGCGAAAATTACCACTTTAAATGTGATTTTCAAGGTATGGTTCTTGCACAACGCCCTGGTCAACTGCTAATACTAGTATTCGCAAGATTGAACTAATCATCGCTCTCTTGAGTAATATGGACAGAACAATAACACATATTATGAATGGTGAAATCGCTCTAATATCCCAACATTGATCTTTTAAGTTCTGAGTCAATATCAACTCCTCCATTAGCGTATCTTGCTAAGCTTGATGCAATTCATGCCAAGATCAAATCCAGCACAAGCCAGAATCAACAAAGTCAAGCGAAAACAAATGAGTTTGAAATTTGGCGTGCAACCTAGTAACCAAATTACACGATTTAATAGATTAAACGAGAAAAGGAAATGCCCTTTTCTCACCCGCTAGAAGTGACCCTCCGAGACTTGAAACAGGACCAGCTCGATAGCCGTTCGTCGATGTCCTTCGAGCTATAGTGACCCTTAGATCCCGATTCCCTTTCTATATTTTCTACACAGAGAGAGAGAGAGAGAGAGAGAGAGAGAGAGAGAGAGAGAGAGATTGATGCTCAGATCAGAAGATGAAGTACTCTGAATTTTCATTTTAAGCTGATTGTAAAAGAAAAGGCGATGCTTCAGAATGTGGTTGGCAGTTGGTGAGAAGCTCGGGTTCATAGGGGTTTTTTGTCGTTTCGATCGAAGGTCACGGGATAAGCAAGTTGTTTGTCAAATCCTATATAAACTCTGATTCATGTATATAAGCGCAACACAAATTAACTAAAACACATGCATTTCAGACTAACAATTCAATTGTCATCTTTCCTAGTTCGTTTTAAAATCTGTCCTTGAGAAATTTAAAGTTTAAAGCTCTTTTCGTATGGAATTAATCAAAAGCAATGTGTTTGTGTGTGTGTGTGTGTGTATATGTATGTATATATATGCTTCTTCGTCAAAATTCTAAATCTTGTTTTAAAGACTAATAAAAGATAGGTAGGAGGGAATTCCTTCTAATCAGAGAGATAGCAAAGAATAATATTCTTTGTCTTTATTCGTATTCAAACGTCCACTAGAAATCCCACAAGGAAAATGAAGTCAAGATCGTCTTGCAAGACGAAGGAAAAGAGATTGTGTATTTGAGAGAATCCTCTTTTAGGGATACGCCAATTTGCCATGCCGAGCAATTACAGAGGGAAGAGAATCCTTGTCGCGTGTCTATGAATGTGATTAGCCACGTGGTCCAAACTTTTTGAGTATAAATGGTACATGACTCAAACCACTTGACATATTATATACATGCATGCATGCATATACATACATACATATATACACACACACACACATACACACACATACACACACAAGGGGTTAATGGAGGCAGATTTGGGACCTGTGCTTTGGAATTTTATATCTCTTTGTTCGCAAGAAAAATTTTGGACAAAGAATTAATGAGGCAAATTTGGGATTCAAATAAAAGTTGATGATTTTTTAATAAGACAAAAATAAGTTTAGAATAAAATTGAGACTAAACCTAAAATTAGAGGTTTTTTAGGATATTTGGCCAACTTTCATGGGGGCGTCCACTCAGTCCTTCTCTCGCATACGAATAAGTACTGGTCGTCATATTCGAATGCTTCATGTCACATACAATACGTGGACCTAAAGTCCTATATAAATAATAATCAGTTCCTTTAAGTGCAGCCCATTAGAGAATGCGACGACGCCCATATTTAAATATCCTACTTTTTCCGCGGAATAAAATATCGCTGAGCTATTTTAATATTTTCGGCATTTCAAAAGTCATTTAATGTGCGAAAGGGGAAGGCGTTAAAATAATATATTTTTCTGCGACGTTTTTCCTTCGAACCATTTATATCTCGATACTAAATCTAAACAATTTTGATGCAGATTCCGTAATAGACATGTTACTATTAGTGACTATAAATTATTATTATTCCCATGGTTTCAAACTACCCACGCCCCCCCGGGGAGAATATTGAGATATAATATTGCCCGTTATAGTGTTTAGGTGAGCAAAAGAAAATTTTGTTTTTCTTTTTCCTTTTAATAGTTCCACCAATCTCCTTCCATATATGCGGGCGACATCCCCCGCACGGTTCCATTAAGCTATTCCAGCGCTCACATCACAACAACAGCGGTACTAATCATATTCATGGTTCAGCTATTATTGATTGCATCATACCTAAGAAGGATAAAGACTTTGGCTCTATTTATTTCGCAAAAAATGAATAATTCTGAAAATATTTTCCTAAATATGATCGCTTGTATCGCTTGAAATAATTAACAAATGAAAAATATTCTCATTATCATTAATAAATTTATGTCTAAATATTTTCCACAAACAATGAAAAAATTCATTCATTCATTTTTATCAGTGATATAAGTAATCGTGTTCAAGAATATGTTTTCCAAATTATTTACTTTTTGCAAAACAAATGGAGCTTTATATATTGAGCAATGCGCTCTTACTTTTGCTCTTTTAGCCAAAAGGAAATCAAAACATGGTGTGCTCCCACCTTTATTTTTTTCTACCTATGCGGATAAAGGATAAATCTATTAAAGATAATATCAATTGGAACCAATTATGGTAAATCAGCTATATGCACTATCGGAATAGATATATGCATTACTAAGGGAGATATGGAGAATCCCGTAATTATTTCTGAAAAAAAAAAAAAGATAAGAATATGCAAGGGAGAATTACATTATAAAAAATTTATTAAGACTACATTCGTTTTGTGGAAAATATGGTGTTTCTAGAAAATGTTTTCCAGAAAGTCGTTTTCCATAAAAATAAAAATATTTTTCAGTGTTCGGCCAAAATTTAAAAATGAACCTGGAAAATAATTTCCATTGTTTGGTATGGAAAATCCAATTTCATTTTCCTCTGTACACTCCTTTAAATATTTTAATATAATTTTTATTTTTAAAAATTCAAATTTTAAATTTTTTTAATTTTTATTTTCTTTCTACTTTTTTTCTTCTTTTTATTTTTTATTTTTTCCATCTTCTTCTTCTTCTTCTTTCGCCAGTCGCTGGCCAGATAGCCAACAATTAGCCAAAGGTGAGCTCAAGCTTTGCTCAAGACCAATGTCGATAAGCCTCAAGCTCGCTTGTGGCCTATCACTAGCCATTGCCAAAAGTGAAAGGAAAAAGAGAAAAAATAATTAAAAATTCAATTTCTAAAAAAGAAAAAGAGGGCTGGTAGGATATGATATAAGAGAGAGTAAGTGAGGAAAATGTTTTCCCCTATTTTAGAAGACCTTTTTCCAATAATGGAAAAAAATTTCTCCAACCAATTCATTTTCCATGAAACAAATCTCTGAGAATCTAGAAAAAATTTCATGGAAGTTGTTTTTCATGACATGAACAAAGCCTAAGGCTTGGCAACCAATATGTTGTCGGAAATAATTTCTGCTCCGAAATGATTTTTTTTGTTTTGTTCCCTAGAAGAGTTTTCAAGCATTTTGAAGATTTTGTAACTATCCAAAATTTCTATTTCTGGAATAGAAATCCTTTTGACCGTTCAAATTCTTTGGTGACTTGAAATTTCTTTTAATTTTTCAGTAATTTTTTTACATTTTTCTCTCTTTTTTTCTTTTTCTTTTCTTTTTTTCCTTATGAGGAAGAAGAAGTAGAAAAGAAAATGAAAAAAAAAAAAAAAAAAAAAAGAAAATGATTTGGGCTTGATTCTAGAGTTGTTTGTGGAAAAAAAAAAAAAGAAATAATTTTTTTTAACTTTTTGATTTTGTTCTAAATCTACTTCTAAGAATAAAAAAATTACCAAATGGATTTCTGTTCTTTTTCTGTTCTAAAAACAAAATAACAGAATCAAGTACCATTTAGCAAGTTACTAAATAGGCTCTATTTGCCATAGAGTCCAACTCTTCCTAGTCCTAGAAACTCTTGATTAAAATAATAGCCCCTGGGTGATTAATATATTTAAAAAAAAAAAAGAAAAAAGAAAAAGAATCCTTGATTCAGTAGTCGTCTCCCATGTTAAAAAAACATATGAGAATCTCAAGAAAATGTGGTATACGAGTTCGAGTCAGCATGGAGCCTCAATGGACAATTTTGGCATTGTCCAAACTATAGTTTATACTAATAACAATCTTGTCGATAGACTTGTCAAAATTAGTCATAAACCCATTTTTTAACTAAATGATAAAACCTTAAAAATATACGGATGTTAAATGGGTTCACTATGACTCAAGTCACCTTTGTAACTCTCTCTTCACCATTTATGAGGAAATAATAAAGTCCAAAGAAGTCTATGTGGGCTCAAAAGATGAGCTTGACTTTACCCATATTAAAAATATCAAGAAGGCTTCTTCTTTTTTCCTTATTATCTTTTATTTATATTAATCTTGTAAGTTTTGTCTATTAGTTATCGGGGGTATGCCTCTCATTGGTTGCATTTAGTGTTGTTATTTTCATATAATCTTCTAATCTTAGTTCTATTTGTCATTGCAATCCATGGTCAGCATAAATCATCTTCGCCAATATATTGCATTCCATTTAATTAAAATTAAAATTCCTCCACATTATTTGTTGCTGAAATTTTATAAATTCACTACTAAGTACCTCTCTTTATTTTCCATTGTGATCAATACAAAAATTGAAATCTCTGGGGACGAGCCTCAACTCCAATGACATTCTACGGACCTTTAATTGTTTGCAGTTGATAAATATAACAGCCATGTTGGACTGTTGAGGGGCCTCCAACTAATCCTCGCCCTTTTGCTCGAGTCGCCCACGTCCCATGAATTCTAATCTTGTGTCGGCAAAAGACATCAAAATCTGCTTTGGCGTGAGCTTGTGAGAACTCCGAATTCTATGTTGATTTGAATATTTGAAGTATTAATCACCCCAAAGTGACAAACAGATAAAACAACCAAATATAACCACAGTTATCACTTTATCACTTTGGCTTGTGATTCCTTCTTGTGTTCCAGGCAAATCTTATTCTTTTCCCGTTCGTTTAGTTTATCTGTCTGTCGTAGACAATCTGAAGAGGGCAAGAACATGCTGCTTTTGAAATTCTTTGAATCTTAATTCGACGACCTTATAACTACTGATGGGTGAAGTTATAGGACGGACGTGCCCACGTGTCTTCATGATCCAAGCCATGCAAACATGCTGTTTCATGGACCATATCGAAGATTTTGAGTTGCTTAATTGGATCTGCACACACCTAAGTAACGGCACGCATTTGGTCGGCTGTGAAATCAAGGGAAAAAAGAACGAACTGTTCAAGATGAGTCTACTCCTATGTGCTTACCACTATCGATCACTATAAATCACTCGCGATTTGTTGTGTCTATGTCATGTTGATACTGCTTCCGATTGAAAAGAAGAAAGAGAGACTAGAAGCATGGTAGTTTAAAAACATAAAAACTTTGAAGCAGCATAAAAGTACATCAGATTGCTCAGCAAGCCATATAGCAGAAAACATCAGATAGTTAAAGTGATATAGCAGAAAACATCAGATAGTTAAAGTGAACCATCCTCCGGAGAAGCAAGCTCATCATATACTGCACTCACGCTATAACCTCACATGAGATTGTGGTTTCGATCTGGTCTTCCATCCGAGCTTCCCAGGAACGTCACATGAAAAGATAAGAATAATTTCTGAACACGCCCATCCCGTCCATCCGAGCTTCTCATGAACGCCGCATGGAACGATAAGAAGAAATTCTGAACACGTCCAGCCGAGCAGCCCAGGAAAGCCGCATGGAAAGGTAGGAAGAGAATCAGACATAAGCAGAAGGCGGTTCCCTTTGCTGCGTGCATCGTTGGTAGCTAGGGAAAATCAAAGAAAGTGGCGGTTCATTGAGTAGAGGACTGGCCGGTAACGAGGAAGTGATTTGTATCAGGCGCGTTAATCATGAGTTGTCCTAATTTATAGGAGAATCGGACCGTTTCTTTATTATTTAGATGAGCACATAAACCAACGGAGCATTTAATCGTGGCCATCATCAGAAAGTTATTAACTTACTAGGATTAGTTTCCTTTTGAATAAATATAAAGTTCAATTGTTAGCCAGTCACCAGCCTATGATGGCTTTTGTCCGTTTAGGTGGCAATCATCTACGATAATTTTCACCACCCAAAGATATTCATCTACAGGCTTATTGGGCTTAACAAGACTAAACACCCTGTCCTCGCCTCTCATCACCATCTTTCTCCCTTTGCTCGTTCCGTAGGTCGCGGCACGGGATCGGCACCAAGCCACCTGTCACCACTGCCGCGACATGCAAGGCCGCCACAAATGAAACCCTACCTCTCTCTCTCTCTCTCTCTCTCTCTCTCTCTCTCTCTCTCTCTCTCTCTCTCTCATGCACTTGGCACAAACAACTCATGGATGCTGTTGGCATTGTCATTAATGAGCAGATCAGAGGGAGAGAGACGCACACATACATATGGCATACACACGTCATAGATATTGTTTGAAATATCCCGCGTGGATTGACTATAGAATTTATATGCATTTTATACACATATGATGTCCTTCCATTAGGGTGATCGGTTATTTGTCCGATCTAGTCCTAATCCGAAATCAGGAATCGAATCAAAGGGACCAATTTCCATTTTCCAAAATCGGAGACTGGACTGCACCAACCGACATGATCCGGTCCAATGGAACTGGTTGAGTTCAAATAAGAGAATACCTTGAACTTTATGAGAGATGAAGGTGGCCTATAGAAAGTGAAAGATCGAAATAGTAGAGAAGACGTGCATGAAAGATTTTAAAAAAAAAAAATCGGTTCGAGGGCTCCGATTTCCTCCTTTGGCACTCTAGGAAATCGGACCCAACCATCTAGTTCGGTTTGATCCGGGTGTTTCATGGTTTAGTCAGTCCATCTGACTCACTCATACCCTTCACCTATCAACTTAAGCTTGTTAGGTTGGATTGTCAAATATGGTATCAAAATCTGTTTTATTCTAGTTTATTTCATGCATGTGTCCACACCATTCATCAAATTGTCACATCCACCTAAGCGTTTCAAAGATGTTTTCTTCAAACTCCAATTGACTTCTTTCACGTTAAGGGAACGTTAGAATTATATACATATATATAGGAGATTTTGTACATATTCCTTAATTTCGCATATCTCTTAGAATTATGCATTATCTTCTTTTGATTGTGGATATTTTTAATTGACCCTATTTGATTGTCATTGATATTGTAATTTTTTGTCACTTTACTGATAAGCCTATAGATATATTAATGTATTCTTTTTCTATTTCACAATTCTCTTTTTCACTTGATACGGATCCGATATGATGACAGCTCAACAATAGTTTCCGGGTTCAATTGAGAACGGTTTCTAATCTGAGATAGAGAGAGAGCTATCCTTGTACGAGCTACCTAACTCCAATCAATCTAACTTTAAGTGCTAAACTGTAAATTGACGAACAAATATTTGTTTTACGTGATTAATTGGATTTTGTAACAATCAATTATACAATTCCGCACTTAGAGATAGACTACCGAAGTTAGGTATCTCCTACTAGGGTAGGATCACCTATGAGATTCTTTTTAACTGTATAGGCCCTTCTCTCTCTCTCTCTCGATAAAATACTAGGTACACGCATACACGACCAAGTTTTAAAAGAAAGGAATATAAGAAGCAAAGAAAAATCACATACGGCAGATCTCTCAAGGATTTGCTGTTTTCCCTGGCAATCTCTTTCGTTCCCTTCCCTAATGAGACGGAAAGGTTTCATTGACCACATGAGAATGTCCACGGGGTCCCTGTCCACAATATAATACATCCTTAACCTTATTTACCTTTTTTATGCAACTGGCATCCTTTGGAGACTCATAAAGAAATTGAGAAAAGCAACGGGGAATTGAACAAGAGTGCTTTGGCTGGCGATCACCGATTCTCGATGTTGGAGAATCTCAAAAAGATATTCCGGTGGACTGATAATTCAACTCTTCACCACGTCAACTCCAGTAGGGACCATGCATGTGACATTTTATGTGAAGGATCTCTTTCCTATCGTGTGAAAAAAATGGTAGAAAGAGTTTTTATACTCTACTTTTTATGCAACTCGACTCTGCTTACTTTAAACATGGATAATTAAGTTTCTTAAAGTTAATTAATCATCGAGATCAATAGTGTTAAAAGTGACTTGAATAGAAAAAAGATTGCAAACCTACATACCATATGGAAATCATAGCAAGCACCACAAACCCAACGGATTGATATTATCCACTGTTTAATTAGCGGTAATTCGCAATTTTGAACTTGCTATCCTTGCTTTTTATAATACACTTTAGTTTTTGGTAAAATGTATCATGTTATCATGTAACGTAGTAATTCTCTATCCAACTTTGCGCTCACTAATTAAATAATGTTGGGACGCAAACACAGTCGTCAAATAAATGACTAGCGGAATCACATGATAGAGAATCAAGTTAGCGGATCACAACAGAAGTTCATGCACTCCCAACTTTAATAGTCCATAATCTTTTAATTGAATGGAGACATGTGAATAAAAAGACACAACTTATCACTCAGGGAACTGTTTTAACAGTATTTTGACTATAAAATCTAATTTTGACCTATTTATTTCTCTCAAGTAAAATATGCTTATCGTTTTGTTTCGGTGTATATATTCCTTGATTCCATATATAGTCCTTATTGTTAAGTTTTGTTCCTTTCAACACACACATGTATGGGTGCATTTTATTTTTTGTAGAATAACTATTTCTCTCTGCACTCAACTAAAAAGTTTGAGATTTTCACTTCTTTTCCACTCTAGGGAGTATATATAACCGTGCCTCGTGGTCCTAAGTTTGCGCATTGACGGTGGGATTGAAGAAGCCCGTAGTGGGTGTCCGCCATGCGAAACCCTAGCGACAGAGCTTTGATGCTCCTTGTCGCATTCACCCAACCAAGGAGAACAGCAGAAAAAAAATAATCCACATGATCGAAAGATACGTGACTTTTGCGATTGTTTCCACAAGGTACAAGTTAGAATCCACCTCCATTCCCTTTTTGTCGGTCAATTGGAACTATCATAATGTTGATTGAGAAAGGGAGGGTGCCCAGTTTAGGAAGGTTTATAATATGATTAAAGGGGGGAGCATCCAGGGGAATATCCATGAACTACCTGGCCAGTTATGTAGGCCAAAGGTGGTAGTCAATGGTGTTTTCATCAATGAGGGCTGTCCTCGATAGTCTTCCAGTGGAGCACCCAGTAGAACTGCATTCTTTATTTTTACTTGTCAATGCCCGCAAGCCTCACTCCCCCTCGTTGAAAGTGAATATTTTTATTCCTCTCTACCAGGGATTACCAACAATTTTACACTAAAGACATGCTAAACGTTGGCAACACCTCTCTTCAAATCATCCCTACACCAAGTGTTCCTGAAGGATCATTGAATGTGTGATTGGAACTATCATGATGTTGATTGAGAAAGAGAAGGTGCCCGGCTTAGGTAGGTTTATAATATGATTAAAGGGGGGAGCCTCCAAAAGTTAGCTCAGATGTATTGCTTAAAATTACAATGTCCTTAAAATTTATGAATATTATTGGCCACAACTTTTAATGTTGCTCTTGGCGGTGGCACAATTGATGGTTTGATCTTCATTAAAATATGTCGCTATTAAAGAGTAAAAATATGAAGGGTTTTGGATTCTTTCTTCTTTTCTTGTGGCAAGGGTTACACCTAGCATAAATTAATCAAGAAAATACTAGGGCAACTAGGGTAGCCACCTCAGCAATACACAGTCCATTCCACGAACAACATGTATCCCTCGCGGGCCCACTTTTAAGAAAAGCTACAAGTGCCTTACTTTTCCTCTGGTTTTTCTCTCTTCTTCACAACTCTTCCTTCCTCACCATTTCTTCCTTTTCTTTTTGCCTTGTGTAGCCATGGACGATGCTCGATTGCAGTGGCCGGCCATGTACAAAACTGCTCACGAGCATGCCGACTTTCATCCATGGCCATCATCAGCATCGTTCGAGCATGCTATCGATCCCTGGGTATCCATCTTTCCCATTTAGCCATGCACAACGCTCACAACTAGCCATGGATGACTAGCTCACAAGTGACATCGATGCTCATCATAAGTTGTCCACCGCCCCCCGAAACCTCGCCAAATCCAACAACTGTCGCCTCCCAAAACCTTGCCAAATTCAATGAAGGCCACCCTCACCCTAGCAATGAGAGTCCAGCCCTCGCCAAATCCAACTAAAGCGACCTTCGCCGGCCCTCACTTGTGGCCAATTGTGATCATAGGCCAAAGGAAGAAGCCAAAAGAAAAAACAAAGACAGAGAAAGAAACGTTGAAGAAGAGAGAGAGACGAAGAAGAGAAGGGGACTCACAACTTTTCTTAAAAGTGGACCCACGAGCGACATTTGTGGCTCACAAAATGAACCAGTGCATGGTCCGAGTGGGTGGTTCCCAACCTAGAACTGGGAACTGCCCGCTAAGAATCGGTTCCGAAAAATTGGAACCGGACCGCCGGTCCGATCTGGTTCCCGAGTGGATCCATAGAACCGGTCCAACCTCCATGCCTTCCCCTTTTTGCCCTCCTCACATCTACTTTTTTCTGGCTCTCCCGACAATGGTAGCTTTATTCTCCTCAAGTACTAGCGCCATGGTGACGGTAGTCGCAACCCTCATGCTGCTTCCGTCCCGATCACCACCACCATCTTTGCCACTGCCTCCACCTTCGCTGTCTCCCGCTCCTCCCTCGAGACCGACAATGAGGAGGTAACAGGGACGATGAGCCATTCCAAGACCTGGAGTTCGCCCTTGTTGACACCTAAATTTTGATTAGGTTACTAATTAGGCCTTATTTTCTTTTATTTTTCCTTTTTTAGATAATAAAAAATAATAAATAACAAAAACAACAAAAAATAAAAATAAAAACAAGAAAAACAAAAAAGAACCAGCCCATCGGGGCTGGGCCTTCGCACCCAGCCTCCTCTTCTTCTTCTTTTCCATGCAGGCCCAGGGCCCAGCCTTTTTCCCCCAAAGCCTGGCCCCCTTCTCCTCTTCTTCTTCCTTCTTCTCCCTTCTTCCCCCTACACCTCTGCAACTCACGCACTCGAAGACAACCTACGGCCGAGGAGGGTAGGCCGACGTTAGCCGAAGATGACAGATCTCAGGCGCCATTAATGGCTGCCTTCAATGCCGAGCACGCTTCGCTAGATAAGCCTGGATGAGACGCCAGTTCAGCCCGTGGAGGCCGTTCGGTGCGCGAAGACCGGCTGTCGAAGCTTCGTCGACCAGCCACCCCCCTCGCCTATAAATAGCAGGCCACATGCTTCGTGGAGAGGCACGGCGAACTCGGAGATTTTCCCTTGAGAGACTTCAGGGGAGAATCAAAGAGCGAGCACGCGAGAGATTGGGTCGCGAAGCTCGAATGACCTCCCTCCGAGAGACTTCAGGGGAGGCCGGCAGCAAGCGAGCCCGAGGGGGAGAGATCCGAGCGGGTGGAGGCTAAGCGAGAGAGGAATCGGAGGGCGAAAAGCCAGATCTAGAAGCTAACGAACCGCCATAGCTGCCCCATCGTCGTCACACACACCTGCACCCCCCCAGATCCGCTGCTGCTTCGGAGCTCAAAGAACCGCCGTGACTCAGAGCCCTCGTCGCGCATTTCCCCCTATGCTGGGTCGTCGCCATTTCCCGCGCCGCTGCGCCATACCCTCTCCACAAGCAAGTATCAACCCCTCTTGCCCATCGTCGTTTCCGCTCACCACCCCTCACCGTCCCTGTCTACCGCGTCGTTGTCGTCGCCCCCCCGTCCATGAAGCCCTAATCCCCAGTCCCGACCGGCCAAATAGATCTCGGTTGTTGTTGAGTCATGCTCTCCAGTCCGACGAACGACCGGCCACCGCCGTCCTCTGCGTCGCTGTCATCATCGACGCGAGCCGCCGCCCTAGCCCCTCCATCAGCGCCGCGAGTTGAGAGAGGAGAGAGAGAGAGGGAGTCGCAAAGCTGGGTGGAATCGGGTCGGGTGGATGACCCGGTTCCCCTAGGGTTTTAGTCGCTCGGGCCGGGACTAGCCTGGTTTGTAAACCGAGCGAGTATTTTCGTGGGCCTGGGTCAGCTAGGCCCGTTTGTGCACGGGCTTGTTTTACGCGGAAGGGCCCAATTTTGTTGTGGGCTTGGGCCCCTTCGCTAAAAAAAAAAAAAAACAAAACAAAAAAAACAGAAAAATCCCGTGGGCCGCGTTGCGGGCTGTCCGGGTCTCGCGGGTCGCAAACCGGGTCGGTCCCAACCCGGAACCCGGCCGGTTCGTTTTTATATCATTATAATAATAAATATAATATTTTAATTACAAAAAAAAATCAAAAAAAATATTTTATTTTCCCAAAAATACAAAAAAATTAAAAAAATCCCTTTTATGTCAAAAAATGAGAAAAGACCCAAAAAATATTTTTCCTCCACAAATGCATGAAAAATCCCTCAAAAATCCAAAAAGCCTTAGGGTTTAAATAAGATTAGGTACCGAAAGGGCATTAGTGATAAACTAGTGTAATCAAGTCCCCGATCATAATTTCTCTGGTTACGCAAGAGCAAGTATTTATTCCGATACTTCGCTTGGATTTCTAATCTACCCACCCCAAACCGATTAGTGGCGACTCCATTTTAAAATTGACTTACAGGTTAAAAATTTGAACCATTAAGTCGCGAATTGGTGGACTTTGGAGAATTCGGGCTAAAAGAGACAGTAGCCGAACCATTAGCCTCCGCAAGGCGCCCGCCCCTGATCGGGCGTCGAGAAAAAAAAGAGGTTGCGACAGCCCTTGTCCCCAAAAATGAGGACAATGGGGGGAGACCTGAGGAGGGGGAGGAGGAAGAGGGGAGATAGAAGTGGGACGAGCCCAACAACGAAGAGGACAATAGTGATAGTGAATGCGGAGGTGGTGACAAGGATGGCGACGACATGGAGAGAGAGTTCAAGTTCAAGGTGAGGAGAGAGAATCAACTCACTATTTCGCCGAGTTTGGACTGGGACTTGAAGGGAGATGAATAAATCTGGAGGTGAATTAGAGAGGAAGAGGGAGCTTGGGGAGATTTTGAACTAAGAGATACGAGATGGAGTAGGAGAGTAGTAAATTGAGACAAGATGGTGATTTGGAGTCCTAAATTTTAAATTTGCTAATTTCGAATTTTTTTTTAAATATTAAAAATTAATATATTATTATAATAAAACCGGTCCGGTTCAAGTTGGCGAATGGGCGGATCCGCCCATGGGACCGAGAATCGGACCGATACCCACTAGTTCCCATAAATTGGAACCGGGAACCGGACCGGTTCCCTTAAGAACCACCGGTTCCGGGCTGTTCCGGTCCAGTTCCAGGCGGTCTAGGTGGGTCCCGATTCTTTTGCACACCCCTAGTATATAGCCACCTCTACTACACTCAATATTGTCTTTAGATTAATCAATGACATCGCTGAGGAAGTGACGTTATCAAACCAAGTCAACAGCCACCTGTGGATGAACCACTTGTTTAGGAGAGAGCTCTACTCGTGATGGGAAGTGGTCACATGTGATGGTACAAGAATTGCAACATTTGGTTTTATTAAAAACACCACAAAAAATATGTCTTGTTAAAAGTACTGATGGTGTTACCCACCCAAGCGTTCATATGTTTTGCAGAAAATAATTTTTTGAAGAATATTTTCATTTGTTGACGTTTGATTCATTTAGGATACATGTATGATAAAGTTTTTTTTCTCATGAATAATTTTTGTTCAAAAATAATTATTTTTTATTTATATTCCCTGGACAAGTTTTTTAGCAAAAAAACGTATTTAGTAACTTCACAAAAATTTTATTATTGGAATAAAATGTGTTTGGTACAACCCTTAAATTTTTTTTATAACTTGGAATTTCTTTTAATTTTTTTATTAATTTTATTACATTTTTCTCTTTTTTACTTTCTTTTTTTTTTTTTTTTTTTTTTTTTTCTTGTTCCTCTACCGGCGAGCTTCACGGTGGTTGGGGAAGCTCGACCTCACACAGCCAAGGTGAGGCTCCAGTGACCAGCTTGAGGAACAAGAGAGGAGGAAGAGAAAAGGAAAGAGGGAAAAGAGGGAAAAAAAAAATTGTTTGAGCTTGATTTTTGAGTTGTTCTGGGGACAAAATAATAATTTTTCTACTTCTTGATTATGTTCCAAATCTATTGTCGAAAAAAAAAACATACAACAACATCTATTTCGAGGAATAAAAAACAAAAAAGTAGAGATATAGAGGCATTGTCAAATGCGCCCTTAGAAAAATAAGTCAACAAAAATTGATTTCCTAATCAATGAACAAGATTTTCCTACCAAAACTTAAATATGGGATAATGATTTCCCCTTTGAAAGATTTAAAAATTTTCCAAAATATTTTCCTATTCTTTGGGTCCTTTTTTTTTTTTTTTTTTTTTTTTTTTTTTTGGTCTGTCTTTGGATCCTTGATTAATGAAACTTTTTGTCTTATAATTTTTTTAAACAATTGATATTTTAAATTTTTATTTTTTCTAAATCGAATTTATTTCTTTTCTTTCTTTTTATTTTATTCTCTTTTTTTTTCTTATCTTATCTTTTATTTCTTTTTTTTTCTCCTCCTTCTTCCGCCGACCATGTGCCTTAGTGACGGTTGGCAGCCTGGTGAGCTTGAGGCTGCTAATCCAAGTGAACTTCTGCTTGTTTATCAAGGCCACTGAGCTAGAGGCTCGCCAAATCCAAGCAAGCTTGTGGCTTGGCCAAGGCCAGCAAGCTTCAACTCGCTTGTGGCCATCGCTAATCAATCGCAACAAAGGAAGTCAAAAAAGAAAAGCAAAGAAATAAAAAAAAAAATAAAATTAAAAAAATAATTAGAAATTCAATTTAAAAAATAAAAATAAAATAAAAAGAGAAAAAAAGCAAATAATTGAAAATTCAATTTTAAAAAAATAAAAATTATTTAAAATTCAAAAAAAATTGCTTGAAATAAAGTCATGTGATTGAAATCATTTTCCAATAAGGTCTAAACATCCAAAAATATTTTCAATCATATATCACCAATTAAAAAACCAATCGTATTCCTAAAAAAGACTGTTCAATAAAGTCTTTTCCTTTATTATTGAGTTTTTCGCGAAATAAATGGGCCTTAAGAGAATATATTAAAGCAAAGCCCCCAAGGCTTGTCTCTAGAGCGTTGGAGGGGCTATCCTCACCTCTGAAATTAATTTTCTGTCTCCATCCTCAACCCATCCATAATTCAGGGGTCAAATAAATTAAACAGCTCAAAACTATGAGTTTTCATCTACAAACAACTAGAGCTTGATCTATCCAACAATCAAACCAAAGTAGAGGATCTATAATCTACGTTGAAGGCCAAAACCCTAATTTGAGAACTACTCAATTAGCATAACATGAAAAGATTTAAGAGCAAAATTCAAAGGTGTAGGACTAGATTAGCCAAAGTGCAATAGATTTAGGATTTTTTAGAGAATTTTTCCCTAAATTCATGCACCCCCAACTTTAATAATCCATAAACATTTAATTGAATGGAGATATGTAAATAAAAAGACACCGACGCGTATTGCTTGGGGAAGTCTTCATTGAAAAAAATAAATTACTTATTGGAGGAAAAATACGCAATATTGTTTATTGTAATTATAAAATTAATAATTCTAAAAAAGCGATAACAAAAAATAAATAACAACTAAGTCTAGTGACAATTTTGGTGATTGATCGGATATACAACGGTCCACTTCTCCTTGTCACCTTCACCCAACCAAAGAGAAAAGCAGGAAAAACAGTGCAGATACATAATATTTGCTTGTCCACGAGGTGCCAATTAGAACCCACCTCGATTCCCTTACGTAGGTCGTTACGTCAATGGACTGGGATGTTATGATGTCTAGGGTTTTGGATTTCTGCTTCTTTTTTGTGGCAAATTCGGGTTAGATCACTTAGACATAGTTAAACCTAGATTACACAAACCAACTTAAATACTGAGAAAGCGACGTTAGTGGATCAAAGGCTTAGTGGCATTACTTCCGCCTTACAAAGGTAAGAGTCCTAAAAAAAATTAATAATAATTTCTCTCCTCATGAAATTAGCTAGGAAACGACGCGAGTCTCAGTCAGCATAGAGCCTCGCTGGATAATCTTGATTCGCCCCCATACAATGCAACGCCACTTTTCTTTCGACCATCCTACTGAGTCATCCAAAGGCCGCTTTCTATGGCCTTTGGAAGAGATTGATAAAACCGGGGCCATGACCGGGTCACTCTGTCTTCATTCTATATTTGAAGATGTAGCCATATGGAAATTTGAAGTCACCTTTTCTTTTTTTAGGTAAATAATTTAAAGTTACTTAGGCGACGAGAGTTGGCAAAAGGTAATTAGTTGGAGAGATTAAGGTAGTTAAAGTCCACCCAACAATATCATGATGTGACAGGTACTGTTGACCTTTTCAGATCTTGAAATGCTTTTATTATAAATAAATAAAATAAAGAAAATGAAAGAAAATAGGTTTTCAACTTTGCCGCTGGCATACGATTTCAGCCAAGTTGTGTTCGATCTTAATTGGGCTTTGATGGGTTAGTGGTCTAGTCCGATCAGTTCACCTGAAGATCTTATAAAATATGCTGGGAAATTCATTGAATAAGTTTTAAATTTATTATATAACAGTCAATTGATTATAAATTTTTCAATTGAATCGAAATAGTATTTTGATCAATTTTGATAAAAAAAAAAAAAAAAATCACTGACATAAACAGCTGCCATTCTACATAGCATAACCAACGTTGACGTAACTAAGTTTTCTAATTTTTTATAATTTTTTTACTTTTTCATGTTAATTCTTTTTTTTTTTTTTTGTTATTATTATTTCTCCCTATACATCGCTAGGCTTTGGCAATGGCTAGTGGAGGTCACAAACCACTAGCAAGGACCAGGACACCCTTTTTGACGCCCGACAATAGGTGGAGGGAAATATGGGGAATAAAAGAAAGAGGAAAAAAAGAAGAGGAAAAAGGATAAAATCAGAAAATTTTAATATTATATATGAAAAAATCATCCACATCAATAACAGTCATGCCAAGTTGAATGGTCAGCACTAACTAGATTGCTACGTTAGCCACTTTTAATCAAAGTTAGCTGGAAAAACTATTTTGACAATTTGTTAAAAGGTTTATAACTATATTAACAAATCGTCGAATGGTTTAGGACTAAAGTTAACATAACTGAAAAGTTTAAAATTGAACTAACCGATTTATGATAGGTTTAGAATTCTTTGAATGATTATCCCAAAATATGTATAAACAATGGAAAGGGTATGCGCTCGAGTTCTCAAATTACTTGTCTGAATTCAAACGCACTAAATTCAAATCTATCAGCTCGGACAAGAAATTTTCAGATACCCAATTACACAAAGCAACTCCCGACATGACAAGATCATATGTGCATAACTAGCCTTTACTCAAAACCCTACTATGAGTAAAATAAAATGCGTCTTATTGTAACTAATTAAGAAAAAACTAGCGAAAGTGTTTTCTAATGGTTTTCTAGTTTCCATTACAATTTAAGCTGAAAGATGAAAGGTTTGTCGAAAACTGAAAGAAGATCCTTACTGATTAAAATGCTCTAAGGTGGACATTTTAAAAAGGCGAAGAGCCCAAAAAGCCGATTGACAGATGGACCTTATTGCTCCAAGAACGAGTTTTTTCGAGCAAGCGTTATTTATCTTGGAATCATTGTATTGAAAGTTATAAAATTTATCATAAAAGTACAATTAAGACTTAAAACTTACAAAAATCGCAATCACATTCTAAAACTTGTCAAATTAGTGCAATCGAATCATTAGTTAATTCCATCCAACTTGATTGATAGAAAATGCTAATGTGACTTTTTATTATTTTATCTGTCCTATGTGACATGACATAGCTAAAACGACATCATTATAATCCAAATTAGAATTTTAACACTAATTTTATTTAAATAAAAATAAATAAATAAATAAATAAAAGGAAAACGGGGTGGAGCACCATCACTAAGAAGGGCCCACAAGGGTAAGGGTGGTTGGTGGGGGTTTCAAGCCCTGGCCAATGGCCGATGACCCTTGTCCGATCTTAGTTCCGTGACCCTTGATGGCCAAAATTAAGGGGAAAAGAAAGAAAATAACAATAAATAAATAAATAAAAAGAAGAATAAAAGAATAAAATTTATTTAAAAATTTAAAAAATATTATTAAAAATTGTCAACATATCACTATATTATTCATTTAAGGTACATGAATTACCCAATCACATTTTATACATTTTACAAGTGATTGAAAGGTCATTTCCTTAGAACTCATCTCTAGTCGTGTGATCTTTCGCGAACAGTTATTCAAAAAAATAAAAACCCTGGGATCCTGGACTCAAACAATCTTAGTTTAAGCCCTTAGTTTAAGCCCTCTCGGCTCTAGTTACTTTGAAGACCTCCGCATGAGAGGCTTGAAGTGTAGAGGGAGCACTCACAGAGCAATTGGTTACCAATTCTCCTGTTCTGGATAGACCGGTTTTGATACACTATCAAACGTTTGGGAGAGACTGACAAGCTAATAAACTTTTCCTATGTGGACGTATATACAATTGGAGCCTCCCTTAGAAAGTCTCTTAACTCCTTTTTGACCATGTTGCATCCACTTACACAGCTTGCGGCAGCCACATTAACAGGGAGGAAGTTGGGATTCATTCACTCCGTCAAAAGAAATCGCTCGCGATTATCAAGTAATCGATCGCTTACATGAAACTTGCTTCGCGTATGATCAAATAGCTTAAATCATCAATTCAATGTGTTGACATGAAACTTGTCAGTGGGGTTCGGATGGCAGATTGTCGAATAGAGATTGGTGGCATTAGGGTGCGACGCATTGGCTGAGAACGTATCTTTGCACGCCCGTGGACTAAGAAATACTATCAGAACCCGATGCAAAAATAGCTCGTTCGGCCTTTTTTCCCACAGCAACAGGTTCTAGTTTTGCGAAAAGAGATCCACTTAGACATGGAGCGACAAGGACTACAACATAAATGTGTGTTAAACGATGAAAAGAGGTGACACAAAAACAGTCTTCCCAAGCAAAACCAATACATTAAAACACCTGTTCCCGAGCAAAAATGAAGGCAATATCCTAATTTAGGACTTCAACATATAAAGGGAAGGCGAGCAGACTTCTTAGAATCTAAGAACTTAGCCGGTTATATATTCTGGGACTTGTTAAGGATAACACCTTCGTATTTAACCTGGAACCACTTCATGGCGTCCTCCTTGGTGACCCTGTGCTGGATTCCAACACGGGACTTGCACCTCCGACGACGGCCAACTCTATAACCAGGTCGTTCCAGCACAACATAGAAGTCCATACCATAAATACCAGTCGAAGGGTCATACCTAGGAAAGGAGGAAACACGGATGTTCAGCAAGCAATGATGAAATAGATTATTATGGAAAGTTGTTGACAAAAAGCAACTGTTGGACCGGTAGTCCTGATGTAAAAGCAGCTACTGATGCTTTCCTTGGCATTTTATTTGAAGAAATTAGAGAGATAAATTAATGCTCGACCAAGTGAAACATGCAAATGTGCTCATCAGACCATATGAACTGACTGGCCACCGGCCAACTCAAATTTGACTGTTAAGTTAAGGCTAGTACAAGTACAACTCAGAAGATAGAAGCCTCATGCAAACTCTAATTTACTTTCTCATGTAATGTTGTGTTAAACTCCTTGAGTAAGTGCATGCTGAGATGGTAATAATTGCACACTATGAAGCGCTTCAGAGAATGATGAAGACGAAACTTTCCACGAATTCCTAATCGAAAATAGGTGGGTTGGATTGACTTACTTGATACCAAGATCAATGTGCTCCTGGATACCAAAACCGAAGCAACCGGTGTCACTGAAGTTCCTTCGCAGCAGCTCATATTCCTTAACCTTCAAACCACTCTCCAGAAGCTGCATTGCTTTTTCACCCCTGACAGTAACATAACATGCGATCTTCTCATTACGCCTGATTCCAAAAGAACGAACGGTGTACCTAGCTATAGTATAAAACATCAGATAACAGAAGATGTACATCAGATGACAGATGAATAGTCCACAAAATCAACAAAACAATAGATAAGGTCCCAATAAAGGACAAGTAGCATACTGCATTTAATGTGTACTAATTTCATATATGGCATGCATGCATTAACATGTGCATACAAGGAAAAGCATTGAAAATTTAGTTAATAATGTGCATTCACTCTCAAAAAACACAGTTGTCAGACAGCCACCTCTGAATCTTGAGTAACAGAGATGACACCAATAACATGTGTAACAAAGCAATCTGAAGGAGTTAGGACCGCCAACACAGTTCGAGTGGTCACCATTTCAGCACATGCATGCGCATCAGCTTTTTTCTAGGCTCTCAGGCAGTATCAAAGTCTTTCTGAATAAATTAACATCTATTATCAAGCCATATATTTATAATTATACCACATAGATATGCACCATCTATCAGGGACATCCACTGCATTACCACTGCTTGGGAAGCAATTCCAAATTCTCTACTTCAGAACCTAATAAGCTATCAACTCATCTTAAAGTCACGAGCAAAATCTCAACCTTCTCTCTCTTTCCAGCAAGTTTCAAAACCGAGAAGAAACTCGGGAACGCCATTCAGATCAAAGGACTCTTAACAAATGTTCTCGCCCAACTTTGAGCGAGTCCAAGTAAAAAAGACCCAACCTTTCCTAATTTATCAAGAGCATTTCAGTAGTTAGAAAAGCTGTCTTTATATGCGTCCCAAAGTCAGTATTCACCTCAAAATCCATTAATTGTTAACGGAGGACAGGCCAAGGAATATAAAAATCTAATGGACTCAGACTTCCTTAGTTCCTACAATCGACATCAGAGACACGAAAACAACCGACGGAGAACCGAATCCAAAGCGAACCGCGATAAAGGACCAACCTTTGGAGAAGACAGGGCTCTGGCCGCTGAGCTGCTCCAACACCTGAGCCCCCCATCAAGTGGCGAAACCGGAATCAGCAACGTACGAAATCAGGATACGATCTTAACCAAAACAGCTAACAGACAGACGGAGAAGATCGCTCCGATGCGCGCGAATGGAAACAGTTTTACCTTGGCGGCTCTGGTGAGGCGATCTCCGCTCTCGCCGACGGAGATGTTGAGGACGAGCTTCTGGACTTTGATTTCCCTCATGGGGTTCGACAGCTTCTTCTCCGCAGCCTGCTCGGATTCGGGCATTTTCGAGGAACGCAAAGGAAAGGCGGGAACTTGTTGAGTATCAGCCGGACATCCAGAAGGGAACGTGATGAACGCAAGGATTGAGAGGGAGAGGGGCTCACCATTGGAACGTCACACAGCGGCGGCGGCAGAAGCGAGGGGCGGCGGCGGCGGCGGCGGCGGCGGTGGGGAGGTGAGAGCGCTCGAGAGAAGGCCAAGAACCCTAGAGCTCGGCTCTTGCGGGGTTTTTAATGGAGGGGCTCTGGTGGGCTTCGACGCCGCTAAGCGGGCTGCGATGACCCATTTAGAGAGGCCCATCTCTTTGGCCCAAGAAAACTGGGTGATGATTTTCTTTGGATTAGCGCCCCTCGTAACCAACAAAGGGAGAGAGAGAGAGAGAGAGGGAGCGCAATTTAGTGAACTTTCCTAGGATCAAATCTCATTTTTAACTCAAAAGTACTATACACAACTCTATAAAATGGACAAGACAATTGACGGGAGGTTTTCATTTCCTACTACCGGTATGTATCAGTAACATATCGTAATTACATAAAGACCCGTCAAAATGGATCATATTTTAAACCCGTATTGATATATTGAGTTGTTATATGGATTGATTGTATTCAGTAAATGGATTTATAATGGTAAAATTCAAAATAATATGAGTGTTGAATGGATTAACAACTTATTTAGACTTAATTCGCCTCTACAACTCTTCTTGCGCTCACTCACTCTACTCTCAACTTAGTTTAGGTATGAGTTTTTGTATATTTGATTAAATATATAATTATTTCAGTAATATAGGTACAGTGTGAGTTATTAGATTTATATTGTATGAAAATTAGTCAAAATAGGTTGCATATGTCAATTTTGGATAGATCATTTTTTATCCTACCCAACCCACCTATTTAACAAATCTAGTTACAAATCCTTGAACTTATTTTATTTTCATCCTTTGCACTATGCTCTTAAATAATTAATCGATTATTTTATTCTTTAAGGATATAAAGTGTCAATAATGAAATGACTCAACTGCACAAATTAAGTGTGGATTTGGTTCAGTTTGCAAATAGGTTTTGAGCGTAATGCAAATGCAGAAAACCAAAGCCCTTTAAAGAAATATAAATTGTTTATGGTAAAAACTATTTACAGAGGGAATTCAGATTTAAGTAGTGTTTGACAAAAAAGAACTTTTGCAATGGGCTTTAATTGTATTTTTATATTTTTCTATTAGAAAAGAACTCAAATCATTCGCCAGCTATAACCATTTGTGAGCTAGATTTGGCGCCAACAACGATTAGTTCGAGTGACCTCTGATGAGAGTCACACAACCCAAGCAACAATCACCTCAGTTGCGCGAGACTCATTGGCCACTCACTGTCTTTTCGTCAACTAGATCGAGCCCAGTATGCCTTTTTAGCCTTGTCAGCGGGCCTTACACAAAGAAGATAAACAATTAGAAGGAGGAGCAAGATTGAAAAACTTAGAAATTGGTGAAGTTAGCTTGGAAGGAAAAAAAAAAATTAATTTCAGTTTCAACATTCCACAAATGTTACTCCACAGTGTTGAATGGGAGTAACATTGGACTTTCAGTATTTCCAAGGTTAGCATTTGGTTGAAAATTATTTTAAAATGCTTGTCAAATGCTCCAATATTTCTCTAAAAGATTAGAAAGGTGAAGCAAATATCCCATTATTTAAATGACCAAAAATATAATTATCACTAGGGTACTCTTCTCATGGGAAAAGAGATGTGGGAATTCGAATATCCACATTTATAGGGGATTTGGGTGAGGAAAATTTAACTAAATTTTGACTCTTACGGCTAGTAAGGAGGGGGTAGAACAAGAAGTAAAGTATAATTGAAAAAAAAAAGTGTAAAAAAAAGAGGTCTGCGGACCATCTAGAGAGAGAGTAATCCTCGGACACGCGCCCTTTCGGACAGCCCGCCGCGCAGCACAGTCAGCACACACAGCAACAAATCCACCAACCTGCGACCAAAAGAACTCCAAAATTCAATTTCGAAAAAATAAAAAGTAAAAAAGGAGCATCCGAACATATGAAAGACTGTCAAGAGAAACGTCAAGTGGCAAGATCACAAGACACGCACTTCGAGGCCATCAATAAAAATATAAAAACCTGAACTTTCATTGCGTGATCGATTCGCTGCCTCTCTCTCGAGCTCTCACCCCTCTCCTTCCATTTCCTCTCTCTCCGCCGCTCGACAGCTCATCCCCCTCTCCATGGCGGCGGCGGCGGTTCGCGCCGGCGTTTCCGGCCGGATCCTGGGCCGGGGCTCCGCGGTCGGGGCGAGATCCATGTCGTCGTGGTGGCGGAGCGTGGAGCCGGCGCCCAAGGACCCGATCCTCGGCGTCACCGAGGCCTTCCTCGCCGACCCCAGCCCCGACAAAGTGAACGTCGGCGTTGTAAGCAAAGCGCTCTCTCTCTCTCTCTCTCTCTCTCTCTAATGCTCCATCGTTTCTTGTTCTTGGGTTTTCCTTCGATGCCTCGTTCCGTTTGGTTCCTCTCATCGTGCTGGCTCGATCTTTTTTCTGGGGGTGATGGGATCAACTGGGATTGCTGATTCGAATGCACCTCCTGTTCTCGCATGTTTTTGAAGGCCGGGAGTGGAATACGATTCTTTTCTTGAAATTCGATTGCTTTCTTGTTCCGCAAATATGGAGAGGAAATGGTTCTTTTGTCGATCGATCGTGTTTTACTTTGGCTCTGCCCCAGTAGTTTAGTTAGTTGCTGGCACTGCGAAAGCAGGGCTTCGGCAGCCTGCTCTTTGGTGATTGATTTGGCTTTATTTCATTCGAAATCGTCGAGTGCTGGTGTTTCGGCTCCTAGGAGCTCAAAGTGCGTGCCGTGCCTCCATTTTTTTTTTTAATGTTTTCGTGCTATGCCCATTTGATTTGTATTGAATGGCATGACTGTGAAGGGTGCTTACCGCGATGATAATGGGAAGCCGGTTGTTCTTGAGTGCGTTAGAGAAGCAGAGCGGAGAATTGCTGGGAACCAGAACATGTGAGTTCGTCTATTTCCAGTCCTTGTATTATGGAACAAATTAATTTGGGTTCACTTTCGTTGTTGGACCATAGTCAAATTTTCAATTAATGTTGTCACTATGTGTGCTTATTTCTATGGTGAAAATGTGAAAGGGACATTTTCAGTATGTTGCAGAATTATTATGGTGGTCCATCAAACTCACCTTTACTTTCAGCCTCCACTGATCACCTTGATTCCTTTCCCATGGTCTTTATCCTTATTGTTGGGAATCATTTCGGTGTTGGTATCTGAAGATAACCTTACTTTTCAACTTTTACCACTTGGTCCAGATTCCTGCTCTAAACTATCTACTCTACTGGATCATGTATTTGATGATAAAGTAATTATCACAGTGTTGATGCTGATTAAAAGACAACGGTGCAAGTGATTGAAGCAAAAGGCTATAGAAAAAGTGGACATGTCTAATTATCTTTTTCTTGCAAAAGTTGTGGCCAATGCCGTTCCAGTGTGTAACTGATGGTGGTGAAATATTTTTGAAGTAAATTTTTTGCTTTTCCTTGTTTAACTTTTTGAAATATATGTCTTTTTTAGCTGGACCATTGTTAAATAGATTGCTTTCCTTATTTAAAATCCTACTGATGCTCATAGTTCCACAAGCTACATGTAGAGTTCATTTGGCAAAGTGTCAGGATTCAGTTTCTGTTCGTAATGTCTAAACATATAGCTCTAATTTGATAAAAAATATTCTTTAGTCAGTGCTAGCAATAATATTTTGAATAAAAGTGAAAGGAAGATTCAAGTTTAAATAAATAAGTGGTGCTTGCCTCTCATTGGTCGAGTTGAACCAGTCACATTGTGAAAAACGGCAGCTTGTTGTGTTAGTTTCAATGGATTTGATGTCTATGTGATATTCAATTAATTAATCTATGGAGAGAAGAATGTTTGAAGGTGGATGTTTGCTGAGAGCGTATATTCTCTTAGTCTTAGACCATTTTCTCTCTGTTTTTCAATTAGAAGCAAGTTTTAACTGAATTTCAGTCAGAACTCCTGAGGCTGCTTAAAATTTTAATTTTCCTCAACGAATTGTCCTTGTTACTATTGAGTAATTGCATGTTGACTGCACAAACCTACTTGTAGGATTCTTCATTGATTAGATAAAATGAACTCGAGGAGTGGCTGGTTGATTTTTTCTGGACAGGGAATACCTTCCAATGGGTGGCAGTGTGAAGATGGTGGAGGAAACATTGAAGTTGGCATATGGTGAGGACTCTGAGTTCATCAAAGACAAAAGAATAGCAGCAGTGCAAGCTCTTTCTGGGACAGGTGCATGCCGCCTTTTTGCTGACTTCCAGAAGCGCTTTAGTCCTGATTCCCAGATTTATATACCTGTCCCAACCTGGGCTAAGTGAGCTCCCTCCCTCCCTCCCTCCCTCCCTCCCTCCCTATCTATCTCCCCCCCCCCTCTCTCTCTCTCACACGCACATGCAGGCACGCATATTTTCGCATTTTAAGTTGTGCATTACACTATGACTAATGTGAGCCTTGTTTATTATTGTAATCAGCCACCATAACATCTGGAGAGATGCCCATGTTCCTCAGAGGACTTATCATTACTACCACCCTGAATCTAAGGGTTTAGATTTTGCGGCACTAATGGATGACGTCAAGGTGAGTTTGGGCACATTTTGACTCTCGAAGTGTATTCTTCCAATGATGATGACTCCTTCGTCTCTTGTTGATGATTTTGTCTAATTTTCTTGTTGCTGACACTTGGTACCTGTTCTCTGGGTTTGCAATGGACGATCATCAGAATGCACCGAATGGTTCCTTCTTTCTACTTCATGCATGTGCTCATAATCCTACTGGGGTGGATCCCTCAGAGGACCAGTGGAGAGAGATTTCTTATCAAATTAAGGTATAGTTTCAGGAAATGCTGACTACAAACATTCACCAATTAGTTCTGTGACCAAAATATGATACAATTTTCAGGTGAAAGGTCATTTTCCTTTCTTTGACATGGCATATCAAGGATTTGCTAGTGGTGATCCAGAAAGAGATGCAAAGGCCATCAGGATCTTTCTTGAGGATGGTCATGCAATTGGAATTGCTCAATCTTATGCAAAGAACATGGGACTGTATGGTCAGAGAGTGGGTTGCCTCAGGTAATTATTCTGTCTAATACTGTAGCTGTTCCACTATTTGTTTGGGGTATTTTGACTATATTGGGTATTGGGATGGAAATTTTGTGCTTGCCTTGCCGTAAGTTTTAGGGCCAACTATTTAGTATTACCTTTCCTACTTGGTAAAAAGAACTCTTCTCAAAACTCTTAACTGAAGCATATTTTCACTGGGACCTTTGCAGATCCCTCTGCTTCGCCTCTGAAGCAGAGGGAGGAAATGTTTTCAAATGAGATGATGCTTTTGTGCTAGATGAAAACGTGGACATGCATTCTCTTTCCTATCATATCTTCCTCAACATTATCATGGGCACAAAGCAAATGGAGTTTCCTTCAGTTTCATAATCAAAATTTTGAGCAAAATGTGATTATAGTCAAAAAGATCTTCCCACAGAAATTGTACAAGCAATCATCCTCAAGACAATTGATAAGCCAAAATTCAATTGGCATTCATCCTGGAGTGAATAGAAACTCAAGCTTTATCTGCTTATTTATGGCTGTCCAGTGTTCTTTGTGAGGATGAAAAACAAGCGATAGCTGTGAAAAGTCAGTTGCAGCAGCTTGCCAGACCCATGTACAGCAATCCACCTGTGCATGGTGCCCTGATAGTGTCAACTATTCTTGGCAATCCAGAATTGAAGAGTTTGTGGCTCAAGGAAGTTAAGGTAGTTGTTTTTTATTCATATGTGGTAACTCATTCCTTGATAATCCAACAAAGAAGCAATCATTTGTATTGTATCTACTTAAACTGGGTTAGAGTTTTGGCTGATTGGGAGAAGAACTAATTATGGTGCAAAGCTTGTTCTTTGGCTTTCCTAGTTGGTTGGACCCTTATTGTTTTAGCTGCTTCTCTCACATTCTGAAAATCTGTTGGATATAGAAGTGCCATAAGAAATTAATATGAACATGAATCACCCCCCCCTGTCGAGAAGTAAATTGACATTGACCCTTGTAACTTTTCAGGTAATGGCTGACCGAATAATCGGGATGCGTACTGCCTTGCGAGAAAACCTTGAAAAGCTTGGGTCGCCGTTATCGTGGAAACACATAACCGAACAAGTATGGTCCAATTTCATTCCATTGGCAATCTTTTTAGCATCGGTTATGCACAATTTCCTGTTCTTGACAGTCTTTTCCCCCAACAGATTGGCATGTTCTGCTACAGTGGGATGACTCCAGAGCAGGTTGATCGGTTGACAAAAGAATATCACATTTACATGACTCGTAATGGCCGTATAAGGTAAATAACTCCACCACATAGGTATCTGGCGGAATCGCCTCCTTTTGTAGATCTACTCTTCTCACATGCGAACCTTTCTTACAGTATGGCAGGTGTAACCACTGGTAACGTTGGATACCTCGCTAATGCCATCAACGAGGTCACGAAATCTTCTTAGTACCTAATCGAGGAGGCGTCAAACCTTTGAATAAAGCTACTCTCGATTTGCATTTTCCATGAAGTAGGTCGCTGTGTCGTCATGAGGGTCATGAGATTTTCTTTCAGTTCCCATCTTGTTGCAGCTAGGAAGATGGGCAATAACATGCGCGTGATTTAGAGCGCCCCGTTGTTTCTTGACTTGTTCCATTCTTTTCCCCGTGAGAATTGGGGATTGCAACTTTAACAGTTACAGGTGACCTATCAAATAAAATCCATACGTTTCCAACTGTTGCTGGGAATGCTTCTCCCCGGTCAGGTTCAGAGGTCGAAGCTGTGTACTAAAGCATGTGTTTCGCCGGTGTGAAAGCGTACGTGGTAAGGTCTTGGCAAATGATTGTCTACCGCATGCTGTAACTTTGTGTCGGGGATATTTATTCTTTGGTTTGGTGGAATTTGAGCCCGTGATTAGGGGGGAAAAAAGATATCTACTTTGCCTCTTTATCGACTATTCGTATTTGAAACTAAACATCATTATCTCGTCCAGTTTTATCTCCAAGCCGCATGCTCAATAGGTAAACCGGTTTTATTAACACCGACACTTGTTGTTGGGTTCTTCATAGGAGGTCTCAAATCTTCCAAAGGGCTTTGCTGAGACGTCATGGCATTTAAAAAAAAAAAAAAAACTTAAAAAATGACCCTTAGGAGAAGACAGGGAGGATCCAAAGTAACGTGGGACCTCGTAAAAAAGGGGAGGGGAATTTTTTTTTTACTTTGTGTCTTTATTTGACTACCCGCATTTGAAATTAAACGTCATTGTCCAAACCAATTCAATTTTCTTACTACCAACTGCGTACCTTGTATGTAGATCAATTTGATTAACACTGACACTTGGTATGTTTTTCATAAGATATTTAGATTTCAATTTGTCGGAACATTAAGGACACGTTTGGTAACGTTTCTGTTCAAAATTGTTCAAAAATTATTCCGGGAATGAAATAAAAAAAAAAAAAAATGTGTTTTGTTCGAGAATAATTTTTGACCGAAACACGCGTTTGGTAAACTTGTTAGGGAATAAAAAATAAATAAACACGTTTGGTAGATTATATTCTTTTTTTTGTTTCTTTTAATTTTTTAATATTTTTATTTTATTTTTCCTTTTTCCTTTCTTTTTTTTTTTTTCTTCTTTTGGTCGGTCGCCGCCTTCGGCGACCAGCCAACGGGGCCGGCAACCTCGCCCGGCCACGGCGAGGCTCGGCGGCCCGGCGAGGCCGAGCCTCGCCGTGGTTGGGTGAGGCTCGGCCTCGTCGGATTTGGGTGAGCTCGAGCTCGCCCGGCCAAGCGAGGCCGGTAGGAGCCTCGCCTGGGGCGGCGATGCTCGGCCTTGCCGGGGCCGGGCAATGCTCCGGCGAGGTCGCCGACCCTCGACGGCGTTGCCGGCCATGGCCGAGACCAGGCGACCACCCAAAGAAAAAGAAGAAAAGAGAAGAGAGAGAAGAAGTGTTTCTTCAAAATTGTTTTTAGAACAAGAAACATTTTTTTTTTTTTTTTTCATGTCTGTTCTTTTTGTGTTCCGTGAATAAAAAATCAGATTTTGAACAAAAACGCAAACAAACGCGTTTACATTCTTTTTTTGTTTTCGGGAACAAAAAAACAAAATTTCTGTTCTTAAACAGAAAAAAAGAAACGAAAATATGCAGTCCCTAAAAAATTTATAACTTTGCCTCTTTATTTGACTACCTACATCTGAAACTAAAAATCACCGTCCCATCCAATTTTCTTAACACCACTTGCATGCATTGTAGGCGGACTAATTTGATTAACACCACACTTGTTGTTACGTTTTTGATAAAATATTTCAGATTCCAATTAGTTGCGACATTAAAAAAAATTTAAAAAGGACTCTTAGGAGATGATGGGGAGGATCCGAAGTAAAGTGGGACTTGGTAAAAAATGAGAGGGGAAAAAAATAGAAGATCGGGTTATCTCGTGAATTAATTTCTTTCTTTATATTAGAAAATAATAAAACTTAAATTAGTCGAAAGACAACTGTTTCATTTGAAGAACGAAAGTTCTCAAACTCCTTGCGTTGCGCTCTCTTCTTGCCTATTGTTGTTGGACCTGAAGTAGCACGTGATCATTGGCATTCCCAAGTTCCCACGAGGTGGGTATGTTGTAAATCCTTCTTTAGACTCTTGCCTCACATATCTTTTTTTTTTCATTTAAGTAAGACATTAGTATATCATTATCAACCCTTTTCTTTACATTTAATAAAGTAGAAAAGTAGGAGTTCGTCGATATCAAAACATCTATTAATGAAAAAGAAAAATGTGGTGATTGAACGAGAATGAGGCAAACTTTTAAAAAAAATGTTGTGGTTCATTAAAGAAAATCATTTCATTTTTCCCAATGTCCACTAGTGCTATAAATACTAAAAAGCATGTTGGATTTTCGCCTCGTTATTAACATATTTACCACAAAAACTAAGTTATTCTACTACGACTGAGTTAGGTTGCCACACTATTGGACTTTCTTTTTTTCTACCACATCTTACAAGTGTTTTTTTTTTTAGTAGAAAAAAATTACTAGGACATCGCATGTTTCTATTTGGGATAAGTGCATTAGAGTTCAAAAACTTGTCAGAAAATACAATTGAGTTTTAAAATTTTCAAAAAATACAATAAAATCCTAAAACTTGTCAAGAAATTGCAATTAAGTGTTAAAACTTTCGAAAAGTGTAATGAAGTCTCAAAACTGAAATCGAGTCCTTAGATTTTTAAAAATTGCAATTAATGGACGGACTTGATTAGATCAATTTGATAACTTTTAAAACTTGATTGCACTTTTTGAAAATTTTAGGACTCGATTTTACTTTTATGATAAGTTTTAAGACTTGATTGTAATTTTATGATGAGTTTTAGGACTTTCAATGGGGAAATGTTAGATCCTTTGACAACTATTTTCAAAGAGCTTTCGAGTAAAAGTTAGTATTGAGAAGGCTGAAAACTTAATGTTCAAATGCTGGTAGACTAGCATTGGACTTTTAGCATTTGGCAAAATACTAAAATTCATTTTTTTTTTCTTTCAAAACTATCCTCATCAATTATTTAAATTTCCAATTTTGTCCATTGTTAATTTTTTTTTTATTGATTTTTTCAATTTTTATTTCTTTAAAAAGGAGAAGATTAAACCCTTCACCAATGAGCAGATTTGGTGTCGGCGGCCGTCGGTTGAGGTCGCCTAAGGTCGGGTGACCCAAAGGATGCGTGACCTAGGCGACCGCCGCTTGGTTCTCTCGACCTCAAGCGGCCCTCACTTTGGGCTCGCAAGGGTTATGCGGCTTTAGGCGGCATTCTCCTGGGTCGTGTGGTTGTAGCCCTTTGTTGAACCAGCAACCGTAGCCCTTTGTCGGACCGGCGAAGGGTTTAGTCCTCTCTCTCTTTCTCTCTCTCTTAAATATTTATATATATACATTATTTTTTCAATTTTAATAAATAATTTTTTTAAAAATTAATATTATCATCTAAATGACTTTTCAAATGTGTTTTCTACCAAACCGTATTTGTCTTAAAGTTACTTTTTAAAACATAATTTATCAAACGGTTTTTGTATATGCCTAAGGCTCTTCAGGCTATACTATTTTGTATTTCTTCAACGAACTTTTGAAATGCTGAACCAAACGTATCTTGATTACACATGGACTCCACATTACTTGAATGGAAGCTTAATGACCCAAGTCGCAGTGCATCCCAATTCTCATGAAGTTGCCATTATCCGAATATGCACATCACGAAGTAAAAATAGTGGTTGCAGCTGTCAATCCGGCCCCGGATGGCCATCCCCTCCTCCTTGCGGCACGTGCTGCCATCACTCTCCCCCTTCGGGCGTCGCTTGTGGCCCTCCCTCGTCGGGCGCTGCTCGTCGCCGTCCGGGAATTTCTTCAACTGCTTGCTCGGCGGCGAGGTGGGTGCGGTGCGATCGGCCATGGTCGAGCAAGCGTTGCCGAGGGAAGGCCAAGTCAATGGGGAAAGACACACGTTCAACCCGGAAAAAATAAAGAAGTTGGAAAGACACGATTTGGGAAACCAACGAGAGTAAATTGAAGTAGTAGTAGAAAGCCCAAAGCTGGAGGCCGAAAGGGTCACGAGATCAAAAATCAAATCTTGTCATGTGATTTCAAATTGAACCGACATAATCCTTTTTGTTATTATATGGAGCTGCGCTTTCTATTTCTCATTTGATATTGACAACTTTTACAGTGTACTGACCGTATTACCTCTCTTTTTTTCCCCGGAAGGTACCTGCAAAGAATTAAGAGAGAGGCATATTTGTGATTTTTTTAGTCGTTTTCCTATATCTTCCACTTTCCTTATCTGACAATCTTGCTGTCTCCCGTGATGCCTCCTTGACGAGAGTCGAGCTCTTTATTCGTTTTCCTATATCCTCTTCATGTTCAAATCTTTACTCACGTTGCTTGTGAGCTCGAGTACCCCCATCATTCTATTATGATTTTTAGAAATCATTGCAAGAATTAAAAAATCTCCATAAAGAATTACATATTCAGGAAGATTGTGCCAGCATAGGGATGGTTTAGTTAGACATGCCAAGAATTTGCCGGCAAGGCACTTCAAATTAAACCTATATATATATTTCGTTATATAAAATTGCGCTTTTTCCACTCCTCATTTGACTTTAACAACTTTTACGGTGTGTTGACTATATTTACCTCGTTTTTTTCCATACTTTGCCTACAGAGTCAAAATGAGGCATATTTGGGTTTAGTTTTCTCTTTTATTGGGTCCGTCGTCTACGTATGCTTCAAGAGCCACATCGTGCTGGCACAATCGCAAATGGATGAGCTGGCGGTCGGGCTGGAGCGGAGCGAGGTCAGATTCATCCTGTGCACGAGGCAATCGGCCAGGGGAGGGCACGTGGTGGCGGGGGATCGCAGGGCGGTTCTCGAGGACTTCGAAGCACGGGTGGCCGGGAGGGGCCTCGTGATTAGGGGCTGGGCCCCGTAGGTGGCGATACTGAGGCACCAGGCCGTGGGTGCGTTCCTGACTCACTGCGGGTGGAACTCGACCTTGGAGGGGTTTAGTGCAGGGGTGGTGATGCTGACGTGGCCGATGTTTGCGGAGCAATCCGTGAATGCCAAGCTGCTGGTGGATGAGCTGGGCGTGGGGATCCGGGTCGGCGAGGGGTTTGAGAAGATACCGGAGGCGGCAGAGTTGCCCCGGGTTTTGGCCAAGTCATTGAGGGGCAATCTACCCCAAAGGGTTCAAGCCAAGGAGATAAGCAGTGCCGGTCGAGATGCAATCAACAGAGGGAGCTCAGATAAATTTTTTGAGCGACTTCGTGAGGTGCGTGGACGAGCAAAGGAGGAGCATAATGCAAACTTCTTAGCAACTCACCGCGAACGGTGTCAAGAGAACAAAACGATGATTTACATAATGTGTGAATTTTTAGGAACCGCAAGTGACTTGGACTCCCATAAATTAAGATGTTTGTTACGAATTGTTCGAGACAAATCGAGTTCTTGCGAACTTGACTTTCTCTTAGATCTTTGCAAACTCGTGATCTTGTAAAATTAGCAAGAAAATACTATAAAGAAAATATTAAGGATAGCATTTTTTCACTCCTCATTTGGTTTAAACACTTCCCTTTTATATAGTATTAACCATATTACTCTTCATTTTCTCCTTTAAATGCCAAACCCTACATGGTCAAGGTGCGGGGCTCGTGTGGGGTCCTTTCTCAAATTTGTTTCTTCTATTCCTTCCGCTTTCCTTTTTCTTGTTCTCGCTTTTGTTGAAGCGCATTGCCGGCACTTCTTCATTTCCCTCTTCCGACACCTCCGTGCACACCAATAATCGGGCGATCTCGCAAAGCCTCACAAGCTTCCTCTCTATCTTACCATCACCTCTCACAAACCCTTGGCATGTCTAGCAAAATCACCCTTATACCGACACGATCTTCCTTAATATGTAATTCTCTATAGCGATCCTTTGATTCTTACGATGATTTCTGAGAATCAAAATAGAATGATCGAGGTGCTTAAGCTTATGAGCAATGTGACCAACGAACTGAACATGAAGAGAATAACTCCGATGTATCTACAACTGGCCAACCAGAAGAATAAAGAGCTCAACACTCTCATCAAGAAAGCATTGCGAGAGACGGCAACATCGTCAAATAGGAAAGTGGAAGAAAAAGAAGAAACGAATAAAATAAAATAAAATAAAATCCTAAATATGCCTCATTTTGACTCTTTGCAGGTAAAGTATGAAAAAAACGATGGGTAATATAGTCAGCACATTGTAAATGTTGTCAAAATCAAATAAGGAGTGAAAAAAGCTCGACTCTATATAACAAGAAAAAAGATTATGTCGGTTCAATTTGAAGCGCATTGCTGGGGCTTCTTCATCTTCCCCTTTGACACCTTTTTGCACACCAACAACCGAGCGATCTTGCAAAGCCTCACAAACTTCCTCTCTATCTTATCATAGTCCCTCACAAACCTTTGGCATATCTAGCTAAACCATCGCTTGTCGAGGCGATCTTCCTTAAGATATAATTCTCTACAGCGATCCTTTAATTCTTGCGATGATTTCTGAAAATCGGAATAGAATGATCAAGTTACTTGAGCTTACAAGCAACGTGATAAAGACTTGAACATGAAGATAATAACTTCGATGCATCTATAATTGGCCACCCAGAAGAATAAAGAGATCGACACTCACATCAAGAAAGCACCGAGGGCAACAGCAACATGGTCAGATGGGGAAAGTGGAAGAAAGAGAAGAAACGAATAAAAAAAAAAAAATCCCAAATATGTCTCATTTTGACCCTTTGTGAATAAAGTATGGAAAAATCGAGGGGTAACAAAGTCAACCCATTGTAAAAGTTGTCAAAATCAAACGATGAGTGGAAAAAGTGCAACTCTATATAACAAGAAAAAAGATTATGTCGGTTCAATTTGAAGCGCATTGCCGGTGCTTCTTCATCTTCCTCCTTTGACACCTCCGTGCACACCAACAACCAAGTGATCTCACAAAGCCTCACAAGCTTCCTCTCTATCTTACCACTGCCCCTCACCAATCCTTGCCATGTCTAGCTAAACCACCCCCTATGCCGGCACAATCTTCCTCAAGATGTAATTCTCTAAGGCGATCCTTTAATTCTTTCGATGATTTCTAAAAATTGGAATAGAATGATCAAGGTACTCGAGCCTACGAGCAACACGAGCAAAGACTTGAACATGAAGAGAATAACTCCGATGCATCTACCATTGGCCACCCGGAAGAATAAAGAGCTCGACACAATCATCATGATAATAATATTATTACTGATATAAAAAAATAATATTATTGCACGTCCAATTTAAGTATTTTCTATCTAGACATGGTGCAATTTCTCCGGTTAAAATTCTAATTTTTGGTACTTGTGGAAGAAGGGAGTTTCGAACATTAAATTATGATATTTTAGAGTAGTGGTTCCAATTAGGCCAATGGATGAGTATAGGTTTTGATGAAATTGTGTTCGATGCTAGTTAATTAAAATTTTAATGACATATACAAGTAAAACAGATCAATCTATTTTATCACCTAACATGACTCTCTCATTTGCCACTTTTTAGTACCGATGAATTGGGAAGGACAAAAAACCAATTAAGCCACCAGAGGGTGAACTTTTGCATTCAAAAGCTTTTGATGGCCTGAAATCACTTCATAAATAGCATATAAACTGATATAAAAATTATTCATGAATTAAACATTAGTGTCGTAACCTACCCTCAAGGGAGGAAACAGATGAAACAAATTTAGGAGTATTGCCTAAAATACGGGCTTATGGCCCCTAATTAAGGGCGAGCTCTTCCAAGCTCATGCCCCGCGTGACGTTGGGATATTCTTAAAAATTTTGCAAAAATGAGTCGTTACTAGCCTATTGGGATTAGCTAGAAAGCAAGCGAGGCATGGGAGTATACATCGCTTCTTACGCAACCAGAGAATCTAGGATCAGTGACTTGATTACACCAATTGACCAATTAGTGCCATTTCGGTACTTAATCTTGTTCATTTTAAGAGAAATGATTTTTGTTAAGCAGTTTGGATTGATTTTATACCTATCCACTAACATATGAGATGATTATGCGGGTGCGCAATCATTAAAATAACAATCATAATTACCAATATTCTAATTATAATAAAATTAAACACATGCAATTAAACATAATTATATATGGAAATTAAACATACAATATAATCAAAATACGAGCAAATAAAGGCCTAATTACACTAAGAAGGCAATATATGACAATTCCTAACCAAGTTCCATCATTTTTGGATTTTAGAAATTTTTAATTTTTTTTAATTTTTTTAAAAAATTAATTAAGTTTGGGATATATGCAATACAAGTCCTAAAACTTACAATGAAAGTGCAATCGAGTCCTAAAACTTACAAAAAAATGCAATCAAGTCCTAAAACTTATCAAATTGGCTCAATTGAATCCTAAATTTAACACCGTCATATTTACTAACGGAAAACGCTGACATGGCATTGACATGTCATTTTAAATGATTTTTTTATTATACACGTGGCTTTTAACATTATTTTTATTCTTGTTTAAATTAGATTTAAAAACAAAAAAGGAAAAGCTAAATTTATTTAAAAAAACAAAATTATGCAAAAAAAAGAAAAAAAAAGGCACCGGTGGTGCTTCCGCCGCCGCCCATCGCCGGCGATGGCCTGCCCTCGCCTAGGCAAGGCCTCGCTGGCCCCAGGCAAGGGCCGACCACCCCCGCCAGGTTGGGCGAGGACGCCCAGATCTAGGCACGCCGGCCCTCACAAGGGGTCGGCGACCATCGCCCTCCCAACGGGAGGCCTCACCGGCCCTCAAGGGGGGTCGGCGACCATCACCCACCCTAGGCAAGGCCTCGCCAGCCCTCGCCTGGGGTCGGCAATGCTTGCCCAAATCTAGGCATCCCGGACGCAGGATCGGGTGGTCGTTAGTGGCGGCTAGGCGACGATGGAAGTCCGATGCAGGGGGGTCAACAGAAGGACGTCGGGGAACAGTAGCAACCTAGCACCGCAAAGGGTCACGGCTAGTTTGCTGGGGACGGCATCGGGGCTATGGCGACAGAACCCCTGCCCTTCGGAACCCACTCACTCAGTCGGGGCACAGCGTCGGGAGTGCGACGGAGCTGAATCGAAACGCCCAAATCTAGGCGAGCATCGCTGACCCTAGGCGAGGGCCGGCGTGCCCAGATCTGGGCGTCCTCGCCCAACTTGGCAGGAGTGGTCGGGCCTCGCCTGGGCGAGCCCAGGGCCGGCAACCGTCGCCGACCCCTCCGGCGATGGGCGATGGCTGCGAAAGTGCCCACCGGTGCCATTTTTTTTTTTAACGGTTTTATTTTAAAATAAATTTTAGTTTTTCATTTTTAGTTTTTAAATCTAATTTTTAAAATTTTTGAATAAAAATAACTTTAAAAAGCTACATGGAAAATATAAATTCATTTAAAATATGACATCAAACACCACGTTAACATTCAATTGAACCAATTTGACAAGTTTTAAAACTTGATTACATTTTTTGTAAGTTTTATAACTCAATTGCACTTTCCTTGTAAGTTTTATGACTTGTGTTGCATATATTCCATTAATTTTTTTAATTTTTTTATATATTTTTTAAAAATAAATTTTAATTTTAAAAAAAAAATGGGCGAATCGGGTCGGGTCCGGTCGGAGGTTCTATCCAGCGAGGCCCGGGTGGGCCCGAAGCGCGGGCCCAGCCCAAGAGGTCACCCTCTTCTCTTTTTAAAACAAACTAGGCCCACAATGTGAAACAGGCCCCTTAGGCAAGATCAGCCCATGCGCGACTGGGCCCATTTGGCCCGAATCAGCGAAGGCCCGACTCGGATTTGTGACACAGGCCCGACCCGGATCTGGTCGAAACCCTACCCGATTGGGGGGTTCTCGTCCTACCCAGTTCGGACCCGCTTCTAACCTTCTTCTCAGGCTTCTTGGCGGCGGTGGCGCGACGGCAACGACGGTTGGGACGTGGCGGGTGACGGCACGGTGGCGAGGGCTCAGCAGCCGACTCGGGCGGCCTGCCGGAGCGCTAGTGGTAGGCGTTCGGACATGCGGCAACCGGCTCAGGATCTGCCGGCGTCGGGGTCGGAGGGCGGTGGCACGATGGCGGCAGCTAGGGTGGCGGCATGGCTCGAGGGAGCGCGGACCGGCGGTGTCGTCGATGGCTGAGGAAGGCCGGGCTCGTCACAACGCGACTGCGGCAGGCAGCGTCGGTGCTGCGAGACCTACGGAAACGGCGGCGGGCGACAGCAGCAGCAGCAGGAACGGCAACGGCGAGTCTCCTCCGTCCAGATCTGGCTTACTCGGACGGTTCGCAGCCTGCTCTCTCTTCCGGTCGTCTTCGGCTGCTACTGCTGTTCTCCCATCTCCACGTGGCGCCTCTGCTCCAAATCTCGGATGTAGCTTGGGAAAACAAGGACAGCAGGCCTGAGGGTGCGTCAGGGAGCCGTCTAGCGAGCTTCGGGCGTGGCCGGATGGCCGGAGGACATCTTTTCCCCCGAGTCTCTCGTTTCTCCCTCAAGCTCTCTCTCTCGAGCTGCCCCTCTCCCCGAGCTCTCTGTGTTGCTGTGATGTGGGTTCCGGTTGGGGTTGGAGGCGGTCGGCAACTCCGGCGGCGATCGACGGCAGCAATCGACGGCCCAGGGGTGTCTCCTCTCTCGCTTCCTCTGCTGCGCCTCCGCTCCCCTTTCTCTCGGTCTCCCTCCCCTTTTCAGCTCTCTTCTCGCCAATAGGGTTTCACATGCGAAGATGGGCCGAGGAGAAAGAAGCTGGGCCGGGCCCCGCGCGCAAGAGAGAGGGGTAAAGAGGAGGGCCGAGTTGGGCCAAGGCCAAATTCGGCCCAACCCGGCCCCTCACGCGTCCCCCTTTTTTTGTATTTTTGTTTTTGTTTTTTTTTTTAACGACTAATTCCTAATTTTGTATGCAATTAAGTTTTAAATAAAATAGTAAAATTTAGGTATCAACAATTAGCATCGTCCTCTGATTTCTACACTTACTGAAATCACTTTGACCTCCATTCAATGTCAAAATCAACTTAAGAACACATACACATGAAAGCTTTATATTTGTAAGTGATAGAGAAAATTGTGTAATTTCTTTACATATCCACGAAGAGTACTTATTTATTGACTTGATAAGATGACCTTCAAGTGCAACTATATATTATAATATTGATTATAATTGACCAGGGATATGCACAGTGAAAACATGCACTTGAGAGATACGTTTCTAATAGATTATCATTATAAATATCAAGAAATCCATGTATTCAATGGTAGAATTTAATTTCAAAGTAACGCAAAATCTAAATTCAATTTAAGCTACCATCTTAATACTCAAATAAATGCATCAATATAGGACCATTACTCTCTTGCCCATGTACATATTATACATCAGATTACATTCATTAATGCTACAATATCTCAACCTTCCTTCTATAATACTCAAATAAATGCGTCAATATAGGACCATTACTGTTGACACCTCAATTTTTATTATCTTTATTTTATTAATTAAGTTTTTATTTATTTTGTCTTTTTCGAAATAATAAGCAAATAACAAAAAAACCGAAAAAACAGAAAAAAACAAGAGAAAACAGAAAAAAAAAGCCCCTCCTCTGGGCCTCCTCGGCCCATTTCCGCCTCAGCCCGGCCCATGCGCCCCTTGTCTTCTTCCTCCTTGGCTTCTCCCTTCACGCCTCTGCAACACATGCGCAGAGAGCGGCAGCTAGGGTTTCGGCGCGCGCGTAGGCCAGCCGGTGACGGATGGGACGTGCCTTCAAAGCAAGCAAGTGGGCGGCTGAGGTGACGCCGGTTCGGCCGCACCAAGGCCGGTCGGCACACGGAGAATCGGCGGCCAAACCTCTTCTTCGACCGGACTCCCTCGCCTATAAATAGGCCAGCACCACCTCCATTGAAGAACACGGAGACCGCGGAGAGAGAGAGGGAGCCAGATCAAGTCGCAGCATTTGGACACCCCACTGAGAGACTTCAGGGGGGCCGAGGGCTCGCGGCCTCAAATCTGAGCTCCGCCGGAGGGAGAGCAGAGAGAGGAGAGAGATCGAAGTTGCGAGTATTCAAGCTTCCCCCGAGAGACTTCGGGGGAGGCTCGACACTCGCAAGCCCAGATCAAAGGAAGAGAGGAGAGAGTTCCAGATCCACGAGGAGGGGCTGGAGAGAAGAGAAACCAGAAGGAGCCGCCTCGAGCTGTACCGCCGTCCTCCGACACTGATTGCTTCAGCACCTACCCGCCGTTGCCATCCCCTTTCGTCAGATCTGCTACAGCAAAGCTGCTGCCTGTTGCCAGCTACTGCTTCCGCCCCCTCGACGCAGATACATCCCCGCGGATTTACTCCCCCGCCATGCCGCGTTGACCAGAGCTACGCCAGGCACCGACTGATGCAGCTCACCGCAGGTGAGTACGAGCTCGGTCACCCCTATCCGTCGTTCCCTCCTACACTTCGACCCCAGCAGCTGCCTGTCGCCGTCGTTCGCCACGTCGCCGGCGTCGAGTCATCACCCGGTGACGTCCCGGCCAAGCCCCACCTCGGCGCCGCAAATCGTCGAGCTCTAGGGTTCCCAAAATCCGGTTTTACGAAGGAGAAGCCGAGTCGGAAAGCGGGTCGGGCATGGGTCGCCGATCGGGTAGGGTTTCCCCGGATGTGGGCTGCGCGTGTGGGCCGGTTAATCCCTGGATTTTTTTATAACGAAAGTGGGCCAAAATCGGTCGAGCCTTGTTTTTAAAAAAAAAAAAAAAAAAAAAAATGCAGGTAGGGCCGCGTTGCGGGCCCGTCCTCGTTCGGTCGCCGGCCCAGTCGAACCAACCCGTGGATCCGACCGGGTCGGTTTTTATTTTAAAATAATATTTTAATAAAAAAATAAATAATTTATTTTCCAAAATGCCAAAAAATATATTTTCTTTTCGAAATATATTTAAAAAACATTTTAATTTCCAAAAAAAAATATCAAAAAAATATTTTATTTTCCAAAAATATAAAAAAATGTTTTAATTTCCAGAAAATCGAAAAATAATAAAAAAAATGATAAAAATATTTTTATTTTCCAAAAAATCAAAAAAAAATCAAAAATATTCCATATTTTCCAAAAAATGCCAAAAATCCAAAAAGGCCAAAAAATTCATGAAAAAGCCAAAAAATTTAGAAAAAGCCAAAAAGACTTGTATTTTCCCAAAAATACCAAAAAATCCCAAAAAAAAAAATCCCTTTTGTGTCAAGAAAAATTAGAAAAAGACCTAGAAAATGTTTTTCCTCCCAAAAATGCATGGAAAATCCCTCGAACATCCAAAAAACCTCAGGGTTTAAACAAGATTAGGTACCGAAAGGGCATTAGTGATTAACTAGTGTAATCAAGTCCTCGATCCTAATTTCTCTGGTTGCGCATGAGTGAGTATTTCTCCCGATACTTCACTTGGGTTTCTAATCAACCCACCCCAAATCGATTAGTGGCGACTCCAATTTAAAATTTGATTCACAGGTTAAAAACTTGAACTATTAAGTCGTGAATTGGTGGACTTGGGAGAGTCCGGGCATAACTAATTTCAGCCGAGCCATTAGCCTCCTTAGGCGCTCGTACCCGACCGCGGGCGCCAAAAAAAAAAAGAGGTCGCAACAATTACTCTCTTGCCCTTGTACATATTATACATCATATTACATTCATTAATGCTACAATATCTCAACCTTCCTTCTATATGAATCAATGACGTTGCATTGACTTATTCAAAATCTAACTCCAATTTAAGCTACCGTTAATATTTGGATAAGTATGTATAGAAATAGGACCGTTACTCTCTTGCCATTATCACATTCCCTTTTGTTTGTTTTTTTTTCTTATATAAATAGGTAAACCATATCACATTCCTTATTGCTATAAAAAAATCCCAAACCCCATTTGTCACCGTCGCCAAACTTCTACATAAGTCCCCTCATCGTATCATGGGGAGAACTGTGCGCGCTCTCGCTCTCTTGACGATCCTATTGCTCGTGGCTTCATATCAGTGTCAGTCTCTCTTAGTCTCTCTTGCTTCGCACAGCGTAGAACCGGCACATCTCTCTCGCTTCGCACAACGTAGAACCGGCACATCTAACCAATATCCCTAGTTCTAGACACTGTGCAAATCACATACTTATGTGCATGTTTGCGACGTGTGATGATACAATTTTTTATTTTTGTGGTATTTTCAGGGACATCAAGCGCGGATGAAACTGGAAGCAGCCTGGCTTCTAAGGATCCTTGGGGGGATTACCCTTGCGCCAAGCCCGAAGACTGCAAGGGGCAATGCTACCGATTTGGGTGCCACAATGGAGGTTGTCATAAAGGGTTGTGCAAGTGTATATGCATTTTTGATTGATTATTATTTGATGAAACAAAAATAAAATAAGGAAGACGAGTCTTCTTTCCTTTGCCTCCTTGATTGGTTATTTGGCATTAAATATTCCTTTCGCAAGGACAAAGAAAAAAAAAAAGGGATGAAGAATAAAAAAAGAAACTAGATATTGAGATTTCCCAGCTCCCTCCGTAAAGAAAGCATTTCCCATCTTTTTTACTCGGTATGCCCAATTAAAAGAAAGGCTAGAAACTTGTCGTTTATAGCAAAATGTAAGTTTTTTTTTTTTTTTGGCCCGAATAAAGTCAAATATTACATTTTCCGACTAAGGTTAAATATTATATAAGAAAAATTGCTTGATCGACATTGATTATTCAAATATTTGCAGGCCCTATTTGTCTCCCCAAGTAATATTTCCAAACTTTTGGTTGAGGTCAAACTTCAACCTATTCGTGGGGAGTGTTGGAGTGCCTTCATCCAAATTGACTCCCTATTGTCATGTAGCCATTCGAGATCGATTAGATTTGTGCCCGACACATGATAGTATCGAGTCAAATCATAGTCATCTACGATCGGTGCATGATTGAGCAGAGATTTTGCGATCGGAACATGACTATCACGATCTCACCTCGAGTGAACCACCTAAAGTTTGGCTAATGGATTACTAAACCTAAACTTAACTCGAGCTCTCCCAAGCCCATACCAATTCACGACTTATATTCAATTAACATGCAAATGATTTTTCAATTAGGAGTCGCCACTAATCTATTTTTGGTGGGTCGAATAGAAACCCAAGTAAAGTAACTGGAGATTTACTTTACTCCTACGAACCAGAGATTTATGAGTTCGAGGATTTGGTTATGCTAGATTTCTCTAACACCCTTTCGGTACCCTTCTCTTTTTATTTTGAAAAAAAAAATGTTTGGCAAGCAGCTTCAATTGATTTCAATTTATTTTTGTAACATGTGAGGTGCGGGTGCACAAACCACCGATTTAACACGTAGTGAATAAATTGCAAGACTTATCTCATAACAACGAAAGCATTTGCAATGTCAATTCTAATATGATTTTTAATTAACATACTTTTTTTTTTTGTATTCACTTATTTAATAAACCCTAATCTATATGCAATGTCATCTAGCCAAATGACCTAATTCTAATGACATATAATTTCTAACTAAATGGACCTAGCAACAATCACTAAATGACATGCATTTCATGAATCTAATTGTATATGACATGCACATGATATTTTTCATTTTCTTAATAAGCATGCAATTTATCCTAGAGAATGAAACTAATTTATTCTAAGATAATTTTTTGGTATTTTCCATGAAATTCGAAATTAGGAAAATGCGAAAATTATCTATGCAAGTTAAGATATCATCCAATTTGTATTAGGAATTAGGTTAAGCCAAATCCCAATTTAAGCTAGAACATTGTCTTAACCAAGTAATCTTAAAATGCAACCTATCTAGGAGAAATTATCTAAACTTATAATTAATTAAAAAATATATCTATTGGATGTTGAAACGGATGAGAATCGTGCATTTAGTAATCGAACACCTCTCGTTATTACGTTGCATGTCGTTTCAATTTATGATTGAGCGAATTGGAATTGGCAAATTTAGTCACGACAATCACAAGAGCAAGATGCAGACCTTTTTCCTTACAAGAACCAACCACCATAAAAATCAAAAACGAATATTTTCAGTTACAGTTTAAGGACTGATTACAATTGAAGAGATCAATCGAAATCCTCTCTTAAAGAAACAACACGTAATAGTCCCAAAAAATAGAAAGTCCAACAATCATGTCAGTTTGCATTTCAAGGGGTCACTGTGTTTTTCCTTCTAGGGGAGCCGAAATAACATCGAGAAGAAAAATCATTCTTTCCAAGCTGCAAATTAAATAAGTTTTAGCTATCGTTTTTTATCATGAGAGCGACTTCCATTTGACCAATTTCTAATTTCCTACCACCCATCACCCAGCAAAGCTATGGGCGGATCCGCACCGTGCTATATCCCATTATTGATTCAATCTCGCATTTCCAATCATGTCCCACAAGTTAATTTAGCTAGAATTGATATACATCGCTCTCAATAGTTTAAGACGAAATTGACAAAATCAAAAAGTTTAAAATAAAATTAATACATGTATAATCGATTCTGGATCAATCGAGTAATATGATCGTTTATTGATATAACCACGTCTTTTCAACACTGCCCTCCAAAACAATTAGCTATAAATCATTTAGTACACTTCACTGCCCTAAAGAAATGATTAGTTATGCATCACCACCGAAGCGTGGTTTCTTTTTTCAATCAGCACTTGTGCCCTCGTATATAAATACAAACTCCCAAAAGTAAAGTAAACAGAGAGACGGGAGTCAACCACGCCACCACCTAACCCCGCGTACATGATCTTTTCATTATGACTTCTTGACTTGAGCGTAACCCATGTACATCGCCTCTATTATTGTCAAGTTGATTGTTCTATGTTTCCATCTGTCATCAGTTGGCTAATCAGATCAACAACCTGTTTAGGGGCCGTGATGTTTGTAGGGCAAGCTTCAACAAATTGACGAGGCGAGAGCCAGATTCCGCGATGAATTTGTGAGTATTTTAGTTTCGCTGAATTCATCGGATTGACAAGAAAGATCGATCCATCAATAGGAAAAAGAGTTCAACTTTAGATTCATTAATAATTAGATCTGCCCTTTTATTGTCGTGTCAATGTTTAGCTAGCTCTTGCTTCAGATGACTTAAAAATGCCAAATAACGGAGCTCTGATAGGAAGTGAACCATGCTTGTTGATTCAACAAAGTTGCATAATTAGAAGTGAAGTTGAAGTTATTGGAAGAATAACTCTCGAGATGGAATCCATCACGGCTTAACATCAGAAGATGATGTCACTGCTTCGCAAGCAGCTCATTTCGAACGATAATGAGTGGAATTTTGTGATCATTCCTCGGCGACAAGTCCAATATCGATTGGTCATTAGATCCCAGGTGGTATATAGTAAACAATGCCAATTATCATATGGAGAATTTAGTACTGATTATATTCACTAAACTCAAGATGATTTTTCCTACTAAATCATATGACTATTCACTCTCATTACACGCTTTTGTCCAGATAACCTTAGCATGCATAATCCTTCATTTCTAGTGCCCAACAATCCTAGCAGGTCAAATTGCGTGCCGTGCAACGATTTTTTTTTTTTTTTTTAATGTTTTCGTGCTATGTTCATTTGATTTGTATTGAATGGCATGACTGTGAAGGGTGCATACCGCGATGATAATGGGAAGCCGGTTGTTCTTGAGTGCGTTAGAGAAGCGGAGCGGAGAATTGCCGGGAACCAGAACATGTGAGTTCGTCTATTTCCAGTCCTTGTATTATGGAACAAATTAATTTGGGTTCACTTTCGTTATTGGACCATAGTCAAATTTTCACTTAATGTCGTCGCTATGTGTGCTTATTTCTATGGTGAAAATGTGAAAGGGACATTTTCAGTTTGTTGCAGCATTATTATGGTGGTCCATCAAACTCACCTTTACTTTCAGCGTCCACTGACCACCTTGATTCCTTTCCCATGGTCTTTATCCTTATTGTTGGGAATCATTTCGGTGTTGGTATCTGAATATAACCTTACTTTCCAACTTTTGTCACTTGGTCCAGATTCCTGCTCTAAGCTATGTACTCTACCGTATCACGTATTTGATGATAAAGTAATTATAACTGTGTCGATGCTGATTAAAAGACACTGGTGCAAGTGATTGAAGCAAAAGGCTATAGAAAAAGTGGACATGTCTAATTATCTTTTTTCATGCAAAAGTTGTGGCCAATGCCATTCCAGTGTGTAACTGATGGTGATGAAATATTTTTGAAGTAAATTTTTTGCTTTTCCTTGTTTAACTTCATGAAATATATATGTTTTTTGGCTGGACCATTGTCAAATAGATTGCTTTCCGTATTTAAAATCCTACTGATGCTCATAGTTCCACAAGCTACATGTAGAGTTCATTTGGCAAAGTGTCAGGATTCAGTTTCTGTTCGTAATGTCTAAACATATAGCTCTAATTTGATAAAAAAAAATATTCTTTAGTCTGTGCTAGCAATAATATTTTGAATAAAAAATAAAAGAAGATTCAAGTTTAAATAAATAAGTGGTGCTTGCCTCTCATTGGTTGAGTTGAACCAGTCACATTGTGAAAAACGGCAGCTTGTTGTGTTAGTTTCAGTGGATTTGATGTCTATGTGATATTCAATTAATTAATCTATGGAAACAAGAATGTTTGAAGGTGGTTGTTTGCTGAGAGTGTATATTCTCTTAGTCTTAGACCATTTTCTCTCTGTTTTTCAATTAGAAGCAAGTTTTAACTGAATTTCAGTCAGAACTCCTGAGTCTGCTTAAAATTTTAATTTTCCTCAACGAATTGTCCTTGTTACTATTGAGTAATTGCACGTTGACTGCACAAACCTACTTGTAGGATTCTTCATTGATTAGATAAAATGAACTCGAGGAGTGGCTGGTTGATTTTTTCTGGACAGGGAATACCTTCCAATGGGTGGCAGTGTGAAGATGGTGGAGGAAACATTGAAGTTGGCATATGGTGAGGACTCTGAGTTCATCAAAGACAAAAGAATAGCAGCAGTGCAAGCTCTTTCTGGGACAGGTGCATGCCGCCTTTTTGCTGACTTCCAGAAGCGCTTAGTCCTGATTCCCAGATTTATATACCTGTCCCAACCTGGGCTAAGTGAGCTCCCTCCCTCCCTCCCTCCCTATCTATCTCCCCCACCCCCCCCTCTCTCTCTCTCTCTCACACGCACATGCAGGCACGCATGTTTTCGCATTTTAAGTTGTGCATTACACTATGACTAATGTGAGCCTTGGTTATTATTGTAATCAGCCACCATAACATCTGGAGAGATGCCCATGTTCCTCAGAGGACTTATCATTACTACCACCCTGAATCTAAGGGTTTAGATTTTGCGGCACTAATGGATGACGTCAAGGTGAGTTTGGGCACATTTTGACTCTCGAAGTGTATTCTTCCAATGATGATGACTCCGTCTCTTGTTGATGATTTTGTCTAATTTTTTTGTTGCTGACGCTTGGTACCTGTTCTCTGGGTTTGCAATGGACAATCATCAGAATGCACCGAATGGTTCCTTCTTTCTACTTCATGATAGACGTAAAAATTCATATGCGGAAGCCAGGATCAATTGAAGACAAACCTCCAGCCATTGTTCTTGTTCGCGTTCGTCAGAAAAACCTGAAATCAAACAAAATTGGGGACACTCTACTACCCCAATTCACTCTCGTACTGATGGTGTATTATGAATGAGAGAGTTTGAGTTAGACCTTGTCATCACCCGTCAGAAATAAACATACGTTCCTATTTATATACCATCTTCCATCAAAACGGTAACCAATGGGCAGTTGTCACGAAAGGGTACAAATCGTGGAAAACTTCATATCGAATAGTCGCAACCTTAAGAGGAAATGTGGGTCTAAAATGTGGGATCACAAAAAAAAAAAAAAAAAAAAAAAAAACATTCTCCCACTTGATCCCATCATTTTCATCATACGGATTATCCAACTAATTCCACAAAAACTTTATGCTTAAAGAAAAGAAACAAAACACATGGATCATGGGCGGTTGTCACGAAAGGGTACGAAGCGTGGAAAACTTCATATCGAATAGTCGCAACCTTAAGAGGAAATGTGGGTCTAAAATGTGGGATCACAAAAAAAAAAAAAATAACATTCTTCCACTTGATCCCATCATTTTCATCATACGGATTATCCAACTAATTCCACAAAAATTTTATGCTTAAAGAAAAGAAACAAAACACATGGATCATGGCGACATGTTCTCTAAGAGTGAGTAATATCTTCCATGTATCACAATGCACTTTATTTCTTTAATGTCAGCCTATATGTGACAACAAATCTTAATGAATAAACCCTATATTTATTCCATAACCAAGGATAAATGTTATTCTCATAAACAACAAAATGTGTACACATAAAATTGAGAACCAACATTACAACTGAATAAGAGTTTCATACAACAAAAATCATTCATATGATGACAAATTACATGATGGGACCTATTCTCATACTAGTTACATGATCCTTATACTTCATTGGTGGCATGCCTTTAGTTAAAGGATCGGCTATCATCAATTCAGTGCTAACGTGTTCAATGACCACTTTATTCTCCTTAACACGTTCCCTTATGGCTAAATACTTAATGTCGATATGCTTACTTTGACTGCCACTTTTGGCATTTTTAGCCATAAAAACCGCAACTGAATTGTCACAATATATTCTTAATGGCCTAGAAATAGAATCAACAATTCTAAGCCCAGCAATGAAACTCTTCAATCATACACCATGCGAGGTAGCCTCAAAACAAAAAACGAACTCAGCCTCCATAGTGGAAGTAGCAGTCAAAGTCTGCTTGGCACTTCTCCATGACACGGCTTCTCCAGCTAACATGAAAATGTATCCAGATGTTGATTTTCATGAATCAACGCAACCCGCGAAGTCCGCATCCAAATAACCGACCACTTCTAGGTTGTCAGTCAGTCTATACATAAACATATAGTCTTTGGTACCTTTAAGGTATCTCAACACTTTCTTTGCAGCTCTCCAGTGGTCTAAACCTGGATTACTCTGATATCTTCCCAACATTCCCACAGCAAAAGCGATGTCAGGTCGAGTGCAAACCTGAGCATACATCAAGCTTCCAACAGCAGAAGCATATGGAATGTTGTACATTTGTTCCTTTTCTAGATCATTCTTCGGGCATTGGTTCAAATTGAATCTGTCACCATTCACAATGGGTGCTATACTTGGTGAACAATCCTTCATCCGAAATCTCTCTAGGACCTTATTGATATAGGTTTATTGAGATAGTCCTAAAATTCCTCGAGGTCTATCTCTATGGATCTTAATGCCAATCACATAAGATGCTATACCCATATCCTTTATGTCAAAACTCCTAGAGATGAATTGTTTCACCTCATGTAGCAACCCCTTATCTATGAAGCACGGACACGTTACCAAGCCTTCCGAGTCGTGTCCGACACGTGTCGACGTGTCCGACACGCTCGGACACGCTCGGACACGTTCGGACACGCGGTCAACGCGTGTCGAGAAATCCGACACGTGGTCAACTTTTCTCGACACGTTTGACACGCGTGTCCGAGAGAGATTGTTGAAGAAGACGATGGTGGGTAGAGAGGTGAGGTCGCGGAAGAGGCCGAGGAAGCGGAGGTGAGGCCGCGACGGCGAGAGGAAGAGCATAAACCGAGCAATGGAGGGCCGGCGGCGAGGGCCTCACCGCGAGGCTGCAGCCCTGCAGCTGCTGCGAAGGAGGAAGGGCGGAGGCGATAGCGATGAGGCGACCGAAAGAGTTGAGAAGATCGTGAGGAAGAAAGCGAGGGGGCGGGGAGAAGGTGGTGGCGTGGGGGAGGGGGGAGAGAGAGCATGGGAAGAACGGGGATGGAAGGGATTGTGATGGGGGCACGGCCTCGCGGGGAGTAGGTGGTGGCGTGGGGGAAAGGGAGGGGGAGGGTGAGAGGAGAGAGGAGAGAAGGGGAAGAAACCGAGGGGGATGGGGGCGATTGATGGGGGCGCAGGGTGATGGGGGACGCAGGGGAGCGGGTGGTGGCGTAGGGAGAGAGAGAGAGAGAGAGAGAGAGAGGAGAGAAGGGGAAGAGCGAGCGGGCTGGGGGTGATTGATGGGGGCGCAGGGAGCAAGTGGGCGTAGGGGCAAGGAGAGGGAGAGAGAGAGAGTGGGGGCAGATCGCAGAAATCGAAGGGGAGGATTTTGGGGGTGGTGGCGTGGGAAAAGAGGGAGAGAGAGAAACGAGGAGAGAGGATTTGAGGGGGAATAATTTGTGTTAAAATAAAAAAAAATATTTTTAAATATGCACACGTATAAATATGTTTTTTAAATTTTTTTATGAATAAATAGTGTAAATTTATTATAAGTTATTATTTATTTATTTGTGAATTTGAATCAAATTAATTAAAAATAAAAAATATTTATTTAATATATAACGTGTCGGAACGTGTCGGAATTCTCTACTTTTTAAGAAATGACGTATCGCGTGTCGTGTCGTGTCGTGTCGCGTGTCGCGTGTCGCGTGTCCGTGCTACATAGCCCCTTATCATTGGTTGCAAGTAGTATATCATCCACATACAGTACAATGAAACAAATTTTGCTCCCACTGACTTTCTAGTATATACATTGATCTATGACATTCTCTATAAAACCAAATGAAGAGATGACATCATGAAATCTTAAGTACCATTGGCGGGATGCTTGTTTCAAGCCATATATAGATTTCTTAAGCTTGCACACCAAATGCTCACCTTTACTAGAGGAGAATCCTTCAGGTTGTTTCATGTAAACCTCATTCTCTAGTTCTCCATCAAGGAACGCCGTTTTCACATCCATCTGATGTAATTCCATATCAAAATGGGCAACCAAAGCAAAAATAATACTAAGAGAATCTTTCTTAGATACAAGAGAAAAAGTCTCTGTGTAATCGATTTCTTCCTTTTGAGTGAATCCTTTGGCAACAATTCTAGCTTTATATCTTTCAATATTACCCAATGAATCTTTCTTAGTTTTGAAGACCCATTTACAACCAATGGCCTTCGCACCATTAAGTAACTCAACCAAATCCCAAACTTTGTTAGATGCCATAGAACTCATCTCTTCCTTCATGGCATTATACCACAAATTGGATTTATCACTATCCATGGCTTGTGAAAACGTTTCGGGATCATTCTCAGCTCCAATATTGTAGTCAGACTCTTGTAAATACACAATATAATCACTAGGAATAGCCGATTTCTTTATTCTAGCAGATTTTCTCAATGTTGCATCAACATTCTCTTGAGGAGCTTGTTGCTCAACCGGTTGTTCAACAGTTTCTGGTAATTGCTGAACAATTGGATCCACTAGATCAATATCAACAAGTTGTGAAACTTCAACGATTGGTTGTTCAATAGCCGGCTGAACTGAAGGGGCATTATGAGCAACAACCAACCTTAAACTTGAGGTGGAAGGTTAAGTGTCTGAATGATCTTCCTTAGGAACAAGATCCCTCGATCAATCGCTCCCACTGATCAAGTCATTTTCAAGAAATTTATCATTTCTTGATTCCACAATCCTAGTGGTATGAGATGGACAATAAAACATGTATCCCTTAGACCTTTCGGCATATCCAATGAAATACCCACTTATGGTCCTTAAGTCCAACTTCTTTTCTTGTGGATTATAAATTCTCACTTCAGACGTGCATCCCCAAATGCGCACATGATGTAAACTCGGTTTCCAACTCTTAAATAACTCAAAAAGTGTCTTTAGGACAACCTTGGTCGGAACTCCGTTTAATATGTACATTGCCGTCTTAAGTGCTTCAGTCCATAAGAATTTAGGAAGTTTGGAGCTGCTAAGCATACTACGCACCATGTCCAATAAGGTCCGGTTTCTTCTTTCTGTTACGCCGTTTTGGTCTGAAGAACTAGGCATAGTATATTGGGCAACTATCCCATGCTCTTGAAGAAACCTTGCAAATGAACCAGGTGCTGGTCCATCTTCAGTGTATATATCATAGAATTCTCCACCTCTATCTGATCTCACGATCTTAATTTGCTTATCGCATTGTTTCTCTACTTCCACCTTAAATACCTTAAAAGCATCTAATGCTTCATACTTATTATGAATCAAATAGAGATACATGTAACGTGAGTAATCATCTCTGAAAGAGATGAAGTATTTCTGACCACATGAGTCCATATCCGGACTACAAATATCCGTGTGTATGATTTCTAATATTTCTGTACTCTTCTTGGCACCTTTCTTTGTTTTGTTAGTCTGCTTTCCCTTTATGCAGTCCACACAAGTATCACAATCAGTAAAATCTAAAGTACCGAGTACTCCATCATTTATTAATCGCTTAATTCTTTCGATGAAGATATGTCCCAATCTCCGGTGCCACAACATAGAGGAATGTTCTTTCACAACACATCGTTTCATACCAGCTTTATCATGAACATGCATCGCATCATAATAGGCATTGTTACGTAAATTAATTCGAAAAAGACCATCAAACAAATGGGCTGTTTGATTCAGCTTTCTAGAAATGCCCTTGGCAGAATGCAAATACCTTTGAGGTAAAGGGGCTTTCCAAAATGCTAGACTGTTTGGTAAACTATAACTGAAAAGTGCTTTAAGGAAATGCAAGACCGTTTGGTAAACATATATTTGAAAAGCCCTTTGGTGTGACTAAATTAAATTTTTAAATTTTAGTATTTTTAAAATTGCAAAAAAGAAACAATGATTATATAACATTTAACATTTTCATATTGAGAATAATGTAAAAGATACATATTAGTAAATTTATTTAAAAATTATAATAAAAGAATTTGATTATAGATTAGATGCAAAGCTCAACTTTTAGCCAATGATTCTTTTAGGTTTGTTTTCAACTTTGAATAGTTTTTTCTAATTATTATAATATTAATCATATTCGTTAATTAATTATCATCCTAGTATATTAATAAAAATTTGGGCTATTGATTGTCAAAAGATAAAAATGATATAGCAAAAAAAAAAGGTGAACTTATTCGATGGATGATAAAGCGACGGATTATGGATGCTATTTTTTTTTTTAGTAAACACCGCATATAAAAAGGGAGGTCTTCATTAAGAAAAATAAAATCAAGTTCCTCTCATACAAATTTGACTAGAAATAGTCATTTCATGATATTAAACATGGTCATATATGTCCAAAAAAAAAAAATACGTCATAATTAGTATTACAAACATCAACGGCTTTGTAAACTTATGGCTATTTCATCACGTAAACGTGCCATGTCCGGAGATGCATACGAATTTGAAGCACCCACCCCTTCATTTGCATCATCATGGTCAACTGAATATCCATAATCGGGATCCAATTCTGCTTGTTCAAAATCCATGTCAGTCATGTTATTTCTCCGTATATAATTGTGCAAAGTCATTGCCGCTACCACAATTTGCACTTGTTTTTCATATGGATAACATGGCATATGAGTTAAAATCCTCCACTTCTGTTTTAATACACCAAAGGCTCGTTCAATTGTTGAGTGTAGTGAGGAATGGGCACGGTTGAACACTTCTCGATATCCTGTAGGTGAAGGACATTCTCAAAACTCTGGCAAATGATATCTAACTTCTTTATATGGCCCCAAATAACCAGTAGGATTTGGATATCCAGAATCTACTAAGTAATATTTACCTACATAAATATATTATAAATTTAATCAACATATGCCAATTAAATATATGAATGTATCTAAACAATTGACTAACATACCTGGAGGAGGATGGGGAAAATGTGCATCACGTCTTCCAATAGCTTCATAAAATATATGGGTATCATGAGCTTGTCCCTCCCAACCGGCCCAAACATAGACAAATTCCATATTAAAATTACATATGGCTAACACGTTTTGAGTTGTTATTCCTTTTCGACCAATAAAACGAATTTGATCATACTTAGGTACAACCGCTGGAATATGTGTACCGTCAATAGCTCCAATGCAATCCTTAAAATATGGATAAAATCGTCGATCTTTCTTGATCTTCTCTGGAACTTTTCCATATTCTGGATCAGTTGGTTGGATCAAATCTTTTCCCATATCACATACTTTATCTAAAACTAAGCTGAAATGCCTACTTATGGTTTTCCCAGAGTGTTGAAAACGGTCTTGTGCTAATCTATTGCCTATACCATGTCCTAAAATATGAAGAAACATACCAACCATTTCTTTAACATCAGTATTCCTAGATCCTCGAAGGCCATAACGTGTTACTAAATCATGCGTTAAATTGTTAAATACAATCTTCTGCATTCTAAACATATTGTAACACCTTATCGGATTAGCATCTTCGCCCATCAACTCTTTTAACCATACATAACCTGTATATGTTGAGGTCATGCAAGGTTATTTGCAAAGGTTGGTCGTTTGATAAAGAATTGCAGCTTCAGTGACTGAGATAAGATCACTTAATTCATTTTCCTCTTGCTCATGATTTTCCCTTGTATGTGAATCATCTATAACTGTTTCAAGTAACAAAATATAAAAAGAAACAATGTATTAACCATCACATATATGCAAACTATCACATTAAGAGAACACCAAATGAAAGCAATTCTAACATCAAACATTAATTGAAATTACATTCACAAAGGCTACAAATAAAGATCCATAAATAGAAACAAGTGGAATAACTAAGTTTTAAACATGAAAACAATAAGATGCTAACATCCTCCTATCTACCAAGACTTGATTCTTTTCTCATCTCATATTTGAAATACTTTACTTTCTTTGCATCATCCTTTAAGCTCATGAAAACTTGTCTATTGTCTATCTTTTCATTTAAATGAGAAATTGAAAAAAAGTACAAGTCTTCGTCTTCCACAATCTCAGGTATGAAATCCAATATCTCTATGAGGTCTTCATAAGAACCGACTAAACTAGTTGCTTTGGATGCAGCACTGGTAGTGCTCCTATTCTCAACAACTGTAAGCAGCCTGTTAATTTGTGTTCCAAGCTCCTCTCTTGTGCTCAATTTCTTATCTTTCTTTCCTCGAGCTTGCATCTTTGAAGTCTGTGTGGCTCTCTTACGAGTTTGAGTTCCAATTGGTTCAACAAAGGTTTCATCCACATGATCCTCAAAGTTTTCATCAGTAGACCCTACAACATCATCGATACCAGGTTGTGTGGTCTCCACATCATTATCAACACATAAATCTTGTGTAGGATTCCATGTAATTCCTCCTATAGCAATTGTATCTCTGAACATCATATCTAACTTTACTTCAAGATCAAGATGTATGCCTTTCATCTTAAAAGCCTTAAACTTTGGATTAGCCTGTTATAATGAAACATTTGCATAAGTTGTATCATTAAAGGCGAGCTTAACGTGAAAGTAAAAAAAGAAGTGAGGAAAACCTGAATTTTACTCTCCCACCATTCGTCACTTGCATCAATGGTTTTCTTCCTTGAATCCCATCCTAGTCCAGTTTCATTGTAAAGCAATGACCTCCATCTTTTCCATTCTTCCTTGAGGTTATCCCACTTACTCTTCATTTTTTGTTTATCATACTTTTTGCCCGTTAGCTCCTCAAACTTATTAATTATGACTGTCCATCCATCTCTTTTGTTGTTTGCAGGACGATTGCCTTTTTCAATTTGTTCGATGCACAAATTACAAAAGATTTCTACATCTTCCGAGCTCCAAAATGCCTTTGATGAACTCATCTACTAGTAAATGATATGAACAAATAATAAATTTAAGAGACACAAACAAACAAATGTGATATGTATATATACACAAACAAACAAATGTGATATGAGAAGAGGAGGAAGGATGGAAGTTGGAGCTATTATCACGTAATTAAAGCAGAAGTATCCCGAGAATCCCCTTAAGTGAGAGGTAGCTATTACAATTTCAGATTTAATAGTGTAATCTCCATCTATGTTTTGGTAGCCAAATCCAAGCTCAGCAAACATGACAGCCCATGAACTAGCTAAAAGGAACCTTCCTTTAAATATAAAAAATGCCCAATCCTCCTTTTGTTCTTCTAGTTAAAGCCACTGATACTCTCACTTTTGGTTTTGTAATTTCTGGACAGTTCTTGTGATTGTCTTGTACACTCCTCTCTTTTCTATATAATATTGCTTAGTTGGCTAGTGAAAAAAACAAAAAAAATCATGATTTTGTATCCATAGCCTAAAACAAAATTTTCATAACCAAAGCATCCGAGGCAGTAAACCAACACCCAAAATTTAACCCTAAGTTTAAGAAAAAACGTATTTCTCATTGACTTAAAGAAATAATCAAATATGATAAAAAGAGAACCTCAATGTGGATGAGCTAACTTTGAAGCTAGATTCGAAAACCCAAGAATGGTATATATGCACAAACACATTGCAACCCAAACAAAGCCCACACAGTTTCAGCTGAGGCTCAAACTCAGATTAGTTTCTCTTTTTTGGCACATCCACTTAAAGTAACACATAATTCATGAAATGAAATTGGTACAAAGTAGCAAAGTCGAGAGATTTTTTTTTGCAAGACAATGCTAAGGCTTAAGGATGTGTAACGCCAAAAACAGCACACTCGTAGTGCAGCACAACCAGAAAAATTCAACAGAGCGCCCCCTCCCCCGGCGCAAATTAAAAAAAGAAAAATCAAAACTCACGACGAGATTACAGCTGCAGAAATCTAAACAGAGCAAGAATAGGACAATCAACGAGCATTGGCAACAAGCAACTCTGATAATGTGTCATCATCAAGGAAGAAAGAAAAAAACATTTACGAGCATAAAAATCCAAGCCCTGTGGTAGCAATTACAGCTTATGTGAGGGCTACAATGCAGACACTTCACAATCAACTGAAGTACCCTCGGCGCGCAACATCCAAAGGTGCAAAATGAACTCTCAAACTCACATTCGGGGCATACCTTTAGTCTTTTAGTCTTTCCACACTCTGCGAGCAATCTGATGGCCTCCCAAATCAAAAGCTTTGAAGTTGATTTTCCCGATGCTAAGCTCTTCCAACGTCGGGTACTGGGTGGGCTGGTGCTGAACCAATCTCTAGAATTCCAACAACAACAATTAAAAAAAGCAACCCCCAATCAATAACCGAGGCAAAAAACCGAAAACCCTGGTTGTCGATTCCCACCCCCAGCACACCCTAGAGTCACTCGCCTAAAAAAGAAGTAAGAACAGGGACATACATCTTGGAGAGCTTGTTCGGGGTGCCACAGGTGACCTTGGCGACGCGGAGGAGGGCGAGCTCGGCCTTGAGTTCCTTCAGTTGGGTCAGAAGGTCGGTTGCAGGAGCAGGAAGCAAAGCCGTCGCCGTCGCAAGAGCAGGAAGCAAAGCCGTCGCCGTCACAGGAGTAGGAAGCAGAGCCAGAGCCGTCGCCGCCGTCAATTCACGAGAGGAGGACCTTCGATCACAGTAATGGGTGAGAGACGATCCAAAGATCAGGGACTACTCGAAGCGGTCACGTCCACATACTGCCAGTAAATCACACAACCCTATACATATCACCCTTTTAGAAAGCAGAACCCAGAACGTTCCCCGCCGAACGAAGTGAATTCATCAAGCGAAAAGATTAAACAACCACTGCCTCGACATACGCGCAGTCGCGACACCCGATTCCACCAAAAAACAAGGAGGCGATCGATCATGGGCAGCCTCAAAAAGTACCAAAACCAACGCCGGAGCGTTCAAAATCAGATCTTCACGCGATAAACCGAAACCACAAGTGATCTTGATTTCGACGCATGAACCAAACAAGCAAGCACGAAAGAAAGATCCATACACGGGACGACCGGCGGCTCGGCCCGGCAAGAAGAAGAAGAGCGAGGAACCCACCAAGGCGGGGAAGAGAGAGAAAGCGAGGGATGCGGTTCTAGAGAGAGAGAGAGAGAGAGAGAGAGAGAGAGGGAGGCAGAGGAAGAGTCTTTGCTCGCCTTCCTCGAAGCCTATCGGGACAAAGTGCTCGGATTGCTCGGATCTTGGATTCGCTCGCTCGTCAAGAGGGTAGAAGATCAGATCTCGCTCGCTCGTCGCGACGAACTTTGGCCTTGATGGAGTGGTGCTCGGAATCAAATCGTGATGGAGTAGTGCAAGTTGCAGGGAGAGAGAGACGAGGAGAAGAGAGTCAACGGAGAACGCTGCAAAAGAGAGGAAACGTGAAAAAAGTTAGGGTTTTGTTCAATATAGGGTAAAATCGGACTTTTAATGAAATATTGAGGGTAAAATAGGCATTCGGCGAAAATTCATTAAACCAAGGGGCCGGCAATGCCGAGAATGCTGAAATGCCCAAAGGAGGTCCCCACCTGATTTGGGCTTTCAGCATTCTAAAGGTCGCATTTGGGGAATGGGGGCTCCAAATCCGAACCAAACACTAATTTTTTTTTTTCCCAAGGGGCTTTGGTGAAAGCCCCTTGGGAAAGCTGAACCAAACACCCCCAAAGTACCACTCCCGACAATTTTAGATTTAAATGATAAACGAAGTTTGAATCGAAAAGTTAAAAGAGTATCCCAAAGGTACAAGTCTTGGCGAAATTAAGTTTATAGAAAAACTAGGAACATAAAAGGTCTTTTCCAAATCTAAAACAAAACCACTATTGAGAACTAGTTTATATGTCCAAATAGCTTCCACATGCGAACGCATCTCGTTTCCTGAATAGATGCTTTGTTCACTTCCTACTGACTTCCTGTGGTTTTGAAAACCCTACAAGGAATTCGAAATATAAATTGTAGAACCAGAATCAATCAACCAAGTGTTGTGACTTACATCAGTCATATTAAATTCATAACAAACACAAGAGATTGGATTACCTTCCTTCTCGAGCCAAGCCTTAAATTTGACACAATCCTTCCTTATATGCCCATTCTATTTATAGAAGAAACACTTGGATTCTTTCTTAATGTCAGCTTGGAGAGGTATTTTACCTTTTCCTTTATGCTTGCCATAGCCCTTATTCTTTCCTTGTGTTGCCAAATGAGCACTTTCTCCCAATTCCATAATCAGTCTTTCTTCCTCTTAAACACACATGGTCATAAGTTCATTAATTGACCATTTATTCTTATGTGTGTTATAAGAAATCTTGAAAGGTGCATACTGTTGTGGGAGAGTGTTCAGAATATAATACACAATGAAAGATTCAGATATCTCAACTTCAAGGTTCTTAAGCTGAGCTGCAATATTCCTCATTTGCATAATGTGCTCACGCACACCTCTAACACTAGTGAGCTTCAATGATGAAAACTTCATAATCAGAGTCATGGCATGGGCCTTCTCAGAACTTTCAAACTGCGCATCTATGGCCTCCAATAAAGCCTTAGCATTGCTATCTTTGAGCAACCGAACCACGAATACTAGGAGATATCTTAGCTCTTATAAACATGGCACAAATGCGATTGGACCGCTCCCATTGGTTATAAAGAGCTATCTCAGCTAGAGTGCTCGAATCAGTAGGAGCAGGTGGTTCGTCTTTCCTTATAACATAATCAATGTCCATCCACCCCAATTGAAGAAGAACTGACTCTTTCCAAACTTTATAGTTCTCACCATTTAGTATGGGAACATCAAACTTAAATTCAGAGAAATTCATAGGTTGCGAAACTGCATATCAAATAATCATGCTTATGTCACAAAATTTAAGATAAATATAAATAAATCATGTTTTACCAATGTAAACATGTCACAATATGAATCACATAACATAAAAACTACATGTGGGCTAAGTTTTTAATTTAAATAGATTCATAATTACTTCATGAAGAAATTATCATATTATATGCCATTTTCTTAATCCCTGTGGTAAATTAAGAAAAATAATATGATATTTCATCCTAATTAATCATATTAATATAATGAAAATTCCTGTGGGATAAAATTCATCATATTAATATAATTAATTACAATTAATGTCCATTTCTAAATATGATCCGAAGGCTTTTAATATATAATTTAATTAATTAAAGATGCTGTGGCCACTCTCTAATTAATTAAATATATGGATCATTGGACATTTAATTTCATGCATAAAATACTCATAAAAAATGCATGAAATGACATAATAATTAAATACAACAAGGGCAGAACAGTAAATAAATAGATTGGCCAAGGGCAAGATTGTAAAAACTGAAAAAAAAAAATTGGGGCAAAAGTGTAAAAAGGAGCCGCAGGTGGGAGACGACGGGCGCGTGCCGAGCACGTGCGCGTTCAGCGCACAAGCGCGTGCTCGGCACGCGCCAGAATCCGCGCGAGCACGTGCCCCGCACGCACGCGGTTCAACGCGCAGGCGCGTGCATTGCACGCACCTGGCAACTGCCGCGTGCGTGGATCCCACGCGCGCAACGGTTGAGCGCGCGCGTGAGGGCGCATAGCGCATGGATTCCACGCGCCTGCAACCGCAGCGTGCGCGTGGGCTCCACGCGCCTTCTTCCTCGCGAACAGAAGCGTTTTCTTCGCCGTTTTTCGCCGTTCCGCCGCGGTTTCGCCGGCTGTTTCTTCTCCGGCAGCCCATTTCAGACACAAATTAATAGTGGGTTTTGAAAAGCATGTCGGCACGACCACATGGGTCCAAGTTTCGGCGAAAATGATTAAAAATTGGCCCCAAATCATACGAAAATTTCTCAAAACACAATTTCCCCAATCACCGCGACTTCCGCCGCTCGATTAGCCTCTGGCGAACACCGATATGCCAAAATAACTCATGGCTAATATTCCTCATGGCGATGCGACCGTACGGGTCCAAATTCGAGGGGTGGGTCACACGATTTTGCCCGGAATCAGCGAATTTCTCTTGGCCTCAAAACTTCAAGTTACTGTTCATGTTCTAAAAGCCCGAATATACACCGAAAATACACAAAACAAGGCAGAGGCTCTTAACACGCTCTGATACCAAATGATAGATGTAAAATTCATATGCGGAAGCCAGGATCAATTGAAGACAAACCTCCAGCCATTGTTCTTGTTCGCGTTCGTCAGAAAAACCTTAAATCAAACAAAATTGGGGACACTCTACTACCCCAATTCACTCTCGTACTGATGGTGTATTATGAATGAAAGAGTTTGAGTTAGACCTTGTCATCACCCGTCAGAAATGAACATACGTTCCTATTTATATACCATCTTCCATCAAAACGGTAACCAATGGGCGGTTGTCACAAAAGCGTACGAAGCGTGGAAAACTTCATATCGAATAGTCGCAACCTTAAGAGGAAATGTGGGTCTAAAATGTGAGATCACCAAAAAAAAGAAAAATAACATTCATGCATGTGCTCATAATCCTACTGGGGTGGATCCCTCAGAGGACCAGTGGAGAGAGATTTCTTATCAAATTAAGGTATAGTTTCAGGAAATGCTGACTACAAACATTCACCAATTAGTTCTGTGACTGAAATATGATACAATTTTCAGGTGAAAGGTCATTTTCCTTTCTTTGACATGGCATATCAAGGATTTGCTAGTGGTGATCCAGAAAGAGATGCAAAGTCCATCAGGATCTTTCTTGAGGATGGTCATGCAATTGGAATTGCTCAATCTTATGCAAAGAACATGGGACTGTATGGTCAGAGAGTGGGTTGCCTCAGGTAATTATTCTGTCTAAACTGTAGCTGTTCCACTATTTGTTTGGGGTATTTTGACGATATTGGGTATTGGGATGGAAATTTTGTGCTTGCCTTGCCGTAAGTTTTAGGGCCAACTATTTAGTATTACCTTTCCTACTTGATAAAAAGAACTCTTCTTGAAACTCTTAACTGAAGCATATTTTCACTGGGACCTTTGCAGATCCCTCTGCTTCGCCTCTGAAGCAGAGGGAGGAAATGTTTTCAAATGAGATGATGCTTTTGTGCTAGATGAAAACGTGGACATGCATTCTCTTTCCTATCATATCTTCCTCAAGATTATCATGGGCATGAAGCAAATGGAGTTTCCTTCAGTTTCATAATCAAAATTTTGAGCAAAATGTGATTATAGTCAAAAAGATCTTCCCGCAGAAATTGTACAAGCAATCATCCTCAAGACAATTGATAAGCCAAAATTCAATCGGCATTCATCCTGGAGTGAATAGAAACTCATGCTTTATCTGCTTATTTATGGCTGTCCAGTGTTCTTTGTGAAGATGAAAAACAAGCGATAGCTGTGAAAAGTCAGTTGCAGCAGCTTGCCAGACCCATGTACAGCAATCCACCTGTGCATGGTGCCCTGATAGTGTCAACTATTCTCGGCAATCCAGAATTGAAGAGTTTGTGGCTCAAGGAAGTTAAGGTAGTTTTTTTTATTCATATGTGGTAACTCATTCCTTGATAATCCAACAAAGAAGCAATCATTTGTATTGTATCTACTTAAACTGGGTTAGAGTTTTGGCTGATTGGGAGAAGAACTAATTATGGTGCAAAGCTTGTTCTGTTGGCTTTCCTAGTTGGTTGGACCCTTATTGTTTTAGCTGCCCTTTTGTTTTAGCTGCTTCTCTCACATTCTGAAAATCTGTTGGATATAGAAGTGCCATAAGAAATTAATATGAACATGAATCACCCTCCCCTGTCGAGAAGTAAATTGACATTGACCCTTGTAACTTTTCAGGTAATGGCTGACCGAATAATCGGGATGCGTACTGCCTTGCGAGAAAACCTTGAAAAGCTTGGGTCGCCGTTATCGTGGAAACACATAACCGAACAAGTATGGTCCAATTTCATTCCATTGGCAATCTTTTTAGCATCGGTTATGCACAATTTCCTGTTCTTGACAGTCTTTTCCCCCAACAGATTGGCATGTTCTGCTACAGTGGGATGACTCCAGAGCAGGTTGATCGGTTGACAAAAGAATATCACATTTACATGACTCGTAATGGCCGTATAAGGTAAATAAATCCACCACATAGGTATCTGGCGGAATCGCCTCCTTTTGTAGATCTACTCTTCTCACATGCGAACCTTTCTTACAGTATGGCAGGTGTAACCACTGGTAACGTTGGATACCTCGCTAATGCCATCAACGAGGTCACGAAATCTTCTTAGTACCTAATCGAGGAGGCGTCAAACCTTTGAATAAAGCTACTCTCGATTTGCATTTTCCATGAAGTAGGTCGCTGTGTCGTCATGAGGGTCATGAGATTTTCTTTCAGTTCCCATCTTGTTGCAGCTACGAAGATGGGCCATAACATGCGCGTGATTTAGAGCGCCCCCTGTTGTTTCTTGACTTGTTCCATTCTTTTCCCCGTGAGAATTGGGGATTGCAACTTTAACAGTTGCAGGTGACCTATCAAATAAAATCCATACGTTTCCAACTGTTGCTGGGAATGCTTCTCCCCGGTCAGGTTCAGAGGTCCAAGCTGTGTACTAAAGCATGTGTTTTGCTGGTGTGAAAGCGTACGTGGTAAGGTCTTGGCAAATGATTGTCCGCTGCATGCTGTAACTTTGTGTCGGGGATATTTATTCTTTGGTTTGGTGGAATTTGAGCCCGTGATTAGGGAACTCGATGTTGGCCTGCTGATGTACTACAGATTTCCCAACAAGGTGTCGAAATAATTAAAGTTCTCTATGCCTCCGCTGTGCCACTCTGATTATTTCCGAGATCCGCCTATATTTTCCCTAATCCAATGAAAACTGCAAGAACTGTTTGGGGGGTCAGGTTCACATCTGAGTAAGCAGATCATCGACTGAATAACCAATCCATCGCTTCCATTAATAATTTGATATCAATTGTAATGCGCACATATAGCGACTCATAATATGATTTTCACCATTCATATGTTGGGATTATGCTTATATATTGGATAAGACACAACTCGTGAGGATCTCAACCTGCGATCACGTGGCTAATGCCGTCTTACATAACTGTCAATCGATTTTGCTAGGAGATGATTTTCTCCAGTTCGATGTGTAGTTTAGTTTATTGGAAAGAGTTGTTACGAGCTCGCTCAGTTTGTTTCCAAATGGCTCACATCACTGGAAGGATCCTATCTTCTGTTATTATGGATCCAGCATTACATATCTCGGATATAGAATGATATCCGCCGATCACACATGCTAAAAAATAAATGCATACATGATAAAGCATAAATAAATGACTCTGCTAGCTAAACCAAACCATTACGGGAGGGACTACTTAGGTGATAAACATGCATTTGATCCATCGAACTATGGGACATTTAATTTTTATTCCCTCACTGATTGCTTCTTATCTATTTCTCTCTTGCTCTTGGATGAAAGCAAGATAAGTAGTAAAGAATATCAATAGGTCTTGGAGGTGGTCGAAGTGAACAGTTTTTAACCGACGTGGTACTTAAGTAATTAAAAAATAAAGAAGAAGGTTATGGTGCTTACCATGACAAAGTTATGTCACCAGTATCTTTTTGCCTGCATTCTGATAACGAAAGTGAAGAGAATCAAAGCAAAAAGGGAGAGATTTCGGTTATGTGAGTATGCAAAATAGATATTCAATTTTTGCTCTTTGGTTGCTGAGATGAACAAAATTAAAAGAGAAGAGGAATGGGGTTCACACTCGTCACAATGATGCCAAAAGAATAAGCATGCTTACTCTAACGTTTCGACTTTTCTTGGGAATGCTTCGCTCCTGCTTTTTGTTACATTAGGCTTTAGAGGTCCAAACTGTAAACTAAAGCATGTTTCTTTGCTGGGGTGAAAACGGTCATGGTTAAGTCTTGACAAATGATTCTGTCTACCTAATGCCGTATCTTTGTGTCGGGCAGTTGGCTTGGTGGACTTCCAGCCTTCGCATAAGAAAGTCAAATGTCGGTCGACGTCGTACCTCAATTTTCCTGACACAAAAGTTGTTCCATCCCCCACTGGTTAATTGTTTCTTTGGTTTGCTTGGTGGCGGTTTTCTTTTGGTTGCCAGTTTGTTTCGGCTTCCTTGGTTTCCGTTGTTTTTCTTTTCTTTTACTTCAGCTCCCTTTCCTTCCTTTTTTGCTCATGCATTATGAGTGAAAGTTTTTGACGTCCCGGTTTTTTGTAAAGTTAGCTTTTGCTCTATATATTCTTACCTTACCAAAAAAGGAAAAAAGAAGCTACTTCTGCAGCTGTTGAAGCCTCTTTCTTTAAAATGGTTGTGTATCCTGCCTACTTCAGACAGATCCTGAACTTTTTATCTAATTTGAGATTTTTCATGCAATTAACTTATTTGTCAGAGATTCATTCGTCGCTTCAATCAAATCATGTCCGAGTGAAACCACTAACTAGAAAGACATCATAACTCGTTCCGTGATATAATTTAAACAATCAAATAAGCTGACACTAGCTTAAACATCAAGAGCCCTGCAAAGGGAAAATGTTGGCACTGGCATCTGGAAACAATATTCAGCTCGTATCATCAAGCAACGCCGTTCCAAGATCGAGAGCAAGTCCAGGTCAACAGTCAGTCAAGAATCACCATGCCTGTGCAAGACCGCCTGAAAGTTATTCAACTCATCTCCAGCTTCACTCTGATTAATCTCCTCCTGTAAATGCAATTTTGCACAAAAGAGATGACAATGATGCATCTAGCCGCTATGGGGTGTGGATAGACAGGCGATCTATATTTCTATCTATGGAGCGAAAGAGTCATCGAATTCCATGAAAGAAGACAAAATGGAACAAACTTGGACCGAGATCTCGATGCCCCACAGTAGTTAATGATGGCACCCAGTCACAGGCTGGAAACAAACACCACATTCTTCTTCAACATATAAAAAGAAGGAAGCCATACTAACTTAAATGAGCTTCTTAAGCTCCTTTTTGGGTCTGTAACGCCCCTACATAACTAGACATAAATAGCATCACATTTTTATACTCCTAAGGTTTCTAGAGTTTAGGATCAAAACGATGTACATCCAAGGAAATACTATCTTTCTTCGCTAGAACGACAAGAGAAGACAGTCAACCGCTTTCCATGTTAAAAGCTGAGATATCACCATTTCCACATCTTGCAGGGCGAGAAAAGCCGATTGCAGGGCTGAAACCGCAGAACACATAGATTGTCCTCAGTTATGTTCACTTCCATCAAGTACTAGATGATTGACTCCTCGTTTCGCATTCTACGCTTATGTACTAGCCAGATGGGGGAAATTGAGAATATTCTGCTTCCTCACATGCTCTGGAATCAGCCTGTTAATCAATTCAGGTGATGCCCCAGCCAACTGTAGACACATTCAGACCAATCTTAGTTAGATGGTAACCTTCCACAAGAAAAAAAGAAATTGTCAACTAGCCAACACGAGATTTGACAAAGTTCAACTAACACTGTTGAAAGATAATTAAAATTTTAAACCGTAAAATATGAACCACAACCAGGACAAATCTAATGCATCCAACCAAACAAAAGTTGATTCTGATTTTATGGACCAGCCAAGACAGTTAATAGGGCATCTGAATTCAATTGGCCTTCCACTTGAGAGAATGAGCAAGCAAACCATGCATGTCATGGAGTCATGAGTTGTATGTGAGCAAGGCGGACCTACTAATAGAGACAACCAATACTAGTCGCATATACATGGATGCTTCATAACAAGATATTCAGTGCACAGCCATGACACAAAAATCAGGCCAATATGAAAATGCACCAACAGCTCAAATTTTAGCAAACCTGATATTAGTTACCAGTCAGACTATAAACAGACCAGGATGAGAGGCCAAAAACAGTAACTGAGGAGGAATAAATCCACTAAGGCAAAGCAACAGTCAATCAGATACTGCCCGTAAAAAAGATGAAGACATAACTTTCATGGAAGAGGCAGAGAGACAATTGATATGGGATGCCAAGGGAATATAAGATACACATTCTGCCTCATGATTCTAGGACATTGCAAAGTCCATATCCCAATTCGTACCCAGATATAGGTTTCCCAAACAGTGACTCTAGGAGGAGACATAAAAATCTAATAAACCCCAAATCACATTTAATTTGTCATTAGTAGTTCACAAATGAATGCAATCATTTGTCTCTCTGTCCCTTCTGGTGAAGCGGCAGCTGATGGAACAAATGGTAGATGATCCTACATTGATTAATGATTGTCTAGACATTAAAAAGAAGAGTAAGAGGAGCTCTATTTCCATCCATCTGTGAGACAAAATCCATGATTGTCCCACAAAGAAAAGCAGCAATGAAATGCAACTATACTCTCATAAACAGGGATCATGAACAGCCAAGAATTATGCATTTCTATGTATTTCATGTAGATTAAGAAAAAAAAGGCTGATTGCATACTTCTTGTTTAAAGTTGAATAGAGGCGGAAAAGGCCGACCATTAGGAAGCCGTGCATTTGGCTCACGCAACTCATCAAAGAAAGGATGGGCACATGCCTCCAGCTGCAAAGCAATCAAGGAGAATTCAGTGATAATGTGATGGAAGAGATAAAAACTTCAACTGATACATTTAAGACCATAAATCAATGGTTCATTTGACAGAAAGATGATTCCACCGCTACAAACAACATGAGATCTAGATTTGCAGCTAAGATGTTGAACATTGTCATTCTGTTAATGCAGAGAGTCCTCAGACCATGGTCGCAATTTATCCAATACAAAGATCAGAATAGAGTTCACCCACCGCAGTGCAGCGAAGACTTGGTGAATACTGAAGCAGTCGTGATGCAAGGTCAATCGCTTCAGGAGGCATCCTCTTGTGAAATACCTAAAAGTATACATCATAGAAATTAATGAAATGAAGTCCACAATGGCAGAACTATCGAAAAATTAAAAATCTATGCTAGACAAGCGGAGAGGGCACCTCATTTCAGACATCAGAGAAAACCCCACATGCAAAATATCACCAGTCATATTTTAATTGGATGCATATTAAGTATCTGATCTTCAATGGGAGAAACTGTGTTTTCTTCAGTAGAGGATCATGATGTCCCATTTCAACAACATTAATATCATCAGATGCCTTCTAAGGTATCTTCACACTTTATAAGTTCCAAACAGACTAAACAAAAACAGAATGCACATGTGACTATAGATGCAGCTCGGTCACCACCAAAATTAGTGAGACATTATAGACAAAACCGTTTGAACCAAAATTAAGTCACAAAATCAGAAGGCTGACAGAACAACATTTACAATACTTATATAAAATGAAAGCTAACCTTGTGCCAAGGATGAGCCTTGATTTGGGGAAATCTGAAGTCTGTGTAGTTCGGATTCATGCATCGAATTTCTTCTCGAGTGGGTGTACCGAGAACCTGAAACATTACGTCAAATATACGGTCAAATAGTACCAAAGAGACTACCTAATCAGTACTGGTGGAGAGGCTCACCTTGATAATCTCTACAAGTTGGTCTACCGCATTTTCCCCAGGAAATAATGGCTACAAAAGCAATAGAAATCAAACGGTGACTCAGTAGCAAATTACAAAGCTGACATAGATTACTTATAACTTTGCACCAAACATGACTAACCTGACCAAGGAGAAGCTCAGCAAGAACACAACCCGCTGACCAAATGTCAATTGATGTCGTGTATTCTGTCGCACCAAATATAAGCTCCGGAGCCCGATAGTAGCGAGAGCATATGTATGATATATTAGTTTCGCCCTTAACCTGATGGAATCTTAAAACTCTTAAAATGATGCATTAACCAAAAGATTCGATGTAACTATCGCAACCAATGTTTACATATTGAATAAGTCAAGCAAATAGAGAAAATAGAAAGGAAGAGTAATTACAAGAACTTTTGCACTCCCAAAATCACAGAGTTTGACTTGGTGGGTCACAGTATCAACCTGCACGGTATCAATAACAATGATGTCCAGACAAAGACTACATTTTTTCAAAAGATGAGAAAGTTATGCTGCAGAATACCAGAAGGTTTTGTGGCTTCACATCCCTGTGACAAACCGCTGGAACGTTATGAATGTATGCTAGCCCTCGAAATATCTGTTAAAAAGTTTCTGTTAAATATGACTGAATGAGGAAAGATATCAAATTTATGCCAAACAAGGAATAACAATCCCTAATTTCCAATTTTACCAAAAAAAGAGACAACAGTCCATACTTGATATGTATAGAGTTTCACATAAAGAAGGGGCATCCTCTGGTTCATACTGCTGTAATGCTTCAGAACCCGATACATATTTTCGGGTACGTACTCCATGACCAAATTCAGAAACAACTCATCTCTACTAGTAGTAGAGAAGAAGCAATGTTTCAAAGAAACCACATTTGGGTGATCCATTAGACGCATTAGCTGCAGCTCTCGATTTTTATAGCGTCTGTCCTGCAAAACCTTCTTTATGGCAACCATTTCTCCAGTTTCCAAGCACTTTGCCTGAGAAAAGTGATAGCATATTAGTAAGGTTGAAACAACAAGGTGGTGTTTGATTTAAGGAATCAAACAATGTACCTGGAAAACTACTCCAAAAGATCCAGTGCCAACAACACGTTCCGCCTTATAGCTGATGGTCTACAAGAAGCATTGAAGGATAACACTTGAGCTTTGGAGGACTACATGGTACTCAATGACTAACTGAAACAAATTCCAACTTTGATGCGTATTTTCTTGAATAAGCAGGTACCACCTCTCGGAGGCAAATCTTGAAATATTAGTTGGACTACACTTTTACTTGGCTTTATATGACATGCAACTCAATGCCTCTTTAACAGAGCTGTAGCTTATTTCAACGGCAAGAAGAATGCGAAGACTACATCTAGATACCACCAGGGCCATGGAAAATACAGCTATTGTTACCTGCTTGGGTTCGCCATTTTTCCCACCGATTGTGGTTGAAATAATCTGACCAGTGACAGCCTCATTATTCTCAATAATAGAGGGTGACGCTTCCTGTAGTGAAAATGGCATGCAGGGTTAATAGAGAAATTTCAAGATTCCAATAAATTTGAGTAACGGATTATAATTAAACTGGTAAAGCAGTTATTACGAACAACGTCAGTCTCGTTAAATTTTGAATTTTAGTACACCATCAAATCTTCAGCAGTCATAACACTTGAAAACTATAGATTCTAACAGATTCATCAAAGTACGACACGTAAGTAACACGTGTTCAGCACAAAGCACGAGAAGACATTATATCGTCATCTGCGTCAAGGAGGTTCCACGATCTCGCGTGATTTTGTGTTGAAATTCATTGATGGATCACTTACATTCAAACAGAAAAAAGACAAGCTCATTCAAAGAGCAAAACCAAGATGCCTGAGAACTCTCCTTTTCTTTTTTTTTTATCGGTAGCAACAACAAATCTACCACCACGGGGTTAAAAAAAAAAAACTGGTAGACGATGAGTTGCAGCGGTGAGGCTGGGTAAAGATGAATTTGAAGATCCCAAATTTAAGAGTTCAAGAAGCAAATCCCATCACCTCAACCTACACACTAAAAGACAGAATCAAGATACATCTTTAACCCAAAGCAATCAAAAGAAAGCACCCTGAGAACAAAACAAAAAGCAAAAGCCAGTCAGATGATTATCTTTAATAAGCTAATTGAGATCAAAAAGTGGGAATTCTCCGATGATCCTCATGACAAATGGCAGAAAGATAAAATCGAGTCAACGTTGAGGAATCTCGAACAAACTTAAGCATGTATGAAATTCCACAAAAGGGGTTACAAGAGCAAATCGCCACTGCGAAACCCTAATTCTGGCCACCAATAATGCCAGTGAAGTGAAAACATTAACATCTGCAAATCACTGAGATTGCCAAGTCTTCAGCAACTACAAGTGAAGAAAATCAAAACTCAGCTCAACAGAGCTCGCACCAACTGATTCCTCTCGCGGTCATCCTCCTTATCCCTTTTCTCTCCATCTTCAATCGCAATCAAGAAAACACTCAGGAAAGAACTCCAAATCATCCTAACTTTCCCTCGCGTTTTTCTCCTTCCAAGAGCTAAAGAAAAAAAGCGAATGCGCCCAAAAAGCAAGGCCGGACCGACAGATCGGATCTTCGCCACGAAAACCAAGCTCGGACATACGAACGCGTTAAGGAGAAGAGACGCACCGAGCGACCCTAGAACGCACACAGACCGAACCGCCGCCAACGGTAAGAGCTTCAGAAGCCCCAGACAAGCGAGCTCAGATCTCCGGCGAAGGGAAGCGAAACCCTACAAGACGCGAGGATCGCTCGAGAATTCGAGCAGCAGACGGAGACTCCGGAGCTGGATCGTCCCGAGATCGCGATCTCCGAAACCGCCACGCCCAACCAGTCACCACGACCTAAACCGCGCGTCCAGCGCCCCCGCGCGCGCGCGAGCGCGAGCGAGCGCGCGCGAGAGAGAGAGAGAGAGAGGAGAGAGACCAGACCTTATCGGTGTCCATTGGATCATGCTGCCGCGGGGCGAGCTTCGGCAGGTCGTTCTCCGGCCGCGGCGGCGGCGGCGGTTGGTGGTGGTGGAGGAGGTGGTGGTGGTGAGGCCCCGAGGGCATGGAGGCCATGTGAGCAACAACGCAGCACAAGCACGCTCTCTCTCTCTCTCTCTCTCTCTCTCTATACTTTCACACTCTTTCCCTCACTCTCTCTCTCTCTCTCTCTCTCTCTCTAAATACGATTTTCTCTCTCTTCTGGCTCGATGAGGGAATAAGAGCGAGCGAGGAAGAGAGAGGCAGGATGGGTTGGGGTTAGACCCACGCGCAAGATCAGGAGAGTGACGACGACGCTCCAATCATTTTAATAAATTTCAATTTATTAAAATAATCGGGAAAAAAGAAAGAAAAACGGCTCTCTAATCTTCCTCCTTATCTATCTGTCGGGAAATGCGTACTCTTCTTCCTCGTCGAAACCCCGTGCCTACACAAAAATATAGCGCATAAATTTTATCTTTTCTTCATGGGGCCCCAAACCTCATCCTGAAAAAGATTTTCTTTCTTTTTTTTGTTGGGTTATTCTTTATAATTTTTCGATAAAGCGGAATAAATAAAATATATATGAGTCTTGTTAACGAGTGATCTATAAGGACGATTGAAAAAATAAAAATATAATATATCAACGCTTTTTGAAAATTCAACGGTGATCCATTTTGAAAAAAGCTACATGAATTGTTGGTCTTTCTCAAAACACGATTGACCATATCTAAACGGATGCTAAAGGCACTCTCTTCAACATTTTTGCAATGGTAGAGCTTGTTAGCCTTTGCAATTAGCCCCTCTTTGTAACATAATTGGTAATTCGAAAGTAAAATCCAAATGAAGATCTTTGAACTATAACATAGTTAATTTAATATTTTAACCTATTTGCATCCTATGTAATAATTCCGATACTTTCCCTATATATTTACATGTAAAAGTATCGATTTCCCTCATCTGCATGGAATTAACATGTCATGATCATGCAATATGGTAACCGAATTCATGTAAGGTAATTGGACACATCATGTGACGCGTGGAGTGACCTACTCAAATAAAATTATTGGTGTTTTCCCAAAAATACCATTGGCCAAATTTAAACAGACGCTTAGACCACTCCCTTTAACATGTTTGCAAAGACGGAGCTTGTTAACCTTTGCAATTAGCCCCTTTGTGTAACAAAATTGGCAACTCTGAAGTAGCACCTGAATGGAGATCTTTGAATTATAACGTAAACAATTTAAGTAGCACTTAAATGATTTTGATACTTTTCCGATATATCGAGATATAAAATTATCGATTTCCTTCCTCCGCATGAAATCCACGTGTCCCAATCATGCGATATGACAATCGAATTCATGTAGGGAAATTGGACACATCAGGTGACGTGTAGAGTGACATGCTCAGTTATTAAAAAAGTTTTCGACGCGCGCTGTTTCTCTATCGCGTGATGTTTGAAGGGTCAGTTGACGAATATCTTTCTATTCAAGATGAGGAAGCAGCGGGAGGGGATCATGGAGCATGTCATCTAGAAGGACGGTTAAAACCCAAAACGACTTTTGAACATATTACCATGGTAAAAATCGCATCGCCGACCTTTTTGCAGCCTACAAAGTCCACGTTCCGATCTCGGTCGAAATCAAGACTTTCGAGTTCTTCTTAAACAAGAACAGTCCCCAATTCCATGCCCTCTTCCTTATTCATGTGCTTCTTGGGTACTCTCTCAAGTTCCACCATCGATCTTACTAATCTCCACGACCAATTCGAACGACTAGGGATCGATCCATGTGGAAGCGACGAGAACCTTCATCATAAATTGCATTGTCGAACTGACGATCTTATAATGAAATAACATCCTAAAACCGAGGGGTTTCGAGCAACCATGTTAGAATGGCATGCTTAAAATTAAGGGATAAGCATATTAAAAGTTTTAAAACTTATGACGATAATGTAGTTAAGTTATAAAATTTTCAAAAAGTGCAATTAAATCCTAAAATTTATTAAATTAGTCAAATCATGTCTTTCCATTAATTACACTTTTTGAAAATTTTAATATTCAATTGCACTTCGACTCGATTGCACTTTTAAGACAAGTTTTAGAACTTAATTATACTTTCAAAAAATTATAGGAGTCAATTACACTTTTAAGTGTTAGTTTTGGAACTTTGAGTGTACTTATCCCTAAAATCAATCTCAATGATCTCCCATGGACTTTTTAGACATGACGAGAGGTGGAGTGGAATCTAGGGGCGGGAGGGACAAGGAGTTACTTTCGGCTTTTCGACTTTCAGCAATGTGTCTTCCAATCTGGACCGAGGCCTACCCAGCGTTGGGACAGCATCCCACGTCCCCATGTTTGCTTCCTTTTAGGTAGAGAATCTTTTCGGACCTGAGCAGGTCCTTAAAAGGCTCTGACATCCCGGAAAGACGGGATAGTCCCCGGGATCCGGGGGACGAAAAATATTCCGGCCCCATTGGCCGACCCGCCACAAACCCCTTTACGGGGAACGGGCGCGCGGGCGATCCGCGATGCTTTCCCGCCTCTCGACGACGACTGCCGGGCGCGATACAGGGAAATGATGTCGCCAGTCAAAAGACTGGGAGAATCTTTTGGAATTAGAATGGTGAGTTTGGGATTACACATGCGAGAGGGGGAAAAGGAAATCACCATGTCGTCCTGGAGAACGCACAAAGCCCCTTATTGCGGCGTCTCGGCACCTCAACTGAAAACGACATAGACGACGACATGAAATATAGTAGCGAAACAGAGCAGCTTTTGTTCGCAGTATTGCATGGACGTACTTGTATAGACTGGATCCAAAGAATCGTCGAACTACAAGAGAGTCGTCGGGTGGGAAACTTCATGGTGTTTATGAATTAATCGGTTTATCCGAAATTTCAGACAAGTACTCTTCTCTTTTATTTTTGAACAAACTCCTAATTTCGTGTCCCTGTGATTTATTTTCCCCCCTCTCAAAAGTAGGCGACATGAATGAACCCAATCTCAGCAAAAGAAGTCCAAGTTCTCTGCCTTAAAAACCCACCAAATGGAAAAAGGATCCTTCTCTTTTCTGGCCAAATGATGGCCGTGACCCCTCCACATAGACCCCACTTTGAAAGCGAATTTCTTCTTGGATCATTCCTAGAGCTATAATAGAAGCTGACCTCGGAGTAACTTTGCATCCTGGTCCTACCAAGAGCCATCATTGAGGCCGATTCTCTGATTACCATCCACAGGGAGGATGGACAGTGTTTTTTCAATTTAGCTAATCACAAAAGCATAAACCCATGCCTTGAAATTAAATAAAGTTTCCCATTTTCAGAGTGGCATGAATGATATGGGGTGTCCTGCAGCTGACGCCGTTCTTCTCTTTAGAGAAATCGACCAATTGAGCGAAGGAATCTAAATGGACCAGACAGGGAAAATTTAGTAGGGAGGGGTGGACATTGAGAGCTTCTGGTCCTCAGTGCCTGGGGCCTTGCTGCTGCCAGCGATCAGTCTTATCCCCATGAAAGGAACATTGAAGCTCAAAGGGATAGAAATCTAGTGGACCAAAAGCGAAAATGGCCCTTCATACCTGACTCATAGATAGGTAAAAAAGAGAAAAAGGGGTTCCTCTCACCCTGCAGAGATGTGGCTGAAACTCTGGACCTGCATGAACAGAGCTTTTGCATAGTCTAAAATGGAGTTCTGGAGCCAATCAGTGATTCAGTGGGGTCCGAATCCAAGCATTTTCTTAAGGAATTACAGCATTGTGTTCTCATGTGCCGAGTCCTAGTTTGGCCATTTCTGGCCCATGCCCACCTTTTTCTTCAGACCCAAAAAGGGAAGGGAAAGGGATAAATCTTCCTGATTGAAAAAGGATGAACATCAGCATTTTTTCAAGAGAAGCATGGAAACTAGGCCAAAGTAAAGTGTGCTAAGGGGGGCTCCAGGAGAAATATAATAAGAGTTAAGTAGGTTAAAAGGTGATTTTGGCCCAACAGCAAAGTAGGTTAAAGCAGATATATGTATTAATGCAACATCCACAAACCGAACAAAATCATTCTTCGACGCACTTGCTCAACAGGAAACAAAGATTCCCAGTTCAACCATGAGAAGCGAGAAAGCAAAATAGCTCCTCAAAGGATAAGGATTAAGGAGACCGGCAAAGACAAAAAAGGGCCCCAAAATTACCCCATCAAAACTAACCGCGAACGATACAATTCAATCATGTGCCAGCTTTTACAGATTCGTTCCAGTCAAATTCAGGAGGGCATAATTGAAATGGACCGGAGAAATTCTTGCTTAAGAAGGAGAGAACGGATCAGCATCCCATCTCAGGACTGTGACCAAAATAGTTAATCAGTCTCATGTCAAAGCCACAGGTTCTCTGGCCCTCTGGGTATGAAGCGACACACACTACTTCTCTTCTGCCAATGGTATCTCATCTTCATTCAGGCGAAGAAGGTGCGGAGTGGACATCTGATTAATCCGAACTGCTTTTTTGTTGCGTTCCTGCTTTCAGTGCCTGTTGGCGAAGAAAGTGCCGTGTAACAGAATCGCTAATCCTCTTCCACCATAAGCCAGGTCATGCACTTCCTGTCCTGTCCTATCCTTCACCTGTAGCACATGAAGGGTTTCAACCATCTCCAAGTCCCAGCACATGTCAACTATTTCATTGATCAGGGTTCAAATCATCAAATCATCCATTTCTTGAAGTAACAATCTAGAAAGATGAAAGATATCTTTTGCTCCAGTAGTGATAGCAGAGGTATCAAAATCTACGAGATTTAGATTCTCTTCCCTTCTCTCCCATGAACAAGTTACAAATTAAATCTGGCTGCATAGCAGAGTTATCATGCAGGACTGCGTGCATACATGACGTATAGCTGCTACATCAGAGACATGAGTTATTTCTATTTTCCAGACCAAAAGTGCAGAGGATGGTTTCTTTGATGGTGATGGATGCAGAAATGACCATCATTATCTAGAGAGTTTTAACAATTTATGAACGTTTGTGAAGAGATATCAAACAGAGTCCGCCATGAAAAATATCTTACTTTCCTCTTACAACAATGATATGCATGGCTAAGGTACCATTTTCCTGGTCCAGTTAGCAAAGAAACCATCCCAAGAGAAGCACTGCAATGGTGTGACATAATCATAGTTTGCACCACGAAAAAGAGAGCTTGACCAAGCACAATGAAAACGAGATTATTTCGGACTGCACACTGGAAACCTGTGCACTGCCACATATGAGATGCATGGTTATTAACATGTGAATGCAAGAGTCAATTAACAGTGTTACCAACTGTACAAGTCAATGACTAAATAAAATATGTGTTTCTCAACAAAGACCTTGTTAAGGGAAACATACAATCTAATTTCTTATTGATATTTCACAAGTGTCAAGAATACAAGACTTGAACAAAGAATTGTTCCTTCAGTCTAATTCCTAATTCTCAGCTAACTTGAAGAAATATGAAAAGCAATCATCTCCGATATGCCTACAAGATGTACTATAGACAGGCAAAGTTTACAGTCTTCATCTATATATTGAAAGCCACTACTGTAGCAACACACTTCTTGTGAAGCAAACTCATTAAAATTAAGGGAAAAACATTGATCTACCACTGGTTTGGGAAAGCCTCTCTGTAACATGAATCTTCATCCGACCTCAGTTGCCTCATTGTTGCATCTGCTGTACGGGCATTCAGAAGTCTCTCAGACAATCTATCTTTCGCCGTCACTTTTTTGCGCAGCATGGATGCAAGTGTTTCTTTCTTTTTTCTGGATGATGGTTTATCAGTACTGTCAATGTCTTCTGCAATAGCTGCGGATCTTGAAGTGGAAGCCAACGCAGCTTCACGAAGAACTGCTTCATTGTGTTCTCGAACTTTAGCTAGCTTTGCACGTTTCAAAGATTGCTTGTCATGTATTCTCTTCTCTATTTCTTCTCTATCTCGAGTCCTGACATTCTTCACAGCTTGTTTTGCCAACTGCTTCGCTACATCAGTCTCCAGGCCACAAGTTCTACCATCTGCAGAGACATTCTGGTCAAGTGGATGACCAGCGCTATCACGAGGAATAATGGGTCCATGGAAAGGGCAAACTTTTAAATCTCTTCTCTGACAGAGGCCCCCACCGCTTAAAGGAGCATTGCATGGTTTGATATTTACTTGCTCTTCCTCGTAGAGAGTTGCCTGAACAGTCAGCTCTGCAATTTTTTCTGCTGGAATAACAGCATCATGGTCTACCCGACCCCAATGGCTTTCCAGATCCAATCCCCTCTGATTAGCCAGGACACCACTATTTGAACCCCAATTATCCAAGTAAGGGCCCCATCTCATTACTGGAGCTTTTAACAAGAGCTTAGTCTTCGCAGGATTTTTTCCATCGTCTGATTCATTGGAGGCCTTAATGCTAACAGATTCTCCAACACTGCATCCAGAAGTCATGCTTTTCAACCCACTTGTTGATGGAACAGAGGGATTTTCATATCGGTCTCTCAGTGTTGTTGAAGACCCATTATCACTTGGTTCAATCTTTCCCTCTTCCCAGATATCTTCTTCCTCTTCTAGGTCATGCTTTGCAGTAGTTGGTAAAGCAGAAACTAGTTCTTCACATTTCCTCTTCATTAACTGAATCTTATTTTGAATGTTGATTAACTCCTTCAAAATCGAATCTCTCAGCCTGTTATCTGTTGCATCTACTTTAACAACAACAGTGATCCATTGTTGTACAGAAACTAAATGCCTGGTCACCAGAAGTCTGTACAGCTCCCTCAACGCATCAAACAAAACTTTGTTATCCACATCCTCATGAACCTTTTCTGCTTCTTTCAATGATGCAAGACGTAGCTGCAGGATTTCATGGGAACGAAAATCATCACAATCTTCATCATCAAGGGGGACAAGTGGCACTGGCTCCTTCTTAGTAGTAACTATATCAAGGCATTCCTCAATCTCATTCACTGTGGATTGTATTTCTTCCTTTATCAAGGGAAAACTTTCCTTGAGAGTTTCAAATTTTTTGCGTAAAATTTCTTGAGTTCTAATCTCCCTTTCCCTTCTCTCCTGTTGAATCCTAGCTGCATTTCCCTGTCTATCAGGGAACTGCAACCTAAGGTTGTTTTTGCAGTAATCGAATCCTAATCTAAGCTGTCTGTAATGAACACCAAAAGAAGCATTCCACTTCTCCAAAAACTCAATGGCCTTGGAATGCAAACGAGATGCAACTGCCTGAGGTGCTGGCAGTGGCATATTCTTCCGGAAGCCCATGCTGAAACTCAACAACTGATCCAAGTTCTCAACAATAAGGGTTCTGAACAGCTTTGATCGCATAAAGAGCTCATCAATTATAAGCAGCGACATGTACCGCACCTGAGAAATATCAAGCGTGAGAATGCAATCTACAGTAGACATATATTTAAGACCAAAAATAAGAGAGAAAAAAAACAAGCCCCCATAAGCCAACATGACAGGTCTATGCCATCAAAGAAGCATTATGCACTCAAATGCTCTGTCGCATCACATATACTTTCAAACTCATCCCACGATGTGTACTTAAACCCTACATCTTCAAGCGACAGGTGAGCCCGATCGATTGAGCTATAAACACTATAGTCCCAAGCACCAACATAAATTTAACATAACTAAAAGTTACACATGCCAGCTCTTTTTTGATGCTTAAGGCCGGAAATCTCATACTGACCAAGATATCAACCTTCCTCATTCCCCTATTGAAACTCTCAAGGCAATAACAAAATCCTACCACATCTCAAGGACTTCCACTAAAACCAGGAAACAGCCCAGCCAATACGCTTTCGGCCGAAAGGAAACAACCGATTGAATTCCCAAACCGGCAAGCAATACGCCTAAAAAAAACCCATCTACGTCGCCCCCTTATCCTAATCGCCATCCCGCACAGCCAGGAAACGCAGCACGCACGCGCGGCATTAACATCGAACATCAAATTCGACGGAACAAAAAGTAAAAAAAATCGAAGCCACGGGGCGATATGTCGCGGACCTGAGAGTGGTTCCGCTTCATGAGGGACATGAGGGTTTGCGCGGCGGTCCGGAGCTCCGAATCGGAGTGCCGGACGGCGGACTTGATGGCCTTGAGGAGGCGAGGGTCGACCTCCGCGGCGGTCGTGTCGGTCGCCTTCTCGATCAGCTGCCTCACCCTGCCCACCTCCTCCTCTTCCATCGTCCACAATCGGTCGACCGGTTGCTGGATTTTGTGTCAAAGCGAGGGGACCGACGAACGATTCGAATCGAAGCTGAGCCGATCACGGCCGCATGCGTTCGAATCGAAGAGCCGCGATTGGGGAGAAGAAGAAGAAGGGGAACGCCGCCATGCGGGGACGCGAGCTTGGATTTGCAGAAGAAGTTCTTCGAAACTGCAATTGCTTGCTTCGGATATTGGGCAAACACGAGGGTCGGTTTATTTCGTAAAAAAAACACATAATTCCTAATTTTTTCCCTTCTTTTATTTGACTTTTGCATATTTAAGCGAAACTCAACTCAAGCATGAATTCCAACAAAATCCTATACATTTGAAGTCTCTAGCGTTTTATGACCCAAAAAAAAAAAAAATTGTAGAGGGATGGTCGGGATAATAAGTAATAAAATCACGCGCACTTAAATTATGAATATATGTAAGGTGATACCACCGCCGCGGTGGGCTCCAGTTAAGGCTCCGCGATCCTCAACGAAGAGGTGAAGGGTCAAAACCCGTGGGGAGGCGTTAGGCCAGATTAAGTGTGACTCGGGGGTGGTGGGCCCTCCCGCTAAGTGTCACAGGGGGTTTACGGCATGAGCGTTGGTATATATATATGTAAGGTGATTTATAATTGAGTGGTTGGTAATTATTCTTCTTTTCAATATTAATGTCGATTATTTTTTGGATTCCAAGTAAAAAGAGTCTGTAAGCTAGACATGTAAGATCCCACTTGAAAATGTATGGTAAAAGAATTTACAAAAGAATTGTTTGAATTTTGTTTTATTGGTAACTTGTGTGTAATTTGCCAATATTCTTATGAGATTGCTAACTTATTTTTTCAATTTATAATTGCCAACTTTTCTCGTCTTTTTACTAATTTGTATTTGTCTTTCTCACAATTCTTAAAGTTAACCTACTTTTATATGAATGTACCAATTTTTATTTGAGTACCAACTTCTTTATGATGATTCTATCAACTAGTTTCTAATATCAATTCTTATTTAAGTTACTTACAAACGTAGGTATGAACAAAATTTGCGAGTTGCGGACCTGAAACCATAACTTGCGAGAAAAGAATGACACTTAAGTCTTGCCATAATTTATTAAACGTATACTTAAGTGCCAAAATCGAAGAAATGGATCACTGAAAGGTGTCAATCCCGCCAAAATCCAAAACCAAATTACATACGTGTCATTTTTTCGGCAAAAACGAGCCTAAAACGATGCCGTTTTGCGCGTTGATGTGACCAAATAATGTAAAAACGACATCGTTTTTGGTGAGTGATAAAAAAAAATAATATAAAAAATAATTAAATTAAATTTAGTTTAAAATTTTAAAAATAATAATTTTAAAATTAAATTTAGTTAAAATATTTAAAGTATTATTTTTAAAATATTAATAAAAGGGGGGCTAAGGGCTACCTCCCCGCCATCATCGGGAAGGGCCGTGTGACGGAGGGGAAGGGTCGGCCGAGGTCGCCGGGCCCTAACCGGGGCCGGCGACTCCAGCCAACCGACGGCGAGGGCTCGCAAGCCCTCCCCCATATCGGGCAAGGGTTGCGGCCCTCGCTCGCCGACCCTCGCTCGGCCGGGCCAAGGGGCTACCGCCGGGGCGACCCCTAGCGAGTGGCGGCCCTTGGCCGCCGCCGAGCGAAGGTCGCCGACTCTCATCGGATCTGGGCAAGGGCCACAACCCCTCACTACTCACCACAGATCTAGGCGAGGGTTGCAACCTCGCCGCCGATCGGCTAGGGTCGCCGGCCCCTAGCCGAGCCCGGCGATCCCGGCCGACCCTCCCCCTTTGTCGCCGCCCACGGCGACGAGGGGATGCGGCGACGGTGGCTAAGGGCCCCCTTTAAAAAAAAAAAATTTAAAATTATTATTTTTTAAATATTTTGACTAAATTTAATATTGAAATAATTATTATTTTAATATTTTAACTAAATTTAATTTTAATATTATTTTTTAAAATATCTTAACTAAATTTAATTTTAAAATTATTATTTTTAATTTTTTACTAATTTTAATTTTAAATTAATTATATTATTTTTTATAGCGTTAGCCCAAAACGACGCCGTTTTTGTATCATTTGGCCAAGTCAGCGTGTAAAATAGCGTTGTTTTACACTCGCTTCGCCGGAAAAATGCCACATCAACGTTTTGACCGAATTTTGGCCAGAGTGACACTTAAGTGATCCGTTTTTCTTCGAATGTGGCACTTAAGTGTACCTTTCGTAAGTTATGGCACTTAAATGTCCATTTGTGTCAAGTTATGGTATTTGAGGTATACTTTGCCCAAAATTTGTGTTACTAGCTCTTATTTGAGTTATTTACCAATATTTATTTGGTTTTTCGATCACTAGCTTTCCTTATTTCTAGTTATTCTTGTCACGTACAAACTTGTATTCGCATTCATATCAATTCCCTAAATATATCAACCATTATATGAATTTCAATTTATATGTAACCAAGTTGTCATTTTTCTTAAATAGAATACCAAGTAGCTTTTTCGTTGCCAACTCTCATTTACATTACTTATTACCAGTATTTATTTGCTTTTCTTTAATTTAAGTATTATTCTATTGAGTTACCACTTTTATTTTATTATTTGTCAACTTCTTCAATTTACCTACTTCCTTTAGAAATTACCTACTTCCTTTAGAAATTACCAACTTTTTAGAGTAACAAAATCAACTTTTTCTAATTAAATTACCAACTAATTGTGTGTTACTAAATCCTATTTGAGTTGGTTAATAATGTTTTTAGTTTTTAAATATCAGCTTTTCCTATGCTTGACAAAAAAAGCTTCTGATTACTGTCTTATCGGAAAATTTCAAATAAGGGTCGAAAGTGTTCTTATGTTCTTAAATAAGAGCATAAAATGGATCTTATTTCAAATAAAAATCTAAAGTAACTATATTAGTGTCAAAGAAAGGCCTAAAGTATTTATGGCTATTTCAAATAAGAGCCTACCCTTGTCGGTTGGCAAAAAATTCCAGTTAATCATAAATATTTTTATCCAAACACAATTTAAATTAAATTAGATTAGATGTTAAAAAATTTTAAAAATGGCAAAATTACAGGCAAAAGGGCTCTTTTCTTCCTGTGGCCATCGCCCCATCACCGATGGGGTTGCTGGCGCTTGGGTGAGGGTCGACAACTCCATCGCCCCATCAAGCGATGGGTTGGTGGCCGCAGATAGTATGTGTTTTAATTTTATTTTTTTTGAGTTTTTTTATGGAAAGAAAAATAGAAAAAAAGAAAGAAATTAAAAAAATTTAAAAGATGAAGTTGCCCATCACAGACGATGAATCTAGGCCATTCTTTAAGATAGATATGGGTACTTTATGTCCTTATTTAAGAAAATGAGGGCATATTCTATCATCATTCGAAACAATGTCAATTTCAAGTCTTTATTTGAGAAAATGATAACATTTTAAGTCATTATTTGGAATTTTCCTTGTCTTATTTATCTTTAAATATACTGACTATTATTTTAAATTATCAATCATTATTTGGTTACGAACTCACATTCGAGTTGCTTATTCTCATTTATCTTTTTTTTTTATAAAAAAATTTACTATTTTATTAGTTTCCCACTTTGAATTGCCTTACTTACCTATTTTTTTGAATTCACCAACCATTTGGAAACTTTTTTACTATTTGATTAGTTTTCCACATTTAATTGCCTTACTTGCATACTTTTTGAAGTTACCTACCATTTGGAGAATTAATAATCTAAACTAGAGTGATTAGCAACTTTTTTTCCAATCATGATACCTCTATAATAATAGAGTTATTGTACCTATTTTAGACAATAGATATAGTTCTTTATAATGCAATATTTGTTAGAAAATATTTGGATTTCCTTCTATTTATCCAAATCTTCCTTTTTTATGTAGAATAATTAGATATGGAGAAAACAAGGAAAAGATGGCAAAAAGAAGGAAAGGAAAATTCTGTGATTTAGGAATTTAAATAAAAAAGAGTTGGAAGGTGGATACCAAACCAAAGATTCTACAATTTATTTCCTGATTTTATGCGAAAAAATAAGCAATTGCATTGTGTTAGGATTCTTGAATATATCCTATAAATAGAATAATATAGATAGCTAGGTATTTTTTAGATCATTTTTCGTTGTTTTGGAATTTTTTCAAGTATTTTGTAGAGAAGACAAATGTGATGACAGAATTTTTATTCTTTGATTTAAGATGCTAGATTTAATTTATATTTTCATTTATTCTTCTACTACGTTCTAATTTTCTTTAGTTAGAGCTACGATGTAACCTAACCATGGTAATAGGAATTTCATGACTTATGTTTTGCAAGTGATTTCATTCTTGTGAGTTATATGTTATTGTGATTAATGCTTTTAAATGATTGCCTATCACTTAAATGATCTAATATGTATGTTTGAGACTGATGAGTGATAATGCGCAATTATTCATTATAATATTTAACCATAAATTAAACATGGATATAAATATACCACACTATTTATGTAGTTTTCGATGACAAGAGACTCATTATAAGTCGAGAATATTCATAAATTTTAATGCATTTATATTTATTTAAATTCACATAAAGATACAAGTAAATTAATAAACCGAGTAGGTTTACTATGCTTAGAAATAGGATAGTAAATAAATCAAGAAATTATGCTATCACATGTTTGATATCGTTTTTGTACGCGTAACAATCTGAAATTTATATCTAGTGGTTATGGTAAAATCATATGTTCTAACATATTTATCTAATTGATTTATTGCATTTAGTTTTCAAATTTTGCTTTAAGATTTTTAGTTTTAGTTTATTCTCAATTTTATTTTGATTTGTTAGATAAATTTTATAATTAATATTTTTTTAGTATTTAATTAATTTGTTATTCATCAATCTCGTGGGACAATAATATTTTCTTATCATTATATTACATGATTGACACATTCACTTGCATTTAAAATTTTAAGTTGGTTTACAACTTTTATGTAGTTTTTGTTTATAAGTTCATAAATTATTTTCTCTCAGATAAACAAAATATATTTTCTTATATTTTATCAACTTTTATTTTTTTTTAACTTTCTTCACAATGCTATTGATAATTTCACATAAGAATTAATTAATTCGAAAGATTAGTAAGCTATCCAAACAAAACTTGGTAAGAAAATCCACAAGTTGCAAATTTACAAACTTCATATTAGAGTAGGTAATGTCACAATTACGATGATACCTTCAAAAAGTCACTAATCATTTTTTTTTTCAAATAATTTATTTGGGCACTTACCACAATTATTGAGATTTACAGGCACAGAAAAAAAATATGTATTTTTAAGCATGGAAAAGTAGAATTCTACGTAACGTATGGGTCAATGAATGGAACATAGTATTTTTTTTTTTGTCAGTCTTATTCATTCCTACTCTAATGCTCACTCTCGGACTTTTGCCATATCTCATTGCAGGGCGTGGGAGTCGAAACCCACTCCTGAAACTATATTATCCCCATCCCAACCCCCTGAGAAGGTGGGGATTCGAACCCCCCACCTCTCCATTTCATGTTGGAAGGGTGGCCACTAAGGCGAAATGGAACATGGTATGAATGCCATAATTTTTGCATATAGTTCACTTGAATGCCATATATTTTTTGTCGCACACTTTAGTGTCATATCGAAGTAAAATTAATTATTTGAGTGACATTTCCAACAAATTGTTTCACATGGATTTTTTGCTTTTTTTAATTGATTTTTTAAGTTTATATTTTTTAATTTTCCTTCCTATTTTTGTCGTGCGAGGATTGCAAAAGCCTCACCCTCAATAGGTAGGGCCACTGTAATCGCGCCACCAACAAAGTGGCCTATTGGTTAGCCAAAGCCCATCGTATGGGCTATCTACCTAAGAACTGGATTACTAATCCCCCTCTGCTCTTTTGGATTTGCTTTGTATTGTTGCTCATGCTACATTTGCTCGGAATCTCAATTAGTAATGAATGCATTTTTTAGTCCAAAAAAAAAAAAAAAAGGTAGGGTCACAAAGGCCCTTGGCCGCCCCAGTGGCCTTGCCCATGGCCATTGTAGCCTCGCTGGCCGCGGGCCCCTTGCCAAATTTGAACAAGGCTAATCTTGGATTTTTCAGTCAGGCAAATTATGACGCTTAAATAATTGATTTTTCAAATTTGTTGCATTTAATTGAGTGAAAAAATTACTAAAATTGTTTATTAGCGCCATTGGAGACATGTAGGATGATCAACATTCATGTTAGATTTTCCAGCAAGACAAATTGTTGATGACACTCAAATGATTGATTTTTAAATTTGTAACACTTAATTGAGTGAAAAACTCCAGCTATACTTGTCCGGTCATTGAATTGATGGAGCTATAAGCCTATAACATGATAGTGCTAAGATAAATCCAAGAAGAAGCGGGAATAAGTCATGGACGTAGCAGCAAAAGAAATGGATTCGCCCCAATTCGATTATCTCCTTTAAATTGAACTGCACAACGCTATGTTTTTGAACCGGTGACGGTGAGTATTCTCGAAACACAAGCCCGAGCTCAACTCGAGTATAGACTTACAGAAATCACCGACCAATACAGTCAAGCTTGAACTCATGAAAAAGGACACAAATCGGAGTAGACTCGAGTCCGAGCTCAAGCTAGTGTCCAGAATAACGGGTAAGACTCCTCAATCACTAGATTCAACTTGAGGCTCATGAGAAACTTGTCTAGAGCTCAATTTGAGCCCTAAACATTTCGACTCTGGTCGGATTCGATTTGATTGGATTACACCCACGCCCTGATAATCTGCCACAATTTAATTTCTTTTGGGCCTTAGCGGCTCCCTCAACTACCACAACCTAATGCCTGACCTACAAACAGAATTTCTGCACTCAGGCACGACGAAAGTTTTTTTTTTTTTTTTTAATATAGAATTTACCATTAATTGCATTGATATCCCGCATTTTTTAATGAATCATTAAATCCCCTGCCAAAGAAAGTATAAAGTATACCCTTGACATAAAAGCGAAGTTGGATTAGATCGACCAACGCTGCATCCAGGGAAAAAAAGCACCCGCAATGAGTAAACTATCCCCCCAAAAGATAGACCAAACCCCAGCATCATTAGCTTTCTGGAAATAGGCTCTGAAAAGGAGAGATTGACAAGACCGCCCCCACCAAAAGCATAAAAGATGATGAACTCGCTGGCTCCATCCATTATGAAGGTTCAGGCGTATATCGGGGAGGGTTCGTCCGGTGAATTCCGCCCGAAGCCTGCTCATCGGCTTTCCCGCTACACAGGACGTACAGAGCCGGTTGATGTGAAAGGAAGAATGGGGAGCACCGTTCTCCAATCGGGTTTGACCGCGTGTTATTGCTTTCCCTAGATATCACTGAATAAAGACACAACGAGGACGGATTACATGGATGAAAACGCGATACACGCGTGGATCAAACAAGGTAAAAACGCCCCCACAAAGAAAATGAAGAAAGGGGAAAGAAAGGGTGGAATCTCAATTCACGTGGGTCGACCATCCAACCCGAGAGGAAAGGCAGCTCAGCAACCACCAAAAAGGACGGAAAAACACTAAAAAACGGATGATGGAACGCGAGCGCATTCAAGAGGGGATCGTCGCCATTTTCCTACCTTAAATGAAACCCAAGCTGTCAACATCTTGCTCCGGACGAAAACGAAAATCCAAAACCCCGTCCCGACACCATCGAACGACCGAGGCAGCAAGAAGCATCCTAAGCACAATAAACATAAACCACAATATAAGTCATTTTCCTAATGTTAATGCGCTCATGTTCGTTGTATATTTCTTATATGCGAGCTTAATTTTAAATAAATTAATCACTTCCCACCGGTCTAAATACTGCTAATCGTGCTTTAATCCAATGGGAAGTTGACCATCGGATGGATGCCCCCGGTTGACCAAGACGACCCGTTCCTTCCTATTTAGACACTATCGGTAGGGTCACGCGGGGCGAGATAGAGCGCACCACCACCACAGATTTCAATCCAATCTCTCCATCACTTTCCCTTGGCCGCATTCCCTGTTCCTCCTTCCCTAGCCCCCATCACTCGCTGTAATGAACCACATTACAAACCTCCTCCACCACCACCATCTCCACCTCCACCACCACGAGCACCAGCGGCGGCAGCAGACGGCCGGAATGACCACCGCGGCGGGGGAGGAGCGGGAGCCGACGTGGGCGGAGCTGCTGGGGAGCGGGGACTGGGAGGGCCTGCTGGAGCCCCTCGACATGGGGCTCCGGCGGCTGGTCCTCCGGTGCGGCGACTTCATACAGGCCACCTACGACACCTTCATCAACGACGAGAACTCCAAGTACTGCGGATGCAGCCGCTACGGCAAGGCCGACTTATTCCAGAAGGTCATGATGGAGAACGGATCTGACTACGAGGTAAAAGTAATTCCGTCCCGAATAATTTCTACTGATTACCTCCTTGTCTGGCCTCGATTATTATTCTTCCTGCTGAGAGATTTCAAACGCTGGATGTGCTGTAGCATGAGGATTAGCCGACCAAACTGTTCATTTCCCTGAGATTTTGCGAATTCAAGAACCTCTTTTTATGATCTTTCGCTTTCGATTCGTCGGATATTATCTTGGGTGGTCGATCGGTCCGATTATGAGCCGGAGTCCAGTCGAGAATTTCGCAGTAATGGGTATAGGTGTTGTGTTCCGCAAGAGCAGGTCGTGGCCTTCCTCTACGGGACGGCACGGGTCAGCTCCAAGGAGTACTTCCTGTTCCACTCGCAGTCGCGGGAGGCGTGGGACCGCGAATCCAACTGGATCGGCTACATCGCCGTGACCACCGACGAGGTCAGCGCGCAACTGGGTCGCCGCGAAATCTACATCGCATGGCGAGGCACGACGCGGAACTACGAGTGGATTAACATCCTCGGCGCCAAGCGCAAGTCCATCGAGTCGCTCCTCAGCACGAACGGCGAGGGCGGAAATGAGCCCACCGGAGAAGAGGAGGCCAGGAACGACTCCAGCAGCAGCGACGACGATGACCGCGACGACGACAAAGTCCCGAAAGTCATGCTGGGTTGGTACACGATCTACACGACGGACGACCCGAGGTCGCCCTTCACGAAGCTGAGCGCGAGGACGCAGCTCTTGACCAAGATCAAAGAGCTGCGAGAGAAGTACGAGGGCGAGGATCTGAGCATCACCTTCACCGGCCACAGCCTCGGCGCGAGCCTGTCCATCTTGGCCGCGTTCGACATCGTCGAGAACGGGGTCCGGGACATCCCCGTCTCGGCCTTCGTCTTCGGGTCCCCCCAGGTGGGGAACAAGGCCTTCGCCGAGCGGTGCGAGAGCTACCCGAACCTCAAGTTCCTGCACATCAGGAACACCATAGACCTCATCCCGCACTACCCGAGCAAGCTCCTGGGGTACGTCTACTCGGGGGTCGAGCTCGAGATCGACACCCGGAAGTCGCCGTCCCTGAAGGACTCGAAGAACCCGAGCGACTGGCACAACCTGCAGGCGATGCTGCACATCGTGGCGGGCTGGAACGGCGAGGACGGCGACTTCGAGCTCAAGGTGAAGCGGAGCTTGGCCTTGGTGAACAAGTCGTGCGACTTCCTAAAGCCCGAGTGCCTGGTGCCCCCGTCGTGGTGGGTGGAGAAGAACAAGGGGATGGTGCTCGACGAGGACGGTGAGTGGGTGATGGGGTCGCTGGCCGACGAGGACCTGCCCATCCCTGAGTTTTGAGCAGCGGCCGGCCGGCCGGCAGTCGCCGTTAACTAATTCTATTTAAGTCTTGAAAAGTTGGTCACTATCCATGTCCTATGTCATGTGTCGATTTGGATGTTTGATTAAATTATAGTGATTTTGATGCGCCATGATAAATCTATGGCATTTGCCGTTGTAGATTTAGTTAAGAAGGTTCTGTTGATTCATGTGCAGCGTTGGTTAGTGGCTACACCGTGTTGAACATTCAACTCATAGGACTAAGGCTTTCTTTAAAGGTTGGTGACGTACGACGCAAATTTAGTGAACGTGTCTCGGCTATAATGGGGGGACCATAGATTGTTTCCTGGCGTATTTAATGTATCTATAATATATTTTAGTTGCAGAACATGTTTAGGCCGTGATAGGGGGACCAGTGTTGTGGAGTTTATCGATTATGGGTTAACGGCAATACGACGCACTAGCGGTGCACCTGTTAAGATCGAATTGGCATCCTTGACCATTGGTCCGAATTTCATGTGTGAGATATTAATGTTAAAGACATTTAAAATGCTTTGGAAAATTTGAGGATAAAATTCACTGTAGGAGCACTATTCAACATAATCAAAGACGAAGATAAGAAAATAATGCAAGCTTACATTAGTTGTGGTCATTGTGATAAGGATACTGTAAGTATCATAACTTTTTTTTTTATGTTTTTCATTTGAGCACCATAACTTCTTTTCGACCACTCAGGTCCGTTTGATAATATTCATATTTCTCCAAATTTCTATTATTTTATTTTCCGAAATAAAAAAAACATAAATTCGTTTCAGTAATGTCAATTAATTTTTATATTTCTCAAAAAAAAAAAAAGAATCGAAAAATAGATTTGGAACGTAAATAAAAAAATATAAAAAAAATAACTTCTTATTCCCGAGATCAATCTCTAGAAATAAGTCATTTTATTTATTTCTTTTTTTTTTTCCTTCTTCTTCCTCACCGCTTACTGTCGCTCATTGTTTGCTGCCCCTGCCACCACTAGATCTTGCCGTTGCCAGTTAGAGGAGGAGTAAGAAGAAGATGAGAGGGAAAAAAAGAAAAGTCTAAAAAATTATTAAAAAATTAAAAAAATTGTACTTTACAAAAGAAATTTTGAGTCGTATCATACGCATTATTTTACTCAAAAAGTATTCTAGAAATTGTTCCTCAATGCACCCTTAAATGTCATAACTTCTGAAAACATGTTTACTTGAGTGTCATAATTTTCAATTGATCATTTAAGTGCTAATTTTTTTAAAAAAAGTTCACCAAGTACCAAAAATCCAATATGGTATAATACTTGTGATAAACGCTTCCAAAAAAGTTATGGTACTTAAGTAATCAATTGAAAAATTATATAACATTCAAGTGACCCAAAAAACAAAAAGTGATGATACTCAAGGAGTGACGTATATAAGTTATGACACTTAAGTGAACACTGTATAAAAGTTATGACATTTATGATGTCATTTTTTTCTTGTGGCTAGTCATGGGTGGGAATAGTGTATTAAGTGTCTAAACCACGTGGAATTGTCCCTAAAACATGTTCAAGATAAAATTGGAACACAATATTTTCAATATTAAACCTGACAAAAAGTCAAATAACCGAGCAATCAAATTAATTACATAATTTCAAAAAGTCAAATAACCGAGCAATCAAATTAATTACATAATTTCAAGTTGAAATATGAGAATGAGAGAGAGAGAGAGAGAGAGAGAGAGAGAGAGAGAGAGAGAGAGAGAGAGAGAGAGCTGATGCCACACGATAGAAGGTTCTTCACGAGGTCAGCCATGTCATGCCTTAAGTAAATCCAAATTAAGAAACGTGGGTCAAAAAAAAAAAAAAAAAGAAGCAATGGGGAGACAATTTGGATGATCCTTTGATGTTTAGATTCAAAACTTACGGCGACTAATTTAATCATAAAATTTTTAATTACATTAATTCAATCGTAAATATCTGATTATGTTGATTTAATCCAAAACATTTTAACTATTTATCAAATTAATTATAAACTATTTAACAAATTGTCAATTTAATCACTCCGCCTAATTTTGATTAGATATTGTAGATGTGGCGGTCTAATTAGCATTCACTATCTTATGTGGTGTAGCCGATGTTGACACGAGCAATTTTTTATTTTTTACTTAAATTTTACAAATTTTTATTATTATATTTTATTGATTTGTATATCTTTTCTTTTCTTTTTCCCCTCTTTTTACACCTCAGTCCTTAGGCGAGCGCCGTGGCCTTCATTGGCCACAGAGAGGGCTATGACGACCTCATTGTGGCCCATGAAGGCTCAAGGAAGGGCTCGCAACTCTCTCGCTGATCACAATAAGGGCTTGTGAACCCTTGCCTGATTTGGTAAGGCAAGGGCGTCATAGACCTTGTCCAGGCCCTTGTTGACCATAGCAAGGGTGGGCTAACCCACACTCGGCAAGGACATTGCTTCCCTTGCATAGTGACTGGTAAAAAGAGGAAAGAAAATAAAAGAAAATGTAAAAATAATAATAATAATAATAATAATAATAATAATAATAATAATAATAATAATAATAATTAATAAAAAAATTGTTCACGTCAATGTTTTCGCCACGCCATATAGAATGATTGACAATGACTAGAACTTTACGTCAACAATATTGGCCTAAAATTAGTTGAAATGACTAAATTGGTAATTTTACTAAAAGATTTAGCACTAGTTTGGTAAATTATTAAAAATGTTATAACTAAATTGACATAATTAAAGGTTTATAACTGAATTGATGAATTGTCAAAGGGTTTATAATTGAATAGGCAAATTGAAATATTTAGGATTGAATTGTCCATTATATAATAGGTTTAAGATTTTTTAGATAATTTTAACTAAATTTCAAATTTCTGGATTCTTCTCATTTAATTTAATTTTTGAACTTAAATCCGCTTCATTTAATCTTTTCAAATATATCGCCACGTCAAGGCGTGGTCTGTCAAATTGGCCTTTTTTTTTGGGGGGTGTCTCTAAATCAAATTAGCATTTATTGGATCAAAATAATAGCACGGATTGTCGTTTTCACAGACCACCGAACGTCTCTTTATCGTCCCTTTTCTTCTTTCTTTTTGGACCACAATAGCGAGAGAGATATGACTTGCAAGCTAGGTGGACGCCAACATGACAATCGGACATGAAGTTGACGGAAATCACGGCCATGTCAACCAACGACGTTGGAAGAATGATTGGTTTGATTGAATGTCTGCACTAGTGCCTGGTGCCCCCGTTGTGGCGGGTCGAGAAGAACAAGGGGATGGTGCTCGACGAGGATGGCGAGCGGGTGATGTGGTCACTGGCCGACGAGGACCTGTGTCCTCGAGTTTTGAACGGCTGGGAATGGCCGGCCGGTGTCGGTGATGTCAGCCATATTGAAGCCTTGAAAAGTTGTTCACTGTCCATGTCATATGTGGTGTGTCGATTTGGGTGTTTGATTGAATTAGTGATTTTGAAGTGCCATGAGATCTACGGGACTTGTCGTTGTTGATTCAGTTAAGGACGGCTCTCTTGCTTCATGTGCGAGGTTGATTGATGGCTACACCGGTTGAAATTTCAACTTATAGGACTAAGCTTTTCTTTAAAGGATGGTGACGTACGAGGCAAGTCTAGTGAACATCTTTCGGCTGTGATAGGGGGACCATAGATTGTTGGCATATTTAATGTATCTATAATATATTTTATTACAAAGCATGCTTAGGCCATGATAGGGAGACCAAAGATTGCGGACTATATACAATAATCAACGATTATGGGATAGTAGAGATGCGACGCACTAGCGGTCCATGCACCAATTAAATGTTATAGGCATCCTTCGAGTTTCGTGTGTGAGATATTAACGTTAAAGATATAAAAAAAGATTCAGATAATTTGGGGATAAGATTCGCTGGAGGAACTCTATTCAACGCAATCAAAGACGAAGATAAGAAAATAATGCGAGTTTATAACACAAGCTGTGGTTATGGGGATAGGGACACCATGAGTATCATAACTTAAATAAGCACCATAACCCTTTTTTGACAACTTAAGTGTCGTGACTTCTAAAAAATGTTTACTTAAATGTTATAACTTTCAATTGATTATTTTAGTGTCGAATTTTTTAAAAAATGTTCACTGGAGTGCCAAAAATCCGATGTGATATGTACTTGTGCTAAACATATTTAAACAATTATAGCATTTAAGTGATCACTTGAAAGTTATATGGCACTTAAGTGATTAAAAAAAAAAAGAACGACGACACTCAAGATGTATTGTACATAAGTTATGACATTCAAGTAATCGAAAAAAAATTACGACACTTAAGTCAACGTTGTATGAAAGTTATGACCTTTTTTATGTCATTTTTTACTTGGGGTTAGTCATGGACGGGAATAGTGTATTGGAATATAATATGCGGAAATAACAGGATCTTGCAATTTACGTCAACGTGAAATCACTAGAGAAATAAACGAGAAATAATAAGGACACTAGGAATTTACGTGATTCGGTCTGAGTATCAGTATCTACGTTCACGAGAAGAGCCAGTAGTAAATAGTCCACTATAATCGGAGAATTAGAGTTTACAATCGCTCACACGCTCGAGTATTTCCCACATATAGATTTAACCTTAAACCCAAAGTGTTTATAAATAAACGGCTCTCTTTGACATAAATTCACGACACAAAAATTACCACGCGTTCAAGCTCAAAGTATAATGCATTATGTACACTGAAACAAAGAATTCACGCACGGCTCTCTTCAGGTTGACATGTGCGGCTTCTACATGCAGCTCCTTTTCTTTCGTAGGGTTTTCAGTCGGTACACGTACACACGAAAGGAAACTTGTGTTCTGTTCTTATATATGTGCCTAGAGTCAAAAGTGTTCCAAACCGCGTCCAATCGTCCCTAAAACATGCTCAAGACAAAATCGGAACACAAAATTTTCCATTTAAAACCCAACGAAAGGTCAACTAACCGAGCAATTAAATTAATTAGATAATTTCAAGTTGGAGTATGAGGGAGAGAGCTGATGCCACACGAAAGAAGGTTCTTTACGAGGTCAGCTGGGTCATGCCTTAAGTCAAATCAAATTAAGAAACATGGGCCATAGCACAAAAAGCAACGGCGAGACAATATGGATGATCCTTCGATGTTCAGATTCAAAAGTTTGAATTTCAAATTATATTGATTCGGTCATAATTTCTAATCATGTTGATTTAATTTTAAACCTTTTAACTATTTACTAAATTAATCATAAATTATTTAACAAATTATCAATTTAGTCATTTTAACTAATTTGGCCAAATATCATAGATCTGGCTATCTAACTAGCATTGGCTATCCAATGTAGTGCAGTCGACATTAACATAAGCATTTTTTTTTGAAATTTTAATTATTTTAATTATTTTTTTCTTTTTTTTGTCCCCTCTTTTTACACCATCGGCCCCGGGCAAGTGTCGTGGCCCTCGTCGGCCATAGAGAGGGCTATGACGACCTCGTTGTGGCATATAGTGGCCTAGGAAGGGCTCGCAACTCCCTCGTTGGTCATAGTAAGGGCTTGTGAGCCCTTGCGAGATTTGGTACAAGGGTGTCACAGGCCTTGCCCAAGCCCCCGTTGCCCATAGCGAGGGTGGGCCCTCGCCTGCGGTCGGCAAGGATATCGCCTCCCTTGCATAGCGAAGGGTAAAGGGTGTTGGCCTTGTATAAAAAGAGGAAAAAAAGAAATGAAAAGAAAAGAAAAAATCAATGAAACTTAAGAAAAAAAATTCTTCATGACACCGTTGGCCACATCAGGTAAAATGATTGACATCGACGGTTCATAATATTAGGTAAAAATTAGTTAGAATGACTAAATCGACAATTCATTAAAAGATTTAGCACTAATTTGGCAATTTATTTAAAAGATTATGACTAAATTAACATAATTGAATAGTTTAGTACTAAATCGGTAAGCTATCAAAATGTTTATTAATTGAATAGATAAATTGAAAAATTTATTAACGAACTGACTGCCATATAATAGTTTGGGATTTCTTTGGATAATTTTCCCTCAATTTCAAAATTTTGGATTTTTCTCATTTAATTTAATTTTTGAACTTAAAGAATCCGGTCCATATAATTTTTTTCAAATATATCGTCAGGTCAAGGCGTGATCTGTCAGATTAGCGTCTTTCCTTTTTTGGTCTTAATCAAATTAGCCTTTTTTGGGAACAAAATAATGGTATGGATTGTCGTTTTCCCAAACCAACAAATATCTCTTTTTCTTCCCTTTCTTCTTTCTTTACGGGCCACAATAGTGAGAGAGAGATAAGGAGCTGAACATGTCCTTAAAAGGTTCAAGGAGGAAACAGGCACAGGCAGGAGAACTATCCTAGGGTGGAAGACCCTGTGCTGTCCTCCGTATTCCCTCTATGTCGGGAAGACAAAGGTAGACAGGAAATTAGGAGGTCTTACGATGGTAAAGGTAGACACCACGTCAAGAACTTGTTTTTGGCTACCGCCGGGTAGGTAGGTATAATAGCCTCCCACGCCTGGGGTGAGTAAGGGTAGGTGAAAGACTACAGTTGTTATAGCAGCCACAATAGTGAGAGAGAGATATAACGTGCAAGCCAGGTGGACCGCAACATGACAATCCGACATGAAGTTGACGGAAATTATGGCAATGTCAGCCAACGACGTTGGAAAAATGGTTGCTTTGATTGGATGTCTGAAGTTCAAGAGCTTGATCGAGAAACAAAAAAGTTCTAAAGACCAAATTGAACTTTGAAGAAAAATTTATAGGACACAAGCGGCATCGTCCAAACTAACGTGATACTAGTAGCAAATCGCACACAATAACCTTTCATCACCAAAGGGGAGTAACTAGATTCAAGTGCAATTTTCTACATAGACGTGCTCCGGTCGTGCTCCGGTGACGCCTTGATCTGGATGCATGGGCACGAGAGATCGTATGCTCAGTTATCTGCTTCAACTCTCAGCAGCAGGTTTTTTTGATCGGCCACGACGGCTGCCCGGCAGTGATCGTTGGCCAATTCATTCGAAGTCTTGAAAAGTTGTTCGCCGTCCATGTCATATGTTGTGTCTGTTTGGGTGTTTGATTAAGTGATTTTGATGCGCCGTGAGAGATCTACAGGACTTGTCGTTGTTGATTTAGTCGAGGACGGTTCTACTGCTCCATGCGCAAGGTTGATTGAGTGGCTTTACCGTGTTGGAATTTCGACTTATAGGACCGAGGTTTTCTTCAAAGGATGGTGACGTACAAGGCAAAATTAGTGAACATGTTTCGCCTACGATAGTGGGGAACATAAATTTTTTCTTGGCATATTTATATGTATCTATAATATATTTAATTACAGAGCATGTCTAGGCCATGATAGGGGACCAAAAATTGTGTAGTTTATATATAATAATCAACTATTATGGGATAAAGGCGATGCGACGCATTGTCCAAGTCTCATGTGTGAGATACTAATGATGAAGACATTAACAAATGCTTTGGAAAATTGATATTCGAGATAGCGTGTCGGTAAATTGTAAGGGATGGCTAAAGAAGAATTGGAAATGAGGATCGAACCCGCTTTTGGGGAAACTGACGAAGAAAATAAGTAAGTATTGCAGGTTTCTAATTGGAGAGACTTGGTACAAGTAATCAAGCATCATCTCTTAGTAAGTGAATAATGGTAAGCGTACACATTGGTAATACCAATCTATAGTTAGCAACTTTGAGGATAAGGTTCAATTGAAGAACCTATTTTTCGCAATCAAAGACGAAGAAAATAATTACGTATTGCAGGTTTTCAACATTAGTTGTGGCCAGTTATGGGTGGGAATATTGTGTTAAGTGTTCACACCGTGCTGAATCGTTCCTAAAACAAGCTGAGGACAAAGTTTGGAACACAATATCTTTCATCTGAAACCCGACAAAAGTCAAATGACCGAGCAATTAGACTAATTCAATGCATTCACGTTGGAAAATTGGAGAGAGAGCTGGTGCCGCACGAAAGACGGCTCTTCAAGAGGTCAGTTAGGTTATGCCTTAGGTAAAATCAAATGAAGAAATATGGGTCGAAACACAACAAGCAACGGCGAGACAATACAGATGATCCTTCGATGTTCAGTTTCAAAGAAAATTGTCCAAAAACTAATAAATTTATTGTATAACGGCTCATTCAATTTCAAACTTTTCAATTGTGCTACAATCCTATACTTTTTTATGACGCCACTCTAAATCTAAACTTTTTAATGAGTTGTCAATATAATCATTCCTATTAATTTTGGTTAGATATTGCTGACGCGATGCTGTCAGCAATAATATGGATAATTTTATTTTCTAATTTTATTTTCCGAATTTATTATCATTTTTTTTAAACTATTTTAAAAGCTTAATTTGGTAGATGAAAACGTGACTTCATATTTAATTATAATTAATCGTGAACATATTTAATTGGAGAGGTAAATGAAACTTGGAAAGATTTGAACTTAGAACCTTAGCTCTGACTCCATATTAAGTTTCATGGGACCACAACCAATTGTTATAAAAAATTAAACTGTTAGATGAACATATGGTTAAATATTTGATTATGCTAACATATCTATCTTTTTCTTTTCTCTTTTCCCTTTTTTTTATAGGGTCAACGGGACCGTTGGCTATTGAGCAAGGGCCAATGACCTCATCGAATCATAGGCAAGGGCTGGCGGGGGCCACAAAGCTCTTGCCAACGATAGGTGAGGGTTGCAGCCCTTGTTAGGGCCTATGAGGGCGCCACGGCCCTCACCTAGGCCTTTGCTGACAACAACAAGAGCGGGTGAGGGCCGTGATGCCCTCATTTTGGCTCGCGGTGGCCTAGGCTAGGCTAGAGCTTGCAACTCCCTTGCTAGCCACATTGAGCATTCCTAGATTTGACTAGGGCTATAATGCCCTCTCCAAGGGCTCTCAATGCCCTCGCTTAGTGACTGGTGGAGGTCATCGACACTTAGCATTGTCAGCCTAAGAGAGGAAAAAAAAGAAAAAAATCAATAAGAATTAGAAAAATTTAAAATTGTCAACATTAGCACTAATCACGCCATTTAGGACAACTGAAGCTAACTAAATTGCGACATTAGTAGTATCTAGTCAAAATTAGCTGAGACGACTAAATTTGCAATTGGTTAATAAGGTTTATGATTAGTTTGATAAATTGTTAAAAAATTTAAGATTAAACTGGCTTAATTGAAAAATTTAGAATTAAATTGGTAAGTTGTCAAAAGGTTTAAAATTGAATCAACAAAATTAAAAGATTTATAACTGAATTGGTAACCTTACAATAAATTCATGACTTTTTAGATAATTTTTCTTCATATTCTAATTTCTAGATTTTTCTTGTTCAATTTAATTTTAGAGCCTTTAAAAATCCTGTCCATGTACTAATTTCAAATAGATCGTCACATCATAGACTCTTCTTTGACGTGACCTGTTATATGAGCGTTTACTAGACCAAAATAATAATATGGACTGTCGTTTTCTTAGGTCTGCAAATATTTCTTTTTCTTCATTTTTCTTCTTTCTTTTTGGGCCACAATAGTGAGAGACGTATAGCGTGCAAGCTAGGTGGACGCCAACATAACAATCCGACATGAAGTTGACGGAAATTATGGCCATATCAGCCAACGATGTTGGAACTTTTAATAGAATGATTGCTTTGATTGAATGTTTGGAAGTTCAAGAGCTTGATTGAGCGCAAAAAAAAAAAAGAGGGGGGTTGTTTTGGACTATATTCAACATTAAAGAAAAGTCCGTAAATCACCCGTGTCATTGTCCAAACTAATGTAAAAGTAGTAGCAAATTACACACAGCGACCTTTCATCGCCAAGGGGAGTAAGTAGAATTAAAGTGCAATTTCCTGCATAGACGTGCTCCGGTAATCACCTTGATTTGGATGCATAGGCACGAGAGATTGCATACTCAGTTTTCTGCTTAAACTCTTAGCGCAGGTTTTCTTTGTAAGGCTGATGATTTTTATTCTTCTCGCTCGACATCAAACTTTCTCGAGGTTGTGACGATGTAACAGAGAACCGGATGTAAGAGTTTTTCTAATTGTGGACTACATTAATTGATATTGTAATTTACCGTTTAACGTTTACCGTTTTACGGGGTTTGGTCTAAGGTGAGATAGAAGGTTTCTTAATTAGCCTAATATGGGGTACATTTTTAGTGTGGCCGAGTTGAGCTTGGCCCGTAATGAGAGTGACTCACGTGAAGCTATAAATAGTCTTCAAGTCTCCTCTAACCCTAATTCTCACCGTATCCTCACCTAAGGGCGTTTACCTAGCGCTACACGTGAGGGGGCCGCCTCATTGAGCCGTAGGTGATACGAAGGGCAATAGAGGGAGAAGGACTTTGTGCGTGGAACATTGTGTTTCCGCTTCCGCTTCAAGAACAATGGATCACAAAACAGGTGCGTCAATTCTTTCTACTCAATCATGCGTGTGCTTGTTCTAGTTATGGAGATCTTGGGGTTTGCGCAATGTGCGTCTAACATGTGGTATCAGAGCCTCCATAACCCTAGAACACGAACACAATTGATTTTGCCCTAATTTGTTCGGATTAGCCCTAATTAGTACGGATCTTGCCCTAATTTGTGATTTTCGAGACTTTTCGTTCAATAAAAATTAAATTAAATTATATATTCGGATTGGGCTCGACGAGACGAAGAAAACCGTGGGTGGCGCGTCGCCGGAGGAGGCCTCACGCGCCCCCACGCGCGGACACGCGCCTCCTGCGCGACGAACACGCGCCGCGCGTGTGCTCCACGCGCCGCGCACTCAGGCGGCGCGTGCGGGTGCGTGGAGCCTCCGATTTGCGCGTGGCCGGCGGCGATTGATTCGTATGATCATTCTCTACGTCATGGTGTATTTATTTTTCATGTTTGATGATTTTATGGATGTGAAAATACATGCAAAGCCCTAAATACGTGAATTTTTAGTATATTTTCGCGTATTTTTCTTGTATTTTCTGTGTTCTTGAAAATACAGGTGCCGGGATACAGGTATGTTATCACATGAACTTTATAAGTGTTATTCATTAATAATATACGATAAAATTTATTTTTATTAATGAATAAAGCAATGTAATTAGCATGATATGTGATTTTAGTGATTAATGCCCCTATCACTAAAGTTAAATCACATGTATATGATGTATGTGAGATGTAAAGTTTATATCCCTGGTATGAGAGAGTTTCAATGATTCAATTGAGTTGTGATTCGCCAAAGTGGCACGCTTGATTGGGTTTGAGAAATTTCAATCTCGTATATTGATTGGGATGTCTCTGGTCTAATACATAGTTATACTCCCAAAGGAGGTGATTGTGTATTAGTTCATGGAGGGATACATGATAGTGTGGTGGAGAAGTGACGATCCTAATGGTTCATATGCCCAAAGGTGATGAATTCATGAAAATTGGAATATATTCTCATAACCCTTATCATGTGGGGAGTGTACAATTGCTTGTCATGTATTCTGCTCAAAGGTGATTATGTGATTTTGCATGTAACTCTCTGGATGTGTACTTGTGTGTCAAGTTACACAATGCTCACATGATGCTAATTATATATACTTTGCTTGTTTTTTCAGTCACTTTTTTACGTAAATGGTAACTCGTCACCATTGAGGTTCTTCTTGGTTCAAATTTTAAGAGATGGAGAGAGGATTTTCTGTTTGCTATGGAGATGGCAGATGTTCATATGGCTCTTACTATTGATCGGCCGGCAGATTTGACTACCGAGAGTACAGAGGCTCAAAAAACAAATTTTGCTGCATGGGAAAAGAGCAATAGAATTTGCTTGCTATCCATGAAGCGTTCCATTCAGGAACACTTGAAAAGTGGTTTACTTGCAGATCGCACTTGCAATGCTAGGCGAGATGATGGAAGCCTTGATGGCTAGAAACCGTGTGTCGCCTAATGCTGAGATAGGGACACATATGCAAACACTTTTTACTATGAAGTATGATGGTTCTGGTGGAGTTAGAGATTATGTTCTGAGGATGGTTGATTTGCAAACAAACCTTCAGGCTCTCAATGTTGAAATTCCTATTGCTTGCATTGTCCATCAAGCTCTAAATACTCTTTCCTCCCGATTTTGGGATTATTAAGACCAATTATAGTTCCCAAGATGAAACCTAGTCTGTTAATGACCTTATTGCAAGGTTGGTGGCAGAGGAAGAGAAATTGAAGAAAGATAAAGGACATATTGCTCTTTATGCTTCTAGTTCTGCTAGTGACAAGGGTAAGAAGTTGAAGAACTATACCCATAAAGGCAATTCAGAAGTTGCTGGTCCTTCCAACAACAAAGGAAATTCTGAAGGTGTAGGTCCTTCTAACACTCTTGGTCCTAAAAAAGTGTTCACCAAGAAGGATGGTGTTCTTTGTTACTTTTGTAGGGAGAGAGGACACGTGAAGAGACGTTGCAGCAAGTTTAAGGCTTGGTTGTCTAAGAGAAATAAGAGAGAGCCTAAAGGTAATGATTCTTTGGCATTAGTTTATGAATCCAATCTATCTGAAGTTCCAACCAATTCCTAGTGGCTAGATAGTGGTGCAACTAATCATGTTGCATTTACCATTCAGGGGTTCATAAACCAAAGGACGCCAACTCAGGATGAATCAAAGCTCACTGTTGGAAACAGCGTTGGAGTTGACGTTGAGTTCGTGGGAGATGTTATTTTGATTTTAGACTCTGGTTTTCGGATGGTGTTAAGAAACACTTTTTACATACCTTCTTTTAGGCGAAATTTAGTTTCTGTGTCTTATTTGGACATGTGTGGATACTCTTTTGAATTAAAGAGTAATACTATTTCCATGTTTTATGATTCAAATAAGATTGGGTGTTGCAATTTATCCGATGGATTATATCGATTGAGTTTATCTCCCAATGACATATACGTTGCTTATTCTGCTGAAAAGGTTGTTTCCAAAAGGCCTCTGTCTAAAGAATAGTCTTATGCATTGTGACATAAACGTCTTGGTCACATCTCTAAAGAAAGAGTAGAGAGGCTTATAAAGGCTGATATCTTGCCTACTCTTAAAGGTGATCAAGAGACTTGCGTAGCGCTGCAGAGGTAAGATGACTAAGATAAAGAAGAAATCCATTTGTACGAAGTTGATTTGTTGGAGGTTATTCACACCGATATTAGTGGACCCTACACGCCTACCTTGTGCAGAAATTTTTATTTCATCACGTTTATTGACGACTATTCCCGATATGGATACTTATATTTGATTAAAGAAAAGTCCGAGTCTCTTGATAAATTCAAGATTTTTCGGATGAAGTGGAGAAACTTGAGTTGGGAAAAGTTATTAAGATCGTCGGATCGATCGTGGTGGTGAGTATTTTGGTAGGCACGGTGATCTTGGACAACTTAAAGGGCCGTTTGCTAAATACTTAGAAGATTACGGGATTATAGGTCGGTTTACTATGCCGGAAGTCCGAACAAAATGGTGTAGCCGAAAGGCGGAATCGTACTCTTATGGACATGATGAGAAGTATGATTAGTAGGACACATTTACCTAATTTTTGTGGGGAGAAGCTTTGAAAACAGCTCTTTATATTCTAAATCGTGTCCCTACTAAAGCGGTTCCATTGACTCCTTTTGAGTTGTGGACGGACGTAAACCTAGCTTGAATCATCTTAGAGTTTGGGGATGTCCAGCAGAAGTGAAGTTATATAATCCAACATTAAGTAAGCTGGATTCCAAAACTACTCGGTGTTACTTCGTGTCTTACCCAGATCATTCAAAGGGGTATCGGTTTTATAACCCTAATGGAGGTACAAGAATTGTGGAATCTCGGGACGCAAAATTTCTGAAATTTGATGTAGCTGAAAAGGGTAGCTGCTCACAACCTATTGAAGATGATAGTATGGTGGGGATTCTTGGATCCCTATTTCATCTGTGCGAGACAATTATGGAGCCTCTTGCGCCACAACCGAGCCTCGTTGTGGCACATGATCTTATTGTTGAGACAGTTCCTAATGAAATTTTACAAGCCCCTCAAATTCAGAATGAGGTTGAAGTAGCTCCACTCAGAAGATCAACTAGAGAAAGACGTTCAGCTATACCACCAGACTATCTAGTCTACCTAGGAGAGCATGATTATGACATAGTTTGTGTTGTTGATCCCGTGACTTATACTGAAGCCATCTCATGTCCTCAATCAGATTTGTGGTTAGATGCGATGAAAGATGAGATGCATTCTATGAAACACAATGGTGTTTGGGAGCTTGTTGAATTGCCTAAAAGTTGTAAACCTATTGGCTGCAAATGGGTATTCAAGACTAAAAGGGATTCCAAAGGAAAGATTGAAAAGTTTAAAACCAGACTGGTAGCTAAGGGTTTCACTCAAAGAGAAGGAATAGATTATGAAGCAACATTTTCTCCAGTTTCTTCTAAAGATTCCTTTAGAGTGATCTTAGCATTGGTAGCTTGTTACGATATGGAGTTACACCAGATGGATGTTAAGACTGCTTTTCTAAATGGAGACCTTGATGAGGAGGTTTATATGGTGCAACCTGAAGGTTTTGTAGCAGATGACTCAGGTCAGTTTGTTTGTAGATTGAAAAAGTCTATTTATGGCCTTAAGCAAGCTTCTAGACAGTGGTATTTCAAGTTTCATAATGTTGTTACTTCATTTGGATTTATTGAAAACAAAGTAGATCAGTGCATATACACCAAGGTCAGTGGGAGGAAATATATTTTTCTCATACTTTATGTAGATGATATCTTGCTTGCTAGTAGTGACATTGGTTTACTGCATGAGACAAAGCGGATGTTATCGAAAAATTTTGACATGAAAGACCTTGGTGAGGCGTCTTTTGTTCTTGGCATTGAGATCCATAGGGATCGCTCACGCCGTTCATTGGGTTTATCTCAGAGGGCGTATATTGATCGTGTTTTAGAAAGATTCAATATGCAAGATTGCAAACCAGGAATTGCTCCTGTTGTTAAGGGTGATAAATTGAGTCTTTCACAATGCCCTAATTCAGATTTTGAGAAAGCTCAAATGAAGGATGTACCTTATGCTAGTGTACTTGGAAGCATCATGTATGCTCAAGTTTGCACTAGGCCAGATATTGCTTTTGCAACAGGGCTTCTAGGCAGATATCAGTCAAATCCAGGACACGATCACTGGGTTGCTACCAAGAAGGTTTTAAGGTACTTAAAGAGAACAAAAGATTATATGCTGATGTATAGACATGTTCCAGACTTGCAACTAGTAGGCTATTCAAATGCAGATTTTGCTGGTTGTCAAGATGATAAGAAATCAACGACAGGATACATATTTATGTTGGCAGGAGGTGCAATATCATGGAAGAGCGAAAAACAGAAATCCATATCTTCTTCTACCATGCAAGCGGAGTTTGTAGCATGTTTTTCAACTGCTACTCAAGCTATTTGGCTCGAAACCTCATTAGGGAGTTATCAGTTTTTGATTTTGTGGATAGACCCATACGGTTATGTTGTGACAATAACTCTGCGGTGTTGTTTATTAATAACAACGAAGTCTCAAGGGGTCTAAACACATGGAGGTCAAGTTTTTGACTATAAAAGAATCGGTGCGAGAATGGTGACGTTGCGGTAGATTATATTCATACGAGATGATATGGTTGCGAGACCCACTAACTAAAGGCCTACGCCCGTGTGTTTTTGATCGACATGTCATTAGTATGGGCCTAGGAGCGTCTTGGGATGCTTTGTTATTTAGTGGGAGCTGTGTTTTATTCTTCTTTGAATAAATTTTACATCTGTTTTGTTACAATTTAGTAACAGTTTGGTACATATATGTCAACTTTTGCATTCAATAAAATGTTTTTGAATGGATTGTTATTATGTTGATATATATTGTTAAAAGTCTCAGGGTATTGTTTAAACCTTGAGTGAAGGCTAGGGGCATCCGGGCATCCGGTTATTAGCCTTGTGCATATGTCTTGTGATACATAAAGAAATGTTAACCATAAGGACAAGACATATGTGGGTTCATTGGAACCATAAAGCATTCTCTAGTGGCACAAGTTTTTTGTGACGCCTAAAGTTAAGAGAATGGTGATTGACAAATGAGATCTCTCTATGAGAGATGTTATCCATTTGACACACTACCATATTGAATCCATATCAATAAAGTTGAGAGCATTCGTGACCATGGAAGGCTCGTGTGTGTATACATGCGATTACCGCCATGATTCGGTGTTTAAGATTTTATGGGATAGGATTGACTATTAAGAATTATCTCGGACCAATGTGCGCACATACAGTGACGATTTCAATTAATATAGTCCAAGTGGGAGAATGTAAGAGTTTTTCTAATTGTGGACTACATTAATTGATATTGTAATTTACCGTTTAACGTTTACCGTTTTACGGGGTTTGGTCTAAGGTGAGATAGAAGGTTTCTTAATTAGTCTAATATGGGCTGGCTAGTGTGGGCCGAGTTGAGCCTGGCCCGTAATGAGAGGGACTGGCTGGAAACTCTATAAATAGTGCTCAAGTCTCTCCTCTAACCCTAATTCTCACCTGTATCCTCACCTAAGGGGCGTTTACCTAGCGCTACACGTGAGGGGGGCCGCCTCATTGAGCCAGTGATACGAAGGGCAATAGAGGAGAAGGACTTGTGCGTGGAACATTGTGTTTCCGCTTCCGCTTCAAGAACAATGGATCACAAAACAGGTGCGTCAATTCTTTCTACTCAATCATGCGTGTGCTTGTTCTAGTTATGGAGATCTTGGGGTTTGCGCAATGTGCGTCTAACACCGGATTCACGTTGAGCTGCTTTGTAGGTCCTCACTAGTTAATAAGCCCGTTGTTAAACTATCCTTGATAAACAAACTGATGAAAAGCGAATTAGGACAGCAAAATTTTGGATTTTTCGTTTAGGTGCTGGTTTCGACCAGAACCGATTGCTCTTGTTCGGTGGTAATTTTAGTTAGACTAATCACCCAGAAATTGGCGTGCTTTCTGAATTGTATCGAGATATGTGAACTGGGTGTATGACATATTCTGAGTGGGAAGTTTGTCCCTATCTTTTTCTTGCGAAATTTATATTCTCAAGATCTGTTCTTATGTAAGTTGGAAAAGTATAGCCTCTGTAACAGTAATTGATGAATAAGTTGTGCTTACAAGTTCAATGCCTTATTATAAAAAGAGGCTTTGCAAAATCTGCAAGGCACCATCTTTGCCGGATGGACCTGTCTAACATGAAGCTCTCGAAAGAGTTAACACCGGGCCACGTAAGAAAATATATTTTCCTGTGACTTATGCACTCATTCTGAGCCCATTAATGCATAGACGCTTCTTCCTTTTCTTTCAGCTGAATACTTAACTTACTGACCAAATTTAGATGTTGATCTGCATTACTGTACTATGGCAATGGCTATTTCCCAGAAATGAACTATGACTTACTTCACGAGCATTGCACTGTGTCTAATTTGAATGAAGGGAATCAAATATAACATGCTTGCCTGAATGTAGAAACTTGGACTAGAACCGACAACAGGATGCAGTATATATCAGCCCAGTCAAGTCCACCGTTTTCACTCTGGGGAAGAAGTTGAGCAAGAACGTCTGAAGCATACAATAATGTGTGTCTGCAGCTTTATCTTTTGGGATTCTTGTGACAGTTGACTGGGAGTGTGATTACTGGAGGAACACTGCGTTTGCGACTCTATCCAAGCAGAGGTGGCAAAATCTTGGCTTCTTTTAAGTAGTAAATCTTATTCATGTCCAATTCTCGGTTGGACTTTCATTTTATTACAAAATTATGATGACATTACAAGGATAGAGGTATTTATTGAAGTTTTGACATTCTTGGATGTTGTATTGTCGTTTCTACCATACACTGATGAAAGTTGCTTAAGCTGCAATTTAGTTCAAAATCGACGACATCTCCACCTGATTGTCAGGAGTGCTTCATCACCAATCTCTTATAGAGCCTTTGGCTGAATGCATTATTCTGTAATCGGATATCTGCCAAGATTTTGCATTAGTGGTCTCTCTAGAACTTTCAGATATGATGCATTTCTTGGTGGCAATGGTGAGTTTTTTCCTGTCATCTTTTGGGTCCCTCTCCTTCCTCTATTGTTTGCTGGACTCAATTCTGTCCGTGTTTTTGTATGAACTCTCATAACTAAGTCACATAAGGTGGAGATGACAATCTTTCTTTCCAAAAACCGAGTTTCCTGTGACGTGAACAAGTATGAATTTTACTGCTAGGAGGATATCCAAGATGCTTTTTTTTTTTTTTGCTCATTCCAAGAGAAACGGTGGATTTTTTGTGTCAAGTGCTCTTAGAGCTAAAAAATTTTCCTTGGGCTCCAGACATCCAAACAATTGTGGCCGGTGTTTTACATGATACCCCTCTCTTTTTGCTGAAGCTTATTGGGTGTCGATGTGGTTGGAAACAGTTTTACATCCATAAGAAGTTTTAGTTGCCCCTCAATTTCACCGATCAAATATCGGCATTTACATTAATATGATGGCTTCTGTGTGAGAATCTGCATTGCATTGTCCACCATTATTCTTTAGTTTTGATATGGTATATACCTGCTTTTAGAGATGAACAACTTGAATTTGCAGGCACATTCTGCTGTTTTTGAGCCATATCCACATTCTAACTGCTTTTGTCTCATGCAGATTGGAATCTTTTGCATGCCACCATCCTTAATCATCCTGGAGTTACTGCTCAGCAAGCTTGTTTAGGAGGCTATGCACGTAAATTCACTGATTGGAATGACTGAGTTGCACATGTTAATCCATCGGAAGGTTTGTGTTTTTGTAAATCTTCATCTTAACTGCTTAAGTTTGTTCTTGTTTTAAAGTCCTTCTGGAAGTATGCTTGCAAATTCGGGACCTTTTCTTCTCCATGTTTGTTATTGGATATCAATGTCTATGCAGGTTACAAAAGGAGCTGAGTGAGCGTCAATTCACACATGCCTATAATCAGACATGCATTTAGACCTTGTCTTTTCATTTTGGTCTTATTGATTTAGTTAAGAAAATTTTTGAGGTAATCTGTTGACTAAAGATATCTGATATGTGAAAATGGGTGCATGATTCATCTTTAGGCGATTGGAGGAGTAAACTGAGTAACACAGAATGCAGTTTCGATAAAAATTTCGAGGAAAAGGAGAAGATTTAGTTACAAGCATTGAACAGTGATTAGTTCCACCCTGAAGTCATTTTCTATTTCTAACTGGATCGCTTTTTCTCTTTTTGGGTAGAAATGGGCTCCTAGATGTTAATGTATGTTACTGCATCCTGATGTATGAAAGGGGAAGTGCATGGATCGTAGAACATGTGTTTTGAGTATGGACGAAAAGAATTTCATGAGAGATCATTGGATAGGCCTGGAAGTCGACAGACATCCCGTGGAGGAGATGAAAGTGAGTTGTGACGCTTCGTTTTACATCAAAATCTGCACCAAAGCAGCAGCATGAGGGTTCTCTGACTGATAATCTAATCCAACAAAGTATTCCTTGTTTAAGGTTTGAGTTTTTAATGGTATTATAGGCTTGCTATCTATTAAAAAGACAAAGCAGACGTCTTATATCTTCATGTAATGGGGAGATTGCTAAAATGCTCTGCCTGAAGGAGTTGATTTTCTCCCTCGTTTTTGTTTTCCTAAAAGCAGTATATGCTACAAGAGTACAAGGTTGGTGCCATTGTTTTTCCTTAGAATTTCATGAAGAGGTATCTCACTGTTAGAACAACTGAACAGCGACAAGGGTGACCAAATATTTGTGAGCCTTGGGAAGATAGTTTTATGTGTTCCCCTTACTGACGTGACTCGACCTACAGACAGTGATACCGGCACTGTCAAGAAGCATATCTATATGCAATCTCAAGTTCTTTTCTTAGGCTTTATCTCTCTGGGTGAAGCTGGAATTGCTTCTTGCATGCACGTGTGCTGAGGGAGAGAGATTTCACAGTTTCAGCTTCACCGTCAAACATATTCTGCTTTGACTGAGAATTTGATGCCGAACATGTTAGACTGCCTTCCATGGGTGATGAAGAATCCCCTTTTTGAGTCTTACATTGTGCTTACTGCATGGCATGTTAATTGCATTTCCTTGTTGCACATGTTAATTGCAATTCCTTGTCCATTATACAAGCCAAGGTGCTAGCTATGGTTAGCACATTCCTGAGGAGGTATTCTAAGATAATGTCACAATCTGGACAATGCTTTAAAACAAATGCAACTCACCATCCTTATCTGGAGATTATTGGATAGCTCTGAAATGAATGCAATCTGTAATGCTTCTCTTGGATGCAGAGAAAGTCAAAAGAATAAATAGTCGACGCCTTTGCTTTATTTATTTGTCATGTCCACTTTTGTTCTTTATGATCTCCCCCTCGAGGGAATTGGTCATGATTCTTTTAACTTAGGAACAGGACCCTTTCTGCAGCAAGACCTGCAAAGCTTGTCAAAGATGCTGAGATGGCCACACCACAGCTGACAACCATTCTTTAAACCACAAGGGGAGGCAATATCCATTCTTTCATTGGACGATGGCCCCCAATATAATTTGGTTAGGAGAATTCCAACCCCCTGATAACTCTGATTCAGAGACAGCTGAGGTCCTGTCATTAGAATATTACAATTCTTCAGGCAGTGTACCCCAAGTTTTCACGTTTTCTTGTATCTTTCTGGGAAACATAGAGGCAAAAGCCGTGTCGCTATCGTTTCCTGTCACTAACCAACAGTCGAGCTGCTTGAGGTGGTGTGTATGGACAAAAGCAATGTGCTCTGATTTTCTGACCACGGTTCCTAGTATGGACTATGGAATACCCAACTATTCAGGTTGGAGCAAATCATTTGCAACTGACGACTAAGAAAACAGTCATGGCAAAGTCTGTTTGGTGTCTTTGTGAGAGATCCTAATTCGAGGCCCGTTTGATTTCTTCAGCCCATGGAGGAAAGGCTAATGCCTTTCTCTTTAGCACATCATTTCCCAAATTGCTTTCTGTGCTGGCTTACAGGTTACGCTCTCTTGTTTCCACATGCATATTCTGTCTCCGGCAATCTGTGACAGAGCTTTCACTATGCATGCCACAGCTTCTTAACACCTTAAAACCCTTTCGCTATCATGGTTAATGTGAGGATGTGGGATTGTGGATCAACAGATTCAGTGTTTAAGAGTTACACTACATTGAGCTTCTTCATGTTGTGTTCTCACGAGAAGTTTTCGCGCTCCCTTTCACAGAAACAGTTCTCTATTGAAGTGACCAATTTGCCTTTTCATGTTAGCTACAATAGTCCTACTTTTGTTCCCCCTGGACAAAATGAATGATGAACGAGGTTGTTGTAGTTTATCGCTGTGGTGGAATGAGACAATTGCTAGAGCCTTGCCTCAGTTTTACCCAGGACTAAGGACAACAGGCAAAATTAGCCAGTTAACATACTTCCACAGAAGGAAAACACGATGGTTAAGACTTTCATACATGTGACAATTAACTTTCTTTTGAAATTAGATTGGAACGGATCCCATCTACCACCTTCGGAGGGTAAGCATTGACGTTATTCACAATGGTTCTATTCCTTGTGTGGACAGGGTTTTGCATTATGTTCTTTACTCTCTGAAAATCAGGACGGCTGTGCTTCTTGAGGGAAGGACCGTCTGACAGACACTATTTTTGACAAGGAGAATGGATCATTAGCTGTGCTTCTCGTTTCCACTTTGAGGTCCAAGCCCAGCTCTCCTTGTTGACTCTGGCGTTGTTCCGTTATCTTTCGTCCTTGTCGATGGCCTCGAGCAGTTAAAGTCTCATTTTTGGGCTGTTTTGGGCTGTTGATCTCTTGTCTGTATGGGGTTGGTTAAGCCTTGGGTATTGGGTAGTTTGTTTGATGAAAGGATTTGTATGGGTCTGATTCCTTTGGTCCTATAAGCTGGTCCAGCATGGATCTTACCCCTGAGTAACATATTCCCCCAAACTGAATTCAGGAGAGTATTCTTCTCCTCTTACAAAGTGAACTCACAAGCACCATCGAGAGAGAGAGAGAGAGAGAGAGAGGGACCAGCGGTGGGGGTGGCTACTGATTAAGGCGGAGGAGAATTTTTCGAGACGCTAAAGGGGTGAATATACAAATGGGTTGGAGTTGGACCATGCGAGCGCAAGCAAACTTACATGAAGATTCCGAAGGGAGGGAATTGTTGTGCCTTCAGATGGCACCAAATCCCACTCTCCGTTCGCTCTCTAAGATCCCTTACTCCGTAAAACATGGACATGTGACCTTACAACGCATACATATTCCCTCTCTCTCTCTCTGCTACAGTGACTGATTGAGATCGCATATGTAGCCTACGTTCGCGGCGACTCTTTTGCCGACGCAGCCAATAGTGCGCAGAGAGAGAGAAGGGGAGAGAGAGAGAGAGAGAGAGAGAGAGAGAGAGAGAGAGTTGAGGTCTAGATCTTTGAACCGCATTTTAGTGAACCCAACCACTCCAAATATCATAACCATTATTCACATCTATATTCTCAAACTCTACCTGCTCCCAGATCGAACTCTTGAAATCTGCAAATCTACATGCCGACACATTTAAGTCTCCTTGGGCATTTCATTCTTTCAGGGGTTTAGTCTCTAATCTCCATGATTATCATTGACCCACCCCCCTCCTCTTCTCTCTCTGGGGTCTACGTTGCACAGTGGGAATTTTGACCCCATATTCCTTGGTTGCGTGGGCATTTAACTCGCTGTTCCTCATGGAAGCTCGTGAAGAACACGAGCACACGCATGCTCAATCTTTTTTCGTAGTTACATATCAAGGTGATGAGCAGGCCGTTCCCCTTATTCGCCTCGACCTCAATTCAGCTAGCCCTTCTTAGATTTACCCACGGAGCTATCATACTTAGTACTTTTAGATTGCTTTCTATATATATATATATATATATGTGTCACGGTTGGTAATTCTCAAGTACTCATGAACCCTTTGATAAAGCTAGTATGAACACTTAGAGATGGGTGAATAGATGTTTGAATAAATTCTTGAAAAATAAATGCGGAATAAAATAAGTCAAGATCAAAGTCTAAATAAAGATCAAAATCTGTTATGTGAAATAGACTTCTGAAATAACCTGTAAATGTACAATAAACCTAAGTAAAATGAGTAAAGGGAATAGAAAATTGCACACAAGTTTTATAGTGGTTCGTCTTAGATCAGTCTGTATCCATCCTCTTATGCTGATAGTCTATAGGCTGGATTTCACTATTGGATCAACAAAAGATTACAAAGATGAGCACAAACATTCAATGATAGATCGCACTAACACACTAAATCACACTTTTAATATTTCTCTCTTTCGATCACAACTTGTAAACCTCACAGAAGAAGACAAGTATATTGAGATGAGTTCCAAACTTTGGAGTTTCAAGTTCACGTCTCTATCTCCTTGACTAATTAATCTCCTTAAATACTCCTCCAGTTTGCACTAACTGTTAGTCAATTATCAGAAGATTTTCTTCCAATTTACCCATCGTATAGAATAATTTTTATGGCCGTTGAAGACAGAGAGAATCTCCACTTGATTCTGGTTGCCCATACAATTAGGATCTAGGTTTCTATAAGTGTAGCTTCCTCATTTATCTCCATGATTGATTTCATACAATTAGTGATTGACTCAATCAATATATATTTATGCAAAGTGAAATCCTTAACTAGATCATTAGCCGTTACTGATTATATTCTAAATTTGTCTTGTTCTGGTCTTATGTCAAGTTCTCGATAAGTCTCATTCTAGACTTACTTTGTTCTGGCTTTGTCACGTTCTGGACCCGTCAAAGTAGTATATTTACTTGGATTGTATATGAGTTTTCTGGAATAGAATAGACTTTACATAAAGTCCTTGAAAGTTGCTCAAAATGATATATGCTTGTTCCAACACTTGTTCTAACATAAACATTAGAATTAGAAAGTTGACAAAACTTCAAAATCTAGATGGAGTTTTCTTAACACCCTTATGAGTGGAGCTTGGGGTTATTAGGTGAAGAGTGAGTGATGCAGAGGGAATGGACACAACTGGTCCATGGGAGTGGCATCAGAATAGTTGGTGTTAGGAGTTTTAGATAAAATGATTATATTACTTAAAGGCTCTAAATGCAAGGTTAGCCTTTCATGTACAAACAGGTTGGGAGCTAATGTCGCTCTTCTGATGAGGTCCTGACAGACCAAAACCAATTGTCAAACCTAAAGTGATTTATTGTCTCACTCGATATACTAGATGCCAGAACTAAATTGGCGTGGTACGATTTTATATGAGGAAACTATTCATCATATTGTTCTCTAGAACAACTATTGAACAAAAGTTAGCCTAGTAAATTTTGCTCATCAGACGCTACACGGGCTATTCGATGGCCAAGGATTTGCCAGCCTGTGACACATGCAAGCATTTGCTTAAGCATCGTATCCAACACTAAGTCATCAGCAATTTAGCTGTGGGATTGCTGTCCCCTATTCATGTGGAGATATGCAAGGACTCGGGTTTAATGTAATCAGTTCTTCTGTAGCGGATTCGATATTTGCCTACCCAGCATAAAACGAAACATGTTCTTACACCATGACTATATTCTATATATACGTGACATTGATTTTTATGTAAGTGAAATAGATATGTGTGCATCGATAGATCTCTATAAATCGAACTTCTATATGAAGACAGATAACTTCTGCCCCTATAACTCAACTGGTAATAAAGTGAGAAACCACGTGCATTAGAAATCAGTTTATGAAATGATCGCTTCTGTATCTATTCTTAAACTGAGACATACGTATCCATTTAATTATGCATATAAATAATTATACACATGATACTCACCTGTTTCGCCAACCGTACAATAAAGAAGTGAAAAATCATGTGCCTCATTGGAATGAGTCAACAGAGTTCTTTCGTCCAATTGACACGTCCTCAAAGCGAAAACCATATGCCCCCTCTGTAGAGCTCATTGCGTGCGTGGCAGATGGTGTACATGTCGATCTCCTACTCCATTTTAATATGTTCTAATTATAAGAACCAGCAGGGACACCTAATCATTTGCATAGCATAGCGAATATCACCAACAACAATCTCTGCATCTTGAAGCAACTGAAAGTGATTGAGCAACCCCCACCGCCCTGTGAGGAATATTTGCGCTCGATGGGGCCCCAAAACTTCCGCGCTATATTCAATTTTCTTGACGTGGAGTAATAAGTTTTGACCGATTTCAAGCCCTTGTGTTATAAATGAATATTCCATGTGTGAAAGCTTCTGCTGCGTTGCGTGGAAGCGTCGTGAAATCTTGGACAAATGGCATTCTCTTAATTAGTTTAGATTTGTATACACCCACACGTATTCCTCCAAAGACCTAATTTGGCGTGTAATGAACCGAGGAGAGCATGTGTATGGTGAGTCTGCATTGAGGAAACCTACTACCTTCGTCCTTCTTTTGTTTAAATTAAAGGGCTCAATCATGCAGAACCCGCAATTCTAGTTGGGTTAGCTCAAGGAAACTTGCAAATATTTTTTTCCCTCTAAGGCAATATTATTCTGTAAGTTCTCCAATTGGATAAGAAAGACATTCCTTGATTTTGTTGGATGACAGTCCTCTCAATTTAGGGTAGCCCAATCAATTTACCAACTTGAAGAGGATGTGATATCAGCACTAGTAACTTTCAAAGCCTGGGATTTATCTTGGTTCTTTTATCTTTCATGTATTTTGTGGTTTTGCTTCATTTTTTCCTCCATCGTCCTCTATTGATAATGTAAAGCACACCAGCTTGGCCTCCGACTATAACCACTGTCAACCTCAACGCCGTGGACCATCAAGATCTCTTTGGAGATGGGTCACAATTGGGAACCCTGGACCATCTATTGCCCGGTTCAACGATTGCTGCAAGGAGGTAAACTGAAGACGTCCATTTAGGAGTGAATTGACATCATTTTACGATCTACAACCTCTTTCCTTCATGTATAACCTAAAGTCTTTATATGAACATTAACAGCCTTCTTGCCCAACAAGAAAAAAAGACATATACAGCTCCCTCGGCTCCTTTTTAGTGAACTTAATGTTCTTACTCGAACTTAAACTAAATGTACGTCTATGAAATTTTCATTTAGATTAATCAACTTAAACAGATTCAATTGCACTTATTCCTTCTCAAATGCATCTGCGAACTTCACAAAGTTGCTAGTCTTTATATGTTTGAACAACCCCATTGTCTATAGTAATCGGAAATGAGTGAATAGTGGGTGATGCAATGATACATAATCAAAGACTGAGGTAGGACTTCACTGTCCGGCTTTAATATACAACGAGAGGACTAATTCTGAGAAAGATTCTTTGCCGCTGGTGCAACGTCATGGATCAGTGAAAATGTCAACCCCCATGCACAAGTAAAGACGGGACATGCAAGATATTATAATCGTACGTACGATTATTATTCATCTTCTTAAGTTCCTAACTACACAAGACCCCATGCATCCCTCTCTCTCTTCCCCTCTGTCCTATCCTCTTCCCCATCCAAATCATTACTTTAATCCTTCGAATATTTGTCCTCACCTCCTCGCTAGAATCTCTCTCTCTCTCTCTCTCTCTCTCTCTCTCTCTCTCTCTCTCTCTCTCAAAAGACTTTTTGTTGACATATATTAATGTGGAGGTCACAGATTTCTAGTCAATTTTGAGTGTCTTGCAGCTAAACCTAATCCTTGAATATGATTCCTTATGGGGACTGCTTCTCTTCCCAAAGAGAGAAAAAGACTGGCTTTTCATGCATGGGGACAAATTTTTCAAAATCTCTCTGAAATGCCTTGGAAAGTAAATCCTTGGAAGCTAGGGAAATAGGATGGTCAAAGTGGACAAAACCCCACCTACAATTTATATTTTGTGGGATTAAAAAATTTATTCTTCAAGAACTCTCTTCCACTTTTCACCTTTTCTCTGTTCTAACTGTACTGTCCCCTTGTTTTTCGACCATATCATTTGAAAAGGAACCTTAATGAGCAGTTATGAAGGTGAAGAGGTAAGAGATTAATCGCGCGCTTCAATAATCGAAAATTAACAGGTGATGTGCCCTTCGCGAGAAACCTAATAAATTAATGAATGGAAACATGAAAAATCGAAATGAGTAGGTAGATGAATGATTGCAAATTGCCAATCAAAAAGGGGAGCTCCCCTTTCGTAAAAGAGAGAAAAAAGTGAATCTTGAAACGAGAATCGAATAGACCACCCAATGTTATATGTTTGTGTTTCTGCAAACACAATTAGCTGAATGAAACTATTAATCTACTTCAATAAATCCACCCATCTTCAACCAAGAATAGCTATTGCTAGGAAGAAATCGAAAATTTTTGTTGGGTCGTACACAGAGATGGTGGAAGAAGAAGGAGTGTTTTTAGGGGCAACAAGAAATTCTTCTAGGTATGACCGTATGGCAATACCATAAGAGTCCTTGGCCCTAATTAGTCTCCTCCTCGTAGCAACAACTTGGTGGAGTTAAATCATTTGGGCAAAATGCTTACGTAAGTTAAGTTTGTTCTCAAGTTGGAATAATAGGGGTCATCTAACATTCATCAAGAAATTCCAGAAGAGTCTCAGTACCAACGCTTCATCCAAATTTAATTCTTTGCTTGGTAGAGGTTTACCTAACCTGGTAAATCTCACATACCACTTCCAATGTTTATTAATGAACCAATTATGGAAGAAAAAGGAGAAAAATATAAGATATCTGTTCCTTTGAGTTAGCTATGCAGCTCATTAGAATTTAAGGCTGGCATGGAAGCGCCATCTTTTGATGAAGAGATGCCGCAAGCGTTGATAGGGGCATGTGAACTGCCATTGCTAAACAAAAAGCTTACCATAACCGGTGAAAGTAACATGTTCATTTCTCAAAACTAGATTATGCACGTGCTACGTGCTCGCCGAATCACAATAACAGATCGTCGAGAACTGATTATGAGAGTAAAGGATAGATGGCTGTTGACTAAGGGTGAGCATGGTCCGGGTTGGTCCAGGCCACCCCCTAACCCTAGGACCAACCCGTACAGTGTCGGTCCTAAATTTTTTGGACCGAGGACCGACCCTATTGAGCCTGGGACCAAGGACCGGACTGACCCAATGGGTTCGGTCCGGTTCCAGGGTCAACCCGGGACCGATCGATAATTTTTTTCGTCTTATTTTTTATACTCCCTAAAAAAGCAAACCTATAAATTTAAATTACACATTCATCGATAATGCAGTATTATGCAACTAAACTATAAATACCAATACATATTTAGTAAATTTAAGATGACATAATAATAGAAATTTCGTACCTGCTAACCGCTCATTGAGATACGGAACAAGATGGAAAGTTATTGTAATTATCTATCTTTAATATTCATAATACCATATGCAAAAGCGTTTTTCTGCATTTGATCATGTAGAGTCCACTCAACCAAAAAATGAGCTTCACACCACTTGACTAGCAAATCACCGTAGCAACTGCAGTACTATTCTACTCTTCAAAAACTTCTACCATTTGACACAAATTGAAAAACATAGTGCAGCCGAAATTCATTAATAAAATACAATTAAACTATAAAAAGTTCAAAATGCTGAATATAAACCATGAATATATAACTTCACATTTTGTTAATTTACTTGAACTTCTAAACACCTAAAAACAAAACAAATGACACATAATTATTACTCAACAAAAGTTTTAAATTGAAATTACTATTAGTACTCTTGATAGAACATCTCAATATAATATAATATAACAGACATTTTACTTAGATTTGAATATATAAAAGAATTATAAATAATATAATATAATATACGGGGTTGGTCTAGGGTTGGACCGACCCAAAACTCTTAGGGCCAGGACCAACCCGCGCGGTGTTGGTCCAGGAATTTTAGGACCAAGGATCGACCCGGTCCCCTTGGGAACCGGACCAGACCGGCGGGGTTGGGCCGGTCCGGGGTCGGTCCGGGGTCGACCCTAGACCGCTGCTCACCCCTACTGTTGACAGTATAAATGACTAATCTCTCTTATCTTAGAACGAATGATATGGATCATTTCTTGAACTTCTTGTAGATAAGTGCATGATGGTGGATTAATTGAAACGTGGGAATGGAGGGAAAAGTGGGAGATGATCCTTTAGTTTTATAATTTCAACCTAATATGAGATCTATTGCTTTATTCGCAGGGTTATTAAGGCTTTTGAGTCTAGAATTTTCTTTGACCGAAAAAAAAAATTGACTTTAACCATGAAGCAAAGCACCTTTTTTGTTACGGCCATGATAAATCATGTAATTACATCTTATATTAATATCTTAGCTGAATCACAACATACGTACATGTTCTTGATTGCTATAAAGACAATTTTTCACCAACAAGATCTCAAATGAAGCTTACTCCACGAATGGATTTCTATATGGAATCCTCTAATTGAAACATCAATTTTTTTCCTGAAGATGCATTTGTAGAGAATAATTGGTAAAGCGCTTGTGGTGGTTGGCGGATGAATGGACCTCCCCTTAGAAAACTCATTGCAAGGCTGGTCACAAAGCTCAAAGCTACTATCTGCGCCTCACATATTGAAGGCATATATATTTTCTTCATTTTGCACTATCTTTTTGCTAGCTAGTAAAATCACAATATATCGTAATCCTATATATAAGGACATTGTCCAAGCTTTTATATTTTGGCGTTTGTACGTTTGGCTAACCAACAAAACAGGGACCTCATTTTAAGGTTAATTTATGGTTCAATTACAAGAACAAGTAATAAAGTACAAGGAAAGAGTGTCAGATAAGAAAGAGAAACCAAAAGAGAAATTAGCGGGAGAAATGTAGGTCGGATCAAGCTCGCTATCCGAGAGTGCATGCAGTTCTTTAAGATCGTCGCATGTGTGCATGATTCTTATCTTTTTCAACTTCGAGCAACTAAAATTAAATTTGATTCCCTTCTCAGTATTAATATAAGGTTGAAAAGGAACAAAGAGGAGAGCAGTCCCATGCAAAGAGTCAACCAATAAAGATCATCACGGATGGGTAGGCAGAGACAGAGAAGGAAAGAGATAGGGAGCGAGGGCGAGAGAGCCCGAGCTGTAAAAGGAGGAATAAGAACGAGAAAGGGTTCAAAAAGTCACATGAGTTTCGACTCTGCCGCACAGGCACACGACAGATAGATGGAGGAGAAGGTTGTGGCTGTAGATGTAATCGTCAAAATAAGAGGGTGGAGAGAGAGAGAGAGAGAGCGCTTCGCTTTCCGACAATAGTCTTCGTCCATTTAATTATTTATCTAGCTAACGTGATATGCATATATTTTAAGTGTCTAGCTAGCTCAGGGAATATTTGAAATGCTGAGGACTTGCGAAAAACCCTCGAATTTTCATACAGACACGCTCTCTCTCATCTCTCCACTCACCAACGCAACTGTAATCTCTCTCTCTCTCTCTCTCTCTCTCTCTCTCTCTATGAGCTCGTGTGTGCGTTCTTGCAGAATCTCTCTCTCTCTCTCTCTCTCTCTCCCTCTCTCTCTCTATGGGCTCGTGTGTGCGTTCTTGCAGAATTTTTGGTGCTTCTTGTTTGATTTTCATGTGTTAGGGTCTCTTCTGCAGGCTCTCTCTCTCTCTCTATGAGCTCGTGTGTGCGTTCTTGCAGAATCTCTCTCTCTCTCTCTCTCTCTCTCTCTCTCTCTCTCTCTCTCCCTCTCTCTCTCTATGGGCTCGTGTGTGCGTTCTTGCAGAATTTTTGGTGCTTCTTGTTTGATTTTCATGTGTTAGGGTCTCTTCTGCAGGCAAAGCTTGAATTCAGGGTTTCTTCACTTTTTATTAGTTGTGTTGTTATGTCAGCTGTTTTAGTAACCATGATCTCTCTCTCTCTCTCTCTCTTGTGCAGGTTCCTGGCCAGCTTAATTTGGATCCGCATGTTGCTTGGATTGAACTCATGTGATTTTGTGGGTAAGTCCCCAGAAAGCTTCATGATCTTTGATCCTCATGGCTGGCTCTCTCTCTCTCTCTCTCTCTCTCTCTCTCTCTCTCTCTCTCTCTGTGGAGATTTTTTTTTTCCAAATGTTCTCTACTCTGTCATACTTCGACAACTGCTTCTAATTCTTCCCTAACTGATTTACACTTATAAATGAAGGACAACTATTTCATAGTAAAGCTGTATATACACAGTAGCTTTCACGAATGAGATAATTGACATTGGATGGGTTTTTAGGTATTGGATCATTATGATATTTCGCATTTTATCATGAATGAAGAGTTTCGGGTAAGTTGATTGTGTGACGTAATAATACTACCGTTAAAAACTTTGTCAGTTATTCTCTGAAACAACTGGGTCTTAGACTTTTGTGGGCTATTCAGCAATTTGTTATTCTACCAAATTATGTCCTTGTTTTATCTCAAAAACAATCGTCTAAGAATTCGTATCCCAAAGTTGCCGACATTGACAAATCCTATATTTTGATTAGAGCAATTTCTCCCAATTGGCTATTTCTTAAAACCACTTATATCAATGTTTGTCAAGCTTTTGACTAAATTGAAATGTTAATTACGGGGCCCTTCTTATATTACAAAGAAAAGAAGTCTTTTAGTTAGCATTCAATGCCAAAATGAGTGTGCACAAAATGGCTAAACTGTAAGCAAGTAGTTGATTTAGTTGGCAAAAATCATCCTAACTTAGTAACAATATATTGCTTCCAGCCTCACTAATCCCTCCCTTAACTCGTGTTAGCAAAGAAAAGGTGTTGATCAAATTTTCATTTTTGCCCCCGCTTCACAAGAATGTTCCTATAAAGTCATAGTACTTCAAAAGCATGCTAATAATGCTCATTATGTAAGTTGTTTCCTTCCATTACTTTCTTTTATCTACTGATCAGATTATTCCAAGAGGTTAGCTCACAGCAAGTCCAGCCTCTGTACCTTGGAACTAAGGCCTTAACTCTGTGTGTCTGTTTTGTTATGTTTTTTTTTTTTTTTTTTTTGGGGGGGGGGTGGAACCATTGAGATTTGTGCTAAACTGAGCTATTCATTAAAGTAGTATTATTAGCTCATCATGGACACATAAACCCGTGATAGTGTGACAAAATGAGCTATTAAGTAACTGAAATAATATCGAGAGGGAAGATGGCAGAAAAAAATTTAATCTTATTAATGCCGCCGGCCTGACATTTTCATTGCACGAGTAGTTCTCGAGATCATGACATAAATATGTCCACTTCCATGCTAAATAAGCACTTCCTTGTAGATGACTAGATGTGTCTCGGTCTGAAGACCGCTTGTACAAAAGAGAAGTCCATGGTAGCATACGGTAAAAAAGTCTTGGCCCCTCTAAGTTCTTGAGCATTGAGGCTTTAAGGGTGATGGCTTTTCTTCTTTAACTCAAAGACCCCGAGAAAAAAGTTAGCAGAAGAACACAACTACCAGAACAAGTGGTCAGTAGGGAAAAATATAGAGCAATGTCATCGGCATGTTACGGGATTTTCAATGGGTAGTTTGAGCTCCTCCTTATAGGCAAGTGAATGCACTTGAATGACTATGGTCATCTAGCTCATCGAACTTAAATCTCCATGCTATTTTTGAATTTTAGTACATTATCTTGATCGTTCATGCACCATCTCTTGCTATTTATTTGTTGTTAATTTTGAACATATTATCACCTAGTATTCCTGTTTCTCTTTCAACAGGTAAATAGCTGGCCCCGGAAGATAGGGTTCAAGCTAAACCTTGATCCTCTACCACAAATACACTTATACATACATAATTGTACCTACTAAACGTGTATCTAATAATGACTGACGATAGGATTGAAATATCAGATGAAGATAAGAGTGATGGAGGATTCAGTAATGTTCAATACAAGACCAACTCTTCAGACAGTTGTGATCAGAAATGCTTGTCATTTGACTTGAATGAAGCTGCAGATATAGAGAACGATGAGAATGGTCTCAGTGCTGATGAGGATGCTGATTCTTTGTCCAACAATGAAAATAATCTTGACGAGGCGGCATCATCAAAGATTGATTCTTCAAGCGGTAATAACAACTGCTCGAGCGACGAGGGAAAAGAGAGAACGACGACAGTTCGGCAATACATGCGGTCCAAAATGCCGAGGCTTCGTTGGACTCCACAGCTCCACCTTGCTTTTGTGAATGCAGTTGAAAGGCTAGGAGGCCAAGAAAGTAAGTCTCATTTATTTAGCTTCCGTTTTCATGAATGAGTGGTTTTGAACTTTTCGTGGAAGATAGCAACTGTGGGTGCATCTTCTTGTGTGGAACACAATTCTTGAAAATAAAACCTTATAATAATTTGGAAATACCAGTCCTAAATGGGGGAAAAAAAGAAGGTATATAGGAATGAGGAAGAGCAAACGGAGGCTAGGTTTTCCCTAGCTGGGACAAAGGGAAAGAACTCCACTAATAAGAGAACAATTTTTCAGATGTGATGACCAACTTTGATTACAAACAAATTCTTTAGTTTTTAACTGTGCGATTCTTCAGTGTAGGAACATATTGAACAGCTAGGGCCGTCGCCCTAACTCTAGAAAGGTTGCTACAGAAAAATTGGAACATTAATGAAGGAGATAGTTATAAGTCAGTAATTTATGGGATGGAATCATTCTATAAAATTTGATGGATGGACAAAGCTAATCATGATGATGAAAAAAATTCAAGCCCGATATTTCTTTTTCCTAGTAGTCTATTTTAGGTATCGTTGTTAAATAAGGTCAAATAAACTTCTTTAATGATCTTCTAAGTAGGTACATTTCCAAAAAGAAGGAGAGGAACCGAAGTGGTAAGAAATCCTTTGCTCGCAAATTGGACTAGATATACGTACATGAAAATTGCCTACAGTTAGACTTATTTTTCCTTCTCGTTTATAAGCATTATTTAAGTGGGTCAATATAAAGGGACTCTCGAAAACGGTCAAATAAATCGTGACCAAAACAAAAGAGGCACACAAACCCTAGCAATAGCAACTTCATCGGAAACTGTCTCGTTGCTATGTCCTAGGAGCCTGATTTGTATTTTTCTCCCTCTCTGTGCTGACGGGAACAGAAGCAACTCCAAAACTGGTGCTTCAGTTGATGAACGTGCGAGGACTAAGCATTGCCCATGTCAAGAGTCACTTGCAGGTACTCCAGGACAAAAATATGGACAAAGAAATTATTTTATCTTCTTAATTCGTGCCCTAAACCGAGTCGTTTTGCAATATATTGTTTTTCAACTTTCAAGGTCTTAACTTTCGAGTCCTGCAACCTTTTTCCCCTTTTATTTCAGATGTACCGAAGTAAGAAGCTCGACGATTCTGGGCAAGGTAAACCTGGAACTTTACTTGATTAGTAGTTTAATCTCTGCAACATAAATTGCACTCTCATAAGCATCACTCCTTTAAATTTGCTCAATCTTAGTATCCTCTCTCTCTCTCTCTCTCTCTCTGTGAAAATGCCTATGGTTGTGTCGTACTTTATGTTGCAAATTGTGCTGGTATTTCCCCTTTTATTTGCTTTACATTTGCATTTTCTAGTCGTTTCTTGAATCTCTGTTGTGCCTATGGTTTTGTCGTACCTAGAAGGTACAATCTAGTCGCTGTTAAATTAATAGTATAGGGTTTACTTCGGAACTTGTAGAAGGGACATACATGTTAAGCACGAACTGTAGTTTAGAATATTCCAAATAGGGGTCAAATAAGTCCGTAAGCTTTATAAGAATAGCGACAACGTGGGTCGACATGAGTATGGTTGTCTGGGTAGGAATCAGGATTCAACCTGAAAGAAGCTCATCTTTAGCTTATAGTGAAGAAGTGGCCGCAGCTAGAAGACGATTTCCCTTGGATGTGTTTCCAACTAGGACAGTGAGAAACGAGAGTTGAAAGAAAGAAGTGTTGTAAAGTAGGTCTACCCAATGAGAGTCTGCTTTATCAGTTATTGTTCTATTTGTTTAAGCCAAAAAGGGAAGTTACATTGGGTTGTCCTGAGCCTCTCTCACGTCAAAGGCTCGTTTAAGAAGGTTTTCTCTCACTTTTAATAAACCAACCATCAGTCCACTAGCCCATTTCACAAAGGGATGTAGGATAAATCTTAATAATCTCCCTCGCATGGTCTTGGGCCCTCTCACCCTAAAGGTTAATTCAAGAGTCATATTTATAGACTGACCATCAGCCATTTCACAAACAATGTGAAATAAATCTCAACAGATCACATCTTCAATCGACAAAATTTTTGATGTGATCTTAATTTATGGATTTGAGCAAATAAAATCATCAAATCCTTAAGGCAATCTCCACTGTCATCCTTACTATCTAAACATAGCAACGTTGACTTAATCAAGTGAAATTCAGTAAATATGTTCACAGAATGTACTAATTATTAGAAACTCTGTGTTCAAGACTTCATTGACGCGAGCCCCTCCTTGGGCAGATTCCTCCTTTTGCTTCTTTCTTTACATTGTGAATGATTTTGTCAATCAGCTCTTAGTTCGGTTTAAGTACTAGGCGATTCTCGAGATCACGTCTACTCTAATCTGCTTAAATCTGTCATTCATCGTTGCGTTCCCACCAATCTTTTAAGCAGAGTAAATGATCGAACACTCTCTCACATCCTTCAGTCTTATAAGCAGTTCTATCTATAACAAGTGCGCTAGGAAGAGATCATTGCCAGCTTCAAGAAATCTATGGAAGACTCGGTGCTCACGAGAGCTACCGGAAGGACAGTCGAAGCCCTTTTCTCTCGCCATTTTTGAAGGACGCACTCGACTTCAAAGCAAACTCCTCTAGGTATATACTTATCAAAACCCTTCGCATTCCATAGTTCTAAACATCGACAAGTCCTTCAAGACCAAGAATAAGACTTCGTTACTTACTTTGCATTACTTAAAATTGTTAGACATCGCCAACAAATCGAACTAACATCTTTATTTCTTTTTGCCTTTCCTTCCTCTAGATATGCCCAACCGTGGGGTAATTTGGCCGACCAAATGATGAGCCCTACACTATTTGCAAGTTCAGCCTCTGCGTTTCAGAACAGGCACAAGTTGGATGGTTCAACGTCATCGTTGTTCAGCATGAAAGCCGATGGGTTAACGAGAAATAATATGAGGGGACTCATGAGACCGAGCAGGTTTCTCGAGGGGAAGAAATGGCCTCCGCGTGAATTCATCGGGAGCCATGTTACTAGAACAAGGAGTTGCTCAAACATTTATCCGGACAATGCTTATAATAGTAGTATTGCACAGCCGTGGAGCACCATGAACGAGTTCAACCAAACCAATTCATGCACTCACATGCACATCTCATCATCAGCTGGTGATATTGTTGGTGATTCTCAGCTTCAACCCTCGTCCCGGCTTGAGGTAATCTTTTGTTACACTTGCTAATTTTCAAGTACTCACCATATGTGAAATGCATAAATCTTTATTATCTTAGTCACAAGCAGTGAAAAAGTTGCATGTATCGTGGTAGATGTTAGCTAGATTCATCAACTATAGTTGTCAGATGTTAGCTAGATTCATCAACTATAGTTGTCATTCTCACAGCATAATGCTAGTCTTTTTTTTGGGTAAAGAGCATAATGCTAGTCTTACTAGCAGGAAAAATGATTATTTTCAGAAGATATAAAGTTCTACCTGGCATGGTTGTCTACGAACATACTTTTACAACCTTTTGCATTAAATTAATGTACTGAAGGATATTTTGTTGTTTGAATTAATGAGAGTAACTTCCTCCTTCATTTTGTTCTTTCAAAAGTTTTGATGAGGCGCTTCTAAGTCTCATCCTGTGAAGATAACGTTTTAAAGTTGAGCCGTGAAGAGTATTTTTTTTAATCTCAAGATTATTAAATTGTGCCTTGTTTCGGCAATTTACATATTGTAGATTGATTGATAACATACTGATCAATGTGGTTTCCGAGTTATTGAACAGTTCTGGAGATTGCAAGAGAGAAGAATGCAGCTCAACAATGAAGATGCAAGTCCGAGTTTGGAAAGAGTGAAAGAGAAGAAATGGCCGCCTGATCTACAGTTGAGTCTTAGCCGCAACGAGTTGGTCAGAAATTTAGACGAACTAAGAAGGAAAGAAGCAGATACGAATCTCTCGCTCTCCTTGGCTTCCCCGTGTTCGTCAAGTCAACAAAAAGTACTGTGAAGAATTACAAGTACTTATGTGTAATCTGTGAAGAAAAGCAAATTGATCGTATGCATGCTTTAGGCTGGCTTTTGGGTTGAGTACTCTGGATCTGACCATGTCAATGAGCAGAGGAGTGAGATCTTGTGTGGTACTCGAACTCAATGGCCAAAATATTGGAGAGTTACATTACATGCAATGTTCCCATTTAACGCCGTTTTAATTTCAGCATGTTTTATGTTGCTTCTTGTCCCTCCAGTTGACTTCTTAGGATAATCTAATGTCTATATTTTAATTTATATAATTCTTAGAGCTTCAGTGAATTTGGCAGGTTTCCGAGATATTCAACGACCTTCCTGGGCTTACCATATTTATTTCGTATATAAATAAATTCATCTGTTCAAGGCAAGAGCACTCTTGAAGTCAGTATCCTTCATACTGTCACGGTTCTAATGCCTTCGACAGTCCAAGCTCTCTTAGGGATTAGTTCTATGCTCTGCTTCAATATCAGTTAATGAGCTCATCTAGAAGGTAAACTAAGCAAGCGCTTATAGTAGTGTCATAACCAATATACAAGGTCTGCTGAAAGCTAGAATTACCAAACTGTACCCCGAGCCTACTTTGAAACCTAACAATAGACGTAATAAGACACTAAAACTGAATGATTCAAGAGAATAAAAAGTGGCTTCGACAATGAAAACCTGTTTATTTGTTCTGACATCCCAAAAAAGTGCAAGCCTATATATTAATTTAAGGTTTTGGTATAAAAAGACCCCGAACTAAGTAAAGGAATCAGTGATTCTGTGTAAGTACTGCATCGTAAGGTAAACGAATAGGCATACAAGAGGAATTAAGCTCCTAACCCTAAGAACATAAGCTCAAATAAAGGAGCAGTGCCTACCACTGCCTTGCAACCAAAGAAATATTTCTTGATACATAATTTATTTGGCTTTGCCTTAGAAGAATGACTGTAGACAATAATATCTCACGATTGCGATACTTTAGTGCTAACGAACAATCGCACAATCATTCCAGGCAGATACACTTCTGTTTAGGAACTATGGGTTCCCTTCCCACAGGCCAAAGCCCTACTTGCATAAGTTACCCTGTAAATTCTAAGAATGTGATTCTCTCCAGGCAACTAGCGTTCGCCACTCAATTGCACGAGGTAGTGGAGACATCAGGGCTTTATATACACCAAGGTGGACAGCGAGCTCTGTGGATGGTTTTGCAGGAAGGAGGTCTGCAAGATGAACACAACACCGAAAGAGAAATTTTGAGGATTGGCCTGAAACTCTTCTCACTTCACCTAAGCAAGCACAAACAAATATTGTAAATGAACCGGGCAGTACATTCTGGCCAGTCGATGCACATAGTTTAATTGAAACATAGAAATCATTAACAATTTTATAGAGTAGAGCAACTAACTTGAGCGATAGGTCAGAGCAGGACATAGGCAGGATTGGGTCTTCAACGAGAGAGGCCACACTGAACAATGCATGCATGGAAATTAGATGAGGTCAACGTTTGCCTTGTGGCAAAAGCCCTGTAATTCCTGATGAAAGAAGGAATAGTACATGAACAAGAAAATGCACACGATAAAGCACGACTATAAACATTGACTGAAGTGCCCACCGTATGCTTTCTGAGAAGTTAAATGGCCCTCATTTGATCAGACTTTTTGACCGTCGTTTCCCACTTGGAACTAATATTACAGAAGTTTGAAGTTTTTGACCCGTTAGAATCAAGCAAACCTGGGGAAAATCGTGTAGGCGAGTTTCTAGAGTATGTAAACGGCAAGGTACGGTTTAGCCAAGACTCTGATGGGCACTGTGGCAATGGTGGGGATATGGGGAGATCTGAACCATTGTCACGAGAATTTTTAATGTCACCAGATCTCAAAGAAAAGTGGCATCCTAGATCATTCTTCCCATCACCACAGGCTTCATAGGTTATTTTCACATCATTGCTCTGCCTGGACCTGTTGACATCAATTTGTGTATCCTCATTGAATCTATGGTGAGGAGAGAGTAATACGCAGTCGGTGGACTCTGATCTGTCATGCTCCGTCTCCGTTTCATCTAAAGCACTCGAATACTTGTCTTCCTCAGTTGAGAAGTCAACAGAGCGAGCTTCTTGGAACTTATAGTTCATTTCAGCAGCTGCAAAATCATCTCGTCTGAAGTCAGGTATTCCTGTCTTATCAGAGGAACTTGTATCTGAATTACGAGATCTTATAACATGCACACGGTCAACATACAAAGTCTTCTCAACTGAGGGAGCTGTGAAGCCTGCATTCCCTGCATTATCCTCACTAATCAGAAATTCTCGAAAGCTGGGGAGAAATTTTCCTGGAGGAATGAAGCCATCCACCCTCGAGTTCTCAGTTGACCTAGTATTCCCAAAAAAATTTCTCTCTTCTCGAAGAATTGGATGAGATGATTCAGTCTTGAAGTGTACACTGCCGACTCCTTGAAAATTCCTTCTCTCGAATGACCGATCTGCTCTTGGAGATTCTCTTACGCAAGTGATTTTGTTGACTGCGCTTGATTTGCTATTCAGCACAAGCTTATCATCTTGAGTCCCAGGCACTTGATGTCGATTGACGTATCTTTGCTGGCTTACTAAATCACATGCGTGCTGCAATGGAGAGGACAGCCAACAACAAACAAACATTTTGAGTAGAGTCTATATGAAAAATTTCAACATGAAAAAGCCAAGAATGGTTCGTTTATACCTCGCTGCTTCTTTCATTGCTAGAAGCATTACGTGAAGACTTGGCTTGCACCCTACGGGCTAATGAAACATGTCCAGCAGCCCGTGTCTTGACCCTTGGCACTGGGTTTAAGAGACAAAATGACTTCAGACAAAAGCGATAAAGCAACCCACGGGCTTTGAAAGATGACTTTTCGGGCTCGTCATATTCACCATCGCTGTCGCCATCATCGTCATCACCTCGGCTATCCAGACCAATTAATTCAGGGGCACAGTGGGATATAGCAGTTGGCCTATAATGCTGTTCTCGCTGCTGCCTAACCACATTTATAGCCCGCTTGACAAACTTTGGTTGCTCTCTTTTAGGTTGCTTCCTAGTAGGACGTGGAGGCGTTTCCGATGCCATTGCTTGCGCTGCAGGCAAGAAACGATCCATCATGAAATCCTGCATTTCTGGATTCGTATAGAAATTCCCAGATACTCCATTGTCTAGACCATCCAACCCGCTTATACCACTGAGACTGCAGTTCAAAAAGAATGACTCAGTCCTAGAAAGAGTGTCCGGTGCGTCAACATATACCTCATCCCCTTCCTCTGAAACACCCTTCTTGGAGCCCTCGCACGCTGCTGCTGCTTCTCCCCCTTTAAATGCGTCATTTGGTAGGACATTTACTCTTTGGGATCGAACATTGCAGTTACTGTTGGAGACGTTGTCCAAGGACTGCTCTTTAACATTCATAGTTCTGCCTGAAGAAAGCTTGGGGCTGGCAGGAGGTGGTCTAAGAGTTTGGATCTGCATGGTGCGCTCATGTTTGGGCGTCCCGGGGCTCCGTTCCCACGTAAATGGCACTGTCCCTGGACTACTTATCGGACCTGACTTTAGCTCTGATCTGTATGCAGGAGGAAGAGGAGGGAGTTTGGCGAGAGGATTGCCTGTTATGCCCTGATCTCTAGCTCCTTCTGAAAATGTTGGCGTCGATGGGAACCGCCTCGTAGAAAGGAGCGGCTGGTTGTATTTCAGTTGCCTATCTTCCATGACAATTTTCTATCCAGATATATTTCTGCAAATTGTTGATATGGAAATGAATGTCAAAGAGCTCACTGAAGACGCAAAATCAGACAAGCGGTGAATTAAAAAAAAAATAGACAAAGAAAGAAAGAACCGGAGACAGCAAACAACTTCTATGACTCAGGAAATGATGTTTCCAGACATTGACCTTTTTATGTTCTTCAGCAATTGGTATACATGAACAATTAACTGCACACTACGACCACCTCATCTCCAAACACATGTTAATGTTCCAGAAGCTCAACCACGGCTCCGTTTGGTTTTGCACGAAAAAGAACAAATTCATAGCAACAGGCAGCAGTCTATCGCCGGACATGAATCCAGTCATTTATATCTGCACTTAGCAGAACAATGTTATTAGAAAATACTGAATGGGACCCGAATCCTTTCTTACTGACCCGCTTGCCTTTTTCATGAGCACATACAAAAGGTGTACGGTTTCAGCACGACAAAGTCCCAACCGATTCCATTTCAGGATTTTGTTTACAGGATGGGGTAAAGAAACATCCTAACTCCTTTCCCAAAACACCTAGTCCAGCATGAGCTGAGCAAACAATCGAATGGAAACGAAAAATCACTTTTTGAAGTCCACCCATTTGAACACAGAACCAGCTCAGCCCGCGAACGGCACAACCCCGAATCAAACCACGAATGCGACCAACGCCTTCTTCTCACATTCCCAGAAACGGAAAAGGAAAAAAAAAAAAAAAAAGAACAAGGCAGGACGTCGCCACAGCACACTCAACTCTATGAACAAAGTGAAGACATAAAGGAACAGACTAGCGGTCATCCCACCTGCGATTTACACATGAGAAGCAAAACTTGCTACGCAGCACATGCAGAGAAGGAAGCTTAGGAAAATACCGTTGGGAGACGACGACCCAGCAGAGATGAAGTGCAGTTACTGCTTCCAGAGAACATGCATCAAATGAATGAGAGAGAGAGAGAGATGAACAGCGACATTAAAATACGGAGGTGGCAGCTTGCGTTTGCCTCGTTGCGTTCGGTGGCATGGAATAGAATTCATGCCGAACCCGCGCTCCAATGCAAAGTCAAAAGTCAACGCGCGGTAACGGACAAAACAATTTAGAGATCTTGAACGGGAGAGAGAAATAGAGAGAGAGAGAGAGCTCACGTTCTCCTTATTTCCATCGGGTCGCGAGTTTAGGATCGCGTGACGGCCGAATGTCAAGCGAGAAGGCGATTGGACAAGCTGGAATTGAACAGCTAATCACGCCCCCTTCGAGTCAACTCGGCATTTATTAGCGTTCAGACCGATGGACTGATGGATGGATGGGTTTGAGGTTGAGTCCCCCTTAAGTAATAAGTATAGGGCCTCTGTCCTTGCACGCTATAAAATAAAAAATTGCACCCGAGCGCCTGTACCGAACGAGCAATTGATGTGGGCGGTTTTAATTGGTTCCACAGGTGCAACCGATCGATGATAAATGAGGTGAATGGACTCGGTGTGTTTATTAACGAAACCAAAAGATCGATACTTTGCCTAACCCATTTGGGCGCCGAGGCTCTTGGATTTTTCAGAGAATGTGAGAGCCCGAGCGCAATGGAGACCGACTTTACAAAAGTTAATCACTAGGAAATCATCGGAACCAATATGTTCGTGGAGATCCGGAGAGCAGGGTTCGACCCTTGAAGCTTACCGTCTTCCTTGATATTTTCCCAAGTCTAAAGAAGCACTTAAAGCTGATCTATTCCACTCAGTTTAATCCAAAACTCATTAGTTTCAATTGGTGTGACCACCCATGAGATGGGACCATAAACTGACTTGAGACGTGGTGCTCGATTAGATATTTTTGATAGACAAATCCGATTTTAATATTCAAAAATTAATTGAGTAAGAATAACATATTGCCTATTATAAAACAAGTCTGAAGTAAACTTATGGGCCTATAAGCCCTTTGGAAGAGGTTGAAGAAATTGAAAATAAATATCATATCTATTCATAATAAATTAAATAATAAAATTCATGCGTATGTATATTTGAAGGTTACTTTTTACGGTAGGAATAATCAAAATAGATTTCAAGCGACCTAAAACAAAGTAAAGCTTTTGCCTCCACACTTTTCAGTAAGATCGACCAGTTCTGCCACGCGATTGAGCTTCCGTCCCGCCCGACGTCCTCAGCACGTCGCCGGCGAATGCTTGTAGACCAGATAGGCCACGGGAGGGAGGGAGTTTCAAAATGAGAAATTCAAAACGTAAGCGCCAAACATCGCATGGGCTTTATAGGCGTGGGCCGAATTGCAGTGGCAAGCAAAAGAAGCGAAGAAACCCATTATGGCCAGCAAGCGCCAGATGCGCGCGTTGCGCTCACCTGGACTTGATTTTCAATAAAATCTCAAGAGCGAAAGCGTGTCTATTAATCTCGCCAGCAAGTTTAGGTTAAAATAGTTTGATCGCAATGAGCGTATGATTAGTCAAAGCATAAACCAAATTGCGCAATAAACATTAACATTGGACGGCAGACATAGCCTGCATAAGAATGGACAGAAATTCGTAATGGATGACATTTTTGTCCCAAGAGTGGATGGTCGAGCTTTTTTCTTGTCACATGTCGCGGCTGTAATATATCGCCCATCTTGAGAATTGTTCTATACGGTTGAATATGAATTTGCGATTGTTGTTTTGAAGAGCTTGTGTGATTAACGACTGTTGGATTACAGATCATGAATTTGAAAATTGTTGATTTGATTAATATGCGTTGGGTCCAAGATTGGTATTTGGATTAGATGTTATTTTCGATTAAGAACACGGAAAAAACACGGGACTGTTCAGAGGGCTTTCTCTTGTGATTTTTCTAAAGTAAGCTGTTCCAGGCCGGGCCCAAAGTGAATCGATCCGGCCCGGGGAAAAAGATACCGGGTCATTATTTTTTATAAGAATATCGATTGCACATAATAAAAATTTATTTATAATGAAAATTACAATTTTTTTATTTTCTAGTTCAATTTTTTATGAGATATGTATAATGGAAGTCCTAAAACTTATTTGAGTCATAAAATTTATGGAAAAAACAATCAAGTTGTAAAACTTATTGAATTGGTACAATTGAGTCATCATATTAACTCCACCATTTAAACTAATGAAAAAGGCTAACGTGGCTTTTCTTAAATATTTTCTTACCAACATGGCGATGGTGTGAATTAAATGCTAATTTTTAAAACCAAAATCTTAATAAAATATAATATAATATAAAACAAGTATTTAAAAAAAAAAACACAAAAAGGGGAAAAAAAGCCATAGGCCATCCTTGTCGCTGTCGCCCTTACTGTCGGAAAGTATTGCCGAAGGCTCGGTGATCCTCACCTAGTGCAGTCGACAAACGTCTTCGGCCCTCACTGAACCCTTGCCAACCCTTTTCGGCAATAAGGGCAGTGATGGAGGCCTTTGTCCTAGCTCTTATTTATTTTTTAAAAATTTTATTAATTAAGATTTGGGTTAGTAAAATTGGAATTTAATCCAAAACAATATTGTTTTAGCCTCGTGATTCATATTTTAGTCACGTTATCACCATATAATAGAGATAAAATATTTAAAAAAAGTTACATTAACACTTTCCATTAGTCTAACTTGATTCAATTGCATTTTTATGATGAGTTTTCAGCGCAAGTATTCCATTTTTATAATTATCGATCCTGTGAACCACGAGGATTGCAATTTGATCAAGAACGTGGGGGAGTTCTGCTTTTCCAGTCGCTGGGGTTGAATTGAACTGAAGTGGACTCACCAAACAAAGGTCGCCACGCCCGCCTATCTCCACCACGTGGCAACGTCGGCTCGAGTCAAACTCCCGTTACTTAACCGACGGTGGAGACGCACCCGGTCCGCTCACCGAACGCGGAAAGAAAGGCTTTTCTGAGCTAGCACCAGCAAACCGCAGAGCCGAGTCAACGGCCGGATTTAGGGCACGCCTCCTGTCTCAACGTCCGCAGCAAAGCACGGGGGGAGGGAGTTCCACGCCATCGCGTTGCTGTAAAAGATTCCAATCTTTCTTTCTTCGGCGTCGTCTCTATGGAAAACAAAGGCCTCAGGTCCTTCGATCGCGCTTGTCTTTTCTCGTTGGAATGCGGGGGTGGGACGATCGGTGAGGGATGAGACGGAGAAAAGGTCACTGTTTCGTCCGAGTTTTGACCGATGAATTGGACTGCACTGAGCCAGTTTTTTTGGATTATTTTAGAAGATGGGCGTGTCGCGTTTGACTCAGATCCAACGTGGTCGATCAGATTCAGATCCAATCATGGTAAAGCCGTAGAAGGAGACGGCCCCCCACCCCTCTCCTTTCCATCTTTTTGTATTTAAAACGAGGGTCATACGGATTCGTGCAATTATTGATTCGCGGCACTCGAAAACCGATTCGGAGGCCGCGTGCATTTAGATCTACTCGGAATGGGAGCGAGTACTTCGTCATTTTCGATTTCGAGCTTAATATGTAGATGGCGTCGAATTGCATTTGTTAAATTGCGAACTCGACATGGATGTGGTGAGAAACTTCTCATCGATTGTGAGGCGTGTCGAGCAATTAGGAGAAATTATTTTTTGGAGAGGTCCTTTGGTTGACTCTATCCTAGTCTTTGCACTCGGCAACGTGATTATCATCAGACGAGCTCTTGGTCTATCAATCTAGAGATACGAGGGATCCGTGAGTAGTGAATGAATAAAATATTGGTCATACATGTTGTTCCTTGGTCTTAGTATTTAGTGAAATGTACTCCAATTCAACTACGTGTCTAATTGGTTCAGAGTTTGAGATTTGGCAAAATTTTGTTAAGAGAATGCATGCTCTTTTTGGGAATCCTTCGTGTATCGGGAAAAAAGCATATCTCTATTTTTAGTACAGTGATTGATGCATATATCTAGTTCACATGAATACATTACCTACAACAAGCAATCACTAGAAAGGATGTTGAAGAGGTTATAGGGCTATAAGCTATGTCCATTTCTCCTTTATTGTCAGCCTCATGTAACTTATGTACTCACCACTATACTCTTTAAGATGTATTTATATCCACACAAATCAGACAAGTTTTCAATTACTTTGGATAGTGTCATTGCTAAAGTAGCAATTGTTAACTGATGAGTCGGTTCATGATGGTACTTTGTATATGCCACGAGATCAATCTTTGCATGCAAAGCGACTTTCAAGGATTTTTTCCAATCTGTAAAGAAAAAAGATAAGACATGCCGTGCTTGGGATGAGCTTGACATTCACATCATGTCGAGCCACATAGGCCTCTACAATAGGCCTAACCAATTAATAGAACATTCACTTACTTCAAAGAACAAAAAAGAAGAAGAAGAAGAAAAAGAATAGTACCTCCAGCTTGGCACATGAGCCGACATGACTTGTCATTGCCACTTGCCATTTAATGCATGACCCATAAATTTTTGCTGAGTGAAAGCAAAAATACATCCATAAAAATGTGCCTCGTACTGCAACTGTTGAAGTCAAGCACGGTCGCCCCGTCCCTGGCCCGCGGCCATCGCGAATGACAGTCTTGCAAGGAAAAAAGAATGGGAATTCCCCCACGTGCAATGGAATTGGGAAGAATTTTCTATGCATGGTGCCAAAACAGGCACAGCGACTCGAGCTGGTCCACCGTCTTGCCCGGGGTACGAGAACACAGTGCCCGCGACATCGACAGTGGAAAACACCTAACTCCGTTTTGTTTGGTTGTGGTTGGTGCCTGCGTTCGTTGGAACGGAAGTCAAGAAACGAAGCAAAGAAAACGGGGAATTTCGCAGCTCGTTTCGATGGCCTGCATCTTTTTGGGTGCTGCACAGGCAGGATTCAGACGCTCGTACATACACGATTTTCGATTCTCGTGGAATGTTAATTTGGAACATTGATAGAACATTAATATGGGATTTGTATCTCCTAAGAAAATGACTAATATCATCAAGAATTTTTAATTAATATATTTATGATAAATTTATCAAAAACTAATTAAAATTAACTAAAATTCTTGAAGTGGTACATTTGTGATAAATTTACTATCAATTAATTTATGTTAAATTAGACTAATACCAAGAAAAATATAAATTTCTATACCTATAATAAATGAAAAAATAAATTCCAATCTACCTATCATCATGTGTTGCCCAACTTAATAAGTTGGTGATAAAATATAACCAAAATTAATGGAGGATAAATCAATTACGGGTTTATCAATTCGAGAAAATTGATTTTAGATTAAATTTTCATATACGTATAAGTTTGAAGTTTTTCTTACGGTATTAACTTGAGGAAAAAATAAAGAGAAAACCAAGTAATATTTTCCATTTTTTTTTTCATATTAAACGTACTCTATCCTCCGGCTGGAAAAAGGAAAATAGTGGCGGGGAGCGGGTTGTCTTTGTAGGTTTCACGCGGAAACGAAAAAGTGCCGAGTCGGTTGGGTGAGCCAACCCTTCGCCAGCTGGCTGTCGGAGAGTGGCCCCAGATCTCCCCACGCTTTGCACGTGACTCTCTCCCCACCCTCTCTCTCTCTCTATCTCTACACCCGCCTGCAAAGCAAAGAGAGCAGGGAGGACGAGGAGAAAGAAAAAAAGAAAAAGGAAAAAAAGCCCATCCCTTTTCCTCTTCATCCACCAAATCTCATCGTTCACTAGCAAAAGCCCAAAAAACCGAGCCCCTCGCCTCGTTCCCATCTCTCTTTTTAATTGCGCAACACACGCACTTCCCCCTCTCTCTCTCTCTCTCTCTCTCCCTCTAATTTTCTCTCTCTACAGAGGAGACCTCCCGAGCCGAACCGAACCGAACCTGACCTCCGCAGCAGCATCGCCTCCAATATAATATCGATACGTTCGTTGCGCGTGACCCCCCTCCCTCCCTCCCCTGTTCCATCCCTCCCCTCCTCGCGCTTCGGATTCGGGGGACCAGATTTGCTCCGCGCCGACCGCGATGCGCCGGTGACGGTTCAAATGGTCTTGGCCGGCGCGCCGCTGCCCCGCACTGCGAATGCCCGGATCTGCTGGCGGTAAAAATCCCCTCTCCCTCTCTCTCCCTCCCTCCCTCTCCCTCTCTCCTCCGCGTCGGTGATGCGGCGGCTCGATCTCGCCGTCGTTCGTCGGATTGCGGACGGTTCTTCGGCGAGTCGAGGCCGTCCAATGCGATTGGCTCGGTTGCGAATTTCGAATGGCGAATTCCTCGTTCCTCGACGGATTGCGCATTGTGCGGGGGAGTGTGGGATATCCTGCTCCTGGAGATTTAGCCTGATTGGGCTTTTCGTGGAACTGGTGTCCCGGCGGATGTGATTCGAGGACTTTAGCTGGCTCTGTCGGTTGAGCATTCCGATGGATGTCGATGTGCTGAGCTCAATCTTTGTTTCGGTGCCGCGTGAGATCGTCGCGATGCTGATTGCTCGATTATATATAACGGCGCACCTCGCGCCTACATTTTTCTATATGTCCTCAAATGTGGAATGTCTGTTGTCGGTGAATGCTCAAATCTAGTAATCTGAAGATGCTACAGTGGATGTGTCAGTTTGTTGGAGTTGGACTGATAAACCAGTCATTTCTTGATGTTTCTAGCAATCTTTGACAGTCAAAAGTTTTTGCAATGCTTCTTGCAACATGATAGATTCAAAATTGTTTGGACTGTTTGCACTTTATCACCATCCACCATGCTTGTTGCATATTATCAGCTTAAAGTTCTAATATATGCACTTCACTGATGTTTATTTAAAACCAACCTTTGACAGTAAACTTCTTCATCATATCGTTTGATGTGTGGTGCTGCAGCCACATGATCGATAACTACACTGCGCATTTATGTTCCTTGATGTTAGTGTTGGTTTTACTTGCTGTCTGGTGATTGAACTAGACCGTTTGTTTTTCACTGACACTGCAGACCGTCATGGACTGTTGATATCAGTGAGAGAAAGCTAACTTAGCCGGTGAACTAAGTATGAAGTCTACACCACGTCTCACCTGCAAAGTCTGCAGCATAGTATATCGTGGTTTGCATTCATTGTAGTAATAGTCCCTTCACTACATCCTTTGAAGAATGTTCAGAGTTGATCGATATTTTCAGAATTTCTGTTGTAGGGGCTCTGATCCTCTTATTATTTTTCCTTTTTTAAACAAAATGTTTTACTTTATTTGGCAACTTAAAGATCCAGATGGAAGAAAGTCATTTACTATATTGGTTTTACTGCGCGCCGTTAAGTCTTAATTAGTCAAGCTATGATTTACTTGACCATCAGTTTTTTTGCTTCACATATTTGTCCATCTCTTAATAAAACATCCATTCTACTACTTTTTTGTCGTGCATAGATTTGATGTTTAAAGTGCAAACTGACATTTTTGAAGGAATGTGAGTTCAATCTACAGATAGTCATTATTGTGGGTATACTGTTATAAGTACATACAGGAATTTTTTGGCTTTCTAACTTATGGATAAAAGAGGCTTAGGGATTGACACAACATGCTGCTGTGTACATTGAGAGAATGTCAAAGGAACTGATTGGGGCATAAAACTCTTCACTAGATGCATGAAAAGGATGAGGGTGAAGGGAGTGCTCAAACTTGTTTTAGTTTGCTCAATTTACTCTAAATCATTCGTGCCTCTTCACTGCAACCTAGGTTGCCATGGGGCACCCCCAAGGCCGCTCTTCCTGCATCAGGAAGAGGGTAAGGCCTTCCTGTCTCAATATCTTCAACTATTTCTTCTCTCTTTTCGTAGACGATGATTTGGGTTGACCCCAGAAGTCAAGTAAGAAGGAATGGAACTGTACGAATAATGTCAGATGGTGATATAGGTCTTGGTTATTCAATATTTGCAATTTTCTAAGAGACACACATGGCAGAGCCCTTAGATCAAGCCAAGCAAACTGGACTTGTTTAGCCTATTTGGCATGAAGCTAATGATATTACTTTTGCTTCGGATTTTGCTACTTTTTGCTGCTGTTTTCTGCTTGGAGTTATTATGCTCACTTCAGTGTTGAACTCCATTGCTTCTCTGGATTCAAGGTGTTAAATATGATCTTTCCTTTGTCTATCTGTCAGGTCATATGGCCCCCAGCTCACTGAAGTTAGACCGAAAGATATGTATGAATCAGTTTTCTGTTGTCTGAGAAGTACATTTAGCTAAAAAGCTTTTTCTATGGGGTAAGAAGTGGGCGAAATGCTTTTACATGTCAGAATTTCGAGGACATGGCAGAGACACGAGACGAGGCAGGGCCATCTGAGCAAGGGACTCCAACTGTTCCGTGGTGGCCTTCAGATTTTATGGAGAAGTTTGCATCTGTTTCCTTGGGTTCTCAAGAAGAAAGTTTAAGTAACAAAGAATCGCCTAGGAATACTGAGCAAGATGCATTGTCACCTCAGACAGCCTCTCAAATTCTTTGGAGTACTGGAATGCTTTCTGACCCGATTCCAAATGGATTTTATTCTGTCATTCCTGTAAGAACTAATTTTGATATTATTTGCCGTAGCTAATGGCCATCTGGTCTGAACTAGGGCTCATCATGTGTTTTCTGTTTTATTAGCTGCTGCTTGTGATTATGCTTGGGCTTCATTTTTGAAGCTTGATCTTATATGGTTGGTGTAGCTAATAGCCTACGTTTGCACATTTAATAGAATTGTCCTGACATTTGTTTGTGTTATACAATAGAGACAATGTGATTATCCTGACATTTTTCCCTTCTTTAAGAAGTATTGTGATTCAGCTGTCATTTGTTTGCATTTGACCTTGGAAACTAGAAAGTGCTCAATTTGCAGTGCACTTGACTCTAAATAGATTCATCTTTCATTTTCAAATGCTTTTGTTAGATGTAAATTTGGAAAGACGCATGAAACTCAGATTTACAAAATACAAGCACTGTGAAGTTTGGTCTATGAGATCCTACAAATCAGTCAGATCTGAAGCTGCGACTTTTCTATATGAAGCAAAGCTCCTCTAAGTCACTCTTCAAGTCCTTGCTCTTGCTAGGTTATGGTTAGTGAAAAGTGTATTGCTACATTTCTCAGTATTTTCTGGGAGCATCTTTGCTCCAGCTTTTTCTTCTTTTAATTAGAAGAGCTTTATTTTGTGGATTAATGGGATTGAAGCATGGGTAATGTCTCTTCATGCTGCCTCTTGTTTTTTAATGTTTATCTGGTACCTTCTGCTGCTTTAATTTTACTTTGTTAGTGTCAGCCTTTGCAATGGTCAGGGCCAACTGAGGTTTCAGTTTCATTTCTATCCGCAATATTATGTTTTGGATGATTTTTGGTAAACACAAGCTTAAGCATATTAGAAGGATTTCAACCAAATTTTGTTTAGAAAATGCAAAATTAGTTGACAAGTTTAGCTTGATCTTCCAGGTTTGGTGTGAAAATGATCCTCTAACTGCATGCAGTGCAAATAATGAAATATTTCATACCTCCACTAAAGAGTTCACTTGATATGAGCTTTATTATTCATGCAAGAGGAGTAATATAAAATGCTTCATTTCTGATTAAGTAAAATGTTAGATGCTTCATATATTGGTTTTACCTAAAGAAGATTTTTGTGTTCCCAACAATTTTGGATATTTTGCAATGCTGTTTGATGTACTTTTATCTTGGTTCGTTTCCTTGAAGTTTGCCAGATTCATACGACTTCTTATGGAACTGTAAATTTTCATTTTGGATATGGTTGAAAATTTGATCTTGGAACCATGAGCAGGAGAAACGGCTCAAAGAGCATTTTGACGACATTCCAACACTGGAAGAGCTTCATGCACTCGGTGCAGAAGGTGTCAGAGCTGATGTCATTCTGGTAGACTTTAAAAAGGATAGAAAGCTGACGATGCTGAAGCAGTTGATGCTAACTCTGGTCAAGGGAGCAAATTCAAATCCTGCTGCAACAATTAAGAAGATTGCTGGACTGGTGTGAACTTTTGACAGTTAGTGATTTATTATGCAAAATGCATTAGACATCCCTCCTCCGCAGCTCCTACAGTTTGCTGTTCCTCTCGCTGTCCTTCTCCCTTCTCCCTCCACCCCCCTCCTCCTTTCCAACACGATGTAATCCCTGTGGTTGCTTTGTACAGGGTTTGTGGCAAAATACCTGCATCATATTTGGATCTGTCAATACTGTCTTCCATGGATAACCAATTGAAACGAAAAAACACAATACACATGCACATACCCGTTTGAGCTTTTCTGGTTGTCCACCGTGAATGTAGTTTATCATTCTGATGTTATGTTGGCCACAGTAGCTTGAGTATCGTATTGTCATGTAGCTCCATAGTCTTATTGATCTTGTTATGTAACAAGTTGTCGCGGATGCACTTTGAAACATTCACATAAACCCATGTATTTCTTTTGTTGAGGTCATGTATACTTTTTCTTATTGCAGAGAAAACTTATAGTTATTTGGCCACTGATGCTATTGCCTGAACAGGTTTCTGACGTTTATAAAAGGCCAAATGTGGAGAGCCCTGCAAAAGCTGCACTAGATGAGAGCTCCCTCATGTTTGAGAATCGCATTGTGCAGATGTTGGGGCAAATAAAGCAAGGTTCATGTCGTCATCGAGCTATTTTGTTTAAGGTTCTTGCAGATACAGTAGGCCTTGAAAGCAGGCTCATGGTGGTAAGTTTCCACTTGGAAATATGCTTTGTTTTAATTTTTGTAATTCACGCAGAATTTTTACTTTTCAACTTATTAACTAGGTTCTTATAAATGATTCTCTCCTCAGGGTTTACCAAGTGAGGGGGGCGTTGAGTGTTTTGACTCATATAAGCACATGTCTGTGATGGTTACATTGAATTCGATGGAGCATCTTGTAGATCTTATGCGATTTCCTGGCCAACTGATTCCCCGTTCAACTAAGGCCATCTTTATGAGCCATATTTCTGCAGCAGGGGAAAGTGATTCTGCAGAAAATGATTCCTGCGATTCACCGCTTGAACCAAATAGCCCACTCTATGGATATTCGGAAAAAGTGGATCCTGAAAGGTTAGTGTTTTGTATTTAGTTCACTGAAGAAGAAATTGGTACCAGAAACTTCTATTGCTTGTGTAAGGTCATCATGGATATGCTTATTGAAAATCATTCTTTTCTTCTAACTTCCCAATTCATTTTATAGTGCTGACAAAGATGAAAGATTGCAATTCCATCGAAGATTAGAGGCCTCGAATATTTCTGGACGGTCCTTGAGAGATATGATGATCGACAGGAAGTTGAGGTGAACATCTCTCTCTCTCTCTCTCTCTCTCTCTCTCTCTCTCTCTCTCTCTCTCTCTCTCCCACACACACCACACACACATGGGCGTGCATGCTCAAAACAAAAGCGTCATACTAGTCGAATCAATATAGTTTCCGGCTTGACCCCATGCTCGCCGCTAAAAACTCAACTGTAACTTGATTTAGTATGACTTTTTTGTCCTCCTGTTTGACTAGAAAAGAAAATAGAGATTATCAGGTTGGACTTAGCTCTGCTCGACTTAAATTCTCTGAATTGTTTTGACAAGTATATTACCAAGCACAAAGAGGGGCCTCTAGAGGCTAGAAAAGTATCTAGAAAGATCAAAAGTGACTCAGTGTCAAAAGAGCTGCCACAACAATGCCAAAAACAATATGGTGGAAGGCCAACTATCTTGTGCTACACCAATGGAGCTTTCCCCATACTGAAAGATGCTGCCTACTACTTTCTTGATGTATGTCAAAAATAAGCTGGGGATTAGAAACAGACCAGCTTTTCCTATCTTTACACCAACTCAGCCCAGACCGGGTTAAGAGTTTCTCTCCGAGAGACCTGTGACTACCCATCTAATTTGGAAAAGTGACAAAACCGTATTCTCAAGTCTTCAAACTTACAGGTGTCAAAGGAGTAGATGAGAAAAAGATTCTGATTGGGCTTACAAAGAAAATGCTAATGTTCAAATTTTACAAACAGCAATCAGATCAATGAGAGAGGGATCAAATACTTTTTCCCTGCTGTGCCACTTTCATGTTCAAACAAATGATGGAGCACCATAAAATTCAAGATGACCCAGTGATGTAAATTTTAGTCACCAACGAGTTGGAAACTGTCATCCTCAACAAAAGATTTTCCAGTCCAATGATCACTTATTGAGATAGATAATGAAAAAAGAACAACAAAATGACATTCTATTTTGAGTGCCACCAACCAAAATATCTCCAGAAACAGTAATACAAAATTTAATTTTTATATTAAAGCTATGAAATCACAACTAGCTCATGAGTAGTTGGATCCACTCACATCCCTGGACTGTGCAACTGTTCAACTGCGAAAGTATAAGAGTTTAGATTTATCAAATCCTTTTTCTTTGTTCCTGTCAGCTTATCACAGAGTGAACCGAACATTGCAAACACATTCTGGAGACGTAGTCGGAGAAAGGTTGTTGCTGAACAAAGGACTGCTAGTTCAAGGTTTACGTTGCTTATTTATGCATATCTTGGTCATGTGTTAATAAATTCGTTCTGGTTGCATTGAGGATATATCGAATGGTGCTTAATTCCCATAGAAATTTCTTGGAAAAATTACAATTTCTTAACTAGTGGAGTTGTCTTTGTGTATTCTGGGCATTCTTGTTGTCCGAAGTTATGCTATCCTGAGAGTTTCGGATAAATCAGAATATTTCATGTACTGCATAGATATTAGGAATGGTGTGGCTTAAGATGGCCTCGTGCACAGCCTGTCAGGGGGTCATGTGTGCCATTGATCTCTCTGTGTATGGTTTCCCTATTGTACTTTGCTTATTTATACTTATCTTGGCTAGCTGTTGATAAGTCTTATTTCGGTTGTGTTTAGGATATAGCATATGGTACTTCCCATAGAAATTGCTTGCGAGAAATAAGAGTGTCCTAACTTCTGGAATTGTCTTTCTGAATTCTGGACATTCTTTTGTTTGAAATTATGCTTTTCTAAGAATTTCAGATAAATGGGAATAGTTCACATGGTACATAAATACTAGAAAGGATGTTGTTTAAGAAGGCCTTCTGCATGGCCTGGCAGGGTGTCAAGTGTACCATTGATCTCTTTATATATGGTTCCCTTAATGTTCCATTTCTCTTCTGTGTAAGATTGTGTCAAGTGTACCATTGAGGACAGAGATTTAGACTCTGCGTTTGCATGAGCATGGCTGAGCGGGGTGAGGTGGGGTAGATACGGGAAGAAGAAGTATGACATAGTGATCTGAGTGCTGACCAAGCCAAACTGAAAATATAGGCTTGCAGGCTTTTGAATGGGCTCTGGCCTGAACCAAGCCAGCTTCTGTGAAATTAGTTGCAAATTATTTCTTTCTATGTGAACTAGTTTGCATATATGTATTTGTCAGTATATGTGAAACAAATTGCTGCTACTTGAATTGTTGTCTTTTTCATATTTTACCCAGTTGTGCGTCATCTCAAATCTTTTAAGTGCAAAGAATCACAAAATGGCATACACTAAGTTCCATACCTTTTAATCCTTTTTCTCTATGGTTCTAGTTAACTCTACTTGTCTATCTTACGCAAGTTTTCATTTAAGCAATTTGATTATACAGACTCCAGAGCTGTTAGATGCTTCTGTGTATTTCCATTTAACCTGTCAATATCAAAGGACTTTTTTGGTCTATTTATAAACTATCATATATATATATTACTTCATAATTTGGAAGCTTACAATGGATATGTAATCTGGTCGGATTGGGATTATATAATTACAATCGAGTACAGATTCCAGACTCAACTGAAAGCCACGAAATTTGAGATCTCAATTCTCTCTCTACTAGTTTCAAGTAGTGCATTCAATCTATGACAAACAAAAGCCCTAGAATTTGGGACTGGTTTTATCAAGTGGAGATACAAAATGCAAAACTAGTAAATTGCGGTAAAGTTATAATAACACAAAACTGAGGGATAAGTGCACCTACTTTTTTGTTGGATGGCACGGGTCAAGGGTGATCATCTCTATTCATTGATGGTTTGGTCGAGCCTTTTTTTTTTCATCAGTAGGTGTACCTTAATACTATGCATGAGGAAAACTACTAAAATGTATTTTACATTACTTCTGTTTTTTCCAGCCCAGAGCACCCTTCTCTTCGAATTCGTGGACGGTCAATGCTAAGTGGTGATAGGAAGTTACATAGAGATTTTGTCAATGAAGCAACTTCGTCAAGGTTACTATGTTCAGTAATGTCAACTTTTTCTTTTGCATTTTATTTAAGCAAGGAAGTATAACGTTACTATGCATATTCGCTTGAAGCTCCCAAAGGATCTTAGGCATCGAAGAGCACAATAAAATCTTTTGCTTGAGTTTCTACCTTTGGTTCTATTCCTTTATTGTTACTGATGGTGTCTATAGTTTCTGGAACTTGGTCTTTGATGTGATTGTTAGTATTTGTTTTTACACAACCATAGGTGCTAACTGTGATTGTTTCTTGTGCTCTCTTCTTTGCCTAACATCATGGTTTAAGAATTTATGGGTTGGATTGCATGCAAATTATTAAATTTGCCTAATACTTGGTTTAAAAGATAAACAGCCGTTGGAACTTTCTTCTTTGTTAGATGTCATTTGGATTTCTCAAGTAAATAGCATTTTTTATATTAAAAAAGAAAGGGGAAAGAAAGAAAAAAGAGAGAGGATAACTTTATAGTCAGCACTTCTGTATGGTTGGTTATACTTCCTGATTTTTCTTTATATATTGGAAATGCATTAAATTTTTTGAAGCTGTATCTTTTCATGGAAAAAAAGGATCCTCATTCAGATTATCTGTTCTCCTTGTTACAACCAGTGAAGTTCTTTAAATCTTGGCTCGCCAATTGAAGAGATTAATTGCAGCAGCTAATTGTATTTCTCTATTGCTAGTTACATATTATCTAATAATTGGTTATATTTACATGGTAAATTTAGTGTATTCTCCTGTAATATTAAGTATTGGTTACATTAACTATCGGCCTACTTCCTAATAATTTCACATTTGGCATTTCTGCCTTCACTAGTTATACATGATGTTGAGGTTATGCTCGAATCTTGAATTTTGTGTCCGATCTTTGTCACATATTGGATGCGTTTTGGCTTTGATTCCTGTGGTAGGTGAAAATTTGCTGAGCTGCCTAATTCAGAAAGAAAGTTGAATGACTTTGTTACTAGGACAGATTTCAGTCTTTGATTCTGTGTGTGTGCTCTGGTTAATGAGTCAATGTCTGAATCAGAATCAAACTTCCATCCATGAATTGGTCAGGTCTTAATTTTAATAGCAGCTCATCTAAAATCGAAATATACTGCAGGTCAGAAGGTGCATCCACTTCAGAAGCTCGGAGGATACGAAGAAGAAGCATAAGCATCACCCCAGAGATTGGCGATGATATCGTAAGGTTGGTGTTTACTTTGTTCTTTGTTTTTTTTTTTCCAGGACTACTATGTTCTCGTGAATCAACATCATGGGAAGAAAAAATCTATCTTTTACTCATTTGTTAAACTACTTCAATATGGTTATGCTAGCAAAGGAAAAAAGAAAAAATGTAGGTTTTCGTTTCTTATTTTGGGAGTAAACAATGATACTTTCTTATGACTTCCTACTAGAACTAGTTCTTCTTGTCATCTTCTTTCGTAAAGTATAAACTAATCTAAGTTCAATGCATGACAAGAAACAGTATCATCTGACACTTTTATATGTACACTGTGACAAGTAAACTGCACAAGCTCATGCAAAGACAGAGACTTGCCATGATTCGAGTATTTCAGTAATTATGTGCTTAGAGAAGCATGAAGTTCATGGAACAGCCAAGGAATGTGCTCAGAGAAGCAAAAGGAAGTTAGAATATTGAAGTTCATGCACAGCTAGGAATGTGCTTCTGTCAATTCATATTTTTTATTCTGGATTCTGGAACATTTTCTCCTTCTCGTGTTGTGAAAGATTGTGCAATACTATCCAGTAACCTCTTCAGTTGTAGAGATATAGAGGGTTGAGTGACCCTCTTTCCTCTTAGGCTCTGAGCCAATTGCACTTTTAGTTTTTTGTGAAGATTAATCTCTCTATGAAGTTCAACAATAGCATCCAGAGATTTGGAATTTTGAAACTGCAAACTGGCATGTATCTAACACAAAGAACTCATTTAATACAGTCTAGATTAGTGCCTCAACTAGTACATGGTCACAAAGACTAAGAATCATAGGCACCTTCCATCTAAAAGTACCACGTGTATTGCCTTTGTTAGGTTGTTGATTATTTGCCAATTCTATAGCTTAATCAACATTCTAAGGACTAGTTGTACTTGTTTTTGTAAATTCTTAAGCTGGCATCTTCCTATTTCTCAGCACATATAGATAATAATGCAGGGCTGTGCGGGCAATGAATGAGACATTGAAGCAAAATCGACTACTGAGAGAGCAAGGGAATGAGAGGTCATTCTCTTATACTTCAGATGAAAGAAATAGCAAAGATCTACAGAAAGATGTACGGTTTCCATTCGACCGTCTGCTATCATATCCTCATCTGTCTAGTGTGATTTTATTTACTCGGGGTGGCTGCATCAATATTTGCACTGTCCATTTAATATTTTCTAGCACCAATGAATGAAAGAACAAAATCTTCGTCATGATTTTATCATGAAGGAACTGCAAATGTTTGCTTTGCATCATTTTTTAATTTTTTCATGTTTACTCATGCTGTGTGATTTTTCTTTCATGTGCTTGCTTGAAGCTGAATCTTTTCTGTGTTCAAGCTCCATATATTTCATGCTTCTCTTGTTGTTGTTTCTAGTTCTAGGTCAGGCGTGTGTCTCTGGCTATGTAAGTTTGTTTTCTTTAAGACAACAGAGAGTGTCTGTTGCTTCAGCACTTTCGTCTGACTTTCTATATCAATCATATAAGTCTCATCTATTCTAAAATCCACTTGTCTTGGCTTGATTAGGTTGATATTTATTTGCACATCACCTTTTCTTTTGTACAATATTATATATGGCACTACTGGTATATTTTTGGGTTTCCATCCAAAATTATTGCTGACGTGGTTTTACATTTTTTTTGGTTTTTATCATTCTTGTCATATCCTCTACATTTAGTTTTTTGCTGGCTATCAAGTGTGGCATATTGACTACTAAGAAAATTGTGTGGTACAATATATGAGCACTGGTATTGACCACTCTCATGGACTACCATCACAACTGCTGTATCTGTATGGAATTGATGACTGCCATCCCATTGCAATGACATACTGATCATGGAGGCATTTACAGTGACATGCTTATTCTAGTTACGCCCTCTATATTCCTGGTAGAGATTTTTTAAACTGTTTCCACATTGCTATGGGGAATGCATATGAAAGGAACATTTAACTTTCTTTTTGGTTTTATGCTGGACTGTTAATCTGAATCGCGAGCAAAATATGACTTTTATTCCTTTGTTCTAGCCTCAGGCATCAAGTTTCCATTTTGATGCTCATGATGAAGTCTCTGGTGGAGTATCTCCAATGTATGATCGGGAGAATATAAGTTCTCAGAAGGCTATATCGTTGCCCTCATCTCCTCATGAGTTTAGAAGTCAATCTTCTGAGAGAGACCTTGTAGTGAACTATCCACACAACAATGAATTGTTTTCGACGTGGAATAAAGTTCTGGAATCTCAAATGTTTAATAACCAACCTTTACTTCCGTACCAAGACTGGAATATTGATTTTTCAGAATTGACCGTTGGGACTCGTGTTGGGATAGGTAAGTCTGTGTCATTTCTCTGCTTCTTTGGGATCTTTTTAATTTTGTGCTTTTTATCTTTGCACTTACTGTATGTTCTACAATTTCTGAAATGATTCTGAGGAGATTGATGATAGTTCCTCGTGATTATGGTGCCATTCCACATTCACAACTTTTGTTCCAAATGTTTACATTAAGAACTCTTTCAGAAGTTGTTAGCTCATTGAATTCTAAAATCTCCGGATAATCTAAATGTTAATTGTTCCGTCAATGTGTAGGGTTCTTTGGGGAAGTTTTCCGCGGCATATGGAATGGGACAGACGTTGCTATCAAGGTTTTCCTAGAGCAAGATCTTACTGCTGAAAACATGGAAGACTTTTGCAACGAGATTTCCATTCTAAGGTTTGTGACACTGACCTGTTGATTATCTTATCCACAAGGTGTATCTATCTGACTTCATGTGCTTGTTCTATGCCTACATGGATCACCATTCAGCCGTCTTCGACATCCTAATGGTAACATTCTTTTCTTCCTTGTCCTTACACTTACACATTTTCATACTGGTTTCATTTTCTCAATATAAAGAGAGTAGATGGTATACGGAGCATATGCAGACAGGGGGTTATGTATACGGAGCATCAATCGAATGATACACAGAATATTTACTGTTCTACACTATTCACAATGCCAAAGGAAGCTCAAATTTTTTAACAAATCATTGTCTATTATACAGCAAATAAAGCAACCCATTCTGTCCTTGCAGTGATATTATTTTTGGGAGCATGCACAAGGCCCCCGCATCTTTCTATGGTAACTGAATACATGGAGATGGGCTCCTTGTACTATTTGATCCATTTGAGTGGTCAGAAAAAGAAGCTTAGTTGGAGGCGGAGACTGAAAATGATACGTGATATATGCAGGTTTGTGTGATTCCTTAACATCAAAGATTTTCATTATGTCTGCTTCTTTGCGTAAATTATATTGCATTGCATTCATATTAATTTGAATCACTGTTATGGCATAAAGATAATCGGGCTCCATAAAAGTGCAGGGGTATACCCTCATTAATAAGATAACTGTGTTGAACTTATGGAGACAAAATGCTACATCTTGCTATGAAAAGATATTTCATGCCTTTCAGTTCTTGACAGTTGAACTCCTTGAGTTTAGACAAATATCCACACGCAGAACAGCATTAAGAGTCTTGTCAATTTTTTTCCAATCAACTCAATGGGGATGCACATTATTCCAGTCATTAAAGTAAGGAATGCTTGCCAAGGGTATAATTTGGTTAACTCCATGGACTCATCGGAAAAAAAATTTACTTGAACTTCATACAAATCTTTGACCTGTGTCAAGTGATTTTAATGGAACAAGTGATCGTGTTCTTCTCAAGATAATTTGAATCACAACATTATAATAACTTGATGTTTATGCATTTAAGTTTGTTTAAAGGTTTTTGTGGAAGATTAAGCACTTGGAAATCAAGCGAACAGAATCCATAAAGCCAGACTTTACGTTGTGTTATTCTACCTTCTTTTTACTTGCTGCTTAATTTCTTCATTTTTATTGTTGTTGACGTGCATACACTGGAAGCAGGGGGTTGATGTGCATACACCGGATGAAGATAGTACATCGTGACTTAAAAAGTGCTAATTGTCTTGTTAATAAGCACTGGACTGTGAAGATATGCGATTTTGGCCTATCAAGGATAATGATAAACTCACCCATGAGAGACTCTTCATCTGCTGGAACACCAGAATGGATGGCTCCTGAACTTATACGCAATGAACCCTTCACTGAGAAATGTGATATCTTCAGCCTTGGGGTGATAATGTGGGAGCTCTGCACTTTAAATAGACCCTGGGATGGTGTGCCACCAGAGAGGGTGAGTAGGTTGTTCTGACTTTACAACTGCATGATGTGTTTTGAGTTTCAGATTGTTTTGATTTGAGAACAAGTAAGTCGTAGCTGTTGCTTAATCCCATCCGAAATATTAACTTTGGCACACATGACATTGCCGTACAATATAATTTTGAGAGTTTTATCAAGTGGAACTGGCATGGGGGCACAGAAATACTTGTGCATTTGAAAGGAAGATGACGATGAGAAAGTGGGATTTGTTGTGATTGATAAAGAAAAGGAAAAAGGACTCACTGCATGAGCAAAGAAGTGTTGCCTGAGATAATCGTTTATTTGAATTATGGTAACTGCCTTTATTTCAAGTGCTATTGCTTGATGGATTTGGAGTTGCTGCAAAGAATAGCGCACATCATAGTTGATTAATTGTAACAGACTCAAATGCCTAGCTGTGTTGGTTTTTGAATTGTGCATTTTAAGCGTAGTTAATTTGGATTTTTTCTTTGACTTCTGTGATTGGGGATGTGCAATATCATGTGGGTCCTTTGTGCTGTCAGGTGGTCTATGCAGTAGCTAATGAAGGATCCAGGTTGGATATCCCCGGAGGTCCCCTCGGAAGGCTAATCACAGGTCCTTGTCGGTCCCTTCTCCAATTTTGAACTGACTTAAGTGTTTCATGATGGTTCACACTCTGAGTCGCTTTTCTCAAAGTCTGATCTTCTGTTGATGTGCCCGTTGCAGATTGCTGGGCAGAACCACAAGAAAGGCCGAGCTGTGAGGAGATTCTATCCCGGTTGCTCGACTGCGAGTAATCTCACTGCTACTGGAACTCGCTGGTTTGTGTATAGAAAGTCTGGAAGAGTTTTTGACGCTTTCTGTTTCGGCTTTAACCTTGTAAGCTGTAAAATGATTTTGCAAAATGAGCATAGAACGTCAACGAGTTGTTCGGTCCAGATCTTTTTTGCGGTCCTTTTGTTTTCATCCTTTGTGAGTGGAAAATTTCGGCTCTTAATTGATTTTGGGCCAGGTTTGGCCGAGGTTAACAAATTTATATGGGAAAATGACGAGAATCGGCTGGAGAATAGTGGAACAGGCGTGACTATGTTCAACTGAATGGTCGTTGACAGGAGTTCAGAGCCTTGGCTAATCTTTAGTGTATTGATTGCCAGACGACATTATCTTAAACATATCGATTCATATATATAACTTGCGGAATTGCTTGCCTACGGTTTAGAATGGCTTATTGCAAAAGGTGAAAAACGGGAAACGGATGGCAACGATATCTTCCGTGGCGCTCATTTTTGGGGGAAAAGTTTTCAAATGATCTTTTAAATGCCGCAACATTTGAACGCCATTCACTCGAGTGACTTTGAAAACTCTGATGTGGTTCACGGCAGTAAAGAGTCAAATGTTTTGGCACTTCCTCGTGAGCGAGGAATCAAGATAATTTTGAATCATAACTTTTGCTTATCATAACTCTCGCTCATATGGATATTTGTAAAAAGTTTTGGCACATAATGCTAATTTGATTGTCTAAAAACTTCTGGTCTGACATCTTTTACATCAGAAATTTTATAAAAAAACGGGGATATGAGCCGAAAGCCTCTATTAAAACGGTGTTATTTGTTGCAGTTATTCTTTGTTTTGTTACTCAAAATCAAAATCGAGGAGCAAACATTCTATCCAAATATTTTTATTCTACGATCACAAAGATTTATTTGTTTTCCTAGAATAAAGAAGGGGAGTAAGTAAAATTGTCTTCTGTCTCCCGTAACTTTGCATTTGTTTCTTTGCTGATGTGGCTCTGTTTTGAGATTCAACAACGAACCTTGGAGCCTCGTGGAAAGGGACTTTTTAACTTTTTTTTATCAAAGTGATCGGTCGCCTTACTGCCAAAACTCTACGAACAGTCAATTTTTAGTGCTGAATGGCTTCGTCGAGCCACATCAATCTTTGTAGGGTCAAGACTTTCAGTCACCATAATCATCCAAGCAATTGCTCCGTAACACGGTCGAGTCACGATTCTTATATAGTTGGATTGAAACTAGAGAGGGAGAGAGGGACGGATGCAACGGCCGGCGGGGAGTGAGACGGTGAGAGGCCAAGGCGAAGAGCGGGATCGACTCGCTTTACAAAAATAGGAGAGTTGGAGGAAAGCCCAAAATCGCGAGTACACAACACAGAGCCCACGAAGAATAAGACGAGCGCTCTCTCTCGCTCCGACGCCCGCCGTCGGCTCAAGACCGCCCTCCGGCTCCGCCGCCCCGCACCCTCCGACCCAGCCGGCCACGCCCCGATTCAACACTTGGAGTCGGGGGTTCGTTTCAAAAATACAATCTTTATTTCTCTCCCCCCACCCCCACCCCCACCCCCACCCCACCCGACCCGCGCCACTCCGCCATCGTCGCCCTCCTCTCGCGTGTCCTCAAGAGAGAGACCTCGCCGCCGTTCGCCCCTCCATCGTGTCCTCCCACATGGAGCCCCCCAACGGGACTCCCCGCCGTCGCCCTCCCCTCCGCCGCAGCGCCCCTCCTCCTCCGCCGCCCCCGTCCCGCCGCTCCGCGAGGACTGCTGGACCGAGGACTCCACCTTCGCCCTCATCCACGCCTGGGGCGACCGCTACCTCGCCCTCGACCGCGGCAACTTCTCCCAGCAGGACTGGCAGGACGTCGCCGACTCCGTCAACTCCCGCCCCCGCCCCGCCCCCCGCCGCCCCCGCCGCGGCGGCGGCGCCGGCGCCGACGGCGACCCCCATCCTCCTCCCCCCTCCGGCGGCTCCTCCGGCAAGGCCCGCCGCACGGGCATCCAGTGCAAGAACCGCATCGACACGCTCAAGAAGAAGTTCAAGGTCGAGAAGGCTAGGGTTTCGGACCCCGCGACGGCCCCGGCGGCGGCTACCTCAGCCCCTGGCCTTTCTTCGCCGACCTCGACGCCCTGATCGGATCCAACTTCCCGCCGACGAAGCCCTCCCCGTCGCCGACCCCCGCCGGCGGCCCCTGCCCCGGCCCGATCGAGGGCGAAGCGAGCGCCCGCCCCTCAGCCGGCGCGGAGCGCGCTGCCGGCGGTGACCGTGCCGGTGCGCCCCCGGAGCCACAACCGGACGAAGCGCGCACCGGCGAGGGCCCCGCCGGCGGATCGCTTCTCCGGCCGGCCTTCTCGGCGGCGGCGGCGGCCGACGAGGAGGAGGAGTCGGAGTCGGAGCCGGAGCGGTCCAGCTCGAGGAGGACGAAGTCGAGGTCCGGCAAGGGGGGCGCGGCGAGGAGGGAGAGGGGGTACGCGGAGCTGGCCGTGGCCATAGAGAAGCTGGGGCAGATATACGAGAGGGTGGAGAGGAAGAAGGCGAGGGAGATGATCGAGCTGGAGAAGCAGAGGATGCAGTTCGCCAAGGACCTGGAGCAGCAGCGGATGCGGTGGTTCTTGGAGACGCAGATTCACCTCCAGAAGATCAAGAAACTGAAGCAGACCCCGATCGACGGTAATGGGCTTCGATTTTTTCCGACCACATTCCCCGCGATTAAATCCTTGAATTCCCGGTCGGAACGCTATTTCGCTCTGTTTCGGTCGCGATCGTTCGTCAAGATTCGCAGTCACTAGGAAAATATTGTTACGTTCTTCGGGACGTTGCTATTGCTCGCCGCTATGTGCCCCGATGCAAGGGCAACGGGACAGAACGATTTTGTTCGTATTTGGTTACGTTGTTGACTTGTGCGGGAGAAGTGGCGATGTCAATTTTTACATGGTTCGGCCGTGTTTGGGCTGTGGGATGGGCCGTGGGAGTTAGAGAGTGCCTGTCGCTGCGTGACCCTGTGGCTTTGGGATGGGGGGACAAAAAGCCTTATTTTAGAGACCTTTGTAGTGGCCGCCACTTGGGCGGGTCTGTCTCCCGTTGCAAAGTTTTTTTTCCTTTCGGCGTGAGCCTTGTCGCATAGAAGATAGAGAGCCGCTTCATTTTTAGACAGCGTGTCTAGAGACTTCCCTCTGATGGTGAAAACTGCGGGTCTTGCGAGGCCTGATGTCGGGACCCGAGTGCCTGGGATTGTTGGAGATTCGGATCGTGGGACTGCCCGAAAGAATTCTTAGGTCGATGGTTTGCGTGATCCTAAGTTAGTCATGACATAGCTTCCACGTTCGGTTGGGTTTTCTGATTGAGAAGTGCTTTGATGCCTTCTAGTTTCCCATCTGAGACGTGGGGGAAAATGCTAATTCGCGTTGCATCTAGCCATTTGTTTCTGGGTTCCTAGGATTCAGCGTGTGCTTAAGCACTGCTCTTGCGGTTCTTATGACATTCTCTGGTTCTGGAAGTTGTGTGGGTCAACTCCATACCAAACGGTCCCCGGCTGTTCGGTACTTTCTGTTTGATGCTTACATCAGTACTCAATGCTGTATGGCAATTTCATTAGAATCTGAAGTCTTTGGATGGGTAGCTCAATTGAGACTTCTGCATCTGTCCTATAAACCTGTAGAAGCATATGACTTTTCAAATGTGGCTGTAGGCATAGATGCGCAAAAATAGTGAATGAAGTATCTTTCTATTCTGTGCATGCATTTCACTTTTATGTCCAAATTTTTCGCTGTACTGATCAAGATTAGAAGCAGGCGATCATATCTTCAGGGAATTTGAAATTGAGGGGAAATTGTCAAATTTCTTTTGAATTCCAAGAATATGGACATCCTTCAAGTCTATGGTTTTAGAAACTATTGAACCTTACAAATTTATCCTTCCAGGGAGTTAGAAAACATGTTTCTTTTACCATGCTCTTCAAAATTGCATTGGCTTTCAAGTTTCAGCCTGCTCAGGTCTTGTACTGGGAGAAATTCTGCAATTATTTTGCGAAGAATGCTGAGTGAGTGTGATCTTCATTGTTTCAGAGAGCTACTTGTAGATGGTCATGTCTGGGAGAGCCTGCAAGTCCCAGCTCCAAACTTGGTATCGGCTTTCCTGCCTGCGAAAAAGTTCCGGTCGTCTCTCTAAGCGAGAGTTATCAGGAGGTATTCGACGAAGCTCAGCTCAGGAAGAAGTTTGGTTGCTTTTTGTTTGTATTTTATTGGTTAGGTGAGAGTTAGTTTAATGTTTCTTTGTGGGCAAGAAGTACTAGAATTTACAGATATAGGTTGGGTTGACCATGTTAATATCATATCCCAGATGTAAAATTTCTCTCTCTCTCTCTCTCTCTCTCTCTCTTTTTCTTGAGAAGCTTTCACAGGACTTCCTATGCTGTAGGTAATCTAGGCCCGATTGTTCAGTGCTTTAACTTCTTGAACTATTGGTGTGTTCGAAGTAATTGAGAATGAGCCCTTGGTATATATTGCTTCATCAAATGACTTACCCCTTCGACTCAATATAAAAAGAAGACTCAAAGATAATATACTCTCTATCAAAAGAAGTAGTTCGACGGTTTAAAAGAAGCCCGTTTAACGTTGCTCTGGAACTTTAGTGCTCGTGTAGAACGGTTCGTTGAATTGAATTCTCGAGTCCAAAGCACATCATGCCCGTATAGGAAGAAGGAAAGGGATCTGGATTCAAATGCGTCAGAGTAAAAAAGAGTAATTTTACGAAACGTTATGCTGAGTACCGGATGGAATGGAGATGTGGTAAATCACTCTGTTAATCAAGTCTGCAAGTCAATTTGATTTAGGGGCTTTACTGGATGAAACAGGCGAGTCTGTTGGTCAGACAAGACAATACACGATGCAATGGGTGGGGCTATCTCCATTGACAGAAATGAGATTTTACTTAATCATTCGATGGGCATTTGGTAATAATCAAACCATAATGTATTCACTTTCCCTCTTTTCTTTTTATTTTTCTTTTAATTCTTCCATGTTTATGTTGGATCTAGTTGCCGTAGTTATGGACATATTTTTATTTTTATATTCAAAGAAAATTTTAAGTGGCTATTACCGTGTAAGAAATTTCCAAAATACCTACTTTTTTTTCTTTTCATGTCGGTGAGTGAATTTAACGATTAATTCCGTAAGCATGAGTAACTTTAACAGGGTCAGATACTATATATATTGTGCATATCACAGGCATAATTTTTTTTTAATTTTTTTTTTTTTTTTTTTTTAAATATGCTCTTATTGGGCTGCGGGATGACAGGATGAAACCCAAAAAGCCCTTTTAAAAGATTTGCCAATACTCGTATTGGGCTGCGGGATGACAGGATGAAACCCAAAAAGCCCTTTTAAAGATTTGCCAATACAAAGCAACAATTAGATTCCCCAATGTCTGAACAAAAAAAAAAAAAAAAAAAAAAAAAAGATCCCCCAATGCAAAATTTCAAAGATGAAATTAAATTAAATCAAAGCTTTGTATAAAATGATTTTGAAAGGACCGTCGAATTTAATTAATTTTGGATTGACAAAAATTAATATCAACCATGGAAGGTTTATGAAAACTATCTCGGTGCCTCAATGTGCATAATTTTTTTTTATTCATTGTATGTAGTCTATTTTTTATACTCCTATAATTTCTTATAAGCTCCGTGTAAAAGTGCTCCAGAACAATAGAGAAAAAAAATCACCAATTCTGTAATATAGAAAATAAAGAGACTTGATTTTTTTTAAAGACTAATCAAATAATAAATAACAGATTCACCAAAAAGAGAACCTTTGAAGTAGAAGGAAGATTAGACCCCCCAAAAAAAAAAAGAAAAAGTAGAAGGAAGAAAAATGGATTAGTTGCCATAAGGGCCTAACTTTTATTTTTTTCTTATAAATAACACTAAGTTTAAATTTGAAGGAAATAACTAAATAAAAGAAAATTTTCCTAAATTGAAAACCATCAATAGCGGTATTATTTGCGTAATGAAAATAAGGTGGATTAAGTCATGCGGGAAGTGAAAATATCTCCACCCATGCAGAAATTTTATGGTACCAGACATCAAAGAGGCCCATGTCACACTCCCTACAATGACTACTACAGAAGGTCCAATCTTAAATGTTGAAGTCTAAGATAAGTGAATGAAGCTTATCTATTAAAACGAGTCATTGCACAGTCGAGGATATGTTGTTCATTCGTGTACGTGTATGCCGTCTTTTTCTATTTAATAATTATATTTTTCAAAAAATTGAATATTCTAATAAGGTAGCAGAGTCTAGTCCTCATCCTTCATGTCACATTTGAATTTATTTGACGCGTGGTTGCCTGTTCTTCGGTTCCATGCGTTCTTTATGCGACTTTGGTTCAATTTTTGCGTAAAAAAAGTTGTAAAATGTTATCCATATGGACTAAATAGGAGATTCCAATGAGTGTTGATACAGAAAGTCTCTCTCCATCCCATAACTTAATATTTTCATTTGATCTTTCTGCAATCGTATAAAGGCACACTTCAGCATCCTTCATTCCACATATGAATTCGCTTCTAATATATTTTCCCTCTCTTGGCATCAATCATATTGCTTGTATATGATATTTCAAGGGCCCGTGACTTTTTCTTGACTTAATAATTTAAATCTTTTTTATGTTAAACTCTCTAAAAAAGAAAATGTATATTGTAAGATTTTAAGTTGAACTTTCTGGAATGGTATAGAAGCGTGCTTCTGCATTCTTGATGCCACATGTAAGTTTGACTCTAATGTGATTTCCTTTTCGTTTATGAGATTTCAAAATTTTGGGTTCTTCATTTCACTTATAATTTGTTTGTAATGTAGTTTTCCCTTTTTGGATAAAATGCGCATCACTTATATATGAGATCTCTCTCTGTGTTTGGGGCCACGACTGCCACGATCCTTTTTTTTTTCTTTTGTGGGAAATACCTTGTTAATTTCAATAAATTTTTACTAATTCTAAAATAAAGAACATATCTTTAATCTCGGCTGCCCCCAAAATTTCATCCTAGATTCGTCACTGCGTTCTTCTCTAAATTGTCATATCTCTCTCTTTCTCTCTCTCAATGTTGGGAATCAACACCAGAATATTAAAATTTCACGACTTGAATACTTTTCACAAAATTTTGTGATTAAATTGTACTCTTTAACCAAATTACAAGACTTGAACTGTATTTATCCGTGTTGTTTCTTCAAGAAGATAATTTATAAACCAGTATGTTCTCCAACTAGTCTTTCCTCTTCTTTCATTCTTTCTTTCTCACAAGTACGTCATCTTCATACATACAAGACCGATACATGTGGAAGGACTGGTGCTACTTTAAAGCCTAAACACCCTTAACTTTAACTTTAGGTCTAGTCCCAATTATAACCTGAATTTTTTTTCGTTTGATAAAAAAAAATTCAACTTTTTATCTAATGATAATTCTACCCTAAGCTATTTTTGTCTCATAAAAAATCATTTTCTTCTACTTGAGTCTTATATCTGCCTTTGTTAACAGTTCATCCAAATCGCCTTTAGTGATGTGATATTTCCATGTCATTGCTATAATTTTTCCCCAAATTTCAGATTCAAGAAAATGCCTTTTGGAGATGAATTTCCTTGTTGGTCCAATCAATGTCTTCTTGGATCTAAAATTTGGGTAAAAATTACATTAATTAAGGTTGGTCTTCTTTAACTGCTCTTACTCTTTTGAGAGTTTTCCTTCCATTTCGTTCGGGGATCTTCGGTTTTGTGCTTGGTATTCAATCTCTTGTGCTCAAGAGTTTTCCATCTCTTTTGGTCGGAGAGCTCGCACTTAGGATGCTTGAATATCCCGCACTTGGGAGTTTTTCAAAGAAATTTTGGATAGAGGGTTAACGGGAGCAAATTTGAAATTCTAGTAAAAGTTGGTGACTTATTTTTTTTGGTAAGAAATAATAATATAAAAAAAAATCATCTCATCAAAGTGGTTAAGGATAAAGCTCTTACGTTCAGGACAATAATCCTAGGAACAGAAGACTTTAGCATAACTGGGGGCTTGACCCTTGCATTTTCTCTCCTACTTTAGTGTTGCCTTAGTTGCCCGTGGTAGGGATTGAAGAATGCTTTTGGAAGGGTCGGGTGCTGAACAACAAGATGTTTGCTACTCGTCCTCGGCTTTAGACTTGTTGTGGTCTCTCTTTGTCCTTCTTTTCTCCTTGCTGGTTAGTTGTTTTTTAGGAGTCTATTGGCCTTGCATGGCTTTCTCCTTTCTCCTCTGTTCCTTTGCTTTTCTTAGGCTGCTTTGTGCTTTGTTCCCCGCTGTTGCGGTGCCTCTCTCGTTTCCGGCTCCCTTTCACTCATGCTCACTTGTTGGTGACTTTTTATGTGACATTTTTTTTTTTTTTTTTTGGGTAGAATTGGGATAAGATTTCAAGTTGGAGATTTTTTGTGAAACAAAAAAATGTTTAGAATAGAATTGGAGTTAGACATGAATTTTTAATGATGTTAAAGCCCTTGTTTATGTGTATGGGCTACTTACATACCCAAAAGACAACCTCTTCCTTCTGTCGACAGTTCGGGCTTTTATGCAATCGTATAATTCTGTATAAGCAATTTACATAAGCAACCATATTGCAAAATGAGAAGAGAAGAGAAGTAATACAGATATGATATACATCGATATGAGCGAAAAGTCAAAGTACATAAAGAGAAAAGACTGCATGAAGCACAATCATATACTAACAAGAGTTGGTCGCTGTGACATAGTAATAGTACTCAAGAACGTGAAGCAAAAAATAAGGAGGCCTTCAGGCGTACCAGCAGCCCCAGGTGATTATTTACATCATCAAATTGCATTGGCTCTCTACCAGGAGGCAAAAGCAGCGTGGGAAACCGCAAAAACCTGCCATTTTCTGTCATTTCTTCTGATTTTTATTAGCATGAGCCTGCATTAAAAGTTCATCACCCCATATCAGAAAGTAAATACATCCACAATGACTCTCCTAGGTATAGAATTACAGTGAAATGACATATTTTCCTTTTGGCACCAAGAGGGATTCATGTGGGTTGGCAAAAAAAGAAATAGCAAGTGTAGAAAGCATACAATGGTGGCCACATGAATTCGGAAATTAGCTGTGTGAAAGTAGTACATTACCTGGTAGTTTTAGTATTATTTGACAACTAAATAAGAACTTCTAATTAGGCTTGTTTTGGCCTAGCATTTGAGCCTTATTTCTTGAAAGAAGATTATTAACTACAATTAAGGATGTGGCAACTCAATTCCTCAACCAAAATCTAAAGTTTGAAATAGCAATCATGAATTCGTAGTTCTATGTTTGTGAGTTGAATAAGGAAAAAAAATATCAAAAAATCCTATCCAGATTCTAATTTAAGAATTATCAGTCAACCGGATGCTAGATCCTCATCAAATCATTATGTTACTGAGCCTCTCCCTTGTCTGAGACGAACTATTGATAGAAGAAAGAGAATAAGAATTTTAGATTAACAAGCTTAATAAAAGAAGAAAAATTGTATGGATACATTCTTGAGATAACCTGGTATAGACAGAATCAAGTGGGTACAAGGTCCTCATCAATTTTTGATCTTACCAGCTCTTCCGTGTCAGTGATATACTATTGACAAGGTCAATAAAAGAAGGAAAATCGGTACAGATACATTCTTGAAATAGCCCTGTATAAACAGAACCACCTATCCCTTGCAACATTTCAGTACTGTTAGACATGTACATTGTATTATTGCAAGATAGTCTAGGTCAGTAAGAAATGTTAAATTCGGCAGTATAAGTATCACACACCTTGGTATTTTGTACTGGCATTTCAAAACTGCATGTTGGGATTTAATTCTTCAGCTCGACTGTATGTTCCGAAGTTTAGAGAAAAAACTACTAACGACGGACGAAAATCAAATGAACACCGGTGAAAAACTTCAACAATAGTACGTTAGGACAGGTTTCTGGAAAACACTTCTCATAAGGAGGTAATTAGAAAGTTTACAGAAAATGATGTCGTCGCAAGAAGATTATTTCTTTGACAGAAGGTCGGTGGCTAATGAAGAAAGATCACGAAGTCCCCCTTTTTTGCGTGTACGTGTGTTTTTCCTTTCTCTTGGCTCACATGTCACTTCAAAAGCAGACAATATAAGCTATTTCGGAAGGTTAAACCCAGAAAAAATCGTGGGTTTACGCATAACATGTTTCCCAGGCAGATATCATTTTGATTCCTTGTCCAAAAACTGTTACATAGAAAAGTTCAGGAACTTGACTCCTGCCTCCAAAAGCATCAACCCTTTTTAAGATTCGTTTCTGTAATTCTTAGCTGTTGGAGTTTTGTCTAAGGAGGCATGGCTGCTTTCAAGGCCTAAGTTTAAAGATTCTTGGCACACCAAAATCCCTTAAGCTACGTACAATATATAATCTCGCGATTAAGCTGATCTGATATTGACTGTCTAAAAGTTATCTTCTGTTGTCTACCTTTATTTTGTTGCATTCAGATCCAATGATCGTTTCTCATATATAAATAATTTTTTTTTTTTTTTTTTGTCAAAGAAGAGGAAAGCAAGAACTCTCTATTAGGTCTGTTTGAATCTTCATTCAGAGGAGAATTAATGGTCCTTGATATTTTGTCATAGGATATCAAGATCCCAGTTAAAATAGACCTTACGACTTCTTGAAGGTGTTTTAAGTCTCAATGGTGTTAGAGATTTCACAGATTTCAGACCAAAACATTCTTTCTCCCCAAATTCTTACTAAGATTAACAATTTACTGAGTGAATTTTCGAAATTTTTAGGAAAGACTTAAAACGAGTGGGAGATGAAAGCAACTGCGTATCTACGCCTGAACTCTTGCCTAAAACTTTCTTTTGCGCTTGAAAGAACACGTGGAGTATACTGGGGGATGATAAAATGATAGCTGTGGAATAGTTTTATCGAACACAAAGCTCATTTGATAATCTGTGATCCCACATATTCAAGGTACTTTGTGATAAAAACAGTTCTACACCCTTGACAAAAATAGCCATCAGTTGTGTTATGGCAAGACATAGACGCGGTGAAGTTACAATTTCTGATATTATGTGGATAAAAGATATTGAGAATGTAACTGTTTAAATGAAATAATTTATTCTCTATGCTTCTTTCTAGATATGAGGAAAAGAGATGATGCACAACAAACAAATGTCGGTTGGACATTTGATAATATAGGGACCATTGGCATTAATAAGATCTTAATTCCAAGTCCTAGATTTATGGAATATTAGACGGGCAATGATGGCGTCTGCCACAAAGATTTTTATATGAGAAAAGGCCAATTCCATGGGCAGTACAATATCGATGAAGGATTTCCATACGAAACCTTAAACTTAGTTAATCATTTCTTTCCATGGATTTGATCATTGTAAATGATGTCGACTTGGAAAAGTGTTCTACGAAGATTCACCCCCATGGGGGCACCAAAATCTTTAAAAATCTTAATAGACCCAAATTTGGGGAAAAGTCATTCAAGGAGCCAATATAAAATATATCAATGTACGATGAACACTGTTTCTTGCATGACAGGTGATTATACAACCATAAATTTGACAGATACTTATAGGAGATTGAAAAGGATGCTTCCGTGGATTTTTCAATTAGCTCTATACCGTTCTCGAATCTGAGTGTATTCATGCTATAATATTGATTGTGGATCTCAGCAAGCTCACAGCTTCACACAAATTCAATAAAATATTCCCGAAGTACTCAAATGAAACTAGGGTTAAGGGAGTATGTACAGAAAGAGCGGCATTGGCCCGGATTCTAGACGTCGATCATTTTCAGAATCAACTCTCTTGTATATTTTTTCTTCTATTCACAACTTCTTTGATTGATCTGTTAACCCTCTTCCTCGGAGACATATTAATGTTAACCCAGTAAAAACATCAGGTCCCAAGTAATGCTTGATGTTTCACGACAGAGTTCACCGCCAATCTATGAAGCTAGAATTGATGTCGACAGATATAAACTATGAAAAAGGAAGATGTGTGTGTGCTCATCAAAGTGTAAGAGAAGCCAGGTAATGCTGATGCTTCACAACAGAAATCACCGCCAATCTATGAAGCTAGAATCGATGTCGACAGTTATAGACTATGGAAAAGGAAGATGCGTGCGTGCTCATCAAAGTGCAGGAGAAGCCAAGTAGAGAGATTATTACCGCTTAACCTTGGAAATGCATGGTTGAACTTGATCCATCACCGCCCTTCCCTTGAGCTGGAGTGGCCTTCTTCTTCTTCTTGTATGGAATTCCTCTTGCCTTGGCTTGGCACTCCCTCACCTCCCTAAGGTACACCCTAATTGCACCGCTAGCAAAAGGGTTTGTCTCCGGGGACCCACCATTCTCCTCGTAGGCAGCCCGGAGCCTCCCGATCAGCGCGTCCAAGCTGCCCCAAGCTTGGCGGAGGGGGCACGTGCACGGCGCGGGTGGCTCGGGCTGCCCGAAGAACACGCACCCTTGCAAGTGGACCTTGGTCTTGCCAAATTGATCGAGATACCGGAGGAACTCAAGAACATGGTTGCAATTGCACTGTGAGAGCGGGACTGGTGGCCTCTGGTTACGCAGATAATGGCCGAACGTGTTCCAATCCCGCCGCTTCTGGGATTCATATCGGCTTGGCGCCGCCGGCTGCTGGTCGCTAGGAGATCTGGATGAACCCAACTCGGCTGTCTCCTTTCCTCTTTCACTTGACATCTCTCTGGACGAAGATGGGGTGAAATCTTTTTTCGACTAGTTTTGATTAATATGGCACCATTTTGAGGGTAAAACAACAGGAGGACTTTGGAGTGGAGGAAGAAGACGATCACATCATGGGGCCTAATTGCTTAGACATTAGCATATGGGCCACATGAAGTTGCTTTCTCTACTTCTTGATATTTCGAATTTTACCGCTTTGTTTATTAATATCGTGGTACTAATGTTTACTGTACGTTTCTCCAGTAAACTGGAAAACAATTCACGCTATTTGTCAACATAAGCTTTGTCGTTCAATTAACCTAGACATAAACATAACCTAAAGATTTTAAGCTCGTACTCACACAAACGTCATTCATTACGATGAATGAAAAAAGAAGAAGAGGAGAAATCATTAACCTTGACTTAAAAACTTTCATGCGTCTGAGACCTTCGTATCAATAAGAATTGTCCAAATATGTAATAGCGGACGAGTTCCTTAGTTTGTAATAATAAAATAGTATCAGTGTGCGAAATTCTAATAACCAAAGACTTTCGAGCGCCAATTCTTGTTACATAAGAGTATAAACTGTCCTCTTCCACAACATCATTCTAGTAGAAAGAGCAGCCTTAGGAGTCAAGGATGGGCCTCCTTTAAGCCATTGGTGGAATCCCTGAAAGCGAATAGTACAATTTTGACTTTTCTAAAATGGAGAAGATTTGAATGAATGAGATCTATGCTTGAAGATTTCATGTCGCTATTGTGCTTGTCCTTTTCAGATATATACAACTGAATGTACATTCGTAGAAGCTCTAGAAAACAAAGGAGTTGCTAGAAATACTCAGAAACTTTGCTCTGGAGAGATTCTAAATCAAGTTGCTTGTCAGGATTTTGGAAGCGGAGCTCGTGCATAGAGAATATGGCCCTGGAGAAGTCCCATTCCTAGCCAATTTCGCGGAGGACTTCCTTTTGTTTTTGGAACCTAAAATGAAAAAGGAAAACTTTAAAAAGGACCTTCCGGACCTTGTTACTGTTGACTTTCTTTATTTTCAAAATCACAACTACGCAGCTTTACTTTTTTAGCGCATGATATTACCCCTCTCTTGTTGTCGAGGACGAGGAAGACCATCAAAACAACCTCAAATCCTAGGTCGTCGCAAATCGGCCATCTCAATTCTCGACGAAACTGAGAGATTAAGAAATTCGTTTTCTGGGATAAGTGAATGATTAGGGTTTTCTGGAAATGGTTGATGGAGGGGTTTTAAATGGACGTGTATGAGTGAAAAACAAAGCTGGGATAGAAGAAGTTCGAAGAAATTGTCAAATCATTTCTAAACATATTATATGGATGTTAATTCAGTCATAAAATTTTCAATTTTATCACTTTAGTCTTAAACCTTTACACAAAATTCAATATAATTCCTCTAGCCAATTTTCGTCAAAAATCACTAATGCAACCGTTTGTCACGTAAAATGACTGACGTAATTAGACCACCATGTCAGCAATTTTTCAGCAAAAATTGATCGAAATGATTACATTTGATTGAAAAATTTAGAATTGAATTTAAGACTGATTGGATAATTTTCCTGAAAAAGCCACCGCCAATCAAAAATAAAGAACTTAAAGTTCACCACCTAGCATAAAAGAATACATCACCAGCCAATGATTAAAAAACTTTTGGTTCACCACTAGAGGATTTGCATAAAAGAAACGAAATAAGGAATTCACTCACTTGAGAGGAAATCTCATGTATATTCAAAATGCAAGTATGGTATGCTCGTACAAGTAAGATTGCACCTTTATAGATAAAGGGACTTTGCTAAACAAACAAAAATGACTCTTTGAACTCTAGAAAGAGAAAAAAAAAAAAAAAGAGCTCTAAAAAGCCATAATGCCTCTTCAACCATTCACATAATTATGACTCTAGAAACCGATACACACTTAATACTCATAAAAACTAGGATTTGAGACTAACAATACAATTTAGACACATAATAACTAGGATTTGACTTTCCAAATTTGTCCACTAGTCTTGGAAGTCGATAGACAGTCATGGGAATCCATCAACAATTACTTGGCAGTTGATTAGCAACCATGAAATCAACAACTAGCCTTGTGAGTTGACAACTAACCCTGTAGGATCGGCAACTTCAACTTGGACCCATTGAATCATGTTGTGATTGAAATTTATCTTTTTCTTGCATGAGTAATGATTGGGTTGGATCAATTGATGAAATTGAGTTGGACTTGAGAGTTATTCTATGGAACCCGATGCTTACCCTCACTAGATTGATTGAGATTCGGCCTCAAATGTGATAGGCCTTCATCGTCAAAATAAGGAGAAAGGTCTCCTACACATTGAAAGTTGCCGAGCCGCCATATTCTCCTGGGAGATCAACCTTGTACACATTGTTGCTCATTCTCTCAAGCACTTTAAATGGGTCATTAGCTCCAAGCATGAACTTGTTCTTTAATCAAGATGGAAATCTCTCCTTCATCGAGATGAAACCTTGAGTGTATCCACACAAGATCACCTAGTTGAATCGAGCCTTCTTCAAGTACTTGTTAGCTTTCTTTCCGTAAGTCTCATTTGCCTCATGTACTCATGAAGCTTATTCAAAACATTAGCTCTCTTTCACCTTCATGGTTCACTTGCGAGTTGCTGATATGTATGAAAGGATTGATCTGTAAACAACTTCAAAAGGTGATCGATCTGTGGTGTAACTTGGTGATTAATTATAAACTTTAAATCTCAATCCTTCAAAGTCTTACCTAACAAACTTCAAAATGGGGGGGTGAGGGTGAGGTTGTTTACTCGGTTTGGAGGTTGGTTACTCAATTTGGCTACATGTTTGTGGATGACAAGTGGTACATTTAGTGCAAAGCATCCTCCAAAGAGTTCTTCAAAGTAACTAAAAAATTGGAATCACAGTTTGACACAATGGCCTTAGAAACCTCGAGTAGACGAAAATTCTCCTTGAAATATAGCTTAGCTATGTGAGAAGTATCATTCATCTTATAATGCAAATTTACACGTTCCATTCTTTGACATTGATCAACTACTACCATGATGGCATCTTTCTTCTTCTAAGTTCTTAGGAGTGCCATAATAGAATTTGTACTTACATCCTCCCAAGGCTGCATTGGAATTCAAAGTAGAGTATAAAGCCCTTGGTGGAAATAACTCTTCGCCTTTTGACATGTTGATCATTTGGAAATGATTGCATATACATCCAAACTCCTCTTTGGTCAATAAGCTATCCTTGAAGGGCTTCAAGAGTTTCATTGATTTCGAAGTGGCCTGTCAATCCTCCACCATGTGCTTCTCAAATCAGTAGCTCTCTGAAGGAACTCTTTGGTGCATAGAACCTATTTCCCTTAAAGAGAAACCATCCTTTATCTAAGTGTCATGAACTCCAAGTTTGCAGTTTTTGATGATGAGTGAGAACTTTGAATCTTCAACATAGAGTTGTTTCATCAAGTTGAAGCGAAAGATCTTAGAATCTAGAACATTGAGTATTAAACACCTTCTTGATAGGGCAATCTACTACAACATTGGTCTTGCTATGTTTGTTTTTCAAGAAAAAGGAAGAGGGAATGAAGGAACTCCACCAATTTAGCGTTATCAATTAAGAAATTTGTTTTCTGGGATAAATGTATGATTAGGGTGTTTTGGAAATGGTTAGTAGAAGGGTTTTAATGGACGTGTAAGTGGTAATGAAGTTAGGAGAGAAGCTCACAACCAAGGTTTTACGAAACACAATACTAGCCAAGGATAAGGAACTAAAAGGTCACCACCGAAGCATAAAAGGAACACACCACTAGCCAACTATAAAATACTCCTAGTCTACCATCATAGGATTTGGATAAAGAACCGAATAAAGAATTCACTTACTTGAGGAAAATATTGTGTATATTCAAAATGCAAGTTTGGTCTGTTCGTACAAATGAGATTGCACCTTTACTTATGGAGGCACTCTACTAAGCAAAAAAAATGACTCTTAGAATTCTATAAAACCATAATGACTCTTGGATCAATCACATAATTATGACTCTAGAAACTAGCAATACACTTAAGACTCATAAAACTAGAACTTGAAAATGACAATAAAACTAGTATGCATAATAAGTAAGACTTGAACCTCCAAATTTGTCCAATAGTCTTGGAAGCTGAATAACCACCTTGGAAGATCGATAGACATCCAAGAGAATCGACCAGCGGTTACTTGGTAGTAGATCATCAGTCTTGAAATTAACCACTAGCCTTGTGAATCGACATTTAACTCTTGTTGGATTGATATCTTCAACCTTAGACCTGCCGAATTTGGTTGAAATACACATTTGCTTGCATGAGTAAATTGGGTTGGATCAATCGATGAAACTTGAGTTGGGCTCGAAAGTTGTTCCATAGAGCCTAATGCTCCCACATCCATTCAAGGTAGTCTATGGCAACTCACAACCTCGTATTGGGATCACTATTATTGCAACCTCTATCCGATGAAATATGTTTGAAAATATAAAATTGTACATTTAAACTAATTAGCCTTCTTAAAATGGGTATTTTTGTTTTTGTTTCAGTTTCCAAGATGTCTCAAAAAGTGATTTTCTTTTCCTTTTCCAATTACTTATTTTAGTACCCTGGACACTTTTTAAAAGAAATCCTATTTTGAAAATGCAAAATTGTATATTTAAAATAATTAGCTTTTTTTTTTTGTCAAAAGACATTTCCATTCATTTGCCAAAACGATACATGCTAGAAAATCTCAAAAGTCACAATAATAAGGCAAGTCCATAAAGCTCAAAACAAATTAAAAACCAGAAATCAAAGCATATCATTAAAGCATGGTTGGTAGAGTTAATTAGAGGCTTGTTTTTCAAGAACAGATTTATGACTGAATACAAGAGAAAGGATTGACTGCCGATCATTAAATTCCACAGCATAATTAGTGATAAGCACATGTGGAGAACCCCATCTATAGTTATGAATTGGTCTTTTGGCAGCATGCACTTAGGTTCAGTGTCCTCAACACCATCACCGTACGAAGATAAAGCTAATTATCCTTCTTAAAATGGGTACTTTTTCCAGTTTTCAAACTGTCTCAAAAAGTGATTTTTTTTTTCCTTTTCCAACTACTTATTTGATTACCTCAGATACTTTTTAACAAAACTCCAAAGAACAATATCTAAGACAAACATTTATTTACTTGGTTGGGAATTTCAAAACTTGGAAAAAGCATTGCTGCCTTAATCTTTAGAAAGTAAAAAAAAAAAAAATCAGTTTCGCATTTTGATTAAATGTTATTCTGATACTACTTGGCACACCATTTCCAATTCCTTAGAACAAATTGTACAGTGATGAGAGACTTTGTCGACACAAAATATTATCTATATGACAAAACAATGGTGGGACTCTGACACCCCCACATATGGTCACTACACGACAATGAAGTAATTAGATGATTTTTTTGGGGGGGTGGTGGGGGGGAGAGAGACACACACACAAAAACATATGTAGGCTCAGCACTCACGCTCTTGTTTTTGCTGAAAACTCGTTTTGGCACTTGTTCGTATAATCTGGTTTACAAAAGTATTAGGCTTTTGTCCTGATGTGATCATATAATGGAACTTATGCTAAGCAAGGGGGTGTCATTTTCTCAGATGAATTAAATTCCTTTAGGCCATGATTTGAGGGTGAAGAAGGAAACCTGAGGTGCACGTCAATTTGATGGAGATGACAGGCAACCAATCTCTCCTGGGTCCACCCAGAAGATACTCCCCCTCGAAGAAAACCTGTTTCGGTTCCCATTAAATGAACAACAGTCCTGTACCTAAGACGGTCGTCACCAACAATCCTTACCCGATGGGGGCATGATAGTGCTCGCACTGTTGAGCTTTGGTGCCATTCACTGAATAATAATCACGAGCCGGCGATTCATTAGGACTTTAGATATCGACCATAACAAAAATAAAAAATTAGGACTTTAGATGGGCCGAACGATGGAAGCGTTGTGCTACTACACATGACATTGAGAAGGAAAAATAATCTTTCCAGGTGTTCTACGGACAGTCTCATCATAAACTATGGTCTGTATCAAACTAATGTACTAAGACATGAATAGTTACTTCGTGAAGCCTGCAATCAGTTGACAAGGCGGCCCTTCGAGCCAATTAAACTTTACCTAGATCGATCACGGAAAGTTGGTTGCCCAATCTTAATTGAGACGTCGAGGACCCGACAGTCACTAGATGTAAGAAAACTATGATGCAAAACCGTCAGACAAAACATTTAGCGCCGATAAAAAGCTAAAGTCCTAATTGCTTTCAGCTCCGAACATGATTAGATAGATTGACACTCACACGGAGACTAGTGCAAATGCGATGTTTTTGAACATCCACGCATTAGTTCCTGTAGCTATATTGAGGTTTTTGTAAGATAGTAAGAGACCAACAACAGTACTGCTTGCCCGTCCACCGAGATATCATTAGTCATTTGACGCCTTGACCTTGTTTAGTCGCACACTGCAAAGCCGCAGATATTGATTTTTCTTACGGATTAATTTCAAGCTTTTTGAGGCTTTTTGAGACCGACGTTACACTTCACAAAATAGATAGCAAACAATTATAAGTGACAACAAAACTCTTATAACTTGCACAGACTTGCTAGAACTGTTCGAAAATCATGAAAACATTTTCCGCATCCTGAAATGTGTTACACCCTCTTGCAGTTAGAATCATTTATGAACTTGCCTCTTTTATTTTTGCGACGTGATCCCTTGAACAATCTAAAATCGTGTGGTACATATGTTTATACTTGACGAATTCGATTTGGCGTGACACTGTCGGTAAATTTGGTAGCAAAATTCACATACGAGCTCTTTATTTGTGCATAAAACATTCGAGAATGATTTTCTGGTGATGGAACCTTAGAAAACAATATATTAAGGGAATCACTGTACAAACGCACATACTATAGAGAATTATCACACAACAATGAAGGTACAGCAGAGACTTCGTAAATGAGGCGAAATATACATGGTGTTTTTGCACGATTTAACCTTCACTATACGATATTTTATGAAGGTAAATTAAATAGATTTTGTTGACTAAAATTAGACATTGATGGTTAATAAAAAAACCTAACACACATAATTGATTGAGGGAAACATTGATAATTGGACTTTGTTTATTTCATGAAAAATGAATGATTTGAAATATATTTTTCCTAAAAATAATTGCTTGTACCACTTAATTAATTAATAATTTTTTTTTCATAACCAACAATAATTTATATCTAACCATTTTAGTGAACAATGAAAATATTTTTCATTCATTCATTTTTATTAGAAATAGAGGTAATCATCTTTGAGAAAATATATTTCAAATCACTCATTTTCTGTGAAACAAACGCATCCTAAATTCTATATGCTATTCTAAGTATTGAGATGGGAATATGAGCTTTTAAGGAGTACCATTAAAGGGGAACCATTTAATGGCCAACAAATTATATCATTCTTGGATCAACAACTTTTACATAATGAAAATATGGCATATAATGAGACACTTGACGCACTTTGTTGTAGTGATGCATCATTGACTATGTTTAAAAATGTTGTGTAACAAAGGGTTCCTCAATCATGCGGTCTAGTGATAACATGACTCTTGATCTATGCTGTCATCCTAATCAATGGATGACTATACAGATATATGATGTTTTGACATAGCAAGTGGCTACTTCTTTCTCCGGTGAAGATTCTTTATCCCGAAAGTATTTCAATAAGGTCTCAACTAACCCTAAGATGTCAACGTACATCAATAAAGTATCTATCAACTGATATGTGTTGAGAAAACTATGTGATCAATAGCATGTAGATGATTTACGTCCATCGTCTCTTCACATTGGAAGACTAAAGTGTTGAAACATCGAACTATAATTCTATCAATGAAGTGCAGTGTGCACAGTCCCTCTCATAGTTCTTTTTCTCATGAGAGAATAAAAGGTTTATCAATTAGCACTTATTATCTTACCTTTCTCCAATAGAATGCCCGAAGACTATATTTTCATCCCATCTTTAAAGTCTTGAAAAAATTTTAGACTACAGCAATGGCATCCATATAATAACGGAATCAATGTACTGTATCCAAGGGTTAAATTTTATAATCGTCATTATTTTCTAAGCCATTTTAGTCGAACTATTGCTTTCTGCAACGATCGTATGAATAAGCAGTCTGAGAAAATGTACTATTAAAGTTCTGCACTGCGATGCTATATCCTGGAGCACTTCGGACTGTATTACAAAAGATTGTCGCCATTCATCTTTTGTCTTTTACCAATCATTTCCTCACTTTTGTATCCCCTTGTGCTCTTGTTTTCTTAATTTTTCTTCTTCTTTTCTTTCTGAGACTTTCATCGTAATCATGGCTCAAAAAATATGACATGAACGTGCAGCTTGTCGGACCAGTTCTAGGCCAATAATGTCCTTCTCCGCACTTTATTCCGTTCTCCGTTTGCTTTTTCATTGCATTCAGGTGGATTCGGTCCTTTCATTTCCTGTGAGCAGTAGACGTCCAGATGCCGATCCATGGTCGTCTGAAATTTTATTTTGGTCATTAGACGTACTCACTTTCTGGATGATTTCACTCAGGTTCTGTATGATTCTTAATGGTACTCTCTTGCTACCAATCGATAGATAAAGTCCAAGAATCATGTCCCTGTCATTTCCTTTCTTTTCCGTTTAAGGGAAACGGGATCTCAATTAATCTAACTGTTATAGAAAAAATGGTGGTTTCCACTTTCTCTTTTATTTTTGGATCAAGTAATAGGATTTTCACGACCGTAGAATAATGGAGGGGATGTCTGATTGTAGATTTATTGTGGGTTTCCTATATTTGAAGTATTCACATGTTATCCCCACCGCTAGATACCCACCTCTTATGTAAATTCTTTGTTGGATCGGTGTGAATCTCTCTCTCTCTCTCTCTCTCTCTCTCTCTCTCTCTCTCTCTCTCTCTCTCTCTCTCTCTCTCTGTCTCTGTCTCTGGTCGACCTTAATTAGAGGCCGATTTAAGATCCATGACGGTCTACAATCTCGATTCTAAGTGCTGGGGCGCAGAGAGAGAGAGAGAGAGAGAGAGAGTAAAATAAGGAGTTAAGAGTTTGTGAACTAGAGTTCTTATTTGAAATTTGGTGGATGAGGTTAAGAAGAGTGGTAGGGGCAATACTGAAAGGAAATGAAAATTTGATGAATAAACTCCTACATGAACCGATACAGTCGGAAGCTCAACAGCAAAACTGAACCCATTAGAGTTAAACGGCTGATTTTCAAAATAGAGAATACAAATGAAACTGGGGCAAGAAAGTGGAAAAAGTTCTTTACGATAAGGGTGGTAGAAGGACAAAAAGCTTGAAGATGTGTGCAAGTCACAAGACCAAGAGGTTCATCAGAAACTCCTAACCGGTAGACCACCAATACATAAGAGAAAAAACATGATTTCAATCGTTCATGTTTAGAGATAGAAATTGCTTTAATTAGGTGATGATAAGAAAACATTGATAGCCCTGAGAGAGATGCTCACGAATCATGTTACCCATTTGATGGTTGGAAAACACAGAGTTTCCCTTTCTGGCAAAATTAATTAAGCACAAAAGCAAGCACGTGATGCCTTGACTTGTAGAAAAAAAGGAAATCTATGACTAGCCTAACCTATCGATGTTTGGCGATATTGTTCTGTCAAGACAAGGGTTGCGAGATTAGTTTACGTATTAATGACGCTGTTCATGCTACCCTAATTTGCTTTCCAGCATATAATATGTATATTATATATATACCAATATTTATTCTTGTTCATGCTTGATACAAGAAAAGATCCTTTTTGTCTCCTCCATTTTTTTGGGGTCCATTCATATACTTTGGCTAACCACCGAAACTTTCTACAACTCTACCTTTTTTAGGCTTTAGGGTTTCTCTTTTTCTCTTTATCATGCACTATTCACGCCTTTTGAGCGGTTGCGCTTTTTTGAAATTTTTAGCCCGACCCCTTTTGGCAGACTGCGACGAGTGAGATTAGCCTTCCTTGTGGATCATGTTTCTATATCTTTAGTTATTTTCAAATGCAAATCCTTTCTCTTATGATCTAGTGGAAACATAATAAATTCATGTCTAGCCAGGACAAATTGAGGAGAGTTGCGCACTCTTTATCGAGAAGCGGTTGTTGCGAAAACGAATTACAAAAAGGATAAGGCTTGGTAGTTGAGTTAAGTTTACCAAATTAAGTGAGATGAACCGTCCGCGTAATCGTGGTATCTTACCCTTAACATGTCTTATCATATTCAAAAAATATCTTAGATTTAATAATACATAAAAGGGAAGAATGGGTCCAACTTAAAAGGGAAAGTTCTCTTCTATCAAGGTCATTTTTTGAATTAGGCAAAACCATATAATTTTTTCATTGTTGCTGTCATCGTCAACATCGTAACTTCTTTTACAATCAAAGAGTCTTCTCGTTGGTGATGTAGAAGTTTTGGACTGCCAACTCACAATAATGATTCTTTGAGAGATCAATTATGCATCCACTAACTACACCTAAATCTCGATGTGATTCCAGTGACACTCGATGCTTTTCTTTAGAAGCGTCATGCAAACGCTCACTTAATAGTCAGATTTAGTATGACACCTAAATCTAACCAAGATTTGCGCATGGAGCGGCAAAGATTTAATCACAATATCTAAGTTTTGATGTTTTTTTGTGGTTGCAAATAACCATTGTACCCTAACCAACAATCTTGACTCTATCACCACCTCTTTGCTCTCCTTTCCCGCTAATTTCTCCTAGACTAGAGATCTAATTAGTCCTTTTCATGGTTGCGTATCAGATGATGAAGTTCCAGATTGTTCTTAACTCTCCGGCAGTTAGCTCGAGCAGAGAAACTGAGCACATACATTAGGCATATATGGCCTGTTAAGGGCCATTAATGACCATACAAACTTGTTAAATGCAATGAAAATCCATCTTGCAAAAGTAGCAGCTAGAAAGATATCAATGATTAGGAGCATATGTTCGCTGTTAGGTAACATCCAGAGCATGCACGCTTATAATGATAACTTGTCTTTAAAGGCTCCTGTAGTTACATGATTACTCCTTCTAGCAGGTGCGAATCGTTTTGAAGTTAATCAAGCCCTCATTTCCCCTGGGTAGATCTAGAAACACCAGTTGATAACCACCCAGCATTTCATCCAGATACCTGAAGTCGAATGTCATTGCTGTTTGCTGTTTCTTTTATGCACTTTTAGCAGCTACGGAAACAAAGCTAGACTCCTGAAAAATGGGAACTAAGAACTACGGTTTCTTTCTTTGGCTAGATTAATTACATGTTATTAAACTATAGTCATTTTCTGCTAAATCCAAGAAAAAAGATACATGATAATCTCCCTCCCTCCCTCTCTCTCCCTCCCTCTCTCTCTCTCTCTCTCTTTCACACACACGCACACACGCACACACGCACAGATATTGGGATTATTTTCGAAATACTTCACCTATTCGCTGTCTAAATATTAAGGATTAGCGAGATAAGATTAACAGCTTTAAGATACTTCAAACATTTATTTTACATAAGTCAGCTAATACAGATAGTCTTACTTTTAGTAATTAATTGTCTAAACCAATGATTATGGAGGTGAATTCTGGAAAAAGAATATCACTTACACAACCGGTATGTCACAGAGAAACCCGAAAACAGATAAAAAGCGGAAGGCCTTAAGGTATATTAAGCGATCTGGATCTTGTATGCAAGAGGCAATAAAAACCCTGGAAGCATACTCGCTGGATGAGCTTCAGAAGTCTAAAACGCAAAGCTCCAAAACATTAGATCGGAATCGTAATACATGATTCATTGTGGGTAGGCAAAGCAGATGTCACTCATATCACTGAGGCTAGTGACATGAGAAGTTTTGGCAAGATGCGCGACACTGTACAGAAAGACCTTGCCGACTCAACAGGAAGGTCACTTTCAAAGGGGGGGCGTTTCAGTGCTTTTGCTTTCACCAAGAAATGGGGTTCCCCATTTTCATGTCCTTTAGAGAGAGAGAGAGAGAGAGAGAGAGAGAGAGAGAGAGAGAGAGAGAGAGAGAGAGAGAGTGCAATATACAAAGCTGGTAATCAAGCAAGCTGGTAATCAAGCTTGGGTTTGAGAGAGAGAACCGCACTTGCCCCACAAATCCTTTCATTTTCTTCCAACTTTTAATTGACAATGAAGTGCCATTTGCATACCAAACAAGACACCTTCCCTTTTGAATGATTGGATTGAACAAGGATTATGGTGTGATTCCAATTTTCCTGACACTATTTGTTTCTTCTGATGAATGATGATGATGTTGATGGTGATCAAATTCCACAAGGCCGGTCGACCCCTACTGGTGCCCCCTCCTTCCCTTGCCACATTCTTAGATGCTTTGATTATTGGTTGTACCTTCATCCATTATCATGTGCTTAAATTATTGTTCCTTTGCAAGTGCAAATCCAACCCCCACAGAGTGAGAGAGACACGTGGAGTCATGACAACAATTGTTGTGAATACATGTACTAGGGTGCCGCAACTAACGTAGAAACGTGAACAAACGAAACGATTTGAGTATAAAGTAAATTGCAAAAATAGGACCTGAACTTGACAGATACACATAGTATGATGGGTTGCCTACTTAAGGGAGAGTGATTGATGAGATGGTTTCACTATAATTAGGGATGAGCAATTGAATCGGTTCACCTTAAAATTGAATTGAACCGGCCTTACCCACCAAGTTCGTTGCTTGCGCAAAAAATTCAGGACCCATCCTTGACTAATTCGATTCCCAGTGCCACACCGATAAAGTTAAAAAATGGCTAGGATGTCTCCATTACTCATGAGAGTGATAGAGACCATTATCTTAACACTTCTCTTTTCAATATTTTTTTATATGCGTATCATCAATGGCCTTAAGTCTACCATCGAACTTCTTCGATTTTATTCTTTCATGTGTGATGAGTGTACTTTTATGAAGATTCCGTTGATTAGAGAATTTGAAGTAGAGATCGGGCACCTAAGCAAGATTTTCGTAACTAGCAAATTTATTCATTCAAATTGCACGTATTGTGCTTTATGTTAAGTTCATCTCCACTGAAAAGTACACTTTTGTGTTTGTCGATCATGGAAAAAGAGTTAGAAACTATGATATAGCAAATGGTTTTCTCACCTGTGCATTTCTTTTCGTCACGAATCTCCAAGGATTTTTTTAGAAAAAAAAAAAGAATTTATTTCATAAGTAATTATGATTTAGAAAAGCAATATTTCAGATAAATTAGATGTGTAAATGATTCTCACATTTCATGTATTTTAAAAGTTTATCTAAGATGTGTCTGTTTTAATGGATATCAACGATTTAGGAAAACATTTTCTTAAAATGTTTGTTTGTATTACTTAGAAATTTTAGTCAATGAAAAATATTTTTGTTGTCAACAAGAATCAAAGCATAAACATTTTCATGATAAAAATAGTTTTCATTAGTTAATTCATTTTTGTAATCGACAAGTGATATTTTAAGGAAAAGCGTTGATTTTTTGTGGAAAAAATGCATTCGAAACGTTATGATTCTAAGAAATAGGGACTTCAATTATGACTTACAAGAAATGCACAAAATCACATCAATATTCTGTAATGACTATGTAACTTCTACACGACCTTATCAAAGTTGTAACTTGATGTGACCACACTCTCGAGTCTTGGGGTAGTTAATTCTTATCCTTGCTCAACCGTATCTATATGTCATTTTTAAGCTCGTATCCTGTTACTAAACGAGGCCCTAATTATTCTTATTTTTTTATTTTTTTGATTATTAAGATATCAAAATCTATTAATGAGTTGTATTTACTACAATATTCATTAGCTACTGAAAAGATAAAAATCCAATATGAAATGACGTTTGAATGAAACCAAATACATCGTTCTAATTCCAAACTGTATGGAGAATTGTGCTTTCTCCACAGTTTTTTCCTTCATAACTCGAAAAGGCACGAAGATATCAATAAACTGATCTCACTTGCAGTATTGAAGATTCACAAAAATCCTGTCCATAGGAACTAAAACTTAATTAGTTTATGGGTCAAACTAAAATTATATATATTCCAAAAGGCCCGTGCTATTAACGGGTTTCAATTGCTAGTTAAGGAATACGAATCGTGAAACATTAGTGGGTAAACTAATTGGGCCCGATAGCACAAAAATTAGAATAACCCAATGATGAAGGCCCATTTACTTTTGAAATCACGGATTACATCTTTTTTTAATCAACCTGGAGATTGCTAAGCCAAAAGGCTGCTCTACTGCCTGACATGTAACCTTACTCGATGAAGCTTCTAATCTTTGTGAAAGAAAAGTATACTCTCGTTGTTTGACGGAAAATATTTTTCGAGAAACTATTTTAATTTTCGACATTTGGTTCCGTAAGAAAAATGAGTCAATTGAAACTGTTTTCTTAACCATCGGAAAACCTATGTTTAAATTAAAAAAAATGATTTCCTCTTTCAAAAATCGAAAAACAATTTCCAACCATTTGAACTCAAAACTTTATATCTGGGCATGGAAACCCAATGCTGGTTCCTAAGTCTTTAGCGTTGAGGAAGTCTTCAACACCCAAGCTTGGGTCCATTAAGGCCAATCTTGTGTCCAGGCTTGGTGCTCTAGTGCCCATACTAAAATTCATCAAGGTTGGGCCTAAAGCCTTGGTGCTTGTGTCCAATGCCCTGACACCTGAGCTCGGGTCTATAAATGCCGTGTGTGGGTCCTAAGTGAACCCAAGTTGTGCACGAATTCTTAGCGCTCAGGCTCAAGTCCTTAATTAATGAAACATTTGTTCTTATAATTTTTTTAAATGAATTTTGAATTATTTTTAGTCTTTTTTCTTATCTTTCTTTTTCTTTTTCCTTCTTCCTTTGCCAATGGCCAGTCACAACAATAGTTGGCAACTAACCATAGGCGTGGTATGAACTCACTCAATGCCGACAAGGTTTGAGCTTCCCAAATTTCAGCGAGCCGAGTTGAGCCAAGCTAAATCTAGCCAACCTCGGGCACAGCTCCACCTTACTAGATTTAGCAAGCTCGAGGCCTCATAAAAGGTGAGCAAGTCGTGGCGAGCTTGAGGATGCGGTGGTGAACTTGAGGCCTTGTGAGTTGGCTTGCCACCCTCTAACAAGGCACAAGCTAGTGTGGCCTTAGAAACTTGAGTCTCATGCCCGGCATCATAAACTCGAGTCTCAAGCCCGGCCTCGATGGATGCGCAGAAAATGTTTTCAACAAAATAAATTGGTTCGCACTATTTCCACCATCTTATTGACAACCGACACCCCATTTCACATTAAGTTGACTATATCATCCCTCGAAAGTCCCACTCTTGACTTCATATCATTTCTTGACTTTTTTACCTTTTTTCTCTTATTTCAATTTTACTAGAAATGAATTACTCGTACTCTTCTCAAACAACATTTATTAAGGTTGAATATGAGGCCTACTCTTGACTTAAGATTATTGCTTTCTTTCTTTTCTTCTTTTTTGATTTTTTTTCCTTTTATTTCTTAAAAAAAAATTGTGTACCTCTTTTATTATATAAAATAAAAATGTTTGTATGACATCCAGATTTTTGGCTTGGCGGGTCCCGAATGTTTAATAGTCCATGCCACGTCATTCAACTTGTCATCAGACCGCACCAATTGCACCACCACGAAGACTTTCCACCTTCTCTCATTTCCATCATTAGTGAGCCACCTTGACATCGCGTCATCACCCGATCGCCACGATCGTGCCACGCTAGTTTGCCAAATAAGCGCCGCCACCTGGCCAGCCCCTACCGGGTACGCCGTCGCCCCCAGGCCGAGCCACCGCCGAGCCAACGACCAAGGACACCTCCGTCCACAAAAAGGACAAGCTGTCCGTTCCTTCTGAAGACAGCAGAGCTGCAATTGCCTTCACCAGCGACGCCCATCTGCACAAGGAGAAGTCAGCTCCAACCGCACCGCCTGAAGACCCAAAAGAAGCCGCTGCACTCCTTCCTCCTGTATTCCTTCGGCAGATTACCTCTCCTCACCCCGTTCCTCCCTTTTCACTCCATTTCCATCAGTGTTACCTACAGAACCTAGTGAACGAGCCACTGTTCACCTCAGCTCAAGGTTGCCGGCAATTTTCCTCTCAAGTCAGCGGTTGCATCGCTGTCGCCAGCCAAGCCGTCGTTCTGCAGAGATGCAACTGCCGTCCTCTAGGACTTAAGGCAAGTGGATATCCCCTGATTTATCCTATATCGACCGATTGTCATGTGGCGAGAAGAGTTCCCTTAGAAATCTTTTGAACCTCTGATTCCAAAGACATTAGCAGCTAGTCGCAAGTTTCAGACAAAGTTATATAGTTAGAATGTTTAAAAATTTAGACGTTGGGTTTATATATGTGTCATGGGAAGGTTATATGTTGAATCTTCATACATACCTGGACTGAAAGTACCGAGAGTTGAACCAAACTAGGAAAAGATTGTCCAAGTCAGGTTCGGTTTTAGCCTGATCCTAGTTTTTGTTAATTTTGTACCGATTTGTGTGTTGTGAATTTCATGGGGCATTCTTCACGAAAGTTGTCCCTTATTAGCTGCTCTAGAACATAATTCAATTTCAGATTTTTTGGACTTCATGTGCTAAAAATATATTTGAAATATTATTGAATAAGCAAACTGTTTTTACCGTTACTGGACCGGCCCCTCTACGTTTACTAATTTCCACAGAATTTTCGGTCAAGAAATTTAACAAGCGTTCATGAAAGTTGTAGAATACATCCTAAACTACCACATATACAATTTCAAGAATTTTTCGAAGTTGTTATCTTGGCGAAACGCTGTCCTTTCTAATTCTGTAGTCCACCGGAATACCCTATGATTTCAGGCGGTTTTCAAAAAATCATGTAGGGTTGTGTGAACCAAATTTGACTTCGATTCCTTCACTGAAAGTGTTCGTCTGTATCTTATTTATCTGGATCTTATCTATCTTATATTAAAGTTTCGTAATTTGTGAAACCCGCGTACCTAGAGAATCTAATATAGACACAGGTGAATATATAATAGTCTAGGGGATAAGAAAAAATGACTGAGGATTCATTATATTCACACTTGAGTTCCTTGATAGTAGTAATGTCAACGTTCTTTTAAATTGAGTTTTGAAATTGCTGCATCATGGTATGAATGTATAATTGGGAATGCCGTTAGTCATGGGGACAATAATGCCCCAGGTTATAGTAGGGATGCCTGGAGGGATAATTGAGTTTCTACAGATGCTTGTGGGGTGTAACCCGATTTCTCCAAATGTCCTCGCGATGCTAGATGGGTGCGAGATGCCCGAGGGGTAATGGGATTCCTTGAACGATGATGGCAGCATGAATTAATATTGAATATAGTCTTAGTGAATTAAGCTACAGATTACCTGTGGGGAAAGCTACTGCCTTTGATCTATCATGTTAATTTAACAAGGTTTTCAGGTAAGTTGATGTGAAAATGGTTTAATTGAGGCTTTCCTTGGCAATACAGTGATTTATTTATGTAGTAGAGACCCATGAACTCTACTTGTTGGGTTTAGTCTCATTGGTTGTTGACTCTATCTTTTTAGATTAATAGAAATGTCGGCTCCACAATGCCTCCCCACAATGCCTCCCATACGATTCATTATGGAGTTCCAATTGACTTTACTTGGCATGAGAACAGGTTCATAAACCTTAATTTCTCAAATACAGTTTTTACTCGGATCATGTCATGTTTGACAGTGGACATAAGGGCTTTGGTGGAAGCTGTATTCCTTGGGTTCGTTGGGTTGTACGCTTGCATCGATGGGCGTATAGTGGGTTCCCTCCCACTATATGATGACAACGATGGACTAGGGAATGGAGGCAGGCGGGTGGAAGGATTTTTGGGACGTGGATGAATTTTGAAGGAGTCGGAGACAAGGGTTGGGTGGCTATGTGTATAGTAGGTTGGGATGGGATGATTGATGTGTAGCCGGGTGTCATCAGTAACACTGACCCTGTTGATTGCCCTAGTATACCAAACCCGTCACTTGATAAGTATATAGAAATATGAAATGAAATGAAATTGCCCTGATTGTAAAAGTCTGAGTGTATTTCTAGGTTACTTTATTAGTCAATTAAGCTTTTGCATGCTTAAGAAAATGCGAAATGGATAAGATAACTATGCTAGTAGTTTTACGTTAGTTGTGACATGCTAGGGCGTCACAATTTGGTAGATTAATATCTAATTATTGCGTTAATGAGTTGTATATTTCTTTTCTTAGTATGATTTAGGGTGCGTTTGGGAAGACTTTTGGTGAAAGTCCTTGAGAAAATGTAAAGGCTTGAGTTAAAGGAGTTTTTCAAAATGCAAATTGTGTTTGGTAAATTATACTTGTGAAGTCCATTGTGAAGTATCTTTGAGTAAAATAATGTTTGGATAAATTACATTTGCAAAAAAGCTTTTGTTATTAAAAAAAGGGAAAAAATGAGAGTTTGCCGGCCAAGGGCTTCGTCGGTTGGTAGGCGGTTCGGCGAGGGGGAGGCAGAGCGGTGAAGGGTAGGCTGTCCGGTGAGGGGGAGGTAGCGCGGTGAAGGGCAGCGTTCGGCTAAGGTTGCACACGGCACGACGAGGGTCACGGCGACCGAGATCTTGCGATCTGGGTCGCTGCGACTAGATCGCGAGATCCCGGTTGTTGTGACCCTCGCCGAGCCGTCGTGTGACCCACTGTGCTGCGGAGGTCATCGGCGCTCGCGATTTGGTCGTCGCGACCCAGATCTGTGCATAATCTAGGTCGCCGGCATCCTCCGCGCGGCGACCCTCGTTAGAGGGTCATGGGAACTTAGCCGGACCACCTGTCCTTTGCTGCACCGCCTGCCCTTTGCCGGACTGCCTAACCTTCGCCGGCGACCGCGCATAGATACTAGCCGTGTTCTCAGTAGAGAGAAGGGAAGGATGAAGATGATGAACAGTTGTTGGGGTAACGGCGGAAAAACGAAAAATTAACGAGGATAATTTTGGAACAAAAATTTCGTTGACTTCAAAGCCAGCATGCCGAGAATGCCCAAGGCAGCCCCCGACCTACCTTGGGCTTTCAGCCTTAGGAAAGCTTGCCTTTAGCAAAGGCAAGTAAAAAAAAGATTGCCAAACACTAAATATTTGGCCCAAAGGCCTTTAGGCCCCTAAAGACCCTTGGGAAAGTTGTTCCCAAACAGAGCCTTAGTATACATTTCGTTTAATTATAACTTTAGTATGTGTCATTATGTTGTAATTTGTGTATTTTAACTATTCAATTTGCATTTTATTCAGTGAATATAATAGTCAAATTTTTAATTATTTATTATACGATGCATTGAATATTTTGAGTGATGTCAATCCATTCTTTTTTTTTTTTTTTTTTTTTTTTGGAACAGGAGGAACCAGCTTGCACTGCCGTAAACCCCCTGGTGACGCTAGCAGGGAAACCACCACCCTGACGTCACGCTTAAGTCACCATGCAGTCGCTTCAGCCTCCCTGCTTCGCAGGGGCTTCGAACCTTGGCCTCCACCGGGGAGGGCCAAGGCTCTACCATCCACGCCACCTCAGTCGGTGGTTCCATTCTTTTGTTTATAGAAACATACTTCAAAAGAACAGTTAATTAAATGAGATCCGGTCTTTCTTCTTGAACGTTAAATAGAAATACTATGTTGATCACAGTAATTACCTTCATTACTGCAACCAAGAAGAAAATATTTATCTCTCTTTGACCTTTGTATATAGACAATATATTATTGAGCAAGAAACATTACTTGAAGGACGGCAAAAGATTGCTTCAAGTGTCACAAGTTGGCACAAAGGGATACTTAGTGTCAAAACTTACGAAAGTGACAGTTAAGTGCCAAAATCGGAAAGAAATGGATCACTTAAGTGTCCGGCCAAAACACTGACGAGTCAATATTTCGGGGAAGTGAGTGCAAAATGACGTCGTTTTACACGTTGACGTGGTTAGATAATGCAAAAACGACGTCGTTTTGTTGTTGACGTAGTAAAAAATTTAATATAAAATTAATTAAATTAAATTTAAAACTAAATTTATTTAAAACATTTAAAATAAAAATACAAATATTAAAAATAATTAAAAAATTAGAAAAGGGGGAGGTGGCTGAGGGCTGAGAAAGCATTTAAGTGATCCATTTTTCTCCGATTTTGACACTTAAGTATCATTTTCGTAAGTTTTGGTACTTAAGTGTCCCTTTATGCCAACTTATCGTGCTCTAGGGGTCTACGCATCCTTGAAGGACTGTTTTGTGTTAGAAAATTACCTATTAAAGTTTCAAATAAACCCGTTGACATGATTAATTGTTGTTCTCTATTTATATTTTCATCATCAACAAATACATTTAAGCAAAAAATAAAATTGTCTTCCATAATAACTGTGTTACAAAAAATAATATAATGAAAAATGAGTAAATTGTGTATTTTGCATACATTAACCATAATATTGAAGTAAAAAAATTCACGATCGTGAGGATAATATAGGAAAATAAAATAAACAATTTGCATATGGAATTACCATTTCTTTAATATGATATATGATAAATGCTTGCTCATATTACAACAACGAAGAATAAATTTAGAAGAAGAAAAACATGAATGTAATGGGTGTGAGAGCAATGACTAGGTAAAAAAAAAAAGGTATTTGAAAGGGATGTTGGTAGTTCTGTCTTTTAGTAAAATTGAAACAAAATAAAAAAAAAAAAAAAGGGTAAAAAATAATCTTAAGTCAAGAATGAGATCCGCAAAAAATAATATAATCAATTTAACGTAAAAATGAGTATTAGGAATCAAAAAGCGAGTGAATAAACGAGTGTGGAAGAAGTAACTAAGTGAAAAAAAAAAAGTTATTTGAAAGGGATTTTGAAAGGGATGTTGATAGTTTTGTCTTTTAATAAAATTGAAATAAAAGAAAACCAAAAAAAAAAAGTAAAAAAATCTTAAGTCAGGAGTGAGATCTGAAAAAAAAAAAAAATAGTAAATTTAATGCGAAAACGGGTGTCAAGAATTGAAAATCGAAAAGCGAGTGAAAATAACGCCAGTCAATAAGCGGAGCTTTACTTTGTCAAAAATAAATAAATAAATAAACGGAGCTTTACATCCCGTCACTTCACCAGTCCATTTCACGACTAGTTATAGCGTGTGCCTGCCGTGAAGAGGAGGGCGTCGTGCCACATTAATCTAAGCGTGCTTTTGCGCCCCGATCAGTCCGCAGTCCACCACACATGACATCGCAAAGAAGCCTTCCCCAGAAACGAAACGCAGCTGATCCCACAATCCATTAATCTATTTCCGTATTCTATTTGGCCCAACCACTCTTGGCGGCACCAGTTATTAACTAAACATTTGTCTGAGTAATTAACTGCCCAAGTTGAGCTCCCTGACGATATGCAATCGACTCACGCCCGCTTCGAAGCACGCGTGACAATATCGCACGAACCCACGCGCGATCCCACGTTCCCCCACGACGTCCTACAGCGCGCACTTCATTGACCTAAATCTGGTCGCGACAACTACGTTAGTTATTGAAAATCGTGCCTGTCCAATGATTCCCGCGATCGCTTCTTTCCGACCAATGGAGTCCGTTCGATCGCCTATAGCCTAAATAAAAAAGCCATGTTGAGCTTTTGCAAGCATGCTTCCTCTGTGAAGAATGATCTCATTTCCATAAGCCACCTCTCATGACCTTTGCTATGTACACATGCACGTCGGTATCCCGTAGCAGTGAGGTCAGGTCGGGCCGGTCGGTCGAGCTTAGCTCGGCTTGGCAATGCAAAGGGCGGATGTCGTCCTTAATGTTTAATTTGAAATGAACTCAGCGGACTTTTGTTTGGCCATACTGTCAAGCTCCCACCCTTTGGGAGGTCCATATCACGCAGCTGGTGAAAAAGGCAAGACGCAGAGCAGAGTCCCCTGCGTGATGAAGAAGAACACCCTCCCTTCCAACTCCCCAGCATTTGCGCTGGAATATTCTCTTTTTGACCGAAGAAGATGTTTGCGCCTATCAAAATCACCCAAGTAAAAAAGGCAGAAAAAGTTTTCAAAAGAGAAACTATACAGTAATAATGTCCCTAGTCCGTCTAAATCGATCATCACGTGCGTGCGAGTTCTCTTACTCTCTTCCGTGTAAGTAAAACCATGTGCTCGTTACTCGATCAAACTGAACGTAGACGTCATATTCTCTCGGTACGTCGAGCATCCCGTTCAAATTGGTGCGCCACACAAGTCCATCTAGATGGGTGACGGATCGAAATTTCTCCTGGAAAATGCGCACGGAGAAAACCGTCGGTTTCCCACGAAGTAAAAAAGAAGACCCCCCGATGGTAGTAGCTGTCGCCCCGCGTGCTCGATGATATATGGGTGAGGCGAGGAAATTGTGTTGTACTTTGACTTTTGGCTTAGGATATTGCCGAAAATTCCGGACCACATATTCAAAGTTTCGGAGGCCGTCCACCAACCCACAGCCACTATATATTCCACTTATAAAACTAGGGTTTTATATAGATGCCAGTGCTTATCTGATACGACAGGCTACATTACAGATTCCCGCAAACTTCACCATCTTCTTTTCCACGACGAACGTGTTCCTACCTACTTCTTTCTATCAACGAGGGCGCCCAGGTCCGGCATCTTCCTTTCTTTCCCGTCTATATTATATCGACTCCTTATTCGTAAGGAATCCGTGGACGTCTGGTTAACTGAGTCACTTGCTACAATCAATGGGTGCAACTTTTAAGCACCGAAGATAACAAGACATAGGCATTGTCGCTTGATTCGACAACGATAAATGGGTTGTGAAACAGTCGGCTGGAGGAGATTTTCCTGAGGTTCGAATGCGGGCCACAACTCAATCCCAATTGAATTTCTTGGATGACTGCTACATAGGTAGGCAATAGCCATTGGTTGCTGTCTAAACTATTCGGCTAGCACACGTATAGAAGGAAGTCAATCAACTTGATAAAATTTCGGCGTAGTGGTTACATCATACTAGTATTGGCACATACGTACGGGTATATTCTAGAGTCTCTTATAAAAACGGAAATCTTTACTCAACTGAATCGGAACCAAATATTTCAGAAAATGTCGTAATAAAATGTCCTAGAAAATTACGTTGAACCAATAAAAAATATCTCAAATTTTCATTTCGAATAGATAGAAAGATTTTTAGTCAAACAAATTAAAGCTTCGTAAAGTATAGTCACAAATGGAATCTGATGGACTTCTTTGATAACGAAAATGCCCTCTAATTCTTCCACATTAAAAGTCGAATCTATATTCTTGCTTTTTCTATATTTCGTGCTTGGATCAGCACGTCCATGCCAAAAAGTGCAGGTCGCTGGGGAAGCCATTGCTAAGTATCAAAAAGAAAAAAAGAAAAAAAAAAAAGAACCAACTTCAATTTGTCATTCAGCGATGAGGACAAAAACAATAGCTTTTAGACATCAAATCGGTGATAAAAAAAAAGGGGCACCGTCCTTTGAGCAAAGGCAAGCTTTTTTCTTTTTTGGCAAAGGCAAGCTTTTCGTTCCCTCCCTTTTCTATAGCACGTGTCCCAAGATCATCCACGATCCCCCGATCACTTTTCCCATCTCAGAAAAATGATAGATCTTTGCCAATAAGAAAAAAAAGGAGAGATTTTCGAGACTATTTTATAGTCCCTTCGGACTTCGCGATGCCATTTTATAGATAGCACTAATTATTAATTAGGTGATTTCAATAATATAATTCAAAACCAACCTTAGTCCACTTTTTGCACGCGTGGAATATAAAAAACGAAACGAAAGAAAATTATTTGCTTGACCCACAAACACATGAAGAGAAAAGAGACCTAAATGAAGCTTCCAAGCATGAGTTTCCAAGAGGTGCTTGGTAGCTTGTTTACAGTTTACAGTTAAATTGACGTTTTGGGCCAGAAAATATAACATAATATATGTAGGTAATATAATTGGGGGGATGGAAATAAAGAACATTTTCTCGTTCAAGCTTGTGGGTCTTTTGAAAGGAACATCTAAGCGATCACCTCACGTCACGCTTGGCTGGCTCTTTAGACTCGGAAAAATTGAAGGGTTGCTATCCCGTGTGCTGCACTTCGCCTATCGGCTCAATTCTTCTTTTAGAAGATTGACATTTACAATCAATTCTTGTGCTTCTAAGATATGGAAAGATTTTTTTTTTCATTTTTTTTTTTTTTTGGGTTCCTTTGACGTGTTCAAGGTGGCTTAAAAATGAAAGCAAAAGTCAAAAAAGGCGAATTGCAAAAAGTCAGCAAAAGCAAAAGTCAAAGCTTAAATGGCAACAAATCAATTCAAATATATACCGCAAGTCACGCCGATAAAAAAAAAATAATAATCCTCGCATTAAAGAGAATTTATCGATACGCATAAGTTTCTTTTCTAAATCTAAATTCATGTCTCATGACCTGCATTTCCGAGAATAATTGAATACCTACCGGGTATGTTGAGCTATCAATTAGGAGCATACCTATTGTGTTTTTTCCCCCCTTCACATTCTATAAAAATAAACACGACATAGAGCGAAACAATTGGGTGAGGAAAAACAAAGTAGGTTAGTATGATCTTTTAAGCCACGCGCAGTCAATTGAATCGAATCGAATCGAAACTAAAGAGGCCGAAATTTAAAAAGCAACATTCAAAAAGTGGAACAAAAAGAAGGCTAGCTTATAAAGTTGGCTAGTCTTTTGTCTCTTTAATTACTTGGAAAACCGAGGCACCGAATCTCGATGGGATCCGCATGTTCTCTCGGACGAAGGGAATCCGCCTATGATATGAAGTGTCGACACATTTTGAAAGCTTTCGTATCGCGACGAACATTTCAATATATATCAAGTACTCTAACACTCTTCGATACTCAATGAATACGTATTGAAAAATCTAATATTTGGTCAACTCTCCCGACACTTAAGTCCAAAATTCTAACATGTGAGTTCGGAATTTCGGCACGTAATTTCGACATGCACGAGTCATAAAAACTTTCAACAAATGATAAGTTAAAATGTAAATATGTAAAAAAATAATAAAAATAATGAAGGTTGAAAAAACCTCATCTTATCTTTTCTTTCAATTTTCACTTCTTGTAATATACAATTCACCTACCAAATTCATTTTTTCTCTTCCGACACGCTCCGACCCTCGAGTTTAGAATATGAATCACTTTTTTTCTTCTAAGTTTTATGGATTATTGGAATAGAGTTGAATTTGTCAAATTGAAACAATGAATAATATTAACAAATGATAGATTAATGTTTTTAATGTAAATTCATTCTAAATTCCTTTTTATTATTTATTTATTTGTGAATTTAAATGAAATTAATTTGATTAAAATAATCATGAAAATGATAATTTATTGTATATATAAACATATATATTTAATATATAACATATTCCAATGTGTTGGAATTCTCTATTTTTTGAGAAACAACGCGTTGGTGTGTCGTGTCGTATCGCGTGTTGATGCTAGTGTTATTTAGAGATCCATAAGAAGAGAGACCCTTTATGGTCAATGTAATAACTAAGACTTAGGTTCCATTTGTTTATGTAAAATGTTACACTCTTGAAAAATGATAAAATTTCTTAGTATTTAACTGAAATCTAAAAATATTTTTCACATTTAGAAAGAAAAATCAAGAATTTCCTAGATACACATATATTAGTTGGGTGCTAATGTACGAATCGACAGTCGAGGAAGAAGGCATGAACATTGAGATCTCGGGTCCAATCTCTATGGACCTTGACCCAAGTGCCGGGGACCCAAGCATGGGCACTCAGATCTTGGTCTAGGACGCTGAGGACCTAAGGATGAGAGTAAAGGTTCTCAAGCTCAAGCACAAACAATTGGTCATATATTTGAAAAATGATTTCTAATTTTTTTAAAAGAATTTTCTTTTTTTTTGAATTTTAGGAAAGAATTTTCTGTCGACTTATTTTTCTAAGCAATCCAAACATTGGAATGAGGAAAATATTTTTTCACGAAACAAATGTAACTATTAAATTGGCTAAAGGTTAGAGGAATCAATAAGACAAAATAGGGTAAAGAAATACCTATACAAATTCCACGTATTGCTCTATTTGAAGTAAGGAGTTACACCCAATGCCTTTGACCTTAAAGTCTAGCCAATCCAAGAAGAAAGATAGGGATATGCCCTCAATCAAAAGCATATTCCTCCGACAAATTTGGAAGCTGATGTTGTCCATGTCGTTCATTAAGAAATAAAACCATCTTTTTTCTCTATCTTTTCTCTTTTCTTGGCCAAAAGCACAATAATGTTCCATATTTCACTCTTTCTTGCAGCAGCAGCCAACATCTAAAATTGGATATATCTCACTTGAAGCCTCATTATCATCATCATCATCATCATCATTATTATTTTATTTTTTTTAGAGGAGGAAGGGGATTTGTTATATCTCTCTAATAATGAAGCATGTTTCTTCAGTTACAAGACCTTGTCCTAAATAGTAACGTTTGGATGAATTTCTTGTTTATCATTGCTTACGAATTTCAACCTTTTTCTTTAAATGGAAAACGCTCAAAACTTTTACAAAATACAAAAGGTGACGTGTGCATTCGCATGTAGGATGTTTTTATAGTTTTTGGCAATGTAAATTATATTGAATTTTTATGGGGAAGAGGAACAAAAACCTTTTTGCTTTAGGTAACTTTTAAACAGAGGAGTAATAATAGTCAGAATCCTTTATTATTTTGTATATCGTGTCAAATCGCGAAATTAGACCCGTTTCGTAGCTTAACTCAGTTAATATTAATTTAACTTGATCTAAATTGCTTTCCGGTGTAAAAAAATCTAAACGGTCTTAAATAATTGGCTGATGAATATAATTATAAGTGCCTAGATATTGTGCCATAGAAACAAAACTTCAGGGGAAAGTAAACTACAATTTGAGTAAGTGAGCCCTCTTGGTCCCGGGGGACCGTGGCCAAAAAAATAAATAACACAAATTCCGGGGACCAGATTTTACTTACCTTAATTTTTGAATCAAAAGTCAATACTCAATTTTGATTTTGTAACATGATCGGAAAAAAATCGAATATTCCGAATTACAGTAGACAGCGAAGAGATTGCTCCTTTTTCTATAAATGCAGAGAACTCACTCGTGCAGCAGACTCAGTCTGTACTGCTCTCTCTCCTCGCATCTTCTCGTGATCCTGTGCGCTTTCTCGTGCAGTGATCACAGTCCCTGCTCTTCGCTTTTCCTCATTCTCCGCCATCTTCGCTCGTACCCACTTCACGAGATTCGCTCCTTTCGCGATTCTTTTACCCCGTGACCTGTTAAATCTTTACCCAAGTCGCAATTTTTTTGCTTACCCTGCTCTGTTTCCTCTGTCGACCTGCCGCGTACAGAGGAATTTGAGAGCGTCAAGTGAAAGCAGAGGAGGTGAGTAGAAGTTGAGGGGAGAGGGAGAGAGAGAGAGAGAGAGAGAGAGAGAGAGGGAAGAATGGCGGCTAGGAATCTGGAGAAGCTGACTTCGATCGATGCTCAATTGAGGCTGTTGGCACCCGCGAAGGTATCCGAGGACGACAAGCTCGTGGAGTACGATGCGCTGCTGCTGGATAGGTTCCTCGATATCCTTCAGGATTTGCACGGCGAAAGCATCAGAGAAACGGTAAGGAGTCTTAGTGATCACGGATCGGTACAGCTTTCTGGGTCGTTGTTGTGATGCTAATTGTGCAAGCAGCTGTTGGGTATGTTGAAAATAATCCAAGTGTTTGTGAAGTTTTGAAATTTATTTTTGTTTCGGTTTATCAAAGCCTGTAGAAGGTCGTATTCAACCGATGTGATCCATATTGAACTGAAGTTTCAAGTTTATCTATCCCAAAGAGAGAAAAAGTTTCCAGATTTAGATAGTCTTGTGATATGTGATCCTGGAACAGAGGAGCCCACGTATGTATTAGCACTTTTCAAGGCCAGCTTTAATGAGCAGTGGTCAAATCATCGTTTTTGAAGGCTACCAAGTGATGTAAGCTGGTGCTGGTTCTGCTCACAGGTCTGGTTGGTCTTTAAACTCGTTGTCATATGTAGATGAAATGAAGCTTGTATTTGGACTTTGGTTCAGTGATTTGGAGTGATGACCTTTTGCAATGTTCGGGTGATTTCTTTCGCCTTCTACTTAGCAAACTGGGATGATCATGAGAATGCTGACTGTTTATGGACTGATTTGGATTTTAGGTTCAAGAATGTTATGAGCTTTCGGCTGAGTATGAGGGAAAGCAGGATCCTCAGAAGTTAGAGGAGCTCGGGAAAACGCTGACCGGCTTGGATCCGGGTGACTCTATTGTTATCACAAAATCGTTTGCTCACATGCTCAATCTGGCTAATCTGGCTGAGGAAGTTCAAATTGCGCACCGAAGGCGAATTAAGTTGAAGAAGGGGGATTTTGCTGATGAGGCATCGGCCACAACTGAGTCAGATATTGAAGAGACCTTTAAGAGACTTGTGGGCCAACTGAAGAAGTCTCCTGAGGAAGTTTTTAGTGCATTGAAGAACCAAACAGTTGATCTTGTCTTAACAGCCCATCCTACTCAATCTGTCCGGAGATCATTGCTTCAAAAGCATGCAAGGTACTTTCTGGGCTCCCCAAGTGTTTTGGTTGCTTATGACTTAGCCATTAGTTGACAAACCATCTGTTGATCAAATGCGTGATGATCTCCTTCGATATATTTGCAGGATTCGCAACTGTTTAACGCAGTTAAATGCCAAAGATATTACTCCTGATGATAAGCAGGAACTTGATGAGGCTCTCCAGAGGGAGGTATGCAAAATGATAGTTAAAGCATAGTTAACACAAGGCTTATGGGCTTATCCTATGAGCTATGAATTTTCACCTGAAATTGAGTTCAGTGAGATGCATGATGAGAATTGCCTCCACTTTCGGTTTGTTTATTGTATGCTCAGGTGATTTAGGGGAAGGCAAGGCAACTATTCTAACGACTGTTAAACTGTTTGTATCGAGATCCATGCATATCATCCTACCTATGGGCTATGGTGTATGTCCAGTTCTGATGAGATTGATATGCTTAGTTGTTATGTGAATGTGGTTTTGACATGGTTCTAACTTCACTGCTAATTGGATATTGTGCAGTAACAACTAATAAGTAACGAGGGCATCTTGCTTTGGCTTTGCTACTTCATATTTTCAGTTTTACTATTTACATATGTTTATCATAATTCATAAACAAGTGGTGCTAGTTCTAGATCTTGCTCCATCTTTTCATTTATAGGTATTTGCATTTTCATCTGTAGTTTCTTTTGATCACTGTCCAACTCTGCAACATGTGGAGACATTTGCAATATGTGTCAAAACAACTATATTGATATTGGGGCAATTGATGGTACTTACTTTTCATGCATTTGTACCTTATCTTTCATAGTGCACTTCTATTTTGATTGTGATTTGATGCTTTTGAGTATATCTGTGGATTAATGGTGATTCATCTTTCTTGTCTAGATTCAAGCTGCATTTCGCACTGATGAAATTCGGAGAACTCCCCCAACTCCACAAGATGAGATGAGGGCAGGAGTAAGCTATTTCCACGAAACAATATGGAAAGGTGTTCCAAAATTTTTGCGACGAGTTGATACAGCGTTGAAGAACATTGGGATAAATGAACGTGTTCCCTACAATGCTCCCCTTATTCAGTTCTCTTCTTGGATGGGAGGGGATCGTGATGGTTCGTAATCTTCATATGAACGACCTGGCAGTCCTTTGCCATTTGTGCTTGTCGTTTTTATTATTGTAATGACAGCTATTATTGCACTTAATCTTAGACATCAAGATAGATACGCGAGACTAAAGGGAGGACGACACAATTGGGGAAGTATTTAGATTTTAGATACAATGCAATCTCTCTGACGTACGTACCCTAATGGGTCCTTAAGCTAGGGAAATCAATTCATTTACTTGTTATTAATGCTCGTAAAAAACCCAAGAAAAAGAAGAAAAGGCAGTGATGATTTTTCTTTTGGTTTTGCCAACTTTTCCTGTCTCTTCTACGCCAATTCCTCACCTCATGCCTGTATTAAGAGGCAGAGTGAACCGTGTACAAGTTTTATTGGCTTGCTCAGTCGTTCATATGTGCCTGTTTTGCAGGAAATCCTAGGGTAACTCCTGAAGTTACTAGGGATGTGTGCTTACTTGCTAGAATGATGGCTGCTAATTTATACTTTTCTCAGATAGAGGATCTGATGTTTGAGGTATTGAATTTTCTTTACTCATTTAATGATTGGTTCATGGCATTCAGATTTTGACAATCCATCATGTTCCTATTGCATTCGGATTCTCCTGGCAGTTGTCCATGTGGCGTTGCAGTGATGAGCTCAGGGAACGTGCAAGCATGCTTCACAGCTCAACAAAAAGAGATGCAAAACATTTCATAGGTACATGGTCCTCTGTCGAGACATCAGTTAAATATGTTAGTTTAAGTATGATATATTTAGCACTTTCATCGGAAATCACCGCCTAAATGCTAATGTCAATTGCATTGTTGTCTACAATGTCTCGTACAGAGTTTTGGAAACAAGTACCTCCAAATGAACCCTATCGTGTAATTCTTGGAGATGTGAGAGACAAGTTGTATAACACTCGCGAACGCTCTCGGCAATTGTTAGCCAATGGGTTATCCGACATTCCTGAGGACACGACATTTACCAATGTCGAAGAGGTCTCTCTTCCTTCACGCAATTCTTGGTTTTTCATTTGAAATTTGATCTATGACTGAAGATTTTAATGGTTAATCTGTCTTTTCGGTACGTTTTATGCCATGCCTAATCTGGGCATGTAGACTTCAAACAGTTTCTTCTTGTAATTCGGTTTGATGCTATAGCATTGTCAACTATGGGATACAGAACAGAATATTCTGTTCTCTACTTTTACTACTTGTGACATCAACCGCATTTATCTGGTGTCTCAAAGTAGCAATATATTATTTCATTGTAAAAACTAAGAGTTTGTGATACACTCTTGTAGTTTCTGGAGCCTCTTGAGCTCTGCTACCGCTCGCTCTGCTCATGTGGTGATCGGTCAATAGCAGATGGAAGCCTTCTTGATTTCCTAAGGCAAGTTTCTACCTTTGGGCTTTCCCTTGTAAGACTCGACATTCGGCAAGAATCGGACAGGCACACTGATGTCATTGATGCTATCACGAAGCACCTGGGTATTGGATCGTATCGTGAATGGTCTGAAGAGCGCAGGCAGGAATGGCTCTTATCTGAACTTAGAGGCAAACGCCCTCTCTTCGGGCCTGATCTTCCCAAAACAGAGGAAATCGCTGATGTCCTGGACACATTCCATGTCATTGCTGAACTTCCTTCAGACAACTTTGGTGCCTACATAATTTCAATGGCAACATCCCCGTCTGATGTGCTTTCTGTTGAGCTTCTACAACGTGAATGCCATGTGAAGAGTCCATTGAGGGTTGTACCATTGTTTGAGAAGCTTGCTGATCTCGAGGCAGCCCCTGCTGCTCTAGCTCGTCTTTTCTCGATTGACTGGTATAGAAACAGGATTGATGGAAAGCAAGAAGTCATGATTGGCTATTCTGATTCTGGAAAGGATGCCGGTCGTTTCTCTGCTGCTTGGCAGTTATACAAAGCTCAAGAAGAGCTTATAAAGGTGGCCAAGCAATTTGGGGTTAAGCTCACAATGTTCCATGGCCGAGGAGGAACTGTTGGAAGAGGAGGTGGGCCCACCCATCTTGCTATATTGTCACAGCCACCTGAAACGATTCATGGGTCACTTCGTGTGACTGTTCAAGGTGAAGTTATTGAACAGTCATTTGGAGAGGAGCATTTGTGCTTTAGGACACTCCAGCGTTTTACAGCTGCCACGCTTGAGCATGGTATGCATCCTCCGGTCTCACCAAAACCAGAATGGCGTGTACTCATGGATGAGATGGCAATTATTGCAACAAAGGAATACCGTTCCATAGTGTTTCAAGAGCCGCGTTTTGTTGAGTACTTCCGCCAAGTAAGTGCTTTCTCAAAATTCTCTCTCTGGTTCCTTCCCCCCCTTCCTCCTCCTCTTAATCCGGGATAAGTCATGCTTGTGATCCTGCAAATCTGGGATAGGAAAATTTGAAAATTTGTTGGTGAAATATGCCCATCTAATTTGCTGCATTTAGTTGATTTAGATTCTCAGGTGCTAAGGCCCTGTTTGGCAACGTGCCAAACAATGATTGATTTTGATTTTTTGTTTCCAGAATCAGTTTGGGACAAGAATCGCGTTTGGTAAAATTTTTGTTTCCGGGAACAAATTTGTTCTCACAATCAGTTTGGGAGAAGAGTTGAGAATAAAAAAAAGTTGATTTTGCGTCCGAGAATCAAAAAAATAAACACAATAAAACTCTTCTTCTTTCCTTCCGCTATCTCGTGATCAAGCCGCCCACCGCCGCCCGCCACCATCCGCCGCCGCCCGCCACCGCTTGCCGCCGGCCGCCGCCGGTCGCGGCCGCCGGTCCGGCGAGCTCGCCGGAGGCTCGCTTGGCCGGGCGAGGTCCGGCAAGCTCACCGAAGGCTCGCCGGGCTGGGCAAGGTCCGCCGGGCTCGCCTAGCGACCGGTGGCCGGCAGCGCGCCCGCCCGCCTCGGCGAGGCTCGCCTAGCCCGGCGAGGCCCGCCCGTCCACCGGTGAGGCTCGGCCGACGAGGGCCGGCCTCGCGAGGGCCGGCGACGCTCTAGTGAGGTCGCCAGGCCCTCATCCAGCGGCGATGGATCGGTCCGGCGACCGGCCACAAGAAGAAGAAGAAAAATAGGAGAAAAAGGAAAAAAAAAGAAAAGAAAAATGAAAAAGAAAAGGAAAAAAAGGAAAAAAAGAAAAGAAAAAAAGTAAAAAAATAAAAAAAAAATAATTTGGAACAGAATCAATGAACACGTTATCAAACACAATTCTATTCCGTAATCGAAATTTTAGACGATTACCAAACACGTTTTTTACTCGGAACATTAGGGAACGAGAATAAAAAATAATCATTTCGTTGTCGAATCGGTTAAGAACGTAATCGTTACCAAACGCGCCCTAAGTAACTAGGAAGCCCTATCTTGTAAAAAGCGGAAAATATGCAGACTAACCTCTATTAATTGGCATGGACTTTTCTCTATGTCAAGTATGGTAGAAGATTGCAAAATGATCATCTTCACAGAGAAGAAATTTGAAATAAGGATCATAGTCTCCAACATTTTCTTTTTTTCTTTTTTGGGTTGGTTCTCCAACATTTTCTTAGAACTAAATAATTGTACTTGCATCAGTAAGCTTATCCATTATCATTTTTCTTCTTTAAAATGTTCTCTCGTGTTGAAATGACTTCCCAAGTAGAAGTGCTCATGTTCTGGCGCTTGAAGACTCCAGAAACTATTATTGCTAAGAATGGTGGTTCTTTTGATGTTGCAGGCCACCCCAGAGTTGGAGTATGGTCGTATGAACATTGGAAGTCGTCCATCGAAGAGGAAGCCAAGTGGAGGCATTGAGTCACTTCGTGCAATCCCATGGATCTTCGCATGGACTCAGACAAGGTTTCATCTTCCGGTGTGGCTTGGCTTTGGTGCAGCATTTAAGTGCATCATTGAAAAGGACATAAAGAATCTCCACATGCTTCAGGAGATGTACAAGCAGTGGCCATTTTTCAGAGTCACCATTGACTTGGTTGAAATGGTGTTCGCAAAGGGAGATCCTGGGATTGCTGCTTTATATGACAAGCTTCTAGTGCCTGGAGAACTGCAGCCATTTGGAGAGCGCTTGAGGGCAAATTATTTGGAAACTAAGGGCCTTCTTCTCCAGGTAATATACTACTGAATCTTGAAAGTGAACCTCTTGGACCTCCTAAGTATGGCAAAGTCATTGTTTGTGGCTGGGTTTACTAGGGCTTCCGTTGATATTCACGTGGGTAGGCACCGTGACTTTGGTTTTTAGCTGAGTTGGGATAACTAACCCGAAATGACCTGAATGGAACTAAAGTTACCTCAATGCTTGGCATTTTCCATTCATATACAATAGTTCAAAATTCTGAAATAGCTGTACTGGAATAATAGATCAGGTTTTTTTATTTGGTTCAGTTATTTATAGTTCCATATACACAATGGATCAGTTCAGGACAAAACTTTTCGTATTCAGGTCTGTTGGTATCTACCAACTGCCTGCCATATTGGCCTGGTTTTCTCTCGTAAAAATACAAACAGAGGACTTTAGCTCTTAAGACTAGAAAGTCGTAACTTACTTTTCTCGGTGACAGATTGCTGGACACAAGGATCTACTTGAAGGAGACCCGTATTTGAAGCAGAGGCTTCGTCTCCGTGATGCATACATCACGACTCTCAATGCCTGCCAAGCATACACCCTGAAACGGATTCGTGACCCTGATTACCATGTGAAGCTTGGCCCACACTTGTCGAAAGAGTACGTGGAATCGAGCAGCAAGCCTGCTGCAGAGCTCGTGAAACTTAACCCCACCAGCGAGTATGCCCCAGGTCTTGAAGACACCCTTATCTTGACGATGAAGGGGATTGCCGCTGGCATGCAGAACACTGGTTGAGGCTTATGCTCTATATAGTTTGGTTTGTAAGAAATGCATGTTATTTCAGAGATCACTGGTACAAAGTAGTGGTCAATAAGTGAGCCTTGTTTGCGACGGAACTGGCTTTGTAAGCAGCACAAAAAGTTTCTAACTCTTTCTGCTTACATTGTGATGTATCTTTTAACCTTGATCTTTAAAAACTCTTGGTATAATCTATGTATTTAAAGCTGAGTTTTAGCAGAATACATATTATCACCTGCATAGACCTGCACTGTGGTACGGTGGTGCGAGGAGGGATTGGGTTAAGGGCGAGACACACAGTAAACTTGGTAATAGCCAATAAAAATGTAAATGAGAAAAACAATGCATAGCCTGCTGCCCCATTAGGTTCAACTTTGGAGAAATGGCTTTGCATTTCTCCGAATATCTTTAAATGAAGGGGAATTTGGTGAAAACAATAACGTTAAGATATTTATTTTGGTGTATATTTTGTAAAGCAATTTTTAGGTGAAAAGAAAAAGGAAAAATGGAAAAGAGGAAAGAAGAGGAGAAAGACGGGGTGCATGGGCAGAGGCTTGGATTGTTGAGCTTTGCTGTTGTCGACCATAGGTGACCATTGACGGCTATTAGAGGCAATCGTAGGCTGAGGTCACGCGAACCTCGGTGAGGCAAGAGGCTTCACCGGCACGACCAATCCCGTCGATTCTAGGGCTCTGATTGGGAGATTTACAATGTCAAAGCTTTGCTGGCAACCAATCTCGCAGACCATCCGAGCCCTTTGACCATTTGCAACCCAAGCGATAATCGCTGAGGATGTGCGATGCCAAGGACGCCCAACACTGAGGTTATACGACCGCAGTCAAAGGGCCAGATCTGGGTCACTCAACCCTTGACCTTGACCTCGACCTCAACCCACAGTAGCTCTGGCAATGACAACGACTTTGGTGATTGGATGATGACACACGTGACCCTCAATCTCAACCTCAACAATGACTACCTTGACCTAGACCTCACCTCAATGACGAACCAACAAGCCAGAAAGAATATGAACAGTAATTTTTTGAAGGCAAAAGCGGAAAACACAATTATCAATAAGGGCAATATTGAAAAGAAAATAAATCATTAAACCTTACAATTACATTTCGAAAATGTTGAAGCAAGTCTTGTCCCAATACCGGCATTTAGCCATTGGGATCACAAAAACACTTGTTAAAAACTTCATATTTTTCCTAAAAGTCCCTTAGGAAAGCTAAACCAAATGATACAGAAGTATGTCGTAGTTAATTATATTCAAGCAGCTCATTGCCAAGTTTTGAGATTTGGCCAGGGAAAATAAAAATATGCTTCTTGGTGAAGAAATGAGTACAGTGACAAGAAATTGCACCACATTCGCAAAAACTGAAACATTCGTGTCTTCATGTTGGAGACCACAGGCTAATTCCAACAAAGTTCATTAGCATAAGGGGCAATCAAGTTGTTTGCTCAATCGGTTCATCAAGAAAAAATAGTTGTTCGCGCAATCAGATAAATGACAATTTTTTTTACATTTATGGATCACAACTGCTACATGCAAGAGAATGACGACATGCTGTCTGGCGAGATAAAAAGTGTGATCCACCAGCCTGCTCCCTGCAGCTCGGTTCACTCTCCTTGGGCAGGGTCTCGAGCAAAATCATACCATAAGAATTACTGCAGTCAAACCGAGATCTCCCAACCAGGTTCTGTCACTGGGAACTGCAGAGAAAAGGCTTATGGATATTAGACTATCAGGACAATCTCCATGTTAGTTCAGTCATGCAAGAGAAGCTTCAATATTTCCTTGTTTTTTCGCATAAAAGTATTGGCATTCAACACTTTACTGACCATTGTTGACACATAAATTTTGGTTTGCGTTTAGTCATTTACTGCATAAAAATTAGGGATCGGCCCCCCACCCAAAAAAAAAAAAAAAAACATAATATAATATCAACTTCTAACTTTGAAATGACAACAGTTCAAAGCTCTCATAATGACACATGAACCATTTCTTAGATGAAAACGTAACATACCCCCCAAAAGCAGCTCTGGATTTGTAACATCTACTTAAGAAGAGGATCCATCTGGGAATTTGGTATTTTCCGTGAGAGTGCTGACTGACTCTTCAACAGCTTGAACAAATGTAGCAATTTTATAGGTAAAAAATCCGACTAACATTGGTATCAACTCCAAGTGCATTGTTCCGTATTCTGGAACAAGGATCCTGCATTCAGAACAATCAGGTTAAACACAATAGAGGAATATATAATACAATTTAATGCTTTGCCAGGCAAATTAAAAGACCATAATGGTGTTAGTGTTACTTAAGAAACACCGGTAGGTTGAATGCTACCAAAGTGAAATCTGGTAAAACCACAAAGACGAGTTTTCCACAAAGATGAGTTTTCTGAGAAACTCAAAGCACTAACTTGTCAAATGTAATACATTTCAAAGAAGGAGCATTCCAGTGGCAACAAGCCAGCTTGTCCTAGACAGAGTAAGCCATACAAAGAGTAAGCCAACAAAGTTACTTACGCATTCCACCGATTGTAGATCATGACTAAAACAACAGGAACTAGAAGCCTCGGCTGTCCAACTGCACCTCTGCAAGTAAAGTCTCCAATGATAAGAAAATGCATTCACATACACAAAAATAATCAGCACAGCAATGAAATAGTTCATAAGGAGACTTGAATTCAGAAAGGAAAAAAAATTAAAAAAACTAGTTTCGACAATGCAAATTTCATTGGTGTATATGGGGAAGGAAATACTTTTTAAACCCGTATAGTTTGCCATGTTAAAACAATTACTTCTGGAAGCTAAGTCATTAACTAGGAATTGTCCTCAATGTTTCAGTGATGTTTGAACTCCACTATAATTTTTATGGGGCCTAGTGTGGCACAACTAAATCAGTCAAGCCCAGTCAAATACACAAGAGCGCCCCATGTCTTAAGCAGTCTGATCATGTGACTTCCAATTAACAGCTGCAAAATATCCCTTTCAATTGAAATCACAAAGCTAATTGTACAGTGTCGCCGTCGACTTGAATGGCAATACCAACATGAAGACTAATAATGTCATTGGGAAAGATAAACCCCAAGAAGAAAACACATAATCACATCAACACCAATTTCGATGAAATATATATGCATAGAGCAATCAGTCATCATGATCATAGTTCCAATTTGTTAGCTTGAAAAATGACAATCTGCACAAGCAGCTCATGACATGGTAAGTAGGAACACATCCAATCCAAGCAGTATCTGTTGTACATGACTACATCTGATGGTATCACTTAAACCACTATTAAAATGTTCTTTCCATTAATATTCACACATGGTCCTCCTACATATGATCCTGACCAAACTACTCCAGTGGCTAGCTGTTCTGCCAATGACCATTATAAATAGTGGGAACAGATGCACTGCATCTTAATGGTATTCACCATCAAGTATAACTCAATACACAGTCAAACAGAAGATCAGGTACATACTTCATCAGCCCCCTAGCACCATCTGCCATGGAATCCACAGTGCTCCCAAGCATCCTTATGTAAACCAAGGAACCAAGAAAGCCGACACCAAAGCTGAACCATAAGGAGAATGTAAGCACAGAGATTTGCTTAAGAAGGTTTTTAAGCAATTCAGTATTATCATTATGTGCAGCTCACATCCCCGAAGAAAAAAACCACGTATCGCCCATATTGCAAGATTAATAAAACGTGCAGAAATTCCAGAAATAGACGCACCATATAGTAACTCTTTAAATGCTTAACTACGATTTACAAGCCTCTTCCTTAGAGCTTTCGGAGAAGTTAAATACCGCTCATCATCTCTGCTACCAAGTATTATCGTTATTGCATGCAGCTAGTCATTGACTATAACAGTCAAGCAGACAGTCCATAGAACTAAAGGCAATAAATAACTACTACTAAAATCGCGAGCTTATTTTCTTAACCATTTGCAGAATCCTATAAACTCACTACTGGTTAAAAGTCCCAACAAGTTTCCAATGTGCGCATTCCTCTATATAAGAACTTGGTTGAAGATGTCTCAATGGGTTATAACTCGTATGGAGTTCTTCAGTAACACAGAATCTGTTGACAACAGAATGTTTGGAATTGGAACCACACAATAGCAACAAATAAAAATACATGGAACTAATTGATGAAGCATATGAGGATAAATTTAAATGCAGAAGAATATATGGATGCAAGTAGGTATTCCAAAAAGAATTTTGAAACATAAGCTAACAGATAATATAACAGTCAAGTTAACAGATAAGCCAAAAAGATAACAAACTAAAGTCAACATGGATACTTAGAAGATCCACCCACCTAGCAGCAATTTCGGGAGAATAAGAAACATAAGCTGAGACAAGACCGACACCACCTATACCAAGAGTGAAGACTTGCAATCTTTTCTTTAACTGTAAAATGAAAATACATAACAAACAAGCGTGAGATAGTAATATAACCATGAGAGTACTACAATAGCTAAGGCCAAGATAAGAAATTTAGTAGCCACTAATACACCTTATAGTATTGCTCCCTTGACTGAGCAGCTAATACATCTGGGTCACCTCGAGGTCGCCTCAACTCGCGGAACATGACATCCTACAAAAAGCTATATTAGAAACCCAACTCTAACAATATGTACAAAATTCTGAATGGGAAGTGAGAATGAGAAGAAAACAAGTTGCATTTAATCAAACTTAAGTTTGAAAGTCAAGCTTTGACACAAAGAAAATGAGACTGAACAAAGTCTTAACGGATCAGGCAGGACTACATCAAATGTGATCCTCAAGCCAAAAGATAGTGCATCAGAGACAGCTGAGATTGAATTTTCACAATAAAGATTACTTACACTCCCCCCAGTAGCAGCTTTACTTGCTCTATCCCACTTCTCTTGCTCACGACGTGTTGGCGCCAATCTCCATTTAGGTGAAGCACTGGATTTGTCCTGGTTTATATTATCCTTGATTAGAACATCAAAGAGTTATCTATAAAATTAAAATATATTACGTAAAAGTGCCGCTACTATCTTACTTCCACGGGACCCACAACTGGCTGTTTTGACACTGTATTTATTGGTCTTGTGAGCTCTTTGCTCAAATCAACTTCTAGACTGCAACAAGCCATTAACTTTCCATAAATAAAAATTTTCCATCACACCTTTCGTATAAAAAATAAGTGCACTGAGGAAGAATTTAAAGTAAAAGTTGCAAGGAAGGAGAAAGAACCAACCTGTCAAGGGTCATTACTCTGTTCAAGCTCAAAAAGCCAGAAGGCTCTTCCTGTAAATGCCCAAAAAGAAATGACGTCAGAGCCATAACATGCAACAAATCCACAAAAAAAGTGCGCAAAATAAACCTTCTATCTGCAGATTCTATCAGTATACCAAGGCGTTTGGCCACTGAAAACATATCTGGTTGAAATACTTGCAGGTCTTCATCAGCTAGGACAATTACTTTCATAGGTCGAATCTAAGTAGTCTTTCCAAATCATTTAGTGATAAGTAACTAAGGCCAGAAATCAGCACATTCACCGTTAATCCAACCTCTTCTATCAATTCTTCTTGTCCAGATTTTCCCATTCTTTTCATTTTCTATTTAGATACTGTGGTGATTTTCTTTTTAATTTCTTTCAATTCAAGAACTGTTCTCTCCAGCCATCACGTAATGCCCTCAAAAACAAAAACCATCAATAATTTATGCTTCATTTTGCTAAACTGAATCCTTGGACAGCCTGAATTTTCTTTGCCATGCTTGGTTCCTCTTTTTTCCCCCTCCGAACATGACAACTTAGGTGTGTTAACCTAAACCACCTCATGAATTTGCATCAACTCATATTCAGCAGTTCTATCCAAGGCATATACCAATCAATAACGGAGAGAACATGCCGGCAGAATTGCAATGCACACCATGCACACTGAACAATGCCCGACTCTATCCAGTCAACCACACCACCAAACCAAATATTTCAGGTGTGTAAACTGAATTTCCACTAAAAGGAAAAGAAAATGGAGCGGCACTCTGGCAAGGCAAGGCCACATTTGATCAACACAAGATCAAATTTTTCGAACGAATTGATTCTCTAATCAGTAAACAATCAACCAAAAACTAACCATCGGCATCCAAACTTCAAGAAAAAGAGCAAATTGAGCTTGACGCGCTTACCTTAACCGGCGACGATTCGATAGAAGAGCCATCCTCCTCCTGGATCATCTTCTTGAACTGGTCCACGAAGTCCCTGTTCCAGATGAACTCGTCGGAGGTAAGAGGATCCTCCTTCTCGCCACCCCAGTACTTCCGGAGCTTCGTCGTCGTCGGGGGCCCTCCGTAATCGCCGGGAGCGACCCCGGTGGACCACTTCATCGGCTTCTTCCTGGGGAGTATGATCTTCGTCGGCCGGGGGTTCGGCGCGGGAGGCGTCTGCGAGTCCGGAGAGGCGGGCGTCGCGGCGGCCGTCACCGAGACGTAGCTGAGGATCGCCATCGCCGGTTCGAGAAGAGACGGCGAGCGATTGAGGGGATCCCGACCCAATTCCTTCCGGCCGCCGTCACTGGTGAATTCCCCAGCTACGGCGTCGCGCGTCGATGAATGAAGAACTCGGAAGGGAAGCGAGGGAAAGGGGGAGAGAAAGAGCGAGAAAGTGTGGGAAAATATCTGAGAAAAGAGGAGATGGTGGAGGAGTTTGTGTCCGTTAACGTTCCACATCCGTTCCCCACTCTCGCCCGCAGGAAATGGCCATCCTTTATGACGTCATCCGACGACACGACGTCAATTCCCATCCCGATGACGGCGGCGCGGCGCTTGGGCAGGGCGGAACGTCGCCAATGGCGTCCGCGCGACGCCGCCGTTCCCGACGATTCGACGACGGTTTACTTGGCGCGCCGCTCGCCCGATTTCCCAACTTCCAAGTTCTTGTTCCCGCTTCGTCATTCGTTCGTCGGATTCTTCAGAGATGAGTCCCGAGCGTAGGAAGCCGCCTCCCGATTCGCCGTCGGGCTCGGATCTCTCCCCTCGCTACTCGTCGGCGTCCTACAGTCCCAGACGCAACCGCCACCGCCACCGCAGACTGTCGTCTCCGGATTCGGCTCTCGACGACGGCGTCGACAGCGACTACCTCGGCTCGTCTCGGTCCCCGTACGATTCCGGGGAGGACGAGTACGAGTACGAGGACGACAATCCCGCTTCCGAAGATGTCGGGACGCGCCGCGGTTCGGGTTCGGGATCCGCCCCCATGCAGTTCCCCGAACCCAAGGCCTCCTCGAATTCGACGAAACTTCCAGGAGCAACGACGCCTTACGTGCACGTGGCGCCGATGCCCGTGTTCCGCGGCGCGCCCGAGGAATGCCCCGTCGCGCACCTGAGCCGGTTCGCCAAGGTCTGCCGGGCGAACAACGCGGACTCCCCGGACGCCATGATGAGGATCTTCCCCGTGACGCTGGAGCGGGAGGCGGCCCTGTGGTACGACCTCAACATCGAGCCGTACCTGCCCTCCTCGCTCGGGTGGGACGACGTGCGGGCCTCCTTCGCGCAGGCCTACCAGAAAGTCGAGCTCCAGGACCAACTCCGGTCCCAGCTCGCGACGCTGAACCAGGGGCGGGGCGAGTGCGTGCGATCCTACTTCCTGAGGCTGCAGCTGATCCTCCAGAGGTGGCCCGGCCACGGGCTCCCCGAGGGGCTGGTCAGGGGGATCTTCCTGGACGGGCTGAGTGGGGAGCTCCAGGAGTGGGTCCTCCCGCAGAGGCCCGAGTCGCTGGACGACGCGCTGAGGCTCGCGATCGGGTACGAGCAAGTGAAGGGCGTGAAGGGGCCCGGCCCGGGGCCGGGCGGCGAGTGCGGGTTCTGCGGGGGCCCGCACGAGGAGGAGGAGGGCGGGTGCGAGGTCAGGGAGAGGATGAGAGCGCTGTGGCTGGAGAGCAAGGAGAAGGCGATGGGAGTTGGGCTGGTAAAGGAAAGCGAGAGTGAGAGCGGTGCCGGCGATCGAGGCGAGGCGGCCGGGGGGTCGGCCTCGTTCGGAGCAATCAGCCTGAGGAGGAGCCGGTGCCAATGCTGGAAGCATCAGTGCTCCAGGAAGAGGCTGGAGAGGAGCAAGAGCCTTGCGACTTAGGAGTCTTTAATGTGGAAATGAGTGAATTCTCTACTTTTCTTTCTTTTTCCTTCTTTTCTTATTTTTTGGAGGTTGCATTTATATGGAACTTTAATTATGATCACATGTTAATTATAATGACGTTCCATTGTTTATTCTACTCTTTTATTCAAACTTACAATTATAGTTGATGTTCAATATCTTATTAAGATCCATTTGTTTTACGAAAAATGGACAATTTGAGAAAACATTTTCTTCAAAATAAACGATTGTATTACTTAAGATAATTAGTTAATAGAATAAACCTCCACTATTGCTAATAATACATGTTTAAATATTTTTGTGAACGATAAATTTTTTTGTTGTTGTAAATGATTGGTCAAGTTGTTTCGAAAAATTAATCAATAAAAAATACTTTTATTATTGATAACGACTGACTATTTTCGTGATTGATAAATATATTTTGCATATCTTCATTTTTGTAGGCGATTAAAATGATCATTCTGTTAAAGTATTTTCTAAATGGTAAGCTTTTCGGGCAACCAACGCAGCCGAAGCCTAAGTATAATTGGTTGTTTTTCTAACTTAATGATACCCCTATGGACTCCAAGAACGATTGGCATCTACACGTGGAAGGTTCCTACTGGGCATCCAGTCATCTTCTGTCCTAAAAGCAGCAGCCCTCCTCCCGACCGCAGTCCTACAGTTCGCTCCAAGCTGTCTTCATCATTTCTCGCTGGGAATCAATTTGAATTCGATTCGATTTCGCCGTGTCGATCGAGGATCGCTCGATCGATCGATCGATCAGAATCCCCAGTTCATCATCTGAATCCTTCTCTCCCTCCTTCCCTCGCTCCCTCTCTCTCTCTCTCTCTCTCTCTCTCGCTCTCGCCATTTCCGTGAGATCGAGCTATGGACTCCTCTCGCGAGAGCCTGGTCTACGTCGCGAAGCTCGCGGAGCAAGCCGAGCGCTACGATGGTCAGTTAGGGTTTCCTGTCGTTCCTCTTCGTACTCCTTTTCTTTTTTCCTGCCTTCCTTTTTCGTGTTCGCGATTTCGTTGCCCGTCAGCTTGAATTTCGGTCTGAAGCACCGCTCTTGAGCTTTCGGGTCGATCGGGGATTGCCGGCGGCAACTCAGTGTGTGTGTGTGTGTGCTTGGCGCGCAACATCGAATTTGCTAGCTCGAGCTTAGGTCGTTGTGAATTAGAAGAGCTTCAACTGCGGACGATCAGTTGGTATTTGAGTCAATTTGATGCCTTTAATGAGTTGGGCATGATATATGCCTTTTGCGGATGTATCCTCGGATTATAGTGTAGTCTGTTGCCCATAATTCGCAGCCGAACATTGTGGGTAGTGTTGCTAGTTGCGATGAGATCCTTGATCTTGCTATTTAATGTCGTATTTTCAATAAAAGAAAGTAGCTTTTGTGATGGTGGTAACTTTTTCCCTGTCTGCTCAATTGCATGTGTTCAAGTCCTGTCAAGTCTCGACATTTCGGTGACATGAGCTATAAGCTTGTAATGATCCCACATTTAGAAGTTGCAATTTGTTAAATTTGTGATTGGGTATTGGCTTGACAGGTGATATTAGGGGTGCACTAAATGCTGTCTCCCTGAAAAGTTATTTCTTCTTTTCTTGGTTTTTTTTTTTTCTTTTTGCAAATTTCTTTTCTTGGTTCACATTCTACCTTTCTGATAGTATTTGTGTTGATAGAGATGGTGGATGAAATGAAGAAGGTTGCGAAGCTCAATGTTGCATTAACCGTTGAAGAGAGAAACCTGCTATCTGTTGGGTACAAAAATGTTATTGGGGCTCGGAGAGCATCCTGGAGGATTCTGACATCCATAGAGCAAAAGGAAGATGCAAGGGGGAACGAGATCAGTGTGAAGCGAATCAAAGAGTACAGGAAGAAGGTTGAATCAGAGCTCTCTAGCATCTGCAGCGATATCATGGTCGTACTTGATGAGCATGTCATTCCTTCAGCATCAGACGGTGAATCCAAAGTATTTTACTATAAGATGTGAGATATCATATGATGCTAGCAGACAACTGTTCCCCTGTTTCTGGGGTACGGCTTTCTATGCAAAGAGATAACTAAGAATTGATGCATCCATGTGTTTGGTGGAACTTGGCCATCACAGGAAAGGAGACTACTACCGTTATCTTGCGGAATTCAAGAGTGGTGACGAGAAGAAAGAGGTTGCTGAACAGTCAATGAAAGCGTATGAGGTTTGTAGTTAGTTTCCTTTTATATCTTTGTGTATGCCTAGCCAAGAAGTTTCTGAGCCCTCAACTTTCAATGTTTTGCTCTTCCGAGGCTGCATTGAATGTTCCCATACTTGGCTATGAGTATACTGTTCCTTATCTCTTTTGAAGTCCTAGGATGGCATTTGGAGTGGAATGTGTATCCCAAAAAGGAAGTGTTCTTTGGCAACAGGATGGTTAATCATTCTTCATATGCTTACTATTTCGGTATAGTTCTTCTTTAGATGTAATTGTTCAACTGAGGAAGTAGGGAAAATGTAAAGAGAATGCTGGTTAACCAAGATCACCAAGTCTGCCCTTTATTTAGAATATATAATTTGGAACTTTTAGTCTGCTATAAAATGTATGCTACAGGTCATTTGAGGAATGCCAGTGGCATTCCTTATTGAAGCTTTTACTATTTATTGTTGGCAATAACTATGCTGGTATCAGACAAAACACTAGTTCCGTTCTTTCTTAAATCTGTCATGAGATGATTTAAATTAAAATGTTTGTTTTCTTTTACCATGGGACAATTTGAATGAAATTTAGAATCTCTGCTATCAATCTCAACAAGAATGGAAGGCTTCTGTTTGCTGGACAATCTGAGTGTTCACAAGGATCGACCTAATACTTTGTTTAATGCTAAGATGTTCTTGGGGATTGTCAATGAGAATATAGCTACCTTTTCTTAATGCGTCTCCAATTGTGGTTTCAATGCCTGATTCGATTCTTTGTCGTTTTTCCTTATGCTCTAATTGCTCTGTTTTTGCACGTATACAATCAGATGGCTACAAGTATTGCAGAGTCCGATTTGCCTTATACACATCCCATCCGCCTTGGTTTGGCTTTGAATTTTTCGGTGTTTTACTATGAGATCCTCAACTCAGCTGAAAGGTTTGTGAGATGGTTATGAACTTCAGCTTAATGTTTATCTCTCTGTTTGACTTTCATTTTCTGATTTTGCTTTTCTTTTTTCTTTTGTCTTTTTCTGCCAGGGCATGCCACATCGCAAAGCAGGCATTTGATGATGCAATTGCAGAACTTGACAACCTCAATGAGGAGTCTTACAAAGATAGCACTTTAATCATGCAACTTCTCAGGGACAATCTCACATTGTGGACATCTGACATCACAGAGGAAGGAGGTGAGAGAATTGACTTGTTATAAATGTAAGATGAAGCAATTCCATTATGATCTGTTGAATGATTTTGTGGATTTGTTCCACTTATATGTCGTTGTCTTCAAAAATTGGAAAATGACCATCATAATCTAATTGCGACTTCGTGTCATTGGATCAACTATCTCCTTTTCTTTTTTATGTGAGGGCAGGGAGTTTGATGGGTATGATATCTGTGTAACATTTAATTGTTTGGGAATCGTACTGTCAGGCAAAGGGACAGTTCCTTTTTTTTTCCCAATTTAATTGATTATGCTTTTTTCTGTGGTATCTGTTTCTAGGATACCAATGTTGGTTTTTATCGTTCAATAAACAACTTGAAACATTAACTTGTGAACTCTAAATTACTCTCCACTTCCCCTTTCATTCATCTTTTGGAACTTTATTTTCAGTTTCCCATCTTGTAACAGAAGATGCACAAAGGATAAATGGCTCAGCTAAAGTTGGCATGGAAGAAGGAGAGGTAGGCCGTCCATTGAATCCAGCTTTGTGGCATGCATGAGTTCACACTTAGTACTCACCATTTGGCATTTTTTTCCTGCAGTAAAACAGGTGTAACCCTGAATCATATGCCTTGCAGTGAAAATTGAATGGAGCTCGCAATATGCACAGCTGGAGATATAAGCTTATTCTAGTGTACTCTGTCATTTTAAGTCCTGTACTGAGTACTCTTGATTGGTTGTGGTCGGTCGGGTTGCTTTTCCTCAGGTTTCTCCTCTTGGTCATGATGGATGAAAATTGGTTTGATCCTTGTGGTGCTTTTCCTACTTTCAAAATTAATAGTACAGTCAGGGTGGATTGTTCTGTTTACATCTTCATTTGCTTGGTCCCATGTTAATCACAATGTATTTGGTTGCTTCTACATCTGCCTGTCGAGCTTGTACCAGAATCCTATCAAATTGATATGCTATTATAGTGTTTGATTTGACCTTTAATGAAGACTGGATATATGAAACTTCGACTTGTTTGGCAGCCCGCCTCTTGTTTTGAATTATTGTGTTGAATTGAGAGTGAGTGATGGACATTTTTGTTGCTCGTCATTGCAACCATGCCATCCATAGTTCTGCGCGTGCATAATCACCGACTGTTTATCAGATGGGGACATGCACCTTTTTTTTTAGGGATCTTATATATAAATCCATGCGTGCATTGTAAAATTTGTGCAATTTGTGCCTGGAGAAGTACCAAAAAATTTTCAGGAACTACCGCAGCACCATTTGTGGAATTAGTCAATTCAATAGCAATTCTGAGGAGAAAGAATACAAAAGATGCCTCCGGATCAATCCATTTACAGTGCAGGAAATAATATGAACGCCAATGACCTTAAATAGCGAAGAATTCTGCACTTTATTTGCAGAAGCTACGGATCTTATCAAAAAGTGCACGTCCTAGCGAGCTCCAAGGAGAAAACATGGGGTTCGTCGTTCTATGCCATACTCCAAGGTGAATAGCTAAGCCGTTTAAGTTTAGATAGCTGTGGACATTCATCTATTTCTCAATGAAATTTTTTGTGGTTTTCAATAGAAGATTGTGTAATCAAATGAGTGAAGTCTACTGCTTATGGACATGCTATTCTCTCTCTACTGTTGTACGAGATACTTTTTCTAAGATTGTTTACTTAACAGTTTATCATTCTCTACGCAATGCAAGAACACAACCGGTGGAAAAGTCGATCATGATTCATGGCGATGTTACCTTACTTTGTGATTAACATGGGACCAAACCAAATACATGTGTATAAGGCAAATTGAACTCTGCAACACTTGTAGCCATGGGATCGGCTACATGCAAAAACAGAGCAATTAGAACATAAGGAAAAGCGAAAAGGAATTAAATCAAGCAATTGGACACATTAAGAAAAGGCAGCTCTATTCACATTGACAATCCCTTAGAACATCTAAGCATTAAATAGAGTATTAAGTCGATTGGTGCCAAGACTCGAATCATCAAGAAGATGGAGGAAGCCTTCCTTTTTTGTTGAGATGGAAAGTGGATATTCTAAATTTCACTCAAATTTTATCATGCTAAAAGATAAGAAAACATTATAATTCAAATCATTTCACGACAAATTTAAGAAAGGACTGAACTAGTGGTTTATTTGATACTAGTAGAGTTATTGCAAAAAGTAAATCAATAAGCTTCAATAGGGAATGCCACTAGCATATCCCAAATGACTTGGTGCATACATCCAATTTGCCTTAAACGCATAGTCGAGAAGGAAGATTGGGTTTGACTTGTCTCACCATTTTACAAACCCCTCGACTTAATTCCCCGGAAACCCCTATCTCCCTCTTTCTCCCCCTTGCGCGTAGGATAGTTGTGATTTGGTGCTAGAAATGTGATTTGGTAATGTCGATGTGCTAGAGATGCGAATTGGTAAAATGCAAGAGACGTGACCGCTTGGTAGCCAGATAGCAGTATCAGTGATGCGGAAGGGTAATAAGCTAAAAATGAACATCTGTTTTCGAACATGAACTTATAAAATTTTTTGGAGATTCGGATGAATCCGCTCATTAGTGCCTCTATATATGACTTATTAGTCTCAGGGTGTTTAGCAAATTTCAAACGTTTTAATTGTAATTTTTATGACAATTACACCTTAGAGTATTTATAGAAACAATATTAAGCCACCTCCTTTCCTTGCTTTTTCCTCACAGAGATAGGGATAAGAAATAAATTTTAAAATTTTTATTTTCTATCATCGGGTTTGCTTGTTTAATGGGCAATAGGTAGATTTGTTGTGAGAAACCATTTATTTTTTTTAATATAACTTCCATCGGTACAAAATTTAAAAAAAAATATTATAGAAAATTTAAAAAACATTATTAAGGCGTGAGGCAGGTTTGACTGGTCTTCTATCCACTTACCAACCCCATGGTGGAAAAATAGATCATGATTTGTGACGATGTTACCTTACTTTGTGATTAACATGGGACAAAATCAAATATATGTGTACAAGGTAAATCGGACTTTGTAACACTTGTAGCCATCGGATCGGTTACGTGCAAAAACAGAGCAATTAGAACGTAAGGAAAAGCGAGAAGGAATCAAATCAGGCAATTGGACACACATTAAGAAAATGCAGTTCTATTCACATTGACAATCCCTTAGAACATCTAAGCATTAAATATAGTATTAGGTTGATTGGTGCTAAGACTCGAATAATCAAGCAGATGGAAGAAGCCTTCCTTTCTTGTTGAGATGGAAAGTGGATATTCTAAATTTCACTCAAATTTTGTCAAGCTAAAAGATAAGCAAATATTATAATTCAAATCATCTCATGACAAATTTAAGAAATGACTGAACTAGTGGTTTATTTGATACCAGTAGAGTTATTGCAAAAATTAAATTAGTAAGCTTCAATGGGGAACGCCACTAGCTTACCCCAAATGACCTGGTGCATACATCCAATTTGCTTTAAGTGCATAGCCAAGAAGGAAGATTGGGTTTGACTTGTCTCACCATTTTACAAACCCCACAACTTAATTCCCTTGCGGGAAACCTATCTTTTTCCACCCTCAAGATAGTTGTGATTTGGTGCTAAAAATGTAATTTGGTGATGTCGATGTGCTAGAGATGCGATTTGGTAAAATGCGAGAGACGTTATCGCTTAGTAGCCAGATAGCAGTAGCAGTGATGTGGAAGGGTAACAACTTAAAAATGAACATCTGTTTTTGAACATGAACTTATAAAGAATTTATTGGAGATTCGGATGAATCCGCTTATTAGCGTCTCTATATATGACTTATTAATCTAAGGGTGTTTAACAAATTCCAAATGTTTTAATTGTAATTTTTATGACAATTACGCCTTAGAGTATTTATAGAAACAATATTAAGCCACCCCATTTCCTTGCCTTTTCCTCATAGAGATAGGGATAAGAAATAAATTTTAAAATTTTTATTTTCTATCATCGGGTTTGCCTGTTTAATGGGCAATGGGTAGATTTGTTATGGGAAACCATTTATTTTTTTTTTTTTAATATGACTTCCATTGGTATAAAATTTTTTAAAAAAATATTACAGAAAATTTAAAAAAATATTTTGAGGCGTGAGGCAGGTTTGACCGGTCTTTAATCCACTTACCAACCCCACGGTGGAAAAATAGATCATGATTCGTGGCTATGTTACCTTACCTTGTGATTAACATGGGACCAAACCAAATATATGTGTAAAAGGCAAATCGGACTCTGCAACACTTGTAGCCATCGGATTGGCTACGTGAAAAAACAGAGCAATTAGAATGTAAGGAAAAGTGAGAAGGAATCAAATCAGGCAATTGGACACACATTAAGAAAATGCAGTTCTATTCACATTGACAATCCCTTAGAACATCTAAGCATTAAATATAGTATTAGGTTGATTGGTGCCAAGACTAGAATAATCAAGCAGATAGAAGCCTTTCTTTCTTGTTGAGATGGAAAGCGGATATTCTAAATTTCACTCAAATTTGATCATGCTAAAAGATAAGCAAACATTATATTTGAATCATCTCATGACAAATTTAAAAAAGGACCGAACTAATGGTTTCTCTAATACCAGTAGAGTTATTGCAAAAATTAAATTAGTAAGCTTTAATGGGGAATGCCACTAGCATACCCCAAATGACTTGGTGCATACATCCAATTTGCCTTAAATGCATAGCCGAGAAGGAAGATTGAGTTTGACTTGTCTTACCATTTTACAAATCCCATGACCTAATTCCCTTGTAGAAAACCCCTCTCTCTCTTTCTCTCCCTCTCTCTCCCCTCTGCGCGCCGGATAGTTATGATTTGGTGCTAGAAATGTGATTTAGTGATGTCGATGTGTTAGAGATGCGATTTTGGTCAAATGCGAGAAACGTTATCGCTTAGTAGCCAGATAGCAATAGCAGTGATGCAGAAGGGTAATAACCTAAAAATGAACATCTGTTTTTGAAAATGAACTTATAAAGAATTTATTGGAGATTCGGATGAATCAGCTTATTAGTGTCACTATACATGTCTTATTAGTCTTAGGGTGTTTAGCAAATTCCAAACGTTTTAATTGTAATTTTTATGACAATTACGCCTTAAAGTATTTATAGAAACAATATTAAGCCACCCATTTTCCTTGCATTTTCCTCATAGAGATATGGATAAAAAATAAATTTTAAAATTTTTATTTTCTATCATTAGGTTCGCCTGTTTAATGGATAATTGGTAGAATTGTTGTGAGAAACCATATATATTTTTTTAATATGACTTCCATCGGTAGAAAATTTTAAAAAAAAATATTACAGAAAATTAAAAAAATATTGTTAAGGCGTGAAGCAGGTTTGACCGGTCTTTTATCTACTTACCAACCCCCCGGTGGAAAAATAGACCATGATTCGTGGCTATGTTACCTTACTTTGTGATTAACATGGGACCAAACCAAATACATGTGTATAAGACAAATTGGACTATGCAACACTTATAGCCATCGGATCGGCTACGTGCAAAAACAGAGCATTTAGAACGTAAGGAAAAGCGAGAATGAATCAAATCAGGCAATTGGACACACATTAAGAAAGGCAGCTCTATTCACATTGACAATCCCTTAAAACATCTAAGTATTAAATAGAGTATTAGGTCGATTGGTGCCGAGACTCGAATATTCAAGCAAATAGAAGAAGCTTTCCTTTCTTGTTGAGATGGAAAGCGGATATTCTAAATTTCACTCAAATTTTATTATCCTAAAAGATAAGCAAACATTATATTTGAATCATCTCATGACAAATTTAAGAAAGGACCGAACTAGTGGTTTCTTTGATACTATTAGAGTTATTGCAAAAATTAAATTAGTAAGCTTCAATGGGGAATGCCACTAGCATACCCCAAATGACCTGGTGCATATATCCAATTTGCCTTAAACGCATATCCAAGAAGGAAGATTGGGTTTGACTTGTCTCACCATTTTACAAACCCTACGACTTAATTCCCCACAGGAAACCCCTCTCTCTCTCTCTCTTTCTCTTTCTCTCCCTCTCTCTCCCTCCTGCGCACAAGATAGTTGTGATTTGGTGCCAAAAATGTGATTTGGTGATGTCGATGTGCTAGAGATGCGATTTGGTAAAATGCGAGAGACGTGAACACTTGGTAGCCAGATAGCAGTAGCAGTGATGCGAAAGGGTAATAACCTAAAAATGAACATTTGTTTTTGAACATGAACTTATAAAGAATTTATCAGAGATTCGGATGAATCAGCTCATTAGTGTCACTATACATGACTTATTAGTCTCAGGGTGTTTAGCAAATTCCAAACGTTTTAATTGTAATTTTTATGACAATTACGCCTTAGAGTATTTATAGAAACAATATTAAGCCACCCCATTTCCTCGCCTTTTCCTCAAAGAGATAGGGATAAGAAATAAATTTTAAAATTTTTATTTTCTATCATCAAGTTTGCCTGTTTAATGGGCAACGGGTAGAATTGTTGTGAGAAACCATATATTTTTTTAATATGACTTCCATTGGTAGAAATTTTTTTTTAAAAATATTACAGAAAATTAAAAAAATATTGTTAAGGCGTGAGGCAAGTTTGACCGGTCTTCTATCCACTTACCAACCGCACGGTGGAAAAATAGATCATGATTCGTGGGTATGTTACCTTACTTTGTGAGTAACATGTGACCAAACCAAATACATATGTATAAGGCAAATCGGACTTTGTAACACTTGTAGCCATTGGATCGGCTACGTGCAAAAACAAAGCAATTAGAACGTAAGGAAAAGCGAGAATGAATCAAATTAGGCAATTGGACACACATTAAGAAAATGCAGCTCTATTCACATTGACAATTCCTTAGAACATCTATGCATTAAATAGAGTATTAGGTGGATTGGTGTCGAGACTCGAATATTCAAGCAGATAGAAGAAACCTTTCTTTCTTGTTGTGATGGAAAGCGGATATTCTAAATTTTACTCAAATTTTATCATGCTAAAAGATAAGCAAACATTATATTTCAATCATCTCATGACAAATTTAAGAAAAGACTGAACTAGTGGTTTCTCTGATACCAGTAGAGTTATTGTAAAAATTAAATTAGTAAGCTTCAATGGGGAATGCCACTAGCATACCCCAAATGACCTGATGCATACATCCAATTTGCCTTAAACACATAGCCGAGAATGAAGATTGGGTTTGACTTGTCTCACCATTTTACAAATTCCACGACTTAATTCCCCGGTAGGAAACCCCTCTCTCTCTCTCTCCCCCTGCATGCCAAATAGTTGTGATTTGGTGCTAGAAATGTGATTTGGTGATGTCGATGTGCTAGATACGAGATTTGGTAAAATGCGAGAGACGTGATCACTTGGTAGCCAGATAGCAGTAGTAGTGATGCGAAAGGGTAATAACCTAAAAATGAACATCTGTTTTTGAACATGAACTTATAAAGAATTTATTGGAGATTCGGATGAATCAGCTTATTAGTGTCACTATACATGACTTATTAGTCAAGGGTGTTTAGCAAATTCCAAACGTTTTAATTGTAATTTTTATGGCAATTATACCTTAGAGTATTTATAGAAACAATATTAAGCCACCCCAGTTCCTCGTCTTTTCCTCAAAGAGATAGGGATAAAAATTAAATTTTAAAATTTTTATTTTCTATCATCAAGTTTGTCTGTTTAATGGGCAATTGGTAGAATTGTTGTGAGAAACCATATATTTTTTTTAATATGACTTCCATCGGTAGAATTTTTTTTTAAAAAATATTACAGAAAATTAAAAAAAGTATATTGTTAAGACGTGAGGCAGGTTTGACCGGTCTTCTATCCACTTACCAACCCCATGGTGGAAAAATAGATCATGATTCGTGGCTATGTTATCTTACTTTCTGATTAACATAGGACCAAACAAAACACATATGTATAAGACAAATTGGACTTTGCAACACTTGTAGCCATCGGATCGGCTACGTGCAAAAACAGAGTAATTATAACGTAAGGAAAAGCGAGAATGAATCAAATCAGGCAACTGGACACACATTAAGAAAATGCAGCTCTATTTACATTGACAATCCCTTAGAACATCTAAGCATTAAATAGAGTATTTGTTGATTAGTGTTGAGACTCGAATATTCAAGCAGATAGAAGAAGCCTTCATTTCTTGTTGTGATGGAAAGCGGATATTCTAAATTTCACTCAAATTTTATCATGCTAAAAGATAAGCAAACATTATATTTCAATCATCTCATGACAAAATTAAGAAAGGACCGAACTAGTGGTTTCTCTGATACCAGTAGAGTTATTGCAAAAATTAAATTAGTAAGCTTCAATGGGGAATGCCACTAGCATACCCAAATGACCTGATGCATACATCCAATTTGCCTTAAACACATAGCCGAGAATGAAGATTGGGTTTGATTTGTCTCACCATTTTACAAATCTCACGACCTAATTCCCCTGTAGGAAACCTCTCTTTCTCTCTTTCTCTCTCTCTCTCTCCTCCCTGCATGCCAGATAGTTGTGATTTGGTGTTAGAAATGTGATTTGGTGATGTCGATGTGCTAGAGATGAGATTTGGTAAAATGCGAGAGACGTGATCGCTTGGTAGCCAGATAGCAGTAGTAGTGATGCGGAAGGGTAATAACCTAAAAATGAATATCTGTTTTTGAACACGAACTTATAAATAATTTATTGGAGATTCGGATGAATCAGCTTATTAGTGTCACTATACATGACTTATTAGTCTTAGGGTGTTAGGAATTTCCAAATGTTTTAATTGTAATTTTTATGACAATTATGCCTTTGAGTATTTATAGAAACAATATTAAGCCACCCTCGTTCCTTGTCTTTTCCTCAAAGAGATAGGAATAAAAAATAAATTTTAAAATTTTTATTTTCTATCATCAAGTTTGCCTGTTTAATGGGCAATTGGTAGAATTGTTGTGAGAAACCATATATTTTTTTTAATATGACTTCCATCGGTAGAATTTTTTTAAAAAATATTACAGAAAATTAAAAAAAATATTGTTAAGACGTGAGACAGGTTTAACCGGTCTTCTATCCACTTAACAACCCCGCGGTGGAAAAATAGATCATGATTCGTAGCTATGTTATCTTACTTTGTGATTAACATGGGACCAAACCAAACACATATGTATAAGACAAATTGGACTTTGCAACACTTGTAGCCATCGAATCGGCTACGTGCAAAAACAGAGTAATTAGAACGTAAGGAAAAGCGAGAATGAATCAAATCAGGCAACTGGACACACATTAAAAAAATGCAGCTCTATTCACATTGACAATCCCTTAGAACATCTAAACATTAAATAGAGTATTGGTTGATTAGTGTCGAGACTCGAATATTCAAGCAGATAGAAGAAGCCTTCATTTCTTGTTGTGATGGAAAGCGGATATTCTAAATTTCACTCAAATTTTATTATGCTAAAAGATAAGCAAACATTATATTTCAATCATCTCATGACAAATTTAAGAAATGACCAAACTAGTGGTTTCTCTGATACCAGTAGAATTATTGCAAAAATTAAATTAGTAAGCTTCAATGGGGAATGCCACTAGCATACCTCAAATGACTTAATGCATACATCCAATTTGCTTTAAACGCATAGCCGAGAATGAAGATTGAGTTTGACTTGTCTCACCATTTTACAAATCCCACGACTTAATTCCCCTGCAGGAAACCCCTCTCTCTCTCTCTCCCCCCTGCACGTCAGATAGTTGTGATTTGGTGCTAGAAATGTGATTTGGTGATGTTGATGTGCTAGAGATGAGATTTGATAAAATGCGAGAGACGTGATCGCTTGGTAGCCAAATAGCAGTAGTAGTGATGCGGAAGGGTAATAACCTAAAAATGAACATCTGTTTTTGAACATGAACTTATAAAGAATTTATTGGAGATTCGGATGAATCAGCTTATTAGTGTCACTATACATGACTTATTAGTCTCAGGGTGTTTAGCAAATTCCAAATGTTTTAATTGTAATTTTTATGACAATTATGCCTTTGAGTATTTATAGAAACAATATTAAGTCACCCTAGTTCCTCGTCTTTTCCTCAGAGAGATAGGGATAAGAAATAAATTTTAAAATTTTTATTTTCTATCATCAAGTTTGCCTGTTTAATGGGCAATTGGTAGAATTGTTGTGAGAAACCATATATTTTTTTTAATATGACTTCCATCGGTAGAAATTTTTTTTTAAAAATATTACAAAAAATTAAAAAAAACATTGTTAAGATGTGAGACAGGTTTGACCGGTCTTCTATCCACTTACCAACCCCACGGTGGAAAAATAGATCATGATTCGTGGCTATGTTACCTTACTTTGTGATTAACATGGGACCAAACCAAACACATATGTATAAGACAAATTGGACTTTGCAACACTTGTAGCCATCGGATCGGCTACGTGCAAAAATGGAGTAATTAGAACGTAAGGAAAAGCGAGAATGAATCAAATCAGGCAACTGGACACACATTAAAAAAATGCAGCTCTATTCACATTGGCAATCCCTTAGAACATCTAAGCATTAAATAGAGTATTGGTTGATTAGTGTCGAGACTCGAATATTCAAGCAGATAGAAGAAGCCTTCATTTCTTGTTGTGATGGAAAGCGGATATTCTAAATTTCACTCAAATTTTATTATGCTAAAAGATAAGCAAACATTATATTTCAATCATCTCATGACAAATTTAAGAAATGACCGAACTAGTGGTTTCTCTGATACCAGTAGAATTATTACAAAAATTAAATTAGTAAGCTTCAGTGGGGAATGCCACTAGCATACCCCAAATGACCTGATGCATACATCTAATTTGCTTTAAACGCATAGTCGAGAATAAATATTGTGTTTGACTTGTCTCACCATTTTACAAACCCCACGACTTAATTCCCCTGCAGCAAACTCCTCTATCTCTCTTTCTCTCTCTCTCTCTCTCTCTCTCTCTCTCTCCTCCTGCGCGCGAGATAGTTGTGATTTGGTGTTAGAAATGTGATTTGGTGATGTCGATGTGCTAGAGATGCGATTTGGTCAAATGCGAGAGACATGGTCGCTTGGTAGGCAGATAGCAGTAGCAGTGATGCGGAAGAGTAATAACCTAAAAATGAACATCTATTTTTGAACATGAACTTATAGAGAATTTATCGGAGATTCGGATGAATCAGCTTATTAGTGTCACTACACGTGACTTATTAGTCTCAGGGTGTTTAGGAAATTCCAAACATTTTAATTGTAATTTTTATGACAATTACATTAGTATTTATAGAAACAATATTAAGCCACCCCCTTTACTCGCCTTTTCCTCACAGGGATAAGAAATAAAATTTAAAATTTTTATTTTCTATCAGCAGGTTTGCCTGTTTAATGAGCAATGGGTAGAATTGTTGTGAGAGACCATGGATCGATCCGCACAGCCGAGGCCCTCGACCGGTACCGATCCCGCTCGACCAAGGATCGATCCGCACGGTGCAGGGACTAATCCCGCTCGACCGGGATCTCGACCCACGATCGATCTGCACGGTGCAAGGGTCGATTGTATCTTTTTTTTTTAATATGACTTCCATCAGTAGAAAATTTTTTAAAAAAATATTACAGAAAATTTAAAAAATGTTAAGGTGTGAGGCAGGTTTGACCAGTTTTCTATCCACTTACGAACCCCACGTTGGAAAAATAGATCATCATTCGTGGCTATGTTACCTTACTTTGTGATTAACATGGGACCAAATCAAATACATGTGTATAAGGCAAATCGGACTTTGCAACACTTGTAGCCATCGGATCGGTTACGTGCAAAAACATAGCAATTAGAATGTAAGGAAAAGCAAGAATGAATCAAATCGGGCAAATGGACACACATTAAGAAAATGCAGCTCTATTCACATTAACAATCCCTTAGAACATCTAAGCATTAAATAGAGTATTTGGTGGATTGGTGCTGAGACTCAAATATTCAAGCAAATAAAGAAGCCTTCCTTTCCTGTTGAGATGGAAAGCGGATATTCTAAATTTCACTCAAATTTTATCATGCTAAAAGATAAGCAAACATTATATTTCAATCATCTCATGAAAAATTTAATAAAGGACCAAACTAGTGGTTTATCTGATACCAGTAGAGTTATTGCAAAAATGAAATTAGTAAGCTTTAATAGGGAATGCCACTGGCATACCCCAAATGACCTGGTGCATACATCCAATTTTCCTTAAATGCATAGCCGAGAAGGAAGATTGGGTTTGACTTGTCTCACCATTTTACAAACCCCACGACTTAATTTCCCTGCATAAAACCCCTCTCTCTCTCTCTCTCTCTCCCTCTCTCTCCCCCCTGCGCGCCGGATAGTTGTGATTTGGTGCTAGAAATGTGATTTGGTGATGTCGATGTGCTAGAGATGCGATTTGGTAAAATGTGAGAGACGTGATCGCTTGGTAGCCAGATAGTAATATCAACGATGCGGAAGGGTAATAACCTAAAAATGAACATCTGTTTTGAACATGAACTTATAAAGAATTTATTGGAGATTCGGATGAATCAGGTTATTAGTGTTACTATACATGACTTATATTAGTCTTAGGGTGTTTAGCAAATTCTAAACATTTTAATTGTAATTTTTATGATAATTACGCCTTAAAGTATTTATAGAAACAATATTAAGCCACCCCATTTCCTTGCCTTTTCCTCACAGAGATAGGGATAAGAAATAAATTTTAAAATTTTTATTTTCTATCATCAGGTTTGCCTGTTTAATGGGCAATGGGCAAAATTGTTGTGAGAAACCATATATTTTTTTTAATATGACTTCCATCGGTAGAAATTTTTTAAAAAAAATATTACAAAAATTTAAAAAATATTGTTAAGGCGTGAGACAGATTTGACCGGTCTTCTATCCACTTACCAACCCCACGGTGGAAAAATAGATCATGATTTGTGGCTATATTACCTTACTTTGTGATTAACATGGGACCAAATCAAATACATATGTATAAGGCAAATCGGACTTTGCAACACTTGTAGCCATCGGATCGGCTACGTGCAAAAACAGAGCAATTAGAACGTAAGGAAAAATGAGAATGAATCAAATCAGACAATTGGACACACATTAAGAAAAGACAGCTCTATTTACATTGACAATCCCTTATAACATCTAAGCATTAGATAGAGTATTAAGTCGATTGGTGCCGAGACTCGAATATTCAAGCAGATAGAAGAAGCCTTCCTTTCTTGTTGAGATGGAAGCGGATATTCTAAATTTCACTCAAATATTATCATGCTAAAAGATAAGCAAACATTATATTTGAATCATCTCATGACAAATTTAAAAAAGGACTGAACTAGTGGTTTCTCTGATACCAGTAAAGTTATTGCAAAAATTAAATTAGTAAGCTTCAATAGGGAATGCCACTAGCATACCCCAAATGACTTGGTGCATACATCCAATTTGCCTTAAACGCATAGCCGAGAAGGAATATTGGGTTTGACTTGTCTCATCATTTTACAAACCCCACGACTTAATTCCCCTGCAGGAAACCCTCTCTCTCTCTCTCTCTTTCTCTCCCTCTCTCTCCCTCTTGCGCGCAGGATAGTTGTGATTTGTTACTAGAAATGTGATTTGGTGATGTCGATGTGCTAGAGATGCGATTTGGTAAAATGCGAGAGACGTGATCGCTTGGTAGCCAGATAGTAGTATTAGTGATGCGGACGAGTAATAACCTAAAAATGAACATCTGTTTTCGAACATGAACTTATAAAGAATTTATCGGAAATTCAGATGAATCAGTTTATTAGTGTATTAGTCTCAGGGTGTTTAGCAAATTCCAAACGTTTTAATTGTAATTTTTATGATAATTACGCCTTAGAGTATTTATAGAAACAATATTAGGCCACCCAATTTCCTTGCCTTTTCCTCACAGAGATAGGGATAAGAAATAAATTTTAAAATTTTTATTTTCTATCATCAGGTTTGCCTGTTTAATGAGTAATGGGTAGAATTGTTGTGATAAACCATATATATTTTTTAATATGATTTCCATCGGTAGAAATTTTTTTTTAAAAATATTACAAAAAATTTTAAAAATATTGTTAAGGCGTGAGGCAAGTTTGACCGGTCTTCTATCCACTTACCAACCCCACGGTGGAAAAATAGACTATGATTCGTGGCTATGTTACCTTACTTTGTGAGTAACATGGGATGAAACCAAATACATGTGTATAAGGCAAATCGGACTGTGCAACACTTGTAGCCATCGGATCGGCTACGTGCAAAAACAGAGCAATTAGAACATAAGGAAAAGCGAGAATGAATCAAATCAGGCAATTAGACACATTAAGAAAAGACAGCTTTATTCACATTGACAATCCCTTAGAACATCTAAACATTAAATAGAGTATTAGGTCGATTGGTGCCGAGACTCGAATATTCAAGCAGATAGAAGAAGCCTTCCTTTCTTGGTGAGATGGAAAGCGAATATTCTAAATTTCACTCAAATTTTATCATGCTAAAAGATAAGCAAATATTATATTTCAATCATCTCATGACAAATTTAAGAAAGGACCGAACTAGTGATTTATTTGATACCAGTAGAGTTATTGCAAAAATTAAATCAATAAGCTTCAATGGGGAATGCCACTAGCATACCCCAAATAACCTGGTGCATACATCCAATTTGCCTTAAACGCATAGCCAAGAAGGAACGTTGAGTTTGACTTGTCTCACCATTTTACAAACCCCACGACTTAATTCCCCTAGAGGAAACTCCTCTCTCTCTTTGTCTCCCTCTCTCCCCCCCTGCGTGCACGATAGTTGTGATTTAGTCCTAGAAATGTGATTTGGTGATGTCGATATGCTAGAGATGCGATTTGGTAAAAATGCAAGAGACGTGATCGCTTGATAGCCAGATAGCAGTAGCAGTGATGCGAAAGGGTAATAACCTAAAAATGAACATATGTTTTTTAACATGAACTTAAAAAGAATTTATTGGAGATTCGGATGAATCCGCTTATTAGTGTCTCTATATATGACTTATTAGTCAAGGGTGTTTAGCAAATTCCAAACATTTTAATTGTAATTTTTATGACAATTACGCCTTAAGAGTGCTTATGGAAACAATATTAAGCCACCCCATTTCCTCGCATTTTCCTCACAGAGATAGGGATAAGAAATAAATTTTAAAATTTTTAATTTCTATCATCAGGTTTGCCTGTTTAATGGGCAATTGGTAGATTTGTTATGAGAAACCATATATTTTTTTAAATATGACTTCCATTGGTAGAAAGTTTTTTAAAAAAATATTACAAAAAATTTTAAAAAATATTGTTAAGGCGTGAGGTAGGTTTGACCGGTCTTTTATCCACTTACCAACCTCATGGTGGAAAAATAGATCATGATTCGTGGCTATGTTACCTTACTTTGTGATTAACATGGGACCAAACCAAATACATATGTATAAGGCAAATCGGACTGTGCAACACTTGTAGCCATCGGATCGGCTACATGCAAAAACAGAGCAATTAGAACGTAAGGAAAAGCGAGAATGAATCAAATCAGACAATTAGACACACATTAAGAAAATGTAGCTCTATTCACATTGACAATTCCTTAGAACATCTAAGCATTAAATAGAGTATTAGGTCAATTGGTGCCAAGACTCGAATAATCAAGCAGATGGAAGAAGCCTTCCTTTCTTGTTGAGATGGAAAGCAGATATTTTAAATTTCACTCAAATTTTATCATGCTAAAAGATAAGCAAACATTATAATTCAAATCATCTCATGACAAATTTAAGAAATGACCGAACTAGTGGTTTATCTAATACCAGTAGAGTTATTGCAAAAATTAAATTAGTAAGCTTTACTGGGGAATGCCACTAGCATACCCCAAATGAACTGGTGCATATATCGAATTTGCCTTAAACGCATAGCCGAGAAAGAATATTGAGTTTGACTTGTCTCACAATTTTACAAACCCCACGACTTAATTCCCCTGCATGAAACCCCTCTCTCTCTCTCTCTCCCTCTCTCTCGCCCCTGCGCGCAGGATAGTTGTGATTTGGTGCTAGAAATGTGATTTGGTTATGTCGATGTGCTAGAGGTGTGATTTGGTAAAATGCGAGAGACGCGATCGCTTGGTAGCCAGATAGCAGTAGCAATAATGCGGAAGGGTAATAACCCAAAAATGAACATCTTTTTTTGAAGATAAACTTATAAAGAATTTATTGAAGATTCGAATGAATCTGCTTATTAGTGTCTCTATATATGACTTATTATTCTCAGGGTGTTTAGCAAATTCTAAACGTTTTAATTGTAATTTTTATGACAATTACGCCTTAGAGTATTTATAGAAACAATATTAAGCCACCCCATTTCCTTGCCTTTTCCTCATAGAGATAGGGATAAGAAATAAATTTTAAAATTTTTATTTTCTATCATCAGGTTTGCCTGTTTAATGGGCAATGGGTAGATTTGTTGTGGGAAATAATTCATTTTTTTTAACATGACTTCCATGGGTACAAATTTTTTTAAAAAAATATTACAAAAAATTTAAAAAATATTGTTAAGGCATGAGGAAGGTTTGCTCGGTCTTTAATCCACTTACCAACCCCACGGGGGAAAAATAAATCATGATTCGTGGCGATGTTACCTTACTTTGTGATTAACATGGGACCAAACCAAATACATGTGTATAAGGCAAATCAGACTCCGCAACACTTGTAGCCATCGGATCGGCTACGTGCAAAAACGGAGCAATTTAGAAGTAAGGAAAAGTGAGAAGGAATCAAATCAGGCAATTGGACACACTTTAAGAAAATGCAGCTCTATTCATATTGACAATTCCTTAGAACATCTAAGCATTAAATAGAGTATTAGATCAATTGGTGCTGAGACTTGGATAATCAAGGAGATGGAAGAAGCCTTCCTTTCTTGTTGAGATGGAAAATGGATATTCTAAATTTCACTTAGATTGTCTCATGCTAAAAGAAAAGCAAACATTATAATTCAAATCATCTCATGACAAATTTAAGAAAGGACAGAACTATTTGATACCAGTAGAGTTATTGCAAAAGTTAAATTAGTACGCTTCAATGGAGAATGCCGCTAGTATACCCCCAAACGACCTGGTGCATATATCCAATTTGCCTTAAACGCATCGCCAGAAGATTGGGTTTGACCCGTCTCACCATTTTACAAACCCCACGACTTAATTCCCCTGTAGAAAACCCCTCTCTCTCTCTCTCTCTCTCTCTCTCTCTCTCTCTCTCTCCCCCTCTCCCTCTATCTCCCCCTTGCGTGCAAGATAGTTGTGATTTGGTGCTAGAAATGTGATTTGGTGATGTTGATGTGCTAGAGGTGCGATTTGGTAAAATGCGAGAGACGCTTGGTAGCCAGATAGCAGTAGTAGTGATGCGAAAGGGTAATAACCTAAAAATGAATATTTGTTTTTGAACATGAACTTATAAAGAATTTATTGGAGATGCGGATGAATCCGCTTATTAGTGTCTCTATATATGGCTTATTAGTCTCAGGTGTTTAGTAAATTTCAAACGTTTTAATTGTAATTTTTACGGCAATTACGCCTTAGAGTATTTATAGAAAAAATATAAAGCCACCCCCTTTCCTTGCCTTTTCTTTACGGAGATAGGAATAACAAATAAATTTTAAATTTTTTATTTTCTATTATCAGGTTTGCCTGTTTGATGGGCAATGGGTAGATTTGTTGTGGGAAACCATTTATTTATTTTTTAAATATGACTTCCATTGGTACAATTTTTTTAAAAAAATATTACAGAAAATTTAAAAAATATTGTTAAGGCGTGAGGTAGGTTTGACCGGTCTTTAATCAACTTACCAACCCCACGGAAACCCCCCATCTCTTCTCTACTCTATGCTGAAAACCCATGAAAAAGACGTGATCTCTCGATGATGCGATCTGGTGCAACGCGAGAATGTGATCTCAGTGTGCCCGGCTCTATAAATAGATGTCCCTCCTTTGTTGCACCATCACCCAATTTCTTTTTCTCTACCCCACCGCTAGGGGTGAGCGGCTCGATGTTCTTTACAGATGCTGCTTGAAATCTTAAACGTATCCTTGGTAAGGTTCCTCATTTTTGGAATTTGGAACTAGAAACTTACCCTACTCATTGGAATCTGGAACCTGAAACTTACCATGTCATAGGTTTTAGGATCTAATAGGTTCTTTTTTTTTTTTATTATATATTTTTCATTTTTAGTTAAACAAAACGAAAATGAACACAATAATAATAAGCAAACTTATCTATCATCAAAGAGAATACAAAACGAACAATAGAGGAAAAGGAATCCTTACTAAGGAATTCAACTAGATAAAAGCAGGAACGAGTGATTCCAATTTCCGTACAGGATCTATTTGGAACTTGAAATTCCAAGTTCTGTATAGGATCTACCTGGAATTTGAAACCCATCCGTTGCAATAAGTTCATCATTTTTTGTAACTTGGAACCTATCTTGCAGACCCTAGACTATCATAGGTTCCATAGTTGATTTTGGGGTATACCTAAGTTTCACTTATATTATTATTTGAACAATTACAATTCATGAATCATAACTTATATTTAGATACACGAAAAATGTGAACATTAATAAAATAAAAATCTTAGCTATAAAATGGAAACTTGGATTAGTGCTTCTAGATTATATACTTATCATTGAACGGGGTAGAAGAACACCACAAAGTGCCATAACAAGACGCCAGGACACTGACAGGTGCCATAACTTCAAAACGGTACACTTAAGTGCCGCCACTTTTTTTCCGAGTGGGACACTTAAGTGCCATCTCCGGCGACCCTTGCCGGAAATCCTACGTGTGATATTTTATTACTATTTTTTGCCTACGTGGCTCGCCAGGAAGCTCCAAATCAACAAAAAAATTATAAAAAAATTAAAAAAATTAAAATTTTTAATAAAATTTAAAAAATTTTAATTTTAAAAAATTTAAAAATTTTCAAAAATAAGAAAATTTTAAAAATTTCAAAAATTATAAAAAATAAGAAAATTTTAAAAATTTTAATTTTAAAAAATTTTAAAAATTTTAAAAAATAAGAAAATTTTAAAAATTTTAATTTTAAAAAATTTTAAAAATTTTAAAAAATAAGAAAATTTTAAAAATTTTAATTTTAAAAAATTTTATAAATTTTAAAATTTTAAAAAATAAGAAAATTTTAAAAACTTTAATTTTAAAAAAATAAAAAATTTTAAAAATTTTAATTTTAAAAATTTAAAAAATTTAAAAAAAATAAAATTTTAAAATTTTTAATTTTAAAAAATTAAAAAATTATAAAATTATAAAAAATTATAAATAAGAAAATTTTAAAATTTTTAATTTTAAAAAATTATAAAAAATTTTAAAATAAGAAAATTTTAAAAATTTTAATTTTAAAAATTTTAAAAATTTTTAAAAAATAAAAAATTTAAAAAAATTTAAAAATTAAGAAAAAGGGTGGGGGAGGCGGCGGCGGCGGAGGTGGCGGCGGTGAGTGAGCCGGCGACGGCGGCAAGGGAGCCGCCCCGTTCGGCCTCCCACCCCCCTTTTTTATAATTTTAATTTTTTTAAAATTTTTCTTAATTTTTAAAAAAATTTTAAAATTTTCTTAATTTTAAAAAATTTTAGAATTTTCTTAATTTTTAAAAAAAAATTTAGAATTTTCTTAATTTTTAAAAAAAATTTAGAATTTTCTTAATTTTTTAAATTTTTTAAAAATTTTCTTAATTTTTTAAAATTTTCTTAATTTTTAAAATTTTTCTTAATTTTTTTTAATTTTTCTTATTTTTTTAAATTTTTGAATATTTTAAATCTAATTTAATTAATTTATATACTATTATTTATACGTAGACGCGAAACGGCGTCGTTTTGCATTTTCTCCTCCAGCGTCCGCGCAAAACGACGCCGTTTTGGACCGAGCTCGCCGGAAAGTCGCCACGTCAGCCATTTGGCCGGATTTTCGCCGGAGTGGCACTTAAGTGTCCCATTTTACTCCGATGATGGCACTTAAGTGTGTACCGTACCATTTTAAAGTTATGGCACTTAAGTGTCGCGCCAAGTTATAAGACTCAGGGTGTCCCGCACTCCATTGAACGGCATGGAATATTGAAAGATTGCACGGAAACATGGATCAAGAAATAATATTAAAATTTGTTTTAGATTTTAGGTTTAAGGTTCATCCAACTAAAAACCTAGAACCTACCGGTTGAGATAGGTTTCTCATTTTTTTGAACTTGGAACCTACCCTACATACCTTTGAATCTGGAACCTATAGATTTCAACCGGTCTGGTTCTTAGGTTTCAATTTTACCCTGAAATCATGCTCACCCCTACCCACCACCCATCTTTCTCTACTTCTCTTCTCTCGACTGCTCTCTTCTCTTGATCATGTCGAACTTGTTATCTTGTTTTCTTACAGCGTGAAATAAAGAAAATTATATAGAGTGCAACAAGTAAAGCTTCAACTAAGCTTATAATCATTACGTTGTTTACCCTTGTCCTCAATCGGTGGAAGAGCGAACATGTAAAAAAACTTGCTTGCTATACATTTTGCTGAGGAAAAGCGGGGATTTCGGGGGCCGATACGAAGACAAAAATGTGGAATATCTAGAGTGCACAGGGCTTCGAATACCTTTGCTCTTCTACTAAGTTTAGGACGAGGGTCTTGCTAGACAACGTAATTATCATGACAATGTCATTAAGCTTAGTTCGAACTTCACTTGTTTCACTTTGATGTGGTTTTCTTTGTTCCACACTATAAGAAAACAAGATTAGAACATTACAAGATGAGAAACATTCCCTTAACAGTAAGAGGAACATGCCTCACGAAAAAGGAAAATGACACAAATAGTCCTTGAACTTATGCTCAATATGCAACTTGATCTTTGAACTTTTAATTTGTTCAAAATGATCATTGAACTTAAGAAAAAGACAATGTGGTCCATAAACTTTTAATTTGTTCAAATACAGTTCTTGATATATTCAATTTAATCTTTGAATTATATGAAAATATTTAATATAGTCTTTTTTTATTAATTCAAAATTAGGGATTATACTGAACATTTTCATACAGTTCAGAGATTATATTGAATATGTATCTAAAGTTTATGGATTATATTGAACAAATTAAAAGTTTAGGGACTACATTACACATTGTGTTTACGCATTAGGCTAAAGTTTAGAGATTATATCGGACAAATTAAAAATTAAGGGATCAAATTGTACATTAAGTCAAAATTTAGGGACCGTTTATATCATTATCCCTCGTGAAAACGTATCTGCTTTGCTGCTTTAGTTTAGTTTTCCTAGGTCTTCAGATTCCCATAAGAAGAGCAGCCTCTCAGAAACTTTTCTGCTGCTCTAGCTTTGCTGGTTTAGTTTAGTTTTCCTAGGCTTAATTTTCTTATTATTGCTTTAGTTTAGTTTTCCTTCGTATTGTTCCACTTTAATAGCCATCCGTGGCATCACTATGTATAATTTCATTGTGGCTCTGCTCCATGGTATTTTTGATGTGATATTATGGTAGGGATTACAGTAACTAAAATATAGCCTATAATTGCTAAACCATTGAAGCTGAGCACTAAAGGCGCCTATGGATCATTTGAAAGCTTAATAGGAATAAATCATTATGATCTATTGGTATAATCCTCGGATATGTGACAAAAGCCTATTATTTTTATTAAATGTGGTTAGGCCTACAACGTTTAGCCGTGAACCAGAGCTAATGATTGGAGATCTTCTACAGTGGCACAATTAAATTTTAGAAATGAAAATGAAAACGGCATGGGATAGATAAACGTGGGTAAAGTACAAGATTCTTTTTTAAAGGATTTACTTTTTATATTTTTTAAATTTTGGATCTTGACTAGCCTCGGCTGGTTCCACAGCAAATGAAAGTCATTCCTCATGAATTTCTCAATACATGCAAAATAAATAAATGTTATTCCACAACAAATTTATATCAATTTTAAATCGGATTGAATTGCGCATTAACGAAATGTACGGCAAACCTCTGTGGCTAGAAACGGCAAACCTCTGTGAAGAGCAATTTTGTTATTATTATTATTTTTTTTTACTACCATTTGTGGGAGTGATGATGAAGTTAAAAGTATCTATGCTTGTCAATTTAATTAAGTCGAGCAGTTGCTACCTAATATAGCAAAACCAAGGCGTTCCCGTGGATGTGAGCGGAAATTGATTTTTAAATTTTATATTTGAAATCCGCTTTGCTGTTTCATTACATTTATTTATCCAAACTTAAACAAAATATTACATGACAAGTAGTACCAACCCCACTTAGTAACCCCACGCAAACCCCCCTCTGCGGCAGGACCCCCTGCAAATTAAACTGTTGATTCGATTTGTTTAATAAAATTTATTTAATCTTTTTATTTTTTATTTTTTTGATTGTTTTCCACTCCATTGTCTTTAAGGACAAGTATTACCATCTCTGTTCTGAAAGCATAATGGTCTCAACGGGCTTATGTAGCATAAAACTCATATAGAGAATCATACAGAGAAGAGAAAATAGAATCCTGGAATGAAGAGAAAATAGAATCCCAGTGCTCCTAAGAGCACTGGGCATATTGAGTGAATATGACTATGAGAAAAGAGAAACTAGAATCGCAGTTCCATCAAATAGACGATACATTTTTGATCAAAAGAGTTTCCGTAGACATATAAAGCATAGTTGTTTCCATATTCCATTGTTACGGTGATCCAGAATACACGGTGTGTTTTTTATTTTTTTTAATCATATAAGAAAACTAGCTTTACATATGTAAATGGACAAAAAGATAAGCATGGTAGGTGCGAGTTTGTCACGAACTATATAGGTTACAATAGTTGATTTAAGCAAACCTCCCTCCCTTTGATCCATTGTTGTTAACTTACTTGTTAAGTAATATTATATTGTTATAGCAAAACCCTCATTAGAATATAAAATCGTTGTGGAAAATCATTTATTTATTTTGAATGTACAGATTAGTATTTGAAATAAAAACATTTATAATATTTCCGATGATTAGATGCATACAAGAGAGTTAGCACAGGTAATATCTCACGAAATTATCATGTGCTTCACCGTCCAGAGTGGGCATAGTGCCCCCGTTGTCCTAAATGTTTCTTTGCGAGTCTCTTTATCCTCACAATTATCACTTAGAGCTATACGTGGCCTTCTGGAATAAAAGTAATTCAAAAGGTAGCATTTGGTAACTTGCCCAATAGTAACTTATTTTATTCTTTTGTTCCCAAAATTGAATTTAGAACAGAAATACGTTTGGTAAATTTTTTTATTCTCAAGAATAAAAATCCGTTTTTTTTTTTATTCCCAAAAATAGATATGAAACAAAATCAAGAAGTAAATTGTTTCTTTGTTTTCAAGAACAATTCCAAAATCAAAACCCAAACTTATTTTTCTTTTTTTTTTCTCTTTTTCTTCTCCACAATCTGTCACTGGCCACTATCAGCCACCACCACTGGCGAGGGCTGGCGACTGGTTGGGCGAAATCCAACAAGCTTGTTGGAGCCTCACTTGGCCACCGATGAGACTAAACCTTGCCCATGTGGCGCGAGGTCGACCTTAACTTGGCCTGGCAAGGCTAACCTCGTGCTGCCTAGGTGAGGTTGAGCCTCATCGGGCTAGGTGAGGCTCACCTAACTACCGGCGGGGCTCGGCCTCGTGCAGATTTGGTGAGGCCTAGGCTCGCAATGGCTAGGCGAGCCTTCGGCAAACTCACCGGACCTCACCTTGGCCTAGCAAGGCTCTAGCGAGCTCGCCAAACCTTGTCCAGCCAATCTTGGCCATCGTCGTCACCAGCCACTGGCCACAAAGAAGGAGGAAGAAGAAGAGAAATGGAAAAATAAAAAAGAAAAAGAAGAAAAAATAATAAAAGTATTAAAAATTAAAAGGAAAAAAATTTATGAGTCCTACCAAATGCATTTCTATTTCAGGAATACAAATTTTGGGCAGTTATCAAATGCCTTGAAATGTTTAAAAATTATTCTCTACAATAGAATATAAACGAATCACTTTTAAGTGGAAATTGTTCTCGAGAGCAGAATAATTACTAAATGCACCCTAAATTACTCTCCACTTCCCCTTTCATTCATCTTTTGGATCTTTATTTTCAGTTTTCCATCTTGTAACAGAAGATGCACGAAGGATAAATGGCTCGGCTAAAGTTGGTATGGAAGAAGGAGAGGTAGGCCGTCCATTGAATCCAGCTTTGTGGCATGTATTAGTTCACACTTCACACTCACCATTTGGCATTTTTTCCTGCAGTAAAACAGGTGTAACCTTGAATCATATGCCTTGCAATGAAAATCAAATGGAGCTCGCAATATGCACAGCTGGAGATACAAGCCTATTCTAGTGTAGTCTGTCCTTGTAAGTCCCGAGTACTCTTGATTGGTTGTGGTTGGTCGGGTTGCTTTTCCTCAGGTTTCTCCTCTTGGTCATGATGGATGAAAATTGGTTTGATCCTTGTGGTGCTTTTTCTACTTTCAAAATTAATACTAAGGTCAGGGTGGATTGTTCTGTTTACATCCTTCATTTGCCTGGGTCCCATGTTAATCACAATGTATTTGGTTGCTTCTACATCTGTTTGTCAAGTTTGTACCAGAATCCTATCAATTTAATATGCTATTATAGTGTTTGATTTGGCCTTTAATGGAGACTAAATATGAAACTTCTTCTTGTTCTGCAGCCTGCCTCTTGTTTTGAATTATTTTGTTGAATTGAAAGTGAGTGACGGAAATTTTCGGTGCTCTTCATTGCAACCATGCCGTCCATAGTTCTGTGCATGCATAATCACGGTGAATGTTTTTCAGATGGGAACATGCACCTTTTTCTTTAGGATCTGATATATAAATCCATGCTTTCATTGTAAAATTTGTGCCTGGAGAAGTGCGAAAAAATTTACTACCGCAGCACCACTTTTGTGATCAGTCAATTCAATTGCAGTTCTGGGGAGGAAGAATACACAAGATGCCTCCGGATCAATCTATTTACAGCGTAGAGAATAATATGAACGTCCAATGACATTAAATAGTGAAAAATTCTGCATTTTATTTGCAGGAGCTACCGATTCTTTTCCAAGAGTCCACGTCCTAGCAACGGAGAAAACTTGGGTTGGTCATTCTATGCCATACTCCAACTCCCAACGTGAATAGTTAAGCCGATTAAGTTTAGATAGCTGTGGACATTCTTCTATTGCTTAACGAAAATTTTTTGTGGTTTTCAATAGAAGATTGTGGAATCAAATGAGTCTGAAGTCTACTGCTTATGGACATGCTATTCTCTCTCTACTGTTTTACGAGATATTTGTTCTGAGATTGTTATTACTTAACTCTTCTGTTAATCATCCTCTATGCAACACGATAACACAAATGGCGGAAAAATAGATCATGATTTGTGACGATGTTACCTTACTTTCAGTAACTGCCTTTAACTGTATTACTTATGTTCCAGAACGCCACGTACAGCTTTAAGTGATAATGGTGAGGGTAAAGAGATTCGCAAAGATACATTTAGGACAAATGGGGAAATATGGCCACTCTGGATGGTGAAGCACATGATAATTTCGTGAGATGTTACGTATACTGGCTAGCATATATTCATCTAATCATGGGAACTAGTTTAACTTAAAAAGCACCATGCAGTCCAAAAATTTCATCGTCCTGTTTTAGAGGGACGGCGGATTTTTTCATGCCCATGTTTGAAATGATGAGACTGTGAAGGCAAAAGCTTTAGGACAAAGAAGGAAAGTGACGAAGATCGAAACAAACCAAACAAGCGAGGATTACTATGTACACTTCACCTCGGTTTCCTCTGCTAATTTTGTCTTTTCCATGCCTCACATGCCTCACCTCATCAAATTAGTAGCATAAATTCGCCATCCACATTGTCTCAGCTCATTCACTCTCAAACAAGAAACAACCAAAGAGAAGGAAGCTGTTGAACAATGGCAGAGAAGGAAGGAGCCATCGTGAAGAAGGGCCATGAGGAGGGGCTCAAAATGGCAATGTCTCTCCTACAGAAATTTGAACTCCCTCAGGGGCTCCTCCCACTGGCCAATGTGGTGGAGGTTGGGTTTGTGGAGAGCACCGGATACATGTGGATTGTTCAGCAAAAGAAGGTTGAGCATCAGTTCAAGATGATAAGCAAGCTGGTGAGCTACGACACCGAGGTCAAGGGCTACGTCGAGAAGGGCAGGATCAAGAAGCTCAAGGGTGTGAAGGCCAAGGAGCTCATGCTGTGGCCGCCCGTGTCAGAGATCACTGCTGACTCGCCGGCCGGGAAGATCCACTTCAAGAGCCTCGCCGGGATTACCAAGAGCTTCCCTGTCGAGGCATTTGCCGCTGGGCAGTGAATCAAAGTGTCGGTAATCTGGAAGTCGATGTTTATGGCCATTTTGTTGGGCAAAAACATTTAGAAGCCTCTCATTATTGGGTCCAATTCGTGGAGGGTTCTTTCGTTTTCTTTTTCTTTCTTTTTAGTTACTTTCCCTAAGAGTGATAATTACTTGAGAGTAAAGAATAAAGAGAACAAAGGTGCCTATATTGTTCTGTCTCTTTTTCTTTTTCTTGTTTTAACGAGGATTTTGGCATTACCATAATGAAGATGTTTTCCGTTCAATGCTTTGTAGCGTCTCGTTGAAATATAAAATCTCAGAAAGGGGTACCCTATATTTATACTACTGAGAGCTTGGTCAACGACAAAATAATATAATTTTAAACTGCAAACTAAACATTACGAAAAAAAAGAGTCCCGATTTAAGTTAAAAGTTCAAGAGAAGTTTTATAACCAACGACATAATGAAGTATAACAAAGAAAATTAACCCACCGACATGTTTGTGAGATATGGGCATTGGGTTTGCAACTTTCAGCCAGTACTTTTTCAGTGTTACTGTAATTAAAATGTGTCTGCTTAGATGATCTATTGTTCTGCTGTGGAAGAATTAATTTGGCTAACTTTCTAATTGTTTTTAGTTACTTTCAATTGAGTTTTGATTCACTGGCAGGATCAATGCTCACAAACATGCTCACCTTATCTTGCCTGACGTTGCCAATGGTGTGATTATCGGATTACCGCTTGACTATGTCCAATAATTATTGTTAAGAACCCGACTTTATCTATATCCGATTAGATTCAGATTTACGAATAAAATATCAAAATCCGTCTTTAATATCTCATTAGTAGAGAGGAGAAGAAGGCACTCTGTATTTGTACAGAGCAGGTACTATTGGATATGGGGGGAAAATCTGAGTACGTTAATCCCACGTAATGTTTGAATTCGTCATCTGAATTATTTGTTTAAATTACCATTGGATTAATAATTTTATGAGTCCTATATAATAGTAAAGTCGGTAACAGCGCACTCACCTTCTCTGGTCGCACACCATCCCATGGTCTATTTACTGTGCGGAGCTCCCACGTTATCACACCAAGGCTGAAGAGATCACATTGCTCAGTGAAGGGTTCATTGCGTATAAGTTCAGAACCCATTCATTCTGGTATTCCAGCCGATGAAGAATCACTCATGGGTGAGTGTATCATCATCCTTGATAGGCCAAAATCGCCAATCTTCCCGGTCCAATGCTTATTAACAAGACAATTGGGACTTTTTAAGTCACGATGTACTACTATCTTCATTCGATGTATGCACATTAACCCTGCTTCCGGTGCACACACATAAATACCAGCAAAAAAAGAAGAAGAATTAAGCAGCTAAGAGAGAGAACGCAACAATATTCCACATATATATAATAAAAGCAAGAGACATGGAGGAGGAGTGCGAAGACAGAGGAGAGAAATAACCTAAAATAGATAAAAAAAAAAAAAACTAAAAACTAAACTAAATTCCTAAGAGAATTAAAAACTAAACTAAACTTAAGCTAAAATAAATACGCAAATCAGAATATCTTCAACGGCAGAATTCAAAGTTGATGGTCGTTTCGTCTTTTGTTACGAACTTTTCCTCCAAGATCCTCCACATTTTTCTCTTGGTATCAGACCGGGAATGTGGCGAACAGTCTTTAGAGATCCTTTATATCCAGTGGCAAAATATCCTTAACCAATGCCTTGGCCTCCTCCATGGTACGAAGGATTAGGGTGTCACCTGAGAGGATATTGGCAATGGCGTTATCAAGCTCAATACAAGCATCGGCTAATTCCTCGTTGTGAGAAAACAAATAGGGTGAGACGTGAGAGAAGAACAAATAAAATATTAAAAAATAAGATCAAATAAATTTTTTATAAACCTCGTATTTTGTTACGGTTGATAATCTTTAGCACCGTCTCTACCTTTACGAAAACATATTGAACCTCATATTGAACCTTCCATGCTGCGCGGTCTGTCTCAACTATAAGCACGAGGCGAGGTACGGAGCGGAGGTGGTCCGCCCCTGGAGGACGGCCATGGAGAAGGCTGGTGGAATCTCCGGCTGGGATTCGCTACTGAAACGACGGAGCTAGGAATTTCGAAGTTGATAAGCGCACCTGCAGCTGCACCGGCACAGGCTTTGCGGAGGTCATCTCAAGCGTCCCAGCTTGCGGCGACGTGTGAAGCTCCGCCTCCAGAAGAATCTTGATGATTTCAAGGAACTTGGAGCGAAATCGCAATGCAGATCTGCCTGTAAATTTGGCTTAACGAATTCGATCAATCCACATATATAATGAACATAGACAGAGAGAGAGGGAAAATTCGGGGGAAAGTAAAGTCCTCCCATCCGTCAATTAATAACTTTCTTATATATATGATATTACATAGCAAAGAGGAAAATTCTTAAAGGAAATGAGACAAGACGTTAAAAGCAGTTCTTTGAAGAGGCTTCGTCGATGGAGAATTTCATGAGATCTAGAACTAAAACTAATTATGTCTTCATGCAAGTTTACAAATATCTATCAAGTACAATATTGCAAGTAGAAGTGATTTTCTCATATTGAGTTTAATGTTGCAGGGTTGCGACTGTTTGGGCTACATAAAATACTTTGACGCACATTTTATAAATTTTACTGGAGGTGTAGAAACAATTGAAAACTGTGTTTGTTTGCATGAAGAGGATCATGGGATCCTGTGGAAGCATCAAGACTGGAGAACTGGTTTAGCAGAAGTCCGGAGATCCAGAAGGCTAACAGTGTCTTTCATTTGTACAGTGGCCAACTACGAGTATGGATTTTTCTGGCACTTCTATCAGGCAAGTTATATAATGACTGCCACAAAAAACTTTACAGTGCTCGATTTTAACAGCTCTGATGATATTGATGTGTTTGTTTCCTTGGATCACCACTTGCTTTATTTTAAGTTACATGGTGTCAAGGGGTGTGTCATTCATCTTGTCAATGACTTTAATTTGACATGATTTTCATTTTGTTTGTTGTTGCAGGATGGGAATATATTGAAGCGGAGGTTAAACTTACCGGTATTCTCAGTCTTGGGGCATTGCAGCCTGGAGAAACTCGAAAATATGGCACCACCATTGCACCTGGGCTCTATGCCCCTGTTCATCAACATTTCTTTGTGGCTCGGATGGACATGGCTGTTGATTGTAAGCCTGGTGAAACCTTCAATCAGGTAGTTTATAAGCTTGAAACTTTTTGCGATCCTTTACTTTTCCCTGGCAATAATTGGCTTTATTTTTCTTGATTGTTTGCCGCCTTCTTTTGGAATTTCTGAACCATATCACCATTCTGCTTTGAATGTTAAAGAAAAATCTGTTCTTTTAGTCATAAATGGATTTGTTCAGATAACTGCATGCTTGTCGTATGATAATCCTGCAGTGTTATCTCTAATCTGCAAACCATGCATGTTTGTGCAGGCATAAGGCATATCGAGAGTCAACTGGGACGGTTTCATGCAGCCATGGTGAACTTGCAGACCCAGTGGCTGCAGCGGAGGAAATAGCTTTCTGTAGAGCATGTGCTCGGTTTGGCTTAGGCCTGTATCTTTATCATGAAGAGTAGACGCTGTATGGAATCAACCTATAGACCAAGGGACAGAAATGGTGTGGATTGGGTACAAGATGCTGCTAGATGGATTTTGTTGGATTATAGTCCACAGTTCTCTTTTAAACCATTTGATGAAGGCGATTTTGACCCGGTACTAAGCATGAGAGACACATAATAAGCAAGGCAAATAAGGGGCAAATAAGGGGCCTTGGGACCTCTTGCTCTATTACTTTATGAGTTTCGTGGAAGCCCCTCATGGCCTAAGTCCGTTTACTCCTTGATGGGATATTGACTCTGATTGCGCTAATTTTTTGGCGCCCGTTGGTCTCTTTATGTTGGGTATTTCGTTGGACTCTTGATGTTGGGTATTTCGTCTCATAGCGATCTTTTCCCAGTTAGACATCTCTAAAAATTATGCTCCTTTAAACATAGCTATTAAGCATAGCTATGTTTTTGGTTTGTTTGTTAGCTGTACTATTGTGGGAGTACTTTTTCTAAACTTTCAAACTTTGTCAATATAATCCAAAAAAATTTGCATGAGATTTCAATGAGTTCTTCCAGCCAATCAATAGAATTAAAAAGTTTAAAATTGAAGTGCAATGAGTTTAGTTTTAGTTTAGGACTGATTGAGCAGTTTTCTCAAGATACGTGCTTCTCTCTCGTTCCGTTTCTTCGTTTCTTCCCACATATACTGCTCAAAATTGCCTAAGGGCATTGGGTGGCCATAAGTCTTGTATTTGCCAGCTCGTTCTTATGGCAGTGCTCCTTCAGAAAAAGTCCAAGAGAGTTTTCGCCCAGCAGCCATACTTCTCTATATATTATATCCTTGAGCCTTACAGGTCTGCCCCTATCATCGTGCTTTCTTTTTGGGATGGTTACCATCGTTTGCACAAGAAGTCAAACTGACCCTTAAATATTTCTAAGAATCAATGCCTTGGTAAGCTAATGAAGATGCGAGTATTTCTGGCCATTAGCCATAAATGCTGACCAGCGACCGCTAATAGCTAACCACTTGAACGGCTGTCTTTTCATTAGCATAAGTATTGATAAGTAATTGCATTGAGATGTTCTATCTAAACCTTGACAAAAGGAAGAACTTCTCCTTATGTATTGCAACTCAGATGGATGCTAACTATTGATGACTGCAGGCGGTTGCATTCAAACCTGTAATTGAGGGAAACACTTGTAATATAGCTGATCAGAGTGGTTCGGAAAAACGCTGGCTTATCTTGCACCAGTAGTCCAACATCTCAGGCAAGAAGAGCTGAAGGACTTAGCAAATCATTCTCACGAAGCCCTCGAGTTGTCATTTTGGTGCCAGCTGTCGAGTTAGCTTCACAGGTTTGGCAGTTGGTATCCATTGCCGACACATATTTCCCTAGATTCACAAGATGGCTCGTCTGTCCTTCATCAAACCATCGGCCAGCACACTGCGAAACAAATGTTTTCAGTATTTGATCAGATCCCTTCCAAATACGAGACTCACAGCACTAATATGCAATTCATATCAACCATGGGAGCACAGTGATCAAACAGACGTGCATTGCTCTCCAATAGTAGGGGAGGAAGGACACCGCGTAGTTCTTAGAATTCATGCAATAGTGGTATAACTAGAGAAAAAAAGGAAAGTGGAGCTTCCCACCAAGTTGACTTTCTATGTTCGATTCCAGTAAATCAAGAAATAGAGAAGATAATACATAGGATATGGAAAAACCTCAAATTGAAGGGCCTCCGAGATTCTACGCCACAAGGCAGGCATAGGACCACTCAGTACCCATTGAGCAGTGCTTTAGGATTGTTGCTTCAAGCCCCGAACGGTGTAGCCGGAGCCCCACTCGAAGTTGTCCAACAATGACCATGCCAAGTAACCCTTCACGTTCCTAGTACAAACTTATGAAATTTGAGACTTTGTGCCCAATTATGAGAAGAATCTTGCTTGAAAATTTCTTACTCGATTGCCTTCAGGAGATGGGGGTAATAATAATCTATTGGATCCATTCCTGACGAATTCAACAACTCTACACTATCGTTAATTCTGTCAAAGAGCAACACAGGAAGCTCACGCTGGCTCTCTTGAAGAAGGCCAAGGAGATTTGCGCTGCTCGAGGGGTAATTCCTTCAATTCCGTTTGATTCTTTTTCATGTTGGAACAAACGTGACGATGGGGATAGCACGTGCTTGGAGTCATTGGAATGAGCTTGCATGTGGAGAATTTGAATTTGCACTTTGCTGTGAAATTGAAGAACCCTTCCGCGGTAGGCCTTAAAGCAATCATCATGTTGTTCAGGAATAACATCCTAAGAAACCTAATTCAAATTTAAAATAGACTAAATTATATGCCCAAATATAATATAATATCATGTAATAGTCTTCCCCCGGCAGATTATTATTATTATGCCTATAGTAATTTTAACTACAATGTTTGTGTTAATAACTGTTTGGATTATGTTTAATTTGAATTAGGTAAATAAGAATATCATTTTGTGTGGACAGTGTTGTTACTACTAAGGCCAAGTCCATTGTTTCGGGTAAGATCCACCATTTAAAAAATTATATTCAATTGCAAAAAGTTTTTTCTTTTCTTAATACTAGACTAGAATTGAATTTTCGAATTGATAAAAGAGTAAACTTTTTTTCATAAGAAAATCAATTCCAGTCGGAAAATCTGGGACACGTCACCCGGGGAGGGGGCACTGCGCACGGGGAGTTCCTTGGGGGCCTCACAAAATTGTTGTGTTTTCTGTTACTTCCCGCCTAAAATTCATCCTCTTCTTCGTCGCACCTCTCCTCTGAGCCTCCAATCCCCTCGCCTCTCCTCTCCTCCGCACCTCTCCTCCCATTGATCCCCATTGATCGCCATTGATTGCCAGCCAAACCTCTCCTCCGTGCACCTCTCCTCCGATTGCCTGCCCGAGTCTGCGCGCTTGCTGCATTCGAGTAAGCATCCGAGTTCCTCCACAGTCAGTCAACTTGTAAATCTATGGGCAAATCTATCGGCGAGCATTTCTTGTTTTTCTCTTGTGATTGGACGCTTGTGATTGGTGAGCTTGTTCGGCATCCTCGTTTCCCTCCGGAGAGAACGCTCGTGTGATTTCGTAGCCTGTGATTTCCTAGCCATTAATGGAGCTCCAGGTAAATACAGATTGTCCAATGAGGTAAATAGGTAAATACAGATCATTGGGATTTAGGACTTAGGAGAAGATCGTTGGGATATAGGATGGATTTAGGAACTGCTTGGATTAGTGTGTTTAAGTGGTTTTTGCCTCCCTGTTTTGTGCCCTTTAAACTCTCTAAAGACTTTGAATCTAATAAAGCGAATAGAGATCAAGCATGTCCGAATTTGAGTCTTGAGTTATTGTTTGTGCTTAGATTGATTTTTATCAGGACATGAACATCCACAGTTCTATACAGCAAGAGTTTGATTTCTGCCTTGATTTCCCAGATAGTTCAAAAATTTCCTCTCATTGCTGTGGCTCGAAGAATTGTTAGTAACAGTCAACCCTTTGATCCCAGATCCCAAATCTCTCTTTACGCAGTTATGCATCATATTAGAGGCTGCAAATTGCAATTGTATAATATCCATCTCAAGTTATCTCTGATCTTTTCTTATATTTCTGGGCCTTTTTTTTTGCATCCGTTGTCGATTCTAGCAAGTATAGCTACAGAGAGTTTGTCGCGACCCAATTTTTCGGGTTCACCACCTAAAACTAGGTTAATAGATTACTAAGTCCTTAAGCTTAGCTCGGGCTCTCCCAAGCTCATACCAATTCGCGACTTAGGTTTGAATTCTTAACATGCAAATAATTTTCAATCAGGAGTCGCCACTAATCTATTTTTGGTAGGTCGATTAGAAACCCAAGTAAAGTAATGGGAGATTTACTTTACTTCTACGAACCAGAGATTTATGAGTTCGGGGACTTGATTACACTAGACTATCCTAATGTCCTTTCGGTACCTTTTTATTTCATTTTCAAAAAAATGTTTGGCAATTGAATTGATTTTAATTTAACTTCCTAACATGTGAGGTGATCATACATGTGCGCATACCACCAATTTAACACTCAAAAAAGCAATTAAATATTGCAAAACATACCTAGAAGCAACGAAAGCATCTGCATTGTTAAATAAGAATTCACATCAGTAACCCTAGATATGATTTCTAATTAACACGCAATTTCAATTTTTGTTTTCACTTTATTTAATGACAATTTCAATTTTTGTTTTCACTTTATTTAATGAAAATCATGACTTATGCAATGCATGTCACTATTCTAACATGAAATAATATGATAACATGACCAAAATTGTATGTCATAAATAAGCATGCAATTTATCCTAAAGCATGAGATGAATTCATTCTAATTCTTTTATATTTTCCATGAAATTTGAAATTAAAGAAATGCAACAATTAAATATGCAATCTAAATTAATCAAATGACCTAATTCTAATGACAGGTAATGCGATGCAATGACATACTAAAATGACACGCAACATACAATTATATGTCACGCGACATTTATTAAATGACTTAGTTTAATGACAAGGAAGTTCTAATTAAATGAACCTAATAAAAACTAAATGACGTGCATTTGATATTTCTATTTAAAAATGCAAAAATGATCTAGCTAGATTAAGATTCTATCTAATTTAAATTAAGGATCAAGTCACATTAAATCCTAATTTAAACTAAGATATTATCTTAATCTATCATGCAATTTATCTAATATGCGATAACGTGGAATGCCATAATTTAACATGATATATGCATGATGATTTTTTGTGTTTTTATATTAATTTCGAAATTAAAACTAATACATAATTAACATGCAATTCAAATAAAAAGCTAACATCCTATGTATTTTTTTTGGATTTTTTTAAAAAAAATTCGAAATAAGATTGCAATCCTAAATATGCAAGATGACAACAAACCTAATCTTAATTAAGATTTTTTTGGATTTTTTTTTTTACGAAAATAAAATTAATTTAAACACCACGACATCGAATCAAGCAGGATAATGTTGATATCCAAAAATTGGCGAACCATATCTTACGCATGAGATCGGGTTGACCAATTTTAAAATTAAATCGCAAATCGAATCTCGGGCTTGAGATTAGATTGTCAATTTTTGTAAGGGATTGTGAGTCAGATTTCGGGCGCGAAAATCGGACTGTCAGTCCCTAGCTTGAGGGACTATTTCATACTGGAATATCAATAATATATTAAGGAACAATTCCACTAAAACAGAATATTAAAAAAAAAGGGTAAAATAAAAGAAAAGAAAAACCACCTAATCAGATTTTCTTTTTGTTTTTCTGTTTTTCTTCTTTTCCAGGCACCGCTCGTGGATCTCCAAGGGGAGAGGATCGATCAATCCGGCGAAGGGGCTCCGGCGAAGGAAAATTTCGGCAGCAGCAGGCGGCGGAGCACGGGAATGGAACTTGGAGCAAGATTGGCAACTGGATCGGCAACGGCAGCAGCTTCGAAGGCGGAGCAGAGATGGTGCGGGTGGTGCTCGGGCTTGGCTGCAGACGGATGCACGGCGTCGACGATCAAGTGCGAGCGCGACGGCTCCTGCGGGTCGCTCGGAGGTGCGGAGGGAGCGGTGCTGGAGCACGGTCGTTGGACGCGAGCTGCTTGCTTCGGGCGCAGGGCACTGGCGTCGGGCAGATCTAGCTCGGGTAGAAGACTCCGATTCGCAGCACGGCAGAGCAGCAGGTCGTCGCGGCGTTGCTGGAGCGGTTGTCGGGTCACCGAAATCGTGGGTCGGCGCGGCACGAACGGGAGAGCTCGGGCGGACACCGGCGGGGCTTCGAGCGAGGTGGCGGGGTGGCTCGTGGGCTTTTGAGCCAACGCGCAGGGACGGAGGCGATTCGGCAGCAGGGCTGGGTGTCGGTGCGGCGTCCGACGAGCAGGAACGTCGGGTCTCGGCGCGGCGGAAGAGAGGCGCAGCAGTGCGGTGGTGGATTGCGCGGTGATGCGGAGGCTTGGCAGCTGCAGGGGCGTCGGAGATGGAGGCGCTGCAGGCACGTCGGGCTCTCGGAGCAGCCACACGGGTGCGGTGAACGGCGGTAGTCGCGTGGTGAGGCGGAGGAGCTCCGGCTAGTCACGGATGGAGCAGCAACGAGGGCAGCAAACTTGGAGAGACGATGAACAGTAGGGTCAAATCACCCCCCTTTTTCTGCTTTTCCGCTTCTCCTTTGTCTCTTCCTGTCACTCTCCTTTTCACTTCTCACTTTTTCACTTTTTGCTTTTTTTCCCCTTCCTTGATCAAAAGAAAACCTAGCAAAAAGCCCATTCTCTCTCTTTCTTTTTTTGAATTTTTCGTACACAGTTACTTTTATAGGGGTAAAAGATAAACTTTCGATTTCCCCTTCAAATCTACATCCGCGATACATTTTCACCAACCGATCACTATTGATAAAAATTTAAGATTACAATAAATATTTTCTCGAAATCCAAATCTCGCAAAGATAAATCGCAATATCGCAATATTTTTTCATAAAATTCATCTCATACTGATAAGGATTCGAGATTAAGATGAGAATTTTTTTTTAAATCCAAATCTTTCAAAGCCAAATCGCAATTTTTTACCCATCTGCCCTATCTAAAAAAGATTCATATCTCGGAAAAATTTTAAAATATTATATTCCAATGAGATAATTTTTAATTATTAAAAAACGCGGGTTTGGGCCAACCCGCTCGCTTCGCTTCGTGAGCCTGATCCATCTAATTCGAACTCATCCGCCACCAGTCCAAAATATGCGAATAACAAAATAAATGCAATCTAAATCTATATGATACGCAATTAATAAAATTAACTCCTAATTTCCTATGCAATAAATAAATAAACTAAATCGTCAAAATTTAAGTGTCAACAGAGTTAGAAAGAACTTCGGGGATTTGAGTTAGGTGGTATTGGATGTTTGAGAGCCTGTTTTGCATACTGAGTATATATGCTCAAATTGCTGGAGGATCTTGATGAATTGAAGGATGTATTTTTAACTGCAAAAGCTAATGGACTTGTAATGAGCTGTACTTATTTGTAATTCTTTCCTGGATGTGGCTCTTTAAGACCAGTGGAATTGATTTAGCATCTGTGAATTAGGCTTGTGAATTGAACGAGTATGCATTAGCATTTTTATCCTGAACTAGCAATATCTCTCATTTTGAGCTGTTGTGCTTGGATGCTGGGTATAGATGCTTGGGACTATAGTCCCAAGCTATGTAGCTTATGGAAGCCAAGTGCCACTTTGAAGGGTCTAGGTGATTTTAATTCTTAAATTTAATGGTTAAAGTTTTTTTTGGTTAGAATTAAAGAATATTTGTCTTCCAGCAGGAAGTTTATGCACCACATCTTGGATCGTATACAACTCATCCCCCATCCCTGTGAAGATGAGAAACCTGTACACGATCCAACTCATCCCCCATCCCTGTGAAGATGAGAAACCTGTACTGGAGAACCTGAGATGTAGAGATTCTGTTCTGCACTGAAGAAACAGAGTTTGCAGAAACAAGAAGATGAATTGAAAAGCTCAAAGATTGATCAAGAAAGACTTTATAATATTCTTATTTCAATCACAATATATTTTAGAACTTGTAAATCAATCAGCAGAAAGAAATCTTTCATCTCGACTTCATACATTCTATCTCTTCGTCTGCATATTGCTATATACTCTATTAAGAACTTCAAAACAATGGAGATTTTCTATCTTTCTCTCTCTATCTCTCTTTTTCACATATCAAAAACCTTATCTTCACACACATTTGTATTTAAGAAGATGAAGTCTAACTAACAAAACTAGTTTTCGTTTTTGACTTTCCAACTGAATAACAACTTTCCATTTCTTCATATGCTAGCAATCCGCAATCCGTATCAATCTTTTTCACAAATTCACCATCGTCGATGACAGTCTTCATTACCCTTCATCTCAGTCGTTCATTTGCAGTCCTTTCTTTTGACTAATATTAACCACTTCTCCCTGTTTTGCTTGTATAGTAATTTGCTTTTGTTCTTTCTTCAGCAGGGATGCACACGCAGCAGGTGGCAACAGGACCATATAAGGCAGACATAGCTGAGAAAGACGGCCGCAACATGTTGAGAAGATTCAATACTTTTTTACAGAGACAGCACTAAAGACTATCAACTGTAACAAGAAAGAATGTAGGAGGATGGTGCAGATAGTGGGAGCGGTATGGTGATTTCGGGTCGTAGGGAGAGGGTTAATGTGCAGGAGATCATCAGTCGTAATAGGAGGGGTGGTGCAGAGATCCTGGTGAGGTCCGTCTCCTTCGACTGGAGCTCCCTCCCACTATCAACTGACTCCCCAGTCCCCATCATCCCCTCATCCGACATCTGGTGTCTAGAGAGGAGAAGAAGAGAGAGACATCTGGTGTCTAGAGGAAGAGAAGAAGAGAGAGAGGGGTCTGAGAGTAGTCGAGAGAGAGGAGAAGAAGAGAAAGAAATTCCCATGATCCGACATCTGGTGTTGAGAGAGAAGAGAAGAAGAGAGAGAGAGGGGTCTGAGAGTGGTCGAGAGAGAAGAGAAAGAATAGAAGGAGGGGTCTAGTTGAGAGTGGTCGAGAGAGAAGAGAAGAGAAAAAGAGAAGAAGGGGCCGTGGGTTAGAGAAGGAGCCGGGGGTGATAGCTTATTTATAGAGGCTGGGTGCACACACCTCGCACCGCGCCACCGAGATCGATCATATCTTTTGTCTTTTGCTTGTGGTCCTTTGCGAATCGAGAAGCAGAGGGGCATGATGATTTTTTTTTCCAGCCTGTTATCGCTTCTCTCACCACCCTCTGCCACCGAGATCACCACCAAATCACAACGACCCACTGGAGGGAGGGAGAGGAGGAATTAATGGGAGACGAGAGAGCATTTGCGGGGTTTGAGAGAGAGACAGCGCAGGGAAGAGAGACGATCAAACCCGGTCAAACCCGGTCGCTAAACCGTAAAGAGAGAGAGAGACCGCGCAGGGGAGAGAGAGGGAGAAGGGCTTCTCCTTAACTTAACTAGCGGAGAAGGGCCACGAGGAGGGGCTCAAAGTGGCAATCTCTCTCCTGGCGATTCCCGGTACCCATTCTTCGATGAGAACCGCTGCTATGGCCGGGCCCTCTTTAAAAGCCGGCCGAAATTCTATTCAAGTCGCATGGTCTAGTCGTTTAAAGAGCCCCGTACCCCTCGAAATTAAGCCGTCTTTAATTCCCCACCCATCCTCACTTGTCACATGGCGTGACCGGACGAGGATAAACTCTCACCACCGTACTGTTGTTCCACCCATGCTGTAATGATTCTTGTTTGACCCGGTTCAACTATTGATTATGGCCTTGCTTCATAAATTCATGTGGTGATATTACATCAATTCGATGGTGATAAATCAACAAGTTTCTAAGCATATTATACTTCTTCACTCAGATTCTTGCAATAGACTTAACAGGATCAAATCCAAAAAAAACCAAAACAACGAAGAAAAAGGTCAGATCAAAGGACTGCTTTTCGGGCCAGAATCATATTAATATACACGGTTAGGACGTAGAACCTGCCAAACTGGTTTTCAGTTCCTTCACCAACGGCTGCAGGCATGGGGTGCGAACGATCAGCTTCGATGGCTAGCAATCCCTTTGTGGTCCATCTTTGGCAGCACCGAACCCCGCCCATTTTGAAAACTTCAAAAGAGAAAAAAGAAAGAATAGGCTTGGGCCTGAACGGAAATGCGCCTGCTAGAGACTATCGCAACGAGATGATTTGTACCTAGTGTGTGCTTAGGCACGCCTACGAGCAAAAGCCTATCGAACCACAAGCTGTCGCATAGAGCAGAATTCAAACATTCTCAAACACCATCCTCCCTCTCTTTCCCCGTCCTAATCTTCAGAAATTCGTCCGTCCCCCACGTTCATCTCCTAATCACTCCCCCCTAACGACGCTCCCTCCTTTGACCGTTTTCGCATTTGAATTCTTTTTTATACTCTCTCTCTCAGCGTTCCACCACAAACTCTCGCAGCAACACTCTTCACGAACCCTAAACCAGCCCCTAACCGAGATGGGTTGCTGTTTCAGCTCGGCCGAGCGCGACCCACATGCCCAAAACCCCTCAAGACCCGACCTTTCTCCGCCAGATCCTCCAGCGAGGCCATGCAGCAGCAACTCTGGTGCGACACCCGCGGCGGCCCCGCTCGAAGAAGAGAAAGAGGAGGCCGTCAAGGAAGCTCTCTCCGAAACGCCTCTGCTGAAACCTCACCCTCCACCTCTAGCAACGATCGACTATTACAATACGAAGTTATTTGGCTGGGTGCCACTTTAAAAATTAGTCGCCCTAAGGTTACCATCAAATTAAAATCTCAACATCGGCTATTTTTAAAAAGTATAACAGTAGACAAGGAATCGCTCATCATGATAACATAATTCTTTTTAATAATAATCCATGAAAGCGAGAAATTATAGAAAGAATTCTATACCGAGCATTGTATTATATTAAATCGTTGAAGGAACTCAATGACAAAATATACTTTCTTATAAATATAATTAAGTGTTGACACATGTAAATTCAAATATATTTTTAAATAATTTTGAATAATATCATTTGATATTGAATATTTTGAAAATTTTCAAATATTTTGTGATAAATAAAAGTCAAAGAGAATTTTAAAAAAAAAGTAAAAAAATCCAAACAATGGTGCCCTTCGAGATTACATTAACGTTCCAATTGTACACTTTGCCCATTGAATGGCCTGAACTATAACGTTACTCGAAGTAATGGTGCGACCATGATAGATGCCAGTGCAGTCCCAAAAAGGGAAGGAAAGAGTGAGTCTGCGGGGAAGGGGGGATAAATCGTTTCGTTTCTTTGTGGGCAAAAACGTCAACTTTGCTGGAATTATTTTATATTAGTTAACAAACAAAACGCAATTTAGCTTCAGAAACTATTTAATTATATTCACAAGAGGTATTTTTTCTTTATTAATATACGCATAAATACTTTTAACTTTATCACTCTGCATAAATTATCAAATCTAAACAAGTAACTATGTCACCTAATTGTTTGTTGCCAAGTGTAATTTTTTGGGGATCAACTATTGTAACCTATATAGTTTGTGAGAAATTAATCTATTTATAGTTTCTACTTAGAGTTTTTCTATAAATTCTTGAAACAAGAAAAAAATGTTTATGTTTCAAAGAATTATGAAAAATCACATGCAATTGTACAAGTTAATAAAAGTCAAAAGGATAATGTTGTAAAAGTTAGAAAAAAGAAAAAATGTAAAAAAATGAAAGTCACCCTAATAGAGCTAGTTAATTTTACTTTGGGTTAACCACCCGTGGTGGTGGCGTAGGTGGTTGAGTAAGGGAACTTTTCACGAGAGGTCCCGAGTTCGATCCACAGCGTCGTCGTTGCTTAAGTGCTAGCTGCGTCTTAAGTGGGTTGTCGGGGGTGGTGGGTCCTCCTTTCACGCAGCCCCGGGTTTACCTCTCCGGTTGTCGGCCGTGGGGGTTCGGGTTACCAAAAAAAAAAAAAAAAATTTTACTTTGGGTTAGACATGCTAAAAACAAGTATGAGGAAACATAAAAGGGTAGGCAATAAAAAATTAACATTTCCTTCAAGTCAATTGCCCATTCTCATGTAGTGGAGCCGATGGCTGACCTGTGATCGTCATTTTAGAACATAGTGTCCATCGTTATACTAGAATAACTCAATTGAAAATTCATACGATTTTAAAAAGAAAGATTCCCTTTCACATATATTGTTTCCAAATCTTTGATTAATTGCGCTAATTTGAACATATTTTGTCATGTAAACCGCGGTAGTACATCAAAGAAAAGATCATTCTGGCAGCATGCATCGTCCGTAAATTTTTTTTTTTTTTTTTTTTTTATTGTTGTTGTTTTTTTTGTTTTTTTGGTGATGTGGATGTTCTTGGTTTCTTTCTGACATTACCAAACCCATGCCAAACCCCCCGCCCCCCTTCTCTCTCTCTATCTCTCTCTCTCATTGCCCGCGACTGCAAATCGCTAGAAAATGACAACCCTTTCTTTTCTTTTGCTTTTTCGACCGTGTTTTTTTTTCCTTGGCTTTGACTACGACTCCTCGTGTTTTTTTCTCGTCCGAAATATCTTTGCGTTTTATTCTTTCAGGATGAGATTCTGGAAAACTTAAAAGCGTCTAAGAAGAGTTATATCATACAGGAAGGCAATGATAACCTGGGTTGGCTTGGTTTCTCGGCAATCCGGCTATTCCCGTGAAAAATATATTTCGCAGCTTGCCGTGAAAGCGAGAGAGAGATAGATAGAGGGAGATTGTTTTTTGCCTCCTAGTCCAGCGACAAGTTCGACTTTGCCTTGACGAACTTTTCACTCAGTAATCGTGCAACAAGCTCTCTGCCCCTCTCAATCTCGTGCAAATGTTCATGTTCATGACTAAAAAAAAGAAAAAGAAAATGTTTAGAATTAAATAGACATACGTAAAATGGATTTGAGAGTGATTGGATATCTAGCGCAATGTCTTGAAGTTGGCATGAGATATTTTCGTAACTTCAAAGATAGTAGAAACTTGCTGTAATGACAGGTGATCTAATGACGGGTGATCTAATGAATAAAACTTCACTTAAAAACTTACTGAAGAAGAAAGAGAAAAAATAGAAGGGGAGAAAGGTATTGCACTCTAATTTGTGTATATAGTGATCGTGCCATAATTGTTCCTTCCAGTCACGACATCACCATATTCTCTTCTTATTCTTTTCTTTTTTTTCCTTTTAAGCAAATAAAGATTAATTCATAATTTGACCAATCACTCAAGAATGGGGTCTAGAGACAAATTTCGTTTCCCCTGAAAGTATATATCCATGCAAAAAATTGCACAGCGTCGAAGAGGAAGAAAAACCAAAAAGGGAATCATAATTTGTTGAGATGGAAAGCGAAGATTCTAAATTTCACTCAAATTGTCTCATGGTAAAAGAAAGAAAAACATTATAATTTAAATCATTTCATGAAAAATTTAAGAAAGAACCAAACTAGTGGTTTATTTGATATCAGTAGAGTTATTGCAAAAATTAAATTAGTAAGCTTCAATGGGGAATGCCACTGGCATGCCCCAATCAACCTGGTGCATACATCCACTTTGCCTTATACGCATAGCCAAGAATGAAGATTGGGTTTGACCCGTCTCTCTCATCTCTTTTAAACCATTTTACAAACCCCACGGCTTAATTCCCCTGCAGGAAACACCCCCCTCTCTCTCTCTCTCTCTCTCGCGCATAGGGTAGTTGTGATATGGTGCCAGAAATGTGATTTGGTGATGTCGGTGTGTCAGAGATGCGATTTGGTAAAATGCCAGAGACATGATCACTTGGTAGCCAGATAGCAGTTGCAGTGATGCGGAGGTAATACCCTAAAAATGAACATCTATTTTTGAACATAAACTTATAAAGAACTTATTGGAGATATGGATGAATCCGCTTATTAGTGTCTCTATATATGGCTCATTAGTCTCAGGGTGTTTAGCAAATTCCAAACGTTTTAATTGTAATTTTTACGACAACTATGTCATAGAGTATTTATAGAAACCATATAAAGCCACCCCCTTCCTTGACTTTTCCTTACAAAGATAGGAATAAGAAATAAATTTTAAAATTTTCATTTTCTGTTATCAGGTTCGCTTGTTTAATGGGTAATGGGATATAAATTTGTTGTGGGGAACCATTTATTTATTTTTAAATATGACTTCCTTTGGTACAAAATTTTAAAAAAATATTACATACAATTTAAAAAATATTGTTAAGGCGTGAGGCAGGTTTGACCGGTCTTTAACCCCACGGAAAACCCCACCAACTCTCCTGCTCTCTACTGAAAACCCACGCAAAAGATGTGATCTCTAAGTGGTGCGATCTGGTGAAACACGAGAATGTGATCTTGCTGTACCATCATCCAATTTCTTCTCCTCTAACCCACTACCCATCTTTCTCTTTCTTCTCTTCTTTCGACCACTCTCTTCTCTTAATCATGTCGAACTTGTTATCTTATTTTCTTACTTTGTAAAACAAAGAAAATTATATAAAGCTTGAATTAAGTTTATAATTATTACGATTGCTCTTGTCCTCAATTGTTGGAAGAGCGAACATGTTAAAAAATGTACTTACTACACATTTTGCTAAGGGAAAGTGGGGATTACTAATGTACTTGGAGATAAGTGATATTTCAGGGACCGATACAAAGACAAAAACGTGAAATATCTAGAGTGTACAGGAGGTTTTGAATACTTTCACCCTTCTACCGAGTTGAGGATGAGGGTCTCGCTAGATAATGTCATTATCATGACAATGTCATTAAGCTTAGTTCGAACTTCACTTATTTCACTCCAACGTGGTTTTCTTTATTCCATACCGTAAGAAAACAAGATTACAACATTATAAGATGAGAAACATTCCCTTAAGCTTAAGAGGAACATACCTCACGAAAAGGGAAAATGACATAAACAGTCCATGAACTTACCATTAATATATAATTTAATTCATGAACTTTTAATTTGTTTAAAATGATCTATGAATTTTAACCAAATATGCAATGTGATCCTTGAACTTTAATTTGTTCAATGCAGCCCCTGAATTTTTTCATATATATATATTCAATTTGGTCATTGAATTATATTAAAAAAGTTCAATATAGTCCTTTTCTATTACTTCAAAACCAGAGATAACATTGAATATTTTTATATATTTCAATGACTATATTGAGGATGTATCAAAGTTTAAGGACTGCATTACACATTGTGCTTACGCATTAGGCTAAAGGTTAGAAACCACATTGAACAAATTAAAAATTTAGAGATCAAATCACATATTAAGTCAAAATTTATGGATTGTCGACAAAAACGTATCTGCTTTGCTGCTTTAGTTTAGTTTTCCTAGGTCTTCCTTAAGAAGAACAGCCTCTCAGAAGCTTTTTTGTTGCTCTAGCTTTGCTGGTTTAGTTTAGTTTTCCTAGGCTTAGTTTTCTTATTATTGCTTTAGTTTAGTTTTCCTACGTTTTGTTCCACTTTAATAGCCACCCGCCTTATCACTATGTATTATTTCATCATGGTTCATTAGTCTCTGCTCCATAGTATTTTTGATGTGATACTAAGGTAGGGATTACAGTGACTAAAATATAGCCTATAATTACTAAATTATAGAAGCTGAGCACTAAAGGTGCCTATGGATCATTTGAAACTTAATCGGAATGGATCGCTATGATCTATCGGTGTAACCCTCGGATATGTGACAAAAGCTTATTCTTTTCATTAACTGTGCTTAGCCTACAACGTGAACCAAGCGAATGATTGGAGATCTTCTACCGTGGCACAATTAAATTTTAGAAATGAAAATGAAAACGGCATGGGATAGCTAAACGTGGGTAAAGTACAAGATTCTTTTTGAAAGGATTTACTTTTTATATTTTTTTTTTAATTTTGGATCTTGACCAGCCTCGACCGGCTCCACAGCAAATGAAAGTCATTCCTCATGAATTTCTCAATATATACAAAATAAATAAATGTTTTTCCACAACAAATTTATATCAAATTTAAATCGGATTGAATTGCGCACTAACGAAATGGACGGCAAACCTCTGTGAAACCTCTGTGAAGAGTAATTTTGTTATTATTATTTTTTTTACTACCATTTGTAGTAGTGATGATGAAGTTAAAAGTATTTATGCTTGTGAACATAATTTAGTCGAGCAGTTGCTACCTAATATAGCAAAACCAAGGAGTTCCCGTGGATGTGAGCGGAAATTGATTTTTAAATATTATATTTGAATGTTTCATTACATTTATTTATCCAAACTTAAAAAAATATTACATGACAAGTATTCCAACCCCACTTAATAACCCCACGCAACCCCCCTCTGCGGCAGGACCCCCTGCAAATTAAACTGTTAATTCGATTTGGTTGATAAAATTTATTTAATCTTTTTTATTTTTTTGATTATTTTCAACTCCATTGTCTTTAAGGTAGGTCCTAAAGGGGAAGCGGGGTTTAATATCTCTGTTCTGAAGGCATAATGGTCTCAACGGGCTTACGGAGCATAAAACTCATATAGAGAATGATATAGAGAAGAGAAAATAGAATCCTGGAATGAAGAGAAAATAGAATCCCATTGCTCCTAAGAGCACTAGGCATATTGAGTGAATATGACTCTGAGGGAAGAGAAGCTAGAATCCCAGTTCCATCAAATAGAAGATACACTTTCGATCAAAAGAGTTTCCATAGACATATAAAGCATATTGGTTACCATATTCCATTTGTTACGGTGATCCAGAATACAAGGTGTGTGAGTTTTTTTTTTTTAATCATATAAGAAAACTAGCTCTACATATGTAAATGGACAAAAAGATAAGCACGGGTAGGAGTGAGTTTGTCACGAACTATATAGGTTACAATAGTTGATTTGAGCGAATCTCCCTCCCTTTGATCCATTGTTGTTAACTTACTTGTTAAGTAATATAATATTGTTATAGCAAAACCCTCATTAGAAAATAAAATCTTTGTGGAAAATCATTTATTTATTTTGAATGTACAGATTAGTATTTGAAAAAAAAGCATTTATAACAGTTCCGATGATTAGATGCATACATGATAGTTAGTACAAGTAATATCTCCCGAAATTATCATGTGCTTCACCGTCCAGAGTGGGCATGTTGCCCCCATTGTCCTAAATGTTTCTTTGCGAGTCTCTTTATCCTCACAATTATCACTTGGAGCTATACGTGGCCTTCTGGAATAAAAGTAATTGAAAAGGCAGCATTTGGTAAATTACCCAATAGTAACTAATTTTATTCTTTTGATCCCAAAAGTAAATTTGGAACAGAAATACATTTGGTAAATTTTTTATTTTTAAGAATAAAAATCCGGTTTTTTTTTTTTTTTTTTTTTTTTTTTTTTGATTCCCAAGAATAGATATGAAATAAAATCAAGAAGTAAATTGTTTCTTTGTTTTTGAGAACAATTCTAGAATCAGAACCCAAACTTACTTTTCGTTCTTTTTTTTTTCTCCTTTTCTTCCCCACAATCGGTCACTGGCCACTGTCGGCCACCACCACTGGTGGGGGTTGGCGACTGGTTGGACGAAATCTGACAAGCTCGTTGGAGCCTCACTTGGCCACCGCAAGCCTCACTAGGCCACTAATTAGACTAAACCTTTCCCATGTGGCGTGAGGTCGACCTTAACCTGGCTTTGCAAGGCTAACATCGCACTGCCTAGGTGAGGTCGAGTCTCGTCGGGTTGGGCGAGGCTCACCTAGCTACCGGTGAGGCTCGGTCTCGTCTAGATTTGGTGAGGCCTAGGCTTGCAATGGCTAGGCGAGCCTTTGGCAAACTCACCGGACCTCACCTTGGCCTGGCAAGGCTCTAGCAAGCTTGCCAAACCTTGTCCAGCAAATCTTGGCCACCATCGTCATTGGCCACCGGCCACAAAGGAGGAAGAAGAAAGAGAAAAGGAAAAATAAAAAAGAAAAAGAAGAGAAAAATATAATAAAAATATTAAAAATTAAAAGAAAAAAATTTACGAGTCCTACCAAATGCATTTCTATTTCGGGAATACAAATTTTCGACAGTTATCAAATGCCTTGAAATGTTTAAAAATTATTCTCGAAAACAGAATATAAACGAATCACTTCTAAGTGGACATTGTTCTTGAGAGCATAATAACTACTAAATGAACCCTAAATTACTCTCCACTTCCCCTTTCATTCATCTTTTGGATCTTTATTTTCAGTTTTCCATCTTGTAACAGAAGATGCACGAAGGATAAATGGCTCGGCTAAAGTTGGTACGGAAGAAGGAGAGGTAGTTCACACTTCACACTCACCATTTGGCATTTTTTCCTGCACTAAAACAGGTGTAACCTTGAATCATATGCCTTGCAATGAAAATCAAATGGAGCTCGCAATATAAACAGCTGGAGGTACAAGCCTATTCTAGTGTACTCTGTCCTTGTAAGTCCTGAGTACTCTTGATTGGATGTGGTTGGTCGGGTTGCTTTTCCTCAGGTTTCTCCTCTTGGTCATGATGGATGAAAATTGGTTTGATCCTTGTGGTGCTTTTTCTACATTCAAAATTAATACTAAGTTCGGGGTGGATTGTTCTGTTTACATCCTTCATTTACTTGGGTCCCATGTTAATCACAATGTATTTGGTTGCTTCTACATCTGTTTGTCAAGTTTGTACCAGAATCCTATCAAATTAACATGCTATTATAGTGTTTGATTTGGCCTTTAATGGAGACTAAATATGAAACTTCTACTTGTTCTGCAGCCTGCCTCTTGTTTTGAATTATTTTGTTGAATTGAAAGTGAGTGCCGAAATTTTTGGTGCTCTTCATTGCAACCATGCCGTCCATAGTTCTGTGCATGCATAATCACGGTGAATGTTTATCAGATGGGAACATGCACCTTTTTCTTTAGGATCTGATATATAAATCCATGCTTTCACTATAAAATTTGTGCCTGGAGAAGTGTGAAAAAATTTTCAGGCAACTACCGCGGCACTTCTATGATCAGTCAATTCAATTGCAGTTCTGGGGAGGAAGAATACACAAGATGCCTCCTGATCAATCTATTTACATTGTAGGGAATAATATGAACGTCCAATGACATTAAATAGTGAAAAATTCTGCATTTTATTTGCAGGAGCTACCGATTCTTTTCCAAGAGTCCACGTCCTAGCAACGGAGAAAACTTGGGTTGGTCATTCTATGCCATACTCCAACTCCCAACGTGAATAGCTAAGCCGATTAAGTTTAGATAGCTGTGGACATTCTTCTATTGCTTAACGAAAATTTTTTGTGGTTTTCAATAGAAGATTGTGGAATCAAATGAGTCTGAAGTCTACTACTTATGGACATGTTATTCTCTCTCTACTGTTTTACGAGATATTTGTTCTGAGATTGTTATTACTTAAACTCTTCTGTTAATCATCCTCTATGCAACACGATAACGCAAATGGTGGAAAAATAGATCATGATTTGTGACGATGTTACCTTAGTTTTAGTAACTGCCTTTAACTGTATTACTTATGTTCCAGAATGCCATGTACAGCTTTAAGTGATAATGGTGAGGGTAAAGAGATTCGCAAAGAAACATTTAGGACAAATGGGGAAATAAGGCCACTCTGGATAGTGAAGCACATGATAATTTCGTGAGATGTTACGAGAACTAACTAGCATATATTCATCTAATCATGGGAACTAGTTTAACTTAAAAAGCACCATCCAGTCCATAAATTTCATCGTCCTGTTTTAGAGGGACGGCGGATTTTTTCATGACCATGTTTGAAATGATGAGTAATTGTAAAGGCAAAAGCTTTAGGACAAAGAAGGAAAGTGACGAAGATCGAAACAAACCAAACAAGCGAGGATTACTATGTACACTTCACCTGGGTTTCCTCTGCTAATTTTGTCTTTTCCATGCCTCCAATGCCTCACCTCATCAAACTAGTAGCATAAATTCGCCATCCACATTGTCTCAGCTCATTCACTCTCAAACAAGAAACAACCAAAGAGAAGGAAGCTGTTGAACAATGGCAGAGAAGGAAGGAGCCATCGTGAAGAAGGGCCATGAGGAGGGGCTCAAAATGGCAATCTCTCTCCTACAGAAATTTGAACTCCCTCAGGGGCTCCTCCCACTGGCCAATGTGCTGGAGGTTGGGTTTGTGGAGAGCACCGGGTACATGTGGATTGTTCAGCAAAAGAAGGTTGAGCATCAGTTCAAGATGATAAGCAAGCTGGTGAGCTACGACACCGAGGTCAAGGGCTACGTCGAGAAGGGCACGATCAAGAAGCTCAAGGGTGTGAAGGCCAAGGAGTTCATGCTGTGGCCGCCCGTGTCAGAGATCACTGCTGACTCACCGGCCGGGAAGATCCACTTCAAGAGCCTCGCCGGCATTACCAAGAGCTTCCCTGTCGAGGCATTTGTCGCTGGCCAGTGAATCAAAGTGTCGGTAATCTGGAAGTCGATGTTTATGGCCATTTTGTTCTTTCTTTTTAGTTACCTTCCCTAAGAGTGATAATTACTCGAGAGTCAAGAATAAGAAGAACAAAGGTACCTATTTTGATCTCGTCTTTTTTTATTGTTTTAACGAGGATTTTGGCATTATCATAATGAAGATATTTTCGGTTCAATGCTTTGTAGCGTCTCGTTGAAATATAAAATTTCAGAAAGGGGTGCCCTAGATTTATATTGCTGAGAGCTTGGTCAACAACAAAATAATATAATTTTAAACTGCAAACTAAACATTACATAACAAAGAGTCCCAATTTAAGTTAAAAGTTCAAGAGAAGTTTTATAACCAACGACATATTGAAGTATAACAAAAACAAATTAACCCCCCGACATGTTTGTGAGATATGGGCATTGGGTTTGCAACTTTCAGCCAGTACTTTTTCGGTGTAACTGTAATTAAAATGTGTCTGCTTAGATGATCTATTGTTCTGCTGTGGAAGAATTAATTTGGCTAACTTTCTAATTGTTTTTAGTTACTTTCAATTGAGTTTTGATTCACTGGCAGGATCAATGCTCACAAACATGCTCACCTTATCTTGCCTGACGTTGCCAATGGTGTGATTATCGGATTATCGCTTGACTATGTCCGATAATTATTGTTAAGAACCAGACTTTATGTATATCTGATTAGATTCAGATTTACGAATAAAATATCAAAATCCGTCTTTAATATCTCATTAGTAGAGAGGAGAAGAAGGCACTCTGTATTTGTACAGAGCAGGTACTATTGGATATGGGGGAATCCCATGTAATGTTTGAATTCGTCATCTGAATTATTTGTTTAAATTACCATTGGATTTAATAATTTTATGAGTCCTATATAATAGAATGAATGTTCTATGGAGTCATTGTTCAATCAAAATATCAATTAAAGCTCAAGAAGAATCTACCCAGAAGTAGAAGTAATACGAAGGAAGAACCGAAGTAAGCATTTTTACAGAAATATGTGGTGGGCTTGAACTTTTTGCTGGTCAAATGCCTCGTTCACTTTATTTTTAGTCATCGAGTGCATTGCTAAAGCAACATTATTTAAAAATTCGATAAGTATTATTGTTATTGTAATCACTACAATTTCAGTTGTCATTATAAGTGTTTTGCACAAACACTTATAATCTCATCATGCGCTAAGATCTTCTTACTTATTCAACACGTGTTATAAGATTAACAATGTTTATGAAAGAAAAGTTAAATTTGACATATAATATAAATCACAATTAAATAATCGATTTACTAGTGTAAAAATTCTTTTAGGCAATGATTTAAATGCTTGTGAGGCTTTCTTTGAATACTCGAGGAACCAATCGTCCTCAACGACACAACTTATCCAAGTTCAAATTTATCCAATTCCCACAAAAGGGAGGGGCTGCGCCAAGGAGGCGGTGACGGCGACAACACTCGGGATGCAATAATGCTCGAAGGCGATGGGGTGGCACGGCAGCCGATGTCAACAACAAAGGTAGGGAGGTGGAGATTGGGGTTTAATTAGGGGTGAATATTGATCCTAGATAAATTTGGACAAACCCAACTCGATCGGTTTTTGTCTAGTTCTTAGGAAGGTTGGATTGGTCCTTTCTCCTGAAACCCTTGGACCTTATACTGTGTAGGTTAGTTCTCAATCCAAGAAGTTTCGGATTGGTCCAACCTAAACAAACCCTATATATATTAGATATTTATTCTAAATTCTAATGCCTCCTTCTCTATTTTCTTTGTAAATTTTGTTGTTGTGTGAATTGGAAAGTAGAAAGAAACCCAACTTTAATTCGACAAAGAAAAAAGAAACTCTCTTCACTTACCTCAGTCTCACTTGCTCGTCTTGCTCACCACTCGTCTCCAGTTTCACTTGCTCACCACTCGTCTCATGACTCCCCTCTCTTCATTTGCCTCGCTCGCCTTTGTTCACTCACCTCACCATTCGCTTCTGTTCCCTCGTCTCATGTGTCCGTTTTCATGGTTTGTTAATTTTAGCAAGTGTAAATTTTTGTTGTTACCTTATATTTATGTTTGTTATGTATTGATGCTTTCATAGTTTGGTTCTTCAATGTCGCATTATTAATAAATATATAAATTAAAATAGTATGTGTGTCTTTTTAAGGAATAAAAAAAAATAAAATTGGATAGTCTCGAGTTGACCCTAGACCATGTGGTCCTTGGTTCTAAATTCAATAGGGTGGGTCCTCAATCTCAAAAATTGGGGACCAACACTGTGTGAATTGATACCTGAGTTAGATGCTGGATTGGCCTAACTTGAATCATGCTAACCCTTAAGTCTAATTGTGAGTTATTGGGATTAAGATTTCAACAGGGGTTTCAAGTATTAGCGTTTCTTGAGCGGTTTTTTTTCCAAAGAGAAATAATTTAGTCTTTTCAATCTGCCTAAAGTCGTGAACTTGTAAAAATGCATGATGAAGAGTCAGTTTGTTTGCAACTTTTATGTATTTTTCAAATTTTGGTTAGGTCAGCATCACTATAGATAACACGAGTGGTATTAATTTGATCTTGAAATTTAAGATCTCAAAATGGGTGTTGAATGAATTGTAATGTCTATTTAACACGAAGTTTCAAAAGATGATGACCATAATTTTAGTGTCAAAACTTTTTTGTACAAAAAAGTATATGTAAGTGATTCTAAGCTGGGAACCACATCAGATTTTCTTTCCAAAGCCACAAAAAAAGTATATGTAAGTGATTCCGAGCCGGGAACCACATCAGATTTTCTTTCCAAAGCCACTCGAGTGACTGGTTTTCAGCTTGAAAAACTTCCATAGAAGAATTGGATGGCGCTGTCTAACATGTTGATGATGCCATCCTTTTACTGTTTTTCATCATTTTTTTTTTTTTTGAACGAGCTGTTTTTCATCATTTTCAGTAGGCCATTTTAAACCATAGAAAGTCAATTTCGCAATTTATATGAATTAATGTGACCAAGATAACGTCGTCTGGCAATTATAAACTATAGATTATTAGCCAAGGCTGTGATCCCTGTCAACTATTAAGTTGAGCATAAATACGCTTGCTACGCTATTCTTCAGCCTGATTCTGGTCATTTTCCCATACAAACTTGACGACCTCCGGCCAAACCTGGCCCAAAATCAATTACGAGCCGAAATTTTGCTCCCACGTACGACGAAAACAAAGGACCAGAAAGAGATCCGGATGATTAACCCTCTGACGTTCTATGCTCATTTTGCAAAATCATTTTACAGATTACAAGGTCAAAGCCGAAACAGACGGCAGCAAAACTCTTTCTATACGCAAAACTGACGAATTCCAGTAGCAGTGAGATCACTCGCAGTCGAGCAACCGGGAGAGAATGTCCTCACGGCTTGGCCTTTCCTGGGGTTCCGCCCCGCAATCTGCAAAGGGCACATCAACAGAAGATCAGACTTTGGAAAAAAAACTCGAGTGCAAACCGACATGAAACTCTCAAGTTAGCTCAAAATTGGAGTATGGACCAAGGGGGACCTGTGATTAGCCTTCTGAGGGGACCTTCGGGAATATCCAACCTGGATCCTTCGCATATACCACCTGACAGTATGAAGGACCCACATTACATCGCACATCCCCAATCACGGAAGTCAAAGACGAAACCTGAATACAGTATGGTTAATGTACGCATTTCGTAGACCAACAGAAGTAGGCATTTGAGTCTGTTTCAAGTTATCCACTATGTGGCGTGCGCTATTCTTTGCAGCAAATCTGAATCCATTAAGCAATAGCACTTGAAATGGAGGCAGTTACCGTAATTCAAATAAACGATTAACTAAGGTAACATCTCTCCGCTCACGCAGCGAGTCCTTTTCCCCTTTCTTCTTCAATCACAACTAATCCCACTTTCCTCTCGTCATCTCCTCTTCAAATGCACAAGTATTTGTGAGACCCCATGCCAGTTCCACTTGATAAAACTCTCAACGTTATATTACACAGCTATAGCTAACCGATCAAGTCATGTACGGAAATTAAATTTTTCGGATGCGACTCCTTCTCAAATCAAAACAATCAATACCATGCGGTAGTAAAGTCGGTAACAGCCCACTCACCTTCTCTGGTCGCACACCATCCCATGGTCTATTTACTGTGCGGAGCTCCCACGTTATCACACCAAGGCTGAAGAGATCACATCGCTCAGTGAAGGGTTCATTGCGTATAAGTTCAGAACCCATTCATTCTGGTATTCCAGCATATGAAGAATCTCTCATGGGTGAGTGTATCATCATCCTTGATAGGCCAAAATCGCCTATCTTCCCGGTCCAATGCTTATTAACAAGACAATTGGCACTTTTTTAGTCACGATGTACTACTATCTTCATTCGATGTATGCACATTAACCCTGCTTCCGGTGCACACACATAAATACCGGCAAAAAAAAAAAAGAATTAAGCAGCTAAGAGAGAGAACGCATCATAAAGTCTGCCTTTAAATGTTCTCTTCCAGCTAAGAGACATAACGCAACAATATTCCATATATATATATATAATAAAAGCAAGAGACATGAAGGAGGAGTGCGAAGACAGACGAGAGAAATAACCTAAAATAGATAAAAAGCTAAAAACTAAACTAAATTCCTAAGAGAATTAAAAACTAAACTAAACTTTAAGTTAAAATAAATACGCAAATCAGAATATCTTTAACGGCAGAATTCAAAGCCGATGGTGGTCGTTTTGTCTTTTGTTACGAACTTTTCCTCCAAGATCCTCCACATTTTTCTCTTGGTATCAGACCGAGTATGTGGCAAACAGTCTTTAGAGATCCTTTATATCCAGTGACAGAAATATCCTTTGCCTTGACCTCCTCCACGGTACGAAGAATTAGGGTGTCGCCGAGAGGATATTGGCAATGGCGTTATCAAGTTCAATACGAGCATCGGCTAATTCCTCGTTGTAAGAAAACAAATAGGGTGAGACGTGAGAGAAGAGCAAATAAAATATTAAAAAATAAGATCAAATAATTTTTTTATAAACCTTGTATTTTGTTACAATTGATAATCTTTAGCACTATCTCTACCTTTACAAAAACATGTTGAACCTTCTAACATGCTGCGCCGTCTCTCTCTCAACTATACCAGCACTACCTTTACAAAAAGGTGTTGAACCTTCCTAATATGCTGCGCCGTCTGTCTCAATTATACCAGCATGTCTTCTATGGTCCCTGCTGCCGCCGGCGCGAGCATCCCTCCTGTGACGAACCAAGAGGGATGCACACGCAGCCGGCGGCAACAGGACCATATAAGGCAGGCATAACTGAGACAGATGGCCGCAACATATTGAGAAGATTCTGTAAAAAGGACAGAGACAGCACTAAAGACTATCAACTGTAACTGTGATCCAGTCGTGATAGGAGGATGGTGCAGAGATGTCGGTGATGGTAGTGGGAATGGTATGGTGATTTCCTGTCGTAGGGAGAGGGTTGATGTGCAGGAGATCACTAGTCGTAATAGGAGGGGTGGTGCAGAGATGCCCTGTGAGGTTCGTCTCCTTCGACTGGAGTTCCCTCCCACTATCAACTGACTCCTCAATACCCATCATCCCCTCAACTGACTCCTCAGTACCCATCATCCCCTCATCCGACATCTAGTGTCTAGAGAGAAGAGAAGAAGAGAGAGAGGGGTCTGAGAGTGGTCGAGAGAGAAGAGAAGAAGAGAAAGAAATCCCCATGATCCGACATCTGGTGTCAGAAGAGAGAGAGAGAGAGGGGTCTGAGAGTGGTCGAGAGAGAGAAGAGAAAAAGAGAAAAGGGGCGGTGGGTTAGACAAGGAGCCGGGGTGATAGACAGCTTATTTATAGAGGCTGGGGTGCACATCTTTTGTCTTTTGCTTGTGGTCCTTTGCGAATCGAGAAACAGAGGGGCATGGTGATTTTTTTTTTTCCAGCCTGTTATCGCTTCTCTCACCACCCTCTGCCACCGAGATCACCACCAAATCACAACTACCCTCTGCGCGCAGGGGAATCAACAGAGACTACGCAGGAAGAGACAGCGCCCAGGTTGCAGTAGCGGGGTTGGAGAGAGAGACACTACGCAGGGAAGAGAGGCACGCGAGGAGAGAGAGGACGAGGAGAGGAATTAATAAGAGACGAGAGAGCAGTCGCGGGGTTGGATAGAGAGAGAGACTGCGCCATGGGGGGGAAGGTAGACGAGAGAGCATTTGCGGGGTTTGAGAGAGAGACAGCGCAGGGAAGAGAGACGGTCAAACCCGGTCAAACCCGGTCGCTAAACCGTAAAGAGAGAGAGAGAGAGAGACCGCGCAGGGGAGAGAGAGGGAGAAGGGCTTCTCCTTAACTTAACTAGCGGAGAAGGAAGGAGCCGTCGTGGAGAAGGGCCACGAGGAGAGGGGCTCAAAGTGGCAATCTCTCTCCTGGCGATTCCCGGTACCCGTTCTTCGATGAGAACCGCTGCTATGGCCGGGCCCTCTTTAAAAGCCGGCCGAAATTCTATCCAGTCGCATGGTCTGCTAGTTTAAAGGAGCCCCATACTCCTCGATATTAACCCGTCTCATGGTGGCTTTAATTCCCCACCCATCCTCACTTGTCACGTGGCGTGACCGGACGAGGATAAACTCTCACCACCGTACCGTCGTTCCACCCATGCTGTAATGATTGTTGTTTGACCCGGTTCGACTGTTGATTATGGCCTTGCTTCATAAATTCATGTGGTGATACTACATAAATTGGATGGTCATAAATCAGAATTGGATGGTCATAAATCAGACATCGCTGCTACAAGTTTCTAACTTCTCTCGTATATTATACTTGTTCACTCAGATTAACAGGACCAAATCCGAAAAAAACCAAAACAACGAAGAAAAAGGTCAAATCTAAGGACTGCTTTTCGGGCCAGAATCACATTAAGATACACGGCTAGGGACGCAAAACCTGCCAAACTGACTTTCAGTTCCTTCACCAATCGCACTGCTTCGGCTGCAGGCGCAAGGCGGGAACGATCAACTTCGGTGGCTAGTGATCCTTTTGTGGTCCATCTTTGGCAGCATCGAACCCCGCCCATTTTGAAAACTTCAAAAGAGAAAAAAGAAAGAATAGGTTTGGGCCTGAACGGAAATGCGCCTGTCGCAATGAGATGATTCGTACTTGGTGTGTGCTTAGGCACGCCTATGAGCAAACGCCTATTAAACCACAAGTTGTCTCATCGGGCAGAATCCAAACATTCTCGAACACCATCCTCCCTCTGTTTCCTCATCCTAATCTTCAGAAATTCGTCCGTCCCCCGCGTTCATCTCCTAATCACTCCCCTCTAAATTAATGACGCTCCTTCCTTTGACCGTTTTCGCATTTGAATTCTTTTTTATACTCTCTCTCTCTCTCACACCCTTCCACCACAAACTCTCGCAGCAACACTCTTCACGACCCTAAACCAGCCCCTAATCGAGATGGGTTGCTGTTTCAGCTCGGCCGAGCGCGACCCACATGCCCAAAACCCCTCAAGATCCGACCTTTCTCCGCCAGACCCTCTAGCGAGGCGATGCAGCAGCAACTCTGGTGCGACACCCACGGCCGCCACGCTCGAAGAAGAGAAAGAGGAGGCCGTCAAGGAAGTTCTCTCCGAAACGCCCCTGCTGAACCTCACCCTCCACCTCAAGCAACGATCGACTATGACAATGCCGAGTTATTTGGCTGGGTGCCACTTTAAAAATTAGTCGCCCTAAGGTTACGATCAAATTAAAATCTCAACATTGGCTATTTTTAAAACGTATAACAATTAACTGTAGACAAAGAATCGCTCACCATGATAACATAATTCTTTTTAATAATAATCCATGAAAGCGAGAAATTATAGAAAGAATTATATACCGAGCATTGTATTATAAACCGTTGAAGGAACTCATCAATGACAAAATATACTTTCTTATAAATATAATTAAGTGTTGACACATGTAAATTCAAATGTATTTTTAAATGATTTTGAATAATATCATTTGATATTGAATATTTTGAAAAATTTCAAATATTTTGTGATAAATAAAATTCAAAGAGGATTAAAAAAAATAAAAATAAAAATCCAAACAATGGTGCCCTTCGAGATTACATTAACGTAGCAATAGTACACTTTGCCCATTGAATGGCCTGAACTATAACGTTACTCGAAGTAATGGTGCGACCATGATAGATGCCAGTGCAGTCCCAAAAAGGCAAGGAAAGAGTGAGTCTGCGAGTAAGGGGGGATAAATCGTTTCGTTTCTTTGTGGGCAGAAACGTCAATTTTGCTGGAATTATTTTATATTAGTTAACAAACAAACGCAAGTTAGTTTCAGAAACTATTTACTTATATTCACAAGAGGTATTTTTTCTTTATTAATATACATATAAATACTTTTAACTTTATCACTCTGCATAAATTATCAAATCTAAACAAGTAATTATGTCACCTAATTGTTTGTTGCCAAGTGTAATTTTTTGGAGATCAACTATTGTAACCTATATAATTTGTGAGAAATTAATCTATTTATAGTTTCTACTTAGAGTTTTTCTATAAATTCTTGAAACAAGAAAAAATGTTTATGTTTCAAAGAATTATGAAAAATCACGTGCAATTGTACAAGTTAATAAAAGTCAAAAGGATAATGTTGTAAAAGTTAGAAAAAAAGGCTAAAATCAAGTATGAGGAAACATAAAAGGGTAGGCAATAAAAAATTAACGTTTCCTTCAAGTCAGTTGCCCATTCTCATGTAGTAGAGCCGGTGGCTGACATGTGATCGTCATTTTAGAACATAGTGGCCATCATTATTTTAGAATAATTCAATTGAAAATTCATACGGTTTTAGAAGGAAAAGACCCTTTCACATATCTTGTTTCCAAATATTTGATTAATCATGCTAATCTGAACGTGTTTTGTCACGTAAACCGCCGTAGCACATCAAAGAAAATATCATTCTGGCAGCATATCCGTTAAATTTTGTTGTCGTTGTTGTTGTTTTTTATTTTTATTTTTCTATTTTGTGATGCGGATGTTCTTGGTTTCTTTCTGACATTACCAAACCCCATGCCAAACCCCCCGCCCCCCTCCTCTCTCTCTCTATCTCTCTCTCATTGCCCGCGACTGCAAATCGCTAGAAAAAGACAACCCTTTCTTTTCTTTTGTTTTTTGACTGTGTTTTTTTTTTTTCCTTGGCTTTGACTACGACTCCTCGTGTTTTTTCTCGTCCGAAATATCTTTGCGTTTTATTCTTTCAGGATAAGATTCTCGAAAACTTAAAAGCGTCCGAGAGATAGATAGAGGGAGATTGTTTCTCGTCATACAGGAGGCAATGATAAGCTGGGGTTGGCTTGGTTTCTCGGCAATCCAGCTATTCCCGTGAAAAATATATTTCGCAGCTCGCCGAGAAAGCGAGAGAGAGAGAGAGAGAGAGATAGGGAGATTGTTTTTTTGCCTCCTAGTCCAGCGACAAGTTCGACTCTGCCTTGACCAACTTTTCACCCAATAATCGTGCAACAAGCTCTCTCCCCCTCTCAATCTCGTGCAAATGTTCATGCTCATGACTAAATAAAAAAAATGTTTAAAATTAAATAGACATACGTAAAATGGATTTGAAGAACTTTTCGTATCTTCAAAGATAGTAGAAACTTGCCGTAATGATGAGGGATCTAATAAATAAAACTTCACTTAAAAACTTGCTGAAGAAGAAAGAGAAAAAATAGAAGGAGAGAAAGGTATTGAACTCTAATTTGTGTATATAGTGATCATGCTATAATTGTTCCTTCCAATCACGACATCACCATATTCTCTTCTAATTCTTTTTTTTTTTTTCCTTTTAAGCAAATAAAGATTAATTCATAATTTGACCAACCGCTCAGGAGGGTCCAAAGACAAATTTCGTTTCCCCTGAAAGTACATATGCATGCAAAAAATTGTACAGCGTCGAAGGGGAAGAAAAACCAAAAAGGGAATCATAATTCAGATTTCCTTTCCGATTTTGTGTCTATAAGGGTTTTGCCGCATAAGCATTGTTATCGGGATTAAACAAAAGTGAAAAGTGTGGTCTTTTGTTAAAATTTAAAACGTCGGATTAAGTTTTGAGGATTTATGAAAGCACAATATATAAAGCTACATCTTTTTTTGTAATACATTCACATTGTTTATCGTTATACTTTTTGATAATGAAAATCGTTACGCATTATTACAAAAGATATGGCTGATTAGGAATTTTGTAAAAGATATCGAATCGGAGGGGGTTACGGAATTTTGCCTAAAATCTAAAGACGCAGGATGTGATCGGGAAGGCTAAAAGAAGAAGACGAACTGGAAGGTGAACTAATGCTGGCGTCAATGGATTCTCCATCTCCAAAGAGGCTCCGCTCTAATCCTGAAGCCGAATCTGCAGATAAGGTAACGAATTTTCAGTTGAGTTTTTTTTCTTATATTTGTTTGTTGAACTTACTGATTTCTATTTTCCATCGATCTTACTTCCAAAATTTTCTAACCTTGTTTGTTTTTCTTTTGGTGAAACCCAACCCAAAGGATTGGATCAGCTGTTTGCCCGAAGACGATTTAAATTAGTCAGGAATGTCCCTATTAGTTAGCTTTTGCTCTTGCATTAAGCCTATCATCTGAGTACATCTCCTTCTCTCAGGAAACGCTCCTCTCCACTGTCTAGTTCCAAAGTATGTCTTAAGTCCCTCTATTTTTTCAGGATGTATGTACCGTGTGTTGCAAGTGTCTGGTGCCAAATTGGTTCTTAAGCATAAAAGAGAAGTGGGCATTGAGTAGGCAGTCTCCCCTCTTGTGAATTCATTTTATATTGATATTCCAGAGTAAGTCGTGCTTGGGCGGTGTAGTGCAAGTTGCTAGTAATCAACCTTCGCGCGATGATTAATATGTCGTACCAACTTACCCGGAATTAAAAGAATTGTCAGATTCGAATTGAATGCGCACTAAGTTTCCAACGCCCGCCTGCGGACCACCAGGCTTTCACTGCTTCTCAGCCAGCTGCTGTTTTCAGGGAGCACTGAGTAAGTGCTCTCAGAGGGACTGGTCAAGAACCTACGGCCTCCTTCTCTCTGACCTCTTAATGCAACTTCCCCATCCAGGAGTTTGAGTGAGTTGGTAGGCAAAGAGAGCAGCAGCTGTGATGCACGAATTTAGCTTCCCTGAAAATGACCCAAAATGACTTTTTTTTTTTTCTTTTTTTTCGTCTTCAGAGAATATGAACGTCAAGAATACCGTCTTGCACTCGACCGGGCAGAAACGAATCTCGAAAATGCCCTGAACATGATCAGGCAGCAGGCACTTTTGGTGCTGTCTTCCATTAGCCAACCCCGAGCTTTTTTATAGCCGTGTTTCCAGATCCATCGGCCGATCGCGGTAATCTCCAGTGCGTACAGATCGGAAATATGAGCGGCGAGAACCAGAGGAATATATCCCGCTGGCTAGAAGATCGTGGACTCACTCTTGTGCAGACCACCCGTGTTTACTACATACCAGCGCAAGCTCAAGCACAAGAACAAAAACCAGAACTGTAGTTTCTTTTCTTTTATGCTTTATTGGGTCATACCGGCCCAGCTATAAAACGGAACTTGTTTCTTCTTAATGCAAAGATATCTTTTGTGTCATTCATTCATCTGAAAAGCGAACTTAGTATAATGAGTCGAGCTGGAAGTAAACTACTTATGAAACATGTGCTAAAACAGGTAGCGTGGTGTAAAGTATATGGAAAAAGTTGGCATAGTCGGTTACTAGCTCTTACCTAGATAATTCATGCAGAGATAAACACTGCTGTGCGCTTCTTCGCGTTGGGTATAAAAACCGCCAAAGGAGAAAAAAATACTGCTGAATTTGAAGCCGACTATCGCGGGCTTGCGTGGATTCTCCATCCCCGTAAAGAGTTCCACTTCAAATCTGAAGCAGATTTTCATGACAATTTAATGAATTTTGCTGCAAAAGTTCCATTTTTGAGCTGGGGGATACTCAAGGATGCACGCAACTTTCTTCCCCTAGCTATAAATCGTCATAAATTAGCATATAATTGTGATTTGTGAACTTTCAGTTTTTATTTAATTGGGTGAGCGGGCAAAACTTTATCTTTCTCTTAGATGTGGGGGCTTCGGAATGCGACTCATGAATTCAGTATTTGAACTTCGCTGCTTCGAGTTTTCCCTCAGTCATATCTCCGGACTTTTGCTTGCTTTCTCCATTTTCTCACCTTTTTCCCCTTGTCAGTGAGACTCAATCCAAAGGCTTGGATTAGCTGTCTGCCAAATGAAATTCTGGGTCGTATATATTCTAGTTGACATCTATAGAAAACACAAGCAACTTATTTTTCATTCCGAGATGGAGGTATTTGTGGAGTACTCATTTAAGCGGCCATGATTTCAGCGCCTCAAACTTATTATATGAGATGGAACCTAATCCCAGTGGCAAGAAAGGGACCATGGAATCTTTAATTGCCTGAATTAACAAATGCCGAGCAATTGGCTGTACTTCTGCCGACTCTCGCGGTTGAGGGATGTCCCTGCTTCCAGAGTTTGTGTGAGAAGTGGATCTTCAGACCTCATTAAGCCTTAATCTATTTAGCTATTAGACATATGTAGTAGGAAAGGAGAGAATAAGCCAAATAGGTAAATCCTATTTGTGTTTGGTCATTTGAGCGAGATGTTGTGAAATCGTGTGGTTAGTTTCCACTCGATGTGACAATCCTATGTTCGCAAGTTCCGTCTTCCATTGTTATTCACCAACACAACCGGTGCCCTACCGTTTGGAGAGCTCACCAGGCTGCCCAAAACAAAAAAAGAGGAGACAAGTTTAGAAAAATCCGAAAGTATGTAAGAAATGTTGCTAAAACCAGACCGAACTGCCCTGTTGGACCGGGAACTCATCTTCATATTCCCAAGCCTTTTGCTGGTCAAAATTGGGTAATGTTTCCAGAATAACCGGATCAACCCGTCTTTTGACTTTGATTTTGTGGTCGTCAAAAATACTCTGTCGTATGAGTTAGATTGGATACTTAAACTTGTAAGCTACGTAGAATTATATACGTGCGCTGTGTGGCAAGTACTGTATCATTCTGGATCCAGAGAAATTTTACATGGCTATTGTATCTCATGTCCAAAGTGATCCATCTTTGTATGCTGTACCTGTAGCATTCACTAACGTGCGTCTGCAATGTACTGAACTAGTAATTATGTAGTAATTTGGCATAGAATGCATCAGTAACTCACCCGCACCATGTACTTTGTGTAGAAAGGGCAGTAATTTAGGGTGTGCATGGAACACTCCAAAGAAGTGTTTCCGGAACACTTCTGTACAGATTTTGTTAGGGAACAAAAAAAAATGTAAACGCGTTTGGTTGCGTTTCTGTTCTTTTTTTTGTTTTTTTGTTCGGAACAAAAAAAGAAACAACAAATTCTTGTTTCTAGCCTTGAGAAACACTTCTTGGACGCCTGAAAGGAACAAAAACGCATCTCTCTTCTTTTTTTTTCTTTTCTTCTTCTTCTTTTCTTCTTTTTTTCTTTGGCCGATCACCGGCCTCGGCCATGGCCGGCGACCGGCCGTCGAGGGCCGGCGACGCCCTCGAGGGTCGGCGACCTCGCCGGAGCGTCGCCGGCGGGCGAGGCCGAGCCTCGCCTTGGCGGGCGAGCTCGGGCTCGCCCGGATCCGGCGAGGCCGAGCATCGCCGGCCCCGACGAGGCTCGGCCTCGCCGGATCCGGGCAAGCTCGAGCTCGCCCAGCCATGGCGAGGCTCGGCCTCGCCGGACCGGGCGAGCCCGAGCTCGCCCAGCCAAGGCGAGGCTCGGCGTCACCGGCCCGGCGAGGCCGAGCCTCGCCGGCGGCCGGTGACGCTCGGCCTCGCCGAATCGGGCGAGCCCGAGCTTGCCCGACCAAGGCGCGGCTGCCGGTCTCGTTGGCCGGTCGCGGAGGCCGGTGACCGGCCGAAAAAAGAAAAAATAAAAAAAGAAAGGAAAAAATGGAAATAAAATAAAAATGTTTAAAAAATTAAAAGAAATAAAAAAGAATAAATTTTACCAAACGCGTTTCTATTCATTTTTTATTCTCGGAACAAACGTTACCAAACACGTTCTTTTGTTCAAAAATTATTCCCCGGAACAGAAACACTTTTTTTTGTTTCTGTTCCCTGGAACAAAAAAAGAATAGAAACGTTACCATTCGCACCCTTAAACCCCCGCATTTGTATTCTTGCGCGACCTGCCATGGCCAGTCACAACGCGCAAGGGAAGTCCCACGTCAATCTACGCACAGCATTGTGGCGTGATTAGGCGAATGTTTGTACCAACTGACGTGCACTTTCATTTGGGCACACACCCATGTTTGCTTTTGACTACATTATCTAGACCACGACCAGATAAATCCATCCTCCTCTACTATGACTTTAATCACCAACAAAATGGGGGAAACACAAGGGAAGTTAAACCGAAAACAAGAAATATCCATTGTTCATGCCTTGCCGCTTCCCATATTGGGAAAAAAAATGCAAAAGAGCAATTACACAACTTATACATCTGACAAAAAGATGAGGAGCAACAAATAATTAATGAGCAAACATTATATCTGCAGTCAAAAAAATTACTTTAAAGAGAGAAAGATGATCAATACCATCCATAACAGCTTTGTGGATGCCGCGTGAGTGAGGCTCTGGTTTCGTTAATTGATCACCAACTTAATTCTAGAAGGTAACTTTCCCTTGAGCTGTTGCAAAGTAGTTCTCTAGGTTCCTTCACTTTTTTCTGCTCGTCCAAGTCCGTGACATATTCTTCATCACGGGGATTCACCACTAGCTTCTCTAAAGCAATGGCATTCTCAATAAGGTAATTCACTAGTTCGAGATCACAAGGTCGACCATAATAATTATAAAATTCCACCACCTTTAGGTACTGAAGGGGAGATCCAACGACACTTTTCAGTTCTCTCTACCCGCATAGCATGTCTGTTGTGTCCATCAACTGTGACAAAAGAAGAATGCCGTATATGAATAATTAACACAGGATATCATTGCATTGGAGAATGCCCGAATAAAGAACTTGCAAAGTAAAGTATGCCAGTCTGGATGGTTGCATCTAGTAGATACTAATCACATTATGTTGAAAAAACTCACCCATGAGAGAGACTCGAATAGGATTCAACAATAGCTTGGTTCATTATATTTATCTGTCTAATGCCTAAATAGATGAAGACTTGAATGAGGCCTGAAAACCCACCTCTAACACAATGCTCTGGGGACATGCCTCGATCAGGCAAGTCAACGGAAGTAGACTCATATCTCCTTCTCCTTCAACTCTAAGTTCCAATTGCTTGACCCTGGTTAATTTAGGCAGCTGAGGAGTCCCTAGTCTTTCTCTGCATATTAGAGAGAGATGGAGAATCGAAGGGGGTACAGATTGTAATATGGTAATAACTTATGAAACCTTAGGAAAGATCAGTCAATGGTCATACAAAGGATGACATGAAAAATTGGAATTCAAGAATCTCCAGACAAGAAAGATCATGTCGACTGTTGACACCTCAATTTTTATTATGTTTGTTTTATTAATTAAGTTTTTTTTCTTTTTCGGAATAATAAACAAATAACAAAAAGAAACAAATAACAAAAGAAAAAAAAACAACAAAACAAGAAAAAAACAAATAAAAACAAGAAAAGCAAAAAGCAAAAGCAACAGCCCCCTTTTTTTTTTTTTCACGTGGGCTCGTACGACCCCCCCCTCTCTCTTTCTTCTTCTTTCTTCTTCTTCCTTCTCCTTCTCTATGTCTCTGTGCATCACGCGCGACGTCCGGCGACGCGCTCAAGGGCAGCCTACGGCAGAGAGGCACGGAGGTAGGCCGCCGAAGGGGAGGGCGACGCACATGCGCCTTCAATGCGCGCCTTTAATGTTGAGAAGAGACGTCGGTTCAGCCGGGAGGTTCCGGTCGGCGTGCAAGAGCCGACGGCCGAACCTCCGTCGACCGGCCTGCTCCTCGCCTATAAATAGAGAGGAGCACCTCCGTCGACGAGAGAGCATCGCAAGCTTGGAGATCTTCCCACCGAGAGACTTCGGGGGAGGAATCGACGAGTGAGTGAGAGAGAGCTCGAGTTGTGAGCTCACCCACCACCCTCCACCGAGAGACTTCGGGAAGGCCGGCGGCGAACAACCGAGAGGGTCGATCCGGCCGGTGGAGGCTCGGATCTGGCCGGAGGAGAGATTCGAGTGGGTGGAGGCCGAGCGAAAGGGAAACCGGAGTAAAGGGGCGGATCCGAGTGCGAGGGGTTCTTTGGAGAGAAGAGAAACCGAAGAGAGCCGCCGCGAGCCGTGCCCGACGCCAAGGCCACGCCAGATCCCGAGAGCTAAGGGGTCGCCGTTCTTTGCCGCTCGCCTTGTCACCACCGCGGCCGCCGTGCCGTGCTTTCGTCGCGAAGGTAATAGCCGTGCTGGCTCCGTCCGCCAAACTGTCGCTCTGCCCTCCCCCGAGAACTCAGCAGTCGTCCATCGTTGTTGCCGCCGCTTTTACCGACGAACCAGCGGCCATCGTCGTCGTCACCTCTTTTCCCCTGGAAAGCCTAGCCGCCAATCGCCACGTCGCGGCCGTTGAGTCCTCCGGCGATGTCCCGACAACCCCTCTTCGGCGCCGCAGATCGTCGAGCCCTAGGGCTCCGAGCAACCTACCTCGCGAAAAGGATGCCGGGTCGAAGACGGGTCGGATCGGGCCATTGAGCGGGTAGGGTTTCGAGCATAGAAGGGGAGGGGCGGAATCGGGTCGCCGGTGTTGGGTCGTCGGGTCGGGCTTGAAATCCGGCGCCCTAGGGTTTCGGGGTGGTCATTTGGGGTCTTGGGTGGTTGGCCGGGTCGGATCCAACCCGGATCCGACCCGTGGATCCAACCCAGTCGCATTTCGAAATAAAAAATAGTAATAACGTTTTATAATAAAATAGAAAAAGTATAAAAGTATATTTTATTTTCCAAAAAAATCCGAGTCGGGCCCGCGCGTTGCGGGCCCGTCCTCGTTCGGGACCGGGCTGGCCGGGTCGGACCCAACCTGTGTATCCGACCCAGGTCATCTTTTATATTATTTTAATATAAAATAATATTTTAAATAAATAAATATAAAATAAATATTTTATTTCAAAAAATCAAAAAATGTTTTATTTTCAAAAATACTTAAAAAAATCGAGAAAAATCAAAAAATAATTTATTTTCCAAAAATATTAAAAAATATTTAATAAATATTTTATTTTCCGAAAAATCAAAAAAATTTCATATTTTCCAAAAAATATCAAAAATCCAAAAAATGCCAAAAATTCATGAAAAAGCCAAAAATTCAGAAAAAGCCCAAAAGACTTGTATTTTCCAAAAAAATACCAAAAATCCTTTTGTGTCCAAAAATTAGAAAATGACTCAAAAAAAAATGTTTTTCCCAAAAATGCATGGAAAATCCCTCGAGCATCCAAAAAAACCTCAGGGTTTAAACAAGATTAGGTACCGAAAGGGCATTAGTGATTAACTAGTGTAATCAAGTCCCCGATCCTAATTTCTCCGGTTGCGCAGGAGTGAGTATTTCTCCCGATACTTCACTTGGGTTTCTAATCGACCCACCCCAAATCGATTAGTGGCGACTCCATTTTAAAAATTGATTTACAGGTTAAAAAACTTGAACCATTAAGTCGTGAATTGGTGGACTTGGGAGAGTCCGGGCTTAACTAAATTCAGCCGAGCCATTAGCCTCCTTAGGCGCTCGCACCCGACCGTGGGCGCCGAAAAAAAGAGGTCGCGACAGCTTGGCGACTCCACTGGGGACATTGAAGACTTAGGCCATTTTTGTCTTGTTTAAATTCTTTCTTGACTTAGGTTTTTCTTTATGCGGGTCAAAAGCTTAGAAATTTATTCTAATTTTTGCTTAAAATAGATTATCTTGTGATTATAAACCTGTTGTGCATGCTTTCTTGTTTTAAACACTACACATGGCACACACAACCCGGCCGCCGGACTGGGCCGCCATAGGATTTCTAGGATGGTGTTAAGAAAGATACGACCTCGAACGCGAGGCTGCGATGTAGAGGTTGCCTTTCTTCTCCCGAATTTCTTAGCCGAGGTTAAGGGGGTATCGCTAACGCGAGGCTGCGATGGGCGGATACCTTTTTAATTTCATCAAGCCTTCTGAGTTAGAAATCGAACCGCACGTCCCATGGGCATGTCTTTGTGCTTGCCATTTTTCTTTAAAAGCAAAGTGATTTCTTTACTTTTACTCAGTCTTTTTATTTGGCCCATGGCAATTTAGGATAAGCTTTTCAAATTCCAATTTATGTGCGATGGGGAAAGACGATATCCAGTTCATTCCTGCTCCTAAGGCGGAGCTCTTCAGATGGTGGGGTCAATTGGATCAGCTTGCCCAAGAGCGCGTGAAAGCCAAAATCGGTCATCTCCTATCATTGATTCAAATCACCTGTTGTTCGTCCCGAAGTCATACGAGCCATGGCACATTTTTGGTGCCCGAAGACAATTACTTTTATATTCGGTAGGTTTGAGCTAACCCCAACCCCGGAAGAATACAAAGCATCATCACCTGGAATGCCTCTTGAGAAAAAGCTCGTCAAGCCATCGATAGGCGCCCTCCCATGGCGTGGGTTAGCACGACTTTTAGGAACCGAAATCCATGTCATGAGACAAATTCTTGAAGACAACCATAATACACCGCCCACTAGAATTTATGAATGCCTGTTTCCAAAATCGGCCTATGACCCGAGAAAAGTGAGATTTTCCTCTGGCCTTTTCGGACTCATCATCTTCCCCCATCAAAGAAATGCCATAACTCCCAAGATGGCATGGATAGTTGATCAGATCTTAAGAGGGGGGAATTATGTCAACATGATTTTAACTGAAACATTCTTGTCTTTTAATCGTTTTAAAGACAACTCGGAGAAAATCATGCGAGCCTCTCCTGAAATTTTACAAGTCTGGTTCTTTTCTCACCTAAGCGAATTTTGAGACTTCATGCGATCACCTGAAACAAATGCTTTTGAAAATCCATTACAAAAATTTATGGTTTTAGGACCGTACATTCCCAATCAAAGCTGTTTAAATTGGGTAAGCTTCCTAAGAAACCCAGCTCTCCCGAGGCATTCCAATGGTGTCTTTGGTTGGTTCCATGAAAAGAGGGCCCGCTTTGCTTACATGCGCACCCGCCCAATTCCGTTACTTGGTCTCACCGGCGCCATTCCCTACTACCCGTATCGGGTAGCACGACAATATGGAGCCCTTCAGGAGATCCCACCGCCTTTCAAGATGATGGTCCCTCCAGTTCTTTTCAACACAAGCCGTGACTATGAATTCGAAATTTCTACCGCGAGGAAACCTGGGACAAGTGCCATCGCAAAAGGATTGTGATACCTGAAGGGCTTGAGGGAGAAGAAAAAGCCCACCACGCCTCTACAGCCTACATCCACAATCATCACATCCCGACAAGGTGGAAGCCATCAATCCCTCACTCAATCAGAGAGAGCAGCCCGCACGAGCAAGCAGAGCTCATGGTGAGGGATTTGGGAATGGACTGGATACACACCTCAGAGCCGGTCCAAGAAAGCAAGCATTTGCGCAAGCGCAAGACTCCCTGTCGCATATAAATTGGCAATCATGTGCTCCTTAGTGTTAATAGTGTGAAAGTTTTGTCCCATTGTTTAGGGACTTTTGTTTAATATCTAGTATTTTATTCTGTCATTTCAATTTCAAGTTCTAGATGTTAGAAGTCTGCGGTCTATGAAATCCTCTTTTGATGAATAAAAAGCAGTTAGAACATTGACATGGGTCAATTTTTGTTTACTTTCATACTCATTCATTGTTTTCGCAAACGGCAGGTAATTATGAATCGCCGACCACTAATAGCTCGTGAATGGCCTCATGCACTAGGGCCCGATCAGAATGATGTACAAAATCGCCTCATTAACATTGAAGATGGCGTAGGACAAATGTCCATTGTCCTTCAACAACTCTCAAGACAAATGGAATCCACTCAAGTCGAACCCAACTCTATAGTTGCCCTAAGCACCTTTGTCATGACACCTGCAAATTTGCTAGAAAATAGCCGAGTACCATAGACAGGTTTGAAAGGATCATGAAAATGTTAAGCCGGTGCGGGGAGCGAGAATCCCCTGGACCTGTCCAATCACGCCGGCATTGAGATCCCTGAAAAACTCAAAGCACCTGAATGCGAAAGGTATGCTGATACCTCACGCCCGGAGACCTACTTGCAAGCTTACTTGGTCCGAAGGATGATTCAATCGTACCAATCGAGCTTGACGGCCCTGCCTTGCGATGGTATATTGTCAGGAAGATTAGTCCCCTTAAAACATGGAGGGAACTAATTCATGTTTTTCACCAAGAATATAATATTGACATCACCCCTGGCATCACCTCGCCTTACGAAGAGCCGATGATCGCGGAGCATGAGGAGCCGTTAGTTCTTTGAGATAGGAGAGAAGCGTGTCAATGAAGCATTGCATAATAAATGGGCGTTAAGCAACATCCTGTTTGGAAAATTTCCCACTAGGAAAGGCAAGGAGCCTTTGTACGAGATCATGGACTCAGAGCCTGTTCAAGAGCGGGGCACAACTGGACAACTCCCCAAGCTTACTCCAAGAGCTAGGGTCCAAAGAATACCAACCCCTATCAACTTGGAAAGTGAATCAAATAGTGGAACTCTAATGTCTCTCACTTCCCTTGACAGAATCAAGTTAGCAAAACGAAGGGCCTTACTCAAAAGGCCTGGATCAGAAGCCAAGAAAAGAAAGCCTAAGCAGATCGATTCAGCATCTACCGACGAGCCACCGCACCAAAGCTTCGAGCATTCCCAAGAATACGGCTTCGAGGGCCACCATCCTCTAGAATACAACCCGAAGACTTCCGGCCCTAGAATACAATCCCAAGGACTTCCAAAGCGTTATTTCGACAATGGCGACGATTCATCGTATAACTGTTTCCTACTCTCATCCGGGGATGAAGGTCCGTCAGAAGAGGAAGCATACGTCTTTATCCGCTACGATCCTAACGAAGTACTAAGCTCGTCCTCTGACCATGAGGATAGCTTCAATACTTCATCCTCATTCGGAAATTTTGACCAAGACGAAAGCAATGGGGTAATCTCGGTAGAATCCAACTTCCCTGAAACAGGAAAATTCACCACTACAGCAGATATGCAGTGGGAAAACCAGTGGCCTAACCAAGATACATCAAGCCCGTCTTGCGCTCATAGGATCATGACCCCTGGAGAGATGTGGATACCTAACCTCCGCAAATATAACGGCACGACTTGCCCGTGGCCCACTTGCGGTACCTCCATGCTGAAATGAGTCGGTACTATGGCCCAATGTCATTCACAACTCAGGCCTTCCAAGAGAGTCTTACGGGATCTGCATTACAATGGTTCATCACGAGATATCTACCTTATGAGAGATTGGAATGAGCTGTCTTCGCATTCCCTTGGTATCAAAGCCAGATTGGGACTGAAATGCCTTGTCAGAACTTGATTCACTTCAGAAGAAGACCAATGGAGGATTTCCGAGCATATGCAAGGAGGTGGGAGGCTTTTATGATGCAAATTTACCCTCAACTGGCCAAAGAAGAAATGATAAAGCTGTTCATAGGGGCTTTACCTCGCAAGCATCGTTGTTGGTTGCATGGGTTGCACTTCCATAGCTTCAATGAAGTGGTCCTCTCATGCAAATACTTCGAGTCTCTCTTTTGGAGGCGAGGAATTCAAAGGCGCTTGATTTCAGAACCAACACTATCAAAGCCACTCCTTTACATAGGAGTTTTCATGGGTTTCACTTGTTTTTATAATTTCATGTTTCTTATCTTGTCTAGTGTTCTACTGTTGTATTTTCCATTCCAAGTACTCTATTGTACAGTTATAATATTTTGTTTTAAGAGCATGAGGCGGTACTCCAAACCTGCCCGAGTGATGTTATCCAACCATGAAAAGAAAATATCATCCAAGGAGAATGCGAAATTTGGGCTTCCTCATGCTTTTTCTCCCCCAAAGACGTATTTTGAAAATAGAAAATATTTCATCACCCAAAAGCTCTTGTTAAAACAAGATGATAAATTTAATCATGTTTGTCTTTCTGACTCATTCACTTCATGTCTCAGAAGATCATTCCCGTCCCCTTTGACTTAGTGTGACGGGGGCATTTGAAGCAAGCGTATCGGGCGAACTCGCCAAATTCAAAGACACCCTGCCAAGAAAACAGGGGCAAATAGAAAGAATCATCCTACACCAAAAGAGGGTAAGTCTTATTCTCTGAATATAATTTGGAAATGATGTTCTCTCTCTTCTATTTTACAGGATACAAAAGATGAAACGTAATAGGTACAGGCATAGAGTTGAGATCGAAGCATCCATGACATGCCTCACTCCTGCCCAACTCCATCCTGAGCCAAAGGACTATCTTGTCGCACGACACGCCCAAACAGCTATATCCTATGAAGCACGGACACGTTGTCCGTGCCTCCGTGTCGTGTCCGACACGTGTCGAACGTGTCGGACACGCCGACACGCGTCGGACACGCTCGGACACGCGGTCAACGCGTGTCGGAAATCCGACACGCGGTCAACCTTTGCCCGACACGTTTGGACACGCGTGTCCGGCGGACGATGGAGGGTGGAAGTGACGGCGAGAGAGCAGAGACGGACCGACGGCGAGCCCGCGACGGCGAGAGAGCAGAGACGGACCGACGGCGAGCCCGCGACGGCGAGAGACGGCCAGAGAAAGAGCGGCGAGGAAGGGGGTCGTGTGCGGCGAGCGGCGAGGACATGGCTAAGTGCTGTACTTGCAAACCGAGAGACATGCGAGAGATGGGTTTGAGGACACTAGCGGCATTGTCAAGAGCGTCGTCCCGAAGTCTCAACCAAATCACCTCACTAGTCACACGACTCCTCACCATGGTCCACCCATCTTCCGGCTCCAACTCGGCGGCGGCGGAGCAGCAATTTCACCAAGGTGGAGGACGCGATCGCGGCCGTGCCCGATCATGGGACGCGCCGGTTCGTGATCTACGTGAAAAAGGGCGTGTAACGGGAGAACGTGGAGATCAAGAAGAAGAAGTGGATCGTGCGGCAAGTGGCGAGCGGAAAGCGGCGAGGAAGGAGACAGATCTAGTGGAGGAGAAGAGGAAGGGTCGTGCGGCGAGCGGCAAAGGAGAATGAGATAAAGTAAAGCTAGGGTTTTTGATAGGATGGGCATCGTGTATTTTGTGGGGAGGGGAATTGACGGGACAGCTTGTCTGTCATGTCAATGAATAAAGTGGGGGGGAATGGACGACGTGGGGAGGGAAAAAAAAAGTGAAAAAAATTTGGGGGGAAAAGAGACGAGGGAAGTTTGGGCGCGGGTTGGGGGGGGTAAGAGAGACGAGGGAAGTTTGGGCGCGGGTTGGGGGGTGGGTTTTGTAAAATAAAAATAAATTTGGGAGGAGGAGAGAATTTCGAAAAATAAATATAAATTTGAGATAATGAAATAAAAAAAGTGTAAGATTTATTAATATTATTAATATAAATTCATTGTAAATTATTTATTTATTTGTGAATTTGAATCAAATTAATTTAAAATAAAAATATTTATTTAATATTTAACGTGTCGGAACGTGTCGAAATTCACTACTTTTTGAGAAATGACGTGTCGTGTGTCGTGTCGTGTCGTGTCGTATCGCGTGTCCGTGTCGCCGTGTCTGTGCTACATAGGCTATATCTAGCTTTGGCAAGCCAAGAAGCACAGAAACTGAATTTCTCCTTTTGAATTGGCTACTGTCAACAGGGAGAAAATCTAGTCAGTTGAGGCAGTCTCTAACCCCTTATCTCAAATTGTGACTTAGGGCCTAGAAATCTCACTTCATACTCCAGACACATGTTCTTCCAAGGAGTAGTTGCCATCACAAAGCCTGAGATTTTGATCTCAGATTCCATAGAAGCTTGAGGTACATGACTTTGCTCAATGCTGCTAATGATGCTATAGTTAAAGACAGAAGAAGAAATTCCATAGAAGGAAGGCGTTGAAGATGAATCAACGACCAACAATCATGCATACATGGTCACAAATGAGGAAGGCCAACTGAAGGAAGCATTGAACTATGCCAAGACGAAAATGTTGTCATCAACATACAGAGATCCCTAGGAGTCAGCAAATACAAACTTTGGAGAAGAGTAATTTGGTATCGTTTTCAATACTCCTAATGTCTGAACTCACTTTTGACATATTTTCTCCTATTGACAGGAAGCATAGGATTCAAGAAGCAAGCCTAATGATTAATTTGGACAAATCAAATGACCCATATCGATTTACCTAACTTGGTATGAAAGGACGTGACGTCCAAGAACCGAGTCGGTTAAATGAAAAAACAGCGCCCTATGAACACCGTCGGCGCCTTTAGCCTAGTGGTATCCGGGAAGAAGCGAAATGGTCCGAAGTCGGGGGTTCAAATCCCCGACGCGGCAGTTAACCGCTTAATAAAAAAAAAAAAATTGCGCTTGCAAATTACGAGAAAGCAGGTGATCTAACGAAGCAAAAGATATAGGACTTCGTGTCCCACTCGCATTTCAGGTCCATCCAATCATCTGCAAAGCAGTGAAGGGTAATGTTGTATCGCTCCCAGTTGTTTAAACTCCTGTGAAAAATCGTGATTGACACATTCTTTCCTATCTTTTGTAGGATCACCCGACTGTCAAAAACAAAGATAACAGATCAATAAGAGGCATGACAAACTCTCCCAAGCAAAATGGCGTCTCAAGTATTGCCAAAGCAAATGACAGAAAATCTTCAGGCCTCAACTCACATTTGATTTTGGCCAGACTAATTGATCTACTTATACATCTTCTCTTCTGCAGGGGCAAAAGCAGAGATGCCCGATCAGATTCCCAACCCCGACTGATCATTCATGTGTCATATCCCTAATCAATAGGGACAACCATCGACGTCCATTTGCGAATAACCCTTTTGATGCTCAAAATCTAACATATTTGGAAACACCATTATGTTAACTCCTAAAGTTGTCAATAGGGCCTTTTTTTTTAAGTCAAAACCATTCACTTGTTTTGAAGAGTTCAAACTCCATCATATTCAAAATGTTGCATCCAGATGAATTCTACATGATGATTTTGTCTGCCTAAATCACTGATTCCATTGAGAATTATTAGAATAGACAGCTAAGTGAAGAATACAAGATTGATTGAGCATGCTGAATGAGGCGCATCAGAATGATGACAGGCAAGCCATATCCTACACACAGTCCCCCATCTATACACTTGTGAGATGAGTGCAGAAGATTCCATGACTACAGGGTAAAGAGTTCTCTCGCAAATGGTACGATAACCAAAACAGTGAGAGGCATTTCATTGCTCACCCTTTTTGAGCTCCTTACACTAGTGAAGTTTCTGTCCTACCCCCGTCAAAGAACCACCCTACATTGGGGCAGATCAGAGACAAAGCAGCATCACAAGGTGAGAAGAGAGATAAGAATTCTCTTGCTTGCACTTGCATCAATCTTTGAGTGTCTTTATTGCATATGAACACTCGCGTTAATTTAAGTGCCCTAGAGTCATGAAGAGCAATTCTTTCTTTACGCATTTGTATCCATTGTACAACCCAAGTGAGCCTGTAATTTTACCCTCACATTGAGACAAAGCAGAAGTTATTGCCATAGCCTGAGTGCCGGTTGAAGATAAAGACTCAAGAGTCTAATAACGGTGCTTCGATTAAACTTGCCTAGGCCAGTTCCTCCGACAACAAGAATGAAAAGCATGGCATAAAAAAGCGGTGTACTGGTAAAAAGCAAGGTCAATGCCCATGAATGAAGGAACTGGGATAAAAAATAGGGGCATGAAAAAAAAGCGGTGTGCTGGTAAAAGCAAGGCCAATGCCCCCGGTCAAAAATACAGCCAAGAAAAAGTTGATGTTGTGGTCCATAGAACCTCCATCTGACAAGAAAGATTAGTGACAAATGCCAAAATAGTCACCAACTCTCACCCTCTTACATATGAAGCCGAGTCTACGTCACGTTCCCATTGTGAAAGTCTCTTCAGACTAGGGGCACTTCAATTAACGTAAGATTTCATGTGTCTATAAGCATCGCTCGAAGAAGTACGAGCAAGACTATTCTATCTCTTTTCACAGGATTCTTGACTTGCAAACTTGAAGATGATCGTGCGGCACTTCGTTCGGGAGCCTTGACCTCGACGGTCCCATTTGATGAGTGTTGACCAAGTCTTCATCACAATTTCAACAAAGACCTCTCACATTGGTAAAGCCGTACCATTTGCGAGAATACTCGGACCCTGTTGACATGATGACGGTGAGATAGTGTGGTCCTTATGAATCCCGCATCAATGGTCGGGATAGCCTTTTCCATGAGAGTGAGCGAAAAGTCCTTTCGCATCGAAAGTCCCTCATTTGGCATGCTCAAGACATCTACATTCTAAATGAAGGTTGTCTTTCAAAATCTTCCCTAGTGGAAATCAAAAGATGCAAAACTGACAAAATTATCATGCATGAATCTCATTTGAACTCATGAATTTATAGCATATACAATCATGTGTGCATATTGTGCAAATAGCAGACATACTCTCAGAAATTAGAGATATTGCTAGGTAAGCATATCCCTATCCCCATTTGTCTTAAGGTACCTACTGCTGTCTAGGTACTCTTTTATTGACACTCAACCTATTTGAGTCATCCTTTGAGTTTGGGAACCTCTTTTGTTGTGCAGGTATCCCCATTATTTTTAGTACCGGCCACCGTTCGAATACTCCCTTTTCCTGACACTCGACCTATTCGAGTTGTCCTTAGAGTATTAATGCTTGTGATTGACCAAATATCCCTTTATTGTTGAATATCTACTGCTGTCTAGGTATCCCCATATCATCAAGTACCCACCGTTGTCCAGGTACTTCCTTTTCATGACACTCAGCTTGCCCGAGTTGTCCCCAAATTATATAGTAGCTGTTCAAGCATTCCATTGCTTTGCTTGGCACCGCCGTCCAGGTATGCTTTCTAGCACTTGGACCAGCCTGAGTGGTCCCAGATCATATCATTAAATACTTGTGTTTATCCAAGAATTCCAGTACTTTGTACATCTGCGGCTACTCAGGTGTTCCACCCTTTTAAGTGCCTGCGGCCATCCAGGTAAACCTCATACTTCACTCAAGTTTATAATACCAGGAGGTGAGAGACCTTCGCGAATATCCAAGGTACGTCCTCGATATTCCCAATTACCAAGAGGTGAGAGACCTTCATGAATATCCAAGGTACATCCTCGATATTCCCAATTACCAGGAGGTGAGAGACCTTCATGAATATCCAAGGTACATCCTCGATATTCCCAATTACCAGGAGGTGAGAGACCTTCACGAATATCTCAGGTATGCCATCGATATTCCCTTTTACCAGGAGGTGAGAGACCTTCACGAATATGCGAGGCACGCCCTCGATATTCCCATTACTAGGAGGTGAGAGACCTTCATGAATATCCAAGGTACATCCTCGATATTCCCTTTTACCAGGAGGTGAGAGACCTTCACGAATATGCGAGGCACGCCCTCGATATTCCCTTTTACCAGGAGGTGAGAGACCTTCACGAATATGCGAGGCACGCCCTCGATATTCCCATTACCAGGAGGTGAGAGACCTTCATGAATATCCAAGGTACGTCCTCGATATTCTCATTACTAGGAGGTGAGAGACCTTCATGAATATGCGGGGCACGTCCCCGATATTCCCCATTTACCAGGAGGTGAGAGACCTTCACGAATATGCGAGGCACGTCCTCGATATTCCCAATTACCAGGCGGTGAGAGACCTTCACGAATATTCGGGGCACGTCCTCGATATTCCCAATTACCAGGAGGTGAGAGACCTTCACGAATATCTCGGGGCACATCCTCGATATTCCCAATTACCATGAGGTGAGAGACCTTCACGAATATCTCAGGTACGCCCTCGATATTCCTATTACCAGGAGGTGAGAGATCTTCACGAATATCCGAGGCACGCCCTCGATATTCCCTAATCGCCAGGAGGTGGGAGACCTTCACGAATATGCGAGGTACGTCCTCGATATTCGCAATTATCAAAAGGTGAGGGACCTTCATGAATATCCCAGGTACTCCTTCGATACCTGCGGACGCCAGGTATCCTTCAAGAGTTTGTATTTGTAATTATCCAAGTACTCTTTCGACACCTGCAAGCAATCAGGCACTCCTTCGACGTCTGCGAAAATCTAGGCACCCTTCAAGAGTTTGTACTTGCGATCATCCAAGTACCCCTTCGACGCCTGCAAAGGCCCAAATATCCTCCAGGTTAGTACTTGTGAATATCCAGGTACTCTTTCAATGCTTGTGAATGTCCAGGCACCCCCAACAAATCGATGCCCTGAGAAAGGTTGGTGCATCCTCCCGAGAAAGGTCGGGTTTCAACTGGTGTCTTCGACAGAAGTCAGACACCCCACAAATTGATGCCCTGAGAAAGGTTGGGTTTCAACTGGTGTCTTCGACAGAAGTCAGACACCCCACAAATTGATGCCCTGAGAAAGGTTGGTGCATCCTCCCGAGAAAAGTCGGGTTTCAACTGGTGTCTTCGACAGAAGTCAGACACCCCACAAATCGATGCCCTGAGAAAGGTTGGTGCATCCTCCCGAGAAAAGTCGGGTTTCAACTGGTGTCTTCGACAGAAGTCAGACACCCCACAAATCGATGCCCTGAGAAAGGTTGGTGCATCCTCCCGAGAAAAGTCGGGTTTCAAGCGGTGTCTTCGACGTAAGTCGACACCCCACAAATCGATGCCCCGAGAAAGGTTGGTGCATCCTCCCGAGAAAAGTCGGGTTTCAAGCGGGTGTCTTCGACGTAAGTCGGACACCCCACAAATCGATGCCCTGAGAAAGGTCGGTGCATCCTCCCGAGAAAGGTCGGGTTCCAACTGGTGTCTTCGACAGAAGTCAGACACCCCACAAATCGATGCCCTGAGAAAGGTCGGTGCATTCTCCCGAGAAAGGTCGGGTTCCAACCAGTGTCTTTGACAGAAGTCAGACACCCCAACAAATAGGATGCCCTGAGAAAGGTCGGCGCATCTCCCGAGAAAGGTCGGGTACCAAGCGGTGTCCTCGATCTGAGATCGGGCACCCACAAGTGATGCCCCGAGAAAGGTCGGCGCATCTCTGTCAAGGCGACCGAAGAAAGGTTCGGGTCCTAGACAAACCAACTTATTGCTCTAACAGGCGACCGAAGAAAGGTTCGGGTCCTGGAAAAGCAATTCTCCGTCAAGGCGACCGAAGAAAGGTTTGGGTCATAGACAAATCAACTTATTGCTCTAACAGGCGACCGAAGAAAGGTTCGGGTCCTGGAAAAGCAATTCTCCGTCAAGGCGACCGAAGAAAAGTTCGGGTCCTAGACAAATCAACTTATTGCTCTAACAGGCGACCGAAGAAAGGTTCGGGTCCTGGAAAAGCAATTCCCCGTCAAGGCGACCGAAGAAAGGTTCGGGTCCTAGACAAACAACTTATTGCTCTAACAGCGACCACGAAAGGTTCGGGTCCCTGGAAAAGCAATTCCTCGTCAAGGCGACCGAAGAAAGGTTCGGGTCCTGGACAAACCAACTTATTGCTCTAACAGGCGACCGAAGAAAGGTTCGGGTCCTAGAAAAGCAACCTCCTCATATCAACAGGTAAGGTGACGCCTTGATACTTGCCAAACTCAGGGTTTATACACCCTATCTGACTCACTCCCGGTAAGTAACTACAGGTATCTTCTTATCTGTCTTAGTATATGTAAAGTTATATTGCTCTTTTTCCGCATAGAATAATAGGTCTCAAATAAAATATAATCTGCTCCGCATGCACGGATAAAATTGAGGCATCAGTCTGTCTTCGAATGCAACCTCTACGAGCTCACCTTCAAAGAGGGGCAGCTGTTGACACCTCAATTTTTATTATGTTTGTTTTATTAATTAAGTTTTTTTTCTTTTTCGGAATAATAAACAAATAACAAAAAGAAACAAATAACAAAAGAAAAAAAAAACAACAAAACAAGAAAAAAACAAATAAAAACAAGAAAAGCAAAAAGCAAAAGCAACGGCCCCCTTTTTTTTTTTCACGTGGGCTCGTACGACCCCCCCCCTCTCTCCTTCTTCTTCTTTCTTCTTCTTTCTTCTTCTTCCTTCTCCTTCCTTCTTCTTCTCTATGTCTCGTGCATCACGCGCGACGTCCGGCGACGCGCTCAAGGGCAGCCTACGGCGGAGAGGCACGGAGGTAGGCCGCCGAAGGGGAGGGCGACGCACATGCGCCTTCAATGCGCCCCTTTAATGTTGAGAAGAGACGTCGGTTCAGCCGGGAGGTTCCGGTCGGCGTGCAAGAGCCGACGGCCGAACCTCCGTCGACCGGCCTGCTCCTCGCCTATAAATAGAGGAGCACCTCCGTCGACGAGAGAGCATCGCAAGCTTGGAGATCTTCCCACTAAGAGACTTCGGGGGAGGAATCGACGAGCGAGTGAGAGAGAGCTCGAGTTGTGAGCTCAGCCCACCCTCCACCGAGAGACTTCGGGGAAGGCCGGCGGCGAACAACTTCGAGAGGGTCGATCCGGCCGGTGGAGGCTCGGATCGGCGGAGGGAGAGATTCGAGTGGGTGGAGGCCGAGCGAAAGGGAAACCGGAGTAAGGGGGCGGATCCGAGTGCGAGGGGGTTGCTGGAGAGAAGAGAAACCAGAAGAGAGCCGCCGCGAGCCGTGCCCGACGCCAAGGCCACGCCAGATCTGAGAGCTAAGGGGTCGCCGTTGCTGCCGCTCGCCTTGTCACCACCGCGGCCGCCGTGCCGTGCTTTCGTCGCGAACAGGTAATAGCCATGCTGGCTCCGTCCGCCAAACTGTCGCTCTGCCCTCCCCCGAGAACTCAGCAGTCGTCCATCGTCGTTGCCGCCGCTTTTACCGACGAACCGGCGGCCATCGTCGTCGTCACCTCTTTTCCCAGGAAAGCCTAGCCGCCAATCGCCACGTCGCGGCCGTTGAGTCCTCCGGCGATGTCCCGACAACCCCTCTTCGGCGCCGCAGATCGTCGAGCCCTAGGGCTCCGAGCAACCTACCTCGCGAAAAGGATGCCGGGTCGAAGACGGGTCGGATCTGGGCCATTGAGCGGGTAGGGTTTCGAGCATAGAAGGGGAGGGGCGGAATCGGGTCGCCGGGTCGCTGGGTCGTCGGGTCGGGCTTGAAATCCGGCGCCCTAGGGTTTCAGGGTCGCTGGGGTCTTGGGTGGTTGGCCGGGTCGGATCCAACCCCGGATCCGACCCGTGGATCCAACCCAGTCGCATTTCGAAATAAAAAATAGTAATAACGTTTTATAATAAAATAGAAAAAGTATAAAAGTATATTTTATTTTCCAAAAAATCCGAGTCGAGCGTTCGAACCGGCCCGGGTCGGACCCAACCCGTGGATCCGACCCAGGTCATCTTTTATATTATTTTAATATAAAATAATATTTTAAATAAATAAATATAAAATAAATATTTTATTCAAAAAATCAAAAAATGTTTTATTTTCAAAAAATACTTAAAAAAATCGAGAAAAATCAAAAAATAATTTATTTTCCAAAAATATTAAAAAATATTTAATAAATATTTTATTTTCCGAAAAATCAAAAAAATTTCATATTTTCCAAAAAATATCAAAAATCCAAAAAATGCCAAAAATTCATGAAAAAGCCAAAAATTCAGAAAAAGCCCAAAAGACTTGTATTTTCCAAAAAAATACCAAAAATCCTTTTTGTGTCCAAAAAATTAGAAAATGACTCAAAAAAAAAATGTTTTTTCCCAAAAATGCATGGAAAATCCCTCGAGCATCCAAAAAAACCTCGGGGTTTAAACAAGATTAGGTACCGAAAGGGCATTAGTGATTAACTAGTGTAATCAAGTCCCCGATCCTAATTTCTCCGGTTGCGCGAGGAGTGAGTATTTCTCCCGATACTTCACTTGGGTTTCTAATCGACCCACCCCAAATCGATTAGTGGCGACTCCATTTAAAAATTGATTTACAGGTTAAAAAACTTGAACCATTAAGTCGTGAATTGGTGGACTTGGGAGAGTCCGGGCTTAACTAAATTCAGCCGAGCCATTAGCCTCCTTAGGCGCTCGCACCCGACCGTGGGCGCCGAAAAAAAGAGGTCGCGACATCGACGAACTTCGCTGCTTTTGGGTTTCCCTCAATCACATCCCCAAATTTTTGCTTGCTTTCTCCATTTCCCCGTTTTTTCTTTTGTCGGTGAGATTCAATCCATAGACTTGGATCAATTATCTACTAGATGAAATTCTAGATCGTATATATTCCAGTTGACATCTAGAGAAACACAAGCAACTTTTGTTTCATTCGGAGATGGAGGTTCTTGTGGACTACTCAATTAAGTGACCATGGTTTCAGCGCATCATAATTATTGTATGAGATGTAAGAATCTAACCCGAGTCACAAGAAAAGGACTATGGAATCGTCGATTGCCTGAATTAACAATTGATGGATGGAAAAATGCAACTCTACTCCCGCCAACCCTCGTGATTGATGCATGTCCCTAATTCCGGAGTTTTATGGTAGAAGAGGGTCTGGACGTCTTCGGACATCGTTAAGTCTCCATCCACTTAGCAATTCTGAGATGTGGTAGGATAGGAGAGAATAAGGCAAGCCACAGTTGAATCCTATTTGTGTAATGCTCATATGGTCGAGTTGTTGTGAAATTATGTGGTTAATATTTAGTTGATGTGATAATCCTATATTTGTAAGTTTTGTCTTCCATTATCATTCACCAAGGCAACCGGTGCTCCGCAGGCCTGCCAAAAGAAATGGGGACAAACTTTTAAGTATCTGAAAGTGCGTAAGAAATGTTGCTATAATTGGACCAGATCGTCCAGACGGGCATTCATCCTACTCTTAAGCCATTTAGGACATGTTTGATAACACTCCAACTTTTTCCTATTTTTTTGTTCTTTTTTTCTCTAAATAAAAAAAGAATAGAAATATATTTAGTATTGTCAGCTAATTACTCTATTTCCCGAAATAGATTAGTCGTCGAAGTATAGATATGGAACAAAAACAATAAGTAAAAAAAAAAAATTAAATCTTTGTTCTCGGGAACAATATGAAACCATGTCACTTTATTTATTTATTTATTTCCTTTTGTTTTTCATAGCGACTAGCTAGAGACAAGGTCTAGTAACCTCGCCGGCCTTCAGTGAGGTTCAACCTCACCCAACCATGGTGAGATCGAGTTTGCCCAACCATGACAAGATCGACCACTCGCCCAACCATGGTGAGGTCAACCTTGCTGGGGGCTAACAATGCTCTCTTAAGGTCTGTGAGGTTGCTCCTCTCGTCTCTAGTTGATCACCAGCCATCATTGAAGATTAGCGACCAGCTAGCGAAGGAAGAAGAAGAAAGGAAACAAAAAAGAAAAAAGAAAAATCTCAAAAAAATATTAAAAAGTTGAAAGAAATTCTATGTCATTAAAAAAATTTGAGTCATATCAAATACATTCTCGTTCTTTTTTTATTCCAGTAATAAAAAAATTTGTGTAGCTACCAAACTCGTTCGAATGCTCGAAAACTCGTGTAAGGAATAAAATAAAATAAAAAACTATTTATGAGCAGAATTGTTCTCGAGAATAAAATGATTACCAATACACTCTTAGTGATCCAAATTGATCAATATTTCAAGAATAACTAGATCAACCCATCTTTTGACTTTCATGTTGTCTTAAAAAACAATCCTGAGTGTCGCATATGCAAAGATTGGATACTTAAACTTTTAATTTATCCTCTAACTTGCAAGTTTCATAGAATTATTTAAATGTTATGTCGCAAGTATTGTGTCATTTTGGATCTTGAGAAGTATTACATGGTTATTGTATCAAATGTCCAAAGCGTGTACTTGACGTGCATACCTTTAGCATTTACTCACGTGCACTTCAATGTACGAAGGTTGTAACTTGTAGTAATTTAGCATAGTATGCAAAAGAAAGTATGTGCTCTACAAATACGTTTGGTTACGTTTTCCTAATGGGCTTTCAACTTCCAAAGCCCCTTGAGAAAAGAAAATAAGGCGTTTGGTTCAACTTTTGGTTCAGCATTTAGTTGAATGCTGAAAGCCTAAGGCAAGTGGGCTTTTAGCATTTTCAAAAGGCTACTTCCATTAATTAATGAAATTTGGTCGGTTTTCTTTTTTGCCCTCAAAATCTTATCAAAAGTCCAATTTTGCCCCTTTTATAAAATAAAACCCTAACCCCACATAACCTCCACCTCTCGTTCCCTCGCTAGTAGACCCATCAAATGGGTGGATCGGGTCGAAAATGGATCGATCCATATTTGACCTATTTAACCCGTTTTGACCCATATTCATATAGTGTAAATCAAATGATCCATACTCAACCCGACCCATACTTCACCTATACCCGACCCGACCCGTATTACTAAAACTTATTAATATTCTAGGAAAACCCACACCTATTATATGCTAATTGGATTAAAACTTCAAATTAAATTAAAAAATAGTAAATAAAATAAAATAAAAATTTAAAAAAAAAAAAAAAAAACCTATAAATTGAAATATTTATAAAGAATTAGACTATGCATATGCTTATCTTATTTGAAGTGAACATACTATTAAGTAACTAAAAATTGTAACATGAAAAATCTTTAAGAAAACCTAAGAAAACTCATTTTTATGATTTTTTTATAAAAAAAAGTATTGCTAAAAAAATTTTATGCAATACAAATTTAATTTAATTTTTATAATTCTTTTTAAAATATTTTTTTTTTAAAAATCGATTTTTTATTTTTTATTTTAAATATAATTTTTAAATAATAATAATCTTTTTCTCTTTTCTTTTTCCTTTTTCTTCTTCTTCGGCCGGCCATGACGATTGGCCACAAGCAAGATCAAGCTTGAGTCTTGCCGGTCGTCGGTGAAGCCTAGCCTTGCCGGATTTGGCGAGACTCGAGCTCGTTAGCGTCGGGCGGGGCTCAATCTCGCCCTACGTCGACGAGCTCGAGTCTCGCCAATCATCGGTGACATGAGTCTTGCTTGGCCTGTCGTCTTGCTGGTCATTGGCTAAGGAGGAAAGAAAAAGAAAGAAAAAAAAGAAAAAAAGAAAAGAAAATTGAAATATGAAAGATAATTATAATTTCGATTTTTTATAAAAAGAAAACATTTTAATAAAGTTAAAGAGGGAAAGATTGTGTGGGCTTGAGTTGAAAATTTAAAAATGGGTTATGAGATACCAATCCATTTGATATTTTAAATGGATCGAAAACAGGTTATAAGTTCTGACCCATTTAAATCATATTCACTTTTTTGATCCATTTTTAGTTGGGTTTTTAAAAGTCTATGACCTATATAAATAAAATATAAGTCCAAAAATGGGTCCATGACCCATTTTGACGCCTCTACTCGCTAGTGCTCAACTGCGTTTCAATTGCGAGAGCCTCCGCTCCTGACATTTCCCTCGCTCGACTGCCGTTCTTTTGCTTCCTCTGTTTTGCACGAGCCTCCCCTCTTCGCTCAATTCCTCATCCATCGCTCTCTCTCTCGTTCACCTTCAATTCGCATCTCTCCGCAGGTAAGTCTCTCTCTTTCTCCGGTGGCTTTGCTTTCGATTACTTAGATCTGTGCTTTTCGTGGTCTGTTTGTATTAAAAAACAAGACCCATTTTTATGAGTGCAAGAGAGAAGGTAGTGAGGCTGCTGACCGTGAGTTTGAGTCCGTGTTGAGTAGAGTTCCATGTGCTCCTGGGTTCATCAAAACATAGCTTGTCATTCTGATTGATTGGAGCAGGTAAACTTATCGTCTTGATAGATTGTCGCTCGTTTTAGCTGCTGAAATGGGTACTCTTATCGTTCCATATGCTTCTGGGTTCATAAATGGGTTACTCGCAGCTCCTTCTTCAGCATTGCCCGGAATTTCCTTTTCGTGTGCCCCCCATAAAATTCCAATTGGTGGAGAAAAGGTCTCTGTAAGTGTGAAGTGTGGTGGCAAGAATGAGGTGCTTCCGTGAGGGTGTCCTTCAGTTAGTGATGATGAGTGATCTATGTTCTAACATTGAAACAACAGCTTATTGAACTGAATAATGTGAATGAGTTAATTGTTTGAATGCTATGAATTGACTGTGATGAGTAGTAGGTCTGCAGTCCTTGCCTCTAGCTTTGTACAGCAGAGGATCGTTGTACAGTCTTTCCCTGCCCTTTGTTTTTTAACAAAGTAACTAATGTTAGCAGGAACTTAGCATGTGATATTTTGTCCAGCCTTTAATTATGTGTGTGTTCTGTAGCAATCAAAGATCAAGGAAGCAGTTGGTATACTGAGGACTCACTTGGCCAGTTCAATTAACGCCGTTGATGCAATTCAGGAGTTGGAAGCCAAGGTAACAGTGGACTTCATTGCAGTGTTGGTTGTAGGCTCAAGTTCTGTCACGCCAAGCTGAGGAAATAGTTGCCGAGTAGACTCTTTTGTGGGATTCCGTAATAGATGGGAGGATCATTTTAGCTGCACAATTTTTGCTTATTGGCCCTTGATGTAATCAGTTCATGTTAATCAATGAAATGTCAATTTGCTTAAGCATCAATTCCTATTTGCAGTTAATGAGTGATGTTTATCGTGTTAACTTTGAATTGATTTTAACATTGCATATGTGCACCCTGAGATGGATGTGAAATATGAGCGATTTTTTGGCTTGAGAATGGAAAAAACTTTTAAATGAGCATGGTTAGTGTGTTGGTTGCAATTAAGATTTAAAAAATCGCAACACTGGGTCATGAGATTGCTAATAGTTACTATTGTTTTCCGTAAGATCGAGCAATTACAGTAGATTGTCACAATGCATCTTTCCACCTTAAAATGTGTGAAGTTTTTGTAATACATATTTATATTTGTCAAATTTGATTTTTTAACCAAAAAATTAATGTGATTTTCTTACATTAATGATTTTGTTAATACATTACATTTAAATTGTATCAATTGCCCTTTTTCTAATTTTAAACAGATTACAATTTAAAAAGCTTATATTGATAAGCCAAAGGACTTTTTAAATGTATCAAATGTGATTCAACCAAACGATCTTTCACTTCAAGTTGCTTTCCAAAGCAATGTTTACTGAACAGTATTTGCATTTCCCAAAAACCCTTTAAGCTAAATTGCTATGCATTTACCCAAAGTCCTTTGGGAAAATTAAATCAAATGTAGCTGTATTTTGTGTAGATAAGCAGTAATTTACACCCTTGCATTTGTTTCCTTTTGTGAACCGCTATAGCCGATCTCAATGGCCAAGGGAGTTCCCACGTCAATCGAGGCATAGCATTGCAGCATGACCAGGTGAACGTTTATAACAAGTGACGTGCACGCAGCAATATTTGCTTTTGCCGACATTAACTAGACCATAACTAAATAAATCCATTCTTTCACCAACGAAGAGGGGGAAACACAAGATGAAGTTAAACCAAAAACCAGAAACATTCATTATTCATGGCCTTGCCCCTTCCCACATTGCGCCATGAATTCAAATCAAGGCAACAAATAATTAAATAAACGAACATATATCCACAGTCGAAAAAATGAGTTTAAAGAGGGGAAGAGAATCAAAGCCATCCATAATTACTTTGTGGATGTTGTGTGAATGATGCTCTGATTTTGTTAAGTAATCACCAGCTCAATTCTAGAAGGTAACTTTCCCTTGAGATGTTGCACAGCACGTTCTCTAGGTTCCTTCACTTTAATCATCCTACCTGAGAAATATCCTTTATCATATGGCTCTGGAGCTAAATCACAAGGATTCACCACTAACTTCTCTAAAGCAATGGCATTCTCGACAAGGTAATTCACTAGTTCGTAATCACAAGGTCGACCATAATAATTGTAAAATTCAACTTCCTTTAGGTATTGATGGAGAGGGCTAACAACTCTTTCCAATTCTCTTCCCTTCCCGTCTGGTTTCCTCCATGGGTCTGTCAACTGTGGCAAAAGAAGAATGCCTTATATAATTAATCATCCCAAGATATTGATGCATTGGAAAATGCTAGTGGAAGAAAGAACTTGTGAAATAAAACATTTTTACGTGGATTGTCGCATCAAGCAAATACTAATTACATGATAACCCAATAACTCACCCATAAGCAGAGACTCAAAGAGGATTTTACATTGACTTGATTTATCATATTCGATGCTACTACATCTATCTAATGCCTAAATAGATTAAGACTTGAATGAGGCTTGAAAACCCACCTCAAAAACAAAACTCCGCAAGTAGGGGCATGCCTCGATCACGACAGTCAACGGAAGTAAACTTAAATCTCCAGATCCTCCAACTCTTAGCTTCAATTGCTTGACACTTGTCAACTTAGGTAATTGACTAGGAATAGCCAAGTGAGCCTGCAAATAAAGACAACAAAGATTGTAAAAAAGAATTAACTTACGAAACCTTAAGAAAATAGTCAGTGCTCTTACTGGAGGCGAATAATCAAATTCAAGTTCGAGAATCTGCAGACACGGAAGACTTGAAAGCTGAGGCAAACAATTACGCACGATCGATATACATCCACTCAAAGACACCTCATGCAGCTGGGGGAGCTTGTCCATACACAATTGACTATACAGTCCCACGAAAGTGATAGTGAAGGATACGAGATCCATATCACAAATCTCAATGCATTCAAGATCAAAACAACATGCTACGCACAAGTACTTCAGCTTCAATGATTGGCCAGCAACTCTAAGCCTATTCAAAGTACGAGCGTCATCCAAAGTCAATCGCTCTAGAACTGGAGAATTGGCGAGCAGTTGCTCAATGAGTTTGCCATCCACAATTACTCGTTTCAAGTGGAGCTCTTCGAGATACCTAAATCCAACATGCCAAGGTATGGAAGGTCTCAAGCCAACTTTACTTAGATCTGAAGACCGTTGTAAACACCCCCACATCAGCATCCATAATTGTCTCATGCCCTAACGGATATGGCAAGCAACCATTAACTAGGTCCTCCATATACACAGGCTCGAAATTTAGATGGAGAACTTTTACTCGTTTCGCCAATGCAAATTTAATCCATCGATCAATATGAGACTTATATGATAAATTCAGGTCAAAGCATATCGTGAATCTATGTAAAGTGTGGTCTCTTCCACTTTGAAGGTGCACGACATTGTCCACCCATTCCACATATCTAGCCCTCTCCTTTTCAGCTATCTCGGGATTAGCTTTCATCCCCCTCCATAAGTCAGACCAATCGAAATCAAGGTAATCAAGGTTGGTAACGTGACAAGTAGACAGATGTCTCCATCTTTTGGAAAGAAGACAAGTCGCTTGGGCTTCTCTCAATGACAAAAGAGATAATATATAGCCGATAACGTCTTCGGGCAAACTGCTGATCCGATCCTTTGGGTTGAGTTTCATCAAAAGGAAAACAAATATCCGGAAATAAGGTAAGATGGAAAATAGGAAGCAGGAAAATTCAAACAAACAAACATAAGAAAAAACTCAACTTCCTGTCAGAAACAACAAGAACAGGCACGACTTTTGCTCTATTGGCCAATATCTTCAACTGAAAAATCCTCTATGGGTAATCTTGCGACTAGTTCCAACCTCAAAGACGAATTTGCTCTATCAGCCAACATATTCAACTGAAAATCCTCCACGGTAATCTGAGACACGTGTATGCAACATTGGCTTACCGAGCAGAGAGAGAGAGAGAGAGAGAGAGAGAGAGAGAGGGTGGGGTGTCTTCTTGCGACTAGTTCCAACCTCAAAAACTAAAACGTTACCTTGTCTGCAGATTCGGCTTCAGGATCAGAGCGGAGCCTCTTTGGAGATGGAGAGTCCATAGACGCCGGCATTAGTTCACCTTCCAGTTCGTCTCCTTCTTTTAGCCTTCCCGATCATATCTTGAGTATATTTTAGATTTTGAGTGAAATTCTATTTTAGATTTTGAGTGAAATTCAAAAACACCCTTCCGATGCGATATCTTTTCCAATATTACTAATCAGCGATATCCTTTTTAACCACGTATGATGATTCACATTGAGAAAATAATCTTACACAAAAAAAAAAACATTGTGAGGTATATATTATCGCTAATGGCATGTCTTGAATATCTTTTATTTTTTCACTTTGACTATTTGCAATATGAAAAATTTCACTTTGATAATTTAATTGTTAGTATGAGATACAAAAATTTTACCTAATTTGTTTTTTACTCGTGCACATTGATTGCCTTTTAATCGTGAGCCACACCATAGATCAGAGACTTAATCCATTATTCATATGCTATAATTATACCCTTCGATGCGATATCTTTTTCAAATTACCAAATCAGCAATATTCTTCTTAACCATGTATAAGGATTAACATAGTGAAAATTATCTTACACAAAAAAATAAAGAATATAGTGAGATATATATTGTCGCTAATGGCATGTCTTGAACAATTTTTATTTTTTCATTTTGACTTTTTGCAATATGAGATACTTAAAAATTTCACATTGAGATTTTAAATTGAACAATGAAATATGATAATTTAATTGTTAGTAATGAGATACAAAATTTTTACTTAATTTGTTTTGCACTTGTGCACATGAATCGCATTTTAGTCTCGAGCCACACCATCGATCATAAGCTTAATCCATCATTTATATAATATAATTGTACTTTTTTATGAAAAAAATTTAGGATCCGATGGTATGTTCATAGATTAAACCCAAGAAGATGATTGTTTATATCATGACCTTCAATCAAGGGAAACCCCCTAAAAAACCATGCTAGCTGTTCACCAATTGCCTACCAAATTCTGGAGCATTTGCATTTTCTTTAAAAATCAGCTTCAACTGAAATTTCCGTTCCCCGTAAAAGAGTTCTTCATCTTCCGATCTGACCTTCAATCTCTCTCTCGATTGAGTGGAGATCAAATGATCAGCAGAGCTCCGAGGAGGACGCCGGCGAAGTGGAGGCTATCAAGCCGGCCGTGGATGTCTCATGATAGCTGCAAAATGTTAAGAAAAAAATTAATGAACTGCTACGCTAGACAACGTCTATATGAAATCACAGAAAATTCAATCAGGCAAGTACATAAGGACTGCCCCAAAAAGTTAATCTACGCCATGAAAATTTCCACCCAACATCAAATGCAAACGTCAGTCCAGATGGAAACTGCTATGAAATCGAAGCCGTGCAAGTTTACGTAAAAGGTGCCGACAAATGTCAGATGAAATCATTAACATGAAACCCAACGAAACCAACAGTATTGATGCAAGATTAATTCTCCCAGGTCAACAAAAATTTGACAGAAGTAAATGAACATATCAAATTCGTGTACCATCGTGAATTGGAACCACCTACGGGCGGTAAAAATGCCGCAATGCTCTGGGAACTCGCAGTTACTTTGCAGTGTCTAACAGGGGCCGCGGCAACGAAGTTATTTTTTAAGCTACCGTTGGGATGTTGACTAATATAACCATGAACTTAGTTATATCTCACCAACGATAATTTGGCTATGGCTTTGGATACGATTATATATTTAGGGACTTAAGTGGTTGATATTGGACGCAAATTGCGCAATCCCAAGATCTCCATAACCAGAACAAGAACATGCATAATTGAGTAGAAAGATTAACGCACCTGTTTTGGGATCCATCAAACATAAAGCGGAAGCAGAAAAAAGAATTACCCACTCATCAAGGGGATCCACTGTTCTTGAAGCGGAAGCGGAAACACAATGTTCCACGCGCAAGTCCTTCTCCTCTATTGCCCTCCGTATCACTGGCTCAATGAGGCGACCCCCCTCACGTGTAGCGTTAGGAAAACGCCCCTTAGGTGAGGATACATGTGAGAATTAGGGTTAGAGGAGAGACTTGAGCACTATTTATAGAGTTTCCAGCCAGTCCTCTCATTACGGGGGCCAGCTCAACTCGGCCCACTACTAAAAAGCCCCATATTAGACTAATTAAGAAACCTTCTATCTCACCTTAGACCAAACCCCGTAAAACGATAAACGTTAAACGGTAAATTACAATATCAATTAATGTAGTCCACAAATGGAAAAACTCTTACATTCTCCCACTTGGACTATATTAATTGAAATCGTACCTTATGTGCGCACATTTGGTCCAGAGATAATTCTTAATAGTCAATCCTATCCCATAAAGTCTTAAACACCGAATCATGGCGGTAATCGCATGTATACACACGAGCCTTCCATGGTCACGAGTGCTCTCAACTTTATTGATATGGATTCAATATGGTAGTGTGGCAAATGGATAACATCTCTCATAGAGAGATCCCATTTTGTCACCACCATTCTCTACCTTAGGTGTCACAAAAACTTGTGCCACAAGAGAATGCTTTATGGTTCTAATGAACCCACATATGTCTTGTCCTTATGGTTAACCTTTCTTTATGTATCACAAGACATATGCACAAGGCTAATAACCGGATGCCCGGATGCCCCTAGCCTTCACTCAAGGTTGATACAATCCCTTGAGATTTTATCAATATATATTCAACATAACAACACATTCAAAATATTTTATTGAATGCAAAAGTTGATACATATCAAACCGTTACAAAGTGTAACGAACCACAAATGTGAACTTTATCAGAGTGAAGCCAAAATAGCTCCCACTAAACCACAGTATCTGAAGATACTCCTAAGCCCATGCTAATGACATGTCACTCAAATACACATGGACGTAGGCCTTTAGTTAGTGGATCTGCAACCACATCATCTGTGAAAATATGATATATTATAAGTCACCTTTCTGTACCGTTTCTTTATAGTCAAAAATTTTTGACTACCATATATTTAGACCCCTTGAGACCTCTGTAGTAAATAAATAATATTACAAATTTATTATCTCAATACAATCGTATGGGTCTATCCATCAAGTTAAAACGATCAACTCCTTCATGAGGTTTTGGAGCCTAATAGCCCAAGTAACAACTTAAAAGAATGTTACTAACACTGCATACATGTAGAAGATAACATAAAACTTTATTTACTGCACTTCCTACTAACATAAATATGTATTCCGTAATTGATTACATGTCATCAGAACAGCCAGCAAAGTTTACATCTAAATACCCTACTAACTGCAAGAATTGAACATGACTATAAATTAGCATATAATATATTGTCTTCTTTAAGTACCTTAAAATATTCTTGACAAGAACCCAAGTAATCATGTCTTGGATTTGACTGATATCTGCCTAGAAGTCCCGTCACAAAGACAACATTTAGTCTAGTGCAAATTCGAGTATACATTATACTTTTAAGTGCACTGACACAAGGTACTCCCTTTAATTAGATTTTCTCAATATCTAAATAATGACAATGTGATAGATTTAATCCATCACCCTTAACAACAGGAGCAATTCCTGGCTTGTAATAATGTATATTGAATATTTCCAATATACAATCAAAGCAAATGTCCTCCGAGAAAATCTAATATAATATGGCAAAAATAATCCTTACGGACCTCAGTACAAAGGATAAAAGATGTCTCAATGTCACAACTTGTAAGCAAAACATCAAGTACATAGAGTATGAGAAAAAATAAATTTCCTCCCACTGACCTTGCAGTATATTGAATTACTTTGTTCCCAATTGAACAAAATAACAATACTATGAAACTTTAAAAATATTGTCTGGAAATTTGCTTAAGACTATAAATAAGACTTTTCAGTCTACACACAAATTTACTTGAAACATTTATTGCAAAATTCTCCAATTGCACAATATAGATTTTGTATCTATTTGGCGTAACTCCAAATCAAAAAGAGTTATTAATGCCACATTCACTCGAAAGAATCTTTAAAAATACTAGAAAGAAATAGTTATTTCTTCACTATAAACAATCCACCCCTCTTTCGAGTGAAAACTTTAGTTACCAATTTGGCTTTAAATTCCACAATCTTTCTTTGAAATTCTTTTAGTTTGTACACCAATTTGCAACTAATAAACTTGTGATCTTTAAACAAGTCGGTGAGTTTCCAAACATGTTTCATAGATTGTATATCGCCTTTTATGGCATCTAATCACACACTTGATTGAGGATAAGAAACAACATTTATTTATGTCGCTAAATCAACCGTGTAGTGGATATTATAGTCATGCCCTTACAAATAGACTATATAGTCTAATGGAATAACCGATCGTCTTCCCCTAACAAATCTCCTTAATAAAGCCGCAACCACTTTATTCTCGCACTTAAGAGGTTTAAGAAATTTCATTATAAACTATATCAAGAATAGTACCTTAAACCTCAACAAGTTTAGTCTATGGTACAGGAGATTCCATAATTATCTCGTATAGGTAAAGACAAAAATATAGTAACATCCATCATATTATTATCTTTAATAATCCGAGAGCAAAGCCCATCCTCTACAATTACGTCAATATTTAGAAACTTTAGAGTATGTGATTCCATAATTCTTATACCTTCTTTAGGGTCATAAAATCAATACCCCTTTTGTATATAAAAAAATTGCTTTCATAATATCAGCCCACAAAAGAAAAAAACAAATAAATTAGTCTTACTAATCATACTCATCACCATGTTCAATATGGTGCATTTATGCCTTTCGGTCAAATCTCTTTGTCGATTTTCAAGTATAGTAATTAAATTACCACCCAGAATCTACTAAGTATTTGACAAATGACCTTTAAGTAATTCAGTATTATCATACTTGTCAAAATACTTACCGTTACAATTAGGCCTGACAACCTTCAAGACTAATTTGAACCAGTTTATTCTTTATCTCGGCCAGTTTCCTTAAATAGAAAACTTTCGAAAACAATCTTTTAACCATATACGAGATGTATATGTCATTAGGATTTAAACACAATCTTTGCAGATGTGTCATAATTTCAATATCGATAAGACATAATTTTAAGCAACTAAGGCTTCCATCATCTTATAGCGGTGCAAATCGCAAAGCAAACCTCTTTTCAAGTATTCCATAATGGAACGCTTTATGGACAGTAAGCAAAATTCAATTGCTCTTTTCTCAACAACAAATCACATGTCCATAACTTAAAATTTGAAGTAGTAAAAACCTCAATAATAATGAAGTTATTAATTACAGAAAAGGTGACTGAAAACCAAGCAATATATATAATTAGCATCATGTGAGCATTGTGTAACTTGACGTACAAGTATACATTCAGAGAGTTACATGCAAAATCACATAATCACCTTTGGGCAGAATACATGACATGCAATTGTACACTCCCCCACATGATAAGGGTTATGAGAATATATTCCAATCTTCGTGAATTCATCACCTTTGGGCATATGAACCAAGAGTAGGATCGGTCACTCCTCCACCACACTATCATGTATCCCTCCATGAACCAATACACAATCACCTCCTTTGGGAGTATGACTACGCATTAGACCAGGGAGACATCCCAATCATCATACGAGACCGAAATTTCTCAAACCCAATCAGCCGCGCCACTTTGGTGGTCACTACTCAATTGAATCCTTGAAATTCTCTCATACCAGGGATATAAATTCTATTCCTCACATACACCATATACATGTGATTTTAACTTTAGTGATAGGGGCATGTTATCACTAAAATCACATATCATGCTAATTACATTGCTTTATCCATTAATAAAAATTAATCATACGTATATATAAATATATACGGCGAATGAAAGATGATTCCAATGAGATCATTGATCACAAGAAACATGAAACTTCTCATAACAGAGAATAAAACATCTCTTATGCACCCCAATTACATATTACCGTAACAACATAAAAGAACGCCGATCTAAAATATCTCTCACAAATTAACATCAATAGTAATACAGTACACCATATCGACAAGCTTAACAGCTGATCAACTATTGCTCATGAGTTTCATAAGGCAAAACATGACTCCAAGGCCAACAACCGATTTATTAATCAATTTAAGTAACAAATATCATTACTTCAATCAGTGGCCTATAAATTGAGTCAAACCACGTAACTAAATATCTAAACTATAACAAGTAGATACTATTTCCGCATAAATATTGCCATACTCCTTAACCATAAAAATATTCAATTTGATAGATATTAACAAGTGACCAGGATAAGTTCGTACAATATGATAAAGAACTTAATCGACATGCATTACCTACATACGGCGAGATATGTCAATCAAGTACAATTAGTTTAGTCACGAGTTCTTAAGACATCCATCATTCAAAGATTATCGGCGTGTCAAGGAGTATGTATGAGCAACAAAAGTTTCATAATCTTTTCTTTCTTATCACTCAATACATACATTTCAATTACTATCCCATATTGATTGTATCTCATCGTCAGCCTTCAGTTCACAATAAAATTTGATTTTTATTGATGAATCACACCATTATGATGTTTATGTGATAACATACCTGTAACCCAACACTTATATTTCCAATTTTCACAGAAAATATAAGAAAAATACGCAAAAATACACTAAAAATACACGTATTTAGGGTTCCGTATGTATTTTCACATCCATAAAATTATCAAATATGTAAAATAAATACACCACGACATAGAGGACGGCCATACGAATCCAACGCCGCCAGCCACGCGCCGATCCGACGCTCCACGCGCCCTCACGCGCCGCCTAAGTGCGCGGCGCGTGGAGCTCACGCGCGGCGCGCGTTCGACGCCCAGGCGGCGCGTGGCCGCGCGTGGGGGCGCGTGCGGCCTCCCCCGGCGACGCGCCGCCGACCGTCTTGCTCGTCTCGTCGAGTTCAGTCCGAATTTGTGATTTAATTTTATTTTTATTGAATAAAAAAATCTCGAAAATCACAAATTAGGGCAAGATCCGCACGAATTAGGGCTAATCCGTACAAATTAGGGCAAAACCTTTATGTGTTCAAGTTCTAGGGTTATGGTTGCTCGATACCACATATGGACGCAAATCGCGCAATCCCAAAGATCTCCATAACTGGCAAGAACACGCATAATGAGTAGAAAGATTAACGCACCGCATTTTTGGGATCCATCAAACATAAAAGCGGAAGCAGAAAAAAAATTACCCACTCATCAAGGATCCATTTTTTTTGAAGCGGAAGCGGAAACACAATGTTCCACGCGCAAGTCCTTCTCCTCTATTGCCCTCCGTATCACCTGGCTCAATGAGGCGACCCTCACGCGTGTAGCGTTAGGAAAACGCCCTAGGTGAGGATACGTGTGAGAATTAGGGTTAGAGGAGAGAGACTGGAAGACTATTTATGTAGTTCAGCGTGAGTCCTCTCATTACGGGCCAGCTCAACTCGGCCCACACACTCAAGCCCCCATATTAGACTAATTAAGAAACCTTCTATCTCACCTTAGACCAAACCCCGTAAAACGATAAACGTTAAACGGTAAATTACAATATCAATTAATGTAGTCCACAAATGGAAAAACTCTTACAGTTGATGCATATGCTGAATCAAATTGCTCTCAGTTTAGTAACACAATAGTGTATATTTCATCCACAATTATATTTTAATCTTTTGTTTCGCTTCAGACAGTCGACGACTTTCTTTTTTCTCGCATTTTGGATGGGCAAAACTTCCTGAAGTCAAGAATGATATTTAACAATGCCAACAACATCAAATTGATACAAGTGCTACGTTTCAAGTATTGTATCCTTAATTTTAAAACGATAGAACTACTCACATGGCTATTGTACTTGATGTGATCTACGTTTCAACAACAAATTTGTTCTTGAAACAGAATTAAGAAGTAAAATAACCAAAAAAAAAAAAAAAAAAATTGTTCCTAGAAACAACTCCATAATCAAGCCCCAATCTTTGTATTTTTCTTTCTTCTTTTCTTTTCTTTCTTTTTCTCCTCTTCTTCTTTTTCTCCTAGCCAGTCATCAGCGATCTCACTAGACCCTCGCCATGGTTGGGTGAGACTCTGACTTCCCCAAGGCCGACGACCTCACCAACTCTCATTTTGGCCGGTCACCAACCATCGTCGTTGTTGGTGATGGACTATAGTAAGAAGAAGAGGATTAAAAAAAAAAAAAAAAAAAATATGTAATAAAATTATTAAAAAATTGAAAGAAATTCTAAGCCACAAAATTTTTTGAAAGTCATAACAAATGCATTTTTATTTTGAGAATAAATTTTAGATGGTTATTAAACACCTTAAAAAATTTGTCTCAAGAATAGAATAAAAAAAATTATTTCTGAGTAAATATTGTTATTGGGAATAGAATGGTTACCAAAGACACTTTGACTTCATTAAGAACCAAGTAAATCCTTTCTCTCCTACTATCACTCTTGTGACCAACAGAAGGGGAAAATTTGAAAGGAAGTTAAACTAGTAAATCCAATCTAAAATTAACAACAAATTATTATCGAATAAACATACTTTTAGCAATTGGGGATTGCCTTAGTATGCACTCTTTTTACTTGGGATAGGGGAGTTGGGGAGTTTGATTCCCTACCTTCCTGAGAAGGTTGGGGTGGGAATGCATGAGTGATATAGCAGAGTTTTGCAACTTGCGCACAATATATAGAACACATAGTTGCTTGTAAAATAGATATAGGATAAGATCAAGGGGAAAAAAGAACAACAAACATACTTTAAAGAATGGAAGGGGATTAAGTTGCAAAAAGTAGCCATTCCATATCAACTCTCTAAATGTCGTGAGAATGTGGCTTTGCTCCGTTAATTAATCAACTTCTCTAGGTTTCTTCACTTTTTCCCACTTGTGAAAGAATTATTTTTCATTACAAGGACTTACCACTTACTTCTCAAGAGCAACAGCATTCTTGATAAGATAATTCACTAACTTGAGATCACAAGGTTTACCGTAATGATTATTAAATTCAACCTCCTTTAGGTACTGATGTGTAAGTCTAACAACTCTTCTCAATTCTCTTTGCCTACATGGGCACATTGGGTCCCTTAATTGTGGCATAAGAAGAACATCATATACTAGTAATCACCACATGATATCGTTGCATTGGAAAATGCCAGTAGGCATTCAAGAACCAACTTGCAAAATAAAGTATGTTTGTGTGGAATGTAACATCGAGCAAATACTAATCATATGATGTAGCAACAACTCATCCATAAGCCCCAAAAGCAAAGACTTGAATTAAATTCAATAGTGCCTTCATTTATCATAGTCAATCCTATTGCATTTTTCTAATGCCTAAATAGATGAAGAATTGAACAAGACCCGAAAATCCACCTCAAACACAAAACTTTGCAAGCAAGAACATGCCCCAATCACAAGAGTCAACGAAAGTAGACTAATTGCTTGACACTTGTTGATTTAGGTAGTGACGAATCCATTGACCTTCCTACGTATTAGATAGAGAATTAAAGGCAACACACTTTATAATAAAGAAATAACTTAGGAAACCTTATGCAATTTGTTAGTGCTCTTACACGGAGTGATTGAGAAAAATTTAAGTTTGAGAATCTAAAACAAGAATGAGTTGAAAGCTAAGACAGGGTCACATGCCCACGATCCAACAAAAATCCTTTAAAAGATACCTCAGTCAGCCAGGGGACCTTGTCCAAACACAATAGACTTAATTTTCCTATGATAATGAGGAATACAAGATCTGCGTCATGAATCTCGATGTGTTCAAGATTCTAGCGACAATTTATAAGCAAGTATTTTAGCTTCAGTGATTGGCCAACACTATTCAAAACCAGTTGCTCTATAATTGGACATTATCAAGTAGTTGCTCAATGAGTTCTACCTCCATACTTAACTCGAATCAAGGAGAGCTCTTTGAGATACCTACACTCGACATGCTAAGAACTAGAAGGGCTCAAGCCAAAATTAATTAGACAAGAAGACCCCCTGTGAATAAAGGTCGGTCATGCGATTTTCTCTCTACAATGGTAGAGCTTTCCCTCCCATGGGTGGAGCTTTCCCCTATCCCCCAAGGGTGATAGCAAAACCAAACCCTAAATCCCAAAGACCCCAACCCTCATTTTTTCAAAATGGAGATTTCATCTCGCCAGCCACCTGGGAAAACCAAGCACCCATCACCCAAAGCCCCAACACTTCTCCACATTCTAACTGCCAAGCATCAATACCCACTAGAATTGACCGCTTAAGCCACACTCCACTCACATCTACTCCTAAAATCTCCATTAGCCTGTTTGTTGGAAGCCTTGAACGCCATGTCGAAACCCTAAACCCCCACCCCATTTTCATCCTTCCGAAACCTTAAAACCACTAGAACAATTGCACATAGACTTATAACCCTAAAACACCTATATCTAAATCCACAACCATCTTCACAGCATCCATCATAAATACTGACCCATTTTGGTGATTTTGGTCATTGCCCAAAAGCACTAGATTTTACCCAAAAGTGGCAGAGTGTTCCCCTAATCTTGGTGCTGGAGCTCCCTTCAATCAAACCATAGCAACTACCCTAAAACTAGTAAAGCTTCCTCGAAATGATGCCTAAAACAGCTTCCATCTTTGCCAAACCATATGGCACCCCAGCTTATCCCAAGAAATGAACTTGCACCAATAATTTTAAATGGAAAGTAAGGAGGAGAACCAGCTTCGTTAGCTAGCTGCCCTGTGCAAAAGTTTAGGGCATTTATGGTCAGAAGATGACATGAAGGAAGCCTCCTTTAACAAGTTTGTGGAATGCAACCACACTCTCTTTGGTAAGCTTTTCTCGAAACCAAATGTAAATTTCCAAGCATTTTGTAATATAATGAAGAAGGATTGGAAATTAGAATCGGTGAATGTTCCCAAAAAGAACATGGTTTTTTCTCATTTGTTTTTTAATCTAAAGTTGACAAAGAAAGGGTGCTAGAAACATGCCCATGGTTGTTTGCAAGTAATTTATTGGTGTTAAAGCAATGTGAACTTGACATTCTAGAGTATTGTTATGATTTTCTCAATACGATTTTTGGATCCACATGGTGGGCTTGCCTCTTTGATGGATATTGGAAGGAGTTTATTTTGATGTGGCTGGAAAAGTAGGAAAAGTGAAGGAAATTCAACTTGAAAATAGTGGAAACGGCCCATATAAAATAGGAAAAGTGAGGATTGAAGTTGAACTTTCAGCTCCTCTAAAAATAGAGGCACTAGTGAAGATAAGGGAAAAAAGTTATGGGTGGAATTTAAATATGAACATCTTCTACACTTCTGCTACTCAAGTGAAAGGTTAGGTCACTATGCTTTATATTGTGAAGAAATCTCATATGAAAAAACATAATGGACAAATAATAGGGTTGGAAAATGTCCCTTGGCTCAAAGCGGAGGTGCGGGAACAGAGCCCTCATTGGGAAGCCTTTTATAGGAAAATAGTCCCTAATCAATAGAAAGAGGAATAAGTGCCTGAAACCCCCCATTCAGTTGTCAAATATGGAGATCATGGGGTGGAAAGGGCCTAAGACTAATGCTACCCTTATTTGAAGCAAAAAAAAGGGTGGAAAATCCCTCCTTAAATGAGTAAAGGGATGAAGGAATTACATTCTCAATAGTAAAGGCAGAGAGTGGGAAACAACCGTTGTATCTATCAGCCTTAATTGTTGGAGGGCTGAAGGAAACAAGAGGAATTGACAAAAAAGGGGTAAAGTTTCAAAGAGCAAAAAAATAGAAGAAGGTTGAGGGGTCGAGTTCTTTAGCAATTGATGAGATGGAGCTATTATAGACACTTATTCATCCGGTGAAAGAGGGGAATGAATGAGGTTTGGTGGCTAGCCCTAACAAGCCACCGGAGACATCATAAGGATCTTGAGTTGGAACTGTTAGAGACTAGGCAACTCCTAGACATTCCAAGAGCTTTGAGCCTTAGTGGCCCTTGAAAGGCCTAATGTGGTTTTTCTTATGGAAACTAAAAACAAGGAGATGATGGTGGAATGGGTCCAAAGGAGACTCAAATACCAAAATTCGTTCTTGGTGCAACCAATAGGAATTGCTGGGGGTTTGGTGCTTATGTGGAGTGAAGAGGTTCAAGTAAATGTGAACTCGAGTTCAAACAATTTCTTCGATATAAATGATTTCATTGATATGAAATGTGAAGATCCCATTAGTGGCAATCATATGAGAATTACATTTCTTCATGCTTCAAGAAATTTCCAAGAAAGGCCCCATCTACAACAACAGCTTCGTGGCTTTTATGTAACTAATCAACTCTCTTGGATATGTATGGGTGATTTCAATGATATTTTGTACAGTTGGGGGAAGGCAAGAAAAAGGGAGGCAGACTACCATAAAATAGTCGCCTTCCGGGATCTCCTAAACAACTGCTCCTTAATGGATATTGATGGCCAAGAACGCGTATACATGTGGGCCAACAATAGGGAAGGAGAAGCCTTGGTGAAAAAGAGAGTGGATAGGGTCATATGTCTTATGGAATGGTGAGTTACTTTCCTAAATGCAAAAGTTCTGGCTTTACCAGCAGTAGGGTCGGATCATAGCCCACTCCTCCTCTCATTATACCCAGTTCATGAAAAAAAATGAAGAGATTTCAAATTCGAAGTATATTGGTTGGAAGAACAAAAATGTGGGGACATTATTATAGGCATATGGGTTGAGGATTAGTAGGGTTATAGACGTTTTTCGCACAAAATCCAACAAGTTACGATGGAATTAGCATCATGGAGTAGGAGGAAGTTTTCTAATGCATCAAACCAAACCAAAGGCCTCAAAAAAAGACTAATGGACGTCACCAACAGCAATGTTGGGATGTCCAACAAGGAAGAAATTCAATAGTTAAAGAAGAATATTGATAAGTTATGGATATGGGAAGAGATGTATTCGGGCTTAAGATCCCAAATAAATTGGCTCTAAGGGGGTGATAAAAGTACAAAGTATTTCCATGCCACAACAGTATAGAAAAGGTAACGAAACAGAATAACCATATTAAAGGTGGATGAACAGAGTTGGAGTAGGGACTCCAAGGTGCTTAAACAACACAAAAATGACTATTACCGGTCATTTTACGAGTCAGTGAGGCCAAGAGATTTTTGACCCATCCTAGATCAATGCCAAAGCCTAGTTAGTACTGAAATGAATGAGAATTTGATGGCTGCCATATCTTTAAAGGAAGTGAAAGAAGCCATTTTACAGCGAGCTCCCTAAAAGCCCTAGGCTCGGATGAACTAAATGGACAGTTTTACTAGCATTTCTAGGAAGATAGTAAAATGGATGTGATGCAATTAGTTTAGAACTTCTTTGAGTCAAGTAATCTTGATCCCCTCTTTAACAAGACACATATTTCCCTTATTCCAAAAGTTAAAAATTCAGAAAGTATATGCCAATTTAAACCAATTAGCCTATGTAACTTTAGCTACAAAATCATTACAAAGATGCTAGCCAATAGATTGAAATCTTGGTTTCTAGAGATTATTGCCACCGAAAAAAGTGCATTTGTCAAAGGCCGACAAATACAAGACAATATTCTTCTCGTTTAGGAAGTATTGCATTAGATTAAGATAAAGAAGAGATAAAAGAAATTCTAGGTTATTCTGAAACTAGGCATGTATAAAACACATGACAAGATGGTTGGACTTCCTTCAAATGAGCATGATAAAGATGGGATTTTGTGATCAACAGGTTGACTTAATCATGCAATGTGACAATCTCCTTTAGTGTAAAAGTCAATGGAGAGCCAATGGAGTACTTCTCACCCAAACGAGAGATTGGACAAGGAGATCCAATATCTCCTTACTTATTCATTTTGATGGTCAATGTACTTTCTTGGATGATGCACAAAGCCATTGAGCACGAAAGTATCAAAGGTGTACTATTTTAGACCAAAAACAAAAAACACCCTCCATCAATATTTATAAGTATCTCATGCTCTAATAAATATGGCAAGCCACTAGGGTTACAATCAATTTCAAAATCTTCAAGACATACGGGCACAAAATCTAATTCGAACAATTTATCCTTTTTGATGAAGCAAAACTAATCCATTGATCGATGCAAGAGTTATACGAGATATCTCAGGCCTAAGTGTGTCGTGAATTTAAGTAAAGCGTGGTCTCCGTGATGCACAAAATTATCTACCCATTGCGTGTATAGCGCCCTCTCCTTTTCCACCAACTCTGGTTTATCTTTCATCTCCTCCCATAAGTCAAGCGAGTTGAAATCAAGGTCGTCGACCTGAGAAGCACACCAATGCCTACATCTCTCTGAGAGAACACAAGTGGCTTGTGCTTATTGGTGTTATATTGCCTATAACTTCTTATACTTGAAAATTTCCCGTCAACATGTAAATTAACATATTAAACGTTCATGAATTCTCAAACTTAGTATAGTGTTTTAAATTTTAACAAAAAAACACACTTTCTACTTTTGATTAATCCCAAAAAAATCGGGACTATAACTTTAGATTTCTTAATGGCAGATTTTAAAATCAACTACAAAACATGAAAATTAAATTACTAGTGTGAGAGACTTACCCATGCTTCGGACTCATACATGAGTTGCTCTTTTATCTCAAGCCAAATCACGGATTAGAGGCTTAATCCATCATTCATCATTCATATTATATCAAAGGCTTACTTCATCAGCCGTGTAATAGTACTGTAGCTTTTAAAATATTTAGGGCTTCACCTTCTGCAATTTTAATTTCCCCCAAAAAGAAAGAAAAAACAATTGTTTATCCCACGATCTTCAACGAAAAAACAGAAACCCCTAAAAAGAAAACAATACTAGTGCAGCTCACCAATCGCCAACCAAATTCTTGAGCATTTGCGCGTTTCTTCTGGAAATCGGCTGCAACTGGAAGTTAACCTTCCGCACTTCGTCTTCCGATCCGAGCATCAATCTCGCTCTCCATGGAAAAGGAGGAGTCGAGATCGAAGGATCAGCAGAGCCCCGAGGACGCCGACGAAGCGGAGCCGATCGAGCTGGTCCTGTACCAAGTCTCCGAGTGTTACGTCTATCTGGTACGCGTTGATCATCGGAAGAAAGGGCATTCCTTTCCCGGTTTAATCTATCGAATTGTGTAAATTGGTTGCTGGGTTGCGCGCCGATTTTCGAACTCTCGTGTGTTTTGCTCTGACTTTGTGAATTCTCGCCCGTGCTTGAGTTGATCCCGGCGTGAATTGGAGCAATATGCGCTTAGAACTTAGAAGATCAGTATGGAGATGTTATCGATGATTTCGCCATTCGCGATATGTATTATTGTTTTGTTCATGATTGAATCAGTGTTGCGAACACTTGAATTAGCAGATAACCGCGGCGATGTTGTATGAGAACCACACTTCGAAAATTGTAATAATTGCAAATGTCCCTTTACAAGCAAAGGTTAATTCCATGTCAATCAACCTCAGATCAACTTAAAACACGAGAAGGGGGGCTTTTTTTTTTTTTCTTTAACTGTGACTTTATTTTTTTGCGCAATCTTATGTATGGAAGATTTCACTGGATGTTGGGCAGAATTATGGGGCTTTATTGAATGGAGAATTGATTTTATTGGGGAAGACAGAAACTGTGGTTAACACAATGGCCAAATACAGGAACACTTTCTAAAGAATGAAATTCACTGGGATTGTAGTTTCAGACGATAGCAGAGCATTTTTTTTAATGATTTTTGTGCTTGTAATTATTTTGGAGTTGTTGATTCTGTAGAAGGGCTATTCTTCATGTATGCAGTGCTAAATTTGTGTGCAATTTTTGCAGATACCACCAAGGAAAAGTGCAGCTTCTTACAGGTGCTTAAACTTGATCGATTGAGGAAAAGATACTGCTGCAGTTTTTATTTTGCAGCACAGGGAAAAGTTGATAGTAAGCCTGCAGTTGTGACCAGAATATTATGTAATCTGAACTGACAAAAGGGTTAATTGTTGGAATCATAATCAGGACTACTCTAGTCAACTTGTCTGTTGAACCGGTGAAGCAATGAAAAATGATAAAACCTATCCCTGCAAGTTGCAGCTATCTCGAAGATGGCAGATGCAGAATCCCTACCAACTTAGTGTTAAAGTTTACGGCAGCCATCAAAATTTTTATTAGATATGAGTCATGGAAGGACAGGAGCGAATGCTTTGTGGACTTCTAACTGATAACATCATGAGTTTTTTTTAACCATGGTAGACTAACCATATTTGGTTGCAACAGCACAATGGTTGCTGCAACGTGTCTTAGGCAGAAAAGTGAAATCAGGACTTGTTCAATGCAGAAACAATATGGTGTGATTTTTCAGATATTTCCAGAAACAAGAACATGTTGCTGCCACTCATCTCATATGCATGAATGCAAGGATGACAACTATTGATAGTTCATGACATTAGGTTTTGAGTTGTTTTTTGCAATATAAGTTTGATAACTATTCCTGTAGAAGATGGTTGGTGTTGTTAGACTCGTTGGCATTGTTGTTTGCTTTATGTCTTCCCACACATCCAAAATGATTAAGCATGCTGCTGAAATTCATCTAGGGCCGATGAATGGAATGTGAACAAGTGGGCTTGGGAGGGAGCATTGAAAGTAATCAGCAAGGGTGAAGAATGCATTATCAAACTCGAAGACAAGATTACTGGTTAGCATAAATGTTGAGCTGCTATTAGATGTGTCCCTTCATGTCTTATATTGGTTTTCTTCCAACTTTGGTTTGTCTATTTATAATAGGTGACTTATATGCTCGGGCATTCTTGAGAAATGGAGAGCCACATCCAGTGGAAGCTGTAATTGACAGCAGCAGGTTGAACACCCTTTTTGCTATTGACTATACTTGGACATGAATATTAATGGATTGTTACAAGACATGCTGCAGAACACATAATGTCAAATCTGATTGCTTTTGCTGACTTTTCATTAATGTTCTTTTTCTCTTCAATGTCAATGTTTCATGGGATTTATTTGAACTTTCTTGCTTTGCAGATATTTTGTTCTTCGTATAGAAGAAAATATTGGTAAGTTTTCCATTTGTTGATAAGCATACTGCATTATCTATTGTTCTAAAGAGTGCTAAGGTTTCTTAATGCTAGAGACAATACATAAGTTCCAAGTTACTTTACGAGCAACTCTGAGGCAAAACAAGGGCTGGTCTTTTATAGACATTGCAAGCAGATTGAAGGAGCATCTGTTCACAACCTTTCACCCCTTAGACAAAATATGATGCTGATCAGCTTAAAGTTATGCAGGTGGTCGTATGCGGCATGCTTTCATTGGCATTGGCTTTCGAGAAAGAACGGAGGCTTATGATTTCCAAGCAGCCTTGCATGACCACATGAAGTACTTCCCAGTTCTTAACACTCTTTACAGAATCTGAATTTCAAGTCCTTAATGTCATATCTTGTCTTTTCTGTAAGATTTGGAAGAATGTTTTGTCTAAAATGATTAATTTTATTGGCCGAATCTTACAAATATGTTTATGCTTATTCGTCAAGATATTTGGACAAAAAGAAAACTGCAGAAGAGATGGAACAGCAATACCAGCACAAGTCTTCGGGTGATTACAGTTTGAAAGAAGGGGAGACTCTTAAACTCCAATTAAAGAACGTAAGATATCTAGCACCTATCCATTGATCCAAAAATTAAACTGAATTGATCTGTGCTCATTCATCAGCTGATAGCATTTGCCCTATAATCTTGACAGAAAAGCAGCGGTAGTTTCAAGTCGAAACATTTGGAGCAAAGTCTGAACACTTTGTCTTTGGAGAAGGCCAATAAGGAAGAGCCTGTGGTATGTCTCAAACCACCCCCACCTCCCCCGGCACCCCTTTCACCTGTTACTTCTGGCTGTGAGTCTACAGAAGACGTGCCTCCACATTCATCTTCTCGGCAACTTCCCGAACATAAGGCTCTCAGCTCAAATAAAGAAGAGTTAGGGCAATCAAATTCTAATGATGACCAGAGTGCGCAAGAAGTGCCAGATGATGATTTTGGAGATTTTCAAACAGCAGGGTAAAAACAACTTGAGATGGCATTGTATAGGGGTGTCCCAGTGCACGGGATTACCGTGTTCCAGGGTGATGTACACTGAATCAACCAAACATCTCATTCCTTTTTCTTCATATAATTTGACCGACGAGAAGGTTTGGAATCTTCAAGTTTATGTTGAGCGTGCTGCAATTTCATTCATTTGGTAAAAATAGTAAAGGTTCTCAGAAGTGCTTTCATCGCCGGAGCTCTCTCTCTCTCTCTCTCTCTCTGGTTTTGTCTGTGTTTTTATGCATCGTTCAATCTCAAAGCGGAAGCATTCTGGTTATGCATGTCGCCTTCCCATTTTTCTTATCAAAAGCACAGAGAAAGCCACCCACATATGAAGCCTCCTTCATGTCTCTACCATCTCCATATGCACAAGGGACTTGAGAAGCTGGCGCAAGTTATTTGTTCGCCATGTTAGCTTGATCCAAGCAAAGGGCGTCTTACTTGACGTACGGTGCATCCACCATATCTATTCCTGCCCCTATATTACATATTCTCTTTTAGAAAGGAATATCTCTTCTCTGACTTTGGAAGACAATCTTCCCTCCTATATTGTCTCCTATATTATTATTATTATTATTATTATTATTATTATTATTATTATTATTGTTTGACCGACTTATTTGATCGTCACCTTGAAGCAATTCGAAACGCTACACCGGTCCTCCTTTGTCAATGCCACGTTCTTATTGCCCTGTGCCTATCGCGATCGGCCGTTCTGCCGTTCTTGCCATTTCATAGGAGCACCCGAGTTGACGTTGACCTTGAGGGATTTGGTATACTTACTCCGGTGCTGCTTCGACAGCAAATGTCTTGTCTTCAATCTCAATTCATTGATCTCGCCGACGTGTCCAAGGCACTGAGACCACGGGGAAAATGTTGCGATCAATAGCACCGCGACCCTTCTTCAATTAAATTAGTCATGTCATATCTTAGAAACATCAAGTATAGTACGTACATAATGGTAATACCATAGCATTTAAGATGTCTTAATATAGACTTTACGTTTACATCGCTAATTTGGGGAGATCAAATTTGTTCATGTGCTTATAAAAGGTTTTTAGCTTGTGCAAGTAGGGGGAAAATAAAGCAAATGAAGCTAGAGTTGTAGATAAATGGCTTTTAGTATTTACGATTCGATAAACAAATGTGTCAAGTTTGAATGAAAGTTGGTGTACTTGTTTAACGGAACAGAAAAGCGATTTGCTTTTAAGGATCGAGTAAAATATGACTATTTTATTGGACAATTCTTACACGAACATACTTAATTATAAGGTAGTTGTTGTTAGACTTTTAGAAGAATCACAAAAGGTATGTTTTAAATAAAATTGAGAGCAAAAGTGTACTTTGGTTGCTTGATGAATGAACTTGCATGGGCTCCAGAGATCAAGTTTAGTGTATGATTGAATTTATAAGCTCATCATACCTAAATTTATGATGGGTGCAAAACAATTCATCTGAGTCAATAGCGAGTCACCTCAACTATATGCGTGTATCATACTTAATTGATTTGAATACGAAGAAGCAAGTTGTACTACATACATATGAACTCAAACACTTGTTAAGTGGGCGCAAAATTGACTTGAGCTATCTCCAATATGTAATTCGATCTTAACTTCGCATCGTTCAAGATTAACTCATATGATTTCGAGTTGAGTTCATGCTTGAATTAGCGAGTTTCTTATTTTTGAATTTGGTTTATTGAACTAAATGGATTAGAACTCGACGCATTCAATTCACTTGGTAATAGATTATTACGACCGACACTTATGTAAAAAAAATTTAATCATTGACATATAATGTTTTAATGATTTTTCTTTTAAATGTTATAATCTGCACAAATACCGTTAGAGATTATTATGCTACTATCGCTATACCTGATATATTTAGAATGATTGTTATCGTTGCCATTTATTTTGCAGGTGTCCTCTTTGTATTGGCTCTAGTTTGCCTTCGGCTTTTGCAAATGGCAATACTGGAAAAACAATCTTCTGAAGCTTAGGGCGGTTTCCGAATCCACCGGTTTGGTTTTAAAAAAAAAAAAAAAAATAGTTCTTAGTTCTAGGTAGAAATAACCTTCCAAAAATCAATTACCTTTAATTTTTGTTTTACAATCTTAAGAAGGATTTTGTTAATGAGGACATTAAGGGTGCGTATGACAGAATTTCTGGAACAGAAATTGATTTTTGGCCATAAATTGATTTCTCAATTTCTATTTCATAAATTAAAAAGTTAAAAATTTTAATTTTTTTAATTTTTTAAATCTATTTTTAGAATAGAAATCTATTCTAAAAATAGAAAAATTAAATTACGTTACCAAACGGATTTCTGTTCTAAATCTGTTTTGGGGAACAGAGAGAGAAACAGAGAAATATAGTAGTAGAAATTTTATCATGCGCACTCTAAAGATACCGAGAAAAGTCATACGTTTTTTTACCTATGATTTTGGGCATTTGTTAAGAAAATCGCATTAAGAGTCATACGAAAAAGCTCAATTAAGAAAAATAAGAAAAGGAGAGCAAGCCTAATCACGGATCCTGACCAATGTTTCATATCACGATGATGCCACGTGTCGGTTAGAAGCCCCCAAATAAACCTAAGGAACTGTGTCCGCACGCCTCCCTGCGTCCCTCTTCCGCTCTGCGTTTTCCCTTGGTTCGGGCTTTGGCTGAATGCTTGTGTGCTATAAAAGCAAAAACTCAAAGCTGGGTTTTTGCAGCGAAATACCAAATTTCTGGGGCTTCTCGCGTCTGGGTTTTCTTTGTCTCGCGCAGCACGTAAGTCTTTCAATCTTGGGTGATTCGATTTCCATCGCAGCTTGCATGTTCCTTCCTCTTTTTTCATCTGTGTCGTCGCGTGTGGATGATCGTGTCGAGGACTTGTTCTGATGATTGAATTGAAGTCTAGCGGTGGAAGAACCTGTTGTGCGGGGACTTACCCGCTTCGAGAAAACTTTGCCTTTTGCTTTATTTGGGGCTGGTTGATGGCTTGAATTATATTGGTGCGTCTGTCGCTTAGCTTGGTGATGTTATGCGAGACTTGGTTTTGATGCCCCCGGAGAAATTGATTGTTTTTTGTTCGGGTATGGAGGTTTCTGGGAGTTTTTTCTTCCAATATGATATGTAATTCCTTTTCCGAAGTACACGAGTGTTGAGAACAACTGATTTTGATACACTTCATGGGGCAGTTGTTTCGACACCTCTCCTTTCTTGAATTTTCGTTTATTCTCCGAAACGCTTATTGCGATTTGTTAATGATTATGGAGGAGCTGTATTAGCTTTGGACTGCTGAAGTTTCGAGTGTATAGCAAGAAAGGGTAGATGAATATGGTGTGTATTTTCATGGCTAACTATTCTGGCAGCCCCTTTTGTTTTCGTGACACTTTGCTCATCTGGCGTGCCATTTAATGTAATTTGAGAATTATGCGAACACACAACAGCTTGGATTGTTCAGAAACTCCTATGTATGCTATAACAACAAATTCTTGTTTGATTTGTTAGAAGCAGCTATAGGGCTTGCACATTAATTTCTCATCTGAAGCTTTGACCCATATTTTCCTTTAAAGGATGTGAGTTTCATATGCATATCTGGATGCTATCGTTGAAACAACAACTTAGTTGAAATTGAAGAATTATGGCTGTCAAATTTAGGTTGATCCACGTAAGTTACATCTTTGATATGGAACTCCTGAAGCATTAAGCCATCTAGAGATATGCCTTCATGATATGCTTATTAATTACAAATTTAAATGGATGATGAGAATGGGATTCTCAGATCCTCTTTGCTCACTGTGCTAAATTCTATACAGAATTTAAAATAAGAAGAAGGCCTTCTAGCCTGCATTGTTTCTTTTATCTTATGGGTAGTCCATGACTTGATGGATCATCTAATTTGCTTAAATATCTGCTTGATAGGATGGCTTTTTGCAGTTTCTGGAACAATGTTTTCTGATAAAATTGATGCTTCATATATAGTTGAGGTTGTTTTAGTGAAAATGCTTATATCCTGATTATTGTCGGTAGAAGTGGAGGATGTGCAAAAATCATATTGCAGCTGTGGTTAACATGAGTCTGCAAAGAATACTGGGTTTTCATGGACTATCAAGCATCTTAGGGGTGACAATCTAAGATAGTGCCATTCATTGCAGTGAATATTAATATTCATAACTTCATGTAGTATCCGTGTAGTATCCACGTGCTTGGCTACAGGTTTCTGATTTCATATTGTTAAACTTTGGATGAGACTATGATGTTTTCTGTTTAAGCTGTTCTTTTTGGATGATTGGTTCATCAAACATGTGGCAATTGGTTGCTAGTTGCTAGTTTGGTACATTGCTCACGTTCATGATTACTTTCTCTCAATATAAGTACTTTGTTGCACTCTTTGATGCCTTTAGGCCCTTAATTTGGATGTTATGGTTATCAAATTGGGTCAATGTTGCATTTGACTTTTCAGTTGAGCAGTTATGGTTATCAAATTGGGTCTATGTTTCATTTGACTTTTCATTTGAGCATTTCTGAATTTTCTCTTATGTCGACAAATTTCATTCAGAGCAGATGCTGAATGAATTATAACTGCCTCAACTTAGAGGAGACTGGGTGAAGTACCTATCTGAACCTCAGGCCAAATCTCTTGCAATAAAACAATGGATGTAAAAGGCATAACATGGGTTGGAAACATATACCAGAAGTTTGAAGCTATGTGCTTGGAGGTGGAAGATATCATGTACCAGGTACATATTAATTTTTGAGCAAAGGTGTGCTTGTTTATGTATTGACCTAGCTATGACCATCATGATCTGTCGAGGGACTGTAAAGAGGAGGGTGGTTACTGGATCCACTTCTGCAATCTCTCATAACTAATTCAGATATCTATCACTGTGATTGACATTCTGAGACCATTTTTAGCTGTTCTCGTTGTTACGTTTATAGGTGTGCCTGATATCTGTCTGTGTCTTCAATGGTTGAATGAACTGTTTTAGTTTCACTCTCTGATCCAGAATCTGTAAATGAACTTCATTCGCTGTTCTATATCTGGTTGATATTTTCTGTGGACAGGACACGGTTAAATTTGTTGAGAATCAAGTCCAGACTGTTGGTGCAAGTGTTAAGAAGTTCTACTCGGAAGTCGTGGAAGATGTGCTTCCTCCGTCATCTGTTGACTCTAACAAAGTGACAGCCCCTGAATTTTCTGTAGTAAAATGCAATGATGTCCAGGTGTCTAAGAAGGCAAAAGTATGTCGGAAAAGAGAACCAGCAAAGGTTATCTATCAACTGAGTGAGGATTCAAAATTACTTGGTGATGTGAAGAAAGATGTCCTACATGCACCATGTTTTCGGGGAACTTCTTGTGCAGATAATACTTGCGAGACGCCTTTTCAGGTTCCTGCCCTGCAAAAAGGTTCTCTTGACCTGCATTCAGGAAGTACTGATAATAAATCTGTGCCTGATTCGGCTGTCACTGTCAATGAGAACTCTGGTGTCAGTCGTATGCCATCTGCTGAGACTTCAAAGGTTATTGCTCTGGGTGAGCCAGAGTTTTTAGGTTTCTTGACCGAAAATGATGAATCAGCCCATGATCAAACCACAATTGCGGATTCCACTTCTGTTGAAATTAACAATGGCGACACCGTGGAAAGTCATATCGATGATACTGAAAGAAGTAGGTGTGCACCAGAATTTTCAGGTAATGACCCTCAATTAAACAAACTCATATCGGATCAGTCTGTGGCAAGCCGTGAAAGAGAGACTAAAACTCCCTCGTCTTCTGGTGTTCCATTGGTCGAATCATATGGTAATTTTTCTTTTCCTTTCCGCTTCAATCAAACCAATTATTAGTATCACACATTGGACTTACCTCTCTCCACTGGTGTAATTATGCTTCAGTCAACTTCTCAGATACTGAGGCGGATTCTGTGGAGTCTTATACTATGAGTGAAAATATCTGCAGCAGATACGTCTTCCCTGTTCCAGGTATTAGTTAATGAGTGTAGTTGCATTCAGGACTTCTGCATTACCTATATTAATGATTGGCAAGGATTTCTTGGAGACAGATGCCATGATTAGTGTCAACCCATAGTTCATTATGCTCACTGGCTTCTAAAGAAACCAGTCTAAGCATTTCCACTAAACCAGATGGACCCTTTTTTCGTTTTGGTCTTTTAAGCTCATTTAATGGTTTTTCACATTGTTCTTTGAGGATTGCTGGTCTCTTGTTCTTTCTCCCATGACTAATATTGGAAGCTCTAGCCATTATGTTGTTGTAATGAAGTCACACATGTTTTGGCCTGATGATTTTCCTTGTAAATTGATCTCGAATGGGCAAGAAAGACGATAAGAAGAAAAGTTATTTACGCAAGAAACAAGACTGGTAGCATGAGTGTGTACATGTGCACTCAACACATAAAACACACATGTACACACGTTTGGGGTCATCAAGTTCCAGTAGAAAGTCCAGAGATGCTGTGAGAATGTGAGCATGGTTGCGCACACGTGCGCATGTGTCTGTGTGCGTGTGTGCGGGTGTGTGTATGTCACTGCCAACTGTGTTCATGCAGCAGCATTCTTTTCCTTAAGAGTAGATAATTTGGAACTACAGTACACAAATTGCCTTAATCTAGATTTACCTGCTCAAAATTAGAGCAGTCCTGATGATCATTTGCTTTGTGTGACTACTTTAAATGGTGCTTAACTGTGTTTTGAAGCAAAAGAATAACAGCAACCAAATATTGTAGGATGTTCGAATGGCTCAAATATGAATACAAGCAAGGGCGATTTTGACACTGAACAAGATGCTGCAACCTTCAATCAAATCAATGAGGCAAAACTTGAGGAATCTTGCATTGTCGTGAATAATGATGAAATTCAATTTGTTGCTAAGAGGGAAGGCAAACGCCGATCTTATAAGGTATTCTCTCCATCCGTGTGTAAGCTTGTATGACTTATTTCCCTTAGTGCTTGAATCTCCCTTAATGGACATTTCCATCAGAAAAAAGTTCGAGATGCCTTTTCTTCAAAAAAGAAGTCATCAAGGATACTCGAGTATGAGCAACTTGCTCTATGTCATGGAGGTGACGCAGAACCCAGAAAAGATTGCAGAAGAAGGTCCAGGCCAACTCTCAACTTAGAGGGGGAGGAGAAAACACAAGCTCATGATTATTCTGAACCTGAGTGGGAGCTGCTCTAAGCATGTTGATAACCCTGTACATATTAGATATCTATAGGTTGTGCAGCCTCCATTCTTGTTGAAGGCGATCTAAAAATCTCTGATGTCTATATTGGCAGGATAAATCTTCTCCTGCTACGAAATTTAAAGTACTCTACGTGTTATCATAAAGAGGATAATCAACTTGTTATTGTGTTAATCTCTATCATGCTGGGTAAGGCTTTGTTTATGCATATGAGCAATATGGAGACGACCCAACTGATCCCATTCATCCTCTCTTCAGATTTGCTTCATTTATGTACGTTTTATTTTCCTTTTGTCTCTCCTAGAGTGGTTGCCCTGAGAATTTAAGTCGAAGACGCTTTTCTTGTAGAATATGTTATCGGTGGGGTGGCGTCTGAGCTGGGTATATGAAGATAGAATGTTCTTCTATGGAGGAGGAGAACTCCATGTACTTCTCGTGGTGGGTAAACCTGTGTTCCTATTAGTTTGATATTATCTTGTAATGAAGATGGCGCGTGCAAGAGTATTCGTTTTACTTTGCAAAATACATTGGAAGCATCTGAAACACATCTAAGAGTTTTTGCAAGGCAACGAAGTCAGGTGTCTAAATCACAGCTTGTTCTGGTAGTTACCTCATCTATAACGGCCAATAAGGAAGCTAGAGTAAACTCTCTGTAATTTTGTTGGGCACAGAGATGTAACGGACCTCAATCTCTTTTTTCTAGTAATGTCAATTGAAACACGTCTTCTTTGAACAAAATCAAATGGAAAAAAAGAAATAGAACGATTTATCCAAATTACTCAAACTGCCAAATGTGAAGAACTAGAGTTGCCTCTGGTGCCGTCTAAAACGAAGGACGCATACAGAAGCCGGTTCCATGTATCAGGCAGCCCAGGGAGACACCAATGGCTGCAATCGGCATGAACTTCCGGATGTCTTTTCTCTTCTGCTGTCAATAACTTTCCTCCCCTGCTTGTGTACACTGTCGGATGAGCATCTCTCCTATACTCTGACAGCTTTGTGATGTTCAGATAAGTTACTGGAATTCTCGTTCTCTCGATGGTTCTCTCTATGATTTCATTTATGGTGTGTGGAAATGTTTGTCGGTCCGAATTATCCATGATAGGCTGGGTTTCGTTGTGACACCATTGCTTCCCTTTGTGTTCTGGCGATATACTCCGAAAATAGACTTTTGTTTCTGTGGCGTTGACATTCTTATCGATCCAAGCCGCCCAAGTCTTCATTGCTATCTCGAATATTATCTCCGTCTCCATGTTCTGAAATAGCTCCTGCCTGTACTGGACAAAGTTCCAACTGCGGAACAGGAATTCAGGCTCATGTCCAAGCTCTTAAGTAACAATAGGCAGTTAGCTGTGATTAGTCAAGTCGTCAGGATGACCGTTGGTATTAACATATTGTTCCAGGTCTTTTCTAAAGGCCTTATAATATGAAGTGATTCTACTCGTGCATTGAACCGATTGCCTTCGTTATATAAAACTGAAAACAGAGTGGAGTTTGAATCGTACGTGTTGGATTTCCCCTGCTGCTTCCACCAATGACCGGTGTTGAAGATCATGATATTGGCGCCTTTCCATTTCTTGGCTGAGGCGCAGATCCGGTCAAGATTGAGAACGCTGGTACCGTTTGCATGGTCCACGTCTAGTTGAACTAGAAACGGGCTCCAATAGAATTCAACGGAGCAATTGTAATTCTGCAACATTACGCATTGCTTTGCATCACTGACAACCGCACAATAATTCTCAAAAACTCAAAACACTGATGGAGGAGAACAATTTGCGAGATATTCACGGTGAGTGTAGATGAACTGTTTCACTGACCTTCGCATGAAAGACTTTATACATGCCATTTTTGGCGTCAACATGGGCATCGGACGGGGCAATGGATGAGTAAAGAAGACAAGCAAGTGATTCCCACTGGTTCCTGTTAAGTGAGTCCCCAACTATGATCACTCTCTTCCCTCTTAGACTCTCTAACATGTCTGTTCCATTGAACCTGAAAGAAGAACATCTCTACTCTTTCACTGAGAGGTCATGGCACAAAATATGCTAATATACTCTCCTAGTCAAAATTCAAAAGTTCAGTCTTGTATGGTAGTCGACATGAAAAGTGCACCATCATTGGTTAAATCCATCACTTGTACCAGCCGAATTCAAACTATTCTGCTACATGTGCTAGAATATTATATCGTGCAAATGAACTTAAAAGATGTCTCGGCTTACCTAGGAATAGCACATCGGTTCGCTTCCCAACTCCATCTCTCGTACTGGGAGTCTGGTCTACCGTTCCTTTGGCAACTCACCTGGTTGCTTAGAAAGGGACACTGAGCTCCACTATAAAGAGGGCTCGCTTTTGGATCATAAATCCATTTTCCATCAAATATGTCGCATCCTTTTTGCTCCTCCTGTTCCAGCTCTCTGCTTCCCTCGAAGCTGGGTGAACCGGATGATTGATTGGTAAATGATGGAAAGAGGTCTATCGAGGATGTGACCAACGCTTCCAAGCTTTGTGGGCTCGAGAGATCTACAGAGTCGTGGCGCTGCTTGAGGAGAAAAACTAACAAGACTACTCCAAGAAAGCTAGCTAGAATGCAAATTCTCCATGTGCTATTGATATTGGTCGAGCCAATATCCATCTCTAAGCACAAAATGTAAACCCAAAAGCAACTATCTACAGAGTGAGCACAGAAGCCAATAGAATTAATGGAAGTATCAAGCTTGGGTTCAGTACCACTTGCAACAGTATAAACTGTAGCAGGTACAATTTGGTTTAGGATAATTAATACTTTCACTTCAGTATATATAAGATTGGTGTTAGTTGGGTGGTAGATATAACGAAACCACTCTGAAGGCCTCATTTTCAAACGCCCATGGAATATTAAACCCATTCCTTACCGACTCTCGACCATCCTGAACTGGTTCTTTAGCGAAAAAGAGAATAACATGAGGCCATGTCAGACCATATTGCACTTTTGCAGCACAACCTACTGACTGAAAACATGATGTCTGATTTGACCTTATGCATTTTCATTTCTCAAGATAACACTAACTTAGAAATCAGCGACCTTTTCGGTGTCAATAGCATGCGAGTTTCCTCTACAATCAGCTACCTTTTCGGCGGTAATAGCATGCAAGTTTCCTCTACGTCTGAGTTGACAGCTCCACGCACATGGTTGACTTCGAGCTTAAAATGCCACCGCACAATTTCGTACGGTCTCGCCAAATGCCTATCAACTATGACGTGATAGGATAATTCACATGCTATTCCAATAAGAAGTTAGTAAAAGACACTGATGTTGGTCAATCAATTAGTGGTGCCGCAGGTCCAATCCCAAACACTCATATATACACAGAGTGAGCTAGGCAAAATAGAACTATGGGATGATGCCGTTTTCTCAACCGTGTAATCCTTGTTAAGAAAGCCCTGGATTTAGACCTTGCCCCAGCAAGAACTACATCTGTTGGGTTAGCCAAGGAGCATGCCATCGTCCCTTTCGTGCACAAAGGGAGAGGACGATGGTGGCGAGTAAATGAGCAAAGAGCATTAGGTGAGCAGCCAGTCATTTAATAGAGGCCGACGGGGCCGGTTGTTGATATCGATGCATGCGATGGTGTTACATGTTTGTTGATTGCGACGAAAGTCTCCATTGTCAACTTCCGATCCCACAGCAAGATGGCGAAATGTCCCTTTGATGTTACTAAAACTCTATGGATGGCCTGGTCAATCGATACGAATTTTGAATAATGTATCAAGTAGTTTTTTTTTTAAGATGATATCTTAATTTTATTTATTATTTGAATGAATAACTTGCTGAAGTACCTTACCAAAAAAAAAAAAAAAAAAAAAAAAATAACTTGCTGAAGTAGAATATATGATCAACCCTATATAAGTCTCACTTTTAGATTTGAATTGATTAGTATGGAATCTCTTCATCTTATCACTTATCTCAATGGGCAATTCAAAGTGTTGCTCTGGTGTAACAGCAAATCACATAAGGAGAGTCCCAACCTCTGGTTTCTTCGAAAAGAATAGGATACCGTGGCGCACTAGCACGAGGGGGGATTGGGGTAGGGGCGAGAGACACATCAAACTCGGTCATAGCCAGGAAAAAGTAAGTAAATGGACAAAAGATCGTAGCAGCTGCATCGCCAAGGTTCTGAGTTTCGACTAGGGAAAAGAGGAAGATGTATACTTGTGAAGAAATAAGTGCAGTGACAAAAAATTGATTGGTGTTTGCAGAAGCTCTGGTTGTCCTGCGTGGGTCCGGCCTTTACCAGCATTTGGCAGCGCATCCTCCGCACGGTTTCTGATTATTCCGAACCGTGAATACCCCTTGTTTCCTCCAGAATATTCAGAACTAAGACTTTTCGTCCATCCTGATCATATCAATGACCTCGTTCAGATTATTCCGAGCCGCAGTTACTGTTGCTTCAGAGTACTGGCGTTCGAATTGGCAGAAGACATTAAAGAAAGTACATGAGAGCCCCAAGAAGAAAAAAAAAAAAAAAAAAACGCCAAAGAAATTGTAATACTCACGTGGCAGACCGTTTAACAGATTCTGAATTCTGCTCAGTAGCGGTGCGAAAATCATCGAAGGATTGTCGGAGGCTTGTGGCTAGTCCCAGATCCATGGGATGGTTGAGGAGATGAGTGCGGGGTCGAAGAGCACCTAGATTTATACAAATAAAAAAACACATATCTATATATGATAGTATTTATCACATAATTTTTTACAAATCACCATGAAGATAACATATTAACTAGAGTATTAATGAGTTAATCATTTGAATTTTTTTATTTTTGATTTGTTTCTATAATAGTGTTAACAGACAACAAGCAACAAGCAAGAACATCAAAACCTTCAAATCCTCCTCTCCTCTCTCCTCACCTCATCGAGTGAAAGGACATAAAAAAAACGCTCTCAACTCACAACTTGCTTATCTAGTCAAGGAACTACAAATCATCACTCACTCATCACATTGTACAACTAGAAAAATTGTCCAAAATCTCCTAAATCCTAAATTTATTATATTTTTGTCAATTCAATCATCATCCTTTTAATTTTACCAATTAAGTTGTAAATATTTTTTATTTTGCCAACTGAATCCATCTGACTAATTGTGGTCGAAAATTACTAACATAGATGATAGCCGTCTTACGTGGCACAATCGACATTAACGTGTATAATTTGTAATAATATTTTAACAATTTTTTTTTCAATTTTTTTACTAGCCATTTATATTTTTCATTTCTTTCTTTTTTTCTTTTACTCTTTTTTTTTTTTTTTTTTTTTTTGGTTTGAAGTTGGGCTGTCAACCAGTAAAATCTAATTGCCCAACTTTCCATCACAAAGTCAAATAAGTCATTTAGTATTATTCACAAATTTTCATAATTACACTATTGCCCAGATTTTAGAATATTTGTTCATTTCAATTATATCTTAAATCAATAGTTTTACCTTTATGGTATGTATAAATATTACTATAGTTTCATTTAAGTATATTTTAACATATAGTCTCTAAAATAGTAAAAATATAACCTCGGTTGGAGTTATATTAGTTTCATATTCCTTTTTAATTCTAAAATAAGCTTTTCATAAGAATATTTAATAATGATATTAATTGAACTATAGATTTCTTGTATCTATATTAATCTAAATCTTGTTCCTAACCTGTTAGATAGATAAGATTTGTAATTTTTTGCGTTTTGCATTTTCTTAATTAAATTTTGTCAAATCTATAAATTACCAAAATTAAAATAATAGGAACATCAACTCGATACAATTCTAATGAGAGTCTAGAAAGATAGCCATACTCTTTGTTGATCTAGAAAATGGATTAAAATTAAAAAAAAAAAAAACATTCTAAGATTTGGGCAATAGCATGTAATTATGAAATTTTTTGACTTTGTCATGAAAAGTTAAGGGATTAGGTTAAACAAATAGACAGCTTATGGGCTAGATTGAATATTTATGAATAGTTCAATGAACCGTTAGTGTCGTTATTTCAAGGAAAAACTATGGTTTTAAAACCATTTCCCTGCAATCGGCTTGAATTCGATTCTCATGTGTAGGTCCGAACCCAAAAATGAAAGGTTAAAAAAAAAAAAAAAAAAAGTCCTACCGGAACCCGATCCTTAAGTTTTTTTTTTTTTTTATTTTAAAGAATTGAGAACCGACTTGATTCTATTTGCCCGAGAATCAGCCCAAAACCAGCCCAGAACTGGACCAATTATTAATTTGACTGGGCCTTGCAAAGCTAGCAGGGAGCTCGTCAAATTAAGGGACTAATCGTGCAGGCCCATAAGTACCGAGACTTTGTTCTTCGCGACTCCTCCTTTTCTTTCATTTCAAAAGCAAATCTGAAACCTTCTTCTGCGACTCCATTTACGGGGCCAGTCCATTGATGTAGGGTGCAATTCGCATGAACAATGATGGATTGCCCATCCCATAACGGCACCCACTTCTTCAGCCGAACCCCCAAAAAAGAAAAAGAAAAAAAGTAGCATTCACCCATGAAAACACTATTTGTGATCTCCAAAAGAAATTACCTCGCGATTAGTATAACTATTGTATGGCGCTCAAACAATTAAGTATCTTAACTTTTAGCTATTCAAACAATTGCTTGAGTCGAGCGATATTTGGAAATCTGAGAACTCATTATACGATTGAAAATGGAGGACTCAACGAGAGATATATTTTTTTTCCCCTTTTTTTTCAGGGTAAAACAAATATGCCCCCACATTCCCATAAAAAAAAAAATTCCGTAGGAATTATGGGTTGCATGTGGGAGTCGTGGACAAAGAGGGATTGTGATGCATCTCTTTTGGGGATGTTAATGATGTTGCCCCCGCGGACCGAAGTGGACCTAACTACATGGCAAATCCCCCATTTTGGAATGCTGCTCGGTTAGCCAAGGAGCATGCCATTGTCCCTTTGGGTCTCCGAAGGCAGAGGCCGAGACGGTGACAAGTAGATGAGCGAGGAGCATTAGTCGAGCAAGCCTGTTATTGAATAGAAGTCGAAGGACCGGTGTCGATATTGATGCACGCACTATATATATGGTGTTGCATCTTCATTGATTGCGACGAAAGTCTCATGTCCCTTTCGATCCTCGAAAATGGTTGCTCAGAAAACAGCAAAAGACCAGTTGCGACTTTTGACCCCATAACAAGATGGCCAAAAATCCCTTTCATGTTACTCACACTTTGTGGATGGCCTTATATTAGATACAAAAACTTTAAAGAATAAATAACTTATATGAATCGTATCGAGTAGTTTCTTTAAGATGATTGTGATTAGGAAAAGTCTTAACCTAATCAGGCTAATCTATTATCCGAATGAGTGACTTGTTGAAGTAGAATATATGATCAACTCAATATATATCTTGCTTTAAGATTTGAATTGATTAGTATGGAATCTCTTCATCTTATCACTTACTCATGGGTAATTCAAAGCATTAATCATCAACTTACTTATCTTATCTATAGTGCGCGGACATGAAAACAACTTTGGCAATGCCCAGGCGAGATATGAATATTTATGTGAAATTTCATAACTACATATAACGAAAATTACACCGAGCATCAACGGCCAAGTGTCAAACACAAGGCTTGCTCACTCGATCCTTCGTTCCATACCGTGTAACCTTTTTTTATTAAATAAAAAACCCTTTTGTTGTTTTTTTTCCAACTTATGCATCTTCTGTTATTGATTTTCCATATGCTCTCGGGTAAGTGCAACACCATGAATTAAAATTTCGTGAAACTTGTGTTTTGCTTGAGGTGATACAACTAGAGTGATATAGTAACATTAGTTCGTGTTAGAGTAACTAAATATTAAACCATGTTTTCTTCTAACAGCTTAAGTTTTTAAAATAGTTAGCAGTGGTTCCATAAAATCTTACATGATATCCTAAGTTCAAATCTTTTCAGATCTCTATTTATCTTCCGAGTTCAAATCTTTTCAGGCTCCTAATTACCTCTCTAATTATATATTTCCAATTAACATGACAATGATATAGTTAATACCCCAGATTTTTTCATGATAGTGTCAAAAAAATCCTATGTTTAATTTCCTAGGAGAAATTGAGAATATGATTTATTAAGTAGTTTGAAAACTCATTCAAATACCTCGTTTGTAAAGTGCAAAAGGACCCTTCTGATGTATCTCAACCCATGCTCATATAAGTCCTCATTCAATTTCAAAATCCTACTGAAAAGATGCGACTTAAAGGACTTAAATTCTTTGGAAATGAGATAATGATATGAGAAGAACAAGCAAAAACATCTCAAAATAAACCTTCAAACTTCCTCTCCTCTCCTCTCCTCTCCTCTCATCAAGACAAAGACCTCGGCCCATTACTCCCACACGTCACGTTATAATATAATTTTTCATGTTTGTCAAGGATGTTGTGCAAGAAATAGAGGTGTTAAATGGGTTGTGTAACCCATTTATGGACCCATTTAAACATAAATGGGTTGTTAATGGGCCGGCCTCATTTCTTAAGACACCCTGATGGGTTTTAAAAAAAAAAAGAACTAAAATAAATGGGTCTTAAATGGGTACCCATTTAAGACCCATTTACAAAACCCATTAGTCTGAAGATGGGTTCAACCCACGTCCCGCGATCCGATTCTCTACTCTACGTCTACGGTCTACCCTACCCAGCTACCCCTTTTCGCTTCCGCGAACCCATCGTCGCCTCATCGCCGCTTGCCACCGCCCATCGTCGAGCACAAGCTCCGCACCGTCGGTAATCTCTCCAGTCCCTTCGTTTCCTCTACTCGAATCTGGAGCTGTTCCTTGCGTTGCGCCGGAGCCGGGTTCGTTTTTGCTCTCTTCTGTTTTTCCGATTTCTTCTTCTCTTTTGATGAATTCTTCTAGGGGGGTGGGATTCGCAGGTTCTCGTGGCTGAGCGGGATCGCGGGCTCGACCGCCTACAACCGATCGCAGCCCAACATGAAGACCGGCGTCAAGATCATTCACGCTGGTACATATTCCCTTAAGCGGGACGGGGACTTAATTCCTTCTATATTAATTTGTCTTCCCGTACTCCTTTTAAGTACATGGCGGTTGGTTGTGTAGGGTTGCTTTAGATAGGGTGTATGAGAAACTTTTGACGATTGGTCAAGCAAAAGTAATAAATCATTGAGAATTTTCCTGTCGTTGAGATGGAAAAATAATGGGTCATGGGTGAATGACGCAAAGATTGGGATGGTGAATTATGCAGTGAGGCGTGTGGCATCTTGGGATTTGTGGCATCCGGTTATTAATATGCACGAACAAGGTAGAAAGCTAGAAGAAGAGGACAATGGGTTTGGGGGATTGGGGCTGGTGGCGGGGAATAAGATTGGATCACGGCAAAGATGGTGATGATGGGCTGGAATTAAATTTGTTCGAAATGACTTGTAATGCAAGTATTGATAAGATTTGACAAGTTCACATGTAGACGTAATATGCGGCCACGATAAATTGCCATTGTGTGGGAAGGCATGGGTTGAAGGAGCAACTATTGCAAATATTGAAATTTAAAGTATTTGAGGTCATCATTATGTGAGGAGAGGTGAAAATAGGGAATACTTCCATAGAATGTATCCTCATTCCTCAAGAATGATAATTGATTGAGGATTTTGTTTTATTCCATGTCGAGTGCATTTAGTCTAAATATTTGGTCTTTCTTTGTCCCCGGAAACTTTCGGATTATCCTTTTTGTGAAGCTCCTGCTAGGCGCTAGGTCATGAATATTTTGATCAATGCTCGAGCTACGCATTAAGGAATATCCCGACTACCTCACAAAAGGTTTTGTTGGGACTTGATGGTAGAAGCTGGTCATTGCGGCTCACTGTTATTGCTTTAATGGTGTAATTTAGTTTGTATATTGTAAAGGGAAAAATTGTATTGTATTGATCAATAAAATTCTATATATACATTAAGTAATCAGCAACAATATATACCCTAAAGCCCCGAAGAGCACTTTACCCTTTTATACCTCTAACAGACCACTTTGCCCTTTTATACCTCTAACATAAATCGTGATTATTTGAAATGGCTGTTTTGTTGGACTCTCTTTGGTAACCTTCTTTTTATCTTGTCTTGTCCATTATATATCATTTTTTGCACATGTTTTGGTTCATCTTTGCCTGCTTAATTAGAAATTACCATGAGATCTCTGTCTTTGGCTAATAATACTCTCAAACAAGGCAATGTTCCCTACTTTGTTGGTTCTTTCTTTTGAATTTTCTTTTTCCCTTATTCTTCGCAGATAGAACCGATCGCAAGTGGGAAATCGCCTCCCGGTTTTGATCCGAGTACTTGCTGCAATGTGTGAGTCTTTGTCTAGACTGTCTTCCGTACTTTTATTTCCATTTCTCTATTTCAATCGCCTGTTTATTGGTTATCATATTTCTTTGGTTGCCTCAAATTGAGTAGCTATGTAAGGCTCGGATTACAATGGATAATTGCTCATATATGCCCATTGAGTTGGAAATGGTCTAACAAAGTGACACTTTTACTTGAAGATGCACCGAAATATTTCTTATGGGTTTTCTCTCATCTCTCGTTTGAATATAACTCAGGATGCTAGGAGTTTGTTATTTGTTAAATTCTTGAGTTAGAAACTTATTGTTTTTGGCATTTGTTGTATAATGCAACTATGTGGGCAACATCCATACTCAGGTGACGGAACCACTTCTTCAAGAGGTTTTTGCTAGTACAGGTCCCGTTGAGGGCTGCAAACTCATTACATATGTAAGTGGGTGAGCTACTTATCCTATTCTCCATCTTGTTGAAATTTGTCTATTATCTTGATGTTAGAAGTAGTTGGCGATTGGTTGGTAGGGTTGGTCTGCTTTCTCGCCGTGACTTGATAGATTTGGGGTAATCCTATCATCTAGTAATTATCTTGGAACTTTAATCTTGTTCGAGGCTTACAATGCACCATTTTCTGCGATGTTTTTCTCATTATCTGCCTGTGAGCAGAGGTGATCTTTGTTATAAAATTGTCTGGATATCTCTACTGCTTTGTGAGGTCAAGTACTGCAGTTGAACTTCATTTTTATTTCCCCTAGTTCACTCTACCGCGGTGGTGACCGCTTTGTGAGTTACTTGTCCAAGGACAAGATTGGCGCGAGTGTGCTTGGCGCCGGGGAGGGAGAGCCGGATCCGGTGGAGTTGCAGCGGGTGGTATCTTCCGAATAGAGAATTCGAATGTGCTGCTGTGCTCCTGAATTAGGCTTGCTTGTCCTTTGCATTCTCCCATCAGCAAATAGGGAGAAGGGCAAAAGTAGAAAAAATGGGCATATCGAGTTGGCTTGATGTATTTATGGTTTTCCTGTTGGGGTTGAGCAGATGTTATGTTTAAATTATATGTGCTATGTAGATTTCGGCTTAATGGATGTCCAGCACGGTTACGTGTACACTTTCTCTGGTGACGCTAAAGCTGTCGAGTGTGCTCTGTTAATATGTTCAATAGCTTTCTTCCTTATCCCCAGAAATGGTTTGTCCTTTTGTACAACTTACTATGAACAATTCTTCTTTTGCATTGTCTATTTGGTTATTCCATCGATTCTTGCGTATTTTCATTTAAGTACTTGTTAATGTTGGTGGAAAACAAATGGGCCACGTGGAACTCCAGGATGTTAATCGTAAAGAAGAGTTTGTGAGGAGGATTGAAGAAGCTGCAAGAAGTAATCTAATCCTGATTTTCAGCTAACTAATAGTGAAGCAGCACATATAATGATGTATTCTTGGTATACGTTTGTGGCCTCTATAGGACTGGGAAGCTACAGTTCCATGCAAGTGATGATGAGATTGTGCAACAACGTAACAAAGTAATGAGGACATTAACTTTTATAGTTCTAAGTTCCCCTTGAGACTCACATAATCCAGCATATTTTTTTGGTTTTTGATGTGCATAGTTAATATCTTGTTGCACGTAATATTTGCTTCATAATGCACTTTTGACATGTAACTTCTTTTTTTGGGGCTTGTCAAGGATTAGATGCTGTGGATCCAAACGTGTTGGGTATTGTGTGTATTAGCAAATGTGGACTCTACACACATTATGCCACATCTATTTTAAAAACAAGTTTAAATGGGTCGGGCCGCCAGCCGTCGTCGTGGCCGACGACCGGCCAAAAAGAAGAAGAAGAAGAAAAAGCAAAAGGAAAAAGAAAAATTATATTTAAAAAATAAATAATAAAAATTTATTTTTAAAAAATAAGAAATAATTAAAATTTGATTTTTAAAATAAATATTTTAGAAATTATAAAAATTGTCCATTAAATTTGTGTTTTATAAAATTATTTCAGCAATACCATTTTTTTTAAATAATATATATATATATATATATATATATATATATAATAAATTAAGTTAGTTAAATGGGTCGGGTATGGGTTGGGTATGGGTTGGGTCGGGTATGGGTCAAAAATTTTTGCGTTGTAATAAATGGGTCATAAACGGGTTAATGGGTTGATTTGGGTCGAACCATTTATGACCCGACCCAAACCTGACCCAACCCACCCGTTTATCAGCTATAGCAAGAAATGAGAAACAAAACAAAAGGAGTCTTGTTGTCATCACGTTATGTCTCTAACCCTACTTCCTGTAACTAATAAAGGATTCACTGACCACCTGCGAGAGAAAGAGATAACAATGAAAGGAGAGATGAAATAATGAAAGATGACTGAGTAGGAGAAGGTTATGACGGTATCCAAGTCCATCTTAAAGCGAAAAACATGATATATAAAACAAATTAAAAAATAATAACTCATCATCATACCTCTTTAAGCTAATTAGAGATGTCTAACAGAGCCCCCATCAAGAAAAAAAACACACTAAAAGGACATCATTAAATGCTCACACTCATCATAACTTTGGTCATTTGATCACGCAACTACCCATCACTCCTACGTCACGTGGGACATCCTCCTTCATGCCGTCATGGGTGACTGTACAAGAAACAGAATGCAATACAAAAGAATTCTTATAATTCTCATATTTTCATATCTCTCATCCAAAAAGGGCATGTGTAAAATCCTTCTCCAGAATAGTTGTCTTGTAGGTAATGCATTTTGGCAAAACTCCATAGAAGAGGTTATATGCCTATGCCTTTATCTAAACCTATCTTTCAATGCTAGTTCATGTATTCATTTGTAACGATATAGTGCACGTTCTAAATCAATCAAGGATGAGTCTATGGTCTGATCAACAAAAAGATCTGGAAAATCTTTGCTAGTTGGTGCATTTCTAAAAAAGCTAATATTTATAATCACTACAGAAAAAACACCTTAAGGCGATAGAAATTTTTGTCACGGGCCTTAGGTTACTCAGGACAACAAATTATGAAGATAGTCACTCGCATTAGGATCAACCAAAGACAACATTTTTTTTAGCTTATTGCCTCATTCATATTATAAGGCGACAAATTTAGAATTTTGTTGCCTAAATTAAAACTTAATCGACAGAATTTGTTCTTTGGGGGCAATGGGAGGCTTGCCTTGACTTTTAAGCATTTTCATGGCTCAACTTTGTACGAAAGGCCCTTAAGATCGTGATACCAAACACCAATCTTAGGCTCAAGGGCCTCTCAAGACCCAAAGCTGATTGGAAATACCACGTCCAACACACTTAAAATCATGTTTATGTTGTATTAGGTTTAGGTCCAAGAGAAAAAATTCCCCACTCTGTTGGCATTGAGTAGGGAAAATTTTGAACCTACACCAATAAAATTGGTTTTCTTCACCTCATGGTAGACCTAAAGGGACCATATCACTTTTTTCGTGACCCTTGGGTATGAGCTAAGGCGACACGCCTTGGGTTTGATCTTGTCCATCGTCTTGATTCGTCTATGCTTGCTCGCCCACATGCCCTCCACAAATCACAGTACATTCGTAATGAAATCACAGTCAAGACATTGATCTAAGGATGACAAATATATCTAAGTAGAATGAAAGAGGCACGTCTTGCCGTGAATGTTTCTTGTGTCACGCAGAATAAACAAGCATCATCGCAGCAAGATCTTGATTTTCATTTTGAAAGTCAGGTTTCAGCGATTTTGACCACGCTTCTACAAATCTAAACACGTATGAACTCATTTAAAAACACGAATAATAATCAAAGCTCACTATGACCTATTGAAAATGGGAAAAGTCAGTTACTTGGGTCGGTTACGGACTTAAAGAATTCATCTACATTAACTACGGCTCGATGAAGCGAAAACAACAATCCAGCAGAACCTGAAGTCTAATGAGGGATTATTTCTATGCATATCATGCCGCTAGAGATGTCATTCATCATGGTTGAGTACAAGTGTAATTAGCCAGAGCCAATAAATTTTCACAGACCTAAGGCAATTTAGAGAATCTTATCCTGAAGACATGTGTTAGCCGATTTTAATTTTAGTAAAGAACCTAATCTTGACCTGAAACATGAAGCCATCAATAAGTGAATGAATCTTTGAGAGTTCATATGACTACTTTAACAAAATCAAAGTTTTAATCTCCGTTGCTTCATTGTTGAACTTACAAATTTATCAATCACGACGCCTTGAAACAAATCAATTGCGGTCTAAAATCTCACTAACATCGAAATAGAATAGTTGGATTGACCGCATAATACTAGAGTTTCAGCTAAACTGAACTGCATAGAAGAGCTCGTTCCAGGTGTCAGGCAACCCTGGGAGGCACCAGTGGACGCAATCCACGTTCTTGCCCTTGCGCGTTCCACTGTACAGCGACGGGTGCCCGTCCTTCCGATGCTGTGAGAGTGTTGTGATGTCAAGCAGATAGACTGGCTTCTTCATCCCACTCAGAACTTTGTTCACGATGGCCCAAGACTCCGGAAGCCCGGCGGGGTACTTGGTACCAAGGTACGGTTGCGTTTGGCCGGAGCAAGTCTGTGACGGTTCATTCCAGTCTTTCCCACTAATGGCACAGAAAAAAGAACTATTGTTGAATTTGTCTCAATGTACAAAATTTTGACCTAGGCAAGAACCAGCTCAAAACATATAACACCAATTCGGACATAACAAAGAAGATGGTACCATGCTTACTTATAGTGGTCTGGGGAAATTCCTTGGAAGTAGACTTGTGTTCTCGAAGGATCGACATTAACATCCACCCATCGAGCCCACGTGGTCAATCCTTTATGATATGCCTCCAGTCGATTCATGTTCTTGTACAACTTGTCGCCTTTTTGAATATAATCCCAACTGCATGGTCATGGATTAAAATTGTGTTTTATGCCAATGTAAATATACGATGATATCCTACATAGGAATATGTGACCACATTAATCAATCCTATCATCACCGGAAAAGGGAAAATGTAAGCTCGATATGTCACAATTTATCCAGATCATATAAGCAATGCTAAATTGCTAAATTTGTTCTTTTACGCTGCAGAAATAGTGAATCTGAATATGGAAGAGATCAGAAATAATGTGATTGAGAAAAGGGGTCTTTTATCAAAGAATTTAAATCAAAACAAGATGGATCTCACATCTGAGCGCTTCCATTGTAGGGCCACCAGTGCCAGGAGTTGAAGATCAATATGTCCATCCCTCGCCACGCATTGCCACCTTTGATCGAGTCAAGCTTCAGGACCCGTCCCGCTTGCTCTTGCACGACATCCACAAGGAATCGCGACCAGTACAGAGATATTTCCACACCATAATCCTGCTCGCAAGATGCAGTTTTGAATATATTTTCATACATGATCTGATCTACTGGTTTAATAAGGTAAGGCAAATTATATCTTTGTCCTCTTCAATGGAAATGGTGGGTGTGTATTGGGGAACAAACCACATATGTGATCGTAGAAAGGTTTCCTCTCGTGGTGGATGAAGTCTTGGCATTGGGCAACTGGGCATGAATCAAACAAGACAGAGACTCCCAAATGTTCACGCTCAGCGAGTCACCCACAAACAAAATCTTCTTCCCCTTCCATCCCTTCAAGAGATTCACTGCATTGAACCTGCACAGCAATCGTGGCATTTACATTTACAATCACACCCGCAATCCTTTTCATCAGTAATATAGAAAAGGGCTCGAAGGACACATTTTTGTGCACTACAAGGAACGACCCTTTTATAGAGAGAGAGAGAGAGAGAGAGAGAGAGAGAGAGAGGTTAAAATTAAAAGCTTGGACCTTGGCAAGTTGCAAGAGGAGGGCTGCCATCTGTACTTGAGATACTCTCTATCAGGCCTCCCGTACTTGATGCAGTCATTTTGTGGATTTATGTAGGGACAGCTTGAGGAGTCATAGAGAGGGTATGAAGCATCATACACCCATTTACCTTGGAAGAAATTGCAGCCTCCAGCAAGTAGTTTTCTCCCACTGAAGTTGGCGATGAGACTTTGGCCAGTAAGACTCGGGAAATGTTCTGCTTTTGCATGGTGAAGGAAAAAACAGAGGAAAATGGCTCTCAACAGGAAAGCCATCTAAGGTTTATTTGAAAAACAACCCTTGATCATTTAAAAAAAAAAAAAAAAAAAAAAAAAAAAAGGTCTAGGAATGTCAAGAAAAGTTTGGCCTCAAACAAGTGCTCATATAAGGCTCGGGTGTGTGTCTGTGTGTTTGTGGGGGTGTTTATACATGGTATGTGTAACAGGAGGATTAATTTTAGTCGTAACGTCTGATGAAATGAATGTTTTTCTTTTCCTTTTTCTTCTTGAAATCTTTGGATTGGATCCTTTCAATATTAGGCATGTGTTTTTACATGGCATGTGTGACGGGAGGTTTAATATTAGTAGTTATGTAATGATTTTTTTCCCTTTTTTCTTGAAATCTTTGGATGGACCCTTTCAATATTAGGCACGTCGGTTTGGATCCAATCTCTTGTTTATGGGAAACTATGTCGGTAATCATGAAGGTTTTGATTCTAAAATATCGAAGATATTTCGCCACCTAGGAGAGAGATCTAATAATCAAGAAATGGCCCCATACGAGCGAAAATTACCAAAAATGGGCTTTATTACATCAAGCCCTCTACTAGTTAGAAAAAAGACTAACTCACTAACAAACAAGCCCAGTCCAAGTCTATCCATACCAAGCCGAACTCAAAGTTTCTAGAAAATGAATTCAGGCCCTAACCCAGCTTCTAATGCGACCAAATTTAGCCCCCAAGGTCCCTAAACTAAGCTAAACCCACCTAAGCCCAGTATCCCTTCATGGACGGAACGAAACCCGGCCGAACTCCATCTTTGGACTTCATATCCGACCACCACCTACGACCACCGCGGAGCCAACATCCCTTCAAAGTTCACGTTCGCAGCCGTACAGAAACCGAGGCGACAAAGACCATTCAAGATATGATAAACAAACCATCGTGGACAAATGTGGAGTTTAACATCCTGGCAAAAGATTTATCACCATCACCTCGGACATCTCTCATCAGCAATTACCTTTAATAGTCACGGAGACATGCCAAAACACAAAGCAAGACACTGCCGAGGAAGAGGTGGGCAGGCAGATTTGATGGTAATAGCAAATGCATTATGCTTGAATTCGAACCCAAACATTAAGAAATTGGGTAGTCTATATTACAGCATTCTCGGCTCAAACAGAATCATGAGCTATTCAGCAATCACGTCCATGCGGCATTTCTTCAAACAGCTTAGGTGCGTTTTGGCTCGAGATGGGAGAACATGTTGACAGACTCAGCTCTAGAGAGAGGCGCGGCTTAGGGTTGAACTGAACTGAGCTCTATCCGGCCGGGCCTAATGGGCCTAGTTAATCCCAGTCCAATTGGATTGACTGAGTCTTTGCTATCTTTCATAAATAACAAAACTTATCAAGATAACAATCGGGATAATTCAAGTGTCGACATCACTTCACAATTCCTTACTATCTCTCCAAATATCTATGGGGTCAATCAGTTAGTGGCACTACATATTCAATCCCAATGATCACATTCACAAGGAGCAAGCTAGGCAAAATAGAACTATGTGATCACGTCAATTTCTCAATCGTGTAATCCTTGTTAAGAAAGCCTCGGATTTAGATCTCACCCCGGCAAGAACTAGCCAAGATTTTGGCATGTCATTGTCCCTTTTGTGAACAAAGGTGAAGGAAAGCAATGCGAGCAGATGAGCAACAAGCATTAGTCGTGCAAACTTGTTATTGAGTTGAGATCAACCAGTCAGTTGTTGATATTGATGCATGCACTATATGGTGTTTTATGTTCGTTATTTTTTCATTAAATCAAGTTTAGGGATAATATTGAATATTTTCATGTAATCTAAATAATAAATTAAACATGTACTAAATGTTCAAGGATTACATTAAATAAATTAAAAATTCATAGATGATATTGTACATTGAGCTAAAATTTAGGGATTGCATTAACCAAATCAAAAGTTCATGGACCATTTTACCAAGGTTCAAAGACCATTTATATTATTTTCCCAAAAAAAGGGGAAAACAGAAAAATAAATTAAATTAAAAAATATTAAGATATTATTAAAAGTTGTTCATAGCAACGTTGATCGCACCATGTAGGATGACCAAATTCACATCATCGATTTCTGATCAAAAGTAAGCGGATGGACTTAATTAACAAAAAGTAAAAAATTTTAAGATTTAATTGACAAGTTTGAAAGATTTATGATCGAATTAGTACAAGTACAATGAATATATAACTTTTGGATAATTTTCTCCACATAAAAGCCAAGAATCGATCTTCGTGTGTACTTGTGCGGCATTACGCAAACCATCCAAAATCGCCTGCCAGCAGCAATTGTCGTCTCTCTCTGTGCTTCTATGGCGACGGCAACGATCGAAACACAGGGACCATCCAAAGCACAAGCCAACACACCAAACTTCAAAACACGAGTCTCATTCTCACTTCCCGCATGTAGATTCCAAAGATTCCATCCTCTTCTTCTATAAATCCATATCGTCGCAGCAAGCGCACCTCCTTGCACGGAACACAACCCCTTAACTAAATGTTTTCCACGCGTCAATGTCATTCGGACACTCCCCGGCACTTCGACTGCAGTCTGCAGTGGACGCGACTTCCCTCGGCTCTGCCATGCAAAACCCCCTACCGAACATCTTGGGTTCATCATCGAAACATGATATAATCAAATCCGCATTTTTAATATGGCTTCTTTGGCTATGATTCGAAGTCTCTTCTTCACCCTCGCTCTTTTTTGCTTGCGGAGTTCACTCGCGCAAGCTACAAGAGCTGTCCATGGAGGAAAGGCACGAGCAGTGGATGGCTAAGTACGGGAAGGTTTATAGGGACGCGCCCGAGAAGGAGATGCGGCTGCAGATCTTCAAGGACAATGTGGAGTTCATAGACGCCTTCAATGCAGGCGGTGATAAGCCCTACAAGCTAAGTGCCAACGCATTCGCCGACATGACCAACGATGAGTTTAAGACTTTTAGGACTGGGTATTAGAGGGCCAGCAAGACGACCTGGACTGATAGAACAACTCCGTTCAGGTGCGAGAACATGACCGCGGTGCCCGCAGCTCTGGACTGGAGAACGAAAGGAGCGGTCACGGGCATCAAGGGCCAGGGACAATGTGATAAGGAAAATAAAATCGGTTTTTCGGCCATCCATAAATTCACGTTTAGGTGCGGAGTCAATGCATATTGCTTTCATGTTCTAGGTCCAACACACATGATGGAATGATCAGGAGCTACACGTAGTTAGTACATTCCAAAATTATTGATAGTATTTAAGTTCTATTTGTTTCGCAAAAAATAAATAATTTCGAAAACATCTTTTTGATAATGATCACTCGGAATAATTAATAAATGAAGAAAGCATTTATCATGTACGACAATTTATATGTAAATATTTTTGTGGACGAAGAAACTAATTTTCCCTCTTTTATTTTCTAAGTGATACAAGCGACTATTATTAAGAAAATATATATTTTTAAATTATTCATTTTTCGTAAAATAGAATGAGCCTTAGAATAATCCAACTCTTCTGACATGTTTAACTGTGCATGCTTAATTAAATAGGAAGTTGCTGGGCTTTTTCTCAACCGTGGCGGCCACCGAGGGCATCGACCAGCTAAAAACGGGCAAGCTAATCTCCCAACCGGAGCAAGAACTCGTAGGTTGCGACGTCAATGGCGAGGATCAAGGTTGCGAAGGTGGTCTCGTGGAGGATGGTTTCCAATTCATCATAAACAACGGAGGCCTCGCTACCGAGGCTAATTATCCCTACGACGGGACCGACGGAACTTGTAAGACCACAAAAGAAGCCTCCCACGCGGCTAAAATCCCGGGCTACGAAGTCGCGCCTGCCAACGATGAGGCCACGCTTTTGAAGGCCGTGGCAAATCAACCGGGGTCAGCGTCCATTGATGCCGGAGGGCGTAATTTCCAGTTCCATTCCACCGGCATCTTCACGGGAGACTGCGGGACCTATTTAGGTCACGGTGTTACAGCGGCCGGCTATGGTAACACCGCGAATGGCACTTAAGTATTGGCTCGTGAAGAACTCTAGGGGAATGAGTTGGGGGGAGGAATGGTACATAAGAATGCAGAGAGACATTGATTCCAAAGACGGCTTATGTGGAATCGCAATGGATTAATCCTAACCGAGTGTTTGGATAAGTGATTGGTGAAGTTGGATGAATTGTGCTTGTGTATCTATTTGAAGTTCGTGTGTTTTCGCTTTCCGGATTTTCCCTACGTGTAAGTACGCTTGCTCCCTAAGACTGTAAAATTCATCAATAACCATTGGGCCTGAAGGCTCAAGCCGGTGTTGTACCATATGGGCCGAGGCCCATATTCCATTGTATTCCAAGGCGATGATGAACCCAAGATGTTCGGTCGAGGCCATCTTGAGAAAATTTGAAATACATGGTGTGAATGAATTTGTGCTTCGAATAAAGACCCTTGCACAGAAAAATACACAAGGGTAGTCATTTTCACAGTCTAATTCTCATGAAGTTTTGGAGCTAGAGTCAATCAAATTATGAGTCTAATTACGTTCTTCGTAAAGCTACAAGTTTTGGAGTGAAAAGTGCTAAACTTTGACTACATGTCTTGAATCAAATACCTTGCAGGTACGTTGCTATACTAAATGATATTTATACTTGTAGCGGCCACTTCAATTAAGTGTTCTTTACAAGACAATTGAAGCGACTTACATGATTGTTGATCAAGTCGTCATCATCTGCATCATGACACTATATAACACAATGCAATGTCTAATCTAACCCATTATTTAATTAGCAAATCAAACTTTGCAATGATTTATTAGGTCTATAATACTCTAGTTAGTATTTCTTTCTTCTTTACTAAACTTTGCTCTCCCATAAAGCTTTAAAAAGCTCATTACTTTTTTTTTTTTGGGTTTTCGTGGGGTAGAAGTTATTCATGATTGGTGCAAATTAAAAGTAAAGGCTTTACAACTTTGATACGTGATCAGGTTAAGTTGAGTCTCATAAGTCAACACCCCATAAAGCGTAGGCTATGAACCGAATGATTCATTCTTAAATTTAGAGCGATGAGATAAACTACAAAATTGACATTATTAATGTGACTCACCCTTAAAATTAGTAAACGCAAGCGAAATGACTTCTGCACATATACTGTGATTGTCATGGTCTATATAGTGTAAGCTACATAGAATCTAATGCACTCTCTAGCTATGAGATGACCAACTGACCGCTAAAAATTTAAAAAATTGCAGGCGTTGCCTCCATGACCATATTCTTCACTTAATGAATTTCAGGCGCACCATGTTTGCGCCGTGTCGTTACACTAAATATAGATTATATCGTCCTCCAAAGTTCAAGAGCAAATCGGCACTCACACTATTCTAAAAACACTGTTGGTTGCGGAAAATGTGCAATCACCGGACTTTGCATATTAATAGCCGCTCAGTTTCAATAGTTCTAGCCTCATCGTCCCAAGTTACAGTGTTGCTCGCGCGTATAAAATCCCCCAACTGATCCATAATCAAATCTGACTACCTAACCCATAAATGGCTTTTGCCTTTCACAACGACGGAGTCAGGTAAATTCAGCCAATTATGCACATCACGAGTGGCCGCCACACTATGCGTATGATTGAGACTTTAGGAATAGGGACAAAGCTACATGTATTGATTTATTTGAAGGAGATTACGCTAAGACGATATGATATAGGAGAGGGAGTTCCTTATTTGACAAGCAACTTTCGAGTTTCTAGGGCAAGAACTTCCATTGTTCTGGTCCATACGCATCATGCGCGGATGGTCCACATAGCCTCAACTTGAGACGGCCGACAGTGACTCGTTATAAAGTTGGTCTTGTTTCGCTGCTAAGCAAAGCCACATGGTGGCAAAATTGTCGTATTAAATAGAGAGAAAGTGCACTTATCCACTCATTGCCAATTAATCATGCATTGCACAACGTTTATCATCACGTTAACAACTGCATTCAAAAAGCAGGTCTAGAATAAGATGTTGAGTAATCATAGAGGAGATTCGTGTAGATATATTGGTGGTTAGGGAGGCTCCCTTAATGGGGATTTGCTATTAACCTTTGTCTTTGTTATTTCTATTTTTCTGAATAGTAGTTGCGAGATGCCACATTAGCCTTGACATGGCCTCATGACTATCAAATTAGCTCGAATGTAGTTAGTTTTTTTTGTGAAATTTCACTTCAAGTATATAGTCGTCATGAGACGAATATCTATCTTGATCAATTAGGTTGTGTATAACTAGGTTTCGGCCAAAAATAGGCATCTAAGTTCTTGCTCCCAAATTGATGCAAATTATTGTACTATCACGTTGAGCCGACAAAAGTGTCAATGGGTCGCGTCACATGTACGAATGGGGCAATGTTGAGATTGGAAGTGACTACCTCTTTTTACTTGTGGACGTGTGGAAAAACCTACTCCACATATATTTGACCGTCACGAGATAAATCAAACAAATAATCTCTCCAAGAAGTTTCTGATACCAATCAAAGGACCTCTGGAAAAGGATCATCTGTTTGGATGCCAAACAAACATGTGGTTGATTCTAATGAAAAACTGACATAGCAGGAGTGCGCACAAACCAACATGAAATGACGAAAGTAAATATTCATTTCTTATTATAGAGAAGTACCATGTATCTTGGCTATAAAATATCTTCACGCGAGCAATCGCCTCATATGCGCGCGCTAAACATGAAGGGTCAAAATCTGGGGTCGCCCTACCAATCTTGATGCAAGGAATCATTTGATGTAAGGCGACATTGATAGTAACTCTTTAAAGGGAAAGAAAATAAAGGGTTTTCACAAAAAGCGAAGAAGAAAAAGGAAATTCGGTTTTAACAACAGCCATGCAATGGAAGTACCTCCTTTTCCGTCATCTCTCGTGGAGATGGAGACATTACTTTGCATTCTGATCCCATTAGCAAAGATACAAATCCGTGAAGTCAACAATGAAATCGACCCTTATTGCAATATAATGGATATTCTTCGTAAACATATTTATTACGAACGAAAATTGTCGAATTCAACTTACCAAAAAAGTAAAAAAAATTAATGAATTCCAGCGTTGGCGATACCGAAAATGGAATATCTCCATTGCTGTAACGAGGCGATAGATTGTTTTATACATTATTTTCATGGGGCATTGTTCATGGACGGCTGCTAAATAAAACAAAATTTTGTTTATTTATTTATTTATTTATTTATTTCTCATGTTTCTTTTTCGAGAGAGATTTAATTATAATTTATAAAGGATAGAATCCACAATTGCGACCAGTGAAGGCATTGCACGTCCACATGGATGCTGAGACCCATGGTTTGAAAATCTTAATGGAGAGTGACGATCCTCTGAATTATTCATGGTATCTCTCCTTGTTGAACTTGATCTTTCTTAACTCGTTTCGCAGCATTATTGGTGAGGAAAACAGCCAATACTTTTGGCCGTTCGGCTTCGGACATATTCTTGAACGTAGCCTTCACGATAACGTTTGGAAAATGTCTTGTAGTTAATAGTCTGAATATAGTTTGGCTTCTGCTTTCTCTATGTGACAATTTTGCTTAATCTTGTCTTATGCGATGACTTAATTTGTAGAGTTTTCGTTAATTCCATGACCATTGATTGTCGCGTGATTAGAACTGTCTTGAAGTTCATCTCTTATTAAAATAATTCGAGAAATCATATGATTTTGGGTGTCATTGGAAATGGTAGATTCAATCAATGACAAAATTAACAGAATTTACTCAACCAATGACCTCGTTGACGAAACATTGACGGATCTTTACTCAGAAAGATCAACAATCAATTCTACTCAAAGTTTTAGAATGTGGGGTGATCTCGAAAGGAAGGAGAGAGAGAATATGGTGGAGCTGACCGCACATGGAGGACCTCCCAGACGAGCAAACATCAACCACATACTGTCGGCCGCCCGCCTCAATGCTAGCCGCTTGATCTGACTTCCTGGTTTTTTTGTCCTGATTACAAGCTAATAATCCTGCTTACCAACAAATTACTGGCGAGTGCGCGATGCTTTCGTTTTGTGCCCACTATACTTGTCCCCTTGTTAGGAACCGGAGATGGGATCTAGGATTAATAAATTTATGACTTTGTACATCTTCAGCTTCAGTAAAAAAAAATTATAAAAGGTTGTGATAAAACTTAAATTGCATTGATAATTTGTGGATAGAGCAATTAGAATCACATAATTTGCCTCAACGGTGGAAATGCCATTCTAAAAGTCCTCCATCAAGTCATCAATGATTTGTCTCACTGAAAATGCTATTTTACTTGACTGTGAAAGGTCGTTCGAGGGCGAAGACAACCTTTGATGACTTCAATTCGAGGTTAGTAAGGGTCGTCGATGTTAGTGAGTCCATTTAGAGAGAGAGAGAGAGAGAGATGGAAAAAGACAATAGAATGACGCTTAGAGGAGAAGGAGAAGAAGAAAAATGGAGAAAGGGGAAAACAAAGAAGCAAAAGAAAAAAAAACTAAAGAAAGATAAAGTAAACACATCTCAACTATTCATTTTAAAGTGACTAATTTATCATCTATTTAGAGCGCAATAAATTGAAGATGTCAAGTATTATTTCGCTAAATAGAGAATATCTTGATCCCTGAAAACTAATTTTGTTAAGTCTTAAGCAATAGAGCATGTGAATGCAAAGGGGTCTCATGTCCAAATTTTTGTGAGGATAGCATTATTAAATATAATTTTGTCATTCTAAAAGTTAATCCTTTCGAAATAGCTCGTCGCGCTTTATAATTATTTAGCACAACTATCCTAGTTTTTTGGGTCACTATATTATACTCAGCAAGTAGTTCCAAAAGGATAACACGAAACACTATCATATGATTATATTGCTTTAACACTATCAACAGAAAAAAGAGAAGAAGAAGAAAGAAGTTGCCTTTACACTGCACACTTTATATGTGGAAATAGTCTCTAATATCATATGATTAATCTATCGATGTCTAACTGTTAAGTTTTTCTCGCAAATGAGATGTTAGGGATGTGTTAATATTGATTATGATTCGCATTTCTTTGTTTTTATCTGTGAATTAGAGGAAGATGAAGGACGAAATTGCATTGATGCATTCTATAGAAGAATATAGGATTGGGCATACGGAATCAAAAAGAGGCGCCTAACTCCCTCTTGTCTTCTTTGGGCCTACAATAAACCCACATGCAAGCCAGAATCGGTGTACAACACGAATCGTTGTGCTATGGGCAAATTGTTTTAAAACATAATTCCCTGTTTTTAGGCCCTGATTCAGGTCCAATCTACGGTACAGATTATTTGGATTTAAAAATCATAGAGAAGCTGACAAATTGCATTGACTTTTCAATTTCATGGTAGGGGCTTCCTTCAGCTACCACCCCAGTTCCTTCCTTCAGAACTAGACTGACAATTCTGTTACTTCTTTCTATTTTTGACGCAGTAATTGTAATTTTTTACTTTTGATGCAAAGCCTCTAGGTGCTGAAATTTTATTTGTGATCAACGACCTTCTGTAAAATTGTTGTAGCTGAATTTTGTATATTTAGATCAGAATAAGAAAAAAAACCATTGACATTCATTTATGTAGCAATTTCGTGAGGAAAAAAAAACCACTTGGAAAGGTTAATTAAGAAATTCAAAAAAGGAAAAAGAAAAAAAAAGAAGAAGCCAAATAAGAAAAGAAAGTTAGAATGGTGTCGTTTACTTCTTCTTTTTTTGTCGGTGGTGTCGTTTACTTCACAGAACGCACTTTGTAATTGGTAAATATCATTGCCTATATCTATTTAGATATCTGGCCGGATGAAACCATTTGACGAACTAAACATTTCAAAGGTTTCACATTATTTTAATCATTCAACAAGAAATTCTGTCGTAATCGTCGAGATTATTCATGTGGAAAGTGACTTTCGCTCCCTAAAGCACGAAAAGCAAAAGACAGCAGTTAGGCTGCGAACTAAGTGGCTGACAGCTATTGCGATGACCCTACAAAGAGCTTTTGGCCCATATGGGTTTCCCCTTTTCCAAGCCCTCGTGGGCGAAGACTTTTCCGACGCGTTGGATGGTCCTTGAACCGAGTCTGCTTCTGCTTCGGCTTGTCGTCCCCGCAAGCACTCGAACAATTAAGGAGGGGCTGCTGGTCGAGCATTGATGCGTTGACGCTGCCACCGTGAAGGGTCACGCTCATACAAATACGGGACAAACGTAACGAGAAGGGCGTATCGGTTGTTCCGGAATTTGCGATTGGAATGAGCGGACGTGTTGACCGGAAATCGAATAAACTAAAAGTTGCAGCTGTTCTTGACTTCAGGGGGGGGATCGAGTTTTATGCTGGATACATCCTCTCGGTGTCCCAAAACAGCACAAGAGAACCAGTTCCCAACTACTCCAGCAAACAGAACTGATGAACGGAATGAAAGACCCGGTGGAAGGGATTGAGCAGTGGTATTTGACTTCATTTGAACGCAAGGACTAGGAACATTTATTGGGGGTGAGCATTCATTAATGGGACTATGATCAAGGATGATTACATGTGGGGGTACTTTTTGACATGGATGGCTAATGGAATTTGGCAGCGTCGTGATCAGTGGCAGTGACGCCACCAGGCATTCATGGCCCCGGGTGGCTTTAGCCTCCTCTCGTTCCTCCTCCTGATGGGAGCACACATAACTAATCCGATATTGATATGCTGTGGAATTCTCATGCAGATCGAAAGAGATGGAGGGTACTTAATTATATCAACATTAGTACGAATTGACAGCATTACCTTATCTTATCTTCTGGCGGTCTCTACTTGCGGCTCTTTTATTTTTCAATTTGTTAGCTTTTTGAAAGTTGCAGGGATGTTTAATCATCCTAATCGGCTGTCGAAAATTCTCCTTTCCAGACGGTGCCACACTTGGTTGAAATAGGAGCTGTGCCACGTACGTACGCCTTGGACTTATCCAACCATCTATGCTCAAATGCAAAAAACTAATAAATCGATTTTAGGCACGTTGAGAGTTCCTAGTAATTAATTCAAGAGTTGCTAGAACTCAAGGCCCAATCATTTTTCCATTCTCTGAAGCAAAATTCCCCAATCAGTGCTGTATAAAAGCCAAAAGGGTTAGCTTCAGCTTACAGAAAAGGAAATGCTTTAAAAATATATACATTTAGCTTTGGAAATTCCACAAAGCTGCAACAAGAAAGGCGGAGGCAATCATAATGTAAGTCTCTTGTTCCACCAGAGGCAGCTAAAAATTGAGAGAGGGCTGGAAGCAAGAGGACATCGAACGGCGTCTCAACTGGGACAATCGCAACTTGTCTCCGACATTACAGTGAATTTGCCAAATTCAGAGCACTAGGGCAAATGCATTATTTTAGTAACAACATCTGATGTCACCTCACAAGGTTCTTCAGCACACAAGAAAAGGGTGAGAAAAAAAAAAACAGAAAATGAAAGATAACACTTGGACCATCAACCGGGTAAAAGAGCTTTAACTGTAGCATTTTTTGAATACTATATCTCTGTCCAGTGGGCATATGCCTGCATTATTTTAGAATCAAGACCATCATGATTCGCGAATTCTTTTTCTCAAAAACCAAAGGATTGGATCCAACCCCACATGCCTAATGTTGAAAGGAATCCTTCTGAAGATTTCAAGAAGAAAAGGAAAACCCCCTTCACTTTACAAGATATTACTGCTAGTACCAGCCCTCCTGTGACGCATACCATGTGAAAGCACCCCACACACACAACTCATACACATGCCTTATATAAGCACCTTGTTTCAGACCAACTTTTCCCCTCACACCTAGTCATTTCTCTTCGCACAGATCAAGGGGTTTTTCTCAAAAACCCCAAGATGGCTTTCCTGTCCAGAGCCATCTTCCTCTGTTTTTTCCTATATCATACAAAAGCAGAAAGTTTCCCCAGTCTCTCTGACCAGAGTCTCGTCACCAGCAACTTCAGTGCAAGAAAATTACTTGCTGGACGCTGCAATTTCTTCCGAGGAAAATGGGTATATGATGCTTCATACCCTCTCTATGACTCCTCAAGCTGTCCCTTCTTAGAGCCACAATTCAACTGCATCAAGTACGGGAGGCGTGATAAACAGTATCTCAAGTACAGATGGCAGCCCTTCTCTTGTAACTTGCCGAGGTCCAAGCTTTTAATTTTAACTTCTCTCTCTCATTCTCTCTCTCTGTCCTGCCCAAAGTTGTGTCATTTGTTCCTTATGGTGCACAAAAATGTGTCGGTTCTGCCTTTTCTTTATTATTGATGAAGAGAAATGTGGGTGTGAATGCAAATATGAATGCGATGATTGTCGTGCAGGTTCAGCGCGTGGAATTTCCTGAACAGATGGAGGGGGAAGAAGATAATGTTTGTGGGCGACTCGCTGAGCTCGAACATTTGGCAGTCTCTGTCTTGTATGATCCATGCCCAAATGCCCAATGCCAGGACCGTACTCTTCAAGAGGGAAGGCCTCGCTTCCCTCACATTTGTGGTAAGTCCCCAGATACAAACCCACCGTTTTCACTCTACATCAATTCGAATCGTCACTGGCTTGGCTCAAAAAGAAAGACAGGTCGCTCTGGCTTTCCCTTCTTTCCGCTTTCTCTTTAACCCCTTTGTGGAATCCAGCAGGAATCACTGCTCCCCGCAGTGCATGCACGTCTTGTCGTTTTTTTCGACATGTCTTTTGAGCAGGCAAATTCCTCATTTCAAAATTCAAGTGAAACTAGCTTCTGTTTCTTCAAGTCCAGTTCTTGGGGTGGGCTCTTGTCCCTGTCCCTCTCTCTCTCTCTCTCTCTCTCTCTCTCTGTGCTATTTTCTTGGTTTGAAAAATCATTCATAAGTCTTGTACTGTTTCAAGCACTGAACTCAGTAGAGACATGAAGCCCTCAATCAACTGCGGATGATTTTTTGGAGCACGAGCATTAAAGAGGAGCGTGATTGGTGGTGGTGCTCCCACTTTTGTTCGTTTCCCTATTCCGCCGGTTCTCCTTTTGCCCTTTTGCCACTTTTGCCAGGGTCTTCTTATCTCCAGCTCTCTGTCAAATCATCATTAGTGTTTTGTAAAAGGTGAAGTCCCCGAAGCACGTCAAAACAAAATCACCTCGGTTCTTTCATCAACCTCAACCTCCAGTCCCGATCCAGGCGGGGAATGATTTTTTAACGCATTCTGCAAACATCAATTTGAAAAACCATTTGAAAAACACCAGATGTCATTACCTCCATTGACCCATGTCGTGTTTTCTCCCCTCCTGGCAAGGGTTCCTGCTCTCGATTCCCTGAACTTTAGGAAATTTCCGTTCCTCCCGCCGTGGAAGCAGCCCATTATTGTCGTTTCCATAAATATGATTTGCCCATGTAGAGTCATGTTTATGCGGTTCCAATAAAATACATAATGTAAATTGAAAAAAATTGTTTAAACTTCCTCAGTTAAACCCACCCCAGTAGGCTGTCTTCACTTGCTTTAGAAGCGAACGCCAACATCATGTTAGGGACTAGGATGTCAGATCCTCACATGGAAGAATTTAATTTTAGATATACTTTCAAATAATTCTTTTGCTATATTACCTTCCTCTTTTTTATTATTTTATTTTAATGTCCTGTAGCTAAATAATTAATTCGCGCACTGGACTTATCTCGGGGGCACAGGACTTACACGGGGGCGGCCATCAGATATTTTCTTTTGTACGGTGGGGATTTTGAGGGCGTGAGTGAGGGGTCACTGGTGACCACACGTTGATTTTGTTGCGTAAAAAATTGGGATGGGTGACCATAGCAAAATTAAACAAATAAAACATACCAAAGCTAAATTGGTAGATGAAAATGCCTGGGGAATTCTCTCTCTGTTATTTTTATTTTTTTATTATTTTTTTGTCAAGATTGCTTGTGTTTGTACTCGAGTACATTTTCGGCGACTTTATTATCTTTTTATTTAGGAAAATTTAGGGAGTGGCTTTGTCTAATTATGTTAAATTGAAATGCTGTCTCCGACATGGATAATGGATGATTGATCTCTCTTTATACACCTACTTTTCGTTCTCTTTTTCAATCGCCTTTTGCTCCTCGTGCGCCAGTGATTCCCATGTTCGGGAATTTACGGCGGGAAAGCAATTAAAGCAGGTATAAAAGGGGGTCTAAAAATAAGGATAATTCCACTTTAGTTTATCCTAATTACATGGGTCCGCACTTAATTAGAAAAGGAAAATCAGTCGTAACTAATCAAAGTTAAACGGGCCCCCACAGTTAGATCTCCTTTTGAATAAGTGAAATTCTTTTTGGGAAATTCCCCGTTCAAACTTAAGGGTCAAACTTTACCTTTCTTTTTCCATTTCTTTTTGGCGCCCCTTTTGCTGAATTAATCATCTCATTGCTTACGTCATTTTGACTAGCTGTCAGTGCATGCTGTCGGGAATAATGTATAGTGCACCGAACCTGATTGAATCAGCAGGATCATATCTCATACGTTAATGTATTTAATTGAAATTCCATGTTGTGAGCAGGACTTCGATGTGAAAATAATGCTGTACCGGACGCAGTACCTGGTGGATGTGGTGCGAGAGCCGGCGGGACGGGTGCTGAAGCTCGACTCGATCAGGGGCGGCAATGCGTGGCGAGGCATGGACGTGCTGGTCTTTAACTCCTGGCACTGGTGGACCCACAGCGGGAGAACTCAGCCGTAAGATTCATCTTTCGTTTTGATTCAAATTCTTTTGACCAAAGACCCCCCTAAATCACACTGTTTCTGAGCTTCTGTTATTTTCAGATTCGCTATTTCTGCAACGTAAAAAGGCCAGATTTGGCAATGCCTGTTACAGCCCTGATAAATTGTGATATATATCGAGCTGACTTTTCCATTTTCCGATGATGCGAGTGACCGACATGGTCGTGGCCCCTAGTTCCATGCGTTATGAGATAGTTTTCATGTCTATATAACGTTGAAATTCGCCGAATTACACAGCAGGATATCGTGTATGAACGTCATGTATGTGACTAGACTTGGGGGACATGGAAATGCAGGTGGGATTATATGCAAGAAGGAAAAAAGCTGTATAAGGACATGAACCGACTGGTGGCCTATTATAAAGGAATGACCACGTGGGCTCGATGGGTGAACCGTAATGTCGATCCTTCAAGAACCAAGGTCTTCTTCCAAGGAATTTCCCCAACCCACTATGAGTAAGCACAGTACCATCTTTGCTGTGTCCGAATAGTTGTTTCTGAGTTGGGTCTTGCCTAGAACAACTTTGTGCACGTCGAGACAAATTCGATTCTAATTTTCTCATTTTCATGGCATGTTTTTCCCGGGCTATTAGAGGGAAGGACTGGAATGCACCGTCACAATCTTGCTCCGGCCAGACACAGCCATACTTTGGCTACAGGTACCCCGGCGGGCTTCCGTTGTCTTGGGCCGTTGTGAACAAAGTCCTAAGCAGGGTCAAGAAGCCCGTCTATCTGCTCGACATCACAGCCCTCTCAGAGTACCGGAAGGACGGGCACCCGACGTATTACAGTGGCGACCACGCCGGCATCATGGATTGCAGCCACTGGTGCCTGCCGGGGTTGCCCGACACATGGAACGAGCTCCTGTATGCAGCTCTCCGCTGAAGCTCCGATATTGCGTGCAAGGAACCTGTTAGTAATTTATTCTCACTGAAATTCTTAGATTGAAACTCATTGTTTCAAGGTCCAGGGCATTCTCTTTAGTCTTTACATGATTGATGAAATTGTAAGTGCAACAATAAAAGGGTTCTGACATCACATATATATCTGTATTGGTTCGGGGGGGCTGAAGATTGCCCCAAGATGCAAAAAGAATGCGCCCTTGAATTGAGAAACTTACAATGTTACATTGTACTTCACAAAATTCCATGTGTCTGTAAGTGAAAATTCTGAAGAAAGCCAACCTTTTCTGATAAGTTTTTTTCTCCCTTTTATGGTTGCTTTGCATTGGGACATTGATTTTTTCGTTTCTCAGATTTCCTTGATATGAATTGGGAGGTAAGTCCACTCGTATATCTTCTGGTCCAATCTAAAATGATCATATTTTGGGTGAAAAAATCACACAGAAGCTGACAAAGGTGTCGACATGTACCAATTTTGTGGAGCAGTTGCACTTGGGCTTCCTTGGACCATCACCCAAGTTTCTTCACTCAGGACTAGACTGAAACTTTTGTACTTTTTGTTTTTGATGCAAAATTCTTCACTCAGTACTCAGGACTCCTATGAAGTTTCTGTCATTCCTGTTGTTGATGCAAAATCTTGGGGTACGAGAATTTTATTAGCAATCCAATTCCTAAGAGAGCTGTGAGCAAGAGGAGATCAGATGGTGTCTCAGTTGGGAAAAGGGAAGGCGCTCTGACACTATTGAGAATTTGTATTAGTGACTTTACGAGCATCATCTGATGTCATTTAAAAAAAGAGTTATTTAGAATATAAGAAAGAGAAAAAAGAAAAAAAAAAAAGAGGGAAAAAGAAGAAAGAAAGATGCTCTTGCAATCATCAACTGGTAAAGGAACGTCAAGTGCAGCATCCCCTGATTACTAGCTCTCTCGCCTTGGTGGCGAAATGTCTTCATTATTTTAGAATCAGGACCGTCATGATTACCGATAATGTTTTTGAAAAACAAGGGATTGGATCCAAATCCACATGGCTAATATTGAAAGGAGTCCATTCAAAGATTTCAGGAGGAAAAGGAAAAAAAATAGTTCATTTCATCAGACATTACTACGAATACTGATCCTCTTGTCGCACGTACATGTAAAAACACCCCAGCAAACACAGACACTGCCATGTATAAGCACTTGTTAGAGACCAAACTATTCCTAGACCATTTTCTTAAACAGATCAAGGGTTGTTTTTCAAATATACCATAGATGGCTTTCTCCTGTTCAGAGCCATTTTCCTCTGTTTTTTTTTCCTTTACCATGCAAAAGCAGAACATTTCCCGATTCTTACTGGCCACAGTCTCGTCGCCAACATCAGTGCATGAAAACTACTTGCTCGAGGCTGCAATTTCTTCCAAGGAGAATGGGTGTATGATGCTTCATACCCTCTCTATGACTCCTCAAGCTGTCCCCACATAAATCCACAAAATTACAGCATCAAGTACGCGAAGGCCTGATAAAGAGTATCTCAAGTACAGATGGCAGTCCTTCTCTTGTAACTGGCCAAGGTCCAAGCTTTTAATTTTAAGCCCCCCGCCCCCCCCCCCCCTCTCTCTCTCTCTGTATGAAAGTGTGTCCTTCGTTCCTTATAGTCAATAAAAATGTGTACTTTTAAGCCTTCTTCTATATTACTAGTAAAAAGGGATTGTGGGTGTGATTGTAAATGTAAACGCGCCGATTGTTGTGCAGGTTCAGTGCGGTGAATCTATTGAAAGGATGGAGGGGGAAAAAGATTATGTTTCTGGGTGACTCGCTGAGCGTGCACATTCGGAAGTCTCTGTCTTGCATGATTCATGCCCAGTTGCCCGATGCCAAGACTTCATCCATCACGACAGGAAACCTTTCTTCAATCACATATGAGGTTTGTCCCCGCATACACACCCAGCATTCCACTGAAGAGGACACATATAATTTACCTTACCTTATTAAATTAGCATATCATATCATGTATGAAAATATATTCAAAACTGCATCTTGCGAGCAGGATTATGATGTGGAAATATCCCTGTACTGGTCGCAATTTCTTGTGGATCTCGGGCGAGAGCAGGCGGGACGGGTCCTGAAGCTTGACTCGATCAATAGTGGCAATGCGCGGCGAAGGATGGACATGTTGGTTTTCCACCTACACCGGAAGCAGTCAGCCGCAAGTTCCATCTTGTTTTGATTCAATTTCTTCGGCAAAAGACCCCGTTTGTAAATCGCACCATTTCTGAGTTCTTCCATATTCAGATTCACTATTTCTGCAACATGAAAGGGGATACTTAGCAAATGCCTATATGATCCGAATAAATCGTGACATATTGAGCTGAATTTTCCATTTTCCGATGATATGAATGAATGGTTCCTAATCCTATGCATTATTACACAATTTTTAAGTCAATATGATTTTGAAGCATATAGTCAGTAAAATATTATATATTTACATTGTGCATATGACAAAATCTTGGGGAAAATTACCAGAAAAGTCCTAAATCTATTACAATTTATCCAATTTAGTCATAAATCTTTTGTAATTATGTTAATTTAGTCAATTTGGCCAAATTTGACCAGTCAGCACTGACATGAACACTGGCCGGCATTGACGGACAGTTTTTTTATATACCCTGAGATAAAAAAAAAAAAAACTTTATTTTATTGATATAGGTTCAACATTTTACCTACTCAACGGCAACAGAGTTGAACTTTTATCACTTGAGCTAGAGCCTCGGGCAACATAATTATAATTTTGAATGCGTATGGCAGGTATTTCCAAGCAGTTTTGGGCCTTCAAAGACCTTGAGCTTAAGATCGACGTTTGGTAACATAATTTTAGGGGCCTTCAGTACAAGCTTGAGCCATGAAAGTGTTCAAAGGTCAAGTAAACTCCCCCCTTCCTCCCAAAGCATTTTGGATTCAGTGTTTTTCGAATGCTAAGTTCAGGCGTTTAAAAAAATATTTTCCCAATCTTGCCCTCACTTATAAGTATTCATGTTTTACCCTTATTTTGTGCCTTCTCTTTCCCTGCTCACTCCCTTCTCTACCAATCTCTTCCATCGCGAACTCATCTCTTTCTCTGCTCACTCTGCAACCAAATTCCTTGGCCACCACCGTTGCCGTTAATGAGGATGACCGGAAGAGAGGGGACAGTGACTAGTTGAGGTGCGAGTTTCGACTCAGTAGGGCTTGACTGAATTTTAGATTTAAGGCTTCGCTCAGCCTCACACCTTCATCAATATGAGGTTGGTGGCTTGGGTCAGCCCTAATTCGAGGTTGAGCGGCGGTGGCGCCTTGCCTGAGGTTATGGGACCTCGACAAGGAAGCTGCACCACCAAGACGCCAGCACAAGAGTATTGACGGCAAGGGCTCAAGTGAGCTGAGGACAAAGGAAGGCTTGGCGTCACCGCTGAGCCTCGCTGGAGGCTGGTGAGGCTGGGTATGAGCTCGCCGACGCTAGATTCAACCTTCCAACCTGGAGTCGACTGTCAATGTGGACAGAGGGAGGGATACACGCAATGTATAAGTTTGACTTTGGATCTGTTTTGAACAAGTCAAAACCTCGTGGTGAATTAGAGGAACTGAAGAGAAAAGCTAAAGCGGAGAGGTGTACTTTCTTCACTTGCCAGTGTCTGTTTGATCTTTGTCTGGTTCCCATGATAAATCCAGTGTTTGATCTTCATATCCTCCCCCGTTTCTCTAGTTTGGTACTTCGGTCTCGTCACTAATCAACAGGTGAGGTGACAAAAAATGTGGGCGCTTGGGGACGTTTGTTAAGTCGTCATGAGGCATGGGGTGCTGGGAGAGAAGGTGAGGTGGCGTTGGTGGCCCAAAGTCCTTAAGAGTCAAATTTCAAGGTTCCCAAAAGATATATGCATTGAGTGAATATCCTGTCTGAATGAAAAGTCATACATAAAGCCAAAATACTCTCGAATGAACCATTTGACACTTTAATCAGATTCAAGGCGATAAAATCATAATTTTGTTACTTTAGGTCTTGCATAAGGTGATGAATTTTTCACATTTATTGCTGTAGGTTCAAATTGTCCCAAATACAAAGAAACAAATTTTGTCGCTCAAGTTTAACTAAGGGCAACGAAACTCTGAATTAGTCGCCCTTATTGTATGGGCTAAGGCAACAACCTAAAGAATTTGTCGTCCTTGGTTGATTCTAGCGTGATAAACCTAACAATTTGTCGTCGGGTAACCTAAGGCCTGTAGCAAAAATTTCTGTTGCCTTAGGGTGTTTATCTAGTAGGGGATTAGAAATTTACCAGCATTTTCAGAAATGTACCAACTATCAAAGATTTTCCAGATTTTTTTGTTGACCGGACCTAGACTCGTCCTTGACTGAAATATAATGTGCAATGTGCACTATATCGTTACTAATTAATACATTAGCTAGAGTTGAAGATAGGTTTAGATATGGGCATATAACCGCTGCTTCTACTATTTTGCTAATTTTTTTTCAAAAGAAACTTCACGCTAGAATGTAAACCCCATTGATTCATTGGTGTAGGACTTGACAACATGTAGGCGAATAAATAATAAAAAAACATAATCTACAGTGCTCACAAACCGGATGCACATGAATTCTTCTGATTTAGGACACCATAGCTCGATTACAGTGTGTGACAAGGATAAGAGTCATATAGATACAGACTACTGAAGCCAATTTAATCGAGTAACGTCAGCTGGGAGCAAATTTAAAATAATTTCATGATCTGTTAATTAATTTATCTATTTCTTGTGTTTAGGAGTCTAATTCTGCAAAATGTAGGCATACAAGAGTTCGTTCCACACATCTGGCAGTCCGGGAAGGCACCAATGGAAGCAATCTGCATAGGTGGCAGGGTTTGCGATTTGATGTCGAGTGAGGTTTTTGGCTTGCCCTTTGTATATGGACACATGTGCGTCCTTGCGATATTCCGAGAGCTGCGTAATGTTAAGCATTTGAACATTGAGGCCTCTTTTCCATAGCTTGTTGAGCGCCTTCTGGAGCACGTGCATCATCTCGCGATTCAACCCGCTTCCCCAATACCCTTCTTTGGTGATCGGTTCTGTTTCTCCGAAGCAATTGTGACCCGCAATCCCACCCCAATCCTCGGCTCTGCAGCAAAATGATGAACAATAATGAGCTGGTAAATTCGGATAATAACCTTTGAGCCATGCTAAATGAAAATCATAAAATTTGCGCAACAAAGTGTGATCACAATGACTGAGTTAAGTAATTGGTATTAGACGGATAATTCAACATGGGAGACCTGTAGTATGTTTCCTTTGTTGTGACTATCAACAGTTCAGTAAACCTAGATTTTCAAGTCAATATCGACGTGCGTCTCAAGTTTCTCTGAGTGAAGTCTACCTCTCATGAGTAGAAGACATGCCAATGAAGAACACCCGCGTCTTCGATCTGTCTATATGAACCTGCATCCAATCTGACCAAGTGTTTAAAGCCATCTTGTATGCTCGAGGCATCTTCATCATCTCATATTTTCTGTCAGGACTTTCAAATGATCCCCATCTGGTTGCCAACATTTAAGGAAAAGGAATGTTAAAAGATATCCCAAAAACATTTGGGAAGATATTTTTCCAATTTTTATCAAATAATATGTATAGATGATCTTCTTGAGCTATAGCGTGCAGGACGACAGACTAAAGAATCAATTCTCTTATGCTAATGAGCATTGCAACAACAAGCACATGAATTTAACGAGAGGATAATTGCATCAACAGTCCTTGAACTTTTATTAAACATTGAATGACATCAACCCAAAGCTTTAAAATCGTCCAAATGAGGTGTTTCCACTTAAAAAAAAATAAAAATGAAGGGCATCATCTGACTTGCACACTGTGTTGTTAACTTGTGGTGACGGTATTAAATGTTAAGCAAAAGTTTAACAAGTAGGGTGTCATTGCCCAATTTAACTAGTAAGCTAACGTAGAGAATGAACTAAAGAGTTCCCTCTCTCCCCCTCCGCAAAGTAGCAACTAGAAAATTTGGTGGTCTAATGGGCAACTTTAGAAATTCCAAGATGCATGAAATGGAAATATTGAGGAAAAAATTACTATACTGGGTAAGCTCAACATGTACACACTTACGAAACTTTGATCTTGGGTCCTTGCCTCCACCAAAGATAGGAATCGAAGACGAGGATGTCCACGCCAGACCAATGCTTTGCATGCTTTTCAATGGCCTGAACTCGAACAATCCGATTGTCTACCCGATGGATCACTGGATCGTCACAGTTGGACTCCACAAGCAGGGGTGCCCAATAGAATTCAATTGTTGCATTGTAATCCTAATCAATGTCATCCAAAAGTCAAGCGCACACATCACTTCAATGCACCCGAAAAGAGTCCAGTTGGCCAACTTCACCATTTCACATGCTTATGTTTACCATCTTTACCTTTGACATATATTTGGTTGGATCTTGTCAAAAAATGCCATCAATACACTTGATGAAGGGTTATTACGTAGGTTTTGAAATTGTGTGTTGTAGTAACATGCCTAAAAAAGGATTTGATTTGAACAATTAAAAGTGTTTTGATGTGCATCGAAGAATATTCTTACTTTTTTAGAATCCTTATTGAAGTGTCCAAAATTTATCAGTTGACAAGACACATTTGGTATTGTTGATTTCTTCTGCTAGAATATCAATTGAAAACATGGCTTTATATCCAAAATTTGACATTCTTTGTTAATCAATCTAGCTCCGCAAGTTTAGAATTGAAGAAATAACTCGGTATTGAGTAAGCATCTCCTTTGCAATATTGGCGTTCATTGTCCCATATTATTTTCTTTTCCTAGATCAGCTCTGTTTTTTTTTTTTTTTTTGCAAACTAAATGATAGAACTTTAGATATGTATATGCAATAATGTCGCCACAACTCAACAAGTCCCCACTAGCGAAATTTTGCTTCATATATTTCTCTTTAGAGAAAAACTAATAAAAATTCGATTAGAAAAAATATCAGAGTATATCTAAAAATTCCCCCTTCCTCCACGTTCAATATATCTAAACATGTGGTTTGCCACAGTATTTCTGGAAAGTATAAGTACCGAATCCTCGAAACTACAAGAAGAAAAAAAATCCGGAAAATGTTGTCAAATCATTGACCAAAAATGTAAGCGGCTATCTTTTTCCAATCTTCCTAGAATAGGCAAATTTCGTGTAGTGCGGTGAAGGCGCACTTCAATTAAGAAAAGAAAAGAAATTAAAGACGATCGAATTAATTCACATGTATCAGGATAACCGTAGTTTTATATAATAAGAAAATGTGAATAAATTTTTTTTTTTTTTTTGGGAAAATATTTGAAGGCAGAAATCAGAAGAGACTTACGTGGGCAGTGTAGACGATCGTAGGGCGGCCACGACGACGGTTCGAGAGGTATCTTCGCTTCTTGGGGATCGACGACTCCACCATGCAAACGAGAGAAGCCCATTGACCTCTATTAAGAGAGTCCCCCACGAACATCAATCTCTTGTTCCTTAGCCTCTCCAGCAGTGCCGTGGCATCAAACCTACGATGACGTCGCCATCCACACTGTCAAAAAACCCTAATGAAAGTAATCTCCAGTGAAGAAAGGGAGATTATGGAGAGACGTAAATGTGTGTAGCATTGTTTCAGCTGGGGGAAATACCTGGGAAGGTCACAACTATGGGGTTGCCATCTCCATTGCTGGAACTTCAAGTCCCTCCGCCCCTGCTTCCCGCAAGCCAGTGTGCCCATGTGCTTGCACTGTCCCTCCTTGTATAGGGGGCGCGACGTGTTGTCAAAGACCCACCTTCCCGAGAAGACATCGCACAGCGATGTGGTCATCGGCGGCGGCGCCATGTTGGTCGGATTCGAGAGGAGCGACTCTCGGCGTCTCTCTGCCAAGATCGATGGCTGGTTCTCCCCATACCGCCTGGGGTATATGGTGGCGAGGATGACGGTGCTGACAAGCAGAGCCCCCAGGGAAGGGAAGATGGTCCGGCGCATCTTGTGCTCTCCGCTGAGAAAACTGAAAAGAAAAGATTAAGGGAAGATTGTATTTTTCGTATAAAGAAAGTTTTGGTGATCGGTTCTTATATAATGGGAGAAGGAGAATCTGCATTGTTCTTTTCCAAAAATTGTGAAAAAAAAGAAAGAACCTCTACTTCTTTGAGTTAAAATGACCCCAGACACCCTCTTTATTTTCTAGAATTATACCATTATGAACTTCATTCATATAAAAGAGGAAAGGATTATCATTATGTGCAGCTTTTGTGAACAAGGTTCAACGCGCAAGTACTAACACACACGGGCTCGCTATTGCGTTGGTATGACATAATCGAATTTGGACAACATTGTCAACCCCATATACACGCAGAATTGGACGAAAATTAAACAAAATGATTCAAATTGCTAAACCAAGTGAACTGATGCAGTTTGATTCGCCTCAAAAGGTTTAAAGAAATACTATCCTTAACATTTGTTGCAACCTTACCTGCAACACCTAAAATGGCTAATAGATTATTAAGCCTAAACTTGACTCGAGCTACCAATACACAACTTCGTGTTCACTAATCATTGGTGGGTCATTTAGAACCCCAAGTAAAACATTAAGAGGATTGCTTTACTTCTACGAATCAAAGATTATAGATTTGGGGATCTGATTACGCTAAACTACTTCAACACCCTTTCAGTACGTTCTCTTTTATTTATAAAAAAAGAAAAAAAGAAAAAGAAGAAGATGTTTGGCAAGTAACTTTGATTCATTTTAAATGTACTCACATGATATACGGGTGTGTAACCATTAATAGACACCCAATAATCAAAGCGATGAATAAAATGCAAGGGTAAAGAAGGAACTTACTTGTCTTAAAGCAACGTAAGTATCTGCAAGGTTAGTTAGAAAACCACATTTATCAATCTAAATTTAATTTCTAATTAACATGCAATTCCACTCAAATCTTTTTAGTGTTTTCTCTTATTTGATGATGAGCAATAATTAACTTTAATTAACTCTAATTGATGGAATCCAATTAAATGACATATGTTTATGACATGCATTAATTAGATGACCTAAACTATATCCACTCAAATCTTTTTAGTGTTTTCTCTTATTTGATGATGAGCAATAATTAACTTTAATTAACTCTAATTGATGGAATCCAATTAAATGACGTGCGCTTATGACATGCATTAATTACATGACCTAAAACGTGGCATATGTCATGGATGTAATGCAATTAATGTATATGACACATACATGATACTTTTAGATTTTTTTATCATTAAAATTCGCAATCAATAAAAATTTAAATTTATCTATAATGAGATATTATCTACTTTAAGTTAGGATGTAGAGCAACTTAAATATTATCTTAATGATATCAAATCAACTTGAAATTTCGTGAATAAAATCGATAAATTGATATTAAGTCTTAAAAATCAATATATAAAATATATGGGAGTCAATAATTTCATTTAAAGTCTTATAGTATGGAAATTAGGAAGTATATCATGTGCACTGTTAATTAGGAAGTATACCATGTGCAATTGCCAATTAGGAAGTATATCAAAGAAATCAAATTCATATTAATATCATTCAAATTAGGCAATGGAATATTTAATTGAATGGATTATTACCTAACTTGAGATATGTATTTCCGAATTCGAACCGGTGGATCAAGATCGGTGCGGGAGAGTATGGCCGGCGGGATGTTGGTGCTCGGCTATTGACGGCAGGAGGGGCTGCTGGTCGTGAAGAGCTTGGCGTGGGGTCTGAGCAAGACAGTCACAGCAAATACGAATATGGATGACTGTTGATGCGCCTCGCGGGTGAAACGAGTAATCGGTGATGGACGTCTCCTTGGTTTGTGGATGTCCCGTTGCTTGCTTTTCCGACCGAATTCTTCAATTGCCCTGTCCCCTTTTATTGTCTTTCCTTTTTGGAATTATCCGCTCAAGATCATGCGGCTCTGGCGTTTTTGGTCTGAATATTGTTCACCTCGGTTAGCAAGATGTGAGATATAAAGAGGAACGACAAAACCCACATGCTGGGCTCATGGCCTCCAACATTCGACTTGGAAAAATTGGTTTCTCAGTAATTTTTTTTCTATTTCACAGGAAGAAGCCACAGATTGAAGGACCATCAGTAAGAAGATACCGAAGGGCATAGCATCTCGTATGGCAGCATGAGCACGTGATTCTTGCGGGCCATCGCAAGTGACCGGATTAGCCGCGGCCGGGGTGGGAGCTCGTTGGCGTTGCTAGTACTTGGTGATCATGGCTGACTTGGGGTGGTGTCTCGGTGCAGCAGGGACAAGCAACCGTGAAGGTGGCGTGCAGCTTCGATATTTTGCCGGAAAACTGGCAGAAAAACAGAAAACCGGAGCCTCACGGGAAGGTCGATGTACTGCCACAGGAACTCGACCAAAAAGGGAAGTTGTGGCTGCCCTAGGCTGGCCTGGAGTCGCACACGACAAGCAAACTCGTGGGACGATCGCTGCAAAACCAGTAGTGTGGATCGTTGGGCGAGACTGCAGAAGATCACGGCTCGACCGGGAGATGGAGGCGGCAAAGGGGAGGAACTCGGCACAGCTGGAGCTTCGACCGCTGAAGGGAACCGTGAGCGCTTCGCGGAGGTAATCGGCAGTAGGACGTGCTGCAGGCGTAAGGGAAAAAGCCAGCCTTCTCGGCTTGGACGAGCGTGCTTCCTTCTCTCTTTGTAAAATTGTCCGTCTCTTTCTCTCTAGTTGAAGCCGTCTCTCCCGAATTTTGGGGCGTGCTGGATAGCGGCCGTGTGTTCCCAAACTGTGAAGGCTCCCCTTCTATGTGTCCCCCTTGAGATATATTTATATGTGTAGATCTAGGTTTCTTACTCATATTTATTTTTAATTTTTTTATTAAAAGAAGATATTCCAATATCTTTAATAATCTGTGATAATTTCATGATAATATCCAAATCAATTCCCTCCACCTTCAAGCTTGCATTTTAATAAACCAATGTTTTCCAACTTCGCATTTTAATGCGCCATAAAGATTTTCAATGGGCTTGAACAAAATTACGTCCCAGGGGCTCAATTAAATTCATTGCCAATCAGTTAAGTTCATTGACTACTCGTCTGAGTTAAATGAACTTGCATGAGTTTAATTAATTATTAATGTGAATGCTCCAAATATCTATATGCAATTTAATCAATATTTTCATTTATGAGTCAAGGGTCAATCTCTATTTTTTTTATGCAATCAATGATTAAAGGGAAAATTCCAAATAAGGATCCGAAGTAGACCAATTTTCTCAAATAAGGACCCAAAATTAATTTTGTGTCAGATAAAGACCTAAAGTGGACCCATTGTCTCAAATAAGGACTCGAAATGGTTGAATCAATTCCAAATAGGAACCCGAGCTTTCTTTGTCAGCCAAATATTCGCTGGCTATTAAGCATGTGACATTCGGCGTATTTGGAGTTTGGGCAATTTTGTCCAAAGAAAATATAAGGAAAATTAACAAATCCTAAAATAGAAAAAAAAAAAAAAAACCCGTTCCTTGTACCCATCCTTTGCAAAGTCAAAGACCAAAGTTCTCCCCATTCCTTGTACCCATCATTTGCAAAGTCAAAGACCCAAATTCTCCGTCGGTTGAGGCATGAATTAAAAAACAAGAAGAAAACCATGCTTCTTTCTTTGTTTGCGGAGACCCAAATTCTCCGTTGGTCGAGCAAGGCGAGGAGCGACGAGAATCAAGTCACGACGACGACTGGGCAGCGATTTGGTTAAGGAACAGCGAGGGAGAAGAAAGAAGAAAACATAAACATCTAAATGAATAACCTAAACTTAATTAATTTAGAATTTTCCATTTTTTTTCCAATAACAAATTTCTGACAAAATTGCCCCTATTTTAATTGATGGAAAATGTCTGCCGGCGAGCTAAAGTCCTCAATAGAGATTAACTTGATCACTTCGGGTCCTTATTTGACACAAAATTCATTTCAGGTCTTTCTTTGAAACAATGGGTTCACTTCAGGTCCTTATTTGACACAAAGTTCAATTTGGGTCTTTATTTGAGAAAAAAGATTCACTTTGGGTCCTTATTTGAAATTTTCCCATGATTAAATGGATCATCAAAATTTAGGTATTAATAATATTTAATCAAGCTAAAGTCGAGGCTCATTGTGAAAAGGAAGGTTATATTTTTTAACAACCACTTCTAATTGGTGACTTACAAATTATAACTACCGTCCCACATGTAAATTCGGGTGAAAGTAAAAGTGGTTGATGTCATTTTTGTGATTCATCAATTAAAGGCATGGTTGCAGGAAATTCTTTCAAACTAGGGATAGAGGAAAACATTATTTTTAGGACTCAATTAATGGCTAAAATAACCGGTGTAATTACAAGTAAAAGGACTTTATTCAAATTTGTCAACTATCACGAGAGTAGAAGAAAATTGAATTTGTCATTATTACCACCAGCTATTTTATGCCCCAATTGTATTAACTCCCCAAATAAATTGGTGCCCTTTCCACAACTCTTTTACTTAAAATATTATTTAAGTCAATTGACTAAATTACTCTCTACATAGTAAATAAATCAAGCATTTATTAAGCATCTCTTTCATATAGTTAATAATCTCTCTCATGTACATACCGTGAAAACCACATTGAATAAGCAATACCATATGATTTTTTTAAAAACGAAAATTGTCCAAAAAGTCCTAAACCTGTTACACTTTTACCCATTTAATCTTAAACCTTTTTAATTTTACCAATTGAATGTATCCCGCCAATTTTACTTAGAATTCATTGACATGGATACTAACCACACCCTACGTGGCACGACTGCCGTTGACTTTGACAATTTTTAATAATATTTTATTATCTTTTCAATTTTTTTTCAATTTTTTTTTTCTTTTTCCCTTTGTCTTCCTCTTTTTGCCAATTGCCGGCTATGGTTGGGTGAGCTAACCTCACGCGGGCGAGGGTCACAATTACCCACCATAAGTAAGGCTTGGCTAGGCAAGGGTTGACCTTGCCAAACTTGGGCTTAAGTGAGGCCAACTCTCGCTGAGCCTTGCCTCACCAAATTTGGCAAGGGGAGCCCTTCTCGGGACTCACCCTTGCTTAGCTAGGTGATGGCAATCTTCACTCAGGTGATGCTAGTTCGCTTGACCATGGATGATGGCCGATCATTGGCAAAAGGAGGAAGAAGAAAGGAATTTTTTTATGAAAAAAAATATGATATTATTAAAAATTATTCACGTCAATACCAAACATATTATGTAAGATGGTTGGCAGCTATGTCAGTGAATTCCAGCCAAAATTGACTAGATAGACTTAATTGATAAAATGTTTAGAAACCAATCAGTAAAATTGAAAAGTTTAAAATTGAATTGGCAAAAGTGTAACATATTAAAGAGTTTTTAGACAATTTTCCCGTGTCCAAAAAATCCTAAAGCTATTATGTAGTGGCTAATTTAGTTCTAAACATATTTGTGTCAATTTAGTCCTAAATTTTTTTACAATATGCCAATTTAGTTTTAAATCTTTTAATTGTACCAATTTAGTTCTAATTTTTTTTACAATTTAAATTTAGCCATTCTAGCTAATTTTTGGCCGAAGATAGCTAATATAGACAATATTTTAAATAAAAAAAATCTGAATTTTTTTCATAGTATTAATTATTCCTTTTTTCCTTATTTTCTTTCCTTTTTCTTCTTTTTTACCCCTGTTGGTCATTAGTGCCTTGCAATGGCTAGCGATTGGCAACGAGCAAGACTAGTAAGGACTAACCTTCTCTGCTTTGGGCAAGGCAAGGTTGGCTCAAGATAGCCATTGCCAAGGCTTGGCAACCAGTGGAGGAAGATGGAAAGAAAAAGAAAGAAGAGAAAAAAAAATTAAAATAGAAAATTTTTAAAAAATCCTAAAATTCAATGTCAACACAGGTTGTGTCACATTTAACAGCCAATATCCACATCAGTGATTTCAAGTCAAAATTAGCTGAAATGATTAAATTAGTAAATCGTGTAAAAATTTAGGATTAAATTAGCAAATCATTAAAAAATTTATGACCAAGTTGACTTAATTAAAAGATATAAGATTAAATTGACATAATTAAAACATTTAAAATTGAATTGACGTTTAAGACCTTCTTGACAATTTCCCTGATTTTGACTCTTTCAAAATTGGATCACTGTCCTCTCTGATGTATTTGGACTCCGGCTATTTGGCTATATTTATTGTGCATAAATTCAACCAAAGTCAAACAATGAACACGAACTGAAAAATGGAACAAAAAAGAAGATCTTTGCTAGCTTTCAATGACGTGTCTTGTTCATCTTTGAATCGCCTCATTTGCACCGAATCTTGAGTATTCTTTAATCTCGCATTGTGTTATGATGTTCTTAAGATTCCAAATTCCAAAGAAGTTAAATATTGGATTTGATTTTTCACTGATGCTCAATTTGTTTCGCAAAAATGAATGTTTTTAAAAATATCTTCCTAAAAATAATTGCTTGTATAGCTTAAAATAATTATGCAATGAAAAATGTTTTTCCTTGTTGATAATAATTTATATATAAATATTTTCATAGATAATAAAATATTTTTCGTTCGTTCATTCTATCGTTTTTGAAAAAAATAATCAAATTATTCATTTTCTACCAATCAAATGGAAAATTCTTCTTTTGATGGATTTTTCCCTCTTTCAATTGAATATATAAAACTTCCTCTTGCCTACGTGTAAGTAATACACGAGGAAAATTTATAATGTAACTAAATTAGACAGCAATGGTTATATCATTTGTGGGTGTGACTAAACAACCACAAGGTAAACCAGATGTTTTCCTATAAGGGAATCGGTGAATGGAAGTTGACATTTTATTTCCTTGGATGAGAATTTGGTCTGTTGACTAGAAATAGTATGTTTTGCTAAAAATGTGGGAAGAAAAGCCCCACCCGTTTAAAAACGACTGACCAAAATATTCTTATTTTAGGTTTTATTTATTTCCTATAAAATAAATTATTTGAAAAGTATTAAATATTTTTGATGTTGAACGAAAATATTTGGAAATAAATTTTTAACAATAGAGAAAATATTTTTCATTAACTAATTATTTCAAGCATAATAGAATTTTTTTTTTAAAATCCAAATATTTCATTTTTGCAAAATAAATGGAACCGGAATTGCTCAAATTACTGCACAAGCGACTACATTCTGTATATGTGGAATCTATGTATTCTTAATAACATGCGGCGCTTTTGGCATGACACATTGTGATTAGGATTCATTGCCTTGTCTTTAAAGAAATATTAAAAGGTTTTAGTTCAATCGCTTTATCAACTAAATTAGATTACAAAAATTAATTGACTACATTGATGTGTTTTACCAATACCATAGTGTTGGTTAAGTAAATCAATTGATCACATTCTTCCAAATATTATCACCCGCACTCATGTATAAAAGTCATTAATATATACAATTACTATGAAAACTTTCATTCCCAAAAAAATTGTGTAATCTGTTCCTAATATTTTGCACATTTATTTGGTATCTTTTTGGGGGCAAAATCAATCATTTACATTGAAATTCTATAATTATAGGGTTGTAAGTACCTTGTGCTCGATTCAGTGGACCCCACTAAAAGTTTATCCTAGCTCCGATATTGGCCACGGGTATACAAGAGGGGGAAAGATAAAAAATGTTTTAAATATGTGGTTTGATAAAAAGAAAATGTCCGAAATTAGTCTAGAAAACAAATTTAATGGTAATAACTTCTTAGGTGATAGGGAGTCAAGTATAAAAATTAGGAAATTGAGATATTAGAACAATTAGTTAACCGTGCATGGGCGTCAATATTGAAACCAAAACTCGAAAATGCATGCCTTTCTAGAATTTCCATCAAATAGATCATACCGTAGTTAAATCATCATGATGTTAAATTTAATGCTTGCAATTTATTTGTCACTTTAATCGTTATTCCGTCTATTTAATAATTGCATTTGTCAAGCCTCCTCCATTTCTAGGTACCCTTCTAGGATGCAATCAATGAGATTGTGTTCAACAATTGTGGTCTCTCTAATGGTAAGGCAGCCAGATGATCTAGGACCATAATGTTTTAACACAATACATGAATCAGGTTTGGTACGTGGGAATCATGTTTTTCAATGATTTTTGAAAATTCATTTTCAAGGATGTGAAAAGATAAGATGAGGTGGAGACGTTCAGTTTGAGGTATGGGGTTCGACCGTAAGCAAAGTAAAACTCAGAGAGAGAGAAGAGTTAGAGTCGAACAAAAAAAAGGGGATAATTCGGTGCATTTTTGAAAAAATGTGCTATAGTGCCTAGTGAATACTGACATGTAAAAACTAATCCAAAAAAATGTTCGATACTTTGGATACATGACTATGCTAGGTCATCATGCATGTCAATGCCACGTCATCATGCATCTTTCTACCATCCTGTCGCCACGTCATTGCGCATATAGTCTTCTTAATTCATTAAGCATCATTACACCACCTTACCTGTTATCTTTGTCACATCATCATGCATGCCAATTCCAAGCCATCATGCTTGTCTATGTTGCATCATCATCTTTATGTGACATCATGATGCGTGCAACCACGTTACCTTACACATAAATGGCAAATGCCATGTGGTCATGTACGTTTGCCATGTAACCTTTGTTATTTTTGCCCCCATCATCTTGCACGTTGCCATGTAATCACATTTACACCTCGTCATCGTACACATAAAACATTTTGCGATTATCTTGCATTCACTCTACATGCAATTTTAGCCGAGTGATCTTGGATAATGCCATCTTGTCTTATATGTTAACTTAGCCACGTCATCTTACATATAAATGCCAAGTCATGTATGTAGAAAATTATTCACATAAACAACTTATTAATTAAGAAGAATCGAATCCATATATGACTGTAAAATACCGAAATCAATAAGCACAACGGAATTAAAGCTTACCTGTTTGAGCCATTGCTTCACTTGAAGAAAAATAAATCACTCTGATACCAAAGATCTATTGGAATGCTAGATCTTCCTATTTATGACATATTTCAGTATAGCAGCTTTTGATGGGATTCAAGCAATTGATAGGTATAATCTACTATTTTATAGGCTAGAGAGGGGACCTACCAAACCCTAATCAACAGCGTGTCAACTGGGTCATTCCTATTATGGGCTTCAGTTAAACACAATTGCCTACATTTTGCTGCTCAACTAGACCCGTTATTAATATATACCAAAACTCAATTCAATAAAATCACTCTAGGGTTTAACAAATATTGAAATATCAATTAACCCGATTATTTAAAATAAAAATAATTAATTAATTAATGTAAGCCCATATTATAGGAAATTTCCAATATTCTCTCACTTGGGCTACATTAATTAACTTATTTTTATTTTGAAAAACATTTTATATTGAAAACGACATTATCGAGTTAATAACTGAAAATTTTGTTTTATGTGGCCACAACTTTAAAAAATAATATTCTAATAATGGCATCTCAAAACCAATCCAACCCTATATAACCTTAGTATAGAACTATGAAAATCAATGTGTTAAGAAAATACCACAACATGTGACCTTCCATAATCACATATAACAAGCATTATATTTTCATGGATCATGGGTCTAGGAGTGTAGTAAGAAATAGTGTTAACATGTGATCAAAATATACATTATTTCTTATCGGTCATCAATGCGATTTCTCAACGACATGGAACTGCATTACTTTAATTTTTAAACAACATGAAATCACAAAACTATGTCACAATCTAATATGAGATCTCATAATCAGTGACATCCAATCATCTTTAAACTAAAATTTGTTTAAAAATATTATTTTATACTTCCGTTTCTCAATCAATAGGAGAAATGATAATAATAGAATTAATAATAATGATCAGTGAAAATAAATGCTTTAATAGACATCATGAAAGTATTATCAGTTTACATATAACTATAATATACAAAAATACAAATTATATATCTCTCACTAACAAAAGAAATCAAAAGAATCTAAAACACTCATATTCTTCACACGTTCTTTACACAAAATGAGTCGTAAGCTTTTTGTTAGAAGATCAACTAACATGGACTCAGTTTTGATATTCTCAATCATAATGTCTACATTTTTTACCAAGTCTTTAATAGTATAATATTTGATCTAGTTAACATTTCAACTGTGGCATTGTTGTTATTTATAACGAATGTAACTATTGGTCACACATAATGCAATAAGATCAATTATGGGCAATAAGCAATTCAACAAAAATAATTAGTACATTATAAACTCCTATTTGGGCAGAGTGTACAATGCACTTTTATTTTCCACAAGATAAAGTTTATAAAGCAACAACAAGGAGAGTTACATATAATTGTCAGTGATCCATCTCCTTTGGATAGACAAATCTTTTAAATCATACATCTCCATAGTATTAATATTGAGGGAAATTACATATAATTTTCAAAACATCTATCCCCTTTGGGCAGATAAATATTTTTCAATTATACATCCCCATCTTTGGGAATTAATCTTCATGCCATTTTCCAAATTAATATACACAATAACCTTCTTTGGGCGAATTATTGTATATATTAATTTTGTTTTCTAACAGATAAAAAAGAAAATAATAGAAAAATATTCAAATTGTATTTTTTGCTTCGAACCGCGAAAGATATACTCTGGAGTTTTCTATTCATCTGAAGTAAAAGGAAATATAATAAAAAAGACAATAAAAGAAAATGAAAGAATACAAAAGAATAAGGTAATAAAATATGAAATATAGAATAGTAGAGTAGTTTAATACAATAGAAATGAATACATTGATTTTCTCAATTCATGAACAAGATCCAAGAATAAGATTAGTTGATCGACCAAGAGGAGGAAGTATGTGGATCAACTGATATCGGGAGAAAGGTTCCCTTTCTCCTTGAAAAATTCTTTCAAAAAAATTATCTATCTGATTGATGATTCATATCAATAGGAAACTCCAAAAATTTATGCCCAAAATTCATTAAACAATATGAAACACTTTACAACATGTGCTTCCCAAAATCATATTACATTTATCAAACAACAATTTTTGCCACAATTTTTTTAAAAGTATTTTTAAAATATTTTAATATTTTTTTAATATTTCGGACTCCCGTGGGGCCCATGACCCACGAGTTGCGGGGCCTAAGACCAATTTGTCTCCTCGTGTGGGCTTGACATATGGATTCTAGGCCACAAGCCCGCGTGACCAACGGGCCTAGGCTCATGCCTAGAAAAAAAGAAATATTAAGGTTTTGGGCTACGCCCAGAACTTGAAACATTAAAAGGAAAGATGGGCTTACGCTCATCCATTAGCCCGGCCCGACTGGAGGTCTTCTTCAACCTCCAGCCGAGTCCCGAATTTCCTGCAAACCGTGTCGCACGACCCGGTTTCGATCCGAAGCTCCAAAAAACACATAGAATAATTGATTTTTGATGAAATTTCTCCATGGTTGTTGCATATAACATCAATATAATTTATGAGAATGAATTAAACGAAGAAAAAACGAGTAAATCTCCACATATAAGCTTTAAAATTTCGGATCCAAGCCTCGCATGGCCGAAACTCGGTTTCCTTAAATTTAAGCCCTAAAAACTTACTTTAATACAAAAAAAGGATGCTAATATATATATATAACAATACCCATGCAACGATTTACAACGAACATAAATCAATTGCAAGTAATTTGAAAATTTTAGAACTTTTTCATGTATAAACCCTAGAATTTCAAATTTAAAAATCTCACTTAATTCTCAACAAAATTATACAAATTATATATGGTTGGAAATATCTCGACATGTAGAACAAAAGCCCTATGGTTTCGGGATCAATCGAGCAAAACATCCACATGGAAAAATAATGCCCATATTCGGCTCAAAGAGAAAAATTTCGAATTTTGTTCATAAGAAAAATTTGGGTTCTACAATCATATATGACTTGCTCTGATACCACATGTAGAAAATTATTCACATAAACAACTTATTAATCAAGAAGAATCAAATCCATATATGACTCTAAAATCGAGATCAATAAGCACAGCGGGATTAAAGCGTGCCTGTTTGAGCAAGCCATTACTTCACTTGAAGAAAAATATATCACTTTGATTATCAGAGATTTATCAGAATGTCAATCTTCCTCTTTATCCTCTTTATGACCTATTTCAGTATAGCAGCTTTCGATGGGATTCAAAGGTATAACCTATTCTTTTATAGGCTAAAAAGGGGACCTAGCAAACCTTAATCAACAGAGTGTCAACTAGGCTCTTCCCATTACGGGCTTCAGTTAAACACAATTACCTACACTTTGTTGCTCAACTAGACCCGTTATTAATAGATGCCAAAACCCAATTCAATAAGATCACTTTAGGGTTTAACAAATATTAGAATATCAGTTAACTCAATTATTTAAAATAGAAATTAATTAATTAATGTAAGCCCATGTTATAGGAAATTTCCAACAATGTATGCTCTGCCACATCATCTTGCAGGTTCACCTTCATTCGACGGAGGTTCAATTTCAAAAATATTAAGCCAAACGGATGAGCCCTCAAGGGAAGATATTTGGTAAATTTAGCAATTGTTGCTTCAATACTCAAACCAATCAACAAAAGCATCGGTAACTCTAGGAGCCTCATAGAAGGTGGTAAGGTCGAATGGGCTCAAAATAGTGCTAACTAGCTTATTGTGACAAACGGTAGCAGCTTCTCCTTAAAGATAAGTGTGAAAAAGGAAATTCGATTGAGGAGATCACCAGCGTAAGAAGTTAAGGCCAAATTAGCGAGCGCAAAACTTAGGGTGATAAAACTTGAATCCAGTATAGAATTTTCCTCTATTTAAGAAATGTAAGCCCACGTCCACTGACGTCAAGACACTTTTCCAGAGTATGTCGATGCCGATAATGTCAAAAGCAGATTGTTTTCTATATCGTCGGTGCCGATTGAACAAAAGTTGAAGTCCGTCAGAGATAGTAAGTGAAAAAACACTCAATAGGGAGAAACCAACAAGAGTAGGTTTGAGTGGGTGACAATACTTCCAAAGCACAAACTTGGCCTTTATGAAATAAGAACTAACTTCGGACTAGCCAGGTGGAGGAGTCCATTCATTAGAAAAAAAAAAAGGCTAAGAAAATACAGCCATGTCCATCCACAAAGGACCAAAGAAGGGATTAGGATGCCAACTAAAGGGGGAAGTTTGCACATAAGCAAGGCCCTATGAAGCATTGCAAAAGCTATTTCTACCTAGACCGATATTAAGACCTTGAGATAGGGCACACGTTATATCAATGAATTCTTTAGAGGCAATCGAAGAAGGATGGCAAAAGACATATTGTGAGAGCCAATAAAGAAAGGAAGCAGAATGTTCCTTGGAAGTATTTCCCCATTAGATTTAGCGAATATGCCAAGATAAACCTCATAGGGAAGGTCAAGAGAAGCTAAGTTGTGAAAGTTTGGGCAAAGATTGACATTGAGTTCGGAAGGTTCCCAAAAGGGCAAGGACCAGTAAGAGCCCACACATCCAGTAAGTAACATGAAGAAAAAAACAATGAGATGAAGGAGATCAGAAACAACAAAGACTGTAGATGAAAGTGAAGGCAACGAAACTCTGAATTTATCGCTTAAGTCTACTTGAAGGCAATGAAACTCTGAATTTGTCACCTTATAATATGAGCTAAGGCAACAAACTGAAGAATTTGTCGTCCTTGATTAATCCTAACGTGACAAACTCAACAATATGCTGCTGGGTAACCTAAGGCTTGGGGCAAAAATTCTGTCGCCTTAGGGTATTTATCTAGTAGGAATTAGAAATTTACCAGCACTTTCAGAGATGTTCCAACTATCAAAGTTGTTCCAGATTTGTTTTTTCTTTTGTTGACTGGACTGTAGACTCGTCCTCGACTGATATATATAATGTGCACTATAACGTTAGAGTTGAAAGATAGGTTTAGATACAGGCATATGCGTCACCTCTTCTTCTAAATGACCTTGTCAATCGAAAGTCTCTCAGCGGGTTAGGGCGCCCGCATTTTGGTGATGAAGGAGATAAAAATAAAGAACGCGAGGAGCAAGTCGTAGCCCCGTTATTGGGTTAACAACATTGAGAAACTAATTTGTGTAATTCTTTTTTCTTTTTCTTTTCTTTTTTTTTAAGTTCACGCTAAAAGGTCAACTCCATTGATTCATTCATTTAGGACTTGACAAACATGTGGGCGAATAAATAATAAAAACCATAATCTACAATACTCAAAAACCAGATGCACATGACATCTTCTGATTTGGGACAACATAGCATGATTATAATGTGTGACAAGGATAGAGTCGTATTGAGCCAAGTTAGTTGAGTAATGTCGACTGGGAACATACTCAAAATAGTTTCATGATTTATTAATTAATTTATCTATATCTTGTGTTTAGGAATCTAATTCTGTTAAATGTAGGCATATAAAAGATGGTTCCACACATCCGACAGTCCGGGAAGGCACCATTGGAAGCACTTTGCATAGGTGGTGGGGTTTGCGATTTGATATCAAATGAGGTTTTTGTTTACTCTTTGTATGTGGACAAGTGATGTTGAGCACGTTAACGTTGAGGCCTCTTTTCCAGATGCTTGTCGATCGCCTTCTTGAGCACGCACATCATCTTGCAATTCGACCAGCTTCCCCTATAGCCTTCTTCGATGATTGGTTCTGTGACCCGCAATCCCACTCCAATTCTCGGCTTTGCAGAAAAAAGAAAAAAAATAACGAGCTGGTAAGTTCGGAAGATAACCTTTGAACCATGCTCCTAAAATTTGGGCAAGAGGTGTGACTACAATGACTGAGTTAAATAATTGGTATTAGAGGAATAATTCAACATGAGAGAACTGTAGTGTCTTACATTTTTGTTAACCTAGATTTTCAAGTTAATATTGACGTGTGTTTCTAGTTACTTGAGAGAAGTCTACCTTTAATGAGTTGCAGACATGCCAATGGAGAACACCTCGGTCTTCAATCTGCTTATGCGAGGAAAAATTACCAAAAAATCATAAACTTATTGCACTTTTACAAATTCAGTCATAAATCCCTTAATTTTATCAATTAAGTTGTAAATTTTTACAATTTGTTAATTGAATTCACTATTCTAAGATAATATATCGATAAAGATATGTATAATAGGAGACATACAACGTACATGCATCGTATGTGCAATATACATGCAATCTTAACAGATACGGATAATCAACAAAATCATCAAAATACGTCTAATAAAGAAACTTATCCTAATGGATGTAGCCAACTTAATCGGGTAATGTCAACTAGAGCTTATTCAAAATAGTTTCATGATCTGTCAATTAATTTATCTAATTCTTATGTGTGGGAGTCTAATTATGTAAAATGTAGGCATACAAGAGCTTGTTCCACACATCACGCAATCCGGGAAGCCACCAGCAGAAGCAATTTGCAAAGGTGATGAGGTTTGCAATTTAAAGTTAAGTGAGGTTTTTGGTTTGCTCTTCGTACATGGATGAGTGCGTGTCCTTATGATATTTTGAGAGTTGCGTAATGTTGAGCACATGAAGGTCAAGGCCTCTTTTCCGAAGCTTGTGGATCGCCTACTGGAGCATGTGCATCAACTCATGATTCGACCCGCTTCCCCTGTACCCTTCTTTGGTGATCGGTTATGTTTCTTCGAAGCAGTTGTGACCTGCAATCCCACCTCAATTCTCGGCTCTGCAGCAAAAAGATGAAAAATAGTGAGCTAGTAAGTTCGCAAGATAACACTTGAATTATGCTAAATGAAAATCATATAATTGGGCAACAAGTATGATTACTGTGACTGAATTAAGTAATTGGTATTAGACAAAAGATTCAACGCGAGGGAACTTTAGTATCTTACACTTTAGCTAGCCTAGATTTTCAAGTTAATATTGACGGGCGTTTCTAGTTTTATGAGTGAAATCTACCTTTCATGAGTTGCAAACATGCCAATGGAGAACACCTAAGAATTTATGTCACATCTCGATTTTCCAATTCTATTTTCAATAAATTGAGACGGACATTTTGTTGACATGCATATAGTTCCTTTCCTTAAATCAGCCACTCATGTGAAAATTAGTTTATCAGGTGAAGCCGTTAAAAGATTCTAATGCATTAGATTCGAGAATTTAACCAGGAAGCGACCTTTCGACCGAGCTAATCTGCAAGGGTCATTACGGTACAAATAAAAATCGATTAGAGACCAGACATAGGTCGACTTGATAGAGGCATGTGATCGAGTGTGGATGATTCCACCAGATCGCACAATTCTTGTCGATCGGTACTAGACCGACTTTTCTATCGATTGGGTATCCTATGTCCGTATTTGAAATCTTGAGATTATCCCGACAACCGAAAGTCGCCAATGTGTCAAAGATGTATATCGTGGCTTGAATTGATCAACCATAGGTTAAATGCATGGAGATTTCTAAAAGCTACCCGGTAGATCAGGACGCGCTAGCATTATGCCGAAGTGAAATTGAGATCGAATTCAAAAATTGAAAGTCATGGTGTGTCACAAATTATTTTAGGATCATTGACTCATTTCGGAAGATTTTTCATGTAATTAGAATTTTTCAGCAATTAAATCAGAGAATGGCTAATTTGGCTCAAGAAATTAGTAGGGCTGCCCTTGGTTGTGCTTTTGGGACTGAAGTTGGTTATATGGACAAGTGAGGGTGTGAATTAAAGTGTGGTGACATTGGATTAATTTCTAGACTTTAATTGGAAGATAATTGATTTGGAATTGAAGGAATTGTTGTATAAGATTTCATGCCCCAGCGGAAAATGAAATTGAACCTATTGGAATAAGGTTGTGGGAGGTTGGAGTTAGTGGATTGTGACATCACAAGTGATGTCATGGGGTGCGGCAAGATTGGCTAGGGTGGTGACACATGGAGGGTGGAGATTGAATCCTAAAAAGGTTGGATGTCACTTCCCCCCATCTCCATCATCTTCAACCTCTAGCTCTTGGGTGGGATTTCAAAATTGAAGAGAGAGGGAACCGGTTGCAGCAAGCTTCGTCTGCCCCCTTCGCCGCTCGACGTCGCCGTTCGCGCGTAGCCTCGCGCGCTTGCCAATCCGCACGTCGCCTCCGCCCGAGCCTCCATTCCGTCCAAGCCATCCCGGTAGTTGCTCGCCGTCGCCGGAGCCTCCATCGCCGCTGTTCGTCGCCGCCAGTTACCATCCCGAGCCGTAGCTGCTTCCATCGGTCTTTCTCTGTCCAAGCAGCCACCAGCGTGCCTCCGTTTCAGCCATGAGCAGCAACCTTTAGCCAACAAGATCCGGATCTTCGAGGAGCGTTTCTGGGCTCTTCCCGGCCTCCTTTGGTGTTGCTCCGTGTAGATTTGTTGTCGGCCTCGTCGTGCTCTTCACTGGGGACTCGTCGGAAAGCGATTTCGATGAGTTTAGCTCACTAAATCTTGATTAGAGGGTTAATGATGCCTTAAGTGTGTTTAGCTTAGGTTGATTGAGATGAGATGATTAGATTAGTTTATTTAGTTGTGGATTAGATTAAGGTATTTAATTAAGTTAAAGTATGTTTAGTTTAAAGTTAAGTAGGTTTATTTTAATATAAGCCTTGATGTGACTTAAAAGAATTTATTTCCTATTTAAATAAATTTTTCGAAATTATTGGATTATTTAATAATATATTATATTTCGAAAATTATTAAAATATTATTATTAAAAAATCGAAAAAATTATTTTTGACCTCAATTTCTCAGAATTTCGTGTTGATCATTGCAATATATTTAAAATTTAAATTTGATAGGTGGTTAATACAAATTGAGTGTTGATTATGAAAAATATGGATTTTATTTAGAAAATCCCCAGTGTCGGGTTTGGCACCGAAATTGGATTTTTAAGGATTGATATTGTAATTGGAGTATATTGAGTGATATACAAAGTGTCTTGGGTTGAGTATGAATTGTTGTATGATAATTAAGAGAAATTGTTTTGAGCTATTAAGTTGGATTTGCCCCTATATGGGATGTTCCATACAACGGATGTGGGTCGCAGTTGATTCTGGGCCCATGTTCCTTCGGAAATGCCGTCGACGTACTGACGAAGCCGTACTCCAAGGTGGGGGAGGTAATGCCTGACTATATGTCAGTAGATAGCCAAACTGCGAGTAGGCTATGCCATTGTTTGGTAGTAAATAATAATTGGAACGCTTGCTGTGATTGTGAATTATGTGAAATTGATTGTGTCCCAATGGTTTAAATTCTTATTACTACCTGTGATTGAGTGATATGAACTGTATTAACCCGCAGAAAGGAAATAAGACGAGGTAAGTCTTATGTGCTGTGTGGTTAGACCACTCTTTGGCGTATTTTCTTTATAATAGGGGTTTAGGAGAGGTGAACTTGCTGAGACAATGTCTCACCCCGTTGTGGGAAAATATTACAAGGCCGTAGATGGCAAGACCTCCGGAGAAAAATGGCGTCCTAGTGCACATTGTCGAGCAGGTGCACAGTTTTCCTAACCTTGGTAGTCATTGGGTCTACGAGCTAATCAAGACCACTGTTTGGATTCAGGAGATTGTGGATGTCAGGGTGTCACATAGGTTTAAGGCATGGTTTCGTTTTGGAGCCAATGGCTTTAGGATTAGTCCGCTTGATAGTTTTGATATTCCACATGCTATGGTGGATGCCATTTTGGGTGAAGGTGTAACTGACCTTCCTGATGGTGGAGTAGACAACCCATCGTCTTCGGACTCAGTGCAGTCAGACGTGGAAGATGTGGGATCGACAAACAAGTCCGACTAGTAGTCATAGGACTGTTCCTCTTTTTGGTGGATCAATCCCTGATGTGCAGACTGACCATTTTTTATGCACATAGTTTTTGACCCATTTTTGGATGTATGTAAACTATAGAATGATTATATATGAAAGTATGCCGATTTGTTTTTGAATTGATTTTTTCTGCTGTCCTATCCTGTAAGTTTTGTCAGGGGTTTCTTAGTACGTTCCGCATACGCATAATAAATGAATGGGGTCGGCGACACTACCTGGGAATGTCGCATTTACATGACCATGGCGGGTTGTTCACGTGTCTTGGGGTTTGGGGCGTGACAACCCTGTTTAAGACACATGAACAACCCGCCATAGTCATGTAAATACGATATTCCCAGGTAATATCGCCGACCCCATTCATTTATTACGCGCATGCGAAACATACTAAGAAACCCCTAACAAAACTTACGGGATAGGACAACATGAAAAATCAATTCAAAAACAAATCGGCATACTTTCATATATAATCATTTCAAAGTTTACATACATCCAAAAATGGGTCAGAGACTATGTGCATTAAAAAGGGTCAGTCTGCACAACAGGGATCGGTCCACCAAAAAAAGAAACAGTTCTATGACTACTAGTCGAACTCGTTTGTCGATCTCACATCTTCAACATCTGACTACATTGAGTCCGGAGATGATGGGTTGTCCACTCCACCATTAGGAAGGTCAGTTACACATTCATCCAAAATGGCATCCACCACAGCATGTGAAACATCAAAACTATCAAGCGGACCAATCCTAAAGCCATTGGCCCCAAAACAAAACCATGCCTTAAACCTATGTGACACCCTGACATCCACGGTCTCTTGAATCCAGACAGTAGTTCTGATCAATTCGTAGACCTAATGACTCCCAGGGTCAGGAAAACTGTGCACCTGCTTGACAATGTGCGCCGGGATGCGATTTTTCTCCGGAGGTCCTGCCATCTATGGCCCTGTAATATTTTCCCACAATGGGGTGAGACATTGTCTCCGTAAGTTCATCTCTCATAAACTCCTATTAGAAAGAAAATACGCCCAAGAGTAGTCTAGCCACATAGCACAAAAGACTTACCTCGTCTTATTTCCTTCCCGCATGTTAGTACAGTTCATATTACTCAATCACAGGTAGTAATAAGAACTTAAACCATCGGGACACGATCAATTTCACATAATTCACAATCACAGCAAGCGTTCCAATTATTATTCACTACCACACAATGGCATAATCTACTCGCAGTTCGGTTATCTACTGACATATAGTCAGGCATTGCCTCCCCACCTTGGAGCGCAGCTTTGTCAGTATGTTGACGGCGTTCCTGAAGGAGCATGGGCCCAAAATCAACTGCGACTCGCATCCGTTGTATGGGGCATCCCCTATAGGGGCAAATTTAGCTCAATAGATCAAGACAATTCATCTTAATTATCATACAACAATTCATACTCAACCCAAGGCACTTTGCATATCACTCAATATACTTTGATCACAATATCAATCCTTAAAAATCCAATTTCAATGCCAAACCCGACATTGGGGATTTTCTAAATAAAATCCATATTTTTCACAATCAACTCAATTTGTATTAACCATCTATCAAATTTAAATTCTAAATACACAGCAGTGATCAACACGAGATTCTAAGTAATTGAGGTCAAAAATAATTTTTTCGATTTTTTTAATAATAATATATTAATAATTTTCGGAATATAATATATTATTAAATAATCCAATAATTTCGAAATATTTATTTAAATCAGAAATAAATTCCTTTAAGTCACATCAAGGCTTATATTAAAATAAACCTACTTAACTTTAAACTAAACATACTTTAACTTAATTAAATACCTTAATCTAATCCACAACTAAATAAACTAATCTAATCACCTAATCTCAATCAACCTAAGCTAAACATACTTATGGCATCATTAACCCTCTAATCAAAATTTAGTGAGCTAAATTCACCGGAATCGCTTTCCAACGAGTCCCCGGTGAAGAGCACAACGAGGCCGACGACAAATCTACACGGAGCAAAACCAAAGGAGGCCGGGAAGAGCTTGGAAACGCTCCTCGAAGATCCGGATCTTGCTGGCCGAAGGTTGCTGCTCACGGCTGAAACGGAGGCGCGCCGACGGTTGCTTGGACAGAGAAGGACCGATGGAAGCAGCTAAGGCTCGGGATGGCAATTGGCGGCGACGAATGGCGGCGATGGAGGCTCCGGCGACGACGAGCAGCTGCTGGGACAGCTTGGACGACGGAATGGAGGCTCGGGCGGAGGCAACGTGCGGACTGGCGGGCTAGTCGGTGAGTGGGCACGCGAGGCTGTGCGTGAACGGCGACGACGGCGATGACACCGGTGACGAACGGCAACGTCGAGCGGCAAAGGGGCGCACGAAGGGGGTGCACGAAGCTTGCTGCAACCGGTTCCCTCTCTCTCCAATTTCGAAATCCCCCTAAGAGCTAGAGGTTGAAGATGATGGAGATAGGGGGAAGTGACATCCCACCTTTTTGGGATTCAATCTCCACCTTCCATGTGTCACCACCCTAGCCAATCTTCCCCCACCCCATGCCATCACTTGTGATGTCACAATCCACTAACTCCAACCTCCCACAACCTTATTCTAATAGGTTCAATTTCATTTTCCGCTGGGACATGAAATCTTATACAACAATTCATTCAATTCCAAATCTATTCTTTTCCAATTGAGTCTAATTAAAGTCCATAAATTAATCCAATGTCACCATACTTTAATTCACACCTTCACTTGTCCATAGAACCAACTTCAGTACCAAAAGCACAACCAAAGGCGGCCCTACTAATTTCTCGAGCCAAATTAGCTATTCTCTGATTTAATTGCTGAAAAATTCTGATTACATGAAAAATTTTCCGAAATGAATCAATGATCCTAAAATGATTTGTGACACACCATGACTTCTAATTTTTGAATTTGATTTCAATTTCACGATTAATTTCACTTTGGCATGATACTAGCGCGCCTAATCTACCGGGCAGCTTTTAGAAATTTTCATGCATTTGACCTATAATTGATCAATTCAAGCCACGATGTACATCTTTGACACATTGACGACTTTCGGTTGTCGGGGTAATCTCAAGGTTTCAAATACGGACACATGGTACCCAATCGACAGAAAAGTCGGTCTAGTGCCAATCAACAAGAATTGTGCGATCTGATGGAATCACCCACACTCGATCACATGCCTCTATCGAGTCGACCTATCTCCAGTCTTTAATCGATTTTTATTTGTGCCGTAATGACTCTTGTAAATTAGCTCGGTCGAAAGGTCGCTTCCTGGTCAAATTCTCGAGTCTGATGCATTAGAATCTCTTAACAGCTTCACCTGATAAACTAATTTTCACATGAGTGGTCGACTCAAGAAAATGAACTATATGCATGCCAACAAAATGCCCGTCTCAATTTATTGAAAATAGAATTGAAAAATTGGAATGTCACAATTTATACAAAAAAAAGAAAAAAACTATTCAAAAAGTCTCAAATTTATAGTACTTTTACCAATATAGTCCTAAATTTTTTTAATTTTATTAATTGAGTTATAAATATTTTCATGTTTCGCCAATTGACTTCATTATTCTAATATAATATATTGATCAAGATATGCACAATTAAAAGGAAATATGCATGCGATATACATGCAATTTCAAGAGATTCAGATAATCAACAAAATCATCAAAATATTTCTAATAAAAAAATTTGTCCTCGAGAAATCCTTAACAAATACTTCTGCCCAAGTTTCCCGCAAGCCATTTGGCCCAAAATGTACTCAGCTGTCGGAGGTTGGGGGGCACATGTTGTCGAGGACCCACCTTCCTAAGAACATGTAGCACTGCGACGACGTTGTCAACGATAGTGCCATGTCGTTCGAGAGTAGCGACTCTCTTTTCCTAATGAGATTAATGTTGTCAAATCCTCTCGCCCAAGTATTAAAAAAAAAAAACACTCTCCTTAATATTAAATCAAACTGAAGTTAAGGCTCATTGTGAAAAAGAAGGTTATATTTTTTACCAACCACTTCTAATTGGTGGCTTACAATTTATAAACACCTTACCACATGTAAACTTGGTGAAAGTAAAAGTGGTTGATGTCATTTTCAAAATTCATCACTTAAAAGGCATGATTGCGGGAAATTTTTTGAAGCTAGGGACAGGGGAAAACATTACTTTGAGGACTCAACCAATGGCTAAATAACCAGTGTAAATACAAGAAAAAAGGATTTTATTCAAATTTGTTAACTATCATGAAAGTACTGGAAATATCAATTTGTTAATTTGTTATTATTGTTGTCGACTGCAATTACCACCACTTTTTTATATTGAAGCTCAAATAGGAAGATCAAGTACTTTGAATTTTCATTTGAAATTGATTGTAGAAGAAAAGGCTATTCTCCAAAATTTGGTTTGCAATTGGTGAGAAGCTCCTGTTTTTTTGGTTGAAAGAAAATTGTATTCATTACTTAAAAAGATATAGAAGTTCATAATCTTTATGACATAGCAAATTGAAACAAGCATGAATACTGAAAAATAAAGCCAAATCTAGAACACTAGGAGGATTGATGGAGCAACTACAAAGTTAAGCATAAACTCATTCTGCATGAATAGATCTGTCAAATAAAATCGACAGATGATCATAAAATCTTGTGTCTTTGTCAATGATAAGCGTACGCTAAAAATTCATTCTTCAATAAGTATGACGTTGCCAGTTGGTGGTGTATGCTTAGGTTTGGCTTCCTCTACACCATCATCGTAGAGCTCTATGATAAGCGTCAGGGAAAATGAAAACAAAACCTGTAACAAGTATGTTATTCCACATGCACGGCCCTCCCTCGACCTTAGAATATGGATTGCTTGTTAGCCACCAAATTCTTATTCATTTTTGGCTCATATTATAGAAAATTTTAGAGTAGCAGAATTCTGATACGCAGGTTCCACATTATGGTAAGTGCAAAGCATACTACCAGGATTGATTAGAACATTTCTGATTTTAAAGTACCATACCAGGCAAAAAGGAAGAGGGGAGAGAGGTTTTAGGAATTCACGGCAAGCCACGCAATATTATTTTTGGAATAAAACAACACGCTAGAGATTTACAGACTTTGTTTGGCTAACACAAGCCACTTATTTGCGCATGCTAGTGTGGAGGGGCAAATCTTTGTAATTCAACAAGATGCCAAAACTCCGTGATCATTGTTGAGACTGAAGGTAGAGAACCTGTACACGAACAAAGCAGAGAGTCATTGACTCCCCAAAAGCATATTTATTAAACTCCAAAATCTAAGTCGAGAGATGATGGCACCCAAATCTAGAATTTTGAACGAGAGTGTTCAAACTCTCAAATCGAGAATAGAAGACGAGAACTCCCAAATCTAAATTGGGAGGAAGAAAATAAGTAAGAAAAGAACAATAAAACACAAACAAAATCAATGAAGAGAGGGGAGGATGAGACTAGCTCAAACCCTCCCCATGGCTAAAGGTTGAAGAAGACAATGGAAAAAGAGAGGAGAAAAAAAAATGACTTTTCGGCTCCCTCTGAAGTTAAGAAGCCTCATAGGGGTTTTTGTTTCGATTGAAGGCTGTGGGATGAACAATTTTTCATTTTTTTTTTTTTTTGGGTCAATCAATCCTAAACATCTATCATGTCCTAAATATTTCAAAAGATCTAATTATAACATTGGAACCTCTGATTCATGTGTACAAGTGCAAAACAAATTAAGTAAAAAACATGTATCTCAGTCTAACATATGCCCGAGAAGTTATAGGCTATGTATTAGAGAAAAGTGCCATAACGACGCTCGATTTGATATCAAACCATATGTTTGTTGCTTTGCATATCAGTTCAGTGAAAGACTAGACTCTGCCAACGAGGTAAAGGATGTAGATCGTTTAAGAACTTCTGCACAATGCTTCATATAATGTTTGCCGAAAACCTTCAGCAAGAAAGGCAGTACTGATTCTACAAACAGTGGCCGCGATGACGTGTCCGAGGTCATCACACGTGTCGAAACTCCATAGCTCCATGACAAAAACTCCCTCCTCCATCTTCGCACACACGTCCACCTTCCAACCCTCTCTCGCCACCGTCTGCTTCTCAAGGGCAAGCATTATCCAGAACCGAAAGCAAAAGGATCAAACTCGAAACAGGGCTCGCTACTAAAAGCCAAATGGTCTCTGAACAAATGCACCGAAGAGACCACATCAACAGCGACGACGTGGAGAGAGACTTAGTCCCTAAGATGGCCAGCCACTACGAAGCCCTCGCCGAGAAGGCCAAGGAACCCGCCATCACCATCGTCGGCGGCAGAGACGCTCCGATCGAAACGACCAGCACCAAAATAGAGCACGACGGCCCTTCCAAGATGGCGGAGAAGCCGGACGAAACGGCCCAGAGAGGTGGCGGTGGCGGTGAAAAGGGAGGGAAAGTGAAGGAGAAGGTGGTGCAAGGCGCGAGTGGGACGACCCAGTACTTGGCAGAGAAGAGCAAGGAGGGCTATGAGGCAGTGAAGGAAACGGCCGCGAAGGCCAAGGACCATACGGTGGAGGCAGGGCAGAAGGCGGCAGAGATGGCCGCAAAGCCTTTGGTGGCCGCTAAGGATGCTGCGGTGGCGGTAGGCAATAGAGCGAAGGAGGCGACGGCTGCGAAGACGGAGCAGATGGAGCGAGAACGGCAGGTATATGGAATGATAGGTGTATAGGTGTTGAATGATTTAAGAGCTGCCTCTCTCTTCAAGCACACGCGACCTTTTCTTTCCGTCAATCAAATCGCATTAGACTCTAGGTTCTACTGGACTGTTGTTTTCGCTCCATTACGCCGCAGTTGATGCAGATGAATTCTATAAATCCGTGACCGACCCAAGTAACTGACACCTTGTCCATTTTGAATATGTTATAGTGAACTTCGATTATTGTTCATGTTTTTAAATGACTTCAGACATGTTTAGAGAAGTAGAAGCGTGGTCAAAATCGCTGAAACCTGACTTTCAAAATGAAACTCGAAATCATGCTGAGATAATGCACGTTTATTCTGCAAGACACAAGGAAGGTTCACGGCGAGATATGTTTCTCTTATTCTGCTTAGATATATTTGTTATACTTAGGTCAATGTATTGACTATGATCTCGTTATGAATAAACTGTGATCTGTGAAGGGCACGCAGGCAAGCAAGCAGAGAGGAACCGAGACAACGGATGAGATCTCGCAGGAGCCAGTGGAGTACCAGGACAAGGAAAACCAAGGCACTGCGGAGGCGGAGTTCGATGGAACGCGAAAACAGGGAAAGCAGGGGACATTGGGAGGGATACTGGGAGCCATTGGAGAGACGCTGGTCGAGATTGCGCAGTCGACCAAGGACATGGTTTTGGGCAAGGACCACACTGGCAAGCCTGAGAACGCAGTGGTGTATGACTTGGGCTGTGGTGGCAAGCGACCCGCGCAGTGAGAAAAGTCGTCACCGACATGTGAAGCCCGTCTCAATTAGAGTAAAAAAGTGTGTATGTACGCGCGTGTGCGGAAAGACAAGCATTTCCCTTTTTCCTTCTCTGTATAATCCCATGCTTTCTTGGACTCTTGAAGCGTTCAAATGAAGTTGAAAGATGCTTGTGATCTTAGAATGACTAAATGGTGTTCGTAGCATATTCGCCTGCAGCTGAAGTCTCTCTCTCTCTCTGTCAATTTCTAAGGCAGAGAGATTTCTAGGGGCAGGGGATTGATGTTTGAAGGCACGTCTCAATCGGAAGGACCAGTATCTTCCCTCTGTCTAGTTGGGTACTTCCTGTATTTTTGGAGTAGAATACAGGCATTGGTACGAACATGATACGTGGTAGATAGGAAACTTAAATACGACGTTGCGATTTTATTGTGATCTTGTTTTAAATTTGTACAGTAAAGATTTATGTCAACGAATGTTGAGAACGAACTGATACGAGTCATATATCCGGTTACAGCACATCAACACAAACTGCAATGGAGACAAAACAGTAATGGGAAGCCATAAGAATTGCGTATCGTCTCGGTGATGCAGTCATGCAAAACAAATAATGGCGATAACACCGAGCTCCAACGAAACCCCACCAAAATACCGTGAACGACAACAATCCGCATATTGCTAAGTTGACCAAAGTCCATGTTTCAGCCAACCTACCAGGATTTGCACCCCCTATCAGATCGTCATATAAGCTGAACTTGACTTTGAACCTTCAATTTTTGGAACGAGTTCAAAGGCTTTTGGGACTGAGTAAGCGTTGGAGGAGGATTGATTTCATCCGATTCATTCCAATGTTTAAGCAAATACCAGAGAGATGGCGGGAGTTAAGTGGGCAGAACAACTGGAAGAACCTGCTGGACCCCCTTGACCTCGACCTGAGGCGGTACCTCATCCACTACGGCGAGCGGGCCTCGGCGACTTACGACGCATTCAACTCTGAGGTCAAGTCCAAGTATGCTGGTGACAGCCGGTACGGCTTGAAAAATCTGTTCTCAAAGGTTGGCCTGTCGATTGCCAACCCTTTCGAGTACACCGCCACTAAGTACTTCTACGCGACATCTTCAGTCAAGGTCCCCGGATGTTTTCTGCTGAGGTCTTTGTCCAGGGAAGCCTGGAACAAGGAGTCAAACTGGATGGGGTATGTCGCGGTGGCGACTGACAAAGGCAAGGCCGCACTGGGGCGGAGGGATATATTGATCGCCTGGAGAGGTACTATTCAGGTCCTGGAATGGGCTAGCGATTTCAATTTTCCGTTGACGCCTGCTACAAAGATACTGGGGGGCACAGACCCTGATGCAGACGCAGACACCGCTGCAGATGCAGCCGCAGACGATGTTGATAATATAATTCCTAGAGTGCATAGCGGGTTCCTCTCCGTCTACACCTCGGACGATCCTTGCTCGGAGTTCAACAAATCTAGTGCCAGGGAGCAGGTAAATGTCGTCCTTTTCAGGGCATTGAAGAAAGTGTTTGGTGCAAAACTCATTATACCTTATGTAGCTCATGTTTTCTCTACTGTGTTTCTAGGCGTTGCTCTCACAGTCGCAGTGTTTCTGATGTTTTCTTCATCCAAAATTCCAGGTCCTGACGGAAGTGCAGCGGCTGGTTGACCAATACAGGGACGAGGAAATCAGCATAACCGTCGCGGGCCACAGCCTAGGAGCAGCGCTTGCATCGCTGAACGCTGTCGACATAGCCTGGAACGGCTACAACAGGTCATGCGGCATCCAATCACAGCAACCCTGCGCCGTGACTGCCTTTGTCTATGCGAGCCCCCGTGTAGGAAATCTCAAATTCTGCAATATTGCCAACTCCATCCCAAGCCTGCGCCTCCTGCGCACTGCCAATTTGCCTGACATAGTCCCGAAGGTCCCAGGGATAGGGTACTCTGATGCGGGACAAGAGTTGCTCATCAACACTCAACTGTCCAAGTACCTGAAGAACCCCGGGAACATTTCGAGATGGCATTCAGTAGAAACGTATTTGCACGGGTTGGCGGGGACGCAAGGGACGAAAGGAGGATTCAAGCTGGAAGTGAAGAGGGACGTAGCGCTGGTGAACAAGCACCAATCATTCGTTAGGGACGAGTATCTGGTGCCAGACGAGTGGTGGGTGATGAAGAACAGAGGGATGGTTCAGATGGAGGACGGCTCCTGGCAGCTGGAGGATCATGAGATGGACAACGATTCGTCCGATGATGAGTCTTGAATCCCTGATCCTCCGACCATTTGCCATTGCGGTAGCCGGAGATGAATCTTTCAAATCCAGACAAGCTAAGTGCCTGACTGCCTGCACAGAGCTAGGTCTGGGACACCCTTATAGAGTGGTGTTGGTGAGTAGTGACAAGATAGTTGATGATACAATAAGGGGACTCTCGGTGAAGAATTCCAATCAAGCTTGGAGAAAAGCGTGGAGAAAATCGATGCTTGCAAACGGCAAACTATGCCGATCAATACGGTGTTCAATTATCAATCTCTTGTATGTAGATATATCCACAGGCAAAATCCTTGTACTTTGACATCAGCTAAAAATTTTCACCCTATCTACATTCCAAGTGGAGAATTTTATGTGCAGAGTGGACATTAGCCATTTAATTCTTTACAGATCGGATTCTCGAACCATTGAAAAACATGGTTTGAGAGTCTGGGCCATGGGAACAGTTCTACTCATTAGGCACTGTTTTTATCTAGGGCTCTTGGAACAAACTCAAAAGGGGCACAAGAATAGACAAGAGATGGTAGTTGGACACACCTAATTAACATGGTCCGATATTAATATCATTCCCATGAATCAAGTCTAGCAAATTTCAAGAATTATCCTATGCATTCTTGTGACGAATGATTTATGAGGAAGGAGGCCTTCCTGCACACGAGAAGGAAGAAAACGTATGGGCATTTGCTAGTTCAAATGGAGCATCAGAATGGTTGATGTGAAGAGAACGTATTAGCTCCTTTTTCTTAAACATTTGGGCCTAGGAAGGGGACAACTGAATTGAGAAATGACCACCTCAAGCCATCGATGATTCCTATTCGCAACAAAGGTCAGTTCCACTATGCAAGGAATCCTTGGGCATCAGATTCCTCTCGTTGAGCCTGGGTCAAGTAGGACAAAATATGGCGGCCGTAACGTAGGGCCGTAAGCAACCCAGAAACGAGCAGTAACGCGACAACGAGGGAGGAAAATGCGCCTCAGAGAAGTCACCATGGTAGGATCATTGCGTTTATCATAATCTAGCTGATCATTTAGTCTTTTATATTTAGACATCGATTAAATTGATGTTCACAGTTGTCTCCAAGTCCCCACAAAGCCAACCAGGGGGCTGCGAGCGCGCGGTTAATTAGCGTATCACCCAAAGAGAAGCTGCACACCATGGCCAAATTACTAGACTTCTCTGACAGAAAAATCAGATAAGCTTTGGCTAGAAGAGGGCAGGACTAACTCACAAACTAGTAATAAAACCAAATTTCAAGACAAATTATCAAAGACATGGAAAGAGTTGTTTGGCCGAAACAACTGGAAAAACCCGTTGGATTCTCTCAACCGCTGGATATTCCACTTCGGTGTAAGGACAAAAGCCACATAATTTCTTGCTGGACATTCCACTTCGGTATAAGGACAAAAGCCACATAATTTCTTGCGCCACCTGAACAGCAGAGAAATTTCTGCAAAGAGACAAGGGGGCATAAAAAAACATTTACGGGCACAACAAATTTCATAAGCAGGCCACAATGGTGTTTACAACACCAATCAAACCGGCAGGCGCAGAAAGTTTGTGAAAGCATTCCGATTCCATTGGTGTGACAACCATTATCTAAACCCATTAAGTTATTCCATGCAGGCTGCAGAAACCCTAGCAAGAGAAATAATTATGAAGCAATTATGAAGCAATCGTTACTTCAGGAACTGGGGTTACATTTTTCTGTATACACAAAAGAATCCTGAATCTAGAGGAGCGGAAGCTTCAAACATGTCACAGGGTCCAGCGAGGCCCAGCGACAATAGTTAGCAATGTACACGTACTACCACAAAAAGAAAAACCTATCTAATGTCACCATAGCCTATCCTATATTGTACAAATTCTTGACCATAGGGCCAAACGGCAAGCAACAATCTCACTACCCTTTGCAGAGTGGATGGTTTGAATATGTCCCAAGCATCGTGTCTTGTTGCCCAGTAAATTGCGCCTATCTAAGTTCCTACCATCTGTCACATGACAAAAATAATATCAGTCAGAGACTCCTCCATCCTTAAACATCTCTGCAAAATCACCACTTTATCGTTCATTAAATAAATTCATCTTGCACACCATTGGTAATGAACATATAGGGAGGAACACAGAGTGAAGGGACCCCAACGAACATGTATTACTTCCACAAAGTCAACTAGGCTTTAAGAATGCGACTAAAAAATAAACTAGGCTTTATGAATACAAAGTCAACTTGAATAATTTAGAGAAAGCAGTTGACACCCACACAGCAACTTACTGAAACAGAAAGTAGGATATCAACTCAATTACAGCAGTAGAAGGTAACTGCCTTGTGTGCCTGGGTATTTCTACTTAGTCATGCAGTTTTTACCCTAATAAACTAAGAGGAGCAGCCTCAATCAGCCGAACATTTCCAGGGCCTAGGCAACAGAACACCAGAAACAAACCGCCTGCCTACCAGCTAGAGGGGACTTTTAACAGTAACAAAATGTTAAAAAGACATAATCAAGAAAAGGTCAAAAATATGTTAAAAATAGATTCAATGAAAAACCATCAATCTAGCAAATGTGAACTTGTGACATTATCCGTAAAATAAAAGTAAACAAGTACAATAGATGAATGAACCAACGTTAAAAATAATGAGCTCTTCACTATTTAAAGCTTCTTCTAAAAAGTATATCAACCTCTCCTATTTTCAAGCTTTTAGCATTCCCTCTCCATTTTTCATTGGCAAGAATATTTTTTAGCCACACATATCTGGGTTTTTACCCATTAACTCGTCATCCATATCAATTATGGACTGCTAGAGTTAGACATGAAAATATACTGTGTTTCAAAACAATACATTGTTGACAACAGACGGTACTATGATTTCCACCAATTTGAGGGGGCACTAAGCAAAACTTCTCATACACGAATTTTCTTCTTTTAATTCTGACTTTCTACTTAGTTCCCGAATAACATATGAGCAATATATATGTATTGATTTGGCTAAACAGGCAGTGTTCTTTCATTCATTTGTCCATTTCCTTAATTGCAATAATTTGATCTTGCCCAGAAAAAAACATGTTCCAAATATTGAAAACCACTACTTCACTTCTTTTAGCATGCAGCTTACCAACCAACTTGCGTCAGGGGACCAGGGAGGAAATGCCCCTGTTATTCATCTTTATCTTCTTTATGTATACAAACACAAGTAATCTTGTTGGGTCAATTAGCAAACAGCTAAAAGACATTTTTTCACAAGAACTTATTTCTCCGTGATGCCAATCCAAAGAGTTTCCTGAATTAACAAATTTAAACAGCCTTAGGAGAAAGATAGCCAGGTTCATCAGCATCTTTGCTAACACAATTCTTTTCAATTTGACAACAAAGCATTCTTTTGATTGCTTCATGAAAAAGATGTTCAGTAGATATCCAGCTACTGGTACTTCTCACATCGTAACAGCTACTAAATTCAAGCCCGGCAGAGAAAATAGTCCTTGCCACGCTGTATTGACAATGGGCACCAATATGTGAAACTTAGTCCACCTACTAGATCTTAAGTTCATGTAATTCATGAAGCGAACAAAAGACAGGAGGGGCCGAAAATTATGCAGAAACTAGATGTGGCAGAGCATACACAGGAAGGCATGTTAGATGGTCCACTAATTATCAGGGGTGCCTACTATCCTGTTGGCAGACATGTTATATCATAGGAATTAACGAGATTTCTGCTGCAAAATGAAATGCAGTACCAAAAAAAGGTCCCACAGAAATGTATATACACTACACTACACAATGCATAAGATATCATTTCACCAAATAAAGATGAACAAGGAGAGAAACAAGCAAGTAATGCCACCACTTCAATTCTGGAAGTCAAACTTGATACCTGAACAAACATATTCAGGTCCTTGGTGAATGCCCTGCTTCAGATCCTGAAGCTGAGGAACTGTCACTATCTGAATCTGAAAAACAGACAGAACTTAACATCAATAACATGTTACAGGAACTATCCTTGATATTTGGAAGCAAATGAGTTCGTTGCAGCAATTCAAGTCAAACATTGTCATTACCACTTGAGGATGAACCAGAGTCACTGCTAGAGGAGTTTGAACTGCTTGACCTACTTGAATTAGGTCCCTGTCCTTCTGATTGAACAGGCAGTGAGGACGTAACATTCCTCTGACCTGCAAACAATAGATATTTGCATCTTAACGTGATTTAACAAATTAACAGTAATTAATGCTACTATCCTAAACAATACCTGTGTCAGTTTCTTTTGGTGCCTCTACCACAACAGTGGCCTGACCCTGAAATGACCCAACCAATGAGTGAATAAGAAAAGAACCCGAGAGAGAGAGAGAGAGAGAGAGAGAGAGGTCACATACCCTATCAGGAACATTCTGCTGTGCTTCTGCCCTGGCCTGCATGGCAAGTTCAGCTTTCCTCTTATTCTTGCTTAAACTCTTCTTATAGTTTGTGACAAACCTATCAAGCTCCCACAAAGTCTCAGTGTCAACACTGTCAATGTCCACCTCGATTTCATCATCATGTTGAAAAAGAGATGAATTTCTCTTCTTGATGATCTGCACTATGTTATCCAGCTTGTCAGAAGGCAAATTCTGGAGATTTGTACTAAGTTTCTGCTTCTCATCATAAGTCATATCCCTTTTATGAGGATCCTTTGCCTTGGGCTTTTTAGGTGCAGGTGTCCGACCAGAAGGAGTAACACTAAATGGTTTCGTCCTCAAATCAGAAGGATGCGTCATAGATTCAGACCTATCTAACACCCTTCTCATATCTAGGGGAGGGGGGCGAGGGAATGCCTTTCTTGAGGTAGGTGTAGGAAGACCCATGTCGTAGTCTAACGCAAACCGCATTTCACGATTATAATCTGACTCTATAATGGCCCATCTATCCTCAAATATCTTGTACAGAATCTCAGCCATGATATGAACATCTTGCCCTTCAGGGTTATATGTCATGGCATTACGGAACGTAAGTCTGACATCCTCTGCAAATTCTTTCGGTGACTTATACCAGTTCCGGTTCAGCCTTGTCTTCACACTGCCCAAGTCCATTGGATGCTTTATGATGCTATAGTAATCATGCAAACCGAGGCCCTTTACATCAACCGGAGTGTTAAACACCCATCCATATTCATGTTTCATCAATTTGTCCAGTAAAGAGCTGCAACTTTTGAAGAACTTAGTTCCCATCCCCAACCCACTTCTTACCTCCCCACCTTTCTTCTTCCCATTTGTTTTTGACTTCTTGTTGCTCTCAGCAGGTGGAAACTTATCCTTTGCAAGCAAGAACTCAGAATTCCTATAGAACTGGTTAGCTTTTGGTGTCCTCTTCTCCTTCTCCAAGCTATCGGTCATCCCCTGACTATTCTCGAAAACAGATATGCTCAGCTGATTCAAAGCCCGATTCTCACGAGGAGTAACACCAACGGAGCCCACCTCGGAGTGAACCATTCTTGGACCATTATCAACCACATCATTCACCAACTGACGTGAGTTACCAAAACCGATACTCTGTCCCTCTTTGTCCTCAATCTTCTTCACCAAGTTCCTCACGGTAAGAAGCTCACTCTGAAGCTTCCTACGTAGATCGCGAATTTCTTGCTTCGACCGAGAAGATAAATTAATCTTAACTTTACTATCAAGACCCGTCGTCACCATGGAACCATTCCCGGAAGGAAGTTCCTGGGGGCTCGGCGCTGCAGCCGCAGGTTCTTGCCGGTCTGCACCAGAATCTTCCGAGGCCACATCTACGTGGGAACTCGGCGCTGCAGCCGCAGGTTCTTGCCGGTCGGCACCAGAATCTTCCGAGACCACATCTACGTGGGAACTCGGTGCCGCAGCCGCAGGTTCTTGCCGGTCGGCACCAGAATCTTCCGAGGCCACATCTATGTGGGAACTCGGCGCCGCAGCCGCAGGTTCTTGCCGGTTGGCACCAGAATCTTCCGAGGCCACATCTACGTGGGAACTAGGCAGTTGCTGCGCGGAGTTGCCATCCTCAGAAGCAACAGTTTGGGAAGGAACTTGCTTTGCGCCGTTTCCATCGTCGCGGTTCTCAATATCATTGCCCGGGTTCACGGCAGGGGCGTCGGCGGCGTCCGCGTTCGCGTTGGCGTCCGCGGTGGCCTTCGCGTTGGCGTCCGCGGTGGCCTTCGCGTTGGCGTCGGGCTCGGTATTGTTATTGTTTGCAGCGGCGGCGTCTTTTTTCAAACCCTTGAATGATTTCCTCGTGTAGACCTTGCTCTCCCCAAACCTCTGCTTCTCCCTCGCTCCGTCATCACCTCCAACAATAGGCCCCGAAGCCATACATGAAACTCCAGAAACCCTAATCGAACTAAATAAACCCTCGCGAAAATACGGCCGAGGCAGACACGAGATCCCCCAGATCGGTTCCGGCTCAGGACATTCCGGCCGGGGGAAAAGCAACCCCCAAAAACCCTAATCCCGCCGGCGAAACCTCCCCCAGCGGCAACAGATCGGCGAATTCCCCACGGACAACTAGGGTTCAGCCCAGCCCCGCCGCTCGCGGCTCGCGGCTCGAAGGAACAGAGGTGATTAGGGCTTACCGGAAGAACACCACGCCGGCGACCGGAATTAGGGCTGCGGAATCGCCGCCTCCCTTCAGCTTCGATCGGATCTTCGACTCGCTCTCTCTCTCTCTCTCTAGCGGAGAGGATCTTTCGAGTTTCTCTCTCTCTCTCTCTCTTTCTCTCGCTAGTTCGGGGGGCAGAGCACTTTCTCTCTCTAGACTCGCCAATCTATATCCTTATCTTACAGGTGGACGGTGCCCGTGCGTCCGTGCACCGCACTCGAGTCAAACCCGCGTCTGGGGGTTCGCAAGAGCGCGTCCGGCATCAACGCGCTCCTGACCGAGGGGCCGGGGGAGGGCGGGCGTCGAGTCAGCGCGCGTGCGCGGGGCGTGGGGCCCACGCGGCCAATAGCAGGCGAGCCCTGCGGCGCGTGGGGTGCAGGAGGGGGCGGGATTCGGAGACGAAAGGCGCGTGGTGGATGCGCTCGACGGAGGCGTGCGTGTCTGCTGGGTCGAGCGGGGGGACACGACGTGCATTTCACGCGCTGGTAAGTCGGTCCGCCGTGGACGCTCGACGTGAGGAGGCCTCCGGCGGGACCGCGAGAGGTCGGGCCGGGCCGGGCCGAGTTTTAACCCACGTTTGGTGTGAGCCCACGAAGGACTTGGCTGGCGCACGTAAATAGGATTTTTAGTGAGTTTTCAAATGTATAGCGAAGCTTTGTTTCACAGGAAATATTTACCATCAGATAATTTCCGGCATAGAAAATGAGTGAACAAAGAAAACATTTTCCGATCAACGGAAAATACCTTTCTAAAACTGAGGAAAATGATCTTCTTCCTCTTGTCAAAGCTTCATTTTCGCTAAAATAGTAATTGGCAAACACTTAATTAATTAATCAATCGGTAATATTTTCAATAGGCAATCGGCTAATTAATTGTTTGGTGGTTCCAGTAAGGAAACTTTTTCAATAGGTTGGTACGGTTCGGTTCAGTTTAGTTCGGTTCCATTCCGTTTGGTTCAGTTCTTGTGGTGAGCAATCATCATTAATTAGCCAAACGGTCAATGTCTGAACGAGTTATCGAAGTATTCTCACGTGTGCATCTGTAATGGGATGCACATGGGTTGCACTATTTTGACAATATTACTTGGTAAGTTTTTCAATGTTTCACTATGCTTTTTAGTCTCCATGTTCATAATGGCCATTCACCTTTGATAATTGTTGCAATGAATGTCTAGAAAAATCTGTTGAACGGATGATCGCGTCCCTTCCTATTAGGAACTTCTCCAATACGTTATTGATGAAGCCCTTAGTCATCGTTGTAAACAATAGTAGAATATTGAAAATGTCCTTGCAATAAGGGTCTCGGAGATTTAATAGATTTTCACATGTATTAAATTTTCATTGCTTGTGGTAAATAAAATGCTAGTAGGCTATTTATAAAAAAGTTGGTAAATAATACTAGGACGCTTGTCAATATCTCATCACTAACAATAACAATATGCACAAGTATTAGCGAGTATTCTTGATGTGGGAGCATTGGGCTTTGTCAATCGATTCAAGTGAGAGATGTCAATTATTTGGAAAAGTTGTCTATTCAATGGACAAGTTGCCGATTTCATGTTTGTCAATCAGCTACCAAGACCTCAACATACAAGTTTGTTGTCAATCCGAGACTATTAATAGACTATGTAACAACCAAAGGTTGTACTAGACAATTTCTTTGTTGTTTGGCATTCTTTGAAGATGTCTATTGGAATGCCCAAAGAGACAAACAAATTTGACATCTATTTAATTACTTTGCATCTAGTGAAGTGTCATTAGTAAAGGTATAAATGTGTTGTAGGTTTCAAGCATCAAAAGTTCAAGTCTTTGGGTGTTTTAATGCATTTTATAATTCTTAGGATTTTATTATGTTTTTTTAGTTCCCATGTTATATTAATCTATTTCCTATATAATAATCCCAGTCATAAGTCCAAGTCTCTAGGTGTTTTAATGCATTTTATAGTTCCTATGACTTTATTATGTTTTTCTAGTTCCAATGTCCTAAATTAATTAGGTAGCTTCTTATATTCAATTTTTATTCTATTTCCTATGTAAAAATCCCTTTATATAATAAGGCGAATTCTTAAATGCAAGAAAGTGAATTTTGAGTATATGAATATTTGAGATTTTTCTTTGTGCGAGTAAATATCTTTAGAGAATTGATTACTCCTAGTTTATGTATCCTTATGAGGTGGATTCTTTCTTGGTGGTGAGCCAAAAAAGTACTATATCCTTGGCTTGTAGTTTTCCTATAAGCCTTGGTGATGAGCTTCTTCAATCCTAAAGTCCTGTGTTCTTGGTTTGTGATTTCTGTATGCCTTAATGGTGAGTTTCGTCAATCCCAATCTTGATTCTCGGCTAGTGGCACATCCCATGAGCTTTTGGTTTTGATCGTATTCTATCATGCATTTGTATTCATCCATCGACATCCAACCCTCCGCATACACTCACCCATCATTGATAATTACTCAAAACAACTCTCGCCCATCCCGCAACTGTATCAATTCTCTTGATTGTCGATAGAAGAGAGGGTTCTCCAAATGCCTTAGGCTTTGGAAAATATTCCAGCATCATATTGTTGGTGCAATAAAAAGATCATATATAGGATTTTTACGTAACTATTGATATGGATCACATCTTATGAATAAAGATTACGTAAGATCATGAACATTGATAATATCACGAACAATCAATTTGTGTGTAAACTCTTGATCATTCCTAATAGATCACACATTTTACATGAGAGCTTTTGGCGTTCACCTAGAATTGATGAAAAGTAGTTCTCATTAATGTTATTAGAAATTGGATATGCATACACTCAAATTGCACAAGAAAATCTTAAACGTACATTTCATAAATGGATTTGGACTCCACGCCTCCTCCACGACTGAACTAAATCCGTTGACATATAAGTCATCGTCACCACACAAAACACTTATTATAATCAACTCCTTTAATGGATGCATGCAATAGATGGATCTTCCAAGGGTCAAACAAGGCCATGCAAGACTGATGGCTATTGTCAGTTGTGGTGTCCATTAGGTCCTCCGGGTGCAGCTTGACCAAGTCCTTCGGGTGCAGCCCCCTCAAGGAGGATCGACCCCCTCGTGCCGAGATAAAGCTCGCGACCACCGCCCACAACATAAAAGTTGTGGCGATGACCACTGTTCATCTGATTCCCTGACTTTGCTGGTAATGCTGCATTAAGAACACGGCCATCAAAGCCCGTAAAGAGAGCCCAAAACACGACCAGGAACAGCAGTACTCTCGACATTGTCGTCGTCACTGTGGTTGAGCAAAACACGATGGTCTCTGAAAAGCTTCGAAGTTGTTCGACAGAGAGACACAAGGAGTGATGTAGGAGCCCGATAATGCAATGAGACGTGACCCGCCCTATTTATAGGACTCGGTGAAGCAGATCACTGGGTGCTTGGCTAGTGGTACAGGTAATAGTTAAATAACCATGCCAAGACAGATTTATCCGACGCGGAGATCGATATATAATCCGCGCCTTGTCTTCCTCATGACGCTTTTTGCACGTCGCCCCCTTTTATCCTTTTCAGCCCGCACATTCTTGTTTGTCTTGAAGCTAGAGTCGATCGACGCGCGGGTTTATATGATTGGATTCACGACAAGAGTGGAGAATGTTGTAAGGTTGGGAAATAAGTGATTCAAGCTGCTATGGAAGAGCTACTTGAGCTTGGTTTGCACGCTAGTCCGGCTCGACTTGATTATCCTCGAGTTCAAGTCGGTTTCAAGTAGCTAGAGTACTTCTTTGTGAGTTGAGTTTGAGGTCGACAAAGCTTACATTTTACTTGCTTAGTCGTGAGCTTCGCCAAGCACGTGAATTTTCATAAGTACTCTGTTGCCAATTAGGCCTTCATGATTAAGTTCAGCTCAGACTAAGATCTTCGCTTGCTAGTCGAGTTTGGTCTAGTGCAATATGTTTTTTTGTGGTGCGGATAATCTTAGGGCAGGGGTGTGGAAACCGGCCAAATAAAAGCTCATGGAACAACTTTCAAGCCCCATAAGATGGTTAAACTTCATCATTTGAGTGGAGCTCGCCCCTATCTATTGTTGACTAAAGTGGGGCACGAGTTGAATGCTCAATTGAATTTGAATATCCAGTTGTGCATAACCAAATTGAATCGAGATCATGTGTTAAATTGTATGGACTTGGTGGACCCTATTATAGCTCTCCTTGCATCAACTTCAAAGGCCATACTTTCCAGCATAATTTCCCCCTCCCAGTCTTAGATCGACCAATTTCTTTTAGGCTTTTTACACTCAATGATTTCATTACTCTCAAACAAAAATCCCATGAAATCTCTCTCTAGGGGGAAATTATCTAAAAAGCCCTAAACACGTTGCACATTTGTCAATTCAGTTATAAACCTTTTAGTTTTGTCATAAACCATTTTAAGTTTTATCAATTAAGTCCATCCAATCAAGTTTTCGAATTATTTTTAATATTTTTCCTTTCTTTTCTCTTTTATTTTCCTATTTCTTTTTTGGTTTGGACTAACAGAGGACCGGCCACCCATGTCGTCCTTGGGCGCGGGCCGCAACCTCGCCCAGGGGTTGCCAGCCATCGGCTAGTGGTTGGTGACCTCGCCGGCCTTTTGAATCAAAAAAGAAAAGAAGAAAAGAGAAAAAAAAGTGGGGGTAAGGGGGGATTATTGAAATCTATCGAAATCTCATATGGAAAGGTCAAATACATGCATTAGGGGTGTACAACTGGACCGGGTATACCTGGTTCCCAGACTAGCCCACCCGGAAAATAGCGTCAGGAATTGGTTCCCGTTGAAACCGATCTAGGAACCGGTTCCCAAAATTCGGAATCGGTTTAAACCGGTCCAGGAATAGGTTCCAAGTGATTACCCACTCGGAAACCGGTTTCTGGACCGATTTTGGAACCGGTTCCCAAACCGGTTTTGTAAGTAGAGGTCCAAAACTCTTTTTTTCACTCGTTTTCTATTCTTACTCCCACAATGACACAACATTTTTCCTCTTGGCTCTCTCAAACACGCACGGCACTCTTCATTTGTCATTCCTCTTCCTCACTTGCTTCCTTCCCTCACCGGCTCCCTCTCACACTATCCAATGGACGGACGGTGTTCGTCTCCGCCAAATTCTTGTGTATCACATGGATTGGCTCGCCTGATTTCTCTTTTGTGGGAAGAGTTATGCTTACATAAATGAGTAGTTTTATGTAGTAGTTGTGGGAATAAGACTAATATTAGACCCATGTTTGTTGTTAATTCTTTACCTTATGATTTTATTTATTATAATTAGCCTTGTGAATCATTAATTTTTCGTTTAGTCAAAAAGTTCATGTAATTATTTATTACAAGTGTTTAATGTTTCAATACAAATTAGGAGAATTATGTTATTTTCTCGTGTATTAACATAAAATTCAAAGTTGTATAGGATATTGGAAGATTGCAAAACAGGTTCCAGTGGAAACAGGGTTGACTCTGGAACCGGATCGAAAAAACATGATGGGTTGGGTACAAGATCCAATACAAATAGGGTCGAGTATAGGGTCCAGAAAAGAGAAACCGGTAATAACAAGGTCGGGTATAGGGTTTAGGTCTAGACTCTACCCACCCTAGACCCGATCACTCCTAACATGCATCCATGCAGCCATGTGCACCCTACCTTTGCATGTCGTTTTCAAGCAACTTCGATCTTTGGATAGAATGGCCGCGCACGGAGAGAGAGAGAGAGAGAGAGAGGGAGGTGGTGCAACGAATGATGATGACGACGCGCGATGGCAACTCGAAAGGGGGTGGGGCAGAGAAAGGCATGGAGTTTAGAGGTTTACTTTTTCGTTCTTTTCTAAAGTCCAGTTTATACGTGAACAATACTCATGTTGAATCTTAATAATTAAAGCATGAAGGAGGATATCCCCTTCAAACAAGAATGCAGGAAAATTATAATAGTAGATAAAAATAAGAAGCATAATATACGATAATAAATGTTCGAATATCCTAAAAATGGGGGTAATTGTCCAAAATGTCCTATTATCCTCAAAAGGTTCTAAGTCTATTGCATAATAGCCAATTCAGTCCTAGATCTTTCAATTAGACTAAGTCAATCTTAAACATTTTGGTTGAAAATTGTTGATGTACACATCGATTGGCCATTGGCCATCTTACATATTATGACCAGTGCTTATATGAATAATTTTTGCATTTTTTTTTAATTTTTGCATTTTTTTTTCCTTTTGTTCCTTTCTTCTTCTTCTTCTTCTTCTTTTTATCATTTTCTTTTCCTTTCGCTTGGAACTGACCTCATAAAAAAAAATAAAGGAAAAAATCAGAATAATTTATAAAATGCAAAAATCATCCACGTCAGTATTAACAATGTCGCAAAAGACCACTAGTGATTAGCTGACGTCCCTATCAATAATTTCCAGTCAAAATTGATTAGAATGACTAAATTAGTAAATCGTCAAAAATTTGAAGACTAAATTAGTAAAATTAAAAAATTTAGGACTAAGTTAACTCCTGTATAATAGGTTTATGATTTTTTGGACAATTTTTAGTAATGTTACCATTCAAATTTTTTAACACAAAGAGTGTCGATAACATGTTAGATCATCGTTTAATCCCAAAGTTTAAACTATGGGTGAGTAGTTCTAAGCTCTGTATAGATTCCACCCAAAACTTAGAACCTATTCATTGGAGCGGGCTCCTCATTTTTTGAAACTCGGAACCTACCATTTATATTAGAGTAAATTCCAAAGTTCACCTAGATTCCAAATGTATTATTAATTGAACAATTGCAATAAATTATCACTTTTAATGACTATCATTTATTGCTACAATTTACTAACCATAACTTATATTTAAACACACGAAAAATATAAAATATTAATAAAATAAAAATCTTAATCATAAGATGGAAGTTGAGATTAGTGGTTCCATATTATACACTCATCATTGAATACAAAACATCATAAGATCACATGAAAACATGAACTAAGAAAAATACAAAAATATGCTCCAGGTTCTAGATGACAAGTTCTAAGTTTTAGGTTTCGAGTTCCACCAACCTAGAAATTAGAACCTACAATAAGTTCCTCATTTTTTGGAACCTGAAATCGAATAGGTTTCTACTAATCTAGTTCTCAAGTTCGAGGAACTATGCTCACCCCCAGTTTAAACTCTAGTTAAATTTAGTTTAAACTCTAGTTAAATTTTTAACCTGCTATTATCATAGAACAATGAGAAAAGGAAGTTTTCTTTTTTAATGGTTATTTATCTTTATCATTGCTGGATCTTCTACAAGTGGAGGATAATTGGAGCTTGTCTTGTCACCTCATAAAAACTTCATGCAATTGCACCTAATACGCCATGGAACCCCAACATTCTCTTTCCTGCTTTTTATCTCCCTTAGCCTGCCTCCACTACTAGTCTTAGTCACGCCTTCTTAGATCTCACAACGTCATGGCCTTCGACCCAAAAAGAAAAAAAAGTCATGGACCTTCTAATCGATGAAGGTGGTCGTCCAGGACCTCATGTCGAATGTGGGCCTCCATGGCATCGAATCAGGGATAATATGAGGGAGGGAGGGACGGATGGACGGACAGACGGACCAGTGGGGTGGCATGCAAATACAGTGGAGGTTCACGACCTCTAGTTCGCAAAGGCGCGACGGACGTTGCAGCAGAAGGCTTTGCTCGGAGAAGGAGGAGGTAAGGACAAAAGAATGGTCGTAAAAGCACATCCAGTCGCTGGTTTCAACTTTGGCTTATGACTCTTTCACTTGGACAAAGTGAAGATGTAAGATTACCCTCTGCTGCACGGAGGTCTCAATCTATTAGTCTCTTCTTCTTTTTCTACATGAGTGGTTGAAGTTCCACTACATGCGCCATCGCTCTCCATCTCCAACATGACATCTTACTATATGGTAACACGAGCCATCGATCATCTTTCCTTCAAAATGAATCATTGGGAGATGGCGGTGGAGGTGCGAAACCTACTCACTAAAGAAGCTGCAAGACGGCAACGGATTAGCAATATGGCGAAGTTAAAGTTCTTTTTTCACTTTAGGTCTCCCTTTATTTTAAAAACCTTTGGTGGAGAATCTACGGAGGGAAATGTCGGGGAAAAAGATTTATTAAGTCTTTCGAGCGCCCCTGAAATCCTCATCAAATGATAATGCAGGCCCACGCCATATTATGTCGTGTACTCTTGGTTCGATTGTCAACTAAAAGATGGAAAAGCATCGTCGACCTTGATTACCCTCCTCAGGGAATTCAATTTCCTCAGCCTCGGGCCTTGGGTCCCCAGGACTTTGTTCGAACGGCAGGCGGAAAGGGAGGAGCATCTTATGAAGAACCGCTAAGCCGTGAACGTGCTGGGTGATGAAGAAAATTCAGAGACTCACTTGCAATATCATCTGGGTATGAAGAAGTTAATAATATATCTACCTTATTAATAACTTAGTAGCTTAACCTTACGGGCAAAATAATATCTAATTGGGTATATACATGAGCTCGAATTTGGCCTTCCTCTTGTGACCTACCCATGACAAGATGGTAAGATTTTTTTTTTTTTTTGGTAAGGACAAGATGGTAAGATTTTTTGTCTTGCATATCTTAACAAACGAATATCAAAGTCACATTAATGGGATAGGCCTCTTAAGTATATTAGCGTCTCGAGAAAACGTCAAAGAAGAGTCTCTTTTATCCACAAAGAAACCACTATCAAACAAAAGAGATAACTAATATTGTTAGGGTTTTGTTTGAACCACTATCAAGTGCTCTAAAGAAAAGAAAGCTTGCAGATGAAGGCATAATTAAATATTTAAATACTCTAACAAATACAATCTTGAGAAGCATGGAAAGAGATATTGGTTACTTACGCCATCTTATCATGTAAGATAAAGTAATTTGATTATAGATATACAACATTTTCTTTTGTTTAGTAAGATCTTGACCATGTCATGTCAATAGCAAGAGTGAAACATGTTTATCTGTGTACATTTCCAATTTATCTGGTGAGATTTAGAAAATATACAATTCTCCAAGCACTGTTGTGTCACTTTTCAGGGTCGGTATAGGTGATTAGCACGTTGGGGAATTTCCTGCTCAATAACTAGTGGCCAATCATTCAAATCCCACCAACATTGCAAGCTGCTCTTTGGGACCATCAGTGCAGGCTAAAGATTAGAACTTAACATGTTCATGAGACTTATAAGATGTTTCATGTGTTACATTAAGTCTTGAGTTTGCATCATTGAACAGAATCTGACTCAAAATTAGATTGGAAAGTCCGGACGGTTGTTGCCTTTATTGTTGTGAAAGATAAGGAAGTAAACCCCTATTACTCTTGGCCGAAATCTTCAAAGAAATAACAAAAAGAAGTTTTCCTATTGGTTTGGCCAATTTCCTGATTTGGGGTCTCACTTTCTTTGTTATTATACAAAGTTCGTGGGATATCGATTTTAGTCCGAAGAAGAGAACTAACACTCGGGGAGGTGCTGTGTGGCCCGTAGTGCTGCTTGACTAAATTATACAATTCTCCATGTACTTTTGCGTCGCTTTTCAGGTTGGCACAGTTTGATTAGGATGTGGGGGAATTTCCTGTTTAGTAACTAGAACTTAAATCCCATCGGCACGTGTAAGCTGCTCTTTGAGGCCATCAATACGATCTAAAACTAAAACTTAACATGTTCATAAGACTTACAGGATGTTCCGTGTGTTGCATTATGTCAAGAGTTTGCATCGCTGAACAAAATCTGATCTGAAATTAGATTGGAAAACCCAGATCGTTGTGGCATTTATTGTGTGAAAAATAAGGAAGTAAACTCCTATTACTCTTGGCTGAAACCTTCAAAGATATTACGAAAGGAAGTTTTCCTTTTGGTTTTGACCAATTTCCTGATTTGCGGGCTCACTTTCTTATTATACAATAGATAAATATTTATGTGATTATCCTTAATTTATTGTGAGAATAATAATTCATTTTGAATCACAAATAATTATTTTTGTTGTTGTGGGGTCGATTCATTCAGGAATTTGTAACTCATTAACTTATTATTTTAATAATAGCCCAAAAACTATAATGCTAGCATAACCCCAAAAATTTATGTGATGTTGTTTTTAGTCTGAAGGAAAAAAAAAAAAAAAAAAAAACAACGCTCGTAGAGGTGTTGGCCAGAGGCCCTTGCTGGAGAATGTGACCCGTTGTCGACAGGAATTGAGTGCCGCTTGACTAAATACTGTGGTTTTGGGTGTAATGTAAGATTGGAAAGTATTTGAGCATGTGACCGATTACACCGCTGTCATTCTTTGATTGTTTAGTGGATTTTTTGTGGCTGGTTCTTCCATCATTTATTTTTTTCATTTATTTTTCTGATAATTTCATTCTCTCGCATTTATTTGATTGTAAAAATCCATTGATTTCTGCATTATTGATGATTCAACGAAAAAAAAAAAATTTGACAAAGATTTTTATTAAAAGACACATTTTACTCGTGAAGATTATGATAACAATCGTAGATAGTATTTTTTTTTTTTTAATAATTTGAGTGAAAAAAATCATGCTTTCGACTCTAGATAGCAAGTTATAGCATGTCCCGTATACTTACATCTACTGCTAATGCGAAATTCTAGACATTAAATTGCAGTAAACTCAAAAAAGAATTGCAGATGCATTTCGCATATCCTGTCAACAATTATCCAAAACCGAACAATTTTTTTTTATCTCTCAAGTTTTTGTTTCGAAGGGAACTTTTTTCCCCTTTTTTTTTTCAGATTAAGATGAGATCGACTTATTATTTTCTTCTTTCTTCTAAATTATTCAATAAATTGCGTGACTCCACGTAATAGACCTCTGCAAGAGTTTGCCATATATTTCCATTCGGTGAAAGTGATGGAAAGGAGGAGCACCTCTTAACGAGTGATGGAAAGGAGGAGCACCTTTTAACGAGCCGAATGGATAAAATATATGGGGAGAAACCTTCGAATGAGGATGGCTTTCTGGGATTTGATTTGTCTTACATTGCTTATAATTGATTTTTATCTCGAGTGGCCTTCCTTATCATACGCAATCACCTAAGATAACGTGAAACATGACCACTTGAATTTTTAAGTTCAATTGGTCTCATATAAAGCAGTATCCAAAAGTTCAAGTGGTCTCATATAAAGCCGTATCCAAAAGTTCAAGTGGTCTCATATAAAGCAGTATCAAAATAAATCTCAGTTGCCTCATGTTTCATGACGTTTCGATTTGTCTGTGGCTTATTGTTTCAGTTTACTTTCCTTTTCCGGTTGCACATGATTTCACGTGAAGCACTTGCGAGTTGGAGAGGGGAACTATACATGGTACGTGATCCTACGGAACTGTACATGGAATGTGATCCTATGATTACTGACACTCTTAAGATATCTCAATGAGATTTCTAGGTGTGCCCTATTCAATTCCATATATGATCAATTCGTTGATATTAATAGATATATTTAGATATCTTGTATTAAGATATTCCTCTTATTTTCTATATTTATTTTTATTATGCATATCTTATTTGATTTTCTTAGATAATCATTTGTTAAAGCTTTCCTCTCCATTAACTCTTTTACATCCATCGAAATATACAAAAAATTCCACAATCTTTTGATACCATCCGCACAAATTGCATCGCTCAATAACTATTTTCTTAAGCTATGGGCCATTTTATGCTACAATGCTAGCGATATAGACCGCGTTGCTTAGTTACTATTTCGCAAGCCAGTCACATAGGCTACTTGCTTTCCCCTCTAATTTACTATACATATTTTGATTATGCATATCTAATTTGATTTCCTTAGATAGTCATCTGGTAAAGCCTTTAAATATGCTCTCCATGTACTCTTTTTTATATATGAAAATATACTAAAAATTCCATAGTTCTATTTTCCTCATTCAAAAAGAAGCGAGGATATAAGACTAACTTTCATCTTTCTTTCAATCCCGATGAGTCAATTCAAGCTTTCTTTCTTCCTCTCTTCCAATCAAGTATCTCGCTAGCGAGCGCCTTGAATTATGAGAATCCTGATAGCAACTTATATTACCTTAATGCCTTTTCAATTTTGCTTTCTTTGTCCAATTAATTTCGAGCTTTTAGGAGTTGAGGCTTGGTCTCTGGGCTCCTAGTACTATGTGCTATGGTATGTGCTTAATAATCCAATGCTAGAACCTCCTTTTTGCTCCCATTTCTCCAAGGAAGCTCGGTGAAAACTCTTATCAAACCATTGTAGCCACTTTTTTCATCAGCATAACCCATAGAAAAATCTATGCATAGCGAAGTTACACTCCTTCTATGCTCAAAGACATAGCCTATGTGAGCCTTACTAGAGCTCTTTTACATTGTTAAGTTTGACCTATCAAATTATGCATAGACTTTCTTTTCCTTTCTTCTTAGACTTTATAGGACCAGGTAATCCCAAGACAGAACATAGCCATCCTTGAACTTAATAAAGTCTCAAGGGTGCTCTTAGGTCCTTCTCTTGCCTTAGAATAATCAAGTACTCACTCTCTTATCTAAACTACGTTACCTCAGTTTATGAGGAAGGGGATAAGGATATGGATTTGGATGCCTAAGTGGATTCCCATCTGACCAAAGACAATTTAGAGTGCCATTCTTCTAGCAACTAACCAAACTTCACATAAGTGAACATGTTTTGAATTTTGCTTGAATTTAGGCTTAGATCCCTTAGTCGGGGGATATCCATTCAACTACTTTCTTGGAAGTAGTGATCTTGTGGCGATTGGAACAATGAAGAGATCTTGTCAGTGTTCATTGTTCTATTTGTATCTTCAAGCCCCTTTCTACACAATTTCTTGCTATCTTAACCCGAGGGATGGGTTTTGATCTTTTTCTAGCCGAGTTTTGTGTTTTTTCTATATCATATCCACTATTTAGTAAATCGCAGTATTAAATTCGGATATATTCATATTCTATCATGTACATTTTTTTTAATATAAACGACATATCATTATAAATGAACATAAAAATTCATTAACGGAGATGGTAAATCTCTCCTTAATTTATTTTTATTTTATTTTTTCTATTTTTTAAAATATTTTCTTTATTATTTCTTTTTCCTCTTTCATCATTCTTTAATAAATTTTTATCAAATAGTAAACTGTACTAACATACCTAAAATACAAAAATACCTAAAATATATATAATAAATATAAATATATAATTTATAGATGGAACGTTTATTATAAGATAGAATTAAAGTTGAATATATAAATTAAAATAAGATTAAATGAAAATAATAATTTTTAATTTTTAATTTCTTAAATTAGAATTCAAATATTATTTATCATGAAATGAAATTTTAATTTTGTTAATTTAATAAGTTTCTTATTCGAGAAAAATAACTTTCTTATTATGAATATTAGAAATTCTATCAACCTTTATCCAACCTCTCCCATGGGATAATTTTATCAAGCCTATATCTCCCTTATATCCAACTTTATCTTATCCTAAGCAAGCACCAAACGTAGAATATGATAAATCATATCATATCCCGAATTTTATCATGATTGCCAAACACAACCTTAGAATCTACCATATCACAGGTTCCAAGGTTAGTTTTAAGATCCAATGGATTCTTTTTTTTTTCTTTTTTTTTTTAGTTAAACAAAATGAAAATGAAGGCAATAATAATGAATAAGTTTAGACATGTTTGGCTTAGACACACTTAGCTTCTTAAAAATGATGGAACGGCGGCAAAAGAACTTCTTCAAAGAAACATACAAAAACCCTATCGACTGTCAACTTCAAATTTTTCTAGCATTTGGATAATCATTCATATATGAGTTCTCCATGGCTATTTCATTCATCCTACATTCTTTTAAGAGAAACCATAAGTAGGTTGCAGCCACAATCATGAAAAAGGCAAAGGAAAGAGAACAAAGTTGAATCTAGGTTCTTGTAAACTATCCAAATATCTTATTTAGAAAATACTTGCTTAGAAAAAAATGATAAAGCAACGAGAAGACAAAACAAAATTTACTCCTAAATCCGATTGGTATCTCACTAAAGTATATAAGAAATCATGGGAAAGGAACTTAAATTCATCTCTTGTTTGTCTTTGCAAAGAGCTCACTAATTGACCCACAAATGTGCACAACTCAATTAAACAAATGGATGGAGTCTATTAATGTTATGTTCCGTGAATTTGATGATGGAAATCCTATAAGAACCAAAATGCATTGGTAAAAGGAAAAAAGAAAAATAGAAGGCAAAAGAAACACAAAAGGCAAAAAGGAAAGCAAAAGGCATAAATAATTTTAGATTTAAGAATCCTGGTTTGGTTCCAGATTGGGTCTGGTTTCGGTTCTTGCTCTTGATTCTTGATTTTGAAAAAAGAGGAATCGGGAATTGAAACCTCTCTTGCTAGAACGGGAATCGTGCGCACCCCTAACGATTGTGGTGAATCATCAGTTTTGATGATGAAATATTGACAGAGCAATAGTCTTGATCATAAAATGGAAACTTAGATTAGTAATTCCAAATTATATACTTATCATTGTACTAAATAGAATATTGGAGGATCATTCGAAAATATAAATAAAGAAAAATATAAAAATCTATTTCAATTTTCAATATTCCAATTTCACTTATTTAGATTCGGAACCTATAAATTGAAACAGTGTCAAATTCTTCAATTTTTGAAATATGGTACTTACATATTTTAAATCTTAAGTGTCGAGAAATAATAATAATAATAATAATAATAATAATAATAATAATAATAATAATAATAATAATAATAATAATAAATATTTGGTTGGAGAGTCGCGGAAACGATGGTGCGTCCAGCCCGCGTTGGTGCGCCGGAAGCAATAGCGGAAAGAGCGTTTTGCTCGGGAGCTTTTGAGAAAACGACGCTGCCTCGGGGGGCGTATGCAACAGCCGCTTCTGGTTTCGCACGAAAGCACGTGGTGGGGGCCCGCACCGCGAGAGATTCAACTCAAAAAGTATAGGTAGTGGATCGGATGGCGACCAGCACGCGGAGGCCACGTCGGCCGGTGCGGATAAACGTCAAGCATCAAGGAAGGGGCCCCACGGATGACGTGTTGCCCCAAGCCAAGCCAATCCTCACTTTGGTCATGGATGCGCTAGGGGTGTGCAAAATACCTGGGAACCGCCCGGACCGCCCGAAACCGGACCGGAACCGCTCGGAACCGGCGGTTCTTAAGGGAACCGGTGGGTACCGGTCCAGTTCTCGGTTCCATGGGCGGATCCACCCGCCCACCCACCCGGATCGGACCGGAACCTTTTTAATATTAAAAAAAAAATACTAAAAGAAACCCTAGATCTCACTCACTCCCTTCGTCTTCAGCTCCTAATCCTATCACCATTTCGCTGTGTTTACTTCTCCCGCCGTCCGCATCTCCACATACTTAAATTTGGTTTTTCTTTCTTTGGCTTGCTTTGATGTCACGTAGTCGTTCTATGTTGAAAACCAAAATTATTTCATGTCAAGATCGGTTCCATGGATCCACCCGAGAACCGGACCGGACCGACGGTCCGGTTCCCGAGTGGATCCATGCAACAAACGGGTGGATCCCGGTTCCAATTTTTCGGAACCAGTCCTTAGCGGGCGGTTCCCGGTTTTAGGTCGGGAACCGCCCACCCGGACCATGCACACCCCTAGGACGCGCGACGTAACCAGCGAGACCGCAAGAGGTCGGGCCAGGCTGGGCCGGGTTTCAGCCCACACAAACAAGATTTCCGTTAGGTTTGAGAATTAGACTAGATCATGGGTCTGGTGGTCTGAGCCCATGCCAAGGCCAATTTGGGTTGGATTGTGAATTACGTTTACTTATAAAAAGATTATTACAGGACTTTTATTCGGAAAAGAAAATGAACTTGTTGGTTAGCACATAATAGATGGTGAAGCATAATAGGTGATCGAGAACGTGGGAAAAATATTGCTAGGTCTCTATATTAACTTCTTGTGGTTGCTAAAATTAAACACATGTATTTCGATGCGTAACTATTTATATGAATCACATTATATAAATAAAGATTACTTGAGATCATGAACATTGATAATATCACGAACAATCAATTCGTGTGTAAACTCTTGATCATTCCTAATAGATCACACATTTTACATGAGAGCTTTTTGCGTTCACCTAAAACTGATGAAAAGTAGTTCTCATTAATGTTATTAGAAATTAGATATGCGTACACTCAAATTGCTCAAGAAAATCTTAAACGTCCATTTCATAAATGGATTTGGACTCCACGCCTCCTCCACGATTGAACTGAAGGGATCAAATCCGTTGACATATAAGTCATCGTCACCACACAAAACACTTATTATAATCAACTGCTTTAATGGATGCATGCAATAGATGGATCTTCCCAAGGGTCAAACAAGGCCATGCAAGACTGATGGCTATTGTCAGTTGTGGTGTCCATTAGGTCCTCCGGGTGCAGCTTGACCAAGTCCTTCGGGTCCAGCCAATATTTTCTCATCAAGGAGGAACGGTATCCTCGTGCTGACATAAAGCTCGTGACCACCATCCGCAGCATGAAAGGTGTGGCGATGACCACTGTTCATCTCGTTCCCTGACGTAGCTGGTAATGCTACATGAAGAATACGACCATCAAAGCCCGTAAAAAGAGCCCAGAACACGACCAGGAACAGCAGTACTCTCGACATTGTCGTCGTCGCTATGGTTGAGCAAAACATAATGGTCTCCGAAAAGCTTCGAAGTTGTTCGATAGAGAGACACAAGGAGTGATGTAGGAGCCCGATAATGCAATGAGACACGACCCGCCCTATTTATAGGACTCGGTGAAGCAGATCACTGGGTGCTTGGCTAGTGGTACAGGTAATAGTTAAATAACCATGCCAAGACAGATTTATCCGACGCGGAGATCGATATATAATCCGCGCCTTGTCTTCCTCATGACGCATTTTGCACGTCGCCCCCTTTTATCCTTTTCAGCCCGCACATTCTTGTTTGTCGTGAAGCTAGAGTCGATCGACGCGCGGGTTTATATGATTGGATTCACGACAAGAGTGGAGAATGTTGTAAGGTTGGGAAATAAGTGATTCAAGCTGCTATGGAAGAGCTACTTGAGCTTGGTTTGCACGCTAGTCCGGCTCGACTTGATTATCCTCGAGTTCAAGTCGGTTTCAAGTAGCTAGAGTACTTCTTTGTGAGTTGAGTTTGAGGTCGACAAAGCTTACATTTTACTTGCTTAGTCGTGAGCTTCGCCAAGCACGTGAATTTTCATAAGTACTCTGTTGCCAATTAGGCCTTCATGATTAAGTTCAGCTCAGACTAAGATCTTCGCTTGCTAGTCGAGTCTGGTCTAGTGCAATATGTTTTTTTGTGGTGTGGATAATCTTAGTGCAGGGGTGTGGAAACCGGCCAAGTAAAAGCTCATGGAACAACTTTCAAGCCCCATAAGATGGTTAAACTTCATCATTTGAGTGGAACTCGCCCTTATCTATTGTTGACTAAAGTGGGGCACGAGTGGGGCACGAGTTGAATGCTCAATCGAATTCGAATATTCAGTTGTGCATAACCAAATTGAGTCGAGATCACGTGTTAAATTGTATGGACTTAGTGGACCCTATTATAGCTCTCCTTGCATCAACTTCAAAGGCCATACTTTCCAACATAATTTCCCCCTCCCAAACTTAGATCGACCAATTTCTTTTAGGCTTTTTACACTCAATGATTTCATTACTCTCAAACAAAAATCCCATGAAATCTCTCTCTAGGGAAAATTGTCTAAAAAGCCCTGAACACGTTGCACATCTATCAATTTAGTTATAAACTTTTTAATTTTGTCATAAACCATTTTAAGTTTTATCAATTAAGTCCATCCAATCAAGTTTTTGAATTTTTTTTATATATTTTTCCTTTCTTTTCTCTTTTATTTTCCTATTTCTTTTTTTGGTTTGGACTAACAGAGGACCGGCCACCCATGTCGTCCTTGGGCGTGGGCCGCAACCTGGCCCAGGGGTTGCTAGCCATTGGCTAGTGGTTGGTGGCCCCGCCAGCCCTTTGAATCAAAAGAGAAAAAAAAAGTGGGGGTAAGGGGGGGATTATTGAAAATTATTGAAATCTATCGAAATCTCATATGGAAAGGTCAAATACATGCATTAGGGGTGTGCAACCGGACTGGGTATACCCGGTTCCCGGACTAGCCCACCCGAAAAATAGGGTCGGGAACCGGTTCCCAAACCGATTTTGTAAGTAAAAGTCTAAAACCCTTTTTTTTCCCTTGATTTCTATTCTTACTCCCACAATCACACGACGTTTTTCTTCTTGGCTCTCTCAAACACGCACGGCACTCATCCTTTGTCATTCCTCTTCCTCACTTGCTTCCCTCCCTCATCGGCTCCCTCTCACATTGTCCGATGGACGGATGGTGTTTGTTGCCGCCAAATTCTTGTGTACCACATGGATTGGCTCGCCTAATTTCTCTTTTGTAGGAGGAGTTATGCTTGCATAAATGAGTAGTTTCATGTAGCAGTTGTGGGAATAAGACTAATATTAGACCCATGTTTGTTGCTAATTCTTTGCCTTATGATTTTATTTATTATAATTAGCCTTGTGAATCCTTAATTTTTTGTTTAGTCAAAAAGTTCATATATTTATTTATTAATGTTTCAATACAAATTAGGTGGATTACGTTATTTTCTCGCGTATTAATATAAAATTCGAAGTTGTATAAGATATTGAGAGATTGCAAAACAGGTTCCAGTGGAAACAAGGTTGACTTTAGAACCGGATCGGAAAAACAGGATGGGTTGGGTACATGATCCAATACAAACATGGTCGGGTATAAGGTGCAGAAAAGAAGAACCGGTAATAACAAGGTCGGGTACAGGATCTAAGTTTAGACCCTACCCACCCTAGACCCAATCACCCCTAACATGCATCCATGCAGCCATGTGCGCCCTGCCTTTGCATGTCGTTTTCAAGCAACTTCAATCTTTGGATAGTATGGCCGTGCGCGGAGAGAGAGAGAGAGAGAGGTGGTGCAACAAACGACGATGACGATGTGCGACGGCAACCCGAAAGGGGGTGGGGTAGAGAAAGGCATGGAGTTTAGAGGTTTACTTTTTCTTTCTTTTCTAAAGTCCAGTTTATACATGAACAATACTCATGTTTGAATCTTAATAATTAAAGCATGAAGGAGGATATCCCCTTCAATCAAGAATGCAGGAAAATTATAATAGTAGTTAAAAATAAGAAGCATAATATACGATAATAAATGTTCAAATATCCTAAAAATGGGGATAATTGTCCAAAAGGTCATATTATCCTCAAAAGGTTCTAATTCTATTGCATAATAGCCAATTCAGTCATAGATCTTTCAATTAGACTAAGTCAATCTTAAACATTTTGGTTGAAAATTGTTGATGTACACGTCAATTGGCCATTGGCCATCTTACATATTATGACCGGTGCTTATATGAATAATTTTTGCATTTTTTAAACTTTTTTTTTTCCTTTTGTTCCTTTCTTTTTTCTTTTTTTTATCCTTTTCTTTTCCTTTCGCTTGCAACTGACCTCATAAAAAAATAAAGGAAAAAAGGAAAAAATCAGAATAATTTATAAAATGCAAAAATCATCCACATCAGTATTAACAACGTGCCAAAAGGCCACTAGTGATTAGCTGATGTCCACATCAATAATTTTCAGTCAAAATTGATTAGAATGACTAAATTAGTAAATCGTCAAAAAGTTTAAGATTAAATTAGTAAAATTAAAAAAATTTAGGACTAAGTTAACTCCTGTGTAATAGGTTTATGATTTTTTGGACAATTTTCAGTAATGTTACCATTCAAATTTTTTAACACAGAGAGTGTCGATAACACGTAGATCATCGTTTAATCCCGAAGTTTAAACTATGGGTGAGTAGTTCTAAGCTCTATACAAATTCCACCCAAAACTTAGAACCTATTCATTGGAGCGGGCTCCTCATTTTTTGAAACTCGGAACCTACCATTTATATTCTGAAACCCGGAACCTACCCTGTCACAGGTTTTAGAGTCAATTCCAAAGTCCACCTAGATTCCAAATGTATTATTAATTGAACAATTGCAATAAATTATCACTTTTAATGACTATCATTTATTGCTACAATTTACTAACCATAACTTATATTTAGACACATGAAAAGTATAAAATATTAATAAAGTAAAAATATTAATCATAAGATGTAAGTTGAGATTAGTGATTCCAAATTATACACTCATCATTGAATGCTACAAAACATCATAAGATCACATGAAAACATGAACTAAGAAAAATACAAAAATATGCTCCAGGTTCTAGATGACAAGTTCTAAGCTTTAGGTTTCGAGTTCCACCAACCTAGAAATTAGAACCTACAATAAGTTCTTCATTTTTTGGAACTTGAAATCGAATAGGTTTCCACTAATCTAGTTCCCAAGTTCGAGGAACTATGCTCACCCCCGGTTTAAACTCTAGTTAAATTTTTAACCTGCTATTATTATAGAATAATGAGAAAAGGAAGTTTTCTTTTTTAATGGTTATTTTTCTTTATCATTGCTGGATCTTCTACAAGTGGAGGATAATTGGAGCTTGTCTTGTCACCTCAAAAAAACTTCATGCAATTGCACCTAATACGCCATGGAACCCCAACATTCTCTTTCCTGCTTTTTCATCTCCCTTAGCCTGCCTCCACTACTAGTCTTAGTCACGCCTTCTTAGATCTCACAACGTCATGGCCTTCGACCCAAAAAGAAAAAAAAGTCGTGGACCTTCTAATCGATGAAGGTGGTCGTCCAGGACCTCATGTCGAATGTGGGCCTCCATGGCATCGAATCAGGGATAATATGAGGGAGGGAGGGACGGATGGACGGACAGACGGACCAGCGGGGTGGCATGCAAATACAGTGGAGGTTCACGACCTCTAGTTCGCAAAGGCGCGACGGACGTTGCAGCAGAAGGCTTTGCTCGGAGAAGGAGGAGGTAAGGACAAAAGAATGGTCGTAAAAGCACATCCAGTCGCTGGTTTGAACTTTGGCTTATGACTCTTTCACTTGGACAAAGTGAAGATGTAAGATTACCCTCTGCTGCACGGAGGTCTCAATCTATTAGTCTCTTCTTCTTTTTCTACATGAGTGGTTGAAGTTCCACTACATGCGCCATCGCTCTCCATCTCCAACATGACATCTTACTATATGGTAACACGAGCCATCGATCATCTTTCCTTCAAAATGAATCATTGGGAGATGGAGGTGGAGGTGCGAAACCTACTCACTAAAGAAGCTGCAAGACGGCAACGGATTAGCAATTTGCAGGCGCAAAGAGAGAATCCCAATGGCGAAGTTAAAGTTCTTTTTTCACTTGAGGTCTCCCTTTATTTTAAAAACCTTTGGTGGAGAATCTACGGAGGGAAATGTCGGGGAAAAAGATTTATTATGTCTTTCGAGCGCCCCTGAAATCCTCATCAAATGATAATGCAGGCCCCCGCCATATTATGTCGCGTACTCTTGGTTCGATTGTCCCCCTTCAAGTCTCCCTCCACGTTACGCAACTAAAAGATGGAAAAGCATCGTCGACCTTGATTACCCTCCTCAGGGAATTCAATTTCCTCAGCCTCGGGCCTTGGGCCCCCAGGACTTTGTTCGAACGGCAGGCGGAAATGGAGGAGCATCTTATGAAGAACCCGCTAAGCCGTGAACGTGTTGGGTGATGAAGAAAATTCAGAGACTCACTTGCAATATCATCTGGGTATGAAGAAGTTAATAATATATCCACCTTATTAATAACTTAGTAGCTTAACCATACGAGCAAAATAATATCTAATTGGGTATATACATGAGCTCGAATTTGGCCTTCCTCTTGTGACCTACCCATGACAAGATGGTAAGATTTCTTTTTTTGGTAAGGACAAGATGGTAAGATTTTTTGTCTTGCGTATCTTAACAAACGAATATCAAAGTCACATTAATGGGATAGGCCTCTTAAGTATATTAGCGTCTCGAGAAAACGTCAAGGAAGAGTCTCTTTTATCCACAAAGAAACCACTATCAAACAAAAGAGATAACTAATATTGTTAGGATTTTGTTTGAACCACTATCAAGTGTTCTAAAGAAAAGAAAGCTTGCAGATGAAGACGTAATTAAATATTTAAATACTCTAACAAATAGAATCTTGAGAAGCATGGAAAGAGATATTGGTTACTTACGCCATCTTATCATGTAAGATAAAGTAATTTGATTATAAATATACAACATTTTCTTTTGTTTAGTAAGATCTTGACCATGTCATGTCAATAGCAAGAGTGAAACATGTTTGTCTGTGTACATTTCCAATTTATCTTGTGAGATTTAGAAAATATACAATTCTCCAGGCACTGTTGTGTCACTTTTCAGGGTCGGTATAGGTGATTAGCACGTTGGGGAATTTCCTGCTCAATAACTAGTGGCCAATCATTCAAATCCCACCAACATTGCAAGCTGCTCTTTGGGACCATCAGTGCAGGCTAAAGATTAGAACTTAACATGTTCATGAGACTTACCAGATGTTTCATGTGTTACATTAAGTCTTGAGTTTGCATTATTGAACAGAATTTGACTCGAAATTAGATTGGAAAGTCCGGACGGTTGTTGCCTTTATTGTGTGAAAGATAAGGAAGTAAACCCCTATTACTCTTGGCCGAAATCTTCAAAGAAATAACAAAAAGAAGTTTTCCTATTGGTTTGGCCAATTTCCTGATTTGGGGTCTCACTTTCTTTGTTATTATACAAAGTTCGTGGGATATCGATTTTAGTCTGAAGAAGAGAACTAACACTCGGGGAGGTGCTGTGTGGCCCGTAGTGCTGCTTGACTAAATTATACAATTCTCCATGTACTTTTGCGTCGCTTTTCAGGTTGGCACAGTTTGATTAGGATGTGGGGGAATTTCCTGTTTAGTAACTAGAACTTAAATCCCATCGGCACGTGTAAGCTGCTCTTTGAGGCCATCAATACGAGCTAAAACTAAAACTTAACATGTTCATAAGACTTACGGGATGTTCCATATTTTGCATTATGTCAAGAGTTTGCATCGCTGAACAAAATCTGATCCGAAATTAGATTGGAAAACCCAGATCGTTGTGGCCTTTATTGTGTGAAAAATAAGGAAGTAAACTCCTATTACTCTTGGCTGAAACCTTCAAAGATATTACAAAAGGAAGTTTTCCTTTTGGTTTTGACCAATTTCCTGATTTGCGGGCTCACTTTCTTATTATACAATAGAAAAATACTTATGTGACCATCCTTAATTTATTGTGAGAATAATAATCCATTAATAATTATTTTTGTTGTTGTGGGGTCAATTCTTTAAGGAATTTGTAACTCATTAACTTATTATTTTAATAATAGCCCAAAAACTATAATGATAGCAGAACCCCAAAAATTTATGTGATGTTGTTTTTAGTCTGAAGGAAAAAAAACAACACTCGTAGAGGTGATGGCCAGAGGTCCTTGCTGGAGAATGTGACCCGTTGTTGACGGAACTGAGTGCCGCTTGACTAAATACTGCGGTTTTGGGTGTAATGTAAGATTGGAAAATATTTGAGCATGTGACTGATTACACCGTTGTAATTCTCCAATCGTTTAGTGGATTTTTTGTGGCTGGTTTTTCCATCATTTATTTTTTTTTTTGTTTATTTTTCTGGTAATTTCATTCTCTCACGTTTATTTGATTGTAAAGATCCATTGATTTCTGCATTATTGACGATTCAACGAAAAAAAAAAAATATATTGACAAAGATTTTTATTAAAAGACACATGTTACTTGTGAAGATTATAATAATGATCGTAGATAGTATTTGTTTTTTTTAAATAATTTGAGTGAAAAAAATCGTGCTTTCGACTCTAGATAGCAAGTTATAGCATGTCCCGTATACTTACATCTACTGCTAATGCAAAATTCTAGACATTAAATTGCAGTAAACTTAACAAAGAATTGCAGATGCATTTCGCATATCCTGTCAACAATTATCCAAAACCGAACAATTTCTTTTTCATCTCTAGAGTTTTTGTTTCGAAGGGAACTTTTTTTTCCATTTTTTTTTTTCAGATTAAGATGAGATCGACATATTCTTTTCTTCTTTCTTCTGAATCATTCAATAAAATGCGTGACTCCACGTAATAGACGTCTGCAAGAGTTTGCCATATATTTCCATTCGGTGAAAGTGATGGAAAGGAGGAGCACCTTTTAACGAGCCGAATGGGTAAAATATATGGGGAGAAACCTTCGAATGAGGATGGCTTTCTGGGATTTGATTTGTCCTACATTGCTTATCATTGATTTTTATCTCGAGTGGCCTTCCTTATCATACGCAATCACCACTTGAACTTTTGAGTTCTATTGGTCTCATATAAAGCAGTATCAAAATAAATCTCAGTCGCCTCATGTTTCATGACGTTTCGATTTGTCTGTGGCTTGTTGTTTCAGTTTATTTTGCCTTTTCCGGTTGCACATGATTTCACGTGAAGCACTTGCGAGTTGGAGAGGGGGAACTGTACATGGTACGTGATCCTATGGAACTATACATGGTGCGTTATCCTGTGACTACTGACACTAACAAGATATCTCAATGAGATTTCTAGGCGTGTCTTTTTCAATTCCATATATGATCAATTCGTTGATATTAATAGATATATTTAGATATCTTGTATTAAGATATTCCTCTTATTTTCTATATTTATTTTGATTATGCATGTCTTACTTGATTTTCTTAGATAATCATCTGTTAAAGCTTTCCTCTCCATTGATTCTTTTACATCCATCGAAATATACATAAAATTCCACAATTCAATTGGCATCTTATTTGATTTTCTTAGTTAGTCATGAGGGGGTCTGTTCTTTTGATACCAACTGCACAAATCACATCGCTCAATAACTATTTTCCTAAGCTATAGGCCATTTTATGCTACAATGCTAGCGATATAGACCGCATCATTCAGCTAATATTTCATAAGCCAGTCGCGTAAGCTACTTGCTATTTCCCCTATGATTTTCTATACATATTTTGATTATGCATATCTAATTTGATTTCCTTAGATAGTCATCTATTAAAGTCTTTAAATATGCTCTACATGTATTCTTTTTTATATATTAAAATATACTAAAAATTCCATAGTTCTATTTTCCTCATTCAAAAAGAAGCGAGGATATAAGACTGACTTTCATCTTTCTTTCAATCCTGGTGAGTCAATTCAAGCATTCTTTCTTCCTCTCTTCCAATCAAGTATTTGCTAGTGAGCGCCTTGAATTATGGGAATCCTGATAGCAACTTATATTACCTTAATGCCTTTTCAAGTTCGCTTTCTTTGTTTAGGTAAGTTTGAGCTTTTAAGAATTGAGTCTTGGTCTCTGGGCTCCTAGTACTATGTGCTATGGTATTTGCTCAATAATCCAATGCTAGAACCTCCTTTTTGCTCCCATTTCTCCAAGGCAGGTTGGCGAAAACTCATATCAAACCATCATAGCCACTTCTTTCATCGATGTAACCCATAGAAAGATCTATGCATAGCGAAGTTACAGTCCTTCTATGCTCAAAGACATAGCCTATGCGAGCCTTACCAAAGCTCTTTTAAAGTTTAAGTTTGACCTATCAAATTATGCATAGACTTTCTTTTCCTTTCTTCTTAGACTTTATAGGACCAGGTAATCCCAAGATAGAACATAGCCATCCTCGGACTCAATAAAGTCTCAAGGGTACTCTTAGGTCCTTCTCTTGCCTTAGAATAATCAAGTACTCACTCTCTTCTCTGAATTATATTACCTCAGTTTATGAGGAAGGGGATAGGGATATGGATTTGGATGCCTTAGTGGATTCCCATCCAACCGAAGACAATTTTTTTTTTTTTTTTGGTCGGTCCTACAACCGAAGACAATTTAGAGTGCCATTCTTCTAGCAATTAACCAAACTTCACATAAGTGAACATGTTTTGAATTTTGCTTGAATTTAGGCTTAGATCCCTTAGTCAAAGGATATCCATTCAACTACTTTCTTGGAAGTAGTGATCTTGTGGTGATCGGAACAATGAAGAGATCTTGTCAATGTTCATTGTTCTATTTGTATCTTCAAGCCCCTCTCTACGCAATTTTTTGCTGTCTTAACCCGGGAGACGGGTTTTGATCTTTTTCTAGCCAAGTTTTGTGTTTTTTTTCTTTTTTTTGTTGGATGCCGTAATTCCTCCATTTTGAGAAATTTTAAGAAAAAAGACATTTTTGATCCATTTTATCAATTATTTAATAATTATTCCGCTTTGTTATTATCAACTGATATCTTGCCCACGATGCTAGGATAATTACTAAAAAAAGTCCATTATACCTTTAAATTTAGTCAATTTTATCCCAAAACTTTTAATAATTTGTCAATATAATCTTTCAGGACAATTTTGATTGACAATCATTGACGTGAATAAATTTCATTAACTTTTATAATTTTTTCCCTTTTTTTTCTTTCCTTGTTGTTTTCTTTCCCTTCTTCCTCTACCAGTTGCCATGGCTAGCGATCGGCCAAGAGAGGTCCTGCAAAATCGAGCCTTGCCTGAGGTGGGCCGATTGCAACGGCCAACGACTTGCGGCTGCTGACAAGATATGTTGACGAGATATCTAGAGGCGCCCCATTGAAATCCATATCTGATAGGTTGGTCAATATTTTGACCACGATACCTATAGATCTTAGGGAGATCACAATGGCCAATTGAACTAACCGAGATCTCGACAAAGGATCGCGTGGTCACTGAGTTTTAGGGGCAGAGATACATGGTAAAGGTCCAGAAAAGAGGATCTTCATCCCTATATCATTGGCCGTGCAACAAAGCAATCAAGAGACGATCGTGAATTAGGCGAGAGGGAATGCATTTCCCAGACCTTCAAATTCATTTTGGGTTTCCAATCAACGCTGACCCACACACATCGCTTTTTTTTTTTTTGGTCGAACACACATATCACTTTGCTAAGTGCTAATCCGAATATACTCTTAACCTCTCTTCCTCGTGCCCCTTACCTTTTACTAAGAAAACTACCCACGCCTACCCTGCGCGGCTTTGGACCCAAGAAGCAAAAGAGAAAGAATAAAGCAAGATTGACAATATAGATAACCCATACCCTTATACGATCCCATGCGCATCAGCCAACAAGGGAGATCCTACGCATGAGGTGACGCTAGATCTCAGAGACGGGAGTATTTCAAAGTCTCATGGGTCATGTCAATACCCTTTTAACCTTGTTTTGGCAATGTCATGCTTTTACGACCGGACAATTATTCAAAAAGTTCTAAACTTATTATACAATAATCAATTCTCTTTTAACTTTTCAATTGTGTCGATTTAGTCCTTAATCATTTGATAACCTACTAATTTAGTCATAGACATTTCAATTGTACTAATTTAGTTATGAAATCTTCTGATAATTTGTCAATTTAGTTTTAAATATTTTAGTAATTTACCAATTCAGTTATTCCTACTAATTTTAACTAGAAATAGTAACGTAGCGGTCTAGTTAATATCGGTCGTCCTAAGTGGCAAAGACAGCACTAATATAGACAATTTTTGCCATTTTTATTTTTATTTTTCTTTAATCTTTCTTCTTCTTCTTCTTTTTCTTCTTTTTCCCTCTTATTCCTCCACTAGCCATTGCCAATCCTTGTCAATGGCCAGCACAGGTCGTTGGCATTAGGCCTTGAGCGACCTTCGCCTGAGGCCGGTGGAAAACAAAAGGGAAAAAGAAAAAGAAAAGAAAAAGATCATATAATTTAAAAAATTGTCCAATTAACTTTGACTAGGCCATGTAGGACAGTTTGTGCATAGGTCTTATCGCTCAATAACTATTTTCCTTAGCTAGCTATATAGGTTGGTTAATGCCATCGCGCTAGCGATATAGACCACATCACTCAATTACTATTTCGCAAACCAGTCGCATGGCTACTTACTATTTCCCCTTGATATTCTATATTTATTTTGATTATGCATATCTGATTTAATTTTCTTTGATTTCCTTCAGTAGTCATATATTAAAGGCCTATAAATAGGCCCTCCATATACTCTTTTTATACACTAATATATGATAAAAATTCAATAATTCTATTTACCACTTTCTTTTTCTCAATTAATATCTTGACAACGATGGCCTAATAATTACCCAAAAAAAAGTCTATCATAAACCTTCCAATTTAATTAATTTAGTCTTAAACCTTATGATAATTTACCAATATAATCATTCAAGCCAATTTTGATCGGCAATCGTTGACGTAGACACCAATCGTTTTTTCGTGGCACGACCAACGTTGACATGAACAGACTTTCTTAAATTTTCTTTTATTTTTTTTCTTTTCTTTCCCTTCTTCCTCCACCGGTTGATCACTCAAGAGAGGTCTAACAAGATCGAGCCTTGCCTAAGGCCGAGTAATTGCCATGGCAGCAACTCGCAAAAGATTTCTTGACGAGATATCTACAGGCACCTTGTTCAAATCCATATATGATACATTGGTCAATATTTTGACCACGATAGCTATAGATCTTAGGGAGATCACAATGGCCAATTGAACTAACCGAGACCTCGACAAGGATCACGTGGCCACTGAGGGCGCGCATGATAAAATTTCTATTTCTCAATTTCTTTGTTTCTCTGTTCCCCGGAACAGATTTGGAACAGAAATCCGTTTGGTAATGCAATTTGATTCTCTATTTCTGGAATAGATTTCTATTCCGAAATAGAGAAATTGAAGAAATCGAAGCTGAAATTTTAACTTCTCAGTTTCTGAAATAGAAATAAAAAAAAAATTTCTCAACTTTTCAATTTAGTTAATTTAGTCCAAAATATTTTAATATTTTTTAATATAATCATTTCAATCAATATTGATTGAAAATCTTAACCATTGGGCCAGATGGTGGGAATTGAATGAACAAGGCTTCATTTGTTGCATGCAAGAGATTTCCGCATGGTAATAGTCAACTTGCCATATTCATATCTAACGAGTCTTTCTTCACTTACTCTTCCATAGTACGCCAAACAACAGCTCTATCTCGGCTAACTATTTTATTAATCATAAACTTCATATTGAGGTGGTAAAAAGGGGTCAAATCATTAGGGTTTCATCCGATTTTTCTTTTATATAGTGTCCTCACTTATCAAGACGCAGGTAAAAAGGGATCTAATAAGGAATCTGTTGTTCTTGTAAGAGTGTTGATGAACATACAAATTTTGATAATAAATTTTTAAATAATCCTAGTGTTGATAATTTTGAAAAAAAATTGGTGAGGATTTTTATAACAAAATTTGGAAAGAAATTGGAATTAGAATTGAAATTAGGATTTTTTTTTAGGAGATTAGACTATTATAATAATGGCTATCATTAGACTTATTTGATTAATGTGAAATCAATTTCGGCAAAAACATAACGACATATTTACTTCAATTGAATTTCAATTGATTTTTTTTTTGCCACATTGTTTATTTTTCGAAATAAAATATTACGTAATAGGAAACGTAAGCACATGTAATAGGAAATTCCATGAAATTGTATTTTCAATTTTTGTAATGTATTAGTATTATTTCAACTATTATTTTGTATTTAAGGATTTCCTATGTTGTTTTAGTATTATTTCGACTATTATTTTGTATTTGGGAGTTTCCTATATTGTTATCTAATCAATTTCTATTTCTAGAAATATAAATTTTATTCTGTTATCAAACGGATTTCTATTTCAGAAATAAAAATTTTGAATCCTTATCAAACAGGTTTCTTTGCTCAGAAACTTGTCCGGGGAATAGAAATTGAAATATCAATTTCTAGCTAAAAATCAATTTCTGAAACAAAAATTTTGTTATGCATGCCTTGAGTTATAGGGGCAGAGATACACAGTAAGAGGTCCAGAAAAGAGGATCTCCATCCCTATATCATTGCCCGTGCAACAAAGCAATCAAGAAATCATCGTGAATAGGCGAGAGGGAATGCACTTGCTAGACCTTCAAATTCATTTTGGGTTTCGAACTTACGCTGGCCCACGCACATCACTTTTTTTTTTCTTTTGGTCGAACACACATATTACTTTACGAAGTGCCAATCCGAATATCCTCTTAAACTCTCTTCCTCGTGTCCCCTACCTTTTGCTAAGAAGGCTACCCACGCCCACTCTGCGCGGCTTTGGGCCCTAGAAGCAAAAAAGAAGGAATAGAGCAAGATTGACAAGATAGATAACGAATACCCTTGTACGATCCCATGTGCATCAGCCAAAAAGGGAGATCACATGCTTGAGGGGACGCAACGATCTTAGAGACCAGAGTATTTCAAACTCTTATGGTGTCATATCAATCCCCCTTTAACCATTTTTGGCAATGTCATGCTTTTACGATTGAATAATTATTCAAAAAATTCTAAACTTATTGTACAACAATCAAATTAATTTTGAAATATTGTGTAGATTTAGTCCTTAATTATTTGATAACAAGCCAATTTAGTCATAAACTTTTAATTTAGTTATAATTTAGTCTTAAATTTTTAAAAAAATTTACCAATTTAGTCATTCTGAATAATCTTGACCAAAGATAGTGACAATGGTCTAGTCAATGCTAATCATAGTTGGTAAAGTCGTCATACAATAGGTTTAGGACTTCAGACAATTTTCTCCTTTTACAACACCAGCACATCAAGAAAACTATAGGTTTTCACGTCAAAGTTACTTGTTCACTTCAAGAGGCTTTAGGTCCACTAAAAATAGCATTCCGATGACTATAAGGAAGTCGATGGTCCGATGGGCTAGGGCGTAGATTTTGGTAGTTTCTACTCTATGATGTCTATACATTTTTAGTGCGCATAACATGTGGACATGCACATGTATGAATGACCTCATTTCTCTTGAATTCTTTGCATTTGCCTTTCTGAATGAACGAATTTAAATGTCCACGAGAGAGGGCGCCATATATGGTTGCTATCCTCCTTGATTTAATTAGAAATGTCGAATGAGCCGATACTTCTTTTTTATCTGAAAGTAGTTTGAATTTGTTGCTAGGGATGATTCCCAACTCAAATGACATTCTTACGTACTTTTAATTGCTTGCATTTATTGGTAACAAGTATTGCAGCTATGTTGGACTGTTCACAGCCGCAGGGGCCTCCAAAGAATCCTCGCGCATTTGCTCCACTCACCCACATCCTATGAATCCCATATGTTGTGTCGGCAAAAGACATCGAAATCCATTTGACATGAGCTTCTGAGAACTCCAAATTCTATGCTGATTCCAATTTTCCGGAGTATTTATCGCCCGAAACTGCTGAACATAGAGCATAGAGCTTGGTTTGATGCAGAGGCACCTTCCTCAGCAACCTAGGAACCGAATCCCTATCAAATTCTATTTCTTTTTCATCATGATCACCGCGATCACCAATCCTACCGCATCGTATAGCAGTCCTCTTCGTCTTCATCATCCTCACCATCTTCTCTCTCATCAATCACCACGTCACGAGACCCCCCCGTTCTAGTTCTTCGGCTTCACCGCCATTATTCACCATTCCCTCGTCCTCTATCACCTTCCCCTGCTCTCCCTCCCCCTCCTTCCATAGAGACCTGACGCGCAATATCTTCAAGACCCAGTTCCCACTTTGCACCTTGGAATAGGCCCTATTCGCCTCCTCCTCGGCGGCACGCTCCCCGCTGTCCACCAGAACAGCGGCATCGAGGGCGATCCCACCGTACTTCCTCTGGTCTCCACCGCCGCCTCCGAACCGCAGGGGACTTCAGAGGGTACCTGAAAGAGAACGTCAAAGAAGAAAAAGACGACGATGAGGGCGCCGACGAAGAAGATGAAGCTGTCAATTTGTCGTTACACAACGCAGAAATCAATTCTCTCAGAGAGAGAGAGTCTGGAATGCGTTTGTAGCCAGACGGGTGACCAACCTTCACACCCTTTTAGTAACAAGAGTTATTTTTCTTCTCCATCAGAACCAGGGGTATAGAGCTAGCTTGCGGTTGTGAGCAGTGCCGTAAGGCGCGCCAACTTTGCAGTTGGCTTTTCACCCACTCTTATTCACCACAAACATGGAAAGCTACTATATATGTCTACCCAATGATAACTAGGATTGAAGTCCCAAAGTGGTGTCTATCTTCACCACCGTGAGATATGGGGGTGACATTGCGAGGTCTCCCACCCCTAAGCGGATCTCCCGTCTGTTTATTTCTCTTGAATCTTTTAAGGACTTCTCCACTTTCCTTTTTGTCCTTTTTCTTTTCTTTTTTTTTTTTTGCTTTTTTTTTTTTTTTTTTCGTTTTCTCAGCATGTTAATTTTTGTTTCATATTTCATATTGGATATTATTAATTTTATCTCCTTGTACTTTATCAAGGCAACCAAATCGGTAGATAAATCATGTTGCTCTTCTCACCTTACTTAATTAAATGTTTTCCCAAAAAAAAGGACCCTTTTTACATCAAAGTCTTGCTACATATGGATAATTGCTTAAATGCTTAGGAAATTACAAAGACTCCTACCATCTACAATTATTTTATTTTAATTCATCTTCTTTAAAAAAAGTTATTCTTCTCATGCAATAATCCATCCGACCAAACTGAGGAATCGCATTAAGAAATGCATTAGAAATACCTTCTTTGTATTGATGAGTGCTTCCTATGACAAAGAAAAATTGTTAAATGTCTTTACTAAGGGAATTTTAAAATTGTGCATAGTTGTAAAAAGAAAGTTAGTAGCGTTTTTTTTCAAAATCAAGCAAGAGACCCTTGATAACTAAAATTGGTTGTTTTATTAATTCCCCCTTCGTTACTGGAGAAAGTTGTTTTTCCTTCCCCTGACGCATTCGTTGACTGGAGTTGTTAGAGGTGGGCAATTTTAGGTTTCGTACAAATTTCACTTAAAACCTATTTATTGAAACATGTTCTCTTTTTTTTAGGAACCTGAAACTTACTATGCATACCCTATAACCATAAGTTCTAGGGTCGGTTCCAAGGTCTACTTAGGTTCCACCTATATTATTAATTTAACAATTGTTAGGGTTGGGCAATTCCAGGTTTCTTACATATTCTACTTAAAACCTAAAACCTACCATCGGGTACAGATTCTTAAAGCATATCTATCGAAATCTAGGACTTAGGCTACGTTTGGTCGTCCTAATTTCTAACTAGGATGGGACTAGATAGGATATGATATGAAATTCTGGGATTTTTCTATATCATATCCATTATTTGGTGAATCGCTAAAGTATTAAATTCGGATATATTTATATTTTATCATGTACTTTTTTTAATATAAATGACATATCATTGTAAATGAACATAAAAGTTCATTAACAGAGATGGTAAAAATCTCTTGTGACACTATTCCTTAATTTATTTTTATTTTATTTTTTCTATTTTTTGAAATTATTTTCTTTATTATTTCTTTTTCCCCTTTCATCATTCTTAAATAAATTTTTATCAAATAGTAAACTGTACTAACATACCTAGAATACAAAAATACCTAAAAATATATATAATAAATATAATAAATATAAATATATAATTTATAAATTGAATGTTTATTATAAGATAGAATTAAAGTTGAATATATAAATTAAAATAATATTAAATGAAAATAATAATTTTTATTTTTATTTTTTAATTTCTTAAATTAGAATTCAAATATTATTTATATTGAAATGTAATTTTGATTTAGTTAATTTAATAATTTTCTTATTTGAGAAAAATAACTTTCTTATTATGAATATTAGAAATCATTTCAACATTTATCACACTTCTCCCATAGGATAATTTTATCAGGCTTATATCCGACTTTATCTTATCATGAGCAAGCACCAAATGTAGAATATGATAAATCATATCATATCCTGAATTTTATCCTGACTGTCAAACGCAACCTTAGAATCTACCTTATCACAGGTTCCAAGATTAATTCTAAGGTCCAATGGATTCTTTTTTCTTTCTTTTTTTCTTTTTTAGTTAAACAAAATGAAAATGAAGGCAATAATAATGAATAAGTTTAGACATGTTTGGCTTAGACATGCTTAGCTTCTTAAAAATGATGGAACGACGGCAAAAGAACTTCTTAAAAGAAACATACAAAAACCCTATTGACTGTCAACTTCAAATTTTTCTAGCATTTGGATAATCATTCATATATGAGTTCTCCATGGCTATTTCATTCATCCTACATTCTTTTAAGAGAAACCATAAGTAGGTTGCAGCCACAATCATGAAAAAAGCAAAGGAAAGAGAACAAAGTCGAATCTAGGTTCTTGTAAACTATCCAAATATCTTATTTAGAAAATACTTGCTTAGAGAAAAATGATAAAGCAACCAAAAGACAAAACAAAATTTACTCCTAAACTCGATGGGTATCTCACTAAAGTATATAAGAAATCATGGGAAAGGAACTTAAATTCATCTCTTGTTTGTCTTTGCAAAGAGCTCGCTAATTGACCCACAAATGTGCACAACTCAATTAAACAAATGGATGGAGTCTATTAATGTTATTTTCCGTGAATTTGATGATGGAAATCCTATAAGAACCAAAACGCATTGGTAAAAGGAAAAAAGAAAAATAGAAGGCAAAAGAAACACAAAAGGCAAAAAGGAAAGCAAAAGGCATAAATAATTTTAGATTTATGAATCCTAGTTTGGTTCCAGATTAGGTCTAGTTTCGGTTCTTGCTCTTGATTCTTGATTTTGAAAAAAGAGGAATCGGGAATTGAAACCTCTCTTGCTAGAACGGGAATCGTGCGCACCCCTAACGATTGTGGTGAATTATTACTTTTGATGATGAAATATTAATAGAGCAATAGTCTTGATCATAAAATGGAAACTTAGATTAGTAATTCCAAATTATATACTTATCATTGTACTAAATAGAATATTGGAGGATCATTCAAAAATATAAATAAATAAAAATATAAAAATCTATTTCAGTTTTCAATATTCCAATTTCACTTATTTAGATTCTGAAACCTATAAATTGAAATAGGTTTCAAATTCTTCAATTTTTGAAATATGGTACTTACATATTTTAAATCTTAAAACTTGGTTTTACTTTTAAACGATGCTCACTCTTAGGAGTTGCGTGTGTCGAGAAATAATAATAATAATAATAATAATAATAATAATAATAATAATAATAAATATTTGGTTGGAGAGTAGCGGAAACGATGGCGCGTCCAGCCCGCGTTGGTGCGCCAGCAGCAATAGCGGAAAGAGCGTTTCGCTCGGGAGCTTTTGAGAAAACGGCGCCGCATCGGGGGGGCGTATGCAACAGCCGCTTCTGGTTTCGCACGAAAGCACGTGGTGGGGGCCCGCACCACGAGAGATTCAACTCAAAAAGGATGGCCACCAGCACGCGGAGGCCACGTCAGCCGGTGCAGATAAACGTCAAGCGTCAAGGAAGGGGCCCCACGGATGACGTGTTGCCCCAAGCCAAGCCAATCCTCACTCACTTTGGTCATGGACGCGCGACGTAACCAGCGAGACCGCGAGAGGTCGGGCCAGGCTGGGCCGGGTTTCAGCCCACGCAAACAAGATTTCCGTTAAGTTTGAGAATTAGACTAGATCATGGGTCTGGTGGTCTGAGCCCATGCCGAGGCCAATTTGGGTGGGATTGTGAATTACGTTTACTTATAAAAAGATTATTACAGGACTTTTATTCGGAAAAGAAAATGAACTTGTTGGTTAGCACATAATAGATGGTGAAGCATAATAGGTGATCGAGAACGTGGGAAAAATATTGCTAGGTCTCTATAATAACTTCTTGTGGTTAGTAGAATTAAACACATGTATTTCGATTCGTAACTATTGATATGAATCACATTATATGAATAAAGATTACTTAAGATCATGAACATTGATAATATCACGAACAATCAATTCGTGTGTAAACTCTTGATCATTCCTAATAGATCACACATTTTACATGAGAGCTTTTTGCGTTCACCTAGGCGATGAAAAGTAGTTCTCATTAATGTTATTAGAAATTGGATATGCGTACACTCAAATTGCTCAAGAAAATCTTAAACGTCCATTTCATAAATGGATTTGGACTCCACGCCTCCTCCACGACTAAACTGAATGGATCAAATCCGTTGACATATAAGTCATCGTCACCACACAAAACACTTATTGTAATCAACTCCTTTAATGGATGCATGCAATACATGGATCTTCCCAAGGGTCAAACAAGGGCATGCAAGACTGATGGCTATTACCAGTTGTGGTGTCCATTAGGTCCTCCGGGTGCAACTTGACCAAATCCTTCGGGTGCAGCCCCCTCAAGGAGGATCGACCTCCTCGTGCCGAGATAAAGCTCGCGACCACCGCCCACAACATAAATGTTGTCGCGATGACCACTGTTCATCTGATTCCCTGACGTAGCTGGTAATGCTGCATTAAGAACACGGCCATCAAAGCCCGTAAAGAGAGCCCAGAACACGACCAGGAACAGCAGTACTCTTGACATTGTCGTTGTCGCTGCAGTTGAGCAAGCCATGATTATCTCTGAAAAACTTGGAAGTCGTTCGACAGAGAGACGCAAGGAGTGATGTAGGAGCTCGATACTGCAATGAGATACGACCCGCCCCATTTATAGACTCGGCGAAGAAGACAATTGGATGTTTGGCAAGTGGTAGAGATCATAGTTAAATGACCATGCTAAGACAGATTTATCCGACGCGGAGATTGCTGTACAATCCACGACTTGTCTTTTTCACGACGCATTTTTGCATGTCGCTGTCACCCACTACCGTCATAGGTGAGCTTCCCTCTCATTCCTTTCCGCCTGCACATTCTTGTTTGTCGTGAAGCCAGAGTGGATCGACGAGAGCGGGTTTATAAGATTGGATTCACGACAAAAGTGGAGGATAGAGTAAGGTAGGAAAGTAAGTGGTTCAAGCTGCCATGGAAGAGCTACTTGAGCTTGGTTCGTATGTTAGTCTGGTTGTGCATAGCCCTACTTGCATCGACTTTGAAGGCTATAATTTCCAGCAAAATTTTCTCCTCCCAAATAAAAAAAAAAAAAAAACTCAAATTAACAAATTTCTTTTAGGCTTTTTACACTCAATGATTTTATCATTCTCAAAACAAAAATCCCATTAAATCTCTTTCTCTTTCTATGAAAATTATCCAAAAATCTTAAACATGTTGCATGTTTACTAATTCAGTTCTGAACTTTTTTTAATTTTCTTAGTTGAGTCCTAAACCTTTTTAAGTTTTTCCAATTAAGTCTATTCGGCCAACTTTTCGATTTTTTTTTATATTTTTCTTTTTTTAATTTCCTTTATCTTTTTTAGTTTGGACTAACAAAGGACCGATGATCTCTATTGCTCTTGGGCGCGGGCCATGACCTCGCCCAAGGGTCGCTAGCCCTTAGCTAGGTGGCCCCGCTAGCCCTTTGAAGTAAAAAAGAGAATAAAAAGGGAGAAAATAAAGATTATTAAAAATTATTAAAAATTATAAAAAAATATGTCCAAATCTCATATACAAAGGTCAAACACACGCATCCATGCGGCCGTGCAGACCCTAACTTTGCATGTCCTTTTCAAGCCACTTCAATCTTTGGATAGAATGGTGCGCGCACACACCATTAATTAAACGATTGCAGTAAATTACCACTTTTAATGACCACTACTTGTTGGTATAATTTACTAGTCATAACTTATATTTAGACATACGAAAAGATGGAAGCTTAGACTAATGGTTCTAGATTGAATCGTGTGAAAACATGAACCAAGAAAAACATCAAAATTGGTTCTAGATGTTAGGTTTTAGGTTTTGAGTTCGACCAATTTAGAACTTAGAACTTATCCAAAGAAACGAACTCCCCAATTTTTGGAACTTGAAATCGAATAAGTTCTCACTAATCTGGTTCTCAGGTTCCAAGTTCTACCTTAAACCATGCTCACCCCTAGTTTAAATTCCTGTTAAATTTTTAACCTAACTATTATCATAGAACAATGAGAAAAGGAAGTTTTCTTTTTAATGGTTATTTCTCTTTTTTTCATCGATAAGAAGGTCCATGACTATTTCTTTCTTTTTTGGCCGAAGTCCATGACGTCGTGAGATTTAAGAAGGTGTGACTAAGGCGAGTAGTGGTGGCAGGCTAAGTGAGATAGAAAGCAGGAAAGAGAATGTTAGGGTTCTATGGCGTATTGTGCGCAATTGCATAAAGTTTTTTTGAGATGACAAGACAAGGTCCAATTACCCTCCACTTGTAGAAGATCCATATGCAACAATGGTCGGTGACCTCATATCGAAGGTGGGCCTCATGGCATCGAATCAGCGAGATTCAGAGGGAGGGACCAGCGGGGTGGAGTGCAAATTCAGCGGGGGAACGCAACCTCTAGTTCGCGATGGCATGACGGAATTTGCAGCAGAAGGCTTTGCTCAGAGAAGAAGCAATGGACAAAAGAAAGGTAGTTAAAACACATCCAATCGCTGGTTTGAATTTGGCTTATGACTCTCATCTGGACAAAGTGAAGATGTAACATTGCCCTCTGCCGCACGGAGATCTCCATCTATTAGTCTCTTCTTTTCTGTTTTTATCAGTTCCCCAGCATGAGTGGCTGAAGTTCCACTACATGCGCCATCTCTCTCCATCTCCAACATGACATCTTACGATATGGTAACACGAGCCATCGATCATCTTTCCTTCAAAAATGAATCGTTGGGAGATGGAGGTGGAGGTGCCAAACTACTCATTAAAGAAGCTGCAACACGGCAACGGATTAGCAATTTGCAGGAGCAAAGAGAGAATTCCAATGGCATGCGGATTTATGTTCTTTTTCACTTGATCATTAGGAATATCTCGTTAGTCTAATCACGGTTGCACTTGCCCATGCGCCCGCTAGAGAATGTTGGCGATGGAGCCTCCATGCGCATTATAGAGAGTTCACGTCCACTGCTATATTTAGATATCCGTCTGATTAACCTTCCTTTTTGTCTCCCTTTATTTTAAAATCCTTTGGTGGAGAATTTGTGGACGGGAATGTCGGGGAAAAAGATTTATTAAGTCATTTGAGTGTACCTGAAATCCTCGTTAAAAGATAATGCAGGACCATGCCATCTTATGTCATGAGACTTGTAGAGTATTTCATGTGTTACATTATATCTTGAGTTTGCATCGTTGAACAAAATTTAATCTGAAATTAGATTGGAAAGTCCATACCGTTGTTGCCTTACTGTGTGAAAAAATAAGGAAGTAAACTCCTATTACTCTTGGCCGAAATCTTCAAAGAATTAACAAAAAGAAGTTTTCCTATTGGTTTGGCCAATTTTCTGGTTTGGGTCTCACTTTCTTTACTATTATACAACGTTTGTGGGATATCGTTTTTGGTCTGAAGAGGAGAACTAACATTTGTGGAGGTGCTGTTTGGCCCGTAGTGCTGCTTGACTAAACACTGCAGGTTTGGGTGTAATGTAGAATTGAAAAATACTTGAGCATGTGAGTGTGAGTGAGTATATCACTATAATTCTCCAATTGTTTATTGAATTATTTGTAGTTGACTCTTTCACTAAATAAATATCCAATATTCTTTATTGTTCCTCATTTATTCCTCTAGTAATTTCATATTCTCATGTTTATTTAATTGTAGAGATTCATTAGTTTCTGCATTATATTACAACATTACGAGGATGCAGGTTGCAGATGCGTTTGGATTATAAAAAAATATTTTTATCAAAAGACACCCGTTACTTGTGAAGCTTACAATAATGATCATAGATAGTCTCATTTGAGTGAAAAAAATGTGCTATCAACTCTAGATAGCACCGACAAAAAAGCAAAAAAAAAAACTCTAGATTCTAGATTGCAGGTTTCCCGTATACTTACATGCACTGCTAATGCGAAGTTGTAGACACCAAATTACAGTAAAAAGAGAATTGCGGATGCATTTCGTATATCATGTCAACAATTATCCAAAATCGAACAATTTCTCTTTCTTTCTTTTTTCTTTCCAGTTTTTGTTCCGGAGGGAACTTTTTTTTTTCCTTTTTTCTTTTTGATTGGTAAGTAAGGTAGGAAAATTTGGCGCCCGGATCAAGATGAGACCAACATATGCTTTTTCTTCTTTCTTCTAAATTATTTAATAAAGAGCGTGGCTCCACGTAATAGACCTTCGCCAGAGTTCGCCATATTTTTCAATTTGGTGAAAGTCATGGAAAGGAGAGCACCTTTTAATGAGCCAAATGGGAAAAATATATGGGGAAATACCTTCGAATGAGGATGGTTTTCTGTGATTTGATTTGTCCTACATTGCTCATCATTCATTTTTATCTCGATTGGCGTTCCTTATCATACGCACTTACCTAAGATAACGTGAAACCTGACCACTTGAACTTTTGAGCTCAATTGGTCTCATATAAAGCGGTATCAAATTATATCTCAGTTTGCCTCATGTTTCACGACGTTTAAATTTGTCTGTAGCTTGTTGTTTCAGTTTATTTCCCCTTTTTCGGTTGCACATGATTTCACGTTAAGCACTTGCGAGTTGGAGAGCGGAACTTTAGATGATGGGTCAATCCCGCAGCCGTTAATACTGACATTGACAGGATATCTCGACGAGATTTCTAATTTCAATTCCATATCTGATCAAATCGTTAATATATGATACTCCTCTGATTTTCTATATATATTTTGATTATGTCTATTTTATTTTATTTCCTTTAATAGTTATCTATTAAAACTTAACTCCATTGACTCTTTTATATAGGATGACAAAGATTTTAAGTGCTAAAATTTCCAAAAGGTATATTTAAATGCCAAAATCAGAAAAATAGAAGAAGAAAAAGAAGAAGGAATACTTAAGTGTTAAGGGCAAAAATTTCTGGTCAAATTTTTACCAAAAAAAAATAATTTCCGATCAAATTGTTGACATAACATTTTTTGGTAAGATTTTTAATTGATGTGGTAATTCTTTTTTTTTTTTAAATTATCTATGTGGTACTAACGTGACTAGATAAACTAAAATGACGCCATTTAGGTTTAAATTTGATTTTTAATATAAATATTAATTAAATTAAATTTAAAAAACTAAATTTAAAAAAGAAAAGAAAAGAGGATTAGATTTGGGGCTATCAAGGCCCTTGCCATTGCCACCCCACCATCGTTGGAAAGAGCCAGCAATAATGGGGCGAGTGTTGGCCAAGGTCACTGGGCCTCGGCCACTGGTCGGCAACCCTAGCTTGCCACTTTTTGTGATGGTGGGGTGACGGTGGCGAGGGCCTCCGTGGCCACAAATCTAATCCTTTTTTTTAAAACTTATTTTTAAATTTAATTTAATTAGTATTTATATTAAAGATATAATTTAGGGGCAAAACAACGTCATTTTGGGATAAGAATGTTGAGTGTACATTCCAACAAGCCACGTAGACTAGTTTTATTAATAAAATAATGCCATGTTGGATTTCCAACATATTTCATTGGAATTAGCGCTTAAGTATACTTTTTTGAAGTTTTGGCACTTATATGTCCACTCGTGCCAAGTTTTGGTACTTGGGGTGTACTTTTTCCATTTTTGATTCATTGAAATATACAAAAAAGAAAAATCCGCAATTTTTTTTTCTGCTCTCTCATTCTCAACTTGGTATTAGAGCCTCATTTCCTAAGATAATGCTAGTGTACTGGGTGCATGTTGCACCCAATGCACCTATGCATCTCGAGCACCCTAATGCATACCCAAATAAATCCGACGTTAACATCGCTCAACAGTCACCAATGTTCACTTTGTGTACACAAGTCTAATCTAAAGAAGTGCTTAATTTAATCCATTCCATGATGACCAACTATACGAAGTGTGTTGCCTAGTTGAGTCTTTATCACAAATGTGGCTTTTCTTTCAATACCAGCCACACATGATGCATTGCTTAGTAACTTTTTTCTCAAGCCAGTCACATAGGCCGTTTAATGCTATGACGCTAGCAATATAGGCCGTGTCGCTCAATTACACAAGCTAGTAGCATCAGCCGCTTGCTATTTCCCCTCTAATGTTCTATATCTATTTTGATCATGCATATCTTATTTGATTTCCTTAGATAGTCATATATTAAAAGCCTTTAAATAGGCTCTCCATGTACGCTTTTTTTTTGGTAAAGCCATGTACGCTTTTTTATACATCAAATTATACTAAAAAATTCCATAGTTCTATTTTCCGCTTTCTTATTCTCGATTGATATCTTGACCACAATAGTGTGATAATTACCAAAAAGTCCATCATTAACCTTTCAATTTAGTCAATTTAATCTTAAATCTTTTAATAATTTGCTAATATAACCTTTCAGGTCAACTTTGACCAGCATTCATTGATGTAGACATTGATCGTCTTATGTGACATATCATGTTTCCATAAAACATTTTCCTAAAAGTCATTTTTCAGGAAAATGACTATTTTCCAATGTTCAGTGGAAACATAAACTTTGAGTGGAAAATATTTTCCACCGTTCATTAGTTAATTTAATTGTTTGGGAAAAATTATCAAACATTGAATTTTAATATTTTTAATTGACCAAAAAATTAGTTTTACTTTTTATATTTCTAAAAATGATTTTTTAATTATTTGTATTTTAAAAAAATCGAAATTTTTATTATTTATTATTTTTTCTTTCCTTTTCCTTTTTCCTTTTTCTTTTCCTTTCCTTCCTCCTCCTCCTCCTTCTTCCTCCTCCTTCCTCCGCCGCATGCCTAACGATGGCCGGCTACTCGGCAACCGACCAAAACCCGATCGCCAGATCAGCGAGCTTGAGGCTCGACCGATCTCACCCGAGCTTGCCAAAGTTTCGCTGGGCTCTGGCAAGCTGCGAGCTCAGGCGAGGCTCGAGCCTCGCCCAACTCGCCGGATCTAGCAAGGCCCAAGCTTCGCCCCAAGCCAGCGAGAGCTCTACCTCGCCCGATCTAGCGAGGCCTAAGCTTGGCTTTGCCAGATCGGGCTAGGTGGAGCCTCGTTGGCTTGGGGCGAGGTTTGAGCTAGCTTGCGGCGTGGCTGGCAACCAGCAGTGAAGAGGAAGCAGGGCACATCGCGGAGATCGAGCACCGTTGAACGAGGAGACGCTCTGCCGCTACTAATCATCGGCGTCAAAGGAGGAGGAAGACGAGATCAGAAACCCAAGGTTTCGTGAGGGCGGAGATCCAGCATCGCCGAATGAGGGGATGCTTTGCCGCTGCTGATCGTCGGTGTCGAAGGAGGAGGAGATGAGATCAAAAGGGTTTTGTGAGAAAGGAAAGAAGCAGCGCGTGCGTAGGGACGGGAAAATGATTTCCTCTTTCCACAATCTGATGGGGAGATTTTCCATTGATCGGAAAACATTTTTGACCATCTATTTTCCGCGATCCGAACATCGGAAATTCCGGAAAATATTTTCTCGGAAGTTGTTTTTCGCGAAACGAACGGACCCTTAATGAGCCAAATGGAAAAAATATATGGGGAAATACCTTTGAAAGGAGAGCTATTTTTCTTCTCCACTTTCCTTTTTGCCCTTTTTCTTTTCTTTTTTTTTTGTTGCTTTTTGTTTTTTCGTTTTCTTAGCGTGTTAATTTTTGTTTCATATTTCATATTGGATATTATTAATTTGATCTCCTTGTTTTATCAAGGCAACCAAATCGGTAGATAAATCATGTTGCTCTTCTCACCTTACTTAATTAAATCTTTCCCTAAAAAAAGGGCCCTTTTTACATCAGAGTCTTGCTATATATGGATAATTGCTTAAATGCTTAGGAAATTACAAAGACTCCTACCATTTACAATTATTTTATTTTAATTCATCTTCTTAAAAAAGGTAATTCTTCTCATGCAATAATCGATCCGACTAAACTGAGGAATCACGTTAAGAAATGCATTAGAAATACCTTCTTTGTATTGATGAGTGTTTCCTATAACGAGATAAATTTGTTAAACGTCTTTAATAAGGGAAATCTTAAAATCGCGCATAGCTGTAAAAAGAAAGTTAGTAGGGTTTTTTTCAAAAACAAGCAAGAGACCCTTGATAAATAAAATCGGTTGTTTTATTAATTCCCCCTTCGTTAGTGGAGAAAGTTGTTTTTCCTTCCCCTAATGCATTCGTTGACTGGACTTGTTAGGGGCGAGCAATTCTAGATTTTGTACAGATTTCGCCTAAAGCCTATTTATTCAAACATGCTTTCCTTTTTTTAGGAACTCGAAACTTACTATGCATAGCCTGGAACCACAAGTTCTAGGGTTGGTTTCAAAGTTTACTTAGGTTCTACCTATATTATTAATTGAACAATTGTTAGGGTTGGGCGGTTCAAGGTTTCTTACATGTTCCACTTGAAATCTGAAACCTACCATCGGGTATAAGTTCCTAAAACCTATCTATTGAAATCTAAAACCTAGAATCTACCTCATCACAAATTTCAAGGTCAATTCCAAGGTCCAACGGATTCTTTTTATTTTATTTTATAGTTAAACAAAACGAAAATGAAGGCAATAATAATGAATGAGTTTAGACATGTTTGGCTTAGACATGCTTAGCTTCTTAAAAATGATGGAAGAGTGGTAAAAGAATTTCTTAAAAGAAACATATAGAAACCCTATTGACTGTCAACTTCAAATTTTTCTAGCATTTTGAGAATCAATCATTTATGAATTTTCCCTAGTTATTTCATTCATCCCACATTCTTTTAAGTCAAATCATAAGTAAGTTGCAACCATAATCATGAAAAAAGCAAAGGAAAGAGAACAAAGATGAATCTAGGTCCTTGTAGACTATCCAAATATCTTATTTAGAAAATACTTGCTCGGAGAATAATGATAAAGCAACGGAAAGACAAAACAAAATTTACTCCTTAACTCGATGGGTATCTTACTAAAGTATATAACAAATCATAGGAAATGAACTTAAATTAATCTCTTGTTTATCTTTACAAAGAGCTCGCTAAATTGACTCACAAATGTACACAACTCAATTAAACAAATGGATGGAGTATCTTAATGTTATGTTTAGTGAATTAGATGATAGAAATCCTATAAAAACCAAAACACATTGGTAAAAGACAAACAGAAAAGCAGAAAGCAAAAAATACACAAAAGGCAAAAAGGAAAGTAAAAGGCATAAATAATTTTAGATTTAGGAATCCTAGTTTAGTTCCAGTCCGGGTTTGGTTTTTGTTCTTTCTCTCAATTCTCGATTTCGAAAAAAGAAGAATCAAGAATTGAAACCTCCCTTCATAGAATCGGGAACCATGCTCACCTCTACCGATTGTAGTAAATCATCACTTTTGATGATGAAATATTAATAAAGCAATAGTCTCAATTATAAAATGGAAATTCATATTAGTGATTTCAAATTATACACTCATTATTGTACGAAATTGAATATTGGAGGATCATTCAAAAATATAGATAAAGAAAAATATAAAAATTATTTCAGGTTTCAAGATTCCAATTCTACTTATTTATATCTTGTAATCTATCCATCGAGACAAGTTCTAAGTTTTCTAATTTTTAAAATATGGTACATACGTATCTTAAAACTTGAAACTTAGTTTTACTTTTAAATGATGCTCACTCTTAGGAGTTGTGTGCGTCGAGAAATTATAATAATAATAATAATAATAATAATAATAATAATAATAATAATAATAATAATAATAATTAGAAAAAATATTTGGTTGGAGAATCGCGGAAACGATGGCGTGTGCAACCCGCGTTGGTGCGCCAGCAGCAACAGCGGAAAGAGCGTTTTGCCCGGGAGCTTTCGAGAAAACGGCGCCGCGTCGGGGGGGCCGTATGCAACAGCCGCTTCTGGTTTCGCACGAAAGCACGTGGTGGGGGCCCGCATCGCGAGAGATTCAACTCAAAAAGTATCGGGAGTGGATCGGATGGCGACCAGCACGCGGAGGCCACGTCAGCCGGTGCAGATAAACGTCAAGGTGGTGGGGACAGAGGAGGCCCCTCCGATGACGTGTTGCCCCAAGCCAATCCTCAGTTTGGTCGTGGACGCTCGACGGAACCAGCCTACGCAAACAAGATTTCCGTGAGTTGTCAAATGTATGACGGGACCGTGTTAGTTTCGCGGAAGACTTTCCTACAATTGCCGGTGCTTTTTTCTTTTCTTTGGGTCGAAAATACGAGTGATGTTCATTACTCAACGAAATTCACGAAAAAGACATCATGAGCGTAAGAACATAACATATCAAAGACAGTAGAGTTGGGGTGGGTGACCCAATTCCTAAGTAAATTGTTTAGCCTTTGTGCTTTGGCTAATCATTCTGCGATCATATTCAAATCCCGGTTGCAATGGGCTATGGTGAGGCCCGAAAATTTTCTCTTCAGCTCCTTGGCCCGGTCTACTAGTGATTATACTTCCCAGTTTAGCATATCAGAGGAGTTAACATAATGGACAAGTACACTACAGTCAGACTCAAGTTGCAAGTTCTCTGTAGTAAGGAGGAGGAAAATTAGGGTTTCGACCAATGCAGCGGCTTCTGCTTGTTTAGGTTAGCTCGCTTGTCTTGGAGAACCCGTCCAATAGCCTTCTGGATGCATCACGGACAACGCAAGCAATAGCCGCTCGAGACCGTCCTCTATTCGTCTTGTCTCGGGGTGGAAAATGAGCAGTCAAAGAAAATATTTTCCCGTCGATGGAAAACACCCTTCTAAAAATGAGAGAAATGATATCCGTTTTTTGAAAAAAGGAAATCATTCTCTCCTCCCTTTCTTCTTCCTCTCGTCAAAGCTTCATTTTCACTAAAATAGAAATCTGTAAACACTAAATTAATTAAACAATCAGTAATTCTTTTCAATAGTTCTAGTAAGGTAACTTTTTCAGTAGGTCAATACGTTTTGGTTCGGTTCTTATGCTGAATGGTTGTCATTAATTCGCCGCGCAGTTAATGTCTAAATAAGTTTGAAAGGTCATTAATTCACTGGGCGGTTAATGTCTGAACAAGTTTGAAAAGTATTCTCGCACTCGTATAAGTAATTGGTTGTGCTACTTTGACGGTATTACTTGGTAAGTTTTTCAATGTGTTAGTCTACTTGTTAGTCTCTGTGTTCATAACAGTCATCCACCTTCAATAATCAATGTAGTGAATGTCCAGAAAAATCTGGTAAATCGATGATCGCGTCCTTCCGATTAGGAACTTTGACGGTATTACTTGGTAAGTTTTTCAATGTGTTAGTCTACCTGTTAGTCTCCGTGTTCATAACAGTCATCCACCTTCAATAATCAATGTAGTGAATGTCCAAAAAAATCCGGTAAACCGATGATCGCATCCTTCCGATTAGGAACTTCTCTAATACGTTATTGATGAGGCCCTAGTCATTGTTGTAAACAATAGTAGTAGCGTACTAAAAATGTCCGTGCAATAAGGGTCCCGAAGATTTAGTAGATTCTCACAGGTATTAAATTTTCATTGCTTGTGGTAAATAAAATGCTATTAGGTTACTTAGAAAAGGTTGGTGAACAGTTCTAGGACGTTGGTCAATATCTCATCACTAGTCGTAATGATAAACACAAGTATTAGTGAGTGTCCTCTTGATTGTCGATAGAAGAGAGGTTTCCCCAAATGCCTTAGGTTTTGGAAAATATTCCAGCATCATATTGTTGGTGCAATAAAACGATTATTTATAGGATTTTTAGACTCAGATTGATAATTGACAAACCCATCAATTTCAACTCCTCTTGTTTTAGAATTAGACTCAATCATGGGTCTGGTGGCTTGAGCCCACGGCAAGGCCAATTCAGGCAGGATTGCGAAATACATTTAGTCATAAAAGACTATATTACAAGGCAATTATTAGGAAAGAAATTGAACTTGTCGGTCGGCACATATTAGAAAGTTAGTGAAGCATAATAAGTGATCAAGAATGTGGGAAAAATATTGCTAGGTTTCTACTTTCTATAATAACTTCTTGTGGTTGGTAGAATTAAACACATGTATTTTGATACGTAACTATCAATATGGATCACATCTTATGAATAAAGATTACTTAAGAATTTGAACATCGACTATATTGGGAAAAATCAATACATATATAAACTCTTGATCATTCTTAATAGATCACACATTTTACATGAAAACTTTCCACGTTCACCTAGAATTGACGAAAAATATTTCTCATTAATGTTATAAGAAATTCGAAATGCGTACAGTTGAACTGCTAAAAAAATCTTAAACATCTTATTTTATAAATGGATTTGGACTCCACGCCTCCACCACGACTGAACTGGAGGGGTCAAATCTGGTGACATGTAAGTGATCTTCACCACACAAAAATTTATTATAATCGACTCCTTTATTGTATGCATGCGAAATTGGGTCTTCCCGAGGGTCACACATAGCCACGCGAGATCGATGGCAAATGTCAATGGTGGTGTGGATCGGGTCCTCTGGGTGCAGCCCTATCAAGGAGGATCGATCTCCTCGTGCCGACGTGAAGCTTGTGACCACCATCCGCAATATGAAAGGTGTGGCGATGACCACTGTTCATCTGATTCCCTAACGTAGCTGGTAATGCCGCATGAAGAACACGACCATCAAAGCCCGCAAAGAGAGCCCAGAACAAGACCAGGAACAGCAGCACTCTGGATATTGTCGTCGTCGCTGCAGTTGAGCAAGCCATGATGGTCTCTGAAAAGCTTCAAAGTTGTTCGACAGAGAGATGCAAGGAGTGATGTAGGAGCCCAATAATGCAATGAGATATGACCCGCCCTATTTACAGACTCGGTGAACCAGACCATTGGATGTTCGGCTAGTGGTACAGATAATAGTTAAAAGACCACGCCAAGACAGATTTATCCGACGCGGAGACTGCTGTACAATCCACGACTTGTCTTTTTCATGACGCATTTTTGCATGTCGCTATCACCCATTACCGTCATAGGTCCCTTTTATTATTTTCCGCCTACACATTCTTGTCTGTCGTGAAGCTAGAGTGGATCGACGAAAGCGGGTTTATATGATTGGATTCACGACAAAAGTGGAGGATAAAGTAAGGTAGGAAAGTAAGTGGTTCAAGTTGCCATGGAAGAGCTACTTGAGTTTGGTTCGTATGCTAGTCCTGCTCGACTTGATTATCCTCAAGTTCAGGTCGGTGTCAAGTAACTAGAGTAATACCTTGTGAGTCGAGTTTGAGGTTCAAATCCTTACATTTGACTTGCTTAGTTGTGAGCTTAATCAAGTAGATGAAATTTTATATTTTTTAGAAACATTCATACATTGTAGTACCTACTAATTTATAAGTACACTGTTGCCACCTAGGGCTTCATGATTAAGTTCGAGCTTAGGTTAAGATCTTCGCTTGCTATTCGAGTTTGGTTGAGTGCAATTTTGTGTGCGTGTGCGTGTGTGGATTATTTAGGGGCATGGCGTAGAAACCCAGCCAAGTAAAAGTCCACGGAACAACTTACAATAAGACAGTTAAAATTCATTGTTTGAGTGGAACGCGACTTTATCTATTTTTAACTAAACAGGGCTCAAGTTAAATGCTCAATTGAGTTCATGTATCCGGTTGTGCATAATCAAATTGAGTCGAGATCAGGTGTTAAGTTGAACGGACTTAATGGATGCCACACTTGCACCGACTTCAGAGGCCATGATTTCCAAGGATTCCTCCTCCCAAACTCAGATCAACGAATTTCTTTAAGGCTTTTCACACTCAAAGATTTTGTCACTCTCAAAAAAAGAACCCATGAAATCTCACTCTTTAGGAAAAAAAATGTCCAAAAAGTTGTAAACCTACTACACTTTTGTTAATGTTATCGATTGAATCCTAATTATTTTTAAGTTTTGCCAATTAAGTCCATCATGCGAAGTTTTGGAATTTTTTTTTTTTTATATTTCTTTTCTTTTCTTTTTCTTTCCTTTTGGGTTCAATGGGCCGGTAGCTTGGCTAAGGGCTGGCGACCTCCACCAACCACTGACCGAGGGCCAGGGATCCTTGTCGAGCCTTGGGTGACAGTCGCAAAGCCCTCGTCGGCCACAAATGAGGGGTCACAGCCCCTCACCGTGGCTGGTGAGTGCGTCACAAATCTTCATTGTGGTCGCTAGCCCTTGCCTCACTAGATTTGGTGCCGGATTACCTTCACCGTCCCTCGGCCAATGGTCAGCGGCCCCATCAACCTTTTGAACTTTAAAAAAAAAAAAAAATAGTAAATGTTTATAACTGAATTTGTTAAAGTGTAATAAGCTAAGGATTTTTTATTTTTTTATTTTTGATAATTTTCTACTCTATACGGATCGTTTTCATGAAACTACAAATCTCATATGGATAGGTCAAACATACGCACCCACGCACGCGCGCAAATGCACCCATGCACGCGCGCAAATGCACCCATGCGCACCTCGCCTTTTCATGTCATTTTCATGCAACTTCGATCATGTCATAGGGATCGAGCGCTGAAGATGACGCGCAACGGCAACCCTAATTGTTAATTTTGACATAGAGTTTGAGTTTTATGGATGGGGCGGTTTAGGCATAGAGTTTGAGTTTTACTTTTTCAAATTAGAAGCATAATATTGGATAATAAATGTTAGAATACCGTAAAAGGGGTTCATTATCTAAAAGGCCATGATCCTATTATAAGACTACTAATTTAACTTTAAACCTTTCCATAATGTCAATTTAATCCTAATTGTTAATTTTGACAAAAAAATCGCTGATATGAATGCTAGCTAGCTATCGACTGTCTGATGTGGCATGGTCGATATCTATATGGATAATTTTTACACTTTTTTTTTATTATTTTTCATTTCGCTTGTGTCTATCCTCGTAAAAAAAGGAAAAAAAAAAGAAAAAAAAATTGCAAAAGTCATCCACTTTAATGCTAGCAATGCCATGAAGGTCAATTGACAATCTGCTAATGTCCACGTCAATGGTTTCCAGCCAATATGACCAAAAGACTAAATTAGCAAATTATCAGATTTAAGATTAAATTGGCACAATTGAAAAGTTTAGGATTAAGCCGATCTCCAAATAATAAGTTTGGAACTTTTTGGACTAATTTTCCCCGAGAAATATAATGTTACCATCAAAGTTTTAACGCAGAGACTTTATGACACATTAGATCATCGTCTAATCGCAAAGTTTAAACCCTAGTTAAATTTTTAACCTAACTATCATTGAAAAGGAAGTTTTCTTTTTTAATGGTTATTTATCTTTATCATTGTTGCATATGGATCTTCTCCGAGTAGAGGATAATTGGACCTTGTCTTGTCACCTCAAAAATACTTTATGCAATTGCGCATCGTACGCCATAGAACCCTAACATTCTCTTTCCTGCTTTCTATCTCCCTTGGCCTGCCTCCACTACTTGTCTTAGTCACAGCTTCTTAGATCTCACAACGTCATGGACTTCGACCGAAAAAATAAAAAAGGTCATGGGCCTCTAAATCGGCGAAGGTGATGGTCAGTGACCTCACATCGAGGTGGACCTCCACGGCATCGAATCAGGGAGAATAAAGAGGGAGGGAGGGACCAGCGGGGTAGCATGCAAATACAGTGGAGGTCCGCGACCTCTAGTTCGCGACGGTGCGACGGAAGTTGCAGCAGAAAGCTTAGCTCAGGGAAGAAGAAGGAAAGGACAAAAGGAAGGTAGTAAAAACACATCCCGTCGCTGGTTTGAATTTGGCTTATGACTCTCTCATTTGGACCAAGTGAAGATGTAACATTACCCTCCGCTGCACGGAGAGGATCTCAATCTTTTAGTCTCTTCTCTTTCTGTTTTTATCAGTTCCCCAGCATGAGTGGTTGAAGTTCCAGTACAAGCACAATCTCTCTCCATCTCCAACATGACATCTTTCCATATGGTAAAACGAGAGGAAAAGTACCAAAATAGTCATAAATTCTTTATATCGGTACTAATTAAATCATAAACTTTTTAATTGGATCAATTTAGTCCTAAATCTTTTTACATTTGTGCCAATTTAGTCCATCCGGCTAATTTAAGCCATAAATTGCTGAAGTGGCCACCGGCGGTCTTATGTGACATCACGTGGACAAATTTTATAATTTTTAAATATTTTTTTCAAATTTTTTCAATTTCTTTTTTTCTTTTTTTCTTTTTCTTTTCTCTTTAACCCTTGGCCGGCGAGGTTGCCAGCCGGTGACCATCACCGGCCACGGGCCGGTCGGGGTGAGGGGCCTCGTGCCCTTGCCGGCCATTGGTGAGGGCCGCCGCGCCTCGCTTGTGGCTGGCGAGGGTGCGGTAGCCCTCGCCAATGGCCGGCGATGGTCGGCCGACCGGCGACCTCGTCAGCCAAGGGTTAAGAAGAAAAGAAAAAAGGGGGGGGAAAGAAAAAATAATTTAAAAATCTGAAAAATAATAAAAAATTATTAAATTTGTCCACATGGCGCCACATAAGACCGCCGGTGGCCACGTCAGCAATTTTTGGCTTAAATTAGCTGGATGGACCGAATTGGTACCAATGTGAAAATATTTAAAACTAAATTGGTCGAATTAAAAAGTTTAGGACTGAATTGGTACCGATGCAAAATGTTTAAGGCTATTTTAGTATTTTTCCCATAAAAAGAGCTATCGATCATCTTACCTTCAAAAATGAATCATTGGGGGATGGAGGTGGAGGTACCAAACTACTCACTAAACAAGCTGCAACATGGCAATGGATCAACAATTGGCAGGAGCAAATAGAGAAGTCCAATGGCATGCGAAGTTAATTTTCTTTTTCACTTTATGCAACGGAGGATATCGGGACATCCGAAGCGTCGAAACTTGGTACGGGGGATACTTAAGTCCTAAAAATTACGAAAGTGACACTTAAATGTCAAAATCGGAGCAAAATAGATCAGTTAAGTGACAACAGCAAGAAAATCCAGTCAAAATGCTGATGTGGTGATTTTCTGGAGAGGCAAGTGCAAAACGATATTATTTTGCACGATAACATGTAGAGAAAAGTGCAAAAATGACGTCATTTTGTTGTTGACGTGGCTAAATAAGTAATATAAAAATTAATTAAATTTAATTTAAAACTAATTTTAAAAAAAAATGGAAGAAGATGAATAGCAGTTGAGGGCTTAGCCCTTGTTGCCGCCACCTCCCTACCATCGCCGGGAAGGGTGACTGTGGGGGGAGGGTCGGCAGAGTCGCCAGCCCCTGGCCTCTATTTATCTTCTTCCTTTTAAAAAAAAAAAAATTGGTTTTAAATTAAATTAAATTAAAATTTTAATTTAAAATTCAAATATGTGCCAAAATGACATCGTGTTTGCATTTCTTTACTAAGTCGGCTCTCTAGCGAGTCACGTAGGTGAGCAAAATTAATAAAAAATTGCCACGTAAAATTTCTAATAGGGTTCACTGGAGGTAACACTCAAATGTCTCATTTAACACCATTGTGTTAAGTTTTGGCATTTCGGGTGTTCTTTTGCCAGCGACGGAACCTCCATGCAAATCATAGAGAGTTGACATTCACCGTTATGTCTGGATATCCAACTAATTGACCTTCCTCTTTTGTCTCCCTTTATTTAAAAATCTTTGGTGGAGAATCTACTGAAGGTAATGTCGAGAAAAAATATTTATTAAGTCTTTTGAGCGTACCTAAAATCCTTGTTAAAAGAGTATGCAGGACCACATCATTTTATATTGTGCACTTGTTGGTTCGATTGTCCCCTTCAAATCTCCCTCCACGTTACTCAACTAAAAGATGGAAATGTTAGGAGCACACAGCAAGAGTCCAATACTTTCACTTGGGGAAATTACCAAAAAGGAGCTCAAGTTTGAGCCCATCAACATATCTAGTTGGACACATCTTCACTCAAAAGCTTAAAACAATAAGTTATTAGCCAACTAGAATATGATAACTGCTTCATACCATATCAATTCTCTGATGTGAAATTTCTTTAACACAACCCACTCACATGTGTATTCTAACAACTTCCTCTCACATGTGAGCTTAGTTTATATGTGCTCCCCCTTAATTCAAACGTCCTTCTACATCAACTTCCTATGGGCCTGTGTTACTATATCACAACGTCCACATGCCTAGATATCACAACCATGGCTCCGATACCATTTGTTAGGAGTGCGTGGTAGAAATTCGATACCTTTATCTAGGTGAATTGCCAAGAGGGAGCTTAAGTTCGAACCCATCGATGTATCCAATTGGATCCATCTCCACTCAAAAACTTAAATTAATGAGTTATGAGTCAACTGGGATATATTAATTGTTCCATAACAAATCAATTCTCGGATGTAGGACTTTTCTAATACAACTCATTCACACATGCATCATAACAGGAAAAACATCATCAATATCGATTACCAGCCTCAGGAATTCAATTTCCTTTGCCTCGGTTCCCCAATACTTTGTTCGAACAGAAGGCGGAATTGGAGGAGCATCTTATGAAGAACCTGCTTAGCCATGAACATGTTGGTTACTAATGACAATTCAAAGACTCACATGAGAAATTATTTGGGTATGAAGAAGAAAATAATATATCTACCTCATTAATAACTTAGTAGCTTAACCTTATGAGCGAAATGATATCTAATTGGGTATATACATGAGCTTGGATTCTGCCTTCCCCTTGTGACCTCCCCAAGACAAGATGGTAAGATTTTTTATCATGTTGCATATCTTAACAAAGGATATTGGAGTCACATTAATGGGATAGGCCTCTTTAAGTATATTAGCTTCTGGAGAAAACGTCAAGGAAGAGTCTCTTGTGTCCACCAAGAAACCACCATTAAACAAAAGAGATGACTAATATTGTTAGAATATTGTTTGAACCATTATCAAGTGTTCTAAAGGATTAAAACTTGCAGATGAAGGTATAGTTCAATATTTAATTATTCTAACAAATGTAATATTGAGAAGCATGGAAAGATAATATGGTTAGTCACATCGTCTTATCATGTAAGATAAAGTAATTTGATTATAGATATACAATATTATTTTTTGCTTAGTAAGATCTTACCCTTGTCATATCAATAGCAAGAGTGATAACATGTTTGTCTGTGTAGATTTCCAATTTATCTAGTGAGATTTAGAAAATATACAATTCTCCTGTTGCGTTGCTTTTCAAGGTTGGCACAGTTGATTAGGATGTTGGGATGCTCAGTAACTAGTGGAAAACCATTCAAATCCCACCAACACGTGTAAGCTACTCTTTGGGGCATCAGTACAGGTTAAAGACTTGAAGTTCATAAGCCTTGTAGGGTGTTTCATGTATTACATTATATCTCGAGTTTATATCGTTGAACAAAATTTGACCCAAAATTAAATTGGACAGTCTAGATTGTTGGCGCCTTTCTTGTGTGAAAAATAAGGAAGTAATACTCTTGGCCGAAATCTTCAAAGAAATAACAAGACGTGTTCCTATTGGTTTGGCCAATTGCCACATTTGACGTGTCACTTTCTTTATCATTATACGAAGTTTGTGGGATATTGTTTTTAGTCTGAAGAAGAGAACTAACACTCGTGGAGGTGCTGGTCAGAGGACTTTGCTGGAGAATATGGCCTGTTGCTGATGGGAACTTAGAATTGGAAAATACTTCAGTGTGTGAGCGAATATACCACTGTCATTTTCTCATTGTTTACTGATATATTTACAGCTAACTTTTCTACCTTGTAAATTTCGATGTTTTTTATTTATTATTATTTATTGTTCCTTATTTATTCCTTTAGTATTTTCATTCTCTCACATTTATTTAAGTTTAGAGAATCATTAGTTTCCGCATTATATTACAACATTATGACGATCCAAGTAATGGATGCATTTGGATTATTAAAAATATATATATATATATATATTTATTTATTTATTAAAAGACACTTGTTACTTGTGAAGTTTACAATAATGATCGTAGGTAGTATTTGTTTTTTCCTAATTGGAGTGAAAAAAACGTGCTATCAACTCTAGATAGCAGGTTTTAGCATGTCCCGTATACTTACATCTACTGCTAATGCTGCTAATGCGAAATTCTAGACATCAAATCACAGTAAACTCAACAGAGAAATGCGGATGCATTTGGTGTCAATAATTATCCAAAACAGAACAATTTCTTTGTTTTTTCTCCCAAGTTTTTGTTTCGAAGGGAACTCTCTTTTTCCCTTTTTCTTTTTAATTGGTATGTAAGGTAGGAAAATTTGGCACCCCATATCAAGATGAGATCCACATATGCTTTTCTTCTTTCTTCTAAATTATTCAGTCAAATGCGTGGCTCCACGTAATGAAGCTTCGCAAGAGTTCGCCATATTTTTCCATTTGGTGAAAGTCATGGAAAGGAGAGCACCTTTTAAGGAGACAAATGGGAATAATATATGGGGAAAAACCTTCGAATGAGGATGGTTTTCTGTGATTTGATTTGTCCTACATTGCTCATCATTCATTTTTATCTCGATTGGCATCCCATGTCATGCGCAATTACCTAGGATAACGTGAAACCTGACCTCTTGAACTTTTGAGTTCTATTGGTCTTATATAAAGCGGTATAAAATATATCTCAGTTGCCTCATGTTTCGCCACGTTTCGATTTGTCCGTGGCTTGTTCCAATTTATTTCCCCTTTTTCAGTAGCACATGATTTCACGTGAAGCATTTGCGAGTTGTAGAGCAGAACTTTATATGGTGCATCGAGCTGCACAATCATCACTGACACTGACAAGATATCTCAACGAGATTTCTAAATACGCCCTGTCCAATTCCATATCTGATCGATTCATTGATATAGGATACTCCTCTAATTTTCTATATATTTTTTAATATCTTATTTGATTTCCTTTGATGATCATCTATTAAAATTTAACTCCATCGACTCTTTTATATACATAGATATATATATTCAACAATTCTATTTTTCATTTTCTCATTCTCAACTTGATATCAAAATCTCATTTCTAAGACAATCCTAGTGCACCGGGTGCACCTCACACTTGATGCACCCACACACCCATGCACTTTGACAACCCTAATGCATACCCAAATAATTCCTCCATCCTCATTGCTTAGTAGTTACCAATGTTCACGTTGTACACACAAGTCTAATACGAGGAAGTGATTACTCTAATCCATTGCATGATGGCCAGCCGTGCAAAGTGCATTGCCTAGTCAAGCCTTTATCATGGAGGTGGCTTTTCTTTAAATACTAGTTGCATAGGTCACATCGTTTAGTAACTATTTTCCTTAACTAGTAGTATAGGCCATTTAATGCCATGATGTTAGTAATATAGGCCGCATCACTCATTACTATTTTCCAAGCTAGTCACATTGGCTGCTTGCTATTTCCCCTCGATATTATATATTTATTTTGATTATGCATATTTGATTTGATTTTTTTTTTAAATTTCTTTAGATAGTCATATATTAAAGGCCTAAAAATAGGCCCTCCATCTACTCTTTTTTATACACCAAAATATAATGAAAATTCTATAATTATATTTACCACTTTCTTATTCTCAATTGATATCTTGACCACGATGGCCTAATAATTACCCAAAAAAAAAAAACCATATCATAGACCTTTCAATTTAGTTAATTTAGTCGCAAACTTTTTGATAATTTGTCAATTTAATTTTTCAGGCCAATTTTGATTGGCAATTGTTGACATGGATATTGGTCGTCTTATGTGCCGTGGCCAAGGCTGACGTGGATAAGTTTTTATTTTTTATTTTTAGTTTTTTATTTGTTATTTCCTTTTCTTTTCTTTGCCTTCTTCCTCCACTAGTTGCCATGGCTAGCGATCAGCCAGGAGAAGTCCACTAGCTAATCACCATGGCCAATGACCTGCAGCCATTGACAAGATATCTTGACGAAGATATCTAGAGGCGTCCTGTTCAAATCCATATCTAATGTGTTGGTCAAAATTTTGACCACGATACCTATAGATCTTAGGGAGATCATAATGGCCAATTGAACTAAACTAGATCTCGACAAGTTCACGTGGCCACTGAGTTATAAGGGCAGAGATACATGGTATAGGTCCAGAAAAGAGGATCTCCATCCCCATATCATTGGCCGTGCAACAAAGCAATCAAGAAACCATCGTGAATAGGGGAGAGGGAATGCATTTCGTGGACCGTCAAATTTATTTTGGGTTTCGAATCCACGCTGGCCCACACACATCACTTTTTTTTTTTTTCTTTTCCACACATCACTTTTTTTTTTTCTTTTCCACACATCACTTTTTTTTTTCTTTTGGTCAATCACACATATTACTTTACAAAATGCTAATCTGAGGCAGAAGTACAGTGTGAATGCCAAAATTCGGTACATAATATTTAAGTACTAAAAGTTACGAAATGTACATATAAGTGCCACTTTTTAAAAATAAACAATAAAAACGGAACATTTAAGTACCAACTTCAATGAAGAGTACTGAAAATTTTACATAGCATTTTTTTAATAATATAACTTGCCTAAGTGACTTACCGAAAAGCTAAGTCAAGTAAAGAAGAGCCAAAACGACGTCGTTTTGCATTTTATTTAAATTTTGATATAAATATTAGTTAAGTTAAATTTAAAATTAAATTATTAAAAAAAAAAAAAAAAAGAAAAAAATGGATTGCAGCACATTTGGCAAGGGCTATGCAAGTCCTCACTGCCGTGGCCAATCCTCCCCCGGGTGACAGTGGGGAGGCAGTGGTGAGGGTTTGCATAGCCCTCACCGAACTGCAATTTCTTTTTCTTTCTTTCTTTAAAAAATATAAATTTAGTTTTAAATTTAATTTAATTAATATTTATACTAAAATTTAAATCCTAGGCAAAATGACATTGCTTTTGGCTTATCTAGCTATGTCAGAGTGCAAAATGATGTTGGTTTATCTAGCCACATCAACATTCAAAACAACGTCGTTTTGCACTTGTTTAATCGAAAAAATGCCACGTTAGTATTTTGACTGGATTTTCTCAATGTTGGTACTTAGTTGATCCATGTTACTTTCATTTTGGGACTAGGTATACATTTCCAAACCTTTGGCACTTAAGTATCTCCCCAAGCCAAGTTTTGGCATTCCAAGTGCTCACGTCCCATTAATCCAAATGTACTCTTAAACTCTCTTCCTCATGTCCCTTACCTTTTGCCAAGAAAACATTTTAACAATTTGCCAATTTAGTCATTCCGGCTAATTTTAACCAAAAACAGTGACGTAGTAGTCTAATCAATGCTAGCCATCCTAGGTGGTAGAGTTTGCCACTAATATGGACAATTTTGCAATATTTTATCTTTTAAAATTTATCTTTTTCTTTTTCTCATTGTCTCTTTTCTTTTTTTCTTTTTTCCCTTTATCCCTTTGCCAACCATCGCCAATCCTCGTAAATGGCCGGCAAAGGTCGTCGACATTAGGCCTTGAGCGACCCTTGCTTGAGGCCAAAGGAAAACAAAAGGGAAAAAGAAATAGAAAGAATTGCATAATGTTAAAAATTGTCTAATTAGCGTCAATTGTGCTATATAGAACAATTTGTGCTAACTAGATCGCCAAATGACTAAATTAGCAAATCTCAAAAGGTTTATGATTAAATTAATAAATCGTCAAAAGATTCAAGACTTAATTGAAATGAATAAAAGGTGTATGATTAAATTAGCAACTTATCAAAAAGTTTGTAACTAAATCGGCATAATTAAAGATTTAACATTTAGCTGCCGTACAATAGGTTTATAACTTTGGACAATTTTCTCCTTTTGCAATACCATCACATCAAGAAGCTATAGGTTTTCACATTGAAGTTACTTGTTCACTTCTTGAGGCTTTAACTCCACCAAAAATAGCATTCAGATTACTATAATAAAGTCTATCGTTCAAGAGTTAGGGCATAGATTTTGGTAGTTCCTACTTTGTGATGTATATGCATTCTTAGTGCACATAACATATTGATGCACGCATGTATGTATGACCTCATTTCTCTTGAATTCTCGGCATTTGTTGCTTTGAACGAACGAATCTAAATGTCTATGAGAGAAAGCGTCATGAACAGTTGCTATTAAATTATGTTTTGAGTTTGAGCATTTATAAAATGAGATCTATTTGGATAAGTTTTTTTGTTTTTTTTAATATTTGATCGTGAAGATTTTTTTTCTATTAAAGATAATATTTTTCTATTTGGCTACGTTTGGTCGTCCGGATTTCTAATCGAGATAGGATTGGATAGGATATGATATAAAATCCTGGGATTTTTTTATATCCTATCAATTATTTGGTGAATTGCAGTATTAAAGTCGGATATATTCACATCATATCATGTACATTTTTTTTTTTATATAAACGGTATATCATTATAAATGAACCTAAATGTTCATAAACAGATATGGTGAAAATCTCTCGTACCACTATTCCTTAATTTATTTTTATTTTATTTTCCTCTTTTTATATTATTTTCTCTATTATTTCTTTTTTCCACTTTCATCATTCTTTAATAAAATTTTATCAAATAGTAAATTGTACTAACATACCTAAAATACAAAAATGCCTAAAATATATAATAAATATAAATATTTAATTTATAGGTTGAATGTTTATTATAAGATAGAATTAAAGTTGAATATATAAATTAAAATAAGATTAATTAAAAATATATATTTTAAATTTTTTATTTCTTAAATTAGAATTCAAATATTATTTATATTGAAATATAATTTCAATTTTGTTAATTTAATAAAAAATTTATTCGAGAAAAATAACTTTCTTATTATAGACGTTAGAAATCATATCCACATTTATCCCACCTTCCCCATGGGATAATTTTATTCTACCTATATCCCATTTATATCCGACTCTATCCTATCTTGAGCGAGCACCAAATGTGACATCCAGATTTTCAGGCTTTAAATTTGAACTGGATAAATAGGGCCGTTTTCGTTTAGTGAAGCCGGGGATTATGAAATTGAGATGCATGATGGGTGCATGGGTGAGGAAAATTATCCATTTGATAATTGAGATGTGAATGAATTTTATGGAGGCCAAGTGAGAGTGAACCAAGAGAGAATTTAAGTGCAATTGAAGCATTTGCTAAGAAATTCGTAGCACCCCATAGGACCTAACTTTTGGACCTTTTAAACCTTCTAGATGAGGGCATTTTGGGCTGCAAAGAGCTGGTGGAAGACAGCTATGGCTTTGGTCCAAGATTAGGGAACAAAAGAGATATTTGTTGTGGAATATCAAGCCAAGTGGAACCCCTCACCCCTCATCTCTATCCATCTCTCTCTCTCACTCATCTTCTCCTTCAAGCTGCAGCGGATCGTTCCTCCTCCATCCCCATCTACTTCGCCTGCTTTGGCTTTCAATTGGATTGGCTTGGCAACTTCAGCTTCTTTCATTTTTTTGGGCAGCTCGACTTCTTCACTTTCATTCCTCCTCGTATTCTTAGCATCCGAGCAGCCCCACGTTTCTATCTCTCTTGATGTCTCTCCACCAGCGAGCTTCTGGACAGGTGGTCAATCAAAGAAGCCACGCTCTCAAAGATTGTTGATCGAAGATCTTCAACTACGCGAGGCCATCGACTGGAGCGGCTTCTGCTTTGCTACTTCTTTCTTCACGTCTCTCGAAGCCAGCGAATTCGTGCGCCATCTTCCCTGTCCATTCGGCCGCTTGCCTCAACCCATGCGTCCAAGCAGCGGCGAAGCCGCGCCCCCCATGTTCGCGCATCCTTTAGCTCTCAAGCACTACGATCTCTCTCTCTTCAATTTATTGACCGAGCAAAGATCCCCAAAGCCATCGGTTCTCCTCCCCACGCGGCAAGAAATTCAGCGCTTGTGTTGTCCGCTCTCGGAACCGTCAACACCAAGCTGGTTATTTGACTCCAATTCAAGCGGCCCTCTCCACGGTCTCTCGTCACCGGCCTGCCATCTTCATGTTCGGTCATTCCCAGCGACAAGAAACCGAAGCGGCTGCGTTGCCTCTCTCCTTCGCCCGTTTGAGGAAACATTCAGCCCAATTGAAGTTCAAGAGCCCAGCAAGTTCAGCCCATCTTGGGCCCGTGAAGCAAGTCGGCCCAAGGCCAGCTTTTGTTGTGGGCTTGCGAGGCTTGTAGGCCCGGCTCGAGTGTCTATCGTCGCCGCCGAAATTTTGGAATTCGGCCGCCGTTGCGGTTTTCGATCTTCGCTTAACCAAGTGAGTTTTACTCACTAATGCTTTATTAGTTTTCTAGTTATGCTTAAGGTTGATTAGATTTAATTATTTACAATTAGGTGGATAGATTAGATTAAAGTAATTAAATTAAAGACTCATTGATGCATGTTAATTAAATTGATTGTGCATTTAACTAGTAAACATGTCCTATTATTTATTGGATGCTTCTTGGGATTTTTCCCGTCCCTTATCGGGTGTTAATTAAGCGATTCGGGCCTAAGTGGTATTTTTAGGAATTAAATATTAATTTTTGAAATTAATTATTTAATTATTTATTTCCCGGAAATTCAACTGGGATGGCCAGTGACCGGGATTTTATGCTGATGATGGTGGCGCAGACCGTTTATTTAATTGAGCTTTGTATTGTGCTAAATTGAATTTATTGTATTTATTTATTTAATTTTCGAAATTAATTATTTAATTATTTATTTTCCGGAAATTCAACCTGGGATGGCCAAAGTGACCGGAATTTCGTGCTTTGGTTGTCGTGGCGCAGTCCGTTTATTTAATTGAACCATATTTCATGCTGAATTGAATTATTTGTGAAAGAATGAATTATTCCTTAATTGAATAACCTTTGGTTATTAATTGAAAAAGAATTGGGTTTCGCTGATAATGCCAAAAGGATCCGAGTGGGTTACAGAAAATGATGGAAATTTATAAAAAGGAAATTATTATGTTTGGCTAAGGCCAATCAAGTACCCACTCATGGCATTCTATCGGAAATGAGAAAAGCGGTTATTTGATTATTTGCTTGGAATGATATGATCTACCGGCTCGATGACTCTATGGAGCATCTGGAGACGGGACGGTATGATAAATTGTGTGTATACCGGCTCGATGACTCTACGGAGCATCTGGAGACAGGACGGTATGATAAATTGTGTGTATACCGGCTCGATGACTCCACAGAGCATCTTGAGACATGACGGTATGATCTACCGGCTCGGTGACTCTACAGATTATCTTGAGACAGTACGGTATGATATATCGGCTCGATAATCCTATAGATCATCTTGAGACAGTACGGTATGATAAAGGGTCGGGTGGGACCGTAAAGCCACTAGTTCTTGAGAGGGTCGGGTGGGACCGTAAAGCCACTAGTTCTTGAGAGGGTCGGGTGGGACCGTAAAGCCACTAGATCTTGAGAGGGTCGGGTGGGACCGTAAAGCCACTAAATCTAAGGAATTGCTTGGTGTTGGATGAATGACCTAGAAATGGTCCGACTGACTTGTAATCGACTAGGTCGATTGATCGATGATTCGATCTGAGAGTGACTTGATGTGATTCATTGCCTTAGTTTGATGTTGTGGAATGAATGATTGAAGGGAGATGACCGTGAGTGGTCTTCTTGGTGTGTAATCGACTAAGTCGATTAGATCGATGCTTCGATCTATAATATGATTGCTTGGGTGCCTGTATGATCTGTGCTAATATGCAAGTGGAAATCTGAGGCCAAGGTAAGTCATCTGACTCATGTTGTGCATAGGCAGCCCTAAGGTGTATTAGTTTACTAATCGGATCTTAGAGGGTAGAACTTGCTGAGACGTTGTCTCAGTGGTTATTGAATAACCATTTCGGGACTGGATGAGGAGCTTAAGGAGCATGAATCGATGAGGAGATCCATGTTGAGGAACCTGAAAAGGAGTACGTGGAGGAGGACCCCGAGGATGATCCAGAGTAGGATCCTGATGATGATTGTTATAGAATCAATTTGAGTAGAAACCAATCGTTTTAGTATGGCTTGTATATGAGCATAAGGGTGTTGGTTTTCAGGTTCAATTTCCTAGTCCTACTTGTATATCCCATTGTTTTATTGTGCAGGGATTTATAACCGCTTCCGCATGTGCATATATAAATGAAAGGGTCGGCGATACATAGTCCTGGGATATCGCAAATGTAAAATCGACCAAAAGTTAAGGGATGTGCGCGTGCCTGAGGATCGGGGCGTGACATCCCCTTTTTGTGGTATCAGAGCAATGGTTAGGTATTGGAGTGATAAGGTGCGATGACCTAATGGGATAGTAGTAGGAAAGGCCTTTAAATTCATGACTGGTGTATGTCTTTGATAGCTGATTGATAGAATTGTTTGTCGGGTGTGAATTGCTCGCTTTTAATTATTGTGGATTTGGAAGGCAGAGTGTTGACTCTGGCCAGTTTGAGCGTAAGAGTGCCACCGCGGGTTGGTACTAGTGTAGCAGCGTTGATTGATCTTAAGCCTGATAAGATTGATTTGATGCAAGTGTTTCTTGGGATCTGATGAGCCAGTAGGGTCAGAATCAAGTTGTTGTGGTTGCTACCTTTGTTGAGGTCCAACCTGGAAGGATGATCAGGGAATATATTTCGATATCTGAGTCCAGATTCAGTGCAAGCAGATTGGGAATTCAGTTGGGGTAAAGACTGATGTTGAGAGTATGGTATTCTATTCCACCAAATGGGAAAGGTGGCATAGTCAGGTCAGCATTCATATTAGCGGAACATATTGTTCCATGGATGAATTCAATGTCCAGGTATGGCGAGAAGAGACAGGAATGAAATCGACCACGCACCGAATAGAGAAACGATGTCTTGAAGTAATTTTTATCAGAATGGTGCCCCAGAGTTTTAGAGATTAAGTTGTGGAATTTCAATATGTGTGTTAAGGTGGTAGGAGGAGAACCACTGGCTAGAGTTGTACTCGATGGCTGTTGGTCTACAACTCTATCGTCAAGTGTGGAAAGAATTGACTCTGGAACATCTTGTGTTGATGAATTGTTATAATTGAGTAAACGAGTTCATTCCGGGAGTAGGTAGAAGTGCTGAGTTTTATTGAGAGTCGAGAAGAGTCCTCGACTTCTTTAACCTCGTCACTTGAGGCAATCCGTTTGTTAGACGGAGAATGCCTAGGTTACTTGAAGATTGTCAAAAATAAGACAGATTGAAGAATTGAAAATTTAGGACTCCTCAGTAGTCCAAGAATTTCTAGAAGTGTTGCCAGAGGGATTGTCAGGCCTATCATCAATGTGAAGATTGATGAATGAGGAATTTATACATATTAGTGCATCGCTTTAATGAACCTCAGTTTTGTGGAAAGAGAAATGAAGATGGTTCATTGCAATCATGCATCAACCATTGTCAACATAATTGAGTGACTTGTTATAAAGAGTGTGGATGTCTTCAAGGATCGACTTGAGGACAGGTTATCGTCAGTAGAGAACCAGGAAGGAGGTTATACTGAAGACAACACTTCACACTTGATTTAGCCTTGTGAGAATAATGTAAAGCCATTTGATTTGACGAACGCTCCAGCCGCTGTCATAGATTTGACAAACCGAGTATTCGAAGAATATTTAGATCAATGGTGATCGTGTGGTGTAGCGACATTCTAGGGTGTTCATTAAGTGATGAGGATCACGAGAGCCCCTAAGAATGATCATGTGATTACAAATAAAGGAATCTTCATGGACTTAGCCAAGATCAAATCAGTTGTTAGCGGATCGAGATTGACAACAGTGTCAGAGATCAGAAGTTGTGGGGATTGGACAGATTACTACAGAAGGTTTGCGAAAGAATTTTCAGCATCAGCATCATCGTGAAGTTGACCTCTTAAGAAAGAAGAGAAATTCATCAGCATAAACAAGTACGAGGAAAGTTTCCAGAGCTTAAGTAAGAACTGGCTATCGTACTTGTGTTAAACTTTTCATTTGACTCTGGAAAGCATGGAATTTTTAGTGATGTGTCTTGTAAAGGATTGGGTACGTATTGATACAACATGAGAAGATTATTGCATCACTGTTCCGCCGGTTGAGACCCAACAAATTGAACATGAAACAATATCGTGAATCAAAATTTTGGCAAAACTATAATGGTGTTATCTGGTATCACCTTGGGAGAATGAAAGAAGTAATTAATGTGTTGAGCCAAGAGTCTTCAATTGTGCATAGACTGGCTAAAGTATAGACTTTACTTGAAAATAGTTTGAAATTTGGTTTTCAAATTTAAGGTAGGCTACCTTTTGAATTTTATAGCCGCCCTTAAAATTGAGCCAAATGTTCAAGTTAGAATCATCGCCTAGTTGACAGACAGAGATGTTCAGAGATCTTATAAGATGATACTAGCAAGAAAGAACCTGATTTTAAGACTTTTGAAGATGGAACGTTTGGGTTCCATGAGTGATTGAATACACTTGACAGTGTAGCACTCAGGGAAAAGATCTTGTCGAAAGTTCACTATAGTATTGCAGTCTTGACCAGATGGTGCAAGTAAAGCAGAATTGGCATCAGCTAGATTAGTAAGCTGATATGAAGATAGATATTGCTGAGCAGGTTGCAAGTGTCAGAAGTGTCAGTAAGTGGAAGCTCGGTAATGTGAATCGGGAGAATTTTTACCATCACTTGAGAGTCCCAAGTGGGAATGGAAATATATCACAATGGAACATTGTGATAGGCTTACTAAGGATTCAGGGGATTACTGATACCATTTGAGAATAGTGGTTGACCGATAGATGGAGTTGGTCCACTTTGGTACAGTACGAATAAATCTCGTTTTGAGTGAGTAACATCCAGATTTTTGGACTCTGATTTCGATTAGATAAATTGGGTATTTCATCGACGCGATTACAGTGTTTTTCTCTGAGTTGGCCACTCATGAGATAACTAGACTAGCTGGGTGAGTTATTAAGGACCTTAAGGCAAATAGACTTGAGAATTCGACCATGGATCGACTTCTTGACCGTGCTCATCTTTAGAGATCATTGCGGCATAGTACAAAATTGATTTGAAATCAAAGATAGATCGGTTCGACGGAGATGAATGACCGATCGTGGGTGACTCCACTAAATTGGAAATCAGATGTGGATGACAGAATGTCTTATGTGAGAAGCTCAGTTCAGTTGTCGGTTCAGAAAGAGCAGAGTTTGTGTACCAAGATGATCTCTTTAGTCAAAGTGATCAGGCAACGTCACGAGACCGAATGATCAGCGTGGAAATGTGAGACTCGATGAGACGACAATGCCCCCACCTTTCGTTTATGGATTGGTAAAGGTTTAAATTTCGAGGACGAAATTTTTATAAGAGGGGAAGAGTTGTGACATCCAGATTTTCAGGCTTTAAATTTGAACTGGATAAATAGGGCCGTTTTCGTTTAGTGAAGCCGGGGATTATGAAATTGAGATGCATGATGGGTGCATGGGTGAGGAAAATTATCCATTTGATAATTGAGATGTGAATGAATTTTATGGAGGCCAAGTGAGAGTGAACCAAGAGAGAATTTAAGTGCAATTGAAGCATTTGCTAAGAAATTCGTAGCACCCCATAGGACCTAACTTTTGGACCTTTTAAACCTTCTAGATGAGGGCATTTTGGGCTGCAAAGAGCTGGTGGAAGACAGCTATGGCTTTGGTCCAAGATTAGGGAACAAAAGAGATATTTGTTGTGGAATATCAAGCCAAGTGGAACCCCTCACCCCTCATCTCTATCCATCTCTCTCTCTCACTCATCTTCTCCTTCAAGCTGCAGCGGATCGTTCCTCCTCCATCCCCATCTACTTCGCTGCTTTGGCTTTCAATTGGATTGGCTTGGCAACTTCAGCTTCTTTCATTTTTTTGGGCAGCTCGACTTCTTCACTTTCATTCCTCCTCGTATTCTTGGCATCCGAGTAGCCCCACGTTTCTATCTCTCTTGATGTCTCTCCACCAGCGAGCTTCTGGACAGGTGGTCAATCGAAGAAGCCACGCTCTCAAAGATTGTTGATCGAAGATCTTCAACTACGCGAGGCCATCGGCGGAGCGGCTTCGCTTTGCTACTTCTTTCTTCACGTCTCTCGAAGCCGGCGGGTCGTGCGCCATCTTCCCTGTCCATTCGGCCGCTTGCCTCAACCCATGCGTCCAAGCAGCGGCGAAGCCGCCGCCCCATGTTCGCGCATCCTTTAGCTCTCAAGCACTACGATCTCTCTCTCTTCAATTTATTGTCGAGCAAAGCATCCCCAAAGCCATCGGTTCTCCTCCCCACGCGGCAAGAAATTCAGCGCTTGTGTTGTCCGCTCTCGGAACCAGTCAACACCAAGCTGGTTATTTGACTCCAATTCAAGCGGCCCTCTCCACGGTCTCTCGTCACCAGCAGCTGCCATCTTCATGTTCGGTCATTCCCAGAAGCAAACCGAAGCGGCTGCGTTGCCTCTCTCCTTCGCCCGTTTGAGGAAACATTCAGCCCAATTGAAGTTCAAGAGCCCAGCAAGTTCAGCCCATCTTGGGCCCGTGAAGCAAGTCGGCCCAAGGCCAGCTTTTGTTGTGGGCTTGCGAGGCTTGTAGGCCCGGCTCGAGTGTCATCGTCGCCGCCGAAATTTTGGAATTCGGCCGCCGTTGCGGTTTTCGATCTTCGCTTAACCAAGTGAGTTTTACTCACTAATGCTTTATTAGTTTTCTAGTTATGCTTAAGGTTGATTAGATTTAATTATTTACAATTAGGTGGATAGATTAGATTAAAGTAATTAAATTAAAGACTCATTGATGCATGTTAATTAAATTGATTGTGCATTTAACTAGTAAACATGTCCTATTATTTATTGGATGCTTCTTGGGATTTTTCCCGTCCCTTATCGGGTGTTAATTAAGCGATTCGGGCCTAAGTGGTATTTTTAGGAATTAAATATTAATTTTTGAAATTAATTATTTAATTATTTATTTCCGGAAATTCAACTGGGATGGCCAGTGACCGGGATTTTATGCTGATGATGGTGGCGCAGACCGTTTATTTAATTGAGCTTTGTATTGTGCTAAATTGAATTTATTGTATTTATTTATTTAATTTTCGAAATTAATTATTTAATTATTTATTTTCCGGAAATTCAACTGGGATGGTCAGTGACCGGAATTTCGTGCTGGTTGTCGTGGCGCAGTCCGTTTATTTAATTGAACCATATTTCATGCTGAATTGAATTATTTGTGAAAGAAGGAATTATTCCTTAATTGAATAACCTTTGGTTATTAATTGAAAAAGAATTGGGTTTCGGCTGATAATGCCAAAAGGATCTGTGTGGGTTACAGAAAATGATGGAAATTTATAAAAAGGAAATTATTATGTTTGGTTAAGGCCAATCAAGTACCCACTCATGGCATTCTATCGGAAATGAGAAAAACTGGTTATTTGATTATTTGCTTGGAATGATATGATCTACCGGCTCGATGACTCTATGGAGCATCTGGAGACGGGACGGTATGATAAATTGTGTGTATACCGGCTCGATGACTCTACGGAGCATCTGGAGACGGGACGGTATGATAAATTGTGTGTATACCGGCTCGATGACTCCACGAGCATCTTGAGACGGGGACGGTATGATCTACCGGCTCGGTGACTCTACAGATTATCTTGAGACAGTACGGTATGATATACCGGCTCGATAATCCTATAGATCATCTTGAGACAGTACGGTATGATAAAGGGTCGGGTGGGACCGTAAAGCCACTAGTTCTTGAGAGGGTCGGGTGGGACCGTAAAGCCACTAGTTCTTGAGAGGGTCGGGTGGGACCGTAAAGCCACTAAATCTAAGGAATTGCTTGGTGTTGGATGAATGACCTAGAAATGGTCCGACTGACTTGTAATCGACTAGGTCGATTGATCGATGATTCGATCTGAGAGTGACTTGATGTGATTCATTGCCTTAGTTTGATGTTGTGGAATGAATGATTGAAGGGAGATGACCGTGAGTGGTCTTCTTGGTGTGTAATCGACTAAGTCGATTAGATCGATGCTTCGATCTATAATATGATTGCTTGGGTGCCTGTATGATCTGTGCTAATATGCAGGTGGAAATCTGAGGCCAAGGTAAGTCATCTGACTCATGTTGTGCATAGGCAGCCCTAAGGTGTATTAGTTTACTAATCGGGTCTTAGAGGGTAGAACTTGCTGAGACGTTGTCTCAGTGGTTATTGAATAACCATTTCAGGACCTGGATGAGGAGCTTAAGGAGCATGAATCTGATGAGGAGATCCATGTTGAGGAACCTGAAAAGGAGTACGTGGAGGAGGACCCCGATGATGATCCAGAGTAGGATCCTGATGATGATTGTTATAGAATCAATTTGAGTAGAAACCAATCGTTTTAGTATGGCTTGTATATGAGCATAAGGGTGTTGGTTTTCAGGTTCAATTTCCTAGTCCTACTTGTATATCCCATTGTTTTATTGTCTGGGGATTTATAACCGCTTCCGCATGTGCATATATAAATGAAAGGGTCGGCGATACATAGTCCTGGGATATCGCAAATGTAAAATCGACCAAAAGTTAAGGGATGTGCGCGTGCCTGAGGATCGGGGCGTGACACCAAACGTAGGATAGGATAAATCATATCATATCCCGAATTTTATCCCGATGGCCAAACACAGCCTTTAGGTCTTGGATGTCTTCTTCAAATCCTAATCCTTTGATTGGTTGGTCAACATGAGTAATTCGTTGGACTCTTTGGGCGCGTTTGTTTGTGTTTTTGTTCAAAAAGTGTTCCAGGAAACAGAAATAGAAAAAACTATTTCTATTCCAAGTAACAATTTTTGACTAGAAAGACGCATTTGATAAACTTTTTCCGAGAATAAAAAATGAATAGAAATACGTTTGGTAAATTTATATTCTTTTTTGTTTCTTTTAATTTTTTAATATTTTTATTTTATTTTTCATTTTTTCCTTTCTTTTTTCTTTTTTTCTTCTTTTGGCCGGTCGTCGGCCATGCCGAGGCCGGCGACCGGCCGATGGGGGCCGGTAGCCTTGCCCAGCCACGACAAGGCTTGCTGGCCCCCGGCGAGGCCGAGGCTCGCCGTGGTTGGGTGAGGCTCGGCCTCGCCTTGGTCGGGCGAGCTCGAGCTCGCCTAGATTCGGTGAGCTAAGCCTTGCCGGTGGTGGGCGAGCTTGGTCTTGCCCAGATCCGGTGAGGCCGAGCGTCACCGGCCCCAAGCGAGGCCGAGTGTTGCCGGAGCGGGCGAGGCTCGAGCTCGCCCAGCCAAGGTGAGGCCGAGCTTTGCCGGGGCCGGCGACGCTCGGCCTCGCCGGGGTCGGTGACGCTCCGGCAAGGTTGCCGGCCCTCGACAGCCGGTTGCCGGCCAAGAAAAAAAGAAGAAAAAAAAAGAAGAAGAAAAAAAGAGAAGAAAAGAAAGGAGAGAGAATTTTTGTTTCTTCAAAAGTATTTACGGAACAAAAAATAACTTTTTTTTGTTTCTTATTTCTGTTCTAATTTTGTTCCCAGAACAAAAAAATAGATTTTGAACAAAAACGCAAACAAACGCGTTTATGTTCTTTTTTTGTTCCTGGGAACAAAAAAATAGAAAATCTATTCATGAACAAGAAAAAAAAACATAAACATGTAGGCCCTTTGTAGTTGCACAAAAGGAAAAATAAAATTAAAGAAAAGCAAGGGTTGTCTTTTCGTACCAGCAGAAGACGTATCATTATTGAAGTTGCACACGGTGGGGGGACAATGTCAAGAGACGTGGGTTTTCCTCTGAAGAACAGGAGAGAAGCCCCCGCACAAGCCACACAATCGAGAAAGAAGAACGGGAAGCCATACGTATGTAAAGCAAAATACAAATGCTGGAGTTCTTATTTTTAGCGTACATGGAGTGTTTTGCTTGAACTTGAACATATAGTAATTTTGTGTTGTGAGTTTACGTCCAAATGAACTGTTTATTTATAACCACCACGGATTTTGACTTAAATCTAGATGTGAGAAACACTCCACCATGTGAATAATTATAAACTCCGCTTCTTCGATTATATTATATTATTTGCTCTTAGCTCTTTCTATGGATATAGGTATTGATACTCGATTAAACCACGTATATTTCTAGTGCCAGATTATCACTTGTTTATTTTTCTGATGATTTTGCATTGAGGTAAATTGCAAAATCCTGTCGCTTTTGTGTATTATATTTTAACATTTGCTATGCTCCTTGATCTAATTAGAAATGAAAAATGAGTCAATTTTTATTTATTTATGCGGAAGTAGTTTGAATTTGTTGCTGGGGATGATCCCCAACTCAAATGACATTCTTATGTACTCTTAATTGCTTGCAATTAATGGTAACAAGTATTGCAGCTATGTTGGACTGTTCACAGCCACAGGGCCCTCCAATGAATCCTCGCGCATTTGCTCGACTCGCCCACATCCAATGAATTCCATACGTTGTGCCGGCAAAAGACATCGAAATCCATTTGGCATGAGCTTCCGAGAACTCCAAGTTCTATGTTGATTCCAATTTTCGAGAGTGTTAATCCCCCGAAACTGCTGAACAGATAGCATAGGGCTTGACTTGATGCAGAGGCACCTTCCTCAGCAACCTAGGAAACGAACCCCAATCAAATTATATTTCTTTTTCGTCATGATCATCGTGATCACTGATCACCAACCCTAACTGCATCGCATCGCATCTCAGTCCTCTTGGTCTTCGTCATCATCGCCATCTTCTCTCTCATCAATCACCATGTCACGAGACCCCTCGTTCTACTTCATCGGCTTCACCGCCATCATTCACCATTCCCTCGTCCTCAATCACTTTCCCCTGCTGTCCCTCCTCCTCCTTCCACGGAGACCTGACACGTAATATCTTCAAGATCCAGTTCCCACTTTGCCGCTCGGAATAGGCCCTATTCGCCTCCTCCACGGCCGCCCGCTCCCTGCCGTCCACCCGAACGACGTCGTCGAGGGCGATCCCACTGTACTTCCTCTAGTCTCCACCACCGCCTCCGAACTGCGGGGGACTTCAGGGGGTACCCGAAAGAGAACCTCGAAGAAGACGAAGATGAAGAAGACGACGACGATGCCGATGAAGAAGAAGAGGAAGAAGATGAAGCCGTCGATTTGTCGTTGCACAACGCCGAAATTAATTCTCTCGCAGAGAGAGATATTCTGGAATGCGTTTGCAGCCAAACGGATGACCAACCTTAGCCAACCGGGTGACCAACCTTCACGCCGTTTTGTGGAGAGAGCTCTTTTTCTTCTCCACTTTCCTTTTTGCCCTTTTTCATTTCTTTTTCTTTTTTTCTTTTCTTTTTCGTTTTCTCAGCGTGTTATTTTACGTTTCATATTTCATATTGTATATTATTAACTCTATCTCCTTGTATTTTATCAAGGCAACCAAATCGGTAGATAAATCATGTTGCTCTTCTCGCCTTAATTAAATCTTTTCAAAAAAAAAAAAAAGCACCCTTTTTATATCAGAGTCTTGCTATATATGGATAATTGCTTAAATGCTTACGAAATAACAAAGACTCGTACCATTTACAACTATTTTATTTTAATTCATCTTCTTCAAAAAAATAATTCTTCTTATGCAATGATCGATCCAACTGAACCAAGGAATCGCGTTAAGAAATGCAATAGAAATACCTTCTTTGTATTGATGAGTGTTTCCTATTACAAGGAAAAATTCTTAAAAGTCTTTAATAAGGGAATTTTAAAATCGCGCATAACTGTGAAAAGAAAGTTACTAGAGTTTTTTTTTTTTTTCAAAAACAAGCAAAAGACCCTTGATAAATAAAAGTGGTTGTCTTATTAATTCCCCCTTTTGGTCGTTAGTGGAGAAGGTTTTTTTCCTTTCCCTAATGCTTTTGTTGATTGGAGTTACTAAGAGTAAGCAGTTCTAGGTTCTGTACAAATTTCACCTAAAACATACCTATTAAAACAGGTTTTTTTTTTTTTTTAGGAACTCGAGACCTACTATACATACCGTAGAATATAAAATTTATCCAGTCACAAGTTCTAGGCCTGGTTCCAAGGTTTACTTAAATTCCACTTATATTATTAATTGAACAATTATAGTGAATCATCACTTTTGATGAAATATTAATCATAAAATGGAAACTTAGATTAGTGCTTCTAGAATATGTACTTATCATTGTACGAATTTGAATATTGCAAGATCGTTCGAAAACATAGATACAGAAAATCACAAAAATCTATTTCAAGTTCCAAGTTTCCAATTCCACTTATTTAAAACTTGAAATCTACCTATCGAAACATGTTATATGACATACCCTACATACTACAGAACCTGAAATTGGACAAGTTCCCACCGGTCTGATTCTTCAATTCTCAATTTTACTTTGGAACCATGCTCACCTCTAGGAGTTGTGTGCGTCGAGAAATTAAAAAATAATGATAATAATCATAATTAGAACAAATGTTTGTTTGGAGAGTCACGGAAATGACGGCGTGTGCAACCCGCGTTGGTGCGCCAGCAGCAACAGCGGAAAGAGCGCGTTGCTCGGGAGCTTTCTGAAAAACGGCGCCGCTTCTGGGGCCGTATGCAAACAGCGGCTTCTGGTTTCGCACGAAAGCGGGGTTGGTGGAGTCCCGCACCGCGAGAGATTCAATTCAAAAGTATCTCAGGAGTGGATCGGATGAACTTCAAAGGTGGGGAGGAAGAGGCCCATCCGATGACGTGTTGCCCCGAAGCCAATCCGCGAGAGGTCGGGCCGGTTTCAGCCCACGTTTGATGCCAGCCCACGCAAACAAGATTTCCGTAAGTTTTCAGATGTATGATGAGATTTCGAGAAAGACTTTCCCACAGTTTCCGGTGTTTGTAGCGTGGAAAATGAGAGCACAAAGAAAATGCTTTCCGGTCGACGGAAAACACCCTCCTTAAAAAGAGAGAAATGATGTCCGTATTCTGAAAAAGGAAAATCATTCCCTCCCTCCCTTCCTTCTTCCTCTTGTCAAAGCTTCACTTTCACTAAAACAGGAATCAGTAAACACTTAATTAATTAATTAATCAGTAAATTTTCAATAGGTAATAGGCTAATTAATTGTTTGGTAGTTCTAGTAAGGTAACTTTTTCAGTAGGTCAATACGGTTCAATACGGTTCGGTTCGGTTCGGTTCTTATGTTGAATGGTTGTCATTAATTAGCTAAGCAGTTAATGTCTCAACGAGTTCACAAAGTATTCCCATGCTCGCATTAGTAATGGGTCGTGCTACTTTGACAGTATTGCTTGGTAAGATTTTCAATGTATTAGTATGCTTTTTAGTCTTCGTGTTCATAACGGCCATCCACCTTCAATAATCACTACAATAGTAGTAGCATACTAAAAATGTCCATGCAATAAGGGTCCCGACGATTTAGTAGATTCTCAAAGGTATTAAATTTTCACTGCTTGTGGTATATAAAATGCTATTAGGTTATTTAGAAAAGGTTGGTGAATAATTCTAGGACGTTGGTCAACATCTCATCACTACTAGTAAAAATATACGCAAGTATTAGTGAGTATTCTCTTGACTGTCGAAAGAAGAGAGGTTTCCCCAAATGTCCTAAGTTTTGGAAAATATTCCAGGGTCATATTGTTGTTGCACTAAAATGATTATATATGGGATTTTTAGACTCGGATTGATAATTGAGAAACCCATTAATTTCAACTCCTCTTGTTTTAGAATTAGACTCAATCATGGGCATAGTGGTTTGAGCCCATGGCAAGGCCAAAATATGCAGGATTGCGAAATACATATAGTCATAAAAGATTATATTACAAGACATTTATTAGGAAAAGAAAATGAGCTTGTCAGTCGGCCCATATTAGAAAGTTAGTAAAGCATGGTAGGTGATCAAGAACGTGGGAAAAATATTGCTAGGTCTCTATAATAACTTCTTTTGGTTGGTAGAATTAAATTTATTTATTTTGATACGTAACTATTGATATAGATTGCGTTTTATGAATTAGATTACTTAATAATATGAACATTGACTTTATCACGAACAATTAATACATATATAAATTCTTGATCGTTCTTAATCGATCACACATTTTACATGAGAGCTTATCACATTCACCTAGAACTAATGAAAAATAGTCCTCATTAATGTTATTAGAAAATAGATATGCATACACTCAAACTGCTCAAGAAATCTAAAGTGTCCATTTATAATTGCATTTGGTCTCCATGCCTCCACCACGATTGAACTAAAGGGAGCAAATCTGGCGAGTCGTGACATAAAAGTCATCTTCACTGTGCAAAACACATCGATAAATGATTGCATAATAGTCTTTAATGTATTGTAAGAATATTAGTCTATTCTAAATCACAAAAAATCAAAATGCAAATAACTGTAAATTATTGTAAAATTCACTTCTTCCAGAATTCGTGACTCACAATAAATTGTTATTCTTACAGTACTTGAAAGACTGTTATAACAAAGTCTAAACACTTGTTATAATCAACTTCTTTATTGTATGCATGCAATTGAGGAATCTTCCCAAGGGCCAAACAAAGCCATGCAAGACCGATGGCTATTGTCAGACGTGGTGTGGCTTAGGTCCTCCGGGTCTAGAGTCGTGGTGTGGATTAGGTCCTCCGGGTGCAGGCCTGTCAAGGAGCATCGACCTCCTCGTGCCGAGATAAAGCTCGCGATCACCGCCCACAACATAAATGTTGTGGTAATGACCAGTGTTCATCTGATTCCCTGACTTAGCTGGTATTGCTGCATTAAGAACACGGCCATCAAAGCCCGAAAAGAGAGCCCAGAACACGACCAGGAACAGCAGTACTCTCGACATTGTCGTCGTCGCTGCAGTTGAGCAAGCCATGATTATCTTTGAAAAGCTTGGAAGTCGTTCGACAGAGAGACGCAAGGAGTGATGTAGGAGCTCGATACTGCAATGAGATACGACCCGCCCCATTTATAGACTCGGCGAAGAAGACAATTGGATGTTTGGCGAGTGGTACAAATCATAGTTAAATGACCATGCCGACCATGCCAAGACAGATTTATCCGACGCGGAGATTGCTGTACAATCCACGACTTGTCTCTTTGACGACGCTTTTTGGCATGTCGCTGTCACCTTTACCGTCATTGGTGAGCTTCCCTTTCATTCTTTTCCGCCTGCACATTCTTGTTTGTCGTGAAGCCAGAGTCGATCGACAAGCGGGTTTATAAGATTGGATTCACGACAAAAGTGGAGGATGAAAAGTAGGGAAAGTAAATGATTCTAGCTGCTATGGAAGAGCTAATTGAGCTTGGTTTGTATGTTAGTCCGCTTGTGCATAACCAAATTGAGTTGAGAGCGGATATTAAGTCATACGGACTTAATGGACTCTATTAATATTATAGCCCTACTTGCATCAACTTTGAAGGCCATAATTTCCAGCAAAATTTTCTCCTCCCAAGTTAAAAAAAAAAAAAAAAAAAACTCAAATCAACAAATTTCTTTAGGCTTTTTACACTCAATGATTTTATCATTCTCAAAACAAAAATCCCATCAAATCTCTTTCTCTTTCTATGAAAAATTATCCAAAAAATCTTGAGCATGTTGCACGTTTACTAATTCAGTTTTAAACCTTTTTAATTTTCTTAGTTGAGTCTTAAACCTTTTTAAGTTTTACCAATTAAGTCTGTCCGGCCAATTTTTCAATTTTTTTATATATTTTTCTTTTTTTTTAATTTCCTCTATCTTTTTAGTTTGGACTAACAAAGGACCGATGATCCTTATTGCTCTTGAGCCCGGGCTATGACCTCACCCAAGGGGTCGCTAGCCCTTGGCCAGGTGGCCCTACCATTCCTTTGAAGTAAAACAGAGAATAAAAGGGAAGAAAATAAAGATTATTAAAAATTATTAAAAAAATCTGTCCAAATCTCAGATACGAAGGTCAAACACAATCATCCATGCGGCCGTGCAGACCCTACCTTTGCATGTCATTTTCAACCCACTTCGATCTTTGGATAGAATGATCGCGCGCACGCGCAGAAGAGAGAGAGAGAGAGAGAGAGAGAGAGAGAGAGAGAGAGGTGGTGCAACGAACGACCCGATGATGACACACAACGGTAACCCAAAAGGGGATGGGCCAGGGAAAGGCATGGAGTTCTGAGTTTTACCTTTTCGTTCTTTTCTAAAGTCCAGTTTATATGTGAACGGTGCGCGTGTTGTATCTTAGTAACTAAAGCGTGAAGGAGGATGTCCTCTTCAATCAGGAATGAAGGAAAATTATAACAGTAGTTAAAAATAAGAAGCATAATATTGGATGATAAATGATAGAATATCATAAAAATGGGAATAATTGTCCAAAAGATCATAAACATATAGTACGACAGTCATTCAATTCTAAATTTTTCAATTGGACCAATTTAGTCTTAAACATTTTAGTCGAAAATTATTGACGTACACGTCAATTGACTATCGGCTGTCTTATATGATATGACCAATGCTTATGAGGACAATTTTTGCATTTCTTTTTCCCTTTGTTCCTTTCTTCTTCTATTTTTTTAATCCTTTTCCTTTTCCTTTTGCTTGTGACTGGACTGGTAAAAAATGAAAGGGAAAAAAATTAAAAAAATTAAAAAAAAAATTATAAAATGCAAAAACGGTCCACGTTAGTACTAGCAATGTGACAAAAGACTATTGGCAACTAACCAACGTTCATGTCAACGATTTCTAGTTAAAATTGACTAGAATAATTAAATTAGCAAATCATCACAAGATTTAAGAATAAATTAGTACAATTAAAAGGTTTAGGACTAAGTTAACCATGTACAATAAATTTATGACTTTTTCGATAATTTTCAATAATGTGGCCATTCAAAGTTTTAACAAAAAGAGTGTCAATAACACGTTAGATCATCGTTTAATCCTGAAGTTCAAACTAGGGGGTAAGTAGTTTCAAGTTTTGTACAGGTTCCACTTAAAATTTAGAATCTACTTGTTGAAACATTTTTCTCATTTTTGGAACCCGAACCTATCTTTCATATTTTGGAATCTAAAACCTTAAGGTCAATAGTCTACTCAGGTTTTAAATGTTTTATTAATTAAATGATTGCAGTAAATTATCACTTTTAATGATCATTACTTATTGCTACAATTTATTAGTCATAACTTATATTTAGACATATGAAAAGATGGAAGCTTAGACTAACGGTTCTAGATTGAATCGCATGAAAACATGAACCAAGAAAAACACCAAAATTGGTTCTAGATGTTAGGTTTTAGGTATGCGTTTGACCAATTTAGAACTTAGAACCTATCCAAAGAAATGAACTCCCCAATTTTTGGAACTTGAAATCGAACAGGTTCTCACTAGTCTGGTTTTCAGGTTCCAAGTTCTACCTTGAACCATGCTCGCCCTAGTTTAAAATCCTGTTAAATTTTTAACCTAACTATTCTCATAGAACAATGAAAAAAAGGAAGTTTTCTTTTTAATGGTTATTTCTCTTTATCATTGTTGCATATGGATCTTCTACAAGTGGAGGGTAATTGGGCCTTGTCTTGTCATCTCAAAAAAACTTAATGCAATTGCGCACAATACGCCATAGAACCCTAACATTCTCTTTCCTGCTTTCCATCTCACTTAGCCTGCCACCACTACTAGCCTTAGTCCCACCTTCTTAAATCTCACGACGTCATGGACTTCGACCAAAAAAGAAAGAAATAGTCATGGACCTTCTTATCGATGAAGGTGGTGGTCGGTGACCTCATATCGAAGGTGGGCCTCATGGCATCGAATCAGCGAGAATAAGAGGGAGGGAGCAGCGGGGTATATTGCAAATTTAGTTGGGGAACGCAACCTCTAGTTCGCGATGGCATGACGGGATTTGCAGCAGAAGGCTTTGCTCAGAGAAGAAGCAGCAATGGACAAAAGAAAGGTAGTAAAAACACATCCAATCGCTGGTTTGAATTTGGCTTATGACTCTCATCTGGACAAAGTGAAGATGTAACATTGCCCTCTGCTGCACGGAGGTCTCAATCTATTAGTCTCTTCTTCTTTTCTGTTTTTATCAGTTCCCCGGCATGAGTGGCTGAAGTTCCACTACATGCGCCATCTCTCTCCATCTCCAACATGACATCTTACAATATGGTAACACGAGCCATCGACCATCTTTCCTTCAAAAATGAATCGTTGGGAGATGGAGGTGGAGGTGCCAAACTACTCATTAAAGAAGCTGCAACACGGCAACGGATTAGCAATTTGCAGGAGCAAAGAAAGAATTCCAATGGCATGCGGATTTATGTTCTTTTTCACTAGATCGTCAGGAATATCTCGTTAGTCTAATCATGGTTGCACTTGCCCATGCGCACGCTAGAGAATGTTGGTGACAGAGCCTCCATGCGCATTATAGAGAGTTCACGTCCACTGCTATATTTAGATATCCGTTTGATTAGAAATAAAAAATAAAATATGAGTCGATTTTTTTTATTTATTCAGAAGTAAATTGAATTTGTTGCTAGGTATGATCCCCAACTCAAATGACATTCTTACGTACTCTTAATTGTTTGCAATTAACGGTAACAAGTATTGCAGCTATGTTGGACTGTGCACAGCCACAGGGCCCTCCCATGAATCCTCGCGCATTTGCTCGACTCGCCCACATCCAATGAATTCCATGCGTTGTGTCGGCAAAAGACATCGAAATCCATTTGACATGAGTTTCCGAGAACTCCAAGTTCTATGTTGATTCCAATTTTCGAAAGTATTAATCGCCCGAAACTGCTGAACAGATAGCATAGGGCTTGGCTTGAGGCAGAGGCACCTTCCTCAGCAACCTAGGAAACGAATCCCAATCAAATTCTATTTCATGATCATCGTGATCACTGATCACCAACCTTAACTGCATCGCATCGCATCTCAGTCCTCTTGGTCTTCGTCATCATCGTCATCTTCTCTCTCATCAATCACCATGTCACGAGACCCCTCGTTCTACTTCATCGGCTTCACCGCCATCATTCACCATTCCCTCGTCCTCAATCACTTTCCCCTGCTGTCCCTCCTCCTCCTTCCACGGAGACCTGACACGTAATATCTTCAAGACCCAGTTCCCACTTTGCCGCTCGGAATAGGCCCTATTCGCCTCCTCCACGGCCGCCCGCTCCCTGCCGTCCACCAGAACGGCGTCGTCGAGGGCGATCCCACTGTACTTCCTCTAGTCTCCACCACCGCCTCCGAACTGCGGGGGACTTCAGGGGGTACCCGAAAGAGAACTTCGAAGAAGACGAAGATGAAGACGACGACGACGATGCCGATGAAGAAGAAGAGGAAGAAGATGAAGCCGTCGACTTGTCGTTGCACGACGCCGAAATTAATTCTCTCGCGGAGAGAGATATTCTGGAATGCGTTTGCAGCCAAACGGATGACCAACCTTAGCCAACCTGGTGACCAACCATCACGCCGTTTTGTGGAGAGAGCTCTTTTTCTTCCCCACTTTCTTTTTGCCCTTTTTCTATTCTTTTTCTTTTTCGCTCTTCTTTTTCGTTTTCTCAGCGTGTTATTTTTTGTTCATATTTCATATTATTAACTTTATCTCCTTGTATTTTATCAAGGCAACCAAATCGATAGAAAAATCATGTTGCTCTTCTTGCCTTAATTAAATCTTTCCAAAAAAACAAAGCACCCTTTCTATATCAGAGTCTTGCTATATATGGATAATTGCTTAAATGCTTACGAATTAACAAAGACTTCTACCATTTACAAATATTTTATTTTAATTCATCTTCTTAAAAAAAAAGTAATTCTTCTCATGCAATGATCGATCCAACTGAACCGAGAAATGGTGTTAAGAAATGCATTAGAAATACCTTATTTGTATTGATGAGTGTTTCCAACAACGAGGAGAAATTCTTAAACATCTTTAATAAGGGAATTTTAAAATCGCACGTATCTATGAAAAGAAAGTTACTAGGTTTTTTTTTTTTTTTTTTTAAACAAGCAAAAGACCCTTGATAAATAAAATTGGTTGTCTTTTTTAATTCCCCCTTTCGGTTGTTAGTGGAGAAGGTTATTTTTCCTTTCCCTGATGCTTTCGTTGACTAGAGTTGTTAAGGGTGAGCAGTTCTAATTTCCATAGTTCTAGGCCTGATTCCAAAGTTTACATGGTTCCAAAGTTTACTTAAATTCCACTTATATTACTAATTGAACAATTATAGTGAATAATCACTTTTGATGAAATATTAACCATAAAATGGAAACTGAAATTAGTATTTCTAGATTATATGCTTATCACTGTACGAATTTGAATATTGCAAGATCGTTCGAAAACATAGATACAAAAAATCACAAAAATCTATTTCAAGTTCCAAGTTTCTAATTCCACCTATTTAAAATTTGGAATCTACCTATCGAAACAGGTTATATAACATACCCTACATACTCTAGAACCTGAAATCGGACAAGTTCCTACTAGTCTGATTCTTTAATTCTCAATTTTACCTTGGAACGATGCTCGTCTCTAGGAGTTGCGTGCATTGAAAAATTAAATAATAATTAAAAAAATAATAATAATTAGAAAAAATGTTTGGTTGGAGAATCATGGAATGACAGCGTGTGCAACCCGCGTTGGTGCGCCCTATGTAGCACCGACACGGACACACGACACGTGACACGACACAACACGACACGCCGACACGTCATTTTTTAAAAATAGAGAATTTCGACACATTCCGACACGTTATATATTAAATATATTTTTATATATAAATACATAAATAAATAATAATGAAAATAGCCTAGAATTAATTTACACGAAAAATATTAAATAATATCATTCATTATTTTAATTTGTTACAATAATACACAAAAATTAGAGGAAAAAAACATTGTTTAAAGAAAAATGCTGAAATGATATTTTTAAATTTATTTATTTATCATATATAGCATTTTTTATTACTTCTTTCATAGTAAAAGACTTTTAAAAAAATAAAACAATTCTAAAAAAACAAAACTGAAAAAACAAATATTGACCCGTGCGTGTATATTTATAACAATTTTATTACTTCTTTTGTGTATATTTATATTTTGACCCCTCAAGTATTAGAAATTTTTAAAATTAACCAAATGCGTGTCGGAATCGCGTGTCGGAATTATGGACTCGCATGTCAAAGCATGTCGGAGAGAGTTGACCACGTGTTTCAACACTCGTTGATCGCGTGTCGGAGCATGTTGGGACGTGTCGGAGTGTCGGACACGACACGAAAACTTCCAGAGAGTGTCCGTGCTACATAGGGTGCGCCAGCAGCAACAGCGGAAAGAGCGCGTTGCTCGGGAGCTTTCTGAAAAACGGCGCCGCTTCTGGGGCCGTATGCAAACAGCGGCTTCTGGTTTCGCACGAAAGCGGGGGTGGTGGAGTCCCGCGCCGCGAGAGATTCAATTCAAAAGTATCTTCAGGAGTGGATCGGATGAACTTCAAAGGTGGGGCAGAAGAGGCCCCTCCGATGACGCGTTGGTGTTGCCCCAAGCCAATCCTCCCTTCGGTCGTGGACGCTCGACGTAACCAGCAAGACCGCGAGAGATCGGGCCGGGCTGGGCCGGGCCGAGTTTCAGCCCACGTTTGATGCCAGCCCACGCAAACAGGATTTCCGTAAGTTTTCAAATGTATGATGAGACCGTATTTATTTCGCGAAAAACTTTCCCACAGTTTCCGGTTTTTGTAGCGTGGAAAATGGGTGGACAAAGAAAATACTTTCCGGTCGATGGAAAACACCCTTCTTAAAAAGAGAGAAATGATATCCGTTTTCTGAAAAAAGGAAATCATTCCCCCCCTCCCTTCCTTCTTCCTCTTGTCAAAGCTTCATTTTCACTAAAACAGGAATCGGTAAACACTTAATTAATCAGTAAATTTTTTTCAATAGGTAATAGGCTAATTAATTGTTTGGTAGTTATAGTAAGCTAACTTTTTTAGTAGGTCAATATGGTTCGGTTCGGTTCGGTTTAGTTCTTATGGTGAATGGTTGTCATTAATTAGCTAATCAGTTAATGTCTGAACGAGTTTGCAAAGTATTCTCACGCTTGCATTAGTAATGGGTCGTGCTACTTTGACAGTATTGCTTGGTAAGATTTTCAATGTATTAGTTTGCTTTTTAGTCTTCGTGTTCATAATGGCCATCCGCCTTCAATAATCAATATGATGAATGTCCAGAAAAATCTGTTAAATCGATGATCGCATCCTTCCAATTAGGAACTTCTCCGATACACTATTGATGGGGCCCTAGTCATTATTGTACACAATAGTAGTAGCATACTAAAAATGTCCATGCGATAAGGGTCCCAAAAATTTAGTAGATTCTCAAAGGTATTAAATTTTCATTGCTTGTGGTAAATAAAATGCTATTAGGTTATTTAGAAAAGGTTGGTGAATAATTCTAGGACGTTTGTCAACATCTCATCACTACTAGTAAAAATATACGCAAGTATTAGTGAGTATTCTCTTGACTGTCGAAAGAAGAGAGATTTCCCCAAATGCCCTAGGTTTTGGAAAATATTTCAGGGTCATATTGTTGGTGCACTAAAATGATTATATATGGGATTTTTAGACTCGGATTGATAATTGAGAAACCCATTAATTTTAACTCCTCTTGTTTTAGAATTAGACTCCATTCCTCTTGTTTTAGAATTAGACTCCATGGGCAAGTGGTTTGAGCCCATGGCAAGGCCAAAATATGCAGGATTGCGGAATACATAGTCATAAAAAATTATATTACAAGGCATTTATTAGGAAAAGAAAATGAGCTTGTCAGTCGGCCCATATTAGAAAGTTAGTAAAGCATGGTAGGTGATCAAGAACGTGGGAAAAATATTGCTAGGTCTCTATAATAACTTCTTTTGGTTGGTAGAATTAAATATATTTATTTTGATACGTAACTATTGATATAGATTGCATTTTATGAATTAGATTACTTAAGAAGATGAACATTGACTATATCACGAACAATCAATACATATATAAATTCTTGATCGTTCTTAATAGATCACACATTTTACATGAGAACTTATCACATTCACCTAGAACTAATGAAAAATAGTCCTCATTAATGTTATCAGAAAATAGATATGCGTACACTCGAACTGCTCAAGAAATCTAAAGTGTCCATTTATAATCGCATTTAGACTCCATGCCTCCACCATGATCTAACTAAAGGGAGCAAATCTGGCGAGTCGTGACATAAAAGTCATCTTCACTGCGCAAAACACTTCGATAAATGATTGCATAATAGTCTTTAATGTGTTGTGAGAATATTAGTCTATTCTAAATCACAAAAAATCAAAATGCAAATAACTATAAATTATTGTAAGATTCACTTCTTCCAGAATTCGTAACTCACAACAGATTGTTATTCTTACAGTACTCAAAAAATTGTTATAACAAAGTCTAAACACTTGTTATAATCAACTTCTTTATTGTATGCATGCAATTGAGGAATCTTCCAAGGGCTAAACAAAGCCATGCAAGACCGATGGCTATTGTCAGTCGTGGTGTGGCTTAGGTCCTCCGGGTCCAGAGTCGTGGTGTGGATTAGGTCCTCCGGGTGCAGGCCTGTCAAGGAGGAGCGACCCCCTCGTGCCGAGATAAAGCTCGCGGCCACCGCCCACAACATAAATGTCGTGGCGACCACCGCCCACAACATAAAAATTGTGGCGATGACCACTGTTCATCTGATTCCCTGACGTAGCTGGTAATGCTGCATTAAGAACACGGCCATCAAAGCCCGTAAAGAGAGCCCAGAACACGACCAGGAACAGCAATACTCTGGACATTGTTGTTGTCGCTGCAGTTGAGCAAGCCATGATTATCTCTGAAAAGCTTGGAAATCGTTCGACAGAGAGACACAGGGAGTGATGTAGGAGCCCGATACTGCAATGAGATACGAGCCGCCCCATTTATAGACTCGGCGAAGAAGACAATTGGATGTTTGGCAAGTGGTACAGATCATAGTTAAATGACCATGCCGACCATGCCAAGACAGATTTATCCGACGCGGAGATTGCTGTACAATCCACGACTTGTCTCTTTGACGACGCTTTTTGGCATGTCGCTGTCACCCTTTACCGTCATTGGTGAGCTTCCCTTTCATTCTTTTCCGCCTGCACATTCTTGTTTGTCGTGAAGCCAGAGTCGATCGACAAGCGGGTTTATAAGATTGGATTCACGACAAAAGTGGAGGATGAAAAGTAAGGAAAGTAAATGATTCGAGCTGCTATGGAAGAGCTAATTGAGCTTGGTTTGTATGTTAGTCCGGTTGTGCATAACCAAATTGAGTTGACAGCAGATATTAAGTCATACGGACTTAATGGACTCTATTAATATTATAGCCCTACTTGCATCGACTTTGAAGGCCATAATTTCCAGCAAAATTTTCTCCTCCCAAGTTTTAAAAAAAAAAAAAACTCAAATCAACAAATTTCTCTTAGGCTTTTCACACTCAATGATTTTATCATTCTCAAAAAAAAAAAAAAATCCCATCTAATCTCTTTCTCTTTCTGTGGAAAATTATCCAAAAAATCTTAAACATGTTGCACGTTTACTAATTCAGTTCTAAACCTTTTTAATTTTCTTAGTTGAGTCCTAATACTTTTAAGTTTTATTAATTAAGTCTATCCGGCCAACTTTTCGATTTTTTTTCTTTCTTTAAATTTCCTTTATCTTTTTAGTTTGGACTAACAAAGAACCAATGATCCCTATTGCTCTTGGGCGCGGGCCGTGACCTCGCCCAAGGGTCGCTAGCCCTCAACCATGTGGCCCCGCCAGCCCTTTGAAGTAAAAAAAAAAGAGAATAAAAGGGGAGAAAATAAAGATTATTAAAAATTATTAAAAAAATCTGTCCAAATCTCATATACAAAGGTCAAACACACGCATCCATGCGGCGGTGCAGACCCTGCCTTTGCATGTCATTTTCAAACCACTTCGATCTTTGGATAGAATGGTCGCGCGCGCGCGCGCAGAGAGAGAGAGAGAGAGAGAGAGAGAGAGAGAGAGAGAGAGAGAGAGAGAGAGAGAGAGAGAGAGAGAGAGGTGGTGCAACGAACGACCCGATGATGACACCCAACGGCAACCCAAAACGTTTGGTCGTCCGGATTTCTAATCGGGATAGGATTGGATAGGATAGGATATGAAATCCAGTGATTTTTCTACGTCCCATCCAATGTTTGGTGAATCACAAGATATTAAAGTCGGACATGCTCACATCATACATTTTTATTTTTTTTATATAAACGACATATCATTATAAATGAACATAAATGTTCATAAATGAAGATGGTGAAAATATCTCGTAACACTATTCCTTAATTTATTTATTATTTATTATTTATTATATTTTTCCTCTTTTTTTTATATTATTTTTATTATTATTTCTTTTTTCCCTTTCATCATTCTTTAATAAAAATTTATCAAATAGTAAACTGTACTAACATATTTAAAATACAAAAATACCTAAAATATATAATAAATATAAATATTTAATTTATAGATTGAATGTTTATTATAAAATAGAATTAAAATAAGATTAATTAAAAATAATTTTTTTTTTATTTTCTTAAATTAGAATTCAAATATTATTTATATTGAAATATAATTTCAATTTTGTTAATTTAATAGATTTGTTATTCAAAAAAATAACTTTCCTATTATGGACGTTAGAAATCCTATCCACCTTTATCCCACCCCGTGGGATAATTTTATCCAGTCTATATCCCCCTTATATCCGACTTTATCCTATCCCGAGTGAGCACCAAACGTAGGATAGGATAAATTATATCCTATCCCGAATTTTATCCCGACTGCCAAACGCAGCCAAAGGGGATGGGCCAGGGAAAGGCATGGAGTTCTGAGTTTTAACTTTTCGTTCTTTTCTAAAGTCCAGTTTATATGTGAACGGTGCGCGTGTTGTATCTTAGTAACTAAAGCGTGAAGGAGGATGTCCTCTTCAATCAGGAATGAAGGAAAATTATAACAGTAGTTAAAAATAAGAAGCATAATATTGGATGATAAATGATAGAATATCATAAAAATGGGGATAATTGTCCAAAAGATCATAAACATACAGTACGATAGTCATTCCGTTCTAAATTTTTCAATTGGACCAATTTAGTTCGAAACATTTTGGTTGAAAATTGTTGACGTACACGTTATTCGACTATCAACTTTCTAATATGATATGACCAACGCTTATGGGAATATTTTTTGCATTTTTTTTCCTTTTGTTCCTTTCTTCTTCTGTTTTTTTAATCATTTTCCTTTTGCTTTTGCTTGTGACCGGTCTTGTAAAAAACGAAAGGGAAAAAAAAAGGAAAAAAAAAGCTATATATAAAATGCAAAAACTGTCCATGTTAGTACTAGCAATGTGACAAAAGACCACTAGCGACTAACCAATGTTCATGTCAACAATTTCCAGCTAAAATTGACTACAATAATTAAATTAGCAAATCATCAAAAGATTTAAGATTAAATTAGTACAATTAAAAATTTTAGGACTGACTTAATCATGTATAATAGATTTATAACTTTTTTGATAATTTTCAATAATGTTACCATTCAAAGTTTTAACAGAAAGAGTGTCAATAACACATTAGATCATCGTTTAATCCTGAAGTTCAAACTAGGGGGTGAGTAGTTTCAAGTTTTGCATAGGTTCCACTTAAAATTAAGAATCTACTTGTTGAAACATTTTCCTCATTTTTGGAACCCAAACCTACCTTTCATATTTTGGAATCTAAAAGCTCAAGGTTAGTTCCAGAGTCTACTCAGGTTTTAAATGTGTTATTAATTGAACGATTGCAGTGAAATATCACTTTTAATGACCATTACTTGTTGCTATAATTTACTGGTCATAACTTATATTTAGACATACAAAAAGATGAAAGCTTAGACTAATGGTTTCAGATTGAATCGTGTGAAAACATGAACCAAGAAAAACACCAAAATTGGTTCTAGATGTTAGGTTTTTATGTTTTGAGTTCGACCAATTTAGAACTTAGAACATATCCAAAGAAACGAGCTCCCCAATTTTTGGAACTTGAAATCAAACGGGTTCTCACTAGTCTGGTTCTCAAGTTCCAAGTTCTACCTTGAACCATGCTCACCCCTAATTTAAATTCCTGCTAGATTTTTAACCTAACTGTTATCATAGACAATGAGAAAAGGAAGTTTTCTTTTTAATGGTTATTTCTCTTTGGATCTTCTACAAGTGGAGGGTAATTGGACCTTGTCTTGTCATCTCAAAAAAGCTTTATGCAATTGCGCACGATACGCCATAGAACCCTAACATTCTCTTTCCTGCTTTCTATCTCACTTAGCCTGCCACCACTACTCGCCTTAGTCACACCTTCTTAAATCTCACGACGTCATGGACTTCGACCAAAAAAGAAAGAAATAGTCATGGACCTTCTTATCGATGAAGGCGGTGGTCCGTCACCTCATATCGAAGGTGGGCCTCATGGCATCGAATCAGCGAGAACAAGAGGGAGGGACCAGCGGGGTGGAGTGCAAATTCAGTGGGGGAACGCAACCTCTAGTTCGCGATGGCATGACGGAATTTGCAGCAGAAGGCTTTGCTCAGAGAAGAAGCAATGGACAAAAGAAGGTAGTAAAAACACATCCAATCGCTGGTTTGAATTTGGCTTATGACTCTCATCTGGACAAAGTGAAGATGTAACATTGCCCTCTGCTGCACGGAGGTCTCAATCTATTAGTCTCTTCTTCTTTTCTGTTTTTATCAGTTCCCCAGCATGAGTGGCTGAAGTTCCACTACATGCGCCATCTCTCTCCATCTCCAACATGACATCTTACAAATGGTAACACGAGCCATCGACCATCTTTCCTTCAAAAATGAATCGTTGGGAGATGGAGGTGGAGGTGCCAAACTACTCATTAAAGAAGCTGCAACACGGCAACGGATTAGCAATCTGCCGGAGCAAAGAGAGAATTCCAATGGCATGCGGATTTATGTTCTTTTTCACTAGATCGTCAGGAATATCTCCTTAGTCTAATCACGATTGCACTTGCCCATGCACATGCTAGAGAATGTTGGCGACGGAGCCTCCATGGCACATTATAGAGAGTTCACATCCACCGTTATATCCAGATATCCATGTGATTGACCTTCCTCTTTGTCTCCCTTTATTTTAAAAACCTTTGGTGGAGAATCTACGGAGGGGAATGTCAGGGAAATGATTTATTGAGTCATTCGAGTGTACCTGAAATTCTCGTCAAAAGATAATGTGGGATCATATGCCATCTTATGTCATGAGACTTGCAGAATATTTCATGTGTTACATTATATCTTGAATTTGCATTGTTAAACAAAATTTAATCTGAAATTAGATTGGAAAGTCCAGACCATTGTTGCCTTACTGTGTGAAAAAATAAGGAAGTAAACTCCTATTACTCTTGGCCGAAATCTTCAAAGAATTAACAAAAATAAGTTTTCCTATTGGTTTGGCCAATTTTCTGGTTTGGGTCTCACTTTCTTTATTATTAAACAAAGTTTGTTGGATATCGGTTTTGGTCTGAAGAGGAGAATAACACTTGTGGAGCTGCTGTTTGGCCCGTAGTGCTGCTTGACTAAACACTGCGAGTTTGGGTGTAACATAGAATTAGAAAATACTTGAGCATGTGAGTGAGTATATCACTATAATTCTCCAATTGTTTATTGAATTATTTGCAGTTGACTATTTCATTAAATAAATATCCAATATTCTTTATTATTTCTCATTTATTCCTCTAGTAATTTCATATTCTCATGTTTATTTAATTGTAGAGTTCATTAGTTTCTGCATTATATTACAACATTATGAGGATGCAGGTAGCGGATGCGTTTGGATTATAAAAAAGGATTTTTATCAAAAGACACCCGTTACATGTGAAGCTTACAATAATGATCCTAGATAGTCTCATTTGAGTGAAAAAATATGCTATCAACTCTAGATAGCACTGTCAAAAAAGCAAAAAAAAAAAAAACTCTAGATTGCAGGTTTCCCGTATACTTACCTGTACTGCTAATGCGAAATTGTAGACACCAAATTACAATTGTGGATGCATTTCGTATATCACGTCAACAATTATCCAAAACCGAACAATTTCTCCTTTTTTTTTCCTCTCCAGTTTTTGTTTCGGAGGGAACTTTTTTTCCCCCTTTTTCTTTTTGATTGGTAAGTAAGGTAGGAAAATTTGGCGCCCGGATCAAGATGAGATCGACATATGCTTTTTCTTCTTTCTTCTAAATTATTTAATAAAGAGCGTGGCTCCACGTGATAGACCTTCGCTTGGAGTTCGCCGTATTTTTCCATTTGGTGAAAGTCATGGAAAGGAGAGCACCTTCTCATGAGCCAAATGGGAAAAATATATGGGGAAATACCTTCGAATGAGGATGGTATTCTGTGATTTGATTTGTCCTATATTGCTCATCATTCATTTTTATCTCGATTGGCGTTCCTTATCATTCGCACTTACCTAAGATAACGTGAAACCTGACCACTTGAACTTTTGAGCTCAATTGGTCTCATATAAAGCGGTATTAAATTATATCTCAGTTGCCTCATGTTTCACGACGTTTAAATTTGTCTGTGGCTTGTTGTTTCAGTTTATTTCCCCTTTTTCGGTTGCACACGATTTCACGTGAAGCACTTGCGAGTTGGAGAGCGGAACTTTACATGGTGGGTCAATCCTGCAGCCGTTATTACTGACATTGACAGTATATCTCGACGAGATTTCTAATTTCAATTCCATATCTGATCAATTCGTCAATATAGGATACTCCTCTGATTTTCTATATATAGTTTGATTGTGTCTATTTTATTTTATTTCCTTTAATAGTTATCTATTAAAACTTAACTCCATTGACTCTTTATATAGGATGACAAAGATTTTAAGCGCTAAAATTTCCAAAAAGTATATTTAAATGCCAAAATCAGAAAAGAAGAAGAAGAAGGAATACTTGAGTGTTAAGGGCAAAAAATTTCGATTAAATTGCTGACATGACATTTTCTGGTAAGATTTTTAATTGATGTGGTAATTCTTTTTTTAAAAAAAATTATCCATGTGGTACTGACATGACTAGATAAACTAAAATGACACCATTTAGGTTTAAATTTGATTTTTAATATAAATATTAATTAAATTAAATATAGAAAAGAAAAGAAAAGAGGATTAGATTTGGGGCTATCAAGGCCTTCGCCATCGCCGCCCCACCATCGTTGGAAAGAGCTGGTAATAATGGGGCGAGTGTCGGCCAGGGTTATTAGGCCTCGGCCACTGGCCAGCAACCCTAGCTCGCCGCTTTTTGTGATGGTGGGATGACGGTGGTGAGGGCCTCCATGGCCACAGATCTAACCCATTTTTTTTAACTTAGTTTTAAATTAAATTCATATTCATATTTATATTAAAGATATAATTTAGGAGCAAAACAACGTCATTTTGGGATAAGAATGTTGAGTGTACATTCCAACAAGCCATGTAGACTAGTTTTATTAATAAAATAATGCCATGTTGGATTTCCAACATATCTCATTGGAATTAGCACTTAATTATACTTTTTTGAAGTTTTGACACTTATGTGTCCACTCATGCCAAGTTTTGGTACTTGGGGTGTATTTTTTCCATTTTCGATTCATTGAAATATACAAAAAAAAAAAAAAAACACCACAATTCTTTTTTATGCTCTCTCATTCTCAACTTGGTATTAGAGCCTCATTTCCTAAGATAATGCTAGTGTACTAGGTGCATGTTGCACCCAATGCACCTATGCATCTCGAGCACCCTAATGCATACCCAAATAAATCCGACGTTAACATCGCTCAACAGTCACCAATGTTCACTTTGTGTACACAAGTCTAATCTAAAGAAGTGCTTAATTTAATCCATTCCATGATGACCAACTATACAAAGTGTGTTGCCTAGTTGAGCCTTTTATCACAAATGTGGCTTTTCTTTCAATACCAGCCGCACATGATGCATTGCTTAGTAACTTTTTTCTCAAGCTAGCCATATAGGCCGTTTAATGCTATGACGCTAGCAATATAGGCCGTGTCGCTCAATTACTATTTCACAAGCTAGTAGCATCAGCCGCTTGCTATTTCCCCTCTAATGTTCTATATCTATTTTGATCATGCATATCTCATTTGATTTCCTTAGATAGTCATATATTAAAAGCCTTTAAATAGGCTCTCCATGTACGCTTTTTTATACATCAAATTATACTAAAAATTCCATAGTTCTATTTTTCACTTTCTTATTCTCAATTGATATCTTGACCACAATAGTGTGATACTTACCAAAAAGTTCATCATCAACCTTTCAATTTAGTCAATTTAATCTTAAATCTTTTAATAATTTGCTAATATAACCTTTCAAGCCAACTTTGACTGGCATTCATTGATGTAGATACTAGTCGTCTTATGTGGCACAGCTGACGCTGACGTGAACAAATTTTTTTAAATTTGATTGATCTTTCCTATATTTCCTTTTTCTTTTTTCTTTCCTTGCTGTTTTCTTTCCCTTCTTCCTCCACTAGTTGCCATGGGTAGCAGTTGCCCAGGAGAGGTCCAACAAGGGCAAGCCTTGCCTAAGCTCGGCCGATTGCTATTGCTAGTGACTCGCAGCCACTAACAAGATATCTTGATGAGATATCTAGAGGCGCCCTATTCAAATCCATATACGATTTGTTCGTTGATAATTTGACCTCGATGCCTATATATCTTATCGAGATCACGATGGCTGATTGAAATAAGTGAGATCTCGACAAGGGTCATGTTGCCATTGAGTTATGGTAAAGGTCGAGAAAAGAGGATCTTCATCCCTATACCATTGGCTGTGCAACAAAGCAATCAAGAAACCATCGTGAATAGGCGAGAGGGAAAATGCATTTCCTAGACCTTCAAAATCATTTTGGGTTTCGAATTCACGCTGGCCCACAAATATCGCTTTTTTTTTTTGGTCGAACACACATATTACTTTACTAAGTGCTAATCCGAATATACTCGTGAACTCTCTTCTTCGTGTCCCTTACCTTTTGCTAAGAAAACTACCCATGCCTAACCCGCGCTGCTTTGGACCCCAAGAGCAAAAAAGAATGAATAAAGCAAGATTGACAAGATAGATAACCCCATATCGTATGTGCATCAGCCAATAAGGAAGATCATATGCATGAGGGGACGCTACGATCGCAGAAACCGAAGTATTTCAAACTCTCACGGTGTGGTGTCAATCCACCTTTAACCATTTTTGGCAATATGATTCTTTTGCAACTGGAAAATTGTTCAAAAAGTTGTAAACCTATTGGACAGCGATCAATTCAACGTTAAACCTTCCAATTATACTGATTTAGTCATAAACCTTATGATAATTTGCCAATTTAATCATAAACCTTTCAATAATTTACCAATCTAGTCCTTCCAACATTTTTTTAACCGGTAATCATTGACGTGATGGTCTAGTTAGCACTAGTCATCCTATGTGGCATAACTGACGTTGACATCAATAATTTTTTTAAAATTTTTTTAATGTTTCTATTTCTTTTTCTTCCTTTCTCTTTTTTTTTTCCTTTTCATTTTTCATTTTCCCTTTATCCCTCCACCGACCATCGTCAAGCCTTGTCAATGGACAATTGAGGCCATTGGCCTCAAGCGAGGGCAGCCCTTCACCCAATAGGATGTGGGCGAGGGCAACCCTTCACCCAATAGGATGTGGGCAAGGGCAACCCTTATCGTATCTATCGAGAGCAACCCTTGCTTAAGACCAGCAAGGGTAGCCTCACTTGAGGCCAAGGGAGGAAAAAAGGAAAAAGGGAAAAAGAAAAAGAAAAGGAAAAAATGAAAAAAAATCATATACTTTAAAAAAAATCCCATATTAGTATCAGTTATACCACATAGAACCGTTGATACTGATTAGACCACCACATCAGCTATTTTCTATCAAAATTGGCCGAAAGTACTAAATTAGTAAATCGTTAAAAGGTTTAGGACTGCGTTGACAAATCATCAAAATATTTAGAATTAGATTGATACAATTGAAATGTTTAAGACTAAATTGATCATCGTACAATATGTTTAGGACTTTGTGGACAAATTTCTCCTTTTGCAACGTTAGCACATCAAGAAAGCTTATAGGTCTTCACATCGAAGTAACTTGTTCCCTTCTCGAGGCCTAACTCCACTTAAGCTAGCATTTTGGTGACCATAATAAAGCTGATCATCTAATGAGTTAAGGCGCAGATTTTGGTAGTATGCGCTCTTAATGCACATAACATATGGATGCGCGTATGTATGTACGACCTCATTTCTCTCAAATTCTCTGCATTTGTCACTCTGAATAAATGCATCTAGAGATCCATTTGTTTCATAAAAAAATGTACAATTTTTGAAGAATATTTTTCAGGAAGCTTTTTCCATGAAAAATGACTTTATTTTTTTTTTTATGTTTGGCTAAAACTTGAAAATTAACTAGAAAATATTTTTCGCCATTTCGTGTGATAATCTAATTTGATTTTCCATGGAAAAATTACTTAAAAATTTGAATTTTTATAACAGCGAACCATAATCATAGCTATCACTATGGCTCGTGACTCCTCCATGCGTTCTAAGGAAAATCTGAGTTTTTTCCCCTCCCTTCTTTTAATTAAACGGCGATGGACAATCTGACGTGGGCATGAACATGCTGCTTTTGAAATTCGTTGAATCTGAATTCAGCAATCTTGTCTTATAGCTGATGAGCGAAGGTAAAAGTACGTACCCACGTGCCTTCATGACCCAAGCCATGCAAACATGCTGTTCCATGGGCCATATCAAAGATTCTGAGTTGCCTTAATGGGTCTGTACTCACCTAACTGAACGCAACGTATTCGATCGGCTGCGAAATGAAGGAAGGACAGAATGAGCTGTCCAAGATGACTACTCTATGCGTCTACCAATACCGATCAAGTGTGATTCGTTGTGTCTATATCATGTTAACACCGTTTGTGATTGAAAAGAAGAAAGAGAAACTAGAAACACGGTAGTTTAATAACATGAAAACGTGGAAGCAGCAGAAAAGTACATCAGATTGTTCAGCAAGCAAAATAGCGGAAATCACCAGAAAGTTAAGGAGAAATATACTCGACAGAAGGAAGCTCATCATACACCGCCTGCTATAACCTCAAATAAGATTGTGGTTTCGGTTACTAGCTAATAATGGTGTTGAGGGTCTGGTCCTCCAGGAGCGACTTTATCTCCAGACGCCAAGCTTCTTCGATCCATCGCCTCAGCTCGGCTCACCAAATCGGTAAACCCTAATCCACGCAAGAGCTGGTGGCCTGGTATAGGCGGGCTGTGAAGAACACGTCCGTCCGAGCTTCCCAGGAACACCGCATGGAAAGATAAGAAGAGAAATAGATAAAACCAGGTGGTTCTCTTTGTTGCGTGCATTGTTGGCAGCGAGGGAAAATCAAAGAAAGTGGCGGTTTATATTGAGTAGAGGACTGGCTAGTGATATGGAAGTGACTCGTATCAAATGTGTCGACCAGAGGTACTCCCTATTTATAGGAGAGCCCTACTATTTTATTTGGGTGAGCACAAGACAATGGAGCATTTAATCGTGGTCATCATCAGAAAGTTATTAATTTCCTAGGATCAATTTCCTTTTGATTGAACGTAAAGTTTAATTGTTGACCGGGCACCAGCCTATGATGGCTTTTGTCCGCTTAGGTGGCTATCATCTACGATCTGTTTTATCACCCATAGATATTCATTTAGAGGCTTATTGGGCTTAACAAGACAAAAGACTATCCTCTCGTTACTGAGAAAATATTGGGTAGGAATGGAATTCTAGCGTGTCTAAATCCTACTCCATTCCGTAGGCAACAAGTGTCATTTGGGGCCCACCACATCTAAAGCCTCCCTCACCTCTCGTCACTATCTCACCTCTCTCTTCCCTCTCATTTTTTTTTTTTTTTTTTCTTGGGATTTAAGGCCCAAGTTTAACGGCCTAGTTCGATCTCGACGACAGAGGATTGAAACAGCGACGGTGGGGGGGGATTGAGACGGTGGTGGGGTGGTGGTGATGGAAGGGGAGATATTCGCGTCAGAGTGAAAGGGAAGAAAAGAAAAAATAAAGGAAAAAAAGATGAGAGGGAAAAGAGAGGCCAGATGGCCATGTAAGGTGAGGGAGGCTTTTGGCGTAGTGGGCCCCAAGCGACACATTTCATTTGGTGAAGTGAGTGGGATTTTGACATGCTGAAATCCCACTTCTGCCCAATATTTTCTCCGTATCACTAGCTTTTTCTCCTTTTGCTCATTCCTTAGGTTGCCACTCACGATCAACACCAAGCGACTCGTCACTGCTATGGCAACATGCAAGGCGACCACAAACCTCTCTCTCTCTCTTGCTCGTGCATGCGCTTGTGCTTGGCACAAATAACATGTACATATAGTCTCCCTTCAGTTATCAACTTAAACTTTTTGGATTGGACTTTCTAACATTGTATCAAAACCAGGTTTTTTTTTTTTTTTTTTTTTTTTTTGGTCAGTCTCTACTCTATTCCTACTCTACACTCACTCGCAGACTTGTGCGCCCCCTCTTGCGGGCGTGGGAGTCGCAACCCACTCTCAAACTTACACGTCCCTACCCCCCATCCCCTCCTGAGAAGGTGGGGATTTGAACCCCTCACCTCCCCCTTCCATGTTGGAAGGGTGGCCACTGGGGAAAACCAGGTTTTACTCCAATTTATTTGAACTTGTATGCTCTTTATAAACATATGATCTCCCCTTATCAATCAGCTTAAGCTTTTGTGTTGGAATTTGACAGCTTATTTCATTATGCCCGACACACTCTTGGAAAGTTGGTTATAGGTAATATATGGGTGTATAACTTATACAATATAAGATTAAGAAAGTCAAATAAATGATAATGTGGAATGTTGAAAAGCTCGACTAGTAGTAAAAGGTTTTACTCGTGAGACCTTTACTCCAATTGCACATCTTCTACTTAAAGTTTTCTTGCTATCGCCTCTTTTATGTGATGGCTACTATTCCAAATGGGTGTTAAAAATGCATTCATCAATGGCAATCTTATTGAAGAAGTTTATATAGAACCTCCTCCTAAATACAATCATTCTTCTAAGTAAAGTATGTCGCTTATATTGAGTATTATATAAATTGAAGCAGGATCCTCATGCATGGTATTCCGAGTTTAATTTTACCATGGAACATTTTGGGTTTGCATCCAATACTTATGACGATGCTTTCTTTGTTCAGCTAATATCTCCTAAGTATATTCCGTTGCTCTTATAGGCAGACGACATAGTTATTACTAGCAGCGATCAAAACTAGAATTACAAAACTCTAGCAGCATCTTAGTCAACAACTTGAAAGTGAAAGATGTCGAGTGGCTCAAATATTTTTTAGGCAGAGATTGCTTGCTATCATCTTTCTCAAGTGAAAAATGTCATTGATCTTCTTTCTTGATCAAGACTCACTTATAACAAAATTGCCACCATTTCCATTGAATCTAATGCCAAATTTGATGACAAAGATGGACTCATCTTCTGAATACTACACCTTATCAATAGTTGATTGGCAATCTTTCATATTTCATTGTTATTCTTCTTAATATAGCTTATGTTGTTCACATTGTTAGTCTTTTTATGACTATACAGCACACAACTCACTTTGATGTTGTTCTTCAAATTCTTCGCTATGTCAAAGATATATTATTTCATGGCAAGAAACATATCGTTGTCTCTCGATCTAGCACATAAGTAGAATAGCATGCTCTTGCTGATGTGACATCAAAATTACTATGCTTGGGCTGGTTATTAGAAGATATGGATGTCTCTTATAATGGTTGACCGATAATTTATTATAATAATCAAAGTGCTATCTAAACAACAAAAAATTGATGTTTTCCATGAACGCACCATGCACATTAAAATAGACTGACATTTCATAAGCTATCAAGTGCTTCATGGCATTGTTTGTCTCATCTCCACTTCATCAATTGAACAAAATGCTATGTTTTCACTATGACGTTGACTCAAGCGTTTACAAGATATTTTTCTTCAAACTCTAGTTGACTTTGAGTTTGAGGGAAATGAGAGAGAGAGAGAGAGATATGGAGTCCTATTCTTGTAGGAGATACCTAACTCTAGTTAATCTAACTTTAAGTGCTAAATTGTATAACTGATGTACAAATATATATATATATATATATATTACAAGGTTAATTGGATTTCACAACAATCAATCATACAATGCAGCACCAAGAGAGAGATAAGTAGAGTTAGGTATCTCCCACTAGAATAGGATCCCCTACAAAGACAACCCCCACCACTCACACACACACGCAAAAGAGCACTCGAAATAGATAAGTAGAGTTAGGTATCTCCTATATGTTTCTTTTAGCTATAGAAGCCTCTCTCCTTCCGTGTCTCTTCCTCTCTCCCTTGTGATACGCATACACGGTCAAGTTGTTAAAAGAAAGGAATATGACAAGCAAAGAAGCATCAGCACATGCGGCGGCTCTCACAAGGATTTGTTGTTTTCCATGCCAATCTTTTTCGTTTCTGTCCATAATGACGGAAAGGTTTCATTGATCACATGGGAATGTCGGCGGCGTCTCTGTCCACGACATGATACATCCCACACAACACCCCCCAAAAAAAAAAAAGGAATACCTTATGGGAATCTAATTCCCCAAAGGCGTTTGATTCCTATTTAACAATTTTTTACACAACTATCATTCTTTGGAGACTCGGAAATAGATTGAGAAACGCAAAGGGAAGTTTGAACAAGAGAGCTTTAGTTGGCCAATTCCAGAAGTTGGAGAATTTTGAAAAAGACTCTAGTGGACTATGATAATTCAATGTCCTCTCCACGTCAGCTCCAGCAGGGACCATGTGACATTTTATGTGAAGATCCTCTTTCCTATCGTGTAAAGGAAATGGTAGAAAGAGTCTTTATAATCCACTTTTTACACAACTCGACTCTGCTTTACTTTTACATGGATAATTAAGTTCCTGAAAATTAACTAATCATCAAGATCAATAGTGTTAGGAGTGACTTTTGTACAAAAAAGATTACAAACTGACATACCATATAAAAACTATAGCAAGCCCCACAAGGCCAATGGACTGACATTGTAATTGTTAATTTAGCAATCATTGGAAAAATTGTTCAAAAAATCTTAAACATATCGAGTCCTAAACATTTTGACAACTTGTCAATTTAGTCATAAACATTTTTAATTTTATCGATGGAGTTCTAAATCTTTTGACAATTTGTTAATTTAGTCCTAAACCTTTTAACGGTTTGCCAATTTAGTCTTTTTGAAAAATTTTGATCAGAAATTGCTGAAGTGGGATCTAGTTAGCATTGGGCATTTTATGTGATATGGTTGGTGTTGATGTGGATAATTTTTTGCAATTTTTTCTTTTTTCCTTTCCTTTTTTTTTTTTTTTTTGCTTTTGTTTTTTTCTTTTTCAGCCAACATTGGGCCTTGTCAATGGTTAGCAATGATCATGGGCCATCAACGAGGCCCGGCAATGACTAGTAAAGGGAAAAAGGGGAAAAGGAAAAAGGAAAAAATAAAAAGAAAAGGAATGGAAAGGAAAATAAAATAAAAGATATTAAGAAAATGACAAAAATTGTCCATGTTAGTACCACTTGTGCCAGATAGGATGGTTGGCGCCGACTGAACTATTACATCAGTGGTTTTGGCTAAAATTGATGAATCTTTAAGATGTTTAGGACTAGGTTAGCAAAGTATTAAAACGTTTAGAACTCAATTGGCACAAGACTAGATTAGTAAGTTATTAAAGGTTTATCACAAAATTGGCATAATTGAAAAGTTTAGAACTAAATTGACCATTGTATAATTAGTTTAAGACCTTTTAGAATTTTCCTAAAGATCATTTGCAATTTTCCACTAGCTATCCTTGCTTTTTATCGTGTAACATGGTAATTATATATCTAACTTTGCACTCACTAATTAAGTAATGTGAGGATGCAAACACGATTGCTGAAGAGTAGCTAGAGGAATCACATGGAGATATATGTGAACAAAAAGACACCAAAGCTTCTCACTTGGGGACTCTTTTGATGGTATTTTGGAATTAAAATCCAATTTTGGCCAATTTACATCTATCAAGTAGACTATGTTTATCATTTATTTTGGTGTATTTGTTTCTTAAGGGAAAATTAACAAAAAGGTCCTAAACTTATTGCACTTGTACCAATTCAATGCTAAATATTTTAATTTGATCAATTTAATCTTAAATATTTTGATAATTTGTCAACATAGTTCATCCAGTTAATTTTGACAACAAATTGCTAACATCGATAATCTTTTTAATAAATTTTTATTATTTATTCAATTTTTTTCTTTTTTTGTTTTATCATGGGCCCTCACTAGACGCGGACAAGGGTGACCCTCGCCCAAGTAAGGCCATCCCTTGCTCAACCCTCTCAACCATTGCCTATGGCCGATCTTTGGACATCAGTCAAAAAGAAAGAAAATAACAGAATAAGGGAAAAAAAGAGAGAATTAAAAAAAAAAAAAATCATATTAGTGTTGGCCATGCCACATAATACAACTAGCACTAACTGGACCGCCACGTCAACGTTCTCATTCAAAATTGATCAAAAGTACTACATTTGCAAATCATTAAAAAATTAATAATTGAATTATTTTTTTAATATTTTAACTAAATTTAATTTAATTATTTTTTTTTTTTTTACCACGTCAGGCCAAAACGACGCCATTTTTGCATTATGTCGCCATGTCAACGTGCAAAACGGCGTCGTTTTGGGTGTGCTTCGCCGGAAAAATGCCACGTTGGCATTTTGGCCGGATTTTGGCCGGATTGGCACTCAAGTAATCTTTTTTACTCCGATTTTGACACTTAAGTGTACATTTCGTAAGTTATGACACCTAAGTATCCCTTTGGCCAAAGTTATGGCACTTGAAGGGTCCGCACATCGTATATATGCGCCTTATTTTTTGTAAAATTTCTCTCTACACTTATTTTAAAAGTTGGGATTTTCTCTTCATTTGCCACTCAATCTCCGGTCCCTCAACCAACAAAGGAAGTGGAATGCTTGGGAGCATATACAACCGAGCCTCGTGGTCCAAAGTTGGTGCATTGACGGTGGGATTAAAGAAGCACGGAGTGGGAGTCCATGATGCAAAACCCTAGCGCCGACTAAAAATAAAAAATAAAAATCCTAGCGACAGTTTTGGTGGTTGATTGAATATATAACGGTCCGCTTCTCCTCGTCACGTTCACCCAACCAAAGAGAAAAGCAGAGAAAAACAACCACATGATCGAAAAATACATAACTTTTGCGTTCTGTCCACAAGGTACAAGCCAGAATCCACCTCGATTCCCTTTATATTGGTCGGGTTAAATCAATCGATTGGAATTATTATAATGTTGATAAAGCAAGAAATAATGCCCGGTTTAGGAAGGTGTATAAAATAATTAAAGGGAAAGCATCCATGAGTCAGCTCAGATGGTCCTGCTTAAAAGTTCGTTTGCCGGTAGACTTTATGAATATTATTAGGGACAACTTTCAATATTGCTCTTGGCGGCGGCGCAGATCATGGTTTGATCTTCATTAAAAAATGTCGTCATTTAAGAGTAAAAAAATCAAGGGTTTTGGATTTCTTTCTTGTGGCTAATTCGGGTTGGATCGCTTAGACACGGTTAAACCCAGCATAGATTAATCAAAGAAATCGCTGAGAAAGCGACGTTAATGGACCAAAGTCGGCGGCTTCTACCCACGGATAAAGAACTTGTTTTGGGAGCGAATCTACTCGCGGAGGGAAGTGGCGAACCGTGATGGTACAGGAGTTGCAGCGTTTGGTTTTATTAGAAATAGGAATAATTACCAAAATTGTCATAAACCTATTACAATTTTTTCAATTTAGTCATAAATCGTATTTTTTGCTAATTTAGTCTTAAACCTTTTAAAATTATGCCAATTTAGTTTATTTAGCTAATTTTGGCCGGTCAACCCTAACGTAGGCAATTTTTTAATAATTTTTTTTTCAAATTTTTCTTTTTTTTTTTCTCTTTTTTTCTCCTTCTTCCTCTTTCCTCCAGCCGGTGGCCAGCCAAATCCGAAGGCTGGCGAGATCAAACTCGCAAGCCAATGGCGAGGCTCACCCAAGCTAGAGGCCTCACGAGGTCATGCCCTTTGACCTCGCAGCCTCATCAAGCACCACCCATAGCTAGCGAGGCTCGACCTCGCTCAACCACCGGTAGCCCTTGCCTATAACCAATGAGGGTGAGCCTCGCTAGCCTAGCAGGTGGCCTAGGCAAGGTCGCCTAGCCACGACCAAGCTTCCTTGAGGCCAGTCACTGGAAGGAGGTAGTGAAGAAAGAAAGAAAAGAGAAAAGAAAAAAAAAATAAAATAATGATAATAGATTTGGAAAAAAAAAATAAAATATCATTAAAAATTTGTCCATGTTAGCATTAGCTCGGCACCCACATCAACGCCAGCCAGTCAAAATTGCCCAGATTAACTGAATTGACATAACTACAGAAAGTTTGGAACTGAATTGAAAAAATTGTAATAGATTTAGAACTGTTTTGATAATTTTTCCATTACCACAAAGAATATGTCTTGTCAAAAGAATAGATGGTGGTACTCACTTGGATAATCATTAAGAAATATATTAAGGCAAAGCTCCCAAAGCTCCTCTCTAGGGTCTCGGAGATAAGTTTTCTGTCTCCATCCTCAGCCCATCGATAATTCAGGAATCACATAAATTAAAAAATCCGTCCTAAGATTATGAGTTTTCATCCACAAACAACTCAAGCTTGATCTATCCGACAATCAAACCAAAGTAGAGGATCTATTATCAACTTTGAAGGCGAAAACCCTATTTATTATTTTTTTTGGGGGCTATCAAAACCCTAAATTGAGGATTGCTCGATGGAGATTTTAGTACTCTTTTTTGTCTATATCAATAACAATGGGATGGAGGTTGATGGTGGCGTTTGTGTCAGTGGGTATTTCCCAATACATGAAACCTAAATTTACAAAAAAATTCACAAAGTTTAATGAATTAATGAACGCTTGATAAATAGAAAAATGCAATAACTAAATGATGATTACAAACCTCTCACATTAATGATATTCTTGATTTTGGAAACTTTCGAAAAAGATGAGAGGCCTTTGTTTGCGCTTGAAGTATCTTGTGAATTTTAAAGTTTTTAGATGTGGCTGCTGGCCAACACATAGTATCAAACCATAAATCTTCATCCACCACCAGCTCAAACTCAATTTTCCTCAAATTATATTGAATGAAATTCGAGGTGGAGGATCTATCATATACTATTTTGAAAGCCAAAACCTTAAACTGACAATGCTTGAGTTGGTTTTTTTCTGTTCTACGGCGCTTGAAACAAAGGCGAATTCATACCTTCAACATACGCAACACTGACGGCAAAGGTCAAAGACATATAATAGGTGGAGGATAATTGGGCATAGCGGCCCTTGTAAATATGATGGAAAGCACTTGTTGTCATGAGGAATACTTCTTCTCCCCTTCTCAGAACTCAGAAGCATCCAGGTGTTGCTTCCGCTCCCTCGTTAATATAATCGCTGAGGAATACTCTCTCTCTCACCTTCTATCAGAACTCAGAAGCATCCAGGTGTTGCTCCTGCTCCCTCGTTAATATAATCGCTGGGTATTGAAAAAACAACACGCCTTAATATCAATTACACAAAAGCTCAGCTCTCTCTCTCTCTCTATCTCTCTCTCTCTCTCTCTCTCTGTCCCTCTCTCTCTCGATCTCTCGATAATCTAGGGCCATGAAGATAAAGGCCTGGTTACTCGGAAGATCACGGAACCCCTAACAAGCCTCATAAATTAAAAGTTTGTCTTTAACCCGTGTGGAAAGCTCTTAGCAAGCAAATTCAGTTAGTTGACAATAAAACTGGTTTTAGTCGATAGAGGGTGTAGGTGAAAACAACCAAGTTTCGGAGTGAAATGTCGACTCAACTGACTAAAGACCACGAAAGAGGTAATCATGAAAAGAGAAATTCAATGCAGCCATCAAATAGTAGAGTCAAAGATCCAAAAAGTAATTGGTAATGATAAATATGAAGAAATAGAAGAGACGTAACCGTCTAGTGGTGTAGTAAGTGACTTTCAAGAAACCGTTTGTAAATAGGAGTAATTGAACTGTAGGAGTCACTATTTGATCTCTTTGTGATTGTTGTTACATGTCCGTAGTAGGTATGAATACCTGCCTTGTACTCTTTGTAAAGGATCATCAATCAATCGAAGAAGACCAATTTTATAATTTTATCTTAATGTGCATCTTTACATTTCTAGTTTACATGGCTAGGTTAATTACTCAATTAGTCCTAAACAGGTTGTACAAATATCAATTTAGTCCTAAACTTTTCAACTTGGCTTTAGTCTTAAATCTTTGCATGATATTTCAATGTAGTTCTTTCGATCTAATTTTGTTGGAAATCTGATGTGATGGTCCATTCATTGTTGATAGTTTCTATGTGGCACTCGACCACAATAGCAATTTCTAGAACAAAAAATTAGCTCAAATGGCTATATTGGAATATCGCAAAAAAATTTAAGACTCAATTAGAAAATTTAGAAATTTTAATACTAATTTGACATCCATATGACATGTTTAGAACTAATTAGACAATATACTGTTATATATGATCGTCTCCAGTCTTAGTGTTTTTAATTTTCTTGTCATTTACATTTTTTTGTTTAACAATCAACAAAGGACCTATTACAAGCTTTGTTGATTCAACCATCAAACCATACTTCATTTTTTTTTGTCTGATCGAACCAGACTTTTTTTTTTTTTTTTTTTTTGGCTGAACATCAACCCATACTTCAAAAGGTAGGCTGTCGACACTTTTTGGCAAAATAGCTTCTATAAATGGCTTTGACATAGAATAATTTGCATGCAATATGTGTGATTTGAACATATATTCTATAATTCCAAAGTTGGAGATCAAATGATGTACCCAACAAACAACGTCAACCCTATGCGCATATGTGTGGTGAAGAAGAATCTTTTGATTACCCTTTACTCTCTACATTAAGCAAATGAGAGAATTTTACAAAGCAGTTTTCAGGAAGGGAGGAAGTTGGTAAACAATAACTCCTCATTGTCATATACATACAAAGAAAGCATCCCTTGATTTTCCTCCCGTTAGTAATATCCTTGATTTTGGCAAGAAAAGACGAAAATCCTTCCTTTGCACTTGTAACGCATCTCAAGGATTTAAAAGCTTATGAATAGAGCTTGAACAGATAAAAAGTCTAAAATAATGTAATATCACTACAAAATTTTTCAACGTTCTTCTTTAGATAATCAGAAAAACCTTCTTATAAGGCTTGATATTTTGCCCCAAAAGTCCAACTTTTCAGGACAATCTTTAAAAAAAAAAAAGTCATAAATCTATTGTATTTGTGTCAATTTAGTCATAAACATTTCAATTATGTCAATTTAGTCCCAAACATTTTTTATATTTTGTCAATTAAATCCATCTAGCTAATTTTGACCCAGAGTTGCTAACTTGGACACTAGCCGTCCTATGGGGCATGGTTGATGCTAACCTAGATAATTTTTTAAATATTTTTTTGAATTTATTATACTTTTTTTCTTTTCTTCTCTTTACTTTTTTTCGGCTAAGGGCCAACAAGGGTAGCCAGCACTAGGCAAGGACGTCGTGGCCCTTGCCCAAATCTAGCCGAGGCTATGATGCCCTCGCTGTAGTTGATGAGATCTTGAGTGAGGGCCACAATGCCTTCACCGGCCAAAGAAAGGGTGCATGGCCTCTCATGACCTAAGAAGCACTTATACTCTTCAGAAATTTTTGTGTCGTGTCCAACACTCCGACCCGTGTTTGACACACTTTGACCCATTCCAGCACACAGTCAATTGGTATCGGAAAATCCCACATGTGGTCAACTCTTCTCAACACGCTCCCACAAGCGATTCCGAAATTCTAACAAGCGATTCTGACACGCACTAAGCCAATTTTATAAAATTGCAATACTTAAGGTTCAAAATGTAAATATATGAAAAAATAATGAAAATAACAAAAATAAAGGGGAAAGAAGAAAATTCTCACTCTCAAGTTTCTCACTTTTTAAGTTCTGACCTTCCCGTAAGTGACAATGGAATGTCCCTCTTCTCATCGGCATTGCTCCTCTTGTCGATGTCGCTCTACCACCGCTGTGGCCTGCCCCACTAGTTGCTGCAATTGCCTCTACCTCAAAACAACTCAACCCGACCTCATCTCCACCAAGTGTGTTTCTGTACCCTTTTTGCAGCTTGATTTGACCAATTAGGGTTTGGAATTTTCTCGGAGGGTCACTTGTCATGTGCAAACTTATCCAACTATGTTGTCTGGTAGCCCTTTCTAGGAGATCTCATGTCATTGTATGGTTGCATTTGGGAAAAATGTCGAACGAGGTTGACGTTTGCCATGAGGAGTTAGATTCGATCGGAAGTTGGAATTCAAGTAGTTTGTTACTTTTGGAATGAGACCCGATTAGGAAATTCCATCTTCTTGTTGGTTTGGGATTAGTGATTTCATGACCCAATTGTGGGTAGTTGGCTTGGCTCATGGTCAGAAAGATTGATCAAGATGAAGCAGAAGAGACCTAGTATTTGTATCATTCATAGATTCGTGAAAGCAGACTTAAAGTTGTGATTTTTTTTTATTTTGTTTTTTGCTTCTTTTCGCCTTTCATAGGCATCACCTACAAGTTATCTCTTTTGGTCTATGTCATTGGCTTGTGAGTTATCTCTCACATTTTACATGGTGATTTTAGTGATTTCATTTTCTTTTGGTCATATTTCAAAAGTTCTTGTCCTGGATTTTCATTTTTCTCAAACCTTGTTTTGCATAAGAGCTCCAAGCCAGTCTTTATTAGGAACTTTGAACTCTATCCGAGAAAATAAGAAATCTCACTAGTTTCCGACAAGTGTAAGAAAAGAGGATATGTTCCTTCAAGTTTACTCTTTTGTGTTTGCAATTTTTGAATTTCTCGTTTAATCTCTATCAAATTAAAACATTGAATGATATTAACAAATATTGGATTAATTTTTTTAGTAAAATTAATTATATGCTCTTTTTATTAATATTTATTTATTTTTGCATTTATATGTAAAAATACATATTTAATATATAGAGTGTTGGAACATGTCGGAATTCTTTATTTTTTGAGAAATGACGTGTCGGCGTATCGTGTCGTATCGTGTCATGTCACGTATCGCGTGCTCGTGTCGGTGCTACATAACTCGCAGCCAAATATGGTGAAGGCATTACAACCCTTGCTAGCCCCTTGCTAGGTTGCCGTGGCTCTTGTCAAGTCTAGGTGAGGCTAGAATGGCCAAAACAAGCGAGAGTATCGCAACTTTCAACCTAAAAAGAAAAACTAAAGAGAAGAAAAGAAAAAGGAAAAAAACCAAAAAGAATTACAAAAAATTCAAAATTTTATTAAAATATTATTTAAAATGTCTATATTAGCATCGACCACACTATATAGGATGGCTAATATCCACATCGGCGATTTTTAACCAAAATTGGCCGGATTGACTCAATTAACAAAATACGAAAATGTTTATGATCAAATTGGCTCAATTAAAATGTTTATTCTGAAATGGTACAAGTACAATAGATTTAAGACCTCTTTGTAATTTTCTCCACTTTTTCAAGTCCTAACAACTTTTGACTCAAGCCAAGCGGCTCAGTGGCATCACTTTTGTCTTAAAAGGGAAAAGGTTACAAAAATAAGTAAAGATATAATAATATATCTTATCAAGAAATACTCTAGGATCCGATCTGATCACGCAGTCTTAGTCAGCATTGAGCCTCACTGGATGATCTTGGCCGGTGTCGAAACTATAATATATACGAACAGCAGTCTTGTTGATTCGCCACATGCAACGCAATACACTTTCTTTTCGACCATCCTCGAGTTATCCAAAGGTCGCTTTCTCTGCCCTTTGGAAGAGATAATAACACGAGGCAATGACGAATCATTCTGTCATTTTATATGGTTGTAAAGACAAAACTTCTGCTCGGGTTTCTTGTAGTGGAATTTGTTTTTTTTTAATTATTTTGTTTGTTTGGGTTTAAAGTTACTCGGGATTTTTTGGAGCTTTTGAGGCTTGTTGCTTAGGCGACGAGAGTAAGCAAAAGGGCAATTATTTGGGGAGTATGAGGGAGTTGAAGTCCATTGACCAAGAATCTGCTGTGACACTTTATATCCTTGAAATATTCTTATTATAAAAATAAACCCCCCTCCCCCCTTCACCGTTGCAAAGGCATACTATTCCAGTAAAGTTGTATTTGAGATTAATCGGGCTTGGTGACTCGTGGTGTACGCCCATCAATTCCCCTGAACATTCTGTAAAAACATGCGCAATGTAGAGGAGTGGTATGCACTTTGAGTCCCCAAATCACTTGGACCTCGTGTGAAACTTAGCTGATTAAAAGAACTGTTGGTGCATAACTAGCTTAAATTCAAAGTCCTACTATGATGTAAAAGAAAATACTTCATATCATAACTAATTAAGAAAAACTAGCCAATGTGTTCTCCAATGGCTTTCCAACTTTCATTAGAATTAAGGGAAAAGTGTCAAAAAAGTTCTAAAACTTTTACATTTATACCAATTTAGTTCTAAACCTTTTTTTTAATACCAATTTAGTCCTAAACATTTTCATTTAATGTCAATTCAGTCATTTTCGGCAAATTTTGACCGGATTTTGCTAACTACGTACCGATCGAATTAATATTTTTTGAGTTTTTTTTATTTTTTTTATCTTTTTTTCTCCTCTTCTTTCCTCCAACCGATCGCTAGACCTTGGCGATCGGCTAGAGGCAACTACCAACGAGGTTGAGGCCAACCTCATTGGCCACTGGTGAGACTCGAGCCCTCGCTAGAGGCCGCCCTCGCAGCCTGGGCATTCTCGAGTGAGCCTTGCCCATGGCCGGTGAGGCTAGACCCTCGCCAAATCTAGGGAGGGTGAGCCTCGTCGGCCAGCACAAAGCCGCCCTTACAACCTCTGGCTAGGGCTTGAGCATCGCTAGTGGCTAGTGAGATCAAGGTCGACCTTGCTAGCCGTCACCTTTGGTCGGTTGCCGAGGTCCAACAACCGGCTAGAGGAAAAAGCAAGAGGAAGAAAAAAAAAAGGAAAAGGAAAATTGAAAAGAATATATATTTAAATATTATTCAAAGTTGTCCACATCAGCATTGATCGTGCTATGTTAGCTAACTAGTGCCCAATTAGCAAAATTCAGCCAAAATTAGTCGAAATGACTAAATTGGCACCAAATCAAAAGGTTTATGACTAAATTAGTACCAATAAAAAGTTTAGAACTAAATTGATACGATTACAAAAGGTTTAAGGCTTTTTCTTGACACTTTTCCCTTAGAATTAAAGCTGAGAATTGGAAGCTTTCGTAAACAAACAAAAGATCCTTACAGTTTAGAATGATATAAGGTGTACATTTAGGAAAGGCAATCACAAATTCGTCAACTTAAGACAGGATACTTCTAGATTGATCGTAAGTTATCAAAACGAATTGTATATAGTTTACGTTGACTTTGTCTATTTACATTCTAAAGTCCTGGGCAATATTTTTCCTAAACGATGTCGTCTAACTCACGTTTGACCCAAAATTAACAAATTAGGGACATATCGAGTCTCTTCTTCGAACCTTAAACTCAAGTTCGAGGATATTGGGGCAAAATTACTACCTGAAACTTGCAGTAGAGAGCGGGAGTAGGAGCAGTGGGTCGATCGCACCGACCAAGTGATGACAAAAGTTAACATTACCGCAATTTTGGGCTCAGAAGTCCAAGTGTAAACAACACTTCGAATGCGGATACCCTTTCAAAGCCTCAGTCTTTCATACCCACTTCCAGAATTTTCCCCTTTTTTTCTCACGCCATTCGATTTTCTCGTTGCTAGTTGCTGGTTTAATGTGAAAATCTTTTTTTTTTTATGAAAATAATGTGAAAATCTTTTTTTGCTTCTTTTTTTTAATTTTGTGGATATCTTTTCAATTTGTGATGCTCAATCGTCTGATTGTGTTGCAATTGGTTATTTTATGTGGGAAGAAGAGAACTGGGGTTTCATGACAAGAAAACCTACTAATAGCAATTCATAAATTTTTGTGTATTAGGCCATATTTGGTAACCATCCAAACAGGGCCAAATTCTGATATTTTGTTCCCAGAATTAGTTTGAGCTTAGAATCACGTTTGGTAAAATTTTTATTCTCAAGAATAAATTGGGAGTGGAATCAAGAATAAAAAAAAAAATTGATTCTTGTTCCAAAATCAGAATTGAGAATCAAAACCAACAACTCTTCTTCTTCCCTTTGGCCATCTCGCGACCGCCGTCCACCACCGCCCGCCACCGTCCGTCACCACCAACCATCGTCCGCCGCCGTTGCCGATCACCGTCCGCCGATCCGAAGGTCTGACGAGCTCGCCGAAGGCTCGTCAGGCCGGGCGAGGTCTGGCAAGCTCGCCGGTGGCTAGGCGAGCCTCGCCCAGCCTTGGCGAGGCCCGCCTGGCCACTAGCGAGGCTGAACCTCACCGAGGCCGGGCAAGCCTCGCGACACCCGCCCCGCCGGTGGCCAAGCCGGGCTCGCCCGGCCCGGCGAGGTTGGCTTGGCCACCGGCTTGGCTCGGCCAATGAGGGCCGGCAACGCTCCAGTGACCAAGAAGAATAGGAGAAAAAGGGAAAAAAAAAAAAGGAAAAAGTAAAAATTTTATTTAAAAATTAAAATAAATTGATTTGGAACAGAATTAATGAGCACAATATCAAACATAATTATATTCTAGAATCAGAAATTTTGGACAGTTACCAAATGGCTTAAAATACTTAGAATCAATTCCCGGGAACGGAATAAAAAAAAATCATTTCTGATCAGAATCTACTCCCGAAAACAAAATCGTTACCAAACGCACCCTTAGTTTCCAAGACTAAGAGCAGTTCGATGTTCGACTAATGCGACTCATTTTGTTCGTTTAGCAGCGATTGTCCCTCTAGCATCAAACCCTTATTTTCCTCCAATCTCTCGCATTTTCCTACGCCTTTACCCTGTCTATCGAGGGAGGGAGGATGACAGGTCAGTTACTAAAGATTCCCAATTATTCCATTTAACCTAGATGTGAAGATGTTATTAATTGTGAATTAATATTTCGTTATTTACACAAAGGAGAGAGAGAGAAAGTTAGACCTCTTTGTTTATAAGTGACTCGTTTTGTGATGAAGGACCACTAGATCATGGCAAAGTTGGATATTTTTTTTTTTTAAAGAAAAGCCATGTAGTAATAAAAATATCATTAAAAAAAGCCATATATGGAATTCTTAAGCAATTGTTTTTTCATCAATGTCGTGTTCAAGTAATTGTTCGAAAAATTTTGCTATTAAAATGAGTGCTATATGAATATTAGGGACTTCTAATATCATTTTTCCTTCAGCAGTAGTTGAGTGCCTATATACATACACATTTGCAAAAGAAGACGGGAACAACCTTGGGAGTGCGCAATACACATGACTATAATTGAGGAGCATGTCAAGTTTAATCAATTAGCGAAGCCTCGTCTTTTTAAGCCAAAAAGTGATGCACATGTGGAGATTTTAGGTTTCAGCATGTATAGTCTAGAGAAAGCAAACTGTTTGTTGTAATCATATCATCAATGTAAAGAAGACAATAACAACTTTATAATATCCTTCTTTTTATGTAAACTTACAAATCTTGGAGAAGAAGAAAATAAGACATCACTGGAAAAATAACATAAAATTGGAGGTGAAGTATGGATATCTGAATCTCCTTAAGGCTATTAGTTCCTACCAATGGTGCTCCGCAGATTCACGAATTATGCCTCCCAATATACAACACCTCGAACCTGTTTGGATTAACACTATACAAACAGGACTCGGTCAAACCGTTTAATTCAACCAGCATATAAACAGGACTCAGTCAAACTATTCAATTGAACCAGCACACCCAGAAAAATATAAGAAGAGTAGAGTAGTATTTCAAATCTCTTTTGAAATCATTGTCTCGAATTGTTCTATTGAAAACCTTTTTGAAGCTCTATGCTCTTTTCTATTTATAGAGCTTTAAAGTTCATGTATAGAAAAAATACATAAATTAAATAGACGCGTGTATCCAAGAAATTCATGAATCAAGAGATACGTGAATCTAAAAAATTTATAAATCCAAAGACACATGAGTCCAAGAGATTCGTGAACTTAATAAATACATGAATTAAAAGAAACGTAAATTTAAGAAATTCATGAATTCAACAGACACGTGAATAGAAAAATCTAGGAAATTCATGAATTCAATAAATACGTGAACAGAAAAGACGTATCTTAATTTGTTAACTTCCATTGATCCATTAACCATAATTATAACAATCACAACCGAACTAGTTCCACAATCTTTCAATAATCAAGCTCACATAATTACATCACGGTTTTCCATAAATGGCAACTGTTCACATCATTACCAAAATTAGAAATAACAAAACGTCCTCCCCATTCAGATCATTTTAGTTTCATATCCTTTCTTTGTAAAATTCATTATTTTGCACCCCGAGCTTTGATGTTGGACGCTAATTTTTTACTTAACTTCAGTCATCACGGTCGTTTACAAACGTCTCTCTCTCTCTCTCTCTCTCTCTCTCTCTCTCTCTCTCTCTCTCTCTCTCTCTTAAGAGCGCCGTCAAGGTTATGGGCTTTCTCGATCTAAGGTTGGGCTGTGATAGGAATTTGATATCATGGGCTATCTTGATTTAGAATATTACCACAAATATAATTCCTAAACTTTGATTTAATGTGTAATATTGTCCCTAAAGTTTTAATAGATTTCATGTGGTCCTTGAATTATTAGTAAATATTCAATCTAGTCCCTAAACTATATGAATCTATTCAATGTGGTCTTTTCATAAATTTAAGTTAACGGAGTCTACTGATGTGGCTTCCAATCCATTATGTGTAAATGGTTGACAACAAAAAAAAGTTACGTGTAAATTATCTAAGTTAGATATTGACCTCAAATTAGGATATAATAATCTACATAATAATCTACATCAACAAAAGGCAATGGACATGTTGACTCATCATTTTTCATACTCCAACTCAGCATATAATAATTACTGTCATTATATAACGTTTAATTTGCCTTTTGAGCAAATGAAAGGGCCATATTGAACATTTACTAATAATCTAAGGACCGTATTGAATTCTTTCAAGTATCATTTGCGTTATTTTCTTTTTTATCTAAGGTTGTCCACAAGAGAATGACAGTCATCGGCAATAGGATTCCCCACCGGGGGGAGTTAAGGTTCGAAAATATGGGGATAAGATTCTAATCAAGTGCAACTGGGTCTTTTCACTCTTTGAGTTTTTTACTGAGCTCCAACTACAAGTGTTGGTTTTAGAATTGGAGGAGTTAAATGAAATAGGTGCAAAATCTTAAGGAGAGTAATCAGCATTTCCCCTGCCAAAATGACAAACCTATTGACTCCTGTCTAAAGGCTTCGCAAACTATTCATTTATTAATACGCTTCCGCAACCATCACCTCATCAAGAACTTCGTTGCATCAAAAGAGTATAATTCTTGATGTAAGATTTTGTGAGACCTTTTTTAAATGTTCTAAAAGCATGATAATATTTAATTCGGGAGGCAAATAATTGTATGAAAAACTCAAATAATAACTTCATTACATCAAGAGAGTACAATTCTGAATGTGAGATTTCGTGGGGTTACATTAAGAGAGTACAATTCATCAAAAACTCCATTACATCAAGAAAGTACAATTCTACTGCCAACTATTCTAAAAGCTTAAAAATATTCAATTGGGAAGGCAAATAGAGGCCTGGAAGATTCAAACCGAGGTCCTGTAACTCTGATATCATGTAAGATTTTGTGAAACCACTCCACCTGTTTTACGAGCTTAAATTATTATATGAAGGCATGATTTATTTTTTAAATATTCTAACACTCGGAATCAATGGTGTTGCGGGTCGGGTCCCCTGGGGCTTTGTCTTTTAGATACATACGGACTCTGCATCGGCTCCTCTCCTCGCAAATTCACCTTTAGGGCTCTCAATCTTTCGAGCAGTTCTCTCAATGTCCGACTTGAATGGGTCCTCACTCGGCGATATGGCTGGAGTGGTCGAGTACTTTCCGATTTGGTAAGCAATGCAAGCAAAACTAAAAGAAAACAAAACCAAAACCTTGGGCTGGCCATTTGCTATGTTGAAAAGATGAGGAATCTGATGATCAAAACCGGTTGCTATATCTAGAGCTCGAACAGATGGTCCTTATATAGTTGCTAATCCTCTAATTTTCTTTTCATCTTTCATGGTTCCTTTTTCAATAGAAAATTAAAGTGGAAGTCAAAATGGGGGATTCTCATTTCGTTTGTCTTATTAGATGGTGGTGCAACCCAGCTACGCAAAAGAGCGCATTTCATTTTTTGCTTATATGACCACCAGAGATTAAAGCTTTAAGCTGGCCAATATGAGTTAAGATTAGAGCATTCCAATTCAATTGGGTTTTTCGAGGCATGAATGATGGAAGCATAAGAGGGCTAGGGTTCCCTTTTTTAGGGCGAGAGGAGAGCTTCCTCCTCTGGTGATTACATCGATGGAAGTGTGTGTCTAGTCATTTATTTGATATTGGCCTTAAGATATTGTCAATCTGTTTATTTAATTTTTGTGAGGGCCTAAGGATGGTGGCTCTTGCAATGGAACTTGATCCCATGAAACTTTTTCCTTACGGATTGTCGAAGGGTCGTCCACGGTTTTGGATGCTTCTGAATCGATGTGACTCACTTCAATGATTTGCAGTATGATACTCTCCAGAAGCAAAAGCTTTTCGTCTTGTACTGTGACCTCAACTTCCTCAATCCTAATCCTTAGTGACTTATATGTATGGATCAAGATTCTATCTACATAAGTTTTGCTAGAAGAATGGCTGGAATATTTGCTTTTGGATGTCAATTTTGTAGCACGCTTGTAACCAATGAAACTATCACTAACAGAAGTTTAGTCATATTCTGAATATGATTGAGGTGATTGATTATCATACAAGCAAAAAGACTTTTTATGCATTTTTTTCATACGAGTTGGTACAAGATTCCTTACCAGTTTCCCTTAATTGAATGCAAATATAAAGGATGTTGGCTACATGATTTGACCCGATGCTACTATATTCTAAATTTTTCCTTATCCAAAAAAGAAAAAAAAATAGAAAGGGAAAAAACATATTGATATATTCTAAATTTCCTTAATTTCCTATTTTCACAAATATAGTCCATTTAATGCTAAAGTAGGTTCAAGTAAGCACTAAGACTCAACGCTTTCTGTGATCGAAGAAGTGTTATTGTGGTCCTACGTCTGCATGGCATGGATATAGTTCTCTTTTTAAGCTTCCCTCCATCATGTTCCAAAGTTATTCGACTCCTTAATAGGGGAAAAGAGTTATGCTAGAAAAATGATGGCTAGACAAAGTTTTGCTGAGGTATAATACACTCAACAACAGATATACAGTCTTAAGGGTAATAATTTACACTAAATTGTTCAATGGGAGATGTGTCTCCATCAATTATATTTATTGAAGTAATGTCCCACGTCGTTTGACAACGGGTTCTAAATGCTCTTTATTTTCATGTGATATCTTTTTACTTATTAGGTTAAACTTTTGGGTCAGACTTTCTGACTTGATATCATAGCTAATGTTATTGCTTTCACATATATGCATGCTTATAATCTAGCTTGCACGTCAAAGCGAGTGGTGGTTCTAAATGCCATTTATATTTATGTAGTCTTCCTCTACTTATCAGTTTAAGTTTTTTGGTTGAACCTTCTCATCCGGTATCAGAATCAGTACTTTCCCATTCGTGAAGCTTGCAAGTCACATGGGGTGTTGGCCCTAAATGTTCTTTATATTCATGTTATCTATTTATCAATTTAAACTTTTAAAATGGACTTTATGACAATGTTTACCTCGTTATTCAGTACGCCATGTAATTATAATCCCAGTATAGATCCACGTTGTGACTTTGAAAATGAAGCACAAGCCCTACACTTCATAACCATCAAGGCTCGTTCGAGGATGACTTGAAGTTGCTGATTATATGATCGCAAATGCTAGTCGATAATCATTGTGGGCGTTCGGTAAGCCAGGAGGCTTTTCAAAGAGATTCTCACGCCCCCCTTGAATATCCGTCTATTTCAACTGAAAATAAACTCGTTGCACCTTTCGATTTGATTATCTCAACACGCATTAGCCAACCTCACGAACCACTCTCTGGACAAGAGGCAAAGAACAACGTCGATTTGACGACCCGGATTAGATTAAGTCGCAAGCTCCCCTACTCGAAGATCTTGCCAACAAAGTGAATATGATAGGGGATGACAGCGGCGATCGCACGCCCTCGTCTTGTTCTTTAAATAATCAATATGCACATATTCGCCGCACTCGAGCAATTAAACAACGTGTATGGCCTCAATGGTTGATGAAGTCAACAGAACCGGACGCCATCTGGCTACTAGACTGTGGCACTACGAAGTGTAGAATCAAGATTTGTGACATAATGTTCAAAATAATGTTTCTCTAAGCCAAACAGGATGATAAATTAATTTAATTTGCTTTTGCTTTTCTGGGCTTCGAAAAGTGATGCTGGTTTTGCAATCCACTGATTTATAGGCAGCATATGGGTGTGTTACACGTAGGATGTAATCGGAAGATCACATTGGTATAGAGAAATTTTTCTAATTGAATGTCATGCAGTTGAATAACCATTTTAATTTGAACCTGTTCATCGTCGGATTCCACATTTTGCTTGCGAGATCATCACCATATAATTTGCACGTGTTACACATGGCAACCTGCTCAACAGTTAAGGAGAAAATGACATTACAAATACTATAACTTTCATACGACATTTACTTTGGTACTAAAACTTTATTTATGGATCATTTGAGTGCCTTTTTAAAAATAAAAATAAAAATAATAATAATAATAATAATAATAATAATAATAATAATAATAATAATAATAATAATAATAATAATAATAATAATAAGATGATCACCTAAGGGCCAACTCTGATTTGGGACACCAAAAATTCAACATGACAATATTTTATCATTTTTTTCAGATCGGCATAACTCGATGATGACCTGATTCAGCATTTGTACCCCAAGCAACGTTGTTTAGCAAAGTTTGCCCCAATTTAAGACCCTAATTTGGCCAAATCAACCAAAACCCCCTTCTAAAACTTTAATTGAAAACTTAGCAATTTGGGCCAAAATTTCGAGGTGAATCTTGCAATGAAGAATAGGAGCATGACAAGTGGCTCAATTTCATGTTCCAAAAAATGGATTAGTGAAGGCTCGGACGAGAATGGCAAGCTCTTGAAGAGCACAAACACAGGGCCTCTTGGTTCTTCTTCTCCCGCACTGAATCTAGGAGAAACTGGAGTTTCTTCAGCCATCGTTGGAAATTTGGAATACGAGGCAAGTATTTGGGGGCTCCAAGAATGAAGGGACTAAAGCTTGAACGAGAAGAGTGAGTTCTTGAGAGGTAGAGCCTCCCGGTCACAGGTCTCTATGGACAACAACAATGGTTGCTGACTACCTTCGAGGCCCACCAAAGGTAGTGTCAAAGCTGAAAGAGGGCTGAGTGATGAGTAGGACGAAAGGAGATGAAGCCGAGTGAAGCAAAAATGGAGGAAGATGAAACATGATATATATACTCAACTAAGCACTTAAGTGTACATTTTAGAAATTTTGATACTTTTATATCCTCCCATGTCAAATTGTGACACTTCAAGAGTTCTTCTGCTTTTGGGTTGCGGATGCATTACATGACACTCAAACTCTTAATCAAAAAGCTAATGGTGTCGGCAAAGATTACTAAGGTGTATACATTAAGTGTGCAAAGAAGGTTTTTGTTTTTTTTCTTTCCAAAGTCGAAGTTAAATTGCTTCAACCTTGCTAATTAATTGCAACTCGAAGCACTTTTGGTGATAGATTTATCTGGACGGAGTCTATCGCCTCAACTTGGGATTGTTTAGAAACGTTTTTTTTTTTTTTTAAATAACCTAGCTCAAGATGGGTTAATTAGTTTCACCATATGTAAACATGATATATACTCTACTAAGCCCTTGTTAACCTTTCATCTAGGTAATGAATATAGCTGTCTAGCTAGGAGCAACTCAAAGGGACAAGTTTGAAAAGCTTGATCTGGGTTATAATATTCAATTTTGATCGAGCAGAGAGCTGGGATGTAAGTTAATGAAAGGTGAATATATGATATCTCAATGGGTCACTCAAACTTTGTCAAAGGACCCACATTGGTGTCCCTCATTAGTTGCCATTTAGAAGAAGAGTGAGGAGTGTGACCTTGTGACAAGGCATGTATAATTGTATATGGCTGTGTTTGAACCAAATCGTTAAGGTACTTCTATGGCCCAAAAAATGATCAAAATCTCGTAACTTCCTATATTAGATAATTGGTTAATCAACCCTCAACCTAATATACTAATTTCAATTCAATCCTAAACTTTTTCAGTTTTATCAATTTATTTTTAAACCTTTACTTGAAATTCCTATGTAATCAGTTCGATCAATTTCGTTAGGAAATCACTAATGTGGCAATATGCCACGTAGAACAGTTGGCAATGAGAAAACCACAATGTTAGTCATTTTTGACAAAAATGAACCAGAATGACTATATGGAATTTCATGTAAAGGTTTAGTAGTAAATTGGTAAAATTGGAAAGTTTAAAATCAAATTAGCATTAGTATAATACATTTAGTATTGATTGGGTAATTCTCCCTTTGGATATGTAAGGACAGAGATGCAATATTATAAGATTTTCCAAAAAGATACATCAAGTACACAAATACCTTACATTAATCTAATGACTTTCGTTTTGCTTTTTATTTTCTCAACCTATGTTCCTTATAATATAATGAACCCATATATTGTCTTAGCAAATTTTAAGTACGGAATAACCAAATGAAAATTAAGTCCGTACAGCATTTAGGTTGCAAGAATAGATAATTTTGCATGAACAAAAGTTCTATGCCATATATCAATACCTTAATTAGGACTTATATGATCAAAATGTGACTTATGTAGTGAGTTACATACTTACCTCCTTATATCGATAGAGATACATAGTTTCTCTTAAAGATGATGGTAATGCAATAATGATGGCGGCAGACAATAGTTTATCTTGAATAGGATAGTAAATTTAGGTTGCATTGTTTCGCGGGAAATCATCAAGGATGAGTGAATGAACGAAAGATAGGAAATATAATCATCATCAACAAAAATGCATTAGTCATAAATGTTGTAGCCGCACCATCTTACATTTTGTACAGACCAAATGAAATTCTTTTTCTTGACATATATAGACAAGATTCTCTAAGATGGGCGTGGCCATGGGCTATGGACACCATAAGTGGGTAACGTTAGAGAAAAGGAAGTGATGAAAGAAACAATGTTTAAGAGAAATAGTATTTTTACCTTCGTTGAATTGGATAAGAAAAAATTTACATGAGCATTGAATTTGGTTCAATCCGAGAATTAGCCAAACTTGCCTCGATCAGTTAAGCCGATTTTAATGAAAATTGATATAATTCTTTGGATCCGAAATCCAGATCTGTCCTATGATGGATTTGGTTTTTAGTTCCAAGACTGAAAATGCCAACTTATGAATTGAACCAGTTTTGAAACCTCTCATGAAAAAATAGTACTTTCGCAACCATAAAATTTTGAACAATGATATTCAATATGATTAAACAACAGAATAATGAACCAAACAAAGTGACCTTTTTTGTAACAAAACACTAGAACCTTTTATGTTTTGTTATAAAAATTTGGGTATTTTAATCCAAAACATAAAAATGGGTTGATTTCCAAAATAACAAAATTTGTTTTGTCCTAACAGTAGCAAATTCAAGATTTGCTGACGTGGTTCTGTTTACGTGCATTCCTATTGGATGCCTGGATGGAACCAAAAATTTTGACTTGAGAGAGGGAGAGGAGCCAAGCCGGAGCACCTCCCTTTTTTAATCCATTCATTTTTTCGCTCCTTCCACTCCCGCCCAAATAAAAAACGTCCTTTCTTTCCTTCTCTTTTCTTCCTTTAGGTTGTGTTTAGTAACTATTATATTCTTGAGAAAAATTTATGAGCATTTAAAAGCACTTGGTGAACTGCCTAAAATTTTTATTCTTAGAATAGAAATGCGTTTAGTATGACTCTTAATTTTTTTTGTTTCTTTTAATTTTTTGATACTTTTATTTCTTTTTTCTTTTTCCTTTTCTCTTCTTTTTCCTCCTTTGTGGCCAGTCACTAGCCACAGTAGTGGCTGGCAATCGACTGAGCAAGGTCTGGCGAGCTCACTAGAAGCTCGCAGGCCTCTCGCCGTTGGCTAGGCGAGACTCCTCGCCAGATTGTGTTGCTTGGGCGAAGTCGAACCTTGCCAGTGGCCAGGCAAGGCTCACCAAGCTGCGCGGTCTAGGCGAGATTCACCTAGCCACTAGCGAGGCTTTAGCAAGCTCGCCAACCTCGCCTAGTAGGTCATTGGCGACGGCTAATGACCGGGGGAGGAAGAAGAAGAGAGAAGGAAAAAAGAATAAAATAAAAATAAAAAATAAAAAGTTGGGCTTGAAATGAAATTGTTCCCGAGTAAAAAATAATTTTATTTTCTACTTCTTAATTCTATTCTAAATTTATTTCCAAGAATATAAAAAGAAAAAAATTGGATTTTTCTTTCGATAACAAAAATTTACTTAACGGATTTCTATTCTTGTTTTTGTTCTAAAAGACAAAATAATAGAATCGACATTGTTTGAAGTGTTTCTCAAACGGGCCTAAAACTACCCAAAAAAGTTTGGACAATCTCTCTCCCTCTCCCTCCCTCTCTCTGTCAGAAGCCAAAAAACTGGAAATAAGAACCAAACCAAGCTATGAAATTCAACCATCCATCTCCCTCCCTTCTTCCAAACCCAAAATTCAACCTTCCACCAGTAGCAAAACGCTCTCCACAAATTGAACCAGCACCCAACATTACAAATACCTCTCTCCCTCTCTTCAACCTTCAACCACTCTCTCTCTCTCTCTCCCCCCGCCCTTTCATCAGACGACCCGAAATGGAGGCCGTCCCTCTTCGTGCCCACGACAACAAAGAGAACGTCTCTCCACTTTTTGCCAGCCGGATTGACCCGAAGCCCGCGGACATCGGGCCATGTCCCAAGAAGTGCATCGTCGACAAGGAATGGCACCAAAGCCGCTTGCCGATGTCCCCCACCTCTTTGTCCGCAGCCGCAAGTTGACTCGTTTGAGCTCAGCCAGAGCAAGTAGCGACCTATCGATGCTGCATTTGCCCTCCTTATACCCCAAGAAGAGGAGAGCGTTGGACGTCGACGATTTGTGGCGAGCGACGGCCCGCTCTGCCAAATCCTTGAGGATGGGCTTTCGATAGTCAGAAGGATCTCGAAACGTCGACCAGAATTTTCCCAATGCTCGATTTGATTAGAAGAAGAGGGGGATTTGGTCCTCTAAGGCTCATTCACCTTCACATTATACTGAAAATAATTGTTCATGTATTCATTAAAGCAAATTGATTGATACATTTGTTTCCCATACATTAATTTCCCCTCCTAATCAATTTCATCATTTTTAGATTTTCCCTATGCTGTCGGCAATGATTTAAAGTCATACTTGGGGCTAAAGATCACTAGTCATTAATTAGGATAGATTCAATTTGATATACCAAAAATAAATAAATAAGCCAAGTATGCTAGCTTGCAGTGAGCAAAAGATTACATGCAGTTCAATACAATCCAAGCTACAAAATTCGATCCAAACATGTATTTGACCCGCGGTATCCCGTCTTTTTGGTAATCAAATTCAAAATTGCTTTCTTTACATTGTATTGTAAAGTTGTAGCTATTACATGTCTTGATTCTGTTTTCATATTTCAACATTGGCAATGAATAATGGCTGCTTATCTTGATATTAGGTTTCTACTTTTTTTATCTTTGAATTTACCACGCTGCTATATATACCTATTCTCTAGTTGCTCGACTTATAGTTACTCTAGTCTCATAACTACCTTTAGGTTTATGCGGAGCTCAATTGGTGGGCCATAAAGTCATTTCGATAGATCAATATTCGAAAGATGTCCATTGTTGGCTAGGTCCATCTTCATGTGGGCCCAGTTAGCATTAAAAAAAAATAAAAGAAAAGAACAAAAAGAAAGTGGTGCTTCGTACGTGTGCCCTCAAAAGTGAGGAGAGAGAAAAGTAGAGTAAAAAAAAAATAAAACCGCCGAAGGAGTTAATCGAGAACGTGGAAAAGAAGAGAAGAAAAAGGGCGCAACTTTGCAGCTCCAATTCAAAGGCCAAACATTGACGAAATTGGCTCAAATCTAAGTATGTTGTTCGTGAGATTGAGAGCTATAAGTTGATGGTTTTCGTTTGTCAAGAACTGCTTCCGAATTCTCCAGCGACAATTAGGGTTTTCTTGTTCCGAAATTATTATCCACCTATGTGGTGATGAAATGAGATTATAATGTTAATGTTGTGCCTCTAGTGTGTCACTAGAAAAGAAGACTTTATGTATCTTGCTATTTTTGGTGATTAGTAAATGTTTTGGACGGTTTGTGGTTTTTCCCGCATCGGGTTTTCCACGTTAAATCCTTGGCGTCATTATTTACTTTGTCTACTTATCATTTCAGTATTATATTTGCATATTGTGAGGTTATATATTACCGACCGCTACTAGGGGTTAAGAGAATTTCAGTTGATTTAGTTTCGGGGGAGAAATTAATCTTGGATTGCGTTCAATTTTGTGATGAATTGTGTCCCCGGATTCTCCCCAACAAAGTGGTATCAGAGCCTAATTGAAATTCTAGTGTTAAATGGAAGAAACTAGCAGCATCATATTTAAGTTAAATGCCTCAAATTATTCTATTTGGAAGCCTCGGATAGAAGACGTGTTATATTGCAAAGACTTGCTTGATCAGATTGAGGTAATGAAGCCAAAGGAGATAAGAAAGACAAAGAATGGGAAAGAATAAATCAGAAAACGATTAGGTTTATCCAACAATGGATTGATGATATTATGTTTCATTATGTTGCTCAAGAAACGAAAGCAAACACTTTGTGAAAGAAATTATAATATCTCTATGAGAGAAAAACTCCACAAAATAAAACTCTTCTAGTTAAGCAACTTGTGAATTTGAGATATAAGGAGGGGAGTAAAATGGCAGAACACTTGAGTGAATTTCAAGATGTTGTAAATCAATTGATAAATCTTGATATTGATCTTAATGATGAATTGTAAGCATGCTTATTACTTGGTACTCTTCTTGATAATTGGGACACTTTAGTTGTGGCATTAAACAACTCGGCTTCTTTTGATGTGCTTTCTATGAGCATGGTTACAGAAAATTTGTTCAATGAAGAAACAAGAAGAAAATGCTTGCATTATGCTTTTACATCATATGCTCTTGTTATAGAAAACAGGGCTAGAAGGGCTAGAAATCAATCAAGAAAGTTTTAAAGAAATGATAACTGGGGGCAAGTCAAGAGGAAGGTCGAAATCAAGACCAAGAATGAGTGTGAAGTGTTATAATTGCAGTAAAACGGGGCATTATGCAAAAGAGTGTTGGTTGTCCAAAAGAAATAAATCCCATAATAGAAATGGAGATCGAAAGAAAGAAGATAAACAAGCTATGATGGCGGTTGCATCTGATGGCGATATTGTGTTCATGTGTGATGACGGATGTGTAAACATTACATGCCAAGACTCTACATGGGTTGTTAATTCCACGGCTTCTTTTCATATCACCTCATAGCATGACTACTTTGCTTCTTATCGCAACAATGATTTTGGTTATGTTAGGATGAGAAATAATAGTGTTTCCAAGGTTATTGACATGGGAGATGTTTATTTGGAAACCGATGTCAGATGTAATTTGCTTTTGAAAAATGTGAGACACGTTCCAGATATTCGACTTTACTTGATCTCCATAGGTGCCTTAGATGATAATGGTTATTGCAATTCTTTCTTTGATGGCAAATGGAAGTTGACTAAATGTTCTATAGTAGTGGCAAAGGGTAAGAAGACAGGCTCTCTCTACACCATGCACGCTGACTTAATTAAAGAAGAGGTAAAGGCAGTAGAGGATTCCTTTACTAATTTATGGCATATGAGACTTGGCCATCTTAGCATGAAAGGGCTTGAAACTCTTGCTAGAAATAAATTTCTACCTTTGAAGGAGAAAAATTTAAAGGAATGCACCCATTGCCTTACAGGTAAGCAACATAGATTCTCATTTCATAATTCCTCTCCTCACACAAAATCAAATATACTTGATTTAATTCACACTAATGTTTGTTGCATGGATGCTAGAACCCTTGGAGGTGCATTAAATTTTATGACATTTATTTATAGCTATTCTAAAAAAGTGTGGGTTGTTGCTTTGAAATATAAAGATCAGGTGTTTGTGGCTTTCAAACAATTTCATGTCAATGTGGAAAGAGAAATTGGGAAGAAACTTAAATGTGTTCGAGCTGACAATGGTGATAAATATAGAGGCCTATTTGAACATTATTACAAGGATTATGGTATCAAACTTGAGAAGATTGTTTCAAAGACACCACAACAAAATGGAATAGCGGAGAGAATGAACCGAACAATAAATGATCGAATTCGGTGTATGCTCTATCATGTCAGGTTGCCTAAGCCATTTTGGGGTAAAGCGATGAGAACGGCAATAGACTTGATAAATCTAATCGTCACATAATGTTGATTTTTCAGTTGAGACAGGTGAAATAGCTTAGCAAAAGCAACTTATCCTATCTCAAATTAGAAGATCTAAAAGAGAGCGTAGACCTTCTAAAAAATATTTGCCGCATGAGTATGTATTACTCACTGATGCAGGAGAGCCAGAAATTTATGAAGAGGCTATGTCATGCAAACGAAGGAATGAGTGGCATTAAACCATGCAAGAGGAGCTTAAATCCTTATATGACAACCACACATTTGAATTGGTGAAGCTGCCTATATGTAAGAGAACACTCACAAATAAGTTGGTGTATAAGTTAAAGACGAAATAAAACAGTTTACAACCACGGTACAAGGCTAGGCTTGTTGTGAAGGATTTTTGTCAAAAGAAGAACATAGACTTTGAAGAGATTTGTTTACCAGCTGTAAATATGTCTTCTATTTAAGATGTTCTTGGGTTGACCGCTAGTTTGAATTACAAGCGACTCATTTTTTCCAGAAGGACCACCATATCATTGCCAAGTTGGAACTTTTTTAACAAGAAAAGCCATGTAGGAATAAAAATATTATTAAACAATCCCTATACGAAATTTGTTACTAAAAACATTTAAGTAATAGTTTTTTCATCAATGTTGCACTCAAGTAATTGTTTGAAAAATTTTGATATTAAAATGAGCGCTATACAAAAATTAGGAACTTCTAATATCAGTTTTCCTTAAAAAAAAATAGGTTGAGTGCCTGTATACATGTACATATGCAGAAGAAGACACTTACAACATCAGTGGTAGGCAATATGCATGACCATAATTTTTTTGGTCAGTCCTACTCTATTCCTACTCTAACACTCACTCTCAAACTTTTGTCCTGCCTCCTTGCAGGTCGTGAGTGTCAAAACCCATTCTTGAAACTAAATCATCCCCACCCCAACCCCCCTTAGAATGTGGGAATTTGAACCTCCCACCTCCCCCTTCCAAGTTGGAAGGATGGCCACTAGGGTAAACCCCAGTAGTTGCATGACCATAATTAAGGAGCATATTAAGTTTAATCCATTTGCAAAGCCTCGTCTTTTTTAACCTAAAAGGATGACCACTGGGGCAAACTCCAGTAGTTGCATGACCATAATTAAGGAGCATATTAAGTTTAATCCATTTGCAAAGCCTCGTCTTTTTGAGCCAAAAAAGTGATGCGCATGTGGAGATTTTGGGTTTCGCTACTTAACACAACCAAACTACTTTCACAATCTTTCAGTAATCAAGCTCATAATATTACATCATAGTTCTCCATAAATGGCAACTGTTCATCATGGTCACTTACGAATCTCTCTCTCTCTCTCTCTCTCTCTCTCTCTCTCTCTCTGTGTTAAGAGTGCCGTCAAGGTCATGGGCTTTCTCGATCTAAGGTTGCGCTGTGATAGGAATTTGATATCATGGGCTATTAAGAATATTACCAAAATTATAATTCATAAAAATTGATCTAATACGCAATATCGTCCCAAAAGTTTTAATTGGTTTCATGTATTTCCTAAATTATTGTTAAATAAGCAATCTAGTCTCTAAATTATATGAATCTATTTAATATCGTCCTTTCAGAAATTTAAGTTAACAGAATCCGCTAATGTGACTTTCAATCCATTAAGCATAAATGGTCAACAAAAAGAAAAAAAAAGTACACGTAGATTATCCAAGTATTGACCTCAAATTAGGATATAATAATCCACATCAACAAATGGCAATGGACATGTTAACACCATAATTTCCTTGTTCCTTTTCTAAAGTAGATGGATAGCAAAATGGACATGTTGACTTATCATTTTTAATACTCCAACTCAGCATGTAATAATTAACGTCATTATATAACGTCTAATTTGTCTTTTGAGCAAATGAAAGAGCCATATTGAACATTTACTAATAATTTAATAACCATATTGAACGAATTAAGAATCCAAAGGCAATAATTCAATCAAAGTTCAAGTATCATTTATGTCATTTTCCTTTTGATCTCAGGTTGTCCTCAAGAGAACCACAGTCATCGGCAATAGGACACCCCCCGGAAGGGAATTAAGGTTTATGGGGATAAGATTCTATTTAAGTGCAATTGGGTCTTTTCACTCGTTGAGTTTTTCCTTGAGCTCCAACTCCAAGTGTTGGTTTTAGAACTAGAGGAGTCAAATGAAATAGGTGCAAAATGTTAAGGAGAGCAATTACCATTTCCCCTGCCAAAATGACAAACCTATTTAGTCCCCTCTAAAAGCTTCGCAAACTATTCATTTATTTGTTGGAAAATAATCCAAAAGAAAACACAAACTGTTTGTTGCAATCAGAACATGAAATTTGAGGTGAGGTACGGATATCCGAATCTCCTTAAGGCAATTAGTTCCCGCCAATGGTGCTCCGCATGATTCACGAACTATGCCTCCCAAGATACAACACCTCGAACCTGTTTGGATTAGCACTATGCAAACAGGACTCGCCGAACCGTTCAATTGAACCAAAGCATACTCGGAAGATTAGGAAGAGTAGAAAAGTGTATCGAGCCTTTTTGGAATTGAGTCGGAAAAACCAAAAAAAACTTACGAAGCTCTATGCTCCCATCTATTTATATAGATTTTTGGTTCATGTATAGAAGAGATACATGAATTAAATAGACGCATGTATCCACGAAATTCATGAATCAAGAGATACATGAATTCAAGAGATTCACGAATCCAGAAATACGCAAATTCAAGAGATTCGTGAACTCAATAAATACATGAACTTAAAGATACATGGATCTTAGGAAATTCATGAATTCAATAGATACGTGAACGGAAAAGTTTAAGAAATTCATGAATCCAAAACAGATACGTGAATAGAAAAGACGTATCTTAATTTATTGGCATTCGTTGATCCATTAACCATAATTAATAATTATAACCATCCATAATTATAACAATCCCCCACATTAATGGATCAACAAAACATTTTTTGACTCAAAGGAATCTGAGCATACCTGTTGAAATACACCGCATCAAGATAGGTAGCTTTCGCTTTGAACCTTCTTTAGTGAAAGCTTATCGGACTTACTTAACTAGTCGATGGACTAAGCCTTGAATCGCAGTTGTTTGTGTAAGCCTAGACAATAAACCTCACACGGAGTATTTCCAATTCAAGATTGGTTCTCGGTTGTGTTCATTCTTTCGGCCCTGAACTTCTCGGGATTCATGCGTGCTTTAAAAAATCTAGCCTTTAAAGATTTTCATAGAGTCGGCCAGCTCCACGCATATAGGTGCATTCCTATTAAAGATATCCTACCATATCTTACTTGGATGTTATATTCCAAGTTATAGGAATCATTAAACGCATAGCGTACCCTTAATAATTTGTAGGAAAGCACTTTGTTGCATCATAGGAATAGGAGACAAAGTGCTTACACTAGAGTTTCCAAAATTTGCGTTGTCCTATTGAACCTAGTCCATGGGATCTCCAATCGCATAGGTTAGGTTTCCACCCTGGAATCTCTTTATTGGGTTAAGGCTCTTAACCCATTCCCCTCGATGCGCAGTTTATCTGCTCTTTTGACAAACCTTTTGTCAGCGGATCTGCAATATTTTCTTTTGACTTTACAAAGTCTAAAGAAATTATTCCATTTGAGAGCAACTGCCTTACGGTGTTATGTCTACGACGAATATGTCTAGACTTACCGTTATAAATCACATTATGCGCCCTTGCAATTGCCGCTTGATTATCACAATGTATGCAAATTGCAGGCATAGGTTTTGGCCACATTGGAACATCTTCTAAAAAATGTCGAAGCCATTCTGCTTCTTCAGCTTTATCCAAAGCAACAAACTCGATTCCATTGTAGAGCGTGTTATTAGAGTTTGTTTAGAGGATTTCCATGACACCTGCAGCACCTCCTAGCGTGAACACATATCCGCTAGTCGATTTCGATTCATCGAATCGAAATCCAGTTGGCATCACAATAACCTTCCAAAACAATTTGGATATTTGCCATATTGTAGAACATAGTCTTTTGTCCTTTTCAAATATCCTAATACTCTCATCAAAGCATTCCAATGCTCGTGACTTGGGTTACTGGTATATCTACTCAGTTTGGTTACTAAGTACGCAATATCAGGTCTAGTGCAATTCATGATATACATGATACTGCCGATTACTTGAGAGTATTCCAGCTGTCTAACACTATTTACAGTGTTCTTTCTTAAAGTTAAGTGTGGAAGAAAAGGATTGTTTGCATCTTTAATGCCAAATCCTTTAAATCTCTCGAATACCTTTTCAATGTAATGAGATTGTGTTAAACCTAAGCCATCAGAATTCCTTAGAATTTTGAGGCCGAGTATAACATCTGCGACACCTAAATCTTTCATCTCAAAGTTCTTCTTGAGAATGTTCTTGATGATTTTGATAACCTCAATGTTATCTCCAAGAATTAATAAGTCATCAACATATAGACAAATAAGTACATATCCAACTGTAGTGGATTTAGTGTACACACATTTGTCACACTCATTGATTCTATACCCATTTTGAATCATTACCCGGTCAAATTTCTCATGCCATTGCTTAGGAGCTTGTTTAAGTCCATACAATGATTTGACAAGTCTACACACTTTGTGTTCTTGTCCTTTGACCTGGAACCCTTCAGGTTGTTCCATATAAATCTCCTCATCAAGATCACCATTTAAGAATGCAGTTTTCACATCCATTTGATGTATCGCAAATTGTATAGCGAAGCTATAGCAATCAACATCCTTACCGATGTTATTCTTGTGACAGTGAATAAGTATCAAAGTAGTCAAGACCCTCTTTTTGTCTAAACCTTTTGGCTACAAGCCGAGCTTTGTACTTATCAATGGAACCATCGGCTTTTAGTTTTTTCTTGAAAATCCATTTACATCCAATTGGTTTATTTCCAGGTGGAAGATCAACCAATTCCCAAGTATGGTTACTTAGGATAGAATGGATTTCATTATCAACGACTTCTTTCCGAGAAAGGAGCATCCTGGAGATGACATTGCCTCTTTATATGTTTGGGGCTCACTTTCTAACATGTATGTTAGAAAATCAGGTCCGAAAGATTTTTCGATTCGAGACCTTTTACTCCTTCGAAGTTCGGTTTCTTTGGCCACAACTTCATCATTCTCAAATTCTGATTCTCTAAGCTTTTTCTGAGAAAGTTCTCCTTGATTTCTTTTTGCAGGATATATATCCTTAAAAAATTCAGCATCCCTTGATTCTAGGATTGTATTGACATGAATTTCCGCATTTTCAGATTTATGAACCAAAAATCTATATGCGCTACTATTTTGAGCATAACCGATGAATATGCAATCCACCGTTTTAGGTCCCAACCGAGTTTGTTTCGGAGGAGGAATCGCCACCTTGGCCAAGCACCCCCACACTTTTAGAAAATTGTAGGATGGCAACTTTCCATTCCATAACTCGTATGGAGTTTTACCTGTCTTTTTGTGGGGTATTTTATTAAGAATATAATTTGCAGTTAAAACTGCCTCCCCCCACAAGTTCTGAGGTAAACCTGAACTCAAAAGCATGGCATTAGCCATCTCCTTTAATGTCCTATTCAATCGTTCAGTAACTCCATTTTGTTGTGGAGTATAAGGTGCAGTCGTTTGGAGAATTATTCCAAAACTAGCACAAAACTCTTTCAAATTGATTGAACTATATTCTCCTCCTCTATCGAGACCTAAGCACTTTGATTCGTTTATCAAGTTGATTTTCAACTTCATTTTTATACTTGACAAACATGCTCATAGTCTCATCTTTGCTAGTTAGTAAATAAACATAGCAAAATCTAGTACAATCATCCACAAACGTGATGAAGTACTTTTTCCACCTCTACTTTCTACAAACTTTAAATCACATAGATCACTATGGATTAATTGTAGAGGTTCACTTGTTCTTTCAATGGATTTGAAAGGTTTCTTGGCAAACTTGGCCTCAACACAAGTCTCACACTTGTAACGGGTATCCAACTCAAATCTTGGAATTAATCCCAAGTTTGCTATTCTTTTCATTGTACCATAGTTTACATGTCCTAATCTACCATGCCATAGATAAGGAGACACAACAGTGTAAACTGAAGACTTTTCTTTATTAATAGTCTTTGGGTACACATACTTTGAGTTTACATCAATGACAGCTACATTGGCCTTAAACAGGTCATTACACAAGTACCCTTTCCCCACATACATCCCTCCTTTTGAAAGTACAAACTTGTCAGATTCAAATACAACTTTGAAACCCTTCTTGACAAGTATTGGGCCAGAAATTAGATTTTTCCGAATATCTGGTACATGCAGCACATTCAGCAGGGCGACCTCCTTGCCAGATGTAAACTTCAGGATCACCTTTCCTCTTCCGGCGATCTTTGCGATGCGAGTTAGCCATATAAAGCTTCTCATCTTCTTCAGCCTTCTCATAAGATGAGAACATGTGTTTATCTGCACAGATGTGATTTGTGGCACCCATGTCTAGCCACCAGCCACTAGTGTTCGACACTAGAGATGCTTCAGACATTACCACAGCAGATAGTCTCTTAATATTATCATGCTCTGTCAAATTCAGTTGCTAGGCTGCACCTTCGTTCTTGCATTTTTTCGGGTGCTTCTTGCAATCCTTAGCACGATGGCCAGGCTTGTTGCATATAAAACACGTCCCTTGGAATTTCTGGAACTGCTCCTTTTGCTTGCCTTTTCCTTGAAAAGACATCTTCCTTTTTCTATCTTGCTTGGATTTGGAAGATTCCACAACGTTGGCCTTTGGCTCAAAAGAATGGTTAGCACTCATTCTATTGTCCTCCTCGATTCTAAGGCGCAAAATGAGATCTTCAAGGCTCATCTCCTTTCGTTTGTGCTTCAAATAATTTTTTAAGTCTGACCAGCCCGGAGGTAGTTTCTCAATCATAGCTGCCACTTGGAATGATTCACTAAGTATCATTCCCTCGGCCCGAGATGTCACTCAGAATTAATTGCAATTCTTGAACCTGACTCATGACAGATTTAGAATCCACCATCTTGTAGTCCAAGAATTTGGCAACCACAAATTTCTTGGTGCCAGCATCCTCAGTTTTGTATTTCTTCTCTAAGGACTCCCATAACTGTTTAGCAGATTCAATATTACAATAAACATTATAAAGAGAATTCACTAAACAGTTAAGGATATAATTTCGGCATAAGAAGTCCCCATGCTTCCAAGCCTCCAACGCACCGAGCGTCATGACATCTTGCTCATTTGGACTAATTATCGGGCACACCTCCGATAAATATTTCGTCGATTGAGCATGGTCGGATAGAAGTACATCTTCGCCGCCTTTGTTTAAAGCCCACTCCGGTGAATTTCTCCGGTTTCTCATTAGTTGTAACCGGAGGTGTTGCCATTACTGAGTAGGCAAGGTTCGTTGAACCATCCCTCCGAAACAGAGCCAAAAGCCATTTGGCCTACACATTCTGAAAAACAGTCCAGTATACCAGTCGTATGACTTGTACCCGCACCACCAAAATTGGTGTTAGCCCAAGGGCCCGTAGCATTGGCTACTACAAATTCAAACCCGAGGGTTGAACATCTTCCATAGCAATGGTCGAATCGACTATAGGAACGTCTCCTAAATCATTCAGGACATTGAATGGCACTTGATTGTTTTCAGCCATCTCAATAATCTGACAAGAACAACAAACAGTGAGTGAATAATTGCCTTAAGATTGTTGGAAAATAATCCAAAAGAAAACACAAACTGTTTGTTGCAATCAGAACATGAAATTTGAGGTGAGGTACGGATATCCGAATCTCCTTAAGGCAATTAGTTCCCGCCAATGGTGCTCCGCAGATTCACGAACTATGCCTCCCAAGATACAACACCTCGAACCTGTTTGGATTAGCACTATGCAAACAGGACTCAGTCGAACCGTTCAATTGAACCAGCACACTCAGAAGATTCAGAAGAGTAGAAAAGTGTATCAGAGCCTTTTTGGAATTGAGTCGAAAAAACCAAAAGAAAAACTTCTGAAGCTCTATGCTCCCATCTATTTATATAGATTTTTGGTTCATGTATAGAAGAGATACATGAATTAAATAGACGCATGTATCCACGAAATTCATGAATCAAGAGATACATGAATTCAAGAGATTCACGAATCCGGAGATACGCAAATTCAAGAGATTCGTGAACTCAATAAATACATGAACTTAAAGATACATGGATCTTAGGAAATTCATGAATTCAATAGATACGTGAACGGAAAAGTTTAAGAAATTCATGAATCCAAAACAGATACGTGAATAGAAAAGACGTATCTTAATTTATTGGCATTCGTTGATCCATTAACCATAATTAATAATTATAACCATCCATAATTATAACATTATTAAAATGCTTCCGCAACCATCATCTCATCAAGAACTTCATTACATCAAGAGAGTGCGAGAGTACAATTCTCGATGTAAGATTTCATGGGAGCTTTGTTGACTGCTTTAAAGCACGGTAATATTTGATTGGGGACACAAACAGGGACCTAGAAGTTTGGAACAGTAACTTCATTACATCAAAAGAGTACAATTCTCAATGTGAGATTTCATGGGGTTACATCAAGAGAGAGAGAGTACAATTCATCAAGAACTTAATTACATCAATAGAGTACGATTTCATTACCAACAATATTCAATTGGGAAGACAAATAGGTGCATGGAAGATGCAAATTTAGAACCTCGTAGCTTTGATACCATGTAAGATCTCATGAGACCACTGCTAATTATTCTAAAAGCTAAATCTATTACATGATGGCACTGTTTATTATTTAAATATTTCAACACTCGAAATTAATGATGTTGTGGGTCGGGTCCACCGGGGATTTGTTTTTTGGATACATACGGACTCTGCATTGGCTCCTCTCCTCGCAAATTCACCTTTAGGGCTCTCAATCTTTCGAGCAGTTCTCTCAATGTCGGACTTGAATGGGTCCTCGCTCGCTGATATGGCTGGAGTGGCCGAGTACATTCCGATTTGATAAGCAATGCAAGCAAAATTAAAAGAAAACAAAACCAAAACCTTGGGCTGGCCATTTGGTATGTTGACAAGATGAGGAATCTGATGATGTATTACTTCTAGTTTCCTCAAAACCGTTTGCTATATCTAGAGCTCGAACGGATCGTCCTTATATAGTCGCTAATCCACTAATCCTCTATTTGTGTTATCATCTTTCATGGTTCTTTTTCCAATAGAAAATTAAAGTGGAAGTCAAAATGGGCGATTCTCATTTCGTTTGTCTTATTAGGTGGTGGTGGCATTTCATTTATTGCTTATATGACCACCAGAGATTAAAGCTTTGAAGCTGGCCAATATGAGTTAAGATTAGAGCATTCCAATTCGACTGGCTTTTTCGAGGGCATGAATGATGGAAGCGTAAGAGGGCTAGGGTTCCCTTTTTTTAGGGCGAGAGGAGAGCTTCCTCCTCTGGTGATTACTTTGATGGAAGTGTGTGTCTAGTCATTTAGTTGATATTGGCTTTGATATTATCAATCCGTTTATTTAATTTTTGTGAGAGTTTAAGGATGGCGGCTCTGAAATGGAACTTGATCCCATGAAACTTTTTCCTTACGGATTCTCGAAGGGTCGTCCACCGTTTTGGATGCTTCTGAATCAATGTGACCCACTTCAATGATTTGCGGTATGATACCGTCCAGAAGCAAAAGCTTTTCATCTTGTACTGTGACGTCAACTTCCTCAATCCTAATCCTTAGTGACTTATTTGTATGAATCCCGATTCTATCTACATAAGTTTTGCTAGAAGAATGGCTGGAATATTTGCCTCTGGATGTCAATTTTGCAGTAGTAACGAACGAAACTGTCACTAGCAGAAGTTTAGTCACTTTCCGAATATGATTGAGCTGACTGATTATCATAAAAGCAAAAAGAGTTTCCATGCATTTTTTTCTTAAAAGCTAGTACAACATTCCTCTCCAGTTTCCCTTAATCGAATGCAAATATAAAGGATGTCGGCTATATGATTTGACCCGATACTATTACATTCTACGTTTTTCTCTTAACAAAAAGAGAAAAAAGGAAAGGGAAAAAAATGCTATTACATTCTAGATTTCTTTAATTTCTTATTTTCACTAAAATATATTCCATTCAATGCTAAAGTAGGTTCAGGTAAGCACCATGACTCAAACGCTTTTTGTGATCAAAGAAGTGTGGTCATCCTACGTCTGCATGGCGTGGACATAGTTCTCTTTTTATCCCTCCCTCCATCGTGTTCCAAAGTAATTCAACTCCTCAATAGGGAGAAAAGTTATGCTAGAAAAATTATGGCTAGAAGAGTTATGCCGAAGTATAATACACTCGAGAATAGATATATAGTCTTAAGGGAAATAATTTACACCAAATGCTCAATGGGATATGTGTCCCAATCCATTAATTATTGAAGTATTATCCCACATCGCTTAATAACAAGTTCTAAATGTTATTTATATTCATGTGGTATCCATTTACCTATTTATTTAAAATTTTAGATTGACTTTCTAACATATGATATCAAAGCTAATACTATCCCTTTCACAAATGTGCATGCTCATCATTTGGCTTGCCCATCAAAGCCAGTGTTCATCCTAAATGCTCTTTATATTTATGTGGTCTCCCTTTATTTATTAGTTTAAGTTTTTGAATTGGACCTTCTAATGTGGTATCAAAGTTAGTATTATCCCTTTCATGATGCTTGCACGTTAGATGGGGTGTTGGCCAAGAAAAGCACCCAAAAAATCCTAAACCTATTGTATCCATATAAATTTAATTATAAACATTTCAATTGAATCAATTCAGTCATAAACATTTTCACTTTGATATCAATTCAGTCCATATAGCCACTTTATGCCGAAAATTGCTGATATAAACGTTGGTCACTCTATATGGCATGACCGACACTGACATAGATTTTATTTAATATTTAATTATTTTTTTGAATTTTTATTAATTTTTTCCTTTTCCTTTTTCTTTTTTTTTCCTTCTCTTTTGTTTCTTTTCTTCTTTTTTTCCTTTTTTTTTTGTTACTTCTTTATTTTCATCCGCCAACCTCCGTGATGGCTAGCAGAGGTTGCCAACTATTGATGAGGGCAAGGGCCAAACACCTTCACCAATAATAAGTGAGATCGGCCAGAGGGTTGGGTAAGGCCATCCCTCACCAAATTCGAGACCCTAACCTAGCCCTAGCCAGAGGCCAATGAGGGCTAGCGAGGGCTGGCCCCACCAGGATGAGGCCCCTTGTCATCCGGTTTAGGCCGCCCTTGCCACGGGGCCCTCTCACTAGATTTGGCATGGGTTGGCCTCGTCAATCTCTAGTGTTGGCGAGGGGCCTCATCCAGGCAAGGCCGACCCTCACCAAAGGCCGATGAAGGCTTCCCAATGCTCACCAACCCTCACCGACCATCATAAAAGGCCAGTGAGGGCGTCCTAGTCCTTGCCCTCATCGACTGACCTCCATTGGCCATAATGGAGACTGGCGGAGGAAAATAAGGAAGGAAGCAAAAAAAAAAAAAAAAAAAAAAAAAAAAAAAAAAAAAAAAAGGAAAAAGACAATAAGACAAGAAGGAAAAGATAAGGGAAAAATGAAAAATGAAAAAATTCAAAAAAATTGAAAATTGATTAAATATTAAATAAAGATGTCCATATCAGCGTCAAACATACCACATACAATGGCCAATGTCTATGTCAGTAATTTCCGGCATAAATTGGCAGGATGGACTCAGTTGGTATAAATATGAAAATGTTTAGGACCAAAGTGATTCAATTGAAATGTTTATGATTAAATTGGTATCAATGTAATAATTTTATGACTTTTTTGCTACTTTTCCCAATGTTTGTTCTAAATGCTTTTTATATTCATGTCCTCTATCTATCAGTTTAAGCTTTTAAGTTGAACTTTATAATAATATTTACCTTGTTTTTCGGCATGCCATGTAATTATAATCCCGGTATGGATCGATGTTGTGATTTTGAAAAGGAAGCACAAGCCCTACACTTCATAATCATCAAGGCTTATTCGAAGATGAGTTGAAGTTGCTGATTACATCATCGCAAATGCTACTCGATAAACATTGTTGGCGTTTGATAAGCCAGGAGGCTTTTCAGAGAGATTCTCACGCGCCTTTTGAATATCCGTCTATTTTAATTGAAAGTAAACTTGTTGCACCTTTCGATTTGATTATCTAAACACGCATTAGCCGACATCACAAGCCACTCTCTGGACAAGAGGCAAAGAACAATGTCGATTTGACGAACCAGATTAGATTAAGTTGCAAGCTCCCCTACTCGAAGATCTTGCCAACAAAGTGAAGATGATAGGGGATGACAGTGGCCATCGCACGCCCTCGTCCTGTTCTTTAAATAATCAATATGCACATAATCGCCGCACTCGAGCAATTAAACGACGTGTTTGGCCTCAATTGTTGATGAAGTCAACAGAACCGGACGCCATCTGGCTACCAGACTGTGGCACTACGAGTGTAGAATCAAGGTTTGTGACATAATGTTGAAAATAATGTTTATCTAAGCCAAATAGAAAGATGAATTAATTTAATTTGCTTTTATGGGCTTCCGAAAAGTGATGCTGCTTTTGCAATTCATTGATTTATAGGCAGCATATGGGTGTGTTACATGTAGGATGTAATCGGACGAACCCATTGGGATAGAGAAATTTTTCTAATTGAACGACATGCAATTGAATAACCATTTTAATTTGAGCCTGTTCATTGTAGGATTCCACTAATTTTGCTTGCGAGGTCATCACCGTATAAATAAAAATTATATTGGTCAGCCTTGGGGAACGCAAAATTCGTACATGCTCTCAACAATCGTGGGGAAGATGATACTACAAGTGTTATAACTTTTATACGGTGCTTACTTTGATACAAAAACTTTTTTTCCCAAATAACTTCAATTTGGAATACTGGAAATTCAACATGACAATATTTTATCATTTTTGGATCGACGTAACTTATTGGTGACGTGACTCAGCATTTGTGCCCCAAGCGACATTGTTTAGCATGCCAAATCAACCAAATCCCCCTTCTTCAACCCTAATTTAAAACTTAGCAATTTGGGTCAAAATTTCGTGGTGAATCTTGCAATGAAGACTAAGAGCATGACAAGCAGCTCAATTTCGTGTTTCAGGAATAGATGAGTGAAGGCTCGGACGAGAATGGCAAGCTCTTAGAAAGTGCAAACAAAAGCTTCAAAAACAAGGGCTCTTGGTTCTTCTTCTCCGAAACTGACTCTAGGATAAACTGGAGTTTCTTCGGCCGCTGTAGGAAACTTGGAATACTAGGCAAATATCCGGGGGCTCCAAGAATGAACGAACTAAGGCTTGAATGAGAAGAGTGAATTCTTGAGAGATGGAGATGGCGACGAAATAGAGGCTCTTGGTCACAGTTTTCCATGGACAACAACAATGGTTGCCGACTATATCTTGGAGGCCCACTGGAGGTAGTGTTAGAGCTGAAAGAGGACTGAGTGCTGAGAAGGGGTGTCACAGCTGTGATACACGAAAGGAGATGAAGCCGAGCGAAGGAAAATTGGAGGAGACGAGGACGGTGGTGACAGGGAAGATGGATGGGTCAATTGAAGCGACGTCGTTTGGTTTAAATAAAAATAAATAAATAAAAGAGGGTAAGTGGCTGGAATTTCCAAGTCGACTTTTCTTTTTCATCAAAAAGCCATGTAATTATATAGTTAATTAAAAAAAGCCACGTTCGAATAAACATTCAATTACAAATGAGTTGGGTGAATGCATTTGGGTTTAGCCCATAAAGCTACATTTTAATAAATATTTAATTACAAATGCATTTGCATTAGAATGGTAGTGGTGAGTAGGTCTAAATTAATTATGTGGACTTAGCTCACGCAGGACGTAAAATTCGGCCAGAAGCATGTGGAGGAATAGCCATAATTTTCAAGCCTGAAATTAGAGTAATTAGGCTTTAATCGAGTTGGTATAGTTAGTTATTCACATGTCTAGGATTAACTTAATTAACTGATCTCGAGGAATTTGTCTGGGCAAAAAGGCTTTGAGTGTAATCAGAATAATAGGCCCTTGAAGAGTACAAACAAAAGCTTAAAAAACAGGGCCTCTTGGTTCTTCTTCTTCGGCACTGACTCATGGAGAAACTAGTGTTTCTTCAGCCACCGTTGGAAACTTAGAATACGAGGCAGATATCCGGGGGCTCCAAGAATGAACGAACTAGGGCTTGAACGAGAAGAGTGAGTTCTTGAGAGATGGAGACAACGAGGAAATAGAGCCTCTCGATCACAGCTCTCCATAGACAACAACAATGGTTGCCGACCATTGTTTTCTTTTTTTCTTTTTTTTTTGTGCGGTCAAAAAAAAAAAAAAAGCTGAAAGAAGGCTGAGTGGTGAGAAATGGTGCCACGGCTGTGATGCGCGCGAAAGTAGATGAAGCCGAGCGAGGGAAAACTAGAGGAGACGAAGGCGGCGGTGACGGGGAAAATAAATGGGTCAATTGGAACGACCCCATTTGGTATAAGAGACAGAGAGTAGCTGGAATTTTCAAGTTGGCTTTTCTTTTTCATTAAAAAGCCATGTAATTATATAATCAATTCAAAAAAGCCAACTTTTGTATAAATATTTAACTACGAATGAGTTAGGTGAATGCATTTGCCTTTAGCCCATAAAGCTACGTTCGAAGAAATATTTAGTTACAAGTGGATTTGCATTAAACTTGCGGTGTTGAATGGGCCTAAATTAATCAATGAACTTGGCCCACGCGGGAGGTAATATTCGCCCAGCAGCATGGGAAGGAATAGCCGAAATTTTCAAGTCCAAAACGAGGGTAATTAAAGCTTTAATTGAGTTGGGTTTAGCCCATAAAGCTATAACGCTTTGAATGTAATCAGAATAGGCCCTTGAAGAGTGCAAACAAAAGCTTCAAAAACGGGGCCTCTTGGTTCTTCTTCTTCTTCGGCGCTGACTCTTGGAGAAACTAGTGTTTCTTCAGCCATCGTTGGAAACGTGGAATACGAGGCAAATATTTTGGGGCTCCAAGAATGAACGAACTAAGGCTTGAACGAGAAGAGAGAGTTCTTGGAAAGATGGAGACAGCGAGGAAATAGAGCCTCTTGATCACAGCTCTCCGTGGACAACAACAATGGTTGCCAACTATCTTGGAGGCCCACTAAAAGTAATGTCAGAGTCGAAATAAGGCTAAGTGGTGAGAAGGGGTGTCGCGGGTTTGATGCACGAAAGGAGATGAAGTCGGGCAAGGGAAAACTGGAGGAGACGGAGGTGGTGGGGACAGGGAAGATGAATGGGTCTATTGGAACAACGTGGTTTGGTTAAAGAGATGGAGAGAGTAGCTGGAATTTCCAAGTTGGCTTTTCTTTTTCATCAAAAAGCCATGTAATTATATAATTAATAAAATAAAAAAAGCAGCGTTCAAATAAATATTTAATTACAAATGTCATGTATAACTTTTGGTCAAAATTTCTCGTAGAAGGCATTTAAGTGATCATTTTTTCTTTGATATGGCACTTTAGGATGCGTATGGTAACGTGAACAGTTTCTTTTTAGAAACATTTTTTTTTACTTCTATTTTGGAAAACAGTTTCTGAATATTTTAAGGCCTTTGGTAACTATAAAAAATTTATGTTCCGGGAACAGAAACACGTTTGGTACAATCCCTAATATTTTTGTAACTTATAATTTCTTTTAGTATATTAATAATTTTATTACTTTTTTCTTTTCTTTTATTTTTTTCTTTTTCTTCCCCTTCCTCTTAGCTGATTCCCGACCTTGGCCATGGCCGGCCGCGCGAAGTCGCCGGCCTCGAGGGAGCCTTGCCGGCCACCGGCGAGGTCCCCCCGAGCCTCGCCATGGCTTGGCAAGGCTCGGCCTCGCCCTAGCTGGGGAAGGTGACGTCACCTAGATTTGGTGAGGCCGAGCCTCGCCGGCCACCGTGAGGCCAGGCGACGCCAACCTCACGATGGCCGGGTCAACGTCACCTGGCTCACTATGGCTGGGCAAGGCTCGGCCTTGCTAGATCTAGGCGAGGTTGAGCCTCACCAAGCCTCGCCAGGGGCCGATGAGGCTCTGGCGAGGTCACCAAGCGTCGTCTGGCCGATGGCTGAGGGCGGCAACCAACTAAAAAGAAGAGAGGAAAAGAAAGAAAAGAAAATGAAAAAAAAAAAACTTATTTTTTGAATTGTTCCCAGGAACAAGGAGCAACTTTTTTTTTGTTTTTTTATTTCTATTCTAGATCTATTCTTGGGAACAAAAAAACAGAAACACTTGTTTCCGGGAGCGTTATCAAACGCAGCCTTAGTGATCTGACAAAATATTTTGATATCAAAGTGAGTAATGTACAAAAGTTTACTATGTCCTTTTTCCACAATCAGGATATATAGTCTAAAAGTGAGAGATAGTCTAGAGAGGTTTTAAAAAGGTACAAAAAAACAATGAAAAATATCACGACTTATTTTTTTTTCTTAGCAATAAAGTGCTCGAGACTTGTTGAACATCTGGCCCATCCAAACTGAATGTGGCGGACCACCTAGTTCAAGCATACCTAATAATTATGAGAAACAAAGGTTTGTGCCGCTAAGCATGATGAATTTACGAAGCATTTTTGAGGAGATGACAAGTGGGTATAGATAGTAACTAAATTTTTCTCATATAAGTTCTCTATATTTTCTCGCGAAATTTGAACAAGTCTAAATCCAATAAGGCGGAGGACTTTTCCCTTACTGGAGTTGAGACAATTTGACTTTGTCGAAGATGGATTTAATTTTTACAGATCTTAAAAAAGATATTTGATTATCTGGCTGTACCATATTTCTCAATTGAAACGTTTTACAAAGAATTTCAACAAACGCAAAATGCATATTTTATTATATATGATCGCATTTCATCACTAAATTAACAAAAAAAAGATTAAAGGGATAATGATACAAATAATCCCTAAACATTAGTCCAATATGCAATGTGGTTCGAAACTTTCAATTTTATCAATGTAGTCCCTAAAATTTAATCTAATATGCAATGTCATTCTTAAACTTTTAATTTCTTCAATGTAATTCTTAAACTTTTTTGTAAATGTTCAAACTAGTCCCTAAACTATATAAAGATAACCAATATCATCCTTCCATTAGTTTAAATTCAAGGACAACATTGAATATTTTCATGCGGTTCAGGGATTAGTTTAAACATGTACAAAACGTTTAGAGGCTATATCGAATAAATTCAAAATTTAAGGATGACATTGTACATTAGGCTAAAGTTCATGGAATATATTGAACAAATTCAAAGTTTAGATATCACATTGCAAATTAAGTCATAGTTCAAGGACCATTTGCAACATTTTCCCTAAAATAAAAAGTGAGAATTATTATGAAGCAATTCCATAATCCCCTGAATATGTGATTATATATATAATCTAATTTCTTTTTTATTTTTTCTACGTGCATACCCGTGCGCTCTTTTCCTAATAACTATTACAAATACTTTCTCAAGTAGGAGTACAAGAGTGGCATGCACTAGTCTGAGTATAATTCAATTTTCCAACTGCTAGCTAATCTGAGAGAGATGCAAGAAGAGATTCGTGGAGAAAAGCAAAGTATATGATTTGATAATGCCTCCTAAGCTTGGGTTGCGCATGCATTACACAGCACTCAAACTCTCAATTAAAAGCTAATCTTGTCGGCAGAGATTAACTAATGCGGATACCCTAGGCGTGCAACGAGGGTTTTTGTTTTGTTTTGTTTTTTTTTTTTTCCAAAGTTTAAATTAAATCGCTTCAACCTTGCTAGTAAATTGCAACTTGAAGCACTTTTGGTGATAGATTTATCTGGACGGCTCAACTCGGGATTGTTTGGAAACTATTTTTTTTTTTTTAATAACCTAGCTCAACCTGCATTAATTGGTTTCACCATATGTAAACATGATATATACTAGACTAAGCCGCTGTTGACATCTATCTAGGTAATAAATGGGGTAATATCACGAAAACCTCAAACTGGTTTACATGTGACAAATTTCCCAAAATTAAATTTTTGACTATAAAAAATTCCAACTACACTTATGATAAATTCACTCAAAACTAATTTTTTGATAACTGAAAAATTCCAAACTAGTACACTTGTAATAAATTTATCTCGAATTGATTTTTAATCCAAACTGGTATACCTTAAATAAATTTACCATTCATTAACTTATGTTAAATTTTATTGTTAAATTTACCGACATGAACGACACATAGTGACATGGCAAGTCCATATGAAAATCCATAGGGTAAATACCATGGAAAAACTCCAAATCAGTACGCCTATGACAAATTTAATGATAAACTTGTGACAAATTTGGGGTTTTTCATGATATAAATTTTATAGAGTTTCACATGAAATTGCCACATCACCTTGTGTTATCCGCACCAATAGATATAATGGTAAAATTTGACAGAAGTTAACAAAGGATAAATTTGTACAAATATACTAGTTTGAGATTTTTGTTATCACAAAATTAATTTGGAATAAATTTATTATAGGTATACCAATTTAAAGTATTTCGCTATATTAACCCTAATAGTTGTCTAGCTAGGAGCAACTCTAAGGGACAAATTTGAAAAGTTTGATCAAGCTTATAATATTCAATTTTGATGGAGCATGAAGCTGGTATGTAAGTTAATAAAAGGTGAATATATGATGTACTAAACTATAATTTATCTCGATGGGTCACTCAACTTTGTGAAGGGATCCACATTGGTGTCGCCCGTTAGTTGCCGTTTAGAAGAAGAGTGAGGAGTGTGCCCTTGTGACAAGGCATGCATAATTGTATATTGCTGTTTCGAACCAAATTTTTAAGGTTGGGCCAAAAAATGATCAAATTCTCATAACTTCCTATGTTAGGTAATTGGCCAATCAGTTTTAAATCTATTATAAAAATATCAATTCTGTCTTAAAATTTTCAATATCGTCAATTTAGTCTTAGACTTTTGTTTGGAATTTCAATATAGTCATTCCAGCTAATTTTTTTGCTGAAAATCATGTCGTATGCCATGTAGGAAAGCTAGAGATGATTGAACTATCATATCAGTAATTTCTAGCAAAAGTTGACCAAAAAGACTACCTATAAAATTCAAGCAAAAGTTTATGACTAAATTGATAAAATTAAAAAGTTTATGATTGCATCGACATTCATACAATAGATTAATGACCGATTGGGTTATTATCACCTTGGACATGTAAGGACAAGGATGTAATGTCATAAGATTTTCAAAAAGGAGAAATCAAGTACGCAAAAACCTTACATTAATTTAATGACTTTTGTTTCCCTTTTTATTTTCTCGCCCTCTTTTCCTTATAGTGTAATCAAATCGTATATTGTCAAAGCAAATTTTATGTATAGTATAACCAAATGAAAATTAAGTCCGTACAGCAATTAGGTCATGGACAGATAATTTTGCATGAGCATAAGTTCTATGTCATATACCAATACCTATGTTAGGACTTATACGATCAAAACATGACTAATATAGTAAGTTGTATACTTACCTCCTTATATCTAAAGGGGAAAATCTCAAATAAGGACCCAAAGTGAGCCTATTTTCTCAAATAAGGACCCAAAGTAGTCGTTGTCCCAAATAAGAATCTGAAGTGACTAATAAGTCTCAAATAAGGACCTGAACCCCACCGACCGGCGAGCGTGTAATATTTCCGATGGCCGGAGTATGGGCAATTTTGTCCACAAAAAATATTGATAGAATTTGACAAACCCTAAAAACAAACCCCCCAAACTCTTCACGTCTTTTGACCTAAAAAAACCTCTTCACGTTCTCCTTTCTTCTTCTCTTCATCTTCTCCGTTCTTTGTCCTCTTTTGCTTGGAGCACTGAAATTTTCTGTTAATGGAACACGAATTGAAACACAAAACGAAATCCCTACCTTCGTTTCTTCACATCTTCTTCTTTTGTTTTCTGTCTTCTTTTCTTTCCAACGAAGAAAACAAATCTCGAGTAAAGCCACCTTTTTGTTATTGAGACACTCGTGTGTAACACAAGGATCTCGATTCTTCATTATCCTTTCCTAGGTTTGCCATACACTTTGATTCACACTCCAGTTTCGTTCAAATTGGTGCAATCGATCCTTCGTTCGTTCAAAGTGGTTGTAACTTGTTGAAGCAACATGTCGACAAGGCGCGGGCATGTGGTGGAATATCACACAGATGGCAGCGAGGATGGTGATGGTAGGACGAATTCTTTTTTTTTATGGTGTTCTTTTTGCTTGTTTTGTTGGATTTCTGAGTTTATGTCTCTTTTGTCCGACAAAATGCATATGACTTGTGTCCACGATAGATTTCTAATTAGATATTACTGCTGTTGGGGTCCTACATGTTGCGATGGTGGTCCCTGTTTTGCGATTTTTTTATACTCTCTTTTTGTTTTTTTCTGGTTTGTATTTTGTCGTTGATGGTTGGGAACTCACGGCCTGTCATGGAATTTAAAAGCCCACATAGATTCTCATAGGGAAAGTAGATAGACATTTAAAAAAAAAGCTATAATTACTCTGATATGGGTACTCTGATAGAAAGTATTTAGAGGACGAAATTTAGTGGAAACACGTTGAGACAAAATCAATTTGAGTCTATGTGCGCATGAGTTTACAGTCAGAGCATGAGGGCATCTTGTTTCCAATAATTTTTGTGCGCACTACTTATTAGGAACTGGAGGTGTCTTGTTTTCTGCATTTTTGTGCACTTTGGATGTAACTTCTAAAGTAGCAATTTGTTAGATTACTTGTTAGAAGTTCTTCTTCTCAAGTTATTAATATGAAGACTATTTAATCTTTGTGTCAAGATGCATTGTAGATCCTGCTAGTTATCATTCCACAATTAGTAAATTTGCAATTAAGTCTTATTGTGTTTTCAGCCTTGTTTGTTGAACGAGAAAGAGAGAATCCAGACAAAAGTTGAGTCGACTAAACTTAGTAGTCGTTTCCATAATTTTCAAGCCGATAACATATGAGCCTAAGAAATGCTTTGAATGGGATCAGTTTTCTTTTCCTTATGGTATATATCTCTAAGTTTGGTTCTCGGGCCACCATGGTTGGCTCGCCTAGGGAGAAATTTATGGCAACATCGAAAACATTTTAACTCCATAATGCACAATATTTTGACAAACGGTATCCAATAAAAGAGTGGTATATAGTCACTAGTGTGCCTAGTTTTCTTTCGTTAATCAAAGCATGGTACAATTTTATTGCAATTGTTTACTATTTTTGTTTTGTTTTTTCCTGGTGTACGTTTTGCATGGAAATATATTGACTTTATTTTTGCTTCATTTTGCACCAGTTGAGGGATGTGAAGAACTAAACTATTCAATATATGATGGTGGGTATGATGGCGTTGCTAGAGAAGATGGGTTCGCCTTTGTTGATCTTGACGAGTTATACATGAGAAATGTAAGTTGTGCTAACAGTGATGGTTCAATGGAGAGGGATATGGAGGTTGGAGACATCAGTCAGTATGTAGATGTGTTAGCTGACAATGTAGATTTCTTGAATATGAATGGCGAAAATGAGTATACACATCCCGAGTTTAATGCTGAGGTTGATATGGAAAATCATGTCTTCAAGTTAGGAATGTGCTTTAGCAATGCTGAGGAGTTTAGAAAGGCTGTTAGGAACCATGCCATAAAAAATGGGAGAAAGGTGAGGTTTGTTAAGAATACACCTAATAAATTGAGGGCAGTGTGTTCGATGGTTGTGATTGGCTTATATATGCTTCCAAAGTGCAAAGGGAGCATACTTTACAAGTCAAAACCTTTAACTCCATACATACATGTAATAGAGCTCTACATGTTCCTCAAATAAGCACTAAATGGTTAGCAAACAAGTACTGTGATAGGTTGAGAAACAATCCTACATGGCCAGGTGCTTCAATGAAAAAAACAATGGAGTCTGAGAATGTTTTAAATTTGTCGAGGACAATGGTTTATAGAGCTAGGGCAACGGCAATGAGTATGATTACTAGGAATGAGGAAGAGCAATTTCGGATGCTTAGGAGCTATTGTCAAGCACTTCTTGATGCCAACCCGGGATCCACGTGTATAATCAAAACCGAGCAATATCAAGACCAATACAAGTTTAAGGCAGTCTATATTTGTCTGGATGCATTAAGGAGGGGTTTTGTAGAAGGATGTAGGCGCTTTGTGGGTTTTGATAGTTGCCATTTGTCATCAGGCTACAAGGGTATACTTCTAGCAGCGGTGGGCATAGATGGCAACAATCAAATGTATCCCTTTGCATGGGCAGTTGTCGGACAAGAAACATATAAGACATGGCATTGGTTTATTAGTTTGATTGCAGAAGACTTGGGGATTACCGACCCTGAAAATTCAAAGTACTGGACTTTCTTATGTGACAAACAGAAGGGATTGGTGCAAGCACTAGCAAATCTAATGCCTAAAGCGGAACATAGATTTTGCTTAAGGCATCTTTATGAAAACTTCAAGCTACATCACGAGGGGTAGAACTTAAAAAGCTCCTTTGGAAGGCTGCCATGGCGACTAGAGTATGTGATTTTGACTTGGCAATGGAAGAGCTGAAGGCAATTAATAAGAAAGCTTATGAATGGTTGTCTCAAAGGCCTCCGGTGCAATGGAGCAAGTCCTACTTCAGGACAAGCTCAAAATGTGATATTTCATTGAATAATTGGTGTGAAAGTTTCAACAAAAGCATCATTGACGCAAGGGACAAACCTATCATCACAATGCTTGAAGCTATAAGAGTGCAGCTCATGGAAAGAATTCATAAGCAAAGAGATGGAATGGCTAAGTACACTGATGTGATATGTCCTAATATCCAAAAGATATTAGATCTTCAAAAACAATTTTCAGCATCATGGATTCCTAGCTGGAATGGGGAGGATGAATTTGAATTGAGTGGCCCATATGGTGACAAGAGAGTTGTTAATATTAGACATAGATCTTGTAGTTGTAGAAGATGGGACATCGGTGGAATCCCTTCTTTGTCATCTTTGTGGCAGCTCTTATATACATGAGAGAAGATCCTGAAAAATGGGTTCACACAAGTTTTAGTAAGGAAACGTTCATGCAAACTTATAGCCATGTTGTGCATGTTGTAGATTCTATGGACACATGGCCTGCTAGAGAGCCATTACTCCCACGGATGTGCCCAAGCAAGTTGGCAGAAAGAAGAAACAAAGAACAAAATCAGTGAATGAAACAACTGATAAAAATTTGAAGACAAGAAAGAAGAAAGTTGTGCAAGAGCCCGAGGGAACAAAGTTGAAGAGACAAAATACTACAATCACTTGTGGGAAATGTGGCGGCATAGGCCATAACAGGTATCATTGCAATAATCCATCAATAGTATCGATGACAGCGGCAACGACAACGGTAGCATCGGCATCTTCAACCCTTGTAGCATCTTCAGCCCCTTTAGCCCCATTAGAATCACAACCTGAGATAGTTGAATTTCTTGCTTCAACTTTTGGTAACATCTCAAGCTCGTCAACATCTATAGGAAGGACAAAGATGCAAGTATCCATTTACCCTTGACTTTGTCCTAGAAGTGTTCTTATTTGCACCTTACTTCTTTTGACTAATTAATTTATTTTTTGATTCAATCGCAGGTAAAGAGGAGGATGTAAGGATCTCAACTTGAAAGCAGTGGGAGACGAGCAATTTTTTTTTGGAGAAACGCAGGACCAACAACACAATTTCTCTTCTTGTTAGTTGATGTGGATGGGTCTATTTTGGTCTATTAGGGAGCATTTTAAAGTATAAATATGTATAGGTCTACTTCGTTAGGAAGATTTCTTTCGTGGGATATTTATTTTTTCCATCATATAGGCCGTGTTTCATGGTCTTCAAGGAGGACCACACATCTTGTAGTCTCGTGGTTGATGTATCTAAGTTTTATGTTCCTAATATCTATGATGCTTTTACCCTTTGCTGCATATCTATCTATTTGATAGAATTATGGAATCTATTGATATCATTTGACTCCATTTAGCGCGCTGGAAACACGACTTCCTTGTTGCTTGAACTTTGGCTAAACGGGTTCCCAAACTCAAATTGAAGTAATACCCCGGCTATGTTTTTCCAAGTTAGAAATACCATTATGTTCTTAGAGAATAAGTCGAAGCTCATTAGTCCAACTCAAATTGAAGTAATACCCCCCTGGCTATGTTTTTCCAAGTTAGAAATACTATTATGTTCTTAGAGAATAAGTCGAAGCTCATTAGTCCATGGACGTCAGTTTCTCTGCCCACTGAACTTGATCTGTCAATGGCCATTTAGACATCACGTCCAAGCTTTAGACAACATAATTTTGCATTTTTTTCATTTTTTCGTACATCCCTTGCATCATGTATGAAATCAAAGCCTTGCATGATAATCATTTAATTGTAGAATATAGACTATGTCACTAGACTGGGCTGTTTCGGGGAATCTTTTGATATTAATGCTTCATCAACTTATTATATAAGACTCATCACCGTAGCAGAAATAAACTTCTCTGTCCATTGAAGCCCAAGGAAATGCAGGTGTACAACTTGAGTTTCTTAGTTAACATGTTCTCATGGTGCAATAAGGAAAGAGAGAATTACAAATTTCCATCTTTACAGTATCCTTTTTAGTTTCACATAGGGAGATCACGATACAGACTTTTTTGACATCAAAATTTGTATCTGCAGCAGCACTTCTACATCATAATTGATTTTGTACCACGCTAATCCATGATTTGTCCCTCTGTTCTTGTACTTCATTGCCATTTTCTCGAACTCGATTGTAGGAAATTGCTTTGCATATTCCTCAACATCGTGGCGAAGTTTAGGACCCAATTGTAGCAATCTTTGATTGAAAGTGAGGGGAAGACTGCATTGTGGCCAAGAAGTCCTTCAACTTTGTTCCCTGCTAGACAAATTTTTTAACATCGAATAAAGAAAGCATGAACAAAAAAAAGAGGAAGCAGTAGAGAAAAAGCATTAAGCATGCTTGAATGCAAGAGGTGATTTGAACCATCTATAATTGGCAAACAAAAAAATGAATTTGGTAGAATCATTCACCTTTGGTTATGACCTTGATTTTCACTACCCAACTTACGACAGCATCAAAGAACTCAGCTACTTCCACAATTTCCTCTTCGACAGGAAAGCAACAAGATGGACAAATTTATAAGTAACCAACATAAAAACCCTGAATCTGAAAGCACAATCTAGTCCACAAGAAGCCTCTACCATCAAGAGCCATGGCAGATACATCTCCTACAACATAGCAATATGAACAGATTCCGTCACATTTTCAACTCTGGAACCATCAATTCCTTGCAAAGATTTGAAAGCAAAAAAGAGGGATAAATTGATTCCTATTTTTGATGGGTTAACGGTAGTACAATTAAAGTGCCTACATTACCTACAAGTAAAGGGTAGATGAACTATAAGATTTTGCGTAAGTTCTTCAAGGTATATCTAGCAGACTCGTAGAAAGGAGAGAATGTGAAGTTTTTGCATTACCTTTTTCTTCAAGTTTACTAGAACCGAATGACTTTCAGTCCCCTAGAAACAAGTTCAATAAAAAAAGGAAACAGAGGTGAGAAAGTAATACAAAGTATTTCACAAACATCTCAATCTCGAGCACAATTCGAATCCACCCAACCAAGAGACAGAGGACATCTCCATCTCAACTACTCACATCTTGAGCATAATTCGAATCCATTTTCACGGACCCAACCGTGAGAGAAAGAACATCTCCATCTCGAGTATCCACATCTCTGGCGCAATTCGAATCCACTTCCACGGACCCAACCATGAGACAAAGAACATCTCCATCTCGAGTACCCACATCTCGGGCACAATTCAAATCCACTTCCACGAACCCAACTGAGAGAGAGATAGAGAGAAAAGGAGGGCACGTACCTTTGGAACTCAGGGAGCCAGTGCTGAGCACGCGCTGACCGCGCACCAGCCCTTCGGTCCCGTCCATGGCGATGGTCCTGACCATGTTCTCGCCTAGGTGCTGGGCCACCTCCAACACGAGCCTGACCGAGTTGTCGAACACCTCCAGGGCCGTCAAGATCGGGGGCAAGCCCTCGTCGAACCGCACGTCGACCACGGCGCTAATCACCTGGCACACCTGCTCGATCGTGCCGACGCCGGTGAACTCATCGGTGATCCTACCCTTCCCGGCGCCCTTGGCCGCGGCGACGGGGGGAGGAGGGGGCGATGCGGCGGCGGCGGAGGTGGAGTAGTGGGCAGCGCGGGTGAGGAGGTAGCCGTGGGGGAGGGGCGGTGGTGATAGTGGTGGTGGCGGGGGCGGAGGAGGCGGTGAAGAAGGGGGCAGATTTGGGGTTGGAGGAGGAGGTGGGCCGCGACGGCGATCGGCGGAGGGTGGCGGAGCGGAGGAGGGTCGGCAGGAGCCGGCGTGAAGATGGCGACGCCATGAAGGAGGGTGGGGGGTTGAGAGTGAGAAGGGAGGAGTGAGAAGAGTACGGAGGGTTTTGTTTTTTTAGGGTTTGTCAAATTATATCAATATTTTTTGTGGACAAAATTGCCCATGCTCCGGCCACCGGAAATACCACACGCTCACCGGCCGGTGGGTTCAGGTCCCTATTTGAGATTTGTTAGCCACTTCAGATTCTTATTTGGGACAACGATCACTTTGAGTCCTTATTTGAGAAAATGAGCTCACTTTGGGTCCTTATTTGATATTTTCCCTATCTAAAGAGATATCTAGTCCTTTTAAAGATGATGGTAATGCCATCTTGGTGGTGGCAAACAATAGTTTACCTTAATAGGATAGTAAATTCGGGCTGCATTTATTTCACAGGAAACCATCAATTTGAAATATATTAAATATATAAAAAAAAAGTATTGCTTGTATTGTTTATAAAGATGAATGAATGAATGATATAAAATATAATCATCATCAACAAAAATGTGCTAGTCATAAATGTTGTAGCTGCACCATCTTACACTCGGTACCTACCAAATGAAATTCTTTTGCTTGACATATATAGACAAGATTCTCTAAGATAGGCATGGACATTGGACACCACAAGTAGATGGTGTTTGAGAAAGGTAGTGACGAAAGAAACAATATTTAAGAGAACTAGTATTTTTACCTTCTTTGAATTGGATAAGAAAGAATCCATGTGAGCATTGGATTCTGTTCGATTCAATAATCAGCCGAGATGGCCTCATCAGTTTGGTTCTAAGCCAGTTTAGAGAAAATCGGTTTAATTTTTGGATTCGCAATCCTAACCTTGGACCTATTTGGTTTTCATTTCCAAGACCGAAACTGCCAACTTAAGAATTGAACTGATTTTGAAACCTCTTCTGAAAAGTAGTACTTTTGGAACCATAAAATTTTGAACAATGATGTTCAATATGATTAAACAACAGAATAACGAACCAACGAAATAACGTCTTTGTCACAAAATAATAAAATAATAAAGCTTTTTATGTTTCTTTATGAAAATTGGGTATTTTAATCCAAAACATAAATGGGTCGATTTCCAAATTAAATTGAGAACCAAACCCCTCAACCCTACATAAGACTCATCAAATTGATCAAAATGAATTAGAATAATACACGCGACCCATATAATAAAAGTTTCTTTTGATTTTTCTTTCCACTAAGGGCACTCGCTTTCCCTCGTTGTCAAATGAAACAATTTGGTTGGTCCTAATAGTAAATCAAGATTTGCCAACGTGGCTTTGTCCACGTGCATTCCTATTGGATGCCTGGATGGATAAAAAAAATTGACTAAAGAGAGCGAGGAGGCCAAGCTCGAGTACCCGCCTTTTTAATCCATTCATTTTTCGCTCCCTCCACTCCCGCCCAAATCAAAAACGTCCTTCTCTTCCTCTCTTTTCCTCCTAAACCTGCCCAAAATGTTTGAACAATCTCCCTCTCCCTCTCTCCGTCGGAAGCCAAAAAAGCTGGAAATAAGAACCAAACCAAGCAATGAAATTCAAAAGAACGCCCTCCACAATTTGAACCAGTACCCAACACTACAAATACCTACCTCCCTCCCTCCCTCCCTTCAACCTTCAAGCCACCCTCATCTGCTCCCCTTCTCTCTCCCTCCCTCTCTGTCTCAGCTTCCTTTGTCATAGACAACCCGAAATGGAGGCCGTCCCTCTTCGTGCCCACCACGACAACAAAGAGAACGTCCGTCCGTTTTCTGCTGACCGGATCGAACTGAAGCCGGCAGACATTGGGATTGGGCCATGTCTCAAGAAGCACGTCGTCAACGAGGGAATGGCGCGAAAGCCACTTGCTGATGTCACCCACTTCTTTGTCGGCAGCTCCACGTGGACTCGTTCGAGCTCAGCCAGAGCAAGTAGCGATCTATTGATGCTGCAATTGCCCTCCCTGTATCCAAAGAAGAGGGGAGCGTTGGGCGGTGTCGAGTTGTGGCGAGCGACGGCCTGCTCCGCAAAATCCTTGAGGATGGTTTTCCGATAGTTGGAAGGATCTCGAAACGTCATGGGGAATTTTCCCGATGTTCGATGCGGTTAGGAGAAGAGGGGAATTCGGTCGCCTAAGGCTCATTCACCTTTACATTATACTGAAAATAATTGTGGTATTTATGAAAGCAAATAGAATGATACATTCGTTTCCCATACATTTACTTCTCCTTATTAATTCCATTATTTTTAGATTTTTTTTTTTTCTGTTTAATGATTTAAACAGAAAAAAAAAATCTTATTCTCTATTTGCTCGACTTATGGTTACTCTTCTCTCATAACTATCTTTAGCTTTATGTGGAGCTCAATCAGCGGGCCATAAGGGCCTTTTACAAGCTTTGTTGATTCACCCATCAAACCATACTTCTTTTTCATTTGGTCAGACATTGAACCAAACTTCTTTAGGTTGAACATCGAACCGTACTGCAAAAGGTAGGTCGTTGACATTGTTAGACAAAACAGCTTCTAGAAGTGGCTTTGACATAGAAGGTTTAAACGCAATTCATGTGATTTCGACGTATATCCTCTAATTCCAAAGTTGGAGATCAAATGATTCATTCAACCAATGTCACCCCTATGCGCATATGTGTGTGGTCAAGAAGAATCTTTTGATTTTACCCCTTTTACTCTCCACACTAAGCAAATGAGAGAATTTTACAATGGATATTTCATGAAGGGACAAATTGGTAAATAATAACCTCTGATTGTCGAGTACATACCCAAAAAAAAGCACCCTTTGATTTTCCTCTCGTTAATAATATCCTTGATTGTCAAACACATACAAAGAAAGCATCCTTCCTTTGCACTTGTAACGCCTCTCATGGATTTAAAGGCTTCTGAATAGAGCTTGAACAAATAAAAAGTCTAAAACATTGTAGTATCACTAGAAGATTTTCAACGTTTTTCTTTAGATAATTAGAGAACTTACTAATGATCGATATTTGCCATGAGCCCCACCTTTCGGGACAATTACCAAAAAAGTTATAAATCCACTGAATTTATGTCAATCCAATCTTAAACTTTTTTTAATTCTACCAATTTAATCATAATTTTTTTTTTAATGTTTTGCCAATTAAGTCTATCCAGTCATTTTGACCTGAAATTACTAACTTGGATACTGGTCATTCTATAGGATATGGCTAGTGCTGACTAGAGCTGTTAAACGGGTGGGACAGGTAAGGTTTGAGTCGAGTCATTAATGGATTGACCTAAATTGACTCATTAATCCATTTATGACCTATTTATATCTAATGTAAATTTTTCGATCCATATCTAATCCAACTTATACTCAACCCGACCCATATTAATATAATATTTTCATATTTAATCAAATTTAGGAAAACTTATTCTTATGTTTTTTTTTAAAGATTATATTACTAAAAACTTCTAAGCAATACAAATCCAATCAATAATTTTTCAAAAAAATATTTCTTATATATATATAAACTAAAATAGTTTTATACATTGGACAAATTTTATAATTTTTAAAATAATTATTTTAGAAATCGAATTTTAATTATTTTTTTTATTTTTTAAATATAATTTTTTAATTTTTAGTTTTCTTTTTTTTTTTTTGTTCTTCTTCTTTGGCGACGGTTGGCCACAAGCGAGCCTCGAGCTCGCCCGGCTCGGCTCGGCCGACGCCGGCGAGCTCGCGGCTCGCCAAATCCAACGAGCTTAAGCCTCGCCGAGCACGGCGAGGCCTTCGCCTTGCCGGATCCGGTGAGCTCGAGGCTCATCGATGTCGGGCGAGCTCGAGCTTGCCTCTCGCCGGGCATCGGCGAGGCCTCGCCTCGCCGGATCCGGCGAGCTCGAGCTCGCCCGACACCGGCGAGCTCGAGCTCGCGACACCGGCGAGCTCAAGGCTCGCGGCCGGCCGCCGCCATCGCCGTGCCGGCGATCGAAGGAAGAAGAAAGAAAAAAAATAAAAAATAATTATAATTTCGATTTTTATAAATAAAAAATTGTAAAGTTAAAGAGAGGAGAGAGAGATTGTGGGGTTTTGAGTAAAGGTGTCAAAATGGGTCATTGACCCATTTATGAACCCATTTATGTTTAAATGGGTTGTTAATGGGTCAAGCCTATTTCCTAAAGTACTTATAATGGGTTTTAATGGGTAGATATATGAGTTTTAAATTAGTCAAAGAGCTAACCCATTTAAGACCCATTTATCAACTTATTAAAATGAACCCATTTATCAACCCATTAAAATGAACCCATTTATTTTCACCAAAAACTTCACAATCTCTCTCTTCTCTCTTTAACTTTACAAAAAAATTTTAAAACCGAAATTATAATTATTTTTTATTTTTTTTATTTTTTTTCTTCTTCCTTCCTTCGTTTGCGGCAAGACGGCGATGGTCGGCAACCACCCGGGCGAGTCTCGAGCTCGCCGGATCCGGCGAGGTCGCCGACGCTTGGCGAGCTCGAGGCTCGCCAGATCCGGCGAGGTTGAGCTCGCCCAACGCCGCCGAGCCTCGAGCTCGCCAAATTTGGCGAGGCGGAGGCCTCGCCAACGTCCGGCAAGGCTCGAGCCTCGCCAATCTAGTGAGACGGGCGAGCTCGAGCTCGTCGGCATCGAGCAAGCTCGAGCTCACTTGTGGCCGGCCAAAGAAGAAGAAGAAGAAAAAGAAAAAAAGAAAAGTTATATTTAAAAATTAAAAATAATTAAAAATAATTTTAAAAATAAAAAATAATTAAAATTCGATTTTTTAAAATAATTATTTTAAAAATTATAAAAATTGTCCATTAAATTTGTGTTGTATAAAATTATTTTAGCAATACCATTTTTTAATATATATATATATATATATATATATATATATATATATATATATATAATAAATTAAGTTTAGTTAAATGGGTCGGGTATGGATTGGGTATGGGTCGAGTCGGGTATGGGTCAAGATTTTTGTATTGCAATAAACAGATTAAATGGGTCGATTTGAGTCAGACCATTTATGACCCGACCCGACCCACCCATTTAATGGGTCTAGTTTTGAGTGAAAATAAATGGGTTCATTTTTAATGGGTTGATAAATGGGTCAACTCTCTAACTCATTTAAAACCCATATATCTTAGTCTTGACCCATTAAAACCCATTATGGATGCTTTATGAAAGAAAGCTTGACCCATTAATGACTCATTTAACCATAAATGGGTTCATAGCAACCCATTTAACACCTCTAGTGCTGACGTAGATATTTTTCAATAATATTTTAATAATTTTTAATTTTTTCTAATTTTTTCTTTTCACTTTCTTTTAAGCTAAGGGCTAGTAAGGGTCATTGACAATGGGCGAGGGCATCGTGGCCCTTGCCTAGACTTGGCAAGGGCTATGACACACTTACCATGGTCAATGAGAGCCTAAGAGAGGGTTGCCAGACCCTTGCCGGCCAAAAAGAGGGCATACGACCCCTTGCCCAAATCTAATGAGGGCATTGTAGCCCTCGGCCCAAAAAGAAAAAGTAAAGAGTATAAAATAAAAAAATAAAAAATTACGAATTTTATTAAAATATTGTTAAAAATGTTTACATTAGCGTGTGGCGGCACTATGTAGGATGGTTAAATATTCACGTCAGCAATTGTTGGTTAGAATTAGTCAAATGACTCAATTGACAAAACATAAAAATATTTATGATTAAATTGGCTCAATTGAAAGATTTAAGAACAAATTTGCATAAGTACAATAGATTTAGAATTTTTTTAAATTATTTCCCTCAAATTTTCCTAGTCCTAACAACTTTTGATTCAAGCCAAGCGGCTTAGTGGCATAACAACTTTTGATTCAAGCCAAGTGGCTCAGTGGCATCACTTTTGTCTTACAAGGTCAACAATTCAAAAAGATAAGTAAAGATACAATAATCTCTTTCTCTCTCTCATAAAATAATCTAGGATCTGATCCAATCGCGCAGTCTGTCTTAATCAGCACAGAGCCTCATTGGACAATCTTGGCTGGTGTGGAAACTATAATACATACGAAGAGCAGTCTTGTTGATTCGCCACATACAATGCAACACACTTTCTTTTCGACCATCCTCAAGAGTTATACAAAGGTCGCTTTCTCTGCCCTTTGGAAGAGATGATAGAACCAGGCCACGACGAATCAACCTGTCATTTTATATGGTTGTCAAGACAAAACTTCTGCTGAGGTTGCTTGTAGTGGCATTTAATTTTTTTTATCATTTTGTTTGTTTGAGTTTAAAGTTACTTAGGGTTTTTCAGAGCTTCCGAAGCTTGTTGTTTAGGCGACGAGAGTAAGCAATTAGGGTAATAATTTGGGGAGTTTAAGGGAGTTTAAGTCCGCTGAGCAAAGACATACTATTCCAGTAAAGTTGTATCTCAGATTAATTGGGCTTGATGACCTGTGGTCTAAGCCCATTAATTCGCCTGAACATTTTATCAAGCATGCGCAAATTAGAGAAGTGGCATGCACTTTGAGTCCGCAAATCACTTGGACCTCGTGTGAAACTTAGCTGATCAACAGAATTGTTGGTGCATAACTAGCCTAAATTCAAAATCCTACTATCATGTAAAAGAAAATACTTCATATCCTAACTAATTAAGAAAAACGAGCCAATGTGTTCTCCAACGGCTTTCTAGCTTCCATTAAAATTAAAGCTGAAAATTGGAAATTTCTCGTAAACTAACAAAAGATCTTTATAGTTTAGAATGATATAAGGTGTTCATTTAGAAAAGGCAATTACAATTCGGCAGCTCAATTAAGGGAACTGGAAGGCAAACTGGGGGATTCTTTTTTCGTTTGTCTTATTACATAGTGGTCCAACCCAGCTACACCAAAAAGTTATTCTCATTTCCTTTGTCTTAAGAGTTAAGATTGGAGCATTCCGATTCAACTGGGTTATCGAGGGCATAAAACATGGAAGCGTAAGAGGGCTAGGGATCCCTTTTTCCCTTTAGGTTTGTGAGGGCCTAGGGACGGTGGCTCTTGCAATGGATTTGATCTCATGAAACCTTTTCCTTACGGATTGTCGAAGGGTCGTCCACTTTTTTTTTTGGGTAAAGGTAAGGTACAAAATTAAGAAAAATTAACATTTAAAATCTACAGTCCCAACTTTATCACTAAGCAAAAACATTAGATAATTCTCTAGGACGCTGCAAGTATAACATAGTATCCAAACGCTTCACTATACAAACTTTGGCAAGCATATCAGCAAGCTAATTGCATTCCCAAAAAATATGACGAATTTTGAAGCCAAAATGAGACCTCAATAGTCTTCTAATATCCTTAAGAAATTTTGGTCTAGTGTTGTCTGTTATTCTTTCTTGATTAACAAATTATGTAATAATTTTGGAGTCCATCTCAATTATGAGTTTTTGGATGCTTATGAGACAACGTGACTCACTTCAATGATTTGCAGTAGGATATTCTCCAGAAGCAAAATCTCTTCATCTTGTTCTGTAACCTCAACTTCCTCAATCCTAATCCTTAGTGAAGTATATATATGAATCCAGATTCTATCGACATAAGTTTTGCTAGAAGAATGGCTGTAATCCCTTTGGTTGTTGATTTTGTAGCAGGCTTGTAACCAATGAAACTATCACTAACATGAATTTAGTCATATTCCAAATATGATTGACATGATTGATTATCATGAAGTGAAAACAGTTTCCATGCATTTTTGTCTTATGAGCTAGTACAAGATTCCTCATCAGTCTCCCTTGATTGAATGCAAATACAAATCATGTTGGCTATATGATTTGACTCGATACTACTATATTCTACATCTTACTCTTATCCAAAAAGAGAAATATGGAAAGGGGAAAAAAAGATACTCTTACACTCTTAAATCTTGGATTTTCTGAATTTCTTATTTTCACCAAAGTATATTCCATTCAATGCTAGATTAGATTCAGGGAAGCACTAAGACTCAATGCTTAGAAGTGTTATTATAGTCATCCCACGTCTACATGGCATGGATATAGTTCTCTTTCTATCCCTCCCTCCATTGTGCTCCAAAGTTATTCAAGTCCTCAATAGGGGAAAAAGTTACACTAGGAAAATGATGGCTAGAAAGGTTATACCGAGGTAAAATACACTCAACAACCGATATATAGTCTTAAGGGTAATAATTTACACCAAATTGCTTGGTTGACATGTATAGACAAAATTCTCTAAGACAGGCATAGCCGTGGGCCACGTACACCACAAGTGGGTAGAGTTTGAGAAAATTCTTAGATCCAAAATCCAAATTTGACCTTGGATCAATTTGGTTTTCAATTTTGAGGCTAAAACTGCCAACTTATGAATTGAATTGATTTTGAAACCTTTCTTGAAAAAGTGTTAAGATGTACATGTGAGTGAAGTATGTTAGAGAAGTCTCACATTGGAAAATTGATGTGATATCAAGCAATTAATATATTCTAGTTTGTTCATAATCCATTAACTTAAACTTTTGAGCGAATGTCGGTTTAATTGAATATATTGACAAACTCGGATTTAAGCTCTTTCTTGGTGACTTACCCAAGTGAAGGCATTAGGCTGCACATTCCCATCAAATGATATCAGAGTCGATGGTTGTGACTTCCAAGCAAGTGAGCGTTCTGGTGTAGCAATGCGGGCCCGTTGTTATGAATTTGGCTAGAAGGATACCTGAATTAAGGGGGAGCGGGCCTAACATTGAACTCCCGCATGAGGGCAAGATTGGTAGGATGTATGTGCGGGCTCGTAGTTATGAATTTGGGCAAGAATGGTACTTGAATGAAGGAGGAGAGGGCTTAACAATGTGCTCACATGTGAAGGGGAGATTGTTAGGATACATGTGTGAGTGAGTTGTGTCAGAAAAGTTTTACATCGGAGAATTGATGTGGTGTTGAATAATTAATATATTTTAGTTGGCTTAAATTTTTAAGTAAAGATGGATCTAACTAAATATATTGACAGACTCGAATTTGTACTCCTTCTTGGTGACCTCCCCAAGTGAAGGCATCAGGTTTCTGCTGCGTGCTCTCAACAAACAGTAGCACTTTTACAACCATAAAATTTTGAAAAAATTGATATTCAATTTGATAAAACAACCGGATCACAAAGTAACATTTTTCGTAACAAAATCACAGAGCTTTTGATGTTTTTATTATGAAAATTCAGGTTATTATAATCCAAAACATAAAAAAAAAGGGTCAATTTTTAAGTAGAATTGAGAACCCACCAGTTCAAGATTCGAGAATCGAATCAATCAACCCTACACAACACTCATCAGATGTAACGATTAAGATGAATTAGAATAATATTACATGCGACTCGTGATAAAAGTTCCTTTTGATTTTTCTTTCCACCAAGGGGGCACTCGCTTTCCCCCGTTGTCAAGTGAAACAATTTGGTCTGTCCTAATATTTAATAAATTCGGGATCCGCGGACGTGGCTCTGTCCAGTTCCATTCCTATTGGATTCTCTGGATGGAGCCAAAAATTTTGACTTGAGAGGGAGAGGAGCCAAGCTCCAGTACCTCCCTTTTTAATGCTTTCATTTTTCGCTCCTTCCACTCCCGCCCAAATTAAAACGTCCCTCTCCCCCTCTTTTTCTCCTAAACCTGCCCAAAAAGTTTGAACAATCTCTCTCTCTCCCTCCCTCCCTCCCTCCCTCTCTCTGTCAGAAGCCAAAAAACTGGAAATAAGAACCAAACCAAGCATCCAGCTCCCTCCCTTCTTCCAAACCCAAAATTCAATCTTCCACCAAAAGCAAAACGCCCTCCACAATTTGAACCAGCACCCAACATTACAAATACCTCACTCTCTGTCTTCAACCTCCAAGCCTCCCCTCATCTGCCTCTCTCTCTCTCTCTCTCTCTCTCTCTCGCCTTTAATTGTCATAGACGACCTGAAATGGAGGCCGTCCCTCTTCGTGCCCATCACGACAACAAAGAGAACGTCCCTTCCCTTTCTGCCCGCCGGATCAACCCGCGGCCAGCGGACACCGGACCGTGTCTCAAGAAGCTCGTTGTCAACAAGGCAATGGCACGGAAGCCGCTTGCCGATGTCACCAACCTCTTCGTCGGCTCCTCCGTATTGACTTGTTCGAGCTCAGCTAGAGCAAGTAGCGACCTATCGATGCTGCATTTGCCCTCCTTGTATCCAAAGAAGAGGAGAGCATTGGACGACGTCGATTTGTGGCGAGCGACGGCCCGCTCTGCCAAATCCTTGAGGATGGGCTTTCGATAGTTCATAGTTGGAAGGATCTCAAAACGTCGTAGGCAATTTTCCTGATGCTCGAGTCGATTAGGAGAAGAGGGGGATTCGGTCGTCGAAGGCTTATATATTATACTGAAAATAATTGTTCTTGTATTCATTAAAGCAAATGGATTGATACATTTGTTTCCCATACATTCATTTCTCCTCCCAATCAATTCCATTATTTTTAGATTTTTCCTATGTTGTCGGCAATGATTTAAAGTCATACGTGGGCCTAAGCATCACTAGTCATTAATTAGGATAGATTTAACTTGACATACCCAAAAAAAAAAAAAAAAAAAAAAAAACCAGAAGAAATAATAAAGTATTCTTGATCGCAATGAACAAAAGATTACAAACAGTTCAATGTAATCCAAGCTCTGAAATTAGATCCAAACATGTATTTGACCCGCGGGAGACAAAAGAGGTATCCTCTCTTTTTGGTAATAAATTCGAAATTGCTCTCTTTTGACATTGTATTGTAAAGTCGTAACTATTACGTGCCTTGAGATTTTGCTTTCCCATTTCAACATTGGCAATGAATAATAGGTACTTGTTATTAGATTTTAACCTTTTCTCTATTTTTTTTTTTTTTTTTTTTATCTTTGAATTCCCCATGCTGCTAGATATACTTATTCTCTATTTGCTCGACTTACAATTACTCTACTCTCATAACTATCTTTAGGTTTATGTGGAGCTCAATCGGCAGGCCATAAAGTTAGTTTTGATAGATCTATGTTCGAATGATGTCCATAAGCAATTATTTGTTCGCAGGATTAATTGTAATCGGCTATTCACTTACGTCGTGTAGCTCAGCAGTTGAAAATATGGATGATGCATATGCTTTCTTTTTTATTGGCAATAAGTATTACTTCATTCATATTGAAAAAACTTATAAATGTTCCAAGTGGGTTTTTGAGCATAACAAATCATAAAGGGTTTGCGGTTGATTAGAATCCAACTAAGAGGAATGATATTTTGGGCTTGGGCCTTTACAACTCAAGTTGCAATTTTTATTCTAAACTTCGGCACAGTGGGCCAACCAGAGACCTTTGGTTGCACCCTTTGATAAGTGCGTGAACTTCCCAAGACATTTGATATTCACCTTGAAGTGCAAATGTGACCTTCATCGAGCCCTTGAATCCGTTTATAAAATTCCTGGAAGAGTCTCGACACACTCAAGAGATGGCGCCAGCAGCTTCTTCCTCTAGATATGAGCCGTTGACATTAATTTTCAGAGTACTCAACCGCGGTAGAGTCCAAGATCCCGATGAGTTTCCTTGTCTTTTCTTTTCCCGTGGGTTTCTAGCTCTAGTGAGTAATATTGCTACTCATTACACATGCTTCAGCGATTACACATTTCGGGTATGACTCAGTGCCTCTGAAGATGCGGTTGTTTCAGGATCTCCAGATCTGCCATACAAGTATCACGATAAACTCTAGGTTTGGCGACTCACTGGCACTTTTACAAGTTCAGTAAGATGGACAATCCGACGATTTTCATGTAGTATGAAAGCGTGAAGGACAATTGCGGCCCAATGGTAGTAGTGACTATATGGTTGATGGGCTGTGTTGTTCGATCCCTTTACCCTTTTAAGGCTTAATCAAGCAATAAGCCCAAGGATGGAGTACTAATTGAAAGTTGAAATGTACTTTCTTGATGTTCAACAACCAAACATTGCAAATATGAGTTTCGCTCAAAAAGTGGAAACCAAGGACCACCTTGTAATAATGTATTCATTCACTACCTTATCGTCGACTTTAATGGGAAGTAGGCAAAACTAGATACGTAGGTGAAGAAGAGCAGGCAAAATTCTTGGGATCTCGATTAATGCACTTTCCCAAATTGCACAAGCATTTGGATTAAGGTACATGCAACTATGCAAGTTGCGAAGAGGGGATTTTCTTTTTCTTTTTTTCTTTTATTATTTAGCTTTCTTGAAAAGAATCGACCTTTGTTGAGAGTTTTTTATTTCGTTTCCGTCAAAAGAAAAACAAAAAAATTAAACGAAGGACCATTTGCAAGGCATTGTTTGAGCAATTATTAAATCGATATGTCAAGTCTACTTAAATCAGACCAATCTCCTATGAATAGGGAAATAAACCTATTAGTGACCTATCTAATGCCGAAGTGGTAATTATATCATAGGACTAAATAATCCAATTTGCCCACTAATCTACTCATGAATTTCCTTCCTTAAAAATATGAATAATTTTGACTCGTAGGACAAAAATCAACATTTTCTGAATTTGAAATTTAGTCCTAAACCTTAATGTAGTTCATTCGGCCAATTTAGGCTCAGAAATTCTGAAGTGAAAGTCTACTTAACGTTGGCTGTTTTACATGGCACGCCAACATCTACTGCACTATTGTGGATCTCTTTTTCTTTCTCCTCCCTTTCTTTCATTCTTATTGTTCATCTTATTCTCAAATTCTTCTGATTGTCGATTGAATCCGCTCTAATCGTTGAATCCGTAAAGAGTGAGCTTTAATAAGTGAATCCAAAATGGGTCTCGCCAACTGAAACTCACCCGACCAACACATGGATTATGTGGCAACGCAACTAGAGGTCTACTACATAACCCATCCTGGTTTGAGCCAATCGAGGAAACTGAGAGATATTTGAGGGTTTGTTTCGATTTTCCATCGGATTCGAACGAAGAGAGATGGTTTTAAGCGAGAGGAGAGATTGAGGGTTTCTAGAAGAGGATCGAAGGTCGTTGCGGATCTACGCTTCCTAGGAGGACTAGCTGGATCCTCAGAAGGTCGTGAACTCGTGAGCAGTCTAATGAAGCTGTCCTTTTTAGAGTTGATATTCTCCTTGGCGCGGTGGGTCTCGGCAGGGGAGGAGGCCGAGCCATTTGCTAAGAGGACGCTCGGAGGGCTCGGCAGGGGAGATCTTGCTGTCGCTGTCGCCGTCGATTTGGTTGAAGACCTTCTGGAGCTCACGGTCGCTCGCGTCCTTAAGGAAAAGGTTGGGTCACTCCTGTTGATCTGCCTAAAGAAGGAGAAGGAGAAGAAGATATAGTAAAAACAAAAGGATAAGAGAAAAAAAAATTCAAAAAATTCAGAAAAGTATCCAAAAAGGCTTTATCTCGATTAAGTTCTTCCATGCCAGATAACAGATACGCCATGTACGATTGGTTGAAGACGACTAGATCATCACATTAGCATTTTCAAGTGAAAATCAGTTAAAAAGACTACATTGAAATTTATGCAAAGTTTACGATTATAATGACCAACTTAAAAAGTTTAAAACTAGATTGATATCTATACAATAATTTTATAAATGATAATTTTTCCCATCTTAGACTATGTTCGTTTGATACCATCATAGTAAAAACCTTTAATCATTCAACAATATGTATTTGAAATGATTGCAGAATTCATTATACAAGGAAAATTGTGAAAGTTGCATAACTTAAGTGTGAAGATTGGAGATTTGGATTGTAAGAAACTGTTGATAAAAAAAAGGGCCATGTTCTCAAGCCACGACTCGGTTGACAGAGATCGGTAAGAAGCGACAGTGGCGAAAAATTACCAAGTGTCGAGAGCCGTCCGTCGGCAAGAAAACCCAATTTTAGCCGACAAAGGATATCGGTGGAAGTGGCTAAGTCTTGAAGCAATGTAACTGTCGAGGAAGTGGGAACGAAATAGCTTGATTATGGAGCCGATGATTTCGGATAAAACCTTCAGGGGGCAGCGGTAAAGAAGCTGATCCGACGCAATTGCCAAGAAGTGAAGCCAATGATTTCGGGTGCAACTGATGGTGGTAACCGTGAAGAAGCGAAAGCGTCCAACCGGGGAGTAGTAGAATCAACAATTCCAGAGTAACTGTTAGTAAATTAGAATTGCTAGATTGTAAGAGCCACATAGAGCATGTTTCATTTGTTAACTGTTGATATTACGCATAAATACTAGAATTATAGTTTGCACAAGCGACCTCCAATCAATTCAAGAACACCTGTCATCTATTTTCACTTTTGGGTTGTCTTTACATTTACAGTATTCTTTGTATGACAAGTAACGATTGTTCCCAATCACAATATCTCTAAATTCCTCATTGTTTATGTTGCGATAGAGCGAGCGATTGAACAATAATATAAACAAAAGAAGAAAATATATCGGACACCAGATTTACGTGGTTCGGTCATAAAGACTTACGTCTCGGGGAGAGCAACGACGGATTTCACTATAGATCAAGCGATGCAATGAGATTATACACTCGAGTCACTCAAACACTCTCTCGGTGTTTCTCAAGCTCCAATTACACCTAATAACGCACGCAGTATTTAGCCCCGAAATTCCTCAAGAAATAATCTCTTACTCTCACGAGAGAATTACACGCAAATCTCACTACAAGATTTGATCGGCTTCAACACTAAACTTCTTGGATGTAATTCACGAGTAAGCTTTGTAGCACAAACAACACGAAGATCCAATGCCAAGCACCCAGCACCTATGAATGTCTTTCATAAACAGAACACCCACGGCGCTCAGAGTAAAACGGCGCTTCGATATGTGGCTTACTTGAAGAGAGACCCATGAGCAGAAAATTATATATTGCAGCAAAAGAAGACAAACCGATTTTTACTCGGAAAGAAAACCGCATGATTCGGTCAAACCCTAAAAAGCTTGACTCTTTCCTTTATTTTTATCTCGCTGACTTCGGTCTAAAATATATTTCTGTATGAATCCAAGTCCAAGTCGACGTTTGGACTTTCCTATTTCAGGCCAAACTCCCCAATACAGATTCGTAATTTTGGGGAGATGATCTTCGGATCTTCTCAATTTCGAAAGTCCACAAAAATTTTCAATTTGGAATATTCGTAATTTCGCATTGGGCTCAAACTCGAAACATATTTTAACAATTTACATTTATTGTCCATGAATTAACAAAGTATTGTTAGCATCATTTGTCCATTTACTCTGTGATTCATATATTGATAGGTATTTCATCAACTTTTTGGTGGAACATCCTTTTGATATCTCAAAATATATTTCATTGAATTTTCGGCGGAATGGAAACCAAGCTTATTCTGTTCACTGAAAGGCGTGTATTGTCTTAATTCAATTTAATAGAGACGTTACTTTTTATGAGAACTTCATTGAATCACGTCCAAATTATGCGAGAGCAATTACGTTTGAGAAAGCTTGCCATGTGCCTTGCTAGCGAGGACTAGAAGTGACGGTTAAATTTTCATTACACTAGGGTCTATTTCATCTACTCTCCCTAAATTTTCAAATTATTTGAAACCTTGAAGTAGAATATGCTGAAAACCCAAAAAGCGTGAAGTGGAGATTAGATTCATGATTAGAAGATGGGGATAGATGCAGAGCAAGATTTGGAAATGGAAGGGGGGATTTTGAAGATTTGCCATTTCTTTCATGGGTTCACGAAGGAGGAAAATTAAATTATCAGTGATTGGCTAAAGCAGATTCACATATTTCCAAACTAAATTAATAAATGAGATACTTGCCTCGGTATATTAGGCAAATGACACAAGATCGGTACCCCACTACTTGTAGGGGTGTCAATAGTTCAGAAATCCGAACTAAAATGAACTTGAACCGTTTTCGTGTGCATTAACTTTGAATTGAACCACGGCATGAATGGAAGCGACTGTAGTTTTTTTCTATTCTTTACTTGCTTCTCGGGCGGCGATTTCTTGGTTTGATTTACAGGCTTTGATAATCGTGTTCTTCATGCAGCATTACCAGCTACATCAGGGAATCAGGTGAACAATTATCATTGCGATACCTTTCCGTCTGGTTCAGTTTGGCTCGGATCTTCCCAAGGACCAAACAAAGCATGCAAGACCGATGGCTATCGTCAATGGTGGTGTGGATAAGGTCCTCTGGGCGCAACCCTATCAAGGAGAATCGACCTTCTTGTGCCAACATAAAACTCATGACCACCATATGCAACATGAAAGGTGTCGCGATGACCCCTGTTCATTTGATTCTCTGTTGTAGCTGGTAATGCTGCATGAAGAACACGACCAAGAGCAGCAGCGCTTGACATTGTCGTTCATTGCGGTTGAGCAAGCCACGATGGTCTGAAAAGGTTCGAAGTCGTTCAACAAAGAGACGCGAGGAGTGATTTAGGAGCCCATTAATGCAATGAGGCAAGCCCACCCTATTTTAGTGACTCGGCGACGAAGACCACTGGGTGTTCGGCTAGTGGGACAGATGAGCGGCAGAAATTAGTGGATTCATGATGAGTTAAATGACCATGCCCAGACAGCTTTATCCGACGCGGAGATCGCTGCATAATCCATGACTTGACCCTTTCATGACGCTTTTTTGCATGTCGCTGTGACCCATTTCCTTCATAGTTGAGCACCCATCCAGCCTTTCGAGCTTGCCCATTCTTTTTTGTCGTGAAGCTGGAGTCGATCAACAAGTGGGCTTATATGATAGGATTCACAACAAAAGTGGAGGATGAAGTAAGGTTGGAAAGTAAGGGCGCGTTTGGTAACGATTCATTGTTTAACCGATTCGACCAAAATGATTATTTTTAATTACGTTTAGAATTAATTCCGAGTAAAAAAAACGCGTGTAGTTCTTGTCCAAATTTTTTATTTTGGAATAGAATTGTGTTTGATATCGCGCTTCATTGATTCGTTCCAAATCAATTTTTTTTTAATTTTTAAATAATTTTTTTTACTTTTTTTTTTTTAATTTTAATTTTAATTTTAATTTTAATTTTAATTTAATTTTCCCTTTTCTCCTATTATTCTTCTTCTTCATGTGGCCGGTCCCCGGACCGGCGACCGGCCAGACGAGGGTCGGCCCTCATCAGCCGAGCCTCGCCGGTGGCTGGGCTTGCCTCTGGCGGACAACGACCAGCGGCGGGCGGCGGTGGGCGGCGATGGACGGCGACGGGCGGTGGTGGACAGTAATCGCGGGATGACGGAAGGGAAGAAGGAGACTTTCACTGTTTTGATTCTTTTTTTGATTCTCAGATGGAGAATCACATTTTTTTTTATTCTCAATTCTCTTCTCAATCTGTTCCCAGGAACAAAAATTTTACCAAACGCGATTCTCGTCCCAAACTGATTTTAGGAACAAAAAATCAGAATTAGACACTGTTTAGCACGTTGCCAAACAACCCTTAAATGAGCAAGCTGCTGTGGAAGAGCTACTTGAGCTTGGTTCATGTGCTAGTCCAGCTCGACTTGATTATCCTCGAGTTCAAGTCGGTTTCAAGTAGCTAGAGTACTACTTTGTGAGTCGAGTATGAGGTTGAAAAAACTTATATTCGACTTACATAGTCACAAGCTCAATCAAGTAGGTGAAATTTTATATATTTTAGTAACATTCATTCATTGTAGTACCTACTAATTCATAAGCATACTGTTGCTAGTCTAGCTTGATGTAAGTGCAATTTTTATTTTTTATTTTTAATTTTGTGTGTGTGTGTGGGGATTATAGGGGCACTGCCGGGACCTAGCTAAGTAAAAGCCCATGGAACAACTTGCAAGCCCCATAAGATGGTTAAGCTTCATCATTTGAGTGGAACTCGATCTTATCTGTTGTTAACTAAAGTGGGGTCCGAGTTGAATGCTCAATCGAGTTCGAGTATTTAGTTGTGCATAATCAAATTGAGTTGAGATCGGGTGTTAAGTTGTACAGACTTATTGGACTCTATTATAGCCCTACTTGCATCAACTTCAAAGGCCATGATTTCCAAGAATTCCTCCTCTGAAACTTAGATCAACAAATTTCTTAGGGGGTTTTTACTAAATGATTTTGTCACTCTCAAAACAAAAACCCTGTGAAATCTCTCTCTCTCTCTCAAATTGTTCAAAAAGTTCTAAGTTTATTATACTTTTATCAATTTAGTTCTAAATCTTTTAGTTTTGTCAATTAAGTTCTAAACTTTTTCAAGTTTTATTAATTGAGCCTATTTGGCTAAATTTTCAAATTACATATATATTTTATTTTTTTCCGACATAATCGCTAGCCATTGGTTGAGGGTGGGCAACCTTTGCCAACCATTGACTAAGGGCTAGCGACCCTTGCCAACCCTCGGGGGTTGTGAAGCCTTCATTGGCCGCATGCAAGGGGTCATATCTGCAAGCCCTCGCTGTGGCTGCCAGCCCTTGCCTCACCAAATTCGGCAAGGGCTTGCAAGCACTTGCGAGATCTAACAAGTGCTGGCCCTTGGTCAGTGGTTGGCGACCTTGTCGCTTTCAAAAAAATAGAAGAAGAAAGAAATGATTTATGACTGAATTAATAAAAATATATTAAATTGATGGCTGTTTGGACAAGTCTCTACTATCTAGATATTGTTTTCATGATGTTAGATATCTCAGATAGAAAGGTCAAAGCACACGCATCCATGCACCCGTGCGCACCCTGCCTTTGCATGTCATTTTCATGGACCATCGATAATTTGGATAGAATGGTCGCGCACGCGCAGAGAGAGAGAGAGAGAGCAACGAACGACACGATGATCAGTGACGCAGGGATCGAGCGCTGAAGATGACGCCAAACGGCAATCCAAAGGGGATGGAGGAAGTAAAAGGGCATAAAGGCAAGTTATTCTATATCGAAAAAGCCAAAATAAATGATTTTAGAATCGATCAAGTAAAAAGGAGGGAATCCAGGAGTTTAGGTCGCACTGAAATATAATAAAACAGACTCTAAGCTCAGCTTGACGATTATTTTTACAAACCTTTTCGGTCACTAGACCTCGCGTGGTCCATGCGTGATCACTCATGGTTGTACAACAAATGATCATTGAATGCTGATCACAAAATAATAAGGAAAATTGTATGAAAAGTTCTAAACCAATTGCATTTTTTCCAATTTAATTTTAAACCTTTTAATTTTACTAATTGAGACATAAACATTTTGATAATTTGCCAATTGAGTTCATTGGACAAATTTTAGTCTGAAATTACTAATGTGGATGTTAGTTGTCCTATATATGGCACGGCTACAATTGACGTGAACATTTTTAATAATTTCTTAATTATTTTTTGAAATTTTCCTTTTTTTTTTTTTGTTTTGTTTTTTCTTTCATTTTATTTTCTTTCATTTTTTTTTTTTTTTTTTTTTTTTTTTGGATTAAGGGCTGGCGAATCAACAATAGGCGAGGGCATCGCAGCCCTCGCGGTTGCTAGCGAGGGTTCGTGGCTATGGCTATTGAGGGCTTAGGCGAGGGTTGTGATGCCCTCGCTAGCCAAATTGAGGGCACACAAGCCCTTGCCTAGATTTGGCAAGGGCCACGATGCCTTGCCGATTTGGGCTAAGTGAGGGCTTGGTGGCCCTTGTAGGGTTTGGGAGAGGGCTGCCCCATCCTTGCTTTGGCCGGCAGTTGTGCCACGTAGTATGACCATTACCATGTGAGTAATTTCCAAGCACAATAAGCTAAATTGATTTAATTGGCAAGACGTGAAAATATTTAGAGTTAATTTAATAAAATTGAAAACAACATGACAACATTGGCAGAAGTGCAATAGATTTAGGATTTTTTGGACGATTTTTCCCGAAAGAACGAAATTACATGCCAACTTGGTTTGGACTTTGTAACATAGGTCTGCTTTTGCGCAATTGATAGGAGTAGGGATATTGCATTGGTTTGGCATTTAAAAAGATTAAAAAAAAATTGGCTCTATTTATTTCTTGAAAGATGAATGATTTGAATAATATGTTCCTAGAAATGATCGGTTGTATAATTTACAATAATGAATAAATGAAGAATATTTTTATTATTCACGAAAATATTTAGATATAAATTGTTATTGATGATAAAAATATTTTCATCAACTAATTATTCCAAGCAATACAAACAATTATTTCTTGGAAATATTTTTTAAATCATTCATTTTTTGCAAAATAAATGGAGCCTTAGTTAGTAAATGAGTAATTGATTGATCCAATGATCTTGTTACGCTGATTTTAGTGAGTACGTGAAAATCATCAATCAAGAGCTTATATTTCTACACGGGTTAATGTGGAGGTGGTCTTTCATTAAGCAGATGTGAGACGAAATTATTAAAAAAAGAAAAAGAAAACACATTGGTGTATCTAATAATCTCACTCTACAATATCGGTGTGGTGTTAGCATTATTCTTCTTCTCTTCTTGTTCTTGTTCTTTTCCTTTTTTTTTTTCTTTTTTTACGGGGTATATGAATCTTTTGAATCCATTACTTTCCATTGATGCATGCAAAATCATCTTGTTTACGTGTATGAGCACAAGCTCCGTCAACAGAGTGGCGGGCAAGGCCTCAAAAGTAACATAAAATTATTATATTCAAATCAAGCTCTTGATCATTCATTCAGTCTCTTGTGGATGCTGTTGCTGGAAGATAGTGATCATATGGGAGTACTTTTTTGCCATAGGGATTGATGATATGAGTTTAGTATTTTATTTTTTTGTGGCAATTAGTGGGTTAGAGCAAGTTGGACCATCGAAGTTTTGAATGGTGCGATGTGAAAAATATTGTAAAAAGCAACGAATCGAAGATGTAAACTTATGTCAAGATTAGTTATGAGGGGCTGCGATCCTACTGGCAACGTGCTGAGTCACCTCCCCATAGTCACAACTTTCATCATGAACAACGTCATCGAAAACCATTATTTTCTTCCCTCACCAAAGAGTAGAGAAGAAAATAGACATTCCCATCAATCTAGTAGTAGGTTGCAGCTACCGGTTTTAGTCAATTTGGCATAAGCTACAGCTAATTAAACCATTGAATACCAAAACCTAACCAGATCGAAGAGGTACTTGTAGTTGATTAGACCCAATAATTGCCCTGTGCCGAAAGTCTCCCATCTATATCTACTTTGGTAGTCAACTGCCTTATAGATCGATATCAATTCTCACGTGTCTTTGGACTGAGGGACGTGGGAAATGAATTCTCCATTAGGTATAGCTTTCACGAGTGAAACGAGGAAAGGCTTAGAACAAATCTGGCGGCTTAGTTTTGACGTGGATTGAACTTCTGAATCTGTCTGCTGCGGAAACATTAATTCTGCATTGCAACAATCTGGCTCCCGGATTTATGAAGAGAACCGAGTCAGTGGGCATTACTATTTCTGTTTCTTGGATCAAGAGCTCGTTCTGGTGTAATGGCAATCCTCCTATTCCTTAATTTCGAGTAGTTCTCGACTTTAATTACGTGTCATCAAAATCCTCCAATTCAAAAAGAGAGTCCATTTGGAACATCAAGGCGTGCTGCCGTTCTTATGTAAAGTCAATGGATTACGTGCAACATGTTGTCACTCTCAGAAAAATACGAAAGAAGCTTGTGTAGGCTGTTTTTGTGCTTCAAGAATTAATAAAAAACTTATGCAGGGTTCATTGCACGTCTCGGGTCACATTGCAAACATCTTGACCATTGAACATAGATTAGGATCTTCTCAATGCAAGTGAATAAATCTATATTGTCAATTTACTTTTTAAATAAATGATTTATCAATCGACTTAAAATGAAAGATTAAGATATGTTTTTCACTTTTTTCCCCTTTTTTTCTTTCTTTCTCCCCCAAGCAACCCTTACATTGCCACTTCCTCCTTCATTGCCGACATCACTTCCATCACGATGTTGCTACCTGCATTGTGCTATTGCCTACCAACTCAAGGTCGTGAACCTCCACTGCCTTTGCATGCCAACGCATTAGTTCTGATAGCGGTGGTGGTGGTGGTGGTGGTGGTGGAGGCCGAGGGGAGAGAGAGAGAGAGAGAAGGGAGGGGGAATTGTGGTAAGGAAGAGTGTGTTGGAAAGAGAGAGAGGTTATCGATCGGCAATGGAGGGAGCGACAGGTGGTGGTGGAGGGTGAGGGAAGTAAGAGAGAGAGGGCACCGAGGGAAGAGCATGATTGGATTATTTTCTTAAAAGAAATTTACATAAAAAATGAGGTTCTTTTGATCATTTTGAGAGTTGATAAAGGATCCTGTCCATTAAATAGAATAATTGAACGGTTAGAGCTCGCAAGAAAATTAAAAGAACCCTTTTTAATTGGCACATAACGGGGGAACCCCCTTTTATTTTTTCTTGTAAATGACATATAGATGATAGAAACCTTATTGGATCTTGCCTTCCCTGACTTGGTACCCATATGAACCTGCTTTTCGCGTGCACAAGTGTGTCTAGCCAAGTTGCACCAAAAGATTCCTGGTGCATGTCCACTTCCGAAGTGATCTCAAACCTCAAGCGCTCTCATATAGCTAGGGTTTCCCAACCTTTCATATGGACTCCACCCGAAATGGAAACATAATCAAATCATTATCCCCACTAATTCCCTCCCTCGAGATTAGACATTTATCCACGTGACTTTGTCACTTGGACTTGGCCGGTGGATCATCATCCATTCCAACATTAGAGAGAGAGAGAGAGAGAGAGAGAGAGAGAGAGAGAGAGGCGCGGCTTTTAAAGAGCTTTTCATACCACTTTAACATATGCTAATTAACCTGGGTGTGAATATGTAATGATTTTGGAGAGTGGAAGTCTACTTTTTCCCTTTGGAGGCATGCTGGGTTATACTTATAATATATACACGATCAATGTCCAATTCGTCTAGTCCTAATCCTATATATGGCATTGATATATATTGGTCCTGTAAAACCAATTTCCATTGATAGTGCATTGCACTAGGTTGGTCTTGGGCTTAATCTTAGTGTATGACTAGCAAGCAATGCGAGCGAGAGGTGCTAACTGCGGGCATATTTTCTCTAGTTCTTTCGTTAGCCAAAAACTGATTAGGATGATCTTCTCCAGAGATGGAAAGTACTGAAAATTTTTTACGCCATGCTCTGATGTTATATAAAATTCCACTAGTCGCTTTCAATAATTATAGAAATTCATATGTGATTTCTGTATTTAAAGTTAGCTAAGGAACTTCTTTTTTTGCGTTGAGTAATAAACAAAGATAGAAAAAGGACAATTTGAAAAATAAAAAAGGGCAACCCCGGGTTGAGTTTCACATTCTCCTATTCACCTCACGCGTGAAAGAAAAGAAAAAGTAAAGGGGAAAGAATCCTTAACAATTTGCTAGTTCAATGACTCTTGGTGCCATTAAATCTCCATCATATAAATTTTAATCGTATTAGGTTTTATTAGAGATTGATACCTACACTCGGTTTATGAGGGATTTGACCGATTCCTATCGTGTTGAATTTAACTCAATGTACATTTCGATGCATGACGTCTGAAACTAATTTAATAAATCAATCTCAATATATTTAGCTTTTTCCTTACTCCAATTATTTATTTTGCAGGATATCACTTACTTTAAAACCGGTCAGACAACACCCTCAAATAACCTCTTCAACCCCAGCACTCTCGAATGGAAGCAATGAAGACTCCCGCTGGAGGAGAGACAGTCCAAGTCCGGGGCAGTGGCCACGTCGCCCGCTCGGGGGCCGGGAGGAAGGACCGCCACAGCAAGGTGCACACGGCCAAGGGCCCCCGGGACCGTCGCGTCCGCCTCTCGGCCTACACCGCCATCCAGTTCTACGACGTCCAGGACCGCCTCGGCTTCGACCGCCCCAGCAAGGCAGTCGACTGGCTCATCCGCAAGGCCAAGCCCGCCCTCGACAGGCTCACCGGCCTCCCTCCCTTCCACCCTGTCCCAACCCACCCAAACCACCCACTCCAAGAAACGCTAACAACGATGCCTCATAACAATAACGGCTCCTCCTCGTCCTTCTTGGATTCCTTCTTCCCAGTGAGCTCCACAACGTCGTCCTTCAACTTCCACGACCAAGATCTTGGCCTCTCCCTTCACTCGTTTCAAGAACCGGGCTCGGGTCTGATCCACGCTCATCATCACTTGGCATCATCGATGCAAGGAGGAACACCGACGGCGAGCCACGTTGCAAGTGGCGATCTCTTGGGGTTCGACGAGTCCAACTATCAAAGAATGATGGGTTGGAACAGAGCAGGAGGAAGCGAATTGACATTCTTCATGGGCTCGCACCAAGAGCACCAAGAGCACCAAGAGCCCCACGAGGTGGAGGCGTTCTCGCATCAGAGGGGTGCCCTTCAGTCCAGCCCCGACATGGCTTTGCAGCCCCAGCCACAGCCGCATCCGCCGCTTGGTGGTTATGTTAATGATGAGTTGGCGATGGGTGAACACATGTAAGCCGCTGTTCGGATGCCGGTTTTCGCCTGACCAGGTGACGGGATTTTGCGTACGGGGGCGGGGCCGGGTTGATTTTTTTGATTTTTTTTTTTTTGGGTCGGTCGGGGCCGGGTTGATGGCGAGGCGGAGAGGAGTCTAGTCTCCTTATCATCGGCTTCGCTGAATTCGGATTTAATTTAATGATAATGGTGGTGTGTTTCCAGCTTGCGAGGCACTTTTACTTGTTATCTTCGTTGGTGATTTCACAATTTTTGTGGTACTTTCACAGCAATCATTAGCATATGGTATGGTGTGAAGTAGTGAGTTTCAGACATATTCTTATAAAATTGCATGGTTGCTATCAGTGCAAAGACATTACCACATTTCTAAACGTCCACATTGTCTGTGGTTCCTTTGGATTTGAACTACTGTTGAGCATGGAACCTGACGCCATCGCACTTCCCTCAAATAATTACTTTAATAGATTAATAATATTATTAATGTTTCCGCGTGAAAAACAAAAGCTAGTGGTGATCTTTTTAATTCCCAGAGTAAATTCTGTTGCGTTCTTCATCATGATTGATGACATAGTTTGTGTTGTGATGATTAGAAGGTCAATAGAGCCTCTCACTTTTATTTTTTTCATTTTTTCAATAACGGCAAGTTATATCCTTAATAGAAATTATTAAAAATTTAGATAATAAATCACACATTCATCTAATAACTCAAACTTTTATAATCGTTGATAATTGTTTCGCAAAATCTCATAGAAATAATTGCACAAAGGAAATAACTACTAGTTTTAAATCAAAAGACTTGTAAAGATAACTCCAAGTTTAGTCCCATTTAGCATCGTGAGGGCAGCTGTGATAGGCTCGCCCAAAATGAATTACTGCTCAAACCAACCCGTCCTGAAAGTAAGAAATTTTATGGTAACACTTGGAGGGGTTGCCGGTACTGATCCCCTTCCACACCTTTCCCATTATTACTGTTCAAGAGCAGAGGCCTGGAGGCCCAAACCGTACACAAGAAAATAAAGGCCGTAAGGCTCGTGCCCTTACTCATTTTACCAAGTTTAGGCCTCAAAAAGATGAAGAGAAAAATACTAATTGTTTTACCCAAATTTCCTTATATTGATTGACTTTAAGAGTGCACTATTACAACCTTTATGGCTAAATTAATGGAAGATTTCTCTAATATAAGGATTTTATTCAAGGGCATCCTCAAGGCACTTGTTAGGTAAGAAGTAAAGGAAACAGTGCAGTTTCCAATGCTCTATTTTTCTCATGTAATGTGTAACTAATATATTAAAAATTGAATTTTTTAGGTACAGTTAATAAGTACACTGAAATCACTAATCAACAACACCCGTAATATTTTTCTCCATAAGTTTTTGCCTTCTGAAGAATAAGAGACTGTACGAATTGATTTGCCAAATTGGTGAGGGAGCCTAGTAGGATCGGGTTTTGGGCCAAGGCTTACATGTGCACATGAGCAACATGGAGATGTGGGTAAGGCACTGACAAACAAAAACAAAGAGGCTTTAGATATGGGACTGATTGGTTTCGAGTCTCTGGGAACATGCCCATTTTATGTTTTTTGGATAAAAATCGAATATTTATATTAAAATATAAAAGGCGCAATTTCACCACAAATACATATATTGGTGAGATGTCATATTGTTGTTTCTTCATTTTAAAAAACCATAGTTCAATTCTTGATACATGCAAAAGTATTATTTTATTTTAAAGAGAAGCTTGCTTGACAGCCAAAGAACTGAGCACATGTTGAGGGAATTAGACTCTAACTTTGGGGACTTGGCTAGGCACTAGTGACTTTGGTGCGGAGTCAAGTATCTAGACATGACCATTGTGGACTCGAGCACAAACATCAAGGTCTTCAACCTAGCCTTGAGGAGTTGAGCGTAGCTTTTGTGAATTTGATCGTGCCCTACGACAATAGACCCAAGCTCGCCTTGATGAACTCAAATCGGGTGGCTTAGGCATGGGAGCTAGATACCCAAGGATAGCCTATCAAGGACCCATGCACCGAGGTCCCAAGTCAAGCCGGACATGGGCATCAGTACTGGGATCTTGGGCTTGACCTTGATGGGCTTGGCCCTACTACCAAGGAACTAGGTCTAGCCATGATAGACTTGAGCTGTGCACTAATGACTTGGGAGTCAAAGTTAGGTAACTAGGCAAGGCCACCGCCAACCTAGGCATGGGTGTCTTAGGCATGAGCATAGGGTCTCAAGCTTTGCCTTAAGGACTTAGGCCTAGCCAATATAGAGTGGGGCACAACTATTGAGGAATTGGGATTGGTTGCGTTAGATCCAAGTTGGGTGCTAGTGCTTGGGAGAGTAAGCCAATTACCTAGGAATGACAGTTGGGGACCCAAGCAAGTGTACCAAGGTTTGGGCCTAGTCTCAAGGAACTTAGACATAGACACCAATGGATCGGTCCCAACTTGAGGGACTTGGGCACCACCTCTATGGACCTAGGCCTAGTTGCCAAGGAATTGGGCCAAGCCTCATCATTCCCAAGTTGACCTTGATGGATTTGAGCTAGGTGCCAGTGACTTTAGCGTTGGAATCGGGTATCTAGGCATAGCCATTGGAGACCTCGTGATGGGCATCAAGGTCTCAAATTTGGCCTTTGGTCTACCAAAACATGGACACCAGGGCCTAGGGTCTAGCCTCCATGGATCAGAGAATTTACACTGAGGTCTCAAGCTCAATTTTGAAGGACCTAGGCTAGGCTTTGTAGACTTGGACCCAACCATCGAGGAACCGAGCCAGTTTTGATTAATCCGAGCTAGATGCACGTGACTTGGACGCAGGAGCTGGTACATGTGGTTTACTACCGAGAAACCCAAGCATGAGCCCGGGAGTGTATTACTTTAAATGGGTTGAAGTTGGGTTCTTTCCAAATCCATTATCAATTTGGGTTTGCTTGATGAGATCCATTCAACCCCTATTTAAAAATTTGGGCAACTCATATCCTGCCAAACAAAACGTAACAAATATTTGTTAAAATATGGGTTCATAACCCATCTTGCCAATTCTAATTTTCACCTCATTAGTGAGTGGACCTGGGGGCTTTCAATTTGCAAAAAAATATTGTAATGGTCTATGAGATTCCTTTCTTGAACAAACCAACGATGCTGGCCTCCTAGATGTATATACTCTCTTCAGATCCACTACCACTTGTATTTCTAATTTTTGAAATTTTATCAATATTATACCAAATTCCAAGTAGGAGGCTGGACTGGTGGCAGATATTGCTTGGATTAAACTGGGCTTTCACCCAAGCCCTCTGTCGAGCTTTACATAATCACGACCCGATTGATTATCATAAATAGGGATGGCAAAATATCCGTCCCCTTATGGGGTGATAATCCGCAGGGACCCCGCCAAGGTGGAGCAGAGCGTGGGCGACAACAATGCGCCGGCAGTGGCGCAAAGCTTTGGTCAAAGCGTGTTTCGCCCGCTTAGCTGAGGATGAGAGGTGATTCTGGCTTCAGACGCAGGTTTTAGGATGGGGAGAACAAAGAGGTCCGGATGTGGAAGGGGTTGTATTTTTTTTTATCCTCTATGTATAGCTCAATTGAACATTAATGGAAGAATATTTGCAGATCAGGAAGCTGGTCATGTCTCTCTCTCTCTCTCTCTCCAGTTCTGCAAGAAGGTGTGAATATAAATGTGGAAATAATATATTTTGAATGGTCTGAATATGATTTCTTTTTGTCATAACTTTAGTGTGAACGTAAGAGGTGTATAGCCGAAGAAATTTCTAGTCTACGATGCTCTTTCTGGGGGCTTTGAGATCGTGGATGCCCAAAGAAACCCTTTGCCAGCGCATATAGTAGATGTATTTTGGTGTTACGATGGAATGCTATGGGATCCGTACTATTTACTAATAGTCTGATGTACACAGAGAAAACCAATTCGCATATTATCATTCGTTTGATCATCTTAAAATGAGATAAGCCAAAAGCATTTTCAAAGGATGTCAAGTTCCAATCTCAGCATCTTAGGCAGAAATCTTACATTTTTCCCATTTTTTTTCTAGAAAATAATGGTATGAACTTTCGTCTCACGTTGAAAACGAGTTGCAAAATAGAGAAGGTGATTTCGTTGCGCAGTACCGTGGGGGTCTACTGGTATATGGATGAAGTGGCGACTCCATGCTGTACTGATTCCTCCGCAAAGTCATTTTGGCTTCCTCCACAATTGATAAAATAAGGAAGGATCTGCAAGGTTAAACCTCAAATTTCAACCCCTAAATCTTGCAGTACAGATCACGAATGCGAAATTCTTGCAGCCCATTGGAAACGTGAATTCGCATGCGAATTTCCTTTTCGTCACAATATCAAGCTAACAAGCTAACGTGGTTGACTTTTCTTCAGCGTCCTAACTTCAGACGAATCAAGTGGTAACGTAATGGAAACAAACTTGGCCAATGTATATATATTATAGAAAAATGAAGGAAAGCGGAAGGCGGCAAGTCAACATTCAACAGTCAACCCCTTGAAACTACACGGAGATTAGCTCGTCTTTTCGTCGGTTTCGTTTTGGATGTTCACACAAGTTCCCTTAATCTTCTCAAAAACCTCTCCACATTCAGCTAACTACATATAGTGCAGATCACATTGGGGAGGCCTCTCATAGCCAAAGCATATAAGTTGATTATTATCTCTCTCGTTTTCATTAGATCTCTTGCTTTGGCGCGTCTGTATATTCACACACAAGTATGGATGAGGATCACAATGATCACCTTCCACCCATATTTCCTCACAAAACAGCCTATGACTTCAACAGCAAGATCCTGCTCACCGCCATCGTCTGTTTGTCCGTCGTCCTCGTGATAGTCATCCTCCTCCACTTGTATGCGAGATACGTTCTTCGCAACCGTGCCCGGCGCGCTGCCGCCGTGCATGCTCTGGCCCTCAGGGTCGCCCATGTGCAGTCCGGTGGCGAGCCACCCAAGACTGGCCTAGAGCCGACAGTCATTTCCTCGCTGCCCTTCTTTATATTCAAGCGAAGTGACCGCCACGATGATGCCTCAGTCAAGTGCACGGTTTGTTTGAGCATGTTGGAGGATGGAGAGACGGCGAGGGAGTTACCCAATTGCAAGCACATTTTCCATGTGGAGTGCATTGATAAGTGGCTGAGCTCGCAGTCCACGTGCCCCGTTTGCCGCACCGAGGCCAAGCCCTGGATGAAGGCCGAGCACCGCGAGCCTCCTGCTGGGACAGCTGCAGCAACGGCTCCATCGCTCGAGAGCGTACCCTCTATCTTTCCAGGCATGCCGGATGCTGTGCACGGGGCGAACAAAGACAGCAGTTCGTCAAGCGTGCGATTTAGTTCATTCAGAAGGATGCTTAGTAGGGATAGATTGTCGCCGAGAGTTCAATCTCGTGGTCAAGAAGATGATGACATAGAAGATATAGAGAGACAATGATGCAACAGCTATAGGTAATTACAGGATTTTTTGCCAGAATTTTTCATTCTTGTTAATTACTTTTGAATGTTACCAAATATTCTACCTTTAGGAGAGAGTCGCTGTTGAATTGCTTGAACATTTTCCCGAATGATGATTCATATGGGGAAAATTAATTAGTCAAAGAAATGAGCTGGTTTAAAGTTTTCATATAGTCGGCTTGACGGTGCTGATGAGGGCCAAGGAGATCTGGTGTTTGGTAGCCCAAGGTTTGAATTGAAACGATGAGTGGACTATTAGGTGGTGGCAATGTGCGGCACGCTAAAGAGCCATTGACCTGTCGAATGAAACGTATTGTCTCTGCAGAAATCAAGATCCTGAATTGCAGGAAATCGTTATAATTAATAATGGTAGCCTCCAGTAGAATATGAAAACTTACTGTACAAGCAAAGTTAACCGCTAACATTTTGCGTCCGCCAAACGTGTTGACACAGCTGTCAATGCATCATCGCCATTCGCACGAGTTTGAACGCATAGACTTGTCACAAGTATTAGATCAGAAATTGAATTTGTTGGACAAGCAAGCACACGGAATCAACCTTGGTTAGATCGACGACAGCTACTATCCAGATCATGATTGTAAATTACAGTATATCGGATAGTGGAGTCCATCTGAAGCTGAAGGTGATGCGAAAGATTGTGTCCATCGAATTAGATTGAAGAATTAGCACTCTCCTCGAAATGAATTAAGAAGAGCATCAAACGAATGCGTGCTGATTTCTCTATGCAATTTCATAGTCTGCTCTGTTTACAGCTCAAGCATGAGCGCACCGATGGAGGCTTATGAGAGAAGGGATCTGATCAGTGGTCTCAAGTTAAGCCGGAGAGAAATAAGGCAAAAAGTCTTTGAGATGAGCTCACCTTCATTGTACTGAAAATCCGAAAGTCCAAACCATCTGGGTCTTGATAATGCGCATATCAGTGCCTTAGATGGGCTCGAATGGAAGAGTTAGGTGGGGTAGAAATTGCTCTCGCTAAGATTCTCTTTCGTATCTGTCGCGGAAATGCAATCTCCCACTAGATTAAAAAGTGCCGTGCTTTTTATCGACTCCCGATGTAAAGCATTTGAGTTCATTCACGTAAATGCTTCAAGCGAACTTGAAAAGGAAAGAGATGCGATGTTGGAAATAACTGTCCTGGGGATTTCCCTTATGTTTTCTTTCACGTAACTCTCTCTTGAATTTCGTAATTCCCATTCATTTGCCTAGATTTTAGGAATAACGAAGGTGTTTGCAAGTCTTTGGTCCAGCTTAATGAAAGAAGTTTGTCAACGCTCAAGACGCAAGGCAGCGCTGCCGCACTTAAAGCAAATTATTGATTCGCCATGTCAAATGGAACTCTAGCATCGAAGACATGCTGAAATGGCACAAACCTTCCCTAGGAGGACTACTTCGAAGCAAATGAACATGGTGGTGCACTGGCTCAATGGAGTTTTACTTCAGAGTTAAGCATTATCATAAGACGGAAAAATTGATCTGAATGACAAGCCTCAGTGTTCACAAACCAAATACAAATAAGCCGTGAGCTTCAATAAAGCCTCAGTTTTCTTACACAGTAAATTGCAGGGTCAACAAACCTATGATAATCCAAGAACATAGTCGAGAACGTATACCAGTAACAAGGAGAGGGGGTAAAGCGCTAAGGCCAAGAAACTCATCCAAAGCGGAAAGGTAGTGCGGAAACTGGCGATTGCGCCCATCACAAGGCATACAATCACCGTCACCAATACTTCCGAGAAGAAGTCCCATGTCAGTTGCCGCATGTAAACTAAGCCTAAGAACACCGCCAAGGACAGGACATTTCCCATGGTCACTGATCCATATATCTGCACCATAGTCTCTCATAAGTTTTGTTACAGTCACCTTCATTTGTGGCTATGTGAATTAAGGTTCATAAAGACCCATAGATGCCAGAAAAACATACCTCTGAGTACGTTAAGGACGTGGTTCTCTTTTTCTTTCGACTGGAAAACGTAAGGCACGAGACAACCTCGCTGGAGCAAGCGAACGGAAGGATCACAAAGGACACAAAGAAGGAAGGAATACTTGTGGCGGTTGAAAAGTTGTCGACTGCGTCCACAAGGGGATCTGCAGTGATGGCGGCAATAGCTGTTCCAAGAAGCAGCATTAGTATCGCTTTGGCAGTATTCCACTTCACGTTTTTCACGTCATCCACCTCCAGCTCATCTTCCTGGTCTACCAACTGATCAAGCTGTTGCTCTGTCCGCTGCATGGTCAATTTTCGTTACAACATTTTTTAGATGAACACTGACTGTAATAATTGTAATACCTCGTCGAAACTGTCCAGAAGCCTTGTTGTCAGGGATATATCATCTTGCACATGTGCTCCTGCTGCAGTGCGTCTAGCCCTTCTGAGCCATTTAGAGATTCCTTCAATGAACTCAGCAGAATCGAGTTCTGAATCCCGAGAAGTGTCGAAATCCTCTATCACTTTACGGACCGCGTCATCCATGTTTATGTCTACCTCTTCAAAATGGATTCCAATAATGAGGGCTCGTAGCTCTGCTGGGGATAGGTTTCCATTAGAGTTCACATCAAGTGTCTCAAATAACCTGCAATATCACGTTGGTAGAAAGTTAGATCAAGTTCACATTGTTTTTAAGAAGAATAAAAGTACATCTGATCTCTCCTTGACTATTTGAGTTTCACTGAACTGACGCAGCTTTTCCTTTCTTGCCATAAATCAGCTTATGGTTATTTGTCCATTAACTACTGGCATTCATCGACTTTTTCATGTTCAAGAATGTTTAATTTAGGAATGTCATCTCCATATATGCAATTTTTCAGGCTTCCCTAGTCCTAACTTCAGGGTTCCCAGTAATTGCCGAGGAACATGCCACTTTGAAGGTGAGTCGAAAGGTTCATAAAGTGACGATGAAATGATGAAGAGTAGAGGGAAAAAGGAAGCAACTAACTTTTCTATCACAACCGTATTGGGTTTGCCTTCATCGGTAACTAGCTTTCCAAATGTACGAGCTTTCAATTGCTGTAGGAGTCCTGATATTATGCGCTTATGCATTGCATATGCAATTCTTCTTTTCTGGATTCTTGGCTGGAAAATCTGCATTAGTTTTTGTTGTCCAAAGGGCCACAATTCAGAATACATCAGCTTATGTCATATGAAATTTGCCGATGTGGCTTGAACTGTGACAGCTAGTAGACTTGCGAGCATTGAGTTTCGCTGAATGAAAGTGGGATTACCTGGTAGAGGCAGTAAGACAGCAACAAACATATGGAAACAATGAAAGAAACCAGAACTGCAGCTCGGCTTAGCGAGCTCGATCCAAAAATTTGTGGTAGTTGGACTATTATGAATGGAATTATAGAGATCATCATGATTCTTGCTGCATAGCTTGTCCAGATGTCAGTGCTCACCCCAGATCCTGCAACAGTCACCGTTATTTGAAATATAATGTGAGTTGCATCTAAGTAGACAACCTATAACGGGGGTCATTTTCAAATCGTTTTAGTCAAGGGTCCTGTTGCAATACCCAGTACAAAGGAGTAAAGCTACAAAGATACTCGGATGGGGGAAACATTGTCGCTTCAGATGCAACATACAAATATAAAAATCATGCAATTGTTCCACTTGAAACATTCAAAGATGATCTTTTGAGGAGCCTACTTTCTCTGCATATTTATCTGTGAACATTTGGTTCAATAACTATGCCATACAGCAGAATTATGCAAATCGGAGCTGATGCAGTTGCAGAGCTTTGACCTTCATATCCTTTATTCAGTGGGCATTCATCACCATAAGTATGATCATGGCGCATTCAAATAGAGTTCCGAAAGTACCAGCTAAGCTGAATTTCTTTGTATCCTTTTGATCCATGGTAGTTGAGTTCTCGATATCGCATTTTCCGACGATAATGCAAGTGCCCCATAGAACAGTCAGGAGCATTACTGTCGATCCAGCGAGCAAGCCCATCCCGACAGAGACCTGGCTTTGAGCATCTTCTGTGCTCCCAGAGACGCCAGATGCTACAAATAAACAGATGTTACACTCGCATAAGCCATCAATTATTCAAATCAACATGCTGAAAGGAATGACTTCAGGACTAACTGATGAAGCCAATGAAGTTGGACGACCACAGACATCAAGAGCTACCAATCACCATCCAGGGCATATATTAGTCATCGGTGGGATTATGCTGCCTCTGTGCCTCATACATATAGCAATAATAAGTTCATGTGAAAAGAAATGTCTCTACAGTATGCATATGCAGCAGAAAGCAAGACATAAGGCTAAGAATTTATAAGGTACAACTATCTCCGTCCTTGCTGTCTCCTTTCTACAGGCTAACAGTACAACCATCCTGAATTGCAGAAACAGTAATTCTCACGATATGATTTTGTGGAAGCGTATATGGCATTGTAATCAGGGAAAAGACCATAAAAAATCTCAAACTTTATTCAAAATGACGAATTTATTTCAAACTTTTTTTTTATACGAAAAGCCAGGCTGCCCTCACCGGTGTCGGGCGAGGGTCGCCCTCGCTTGGGCTGGCTAGGGCTGCCCTTGCCCGATGCCGACAAGGGCCACCCTTGCCGGCGTTCGCCTGACGCCAGCGAGGGCGGCCCTCGCCGGACGCTGGCTTCCCTCCGCCGGCTCGCCATGGCCGGCGGAGGGAAGAAAGAAGAAAAAGAAAAAAAGAAAAAAGTTTTAAAAAGTAAAAAGACCAAAATCCCTTAATAGGAAAAGATCGCTTTATTAACCTCAATAAAACATGAAATCATTTTTGTGAGAATTACTGATCCAAAGATCTAGAGACCTCACTTTTACCCACATTTTCCTTACTGTTACCGCTTTGGAGTAAGGACGTTGATGCTAGGATGACCTTTTTGCATCGAAACATGGATGAGAAAGAATCTTAGCGTAGGTTACAATTCTAACAAAAAGGGACTACATTTTAGCAAAGCTAGTAAACAAGCTTACCAAGGATAATTGTAGCATCAGGAAGTGAGCTAAGTACTGGCAGAAAGAGACCCCCAATAATGCCAGGACCAAGAATTTGCAGCAAAATCTCACTTCCATCGGACAACAGCTTTGCCGATAGGAACATCAGGTAACCATACGCCAGAATCAGGAAGACATTCCCCCATACAGTGCTGGTGCACGGCAAGAACCCATATGTCTGATCGCAGTCGTCCGATGAAACCAAATGGCTCAAGAACAGCACCGGCTGCTTTACATATTGAACTGCCCCAAAGATAATACCAGAGGCTGAGTTTTCCTCGATCTTACGAGCCTGAACGTGGCAGACGAGCAAAAGCAAGACGACTGGAAGCAAAAACTGAAGCACTTTTATGTTCGCCATTCCCGGGGACGAAGCCTTGTCCACTGCTTGATTAATACGAGGATTTGGATCTTATATCGAACTTACAAATTTGTCTTTTTGTCAATCTTCAACTCGGTCTTCTAGATGGAGAGGATTAAACAAAAGACTTCGATGTTCAGCTTATACAATCAAAGAACCAGCATGTGGAGTGGTTGAAGTCAACCTAACCAAGGATAAAACCTTGAATGAAAGGAATATACTTTTCAAGTGAGGATTAAAAAAATTGCTACACTTAAAATAACGTGTTCGTGCAGAGATCGGATGCAGACTTTGAGCAAACCGGCTTGTACGATACTAAGCAACCACGTGTTTTAGACAACAAAGTAAAACCACCAGTTGTCATTAAATACATATTGAATTGAATAACCATAACTTGCGGAATCATCAGGTCTGAGCCTTGAGGCGCAAGCCCTTATCAGTTCTCTGATGCCAGTGAGCGATGTTGGTACACAAGTAGTTGGTATAAGTACAAGTCGGAGATCTTTGCAGATCACAAGGTTGGTCACGTGTCTGTCTGTCCCGTTCTGGGAGCATTTAAATCTGAATATGCAAATGTTAAGTAGTGAATAGTCCGAAGGTGATTCTTCAAATCAAGTTGCGTGTGTATGCAAGAGAAGTACAGCCCAAGAAATCTCCGTTATAAAAAATAAGTTCGTTTTCTGGGTTATCCAAATTGACCCGGAAGGAAAATCTGAGAAAGCTACACCCCACCATATTGAAGTCGACATATGATTTTGGTCTAATTACAAGGAACAGTGCAATTGCATTCCTGAAATTCACATTGAGCGGGAAAATTACCAAAAAAATCCTGAACTTATTATAATTATATCGATTTAATTTTAAACTTATTTTTTTGACAAATTGAATCCTAAACATTTTACAATTATTCCCGATCAATCCATCCGGCCAAAATTGGCCGGTCGGGCGCTAACTTGGCTAAATAGTCGGTGCCGGCGTGCTTTTTTTTAATAATTTTTTAATTTTTTTTTAAAAAATTTTTTTTTTTTTTTTTTTTTTCCTCCTCCCTCCTCCTTCCTTTGCCTCCAGCGACCGGCCAGGTTGGCCGGTCGCTGGACTGAGGCGATCTGGCGGGCACGGCGAGCCCCCGTCGGATCCGGGCGAGGGCTCGCCTCGCCCGGCGACCGCGAGGCGAGCTCAAGCCTAGCGATGGCGGGGTCCGCATCCTTCGCCGCCGCAGCCGGGAGGAGTCGGAGGAGGCTCGGGCGGGCTGCGGACCTCCGGCGGGGAGCTGTAGATGACGTCGGACTCGTCGAGCTCGAATGCGGCGGCGTCATGGGCGGCAGCGGCGGCGGCGGCGGCTGGCTTGTTGGAGAAGAAGCGGTCGTTCGCCCGGTTGGCGAAGTAGCTCTTGCTCGCGGCCATCGAACTGGTCTCGAGATCTCTCGGTCGCTCTGTAAAATTTCCACCCCACCGTCGCTAGGCGCGAGCTCGCCTCGCAGTCGCCGGATCGCCTCGGTCCGGCGACCGGCCAGCCGGGCCGGTCGCCGGAGGCAAAGGAAGGAGGAGGGAGGAGGGAGGAAGAGTGAGGAGGGAAAAAAAGGAAAAAGGAAAAAGGAAAAAAATTAATAAAAAAACTTTAAAAATAAAATATTATTAAAAAAAGTTTGCTGGTGCCGGCGGACCGTGCCATGTTAGTATTGGCCGGCCAATTTTAACCGGATGAATTGATTGTAAATAATTGTAAAAGGTTTAAGACTCAATTGGTCAAAAAAATAAATTTAAGACTGAATCGGTACAATTGCAATAGGTTTAGCAATTGCATTCCTGAAATTCACATTAAGATCTTTGGGACAAGAACAAATAGGAAAAAAATAATTATAAATGGAGAAAGTGCAGAAGAATCTACAAAACATCTTCTAAGCATGTTTCCAACTTTGCCAAACTCAGAATGACAACGTTCGAGAAATTCAATCGGACTCATTTCAACAATTTCTGAAATATGGAAGTGGAAGATTCATGCTAGAGAGAGTGATGGGTGGATCGCTTTGATTAATATACATGTGATTAGAAGATGATGTTAATTAACATACATACACACATTTCATCTCCTATAATCTTAGTTAGTCTTGTATATTATGCCGGAAGGACGCATGCCAGTAACTCCATCGGTGATCATGCTGTATTACAGAGCTTTCATAAACTACTTTGACCATGAGTCATGCTACGGGCTTTGGCCATCGCAAGGTTCTAAGAGCCAAATATAATTCATCTCAATGATACGTTCCGTCAAATTAACCTGCACTTCCAAATTTTACAAGAAACTTGAGCCAAATAATTGATGTTGTGATCGAAGTCCTGATTACCACAAGAAATACTTGGTGTGTGTAACGAACTTCAGACTCATTTACGAGTTGGAGATGAACAATTATCCAAATTACATATCCTAGATTCAATATGCTTGTAGAACTCTATCTTGACAATTGAAATTTCGATATACAATTCGTATTGTCTTTATTTTAGCATTTAACTCCACGTGCTACGCATAAGAAAATGCTGTCAGAATTATTTGATGCATGGAAGGAGCAGTGCTTTCACAAAGACTCTCACCTTTGAAACAAACAGCTTCGTAGTCAACCATCATAGAATTCCCTCTTACTACTACTCTACTCATGTGATATCATTATCTTCCTTCAAATACATTCAGTGCTCATTGACCACCATATAATTTTTTCGTGGTATTGTCAATGTTCTCACAAGCGTTTGGAGAATCACTTGTAAGTGATTAGTCAAAGATGGCAAGCATAATCATAATTGCAGAACCTGCATATTTCTCTCAAGACATGAATGTATCATCAGTCGACGATACCACCAATCTTTTCAGGAGCAAAAACCACTCACTCAGAAGCCGTTCTACATGTAGCAGCAAGAACAAATCATCTGTATATTTATTATTCTGGTGAATGTCGTTCAGAGAAACACTTCCAATCTTCATACAGCACAATGACAAAGAAGCATATCCAACCATTTCTGTCTAATCATTCTATACCAACATCAGAATCAGACATAAAAAAAAAAGCACAAATTTTGTCCCTTTCTTCGAACTCACTCCTTACATTGCCTCATTTGAGCTTGCCTGATCAATAAGAGAAACTGGAAAAGCAACACACTAATGGGTCAAAATGGCATGTTGATTGTTATCCATGGACTTGGATACAGTAAGGGGTGCACCATCATGCTGCCGGATCAAAAGAAAATTGAGACAGGAATATGTGGAATAATTGGTCATTTCACTGTAAAAAGGAGATTTTCTCCCTTCTCTGCCATTAACTTTATTGTCTAAAATGGCTATTCTTCATTTCTCAATACATTGGTGGATATTCAACTAATTTGTCAGTCCTTCTCTGTTCCACCTCAGAGGCAGAACATCATTCTTCATGTAAATGGCCTAGATAGTAGCTATTAGTAAAAGGAATCATGCGAAAATATGATGGGAGACATGCTGCTGAATATTTTCACTTATGACAAGCTGCAAGAGAAAAAGCGTGCTTGCCTCAAGCATCTGAAGCTGCAGGTATAAGACTGTGCAAGATGAGAGCATCTGAACTGTAATCAAATCCATATTGTGCTTCAAAGCTTGGTTGAAACAGGCGCAGTTTGACCTTGGATTTTCATCATACAATGGTACTTGGCTGGAGGAATAGCACCAGTCTGCACACACAAACTCACTACAGCAGGGGCATGACCATAGAAATTCCTTCCTTCGTCTACCAGCACAGGAGGATCTTGAGGTCGAGGGAACCAAACAATATTTGAGGGCACCAGATCATCCACCTCAGCCTTCTTCCAGAAGTGACCACCACGCCAACTCTGGTACTTGAATACCCCACATACCCGAGCCTTGTGGCCAGATGGCCCAACATGAACTTCTGAACAGTACTTGCAGACTTTTGCTGGGTAAACTAATAATAACTTCTGCACACCAGACCTAAGCGTCTCCCATGCCCTCAGAGTCCCATTTGCTATCAACATCAGATCATCAGCCGAGATAACCTTGGCTTCATTGCCCTCGATCTGAGCATCATCAGATTCAGGCATGCACTGCAGATTCTCGTCATGCAAATCAGCTCCAGCCTGATAGCATAGCTCAACAACAGCAGGTATACGATCATAATCAAACCGCTGATGGTGCTTTATGACATCTTGGAACATCGTTTTAAGATGAAATGCCTCAACCGGTACAAGAATATCTTTTATTCCACCGTTGATCCATTCATGAACTCGATTTTTGCCACGAGGCCTATAACCACAGCATGTTTGAATTAGGTGTCCCGTTTCACCTACATATACTTCCGAACAGAATCTGCAAAAGCATTACATATACAAAATAAGGGCTTTCCTTCCATGGCTCTGAGACCGCGAGACAAGATAGCAACTTCCTTACATACAATTGCAGGTCACATGAAATTGGCAAAACCATACCAAACTTGGGCATCAACATAAGAACAAATAAAGATATATGCCAATGATCAAAGGGTTCTTTTCTTTTCACATGTTCTCTTGACAACACATTTGCATATCAAAACTTCTTGCAGGCCTCTTTTCCCATGAACACACCCAAGCATAAGGCTTACCCACCTTCATATTGATGTAGAACACTAAGATAGGATGATTGTCAATGGGATTTAGAAAGACGATTATGGTCCCCAACACCATGGTACAAAAGCATCATGCGGTAAGAGATTGCAGAGGGGTCATTTATGTTGAAACTCCATTAAATTAACATGGGCAAGCAAAAGTATTCCTCATGAACAGTCTTTCAGTGATAGTAATAACGGTAAACATGGACTAGAAAACGAACCAACTAGGATGCACAAGAAGGGTGGGACAGCCAAGACAGTTGAAAATGCATGACAACATAGAGCATTTTAATCTCACAATCTCAAAAACTATCAGAATTAAGCCGCAGCCAACCTAATTTCAAGAGACATTTTTTTCCAAATCTTTCCTTGATGAGATTCTTTCATTTTTCTTTCCTTTTGTGGGATTTAGGATGAGGAAGTTCTAGGAAAGTACAGACACAAAAAAATAGGAAAACTACTCAGCTCGGTACCATTTTAATTCATTCAAAATGAACACTAATATTTTATCCCACTCAGAACCCATCTCATATATCTGACAATTTTTGCATATTTATGTAAGACTAAATGTATGGGAATGGGGAATTATATCCCCCTATTTCGACTACTAAATTAGACTTGGTGTTGATGTCACAAGGTGATGATCCAACTGATTTGAAAGAATCTTATGGCCAACGTTTCTTTTACTACAACCACAATTCCATGTATTCTTTCACAGGCCAGCAAATGCAACTTAAAATGAAGAAAATTTGTTAATGAGTGCCCTAGGGGCACTGGTTAAGTTGCTAATTAAGGAAATAATACAATTTACTATGCATTAACTGTTCTAAGGAGTGGCAATCCATACATTAAAAATTTAAAATATCCTTTCATGTCAATCAAATGCCTCCAGGGCACCCTTTAAACAAGACTCAAACCAAAAACATTCTCAATCCACAATCCTCTACCAGATCTTTTTCCATACCCACCAATGACAGAGAAAGCTAGTGTTTTCAACAACCTGAATACCCATCCTGCTATGTTATGTACAAACTACAAAGGGGCTGGAAACCACGTTAAGTCCGAAAGCATCTGCAACCAGGTGAGTTTTGTCATTGATTGGCATTAATCTGTCGTTCAATCCTAATTAACTCCTAACTTCTTGATCCCATCACCCAATACTATGATCATGAAGTACAAACCCCCAAGCCGCTCAACCGAATTTTACCAAGTGGTGTCTTTTAATTCAATAAGAATTCAGCAGTTCCAAACAGTCAAGTCAGACAAAATGGATATGCACGATCATAAATCATGGTTATATACTTTTACAACCTTCTTGCGATGCTATCTCTATGGAATAATTATGGTTTGGTCTGCCAAACTTACTTGCAAGCTGCAACTGGGAAGAACCTAAGAAGCGTTGATACGCCCTGGATGAGCAAAGTCCTGGCCTTCAACACTTCTTGCGCAACGGGAACCATACCGGGGACCGGATAATCCTTGGCCCTACCTTCAATCCTCTTCAGAATCATAGGCCGGAGCTTTTTCAAGTCCACTTTGGCGCTATAAAATCGGGCATACGTGCTGCAAAAGTGTCTCCCTTCAAGCAAGATTCGACATAGTTCCCTCCTAGGAACCATTGCAACTCCTCCACCTAATGAAAATGGAAAACACTCGTGGGTCCCTGTCGGTGAGGAATTTTATCAACAACCTGACGGGGAAGGAGCCAGGTGATCGAAACGAACGATGAAGGACAAACCGAAAATGTAAGATACCCCCAGTTGCTCGAAAAGAGAGGACAAATCGAAAATTTGACGCAACCAAGGCCGCGTGGACAAGCGACGCGGTACTACTCGGTTTCACAGGCTGAACGAGCGCGAGCTGGCTCCAGCAGACTCGTTGCCTCGGGGGCAGAATTCAGCGATTCCGGAGGTGGGTCGGAAGGAGACGGTGGCGGCGCGGATCAAGTCGGGATTTTGATTCGAACGCGCGCGTAGCCCTTCGCCCCCCAGCGCCCGGAGTCCTCAGCCTCCGCAACAGCGAAAGAGGATCTGTCGCACCACAGCAAACGGACGGAAAACCGAAATCGGCCTCGTTAGCCAACCGAAGCGCCGGTGATCTCAAGGCGGGTGGCGCAGAGCAAAGGAAGCATCCCGAAAGAAGTCTGAACCTGGGTGGACGGACGTCGAGCTCAGACGCGAAAACAGAGGAAACGCATAGGAATTCAGCTTGTCATAGCGAGCGAGACAGAAGTAAAGACGTCTCCTTTCGAGTTGGTCGTGTCTTGGGAACGAGGAATACAGTCTCCAGCAGCGTTATGCTCCACGATGGCTCTGAACCAAAGGGAAAATCGCATTTGCGTCCCTCGTTCGAGGTTTCTTTTGGCTTCTGTTTCCCTGCACACTTCACGTCTTAAGTTCATCGAAACCAAGGAGTAACATTTTTCGTAATTTTTTATCCGAGAAAATCATGAGTATTTTCCCATTTATTTTCTTATGAAATAATTGTTAACACCACAAAAAACGTTACTTTCTATTAATTTCAATTATGATACATGGCAGTTAACAAATATATTGGCTTGGCAGTTTACCCTTCATTCCAATTTGTAGTTTTTTGAAAACAGAAAATAACAAATGATAATCTTATCATAAATATACCTGTTTTTTGTGATCAAAAAATTAATTTAAAGTAAAATTGAGATTTTTTATGATTAAAAAATTATTCTAGAGTAAATTTATTATAAATATATTAGTTTAGTGCTTTTCTTGATATTGACTTAAATACTAATGATATGATGTCGAAGCGTAGAATATTCAAACAAATAAGGAAACCGTAACTTATAAAGATACAAATCTAGAATAATTTGTAAAGATATCTTTAAAAGTTAGGATGAAAGTTTCACATATTAACCATAATATCTTTTTGGCGAAACCAAAAACTTTTGTCTTATATCTTCTTCTTTTTTGGGTCAAAACTAGTTCATTATCTATCGAGAGTTATTTGACCATATTACCGTATCACTTAAGAACCTACCAATGTGACACTCCATAACATAATTTATCCTAAATTTTTAATCCTAATCTCAAATTCATATGTATTTTTAAGATACCAAAGGAAACACATAAATTGAGTCAATGTGTTCGCTTTCCGTGGTTCATACGGGCAGCCGGTTCATATCTTCAAAATTAGAAACGGGGGGTCGACTTGAATGACCCGACGATCGATCGTCCGCGGCCGCTTTCCCCTGTTCAATTCAGAAGCGAGGAACGTGTTCTCTCTCCGGCCGCCCGAGAGCAGCAGCGAGTGAAACACTGTCCAGCCCTCCTTCTCTCTCTCTCTCTCTCTCTCTCTCTGAGGCGCTCTGCGTATCTCTCCCTCAGCCATGAGCTCCCCGTCGGCCTCCCCTCTGCACCACCCGCCGGATCAAGAGGCCGACCCCCCGCCCCATCACCCGGAATCGCCCGAGACCCAAACCCTAACCCTCGAGGCGGACCCTTCCAGGTCCGACGGGGACTCCCAGATCCTCGTCCAGGACGACGACTCGACCCAGGACCAGCCCGACCCGGTCCCCGCCCCCGCCCCCGCCCCCGCCCCCGCCCCCGCCTCCGCCCCGGCCTCCGCCTCCTCCCGCCGCGGCGGCGCCAAGAGCAAGAAGGCCGCGCAGAAGCGGCGCGCCATGGCGAAGAAGTCGCAGCAGAAGCTCGAATTGCTCGTCAAGACCTTCAAGCCCGTCCCTTTCGCCCCCGGCAAGGCCCTCGACTTCTCGCGCCGCGAGGACCTCCTTCGGCGGCTCGGGCTCTGGGAGTTCGTCCGCCTGGACTTCGACCGGCCCCTGCGCGGCGGCCTGATCTCCCAGCTGGTCGCCAGTTTCAGCAAGATCGAGCGGTGTAGCTACGTCAATGGGGTCAAGATTCGGGTCAGCCGGGCCGACCTGGCGCGGGCGCTGAAGCTGCCGGCCAAGAGGGTCGTGGCCAGTGCGGAGGGCGCAGGTGAGGGTTCCGAAACCGAGGAGTCTATTGGGTTTGTTTTGGATTTAGTGTCGAATTGGATGCTTTTGCATGATGATGATACGTGGATGATGCCTGATGAGATAATGAGTTGGGACAAGTTGATTAGAGAAGGAAGCTTCGAGAAGGTGGATTGGGCGGGCATGATGTGGTTTATGGTGGAGAAGGAGTTGATGCTGGCGCCCAATTTGGAGAATTGTTACTATGCGTCGCACTTGCAGTGTTTGATTAGGTCTCAGCGTGAGGAATTGTTGTCAGCAGCGGAGGTTGAAGTGAAGGATGTGGAGGAGGTCGAAGTGAAGGATGTGGAGGAGGTCGAAGTGAAGAATGTGGACGAGGTTGAAGTGAAGGATTTGGAGGAGGTTGGAGTGAAAGATGTGGAGGAGGATGCAGATGGTGGTGATGTGAAGATGGCTGAATTGGAAGAGCAGAGCTTGGAGTTGAGCCTTGGACAAGAGAATGCCGATAAGAAAGCTGATGAGGAGGAGAAGGAAGGTAACAAAGCTGATGAGGAGGAGAAGGAAGGTACTACTAGCATTGAATTGGGACTTTTGCAAAATGAAAAGTTTGATGTTGAGAATGAGGACAATGCTCAACTAAGCCTCGGGCTTGAAGAGAAAGTTGAAGCTGAAATGGACGACAAAAATGAAGCAGGTCTGGTGGAGGAGAAGGGCGTCGAAATGGAAAAGGAAAATAAAGAGGAAGGTGGATTTGATGATGTCATGGATTCTCAGGAGTGTAAAGAGGAGGAAGAAGAAGAAGGTGGGGAGTGGATTTTGGATGGGAGAAATATTTCAGGAGAGCAATTCTTGCAGAGATGCAGTTTTAATGAAGCTAACGAAATGAGGTTTGATGTGGATCAGAAAGGAGGAGTGGAAGGAGAAGGAGTAGTAGGCGAGGAACAAGAAGACGAAGAACTAGAGGAAGAGGAAGAGGAAGAAGAAACCAATGAGGAGCAGCAGCAAGAGCCTGGAGGGTTCAATATGTTGCCAAAGTTTAATGATTTGGAGAGGTTGCCTTCATCAAATCTTCTGCATGTTTTGGAGTCTGCTCATATTCCTTTTAACACTGGGATGCAACTTCGAGATGATTCTTGTGGGGAGTTCTTAGCGTCAAGAGCTGACAGTCACTTGGGTCCAAGTTCTTCGTCCATCTTTGGCAATGTGAACAAGAGAGAGATTGATGCTGACAATGACAGGATGCATCACCAGCTGAATGGGGGAAACAAGCGGATGAGGACTGACGGTTCTTGGGATAGTAAATCACTGGACTTCAATATGTGCATGGAGCAAGTGCAACATTGGGTGGAAAAGGCAAGGATGGCGCATGAGGCAAAAGAACAAGCGTTTGCTGAGTCCGGCATGAATCAACAAATATTCCTTGGTGAGCTGCAACGGCGGGATGCTTTGATCGAGCATTTGCAGAAGACAAGTAATGAAGAGATAGGGAAAAAGAAGATGGAAATATATCGACTCGAATGTGAACTCTATATGATGGCAAACCTTCTAGATGGCTACAAGAAGGCCTTGAAGGAAACCGACCGTAAATTCACTGAATACAGGGCTCGTTGTCCTCAGCTTGATGAGCCACTTTATAAAGATGTTCCTGGGTCTGGTGGTCTTGTTTTGAGCATTAGGGAACTGGAAAAGCAGCGGTTAAAACGGGAAGAAGAGGAGAAAATGAAGCTTTCGGCTATGAAGGACAAGATTGAGGAATTCGAAAACGTTTTTACTGTCAGCTTCAAAGAACGTCTTGAAGGAATTAATCTGCTCAATGGCAGGTTGCACAATGTTGAGAAGGGATTGGAACGTTTGAAGGAATCAGCGGAAAAGCGTAAAGCCTCAGAAGCAACAATTGCTATTGCTTCAACGGAAGAAAATGTCCCAGAAAAAGCAACAACTGCAGCTGCTGCTCCTATGGAAGAAAATGTCCCGGAAGAAGCAACAACCGAAGCTGCTGCTCCTATGGAAGAAAATGTCCCGGAAGAAGCAACAACCGAAGCTGCTGCTCCTATGGAAGAAAATGTCCCAGAAGCTGCTGCTCCTATGGAAGAAAATGTCCCGGAAGAAGCAACAACCGAAGCTGCTGCTCCTATGGAAGAAAATGTCCTGGAAGAAGCAACAACCGCAGCTGCTGCTCCTATGGAAGAAAATGTCCTGGAAGAAGCAACAACCGCAGCTGCTGCTCCTATGGAAGAAAATGTCCCGGAAGAAGCAACAACCGCAGCTGCTGCTCCTATGGAAGAAAATGTCCCGGAAGAAGCAACAACTGCAGCTGCTGCTCCTACGGAAGAAAATGTCCCGGTTGCTGCTCCTATGGAAGAAAATGTCCTGGAAGAAGCAACAACCGCAGCTGCTGCTCCTACGGAAGAAAATGTCCCAGAAGAAGCAACAACCGCAGCTGCTGCTCCTACGGAAGAAAATGTCCCAGAAGAAGCAACAACTGCAGCTGCTGCTCCTACAGAAGAAAAACTCTCGGAAGCGGCTACAACTGGTGATCCAATGGAGGAGTGAACTTATCAGGAGTTCTTTGCTTTGCAACATTTTGATAATATATAGGTAGCTTCCTTGGTGGCTTAAATATTTTCAGCCTCTTAACGATGAACAGGTTCTTGATTTGGGTCAACATTACCCCCTTGTGTTATTTTGGTTGGCCTATTCTGTAATTTAAGCGCTTTGTTGACTGGAAGATAGGGGTTGGGATTGCAGTTCTACTACATCTAATGGTTGCTTTGCTTAGTCTTCATACGGATCCTTTGAACTGCTTGCAATTGATTTTGGGTAACAGCGAACCATAGCGAGAACCATGCCGCAATGGTACCTGGAAAAAGGGACACAACATTTTGCAGATGATCTTTTGGGTACATTAATTTAAAACCCTATGAGCTCCAACGGAGCTCAACATGTGATTTATTATTACATGTTCTTGTTTGGAAAACCACTGCTTTATTTATGCTTGAGAAATGATGACACGTGATAGATAGTCCTACAAATGTTGAACTTTGTACCTTGAGATACGATGACTCGTGATAGATATGGTGTCGCTGCACATATAGTTGAAGGCATGGTCTGTCATTGTCCAAAATGTGTTAGCATTTGAACTTCAATGCAGAGCAGTCCACTGCTTCTTGGGCAGCGAGTTTCTGAACTCTGTCGTTGCTTCTCAGCGAATTCCCACATGCAGGATCACAAATTCGTTTGGCTGCAATAAAATGCCGAATGAAGTATAAAGAGATGATTTTTCTTTCCCTTTGCTATCGGTTAGGCAACAGGCATCAAGATAGCTGTTCTTTGAGACATGACAAATGAGGATAACATCTGTTTGTGAATCGATTGAGCTTTGCGGTTGCTCAGGACTTGATTACTACCTGCAGAGGCCCACGGCTTGGCGCAGGCCTTGAATTTTTCACTTTGGGATATCGATTGTTTAATCAATTTTTTTTTTTTAACTTTTATTTTCGCTGCCACTAATTTCAAGTGGATGGTGTGGCTGTCTTGGCTCTGTCTATAATGGGTATTCTTCTCCTTTTTTTAAAATTTTATTTATTTATTTATTTCATTTTTATTTTTATATTTTAAGCAAATAAAGATTGATTCACGATTAACCAAATACTCATGAATGGGTCCAGACATATTGGGGTAGAAGTCATTTGCATGTTCTCATGGGCAAACAATATTGCCCATGGCCAAATTAATCGAGCAAAGTGAATGCGGAAGAGACCTTAATTATGTGTTAGTTTAGTGGGAAAAAAAATGTAATGCATGATTAGAGATTTCAACACAGGAGCATGTACTGTACTTGATTGAATGAATGATGCCCTGTGTCGCGAGGCAAGTGTTATAAAATTTTGTTGGAGTTACCCTTTTTAGGGGGCAAGTTTGTGCTTGATTTCTGACCTCCACGTTCGGATTCGAAAATTCATGTTAAAATTCACCCACTTGACATTCCAAATAAATCACAGTTTGCAAACTGTTCTATGACTAGGGAGTGGCCATCATGTCACGTGCAATTGGCAATATTCTTCATGTGGTTAGTACTTAGTACTTGGTCAAGGGTTATGTAGAATGTGCCCGTGTAGTCTGATGCATTCACTGTATTCACTTTCTTGAGAATTTTTAGCACATAGGATCATCGTTACAATATGCGATCTAGTCTTCAAAAGAGGTTCATTTATGTAAATTTATAATGCATTTTATTTATTGAAGATGACTTAAGATGGAGAAAAAGAGCCCCCTAATTAATTGCTCATTTCTTCTATGAAAACAACTGAACTAGGCGATCAGTAACTTGTTCTATTGTTGTCTTTGCACATGAGAAGAAAATTTGACGCAGCAGTTGGAGACGCAGCCATAGTTTCCAACCGTTGCCAATTGGCGATGTTCTTGCAACCTCGTGCCGAGTCTTGTCTGCACATGGTCATTCCTATAAAGCTCAGGGGATTTTCTCGGATAAAAGGAAAGAGGAGACCCCATATACTTCCCTTTTCTTAGGGAAAATTTTCGAATTTTACATCTTAGAGTTCATACGTAGCAGTTTAAGGACTTACAAGGTCCAATGATTACATCTTCTGTCTTAACGTGATGAAATTTACTGTAGATATAATAACTAATCCCCCTTCAAAAAATTACTTGCAATTACTTGCTTTCTTGAAAAGATATTCAAGTACTGATGGGACGAATTGTGAGTTGGGCTTTCACCTTTGTGCCACGTTATATATTTAATGTTTGTATCATCCAACAAAAACGCATACTACAATAATTAAAAAGAGTCATTGGTAAATTTGGAAATTATTGTCATAAAAATTGAGGGTGTTTTTAGCTTGTAAATAGGCCAAGCTCTTTCTTATTGTACGAAAACATCAATCAGGTCTCTCATTCTTAACGTGGAGGATGATATTGAAAGGTGGAAAAAAAGAGGCTCAAACCAAGTTAACCAATTCAAAAGCTGTCTTCCTCGTATCTCACTAGTAATAAATTAAGGCTGCTTTATTTAATGGCGATAGAGAATTGTTGCTTAACATATTTGCAGAATTTAGCATTTAGGCAAGGTCATCCTTGCCCCGGCCGGCGAAGTTGGCGAGTCTCTTTTCTCTAAACGAAGAAGACAAAAAGAGAAGTATAGAGCGGAATGTTTGGATTTAGTGCATAGTCATAAGCAAATAGAAAGTAAAAAGCAGGAAAGAGAATTTAAGAGACAACGGGCGCGTTTGGGACTAGCTTTCCCAAATGTCTTTGGGAGTTCGGGAACATTTTTAAAATCCACCTTGAAGGAATGCTGGCTTTCAGCGTTTTCGGAATGCCGTGGGCACTGTTCGTCTTTTTCTTCATCAGAGAGGCTAGCGAGGTTGTGATGAGTCGGCAACGGGCTGAAGAGAGGCCGGCGTGACCGTTGTCGACCAGTCGCGCGACCTAGATCTAGGTTGCGGAGGTCACTTGGGTCGCAGAGTGCGACCTCCGCCACCTCGCCGTGACCCAAATCTAGGTTTTGGGTCGCGACGGTCATAGAGGTCGCTTGGGTCGTGGCGAGTTGTTGCCGAGACTTCCAGCAACCCATGACCTCGCCACGACCCATATTGGGTCGCGGAGGTCGCCTGGGTCGTGGCGCACAACCTCCTCCACCTCACTGCTACCGCTTGGGTCATGGCAATCACAGAGGTCACTTGGGTCGTGGCGGTCACAAAGGTCGCCTGGGTTGGGGTGAGCTATTGCCGTGACCTCTGACGACCCACGACCTCGTCGCAAAGGTCGCCAGAGATCACTACGACCTAGGTGACCCACCTCGCCTGGATTGTGGCGAGGTCGGTCGTCGCGACCTCCGGCAACCCACGCCGCAACCGTCGTGATTGACAGTTGTCTACCCTTCGCCGATCAACTATTTTTTTCTTTTCTTTTTATCACAAAAGTCTTTTGTAAATGTAAATTTCTCCAATTACTATTTTGCCCAAGGATATTTCACAATATACTTTCGGATTACAATTTATCAAACACAATTTGCATTTTGAAAAACCCCTTTGACTTAAAGGCCTTTGCATTTTCTCAATGATTTTCCCCAAAAGTCTAACCAAACGCACCAAACGTTTTTATTGTGGTTTACTCCTCAACTAGGGTTACATTAAGTAGAAGATTATATAATAATTAGCATCTCATATTTTTCTATTACTTCATTCAATTACAAGAGAAATAAATTATATATACCTAATAACTATTTATGGGCCTAAACTCAAACTATCAAGGCTCAAGCTATAAAAGCCATTTGGCAGCCTCGGAGTGTTGTCTTACAACCCCATTTGGGGTAGCCCTATGTTGCACGAACATGTTCAGAGGGCTTCTATGTTTTGTCGGACACGGTCGGACACGGTCGGACACGTAGTCAACATGTGTTGGAGTTTCCGACACGTGGTCAATTCTTTCTGATATGCTCCATTGCGTGTGTTCGGAGGTTTGTGGGCAGGTCTGCAGGTGCGAAGGGAAGAAGGTGATGGAGGGTGGAGACAATGGTTAGGGAGCCGAGGCAACGCTGCGAGCAATGGCGAGGGAGAACTGTGACCGCTGATTGCAATGCCGATAAGGTTGCGACTGCCGATTGCAATGCTAAGAAGCCTTATCGATCGTCTTGGTCCGTTGTGACCACTAACTGTAACACCGAGATAGAGAACCACAATGTCGTGATGGAAGGCTGGACGCGAGGCTACGACGGCAAAGGTGGGGAGCAAAGGCGAGGCAACGGCGAGAGAGATAGAGACCGAGCAAGGGAGAGGAGAAGGCAATTGCTAGGGTTTTTGCCCTTTGGGCTATTACTTTACTAATTGTTTTTTCAATTTTAGGAAGGAGAGCAAGGAGAGAAACAACAGCTTTTGGGGAAGAAACGAAAACCTCGTGCAGCGTGACTTCAATCTTGGGAAGTGATAGGTGCAGGCAGTGGGTGGGGTGGGGGAAGAAAAAGGGTGAAATAAATGGGCGTAACCCATTTAGCCCCCCAAAAAAGATATTGAATGTTAAAAAATTTATTAATAAATCCCAAGGCTAATAAATAAATAAATAGACCAGTTAAAAAGTTATTTCATAAAATAAAAGCACTAAATGTTAAATAATGATAAATTTTGATCATCGTAGAAAAATATAAATTTATTTTGACTCTAATATCTTATTAGTTATTTATTTCATCGATAACTTTTGTTAAAGTCAAAAAATGTCTTTCTAATTTTTTTATGAATAAATTTATTAATGTTATTAGCATAGATTTATTATAGGTTCTTTTTTATTATTTATTTATGAATTTGAATAAATTAATTTAAATATAATAATTAATAATGTATATATAAAAATATTCATTTAATATACAACGTATTCTAACGTGGCGGGATTCTCTTTTTTTGAGAAATGATGTGTTGGCGTGTTGTGTTATGTGTTGGCGTGTTGTGTTGTGTGTTGTATGTTCGTGTCGGTGCAACTTAGGGGTAGCCTAGGACCCTTGCCTGCTTAGCGAAGAGCTCTTTCTGCTTTTCTATTGATGGAGAATATGGATTACACCTAATCAATATATAGTTGATAAAAAAAGTTAAGTCCACTTTGGTCCCTAACTCTTGTCAAATATGCAATTGGGTTATCATATGTTTTTCTTGTTTATTATTAAAGTCTCCTTATTTACTTGATTCGTTCAATTAAAATTTCTACCTTGTTTGATTTATGCAATGAATTCTTCCATCACCTACCACGAACAATTCTGCCAATTTTGCGAATGTAAGATAAATTGATGTGATGAAAAATTGTCACGCCGCACCAACAAAGTACCCCTAAATTTTTTGTGTGCGCGTGAGAGAGAGAGAGAGAGAGAGAGGACCTAACCAAACAGTACTTTTGCATCAATTTTCTCCTTACATGAAAGTTCCATTATCTGCTAAATTTGACTCTACGTGGCTAACAAAATGAAACCGATACAGATGTTGTGACAAGAGTACGCTCCGTCTTCCTAATGGGTCATTTCGATGCGCGACAAGAGCAGTCGGCGGCGTACAACTACAGCTTGTCGAAGCCGTCTCCGAATTCTCTCATCAGACGCCTGGGCGCTGCCTGAGCTTTTGGTAGCTCCGTGCAGGAATGTAGCCGTGTCATACTTCATGCATGGACTGCATTTTTGGCAGAGATCAACGGGGCGGTGTGTTCCTGCTTTTGAGCACTCCAAGCTAGATGATCTAATCAGGCTTTTCGCAACCTCATGCTCGCATGACGAACTCGCTTTCCTCGCGTTCGATGTCGCCGCGAGACGTGCAGGAAACATAAGCTGCGCGGACCACTCATTTAAAGCATGAACTGGTAAGGAACTTTCCTGTACTAACTAAACACATCCGAATCTGTATAAATCAAGAGGCCATTCGAGCGGATAGGCTCCGATTTCTGTATCGCACTCGATTGGCCGACGATGGAGCTTCGTTTGATTTCGAGGAACCTCGGCCCAACCCTTTTCGTCGTGTGGATTCTGTGTGCACGTCCCGGCGCGTTTCCGGGCGATCACTTGTCTCTGAAGTCCGACCGGGCGAGCATAATGGAAGACAGATACGAGAGCTGGCTGGCAAGGTACAACCGGACGTACAAAAGCAGAGCCGAGCGAATGCTGCGGTTCCAGATTTATCAGGCCAACGTCTTGTACGTCGACTTCATCAACAGGCTACCGTTGCCGTTCAAGCTCACCGACAATGGATTCGCGGACATGACAAACGTCGAGTTCAAGGCAACCTACCTGGGTTTTCACAGGAGGACGAACCGGAGGACTGATATGGAGAGTAACGTCACCGACGAAACTGACCGAGACATGCCGGCGAGTTTCGACTGGAGGAAGGAAGGCGCCGTAACTCCGGTCAAGGATCAAGGCCAGTGCGGTATATAAGATTCAGCTCTTCATCTTCTTCTTCTTCTACTTCTTTTCCCCTCATTTCATCTTTCTTCTAAGTCAGCATGCTCACTCTGCACGTTTAGGAAGTTGTTGGGCTTTCTCGGCGGTGGCGGCCGTCGAAGGCCTCAACCAGATCAAGACGGGGAAGCTGGTGTCGCTATCGGAGCAGGAGCTCATGGACTGCGACGTCGGGAAGCACAACCAGGGCTGCAGCGGCGGAGAGATGGACACCGCGTTTTCCTTCATCCAACGCAACGGCGGCATCACTTCCGAGTCCGATTATCCCTACCGAGGACGGGACGGATCTTGCGACGCGGCCATGCTTAGGAGTCACGTGGCCACGATTAGCGGATACAGCGATGTGCCCGCCAACAATGAGCAGAGCCTGCAAGCCGCGGTGGCCCGGCAACCGATCTCCGTGGCCATCGACGCGGGCGGACTGGAATTCCAGCTATACTCTAGGGGGATTTTCACGGGCATATGCGGATACGACTTGAATCACGGGGTGGCCGCGGTCGGGTACGGATCCGAGGGCTCGAGAAATTATTGGATCGTGAAGAATTCGTGGGGGCGCGACTGGGGCGAGGACGGCTACGTGAGGATGCTGAAGGATACTCCAGATCGGCGGGGCGTGTGCGGGATCGCGATGGACGCGAGTTATCCCGTCAAGGGTTGAAAAGTAAACGTGCGGGGGATTGGTGGCTAGGAGTCCTACGTTCTTCTGCATAGACTTATATTCACGTGGTATTAGTGTCGAATTGAATTTTTCATTCGAGAAATGCTTATATGATAATCATTAATTATAAGTTATTATGGAGTCCGCTCCTTCAAGAAATTGTGGTTCACGATATACCATGACTAAAGTATTGAGAAAATTCGAATTGTATGAATCTCACCTTACAAACTTGTTAGATTTGGCAGTAACTCCCGTCCGGGGTAGTTACTTTACTTTTACACCGAGTGCCCAAAAACGACGGCGCATCTCAAAGCCCTGCATAAACCCTTGAATTCGATTAAAGATCGGATCGAGACGGAGCGGCGGTGTGCGAGGAAATCCAGCCATTTTTCTTACGACGCCGCCGCCGTAAGAAATGGCCGGTCCCCTGCTCCGATCGCTCTGCTCCGCCGCTAAGAAGTCCATCTCCTCCTCCCAACGCGTCAACCCCTTCTTCTGCCCGCGCGCCGCCCCCTTCTCCCGTGCCTTCTCCACCGCCGCCGCCGCCGCCGCCGCCGCCGCGTCGTCCGGCCCTTCGGTCGACCCCGGCCGGCTCCGGAACGTGGCGGTGATCGCCCATGTCGACCACGGCAAGACCACGCTCATGGACCGGCTGCTCCGCCAGTGCGGCGCCGAAATCCCCCACGAGCGCGCCATGGACTCCATCAGCCTCGAGCGGGAGCGCGGCATCACCATCGCGTCGAAGGTCAGTTTGTGCTTTGGTTCTGGTGGAGTTTTGGCGCATTGAGGTGTTCCCCTGAGCTTCACGAACGGGTGGTGTGAAGTGTTGATTGAATTACCATGCAGCCTAATTGCGTGGTTGAGTGTTGACGTGACCATTGTTTAGTGTTTTGGATTAAAGCGAAGGTGAAATGATCTTCTGTAGGTGGATGAGCAAGGTTTTGGTTTAATCGTGATTGTGCACACTGATTAGTGCGGTCGAGTTGATGCATTGCTGTGCAACTTTTAAAGCACCTGTTTCGTTTTTCATTTGACTTATTCTTTGATTCGTGAATTGTTGATAGATTAAAGTCCTAACCTTTTCCGTCGGGTAATAAAGTTTTATATTTTACTGCTGAGGCCATGCTGTTTATGTTTTAGATTACGTGTAAAATGAACATTTTCAACTTGGGGGTATCCACAGGTAACGTCCATCATATGGAAAGACAATGAGCTAAATATGGTTGACACACCAGGACATGCAGACTTTGGTGGCGAGGTATGATAATTGATACATCTGCTGGATAAAATTTGTTCTTGCTGATACATATAGTTTGTGATAGGTACATACATATACATTGATGAATAGTTGATGGACAGAATGGTAAGAGATTGATTCCATCTTATCTCATAAGCAAGTATTATACATTTAATACATCAAATGGGTCGTTAGCTTCTTTATTTGTCGGCCTTGGTTTCTGGTGCGCTGTGTTATCAATGTGCTTATTTGAATATCCTTGCTTGATTATAGGTTGAGCGAGTAGTCGGTATGGTTGAGGGGACAGTTTTATTGGTGGATGCTGGTGAAGGTCCGCTTGCACAGACGAAGTTTGTTCTGGCAAAAGCCTTAAAGTATGGTCTACGGCCTATCCTCCTCTTAAATAAAGTAGACAGGCCTTCTGGTATGGTTCTTCATCATTTTAAATGATTTCACTCGTGCATTAACTTAGTGAAACTTACATTCAGTTGTTTAATAATAGAAACTGCTTTAGTGGCGAAGGCATACTGTTCATTTTCGTTGACTTCTATTTCTGGCAAAGAAAGTCCATAGCTTAGGAGGCTTTTGGTTAGAAAGTGTCCTACTTCTTTTTCTCCATTCTAACCATCAGCCAAGAGGGATTCTATCAATTATGGGCATGTCTGTTTACACTCAATCGGAAGGAAAAACCCAAACTTTGGAATAATATTTAAGTGTCAAGCTATTGATCTATGTGTCAACATTTATATAAAGTGGAAGTTTCTGATATTTTGGATCGAGCTGAAGAGCTCAAGTTACAAGATTTTGATTAAGCAAAAAGTAAAATGTAAAAGTGAATTCCTACACGCCCTAAATTCTTATCTTTACAAGTATGAATGCCTTCTCCAATTTTCATTCAAATCTAAAGTCAAGCATGAATTTCTTCTCCAACTTTTCATTCAAATGTAAAGTCAAGTGTCATATCCCCAGCAATAAGAAGGTGGATACCCGCAGCTTTCTGGTCTATGTACTAGTGTAAAGGTGGTTGGCAGCTGTGGCAGCTCTTTTGCATGGGGAGTGCCTATCACCAATGGCTTTCCTTTTCTTTATAGATTGTCCATCTTCTGATCCGTTATTGAAAGTTTATAAGCGTGGCTATTCTGTTTCATGTATGTTTCCTGTCTTTAATTGGGGGTTGCGTTACTCTTGTTAATTTCTGCAGTTTCTGAGGAGAGATGTAATGAAGTAGAGAGCCTGGTATTTGATCTTTTTGCAAGTCTTGGCGCAACAGGTGTGTAGACATATGTTGTGAAGTTTATTTTGCAGCCCGTATATTTGTCTAAAGGAAAATTTTGTTCCATTAATCTTTTATTTAGAGGAACAGTTGGACTTTCCTGTCCTCTATGCTTCTGCAAAAGAGGGGTGGGCTTCTGCCACCTTCACAAAAGATCCTCCGGCTGGTGCCAGAGATATGTCACAGTTGCTGGATACTATTGTGGGGCATGTTCCTCCACCAAATGCTAGTCTTGATGCGCCCTTTCAGATGATGGTTAGTATAGAATGGTTTATGGGTTGGCCTTTCTCATTAATTTCATTGTGTTTTTCCTTCCATTTCTCATCCTCAAAACTGGATGATGAAGCAACATCTCGTTTAAGTCATTGTGGACACAATTTTGAAACTTCTTATCACTTTACAAATTGTTATTATTCTCTTATAACTTATGCTCTTGATCAGGTTTCCATGATGGAACGGGACTTTTACCTTGGGAGAATATTGACTGGTCGTGTAACTTCTGGAGTAGTTCGTGCAGGCGATAAAGTACATGGAATTCGTAGCACAGAGTCTGGGGTTCAGAAAATTGAAGAGGGAAAGGTTTGTTCCCTATTCCCTGAAAGAACCTTTCAAACCTACGGTTTACAGAATTGTGTGCCAGATAGGCATGTTTTTGCCATTGATTCTCTTGTTACCATGGAAAAAGAACTAATGTTGAGGTTTATTACCTGCAATGAGAATCCAGCATTTCAAAATCCTGTGGCAAGCAAAAGAAAGGAGAATTTCATTCTCTGTCTAGCCAAAAAAGGGATATTTTCTACTTTTCCTCTTTGCTTTAGGTGGTATCTACTTTCCTTATGGACTTTAGTTTATGATTGCTCGTGCCCTTACCAATGTCTCATATGGAAGGTGAAACTTTGAGACCATTGTCTATACTTGTCAGCGCTCAAGAAAATATCAATGTTGCAAATGAAATCAGGTCTATCCATGCTTTGGAGTCCTGTTTTGATATCTTGATTTCACTTGCCACCATGGAGTGAGCCAGAGGCTCCCATCTATAGGACCTAAGTTTGCTCTTCTTAATTTTAATACTGTCTAATGAATATGGCTTTGAATCCATACTTTGCTCAATATCTGTACTTTGATTGTGGACTTCCTACCTACATGCGTTGGCATTGAATATTGTGAGAATGTAGGTTCTAAAGCTCATGAAGAAGAAGGGTACGAGTATGGCTCTTATTGATACTGCTGGAGCAGGCGATATTATATCGATGGCTGGGCTAGCAAGCCCATCTATAGGCCATACAGTTGCTAACATGGAGGTGTGTGATCCTATAATTGTCAATTATCATATATGTGTGAATGTATTCTTATCTCAGGCAGCTTGGCCTCTCAGATTCTACTTTACAGGTTATCATCGTTGTTTGCCATGCCCTTTGGCAACATCTATTCACCTTGAGTGATTTATTTCTGTAGTTAGTGTTAATGCTTGCATTGGTTGTGGCCAATTGAGATTTCTCTTGAGTTAGCATATATGACACCATCATTTTCATAGTTGAGAAATTCTCTGTTGTAGCATTGTAAGTGATAATACTTCACCTATTACCATATGTAGATGCCTTTTATTCTGGTTTCTTTATCCAAAGCCTTTATGTAGTTTCCATTTTTGATAGACTTCAGTTGAAGCTATTGCGTATATGAGACTCATGTGTGCATCAGAAAGGTTGTCTAGGATAAGACTTGATGGAGTGAAACTGAGTAGGATAAAACATGGAAGTCAATATGTAAACTTAAATGACAGGTCTAACCCCTGCTTCTCCTATTATTGGGGGTTCATAATATTGTTAGATGAGTGGGTTTGTGACTTATATCCAGCTACTATGTGCTCATTTCTCATACTCAGTCTTCTGCATACATTAAAGGCGCTAATAAGGTTCTTGGATGATTCCAACAGATAATGTGGAAATTTTGTTTTAAAAAATAGTGAGGAGACCGTACATGATGAATGTGTTTATTACTCAGGTAGAATACATTAAGATTGAGAATGATGTCTAGATTTGTGTAATGAACAGAAATGAAGAGGGCATGGAACTTTTTTAAGTAGATGAAAGGGGGAAAATGCTATAAATCTCGAGAGGAAAGTAGAGAAATCAAATATAAGTAGACTTGCAAGAATAATTGAAAGACCGTTATGAAAGTTGCTAAACTATACTTAATTGTAAGGGTCTACTTTCTGAAATTGCATTTAGAATGTCCCATTCACCCTGAGCAATATATAAGAATTTACTAATATCCTCTTTGTGATAGAACAATTAGTTCTCATCGTGTTTATGAATGGATTATTCCCTCCATGTTGCTCTGGGTGGAGAAAAAACAGGAATAAAGCTCATCTTGTTGACAAATACTTGGTGGGAAATTTGATGGGCTGCTTCCTCTTTATAAACATAAACTGCAAATATCAGCGAACCAAAATTTTTTCATCAGTGGATTGACCTTTGCATGCACGAATTAGAAAAGGAAAGGTGATTGAAATAAAGTGTTTATCATCCATCAGAACTTCAGTAAACAGAATAGATGATACCAAGAGTTGAGAAAAGGATATAAAACTGACTTCGAATAGTTTAGAAGAGAAGAGAATTTGGAACTAAATAACGATGAGTGTAGGAATTGCATCCTATTTATTAGATCAATGGAGCTGTTTGTGTTTTCTGAACATTTGTGCTAGTTGGACATAAAATGAGGTAGTCAGGGATGCACTCTGACAATTCTGAGAAGATTCTCATGAAATCATGTCAAATATCAGTCGATAGTTGGTCCCTTTGAGATATGGGGTTCCGGTTCTTTTGCCAGTTAATTGATGATCTGTTAATATGTGTTAACTCACCGTTTGACTAGAGTCTACTGCAATGAAAATTATGCTGCGTAATCTTGAATTTTGTTGTCACCATTTCTGCATAAGCCAGCCGGATACATCACAAAATGCATTCTAGGAAGCATCTTTGATCCAACATAGGCTTGAGCATTAAGGTTATCTAATGTGAACTTGTGGAGTTGAGTATGAACTAATCTTCTTCTTCCTATCCAGGTAATGACTCCATTGCCTACTGTTGAGTTGGATCCTCCAACTATTTCTATGACTTTCGGTGTGAATGACTCTCCATTGGCAGGACGTGATGGTACACATGTAAGTTTTGAAGCTTCTTTCCATTGCTTTCACTAAATTTTGAGTGCGTGAGGATATGCTGCCATCTCATTGTGATTCTTACTTTGTAATATCTCATGTTACGAGTTCTAACATATTGTCATTAAAGGGTCAGCTCATATTCACCTAATAAAAATGTATGATTTGTGATGTTGAAGTTTTTAATTTATGGGGCTTAACATGAGCTGTGGATAATGGATTCTAGTACCTGGAGGTTGTAACATTGTGTTTGGGTGGAAAAATAAAATTGAACAGATATGAAAGAATTTGCTAATATGATGTGCATGATTTAGTATTTGGCATCTAAATTCCTGTATTTATCGTTGAAAAGAATGACTGGTAAGAATGACTGGTTCCTTTAAATCATCATTTTCTTCCCTTTGGTAGCCATTACTGCTGAGACATCCTTAAAGAAAAAAGTTCCAGTAATGAAGCTGTGTTCATTGTCCCAGTAATATGGCCTTAGTTTCCAGATCTAGAAAGTTAAATAACCATTTGGGTATTGGAACATAGTGGATAGCAGATATCCATGTATGGCTTGAATAGATCAACCCTAGTATCAGACATTGTTGTCATGCAGAGATTGCCACAACGTTAGGTACTATCTGGGGCGACTAGAGAAGTTGAACTGCTTTTTAGAAAATATGCTTTAATCTTGTTCTTTGTGTGAACTGTCATACATGTTTCTTTGTGAAGTGGAAGATAACACTGTAGATGGATATTTTTACCAATGAGGACTTTGTTGTCTCGTTTTCTTGTATATAGTTATATTAAGGGGATAACCTTTTCAGGACTATGTAAGTTTCGGGCCACATATTGAGTAACCAGATTCTACACCCTTCTCTCTTGCATTTTTGAATGTTAACTAGATGATTCTCCTTTTTTTAGTTGACTGGTGGAAAAATTGGTGACCGGCTTATGGCTGAAGCAGAGACAAATCTTGCAATAAATGTGCTTCCAGGGTTATCAGAGTCATTTGAAGTTCAAGGGCGGGGAGAACTTCAATTAGGTTTGTTCCCAATTCTTTTTCAATGATTTCTTTCATCCTCCAAGCTTTCAAATATTATTTTCAGATCACCCTAAGATATGTTTGGACATATGCAGCTGTGGATTATGATTCTTTGGCAAAACTAATTTGAGAGGTCCAGTTAATCTATATTTTTAATGTTTAGAGCAGGTATCTTGATAGAGAATATGAGGCGAGAAGGATTTGAATTATCTGTGTCACCACCAAAAGTCATGTGAGTTCCTTGTATACTTTGGCTTTGACGTGGAGGTGTGGATCACTCTCAAAGCTTTTTATCCCCTTTTAATCTTGGGCCCTTTACCCTAGTACAAAAAGATTTATTGTCCTTCATGAACTACTACATCCTAGTACTTCTCAGTGAATGTAAATGTGATGGCATACTACATTAAAACATGGATTTGATACTGCAACGTTCTGTCATATAATTGCATATGGAAGAGTCAACGGGTTTCATCAGTAAAAGCATTTTTCTATTCCTTTGAAGAGCTACAGCTACAGCTACAGCTAAAGCTAAAAGCTGCAAGTTGGAAAGGGGCCATGTTAGGACATTCTGTTTCCAAACTAAATGTGAAATAGAAACCAACAAAAAAACTTAATGAGAAATAAAACCTTACTTCCGGCCAAAATTGAAATAAAGGCTTAATAGTAACGTGTGGATATTGTTTGATGGAGGACATGATAAGAACATTCTTTTTGGACATGATAAGAACATTCTTTTTGTTGTTTTATTTTCTATGTAGTTAGATCACTTAAGAGTTTTTCTATTTCTTTTTTCTTCGTTCATTTTTCTACATATTCATTCTGGATATATTTATCCTGTAGCTTTAGTATTTTATATTACATCATTTTTTTTCCTTCCCAAAAAAAAGACTTGATTGGCATTAGCAAATATCTGTTCATGACAGGTATAAGACTGAGAATGGCCAGAAACTAGAGCCTATTGAAGAAGTGACCATTGAGGTAAATATATGGAACATGTCTTTACATTATTTTCACTCGAATTCTGAAATTATTTCTGTCTTTTAGGTTAATGAAGAACATGTTGGGTTAGTAATGGAAGCCTTGACTCATAGGCGAGCTGAGATTGTTGATATGGGTCCTGTTGCAGGAGATATTGGCCGAACTAGATTGTCTCTGACTTGTCCATCAAGGTTAGTTCATCTATTATCAATTCTTTTCTAGGAGTTCCCACTGGGATATTGCTGTTTTGTTGCAAATAATTGCTTATGCAGGATTTCTAGTGAGTAATAAAATCTTTTACTTTTATGTCCCTTCATTATATGTTTTTGACGAGAAAATGGTAATACATTTTATTATGGGATCTAAGAAGGTGCCAACACGTGTGCTAGTCTCATGACAAAAATTGTAGTGTTGGTCAATGCATTTATGTTTACTTTAAATCAAAAGTGTGGTACTGTAAAACATCCACGTCTAACGTGGAGTGCAGAAGTTGAATTTGATAAAGAAATAATTTTATAAATGTAACATATAGGAAAAATGAAAGAGAGCTTTTGCCAATTTTGTGTGATTGCAACTTTGACATGGAAATTAACCATGAGATCAAGCATTTCACAAGTTGAATTTTTTTGATTTCTACTCCAACATTTTTGGAGTTGGATGCATTTATATGGTTTAAATGGCCAAAGCTCTGAGCATAAGTTACTCTTGCTGAAGTCTTAGATCTACTTAAATGTGAATTTCACTGGAAGGCCCCTTTGATTTTTTTGGTTTTTCTGTAAATTTGCATTAGTTTTCATTTATATTTAGATAATGGGGGGTATATTTGACTGGATGATCTTCTGCAAATGAATTGCTCATGGAAATATTATTTTATTTCAATTGTTGCTTTGGTATACCATTCTTCAAGCATTGTTAAAGTATAAAGTGAGTGGCATATTTGATATGCACTTTGGTTAATCTCTTATTGTTTTTCAGGGGCCTGGTCGGGTACAGGAGTGTCTTCAGCAGTGATACAAGAGGAACTGGATTCATGCATCGTGCTTTCCTGAGTATGTTTTTAGTGCTAGGAGCTAGATATTCCCAAGGGATTGTTGTTTGACTTTTCTTATCCTCAATTGAAGCTAAATAAATGTTCCATGGTCGCTCTTGTGAGTTACTGGTGGCCATTATCCCGGCAAATATGCTCAGGTGAATTAGGCACCATCAACAATAAATCTAACAGATTAACTTCTGATAGGTTTTTGACACCTAAGTTGATTCATGCTTCCACACTTAGCCAGTGGATCAATGCATTCTCTCTGACTAATAAAAGAGCAGTGTATATACATATGTGCATCAGAAAGATAAAGAAGATATGGCACAGCGGACTTTCTCTAGTCATTATTCTGTTTTTCCACTGGTGGCTTCTAGACAGGCTTCATCAGGTGTGGAAATGGACCGTACTTGAAAGAAGTGTTGAAAATATTCGATCTTCTATTTGCCCCACTTCTGATTTTTCTCATGTTTCTTACTAAACATTGTTTTACAATGGGGCACTAAATTCAAATGTGATTCTGCTCAAAATGTGCACATTTTTTAATATGGTCACACCACTTTCTGTCTTACATCTGCATATTTGTATTTGATTAGATGGAATTTTATTTTCTGTTGGTTGTTGCTCTCTCTTGCTTTATATGTTTTTTATCTGAACACTGCAGCCTATGCAAAGCACCGAGGCCTTCTTGGGAATGTGAGGAAAGGAGTATTGGTAAGTCTTTGTGCCATGATTCTGATTCCATGAGGCAAACTTGTTTAATACTAATACTTAATTTAATAGGAAATCTCTTGGTTTAAATTGCTATTGACCAAAATTAAGAGTTATCATCCTCCCTTGATCCCATTGTGTTTCCCTAAGGTCTACTCTATTTGTAATTTCATTTTTGGTTTGTTAAAAGAGGTGAACACTGAAAATATAGGACTAGACAATGTGATTTGCATCTCATGCAATTTTATCATGCTTTTGACAGGACTAGACACCACCCGATGACTGATAATGTCTATTAGTAAGAACCTTCTTTCCCTTATGTAAATCACTTAAGAGTGAGAATCCACCCAAAGGACCTCATGAACACGAGCAGAGGCCGCTTTTTAAGAGGGGGCCCTTACTTTGTGCATGGCTTTTGAGGGAAAGTCTGGATTCCCCTTTGCTGAAATGTCTTCTACAACACCAAATAAATGGAACTGACTGGAGATAATGCTTTCCTCTTTTGAATCCCTATCTAAATATGCTACCGCATTCATACTTTTATCATTGGATATTTGTTCAGAGAGTAAATTAATTAAGGATGTGTTTAATTAGTAGATCTATTAAATGTATTATTCTTTGTTTCCTGGAGCATATTTAGCATTATGTATATGATGATATTCTTATTGCTTTGCCATGATACTCCGGCACTGTCAGTGTCCTTAATTAAAGTATGCATGCTTCTGCTGGACAGGTATCCATGGGCTATGGTACGATCACAGCTCATGCATTAATGAGTTTAGAGGCTCGTGGAACTCTCTTTGTGAGCCCGGGAATGGAGGTTGTCTCTCACGGCTGATTATACATGTTTATGCATTTTCTCTTGTGGAATAAATAAGTCTTGTTTGACTTCCATTTTTAGGAGCATATAATGTGTCTGCATTTTGTCTCTCATCATTCCTATAAATGACATATCCATCTAATTTTTCTTGTTGTCTTCGTTTGTCAAGTAACCTCAATCCTTGATGATTACAAACCTAAATGTGAGCATTGCTAACTCAGGAGAAGATCTGGACTAGCGTACTTCATTAAATAGTTGACTTGTCAATTGTAAGACCTACTCGGATTGCATGGAAGAAAATATTTAAGAAGAAAAATAGATGGATAAAAAAAAGATGTGAATCGGTATTTTAATAATGATTGACTTACACAGATTGCTTAGTCTCTTGCGGGCTTTTATTTTCCTCTACGTAAATTTTGCTGATTTACTTGTTGATTGGTATGCAGGCGTATGATGGGATGATCATTGGTGAACACTCACGGGATTCTGACCTTGATGTAAGATTTTTTTTGCTTTTGGAATAAGTACAACATGACTGCTTCGAAATTTGCTTATCTCGAAATGCTTTCCTTATTGCAGGTGAATCCAGTTAGGACTAAGGAACTAAGCAATATGCGGTCTGCTTGCAAGGATGAAAATGTCAAGTTGTCTCCTCCTCGCCTGGTATTTCTTCAGTAAAAAGAATTGACTATCATCTAATGCGATGAATGAAGTTCCAATTTGATTTAGCAGTAGAATGTGTTTTTCCTATACTGGTGAAAGGCCTGAAAGGCGTTGTCAACTTGTCTCTGCTTGTTATTTCCTTCAGTGCTGCTAGTTGTGCACTGAAGTTTGCTAATATTATGTGGTCGACCAATGTTAGGTTTAGCTATCCTGAAGGCATTGGCAGCTTGTCTTTGGCAGTAATTTCCTTCATTGCTGCTAGTTGTGTGCTGAAATTGCCAGATCCAATTGGCCAACCATGTCAAATTTGCCTATCGTGGATTATATTTGGATAGTAGAACCAAAATGGTTTTGATCTGGCAATTTCTCTACCGTGATTAATGATAATTGAGTTTTCTTTTGAACAGATGACTCTTGAAGAAGCCATAGGTTATGTTGCTTCAGACGAGCTTATTGAAGTAAGTTCATGCAATGTTCCATTATTATGTTTCATCGATATGCCAAATATCAGTTTCCCTTCTCTCTTGTGCCATCTGCCTCATGATGTGATAGCAGTTGTGTTGTTGGTCACCATCATTTTAGTTGGTGAATCGCTTGAGATGACTTTTTATTTTCTGTGCAGGTTACACCAAAGGTAATAAGATTAAGGAAGAAGTACCTGGAAGTTAACAAGCGAAAGAGCATGAGTAAGAGGCCGAAAGAGTGAATCATCACTGCTATATACAATTTTGCAACTTTTGAACCATTTGTTTGACAATGTACAATTATTTATTTGTCCACCCCAATAAGGGTCATGTATTACAGATCTCTATCTTTCCCGCAGAAACATCCATAGTAGTACTCTTTTCTCTGAAAGAGTGTTTTTGTAATCGAATTATGCAACCTGTGTAACTAGTATCTGTAAACGCATAAATTTCTTACTGGCATTTGGAGGAGATATGTGAAGCAGCCTTCTCACAGTTTCTTTTACAGAAATTGGTCTTTTTGCAGCGGACATCTTAATCTTCACTGTGTTCATTGTTTGCGGTTGCATCAAAAAAGCTTTTGGAAGCAGCAGCAAGTGTATAATGTAAAATTCGATAAAACTTGTTTAATTTGACCGTACTTTTGCTATTTCACTCATTGAGGAGAGATCATATTCATGGATGGGACTTGAATGGAAAGGAAAGGCGGGGGAGTATGATGATCATGTTCATGGATGCAACTTTGAGGATATCGTCTTTTTGATAAGTGAAAGAAGTGAGGGTGAGCCATCAGCATTGGCGACCTCCCCCCCCCTTTTTTTTTTATCAAATTTAAACAGTAATAATGACTCCAATTGAGCATTCTGACCACGGATGTGGAACTCTTGTAAGATGATATATGCAAGGACACCAGTAAGAACTCAGTAATCACCAGAACGTATAAACGTCCATAGAAATACACATCCTAGAATGACAAGTGCAAAAAGGAATTCTCAGAGTAATACTCAAATCTTACAGGTTTTTGTATGGACCAGAGGTGGCGCTGTCAGCCTAATTCTATTTTTCAAAAGGCAAAACCACCGAATGACCTTTGTTAAGAGTCATATACTTCAGCAACAGAAGGAACTGGGTATCAATATCCATGTAAGATATATACATGTACAGTGAATGATGGCATCAAGGATGTTTTGAGTCTCATCATATTATATTCAGCATCCAGAATTGGCCTTCTGATCAGTCTTCATCCCGCCCTTGACTGGATGTTTAGCATCGGGGGAAACATCGGCAGTGAGCCTTCGCATCTGCTTCTGGAGATCAACCACTGAGTCATTCATGCCCTTCCCCTTAGGACTCTTCTTTATGCTGACGAGCTTGAGCTCTAACTTGTATAATGCACAAGAGCCAGACGAGGTGACCTCATACTCAAACAAGTGCCATTCAAAAGACCCTGGAGGTTGGGGGTCCATGTAATAGGACCTCTTGTGTCCCCCAAGTTCTTTCATCAACTGCTTCCTTGATTCGTGCCAACCACGCCCACTATAATCAGACAATGACCTCTGCTTTCTGTTTCCACTTTCAAATGCCCTCCTCGGCTTATCAAAGAAGAGCCATTCCCGGATGTTTTCTCCCTCCAGAAGAGAGAGGTCAAATAGCTCTGCGAGGTTGGAAGTGGTTCAGATTGGGAGTGAATTACAATCAGCTCACCAGTTATTTGCATGATCAAACAACCCAAAATAGAGAGAGAGAGAGAGAGAGAGAGAGAGAGAGAGAGAGAGTATGACTTACTAGAGGCATTCCATGGCGATTTTTCAATGGCAGCCCCATGACATTCAGGAATTCCCACGTTTTTTCCCTGCATCTTTGCAATAAGAGAGGAAAGTAGTCTATCATCCTTCAAACCAATTCCTCCAGGGCGCAGTACAGGATTCATACCAGGGCTGCCTTCACTAAGGGCCAGATCAGCATGCATTGTACTGCAGTAATCTAGACAGCACTCAGAACCTTGAGCAGGCCTCTGACAATCCCAAAGAGCACATTTCGGGCCCAAAAATGCAGATGGTGGAGGATTGACGAGAGGCAAAATGTTAGCACCAAAATCATGTCCTATTTGTTTGTCATTGTTTGTCTCCCCATAATGCCCATGGTCATCATCTTGATGGAAATCAAAATGGAGATAATCCAACTGACCAGACAGATCTGAGTCATTAACAACTGTATTATGCATGCCTAAATCAATTCCACATTGATAGAATTCTTGGGAACCAAGTCCTTGCTGCTCAAAGTTCAGAAAATCAGTCTGAAAATAGACAAAGAAAAGCACAGTTGTAACAACAAAACTCAAGATAAACCATGTGCATACTGCACAGTAGCAGCTTCAAAATCGCATAAGCCACAATGAGAGAATCACTTAGAAGCAAAGGTATGAAAGCATTCAAGATTTAAAAATGCATAAATCTCATCAATGCCAGAACTCAACTTAGCAAGCATGACTCAGATATTTCAAGCTTCCAATGACTAAGACTTTTCAAGACTTAATTTGTGCATTCGCGTATGCTTGCGTGTGCCCATGTGGGCAAACTGTGCAACTCCAAATTTGGACCAGTTCTCAGGAATAGGTGTTGGGAAACCCATAAGTTGCTAATCACAATGAGCAGCTATTAGACTTTTACCGAAACTGGCAACCAGGATGAACATTGTCGGCACAACAATAATCTTTACAATGTTGGCAGCAGATCAACAAATATACTTTGAAGAATTCGCCTTTTCACAACCTAAAGAACATGTAGTGTGAAGCAGCATTCTCAAGTTATATACATCAGCAATTCAGATTAATCGGCATTTGGATTTTATCCTTTGAATACCAAGGCAACAATTTTCAGTTACTTCTTTCCCATATCCATTGCCATAAGAAAAGGCCATGTCTTGTATAATTATTAAGAGACAAGGAAAGGAAGCATTTCCAACCTAACTACCCGACATAACAAATTGAGAGAGAGAGAGAGAGAGAGAGAGAGAGAGAGAGAGAGAGAGAGAGAGAGAGACCTCCTGAGCTGTTTGGAAATTGGTTATTTGAAAGCCTTCAATGTCAGGTGCAGGCTTCAAACCTGCCAATTCAACCAATGTGCTGGTCGCATCATCTTGCTCATCACAAACCCGCAGCATACGCTGTATCTCCTCTGAGAATGATCCCAAGCTATCGACCTACACAAGAAAATTCAGAGGAAAAGAAGTTTATAAGCAGCCATTTTAACGTACGCATATTACAACCACAGGAAACTAGACCTCGAAATAATTTATTTTAACAATAGTATAAATGATTTTGCCATTGCCCCACTCCACTATATGGGAAATTGCTTGACAAGAGAGGGGCACATCCATAAAGATGACGAGAATAACAAAAATAAAAACAAAGCATGAGAGTACCAAATCAACCAATTCAATAAGTTGCAAAAGATATAAATGACAATAAATACGAACCGGTATAGGAGATGCTGGGGAAGATGCATTAATCTCAGCCTTCAAATCACTTAACAACCGGAGCAGTTGCTCCACCAAGACAGCAGAATTGCCGGTTCGACCCCCTTTCCAAGCCAATTGACAATTTGTCATAATTTCTTGAATGTCATCAATCAATTTCCTTGCCTTTTCTGACAACTGTGGCTGAGTTGTGGCCTCACATTTAATCTTAGTCTCACTATCCATCTCCTGAAATCACAAAAGTTAACCATAACAATCACAAAGACTGATATGACCAATGAGAAACATGAAAGAATTTCGACGTGAAAAGAAAGGGAATGACAAGCTTCTGTTCGCCTGTATCTGAAGTGCCTATAAAAAGGATGGACTGCGATGTGATAGAATTGATGAAAACTCCTTGTCTTGTTTTCTTTCACACCATAATGAAACTTCTTTTCGAGAAATACAAGTACATAAACACCAGAACAACAGAAAACTTAAACACCCCAAAAGTTCCAACACAAGCACATATACAATCAGAGCTGGATAAGCTTACGTAAAACAACTTCATTCAAAATATCGATGCGCTTCTGAGTGACAACTCATACTGCCAACAAGCGAAGCCAGTTCAGCTTGTTGACTTTGGCTAGAAACCCAGAACACTGTCTCGTTAAGTTCGATTGCGTTAATCATAACACAAAACGGGTATCCCAAAAAATGGCAAAAAGTTGCACGGCAGTCAACAGATGGAACTTCCAATCTCGACCATCGAAATCATAGTGGAAGTTAATCTGATGAGACGGGGTAAAAGGGAAAATCCAAATTCAGCATGTGCATTCTTGTTTACTTCGGGCAAGAGGGGGCTAAAACAAAACTTTGCGCAAGAAAAGCCATGCCCAGAAATCCTAGTACAAATCGACGACTTCCCCAACAAGTAATCAGTGGAATCAAACACCAAAAGATCGAAATTCACAGCATCTTTCATGTTCAATTGCGGAGAGACCAAAACCAGAGATAAGCTAAGATTCCGAACAAACAGCATTGAGGACGAAAAGGGTACGCGCGATAAGCCAAAACCACGACAAGCCCATCAGAACCGATCCGGACCTCCATGATCCAAGAAACAATCGAATGCCCAGATTAAGGGAACAAAAAGGCGATCAAGAAACAGCAAGAACATACAGCAAGAACATAGACGAAGGAAGAAGAGCGATCATTACCTAATCCAAGAAGGAGATCGACGCGCAGCGCGAGATTGACCCGCAGACACGGTCGTCTCTGCTACATGGAGGAGGAGGAGGAGGAGGAGGAGGAGTAGTTCACGACAGTCTGCGTGCTGGGAGATTCCTTAATCTTTGTCGGCGCTCTTTCGCTTTTCTTAAGAAAACACACCTTCAATGACCAGGAAATTCTCGCATTAAAGTTCGGAACGCGTGTTGGGTGATCTGCAACTTTGGATATCAAGTGAGGACCTATCATCACCGCTAGTTCAGAACTTATCAGGCCCAAGGAAAAAGCCCATGGGCTTTCTCCGGTTGATTACTATAGAGGAATGCTTGTGCCTTTCGGCCATCTTTACAAAAAGTTTTCTTTTTTTTTGGGCGATCCGTTGTCCTCGTGAGGCTAATCTTTGCGTGGATTGGATTGTAGAAGGCCATGGACTAGGGTCCCTCCCTCCTAATTGGCTTTCCAAGCCCCTCGACTCCTTGGGATTTACTTCATTTAGATGGTAAGCACCTTTTTTTTTTTGGGTCAATCCTAATCTACTTCTATTACTAAATCATCCTTACTCCAACTCCTCCTGAGAAGATGGAGATTCGAACCCCCTCATCTCTCCCTTCCATGTTGGAAGGGTGGCCACCATGGTGAGTGAAACCCCAGGTGGTTGATGGTAAGGGTTTATTTGACAATCACCTATTTTTTCTTCTATTTTTTAGTTCTTGTGTTGCCCGGAATAGAAAAAGAAGAAAAGTCCATTTATTAACGTTAAAAGCAGATAGAGAATAAATTTGGAACAAGAACAAGAAGTTAAAAAAAAAAAAATCTATTTCTTTGTTCATGGGAACATAAGTAGAAAAGATTATTTTTGAACATATATTGTTTTCCTATTTTTGCTAGTTAAATGAAAATCGATTTGTTTAGAACAAAAAAAAAAAAAAAAAGAAATTTGCGAAGAACTCAGATTTAGATTGCCTCTTTTTGGGTGTAAAGTAATGTCAATGCTTCCATTGCGATCAAATCTATCAAAATCACTTGAAAATCAAAGGTTAGGGAATTATGACAATTCTTTCCATTGTTCTTGGGCTCCCTTTGCAGAGATAATGCAATATTGTCACTGATATGCTGTGGAATGGGCGGTTATCATCATCATCATTGTTTTCCACGTATTTGCAACATAAATGTGAAATGGTCTAATTTTGATAATTCAAACTTCATAGCTATGTTGTCTAGCGATTGCGTGGGTAAAGCAAAATGCTCTAGATACTAAAATTAGCTCATTAAATTGATTTAAGGAGTTGATGCGGCAGATTTAATTGGATGCTTGAATGTGAAACGCATGTATCAGTTCACTACAAATTATCATCTAGACCCATATTATGAATTGGTCTTGCCTCTAACATTGTGAACATTCCATACAAATTGTTTGGTAAGTCCACACATTTCGAGACTTATGGCTAATAAAGTTCGGAATTGCCACACCGAAATTACACATTTGTATCTTTGTACTAAAATCAATTAAGGATAAGATGTAAAAGTTACAGGTTCGAAGCTAGAAAAGGATCACACTCCAATCGATTCAAACGACAGCCACTTGCTTCAACTGCTAAATATGCTTTATCTGAATGGGCGACTTAATCATGCCATTCTCGCATGCTCGTACATCGCTAAACCCTTACTGAAATATGTATTTTTATGAGTGTGGCTAGAGAAGCCTTATTTACTATTGATCTTTAACTTACCGCAAGCTATAAGAACTAGAGCATGAATTGGCAAGTATTGATAATTGATCATGAAGGATAGACCTCAATAAGAGATCGCAAGCCAAGTGCAGGGGTGATCTTGTAGTCCCCAAAGCCAGCAGCGACGAAGAGCTTAGCCCATTCTGCTTCATTCCTCTCCCTCCCCGACGCGAGGGTCATCATCAACATGTCATAGAAGAGCTGGGTTTCGACCGTCTCTTTGTCGCTCTTCGTGTTGTCCATCACCGTGTCAATTATAATTACCTTCTTTTTCTTGCCCTCGCCTTTGCCTAAGGCCTCCCTGCATCGCTTCAGTACCTTCACAGCGTCTTCATCGCTCCAATCATGGAGTATCCACTGCATATAACTTAAATCATTTATCAGTCTGTCATTTTGTCCATATATTGTTCACATGTGATTTCGTAGATTTCCTATGTAAGTTGAACGTTAGGACGGCTTGTGTTTGCAACGTATAAACTAATCCTTTGCATGAAAAATGTGGGGCTATTCTCGATAAGATTAGATTGAAGGAGGTGAAGTAGCTGAATCTTAATTTTTTGATTAACTTGTACCTTCAATATTATTGCATCTGCAGGTGGTATGGCCTCGAACATGTCCCCAGGAACACATCTCACGTTCTCGCTAACTTCTAAATTAGCCACCACATGCGGAAGATCAAATATTGTGCATTCCATATGCGGAAAGGAGTTCGCGATGGCCTTGGCCATCGTCCCAGTTCCTCCGCCTACATCGACCAACGAGGTTATTCCCTCGAACACCCCTTTGTGCTCGTTAACCACCATGCTAGCCACCAATCGAGCATCGCTAGCCATGCCATCGTTGAATAAGCGATTAAGCCCCTGTTCTTGACCAGCATACCTCCAAAACGACATCCCTTGCACCATTTCGAATGGCGTTGGGTTGACGCGGTTGTGGAACCACGCGCTCAAGCCATGCCATGGGTTGATCACAATAGGGTCAAGCATGGACAGTGCGAACGGCGCAACATTGGAGGGATTGTCCGTAAGGAGGAGCTTGGACACATGATTGAGTACGTAGGCGCCTCGACCGTCCGGCGCGAGCTTCTTCTGTTCGAAGAATCCGGAGTGGACGAGGATGCGCATGAGGCGGTCGACGCAATGAGCTCTGGAGGGGTGAATTTGAAGTGCAGAGACTAAGGCATCGAGGGTCATAGGTTGGCCATGGTGGTGGATGGTGTCGGGAATGCCTAACTGAATGGCACATTTCAAGCACATGGAATTGATGAAATTGAAGATGTGGTTCCATATGTGAGCTTGAGCCAGTAGCTGCTGGCTTCCCATCTCTCCATTCTCCATTCTCAACTCTATAGTGCAATTTCTTGCTTATGAACTTCGAGAATATAAGAACGGTGCATATTTATAATGGTTTGGAAAGTGGGTATGAAGCATCCTATTCGGCATACCTTACGTCGGCCAAATAATTGTGGTGTGGTCACATGATACACGTTGATATAGATGGTCCCCATAACATTAAAATCGCTAAGGTTCATTTGATTTTCCCTCGCTTTTATACCTTGTATATTTGTGGTTGAGAGAGTTATATTTATCAAAGGGAAATGTCATGTTTACCTCTAATGGCCAAACCTATGAAAACATTGCGGTCATTCGGAAGGGAGATTTAGAATGTTGAATTATTAAATCGAGAACAAAACTAAACTGAGATCTGGCCCATCTATTAAATCGAGAACGAAATAATTTTGAATATTTTTTAGTCGAGACCAAAAGTATTGATTGGAAGAATATAATATGAGAAACAAATTAGTAAATTGAAATTTATAATTTTTCTTTAATTACCGTTGAATATGTGTCATCGGAGCTCTCGTTAATAAAACTCACTTCATTACGAACAATTTCGTGTCTTGGTTATGCTCATGAATGAATAAGACGAAAGGTTATGCGGACTGATTCCTCGGTTCTATGGAGAAAGCAATAAAGAATCCTACGGACATAACCTAGGTTGCACCGATACGGACACGCAATACGCGACACGACACGACACGACACGCCGACACGTCATTTCTCAAAAGTAGAGAATTTTGACACGTTCCGACACGTTATATATTAAATAAATATTTTAATATATAAATGCATAAATAACTAAATAATAATAATAAAAAAGAGCCTAATTTTTTTTTTGATGACCCAGAAACCCCGTAAGCCGACGGTCGGCGGGTAAACCCTGGGGCAACGCTAACATAGGACCCATTAGCCCGACGTCACAATCCTAAAATTAATCTATACTAAAAACATTAATCCTACATTTGTTAATATTATTCATTGTTTTAATTTGACAAATTCAAGTACATTTCATTGTAATAATTTATAAAACTTGGAAGAAAAAACAAGTAATCCACGTTCCACTATTAAATTTAAAATTTAACAATAAGAAAAAAATAGACATTCCATCATCAAATATAACAAAAAGTCATTTATTCATATCATCCACTTCTTTTGAAAAAAAAAAAAAAAAAGACTCAATCTCCGGCTTATCAAGTGAAAAATTTACAACTTCAAGCACCCCAATATCTTCAAACAAGTATTGAAAATTTGTTTTAGCTTTTATTATTATTATTTTTATTTTTTCATATATTTATATTTATACCCTAGAAGTTTTGCAAATTTATAAAAATAACCCTGTGCGTGTCGGAATTTCCGACTCGTGTGTTGAAGACAGTTGATCGTATGTCGGATTTTTTGACACCCGTTGACCGCGTGTCGGACACGACATGAAGGGTCCTTAAAAATGTCCGTGCAACCTAGGACATAACCACGTTCGAATGCATCTGGACATGAATATTAAATTTGGACTTTTCGGCGCCCGCCTTTTTCTCATTCCGACTCTGTTCCTTTGTCGTGCATTCGCGTATTCATATCACAAGCAGGTCCACCAGGTCACTTTCTGGGTTTAAATCGGGGGAGGGCAGGGGAGGTGGAAACGAGACGGGAACCAACGAAATGCAATTCAACTTTGATTTTACGAAAAGAAAGGTACGAAAAAGCCAGAGCTTCATTGGACTGATTAAAGTATCTTTTGACTAGACTCGGTGTTTATCGATTGACCAATCACTCATTGCCGACAGCTGTGCGTGCCACCAACTTTTTCATAATTCCGATCATAACCTTATCCTTCGTAAAAAAGATAAGCTTCGATTGCCAGAATACCTAGCTTAAAAGTTCAATTGGACGTTCATTAACAAAGGAATTCTATACAATCGGACAATTGAAAAGTTTCAGTCCGTGACTCATGCCCGTTAGCAGAACTGCAGCAGGACCACGCGGGTATTGGTCGGTAGTCTTTTCTGTGTAGAAAGAGGAGGCATGTCGAGTCATAGCCGACATTGATGGATCCCGAATTCTCAATCAAAGCATCTGCGTAGGAGCTTAGTCATTAGCACTAGGCGCATGTGGTAATCCAGCATCGAAGGCCGACGAGAATCGGGGGAGATCACAGCAGGAGCACGTGAAACTTTTTAAATTGTTGACTAGAAAAAAATTAAAAAAATTATACAATCTTTAGTTAAATTTGTATTTGCTTTACTTAATAGTAGAATGTATCAATACTAAAATATTCAATTAAACTTACAATCGCTTAATCTAAAGAGTACTATAGTTTCAACAACAAAAATATCATATTCATATCTTGTACTTGCTTAATCAAAACTACAAAGTAAAATTGACAAAAGAAATTTAATATTCATATATCTTAATGGACTTTAATTAGATCTAGCGGTGGACGTATAAATAATCATACCTTAATTTTCAATAATCATTTTTTGATATGTTGTCTTATTTTAATACCTCCCAAAATTTTAAACTAATACATCGTGACAAATTCACAATTCGTTAGCTTTCATTAAATTTTATAGTCAAATTATTAAGTTGGATGACATATAGTAGTTAATAGGTGTACCGATTTAGGATTTCACCCTTCGTTTGCCACATGTATATTAGTTTGTAATTTTTTGTGATATTAATCTAATTTAACGGAAAGTAACAAAGGGTAAAATTAGGTTGGAGATTTTTTTACCAATTTGAGATTTTTTATGATAAAAAAAATTAGGTTGGAGTAAATTTTATAAGTGTACTAGTTTAAGATTTTTCGTGATATTAATCATATACTTTATTTGTTTTTAAAACTAGAATTTATACTATTCTCTGGTTGCTAAATAGAGAATAAACTTTATAATTAGAACCGCTCAGAATTGATCGGTTTAATCTCATTCTTTTGCTCACCCCTAATTACATTTCATTGTCTTGGAAAGCTATGCTATAAAGAACTTGCTTTTATGTGTTATGAGATATAATGTGGTCCGGTAGTGTGAAATTATTGACAAAAGTTTCGTAAAACGCTTCATTTCGTGTCGTGTCGCCTAAGCTAAGAAGACTTGGAGGTTTGCCTAGAGTCAAGCCCCCGCAATATCCGCGTAACGCCACATTATCCATGTGACGCACGTGTCCCTCCGTCAGCAACGCTGATGCAAAGAACTAGCTTTGTATAGTCCTTTTAGTTGTTGCCCCACATTTGATTTTCTTAGCTGTTGCCCCACATTTGATTGAAGTAGAGGCCAAACTCTTTCCTGTGCAAACGCACGCGTCTCAACGGTGCTGTCTATTGTCAAATGACTAGGACAGAAATCCAACATGGACCGCGTGATTGTGAGGCAATAATTAGGGCCCGCATAAAATCATTATGCTTATTTTATTTTATTTTATTTTATTTGAAAGAATAGATTTGGAATAAAAAGTCATTTGATAACGTAATTTTATTTTTCTATTTCTGAAATAATTTTTAGTTTAGAAATAGGTTTGGAATAAAAATTAGAAGTGAAAATTTTTACTTTTTTTGAAATAAATATAAGAAATAAAAAATTTTCTTATCACTCGTCCCGATTACTAGCCACCTACTCGCCCACCGCCCGCCGACCACTTCTTGCTGTCATTTCAGAGGAAAAGTTTTGTATCGTTATTAAATGAATTTTATTTTGGGAGTAGAATTTTTATGTCGTTGTTAAATGTATATTTTGGCACAAAAGCTCGTCCAAAGAATAAAAATAGAAAAATCAATTTCTAGTTGGAAATTGATTTTTGAAACAAGCTTGAACGGTTATCGTTTGTGCCCTCATTAGCTAGATAAATCCATTGAGTATATTATGCTTCTTATGAAGGACCCACGGGGGCCTCAAGGACTCTTATTTACTAATAATGGAAATTTCATTGTTTTTAATACACTGATCATGATCGTCTCGGGTTATGCATATCCACTGTTTTTTAGAAGCAAATTATTTCTTGATTAGTATATCTAACAAATGTGCAGATAGCCTTGTAAATACTTAATTAGACCCGAACCATTTTTTTTTCCCTTAGGGTGAATTGAGAATGCAAAACCCAAAATTTGTTCACCTCTCTACTGGCACTGTGTAACTGGCTGTTACTTCCGAAAGGGGTCGCATGGACCCTCCGTTAAATAAATTACCCTTCTTCTATGTTTCTTTTTCCGCAAAAACGGTGGCGTTGAAACCTCTTTGCTTCCAACGACAATAATTCTACGGACTGATCCGCGACCGTCAGAGAGATCCAGTGGTCAGAAATTGAAGGAAAGAGGACCGTTGTAAGTGAAAAGCATCGTCCGGTTTCAACAGTGAAAGAGAGTAAACTTAGATACAATATCTAGTTTTCCACAATACATAACACAGAGTTGAAATGCTTGACAGAAAAAAGGGTCGGTTGTATCCTGATAACTTGAGATTGAGATTGAAACTTCAATCCTCTTTATAAAGAGTTGTCGCATAAGGGTCCCTACTATAAAATGCCTCGTAATGTTTTTGGAAAGCAGTATATCTCGGGGGCTGTTCACGATACGCCTTCCTCACAGTTTGCAATAGAATATTTGCATATTCGTACTAAAGATGCATTGAGGATGAAATACATGTAAAGTGTAAAAGTTAGAGAACAAGAAACTACAAGAGGATGGATATATGCTACTCTCCAAAGGAAGTTGACTTTCATGAGCTAGGTTCTACTACCGAGAGATTATTTGGAACTTGTTAAACAGCCTTCCCAAGCACGAGTCATAGATGCGAGACGAGATATTCAATTCTTAGAGTGTCGATTGGACCTATTACGAGGATGATCAATGCAGAATTGTGTGAAAGTGCTAGTACGAATACCTACAGGGGGTGAATAGGTGTTTAAAAGAAACCTTGGCAAATATATGCGGAATAAGATAAGTTGCGAGCAAAGTCTGAAGAACAACAAATTTTGAACGAGTTCAGACTTTAGCAGTTAAATAGAACTACGAATAAAATAAAGGAGTTCAAGGAAGATAATAAGAACACCGAATTTATAGTGGTTCGGCTTAGATTAAGCATACGTCTACTCTCTCACGCTAACAGTCTTCTGGCTGGATTCCACTATGCGATCAACAAGAGATTATAACTTTAAGTGCAAACACTCAGTGGTAGATCACACTATCACACCAAGTCACTCTTTTGGTATTTCTCTCACGATCACAAATGTTTAAGCTCACCAAAGATAAGTGTATGATCAAAGGTCGCTCAGACTTTGGAATTATAAATTGTACGCTCCATCTCTTATTTGCTCATTGGTCCTTGATCTCCTTAAATACTCCCCCACTTCCAAACTAGCCGTTGGACAGTATCTAAAGGATCCTCTTTCAATTTATTCATTGGATAGATCTGTATCTAGAAGATTTAGTAGCCGTTGAGTGACAAAAGTAGAATCTCAAATTGATTTTGATCGCCTATACAAACAGAATCTTGGTTTCCATAAGTAGAGCTTCTTCGTATAGAAAGTTTTTGTCTTCAAGATCCAATTGTCAATAAATTAGATTGAGTCAATCAAATCTATCTTGATGTAAAATCCAAACCAGATCACTAGCCCTTATATGCTTGGGGCTTGTGTTATGTTCTGTCAAGTTATTTCGTTCTGAACTTGTGTCTCATTCTGGATGTAAAATCTGAGAATGTTCTGTCAAAAGTAAAGTCTGAGTATCTTCCGTCTGAAGTAGAGTCTGAGTATCTTCAGTCTAAAGTAGAGTCTGAGTGTCTTCAGTCTGAAATAGACTTTACAATTTGAACATAAGTCTGAACATATTCTGCTTCTGAACATATTTATCCTTAAGGTCTGGACACAGTCTGAATAAGTTCGGCTTTAGCATAGAGTTTGTCTTCTGGTTTTTCCAAGTATAGACTTTGATAATATCCTTTACATGTTCTATCATTTGCATAGTCTATTACTCAACCATTAAATACGTTAGCAGCCTTTGATTTATTTTGTCATCTTCAAAATATTATAAGGGATTTCCTTAACATTGTGAAGTTGCCCTTTGCTTAAAGAGGTGCTTACTTGTTTAGCAATAATTTTTTTTTTTTGTTAGTCCTATTCTTACTCTCAACTCACCCTCATATTTTTACCTTGTCCCTTTGCAGGAAGTGAGAGTTGAAACCCACATTTGAAGCTATTTCACCAGTTTCCTTGTCCCTTTGCAGGAAGTGAGAGTCAAAACCCACGTTTGAAGCTATTTCACCAGTTTTGATTATAGCAACAAATCTTTCACCAAACGTTGCGTTTTGATTTTATTTTAGGAGATTTATATTCTATATTGAGCCTAGACAAAGAATGTCAAATGCAAAGGTAGATTTTATTCTCAACTTATATATACAACCGACATAGGCCGTCATCTTCATGTTGCAGTTAGGAGATAACAGAATTCCAAGTCCCAGACATCCTTTCAAATACTTCACAACCTTCAGTGCTGCGTCCATATGTGATTGCTTTGGGTTGTGCATAATCTGACTGAGTATCTGTACTGCATAACATATATCAGGTCTAGTCATGGTGAGATAAATCAATTTTCCAACGAGTCGTTGATAACTTGATGGATCCTTGAGTAATGGATCATTATTTGGAGAAGGAGAGCTCGCATTATATTCATATGTTGTCAATTTAACATTCTGCTCAATAGGTATAGTAGCTGACTTGCATCCGGATAATCCCACATCTGATATGATTTCCAAGACAAATTTTTGCTGACTGAGACAAATTCCCTCATTTGATCGAGCTATTTCAATACTAAGAAAATATTTGGAAGGTCTCAAATCCTTAATATAAAAGGCCAAGTGCAAATATTCCTTGAACTTCCGAATTGCGACATCATCATTTCCCATAATAAGTATATCATCGACATAAATCAATAAGTAGATCGGTGAAGTACCTTTGGTCCATGTGAACTATGCATACTCATATTTGGAATGTACAAAACTTGCATTTGTGAGTGCCGCAGTAAACTTTGCATACCATTGTTGAGAAGCCTGTTTGAGTCCATAACGGGATTTGCGGAGACGACATACTCGAGACTCCCCCTGTCTACGTAATCCCGGTAGAAGTTCCATGTAAATTTCTTCATCTAGGTCTCCATGAAGAAAGTCATTGTTCTCATCCATTTGGATTAAGTTCCAATTACGCATTGCAACAATAGATAGAAAAGAATGACTAGTCACTTCTTTAGCAATAGGAGAGAAGGCTTCATGGTAATCAAAACCTTCACGTTGTGCAAATCCTTTAGCGACGAGTCGAGCTTTGTACCGCTCAATTGAACCACTTGCCTTATATTTTATTTTATAGACCCATTTGCAGCCAATGGGTTTTTTGTGAGAAGGCAGGGGAACAACATCCCAAGTGTCATTTGCCATAAGAGCAGCTAATTCTTCCTTCATAGCCTTTTGCCATCGAATATCACGCGCCACTTCCTCATAGGAAGATGGTTCCTATTTTTCAGATTTTCTATTGATGTAGCACATGTGCTCCGGCGATAATTTACTGAAGGAAACATAAGAGGACACTGGATATTACGTACCTAGTGTTTCCAAGGTTGAACAAATATAGTCTTTTGTCCATGTTAGAGGTCGTACCTCTCATCTCAAACGCCTGGGCACTAGAACCGGTGTTTGTTCAGCAATTGGTGATGAGAAGGACCCATTATCATTTTGTTGAGGTGATGAAATGGTTGATCTATTCATCATAGGGGAATAATCCGAAGATCCAGCAGAGAAATCAGGAGATTTGACGGGGGCCGCTATAGGGCATGATCTAGAGCACGACTAATCCGGTGCAACCCAAAAATACTGTGGCGTCATAGATATATCCTCCATTGATAAGAATTGTCGATGATTCGATATTGATATTGTCGGCTCATGTGTAGACGCCACCTCCTGGAAAGGGAATACATCTTTATGGAAAACAACATCTCGACTAACAAAGAAGCGACCTGTAGACATCTCTATAACTTGATAACCCTTCTGCAAAGCTGGATATCCCATAAAGATGCATTGAAGAGCACATCGATCCATTTTATATTGACATCTCATATTTGTCACATAGCAAAGACATCCAAATACCCGAAGATGATCAATCATCGATTCCTTGCCAAAAAGCATTTCAAAAGGGGTGTGTCCTTCTAAAATTCTAGTTGGCATGCAATTAATTAAATAGGCTGCCGTGACCACACAATCTCCCCAAAAACATTCATGAATGGAAGCTTGATATTTTAGTGCTTGGGCAACTTCTAAAAGATGTCGATGTTTACGTTCGACAACACCATTTTGTTGGGGAGTGTAGGCACAAGAACTCTCATGGAGTATTCCTTGAGAGGATAGAAAAGATTGACATTCATGAGAGAAAAATTTAGTGCCATTATCTATTCGAATCCGTTGAACATTTTTATTGAATTGATTTTTGATCATGGACAAGAATTTTGACAAATGTGAAAAAGTCTGACTCTTGGATTGCATGAGAAATATCCAAGTAGCACGAGAATAATCATAAACTATGGTGAGAAAAAACCAGGATCCATCATGGTGTGGTCGGTAAGGACCCCAAATGTCCATATGAATTAACAAGAAAGCATTGGTGGCACGAGATATGCTATATAGAAATGGTGCTCGTGTTTGTTTTGCCAAAGGGCATATCTTACAATCAAGACAAGGAAAATGAGCACTATGACTCAGATGCTAATGAGAAAGGGAATTTTATTTCTAGTGATAGCATTACAAGATATGGATAAATCAAAATTTCTAGGAAAGTTGACCCTGTTAGGGAAATCCCTTATAATGTTTTGAAGATGACAAAATAAATCAAAAGTTACTAACGTGTTTAATAGTTAAGTGATAGACTATGCAGATGATAGAGCATGTAAATGATATTGTCAAAGTTTGAAGACTGCTAGAAGACTGAACGTAACACATGTCCAAAGTCTATTCTAAAGATTTCCAGACTTTTCCGTCAAAGTCCGACTACTACTAGACTTTAGTGTCAAAGTCTGTTCTACATCAGAAGTTTGTCCACTTTGACAAATTCCAGACTGAATGTGAATGAAGAATCATAAGACAGACTTTATGCTAAAGCTGAACTTATTTAGACTATATCTAGACCTTAAAGCTAAATCTGTTCAGAAGCAGATTATGTTCAGACTTACGTCCAGATTGTAAAGTCTATTGTACGCAGACTCTACTTCAGTCTAAACACCCTCAGACTTTACATCCAGAATGAGACACAAGTTCAGAACTTAGCAGATTCAGAATGAAACAACTTGATAGAACATAACACAAGCCCAAAATATATAATGGCTAGTGATTTGGTTTGGATTCTACATCAGGATAGATTTGATTGACTCAATCTAATTGATTGACAATTGGATCTTGAAGACAATAACTTTCTATACAGAGAAGCTCTACTTATGGAAATCAATATTCTGTTTGTATGGGCGATCAGAATCAATTTGGGATTCTACTTTTGTCATTCAACAACTACCAAATCTTCTAGATACTGATATGTCCAATGGGTAGATTGAAAGACGATATTCGAGATACTGTCCAACGGCTAGTTTGGAAGTGGAGGAGTATTTAAAGAGATTAAGGATCGATGAGCAAATATGAGACGGAGTGTAAAATTTATAATTCCAAAGTTTGATCAAATTTCGATCATACACTTGTCTCTTGTGAGCTTAAACGTTTGTGATCATGATAGAAATACCAAAAGAGTGACTTAGTGAGATAGTGTAATATATTATTAAGTGTTTGCACTCAAAGTTGTATTTTCTTGTTGATTGCATAGTGGAATTCGGCCAGAAGATTGTTAATGTGGGAGAGTGGATGTAGGCTTGATCTAAGCCGAACCACTATAAACTCTGTGTTCTTATTTTCTTCCCTAAACTTCTTTATTTTGTTCGTAGTTCTATTTAACTGCTAAAGTTTGAACTCGCTCAAAGTCTGTTGTTATTCAGACTCAGTTTCAAAAGAAAGATATTTCTACTGTTCTTTTGCGAAAATTTTTCTTCACACCTATTCACCCCCTCTAGGTGTTCATACTAGCATTGTCAATTGGTATTAGAGCCAAGTGCTCGATTTATAAAAGTGTTTTTTATTTTTATTTTTGAGCTAAAGATATTCTATGGCTAGTATCTTGGCACTAGGACTTATGGAAGGGCAAAGCAACACTAGGCCACCATATTTTGATGGAAATGAATACAATGTGTGAAAGAACAAAATAAAAACATTCCTAAGATTCAGAGATCCTTGCAATGGGATGTTGTGGAAAAATGAATCAATCCCACTACTGCTTCTACATCAATTAAAAATGGCAAAGACAAAGAAACCAAACCCCTTGCTCCTATGTCTCGAATGGAGATGTCCAAAAGAGAAGCTCTTGATACAAAAGCCATTTATTCTTTATATTGCGCTTTGTCTCCTGCTAAATATAACAGAATCTCTTCATGTGAAACAATAAAAGAAGTTTGGGATAGACTTCATATGACTTATGAAGGGACTGATCGTGTAAAAGAGACAAAAGTAAATTTCCTGCTCGGCAAATATGAATCATTCAAGATGAAGCAAGGAGAGTCGATTGGAGATATGTTTAGCCATTTTACAAAAATTGTAAATGGTTTAGTATATTAAGGTCAGCTAATTTATTCCCCAATGAAAGTCAACAAACTTTTGCGAGGTCTCTCAAAAGATTGGAACCATGTTAAGATCTCAATTCGGGAGACTCAAAGGATCATGCCTCTTTCGGTTGATGAATTGATTGGCACTCTTCAATCCTACGAAGTGGAACAAATTGTTGATGAAGATCCCGAAGGTAAGAAGTCCATCGCTTTAATATCTAACGCTAATTATGATGATACAGACTCATAAAATGACATGGATGGCGATGAACTTGCTTTTATGATCAATAAATTCAAAAAGCTGAGTAGAAAATGAAGGAAATTCAGTGGAAGAAAACAATACAACCAGAATGGGCAAAAAAGAACCATGAAAGAAGATGACAAGCAATGAAATATATGCTTGATAGCACATTCAGACTCAGACTTAAATTCAGAATCAGAATCAGAATCAGACTCAGAATCAAAGTCTGACTCAAAATCAAAGTTTGACTCGGACACAGACTCAGAATCCAATGAGGAAATCGAGGTAAGCCCTTCAAAAATTCCTCTCAAAGTTTCAAAGTATATAAATGAGCTTTGCTTAAATCTCAAATCTTCTCTTAAAAGGATCTCCAAACTAAAAAAAAAAGGAGAATTCATGGCTTAGGCAACAGGATCTTTCTCGAAAATAAAAGTTTGAAGTTTTGCAAAAAGATTTTCTACAAACAAAAGAAAGTCGAGATTTACTTGTCAAAGAAAATGATTCTTTAAAAAATGAATTTTCAAATATTTCGACAAAATTTTCAAATGGTTCAAAAACATTAGAGCATATCATTTCCATACAAGTACCTTACTATAATAAGTCGGGACTTAGTTTCAAAAAGGAAAGTGATTCTTTGATAGATTTTCCTAAAACCAAGGAGAGACTTAGACAAAAACCTCCTAGACTTGCATACAAGAAGCATTTTGAAAGGATTTTTACAAAACCTGTTGGTCGAAATGCTCTCAAGTGTTCAAATTGTGGTGACTCGAAACACTTTGAGAAAGAATGTCCTAAAGTTTGGAGACCTGTTAAGAAAGATTGGGTAAAAGAAACATACTCTACTAACTCTCATGGACCCAAGAAAATGTGAGTTGTTTTTGTAGGAAATAAAATAAAAGAATGAAGAGAATTTGGTAAGGTATGTATTTTTTTTTTTTTTTTTTTGTTTGAGTACACAATTTAAAATTTCTCATTATACTTGATATTCGATATATCCTCGGTTGATTCGGATTTTATAATAATCATATTTTGTTTTATTGAAAAAAGAATCATATGATTTGTTTTTGTGATTCGTGAGTTGAGATTTAATACGTGTGATTATTTTTGAAATCTTGCTAAGAGACAATTGAGTATATTTGGTTTAATTTTATGCTTTCAGATTTTGTCATATTTGTTGGAGAAAACTTTCTCATTGTTTTGAAGTTGACAAAACGTTTCTATCAGTCTAGTCTGAAGACTTGCATACTTTTTTGTCAAAGTCTGAAGACCTTTAGACTCAAGATTTAAAGTATACCCTCACTGATAGTTTCTAGACCGATGAAGAGAAGACTTATCCAGATGCGAGCTTATCTTGAAGGATTCGGTTTGTACGGTTTAAAGAAGATCTTACGGCTGGAGATAGCACTTTGTGATCAATTATTCTTATTAGAATCAATTCGGATAATCAAAATCTTTTGAAAAGTGAAGTATATTTGGAAAGTTCTACTTATGGAAACCTAGACCCTGATTGTATGGCGAGCAGAATTGGTGAGCTATCATCACATTCCTTAAATGGCTCGAGATCTCCTTAATTGATTCTGTCCACGGGTAGATTGGAATAACTCATTTGGAAAGTGCCAACGGTTATAGAGGCATGAAGGAGTATATAAGGAAAACGCTCAAGTTGTTCGAGAGAGTGCGTGAAAGAAAAATTCCAAAGTCTGAAACCCCTAGTTCTTTGCTATTTCAATCGCTGAGCTTAAGTTGTACTCAAAAGAGAGATTAAATACTTATGAGACCTTGAGGAAGTGTAGTAGAGTTTCTATACTATGGAATTAAGGACGTGAGACTGTAAAAATCTCTTTTGGTTCATAGTGAAATCTAGCCAGTGGGTTGTTAGTGCGGGAGAGTGGACGTAGGCTTGGTCTAAGCTGAACCACTATGAACCTTGTGTTTTAATTCTCTTTTCCTATACTCCTTACTTTAATTTGTAGCTTTATCTAATTGCTTATGGTTTTTTTTACATATTCAATTTGTTATTCTTGAAAGATGAGTTAACTTGTTAAAAGTCTAGCGTAAATTTTCTAGAACACCTATTCACCCCCCTCTAGGTGTCCTTATTAGCCCTATCAATTGGTATTAGAGCATGTGTGCTCATTTAATTGAAGTGTTATTATTTCTGAGTTAAAGATCTATGGCCAATATGTTGGCCAGGTTTGGTTGAAGGCCAAAGCAACACCAGACCTCCTTACTTTGATGGAAATGAATATAGCGTATGGAAAAACAAGATGAAGGCATTTCTAAGATCGAAAGATCCTCTGGAATGGGATGTGGTAGAAAAATGATTCATTCCTAAAGCTGCATCAGTTTCAGAAAGAGGAAAAGAAGTTGCAGACACTAGCGAGATAATACAAGAAGAAATAACCAAGAGACAAGCTCTCGATGCTAAAGCAATTTACTCTTTATATTGTGCTTTATCTTCTACTGAGTATAACAGAATTTCTTCTTGTGAAACAACTAAAGAAGTCTAGGATAGACTACACATTACCTATGAAGTGGGTGTTGAACAGTTTGCTCAACTTGTTCCGAGACCCGGTGGGATATATCTTTGGATGCAGGTAGAATTGATTTGCCGTCTGGGTTTTGCATGTTGGATGTAGTGTTGAATTCCTTTCGACGCACTGATTTTGTTTTGTAGGTACTGATTTGCAACAATAAACTAGAAAACAATTGAAGGCAATTACGGAAGGCGAATCAAGAGCAAGGCTCTGACCCTTTTTGAGACGATGGCAAAAAACAGGGGAATTCTCACTGAGTGTGTCAATTTGTTTTGCAGGTAAAGTGTTGCAACAACAAAGTTGAAAAACAACCGAGGGCAATTCAAATGATTTTGCGGAAGCTATATTAGAACCGATTGCTCTAATACCATGACAAGAGTCGTGAAAATGAAGAGGAATTTTGTATTATGTATTTCTCTGCTCTTCAATGTACGTACCAGGATCGGACGGCTTGAATGGCCTTTTCTATCGGAGCTATTGGGACATTATATAGGACGAGGTTTTTAAATCAGTGCAACACTTTTTTACTACTGGAGTCATGCCTCTTGATTTTAACAGAACAGCCATATGTTTGATCCCCAAGGTAAAGAACCCTGAGAGGTTAGATCAATTCCGCCCCATCAGTTTATGCAATTTTATATACAAGATTATCTCAAAAATACTAGCAAACCGTTTGAAATCTTGCTTGCCTGAGTTGATTTCTACAGAACAGAGCGCCTTTGTGTTCGGCAGGCAGATTCAGGACAATATACTGATAGTGCAAGAGGTACTTCATCAATTCAGAATTCATAACAGAAAGAAAAAATTTCAAGCAATCCTCAAGATAGACATGCAAAAAGCCTATGATAGGGTAGAGTGGGATTTCTCGGAAGACTATCTACGTCATATCGGTTTTCATTCTCAGTGGGTGCTTTGGATAATGCAATGTGTCAAGACAACCTCTCTTAGTGTCAAGCTCAACGGTGAATTTCTACCTTATTTTATGCCTTCAAGGGGAATCAGGCAAGGCGACCCTCTCTCACCCTATTTATTCATTCTTATAGCTAATCTGCTATCCACCCTCATCCAACAAGTAGTTGCTATGGGCAATCTCCGGGGCCTCAAACTTAACAGGTGGTGTCCGACCCTCTCACATTTATTTTTTGCTGATGACGCCATCTTTTTCCTAGATGGTAGAACCCAGGAATGTCAAAACCTAGCGACTATCCTAAGCCAGTATTGCCTAGCTACAGGTCAAGAAATTAACAGAAATAAATCAGGCCTGTTTGTTAGCAAGAATTGTCCCGACTCTCTTAAGTTGAATATGGCTAGTGAATTAAGGGTGCCAATTCTAGAAAAGACGGGTAAATATCTTGGCATACCTTATGATTGGGGCTCATCCAGACGAGATATGTTTGCTTGGATCCTAGGACGAGTCAACTCCAAGTTGGAGGGGTGGAAAGAGCAGTTACTTTCTAAGGGTGGGAAAGAGATTTTGTTAAAATCAGTGGTTCAGACTTTACCACAGTATGCTATGTCAATATTTAAGGTTCCTGTATCTATCTGCAAATCAATTGAATAGAAAGTAGCTCGGTTTTGGAGGCAAAACAGTAGTACAAAAGCTGCGATTCATTGGAAAAGCTGGGAAATTCTTAAGGAGAGAAAAGACAACGGTGGCCTCGGCTTTAGGGATTTGTTATCTCTCAACAAGGCCCTTCTCGGCAAACAAGCATGGCGGCTCTTTCAAAATCCTCAATCTTTGTGGGGTAAACTATTTAAGGCTTTATATTTCCCCCAGACTACTTTTTGGCATGCTGAAAGGGGCTCCAGACCTTCATGGGGTTGGCAGAGCGTTCTATTGGGTCGAGATTCTATTGTTCCGAAGCTACGTTGGTCAGTAGGCAATGGCCAAATGATACGAGCGAGAGAGGATTGTTGGTTACCTATGGGAATTCTAGGTGGCCCAGCACCGAGAGAAGAACCTGAGACAGTAGCAGGTTTCATTATACCTCACTAGCATGCGTGGAATACCCGACTCCTTAAACTGGCTTTTGATGAATCCATTGTCCAAGAGATATTGCGAATTAAACTATGCCCTGCCTTGGCAGAAGATAAACTCTACTGGATTGCGACAGCGGATGGTCAATACACTGTCAAGAGCGCCTACAATGTCATCAAGCAGACTGCAACTTCTACGGTACACTCTCGAGCCTCCTCTTCATACAATCCACCTCGAAAACTATGGCAAAAAATTTGGAAAACCAACACAGTCCCTAAGATACGTATATTCCTTTGGTCTTTAAGCAAAAATGCCTTACCTACTAAAGAAAACCTATACCGACGAAAAATCACACCCGACCCACTATGCACCCTCTGCCTTTCCCAATCCCCCGAGACAACAGAACATATTTTTCTGTCCTGTCCGTGGACCCAATACATCTGGAACCATCCTTAGTGCAGCTTAACCTCTCATAGTATCGCACACATAGAATAGATGCATGGCTAGCAGACTTAATAGACCGAGAGGTGGACATACCAATGTTTGAACAGATTGTAGCCCTGTTATGGTTCATTTGGCTCGCTCGTAATCACTTCGTCTTTCGCCACCAAAGAACGCACCCGAACCACCTGGTAGACACAGCTCTTGCCTTTGCTCAACTCCATCTTAGTGCTCAGTAGAAGGAGTCTCGCATGGGCGCTCGGCTGAGTAATCTTCGCACATGGATCCCACCTCAGCAAGGTGTCCTCAAGGTGAACATTTACGGAGCATTCCCTACAGCTACGAATATGGGCGCGATCGCTTGTATCATCCGAGATCACACTGGCCGACTGATCGGCGGCGTTACCAGGGATGTCCCCGCAACATTTGCACTTGAAACAGAATGTCAAGCGCTTTTGTGTGCCCTTGAGGAATTATCACAGCAAGGAAGAACAAGTACTAACCTGTTGTTGGAGACGGACTGCCTCACTATTGTAGAAGTGCTCAACCAGGATCGCCTTCCGCCATGGGAGTATCGCGCCACTTTTGCTGCGATCGCCAATCGACTCCTCTGTTTCCCCAATCTTACCGTGCAGCACTGCAGGCGAGAATCTAATGCCCTAGCTGACTGGGCCGCGAAAGCCCACGGCTGTGGTTCCCTCCGGACAAATTGGCCCATTTCACCACCTCCTGTTATGGTAGACATGTTATGTCATGAAGCTCTTGTAAACGGATGTACGTATTTCCCTCAGTGAATAGAAGTTCTATCTTTTCCGACAAAAAAAAATAAAAATGTACGTGACTATATTTTTAGTACGATAAATGAATCAGAAAATATTTACACAATACTAATTTTTCTAAAGTAAATCATATCTACGATTATCTATGATTTGCTGAATCAATCTTCTGACTAAATCAGATTCTTCCTCCAACATACTTGAAGGACCAAGCTCATCATTGGTGATCCTAAATCCCGGCGAATCATCTGTGAGGGATCGTTATTGTCAAACTTTACCGGTTATTGCTACTGTAAACCTAACAACTTTTGAGCAAGGTTTTAAGCAAAGATAAGAAGTCTTCTCAAAGCCATCGAAGATAATTTTGACACCTCCTCAAAATTAACAGTTTCTATTCCTTACGAGGAACCGCTTCCTGCAAATTTCACGGGACAATCACATGCAGATGAAGAAGATATGGGATCCACTACCCTTAAACCTTGAGCAACAGAGAAAAATCATAGGCAAACCCATAATTCTACATCATCAAGACTGTCTTTCGCATTTGATGATTTTCCATATCATAAGTGACCAGAAAGATTGCAAGAGTTTCATGCCTAGTTAACTACTAAATCCAAGCATCAAAACTTGGCCATTGCGATATTGTCATTTGCCAGCAGATTTACAAAAGGAAAAAAAACTCCAAGACTGGCGGACGTCTCTTTTTGAACAGGACCAGATGTCCTTCTTGGTCATGCAAGACTTCAGCCAAGTGATTCGAATTCTACTCCAAATTTTATTGGTAATCCGAAAGACGTCAAGGAACTCAAAAGGACGGGGTTCTTTGAAAGAAAGCGTTGTTCCTACAGAAGACAGGATCTTGATAAGTGCTTTAAGAAAATGTTGAAGCTATTTTATGCCATAGGCGCATATGTGAGTCTCAAGCCAGTCTTCCTACTGTCCATCACAATTCAGCTAGGTATAGCGGCTGGGAGGTATATCCAGATTACAAACAAGAGAGTACTTCAGCGACAATGCGAGAAATCTAGCAAGCAATCCATATTGCCAAAGACGAAACACGTGTACGAAGAAAGCAATTAAGGATTATTTGCATGATAATAGAGAAATTGATAAAGCTCAAAAGAAGCCCGGCCCGAGAAATAAAATGGTTAAATAGAGATTCTTTTTGTTCTTGTTCTTGCTCTAGCAAGAAGAAACGACATTTTAAGAAGATTCAATTTAATTTCTAAACGGAGGAAAGGAAAATGGAAATTCCCTTGTAAAAGAAGATCCCCAGGCACGACCAAAAATGAGAAGTGTTTCACATGTGGACAGAATGGACACATTGTCAAAAACTAACCTTGGGCAAAAATCGAAGGCACACATGCTGCAGAAAGTTGACAAGAAGATGGGTTTGTTCCTCCAAGAAGATGATCTTGGATCAGTCTTTTCTCTAGAAGATGAAGCTTCTCATAGAAGCATCTTTGCCATTCAAACCTTTCACCAACCAATGATTAGGGGTGTCAACAGTTCGATTGAGTTCGGATTTTAGGAAATCCAAACTGAACCAAATTGATAGGGTAAGCAGCTGCACTGAATCGAATCGCGACCCAATTCGGTTTAGTTCGATTTTTTAGTTTTCCTATTTTTGCCCATTGGAGCCAAACTAAATAAGGGGGTGAGAAAGAAGAGAGATTTTAAGTTGAGTAATTTGGTTCGGTTAACGGAACCAAAAGAATTGTTATTTTTTCATTATCTGAACTAAACTAAAAATGCACGAATTTTCGGTTCGGTTTTGGTTTTGATTTTGGTTTAAACCTGACGTCCCTACTAGAGATACTAACTGATCCAGAACAAGATGAAATAAATGAAGGTTGTATTTTTTGTTCTTAAGATCCTACATGTGACATCTTGACATATCTTCATTTCCTATTACTATATTAAAAATGATAAATGGTTTGACTGAATTTCTAGACCATGATGGTTGAATTGATCAAACCACAAAGGTACAAATCCGTCTTGACCTTCTGCGGACAAGGAGAAACCGTAGCCTAGCAGATTGTTGCATATTAAAATAGGCTCAAATTGAACTTTCCATGGTATCTAGTTGTCCGCATCATGCTTGATGGAGATGAGACTTGTGATGTTGGGAAAACAAGAGACGGCGAGGTTGAGTGCATAGCCGCAATTTTAGCTAAAGGAATCCAAGCAGCTGGGAATAAAGAAAAAGAGGTGGAAGTGGGCACAACATTGAGGAGAGGTGATAGGAAATTGGGATTCAAGAAAATAGAAGACGATGGGTAAAGAGATCATGGAGAAGAACAAAAGGCCAAAGATGCATCAACCATTTTTGAAATAGAAATAGGAATAAAGAAAGTGTTGATTTGAGTAGAGATGATAATGAATTCGATGCGTTCTACTCTAGAGAGAGAATAACGACATAATATTTATGAGAACATTGATTGTAATTAGGGTTGCATGGTATCTATTTATACGAGTAATTAATTACAGTCAGCGAACAGACAAAAACATCATTATAAAAGGACCCATAATACATATCAATTACATAATGATTCATACGTGCATTACCCTAGGATATGGCTAAAGAAGCCTTATTTACAATCCATCCTAATCTACCACTACCCACATGAAGTGGCAATTGATATTCGATCATGAGGGGTAAACCTGGATGAGGGATCGCAAGCCTAGTATAGGAGTGATTTTGTGATCCCCGAAGCCAGCACCGGCAAAGAGCTTCTCTCATTCTGTCTCATTCCTCTCTCTTCCTGAAAAAAGGGTCATCACCAACATGTCGAAGAAGAGTTGGGTTTCGATCATCTTTTTGTCACCTTTCGTGTTGTCCATCACCATCTCAATTATAATCACCTTTTTATTCAGGCCCTTGCCCTTGCTTATGGCCTCCTTGCATCGCTTGAGTATCTTCACAGTGTCTTCATCGCTCCAGTCATGGAGTATCCACTGCAAGTCTCTATCATAAATGTTCTATTAGTCTCTCAATATGTAGATACAATGAGTTAATATGTTGTATGCTATAGATTCTCTTGGTGAAAGTTGAATGCTAGTATTGCAATCAATGTAGTATCTTCCTCATTATAAAGATAACTAAGATGAAAGTCACACACTTGCCTCCCCATAATGCCCATGGTCATCATCTTGATGGAAATCAAAATGGAGATAATCCAACTGAGCAGACAGATCTGAGTCATTAACAACTGTATTATGCATGCCTGAATCAATTCCACATTGATAGAATTCTTGGGAACCAAGTCCTTGCTGCTCAAAGTTCAGAAAATCAGTCTGAAAAAAGACAAAGAAAAGCACAGTTGTAACGACAAAACTCAAGATAAACCATGTGCATACTGCACAGTAGCAGCTTCAAAATCGCATAAGCCACAATGAGAGAATCACTTAGAAGCAAAGGTATGAAAGCATTCAAGATTTAAAATTGCATAAATCTCATCAATGCCAGAACTCAACTTAGCAAGCATAACTCAGATATTTCAAGCTTCCAATGACTAAGACTTTTCAAGACTTAATTTGTGCATTTGCGTATGCTTGCGTGTGCCCATGTGGGCAAACTGTGCAACTCCAAATTTGGACCAGTTCTCAGGAATAGGTGTTGGGAAACCCATAAGTTGCTAATCATAACGAGCAGCTATTAGACTTTTACCGAAACTGGCAACCGGGACGAACATTGTCGGCACAACAATAATCTTTACAATATTGGCAGCAGATCAACAAATATACTTTGAAGAATTCCCCTTTTCACAACCTAAAGAACATGAAGCAGCATTCTCAAGTTATATACACCTGCAATTCAGATTAATCCGCATTTGGATTTTATCTTTTGAATACCAAGGCAACAATTTTCAGTTATTTCTTTCCCATATCCATTGCCATAGGAAAAGGCCATGTCTTGTATAATTATTAAGAGACAAGGAAAGGAAGCGTTTCCAACCTAACTACCCGACATAACAAATTGAGAGAAAGAGAGAGAGACCTCCTGAGCTGTTGTGAAATTTGGTTATTTCAAAGCCTTCAATGTCAGGTCCAGGCTTCAAACCTGCCAATTCAACCAATGTGCTGGTTGCATCATCTTGCTCGTCACAAAGGCTGCGTTTGTTTTGATTTCTTTTTCTGTTTTTAAACAATTTTTTTGTTTTTTGTTCAAGGAACAAAAAGGAACAAAAACGCGTTTGTTTGCGTTTTTGTTCTAAAATTATTTTTTTTGTTCCCTTAAAACACATCTCGGAATGTAAAACAAGTTAAAACAAAAAAAAGTTGTTTATTGTTTCTAGAACAAAATTTAGGAATGCTTTTTCTCTCTCTTCCATTTTCTTCTCTCTTTTTTCTTCTTCTTTTTTCTTTCTTTTTTCTTTGGCCGGCGACCGGCCAAAGAGGGCCGGCGACGCCGTCGAGGGCCGGCGACCTCACCGGAGCCCCGGCGAGGCGATCTCGCGCCGGGCTGGGCGAGCTTGATCTTGCCCAGATCCGGCGAGGCCAAGCTCGCTCAACGGTTGGTGAGCCTCGCCCAGCTACGGCGAGGCCCGGCCTTGCCGGGGGCCGGCGAGCCTTGCCGTGGCTGGGTGAGGCCACCGGCCCTCGTTGGCGGTCGGCGGCCATGGCCGAGGTCGGCGACCGGCCAAAAGAAGAAAAAAAGAAAAAAAAAAAAAAAAAAAGAAAATAAGAAAAATAAATAAGAAAATAAGAAAAATAAGAAAGAAAATAGAAAAAATAAAATAAAAATATTAAAAAATTAAAAGAAATAAAAAAATTATACAAATTTACCAAACGTGTTTATATTTTTTTTTTTTATATTTTCCTGAAATGATTTACCAAACATGTTTTTTTGTTCAAAAATTATTCCCTGGAATGTAAAACACTTTTTTCTATTTCTATTTCCGGAATAATTTTTAAACAGAAACGTTATCAAACGCACCAAAAGTTGCAGTATATGCTGTATGTCCTCTGAGAATGATCCCAAGCTATTGACCTACACAAGAAAATTCAGAGGAAAAGAAGTTTATAAGCAGCCATTTTAACTTAGGCGTATTACAACCACAGGAAAACTAGACCTCAAAATAATTTATTTTAACAAGAGTATAAATGATTTTACCATTGGCCCACTCCACTATATGGGGAATTGCCTGAGAAGAGAGGGGGCAACGTCCATAAAGATGATGAGAATAATAAAAATAAAAACAAAGCACGAGAGTACCAATTCAACTGATTCAATAAGTCGCAAAAGATATAAATGACAATAAATACGAACCGGTATAGGAGATGCCGGGGAAGATGCATTAATCTCAGCCTTCAAATCACTTAACAACCGGAGCAGTTGCTCCACCAAGACAGTAGAATCGCCGGTCCGACCCCCTTTCCAAGCCAATTGACAATTTGTCATAATTTCTTGAATGTCATCAATCAGCTTCCTTGCCTTTTCTGACAACTGTGGCTGAGTTGTGGCCTCATGTTTAATCTCAGTCTCACTGTCCATCTCCTGAAATCACAAAAGTTAACAATAACAATCACAAAGACTGATATGACCAATGACAAACATGAAAGGAAGAAGAGCGATCATCACCTAATCCAAGAAGAAGATCGACGCGCAGCGCGAGATTTACCCGCAGACACGGTCGTCTCTGCTACATGGAGGAGGAGGAGGAGGAGTTCGCGACAGTCTGCGTGCTCGGAGATTCCTTAATCTTGTCGGCGCTCTTTCGCTTTTCTTAAGAAAAAACACCTTCAATGACGACGAAATTCTCGCATTGAAGTTCGAAACGCGCGTTGGGTGATCTACAACCTGGGATGTCAAGTGAGAAGCTATCACCACCGCTCATTCAGGACTTATCAGGCCCAAGGAAAAAGCCCATGGGCTTTCTCCGGTTGATTACTACAGAGGAATGCTTGTGCCTTTTGGCCATCTTTACAAAAGGTTTTTTTTTTTGGGCGATCCGTTGTCCTCGTGAGGCTAATCTTTGCGTGGATTGGATTGTAGAAGGCCATGGACTAGGGTCCCTCCCTCGTAATTGGTTTTCCAAGCCCCTCGATCCCTTTGAGATTTACCTCATTTAGATGCTAAGGGCTTATTTGACAACCACCCTATTTTATTTTTTTGTTCTTGTGTTACCTGGAATAGAAAAGGAAGAAAAGTCCATTTGGTAACGTGAGAAGTAGATGGAGAACAGATTTAGAACAAAAACAAGAAGTTAAAAAAAAATTTACTTTGTTCACGGGAACATAAGTAGAAAATATTATTTTTGAACATATATTGTTTTCCTATTTCTGCTAGTTAAATGAAAATCGATTTGTTTAGAACAAAAAAAAAAAATTGCAAAGAACTTAGATATAGATTGCCTCCTTTTGGGTGTAAAGTAATGTCCATTCTTCCATTGCAATCAAATCTATCAAAATCACTTGAAAATCGAAGGTTAGGGAACTATGACAATTCTTTCCATTGTTCTTGGGCTCCCTTCGCAGAGATAATGCAAATATTGTCACTGATATGCTGTGGAATGGGCGGTTGTCATCATCATCATTATTTTCCATGTATTTGCAACATAATTGTGAAATGGTCTAATTTTGATAATTCAAACTTCATAGCGATATTATCTAGCGATTGCGTGGGTAAAGCAAAATGCTCTAGATAGTAAAATTAGCTCATTAAATTGATTTGAGGAATTGATCTGGCAGAGAAGCCTTATTTACTATTGATCTTTAATTTACCACAAGCTATAAGAACTAGAGCATGAATTGACATGTATTGATAACCGATCATGAAGGGTAGACCTCAATAAGAGATCGCAAGCCAAGTACAAGGGTGATCTTGTAGTCCCCAAAGCCAGCAGCGACGTAGAGCTTAGCCCATTCTGCTTCATTCCTCTCCCTCCCCACCGCGAGGGTCATCATCAACATGTCATAGAAGAGTTGGGTTTCGACCGTCTCTTTGTCGCTTTTCGTGTTGTCCATCACCATGTCAATTATAATTACCTTCTTTTTCTTGCCCTTGCCCTTGCCCTTGCCTAAGGCCTCCCTGCATCACTTTAGTACCTTCACAGCGTCTTCATCGCTCCAATCATGAAGTATCCACTGCATATAACTTTAATCATCTATCAATCTGTCATTTTATCCATATATTGTTCACATGTAATTTCGTAGATTTCCTATGTAAGTTGAACGTTAGGACGGCTTGTGTTTGCAACATGTAAACTAATCCTTTACATGAAAAATGTGGGGCTATTCTCGATAAGATTAGATTGAAGAAGGTGAAGTAGCTGAATCTTAATTTTTTAATTAACTTGTACCTTCAATAGAACTGCATCCGCAGGTGGTATGGCCTCAAACATGTCCCCAGGAACACAACTCACGTTCTCGCTAACTTCTACATTAGACACCACATGCGGTAGATCAAATATTGTGCATTCTACGACATCCCAAATTTCACCGACCTTCATTAGTGTAATCAGAATCATTAGGAACTTAGATTAATTTAGATTGGGCTAGAAAGTGAACCCGATGGACCGTGAGAAATGTGTGGGCTCGAGAAGTAAGCGGGCCACGTGAATTTTAGAATTGGGTTTGATAAGCCGAATGGAAGAGCTGGGCTTGGGTGTAACTTAGAGCGGGCCAAGATTTAGAATTGTTAGATTAGTAAATTTAGTTTGATGGACCGTGATTGTTGTAGTTTGAGCCTGTTGGGCCAGAGACGGATATTTAGGCCTGGGTGATTTTATTTTCAATTAAGTCTATAGATTATAATAATTTGATTAGTGATTGTAATGCCAAAGTAAATTTCTAATTTTAACGTTTCTTGTGATAAATTCTTTATAGACTAACACTAAATAGTTAATATGTCATATAATGTTGTAACTTTGTAAAATTACAAGAGGATTGAAATCAAGTGAAATCAAAAGGGAATTAAATGAAAAACAATAGATACAAATGAACAGACTAATGATATGGATTAACTGTTAATGGATGGTGAACGATAGATGACAAAATGGTTATGCATGGAAGCTACGACACCCCCTCCTCTCTTCGCATCACCCATGGTTTACCTATTTCCACTAAACCGAAAACAAGCAAAGGAGACATCATCATTAGATTTGCTAATGATTAGCCTAGCCTAGGGAGGAGACCATAGCCCCATTTCCCCTCTTAACTCTCATAACTTCTCTCTCTCTCCAAAAATCGAAACCCATCTTCTTCTTATTCTTCTTCTTCTTCTCGTTTTCTCTCTCGGACGAGCAGCCACAAGTGAGAGAGAGTTCTTGCGAGAGGGTGAACGGCGAGAGGAGAAGAGGAGAGAAGGATTGTCCTCAGCCGTGCACGCGTGCTGCCGCTGTCGACTCTGCCCGTCTTCGTCGCCGTTGAGTCACGCACGAGGTCCCAAGCTTCCCGTTTGGTCTGCTGATCGAGTTTAGGAGTGAGGCAAGTAGAAGTTCATTAATCTATGTTATGCATGCTGTGATTATCTGGTGAAGTGCTGGTAGATTTGAGAAAATGCTGAAATGGATACTGCAAGTTGGGTTTTTGGATGATTGAGATGAAGATTGAATGCTGATCTGTGGAGGATTAAATGTGACATTGCTGTTTTGTGTTGGATTGAGCTAGATGAGTACTAAACTGAAGCTACAAGTCATTGCATGTTGCATTAGAGTCTTGTATATCTCAAAAATTGAGTGTAAGATGGTTGTGTTAGTTAAGCAAGGTGTAGTGGTGGTTGTCGAGTGAGGTAGAGTGAGGTATGTTGTGGTAGGTGAACTAAAGTGTGAATATTTGCTTTGTACCGAGCTGTGGAAGGTCCCTATGAGAGTAAAAACCTACTGTGATTAACCTTAGATGCTATGGAAGAGTATTAAGTTGCTGTAAAAGAAATTGGTAGAGAAACTAACGGTTTGATTTAGCTAGAAACAAAGAAGACGGTATAAGGTGTTTCTGTTTTAGAGAAATATAGGTAGAAAGCCTTTTATTTTGTGTCGCCTTGATTTCTAATGATGAAGATAAGGAAAAGAATAAGTTTACATGAGAGAATATTCATTAGATCAAGTTTGACATCTAGTTATAGTAAGGTTAATGAGAAAACGTGTTGGTAAGAGTATTTACCTTGAACCAGTAAGCTGTACTGTAGAAGACAGCATGACCTTTGATTATTTCACAAATTTTCTGTAATTTTATAGATAGAATTGGACTTCGAACCTTTAATAAAAGTTGTAGGGCACATCTTTAGTAATAACATATCGAAATTTGAGAATAAATGGACAAGGTTTGGTCAGTAAAACGATTTTCTCTGTAAATGTTAAATCTGGAAGCTATTACAGAATGCTAGTAAAGAATATAGCAATTACTGCTCTTGATATACAATGAATATGACCCAGTGTTCTTCATAAAACTTTTTCCTTTAGGTCTTGTTTATAACATATCAAAATTTCAGAATTTTCTGAGTTCATTTAGAGGTTATTCCGAAATTGTTACTAAAACTGTGCATTGTGATGTTTGAACTGTTTTATTCCGAATTTGCTCAATTTGTCCCAAAGGTGAATGCATCTTGAGTTGTTATTTGAGATGATGATATTGGCATTCAGCATATCATGCAATATTGACATTTGATGAAGACTCATGGGACATCTTGTCATTGCATCGAAAAGTTTTTTTGATATTAAGATGTTAATTGTTACCGTTGGACCCTCGGGTCAACGATGCCCCGGGAGTTGGGACGCCCAGAGGTTTGAATGAATCGATGTCCTTTGGATGCCTAGTTGTATTATGAATACATGCCCAGAGGTTTTCCCCGGGAGCATCGAGATGCCCGGTTGTATGCTTGTCGGTACATAAATCCGGAGGTTACAAGTAACCATGTCTATGGCCCCTAGTGATTCCTCGTGATGCCAAGTGGGGTGCGAGATGCTTGGGGGTGTAATGTAACACGCTTCGGATGTCCGGTTGTATTTTGAATACATGCCTGGATGCTTCCGCGATGCCAGGGTTGGGTGCGGAATCTCAGAAGGATGCAAGCGTTGGTCCTCCGGGGGATGAAACATTTTGAATATTAAAACTGATGATTCTACTAAGTGTGTGTGTGGTCTGGTTATAGGACTAAATTGTATGGCATGGAATTTGACGTGTCATAACAGTTTGGCCCTATGATCAGGACTTGTGTAACTAGACATGATGCATCTTGAGGGTTTTGAAATTTTACTTGCCATAGCAATAAAGAATTTCATGATTTTGATGCATACTTATCCTTTGATTACCTGTTTTTGTTTATCTTGCATGAATCTAGATATTGATGGTACTGCGTGATATAGCTTAATGAATCTTTTACTACTGAGTGGTTGTACTCACCCCGTTTGGGGGCTAACATTTCAGACTATATAAGATGCCTCTGTTGTCACCGCCACCAGCAAATGGATCGAATGGTTGAATATGACCGCGAGGAGGAGGACAGCAAAGGAAGGAACTTTTGGACGCCGACACTGATCGATGGACTTTAAGTATACAACTGTTGGAAAAGATGTCGGTCATCTTTTGCATTATAGCCGAGTATAGAAAACCTTGGCATTTTGATGTACCGACTAATGATGTCCATCCAGTTATCTAAATAAAAGTGTTCGGCTTTTATCTATAAAAATGTTTAGTTGGTGTGCATCATTTTCTGAATATAGGGAAGGGAGTTGTTGGATACGCTTCTGCCATATAAATTGCGCAATGACCGATTTAAAAGATGTCAGGAACTTATCAAAATTTTATGGTATCGGAGTAATAGACTTTCAGGTAAAGAGAAAGGACATGATCTTTGGCGACCTTAACGGATCGGGGGCTGTTCAGGGGGTGCCACACATTTCATATGCGGAAAGGCTCTTGCGATGGCCTTGGCCATTGTTCCGGTTCCTCCTCCTACATCGATTCACGAGGTTATTGCCTGGAACACCCCTTTGTGCTCCTCAACCACCATGCTGGCCACCAACCGAGCATCGCTAGCCATGCCATCATTGAACAAGCGATTAAACCTCGGCTCTTGACCAGCATACCTCCACAACGACATCCCTCGCACCATTTTGAATGGTGTCGGGTCGACAGGGTTGTGGAACCACTCACCCAAGCCGTGCCATGAGTTCATCAAAATAGGGTCAAGCATGGGCAGTGCGAATGGCGTGACGCCAGAGGGATTGTCTGTAAGGAGGAGCTCGGACACGTGGTTGAGTAAGCAGGCATCTTGACCCTCCAGCGCAAGCTTCTTCTGTTTGAAAAATCCAGAATGGACAAGAATGCGCATGAGGCAGTCGACGCACTGGGCTCTTGAGGGGTGAATTTGAAGCGTCGAGACTAAGGAATCGAGGGTCATGGGTTGGCCATGGCGGTAAATGGTGTCGGGAATGCCTAACTGAATGGCACATTTCAAGCACATGGAATTGATGAAGTTGAAGAGGTGGTTCCATATGTGAGCTTGAGCCTGTAAGTGCTCACTCCCCTTCTCTCCATTCACCATATCCATGGTACCAAGTTAGTATCTCTCTCCTCTAAAGTGCATTTTTTCGCTCATGAACTCCTAGAATATGGTGAATGGACTTAGCAGTCATTCGGAAAGGGGGATCTAGGAGATCGGTATTAGAAATTCCAGAGTTAGATCCAACAGAAGAAAAAGGAATATATTCCACAAAAAAAAAAAAAAACTCATTTTCCATGCCAAAACAACTTTGATTCGTCTATTTCTAGACTTACCTAGTTTAAACCTTAAGTTGGTGTTACAGCCTAAGCTGCCCCAAATGTCAATAGTCTTTGTTGTTAAAACTGCTATTCTCTTCTGGAGGTATCCCTCTCGTAGGTACCCAATTCTTCACCTACCCATGGTCATAAATTCAAAAGGAAGAACCCTGCCACTAATTTCATCCATTGCGGACGCTATAGCTCCTGCCGCCCGCCGTTTCAACGGCCACTTTGCTGCTAGTCATCCACAACCGCCCGCCACCCTTCCGCTCTCTCTATCTGAGGATAGAAGAGATGACAGGTGATGGTGGCGATGGCGTTGTTTCCGAGGGTGGTCTAAGCCGATAGGAGTAGTGGCCGCTTGATAGAGAAAAAGTTAGGGTTTTTCGAATGGTAGGCTTTCAATGGAAATAACATTTGATGACCTAGGCAACAAGATTCGGAAAAAAAGAAAAAAAAGAAAAGGCAATTGCGCCTTTTTACTCCTAGGGTTTTGTCCTTAGATATAAGGTTGATGTGGGTTTTTACCATAATAAAGGATGCGGAATGTTGACGAGGTCAAAAGTCACCGGGAAACTTGATATTTCTTTTTTAAGTTAATATCATGAAAATTTTTAAATCAATATACTTGTAACAAAGTTATCTCAAGTTAAACTTTTGACCATAAAAAAAAAAAAATCCCAAACTGATACATTTGAGATAAATTTATTTTTCGTTAATTTCTATCATATTTGATTAATACCACAAAAAACATAAATTGGTATATATGTGACAAACTGGAAATAAAACTTCCAATTAATACATTCATTTATTGTCATCTATCATCATACTCAACAGTTTGATGATAAAATTTAATGGAAATTAACGGAGGGTAAATTTATTACATGTTTATCAATTTGAGGTTTTTGGTGGTTACAAAAATTAGTTTTGAATAAATTTGTTACTAGCATTACTAATTTGGGGTTTTTGTGCTATTAAATCTTCTCTTGAACATCATAAAAAGATCATGAAATCTAAAAGGAGATACGGTGATTGCTTTAATAAATTTATTTTCTACTACCTTTCCTAATGTGATATCTGTTAACAATTAATTTCTAGGGTATGTATATGATAAACATATTCTTGAAATTAAAGAAAAAAAGTTAATTTTTTTTTCCATATGAATTTTTCAATGATGCTTATATCTCTTGAGCTTTTCTAGATATTTATGAGCATTTCTCATGATGTGATTATTTTTTGAAGTCATTTTACAAGAAATTATTTTCACCCAACTAACTTTCCGGACAAGATCCTTATTGAGAAAAAGATTTTGTTAGTGAATATCCCCTAAGCACTCGTCAAGCAAATATAAAAAAAAAAAAAGTGTGCGGCATTCAAATGAAGTATTTTATTCGGGTTATGTACAATTGATACTTTAAAAGCTTAAATTGTTTTTCATTTAATAAGCTTAACAACTATCTTGAGAGCATTTCATAACAAGCCCCTATAGAAAATGATCATGTCAGCGTATTCCTTGGCAGGCGTTATTGGAGCACTCCTTCTCTTAGTCAATGTTCGAAAAATCGAACTGCGACGACTGGTTAAACAGGTTCAATCGGGCACTGGCTAGGCTAGCCATTTGATCCACGCCTTTATCTTGATAGTCAAGACCGCTCAAGAGAGAAAAAAACAAAAGACCGCTCAAGAAAGGTCAAAACCGGCCTTATCGATTAAACCGTTTCGGTTAGTACCGAATCAAACTCGTCTATTTTCAATCATTGTTGAGCTCTGTGAAAACAAAGTTGCTTTTTAGACACATTGTTGGAGCCTCTAACCCCGTGGACACCAGCCATTCGGCTTTACCATCAGACCTGGGTAGAGCTTTTGCTTTTAAAATCGCAAGCGGTTAATTTGTCCACAATTTCTTCACCTTTCCACACAAAAAAACCTTTCCACACACAAAAAAAAAAAAAAAAAAAGGTTTCGAATCGGCGCTGGTGAGATTCGACTTCATGACCTCTAAAATAACTGGATGTGACTCTTACCAATTCTATATGGGGCGTATAATTGTTATTTTTTAAGCCTGGTGAGTTGTCCTTGTCCGTCCAATTTTCCTGGTAGAGTTGGTTCCGATTTTCAAGCCGTCCAATTTTAAAAGACATGACTAGACAGGGGATAGAGGCTGGAAATCTCGTGAGTTGTTTTTCTCCTTCTACACACGTAGATGGCTTTAGTTGGCATAAAGTTAATTAGCAATTTCTTTTTATGACATCATATGAATGAATTGCACCGGTTAAGTCCCTATCAAATTCCACCTCTCTCTCTCTCGACATCGGAAAGATTTCCCAGCTAATTCCTCCTGTAGGAGTGTAAATCGTGTCTCAATCTCAACATGGTTGATAATCCTCTTGGACTATTTACAGATGGAGATGATCTGTATTAGCGTGAACGGATTCCCACCTTAAAATCAAGAACGGATCTAAAGGGCTGCTTCCTAGTTTGTGGAATTGGGAATTAGCCCACTTGGTCTCAGACTTGCTTAGGAATTGGACCGTCTTGGGTGAGTCTAAGAATCAATCATGAGTACTTTAGTTATATCTTTACCTCATTTCAAATTTATTGTTGGTTATACTTTTGAGTACTTTGGTTATATCCTTCATTACAAGCTCCTTCTGTTCCTGCAATCAAGTGTCCACATTGCATGAATTGTTATTAAGAGTAGCCTCACATAATTCTATTGCACCTTTTTTGGATGCAAATCAATTTCTACGTTATTATGTGTAAGATGACAGTAATTTATGTGTTTTCTTAGAAAATTTGACATTTTCGGATTAAAGACCAAAGACATCCTCGGACATCACTGTAACCACTGCAACCTCAAGAAAGTACTGGCAATTAAGCCGATGCATCAGGCGAGACAACCGATTCTGTTCCCGCAGAACATGTTGGTGGCAATGTTGTCAATCAACCAACCCAATGTAGAGGTTTGAAGCTATAAGACTACGAAGGACAAAGCTATGTTCTCGAAAGAGGAAACGAGCATTTTCTCGATTGAAGAAAACTGTGTTCTCAAACGTTACTTTTCTTCATATGTTCGATGAAAGAGAGCTGAGAGTAACCGTGAGATTGCAAGAGGCGTGTGTGGAGAGAGAGAGAGAGAGAGAGAGAGAGAGAGAGAGAGAGGCGTGAGTGAAGAATGGGTAATTAGGGCTAAGATCCCCCGTCTCGGAGGGAGGGGAGGGGGGCGTTAGAAATTAAATCAAATTCATCGGTACAGATAATTGTTCGGTACCGACATTGAAAAAGAGTCATAATTGTAGCGTTATCTTTAACGAGTCCGTTCGTCATTATCTATAATAAATTTATTCCTATTTCAAGGTATAGTGATTGTTTTTAGAGATAAGGTGAGATATGGTAATTTTTTATTAGTTTTTTGATCTTATTTGGAACGCTAGCTTTTTCTACTAGAAAGAATAAATGTCATGTAACAAGTCTATAAATAGGGGAGTCTTGTAATTGTTTTTTTTTGTTGAGGTGAAATTAATCTACTGGCCTATTTATCTTCTTCTCTTCCTTGTGTGAGTTGTAAGCATTTTATCTTCAAATCACTTTCATCAGAGTGGTTTAAGAGCTTACGGTTTGTGATCATGGCATCAACAAACAATCAACTTCCTCTTCAATATCCTCATTTTATCAAAGACAACTATGGTAACTAAGTCGTTAGAATGAAAGCTCTACTTGGCACCTATGGTGTGTGGGAACTTGTCAACATTAGCTATGATAAGCCAAAGGAATGCCTTGGAGAAGGTTCATTTGAAAGATCAATATGCCCTACCAATCGCCTATCGAGCTTTAGATGATTCCATGTTCGAAAAAGTTTCGAATGTTGCTACTGCTAAGGAGGTATGGGAGATTCTTCACAACACACATCAAGGAGTATGGGAAGTTTAGAAGATTTGCCTTCAAACCTTGAGAGGTGAATTTGAGGTAATTCAAATGAAAGAATATGAATTTATTACTAATTATTTCACAAGAGTTTTGGCGACCGTCAATGAGAAGTGAAGTAAAGAACCGATGGGATTTTTATTTCACAAAGGATATGTTGAAAATATCCTTGAAAAATTCAACATGAAGAATTGTACTCTGGTCAATACACCAATGGAGTGCGGAAGCAAGCTTTCAAAGTTTGATGACGGTGTCGATGCTGATTCGACATGTTATAAAAGCTTGATTGGGAGTTTGAGATATTTGACATGCACGAGACCGAATATTATGTATAGTGTTGGAATTGAGTCGATATATTGAGAAGCCGAAGTCATCTCATCTTAAAGCTGTAAAGATGATACTTTGATACATCAAAGGTACCACTTCTCATGGCCTACACTACTATCACTTTGAATCCTTTCAACTTAGAGCCTATTCGGATAATGATTATGGTGGAGATATCAATGATCGAAAGAGTATTATAGGCTTTGTATTTTTCTTGTGTGACACTGCTTTCACGTGGTCATCAAAAAAGCAATCTAGTGTCACCCTATCGACATGTGAAACTGAATTTGTAGCTGCATCCTCATGTGTTTGTCATGTAATTTGGTTGAGAACACTACTCAAAGATATTCTTATGGAGCAGAAGAAAGCAATTGAGATTTTTGTTGATAATGTTTCTGCTATTGCATTAATGAAAAATCCAGTTTTTCATGAACGAAGCAAACATATCAATGTTTGACATCACTACATTTGAGAACAAGTTAAAGAGAATGAGGTTGAAGTGTTGCATGTGAAGACGGGAGATCAAGTAGCAGACATTTTTACCAAACCTCTCAAGATCGATGCTTTCCAAAAGTTCAAGAGCTTGCTTGATATGATTAATGAAAGAGAATTTGGTTTAAGGGGGAGTGTTAGAAATTAAACCAAATTCATCTGTATATATAACTGTTCGGTACCGGCGTTGAACAAGAGTCATAATTGCATGGTTATCTTTAATGAGTCTGTTCGTCATTATCTATAATGAGTCTATTCTTATTTTAGGTATAATGATTGTTTTTAGAGATAATGTGAGATATGGTAATTGTGTTGTTAGTTTTTTGATTTTATCTTGAATGCTAACTTTTTCTACTAGGAATAGTAAATGTCATGAAATTGTTGGAGAAAACTCATTTACTGTTTTGAAGTTGACAAAATATTTCCAAAATGTCTAGTTTGAAGACTTCCAGACTCTAGCGTCAAAGTCTGAAGATCACCAGACTTTAGGTTCAAAGTCTGCCCGCAATGACAGTTTCTAGATTGAAGAATGAAGACTTATCCATATGTGAGAATTATCTTTATTTCTTCAAGGATTCGATTCATATGGTTTATGGATGACCTTACGGCTAGATATAGCACCTATATGATTGACTATCCTTATTGGAATCAATTCCGATATTCAAATCTTTTGGAAGGCAAGCAAACTTGGAAGGTTCTACTTATGGAAATCAAGATCTTGATTGTATGGGCGAATATGATTGACAGGCTTTCATTACAAATCATCTAACGACTCGAGATCTCCTTGATTGATTTTGTCCAACGGGTAGATTGGAAGAAATTCATTTGGAAAGTGCCAATGGTTATGAAGGCATGAAGGAGTATTTAAGGCGGATTCTCTAGTTGTTCGATATAGTGCATGAAAGAAAAATTTTAAAGTCTGAAGCTTCCTAGTTCCTTGCTATTTCTTTTACAGAGCTCAAATTGTATACAAAAGAGAAGAACTTATAGTGAGATTTTGTGAGAGACCAGTAGAGACTCTTCACTGTGAAATCGAGAGCGCAAGACTATAAAATCTCTTTTGAATTCTTAGTGAAATCCAGCCAATAGGCCGTCAGCTCGGGAGAGTGGACGTTAGCTTGATCTAAGCCGAACCACTATAAACCTTGTGTTCTTATTCTCTTCCCTCAACTCATTTATTTTAATCAGTAGCTTTATTTATCTATTCAAGTTTAAAAACTGTTAAAGTCTGAATTCGTCTATGATTTTTTTACAAGCAATTATTGCTTCTAAATCTTGCGAGAATTTTTATTACACCTATTCACCCTCCTCTAGGTGATATTACTAGCCCTTTCAATTGGTATCAGAGCCTGTGTGATCATTTTATTGAAGTGTTTTTGCTTCTGAGTTAAAGATCTATGACTAGTATTTTGGTTCCAAGATTGGTTGAAGGTCAAAGCAACACCAGGCCTCCTTACTTTGATGTAAATGAATACAATGTGTGGAAAAACAAGATGAAGTCATTCCTAAGATCGAAAGATTCCCTGGAATGGGATGTGGTAGAAAAATGGATCAATCTCAAAGTTACATGAACTTCAGAAAGAGGAAAAGAAGTTGTGGATGCTAGCGATATGACATAAGAAGAATTAACCAAGAAATAAGCTATTGATGCTAAAGCTATCTACTCTTTATACCGTGCTTTATCTCCTACTAAGTATAATCAAATTTCTTCCTGCGAAACAATGAAAGAAGTTTGGGACAGATTGCACGTTACCTATGATGGGATTGATCGAGTAAAGGAAACAAAAATCAATATTCTACTCGGACAGTATGAAGCCTTCAAAATGAAGCTTGGAGAATCTATTACTGATATGTTTAGTCGCTTTACAGAGATTGTAAACGGCCTAGCATATCAAGGACAACAAATCTCAAGACCAATGAAGGTCAATAAACTGCTGCGTGGACTCTCCAAAGATTGGAATCACATGAAGTCTTCAATAAGAGAAGCCTAGAGGATCATGCCTCTTTTAGTAGATGAACTAGTTGTCACACTTCAATCATATGAAGTGGAGCAGATCAATGAGGAAGAAGATCCTAAAGATAAGAAGTCAATTGTTTCAAAATCTAACGATGATTCTGATGATATAGATTCAGAAGATGAAATGGACGATGAAGAACTGACACTTATGATTAAGAAGTTTAGGAAGTTGAATAGAAATGGAAGAATATTCAACTGGAAGAAGCAGAGTACTAAAAAATACCAGAACAAACCAATTGAGGATGATGAAATTAACAAATATGTGATATGTTTTGAATGCAAGAGAAAATGGACATATCAGACCCAACTGTCCTTTGTTAAAGAAAAAGAAAGGAAGAACTGAGAAATATAAGAAGGCCCTCAAAGAAGAAACATGGAGTGACACTGAATGCGAGGGAAGTGATGAAGAATATGCCAACATTTGTCTAATGGCTAATTCAGAGTTAGACTCAGATTTTGAAATAGATTCTGATTTAGACTCAGACAAAGAAGTTGAGGTCACTATCAAGAAGAAGATCAAATGGTATTTGGATAATGGCTATTTGAGACACATGACAAGAGATTCGAGTTGCTTTATAAGCTTGTTCAAATAAATGGTAGAAAAGTCTCATTTGGTGGAAATAGCAAATGAAGAATTGTTGGATGTGGAACCGTGAAAATTTGAAGCCTGATTATCAACAATGTCTCCTTGGTGGAAGGACTGAATTATAATTTACTCAGCATAAGTCAATTTTGCGATACTAGATTCAAAATTAATTTCCAAGAAGGCATCTGTTCGAGAACAAGTAAAGATTTCTCTCAATTCTTTGCTGGACGAAGACATGAGAACATTTATCTTTTGGACATAAAACCAGAAAGTTCTCAGCGTCTTATTTCCATTCAAGATGAAGCAAATCTTTAGCATCGAAAGCTTGGTCATGTCAACATGAAGTAGATTGCGAAGATTTCATCCAAGAAGCTTATTCATGATCTTCCCAACTTGACTTATCAAAAGTTTGAATTATGCACTCCTTGTGTTTTGGGAAAACAGGTTAGAAGTTCCTTTAAACCTGTAAATCAAGTTTCTATTAATCGAGCCTTGTAGCTTCTGCATATGAACCTCTTTGGACCAACCAGAACTTAAAATATTTGTGGAAAGAAATACTATCTAGTAATCATGGATGATTACTCTCTCTTTACTTGGGTTTACTTTCTGGCAAATAAGTCTGAAGCCTTTTTCTCATTTTTCAAAGTTTGTCAAGAAAGTTCAGAATGAAAAATGATATGCTATTTCAAGCATACGTATAGACCATGGATGTGAGTTTGAAAATCAAGACTTTACGAAGTTCTGTGATGAATCTGGTTTCTAGCATGTTTTCTCTTCTCCATATACTCTAGAACAAAATGAGGTTGTGGAAAGGAAGAATAGATCATTGCAAGAGATGGCAAGAACCCTCCTAATTGAGAGCAAAATTTCCTCTCAATTTTGGGCTGAAGCAATTTCTACATCGTGCTACATTATTAACAGAGTGTTCTTGAGGCCTATTTTAGAGAAAATTCCTTATGAAGTGTATAAAAGAAAAAAAAGCCAAATGTTTCTTACTTTCATGTGTTCGGTTGTAAGTGTTATGTTTTAAAAAAATGCAAATGATCGAACTAGGAAGTTTGAAGAAAGATCAGACGAAGGAATTTTCCTTGGCTACTCTACCTCAAGCAAAGCATATAGAGTTGTCAACAAGAAAACTCAATCTGTGGAAGAATCTATGAATGTCAAGTTTCAAGATGCTATGCAGAATCAACTGGATGGGACTCAACTTTAAGAATCTAAACCTGCTCCAGACTATACAAAGTCCATTTCCCCCGAAGTGGTTTAGACTTCTAAAGATCAACCTCAAGCAAAACCGGAATATTCAATCGAAGCAGAGGATCAACAAACTTTCAGACCAACCATCAACTGGAAGCATAAGTCAAGTTATCCCAAAGAACTTATCATTAGCAAAATTGATGAATGAATTTGCACCATATCCAAAAGGCGAGAAGAGTCTAGTGCTTTAGCACTCATTTATGAAATAGAATCCAAAAGTATAGAAGAAGCCCTATCTGATGAAAGATGGATCAAAGCTATGCTAGAAGAGCTCAGACAGTTCAGCATCAATGATGTTTTGGAGCTAATTCCTAAACCTAAAGGTAAGTCTATTATAGGAAAATGGGTTTTCAGGAATAAGATGGACGAAAAAGGAAAAGTGGTCAAGAACAAAGCAAGACTCATGGCTAAAGGATATACGCAAAAAGAAAGGATAGACTATGATGAGACATGTGCACCAGTAGCGAGGTTAGAAACAATTAGATTATTACTTGCTTTTGCTTGCTATAAAAATTTCCGGTTATTCCAGATGGATGTAAAAAGTACATTCCTGAATGGATTTATCCAAGAAGAAATCTATGTAGAACAACCACTTGGTTTTGAAGATCTAAGAAAACCAGACTTAGTCTTCAGACTGAAAAAGGCCCTGTGTGGACTGAAGCTAGCACCTCGAGCCTGGTGTGAAATGTTAGATAATTTCCTAACCTAAAATGGTTTTCCTAAATGAAAGGTAGATACTACTTTATTCATCAAAAGAGAGGGTAAATATTTTTTATTGGTTCAAATTTATGTTGATGATATTATCTTTTGATTTTCTAATGAAAATCTATGCAAGAAATTTTCTAGATTTATGCAGGATGAATTCGAGATGAGTATGATGGGTGAATTAACTATCTTTTTGGGATTACAAGTTAAGCAATCAAAGGAAGGTATCTTTATTCATCAAGAAAAGTATACAAAAGATCTCATCAAGAAGTTCGGATTAGAGAATTGCAAAAAGACAGAAATACCAATGTCAAGTTCTTCGAAGTTGGACAAAGACGAAGGAGGAAAGAATGTAGACCAGAAGTTTTACAGGAGCATTATTGGTTCGCTTCTTTACCTTACTGCATCTAGACTTGACATTTTGTTTAGTGTCTGTATTTGTGCTAGATTCCAATCAAATCCCAAATAATCTCATTTAAGTACTGCAAAACGAATCATCAAATATGTTGCAACTACTCCAAAGCTTGGTCTGTGGTATTCCAAAGAAGGAGATTTTACTCTCTTTGGATATTCAGACGCAGACTTAGCCGGTTATAGAGTTGATAGAAATCGTACTTCTAATACCCGTTAATTGCTAGGCAACAAGCTATTGTCTTGGTTCTCAAGGAAGTAGAGTACTTTAGCTTTATCAACAACAGAAGCATAGTATATGGCTCTTGGAAGCTGTTGTTCTCAAATCTTGTGGATAAGGCAACATCTAAAAGACTTTGGAATTGAAGAATTGTACACCGAGATCAAATGTGACAACACCAGTGCCATCAATCTCACAAAGAATCCAATTCTTCATTCAAGGGCGAAACATATAGAGATACGGCATCATTTCATAAGAGATCATGTTCAGAATGGAGAAGTCATGATTTAGTTCATTGACTCAAAGAATTAGTTGGCAGAAATTTTTATAAAGCCACTGGAGAAAAGTTTATTTGAGTCTATTCGTACCAAACTGAGTATTATATCTTCTATTGGTTAAAGTCTAAAGGTGGTCAGACTCAGAATGACCAAAAACTACATCTGTAAGTTAATTTCTTTTTATTGTAGGTAATTTAATTTTGGCATGAAAAGGTACATTGATTTTTGAATTGTTACTTGCCTAATTTATTTTTAGAAATTATTTTTTGAATTTTTGAATTTTTGGCAGTTTTTCATTTTCGAAAAAGGTAGTTTATTTTTTCCTTTTTGACTGTTCATATACTCCGTTTCACTAGCTTTATATACTTTGTCAAGTTCTTCTTCTTCATTTACGATTTCAAAAACCCTATAATACAGAATTCCTACTCTCTCATTTTTTCTCTCAAGATTACTTTACAAAGTTTTCATCTTTTTCAACTGAATGAGTTCGAGAAATCTTCCTCGACTGCAAAAATGTCTTCCTAGAGGAAATTGTCTCGGATTGTTAACAGGGGACCACAGCACATGCTGGAGGGTCCTACTCACTTTGACTTAACAGAAGAAGAAGACTCTCCTCAACAGCAGCAACAACAACATTCTCAACAGCGTCAACGTGCGACTTAAGATCCTCAGCATCAACAAGCGGAAGAAGAAATTGTGGAAGATGTTGAACCCGTAAGAACATTGAAACCCCAGTTTTTCTTTAAATTCTATAATCAGTTGAAACAGGGTGGTACTGCGATGACATCTATTGATGAGTTTCTATGAGAAAAAGGTTATAAGAATGAGACCATGTTTCTAAGGCAAACGGAAAGGTTAGGCATTGCGCTTGAAGGTTTGGTAGACAGGACTTTTGCCAACTTTCCAAGTGATCAACGGTTTGGTTCTTTTAATTAGCTTGAGGTGAATGATGATGATGAGAAAATGTACCCGAATTTTCAGCCTAGGATGGGCGTGGTTGCTGATGTGCGTGGTGAGGGAACTAATTTGTTTCATTTTAAGGACCACCAAAAGACTTATTCGAAATTACTAAAGAGAGGGGTGATGAACCCTCGATCTGTGGATTTTGATTTCCTGGATTCCTTGAAGGTGAACCTAAGGGAGAAGTTTGCTCTCCTTCAACTTGAAAGATTCTGCTCTGAGACTTCTATTGCTTACCTTGAATTATCTACTTACTTCTATTCGAATCTGTCCTTTCTAAACGCGAATAGATTTTGTTTTGCGGTAAGGGAGAAAGACTTTGTGGTGGATGTTGACACATTGGCGGATGCCATTAATATGGAAAGAGGAAGTTTCCAATCAATAAATGTGTCTGTTAGTCATGCAACATTGTCTCTTGTTCGGGACAGGCTTACTGAAGGAGGAATTTCATATTCCAGAATGTCTACTTCGAACATCTTGCTGGACAAGGTTGTAATCAACTGCATCCGACCCAAGTCAACTTCCAAGACAGATGTATCTCGCTTTGAGGCAAAGCTGATACTTGCCATCAACAATGGGATAAAGTTCTCGCTGCCACACACAATTCTGATACACATGTACATGACTGTTGTGAAGGATAATGGACAACTTCCTTACTCTGCGCTGGTTACCAAATTGGTTTGGAAATTGAGATTGAAGGAGCTGAATAAATCATTGGAGCGCTTAAAGGAGAAGTCCCCAACCAAGACAAAACAAGACTCTACCGCGAAGAAAAAGAAAGGCAAAGAGCCAATGATTGCACCTATTAAGAAAAAGGAGAGCCCTTATCTTGCAGGACGAAGAAGATGAGGATGATCTCACACTCTCCGCATTTGCCTTGAAAAATCTACAGAGCTTTGTTAGTTTTGAGCGGCCGTAGAATAGAGAGGACAGATGACGAGAAGAGACAGAGCAGGAAGAGAAGAAGGAGGAGAAGGGGGAGAAGCAGAAGAAGAAGAGGGTCAAGATGACTATTTTGAGCCAACATTTGCATTATTCTTGTCAGAGGATTCTGAGAAGACTTAGAGTGGAACTGCAGGAGATGTAGGAGAAAAAGCATATCACTTGCAACCTGAGCAAGAACAAGAAGAAGATTTTTCTTCTCCACCTATAACCACAAAGACAGGGGGAGTTGTTGTAAACATAGATACATCTTCTTCACTTGTTTTTACAAGTGATGATGTGAGCAGATCTTCGGTAGATCCAAAGGATGTCTATGCCTCTCAATATCCTGAAGCTAAGATTGAGGCATCCTCTCCAAGTTTTGATACTCGACAAGCTGAGGTTCCCTCATCTCTAGACACTTCTCGAACTAAACGTGCTAAAGCTAGTACTCAAACAGACACTACAGCAGAATTTCAAAGACTGCTAGAGCTTCTTATGGAGATAAAGACTCAACAATATGGCATGGAGTGTGAGATTCAAAACCTTCAATTTGCACAGAAAGCTACCTCCATCTCTCTTCATGATCAGGTATAAGACCTTAAGCTTCAAATTCTAAAGACAGTTCAAGAGATTGCCAAATATGAAGATATTAAGGAGGTGAAGGAGTCTTTGCGAAAGCTGGAAGAAACATTTCAGTCAATGGGAGATTTCCAGCTCGTTCACATCCTTAAACAACCCTGATTTTATCAAACTCTTTTTATTCTTCTCCACTTTTTGCTGTTGACAAAAAGGGGGGAGTGTGGCACCCCTCGACGGCGCTCGATCCGTTAGGGTTGCTACAGTTCGCTTACCTTTCACTTTCCCTAATTACATGTCACTCTGATACCATTTCTTGTTGCATTGGGTCCATACATTTGCATCTTTAATTATCAGTCTCTTGCGCAGTTCATATGGCGGAAGCACATCCATCAACTCCCTTCCTTATATTCAGAAAACGATGTACACCAACTAAACATTTATATGTAAAAGCCGAACACCTTTATTTACTTAAACCAGATGGACATCATTCATCGGTACATCAAAATGCCATGGTTTTCTATATTTGGCTATATTTCAAAAGATGATCGACATCTCCTCCAACAGTCATATACTTAAAGTCCATCAATCAGTGTCGGCGTCCAAAAGTTCCTTCCTTTACTATCCTCCTCCTCGCGGTCATATCCAACCACTTGATCCATCTACCGATGGCAGTGGCAGCAGAGATATCTTATCTAGTCTGAAATGTTATTCCTCAAATGGGGTGAGTACAACCACTCAGCAGTAAAGATCCACCAAACTACTCAATGCGTCGGACATAACAATCAAGAATAAAACACATATCATTCATGCATATTAAACATACCGCACCTTGCAACCATACATATATCACCATACCATCATCATCAAGCATTCATGCATACCCATACCATATATGCATATACCACCATGCATATCATCATCAAGCATTCATGCATATATCACAATGATTTGTATCATCCATGCTATCAAGCATAGATCACCATGCAGTCGTGCATATATTACCATGCAGTCATGCATATCTTGCCATGCCATCGTGCATATACCACCATGATTCATATCATCCATGCTATCAAGCATACATCACCATGCAGTCATGCATATATTATCATGCAGTCATGCATATCTTGCCATGGCATCGTGCATATATCACCATGATTCGTATCATCCATGCTATCAAGCATAGACCATCATGAGATCCATTCAAGCCTTCATGATCGTACCCTCAATGTCAAATAGCATCAATTTATTTTCATAAGCAGATCATGCATCATGCCATATGCATACACCCATGCACATGATTCACTTTCAATTCTTATCTTTCACGAGGATTTCATCAGTTTTTCTTTCCGGGGATCAATGTTTGCATCCCACAATTTATCGCTTGCATCCAACCAAGCATCGCGAGGAACCTCCGAGCATGTATTCAAAATATAACTGGGCATCCGGCCCCCCACATTCCGGGCATCTCGCATCCCAACTAGCATCACGAGGAATCCCCTCAGGCACACATCTCTAGGGCTTCCGGGATTACGTACCGACATACCACCAAGAATCTCCCTTGGAATTACGTACCGTATACCATTGGGCATCTTGAAACTCCCGAGAACCCTCCGGAATTATGCCACTAGGCCACCAGGCATTCGGCACCCCCACATCCCGGGCATCCTGACACTCCAAAGGCATTGTCGGCTCACACCTCCAACAGTATCCTCATTTATCATAATTTATATTCACATTTGTGTCTCAATATCAACATGGCATTTGATGCAATAATGCCAATGATTGGAATCAGCCTTTTCAAAATCATATAATATGCATTGGAAAAATATTATTTGATGCAATGGTTTTGAGAAACTTCATTGAATTCATGAAAATCCATAAATCTTTTGATGTCATATGATATGCATGAATGTCACCACATCATTGCACGAATGATAATCCAAGATATCACAATTTATATAACGAATCAATAACCTGTAAATAGAACAGTTTTTCAGCTTAAACAGAATGCGTGCTGTTTATGAAAAATTCTGGAAAATTAGTAAATGATGGAAATTAATTCTGAAAATTTAACACATTGAAGATAAGATCTAAGAAAACACATTTCGTGAAGAACACCATATCAAACAAGGCTTCACAGAAAACGTACAGGTCCATGCATCACCGAAAAAGGATTTTAACATCATCCATGCACCGTTTTGAAAACAATTTCGATTAAACCCTCAAATAAGCTCAAAAAATTATGGAATTTGGACACGCTATATTTAAGACCTAGAGGTACGAGTTTCATGAAGAAATCGTAGTCCAATTCGTTCTGGATTAAAAGATAAAATCAATTTACTTTTCCTATTATCGGTATCGTTTCCAGATCTACCCGTGTTGAAGAAAAAATCGTTACCTTGGTCATTACTAGTCCATTTAATCTGAAATTTTATTATGTTGTTCCTCAGAATATTATCTACAACTTTCATTAAGGACATACGATCAAATTTTAACTGTATAATTTTATAAAAATCCCGAAATCATACTAGGTCGAATTAGCGTTTTTCCCCAGATCCAGTTTCTTCAAAAGACAACGATTTCACCGACCTATTTTTGTTCATTTCCTCTAAATTTTTTATATGTTCTACCTAAAGAAGTATAATACAACTTTCGTTAAGATATAAAAGTGAGATTTTGACAAGAAGGTTACTTTACAGACCACGAAACCACTGAAGGTCAGCACAACGAATTCCAAATCTAGTCTCTCCAAAGAAAATCATTTAACTGACCATTTCTTGTTTTTTTTGCCTCAAATTTTAGTATGTTTTTCTTCAAGGTGTTCTCTACAACTTTCATGAAGAAATCAAAGCAATATTCCGACTAAAAAGTCACATGCAGCACACAAACTCATGGATGGTCGGACTGGTCTTTCCAGAAACAGCATGCATGGCCAACGAATCTCTCTCCAAAGCTCCGAAATTTCATCCCATCTACCACAACCAAGACTTGCCATCTACTACACATATACACAGCAATGCAAAGGGTAGGTTTTAGGACTCTACTTGCCTTAGATTCAAGCACAAAGCAGTAGCAAACAGAGGCAAAGCAGCAACGAATGGCGGACGAACTCTCTTCCTTCTTCTTCGCACGGCCTCTCTCTTTTCCTCTTCCTCTCTCTCGGTTCCCTTTCTCTCTTGGATGGTAACTCTCTCTCTCTTCTCCCCCTTCCCCTTTTCCTTTTGGGTTGAATAAAACCCTTGCATGCATCCTCATTTTGCATGGGGGACACTTGTTCCCAAGAAGGAGACAAGTGTCTCCCTTGCCGAAGACACTTGGAGGAAGCCATTCGGCTCCTCCCCCCCCTCCATGCGCCGACAACTCCATGGGCTCTATGGGCCGGGCCTCTTGGCCCACTTTAGGCCCAACACACTTGGGCCTAAGGTCCAAACTTAAATGGCCCATATATATATATATATATTTTTTTTTTGATAATCCATCTTAATCCCACTTATACAGGGTACCAAATTACAAATTTAAATGCCATAATACTTTGCAACATAGTGTAATAAAATCCAACTTATAAAATTAATGGCCAAAAACATAATTTCCTCATCAAATAAAATCCTTGGTCTCACATGGACATAGGACCCGTTTCCAACAAAATAATTATCCATTTATATAAATACCATATCATTCTTATTCACTTGGCCATAAATCTTGAAATCATAAATCAATAAACTCCTACTTATAAAACACATGGCCATGAGTTATTTTTGGGATGCCACAGGGAGAATGTGTGCAGATTTATTATCTTTTTTATCTGTTTGAACTTGATTGCTACTTTTTTGGTTTAGATTTTTGATATTGAATTTTGTTAGATTTGTTGGACTTTTGATGTCTGCAGTAACTTACTTTGGTAATACTAATTGTGGTTGGATAGATAATTGCCTTATCTTTTCAGGATTAATATGTTTTCTGTGGTTGCAGAATCAAAGCTATCTAGGTCATAATCAGCTTAATTTTATAAGATATTATGTATTGCCTAAGAATTGTTTTGCAGGTTAAAAGTTCTTAAATCTGCAGGAAAGTTTTGTCACCATTAAAAAAATGGGGAGATTGTTGGAGAAAACTCATTTATTATTTTGAAGTTGACAAAACATTTCCAGAAAGTCTAGTCTAAAGACTTCCAGACTCTAGCGTCAAAGTCTGAAGATCGCTAGACTTTAGGTTCGAAGTCTGCCCACACTGACAGTTTCTAGACCGGAGAATGAAGACTTATCTAGATGCGAGGATTATCTTTATTTCTTTAAGGATTTGATTCGTACCGTTTATGGATGACCTTATGGCTGGATATAGCATCTATATGATTGACTATCCTTATTGGAATCAATTCCGATATTCAAATCTTTTGGAAGGCAAGCAAACTTGGAAGGTTCTACTTATGGAAACCAAGATCTTAATTGTATGGGCGAATATGATTGATGGGCTTTCATCACAAATCATCTAATGACTTGAGATCTCCTCGATTGATTTTGTCCAATGGGTAGATTGGAAGAAATTCCTTTGGAAAGTGCCAATGGTTATGAAGGCATGAATGAATATTTAAGGCGGATTCTTTAGTTGTTCAATATAGTGCGTGAAAGAAAAATTTCAAAATTCTGAAGCTTCCTAGTTTCTTGCTATTTCTTTTATAGAGCTCAAATTGTATACAAAAGAGAAGAACTTATAGTGAGACTTTGTGAGAGACTAGTAGAGACTATTCACTGTGAAGTCGAGAGTGCAAGACTGTAAAATCTCTTTTGAATTCTTAGTGAAATCCAGCCAATAGGCCGTCAGCTCGGGAGAGTGGACGTAGGCTTGATCTAAGCCGAACCACTTTCTTATTTTCTTCCCTCAACTCCTTTATTTTGATAAGTAGCTTTATTTATCTATCCAAGTTTAAAAATCGTTAAAGTCTGAATTCGTTTGTGATTTTTCTACAAGCAATTATTACTTCTAAATCTTGCGAGAATTTTTATTACACCTATTCACCCCCCTCTAGGTTATATTACTAGCCCTTTCAGTAACAAGTCTATAAATAAGGGAGTCTTGTAATTTTTTTTTTTCTTGAGGTGAAATAAATCTATAGGCCTATTTATCTTCTTCTCTTCCTTGTTTGAGTTGTGAGCGTTTCACCTTAAAATTACTATCATTAGGGGGAAGGGGTGTGGGTTGAGTTCACTTTTGTGAGAATAGTAATTAGGGTTTTTAGTAGGGTAATAATAAAAATAATATATATATCTGGTCCAGGAAATCAAAGCGCATGAGTTCACATTTGAAATTAGGAATCAAACTAATATTTACCGGTTTCAAGTGATAATCTATCACCTGTTTAATACTTATCAAGCTAAAGGCTCTCTGGTTGATTATAGAGAAATGCTTGGGCCTTTTGACCATCTTAAAATAGGTTTCAGCTATTTATTGTCCCCGTGAGGCTAATCTTTGTGTCGATTGAATTGCAAAAGCCCATGGATTAGGGTCCCTCCCTCCTAATTGGCTTTTCAAACCCCTCGACCTCTTTGGGATTCGCTTAATTTAGATGTTGAAATGATGTTGTTCTCCTCTTTTGCCAGTTAAATGAAAATTATTTTGTTTCGAAGAAAAAACAAATTACGAATGCTTCTATTGCAATCAAATCTATGGAATCCATCTCGAATCAAAGGTTAAAGGACTATGACAATCCTTTCAGATGTTCTTTGGCTCCCCTTGCAGAGGTAGTGCAATATGTTCCTGACATGCTGTGGAATGGGTGGTTATTGTTGTGGTCGTCATTAAATTGCATGTATTTGCAACATAAATGTGAAATGGTCTAATTTTGATAATTCAAACTTCATAGCTATGTTGTCTAGCGATTGCGTGGGTAAAGCAAAATGATCTAGATACTAAAATTAGCTCATTAAATTGATTTAAGGAGTTGCTGCGGCAGATTTAATTGGATGCTTGAATGTGAAACACATGAATCGGTTCACTACAAATTATCATCTAGACCCATATTATGAACCTGTCTTGCCTCTAACATTGTGAACATTCCTTACAAATTGTTTGGTAAGTCCACACATTTCGAGACTTATGGCTAATAAAGTTCGGAATTGCCACACCGAAATTACACATTTGTATCTTTGTACTAAAATCAATTAACGATAAGATGTAAAAGTTACAGGTTCGAAGCTAGAAAAGGATCACACTCCAATCGATTCAAACGACAGCCACTTGCTTCAACTGCTAAATATGCTTATCTGAATGGGCGACTTAATCATGCCATTCTCGCATGCTCGTACATCGCTAAACCCTTACTGAAATATGTATTTTTTATGAGTGTGGCTAGAGAAGCCTTATTTACTATTGATCTTTAACTTACCGCAAGCTATAAGAACTAGAGCATGAATTGGCAAGTATTGATAATTGATCATGAAGGATAGACCTCAATAAGAGATCGCAAGCCAAGTGCAGGGGTGATCTTGTAGTCCCCAAAGCCAGCAGCGACGAAGAGCTTAGCCCATTCTGCTTCATTCCTCTCCCTCCCCGACGCGAGGGTCATCATCAACATGTCATAGAAGAGCTGGGTTTCGACCGTCTCTTTGTCGCTCTTCGTGTTGTCCATCACCATGTCAATTATAATTACCTTCTTTTTCTTGCCCTCGCCTTTGCCTAAGGCCTCCCTGCATCGCTTCAGTACCTTCACAGCGTCTTCATCGCTCCAATCATGGAGTATCCACTGCATATAACTTAAATCATTTATCAGTCTGTCATTTTGTCCACATATTGTTCACATGTGATTTCGTAGATTTCCTATGTAAGTTGAACGTTAGGACGGCTTTTGTTTGCAACGTATAAACTAATCCTTTGCATGAAAAATGTGGGGCTATTCTTGATAAGATTAGATTGAAGGAGGTGAAGTAGCTGAATCTTAATTTTTTGATTAACTTGTACCTTCAATATTATTGCATCTGCAGGTGGTATGGCCTCAAACGTGTCCCCAGGAACACATCTCACGTTCTCGCTAACTTCTAAATTAGCCACCACATGCGGAAGATCAAATATTGTGCATTCCATATGCGGAAAGGAGTTCGCGATGGCCTTGGCCATCGTCCCAGTTCCTCCGCCTACATCGACCAACGAGTTTATTCCCTCGAACATCCCTTTGTGCTCGTTAACCACCATGCTAGCCACCAATCGAGCATCGCTAGCCATGCCATCGTTGAATAAGCGATTAAGCCCCGGCTCTTGACCAACATACCTCCAAGCCGACATCCCTTGCACCATTTCGAATGGTGTCGGGTCGACGTGGTTGTGGAACCACGCGCTCAAGCCATGCCATGGGTTGATCACAATAGGGTCAAGCATGGACAGTGCGAACGGCGCAACATTGGAGGGATTGTCCGTAAGGAGGAGCTTGGACACATGATTGAGTACGTAGGCGCCTCGACCGTCCGGCGCGAGCTTCTTCTGTTCGAAGAATCCGGAGTGGACGAGGATGCGCATGAGGCGGTCAACGCAATGAGCTCTGGAGGGGTGAATTTGAAGTGCAGAGACTAAGGCATCGAGGGTCATAGGTTGGCCATGGTGGTGGATGGTGTCGGGAATGCCTAACTGAATGGCACATTTCAAGCACATGGAATTGATGAAATTGAAGATGTGGTTCCATATGTGAGCTTGAGCCAGTAGCTGCTGGCTTCCCATCTCTCCATTCACCATATCCATGGTGCAAAGTTATTATCTCTCAACTCTATAGTGCAATTTCTTGCTTATGAACTTCGAGAATATAAGAACGGTGCATATTTATAATGGTTTGGAAAGTGGGTATGAAGCATCCTATTCGGCATACCTTACGTCGGCCAAATAATTGTGGTGTGGTCACATGATACACGTTGATATAGATGGTCCCCATAACATTAAAATAGCTAAGGTTCATTTGATTTTCCCTCGCTTTTATACCTTTTGTATATTTGTGGTTGAGAGAGTTATATTTATCAAAGGGAAATGTCATGTTTACCTCTAATGGCCAAACCTATGAAAACATTGCGGTCATTCGGAAGGGAGATTTAGAATGTTGAATTATTAAATCGAGAACAAAACTAAACTGAGATCTGGCCCATCTATTAAATCGAGAACGAAACAATTTTGAATATTTTTTAGTCGAGACCAAAAGTATTGATTGGAAGAATATAATATGAGAAACAAATTAGTAAATTGAAATTTATAATTTTTCTTTAATTACCGTTGAATATGTGTCATCGGAGCTCTCGTTAATAAAACTCACTTCATTACGAACAATTTTATGTCTTGGTTATGCTCATGAACGAATAAGACGAAAGGTTATGCGGACTGATTCCTCGGTTCTATGGAGAAAGCAATAAAAAATCCTACGGACATAACCTAGGTTGCACCGACACGGACATGCGACACGTGATGCGAGACGACATGACACACCGACACGTCATTTCTCAAAAGTAGAGAATTTCGACACATTCCGATACATTATATATTAAATAAATATTTTAATATATAAATGCATAAATAACTAAATAATAATAATAAAAAGAGCCTAGAATTAATATATACTAAAAACATTAATCCTACATTTGTTAATATCATTCATTGTTTTAATTTGACAAATTCAAGTACATTTCATTGTAATAATTCATAAAAATTGAAAAAAAAAAAACAAGTAACCCACATTCCACAATTAAATTTAAAATTTAACAATAAGAAAAAAAACAATTAACGTTCCATTATCAAATATAATAAAAGGTCATTCATCCATATTATTTACTTCTTCTGGAAAAAAAAAAAAAAATAGAATCCATCTCTGGCTCATCAAGTAAAAAATTTGCAACTTCAAGCACCCCAACATCTTCAAACGAGTATTGGAAATTTGTTTTAACTTTTATTATTTTTATTTTTTTCATATATTTATATTTAGACTGCAGAAGTTTTGGAAATTTGTAAAAATAACCCTGTCCATGTCGGAGTCCGTGTCAAAATTTTCGACTCGCGCGCGGTAGTTGACCGCATATCAGAGTGTCGGACACTACATGAAGGATTCCAGAGAGTGTCCGTGCAATCTAGGACATAACCACGTTCGAATGCATCTGGACATGAATAATAAATTTGGACTTTTCGGCGCCCGCCTTTTTCTCATTCCGACTCTGTTCCTTTGTCGTGCATTCGCGTATTCATATCACAAGCAGGTCCACCAGGTCACTTTCTGGGTTTAAATCGGGGGAGGGCAGGGGAGATGGAAACGAGACGGGAACCAACGAAATGCAATTCAACTTTGATTTTACGAAAAGAAAGGTACGAAAAAACCAGAGCTTCATTGGACTGACTAAAGTATCTTTTGATTAGACTCGGTGTTTATCGATTGACCAATCATTCATTGCCGACAGCTGTGCGTGCTACCAACCTTTTCATAATTCCGATCATAACCTTATCCTTCATAAAAAAGACAAGCTTCTGGCAATCGAAGTTCAATTGGACGATCATTAACAAAGGAATTCTATACAATCGGACGATTGAAACGTTTCAGTCCGTGACTCATGCCCGTTAGCAGAACTGCAGCAGGACCACGAGGGTATTGGTCGGTAGTCTTTTCTATTTTTGTGTAGAAAAGAGAAGGCAAGTCGAGTCATAGCCGACATTGCTGGATCCCGCATTCTCAATCAAAGCATCTGCGTAGGAGAATCGGGGGAGATCACAGCAGAAGCACGTGAAACTTTTTTTTATTAGTTTTCTCTTATATTTTTCTTTCCAATAAATAGAATATGCAAGTCAAGTCGATGAATTATGATAAAAAAAAAAATTAGAAAGAGGGAATTGCTTACGAAAATCAATTATGAAATAAGAAGGATATGGGGTAAAATTGAATAAATTATATATATTAAAAAACCAAAACGATATCTCATATTCTAACATAACCTAGTTATGGTCAAGGTATATTTTCTCTATACATCAATATGTTTGACAATGAAAATACGAACCTCTTTAATTGTCGACTAGCTCAACAAAAAAAAAATTGTTGACTAAAAAAATTAAAAAAATTATACAATCTTTAGTTAAATTTGTATTTGCTTTACTTAATAGTAGAATGTATCAATAATAAAATATTCAATTAAACTTACAATCACTTAATCTGAAGAGTACTTTAGTTTCAACAACAAAAAGATCATATTCATATCTTGTACTTGCTTAATCAAAACTACAAAGTAAAATTGACAAAAGAAATTTAATATCCATATATCTTAATGGACTTTAATTAGATCTAAAGGTGGACGTATAAATAATCATATCTTAATTTCCAATAATCATTTTTTGATATGTTGTCTTATTTTAATATCTCCAAAAATTTTAAACTAATACATCTATGACAAATTCACAATTCGTTAGCTTTCATTAAATTTTATAGTCAAATTATTAAGTTGGATGACATATAATAGTTAATAGGTGTACCAATTTAGGATTTCACCCTCCGTTTGCCACATGTATATTAGTTTGTAATTTTTTGTGATATTAATCTAATTTAACGGAAAGTAACGAAGGGTAAAATTAGGTTGGAGATTTTTTACCAGTTTGAGATTTTTTATGATAAAAAAAATTAGGTTAGAGTAGATTTTATAAGTGTACTAGTTTAAGATTTTTTGTGATATTAATCATATATTTTATTTGTTTTTAAAACTAGAATTTATACTATTCTCCGGTTGCTAAATAGAGAATAAACTTTATAATTAGAACCGCTCAGAATCGATCGGTTCAATCTCACTCTTTTGCTCACCCCTAATTACATTTCATTGTCTTGGAAAGCTATGCTATAAAGAACTTGCTTTTATGTGTTATGACATATAATGTGGTCCGGTAGTGCGAAATTATTGACAAAGGTTTCATAAAACGCTTCATTTCGTGACGTGTCACCTAAGCCAAGAAGACTTGGAGGTTTGCCTAGAGTCAAGCCCCCGCAATATCCGCGTAACACCGCATTATCCATGTGACGCACGTCTCCCTCCGTCAGCAACGCTGATGCAAAGAACTAGCTTTGTATAGTCCTTTTAGCTGTTGCCCCACATTTGATTCTTTTAGCTGTTGCCCCACATTTGATTGAAGTAGAGGCCAAACTCTTTCCTATGCAAACGCACGCGTCTCAATGGTGCTGTCTATTGTCAAATTACTAGGACAGAAATCCAACATGGACCGCGTGATTGTGAGGCAATAATTAGGGCCCGCATAAAATCATTATGCTTATTTTATTTTATTTTATTCGAAAGAATAGGTTTGGAATAAAAAGTGATTTGATAACGTAATTTTATTTTTTTGTTTTCGAAATACATTTTTAGTTTAGAAATAGATTTAGAATAAAAATGAGAAGTGAAAAATTTTACTTTTTTTGAAATAAATATAAGACATAAAAACTTTTCTATCACTTGTCTTGATTACTAGCTACCTACTCGCCCACCCGCCTACCGATCGCTTCTTGCTATCGTTTTAGAAGGAAAATTTTTGTATCGTTATTGAATGAATTTTTATTTTGGGAGTAGAATTTTTATGTCGTTGTTAAATGGATATTTTGGCACAAAAGCTCGTCCAAAGAATAAAAATAGAAAAATCAATTTCTAGTTAGAAATTGATTTTTGAAACATAATGGTTATCATTTGTGCCCTTATTAGCTAGATAAATCCATTGAGTATATTATGCTTCTTATGAAGGACCCACAGGGGCCTCAAGGACTCTTATTTACTAATAATGAAAATTTCATTGTTTTTAATACACTGATCATGATCGTCTCGGGTTATGCATATCCACTGTTTTTTAGAAGCAAATTATTTCTTGATTAGTATATCTAACAAATGTGCAGATAGCCTTGTAAATACTTAATTAGACCCGAACCATTTTTTTTTTCCCTTAGGGTGAATTGAGAATGCAAAACCCAAAATTTGTTCACCTCTCTACTGGCACTGTGTAACTGGCTGTTACTTCCGAAAGGGGTTGCATGGACCCTCCCTTAAATAAATTACCCTTCTTCTATGTTTCTTTTTCCACAAAAATGGTGGCGTTGAAACCTCTTTGCTTCCAACGACAATAATTCTACGGACTGATCCGCGACCGTCAGATCAAAAGGAGATCCAGTGGTCAGAAATTGAAGGAAAGAGGACCGTTGTAAGTGAAAAGCATCGTCTGGTTTCAACAGTGAAAGAGAGTAAACTTAGATACAATATCTAGTTTTCCACAATACATAACACAGAGTTGAAATGCTTGACAAAAAAAAGGGTCGGTTGTATCCTAATAACTTGAGATTGAGATTGAAACTTCAATCCTCTTTATAAAGAGTTGTCGCATAAGGGTCCCTACTATAAAATGCCTCGTAATGTTTTTGGAAAGCAGTATATCTCGGGGGCTGTTCACGATATGCCTTCCTCACAGTTTGCAATAGAATATTTGTATATTCGTACTAAAGATGCATTGAGGATGAAATACATGTAATGTAAAAGTTAGAGAACAAGAAACTACAAGAGGATGGATATATGCTACTCTCCAAAAGAAGTTGACTTTCATGAGCTAGGTTCTACTATTGAGAGATTATTTGGAACTTGTTAAACAGCCTTCCCAAGCACGAGTCATAGATGCGAGACGAGATATTCAATTCTTAGAGTGTCGATTGGACCTATTACGAGGATGATCAATGCAAAATTGTGTGAAAGTGCTAGTACGAACACCTACAGGGGGGTGAATAGGTGTTTAAAAGAAACCTTGGCAAATATATGCGGAATAAGATAAGTTGCGAGCAAAGTCTGAAGAACAACAAATTTTGAACGAGTTCAGACTTTAGCAGTTAAATAGAACTACGAACAAAATAAAGGAGTTCAAGGAAGAGAATAAGAACATAGAATTTATAGTGGTTCGGCTTAGATCAAGTATACGTCCACTCTCTCACTCTAACAGCCTTCTGGCTGGATTCCATTATGCGGTCAACAAGAGATTATAACTTTAAGTGCAAACACTTAGTGGTAGATCACACTATCACACTAAGTCACTCTTTTGGTATTTCTCTCACGATCACAAATATTTAAGTTCACCAAAGACAAGTGTATGATCGAATGTCGCTTAGACTTTGGAATTATAAATTATACGCTCCATCTCTTACTTGCTCATCGGTCCTTGATCTCTTTAAATACTCCTCCACTTCCAAACTAGCCGTTGGACAATATCTAAAGGATCGTCTTTCAATTTATTCATTGGACAGATCTGTATCTAGAAGATTTAGTAGCCGTTGAGTGACAGAAGTAGAATCTCAAATTGATTTTGATCGCTTATACAAACAGAATCTTGGTTTCCATAAGTAGAGCTTCTTCGTATAGAAAGTTTTTGTTTTCAAGATCCAATTGTCAATAAATTAGATTGAGTCAATCAAATCTATCTTGATGTAAAATCCAAACTATATCACTAGCTGTTATATGCTTGGGGCTTGTATTATGTTCTGTCAAGTTATTTCATTCTGAACTTGTGTCTCATTCTGGATGTAAAGTCTGAGAATGTTTTGTCAAAAGTAAAGTCTAAGTGTCTTCCGTCTGAAGTAGAGTCTGAGTATCTTCAGTCTAAAGTAGAGTCTGAGTGTCTTCGGTCTGAAATAGACTTTATAATCTGAACGTAAGTCTGAACATATTCTACTTCTGAACATATTTATCCTTAAGGTCTGGACACAGTTTGAATAAGTTCAGCTTTAGCATATAGTTTGTCTTCTAATTTTTCCAAGTATAGACTTTGATAATATCCTTTACATGTTCTATCATTTGCATAATCTATTATTCAACCATTAAACATGTTAGTAGCCTTTGATTTATTTTGTCATCTTCAAAATATTATAAGGGATTTCCTTAACATTGTGAAGTTGCCCTTTGCTTAAAGAGGTGCTTACTTGTTTAGCAATAATTTTTTTTTTGTTAGTCCTATTCTTACTCTCAACTCACCCTCATATTTTTACCTTGTCCCTTCGTAGGAAGTGAGAGTCGAAACCCACATTTGAAGCTATTTCACCAGTTTCCTTGTCCCTTTGTAGGAAGTGAGAGTCGAAACCCACGTTTGAAGCTATTTCACCAGTTTTGATTATAGCAACAAATCTTTCACCAAACGTTGCGTTTTGATTTTATTTTAGGAGATTTATATTCTATATTGAGCCTAGACAAAGAATTGCAAATGCAAAGGTAGATTTTATTCTCAACTTATATATACAACCGACATAGGCCGTCATCTTCATGTTACAGTTAGGAGATAACAGAATTCCAAGTCCCAGACATCCTTTCAAATACTTCACAACCTTCAGTGCTGCATCCATATGTGATTGCTTTGGGTTGTGCATAATCTAACTGAGTATCTGTACTGCATAACATATATCAGGCCTAGTCATGGTGAGATAAATCAATTTTCCAACGAGTCACTGATAACTTGATAGATCCTTGAGTAATGGATCATTATTTGGAGAAGGAGAGCTCGCATTATATTCATATGTTGTCAATTTGACATTCTGCTCAATAGGTATAGTAGTTGGCTTGCATCCGGATAATCCTGCATCCGATATGATTTCCAAGACAAATTTTCGTTGACTGAGACAAATTCCCTCATTTGATTGAGCTATTTCAATACCAAGAAAATATTTGGAAGGTCCCAAATCCTTAATATAAAAGGTCAAGTGCAAATATTCCTTGAACTTCCAAATTGCGACATCATCATTTCCCATAATAAGTATATCATCGACATAAATCAATAAGTAAATCGATGAAGTACCTTGGGTCCATGTGAACAATGCATTCTCATATTTGGAATGTACAAAACCTGCATTTGTGAGTGCCGCAGTAAACTTTGCATACCATTGTTGAGAAGCTTGTTTGAGTCCATAACGGGATTTGCTGAGACGACATACTCGAGACTCCCCCTGTCTACGTAATCCCGGTGGAAGTTCCATGTAAATTTCTTCATCTAGGTCTCCATGAAGAAAGTCATTGTTCTCATCCATTTGGATTAAGTTCCAATTACGCATTGCAACAACATATAGAAAAGAATGATTGGTCACTTCTTTAGCAATAGGAGAGAATGTTTCATGGTAATCAAAACCTTCATATTGCGTAAATCCTTTAGCGATGAGTCAAGCTTTGTACCGCTCAATTGAACCACCTACCTCATACTTTATTTTGTAGACCCATTTGCAGCCAATGGGTTTTTTGTGAGAAGGCAGGGGAACAACATCCCAAGTGTCATTTGCCATAAGAGCAGCTAATTCTTCCTTCATAGCCTTTTGCCATTGAATATCACGCACCACTTCCTCATAGGAAGATGGTTCCTATTTTAAAGATTTTCTATTGATGTAGCACATGTGCTCCGGCGATAATTTACTGAAGGAAACATAAGAGGACACTAGATATTACGTACCTAGTGTTTCCAAGGTTGGACAAATATAGTCTTTTGTCCATGTTAGAGGTCGTACCTCTCATCTCAAACGCCTGGGCACTAGAATCGGTGTTTGTTCAGCAATTGGTGATGAGAAGGATCCATTATCATTTTGTTGAGGTGATGAAATGGTTGATCTATTCATCATAGGGGAATAATCCGAAGATCCAGCAGAGAAATCGGGTTATTCGACAGGGGCCGCTATAGGGCATGATCTAGAGCACGACTAATCCGGTGCAACCCAAAAATACTGTGGCGTCATAGATATATCCTCCATCAATAAGAATTGTCGATGATTCGACATTGATATTGGTGGCTCATGTGTAGATGCCATCTCCTGGAAAGGGAATACATCTTTATGGAAAACAACATCTCGACTAACAAAGAAGCGACCTGTAGACATCTCTATAACCTGATAACCCTTCTGCAAGGCTGGATATCCCATAAAGATGCATTGAAGAGCACATTGATCCATTTTATATTGACGTCTCATATTTGTCACATAGCAAAGACATCCGAATACCCGAAGATGATCAATCATTGGTTCCTTGCCAAAAAGCATTTCAAAAGGGGTGCGTCCTTCTAAAATTCTAGTTGGCATGCGATTAATTAAATAGGATGCTGTGACCACACAATCTCCCCAAAAACATTCATGAATGGAAGTTTGATGTTTTAGTGCTTGGGCAACTTCTAAAAGATGTTGATGTTTACGTTCGACAACACCATTTTGTTGGGGAGTGTAGGCACAAGAACTCTCATGGAGTATTCCTTGAGAGGATAGAAAAGATTGACATTCATGAGAGAAAAATTCAGTGCCATTATCTATTCGAATTCGTTGAACATTTTTATTGAATTGATTTTTGATCATGGACAAGAATTTTGACAAATGTGAAAAAGTCTGACTCTTGGATTGCATGAGAAATATCCAAGTAGCACGAGAATAATCATCAACTATGGTAAGAAAAAACCGGGATCCATCATGGTGTGGTGTATGGTAAGGACCCCAAATGTCCATATGAATTAACAAGAAAGCACTGGTGGCACGAGATATGCGATTTAGAAATGGTGCTCGTGTTTGTTTTGCCAAAGGGCATATCTTACAATCAAGACAAGGAAAACGAGCACTATGACTCAGATGCTAATGAGAAAGGGAAATTTTATTTCTAGTGATAGCATTACAAGATATGGATAAATCAGAATTTCTAGGAAAGTTGACCCTGTTAGGGAAATCCCTTATGACGTTTTGAAGATGACAAAATAAATTAAAGGTTACTAATGTGTTTAATAGTTAAGTAATAGACTATGCAGATGATAGAACACGTAAATGATATTGTCAAAGTTTGAAGATTGCTAGAAGACTGAACGTAACACATGTCCAAAGTCTATTCTAAAGATTTCCAGACTTTTCTGTCAAAGTCCGACTACTACCAGACTTTAGTGTCAAAGTCTATTCTACATTAGAAGTTTGTCCACTTTGACAAATTCCAGACTGAATGTGAATGAAGAATCATAAGACAAACTCTATGCTAAAGCTGAACTTATTTAGACTGTATCCAGACCTTAAAGCTAAATCTGTTTAGAAGCAGATAATGTTTAGACTTACGTCCATATTGTAAAGTCTATTGCACTCAGACTCTAACTTTAGTCTAAACACACTCAGACTTTACATCCAGAATGAGACACAAGTTCAGAACGTAGCAGATTCAGAATAAAACAACTTGACAGAACATAATACAAGCCCAAAATATATAATGGCTAGTGATTTGGTTTGGATTCTACATCAAGATAGATTTGATTGATTCAATCTAATTGATTGACAATTGGATCTTGAAGACAATAACTTTCTATACAGAAAAGCTCTACTTATGGAAACCAATATTTTGTTTGTATGGGCGATCGAAATCAATTTGGGATTCTACTTTTATCACTCAACGACTACCAAATCTTCTAGATACAGATCTGTTCAATGGGTAGATTGGAAGACGATCTTCGAGATATTGTCCAATGGCTAGTTTGGAAGTGGAGAAGTATTTAAGGAGATTAAAGATCAATGAGCAAGTACGAGACGAAGTGTAAAATTTATAATTCCAAAGTTTGATTAAATTTCGATCATACACTTGTCTCTTGTGAGCTTAAACGTTTGTGATTATGATAGAAATACCAAAAAAGTGACTTAGTGAGATAGTGTGATATACTATTAAGTGTTTGTATTCAAAGTTGTATTTTCTTGTTGATTGCATAGTGGAATCTGGCCAGAAGATTGTTAATGTGGGAGAGTGGATGTAGGCTAGATTTAAGCCAAACCACTATAAACTCTGTGTTCTTATTTTCTTCCATGAACTCCTTTATTTTGTTCGTAGTTCTATTTAATTGCTAAAGTCTGAACTCACTCAAAGTCTGTTGTTATTCAGACTCAGTTTCAAAAGAAAGATATTTCTACTGTTCTTTTGCGAAAATTTTTCTTCACACCTATTCACCCCCTCTAGGTGTTCATACTAGCACTTTCAATTGGTATCAGAGCCAAGTGCTCGATTTATAAAAGTGTTTTTATTTTTGAGCTAAAAATATTCTATGGCTAGTATCTTGGTACCAGGACTTATGGAAGGGCAAAGCAACACTAGGCCACCATATTTTGATGGAAAGGAATACAATGTGTGAAAGAACAAAATAAAAACATTCATAAGATCTAGAGATCCATTGCAATGAGATATTGTGGAAAAATGAATCAATCCCACTGTTGCGTCTACATCAAATAAAAATGGCAAAGACAAAGAAACCAAACCCCCTGCTCCTATGTCTTGGACGGAGATGTCCAAAAGAGAAGCTCTTGATGCAAAAGCCATTTATTCTGTATATTGCGCTTTGTCTCCTGCTAAATATAACCGAATTTCTTCATGTGAAACAACAAAAAAAGTTTGGGATAGACTTCATGTGACTTATGAAGGGATTGATCGTGTAAAAGAGATAAAAGTAAATTTTCTACTTGGCAAATATGAATCATTCAAGATGAAGCAAGGAGAGTCGATTGGAGATATGTTTAGCCATTTTACAGAAATTGTAAATGGTTTAGTAAATCAAGGTCAGCCAATTTATTTCCCAATGAAGGTCAACAAACTTTTGCGAGGTCTCTCAAAAGATTGGAACTATGTTAAGACCTCAATTCGGGAGACTCAAAGGATCATGCCTCTTTTGGTTGATGAATTGATTGGCACTCTTCAATCCTACAAAGTGGAACAAATTGTTGATGAAGATCCCGAAGGTAAGAAATCCACCGCTTTAATATCTAACGCCGATTCTGATGATACAGACTCATAAAATGACATGGATGGCGATGAACTTGCTTTTATGATCAAGATTTTCAAAAAGATGAGTAGAAAATGAAGGAAATTCGGTGGAAGAAAACAATACAAGCATAATGGGCAAAAAAGAACCATGAAAGAAGATGACAAGCAAGGAAATATATGCTTGATAGCACATTCAGACTCAAACTCAAATTCAGAATCAGAATCAGAATCAGACTTAGAATCAAAATCTGACTCAAAATCAAAGTTTGACTCGGACATAGACTCAGAATTCGATGAGAAAATCGAGGTAAGCCATTCAAAAATTCCTCTCAAAGTTTCAAAGTATATAAATGAGCTTTGCTTAAATCTCAAATCTTCTCTTAAAAGGATCTCCAAACAAAAAAAAAAAAAAAAAAAAAAGAGAATTCATAGCTTAGGCAACAGGATCTTTCTCGAAAATAAAGTTTGAAATTTTGCAAAAAGATTTTCTACAAACAAAAGAAAGTCGAGATTTACTTGTCAAAGAAAATGATTCTTTGAAAAATGAATTTTCAAATATTTCGACAAAATTTTCAAATGGTTCAAAAACATTGGAGCATATCATTTCCATACAAGTACCTTATTATAATTAGTCGGGACTTGGTTTCCAAAAGGAAGGTGATTCTCTAATAGATTTTCCTAAAGTTAAGGAGAGACTTAGATAAAAACCTCATAGACTTGCATACAAGAAGCATTTTGAAAGGATTTTTACAAAACCTGTTGGTCAAAATGCCCTCAAGTGTTCAAATTGTGGTGACTCGAAACACTTTGAGAAAGAACGTCCTAAAGTCTGGAGACCTGTTAAGAAAGATTGGGTAAAAGTAACATACTCTACTAACTCTCATAGACCCAAGAAAATGTGAGTTGTTTTTGCAGGAAATAAAAGAAAAGAATGAAGAGAATTTGGTAAGGTATGTGTTTTTTTTTTTTTTGAGTACATAATTTAAAATTTCTCATTATACTTGATATTCGATATATCCTCGGTTGATTCAGATTTTATAATGATCATATTTTGTTTTATTGAAGAAAGAATTATATGATTTGTTTTTGTGATTCGTGAGTTGAGATTTAGTACGTGTGATTATTTTTGAAATCTTGCTAAGAGACAATTGAGTATATTTGGTTTAATTTTATGCTTTTAGATTTTGTCATATTTGTTGGAGAAAACTTCCTCATTGTTTTGAAGTTGACAAAACGTTTCTATCAGTCTAGTCTGAAGACTTTCATACTCTTTCGTCAAAGTCTGAAGACCTCCAGACTCAAGATTTAAAGTCTACCCTCACTGATAGTTTCTAGACCAATGAAGAGAAGACTTATCCAGATGCGAGCTTATCTTGAAGGATTCGGTTCGTACAGTTTAAAGAAGATCTTACAGCTGGAGATAGCACCTTGTGATCAATTATTCTTATTGGAATCTATTCGGATAATCAAGATCTTTTGAAAAGCGAAGTATACTTGGAAAGTTCTACTTATGGAAACCTAGACCCTGATTGTATGGGTGAGCATGATTGGTGAGCTATCATCACATTCCTTAAACGACTCGAGATTTCCTTGATTGATTCTGTCCACGGGTATATTGGAAGAACTCCTTTAAAAAGTGCCAACGGTTATAGAGGCATGAAGGATTATATAAAGAAAACACTCAAGTTGTTCGAGTGAGTACATGAAAGAAAAATTTCATAGTCTAAAGCCCCTAGTTCTTTGCTATTTCAATCGCTGAGCTTAAGTTGCACTCAAAAGAGAGATTAAATAGTTATGAGATCTTGAGGAAGTGTAGTAAAGTTTCTACAATGTGGAATTAAGGACGTGAGACTGTAAAAATCTCTTTTGGTTCATAGTGAAATCCAGCTAGTGGGTTGTTAGTGTGGGAGAGTGGACGTAGGCTTGGTATAAGCCGAACCACTATAAACCTTATGTTTCAATTCTATTTTCCTATGCTCCTTACTTTAATTTGTAGCTTTATCTAATTGCTTATGGTTTTTTTACATATTCAATTTGTTATTCTTGAAAGATGAGTTAACTTGTTAAAAGTCTAGCGTAAATTTTCTAGAACACCCATTCACCCCCTTCAAGGTGTCCTTACTAGCCCTATCAATTGGTATTAGAGTCTGTGTGCTCATTTAATTGAAGTGTTATTATTTCTGAGTTAAAGATCTATAGCTAGTATGTTGGCTTCAGGTTTGGTTGAAGGCTAAAGCAACACCAGACCTCCTTACTTTGATGGAAATGAATATAGCGTATGGAAAAACAAGATAAAGGCATTTCTAAGATCGAAAGATTCTCTGAAATGGGATGTGGTAGAAAAATGAATCATTCCTAAAGCTGCATCAGTTTCAGAAAGAGGAAAAGAAGTTGCAGACGCTAGCAAGAAGAAATAACCAAGAGACAAGCTCTTGATGCTAAAGCAATTTACTTTTTATATTGTGCTTTATCTCTTACTGAGTATAACAGAATTTCTTATTGTGAAATAGTCAAAGAAGTCTGGGATAGGCTGCACATTACCTATGAAGTGGGTGTTGAACAGTTTGCTCAACTTGTTCCGAGACCTGGTGGGATATATCTTCGGATGCAGGTAGAATTTATTTGCCGTGTGGGTTCTGCATGTTGGATGTAGTGTTGAATTCCTTTCGACGTGCTGATTTTGTTTTGCAGGTACTGATTTGCAACAATAAACTTGATATAGCTAGTACAAGTACCTAGAGGGGGGGTGAATAGGTATAAAAGATTTTTCTTGATAATTACACAATACTTAGATAGTTTAAGGATTTGCAGCAATTAATAATCAATCGCAAGACTGAGTAAAGGAAAGAGAGAATTGAACATGCGGTTTATAGTGGTTCGGCTTGATTCAAGCCTACGTCCACTTTTCAAAGACGATGCCTATTGGCTGGATTCCACTATGAACAAAGAGATGTTACAGCGATGATCTTCCTTGACTTCTAGGTGTAGATGATCTACCACACTCGCTCAAGGTATCACTAAGTATAAACACTCTCTCGTATACAATTTCGCTCAAACAAAGATCGACTAATAATCAAGGTTCTTCTACGGAATTTTTCTATCGATCACGCTCTCCAAAACAACTAGAACGTCTTCCTTTTATACTCATTTATGCCATCATAGCCGTTGGCACTTACCAAAGGAATTCCTCCAATCTACCCGTTGGACGGAATCAATCACGAAGATCATTTAAGCTATTTAAGGAACCTGGCGATAGCCCATCAATCCTATTCGCCCATACAATCAGGATCTTGATTTCCAAGAATAGAACATTCCAAGAATATTTCGTCGACCATCGGATCTTCAATCGATCTAGATAAGAACAAAAAAGAATCCGAGATATTTATCCAACCAAGGGATCTTCTCCAGAGGGTAGGATCAAATCCTCAACCATATACTTTGGCTCTGGATTTCCTTCGTCACTGGATTGGAAAGACTGTCAGTGAGGATAGTCTTGAGTCTTGAGTCTTGATTCTAGTGATCATAAAGTCTTCAGACTTTAAACTGTCGGTCTCCGAATATCCAGACTTAGACTGATAGAAACGTTTTGTCAGCTTCAAAATATTCTGGAAAGATTTCTCCAACAAAACTAGAAAACAATCGAAGGCAATTATGGAAGGCGAATCAAGAGCAAGGCTCTGACCCTTTTTGAGATGATGGCAAAAAACAGGGGAATTCTCACTGAGTGTGTCAATTTGTTTTGCAGGTAAAGTGTTGCAACAACAAAGTTGAAAAACAACCGAGGGCAATTCAAATGATTTTGCGGAAGCTATATTAGAACCGATTGCTCTAATACCATGACAAGAGTCGTGGAAATGAAGAGGAATTTTGTATTATGTATTTCTCTGCTCTTCAATGTACGTGACTATATTTGTAGTACGACAAATGAATCAGAAAATATTTACACAATACTAATTTTCCTAAAGTAAATCATATCTACGATTATCTATGATTTGCTGAATCAATCTTTTGACTAAATCATATTCTTCCTCCAACATACTTGAAGGACCAAGCTCATCATTGGTGATCCTAAATCCCGGCGAATCATCTGTGAGGGATCGTTATTGTCAAACTTTACCGGTTATTGCTACTGTTAACCTAACAACTTTTGAGCAAGGTTTTAAGCAAAGATAAGAAGTCTTCTCAAAGCCATCAGAAGATAATTTTGACACCTCCTCAAAATTAACAGTTTCTATTCCTTACGAGGAACCGCTTCCTGCAAATTTCACGGGACAATCACATGCAGATGAAGAAGATATGGGATCCACTACCCTTAAACCTTGAGCACGAGAGAAAAATCATAGGCAAACCCATAATTCTACATCATCAAGACTGTCTTTCGCATTTGATGATTTTCCATATCATAAGTGACCAGAAAGATTGCAAGAGTTTCATGCCTAGTTAACTACTAAACCCAAGCATAAAAACTTGGCCATTGCGATACTGTCATTTGCCAGCAGATTTACAAAAGGAAAAAAAAAAAAAACTCCAAGACTGGCGGACGTCTCTTTTTGAACAGGACCAGATGTCCTTCTTGGTCATGCAAGACTTCAGCCAAGTGATTTGAATTCTACTCCAAATTTTATTGGTAATCCGAAAGACGTCAAGGAACTCAAAAGGACGGGGTTCTTTGAAAGAAAGCGTTGTTCCTACAGAAGACAGGATCTTGATAAGTGCTTTAAGAAAATGTTGAAGGTATTTTATGTCATAGGCGCATATGTGAGTCTCAAGCCAGTCTTCCTACTGTCCATCGCAAATCAGCTAGGTATAGCGGCTGGGAGGTATATCCAAATTACAAACAAGAGAGTACTTCAGCGACAATGCGAGAAATCTAGCAAGCAATCCATATTGCCAAAGACGAAACCTGTGTACGAAGAAAGCAATTAAGGATTATTTGCATGATAATAGAGAAATTGATAAAGCTCAAAAGAAGCCCGGCCCAGAAATAAAATGGTTGATAGAGATTCTTTTTGTTCTTGTTCTTGCTCTAGCAAGAAGAAACGACATTTTAAGAAGATTCAATTTAATTTCTAAACGGAGGAAAGGAAAATGGAAATTCCCTTGTAAAAGAAGATCCCCAGGCACGACCGAAACTGAGAAGTGTATCACATGTGGACAGAATGGACACATAGTCAAAAACTAACCTTGGGCAAAAATCGAAGGCACACATGCTGCAGAAAGTTGACAAGAAGATGGGTTTGCTCCTCCAAGAAGATGATATTGGATCAGTCTTTTCTCTAGAAGATGACGCTTCTCATAGAAGCATCTTTGCCATTCAAACCTTTCACCAACCAATGATTAGGGGTGTCAACAGTTTGATTGAGTTCGGATTTAGGAAATCCAAACCGAACCAAATTGATAGGGTAAGTGTCGCGACCCAATTTTTTCGGATTCACCACCTAAAACTAGGTTAATGGATTACTAAGTCTTTAAGCTTAGCTCGGGCTCTCCCAAGCCCATACCAATTCGTGACTTAGGTTTGAATTCTTAACATGCAAATGATTTTCAATAAGGAGTCGCCACTAATCTATTTTTGGTGGGTTAATTAGAAACCCAAGAAAAGTAACAGGAGATTTATTTTACTCCTACCAACCAGAGATTTATGAGTTCGGGGACTTGGTTACACCAGATTATCCTAGTGCCGTTTCGGTACCTTTCTATTTCATTTTCAAAAAAATGTTTGGCAATTGAATTGATTTTAATTTAATTTCCTAACATGTGAGGTGATCATACATGTATGCATACCACCAATTTAATACTCAAGAAAGCAATTAAATAATGCAAAACATACTTCGAAGCAACGAAAGCATCTGCATTGTTAAATCAGAATTCACATCAACAATCCTAGATATGATTTCTAATTAACACGCAATTTTAATTTTTTTTCATTTATTTAATGAGAATCATGCGATTCATGCTAATAATCTAATATGACATGGCAACATGACCTAAACTATATGACATGAAGAAATGCAATAACTAAATGCAATCTAAATGACCTAATTCTAATGACATGCAATGCGATGCAATGACATACAAAATTATTTAAACTAAAATGACATGCATCATACAATTTAGTATGCGAATTATATGTCATGCGACATTTATTAAATGACTTGGTCTAATGACGAGGAAGTTCTAATTAAATAAACCTAATAAAAACTAGATGACGTGCATTTGATATTTCTATCTTTAAAAATGCAAAAATGATCTAGCTAGATTAAAATTCTATCTAATTTAAACTAAGGATTAAGTCACATTAAATCCTAATTTAAACTAAGATATTATCTTAATGTAACATGCAATTTATCTAATATGCAATGACATGCGGAGCATGCCCTAATTCTACATGACATATGCATGATATTTTTTATTTTTTATTTTTTTTATAAAATTCGAAATTTATAATTGCCATGTAATTAAACATGCAACTTAAATCAAACAAAAACTAAAATCCTAAATGAATGCATTTTTTTTTTGTTTTTTTGTTTTTATATTTTTCGAATTGAAATCCCTATCCTAGATATGTAAGATAACAAGAAATATTCCAAAACAAGCTGAATCCTAATTCAAATATTTTTTGGATATTTTTTAGTGTTTTTCCAAAACAAGCAATTATTAAATAAACATTGTATTTAAACTAATTAGGACATCCAATCAAATAAAGGATTAAAATAATCGAAAAAATAACCTATTGTCTCACAGGTCAAATTAACAATTATCCTAATCCTAATTATCACGACAAAGAGATCAAAATAACTAAAAATTTGATTCGAATTCTGACGGATCAAATTAATAGTTATATTGATTCAACACTTAAAATACTATCGACAAACCCCAAAAATTAATATAATTAAAAAAATGATCCGACATCTTACGAATCAAATTAATAATTATAATAATTCTGAGGAAGATCCTGCGGATAATGCCTACAAAATTCATGAAATGAAGATCACTTCAAATTTACACAATAACAACTAAACTTAAAAGAAATAGATAAAATTAATAGAAAAAGAAAATAAAACTACCTAATTTCCTTTTCTTTGTTTTTTCTTTTCCACGTGTAACCGTGGGTCTCCAAGGGCAGCTGGTTGATCAATCCAGCAAGAGAACTCCGGCAGAGGTAAGCCAGTGAACCAGCGGCAGCAGAGGGATGCGGAGCACGGATCACGTGTGGGTGGACGGCCACCGATGTCGGCTTTGCGGATGGCAACCAGCAAGCACTCGGGCGGAGTGAACGCAGGCGGAGCAGGGGTAGAGCTCGACGCGGCACGGTGGGCTCGGGTGGAGGAAGACTCAAGCGTCGGATCGAGTGGCGCGGGTCTGCCTGGCTTGTGACCTGGGTCGCTGATCGGAGGTCACAGCGGTCGAATGGGCATCGGAGCAAAGGGTTGTTTGGGTCAGTCAGGCTCGGATTGGCAGCAGCTTCGCCAGACGGAACAGAGGGCCGAACGGCAACGGACAGGGTGAATCAATTTGGTTTGCAGCATCAGGTCACCGGTCGGAGGTTGTAGTGGTCAGATCTAGCTGCAAGAGTGGAGCTCGGGCGCTGGGCTCGCGGTGGTGAGGCGATCAGCTTGAGCTTGGTCGCGGGTCTGTGCGGTCACAGATCTGTTCGAGTCTAGCTTCGAATGGAGGGGACTGCTAGGCGTCGGACCAAAGGCGGTGTGGCGATGGCTTCAAGCGGCGGCAGCGGTGCGGAGCTAGCAGCGAGCGGACAGGGCGCGAGTAGACGGAAGCAAACCTCCGGAGAAGAAGAACAGTGTTCTTTTTCTTTTTCCTCTTGTTTTCTCACGTCATCTCCTGTTTTGCTTTTTCACTTTTCACCTTTTTGACTTTTTTTTTTTCTTTCTCCCCCTCTCTCACGTCACTCTCCCCCTACTCCCTGTGTACTTTCTGCAGGAGACTTTCTTCTCTTTCTCTCAAAGATCCGACGGACGGCCCCCTCTCTCTCTTTCTTTTTCTGAATTTTTTTTCCCCAAAGAACGGAAATATCCCTCGAAAGCAAAAACTGAACGCCCCCCTCCCCTTTCTCGACCTCCGTATGCACTCTTTTATAGGCCAAAACAAAATGTAATCTTTTATCAATATTTCATCTAATGAAAAGATTGTCGATAACCTCTTGATCACAAAAATCCTTATCTCATGAATATTTCCAATGATCTTATCACTTAAAGACTAAAGATAAGATTGCAACCTAATTCCAAAAATCACCGTAATATCGCATCAAATCTCAATTTTCCATGAGATAATTAATTTAAAAAAAACAACGGGCTTGGGCTAATTTACTCCTTTCGCGGACCTAATCCGGCCTGCCAAGCTAGAGCTCAAAAATATTAATTCACACCTCTCCACCACTAGTCCTGAAAAATAAAATGCAAATATGCAGACTAAAAAATAAATGCATCTAAATTTATATGCTATGTAATTAATATTTTTACAGGGATAAAATTAATCCCTAATTTTTTAATGCGATAAATGACTAAATGGATCGCCAAAATTTAGGTGTCAACAGTAAGCAGCTGCACCGAATCGAATCGCGATCCAATTCGGTTTAGTTTGATTTTTTTAGTTTTCCTATTTTTGCCCATTGGAGAGGAACTAAATAAGGGGGTGAGAAAGAAGAGAGATTTTAAGTTGAGCAATTTGGTTTGGTTAACGGAACCAAAAGAATTGTTATTTTTCCATTATCTGAACTAAATTGAAAATGCACGAATTTTCGGTTCGGTTTTGGTTTTGATTTTGGTTTAAACCTGACGTCCCTACTAGAGATACTGACTGATCCAGAACAAGATGAAATAAATGAAGGTTGTATTTTTTGTTCTTAAGATCCTACATGTGACATCTTGACATATCTTCATTTCCTATTACTATATTAAAAATGATAAATGGTTTGACTGAATTTCTAGACCATGATGGTTGAATTGATCAAACCACAAAGGTACAAATCCGTCTTGACCTTCTGCGGACAAGGAGAAACCGTAGCCTAGCAGATTGTTGCATATTTAAAATAGGCTCAAATTGAACTTTCCATGGTATCTAGTTGTCCGCATCATGCTTGATGGAGATGAGACTTGTGATGTTGGGAAAACAAGAGACGGCGAGGTTGAGTGCATAGCCGCAATTTTAGCTAAAGGAATCCAAGCAGCTGGGAATAAAGAAAAAGAGGTGGAAGTGGGCACAACATTGAGGAGAGGTGATAGGAAATTGGGATTCAAGAAAATAGAAGACGATGGGTAAAGAGATCATGGAGAAGAACAAAAGGCCAAAGAAACCATTTTTGAAATAGAAATAGGAATAAAGAAAGTGTTGATTTGAGTAGAGATGATAATTAATTCGATGCGTTCTACTCTAGAGAGAGAATAACGACATAATATTTATGAGAACATTGATTGTAATTAGGGTTGCATGGTATCTATTTATACGAGTAATTAATTACGGTCGGCGAACGAGACAAAAACATCATTATAAAAGGACCCATAATACATATCAACTACATAATGATTCATACGTGCATTACCCTAGGATATGGCTAAAGAAGCCTTATTTACAATCCATCCTAATCTACCACTACCCACATGGAGTGGCAATTGATATTCGATCATGAGGGGTAAACCTGGATGAGGGATCGCAAGCCTAGTATAGGAGTGATTTTGTGATCCCCGAAGCCAGCACCGGCAAAGAGCTTCTTTCATTCTGTCTCAATCCTCTCTCTCCCTGAAAAAAGGGTCATCACCAACATGTCGAAGAAGAGTTGGGTTTCGATCATCTTTTTGTCACCTTTCGTGTTGTCCATCACCATCTCAATTATAATCACCTTTTTATTCAGGCCCTTGCCCTTGCTTATGGCCTCGTTGCATCGCTTTAGTATCTTCACAGTGTCTTCATCGCTCCAGTCATGGAGTATCCACTGCAAGTCTCTATCATAAATGTTCTATTAGTCTCTCAATATGTAGATACAATGAGTTAATATGTTGTATGCTATAGATTCTCTTGGTGAAAGTTGAATGCTAGTATTGCAATCAATGTAGTATCTTCCTCATTATAAAGATAACTAAGATGAAAGTCACACACTTGCCTCCCCATAATGCCCATGGTCATCTTGATGGAAATCAAAATGGAGATAATCCAACTGAGCAGACAGATCTGAGTCATTAACAACTGTATTATGCATGCCTGAATCAATTCCACATTGATAGAATTCTTGGGAACCAAGTCCTTGCTGCTCAAAGTTCAGAAAATCAGTCTGAAAAAAGACAAAGAAAAGCACAGTTGTAACGACAAAACTCAAGATAAACCATGTGCATACTGCACGGTAGCAGCTTCAAAATCGCATAAGCCACAATGAGAGAATCACTTAGAAGCAAAGGTATGAAAGCATTCAAGATTTAAAATTGCATAAATCTCATCAATGCCAGAACTCAACTTAGCAAGCATAACTCAGATATTTCAAGCTTCCAATGACTAGGACTTTTCAAGACTTAATTTGTGCATTTGCGTATGCTTGCGTGTGCCCATGTGGGCAAACTGTGCAACTCCAAACTTGGACCAGTTCTCAGGAATAGGTGTTGGGAAACCCATAAGTTGCTAATCATAACGAGCAGCTATTAGACTTTTACCGAAACTGGCAACCGGGACGAACATTGTCGGGACAACAATAATCTTTACAATGTTGGCAGCAGATCAACAAATATACTTTGAAGAATTCCCCTTTTCACAACCTAAAGAACATGTAATGTGAAGCAGCATTCTCAAGTTATATACACCTGCAATTCAGATTAATCGGCATTTGGATTTTATCTTTTGAATACCAAGGCAACAATTTACAATGCATGCTACTAATCTAACATGAAATGATGTGACATGGTAATATGACCTAAACTATATGACGTAAGTGAAATATTTTGTGTTTTCTAAATGAACATGCAATCTATCCTAGAGAATGAAATTAATTTATTCTAAGACAATTTTTTTGTATTTTCCATGAAAGTCAAAATTAGAAAAATGCGAAAATTATCTATGCAGGTTAAGATATTATCCAATTTGTATTAGGAATTAGGTTAAGCCAAATCCTAATTTAAACAAGAACATTATCTTAATCAAATAATCCTAAAATGTAACCCATCTAGGAGAAATTATCTAAACCTACAATTAATTAAAAAATTAAACATGCAATCTTATCCTAACATGCAATGACGTGCAAAGAATGCCCTAATTTTAGTTTTTTTTCTTTTTCTTTTCCATGAAATTCGAAATTAAAATTGACACATAATTAAACGTGCAATTAAAAAAAAAATCCTAAATGAATGCATTTTTTTGGATTTTTATTTTTTCAAAAATTCGAAATAACTAAATTTCCTATTCTAAACATGCAAAATAACCTTAAAACAAGCAAAGAACCTAATCTAACTTGGATTTTTTTTTTTTGGGTTTTTTATGAAAATAAAATTGATTCAAATAACACGACAGCAAATAAAAAAAAATGCAGGGGATCGGCTTGGTCAATTTTAAATATAACCGCGAATCGAATTTTAGGCGTGAGACCAGATTGGGCGATTTTCCGTGCGATTGCGAGTTGGATTTCGGATGCGAAAATCAGACTGTTAATCATATGCACATTATGAAATTAGGGAATAATCTCTAATTTAAAAGCTTTTAAAAAAAAATTGGATAAGATGCATCATTGGAAGATTTGAATTTAAACGCAATATCAACGAATTAAATAAGAAAATTATCAAATTAAATTTGGATAATATCTTTACCTATTTCATAGATATGGTCCCCGAATTCGGACTTGTCAAAAGATGGCACTGGTGATGGCTTATAGTGAGCTCGATGCGGTGGTTCGATTGGGTGTGTCCACGGCTACAAGGCACGCGAGAAGACTGCGTTGCTGGAGGAGTTTATCGTGCTTGATGGTCTTGGACCACGGTGAACACCAGAAAACCTTTTATTCCAAAGGACACCACCTGCACTCAAGACTTTTCACCACTTGTAGTCTTCTTGTTCGTATATGGTCCACATGCACTCCTCTATAAATTTTTTTACCACTTCATTCATGAATCACACCCGCACGCCAAAAGAAATTTCTTTCTTCTTGCTTCTATTTTAACAATAACCTCCAATGGACAGAACGTGCGAGAATTTCTGCCACAGTTACACGCAATCGGAACTTGTCCTAGCTATTGATCGGGTGAACGGGGAGGACCTCAGTCACCAACGGCATGAAGGAACTGCTGGGTCAAGCGAGACATTGACGTCGATAGTGTCGATGGGGCTTGCCAAGGCAGAGTCGCGGCAAGTTTGGAGTTAGTCGTGACTAGGTGATGCTCTCCAACAGGCATCGCCAAGGGGGTGCCCAACGGTTCACGGCCAAGGATAGTTCACGGGCTGTTGGCTTGCCGTGGATGGAGTCCTGAGCAGTGTCTCGACGTAGCTCGTAGGTGGACTCAAGGGTGAACGGCAATGGGGCTATTTGCCAATATGGCTTGCTCAAGAATCGGCGAGTGAATCTCACTTGACAACCTACAAAACAGAAACTCGATGTTGCTAGTTCAATGGCTGCTGCTAGTGGCACTTGTGGCGAGGATCGTCGTTTGAAGGTTTGCCACTTGGTTGTATAGGGACTCCTCAGCAGCAGTTGGTCATCGACTGGAAGCAATGGCGCTGGGATTGCGAAGTTGGAGGAACCCATGGACTGGGAATCGTGGTGATGGACTCAGCTATGCACCTCCTAATTCTCTCACCTGTTGCCAAGAAGAGAGTTCCTTCACTTATTCCTGTATTTCATGGCCGTATATTCTCCATTGTGTGCCCCCCGAAGGAAAAAGAAAGACCCCTTTTATATAGGCAGGTGATGGGATAAGTAAACGATATTCCTTCGATATTGTTTGTATATTATGTTCCTTGGATAAGATTTTTCATATATTCACTCGATCCATATCCCCTATTCAACGAGCTATCTTCCTCTTGATATTTCACCCTAAATCTTTCGATCCCCTTATCATTCAATATATATATCGCATGAAGATTCAGAAGATTTACCAAATATGTGAATATTTTCTGAAAATATCAAATTGTGATTTCTTTTGAGCAAATCTTCAGTGATTAGAGAATATTAGGCTTGGGCCAATTTCCTCTCTTCGTGGGCTTAGTCCAACTCGTGAAATTAAAGCTCTTAACCATCAAGTCGAACCCATTGGTCGCCGATCAATGCAAATAAAAAAAAATGCTCCTAAAACTATATACTATGCAACTTAATTATATATATATATATATATATATATATATATATTTATTTATTTATGGGTTAAAAATTAATCCCTAATTTTTAATGCGGTAAATGATTAAACGGGTTGCCAAAATTTAGGTGTCAATAGCTACCCCTCTTTGAAAGTGAGCTCGTAGAGGTCGCCTTCAAAGACAAATTGAGACTTAAATTTTGATTATACATGCACTGAATGATTTTTTTTTTTTTGGTTGGAAAATGAATTCCATTTTGGAATGCAATTTATATAATGCATGAAAATGCTAATGCAAATGATAAAGAAAACCTACCGAGAATAACTTACCTTCAAGGATGGTAGAGTAATTCAAGATAGTTAATGTTACATGTCTAGAATCCGTACCTTTCTACAGTCGCCTAGAATAGTAACGAGGCTTTGCAAGGAGACTGCTTTTCTAGGACCCATACCTTTCTACAGTTGCCCAGTATGGCGGTATTTGGTTGTCTAGGACCCGAACCTTTCTTTGGTCGTCTTGATGAAAAAATTGATTTTCAAGGATCTGTACCTTTCTACAATTACCTGAATGGGAAATGGATGTTGTCTAGGACTTGTACCATTATACGGCCGCCTAAACGGGGATTCACTTTCTAGGACTCGTACATTTCCATGGTTGCCTGAATAGGAAATCACTTTCTAAGACCCGTACCTTTCTATGATCGCCTGAATGAGAAACGGCTTTTTCAACACCCATATCTTTCTATGATCACCTGTTAAAGCAACAAATATTCTCTATGACCCATACCTTTCTACGGTTGCTTAAACGAAAAATCACATTTTAGGATTCGTACCTTTCTACGGTCACCTGAATAGGAAATGGCTTTTCCAGGACCCGTACCTTCCTATGGTAGCCTGTTAAAGTAGCAAATATTATCTAGGACCCGTACTTTTCTACGGTCGCCTAGCATGAGGTTTTGCGTAGCTAGAATGCAAACATTTCTTCGGTCGCCTAGCATTGCAGCATAGATCATTTGACCAGGACCCAAACCTTTCTTTGGTCGCCTTAATCAGATTGAATCTTAGAGAAAAAATCTTTGGGGATAGCTTGACCGAGTCGAGTGTCAGTGCACTTGAGAGAGAATACCTCTTAAGCACGCCAAGTCAGAAACTCTAGGCTATGGAAGCACACTGGGTCTATTAAAAGGGACATCGAGTTACGGAAGCACGTCGAGTCGATGAAAAGGATTCTGGGTTACGAAAACACGCCAAGTCAATATAAAGGAACTCCAGGTTACGGAAACACGCCAGGTCGATCATGAGGGATATTAGGTTATGAAAGCACGCCGTGTCAATGAAAGGGACTCTGGGCTACGAAAGCATGCCAGGTCAAGAACTCCAGGCTATGGAAGCATGCCGGGTCTATTAAAAGGGACATCGGGTTACAGAAGTACGCTGAGTCAATGAAAATGACTCTAGGCTATGGAAGCATGCTAGGTCAATATAGAGGAACTCCGGGCTACGGAAGCACGCTGGGTCGATTAAAAGGGACATCGAGCTATGAAAGCACAACGTGTTAATGAAAAGGACTCCGGGCTATGAGAGCACACTAGTCAAGAACTCCGGGCTACAGAAGCATGCCGGGTCGATAAAAAGGGACATCGGGCTATAAAAGCACGCCAAGTCGATGAAAAGGATACCGAGCTACGGAAGCACGTCGGGTCGATAAAAAGGGTTTCGGGCTACGAAAGCACACCGAATCTCGAGGCTTCAAGGAGCAACTTGAACCTCAAGTATTACTCGGTCTTCAAGGAAATATTACCCGTTAGATATGATTAGAGAAAAAAACTGATATGCATTCATTAAAGACATAGACAATTTGAGCTACTCTAGAATGCACATTTCAAAGTTCAATGGGGTTTTCATCATTCAATCAAGGTTTATGCATAATGACTTTACCATATTTGCATCACCCAAATTTTCAAAGGAGAGAATTGTCGTTCAAGACAAATGACATGGATTTCTTAAGTATACTAAATGAGAGACTTTCAGTTAGAAAGGATTTTCACTCACTCTCATTTAGAATGGCTATTTTAGGAGAATCACTCCATCTCACTATCATCATACCAACAAGGGTCTGAGTATTCTCGCAAGCAATACAACCTTACCAATTCGAGAGGTCTTTAATAGGGACCATAATGTGGGCTTCATCAATGGCTTAACAAAGGGACTCTTTGAGTCAAAGCAATTGAAATGACAATTCTGTAATCATCTCTGGGTTTACAAGTCAAGAATCCTGCAAAATGATAAAGAAATAATTTTGCTCGCACTTCATTGAGTGATGCTTATAAACATATGAACTCCCATGTTAATTCCAGTGCCCAAATCTAAAGAGATTTTGTAAGGGACATAACATAGACTGGGTTCATGGGTTGATATACGAAAGGATCATTAGGATATGTGTAAAGGGTGAGAGTTGATGATCATCTTGGCATTGCCACCGATTTTCTTTTTCACCATTGAGGATTGTCTTCATAATGCGCCCCATTGGTTGTAAAAACTCAGCATTTGAGTTCTTTGATTATTGCTCCATTGGAGATACAACCTTTTTACAACCGATAGTTCTTATCTTGATTCACTTTTTTCATCTACGGGCATTGGACTTGCTTTTACTAGGCACACCACTTTTCATGCCCCTAGTTCTCATTCATTTTTTTTTTCACTTCTTTTTTCATGGGCATTGGCCTTGTTTTTACCAGGCACACTGCTTTTTTTTTTTTTTATGCCCATTGGTTCTATTTTGAATGACCATATGATGCTTTTAACATTTGGACCTTTGGGAGGTCTTCGTCTTCTGTCAGCACTCCAGACCATACTATTTGAACAATTGATTTTGCCTTGCCCTAGTGTGGGGGATGATCACCAACTGGGTTTAAAGAATTGAAATTATAGGCTCAAGTGAGCTATGCAAATGATATAAGTATGTAGGGTAGAGAAAAAATGCTCTTTGTCATTCTAAGGCACTTAAATTACCACATGAATTCAATATAGTAGCATGACTTGAAGATTAATGCAAGTGAGAGTAAGAAAATTTCTTTTCATTTTTCTCATCCCATGATGTTGTCTTACCTCCAATTTGCCTCGATGTGGGGTGATTCTTGACAGGGGTAATTTAAAAAAAAAATCTCCATAAGTGTATAAGGCTCAAAGGGGTTAAACAATGGATCACTTGTAGTGTTTGAGATAGAGAAATGAATTGCCCCTCATCATTTCGGTCATCGTACCTTTCGCGAGAAAACTCTTTATCTTGTAGATATGAAACTTTCTTCACTCATCTCACAAATGTATAAGTAGGGGACTGTGTATAGGATAATGTTTGCCTTTCATCATCCTAACACGTCTCATTTCGCATTCTTTAGCATTTGATATCACTCCATTGAATTGTCCATCTTGACAAATCTCCACATGAAATTGGTGAGTTAAATAAGTAAAATCACTATAGAAATTCTCTTTTCATGTGACTTCAAAGCAGACAATTTACCACACTCAAAGCATGATTTTAAGCATTCATTTAGGGAATTGCCCCACATGGGGATTGCCTTAGCAATGAATGTCCTTGGATTGTCCCTATCAATCAAGATTGAAAATCCACTTTTACCCCTGCACAAGAGAACGTGCATGAATAGGATACAATGCAACATCATAGTAAATGCACATGGAATATCCATTTTGGTTTGGGTGGAAATTTTGTCTCAGTTGGGTCACTAACAAATTCTATCATGCCCCTAATTTGTCATTTGCAAGGAAAAGAATAGAGTGTCATTTCCCAAAATTAATTATGTTCAAGGATGAGATGTACCTCTTCTACCAGAGAATGATGGTCCTCTTTTACTTGCCCCTCATTTTCTTATTAATTGGCAAGAATAAAAATTCCGTCAAGCATGGAATGCAAAACACTTTGCTTGGCTCTTTAAGATGGATATTTCAAGTGATATCAAGATGTGACCCATATTAACTTTTTAGAACTGTGTTCTCAATTTTGTTGAGCAACAGTTGAGCCAATTGATTTATCATCGCAACCCGATGCGCCCTTCCTAGATGCTTCCTCATCAGGCCAAGAAAATAATGCTCATGAATCATGTGTGCTTGAGTTCTTCACCTTCCATGGTCTTGTGACGTGAACCCTCCAGGTCAGAAATTCTTTCTTCTAGATATGTCACTAGTCTCTTCATGGTGGCACCAAATTCGACTATCTCAGGAAAATGAGACGGTTCAAAAGTCCTCTTGGCACTTTTCTTTGAGTCGCAATTTCTCACTTATTTTAATCCATCATTTTAGCTCTTGACCATGTACAAATGGTTGAGCGGGATCGCTCCATAATCACATAATTCAAATGAACGAGAATATGTAAGCATGATGTGTAAATAGAGAGTCAATCAATGACAATGATCTAATCGATTTTTTCATTTTATTTTTCATTTATTCATGAAAAAGTTCGTACAAGAAGGAAATAAAAATAGATACCCTAGCAAGGACCAAATTTCCTAGAGATGAATTAGGAAAGGCCAAAATTTGAAACTTTCTAATAAGAACAATAAAGACATGAATTAAAAACAAATTATCCAAAGTTTTTTCAAATGATTCATTGCATGACAATTTCCTCATTTCATTCCTAATTGACAAATGAATTAAATCAATGATTGACCTAGATCATCATGGACGGACCAAAAGTATAACAAAGTAAGTAAATTGCACAATATAGGGATAAAAGACTTACTTCACCAAGGAAAATCGATGGCAACCACATAGACATGCATATGAGATGTGAAGCTCGATTTCTACTCTAGAAAGGCTTAGCAAAATGAAGCCATAAGGATGACCGGACTAGCCATGGGCGTGCGGACTAAGTCGGGTCCTCATGACTCCCGCTTGGTCAAAGAGCCGACCTGGGTCGTGGGCATGTGGACCGAGGTGGGTACTCTTGACACCAAAAACATAAATTTCGGGATTGAGATGAGCAACTCATACCGCGGGTATGCGGTCGAAGTAGTATTCATCTTAATACCATCATAAATGATCATATGCGGCCTAGGTCCGGTGGTAGGTTGTGTGTGCAATAGGGTAGTGCTAAATGCAAAGCATGTAAAACAATTTATGTCAAGCAACACTTCATATGTAAAAGTAAACCATACATTCCTACACCTCCCTACAAAACAAAGTTTAGCAAACACTTCCCCTTACATCTCCCATCTCGCAATCTCGCAAGAATATTTAACACCTTAAATGTTAGGGACGTATCTGGAATTCTCATTGCTAAACAAAAATATTTTTTTCAAAATAGAAGAGAAAATTGGCCTAAGTCTGCTTAGAGCTTTAAACTCAAGTCTCCAGCAGAGTCGCCAGGCTGTCGCGATTGAAATTTTAGGTGAACCACCTAGGGTTTGACTAATGGATTACTAAGCCTAAACTAAGCTCGGGCTCTCTTAAGACCATACCAATTTACGACTTAGGCTGAAGTTTTTAACATGCAAATGATTTTTCAGTCAGGAGTCGCCATTAATCTATTTTTGGTGGGTCGATTAGAAACCTAAGTAAAGTAATGAGAGATTTACTTTATTCCTACAAATTAGAGATTTATGAGTTCGGGGACTTGATTATGCTAGATTTCTTTATTTTTTTTTAACAAAGATTACTCTAGATTTCTCTAACACCCTTATTGACACTTAAATTTTACATTTTTATATAGGATTTAATCGTGTACAAAATTAGGAATTAGTCGCTAAAAAAAAGGAAGAAAAAGAAAAAATAAAAAAAATAAAAAGAAAACGCCTAGAGGTCGGGTCGGGCTGGATCTGGCATTGGCCCAGCCCGCTGCCCCTCTCTCTCTTTTCTTCTTCCCCTTGCATGGGCCTAGGCCTGGCCCCAGCTTCTCCCACCTTCATCCCAATCAACAGAACCGATTTGCTCAGTCCTTGGTGTCCCGCGGCATGCAAAACCTGCAGAAAGCAAAAGCAGCAGGAGCGGTCGTAAAGAAAAAGAGGGTAGCAGCAATAGAGCAAAGGAGGGGGAGAGACAGGCAGAAGGGGGGAACCCAGAGCTAAAAAAGAGAGAGAGAAACGGAGAGGCAGAGAGCTTGAAGAAGACAGAGAGGGAGAGGGAGCTTGAGAAGGAGAAAGCAGGAGGAGAGAGAGGAAGAATTAAAAGAAGGGGAAGAAGAACACTGTTCTTCTTCCCCGGTCGACTCATCTACCACCGGCCACGCTTCGCCTTCTACCCGCCTTGCCTCCACAGTCACCGAATCTTGGCATTGGTTGAGTCCCGCGCCCTTGTCTGCTCGTCCCCTGTGCCGGTTGCCACCCAGTAGCCGAAGCTCGGTCCTGTCTCTACCACGCCAGACGCTGCAACTTGAAGCCCGCGACGCCCTTGCCATTGTCGCTTCGCCTTGGCCTGATCTGCGACATCGGAGCTTCACCTCACCCACAAGCTTCGTCGTTGCATCTGTCGTCGCTTCTATCGACGCCACGTCTCCGAGTGACCCACTGCTCTAGCAACGGTGCCCCCTGATTTGCCTCTGCTTCGCCTCCGCCCCGTTGCCACTGGAGCGCCGTTTGTTCACGCCTAACGCTCGCACCTGCATTGGCTCACCTGCTGTCTTCCCTCTACTCGAGTTGAGTTGAACTGCTCCACCCACAGCCCGATGAGCTATTGCTGTGTTACGCCCTTGTTGCTCGAGCTATTTCAGCCTTTGCTGCCTTCGTCGTCGAATCTCTGCTACCTCCATTGCTGGACACCGCGTCGCCGTTTTGCCAGCCACCGTCGCGCTCCGCCTCACTTGCAACCCGCGAGATCTCGACGAAGCTACTGCTGCCTCTGCTTTGCCCATGATCTACCCGCTCGAAGCCGCTCCTCAGTCACGACCCGACGTAGCCCCAGCAGCACCTCTGCACGTGATGCTGTCGCTATCCTTGTTGCTGTTGCCGTCGTCTGCCACCCACCGCGCTGCAGTTGCCGAGTCACTGGCGTCCCGAGTGTTCCCCTTCGGTGCCGCGGAAGCCTTGGAGAGGAGGGCACAAAATTGGGTCACGGTCGGGTCGAACCTGAGCCTCCAATCGGGTAGGGTTTTGGGCGAATTTAAGCTTGCGGGCTTATGGGTTTATGGGCTTATGGGTTTATGGGCTTATGGGTTCATGATGGGCTTCTTTCTTTTAAAAAAATTAGACCAGACTAGGCCTGCACATGAGGCCCAGGCTGGCTAGGTTTCCGCCGGCCATGGGCTGCACAGCCCAGCCTAGTCTGGGTTCGAGCATCTGGCTCGATCTAGGGCCCCTTTTCACCGAACTGGGTCGGACCCAACCCGGGATCCAACTCGGTTCGTTTTAAATATATTATAATATTATAATATTATAAATTTATTTTAAAAAAATTAAATTTATTTTTTCAAAAATTAAAAAAAAAAATGTAGGGCTTGGTTAGGAATTCTCATGCATTGCCTTTTTAGTGTAATTAGGCATTTATTTACTCATATATTGATTATATTGCATGTTTTGTTAGGTTTAATTGCAAGTATTTAATTTTATGGCAATTAGGATCTTGGTAATTATAATTATTATTTTAATGATTGTGCATCCGTATGATCATCTCACATATTAGTAGATAGGTATAAAATCTATTCAAACTGCTTGAAAAAGAATTATTTTGTTGAAATTAACAAGATTAGATATCGAAAGGGCATTAATTCATGAATTAGTGTAATCAAGTCCCCGACCTTAGATTCTTTGGTTGCGTAGGAAGTGAGGTACATTCCCATGCCTCACTTAGTTTCTAGCCGACCCTAATAGACTAGTGGTGACTCATTTTGTGCGAAATTCCGAAAAAATATCCCAATGTCACGCGGGGTATAGGTTTGGGAGAGCCCGCGCCTAATCATGGGCCATAGGCTCATCCTTTATGCAATACCCTTAAACCTATTCCCTCCCCAGAGGGTAGGTTGCGACAGCTCTTCCGGTACCTTTCTCTTTTAATTTGAAAAAAATGTTTGGCAAGCAGTTTAAATTGATTTTGATTTATCTCCTTAACATGTGAGGTCATCATGTGGGTGCACAAACTACCAATTTAACACCCATATAAAGCAATAAATAAATTGTATGACTTACCTCATGGCATCGAAAACATCTATACTGTTAGATTAGAATTCATATCGACAGTCTTAAATATGATTTTTAATTAACACGCAATTACTTTTTTTTTCCACTTATTTAATGAGAATCGTGCTTTATGCAATGCATGCTACTAATCTAACAAGAAATAATATGACATGGTAATATGACCTAAACTATATGACGTAAGTGAAATATTTTGTGATTTCTAAATGAGCCTGCAATCTATCCTAGAAAATGAAATTAATTTATTCTAAGACAATTTTTTTTGTATTTTCCATGAAATTCAAAATTAGAAAAATGCGAAAATTATCTATACAAGTTAAGATATTATCCAATTTGTATTAGGAATTAGGTTAAGCCACGTCCTAATTTAAACTAGAACATTATCTTAACCAAGTAATCCTAAAATGCAACATATCTAGGAGAAATTATCTAAACCTACAATTAATTAAAAAATTAAACATCCAATCTTATCCTAACATGCAATGACGTGCAAAGAATACCCTAATTTTCGTTTCTTTTTCTTTTTCTTTTCTATGAAATTCGAAATTAAATTTGACACATAATTAAACGTGCAATTCAAAATTAGAAAAAAAAAACAAACATCCTAAATGAATGCATTTTCTTGAATTTTTATTTTTTTCAAAAATTCGAAAGAACTAAATTTCATATTCTAAACATGCAAAATAACCCTAAAACAAGCAAAGGACCTAATTGAACTCAGATTATTTTGGGTTTTTTACGAAAATAAAATCAATTCAAATAACATGACAGCAAATAAAAAAAAATGTAGGGGATCGGATTGGTCAATTTTAAATATAACCGCAAATCGAATCTCAGGCATGAGATCAGATTGGCAATTTTTTGTGCGATTGCGAGTCGGATTTCAAGTGCAAAAATCGGACTGTCAATCATATGTACATTGTGAAATTAGGGAATAGTCCCTAATTTAAAAAGTTTTTCGGGAAACTTTGGATAAGATGCATCATTGGAAGATTTGAATTTAAACGCAATATCAACGAATTAAATAAGGAAACTCTCAAATTAAATTTGAACAATATCTTTACCTATTTCATAGATATCGTCCCCGAATTCGGACTTGTCAAAAGATGGCACTGGTGATGGCTTGTAGTGAGCTCGATGCGGCGGTTCGATTGAGTGTGTCCACGGCTAAAAGGCACACGAGAAGACTGCATTGCTGGAGGAGTTTATCGTGCTTGATGGTCTTGGACCACGGTGAACACCAGAAAACCTTTTATTCCATAGGACAGCACCTGCACTCAGACTTTTTACCAATTGTAGTCTTCTTGTTTGTATATGGTCCACGTGCACTCCTCTAGGAAATTTTTACCACTTCATTCATGAATCACACCCGCACGCCAAAAGAAATTTCTTTCTTCTTTCTTCTATTTTAACAATAACCTCCAGTGGACACAACGTGCGAGAATTTCTGCCACAGCTACACGCAATCGGAACTTGTCCTAGCAATTGATCGGGTGAACGCGGAGGACCTCAGTCACCAACGGCATGAAGGAACTGCTAGGTCAAGCGAGACATTGACGTCGATAGTGTCGATGGGGCTTGCCAAGGCAGAGCCGCGGCAAGTTTGGAGTTAGTCGTGACTTGGTGATGCTCTCCAACAGGCATCGCCCAAGGGGTGCCCAACGGTTCATGGCCAAGGATAGTTCACGGGCTGCTGGCTTGCCGTGGATGGAGTCTCGAGCGGTGTCTCGACTTAGCTCGCAGGTGGACTCAAGGGTGAACGGCAAAGGGGCTATTTGCCAATATGGCTCGGCTCAAGAATCGGCGAGTGAATCTCACTTGACAACCTACAAAATAGAAACTTGATGTTGCTAGTTCGATGGCTGCTGCTAGTGGCGCTTATGGCGAGGATCGTCGTTTGAAGGTTCACTGCTTGGTTGTATAGGGACTCCTCGGCAGCAGTTGGTCATTGGCTGGAAGCAATGGCACTGGGATTGCGAAGTTGGAGGAACCCATGGACTGGGAATCGTGGTGATGGACTCGGCTATGCACCTCCTAATTCTCTCACCTGTTGCCAAGAAGAGAGTTCCTTCACTCTGTATATTCTCCATTGTGTACCCCCGCACCCCCCCGGGGAGGAAAAAGAAAGACCCATTTTATATAGGTAGGTGACAGGATCAAGTAAACGATATTCCTTCGATATTGTTTGTATATTCTGTTCCTTGGATAAGATTTTTCATATATTCACTCAATCCATATCCCCTATTCAACGAGTTGTTTTCCTCTTGATATTTCACCCTAAATCTTTTGATCCCCGCAAAATATATCATTCAATATATATATTGCATGGAGATTCAGAAGATTTACCAAATATATAAATGTTTTCCGAAAATATCAAATCGTGATTTCTTTCGAGCAAATTTTCAGTGATCAGAGAATACTAGGCTTAGGCCAATTTCCTCTCTTCGTGGGCTTAGTCCAATTTGTGAAATTAAAGTTCCGAACCATTAAGTCGAACCCATCCATCGCCGGTCCAATGCAAATAATAAAAAAAATGCTTCTAAAACTATATACTATGTAACTTAATTCTATATTTTTTTTAGGGGTTAAAAATTAATTCTTAATTTTTACTGCGGTAAATGACTAAATGGGTTGCCAAAATTTAGGTGTCAACAAAAAGAAATGAAATGACAAGCTTATGTTCGCCTGTATCTAAAGTGCCTATAAAAAGGATGGACTGCGATGTGATAGAATTGATGAAAACTCCTTGTCTTGTTTTCTTTCACACTATAATGAAACTTCTTTTCGAGAAATACAAGTACATAAACACCAGAACAACAGAAAACTTAAACACCCCAAAAGTTCCAACACAAGCACATATACAATCAGAGCTGGGTAAGCTTACGTAAAACAACTTCATTCAAAATATCGATGCGCTTCTGAGTGACAACTCATACTGCCAACAAGCGAAGCCAGTTCAGCTTGTTGACTTTTGCTAGAAACCCAGAACACTGTCTCGTTAAGTTCGATTGCGTTAATCATAACACAAAACGGGTATCCCGAAAAAAGGCAAAAAGTTGCACGGCAGTCAACAGATGGAACTTCCAATCTCGACCATCGAAATCATAGTGGAAGTTAATCTGATGAGACGGGGTAAAAGGGAAAATCCAAATTCAGCATGTGCGTTCTTGTTTACTTCGGGCAAGAGGGGGCTAAAACAAAACTTTGCGCAAGAAAAGCCATGCCCAGAAATCCTAGTACAAATCGACGACTTCCCCGACAAGTAATCAGTGGAATCAAACACCAAAAGATCGAAATTCACAGCATCTTTCATGTTCAATTGCGGAGAGACCAAAACCAGAGATAAGCTAAGATTCCGAACAAACAGCATTGAGGACGAAAAGGGTACGCGCGATAAGCCAAAACCACGACAAGCCCATCAGAACCGATCCGGACCTCCATGATCCAAGAAACAATCGAATGCCCAGATTAAGGGAACAAAAAGGCGATCAAGAAACAGCAAGAACATACAGCAAGAACATAGGCGAAGGAAGAAGAGCGATCATTACCTAATCCAAGAAGGAGATCGACGCGCAGCGCGAGATTGACCCGCAGACACGGTCGTCTCTGCTATATGTAGGAGGAGGAGGAGGAGGAGGAGGAGGAGGAGGAGTTCACGACAGTCTGCGTGCTGGGAGATTCCTTAATCTTTGTCGGCGCTCTTTCGCTTTTCTTAAGAAAACACACCTTCAATGACCAGGAAATTCTCGCATTAAAGTTCGGAAGGCGTGTTGGGTGATCTGCAACTTTGGATATCAAGTGAGGACCTATCATCACCGCTAGTTCAGAACTTATCAGGCCCAAGGAAAAAGCCCATGGGCTTTCTCCGGTTGATTACTACAGAGGAATGCTTGTGCCTTTCGGCCATCTTTACAAAAGGTTTTCTTTTTTTTTGGGCGATCCGTTGTCCTCGTGAGGCTAATCTTTGCGTGGATTGGATTGTAGAAGGCCATGGACTAGGGTCCCTCCCTCCTAATTGGCTTTCCAAGCCCCTCGACTCCTTGGGATTTACTTCATTTAGATGGTAAGCACCTTTTTTTTTTTTTTTTTTTTTTTGGGTCAATCCTAATCTACTTCTATTACTAAATCATCCTTACTCCAACTCCTCCTGAGAAGATGGAGATTCGAACCCCCTCATCTCTCCCTTCCATGTTGGAAGGGTGACCATTGAGGTAAACCCCAGTGGTTGATGGTAAGGGTTTATTTGACAATCACCTATTTTTTCTTCTATTTTTTAGTTCTTGTGTTGCCCGGAATAGAAAAAGAAGAAAAGTCCATTTGTTAACGTGAAAAGCAGATAGAGAATAAATTTGGAACAAGAACAAGAAGTTAAAAAAAAAAAAATCCATTTCTTTGTTCATGGGAACATAAGTAGAAAAGATTATTTTTGAACATATATTGTTTTCCTATTTTTGCTAGTTAAATGAAAATCGATTTGTTTAGAACAAAAAAAAAAAAAAAAAAAAAAAGAAATTTGCGAAGAACTCAGATTTAGATTGCCTCTTTTTGGGTGTAAAGTAATGTCAATGCTTCCATTGCGATCAAATCTATCAAAATCACTTGAAAATCAAAGGTTAGGGAATTATGACAATTCTTTCCATTGTTCTTGGGCTCCCTTTGCAGAGATAATGCAATATTGTCACTGATATGCTGTGGAATGGGCGGTTATCATCATCATCATTATTTTCCACATATTTGCAACATAAATGTGAAATGGTCTAATTTTGATAATTCAAACTTCATAGCTATGTTGTCTAGCGATTGCGTGGGTAAAGCAAAATGCTCTAGATACTAAAATTAGCTCATTAAATTGATTTAAGGAGTTGATGCGGCAGATTTAATTGGATGCTTGAATGTGAAACGCATGTATCAGTTCACTACAAATTATCATCTAGACCCATATTATGAATCGGTCTTGCCTCTAACATTGTGAACATTCCATACAAATTGTTTGGTAAGTCCACACATTTCGAGACTTATGGCTAATAAAGTTCGGAATTGCCACACCGAAATTACACATTTGTATCTTTGTACTAAAATCAATTAAGGATAAGATGTAAAAGTTACAGGTTCGAAGCTAGAAAAGGATCACACTCCAATCGATTCAAACGACAGCCACTTGCTTCAACTGCTAAATATGCTTTATCGAATGGGCGACTTAATCATGCCATTCTCGCATGCTCGTACATCGCTAAACCCTTACTGAAATATGTATTTTTATGAGTGTGGCTAGAGAAGCCTTATTTACTATTGATCTTTAACTTACCGCAAGCTATAAGAACTAGAGCATGAATTGGCAAGTATTGATAATTGATCATGAAGGATAGACCTCAATAAGAGATCGCAAGCCAAGTGCAGGGGTGATCTTGTAGTCCCCAAAGCCAGCAGCGACGAAGAGCTTAGCCCATTCTGCTTCATTCCTCTCCCTCCCCGACGCGAGGGTCATCATCAACATGTCATAGAAGAGCTGGGTTTCGACCGTCTCTTTGTCGCTCTTCGTGTTGTCCATCACCGTGTCAATTATAATTACCTTCTTTTTCTTGCCCTCGCCTTTGCCTAAGGCCTCCCTGCATCGCTTCAGTACCTTCACAGCGTCTTCATCGCTCCAATCATGGAGTATCCACTGCATATAACTTAAATCATTTATCAGTCTGTCATTTTGTCCATATATTGTTCACATGTGATTTCGTAGATTTCCTATGTAAGTTGAACGTTAGGACGGCTTGTGTTTGCAACGTATAAACTAATCCTTTGCATGAAAAATGTGGGGCTATTCTCGATAAGATTAGATTGAAGGAGGTGAAGTAGCTGAATCTTAATTTTTTGATTAACTTGTACCTTCAATATTATTGCATCTGCAGGTGGTATGGCCTCGAACATGTCCCCAGGAACACATCTCACGTTCTCGCTAACTTCTAAATCGGCCACCACATGCGGAAGATCAAATATTGTGCATTCCATATGCGGAAAGGAGTTCGCGATCGCCTTGGCCGTTGTCCCAGTTCCTCCGCCTACATCGACCAACGAGGTTATTCCCTCGAACACCCCTTTGTGCTCGTTAACCACCATGCTAGCCACCAATCGAGCATCGCTAGCCATGCCATCGTTGAATAAGCGATTAAGCCCCTGTTCTTGACCAGCATACCTCCAAAACGACATCCCTTGCACCATTTCGAATGGCGTTGGGTTGACGCGGTTGTGGAACCACGCGCTCAAGCCATGCCACGGGTTTATCAGAGTAGGGTCGAGCATGGACAGTGCGAACGGCGCAACATTGGAGGGATTGTCTGTAAGGAGGAGCTTGGACACGCGATTGAGTACGTAGGCGCCTCGACCGTCCAGCGCGAGCTTCTTCTGTTCGAAGAATCCGGAGTGGACGAGGATGCGCATGAGGCGGTCAACGCAATGAGCTCTGGAGGGGTGAATTTGAAGTGCAGAGACTAAGGCATCGAGGGTCATAGGTTGGCCATGGTGGTGGATGGTGTCGGGAATGCCTAACTGAATGGCACATTTCAAGCACATGGAATTGATGAAATTGAAGATGTGGTTCCATATGTGAGCTTGAGCCAGTAGCTGCTGGCTTCCCATCTCTCCATTCACCATATCCATGGTGCAAAGTTATTATCTCTCAACTCTATAGTGCAATTTCTTGCTTATGAACTTCGAGAATATAAGAGCGGTGCATATTTATAATGGTTTGTAAAGTGGGTATGAAGCATCCTATTCAGCATACCTTACATCGGCCAAATAATTGTGGTGTGTTCACATGATACACGTTGATATAGATGGTCCCCATAACATTAAAATAGCTAAGGTTCATTTGATTTTCCCTCACCTTTTTACCTTGTATAATTAATCATTTCTTGTGGTCTAGAGAGTTATATTTATCAAAGGGGAAGGTCATGTTTACCTCTAATGGCCAAACTTACGAAAACATTGCGGTCATTCGCAAGGGAGATTTATGATGTCGAATTATTAAATCGAGAACTAAACTAAACCGAGATCTGGCCCATCTAATCCTAGACTCACCCGAGATGGTGGTCCATGAACCAATCATGAATACTTTGGTCATATATTTGCCTCATTTCAAATTTCTCGTTTTTATTATTATATATTTTTGAGTATTTTGGTCGTGAGTACACTATAAAAGTTGAACTCCCTCAAAATTGTAGAGACCAAATATTATTTTACCTTGATTTTATTTGTATTGAAGAATAGACCAAACAACTTTCCGCTTGCAAATCACTATCGTGTTAGCTTAAAAATGAATGGTAACCATTTATTTACAAAATAATTGATAAAATAGTACCATAAAATGTTGGATCACCTTTAGATAATGGCTCCGTTTGGGAACCACTTTGGAAAACCCCTTGGGAGTCCAAAGCCCTTTTGCCCAAATAAATGTCATCAATTTTTGTGAACTCCGAATTTGAGCTAATTGTTTTAACCTCAAAAAATTTTCAAATCATTCTTTTTGTACTTTTTTTGAATTTTTTTTTAGTCGAGACCAAAAGTATTGATTGGAAGAATATAATACAAGTAACAAATTAGTGTATTGAAATTTATAAATTTTCTTTAATTACCGTTGAATATGTATCGTCGGAGCTCTCGTTAATAAAACTCACTTCATTACGAACAATTTCATGTCTTGGTTTATGCTGATGAATGAATAAGACGAAAGGTTATGCGGACTGATTCCTCGGTTCTACGGAGAAAGCAATAAAAAATCCTACGGACATAACCACGTTCGAATGCATCCAGGACATGAATAATAAATTTCGACTTTTCGACGCCCGCCTTTTTCTCATTCCGATTCTGTTGCTTTGTCGTCCATTCGCGTTTTCATATCACAAGCAGGTCTACCAGCTCACTTTCTGGATTTTACTCGGGCGAGTGTCGGAGAGATGAAAATGAGATGGGAACCAACGAAATGCAATTCAACTTTGATTTTTCGAAAAGAAAGGTACGAAAAGACCAGAGCTTCATTGGACTGATTAAAGTATCTTTTGATTAAACTAGGTGTCTATCGATTGACCAATCATTCATTGCCGACAGCCGTGCGTGCTACCAACCTTTTCATAATTCCGATCATAACCTTATCCTTCATAAAAAAGATAAGCTTCGATTGCCAGAAAACCTAGCTTAAAAGTTCGATTGGACGTTCATTAACAGAGGAATTCTATACAATCGGACAATTGAAACGTTTCAGTCCGTGACTCATGGAGAAAATATTGGGTGGGTTTAACACTCCACGTAGGCGAAATGTACCACCATACAAAAGTCGACACGTGGCAAATTTGGGCCCCCTGTCAGCGCCCTGTCTCTCCGTTAACTCCGTCTCTCTCCCATTTACTCTCTCTCCTCCCCTCCGTTTCTGCCCACAACTCTCTCCCCCCCTTCTCTCTTACTTCTCTTTTTTCGAGAAAATTTCCCTCGTTAGTCTGACACACGCAAGGGAAAAGACAAGAAAAGCATAGAGAGAGAGAGAGAGAGGTGGGAAAGAAGAAAAGAAAGCGAGGGATGAAGTCTTCTTCTTCGCCCATCTTCGACCGAGTATCCCCCATTCCCGACGTCGCTGCTTCCCACCGCCTCGACGAGCCGCTCCTGACGCCATTGTTTTTCCCGGCACGCCACCGCCGCTGCTGCCCCGAGCGCCGCGACACCCCTTGCTCGCCACTGCCGACGTAACCTCGTCCTCGTCCTCTTCGCCATCGTCTGCGGGTTCCTCGGCAGATCCAACAGTGGCGGGGACGGGGGTCGGCGGGGTCGTACCAGACGTCGGACTCTCGGAAGTCGTCGTCGTCGAATCCGGGGACGCCGTACAAGTGGCACGACAGCTACGACCGTCGGAACTCCGAGGGGAGCGAATATGGGTTCTCCAGCAGTTCGTCTGGCCGGATGAGAACCAGCAGCTTGTACCCGGATCTGAGGGCGCAGTACTCGCCGTGGGATTACGGCGAAGGGCGGCGGAGACTCTACGACGATACCCATCTTGTCGCGGGTCGGGGCTTCGGGACGGAACCGGTCTATTCCAGGAGAAGAAGGAACGGAGAAGTAGAAGACGAAGAAGAGAAGAAGTTTGAGACCAAGCGTGTGGTCGCCGAAGATAGTGGTGATCGTAATGCTGCAGTCGAGGAAATGGAAGTTCCAGTCACGCCTCCGCCGCGAGCGCGGGCAACTGGAAATGATCGGAAGCCGAGGAGGAGGTATGAGACTGTTGCTCACACGGCTAAGGATGAGGTTAAAAAACCGCCAGCGGTGCCGCCGGCGCCTCCGCCACCTCCGCCGCCGCCAAAGCCCATGTGTTACCCCGATGGAGGAAAGAAAAGAGAAGTGGAGAGAGAAGAGGGGGAGAGAGAGCTGTGGGCAGAAACGGAGGGGAGGAGAGAGAGTAAGTGGGAGAGAGACGGAGTTAACGGAGAGACAGGGCGCTGACAGGGGGGCCCAAATGTGCCACGCGTCGACTTTTGTATGGTGATACATTTTCGCCTACGTGGAGTGTGTTAAACCTACCCAATATTTTCTCGTGACTCATGCCCGTTAGCAGAACTGCAGCAGGACCACGTGGGTATTGGTCGGTAGTCTTGTCTACTTTTGGGTAGAAAGAGAAGGCAAGTCGAGTCATAGCCGACATTGCTGGGTCCCGAATTCTCAATCAAAGCATCTGCGTAGAAGCTTAGTCATTAGCACTAGGCGCATGTGGTAATCCAGCATCGAAGGCCGACGAGAATCGGGGGAGATCACGGCAGGAACACGTGAAACTTTTTTTTATTAGTTTTCTCTTATATTTTTCTTTCCAATAAATAGAATATGCAAGTCAAGTCGATGAATTATGATAAAAAAAAAAAGATTAGAAAGAGAGAATTGCTTCCGAAAATCAATTATGATATAAGAAGGATATGGGGTAAAATTGAATAAATTATATATATAAACCAAAATGATATCTCGTATTATAATATAACCTAGTTATGGTCAAGGTATATTTTCTCTATACATCAATATGTTTGACAATGAAAATACGAACCTCTTTAATTGTTGACTAGCTCGACAAAAAAAAAAATTGTTGACTAGAAAAAAATTAAAAAAATTATACAATCTTTAGTTAAATTTGTATTTGCTTTACTTAATAGTAGAATGTATCAATAATAAAATATTCAATTAAACTTACAATCACTTAATCTAAAGAGCACTTTAGTTTCAACAACAAAAAGATCATATTCATATCTTGTACTTGCTTAATCAAAACTGCAAAGTAAAATTGACAAAAGAAATTTAATATTCATATATCTTAATAGACTTTAATTAGATCTACTACCAATGTAAGATATAACTCACTTGCATGCCATTGAATTAGTGTCACACTGGCAGTGGACGTATAAATAATCATACCTTAATTTCCAATAATTTTTGTTTTTGATATGTTGTCTTATTTTAATACCTCCAAAAATCTTAAACTAATACACCTGTGATAAATTCACCATTCGTTAGCTTTCATTAAATTTTATAGTCAAATTATTAAGTTGGATAACATATGATAATTAATAGGTGTACCAAATTAGGATTTCACCCTCCATTTGCCACAGGTATATTAGTTTGTATTTTTTTTTGTGATATTAATCAAATTTAATGGAAAGTAACGAATGGTAAAATTGTCATAAATTTACCGGTTTGAGATTTTTAATGATAAAAAAATCAGTTTAAAGTAAATTTTATAAGTGTATTAGTTTAAGATTTTTCGTGACGATAGTCCTATACTTTATTTGTTTTAAAACTAGAATTTATACTATTCTCTAGTTGCTAAATAGAGAATAAACTTTATAATTAGAACCGCTTAGAATTGATTAGTTCAATCTCATTCTTTTGCTCAACCCTAATTACATTTCATTGTCTTGGAAAGCTATGCTATAAAGAACTTGCTTTTATGTGTTATGACATATAATGTGGTCCGGTAGTGTGAAATTATTGACAAAGGTTTCGTAAAACGCTTCATTTCGTGTCGTGTCACCTAAGCTAGGAAGACTTGGAGGTTTGCCTAGAGTCAAGCCCCCGCAATATCCGCGTAACGCCGCATTATCCATGTGACGCACGTGTCCCTCCGTCAGCAACGCTGATGCAAAGAACTAGCTTTGTATAGTCCTTTTAGTTGTTGCCCCACATTTGATTTTCTTAGCTGTTGCCCCACATTTGATTGAAGTAGAGGCCAAACTCTTTCCTGTGCAAACGCACGCGTCTCAACGGTGCTGTCTATTGTCAAATGACTAGGACAGAAATCCAACATGGACCGCGTGATTGTGAGGCAATAATTAGGGCCCGCATAAAATCATTATGCTTATTTTATTTTATTTTATTTTATTTTATTTGAAAGAATAGATTTGGAATAAAAAGTCGTTTGATAACGTAATTTTATTTTTCTATTTCTGAAATAAATTTTTAGTTTATAAATAGGTTTGGAACAAAAATTAGAAGTAATATTTTTTACTTTTTCTGAAATAAATATGAGAAATAAAAACTTTTCTTATCACTCGTCCTGATTACTAGCCACCTACTTGCCCACCCGCTCGCCGACCGCTTCTTGCTGTCGTTTTAGAGGGAAAAATTTTGTGTCGTTATCAAATGAATTTTTATCTTGGGAGTAGAAATTTTATGTCGTCGTTAAACGCATATTTTGGCACAAAAGCTCGTCTAAAGAATAAAAATCGAAAAATCAATTTCTAGTTAGAAATTGATTTTTGAAACAGAATGGTTATCGTTTGTGCCCTTATTAGCTAGATAAATCGATTGAGTATATTATGCTTCTTATGAAGGACCCTGATAACCCGCGGGGGCCTCAAGGATTCTTATTTACTAATAATGAAAATTTCATTGTTTTTAATACACTGATCATGATCGTCTCGGGTTATGCATATCCACTGCTTTTTAGAAGCAAATTATTTCTTGATTAGGATATCTAACAAATGTGCAGCTAGCCTTGTAAATACTTAATTAGACCCGAACCATTTTTTTTCCCTTAGGGTGAATTGAGAATGCAAAACCCAAAATTTGTTCACCTCTCTACTGACACTGTGTAACTAGCTGTTACTTCCGAAGGGGGTTGCATGGACCCTCCCTTAAATAAATTACCCTTCTTCTATGTTTCTTTTTCCACAAAAACGGTGGCATTGAAACCTCTTTGCTTCCAACGACAATAATTCCATGGACCGATCCGCGACCATCAGATCAGAAGGAGATCCAGTGGTCAGAAATTGAAGGAAAGAGGACCGTTGTAAGTGAAAAGCATCGTCCGGTTTCAACAGTGAAAGAGAGTAAACTTAGATACAATATCTAGTTTTCCACAATACATAACACAGAGTTGAAATGCTTGACAAAAAAAAGAATCGGTTGTATCCTGATAACTTGAGATTGAGATTGAAACTTCAATCCTCTTTATAAAGAGTTGTCGCATAAGGGTCCCTACTATAAAATGCCTCGTAATGTTTTTGGAAAGCAGTATATCCCGGGGTCTGTTCACGATACGGCTTCCTCACAGTTTGCAATAGAATATTTGTATATTCGTACTAAAGATGCATTGAGGATGAAATACATGTAAAGTGTAAAAGTTAGAGAACAAGAAACTACAAGAGGATGGATATATGCTACTCTCCAAAGGAAGTCGACTTTCATGAGCTAGGTTCTACTACTGAGAGATTATTTGGAACTTGTTAAACAGCCTTCCCAAGCACGCGTCAGAGATGCGAGATGAGATATTCAATTCTCAGAGTGTCGATTGGACCTATTACGAGGACGATCAATGCAGAATTGTGTGAAAGTACTAGTACGAACACCTAGAGGAGGGTGAATAGGTGTTTAAAAGAAACATTGACAAATATATGCGGAATAAGATAAGTTGCGAGCAAAGTCTAAAGAACAACAAACTTTGAACGAGTTCAGACTTTAGCAGTTAAATAGAACTACGAACAAAATAAAGGAGTTCAAGGAAGAGAATATGAATATAAAATTTATAGTGGTTCGGCTTAGATCAAGCATACGTCTACTTTCCCACGCTAACAGCCTTCTGGTTGGATTCTACTATACGATCAACAAGATATTACAACTTTGAGTGCAAACTGTGACATCCCGAATTTCGACCCTGTCCCGAATATATGAAATGAGCATTTTGCCGGTGCGCCTGTGGTCTTTTTTTTTTTTTTTTTTTTTTTTTTTCGAGCTGATCACTTACGAGTTAACCAATCTATTGGGTGAAGCCGTTAAGGGATATAACCGTGGTAAAATCTCTAAAAGCTACTCGATAGGTCGGATTGGACTAAAATTGCGTTCGATCGATTTTAACTACAAAATAGAATTCGGTTTTGGGAATCGGACGTTCGAGCATGTCATAGTTCATTTATAGGATGTCGTCTTGTCTTTCGGAGAGGTTCCGTCGAATTCAGGATTTTTTCAGAAAATCACTTTGGTTGATTCGGAAATGAACGAAGATTTAGATTGGCCGAATTGAAGGAATTTTCGACTTGCAATCCGAGCTAATTGGCAAAGGGGGATTGTAGAAATTATGTGGGCTTTTTCTACATCAAATTTGGACCTCAATTGGGGAATTTGTTGAGAAAATTGAAGTTTAAAGTGTTAAATTCGGAGCTAGGTGGGGGCTGCATTATTGGACATCAAAATTGAGTTAATTGAGGGTTATATTTCAAGAAGATATTTTGGGGAACACCATAGGATAAGCCTATGGACTTTTGGGGCTAATCTAATGATGATATTAGATATTTATCATGAATTTTTTCTTCTCCCCCATCGGTGGCTTCCTCTCCATGCCGAGCACGCCAGCTTCATCCCTGCAGTCCTCTGCTTTTGCTTTAATTTTTCTTTTCCCTGCTCGATCGGCTTCCTTGGGACAGAACCGCCTCTACCTTTCTTCCTTTTGTTCTTCATCTTCGGCCGTTGATGTCCACCAGCGAAGCCACCTGTCAACGTCCGCTTCTTCCATTTTATTTCCCCTCCACCGAACGCCAGCAGGTCGCCCCATCTCCACGTGTCTTCGTAGTCAACGAAACCACCAGCTCCTCCATCTTGTTGACCGAAGCCAGTGAAGCCGAAGCCGCACACGTCCACGGTTTGCTTTCCTCTCACGCTGCCACCGAAGACCCAAGACCCAGCATCTTCGTCTTCCCCACACGCCAGCTCAGCCAATCTCCTTCAGCTTGTGTCTTCTTACTCGGTTTTTCCCCAGCTCGACGCCATCGAGATTCTCTAGCAAGGTCAGTTGGTCTTCAACGCCAGCAAGCTGCTTCCTTCGTCCATCTCCATGTCGACGTTGCAGCTCCACTTCGGTTTGTCTTCACCGGTCAACAAGGATCCAGCAACGAAGACCGAAGCCCACGGTTCCACTTAGTTCAGTCTCTTCCCGGTCAAGCCAGCGTTCTCCTCGCCAGCAATGCCACTTGGCCAACGTTCACGCCACTCGGCCCATTTGTAATCGAGCTCAGCAGCCACGAAGCTAGCCACGCAATTTTCAGCATCTTCGGCCCATCTTTAATTCGCAAGCCCAACCCATTTGAAGCCGTGAATTTCAGCCACTGCAGCCTGCAAAATCAGCCCGGCCCGTGCGTGTCAGCCCATCACTTAAAGCTCAGCCCATGAGCTTCAGTCCTTTGGGCCGCCGAATTTAACTCAAGACCAGCAAGCCTAGTTCAGCTAAGCCCGCTTGGTTCAGCCCAACTCAGCGACTCTCAAGCCCAAGAAGCAGGCCCAAGCCTAGCATTTGCTGTGGGCTCGCAAGGCCTTTGGGCTCGGCCCGAGTGTTCATCGACGTTGTTGAAAATTCGGATTTCGGCCGCCGTCGCGTTGCCGTCGCGGTGTTTCGATCTCCGCTTTTAATCAAGTGAGTTTTACTCACTAATACTTTCTTAGTTTGCTAATTATACTTAAGGGTTGATTAGATTTAATTAAGTGCAATTAGGTGGTTAGATTAGAATGGATTAGTGATTATTAGATAATTGTGATGCATGTTAGGTAATTAAATTATGGCAAGTAGAGATGTACTATTATTTATTGAGTACATCTCGGGTTTTTTCCCGACTCGTTTTGGGTTTCAATTAGGCATTACGGATCTAAATTGGATTTTTAGTATTTATTTATTTAATTTTTGAAATTAATTATTTAATTATTTATTTTTTCGAAAATTCAATCAAGATGGCCGGTGACCGGAATTTCGTGCTGATTGTCGTGGTATAATCCGTTTATTTAATTGAACTTTATTCTGTGCTAAATTGATTTATGAGTGATTTTAGGATTTATTCCTAAATTAAATAATCTTTGGTTATTAATTGAAAAACAACCGGGCATCGGTTGACAATGCCAAAAATGTTTTGGTAGACTACAGAAAATAGTGGGATTTATAAAAAGGAAACTATTTTATTTTGGCGAAGGCCAATCGTATACCCACACATGATATTTAATCGAGTATCTTTGATACCAACAAATTAGGCAAAGATATTATGAAATTGAGGAATTTAATTACGAGGTGCAATATCATTTGTCGTAGTTGAAAGGGTCGGGTGGGACCATAAAGCTATTGAATCTTGAAAAGGTCGGGTGCGACCATAAAGCTATTGAATCTTGAAAAGGTCGGGTGGGACCATAAAGCCATTGAATCTTGAAAGGGTCGGGTGGGACCGTAAAGCCATTGAATCTTGGAAGGGTCGGGTGGAACCGTAAAGCCACTAAATCTAAGAAAGTGCTTGGTGGGGCCGTGATTACCACCTATAGATAAGTTGTGTCATAAGGACCGTGATTCATAATTGGGAATTGAGTTGGAATAGTTGAAATAGCCGGGGAATGGTCACCGTTGACATGTAATCGACTAGGTCGATTGATCATTGCTTTGATATGATGTTGTGAATTGATTGATCGAATGGAAATGACCGTGAGTGGTCTTGTTAGTGTGTAATCGATTAGGTCGATTTGATCGATGCTTCGATCAGTGATATGATTGCTTGGGTGCCTATTAAACTGTGCTAATATGCAAGTGGAATCTGAGACCAAGGTAAGTCTTCTGACCCGTGCGTGCATAGGCAGCCCGGTTAGCGTTTTGGTTTACTAATCAGATCTTAGGGGGTAGAATTTGCTGAGACGTAGTCTCATTCCAGTTGTGGGACAACATTTCAAGACCCTAATGAGGAGCCTGAGGAGAAAGAACCCGAAGAGGAGTACCTGGAGGAGAACCCCGATGATGATCCTGAGTACGACCCGGATGAGGACTGAGATTCTATCCTCTTTTGTGAACCTTGGTTATAGGTGGTTGAGTGTTAGACCAGGCCTTTGTGAATAGTATTGTATTATATACTATGAGGTGCTTGTATAAAAGTTTGGTTGTGAATTTTTATATGAAAAATATGGCATTGCTTTTCTATCCCATTATTTTATTATCTGGTGATTTATAACTGCTTCCGCATGTGCTACTGAAAATAAAAGGGTCGGTGATATATAGTCCTGAGATATCGCATTCTAAAATCAACCAAGGTAAGTGATGTGTGCGTGCCTGAGAATCGGGGCGTGACACAAACACTCAGTGGTAGATCACACTAAATCACTCTTTTGGTATTTCTCTCAGGATCACAAACGTTTAAGCTCACCAAAGACAAGTGTATGATCAAAGGTTGCTCAGACTTTGGAATTATAAATTCTATGCTCCGCCTCTTACTTGCTCATCGGTCCTTGATCTCCTTAAATACTCATCCACTTCCAAACTAGCCGTTGGACAGTATCTAAGGATCGTTTTCCAATCTATTCATTGGACATATCTATATCTAGAAAATTTAGTAGCTATTAAGTGATAGAAGTAGAATCTCAAATTGATTCTGATCACATATACAAACAGAATCTTGGTTTCCATAAGTAGAGTCTCTTCGTATAGAAAATTCTTGTCTTCAAGATCCAATTGTCAATAAATTAGATTGAGTCAATCAAATCTATGATGTAGAATCCAAACCAGATCACTAGCCGTTATATGTTTGTGGCTTGTGTTATGTTCTGTCAAGTTGTTTCATTCTAAATCTACTTCGTTCTGAATCTATTACGTTATGAACTTGTGTCTTGTTTTGGATGTAAAGTCTGATAATGTTCTGTCAAAAGTAAAGTCTGAGTGTCTTCCGTCTGAGGTAGAGTCTGAGTGTCTTCAGTCTAAAGTAGAGTTTGAATGTCTTCAGTCTGAAATAGATTTTATAATTTGAATGTAAGTTTGAACATATTTTGCTTCTGAACATATTTATCCTTAAGGTCTGGACACAGTCTGAATAAGTTTAGCTCTAGCATAGAGTTTGTCTTCTAATTTTTCCAAGTATAGACTTTAATAATATCCTTTATATGTTCTATCATCTACATAGTCTATTATTCAACCATTAAACACGTTAGTAGTCTTTGATTTATTTTGTTATCTTTAAAACATTATAAGGGATTTCCCTAACACTATGAAGTTGCCCTTTGCTTAAAGAGGTGCTTACTTGTTTAGTAATAATTTTTTTTTTGTCAATCCTATTCTTACTCTCAACTCACCCTCATATTTTTACCTTGTCCCTTTGTAGGAAGTGAGAGTCGAAACCCACGTTTGAAGCTATTTCACCAGTTTTGATTATAGCAAAAAATCTTTCACCAAACGTTGCGTTTTGATTTTATTTTTGGAGATTTATATTCTATATTGAGCCTAGACAAAGAATGTCAAATGCAAAGGTAGATTTTATTCTCAACTTATATATACAACCGACAAAGCCCGTCATCTTAATGTTGTAGTCACGAGATAACAGAATTCCAAGTCCCAGACATCCTTTCAAATACTTCACAACCTTCAGTGCCGCATCCATATGTGATTGCTTTGGGTTGTGCATAATCTGACTGAGTATTTGTACTGCATAACATATATCAGGCCTAGTCATGGTGAGATAAATCAATTTTCCAACGAGTCGCTGATAACTTGATGGATCCTTGAGTAATGGATCGTTATTTGGAGAAGGAGAGCTCGCATTGTATTCATATGTTATCAATTTGACATTCTGCTCAATAGGTATAGTAGTTGGCTTGCATTCGGATAATCCTGCATCCGATATGATTTCCAAGACAAATTTTCGCTGACTAAGACAAATTCCCTCATTGGATCGAGCTATTTCAATACCAAGAAAATATTTGGAAGGTCCCAAATCCTTAATATAAAAGGTCAAGTGCAAATATTCCTTGAACTTCCGAATGGCGACATCATCATTTCCCATAATAAGTATATCATTGACATAAATCAATAAGTAGATCGATGAAGTACCTTTGGTCCATGTGAACAATGCATACTCATATTTGGAATGTACAAAACCTACATTTGTGAGTGCCATAGTAAACTTTGCATACTATTGTTGAGAAGCCTGTTTGAGTCCATAGAGGGATTTGCAGAGACGACATACTCGAGACTCCTATCTATGTAATCCTGGTGGAAGTTCCATGTAAATTTCTTCATCTAGGTCTCCATGAAGAAAGTCATTGTTCACATCCATTTGGATTAAGTTCCAATTACGCATTGCAGCAATAGATAGAATAGAATGACTAGTCACTTCTTTAGCAATGGGAGAGAAGGTTTTATGGTAATCAAAACCTTCACGTTGCGTAAATCCTTTAGCGACGAGTCGAGCTTTGTATCGCTCAATTGAACCATCTGCCTTATATTTTATTTTGTAGACCCATTTGCAGCCAATGGGTTTTCTGTGAGAAGGCAGGGGAACGACATCCCATGTGTCATTTGCCGTAAGAGCAGCTAATTCTTTCTTCATAGCCTTTTGCCATCGAATATCACGTGCCACTTCCTCATAGGAAGATGGTTCCTATTTTTCAAATTTTCTACTGATGTAGCAAATGTGCTCCGACGATAATTTACTAAACATAAGAGGACATTGTATATTACGTACCCAGTGTTTCCAAGGTTGGACAAACATAGTCTTTTGTCCATGTTAGAGGTCGTACCTCTCGTCTCAAACACTTGGGCACTAGAACTGGTGTTTGTTCAGCAACTGGTGATGAGAAGGACCCATTATCATTTTGTTGAGGTGATGAAATGGTTGATCTACTCATCACAGGGGAATAATCCGAAGATGCAGTAGAGAAATTAGGAGATTTGACGGGGGCTGCTACAGGGCATGATCTAGAGCACAACTGATTCGGTGCAACCCAAAAATATTGTGGCGTCATAGATATATCCTCCATTGATAAGAATTGTCGATGATTCGATATTGATATTGGCGGCTCATGTGTAGACGCCATCTCTTGGAAAGGGAATACATCTTTATGGAAAACAACATCTCGACTAACAAAGAAGTGACCTGTAGACATCTCTATAACTCGATAACCCTTCTGCAAAGTTGGATATCCCATAAAGATGCATTGAAGAGCATGTTGATCCATTTTATATTGACGTCTCATATTTGTCACATAACAAAGACAGCCAAATACCCGAAGATGATCAATCGTCGGTTCTTTGCCAAAAAGCATTTCAAAAGGGGTGTGTCCTTCTAAAATTCTAGTTGGCATGCGATTAATTAAATAGGCTGCCGTGACCACACAATCTCCCAAAAAACATTCAGGAATGGAAGCTTGATATTTTAGTGCTTGGGCAACTTTTAAAAGATGTTGATGTTTACGTTTGACAACACCATTCTGTTGGGTAGTGTAGGAACAAGAACTCTCATAGAGTATTCCTTGAGAGGATAGAAAAGATTGACATTCATGAGAGAAAAAATTCAGTGCCATTATCTATTCGAATCCTTTGAACATTTTTATTGAATTGATTTTTGATCATGGACAAGAATTTTGGCAAATGTGAAAAAGTCTAACTCTTGGATTGCATGAGAAATATCTAAGTGGTACGAGAATAATCATCAACTATGGTGAGAAAAAACCGGGATCCAACATGGTGCAGTGTATGGTAAGGACCCCAGATGTCCATATGAATTAACAAGAAAGCACTAGTGGCACGAGATATGCTATTTGGAAATGGTGCTCGTGTTTGTTTTGCCAAAGGGCATATCTTACAATCAAGACAAGGAAAACTAGCACTATGACTCATACGCTTATGAGAAAGGGAAATTTTATTTCTAGTGATAGCATTACAAGATATGGATAAATCAGAATTTCCAAGAAAGTTGACCTTGTTAGGGAAATCCCTTATGATGTTTTGAAGATGACAAAATAAATCAAAGGCTACTAACGTGTTTAATGGTTAATAATAGACTATGCATATGATAGAACATGTAAAGGATATTGTCAAAGTCTGAAGACTGCCAGAAGACTGAACGTAACACATGTCTAAAGTCTATTATGAAGATTTCCAGACTTTTGTGTTAAAATCCGACTATTGCTAGACTTTAGTGTTAAAGTCTGTTCTACATTAGAAATCTGTCCACTTTGACAAATTCTAGACTGAACGTGAATGAAGAACCAGAAGATAAATTCTATGCTGAAGCTGAACTTATTCAGACTGTATCTAGATCTTAAAGCTAAATCTGTTCAGGAGCTTATTACGTTCAGACTTACGTCAATATTGTTAAGTCTATTGCACTCAGACTTTACTTTAGTCTGAACATCCTTAGACTTTACATCCAGAATGAAACACAAGTTCAGAACGTAGCAGATTTAGAACGAAAAATGTAACATAAGCCCAAAATATATAACGGCTAGTAATCTGGTTTGGATTCTACATCATGATAGATTTGATTGACTTAATCTAATTGATTGACATTTGAATCTTGAAAACAAGAACTTTCTATATGGAGAAGCTCTACTTATGGAAACCAAGATTTTGTTTGTATGGGTGATCATAATCAATTTGGGATTTTACTCGTCACTCAATGACTACCAAATCTCTAGATACAGATCTGTCTAATGGGTAGATTGGAAGATGATCCTCGAAATACTGTCCAATGGCTAGTTTGAAAGTTAAGGAGTATTTAAGGAGATTAATGACCGATGAGCAAGTAAGAGACGAAGCGTAGAATTTATAATTCCAAATTCTAAGCAAACTTCGATCATACACTTGTCTCTTGTGAGCTTAAATGTTTGTGATCGTGAGAGAAATACCAAAACAGTGACTTAATGAGATAGTGTGATCTACTATTAAGTGTTTGCATTCAAAATTGTAATCTCTTGTTGATTGCATAGTGGAATCTGGCCAGAAGATTGTTAGTGTGGGAGAGTGGACATAGGCTTGATCTAAGCCGAATCACTATAAACTTTGTGTTCTTATTCTCTTCCCTGAACTCCTTTATTTTGTTCGTAGTTCTATTTAACTGCTAAAGTCTGAACTCGCTTAAAGTCTGTTATTCTTCAGACTCAGTTTTAAAAGAAAGATATTTCTACTATTCTTTTGCGAAAATTTTTCTTCACACTTATTCACCTCCCTCTAGGTGTTCATACTAGCACTTTCAATTGGTATTAGAGCCAAGTGTTCGGTTTATAAAAGTGTTTTTACTTTTGAGCTAAAGATCTTCTATGACTAGTATTTTGGCACTAGGACTTATGGAAGGGCAAAGTAACACTAGGCCATCATATTTTGATGGAAAGAAATCCAACGTGTGGAAGAACAAAATAAAAGCATTCCTAAGATCTAGAGATCCCTTGCAATGGGATGTTGTGGAAAAATAAATCAATCCCACTGTTGTGTCTGCATCAAATAAAAATGGCAAAGACAAAGAAACTAAACCCCTTGCTCCTATGTCTCAGATGGAGATGTCTAAAAGAGAATCTCTAGATGCAAAAGCCATTTATTCTTTATATTGCGCTTTGTCTCCTGCTGAATATAACAGAATTTCTTCATATGAAATAGCAAAAGAAGTCTGGGATAGACTTCATGTCACTTATGAAGGGACTGATCGTGTAAAAGAGACAAAAGTAAACTTCCTGCTTAGCAAATATGAATCCTTTAAGATGAAGCAATGAGAGTCAATTGGAGATATGTTTAGCCATTTTACAAAAATTGTAAATAGTTTAGCATATCAAGGTCATCCAATTTCTTCCCCAATGAAGGTCAACAAACTTTTGTCAGGTCTCTTAAAAGATTGGAATTATGTTAAGACCTAAATCCGGGAGACTTAAAGGATCATGTCTCTTTCTGTTGATGAATTGATTGGCACTCTTAAATCCTACGAAGTGGAACAAATCGTTGATGAAGATCCCGAAGGTAAGAAGTCCATCACTTTAATATCTAACGCTGATTCTGATGATACAAACTCAGAAAATGACATGGATGGCGAAGAACTTTCTTTTATGATCAAGAAATTCAAAAAGTTGAGTAGAAAATGAATGAAATTCAGTGGAAGAAAACAATACAAGCAGAATGGGCAGAAAAGAACCATGAAAGAAGATGGCACGCAAGGAAATATATGCTTGATAGCACATTCATACTCAGACTCAAATTCAGAATCAGAATCAGACTCAGAATCAAAGTTTGACTCGAACACAGACTCAGAATTCGATGAGGAAATCGAGGTAAGCCATTCAAAAATTCCTCTCAAAGTTTCAAAGTATATAAATGAGCTTTTCTTAAATATCAAATCTTCTCTTAAAAGGATCTTCGAACTAAAAAAGTAGAATTCATGGCTTAGGCAACATGATCTTTCTCGAAAAGAAAAGTTTGAAATTTTGCAAAAAGATTCTCTACAAACAAAAGAAAGTCGAGATTTACTTGTCAAAGAAAATGATTTTTTAAAATTTGAATTTTCAAATATTTCGACAAAATTTTCAAATGGTTCAAAAACATTAGAGCATATCATTTCCATACAAGTACCTTACTATAATAAGTCGGGACTTGGTTTCAAAAAGGAAAGTGATTTTCTAATAGATTTTCCTAAAGTCAAGGAGAGACTTAGACAAAAACCTCTTAGACTTGCATACAAGAAGCATTTTGAAAGGATTTTTACAAAACTGTTGGTCGAAATGCCCTCAAGTGTTCAAATTGTGGAGACTCGAAACACTTTGAGAAAGAATGTCCTAAAGTTTGAAGACCTATTAAGAAAGATTTGGTAAAAGCAACATACTTTACTAACTCTCATGGACTCAAGAAAATCTGGGTACCAAAGAAAAGGTGAGTTGTTTTTGCAAGAAATAAAAGAAAAGATTGAAGAGAATTTGGTAAGGAATATATATATAGTTTTGTTTGAGTACACAATTTAAAATTTCTCATTATACTTGATATTTGATATATCCTCGGTTGATTCGATTTTATAATGATCATATTTTGTTTTATTGAAGAAAGAATGATATGATTTGTTTTTGTGATTCGTGAGTTGAGATTTAATACGTGTGATTATTTTTGAAATCTTGCTAAGAGACAATTGAGTATATTTGGTTTAATTTTATGCTTTTAGATTTTGTCATATTTTGCAAAGTAAAAATATATTTTACGTTATATTAATTTATTATGCAAGATATTCTTAGATACTCAAGGATTTTATTCCCTCTAATTTTATCGTGCTTTGACTAAGTGAGAATTTCTTTTTCAAGATATTATTGTGCATAATATTCTTTCCTTAAATACTTTGTTATGATGAGTTAAGAAAGAATATTTGATTATCTATAAAGATTTTTTATTTTACTCTAACGAAATGGAAGGATCCAAATTGATGGATACCAAAAAAGAAATGAGTTGATTGTAGGAAATTCAATAAGGGAAGAATGATTGCAAATCTACGCAAATCATGGTGCAATCAGAAAAGTATCTCTTGCGAAGATGGCAAGTTTGATTCGTAAAATCAGAGGAATGAAGCTAAAAAACTCTCTTCCTTGTGCAAAGTTTTTGCAAATTATTGAGGAAATCCCTTATGTGTCGTACGAAAGGAGGAGAAAGCAAATCCAAAAGAAAAGGAAAAGAATCGAGATCACCTCAAAAAGGCAACAAATTGAGGAGGAGCATTGATCAATTATTGAAAAATCTTTTTGAATTGATCATGATCTTGTTTATTATGGATAGAAGGAAAAGGTAAATGTGTCAGAATTTGTTAAGTTCTAAAAAATCCGGTTAGTGTATCTTTTATTACCTCTAATCATTAACAAATCTCTTATTTACATTATCATTTTATTATGACAAAAGTGGTAAGTAAATTTTGTAATGCATCTGTGATTTTTATTGGATATTTGCTGATATATATGATCGAAGTGAGCTATATTGCATATCTTTAATATTTGACTTACTTTGTAAAAGCTGATTTCTTCTTAGAAATTGTGTTTCATGTAAGATATATTTATTATTGTTTTATATTCTCTACGTGATATCATTTCCATTATTATTGCTTTTTGATTATGACAAAAAGGGGGAGAGAATATAAATATGCATATGTGTTGATTGGTTGATACTATAATATTGAGCTACGATTATTTTTTTATATATTGTTATGCTTAATCTATTTGCCGTCTTTTGATTTAAATCACATTTTTTGAAAATCTAAAATTTGATGATTGATTTATCATTATTTTAGAAAGTGTGATTACACATCTGCATATTCAGAGATTGTTTTGTCATCATAAAAAAATGGGGAGATTGTTAGAGAAATTCCTTATGATGTTTTGAAGATGACAAAATAAATCAAAGGCTATTAACATGTTTAATAGTTAAGTAATAGACTATGCAGATGATAGAACATGTAAATTATATTGTCAAAGTCTGAAGACTGCCAGAAGACTGAACGTAACATATGTCCAAAGTCTATTTTGAAGATTTCCAGACTTTTGTGTCAAAGTCCGACTACTGCTAGACTTTAGTCTCAAAGTTTGTTCCACATAAGAAGTCTGTCCACTTTGAAAAATTCTAGACTGAATGTGAATGAAGAACCGGAAGACAAACTCTATGCTGAAACTGAACTTATTCAGACTGTATCTAGACCTTAAAGCTAAATCTGTTCAGAAGCAGATTATGTTCAGACTTACGTCCAGATTGTAAAGTTTATTGCATTCCGACTCTACTTCAGTCTGAACACCCTTAGACTTTACATCTAGAATGAGACATAAATTCAGAACGTAGTAGATTGAGAACGAAACAACTTGACATAACGTAACACAAGCCCAAAATATATAACGGCTAGTGATCTGGTTTGGATTTTACATCAAGATAGATTTGATTGACTCAATCTAATTGATTGACAATTGGATTTTGAAGATAAGAAATTTCTATACGGAGAAGCTCTACTTATGGAAGCCAATATTTTGTTTGTATGGGCGATTATAATCAATTTAGGATTATACTATTGTCACTTAACAGCTACCAAATCTTCTAGATACAGATCTGTCCAATGGGTAGATTGGAAGATGATCCTCGAGATACTGTCCAATGGCTAGTTTGGAAGTGGAGGAGTATTTAAGGAGATCAAGGACCGATGAGCAAGTAAGAGACGTAGCGTATAATTTATAATTCCAAAGTTTGAGTGAACTTTGATCATACACTTGTCTCTTGTGATCTTAAACGTTTGTGATCGTAAGAGAAATACCAAAAGAGTGACTTAGTAAGATAGTGTGATCTACTACTAAGTGTTTACACTCAAAGTTGTAATCTCTTGTTGATTGCACAGTGGAATTTGGCCAGAACGCTGTTGTTAGTGTGGGAGAGCGGATGTAGGCTTGATCTAAGTTGAACCACTATAAACTCTGTGTTTTTATTCTCTTCCCTGAACTTCTTTAGTTTGTTCGTAGTTCTATTTAACTGCTAAAGTCTGAACTCACTCAAAGTCTGTTGTTCTCCAGGCTCAGTTTCAAAAGAAATATATTTCTATTGTTCTTTTGTGAAAAATTTTTCTTTACATCTATTCACCCCTTTCTAGGTGTTCATACTAACACTTTCAGACCCAAAAGTAAAGCCCTTGTCAATTCTACCCAAGTCCATTAGTTTCCCAATCGAAAATCTTGAAAGGAACAATTTTTAGAATTGAAATTGGCTTGACAATGATTGTCCTCACAAACTTTGGAAACGGATATGAGATTAAATTCGAACTCAGGAATGTAGAGCACATTTATTAGGACAATATTTTTGCTAAGGTATATAGTCCCAATTTTTCTGATATTAGTGATAGTTCTATTTGGAAGCCGAACAGATATAAAGGATTTAGGCTTTGTATGGACATCATAAAATAAACATTAATTGCAAACTATGTGGTCATTAGCGCCTGTATCAATAATCCATGCATCAACTGAAATATTCTTAGTTTCGCATAATGAAGTACTTGAAAGGTTGGCACTCTTGTCAACTATCCTAAACTGATTTAGTGCCTTCATAATTTGCTTATATTGATCCTGGGTAAGTGGCTGATGAGCTAGATCATTTCCATGCGCAGATACTTGATGAGCAGAAAATTCGTTCCTTTCATTTTCTTTGTTAGCGGGCTTACCATGTAATTTCCAACATGTTTCAATAGTGTGATGTGGGCGATGGCAATATTCACAATACTTACCATTGAATTTAAAATTTTTTCCTCCACCTTTATATGATGACGTGGCACCATAAGGACCATTTGATTTAGCACCATAGGGTAGCGAATAAGAGTCGTTGGATCTGTGTGGACGGTGCTGCCGTCAGATCCTTTTCCACAACTGTAATCCCCACTGTTAGTTCAGAGTGCATGGGTACCGTCTGATCCTTGCTTATGATCCACTCGGGTGTTTCCTCTCGAACATGACCCAGAGCTACCTACTTGCTGCGGCGAGTGAAATTTGGCATGAGAGCGGCCTAAGTGGCCCAAGTTCTTCGCTGGCATTGCAAGCACGATGCTCTCTCCTCCCCTCTCTTGTCCAATGGTCGTGAGGCACTGGTTTTCTTCTTGGACAGCAAATTGAAAGATGCTGCCCAACGGCGGCACTGGCTCCATGACGAGGATCTGCAATCGGAAAGGTATCCAACTATCGTTTAGGGCTAATAGGAAGCGGGTTACTTTTTCTCTTTCCTTAATCTCTCTGTATTGCCTGATCATTGACTCTGGGCCCTTGAGCTGCTCCTTCGCGGCTTCGAGCTCATTCCAAAGGGTTGATAGGCGGTTGAAGCAAGCGGTAACCAAGAGGTTCCCCTGCTTCAATTCTGTGAGGGCTTGGGTCATTGAAAAAAACTTTAACCCAACCAAATTTCCCATACATTTCCCTATTGGTTTCTCACATCATTTTTGCATCTTCTGTAGGAGGAAGTCCGGTGGTGACCTCTGCTGTCACACAATTCCCAATCCAGGTTCATACCAAGTGGTTGCACCTCCGCCAGTAACATTGCATGCGGTCATCGGCCGAAAGAGGGACGGATCTGTCAAGGAATCCGTCATTGTCTTTTGTGACGAGGGCTTGGCAGAAGTCCCTTGCCCAAGTCAAGTAATGGTTCGGTCCAGCAGGTTGAAGCGTGATTAACTTCAATTCTAGCCTATCAGCTGGTGAAGTATAAAGCGGGTCGTCGGGTTCTGGACGGCCGGCGATAGTCGAAAAAGGGAGCGGTATGAACCTAGGTGGAAAATTCGAGTAAGGGTTTGTAGCCATTCCACCTGGAACGAATTCGGGTCTTTGGCTCGGGGAGATGAAATCTGGATCTCCAGTTGGGTTCGGCTGTTGTTATGGACTGTAGTCAACCCACTATTGACCGGATCTAGGAGTCCACTGAATAGTTCCGACGGTCCATGGCCCATGTACAGGAACCCATGGTATATACGGCCATTGGATTGAAGCTGGAAACTGGCTTGTGATCTCGGTGGGTGTTGAACAATTTGCTCAACTTGTTCTAAGACCTGGTTGGATATATCTTCGGATGCAGGTAGAATTTATTTGTCGTCTGGGTTCTGCATGTTGGATGTAGTGTTGAATTCCTCTCGACGTGCTGATTTTGTTTTGCAGGTACTAATTTGCAACAATGAACTAGAAAACAATCGAAGGCAATTAGGGAAGGTGGATCAAGAGCAAGGCTCTGACCCTTTTTGAGATGATGGCAAAAAATAGGGGAATTCTCACTTAGTGTGTCAATTTGTTTTGCAGGTAAAGTGTTACAACAACAAAGTTGAAAAACAACTGAGGGCAATTCAAATGATTTTGCGGAAGCTATATTAGAACCGATTGCTCTGATACCATGACAAGAGTCGTGAAAATGAAGAGGAATTTTGTAATTTGTATTTCTCTGCTCTTCAATGTACATGACTATATTTGAGTACGATAAATGAATCAGAAAATATTTACACAATATTAATTTTCCCAAAGTAAATCATATCTACAATTATCTATGATTTGCTGAATCAATCTTCTGACTAAATCAGATTCTTCCTCCAACATACTTGAAGGACCAAGCTCATAAATGGTGATCCTAAATCCCAGCGAATCATCTGTGAGGGATCGTTATTGTCAAAATTTACCGGTCATTGCTACTGTAAACCTAACAACTTTTGAGCAAGGTTTTAAGCAAAGATAAGAAGTCTTCTCAAAGCCATCAGAAGATAATTCTGACACCTCCTCAAAATTAACAGTTTCTATTCCTTACGAGGAACCGCTTCCTGCAAATTTCATGGGACAATCACATGCAGATGAAGAAGATATGGGATCCACTACCCTTAAACCTTGAGCAACAGAGAAAAATCATAGGCAAACCCATAATTCTGCATCATCAAGACTGTCTTTTGCATTTGATGATTTTCCATATCATAAGTGACCAGAAAGATTGCAAGAGTTTCATGCCTAGTTAACTACTAAACCCAAGCATCAAAACTTGGCCATTGCGATACTTGTCATTTGCCAGCAGATTTACAAAAGGAAAAAAAAAAAAAAAACTCCAAGATCGGCGGACGTCTTTTTTGAACAGGACCGAGATGTCCTTCTTGGTCATGCAAGACTTCAGCCAAGTGATTCAATTCTACTCCAAATTTTATTGGTAATCCGAAAGACATCAAGGAACTCAAAAGGACGGGGTTCTTTGAAAGAAAGCGTTGTTCCTACAGAAGACAGGATCTTGATAAGTGCTTTAAGAAAATGTTGAAGCTATTTTATGCCATAGACGCATATGTGAGTCTCAAGCCAGTCTTCCTACTGTCCATCGCAAATCAGCTAGCTACAGCGGCTGGGAGGTATATCCAGATTACAAACAAGAGAGTACTTCAGCGACAATGCGAGAAATCTAGCAAGCAATCCATATTGCCAAAGACGAAACCTGTGTACGAAGAAAGCAATTAAGGATTATTTGCATGATGATAGAGAAATTGATAAAGCTCAAAAGAAGCCCGGCCCATAAATAAAATGGTTAAATAGAGATTCTTTTTGTTCTTGTTCTTGCTCTAGCAAGAAGAAACGACATTTTAAGAAGATTCAATTTAATTTCTAAACGGAGGAAAGGAAAATGGAAATTCCCTTGTAAAAGAAGATCCCCAGGCACGACCAAAAATGAGAAGTGTTTCACATGTGGACAGAATGGACACATTGTCAAAAACTAACCTTGGGCAAAAATCGAAGGCACACATGCTGCAGAAAGTTGACAAGAAGATGGGTTTGTTCCTCCAAGAAGATGATCTTGGATCGAGTCTTTTCTCTAGAAGATGAAGCCTCTCATAGAAGCATCTTTGCCATTCAAACCTTTCACCAACCAATGATTAGGGGTGTCAACGGTTTGATTGGGTTCGGATTTTAGGAAATCCAAACCGAACCGAATTGATAGGGTAAGCAACAGCTGACCGAATCGAATTGTGACCCAATTCGGTTTAGTTCGATTTTTTAGTTTTCCTATTTTTGCCCATTGGAGCCGAACTAAAAAAGGGGGTGAGAAAGAAGAGAGATTTTAACTTGAGCTTCATTTTTTGTTGAGAAATTTGGTTCGGTTAACGAAACCAAAAGAATTGTTATTTTTCCATTATTTGAACTAAACTGAAAATGCACAAATTTTCGGTTCGGTTTTGATTTTGATTTCGGTTTAAACCTGACGTCCCTACTAGAGATACTAACTGATCCAGAACAAGATGAAATAAATGAAGGTTGTATTTTTTGTTCTTAAGATCCTACACGTGACATCTTGACATTTCTTCATTTCCTTTTACTATATTAAAAATGATAAATGGTTTGACTGAATTTCTAGACCATGATGGTTGAATTGATCAAACCACAAAGGTACAAATCCGTCTTGACCTTCTGCGGACAAGGAGAAACCGTAGCCTAGCAGATTGTTGCATATTAAAATAAGCTCAAATTGAAGTTTCCATGGTATCTAGTTGTCCGCTTCATGCTTGATGGAGATGAGACTTGTGATGTTGGGAAAACAAGAGACGGCGAGGTTGAGTGCATAGCCGCAATTTTAGCTAAAGGAATCCAAGCAGCTGGGAATAAAGAAAAAGAGGTGGAAGTGGGCACAACATTGAGGAGAGGTGATAGGAAATTGGGATTCGAGAAAATAGAAGACGATGGGTAAACAGATCATGGAGAAGAACAAAAGGCCAAAGATGCATCAACCATTTTTGAAATAGAAATAGGAATAAAGAAAGTGTTGATTTGAGTAGAGATGATAATGAATTTGATGCGTTCTACTCTAGAGGGAGAATAACGACATAATATTTATGAGAACATTGATTGTAATTAGGGTTGCATGGTATCTATTTATACGAGTAATTAATTACGGTCGGTGAATGACAAAAACATCATTATAAAAGGACCCATAATACATATCAATTACATAATGATTCATACGTGCATTACCCTAGGATATGGCTAAAGAAGCCTTATTTACAATCCATCCTAATCTACCACTACCCACATGGAGTGGCAATTGATTTTCGATCATGAGGGGTAAACCTGGATGAGGGATCGCAAGCCTAGTATAGGAGTGATTTTGTGATCCCCGAAGCTAGCACCGGCAAAGAGCTTCTCTCATTCTGTCTCAATCCTCTCTGTTCCTGAAAAAAGGGTCATCACCAACATGTCGAAGAAGAGTTGGGTTTTGATCATCTTTTTGTCACCTTTCGCGTTGTCCATCACCATCTCAATTATACCTTTTTATTCAGGCCCTTGCCCTTGCTTATGGCCTCCTTGCATCGCTTTAGTATCTTCACAGTGTCTTCATTCATGGAGTATCCATTGCAAGTCTCTATCATAAATGTTCTATTAGTCTCTCAATATGTAGATACAATGCATTAATATGTTGTATGCTATAGATTCTCTTGGTGAAAGTTGAATGCTAGTATTGCAATCAATGTAGTATGTTCTGTAAATGCTAGTATGAGCACCTAGAGGGGGTGAATAGGTGCGAAAACAAATTTTTGTAGAGTATAGTGTAAAACTTTACTTTTAACCTGAGTCTGTTTAACAGAAGACTTTAAAAAGAAAAGAGACTCTAACAATTAAATAAAGTTACGAGCAAAGTAAATGAGTTTAGGGAAGAGAATAAGAACACAAGATTTATAGTGGTTCGGCTTAATCCAAGACTACGTCCACTCTCCCGCACTGACAGCCCACCGGCTAGATTTCACTATGAATCAAAAGAGTTGTTACAGTTTCTTGTCCTTGATTCAACAGTGTAGAGACTTTGTTACACTTCCTCAAGGTCTTACAAATGTATAAACTCTCTTTTGAGTACAAGTTTACGCTCAACAATTGAATTGGCAAAGAACAAAGAGTTTTAGACTTTGGAATTTATCTATCGCACACACACTCGAATAACTAGAGCGTCTTCCTTATATACTCCTCCATGCCTTCATAACCGTTGGCACTTTCCAAAGGAGTTCTTCCAATCTACCCGTCTGATAGAATCAATTATGGAGATCTCGAGTTATTTAGGGAATATGACAACAGCCCACCAATCCTGCTCGCCCATACAATCAGGATCTAGGTTTCCATAAGTAAAACCTTCCAAGTATGCTTCGCCATTCAATGAATCCAAATTACCCAAATTAATTTCAAGATTAATAGATTTCGAGATGCTATCTCCAGCCGTGAGATCTTCTTTAATCGATCGAATCAAATCCTTAAAGAAATACTTGATTATGGATAAGTCTTCTTTGACGTTTTAGAAACTGTCAATGAGGGCAAACTTTGAGTATTGAGTCTGGCAGTCTTTAGACTTTAACGTAAGAGTCTATAAGTCTTTAGACTAGACTGATGGAAACGTTTTGTCAGCTTTAAAACAAATAAGGAAGTTTTCTCCAACAATCTCCCCATTTTTGATGGTGACAAAACTTTCCTGCAGATTTGGATATTTTTGACCTGTAGGACAATACTCAAGCGAACTAGGATATCTTATAAAAGATAAATGGATTAGTAAAGATAGCATTAAATCTGCATCCATAGGAGATAAGTTAGTCCTGTAAAAACAACTATCTTTGCCATGAATACCAACAGCGCTTAAGATACTGCAAGTATTAAACGATCAAATAATCTAAATCCAAACCAGTCACAACCAAACAACCAAACAAAAGTAAAGTCAATCAAAAGTCAAATCAAACAAAAGTCAAATCTCAAATCTGCACCCCATCTCCCCTTTTTTGTCAGCATTAAAAGGGTAGAGACGAAAAGAGAATTGAAGAAAATTAAGATTGTTTTGAAATGCGAACAAGCTGGAAATCTCCCATTGACTAGACAATCTCTTCTAGCTTTTTCAAATCCTTCTTCAGTTGCGTCACTGCTTCACCCTTGGCAGTTGCTTGAACTTGAAGATTAAGGGCCTGAATTTGATAATGCAAAGAAACTGAAGAGGCTTGACTGGCATTCTACATATTCTGAACTTCGCATCCCAGGGCATAAATCTGGCCTCGCATCTCCAGAAGAATATCAAGCAATCTTCGAAAGTTTGTTGAGTTGTCAGTCTGAGTGCTTGCTTCTGCATGATCAGTTTGAGGAGTATTGGCAGATGATGGCATTTCAGCATGAGCACCTAGATTTGGAGATGAAACCTCATGACCTTCCTCAAGAAATTGAGAGGCATATACATCTTATGGATTTGCAGGTGAACGGCTAACATCTTCACTAGTAAAAGTAATTGAAGAGGTACCTCTTTTCTCAACAGCTCCCCTTGTTTCAGTGCCTTTAGGCGGGAAGAAGTACTCTTCATGCTCTGTCTCTTCTTGTTCTCCTCTGCCCTCTTCTTCTGCAGTTCTTTCTACCTTTGCTTCTTTTCTCATGGATTCCCTCTCTTCACTCCTTTACTCTGTCTCTTCTCTGTCTTGATCCTCTCTCTCCTCTGTCTCTGGAACAAAACGTTGTAAGCTTCTTAATGCAAGAGCGGAAATGGTGACATCTTCCTCATCTTCTTCATCCTGCAAGATGAGTGCTCTTCTTTTCTTGGATGGAGCTGTGATGGGCTCCTTCCCTTTTCGTTGTGTAGCCATGGAAACTTGATGAGTCTTGACAGGGGTTTTCTCCTTGAATTGCTTCAAAGCCTTGTTCAGCTCTTTCAGACGCATTTTGGAAATCATTTTCAGTCCCACCACCGTTTGATCATAGGTTCGTACACACAGAATCTTGGGAGGCTGAATATTCAAATGTATAAATAACTTAGTAACAAGTGCTGAGTAAGGAAGTTGGCCCTTAACTTTCACCATCGATCTATACATGTGAAACATGATAGTGTGTGGTAGAGAGAACTTTTGCCAACGTTGATAGCATACATCAACCTTGCTCTGAGTTGGAGACGTCAGTCTTCGAAGTCAATTTGGATCTAAGGTAATTGATCACAATCTTGTGAAGCAAAATATTTGAGGCATTCATCCTCAAGTACGAAATTCATCATTTCGCCATTCCATCCCGAACAAGCTCTACCGTCGCACGACCAATAGACACACTAATTGATTGGAATACCCCTCTCTCTACTCCAATCACATAAGCCAATATGTCCATATCAACTACATAGTCCTGATCTCGAACACTGAAAGAGAATCTATTTGCATTCAAGAAACTTAGATTAGAATAGAAATATGCAGTAAGTTCTGTATGAGCTACTGTTGTCTCAGAACAAAATCATTCAAGTTGAAGTAAGGTGAATTTCTCTCACAACTTCACGTTCAGAGAATCAAGAAAATCAAAGTCCACACTTCTTGAGTTGATCACCCCTCGCTTTAGCAACTTAGAGTAAAGTCGCTTGTGTTCCTCAGAGCGAAACAAATCTGTCATTTTGCTTCGAATATTCGCCACAATACCGCATTCTAGGCTTAACATGAGTGTAATTTTGTCATCATCATTTCCATTAGGTTGACTAATACCTCCAACACGTGAATTGCTTGGAATATTTGCAAAGGCTCTTTCTGCCGACCCCCTAGGAGCAACTCCCATTCGTTCCATCGTTCGCAAAAAGTGGGTTTCATTTCGATACTCTTTCTCTTTCAAAAATTTATCAATAAAGTTCAAGGGAGTACCTCCCTCCTTCAAGGCAGAGTAGAGCTTAAAGGTAAAGGCAGGATTTTGAGTTCTTACAGGTTCTGCATCTTCAATAATTTTTTCCTCTGCTCGATGATGAATATCCTGAGGTCTAGCTTGAGGAGAATGACGCGGTTGAGAATGTTGTGGATCTGCTGCTGTCTTGGAGATCCTTCTTCCTCAGTGAGGTCAAAATGCGTAGGACCCTCATGCATATGTTGTGGTCCCCTGTTCGCAAGCCTTGAAAACTTTCTTTGGAAAAGGCATTCTCATAGTCTTTGAGAGATTCCAAACTCGTTTCGCAAGAAAGATGAAAACTTTGAGGATTAAACTAGAGAGTAAAAAAGAGGTGATGTTTTGTGCTTTCTAGGGTTTTGTGAGTAAAGCAGAAGAAAACAAACAGTATATAAAGCAATCGAAGTGAAGTATATGAAACGTTGTAAAAGGAAAAATAGAAAATGCATTTTCAAAAAAAATAACTACCTTTTTGAAAATAGATAACTGTAAAAATAACTCATTTTTCGAAAAAGAATGATTACAAAATTTGGAAAGATAACATCAATTAATTGCAGATTTATAGGCATTTGTACCTTTTCGAGTTTTTTTATCTAAGAGATAAAAATGAAATAACTTACAGTCGAACATCTTGATCTTCTGAGTCTGAGTATCCTTAGACTTTTATCCCTGAATTTGAGCTTCTTCAGACTTCAAGATATTAAGTCTGGAATGAATAGACTCAAATTGACTTTTCTCCAGTGGCTTTGTAAAAATGTCCGCTAGTTGATTCTTCGAGTCAATGAATTGAATCAAGACTTCTCCATTTTGAACATGGTCTCTAATAAAATGATGTTGAATTTTATATGCTTTGCTCTTGAATGAAGAATTGGATTCTTGGTGAGATTAATCACGCTGGTGTTGTCACATTTGATCTCAGTGCATGAGTCTTCGATTCTAAAGTCTCTTAGCTATTGTTTTATCCACAAGATTTGAGAACAACTTCCAAAAGCTACATACTCTGCTTCTGCTGTTGAAAGAGTTACTGTACTTTGCTTCCTTGAAAGCCAAGATACTATCTTGTTACGAAGTAATTGGCAGGTGCCCGAGGTGCTCTTTTTATCAATTCTGCATCTAGCTAGATCTGTGTCTGAGTATCCAAGGAGAGTAAAGTCTCATTCTTTAGGATACCAGAGATCCAAATTAGAGGTTATTGCAACATATTTGATGATGGGTTTTGCAGCACTTAAATGAGATTCTTTGGAATCTGATTGAAATCTGGCATAAATACAAACACTAAACAAAATGTCAAGTCTAGAAGCGGTAAAATAAAGAAGTGAATCAATGATACTCCTGTATAGCTTCTGGTCAACTTTCTTTCCTCCTTCATCTTTGTCCAGCTTCGACGAACTTGACATTGGTATATTAGTCTTTTTGCAATTCTCCAAACCGAACTTTTTAACAAGTTCTTTAGCATATTTTTCTTGTTGAATGAAAGTTCCTTTCTTCAATTGTTTTACTTGAAGTCCGAGAAAGAAGGATAGTTCACTCATCATGCTCATTTCAAATTCATTATGCATAGACTTAGAGAATTTCTTGCACAAATTTTCGTTAGGTGATCCAAAAATAATATCATCAACATAGATTTGAACAAGTAAAAAGTTTTTGCTTTCTCTTTTGATAAATAAGGTAGTGTCTACTTTACCTTTAACAAAGCCATCTTGGTTTAAAAACTTACTTAACCTGTCGTACCAAGCTTGAGGAGCTTGCTTTAAACCATATAGTTCATTTTTCAGTCTGAATATAGAGTCTGGTTTCCTTGGGTCTTCAAAACCGGGAGATTGTTCCACATAGACTTCTTCTTGGATAAAACCGTTCAGGAATGCACTTTTGACGTCCATTTGGAATAATTTGAAATTCTTATAACAAGTAAAAGCAAGTAATAAACTAATTGCTTCTAACCTTGCTACTGGTGCATAAGTCTCATCATGGTTTATCCATTCTTCTTGCGTATATCCTTTGGCCACGAGTCTTGCTTTGTTCCTTACGACTTTTCCTTTCTCATTCATCTTATTCCTGAAAACCCATTTAGCTCCAATAACAGATTTACCTTTTGGTTTAGGAGTCAATTCCCAGACATCGTTGATACTGAATTGCCTGAGTTCTTCTTGCATAGCTTCAATCCAGCTTTTATCAGTTAAAGCTTTTTATATACTTTTGGGTTCTATTTCAGAAATAAGAGCCACATTGCTAGACTCTTCTCGCTTTTTGGATCTAGTACGAATCCATTCATCAATGTCATCAATAATGAGTTCTATGGGATGACTAGACTTGTGCTTCCAGTTGCTGGTTGGTTTGACAGACTGTTGATCTTTTTCTTCATTTGATTCTACAATGATCGTTCGTTGTTGATCTTCTGAAGTCTGAGCTGTTTCCGGGGATTTAGACTTTATAGAGTTTGAAGTAGATTCAGATTCTTTAGGTTGAGTCTGGATCGATTGATTTTGAATAAAGTCTTGAAATTTGATATTCACCGATTCCTTCACAGATTGAGTTTTTTTGTTGTATACTTTGTAAGTTTTATTGGTGGTTGAATATCCAAGGAAGATGCCTTCATCTGATTTTTCTTCAAACTTACAAATTCGATCATTTACATTTTTCAATATAAAATATTTGCATCCAAACACATGAAAATATGACACAATTGACTTCTTTCCTTTGAACAACCGATAGGGAGTTTTCTCCAAAATAGGCCTTAAGAAGACTCTATTAATAATATAACATGCTGTAGAAACTGCTTCAACCCAAAAACGAGAAGAAATGTTAATTTCAATTAAAAGTGTTCTAGCCATTTCTTGCAACGATCTATTTTTCCTTTCCATAACTCCATTTTGTTCTAGAGTGTAAGGAGAAGAAAACACATGCTAAAAACCAGATTCATCACAGAATTTGGCAAAGTTTTGATTTTCAAACTCACCTCCATGGTTTGTTCGTATGCTTGAAATAACATACCCTTACTTATTATGAACTTTCTTGGCAAATTTTATAAAATAAGAAAATGTTTCAAACTTACTTGCTAGGAAATATACCCAAGTGAATCGTGAATAATCATCCACTATTATTAGGCTATATTTCTTATCACCAATGCTCTGGGTTCTGGTTGGTCCAAAGAGATCCATATGCAAGAGCTGTAACACATGATTAGTGGAAACTTGATTTATTGGTTTAAAAGAATTCTAACCTATTTTCCCAATACACGGTGTGCATAATTCAGATTTTTGGTATGTGTTCGTAAAATTCTAAACGCAAGTGCACGTATCAAACAAGTAATATAATGATGAGATAAAGTATCGTCCCATGGAGATTGATGATTAATAAACCAATTAAATACTAAAATAGACTAATTCTAAAATTTATCTAACAAATCAAAATATAATTAAGAATGAATTAAAAACGAAATTTGTAGACTTAATGCAGTAAAATCAATCGAGATAAATATGTTAGAGCATCCAATTTCACCATAACCACTAGATATGAATTTCATATTGTTATAAATACAAGAACGATATCAAACATGTGATAGCGGAATTTCCTAATCTATTTACTATCCTATCTCTAGGTATAGCAAACCTACTCAGCTTATTAATCCACTATATCTCTATGTGAATTAAAATAAACATGAGTGCATTAAAAACTATGAATATTCCCGGTTTACAATGAGTCTTTTGGATCACCTTATCACCGAAAGCTACACAAATAACGCGGTATATTTCTATCCACGTTTAATTCATGGTTATATATTATAATGAGTAATTGCATATTATCACCTCTCGGCCTCAAACATGCACATCGATCATTCAAGTGGTGGCCGAGTCACTCAAAAAGAAAAGAAACGCAATAATATATAACTCACATAAATGAAATCAATTGTAAAACATAAAAATTATGAAATTCATATCATCATGGTTAGGCTACATCGTAGCTCTAACAAAAGAAAATTAGAACATAGTAGAATAAGAAATAAAAATATAAATATAAATCAAACCAAAGCATCTTGAATCAAAGAACAAAAATTCTGTCTTCTCTTCAAAATACTTGAAAAACTCTCGAACAATGGAAAACGATCTCTCTCTCCTCTCTCTCTAAAAAAAAAAAAAACCCTAGCTGCTCTCTCTTCCTATTTATAGGAAATCTAAAATATCTATCTCTCAACGCTTACAGATAACATCGGGGGAACAAAATTAAGAATTTCCCGATTTGATATCCATCTTCCACTCTTTCGCTTTTATTTAAATTCCTGATAATTGCCACTCTTTTCCTTATCTTCTCCATATCTCATTATTCTGCATAAACAAGGAAAATTTAAATAATCAGAAAGAAATCCAAATATTTTCTCATAGATAATGCATTAATTGTTGCCTAAAATAGGTAAAATAACTCTATTTTTATAGAGTTATCAAACCCCCAAACTTAACATTTTGCTAGTCCTCGAGCAAAATCAAGACATAACACATACTCAACCTAACAACCTTCTCCATGACATCTTTCTATAATTGCTCAAATTCACAATTCAAAGAAAAACACAAATTTCATCCAAACATTGAAATCGATTTATAAGTTAAGACCAATTCTAACTATATGATCCAAGTGTGTGTGTGAAAGTCCCCATCTTTTCGAATTATATGCAATCCAAATAAATTCACATTAACATGCAACCTCTCAAAAATTCTCAATAATTATGACCAAATCTCATAGGTTTGCTTTTCATTCCTCTCTCCACTAATGTAAGCTAATTATCCAACCAAAAATCAATAGGACTTTTCTCAGGTTGTAATGCAAGGCTGGGCTAAAGGTGAGATAACGGGAATTTTAAGCTCAAATCACCCATCAACACGTTGATTTCTAGGATCTAATTAGAGCCAATATCACAATCCAATTTCACTCCTTCAAGATAATTTTTCTGCCGCCATATATCATCGTTCCCTTTTTTTTCTTTCCTTTCCTTTTCTTTTTTTTTTTTTTTTTTTGGAATTGCTTTATGGTGGAGTTTCTCCCAAAGTCCCTCATAATATAACATGAAAATTTCCAACCCATTGAGTATCCAAAAGGCTCACTCAATTGAAAGTTGGATAGGGAACCATAAAAGCAATTTTTTTTTTTGACAAGTACACCCCAAACAACCACTTTGCACTCACTTTTTTTTTTTCTTCTTTTTACTCCATCATTCCTTCCAAATTTCTATCAAGCTCAAATAATTTTTTTTTTATCCCAAGAGAAAATCAACGTGTTCATAGGGCATGGGATAAGGATATAATTTGATCACGGCTAGGCTAAACATATATGGGTGCCACTGAAAAATTGGGTAATAATTAAGGTTCAACGGGATGACTAGGGATAAATAAATAAGGTTGGCTTGAAAGGCTCAATCGATCCAAAAACTGCCTATATCATTTTCTCAATTAGATTTAGCTTAGGATTTCGCCTCAAGAGAAATTCAAACAAATTCTAAGATTTGGGTGAAATTTAAGAAAATCACATATTTCACATGAATGTTCTCTAGATTTACACATAATTCAAAAAGTAAGGACTTTTAGTGCTCAATAAGTGGATCAACATAATCAGAATTAAGATTAACTCACACCTCAACTACAAGTTTAAATAAAATTTAAATTTTCCTAAGAATCACAAAAATTCACAACCAGGAAAGCAATAATGATAAAAAAAATTATCTAAAAATTTGTCTTCCCCCCAAACTTGAATGAAGTAATGTCCTCAATGCGAAAAATAGAAATAGGAAGAAGAAAACTCCCCTGGTTGTAGGATAAGTCCATAGATGATCTTGATGATTAAACTCTTGAAAGGTGCTCTCTTAAAATTAACTGGATAAAATAGAGAAAAGTTAATCTTTTTTTTTTTTTTTTTTTTTGCAAAACGTAAACTTAAAAATAAATAAAAACATAATTAAAATGCTTGGGTTGCCTCCCAAGAAGCGCTTGCTTTATAGTTTTCAGCCAAACTATCTCGGATGTCGCTAATCCGGAGGATGAAGTTCAATGGTGGTCTTACGCTTGTTGTAACCACCTTCAAAGTAGGGCTTCAAACGTTGACCATTCACTACTTCTTGCATCTTCAGGTTCAAACGTCTCGAGGTTGGATAGTGGATTTATATTGTTCCTCCATCAAATCTGTCAAAGAAGAAGATATAATTACCGGTAAACAAGAAACTCCATCTAAATAAGCATATTTCAAATGAGAAGGTAAGGGTTTGAGTTCAAGAATTGGAGGCTCTTCAATTGATGGTTTAGGCTTTGTAATGTGTTGTCCCAACTCCTCAAATTTAATTGCCTTTTGCCTTGAATATGGAGGAATTGCATCCATGAAATTTGTGTACTCATTTATCTCCTCATTCTGAATATCTTTGTCCCTTAGTTGAATCAAACATGCTTCAAATGGATCTTCAAAAATATTTTCCTGAAAAACCTTACTCACCAACTTGTCAACTGTCTCAACTCTAAAACAAGAATTATCATCAGATGGATATTTCATTGCTTTAAAAACATTAAATGAAACAAGATCATCTTGAACTCTAAGGATCAACTTCCCCTGTTATACATCAATAAGAGCTCTTCCTGTTGCTAGAAAAGGTCGACCTAAGATAAGTGGTACCTCAAAATCTTCCTCCATGTCAAGAACTATGAAATGCAGGAAAGATAAATTTGTCAACTTTTACCAAAACATCTTCCACAATACCCCTCGGATATTTAATTGATCGATCGGCCGGTTGAAGTGACACTTTGTGGTTGTTTTTACCTCGCCCAATCCTAATTTCTTGAAAATAGAATAAGGCATCAGATTAATACTTGCACCTAAATCACATAATGCTTTTTCAAAGTAAGAATCCCCAATAGTGCAAGGAATAGTAAAACTCCCTTGATCTTTTAATTTTGGAGGCAATTTGTTTTGTAGGATGGCTGAACACTCCTCGTTTAACTTCACGTCTCATAATCCTCCAGTTTTCTTTTGTTTGCCAAAATCTCCTTCAAAAATTTTGCATAACTAGGCATTTGCGCTAAAGCATCTGCAAAAGGAATGTTAATGTGCAATTTTTTAAATACATCAAGAAATTTAGAAAATTGCTTATCTATTTTTGTCTTCTTGGAGTCGCCGAGGGAATGGAATTGGCGGCACATATGGCTTGGGATTATCTCGGAAAAAGTTTACTCTTGCTTGTCTCCTTTGATTGTTTATTAATCACATCTTCTTTGTCTCTGACAATCTCTTCTTCTCCCACTTGTTTACCACTTCTCGGGGTAATAGCCTTTATGTTTTCAATTGGATTTTTCTCGTGTTGCTTGGCAAAGAACCCCGTTGCCTTCCCGACATCATGCTTGCTAATTGACCCACTTGCATCTCAGCATTTCGATTGAAGCCTCTTGGTTTTGAAATCTCACATCCGTGCTTTTGATGAAGTCATGAGTTGTGTTAGCAAGTTTGGTGACTATGTCTTCCAAATTTGACTTTGTCTCTTCTAATTGTTTGAATCCCGGTGGTCTCGTCACATTCGATTGTTCCATGAAAAATTTGGATGATTGCGCCATCTGGATTGTATGTGTTGGAGTAGGGATTATTTCGCGACTGTTAAAATTCCCAACAAAGTTAGAATTTTCACTAGGTTGTTTGAAAGTATTACCTACCCGACACTCGTGCTAACATGTCCCCCACCACAAAAATCACATGTCAAAGCGTGAATTTTCATGGCTGAAACACTCATATTATCAAGCTTTTTGTTGATTGTTTCAAATTGTGCAGCAATTGCAGCAAAAGCATCAACTTCATGAACTCCGCTAACTTTTCGCATTGGTAATCTCTCGTAGGCCACCGATAACTATTGGACGCCATCTCTTCTAATAAGTTGTAGGCTTCTTCTGGTGTTTTATTATTTAAAGTCCCCCGCATTTGCATCAATCATAGAACGAAGATTTGCACTAGAGCCATTATAAAAGTTTGTACCGCATCCATACGGGTAGTCCGTGATGTGGGCATCTCCTAAGAAATTCTTTGAATCTTTCCCATGCTTCATATAATGATTCATTATCTATCTGCATAAAATTAGTAATATCGTTACGCATCTTCGCAGACTTTGCGAGGTGGAAAGAACTTACCAAGAAATTTTCGAGCCATATCATTCCATGTAGTAATTGATCCCCGGGGAAGAGAAGAAAGCCAACTCTTAGCTTTATCTCTAAGAGAGAATGGAAATAATCTCAATCTAATAGCATCATCTGTAACTCCATTATATTTAATGGTGTCACAGATTTCAAGAAAAGCATCGATATGAGCATTTGGATCATCGCTTGGTAGCCCACCGAATTGCACCGATTGTTGAAGCATCCGAATAAGTGACGGCTTAATCTCAAAGTTGTTTGCTTGAATTGCAGGTCTTCGATACTTGATGTGGTGCCTTGAACTGTTGGCGCAGCATAATCTCTTAAGAGTCTACGTGGATTTTCATTATCACCGTCTGCCATCTTAGTGTGATTCTTCTGTTCTCTTAGTCTTCTTTTGAATGTACGCTCGATTTCTGGATCAAGCTCAACAAGTTCCCCCTGTTGGCTACGTGTCATAAACCGATGTACACCCTGAAAAACAAAACAAAAACTAGATTAAACTTAGAATTATCTGGTATCAATATTAATCAGTATTAAACAAACGATCCCCCGGCAACGGCGCCAAAAACTTGTTCGTAAAATTCTAAACGCAAGTGCACGTATCAAACAAGTAATATAATGATGAGATAAAGTATCGTCCCACGGAGATCGATGATTAATAAACCAATTAAATACTAAAATAGACTAATTCTAAAATTTATCTAACAAATCAAAATATAATTAAGAATGAATTAAAAACGAAATTTGTAGACTAAATGCAGTAAAATCAATCAGATAAATATGTTAGAGCATCCAATTTCACCATAACCACTAGATATGAATTTCATATTGTTATAAATACAAGAACGATATCAAACATGTGATAGCGGAATTTCCTAATCTATTTACTATCCTATCTCTAGGTATAGCAAACCTACTCAGCTTATTAATCCACTATATCTCTATGTGAATTAAAATAAACATGAGTGCATTAAAAACTATGAATATTCCCGGTTTACAATGAGTCTTTTGGATCACCTTATCACCGAAAGCTACACAAATAACGCGGTATATTTCTATCCACGTTTAATTCATGGTTATATATTATAATGAGCAATTGCATATTATCACCTCTCGGCCTCAAACATGCACATCGATCATTCAAGTGGTGGCGAGTCACTCAAAAAAAGAAACGCAATAATATATAACTCACATAAATGAAATCAATTGTAAAACATAAAAATCATGAAATTCATATCATCATGGTTAGGCTACATCGTAGCTCTAACAAAAGAAAATTAGAACATAGTAGAATAAGAAATAAAAATATAAATATAAATCAAACCCAGCATCTTGAATCAAAGAACAAAAATTCTGTCTTCTCTTCAAAATACTTGAAAAACTCTCAGAACAATGGAAAACGATCTCTCTCTCCTCTCTCTCTCTAAAAAAAAAAAACCCTAGCTGCTCTCTCTTCCTATTTATAGGAAATCTAAAATATCTATCTCTCAATGCTTACGATAACATCGGGAACAAAATTAAGAATTTCCGATTTGATATCCATCTTCCACTTCTTCGCTTTTATTTAAATTCCGATAATTGCCACTCTTTTCCTTATCTTCTCCATATCTCATTATTCTGCATAAACAAGGAAAATTTAAATAATCAGAAAGAAATCCAAATATTTTCTCATAGATAATGCATTAATTGTTGCCTAAAATAGGTAAAATAACTCTATTTTTATAGAGTTATCAGTATGTCAGTTTGGGTAGTCCACGAACAAGCTTCTTTGCAGAGATCTTGGTTATTTGCTTCATATTGATCTGGCCAAGTTTTCTATGCCAGAGATTAGCTTCCTCTTAAATTGAAATTAGACATTGGGATTTTTCTGGTTTGATGTCCAGAAGATAGATATTCCCATTTCTTCGCCTCGTGAAAGTCTAAGAGGAGTCTTTACTAGTTTTTGAACATATTCCTTCTTGAAAGTTGATATTGAAACCTATGTTGCACAGTTGGCTGATACTCAGCAAGTTGTAGTTGAGTCATTCCACTAAGGAAACATTATTGATTGTGAGACTTCCAATCTTTATAGTTCCGTATTCGACAATTTTGCCTTTGCTATTTTCACCAAAAGAAACTTTTCTACCATTAACTTGCATAAGCTTTATGAAACAACTTGAGTCTCCTGTCATATGTCTTGAGTATCCACTATCCAAGTACCATTTGACATTTTTCTTGATAGTGACCTGCATTTAAAAAAGAAATTCAAGCTTTCTTTAGTACCCATACTTTCTTGGGTCCAATGGAGTTAGTGCAATACACGGTCTTTGCCCAAACCTTCTTAACAGGTTTTCAAACCATAGGACATTCTTTCTCAAAATATTCTGAGCTGTTGCACTTAGAACATTTAAGAGTACTACGGCCTACAGGTTTTACAAAGACTTTTTGAAAATGATTTCTATAAGAGTCTTTTGTAGGTCTTTGTTTAATTCTTTCATTTACTTTTGAAAAATCAATTAGAAGAATGGTTTCAGTAGTCATTCACAAACCTGATTTGTTAAAGTAAGGTCTTTGCGCTGAAAGAATCTTTTCTAATTTCTCAGATCCTATAGAAAACCTTTTTGAAATACTTGAAATGTCATTTTTCAAAAATGCATTTTCTTTTGAAAGAGAGTTTGCATTTTCTTTCAAAGTAATAACACTTTTATCTAAATTTTCGATCTTTTCTTTCCAAACAATCTCCTATTGCTTGAGTGCAGAATTTTCCTTTTTTAGTTCGGAAATCCTCTTGAGAGAGGTTTTGAGACTAAGACATAGTTCATCAATATATTTAGAGATTTTAGTAGGAATTTTTAAATTACTTACATCGATTTCACTGTCGGAGTTTGAGTCTGTTTCAGAGTCTGAATCTAATTTTGATTGTGCCATTAGACAAATATTAGCATAATCATCATCACTCTCTTCACATTCGGTATCACTCCAAGTTTCTGCTTTGAGAGCCTTTATGTATTTCTCAACTTTTCCTTTCTTTTTCTTTAGTAAGGGACAGTTGGGTCTGATGTATCCATTTTTCTTGCATTCAAAACAAATCACATATTTATTGGATTCATCATCTTCAGCTGATTTATTTTGAAACTTTTGAGAACTTTGTTTCTTCCAATTGAGTCTTCCTTCTTCCCTTTTTGTTCAGTTTTCTGAACCTTCTTATTATGAGAGCAAGCTTTTCATCGTCTATATCGTTTTCAGAATCTATAACATCAGAATTATTATTAGATTTTAATGCAATAGATTTTTTACCTTTGTGATTTTCATCTTCATTGATTTGCTTCACTTCATAAGACTGAAGAGTGCCAACCAATTCGTCAACGGAGAGTGGCATGATCCTTTGTGTCTCCCTTATTAAGATCTTTACTTGATTCTAATATTTGGAAAGTCTACGCAGTAATTTGTTAACCTTCACGGGTCCAGAGATTGGTTGACCTTGATACTCAAAACCATTCATGATTTCTGTAAAATGACTAAATATGTCAGTGATAGATTCTCCTAGTTTCATTTTGAATGCTTCATATTAACCGAGCAGAATATTGATTTTGGTTTCTTTCACTCAATCGATTCCTTCATAGGTGATGTGCAATCTATTCCAGACTTCTTTAGCTGTTTCACAAGAAGAGATTCTGTTATATTCAGTAGAAGATAATACACAATATAAGGAATAAATTGCTTTTGCATTAAGAGCTTGTCTCTTGGTTATCACTTCTTGAGTCATCTCGTTGAACTCAATAGCTTATTTTCCCCTTTCTAAGACTGTTGTAGTTTTAGGAATGATTCTTTTGTCTACTACATCCCATTCAAGAGGGTCTTTCGATCTTAGGAATGCCTTCATCTTGTTTTTCCATATACTGTATTCCTTCCTATCAAAGTAAGGCGGTCTGGTGTTGCTTTGCCCTTCAACCAAACCTGGAGCCAACATACTAGTCATGGATCATTAACTTTGAAGTAAAAACACTTCAATTTAGATGAGTACATAGGCTCTGATATCAATTGTAAATACTAGTACGAGCACCTAGAGGGGGTGAATAGGTGCGAAAACAAATTTTTGTAGAGTATAATGTAAAACTTTACTTTTAACCTGAGTCTGTTTAATAGAAGACTTTAAAAAGAAAAGAGACTCTAACAATTAAATAAAGTTACGAGCAAAGTAAATGAGTTTAGGGAAGAGAATAAGAACACAAGATTTATAGTAGTTCGGCTTAATCCAAGCTTACGTCCACTCTCTCGCATTGACAACCTACCGGATGGATTTCACTATGAATCAAAAGAGTCGTTACAGTTTCTCATCCTTAATTCCACAGTGTAGAGACTCTGCTACACTTCCTCAAGGTCTTACAAATGTATAAACTCTCTTTTGAGTACAAGTTTACGCTCAACAATTGAATTAGCAAAGAAAAAATAGCTTCAGATTTTGGAATTTATCTATCGCGCACACACTCGAATGACTAGAGCGTCTTCCTTATATACTCCTCTATGCCTTCATAATCATTGGCACTTTCCAAAGGAGTTCGTTTAATCTATCCGTTGGACAGAATCAATTAGGGAGATCTCGAGTTATTTAGGGAATATGACGATAGCCCACCATTATTGCTCACCCATATAAGTAGGATCTAGGTTTTCATAAGTAGAACCTTCCAAGTATGCTTCGCCATTCAACGGATCCAAATTACCCAAATTAATTTCAAGAATAATAGATTCCGAGATGCTATCTCCAGCCGTGAAATCTTCTTTAGTTGATCGAATCAAATCCTTAAAGAAATACTTGATTCTGGATAAGTCTTCTTCGACGTTCTAGAAACTGTCAATAAGGGTAGACTTTGAGTCTTGAGTTTGACGGTCTTCAGACTTTGATGCAAGAGTCTGCAAGTCTTCAGACTAGACTGATGGAAACTTTTTGTCAGCTTCAAAACAAATAAGGAAGTTTTCTCCAACATGTTCCTCATTATAAAGATAACTAAGATGAAAGTCACGCACTTGCCTCCCCATAATGCCCATGGTCATCATCTTGATGGAAATCAAAATGGAGATAATCCAACTGAGCAGACAGATCTGAGTCATTAACAACTGTATTATGCATGCCTAAATCAATTCCACATTGATAGAATTCTTGGGAACCAAGTCCTTGCTACTCAAAGTTTAGAAAATCCGTCTGAAAAATGACAAAGAAAAGCACAGTTGTAACCTATGTAGCATGGACACTTTCCGGAAGCTTTCGTGTCGTATCCGACACTCCGACATGTGTCCAACACACTCCGACACGTCCTGACACGCTCCGACATGCGGTCAATGAGTGTTGAAAAATCCGACACATGGTCAACTCTCTCCGACAAGCTCCGACACGCGAGTCCAGAATTCCGACATGCACGGGATCAATTTTAAATAATTCTAATACTTGAGGGGTCAAAATATAAATATACATAAAAGAAGTAATAAAAGAAGTAATAAAATTACTATAAATATACACGCACGGGGTCAATTTTTTTTTTTCAGTTTTGTTTTTTTATAGTTGTTTTAGTTTTTTTAAAAGTCTTTTACTATGAAAGAAGTAATAAAAAAATGCTATATATGATAAATAAATAAATTTAAAAATATCATTTCAGCATTTTTCTTTAAACAGTGTTTTTTTCCTCTAAGTTTTATGTATTATTGTAACAAATTAAAATAATGAATGATATTATTCAATATTTTTCGTGTAAATTAATTCTAGGCTATTATTTATTTATTTATAAAATTATATTTGATATATAACGTGTTGGAACTTGTTGAAATTCTCTATTTTTAAGAAGTGACGTGTCGGCGTATCGTGTCGTGTTATGTCTCATGTTGCGTGTCCATGTCGGTGCTACATAGGTTGTAACGACAAAACTCAAGATAAGCCATGTGCATACTACACAGTAGCAGCTTCAAAATCACATAAGCCACAATGAGAGAATCACTTGGAAAACTAGACCTCAAAATAATTTATTTTAACAAGAGTATAAATGATTTTACCATTGCCCCACTCCACTATATGGGGAATTGCCAGAGAAGAGAGGGGGCAACGTCCATAAAGATGACAAGAATAATAAAAATAAAAACAAAGCACGAGAGTACCAAATCAACTGATTCGATAAGTCGCAAAAGATATAAATGACAATAAATATGAACCGGTATAGGAGATGCTGGGGAAGATGCATTAATCTCAGCCTTCAAATCACTTAACAACGGAGCGGTTGCTCCACCAAGACAATAGAATCGCCGGTCCGACCCCCTTTCCAAGCCAATTGACAATTTGTCATAATTTCTTGAATGTCATCAATCAGCTTCCTTGCCTTTTTTGACAACTGTGGCTAAGTTGTGGCCTTATGTTTAATCTTAGTCTCACTGTCCATCTCCTGAAATCACAAAAGTTAACCATAACAATCACAAAGACTGATATGACCAATGAGAAACATGAAAGAATTTCAACATGAAAAGTGTCACGATCAAAATTTTGGGTGAACCATCTAGGATTTGGCTAATGGATTACTAAGCCTAAACTTAACTCGGGCTCTCCCAAGCCCATATCAATTCGCGACTTAGGTTGAAGTTCTTAACATACAAATGATTTTTCAGTTAGGAGTCGCCACTAATCTATTTTTGGTGGGTCGATTAGCAACCTAAATAAAGTAATGTGAGATTTACTTTACTCCTACAAATTAGAGATTTATGAGTTTGAGAACTTGATTACACTAAATTTCTCTAACGCCATTTCAGTACTTTTCTATTTTATTTTGAAAAAAATGTTTGGCAGACAGCTTGAATTGATTTTGATTTATCTCCCTAACATGTGAGGTTATCATGCGGGTACGCAAACCACCAATTTAACACCCATATAAAGCAGTTAATAAATTGCAAGACTTATCTCATGGTATCGAAAGCATTTGCAGTGTTAGATCAGAATTCACATCGACAATTCTAAATATAATTTCCAATTAACATGCAATTATTTTTTTTCCACTTATTTAATGAGAATCATGCTTTATGCAATGCATGCTACTAATCTAACATGAAATGATATGACATGGTAGTATGACCTAAACTATACGACGTAAGTGAAATATTTTGTGTTTTCTAAATGAGCACGCAATCTATCCTAGAGAATGGAATTAATTTATTCTAAGACAATTTTTTTGTAGTTTCCATGAAATTCGAAATTAGAAAAATGCGAAAATTATCTATGCAGGTTAAGATATTATCCAATTTGTATTAGGAATTAGGTTAAGCCAAATCCTAATTTAAACAAGAACATTATCTTAATCAAGTAATCCTAAAATGCAACATATCTAGGAGAAATTATCTAAACCCACAATTAATTAAAAATTAAACATGCAATATTATCCTAACATGCAATGACGTGCAAATAATGCCCTAATTTTAGTTTTCTTTTTCTTTTTCTTTTCTATGAAGTTCGAAATTAAAATTGACACATAATTAAACGTGCAATTCAAAATTAAAAAAGAAAAAAAAACATCCTAAATGAATGCATTTTTTTTTGGATTTTTATTTTTTCAAAAATTCGAAATAACTAAATTTCATATTCTAAACATGCAAAATAATCCTAAAACAAGCAAAGAACCTAATCTAACTTGGATTTTTTTTTGGGGGTAAAATTGATTGAAATAACACGACAGCAAATCAAAAAAAATGCAAGGGATCAGATTGGTCAATTTTAAATATAACCGCAAATCGAATCTCAGGCGTGAGATCAGATTGGCAATTTTCTATGCAATTGCGAGTCGGATTTCAGGTGCAAAAATCGGACTGTCAATCATATACACGTTATGAAATTAGGGAACAGTTTCTAATTTAAAAAGCTTTTTGAAAAACTTTGGATAAGATGCATCATTGGAAGATTTGAATTTAAATGCAATATCAACGAATTAAATAAGGAAATTATCAAATTAAATTTCGATAATATCTTTACCTATTTCGTAGATATCGTCCCCGAATTCAGACTCGTCAAAAGATGGCACTGGTGATGGCTTATAGTGAGCTCGACGCGGTAGTTCGATTGGGTGTGTCCATGGCTACAAGGCACGCGAGAAGACTGCGTTGCTGGAGGAGTTTATCGTGCTTAATGGTCTTGGACCACGGTGAACACCAGAAAACCTTTTATTCCAAAGGACAGCACCTGCACTCAGACTTTTCACCACTTATAGTCTTCTTGTTCGTATATGGTCCACGTGCACTCCTCTAGGAAATTTTTACCACTTCATTCATGAATCACCCCCGCACGCCAAAAGAAATTTCTTTCTTCTTTCTTCTATTTTAACAATTACCTCTGGTGGACACAACGTGCGAGAATTTCTGCCACAGCTACACGCAATCGGAACTTGTCCTAGCAATTGATCGGGTGAACGCGGAGGACCTCAGTCACCAACGGCATAAAGGAACTGCTGTGGGTCAAGCGAGACATTGACATCGATAGTTGTTGGAGAAATCTTTCCAGAATATTTTGAAGCTGACAAAACGTTTCTATCAGTCTAGTCTGGATATTCGGAGACCGACAGTTTAAAGTCTGAAGACTTTATGTTCTCAAGACTCAAGACTCAAGACTCAAGACTCAAGACTATACTCACTGACAGTCTTTCTAAATCCAGTGGCGAAGGACATCCAGAGCCGAAGTATATGGTTGATGATTTGATCCTATCCTCTGGAGGAGATCCCTTGGTTGGATAAATATCTCGGATTCTTCTTTTGTTTTTATCTAGATCGATTGAAGATTCGGTGGTCGACGAAATATTCTTGGAATGTTCTATTCTTGGAAACCAAGATCCTGATTGTATGGGCGAACATGATTGATGGGCTATCGCCATGTTCCTTAAATAGCTCGAATGATCTTCGTGATTGATTCCGTCCAACGGGTAGATTGGAGGAATTCCTTTGATAAGTGCCAACGGCTATGATGGCATAAAGGAGTATAAAAGGAAGACGTTCTAGTTGTTTTGGAGAGTGTGATCGATAGAAAAATTCCAGAGTCTGAAGAACCTTGATTATTAGTCGATACAGTTTGAGCAAAGTTGTATACACAGAGAGTGTTTATACTTAGTGATACCTTGAGCGAGTGTGGTAGATCATCTACACCTAGAGGGAGGGTGAATAGGTATAAAAGATTTTTCTTGATAATTACACAATACTTAGATAGTTGAAGGATTTGCAGCAATTAATAATCAATCGTAAGACTGAGTAAAGGAAAGAGAGAATTGAACACGCGGTTTATAGTGGTTCGGCTTGATTCAAGCCTACGTCCACTCTTTCGCACCGACCCTATTGGCTGGATTCCACTATGAACAAAGAGATGTTACAGCGATGATCTTTCTTGACTTCCAGGTGTAGATGATCTACCACACTCGCTTAAGGTATCACTAAGTATAAACACTCTCTGTGTATACAACTTCGCTCAAACTGTATCGACTAATAATCAAGGTTCTTCAGATCTGGAATTTTTCTATCGATCACACTCTCCAAAACAACTAGAACGTCTTCCTTTTATACTCCTTTATGCCATCATAGCCATTGGCACTTACTAAAGGAATTCCTCCAATCTACCCGTTGGACGGAATCAATCACAAAGATCATTCGAGCTATTTAAGGAACATGGCGATAGCCCATCAATCCTGTTCGCCCATACAATCAGAATCTTGGTTTCCAAGAATAGAACATTCCAAGAATATTTCGTCGACCACCGGATCTTCAATCGATCTAGATAAAAACAAAAGAAGAATCCGAGATATTTATCCAACCAAGGGATCTTCTCCAGAGGATAGGATCAAATCCTCAACCATATACTTCGGCTCTGGATTTCCTTCGCCACTGGATTTAGAAAGACTGTCAGTGAGAATAGTCTTGAGTCTTGAGTCTTGAGTCTTGAGAACATAAAGTCTTCAGACTTTAAACTGTCGGTCTCCGAATATCCAGACTAGATCGATAGAAACGTTTTGTCGCTTCAAAATATTCGGGAAAGATTTCTCCAACAATCTCCCCCTTTTTGATGGTGACAAAACTTTCTTGTAGATTTGAACAACTTTGACCTGCAAAAACATTTCTCAAGCAATATGGCTAACTCATAAAGATTAATAAAACAACCAGACTTTGCATCCACAGAAAATTGGTTAGTCTTTCATGAGTAATACCATAAAACAACACTTGATATGAATGCAACCAGTCAAGCATTTAAATCCTCAGCTAATTCAGTCAAATTCACACCAAAGTTCACTCAAGTCAAACTCAAAAACATAACCAAAAAAATATAACCATAACCACAAATTCAAAGTTTAAAAGATGTTGAAAGTTGTTGGTTCAAATTGGTTCTCCCCCTTTTTGTCATCATGAAAAAGGTGAGAAAGGAATCGAATGCGCTTGGGAATGCGAATGATCTGGAAATCTCCCATAGACTGGACTATGCCTTCTAGCCTCTTCAAGTCTTCTCTTAGTTGAGCTACCTCCTCTCCTTTTGCATTGGCTTGAAGTTGTAGAGCGAGGTCTTTCATTTTGTCCTCCAGGGTAACCGAAGACGCTTGTCCAGCATTCTTGATGGTTTGAATCTCACATTCTAGAGTATATATCTGTCCCCGCATTTCCATAAGAATATCAAGAATACGACGAAAATCTGCTGAGTTATCCGTCTAAGTACCTGCATGAGCTTTTTCAGATGGAGTGAATGTAGACGATGGAGCTTCTGTATAATCTTGCAGATTTGGAGTCGACGTATCATGTCCTTCTTCAGGCAATTGAGAAACCTGAACTTCTTCTAGGTCTGCTGGAGATTGTCTTGGACCTTCACTATCAGCAGCATGTGGTGTAAACCTTTCTTGCTCGCCAACTCCCCCTGTCTCTAGGACATCAAAAGGGGAAGAGTGATGATCATGCTCTTCCGTGTCTTGATTTCCCTTTCTCTCATTCGATTCGAGACTTTTCTTTCTCTTCTTCTCTTTCTTCTTGCTTCTTTCTCCTTCTCTCTCTCGCTCTTCTTCTTCTCTCGATCTTGGCTTGCTCCTCTTCTTCTCTCTGTTTCTTCGAAGTTACGTTGGATGAGGCACGAACGTCCGGTTCTTGTTAAAGCACGAGATAGTGGGATCTTCATCCTCCTCATCTTCATCCTCCAAGATGAGAGTTCTTTTCTTCTTTTTCGATGGGGCTCCAATGACCTCTTTTCCTTTTCTCTTTGAAACAGACGGAACTGGAGACTTCACTCTGAATTTCTCCATTGCCTTGGTAAGTTCTTGCAGACGCATCTTCGTTAACATCTTCAAACCTACCACCATCTTATCGCACGGTCGAACACAAAGTGTATGAGGCGGTTCAATATTCATGTGTCGAAGATCTTGGTCACTGACCGGGATAAGGCAATTGTCTCTTGTCTTTCGACATTGCTCTGTACATATGGAAGAGAATAGTGTGCGGGAGAGAGAACTTCCGTCCTGAGTTGATCGCGTACATCAACTTTGCTTCAGAATAAGACACGGAAGTCTTTGACGTAGACTTCGGTCTGAGACAGTTGATCACAATCTTATGAAGCACAATGTTGATGGCATTCATCCCTGGAATAGGTAATTCTCTTCTGTGTCCCTATCTTTGACAAGTTCCGAGTAGTGCGGCGGGTGAGACTTTGATTGGTAGATAACGTCCTCGTTCAACTCCAACTATGTCCGCCAACATATTCACATCTACCACGTAGACTTGGTCTCGTACACGATCGAAATTCTATTCGCATCCAAAAAGCTGAGATTCGAATAGAAATATGCGGTCAGTTGTGCGTAACCGTCCGTAGTGTTAGAGCAAAATTTCTCAAGTTGAAGCAAATTCAACTTCTCTCTTAAGTTTATGTTGATGGCGTCCAGAAAGTCAAAATCGACACTTCTAGGGTTTATCACCCCTCTTTTCAACGATCGAAATACACATTCTCCGATCCTTGGATTTGAACAAATCCATCCGATTTCCTTTCACCTTCGCTGCCACACCCATTCTCGGTTGGAATTCAAGGAACATTCTGTCATCATCGTTCCCTTCAATCAAATTTTGTCCTGGTACACGAGGATCACTTGGAATGTTCGCAAGTGTATCCTCTGCTTTTCCTTTCGGAGCAATTCCTAATTCCTCCATTTTCCGCAGAAAAAGATACTCATTCCCATAGTTCTTGTCCTTAAGGAAATCGTCTATGTAGTTCAATGGTGTACCGGTGCTTTTCAACGCAAGATAAAGCTTATAGATAAAGGAGGGTTTTTGGACTCTTACTGGGTCGGCATCCTCGATTATCTCTTCCTCCAGATGTTGACTTGCACCTTGTGGGGTAGAAGGCGTTGAATGACGTGGATGAGAGCGAATCGGACTTTGTCGCTGACTTGATAAGTCTTCCTCCTCGGTGAGATCGAAGTGTGTCGGTCCCTTCTCCATTCTTTGTGGTCCCCTGCTTGCTATTCTTGATGATTTCCTCGAAGAAGACATCCTCTTTGTCGTTTGAGAGATTCCTTCACTTGCTTTCCCAAGAAAAATGACCACTTTCTCGAAGATGAACAAGAAGTTGAAACAGGATCGGGAGGAGAATGCCTTTTAGGGTTTTGAAGATTGGGTAAAGAAAACTGTATATATATAACTCAGTTTTGAAAAGGGAAGTTCAATCGGCACAAGGAAAGTGTACGAACACTTCTTTTTAAAATCAATAACTGCCAAAATTAATTCTTTTGAAAAGACAAGATTTCGATTTTCACACAGATTATAACTGAACGAAAGATCGTACCTTTTCGAGTTCGAATAAAATAGTAACTTACAGTCTATAGCCATGAATGTCTAAGTCTGAAGATTTAGAGTCTGAGAGATTAGAGTCTGAGAGATGGTGAGTCTCTAGACTTTAACTTCTTCAAGCTTCAAAATGTTGAGTCTTGAACGGATAATGTCGAATTGATTTTTCTCCAAAGGCTTTGTGAAAATATCCGCTAGTTGACTCTTTGAATCAACAAATTGAATCGAGATTTCTCCATTTTGAATATGATCTCTAATGAAGTGATGTCGAATCTCAATATGCTTTGCTCTTGAATGAAGGATTGGATTTTTGGTGAGATTGATCGCGCTAGTGTTGTCACATCTGATTTTTGTGCATGAGTCTTCAATGCCAAAGTCTTGTAGTTGTTGTTTTATCCATATAATTTGTGAACAGCAGCTTCCAAGAGCTATATACTCTGCTTCTGTCGTTGAGAGAGCCACGGTACTTTGTTTCCTTGAAAACTAAGATACTGTTCTATTTCCAAGCAGTTGACAAGTTCCAGAAGTGCTCTTTCTATCGACTCTGCAACCGGCCAGATCTGCGTCTGAGTATCCTAGAAGATTAAAGTCTCCCCTCTTTGGATACCAAAGACCGATGCTTGAAGATGAGGCAATGTATTTGATAATACGTTTTGGCACCGAGATGTGATTCTCTAGGATCGATTGAAACCTAGCACGAGATGCAAACACTCAACAAAATATCGGGTCTAGAAGTGGTAAGATAAAGAAGTGAACCGATCATGCTCCTGTATAGTTTTTGATCTACTTTCTTCCCTTCTTCATCCTTGTCTATCTTCATAGAACATGACATTGGTATGTCGGTCTTTTTGCATTTTTCCAACCCAAACCTTTTGACAAGATCATTTGCATACTTCTCTTGATGAATAAAAGTTCCTTCCTTCATTTGTTTCACTTGGAGTCCAAGAAAGAATGTTAACTCTCCCATCATACTCATTTCAAACTCATCCTGCATAGACTTAGAAAATTTCTTGCATAGACTTTCATTAAGAGATCCAAAAATAATATCGTCTACATATATTTGAACAAGTAAAAAGCTTTTGTTTTCCTTTTTGATAAATAAAGTAGTATCTACTTTACCTTTGACAAAACCATTCTGCATTAGGAACTTACTTAGTCGTTGTACCAAGCTCGAGGTGCTTGTTTTAAACCATACAAGGCCTTTTCGGTCAAGACCGAATCGCTTCTTTGGGTCTTCAAATCCAGGTGGTTGTTCCACATAAACTTCCTCATGGATGAATCCATTTAGGAACGCACTTTTGACGTCCATTTGGAATAACCTGAAATTTTTATAACAAGCAAACGCAAGTAATAGACGAATAGCTTCTAACCTTGCTCGGGTGCGTAAGTCTCGTCATAGTCTATTCCTTCTTCTTGCGTATATCCTTTGGCCACGAGTCTTGCTTTGTTCCGTACGACTTTTCCATCTTCATTCATCTTGTTCTTGAATACCCATTTGGCTCCAATAACAGTTTTACTTTTTGGTTTAGATGTCAATTCCCAGACATCATTGATGTTGAACTGTCTGAGTTCTTCTTGCATAGCTTCGATCCAGCTTTCATCGATAAAGCTTCTTCTATGCTTTTTGGTTCAATTTCAGAGATTAGAGCCAAGCACTAGATTCTTCACGCCTTTTGATCGGTGCGAGATTCCTTCATTGATTTCGCCAATAATGAGATCTTTGGGATGATTTGGATTTATGCTTCCGATTCTTGGTTGATTTGCCCGGTTGATGATCTCTTTCTTTATTTGAATCTTCATGAGCATCTTGATGTTGGACTTCCGAGACCGAGATGCTTCTTGAGTTGTAAGCCTTGAAAGGTTTGGAGCGGGGTTCGGACTCTTCATATTGAGTCGATTTGGATTCAACTTGCGTTGAGTCTTGGAATTTGACATTCATTGATTCCTCCACCGACCGGCTTTTCTTGTTATAGACTCGTAGGCCTTGCTTGATGTAGAATATCCAAGGAAGATGCCTTCATCCGATCTTTCTTCAAACTTACCAACTCGAGCATTTGCATTTTTCAAAATAAAGCATTTGCAACCAAACACATGAAAGTATGAAACAATAGGCTTCTTACCTTTGAACAATTCATAGGGGGTTTTTTCTAAAATAGATCTTAGGAAAACTCTATTGATGATATAGCATCGTTGAAAAAATTTTTGACTTCAGCCCAAAATCGAGAAGAAATTTTACTTTCAATTAAAAGTGTTCTAGCCATTTCTTGAAGAGATCTATTCTTTCTTTCCACAACTCCATTTTGCTCTGGAGTATATGGAGAGGAAAACACATGATTAAAACCAGATTTATCACAAAACTTTGTAAAATCTTGATTTTCAAATTCACTTCCATGATCTGTTCTTATACTTGAAATAGCACATCCTTTTTCATTTTGAACCTTTTTAGCAAACTTCTCAAAATACGAAAAGGTTTCTGACTTACTTGCAAGAAAATATACCCAGGTAAAGCGAGAGTAATCATCCACAATTACTAGACAATATTTCTTACCTCTAATGCTCTGGGTTCTGCTTTCCCAGAATACATGGTGTGCATGAATCAGACTTTTGATATGGCAATTTTGGTAGACCTTGAACAAGCTTCTTTGATGAGATTTTGGCTAATTGCTTCATGTTGACATGGCCAAGCTTTCTGTGCCATAAGACCGCTTCATCTTGAATTGAGATTAGGTATTGTGTTTCATTTGGTCTTACATCAAGGAGGTAGATATTTCCATGCCTTCGACCCATGAAAGACTGAGTTGAGTCTTTACTAATTCAAGAACATATGCCTTCTTGAAAGGAGATCTTGAAACCAGTATCACACAATTGGCTAATGCTGAGAAGATTGTAGTTGAGTCCTTCCACTAAAGAGACATTGTTTATTGTGAGATTTCCAATTTTCACAGTTCCAAATCCCACAATGCTTCCTTTGTCAAGTTTCCACCAAATGAGACTTTTCCACCATTTACTTGAATAAACTTTATGAAGCAATTTGAGTCTCCTGTCATGTGTCTTGAGCATCCGCTGTCAAGATACCACTTTACCTTCCTTTTGACAGAGACCTGCATTCAAAAGAGAGTCTCAAGCTTTCTTTGGTACCCGAATTTTCTTGGGTCCTTTGGTGTTAGTAGGATAAACATTATTAGGCCATACCTTTTTAACAGGTTTCCAAACCATAGGACACTCTTTCTCAAAGTGATCCTGACTGTTACACTTTGAACATCTTAGAGCATTTCGACCTACAGACTTTACAAAAACTTTCTTGAAATGATTTTTGTAAGCCTCTCTCGACGGTCTTTTCTTAATTCTTTCTTTTACTTTCGGAAAATCAATCAAATGGATTGTTTTCGCTGTCATACCTAAACCAGACTTATTGAAGTAAGGTCTTTGAACCGAAAGAACTTTCTCAAGTTTTTCAGACCCTATTGAAAATTTCTTTGAAATATTTGATAAGTCAGTTTTTAAGAAAGCATTTTCTTTTAAAAGTTTATCTTCATTCTCTTTAAGAGTAGAAATATTCAAGTCTAAACTTTTCACTCTTTCTTCTAAAATGTTTTCCTTTTGTTTTAGAGCTGAATTTTCCTTTTTAAGTTCGGAAATTTTTTTGAAAGAAGTCTTGAGACTAAAACATAGTTCATCGATGTATTTAGAGACTTTGACAGGAATTTTAAAATCACTTACCTCAAATTCACCGTCCGATCGATCCAGTCGAGTCCGATTGTGCCATCGGACACGGGTTGGCATATTCCTCATCACTTTCTTCACACTCGTATCGCTCTAGGTTTCGGCTTTGAGAGCTTTTCGAGACTTTTCAGCTTTTCCTCTCTTCTTCTTCGAAGAGGACGGGTTGGGTCCGATGTGTCCCTTTTTCTTACATTCGGCGGACTACATCTTTATTTGGTTCTTCATTATCAACAAACTTGGTTTCTGTTTCGAAAACTTTGTTTCTTTGAGTTGAACCTTCTTCCTTTTCTATTAAGCTTTCGAATCTTCTTATCATAAGAGCAAGCTCCTCATCGTCCGATCTTCTTGAATCTATATCATCGAATCATCATTAGATTTTAATGCAATGGATTTCTTACCTCTTGGATCTTCGTCTTCATTAATTCGTTCCACTTCGTAAGATCGAAGAGTTCCAATCGGCTCGTCTACGAGATAATGGCATAATTCTTTGCGTCTCTCTTATTGAAGTCTTTATATGATTCCAATCCTTGGAGAGTCCACGCAGCAACTTGTTCACCTTCATGGGATCAGAAATTTTCTGTCCTTGATTCTCAAGACCATTGACAATATCTCGTAAAACGACTAAACATATCGTTATAGATTCTCCTGGTTTCATTTTGAAGGCATCGGTGCGGAAGAGTGGACGTAGGCTTGAATCAAGCCGAACCACTATAAACCGCGTGTTCAATTCTCTCTTTCCTTTACTCAGTCTTACGATTGATTATTAATTGCTGCAAATCCTTCAACTATCTAAGTATTGTGTAATTATCAAGAAAATTTTTTTATACCTATTCACCCCCCCTCTAGGTACTCGTACTAGCTATATCAATAGTGTCGATGGGGCTCGCCAAGGCAGAGCCGTGGCAAGTTTGGTGTTAGTCGTGACTTGGTGATGCTCTCCAACAGGCATCGCCAAGGGGGTGCCCAACGGTTCACGGCCAAGGATAGTTCACGGGCTACTGGCTTGCCGTGGAAGGAGTCCCGAGCGGTGTCTCGACTTAGCTTGCAGGTGGACTCAAGGGTGAACGGCAAAGGGGCTATTTGCCAATATGGCTCGGCTCAAGAATCGACGAGTGAATCTCACTTGACAACCTACAAAACAGAAACTCGATGTTCCTAGTTTGATGCCTGCTGCTAGTGGCACTTGTGGCGAGGATCGTCATTTGAAGGTTCACCGCTTGGTTGTATAGGGACTCCTCGGCAGCAGTTGGTCATCGGCTGGAAGCAATGGCGCTGGGATTGCAAAGTTGGAGGAACCTGTGGACTGGGAATCGTGGTGATGGACTCGGCTATGCACCTCCTAATTCTCTCACCTGTTGCCAAGAAGAGAGTTCCTTCACTTATTCTTGTATTTCATGGCCGTATTCACCCCCCATGAAGGAAAAAGAAAGACCCCTTTTATATAGGCAGGTGATGGGATGAAGTAAGCGATATTCCTTCGATATTGTTTGTATATTCTGTTCCTTGGATAAGATTTTTCATATATTCACTTGATCCATATCCCCTATTCAACAAGCTGTCTTCCTCTTGATATTTCACCCTAAACCTTTCGATCCCCCGTGAAATATATCATTCATATATATATATATATATATATATATATATATCGTATGAAGATTCAAAAGATTTACCAAATATGTGAATATTTTCTGAAAATATCAAATCATGATTTCTTTTGAGCAAATTTTCGGTGATTAGAGAATATCAGGCTTAGGCCAATTTCCTCTTTTCGTGGGCTTAGTCCAACTCGTGAATTAAAGCTCTAAACCATCAAGTCGAACCCATCCATCGCCGGTTCAATGCAAATAATAAAAAAAAAAAGCTCCTAAAACTATATGCTATGCAACTTAATTATATATATATATATGGGTTAAAAATTAATCCCTAATTTTTAATGCACTAAATGACTAAACGGGTTGCCAAAATTTAGGTGTCAATAGCTACCCATCTTTGAAGGTGAGCTTGTAAAGGTTGCCTTGCAAATGAAACTTAAATTTTGATCATACACGCACTGAATGATTTTTTTTTTTTGAAAATGAATTCCATTTTGGAATGTAATTTATATGATGCATGTAAATGCTAATGCAAATGATAAAGAAAACCTACTTATAATAACTTACCTTCAAGGAGGGTAGAGTAATTCAAGATAGTTGGTGTTACATGTTCAGAATCCGTACCTTTCTATAGTCGCCTAGAATTGTAACGAAGCTTTGCAAGGAGACTACTTTTCTAGGACTCGTATCTTTCTATGGTCGCCCAGTATGGCAGTATTTGGTTGTCTAGGACCTAACCCTTTCTTCGGTCGCCTTGACGAAAAAATTGATTTTCCAGGACTTGTACTTTTTTACAGTCGCTTGAATGGGAAACATATATTGTCTAGGACCCGTACCATTCTATGGTCGCCTAAACGGGGATTCACTTTTCAGGACTCGTACCTTTCTACGGTCACCTGAATAGGAAATCACTTTCTATGACCCGTACCTTTTTACGGTCGCCTGAATGAGAAACAGCTTTTCCAGGACCCATACCTTTCTACGATCGCTTAAACGAGAAATCACATTTCGGGACTCGTATCTTTCTACGGTCGCCTGAATAGACAACAGCTTTTCCAGGACCTGTACCTTCCTACGGTAGCCTGTTAAAGCAGCAAATATTGTCTAGGACTCGTACCTTTCTACGGTTGCCTAGCATTAGGTTTTGTGTAGTTAGGACCCGAACATTTCTTCGGTCGCCTAGCATTGTAGCATAGATCATCTGACTAGGACTCAAACCTTTTTTCGGTCGCCTTAATCATACTGAATCTTGGAGAAAAAATCTTTGGGGACAGCTCGACTGAGTCGAGTGTTAGTGCACTTGAGAGAGAATACCTCTTAAGCACGCCAAGTTAGGAACTCCGGGCTACGGAAGCACATCGGGTCTATTAAAAGGGACATCGGGTTATGGAAGCACATCAAGTTGATGAAAAAGATTTTGGGCTACGAAAGCATGCTAGGTCAATATAAAGGAATTGTGGGTTACGGAAGCACGCCAGATCGATCATGAGGGACATCGGGTTATGAAAGCACGACATGTCAATGAAAGGGACTTTGGGCTACGAAAGCACGCCAGGTCAAGAACTCCAGGCTACGGAAGCACATCGGGTCTATTAAAAGGGATATCGGGCTATGGAAGTACGCCGAGTCAATGAAAAGGACTTTAGGTTATGGAAGCACGCCAGGTCAATATAAAGGAACTTCGGGCTACGGAAGCACGCCGCGTCGATTAAAAGGGACATTGGGCTATGAAAGCATGGCATGTTAATGAAAGGGACTCTGGGCTAAGAAAGCACGCTAAGTCAAGAACTTTGGGCTATAGAAGCATGCTGGGTCGATAAAGAGGGACATCGGGCTATAAAAGCGTGCCGAGTCGATGAAAAGAACAACAGGTTACAGAAGTATGCCGAGTCGATAAAAAGAGTTTCGGGCTACGAAAGCATGTCGAATCTCGAGGCTTCAAGGAGCAACTTGAACATCAAGTATTACTCGGTCTTCAAGGAAATATTACCTGTCAGATATGATTAGAGCAAAAACTGATATGCATTCATTAAAGACATAGACAATTTGAGCTACTCTAGAATGCACATTTCAAAATTTAGTGGGGTTTTTATCATTCAATCAAGGTTTATGCATAATGACTTTACTATATTTGCATCACCCAAATTTTCAAAGGAGATAATTGTCGTTCAAGATAAATGACATGGATTTCTTAAGTATACTAACTGAGAGACTTTCAGTTAGAAAGGACTTTCACTCACTCTCATTTAGAATGTCTATTTTAGGAGAATCACTTCATCTCACTATTATCATACCAACAAGGGTTTGAGTATTCTCACAAGCAATACAACCTTACCAATCCGAGATGTCTTTAATATAAATCGTAATGTGGGTTTTGTCAATGGCTTAACAAAGGGACTCTTTGAGTCAAAGCAATTGAAAGGACAATTCTGTAATCATCTTCGAATTTACAAGTCAAGAATCCTGCAAAATGATAAATAAATAATTTTGCTCGCACTTCATTGAGCGATACTTATAAACATATAAACTCCCATGTTAATTCTAGTGCCCAAATCCGAAGAGATTTTGTAATGGACGTAATATAGATTGGGTTCATGGGTTGATATACGAAAGGATCATTAGGCTCAAAATATGTGTAAAGGGTGAGAGTTGATGATCATTTTGGCATTGCCATCAATTTTCTTTTTCACCATCGGGGATTGTCTTCATAATGCGCTCCATTGATTGTAAAAACTCAGCATTTGAGTTCTTTGGTTATTACTCCATTGGAGATACAACCTTTTTACAACCGATAGTCCTTATCTTAATTCACTTTTTTCATCTATGAGCATTGGCCCTGCTTTTACTAGGCACACCACTTTTTCATGTCCCTAGTTCTCATTCATTTTTTCTTCACTTCTTTTTTCATGGGCATTGGCCTTGTTTTTACCAGGCACACTGCTTTTTTTATGCCCATTGGTTCTATTTTGAATGACCATATGATGCTTTTAACATTTGGACCTTTAGGAAGTCTTCGTCTTTTGTCAGCACTCCGAACTATACTATTTGAACAATTGATTTTGCCTTGTCCTAGTGTGGGGGATGATCACCAACTGGGTTTAAAGAAATGAAATTGCAGGCTCAAGTGAGCTATGCAAATGATATAAGTATGTAGGGTAGAGAAAGAAATGCTATTCGTCATCCTAAGACACTTAGATTACCACATGAATTCAATATAATAGCATGACTTGAAGATTAATGCAAGTGAGAGCAAGAAAATTTCTTTTCATTTTCCTCACCTCATGATGTTGTCTTACCTCCATTTTGCCCCAATGTCGGGGTGATTCTTTCACAAGGGTAATTTAAAAACAAATCTCCTTAAGTGTATAAGGCTCAAAGGGGTTAAGTAATGGATCACCTGTAGTGTTTGAGATAGAGAAATGAATTGCCCCTCATCATTTCGGTCATCGTACTTTTCACAAGAAAACTCTTTATCTTGTAGATATGGAACTTTCTTCACTTATCTCACAAATGTATAAGTAGGGGATTGTGTATAGGATAATGGTTGCCTTTCATCATCCTGACACGTCTCATTTTGCATTCTTTAGCATTTGCTATCACTCCATTGAATTGTCCATCTTGACAAATCTCCACATGAAATTGGTGAGTTAAATAAGTAAAATCACTATAGAAATTCTCTTTTCATGTGACTTCAAAACAGACAACTTACCACACTCAAAGCATGATTTTAAGCATTCATTTAGGGAATTGCCCCATATGGGGATTGCCTCAGCAATGAATGTCCTTGGATTGTCCCTATCAATCAAGATTGAAAATCCACTTTTACCCCTACACAAGATAACGTGCATGAATAGGATACAATGCAACATCAGAGTAAATGCACATGGAATATCCATTTTGGTTTGGGTGGAGATTTTGTCTTAGTTGGGTCACTAACAAAATCTGTCATGCCCCCAATTTGTCATCTGCAAGGAAAAGAATAGAGTGTCATTTCCCAAAATTAATTATGCTTAAGGATGAGACGTACCTCTTTTACCAGAGAATGATGGTCCTCTTTTACTTGCCCCTCATTTTCTTATTAATTTGCCAGAATAAAAATTCCGTCAAGCATGGAAATGCAAAACACTTTACTTGGCTCTTTAAGATGGATATTTCAAGTGATATCAAGATGTGACCCATATTAACTTTTTAGAACTGTGTTCTCAATCTCGTTGAGCAACAATTGAGCCAATTGATTTATCATCGCAACCTGATGCGCCCTTTTAAGATGCTTCCTCGTCAAGTCAAGAAAATAATGCTCATGAATCATGTGTGTTTGAGTTCTTCACCTTCCTTGGTCTTGTGATGCGAACCCCTAGGTCAGAGATTCTTTCTTCTAGATATGTCACTAGTCTCTTCATGGTGGCACCAAATTCGACTATCTCAGGAAAATGAGATGGTTCAAAAGTCCTCTTGGCACTTTTCTTTGAGTGGCAATTTCTCACTTATTTTGATCCATCATTTTAGCTCTTGATCGTGTACAAATGGGTGAGCGGGACCGCTCCATAATCACCTAATTCAAATGAACGGGAATATGTAAGCATGATGTGTAAATAGAGAGTCAATCCATAACAATGATCTAATCGATTTTTTCATTTTATTTTTCATTTATTCATGAAAAAGTTCGTACAAGAAGGGAATAAAAATAGATACCCTAGCAAGGACCAAATTTCCTAGAGATGAATTAGGAAAGACCAAAATTTGAAACTTTCTAATAAGAACAATAAAGACATGAATTAAAAATAAATTCTCCAAAGTTTTTTCAAATGATTCATTGCATGACAATTTCCTCATTTCATTCCTAATTGACAAATGAATTAAATCAATGATTGACTTAGATCATCATGGACGGACCAAAAGTATGACAAAGTAAGTAAATTGCACAGTATAGGGATAGAAGACATACTTCACCAACAAAAATTGATAGCAACCACATAGACAGGCTTAGCAAAATGAAGCCACAAGGATGATCGGACTAGTCACAGGTGTGCGGACTAAATCGGGTCCTCATGACTCTGGCCTAGTCAAAGAGTCGACCTGGATTGCGTGCATGCGGACCGAGGTGGGTACTCTTAACACAAAAAACAGAAATTTCAAGATTGAGATGGGTGACTCATACCGCGGGCATGCGGTCAAAGTAGTTTCCATCTTAATACCATCCTAAATGATCCTATGTGGCCTAGGTCCGGCGGCAGGTTGTGTGTGCAATAGTGTAGTGCTAAATGCAAAGCATGCAAAACAGTTTATGTCAAGCAACACTTCATATGTAAAAGTAAACCATACATTCCTACACCTCCCTACAAAACAAAGGTTAGCAAACACTTCCCCTCATACCTCCTTTCTCGCAAGAACATTTAACACCTTAAATGTTAGGGACGTATCTGGAATCCTCACTACCAAACAAAAATATTTTTTTTCAAAATAGAAGAGAAACTTGGCCTAAGTCCACTCAGAGCTTTAAACTCAAGTCCCATGGAGAGTCGCCAAACTATCGCGATCAAAATTTTAGGTGAACCACCTAGGGTTTGACTAATGGATTACTAAGCCTAAACTTAACTCGGGCTCTCCTAAGCTCATATCAATTCGTGACTTAGGTTGAAGTTCTTAACATGTTTACTCCTACAAATCAGATATTTATGAGTTCGGGGACTTGATTACGCTAGATTTCTCTAATACCTTTATTGACACTTAAATTTTACATTTTTATTTAGGATTTAATCATGTACAAAATTAGGAATTAGTCACTAAAAAAAGGGGAAGAAGAATTATTCTTCCTCGGTTGACTCATCTACTGCCGGCCATGCTTCGCCTTCTACCTGCCTTGCCTCCATAGTCACCAAATCCTCGTGCCGGTTGAGTCCCGTGCCCCTGTCCGCTCGTCCCTCGTGCCGGTTGCCACCCAGCAGCCGTAGCTTAGTCCTGTCTCCACCACGTTGGACGCTGCAACTCGAAGTCTGCGACGCCCTTATCACAGTCGCTTCACCTTGCCCTGATCTACAACACCAGAGCTTCGCCTCACCCGCAAGCTCCGTCGTTGCATCTGCCGTCGCTTCTATCAACGCCATGTCTCCTAGTGACCCACTGCTCCAGCAACACTGCCCCTTGATTTGTCTTTGCTTCACCTCTGCCCCGTTGCCACTGGAGTGCTGTTCGTTCACGCCCAGCGCCCACACCTGCGTCGGCTCACTTGCTGTCTTCCCTTTGCTCGAGCTGAGTTGAGCCGCTCCACCCATAGCCCGACGAGCTGTTGCTGTGTGACGCCCCTGCTGCTCAAGTCGTTTTAGCCTTTGTTGCCTACGTCATCGACGCTCTGCTGCCTCCGTTACCGGACCGTTTTGACAGCCATCATCGCGCTCTGCCTCACCTGCAACCCGCGAGATCCCAACGAGGCTGCTGTTGCCTTTGCTTTGCCCGTGATCTGCTCGCCTGACGCCGCTCCTCAGCCGCAACTCGACGCAGCCCCAGCAGCGGCTCTACTCGTGACGCTGTTGCTATCCTTGCTACTGCTACCATCATTTGCCACCCACTGCGCTGTAGTCGCCGAGTTGCTAGCGTCTCGAGCGTCCCCCTTCGGCGCCACAGAAACCCTGGAGAGGAGGGCACAAAATCGAGTCACAGCCGGGTCGGACCAGAGCCTCCAATTAGGTAAGGTTTTAGGCGAATTTAAGCTTGTGGGCTTATGGGTTTATGGGCTTATAGGCTTCTTTCTTTAAAAAAAATTAGATCAGACCGAGCCTGCACATGAGGCCTAGCCCGGTCTGGGGCCTAGCCCGGTCTGGGTTCGAGCATCTGGCCCGATCTAGGGCCCCTTTTCATCGAACTGGGTCAAACCCAACCCAGGGATCCAACCCGGTTCATTTTAAATATATTATAATATTAAAATAATATTTTAAAAAAATTAATGTTTTTTCAAAAAATTTTAAAAAAAATGTAGCGCTTGGTTAGGAATTGTCATGTATTGCCTTTTTAGTGTAATTAGGCATTTATTTACTCGTATATTAATTATATTGCATGTTTTGTTAGGTTTAATTGCAAGTGTTTAATTTTATGGCAATTAGGATATTGGCAACTATAATTATTATTTTAATGATTGTGCATCCGTATGATTACCTTACATGTTAGTAGATAGGTATAAAATCTATTCAAACTGCTTGAAAAAATCATTTTGTTAAAATGAACAAGATTATGTACCGAAAGGGCATTAATTCGTGAATTAGTGTAATCAAGTCCCTGACCATAGATTCTCTGGTTGCGTAGGAAGTGAGGTACAGTCTCATGCCTCACTTGGTTTCTAGCTGACCCCAATAGGCTAGTGGCGATTCCTTTTGTGCGAAATTCCGAAAAAATATCCCAATGTCAGGCAGGGTATGGGCTTGGGAGAGCCCGCGTCTAATCATGGGCCATAGGCTTGTCCTTTATGTAATACCATTAAACCTGTTCCCTCCCCCGAGAGTAGGTCGCAATAGCCCTTTCGGTACCTTTCTCTTTTATTTTGAAAAAAATGTTTGGCAGATAGCTTGAATTGAAAAATTAAACATGCAATCTTATCCTAACATGCAATGACGTGCAAAGAATACCCTAATTTTAGTTTTCTTTTTCTTTTTCTTTTCTATGAAATTCGAAATTAAAATTGACACATAATTAAACGTGCAATTCAAAATAAATAAAAAAAACAAACATCCTAAATGAATGCATTTTTTTGGATTTTTATTTTTTCAAAAAATTCGAAATAACTAAATTTCATATTCTAAACATGCAAAATAACCCTAAAACAAGCAAAGAACCTAACTTAACTAAGATTTTTTGGGTTTTTTACGAAAATAAAATCAATTCAAATAACACGACAACGAATAAAAAAAAAAGTAGGGGATCGAATTGGTCAATTTTAAATATAACCGCGAATCGAATCTCATGCGTGATATCAGATTGGCGATTTTTCGTGCGATTGTGAGTCGGATTTCAGGTGTGAAAATCGGACTGTCAATAATATGCACGTTGTGAAATTAGGGAATAGTCTCTAATTTACAAAGCTTTTTGGGAAACTTTGGATAAGATGCATCATTGGAAGATTTGAATTTAAACGCAATATCAACGAATTAAATAAGGAAATTATCAAATTAAATTTCGATAATATCTTTACCTATTTCGTAGATATCGTCCCCGAATTCAGACTTGTCAAAAGATGGCACTGGTGATGGCTTGTAGTGAGCTCGATGCGGCGGTTTGATTGAGTGTGTCCACGGCTAAAAGGCACACGAGAAGACTGCGTTGCTGGAGGAGTTTACCGTGCTTGATGGTCTTGGACCACGGTGAACACCAGAAAACCTTTTATTCCAAAGGACAGCACCTGCACTCAGACTTTTTACCAATTGTAGTCTTCTTGTTTGTATATGGTCCACGTGCACTCCTCTAAGAAATTTTTACCACTTCATTCATGAATCACACCCGCACGCCAAAATAAATTTCTTTCTTCTTTCTTCTATTTTAACAATAACCTCCAGTGGACACAACGTGCGAGAATTTCTGCCACAGCTACACGCAATCGGAACTTGTCCTAGCAATTGATCGGGTGAACGCGGAGGACCTTAGTCACCAACGGCATGAAGGAACTGCTAGGTCAAGCGAGACATTGACGTCGATAGTGTTGATGGGGCTTGCCAAGGCAGAGCCGCGGCAAGTTTGGAGTTAGTCGTGACTTGGTGATGCTCTCCAACAGGCACCGCCCAGGGGGTGCCCAACGGTTCATGGCCAAGGATAGTTCACGGGCTGTTGGCTTGCCGTGGATGGAGTCTCGAGCAGTGTCTCGACTTAGCTCGTAGGTGGACTCAAGGGTGAACGGCAAAGGGGCTATTTGCCAATATGGCTCGGCTCAAGAATCGGCGAGTGAATCTCACTTGACAACCTACAAAACAGAAACTTGATGTTGCTAGTTCGATGGCTGCTGCTAGTGGCGCTTATGGCGAGGATCGTTGTTTGAAGGTTCACCGCTTGGTTGTATAGGGACTCCTTGGCAGCAGTTGGTCATCGGCTGGAAGCAATGGCGCTGGGATTGCGAAGTTGGAGGAACCCATGGACTGCGAATCGTGGTGATGGACTCGGCTATGCACCTCCTAATTCTCTCACCTGTTGCCAAGAAGAGAGTTCCTTCACTTATTCCTGTATTTCAAGGCTGTATATTCTCCATTGTGTGCCCCCGCCCCCGGGAAGGAAAAAGAAAGACCCATTTTATATAGGTAGGTGATAGGATCAAGTAAACGATATTCCTTTGATATTGTTTGTATATTCTGTTCCTTGGATAAGATTTTTCATATATTCACTCAATCCATATCCCCTATTGAACGAGCTGTCTTCCTCTTGATATTTCACCCTAAATCTTTTGATCCCCGCAAAATATATCATTCAATATATATATCGCATGGAGATTCGGAAGATTTACCAAATATATAAATGTTTTCCGAAAATATCAAATCGTGATTTCTTTTGAGCAAATTTTTGATGATCAGAGAACACCAGGCTTAGGCCAATTTCCTCTCTTCGTGGGCTTAGTCCAATTTGTGAAATTAAAGTTCCGAACCATTAAGTTGAACCCATCTATCGCCGGTCCAATGCAAATAATAAAAAAAATGCTTCTAAAACTATATACTATGTAACTTAATTCTATATTTTTTTTAGGGGGTAAAAATTAATTTTTACTGCGGTAAATGACTAAATGGGTTGCCAAAATTTAGGTGTCAACAAAAAGAAATGAAATGACAAGCTTATGTTCGCCTGTATCTAAAGTGCCTATAAAAAGGATGGACTGTGATGTGGTAGAATTGATGAAAATTCCTTGTCTTATTCTCTCTCACACCATAATGAAACTTCTTTCTGAGAAATACAAAGTACGTAAACACCAGCACAACAGAAAACTTAAACACCCCAAAAGTTCCAACACAAGCACATATACAATCAGAGCTGGGTAAGCTTATGTAAAACAACTTCATTCAAAATATCGATGCGCTTCTGAGTGACAACTCATACTGCCAACAAGCGAAGCCAGTTCAGCTTGTTGACTTTGGCTAGAAACCCAGAACACTGTCTCGTTAAGTTTGATTGCGTTAATCATAACACAAAACGGGTATCCCAAAAAAGGCAAAAAGTTGCACGGCAGTCAACAGATGGAACGTTCAATCTCGACCATCGAAATCAAAGTGGAAGTTAATCTGATGAGACGGCGTAAAAGGGAAAATCCAAATTCAGCATGTGCATTCTTGTTTACTTCGGGCAAGAGGGGGAAAAAACAAAACTTTGCGCAAGAAAAGCCATGCCCAGAAATCCTAGTACAAATCGACGACTTCCCCGACAAGTAATCAGTGGAATCAAACACCAAAAGATCGAAATTCACAGCATCTTTCATGTTCAATTGCGGAGAGACCAAAACCGGAGATAAGCTAAGATACCGAACAAACAGCATTGAGGACGAAAGGGGTACGCGCGATAAGCCAAAACCACGACAAGCCCATCGAAACCGATCCGGAGCTCCATGATCCAACAAACAATCGAATGCCCAGATTAAGGGAACAAAAAGGCGATCAAGAAACAGCAAGAACATAGACGAAGGAAGAAGAGCGATCATTACCTAATCCAAGAAGAAGATCGACGCGCAGCGCGAGATTGACCCGCAGACACGGTCGTCTCTGCTACATGGAGGAGGAGGAGGAGTTCGCGACAGTCTGCGTGCTGGGAGATTCCTTAATCTTTGTCGGCGCTCTTTCGCTTTTCTTAAGAAAACACACCTTCAATGACGAGGAAATTTCTCGCAATAAAGTTCGAAAAGCGCGTTGGGTGATCTGCAACCTGGGATGTCAAGTGAGAACCTATCACCACCGCTCGTTCAGGACTTATCAGGCCCAAGGAAAAAGCCCATGGGCTTTCTCCGGTTGATTACTACAGAGGAATGCTTGTGCCTTTCGGCCATCTTTACAAAAGGTTTTTTTTTTTTTTGGGCGATCCGTTGTCCTCGTGAGGCTAATCTTTGCGTGGATTGGATTGTAGAAGGCCTAGGACTAGGGTCCCTCCCTCGTAATTGGTTTTCCAAGCCCCTCGATTCCCCTTTGGGATTTACTTCATTTAGATGCTAAGGGCTTATTTCACAACCATTCTGGCTTTTTTTTTTTTTTCGTTCTTATGTTACCTTGGAATAGAAAAAGAAGAAAAGTCCATTTGGTAACGTGAAAGGTAGATATAGAATATATTTAGAGTATATTTAGAATAGAAATAAGAAGTAAAAAAAAAAAAAATTTACTTCTTTATTTACGGGAACATAAATGGAAAAAATTATTTTTGAACATATATTGTTTCTAGGAACCAAAAAGTTACCAAACACACTCTAATCATTGTTGTTTTCCTATTTCTACTAGTTAAATGAAAATTGATTTGTTTTGAACAAAAAAAAAAATTTGCGAAGAACTCAGATATGGATTACCTCTTTTTGGGTGTAAAGTAATTTCAATGTTTCCATTGCGATCAAATCTATCAAAATCACTTGAAAATTGAAGGTTAGGGAACTATGACAATTCTTTCCATTGTTCTTGGGCTCCCTTCGCAGAGATAATGCAATATTGTCAATGATATGTTGTGGAATGGGCGGTTATCATCATTGTCATTATTTTCCATGTATTTGCAACAAAATGTGAAATGGTCTAATTTTGATAATTCAAACTTCATAGCCATATTGTCTAGCGATTTCGTGGGTAAAGCAAAATGCTCTAGATACTAAAATTAGCTCATTAAATTGATTTGAGGAGTTGATCTGGCAGATTTGATTGACGCTTGAATATGAAATGCGTGCATCAGTTTATAACTAAAATTTATCATATAGATCTATATTATAAACTAGTCTTGGCTCTAACATTGTAAACATTCCTTACAAATTGTTTGATAAGTCCACACATTTCAAGACTTATGGCTAACAAAGTTTGGAATTGCCAAACCTGATGATGGAGAAAGGATTTGATCTAATCCTTAATTGTGATTCTAATTGATACAATTGATCGGGAATATGGAATATTGTTAGGATATTCCGTAGATAACATAGAAAGACACAATCATATATATTGTTTTCTGATTTCTTTATTATACTATAAATACATCCATGTACTTGTACGAATTATTCATTGAAGAATACAAATCACTTTCTCCTCAGAGCTACATTTCATCTTCTGTCAGCGGAATTACACATTTGCATCATTAACGATAAGATGTAAAAGTTGGACGCTTGAAGTTAGAAAAGGATCGCATGGCAATCAATTCAAACGGCATCTACGTGCTTCCACTACTATAAATGATTATTTGACGTTTTAATCACGCCATTCGTGCATGTTCCTACATCATTAAACCCTTACCGAAATATATATATATATATATTCGCTAGAGAAGCCTTATTTACTATTTTTTTTTTTTTGGGACAGGAGGAACCAGCTTGCACCGGCAGTGCGCCGTAAACCCCCCGGCGACGCTAGCGGGGAAACCACCACCCCGACGTCACGCTTAAGTCACCATGTAAGCCTTATTTACTATTGATCTTTAATTTACCGCAAGCCATAAGAACTAGAGCATGAATTGGCAAGTATTGATAATTGATCATCAAGGGTAGACCTCAATAAGAGATCGTAAGCCAAGTACAGGGGTGATCTTGTAGTCCCCAAAGCCAGCAGCGACAAAGAGCTTAGTGTAAGAGTTTTTTTAATTGTGGACTACATTAATTGATATTGTAATTTACCGTTTAACGTTTACCGTTTTACGGGGTTTGGTCTAAGGTGAGATAGAAGGTTTCTTAATTAGTCTAATATGGGGTACATTTAGTGTGGGCCGAGTTGAGCCTGGCCCGTAATGAGAGGGACTGGCTAGAAACTCTATAAATAGATCTTCAAGTCTCTCCTCTAACCCTAATTCTCACATGTATCCTCACCTAAGGGCGTTTACCTAACGCTACACGTGAGGGGGCCGCCTCATTGAGCGGTGATACGGAGGGCAATAGAGGAGAAGGACTTGCGCGTTGAACACTGTGTTTCCGCTTCCGCTTCAAGAACAATGGATCCCAAAATAGGTGCGTCAATTCTTTCTACTCAACCATGCGTGTGCTTGTTCTAGTTATGGAGATCTTGAGTTACACAATTTGCGTCTTACATGTGGTATCAGAGCCTCCATAACCCTAGAACACGAACACAATTGATTTTGCCCTAATTTGTAAGGATTAGCCATAATTAGTACGGATCTTGCTATAATTTGTGATTTTCGAGACTTTTCGTTCAATAAAAATTAAATTAAATTATATATTCGGATTGGGCTCGACGAGACGAAGAAAACCGTGGGTGGCGCGTCGCCGGAGGAGGCCGCACGCGCCCCCACGCGCGGCCACGCGCCTCCTGCGCATCGAACACGCGCTGCGCGTGTGCTCCATGCGCCGCGCACTCAGGCGGCGCGTGCGGGCGCGTGGAGGCTCCGATTTGCGCATGGCCGACGGCAATGGACTCGTATGATCATGTCCTACGTCATGGTGTATTTATTTTGCATGTTTGATGATTTTATGGATGTGAAAATACATGCAAAATCCTAAATACGTGCTTTTTAGTGTATTTTCTGCGTATTTTTCTTGTATTTTTCCTGTGATTTTGAAAATACAGGTGCCGGGATACAGGTATGTTATCACATGAACTTTATAAGTGTTATTCATTAATAATATACGATAAAATTTATTTTTATTAATGAATAAAGTAATGTAATTAGCATGATATGTGATTTTAGTGATTATTGCCCCTATCACTAAAGTTAAAATCACATATGTATGGTTTATGTGAGATAAAAATTTTATATCCCTGGTATGAGAGAGTTTCAAGGATTCAATTAAGTTATGACCGCCAAAGTGGCACACTTGATTGAATTTGAGAAATTTCGATATCGTATATTTAATTGGGATGTCTCCTAGTCTAATGCATAGTTATACTCCCAAAGGAGGTAATTGTGTATTAGTTCATGGAGGGATACATGATAGTGTGGTGGAGAAGTAACCGATCCTAATGATTCATATGCCCAAAGGTGATGAATTCACGAAGATTAGAATATATTCTCATAACCCTTATCATGTGGGGAGTGTACAATTGCTTGTCATGTATTCTGCCCAAAGGTGATTATGTGATTTTGCATGTAACTCTCTGGATGTGTACTTGTGTGTCAAGTTACACAATACTCACATGATGCTAATTATATATACTGCTTGTTTTTTCAGTCACATTTTCTGTAAATGGTAACTCCGTCACCATTGAGGTTCTTGCTGGTTCGAATTTTAAGAGATTGAGAGAGGATTTTCTGTTTGCTATGGAGATGTCAGATGTTCATATGGCTCTTACTACTGATCGACCGACAGATTTGACTACCGAGAGTACAGAGGCTCAAAAAGTAAATTTTGCTGCATGGGAAAAGAGCAATAGAATTTGCTTGCTGTCCATGAAGAGTTCCATTCAGGAACACTTGAAAAGTGGTTTGCCTGCAGACTGCAATGCTAGGCAAATGATGGAAGCTTTGATGGCTAGGAACTGTGTGTCGCCTAATCCGAGATAGGGACACATATGCAAACACTTTTACTATGAAGTATGATGGTTCGTGGAGTTAAAGATTATGTTCTGAGGATGGTTGATTTGCATACAAAGTTTCAGGCTCTCAATGTTGAAATTCCTACTGCTTGCATTGTCCATCAAGCTCTAAATACTCTTCCTCCTGATTTTGGGATTATTAAGACTAATTATAATTCCCAAGATGAAACCTGGTCTATTAATGACCTGATTGCAAGGTTGGTGGCAGAGGAAGAGAAATTGAAGAAAGATAAAGGACATATTGCTCTTTATGCTTTTAGTTCTGCTAGTGACAAGGGTAAGAAGTTGAAGAACTATACCCACAAAGGCAATTCAGAAGCTGCTGGTCCTTCCAACAACAAAGGAAATTTTGAAGGTGCAGGTCCTTCTAACACACTGGGTCCTAAGAAAGCGTTCACCAAGAAGGATGGTGTTCTTTGTTACTTTTGTAGGGAGAGAGGACATGTGAAGAGACGTTGCAGCAAGTTTAAGGCTTGGTTGTCTAAGAGAAATAAGAGTGAGCCTAAAGGTAATGATTCTTTGGCATTTGTTTATGAATCACATCTATCTGAAGTTCCGACCAATTCTTGGTGGCTAGATAGTGGTGCAACTAATCATGTTGCATTTACCATTCAGGGGTTCATAAACCAAAGGACGCCAAATCAGGATGAATCAAAGCTCACCTTTGTTAGAAAAACAGCGTTGGAGTTGACGTAGAGTTCGTGGGAGATGTTATTTTAATTTTAGACTCGGTTTTCGGATGGTGTTAAGAAACACTTTTTACATACCTTCTTTTAGGCGGAATTTAGTTTCTGTGTCTTGTTTGGACATGTGTGGATACTCTTTTGAAATAAAGAGTAATACTATTTCTATGTTTTATGATTCAAATAAGATTGGGTGTTGCAATTTATCCGATGGATTATATCGATTGAGTTTATCTCCTAACGACATATACGTTGCTTATTCCGCTGAAAAGGTTGTTTCCAAAAGGCCTCTGTCTAAAGAACAGTCTTATGCATTGTGGCATAAACGTCTTGGTCACATCTCTAAAGAAAGAGTAGAGAGGCTTATAAAGGCTGATATCTTGCCTACTCTTAAAGGTGATTAAGAGACTTACGTAGACTGCTGCAGATGTAAGATGACTAAGATAAAGAAGAAATCCCGTACGAAGTTCAGATTTGTTGGAGGTTATTCACACTGATATTAGTGGACCCTACACGCCTACCTTGTGCAGAAATTTTTATTTCATCACATTTATTGACGACTATTCCCGATATGGATACTTATATTTGATTAAAGAAAAGTCTGAGTCTCTTGATAAGTTCAAGATTTTTCGGACTGAAGTAGAGAAACAGTTGGGAAAAGTTATTAAGATTGTCAGATCTGATCGTGGTGGTGAGTATTTTGGTAGGCACGGAGATGCTGGACAACTTAAAGGGCCGTTTGCCAAATACTTATAGGATTTTGGGATAATAGGTCAGTTTACTATACCCGGAAGTCCTGAACAAAATGGTGTAGCTGAAAGGCGGAATCGTACTCTTATGGACATGATGAGAAGTATGATTAGTAGGACACATTTACCTAATTTTCTGTGGGGAGAAGCTTTGAAAACAGCTCTTTATATTCTAAATCATGTCCCTACTAAAGCGGTTCCATTGACTCCTTTTGACTTGTGGACTGGACGTAAACCTAGCTTGAATCATCTTAGGGTTTTGGGATGTCCAGCAGAAGTGAAGTTATATAATCCAACATTGAGTAAGCTGGATTCCAAAACTACTCGGTGTTACTTCGTGTCTTACCCAGATTATTCAAAGGGGTATCGGTTTTATAACCCTAATGGAGGTACAAGAATTGTGGAATCTCAGACTGTAAAATTTCTGGAATTTGATGTAGCTAAAAAGGGTAGCTGCTCACAAGCTATCGAAGATGATAGTATGGTGGGGATTACTGGATCCCTATCTCATCTTGTGCAGACAATTATGGAGCCTCTTCCGCCACAAACTGAGCCTGTTGTGGCCCATGATCCTGTTGTTGAGACTGTTCCTGAAGAAATTCCACAAGTTCCTCAGATTCAAAATGAGGATGAATTAGCTCCACTTAGAAGATCAACTAGAGAAAGACGTTCAGCTATACCACCAGATTATCTAGTCTACCTGGGAGAGCATGATTATGACATAGGCTGGGTTGTTGATCCCGTGACTTATACTGAAGCCATCTCATGTCCTAAATCAGATTTGTGGTTAGATGCGATGAAAGATGAGATGCAATCTATGAAACATAATGGTGTTTGGGAGCTTGTTGAATTGCCTGAAAGTTGTAAACCTATTGGCTGCAAATGGGTATTCAAGACTAAAAGGGATTCCAAAGGAAAGATTGAAAAGTTTAAAGCTAGACTGGTAGCTAAGGGTTTTACTCAAAGAGAAGGAATAGATTATGAAGCAACATTTTCTCCAATTTCTTCTAAAGATTCCTTTAGAGTGATCTTAGCATTAGTAGCTTATTACGATATGGAGTTACACCAGATGGATGTTAAGACTGCTTTTCTAAATGGAGACCTTGATGAGGAGGTTTATATGGTGCAGCCTGAAGGTTTTGTAGCCAATGACTTAGGTCAGTTTGTTTGTAGATTGAAAAAGTCTATTTATGGCCTTAAGCAAGCTTCTAGACAGTGGTATTTCAAGTTTCATAGTGTTGTTACTTCATTTGGATTTATTGAGAACAAAGTAGATCAGTGCATATACACCAAGGTCAGTGGGAGGAAATATATTTTTCTCATACTTTATGTAGATGATATCTTGCTTGCTAGTAGTGACATTGGTTTACTACATGAGACAAAGCGGGTGTTATCGAAAATTTTTGACATGAAAGACCTTGGTGAGGCGTCTTTTGTTCTTGGCATTGAGATCCATAGGGATCGCTCACGCCGTTCATTGGGTTTATCTCAGAGGGCGTATATTGATCGCATTTTAGAAAGATTCAATATGCAAGATTGCAAACCAGAATTGCTCCCGTTGTTAAGGGTGATAAATTGAGTCTTTCACAATGCCCTAATTCAGATTTTGAGAAAGCTCAAATGAAGGATGTACCTTATGCTAGTGCTTGGAAGCATCATGTATGCTCAAGTTTGCACTAGGCCAGATATTGCTTTTGCAACAGGGCTTCTAGACAGATATCAGTCAAATCCAGGACACGATCACTGGGTTGCTGCCAAGAAGGTTTTAAGGTACTTAAAGAGAACAAAAGATTATATGTTGATGTATAGACATGTTCCAGACTTGTAACTAGCAGGCTATTCAGATGCAGATTTTGCTGGTTGTCAAGATGATAAGAAATCAACGACATGATACATATTTATGTTGGCAGGAGGTGCAGTATCATGGAAGAGCGAAAAACAGAAATCCATATCTTCTTCTACCATGCAAGCGGAGTTTGTAGCATGTTTTTCAACTGCTACTCAAGCTATTTGGCTCCGAAACCTCATTAGGGAGTTATCAGTTTTTGATTTTGTGGATAGACCCATACAGTTATATTGTGACAATAACTCTGCAATGTTGTTTATTAATAACAATAGAAGTCTCAAGGGGTCTAAACACATGGAGGTCAAGTTTTTGACTATAAAGGAATCGGTGTAGAATGGTGACGTTGCAGTAGATTATATTCATACGGATGATATGGTTGCAGACCCACTAACTAAAGGCCTACGCCCGTGTGTTTTTGATCGACATGTCATTAGTATGGGCCTAGGAGCGTCTTGGGATGCTGTTATTTAGTGGGAGCTGTGTTTTATTCTTCTTTGAATAAATTTTACATCTGTTTTGTTACAATTTAGTAACAGTTTGATACATATATGTCAACTTTTGCATTCAATAAAATGTTTTTGAATGGATTGTTATTATGTTGATATATATTGTTAAAAGTCTCGTGGTATTGTTTAAACCTTGAGTGAAGGCTAGGGGCATCCGGGCATTCGGTTATTAGCCTTGTGCATATGTCTTGTGATACATAAAGAAATGTTAACCATAAGGACAAGACATATGTGGGTTCATTGGAACCATAAAGCATTCTCTAGTGACACAAGTTTTTGTGACGCCTAAAGTTAAGAGAATGGTGACTGACAAATGAGATCTCTCTATGAGAGATGTTATCCATTTGCCACACTACCATATTAAATCCATATCAATAAAGTTGAGACTATTCGTGACCATGGAAGGCTCTGTGTGTATACATGCAGTTATCGCCATGATTCGGTGTTTAAGACTTTATGGGATAGGATTGACTATTAAGAATTATCTCTGGACCAATGTGCGCACATAGATTTACGATTTCAATTAATATAGTCCAAGTGGGAGAATGTAAGAGTTTTTCTAATTGTGGACTACATTAATTGATATTGTAATTTACCGTTTAATGTTTACCGTTTTACGGGGTTTGGTCTAAGGTGAGATAGAAGGTTTCTTAATTAGTCTAATATGGGCTGGCTAGTGTGGGCCGAGTTGAGCCTGGCCCGTAATGAGATGGACTGGCTGGAAACTCTATAAATAGTGCTCAAGTCTCTCCTCTAACCCTAATTCTCACCTGTATCCTCACCTAAGGGGCATTTACCTAACGCTACACGTGAGGGGGCCGCCTCATTGAGCCAGTGATACGGAGGGCAATAGAGGAGAAGGACTTGCGCGTGGAACATTATGTTTCTGCTTCCGCTTCAAGAATAATGGATCCCAAAACAGGTGCGTCAATTCTTTCTACTCAACCATGCGTGTGCTTGTTCTAGTTATGGAGATCTTGGGTTACGCAATTTGCGTCTTACACTTAGCCCATTCTGCTTCATTCCTCTCCCTCCCCGACGCGAGGATCATCATCAACATGTCATAGAAGAGCTGGGTTTCGACCATCTCTTTGTCGCTCTTCGTGCTGTCCATCACCATGTCAATTATAATTACCTTCTTCTTCTTGCCCTCGCCTTTGCCTAAGGCCTCCCTGCATCGCTTCAGTACCTTCACAGCGTCTTCATCGCTCCAATCATGGAGTATCCACTGCATATAACTTAAATCATCTATTAGTCTGTCATTTTGTCCATATATTGTTCACATGTGATTTTGTAGATTTCCTATGCATGTTAGGAGGGCTTGTTTTGCAAAACGTAAAATAATCCTCAACATGAAGAATCAATTTTGACGCTTTTGACAAGTTATCCACCCGCAAATTTTTTAGTACATACAGTTCCTAAGACTAGGGATAGGGATCCTTTCAATTTAGGGAGAATAAGTCACATGTTAAACTCATTTCTTGAAAGGAGAACAAATCAACATATTAAATTTCAAATAACTAAAAAAATCTTCTCTTTTTTTCCTTGTGTTCTAAACCTTTCCAAAATTGAAATGTAAATTTGGTCCTTGAATATAGACCGAGTCCTATCCATACGAAAATACAAATTACTTGTTCCGTTGACTTGGTAAGAGTATTTATGCTGTTGTTTGCTTTCCTTTCATCAACTTTATCCAATAGGGAAGTTTATGTTCAAAAACAAGTTAGACGACGATCCATATGTGTCGCACTCTTATCTTCAATAGAACTGCATCAGCAGGTGGTATGGCCTCAAACATGTCCCCAGGAACACAACTCACGTTCTCGCTAACTTCTACATTAGACACCACATCCGGAAGGTCAAATATTGTGCATTCCATATGCGGAAAGGCTCTTTCGATAGCCTTGGCCATCGTTCCGGTTCCTCCTCCTACATCGATTAACGAGGTTATTCCCTCGAACACCCCTTTGTGCTCGTCAACCACCATGCTGGCCACCAACCGAGCAACGCTAGCCATGCCATCATTGAACAAGCGATTAAACCCCGGCTCTTGACCAGCATACCTCCAAAACGACATCCCTTGCATAATTTCGAACGGTGTCAGGTCGACAGGGTTGTGGAACCATGCACTCAAGCCATGCCATGGGTTCATCAAAATAGGGTCAAGCATGGACAGTGCGAATGGCGTGACGCTGGAGGGATTGTCCGTAAGGAGGAGCTCGGACACGTGGTTGAGTACGTAGGCGTCTCGACCGTCCAGCGCAAGCTTCTATGAGGCGGTCGACGCACTGGGCTCTTGAGGGGTGAATTTGAAGCGCAGAGACTAAGGTATGGAGGGTCATGGGTTGGCCATGGCGGTAAATGGTGTCGGGAATGCCTAACTGAATGGCACATTTCAAGCACATGGAATTGATGAAGTTGAAGATGTGGTTCCATATGTGAGCTTGAGCCTGTAGCTGCTCGCTTCCCTTCTCTCCATTTACCATATCCATGGTACCAAGTTAGTATCTCTCTCCTCTAAAGTGCAATTTCTCGCTCATGAACTCCTAGAATATAAGAATGGTGCATACTTATAATGGTATGGGAAGTGGGTATGGAGCATCATATTCAGTATACCTTATGTTGGCCAAATAATTGTGACGTGTTCACATGATACGCATTGACATAGGCAGCCCCATAACTTTAAAATAGCTTATGTGTGTTGGATTTTCCCTTGCTCTTGTACCTTATCTACTCACACATTTCTTGTGGTCGAGAAGATTATATTTATCAAAGGGAAATGTCATGTTTACCTCTAATGGCCAAACGTACGAAAACATAGCAGTCATTCGGAAAGGGGGATCAAGGAGATCGGTATTAAAAGTTCCAGAGTTAGATCCAACAGAAGAAAAAGGAATATATCCCAAAAAAAAAAAAAAAACCTCATTTTCCATGCCAAAACAACTTTGATTCGTCTATTTCTAGACTTACCTAGTTTAAACCTTAAGTTGGTGTTACAGCCTAAGCTGCCCCCAATGTCAATAGTCTTTGTTGTCAAAACTGTTATTCTTTTCTCGAAGTATCCCTCTCGCAGGTACCCAATTATTCACCTACCCATGGCCATAAATGCAAAAGGAAGAACCCTGCCACCAACTTCATCCATTGGGGACGCCATAGCTCCTGCCGCCCGCCTTTTCAACGGCCACTTTGCTGCTAGTCATCTACAACCGCTGCTAGTTATCTGAGGATAGAGGAGATGACAGGTGATGGTGGCGATGGCGTTGTTGCCGAGGGTGGTCCAAGCCGATAGGAGTAGTGGCCGCTTGATAGAGAAAAAGTTAGGGTTTTTCGAGTGGTAGGCTTTGAATGGAAATAGCATTTGATGACCCAGGCAACAAGATTCGTATTGAGCCATTTTGCTCCTAGGGTTTTGTCCTTAGATATAAGGTTGATGTGGGGTTTTACCCTAATAAAGGATGCAGAATGCTAACGAGGTTAAAAGTCACCAGGGAACTTGATATTTCTTTTCTAAGTTAATATCATGAAAAATTTTAAATCGGTATACCTTTAACAAAGTTATCTCAAGTGAAATCTTTGACCATAAAAAAAAAAAAAAAAAAATCTTAGGATGGTATATTCGCGACAAATTTACCCTCCGTTAGTTTCCGTTAAATTTGATTAATATCATAAAAAATACAAATTGGTATATATGTGACAAATTGAGAATAAAACTTCAAATTAATACACCCATCTATTGCCAAGTATTATCCAACTTGATAGTTTGATAATAAAATTTAACGGAAACTAAGGGAGGGTAAATTTATTACAAGTTTATCAATTTTAGGTTTTTGGTGGTTATAAAAATTAATTATGGATAAATTTGTCACTGGCATTATTAATTTGGGGTTTTTCGTGCTATTAAACCTTGTTTTTAAAATCATAAAAAGATCATGGACCCTAAAAGGAGATACAGTGATTGCTTTAATAAATTTATTTTCTACTACCTTTCCTATTGTGATATTTGTCAACAATTAATTTATAGGGTATGTATATGATAAACATATTCTTGAAATTAAAGAAAAAAAGTTAATTTTTTTCCACATGAATTTTTCAATGATGCTTATATCTTGTCGCGACCTCTTTTTTTTTGGCGCCCGCAATCGGGTACGAGCGCCTAAGGAGGCTAATGGCTCGGCTGAAATTAGTTATGCCCGGACTCTCCCAAGTCCACCAATTCGCAACTTAATGGTTCAAGTTTTTAACCTGTAAGTTAACTTTTAAAACAGAGTTGTCACTAATCAATTTGGGTGGGTCGATTAGAAACTCAAGCGAAATATCGGGAGAAATACTTGTTCCTGCGCAACAAGAGAAATTAGGATTTGGGACTTGATTATATTAGTTAATCACTAATACCCTTTCGGTACCTATCTTGTTTAAACCCTAAGGCTTTTTGGATTTTTGAGGGATTTTCCATGCATTTGTGGAGGAAAAATATTTTTTTGGGTCTTTTTCTCATTTTTTTTGACATAAAAAGCATTTTTGGATTTTTGATCTTTTTCCGAAAATATAAATCATTTTTTTGGCTTTTTCTGAATTTTTTGGCTTTTTTGGGAAAATATGGACATTTTTGATTTTTTTGAATTTTTGGAAAATAAATTATTTTTTTGATTTTTTTAATTTTTATTAAAATAATATTTTATATTAATATATTAATATATTTAAAAAAACGACCCGAGTCGAGTTCCCGGGTTGGGACTGACCCGGGTCGGCGACCCGACCGCGGACTGGTTAAACAGGTTCAATCGGGTACTGGCTAGGCCATCCATCTGATCCACGCCTTTATCTTTATAGTCAAGACCGCTCAAGAGAGAAAAAGAAAGAGAAAAAGAAAAGAAAAAGGACCGCTCAAGAAAGGTCAAAACCGGCCTCATCGAGTAAACCGTTTCGGTAAGTACCGAATCAAACTCGTGCATTTTCAGTCATTGTTGAGCTCTGTGAAAAACAAAGTTGCTTTTTAGAGACATGGTTGGAACCTCTAACCAATGGACACCAGCCATTCGCTTTACCATAAGACCTGGGTAGAGCTTTCGCTTTTAAAATGGCAAGCGGTTAATTTGTGCACAATTTCTTCACCTTTCCACAAAAAAAAAAAAAAAAAAAAAAAAAGGTTTCGAATCGGCGCTGGTGAGATTCGACTTCATGACCTCTAAAATAACTGGATGTGACTACCAATTCTACATGGGCGTATGATATTTTTTAAGCCTGGTGAGTTGTCCTTGTCCATCCAATTTTCATGGTAGAATTGGTTCCAATTTTCAAGTGCATTAGCATTAGGTAGATATTAGTCAAGTCTAAGACATGATCATTGAATTGCTGCCAATAAGGTTTTGAGATATTGAAAAGGACAATAAAACTATATGTTGAAAAACATGTTCAGGATCTAGAGTTAGTAGGGTATTCAAATGCATATTTTACTAGTTATAAGGATGATAAAAAGTTGACAATGAAATATATCTTTATATTAGCAAAATGTTTAGTATTATGACAAAGTGATAAACACAACCTTATGTTATCCTCTACCGTATAAAACGGAGCCTGTAACATATTTTTCAGCTGTTACTCAAGATATTTGACTTCATAACCTCATTAAGAAGTTGACCATATTTGATATTATAAATAGACCCAAATGGTTGTATCGAGATAATAACTTTTTAGTGTTGTTTATGAACAACAATAAAGGTCTCGAGGGGTCTAGATATGTGGCGGTTAAGTTTTTGGCGATAAAGGAATGATATAGAATGGTGACGTTACAATAAAGTATATTTCCACAGATAATATAGTTGTAGACTCGCTAACTAAAGACTTTCACTCTTGTGTATTTAAATGACAAGTCATGAACATGGGCCGAAAAATATCATTGGATGCTATTGTTTAGTGAGAGCTATTTTGATTTTACTCTAATAAAGCTTATATATATTACACATTCAATAAGATGTTCATGAATGTGTGATCACCATATTGAGTTGATTATATATAATGGAAATCTCAAAGTATTTGTAAGCCTTGAGTGAAGGTTGGGGGTATTCGGTTATCAGCCTTGAGCATATGTCTTAATTACATATAAAGAAAGGTCAATCATAAAGATAAAACATATGTGGATTCATTGAACCATAAGGATATGCTCTAGTGGCATATTCGGTTTTCTATGACACTTAAGGTAAGGGAATAGTATTCGACAAATGAGATAACACATAAAGTATTACTCTTTATGAAGTGTTATCCGTTTGCCACACAACCATATTGAATATGGATTAGTAAATTGAAAGCACATATGACCATGGAAGGCTCTGTGTGAGTATATGTAATTACCATCATGGTTCGGTGTTTGAGATTTTATGGAATATGATTGACTATTAAGAATTGTCACTAGACTAATATAACTGTGCGCACATACAGTACAATCTCAATTAATATAGCCAAAGTGGGAGAATATATGTGTTTTCCTGATGGGAGTTACATTAATTGAGATTGTAATTTACCATTTTACGGGATTGATCTAATAAGGTAAGACATAACGTTTTCTTAATAGTCGAATATGGGTTTGACTTATGTGGGCTGAGTTGGGCCCGACTCATGATGAGAGAGCCTGTCCAAAACTTTATAAATAGTGTTAAGGTCCCTTTTCTAGCCCTCATTCTTCTATGAACTTTCTCTCACCTCACATAAGACAAACTATAAATGATAGTCTCATTGAGCCAGGAACTGAGGGTCATAAAGAAGAATCTAAATGTCAGCTCATCCTCTAAGCATCGGATCATTGTCATTCCATATAAAGAATGATGGATCAGGTATACAAATCTTTGTATTCTTCTTCAACTTGTTCAAGTTTCTAGCCATGTTGGTCCTAGGATGCCCCTTCAACGGCCAACATATATATGTCCAATCCCGAAAATCGAAGTGCATGAGTTCACATGCAAAATTAGGAACTGGACTGATATTCACCGGGTTCAAGTGATAATCTATCACCCGTTTAGTACTTATCGGACCAAAGGCTCTCCGATTGATTATAGAGGAATGCTCGGGCCTTTCGACCATCTTAAAAATAGGCTTTAGCTATCTATTGTCCTTGTTAGGCTAATCTTCATGTCGATTGAATTGCAAAAGCCCATAGATTAGGGTCCCTCCGTCCTAATTGGCTTTTCAAACTCCTCGACCCCTTTAGAATTCACTTAATTTAGATGCTAAATCGATGTTGTTCTCCTATTCCACCAGTTCAATGAAAATTAGTTTGTTTCGAACAAAAAACAAATTGCGAATGCTTCTATTGCAATCAAATATATGGAATCTGCCTCGAATCAAAGGTTAAGGGACTATGACAATCCTTTCAAATGTTCTCGGGCTCCCTTTGCAGATATAGTGCAATATGTTACTAACATGCTGTGGAATGGGCGGTTATGGTCGTCATCGTCGTCGTCGTCATTATATTGCATGTATTTGCAGCATAAATGTATGTGAAATGGTCTAATTTTGATAATTCAAACTTCTAGCTATGTTGTCTAGCGATTGCGTGGGTAAAGCAAATTGCTCTAGATATTAAAATTAGCTTGTTAAATTGATTTAAGGAGTTGCTGTGGTAGATTTGATTGGACGCTTGAATGTAAAACGTGTGTATCGGTTTACTACAAATTATCATCTAGATCCATATTATGAACCGGTCTTGCCTCTAACATTGCGAACATTCCTTACAAATTGTTTGGTAAGTCCACACATTTCAAGAGTTATGTCTAATAAAGTTTGGAATTGCCACACCGGAATTACACATTTGTATATTTGTACTAAAATCAATTAACGATAAGATGTGAAAGTCTGAGGTTCGAAGCTAGAAAAGGATCACACTCCAATCGATTCAAACGACATCCACTTGCTTCAACTGCTGAATATGATTATGTGAATGGGTGATTTAATCACGCCGCTCTCGCATGCTCTTACATCGCTAAACCCTTTCTGAAATATGTATTTTTATGTGTGTGGCTTTCTCTAGCCTTGTTTACTATTGATCTTTGACTTACGGCAAGCTATAAGAACTAGAGCATGAATTGGCAAATATTGACAATCGATCATCAAGGGTAGACCTCAATAAGAGATCGCAAGCCAAGTACAGGGGTGATCTTGTAGTCCCCAAAGCCAGCAGTGACGAAGAGCTTAGCCCATTCTACTTCATTCCTCTCCCTTCCCGACACGAGGGTCATCATCAACATGTCATAGAAGAGCTGGGTTTCGACCGTCTCTTTGTCGCTCTGCATGTTGTCCATCACCATGTCAATTATAATTACCTTCTGTTTCTTGCCCTTGCCCTTGCCTAAGGCCTCCTTGCATCGCTTCAGTATCTTCACCGCGTCTTCATCGCTCCAATCATGGAGTATCCACTGCATATAAATTAAAATAATCCATCAGTCTGTCATTTTGTCCATATATTGTTCACATTTGATTTCGTAGATTTCCTATGTAGGTTGAATGTTAGGATGGCTTGTGTTTGCAACAGGTAAACTAATCCTTTACATGAAAAATGTGGGGCTATTCTCGATAAGATTAGACTGAAGGAGAAGTAGCTGAATCTTAATTTTTTGATTAACTCGTACCTTCAATATTATTGCATCTGCAGGTGGTATGGACTCAAACATGTCCCCAGGAACACATCTCACGTTCTCGCTAACTTCTAAATCGGCCACCACATGCGGAAGATCAAATATTGTGCATTCCATATGCGGAAAGGAGTTCGCGATCGCCTTGGCCGTTGTCCCAGTTCCTCCGCCTACATCGACCAACGAGGTTATTCCCTCGAACACCCCTTTGTGCTCGTTAACCACCATGCTAGCCACCAATCGAGCATCGCTAGCCATGCCATCGTTGAATAAGCGATTAAGCCCCTGTTCTTGACCAGCATACCTCCAAAACGACATCCCTTGCACCATTTCGAATGGCGTTGGGTTGACGCGGTTGTGGAACCACGCGCTCAAGCCATGCCACGGGTTTATCAGAGTAGGGTCGAGCATGGACAGTGCGAACGGCGCAACATTGGAGGGATTGTCTGTAAGGAGGAGCTTGGACACGCGATTGAGTACGTAGGCGCCTCGACCGTCCAGCGCGAGCTTCTTCTGTTCGAAGAATCCGGAGTGGACGAGGATGCGCATGAGGCGGTCGACGCAGTGAGCTCTGGAGGGGTGAATTTGAAGTGCAGAGACTAAGGCATCGAGGGTCATAGGTTGGCCATGGTGGTGGATGGTGTCGGGAATGCCTAACTGAATGGCACATTTCAAGCACATGGAATTGATGAAATTGAAGATGTGGTTCCATATGTGAGCTTGAGCCAGTAGCTGCTGGCTTCCCATCTCTCCATTCACCATATCCATGGTGCTAAGTTATAATCTCTCAACTCTATAGTGCAATTTCTTGCTTATGAACTTCGAGATATAAGAACGGTGCATATTTATAATGGTTTGGAAAGTGGGTATGAAGCATCCTATTCGGCATACCTTACGTCGGCCAAATAATCGTGGCGTGCTCACATGATACATGTTGATATAGACGGTCCCCATAACATTAAAATAGCTTGGGTTCATTTGATTTTCCCTCGCTTTTATACCTTGTATAATTAATCATTTCGTGGTCGAGAGAGTTATATTTATCAAAGGGAAATGTCATGTTTACCTCTAATGGCCAAACCTACGAAAACATTGCAGTCATTTGGAAGGGAGATTTAGGATGTTGAATTATTAAATCGAGAAAGAAACTAAACTGAGATCTGGCCCATCTAATCCTAGACTCACCCAGGATGGTGGGTCCATGAACCGATCATGAATACTTTGGTCATATATTTGCCTCATTTCAAATTTCTCGTTTTCTTTTTATTGTATATTTTTGAGTATTTTGGTTGTGAGTACACTATAAAAGTTGAACTCCCTCAAAATTGTAGAGACTAATGGTGTGCAATCGGACCAGCCCATCCGGAAAACAGGGTCAAGAACCAGTTCTTGTTGAAACCGGTCCGGGAACCGGTTCTCAAAATTTGGAACCGGTTTAAACCGGTCTGGGAATCGGGTCCGATTGATTACCCACCCAAGAATCAGTTCCCAGACCAGCTTTGGAACCGATTCCCAGACCGGTTTTGGAACCAGTTCCCGGATCGATTTTGTAAGTATAGGTCCACAACCATATTTTTTCCCCTTATTTCTGTTCTTACTCCCACAATCACACGACGTTTTTCATCTTGGCTCTCTCAAACACGCCTCGCATTCCTCCTTTGTTGTTCCTCTTCCTCACTTGCTTCCCTCCCTCATCGGCTCCCTCTCCCACCATTTGACGGACGAACGGTGTTCATCGCCGCCAAATTCTTGTGTATCATGTGGATTGGCTCGCCTTATTTCTCTTTTGTAGTAGGATTTATGCTTGCATAAATGAGTAGCTTTATGTAGTAGTTGTGGGAATAATACTAATATTAGACTTATGTTTGTTGCTAATTCTTTGTCTTATTCATTTATTATAGTTAGCCTTGTGGATCTTTAATTTTTCGTTTAGTCAAAAAGTTCATATATTTATTTATTACAAGTGCTTAATATTTCGATACAAATTATGAGGATTACGTTATTTTCTTGCATATTAATATAAAATTCGAAGTCGTATAGGATAACAATAGATTGCAAAACAAGTTCCAATGGAAACACGGTTGACCCTGGAATCGGACTAGAAAAACAAGGTAGGCTGAATACAAGGTTCAATATAAACAAGGTTGGGTATAGGTCAAGGTCTAGACCCTATCCACCCTAGACCTGATCACCCATAATAGAGACCAAATATTATTTTACCTTGATTTTATTTGTATCGAAGAATAGACCAAACAACTTTCCGCTTGCAAATCACTATTGTGTTAGCTAAAAATGAATGGTAACCATTTATTTACAAAATAATTGATAAAATAGTACCATAAAATGTAGGATCGCCTTTAGATAATGTCATCAATTTTTGTGAACTCTGAATTTGAGCTAATTGTTTTATCCTCAAAAAATTTTCAAATCATTCTTTTTGTACTTTTTTTTTGAATTTTTTTTAGTCAAGACCAAAAGTATTGATTGGAAGAATATAATACGAGAAACAAATTAGTGTATTGAAATTTATAAATTTTCTTTAATTACCGTTAATAGAACTCACTTCATTACGAACAATTTCATGTCTTGGTTATGCTCATGAATGAATAAGACGAAAGGTTATGTGGACTGATTCCTCGGTTCTATGGAGAAAGCAACAAAGAATCCTACGGACATAACCACGCTCGGATGCATCCTGGACATGAATGATAAATTTTGACTTTTCGGCGCCCACCTTTTTCTCATTCCTACTCTGTTCCTTTGTCATGCATTCGCGTATTCATATCACAAGCAGGTCCACCAGCTCACTTTCTGGGTTTTACTCGGGGGAGGGCAGGTGAGATGGAAATGAGACGGGAACCAACGAAATGCAATTCACCTTTGATTTTACGAAAAGAAAGGTACGAAAAAGCCAGAGCTTCATTGGACCGATTAAAGTATCTTTTGATTAAACTCGGTGTTTATCGATTGACCAATCATTCATTGCCGACAGCTGTGCGTGCTACCAACCTTTTCATAATTCCGATCATAACCTTATCCTTCATAAAAAAGATAAGCCTCGATTGCCAGAATACCTAGCTTAAAAGTTCGATTGGACGTTCATTAACAAAGGAATTCTATACAATCGGACAATTGAAACGTTTCAGTCCGTGACTCATGCCCGTTAGCAGAACTGCAGCAGGACCACGTGGGTATTGGTCGGTAGTCTTGTCTACTTTTGTGTAGAAATAGCAGGCAAGTCGAGTCATAGCCGACATTGCTGGATCCCGAATTCTTAATCAAAGCATCTGCGTAGGAGCTTAGTCATTAGCACTAGGTGCATGTGTTAATCCAGCATCGAAGGCCGACGAGAATCGGGGGAGATCACAGCAGGAGCACGTGAAACTTTTTTTTATTAGTTTTCTCTTATATTTTTCTTTCCAATAAATAGAATATGCAAGTCAAGTCGATGAATTATGATAAAAAAAAATTAGAAAGAGAGAATTGCTTACGAAAATCAATTATGATATAAGAACGATATGGGGTAAAATTGAATAAATTATATATATAAACCAAAAATGATATCTCGTAATCTAATATAACCTAGTTATGGTCAAGGTATATTTTCTCTATACATCAATACGTTAGACAATGAAAATACGAACCTCTTTAATTGTCAACTAGCTCGACAAAAAAATAAAAATTGTTGACTAGAAAAAAATTAAAAAAATTATACAATCTTTAGTTAAATTTGTATTTGCTTTACTTAATAGTAGAATGTATCAATAATAAAATATTCAATTAAACTTACAATCACTTAATCTAAAGAGTACTTTAGTTTCAACAACAAAAAGATCATATTCATATCTTGTACTTGCTTAATCAAAACTACAAAGTAAAATTGACAAAAGAAATTTAATATTCATATATCTTAATGGACTTTAATTAGATCTACCGCCGATGTAAGATATAACTCACTTGCATGCCATTGAATTAGTGTCACACTGGCAGTGGACGTATAAATAATCATACGTTAATTTCCAATAATTATTATTTTTTTTGATATGTTGTCTTATTTTAATACCTCCAAAAATCTTAAACTAATACACCAGTAACAAATTCACCATTCGTTAGCTTTCATTAAATTTTATAGTCAAATTATTAAGTTGGATGACATATGGTAGTTAATAGGTGTACCAAATTAGGATTTCACCCTCCATTTGCCACATGTATATTAGTTTGTATTTTTTTTTGTGATATTAATCAAATTTAACGGAAAGTAACGAATGGTAAAATTGTCATAAATTTACCGGTTTGAGATTTTTTATGATAAAAAAATTAGTTTGAAGTAAATTTTGTAAGTGTACTAGTTTAAGATTTTTTGTGACATTAATCCTATAGTTTATTTGTTTTTAAAACTAGAATTTATACTATTCCCTAGTTGCTAAATAGAGAATAAACTTTATAATTAGAACCGCTCATAATTGATTGGTTTAATCTCATTCTTTTGCTCACCCCTAATTACATTTCATTGTCTTGGAAAGCTATGCTATAAACAACTTGCTTTTATGTGTTATGAGATATAATGTGGTCCGGTAGTGTGAAATTATTGACAAAAGTTTCGTAAAACGCCTCATTTCGTGTCGTGTCGCCTAAGCTAAGAAGACTTGGAGGTTTGCCTAGAGTCAAGCCCCCGCAATATCCGCGTAACGCCGCATTATCCATGTGACGCACGTGCCCCTCCGTCAGCAACGCTGATGCAAAGAACTAGCTTTGTATAGTCCTTTTAGTTGTTGCCCCACATTTGATTTTCTTAGCTGTTGCCCCACATTTGATCGAAGTAGAGGCCAAACTCTTTCCTGTGCAAACGCACGCGTCTCAACGGTGCTGTCTATTGTCAAATGACTAGGACAGAAATCCAACATGGACCGTGTGATTGTGAGGCAATAATTAGGGCCCGCATAAAATCATTATGCTTATTTTATTTTATTTTATTTGAAAGAATAGGTTTGGAATAAAAAACCATTTGATAACGTAATTTTATTTTTCTATTTCTGAAATAAATTTTTAATTTAGAAATAGGTTTGGAACAAAAATTAGAAGTGAAAAATTTTACTTTTTTTGAAATAAATATAAGAAATAAAAACTTTTCTTATCACTCGTCCCGATTACTAGCCACCTACTCACCCACTTGCCCGCCAACCACTTCTTGCTGTCATTTTAGAGGGAAACATTTTGTATCGTTATCAAATGAATTTTTATTTTGGGAGTAGAATTTTTATGTTGTTGTTAAACGCATATTTTGGCACAAAAGCTCGTCCAAAGAATAAAAATAGAAAAATCAATTTGTAGTTAGAAATTGATTTTGAAACAGAACGGTTATCGTTTGTGCCCTTATTAGCTAGATAAATCCATTAAGTATATTATGCTTCTCATGAAGGACCCTGATAACCCACGGGGCCTCAAGGACTCTTATTTACTAATAATGAAAATTTCATTGTTTTTAATACACTGATCATGATCGTCTCGGGTTATGCATATCCACTGCTTTTTAGAAGTAAATTATCTCTTGATTAGTATATCTAACAAATGTGCAGATAGCCTTGTAAATACTTAATTAGACCCGAACCATTTTTTTTTTCCCTTAGGGTGAATTGAGAATGCAAAACCCAAAATTTGTTCACCTCTCTACTGACACTGTGTAATTGGCTGTTACTTCCGAAAGGGGTTGCATGGACCCTCCCTTAAATAAATTACCCTTCTTCTATGTTTCTTTTTCCACAAAAACGGTGGCATTGAAACCTCTTTGCTTCCAACGACAATAATTCCATGGACCGATCCGCGACCATCAGATCAGAAGGAGATCCAGTGGTCAGAAATTGAAGGAAAGAGGACCGTTGTAAGTGAAAAGCATCGTCCGGTTTCAACAGTGAAAGAGAGTAAACTTAGATACAATATCTAGTTTTCCACAATACATAACACAGAGTTGAAATGCTTGACAAAAAAAAAAAAAGAATCGGTTGTATCCTGATAACTTGAGATTGAGATTGAAACTTCAATCCTCTTTATAAAGAGTTGTCGCATAAGGGTCCCTACTATAAAATGCCTCGTATTGTTTTTGGAAAGCAGTATCTCCCGGGGTCTGTTCACGATACGGCTTCCTCACAGTTTGCAATAGAATATTTGTATATTCGTACTAAAGATGCATTGAGGATGAAATACATGTAAAGTGTAAAAGTTAGAGAACAAGAAACTACAAGAGGATGGATATATGCTACTCTCCAAAGGAAGTCGACTTTCATGAGCTAGGTTCTACTACTGAGAGATTATTTGGAACTTGTTAAACAGCCTTCCCAAGCATGCGTCAGAGATGCGAGACAAGATATTCAATTCTCAAGAGTGTCGATTGGACCTATTATGAGGACAATCAATGCAAAATTGTGAAGTTGCCCTTTGCTTAAAGAGGTGCTTACTTGTTTAGCAATAAAAGTTTTTTTTTTTTTTTTGTCAGTTCTATTCTTACTCTCAACTCACCCTCATATTTTTACCTTGCCCCTTTGCATGAAGTGAGAGTCGAAACCCACGTTTGAAGTTATTTCACCAATTTGATTCTAGCAAAAAATCTTTCACCAAATGCTGCGTTTTGATTTTATTATAGGAGATTTATATTCTATATTGAGCCTAGACAAAGAATGTCAAATGCAAAGGTAGATTTTATTCTCAACTTATATATACAACCAACAATTGATACTCAGATAACTCAAAGACTAACAGTTTTGAGCACAAATTGCATTAGAATATAATCAATGATATAACCTGGACACAAGTAACTATGTAGCCTATACTTTGAATTCAAATTATGTTAGAATTTAAATTCGACACAGCTTGCTTTAGATATAAAGCTGGAATCTAATCAATAGTAATACTCCTGAATAGGAAATACAACATTGGAATGTGAGACAATATTGGAATTCAATCAACCATACTGAATCGGATAAAGATGCACGCCATAATTTAATTAATGTCAAGTAAAGAACTACTTAAGAGGTATGAAGTGTTTGGTTCGATAGGACCAAGAAGAGAAAGTGTGGATCGGAGTCTTCAACTGCAATGCATTGAGGCGCAGCAGTTGACTAGACATCTAGGGGTAAAATACTGTTTTGGTGCGGGTCGCGAGAACAGAACCAAATCGAGGCAAACTCTAAATATTAGATATGACCTCCAAATAATAGGAGTCAAGGTCGGCCAGTGAGACAATGGTAGATAAGCTTCATCGTTGAGAGGGAAATAGCCTGGATCACCAGCTAAGGCCCCTAAATGACCACTTAGTGATAAAGGAGGTAGGGGTGTAGAGATAGCCAGGAGGAGGTTTGCCTAGAAGCAGCCACCCTTGAAAGAGTGCATAATAGCTCATTGATCAAGCGCTTTACACTGAAGATGAACGAGGCTAAGCAATCTACTAAAGCTGTGGGATGTAAAAATACATAGGTAGGGGACCGTTTCGCCTTAGAGGGAAGCACCTGCGAGAGCAGGGGTGGACGAAGCGGAAGCGAGAATGTTTGCTTGAGTAACGCAAACATTGGTGAGAATCCAATGCCCCAAAAACCTAAGGGTTCCCCCACAAGGTTCGTCCACAGAAGGTGAGTCAGGGCCTAAGATCAGCCTGAAAGGCGTAGTTGATGGACAATAGGTGAGGGTTCAAGACATCGCTGGTGTGGGAAATTGGAGGGTGGTTGCTGGCGGAGGAGAGGACGAGAGAGAGAGAGAGAGAGAGCTTCGGGAGGGAGAGATAAGCGAGAGGGAGATAAGAAAAATGACAGAGAAGAAGAAGAAAATGCAGAGGAGGAGGGGGCCATCCCCGGGGAAAAGAAGGGGAGAGGTCGAGATGGTGTGGCAAGTGGATTTTGGCATAGTTTGGCATAATGATATTTTTGACTAGTTCCCCAGTGTTCCCCATGTGTTCCCTTGAGTTTTTATGCCTTGGGTTGTTTCCTATCCACATGCGCTTCTTCATACCTAAAAAGTGAAAAGAATATAATAACCGCGTTAGTAGTGACGTCTAGGGGGCGTCACACCCGTGACCACCAAGCTTGTACACATGGCTTGACAAACGGCTTACTGACCCACTTCTGTTGTTCCAAATTGTTGATTAATTTGTATGATCATGGAGGAACCATTTTACTTATTCCTTTTATTCCAATAGATTTTTTTTTTTATTCTTTTAGTCTTGGGCTCAGTTACAATTGCATTGAAGAAAATTTTCAAAAATTTTATTTGATCTTTTGAATGAATTCTTCCTTGTTCGGTTTCTAAAAATGGAAATAATTAAAGTTTTTTTTTTTCTGTTGATAATGAATTTTTATCATATGCATCTACTTTTTCTTCAAATTTTTCCTGATCAGTAGTAAAAAGTATACCATGAATCTTATTATCCAACATGTTTCGATGTAATTTTTTATGGAAATTTTATTTAGGATTGGGGATGAAAAAAAAAATTGACCCTTCCACAATAGGTCGAAATTAAATGGCATTCCTTTTTTCTTTTTATTTATTATTTCTCGTTAAGAGCTGAAAGATGAAATGGAGTATACCCGGCATATATATTGTTTTACGCTCCGTAACTCTTCCTTAGCCAGGCTTCGTCAAAATAGCAGAGCAAGTAGCTTCTGATTCACTTGCTAATACCGAATCTCTCATTTCTTAAGGCTTACGAAAGAAAAAAGAGTAAGGGAACTAATTGAGTGAGCTATAAGTTCTTTAGGCTACCCATCTTACCCTAGCTCCACTTCAGGATTAAGCATACTAGGCTGAGAAAGCCTAGAGAATGAGGCTATGTCTTACTATCACCTAGAATAGGTTGAGAGAGAGTCTTTAGCTTGAGCTTGCATTTCTGGTAGAGGAAAGGCAACTATCAACCTAGCAAATAAGTTTTCAAATACTCAAAGACTCATCCAGAGAACATAATAAAAAACAATCATTTATAAGTAGAAATTGTTCTTGGAAATATCATAGTTATCAAACAAGTCAATAATATCCACAAAAAAAAAAAAACTTAATATCCAAACAATTAAAAAGCCTTAAAAAGTTTCAACCCCATTACAAAAATGTCTTGTCCTCCTCATTTTCTTTCCTCTCTTACCTTTTACAGATGCTTCCCCCACCTATTCGTAATTGAGTTGAATTGTCAAAAGTAAAAAGAGTTGTGGAAAAGCACGAAAGGTAAAGTCATGCACGTGTCTCCTTTGCAAAGATAATGCAATATGTTACTGACGTGCTAGGAATGGGCAGTTACTGTTGTTGTTGTTGTTGTTGTTGTTAAATTGCATGTATTTGCAACATAAATGTGAAATGCTCTAATTTTGATAATTCAAACTTCATAGCTATGTTGTCTAGTGATTGCGTGGATAAAGCAAAATGCTCTAGATACTAAAATTAGCTCATAAAATTGATTGAGGAGTTGATGTGGCAAATTCGATTGGATGCCTGAATGTGAAATGTGTGTATCCGTCTACAACTACAAATTATCATCTAGGTCAATAGTATAAAGGGAAAATGAGATAAACAATCTTGAACTTCGACTTAATGTACAATTTAGTTAATGAACTTTGAATTTGTTCAATATGATCCCTGAATTCTAGTCCAATGTGCAATGTGGTCCATTAATTTTTAATTTATTTAATGTAATCTTTGAACTTTTGATACTTGTTCAATAAACCAGTCTTGCCTCTAACATTATGAACATTCCTAACAAATTGTTTTGTAAGTGCACACACTTTGAGACTTATGGCTAACACATTAGAATTACACATTTGTATCTCCATACTAAAATCAATTAACAACAAGATGAAAAAGTTAGAGGCTTGAAGCTAGACAAGGATCACATGCAATCAATTTAAATGACACCTAAGTGCTTCAATTGCTAAGAATGATTATTTCAATGAACGTTTTAATCACACCTTTTGCACATGCTCATACATAGATGTCGCATCGCGACTCAACCCTTGGGGGAAGGTTGGGTTTAAAGGTACTTAACCATGAGAGTTTCCTCATGGTTCGCGTTTCAAAAGACATCATCACCTCACCTTTTGGATCAAACCTCTTTTGAGTTCCCTCTTACACAATCGCGAGTTCTCCCAAACTTATACCCCGCGTGACAATGGAGTGTCGCAATCCATACCCACATGGGCGACACATCTTGAGAAATGAGATTAAGTGTAGATATCGAATTTAAGGGTATCTTTACCCCTCTTGATAGTATGCTTCATCCATAAGGATAGCATCACTTTATCCTTTGGGGTACTGCCACATCGAGTATGCTAAATCATGGTAAGTCTTATCAAGACCCATACCCCTCATGACGGTTCATTTATATAGTCTAGTTGTTTAAAACGACTTATAAATAAGACAAGAGTCGCCATCAGCTTCATTTTTGGGGGTCGGCTAAAAAACCTAATAAAGGGTTGGAAGTTGTCCTTCGATTTCTATGCAATCACATATCTATGTTCGAGAACTTGGGTTACGCTAATATTTCTATTAGCACCATTTTAGTACCTAACAGTATGTCGTGTTACCTAAAGTGATCATACATGACTTTGTCGTGACTTTCTCGAGGGTGAATTACTCAAAGAAGGCTAATGAATTACTAAGTCCGAAGACTTGGCACGGACCCTCCCAAGCCCTACCGATCGCAACTTGATATCAAGAAATTAATCCATTTAAACATGCAATTATATTCAATTTGGAGCCGCCACTAACCAATTAGGGTTGGTTAGAAACTCAAATAAAGTATGGGAGAATACTTTATTTTTATGAACCAGAGATTCAATAGGTCCGGGGACATGGTTATGCTAGACTAATCTAACGCCCTTTCGGTACCTTTTCATTTTAATTTCAAAAATATTTTGCACGTAGTCTTGACTAATTTTAACTTAAGCTACTAACATGCAAAGGATGGTCATGCGGGTGCACAATCAATAAAATAACAATCAATAAACCAAAGTAATAGATTGAAAGTAATTATTAACTACAACCTTATTAAGGTCTACTCTCTAAAAAAAACTTACAAAAATGCTAATAAAAATGTATGCCCTAAACATGATTTCTAAATGACATGACACCTAATTTTTCTTTTTCTTTAAAAATGTTAATTATATGCAATCTTAATTTAAATTTGATATGCATGAGTTTTACTTTAATGACATGTGAGATGCAATTCATATGACATGATTTGAATCATTACAATATGTGTGCAACCTAATTTACATAATCCTAAATATGCATGTGTTACATGATATGGGATGGATGACATGGTAATTCTATATGCATGTTCTTTTTATGATTTTTTAATGATTCTTTTTTTTAAATACATATATGCAACCAACACTAAACAACGATGACATAAAATAGAATTAATTATGAACTAACCTATTAACTAACCAAGTAAATGACCTTTGTGTTTTCTTTTTTTTCAAACAACATAATGATATAATGCTAATCTTTGGTTCTTTTTTTGATTAAAAAAAACCTACACGATGGGAATATTAAAACATTAACCTATGACCCACTAACTAAAGCACAACATGTAATGTGCCCATTTTGAAATCTATATGACCTAAATAACCTTTTTTTTGTTCCTTTTTAGTTTTGGTTTTATTAAAGGAAAATCATCCTAATTCTATATGAATCTTAAAAAATTAAAATGCATTGCTTTAAACATGAAATGTGTATGGGCCTAAATACCTAAATCCTAGATATGACATATGATGTGATGAGCGAATAACAATAACGCACCAAAATATATGTCCTATTGAAAATCCACCAATGTAAATCAAAGACATATTATCTTAATGTGAATCAATTAAACAAAGCAATCCACAAATTTGTCATAAAAAGTTGAAATAATTAAAAATCTAACCCGTCGTCTCGCAGTTCAATATTTTTTATTATTATGGTTTAATATGACAAATTTCCTAATCGGATAACAATTATATATGACAAATCAAGTTAGGACCACAAACTAAGAGTCTGAATACTCGAACTAAATTTAGCCTACAATTTTTACCTATTCTAGGGTACGGCTTTCTCAAGGGGTGGTGCCAACACAGTGGTGGTCTGCGATGGTGGTTCGATGATGGGTTGCCGTTCAAAACAGGGGCTATCCATCGGAGCTTCGGCGAGGTTCGGGTAGTAACCGAACCTACAACAAAACAGAGGAGGCAGCAGGTGGCTTTGTTCAAGCGTGCAGCAGTGAGCAGAGGAGCAGCAATGTTGGGGGGTTGGCACGGTGAGATGTTACAACTGGTTCGGTTGAGGACGTGGTGCAGGCATGGCAGAGGTGGCGTGGAGGCTCAAGCAGCGGTGATCGACGCGGGGGTTGATCAACAGCGACGGCGAAGCGGTGGTAGCACAGCTAGCAAGTGTTGCGTGTGTCGTTTGTGGCCTCGAGCTGCAGGACAACGGGCTGCTGTGGGTGTCGAGTGTTGGTTGTCGTAGGGTAGTGGCGTCGGGCGCCGGTGGCTATAACGAGGAGACGGAGATAGAGATGCTGGTGAGGGTCGCAGGTTGTTAGGTGTGTTGGAGAAATCTTTCCAGAGTCTTTTGAAGCTGACAAAACGTTTCTATCAGTCTAAGTCTGGATATTTGGAGACCGAAGATTAAAGACTCAAGACTCAAGACTCAAGACTATTCTCACTGACAGTCTTTCTATTCCAGTAGTAAAGGAAATCCAGAGCCGAAGCTTATGGTTGAGGATTCGATCCTATCCTCTGGAAAAGATCCCTTGGTTGGATAAACATCTCGGATTCTTTGTTTGGTCTTATCTAGATCGATTGAAGATCCGATGGTCGTCGAAGTATTCTTGGAAATGTTCTATTCTTGGAAACCAAGATCCCGATTGTATGGGCGAACAGATTGATGGGCTATCGCCATGTTCCTTAAATAGCTCGAATGATCTTCGTGATTGATTCCGTCCAACGGGTAGATTGGAGGAATTCCTTTGGTAAGTGCCAACGGCTATGATGGCATAAAGGAGTATAAAAGGAAGACATTCAAGTTGTTTTGAAGAGTGTGATCGATAGAAAAATTCCGAGTCCGAAAATCCTTGATTATTAGTCGATACTATTTGAGCGAAATTGTATACACAGAGAGTGTTCATTTTCTAGTGACACCTTGAGAGTGTGGAAGATCGTCTACACCAAGAAGTCAAGGAAGATCATCACTGTAACATCTCTTTGTTCATAGTGGAATCCAGCCAATTGGCATCGGTGCGTAAGAGTGGACGTAGGCTTGAAACAAGCCGAACCACTATAAACCGCGTGTCTAATTCTCTCTTTCCCTTACTCAGTCTTACGATTATTTTTTTTAATTACTGCAAATCGTTTATCTATCCAAGCAGTGTGTAATTATCAAAAGAAAAATCTTTTATACCTATTCACCCCCTCTAGGTAATCGTACTAGCTATATCAATTGGTATCAGAGTCTGTGTTCTTACTCTATTTGAAGTGTTTTACTTGAGTAAAAAATCCATGGCTAGTATGCTAGCATCGGGGCTGGTGGAAGGTCAAAGCAATACCGAGACCACCCTACTTCGATGGAAAGGATTACAACATCCGGAAGAACAAGATGAAAGCTTTCCTACGATCTAAGGATCCTCCGGAATGGGATGTTGTGGAGAGAGGAATCACTCCTACTTTGTTGCATCGTATCCGAAAGAGGGAAAGAAACCTGTTGAGACCGGCGGAATGTCTCAAGATGAGATAAACAAGAGACAAGCACTCGATGCAAAAGCAATTTATTCTTTATATTGTGCTTTGTCACCAACCGAATATAACAGAATATCTTCTTGTGTCACAAAGAAAAGAAGTGGGATAGATTACATATTACCTATGAAGGGACAGACCGAGTGAAGGAGACCGAGAATTAATATTCTTCTTGGTCAATACGAAGCCTTCAAAATGAAACCAGGAGAATCTATAACTGACATGTTTAGCCGTTTTACAGATATTGTCAATGGACTTGATAATTAAGGACAGAAAATTACTGATCCTATGAAGGTGAACAAGTTGCTGAGAGGACTCTCCAAGGATTGGAATCATATAAAGACTTCAATACGAGAGACGCAAAGAATTATGCCATTATCTCGTAGATGAGCCGATTGGAACTCTTCAATCTTACGAAGTGGAGCGAATCAACGAAGACGAAGATCCAAGAGGTAAGAAATCCATTGCATTAAGATCTAATGATGATTCGATGATACTGATTCTGAAGAAGATCCGGATGATGAGGAGCTTGCTCTTATGATAAGAAGATTCGAAATTTGAATAGAAAAGGAAGAAGGTTCAACTCAAGAAAACAAAGTTTTGAAAAAAGCAAACCAAGTTTGTTGATGAAGAACCAAACAAAGATGTAGTCGCTTCGAATGTAAGAAAAAGGGACACATCGGACCTAACCGTCCTCTTCGAAGAAGAAGAGAGGAAAAACCGAAAAGTCTCGAAAAGCTCTCAAAGCCGAAACCCGGAGCGATACGAGTGTGAAGAAAGTGATGAGGAATATGCCAATCTGTGTTTAATGGCACAATCAGACTCAGATTCTGGATCAGATTCAGACAGTGAATTTGAGGTAAGTGATTTTAAAATTCCTGTCAAAGTCTCTAAATATATTGATAAATTATGCTTCAGTCTTAAGACTTCTCTCAAAAAGATTTCCGAACCGAAAAGGAAAACTCAGCTTTAAAACAAAAGGAAAATATTTTAGAAGAAAAAGTGAAAAGTCTAGACTTGAATGTTTCTACTCTTAAAGAGAATGAAGATAAAATTTCGAAAGAAAATGCTTTCTTGAAAACCGACTTATCAAATATTTCAAAGAAATTTTCAATAGGGTCCGAAAAACTCGAGAAAGTTCTTTCGGTTCAAAGACCTTACTTCAACAAGTCTGGTTTAGGAATGACAGCGAAACAATCCCTTTGATTGATTTTCCAAAAGTAAAAGAAAGAATCAAGAAAAGACCATCGAGAGAAGCGTACAAAAATCATTTCAAAAGGTTTTTGTAAAGTCCGTAGGTCGAAATGCTCTAAGGTGTTCAAAGTGTAACAGTCAAGATCACTTTGAAAAAGAGTGTCCTATGATCTGGAAGCCTGTTAAAAGGGTATGGCCTAATAATGCTTATCCTACTAACACCAAAGGACCCAAGAAAATTTGGGTACCAAAGAAAACTTGAGATTCTCCTTTGATTACAGGTCTCTGTCAAAAAGAAGGTAAAATGGTATCTTGACAGCGGATGCTCAAGACACATGACAGGAGACTCAAATTGCTTTATAAAGATTGTTCAAGTAAATGGTGGAAAAGTTTCATTTGGTGGAAATGACAAAGGAAGCATTGTGGGATTTGGAACTGTTAAAATTGGAAATCTCACAATAAGCAATGTTTCTTTAGTGGAAGGACTCAACTATAATCTTCTCAAAGCATTAGTCAACTCGTGATACTTGGGTTCAAGATCTCTTTTCAAGAAGGCATATGTTCGGAATAAGTAAAGACTCAACTCAGTCTTTCATGGGTCGAAGGCATGGAAATATCTACCTTCTTGATGTAAGACCAAATGAAACGCAATGTCTCATCTCAATTCAAGATGAAGCGGTCTTATGGCATAGAAAGCTTGGCCATGTCAACACGAAGCAATTAGCCAAAATCTCATCAAAGAAGCTTGTTCAAGGTCTACCAAAATTACCTTATCAAAAGTCGACTCTTGCACACCATGTATTCTCGGGAAAAAGGTAAGAAATTCATTTAAGCCTATAAAACATATCTCTACTAATCATGTTCTCCAGTTGCTGCATATGGATCTCTTTGGACCAACAAGAACCCAGAGAATTGGAGGTAAGAAATATTGTCTAGTGATTGTGGATGATTACTCTCGTTTTACCTGGGTATATTTTCTTGCAAGTAAGTCAGAAAGCTTTTCGTACTTTGAAAAGTTTGCTAAAAATGTTCAAAATGAAAAAGGATGTGCTATTTCAAGTATAAGAACAGATCATGGAAGTGAATTTGAAAACCAAAACTTTACAAAGTTTTGTGATAAATCTGGTTTTAATCATGTATTTTCCTCTCCATATACTCTCGAACAAAATGGAGTTGTGGAAAGAAAGAATAGATCTCTTCAAGAAATGGCTAGAACACTTTTAATTGAAAGTAAAATTTCTTCTCGATTTTGGGCTGAATTTGTTTCAACAACATGTTACATCATCAATAGAATCTTTCTAAGACCCATTTTAGAGAAAACCCCTATGAATTATTCAAAGGTAAGAAGCCTATTGTTTCATATTTTCATGTGTTCGGTTGCAAATGCTTTATTTTGAAAAATGCAAATGATCGAGTTGGTAAGTTTGAAGAAAGATCGATGAAGGCATTTTCCTTGGATATTCTACGACAAGCAAGGCTTACGAGTCTTTAACAAGAAAAGCCAATCGTGGAGGAATCAATGAATGTCAAATTCCAAGACTCAACGCAAGTTGAATCCAGTCAGACTCAATATGAAGAGTCTGAACCAACTCTGCATCTTTCAAGACTTACAACTCAAGAAGCATCTCGGTCTCGGAAGTCCAACATCAAGATGTTCTTGAAGATTCAAATAAAGAAAGAGATCATCAACCGGGAAAATCAACCAAGAATCGGAAGCACAAATCCAGTCATCCCGAAGATCTCATTATCGGTGAAATCAATGAAGGAATCCGCACGAGATCAAAAAGACGTGAAGAATCTAGTGCTTTGTGGCTCTAATCTCGAAATTCAACCAAAAAGCATAGAAGAAGCTTTATCGATGAAAGCTTTGGATTGAAGCTATGCAAGAAGAACTCGACAGTTTAACATCAATGATGTCCGGGATCGACATCTAAACCAAAAGGTAAAAGCGTTATTGGAACCAAATGGGTATTCGGGAACAAGATGAACGAGGATGGAAAAGTCGTACGGAACAAAGCCGGACTCGTGGCCAAAGGTTACACGCAAGAGGAAGGAATAGACTATGATGAGACCTACGCACCGGTAGCAAGGTTAGAAGCTATTCGTCTATTACTTGCGTTTGCTTGCTATAAAAATTTCAGGTTATTCCAAATGGACGTCAAAAGTGCATTTCTAAATGGATTCATCCATGAGAAAGTTTATGTGGAACAACCACCTGGATTTGAAGACCCAAAGAAGCCGATTCGGTCTTTAGACCGAAAAGGCCTTGTATGGTTTAAAGCAAGCACCTCGAGCTTGGTATGATAGGCTAAGTAAGTTCCTAATACGAACGGTTTTGTCAAAGGTAAAGTAGATACTACCTTATTTATCAAAAAGGAAATCAAAAGCTTTTTACTTGTTCAAATATATGTAGACGATATTATATTTGGATCTCCTAATGAAAGCCTATGCAAGAAATTTTCTAAGTCTATGCGGGATGAGTTTGAAATGAGTATGATGGGAGAATTAACATTCTTTCTTGGACTCCAAGTGAAGCAAATGAAGGAAGGAACTTTTATTCATCAAGAAAAATATGCAAATGATCTTGTCAAAAGATTTGGATTAGAAAAATGCAAAAAGACCGACATACCAATGTCATGTTCTCAGAAGATAGACAAGGATGAAGAAGGGAAGAAAGTAGATCAAAAGCTATACGAAGCATGATTGGTTCACTTCTTTATCTTACGCTTCTAGACCCGATATTTTGTTAAGTGTTTGTGTATCGTGCTAGGTTTCAATCAGATCCTAGAGAATCACATCTCGGTCCGTGAAACGAATTATCAAATACATTGCCTCATCTTCAAACATCGGTCTTTGGTATCCAAAGAAAGGAGACTTTGATCTTCTAGGGTACTCGGATGCGAGATCGGCCGGTTGCGAGTCGATAGAAAGAGCACTTACGGAACTTGTCGGTTGCTTGGAAATAGAACAAGTATCTTGGTTTTCAAGGAAACAAAGTACCGTGGCTCTTTCAACAACGAAGCGAGTATGTAGCTCTTGGAAGTTCTTTGTTCGCAAATTCTATGGATCAAACAACAGCTACAAGACTTTGGCATTGAAGACTCATGCACGAAATCGAGATGTGACAACACCGGCGCGATCAATCTTACCAAAAATCCAATTCTTCATTCAAGGGCAAAGCATATTGAGATTCGACACCACTTCATTAGAGATCATATTCAAAACGGAGAAATCTCAATTCAATTTGTTGATTCAAAAAGTCAACTAGCGGATATTTTCACAAAGCCTTTGGAGAAAAGTCAATTCGACGCTATTCTTTCAAGACTCAACATTTTGAAGCTTGAAGAAGTTAAAGTCTAAAGACTCAACGAGTCCTTAGACTCTAATCTCTCGATCTCGAGATCTTGGACTCGGACATTCATGGCTATAGACTGTAAGTGGCTATTCGAACTCGAAAAGGTACGATTTTGTTGTTCAGTTATTATCTGTATCAAAATCAAAAAAAAAAAAAACTTGTCTTTTCAAAAAGATTAATTTTGGCAGTTATTGATTTTGAAAAGAAATGTTCGTACACTTTCCCTGTGTCGATTGAACTTCCTTTTTCAAAAGTGAGTTAAATATATATATACAGCTTTTTCTTCAATCGTCAAAACCCTAAAAAGTACTCTTCTCTCGAACTGTTTCAATCTCTTGTTCATCGTCGAGAAAGTGGTCATTTTTCCTTGGGAAGCAAGCGAAGGAATCTCTCAAATCGACAAAGAAGAATGTCTTCTTCGAGGAAATCATCGAGATTAGCAAGCGGGGACCACAAAGAATGGAGAAGGGACCAATACACTTCGATCTTTGCGAGGAGGAAGACTTTTCAAGTCAGCAACAAAGTCCGATTCGTTCTCATCCACGTCATTCATCGCCTCCTACCCCACATGGTGAAAGTCATCATCTTGAAGAAGAGATAATCGAGGAAGCCGACCCCGTAAGAGTCCAAAACCCTCATATATCTACAAGCTTTATCGTGCGTTGAAAATCACCGGTACACCATTGAATTACATAGACGATTTCCTTAAGGATAAGAACTATGGAAATGAATATCTTTTTCGGAGAATTGAGGAGTTAGGAATTGCTCCGAGAGGAAAAGCGAGAGGATGCACTTGTAAATATTCCAAGTGATCCTCGTGTACGGACAAAATTTAATTGAAGGGAACGATGATGATAGAATGTTCCTTGAGTTTCAACCGAGAATGGGTGTGACAGCGAAGACGAAAGGAAATCGATTGGATTTGTTTAAATCCGAGGAACAGGAGAAAGTATATGGCAAACTGTTGAAAAGAGGGGTGATAAACCCTCGAAGTGTTGATTTTGACTTTCTAGACGCCATCAACATGAACTTGAGAGAGAAGTTGAACTTGCTTCAACTTGAGAAATTTTGCTCTGACTCTACGGACGGGTACGCACATTTAACCGCTTATTTCTATTCAAATCGAGCTTTTTGGATGCGAATAGAATTTCATTCGATGTTCGAGACAAAGTCTACGTAGTAGATGTGAATATATTGGCGAGACATTGTTGGAGTTGAACGAGGGCGTTATCTCGCAATCAAAGTCTCACCCGCACGTACTACTCGGATCTTGTCAAGGATAGGGGACGCGAGACAAGAGAGTTACCTATTCCAGGATGAATGCAATCAACATTGTGCTCCATAAGATCGTAATCAACTGTCTCGGACCAAAGTCTACATCAAAGACTTCGTGTCTTATTTCAAGCAAAGTTGATGTATGCAATCAACTCGGACGGAAGTTCTCTCTCCCGCACACGATTCTTTTCCATATGTACAGAGAAAAGTGTCAAAAGACAAGGGACAATTGCCTTATCCCGGTCCGGTGACCAAGATCTTTAGACACATGAATATTGAACCGCCCCATTCACTTTGTGTTCGACCGTGCGATAAGATGGTGGTAGGTTTGAAGATGCTGACGAAGATGCGTCTACAAGAGCTTTCCAAGGCAATGGAGAAGTTCAGAGTGAAGACTCCAGTCCCATCTGCTTCAAAAAGAAAAGGAAAAGAAGTCATTGGAGCCCCATCGAGGAAAAAGAAAAGGACTCTCATCTTAGAGGATGAAGATGAAGAAGATGAGGATCCCACAATCGTTGCTTTAACGAGAACCGGACGTTACGTGCCTCAATCAACGTAACTTCAGCGAAACAGAGAGAGGAAGAGGAGCAAGCAAAGATCGAGAAGAAGATCAAAGATAGAGAGAAGGAGAAAGAAGGAGAAAAGGAGAGAGAAGGAGAGAAAAAGAATACCGCATCGGACTGGAGACAAGGGAGATCAAGAACATGATCATCACTCTTCCCCTTGTGATGTCCTAGAGACAGGGGGAGTTGGCGAGCAAGAAAGGTCTTCACCACATGCTGCCAATAGTGAAGGTCCAAGATCATCTCCAGCGGGACCAAAAGAAGTTCGGGTTTCTAAATTGCTCGAAGAAGGACAAGATACGTCGACCCCAAATCTGCAAGATTTCACAGAAGCACCAACGTCTGCATTCACTCCATCGGAAAAAGCTGATGCAAGTACACAGACGGATAGCTCAGCAGATTTTCGTCGTATTATTGATGTACTTATGGAAATGCGGGGACAGATATATGCTCTAGACGTGAAATTCAATCCATCAAGAATGCTGGCCAAGCGTCTTCGGTTACCCCGGAGGACAAAATGAAAGACCTCGCTCAACAACTTCAAGCCAATGCAAAAGGAGAGGAGGTAGCTAATCTAAGGGAAGACTTGAAGAGGCTAGAAGGCTTAGTTCGATCTATGGGAGATTTCCAAATCGTTCGCATTCCCAAGCGAGACCTAATCCCTTTCTCACTTTTTCATGATGACAAAAAGGGGGAGAATCAATTTGAACAATCAACTTCATCAACTTTCATCATTTTATCTTTTAGTCTTTGAATTTGTGGCTATATATTTTTTTTGAGTTTGACTTGAGTACTCTTGACTGTGGATTTAAATGCTTGACTGGTTGCGTTCATATCAAGTGTTGTTTTATGGTATTACTCATGAAAGACTAACCAATTGCTGTGGATGCAGAATGTGGTTGTTTTATTAATCTTTATGAGTTAGCCATATTGCTTGAGAAATGTTTTTGCAGGTCAAAGTTGTTCAAATCTACAAGGAAGTTTTGTCACCATCAAAAAGGGGAGATTGTTGGAGAAATCTTTCCGAGTCTTTTGAAGTTCGACAAAACGTTTCTATCAGTCTAAGTCTGGATATTTGGAGACCGAAGATTAAAGACTCAAGACTCAAGACTCAAGACTCAAGACTCAAGACTCAAGACTATTCTCACTGACAGTCTTTCTATTCCAGTAGTAAAGGAAATCCAGAGCCGAAGCTTATGGTTGAGGATTCGATCCTATCCTCTCGGAAAAGATCCCTTGGTTGGATAAACATCTCGGATTCTTTGTTTGGTCTTATCTAGATCGATTGAAGATCCGATGGTCGTCGAAGTATTCTTGGAAATGTTCTATTCTTGGAAACCAAGATCCCGATTGTATGGGCGAACAGATTGATGGGCTATCGCCATGTTCCTTAAATAGCTCGAATGATCTTCGTGATTGATTCCGTCCAACGGGTAGATTGGAGGAATTCCTTTGGTAAGTGCCAACGGCTATGATGGCATAAAGGAGTATAAAAGGAAGACATTCAAGTTGTTTTGAAGAGTGTGATCGATAGAAAAATTCCAGTCCGAAAATCCTTGATTATTAGTCGATACTATTTGAGCGAAATTGTATACACAGAGAGTGTTCATTTTCTAGTGACACCTTGAGAGTGTGGAAGATCGTCTACACCAAGAAGTCAAGGAAGATCATCACTGTAACATCTCTTTGTTCATAGTGGAATCCAGCCAATTGGCTGTCAGTGCAGAAGAGTGGACGTAGGCTTGAAACAAGCCGAACCACTATAAACCGCGTGTCTAATTCTCTCTTTCCCTTACTCAGTCTTACGATTATTTTTTTTAATTACTGCAAATCGTTTATCTATCCAAGCAGTGTGTAATTATCAAAAGAAAAATCTTTTATACCTATTCACCCCCCTCTAGGTAATCGTACTAGCTATATCAAGGTGGACGGCTGCAGATCCGGCTCGGGTGGTCACTCGGGTGCTGTGGGCCGTGAGTAGGGATCGGCACGGCGTCCGGCAGGGGTAACTCGGGACTTTGGCGCGGTAGCAAGCGGCGCTGGGGAGTCGCGGACGAGTGGCAAAACTTCAGGCAATAGGCGAAGATGTGAGGAAGATGAACAGTTTTTTAACAATTTGCTTTTTTCTTCTTTTTTTTTTCTTTCTGCTAATCGACGTCTCTTCCACTCTGCTACCTTTTACTATTATGCAAAATCTTGACTTTTCTCACTTTTTCTTTTTTTTTTTCTCCAAGACCCCCCAGTTTCGAAGCCTTGCCTCCTTTATTTATAGAGGAAACCTCAAAGTTGTTTTTGCAAGTGAGATATTCACTCGACCACTTAACAAAAAAAAATGGCTCCAAAATCACACAAGAACTAATTTTTTTGAATTTTAAAATGAGAATATATTTTCAACAACAAAGATTTTCAAAACCAAATGTTTTATTTTATTTATTACTTTCTAAATATTAGGTGTCAACAGCTGCCCCTCTTTGAAGGGAAGCTCGTAGAGGTTTCCTTCAAAGATAAATGACACCTAAATTTAAACCATGCAAAATGAATATGCAAATGTTAATTGTAATGACTTTTTATTTTTTTTTTTAGACATGGACTCAAATAAATTTAATCCCTTTTGAAATGCAAGGTCATGCAATAAAGAATGCCATGTAAATGCAATGATTTGGGCGGGAACATAGATCAAAATGCAAAGAAGAACACGTACCTATTGTACTTGTGAAATGATTCTTATGAGACCTAACAAACATTTGGAACTCTCTTTAGATAATTGAAAGGTTCAAAGTCTTCGGGGATCTAGAACTCTCATCAGATTCCAAGCACCTGGAAAAAATTTCTAAAATCTGATTCTGATTTCAAACATTTGAAAACATTTATTAAACATCTGGAAATCACATCAGATGTTTGAAAAGACAAACACTTGGAAGTCACATCAAGCGTTTAAATGTTCAAATATCTAGAATTCACACTAGACATTTGAAAACATTTTATAAATGGGTACTTGGAATTCTCATCAAGTATTCAAAGATGACTGAACAAACTCAGGGCTTCAAAGACAAATTCTTTGGTCTTTGAGGAAAAATTCATTTCATTTTTTTTTTAATTCAATGAAGGTCCATACATGATGGTTTTTTCAAACTTCCAACGAGAAAAATTATCATTAAGACAATTTTCACTAAGCTGTGAATCTCTTGAACATGCTAAATAAGACACCTTTGGTGTGAAAGACTTTTTCACTCATTCTCATTTAGGAGGGGTTATTTGTCCCGACCATTGATGCGGGAATATATCACTCTATCTCATCATTTTGTCAACAAGAGTTCAAATTTTCTTGCAAGCGGTACGACCTTACCAATTTGAGAGGTCTTTAACAGGTACTATAATGTGGGTTTAGTCAACGGCTTAACAAAGGGACTCTTTGAGTCAAGGAAATTGAAAGAATAATTCTGTAGTCATCTTCGGGTTTACAAGTCAAGAACCCTACAAAATGAGAAAGAAATAATCTTGCTCGCACTCCTTCGAGCAATGCTTAAAACATGTGAACTCCCATGTTAATTCAAATGCCCTATTCTGAAGAGACTTTGTAAGGGACATAACATAGGCTGGATTCATGGGATGAGAAACGAAATGATCGTTAGGCTCAAAATGTGTGTAAAGGTGAGAGTTGGTGATCATTTTGACATTACCACTAGTTTTCTTTTTCCACCTTTGAAGATTTTCTTCATATCACAACTCCATTGATTACAACAGCATTTGAGTTTCTTAGTATCGCCTTGTTGGGGATACGACTCACTACATCAAGTGTTTGATTTTTCTCTTCGAGCATTGGCATTGCTTTTATTAGGCACATTACTTTTTCGTACCCCTTATTTTTTTGCACTTACTTTCTTTGGACTCATGCAGCCCCCATCTTTCATGAGCATTCTAACTCATGCTATTTGAATTTTTTTCCTTGCCTTGCCCAGTGTGGGGGATGATTACAAACTGGGTTTAAAGAAATGAAATTATAGGCTCAAGTGGGCTATGCAAAGAATATAACTGTATAGGATAGCGAAAGAAATGCTCTTCATCTTGCTAAGGCACTTAAATTACCACATGAATTCAATGTAATAGCACAACTTGAAAATTGATGCAAGTGAGAGCAAGAAAATTTCTATCCATTTCCCTCTCCTTCAATATCGATTTACCTCCATTTGCCCCGATGTGGGGTGGTCCTTGACAGGGGTAGTATGAAAGAAATTCTTCAAGTATTTAGGCTCAAAGAAAGGTTAAACAAGGGTTCACTAGTGGAGAAATGAACTGCCCCTCATCATTTTAATTGTCGTACTTTTTGCAAGAAAACTCTTCACCTTGAAACACAAAACGTTTCCATACTCACCTCGCAATGTATAGACAAAGGACTGTGTATGGGATAAGGCTTGCCTTTCACGCCTTATTTAGCATGTTCAAGTATGTCGACATCCTTCACTAAATTGTCCATTTTGATAAATTTCAAGTGGAATTGATGAATTGCACAATATCATGTGAAAGCATTATGTAATGATAAAAAGGCCATGCTCTATTCTTGCACATCAAATCATAAAGTCAAAACTATTAGGTGTCCATGTCTTGCCCCCTCTTTGTAAGGGAGCTCATAGAGGTTCCTTAAATGTGCGCAGGGTTGCACCTGAAACATAAAGCAAATAATTAAAAGAAACAAACAGGGTAAATTAGATGTATGCTGGAAAATTATTTTATTTTGAAAAAATTTTAAAGGGAACATGAAGAAGCTCAGCCTTCAGAATTAGCTCCTTGCCGTTTTCTTTGGATAAGATTTCATCACAGGGCTAGTTTGGTGTACTTCAACATGTCCTTAAAACATGAAAAATCTCCATGTATTTTATTGGATGAAAAGCAAATTACATTACTAAAATGAGGGAAATCCTAGAAATGAAAATCCTAACATGCAAATAAGGAAAGCAATAAAAACTCTCGCGCAGAGGAATGTGCAAATAATTAGAATTCTCCTACTCTCGAGCTTCGTCGATGGCAAACACTAAATTCTCTTCGAACAATTCAGTCATTCCTTCGAGTACATCGTCTTTTCCAGTGGATCGAGTGGTGTCTGCAATCGGCTTGTGTCCCCATTCGACATGAATAACATCGACGTAAGCACTTAGAGGCTTGGAGTGTTGAACACAGGTATCAATCGCCTCTTCTTCCTCATGCATCATCTGAAATAAGGTGGGCTCTTTTGCATCTGAATAATATCCAGCTCAAACTAAGCCATTATAAATATCGTCTACATGCCCTTTCATGCTCTTCTTTCTACCAGCATCAAAGCTGAAAATGGCATTCACAGCTTTTGGGTGGTCAAGGAGTGGGTTATTCTGGATGTTTAGCTGTGCATCGCAGAATGAGACCACGTTGGCATCCAAAAGATTTTGGATTTTGTGTCGTAGCATATAGCAATCGTCAACAGAATTGCCTACCTCCCCCATATGGTAAGCACATGTCTTGGAGGGATCATAGTTGGGGAAATGCTCGAGATTAGATCGCTTAGGTTCCTTAGCGAGTAATCCTTTCTTTTGAAGGGTCGGCAAGATCTTAGACAAAGGCTTAGGAAGTGGCATAAACTGACACCTGGAAGAGTTTTTCTACTGGCCAAAGAATGGTCGTGCTCCTCCCTGTTAGGTGTTCGGGGTAGGGCAAGGTAATTGAACATAAACTGCATTAACCTCCACTATAGGTTCTTTATCCTTCTTGGTCAATATTCTCCTATACAAGCTAGTTTGATCAAACGCCCATTCATCATGCAAGGCTACTTCAATTCGCTCGCCGACAGGGATTAGCTGATTGAATGACTCAGCAGTCGAACCCAGCATTTGATTTTGATATTCAGGCAAGAGTGTCTTCATGAACAAATCCATCAGCTCCTTTTCTGTCGGCTCCGGAGTAATTTGAGTAGCTACGGTCCTCCATCTCGTGACACATGCCTTGAAAGATTCCGTCTTCTTCTTCTCAGTGCGAAGTAAATCCTCTCGAGATGGAGTGACATCAATATTATACTTATATTGCTTGAAGAAGGCATCAGTCAAATCCTCCAAAGTCTCTAGCAGATTAATTTTCTTCATAATGTACCATTAAAGCGCCGGTTCTGTCAGGCTTGATTGAAATTATTGAATCATCACGGGGATGTTATCAACATATTGGGTCATCCTGACCACATAAGTCTGCAGATGGATCTTCGGGGAAGAGGTGCCATCATACTTTTCAAAGTCTGGCATTTTGAACTTCTTTGGTATCTTGATCTTTGCATAATGGGAGAGATCAGTTGGGCCTTGGCTAAATGAACCCTGTAGCTGCTTAAATTTCTCCTTGATTTTTGTCAAGCGTTTTTCTTGCTCAGTTTTCAATACAACCGAAGGTATCACTTGTACCTCATCATCAACAACAATTTGAGACGCATCAGTAATTTTAACCCTAGAGGGATCATCAAAGGTAGATGGCCCAACTGCGGACATATTCTTGCCTTTATCTCTTGGATCAGCCATGGGAGCATGTTGTGGTAACACCACTTCAACTTGCGGAGTTGGTGGGGCAGTGTTTGCTTGGAGAGAATCGATTTGTTTAGAGAGCTGCTCAAGAACATTCAAGACTTGCTTCATATCTAATTTGAGGGCGGCGATGTGAGATTGTTTAGCAACACGCATTTGTTCGGTGTTATCAGCCATTGTTGCTCTAGAACAAGTACGGATTGGTGATCTTGAGTGAGCCGTGTTGTTACCTAAGAGTAAAAGAGATAATATAAGAACTAATGACAAGATAGGAAAATGGCCCTTGACAATGGCCTAATCGCCCGATTTTATTTAAAATTTATTTTAAACATTGAACTAAACTTCCTAACAATGAACTAAGAATTGAAATTCAAATCCCTAAACATTAAACTAAAAATTGAAAGCACTAAATTGAAATCAAGGTCCCTAAACATTGAACCAAGAAACCAAAACATCTCATTTTATATGCTTTCGGGAACCCAACGTCTTGCAAAACTTCTTATTTTCAGCTTCAATCATTTCCACTTTCCATTTAAGATGCTCAATTTGTGCTTGCTGAGTAGGCTTCTCAATCACATCAGGGACCACTAGACATAAGGCGGCAGGAATCTGGTATTGCTGGATGTAGAACGCCGATGCATGGTGAATCTCCTCCTCGCCCTTCAGTCCCTTGGGCACCAAAATCTTCTCTAGGTGGCATTCATTCCACACAGCAATGACCATCAGGATCTCGTTGAAGTAGTCATATTCCTTTCGAATGAAACAAACATGGAATAAATCTGTCTTGGGAGGTGGAGGAACCTCTTGAAGAGCTTTGTACTGACAGACCATCCTATGTGGGTAATAGGAAGTAGCATCGAAAAGACCCAGCAACGGGATTGGTCTGTCATGCTTGTGAGAGAAACGAGCCTCCTCAACACGAAACCATTTAGTATACCATAGGAATGCCTTAGGACTAGGATTTTTCAAGAAATTAATCCAACGGGCGTACTGTTTATTTGGGGAAAAATGTTCCAGGACCGCAAATTTTTGTATGGGGTGCTAAAAATCGTCTATCCTAAATTGTTTCATAAGGTGCCAAAACCCTCTTATGTGAGAGAATAATCATATTTGCAAAAGTTCAGGGAGGGCACGCATTGTCCTTTCCTCATTTTGTTTGAAACAGGTGAATGACAAAAATGTTTCAACTAAAACCATATTGACATAATTCAACCCATCACAAACCCGATTAACCACTCATGAAATTGAAGGATTAATGGCATTTTTTTGATAAGGAAAAACGATTAGTCCAAAAAATGCTAACATGAAAATCCTGGCTTTTGAAATCATTGGTTGGTTTGCAAAACACTCTTCCAAGATTGAAAATGGGCAAGCATAGCAATTGGCTTTAACAACCTTTCTTACCGTTTCAGCCTCGATTTTTAAAAATTGTGATAATTCAGAAATAGAATCAATACCGATAGGCGGCCTAATAAGTTTCTTTTCCAAGAACATTCCAATGGCAACACTATACTCTTCTAGTGTTGGAGTTAGTTCGAACTCACCAAACATAAAGGTGGAAGTCTGTGGACACCAGAAGTGAGGCAACACCTATATAACACCAGAGTGAATGTTGATCTCTAACAATGGGAGAAGTCGGGCAATCTTGGCTTTCACATATCTTTGACCTTCTTGATCTAACTGGTTCAACCACATTTTGAGCTCTTTTTTGGGAGTGGAAATGAATTGCAAATCAGTTTTCCCCATCGCATATAAAACAAGACTGACGACGAAACCTAATGTCATGGACCGATAAAAATTGTAGTAAAGTAAGTAAATTGTGAAGAATTTAGACAACTTACTTTCACCGGAAATGGATGACAATCACATAGACACACGTATGAAATGTGATGCTCAATTTCTATCTAGATAGCTTAACAAGGTGGAGATAAGAGGATGATTTGACTGTTGTAGTCTCGCACTAACGTGTCAGGTCCTCCTAACCCTGGCTCAATCGAATGGAATGCCCAATAATCACGCAGTCTCGCGGATATGAATAAACACATTCGACACCATGAAAAACTTTCGGGGAAGAGAATGTCAACCTTTACATAACAATCTCGCTTTGGAGGAAGTATCCTTCTCAACACCATCCTAGAAATCCTATCGCAGCCTAGTTCCGACCACAAGTTATGTGTGCAATAGTGTAGTGCTAAAAGTAGTAAAACATGCACAATAATTTAAATGCAAACAACACTTCTATAGTTTAAATTCAAACATTCATCCTTAACTCCAACTTGCAAGACAATGGTTAGCAAAGACTACTCCCCTTATACCTCTCATATGCAAGAACATATAACACTTAAATTAAGGATGTACCCGGTATCCTCTTTACCAAACAAAATATATATATATTTAAAAAGAAACAGGCCTATGTCCACTATGAGTTTTAACTTTGTCCCTAGCGGAGTCGCCAAACTGTTGCGACTTTCACGAGGGTGAATTACTCAAAGAAGGCTAATGGATTACTAAGTCCGAAGACTTGGCACGGACCCTCCCAAGTCCTACCAATTGCGACTTGATATTAAGAAATTAATCCATTGTAATTATATTTAATTTGGAGCCGTCACTAACCAATTTGAGTTGGTTAAAAACCCAAATAAAGTATGGGAGAATACTTTATTTTTGCGAACCAGAGATTCAATAGGTCCGGGAATATGATTACGCTAAATTAATCTAACGCATTTTCGATACCTTTTCATTTTAATTTCAAAAGTATTTTGCACGCAGTCTTGACTAATTTTAACCTAAGCTACTAATATGCAAAGGATGGTCATGCGGGTGCACAATCAATAAACCAAAGTGATAGATTGAAAGTAATTATTAACTACAACCTTATTAAGGTCTACTCTCTAAAAAAACTTACAAAAATGCTAATAAAAACGTATGCCCTAAACATGATTTCTTTAAAAATGTTAATTATATGCAATCTTAATTTAAATTTGATATGCATGAGTTTTACTTTAATGACATGTGAGATGCAATTCATATGACATGATCGAATCATTACAATATGTGTGCAACCTAATTTACATAATCCTAAATATGCATGTGTTACATGATATGGGATGGATGACATGGTAATTCTATATGCATGTTCTTTTTATGATTTTTTAATGATTCTTTTTTTTAAATACATATATGCAACCTACACTAAACAATGATGACATAAAATAGAATTAATTATGAACTAACCTATTAACTAACCAAGTAAATGACCTTTGTGTTTTCTTTTTTTAAACAACATAATGATATAATGCTAATCTTTGGTTCTTTTTTTGATTAAAAAAAAAACTACACGATGGGAATATTAAAACATTAACCTATGACCCACTAACTAAAGCGCAACATGTAATGTGCCCATTTTGAAATCTATATGACCTAAATAACCTTTTTTTGTTCCTTTTTAGTTTTGGTTTTATTAAAGGAAAATCATCCTAATTCTATATGAATCTTAAAAAATTAAAATGCATTGCTTTAAACATGAAATGTGTATGGACCTAAATACCTAAATCCTAGATATGACATATGATGTGATGAGCGAATAACAATAACACACCAAAATATATGTCCTATTGAAAATCCACCAATGTAAATCAATGACATATTATCTTAATGAGAATCAATTAAACAAAGCAATCCACAAATTTGTCATAAAAAGTTGAAATAATCAAAAATCTAACCCGCCGTCTCGCGGTTCAATATTTTTTATTATTATGGTTTAATATGACAAATTTCCTGATCGGATAACAATTATATATGACAAATCAAGTTAGGACCACAAACTAAGAGTTCGAATACTCGAACTAAATTTAGCCTAAAATTTTTACCTATTCCAAGGTACGGCTTTCTCGAGGGGTGGCGCTAGCACAGTGGTGGTCTACGATGGTGGTTCGGTGATGGGTCGCCGTTCGGAGCAAGGGCTGTCCGTCGGAGCTCCAGCGAGGTTTGGGCAGTAACCGGACCTACAGCAAAACAAGGGAGGCAGTAGGTGGCTCTGTTCGAGCATGCAGCAGCGAGCAGAGGAGCAGCAATGTCGGGGGGCTGGCACGGCAAGATGTTACAACTGGTTCGGCTAAGGACACTGGTGCAAGTGCGGCAGAGGTGGCACGAGGGCTCAAGCAGCAATGACCGGTGCAGGGGTTGATCAGCAGCAACAGTGAAGCGCTGGTAGCGTGGCAAGCAGGTGTCACGTGCGTCGCTTGTGGCCTCGAGCTGCAGGACAGCAGGCTGTTGTGGGTGTCGGGCACTGGTCGTCGTAGGGCAGCAGCGTCGGGCGCCGGTGGCTACAACAAGGAGATGGAGACGGAGATGCTGGTGAGGGTCACGAGCTGTCAGGTGGAGGGCTGCAAATCTAGCTCGGGTGGTCGCTCGGGTGCTGTGGGTCGTGAACAGGGATTGGCACGACGTCCGGCGCAGGTAACTCGGGACTTCGGCGCGGTAGTAAGCGGCACCGAGGAGTCGCGGATGAGTGGCAGAACTTCGGGCAATAGGCGAAGATGCGAGGAAGATGAACATTTTTTTAACTCTTTCCTTTTTTCTTTTTCTTTCTACTGATCGACGTCTCTTCCTCTCTGGTACTTTTTACTTTTCTGCAAAATCTTGACTTTTCTCACTTTTTCTTCTTCTTCTTTTCTCCAAGACCCCCCAGTTTTGAAGCCTCACCTCCTTTATTTATAGAGGAAACCTCAAAGTTGTTTTTGCAAGTGAGATATTCACTCAACCACTTAACAAAAAAAATGGCTCCAAAATCACACAACTAATTTTTTTGAATTTTGAAATGAGGATATATTTTCAACAACAAAGATTTTCAAAACCAAATGATTTATTTTATTATTACTTTCTAAAAAATTAGGTGTCAACAGTCTTTTTACTTTTTCGTGGTCATTTATCCTAAACTAAGTGATCCTACGTGGTTGGTCATTTTCGGGCTATTCTATTTCTAAGAAAGATAAAAGAAAACACTAAGTTGTATTGAAGGTACGTGATGATAAGTAAACAATCAATGCAAGCAGTAAATCTATTATCTAATCCTAAAACTTAAAAGAATTAAAAGGGAAGAAAAAAAAAACTAGCAACTCGTTGGGTGTTTATACAAATAACAAACTTGAGACATATGTTGGGGATGAATATTCAATAGCATGACTGGAATAGACATCGACCTTCCACCATCTTTGAGTCTTGATGATTCACCACCTTTGGAATTTTTAATCTATTTCTAACCTAAATCTAAGCTAGGTACATACAAAGAAAAGAGACAATTGTACATATGAAGACAATAAAGAACACGGCACAAGGCAAGAATAGTCAATCAGTTAAAATGGAATTCAAAATCAACTAACTTTAGGCCTCGGGGCGACCTTTGCAATTCATGCGTGGGTCCCTCTAGATACCTACTCAAGTCATTTGATGACTTATAGCCATTATTAACCACTTGTGTTCTAACATGGTAAATAACGCTCGTAAGTCTCTAAAAAGATGTTCTAGGTGATTGCCCATTGTTTTCCCTCGGTATTATGTGTTGCAACTAACATACATCTAACAATCACATGCATAAGCATGAATTAAACATACAAGTAGGCCTTTGAGACCTTGTATTACAAACAATCAACCCAGTGAGTGAACCATCGGCAGATCACCTATTACCGGGACATGTGCTAATTATGGACACAAGCATTAATAATGAATGACATGAATATGCATAAGAAGTACATGTGATGTTTCAATAATAGGGTTTGAAATAATCAAGAAGGTTTTTGGAGACAAAATTATGTCTTGACTATGAAACACATTCAATTGCCAAGGCTAGCCTAGGGCTTGTATAAATGCACTCATAAGTATTGAAGACATTTTGAATATGGTAAAAAATATGACTTTCATGATGTCAAACCAATTATTGAGAAAAATATTTAAAAGATTTGATTTTGGAAACATCATATGTACCAAAGCAATTTCGAAATATAATTTGGGAAATCTATATATTGAAAATCATTTGACAACAAAGATTAAAGGATTTGAAACAATTTTTATGAAGGTGACATGTTCTAACATCATGCATGAACTAACCTAAAAGGCCTAGTTAAGCAATCACAACAAGAAATTCATATGAGGAAATTTCAGATTAAATACAATATGTTAGCAATATTGGGCAATACCCATTGATGATTTAACTATGAGAAAAATCCCTAACATGCATAATATGATATGGAACGATTTTCATGAAGAAAATTTTCTTAAAAGAACTAAGTATGATTTTATAAAAGTCAGACAATAAGCAACTATGCATCAGGATATAACAAAGACATGACATCACATCATTGCAACAAAGGTTTACCTAACCAAATAAGTCTAAAAATCACAAAAATTTGTCACAACATAACCAACATGGTGAGAAACAAACTTTATTAAGGGACCAAGTCAAGAATTCTCACAGAAAGAATAGCATAAAAATGGCAAAGGTCTGTTTAAACAGGGGTAAAAACAGGAGTCCAAATTTGATTATAAATCCAAATTCTAGTATAGCTTAGGAAAAATTGAAAATTGATCTAACAATAAGCAAATCACATGAATCAATGGCATTCAAAAGTTCTAGGTGTGCTTTACAACTTCTTAGAATGGCTTGAATCCAATTAAGGTTGACTTGGTGCTAAAAAATCGAGGTTTGTTAAAGAGTGTGCATCAATCCTTAAGTCTAAAAATCACTTCTGTAATGCACAAACGGTATGAAATTCACAAATGATAAAGGATTTGATGTGACAAAAGATTTGGATAAACATCTAACGCTAAGTTGATATGCAAAATGATCATGCAAGTCAATCTCGATGCCAAATGACTTAAGACTTAAATGACATATTTGATGATTTTAAAATGTAACTAGCCTAATTGAGGCATATTGTTCACGTAGCAAATGATGATTAATCATGACAATTCACATGTGCACACGAACCTTGTTATGTATATTTTAAAAGTCAAGAAGATGTTGATATAAAATTTGACCTATAATAGGTCCAAACGCTCATGATAAAGTGCATACATGATAAAGCTATAATCTAACCTTAACATCACATAACAAACATGATTTCGGTCACCTAGGGACATGCAAAAATCTAACGAAAAATCTCGTACATAGAGCACACGATTATGAATATTTCTCATTGTGGATTGGAAACCTAATTGAGATCACACAAATCGTATCAAAAATGACAATATAGGTATGCAACATTTCAGGTCTTACATGCAGTAGGGCCCTAATGTGTTTATACATACAAATGACACATCAAATGATGAGTAAATCCAGCAAATCATACACAGCTATGACAAATATTTCATGTCCAATGAAGATCATGTAGCCAATTACACTCATTTTTTAGCTCAATTTTGCAAAAGTGCAATTCGGATTAGTGTAGGGCAGATTGTCCTATGCTTAGATCTAGATGGTCTTGACTTAGCTAAACACATCCAAAAATTCCAAAAACAATTATAGAACATTCTTAAGACAATGAGGAACAATTTTTATATAGACAAGTTCATCCCAAAATCATCACAAGAAGTAGCACAAAAAATAGCAAAATCAAAAGTCGGAATCAAAACAGAACCTAAAATGAACTTAGAATACTGCATAATTGAACAACTTCGGAGGTATTTTTTGAGGGTCAAACATCATCCGATTGTGCTGTGTGACCTATTGATTCAAAGTTTGTGACGTATATTTTCAAAGTCTAGAAGGACTCGAGCTAAAACAAGGTAATCTAAGACCTCATTTATGCCAAGACAACGAATATATCACAAAACATCCGAAATTACATATCAACATTCAAAGTCACAAAATCATCAACGAATCATCTTCAATCCCCAGCAAATCAATGATTAAGCGAATCAGAAACATATTTGAGCATTTCACGAAACCCTAAATGTGAATCCTAGCCTCAATCGGCTAATCCGATCTCACTTCATTGGATTTGAGTCTGAGGGGATTACCTTTTGTGTCTTTTGTTGATTATAGACACAATCAGACAAAATTCTCACCAGAACATGATAGAACCTCTGATGAGCAGATCGGAGTAGCTAGGGACACCACAAGGCCGGTCAGATCGCCGGTTTGCATCACAAGCAGAACCGGTCCGAGTGAACTGGCCTTCAAACGCTGGTAGAGATTAGGCTGCTGGAGGAGATTCGGTGATCAATCAGCAAGTTTCGGACCATGGGGAGATTGGAGCCTCTCCTCGGGACTGATCGGAGGTGATCGAAGCTTGTTAATATCACCAACAACTACTAGTTTGGTCAAGGAACAAAACTGGTTGAACAAACTAGACCAACCTTCACGTCGATGGAAGAAAAGATCATCGGATGAGTTCCGGTAACCATCCGTCAAAGCCTTGACCACCAGCTGGTCGGGGACTCTTCCACTAACAGACCGACGATGGATAGGATGCCAAGGATAGTCGATCAAGGACCGGTTTGGTCGGTTGAACCTGCTGAGGCTAGGACCGGCGTGGACTCCAGTTTTGCTATAATTGGGAAGGAGCTACTGATCAGAGAGTTCTGGTGGCTGCTGGCTATCAGAGATGGTGCGACGGGACCAAGAGAGGCTAGGGGAGGCTGGTATGACTAGAACGCCACTAGCGAGGGCTCCGGCGAGCCATAGTTTGCACGACAAGGTGCAGCCAAAAGGGCCAATTGCACCAAGGAGAGGGAAAGGATAGAGAGGCTGGAGAGAGAGACTAGAGAGATAGTTTGTTTTAGAGAATTAAAACTTTGTAGCAAATGAGTTTCCCTTTTGATTTTGGAGCGAAAATGATAGTTATACCATCCTCAAATCACATAATCTCAACCGTCGATTCGATCCAACGATCAAAATTTTAATCCAACAAGCAAAATCAAATTTTGAAAGCTTGATTATCATCTAGAGGTCTTGGGTAAATGATCAAGTAAGCCCGATTTGCAAAAACCTTATTAGGGGTGAAATTGCAATTTTACGAAATCTAGTGGTCAATATATAAAATTGCAGGAAATTGAGGGTACAAAAGTGAAATTGGCAAAAACATAATTTCTGAACCGGCCGTCAAAGGTCTAGAAACAGCCGGCAAAAGGGCTGAACCGGCTTGCCTCACCGACGGCCACTCAGACCGGTGAAATCGCTTTATGCTGGTTTGATTGGTTCTTGACCGGTTCGATTCGGTTTTGGCTATTTCACACACTTGTGGTCTTGATGGGTTCAAAATTTATGCAATTTGGTCCCTCAAGGATGAAATTGAAAAGAAAACTTTACTCGATTTGAGAGGAAATTGCTTAATTTCAATTCAATTAAGCCAATTAACCTTTATAAATGTGTTCTATGGGTCTTCTGTTGACTTAATTGAATGATTGTTATGAAAAATAATGGACCAAAATCATGGGTACTTAAAATTGAACTTAAAGGGTCAAAATGAATAATTTTGCAATTTATTGGGTAAAACTGTAAAATGATTGAAGTTTAATCCAATTAATGTAATTGACTTATCCAACTAATCACCCATGTGAAAATTCACCTATTGTATTCAAATTGATTTTGAATTGAAGTCTCCAAACTTAGGTAAAAAATGAACCTAGGCCTATTAAAATTAGACATAGATTTATGAAATTGAACCATAGCCTTGAACGGATCAACTTGAATTTCTTCAACTGAAACTTGATTGCTTGATTTTCTTATATTTGAGAGATTAAAATTCCTCAAATTGAGAAGCTCTAACGTGAATTTCTCAAAATTGACCCCAAATTCGGACTTATCTTAAGAAAATGAATGGAAAACTATCATCTATTCGCAAGTCATGAAGGATCGATTTTGGCCTCCTAATAATGACTTAAAATGGCAATTTGTCTTTTGATATGGTAATTCACAAAATCAAATAGATTAATGGATTTTAAAAAGTCCATAGACCAAATGTCGTAGAAGGAACTATACATAATTGTGAGTAAAATAAAAATAATTTTATTTTCGGTCAATTTAGAACCTAAAATCGAAAAATTCGGAAAATAAGGTTCTCGATAGAATTTTGTGAAATTATTGACACACAAATCAAATTGGCACTAAAAAAAAGTACTTTTGGGGATTTTTTTATTTTTTTTTATTTTTTTGGTCAAAGGCTAATTTTTCCAATTGACACACAAATCAAATTGACACAAAACGCATTATCAACGAAGGACAATCTCTTCCGTCGAAGGATCACTCCAGACCCGGTCTGTGTTCTCTGTTCCTTTACCTCCCCAGAAACTACAAAACACTTTTTTTTGCATTGCCTATGGACTCAACATATATGGAACCATTCCCAAGTTCAGATTAATGTTTATGCCTACAACCCTAACCGAATGGACTCCTGGTTAGCAAACCTCCTCAATTAGAACAGGGGCTTACCAGATTTTGAGCAAGTCGCGGGCCTTCTTTGGGAAATCTGGAAGGCTCGGAACCATTTTGTCTTTCGCCGCCTTCGGATCTCCCTGGATCATATTGTTGAATCGGCTTTTGCTCTGGCCAATCTCCAGAAACGAACCCATCAGCAGGACTTCACGGGTCATTCCTCTTGGCTGAACCCTAATCGGTCTTGGCAACCTCCACAGCAGGGCACGTTGAAGATCAATCTGTATGGTGCTTTCCCCACGGCGACTCAAAGAGGCTCGATTGCTAGTATTGCTCGCGACCACTCGGGTAGATTGCTCGGAGGCCTCACACGTTCTATCTCCGCCTCCTCTGCTCTCGAGACAGAGATTCAAGCGTTACTTTTCTCTCTCAAGGATTTGCTACAGCAACATTTAACCGATTCTCACCTGCTTGTGGAGTCCGACAGCATCATCCTGGTCGAAACCCTCAATCGGTGCCGCCTGCCGTTGTGGGAGTGCCGCGCCCTCTTGGCCGAATGCTTTGATCTCCTTCGCCGCTTCTCCAATCTCCGTGTGCAGCACTGCCATCGGGAGGCTAATGCCCTAGCAGACTGGGCCGCTAAGGCCCACGGACGAGGATCTCTTTCTTCCGATTGGCTTGTCTCCCCTCCTCAAGTGATGCTCCACATCCTTTGTAACGATGCCCTAGCTCAGGGTCGTTCTTTCTTTCCCACGTGATGTTTTATTATCAATATATTACCCTTTCCGATCAAAAAAAATTGACACAAAATTTTTAATTTTTCCAATTTTTCAACCTTTTAGTTGATTTTTTCTAAAAGGTTAATTTCTTGGTCAAATTTTTGAATTTTTAAGAAATTGATTTGATAAAAGTGAAATTGAAGATAAATTGCATATTTTTTGGGTGAAAAACTAATGTTTGACTCGGAATTAATTTTTGGTCAAATGGTTGATTAAAATGTCTACTTGATAATCAGCCGTTTGACTTTTTGAGTTTTTCTTGAAAAGAAATTAGAAATCACTTAAAAGCAACAATACAAAATAAAGAAACAAAGAATGACAATTTTTGGCCGAGAAATGGGTTCTACTGCAATCAAAAACTCAAATCTCGATTTTTCTTTTCACATTTTTCGATGTATCGATTAAAAATCAGGTGTCAATAATGGATAAACTCTTACTGAGATTTTTTTTTTTTTTGTGGGTAGAGAAGCCTTATTTACAATTGATCTTTAACTCACCACCAGCCATAAGAACTATAGCACGAATTGTCAAATATTAATAATCCATTATGAAGGGTAGACCTCAACAATAGATCGCAAGCCAAGTGCAGGGGTGATCTTGGTAGTCCACGAAGCCAGCAGTGACGAAGAGCTTAGCCCATTCTGTTTCATTCCTTTCCCTCCCCGACGCGAGGGTCATCATCAACACGTCAAAGAACAGCGGGGTTTCGATTGTCACTTTTCTAGTTTTCCATCACCATCTCAATTATAATCACGTTTTTACTCTCCCCCTTGCCCTTGCTTATGGTCTCCTTGCATCGCTTCAGTATCTTCACTCTGTCTTCGTCGCTCCAATCATGGAGTATCCACTGCATATAACTTAATTAATGCATCAGTCTGTCATTTTTCCCATATGTTGTTCACTTGTGATTTTGTAAATTTCCTATGCAAGTTGAACGCTCGGAGGGATTTTTTTGCAAACTGTAAACTATCCTTTACATGAAGATTCAATTTTAATATTTTTGGCGAGTTATCCACATGCGAATTTTTCAATACCAGGAGCTCCTAAGACTAGAGATTGGGATCCTTCAAATTTAAGGAGATTAATTCACATATTAAACTCGTTTCTTGAAAGGACACATCGGCATATTGAATTTTGAATAACTAAAATATTTTTTTTTTTTTCCTTTTGTGTTTTTTCTCTTCTTCCCAATGTAGCTCCTTCCTCATTAGAGAAAATTGTCCAAAAAGTTTTAAATCTATTACTCTTTTATAAAAAAAAAAAAAAAGTTTTAAATATTTTAATTGCAACAATTAAGTCATAAATATTCATGTTTTATCAATGGAGTCTATCCGACAAATTTTGGTCAGAAACCATTGATGTGGATGTCAACCATCTTATGTGGCACACGGCAAAGAATGACGTGAATAATTTTTAATAATATTTTAATATATTTTTTCAATTTATTTACTTATTTTTTATTATTTTTTGTTTTTCTTTTCTTTCTCTTTTCCTTCTTTACTTTTTTCTTGTTGTGGCCATGAGAGTTCAAGCCCTCACAATGATCTGGATGAGGCCATCGAATGATTGTAGGTGAGGCCTATCTCACCTGCAACCACGATGGTCTAGGTGAGGGTATTGTAGCCCTTGTCCAGTGGCTGATGAGGGTTGCAGCCTTATGAAAAAAAAAAAAAAAAGAATGAATAGAGAAGAAAATGGAAAAATTAAAAAATAATAATTAGTTTGGAAAAAATTAAAAAATTAAAAAATTGTCCGCATTTGCATCGGCCACACTATGTAGGACGACTAGCATCCACATTAGTTATTTTCAGCTAAAATTAGTCGAATGGATTTAATTGGAAAAAAGTAAAAGGATATAAAACTCAATTTGCACAATTAAAAAAAATTAAACTGAATTAACAAAAGTGTTATATGGCTGCTTGCCGCTAACAGTTGCTGCTTGCCGTTGCATAACGTTGCAACAGAGAGGATTTAGGTATTGGTAATTGGTTGGTGTTTGTGTAAATTCGTAAAAAACGTGCGGCTATTCTCAATAAGATTAGATAGAGGATTTAGGTATTGGTAATTGGTTGGCGTTTGTGTAGGTTCATAAAAAACGTGCGAGAGAGGATTTAGGTATTGGTAATTGGTTGGTGTTTGTGTAAATTCGTAAAAAACGTGCGGCTATTCTCAATAAGATTAGATAGAGGATTTGGGTATTGGTAATTGGTTGGTGTTTGTGTAGGTTCATAAAAAACGTGCGAGAGAGGATTTAGGTATTGGTAATTGGTTGGTGTTTGTGTAAATTCGTAAAAAACGTGCGGGTATTCTCGATAAGATTAGATAGAGGATTTAGGTATTGGTAATTGGTTGGCGTTTGTGTAGGTTCATAAAAAAACGTGCGAGAGAGGATTTAGGTATTGGTAATTGGTTGGTGTTTGTGTAAATTTGTTAAAAACGTGCGGCTATTCTCGATAAGATTAGATAGAGGATTTAGGTATTGGTAATTGGTTGGTGTTTGTGTAGGTTCATAAAAAACGTGCGAGAGAGGATTTAGGTATTGGTAATTGGTTGGTGTTTGTGTAAATTCGTAAAAAACGTGCGGCTATTCTCGATAAGATTAGATAGAGGATTTAGGTATTGGTAATTGGTTGGTGTTTGTGTAGGTTCATAAAAAAAACGTGCGAGAGAGGATTTAGGTATTGGTAATTGGTTGGTGTTTGTGTAAACTCGTAAAAAACGTGCGGCTATTCTTGATAAGATTAGATAGAGGATTTAGGTATTGGTAATTGGTTGGTGTTTGTGTAAACTCGTAAAAAACGTGCGGCTATTCTTGATAAGATTAGATAGAGGATTTAGGTATTGGTAATTGGTTGGTGTTTGTGTAGGTTCATAAAAAACGTGTGAGAGAGGATTTAGGTATTGGTAATTGATTGGTGTTTGTGTAAATTCGTTAAAAACGTGAAGCTATTCTCGATAAGATTAGATAGAGGATTTAGGTATTGGTAATTGGTTGGTGTTTGTGTAGGTTCGTAAAAAACGTGCGGCTATTCTAGATAAGATTATATTAAAGAAGGTGAAAAAGTTGAATCTTAATCTTTTAAATAACTAGTGATGTATCATGTACATTGAATATAGACCGAGTCCTATCAAAACGAAAATATAAATTATTTATCCCGTTGATGGTAAGAGTGCTCATTGTGTTGTTTACTTTCCTTCACCAACTTCATTCAATAGGGAAGTTAATGTTCAAACCATCAATAAAATTGCATCTGCAGGTGGTATGGCTTCAAAGATGTCCCTAGAACACATCTCATGTTCTCGTTAACTTCTAAATTAGCCACCACATGCGGAAGATCATATATTGTGCATTCCATATGCGGAAAGGCCCTTGCGATGGCCTTGGCCATCGTTCCGGTTCCTCCTCCTAAATCGACCAACGAGGTTATTCCCTCCAACACCCCTTTGTGCTCGTTAACCACCATGCTCGCCACCAATCGAGCATCGCTAGCCATGCCATCATTGAATAAGCGATTAAGCCTCGGCTCTTGACCAACATAACTCCAAAATGACATCCCTTGCCCCATTTCGAACGGCGTCCCGTCAACACTGTTGTGGAACCACGTGCTCACACAGTGCCACAGCTTCACAAAAATAGGGTCGAGTGTAGCTAATGCAAACGGCGCGACATTGGAGGGATTGTCCATAACGAAGAGCTCTAACAGGTGGTTGAGTACGTAGGCATTTCGACCGTCCGGCGGGAGCTTCTTTTGTCCAGAAAAAGCCCGAGGGGACAAGAATGCGCATGAGGCGGTCGACAGAGCGAGCTCTTGACGGATGAATTTGAAGTGTAGAGACTAAGGTATCAAGGGCCATGGGTTGGCCATGCCGGTGGATGGTGTCGGGAATGCCTATTGAATGGCACATTTCAAGCACATGGAATTGATGGAGTTGAAGATGTGGTTCCATATGTGAGCTTGAGCTTGTAGTTGCTCGCTGCCCACCTGTCCATGAGCCAGAGGTACTATCTCTCACCTCTACAGTGCAATTTCTCGTTCGTGAACTGCAAGAACGAACTTCCCTCGCCTCTACGATTCAATCTAATGGTTCGTTATGAACACCAGGAGATAGGGGTATCTATAGGACCGTGGGGTTTAACTCCAAGCACTCTCACTTTGGAAAACCTCCAATTTGAACCAACTTTTCAAAAATAGGCGTACATTGAGAAGCCTTATCCCCCACTTTTCCTCCATTCGATCCCAATCCTGTAAGTCTTCCGCCCTTCATGATTTTCCTCACTACCCTCCACTCCAGAACTTAATGACATCTACGTTTTTACAGTAAAGATTTTATTTTATTTTTTCTGATTGAGTATGTATACTTTTAATTTGTCTAATCAAGTTCTTCTACTTCCACAAATCTTCTAATCAAGTCTCTCCAACACCAAATCTGGCCAACAAAGATGCCAAATCAGGACGTCCATGGAGTAGAACAAATTTACAAATGTAGAGAATGTTCGAGTGAGTCTACATCACCTACGCTCTTGTGAGGCAATAATTCTTAACCAAGGAAATCCATCAAGTATATTATGCTTTTCAATAATCTTTTTTTAATTTTTGTTGGTTTTTTCTTTTTTTCTTTTTACTTTTTCCTAAATTGAGGGCTAACAAACCTTACCGACATTGAACAAGAGCATTATGGTCCTCACCAACCACCATCCTCGCCAGCTGCAATGTGGGCGCACGAGCCCTTGCCTAGATTTGGCAAGGCCCACAACACCCTCACCAAATCTAGGCCAACTAGGACCAACAAGCCCTCACTTAGCCACGATGAGGCTATCGTGGCTCTTGCCCAAAGCTGGCAAAAGTTGCCGCCTAACCTTGCTAGCCTTCAATCCATAAACTAGAAAAAAAGTATCAAAAAAGCCGAAAAAAATATTTAAAAATTCAAAAAAATATATATTTATATATTATTAAAATGTCTAAATTAGCATTGGTCATGTCACATAAGATTTCAACATCCACATCATCAATTTTCAGTCAATTGACTAGATGAACTCAATTGACAAAATGTGAAAAAATTTAAGAAATATTTAGAATTAAATTGACATGATTGTGATAGACTTAGGATTTTGAGCAATTTCCCTGTTGTAATTGAAAAGCATCTCTGGTCATCTTCTCCTTCTCGTGTGAGGAATTTCGCCTCGCCAATCAGATTGGACTTCAAGACCCGAAGGATTTTGGGCGTTTTTGCCCTCCTCCTCTTCTTCTTCTTCTTATAGTATATCAATCTCCTTCTGTCACAATTTCCGGTGTCATCTGGTTTCAACTTTGGCCCCGTTCGATTTACGGGACTCTTTCTGCTTATTTAATGTTCTGTTCCTGGTGATTCTGTGCGGTAGTCTGGAAAACCAACAGCCCTATGCTCGTCTTCTTAGCGATGAACATCCGCATGTTATTTGCAATTCCGATAAACAGTGAAAGAGAGTAAACCTAGATACTCTATCCAGTTTTCCAAAATACCTAAAGCAGAGTTAAAATGCTTGACAAAAAAAAGGGTCAGTTGTATCCTGATAATTTGAGATAGAACTTTTCAATCCTTATTACAACGAGCTCTCACATGAGGGTCCCTACCATAAGATGCCTTGCAATGTTTTTAGGAAAATGGTATATCCAAGGAGGTGCTCACGGTATGCCTTCCTCATAGTTTGCAATAGTATTTGTATATTCGTACTAAAAGATGCATTGAGGATGAAATAATATAAAGCGTAAAAATTGGAGAACAAGAAACTAGAAGAGGGTGTATCCATGCTACTCCCCCAAAGAAGTCGACTTTCATTCGCTAGGTTCTACTGCTAAACAGTTATTTGGAACTTGTTAACCAGCCTTTCCTAGCACTCGCAAGAGATGCGTGACGAGGAAACATTCAATTCTCAGAGTGTTGATTGGGCCTATCACAGGGACGATCAATGCAGAATTGTGAAGTCGTCCTTTGCTTAAAAAGGTGCTTACCAAATCAGCAACCAGATTTAGGAGGCAATCTACCCATAAGTTTGAAGACACTAACCTAGTTTCTCTAGCACATACTTGACTTGAGGCCCATGAGCCACTAAAACTTGATTCGAGGTCCACGACCTGTGAGCTAGGGATGCCACCCAAATCACGGAGGAGATTCGGCAAAGAGAGAGGGATAGAGGGCCAGGCAGGGCGCGGCCGGCACCGCAATGTTCAGGGATAGTGGTGGAGGAGTTGCTAGTGAGGGATTAAGAAAGAAAAGTAAAAAAAAAAAAAAACGAGAAAGGACTATGGATGGCGGAGTACGAGCTTCACAAAGTGTCTTCAAACTATGGATCAACTAGATATCAGCACATTCGGTTACCTTCCAATTTTCCCGCTCTACAGGAATTTTATTAGATCAACCTATGTATCAGCACATGCAAAACACTATCTCGACGATCCATTTCCTTGAAATCGAAAAGTCAAAAAGAAAAAATCTGGTCTCTTTTGGAGAAGCAATTTGTTCCCATCCTTCTCTTTTGAAGCAACACCCTTCCCTTCACAGAAGTAGCCAAGAATCAGCAGCTCTCCTCCAATGACATTGTCTATCTTCTCCGCCTTTGAAGCACAAGTCTCAGAGCCTCAGCGCCCCCGTATGTGACTTTACACAATAGAATCCGAGATATGAAGAAATAAGAAGAGATCGCTGAAGGGAAAAAAAACTTGAAGGACCAAGCTCATAAATGGTGATCCTAAATCCCAGCGAATCATGTTTGAGGGATCGTTATTGTCAAACTTTACCAGTCATTGCTATTGTAAACCTGACAACTTTTGAGAAAAGTTTTGAGCAAAGAGAACAGGTCATCTCAAAAACCATCAGAAGATAATTCTGACACCTCCTCAAAATTAACAGTTTCTATTCCTTACGAGGAACCACTTCATGCAATTTTCACGGGACAATCACATGCAGATGAAGAAGATATGGATCCACAACCCTTAAACCTCGAGCAACAGAGAAAAATCATAGGCAAACCCATAATTCTACATCGTCAAGACTGTCTTTCGCATTTGATGATTTTCCATATCATAAGTGACCAGAAAGATTGCAAGAGTTTCATGCCTAGTCCTAGTTAACTACTAAACCCAAGCATCAAAACTTGGCCATTGCGATACTGTCATTTGCCAGCAGATTTACAAAAAGAAAAGAAAAGAAAAAAAAAACCTCCAAGACTGGCGGACGTCTCTTTTTGAACAGGACCAGATGTCCTTCTTGGTCATGCAAGACTTCAGCCAAGTGATTCGAATTCTACTCCAAATTTTTTTGGGTAATCCGAGAGACATCAAGGAACTCAAAAGGACGGGGGTTCTTTGAAAGAAAGCGTTGTTCCTACAGAAGACAGGATCTTGATAAGTGCTTTAAGAAAATGTTGAAGCTATTTTATGTCATAGGCGCATATGTGAGTCTCAAGCCAGTCTTCCTACTGTACATCGCAAATCAGCTAGCTACAGCGGCTGGGAGGTATATCCAGATTACAAACAAGAGAGTACTTCAGCGACAATGCGAGAAATCTAGCAAGCAATTCATATTGCCAAAGACGAAACCTGTTTACGAAGAAAGCAATTAAGGATTATTTGCATGATAATAGAGAAATTGATAAAGCTCAAAAGAAGCCCGGCCCAGAAATAAAATAGTCAAATAGAGATTCTTCTTGTTCTTGTTCTTGCTCTAGCAAGAAGAAACGACATTTTAAGAAGATTCAATTTAATTTCTAAACGGAGGAAAGGAAAATGGAAATTCCCTTGTAAAAGAGGATCCCCAGGCACGACCAAAAATGAGAAGTGTTTCACATGTGGACAGAATGGACACATTGTCAAAAACTAACCTTGGGCAAAAATCGAAGGCATACATGCTGCAGAAAGTTGACAAGAAGATGGGTTTGTTCCTCCAAGAAGATGATCTTGGATCAGTCTTTTCTCTAGAAGATGAAGCTTCTCATAGAAGCATCTTTGCCATTCAAACCTTTCACCAACCAATGATTACGGGTGTCAATGGTTCGATTGGGTTCGGGTTTTAGGAAATCCAAACCGAACCAAAATGATAGGGTAAGCAGCTGCACCAAATTGAATCGCAACCCAATTCGGTTTAGTTCGATTTTTTAGTTTTCCTATTTTTTCCCACTAGAGCCGAACTAAATAAGGGGGTAAGAAAGAAGAGAGATTTTAAGTTGAGCGTTCATTTTTTGTTGAGAATTTTGGTTCGGTTAACGAAACCAAAAGAATTGTTATTTTTCCATTATATGAACTAAACTAAAAATGCACGAATTTTCGGTAGAGCTGGCAAAATGGGTCATATATGGGTCAAGTGAAAGTTAAATATAGATCAAAAATAGATCAAATGAAAGTTAAATATAGGTATGAGAAAGTAAAGCATAAAAAAAAAAAAAAAAAGGGTCTGAATGGGTTATTAGGAAACGCACTTTGAAGTTTGAACCCATGACTTTCACTCTTTAACTTTATAAAAATATTTTTTTATAAAAAAATCAAAATTATAATTATTTTTCATATTTCAATTTTCTTTTCTTTTCTTTTTTCTTTCTTTTTCTTCCTTCTTTAGCCAACGGTCGGCGGGGTGATGGCCGGCCGCTAGCCAATGACAGGCCAGGCAAGGCTTGAACTCACCGACACGCAAGCTCGAGGTTGCTGACGATCGACAAGGCTCGAGCCTCCCCGGATCGGGCGAGACTCGAGCTCGCTAGCGTCGAGTGGGGCCTCGGCCTCATTAGATTGGCGAGATCAAGCATCACTCAACGTTGGCGAGACTCAAGCTCGCCGGTGTCGGGCGGGGCCTCAACCTCACCAGATCGGCGAGATCGAGCATCGCCTGATGCCGGCGAGCTTGAGTCTCACCAAATTCGATGAGGCTCGGCCTTGCCAACAACTTGCGAGGCTTGAGCTCACCGGTGTTGGGCAATGCTCGATCTCGCCGATCTGGCGAGGCTCAAGCCTCGCCGACGACTAGCGAGACTCGAGCTTGCCGGCGTCTGGTGGGGCCTCGGCCACACCGAATCGGCAAGATCGAGCCTTGCCCGGCACCGACGAGCTCGATCTTGCCTATGGCCGATCGCTGGCCGTTGTCGTGGTCGATGGTCACCGAAGAAGAAGAAAATAAAAAGAGAAAAGAGAAAAAGAAAAAATAATTATTAAAAATTATATTTTAAAAAATGAAAAATATATAAATTACATTTAAAAATAAAAATTCGATTTTTAAAAAAAATAACTTAAAAAGAATTATAGAAATTTTTCATTAAATTTGTATTGCATAAAAATTGTTAAAAAATTTGTATTGCATAAAAATGTTTGAACAACACTTTTTTTTTTTATAAAAAAATCATAAAAATGAGCTTTTTAGGTTTAGTTAAAATTATTTCATGTTATAGTTTTTAGTTATTCAATGGTATGTTCACTTCAAATAAGATAAGCACGTGCATAGTCTAATTTTTTATAAATATTTCAATTTATAGGTTTTTTTTAACTTTTTTTATTTGATTTACTATTTTTAATTTAATTTGAAGTTTTAATCCAATTAGCATATGGTAAAGTGGGTTTTCCTAGAATATTAATAGGTTTTAGCAATACGGGTTGAGTCAGATATGGGTTGGGTACGGATTGGGTCAAGTATGGGTTACTTGATTTACATTATATAAATATGGGTCAAAATAGGTTAAATAGGTCAAATATGGGTCGACTCATTTTCGACCCATCCCAAACCCAACCTGACCCACCCATTTGACGGGTCTAAATTTTGGTTCGGTTTTGGTTTTGGTTTTGATTTCGGTTTAAACCTGACATCCCTACTAGAGACACTAAATGATCCAGAACAAGATGAAATAAATGAAGGTTGTATTTTTTGTTCTTAAGATCCTGCATGTGACATCTTGACATTTCTTCATTTCCTATTACTATATTAAAAATGATAAATGGTTTGACTGAATTTCTAGACCATGATGGTTGAATTGATCAAACCACAAAGGTACAAATCCGTCTTGACCTTCTGCGGACAAGGAGAAACCGTAGCCTAGCAGATTGTTGCATATTAAAGTAGGCTTAAATTGAACTTTCCATGGTATCTAGTTGTCCGCATCATGCTTGATGGAGATGAGACTTGTGATGTTGGGAAAACAAGAGACGGCGAGGTTGAGTGCATAGCCGCAATTTTAGCTAAAGGAATCCAAGCAGCTGGGAATAAAGAAAAAGAGGTGGAAGTGGGCACAACATATAGAGGTGATAGGAAATTGGGATTCAAGAAAATAGAAGACGATGGGTAAAGAGATCATGGAGAAGAACAAAAGGCCAAAGATGCACCAACCATTTTTGAAATAGAAATAGGAATAAAGAAGTGTTGATTTGAGTAGAGATGTTAATGAATTTGATGCGTTCTACTCTAGTACCATGTTGAACTTTAGAGATAGAGAGATAATAGCAATTTAATGTTTATGAGAACATGATTGTAATTAGGGTTGCATGGTATCTATTTATAAGAGTAATTAATTACAGTCAGTGAATAGACAGAAACATCATTATAAAAGGACCCATATCAATTACATAATGATTCATACGTGCATTACCCTAGGATATGGCTAAAGAAGCCTTATTTACAATCCATCCTAATCTACCACTACCCACATGGAGTGGCAATTGATAGTCGATCATAAGGGGTAAACCTGGATGAGGGATCGCAAGCCTAATATAGGAGTGATTTTCTAATCCCCGAAGCCAGCATCGGCAAAGGGCTTCTCCCATTCTGTCTCATTCCTCTCTCTTACTGAACAAAGGGTCATCACCAACATGTCGAAGAAGAGTTGGGTTTCGATCATCTTTTTGTCACCTTTCGTGCTGTCCATCACCATCTCAATTATAATCACCCTTTATTTAGGCCCTTGCCCTTGCTTATGGCCTCCTTGCATCGCTTTAGTATCTTCACAGCGTCTTCATCGCTCCAGTCATGGAGTATCCACTGCAAGTCTCTATCATAAATATTATATTAGTCTCTCAATATGTAGATACAATGAGTTAATCTGTTGTATGCTATAGATTTTCTTTGTGAAAGTTGAATGCTAGTATTGCAATCAATGTAGTATCTTCCTCATTATAAAGAGTCACACTTGCCTTCAATAGCATTGCATCCCCAGGTGGTATCGCCTCAAACATGTCCCCACATGTCGAAGATCAAAATTTGTGCATTCAATATGCGGAAAGGTGATCGCTATGGCATGGGCCATTGTTCCGGTCCACCACACCGCGCCCCCCCACCAAATGACCAACGAAGTTATTCCATCGAACAACCCTCTGCACTGGTTAACCAACATTCTGCCCACCAGTTGAGCGTCGCTAGTCATGCCCTTATTGAAAAAGCAGTTGAGCCTCGGCTCATTATTCGCACATCTCCAAAGTGACATCCCTTGCGCCATTTCGAATGGCATCTGGTCGACATGGTTGTGGAACCACGTGCTCAAGCTGTGCCAAGGGTTCATCAAAATAGGGTCAAGCATGGTTAGTGCAAACGGGGCAACGCTTGAGGGATTGTCCTTAAGGAGGAGCTCAGACACGCGGTTGAGTATGTATGTGTCTTGACCATCCAGAGCGAGCTTCTTTTGTTCGAAAAATCCGGACTGGACAAGAATGCACATGAGGTGTTCGACACAGTGAGCTCTTGAGGGGTGAATTTGAAGTGTAGAGACTAAGGCGTTGAGGGTCATGGGTTGACCATGGCGGTGGATGGTGTCGGGAATGCCTAATTGAATGGCACATTTTAAGCACGTGGAATTGATGAAGGTGAATATGTGGTTCCATATGTGAGCTTGAGCCTATAGCTGCTCGCTTCCCGTCTCTCCATTCACCATATTCAGGGTACGAAGTTATTATCTTTCTCCTCTATAGTGCAATTTGTCGCTCATCAACTCCGAGAATATAAGAATGGTGAGTATGGCATGGAAAGTGGGTATAAAGCATCATAATTGGTACACCTTATGTCGGTCAAATGATTGTGCCATGTTCACATGATTCACGTTGGTATAGGAGGCCCCATAACTTTAAAATAGTTAAGGTGCATTGGATTCTCCCTCGCTCTTATACCTTATTTAATAGGGAAAAGTGCCAAAAAAGTCTTAAACCTTTTGTCTTTGTGCAGATTTAGTCATAAACCTTTTTTTAGTACCAATTTAGTCATAAACATTTTTTACATTGTGTCAATTCAGTCATTTCCGGCCAATTTTGGCCGAAGTTTGCTGATTGGATGTTGGCCAACTGACGTGGGCTAATCGGCGCTGATGTGGATAACTTCTAATAATATTTTAATATTTTTTATTTTGATTTTGATTTTTTTCTTTTGGTTTTTTTTTTTTTTTTCCTCCAGCCCGGTCGTCGAACCTCGACCACCGGCCAAAGGCGACGGTCGGCGAGGTTGAGGTTGACCTCACCGGCCACCTCGCTAGTGGCCGCGAGGGCAACCTTGCGCCGGGTGGGGAGGCTTGCCCTCGCCGGATTTGGCGAGGGTCGAGCGTCACCTATGGCCGGTGAGGGTGAGCCCCGCCGGCTTGGCGCGAGGAGGCGGCCTCGAGTTGTCGGGCTCGCCCTCGTCGGCCATAGGCGAGGCTCGACCCTCGCCGCCTAGGCCTTGAGGGCGGCCTCGCGCCGGCAGGCAAGGCTCTCCCTCGCCAGATTTGGCAAGGTCGAGCCTCACTAGCCATGGGCGAGGCTCGACCCTTGCCAGATCCGACGAGGGCGAGCCTCACTGGCCATGGGCGAGGCTCGACCCTCGCCAGATCCGACGAGGGCGAGCCTCACCGCCCAGCGCGAGGCCGCCCTCGTGGCCACTGGAGAGGTGGCTGGCGAGGTCAACCTTGACCTCCCCCGGCCGTCGCCGAGGTCCGACGACCGGCTAGAAAAAAACAAAAAAAATAAAAATAAAAATAAAAATAATTCAAAAATATTAAAATATTATTAAAAGTTGTCAACATCGGTCTTGATCAGGCCATATCATATATCGGCCGGCCAAAGATCCAAATCAACCAAATCCGGCCAAAATTGGTCGGAAATGACTGAATTGGCACAACGGAGTTATTATCTTTCTCCTCTATAGTGCAATTTGTCGCTCATGAACTCCGAGAACATAAGAATGGTGTGTATGGCATGGAAAGTGGGTATGGAGCATCATAATTGGTATACCTTATGTCGGCCAAATAACTGTGCCAAGTTCACATGATTCACGTTGGTATATGAGGCCCCATAACTTTAAAATAGTTAAAGGTGCATTGGATTCTCCCTCGCTCTTATACCTTATTTAATATCCTGAAATTCGGAAGTTCGGTTATAGAATTTTGACTAAGTTTAGACCAGTTAGCTCGTGTGAGTCTCTCTAGAATCTAACCGGATCGTTTGTCCCAAACTCTTGAAAATCTACGGAGAATATATTAACAGTGTTTACCCTAGTGCTAATATCAGGCGTTATTCCTTGCATTGATCCGAGGTCGCGACTTTGAAATGCAACGGAGATTGGGCTACAAATTCCGTGGCAAGGATGAATCTTACTAAATGCTTTTATGGCGCTCAAATAAAAAAGAAATATAGCATGTGTAGACATCATCGTGTCATCCTCGTAGTAAATGCATGTCTCTTTCCAATTATGGACCACGCTGTCCATGTTGATTAGCGCTCTTCCTTTGTTTATTCTTTAAGTCTCGATGACGGGTGATGATCTTGACCGTTAAGTTTCGAATAGATTGTCCAGCTCAATCAACGTGTTTCACATTTTTACTTTTTAAGAAAAATTGTCATCGAGAGGCTTAGTCAAATTGATTTCAATTTTCACTAACTTCACGAATCTAGTAAAATGCGAGATAAAGTTTGGGCGGGCAGTCCAAACATACCGGTCAAATGATGATACATCAACATGTTAGATTTCAACAGCTGAGATGTGTCTTTATTTTTATTTCTATTCCTTTTTTTCCTTTTCCCCCATCTGGATTCGTCTCCCTCCTTCCTCAACCGGCAGCCCCTCTTCCTTCGTCCATGCTTACTGTTGCCATCAGCTAGCTTTCGCTGCCGCCAACATCAGGTACGGTTCTCTTAATTTGAATCAGAGCACTCGTGCTATCATTCTAATTATTCAATCGGCTTATAATGTATGCCATTGTAACAAAAGTTTAATTTTTCAGGTTCCTCAATCAAAGTTTGTCTCCCTTCATCCTGCAACGAGGATCTTCAGTAGACAGATGCCTCCAATTTATTCTGCTAGAAATTTAAGTTGATATTGTGTTGATATTGTCCCACTTACATGCATTGATAGTAGTGAGTCATGTATTAACATATATTCGCGACTCAAATTGAGAGTGACTGCACTTACTATGTTGAAGCTTTTATTGCGGAAATTGTCATCGATCTCAACTTTTCCAGGATAAGTTATGTCGACCCTATTATTTGTTTGAGTTCTAGCGAATGATAAACTATTATTTAGAAGCATACTCAGTTTCGTGCATTCATTAGTCCACAACCAATAGCAACGTCATGCACTTGAAGTTAATTATCGATTTGATATGTCTATACGACCTGATCCTGACCATTACTAGATGGTACAATACGTCCATACGACATGATTCTAATCAATAATTAACGTATATTCATTTATGGTAATTATGTTTCAACCTAAATTGCCTTCCTTCCCTAGACACAATTTATAAGATAATTTGGAATGGATCATTATATATGTATATACACACTAGAGAATAGAACATGTACGATAACGTAGTAGCTGGCCTCTACGAGCATGCGTCATTTTTCGATTTGTTATATTTCTTTTTTAATCAGCTTTTTTTTTTTTCCATTTTACACTATTTTTAATTATTTTCCTTTCACGAGTTGTATGAAAGAAAGCTATATCAGAAATACTTTGGACTGATTTTTACTTTTTCCTTTTATTAAATCTAGATTGTGTTTCTCACGCACTCCGAGTCAAGCAAAAGAGCACGTTTTGCTCTTGTTTAAGTCCATTCGGCCAATTTTGACCAAAAATTACTAACATAGATATTAGCCATTCTTTGTGACACAACCAATATTGCAGGGCAGCCAACGCCACATGAACATTTTTATAATATTTTAATAAAAATTTGAAAGTTTTATTATTTGTTTTTTCTTTTTTCTTTTCTTTTCTTTACTTTTTTTAAACATTTTAATTTTGCCAGTTTAATCTTAAATATTTTGATAATTTATCAATTTGAATCATTCCAGCCAAAATTGGTCGGAAATCACTGACGTAAACACCGGCCAACCAACCTATATGGCATGGCTGATGGTATTGACATAAACAAATTTTGCAATTTTTTTTTTTTTGAATTTTTTTTGGCCATCTTCATAAGGATTAAACCGTTTGTTTATTTTACAATAAATAGTAAAAGATACTTAGCCGTTTATTAGAATATACGGCCTTTCTCGATTTTTTAAGTTGGACAATAACTCTTGACACAGTTCAAATGATTTGATTCTTTCCTTACATCTTTCCTTAGAGCCGTAGAAGCCTCCTTCTATAGATATTTAACATTACCAAAAAAGCAATTGTATAATAGTAAATACAATCTTTCCATACCTACAAAATATCGCTCAAATCGGAAATACTACTCATCCGTTCACTTCAAATTCACAATTATAAGTACCACCGCAGCAAGATTTTGCTCTTAGAATAATTGGAAGTCTTTTTCTAAGATTTCCTCAAGATATGATTTCCTTAAGCTTCGGACGGGCAAGTCTTGTGGGTGTATTGGGAAACTTGTTTTCCACAACTGGGGCTTAAACATGATTTTGGAAAGCTCTAAATTCGTCCTTGAGCATGGTTAAGGAGGAGGCAAAGGGAAGGAGGGGGGGGGGGGTGTTTTGTGATTTAGGGTTTTTAGATCTTTGAATTGCAGTTATTCTTAATCGCAGAGGATCCAACAACCTTCCTTGATACGTCCCGGCATCATTTTCTCTGCCGACAATAAGTTGGGCAGCCTAGTATTCTTTTATTTATCTTTAAGGCGACACACTTGCCCAATATAGTACAGAATCAACTCTTGGATTCGATGATGATAAGAGATTCGTCTCATTCATAGGCTATCTCGTGTCAATTATTAGTAAGTGTTCTTTCTTTCTTTAAAAGTTTTTTGGAGTTTTTCTTTTCTTTTTCCTCTTATTTTTCTATTTATATATTGTGTGGTTGAGTTGTGGATCGATCCTTGATGGCGGGGATTGCAGAAGATGGTGACAAAGAAAAAATAAAAGTACAGATTTATATAGAATCAAGTTGTTAAGATATTGTCCAGCTATGTCAACGTGATTCTCGTTTCTCTACAGGAAGTGTCACCGGACTTGGTCAAATTGCAATACGAAGGGAAAATTACCAAAAAAGTCTTAAATATATTGTAATTGTGCCAACTGAGTCCTAAACTTATTTTTCTGACCAATTGAGTCATAAACCTTTTACAATTATTCCTAATCAATCCATCCGGCCAAAATTGGCCGGCCCGATCTTGGACGTGGCAGCCGACCGATGCCAACGAGCATTTTTTAATAATATTTTTATTTTATTTTTAAATTTTTATTAGATTTGTATTATTTTTTTCCTTTTTTATTTTTTTTCCCTCTTCCCTCCTCCTTCTTTTGGCTCTGACGACCAGCCAGGTTGGCCAGTCGTCAGATTGAGGCGATCCGGCAAGGAGGCCTCGCCAAATGCGACGGCGAGCCCCCCTCACCGGGCGAGTCGAGCCCTCGCCAGATTCGGCAGGGTTTCAGCAAGCCCCCCTCATCAGTGGTTAGAGCTCTTTCCAAGGGCGGTTTTGCCGACGGGGTAGTCCAATCCAGCAACGGTGGGTGGGTTGGCTTTTTTGCTTAGGGTTTTGGGGGTTGATGTTCCCGAGGTTGATCCAACCCCATGAGGGGCTCATTGGCCCCGGCGACTTCGACGGCGGAGGCAGTGGGGGGCCCGGGCATCGAGGGGACCCATGCCTCGTGCTAACCTCCGATGCCAAGCCGTGGCTCTGCTAGACGACCAATCTCCACGAGCACTTCATTGATGCCATCACCCAACTCGGTGGAGCGAGCAGTGAGTCCTCATCGGATCTGGCAAGGGCGAGGGTGAGGAGGCCTCGCCGCCCTCACCAAATCCGGTGAGGGGGGCTCGTTGTTGTGTCTAGCGAGGGCTCACCCTGCTAGATCGCCAAAGCTAAAGGAAGGAGGAGGGAGGAGGGGGAAAAAAAGAGGAAAAAGGAGAAAAGGATTAATAAAAAAAAATTTAAAATAAAATATTATTAAAAAAATGCTTGCCAAGATCGGTCGGCTGCCACACCAGTGTCGGCTAGCCAATTTTGGCTGGATGGACTGATCGGGAATAATTGTAAAAGGATTAAGACTCAATTGGTCAAAAAAATAAGTTTATGACTGAATTGGCACAATTGCAATAGGTTTAGGATTTTTTTGGTAATTTTCCCCAATATGGATGTATGTTTTGTAGGAGTAGAAGCCGACGTAACCCGAAGACTCCCGATTGTAATGTTAGGGTGCTTTGTCATTCTAAATGTAACGTCTATAAATTGTTTCCATAAGATTAAATAAAGCACATATCGAGAAGAGCAAGATAGACATACACCGAGGAGAGAAAACAAGAGCACCACACAATTTCGGACCACATTTCATCGGGCCTATCATATGTTGCGTTCACGGAAGAAATCAACGAGATGTTGTGAGATCAAAACTAGTGGACATAATAGCCACTTAGTTTTAAACCGTCATAGGCCTTGAGCTCAATATCACTTGTGTCGTAAAGGAAGTTGCCCCACATTTATTAGGAATCCATAAATTGACGTGAAATTTCGCCATAATCTAACATAAGCGCGATATTCACTTAGAAACCTCCCTCGACTCATCGAAATCGCCAAGTACAATTTGTCTTCTATACATTTTTACAAGATGTTTTTGTTATGTTTGTCACGTTACATTTAATTTATGCACAGCAAGCAAGGAGCATTTTTACAAGACGTTTTTCTTATGTTTGTCACGTTACATTTAATTTATGCACGGCAAGCAAGAAGTAAGTGCAATTTATGCCTATAAAACCCTTTCCCCACCTCAACTCATCAAAACCCTAAACCAAATCAAAACTCGTTAGTCATTCCCCCTTAACAATGGAATCGGTTGATAATGGAGTGATGAGCGAGAGCGAGATCGTCCAAGCCCAAGCTCACGTATGGACCCATACTTTCAACTCCATCTCCTCCATGTCCCTCAAATGCGCCATCGAACTTGGCATCCCCGACACCCTCCACCACCACGGCCATCCCATGACACTTACCAAGCTCGCCGCCAAGCTGTCGGTCCCCAACTCCAAGGTGACCTTCCTGCGCCGCCTCATGGCGGTCCTTGCCCAAACTGGCTTCGTCTCTCAAGGAAAGTCTGCTGCTAGTAATGACCATGAGCAACTAGGGTTGACGTACTCACTCACTCCCATTTCACGTGCGATCCTGAAAGGCGAACCCGGTGGCTTGTCGCCTATGGTGTCGTTCATCCTTGGCCCCGTCATACAAGATCCACTGCACAGCCTGGGGGAGTGGCTCAAGAGCGAGAGCCCAAGCCCTTGCACGCCCTTCGTCATGAAGCACGGGAAGAGCCTGTGGGAGTACGCGGCCCAGGACGAGGGGCTGAACCGGACCGTGAACGAAGCCATGGCAAGCGACGGGCCAATGATCGCAAGGCTGATGATGGAGAAGCGTGGACGGCAGCTGTTCCAAGGGTTGAGGACGGTGGTCGACGTCGGAGGAGGGAGTGGAGGGTTGGCGAGGGAGGCGGCAGAGGCGTTTCCACAAGTGGAGTGGAGGGTGCTCGATCTGCCGCACGTGGTGGCCGGCTTGGAGGGGACGAGGAACTTGAAGTTTGTGGGTGGTGACATGTTTAACGCTGTTCCTTCGGCGGATGCTGTTTTGCTCAAGGTCCGTACGAAAGAGATTTTAATTTTTTTCTTCCTTAGTCACATTGCAAGCGCATGAAGCTTCACGCATTCTTTTTGTTCCGGCATCTAAACTTTTTATTTGTTTAATCAAATACCTAACTCTTTTAACATGACTCAATACATGGTCTTCGCTAAATACATGGAAGGAAAATGCAGGAAAAGTACTAAAAAAGTCCTAAACCTTTTATATTTATGCCAATTTAGTCCTAAATCATTTTTTGGTGTCAATTTAGTCCTAAACATTTTTACTTAGTGACGATTCAATTCTTTCTGGCCAATTTTGGCCAGATTTTTCTTGATTGATATTTGGTCGGTGATATGGATAAATTTTAATAATATTTTAATATTTTTGAATATTTTTATTTATTTTTTTTTTTTTTTTTTTTTTCCCTCCCCTCCTCCGTCGACCCCTTTGGACATTGACGACCGGCCAAAGGTGACGGCCGACGAGGGTCGAGCCTCGCCCATAGCCGGCGAGGGTTGAGCCTTGCCAAATTCGGCGAGGGCGAGCCTCGCCGGTGTCGCCCAAGCCGCAAGAGCAACCTAACGCCGGCCGGGTGAGGTCAAGCCTCACCGGCCATGAGCGAGGCTTGACCCTCGCTAGATTCAGCAAGGGCGAGGAGGCCGGCGAGGTCCAACGGGGTCGACCTCACCGGTCGCCGAGGTCTAGCGACCGACTGGAGGAGGGGAGGGAAAAAAAGAAAAAGGAAAAATAAAAATAAATTTTCAAAAATTTAAAAATATTAAAATATTATTAAAATTTGTCGCGTTAGCACCGATTAAGCCACGTCAGCCGACCGGCATCCAGTCAGCAAAATTAGGCCAAAATTGGCCGGAAAGGATAGAATCGACACTAAATAAAAATGTTTATGACTAAATTGGTACAAAAAAAATGTTTAAGACTAAATTAGCACAAATACAAAAGGTTTAGGACTTTTTTAGCACTTTTCCTAGGAAAATGCCCGCATTAAATATTTAAGTTGGTCACTATATTGAAAAAGAAAAAATTCAGCTACTCGATTGAGAAAGTGATAAGACCTCAGTTACTTATGGGGTTGTAAGCCTTCAAAAGAAATGCAAACGAAACTTTAATTTACTTTTGACCTAATGGGAAAGTACATTTTGACACCAATCTTACATGAATAGATTATTGGATGGTGATACTACTTAATCTATTGACTAAGATTCTTAATGAGGACAGATAAAAAGGCAACAAATCAAATCAAATATAAACTATGAAGGCTACTTAATCATATAACAAACTTTTCATTAATTAACTTAATTGATTCCATTAAATTGAGAGGGTTCATATGCTATTGTGGGTCTCAATTTATGAACACGTACCTCTTTCTTTCTTCGTTTTTAGTTGTCAAGCAATGGTACCAAGTGCTATCTTGGCTTTCTAGTTTTTTTGTTTTACTTTCCACCTTTGAGGTTTTTTTTTTTCTTTTTTACATTTGAAACGTGATTTTTTTAATACAATCTTTAATTAAAAAAGTACACACATGAGCCTTTAATTTCTTTTTTCATCATGCCAAATTATTCCTATAATTTTTGGAAGTTAGAATAATATTTTAAGTTTGATAGCAAAATCCACAAGCAAACCTTCTTCTTAAAATTTATGTAACATTATCATATCAAGATTCACTAATCTCAAATCAAATTCCATCAAATGTGCATGCGCTTTTCCAATCTTCAGCAGAATACTTTAGGCTCATAGGCAAATCCTCTTTCTCTCGTAAGCGGGAGTGCCGAATGATACATATATTCTAACAGATGCATATCTACATCTATCTATTAGTGGATATTACATGATTGGAGCGACGAAGAGAGCGTGAAGATACTGAAGCGGTGTAAAGAAGCCGTTTTGAGCAATGGTAAGAAGGGAAAGGTGATTATAATAGATATAGTGATCGGTGATGAGTCCGAGGAAGACGAAGCATCGATGGGGATTAAGCTTTGCTTTGACATGTTGATGATGACGGTTGTCCAAGGCAAAGAGAGGAACGAGAAAGAATGGGCTAACCTCTTTCAGGAGGCTGGTTTCACTGAATACAGAATCACTCCTTTGGAGGGTATTAGATCTCTCATTGAGGTTTATCCTTGATGATTGAGATTAATCAAAGTAATAAGTGCCCTTGACATCAAGGGTGGTTTGATTAATGTGGTTGCAGTTTCTCTTCTAGCGTGATTTAATAGATGTGTCTTTAATTTGCAGGTCTATCATAAAAGGAATTGTGCTTGAATTTGTGCGTATTAGTACATTTCTAAATAAGAAGATTTATTCACTTATATCGTTTTAATAAGATGTGAATATTTTTACTAGACAAGGGTCGTTGATCTTTTTAATTGATGTGATTATAGTATTATATTGAATCATACATAGCGCATATAACTTTTTGTTCATGGAAGCCATTCTATTTTGGTTGAAATGGACAGTTCTAAATTTATGTATATGCCGATGGTTCTTTACGGTACCTCGATCCTATTTCTTTACCTAGTATCTAACTTAAATAAAACCTGCCTAATGATTAAATTAAAGAAAAACACATCTTTCATGGGTACCCCTATTTTATGATAGGATCTTGGGTTGGTTTACATTCCTATGTTTTGTCTTTAAAATCCACTTATCTTGAGATTGATCACCACTTTGAATCACTAGACATTGGGGCATAATTACCCGGTAGTAGTGAAATTAAAGCCATACCCAATGGATATTTAGAGGGGAATAGTTACAAAAACCAATTAGAAACAAGCAGCTTTTGATCAGGCATGAATATGTCCGTATTTACCCGATCAAAGAATGGAAAATTGATGTTATTAATTCGTAGTAATCAATGTACTACATTGCTTTCTCTCTCTCTCTCTCTCTCTCTCTCTCTCTCTCTCTCGTCACTTTTGCTCTTCACTCGCTACTCTCTTAAGGAGAGAGATCGACCACAGAGCACGAAAGGTCCCTGCACACCATCGGTCTGTACATGTCTCAGGCGAGAAAATATTGGATGGATGGGGCTCTGATTCTGATTCTAGTAATGGCATCATACGAGTCCACTCATCGGACGACACGTGTCACTGACACCACGGAACGGGACAACCATTTGCAAAATATTCAATTCTCTCTCCTGCTGGGTCCTGCTGGGTCCCACTAGAAACCTTTTCCTCCCGGTTAATTTGAAAAATTCGGCTTTCTCTCTCTAAGAAAATATTAGTTGGGCCCCACAGCAGATCCTTCTCGCTCACAGTTGATTTGAGTGAAGTGTGGGACTTTCTCTCTCTAATTCTCCGTTCGACTCTCGCCCGGTCGCTCTGCCCTTCGCTTGCTACGACGGATGATGGAGCGTACCGTCCAAAGAACCACGCTGCCGCCGCCGCCGCTTCCGCCGCTTCCGCGTCCGCGTCCGCCTCGTCAGCCGCCGATGCATCCGAGCTGCAGCTAATATTTTCTCGCTCGTTCCGCCTGTTCGTCGCGCTGCTCCTTCTCCTACGGACGACGGAGCCTGCCGCCGCGCTTCGGAAGGCGAAGGCGGAGGTGGAGTGGTCCATCAGCCGGCGGTGGCGTGGTTCAGGCGGCCCTTTGAGTTTCTGAGTGGAAGGTGGCAAACTCATGGGCAGTGGTTTCTTGCGTCGATGAGCTGGCCTAGGTGCAACCAAAAGATTCAACCCAGAAAAGGAAAGGTGAAGATTCTGGAGTCGCCTCACTGGCACAACAAAACCAGATCAACAAAATGGGTTAGTCTTCCGGTACTCGTCGCCGCGCGCATGAATCGGAGCCCTACCTAGAGAGGTTCTTTTTCTAACAATTCGTCGTTTTCCGGTTGACTCTAGTTATTTCTCGGCGGTTCTTTATAGCGCTCACTTTAGGTGATTTCCAGTTTTTGCAGAATTCGCGTTGAATTGGAATAAGAAAATGCCGTCGATTGTTTGTGGTTTGCTTCGGATTGTGATGAACTCGGAGAAGGTTTTTCACAACGCTCGGTTGTTTCTCTTTCTATTTTATGGCTGCTTGTTACATTAAGAATGAGAAAGTTGTGTGGGGCGATTGCAGAGTCGCAAGGACGTGAAGGATCTTTGTCTGTTGTTAAGAGGCAGCTGTTGTTTAAAAGCTGTAATCTTCTGCTTCAAGAAATAAGTTTCTTGACAGTTGTGTTCGACGATCTCCATTCGTGACATTTTGAATAGGAATACTCAGCCGCGGTTTCAGTTCATTTTGCTGAATAGGCAAAGCGCAGGTTTGCCGCCTCGTTTTTCCAGGGTTTCAGATACTATGCTATGCCTTGCTAGCAAATGAGACTTTTCTCTTGGCATTTCTAGTCATCTGTTCATGCTTCATACATGTTTTACGGTATATGGTTCGATATGACACAGATTTTGATGCAATTGAGCTAGTAATAGCCTGCCTAGTTTGGGATATGATGAATGGTGATAATTGGATGGCCTTTACATTATGATGTTCTTTAGCAAATGAGTGTCAGGTAACGCATTGCATGTTATTTTATGATTAGCAGATAATTTGGTAGAGAATCTGCTTGGAGATTTTGAGTATGAAGTTCAGCTTCCATACTTGTTGTGCCATAATGCAGTGCAAGAAGTTAATGGCATTTGGTTCTACAATCCATGTGAATGTGAGGATGTTGCAAATCTCTTTACTATGTAAAGGATCATTTATTGTTTGTTTCCTGTACCAGTTAAATTTCTATTGTGATCAAAATTTTTAGGATGAAATAGCAATGCAGATGAAGGGACGTCTAATCAGAGTAATGTCAAATAACATTTGTTAGCCAAACAGATGTGGGTTTAGAAGAAAAGGTACTTTATTGAAATGATGTCATTAAAAAATACGCTGGACCAGCAAATTGGACTAGGTTAAAGGGATACCAGCCTCAAGATTAATATAGCATGTGAAACTGGAAATAAGTGAGAACTTGTACCTGTTTGGTCATCTGTTGCACAGATTATCCATTCAACTATCAAGCCTGCTTTATTAATTTTGACTCTATGGTGAGGCTATTCTGTCCTGAATGTTCATTTTAAGACCTATTTACCTATCAGCACAGGAATCTGGAAGGGTTTCTGGGTAAGCTGCACCACTGGCTAACTTACTTATCAATGATATCTAGTTTGCTTTCATCTAGAAAGTATATAGGGAGAAATTGCTGAGAAAGGACTTTGAATCTTAGGAGGAAAACATGGTTTGACTTTGATTTTACCTTAGACAGCAGTTACTGTAATAAGCAGCTACTGCTGCTTGATTTAACCAGTGCTTAGAGTAGGATAAACAATTCTTTATCTTATTTAGGTATGCACACTAATTGGGGATTGTGTTTGTAATATTTCTAGACTAGCAAAAATAATTATGGAATGATCGTCTTGCTTTTTAATGGGTTTTCCATGTGGAGACGTCCTGAACATTTGATGTCAGTATTTGATGTTTGGCGGAGCTTTTTAATATAGATTATGTAATGATCGTCTTGCTTTTGTTGAGTATGGATAAGCGGCATTGGATCATTGCTATTTAGCAGGAATGGCTTACCTTTAACACTTTTCACATTTCCCAGGATACTCAGCGCGTATTCAAAGGTGCACTCAAAATCAAAGCCTTCAACCAAAAGGTAATGATGACTCAAGCCTTTGAAGTAAAATGAATGTTGGATGAACGTCTGTGCCTATAAGTTATGGTCTACACCGACACATAGTAATTCTAAGGAAAACAGAGTTTATATTTTGTTGCAAAAAACTCTCCAGAGGTCTTTTCTTACAAGTTCTCTTTAGATGTTGTGTATCTATTCCCTTGTGAAGTCTTGAATTGGCCTGTGGGGCAAGATAAAAGTTGACATTAATTTGTCTCTCATATGATATCTAGTGTTTTTACAGTTCTTTGTTTTTTTCAATTGTGGACACGTGGATCAGTGAATTTGAGGAACTTGAAGGAGTTTCAAGCTTGTCTGTCATGGAAACACTACTAGAGCCATCCCCAACCGCTCCTGCAATTGATTGTCGTGAAGATTCAACAGCATTTATGAACTTCTTCAATGTACAGTTCTTAGTTTACAGTTTCAGTATAGATTCTACTGAAGCATATAAACACGTTACGGATGCAATTCCATGTCGTCTTGCATTTTAAACAAAGAAATATTGGTCTCTTATAATGATCTCTCCTTCAAACCTGCAAATTTGTGTTCATGTACCTATAGGCTATTGAGCTTGAGCCATTGAGAACTGTCTGTCCTTTAGTGAGCTAGATATGTTGAATTTTTTCTCCTCATGGTCCTATAATTCGTGATTTAACATTGATGATGTTGTACTGAAAGTTTGAGTAGGTGCTTTCGTCAGATTGAGGCTAATTTATAGGTTGCCAAAACCTTGTTAGTGGCTATTTGGTTTGGCTTTTGGATTATGACACTTGGCTTTTTACTGGTACCTTTAATTAGATGATTGACTTCTTTCACACAAAACGCCCAAAATCTTGAAAAATGAAAAAAGAAAAAAAGAATATAGACAATTCAAAAGCTCGTGTCATGAATTATAGACAATTCAAAAGATAGCCCATTCTTTCATTTCTTGGTCTATTTTGACATTACAAAACTCTAGTCAATATGCTACGAGAGAGCTTTTACAAAACTCTAGTCAAAATGCAACACTTGTAAATATATCCAAACAGGAGGGTCATAAATTGTACTTAGACACAACTCCCCTTACAACGTACCCGTTGTTAGGACAGGCTAATATGTTTAGACTTGTCAAAGATATTCGAAGACTTTGCTCCAGCAACTGATGACATTTCATATATGTATTCCCTCTTATCCTTTCGGAATATAGCAAAATATTTTAACATATATCAGGGGATATCGAACCACGACAGCCATGTGTCGCTTATCATGCAGCAACAAGTCACCATGTCACACCAATCTGCTAGCAAATGCAGCTTCTATGGTTCCTAAATTAGGTTCACTATGAACATTATATTGACAAGTGACTCAAGAGTTCATAACACGTCCACTTCAAAGACAAGAACTAAGAAACTATAGCTGCAGTTCCCATTAAACAGATGCAAACAAATTTTCTGTATCAACCGTCAGTAATTCAGACAAGGATTATAAGTGTATCTTTCTCCCAATTCCCAACATTCCACATGTTTCCGAAATAGTTCATTCAATAAATACTGCCCTGAAAATATAAGGGAGGGATTGTACTTTATGCGACAATGTATAAGAGACGAGCATATGAGGATGAATTGCGTTTATTTGGCTGGAGAAGCTAGTGAGCCATCACAAGTTGCTCCTCAAAATTGGGGTTGGTTCAGGCAAGCCAAGAAAGGATGATAGCACCGGTGAACAGCATCAAGACTAGTCATGTTCTGCAATGAACTGATTATTGGTGACAATCATGCAACTTCTTTAAATCAGTTTGTGGAGTCACGGCTGTAGTATTAGTCCAGTGTCTTTGCCAGTATACGGTGAAGCAGCTCGCAAGGGAATATACGAAGCAAAGTCCATGCCAAGTCAAGAGACTGATAAATATTGCAGGTGTCGTAGGCCTCTCGCGTCACAAATTTCCTATCAAACATTTCCAGGAACTCCAGATAAAGCTGATATATCACGAAAAGAGAATCACGTAAAATTACTTTAGAATAGCAAGTGGAAGACAAAAATAGGAAGAGGAGGAGAAAATCGAATTAGGAGAATCCAAATGGTTTGCGTGAGAGAGAGAGAGAGAGAGCAGATCCTTAAAAGATAGAGCTTCTTCTCCATCCACGGCTTTCATAGCTTGAACATCTTTCCCAATTGCATAATTTGCATATAGTTGCAGAAAAACCGGTAAAAGTTTAATACCAATTGCCACCATTTCAATAAAGACTAAACTATCTATTTCACAAGGAAATACCCGGTTGGAGACATCAACATGATCTCTACACGTCATTCCCTCGCCTATCTCTGCAAGGTAAAGGGTACAGATCAAACACCTGAAGTAAATCCAAAGGGAAATGGGAAGTTTTAAATGTAGTAAAAAAGGTCTTACTTTCATCAGTCGAGAAACTGATGGAAACATAATTGATGGGAGGATATATCCGTTTCAGAAAAGAAATAATGTATAAACAACGATCTTATAAGTAGTCAAGCCTTCAAGATAAAGCTAAGCACCATTCGGTATAGTCAGAAAGATTACTTTCCAGCCATACAACCAGAGTATTTAGCAAAGTAATTAATGAAGTGATCTATCACATAAATAGTAAATGTAATGGAACATAATATGGTCCAACTATGTTTGCCATTAAACTAGCTCATTCATTTCTCATATAAGAGAAGCATATAAACCACCTCATAAAATGGTTACTTCCATGCACCGAAGTACGTGTCTCTTTAGGTGTGCAAAAGCTATAGAACGATTATACCACTCTCGAATGCGTTGTTGTTGTCCCGTAGAGTGGTATAATCGTTCTACAGCTTTATAAGAGACCAATTTTTCTTTGTTTAAAATGCAAGACAACATGCAACTGCATCCAAAATGTTTTGCATGAGGTGCCTACAGTTTTCACAACTAAATATAAACTATGTTTTCCTTAGAATAACTATGTGTCAGTATAGACAATAACTTACAGGCACAGACGTTCATCCAACATTCATTTTACTTCAAAGGCTTGAATCATCAATTACCTTTTGGTTGAAGGCTTTGTTTTTTAGGGCACCTTGAATACGCGCTGAGTATCCTAGGAAAAGTAAAAAGTGTTAGGAAAGTCATTCTTGTTAAGTAGCAATGCTCCAATGCTGTCATACTCAACAAAAGCAAGACGATCATTCCATAATCCACATTAAAAAGCTCCGCCAAACAACAAATACTGACATAAATGTTCAGGACATCTCCACATGAAAAACCCACTACAAAGTAAGATGATCATTCCATAATTATTTTTCCTGGTCTAGAAATATTACAAGCACAATCCCCAATTAGTATGTATGCCTAAATAAGAGAAAGAATTGTTTGTCCTACTCTAAGCACTGGTTAAATCAAGCAATGGTAACTGCTAAATTATTACAGTAACTGCCATCTAAGGTAAAATCAAAGTCAAACCATGTTTCCCTCCTAAGATTCAAAGTTCCTTCTTAGCAATTTCTCCCTATATACTTTCTAGATGAAAGCAAAATAAATATCATTGATCAATAAATCAGTCAGTGGTGCGGCTTACCCAGAAACCCTTCCAGAATCCATCAAAAAAGGAGCAGCGCAATGAAGGTATATTCAAAACATATTCTGGAGCTGGAGATAATGCCTCCTTAGATAAAAATTGACGAGAGTTCCCTTGATGCCCGAAACTTCACTTGAGAGCAAATTTTCACAAAATGGAAAAATATCCTCATGGAAGAAAACATCCTTTGCTTACAAAGGAATTCACCTGTGGAAGGTTCAAAGACACGGTATCCCTTCTTTAAATTTGGATACCTCATAAATATACAACACCGGGTGTGGGGACCCATTTTGTCCTGAGGGCCCACTGTAATGACATAGCATAAACAACCAAAAATCTTCAAGTGACTCAGTTTTGGCTTCTTTCCGAAAAGCATCTCAAAAGGGGTTCATCCATCAAGCACTTGAGTGGCATGCGATTGATTAGATAAGCAACCGTGACCACACAGTCTTCCCAAAAAGTTTCCGGAATGGAGGCTTGAAATTTAAGTGCACGTGCAACTTCCAAAAAATGTCGATGTTTGCCTTCCACTACCCCATTTTGCTATGAGGTGTGGGTGCAGGAACTCTCGTGTAGAATGCCATGAGATGAGAAGAGGGAAGCACAATCATTGTTGAAAAATTCTTTCCCATTATTAGTGCGAATGCACTGAATAGATTTCCCAAATTGATTTCTTTGATAAAGAAATGAATAATTTTAAATGAGAAAAAAACTTGATGTTTGGACTGCATAAAAAAAAAAAAAAACCCATGTGGCACAAGAGTAATTGTCCACAATCGTCAAGAAGAAATGAGACCCATCTTGATGTGGAGTATGATAAGGTCCCCAAACATCAAAATGGATTAATAAAAAAAATACCACTGGCACGAGTCTTACTGAGGGGAAAGGGAACACGTGACTGTTTTGCAAGCGGACAAATGTGACACTGAGGATAAGGAAATGAAGCACTGTGGCCCATTCTAGAATGTATAAGATAATTTTTATTATTAGTAGTCACGTTACACAATGATTGTTTATTCAAGGGAATGCATGGGAAATCTAAAGTTCTTGGAAAGCTAGTCCAAAAAAGTAGTCCTTCAGAGAAATTACCCAAGCCCATCAGTTTGCCAGTCAAAATGGTCTGAAACAAACAAGCATCTGAATAAAAGATAACTTGACATGAATTTTCTTTGCAAACTTTAGAGATAGAAATGAGGTTGAACTGGAATTCAAGGACATTTTGTAGAGTGATTTGAGGACTGAGGTTTATTGGGCCTGTCATTGTGACATGAGTAACACTTCCATTTGGTAGTCGCACAGAAATGGGCAAGTGTAATTTTTCATGGATAACATAAAAGAAACCTTTATCACAAACAATGTGGTCACTAGCCCCCAAATCAACTATCCATGTATTTTTCGAAATAGAAGTAATCAGGCAATGAGAAATACCTAAGAAATTCCCCCCTTTGCTAGAAGTGTCCAACTTTTGTAATGATTGCATAATTTGTTGATGTTGTCCATATGTGATGAGTGATTGGCATTGGGACCCATTGCTCCGATGACCTGGTAAGCAGCTAAAATTGATTTTTCCTTCTTTCCTTTCTCTTTGGGTTTACATGTAATTTCCAACAATTATTGATAGTGTGATGTGGACGTTTATAATATTCACAAAATAATTTACATTTTCCCTTTGATTGCTGCCCAAAATTCTTGGATGACGTGGCAAAAATTTGACCATTGGATCCTTTAATTTTGCTACCATATCCACCGTCCGATTCTAATGTGAGATCAGCCGGCCGTGAGCCATCCGATCACTAGGTGCAATTTGAGCCGTCCGTCCCTTGCCTTTTAAAGGGTTTTGTTTCAACAAACCCTAATGCCGCAGCTTTCCCTTCACTTCAGTTTTTGTCTACAGCTTCTCTCTGTTCGTGGCGAGCTATGAGCGCAATTCCATTGGTGCCTTTCGTGTACTTCGACGAAGCAAGCCATTGGCTTTCTTCTTGAGCGGCCAACTGGTATATCCTTCCGAGCGATGGTACCAGATCGATCGCCAAGATTTGAGAACGAAACACCAGGTAAGAATCATTCAAAATCAGAAGGAATCCGATTGCTTTCTCCCTTTCATTCCAAAGAGCCCACAGCTTGTTGAAGCACATCGCAATAGACATGTTTCCTTGCTTCAAATCTAAGAGTGCCTAGGTGAGCAAGAAGATTTTCGCTCAATCCAAATTGCCGTACATCTCCTTAATGTTGTCCCACATATTTTTTGCGTCCTCTGTAGGAGGTAAGCCAGCCACTACTCCATTGTCGTATCATTATTTCGTTCGTCGGGATTGGAATGATCCCATCAATAAAACCTTCTTTATCCTTCGTGACGAGAGCTCACTGAAGTTCTTGTGCCCAAGTCGAGTAGTTTTCCAATTCGGTCAACTGGAGAGTGATTAGGCGAATTTCTAGTCCATCGGCTGTGGAGACGAACAAGGGGTCGCCATGCTTCGGGTGACTAGTCATGGCCAAGATTGAATACGGGAAGAAACCAAGCGGGGGAAATGGTTAGATTACTCGACCTGGTTGTCTGTCCCACATTGTGAAAACTCAACCAGGTTGTTTGCCCCGCATTGTGAAAACCAGCACCCGCATCTCCTGACCCGATCAGTTGCCCCGCAGGGAAGGATCCCATCCCAGTGGTTGGACTTGCCCCGTTCGCGGCTAGCGGGTCACCACTGGACCGGGTGCTATTCTCGTGGGTTTGATTCCCTGACCACAAGGTGTTTAGGGTTGGCCCATAATACCAAGGATTAGGCTGCAACTGAACGGGCAGCCACTGGAATGGTTGGCCCATAAAGGGTTGCCCCAAATTTGGCTGGGCCTGTGGTGATGGCCATTGCATATGTTGGGCTTGGATGGGCTGCTCTCGACTTCTAATGACTCCAGCAAGTGGGTTCACTCTGCATTTGGTAGTCAAGATAAAACTTGGGATAGGATATGATTTATTTTATCCTACATTTGGTGCTTGCTTAGGATAGGATAGGATAAAGTCGAATATATGAGGGATATAAACCGGATAAAATTATCTCATGGGGGAGGTGGAATAAAGATGGATAGGATTTATAACGTTCATAATAGGAAAGTTATTTTTTTCGAATAACAAATTTCTTAAATTAACAAAATTAAAATTATATTTCAATATAAATATTATTTGAATTCTAATTTAAGAAATTAAAAATTAAAAATTAATATTATTTTTTTAATTTAATATTATTTTAATTTATATATTCAACTTTAATTCTATCTTATAATAAGCATTTAATCTATCAATTATATATTTATATTTATTATATATTTTAGGTATTTTTGTATTTTAGGTATGTTAGTACAGTTTACTATTTGATAAAATTTTATTAAAAAATGATGAAAGGGGAAAAAAGAAATAATAAAGAAAATAATTTTAAAAAGAGGAAAAATAAAATAAAAATAAAAATAAATTAAGGAATAGTGCATGGAGATTTTCACCATCTCCGTTTATAAACTTTTAGGTTCATTTACAATAATATGTTGTTTATACTAAAAATATATATATGATATGATGTAAATATATCCGACTTTAATACTATGATTCACTAAACAGTTGATGGAATATAGAAAAATCCCAAGATTTTATATCATATCCTATCAAGTCCTATCTTGGTTAGAAATCCAAACGAGCAAATGTAGCCTTAAGGTATTGTTTTGAACATCCGAGACCTCTGGCACTATCTCTTGTGAGACGCGTTCTTCAGAAGCCAATGGCTGACTCTGAGTCATAGTAATGGTAAAAAAAAACTTGCTCACTTTGTGGTTTCAAGTGACTAATTCCTAGCCAAGAGTGTTAACATTGCTTTGTAGGTTAGTGTGCCCTTTGTTGCAAGAATAGGGAAGACGGCAAGCAATCAATTGATGAAGAAGGCAGAAGCTAAATCAGGAGCACAACTCCTCTGATACCATGAAAGAAAACGAGGAAGACAAAAAAGGAGCAAGAAGAACAGATTTTAGGGGAAGATTTTTGTATTTCTTTTTATTGAATTTGAAAGTGTACAGAGCTTTGTAATTATAGTACATGATGTATACAAACGAAGGGAAAGAAAATAATCAAAGATATTCACCAGTGGGTAGCTGCGCTGGTTGGGCTCTACTACCTCAACGCCGAGGGAATGAGTTCAAATCTCCGCATTGCTAACACGTCTTAAGTGGAGGGTCATGGTGATAAGGTTCTGTGCTAGCCTCCCTCCAAGTATAGTCGGTGGTCTCCGTTGGGTCTATCGGGCCTGTGGCGGCTGTGAGCACCCGTAAGGTGTGCCAGGCCTAATTCTAGATATAAAATAAAATAAAATAAAAAAGGAAAGAAAATATCCCAAGAATCAAATCTAATCTTTGATTGATATAATAAATCAATCTAAATCTGAATGGATATTGCACATCTCGAGCATATCTTCCAACAGATCTTACAATATGTCGTAATCAAAATATATTTATATCCTAACACTGCGTGCATAGGAAAGGAAGTAATCTAATATAACAAGAAAGTCAGTTATCCTAGTCTATAGAGAGAATTAGCTATCCAGAGATATAACCAAATAAAGTCTTCGAATACCATTGACGCATGAGAATATCGAGTTTGCAAATAAAGTCTTAGAATCCTGTTGACGCAACAATAGATGCAAGAAGCATTAGCACTGAAGTGCGCATACTCCTACTAGGTGTGAAAGCCGATCATTAGGCAAAATTCAACAACATTTGTTGGGGGGCGCCAATACTCTCAAATGTTGCCCTAACTTTTGATTAGCTTGGGCAGCACCAATTTGGCAATACCTTCCAAATTTGTGGTAATTCTTGACTAACATTGGCTGCATCGAAAGGGATGGGATCGTATTTTGTGCAGGAGGTGTGGTTTTTACATTTTCAATCGCATGTAAGCACCAGCGTCAAACAAAAACAAGTGGAACATGTATATAGTCATGTCAACATGGGTCCAGCTATATCGACCAGAGAATCGAATGACACGAAATGCGAGGTATGCATACTCAAAATTTCTTCAAGATTACCTAACTCTGAAATGCCAAGTTAGAACCAAAAATAAGGAAAGTATCACTGTAAAAATGGACAATATAATGCGTTGATTAATGGGGACCTCTATAAGAACAACGGGCACAAAAAAAAAAAAGAGAAACCATAATATAACAAAGAAATTAGCTATCATAACCTAATAAGGACTAGCTATCATAGTATATTGCGATACAATGATACCTCTTACATCTAATAATATCTCTAACAATATTTTTTTTATCATTGCGCAACTAAAAGTTTTATTAGGAATAATTTTATCATTACATAATAAGTATTACATAACATCAACATTAAAGACCAATAAATCATACGTTGTAAAAATAAAGCTTTAAACTAAATGAACTGGGACAGGATCATAAAGACAATGTATTAAATAGCGTGACAAATTCTTATTATTAGGTATTTGACATTAATTGCTCATGTAAACTTTCAGTTACAATCCGCGCGTTCCTCAGTAAAACAAATGACGTGGAAACCTATCGAAATTTCAGCGTTTCTCAATCCGAACGCCCGAATTACCTCCAAACTTAATCCGATCTTATCTCCTCCAGACAAAAAAATGGACAGGGCTTACAACGGAGAGACGAGCGAGAGCGATACCTTCCGAGCCCACGCTCACGTATGGCGCCACGCTTTCAACTTCATCTCCTCCATGTCCCTCAAATGCGCCATCGAGCTCGGCGTCCCCGACGCCCTCCACCGCTGTGGCCATCCTGCGACCCTCCCTGAGCTCGCCACGGCACTGTCGGTCCCCACCTCCAAGACTACCTTCCTCGGCCGCCTCGTGGCCGTCCTCGTCCACATGGGCTTCCTCTCCCGCCAAAAGGCCGCCCCCGAAAGCAATGGAATGTCGGAACACGAGGCCGACGAGCTAGGTTTTGAGTATTCGCTAACTCCGGCTTCATGTGCGATTGTGAAGGGCCAGCCCTTGGACTTGTCGCCGATTGTACTGCTCACACTCGACCCGATATTCGTCGACCCATTTCACTGCATGAGCGAGTGGCTCAAGAGCGACAGCGAGACTGGCTCGCCCTCGCTGCGGACGCCCTTACACATGAAGCACGGGAAGAGCATGTGGGAGATCAAGGCTCAAGACAAGAAGTTCGACCGGCGCATGAACAGGGCGATGGCGAGCGACGGGCCAGTGATGGCGAGGTTGATAATGGACAAGTGTGGGGGGCGGCTTTTTGAGGGGCTGAGGACGGCGGTCGATGTTGGGGGAGGGACCGGAGGGTTGGCGAGGGAGCTGGCGGAGGCGTTCCCAGAGATGGAGTGGACGGTGCTCGATCTGCCGCGGGTGGTGGCCGGCTTGGAAAGGACGAGGAATTTAAAGTACGTGGGTGGCGACATGTTTGAGGCTGTTCCTCCGGCGGACGCTGTTTTGCTCAAGGTGTGAGATATTTTATTTGTAAGAAAATATGAAAAAGAACTTGCTTGCATAAATTAATGGGTTTGGTGTTTTTTTTTTTTTTTTATGTTGGTGCTTGGATATGATATCTTTTTGTCATAATTGCTTGGAAATAGTCCCTAATTGAACAATTGATATTTCGACTTATTTTTTAAATTGAGAATAATACTACGTTTGTAGTTCGTCTTTAATTAGTTCCATGTTTGACGCTACAATATGTCTGATAAATTATGCAGTGGGTATTACACGATTGGAGCGACGAAGAGAGCGTAAAAATACTAAAGCGGTGTAAAGAAGCAATCACGAGCAATAGCAAGACAGGGAAAGCGATAATCGTAGAAGCAGTGATTGGAGATGGGCCGGAGGAAGGTGAGACGATGAAGCTCTTCTATGACATGATTATGATGGTGGGTACGACGGGCAAAGAGAGGAACGAGAAAGAGTGGGCAAAACTCCTTCGTGAAGCTGGTTTTAGTGACTATAAGATTACTCCCTTGGCGGGTTTTAGATCTCTCATTGAGGCTTACACTTGATGCTTCGTAAGAAATGAAATCATTCGGTGCCTTGACATCGATCTTGGTCTCTTGCATCATTTTATGAGTCAATTTTACAGATCAGTCCAGATAATATTCTCATACATGGATACATTTCTGTGTTGGAGGCTAAATTAAAGATCCCAAATGGTCAGTAGAAGTTAAAGAGGATAATTAAAGATTAGTGACTGTAAACATAATCAGATCGACATCATTGAAAATGACCTGAGAGTTTTGGTCAATGACAAGCTAACAGACAATTTATTGTTCTATAACTTGTACTACATGGCTCACTTGATTTTCATGAAATGGAAAATGCAATAGGAAAACATCACCTAAAGATAGATACCTCCCAAAGACAGACTCCTCAGTAGATGGCCCAAATATATCAACTGATATCGGTCAAAATTTCACCGTTCGCTGCGTATGAAACTGTTTGACCAGAATCAGATAATGATCCAGGATCTGCACCAGCCTGCAAAGAAGTGAACTCTTGGGCTTGTTTCCCAATTTATCACTGTTTAAACTTAAATTTTAACTAAATATTTATATTTAAGTTGATAAGAAAATTAGATGCCAATTTGGCCCTCCCCAAAAATATTTCCATTAAATCACGTAGATATTAGTATTATTTGCATTGACTTGTTTTATTTCTTTTTCATTTTCCTTTATTTCAAATAAGTAAAAAAATTAAAAGGGTTTTATTAAAAAAAGAAAAAGAAAAATAGCCTGGGGCTGGGCTTGACCCCAGCTCCTTATCTCTTTTTACTTCGCTGAGGGCCAAGCCCATTCCCACCTACTCTTTCCCTTGGCCCGGCCCCCCTCCCCCTTGTCTTCTTCTTCCCTCCTTCCCCTGCAAGCCACGAGCATCGGAGACATAGGAAGAGGAACAAGAGTAGACCGATGATGGAGGGGACGTCTCACAAGCGTCATCAATGCCACCGAATAAAGCAACATGAGATCAAGCGAGCAACCCGGACGGAGGGGCGTCATCTTCAATGCCAAGCAGGCCTTCGCGGAAGAGAAAGGTGACGCCGGTTCAACCTAAGTAGACACCGGTTGACATGCCAAGGGCCGACAGTCAAGGCTTCTCCATTGACCGGCCTCCTCACCTATAAAAGGAGGGGGAGGCTGAGTGAGGTGAGGTAGAGGCAAAGGGAGTCGAAGAGAGAGAGAGATCTATGAGATTCGAGAAAGAAAGAGAGCTCTAAGATGTTGGGTAATCTTAGAACTCTTTCACCCCATAAGCTAGCTCACGAGGTGACACTTTCCTTCACATTTATAAACTGGACATATCTATAAGATAGAATTCAAATTTCCTTATGCATTATTTTACCACCAATATTTCCTTAAACGTAGAGTGGTAGTGCATTTATGTTTGTGTGAATTTTCTACTCTTGTGTCCACAAACTCATCGTTTTCCATTGATTTCTTCAAAAAGAACAGCAGCCCAATATTCATCACTGGCATCTGTTTACAATACTCTTTTCCCTTTAGAAGGGATTTGCAATGAAGGAAGATGCTACAAAATCTCCTTAAGTCTGCGAACAGACTTAGTCTGTTGTGGTTCTCATGGAGGAGCATCTTTTTTGAGCATTTGTTGTAGTAGACTCACAAACTCTATAATCTTTGAAACAAAGTCCCGAAGATAATTTACAATCCCCAAGAATTGCTGAGCCTACCTATGAGAGAGATTTTCATTAGGAAATTTTTTCAATTCCTCAGTAATATGAGGACCTGGATAATAAGTTCCATCCTTGAGATGCATCCCAATAAATTCAATTTCTCTATAGGCAATGATCATCTTTTTCTAGGATAACATGATGCCATGCTTTCATACCAAGTTTGCAAATTAAGCTAATAATTTACAATGAGAGTCCTCATCTAGGCTGTATAGGAGGATATCGTCAATGTAAATTTGAGCATTGGGTAGGATGGGCTGGAAAATTCTACACATAGCCTTCTGAAACAACAAATGAGCTATTTTGAGGTAAAAAATGAGAACTATCTACTGGAAATGTTGATTCAGGATGCAAAATCCAATCTTGTATTAGTCTTCAAGATGAATACCCAATTGCCAAAATCTAGTTTTAAAATCGAACTTAGAATATACTTTGGCTTGAGTGAAGTTGGAGAATAAAGAATTCCGATGTGGTAAAAGAAATTCATCATCCTGCAAAAATTGATTGAAAGGTTGATAATTGATAACAAGTCTCATCTTTACTTTATTTTGCCCTGCTCATTTGTTGACATAAAATGCTTCACAAGCCCATTGAGAGTTTGAGGGCTTGATTAATCCCTGATGAAGCAAATGCGAACATTCCTTCTGGGCTAAAAGCAAATGTTTTGGATGCATTCCAGAGTGACTAGCTTTAGTGGAATTGACATCCTCATTTTTCTTGAAAGAAAGATTGATAAAGAAATTGGGATGTTTCCACAAAGGGTTGGAGCATTTTTTAACAATGTCTGAATGAGAGTCTACACACTCCTCAAGAAGGGTTTGCAGAATTGAATCTAGAATGCTCATTTGGATAGTAAAAAATCTTTAGATGTCTACAAATTCCTGGAATCGTCCTTTGAACCATAGTCCATTGGGCACAATTCTGAGTTTAGGAATTTGCATAAGGATATTCCAACCAATAATGATATCTTTATCTAGGGAGCTCGAGCCAAGGATTTTAATGGTGATTGAACACTGGGGAAAGAATTATATGGTGATGTATTTACTTCATACTCTTGTAGCAAAGGTATCTCTAGAAGCAAAATTGAAATATTGAGTGTATGGCATCCAATATTTTTCTGGAAGTATCTTTGTGTCAAAAATAGAAGCACTAGCTCCAATGTCGACAAGGGCAACGAGAGAAATAGGTTTATCAAACTTAGATAGGTATATTTTTATAGGAAAATAAGGAAGGATAAAGGGAGTGTATGCACAAAGATCCATTTTTAGATGGTTCATATATTGGTTTACATCATAGAAAATTTCAAGGTAACAGAATTCTGTTACACAGGTTCCACATTATGGCAAGTGCAAAGCATACTACCAAGATTATCAAAACATTTCTAGTTTTAAATAATCATAATAGGTAGAGAGGAATGAGGAAAGATTTTAGAGATTTATAGCAAACCACATGATTTTATTTCTAGAGAGGGTGCATTCTCTTCTACCCCTTAACGCTTACAAACCTTGCCTTATATAAACATAAAGCAACACACTAGAAGATTATAGCTTGGCCGACAAAGGCCAATTATTTACACCTAACAAATTTTTTACCGATAGACTAACTTCTACACACATTATCCTGCTTTTTTTGCTTCTGTTACAATGCTACAGTACTATGCTACAGTACCAAATAGTACATGAACAGTGCGCTATGGTGCTCGGGGTCAAATTTTTCGTCTTCTTCATGTGGGTCTTTTGCCTTTCTTGTTTTTTCTTGAATAATCTTCTGGTAGAGTCTTGCTTTACTTATTATGCCTATGAATAGACTCTTCAATATTGTCGTTTGAGTCATCCGAGTCTTCTCCATACTTCTGTTTTCGATATTCCTTAAGTATTCTTTCAATTTCCAAAGCTTTGAGATTTTTGGTGTCTGAATCATCTAGAGACTGGTATGAGCTAGACAAGATGCCAAGAGGATTAGGAGTACCATTTTCTAGATATTGTTGCCTGAGCGTCTCGAGGAGCTATTCTACTTTTTCAATTGTTTCAATTGGCCTTTGTCTTTTGGATAACTAGTGAGAACCTATATGAGCATCGACAAAACATGCTGGAATACCGAGTTGGTAAAGATACCTAAGCTAATGTGATGTCTTTTTTGTCAAGGCCTAGATTGAGTCCAAGTTGTAGCTCACCATAATCAAAAGGATATTGTAACAGTGGACCTCTCCACGGATCTTATGATGATGAAGCTAAATCCTATGAATTTGATGATGACTTACAAGTGTGCGGTACATCCATTCTGTAGTATCTCTTTAAGCAATCATCAATCGTTGGACAGATTATGCGATAGTCATCATAATAATCCCAAGAAATAGGAATATGTTATGTTGGCCATATCTCTGGTGGCACGATATGATTATGTAAGCACAATATTTTTTGCAATTCTTAATACTATCGAGAATAAGCTGAGATTCTACAATAGAGTGTTGCAAAAATCTCATTTGAAGCAGGTTGGGGCTTATATGTAGATACCCCAACATCTGCCGGAGTTTTACATATATCTCCACTAGGTTGAACAACTACCCATGGCCTGAAAAATAAAACAATTGTTTAGAGTTTTGGGTCAGGCCTACATGCTCTGAGTTTGGCTTGAAAAATACTTTTCTATGCACCTAATGGTTTAAACCAACTAACCATTTCCCCAAGACATTTATACTTGGTTTGTCCTTCAATGATTATGCTAATTGTAGGGAATAACGGATCCCCGAAAACCCGGATTCGACACTAAATCGAACCCCTAAATCAATGCGGAAGCGAAGCCCAAGAAAACGACACGTATCACCGATCGTAAAGCACACCACGGATTCGAGCGTACCTTGTTTGCCACAGATTAGACACCGACGCCAATGGAGGAAGAGAATCCGGTCGAATTCGATCCGATGAAGCCTTGAAGAGAAGAAGCGTTACTGTTCTTCCTTTTTCCTTTTGAGAGAGAATACGCGGGAGAGGGAAGACGTACATGAATTCTGATTTTCAACTTACGTCTTCTCTCTCTTTCTCTCTCCCTTTTATACCCCATTCTTTCCACGGGCCCTATTCCCGTGGGCCGGGCCTTTTGGGCCCAGCATGGGCGGACAGGGCCTTAAGCCCAATTAAATAAAGCCTTCATCTCCCACTCGCACATGGTGGGCCGAACAGGATTCTCTTTACCTCTCTTCAACATTCATACTGGTGAATAATCCGTGCGACCAGCATACTTTGAGAGCTCGTTGCTATACATCTGTTAGGAATATATAGCAGCTCATAATTGGGCGTCACACTCTGAGTAGATTTAGTATGCAGTACCCTAGATCGATCGATCACATCTATATCTCTCTTGATCTCTTTTAAATAATGATATATATATTGTATTCACAATTATAATTATCACAAAGACAGTCATAATTGGTCGACCAGTGAATACAAAACCACAATGTGATTCTCCAAAATCGATCTTCCTCTTTCCTTCAAACTCTCAATTTCAGTCCAGCTTGCTTTTCTAGAAATGCCCCATTAGATCGAATCATCTCATGACCATTGGCAACACCCTAAGATAGCAAACACTAAATAGAAACCTTGAGAATAAGTAAGAGTCCTAAGGGGACTAAAAATTAAGGAACTCTTTTCCTCAAGAGTCTCACACGTCATAAAAGTTGAGATCAAACATTTTGCCACTCTTATTGGTCGTCTCATGCATACGTAGTATGAACCATGGAGCGTATGTCTACACCTTTCAATACCGTACAGATGATAGTTCAGACATACCCAATGTCTAACTTGAGTTCACGTATCTACTCATTCACAAAATTCATCAGAACTCACATCTGGCATCATAGACGAGATAAAGTAAAATATGTGGGGTATTTTACTTTCGGACATCTTTAGTATTATGTCCTCATCTTAACACTCGATTAAGGCGACATATGTATTTTAAGCTTGAGCTCTCGATTATCAACTAGATAATAAGCTTAAAAAAATCTCATCTCTATTTATCACACAAGAAATGAGGCGATTACCCGTGTGAGTGGGCTAATCATATATCGTCCGACATACTTCTCAACTTAAAATAATGCACTGAGCATTAAGATGCATAAAGATCACACATAGATTCATAGGCATTAATCAATGAAAAACAAAATCTCATAAATGTGAACAACTCAGGGAAATTACAATATCCAGTACATCAGACTCTACGCAATCCTAGAGATTTTACATGACAACAAAACACATCTCTAGGTATTGGCTTTGTCATAGGATCTGCTACCATTCTATGCGTAGATATGTACTGTAAGTTCACATCATTTCGTGCAACCATATCTTTTACAAAGTTATACTTGGTATCTATATGTTTGGTCTTGCCATGATATTTTGGATCTTTGGTGTACGCTATAGCTGCTTGGCTATCACAGTTAACTAATAATGGATTTGCAGCTTTCTCAATAACACCTAAATGATCCAAAAATCTCTTAAGCCAAACTCCTTCTTGTACCGCCGCCGATAATGCCACGAACTCAGCTTCCATCGTGGATAAGGCTATACACGTTTGCTTCTTCTTGCTCCATGATATGGCGCCATTGTTCGATAAGAAAGCAAATCCGAGGTAGATTTCCTTTCATCTAAATCTCCTCCCCAATCAGCATCTGAATAGCCTTCAAGTCGCAGATCCTTTCCTTGGTAATTCAACTTGAAATCAGCAGTTCCCTTCAGATACCTTAGTATTCTCTTCACGGCTTTCCAATGTGCTGGACCTGGGTTGGATTGGTATCTACTCACCATTCCAACTGCAAAACATATGTCGGGTCTTGTACACATCATAGCGTACATCAAGCTCCCAACAGCACTAGCATAAGAAACATGTTTCATTTGTTCCTTCTCTTGTGGAGTCCCTGGACACAGTCTATGGCTCAATCCTTCACCTTTTGCAATAGGAGTGTCTATGGGTCTACAGTCTTGCATACGAAATCGTTCAAGAACCTTATTTATATAGGTTTCTTGCGAAAGAGACAACGATCTCTTCGAACAATCTCTCGAAATCTTAACTCCAAGAATGTATGCAGCCTCACCCATATCCTTCATCTCAAAGTTAGAAGACAACCATCTTTTGACAGTATTAACCAACTCCATATTGCTTCCAGCAATTAGTATATCATCAACATATAATGATATGATCACAAATTGATCCTTGGATCTTTTGATATATACATAATGATCCTCATCTATCATTATAAAATCATATGCCATTATTGCATTATGAAAACGTATATACCATTGTCTTGATGACTGCTTAAGACCATATATCGACCTCAAAAGTCGACATACTTTGTCTTCTTTGCCTTTCACTATGAAACCAGCAGGTTGTTCCAAATATATCTCCTCCTCTAATTCTCCATTGAGGAAAGCAGTCTTTACATCCATTTGATGTAACTCAAGATCCAGACTAGCCACTATTGCCAGAATAATGCGAATCGAGGTAAATCTTACTACGGAGAAAACGTATCTTCATAATCAATTCCTTCCGTTGATTATACCCCTTCGCCACAAGGCGAGCCTTATGCCTTTCTATCGAGCCATCAGCCTTTCGCTTTATTTTGAGAACCCATTTGTTCCCAATAGCTGCGTCCTTTTGGAATATCAACCAGATCCCAAACTTGGTTTGATTCCATTGACTCCATTTCCTCTTCCATTGCATTAATCCATTTTTCCTTACTAGGGCACTTCAGAGCCTCATTGATATTTCTTGGTTCATCCTCATCTTGTGGAGCAACCATAAAAGTTTCCCCTTCAATGTCAAAACGTCGACGGGGAATACTTTGGCGACTTGTTCGCTTTACGGGAGATTGTACACTTTGCACATCATTCCCTATTATGCTCCCACTTGGATGAACACCACTAATATCATTATCTTGATCTAAGGTCTCAAATAGTGAGTGATCATCCCCTATTTCGCCCTTCTTAGGAAACTCATCCTCTAAGAATGTGACATCTCGTGATTCGAATTCAGTTATACTCCCACTTTCCTGCTCACCAATGAACACATACCCTTTTGAGTGTTCTGAGTATCTTATGAAAATACTCTTCTTTCCTTTGGGACCTAATTTCCCAAACTTGTGAGAGGACTCATGTGTGTAGGCAGCACAACCCCATGGCTTAAGAAAACTTAAGTCCGATTTTCTACCCGTCCATAACTCATATGGAGTGGAAGTAAGCGATTTGGAAGGCACCCGGTTAAGTATATAGGCGGATTAACAATGCATCACTCCAAAAGATGATTGGTAAGTTAGCATGCGCCATCATAGACCTAACCATTTTCAGTAGGGTTCTGTTTCTTCTCTCCGCAACACTATTTTGTTGAGGAGTATATGGAATAGACAACTGTCTTTCTATTCCTTTTTCATCACATAATTTTCTGAACTCATCAGATAAATATTCTCGACCTCGATCGGATCTCAATGCTTTTATTTTCTTGTCTAATTGATTTTCTACCAGGTTCATGAACCTTTTGAAACAACTTATTGCTTCAGATTTATGAGAAATCAAATAGACATATCCGAATCGAGTATAATCATCAATAAATGTGATGAAATAAACAGCCACATGCCTTCCTCTCACATTCATTGGACCACAGACATCGGAATGGATTAAATGCAGAGGAAATTCAGCTCTTTTTCATTTTCCAAATGGTTTCCTTGTTGCTTTCCCTTCTAGGCAATGCTTACATACGAGCAAATCGACTTTTTCAATATTGCCCAACAAGCCCTCTTTGGCTAGTCTATTCATACGCTTTGTTGGCCAATGTGACCAAGTCTAGCATGCCACACATTCACATCATTATCATATTTATTAGGAGATGTGATAAGGGAGTAACAAACATTTGCATTAATATACTCAATATCCAATACAATAAAACCATCTAGAAAATAGCCACAACCATAGTAATTTGTATTCAAAAACAAATTCACACCTCTACTACAGAAGTTCATATTAAAACCTAATCTAACCAACACTAATACAGACACTAAATTCCGACGAATCTCCGGAGCATACAACACATCATGAAGGAACAAAGTGCGTCCACCGCGCATATTCAGTTGGCATGTGACAATTCCTTTCACTTCAGCTCTGAAGTTGTTTCCCACATAGATCCACTTAGTTCCAGTAGGTACTCATCGGAATTCCACGAAGGATCCTCTATCCTTCGCTACATGGTCCGTCGCCCCTGAATCCACAGTCCACAAAAGATTAGACTCAGTTAAGAACACAGAACTTGACACATAAGCAAAGTTCTGAAAAGTACAAGGGGTGCATACCTTCTTTGGCTAACGACAGTCGCGAGCATAGTGACCCTTCTTGTCACAGTTGTAGCATTTCACCCTTGCTAGCTTCTTCATGTGAGGACGCTTTCCTCTATCATGTTGGTTAAATTTGGGTTTCTTCCCTGAAGGACCCGCTTCTTCTTCATTGCCTTTCCCCTTATCAAACCAGTTAGGGCGCTTGCGTTTGGAGCTCGAAGCTCCATTTGAGCTAGAACTAGCATGATATAGATCAGCATCAGGCTTAGCCGCCAACGGGCGGTCCTCTTCCACTCAAGATGACGCATTGCATCCTCAAATGTTTTGATATTTTCATTATGAGTCGAGTGCACCTTCATATGCTCCCAACTCGAGGCAAGGAACGAATCACCGCTTGCACTTGCTGCTCATCGTGAGGACATGGCCAAGCATCTCTCGGCTCGTTATCATGTTTGACATCTTTCTAAGATGTTGCTTCATGGTCTGACCATGAGGCTTCTTATAAGAGTCAAACCTGATAGTGAGCTGCCTCAGTCTAGTCACCGAAGTGTGACCAAATCTAGCTTCCAATGCCTCACACATTTCCTTGACATTGTCAAAACGCCGAAACTCTCGCATGACGTCATTTTCCATGCTGCTCAACAACGTGATGCGAGCTAGAGAGTTCATTCTTTTCCACACAGAAAAAGCTTCTTTGTCCTTTTTGTGCTGTTCAGTGGTTCCCTCTTCAGGTTCTACCATGGTCATGACAAGAGCCTCAAGTGCTTCTTGCTCTTCCAAAGACATCTTTGGATTTTCATTTGCCAAATCTCATAGTTGTCACCATTGAGCTTTTCACCTTTGTTCAGCTCGGCAACTATGCTCTTTGTGGCTGAAGCCATTGATCTGAACAAATCAGACAAATATGCACGAATTATTAATGCCTATCATTTATGCATCCCTATTTACATAGACCCATCATATTAATGAATAATTTCAAGTAAGGCTTCAGAATCAAAAGGTCACTACGTTTCCAATCATCCTCCAAAAATCCTAACTTAAAACTATCATTAATATAATTATCATATGCAAAATCAATTCTAGGAAGTTACAAAAACTTCTATAACTACCCTCAGCTAATTACCCACAAAGAACCAAAGCAATAATGAAAGCAACATAGAAATAATATCCAATAAAACAATAATGCTTTCAATTAACACAATTAGGTAGTAATTATTACATAATATGTCCACAAATCACACTTATCATATAACAGTCAATACAACTAACACCAAGTCAGCACACGAACTGGGAAAGATCCTATTTTGTTCAATTTCTTGATCTTTTCCCTTGTAACAATACAGTAATATTCATTTACAAAATCCATCACAATTTTCTTATAGGAAACGGCTCGTTGACATCCTATATGCGATTCAACACATCTTGCCATTCGGGTGGAAGAGTGTTTATGAAAAATCGCACCATCTCTCGATCGTGACATGGGACGACCATTCCATATGACCTCGTTGAATTTTCACGTTGACTTCAAGGACGTGATCAATTAAGTCACCGCTCTCCCATCGATGATCGCCTCCGCTCGCCTATCGCCAGACGGCCTTTCCTTTTGTTCATCGCTCCAGAATCGCGCGAATAGGTGTGCGCAACCTCAAGGAGGCATTGTTCCCGCAACAAATGCAGAACAAATAAGGGATTACATATAATCCACATAGACTTAATTGAAAAAGAAACACATTCTTTTCCCTTTTTTTTTTGGGGTCAACGGTCAACGGTCAAAGTCAACGGTCAACGGTCAAGTCAACGGTCAGTCAACGGTCAACGGTCGCCGACGGTCAACGGTCGTCGATCGTCCGACCGGTCGGACCGGACGGACCGGACGGACCGGACGGACCGGTCGGACCGTTCGGGCGGACCGCTCGCACATGCCGCGTGCGTGACCGGGATGACGTCACGCAGACGTCAGCGTCACGTGCCGCGCGCGTGCCATCGTCAGCGGGTCGGGTCACCGCCCGGCCAACCGACGTCATCGCTGACGTCATCGATGACGTCACCCCCCGTTATCGCCGTTGGGTGACGTCATGCCGACGCGTCGGACGCGTCGGTCCGCGGACCGGCGCGTGCGGGTTCGCCGGGCCGGCGGCACGCACGCGGCCGATTCGCCGACCGGCGCGTGTGCCGCACGCGCCTGGCGATCGAGCACTTCCAGGCGCGTCGCGCCCACGCGCAGCGCCTTCCGGCCGCGCGTGTGGGCGCATGCGGCGTCTCCCGGCGGCGCTCGAGGCATTTCCAGACTCGTCTCGACGTCGCCTTTCTCCCAGTCCTTTCAGAATTTATTTTTGACATTCGAAAACTCATGAAAATGGCCGAAGAAGTCTCGGGTGTCGGGATTGCTCGCCCCGATCCGTACGGCCGAAGTTCCTTTTGCGAAAAATCAACCAAAACACATCAAATTGATCGGGAAAACGTGAACTAGGGCTCTGATACCAATGTAGGGAATAACGGATCCCCGAAAACCCGGATTTGACACTAAATCGAACCCCTAAATCAATGCGGAAGCGAAGCCCAAGAAAACGACACGTATCACCGATCGTAAAGCACACCACGGATTCGAGCGTACCTTGTTTGCCACAGATTAGACACCGACGCCAATGGAGGAAGAGAATCCGGTCGAATTCGATCCGATGAAGCCTTGAAGAGAAGAAGCGTTACTGTTCTTCCTTTTTCCTTTTAAGAGAGAATACGCGCGGGAGAGGGAAGACGTACATGAATTCTGATTTTCAACTTACGTCTTCTCTCTCTTTCTCTCTCCCTTTTATACCCCATTCTTTCCACGGGCCCTATTCCCGTGGGCCGGGCCTTTTGGGCCCAGCATGGGCGGACAGGGCCTTAAGCCCAATTAAATAAAGCCTTCACTAATTATAAGGGGCATGTTGGCTATTGGAAACTCAATGGCAATGGTATAAAGATTAAATAAATACCAATAAAACCACTTGAGTTTTTATGGAAATTCTTCTTTTGGAAAGAAAGTGAGATGATGAATAAATTGATATTTTGAGTGTAATCCATTTGGCCTGAGGAGAAGACCACCATATTCACTATAGATATGGAAGTGATATTGCCACATAAATCTTCCAAGATTTTCAACAAGGATATTATCTTGGATAAGCCTAGGGATTTCTGGTGGATATGAATATAAAGGCCATTTGGGCTTGATTTCTCTGGCCTTGTTGATACCTAATTTTGGAAAAATAAAATTGCATTTTGAACAAATAAAAAGAAAAAAATGAAAATGGGAGAAATTGATTTGATTGAATTATGCAAGGAAATGTGGAATTCTGATGGATGTCCGGATTTTGTTAAATGCAGCAACAATTTTGAAATCAAGTGAAAATGGGCAAGAATTGAGCTGATTGCCAAATCATACATATTTGATTTAATGTGACAAAAAATGGTAACTTAGGAAATGCCATGTAAATAGACCGTTTCAAATCACTATAAAAGAGAATCTCATTTTTCATAATAAGGGGGGCGATTTTCAAAAAAAAATCGAGAGTGAATTCAAGAAAGAATTTTCAGAGCAAAAAACGTGATGAGTGCTTTTTCTTTCGGGTTTTTAAGCTCAAAAGCCCCAAAGAAAATCAATTCTTTTGTTTTGGGGAGAAGGGAGAAGTCAAAAGTCAAAAAGAAAATACAATAGAGAGGAGAGATAGAGAGAGGAGACGTAGGAAGTGACATGAGGGAGCAGAGAAAAAAAAAAGAAAAAAGAGAGAACCGCGAGTATTCATCTTCCTCGGAAGACCCCTCCAATCAGGCCAGCCGTGCTCGCGCCGTCCGCTTCGCTGGCACCACTCCCACAGTCGCTCCATCGGTCTTGCCTCCGAACGCCGTTGCCGCTTAAACCCGCCACCAACGCTCGCAGCACCGACGCTCGTCTCCGCTTGCACCGCTCCTCACCGTGACCTGCTCGCCTCCACTAGCTCATCTGTTGCGAGCACCCGACGACCGTGATCTAACACCCTGCCGACACTGCACCTCTGCCCAGCCTCTTCATCACCGTCTACTAGCCGCGCCAGAGGCGCACCTCCGCCGGTCCCCTCGCTGGAGCTTCGACGCCGGCCACTCCCCTCTCCAGCTGTCCATCAACGTCGTTGTCCTCCTCCTTAGGTAGTTTATTTTTTCATTTTTTTTATTTTATTGTCATTTATTTATTCATTTTAAATTTTGTTATTATTGTTTAAGTTAGAATATGGTTTGTCAATGTTAATATTTGTGCATTTTGTAGGCATTATCCGCTAGGATTTTGTCCGGAATTAATATAATTATTAATTTAATCCGAGAGATATCGGATTATTTTTTTAATTATATTAATTATTGGTTTTTTTGGTAGAATTTTAATTGTTAAATCATTATAATTATTAATTTGATCCGTAAGACTTCAAATCAGATTTTTAGTTATTTTGATCCCTTTGTCGTGATAATTAGGGTTAAGATAATCGTTAATTTGACCTGTGAGACAATAGGTTATTTTTTTCGATTATTTTAATCATTTATTTTGTTGATAGCTTAGATTTAATATTTATTCAATGATTACTTATCTTTAAAAAAAAAAAAATCAAAAAAAATCAAAATTCTGCATGAGCATATAGAATTAGTAAATTAGACATGTAGGTTTAGTAAATTAGAATTTTTTTTAGGATTACATTTTTAGGATTGCATTTTTAGGAATAAGTTAGGGTTGAACCTAAGTAAATTCTTTAGGGTTTTATATAGTGTTCGCACATTTTAATTTTCACATTTTTCCAAAAAATAGTTTTCTAAGAAAGGATAGGGTTTAAGTCAAATTAATCCCTAGAATAAATTAGAAAATTATCCCTTTTTAGATAGATTAATTAGGGTTTTCATAAATTCTGAATTTCAATAAAAAATGCAAAAATACTAGGTGCATGTTAACTAGTTTGCATAATAGAATCATTTAATCAGAATTTGTTCATTAGTGAAATTAGGTCATGAGGTGCATGTTAATTAGTTTGCATAATAGGCACATTTAATTAGACTTTGCATATTAGTAAGATTAGGTCATTATGTTAAAAAATGCATTTTCATCAAAGAATTCTGATTTTTAAAAAAAAGAAACCCAAAAAAAATTGTTTGCTTTGTGTGATGCAATTTATTTATTGAATGTTTGAGCATCTGTATAGTCACGTTTTGCATAATAGTAATTTAGGTTAAAATAAATCAGCTGCCTGCAAAAAAAAACATTTTTGAAAACTAAAAAGAAATGGTACCGAAAGGGCATTAGAGAGATCTAGTGTAATCAAGTTCTCGTACCCTTAGTCTCTAGTTTGTAGAAATAAAATAATCCTCACATTATTTTACTTAGGTGTCTAATCGACCTATCATAAAACGATTAGTGGCGACTTCTAGTTAATAATCTTTTGCATGTTAAATATTTGAACCTTAAGTCGCAAATTAGTATGGGCTTAAGAGAGCCCGAGCTAAGTTTAAAGACTTAGTAGTCCATTAACCTAGTTTTAGGTGATGCACCCAAAAATTAGGTCGCGACAGCATGGCGACTTCGCTGGGGACTTGTGTTAACACTTAGTGGACTTAGGCCAATTTTTCTTTTTCTTTTAAAAATGTTTTTGTTTGGCACCGAGGACACCAGGTACGTCCCTAACATTACTAAGGTGTTAAATGTTATTACAGATGGGAGGTATAAGGGGAGTAGTCTTTGCTAACCCCTGTCTTGCAGATTGGAGTTAGGAATGAATGTTTGAATTAAAACTATAGAAATGTTCTTTGCATTTAAACTGTTGTGCATGTTTTATTGCTTTTAGCACTACACTATTGCACACACAACCTGCGGTCTGACCTGGGCTGCGATAGGATTTTTAGAATGGTGTTGAAAATGATACTTCCTCCAAAGCGAGACTGCTATGTAAAGGTTGACCTTCTCTTCCCCGAAATTTCTTTCATGGTGTTGAATGTGTTTGTCCATATCCGCAAGACTGCGTGATTATTGGGTATTCCCTTCGACTGAGCTAGAGTTAGGGGGACCTAACACGTTAATGTGAGACTGCATCGGTTAGATCATCCTCTTAGCTCCACTTTGTTAAGCCGTCTAGAAATCAAGCCTCACATTTCATGTGCATGTCTATGAAATTGCCGTTGATTTTCTTTGGTGAAGTAAATCTTCTATCCCTATACCATGCAATTAATTTTGTTGTACTTTTGAGTCGGTTCATGACAATCTAGGTCAATTATTGATTTAATAGATTTGTCAATTAGAAATGAAATGAGAAAATTGCCATGCAATGAATCATTTTTTTTAATAAAAAAAAGAAAGTTTTGGAAAATTTGTTTTTAATTCATGTCTAGGAAATTTGGTCTTGCTAGGGTGTCTATTTTTCTAGCTCTCTTTTAGGAAATTCCTTTCTTATACGAACTTTTCATGAATAAATGAAAAAAAAAATGAAAAAAATCATATCATTGTCATGGATTGGCTATCTATTTACACTTCGTGCTTATTTTGTTCATTTCTTCGAATTAGGTGACAATGGATCTGCCACGTTCGCTTATTGTTACGCGATCAAAAACTAAAATGGCTAAGTAAAATGAAATGTGCGATCGCATGTCCTCCATGGAAGATCAACTCAAACAGTTATCCGCTTCCATGCAGCTTATAACAGCTCAACTTCAATCCCTCTAGGTGAATCCAAATCCTCCACCTGCTCTCCCTGAGATAGTAGTGCCGAGGCAGGCAAACATAGCCCAAATGAGTGATGACAAAATGCCTGGGTTGGAAGATGACATGATCTTTGTTGGAAAGGCCAACCTTGACAGTGTTCCCAAGACAGATTAGGATGAGCACGTTGCAAAACTAGAAGAGAAAGTGAGACAGCTGCAAGAGTCACAAAGCTCACTCCCGTTCGACCTCTCGGTCTATGAGAAGGTCAAAATGCCGAGCAAATTCAAAATGCCAGAATTTGAAAAGTACGACGGGACATTTTGTCCGAAATCCCATTTGTAGATGTACCATGTTCGCATGGCCCAGCAAGTCAAAAATGAGCCTCTCATGATCTAATCGTTTCATGCGAGTTTGACCGGGCCCGCACTAAACTAGTATGTGATGAAGAACGTAAACCTCCTTGAAACCTGGAACGAAGTGGCAGACGCATTCCTCAAACAATACAAGTTCAACATGGACATTGCATCTTCCCGAGAAGATCTTGAGAGGATGGAGAAGAAGAAGAACGAATCATTTAAAGAGAATGCCGTGAGATGGCGAAATCTGGCAGCTCAAATCACTCCTGAGCCTACTGATAAAGAATTGATGAATTGTTCGTCAAGACTCTCCTGTCTGAGTTCCGTAACCGGATGGCTAGCACATACATTGAAGACTTCAATCAACTTGTTCCCGTAGGAGAACAAATTGAGATGGGGATAAGAGAAGGGTGGTTTATTGAGCCATCTAATAAAAGGTTTTTTACCAAGAAGGAGAAGGACCTTGAAGCTGAGATTAATATGACATATTCTCAACCGAATCGCGGTCGCACGACGTAATGTTAGAAGACAGTTCACACCTCTTCCTAGACCCCTATCCAAAGTTTTGTCTGTCCTCCAAAAGAAGGGATTACTCTCTACTGAGCCGAAGCGACCAAATCCCGAGCATTATCTTGCATATAATCTCTCCGAAAAGTGTGACTATCACATGGGAGAGGTTGGTCACTCCACTAATGATTGCTATGTTTTGAAACATAAGGTCCAAGACATCTTGGATACAAAGGCGTTCTCTTTCAGCAGTAATCAGAAAAATCCACCGCCCAACCATGATAGAGGCGCAAACGTTGTCGCTAAGTGAAGAAGTTCTTATCTTCTAGGACTTCAAGTTTTTTAGGATTTCATGCTTTCTGAGATTTCAATTATGGCTTTTGTTTCTAGGGTTTGCTTGTTTGCATTTTCCATTCCAATAATGTAATTTATTTGATTATATTCAATGAAATTACAATTTTATTTCCAATTTTGAGGGCATAATGAGGCAGACCAAACCAGTCCAGTGATGATATCCAACAATGAAAAGAAAATATCATCCAAGGAGAATTCTGAGGACTAGGCTTCTTCATGCTTCCCCATCCAAAAAAAAAAAATTACTTTTGAAGCCATTTCCAAAAGCATACATTAGGTTAGCACTGTTTAATTTTCTAACTCATTTACTTTATGTTTCAAAGCATTACTTTTTTGGTCTGATGAGAAGGCATCTGAAAAGGCATATTAGGTTACAATGTAGATTAATTGGCTCAACTGTTACTCAACAGATGTCGAATTGGGAGCACTACAGATTCTAGTAGTGACATGACTGAGATAAAATGAATGTGCAATTTGAATTCACCTTGATGTTACATAGTATCCTATTCATGCACGTTCTCTTATGCAGAGGCAAAAGTTGATAGGGACAATCCAAAGACATCAACTGCTGAGGCAATTCCATTGTAGAGGAATCCTTAAATGAATGCTTAAAACCATTTTACAGTGTAGAAAATTGTTTGTTTTGGAGTTGATAATTTTTCATGCCTAAAGCTGTTGAGCTCTTTAAAAAAAAAAAAAAAAAGATTTTGCATGATGACTTTTAGCCAACAATTCCACTAAAGAACATCAAGATTGACTAATTTAATGAATGATGTGGAATTGATTGAGCATACTAAATGAGACGAGTCGGAAAAGGCAAACCTTATCCTATACACAGTCCCCTACTTATGCACTTGTGAAATGAGTGTAGGAAGGTTCATATACACAAGGTAAAGAGTTCTCTCGCAAAAGGTACGGCAACCGAAATGATGAGAAGCAGTTCATTTATTTATCCCAAACACTACAGGTGATCCATTGCTTAACCCTTTTGAGCCCATACACTTATGGATATTCTTTTCAAATTACCCCTGTCAAGAATTACCTCCACATTGGGGCAAAGGGGAGATAAAATGGCATCATGAGGTGAGGAAAATGAATTGAAATTTTCTTGCTCTCACTTGCATCAATCTTCAAGTCGTGCTATTGCATTGAATTCATGTGTTAACTTAAGTGCTTTAGGATGACGAAGAGCAATTCTTTCTTTATCCTATACACTTCCATCCATTGCATAGCCCAATTGAGCCTATAAATTCATTTCATGTCAAACTCAGTTGGTGATCATCCCCCACACTGGGGCAAGATGAAAGACAATCATTCAAGTAGCATGGTCTAAAATGCTCATAAAAGAAGACTGTGTAAGTCCAAAGAGAAGAAGTGCAAAATAGGGGCATGAAAAAGCAGTGTGCTTAGTAAAAGCAACGCCAATAGCGAAAAAGAAAAATCAAACACTTGAGTCGTATCCCCAACAAGGTGGTACCAAAAAAAAAAAAAAACTCTCAAATGCCGTTGCAATCAATGGAGTTGCGATATGAAGAAAATCATTGACAGTGGAGGAGAAAATTGATGGAAATGTTAAGATGATCACCAACTTTGATCCTCCCTAAACACTTTTTGAGCCTGAGAATCCTTTCATGAACCAAGCCTACGTTACATCCCTTGCAAAGTCTCTTCATATTATGGCACTTGAATTAACCTAGGGGTTCACATGTTTTAAGCATAGCTCGAAGAAGTGCAAGCAAGAATATTTCTTTCTCATTTTATAGGGTTCTTGACTTGTAAATCCAGAGATAATTGCGAAGCTATTCTTTCAATAGCCTTGACTCAAAGAGTCCATTTGTTAAGCCGTTGACCAAGCCCACAATATGGTCCATGTTAAAGACCTCTCAGATTGGTAAGGTTGTACCGCTTGCGAGAATACTCGGACCCATATCGATATGGTGAGATGGAGTGATTCTCTTTTAAATGAGATTGAGTGAAAGTCATTTCTAACTGAAAGTCTCTCATTTAGTATTCTTAAGAAATCCATGTCATGAGTGAAAATTATCTTGAACGGTAATTCTCTAGTGGAAATTTGGGTAATGCAAAGCTCATTATGCATGAACCCCAATTGAATTGATAAAAACTTCAGTGAATTTTGAAGTATGCGTTCCAGAATAGCATTAATTGCTTATTTCTTTGGTGAATGCATTTTTGCTCTAATCATGTCTGACAAATAATGTTTTCTCAAACACCCAAGAGCTTCTGACATTCAGGCAGTGAGAGGCCTCCACAGGATATCTAAGTTCCAAAGGACATATCCCCAAGAATTAGAGATATCACAAGGTAAGTATATCTTTACCCATACTTTAAATACTTGTCATTGTGCAGGTATTCTCTCCCAAGTGCATCAACACTTGACTCGGTCAAGCTGTCTTTTATATTGACCCGGCGTCCTTCTGTAGTCCGGTGCCATTTATATTGACCTGTCTTGCTTTCGTAGCCCAGAGTCCCTTTCATCAACCAGGCGTGCTTCCATAGCCCAATGTCCTTTATATTGACCTGGTGTGCTTCCGTAACCCAACGTCCCTTTCATCAACCCGGTGTGCTTTCGTAGCCTGGTGTCCTTTAAATTGACCTAGCGTGCTTTCGTAGCCCAAAGTCCCTTTCATTGACCCGGCGTGCTTCCATAGCCCGGTGTCCTTTATATTGACCTAGTATGCTTTCGTAGCCTAGTCTCCCTTTCATCGACCCGGCATGCTTCCATAGCCCGATGTCCTTTATATTAACCTGGCGTGCTTTCGTAGCACAGAGTCCCTATCATCGACCCGGCGTGCTTTCGTAGCCCGGTGTCCTTTATATTGACCTGGAGTGCTTTCGTAACTCAGAGTCCCTTATATCGACCCGGCGTGCTTTCGTAGCTCGGTGCCATTTATATTGACCTGGCGTGCTTTCGTAGCCCAGAGTCCCTTTCATCGATCTGGCGTACTTTCGTAGCCCGGTGTCCTATTTATTGACCCGGCGTGCTTCCATAGCCCGGTGTCCCTTGATATGACATGGCGTGCTTCTGTAGCCCAAAGTCCCCCTATCAAATTAGCGTGCTTTTGTAGCCCGAAGTTCCCCTTCTTCAACATGGTGTGCTTCCTTAGCCCAGAGTCACCTCATTAATTTGGGAGACATATCTTTAAGGATCAGAGATGCCACAAGGTAAGTATATCTCTATCCATACCATAAATACTTGTCATTGTACAAGTATTCCTTTTCAAGCACTGACACTCGATGGAGTCGCCCCCCAAAGATTTTTCTCATATTCATCAGGCGACCGTAGAATTGTACGGGTCCTGGAAAATGAATCCCCATTTAGGCGACTGTAGAATGGTATGGGTCCTAGACAACCTTAGGCGACCGTAAAATGGTACGAGTTCTGGAAAATCATCTTTCCGTTTAGGCGATCGTAGAATGATACAGGTCCTAGACAACCTCAGTTTAGGCGACCATAGAATGGTACGGGTCCTAGACAACCTCAGTTCAGGTGACCGTAGAATGATATGGGTCCTAGACACAACCAAACAATGCCCTACTAGGCGACCGTAGAATCCTGGGCGACCGTAGAATGGTACGGGTCCCGGACATGTAACATTAATCTATGCTGAGTTACTCTACCATCCCCAAAGATAAGTAATTCTAGGTAAGTTCATTTATCATTTACATTAGCATTTCCATGCATCATATAAATTTCATTTCAAAATGGGGTTCATTTTCCCAAAAAAAAAAAAAAAAAAAGGAGTCATTTAGTGCATGTGCATAATTAAAATTAGGTCTCAATTTGTCTTTGAAGGCAACCTCTACGAGCTCACCTTCAAAGAGAGGCAGCTGTTGACACCTAATTTTGGAAAAATAAAATTGCATTTTGAACAAATAAAAATAAAAAGATGAAAATGGGAGAAATTAATTTGATTGAATTATGCACGGAAATATGGAATTCTGATGGATGTCCGGATTTTGTTAAATGCAGCAATAATTTTGAAATCAAGTGAAAAATAGGCAAGAATTGAGCTGATTGCCAAATCATACATATTTGATTTAATGTGACAAGAAATGGTAACTCAGGAAATGCCATGTAAAGAGACTGTTTCGAATCACTATAAAAGAGAGGCTCATTTTTCATGATAAGGGGGGCGATTTTCAAAAAAAATTCGAGAGTGGATTCAAGAAAGAATTTTCAGAGCAACAAACATGAGGAGTGCTTTTTCTTTTAGGTTTTTAAGCACAAAAGCCCCAAAGAAAATCAATTCTTTTGTTTTGGGGAGAAGGGAGAAGTCAAAAGTCAAAAAGAAAATACAATAGAGAGAAGAGACAGAGAGAGGAGACGTAGGAAGTGAAGTGAGGGAGCAGAGAAAAAAAAAAGAGAAAAGGGAGAACCGTGACTGTTCATCTTCCTCGGAAGACCCCTCCGACCACGCCAGCCGTGCTCGCGCCGTCCGCTTCGCCGGCGCCGCTCCCACAGTTGCTCCACCGGTCCTGCCTCTGAATGCCATTGCTGCTGAAACCCGCCGCCTTCGCCACCAACGCTCGCAGCACCGGCGCTCACCTCCGCTTGAACCGCTCCTCACCGTGACCTGCTTGCCTCCACTAGCTCATCTGTTGCGAGCACCCGACGACCGTGATCTAACACCCCGCCGACGCTGCGCCTCTGCCCAGCCTCTTCGTCGCCGTCTGCTAGCCACGCCAGAGGCGCACCTCCGCCGGTCCCCTCGCCAGAGCTTCGATGCCGGCCACTCCCCTCTTCGGCTGTCCATCAACGCTGTTGTCCTCCTCCTTAGGTAGTTTATTTATTCATTTTTTATTTTATTGTCATTTATTTATTCATTTTAAATTTTGTTATTATTGATTAAGTTAGAATATGGTTTGTCAATGTTAATATTTGTGCATTTTGTAGGCATTATCCGCTAAGATTTTGTCCGGAATTAATATAATTATTAATTTAATCCGAGAGATATCGGATTATTTTTTTAATTATATTAATTTTTGGTTTTTTTGGTAGAATTTTAATTGTTAAATCATTATAACTATTAATGTGATCCGTAAGACTTCAAATTAGATTTTTAGTTATTTTGATCCCTTTGTCATGATAATTAGGGTTAAAATAATCGTTCATTTGACCGTGAGATAGCAGGTTATTTTTTCGATTATTTTAATCATTTATTTTGTTGATAACTTAGATTTAATATTTATTCAATGATTACTTATCTTAAAAAAAAAACTAAAAAATTAGAAAATCAAAAAAATCAAAATTCTGCATGAGCATATAGAATTAGTAAATTAGACATGTAGGTTTAGTAAATTAGAATTTTTTTTAGGATTACATTTTTAGGATTGCATTTTTAGAAATAAGTTAGGGTTGAACCTAAATAAATTCTTTAGGGTTTTAGATAGTGTTCGCACATTTTAATTATCTCATTTTTCCAAAAAATAGTTTTCTAAGAAATGATAGGGTTTAAGTCAAATTAATCCCTAGAATAAATTAGAAAATTATCCCTTTTTAGATAGATTAATTAGGGTTTTCATAAATTCTGAATTTCAATAAAAAAAAATGCAAAAATACTAGGTGCATGTTAACTAGTTTGCATAATAGAATCATTTAATCAGAATTTGTTCATTAGTGAAATTAGGTCATGAGGTGCATGTTAATTAGTTTGCATAATAGGCCCATTTAATTAGACTTTGCATATTAGTAAGATTAAGTCATTATGTTAAAAAAAATGCATTTTCATAAAAGAATTCTGATTTAAAAAAAAAAAAAAAACCCAAAAAAATTGTTTCCTTTGTGTGATGCAATTTATTTATTGAATGTTTGAGCATCTGTATAATCATGTTTTGCATAATAGTAATTTAGGTTACAATAAATCAGTTGCCTGCAAAAAAAAACATTTTTGAAAACTAAAAAGAAATGGTACCCAAAGGGCATTAGAGAGATCTAGTGTAACCAAGTCCCCGTACCTTTAGTCTCTAGTTCGTAGAAGTAAAATAATCCTCACATTATTTTACTTAAGTGTCTAATCGACCTACCATAAACCGATTAGTGGCGACTCCTAGTTAATAATCTTTTGCATGTTAAATATTTAAACCTTAAATCGCGAATTAGTATGAGCTTGAGAGAGCCTGAGCTAAGTTTAAAGACTTAGTAGTCCATTAACCTAGTTTTAGGTGATGTACCCAAAAATTAGGTCGCGACAGGCCTTAAAACAGCCTTTTAGATTTCTTACCACATACATGTTTATGGACGTCGTGGCTGCAAATTCTTTCGGTCTAGACAAAAAATTAGCAAGTATATCTTTTCTACAACCAATATGGGATAAACCCCAACAATCTCCCCCTTACACATCTAGCTTAGGTGAGAAGCTGCAACAACCCCCTTCGAATGACTGTTGGGTCCAGACTTGTTAGTAACCTAGGCTCTAATACCTCCGAGTGACTATTGAGTCTAGACTCATTGGTGACCTAGGCTCTGATACCAGTGTTGGGTGGTCTTGGGCCTCTCTCGCCAAAAAAACTGGCTCAAACTGACCACTTGTCCCTTTCACAAGTGATGTGGGATAAACCCCAACATGAGAGATAGTGAGATTAGTGGCGAGCCTCCAACGACCATTGCACTCAAACTACACCAATAAACTACCACTGCACCCTCCCTAAGCCAAGCCTGTAAACCCCCGTCCGATTTTTTTTTTTTTTCAAGGCATGCTGGGCCAAAGCTTGTGGCTGTCCGGCAACTCGAACTTCGACCTCCATTTGTCCTTCAATTTGCTACTATAGGTGTTGTGGTTCGTCCGTCGAGAGTCCCAACTTGGGTTTGGATCTCAATCAAGTTGAAAAACTCTCTATTTTGTAGCGTATACCATTTGTTTGATGCGATGCCTCAACAAGATCTATTTTTTGTGCCCTTGCTTCTAGCCAAAACTGAGCATCCTTGGGTTGATTCGCATTGTTGAGACGACGTAGTTGTGTTTGGTGTTATGGGTGTCGGTCATTTGGGTTGTTTCATAGAATCCTCGTCGTTGTCATTGCCTTTGTTTCTTTTGTTGTTTCCTGCTCATTTGCAGGGGAGGAGACCATCGATCAACAATGTCATAGCCATCTAGGATGAAGGCCCAAGCTGAGGTGACGTTGAGACGTGCCTCTGGTCTAGTGGAGATAGGCAGAGCCTCCTACCGCAATTGTCTCTGTTGCAACGAGCAGCCCCGAGTAAGGAGCAAAGAGGACACGAGGGGGATGCTGGGTAGGCTGGGTCAGGCTAGCTCGCAGGTCTAGTTGACCCAGGGGTTGTTTTGCACAAGCTTAGGAAGATGTTGGCTTGTTTTGTTTTTCTAAATTATGTGCTTAGAATTTTATTTTTATTTTTTTAAAAGGAGAAGCCCCAGTTAGGCCCATGCTACAAGCCCATCCGAGTTGGTGGTTGATGAAATGGGTCGGTCCGAACCTGGGAATCCAACCCAAGTCAATTTTTATAATATTATTATTTTATTCTCCACAAACGCAATAGAAAATCCTTTAAAAAAAAATAAAAAGCCTTAGGTTGAGTTTGGTGGTCATGATAAAATTCAGGATAGAATAAAATTTATTCTATCATGCATTTGGTGCCTACTCAAGATAAGACAAAATCGGATATAAAGCGAATATAGACAGGATAAAACTATCCCATGGGAGATGTGGGATAAAGAATGATAGGATTTCTAATATCCATAATATTAAAGTTTTTTCTCAAGTAACAAATTTCTTAAATTAATGAATAAAAATTATATTTCAATATAAATAATATTTGAATTATAATATAAGAAATTCAAAATAACAAAAAATGAAATTTATTTATATGGAAATATAATTTAAGAAATTCAAAATAACAAAAAATAAAAATTATTTTTAAAATTAATCTTATTTTTATTTATATATTTGAATTTAATTCTATCTTATAATATAAATTCAATATATAAATTTTTTACATATTTTAGGCGTTTTAGTATTTTAGGTATATTAATACAATTTTCTATCTAATAAAATTTTATTAGAGAATGATGGAAGGGGAAGAAGAAATTAATTAAAAAGAGGGTAAAATAAAATAAAAAATAAAATAAAAATACGGTAGATAAGAGTGTCACGAGAGATTTTTACCATCTCCATTTGTAAAATTTGTAATTCATATAGGCATTTATACCAAACAATGTATATAATATAATGTGAATATATCCGACTTTATTATTGCAATCACTAACAATTGATAGGATAAAAAAATCTCTTAGGGCGCGTTTGTAACGATTCTACATTCGAGAGTAGATTCCGATCGTAACCGATTCTTTTTATTCTCCGTTCCTAGGAACCGATTCTAAGCATTTTAAGCCGTTTGGAATCGTCCAAAATTTCGATTCTTGAATAGAATTGCGTTTGGTACCGTGTTCATTAATTCTGTTCCAAATTAATTTCTTTTAATTTTTAAATAATTATTTTACTTTTTTACTTTTCTTTTTCATTTTTTCATTTTTTTCTTTTCATTTTTCCTTTTCTTTTTCCTTTTTTTCCTTTTTCTTTTTCTTTCTTTTTTCCTTTTTCTCATCTTCTTCTTCTTCCGGCGACCGGCCAAACGAGGGCCGACGACCTCACCAAAGTGTTGCCGGCCCTCGGCGAGGCCGAGCCTCACCGGTGGCTAGGCAAGCCTCCGGCGAGCTCGCCAGTGGCTGGGCTTGCCTCCGGCGAGCTCGTCGGACCTCGCCCTGGTCTGGCGAGCTTGTCGAACCGGCGGCCGGTGGCGGCGATCGGCGGACGGCGGCGGTGGACGGCGGCGGCGGACGGCGGACGGTGGCGGGGGGTGGTGGACGGCGGTCACGAGATGGCCGAAGGGAATAAGAAAAGTTCTTGATTTTAATTCTCAAATTCGTTCCCGGAACAAGAATCAACTTTTTTTTGTTCTTGATTCTATTCCCAATCTGTTCTAGGGAACAAATTTGTTCTCGGGAACAAAAATTTTAAAAATTTTACCAAACGCAATTCTAGGCCCAAACTGATTCTGAGAACAAAGAATCAGAATTTGGCCCTGTTTAGATGGTTACCAAACAGGGCCTAAGATTCTAGTCAAGTCGATTCATTACGAGATTTGCCGTTTCTCTATCGCAGGAGGGAGGAGGAGATAGACATGACATGGAAGTGCGACATATGTTAAGACACTAAGGATTAGCTGCAACGCAACTTAAATCCATTAAACTGTTAGCTGAAACTGCTTCAGATTGAGACCAAGAACAATTTTCGCGGAGCTAAGATGCTTCCTGTTTGCTTGGAAAAATAATTGCGCAACTCATCATTGAATTTCCCTCAAAATGCGAACACAAAACCTCATAAAAATAGCCAAATTGCTCTGTGCAAACCGTGGTGCTAAATTTATCTATAACAATACGACCTTTAAATAGTAGATTGATGGGCATTGGAACATTAAAAAAATATTTAATCATTAGATTCATTAGAATTTGGCGCAATAATTGGCTTCATTATAAGATGCTAATGACATATAATTCAAGCAGATGCAACTCTAACGTAGAGAAACGTGAATAGCAATGCAATCCTAGAACCATAATCAAATGTTTGCTAAATAGGAAATGCAAAAATGTAGTGTACACATTTTGTCGAGGGTCAAATTTCCAAAGATAGCGATGAATTTGATCCCTTAAATTTAAAAAACGTGATTAACAACGTTCAAGTTGTAATTGTCGCTTTAACTTTTGCCATACGCCTATTGCCATTTTGGAATCAGTTACAATGTATCATTCTTTAAATTATAGAAAAAAAGTCTTTCATGGTTGCCCCTGGGTTAACTCGGTCGATTCACGGTTCCCATGTTTCTTCTCTTTGATTGCATGGAATCCATGTCCGCTTCCAGCAGCAACTAGAACCACTGGCTATCTCACCTCAACTACCAATTCTCCTGTTCGAAGATTTCCTAAATAATTGGCAAGATTGAGGGCGGGCGAAAGAAAATGAAAATATTTTTGTCAAGCTTTCTATAGATTGTTCAACTGATGAATTAATGTATCGTGATTGGATCAGAAGGGATATGTCTAAGTAGCGTGACAAATTCTTTTTTTTATATTTGATATAAATTGCTTATTTAAAGACGTAGTTATAACCAGTCATGTTACTCATTGAAATGAATATTGTGTGAAGCTTATCTTATCTCCCTAATATTATTCTTAAAATTGAAGACCACGCGTTTTATATCCTGCTTTTGCCGAGTCCCGCACGTCACGTTCACTGCGTAAGATATGGTTTGCATTATTTAAGGAGTTCAAGTTATTGTGCTTATTACGATTGCCAAGTGACGGAAAGATAACGCCGAAGGTGGTGACCATTGCCAAGTGACGCATAAACACAGGACCGTCAATGTGCATATATCACTATGCTTAATACCATAGGATATGAGAGAAAATAATTTCTTTTCTCATTTTCGAAACACTATTTTTCTCATATAATGAGAGAAAATAATTTCTTTTGTCGACTTGCTTTCCTTTTTCTGTATTTTTTTTTTTTTTAATTCTAAGTGTCACCTAATTTTGCCTGGGGAGCGTCTCTGCGGTGACATAACCGGTGCCATTGCCACCCCAAATGGTTTGGGAACAACGCAAGAGAGTACCATGGTCATAAGGGGTTGTAATGAGAATTTATTTTTTTTTTAAAAATCATTATAGAAACAATCATTTGATTAATAAATCAATTTCACATAGTGACGTGTTATTTATGTCTAGTATCTTTCTTTATTTGATATCATAATTAGTGGTTCAAATTCGATGTTTCCTGCCATTTCCAAGGGATAATATCTCGAGGTAAGTATGGTTCTAGGATAATACCCGGAACTGGAGAACTGAATCGATAGGATCCTATCTGGTTTTAGGTTTCAAGGTATGCAGGATAGATTTTAGGTTTTAAAAATTGGAGAACTTGTTTTGACAAGTAGGTTCAAAGTTCTAGATAAATGGAACCTGGAACCTAGAACATGGAATCTCGAATAAGTTTTTGTGTTTTTCTTGATTTATGTATTGATGTAATTTTACGGTGTTCTATGGCGTCCAATGATGAGTTTATAATATAAAACCACTAATTTGAGTTTCCATTTTATGACTGAGACTTTTACTTTATTAATTTTTCATATTCTTATTTAAATAGAAGTTGTGATCAATGAAATAGTAATAAGTAATGGTCATGAAAAGTAATAATTCATTACAATTGTTTGATTAATAATACAGGTAGAATCTTAGAACCAACTTTGGAACTTGTGATAGGATATGTTTTAAGTTCCAAGGTGTGCAAAATAGGTTCTAGGTTTCAAGTGGAATCTGTATAGAATTTAAAACCGCTCACCCCTACCAATTGTCTTAATATAATCTCTATAAAATGAAAACTGTCCATGTATTTTTTTTTTTTTATTCGAAGTATATTTAGGTGTTTGCTACTAGTCCTTCCGTTAAATTGCTAAGATTGAATAACATCGGCAATGCCGTTCAAGAGAATAGGCTAGGGTTACCGGCCCTCGCTTAATGGGTTTCAAATTGCGACGGTAGTAGATGTTGAGAATGAATTGCTGGTGCGATCGGGGGTATGAAGCCTTAATCTCGACGATTTGATTTCTAAAACAAGAATGGTCCCAATTAGGATTTTGAAAAACCTATTTGGTGTGGAACTTTCGAATTTGGTCATCTTGGAAGCCTTTTGAATATCTTTTTTTCCCATTAAAAATCCCTTGTGAACGGCAAATTATGGTCTTTCCGATTTTGTACTTTGACAAGAAATTATTCCGCTTCGCATCTGTAACAAAATAACATTGGGATTGGCCAAAAATTTCAGCACAACAGCCACAGTTAAGAGAGAGAGAGAGAGAGAGAGACGAATGATGATAAGGCAAGGTTCAAACAGTGTGTGACTGAGGATATAACGGTATGCAACACACTGGTTCGATATTTTGAAACGGGTAAAATTCTAGTCAAGTCTATACATTACGAGATTCACCATTTTTCTACCGCAGTAGGAGGAGATGGACATGACTCGGAGGTGCGACATATGTTAAGACTCTAGCTGCAACTTAAATCTCAATACACTGTTAGTGAAACCTGCTTCAGATTGAGACCAAGAAAAGTCTTCGCAGAGCTAAGATGCTCCCTGTTGCTTGGAAATGCGCAATTCATCATTGACTTCCCCCAAGCAGATAATGAGAACAAGCCCAGGAGGAGCTGTAATTTCTTCGTATCTTCCTTCATTTTCCTAATAAATCTGGGAATGCTTCTCAAAGTGCCAACACAATGCCTAATAAAAATAGCCAACTTGATCTAGGCAAACCATCACGCTAAATTGTGAGGTTTTGTGTGGGCATTGTCAACTATTTTAAAATTTTAAGCTGTTAGATAAATGAGTGGTTTATTATTTAAATATTCCAACAATTTTCATCACACTTAATTTGGTCTTTTGTCCAATACTAATCATGGAAATTTAATTAGAGGGCAAATAGGTCCTAAAAAGATTTTAACTCAGGAGTTCTAGCTTTAATATCATATGAGATTTTATAAGAACAACCAACTATTCTAAAAAGTTAAATTATTAGATAAAAGCATGGTTTATTATATAAATATTCGAACATATATCAATACAAGCTTTAAATAATATTTTGATGGGCATTAGAACATTAAAGAATATGCAATTATTAGCTTCATTTAAATTTGGTGCAATAATTAGTTTCATTATAAGATACTAATGTCATATAATTCGAATGTATACAACTCTGTTAGGTAGTCTTGGGCCTCTTGTCCCAAAAGCTGGTTCAAAAAGTAAAACTTTCCCTCGTGCTTATAGAGCGATCATCAGCCCATTCCATAAATAATGTGGAATAAACTCCAACAATCTTCCAACAATCTCCCCCTCACAGATTTAGCTCTATGTCGAAGACCAAACAACCTGTATTTCTCCCCCTCACACTTCCGGCTTTGAATTGGAGTCGCAACAATTTGTATCTCTTGTGTGACTATTTGGTTCAAACTTATTATTAACTTCAGCTTTGATGTTGAATGGTCTTGAATCTATCTCACTCGGAAAACTAACTCAAAGGGTGAGATTTTTTTTTTCTCGCACTTATAAATTGACCGTCAATTCATTTCACAGCTGATGTAAGATAAACTCCAACAAACTCCAACATGGAGAAACGTGAATAGTAATGCAATCCTAAAACTATATCGAAGTGTGCTAAATACAAAATGCAAAAATGTACTGTAAACATTTTGTCGAGGGTCAAATTTCAATCGTTATCAACGAATTTGATCCCTTCAATTTATGAAATGTGAATCATGTGGGTTGTCACTTTCACTTCAATTTATGAAATGTGAATCATGTGGGTTGTCACTTTCATTCGGGGTGACTCCAACCACATTTTGTTCGAAGCTCCGACCCCGTGATGACATGACCGGGGCAAAGTGTACCTCTTCCGCTTGATTTTCGCTTTGAGTCGGCAACTCCCTTTGATGAGTGGTAATACTCGATCACAAGGGCATAGACACAGCATTGAGAGCGCTGCATATCAAACTGCAATAACTTTGTATTTATCGTACTATTATCATGCAAATAATTTCCAAATATGTCGGATGTGAAGAACGTGATATATCTTCCTACAATGAACTGGGCTTTTGTAGTACGGTATCTAACTTCAAATTTTAGAAAAAAGTCTTTCATGTTGGCCCCAGGGTTACCTTGGGTTCATTTACGGTTCCCATCTTTTGTCACTTTGATTGACTAAAATCCATGTCCCCTTCCAGCAGCACTAGCTAACTTACTTCAATTACCCATTATTTTGTTCGAAGCTTTCCTCAATGGTTGGCATTAAAGAGTGATGGCGAGCAGAGACAATGAAAATACTCCGTCAAGCTTTCCAAAGATTGCTCAGCTGATGTATTAACGTATCGAGAGTGGATTAGAAAGAACAGAGTATGTCTAAGTAGCATGACAAATTCTTATTCGGTATTTGATATAAACTGTTTATTTAAAAACTCGATTACAACCCATCATGTTACTCATTGAAATGAATATTGTGTAAAACCTATCCTTTGTCGCTAGCTTTACTCTTAAAATTGAAGAAAATACATGTCATATCCTGTTTTTTGTCGAGTCCCTCACGTTACGTTCAGTTCGTACAATATGGTTCGCATTATATAAGGAGTTCAAGTTATAATGCTTATCAAACCATCTCATTAAGCACGATAAGTCCAACTTAATCCAATCTTTGTCCCTCCTAACAACAATGGACGCGGCAAATAGCGGAGAGATGAGCGAGAGCGAGATCTTCCGAGCTTACGCTCACGTATGGACCCACACTTTCAACTTCATCTCCTCCATGTCCCTCAAATGCGCCATCGAGCTCGGCATCCCCGACACCCTCCACCGCTGCGGCCACCCCATGACCCTCCCTGACCTTGCCACGGCATTGTCTGTCCCGGCCTCCAAGGCAGCCTTCCTTGGCCGCCTCGTGGCTGTCCTCGTGCACACCGGCTTCCTCTCCTGCCAGAAGCCCGCCCCTAGAAACAACCCAATATCAGAAGACACGGCTGACGAACTCGGGTTTGAGTATTCTCTCACTCCAGCTTCACGTGTCATCGTGAAGGGCCAACCCTGGGACATGTCGCCGATCGCAATGGTCATGCTCAACTCATTATTAGTGGAACCATTTCACTGCTTGAGCGAGTGGCTCAAGAGCGACAGCGACGTTGGCCCATCGTCCTTGCGGACACCCTTCGACATGAAGCATGGGAAGGGCCTGTGGGATTACGCGAGCCAGGACGAGAAGCTCAATCGGTGCCTCAACGAGGGGATGGCGAGCGATGGGCCGATGATGGCGAGGCTTATAATGGACAAGTGTGGTAGGCGGCTGTTTGAGGGGCTGAGGACGGTGGTCGACGTGGCGGGAGGCATCGGAGGGCTGGCGAAGGAGCTGGCAAAGGCTTTCCCGGAGATGGAGTGGACAGTACTCGACCTGGTGCACGTGGTGGCGGGCATGGAAGGGACGAGGAATTTGAAGTATGTAGGTGGTGACATGTTTGAGGCTATACCTCCGGCGGACGCCATTTTGCTCAAGGTTGGAGAGATTTTATTTGGTAGAAAATAAATAAATATATATATACTCACACGGAGAAAATTATTCAATCAATTAATTTAGTTTTATTTCAATTTTATCAATTTAATCTTAAACATTTATGTGAAATACTAATGTAATCATTCTAATCATCGAAACTCACTAATGTGGCGGTTCAGTCATCATCGACTGTCTTATGTAGCACACTATCATGTCAACGATTTCCAGCGGAAATTTGAAATTCATTGATGTGGCGGTCCAGTCATTACCAACTGTCCTACGTAACACGCTATCACATCAACAATTTCCAACGAAAATTGGTTGGAATGAATACATTGAAATTTCATGCAAAAGTTTAGGATTAAATTTGGTAAAACTGAAAAATATAAAACTGAATTAGTATTCATATAATAGGTTTAGGACTGGTTGGACAATATAACTAGCTTATATAAATTATTGTGCTAAGTATTTTTTTTATTGGTGCTTGGATATGATTTCTTTCTGCCATAATTGCTTGTTTCTAGTAATTCAATTTTGAATAGTACAGTCAATAAAAGTGACATCATGTCACTACTATGCTAATAACAATTACTCGGTATGTATTTATGAATGATTAATTATGCAGTGGATATTACACGACTGGAGCGACGAAGAGAGCGTGAAAATATTGAAGCGGTGTAAGGAAGCGATCACGAGCACCGGCAAGATGGGAAAAGTGATGATAGTAGAGATAGTGATAGGAGATGAACTGGAGGAATTCCATACCACGAAGCTCTTCTATGACATGATGCTAATGGGGTGTCTCACAGGCAAGGAGAGGAACGAAAAGGAATGGGCGAAGCTCTTTCGTGAAGCTGGTTTTAGTGACTATAAGATTACTCCTTTGGCGGGTTTTAGATCTCTCATTGAGGTTTATCCTTGATGATTGAGATTAATTGGAGTAACTGGTGCCGGTATATCAAGCTTGGTTTTTATTGGTGTGGTTGCATTGCAATTTTCCTTTCTTCTTTCTTCTTTTTTAGCGTGATTTAAGAGTAGTGTCTTTAGTTTGTTTGGTCTACCATTCAAGGAAACCTGACCTTGAATATCTATCTATCATTGGATTGTACTTGAATATGGGTGCAAACTATGTACGTTTCTAAATAAAAAAGATATACCGTGCATGATATTTTAGTACGAGACGTTGATGTTTCTGAGTGATGTGTTTATAACGTTACATTGAATCCTTTCAAGTTACGTAGGTTGTCTAAATTAATTGCTTATAGAAGTCATTCCATTACCGTCGATATGGACATCAGAAATGATTGGCTAACCGTACTGTCAGCTTGGAAAACAAACGGCAAACCTTCCACCACACATTTTCTATGAGAGGGAGAAAGAACTCTGTTTCGCTTGGCAATTTCCACACGCTTGTGCTGGAGAAAGAAAACTGTTGTGGCTATCCTTTGGTTGTAAGATTCATGCTACATGGGAAGTTAATTGGGTACATAAAGACACGACTCTTAAATCACGCTAAAAAAGCAACTAAATCATGTGTGGAAATTGGGTTTAAGAGTCGTGTCTTCAATTCGAAAACCTATATTAAAAGCAAGTCTATATAATTGGGTTTATCGGACTCACTTAATTAAAAATACTTAGAAACGATCTATATAGATATATCTAGTGCACCCCAAGTATTAAGTCCTAGCCGAAACCGCTGCCATCTTGAATCAACCTTAATCCAATTGTCGTGAAAGCTTGGCGATAGCCTTCGATGCCAAGCCTAGGGAGCTATGTGAAAGAGAGAGAGAGATAGAGAGCTGTGGTACCTTGATATTATTTTTTTGTCTCGTATCTAACTCCAATATGAGCCACTCAATGATTAAATCATAGAAAAAATCTTTCATTGATACCCCTAGGTTGTGACTGGATCTTGGCATGGTTCACATTCCCATGTTTTGTGAGTTCGCTAAAAAAGAAACTGAATCACGGGAGTTCAATAAACCCAATTATAGAAACTTACTTTCCAAAATTAATCGATGGTTTTCGAACCAAAATCCCAAACCCTTCAATTTTAAACTTATGTCAATTTAATCCTAAACCTTTTAATTTTGTCAATTTTATCTTAACATTTCGATAATTTACTAGTATAGTCTGTCTGATGTGAATGCCGCTATCTTACATAGTATGGACAGTACTAACACAATCACTTTTATAATTTTTTAATATTTTTTTGTCATCTTGGCCAGCGGGTGAGGGCTTGCGATCCCTCACAAGCCGCTAAGTCCTCGCCTTGGTCTTGACCGCCTGCAAGCATCAGATCTCAAGTTTTCCCCACAAAAGAAAAAATGCTATCATTATGAGTTATTATTTTGAAAGATCTGAGGCTTGCTTGTTGACAAAGCTTTTAGTATAATTCTTCCCACTAATTTATTGACGAATTTAAAGAGAATTTGCCTTTGCAAATACATCCAATCTATATAATTGGGTTTATCGAACTCACTTAATTCAAAAAACTTAGAAACGATCAGATATAAATATATCTAGTGCAATCAAGTGTTAAGTCCTAGCCCAAATAGCTGCCATCTCTAATCGACCTTAATCCAATTGTCGTAAATGCTTGGCGATAGCCTTCAATGCCAACCATAGGGAGCTATGAGTGAGAGAGTGAGAGAGAGAGAGAGAGAGAGAGAGAGATAGCGATAGGGTAGCTCGATTTTATTTTTATTTTTTTTGTCTCGTATCTAACTCCAATATAAGTCACTTGATGATTAAAACATAGAAAAAAAAAAAATCTTTTATTGATACCCCTGGGTTGTGATAGGATCTTGGCATGGTTTACTTTCCCATGTTTTGTCCCTTTTATTAAAGAATTTATCCAAAAAATTTTAAACCTATTATACATTTTTATATTTTATTGATTAAGTTCATTGGATCAATTTTGACGAAATATCATTGAAGTGAATTCACGACCGGCTTAACATGGACAATTTTAAATATATTTTAATTTTTCTTTTCTTTTTTCTTTTTAATATTTCCTTTATTTTCTTTTCGTCTCTTCTCTTGTTTCTTTTTTTTTTTTTCCTTTTTCTCTTTTTTTTTGATTTTTCTTTTTTTTTTTCCTTTTTCCCTCCGCCTAGCCACTGCCGAACCTCACCTGGGCAAGTGAGGGCAATCCTCGCCCTCGCCAGCCTCAATGCTCTCTATAAGCCACCACGACAAGCTCCAGCTTTTGCCACCTCGTCGTAGTGCCTTCAAAAAAATCAAATCTCCTCGTCGGACGAACCCTCCAACAGCAAGTTCCAGCATCTGCAGCGAAGTCCAGTGAGTTTTGTTTTCCTTAACTTCCGAGAGCATCCCCAAGGAAGCCAGCAACTTCGAAGGACCACCAACTACTGTTCGGCTGAAGTAAGCCATATCAACGAGTTCCCGGGTGTCCGACAAATTTCCAGAGAGTCTTTGGCCTCGCCCCTACCAAGCGAACGCCACAGAGCTAGCAACCTCCGGCTTCGACCTCCTACAGTCAGTCAATCCCTCTTGCATTGTCGGGCTTACACCAAAATCAGCGGCATTCCAATACCGTAAGCCCCCTTACCGCAAGCAGCCCTTCAACGGTGAAACCTTGCTGCCGGTCTTTGCAAGCCCACTGTTGTCAGCCATTGTGAATCTCGCCGTCAGTGGTCATCCTCACCTGAGACCATCAACCTCTGCCAATAATGGACGAGGTCTGGCAGAGGGGAAAAAAAAGGAAAAAGAGAAAAGAAAGAAGAGAAAGGGGAAAAATGAAAAATATAATTAAAAAAATATTAAAATATTATTAAAAATTATCCACATTAGCATCAATCGTGTCATGTAAAATGGTCAGTGTCCACATTAGTAATTTCCAACTGAAATTGGTCAGATTTACTTAATTGGCAAAGTACAAAAAGATTTAGAACTTAATCGGTAAAATTAAAAAGTTGATAACTAAATTAATAAAAGTATAATTGGTTTAGAACATTTTAGATAATTTCCCCCATTTGATTACATAAAGTCCACTTCAACTTCAGTCAATAACTATGATTACTGGCTACCTCACGTCAATTAGCAATTATCTTGTTCAAAGATTTCCTAAATGATTGAAGCTAGAAAATGAAGATATTCATCAAGATTTTAAAAAGATTGTTTAGTTGATCTATTAAGGCGATTGTCGCATTGTTTAAAAGAACTTATAAGCCAGGCTTAGTCAAATAGACTGAGGTGCAACTTCTGAATTCTATATGACCTGCGCACCGCAGTAGGAGAACTTTGCGAGTTAGAAGTGAAAATAAAAAAATAAAAAAAAATGTTTATCTTATTCCTTATGCTCTATAATGTGTTACAATTAAGGGGTGTTTGTATCCGGACAATGGGCACAAAAAACGAAGTAATCTAATAGCACAAGAACACTAAATATCCCGATCTGACAAGGAAATTACTTATCCTAGGATATAACGAAATTTTGATCGATATCCCTAAAATATAACCTTGAGTTTGCAAATATTATTTTTGAATACTGTTGACACTTAAAAAAAAAAAAGATGCAAGAAGCAATAATAATTAAGTGCAAGCACTCCCCCACTCAATGTGTAAGCCGGTCATTACACAAAATAGATATGTAATCACATCAAATAAATTATCAAGTTGTTGATTGCCATTACCATCAAAAGTTGTACAAACTTTTAACTAACTTTGGTAGCACCAAATTTCCAATACCATGAAAAGTTGCACTAATTCTTGACTAACTTGGGCAGCATTGCATCAGTCCAATTATATCTTTGTGTATAAGGCGCAAGGTCTATACTTCCAATCACGTGTAAGCATGAGCCTTACATGAAACAAATGAAACATATACATAATCTTGTTGGTACAATATGTGGGAGTGACAACATCTTTGAATCGAGAAAAGATTGAATTGATGGAAAGTGAACAAATTGCCATAAGATCACATTGCTAGAACACAATCAAATGAGACGGACATTGTTGAGGACTGCTATCGAGAAAGGGATATCAGTAGTAATTGAAAATGAGATTCAGTATATGTTTTAGGTATGCTATTGGTGTGCACTCGAGTGTAATTTCCTCAAGATTGCTTAGCTCTAATACCAAGTTAGAACCAAAATAAGAAAAGGGTTATTGTATTACTGAACACATATAAAGTGTTGCAATCAACACGTATTTGTACAGGGAAAAAATAACCTAAGTCTAGCTGTCCTTTTGTAACATAGAAACTAGCTATATTGCTGTCACGGATCAGAGATTTCAAGGCCCTCCAAACCAAGGAAATAGGCCAAGATAACCCAAGATTGGGCCCAAAGAACCATGAAACCAAGAACCTTCTTGTATATAGGGTTTCCTAAGAGACTTTATAATATTTCAAGGGTATAATAGGTGACGTATACTTGTAATTAATAGGTAAGTTGTAAGCATATAGATTGGATCTTCACTTTTAAATTCAAAGTGAATTAACGATTGTAAAAAGACATGGATTCATGTATAAATAAGAATATCCTCCCCTCATTTTGATCATCCTAGAACTATACAAGGTAAAGTATTCTTGAGAATTTCTTCCTCTAAACACTTTTCTCTCTCCCTGACATAAGGATATCACGAAATATCAAATAGTACTCCCAATGTCTAACAATTTCTCAGAAAATATTCTTCAACTTTGCACAACTTGAAGTTTCTCAAGTTGTAATTGAATTAATTTATCCTACTACACAAAAATATCACGTAACATCAATTTTAAAGACTAATCAAACCTAAGTTAAAAATACAATGTATTAATTGACGTGATAGATACTTATTACATACTTGATATAAAATAGATCATTTAAATGCTCGGTTATAATGCCTCGTGTTATTGAATAAATAAAAATTGTGGAAACCTATCTTTTCTCGTTAGCAATAACTCTTAATACAATCTTTACTCCTCTTGACGACGATGGACTCGGCTAATAACGAAGAGATGAGCGAGAGAGAGAGCGAGATCTTCAGAGCCCACGTTCACGTATGGAGCCACACTTTTCATCTCCTCCATGTCCCTCAAATGCGCCATCGAGCTCAGCATCCTCGGCGCCCTCCATGGCCGCAGCCACCCCATGACCCTCCCTGAGCTTGCCACAGCATTGTCCGTCCTGGCCTCCAAGGCAGGCTTCTTCAGCCGCTTCTTGGCCGTCCTCGTGCACACCGGCTTCCTTTCCTGGCGAAAACTCGCCTCTGAAAAAAACCAAGTATCAGAGGACAAGGCCGAGGAACCAGGGCTTGAGTATTCTCTCACTCCAGCTGCGATTGCGAAGGGCCAATCCTTGAACTTGTCGCCAATCATACTGCTCACGCTTGATCTGATATTCATCGAACCATTTCACTACATGAGCGAGTGGCTCAAGAGCGATAGCGAAATTGGCTCGTCGTCCTCATGGTATGAGATGTTTTATCTATAAGAAAGTACGAAAAAGAATAGCTAGATTATTTTTTGTTGATGCAAGTATATTTTGTTGGTACTCCTATGTGATTTCTTTGTGCCATAATTGTTTGGAAATAGTCCACCTTTTGTTCTTCTTTAATTAATTTTCGAGTAATGGTGCCCTTCGCAAATGCATGGTCATGATAGTACAACCAATCATATTTGAAATCCATGTGGTAAAATACCTATTAAATGGTTGATGTATAAATTGATATGATAAATTGTAACTAAATCATTGATGTATAAATTGGTATGACAAATTGTAACTAAATCCTATTCAACTCTCTCTTAGAGTCTCTTGCGTCACTCTGTGAGTCAATTTTATAAATCACTTTTAATGATGCCTACCAATATTCTTATACATGGTTTCATTTCAATGTTGGAGGCCAGATGGAGGATTCCAACTGGTCAGTAGAATTTAATCTTGCTCCCAATTTATCACTCCTGATGAAAAAAACGAAGAAGCCAAGGACAAGTTCAGACCGATGATATTTTCCAAAAAATGTGTACAATAATATTTTCCAGAAACGTTAAGTGCTCCCGACACTTAAAAGAAAATCAATCCTCAGCTGTTGAAACAGAACTAAAATTCAAGATTCATTCGGAACCGGGCACAATCTAATGAGTCATAGCCGCTACTTCACTGCATAAATGATGCGGTCGTCTTCTAGACCAAGAATTTGGTATAAATACTTCCACAACACGCAAAGCACGAAGTAATATCTCAACGAACGAAACAGTAGCTTCAAGTATAACCTTAGCAAAGTATTCATACAAAAGGGATCCAGACATACCGGCTTGCCTTAACTGAAGTCAACACATTAAACAGCAAAAACAAATTTTGTAATTCATTTGTGCATTAGTCCTTGTCATCACGTAAACATTAAACAGAGCCCACAGAAGGGCAAGATGGAGACTTGGAGTCTCGAGCATCATTTTTCTACACATCAATGTAAGATGTACTAAACAATGTTTGTCATGAGGTGACACTGGGTCAGATGATCGGGGTTGTATGGACAACTGAAGTCGTTTTCTGGAGATAAATTGAGCCAGGAGCATCAGGATGAATCATGCATCTCCAGCTTCAGCAAAGTTCCAATTTTGATCCTCGACAAGAAATTCTCCCAAGTCACATCTGTAACAAAATAACATCAGAGAGGCAAAAAATTTCAGGACAACAGCTATAGTTAAGTGAGAGACAAATGATGATACGGCAAAGGATCTAACGATATGTGACTGAGATTTGATGGTATGCAACACACTGGTTCGATTTTTCGAAACAAGTACAATTCTAGTCAAGTCTATCCATTACAAGATTTGCCATTTCTCTACCGCAGGAGGAGGATATGAAACGACATGGAAGCGAGACATATGTTAACAATCTTAAGGGTTAGCTGCACTTAAATCCTAATAGACCGTTAGCTGAAACTGCTTCAGATTGAGCCTGCAAAAAAATTTCGCAGAGCTAAGATGCTCCCTGTTGCTTGGAAAAAGAAATCCGCAACTCATCATTGAGTTTCCCCAAGCAAATGATAAGAACAAGCCCATGATTAAAACTCCAGGGAGCTGTTATTTGTTCTTATCTTCCTTCATTGTCCTAATAAACTCAAGAATGCCTCTCAAATGCCAACTCCAACCTCATAAAAATAGTTTGTTATTTGTTCTTATCTTCCTTCATTGTCCTAATAAACTCAAGAATGCCTCTCAAATGCCAACTCCAACCTCATAAAAATAGTTTGTTATTTGTTCTTATCTTCCTTCATTGTCCTAATAAACTCAAGAATGCCTCTCAAATGCCAACTCCAACCTCATAAAAATAGTTAAAATGCTCTCTATATGAGCCGTGGTGCTGAATTTATCACTATCGATACAAGCCTTAAACAATAGTTTGATGGGCATTGGAACATTAATAAAAAAAATGCAATTATTAGCTTCATTAGAACTTGGCACAATTTATAGAACTCAGAGGAATGAGTGTCTAACAGAGCTAACATTTCAGTTCAGTCTTAGGAAGACAAAAGGCTAGTCAGTGCAGTTTTGCCTATCAATATCCAAGAAGAAAATATTCAGGCTTTGCACAGTAGGAAAGTGCAGACATATGATGATAGAGACAAATAGAAGCATGTGCAAAAGCAATTCATACAGGATCAAAGGAAGACAAATAGACAATGACCACAAATATGTCCAATATGATTATTCCAACTTGGTAAAGTTTAAAGAAGAAACAATGAAAGATAACGAATGTGAGGGCTCTAAGGTCCTGATTAACAGATTTTCTATCTTAACAGGCCAACATAGTGAATAATTGTTCTGGGTCCACAGAACTTTCCTAATAGATGTTTAAAGGCCAGGTGATCACCAAAATCAAGCTCCAATTATACAAGATGTGGTCATGGATTCTTGCACACCTTTGAAAAGATTCAAATGAAAGCCAAACCAATAGTGAAGTCAAGCTAAATATAAATTCTCTAAATTTTATTTGGTTTTATGCCACATATCACATCATCGATGATACTTTGCCAAATGAAACACGATGGTATCAAATTATGCCAACACCATGCGCCTACCCATAATTAAAAGTTCTCTTCCGTCCTTCACAAGATTACACATAATAGAAGAACCTGAGTAAGCACTGTGCATGCACCTCCGCTGACCATGCATCTTCAAAGAGCAATAGCACATGGCACATCAAGCAAAGAGATCATTTTTGCCAATAGGCAGTGGGAATTCCCAGTTTAGAATGAACAAAACAAGAAAAGAAGTCTTGGCTCAATGACAGATTAAGGATTTGGAAGGTTGTCATGCCAACTATCACACCCGTAAGGGCAGATATAGGAAAGATTATCTTTGTTCCTCTACCCAAGTCTCTACAACTAACGTGGTCCAACTCCGAACATTAAGAGATTGAAAAAGCACAACCGCTCAAACTTACTTTAGAAGTATGACAGGTCGACAAAAAAATTAGACGTCACACCGTTCTACATTCGCTTCGCTGTCCTAGCTTCCTGTCTTAGAAAGGAACAAACAATAGGTAATTATTTTAAACATTCTTTCATCCACCTTAGATGTTTACCCAAAACCCCTTTCCAAGTAACCTGGCTCATCAAACAAACCAACCAACTGCAACATGCTTCACTATTCTCAAGCTAACATACACATCTCTAAGACTGCTTGCCGCATCAAGATCATCAATTCGATGTGGAAACCATATCAAATGAACCCATCAAGTAAAACTCGAATCATTTCGCAGCCACAAGACAAGATTGACAGAGGGATCGGACCCAGACTCACCCCGAATCTCAAAAATGAAAACAGCCCAAAAGAGTACAGAGCAAAACCGACACAAAACGGAGATTAAAAAAAATAGAACTTCATGTTGAGGATCATTACCATCCGCTCGAACTCGGCCTACTCCCAAACGAGCTCGCCCGGTTCAGATCCGCCTGGCCGCCCCTCCTCACCGCGTCGTACCCACCCGATTTGGGCCGCCCATCCTCTCCGTACCGGCCGGGAGATCCGTAATACCCCTGCTGCCTCGGGACCGGCTCTCCTCCCCGAAAGCCGCCCTGCTTCTGGACGTCCGGTCCGGGCCTCTTCTCCCTCCCCGCGAACCCCGGCCTGAGGTGCGGCGGGACGAACTTGTCCGGCTTCGGCGACGTCACGGCGAACGAGACCTCCCTGTCCCTCTCTAGCGCCGGGGCCGGAGAGGAGGGGAGCGGCGCCGCCGAGGGGCCGGCCCCGGTTCGACCGAGCGGGCGGAGGGAGATGGGGTCCGAGTCCGGCTCGGGCCGGTTCTGGACAGGGTGAGGAGGCGACGGGTCCGGCTGAGGAGGAGGAAGGGCGGCGGCGGCGGCGACGGGTTTGGGCGCGGGGGCGGGGGCGGGGGCGGGGGCGGGGGCGGGGGCGGGTCGGGTCAGGACGAGCATGCGGCCATGGGTGAGGTGGCCCTTGTAGGGGCTGCCGCTGGCGGCGAGGCCATTATGAGGGGATGTTGCAGAGGCATAGGAAGAAGAAGGGGAGGGCCTGGAAGAGTGGTTCTTGGTGGGGGTGGCGGAGGAAGAGGAGGAGGAGATCTTCTTCTCGTAGATGTCGTTGAAGTTGATGGAACTGAACTTGTTGCTTCTTGCCATCCACCACCAAAAGCACTCGACACAACACAAGTACAGAGAGAGAGAGAGAGAGAGAGAGAGAGACACGGGGGGGATCTGAAGGAGAGGAAAGAAGGAAGATGAAGAAGAAGAAGACGACAGAAATTAGTAAGGAGCTGGGTGGATTTTTGAGGGAGGTGGTGGCGTTCTCTGTGGGCTGCGCTTAGATTGTATTGGGAGCTCAATGATTTCATTTTTAGATCGGCGGTGGGGGCCACTCCGGGCCCCACCCACGGAGCTCCTGCTGCGCTGGCCAGCTCCCATTGGGCCAATAAATCAAATAGTTTCTTCTCCGAACGGGTTTCCTTGTTCCGGTCGTGCTTTTCATCTTCTTCTTCTTCCTCCTCCGATTTGCGAAAGCCGGTTTGAGAGCTCGGCCCGGTGATGGACCTTCGGGAGATCTTTGAGGAAGGGCAAAAACCGCGGCGGATCGAGAGAGCGCCGGCGAGGCCCGTCGTCCCTTTTACGCCACTTGTCGAGCAATCGATGCGGACGTACTTTAAGGGGGAGAGGGGACCATGTTTTTCCACCTCGACACGCACTAGTTCGCTATGTTTCAAGCCAAGTTCTCATCATCATTACGTGGTTCGCTTTCCAATCCCACTACCGCTATTTTATATACATGCCTAGAATTTATCTTTGGCTTCCGTAGAGATCGATTGCAGGCGGTATACTTCTTTTATTTATTTTTTTTTTTGCACAGTACACTTCTTTTATTAGCATGTTGACTTTTTTTAACTTTTGAAATCGCTTTTTTCTACCGACCAAAAAGGGGAGAGAGAGAGAGAGAAATCGATTTGGGCCTATATCCAGGTTACCAAGCCCAGAGGCTTGGCCTTTGTCGACTGGGCTTTAAATTCGTAACAAGCCTGATACGAGGCCCCAAAATGAATCAAATCGACCTCCATATACGAGAGAGGGAGAGTCGCTTGCTTCTAGCGAGAAGGATGAGGGGATGTGCAATTGGGAGCTGCACCGACTTAGACCAAGGTGGTGTGGTTGCAGACTAATTGGCCGACATAGGAAAAAAATTACCTAATTAGTCATAAATTTATTTGAAATTTCATATAAAAATTTAGGACTAAATTGATAAAATTAGAAAATTTTAAAATATATTGGCATCCATATAATAAATTTAGGATTGAATTGACAATTTTTAGGACCAACATGGGAGAGCTACCTTTCATAAGATAGAATTTTTGGGTAGAGAAAGAAAATGGGCACTTTTTTGTTTTCTCAAGTGCATATAATTCTATTTCTTGTAAACAAAACAGTTCTCAAGGTCTAAAAACCAAGATGTGCAAAAAAAAAAAAGAAAAGAAAGGTCTAAAAACTTATTTTCTTCCTATAACAAATCGAAAAAAAGAAGAAGAAAAGATGACCTGACAAGCCCACAAAACAATGAGTCGACCAGACCAGAAAACAAAAAAAAAAAAAAAAGCCCACAATAAAATGCATACATCCTCGCAACCTGACCAAGTGGAAATGCACAAGGGAGATTCTTCTTGGCTTTAGGTACGTGGCCGAGGTGGTTGGTAGTGATAATGTTTCGAGATCTACCCATGTTGATGTGACCCTTGTCCGGTCCCAATACTACCTGTGTGATTAGTTAACATTTGTATATTTGATCCAAATCATTATTCGCTTGGTAGTTAACATTTGTATATTCTGGCATCGTTGTCGAAAAATGTCATATTCCGAAGATCCACATGAATAAAGGAATAGCCAAAGAAGAATCATTACAATAAAGTCGGACTGCTACATTTACATGAGCATCATCCTATTTCTATGCACAAATGGTATTCTTGAATCACGCCTCTACATTTATTAATCACCTATAAAAGGGAAAACATATTAACAATGCGGAAGTGGTACCAAGAACCAAATCTGGGAGGGAAAATTACTATCTAAAGAAGTTGTAGAGGCGAAAGATCGCTCCAAGACAAGTACGGGTATTTGGAGAAGACAATGGAGAACCAAGCCGACCAAGAGAACTCCTCCTAGTCAAAGAAGAGCGAGAAGAGCTACGGGAAGCGGACTGTGGACAAGGACGTAGAAGGGCGAAGATCGGAAGAGCAAAATGAATGGCGAAGAAGAGAATGACTCCAGAAGAGATCGCGAGTGGAAAAGGAGGCAATGATCAGAGCAAAAAGTTTAGATATGGCGAAGAAGGAGACAATGAACGAAAAGGAAACAAAAAAGAAAAAAAAATCGATTATTTTTATAATTTCTCATAAAAATGTCATTCAAATGAAGCCACATACTTCATATAACAATCGGTGCCAATTAGACTTTCTCAGCCTAAATTGATTATAGATAGACTACATTGAAAAATTGTCAAAAAATTTTAAGTTATATTGGCTAAATCGAAAAGGTTATTATTGAATTAGCATTCATATAATAGATTTAAAATTTTGTAGGTAATTTCTCCAATTTTTAACTATCATCTCAAAGCTGAATGCATAGTCATTTTATCTAAAAAGTTAAATTCTTTATACTGATGGTGCTTTCGAGACTCTTTGAATACTAATTCTTATCAGATGCAGCAATCCCTCATTGCTTATAGCGGATAATTATTGGAGACACACAAGCTTTTGCTCTTGGAATGACCCCAAGAGAATGCGTAAGTGTGAGAATTTCAATCTAAATGTGGAGCGAAAAGGATGAACATCCATTATACCGGGTAATGTAAGATATTATCTAAAAGTTTAGTCCTCAGACAATGGTGCTGATAATAACGTTGTTAAAGGATAACACTCAAATTGATTAAGATGAGTCCTACTTCCTTATCCCCGGGGGTGAAGTTCCACTTCCCCAGATTTCTTCGAGAGTCGGCAAGGGCACAAATCATACCGTCCAACTCAAAGACAAGGCATCATCATCACACATAAATTAAAAAATGAATGTGTAGCAACCTCCGTTGGCAAAATCATGCAAGAAACGAGGTACATAGATAGAAATAAAAACAATGCCGATAAACCCAAACTGACTTACCGAACCAGTTTCTAAAATGAGATTGTGAATAGACTGATGTCGGATTTCGGATGCATTACAAGTCACTTCCTTTCACTCTATGCCATAGTCTGGACATTATTTGGTGAATGAACTTGACAAATCATTTCTCATGTTTCTAAAATTTATTCGTTAGGTAAATTCATATGTATTGCAGATTGTTATTCTCCTTTTTTTTTCTTCCAGCATATATCTGATCATTGGCATCAGTATCTGCAGAGTAGCTAGTGCGTCCTCTTCATGCCCTGTTTGCTCCAGCGAGGCAGCCAAACAGGGAATGTGCAAACGCTCCTTGCCCGTCCACAACACCATTTAAAACAAAAGAAATCAAATTGGCGGATGCTGGGTTGCGATCGGACCCGACCCCATTCATTCTTAGCAGGAGATTACTTCATATGATCAATTTCTATGAAGTTGTCTACGGAGTGAAGAGAGAAAAGCTAGAGAAAAGGATGAAAGGATGAAGTGATGTTGGAATCAAATTCGAGATGATAGTCTTAGATCAACATTCATTCTGAAATTTAAATTATTTTGTATCTTTTTCATTCTATTCATCGAGTTTTTTTTAGCCGATCTCACTCAACTCTTACTCTAAATTTTAGACTTTTGCCATACTTTCTTGAAGGATGTGAGAGTCAAAACCCATATTTAAAATTAAATTATCTCCACCACAACCCCTCTTGATGAAGTTGGGAATCGAACCCCACCTTCCGCCCACCTCCCCCTTCCCATGTGAGAAGAGTGGTAATTGAGGCAAACCCTAATGATTCATTGAGTTGGATGTTTACTAATTGAATATTTCATAACCTAGTATGGTCCATGAAGAATGGTAATTTGTTCATGGATGCTTGACATATAAGAACTAAAAGTACATAAAATCATAGTCCACATGAAAAGTCGAACATAACTAAGGGATATTTGGAATCTTTCTTTAGAGAAAATTTAGGATGTGCCATAATATTAATTACCAAAGTGCGTTAGAATCTTCATTTGTATCATGTTGACATACTCACGATAGCAAGATTCAAGGTGAAGATCCTTCATGGGTGCTCTCACCGCTATCCTACTTAACTCAATGCCAATATGTGTCCACCCCACCTCCTCCACAATGCATAAATCGCATCCTAAATCCAAACAAAGAACCCAGATTCCTCCTCTCCCCTCCCCCGCACGCTGTCCCTCCCGTTATAGCCACTTTAGAAAAGCCCCCAACCACCTTTGCCAAATTTTACCACGTTTCAATTTAGTCTTAAACTATTTTACATTGATACCAATTTAGTCAATTCGGACAATTTAGACTAAAAATTACTAATGTGGATATTGGCAATCCTTTATGATATGAATGACACTGATATAGATATTTTAAAAAAGAAATTAATTAATAATTTTTATTTCTTTTTTTTCCTTTCATTTTCTTGCCTTTTCTCTTTTCGCTAGTCGGCCATCAACCACCAGCCATGGCAAACAAGGGTCGGCCTCGCCAAGCCATGCCTAGGCAAGGGCGAGTGCTAGTGAGGGCCCCCCTCCCCTCATGCCAAATATGGCGAGGGGACCTTGCCTAGCCCTTGTTGGCCATCAAATAAAAGAGAATGGAACGGAAAAAAAAGAAAGAAAAGGGGAAAAAATTACTAAAATTATCAAATAATGTCATTATCAACACAAATGTGCCATATGAGGCAATCGGCGTCCATATTAATAATTTCCTACCTAAATTGAATAGATGAATTGAATTGACAACAAAGTGAAAAGATCTAGGATTAAATTCGCATGACTAAAATGTTTATAATTAAATTAATAGCAATGAGACAAATTAAAGCTTGGCACTCACTGACGAGTTCAGGGGCAGCTCGATCCTTAACTCGGTACATCAGAAAGAGAGAGAGAGCCCAATTTTTTTTTGTTGGGAGAGGGGGGAGGGGGGACCACTGTGGAGGTCGCAATCTCCTAAGCTGCGTGGTTAGAGGCTGCAAAGATGGCAATTGCAAGAGTCAGGATTGGGTAGGGTAGGAAGAGGAGAAAGAAAAAGGGAGAATGGAAGAAAAACTAGGCTTTGTGTAGGACTAGTTCGGATGTGATCAAACTCTAAATAAGATACAAACTCGTGCCGTAACTTCACTATTAGAAAGGATCCCTGTAGTAGAAGGATCCTCGTCCCAAGATTTGGACGCTTCGAACGTGCGGGCACGCCGAGCAGTGCAGCACCGACGAAAGAGGTGTTGACACCACTTTCATATCGCCGGCGCTGCCTCACCTGGGGCTACTCTTGCACCCAATCGCCTTCGTTTGACTTCAAATGGCCACCACCATGTCTGCTAACTGATATCCAGCCTTGGAATGTTTCACGATTTTCACATCAGCAATACAAGGACGCGATTGGCCGAGAGAGGTTAGGTCAACCTTACAGCCTGCGAATGAAGAGCATTCTAATTTTCTCACATGGAAAAGGATCCTCTCCTTGCTACTGCCAACCAAGGTTTGTCATTACTTAAAAGTTCAAAATGATCTAGAACTGGTGGTTGTCCAGTCTCTCTAAATGGTGGTTGCAGAACGTGCTTATATTCCCCAGAAATAAATATGCATTACATGCATGTTTACTGGTTCATCTGGCAACTGATGTGATGAATGTTATTCAAATTGCGCCTATATCATTTAATAAGTTCAGTTAGTCCTTGCCTCCAGAAAATAGGTAATCTAATGTTTTGAAAAAAGAAATTTTCTCCTATCGAATTTGAAGCGCCATGCTATTATTGCTTAATATTCCTATTTCGTATTGGAAGTTCAATTAGTCCAAATTGAAATTGAAGTGGTGCATATAGCATGGTATCAAACTCAAACATGAAGGTTCGAAGTCATAGAAAAAGTCCATTTCCTTATTTAGGTGCTCTACACTTGAATTTGTAAGGATGTTTTTTGAGTTTCAAAATCTTCATTCAAGATAATAGAACCGTCATTTCAAGCTTAACTTTGACCATAATTTTAACAGAGCTCTGTTAATAAATGTCTCGCGTGCACTTAGCACTTGTTAAGCAATGATATAATTCTCAAGCTCACCAATTATGTATAACATGAGGATGATCAATGTATTGAAAATCGTAAAAATGTATATGGTTAATTGCTTAACAAGTATTCTAGGACACCCGGTAACAAAATCCATCCTAATAACAAACGCCTAGGGCTTCTTTTCAATGATAAAAGTAGTCATGGTGCAGGCATTATGTGGTAAACATGATTGTATCTACTCCATCCAGTTTCTGTCTGTCTATATATGATTTTGTCTTGATCCGGGCATCGAGGTTAGAAGCCAGCTCATGCCAACGATGTCACACCCCCACATCCACCCATTTATATTCCCCTCCCGCAAGCATCACTCTCATCATTCGACTCCCAGAAACACTCAACACCACACCAATGGCTTCATCATCATCTTCTTCTCCTGCTCTCTCTCTCATTCTCATTGCCTGCATCTTCTCCCTCACTCTCTCCCCACCTCAAGCCCTAGCCCAGTCCCCATCGGCCCCAGCACCGTCCCCTTCGGGCCCCGCGAACCTCACAGGGATCCTCGCCAAGAACGGGCAGTACACGTCCTTCATCCGGCTGCTCACCACCACACAGGTTGACAAACAGATCGAGAACCAGCTCAACACCTCCACCGAGGGCCTCACCGTCTTCGCCCCCACCGACAATGCCTTCAACAACCTCAAGGCCGGCACCATCAACGACCTCAGCAATGAGCAACAGGTCTAGACCCTGAATCTTCCATTTCCATTGTCGTTAGATTAATGCTAAACGTAAGCTTGAGTAAGGCTAGATTGATTTACAAAATTGATTTGCCAAGTGATGTATTATAAGTGGCCCGCATTCAACACTCACTAATTGTCTACCACAACAATGATATAAATCAAACTCAGTCTGACTTATACTTTGACTATCAATTATCATATTGCCTAGTAGATCGATTTGGCAAGAAAAGTGCATCATCGTTCATGTCTAGCAATTATTGCTCGATTCGCACTCTAAATTGCCTCTATCCATGATCAATCACAACAGGTCCAACTCGTTCTCTACCACGTCGCCCCGAAGTACTACAACCTCCAGTCTTTCCAGAGCGTCAGCAACCCGGTAAGAACGCAGGGCAACTTTGCCGGCCTCAACTTCAGCAGCCAGGGCAACCAGGTCAATGTTTCAACCGGCATGGTCCAGACACCGATTAACAACGCCCTGTACCAGCAGTCCCCGCTGGCCGTGTACCAGGTGGACAAGGTCTTGCTTCCACCGGAGCTGTTCGAGGCTCCAGCTCCAGCATCATCCACTCCCACTGCACCGAACAGCTCCTCCGGCAGCAACTCGACGACATCCACGAAGGCGCCATCTGCGGAGAACAGCAATTCAGGCGCGAGCGGGAAGAGCAACATGTGGCTAGGGTTTGTTGTTGGGGTTGGGATGATGTGCATGGGATTTCTGTCGTGAGAGGTGAAGATGAAGTGAGTTCTTGCATATAAAGCATGTCTTGGCACATCTTGTGTTTCTTTTCTTTTGTTACATCTGAGCTTCATTGAATTTCCATTGCTATTTGTTTGAACTTTGGAGAACCTTATTCATATTATACTCCATGGATCTCTCTCTCTCTCTCTCTCTGACTGGTTGTAAGGGTGTCAGACTGGAGTGGCACCAAAAATATGGGCAGTTACATCAAATAGTACAGAAATGAATTGATTAATGGTGGCAACTTGCGAAATGGGATATCGCAGATCCACAGCACATGACATTGCAGCTGGAACTCGAATTTTATATGAGTGACGACGCCATCAGTTTAATTTCCTGCCATGCACATTAGTTTTTACGTAGCACGTGAATTAGGTATGCTTGTGATAGTATTCTCAAATATTAAGTCATGTTACTATCCAATAGTCTAAATCATTAAAGAGAGAGGGAATGGAGATAAACAACGGAGGTGGTGTGACAATGGAACCACGGTATAACCTGATTGAGTGAAAGTGGTGGTTCGTGTGATAGTCTAAGCCCATAAAATCAATTTGGACATATGAGACACACTTGATAATGTAAAATAACAGTCGATTGATGAAAACATGCCAAGATAAGATGCTCATCCTTCAAATCACATAATCTTAATAAAGTTTATGTGACAAAAAATATTTGGATTTTTTTTCGTACTAGTATATTTCGAAAAGCGTACGTAAGTCTCAAAACTATTTTAACTTACTAATGCTTTTATAAAATTATCAATTGTCTTTGACAAAAGCAACTTTCGTACTAACTTACTGACTTTTATCTCCGTACCTTACCAAACTTCAAATTTATCAACTCTCATAGGGAACTACCAACATATAATAGTGATTTACCAACTTTTATTAGATCAAATTAGAGATAATTACACAAATGATCTTTGAACTTCGGCCCGATGTGTAATGTGATCTCTGAATTTTTAATTTGTTCAATATGGTCCGTATTCTTTCACTACATGTTCAACTTAGTTCTTGAACTTTAATTAATGGAATAACAACATTGAACATTTTTATATAATTCAACAACTAAGTTAAACATATACCAAAAGTTTAGAGATTAAATTGCACATTGGGCTAAAGTTCATGAACTACATTAAACAAATTAAAAGTTTAAGGACCACATTGTACGTTGGCTCAAAGTTTGGAAATCATTTGTATCATTTTTCCATAATTACTACATAATTTTGTTATGCCAACTCTCATTAAAATGTCGACCAAAAAGCATATTCTCATTTAAATTAGTTACCAATTAATTCTTTGAAATTTATCAGCTGCTCTACCAAGTTGCTAATCTTTATTTGCCTTGGGTGGCAACCACACATATTTTTACCCACTCCTTTTAGAAATTACCAACTTAATTTAGCGTGACTATCAACTTTCTTCCATTAAATTCACATGGAGATATCCTGTAAGTTATTATTTACGACACACGTAATAGAATTTCGTGTGAATTTACGTTGCCGACAAGTTTTCATAAACCTATTTTTCCACAAACCAAACGAACCGTAAGTGTTATGAAATTCCTGATTTTTCTTCAAAGAAGAATCACTGGATGAAACAAGGGGATTATTTTGGACAGGCCCATTAAGGAAGCTGGTATTGGGCCCGAATTTGCCTCTCTCGGGAGCCCAAGACCGCTTCCCTGGCTTTTCCGTCACGGCAGAGAGAGGAAGCCATTAAACCCTTAAAACCTCTCTCTCTCTCCCCACCTCTCCTCGCTCGGTAGGTTCCTGCTGGTTCAGTTCAGCGTCGACTGCGACCCATTTCTCCGATTCCTCCGACCGGTCGGCGAGTTCTCTCGGGTATGCATGCCGTACCGAACTGGGTATCGGGGATCTGCTTTCGTTTCTCTCGTTGCGGACCAGTTTTGTTTGTTTGTTTATTTGTTTGTTTGTTTGTTTCTCCATTTGGGTTCGTTCGCATCGCCTGTGCGGTCCAATTCGGAGCCAACTGATGTTTCCCGGTTGGAGGGAGAGCCATTTTGGTGCGTGATAATGAGGCGTGTGAGCTGGCGGGGGTCGGGAATCGCGTGTGGGCGCTGCTTGGTTGCCTTTTTAGCGGTTCATTGCCTGAGGATTGTGATAACCGGAAGTGTGTGCGCTTGCGGCGGCGAGCTTGTTTTCTGGAGCTTAGAATTACTTGAAGAAACTTCCGAGCTCCGCATTTTTCGTCCTGGCTGGTCTTGCAAGGGCAAAAGAAATGTTGGGGGATTTTTCTGGACGCCTGTTATGATACTTCGGCTTGATTAAATTGGAAGATTCACTCTTTTTCTTATTGCGGGTTGAGCTCGAAGACAAGTGCCTGGAAGTTTTTTTTTTTCTTCATTATGCTTTGCTTGAACCCTCTGGTCCTGCCACCAAGGATGTGCGGATTTCATAATTGCCGGGGGAAGCACTTTTCTTCTGTCCCACTGGACAAACGATGAAGAGTCTAAGATAGCTGAGATGGAATTTTCTTAACTTTCTTGCTGTCTCGGTTGGGATATCCTCGTGCAAAAAGTTCCTCTTTTGAGCAGTGTTTCATGAGTTGGGATATGTTTAAGTGGTCATCGGTGCCCTTCCACTAATTGTTTGCTATGTTATTTTCCGTCGCTCCCCTCTGCTGCTCTTATGCTGTTATGCTTTTTACAGAATGTTGGTGAATCGATTAGCATTTTGTATTGGGGAAGGGATAGAAAAGTGGAATCTCGCTTTTCTCTACATTTTCACCTGGTAGTCAGTCTTCTCATTCAGTTCGTTAGCTCATACGATGCATATGCTTAAGTCCTATAGTTATTTACATATTTGCTCATATTTTGTGTTGTCATTTGAGGTTTTAATTTGAGTCATGCTGCCACTTCATCATTTTTGCACTTGGTGTAGGAAATGGATTTTAGAAATGTCAAAGTTCCAAAAGTGCCAGGAGGAGGGGCTGCTTCTGCTTTGCTCAAACTGGGAGTCATAGGTGGCATAGCCCTCTATGCAGCCACAAACAGCCTCTACAACGTTGAGGGAGGTCATCGAGCCATTGTATTCAATCGGCTAGTCGGCGTAAAGGACAAGGTTATCTTTCCCCTTGAGGTTTAAAATTCTTATTAGAAGATTCGAAGCAATTGAAATATACTTTGCTTGATTACAATCACCAATCCTATGATTTTTGTGGTAGTTCCCATTTGACTTGCATAAGAGCTCAGCTAAAGTGTTGTTTAGTCACAATTTATATGATTTTATCACCTTGTATATCATTTTTTTTATACACCTATGGTTGTTTGAAATAAGCAGATAGAAATTTCTTGCCTTGTTTAGTATCTGATCTCATCTTTCTTCTTCACATGCCTTCTTGTAATATTTTGTCCTTATTATTCATCACGCTTCTACTTTTAAGGAGTTGGACAAAGAGATGAAATTAGAAAACTCTTGTATGTTGGCTTTGTGATCTTGAATTATTTGACTGGACCAGAGTCTTTAAGCAGCAAATGGTTTCGAAATCTTTGCCAAAAGAGGTGTTGCCATTGCTTTCAAGTTTCATCCCATCTGAAAAAGACTGGTCTATGTCAGAATTGGTTTAGCTGTATCTGTCATTTTTGTTCAATTTTCTCAGAACAACGGATCGTCAGAACAATATCGACATTTAATCTTAATGAATTTTGCATATGCTTTTCTATATAACCCCTTAACAGGGAACGCTACTGAGTTTTGATGACATTCTTGGTCCAAAGATTACCTGACCTATGAAGTTCACATTATACTATTCATGCATCACTGATTGCAGGTTTATCCTGAAGGGACGCACATAATGATCCCGTGGTTTGAGAGGCCAGTTATCTACGATGTCCGTGCAAGACCTCATTTAGTGGAGAGTACTTCTGGGAGTCGTGATCTCCAAATGGTAATCTCCACATTAAGAAATAGCCTTAACAGCGACATTTGGTTGTGGAATGTTTAAAACATATAATTCTTACTTTATCATGATACTGAGAATGTCATTTTCCTTTTATTGAAGTCATACAATCACTTTGCCTGTAGGAAACTAAAGGTTAGCTTTCCCTATGGTAATTTGGCACTGGATTCTTTTATGATATTATTTCACCAAATAAGGTTTTTATGGTTGTATTGGGCACTGGACAATGCATTTGTGGAATTTGATTAGCCTTATTTCTGAAATTTTTCTTGCAAGGATGCGTCTGCTTATCTTAACTAATCACTTAATATTACTTGGTTTGTGGGACCTTGACTGGGTTAGTTTTTATTCGTATGTTCCCAGATGATCCAAGCTTGCTAATATACTTGCTTTTTGCGGTTGGTTCTTAGACAGGGAAATACACATTGAATTTCTAGATTAATCTTTCAAAGGATTCAGAAGGATGACTTGATCATGAATGAGACTGAGAAACTTGGATTCATTTCGACTCTAGTATTTTGGCTAAAGCCATTGAAATTTTAAATAAAGAGCTTGAGATTTCTTATTGCCGGACTTTGCTGGTGAAAGAAGTATATCACTGTCCTCCATTGTGTTCTTAAATTTCATGCCTTCTCATTTCTTTTGGATAACGTAAAGTTTCTACACATTCAACATAAACTTAATTTTCTTGATCTGCATTGGACTTAAGTTATCCTAAATTATGTCTTTCTTCTGTAGTGAAGTTTTGATCAGGATGAAGTATGTACTTTCAAATCTTTGGTCGATTGTGATTTGATTATGGGATTTTTTTATTTTTTCATTTTTATTTTGTCCCTACCCTCAACCCACGCCAACACCCCCCAAAAAAAAAAAAAAAAAAAAAAACAAGTAGAGAAAAAGAACTGCTTCTTTCTCCCCATTTCCTTTGTCTTTTGAGCTTCTTATTCTGTACTTCTGTGCTCAAACCAGTCTCCTAGGACAAGTCACGTGTTACTTTCTGTTTAGCTAAGTAGATAATACCCACCGTGGAATAGAAGTCTTGAGTTGCAGGATATAAATAAAAGCTTCCATTAGAAGAGGCATGAATTTTCTGATTGAATGTCAGTGGTAAATACCTCCGCGCATGTTGTCCTTCACAATTTGAGAAACTATTCCAGTGGTCTCTTGAGTATCTTATCTGGGTTTAATTCAGCCTTTGAGATACTTATCTGTTATCTTTCAATTCTACCGCTCTTCTAAATTTTTCTTTTTCCTTCTACCTGCTGTTTGATAGCAAGGATTCAGATAGATATAGTCGATAAATGTGGTATTTGTATTTTCTTTGGTTTTTTCTTGGTAAATTGCGATCTGCTTTTATGAAGTCAGTGTAATGGTGGTGCCATTTGATTCAAACAAAGGGAAACTATCATATGAAAATAGTTGGCCCATTGTGAGATATCCTCTTTTAAATCTATTGATTGCATTGAAGTCATTCTGCATTTTGTCTCATAGGTTAAAATTGGGCTTCGGGTTCTCACTCGTCCCTTGCCAGACCAGCTACCCACAATATACCGGACACTGGGTGAAAATTTCAGTGAAAGGGTTCTGCCATCAATCATCCATGAAACTCTGAAGGCTGTAGTTGCACAATATAATGCTAGCCAGCTCATTACTCAGAGAGAGGTATGCTCAAAAGGCAGTTGACAATTGTTTCAGTCACCAACTCACTGCAAATTGAGAATTTTTCATAAGCTGAAATAGCTCATTATTTTAGTGGCTCTCACCTGTTAATTGGTGAGGGGGCTAACATGTTAGAAATATGAAGGCAACAAATTAGAGTCACTGGTGCACTCGTTTAATAGTGTTTTCAGCGCTGTAAGTTGCCAAGAACAACATAGGAGTGGAGATTCTGGCATTTGCCCCTCTTTTGCGGGGCTTGTGTGTTCAGGTGCTCCTATATTTTCTTGCATTTGCATTCGCAGGGCTTTTCCTATTATGTTTGTCCAACAGTGCTACGTGTCAAGAACAACATTGGAGTGGAGATTCCGGGGCTTGCCCCTTGTTTGCAGGGCCTGTGCATTCAGATGGTCCTATATATTAATTGCGTTTATGTAGTGATCTATAAGAAAGATTTTCCTATTATGATTGTCCAATGTCGCTGTACATTGCCAAGAACAACATAGGAGTGGAGATTCTGGCATTTGTTCCTAGTTTGCAGGGCTCTAGCATTCAGATGCTCCTATTTTTTAACTGCAATTATTTAAGCAACAATTTATAAGGAAGATTTTCCTAAAGTATGATGGAGAAGAAATTATTTTGCTGATCTCTTTCCTTGTCCATCTTATTCTCTACTCCAATTTTTGTAATTTCTCACTTTTCAAACAGAGAATATTCTCACAATCCCCTTCTCTACTCCTATGTCCCTTGCTGAATGTTTTTTTCTATCTATTTAAGGCTGTCAGTCGAGAAATACGGAAAATTCTGACAGAGAGAGCTGCTAATTTCAACATTGCCCTGGACGATGTGTCCATCACGACCTTGACTTTTGGAAAGGAGTTTACTGCTGCTATTGAGGCCAAGCAAGTAGCTGCACAAGAAGCTGAAAGAGCGAAATTTGTTGTGGAAAAGGCTGAGCAAGACAAGAAGAGTGCCGTTATCAGAGCGCAGGTGAGTGCAGAAAAGTGTTAAGAAGTCTATTTAGTGAAACATTTCGAGGACAAGAAAGATGTTTCTCTTTGATAACGAGCTTGGTTGTCGGGATGGCTCAGGAGTTAAAAAAAGAAAAGGCGGCTTCAGTGTTCTCTCAGCCCTTTTTCTGAACTAACTGCTAATGTGCATTTTGCTGTTTACAGGGTGAGGCAACGAGTGCTCAGCTAATTGGGCAAGCCATTGCCAATAATCCTGCTTTCATCACTCTGAGGAGAATTGAAGCTTCGAGAGAAATTGCGCAGACGATTTCACACTCAAACAACAGGGTCTTCTTGAACTCCAACGATCTTTTGCTGAACCTTCACGACATGGATTTGGAAAGCTTAGCCGGTGGGAAGAAATAAAGCATGTAGGAACTCGTCACTCTGCTTTCCCTTCTTTATTCAGCCTTATCCCAAGCAAGGATTTTAGAATGGAGCGGACAAAGTAAATGGCCATTGCCGTTTTTTGGATTGGCAAAAAGACTAAATTGTTCTCCGTGAGTTATGTACTATCCCTTGATAAACAACTCCATCTCCTCCGGATCGTTTACGTACTTCTTTGATCGTGTAAAATGCCATTTTCAGTCAACTTTTGGATATTTAGTTTTGTTCTCCCATATTTGGGCCGCCTCTGTCTCTCTCATGGAAGAGCAAGGGAAATTCTTCGAACGGTGATGCCGAGAATTCCAAGCTTGTTGGTTTTAATGCGACCGAAGCGAATTCCACAAGTATAGTCGGTTTTCCGACTTCCCTTCCACATCCCAAATTTGCCATGTGAAACCATAGTGAGTTTCCCAGGTCTTTCCGCTGATGCACTCATCTTCTCAGTTCATACATGAAGGCGTTGCTTCCTTTAACAGTGCGTGATTCATATGGGTACATACATACATCCTCTGTTCCTCCAGCTCCTGCTTCTCTGTAATGACTCCAGATTCAGCCCTGTTTGTACCATGGTTTTGGCCCCCCGGAAAATAGTCCAAATTGTGCGGCGACCGTTTGTTCAGTGGATAACATTTTCCTTGGTCGGCGCAAGATGGGTCTACTGACAAATCGATGGCCTAAAAAATGATGGGCTTCTAGAAATCTTTTGCGTGTACCCTGTCCTGTCTTGTCCTCTGTCCTCTTGCTTTTCTCCTTCGGAGGGGGGAGGTCTCTCCTTTTGTCCTCTTCCTTCACCGTTTCATATTCGGATTCTCTCTCAGATCTAGATACGCGTATCAACAAAGTGTGAACGAGCTCGGAGGTCAGGAGAAATCGGGCCGTATGGGACTCTTTTCTGCGATCCTACTTTAATGATGCACCCTGTTGCAGACTAGCAACGATTCGATTCGGCCTGTTCGCAAGATAAGAGCACCACACAAGGCGGAACACGAGATACCAAGAAAATCCGAATACGAGACGTCACACATCCCTCGTTCACAATCTTGCCGCGAACCACTCTTTAACGATACGTGGTCCCAACACCTGTGATTGATAAGCCGAGCAATCATCCATCCGAGAATGTTTACGGTAGAATTTGGCCAATCTGGGGTTTACCCGAAAGACAGGCAACAACCACCGGCCAAGGCAGCGTTGCTCCATGGGATTCTCAACACGTCGGTCGCTACTGTTCTTCAAACTAAAAGGCGTAGCAGATATCCGGTGCGCGCGTATTCAAACCTAATCCCGGCGTCACGTCGAGTTGACGATTCCGTCGGGTCCGCGTCGCTTTGCATGTGCACCACGCCTTGACGTGTCGGAGCGCCAGCTTTTCCATCGAGAGGTTTTGGCGCATCCACGCCTGCAACGTAAAGATACCTTAAGTAAGACTAAAGGTAAAATAGATATTTGAAAACACACCCCCCCTACCCCGCCCGCCACCTACTGCTGCTCAATCAATGCCGACGACCTTCTTAATTCGAATTCTCCATTGATCTTTTTTGTTTAAATGGGTTGCTTAAGGACGCGATTAGTGTCGATCCCACCGACATCGAACGGCCCAAACTCCAGCGTTTCCAGCGCTGACCGGTTTCCCACCGACACGCCCGAAAGTCGTCCAAAGGCTTCCCCTTTTTTTAACGGAAAAAGAGAACGAAAAGCAAAGAGAAGAAAGAACTTGGAAGAACCGTTTACACCTATACATGGTAACGCATAAGATAATGTACACTTTGCTTTTAACTTTATTGTCTTCTTAAATTATTTCCCCATCCCTCGTAATTTGTTGTTCATTTGAAGTAAAACTGGGGAAATCTTTTGAAACATATAAATATTTTCACGTTACATCATGCATGATTTTTTAAATCTTGAAGCACCGATTACGTTTTCCATTTTCAATTTCGTTTTATGGGCAAAGTCGTAAAAGGTAGGGAAAACCGTGGGGGAAATCAGACCGGGAAGTTTATTTAGTGAAATAGAACGGCCAAGGTTAGGAACTTAACAGCGAAAACGGTTGGGAGACCATCTTGGCTTCATTGATTATACGCATAGCACAAGTTCATTACGCCATGTCACCTAAAGAGATCCAATTTCGACTCGCTTCTTACTAGATCAAGGACATACCGATAGAGCATTGCTGTAAAAAAAAAAAAACCTGACTCTAGTTAATGGAGCTTATAATGAGGTTCCGGTGAAATAAACTATTGATGATATTGATTTATATAGATCTTCAATTTAAATGAATGAATTGGAAAATATTCCTAAAAAAATGATTATTGGTATTGTTTAAAATAATAAGGCAATCAAAATATTTTCATTACCAACATTGTATGACATCCGAGTCTTCGCTCAACGGAATTGTGAGCCTCGGATGCTCAATGGTCGATGCCGCACCACCAAGTTGGTCACTAGACCATGCCATCCGCTGTCATGTTTTGCTGTGCCTCATCGTGCCACCAACACCTCAAGCCACGCCGAGTCACCAACCGCGACATCTCAGCCTACGTGCGATGCCAACTCGATGCACACCTTAGTGCTGCGTCACCCTCGGACCGCCACCGTAGCGACATGCTAGCCCCGCCACCTCACCACCAGCCTACCATCGCGACACCATCTGCTACCCTGTCCACCTTCCTCCCGCGCCATCTGTCCTTCCCTCTTGGCAACAATCCCCCTCCCTAGCTGGCGTCGCTCGAGTCAACCGCAGCAGCCACTTCTTCCATCGGGCGACAGCGCAACAATCCAAGCGGTGGAGGAAGGGAGGAAACGGAGCCAAAAAGTGGAGAGCAACTCGCGTTCTCCCCGATCGCGCACAAACCCCCACATTCTTCGCCCAGCCGCACGACTCACTCTCTCACACTCTCTCAGCCTCGCACCAATGCCGTCGACCGCCCAGCAGCTCCCGTGATGCTCTCTATCCCACCTCAGCCAGACTTCGCATTATAGAAGGCAGCCGCGAGCTCGGGACCTCCGAAACTAAATCAAGCTGTGGAAACCACTTGTTTCAGACTCGAGGCAAGTGAATTACTTCCTGTTTATGCTACATAGGTTAATTTCCGTACGTCGAGATTGATTTCTTCGAGTTTTGGTCACCTCGGTTAATTTCATGCTTAGTTGTGTTAGTCGACGGTTTTGAAAAATGTGCATCGTAGTATGTGAATATGTTATGGGACTGTTGGAGTTTAATATGTGAGCTGGTTTGAACTTAATTGGCATGAGTCATGGAAAAATCCGAGATTACAACTATTTTCAGATCAATTTATTGTGGGTAGGATTTTACTAATTTTGTGTAAGCTTTGTGATAGGGACTTTCTTCATGAAAATTATGTGTTCTACCTTTTTTTTATGACATACTTTAATTTCAAATTATTCAAACTTCGTACATGCAAAATATATTTCAAAAACTACATACGTCCGAATCTATTTTCATAACCCATTACCGAACCTTTGCTCAATTTCCATTTTCTACGGAATTTTCAATAGACAATTTGGACTAGCGCCCTTTCATGAAAATTTTAGCTTAAACTATAACATGAAATTTTTGCATAATTTGAACTAAATGTTTGTATTATTTCTATGGCTTATAGAGGTAGTTGATGGTAGATACTAATCAATTTCTGAACATTAACTTAGTGGATAGCAATGTTCAAATTGAATTATGGAATTACCACATCATGAGATGAGTGTGATTTGGGAATGCCATCGTTCTTTAAGACGATGATGCCCCAGGTGGTAGTAAGGATGCCTAGAGGGGTAATTGAATTTCTTCAAATGTCTGGGAGGAGGAACATGGTCCCTCTAGATGTTTTTGTGATGCCGGATGAGTGTGAGATGCCGAGGTAATGGGTTTCCCAAAACATGGTGGCAGCTAATTATTAGTAAAGATGATCATTGGCATTTTCAAATTTCAGTGAAGTTTTACTAGGTTACTATTTTCAATAGAAATGTTCGTTTTTTTTTTTTTTTTCTGGTAAAATTTTCAATAGAAATGTTTGCCACTTGTTATCTTGATTTTGGGAAAGACTCTCAAGTAAGCTAATATCATGATGATCTTCTATCTTTTATGCCTAAACTTCCTCGCACATGTTATTATTGACATATATAGCGTAGATTGGGTAATAATTTGCTTGCTGAGTGTTATACTCACTTTTGGTGGATTATTGTCTTTCAAATTAGTAGACATGTCACTTCCACCTGCCTCTCCCATGATCCGACATAGTGCCCCAATCGACTTTTCGTGGCACTAGACTAAGATTGTCGACCGCACCTTCCCAAACATTGTCTTTTTCAAATTCATATCTACCCTGACTATCGATAGCAGAGCACCTTTCAGGGCCAGTGCTCCTAAGCTTTGTTGCGTCATACGCTCGAGTTGGCGGGTGTCTCATGGGCCCCCTCTCACTTTACGATGACAATGGGCCAGGGGACAGTAGTAGCATTGTAGAGTGACGGAGGCAAGAGGACAGAGGAGTTTTGAGGATGTGGATAATTTTTTGATGGACAAGGAATAGGTGACTATGTATATATTCAGGTTGGGATGAGATGGTAGATCTATTGCCGGATGTCATTAGGAGTACTGACTCTTTTGGTTTTTCCTCAATGTACCCAACCTTGTCACCTAAGATATGTAAATAGGAATAAAAAAGAAAATGAGATTGCCCCATTCACATGCATTCCTTTATGTGTCATTTGTCCCAGGTTGTTTTAGTCATTTACGCTTCTGTGTGCTTAAAAGGTGGAAAGAATTAGATAGTTACGTTAGTCATGACGTGTTGGGAATGTTACATAATAATTTATGTTTAAATATTTTCATCAGCGAAAAAAAGTATTTTTTGTTCATACATTTTTATATGTGGTCTACGCACTTATTTTGAAAAATGTATATTTTTTGAATCGTTCATCTTTGGCTAAAAGACTCGGATTCTGATGGATAATGATGCGATAATTCAACACGCGAGAAATGAGTGCACACAATGTTTTGTCCCAAAAAGGGATTAAAAAGAGAAATAAATAAGAAAACCAAAAACGATCGCAGGGGGTCGGAACATTCCGATGGCCTAAGCGACAAGGACAAGTCTCGTGAAGGACACGACGCCGTCTATTGGCGTGCGTATCTGACGGTAATCTCCGGATTCGATGCGGGTCCACCAAAACCGGGGGTGCTCCTCCGCGTAGCCAATCGGGAGCGCTCCCCTCCACCCTCGGTCCGGCCCCGGTGAAAACGTGGGCGGCCCTGCGGCGTGACGTCACCGCCCCCCCGGGGGAAATTTCCGCGTAGCTTCTACGTGGAGGGAGGGGAGGGGATAATGGCGGGGGCGGAGGGGTCACTGCTCGGTTCGGCGGGTGACGTCGACGGTTGCCTGCTGGTGGCCACGTGGGGGGAGGCCCCACGCCCGCTGGCGTCACGACCGGGGATGATGACGCCAGGGGCCGCGTTCGAGTCCCCAGGTGGAGCCCCCCACCTTGGCCGTGACGTCAGCTTATGCGGACCGTCCGGGGGCGGCTGGTTTTTGCGGTTGCCCCCGGATTCGTTTTTTATAATGTTTTTTTTTTGGGGTCGCCAGTTTCACACGTGGCATTGACATCAACAACGATGAATGTGATAATTCCAATGCGCGACTGACGTGTGATGTTTTGATGCTTATCAGTAATTGCACCGTAGGCCGGCTTTTTAAAGCTTCTTTTTTTTTTTTTTAATCAATTATATTTTGGAAGGTGAATTGTCAATTTGAACATAACTTGATAGTAAAATTACGAGGACAAGAAACCCACAGCAACTTCCCTTGTATTTTGGGGAATACATTTTTGCGCTCCAAATTTAAGCTGTTGCACAGGATCGTGTGACTTTTAAGGAACAAAAATATCTTCATCTTGTTTTAAAGAAAATTTATCATTTTGCCATTAAAGACATCTAAATAGTTAGAGAAAGTCCAAGGTCATTTTATAGTTCTTTTTCTACGCCAATCGATGAAAGGAATATGCTATTGTTGTTCGAGCCATACCACGAGTGCACAATAATACCGACACCCAATCATCCACACATCATCGCGGAACATGTTAAATCATAGTTAATGTGGATTGTCTTCCCTAAGTATGGATCACGATATTAAAATATAAGTGCATGGAACTCTCGGGCATCATAGGCTACAGTCCAAGCCTCAAACCGCCCTCTCTTTCTCATTGTCTCTTGCGGAATAATCAACGTGAAATCCATTTTTTTTTTTTTAATGTCATCGATGTCATAAGCTGTGACGCCAGCGACGTCGCCAACTCGGTGTGTGGGCCCCACGCGGAAGCAGGAATTCCACGTTACGAGGTACGTAATCCGCCACCCCTCCGTGTCCGCATCTACGCACTCACCGCACCAAAAAGCCAAAAAAAAAAACCAAAAAACAAATCATCAGCCCCCCCCCCCGCACGTCACCCGGTTCGTCACGACATGGACGTAACCGTTTTTCTTTTCTTCTCCTCAAAATCTCATCAGAATCCGGCGACTTTTTCTCATCACGGGCAACCTCGAAATCCGAATCGGGTCCGGCTTTATCTGAATTTTTTGAATTCGGGGGAATTGAGGTTATTTATTATCCATGTGAATACGCTGTAACTTCGAAAGTTGAAATTTGAAATTGAGTTAGGCCCCAAAAAAAAAAAAAAAAAAAAAAAAGAAAGAAGAAAAACTTGAAAATTGAGGTGTTGTGGGGTGTACTTTTGTTCTGTCCTCACGTTACCACGTTGTTGGAAGGCGACAAAAGGAGGGATGACGTGGGTCGGACGTAAGCCACGCAGCATCCCCACACGCACACGTCCGGAAATACGAAATCATGGATCGCCCCTCTCTCCCAACTACCGTTGACGTAGGACTTTTGTAAGTCTTCTCCTCATCCGTCCGCCTGCCCGGCCTCTCCCCCTGCCATCACCATTTATACCTTCCTCCCTCCATCGCCCACCTTCACCATCACAACCACCCTCGCTCTCTCTCTCTCTCTCTCTCTCTCTCTAACGCACACACGCTGACGGAAGTGAAACGCTGAGAGGCACCATGCAGGAGGCGATCTCGTACAAGCCATGGCCGCCGATCCACGCCGGCGGACCCCTCAAGGCCGGGCGGCCGCTGCTGCTCGGCGATAGGACGAGCCAGAGCAGCGCCACCGCTGCCGCTGCCGGCGACGGAGGCAAGGGAAAGGGCGACGGCGGCGGGGAGCTCGAGCTGGGGGAGGAGGGGGGAGGTGGGGCGCGGGGCCCCCTGAGGAGGCCGGACGGCGTGCGGGAGGTGGTGTCGGAGAACGCGCTCATAGTGGTCGGGAGGCGCGGGTGCTGCATGGCCCACGTGGTGAAGCGGCTGCTGCTGGGACTAGGCGTTAACCCCGCGGTCTACGAGGTGGACGAGGAGGAGGAGAAGGGCGTGGCCGACGAGCTGGAGAGGATCGGCGGGGGCGGCGGCGGGGAGGTCCAGTTCCCGGCGGTCTTCATTGGGGGGAGGCTGTTCGGGGGGCTGGATCGGGTCATGGCCACTCATATTTCCGGCGAACTGGTGCCCATCTTGAGGCAAGCCGGGGCCTTGTGGTTATGACTGATCAATGCGCTAATCAATACCCCGTTTTCCTTTTTTGGATTTTGGTTCTTTTCCGATTGAATATAGGTCTAAATCGACTTGTAAAACGCAAGAAAGCTCTTGTCTTTTTCCCCCCGGTTTTGGGTACCTAGAAATTCATCCAAAATATATGGAATTCGCAGGCGATGGAAGCAAATACAAAGAGAGAGTTTCGACTCCGTTAGATTTGTTTTTTCTTCTGGGTCTCTCTCTCTCTCACACGCACGCACGGCTTTGACCGATCGTTTGTGCGACCTGCTGCGAGAGCTTTGATTTCGTGGAAACGCACCGAAATCCGCATGGGAAAAAATGCCAGACAGTATTCACATGCAAAACCCACCTAACGCGTTGCGCACGGCACACGGGACAGAACGGACGGATGGATTGCTTAATTGAGCACCTAACTTCACCAGTTGTTGGCAATTGTCGTGGACTATTCTGAAGAACCGGCACTCGGGCCGGGCCGGGCCGGTCGAGTTGAAATGATGCGATTCTAATCGATTCATTACATCCATTTATATGTGATGTAAATTTAACAATTCATGCTAAGTTCTTTTTCTCTTAAAATTGATACTTCCCCTAGAATGGGAAACTCCATGGATCAATTTACTCAATCGTTGGGAGAAATCAAGAGTGCGCGGGTCAAGTTGTGAAGTAGGACTTCATGTGGCGCATGTCAAGGGTGTCACGCTTAGACAGTTGGGTTACAGACGGGTTTTGGTTTGGTTACGAATGCCTGTATTATTGCTCCTGGTACTTGCGGAGAATGCTATGTTCGGAAAGATATGTAAGCACTTAAAGATTCAAAAATACTTAAAAATTTTAAAAATACTTACATTCATCAAGATCTGTAACATTGAAGAGAAAAATATGGAACTGGACCAAAAAATCAACAGAAAAAAAGAGCCAAAAAAATAATTTTATAAAGGAAATCTGAAAAATTGGCAAATTATAACATAACAGGAAAAATTAGAAAAAGAATGAAGTTTCATACACTTAAGTTAGTTCGATTCTGCATAATATATACTATATACAACTTAGAATATATATCTAAATTTTTTCTGTTCAATTGAGAAGACTAATTTAATTTTTTTTTGGATATTTCAACTGGGCCAAAACGGGCCAAGGAAAAGGCCCAAAAATAAAACCTGATCCAAACTTATCACCCAGAACGGCCTGTTCGCGTTCCCGCTCGGAATTAGTTCCTGGATCTACCGATTAGTCTCATCCTCCCATCCCCATTTCGCCCCTCCGCCGCTGGCAGTAGCTCCCTGAACAACGCCGACGCTGCCACCGCCACCGCCACCCAGTAGCATGCTGCCATCTGGAGCCGGAGCGTTAGCACCTGCCGGTCCTTGCTCAGATGGTATAGACTCAGGCGGAACACATCTACGTCGGCATCGCATCTGAGACCAAAGGATGGCTGTGGTGCTCAATTGAAGAGCAACGGTAGCGAGATGAGCGATGGCAGTGAAGAACGATGGGTGTGCAAGCGACGAGCGATGGGGGAAGCCGCTGGTGCACAAACGATGAACGACGGGTGGACAATGGTGATCGGGTGAGCAATGGCGGCGAGTCGTGTCCCTTGTCCAAAGCTTCGGAAGTTATGTTGGAGTTGGATTTCCATAGTTACAATTTGAGCTTGATCTCATTATCTAAATGGGTCCAATATGAATTTGGTACAATCTGTTCTGCGTCCAGGTCATATCCTCCCTCGCATTATCTCAACGTATTGAGGTCGAGCTATGGCTTATTCAAGCCAACACATTTTTTTTTTTTTTTTTTTTTTTTTTTTGGGTAAGGTATTCAAGCCAACACATTCAATCTCCTAAAATGAACTAATATTGAAGCATAATTATAATAAGATGATGACCACTCATCGTTATTACAGCCCCCAATAAGATGAGAAAATTGAAAAAACCATTGATAAAGGGTGACCATAGAAATTATTCATTCTCAGTTAGGCATGAATCTACAAATAAAGTAACAGCATAACTGATGGAGAGATGGAGGGATCGTATTTGGAAGTATTACTTGATTATTCGATAATAAAGCATGTGGATTGCAATTATTACACCAACATAAGGTCTGAGGACCTATATAAGTTGTCACGTCCAATACGATAAAAACAACGAAAGAATGCATCCAACATCGTTTAATAGCAAAAGTTAAACAAGGATTGACCCATCATAGATCGAATGAGTAGAAAGATAATTTAAGGATAAACCTCAATGAGAGATCGAAGGCCCAGATGAGAGATTATCTTGTACCTGCTAAAGCCAGCGTCGACGAACAACTTTTCCCATTCCTTTTCGTCCCTTTCTTTCGCATCGTACGTCATCATCAACATGTCCCAGAAGAGTTGCGTCTCGGTGGATCTATGATCGTCCGGTTGATTCCCTACTACTACATCAATTATGATCACTTTTCCAATCCCGCCCCGCCCTGATACCGCTTCTTTGCTCCGTTTTAGTATCTCGATGCATTTTTCGTCGCTCCAATCGTGCAATACCCACTGCATTCGAACAATGTTTTGTTTTTTTTCAACTAATTGGAGTTCATATTCTTACAGGAACGTTAATGTAAAAACAGAAGTAATGGCCATATGTGAAAGTCTGTCCTTTTCACTCCTTACGTTGGTTATCAAGATTTTCACTAAAATGGAGGCGTGTCCAGGTAAAAGAGTTGTTCGTATATGCACTAATAATGTTGAAAAATCTAACCAAATTTGGTCGTTTCATCTATATCATTAATTGAACAAATTTTATAGCCACTTTGAACTCCAATCTACTGCGAAAATATTTTATGAAAAAACCCAAACGCATATGTAGACCACACGTAAGTATAAATGGACGAAATATTAATTTATTGTAATTAAGATGATTGATAAGTAAAAGGATTGTAAAGGAATCCACAAATCTCTCCCATTTCCTTTTATGACAATTGAAATGATATTTTAATAAATGACCAAAATACTTAAATACTGTGTTTATTTTCTTTTAGGGTTAATACCCTGAAAAACCCCAAACTGGTACACTTATGACAAATTTACCCCAAACTATTTTTTTGACCATAAAAAACCCAAAACTGGTATATTTGTGACGAATTTACCCCGACTGACTATAAAAAACCCTAAACTGGTACATTTATGACAAATTTACCCCAAACTACTTTATTCGACTGCAAAAAACCCCAAAATGATAAATTTGTGACAAATATACCCTATGCTAAATTGAATTAATACCACAAAAAAATCACAAAAATTGCAAATTGTGACAAACGGAGCGTAAAATCCTAAATTGGTATACCGGTCAATTGTCACGTGTCATTTAACTTAATAATTTGAGAATAAAATTTAACAAAAACTAACAGAGGGTAAATTTGTCACAAGTATTGTAACATCCCAGGTCCCACTTGTGTGATATTGTCCGCTTTGGACACTGAGTCCTCACGGCTTTTAAAATGCGTCTCGCAAGTTAAGGGAACCCAAGCCTTATATACAAGGCCCATGACCCCTCCCTAAGCGATGTGGGACAAGAGGGAGAGGAATCCCTTCCTCTTCCCTTGCGCACGTCCGAGGACCGGAGGCGCGGATGCACCGCCATCCCTCCTCCCCGCGCACCGCCGCTCGGGTCGTCACAAGTATACCAATTTAGGGTAAATTTGTCAAAAGTATACCAGTTTAGGGTTTTTGGTGGTCAAAAAAATAGTTTGGGGTAAATTTGTCACAAGTGTACCAGTTTGGGGTTTTTCAGGGTATTAACCCCTTTCTTTTATAAATTTAATCTTTTTCCCACATTTTTTTATCATACTTACACTCCGTTCGTTTCGTAGAAAATGTTTTCCAAAAAAATGTTTTCTGGATTTTCTAGTGTTGGTAGACATTGGTTGGCGCCGATTGTTTGACAAACATTGACGTAAATAATTTTTTTAATAATTTTTCTAGAATTTTTATTATTTCTTTTTCTTTTTCCTTTTTTTTTTCTTTTCTTTCACTCTCTTTTCCCTTCTTTCTTCTTCCTCTGGGTAGTGAGGATGACCTCACTGGCCAAGTGATGATCACACTCGCCAAGCATTGGGAGGCCAAGCCTCATCAATGACCATAGGGGGTGAGCCTTACCATTGGCCTGTGGCAACCGACCAAACAAAGAAGGAAGAATGGAAAAAAAAAAAATAAATAAATAATTGAAAATAAAATAAAATTGTCCACTTGAGCATCCACCGCCAACTTTGGCCACATGTACTAAATTGGCATAATTGCAAAAATTTTAGGTTTGAATTAGTCATAAAAAGTTTAGAATTGAATCGACACAATTACAATAGATTTATGATTTTTTTTTTTTTTTGGTAATTTTCCCATTTTATGATTTCCAGTTTAACTAGTTTATATACGACCTTTCTTCTTCTTCTTCTTCTTCATAATTTTCCTAAAATTCTATAGGACCAAAAGAAAAGGAGACTATGTTTTTCTCCACGGCAAAATGGGAAAGGAAACCAAAAAAAAAAAAACTCTCTTTAAAAATTCAAGTTTGTATAATTAGAATCAAATTAATCGGTAATGAACTGCCTATATGATTGGAGTACCTAGAGGGAAAATGAAAAACTGCTGACCTCATCAGTGATAAGGTAAATTCAACTGCAACCAAGAACTACCCTATATCATTTCCTTTTCTATGATCCCTGACCCAAACGGAGATGTAAGCTACTAGTTTACCTTGAGTAAGATTGCATCCGCCGGGGGAATCTCCACAAACATGTCGCCTCCGATGAACTTCAACCTCTCACTTCCGACCAAACCATCCACTATGTTCGGCTGATCCAGCACCGTGTACTCCAAGTTGGGGAACGCCTCCGTGATGGCCTTGCCCATCGTTCCAGACCTGCCTCCCACGTCGGCCACCGAGCTCAGCCGGTCGAACACTCCCCCGCATGTTTCCACCACCGCCTTCGCCATCAGTCTTGAGTCGTTATCCATCGCCCCGCTGAATAGGCCGTCGACCTCGGGATCGCGCCTCATGACCTCCCACGCGGGCCCTCCGTGCGCCATCTCGATCATGGTCGGGGTGACGCCTTCTCCGTCCCCCAGCCACGCGTTCAGATGCTGCCACGGCCCCATGAAGAAAGGATGGAACGCGCTGAGCACGAAGGGCGCCGGGCTCAAGGGGTTGTGCTTCAGGAGGAGCCGGGACGCGGCGGTGAGCGTGTACCCGCTCCGGCGGTCCGCGTCCTCGAGGTCCCGTAGCTCGAAGTAGCCGGAGTGGAGGAGGACGCGCATGATGCGGCGGAGGCCGTGAGCTTTGGCAGGAGGGATGCGGAGGGCGGAGAGGAGCTCGGGGAGGGTCATGGGTCGGCCATGGTCGTGGATGAGGTCGGGTATGCCCAGCTGAAGGGCGCACTTGAGGCACAAGGAGGTGATGTAGCTGAACAGGTGGTTCCATACGTGGGCTTGAGCTTGGAGGAGCTCGCCGGCGGTCGCGTTCCCGTCTCCATTGCCCGAATCCATATCGAAAGCACCTTACTTTCTGCAGTCGTCGAACCTCGTGCACGGGTTATATATCGGGAAATATACCAGGAAAGAGAACAGGGAAATGAGGAGGAAGACAACGGAAGTGGGACCCACGAAAGATGGGATCAACTTCTTTTTTCTCGGTCAAAGAGGCGGCCTATATGAGGTAATGATATGACTAAACGATAGTGATGGGGCATGTCCAAGCGAGAATATATACTCCGTCACCTGGAGAATACCTTTTTCTCTTCCGATCACTGAAATCTTCGACAAGTGTCTGTCGACGTGAAATTTTGAGCTGTTCTCAATTCCGATTTGGTTCCGTCTGGAATCTGAAATTTATTCTCGAATATAAATTTCTCATTTTTTGGAACCTGAAATCTACCCGGTCATCGGTTCCAAGTTCCAAAAGTTTTTTTTTTAAGATCTGAACTATAACGAAGAAGGAAACTTCTATATCCATAAATTACCAAAACTAGTTCATTGGGAGAAGAAACATCCTAAAAAAAAAAAGCACCTTTCTGTCCCTTTAACTAATGCCGCTCCATCAGCAAACTGAATTTTCATAAATATAGCTTTATTCTTCACAGACTGCAAGGAGAAAATCTATCTCTTAGATGAAACAACAGTTATAGGAAGAAAAAATAAGGACAGAAAAAGGCAACAGCATAGTCAAAGTTCATATTAGCATGTTCATTTGCTATTTGAGTGATGCAAATCTCAACTAAACCAGACATCTTACCCTTCTTGTCCAATATAATGAAGAGCCTGGCTCCCTGCACTCACCCATAATGTACTTAAACTCATGTAAAGATACAGTTGCTTGAGAAAACCTAGAACCCTGTAGAAAGGCATGTAACAGAAATAAGACAAAGAATTGCAATGACTTACCACGTGAAACTAGTCAATTTAAATTATACCTTTCAAAGGGTGGAGGCAGACTGCAAAAGATGTTGCACATGGAGTCCTTGCAACTCAAAATATTGAGCAAAACCCCCCTGAAAGCAATGAAAGGCTCTAAAAGATTCATGTGTAGCTCTGTTCGTTTCACAATCCATTTCCAATTAGAATTCAGCCAGACCATCTAATTTGAAGTCAAATGGAATAGATTGGTTGGTGTGATAGAAACTAGAGAACCACATACAAGTTAACATATAATAGTAGTAAATGTTGAGATAGTGGTCTGGTTTCAAAAGCATTAGACACAAAGAATTACTACAGGCATCCACTTAGGAAAGACTTAAATTATCAAGTAAAGAGATCATCATCAAATTATATCATCATTGAATAAATGGGCAATTGGCTTTATTATTTCAAGCTGCCAACTCGGTTTGACTGGACATGTTCAAAAGCATTACGCTTCACAAGGAAGAATTCAATAGTTTGCTAAGCATACAAAGAGTCTGATGAAAGAAATATAGGATTTCAATGTTGACTACACAGTTAAAAAACTAGTTATGCCCGTAAAACAATTCCCTTATATTACATTCTCTACATACAAGCAACTCATTAGGAGCTTATAGAATAGACTTAGATTAAAAAGGGTAAGAAAAGACCTAAAAAGATGTGAATGGAAAATATTAGAAAATATAACTAAGGAGCTCTTAGATCTTATAGAAGACTTGATATGGAATCAAGGACAAGAACATAAAAGTGATTGTATAGTTGATCCACACGGTAATATCTTGGTCGACCCATATAATTTTGAGGGCATTCTCACTATAAGTGGATAAGCATAGCATCTTTGGAACATATATCCAAAATTTTGGACTAAGATTGCCATTCAAAGGTCTGTATATAGTCCTATAAGACAAGTGAAATGAGAAACCTCAGTAGCAAAAAATAGATGCTTCCAAATTATCTGAAAGACAAGCGAGATTCAGATATTACTCTAATATCGGCTGCTTCCTGAGTAATATGGACACTTTTGCCTTTGAGTTTTTGTAATATGACTTCAAACTCCTTCTCTCGGTGGACTTTTACTTGCGAATGACATTTTGCTATTCTTATAATGAAAAGTTCATAATCTTGGCTTCATCATTGAGTTCTATGATTCTACACAACTAGCATATACTTAGAATGGCAATCTACACCAATTCGATTGTGTGTCAAAGTGGATTGCCACTGAAATGTTAATGCCTATGCCTCTACTCCACTAACAACTTACCAGCCATCTAGGAGACTTTGGAACAAAGAACAAACCCAAAATTTGTATGACACGGGGAATGCATACTGAAGATGAAATCACCAAGAATGACTTTTTGATATTTTCCAACTCATTCACCACATAACATAAAAAGAGAGAACTGAGACACTACCGATCAGAGCCAAGATAGGCCAGGAGACAATGGTTCCAAGAAAGTAAATCAACGAAAAGCCACAGCACATCATGAGCTGCAATATAAGCCAACTCTTTGTTAATAAGCAAATGATTTGTCTCAACTCACTTTCAATTTCTACGTTGTGCAAACTTTTTGACCTGATTGAATGCCGTAAATGCTCCCCTAAACATACCCACCTTCAAACTCCTCTCTTCCGAACGAAATGCACAGGTCGCGCAAAAAAACGACACTAAAGGAGAACTGAAACCTGCAGGATAGCAAAGGGCTTTGCTCAGTTTTGCGACACTTCACAAAACGACGGAGAGAGGGGGTGGTAGAGATTACCGGCACGAAAGGCGAGCGGCGAAGGCATCGGACGCAGCCGAGCGAGCAGTGAGCGGTATCCACCGGGGGGACGAGCTGCGTCGAGCAGCGGCGTCAAGGGCGAGCGATGTCCAGCAGCTGAGCTACGAGGTAAGTGGGGGCTGACGGCGCCAAGGGAGGAAAGGGCGGGACGAGCGGGGGGCGATTGGCGTCCAGCGACGGGACGAGTGACGTTCAGTGGCGGCATCGAGGGCGAGCGGTGTCGGGGCAGAGGCAGAGAATGAGAGAGGAGAACTGAACTGTTGATTTAGGGATTTTAACTTTTAAGGAACCCTAACCGGTTCTAAAGGCGTTGGTTCTGATTTCCATAAGAATCGGAATCGAAACCAAGAACCACCGATTCCCAGAAAAAGGGAACTGAAATTAACCCCTTTAGAACCGGGAATCGAATCGAACCCTTCAGTGTGGTTCTCCAGTTTTCGATTCTACCCAGAAATCGCGCTCACCCCTACTCTCTTCTGCTCCACAGTTAGCCACTCCCGCTGTTGCCATCGGTGGAGTCACCGGCACCACATCCTTAGCGTCAAAGCCTTGGCCATCAGCCTGAGTCCGCTCCTCCGCGAACGCTCGTCCAGTTCTGGATCTAGAGTCGTGCTCGTCCAAAACTAGATCTGGAGTTTGTGCCTACTCTCCTCCAGGGCCATTGGTGGCAGATCCAACGACGGCAGCTCATCCATAAGTTGGGCTATCAAATGGGTGGGTCAGGTCAGATTCGGATCGGATCGAAAATGATTCGACTCATATTAATTCATTTAACTCATTTTGATCCATTTTCATGTAATGTAAATTTGACGACGCATGTCCAACCCCATCCATACTCGATTTGACCCAACTCATATTATCGAGACACATTAATATTTAGCTCAATCTAGAAAAATCCACACCTACTCATTTAATCCACTTTAAGGTCTTCACACACACACACACACGCATACACACACGTACACACACGTACATTTGTTACTTGAATAAAAACTTCACACACACACAACACACACACACGTACATTTGTTACTTGAATAAAAACTTCAAACACACACAACACACACACGTACATTTGTTACTTGAATAAAAACTTCACACACACACACACACACACACACACACACACACACACATGTACATTTGTTACTTGAATAAAAAACCTTCACATCAAATTAAAAAAGTAAATTACACAATAAAAATTAGCATATAAAATAAAAAAAAGTGAAAAATCTTAAATTGAAATCTTTGGAAAAATTCTCGATAAGAAAAAGTTTGATTAGTAAATAATTTACATGGAAATAATATTTTTTTTATAACAAATCTTCTAGAATGTGAGAGTGCATAACTTTTTAATTGTAATTTACCGAATTAAAAATTACATTATAAAATTTAGAATTTCTATTTTGATATTAATTGAATTTTGATCTAGACAACATCAAGTTTCCTCTAAAATACTTCTCTAGTATGTATATGGATATCTATCTATAAAAATATTTTAAAAAAATCAAAATTTTAATTATTTTTAAAATTTTGAATTTATTAATTTCTTCTTCTTCCTCCTTCTTCCCCTTGTTCCTCCGCCGATGGCGACCAGCCCAAGCTTGTCAGCCCAAGCCTTGTCACTGTGAGCAAGCTTACAGCTCACCGGATCTAGGTGAGCCCAAGCTTAGCCAAGGCTGGCGAGCTCGCAACTCACAAGATCTAAGTGAACCTGAGCTCTGTCGTGGTTGATGAGCTTGCGGCTTGCCAAATCCAAGGAGCCCCAGCTCCACCAACAATTGGCGAGGCTCAAGCCTCACCGATCTAGTGGGATTGAGTTCGCCCGACACCAATAAGCTCGAGTCTCGCTAGATCGATGAGGCTTGAGAGCTTGAGCCTTGCCTAGCCGGTCGCTGGCCGTCACTATGCCAGCCCACCGACTAAGGAAGGAAGGGAAGAAGAAAGAAAAAAAAAAAAAGGAAAAAAAAAAAAAAAAGAAAAGAAAAAAAAGAATATAAAAAATAATTTTAATTTTGATTTTTATAAATAATTTTTTTTTAATAAAGCTAAAGGGAGAAGTTGTGTTGGAAATGGGTTTTTAAGTTCAACCCATTTAAGATCCATTTAACTAGTTTCTTTAAAATGTAAATGTCTCATTTCAAAATGTAAGTGGTTCATAGATAATCTATTTAAATCATGATTTATCCATTTCAAAATGTAAGGACCCATTTAGACACCTCTATTCACAAGTTTTGTGGTTTTTTTATTTTCCTTTTTGCTTGTCAAAAATGGAGGGCTACGCCTCCGAAATCGACCAGACAAAGAGGAAGACATCCAAGAAGGAATCATTAAAAATTGCTGGGTAGTCTTTTTTCTTTGTGGGTCATTAGAGAACCCACCACCCTCTTTGCCTCTCCCTTCGAACTTCCATCTCTTTCACCAACCCCTCTCCCTTTCAGCTCTCATTTGTAGAAGACTCTATACTCGAATGAATCATAAAAAAAGAAAAAGAAAAATGATCATTCCCTCCCTTACACTTTTCTTTCCAATCCCAAGCATCAACCCTGAAAAAATCGTTAAAAGAAAACTGAAAGACAAGAGAGGAGGCAGCGACCAAAAAAAGAGAAACACCACAAGATCGACCGAAAAATTACTCCTTTTATCCATAGTCGAGTCACTCACGGCCGGGTTGCAAGGACGACGGAGGAGGTGGCGACTGGACGCAGCGGCGCTCGGCCTGGACTGCGACGCTGGGCGGAGGGCTGGCTGTGGATGCAGGAGTAAGAGAGAAATAAGGAGGAAGACGACGGAAAGCGGGACCCACGAAAAATGGAATCGCTTTCGTATCGTCAAATGCTGATATTCTTGACCCCCGTCCGCGATTTTTTTCATCGATGGCGTTCTCATTGTTTGGCTTTCTATTGGGAAAAAAGCATTTAATTTCTATTGACCGAAATTGAAGGACCAGGATCCCCGGAGGCCAACTATGTCGGAGGCAGGAAACCTTTGTGCATGCATCAAATGGATTTGGACCGGTCAAAATTCATAAATGCTAAGATAATATATGGATCCGAACGTGTTTGATTTCAAATTCATGGAATCGTGGTATCTTTTACTTCAATATTGGGGGAACCACTTCTTCTTCTTCTTCTTCAATTTCTTTAGTAAAAAAGAACTAACTTTCATAGCGTTAGGATCGAGGCATGTTCAAAGGTGATTACATAAAATATAATATGATCAAACACATATGATATGTCGTGTATAAATAAGAGAATATTTAGTGGTTCACGCCTATCGTACGTTAATATGATAGGAAATTCGCTTCACTGGAGTTGCCCCCACCGTTGCTATCTCCTTATTATCAAAACCAAGCGCCGTCGCTTAAGTGGTGGCGGTCCGCTCCTTCGTGGTTGCTCGTCCAGTTTTGGATCTAGAGTCGTGCTCGTCCGAAGCCGGATCCGGATGCTGTGCCTACTCCTCAATGGCCATGGGCGAGGGATCCAACGACCGCAGCTCATCCACAAGTTGTCTTTTTTTCTTTTTCTCTTTTTTTCTATACTCAGAAAGAATCATTAAAATAATAATAATAATAATAATAATGATTCTCTCCCTTTCACTTTTCCTCTAATCCCAAGCATCGACCCCGTAAAAATCGTTAAAAAAAGAAAAAAAAAATTAAAAGAGTACTGAAAGACAAGGGAGGTGGCGGCGACCAGAAGAAAAGGAGCACCAGAAGATCAACCGAAAATTTGCTCCTTTTGTCGATGGACGAGTCGCTCGCGGCCGGGTCGCGAAGATGACGGAGGAGGTGGCGACTGGACACAGCAGTGCTCGGCTTGGACCACGACCCTGGCGATGACGAGGGTAGCGGAGGTTGGCTGGTTTTTAATGGAGTAAGAGAGAAATGGAAGGTTATAAATTTTTATTCCACTAGTTTACTGTTGTGGATCAAGGTGAGTATGGTCCGGATGAGTGAATTTCATCTTAAAATTGAGAACCGCGCCATTAAAGGTTAGTTCTGAAAAATTGAAACTAGGAATTGTTCATTGGTTCTTGTTTTCATGTGGGTTCGTAGAATTGATCCTCAATCCTTACAAAATTGTATATATCAATCAATACCAAGGTGAATCTACACACACACACATATACACACACATATATATTGGTTTATATCTAAGATTGGTGTAAACCGATTTGTTCGGTCTTTGATTAATCAAGGAAAAACAACCTTCCCTATTGATGGCTATATCTTAGAAATCTTAATGCCATAATGCCTCTTCAATTAGTATATGTAGATCAAACCAATTGCGAATCTCAAATAAGCCTAAATGATGCATGCTCACAAAATGATTTCCTTTGTCCTTGAAATGAAGTTTAGATAGATTAAGAAATGAAACTCTACTCACTCAATAGACACATGAACAACGAGTTAATTTTTTCAAATGATGAGTGTTTATGTATTTCAATTGTCATTTGTTACTCTCCTAGTTTTATTTGTCCACAAATCTTGAAAGATATACAAGAGAATGTCTTAGTATTTCAATTGATAAAAGCTTTTGCTGAATCTTCTAGGAAGTTATACTCAAGGTATATATATATAAGTTAAGTTTGGGTGGGGGTTCCACGCTTGAAAACAGGAACCAAATCAGTACTCATCAATTCTAGTAAATTGAAACTGAGAATTGGATCAATGCCCTAGAAATTTTCGGTTCTAGGTTAGTCTGATCCGATTCCAGACTTTTGCAACTTTTTCGAATTACCTGCGAGCGAGAGGACAAAACGAAGTAAGAAGGAGGAGGCCCTTTCTAACTTTTCTATCCCGATTTCGCTGGAGTTGCACTTTTGCTTGAGTTTAGGGCTGCCATCACGACGTCGCCGTGATGGGTGCGCATCATGGAGGCCGATCCCTTGGGGTTGAGCGATCGCTTCTTAAAGTTCTCCATGTCACATCAGCCACTCAATATCATTCTCCCTAAACGAGCTGACATTTACGCAAAATCATAATAAGATGAGAAAATTGTAAAACATTGAAAAATGATATCCTAACAAATGGAGTAACTTTATGCTTGATGAAGGCAGAGGTGGTGGTGGGATCGAATTTAGGAGAATAAAATTATCTGAAAAAATCTTAGTTCATTGTACTTTTACCAACTCGGTTTCACACTTTTTTAATCATGCCAATTGAATGCTTTATTCGATCAATTTTGAATAGAAATTACTAACTTGGATTGGGTGTATGTATATTGCATTGTCAATGTTGAAATAAATAATTTTTAGTAAGTTGTTCTGGGGTTGTGTGAGGAGGTGTTTGCACAAGAATTTGCATTCTGAGCACCCGTACGAGGAGGCTAATGTTTTGCATCATTAGGAAGAAGAAGGACAAGGACAAAAAGGACGAGTTGTAAGTTCTTTTTGTTCTTTCGGAGATTCTGATATCGTTGTACTTTTTTTTCACAAATCTTACCTATTCCATTAGTTCTTCCTGAGGATTTGTTTGGTGGTTTCGTCTAATTGCTGAATCGTCGAAGTTGAAATGCTGGATGCTTTGAGTTGATTCAGATGAGTCGATGGCTTCTCAGTCCCTTGGCGTCCTTGAGTCTAACTTGGAAAAAAAAAGGGACCAACCTACGTTTACTTAGTGGGCCAAAACGGGCCGAGGAAAAGACCCAAAAATAAAACCTGATCCAAACTTATCACCCAGAACGGCCTGTTCGCGTTCCCGCTCGGAATGAGTTCCTGGATCTACCGATTAGTCTCATCCTCCCATTCCCATTTCACTCCTCCGCCGCTGGCAGTAGCTCCCTGAACAGCGCTGACGCCGCCGCCACCATTGCCACCCAGTAGCATGCCACCATCTGGAGCCGGAGCGCTAGCACCTGCCAGTCCTTGCTCAGATGGTATAGACTCAGGCGGAACACACCTACGTCGGCATCGCATCTGAGAACAAAGGATGGCTGTGGTGCTCAATTGAAGAGCAACGGTAGCAAGATGAGCAATGGCAGTGAAGAACGATGGGTGTGCAAGCGACGAGCGATGGGGGAAGCCGCTGGTGCACAAACGACGAACGACGGGTGGACAATGGTGATCGGGTGAGCAATGGCGGCGAGTCGTGTCCCTCGTCCAAAGCTTCGAAAACTATGTTGGAGTTGGATTTCCATAGTTACAGTTTGAGCTTGATCTCATTATCTAAATGGGTCCAATATGAATTTGGTACAATCTGTTCTGCATCAAGGTCATATCCTCCCTCGCATTATCTCAACGTATTGAGGTCGAGCTATGGCTTGTTCAAGCCAACACATTTTTTTTTTTTGGGTAAGGTATTCAAGCCAACACATTCATTCTCCTAAAATGAACTAATATCGAAGCATAATAAGATGAGAAAATTGAAAAAAACCATGGATAAAGGGTGACCATAGAAATTATTCATTCTCAGTTAGGCATGAATCTACAAATAAAGTAACGGCATAACTGATGGAGAGATGGAGGGATCGTATTTGGAAGTATTACTTGATTATTCGATAATAAAGCATGTGGACTGAAATTATTACACCAAAATAAGGTCCAAGGACCTATATAAGCCGTCACGTCCAATATGATCAAAACAAGGAGAGAATGCATCCAACATCGTTTAACAGCAAAAGTTAAACAAGGATTGACCCATCACAGATTGAATGAGTAGAAAGATAATTTAAGGATAAACCTCAATGAGAGATCGAAGGCCCAGGTGAGAGATTATCTTGTACCCGCTAAAGCCAGAGTCGACGAACAGCTTTTCCCATTCCTTTTCGTCCCTTTCTTTCGCATCGTACGTCATCATCAACATGTCCCAGAAGAGTTGCGTCTCGGTGGATCTATGATCGTCCGGTTGATTCCCTACTACTACATCAATTATGATCACTTTTCCAATCCCGCCTTCCCCCAATACCGCTTCTTTGCTCCGTTTTAGTATCTCGATGCATTTTTCGTCGCTCCAATCGTGCAATACCCACTGCATTCGAACAATGTTTTGTTTTGTTTTTTTTTCAACTAATTGGAGTTCATATTCTTACAGGAACGTTAATGTAAAAACAGAAGTAATGGCCATATGTGAAAGTCTGTCCTTTTCACTCTTCACGTTGGTTACCAAGATTTTCACTAAAATGGAGGCGTGTCCAGGTAAAAGAGTTGTTCGTATATGCACTAATAATGTTGAAAAATCTAACCAAGTTTGGTCGTTTCATCGATATCATTAATTGAACAAATTTTAGAGCCACTTTGAACTCCAATCTACTGCGAAAGTATTTTATGAAAAAACCCAAACGCATATATAGACCACACGTAACTATAAATGGACGAAATATTAATTTATTGTAATTAAGATGATTGATAAGTAAAAGGATTGTAAAGGAATCCACAAATCTCTCCCATTTCCTTTTATGACAATTGAAATGATATTTTAATAAATGACCAAAATACTTAAATACTGTGTTTATTTTCTTTTATAAATTTAATATTTTTCCCACATTTTTCATCATACTTAGACTCGTTTGTTTTGTAGAAAATGTTTTCCGAAAAAATGTTTTATGGATTTTCTAGTGTTCGTAGACATTGGTTGGTGCTGATTGTTCGACAAACATTGACGTAAATAACTTTTTAATAATTTTTCTAGAATTTTTTATTCTTTCTTTTTCTTTTTCCTTTTTTTTTTTTCTTTTCTTTCGCTCTCTTTTTCCCTTCTTTCTCTCCCTTTGGGTAGTGAGGATGACCTCACTGGCCAATGGTGATGACCACACTCACCAAGCATTGGGAGGCCAAGCCTCGTCAATTGTCCACTTGAGCATCCACCGCCAACTTTGGCCAAATGTACTAAATTGACATAATTGCAAAATTTTTAGAGCTAAATTAGTCACAAGATGTTTAGAATTGAATTGACACAATTACAATAGATTTATGATTTTTTTTTTTGGTAATTTTCCCATTTTATGATTTCAGTTTAACTAGTTTATATACGACCTTTCTTCTTCTTCTTTCATAATTTTCCTAAAATTCTATAGGACCAAAAGAAAAGGAGACTATGCTTTTCTCCGCAGCAAAATGGAAAAGGCAAAAAAAAAAAAAAAACTCTTTTTAAAAATTCAAGTTTGTATAATTAGAATCAAATTAATCGGTAATGAACTGCCTATATCATTTGAGTACCTAGAGGGAAAATGAAAAACTGCTGACCTCTTAAATGATAAGGTAAATTCAACTGCAACCAATAACTACCCTATTTCATTTTCTTTTCTATGATCCCTGACCCAAATGGAGATGTAAGCTACTACTTTACCTTGAGTAAGATTGCATCCGCCGGGGGAATCTCCACAAACATGTCGCCTCCGACGAACTTCAACCTCTCACTTCCGACCAAACCATCCACTATGTTCGGCTGATCCAGCACCGTGTACTCCAAGTGGGGGAACGCCTCCGTGATGGCCTTGCCCATCGTCCCCGACCTGCCTCCCACGTCGGTCACCGAGCTCAGCCCGACGAACACTCCCCCGCATGTTTCCACCACCGCCTTCGCCATCAGTCTTGAGTCGTTATCCATCGCCCCGCTGAATAGGCCGTCGACCTCGGGATCGCGCCTCATGACCTCCCACGCGGGCCCTCCGTGCGCCATCTCGATCATGGTCGGGGTGACGCCTTCTCCGTCCCCCAGCCACGCGTTCAGATGCTGCCACGGCCCCATGAAGAAAGGATGGAACGCGCTGAGCACGAAGGGCGCCGGGCTCAAGGGGTTGTGCTTCAGGAGGAGCCGGGACGCGGCGGTGAGCGTGTACCCGCTCCGGCGGTCCGCGTCCTCGAGGTCCCGTAGCTCGAAGTAGCCGGAGTGGAGGAGGAAGCGCATGATGCGGCGGAGGCCGTGAGCTTTGGCAGGAGGGATGCGGAGGGCGGAGAGGAGCTCGGGGAGGGTCATGGGTCGGCCATGGTCGTGGATGAGGTCGGGTATGCCCAGCTGAAGGGCGCACTTGAGGCACAAGGAGGTGATGTAGCTGAACAGGTGGTTCCATACGTGGGCTTGAGCTTGGAGGAGCTCGCCGGCGGTCGCGTTCCCGTCTCCATTGCCCGAATCCATATCGAAAGCACCTTACTTTCTGCAGTCGTCGAACCTCGTGCACGGGTCATATATCGGGAAATATACCAGGAAAGAGAACAGAGAAATGAGGAGGAAGACGACGGAGAAACGACGGAAGTGGGACCCACGAAAGATGGGATCAACTTCTTTTTTCTCGGTCAAAGGGGAACTGATTTTTTTTTTTTTTTTTTTTTTTTTTGGGTAGGTATTTGAGCCTTTTGAAGGGGCGGCCTACACGAGGTAAACGATCGTGATGGCCTAGACATACTCTGTTCTTTCTAATCCACTGTCGATACGTTAATACATCAGCTGAGCAATCTTTGGAAAGCTTGACGGAGTATCTTCATTGTCTCTGCCCGCCATCACTCTTTAATGCCAACCATTGAGGAAAGCTTCGAACAAAAGAATGGGTAATTGAAGTAAGATAGCAAGTGCTGCTGGAAGTAAGAATGGGAACCGTAAATGAACCCAAGGTAACCCTGGGGCCACCATGAAAGACTTTTTTCTAAAATTTGAAGTTAGAACGGACAACAAAAGCCCATTTCATTGTAGGAAGATATATCACGTTCTTCACATTCGACATATTTGGAAATTATTTGCATGATAATTGTACGATAAATACAAAGTTATTGCAGTTTGATATGCAGCGCTCTCAATGCTGTGTCTATGCCCTTGTGATCGAGTATTACCACTCATCAAAGGGAGTTGCCGACTCAAAGCGAAAATCAAGCGGAAGAGGTACACTTTGCCCCGGTCATGTCATCACGGGGTCGGAGCTTCGAACAAAATGTGGTTGGAGTCACCCCAAATGTCAAGAGGCATATAGCCAAAATTAAAGTGAAAGTGACAACCTACATGATTCACACTTTATAAATTGAAGGGATCAAATTCGTTGATAACAATAGAAATTTGACCCTCAACAAAATGTTTACAGTACGTTTTTGCATTTCGTATTTAGCACACTTGAATATAGTTTTAGGCTTGCATTACTATTCACATTTCTCCACGTTGGAGTTTGTTGGAGTTCATCTCACATCGGTTGTGAAATGAATTGATGGTCAGTTTATAAGTGTGAGGAAAAAAAAAAAAAAAACCTCACCCTTTGAGTTAGTTTTCGAGTGAGATAGATTCAAGACCATTCAACATCAGAGCTAAAGTTAATACTAAGTTTGAACCAAATAGTCACACAAGAGATACAGATTGTTGCGACTCTAGTTCAAAGCCAGAAGTGTGGGGGACAAATACAGGTTGTTTGGTCTTCGACATAGAGCTAGATCTATGAGGGGGAGATTGTTGGAAGATTGTTGGAGTTTATTCATCATCGGTTATGGAATGGGCTGATGATCGCTCTATAATTATGAGGGAAAGTTTTACTTTTTGAACCAGCTTTTGGGGTAAAAATGAAATCGGTCGAAGAAAACATTTAATAGATGTATATAATGATATTGACAATTTTTTTTTTTTTAGTATGTGATAATATTTTTTAACTTGAAATTATTTATATTTTGGCATCTAATATATTTTTTTAATCATATTCATGAAAATTGATTGTGTACGCGAATTTATGGTTTTATCTCTCAATTTGCAATAAGAAAACATAAAAATAAAAAAATAAAATTGGGTAGAAGACGGAAACCAGTTAAAAAAAGAGCAGGTTTCCATCCAAAACGAGGGTCCTTAGCCGACCGGTTACTCCATTGTTGACAAAGTGACGGTCAGCTAAGCTTTTTCTAACCTTTTAGGCTGTCACGTTTGCTCTGTGCTCTCCACCATTTGTGGCTGGATCTCCACATATTTTATCAGCGGTTGAAAAAGTCGATGTTCAGATGAAAAATCAACTTCCTTGCCATTGCCAATAGGGCTGAGAAGTTTCATCAACTGTCATCCGCTAAATACCGCGATTCATCCTAGCGGGGTCCAATTACCCAAGAAAATAGAAAAAGGCACAACAATATCCATCGTGACTAATCTAAGCCGACCCTTCAGACATGCAAGAGAGATGCAACATTTCACCAAATTTTTTCATACTTACAAAAGAATTACACGACCTTTGGTCTGTGTAACATGTTTAGTAATGGTTAGTATTTCGTCCATGATCGATAAGTTCAGACCTTTATTCGAAAAGTCTTATTCCAGAAAAAAGATTCTAAGTACTTGTTATAGGGAAAGAGAAAGGGAGATGATTTTTTTTTTTTTCACTCAAGTTTAGAGAAAATAATGTCATTTTAGTATCGAGAAAACACCATAAACTCACTATTTTTTTTTTTTGGTCGGTTCCATAAACTCACTATTAACTTGTTTTTTCTTTTTCTTTTTAATTTTGTTTCGGTGTCAAGTTATTCAAACTCAGCATGATCATGTATTTTATTATTTTGAGTTGAGATACATGGCTTCTTTGGAAGACACCTTTCCATGAAGACCCAATCTTCGTGGCTCTGCAAAGCTGAATCCCGTCTGATATGTGTATAAACCGGCATCCCTTCAAAGGGAAAAGTAGACTTCCACTCCCTAAAATCATTACATATTCGCCCTTAGATTAATTAGGTTGCGCATGGTATAGTGTTCCTGGAAAAAAAATTATGCTCAAAAGCAAATTTTTATAATCTTGACGAGTTTCTGAGCAAAATAACATATTTGATAATTGCATAAAATGTTTATCTTCGGAATAGAAATGCATTTATTATGATCCTCAATTTTTTTGTGACTTAAAATTTCTTTAAATTTTTTAAATAATTTTATTATATTATTCTCTTTTTCATTTTCTTATTCTTCTTCCTCTGGTCAGTTGTCGACCTCAAGGGCGGTGCGGCAAGGCGAGGCTTAACTGTTGGAAAAATAATGGCTTCGAAATGGGTTGAACAATGAAATCGGATCGAGTAAAACAACTCGGACTTTGAGGCGTGATATCACTTTCTTTAAGGATTTATTTGCCCCACGAAGTTGCTAATGGTCACCGGCAAAAATCCTCAGGGATACAACAAAGTCTCGGATGAGAATACTAGATAGCAATTCTAGTATTTCTCCCGGTCTCTCTAGGAAACAATCGAAAAGTTGGCTGCAGTTTTTTTTTTTTTCAGAAAGAAGACTCGAAAAATGACCACACACGTCTTTTCCGAAAATGACAAGTATATATATGAAATAGTCTTGCACCTCTTCGTGAAAATTACGAACAAATACGTCTTTAGAAAATTGTTCGGATAAACAAATGCGACTCTTCGGAAGAAGTCGAAAACGAACAATTGCAACCCTTCGGGAAAGTTAAAAAACCGAATAAGGAATTTCCAAAGGTTGCCTTAAAAAGACACAAACAAAATTCGGAATAATAACAATTTTTTTTTAAATAGAATTTCGAATTTTTTATTTTATATTTCATTTCCGAAAATTCTCAAATTAAAAGGCAACCTTTGAACTAAAAATAAATAAATAAATAAATAAATAGCAAGGGATTAATGCTAATTAAACCGCGGGGCGCGCAGGGATGCGCCAAATAATCGCGCCAAAATCGCGCACCCGCACGCGGGTATGGTGGGGTCTAGCCCCACCCAATCATTCCTTTAACTACAAAAGGAAAAACTCCCATATTTAAACCGACCCACTTCTTGCTCCCACCTTTTCATGTGGGACAAAGTAAAAAGCATTCATTTTGTTTTAACAAACAAAATTCCAACAATCCCCCACTTTGTTTGTAAAACAAAGATTTCAAAATAAAGCATACAGCCAAAGTTTCAGTAAGATTAATATACATACATAAAGGTCTCTTTCGAGTTAAACCTTTACTTAGTGTAAGTATATCAAAGCTCTATCAAAGTGACAAGTAGCTCGGCTTTAAACTTGTACTTTTATGTAATAGAACCGGACATATCACACATATACTAACCTCTTGTTTCAGCGAGAATTTCTATATTACTCCGCACTATTATGGCCTTGTGCTTGATCCTCGTTTCATGAGCTCTCTAGAAAGCAAACCCAACTTTCGTAAGAAGCGGCACCACTTCTAAGCTCATATAGGTGAAGTATCTACTATGTGTTTCGTTACTATCAACACACTACAAACTTGTATCATACTTCATTAAGAATTCAATCCGGCCTTCAAAACGTAATGAGACGATACTAACTTCTCATATCGGGGCTACGTCGGTATCAAACAATCACATTCAATAACTTGTTCTTACCCATTAAACCTTGTAACTAGTGATGTTCTAGAAAAGGTCGGGTTACCATTATTGGTGATTTCAATTAAAGGGTTTCAGCCCCATTTCTTGTGAGGTCGTTATTACCATATGTCTTGGTAAAGCCTTCGTCAAAGGATCGGCAAGATTTTTACTTGACCTCACATAGACAATTGTTATGGTACCATCTTTAATCAATTGTCTCACATATTCATGTCTTAGACTAATGTGTCTAGACTTACCATTATAGGTGCTACTATAGGCTCTTGCCAAAGTGGCCCGACTATCACAGTGGATAGAAATAGGAGGCATAGGACTAGTCCATAATTTGATATCCAACAACAAATTTCTAATCCATTCAGCCTCTTTCCCACTGCCGCCAAAGCAATAAATTCAGATTCCATTGTTGAGTGAGTTATACATGTCTGTTTCTTGCTCGCCCAAGATACAAACACCTCCGGCTAGTGTGAAGATCCATCCGAAGTGGAACGCTCATCTCCCACACTTGTAATCCAACTAGCATCGGTGTATCCTTCTAATACAGCCGGATAATTATTGTAGAACAATCCTAAATTTTTAGTTCTCTTAAGATAACCAAAAATTCTAGTAATAGCTCTCCAATGTTCAGTACTTGGATTACTAGTATACCTACTCAACTTGCATACGAGAATAAGCAATATCGGGTCTAGTACAATGCATCGCATACATTAAAGACCCTATAGCACTTGCATATTCTAGTTGTGCCACCGCTCTACTAGTATTATAATTTAATTTAATACTAGAATCAAATGGAGTACTTATTTCTTTAAAACCAAGATGTTGAAATTTATTTAATAATTTTTCAACATAACTACATTGGCTTAAAGAATAACCCCCACTATTTTTCTTAACTTTAATACCTAAGATAGTATCTACTTCACCCAAATCCTTCATTTTAAACATGGAAGTTAGATACTTCTTAGTCTCATTAATTCCAGTCATATTCGTTCCAAAGATAAGCATATCATCAACATATAAGCACACTAAGACACCATAGTCTTTAGTGAATTTAGAGTATATACACCTATCGGCACTATTATTGATGAAACCATTTGACAATATGACCGAATTAAACTTTTCATGCCACTGCTTAGGAGCTTGCTTAAGTCCATAAAGAGACTTAATCAATTTACATACTTTTCTTTCATTTCCAGGAAGAACAAAACCCTCCGGTTGTTCCATGTAAATCTCCTCATTTAAGTCTCCATTTAAGAAAGCAGTTTTAACGTCCATTTGATGAACACAAAGATCATAAATGGAAGCTAGAGCAAAAAGAACTCGAATGGAAGTTATACGTGCAACAGGAGCATATGTATCAAAATAATCTATTCCTTCTTTTTGTCTATATCCCTTAACTACAAGCCTAGCTTTAAAAGCTTGAATGGAACCATCAGAATGATATTTTCTTCTAAAAACCCATTTGCACCCAATAGGTTTTGATCCTTTTGGTAAATCTACTAATACCCAAGTATTATTGGACACAATTGAGTCCATTTCATCATTCACAGCTTCTTTCCAAAAGGAAGCATCTCTAGAAGACATAGCATCATCAAAGCTCTTAGGATCATCTTCTAAATTTAATACTAAAGGGTATTTATTTACCACATTATTATCTCCATCTCCTTCAACAAGAAAAACATGAGTAATAAAATCAGGACCTAAGTCTTTTATTTTCCTAGCTCTAGTACTTCTCCTTGGTTCAATCATGTCTTTAGAATCATTCGTTTCTTTCTCTTGAGAACCACTTTGAGCTTCCATATGTCTTGAATTATTTTCAATAATTTCAGAACTTGTAAAACATTTATTCTCAAAGAATTCAACGTCTCTCGATTCTATTATGACATTGGACTCTAAATCAAGAAGCCTATAAGCTTTACTATTTTCAGCATACCCTACGAAAACACTTTTAATAGCTCTAGGACCAAGCTTTGTTCTCTTGGGATCCGGAGCTCGGTAGTATGCTAAACACCCCCACACTTTAAGATGTGACAAATTTGGCTTTCTACCTTTCCATATTTCATAAGGGGTTATGTCATTTTTCTTGGAAGGTATTCTATTATGAATAAAGCATGCAGTAAGTAGTGCTTCTCCCCAAAGATTAATTGGTAGCTTTGAATTTGAAAGCATACAATTAACCATTTCTCCAAGAGATCGATTTTTTCTTTCAGCTAAACCATTTTGTTGTGGAGTATATGGTGCTGAAGCTTGATGAATAATACCATGTTCTTCACAAAATGAGGAGAATTCATTTAAGAAATATTCTCCACCCCTATCGATCGTAGAACCTTAATTTTCCTTTCTAATTGATTCTCTACTTCAGCCTTATATTTCTTAAACATGGTAAATGCTTCATCTTTCGATCTCATGAGATAAACATATAAGAACCTACTACAATCATCCACAAAGGTAATAAAATACCTTTTACCTCCACGTGTCAGCATACCATTAAATTCACATATATCACTATGAACTAAATCCAATAAATTCGAATTCCTTTTAACACTAGGAAATGGCTTCTTAGTAAGTTTTGACTTAGCACATATTTCACATTTGTCAAATTCGCCATTAAAATTTATCAAGTCTAATTTTCTCATATTCTTCAAATAACGAATATTTATATGTGCCAACCTACTATGCCATAAAATTGAAGACTCGACAATATAAACAGAATTAGAAATATTATTATTGATACTCAGTTGATATATGCCATCATTGGCATAACCCTTCCCAACAAACAGCCCATTTTTCGACAGGATAACCTTGTCGGATTCAAACAAAACCCGAAACCCCCTCTTACAAAGTAAATCAATAGAAACTAGGTTCTTCCTAATTTCGGGTATAAATAACACATTAAGAAGAGTTATCTTCTTTCCAGAAGTGAAGTCTATCTCCACCGTGCCTTTTCCAGCAACCTTTGCAAGAGTATTATTCGCCATCAGGACCTCTTGAACATTTGAGTCAACAATCTCTTCAAATTGCTTGAACATGTACTTGTCCTTGCACACATGAACTGTTGCTCAGAATCTATCCACCAACCAAATTGAACAGTGGTAGAATTAATTTCAGAAACCATAGCCATCGCATCATTGATTTCAGAAATTTCCATATTCGAAAACATGTTCGAAATCATGGCTACATAATTTTCTTCAACCAGATTTGCATCTGCTTTCACCATCGGAATGTTCTTGTCCTTTAAAATGCTCTTGCGGTGAATGCAATCCTTGGCGTAGTGTCCCTGTTTGCCACAAACAAAACAGCAACCCTTTTGCTTCTTTTGTGTTCTCTTGAATTTATGCCCCCCCACTTTTTACTTTGAAGTTTTGGCCGAGTTTCCGTTTTTTTATCCACAAAATTCACCTTGGAATTGTACAAAACAGAATTATCACGTAAACGTGACTCTTCCTCAATGCGAAGATGTTTCTGTATTTGCTCCAAAGTAAAGTCCTCCGACTTGTGAATCAGCCTTTTTCCATAGTCTTTCCAACTTGGAGGCAATTTCGCAATAATTGCTCCAACTTGAAAAGCTTCTGGAATATCAATCTTGAGAGCACGGATTTTATTCACAATCACTTGCAATTCATGGACTTGTTCCAGCAAGGGTTTAGTATCAATAAACTTGAAATCAAAATATTTTGCGATTAGATATTTGTTGGTACCTTGCTCCTCTGCTTTGTACTTGAATTCCAGTGCATTCCAAATTTCTCTGGCCGACTTCATTTCAGTGAATAAGTCGTACAGACGATCGGAGAGTGTGTTCAGAATGTGTCCTCAACAAAGTAATTCATCCTCCGCACGTTTCTTCTTTTCCTTATTAACCCTCTCAATGGCTTCCGCACTTGGCTGTCCTCCATCAAAAGTAGGCTTAGGATCTTCTATAGGCGCCAAGTTAGGATCCAGTATGTAGGAGATCTTGAGAGCGGTGAGTAAGAACATCATCTTGTCCCTCCAGCGAGCAAAATTGTTCCCATCGAACCGGTCCAGTTTGACCATATCTTGATTCATAACCTTGATTGTCTCCGACTCCATTGTAGCATCAAATAAATCCTTAAAATTGTTGGAAAAATAATGGCTTCGAAATGGGTTGAACAATGAAATCGGATCGAGTAAAACAACTCGGACTTTGAGGCGTGATATCACTTTCTTTAAGGATTTATTTGCCCCACGAAGTTGCTAATGGTCACCGGCAAAAATCCTCCAGGATACAACAAAGTCTCGGATGAGAATACTAGATAGCAATTCTAGTATTTCTCCAGGGTCTCTCTAGGAAACAATCGAAAAGTTGGCTGCAGTTTTTTTTCAGAAAGAAGACTCGAAAAATGACCACACACGTCTTTTCCGAAAATGACAAGTATATATATGAAATAGTCTTGCACCTCTTCGTGAAAATTACGAACAAATACGTCTTTAGAAAATTGTTCGGATAAACAAATGCGACTCTTCGGAAGAAGTCGAAAACGAACAATTGCAACCCTTCGGGAAAGTTAAAAAACCGAATAAGGAATTTCCAAAGGTTGCCTTAAAAAGACACAAACAAAATTCGGAATAATAACAATTTTTTTTTTAAATAGAATTTCGAATTTTTTATTTTATATTTCATTTCCGAAAATTCTCAAATTAAAAGGCAACCTTTGAACTAAAAAAATAAAATAAATAAATAAATAGCAAGGGATTAATGCTAATTAAACCGCGGGGCGCGCAGGCGTGCAGAGTGCTAAGTGCGCCAAAATCGCGCTTCCACGCGGGTATGGTGGTCTAGCCCCACCCAATCATTCCTTTAACTACAAAAGGAAAAACTCCCATATTTAAACCGACCCACTCGCTCCCACCTTTCTACATGTGGGACAAAGTAAAAAGCATTCATTTTGTTTTAACAAACAAAATTCCAACATTAACCTCCCCTTGGCTTGGTGAGGTCGCCAAACCTTATTTGACTAGTCGCTAGCCACTACCTAGAGGAATGGGAGGAAGAAGACAAAAAGAAAGAAAAGCAAAAAAGGAAGAAAAGAAAAAAGAAAAATGGTTTTAGCTTGATTCCTAAATTGTTCTTGAAAATAAAGATATAACTTTTTTCTACTTATTAATTCTTATTCAAATCTTTTATTAGGAATCAATTTGTTATTAGCAAAATGAGTCCATATGAAAAGTCGGGAAACCCTAGCTACACGAGAGCACTCGAGGATCGACGTCACTTCAGAAGTGGACATGCACTGCACCAGGAATCTTTCGGTGCAAATTGACTGAACACACTTATGCACGCGAAAAGCAACTTGATATGGGTACCAGCTACCAAGGGCCGCCCGTTTGCTTTGATAAAATGATTTTAGAAAAATATAAATACTTTTTAGGTAAAGGATTTTTCAAAATGCTATATGATTTTGTAAATTGTAACTCCATAGAGAATTGGAAAATAGTTTTGATGTAGATACCGTTCGGTAAAACCCATATTTATAAAAGACTCTTGTTATTTGTTTTCTTTTAAGTTTTAAAATTAAATCCGACGAAACTTGACCATTAGCCAATCAGGCAGCTAGATTTGGCCGCTAGATGGCTAGATTTGACAGTCTAAGGTCACGTCTCCAGACAATACCGCTTGAGTCGCGGGCTACACCACCCCAAGTGATGTTTGCCGAGAACACATGACCCTCAGCGGTAGTGGTGGTCGCAAGAGAAGTTTGACTCTTAGGCAGCGAATCAAGGAAGACAAGTGATCATAGATGAAGGAGAATGAAAATGACAGTGACGATGAACAATGAACTTATATTTTCAAAATTCTAAAAACTCAAAATAAATCCCTACTTGCATTGGCTTTTTAGCATTTCAAAAACACTTGTCAAACGCTTTGTACGAAATGAGGCCCAAGTCATGGAAGGCAAGATCCGAGAAGGTTTCTATCATCTATATGTCGATTACAAGGAAAAATAAAATGGGGTTCGACTTTTATGCGCCAACCGAAAAGGTCTTTTAGTTTTCTTGCAAGCTCTAACCCGTCGATTATTCTATTCCATGAACCGGATCCTTTATCAACTCTCAAAATGATCAAAATGATCAAAACATTCTCATTTTTTTTTTATGTAATTCTATTAAAAAAAAAAAAAAAACCCTAACACCTTCTTCCCCCGGCCCCCTCTCTCTTACTCCCCTCGACCTCCACTACCACCCGTCCCTCCCTCGACCGCCACCATTGCCAATCGCTAGCCTCTCTTTTTCCAACACACTTCGCTACGACACCAACCCCCGGCCCCCACCCTATTAGAACTAATGCGTTAGCATGCAAAGGCAGTGAAGGGTCGCAATCTCGAGTTGGTAGGCCATACCACAATGCGCGTAGCAGCACCGTGATGGAAGTGATGTCCGCATGAAGGAGGAGGTGGCATTATAAGGGCTTGCTCGGGGAATAAGAAAGAAAAGGGGGGGGTGGGAAAAGCGAAAAACATATCTCAATCTTTCATTTTGAGTTGATGATATGTCATTTATTTAGAAAGTGAATTGATGATATAAATTTATGCACCTAAATCGAGAAGATCCTAATCTTTGTTCAATGGTCAATACGTTTGTAACGTGACCCGAGACATGTAATGAACCCCTGCATAAGCTTTTTATTGATTCTTTAAGCACAAACGCGGCCTACACAAACTTAACTCGTCATTTTCTGAGAGTGACCTGATGTTGCATTTAGTCCATTGACTTTACATAAGAACAGTAGCATGCCTTGATGTTCTAAGAGGATTCTCTCTTTCGCTCGGAGGATACTAACGACGCGTAAATAAAGTCGAGAATTACTCGAAAATAAGGAGAAGGAGAATTGCCATGGCACCAAAACAAAGCTCTTGATCCAAGAAACAGAAAACGTCTTGCCCACTGACTCCGTTCTCTTCATAATCTGTAAGCCAGATTGTATTAATGCAGAATTAATGTTTCTGCAGCAAACAGATTCAGAAGTTCACTCCCCGCCAAACTAAGCTACCAGATTTGATCTAAGCCTTGCCTCATTTCCCTCGTGAAGTCTACTCAACGGAGAACTCATTTCCCACATCCATCAGTCCGAAGACACGTGAGAATTGATGTCGATCTGCAAAGCAGTTGACTACTAAAGTAGATATAGATGGGAGACTTTCGGTACAGGCAATTAATGGGTCTAATTAACTACATGTGCCTCTTCGACGTGGCTAGGTTTTGGTTCTCAATGGTTTAATTAGGTGTAGCTTATGCCAAATTGATAGAAAACGTGAGCTGCAACATACCACTAGGTTGATGGGAATGTCTATTTTCTTCTCCTAACCTTTGGTGAGGGAAGAAAATAATGGTTTGCAAGGACATTGTTCATGATGAAAGTTGTGGCTGCGGCAAGCATTTACTAGAGGTTTGGAGTCAAACCTAGCTACCAACGCTCAAAAGAGAGGCGATTCGGCACATCATGAATAGAATCGTGGTCCCTCATGACTAGTCATGACGTAAATTTACGTCTTTGATTTGTTCCTTTTGACAATATTTTTTCACATTGCACCGTTCAAAATCTCGACGGTCCGACTTTCTCTAACTCACTAATAATCACAAAAGATACTAAACTCAAATCATCAATTTATGTGGCAAAAAAGTATCCCATATGACCACTATTTTCCGGCAACTGCATCCACAAGTGGTTGGATGAATGAACAGAGTAACAAGATCATTAGGTCAATCAATTACTCATTTAATTGCTAAGGCTCTATTTATTTAGCAAAAAATGAATGATTTTAAAAATATTTCCAAAAATAATTGCTTGTATTGATTGGAATAATTAATTAATAAAAAATATTTTTATTATCAATAACAATTTATATATAAATATTTTTGTAAGCAATGAAAATATTCTCCATTTATTCATATTTATAAACAATACAACTGATCATTTTAGGAAAATATTATGCAAATCATTTATTTTCCGTGAAAAAAAAAAAAACAAAGCTAGTGTTTTTTTTTTTTTTTTTTGTTGGTTATCTTTTTAAATGCCAAACCAATGCAGTATTCTTACCCCTATTGATTGCGCAAAAGCAGACCCACGTCAGAAAGTCCAAACCAAGTTCCATGAATTGGCACGTAATGTCATTATTCGTAGGAAAATCATCCAAAAAGTTATAAACTTATTATACTTTTACTTATTTGGTCATAAACTTTACAATTTTGCCAATTAAGTACTAAAAATTTTATGTTTTGCCAATTGAATCGATCTGATCAATTTTGATTGGAAATTATTGACGTGAGTGATGGCCGTCTTATGTGGCATGGGCGTCGCTTATGTAGATAATTTTTTGAATTTTTTGCTTTTTTTTTTCTTCCTTTTTCTTTTTGTTTTTCCTAGATTGAGGGCCAACGACCCTTGTTGGACAAAGCAAGGGTGTGGTAGCCCTCACCCAAACCTTGCAAGGACCACCAAGCCCTTGCCTAGCCCACATTTGGCAGGGCATCGCAACCATTGATTTGGCTAGCAAGGGCATCACAACAGTCACCTAGGCCCTCAATGGCCATAGGCGTGAACCCTCATGGCAATTGCAAGGGCTATGACACCCTCACCTAGTGTTGGCAAGATTCGCTAGCTTTGGCAAGGGTCAACCTCCTCAGATCTAGTGAGGCCAAGCCTTGTTGAAGTTGGCAAGGTCGCCCTTTACCAAATCTCGACAAGGTCAAGCCTCAACCCAAGTCTATGAGGCCAACCCTTGCTAGCCTTTGGTGAGGGCGAGCTTTGCTAGTCATCGCCTTTTCTTAGTTGGCATATATAGAAAGAAAAAAATAAAAATAAATAAATAAATCAGGAAGAGGATAAAATTTGCAAAAATTGTCCACATTTGCATGGCTTTGCCACATGGAATAGTTGGCGTCTACATCAACAATTTCCGACAAAAAGTGGTTAGGTTAATTATATTGAAAAAAGAATTAGAACTAGATTGACACAAGTGTAATAAGTTTATATATATATATATATATATATAATTTTTTTTTTCTGTTTTGTGATTTTCCTCATTATTGGCTGAATACTTGAGTTCAGCATTTTTGCATATGGATTTCCTATGAACGAATGCGAATGAAAGGTCCATGTCGAAGGCCCATTTTCAGATCCACTCCAGGAAGCCCATAAACAAAACCCTCGAGTCTCAACCCGACAAACACACACAATGAGAGAGAGAGAGAGAGAGAGAGAGGATGAAGTTCACGGACTCGCCGGTGATCGAGCTCCCGGTGGGCGACGCCCGCCTCTCCGTCCAGCAAGACAACGGCTCCATGCACGTCGGCACCTCCGTCTGGCCCTGCTCCCTCGTCCTCGTCAAGTTCCTCGACCGCTGGGCCCGCCCCCCCGACCCGGCCCACAACCCCTACGCCCACCTCCTCGACTTCCGGGGCAAGCGCGCCGTCGAGCTCGGCACCGGCTGCGGCGCCGCCGGCATGGGCCTCTACCTCCTCGGCCTCGCCGACATCGTCCTCACCGACATCGCCCCCGTCATGCCGGCCCTCCGCCACAACCTCAAGCGCAACAAGCCCGTCCTCCACAAGACCCTGAAGACCGCCATCCTCTACTGGAACAACGGCAACCAGATCAAATCCCTGAACCCGCCCTTCGACATCGTGGTCGCCACCGACGTGGTGTACATCGAAGAGTCGGTGGGGCACCTCGTGGGGGCGATGGCGGCGCTGGTGAAGAGCGACGGCTTGGTACTGCTGGGGTACCAGTTAAGGTCGCCGGAAGCCGATAAGCGGTTCTGGGAGCTGTGTGAGGAGGTGTTCGTGAAGGAGAAGGTGAGGCACGAGGATCTGCATCCCGACTACGCGTACGAGGAGGCTGATGTTTTCATTCTTAGGAAGAAGAAGGAGGACGAGGACAAGGACAAGGACAAGGACAAGGACAAGGAGGACGAGTTGTGAGTTAGATTCTGATATTGTTGTACCTTGCTTGTTGCTACCATTTTTCATTAGTTATACGCGATTGTATGTCGTCGGCTAGAAATATTGCAATGGTGTGTAAACATTCATAGATGGATAACAAAAAAATTAGACTTTCTTCTGATAAATCTTGCTCTTGTGAATTTTTTGATTGCCTATTCTCTTGGTTCTTCTCGGGGACTTATCTGGTGGTTTCGGTGGATTGCTGGATCGTTGAAGTTGAAATGTAGGGTGCTTTAAGTTGATTCAGACAAGTTGATGGTTTCATACCCTTGGTTCAAAAAACAATGACCAACCTTTGTTTGAATGTATAGCATTTAAGATATAGGGTAAGCTAGATTGTATAAAAGTAGCTAATACATGCCTGCCAATTTTGCTGACTGAAAATGCAAGTCTGGAACGACTTTAGCATTCAAATAGTCCTGTGCTTCGGAGAAATGGGTGGATCCTATACATAAGGTATCTCATGTTTTCCCTGATGTTTAAGAATCTATGAACGAATGAAACATATCCTAATCACTAGTTTGGTGAGTCGAGCTCTGGACTGCTTGTGTTTACTTTGCTGGTGAATGGTTATTACAGGAATGATTATGGCCGTGGGAAGGCAGTGAAAGTGTAGTGCCTGGTTGAACTATTCATATTTCAGGTCAAGTTCTTAAACGTGAAAAGACAGATGGAAAATCATCTGGTGATGGTACTCATGCTGCCAATTTGCTGTGATAACTCTTCACTTCTCACGGACCATCTATTATAAGTCATAGTGCCAACTGCCAACTAAAGCTAGTATTGTCGGAGGGGTAGTTCCAGGATACGGATGCACAGATGAGCCAATGGGGTGCTCCACCTTGATTTCTAAATCAATGTCAATCAATGATGAAAGTTATGAGATCATGAATGTCGTGTCAGATTTTACTAATGAAATGGCAGAAATGGTAATTCAATGTGTTATTATCTGTGGTGAGCCAGTGATATCGTCCTATTATCACAATATTTTCACCCTTTCCTGAATGTACTTTTTCATTCTTTCTCATAAAACTAAACTCTACTTAAGTAACACAGATCACTTTCATAGGGGAAGATGAAAATTGAAAGGGCTGAAAGAGTAGTGACCGGATGTAAATGTTGATTTCTAAACAAAAGTTCTTACAAGAATTTGCTCCTGCTTCAGACCCAGAAATAAAAGTTAGATGAGACTAACAGAATATTACCCTAGATAAAGTGAAGGTTTGGACGTTCAGCTTGGGGTAGGGCTGGTAGTTGGTCCATTGCTCCTCTCCCAAGCGCTGCGTTACCATGATACCCCCACTAAAACCCCCACTAAAACCCCCACTATTCTTTTTGACATCACCATGAGCTAAGATCATGTCTATGGCTTTTTGCTGTGAAACAAATGTAAAAACGTCAAGACCACCATCCAAGAGAACATTGGGGAAAAAAATTTATGATGATTATGATTTTGATTGCTCCGCCCATCACAAAGACTGGTGACGACCGTGGGGAAGAAAAATGATGTCTGATAAACATTGGAATTGACTGTGTTGCTTTTCTGAACTCAGTTAAATAACTGTTGTTGTAAGCTACCATTCAGCTGCAATCATTACCACAGCTTTCATATTTCTAAGTGAGATTAAGTCAACCTGTGTCTCTGTGAGAAGGTCTGGAAAGAGTAGTGTTAAACTAGTCATATCAGAAGTCACAAAGAGCAACCTCAGGAGATTTCATTATGAAGTAGATATGGACATTTGCATGCGCTAGTGCTAATGACTTCCTTTACAAAAGTTGACCTGCAGCTTAGTACCGTCCAGGACAATCTGGGAACGAACGCACAAATGAAATCTTTAGTAGTCATGAGTCGGAAAAGCTCAAATGTCCACTATGAAAACACATCCTGATGTTGCGCAGAGGAAGTTTATTGCAATGGTTTAATAATGTTCTTTTGCATATTAACTTGAGTTATTGAGTAGCCTAGCCCAGGCTTATGTGCTGCTCCATTTCTCTGTTAATTACTAGTATATTTCTTTGTTAAATAAGAAAGATGCATCAAGTCCTCAGGTAGATTAGTCGAGCATGTCATCTATCGGACATGAAAGATTGATCAGGTTCCCTTCAATTTAATCTATTATCATGCCTATCAATTTTGCTTCACCTCTGTCTTATCCTGTTCCACATGCTTGTCTTTGTCGAAGTAATGTTTCTTTTCCTTTTATGCCCAGGTAAGAGAATGATGAACTCATCCCGCCATGCCACATTCATCAAATTGTTATAGCTTCTGTGCACCACAGACATCATATATGTGGTTTTCTCTATGTATATACACGTATGGTACTAAGCAAGTTCTTCGATTTATCAACTATTCTCATACACAGGACTGGAAAATTATAACTAGATCAACTCTCTCGTATCTCCTTCCTATGGGAACAATATTCGTCTTCTCGCTTCTCTCTCCAATTTTCAATAGCAGAGGCCAATGCACCAGTTCTCTCATTCATATCCTCACCATAAGCCTTCTTGCAGTCTCTGCGATTGCATGTTCCCTTTTATGCTTAACTGACAGCATCAGGGACACAAAAGGCAAGGTCCGGTAAGGATTTGCCAAAACTAAAGGGCTGTGGGCGATTGCTGCATCGGTGAAGCTCTCACGTGCTGATGCAGAGAAATATAAGTTGAAGGTGATGGACTCTTTTGCACGCATTCATGTCAGCGCTGGTCTTTGCGGTGGCCGCGTGTTTTTTATCAGATTGTTATCAAGTGAGCCGGTGAGCCGGCCAAGTGCTTCCTAGAGGTCCGAGGTGTTTGTGCCGTTTTCCTTTAGCTGTGTCAAACCATGCGCCATGGAATTAGCTTTTCTTCTTTCACGTTGAGTAGTAGAACCAGTAACAATAACATCATAGTACATTCGATGCCTTATAGTGTGTGCATGTCTGGTACCTTACTCCGTGGTTCATCTGTGATCTATGTATCTCATAGTATGTATGTATCGCTTCGAAAATTTGGTGCTTCTCTTTTATACGTACAATGCAATGCAGCAGAGGAAAAATGGAGTTGGAGGGTATACTTGGCAACAACTGATTCACCAACAGCTGAGTTACCATATATAATCTTCATCGATTCTCTGCAGGAAATTTTTCGATGATAAACCGACTACCCGTCTGTTTTCTTAAAGAGAAATCCCTGAACTGTATGGATTGAATTTTGGCTACGTATAAATTAGCCTGTTCTGATCATCCATGCAATATCACGCTTATTTCTAATCACATTTTGATAGATTAAGCCCAACAGAAGCATGATCTGGAACTTGACCATATTTGCAGGGTAAACACTCGTTTAATTCTAATTCCATCACTCTCGTTAAACTTAACTTCTCAAACACGTACTATCGTCTGAATTACTACAAAGACAGTGAGCAAGCAATGAAGTTTGCCGTTTTAAACGAAAATGAGCGAAGGTAAAGAAGCTTTTAGTTTTCTTTTTCCTTTTTTTTTTTCCTCCTTTTCCATCATACTTTTCTTTTCTAAAATTCTAACGTGGCTGGCGAGGCTTGCGGCAGCGAGTGCGAGGCCATGGCTGCCTTTGCCGCCTTCACTCGCAGCCGGTGAGGTTGGCCTCACCCAGATTTACTGAGGCAACAAGCTTTGCAATGGTCTGGGCAGGCAAGGCCAGGGCCTTGCTGGTCATAGGAGAAGGTGGCCATGGCCTTGCCCAGATTTGGGGAGGCAACCTCGCCCGCAGCGACAATAGCCGAATAAACTTAACTTACAAAATGTAAAAAGGTTTATAATTAAATTAGTACAATTGAAATACTGAAGACCGAGTTGACATGAGTGCAATAAATTTAGAACTTTTTTGATTATTTTCCCCAACAACATCAAGGGGGTGAGTGTCAAGGGTCAAACACCACCACGTCATTAATCTAAAGAAACATCAAGTCATCAATCCAAGAAGGCTCATCACAGTCATTAAATTCTAAGGGGACTCAATCTCTACCATCGGATCTGCTTGACAAGGATGGATTTACTCAACCGTTTGATAGAGCCAATCTCTATTGTCAGAATAATATGACAAGGATCGATGTCCTCGATCATTAGATCAAGTGGATCTCTACCGTCGGATCGATTAGATGAGAATTGACATCCTCTATCGTTAATTCATGTAGAATATCAATTTTTGTAATTAGATGAACTTTCTTTATAAATAAGAGACTCTCCCTCTCATTTGTATCATCCCATTCCATTTGAGCAATAGAGGCATTTTAGAGCATCTCTCTCTACTTTCTATCTCCAAGAATTCCATTCCTCGAGTGTGAGAATGAGAGCAAGGCTTACTGCCAAACAAAGCGATTCAAGGTTCTTCCCTTCCTTGAGGGTCAGAATGAGAGCAAGGCTTACTGCCAAACAAAGCGATTCCGGGTTTAAGTGTCACACGGGTCATGATCAAAAGAATCGACCGGTGACATGAGGACATTCTTCCAATTGGTAATCAAAATCCATCTCAATTGTTATTGTAGAAAAATATCTGACTAATCAAGCTGCGCTCACAACATGACATATTCAGTTCGTGTCATGCAACCATTTACCAGTGTCGATCTTCATTCCTCAAATTTTGATTTAGACTAATACATCTCTTTTAGCTAAACACGAAGACTAACACAAATGAAAGGAACATGACAGCCTCACTATCACCGTTTTGTCTTGGCATCAGTGATTAAGTTATATAAAATAAGTCATGCATAGATACATGGTACATTATTACATACATACAAGCAGCAGCATCAACCTTGTCTGCTTGAATCTACAGATATTGCCTCTTAGACACAACCGAAACTATCATTTTCCATAAACCTGTCTGTAACTCTTGATTAGGACTGCAACCTAAGTATACCAATAAACTAAACCCCAAATTGCTGCCAAAAAAAAAAAAAACATCAGGTGCGATTTCTCTGACCTTGCAATACCAAGCACCTTGACCTGATATTCAAATTAGCTCGGTTGGACATCAACTACTTCTCGAGCCCCTAAAAGTTTCTTGATTCCAGCCTTCTGATCCGAGGTCAGCCTCTTTAGAAACTTGATGTTGAACTTGATCCTCAAGTTACCCTTCTTTGTTAGGTCCCTCTGGAGAGGCATCCCCTCCCTCGGAACTACCTCCTCATAGTTTGGATGGATCACATTGTTGATTGGGATGGTCAAATTCCTGCCATCTAAGGTTGTGAGATAGACTGTGAGGCCTGTTAAGCCCTCGACCATGGATATATTTTTCGTGACAATCAAGTCGTTTCCATCTCGAGTGAACACAAAGTGAGGCTTTTCGTCAATTATGAAGACAAGATCGGCCGGTATGACGTTTGGTTGCTTATTACCTTTCTCAGGGAAGGTAATTTTGGTTCCAGTCTTCCAGCCTGGCTTTATGTGAATGGTTAAGATCTCCTCTACCTGCATAGTTCTTCTGCATCAATCCATAACATGCAAAAGTCAGAAGGATAGATTAGAAAAAAAAAGCACCGAGGCAAAGTGGACCGCCTAAGTTCAAGACCTTCACAGAATGAAAGGCCACCCTGAAAATATCATTATATGGGTTCTCATAAACTTCACACGTTTCCAACATTACAACATGATCTGCATTTAAAAACCTCAGAAGAAATTAATTTTTGAGAGCAAGAGTACTCATGCAACAACGCCTGTTCGAAGCTGAACGTGTCGCACAAATCTATCCATATAGACTCAACACGTGATGTGATACTCTTGCAAGTTTAGATCATAGTCCCAGTTACTCTAACATGGAGTATAAGCCTCTAGCAGAGGAAACTAGACAGCAATACTTTTTTTTTTTTTTTTTTTTTTTTTTTTTTTTGGTATTGGAGGAACCAGCTTGCAGCCGACAGCCGCGCCTAAACCCCCAAGTGACACTTAAGCAGGAGGACCCACCACCCCTGAGTCACACTTAATACACCTAGCGCCTCCCCTGGGTTTTGAACCCTTCACCTCTTCGTTGAGGATCAGCAGAGTCTTAACCAGTGGAGCCACCGCGGCCGGTGGTTAGACAGCAATACTTTCTTACAAACATTCCCAAAGAAATCCTCCTGCAGAGCATGCACAAATCTTGTCGGTAACTCCCCTCGCACAAATTCCGATTTATTGGGGATACACAAATTCCGATTTATTCAGGATATGCAAATATATCGAAACAATCAACAAAGGCAAATTTTCTTGTTTGTGAATAACGTGCCATATTTGCATCATATAATTGCAAAAAATACAGTAGAATTATCAAAAAAATTATAAATTTATTGCAATTATATCAATTCGTTCATCAGGCCAAATTTGATCTTTGGCACTAATGTGGATAGTGTTTTAATATTTTTTTCTTTTTTTCTTTCTTTTCTTTTTCTCCCTTCTTCATCCTTTTTCCTCTGGCCAGTTTGGCGATTGGCCCAATGACGGCGAGCTCGCCTCAATCCGGCGACCGGCTAGAAGAAAGAGGAAGGAGGAAAAAGAAAAGAAAAATAAAAAAAATCAAAAAAATATTAATAAATAATTATCTATGTCAGGTCAGCCCGATAGCTAGTTCCCACTAGCCAAATTTGGCCAGTTTTTCTAATTTGATATAATTGCAAAACGTTTATAACTCGATTGACCAAAATAATAAATTTATGATTAAATTAGCACAATTGCAATAGGTTTAAGATTTTTTTTTTTTTTTTTGTAACTTTTCCCAAAAAATACAGCTATTCCTGTAGAAAGTTGGGAGTGGCAATAAGAACATGCCGTTTTATTCTTTTCACGAATACGTTCATTCGTAAGGGCATGGACTATCTCTCGCTACTGACGCCTATTTAACTAGTTCTCAACTATATGGAATCATATTGGCCGCATTTTCAATACCAATCCACAGCAGAAAGTTCATCGACAACTAGAGATTGCGGCTCCATGCCAAAATGATGACCGGTAAATACCGAAACCTACACGTCCACTCTACATATCCATGGCAAAGCGCTTAACTCGTAAATACAACTCTGTGCAGAAGCATAGAAAACATGAACCATCTACAGAAGGTGCATAAACCAATTACAGTAATATTTCATTTGTGGGTTGCACCAGGCTGCATTGTCTCAGCTATGAAGAAGGAAAAAGGTAGGCTAACCAAGGACACAACCACAGAAATTTGAGGTACCTCAAGGGCATGAGGCTAACAAGGGCACTGGCACAAAATTGTGTCCGTAATCGATTCTTTCCTTATTGAGCCCGTTGTCTAGTTCTTAGTTCTATCCGAAAAGACGAACGAGCAGCACTAGACATTTGATGCATTCCTAAAGTCGTTTCCAGCTTTCAGTTATATTCTCTCACCCAATGCTGACCCAAAAGTCATATAATTTCTGATGACCAAAGAAAAATACAGTTTTGACAAACCAACAAGTAATTTCTTGAAATGAGATAGCCTCTCCGACTTACCCGCTCGTGTCAGCAATCTCCCTGGAGATCTTCATCTTCTTGGTAGTCCCTCTATAGAGGTCTTCTAGACTGCAGGGCAACCTGTTCTGAACAGGAGGAGCTTTCCTGGGAGCTGCTTGTTGGAATAAGGAGATGAAGATATCGTCCCCAGGAGAAATACTGTAGGACCTTGACCCTCTAATTTGACCCCCGCTGCCGCCAGCCATCCCTCTCATGCCGCCGAGGGAGTTCACAAACTCAAAATACTCAGCAAGATCGTCCACGTTTTGGGGGTTGAACGACGTTGGCTCCTCTCCTGTCGAGAAGTGGGTAGCACCGCCAGGGGCACTGGCATTAGGTGGCGGCATTCGACCCTTTAGACCCTTTAAACCCTCCTCGCCATACTGATCATACACTGCTCTCTTCAAGGGATCACTGAGGACCTACAAGCAATTCAATTGAAACAACACTACCATTCATCACGAGCTCAGAACGGTCATTAACGTGCAAAAGCATCAAAAGCAACGACATCAATTGTCTAGATGCATGAATTATACCGTCAGATTTTCAATCTAGAACGAAATTCGCATAGAGAGAGACTTCAAATTCCAACTTCAATCAATCCAACGGAGAAGCATACAAGATTAACTTCAAATCAGTATCATCCAAAAACATCAGAGCTCCCGACTAATGCCGACACAAATAAAAGAGAATCTACCAATCAGATGGGGAAAAAGAACTTGCTGGAAACGAAAAAAGCCAAAAAAACAAGAACGGCGATATTGAAAGAATAACGGTTGTCACCTCATAAGCCTCGGAGATCTTTCTGTAGGCCTTCTTCAAGTGGTCGTCTTTGACGCTCCTATCCACCCCCAACATTTTGTAATAATCCATCCCCATCTTTCTAACCCACCAATCCCCTTGTCTTGAAGTTGAGGACTATACCAGGGGGTTCTTATATCCAAACAATCTGTGAAAGCTAGCTTGGCAAAAACGAAAAGAGAGAGAAAAATGAAAGAAAGAAAGTGCTAAAAGGTGATCCATTTTTGGGAAGTCCTTGAACAGACTAGCCTACACATGCTTAGGGAGGAAGTATGCTTACCAAGGAGAGAGTTGGCAGAAATAATTTGCCAAGTCGGGAACAAAGAAATGCAACAAGCTGGAGCAAGGGAAGTCGGTTAATATTTGCTGTGGGAATCTTGAAGTCATTAAGGAACGTCCAGCAGTAACATACAAAAAGACAACTTGCAAGTTGAAATTTCAAGTCTACAAATACACAAGCAGTCAACCTATAGTCTACATCAACTAGAAACTAAGGGTGAGTCTCGTGACATTTTTGTACCTGATAATAATTTTTGCTCAAAATATATTTTTCTATTTTTATTTCTTGAAAGAATTTCTGAGCAAAAAAATGACTTTGGTAATTGCACAAAATTTCTATTTATGGAATAAAAAAATGAAAATGGGTTTGGTACAACCATTAATTTTTTTTTTGTGATGTAATTTTTTTGTAATTTTCCAAGATTTTTCTAATTCTTTTGATTTTTCTTTTCTTTTCTTTTTTTCCTCCATTATGCTTCCTCCTCTAGCTAGTCGTGGGCCCTCGTCTCTGGCGAGTCACCGGTCATCGTCGAGGCCCAAGGACTGGCTAGAGGAGGAAGAAGAAGAAATGAAAAAAAAAAAAAAAATGACCTTATTTTAGAAAGAGAAATGATTGTATGACAATTTGCTATCAAATATAAAGATAACAGATAATAAACTAAATAATAAATAATTATAAATTAATATGGGATCTATTCCTTTAAAAATATATGACTCACAACCAACTGTTATTTTTACAATAGCCTAAAGATTGTTATGCTTGCAAAGCCTTTTTAGAAATTATTTTCCGGAATAAAGATGTAGGTTTTTTCTACTTTTTATTTCTATTCTAAACCTATTCTCGGCCACTAATCTGTTATGGGGAATAAAATTAGCTTATGTTACCAAACGGATTTATGTAGAATAGAAAAATAAAGAAATAAAATAGTAATCAAATAGGGCTTAAGTTTCGACCAAAAATAAAAGGGCCTAAGAGAGCTCCTCCGAAACTTTTGTACCACACTAGTCCTGGAATAGTATATCCTTTCCGCTTTCATTCGTCCCTTCCTCCATTCCCTCGCTCCTTTGCTATATTCCACGTACACAAATACACACTTGCACACACACTTATTGCAAAAATCCAACCGAAAGGAAAAGGTTGCAGCTTTTGAATTCAGTGTAAAACTGGTACTACTTTTGTAATGGTCATATTTGTTGTGGTGGAATTCAGGATTGTATCAGATGATAGAATTAAGAATCCATTCTCTTTAGTCTTTATGTCTATTGCGTTCGATCTCATGGCATCACATTCTATTCTTTAATATTTGAGAATCATCATTCATGTTAATATCACGCTTTAGGTCCGAGAATTCCATAGTCCTGAGGAAGCTTCCGTAACCCACCTCCCCAATTACCATCACCAAGGTGTCTCAGTCTTATTGGTGACCGTCAATGGTGCTCTGATTCCCCTGAATACTCACCGGTCGTCACATTCCTTAAACCATAAATGTTCAAGCGAAAAGAAGCAGTGCACGTAGCTTTCACTTCCACTGGTGATCAATTAGCGATCGGTGATCACTCGTCTTGGTGCATACCTCCACCCCTAGCAGCTAGATTCTTCACGACACTCTCCTTGATTGGATGGAATGGGATCGAAGAGCTATCCTTGTCCGAGAACAAAGCCACTGATTTTTACTTTTTTCTTTTACAAAACATTGCAGTAAAAGTCTCTTACCAAAAAAAAAAAAAAAAAAAAAAAACATTGCAGTAAAAGTCATTTCAGCTAATGTCCCACTAGTTCGCATGTTTCCTTACATGAATTTTTGTCCTAGCTTTAGCTGATAATCTCTTTGTAGGTCGATCATCAACTTCATTGCGATTTCTTGAAAACCCCTACCAGAAAATGCAGCAAGAAGAGCAAACCCTGAACTGTGGTACCGCTTAGGGCTGAATAAGGAATCCTTGTCTTGCTCTACTTCTCCTTCTACCATTTTTTCATATGGATATGATATCGACAGATTCCAAAAGGAGAAAAACTAGCAGATACGTTGTCACAAACATGTTCATTACTTCATAGGTCCTCTTTGCAATTTACTGCATTGACCTTTATGGACGCAAATCCAACATATTCATGGGAATGCAGTGCAATCGAAGATCAGGTTGTCCATCCACCTAATCAATTACTGGGTATAATACGTCAAACCCATGACACTTTATGAGTAGAAAACATGATTATATATAATGTTTTGATTAAGTGGATAGCTGACAAGTATAATACGCTCGAAGCATCTAAAACGCTCTTTGAATCTGTCTAAAACCTTGTCAACACTTAGGATATCCACCCTAATCCCTCCATACATGCCTTTCAAAAAGTGAACATTTTATATACTCATCTATAAGTAAACCCACATGGGCAGATTTAAATCATTATTAGAATTTTAGCAACATAGGTCTCTGGATTATTAACCCTATATGTTGTCATGGAAGATTGATGAGATCTCTAGTTGGTCTAAAAGAAACCAGATACGTTGAGTCATAGCTTTATTAGCAACTTCATATTTGGCATTTCGAACTATATAGAGGAATTCATGAGCGACATCTAGTACCAAAGCACATTTGTCGATTATTTTTATTTAGGAGTTATATTGGTATTAAAAAGATCCACCTAATAACTACTTCAGTAACTACAGAAGGCAGGACCTCCAAATGGACGCGACTAAATCATGCTCAAGTTAATCACAAAATGAAAAAGAAAAATAAAAAATGGGCATGTAAATCAGGAGTTGTTGGGCTTGGGTTGGACTGAACTTAAAATAAGATTATGGACCTAGAAATGTTAAGCCCTAAGCTAGTGAACATTCTATTTTTTCACTAAAACTGAAGGCTTCTGTTAGCAATTACCACACCTTAATAACTGCTAAGCATATTTATATAATAAAGAAAAGCCCGTTAGAAAAAAGAAAAGAAAAAACATAATCTAGGACAAATGCAAGAGGCATTAACAATTTCCGATGTTTTTCTTTTTTGTTGAAAGAAGATCTGAATTGACTCTAGACAAATAGTGCTACTCGCACAAAACATCTTATAGCACTTGCGGATTAACACAAAGAAAAATAGAATAATTGTCAAAAAATTTCGAAAGTTATTGTACAACAATTAAATCAAAGGTTAATACCCTGAAAAATCCTAAACTGATACATATGTGACAAATTTACCCTAAACTATTTTTTTTACCACTAAAAACTTAATAGGAGACCTCCGCCCCAACCCCAAGTGCAATGAGCAAGTCCTCCACAAGACCCTGTAGACCTCCGTCCTCCATGGAAGCAATAGTGACCAGATCAGATCCCTGATTCCGCCCTTCGACATCGTGGTGGCCACCAACGTGGTGTACATCGAAGAGTTGGTGGGGCATCCGGTGGAGGCGATGGTGGCGTTGGTGAAGAGCGATGGCTTGGTGCTACTAGGGTTCTGGGAGCTGTGTGAGGAGGTGTTCATGAAGGAGAAGGTGAGGCACAAGGATTTGCATCATGAGTTCACGCACGAGGAGGCTGATGTTTTCGTCACACCTTAAATTAGCCATGCTATCACGTGCTGGTCACATAAGTGAAAATCACTTCAGAGCCAAATTACATATATGCCCTGTGAATATTGGTGTACTATTGGCCGTCAATAGGTGTATTGAAGGCTAGCCATCATGATGCAAGTCTTGAAGTACTTTTGGTGGTAAACTTCGAAAGTAAGGCTTTCGAAAACATTACAAAAAGGAACCAAATAGCGTGCGAAAGGAAGGTAGTTGATGATCAAAGATCCAGCTAAGAAAGTTATCATTAGTGGATAAATGCACGATCGAGGTAGTTACATAATGGATTGGTTGAAGAATAGGGAACGTGCCAAGAGCTAGAGGCAACAATTCAAATTAATAACCACTCAACTGTTATAAGGCATCCCTATAAATACCTTGAGTCTTGCAGCAAGAAAGACCCCCCGAACAACACACCAAAAGTCTTTTATCTTATTCTCTAGTTATCTTAACTTAGTCTAGTTTAGCTGTAGCTTTAGATTCTCGTCATTGCTCCAATTTTGGCGAGCATCAATATCTCAAGTAGCGTTGTTGATTAAATTACAGTGCCATCCTATCATCCAGCGTCGTCTATTAGGTTTCGACGTTTTGTCCTCATATCAATTTAGGAGCAATGCCTTCCCAATGTTGTTCTCACCATCCAATGTCGTTAATTAGGTTTCGACGTTATGTTCTCATACCCATTTAGGAGTATTGCCTTCTGGGTGTTGTTCTTACTGTCAAGCATCGTCGACTAGGTTATGACATCGTGTTCTCATATCCACCTAGGAGCAGTGGATTCCCGATGTTGTTCCCACCATCCATCGTCGTCAATTAAGTTCTGGCATTGTGTCATGCCCATTTAAAGGCAGTGCCTTCCCGATGTTGTTTCCACCATTCAGCGTCGTCGATTAGGTTATGGCGTTGTGTCCTCATACCCACCTAGGGGCAGTGCTCTCCCAATATTTTTTCCATCGTTCAGCATCATTGATTAGATTCTAACTTTATGTTCACTAATCTACCTAGTCATAATTGACTCCCAATAGCATGTTGGAGTTGAGCCATTGATTAATTCTGGTGAAGTCTAAATTCGATATTGTTGATTCTAGATTCATATTGAATGATTTCATTGGAATCAAAATATATGTATATGTGTCATTGTATATGACCTTCTCTGTCCAAAACTAGCCCAAAACCTAACTCTTTTCAAATAAAAACCAAAGATAATAGTTAGTAAAGATATTTCACTGTGAGATCCAAAACTGGCGAAACACGTCCCGAGGAAGAAGAAGACAAGGACAAGGAGGACTAGTTGTCAGTTCTTTTTGTTCTTTCGGAGATTCCGATAGTTTTGTACTTCGCTTGTTGTCACGATTTTCCGATGGTAAAAATATTGCAATGGGTTGTATTCGTTCATTAACGGATAAAAAAATTAGACTTTCCTCTGATAAATCTTGTTCCCATGAATTTTTGGATTGCCGATTCTGTTAGTTCTTCTTGGGGACTTGTCTGGTGGTTCCGTCTGATTGCTGGATCGTCGAAGTTGAAATGTTGGGTGCGTTAGTCGATTCAGATGAGTCGATGGCTTCCTTCCCTTGGCGACCATCAGTCTTACTTGGAAAGAAAGGCATGTTTTGTTTCAAAAAACAAAGACCGACTTATGTTTGAATGTATAACATTTGACGTGGTTACTCCGTTCACCGTCCGCAATACTTTGCCAGTGGATCATCCGAAGCTGAGCTCTTTAATAATTTTCTTTCGGGGTTGGGTGAAACCAATGATTCTAGATATTGACCTTGCATCATGTGATTTTGGGATAAATGCAGTGATTCTCCCTGAGATGTTCTCTCTTCAACTGTAGTAACCTCATCATCTTTCCCTGATGTTTTTTCATCTTTTGCCGATCTTGTAGAATGTTAAAGTCTTCCGGTTCGAACAATCCGTGCTCTAGTTGAAAAATATCTCTAGGAGTTCAGTGAGTGCAGAGTGTAGATTGGCAAGTGACGTAAATCCCTTTATATTGTGCAACGCCCATTATGCTTGATTCTTGAAGACACGTCCTCCGATCTCATAATAGGTGCTCCATAGCCCTTTTTTTATTAGTTAATTCTTTTAATGAGATATAACGACATAGAGTAAGCTAGATTGTATAAGAGTAGCTAGTACATGCTTACCAATTTTGCTGACCGCACATGCAAGTCTGGAACGACTTTAGCGTTCAAATCATCCTGTACTTCAGAGAAATTGATGGATCCTATACATAAGCTATCTTATGTTTTCCCTGATTAGAGTCTATGAGCGAATAAAACATATCCTAATCAGCAGTTTGGTTAGTCGACTCTCGATTGCTTGTGTTTGCTTTAGTGGTGAATGGTTATCATAGGATTGATTGTGGGAAGGCAGTGAAAAATGTTGTGCCTAGTTGAATTATTCATATTTCGCTAGGAAGGCCTCCTTTAAAATTTTCTTGTCAAGTTATGAAAAGTGAAAAGGCAGATAGAATATCATGTGGTGATGGTGCTCATGCTACCAATTTGCTTTGATTAAATTTCGATTCTTATAGACCGTACTGGCGACAACCAAAGCAAGCATCCGTGCGATGCCTTAGTATTGATGGAGGTAGTACCAAGATAGAGATGCACGGATGAACCTATGAGGCACTCCACCTTAGTGTCTAAATCAATGTCAATTGTTGATGAAAGTCCTGACATCATGAATGTCATGTTAAATTTTACTTATGAAATGACAGAGTAATCATGTTCTGGAGAAACCATTTATTAGAGAATTATCTTGGCTAGGCTACCGAGCAAAAGATCCGGTTGCAAATTAGAAAATTTCTGCCTCTTTACTTTCCTTCGGCCAATTCATTATGTATACCAAGTAAATCATGCGATAAAATGGACAATTGTTCCCGAGGCTACCATGGTATGAAGTTAAAGTACTTGTCAGAGTGGCTTCCTTGAAGGTTTAATGGCAGTGTTGATACCATCTTTTTTTCACAAAATGGGAATTGTTGAAGATGATAACAACTCGTCTTGTGAGTAATGAGCAGAAATAGTACTTAAATGTCTTATTATCTACGGTGAGCCAGTGATATCATCCTAGTACCAGAACATTTTCACCTTTTCCTAAATGTACTTTTTCATTCTTTCTCATAAAACTAAACTCTACTTCGAGTAACACTGGTCACTCTCATAGGGGAAGATGAACATTGAAAGGGCTGAAAGAGTGGTGACGGGATGTCAATGTTGATTTTTTGAACAAAAGTAAACGAAAATGCTCTTACAAGGATTTGCTCCCGATTCAGGCCCAAAAGTAAAAGTTAGATGGGAACGAAAAGAATTTTGACCCTAGAAAAAGTGAAGGCTTGGACGTTCAGCTTGGGGTTGGGCTGGTAGTTGGTCCATTGCCACTCTCTCTAGTGCTGCATTACCTCGATTCCCCCACTAAAATGTTGAGGCCATTGTCCAAGACATAATGAGCATGATGATTTTGATTTTGAAAGCTCTGCCTATCATACGACAGGTGACCATTTTGGAAAAGGACACTTATGTCCGATAAACATTGGAATGGACTATGATTGCTTTCCTGTAACTCAGTTACATGACTGTCCGTGTGTTGTTGTAAACTACCATCCCGCTGAAGTCATTACTACAGCTTTTCTATTGCTAAGTGAGATTAAATCATCCTGTTGCTCTGAGAGAATGTCCAGAAAGAGTAGTGTTAAACTAGTCAAATCAGAAGTAATGAAAATCAGTCTTATGGGATTTCAGTATAAAGTACTTTAGTAGATTTGCATGAGCTAGTGCCGATGACTTCCTTACTAAAGTTGCCCTGCAGCTTAATCTCATGCAGGACAATTTGGGGACCGATGCGCAGATGATATCGTTTGACGGTAGTGGGTTGTTATTTCTCAGAGAAGCTTGCATCCGGACGTTGCCCAGAAGAAGTTCCTTAAAAAGGCTAATGTATTGAATTTTTGGCATAATAACTTGAGTTATCGAGTAGCCTAGCCTATGCTCATGTGCTGCTCTATCCCTTTGTTAACAACTACTCTATTTCTTTGTTAAATGGAAACAGAAAGATCGAGCCCTGAGATAGCCTACTCAAGCATATTATCTATCGGCCGTTAAGATGGGTCAGGGTCCATTCAATTTAATCAATTATCATGCCTATCAATTTTGTCACCTCAGTCTTATCCTGTTCCAGTGTGAGTCTTTGCCGAAGTAATTTTCCTTTCCCCTTTACGCACAAGAAAGAGAATGGTGAACTCATCCAATCATGTCACATTCATCAAATTGTTAAGAGCTTTTGTGCGTCGCATACATCATATATGATGCTTTTCTACATCTATAAATAGTTCTTCGAATTTTTGGCTATTCACATACACTGGACTGAAAAATTATACCTAGGCCAACCATGCCAGAAGGCCAAGATCATTTGCTACCCGTCCAAAAAGAACCAAAAACCCGGAGCCAGAAGGCCTTGAGAAAAACCCTGAAAGGCACAGCAACTCTCTCCAATCTCCTTCCCACGGGCACGACCTTCGTCTTTTCGCTTCTCTCTCCTGTTTTCACTAACAAAGGCCAATGCACCAGCTTTCTCACCCACATCCTCACCATATGCCTTCTTGCAGTCTGTGCGACTGCATGTTCCCTTTTATGCTTCACTGACAGTGTCCGGGACGCGAAAGGCAAGGTCCGGTATGGATTCGCCACAACTGAGGGGCTGTGGGTGATTGCTGCGTCACTGAAGCTCTCACAAGCTGATGCAGATAAATATAAGTTGAAGGCGATCGACTATTGGCACGCATTCATGTCGGCGCTGGTCTTTGTGGTCGTCGCGTTTTTTGATCAGAATGTGATCAAGTGCTTCTTCCCAGTGGAGTCGGAGCTGGCCAAGGGGCTCCTGGAGGTGGTGCCTTTGGCAGTCGGAGGTGTTTGTTCCATCTTCTTTCTGCTGTGTCCAACTACACGCCATGGAATTGGCTTTCCTCTTTCACGTGAGAAGTAGAAGCAGCAACAATAAGTGCCTGATGCCTCACATCGTGTGCATGTATCGTTACCTTACTCTGTGCTTCATTTGTGATCTATGTGTATCTGTATCTCGAAATGCGCGTGTAGCGCTTCATATAATTTGATGCCCCTCTTTATACGAACAATGCAATGCAGCAGCGGGAAAATGAAGTTGGAGGGTGTACTTAGCAACAACTGAGTCACGAAATCTAATCTTCATTGATTCTCCGTTTGGTAATTTTACGGTGACAGAAATAATCGTACGGGTTGAAATTTGGCTGCGTAGAAATAGTGTGTCCTGGTCGTCCTTGCAATCTCGCTTATATGTCCAGTCACATTTTGATAGATTAAGCATAACAGAAGCTTGATCTGCAACTTGACCATACTTGCAGTGTAAACTCGTCCATTGCCAATTCCATCACTTACGCTTAACCAAACTTCTCAAACTTGGACTGAGGTTGGAATTACTGCAAAGGCAGTGAGCAAGCAATGAAGCCTGCCGCTGTTCGCTCATCGAATAAGAAAAGCGAGCGAGGCAAAGAAGCTTTCGCTTTTCTTGCAATTCTCGTCGTTGCCAACAAACATCAAGGGGGATTGAAGGATCTCGCAGCTACCTATCTTCTTTGTCCAGCTAAGTTCAGGACAGTCCCTTCAATCGGCAACCAAAATCCACACATAACATATTCATATCCGGTTACCATTTCCCACGGTCCCTCTTCATTCCATAAACTTTGACTCAGACCAGCACATCTCTTTTTGCTAAATGCAAGGACTAATACGGTTCCAAGGAACATGTAAAGCCTCACTATCAGCAGATTGTGCCGGTATCAGCAATTTAAGTAAAACATAAATTTCTAATACATTGTTACATACATACGGGTAACAACATCAATCGACCGGACAGTAATCTGCTTGAATCTGCAGATACCGCCTCTAAAACACAACCAAGACTATTATTTTTAATGTTTAAAGAACCTGTAACTCTCAATTAAGATTGTAATTTAAGTATAACAATAAACTAAACCCCAAATTAATGCCAGAAAGAACATCCCATATAATTTCGTTGACCTTGCAAAACCAAGCAACTTGACCTAATATTCACATTAGCTCGTTTGGACTCCCATCAACTACATCTTCTCAAGCACCCAAAAGTTTCTTGATTCCAGCCTTCTGCTCCGATGTCAGCCTCGTTGGAAACTTGATGTTGAACTTCATCCTCAAGTTACCCTTCTTTGTTGGGTCCTTCTGGTGAGGCATCCCCTCCCTCGGAACTACCTCTTCATAGTTTGGATGGATCACATTGCTGATAGGGATGGTCAAAGTCCTGCCATCTAACGTTGTGAGATGGACCGTGAGACCTGTTAAGGCCTCCGCCAGGGATATGGTTTTTGTGACGATCAAGTCGTTTCCATCGCGGGTGAACACACTGTGAGGCTTCTCATCAATTATGAAGACAAGATCGGCTGGTATGACGTTTGGCTGCTCATTGCCTTTCTCAGGGAAGGTAATTTTGGTTCCCTTTTTCCAACCCGGCTTTATATCAATGGTTAAGATCTCCTCTACCTGCATAGTTCTTCTGCATCAATCCATAACATGCAGAAGTCAGAAGGATAGATCATGGCCAAAAAAAAAAAGGCAGCAAGGTAATGTAAATCACCCAAAATCAAAGTGATTGCCTAAGTTCAAGAGTGTGAAGGCCATATCCCTAAAAAATCATCATACAAGGAGCTCATAAACCTCACAAAATTCCAATATCACATGGTTCACATTTAAAAACCTAAGAGGGTGCAGGAGTAGTTATGCAATGACCCTATTCAGAGCTGAACATGCAACATCTAATCTCAGGATATCCATAGACTCAAATGCGATGCTCTTTCATAAGCATAGATCAAAAGTTGATATGTTGCCAGCTTTCAGAATTCGTTGGCCCAGTTAATCAAACATGGAGAGAATTCAGCTGAGGAAAAAAGACAGCAATAGTTTCTTTCAAACATTCCTGACAAATCCTCATGCATCTGCATGCACAAAAGATTGTCTATCATGAATATGCCAGTAAACCAAACAACCATCAGTAATTCCTCCCGCACAAACTCTGCCTTATTCAGGGTATGCAATTATATTGACACTAACTGATGCTTTTCCGCGAATAACACGCCAAATTTGCATCATATAATTGCAGAAAATGCAGACATTCCTGCAAAGAGTTGAGAGTGGCAATACGAGAACATGGCACTCAGCAATTGCTGTATATATTCCTAAAGACAGGATGTCTTTCGCTGCACACCCATTTAACTATTCTCAACTTTATGGCATCATATTGGCAGCAAGTTCAATACTAATCCATAAAAGAAAGTTCATTGGACAACAAGAGATTGCGGCTCCATGCTAGAATGATGACCAATAATCATCGAAACCCACACGTCCACACTGCATATCCATGGCAAAGCAACTGTAGGAAATTTATTTACCGGTATTTTGCCTTGTAAATACAACTCTGTACAGTGGCATAGACAACACGGACTATCTACAGAAGGTGCATAAACCAATTACAGTGATATTTCAAATTATATTAATATTACAGCTTTTAGCCAAAAATTTCTTCATGATGTCATTGAAGACAAAGTCCTCCAACTCAAGGATTTACCCTGCCAAGGTTCCTAGTCACCCAATATGTAAGATAGTATTTAACAGAAACTGTTAGATGAACCCAAGCAATCATTCGTGGGTTACACCAAGCTGCATTGTCTCAGTTGTGAAGAAGGAAAAAAGTAGGCTAACCAACAAAATGATCAGCCCTGGATACAACCACGTAAATTTAGGTACCCCGAGTGCATGAGGCTAACATGGACAACGTCACGAAATCGTCTCCGATATCAAATTTCCTTATTAAGCCCGTTGTCTTGTTCTTAGTTCCATTTAAAAAGACAAATGAGTAGCACTAGATAATTAATGCATTCCTAAAATAGTTTCCAGCTTTCAGTCAAATTCTCTCCGCCGATACTGACCCAAAACTCGTGGATTTCTCGTGAACAAAGAAATATACATTTTTGACAAACTAACAAGTAATTTCTTTAAATGAGATAGCCTCTCAGACTTACCCACTCATGTCAGCAATCTCCCTGGAGATCTTCATCTTCTTGGTAGTCCCTTTATAGAGATCCTCTAGACTACAGGGCAACCTGTTCTCAATAGGAGGAGCTTTCCTGGGAGCTACTTGGTGCATTGACCCTCCTCCTTCTCCAAAGGAGCCAAAGAAATCATCCCCAAAAATACTACTTGAGAACCTCGACCCTCTCATTCCACCACCGCTGCCACCACCCATCCCTCCCATGCCGCTACCCATCCCTCCCATGCTGCCAAAGGGGCCTGAGTACCCAAAAAACTCAGCGAAGATGTCGTCCGCATTCCGGGGGTTGAACCGGAACGACGTAGGCCCCTCTCCTGTCGAGAAGTAGGTAGCGCCGCCAGGGCCACCCGCATCAGGCGGCGGCACTTGACCCTTCAGACCCTCCTCGCCATACTGATCATACACTGCTCTCTTCTGTGGGTCACTGAGGACCTACAAGCAATTCAATTGAAACAACACCATCATTCATCACAAGCTCAGAAGTGTCATTGATTTGCAAAACCATCAAAACAACAACATCAATCATCTGGGTGCACGATCATACTGTCAAGACTTTCAATCTAGAACGAAATTCGCATAGAGAGACTTCAAATTTCCAACTTCAATCAATGCCGACAGAGAAAAGCAAACAAGATTAACTTCGAATCAGTCTCACGACTGAGACCGACCCAAACAAAAAAGAATCCACCAATCGAATTGGGGGGGTAAAAAGAGAACTTGCCGATCACCTCATAAGCCTCGGAGATCTGCTTGAACTTGGCCTCAGCTTCCTTCTTGTTGTTGGGGTTCTTGTCGGGATGCCACTTCATGGCCAGCTTCCTGTAGGCCTTCTTCAAGTCGTCGTCTTTGGCGCCCCTCTCCACCCCCAACATCTTGTAGTAATCCACCCCCATCTCTCCAAACCCAACCCACCAATCCCCCCTCGCCCTAGAAGTTAGCTCTTATGTCCAAAACAATCTGTGAAATCTGAACTGCTCCTGTTATGCCGCTGGTGGTCGTGGTCGTGGTCGCGGTGATTTTGTGCGGCGCCTGTTGCGGTGGAGCTCAGGACTTATGTCGGGTGATGAATTGAGAATCCAGCGGAAGCTTCCAGAACCCCCACGCCTCCCCAATAGTCTATATCGTCGCCCCCGGTCTCTCAATCTCTATTGGCGACCCTCCAATGGTGCTCTGATTTCCCTTCCTTTTACGACCTTCCCATTACCATATTTCTCGTCCATCACTACTCACAATTCATATCCTGATTTTGGCATCACCTGAATTTTAAATAAAGATAAGGTATCATTAGACATCAACGACGAGAAAAATATACCATAACAATTGGCGGCGCATAATATGTGGACACCGACACATTAAAATGAAAAATAGATTCGCGAAGCCCACCGTCATTTACATATTTAATGAACATGTAGAGAATAATTCTCGTCAATAAATGAACACTCTCCTCGAATGTAAAATGAAGAGAGGATATTACTAAGCACGAGACAAATATATACATGGTGAGTATCAACACGTTAAAATAAGAAACGCATATATATTAATTTCAGCTTGATAGTTCACGTCCATTGATAAACACTCCTCAATCGTTCACTGGACTTTAGCATTCCTCTGCCCACAAATATTCAAGCCAGAAGGATCGGTACATGTGGCTGTCGCTCCCGATGACAATCAATCATTGGTGCATACCCCCAGCGCCAGCGGCTAGATTTTTCACGACCCCTCTCCTCCCCCTTGGTCGGATGGGATGGGGTCGAAGAGCTATCCATTTCCGAGAAGAAAGCCACTGATTTTTGCCTTTTTTCTTGTACAAAACAGTGCAATAGAAGCTGCGTCAGTTAAGATCCGACCAGTTCGCATGTTTCTACGTACGAATCTTTGTCTTAGCTTTTAGTAGATAATCTCTTTGTAGGCCGATCAGTCTTTAGGTTGCGATTTCTTGTAAACACTTAAAGCAAAAACGTAGCAAGAAGAGCAAATCCCGAATTGTTGCATCGCTCTAAATAAGGAAAAATTGTTTGAAAAAAAGTCATGAATTATATTTTTATCAATTCAGTTATAAATATTTTAATATATTAATTAAAATTCTACATACTTTCATTTTTGTTAAACGCATTAAACTATAATCGAAATCGCTAATATAAACGTCAGCCGTCTCATATGACACTTTCAATGTCAATGTCCACAATTTTAATGATATTTTTTATTTTTTTAAAAAATATATATTTTTCTTTTTTTCTTTCTTTTCTTTCTTTAATTTTTCATCTCTTTTTTTCTTTTTCACTTTTTCCCTCTGCCAGCCTTTAACAAGGGCAACCCTTCGCCAAATTAAAGGAACGCAAGGGTTGCCCACATCCCCCAATAAGGAATGCCCTCACCTGAGGTTAGTGGAGGTGACGCTTGGTGATGGCTAGCGGAAGGAAAAAGGAATAAAGACATAAGTAAAAAAGGAAAAACAATAATTGAAAAAAGTATCAAAAATTATTAAAATTTATCAACATCAACGTTAGTCGTGTCGAGTAGAATAATTAGCATCTATGTCAGCAATTTTTAGTCAAAATTAATGGCATTGACTCAATTAATAAAATATGAATATATTTAAGATTCGAGTTGATACAATTAAAAGATTTATAATTGAATTAGTAAAAGTATAATATATTTAAGATATTTTAAATAATTTTTTCTTTAAATGAAGAATCGTTGTCCTTGATTTACTTCTCCCTCGACTAGTTGTTCATAGGATGTTGTTGGCAGATTCCAAAAGGAGAAAAGCTAGCACAGAGATTGTCACGAACATGTTCGCATGTTCATAGGTCCTTAGTGCAATTTACTACACTATATATATATGACACACATACACATATATATGCACACAAATCCAACGTATTGGTGGGAATGAAGTTTTTTGGTGCTCTCGAAAGATCACGTCGCTGTCGCTGTCCAGTTAATCAATTGCTAAGTATAAAATAATGAGCCTATAACACTTTTTTGGTGAAAGACACCAAAATGCATAATGTTCTTTGCTGTCATTGATTAGTTAAATCGATGACAAGTATCTCTGCTCAAAGCGTTTAATTACCTCCACGAATCCGTCCCAGTCCTTGTGAACACTTGGGATATCCACGCTTATCCCTTCAACTATGCATAGCATATAGCTCGGACATTAGATATATAAACGGTATCTGTTTTTTTTTTTTTTTCCTACTCTCGAGTTTTTAATGAATCCTGATTGTTTTTTTCATTTTTATGATGATCATTTTTCTGTAAAGACAAATATCACTCTATGGTCTAGTCTAGCTCATCCAGACATACCTTTTTTGTGGTCAGCCTAGACATGCCTTTGAATAGAGGTGAACACACTGAACCACCCAAACTAAGAATTGCCCAAACCAGACCGAATCGGACTGGACCGACTAAACCAACCCTTTTTTTTAAATAAATTTTTTAATTTCTTAAAAATAGTAACAATTCTTGTGTTTTTCTTAATTTTTTAAATTTTTTTGCTAAGTAATTGATTCCATGGGACGGTTCAATTCCGAATCCCAAAAATTGAGAATCGGTTCTTGGTTCCTAAGTGGAGCTGGATCAGACCGGGAACCGATCATCCCTACCTTTGAAGAAGCGAACATTTTATACACTCTTCTATAGGTAGACCCCACATAAGCAAAGTTAAATCAAAATTAGCACTTTTTAGCAACATTTGTCCCTGGACATGGAAGATTGACTAGATCTTTAGTCGGTCTAAAAGAATCTCCATTCGTTCAGTCTTAGGTTCATTAGCAGCTCCATTAATGGCAATTTAGACTATAGCAAGGAGGACTTAACGTGCGACAACTCGGATCAAAATACATAGATCAAGCCTATTCTTAGTGATTATTTTTGGAGGACCACACTACTGTCTCTCTTCCCTTTTCTAATTTTCATGAGGATGATAGATTGAGTGAGATAAAAATAAAGATTGCTAAATAAAATGAGTAGAAGGTGTCTGTTCTAACGGTTCCGCCTCCAGACCAATGGGGAATCAAAATTGCATAAAGGGAAACAAGAATAAAAGTTAAAAAAGAAATTGGATGTTAATGATGAGTTGCGAGTAACGGACGTAGTTGTCGTGCAGACAAAAATCTGTTATCGAAGTGAATGCCTCGACTCCTTTTTTTCGTATGAGTCATATTAGTATTAAAAAAGATCCACTTTTTTCTTTTTCTTGGCGCCACCTCGTTGCGACTAAACCAAGTTAATCACAAAAAGAAAATGGCACGCAAGTTAAGACAGCAGTTGGGCCTGGGTTGGACTGAACTTCTAATAAGATTATGGACCCGGAAATGTTTTGGGCTAAGCCCTAAGCACTTGTGAACATTCTATTTTTGGAATAACAGATACGATTCCTGAACTCCGGCCTAATATACAACGTCATTCCTAAATTTTAATTTGTTTGGTATGCCATTGAATTTTAGCTTAATGTGCAATGCATTCCTAGAACTTTTAATTTATTCAATGTGATTTTCTAACTTTTGGTACATGACCCTAGACTCTATAAAAATGCTCACTATTATCATTTTATTAATTCAAGTTCAGAGATAATATTGGATATTTTCATATAATATAGGAACTAGATTGCATATGTACCAAAATTTCAATGACTACATTGAACAAATTAAAAATTTAAGGATGACATTGCACGTTAGGCTAAAATTTAGAGATCACGTTGACCAAATAAAAAATTCCTAACTATATTGCACATTTGGTCAAAATTCATGAATCATTTATGTAATTATTACTTTTATTTTATTCTAAAAACTGAACACTTTTGTTAGCAATTACCACACCTTAATGACTGTTAAGCAAATTTAAAAAAGGAAAAAAAAAAAGCCTATTAAAAAAAACAAAATCTAGGACAAACGAAAGAGGCATTGACAATTTCTAATGCTTTTTTAGATCTGAATTGGGTATAGACCAATAGCGTAACAGACAAAATGTATCTTATAGCGATTGCCAATCGACACGAAGAAAACTTAAGTAGCTACGATTAATTTGTCATGGGTATGGAAATTCTATGAATAAATGTTGTGCATTCTGGTGTATCACCACTCGTTCACTGTGATCCCAATAGCATGTTATGCTACATTAGAAGAACCAAAATGACGCAGTGGAAATGAAAAATGCACAAGTCGCAACCCATAAACACGCGTGCCCGAAGCACACAGATAAATATCCCGAATTTCCATACTTCTGAAATGAGTTTAACTGAGTGCTCCAGCAAAAAATACGTTACAAATACTGTTGCCACCTTAACCCTAGGAATTACTAAACAAGAAAGTAGTAGGGCAAGGAAATAAAGAGACAATAACGAAACCTTAGATAAAGCTAAAGAACAACTAGATCCCCCGGGATCTTCCAATCAACGATACACCCTTAACAAATTTGAAAACTTAGAATAATGATGACAATGTATTCAAATTTCCTGTACTATATAAATATCCTAAACTTAACTTAGTTAAAGAAGAAAATAACAAGTTTCCAGTATCTTAATTCTATCAAATATACAAATATCTGAGTATAACTCGTTTATTAACATTTACTTGCAACTTGTCATATAAATTTGACGAGCCGCTCGAGTCAAACTGAGGAGAGAGCTTTCATATCCCTTCCTGTGAAGACGAGACATGAAAGTCATCTCCGATGTGCTGCGGAAACCTGCCCCCACACAGGCAAGCTGAGAAAGAGAAGAGCATCTAAGGACGACACCTAAACTAAATCCATCTTCATCTTTTCCTCTTCTGAATGGTCTGAACTTGTGCAAGATCCAAACAAACATCAAGTAGCTAATAAATTATTGTTATTATTAAATTTTGCTAGGCACTATGGTCTTATTTATTGTGTGTCCCACGATTCTCCTAAGGGTCTGACCAAACTGCTGCTCGCCACACAACCTTTTCTAGATTTTTGTTTTTTGGTGCGAGAGAGAGACAAAAAGTAGAAAGAAAGGGTTATTGGCATTTTCTTCCTCCTTAAAATATCAGTCTATTTCGTGCCCTAACTAGACAATGCCTTGATTTGGTACCATGTGAAGATGCTGGCAGCAATGGTAGATACCTTAGTAAGTCAAGGTCTTGAGTTGAGAGAGCTTGGCACGATCAGGCTGAAGACGCATGCCAGTCACATCCTCCGACCGCTGTGCCCGTAGTGATGATGGAGCTAGAGCTAATGTATCTAGCAAAACTCCGCAATAGGGTCGATTCATTTTGAATATTAAACTGAAATCTAAACAGAGTCTTAGCTCGTGAATTGATGTAATTTTGTGAAGTTCTTTGAACTTTCAAGACTATAGGTTGTTTGGCACTTCAAATTCTCTTAGCAATTCTCCTATTTGGCTCTACACTGGAGTATAAATTTGGAAAAGTAAGGGTTTATTGTCTATTCAAGGTTTCTCACTTTCGGAGGATGACATTCCTTAAGCAGATGCCGTATAAGCCTCGGCTCATAAAAAATTTCGGTCCTGCTAAACAGAAAAGATGGGATGGTGCAAGTGCAACTAGCGCGTCTACTATAAAATGCTCTAATTTAAGGCTATGGAAGCTCATCGCCCAACATTACTCAGACGATTCTTGTCACCATAATCCCAAAATTAATTAAAACTTAATAGGTGTAGGAAGGACAGAAAAGTAGAGGATGCTAAACGAACGAGCCAATCTTTCCATATGGAGATATGCCGGATCTACTTGAAAACACTCTTCAGAAAACAATGTGGCATAATCTCATGAGTGAATCAAACGATGTTGTCCACTTTTTTTAGATCACACATCTTAAGAAATCAATTCACGTACGGGTCGGGTCACAGTATTTTTTTTATGTATTTCAGCAAATATCCAATATCCTAAAAATATTCTATTCTTTTAGGAGAAGTTATTATTTACACTTAATTTAGTACATTAAGCATGTCATATATCAACACATATCATATTTATCTATAAAAAAAAAAAAAAAAAAAGATTCTCACATATTTCATATATCACAGATAAAGTAAATACTGTAGATAGTTTGTTTGTAAAACAAAAAGAGGGGCATCTTGTCCCGCGTAAAAGAGATGAGTGCGTTCAATATATAAGTGTAGAAGTCTTCCAGCCTAATAATTGAACATTATGGGTTAAGTGGGCGGGACCCTATAATAAAAGTGAACGACTCTTGTTCAATATTTTCTTACTTTTAATTTTCAGCCTTCATTCTCCAATTATTTTTCTTTTGAGAATTCTTGAAGAAATACTACAATTAATATTTAGCATTCTTATTTTGAGATTTTGTTGATCATTGATGATTTTTTCCAGTACCAATAGCAATATTGTGAAGTAAACAATTCCTTAAAGATAGTGTATTCATGTTTCAAAGTCCGATTCACTTCTTCCTATTTTTTTTTATCAGCTACCACATCAACTTTATATTAATTTCTTTTAAATAAGAGGAGTGATAAGATGGACATTCTTCCAATAATATATAGTTATGTTTTGCCAGTTTTGGTTCTCGCAAAAATCTTTCACCAAACTTTGCATTTTGGTTTTATTATAAGAGACTCAAGTTTTGTATTGAGTTTGGACAGAGTACGTCAAATGCAAGGAAATTTTATTATCAACTTGTATATACAACCTTGACAACTGATACTTAGATGGCTCAAAGACTAACTATTTTTTACCACAAATTACAACATCGTCTAATTAATGATGCAATCTAGACACAAGTAGCTAGATAGTCTATGCTGAAATTTAATATATGACATAGCTTGTTTTAAGCGTAAAGCTGTAATCTAATCAACAGCAGTAATCCTAGATAGGAAAATAACGTCGGAATTTAATCAACAACACTGAGCTTGTGAAACAACACCAAAATATAATCAACAATGTTGGACCAGATAGAGATGCATGTCGGAATTTAATCAACGACAAAAATCTTGAAAACTATAACTAAAATGTGAAAAAGTAAAGATAGTTGTTGTATTGTTCAGGAGGGGCCTCCTCATTGGATAGGTTGTGGTATTCATAGGGCGGACTAGTACTTAGTTGGTTACCTCTTCCTCGGGCACTACTCTTAACATTCTCCATGTTTTCCATTTCTTCTTAGCACTCTTATCCATAGGTAACTGCTTCCTAACATATCAACGATGCTCACGTGGCTTGCTCATTAAGTAAATAATGGCTCCCTATTTTTATGTGTATTTCACGTAGCGGTTATTCTTGCTTGAGCTTCGATACTAATTTCACTTAAACTTCAAATTTGATGCATTATTCCCATAGCTTGACACATGGCAATTAACTCCTTAGCCATCGACTTTGGAATTCGCTTCTAGAATTCTGTTAATAATCAGCTCAAGTAACCTTCATGAACCACGTTTGTCTTTAATTTTTATGAACAAAACGGGGCATTTTGCTCTTATTATTCCTTCAGGGCTAACACATGATGTCAGGAGTAATTTTAGGTGTCAATAAGTTTAATAGAGCTCAACCTCCCAATAATAAATGACTTGCACCTTAAACACCTTTTCAATTTTCTTTTTCCTTTTTTCCACATACATAGGAGTTTCCCTGAAGTTGAAATTTTTACTGCGCAGCACGGAAACAAGATCTGCCCTTTTAAGAGTAGAAACTTTTAATTAGGTGGCTGCTAGAGAGCTGTGTTCGTTCTATAGATTTGTCTAGGGCCAAAGGGTGGGGGGACCCCAGCACTGAAAAAGACTCATAGATTCTCTTACTCACGATCTCATCAAAGAAGCAATTATTGCTATCTTTCGGGAGGACCCATCTGAAATAAAACATACAGTATATGATGCACGCCATTATCTTCTTCCATTGTAGGACCATCGCCAAGGACAACCGCCCTTGTCCTTTCTTGTTGGTACCAACAAATGCGTCACGAATCGTGTCGCGCGGATCGGAGAAGATGGTCCCTTTTGATCCACATGGCTGAAAATAAAAGCCCCATTTGTCCTGGCCCTTCGCGAGGTTGGGGATTTTGACTCCAAAATCCACAAAAACGTATCGCAAAAGTGCCTCCGACATTGTATGGTGGTAGTGGCCACGCCACTAAAAGCCAGAGAGACAGTGTGTACTTTGCACTGTTACTGCATTGAGCAGTCGGATACTGCCTCTCTCATGAATTAATTTCCGGTCCGTAAAGAGAGAGAGGGAGGCCGACGTTAATACTTGTTTGAGTACTTCCCTTGCGAAGAACTTGCCAAGTGAAAAGTTTGATGTTATGCATGCAGCTGTGTTTGTGTTGGTTGTACGCCTGTTTAAATGAGATATAACAGCCAAAAGGATGACAACAACCTATAATTTTCAAAGCTTTAAAGTGATAAATGATTAAATGCTTGGTTTTGGTGATGTCCATCTGTGTTGAGATTGCAATATCATCCCTTCAAAGTACTCTTATTTTTTATGCATATAGACAGGACGGTTTGTATATACATCTTTAGGGTTTGCCAAGTTGAAAAATTTCAATTGCCCCGATCGTGTTATCACAAAACAAAACTTTATAATTCTTCACTTCCTTCATATTTTGGTCAATACAAATATTTCTAAAATTCTTCCTAGTTTAGTAGGACCCACCACAAGTAGGATAGATTCTTTATATATATCGTTGTCACTTATCCAATAAAGTTAGTTTAAAATCTACTCCGACTCTATTGTTTGCGTACCAAATATGTCTAGCCACTCTCGAGTTTATTAGCTAGCATGTAAGTGCACCTAAGGGTCTCCAAGTGCTTAACTAGCAATGATTTTTTAAGTACAAACATTTCATATCCGCCTGTAAAGACATCTTATAAAATCTAGGATAGGCATACTGAAAGTCTTGAAACTTGTTACGAAAGTACAATTAAGTTGAAAATTATCAAAAACTGCAATTCATTCTTAAAACTTGTCACGAAAGTACAATCGAACTATAAAATTATTATGAAAGTGCAATAAATGGAAATACTTAATTAGATTTATCTAACAAGTTTTAGGACTTAATTGCGCTTTTTGAAAATTTTAGAACTTAATTGCACATTTTGAAATTTTTTTAATCCTTTTGCACTTTTGTAAGAAGTCTTAAAACTCTCAATGCACTTATCCTTAAAATCCAATAGATTGAAAAGTTTTAAAAACTAAGACTCTATTTGTTTTATGAAAAATGAATGGTTACTTATATCGCTTACATGTAATTGATCATTTCAGGAAAATGTCTTCCAAACCATTTATTTTCCGTTAAACAAACTGAGCCTAAAAGAATTTTTAAAAAAAAAGGCACAGTTGTGGGGAAATTTACCCATAAAAGGGTTGAGCTCTCGGTTTCGTAGACCCTTAGCTTTTCTTTTTTCCATTAACGTTTAGAATGTAAATTATACATTCTTTCAGTATTTGCTCACTCACGATTTTTGAACCATGTAAGTGTTAAAGTGGCTAAAAGCGTATCATAGTTTCTTTACATAACGAAATTTGCTTTACTTCAAACATTACTAATTGGGTCCGGGCTCAAATCCATTCCAAACAAGCAGCTCTTGATATTTCTTGGTACATAGAGGATTTGATGAGCGTGTTATGGGTATTACTTTCTTCCAAACTGTCTCGTTAATCCATTTAAAAGCTATAGAGTTAATAAAAGGAAATAGAATATACTGTTTAAACTCTCTACTAAACTCGCATAGGTTCTCCTATGATTTCAACTACAAAATAGACTTAAATAGTAAAATATAATAGAAATTAAAAGATGATTCAGGAATGGCATTCTAGTCGAAAGAAAATGTTAAGGAAACCAATGTCTCTCAATAGAAAGAGTATACTCTCTCGAAAAAAAGAGAACAAAAAATAATAAAAATCTGGAAAAAATTAAAAATTAAAAAATTTATCTATGTTAACACTTGTAATGCCACGTTGATAAATTGATTAGACAAATTATATTGGTAAATTATTAAAAGATTTAAGATTTAATTTATATAATAAAAAGAGTTATGATTAAATTGATGTAAATTTAATGTGTCTAGGCCGTTTTGGATACTCCTTCCCACATCTTCATGCACGATAGTGTAGAAACCGTTATATGGCCTTCAATTTTCCTTGTAAAAAAATTAAGTTTGAAAAGAATTGTTTCTTCCACTCGTTGTCCTTCCATTTTTATGGTGAAACGCAAACTCAAATCCCTATTTTTCTCAATTCCATGACCTAAGAGCGTTCTTCCTTTTGGATTCATGCCCTTCGCACCGTACTTAACCCCAATCATCGGAGGTGATTCTCCCGGTGGCTGTCATTGACCAACCACAAAAGCAGAGGCTTTCTGGAAGTGTTGAGCTGCGAAAACTTAAAAGCAAGTCAAGTCAAGAAAAGACAGCCTTATCCACAACCGGAACTCAATTCATCTTGTGCTAGCTTTACTCGTGATCCGACGTCGGCCTAATCTTTATGGCGCTATGTATATCATCGTACCATCGAGCCAAGATACCCACGTTGATGTTGCTTGACGACTAGTAAGGTTTTGACATATGTTTTCCTTGAAGTTTCCTATATTAAAAGTCGAGACTTGATTTCGAAAATTGAATGGGCAAGAAAAGGTTTCAATCATCGGAGGTGATTCTCCCGGTGGCTGTCATTGACCAACCACAAAAGCAGAGGCTTTCTGGAAGTGTTGAGCTGCGAAAACTTAAAAGCAAGTCAAGTCAAGAAAAGACAGCCTTATCCACAACCGGAACTCAATTCATCTTGTGCTAGCTTTACTCGTGATCCGACGTCGGCCTTATCTTTATGGCGCTATGTATATCATCGTACCATCGAGCCAAGATACCCACGTTGATGTTGCTTGACGACTAGTAAGGTTTTGACATATGTTTTGCTTGAAGTTTCCTATATTAAAAGTCGAGACTTGATTTCGAAAATTGAATGGGCAAGAAAAGGTTTCAATCATCGGAGGTGATTCTCCCGGTGGCTGTCATTGACCAACCACAAAAGCAGAGGCTTTCTGGAAGTGTTGAGCTGCGAAAACTTAAAAGCAAGTCAAGTCAAGAAAAGACAGCCTTATCCACAACCGGAACTCAATTCATCTTGTGCTAGCTTTACTCGTGATCCGACGTCGGCCTTATCTTTATGGCGCTATGTATATCATCGTACCATCGAGCCAAGATACCCACGTTGATGTTGCTTGACGACTAGTAAGGTTTTGACACATGTTTTGCTTGAAGTTTCCTATATTAAAAGTCGAGACTTGATTTCGAAAATTGAATGGGCAAGAAAAGGTTTTGAAAGTTCAAACCTACGCGAGGAGCATTAGCGAAGTCCATGTAGTCCATGTTGCCGACATAAAAAGATGCGAAGGGTGATATTTTTATTTTGAAAAATAATTTCTTTTTAAAAATATTATTTTTACTTTCTAAAATATTTTTGAGTAAAATGACGCATTTAAACTATATAAATTTTTATTCTCGAAATAAAAATAAAAAATAAGAATGTGTTAGGAGGCGAGGGTCAAGTGATGGGCGGTAGCGAGAAAGAGCAAGAAAAGGAAAAAATAAAAAAATAAATAAATTATTTCTAGAAATTATTTTTGATAACAAAAAATCACTTTTTTTGTATTTTTTATTTTTATTCCAAATCTATCCTCCAATTACTTTTTAATTTTAATGAATATAAAAATTAGTTGACATTACTAAATGAATTTGTATTTCTCTTTTATTTCGAAGAGTAAAAGAACGAGGAAATGACCCAATGCCATGTAAGTCCTAAGTCGGGGCACGAACGATTTCATATGCCCAACGCCAATAATTGGCTCAGATGCCCAAGCACTGAATATAGGATCCTCAACATCAACGTGTCAAGGAAAGGAGTACGAATCATTCACGAGCAAGGAAAACACATGTCAAAACGATGGCCATCAAAAAGACAAAATCTAAGTCGATCGAGGCCGAAAGACAAGTATTGCACATGCAATGTCGAGGCTCAAGATCCTCGTCTTTAGAATCTAAGTGATATCGTCATCGGTTTGAGCCATTTTACCCTTACTGACCTCAGCTTTCTAGACCTACAATTCTCATTTCCAGACAAAACCCGCAAGTTGTAAAGTCATCTAATTACCAATCTACCTCTCAAATACACCCAAACCCTCGCCCAACTCACCATTCGCTCGACCAACCTTGGGCAATCACCGAGGCCGTCGCCGACCTCGACCGACGCCAGTCCACCCCGGCCTATAGAAATCAGCCTACTTTGTCGAGCGCGGCCTCCTCCGTGTAAATGCGTCTCTCTCTTTCCTCTGTCCAGACTCGGCAACCGTGGCATCAAGCTCTCGACCAGGTTTGGCGTGGTCGACAAAGCGGCGAAGCTCAACCAGATCCAAAGGTGATGGCCCTAACTTGGCTGTCGAGATTAACATTGTGGACATGATCTTGACAGTCACGTAGGAGCCGCTGAGCTCGAGGCGTCGGACGAAGATGAAGGTGAGAGATAGGGGGAGGGAAAGATGAACACTGTCGGGGGAGGCTATATGGGCAGCGAGGCGGCGGCCCTGCTCGTGGCCGCGAGCCTCAGTGATGCCGAGGAGGGGAGGGAGTGAGGTGTGGGTAGGGTTTTGGATGAGCGGGTTTCCATGTTAAGATGGTTTGGAATGGTGGTAACATTCTCATAAAAAAGACCAAAACCATAATCATTGTCAGATACAGCTGGAAATGAAATCATGTGAGTAGCCGAGCTATTTGTAAATTTAAAAAAGAAAAAAAAAAACACAGGAGGAGGGTATTCGAATATTTTCATTTAAATAATATGTTGGCCTCGACGAATGAAAAATTAATGTTTTCGGACACACGTAATTAGACTTTTGGTGTGGTTTTGACCTAATTTCTCTTGTGCACACCACAGAACCACGAAAAGAGGAGTAGAAAGGCGTCGGCAAGAGCTTGTGAGCGGCATGAACCGGATCTCTTGGATTAATATCGCGAGTATTATTACTTGCAACCGTGGTTTGAAAAACACTTAAAGCACGAATGATCACCTTATATTTCTTTATTTTTCTATTTTTCGTTCTCAAAAACAGATTTGGAACATAAATCCGTTTGATAATACAATTTTATTTTTATATTTTTGGAATAAATTTTAAATTCAGAAATAAGTTTAGAATAGAATTAAGAAATAGAAATTCTTACATATTTTATAAATAAATGAGAAATAAAAACTCTTATTATCTTTGCCCTTATTGCCTGCTCATCAACCGTCTGCCTACCGTCAACCATCCACCCGTTGCTGCCGGTCCATCGTTTGCTGCTACCCATCTGCCATCCCCCCCCACCCCAAGCAGCTACTCAAGAAGGAGATATTTAAGAAGGTTTATCAAATAAACTTTTATTCCGAGGACAAAAATTTTTGTGTTATTATCAAACACATATTTTTCTCATAAACTCGTCCAAGAAATAGAAATAGGGTCTGAGAAGAGAATTATTATTATTTGCACCCTTACAATGGAATATCTCGTCATCCTCTTTCCTAGATAAAACCATTCAAACCACACAAATTTCAGCATGCATCTATTTTTTGCATTTATTTCTCGCTACTAATAATATATTTGTTCTACGCTTTAGCAACAACAATGTCTTTTATGTTTATTTGATACCTATTTGGTAAAAAGGAACGCAATAAAAATTTTCCTAAATGTACTTCTTTTGTGCATAAATCTCTATTCACATTATTGAGGTGGCAACTATTTGCTTCATTCCTAGTTAGAGGAAATTTCCTCTAGTCATATGTCCAATTGGTGAGTTACAAGTTATGGACATCATACACATGCAAATTTAAGTATAATGTTAAATGTGATTGATATCATACTTGTAACCCATTAATTAGAGCCCTTCTCCAACTAAGGATGGATGATGCTATAAGATTTTGAGTCTAGCATAGCCGAGTTTATTACATAGTTTTGTATTATGAAATAATTTCATCATTTTTAGGGAAAATTGTCCAAAAAGTCAAACATTTTAATTTTGCCAATTAAATCATAATTTTTTTTACATTTTACGAATTGAGTCTATTCGATCAATTTTAGTTAAAAAGCACTGACGTAAATGCCAATAGTCTTACGAGACGTGACTAAATCTTGATGTAGATAATTTTTAATAATATTTTATTATTAAATTGATTTTTTATTAATTTTTATTTTCTTTTTTTCCTTTTCCTTACTCTTTTTTTTTTTCTTTCCTTCTTTCTCTAGCATGTCATAGGGGCGATTGGCTTGATGTGGCACTTTACTAGCCTCTAGCGAAGCTCGCCCTCACCAGCCATTGACAAGGTCGAGCCTCACCTATCTTTGGTGAGGTTGACCTTGGCCAACAATGGCGAGGTCTCGTTAGCCCTTGCCCTTGACTTGTTGTCTACCATTGCCAAAGCATAGTGACTAACTAGAGGAAGATGAGAAGAAAAAAAAAAAAAAAAAGAATGAAAAATAAAAAATTTTAAAAATATATTATTAAAATTATCTATGTCAAGATCGATCGTGCAATGTAGGACGGCCGACATCCATATTAGCAATTTCGACTAAAATTAGCTTGATTGATTCAATTGGTTAAATGTGAAAAGATTTAGGACTTAATTTGCAAAACTAAAAATGTTTAGGGTTTTCCCTCATTTTTTACAACTCAATATGGTGGATCGTCCCTGTTGAAAAAGATGCTACAAGTACATATTTGAACCGTTTTCTAATAGTTTGAATTTTTAGCTTGTCCGACATGATATCAAATTACATGTCAAATGTTCAAATCTTGTTACTTTCTCTCAATTTTCTCCATCCTTTTACAATGCTTGTGTTTTGTTCCATCCCTGCTTATCCCTGAGGGGAGTGTTACGAAATATGCTATAAATATATTGGTGGCCCGTTTTTCTAACGGTTTAGATTTTGGGGAAAAAGAGGTATTCTTAACAATTCCATGTCACAAACCAATAATTAGGAAGTAAACCTGGCTTCCACGCATGGAAAATAAAAGCAGCGAAACTGGATATGTTCTCAATATCACAGTATATCATCGTCTACTGCAATGGCAGGAAGTGCTCTTCAGAAATTCGAACGACATTGACAATGCATCGGTCGGAGGGAGGGAGAGAGAGAGAGAGAGAGAGAGAGAGAGAGAATTTACCGTTAAAGGTGGAAAGCGATGGGTTTAGATAATTATAGAAAAAAAGACAAGGAGAATTCAAGTCGCTAATGGGGAGAAAGAAACATGGCCCTACCTCGAATTGGCGGTTTCCTCAATTGACCTATTATTAAGAGATTGGGTTCCCTCCCGTTTCGGAAGTGGTATATTCTAACATGCGGTATGACCCGCTAACACGGTTTCATAAATCAACCCGAAATTTGTTTTCATTCGCACTAGTCTTCGAACACGAGAAGAGCCTATGCATACTTTCATGATGTCCTGAAATGAGAATTTTGACAGCCGATTGTGAAGTGACGTAAGTTTGCCTCCTTTGGTTCTTTTTTTATTTTTTACTGTGTATCTATTTCCCATTAAGATAAATGATTAATATGAGTCGACAATGTTAACTTTTGATCCATTTGTATCAGGACAATTGCTTGTTCTATTTTCTCGCTGTCGACCGGTTTATAATTGCATTAAGTAATCTAGGTTATACATGGAAATAATATACCTCATAAGACCAAACAAAAAAAAAAATTGTTCAAATGGTCTTTGTATAGATTATATGTGATGCATAAAAACTGACTCGAAAATCACTTGATCGCTAACCGAAAGAAAAAAAATTGCAATAATTGGTCACTTTAGATACCTTACTCAATATAATGCAACATTGCGGAACATATAAGATGAACATGAGTGTGACCATGATCAAAGTGACAAGACTCGACAATATTAACATGCATTTTTTAAAGCAACCAAACGTTTGAGTACAATATTTATGCATTAATGAAAGAACAAATATACCAGCAATGCAGACGGTATAATATTCTTCCGCTTATCTTAATGAGATGAGCAAATAAAAAAAAAAATACACTTAGAAAGAAAAAAAATATTTTAGAAAAATGAATTTAGAATCCTCTCAACTTAAAAGATGAAGCAACCATTCATCTCTACAATTATTAAACATTACCTAAAGTACTAATTGACTATTGACATGTAAGCCAATACAAATTATTGTCGTTTATAATCATCTTAGTCCTTTAAATCCTTCTCAAGATGCTAATATACATGCATGCCGGCCCAAGATCCGAGTTCTAAATTACCTATTGAAAAGCGCAAAAGTGGAATGGTGCATCATGCAGTCGGGTGAATCTGAACGGGCACTGCCATGAAAAACAAAGGGAAGACGTTGGATAGCCTGCAGTGCGTGCCTTGCCTGTTCCTGTCGAAGCACACTTCTCTATGCAACATTTATGTATTGCTAGCACATGAAATTAAACAAAAAGGGAAGACAAGGTCCGTAGTCATTTACCCTCAAATGACTTCTTGAAAGAGGAAGAAAGCAATTGAAACGAACCATTCTTTTCTTTTACGGGCTCGTATAACAAATGAAATGGTAGTGCGAGTCGATTTTGATGCATGGGATTAACCTTTCTCTCATTGGTCCAGTTAAAGTCAAGTCATTGATGTTTGGACTAGAGAATCCACTCTCGACTAAATTTTTAAGATACTCAATATATTGGAAAGAGGAGTACGACACTTTACAATATTAGGACGGCTTAAATCATGGAAAGATCCTAACATATAAGTAGTGAATGTATGTGTGCGATTATACCATTATCTTTATGATGGTATTGTATTGTACTATGGTTTGCATGGTGCAAATGATGTTTTTGAAGAAGTGACATGAAAATGTACTCAAAGCACACAAGCCCTATATGTCAGATATTATTTAATAAGGTGGACTTTTCCATCATCCAGCGGCGGTTCTACTTACACCTCTGACTTCATTTATTGAAAGAATGGGCAGAGTCACGTCGTTAAAGAAATTGATGACACCGGTACTCTCTAAAATCTTATGGAGTTGATGTTTTTCCGTAGGATGCTCAGCTGATATTTGACAGTCAATGTTTTCTCATCCAGACATAACATTAACGTTCTAAACCTGGCCAACAGCAAACCGTCCACTACGAAAGCAAGGGATCTGGGATATACAACTCAGTCTCGGCCTTTTAATTGTGAAAACTAATTGACCAGAACAGCAAAATAGAGCCTAGAGACTTATCTGGTGTGCTTCATGTAATCCATGGCTACATGGAGGTTAATAAGAGCATGTTTGTTAAAAAGTGTTTATGTCCCCGCAACAAAAATTCTGTTCTTTTGTTAGGAAACAAAAAAAAAGAACATAAACATGTTTGGTAAAATTTTGTTATCGGAAATAAAAATCTATTTTTTTTATTCCCGAGAACAAATTTAGAATAAAAATAAAAAATAGAAAAAAGTAACTTCTTATTTCTAGGAACAATTCCTAGAAACAATTTTTTTTTTCTCTTTTCTTTTTTCTTCTCTTTTTCTTTTTCTCTTTTCTTTCCTTCTTCTTCCTTTTGGTGATCACCGGCCTCGGCCATGGCCGACAACTGGCCGACGAGGGCCGGCGACCTCACCAGAGCATCGCCGGCCCCTAGCAAGGCCAAGCTCGCCTAGCCACCGGCAAGCCACTGCCAGGTCGCCAAATCTGGGTGAGCTCAAGCTCCCCTAGATCAGGCAAGAATGAGCCTCGCCAACCGACGTGAGGCTCAACCTCATCAGGCCAAGGCAAGGCCAACCTCACGCCACCTGGGCGAGGCTCCTAGCCACCGAGGCCACCGGCGAGGCTTGGCCTTGCCCAAATTTAGCGAGGCCGAGCCTCGCGATGGCTTGGTGAGGCTCTGGTGAGTTCGCTGGACCTCGCCCAGTCGGTCGCCACCACCTTTGTCGTGGCCAATGATCAACCACAAAAGAGGAAGAAGGAAAAAAAAATATATAATAAAAATATTGAAAAATTAAAAGAAACAATAAAATTATACAAGTTTACCAAACGCATTTCTATTCCTAGGATAGAAATTTTTTGCGATTATCGCGTGTTCTTATACTCAGAAATTGTTCTCGGGAATAGAAATAAATAAATAAAAAAACTATTTCTATTCAAAAATTGTTCCTCGGGACAAAATGTTTACCAAACAATCCCTAAGATTTCTGAAAATCGAAAAGAAAATTGCAATCTCAAGTCTCAAACCTATCCCTTGGTGACGCCATTCCTCACCAAAAAAAAAAAAAAAGCTTAAACTTTAAGCCCCCAGAAACATGGTAAGTCTAAACCATCGCACTTAAGAAAAAAAAATAATTTTATGTTTAAGAGGATTTCATTAAAAAGTACTTCAAAGACACCATTTAAATGACTAATGAGAAAATTTCATGGTTTTTTTCCTATGTATTGTATATTTAAAATAGCAAATGATTTAAATTAGTTGTATCCATTATGGATTGAACTCATGACAAAAGCAAAACGTGCAATCGTAATACCAAAGGATCTTGTGACGATGTGCGTAGAAAGTGTGATATTTTTACTCAGAAAAATCGAAATTAAGATTTCTTATGATGAGCAAGAGACATGCAAAGTATTTATTAACAAAGTAATGACCTTAACCAGTTATATTGTATAGATAAAAAGCTCACATACAAATGAAAGATTATAACAAAAACATTTAAGAGTCGATAGATAAATGACTATAATAAATTCATTCCCTCAACATTTCGTAGTTTTCGCGCAATATATTTCAATCATGAGCGAATAAGCATATCGAGAGGAGATGATCTCACTCTTGATATCGCGAGAGCTTCTATTAAATCATCCACTTGGGCACATCACTATCGTTCTCACTGTACAGCGAGTAGCGACAGACGAGCCTATGTCAATCCAAATCCAGTTCTACTCACTGACATCAACTTGACCCTCTCTCTCTGTCTCTCTCTCTCTCTCTCTCGCTCTCTCTCTAGAGACATAAGATGAAAGGAATATTAAATGAAGCTCAAATGCCACTCCACCAGATTTTCAAAACCTTCAAAAAAAGAGCAACCACAAACCCTAAAAGACAGAAGAAATAATAATATGCAACTGCAAGCACGAACAAAAACAAAAACATAAAAACAAAAATCACACAGAGATGTCAAATACACAAGTGGTGGAGATCCAATCTCTCCACAATCATTCTCACACTTCAAACTTTAGAAAAGGAAGCAGCAATAATAATAATAATAATAATAATAATAATAATAATAATAATAATAATAATAATAATAACAACAACAATAATTAACTTCATCAAAAAGCCATTTCAACCCACGCTCTCATTCATTGTCCCTCTCGTCTTCGCCTTCTTCTTGCAACACCCCAGAGACTTAAAAAGCATTCATCAAACACCCACTTTTCAACAGCAATCTTTCTACTAAAAGTTTGCTGTTTACACACTTTCATGCATTAGAACGCAATTGCACCAGCTATATAGTGCCTCTATATAGCGGGCTCATATAGTTTTTGACCTAACTAGGTTGAGCTTACACAATTTTTGTTGCTTCGAGAGGAGTCTTGAGTTTGGGATTAATGCTTGCTGTGTCACCTCTGAGGAACCCGAACGATGGCAGCAACAACAACCAAGGAGAGATGGAGAGCTTTTCAATCGGAGGCGGCGTTGGCGGCAGCGGCGACTTCCCTGACTTCTCCGACGGGAGCCTGCTCGACAGCATTGACTTCGACGACCTCTTCATGGTGATCAACGATGGGGACGTGTTGCCCGACCTGGAGATGGACCCAGAGCTGCTTGCTGAGTTCTCTGCCAGCTGCGGCGAGGAGTCGGGGACAGGGTGCTCGTCGATATCTGTCGAGAAGGCCGAGGTCAACAACGGCTCCAAGAGAGAAGTCGACGAGGACAAGGCCTCGGAGCTAGATAACATCTCTAGCGTGAGCCGAGGGGAAGAAATTGTGAGCAAGAGGGATGATTCTGTGGTGGTCAATCCAGTCCCCAATAATAATGAAGAGACTGACAACAAGAGAAAGAAATCATCAGCTCAATCATCTAAGAGTAACCATCAAGCTCAAGGGAAGCGAAAAGTGAAGGTAATTAAATGATGATGGGATGTATTTTCTTTCTTTCTTTCTGTCTTTTTGAGTAATCTTGAATAGGTCTAGAAGTCGGTATGCATTTATTCTTCACGAAGTAGATAGATGGCATTCACGTGAACCTTTGGAGCTTTCTCGAGCAAGATCTGCAAGTTCCAGCGCTTCTTGGCGCAGAAAGAAAGAGCTAAGAACCCGTAAACAGCAGCTCATCTGTTCCAATAGACTAATTTTCTCTTCAAAGTCGCAAGTAAATTATATGAATTCTGGAACGAATATAGCTCCTCTTTTTCGAAGTGAGCGAAATCTAGGGTTTCTTTCTTTTCTTTTTATTTTTACTTTTTTGCTTCACTCGAATTTTATATCTTGAAGTGTGTGACATGTATTTAGGTGGATTGGACGCCAGAGTTGCACAGGAGGTTTGTACAAGCAGTGGAGCAGCTTGGGTTGGACAAGGCGGTGCCTTCAAGAATCCTGGAGCTCATGGGCATCGATTGTCTCACTCGCCACAACATCGCCAGCCACCTCCAAGTACTCGTCTCTCTCTAGTCCTTCATAATTGATTTGCATATGTTCGTATGGATAGTACATGATGATGTTCATGGCATGAATTGCTGACTCTTTTTTCTCCCCAATGGGTGGACGTTAACTGTCTATCTTCATTTTGTGTTTGCGTCTGTGACAATCCATGCGAGAGCAAAATGATGCATTGCTTCTTCTAGTTTCGTGAAAATGGGGTTGGGAGGAAGAGTATATCCTGAAAAGGCATAGGGTAATAAGAAGGTGGGTTTCCTTCCAAATCCACGAGAAAGTCGAGCTCGAGAATCTTTCCATCTTTTCTTGTGGACAGACGTGTCTGCTAAGAATAGTCAAACAATTAGGGAGAAAGAGAGAGAAAGAGAAGACTTTTAGCTGCTTAGTTCATCAGATTATATTCGAATCTGTAGAAACATTATAATGAGTATCTCATGACTGAGAGAAGAGAACAATGAATTAACCATCCCGGAGTCAAGCTAAAAGGTTTTTTCACTATTCATAGTTTGACAAATTAAGCTGATGAGTGGATGGCTTGATATATAGGGAGGGGAAGTAGAGTAGAATGCACAATTCCTCCCTTTTCAACAGAGGTTTTTAAGCAGCTGCATCGTCGCAACGAAAGTGATTTGCTGAATCGTCATGTTTACAGAAGTATAGATCGCATAGAAAGCACATGCTGGCCCGTGAGGCGGAGGCTGCGAACTGGAGTCAGAGGCGACACATGCACGGCAATGGAGGCCACAAGATGAGGCCTGACACGATGCTGGTGATGAGCCACTCCGCCACCCCCACCAACGGGAGTCCTTGGCTCGCACCGGCCACCCTCGGATTCCCACCCGTGACCCCCATGCCCCCCCACTTCCGACCCCTCCACGTGTGGGGCCACCCTCCCGCGGACCATTCCCTCATGCACGTGTGGCCCAAGCACTCACCTTCCCTGCTCCAGCCCCCGCTGCCGTCCGCCTGGGCCGCCCCACCGCAAGGCGCTGCTCCCTACGGCCACCAACGGGTAAGAGACTCGGACCTGATTCCATCTTCTTATGAGCCATGCATTGTGAATTAAGGATGCCTCCGAGATAATAGCGAACCGTTCAAGAGCTGTGTAACCAGCCCCGCGTTTCACATTGCCTGATAACTTGAAAAACCCCACCATTAAAGCATCAGACCGGGCCATTTAGCGTGCTTGGACATGAATGCGAGTCGTTGCTAGCAAGCTTAATTTCAACTGGGTCAATGTTTGTAATCTCCATTATTTCATCTGACAAGTAGCTTGAGTTCCTCTCAAATTAATCCCTATCCCCAAAAAAATTTCAAGTTGACTTGAGAATTCGAATTACACAGGCTACCATAGCAATGATATCAACTTTGTCTTTTCTTGTCCTCACGTATATGAAGTTGGCTTATTCCCTTCGTGGTGGTGGTGCAGGTACCAAATCCGCCAATGCCGGGAACGCCGTGCTTTCTCAACTCACCCCTGCCAGCGACGGTGACTACTCAGTCCTTACCCTTGTCCTTACACTTTAAAATTTTCTTCTTTCGTAGCTTAGCATCGTCCACGGGAAAAAAGCCGATATACCCCGCATCCTTGGCATTTATCCAAGTTTGGTCACGGAGAGAACGAATTCTCGGCTTATGTCGGACGGTCAATTATTGAAGTGTCGGAATTTTCTTTTGCAGAGGTTCGGAGCTCCACCGGTGCCGGGCATCCCACCCCACGCCATGTACAAAGTCGAGAGAAAGCACAATAATAATAATAATAACAACAACAACAATAATCGGGCCTATGGCGTGCCACCACCTGGACCATTGGCCTCCCATCCTCCTTTCGATTTTCATCCGGTTAGTACTGCTTGCATTGTTTCTAAGTTTCATGTTGTTTGCTCTTGATTTTTCAGCTTTGGTTTTCGATGAGGCACTGTCAGTTTGCTTTCGGACATGATTGTCTAGTACGCTAGCAGCCGAATTTAACGTGGATAGAGATTCTCCTAGGTCAATGCACTACTGTTTGAGCATATGATCGACTATTATTATTACATGGTAAAACCAATTCGGTTCATGCCACATCTAGTAGCTTATAGTCTCAGGGACATTTTTGGAAATAGTTGACGAGAAGCATTCTATAACCTCGTGGAGAATACAATAAGAAGTGAAATGACGAAAGTTTATTGGATAGATGAATAAGAGTCACTAGCTCAAATACATATCTCCAATATATCTCATTATTGCTTGAATCAATCTAGGAAACCGATCTTTTTATCTCTAGCATTACTCAAAGGATACCCCATTTTTTGCCGTTACGAATACCCAAAAGATGAAACTCTAATTCCTCATGCTATTACTTTAGGTTCACAATCCCGGGTCTGTTATCTATCTTTAAATTTTTACTAGAAGAATCTCTAATTTTCAAGTAATGAAAATATGGTTTACCCTACCTGATTTCGATAATCAGATTAAGCCTTTTGTTGTATACTATGCATGGACTTTGCAATTGCATGACTGACGAATTTTCTAAATGGTTATATAGGATTATGCGTTCGATGAACACTCGCAGGAGACATTAGATGCAGCTATCGGAGATGTTTTAGCGAAGCCGTGGCTGCCGCTTCCACTCGGTCTGAAGCCTCCTTCCGCGGACAGCGTCGTGGGAGAGCTTCAACGCCAAGGAGTACCCAAATTCCCCCCTTCTTGTGCTTGAAAAAAAACCTTAAAGGACATCCTTCGGTTGCAAAGGTTGTTCCCCAACAGCGCTTTCAAGCCTAAAATTCGACGACATTTCCTGCGTTAGACGCAAACATCTAATCGGCAAGTACCCACCTTTTCCCGACCCTTTTGGTGCTCATTTGTAGCTCGATTGGTTGCCGGAGATGAAATCATTTCCAGATAACATGCCCTCGTCTGTTTCCCCGTCTTTTTGTAGTGGTTGTCGTGGATGTGAGACTGATCTCATGGCCATGAGAACTATCTAATCTAAAGAGTTACCCTGTTTTGCTTCTCAAGAAGTTATTGACCGAATAATTCAGGTTTGTAGAGTTTGTAACTGTTGACGACTTGGCCGATTTGTCATTTAGCTCCTTGCCATTGATAATTCTCGTGCTATGAGTTTCCTCACGTTGTGTCGTGCTGGAAAACGTTAGCTACCTAATCATAAGTTCATGGATTAATTCTCAATTTAAGTATGAGAGGTTATGTCAAACTATTAGAGAATGATAAATCAGAGCAGGCTTCACTTGAAATGGATAATGCATACAAGAATCGTCATAGTAGGTGTGCGTGCATGTGATGATAAATCTATAACGCGAAGCCCCGCTTCCCTCCAGCGCATGCTATTGCTCGTGGCCACCGTCGCGTCCTAGCACGCTGCCGCACACCGATGCAGTTGCACACTACCGTCGCTGCAACATATGGATGCCCATCTCTCTCTCTCTCTCTATCTCGCGCGCGCACCCAAACTTGCGTTCGCGCCAAGTCCGTTTGGTGTAACTCTTACTGTTGAAGTCTTATGTTCTTTTGGTTATGTGGTGATATTTCATGGCTCATTGCGGCAACATCTCAACTCCTTGTTGCCGTGAAGATAGTGCAATTGTAAAGTATTTCCTCAAACACCTTATAAAAATTGCGACAATTTCCTTTTCACAGTTGTGGATGCTGCAAGATACTTGTACCATCTATCGACACTATGCAAAGTCGAATTAGATATGTTAAAGACGTATTTGTGAGGGCATTAACCGAAAGAATTTCCCCTCAGATAATATGATTAGGAATTAATGGAGTGAATTAAGAGATTGAATTGGCTCATAACTTGATAGCTTGGCTAAGTTATATGATGAATGATAAGACCTTTTTCTTTTTAACTCCTTTAAGTTAATAAATCTGGCTAGAGTTTCTTTTTCGTTGGTTTTCTTTGTTGTTGTATAAATGATGTGCGCGAGGTCCTATCTCACATCAAAGTGACTTTGAGGTATCATGCTTTCACTCATAGCAAGATAACTATTATCTCAGGTGACTACTAATTCAAGAGTTACATATTAAGATTCAGTTCAACACATAGCTACTGTCAAGAAAAATATTGTATGGTTTATAAATCATGTAGACTGCCACGTATTATTGTTCATGGGAACTCAATACCCCATGCAACAACTTCTCTTGGCAAGTGTTGGGGCCGAATATGCGACGCGGTAACTAATGACCAAACCTCAAGAGCCATCCATTGATGCGTTCGGATCATGTGAATGGAGTTCACATCCCCCGTTCGATCATGGGAACCTCATGCAAAGACTTAGCTTAGCTCGGCTTGGCTCGTTTAACGGCATATGTGAATCTGATTCCCGTGCACGGGGCGCCATGAAGCACGAATCCGAGGTCGACGAGGGGCTTTAGGTTTTCGAAATGGGAGAAGAAGGGAGAGCCACAAGAGGAGGGGTGGCCCCCCTCCTTTCATCGGGATGAATGGCCGTACCCTAAAATCCAACGTCGAAGCCCATGCAATTCGCACTCCTTTCCTTGGCACGTGACCGACCGTGACACCCCGGCCGCCGTGGACCAGCACAGCGACTTACAATGATTTTCTTCTTTTCTTTCCATACAGTCTTTGTCTTTGAAAGAAAACTCCCACTAGCGAGAGAGAAGTTGTTTTTGGGGTATGTGATAGACTTGCCCTTTCAAGTACAACTTGGTCATAAATTTTGGGTAAGCTGCTTAGAACAATCGATTAACTCGAAATTATTATATAGAAAAATCGTATATGGACTCAAAATTATGGTTCGTAGTTTTCTGCTTCCCACCTTGGTAAATTACACGGATGAATATTGATAATCTATAGTTCAAAAAAATCAGATTGATCTTCGATACTTTCAGCAAAATTATCAGCAAGTTACTAATATATCACAGATTTTATAACTATTGGCACTTCATAATAACTAAGAATAATTGATTTTTGGTCCGATCTAATCCCACTCGAGGATCAGTTCCTCGTTTCTAGGATCGGGAACAAATTGGTTGTGAAACAAGGAACCGGTGAATTACGATGATAAACCGATTCGAGCATTAGCTCTTTCCCTACAAAATGCTTCAAAAACTGTGTGAGCATCATATAGTTAACAAATACCATACTTAATCTCAGCCAAAAGGCAGCAATTGGAGCATGGTTTGGCTTTTATTCACAACTCATCTTATAGTCTTTGCATGCCTATTTGATGTGGGACTTTCGGCATTCGTATGGAAGGCTAGATACAACAACAGAGACAAGCCAAGAGTCTCACATTGAAGGCATTTGCATGGAAGGCTGGATGCCACAGAAGAGACAAGTCAAACATGTTGAGAGTCCTACATCGAACGAGAGCGCAAATATCATAAGAGGGGTTCTGACTAAAAGTCAAGCCATGCACCTAAGCAAAGCATACCGTACTTGGCTTTTTGTCAAATCCTTAATAATTAAGAGTTCAAATTATTTCTTTAATAATTATGAAGAATAAAATTATTTCTTTTGAAATATAATCGATCTAATACGGGCATATGGAATCAGGAATTGGACCAGCGCTCCGCTAAACTGGTCCAAGCGATTCCCAGTTTGTTCAATTCCTTTTACTCACCCCTAATAATTACCGTAGGTAAGTTACTAATGCCTAATGGGCCGAAGAAGCTTTCGGCCCGAATTTCGTCGCCGACCCATTTTGGAATTTACCAAAAGCCTTTTAAAGCATTACCGGTACGCTAAAACTCTGCTGGGGAGATAGGGCTTCAGCCCGCAGGTGGGTCGTCGGGCTTGGAACCTTTGGAATGGGCCCTGAAAACAGCCCATTCCCCAAAATTGAAATGACGATCGCCTTCCATCATCCGCCAGACATTTGAAATCTTGAGAAATGATGATGATAGATCCGCGAGTCTTTCGAGCGCATCGACCGTGATATCTATTTTCTATAATATGCCTTCTCACAGGCAGATCGATGTGCATGAGAAATTAACTCCGTGATAGTTAGTATTGAAGTATAATCAAAGTGTATTTAGAATTGCATTAGATTCGACCGAATTATGAAATTATTAGTTCTTTCGTTATCTTTATATCAAGGAGGATCATTCTAAACAGAAGCGATAATAGGCCTGTTAATGAGATCGATGCATTTCGGCTCAACAGATGGGTTCGGGCTGGACCCGATGCCTGTACTTGATTCTATTTCATGAACCATCCTTTAACAATTTTCCGAATCAAATCGGGGCAGTAATTTTTCGGGCCCTGGGTCCGTTCTCGCCACAAAAATGTACCAAGCCGATCCAGGCTCGCCCATGGATCGGGTCTCGGTCGAAGCTGTCTCTAGTCGACGTGTGTTGCGTGGTTGATCCTAGAATGTAGGGCAAGTCGAGATCGACCCTCAAGAGAAAGCTTTTTCCTTGGCAACCTTCTCCAGTCCTCCAGATCTAAAGTCAAAGTAGCTGGTTTCCAAATTAACAAATTAGGCACAGGAACGCAGGAGTCAACAGCTTTGAAATCATTGGAGGCGCTAGGCCCATCCTCTCTTTGACTAATACGCCCTCCTTTCCCTCCAATCATGGCGCTTCCTTACCGGCCAGGACTAATTTGCTTTGCTTCAGAGAGCGTCAACAATCAAACCGAACTTTCCCCTTTAATAGTTCGCACCTTCCACAATCAATTGTCATAAAACCCGCTTGCTTTTCCCGCCTATTGAATACAGATCTGGTCCCGCCGGGGTACATGATGAGTAGCGCCGAATCGAGGGCAATCGACTGTGGAGCTAAGAAACTTCGGCTTCATACCGCACAGCCGTATGTATGAGCACAGTCCATATCCGGTTCATGCTCTTTAGAAAACTTACATCATAACTGTTGGATAAAAGTCGAAGAAGAAATGACTAACCTTTCGATGCACAACAAAAGCAATTATCAAGAATATACATTGAATCGTTAATGCATAATAAACGAACCAACGACTTCATAATGGTTCGAATACAATAAAAGGAAAGTATTATTATTTCACAATATTAATGCCAATTACCCTCTCAAAGTAGTAATAAAATCATTTGTATATTTTCTAATGGAGAGGAAAGAAACGTCATTTTCATGAATGTTTTTTTTTCTTATCTCAGGATTGGGTTGTGAGGGACTTACCTTAACTTCCCTTAAGAGACAAAACACCCTCAGCTCTTTAAAAGGTGTCTCTCAAATGCGCCCGCATCATAGGTGAACAGGTGCCTTTTGAACACATCCCATCATGGGCGAACCATTGTAATATTGCAATAACCATCGTCGGAATTCACTTTCATTTTGTAGGATTAGCAATAGGTCAGCGACAGCTTATCGAGATGCGGACTTTAGTTGAGTAACAAATGTTGAACACTACCTACACTACAAACTCCTATGCGACATAGACATAGGGTTCTTCCATGACGAGAAACTTCCTCACCAACCCCATAATTACAGGGAATCCGAGCTTTCGATCCGACAAGATCATTTCGTCTTTCTTTCTCTTTTTTCTCCTTTTCTCTTTTCCCCCCTCCTCCCCCCCTCCTCTTTGATGCCCAACAAACTTAACTGCTACGAAGGCGAAAGAGCAGTAGGACCCTCCAAAAGCCTCCATTCCAATCGAGTGATTACAGCAAAGGAAGACGGAGGGAGGCGTCTTCCTTTAATAACCAGGAAAAGAAAAGAAACTGCAAGCTCTTTTGACCGCGACACCATGTCGTTCCTTTAATTAAGTGCGGGTGTCTCTCCCCTGCTGGACACTCTTGTCAAAGAAATGCACATGGAGCGTGGGCTACGTGACATGATATTTCGACCCCACACGACCCCTTTTATCTCCCTCAATCACCGCATCGTTCCTCGGCCAAATTTCAGACTGGGGCTTCCATAAAAGAGGACTGACCAGACATCACGTAGCAGTAGTGTAGCAAACAACCAGCTCGAGATCTCCTCCATTTTCCTTCTGCTTTTGCTCCGTTTCTTGATCTGTTGCCCGCAAATGGCGGCCTCGACGAAACCCCTGTCCTTTCTGCTCCTCGTGTTGGTCCTTGCTCATTCCCAGGTCCAAGCCAGGTTTAAGCTCACTCGTTATGAAGAGAAGAAGCCGCACCAAGTCGAGATCCCCGCGCCTGCGCCTGCGCCGGAGTATAGCCTTGCTCCTGGCCCTGCCCCGGCTTATGTTAAGAAGGAGTACGGTTACGGCCTGTACGGCCACGACTCCGACATCCTCCCTCCGGCTAGAGAGACGTACACCCCCGTGACCACCACCACCACCGACGTCAACAAAAGGGAAACCACCGCCACTCCGGCCACTGCCACCACCGCTAAGGACGACAAATTCGAGGAAAAATTCGTGCGTGAAGAGCTCAGCGGCGAAAGATTCCAGACGGGCTACACGAACAACAACAACTACAACTACAACAACGACAATGGCTACTCCAACAACGAGAACTACAACAACAATGGCTACTCCAACAATGAGAACTACAACAACAACAACAATGGCTACTCCAACAACAACAAATACAATGGCTACGCGAACACCAGGGAAACCAACGGATACGCCAACAACTACAAACCCAACACCTTCACAAGCACGTACAGCACCACCGGCCAGTCCAACAATTACAACACCAATGGTTACTCCGGCAACTACAACAACAATGGCTATGGGACGGAGAGGCAAGGGATGAGCGACACCAGGTACATGGCGAATGGCAAGTTCTACTACCATGTGGGCAGCGACAATAGTTACCTCAACGGGTACGAGCCAGAAAAGACGACTACTGGGAATTACGTCAACTATGATGAGAACAGTTCGAACTCGAACGAGTTCGATACGATGGAAGAGTACTACAAGAAGCAGGGGTACCAAGAGAGCGAGGAGGTGCACGAGCCCTGAGAGCGATCGGTCCGCGAGCGATGGAGAAAGAGAGAGAGCTCTGGACATGAATTGCAGATTAGGACATTAAGCTAAATTAAGAAAGAGAGGATGTGTGTTCCTTGTGTTGATGCTTTCAAAGTTGGGTTTTTTTCTTCTTCTTTTTTTCTCTTGAGCACTTTTTATTGCTTTGCATATGGAAGAACGATACGAGTCGTCTGCAACAATTGATGTTGTTATGCTTTTAAAAAGAACGTAACTTAAGGATGTGCTTTCAATCTTTGATGGCAAGCAGCTTGTCCCAATGACGGTCTTTTTGTCCCAAGTTTTTCCTTTGATGATGATGATGATGACGACGACGACGACGACGATACATAAAATTAATGAAAGATGATAAAACACCTGTGCTCCAAATTGCCACCGACATCGCCGCGGTCGATAAAGAGTGGGACGACGTGACGGTACTGACAGTCATTTGGGCTTGGAGCAAATGGCTAGGCCCGGTCCGCCCAAGCCCGGGAATTTCTACTTAAACTGAAGAAGAGTGATCAGTTTGAAAACAGGTCCTGGCGAAGGCCTAATCTTTGGCCTTAACCCATCAACTGGACCTATTACATATATCTCACCAAGCTCAGCTCCAGCCCGCTAGTTAATCATGTTACTTAATTTCAGTTGATTACGTGAACTGGAGTCCTCCACCCAGTGAGAAGTTTTTCAGTGAAAGAGCTTTCTCAAAACAACCGGAAATCCAGTGATCAATGCGCCTTTATGTAGTTTTCAGCATTAGTTCCCTTTCTTCTGGAATTCGAATGAGGTTAATTTCCTTCGACCAGCAACACGAGGCACTCGACAATCTACACTCTCAGCTAGATAATTCATTGTGAAGCTTGAGTTCGCTATGCCGCCATCCCCAGCAAACCAACCGCCACATTCCGCCATCGGCCCATTAATTTCAGAAATAACTGAGGTTTTTCTCATTATTTTCCTCAATATCCAATGTTCTTCACAAGCAACACCGATCCAATCCCAACTTCAACAAGAAAATGCAAAAGACCAAAGAAAATTTAGGTTCATGCGACAGAACAGAGCATGTTGGCCAAAATTCACCATGTCTTTATGCATCTGCAAAGACTATTTTGAACTGCACCAGTGGGGAAGTTCCTCATACAGAGTTTCAAAAGAGGCAGAAGTTATAGTCCCATCAGACTCGCCCCATTAAGCTTGGATGCATCAGCAGTTCAACACATACTTTACGCGATGCCAAATTGATCAGTTAGCACATACTTTACACGATACTGAATCGATCTTAAAAAGACCAACAAAAGGTTTGGAAGAGAAAAGTGCACAAAAGTATCATATTATAAACAGTCACTGAAGGAGTAGAGAAAAAAAAAAGACATACCAACTCTCCACGTAACTGATACCACCACTTAATTTGTCTAAATTCAACGTCATGACAGCATATAACAATATTTAACCACGTAGCTTCTTTTTTTTCTTTTTCTTTTTTTTTTCATTCGGAAATCCAATGAGTTACCCAGTCAAACTCCCATCTTTTACACCAAGCATAGCAATATCCCCAAAAAGCTTTTATCCAGGAAACCTTTTGTGCAGGACATTCATCATAACCAACCCCAACATAACTCTTGATGGCCAGGGAAAAACAATCAAGCCTCTAATGTCCCCCTTATATTCACCTCCATAGATGCTGAATCACTCTTCAGTAACATTGACAAGTTCATACTCAACCAGAGACAGATTATTGTCCTCCTTAACTTCGAAACTGGCAGGTTCGGTGACTTCAACACGCCCCCATTTGTCAACTGCCAGCCTCATAGTCCCCTTAAACATGTCAATTTTTGCATTACGAAGAATCACAGTGGTGCCTGGCTTCATCATATCGACTGCAATATATCAAATTAATACATTGTAAGAATTACACATATGGACATCACACATCAATGAGCGGATATAATGAACCTAAATGAAGAGATCAATTTGAAAAGAAAAGAACAAGAGATATAAGGAAATAGGAGAACAGCAAAAACACAAAGCAATTCCATCATCATTCACCGGTATGACCATAAAGAAATCTCTTATTATGATCTCTGAATATAGAGAAGGCAGAGTCAGAGAAGCATGGTCAAATTTCAGAGGAACGAGAGAAACTAATAAATGATGCATTGGAAAGTGAAGGAACCCAACTGAAAATATAACAGTACACTTGCTTCTCCATTTCAGAAAAGACAACCCAGACATCTAGGCAATCAGAGATCTAACAGATAGGTTCGAAAAATCAGCTGCACTGCTCGCAAACACGAGCATGTTAATTCACTAAGCATTTAACTATTCCTCATTATATATGTATACAGTCAGCATTTCCATTCTTTTCCACGAGTCCGCCTCTAAAGATAGAAGTTCATCACAATGAGACACAGCAAAAGGGCACTCATAAAATCCACATAATCAACAGAGGCAGTTTAAAATCCTTAGAAAAAAGAATTTCTAGAAGTAGTCGTCCTCTTAGCAACACATTTACAAGTTATTGTAGATATTGACGGGGAAATGAAGAAAATGACAAACTAATGTCTCAAATTTTCCTGCTGAAATCAAGATAACTACAGCAGCAACTGACTGTAAGCATAGCTCAGCACTTCACTCTTATTTAAATGAGAAACTTTTAGCTTATCTCAGTTATACTCAATGGTTGTTAAAAGTACCATTCAACCTAAAAGGTCACACCTGAACCAATACAAGAGAGTGTCCACATGTGATCAAAGCACTGTGCTGAGAACATATGAACAAGTCCTTCGAGTGCTGGTGCAGAAGTAAAATATTTTAAGCAGTTTGAGGGGATAAATCTTGTCCCCCAAGCAACGGATGAGTGGCGCATCTGGCCCCACCACCACTCACCAGATCACATTTTTCTGCGTAACAAAGAATGGCAAAAGGGTCCTATTATCCAGCAAAGGCAAGCCGAACAGGTAGCATTCACAGTAATTCAAATTCAGGGAGTAGTTTAATAATCGGTAGGGCCTGCATTGGCGCTCAGAAAACGAGATATGAAAGGAACATTTTGCAGCAACAATGTCAGGTCTTCCGAGAATAACCCCCTTTTTTGGTGTCTGAATGCAACTTTCTTTACAACTATCAAGGACAAGTACCATGACCTCGAAATTTTCTAATTTCGCAAGCCTTCGTCGCTTTTCATTCTCTTGCGGATCTAATCCTTCTTATCCTTCATTTTGAACCCTAAACACATCTAAATTCTAACATTCTTCGCAAACGCAAATCCAGAACAGTAAGATAACTGGGAAAAGTCAAACTTCTACAATAAAGCAGACGAAAGCACCGAGGGAAAAGTAGAAACTCCAACTCCGATAATCGCCAAAGGCAACCCAACATCAGAAACCAAAATCAACCGAAACGGACAACAGGACGCGCGCGATCGGACCCAACAAATCACACAGGCGAGCGAAGCGCAAACCCTAACAATACCTTGCTCGTTGCGAGCGGTGAAGACGATGCAGCCGGTCTCGTCCCCGACGAGGCACTCGGCGATGCGGGTGTTGCGCGGGGGCGGGCGCGAGAGGACGGCGTTGGACGACGGCCGGTTGGCCCGGGCGTTGACGGGGACGCTCTTGGAGCTGACCACCTTCACGGTCAGGGTGTGGCCGTTGGTGCCGGGCTGGAGGCGATCGACCTTGGTGAAGACGGGCTTCCGCTTCTCCACCGCCGCCGCCGCAGCCGCCGCCGCCGCCGGCGGGGCCGCGGCGCTGCCGGTGCTCTTCGCCGACGGGGTCTTGCTGGCCATGTAGCCGGAATCGGCGACGGAAAGGGAGGATCTTGGGGGAGGAGGAGGGGGAGAATCGGAGACGAGAGGTTTTCTAGGGTTTTTTCGAACGGGACTGAGGTTTGGGTTTGATCTGCGTTTTTTTTTAAAGTCGTGGAATTTTTTTTTTTTTTTTTTTTTGGTAAAGCGCTTGGGGGAGGGCTAGGATACTGTGGGAGCAGGGCCAGCGGAACATTTTCCAACGCGCCACGTGTCCGGAGAGCATTGGATGGTGGGGCATATGTCGTTTTGGAGCCTGGAATCTCATGAGAGGAGCCCAATCAACTCCCTGGATTTTTCTTTTTCTTTATCTTTTTTTTCTTTCGACTTTTTAGCTTTTGAAAAGTGGGGGCTAAACCCCTCGATGGAAGGTACCCAAAAGTTATCGATTTTTTGTTGAGGATCCCGTTGGAATACAAGAAAAAAGGTTTCCTAGATGTATGAATTGAAAAAAAATTACGATTCGTTGTTTATGTCGTGAGATAAACTCAAACGATCGGTGAAAGCTGAATATATAATAAGATCCGTTGGCCGATATAGTTCCACAATCAAATGCACTTGGCAAAATAACCATTTCTATGATATTCGTGATCGAGTCAAACAAGTTAGACCAATGTTCGATCTCAAGGATATCATGCAGCCCCAGAGATATATAATCTCAAAGGATCATAACACATTCCAGTAGTTCTGTGTAATGAGTCGGCACAAGACTTCTACCACTACCGTCAGGCTGTGTTTCTCTTTCTCTAAGCCTTGCCATTTGGACACATGAACATGATGAAGTCTAGAGGAGATTCAAAGCAGAATTCAAAAGGAGCTTCAAAGCAGAATTCAAAAGGAGCTCTTTTCGCGTCTCTTTCCACATGTCGTTCCCTAGGAATCGAGCTCAGCCTTCTCGAGTAAGAAACTGACCACCGACTCCTTTTAGGTCATACTTGAAAGTCACAATGGTTCGACTTCAAGTGTAGTCATCGACATTACTACAACGAAAGAGGAGGTTTACGAATAAAACCTCTTATTATACAGGAAAGGTATTAGTTTTACAGACAGATTGGATTGATTATTCACCGGAGGAGGGGGGAGAACCCATTTTTCGCATTGCAAGATCTACAATGCTCCTCGGACAGTACAACACAATGTCTCGGAAGTCGCTGATATAGCCTCGGCACTAGTCACAGGACATCTTTTCTGCGACAACTATAGCCTTGTCAGGCTGCTCCTGTGCTAAATCTTCCTTTTCAGCTTCTGCAGCTACTTCAAGATTTGCTCCCGAATGTTGTCGATGGTAACGCAGAACCACGACAGATATGAACGCTGTCAAGAGACCAATACCAAACAGTCAAGTTAAGTAGACACTGATGCTCTGAACAAGTTTAGTCGTCAACAACTACTTCACAAAAGTCTACACCGCGTCTTAAATTTCAGAGACACTCGTCTTTTTAAGTTCACCTGTGAGCAAGCGAGTTTTTATAGTCGTCAGGTTCCAGAAGGCCATGATTGCTGATGCGGCCACGATTTTCTTGTGGGAGCAAGCACCCCACGCTTCAAGAACCCACCATTTGGAGCACTCAACTATACAAACCGAGGTACGCTTAGTCTATAAGCATAAGCAGGTAACATTTATATACGTTATCAGCAAACGTATGTACCTTTTTGGTTTATCCGAGCTGAATAGCGCAAGTATAGTTTCGGGGCGGTGAAGCTCGCAAAGAACCCTGCTCAAAGTCAAAAAGAATAAGGCATTAATATTCATTGCAAAACAGGTTCTCACTTTGGTGCAGTACAATTATGAGCTTGCTCTCACTAACCAATTGCGCATAGCCTCCGAAGCGTGATGAGGTGGCCATATTCAGCTCCAAGAAGGAGAAACGGAGCTACCTGAACAGGAAAAAACAGAAAAGTCGATCAAGGATGAACGACCTAAGCAATCTGCATATAAGGATTGAACATGAATACTAGCCCACCACCACGACGTACTTTTAGGGTCATGGATGGCTCTCCCGAGAAAAGCTCTCTCGTCTTTGAAATTGCGAGATTAGCAGCAGGAAGTATCAATCTAGCCACTCTCAAGATGTCATCTTCTTTTAACTGGATGTCACGCCTCTTCTCAATATTATTCCTGCATCAGCGTTGCACCTTAGCTCACTAATTTATCCAAATGGAGAAACAGAGCAGACGCTAGAGTGAGACTATACCTTTGACAGATGGAATTGGAGAAGAAAGATAACCCCAACAAGAGAAGCCCCAGTTGGCAAATTGCAGAGAAAATGCTGATAACATAAGCCATCACGAAGATAATCAGATATCACCCATCACCAGGTGTTCTTGCAATCAAAAACCCATGTAGACATAAGCCAAACAAAAAATGACTTCATCACACCTGAAGCTGATTCCTTGAGCAAAGCAAGAAGACAAGAAGCAGAGAGACCCTACACCAAACCAGAGTGTCGATTTCGCGACATCTCTCCACAATATCAAATCAGTAATCCCCTGTCCGATTCGGTCCAGATTCCCATTGTCCCCATCATCATTTTCTGCATCTGAAATTTTCGACAGCACTAAAGATGAGCCATTGAATCTCTCTAGTAGCAACAACAGAGAAAAACCCAAAACCCAAAACCCAAGATTGATCATCCGAGCAGAAAGTGAGACGTGACATTACTCAGAGACAAACTAGAAGAGGTGTTCACGAGGGGCACCAAGCTGAGCCTCTCCTTCCTCGACCTCCCGCCGTGCCTCCTCCTCTGCTTCCCGGCCTCCTCGACGAGCCCCGAATCCCGCTCCTCCCGGGCCTCCACCTCGGCTCGCCTCCGCGACCGCCGATGGCCCCTCGGCGAGGCGCACGCCGGGAGGCCCGCCTGCCCCTCCCTCCTCTTGCACCGCTTGCGCAGCGCCGCGCGGCCCTCGGCCGGCTCGTCGGCCGCCTCGAGCCGATCCGCGAGGCGGGTCTTGGATCTCTTGTAAGGCGAAGGCGAGAGCAGCAGCAGCTCCTGGAGGGGGAGGGAGTTGTTGGAGGACCTGAGGGAGAGAGGGGAAGGCGAGGGGGTCTTCCTGGGCGGGGAAGAAGGGACCAGGTCGAGGGACAGGTTCAGGGACCCGTCGGTGTCGATGCTCGTGTCGACGACCCGCGCGAGGCGCGAGACGACGGACTTGGTCCGCGACCGGTGCGAGAGCGGCGTCGAGTCCATGGCTTTTTCTTGAATTGGGTATCGAGAGCAGAGTCTCTAGTGAATGATGAAGCGAAAAAGATGGAAGATTGATGATGGGAAGTGGGAAGGGTTGTTTGTTGGGTTCTTTATTATTGCAGAGAGTGGAGGTGGAAGAGATGGGTGGGGTTGAAGGAGCCGTTGGAGATGGATGATATGAAAGGGAAGGAAAGATCAAGCGATTCGTATTTTCTCTCTCTTTTTCCTTTTCTTTTTTGCTTGGGAAAATTTTTGAATGTGGGATGGGAGGGAAGGGAAAGAAATTGGGGGAATGGTGTTGGGCCGTATGGAGCTTCAACGGTAAGAAAGCATGGGTCAAGATTCTCGGACATTGTTTTTTTTTTTGTTTTTTTTTGCCCCTCGTTGCTTGTCGTTTGGGGCCCATTTCGCATGAGCTGAATCCGACCCGTCCGGCCATCACTTGCTATTCTAGTTTTCGGTAAGTTATTGGGTACCCTCGAAACATGTACCCTCCCCATTTTCTCATATCCTTTTTCGTCTTCTCAACATCTGTACAATCGCTAGGGGACTAGAGACGCCGGCATAGAAAGAGAGACCAAAAACCCAAACCCGATCCCGATCCCGATCCCAGGCGGTACTTATAGTTTCAACCAGAGTTTGGAGATGGGTCTTAGGATGAATTAGACTGATGTATCCTGAGGCGGTTCCTCCAGCACCAAAAAAAATTAAACTGATGTATCCTGATTGGCTGCCACCTCAACTGTCACACTTTGAAGATGAAGTTCAACTGGAGGACTCCTTTTATTGGCAATTAACTTCACAATCAGCGGTTGAGCAGAACACATTATTACACATCAGCTGTTGATGTGTAATGAGCACGGTGTGGATGTGGCATGGATGCTGATGACTATACACATTCCAACAAGGTTGCCCGGTTTTAGGGAAAATTTCAAATAAGGACACAATAAAGCGGTTTTCTCAAAAAAATGAAATACAAAATGAATGTTATCTTAAATAAGGATCAAAAGTGGCTAGATTAGTATTAAATAAGGGCCTGAACTTGATTTACATCCAAATATTCACCGAACGGCTTTTTCCAACAAGTAGGGTGTGGGCAATTTTGCAAATAGGTATTTAAAATCCTCAAACAAACAAAAATCCCAAACTAAACTCTTGTTAATTCTTCGCGAAATCATTGAGTCTTTGAAGCTTGAACTCTAAGTCCATTGATTCTCGACTCTACCATGTCTTCTTCTTGTCTTCGATGCTAGATGGAATGGATGTACTTACTAATGAGGGACCTCGTGACAATGGGGCGAGGAGGTATTTGGTGTGGATGAAGGACTTGAGCTGGAATCGAAGAACCCAAGCCCCATCTAAACTCAAGAGATGGAATTGACATTCCTCCTCCTCCAGCTAATAATGGAACTTGAGACAACTAGAAAATCAATTTGCTCTTGGGAATTGACTCGAAGACTCAACGATTTCATGAAGAACCAATGAGATTTCAATTTGGGATTGTTGTTTGTTCAAGGATTTTAAAGCATTTTGACCTAGCTGGATTTTTTGGGACAAAATTGCCCACACTCTACTCACCGAAAAAAGTCATCCGGTGAAGATTTGACCGGAAAATAAGTCCGTACCCTTATTTGATACTAACTAAACCATTTTAGATCCTTATTTAAAACAATGTTTACTTTGAACTTTTTTCTGAGGAAACGGCTCCACTTCGGACCTTTATTTGAAATTTTCTCCCGGATTTATTACAATGATAGCAGCAGTTTTCTCGTCTGCGAGGGCTTCAACCGAATAAAGACACACCTCCCAGCCTTTCTCAAGAAGAAGCTCCTAATGGCGGACTTCGAGCTGACTAAAAGCGGCACAAGCCTCGTACCATGGAAAGCTAGGCCTCGGAAGCAATACGTCTGAGCCGGTTTGAGCAAGGACAGTGATCATGACTTTGATGGCAACTTTGCAGCCGCTGGTGATGAAGACATCATCCGGTGATAACTTGCAGGGCACATCGCGCGAAAGGTATTTGGCGATTGACCTGGTAAGCATGACAGCAGCAAAAATAAGGACAACCAGCCCTGGCGCACTAAGTCTGGCACGTCAAAATCAAGTGCCTCCCATTCTAAAAGAACTCCCAACAATTTCGGGTCTGGAATTACAACCAAAGTATAGATTGTTCGCCATCACAAATTGCGAGACAGGAATCAATACTGGAGAAAAAAGGAAAGAAGAAAAAGGGGAAGGAAGAAACACTTCACTGCAACATTCATCACCCACATAACGGGATGCTTGATGGTACAGTGCCCTTGAATGGCATATTCAAGACAGCAAAAACATGAACGTGAGATGATGACTCCATTAAAAAGATGACAATACAAGAACGACATGGTATTAGCGATTTGAGCAAGTTAACAGCTATACTAACAGGTATACGACCGAAGGGAAGGAAAAGACCACAACCTCCGTACTTTAAGAATACCTACAGGAGGGGCATAAGAGTTGAACTTGGCTGATTTGAGAGCGTCAACAGTAGCTTCCTCGGCGACTGGGGTCGTGCGTAAGCATGGGAACGCAGAAGGGTTGCCATGGCCGAGCAAGATCGAAGGTCTGGGGTCGGCCGCATTGACATTCTGCTTCAGCATAGCGCACACATTCTTTATGCTGCTGGGCGATTCCATGCTCTTCGCGGATCCCAATCTCCTCTATCTGTTCTCCATCTCCTTCCTCTTTTGAGTCTTTCCCTCTGGTTTTGAGGATTGGATCCAACTTAGTAGGACTGGCTGCCTTTCAAAATGGACCTTATAGACCGAAGAAGTAAATCTGGTATCTGCCCTGTGCTACTTTTTAACTCTACGTAATCGGATTTCCATTAGCATGTTATAATTTTTAAAGTTGCAAACATAAAATATTATTTCAGCAGCTGGCGGCAAGAGCCATCACATCGACATTCAACCCATCTGTTCAATCCAGCTTGAACATCGGTGATTTTCCAAACATTGCCCGATCTTTATTCTATCCGACCTTATCATGTCCAATAAGAATGTCCAGGCAAAGACCGATCTTAATACACGATAGTAGAATTCACTTTACTCGGTTGGAGATTAAGTTTGATGTGAAGGTACCTTTGGACAACAAGGCTAATTTACTTCATGTAGAATTTTCTAGGAAACACGGGCAGCAACATGCATGCAGGCGAGAGCACATGTCAACAAATTTCGAGGGAGTTCGTATGTTTTCGTTCAATTAGAGATATCCTCATGAGCTTCCTAGGAGTTTCCCTCGAGGTAATTAGCTCCGCCAATAGATATTGTCGGCGAGTCGCGGTGCATTTGGAAATCGGAACGTTCATATCTGATGCCATCACATCTTTATTTCTAAAGAGACGATTAAAGTACAAGCACAAGACAACATGAGACCGACAACAGGGAGTTGTTTATCACCTAATGACACTGCTTCTTGGCATTTTGCCGAGCAGCAAAATAAGAAGCCCTTAATCGAAGTTTTTTATTCAAGCCAAAGCTAATGCAACGGAGGTTTCAGATCGAATCAACAGTCAGGTTAATTTCCTCCTCCTCAATCCCCTGCTTCCGGGCACGAGCAGCAAAATAAGAAGCCCTTAATCGAAGTTTTTTATTCAAGCCAAAGCTAATGCTACGGAGGTTTCGGATCGAATCAACGGTCATGTTGATTTCTTCCTCCTCCATCCCCTGCTTCCGGGCAAATGCCCGGATAATTAGCTTTCTTATGGATTTACTAATCTTGTTTCACACATTGCAATGGTCTTCGACGGGGCCACAGAGGCATCTCGAGATCCAATGAGCAGTTGATGATCTCAGCCCTTTGTGGCGCCGGCATGGACCGGCTCATTTATTTTTTGGCATGCCTTCCATAGAAGGTCTTAATCCTCTCCAGGCCATCTTTGAGGGAAGATATATCAATGGCGAAAGTGATGCGAAGCCAGTTCTTCATTCCAACAGCTATCCCTGCAAAAACGAATGTCATCGATTATTATCTGATGGATACGGACATTGCACAAGTTAGAAGCAAGTGGTGAAAATGGTATGGGATTGCTCCGGAATTATCTGAGCATTAGCTTGCAAGAGTTCCACGAGTAAATTCAAATGAAATCACTAGGATCCTTCTATTTCTCCAAAATTTTAGGATCCTTCGAAAACTGTAAAGTTGGTTGGTCATCAGGACTCTCACTCTGAAGCCCCTTATAGCATTCTTAACCAATGTGCATTTCAAGAAACAAAAGTCAGAAGACGCGTTTGAAAAATTCAAAAAGCTGAAATAAGTTAGAAAAATGAAACAGATGCATAAAAAGTAACATCAATATATTTTCCTTTCACCAGCAATTGGAGAGGCTGAGTTTACCAGGCAGAACAATAACAGATTCTTCTTTAGCCAGTTTTAAGCAGAACTCCTGATCATCCTTTATGCCCTCCAACAATGATAAATTCAACTTGACCTGTCACAATGACATCTTTCACTTATCGAGAAAAATATAAATTGCATAACAGTGTACACTATACTGATGAAAAAATAAAAATACATGCATACATACTGTACGTATGTGTATAGTATGCCCATACCATTACAAACATGCCTCCTTGTGGCTTTTTTGGGCACGTGATGCAAGGTATCTCTTGAATCTTCTCATAACATATATCTGCAGCCTCTCTTAGTATGCAAATGATTTTTGAAAAAAAATCATCATTTGTTTTCTCAAGAATGTGAGGGACCGCCGCCTGTTAGAATCACAACGAAGAGCAGAAAATAATTAGCTGTTATTTGATAAGGATGCTAGTTGTCCACAAATAAAAGGTAGCAAGCACTCTTGCCAGGATTAAATGAAGAACGATACTTTATCAAGTGAAAGTGAGTTCAGATAAATCAAGCCCAATGACTGAGACAGAATATTGATCACTTCTAAAAGCAATATGCACAGCTTGTGCATTACAGTCTAAAATCACTGAGAAAAATAACATAAACCAGGTGAGAGAGGAAACACGTAAATCATTGGGGTTCTGCTTGGGGTGCAACTCTACATTGCTATGCAGCATCCATTGTTTTAATTATCCATCTTCAAGAGAAAAAACTCTCATTAACTTGTCATTTCCTGAATGAATAGCCAAGAATATGCACAACTCTGGTAGTGATACAAAAATAGTGCAGACAAGCCTACCAAATAAATCATTTTGAAAAACACCACGTCTTCAAATCTGAAAGTCACTGGTTAATTATCTGGAGTAGTTACATACCTGGATAAATGTTGGAGGATCAGAGGATATATCCAGAAATCCTTTAAGGGACTTAAGAACCTGTAAAGAGAAAGGGAACAACCTAAGTATCCTGCGACAAAGCCTAGTAGTCAAATAATTTGGCCCAAATAGATATACAATCAAGCAAGCGATCGCGTTCGTGCTCACATGTCCACAGAGAGAGAGAGAGAGAGAGAGAGAGAGAGAGAGAGAGAGAAAGAGAGAGAGAGACCCCAGTGTCTTTCAGAAAACCATTTGGATCATTTGTCACAAGCCAACCAAGTCGCCAACCTGGAACAATCCACCTCTTTGATATTGATCCCAACGTCAAGACAGGCGCGATGGATCCAAAAACACCCATGGGAACAAATGGTGTATCCCCAAAAGCTAGATGACCATAGACTTCATCTGCAATTACCAAAATCCCAAGCTTCCTTGCTGTTTCGGCAACCTTTTTTCAAAAATGAAAGAAAGAAAATGATGAACAACAGCTGAAGCAAAACAAATGTGGATACCAAAGATTATAAAAGTGACTGGCAACAAATCTATTGAGCTTCCACTGCCTTGAGATAAACAAGCATCTCAAGAGGCAAGGTAGCTCTCTAGATTAAGCTCCAGCAGAATCTATTAGCTCATTTTTCCATGTTCACAATTCATCTACTTGCTAAGATATGAAGAAATCTCAAGCAAAATGCAAAAGCAACCTTCTTTAGATGCTGGTAGCTATAGACACTTCCACAAGGATTGCCAGGATTGATCATCACCATGGCGACAGTACTCTCGTCTGCAAGATCCTCAACACCCTTGAGATCAACCTCCCAACCCTTATCTGGAAGAAGATCGAAATACCGTATCTCAAGATGGCTGTGTTTAGCACGTGCATCATAGTATGGGAATCCAGGTCTTGGAAGCAATATATTGGCCCCAGGGCAAGCAAGAACTGTTAATATGGCTTCAATTGCTTGTGTGCACCCGAGTGTCAGATTAACGTCATCTGGTGATAATTTGTACGGGAGATCACAAGAGAGATAATCAGCAATAGCCCTGTAGAATTTGGTGCCCCCAATTAGTCTAGCTCACTCAAACATGTCATCTGGAAATAAATTGCTATTCAACCTACAGAATGCACCTAGATCAACACATTCATAGCGGCCTTTCCATAAAATTCAATCTTTATCCAAACAATTAACAATGACTACTTCCTATAGTCACTAATAAAGCTTGGTTTCATCATTTACTCTCTGTTTTCAATACACTGTCTTTGCTAGCAATATGATGATTCGAGTTGATTAATGAGACAGTTGATATTGATCGGCAATGACAGCTACTCTGCTGTTAAGATACAACCATGAACAAACCAAAATGGTTCGTACAATCGAAGCAAAACAACTGCCAGAACTAGGCATTTTGCATTCGACCCCCTGCAGTCGTTGCAAAGGAAACAGAACACGCAATAAGATCCAAAAACCTCAATTGAGTCACCTTCCAAACTAGCCACTCATCAGCCTCTCAATCATTGACTATTTAACTATACGATTTCTTAAATCTTGTATGACCACATGAACGTAAATCCTGGCAATTTGTGAGTACATGATTCCATCAGTACCTTAAACGCATCAACAATCGACTCATAGGTACTAGGAAGATTGAGGATGCGAAATAACTTGCTTAGGTAATATGGCTGCGCAGCTAAACAAACGGTCCAGACCATAAGAAGCACGAGTCGATCCATGCTATCACCAAGCTTATACAGAGCATATCATCTGCTCGTCTCAAGATTTCACAAGACAGATAACTAATGTAAAGCTCAAGCTGTGAAAATAAATGATTTCAAAAGTATTTTTCTAAAAGTGATTACTTATATCATTTAAAATAATGAATTAATAGAGAATATTTTTTCATTAGCAGCGGTAATATATCATATTCGTGAAAAATGAAAATATCTTTTGGCCATTCAGTTTTAAAAACCCTATAAGCAAACCATCCATTTTTGCACGAAACAAAAAGACCTCGAGACTCTCCTCATTTTTCCCTATTCCCCTTTTGACTCAAGCCAAAAAGGGTCGCGAACATAAACGAGAAATCTAATCCTGATAATCTCAAGCGACACCGCCTTCTTACCTCCTGGCCGGAAGAATACCGACGGTCGGACCGTAGCAGTTGAACTTGCCGGAGCGGACAGCGTCGACGACGGCGTCCTCGGCGGCGGGGGTCGTGCGGAAGCAAGGGAAGGCGGAAGGGTCGCCGTGGCCGAGCGGGACCATGGTGCGGCCGTCGTCGGCGTTGAGATTCGCCATCAGCTCGAAGAGGATGCCGCGGACGGTGATGGCCGACGCGGCCGAGAGCCCCTCGTTGCCCCGGAACTTCCAGGCCGGCGCCCCGTTCTCCATGCTCGCCTCTTTCCCCTTGCCCCCCCGCGGTCCCCGCCGAGCTCGGGAGGTCGATGATGGTGGCGGCGGTGGAGGAGACGAAGACGAAGAAGGACAGGAGCGTCCTTTCGTTTTTTCTCGTGAGTCTGTGGTGGTACGGTGCTCTTGCGCTTGCATTATATAGAATGATCCCGCGAGCTTCGCAAGCCGGCGGAGGAGTTGTCGTTTCAAAATAATATAAAGATTCTCTCATTCTTTGATCTCGCATTCGTTCACTTTATATTTTCGCCTCAATTTGAATATCAATTATCCTGAATTGAGTTAAAAGGAATTGGGATAATTTGGGTATGGGTCATCGGATTCGTAATCAAATTGGATTGAATTATTTTTGACTTGATCCATCTATTTAATGGATCTATCAATCATTATTACCGGATGCATTATGAATATGGTCTTTTTTGAGGTCATATATATATGAAGGCCAATTTCAATTGAAATGATGCACGTGCATATATTACTTTAAATGCAACTCGATTTTAAGTAAATATCTAACCGAATTAGTTGCAATCGTGTAAGTGTAATCTCATGTCTCGCAAAGTTGATCAACGCCCTCAATCGCTCATTCTCATATTTCATCTATTACTGTTCGGCCTCAAGAAAGAAACGAGAGGAACAGAAGAATCCAAGCGAAGCATTCCTCCGTTCGCTTGAATTCTTTTGTATTTTTTGAATTTCTAAAAATTTACCAATAATGCATGTCGCCATTCTACAATAATTGACACGGGCGCAGACAAAAGGAAAGCGCGAAATTTTTTTGGTTGCCACCGCTGTTGCCTTTCGCGGTTCCCTTCTTCTTTGGGGATGGCTATTGTTCGGCTTTCTTTTGGTTGCCTTTTGTTTGGCTGTTTCTGCCTTGTTGGGTGTGTTTTCCTTATTCAGCACATTTTCTCTCGAGTTGACTTGTTGTCTTCTTGAAGGCAAGTTTTGGTGCCGGATCCTTTGTAGCTGTAAAGTTTTTGGTTTAGTTCAATATACCTCTTACCTTCACCAAAAAAAAGAAAAAAGAAAAAAAGGAAAGCACGAAGGACAGCATCATCTGCTGATAAAAGCTACGACATCGGTGTGCAAAGAAACATCGTGGATTTTCATTGCATTTAAATACGATTACCTGTTTAAATGGGCAATTATGATCCATTATATTACTTATTATATCAATTTCATGTAACGGAAAAAGGTTACAAAAAAACTTCAAGTTATGTTCACCTAATACATTTATTTCGAACTTTTTTTGTAACATAAAAAATCATAAATTATGCTTTCTATTACACATTTACTTTAAACTTATATTTACGTAGCATATTTGCACTCTATCAAAATTCTGTCCGATGATATTTTTTTAATCAAAATAACACTGTTTTTGTTTCCATGTTAATATTATTTGCTTTCTAGAGTCTATGTAAGCATTTTTTTAATAGTGCTCATAGTCAAATAAATGTGTCACACGAGTATAAGTTCGGGATTTTTAGTATCATAGAGAAAATTTACGATAAATATGTCACAATTGGTATAATTTAAAGTTTTTATCAATCTCCTATCCGTAACTATTCACTTTTCACCATGCACCGATCATTAGCAACACATGCACAAAACACTGACGATTTACCTAGTCTCTCTCTATCCCTTAGGACCACACGATTCCTCCTAGGAGATGCAACCCAACTAGATCTAACTCAAAAATTGGACCAAATTGCCTTGAAATTTTATCCAACTCCGAGTTCTCATTAGAACCGATCCGATTTCCTGTTTCGATTGAAGAGCCACTTGGAAACCAAACCAGATTTAGAAGCAACTTCATAAAGTCTAAAGACCTTAGTTTTTCTTTTGGCACCTTTCTCTCTCTCTTTTTTTTTTTTTTTTTTTTTTTGCTTTATCCACTCAAATCTCATTTAAACACTTAACGGTTCCCTCTTTCACTCGTGACTCACCCTCCTCCTTGCTCGCTCGTGGCTTGCCCTCACTCGTTCCTGACTTGTCTTCATTTGCTGGCTTTTGTTTATTTTTTTACTTTGAACCATTTTGTTGCTTATATTATTTGTGTTAAAAATGAAATCCGAAAAAGGAACAAAAGAAAAATAGGTTCTCAAGTCAACCCTAAAATCGGATTGAAAAAACATGGTAAGTTGTAGGATTGATTCCAAAACAAATACGGTAGGTTGTAGATTCCAAAAACTGTGAATAGATTCTAATAAAATAGTTCCAAGTTTCAAATCTGACTAGAATATTATTTAAATCAATCACCCTTAATTCCTCATGTTAATAGACCGACTCAAGTCATTCAAACTTTAATCAAGGACCTAATATTTCTTTATTATTATTATTGTTGTTGTTGTTGATTGTCATATCTTGACTTAGATCCACATGAACGATGAGCATCAAGGTCCGTCACCAGCATGCTAAGCACTGTCCTAACATCAAACAGGTTTTTTCGGATCATCCCATGATTTTTATTAATTATGTTTGCGAGTGCTTCCTAGTGAAACACGGAGTCAAGGAAACGAGAATAAAATAAGATGGCGTGTTCCAATTTGCTTGCTAAGGAGAGTGGGGAGAGTTGTCTTCCTAATATGAGCGCATTATGGTGGTCGACTAAGACTTCAATACACCGGAATACCTTTCCGTACGTTTTATTTTACTTTATTTTATTTTCATATTTGAATTCCGCTTAAGTGGATAATAATATTATTGCTAATATTATCCAACATTACAAAATGACAATGTGTGGTCTTGAAATCTAATGGTAGTATAAAGTCGGGATCAAGACAATGGGAGATTGAATCTGACATACATATTGGTAGTATTTAATGAATCAGCCATTTTGCCATAGCATATCGAGAAATTCTGAAATACGAATGCACTACTTTCATAATTGTTGAATCCTCATGGAAAAGACATATAATACATGTTACTCTACACGAAAAATGGAGACAAAGGGACTATGGAATCCCTCAAATCATGAGCTAATGCCACTTTAGTGATGCTAACTATATATATCCATATATTAACAAATTTGGAAATCAATTGGTTGAAAATTCAACTTTAAACAACATTAAACATGCTTAATGGCATCTCAAGATCACATAAAATGAAAAAGATTCAATAGATGACCGTATGTCCATATAATCTTAATAAATTTCATAAGAGAAGCAAATTGAGACTTGGAATTACTATTTTTGATATGGATATCTTACCGTGTAATCAAATATGCACATTTCAAAAAGAGTTCATGTAACGTGACTGGTGAGCAGGTGATTCAACGTATCAGGTGAGAATAATTAATCTGCTAATCATTAAAAAAAAGAGGAAAGAGACTTTACGTAATTTCCCCTAAATCTCGACGACTTAGGGCAAGAATGGACAAGTAATACATTGTTTAAGCATTGGAAAACGACGAGCGTGGATTCCCAGTCTCATAGTCTGCTGCCTGCTTGCCTACTGCAGTAATCTTTGATTTGTCTATGGCTCAACACATTGTTTAACCATTTGATTCTCTCGAATTCCCGAATATCTAAACAGGGTCGACGCTTGGGAAAGAGGAGAGAGAAAAGACAATCTGGGAAATCAATTTAGGGGAAGAAACGTGACGTGGCATTAGGATGCGCTGCTGTCTCGGGCCCACAAGACGTCAGACTTTGTCGGTCTACGATCTTGGAGAGCAAGAAAGGGAGGGAAGCACGCGGGAGGAATCCTCCGATTCGCACGACCGAGGAGGACCTTAGTAATAATATCATCTTTTTTTCCTCCTTATTCTATTATACGAATACGACAGAGGCCGATAGCCTCGTGGTCTTCATCAGATTGAGAGAGATACCTCTCCAACTCTTGTCTTACGAAAAATTACTAAAAAAATTCTTCAATCTATTATACTTATCCTAATTCAGTTATATTTTTATTGTGATAATTTAGTCATATACTTTTTTTCATATTTTGTCACTTAACTTAATTTGGATAATTTAATCTGGAAATTACTGAGGTGAATGTTGACGTTCCTATATAATATAATCGACGTCGACGTCAACGTGAACATTCTCTTTTTATATTTTTTAATAGTTATTTTGGTTTTCTTCTTTTCTTTTCTTTTCCAATAGGGCCGGCCAGCAACTTTTGGTGGCCCTCAGTTCAAAAAAATAAATAAAGAAGATAGAAAATAAAAAATAAAAAATTACTATAAAAACTCTAAAAGATTTTTAATAGGATGACTGGCATTCAAATTAATGATTTTCGGTCTAAATTAGCAAAATGTGAAAATATTTAGGGTTAAATTAGCTTTAGGATTGAATTGGTATAAATACAATGAATTACATATTTTCTTTATAATTTTCCCCCTTGGCTTGTATTATGCATCTTCTATTTTCTCACTCCAGAGTCAAAATTGGAATTTGAGAATGGACGAAGGGTGTGACCAAAACCCTCCCTAAAAGTTAAAAATGCAAAATCATTCCTAATGATCATCAACGACGACACATTGCGAGTCGCCCCATCTTCTCCCGAAGAGAAATGGCGATTGCTTTGCGAAGCCCATTGACGTGCCTTTAGGAACAACTACCGTGGCTGTACCTAGAGAAATGCATTAGGGATGGCTGCCTCTTGTCCCCAATAGCTACTTTTAAAATTTCGTCAATTTGACATCTTGATTATACATTCACGCAAATGAGAGCAAATTGAACAAATTTAAAGTTTATGGACACGTTAACTCCATGATGTGATCGTATTAGGATAAGCTGAATGAATTTTAAGGAAGATACATTTCCAATTCTTTGGAAATGACTTCACCTTCTCAGTCTTTTCTAATTGCCTTATATAAACATTTTAGGTGGCTTGAAGCACTTGTTTGCTAAGATAATTGAGCAGGGATCAGTTACGTGTTGGACCTGCGAGTGACTAAGAGAAGACAAACTCAAATTGCTCTTTTCCATTTGAGAAGGGACAGCGCTCCAACGTGGAGCGCAAGCCAAATTTCCATGTAATGGACTTCCATTCATTCTTGGGAGTTACTCCTTAACCGTGCGATTTCAGTACATCTTTTTAAGTATTCATCTAAACGAAATGCTGATGTTCGGTATCATTTTGATCAATTGGCAATGGAAAAGAGTGATAACTAGCTTCTTTCTAGAGGTTTGAAACTATATAAGTCTTCCTTCCAAATAAGGATGGAAGATCATATTTACACTATATCTCTCAATCCCCCCAAAAAGAGGAGCTTTCTTGGCGACCTTACCTGTAATTGGTAATTTTTTAGTCAAATCATTCTTTTTATCTGAAGCGCTAATCTTTTGGCTGTATCGGTAAATGCCGCCTGCGAAGGAGAGAAAGAGAAGTAGGAGTTAGTCTTCTTTGAAAATCAAGGAAGAAATTGCACAATTATGCTTTTTGGGAGACGTCTTATACAAAGGGAAAGCCTGTTATGAATAGAGTTGTCAAATAGGTAAGTCAGGTCAAAAATGATCTAACCCATATTAACCCATTTAACCTATTTTGATTCATTTTCATATAATGTAAATTTAATAACATTGGGTCAGCCGATCCAGGTGAGCCCAAAATCCATCATGGCTCGCCAAATCCAGGCGAGCCTGAGCTCAGTCAAGGCCGACAAGCTCGAGGCTCACCGGATCTGGGCGAGCTTCGGCTTCGTCGAGGTCGGAGAGCTTGTTGTTTGCCCGATCCCGGCGATGACAATGAGGCGGAGCTTGCCTATGGCCATCGCCAGCCTCTCCATCACCATCTCCACCACCGTGCACCAAAACACCTACACGTCCAGGGGCGAGCTCGAGAAACTGGGAGGGGTCAAGGTCGACCAGGCCGCCGAAGGAATATGTAGACCGTGCAGCGGGGCGGATGGCCGTGGAGCCAGGTGGAAACGAGGAGGTGGTGGTCGGGGTGAAAGGGTTGATGCCGCGAGCGGCATTGTCGAGGAGGAGTTCATCCGGGTAGGGGAGAAGAAGGAGAGAGAGGGTGGACATTGGCAAACCATATCCAACCCAAATAAGACCTATTTTGTTTGGATTTTTTCGTTTTTAAACCGATCTCTGTCCATATCTTAATTTTAAGATGAGTCACATATGAACCACTTTCATAAATGTGGATTAAAATATGGCTCTCTAACCCATTTTAATAGCCCTAGTTATGAGTAAGTGGAGAAGAGGGCCTTGCAAGAGCATTTCCGTAGCTATCTGAACATAGACTTTTCTCGATACCGTGCACGCTCGGTAAAAAGAGCCGTCAAATGTTTTGCATTAGTCTTTCTCTATGGGATGAAGACAAGAAACTAACAGATGCCAAGATCTTTTCTTACTAGAAAATGTATCCCACCAAATGGTCAAAAGTGGGAGGGGTTGATGCTAAGAATGCCCTCTTGTCTATCTTTCAAATGATAGATTGTTAGATGCGGGCATTTTCCCATGCTAAAGGAAGCAAGGAGTAGGAGTTCCCTTAATAAAGTAGGCCTTTTGAGAACTAACTAGAGTCACGTGAAACAGATCACAGAAGAAGACGTATCCCACGAATGAATGATTGTTGCTCCTCTCACTCACACGGGTTCTTCTATTGAATGGAGAGGTTCCCCTTCTTCCATGTGAGGTGGGGCCTACGTAAGAGCAGAATCTAGGTAGAACGCTTATTCCCACCTTGTTTTATTGCTCTTTCTCGATGGTATTCAGGACCGCTATTCCTTGGAAAGTATGAAGCCAAGGAAGTAATCAGATACATATCTATTTCCTTCCAATGAATCAAGAATAGATAATCGTCTCATCAATAGCCAAAGTCAACACACTTCCAATCAATTCAAACTACTTGGATTCCTAAGCAACTTGCTAAGTTGTACGTGGCTGAGATTGTTAGGCCACATGGCGTACCTATAAGAATACTATTTGACTAATATGCTAGGTTTACTTTGCGATTTTGGAGTAAATTTCAACAAGCCGTGGGAACTAAGCTACACTTTATTACTGCTTTTTACCTATAAATAGATGGACAATCTGAGCGAGTTATCCAAACGTTAGAGGATATGCTAATAGCTTGTTTAAAAATGTTTTTGCCTTTTCCTATAGAAAGTATATAGGAAATTTATCAAAAAAAATCAAAATTGATTACAATTATGCCAGATTAGTTCTAAACCTTTTGATTCAGTTAATTTAATCATAAAATTTTTGATAATTTCCCAATTCAGTTCATTCAACCAATTTTGGTAGGAAATTGCTAACTAAATTGGTCTAATTGAAAATTTTATGATTAAATTGACACTAATGCAATAAATTTAAGAATTTCATAATACCTTTCTCCAAGATTCTCCCATTACTCTCTTTCGAAAATTAAGTTAATTTTTTCAATATTCGAATTACTTTTGATATTTTTCTACATGGACCTAGTAGATAGTATGTCATTCTCTTTTTAAAATCATTATCTGCGCGATAGGCAATGCACAAGGCTCCCACTATGCCAATTTTGGACTTAATCCACAGTCCCATAAATTACTAGAAACTAATGATGTACCGCTTTAATTTTCGAGTTACTATGTCAGATCGATCGCTTCATGCTCTACTAGATATAAATTTACACAAGATACTTATACAAAAAGAGGGATGTCGCATGCCCTATAAATTGTACATAAGATACTTATCTCACATTTAGCAAGTCAATCCATTGAAACAAAGTCTACTTACCAGATTTGTTATCCAATAATAATAGGTATTTTCAATAATTTTGATTCACGTCAATTGTAACTGTGCATAAGGTTCAATAACACAAATTACAAGTGCATAAATAATAAGAAACTGTTTACCAAATTATGGTCCAATCCCCGATGATGAGATTAAGGAAGATGAATGCAAATGCGAGCAAATCTTTAAGGACGATGCTAGGTACCTTAGCTCTCACTAATGTTTTCTCTATTCAAGGATGTATGATGGAGGTTTTGGCTGAACATGGAAAGAGGGAGAGACTTGACCAAAAGGAATCATCGCGTGGCTGCTCCAAGGAAAAGTGAAAAATGAAAAATTCATCCAACTTGCTATGAACAAAAATATTTAGACAAAATATTATTAATAATGAAAAAAAAATTTCGTTAATTACTTAGAATGATACGAGCAATTTTCTAAATTATTTTAAACAAATGAAATCTAAATGCGTGAATAAGACTGGTGATGATCCCTTCTCTCTTCTCCGTCATGATTGCATTTGTGCACTTTGTCATGGTCCAAAAGGAGAGAAATGAAAATTGCACCCAGAAGATTTAACCTGAAAGTGCCTACCAAAGAAATAGGTTAGGAAATTTGCCAATATTTAAAAGGTGATCCACAATACTCGAAAATTAATTAAATTCAGATGCATTTAATAGATTTCCGGACGCGGACAAAGTGGCGTCGTTTCCCAAGCAATGGCCAGAGCGAAGGGGCTCCCCATAGAAAGATGCCACTTAAGTTAAGTGTGACAACGTGACGTTTTTGGTGGTTGGCAATGAGTGCTGAACCCTCGCACGTGTGCAACCGCACGCTCCGTTCCTATCACGTGTTGAAGACCTTATGTTAAAACGGCGACTCGTTTCGCTTTTCGCCGTGCACCGATCATCAGCAACCCGTGCACAAGAACACCAAACAGGGTTCTATTTTTCAGCTTGTCCGAATGCAATCGAACTGGATTTTCCAGATCATCCCATGTAGTGCTTGATTGGGGTTGACTTCAATTAGAATTATCAAATGAATGATTTGGATTGAGTCATAAATAGTTCGGTCCAAATTGATCCATTTATCCTAATGTGAATTTCTCAATACATACTCAATATGATTTGTATTGTTAAAATACTTTCATATTTAATTAAATTTAGGAAATTCATTTCTTGTGATTTTTTTAAAAGTATTGCTAAAACATTTCATGCAATACAATATAGTTGATAATTTCATAACTTTAACAATTTTCAAATTTTTTTAATTTTTTAATTTTTATTTACTTAAATTTTCTCAAATTTCTCAATTTTTTAATATTTTTAAAATTTCTTTCTTTTCTATTTTTTAAGAAATTAAGAAATAGAATATTATTTAATGTTGTCCTTGTCAGGCCAAACCACGAGCTGTCCATTTAATATTGTATTGTTTTAAAAAGCTACAACAATCCATAACAATCCATTTATGACCTATAACATTAAATATGAGTTAAGATATGGGTTCTAGACTCATTTTGCCACCATGAAGGAACACTTTCCCATAACCCCCGGGTGGGAGTCAACTTAAGTGCGTAATCAATCATATTCTTGCTAATATTGTGCATCAGATTGAGAAATCATAGCCAAATAGTACAAGATGGTAGATTTAACTACGGTAGAAAATCGAGTTCAAGGTTTTTATTCCTAGCCAAAGCTAAATGCAACCAACAGAACCAAGAAGGGACCATTCTAATGGAGGTTCGGATCGGATCAACGGTCAGGTTGATTTTCTACTCCTCCTCCATCCCCTACTTCCGGGCAAATGCTCGGACGATTAGCTTCCTTATGGATTGACTTATCTTGTTTCACACTTTGCAATGATCTTCGACGCGACAACAAAGACAACTCAAGATCCAACAAGCAGTTGATGATCTCAGCCCTTTGCGGCACCGGTGTGGACCGGCTCGTTTATCTTTTGGCATGCCTTTCGTGGAAGGCCTTGATCCTCCCCAGGCCATCTTGGAGAGAAAATGGCCCGACAGCAAAAGTGACGCGAAGCCAGTTCTTCATTCCAAAAGCTATCCCTGCAAACCCGAATGTCATACATTATTATCTGATGGATACGGATGGTGCTTGAGAAAAGCAAGAACCCTGCAGCGAAAATGGGATGGGTTTGCTATGGAATTATCTGAGCATTAGTTCGCAAGAATGCCGCTAGTGAATTCAAATGAAATCAATGATCCTTTTTTCTTCCAAAATCAAAGTCCTTGGAAAACTGTGAAGAAGTTATTCATCAGGTCTTTCGCTCTGAAGCCCCTTATAGCATCCTTAGCCAGTGTGCATTACACGAAACAAACGTCAGGGGACGCTTTTGAAAAATTCAAAAAGCCGAAAGAAGTTAGAAAAATGAAGCAGATGCATAAAAAAAAGCATCGACATATTTTTCTTTCACCGGCAATTGGAGAGGCTGAGTTTTTTTTTTTTTTTTTTGGTTTGAGAAGAGAGGCTGAGTTTACCGGGCAGAACAATGACAGATTCTTCTTTAGCCAGTTTTATGCAGAACTCCGTATCATCCTTAATGCCCTCCAACAATGATAAATTCAACTTGACCTGTCACGATGGCATCTAAATTTCTACTGGAGCGGGTGCTATCCAAGAACAATTAGCTGATCTCGATTTGCAAATTATTATAGATTATACACCATACCGATGAAAAAAAAAATACATGCATACATAATGTACGTATGTGTATATTACGCCCGTACCAATACAGACGTGCCTCCTTCTGGCTTTTTTGGGCACGTGATGCAAGGAATCTCTTAAATCTTCTCAGAACATATGTCTGCAGCCTCTCTTAGTATGGCAAATGATTTTTGAAAAAAAATCATCATCTGTTTTCTCAAGTATGCGAGGGACCGCCCCCTGTTAGAATTACAACGAAGAGCGGAAAATAATTAGCTATTATTTGATAAGGAAGCTAGTTGTCCACAAAAAAAGGGTTAGCAAGCATTCTCGCAAGGATTAAATGAAGAACAATATCTTATCAAGTGAAAATGAGTTGAGATTAATCAAGCCCAAAGACTGAGACAGAATATCGATCACTTCTAAAAGGAATATGCACAGCTTTTGCATTACAGTCTAAAATCACGGAGAAAAGTAACATATACTTCGAACTTAAGAAAAAAAGGGTAACATACACAAGGCATCGTCATGTTGTTACAAGTTTGTTGAATTTTGTTAAATGACACTTAAGTTCAGCTGATAGCAGAGTTCAAGATGCGGCACGGTGTTGTTCAAGGGGTTGTGGAATTTAGTAGTTTAGTGGCTTGAGTTTTCGTTTTGTGGGCATCTTTTACAAGTTAAGGGTCAACAAGCATGAAAATTATTCGAAATCTTCCTTTGAGATGAAAGTGCTCCGGGGTTCACATATAAAGTTGTTCCTGGACTTTATGCGGAGACATTTGATTCTTGACATATTGTGAAATATGACAAGTACTTGGAATACTTCTTTTATTTGCTCTCTTCTGTGAGAGATTCAAGAAATCTACCTCCGTTAACTCAATACCTTGTGGCTTTTTTGTCGCATTGAGATGCATGATAATTGAGGGATCTAGACACATAAAAAGCTAATGGCATGCATAATTTTCTGGATCTTAACATGTAAGATCTTGATGTCGTTGATTGTCATGTGAATATGCACAGATCGGAGAGCTAAAGAAGCTCGTTGAAGAGGGTAAGATAAAGTACATCGGTTTATCTGAGGCCTCTGCATCAACAATCAGAAGAGCACATGCTCTTCATCCCATCACAGCGGTGCAATTGGAGTGGTCGCTTTGTTTATGCAGCAACAACAGCTTCCTTCTGACTCTGCTTTTCCTTTAAAATGTTGACTAGGGAGCTTGGCATTGGAATTGTTGCCTACAGTCCTTTAGGACGAGGATTCTTTTCTGTTGGCTCCAAGTTGGTGGAGAATCTCTCTAAGGATGACTTCAGACAGGTCTGTTCCTGCTTGTCAACATAATTAGATGCTTACAGTGACTGTCATTCTTATTGAAGTGCTGGAAACCTGTTCTTGTGGTATAAAGAAAAAGTATCTGGATGGGATGAATAAAACTTGGTGACACGAATGCTTTTGTGTTCTTATATGTCTTTAATCCAGCACTTGCCAGACATCCCACCTCTCTCGATTCTAGATAAATGTAAAATCACAAGTAATGGCTTTAGTGAGCCTGAAAGAGGCAGTTTCCTGGATTCTCGTGCTTTTGGGAATGAATACGTAAAAGTGTATTATGTGTATCACTTGGAGTAGTCCAAACCAACGTTGTAAGTATGCTGAAATAGTTTTCATTTTGAATACGTAAAAGTGAGTACACCAGTAGACTTTGGATGCATATATGTGGCGTCGTGTCTGTGTGCAATGGTGAGCAGCTTACCACCTTTGGCTGCCTCGGAAGAGTGGCGTCGGAGCTCATCAGCCCTGCCTCTTTCTTATGTCACTTAACTCCATTTTAGTAGGGAACTTTGTGATCCCGATCAAAGCTGGACATCTTCTCTGTGAAGAAGATGATCCGAAAGAGGCGGCAGCCAAGGTGATAGAGCTCCTCAACCACGTCACTTGGAGCGAGTGGTACCGATGGTGCTACCACTCATAAACCGGATCCGCACGATGTCTCGGGGGAAGCTGTTGAAGCGACTGAACAATTCGGGGCACGGTAACAGGGAATCAACACAGTATTCACACTCGTCGAAGGGGATGGATTCATCGCAGGAAAAGGCGTTGAAAGTAAAGATGGCTAGACCAGCGGAGAACTCAAACCCAAGGGCCTCTCAATGTGGCGAAGTCAAAGGTAGAGCGAGCGTAATCCATCAAGTTGATCAAGGACAGCGAAAGGGGTGTTGCAGAAGGAGCGAGCGTCCTTGAAGACATGGAACGGGGGTGTTTGACATGGATGGAGATTGTGAAAGGATGAATTGTATTTACGACTTCCATGGTTTATTTTTAATTTTAATTATACAAATCAAACACTCATTTAATTTTATTTATTTATTTGAGTTATGTTATATCTAGACGTCAAGAAATATTAGATGGGATTTTTATCCTATCATTATCCCATATAGCAAAGATGTTTGAACGACCAAACACAGCATCATTGGATTTATCTAGCCTAGGATCTAAATTAAACATGTACAAAAAATTCGACAATCACACTAAATAAATTAAAAGTTCAGTAAGAACATAACACATTGGACTAAAGTCCAATGACTATTTGCGTTATTTTCCTAAACCAAAACAAAACAACATTGCTCCACTCTAACTCCAAATAAAAAACAGTAGAAGTGTCGTTTCTAATTTTAGGAAACTTGCGCAATATCTCCGACTGTTTTATAATAATGCAGAGGCATGAGCGAAGGTATCGAGCTACATAAAAGCTCATGAAACTTGAACAAGAAACCTTCGATTTCCTCGACACTCATATCAACCGCGCCAGCATTTTATCCCCAACTTCGTTTTCGCGAGAACATCAGGTAACATTTTACCGTTCCTTAACTTCGCTACCAAACCAAACACATAGCGAAACTTTGTATCTATGTGTAGCATCCAGTGTTAAGAGCATGTTGCACACGGTGTTAGTATTGAACTCATGGTTGGAGGAGAATAAAGCGTCACTCTAGTATGTACAACTGAGTTTGAATTCTTCAAAATCCCGACTTCTCAGATTCTAAAAGTCACCCCAATAAAGTCGGCACGGCGGGCTCAGTTCGTATTCAACTCGCTCTCATGTTTATCGAGTGATCTTTCCCTAGTAAGGTAAGTACACATCCATAATCTCCTCGTAGTGAATGTCACATGTACAAAATGAAAACAGTCACTCTCTTATTACACATACTTATAACAGCCACACAACATAAACTTAAATTACTTCAGCGGCAAATGCTCAAACTCTGCACATCAAAGATGCAGCAACAGAAGCAGACCCGCTTCTACGTAGGTTTCCAAGAAGAAAGGGGTGGAGTGTCGGAGTTTTCCCATGTAGACATGCTTCCATCGTACCTGCCACCCTTGACATTGTCCACAGAAGCAATCGATTCAAGCTCGGCCATTTCTTCCAGTGTAAGCTTCATGTTGACACGCTTCCACGTGGCGCTGCGTGAATGGTCGGGGACCACATGCACATGGTTTCTGCACGCCGTCGGCCTCCTTAATAGCGAGAACCGTCTATTTAAGAAGCGCAGGTCTCTTCATCACCCTCCTCACCCTCAGGTTCTCTCTTCAAAAATCTCTCTTGTCCCTCTCTTCAGAAAATTCTCTGAAAATGAGTGCAGCTGCCAATTTGCGGCGCAGGTGTGAACTTCTGGAGATGTAGGGTCTGCATGCAAACGCTTCACATTTCTCATGGTTTCGTTCTTTTGTTCCCGGAATAAAAAAAAAAGTAAACATTTTGCTAACGCCACTTTATTTTTTTTTTGTTCCCGGGAATAAAAACTTAGCCCGGAATGGTTTGGGAACAAAACAAGAAGCAAAAAAAGTTGCTTCTTGTTAAAGAACAATTTCTAGAAATGAACTGATTTTCTTTTTAAATTTTCTTTTATTTCCTTTTCTTGCCGCGACCACCGTCAACCGCCCGGAGCCACCGCCCACCGCCGCCGCCGCCGCCGCCGGTCGCCGCCGGCCGCCGCCGCCGCCCGCCGCCGGCCGCCGCCGCCGGCCGCCGCCCGCCGCCGGCCGCCCGGTCGCCGGTCGCCGGCCGGCCGCCGCTCGCCGCCCGGCCGCCGGTCGCCGATCGCCGCCGGCCGCCGCCGTCGCCGCCGCCGCCGCCGGCCGCCCGGCCGCCGGTCGCCGCCGGCCGCCGCCGCCGCCCGTCGTCGCCCGGCCGCTGGGTCGCCGGTCGCCGCCCGGCCGCCCGGCCGCGGTCGCCGCCGGCCGCCGGTCGCCGATCGCCGCCGGCCGCCGGTCGCCGGTTCGCCGCCGCCGCCGGGCGCTGGCGCCCTCTCTCCGGCCGCGGTCGCCGTCGCCGGCGCCGTCCTCTCCGGCCGCCGGTCGCCGCCGCCAGTCGCCGCCGCCACCGCGGGGTGCCTCCGGCCGCCGATCGCCGCCGCCCGCCCGCCCGCCCGCCGCCCACCACCGCCGGCCGCCGCCGTCCACCGCGGCGCCGCCGGAAGCCCATCGGCCGCCCCTCCCGCGGCCGCCCGGCCGCCTCCGGCGGTCGTCGGCGGGCCGATGGGCTTCGGCGGCGCCCGGCGGTGACGGTCGGCGGCGGCGGTGGTGCGGCGGCGGCGCTGGGCGGCGGGCGGCGGCGGCGATCGGCGGCCGGAGGCGGCGGCAATCCGTCGCAAGATTAAAAAATGAGTAAATACAAAAAAGAAATTGTTGCGTTATCAAACGCATTTCTATTCTTTTTCTATTCCAAGAGTAGAAATTTTGTGTCGTTATCAAACGGGTTCTTTTACTCGAAATTGTTAGGAGGAGCGAAATAGAAAAGAACCATTTCGAAAAAAAAAAAAACTCTTCCCAGAACGAAGCGTTTGCATGCGCAGCCGTATCGGACCGCCTGGATGAAAGCACAGACTGATTCAGAACTTACGTGAGTTAAATTTTTTTCTTAAATTTCTTTTTTCTTTCTTTTTTTTTCAGCTTTTATGTATGGGTTTTTTATTTTCTTTTTTATTATCGTTTTCAGACTAGCTGAAAGGGATGTCCATCGTCAGGCCTACCAGGAAGCTCGAGAAAAAGTCGGTCAGGCGATTCAACGGATCAGAGAAAGTGAAGTTTTCGTCCTCTCTTCCATAGCTGAGACCAGGGAATTTCTAAGCTGTTGGGATGATCTAAAGAACAATCGCGGTATTCTGCGCACTGTTCAAATTGCGAATGTGAATACGCGTGACAGAAGAACCATCGAACGCTGGCTGGTAGAGCGTCGATTCATTGTTCGTAATGTTTCTTTTGACTTGCCAGCAAACTAATAGTCCACCTTTCTTTTTTTAAGACCATACTGGCCCGATTATATGTTGTGGTTTGTTTCTCCATGTAAATATATTGCAGTTCGTTTTTCCATGTAAATAGATCTGCACTTTATTTATCTGTATAAAGCTGTTTAATATATATATTTTAAGATATTATCTCGCATTCTTATTCTGTCCCTTCTGTCAACCAAGCAAGAGCAATAAAATCAGTTGACCAAAAAAGATATCCTCTTATAAACTTAAAGGTACACAAAATCTCAACCAACCAAGAGCAATTTACGTAACTCCTTGGGAGGAGTCGCAGTCAAAGCCAAGAAAAAGAAAAAAAAAATCAATAGTTTGTCGTTTTCTAGCAGCTGGGCAATGAGAGAGTGGAGGGGTGGCTGGGGCCAGGGGTTCGGTAAGTCAGCGTCCAAGGACGTGCACATCACATAATAAATTGATACCGACGGGAAACCTCATACTGAGGATGGTATCAGAAAATAGAAACGAGCATCGTCCTGTTCACGTTCCTTTACTCTACTTCCTCGCTAAGAATCCTTTCAGAGACGACAAATGCGGTCAGTGATCAAAAGAATGCGTTTTCATCTCGGTCACTCGCGTGAGTTAATTGGATCCAACCTATTGCATCGTACACCATCAATTTCCCATCTAAAGAACGACCATATTGTAGAAAAAATCCCAATGTTTCTTGTTTCTTGAGACCATCAAAATACCTCTTACCTCAATATAATACCATGATAGAAATTGAACACAGTTTAGACACTCAAACTGTAAAAAATAAAATACTCCAAATTAGTTTATTCCTTCCTGAGATATGAAAGATTGTTTTGTTAGAAATTAGTAGAATACCTTTCGTCAATGGTTAACCTTTGGGTTTTTGTGAATCCGGTTTAGTGATTATTTCGGATGGTACATTGAATCGCATAACAATGATCAAGAACAATCGAATCTAAAGGGAAAGGAAGTGCAAGTATCGAAAACGAAAATATATTTGATAAACTGAAAGTGAGAAAATAGATAGATTTGAGTTTGTGACGCGGTTCCCTTACTCACACGTCAACTTCTATATTTTGCACATCTTATCTACTTCCAAGCAATTAGTGTTCAATATGCGATTACAAATGAAGCTACAATCGCTTGACTTTAGGCCTCGATATTTTGCACATCTTATCTACTTCCAAGCAGTTAATGTTCAATATGCGATTACAAATGAAGCTACAATCACTTGACTTTAGGCCTTGTGAACGCACAAACTGAAAGTGAGAAAATAGATAGATTTGAGTTTGTGACGCGGTTCCCTTACTCACACGTCAACTTCTATATTTTGCACATCTTATCTACTTCCAAGCAATTAGTGTTCAATATGCGATTACAAATGAAGCTACAATCGCTTGACTTTAGGCCGTGTGATCGCACAAACTGAAAGTGAGAAAATAGATAGATTTGAGTTTGTGACGCGGTTCCTTTACTCACACGTCAACTTCTATATTTTGCACATCTTATCTACTTCCAAGCAATTAATGTTCATTATGCGATTACAAATGAAGCTACAATCGCTTGACTTTAGGCCTTGTGATCGCACGACAATGTTATCTGCAAGTGATTACGACTCTTCGAATGCCACGATGCGCATTTTCACTTTGGGCATTTCTTTCACCCTCTGTACTTTTCTCTTTGGCAGTGCAGTGCAACCTTTGTACTTCATGCAGTGCATAATTTAACACAAAGAATAACAAGATTATTAAAAAAAAAAGGGGGAGGGGGGAGGAATATCAACGAAATTTAATTGCCATGGACAGAGAGATATTGGATGTAAATGTAATATATTGGACGAAATTTATCTACATTCATGTTTTTGTGAGTGAGTTCAAGATATTGAATACACCTACAATGTCAAAGGAGGTCGCTCCAAAATCCCCCGATTCAAAAACAAATTGGCCTGCCAAGCATATATTGACAGAGAAACAGTTTCTAGAAGCAGCCTCCTCTTCAGGCGATCCCAATAATGTCAATGCATCTTCAAAAGGTAACACCCGTTGCCAGAGAGAGAAAGAAATCAGAAGGAAGAACAGCGAAACCCAAAAAGTTAACACTCGAGAAATCTTGATCAGGTATGCTTCACAATCACAAAATCTGGTCGATCAGGATTGTAACACAATCAACCCTGCGGTAGGTGCCACTTCTTATTACCTCGGGATTAAAACTTAGGATTCAGGGAAAGAACGTCATGCATTAGAAAACACAACTACAGCTTGAGGAGAACCTCTGGGAAAACTCAACAACTTGTCGGAAAATTCCTTCGACTCCTTGACTGAAATGGAAATCGTTCGGCCCTGTAGAGACGACAAGCTTCTGCAAAACAAATGCCTCACGGAGTAAAAACTGCACTAATTGAATCACATGATCCTCCTTTATGTCACCGGACGCTCTGACAATTCTGAGGCAGTTTGCAAGACATCTAAAAGAGCGATCTTGTAAATCCCAGTAGTTCCCCTCGCAAATCTTGTACAAATGCAGCCATGCTTCTTGGACCTAGAAAATCAGAACAGACAGTTACTCAAAATTTTGCACACCCCCAGAATAGCATGTAGAGGACAGCTTTAAATGGGGATAAATTTACTTACATCCATGGAAGGCACTTCGCCTGGGATGATGTGTATATCTAGCACTTCCGAGCTAGGGGAGCTTCTCAATACATTGGCAATTCCAGGGAGGTGCCATTTGGTCAGCATCGTCCTAAGAATCAAGCGCTGCCAACTGTTGGATGGGCAAGACAAGTTCATCAACTCCCATACCGTGAGAACCTGATTTTATTCCGCAATCACAAGTCATTACCCAGTGGAACGAAAGGTATAATCATGACACGTTACATAAAAGAGGTAAAATCATCTGAATGAGTCCATGATATTCCTCTCGCGGAAATGACAAGCAATTACTGAGATGATATTCTGAAGCTGATCACATACTTCAGCAAGGAAGAGAACAATGTGATGATTTGAGATGATTTACAGGACTACTTCTTGTAGTCACTAAAGCTTGGTTTCATCATTTACTCCCTGTTTTCAAAGCACACTGCTTTTGCTAGTAATATAATGATTTGAGATGATTTACAGGACATTTGATACTGATCGGCAATAACAGCTACCGTGCTTATTAAGATACAACCATGAATGAACCAAAATGGTTCGTAAAAAACGAAGCAAAACAACTGCCAGAACTAGGCATTTTGCATTCGACCCATTGCGGTTGTTGCGAACGAAACGAAACATACAATAAGGTCCAAGAACCTCTATTGGGTCGCCTTTCAAACTAGCCAGTCATCAGCCTCTCCATCATTGACTCTTTAACCATATAATTTCTTAAGTCTTGCATGACCACATGAACGTAAATCCCGGTGATTTTTAGGGACACGGCTCTGTCGGCACCTTAAACACATCGACAATCGCGACTTATAGGTACGAGGAAGATCGAGAATGCGAAATGACATGCTTAGCGAATATGGCGGCGCAGCCAAACAAACGGTCCCGACCATAAGAAGCACGAGCCGGTCCGTGCTATCACCAAGCTTCTACAGAGCATATTATCTGCTCGTCTCAAGATTTCACGAGGTGCCGCTTTTTATTCCCTTTAGATTCTAGCCAAAAAGGGCCGCGAAAACGACACCGCTTTTTTAGCTCCTGGTGGGAAGAATACCGACGGTCGGGCCGTAGCAGTTGAACTTTTTTTTTTTTTTTTTTTTTTTTTTTTTTTTTTGGTGGTCTCTACTCTATTCCTACTCTACACTCACTGCAGAGGCGCGCCCGCCTCTTGCGGGCGTGGGAGTCGCAACCCACTCTCGAAACTTACGCGTTCCTATCCCCCATCCCCCCCTGAGAAGGTGGGGATTTGAACCCCTCACCTCCCCCTTCCATGTTGGAAGGGTGGCCACTGGGGTAGCAGTTGAACTTGGCGGAGCGGAGGGCGTCAACGACGGCGTCCTCGGCGGCGGGGCCGTGGCCGAGCGGGACCATGGCGCGGCCGTCGCCCGCGTCGAGGTTCGCCATCAGCTGGTAGAGGATGCCGCGGACGGTGATGTCCGACGCGGCGAAGAGCCCCTCATCGCCCCGGAACTTCCAAGCCGGCGCCCCGTTCTCCATGCTGGCCTCCTTCCCTTTCGTTTTTCTCGTGGGTCTGTGGAAGTGCGGTGCTCTTGCGCTTTGCGGTGTATAAAAAGATCCTGTGAACTTCGTACGCCGACGGAGGAGTGTCGTTTTTGCGACCACAATGGCTGGCGCGAAGCGCCTCCGGCTGCTCGCAGTGCAGCTGACCGCCCCAGGAAAGACACCACGTGACTGGGATCCAGCAACACCATCATTGACTGACTACTAGACGTGTCAGATTAAATTATAAATTATTTTCTTAATCCATATAGGATGAGCTGAGTGAATTCATTAACTTATTTAAATTCAATTAACTTATGTGACTCTCTCTTACCCTTATTTTATCTTACAGTTGCTTACTCTCGCATTCTCATCTTAATTTGGGAATTAATGTTTTAAAATTGGATTAAAGTGAGCTAGGTCAAACTAAATATAGGTCACCAAATATGTATAAGTGGGTCGAACCATTATCGATCTAACTCACTTGTTAACCAAACTCACTTGTTTAACCAATCTATCGGTCACAATTACAAACTACATCATGAATCTCGTTTTACTTGACGCCATGTACGTATGAACGCCAAGTTTGATTGATTTGAATTAACGGACATGCTGTACAATAAATACAACTTGACTTGAAGGGAATACTTACTTGATCATGTCAATTGCAGCCATTCATCGTGTAATCTCAAGTCTCGTAAGGTTGGTCAATACCCTCGATCACTCATTCTCTTATTCCTCTATTAGAGTTCCACCAAAGAAAAAAAAATATGGGAGGAACCGCAGAATCCGAACATTCCTTCGTTCGTTTGAATTTTCTGTATCTCTTGAATTTCAAAATATACACTAACAATGCATGTTGTCATTCTGCAATAATTGACACGAGCGTAGATAAAAGGAAAGAACAAAGGACTGCGCCATCTTCTCACGAAAGCTACAACATCCGTCTATTAAGAAATGCGGCGGGATTTCATTGCATTTAAAGACGATTACTTGTTTAAACAGCCAATTACAGTCCATTATATTACTTAATATATCGATGTCTTTATACATTCCATCCTTTTTCGAATCTTGAAATTGTTTATAAAATGTTGGAGCTCGACTTGGGTCCACACGTACAATGAGCATCAAGGTCCACTTTTAGCATCCAAAGCAATGTCCTAATATCAAATGGGATTTTTCTAGATCATCTCGTGACAAAATAATGGCCTGTGATCTCGAAGTCTAATGATAGTATATAGTCGGGATTGAGATGATCGGAGATTTAACTCCGACGTAAATATCAGGAGTGCTCAACAAAGCGACCACCTTGTGACAGCTCTTCAAAAAATTCTAAAATGTGAATGCACTATTTTCACGATTATTAGGGCTGTTATGGAAATTATAGGTTTTGCATGTTTTTTCCCTGAAAAATGGAGACAAATGGAATGTGGGATCCCCATAAATCATAAGTAAAATAAAGATATGTATATCTCATATTAACAAATTTGGAAATTAAGTGGTTGAAAATTTAATGATCCCAAATTAAACATGTTTGATAAGTGTCACAGGATCGCTCATCAGCACAATCCAAATATGAAATGTACATAAAGATCATAATTATGAGTATATGGTGTTTTCACAAGACCGCACCCACCGACTCCCACGAAAGAGACGGGTTCTTGTGATGTGACCGGCTTGATTGAACAGGTCAATCAAGAATCAATTAATTTGTTGACTATCGAAAAAGAAAGGCAAATAATAAAAAAAAAAGAAAAAGAAGACGGGCAAGAGACTCCGCATGTATTCGCAAATCGCGACAATTTACACACCGGGGCGCATTTAGAAAACGCCGAGTGCAGATTCCCGTTCTCATTGTCTGTTGCTTGCTTGTCTACCAAAGTAATCTTTGATTTGTCTCTGGCTAAGTAAGATAACCATTTGATTCTCTTGAACTCCTGAATATCTTTAACACGTCGGGGCTTGGGAAAGAGGAGAAAGAAAAGATAATCTGGGTGGATTAGGTAGGGTCTGGAAAATTAATTTAGGACAAGATGCTGTCTTGGACCCCACCCGTGGGAGGTTGGAAAAGTTTTAAAAAAGTTCTAAACATATTATATTTACGTCAATTTAGTTCTAAACTTTTCAATTAAATCAATTTAGTCATAATTTCTTTTTTTTTTTTGTATTTATATCAATTGAGTCTATCTTGCCAATTTAAATCGGAAATCTGTAATGTTATCGTCGGTCATCCTATGTGATAAAGATGATATTGATATAGATATTAAAAAAAAAATCATGATTTTCGAGAAAAAATAAACAAAAAATTATATAAATATATCAATGTTTATGTCGATTGTACCATGTAGAATAACTGATATTCATATAGTGATTTTCAGCTTAAATTAGCGAGATAAACTCGATTGATACAAATTGACATAAATATAATAAGTTTATGATTTTTTTGATATTTTTTTTCGTTATAGAGGTGTTCAAACGTCAACTTTGGTTATCTACGATCACGGAGAGCAAGAAAGGGAGAGAAGCGCACCAAGAGGAATCGACAAATTCGCACGACCGTGGGGGCCTACACGTCATCCTTTTCCTCCATAGTCTATTGGGCGAATTTTGCTTGGAAAGATCCAAGCATGAACTAAAGGGCAAATGTGGGATTTTTCAATAGTTTTGAGGAGGAAGAAGAAATCTTCTTTAACGCCAAGGCTTGCATTAGAAGTCTGGCGTCTTCTAATTTCTAGTCCGTCGATGAAATATCATCTCGACCCAAGTCGAAACTGAAAATCACTGCCGCTCCTGACTAGAAAATAGAGGAGAGGCATGCGCAAAACCGTCCATGAAATCATAAAAGAATTATTACCGATGATCGTTAGCGACGGAATGGTGATTGCGGTAGCTGTTCCCTAGAGATATGCATTAAGGATGGCTTGCCTTTGTCCTAGATAATATGTTTGACGCAAACGAGAAGGAAAATGCTTTTGAGTCTTTGGAAATGACTTCAATTTTGAAGCTTTTTAATTGCCCGAAATCCCACATTTCAGATGGCCTGAAGCACTTCTGCTGAGATTGCTTAATTTAGTTACGTAGTGGACATGCAAGTTGCTAAGAGAGGAAGACAAAATCAATTTGTTCTTGTGAATTTGCAAAGGGACAATGCTCGAACCTAGAAAGCAAGCACAATTCCCATGGAATGGACTTTTCATGGGTAAGTATCCATGAAAATGACAAGATAGAGATGTCTCGTCTCCCGAAACTTTGATTGGTCATCATTACTGCGGACTTAAAAGAGCATGTTTGTTTGGCTCGGAATACAAGCAAATGTGCGCATGCATTGATGAGTAATTGAAAGTGACAATTATACCAATGGTATTTGAACTTTGCTCAATGTAATATAGCCTATCAACTTTCGATTTGTTCGATATTGTCTTTAACTTTAGCCCAATTTATAATATGATTTCATTTATTTAGTATAGTCCATAAACTTTTAATATATATTCAATATAGTTATTGAATTATATGAAAATATTTAATTTTATTTATGGAGTAAATTGAATATATACCAAAAATTCAAAGATTGTATGGAACAACTTAAAAGTCCATGGATTGTATTGCACATTAGATAAATGTTTTAGGATCATTTGTGTTATTTTCCCTTATAAAAGTTTAAAAGATTGAACACAATCATCATTGTTATGAAGTACTTGAATTATCTAATGATATCAACAAATGCGCATACGCATTGTGTGTGCACAAGTAATCAAAATTTGAAAGATCAAGCGGAATTATTTTGTTATGGAATGTTTGAATCATTCAATAATGAGAAGAAATTATTGACAAAAATACAAAATATGAATATATTGTACTTTAAGTGGATTAATAACAATAATCCAAAATTCGAAATCTTTTAGGAATGTTGTCCTGGCATAAGACGTATCTATATTTTGATATTGAAATATGTGAGTGATAAAATAAAATTATGAACTTGCGTGTTTGTAGACGGACGTTATACTCGTGAGATAAGCAATCAAAGATACGTGTAAGAAAACAAAAACAATTGAGATTCCCTATAAGTAGGAATACGGTATTTATTTATTTTTATAATTTTGACGCCTAAATTTTCCTTTTAATTAGGTTTTTATTTTATTTTTATTTTATCTTTTTTTTTTTCAGATAATAAACGAAAAAAAAAACGGAAGAAAAAACAGAAAAGCAGCCTCTGCATGGGCCTTCGGCCCATCTCCGCCTCAGCCCAGCCCGGCCGAGTCTTCTTCCTCCTTGCGCCACTGCAACACACGCGCGGGCAGGCGCGACGCCGGAGGAAGATGAATAGACGGCGACGCACGTGGAGCAGAGGAGCAGTTGGCGTCGACGGGACGTGACCGGAGGAGGAATTGATGGCGGATGGGACGGCGGTCCAACTGGCGGGCGAAGCCTTGCCGACCGGCCACCCCCTCGCCTATAAATAGAGGGGCACCGTCAACGTAGAGGAGGGGGAAGCGGAGATCACAGAGAGAGAGAGAGGCCAGCTGAAGCTCGGGGTCCCCTGAGAGACTTCGGTGAGCTCGAGTGCAGGCCGGCTGTGGTGCGGTGAGCTCGGAGGGGTCCCTGAGAGACTTCGGGGAGCTCGAAGGGCAAGCCCGAGGGAGAGAGAGGGGAAGATCGAGCACGGGGAAGGCGAAAGGGCGTTGAACGCCATGCGACGTTGTCACCGTCTCTGCCGTGCACGGTTGCCGGTCTTGGCCAGGTAGCCTATCTCCGTCGTCGTCACCACTGTCACCGTCGTAGCCCTCTCCGTTGTCCCGTTCTCGTCAATCCGCTGCCGCTATCGTAGTCACTGTCGCCGCCGAAATGCCTAGGTTTCCGTCCTCGGCGCCGCGGATTCGCAAACCCTAGGGTTTGCGATTTTCCGGTCGCGAAGCGGATCCAGACCCAGAAAATCGGGTAGGGTTTCGCTGGAGGGAGCGGGTTGTCGGGCCGGGCTAGGCGTCTCCAAACTCTCGGCCGTGGTGTCGTTTTTAAAAAATAAAAGTCGGGCCCGCTATGGGGGCTGGCCGGAGTCGGACCCAACCCGCGGATCCGGCCGGGTCGGATTTTATTTTATTATATATATAATATTTTAATAAAAAAAATCAAAAATAATTTATTTTCGGAAAAAATATAAAAAATATTTTAATTTCTAGAAAACCGAAAAATATTTAAAAAATGTTTAAAAATGTTTTATTTTTCAAAAAAATCAAGAAAAATAAAAAATAATTTATTTTCCAAAAAATATTGAAAAATATTAAAAGATATTTTATTATTTTATTTTCCGAAAAATAAAAAAAAAAATCAAAAATATTCCATATTCTCCAAAAATGCCAAAAATCCAAAAAGGCCAAAAATTCATGAAAAAGCCAAAAAAATTCAGAAAAAGCCAAAAAGACTTCTATTTTTCCAAAAATACCGAAAAATCCAAAAAAAAAAATCCTTTTTATGTCAAAAAAATTAGAAAAAGACCCAAAAAAATGTTTTTCTCCAAAAATGCATGGAAAATCCCTCGAACATCCAAAAAACCCCAAGGTTTAAATAAGATTAGGTACCGAAAGGGCATTAGTGATTAACTAGTGTAATCAAGTCCCCAATCCTAATTTCTCTGGTTGCGCATGAGTGAGTATTTTTTCCGATACTTTGCTTGGATTTCTAATCAACCCACCTCGAATTGATTAGTATCGACTCCATTTTAAAAATTGATTTACAGGTTAAAAAATTAAGATTATTAAAGTCGTGAATTGATGGACTTTGGAGAGTCCGGGCATAATTAATTTCAGCCGAGCCATTAGCCTCCTTAGACGCCCGTACCCGATCGCGGGCGCCGAAAAAAGGAGGTCGCGACATATAATAGTATAGATCAATGGAGTTTCGTTTTCTTCAATTTCTAGCAATGAACCATGGTGCCTCAAAATAATAATAATTAAAAAAATTAACTTAGGAACAAAAGAGGCTTTATTACCAAGTGAGAATGAATGAGAAAGAGTGGATCTGAATTAGGAAAACGGAAGTCTCGTAGCTGGAGAACGATTGCGGCATGATGCTAAATTAAAAAAAGTTAAGAGCACGATGTCCTTTCTCTCCTTCCCCAAGTTTTGAAGTTGCGGTTTCATTAGATCATCCAATTCCGATTTCCGGATGTTGCTCTTGACATTATTATGGTTTATTCACACGCGATTTACTTTTTTCAATTATTCACTGCTTATTCCGATTCCTTCCATTTCGATCCATCCAATTGTTTCATGTGGGTTTATCCAAAATTGGCTTGGCAACCTTGATTATGAGATTGAACTTATAAATACTACGTTTGATATTTAAATGATCAACTTATGAATACTTTGTTTGATCTTTTCGTTGACACATTATACGGTATAAGTAGAGATATCATCACTCATAATTACGGTGGAAGTTAAAGATAATAATTTGATATATGTGGAAATTGAATAAAAAAACAAATTAGAAGTGGATCTTCAGACCTTATTTTTTTTTTTTGGAAATCTTCAGACCTTATTAAGTCTTCATATATTTAGCCATCGATACATGTGGTAGGATTGGAGAGAATAAGCCAAGCCACTATTGAATCCTACTTGTATCCAGTCATATGGGCAAGGAGTCGTGCAATCAAGTAGTTAGTATTGACTCGATGTGACAATCTTATTTTCGCACAACTCGCTGGGCTTGGAAGAGAGAGAAAAAAGCTTAGAAATGAAGGGGGTTTCATTACTGAGTGAGAATGAATGAGAAGAATGGATCTGGATTAACAAAAATATATATGTAGAGAAAGCCTAAATTGGCTTTCTTAAATAATTATCTTACATAACATATTGATCAATGATATACACAATCAAAGGGAGGTATATGCATAATATAAATAATTATCTCTAACAAAGGAATATATTCTAGAGAATTATCTCTAATTTCTTTGCAAATTGAGATACCAAACTTAGACCACATATAAATTGGGAGGCATCCAAAATGCGCATGAGAAAGTTACATGTCTATTCTCTCTTACCATCACTTTAATGACTATCAAGTACCCAGCACGCACAAAATGGCGGTTGTTTTGGAGTCCTTAACGGATTCAAATGACACAAGAATTGCACGAACATCCATTATTCATGGCTTTGAGTTATGACATAACTTAAAAATCCAAAATAAAATCAGGAACAATAAATTATTAATAAACAAACTTATATTCGCAATAAAATAAAATAAAAAATAAACCTTGAAAAAGGGGAGAGGAGTAGGTTGCAAAACACCATCCATATCTCCTATATGGATACCATGAAGCTCCGTTTCGTTAATTAATCACTAGAGCAATCTTTAAAGGTACTTTTCCCTTGAATTGTTGCAAAGCCCGTTCTCTAGGTTCCTACAACTTTTTCCATTCCCCTGAAACATACTCTTTGTCACAGGTATTCACTGCTAACTTCTCAAGGGCAATGGCACTTGCGATAAGGTAAGTCACGAGTTCAAGATAAGAAGGTTGACCATAATAGTAAAATTCAACTTTTTTGAGGTATCGATGGAGAGGGAGAGGTCTAACAACTCTTTTAAGCTCTCTTCTCTGCTTGCGTGGTGTCCACCAGGGGTCTATCAATTGTGGCAAAAGAAGAATGTCATATATTATTAATCACCACAAGATATCGATGCATTGGAGAATGTCAATGAAAGAAAGAACTTGCAAAAGAAAGTATGTCTCTGGATTATCACATCAAGCCTAGACCAATCACATGATGACTCATTAACTCACCCATATGAAGAGATTAGAATAGGATTCTATGATGACTTGGTTTAAGAAATCCAATCATAATGCATCTCCTCCCTCTTTTGAGTCTTTCCCTTTGGTTTTGAGGATTGGATCCAACGTAGTAAGACTAGCTAGTAACTGCCTACCAATATATAGACCGAAGAAGTTTGTTTGGTATGCTGCCCTGTGCTACTTTTTAACTCCACTAGTCGGATTTCCATAGGAAAAGAGTTAAAGAAAAAGTCATAAACATTTTTACATTTGTGCCAATTTAGTCATAAACTTTTTTTTTTGGTGCTAATTTATTCCTAAACATTTTTACTTGATGCCAATTTAATCATTTCTGGCTAATGGTGGCTGAATTTTGCTGACTGGGCGCTGGCAGGCTAATGTGGCACAATCACCATTGATGTTGATAATTTTTAATAATATTTTAATTTTTGAATTTTCTTCTTCTTATTTATCCTTTTTTTTTCCTTTTTTATTTCTTCTTCTCCTTCCTCCAGCTGGTTGCGGACCTTGGCGACGATGAGTGAGGCTGAACCCATGTCAGATACAACAAGGGTAAGCCTCACCAGCCCGGCACAAGGCCAACTCAAGGCTGCCTGTGCCCCAAGGGCAGTCTCGTGCCAAGCTAGCAAGGCTTGCCCTCATTGGCTATTGCCTTTGGCCGATCGCCGAGGTTTAGCCATCGGCTAAAGGAATGAGGAGGAGAAGGAAAAAAAAAAAAAAAGAAAAAGAAAAAAAGCAAAATATTAAAATATTTTAAAATTTATCCATGTTAGGTGACTAACAGTCAGTCGGCAAAATCCAGCTCAAATTAGCTGGAAATGACTGAATTAATACTAAGTAAAAATGTTTAAAACTAAATTGGCACTAAAAAAAAAGTTTAGAACTAAATTGGCACAAATACAAAATGGTTAAGACTTTTTTTTTTTTAACACTTTTTGTGATTTCCATTAGCATGTTCTAATTTTTAAAGTCGCAAACATAAAAAATTATAGAGCCTTCACATTGACATTCAACCCATCTGTTCAAAATCCAGCTTGGACATCAGTGATTTTCCAAACATTGCTTGATTTTTGTTTTATCCGACCTTATCATGTCTAATAGGAATGTCCAGGCAAAAACCAGCCTTCATACACAATAATCAAATTCGCTTTACTTGTTCGGCGATTAAGTTTGATGGGAAGGTACCTTTGGACAACAAGGCTAATTTACTTCATGTAGAATTTTCTAGGAATGATGTGCAGCAACATGCATGCAGGCGACAATACATGTCAACAAATTTCGAGGGAGTTTGTATGTTTTCGTTCGAGTAGAGATATCCTCATGAGCTCCCTAGGAGTTTCCCTCGATGTAATTAGCTCCGCCAATAGAAATTATCGGCGAATCGCGGCGCATTTGGAAATCGGAACGTTCATATCTGATGCCATCACATCTTTATTTCTAAAGAGACAATTAAAGTACAAGCACAAGACAACATGAGACCGACAACAGGGAGTTGTTGATCACCTAATGACACTGCCGCTTGACATTTTGCCGAGCAGCAAAATAGGAAGCCCTTAATCGAAGTTTTTTATTCAAGCCAAAGCCAACGCATCGGAGCTTTCGGATCGAATCAACAGTCAGGTTGATTTCCTCCTCCTCCATCCCCTGCTTCCGGGCACGAGCAGCAAAATAAGAAAGCCCTTAATCGAAGTTTTTTATTCAAGCCAAAGCTAATGCTACGGAGGTTTCGGATCGAATCAACAGTCAGGTTGATTGCCGCCTCCTCCATCCCCTGCTTCCGAGCAAATGCCCGGATAATTAGCTTTCTTATGGATTTACTAATCTTGTTTCACACATTGCAATGGTCTTCGACATGGCCACAGAGGCATCTCGAGATCCAACGAGCAGTTGATGATCTCAGCCCTTTCTGGCGCCGGCATGGACCGGCTCATTTATTTTTTGGCATGCCTTCCATAGAAGGCCTTAATCCTCTTCAGGCCATCTTCGAGAGAAGATGGATCGATGGCGAAAGTGATGCGAAGCCAGTTCTTCATTCCAACAGCTATCCCTGCAAAAACGAATGTCATTGATTATTATCTGGTGGATACGGACATTGCACAAGTAAGAAGCAAGTGGCGAAAATGGGATGGGTTTGCTCCGGAATTATCTCAGCATTAGCTCGCAAGAATTCCACGAGTAAATTCAAATGAAATCACTAGGATCCCTTCTATTTCTCCAAAATTTTAGGGTCCTTTGAAATCTGCGAAGTAAGTTGGTCATCAGGACTCTCACTCTGAAGCCCCTTGTAGCATTCTTAACCAATGTGCATTTCAAGAAACAAATGTCAGGGGACGTGTTTGAAAAATTCAAAAAGCTGAAATAGGTTAGAAAAATGAAACAGATGCATAAAAAGTAACATCAATATATTTTCCTTTCACCAGCAATTGGAGAGGCTGAGTTTACCAGGCAGAACAATAACAGATTCTTCTTTAGCCAGTTTTAAGCAGAACTCCTGATCATCCTTTATGCCCTCCAACAATGATAAATTCAACTTGACCTGTCACAATGGCATCTTTCCCTTATGGAGAAAAAATATAAATTGCATAACAGTGTACGCTATAGTGATGAAAAAATAAAAATACATGCATACATAATGTACATATGTGTATAGTATGCCCATACCATTACAAACATGCCTCCTTCTGGCTTTTTTGGGCACGTGACGCAAGGTATCTCTTGAATCTTCTCATAACATATATCTGCAGCCTCTCTTATTATGCAAATGATTTTTGAAAAAAAATCATCATTTGTTTTTTCAAGAATGTGAGACTGCCGCCTGTTAGAATCACAACGAAGAGCAGAAAATAATTAGCTGTTATTTGGTAAGGATGCTAGTTGTCCACAAATAAAAGTTAGCAAGCACTCTTGCAAGGTTAAATGAAGAACAATACTTTATCAAGTGAAAGTGAGTTCAGATAAATCAAGCCCATGACTGAGACTGAATATCGATCACTTCCAAAAGCAATATGCACAGCTTCCGCATTACAGTCTAAAATCACTGAGAAAAATAACATACACCAGGTGACTGTAGAGAGGAAACATGTAAATCATTGGGGTTCAGCTTGGGGTGCGACTCTACATTGTTATGCAGTATCCATTGTTTTAATTATCCATCTTCAAGAGAAAAAGCTCTCATTAACTTGTCATTTCCTGAATGAATAGCCAAGAATATCCACAACTCGCTCTGGTAGTGATACAAAAATAGTGCAGACAAGCGTACCAAATAAATCATTTTGAAAAACACCACGTCTTCAAATCTGAAAGTCACTGGTTAATTATCTGGAGTAGTTACGTACCTGGATAAATGTAGGAGGATCAGAGGATATATCCAGAAATCCTTTAAGGGACTTAAGAACCTGTAAAGAGAAAAGGAACAATCTAAGTATCCTGTGACCAACCCTAGTAATTTGGCCCAAATAGATATGCAATCAAGCAAGCGATCGCGTTCGCACTCACGTGTCCACAGAGAGAGAGAGAGAGAGAGAGAGAGAGAGAGAGAGAGAGAGAGAGAGACCCCAGTGTCTTTCAGAAAACCATTGGGATCATTTGTCACAAGCCAACCAAGTCGCCAACCTGGAACAATCCACCTCTTTGATATTGATCCCAACGTCAAGACAGGCGCAATGGATCCAAAAACACCCATGGGAACAAATGGGGTATCCCCAAAAGCTAGATGACCATAGACTTCATCCGCAATTACCATAATCCCAAGCTTCCTTGCTGTTTCGGCAACCTTTTTTCAAAAATGAAAGAAAGAAAATGATGAACAACAGCTGAAGCAACACAAATGTGGATACCAAAGATTATAAAAGTGACTGGCAACAAATATAAATCTATCGAGCTTCCACTGCCTTGAGATAAACGAGCATCTCAAGAGGCAAGGTAGCTCTCTACATTAAGCTCCAGCAGAATCTATTAGCTCCATTCCAGCTTATAATCATAGATTTTTCCATGTTCACAATTCATCTACTTGCTAAGATACAAAGAAATCTCAAACAAAATGCAAAAGCAACCTTCTTTAGATGCTGGTAGCTATAGACACTTCCACAAGGATTGCCAGGGTTGATGATAACCATAGCGACAGTACTCTCGTCTGCAAGATTCTCAACACCCTTGAGATCAACCTCCCAACCCTCATCTGGAAGAGATCGAAATACCGTGTCTCAAGATGGTTGTGTTTAGCAAATGCATCATAGGCTGGGAATCCAGGTCTTGGAAGCAATATATTGGCCCCAGGGCAAGCGAGAACTGTTAATATGGCTTCAATTGCTTGTTTGCACCCGAGTGTCAGATTAACATCATCTGGTGATAATTTGTACGGGAGATCACAAGAGAGATAATCAGCAATAGCCCTGTAGAATTTGGTGCCACCGATTAGTCTAGCTCACTCGAACATGTCATCTGGAAATAAATTGCTATTCAACCTACAGAAGCACCTAGATCAACACATTCATAGCGGCCTTTCCATAAAATTCAATCATTATCCAAACAATAAACAATGACTACTTCCTATAGTCACTAATAAAGCTTGGTTTCATCATTTACTCTCTGTTTTCAACACACTGTTTTTGCTAGCAGTATGATGATTCCAGTTGATTGATGAGACAGTTGATATTGACCGGCAATAAAAGCTACTATGCTGTTAAGATACAACCATGAACAAACCAAAATGGTTCGTACCATCGAAGCAAAACAACTGCCAGAACTAGGCATTTTGCATTCGACCCTTTGCAGTTGTTGCGAAGGAAACAGAACACGCAATAAGGTCCAAAAACCTCAATTGAGTCACCTTCCAAACTAGCCACTCATCAGCCTCTCAATCATTGACTATTTAACTGTACGATTTCTTAAATCTTGTATGACCACATGAGCGTAAGTCCTGGGAATTAGTAAGTAGAAGACTCCGTCAGTACCTTAAACGCATCAACAATCGACTCATAGGTACTAGGAAGATCGAGGATGCGAAATAACCTGCTTAGGGAGTACGCCTGCACGGCTAAATAAACGGTCCAGACCACAAGAAGCACGAGTCGATCCATGCTATCACCAAGCTTATACAGAGCATGTCATCTGCTCGTGTCAAGATTTCACAAGACAGATAACTAATCTAAAGCTAAGCTCTAAAAAATAAATAATTAAAAAAAAATATTTTTTAAATGATTATTTATGTCGATTAAAATAATGAGTTAATAAAAAATATTTTCTTTCGCAGCAATATAATATAATCCTGAAAAATCAAAAGACAATGAAAATATCTTTTGGCCTTTCATTCTTAGAATGCTATATTTTTAAGTACACAATTCTCAAATCTCATTTTTCCCTATTCCCCTTTTGATTAAGCCAAAAAGGGTCGCGAACATAAACGAGAAATCTAATCCTGATAATCTCAAGCGACACCGCCTTCTTACCTCCTGGCGGGAAGAATACCGACGGTCGGGCCGTAGCAGTTGAACTTGCCGGAGCGGAGAGCCTCGACGACAGCGTCCTCGGCGGCGGGGGCCGTGCGGAAGCAAGGGAAGGAGGAAGGGTCGCCGTGGCCGAGCGGGACCACGGTGCGGCCGTCGTCGGCGTTGAGATTCGCCATCAGTTCGTAGAGGATGCCGCGGACGGTGATGACCGTCGCGGCTGAGAGCCCCCCGTTGCCCCGGAACTTCCAGGCCGGCGCCCCGTTCTCCATGCTCGCCCGTCGAGTTCGGGAGGTCGATGATGGTGGCGGCGGTGGAGGAGACGAAGAAGGACAAGAGCGTCCTTCCGTTTTTCTCGTGCGTCTGTGGTAGTGCAATGCTCTTGCGCTTGCATTATATAAACTGATCCTGCGAGCTTCGGACACCGGCGTAGTTGTCGTCGTTTTGTGAGGGCTGCTCGCGGGGCGACCAACTTAGGGGGAAGAGACCACGCAACTATGATCCGGCAACAACGACACCTGTCAAAATGGATTATACACATGCTTTTTTAATTTATATTTAATAAATTAAATAATTATATGAGTTAGTTATACTCGATAAATAAGTTACAAATAAATTTAAAATAATAAAATTCATAGTAATGTGAGACTTAAATGGGTTTAGAATTTATTTAGATTAAAACTCTCTTGTCTTCGCCTAATCTCGCATTTGTTCGCTTCGTATTTTCACCTCATTTTATATATAAATCGTCCTAAATTGAATTAAAAGAAATTGGGCTAACTCGGATATGGGTCATTGGATTCGTAATCAAATTGAGTTGGACCATTTTCGATTTAACCCACCCATTTAATGGATCTATCAATCACTATTATAGGATGCATTATGAATATGGTTTTACTTGATGTCATGAATCTATGAAGACCAATTTTGAAGGCCAATTTTGATTGAAATGATGCACGGGCATCTATTACTTTAAATGCAACTCGACTTTCAACAAATACTTAATCGAATAAGTTGCAGTCGTGTAGAGTGTAATCTCATGTCTCACAAAGTTGATCGATGCCCTCAATCGCTCATTCTCATATTTCATCTATTACTGTTCGACCTAAAGAAAGAAACGAGAGGAACAGGAGAATCCAAGCATTCCTTCGTTCGCTTAAATTCTTTTGAATTTTTGAATTTCCAAAAATGTACCAATAATGCATGTCGTCGTTCTACAATAATTGACACGGGCGGAGACAAAAGGAAAGCGTGAAGGACAGCACCATTTGCTGATAAAAGCTACGACGTCGGTGTGCAAAGAAACATGGTGGATTTTCATTGCATTTAAGTACAATTACCTATTAACCACTGAGATTCGCTCCAGTGGTCACCTTTCCAACATAGAAGGGGGAGGTGAGGGGTTCAAATCCCCACATTCTCAAGGGAGATGAGGTGGGAACGCGTAAGTTTCAAACTTGCAGAGCAAAAATCTGAGAGTGAATGTAGAGTAGAAATAAAGTAGGACTGACAAAAAATAAAATAAAATACGATTACCTGTTTAATGGACAATTATGATCCATTTTCATGTAACGGAAAAGGTTACAAAAAAACTTCAAGTTATGTTTTTTTTTTTTTTTTTTTTTTTGGTCGCCCCGCTCTATACCTACTCTACACTCACTCTTAGACTTTTTGCCCCGCCTCTTGCGAGCATGGGAGTCGAAACCCACTCCCGAAACTTGCGGGTCTCCATCCCATCCCCAGAGGAAGGTGGGGATTTGAACCTCACCTCCCCCTTCCATGTTGGAAGGGTGGCCACTGGGGCGAATCCCAGTGGTTACTTCAAGTTATGTTCACCTAATACATTTATTTTGAACATTTTTTATAACATAAAAAATCATAAACTATGTTTATGATTACGTTTATGATTACACATTTACTTTAAACTTATATTTACGTAACACATTTGCACTCCGTCAAAATTCTGTCCAATGATTTTTTAATCAAAATAACATTGTTTTTGTTCCCATGTTAATATTATTTGATTTCTAGAGTTTATGTAAGCATTTTTTTAATGGTGCTCATGGTCAAGTAAATGTGTCGTACGAGTATAAGTTTGAGATGTTTAGTATCATCGAAAAAAATTAGGATAAATATTTCACAATTGGTATAACTTAGAGTTTTTATCATTCTCCTATCCTTAACTATTCACTTTTCACCATGCACCGATCATTAGCATCACATGCACAAAACACCAACGATTTACCTAGTCTCTCTCTATCCCCTAGGACCACATGATTCCTCCTAAGAGATGCAACCCGACTAGGTCTAACTCAAAAATTGGACCGAATCACCTAGAAAGTTGATCCAACTTTGAGTTCTCATTAGAACCGATTCGATTTCCTGTTCCAATTAAAGAGTCACTTGGAAACCAGACCAAATTTAAAAGCGACTTCATAAAGTCTAAAACCTTCAATATAAAGTCACCAACTAGATTTTTTTTTTTTTTTGCTTTATCCACTCAAATCTCATTTAAATACTTAACGATTCCTCTCTCACTTGTGACTCGCCCTCCTCCTTGCTCGCTTGTGGCCTACCCTCACTCGTTCCTAACTTGTCTTCATTCGTTGGCTTTTGTTTATTTTTTACTTTGAACCATTTTGTTGCTTATATTATTTGAATCCAACAAAGGAACAAAAGAAAAATAGGTTCTCAAGTAAACCCTGAAATCAGATCGGAAAAAACATGGTAAGTTGTAGGGTTAATTCCAAAACAAACATGGTAGGTTGTAGATTCCAAAAACTGTGAACCGATTCTAATAAAATAGTTCCAAGTTTCAAATCTGGCTGGAATATTATTTAAATTAATCACACCTAATTCCTCTATGTTAATAGACCGGCTCAAGTCATTCAAACTTCAATCAAAGACCCAACATTTCTTCTTCTTCTTTATTATTGTTATTGTTGTTGTTGTATGTTCCATCTTTTTCAAATCTTGAACTTGATTGCCATATCTTGACTTAGATCCACATGAACGATGAGCATAAGTCCGTCACCAGCACGCTAAGCATTGTCCTAACGTCAAACAGGTTTTTTCGGATCATCCCATGATTTTTATTAATTATGCTTGCGAGTGCTTCCTAGTGAAACACGGAGTCAAAGAAACGAGAATAAAATAAGATGGCGTGTTCCAATCTGCTTGCTAAGGAGACTGGAGAGAGTTGTCTTCCTAATATGAGCGCATTATGGTGGTCGACTTCAATACACCAGAATACCTTTCCGTACCTTTTATTTTACTTTATTTTATTTTCATATTTGAATTCCGCTTAACGAAGACGACGAGGCTATCCGCCTCTGTCGTATTCGTCTAATAGAATAAGAAGGAAAAAAAAGATGATATTATTATTAAAGTCCTCCTCGGTCGTGCAAATTGGTGGATTCCTCCCGCGTGCTTCCCTCCCTTTCTTGCTCTCCAAGATCGTAGACCGACAAAGTCTGACGTCTGGTGTGCCCGAGACAGCAGCGTCATCCTAATGCCACGTCACGTTTCTTCCCCTAAATTAATTTCCCAGATTGTCTTTTCTCTCTCCTCTTTCCCAAGCGTCGACCCTGTTCAGATATTCGGGAATTCGAGAGAATCAAATGGTTAAACAATGTGTTGAGCCAGAGATAAATCAAAGATTACTGCAGTAGGCAAGCAGGCCAGCAGACTATGAGGATGGGAGTCTACCCTCGTCATTTTCCCATGGTTAAACAATGTATTACTTGTCTATTCTTGCCCTAAGTTGTCGAGATATAGGGGAAAATACGTAAAGTCTCTTTTCTCTCTTTTTTCTTTTTTTTAATAATTAGCAGATTAATTCACCTGCTCACGATTCACATTATGTGAACTCTTCTTGAAATGTGCGTATTTGATTACACGATTAGATATTCATGTCAAAAATAGTAACTTTGAGTCTCAATTTACCTCTCTTATGAAATTTATTAAGAATATATGGACATACGGTCATCTATTGAATCTTCTTCATTTTATGTGATCTCGAGATGCTATTAAGCATGTTTGATGTTGTTTAAAGTTGAATTTTCAACCAATCGATTTCCAAATTTGTTAATATATATATATATATATATATATATATATATATATATATATATATATTTAGCATCACTAAAGTAGCATTGGCTCATGATTTGAGGGATTCCAAAGTCCCTTTATCTCCATTTTTCTTGTAGAGAAACGTGTATTATATGTCTTTTCCATGAGGATTCAACAATTATGAAAGTAGTGCATTCGTATTTCAGAATTTATCGATATGCTGTAGCAATATGGTTGATTTAGCAAATACTACATTATCTATCTCAAATTCAATCTCCCATTGTCTTGATCCCAACTTTATACTACCATTAGATTTCAAGACCACAAGTCGTCATTTTGTAATGTTGGATAATATTAGCAATAATATTATTAGCCACTTAGGAAAAATTTACTAAAAAAATTCTTAAATCTATTATACTTATATTTTTATAGTGATAATTTAGTCATATACTTTTTTTTTTTTTTCATATTTTACCACTTAAGTTAATCCAAATAATTTAGTCTGGAAATCACTAATGTGAATGTCGGCGTTCTGATGTAATACGATCGACGTCGACGTAGACATTCTCCTTTTTATATTTTTTAATAATTATTTTGATTTTCTTCTTTTCTTTTCTTTTCTTTTCCAATAGAGTCGGCCAGCGACCTTTGTTGGCCCTCAGTTCAAAAAAACATAAAGAAGATAGAAAATAGAAAATAAAAAATAAAAAAAATTACGAAAAAGACTCTAAAAGATTTTCAATAGGATGACCGGCATCCACATTAACGATTTCCTATTTAAATTAGCAAAACGTGAAAATATTTAGGATTAAATTGGCTTTAGGATTGAATTGGTATAGATGCAATGAATTAGATTTTTTCTTTATAATTTTCCCCCTTGGCTTGTATAATGCATCTTCTATTTTCTCACTCCAGAGTCAAAATTGGAATTTGAGAATAGACGAAGGATGTGACCAAAACCATCCCAAAAAGTTAAAAATGCAAAATCATTCCTAATGATCATCAGCGACGACACATTGCGAGTCGCCCCATCTTCTCCCAAAGAGAAATGGCGATTGCTTTGCGAAGCCCATTGATGGGCCTTTAGGAACAACTACCGTGGCTGTACCTAGAGAAATGCATTAGGGATGGCTGCCTCTTGTCCCCAATAGCTACTTTTAGAATTTCGTCAATTTGACATTTTGATCATACATTCGACCCGAATGAGAGCAAATTGAACAAATTTAAAGCCTATGGACACTTTTACTCCATGATGTGATCGTATTAGGATAAGCTGAATGAATTTTAAGGAAGATACATTTCTAATTCTTTGGAAATGACTTCACCTTCTCAGTCTTTTTCTAATTGCCTAATATAAACATTTTAGGTGGCTTGAAGCACTTGTTTGCTAAGATAATTGGGCAGCGATCAATTACGTGTTGGACCTGCGAGTGACTAAGAGACGAAAACAAAGTCAAATTGTTCTTTCTCATTTGGTAAGGGACAGCGCTCCAACGTGGAGCGCAAGCCAAATTTCCATGTAATGGACTTCCATTCATTCTTTACTCCTTAACCGTGCAATTTCAGGACATCTTTTTAAGTATTCATCTAAATGAAATGCTGATGTTAGGTATCATTTTGATCCATTGGCAACATAAAAGAGTGATAGCTAGCTTCTTTCTAGAGGTTCGAAACTATATAAGTCTTCCTTCTAAGTAAGGATGGAAGATCATATGCTTACACCTTATCTCTCAATCCCCCCAAAAGAGGAGCTTTCTTGGCGACCTTACCTATAATTGGTAATTTTTTAGTCAAATCATTCTTTTTATCTGAAACCCTAATCCTTTGGCTGTATCGGTAAATGGTGGCCTGCAAAGGAGAGAAGGAGAAGTAGGAGGAGTCAGTCTTCTTTTAAAGTTGAGGAAGAAATTGCACAATTATGCCTTCTAGGAGACGTCTTATACAAAGGGAAAGCTTGTTATGAGTAGAGCCATCAAATAGGTGGATTAGGTAAAAAATGGTCCGACCCATATTGACCCATTTAACTTGTCTTGATCTATTTTCATACAATGTAAATTTAATGACATACCAAACCTGACTCATACCCGACACATATTGGACCGGGCTCATATTATCCAAATATATTAATATTTACCTCAATTTAGGAAAATCCACTCCCACTCATTTAATCCACTTTAAGCTTTCTTGAATAAAAACTTCACATCAAATTTGAAAAGTAAATGAAACAATAAAAAAAATTAGTAAATAAAATAAAAAAAATGTGAAAAACCTTTAAATTGAAATACTTTTGAAGAACCCTTGATAAGAAAAAGTTTGATAAGCTAATAACTGACATGAAAATAATATTTCTTATAATGAATATTCTCAGATGTGAGAATGCGTAGCTTCTTAATAGTGATTTACCAAATTAAAAATTACACTAAAATGTTCAGAATTTCTATTTCGATATTGATTAAATTTCAATCTAGATAACATTGAGCTTCCTCTAAAAGTACTTCTCTAGTATGTATATGGATATCTATCTACCAATTTTTTTTTAAAATCAAATTTTTAATTTTTTTTAAAAAATTTGAATTTTTTTATATCATTTTCTTCATTTTTTTTTCTTTTCTTTTCTTCTTTTCTCTTCTTCTTCTTCTTCCTTCTCCTTCCCCTTGTTCCTCGGCCGACGGCAACCAATTGGAGCTCATCAGCTCAAGCTCCATCACGACCAAGCTTTGTCATGGCTCACCAGATCCAAGTGAGCCTGAGCTTAGCCAAAGCTGACAAGCTCGAGGCTCACTAGATTTAGGTAAGCTTTGGCTCCGTTGAGGTCAAAGAGCTTGTTACTCGTCCGATCCTAGCGACGACAATGAGGCGGAGCTTGCCTATGGTCGTCTAATAACTGACATGAAAATAATATTTGCTTATAACAAATATTCCCGGATGTGAGAATGCGTAGCTTCTTAATGGTGATTTACCAAATTAAAAAATTACACAAAAATATTCATAATTTCTATTTCGATATTGATTAAATTTCAATATAGATAACATTGAGCTTCCTCTAAAAGTACTTCTCTAGTATGTATATGGATATCTATCTACCAATTTTTTTTTTTTTAAATCGAAACTTTAATTATTTTTAAAAATTTTGAATTTTTTATTATCATTTTCTTTATTTGTCTTTTCTTTTCTTTTTTTTCATCCTTTCTCTTCTTCTTCTTCCTTCTCCTTCCCCTTGTTCCTCGGCTGACAGCAATCAGTTGGAGCTCATTAGCTCAAGCATCGTCACGACCAAGCTTTGTCATGGCTCACCAGATCTAGGTGAGCCCGAGCTTAGCCAAAGCTGACAAGCTTGAGGCTCACTAGATTTAGGCAAGCTTTGGCTCCGTTGAGGTTGGAGAGCTTGTTACTCGTCCGATCCCGGTGACGATGATGAGTCGTAGCTTGCCTATGGTCGTTGCCAGCCTCCCCATCACCATCTCCACCACCGTGCACTTGAACACCTACAGATTCGAGGACAAGCTCGAGAAATTGGGAGGGGTCAAGGTCGACCATGCCACCGAAGGATATGTAGACCATGCAGCCGGCCGGATGGCGGTGGAGCCAGGTGGAGATGATGCAGGTGGTGGTCGGGATCTAGGGGCTGATGTCGTAAGCGGTATTGTTGAGGAGGAGTTCATTCGGGTAGGGTCGAAGAAGGAGAGAGAGGGTTGACATCAGTAAACCATATCTGACCCAAATAAGACCTATTTTGTTTGGGTTTTTTCGTTTTTAAACCCATCTCTGACCATATCCTAATTTTAAGATGAGTCACAAATGACCCACTTTCATAAATGTGGGTTAAAATATGGCTCTTTAACCCATTTTGACAGCCCTATTTATGAGTAAGTGGAGAAGAGGGCCTTGTGAGAGCATCTCCATAGCTAACTTTTCTCGATACCATGCATGCTCGGCAAAAAGAGCCGCCAAATGTTTTGCATTAGTCTTTCTCTATGGGATGAAGACAAAGAGCTAACGGATGTCAAGATCTTTTCTTACTAGAAAACGTATCCCACCAAATAGTTAAAGTGGGAGAGGATTGATGCTAAGAATGCCCTCTTGTCTATCTTTCAAAGGATAGATTCTTAGATGCAGGCATTTTCCCATGCCAAAGGAAGCAAGGAGTAGGAGTTCCCTTTGTAAAGTAGGCCTTTTGAGAACTAATTAGAGTCGAGAAGAAGACGTATCAGATGAATGAATAATTGTTGTTCCTCCCACTCACACAAGTTCTTCTATTGAACGGAGAGGTTCCCCCTCTTCCATGTGAGGTGGGGCCTACGTAAGAGCCGAACCTAGGTAGAACGCTTGTTCCCACCTTGATTTAATGCTCTTCCTTGATATTATTATGGGGCACTATACCTCAGAAAGTATGAAGCCAAGGAAGTAATTAGATACATATCTACTTCCTTCCGATGGATCAAGAATGGATGGTTGTCTATCAATAGTCAAAGTCAACACACTTCCAACCAATTTGAACTACTTGGATTCCTTAGCAATTTGCTAAGTTGTACTTGGATGAGATTGTGAGGTCATATGGCATACCTATAAAAATAGTATCTGATCGATATGTTAGGTTTACTTTGCGATTTTGGAGTAGATTTCAACAAGTTGTGGGAACTAAGCTACACTTTATTACTGCCTTTTACTCGTAAACAGATGGACAATCTGAGCGAGTTATCCAAACATTAGAGGATATGCAAATAGCTTGTTTAAAAATGTTTTTGCCTTTTCTTATAGAAAGTAAAAGGGAAATTTATTGAAAAAAAATCTAAATTTATTACAATTATGCAAGATTAGTTCTAAATCTTTTGATTGAGTTAATTTAATGCAAGATTAGTTCTAAACCTTTTGATTGAGTTAATTTAATCATAAAAGTTTTGACAATTTGCCAATTCAGTTCATTCAACCAATTTTGGTAGGAAATTACTAACTAAATTGGTCTAATTGAAAAATCTATGATTAAATTGACACTAATGCAATAAATTTAAAAATTTTATAGTACTTTTCTCCAAGATTCTCCCATTACTCTCCTTCAAAAATTAAGCTAATATTTTCATTATTCGAATTACTTTTACTATTTTTCTTCATGTACCTACTAGATAGTATGCCATTCTCATTTCAAAATCATTATCTACACAATAGGCAATGCACACGGCTCCCGCTACGCCAATTTTGGACTTAATCCATGGTCCCATAAATTACTAGAAACTAATGACGTACCACTTTAATTTTCGAGTTACTCTGTCAGATCGATCGCTTCATGCTATGCTAGATATAAATTAACACAAGATACTTATACAAGGAGAGGGATGTCGCACGTCCTATAAATTGTACATAAGATACTTATCTCACATTTAGCAAGTCAGTCCATCGAAACAAAGTCTGCTTACTAGATTAGTTATCCAATATTAAAAGGTATTTTCAATAATTTTGAGTCACATCAATTGTAACTGTGCATGAGGTTCAATAACACAAATTACAAGTGCATAAATAATAAGAAAATGTTTACCAAATTACGGTTCAATCCCCGATGATGAGATTAAGGAAGATGAATGCAAATGCGAGCAAATCTCCAAATCGTTAAGGACGATGCTAGGTACCTAAGCTCTCACCAATGTTTTCTCTATTCAAGGATGTATGATGGAGGTTTTGGCTGAACATGGAAAGAGGGAGAGATTTGACCAAAAGGAATCATCGCGTGGCTGCTCAAGGAAAAGTGAAAAATGAAAAATTCATCCAACTATGAACAAAAATATTTAGACATAAAATATTATTGATAATGAAAATAAAAATCGTTAATTACTTAGAATGATACGAGCAATTTTCTAAATTATTTTAAACAAATGAAATCTAAATTGCGTGAATAATACTGGTGATGATCCCTTCTCTCTTCTCCGTCATGAATGCATTATGCACTTTCTCATGGTCCAAAAGGAGAGAGATGAAAATTGCACCCAGAACATTTAACCTGAAAGTGCCGACCAAGATACTAATAGGTTAGGAAATTTGCCAATATTTAAAAGGTGATCCACAATACTCGAAAATTAATTAAATTCAGATGCATTTAATAGATTTCCGGACGCGGACAAAGTGGCGTCGTTTCCCAAACAATGGCCAGAGCGAAGGGGCTCTCCAGAGAGAGAAAGATGCCACTTAACTGTGACGACGTGACGTTTTTAGTGGTTGACAATGAGTGCTGAACCCTCGCAAGTGTGCAACCGCACGCTCCGTTCTCTATCACGTGTTGAAGACCTTACGTTAAAACGGCGACGCGTTTCGCTTTTCACCGTGCACCGATCATCAGCAACCTGTGCACAACACCACCAAACAGGATTCTATTTTTCAGCTTTCCGAATGCTATCGAACTGGATTTTCCAGATCATCGCATGTAGTGCTTGATCGGGGTTGACTTCAAATAGAATTATCAAACGAATGATTCAGATCGAGTCATAAATAGTTTGATCCAACTTGATCAATTTATCATAATGTAAATTTCTTAATAAATACCTAATCAGATTTATATTAATAAAATACTTTCATATTTAACTAAATTTAGGAAAATTTATTTCTTATGATCTTTTTTTTTAAAAATATTGCTAAAACACTTTCATGCAATATTGTCGCGACCTCTTTTTTTTTCGGTGCCCGCAATCGGTTTCAAGTGCCTAAGGAGGCTAATGGCTCGGCTGAAATTAGTTATCCGGACTCTCCCAAGTCCACCAATTCACGACTTTAATAATCTGAGTTTTTAACCAGGTAGATCAATTTTTAAAATGAAGTCGCCACTAATCGATTTGGGGTGGGTTGATTAGAAACCCAAGTGAAGTATCGGGAGAAGTACTCACTCCGCGCAACCAGAGAAATTAGGATCGGGGACTTGATTACACTAGTTAATCACTAATGCCCTTTCGGTACCTAATCTTGTTTAAACCCCGAGGTTTTTGGATGTTCGAGGATTTTCCATGCATTTTCGGGAGGAAAAACATTTTTTTGAGTCATTTTCTAATTTTTGGACACAAAAGGGATTTTTGGTATTTTTTTTGGGAAAATACAAGTCTTTTTGGCTTTTTCTGAATTTTTTGGCTTTTTCATGAATTTTTGGCTTTTTTTTTGGATTTTTGGCATATTTTGGAAAATATGAAATATTTTTTGATTTTTTTGATTTTTCAGAAAATAAAATATTTTTTTAAATATTTTTTAAATATTTTTGGAAAATAAATTATTTTTTTATTTTCTTGATTTTTTTGGAAAATAAAACATTTTTTAAATATTTTTTGAAAATAAATTATTTTTGATTTTTTTTTGAAAATAAATTATTTATTTATTATAATATTATTTTATATTAAAGATTTATAAAACCCGGCCGGGTCGGATCCGCGGCCGGGTCCGACCCGGCCGACGATCCGCGGGGCCGGGTCCGACCCGGCCCGACTCGGATTTTTCGCCCTTTTTTTTATTTATTTTTTTTTTTTTGAAACGACGCCGTGGCGGGCGTTTGGGGACGCCCGGCCCGGCCCGACGACCCGGCTCCGCAACCCGCTCTACGACCCGGCTTCCCGCGAACCCTACCCGACCCGGATCCGCGTCGCGACCCGACTTCCGCCGCCCCGAATCTTGCGAAACCCTACCCGGTTCCGAGACTCGGATCCGACTCGGCGACCCGGAAAATCGCAAACCCTAGGGTTTGCGAATCCGCGGCGCCGAGGGGAGGGACCGAGGTGCTTGGCGGCGCGGCGGCGACGGCGGCGGCGGCGACGGCAACGGTAGCGGCGACGCTTTTTACCTTCTCTCGAACGGAGACGGCGGCGGCAACAACGCGGATCGAGGCGGCGGCGAAGGTGCTTGGCGGTACGGCGGGGTTTTGCACAAGCGGCGGCGTTGGGGGGTGGGTCTTTCTTCCACCCCTCTTCGCGAATCTAGAACCTCCGCGCCTCTTCCAACCTCGCTTCTCTCTCTCTCTACTCCTTCCGGCGGGGCTCAGATCTGAGGCCGCGAGCCCTCGGCCCCCTGAAGTCTCTCAGTGGGGTGTCCAAGGGCTGCGACTCGATCTGGCTCCCTCTCTCCCTCCGCGATCTTCGTGTGTGCTTCGTCGTCGTCGGGGGGGAGGTATTTATAGGCGAGGGGCGGCTGGTTGACGGAGTTCGACCGCCGATCGCCACGGCCTTCACCGGCCGAACCGGCGTCCCATCCGGTGCCAGCTCCCCCTGCTCCACGTCCCATCACCGTTGCTCCTCCTCTCCGCTCCGACATCGCGGTTCCCTGCGCGTGTGTGCCGCAACCGCACGAGGAAGAAGAAGACCACTGGGCCGGCCGAGGCGAAAATGGGCCGAGGGCCCATGAGGAGGCTGCTTCTCCTCTTTTCCGTTTTTGCTTTTCTTTTTTTTTTTTGCTTCTTTTCTTCTTTTTTTTTCGTTTATTATCCGAAAAACAAAATAAAATAAAGCCTAATTTTTAGGCATCAACAGCTGCCCCTCTTTGAAGGTGAGCTCGCAGAGGTTGCATTCAAAGACAAAATGATGCCTAAAATTTGGCCATATATGCGTAGCGGATTATATTTTATTTGGAACCTACTGTTCTATGTAAAAAGAGCAATATAACATTATATATATTAAGACAGATAAGAAGATACCTGTAGTTACTTACCGGGAGTGAGTGAGATAGGGCGTGAGCCCTGAGCTTGGCAAGTATCAAGGCGTCATCTTACCTGGTAATATGAGGAGATTGCTTTTCCAGGGCTCGAACCATTCTTTGGTCGCCTGTCGAAACAATCAATGATTTGTCTAGGACCCGAACTTTTCTTCGGTCGCCTTGACGGGACATTGTTCCTCCAAGACCCGAACCATTCTTCGGTCACCTGCTGGAGTAATCAGTGATTTGTCTCGGACCCGAACCATTCTTCGGTCGCCGTGACGAGAAATTGCTTCTCCAGGACCCGAACCATTCTTCGGTCGCCTGTTAAAACAATCAATGATTTGTCTAGGACCCGAACCATTCTTCGGTCGCCTGTTGGAGTAATCAGTGGTTTGTCTCGGACCCGAACTTTTCTTCGGTTGCCGTGACGGGAAATTGCTTTTTCAGGACCCGAACCATTCTTCGGTCGCCTGTTAAAACAATCAATGGTTTGTCTAGGACCCGAACCTTTCTTCGGTCGCCTTGACGGGGGACTGCTCTTCTAGGACCCGAACCATTCTTCGGTCGCCTGTTAGAGTAATCAGGGGTTTGTCTCGGACCCGAACCATTCTTCGGTCGCCGTGACAGGAAATTGCTTCTCCAGGACCCGAACCATTCTTTGGTCGCCTGTTAAAACAATCAATGATTTGTCTAGGACCCGAACCTTTCTTCGGTCGCCTTGACAGGAGACTGCCCCTCTAGGACCCGAACCATTCTTCGGTCGCCTGTTGGAGTAATCAGTGGTTTGTCTCGGACCCGAACTTTTCTTCGGTTGCCGTGACGGGAAATTGCTTTTTCAGGACCCGAACCATTCTTCGGGCCGCCCTGTTAAAACAATCAATGGTTTGTCTAGGACCCGAACCTTTCTTCGATCGCCTTGACGGGGATCGCTCTTCTAGGACCCGAACCATTCTTCGGTCGCCTGTTAGAGTAATCAGGGGTTTGTCTCGGACCCCAACCATTCTTCGGTCGCCGTGACAGGAAATTGCTTCTCCAGGACCCGAACCATTCTTCGGTCGCCTGTTAAAACAATCAATGATTTGTTTAGGACCCAAACCTTTCTTCGGTCGCCTTGACGGGAGATGCACCGACCTTTCTCAGGGCATCTCGTTTGTGGGTGCCTGATTTGTATCGAGGACACCAGTTGGTACCCGACCTTTCTCGGGAGATGCGCCGACCTTTCTCAAAGCATCTGTTTTGTGGGGGTGTCTGACCTTTGTCAAAGACACTGGTTGGAACCCGATCTTTCTCGGGAGGATGTACCGACCTTTCTCAGGGCATCGATTTGTGGGGCGTCGACGTCGAAGACACCGGTTGGAACCCGACCTTTCTCGGGAGGATGCGCCGACCTTTCTCAGGGCATCAATTCTGGAAGATACCTGGTCATTCACAAGCATATCAAAGGGTACCTGGATATTTACAAGTACTAACCTGAAGGGTGTCTGGGCATTTGCAGGCGTCAAAATGGGTATTTGGCTGACCATAGGCATTGAAGGGGTACTTAGATGATCACAAGTATGAATTCTTAGGGGATACCTGGGCATTCACAAGTATCGAAGGGGTACTTGATAATTGGAAATATTGAGAACATACCTTAGATATTGGTGAAGGTCTCTCACCTCTTGGTAGTTGGAATATCGAGGGTGTGCCCCGCATATTCGTGAAGGTCTCTCACCTCCTGGTAAATGGGAATATCGAGGGCGTGCCCCGCATATTCGTAAAGGTCTCTCACCTCCTGGTAAATGGAAATATCGAGGGCATGCCCCGCATATTTGTGAAGGTCTCTCACCTCCTGGTAAATGGGAATATCGAGGGCATGCCCCGCATATTCGTGAAGGTCTCTCACCCCCTGGTAAATGGGAATATCGAGAACGTACCTGAGATATTCGTGAAAGTCTCTCACCTCCTGGTAGTTGGGGAATATCGAGGACGTACCTGAGATATTCGTGAAGGTCTCTCACCTCCTGGTAAATGGGAATATCGAGAATGTACCTGAGATATTCGTGGAGGTCTCTCACCTCCTGGTAATTGGGAATATCGAGGGCGTGCCCCGCATATTCGTAAAGGTCTCTCACCTCCTGGTAAATGGAAATATCAAGGGCATTGCCCCGCATATTCGTGAAGGTCTCTCACCTCCTGGTAAATGGGAATATCGAGGGCATGCCCCGCATATTCGTGAAGGTCTCTCACCTCCCGGTAAATGGGAATATCGAGGACGTACCGAGATATTCGTGAAGGTCTCTCACCTCCCGGTAATTGGGAATATCGAGGACGTGCACCGAGATATTCGCGAAGGTCTCTCACCTCCCGGTAATTGGGAATATCGAGGGCGTGCACAGGATATTCATGAAGGTCTCTCACCTCCTGGTAATTGGGAATATCGAGGGCGTACCTGGGATATTCATGAAGGTCTCTCACCTCCTGGTATTTGGGAATATCGAGGACGTACCTGAGATATTCGTGAAGGTTTCTCACCTTCTGGTAAATGGGAATATCAAGGGCATGCCCCGCATATTTGTGAAGGTCTCTCACCTCCTGGTAAATGAGAATATCGAGGGCATGCCCCGCATATTCGTGAAGGTCTCTCACCTCCTGGTAAATGGGAATATCGAGGACGTACCTGAGATATTCGTGAAGGTCTCTCACCTCCTGGTAATTGGGAATATCGAGGACGTACTTGAGATATTCGCGAAGGTCTCTCACCTCCTGGTAATTGGGATTATCGAGGGCGTACCTGGGATATTCATGAAGGTCTCTCACCTCCTGGTAACTGGGAATATCGAGGGCGTACCTGGGATATTCATGAAGGTCTCTCACCTCCTGGTATTTGGGAATATCGAGGACGTACCTGAGATATTCGTGAAGGTTTCTCACATTCCGGTAAATGGAAATATCGAGGGCATGCCCCGCATATTCGTGAAGGTCTCTCACCTCCTGGTATTATAAACTTGAATGTGGTATGAGGCTTACTTGGATTGCCGCAGGCACTAAAAGGGGTGGAACACCTGGATAGCCATAGGTGTACAAAGTACTGGAATACTTGGATGAACACAAGTATTTAATGATATGATTTGGGACCACTCAGGCTGGTCCAAGTGCTAGAAAACATACTTGGACGGTGGTGCCAAGCAAAGGAATGGAATGCTTGAATAGCTGCTATATTATTTGGGGACAACTTGGGCAAGCTGAGTGTCATGAAAAGGAAGTACCTTGACAACGGTGGGTACTTGACGGTATGGGGATACCTAGACAGCAGTAGGTATTCCAAGAGATACTTGGTCAGTCACAAGTATCAATACTCTGGGGACAACTCGAATAGGTCGAGTGTCAGAAAAATGGAGTATCCGAGCAGTGGCCGGTACTCAAAGACAATAGGGATACCTAGACAGCAGTAGGTATTCAACGATAAACGGATACTTGGTCAGTCACAAGTATCAATACTCTGGGGACAACTCGGACAGGTCGAGTGTTAGGAAAAGGGAGTATCCGAACAGTGGCCGGTACTCAAAGACAAGAGGGATACCTAGACGGCAGCAGGCATCCAAACTCAAGGGATGACTCGAATAGGTCGAGTGTCAACAGAGAGAGCACTCGGCAAGTGGTGGGTACTAAAAAACAAGGGGGTACTTAGACAGTTGCAAGCACCCAAACTCAAGGGACAACTTGAATAGGTCGAGCGCCAATAAGAGAATATCTGGACAGAGGTAGGTACTTTAAGACAAATGGAGATAAGAATATGCTTACCTGGCAATGTCTCTGATCTCTGAGAGTATGCTTGCTATTTGCACAATATGCATATATGATTGTATATGCTATAAATTCATGAGTTCAAATGAAATTCATGCATGATAATTTTGTCAATTTTGTATCATTTAAATTCTGCTAGGGAAGATTTTGAAAGACAACATTTATTAAGAATATAGATGCTTTGAGCATGCCAGATGAGGGACTTTCAGTCCGAAAGGACTTTTCACTCACTCTCATGGAGAAGGCTATCCTGACCATTGATGTAGGATTTATAAGGACCATACTATCTCACTGTCATCATGTCAACATGGGCCCGAGTATTCTCGCAAACAGTACGACTTTACCAATGTGAGAGGTCTTTGTTGAAACTGTGATGAAGATTTGGTCAATGGCTCATCAAATGGGACCGTCAAGGTCAAGGCTTATGAAGTGCCGCACGATCATCTCCGGGTTTTGCAAGTCAAGAATTCTCGCGAAAAGAGATAGAGTAATCTTGCTCGTACTTCTTCGAGTGATGCTTATTGACACATGAAATCCTACGTTAATTGAAGTGCCCCTAGTTTGAAGAGACTTTTACAATGGGAATGTAACGTAGTCTTGGCTCACATGTAAGAGGGTGAGAATTGGTGATTGTCTTGGCATTTGTCACTCGTCTTTCTTCATGGTCAGATGGCGGTTGTATCAGCAATTTCTCTTGGGAATACAAATGGCTGTATTTTTGTTTGGGGCATCGGCCTTGCTTTTACCAGCACTTTGCTTTTTCATGCCCCTATTTCTCATCTCAATTTTTCGTTCATGGGCATTGACCTTGCTTTTACCAGGTACACTGCTTTTTTATGCCCCAGTTTTTTGTTCTTGTTGCTTGAGGAACTGATCTTGACAAGTTCAAGCAAATGCCTTAGACTATGGAGTCTTCATCTTTTGCTGGCACTTTTGATTATGCTGCTCAAATGACAGTGGCTTCTGCTTTGCCTCCATGTGAGGGTGAATTTTCAGACTCAATTGAATTGTACAATGGATACAAGTGCGTAAATAAAGAATTGCTCTTCACGACTCTAGGGCACTTAAATTAATGCGAGTGTTCATATGCAATAAAGACACTCGAAGATTGATGCAAGTGCAAGCAAGAAAATTTCTATCCCCTTTCTCACCTTGTGATGCTGATTTGCTTTCGACTTGCCCCTGTGTGGGGTGGTTCTTTGTCGGGAGTATGGCAGAAATTTGTTAGTATATGGGGCTCAAAGTGAGTGATGGAATGCCTCTCATTGCTTTGATCATCGTACCTATTCGCGAGAGAACTCTTTACCCTGTAGTCATGGAATTTTCTGCACTCATCTCACAAGTGAATAGATGGGGGATTGTGTGTAGGATATAGCTTGCCTGTCATCATTCTGATGCGCCTCATCCAACATGCTCAATCAATCTTGTATTCTTCAATTAGCTGTCTATTCTAATAATTCTCAATGGAATCAATGATTTAGACAGACAAAATCATCATGCAGAATTCACCTAAAAAAATGCATGCAGTGTATGATGAGATGGAGTTTGTATTCTCAAAATAAATGAAAGGCTTTTTACTCAAGAAGAACTTATTAACAGTTATAGGGGTGCTTACTTGGTGGAACGGTATTCACAAATGCGTTGAAACTTGAACATTAAAAGAGCTATTTACAAAAGGGTGATTCACAAATGAGTGTCAATAGATTGCTCCTATTGGTTAGGGACATGACATATGAAGGATCAACCAGGGATTGAGAATCTGATCAGGAATTTCTACTCTTGCTTTTTGTAGAGAAGAAGCTGAAAATGGATCAATCAACAGGGCCAAAATTAAAGGTGAATTAAGGCCCGAAGGATCTTTGTCATTTGCTTTCGCAATACTTGAGACGCCATTTTGTTTGGGAGAGTTTTTCATGCCTCTCATTGATTTGTTATCTGTATTTCGACAGTCAGGTGATCCTGCAACAGACAAGAGGGAGTGCGTTAGTCATGAACTCTTTCGAGAGTCGGATAATTGGAAGTGATACAACTTTACCCTTCACTGGTTTGCAGACGATTGGATGAACCTGAAGTGAGAGGGGGACACGAAGTCCTATGTCCCTTGCTTCGTTAGGTCAATTATTCACTGTATTAGCTTATGGATGGCATGTCCCTTTACACGAAGTCAAGTGAATTCGATGCAAGCCATTTATATTAGCTTGGCCAGTATTTGTTTTGTCAAATATAACCATTGAGTTTGGTTCTTGAGTTGTGATGCTCCCTGTCAAATAGGGAAAATATGTCAAAAGCGGGTTCAGATAGCGAGAGTATTGGAAACGATACCAAATTACCCTTCTCCAGAGTTTGTATGTGCTAGCTCCTAAAGATATTTGAATGTCAATGATGGCCCTTTCATCTTGGCATAGTTCAATGTTTCCTTCAGTCGGCCTTCTTCATTGGTGACCATGTATGCATGATTGTTGGTCGTTGATTCATCTTCAACGCCTTCCTTCTATGGAATTTCTTCTTCTGTCTTTAACTATAGCCTCATTAGCAGCATTGAGCAAAGTCATGTACCTCAAGCTTCTATGGAATCTGAGATCAAAATCTCAAGCTTTGTGGTGGCAATTACTCCTTGGAAGAACATGTGCTGGGAGTACGAAGTGAGATTTCTAGGCCCTAAGTCACAATTTGAGATAAAGGGTTAGAGACCGCCTCAATCGACTAGATTTTCTCCCGTTGACAGTGGCCAATTTGAGAGGAGAAATTCATTTTCTGTGCTCCTTGGCTTGTCAAAGCTGGAACTGTAACGTCTAGCTGTTCGGGCGTGTCGTGCAACAAGATAGTCCTTTGGCTCAGGATGGAGCTGGGCAGGAGTGAGGCATGTCATGGATGCTTCGATCTCAACTCTATGCCTGTACCTATTACGTTTTATCTTTTGTATCCTGTAAATAGAAGAGAGAGGACATCATTTCCAAATTATATTCAGAGAATAAGACTTACCCTCTTTTGGTGTAGGATGATTCTTTCTATTTGCCCCTGTTTTCTTGGCAGGGTGTCTCCAAATTTGGCGAGTTCACCTGATGCGCTTGCTTCAAATGTCCCCTGTCACACTAAGTCAAAGGGAATGGGGATGATCTTCTGAGACATGAAGACAAACATGATTAAATTTATCAAAAGCTTTTAAGTGATGAAATATTTTTTATATTTTCAAAATATGTCTTTGGGGGAGAAAAAGCATGAGGAAGCCCAGCCCTCAGTATTCTCCTTGGATGATAATTTCTTTTCATGGTTGGATAACATCACTGGGCTAGTTTGGAGTACTGCCTCATGCTCTTAAAACAAAATATTATAACTGTACAATAGAGTACTTGGAATGGAAAATACAATAATAGCACACTAGACAAAATAAGAAACATGAAATTATAAAAACAAGTAAAACTCATGAAACCCCTTGTGTAAAGGAGCGCTTTGATAGTCTTTGGTCTTGAAGCTAAGCGTGCTTGAATTCCTCGCCTTCAGTAGACTCGAAGTATTCGCATGCGATGACTACCTCGTTGAAGCTATGGAAGTGTAACCCATGCAGCCAACAGCGATGCTTGCAGGACAAAGCTTCTATGAACCGCTTCATTAACTCCTCTTGAGCCAGTTGAGGGCGGGTTTGCATCATGAAAGCTCTCCACCTCCCTGCGTACGCTTGGAAATCCTCCATTGGTCTTCTTGTGAAGTGAGCCAAACTCTCACAAGGCAATTCAGTTCCGATCTGGTTTTGGTACTGATGCAAGAATGTGGAAGTCAGCTTATTCCAATCCTTTAGGAGATAAATATCTGCTGTGATGAACCACTGTAATGCAGACCCCGTAAGAGTTTCTTGGAATGCCTGAGTTGTGAACGACATCGGGCCATAGTACCGACTCATTTCTGCATGGAGATATTGCAAATGAGCCACGGGACAAGTTGTGCCATTATACTTACGGAAATCAGGTATCCACATCTCTCTAGGGGTCATGATCCTATGAGCGGAAGACGGGCTTGATGTATCTTGGTTAGGCCACTGGTTTTCCCGCTGCATATCTGTTGTAGTGGTGAATTTTTCTGTTTCAGGGAAGTTGGATTCTACCGAGATTACCCCATTGCTTTCTTCTTGGTCAAAATTTCCAAATGAGGATGAAGTATTGAAGCTATCCTCATGGTCAGAGGACAAGCTTAGCACTTCATTAGGATCGTAGCGGATAAAGACATACGCTTCCTCTTCTGACGGACCTTCATCCCCGGATGAGAGTATGAAACAGTTATACGATGAATCGTCAGTTTCATTGTCAAAATAACGCTGGAAGTCCTTGGGATTGTATTCTAGGGCCGGGAAGTCTTCAGGGTTGTACTCTAGAGGATGGTGGCCTTCAAAGCTGTATTCTTGGGAATGCTCGAAGCTTTGGTGCGGTAGCTCGTAGGTAGATGCTGAATCGATCTGCTTAGGCTTTCTTTTCTTGGCTTCTGGTCCAGACCTTTTGAGTAAGGCCCTTCGTTTTGCTAACTTGATTCTGTCAAGGGAAGTGAGAGACATTAGAGTTTCATTGTCTGATTCACTTTCTAGGTTGATAGGGGTTGGTATTCTTTGGACCCTAGCTCTTGGAGTAAGCTTGGGGAGTTGTCCAGTTGTGCCCCACTCTTGAACAGGCTCTGAGTCCATGATCTCGTACAAAGGCTCATTGCCTTTCCTAGTGGGAAATTTTCCAGTAACAGGATGTTGCTTAGCTGCCCATTTATTATGCAATACTTCATTGACACGCTTCTCTCCTATCTCAGCAACTAATGGCTCCTCGTGCTCCGCAATCATTGGCTCTTCGTAAGGCAATGTGATGTCAGGGGTGATATCAATATTGTACTCTTGGTGAAAAACATGAATTAGTTCCCTCCAAGTTTTAAGGGGACTAATTTTCCTGACAATATACCATCGTAAGGCAGGGCCAGTCAAGTTTGATTGGTACGATTGAATCATCCTTCGGACCGAGTAGTAGGGCGCAAGTAGGTCTCGGGCGTGAGGTATCAGCATACCTTTCGCATTTAGGTGCTTTGAGTTTTTCAGGGATCTCAATGCCGGCGTAATTGGACAGGTCCAGGGGATTCTGCTCCTACAATTGGCTTAACATTTTCATGATCCTTTCAAACTGTCTATGGTACTGGCTATTTTCTAGCAAATTTGCAGGTGTCATGACGGTGCTTAGGGCAACTATAGAGTTGGGTTCGACTTGAGTGGATTCCATTTGTCTTGAGAGCTGTTGAAGGACAATGGACATTTGTCCTACACCATCTCCAATGTTAATGATGCGATTTTGTACATCATTCTGATCAGGCCCTAGTGCATGAGGCCATTCACGAGTTATTGGTGGTCGGCGATTCATAATTACCTGCCGTTTGCGAAAACAATGAATGAGTATGAAAGTAAACAAAAATTGACCCATGGCAATGTTCTAACTGCTTTTTATTCATCAAGAGAGGATTTCATAGGCCGCAGACTTTTGACATCTAGAACTTGAAATTGAAATGACAGAATAAAATACTAGATATTAAACAAAAGTCCTTAAACAATAGGACAAAACTTTCACACTATTAACACTAAGAAGCACATGATTGCCAATTTATATACGATGGGGAGTCTTGCGCTTGCGCAGATGCTTACTTTCTTGGACCGACTCTGAGGTGTGTATCCAGTCCATTCCCAAATCCCTCACCATGAGCTCTGCTTGCTCGTGCTGGCTACTCTCGCTGATTGAGTGAGGGACCGATGGCTTCCACCTTGTTGGGATGTGATGATTGTGGATGTAGGCCGCAGAGGCGTGGTGGGCTTTTTCTTTTCCCTCAAGCCCTTCAGGTACCATGATCCTTTTGCGATGGCATTTGTCCCAAGCTTCTTCATAAATGCCAACCATGTATTCAAAATTTTGATAAGTGAAGAGAAGTGGAGGGGTCCTCTTCTTGAAAGATGGCGGGATCTCCTAAAGGGCTCCATACTGTCGTGCCACCCGTTGTGGGAAATAGGAAAAAGCACCGGTGAGGCCGAGCAGCGGAATTGGATGGCGGCGCTTAAAAGCAAAGCGAGCTCTCTTTTCATAGAACCAACCAGCACACCATTGGAATGCCTCAGGAGCCGGATCTCTTAGGAAATTTATCCAATTTAAACAGCTTTGATTAGGAATGTATGGTCCTAAAACCATAAATTTTTGCAACGGATTTTCGAAAGCATTTGTTTCAGATGATCGCATGAAGTCTCGGAATTCGCTTAAGTGAGAAAAGAACCAGACTTGCAAAATTTCAGGAGAGGCTCGCATGATTTTCTCCGTGTTGTCTTTAAAACGATTAAAGGACAAGAATGTTTCAGTTAAAATCACGTTGACATAATTTCCCCCCCTCAAGATCTGATCAACTATCCATGCCATCTTAGGACCTATGGCATTTCTTTGATGGGGGAAAATGATGAACCCAAAAAAGCCCAAGAGGAAAATCTCACTTTTTTGGATCATAGGCTGATTTTGAAAACAGGCATTCATGAATTCTAATGGGCAAATACTATGGTTGTTTTCAAGAACTTGTCTCATGACATGGATTTCGGTTCCTAAAAGTCGCGCTAATTCTTGCCACGGGAGGAAACCTGTTAATGGCCTAACAAGCTTTTTCTCGAGAGGCATTCCAGTGATGATGCTGTACTCTTCTAGAGTTGGGGTTAGCTCAAACCCACCAAACATAAAAGTAGTTGTCTTCAGGCACCAAAAATGTGCCATGGCTTGTATGACTTCAGGACGAACAGTGATTTGAATCAACGATAGGAGATGACCGATTTTGGCTTTCACGCGCTCTTGGGCAAGCTGATCCAATTGACCCCACCATCTGAAGAGTTCCGCCTTAGGAGCGGGAATGAACGGATATCGTCTTTCCCCATCGCATATAAACTGGAATTTGAAAAGCTTATCCTAAATTGCCATGGGCCAAATAAAAAGACTGAGTAAAAGTAAAGAAATCACTTTGCTTTTAAGTAAAATGGCAAGTATAAAGACATACAGATGGGATGTGCGGCTCAATTTCTAACTCAGAAGGCTTGATGAAATTAAAAAGGTATCCGTCAGTCGCAGTCTCGCGTTAGCAGCATACCCCCTTAACCTCGGCTAAGAAATTCGGAGAAAAGAAAGGCAACCTCTACATCGCAGTCTCGCGTTCGAGGTCGTATCTTTCTTAACACCATCCTAGAAATCCTATGGCGGCCCAGGTTCGGCGGCCGGGTTGTGTGTGCCATGTGTAGTGTTTAAAACAGTAAAGCATGCACAATAGTTTATAATCACAAGATAATCTATTTTAAGCAAAAATTAGAATAAATTTATAAGCTTTTAACCTGCATAAAGAAAAAAACCTAAGTCAGTAAAGAATTTAAACAAGACAAAAATGGCCTAAGTCTTCAACGTCCCCAGCGGAGTCGCCAAGCTGTCGCGACCTCCTTTTTTTTCGGCGCCCGCAATCGGTTTCAAGCGCCTAAGGAGGCTAATGGCTCGGCTGAAATTAGTTATGCCCGGACTCTCCCAAGTCCACCAATTCACGACTTTAATAATCTGAGTTTTTAACCAGTAGATCAATTTTTAAAATGGAGTCGCCACTAATCGATTTGGGGTGGGTTGATTAGAAACCCAAGTGAAGTATCGGGAGAAGTACTCACTCTGCGCAACTGAGAGAAATTAGGATCGGGGACTTGATTACACTAGTTAATCACTAATGCCCTTTCGGTACCTAATCTTGTTTAAACTCCGAGGTTTTTGGATGTTCGAGGGATTTTCCATGCATTTTCGGGAGGAAAAACATTTTTTTTGAGTCATTTTCTAATTTTTGGACACAAAAGGGATTTTTGGTATTTTTTTTTTTTGGAAAATACAAGTCTTTTTGGCTTTTTCATGAATTTTTGGCTTTTTTTTTTTTTGGATTTTTGGCATTTTTAGGAAAATATGAAATATTTTTTGATTTTTTTGATTTTTCAGAAAATAAAATATTTTTTAAAATATTTTTAAATATTTTTGGAAAATAAATTAATTTTTTATTTTTCTCGATTTTTTTTGGAAAATAAAACATTTTTTAACATTTTTAAAATTTTTTTTTTGAAAATAAATTATTTATTTATTATAATATTATTTTATATTAAAGATTTATAAAAATGACCGGCCGGGTCGGATCCGCGGGCTTTTTCGCCCTTATTTATTTATTTATTTATTTTTTAAAACGACGCCGTGGGCGGGCGTTTGGGGATGCTCGGCCCGGCCCGACGACCCGGCTCCCCAACCCGCTCGCGACCCGGCTCTCCGCGAACCCTACCCGATCCGGATCCGCGTCGCGACCCGACTTCCGCCGCCCCCCGAATCTCGCGAAACCCTACCCGGTTCCGAGACCCGGATCCGACTCGGCGACCCGGAAAATCGCAAACCCTAGGGTTTGCGAATCCGCGGCGCCGAGGGGAGGGACCGAGGTGCTTGGCGGCGACGGCGATTACAGCGGCGACGGCAACGGTAGCGGCGACACTTTTTACCTTCTCTCGAACGGAGACGGCGACGGCAACAACGCCAGATCGAAGGCAGCAGCGGCGGAGGTGCTTGGCGGTACGGCGGGGTTTTGCACAGCAGCGGCGTCGGGGGGTGGGTCTTTCTTCCGCCCCTCTTCGCGAATCCAGAACCTCCGCGCCTCTTCCGACCTCGCTTCTCTCTCTCTCTACTCCTTCCGGCGGGGCTCAGATCTGAGGCCGCGAGCCCTCGGCCCCCGAAGTCTCTCGGTGGGGTGTCCAAGGGCTGCGACTCGATCTGGCTCCCTCTCTCCCTCCGCGATCTTCGTGTGTGCTTCGTCGTCGTCGGGGGGGAGGTATTTATAGGCGAGGGGCGGCCGGTTGACGGAGTTCGACCGCCGATCGCCACGGCCTTCGCCGGCCGAACCGGCGTCCCATCCGGTGCCAGCTCCCCCTGCTCCACGTCCCATCACCGTTGCTCCTCCTCTCCGCTCCGACATCGCGGTTCCCTGCGCGTGTGCTTTGCAACCGCACGAGGAAGAAGAAGACCCAGACCTGCGGGGCCGGGTTGAGGCGAAAATGGGCCGAGGGCCCATGAGGAGGCTGCTTCTCCTCTTTTCCGTTTTTGCTTTTCTTTTTTTTTTTTTTTTTTGCTTTTTTCTTTTTTTTTTTTTTTTCGTTTATTATCCGAAAAACAAAATAAAATAAAGCCTAATTTTTAGGCGTCAACAAATATAATATAGTTGGTAATTTTAATAACTTAAACAATTTTCAAAATTTTTAATTTATAGTTTTTAATTTATTTAAATTTTCTGAATTTTTATATTTTTTATTTTTAAATTCTCTTTCTTTTCTATTATTTTTTTACAAAATTTTAAAAAATAGAATATTATTTAATATTGTCCTAGTCAGTATCGGCCAAATCACGAGCCCTCCATTTAATATTGTTTTGTTTTTAAAAGCTAAAACAACCCATTTATGATATGCACCATTAAATATGAGTTAAGATATGGGTTCTAGACCCATTTTGCCACCACTAAGGAATACTTTCCCATAAATCCCCCCCTCCTCCGCCCGTAATCAATCATATTATTGATAATATTGTGCATCAGACCGAGAGATTATAGCCAAACAGTACAAGACAGTAGATTTAACTACGGTAGAAAATCGAGTTCTAGGTTTTTATTCCTAGCCAAAGCTGATGTAACCAACCCGACCAAGAAGGGACCATTCTAATGGAGGTTCGGATCGGATCAACGGTCAGGTTGATTTTCTACTCCTCCTACATCCCCTACTTCCGGGCAAATGCTCGGACGATTAGCTTCCTTATGGATTGACTTATCTTGTTTCACCCTTTGCAATGATTTTCGACACGGCAACAAAGATGACTCAAGATCCAGCAAGCAGTTGATGATCTCAGCCTGTTGCGGCACCGGTGTGGACCGGCTCGTTTATCTTTTGGCATGCCTTTCGTAGAAGGCCTTAATTCTCCCCAGGCCATCTTGGAGAGAAAATGGCTCGACAGCAAAAGTGACGCGAAGCCAGTTCTTCATTCCAAAACCTATCCCTGCAAGCCCGAATGTCATTATTATCTGATGGATACGGATGGTGCTTGAGAAAAGCAAGAACCCTGTAGCGAAAACGGGATGGGTTTGCAATGGAATTTCTGAGCATTAGTTCGCAAGAATGCCGCTAGTGAATTCAAATGAAATCAATGATCCTTTTTTTCTTCCAAAATTGAAGTCCTCGGAAAACTGTGAGGACTTTCGCTCTGAAGCCTCTTGTAGCATCCTTAGCCAGTGTGCATTACACGAAACAAACGTCCGGATGCTTTTGAAAAATTCAAAAAGCTGAAAGAAGTTAGAAAATTGAAGCAGATGCATGAAAAAAAACATCAACATATTTTCCTTTCACCGGCAATTGGAGAGGCTGAGTGTACCAGGCAGAACAATGACAGATTCTTCTTTAGCCAGTTTTATGCAGAACTCCATATCATCCTTAATGCCCTCCAACGATGATAAATTCAACTTGACCTGTCAAATGGCATCTCTCACTTATCAAGAAAAATATAAACCACATAATTGTGTGTGCCATACCGATGAAAAAAAAAAAATACACGCATACATAATGTACAGATGTGTATATTACGCCCGTACCATTACAGACATGCCTCCTCCTGGCTTTTTTGGGCACGTGATGCAAGGAATCTCTTGAATCTTGCCAGAACATATGTCTGCAGCCTCTCTTAGTATGCAAATGATTTTTGGAAAAAAAAATCATCATCTGTTTTCTCAAGTATGTGAGGGACCGCCCCCTGTTAGAATTACAATGAAGAGCGGAAAATAATTAGCTATTATTTGATAAGGAAGCTAGTTGTCCACAAATAAAAGTTAGCAAGCATTCTCGCAAGGATTAAATGAAGAACAATATCTTATCAAGTGAAAATGAGTTGAGATTAATCAAGCCCAAAGACTGACACAGAATATTGATCACTTCTAAAAGCAATATGCACAGCTTGTGTATTACAGTCTAAAATCACTGAGAAAAGTAACACAAACTTCAACCCTTTAAAAAAAAAAAAAAAAGGTAACATACACAAGGTGACTGTGGAGAGGAAACACGTAAATCATTGGGGATCCGTTTGGGGTGTGACTCTACATTGCTTTACAATATACATTGTCTTAATTATCCATCTTCAGAGAGAAAAAGCTCTCATTAACTGGTCATTTCCTCAATGAATTGCCAAGAATATCCACAACCCCCTCTGGTAATGATACAAAAATAGTGCAGACAAGCCTACCAAATAAATCATTTTGAAAAACAGCATATGTCTTCAAATCTGAAAGTCGCTGGTTAATTGTCTGGAGTAGTCACGTACCTGGATAAATGTAGGAGGATCAGGGGATATTTCCAGAAATCCTTTAAGGGACTTAAGAACCAGTAAAGAGAAAAGGGACAATCTAAGCATCCTGTGACCGACCCTAGCAGTCAAATAATTTGGCCCAAAAAGATATTGCAATCAAGTGAGCGATTGCGCTCATGTATGCACAGATTGAGTGAGAGAGAGAGAGAGAGCGATTGCGCTCATGTATGCACAGATTGAGTGAGAGAGAGAGAGAGAGAGAGAGAGAGAGAGAGAGAGAGAGAGAGAGAGAGACCCCAGTGTCTTTCAGAAAACCATTGGGATCATTTGTCACAAGCCAACCAAGTCGCCAACCTGGAGCAATCCACCTCTTTGATATTGATCCCAACGTCAAGACAGGCGCGATGGATCCAAAAACACCCATGGGAACAAATGGTGTATCCCCAAAAGCTAGATGACCATAGACTTCATCTGCAATTACTGTTGTAATTATGGTTATAATTATGATTAATGGATCAACGGAAGCCAATAAATTAAGATACGTTTTTTCTGTTCACGTATCTCTTTTTGGATTCATGAATTTCCTATACTTTTATGTTCACGTATCTATTGAATTCATGAATTTCCTAGATTCATGTATTGTTTAGTTCATGTATTTATTGAGTTCATGAACCTCTTGAATTCATGTATCTTTGGATACATGAATCTCTTGAATTCACGTATCTCTTTATTCATGAATCTCGTGGATACACGCGTCTATTTAATTCATGTATCTCTTTAGTACATGAACTAAAAAGCTCTATAAATAGATATGAGCATAGAGCTTCATGGCAGTTTTTGGTTTTTTGGTTTTTCTAACTCGATTCCAAAAGAGCTTTGATATACGTTTCAACTCTTCTGTTTTTCCTGAGTGTGCTGGTTTAATTGAACGGTTCGACAGAGTCCTGTTTGCATAGTGCTAATCCAAACAGGTTCGAGGTGTTGTATCTTGGGAGGCATACTTCGTGAATCTGCGGAGCACTATTGGCAGGAACTAATCGCCTTAAGGAGATTCGGATATCCGTACCTCACCTCCAATTTTATGTTATTTTTCAATGATATTTTATTTTATTCTTCTCCAAGAATTGTAAGTTTACATAAAAAGAAGAATATTATATAGCTGTTATCGTCTTCTCTACTTTCATGTTCTGATTTCAACAAACAGTTTGTGTTTTCTTTTGGATTTAATTTCCAACAATCTTAAGGCGATTATATCACTCACTGTTTGTTGTTCTTGTCAGATTATTGAGATGGCTTAAAACAATCAAGTGACATTCAATCTCCATAATGTTTCTGGAGACGTTCCTATGGTCGATTCGATCGTTGCTATGGAAGATGTTCAACCCTCAGGGTCTGAATTTGTAGTAGCAAATGCTACAAGCCCTTGGGCTAATACCAATTTTGGTGGTGCGGGTACAAGTCATACGACTGGTATGCCCGGGACTGTTTTTCAGAACAGTACAAGCCAAAGGGCTTTTGGCTCCGTTTCTGGAGGGATAGTTCAACGAACTTTGCCTACCGTAATGGCAACACCTCCAGTTACAACTAATGAGAAACCGGAGAAATTCACCGGAGTGGGCTTTAAACAGTGGCAGCAGAAGATGTTCTTATATCTGACCATGCTCAATTTGACGAAATATTTATCGGAGGTGTGCCCGATAATTAGTCCAAATGAGCAAAATGTCACAACGCTCGGTGTGTTGGAGGCTTGGAAGCATGGGGACTTCTTATGCCGAAATTATATCCTTAACTGTTTAGTGAATTCTCTTTATAATGTTTATTGTAATATTGAATGCTAAAAGTTATGGGAGTCCTTAGAAAAAAAAAAAATACAAGGCGAGGACGCGGCACCAAGAAATTTGTGGTTGCCAAATTCTTGGTCTACAAGATGGTAGATTCTAAATCTGTCATGAGTCGAGTCCAAGAATTACAATTAATTCGAGCGACATCTCTGCTGAGAGAATCATACTTAGTGAATCATTTCAAGTGGCGGCTATGATTGAGAAATTGCCTCAGGGCTGGTCAGACTTCAAAAATTATTTGAAGCACAAACGGAATGAGATGAGCCTTGAAGATCTCATTCTACGCCTCAGAAGAGAGGAGGAGAATATAGTTCAATCAATTTCAAAGAGTTTTGTGCTAGTTTTGGAATAATTCTCCAAACGACTGCACCTTATACTCCACAACAAAATGGAGTTGTTGAACGATTGAACAGGACATTAAAGGAGATGGCTAACGCCATGCTTTTGAGTTCGAGGTTTACCTCGAACTTGTGGGTGGAGGCAGTTTTAACTGCAAATTTTTTCTTAATAAAATACCCCACAAAAGGCTAGGTAAAACTCCATACGAGTTATGGAATGAAAAGTTACCATCCTACAATTTTTTAAAAGTGTGGGGGTGCATAATGTGATTTATAACGGTAAGTCTAGACACATTCGTCGTAGACACAATACCGTAAGGCAGTTGCTCTAAATAGAATCATTTTTTAGACTTTGTAAAGTCAAAAGAAAATATTGCGGATCCACTGACAAAGGTTTGTCAAAAGAGCAGATAAACTGCGCATCGAGGGGAATGGGTTTAAGAGCCTTAACCCAATAAAGAGATTCGGGTGGAAACCTAACCTATGCGATTGGAGATCCCATGGACTAGGTTCAATAGGACAACGCAAATTTTGGAAACTCTAGTGTGAGCACTGTCTCCCATTCCTATGATGCAATAGTGCTTTCCTACAGCGTTATTAAGGGTACACTATGCGTTTAATGATTCTTATAACTTGGAATATAACATCCAAGTAAGATATGGTAGGATATCTTTAATAGGAATGCACTTATATGCGTGGAGCTGGCCGACTCTATGAAAATCTTTAAAGGCTAGATTTTCTAAAGCACGCATGAATCCCGAGAGGTTCAGGGCCGAAAGAATGAACACAACCGAGAACCAATCTTGAATTGGAAATACTCCGTGTGAGGTTTATTGTCTAGGCTTACACAAACAACTGGTGATTCAAGGCTTAGTCCATCGACTGGTTAAGTAAGTCCGATAGGCTTTCACTAAAGAAGGTTCAAAGCGAAAGCTACCTATCTTGATGCGGTGTATTTCAACAGGCATACTCAGATTCCTTCGAGTCAAAAATGTTTTGTTGATCCATTAATGTGGGGGATTGTTGTAATTATGGTTATAATTATGATTAATGGATCAACGGAAGCCAATAAATTAAGATACGTTTTTTCTGTTCACGTATCTCTTTTTGGATTCATGAATTTCCTATACTTTTATGTTCACGTATCTATTGAATTCATGAATTTCCTAGATTCATGTATTGTTTAGTTCATGTATTTATTGAGTTCATGAACCTCTTGAATTCATGTATCTTTGGATACATGAATCTCTTGAATTCACGTATCTCTTTATTCATGAATCTCGTGGATACACGCGTCTATTTAATTCATGTATCTCTTTAGTACATGAACTAAAAAGCTCTATAAATAGATATGAGCATAGAGCTTCATGGCAGTTTTTGGTTTTTTGGTTTTTCTAACTCGATTCCAAAAGAGCTTTGATATACGTTTCAACTCTTCTGTTTTTCCCTGAGTGTCTGGTTTAATTGAACGGTTCGGCGAGTCCCTGTTTGCATAGTGCTAATCCAAACAGGTTCGAGGTGTTGTATCTTGGGAGGCATAGTTCGTGAATCTGCGGAGCACCATTGGCGAGGAACTAATCGCCTTAAGGAGATTCGGATATCCGTACCTCACCTCCAATTTTATGTTATTTTTCAATGATATTTTATTTTATTCTTCTCCAAGAATTGTAAGTTTACATAAAAAGAAGAATATTATATAGCTGTTATCGTCTTCTTTACATTGATGTTCTGATTACAATAAACAGTGTGCTTTCTCTGGATATAATTTCCAACAATTACCATAATCCCAAGCTTCCTTGCTGTTTCGGCAACCTTTTTTCAAACATGAAAGAAAGAAAATGATGAACGACAGCTAATGAAACACAAATGTTAACAACAAGATTATAAAAATTACTAGCAATAAATCTATTGAGCTTTAAATGCCTGAGATAAACGAGCATCTCAAGAGGCAAGGTAGCTCTCTAAATTAAGCTCCAGTGGAATCTATTGGCTCCATTCCAGCTTATAATCATAGATTTTTCCATGTTCACAAGACATCTACTTGCTAAGACACGAAGAAATCCTAAACAAAATGCAAAAGCAACCTTCTTTATATGCTGGTAGCTGTAGACATTTCCATAAGGATTGCCAGGATTATTGATAACCACGGCGACAGTACTCTCATCTGCAAGATCCTCAACACCCTTGAGATCAACCTCCCAACCCTTATCTGGAAGAAGATCGAAAGACCGTGTCTCAAGATCGCTGTGTTTAGCACGTGCATCGTAGTATGGGTATCCAGGTCTTGGAAGCAAAATATTGGCCCCAGGGCGAGCGAGAACTGTTAATATGGCTTCGATTGCTTGTGTGCACCCAACTGTCAGATGTACATCATCTGGTGATAATTTGTATGGGAGATCACGAGAGAGATAATCAGCAATAGCCCTGTGGAATTTGGTGCCCCGGGTTAGTCTAGCTCACTGGCAAGTGTGGTCTGGAAATAAATTGGTATTCAGCCTACAGAAAACACCTAGATCAACATATTCATAGCGGCCCTTCCACAAAATTCAATCTTTATCCAGGCAATTAACAATGACTACTTCTTGTAGTCACTAAAGCTTGGTTTCATCATTTACTCCCTGTTTTCAAAGCACACTGCTTTTGCTAGTAATATAATGATTTGAGATGATTTACAGGACATTTGATACTGATCGGCAATAACAGCTACCGTGCTTATTAAGATACAACCATGAATGAACCAAAATGGTTCGTAAAAAACGAAGCAAAACAACTGCCAGAACTAGGCATTTTGCATTCGACCCATTGCGGTTGTTGCGAACGAAACGAAACATACAATAAGGTCCAAGAACCTCTATTGGGTCGCCTTTCAAACTAGCCAGTCATCAGCCTCTCCATCATTGACTCTTTAACCATATAATTTCTTAAGTCTTGCATGACCACATGAACGTAAATCCCGGTGATTTTTAGGGACACGGCTCTGTCGGCACCTTAAACACATCGACAATCGCGACTTATAGGTACGAGGAAGATCGAGAATGCGAAATGACATGCTTAGCGAATATGGCGGCGCAGCCAAACAAACGGTCCCGACCATAAGAAGCACGAGCCGGTCCGTGCTATCACCAAGCTTCTACAGAGCATATTATCTGCTCGTCTCAAGATTTCACGAGGTGCCGCTTTTTATTCCCCTTTAGATTCTAGCCAAAAAGGGCCGCGAAAACGACACCGCTTTTTTAGCTCCTGGTGGGAAGAATACCGACGGTCGGGCCGTAGCAGTTGAACTTGGCGGAGCGGAGGGCGTCAACGACGGCGTCCTCGGCGGCGGGGCCGTGGCCGAGCGGGACCATGGCGCGGCCGTCGCCCGCGTCGAGGTTCGCCATCAGCTGGTAGAGGATGCCGCGGACGGTGATGTCCGACGCGGCGAAGAGCCCCTCATCGCCCCGGAACTTCCAAGCCGGCGCCCCGTTCTCCATGCTGGCCTCCTTCCCTTTCGTTTTTCTCGTGGGTCTGTGGAAGTGCGGTGCTCTTGCGCTTTGCGGTGTATAAAAAGATCCTGTGAACTTCGTACGCCGACGGAGGAGTGTCGTTTTTGCGACCACAATGGCTGGCGCGAAGCGCCTCCGGCTGCTCGCAGTGCAGCTGACCGCCCCAGGAAAGACACCACGTGACTGGGATCCAGCAACACCATCATTGACTGACTACTAGACGTGTCAGATTAAATTATAAATTATTTTCTTAATCCATATAGGATGAGCTGAGTGAATTCATTAACTTATTTAAATTCAATTAACTTATGTGACTCTCTCTTACCCTTATTTTATCTTACAGTTGCTTACTCTCGCATTCTCATCTTAATTTGGGAATTAATGTTTTAAAATTGGATTAAAATGAGCTAGGTCAAACTAAATATAGGTCACCAAATATGTATAAGTGGGTCGAACCATTATCGATCCGACTCACTTGTTTAACCAATCTATCAGTCACAATTACAAACTACATCATGAATCTCGTTTTACTTGACGCCATGTACGTATGAACACCAAGTTTGATTGATTTGAATTAACGGACATGCTGTACAATAAATACAACTTGACTTGAAGGGAATACTTACTTGATCATGTCAATTGCAGCCATTCATCGTGTAATCTCAAGTCTCATAAGGTTGGTCGATACCCTCGATCACTCATTCTCATATTCCTCTATTAGAGTTCGACCAAAGAAAAAAGAAATATGGGAGGAACAGCAGAATCCGAACATTCCTTCGGTCGTTTGAATTTTTTGTATCTCTTGAATTTCAAAATATACACTAACAATGCATGTTGTCATTCTACAGTAATTGACACGAGCGTAGATAAAAGGAAAGAACAAAGGACTGCGCCATCTTCTCACGAAAGCTACAACATCGGTCTATTAAGAAATGCGGCAGGATTTCATTGCATTTAAAGACGATTACTTGTTTAAACAGCCGATTACAGTCCATTATATTACTTAATATATCGATGTCTTTATACATTCCATCCTTTTTTCGAATCTTGAAGTTGTTTGTAAAATGTTGGAGCTCGACTTGGGTCCCCACGTACAATGAGCATCAAGGTCCACTTTTAGCATCCAAAGCAATGTCCTAATATCAAATGGGATTTTTCTAGATCATCTCATGACAAAATAATGGCCTGTGATCTCGAAGTTTAATGATAGTATATAATTGGGGTTGAGATGATCGGAGGTTTAACTCCGACGTAAATATCAGGAGTGCTCAATAAAGCGACCACCTTGTGACAGCTCTTAAAAAAAAAATTCTAAAATGTTAATGCACTATTTTCACGATTATTAGGGTTGTTATGGAAATTATAGGTTTTGCAAGTTTTTTCCCTGAAAAATGGAGACAAAGGAAATGTGGGATCCCACCACCAGCCGTGGTGGCTCAGACGGATAGACTTCTGTAATCCTTTGCAAGAGAGGTGAGAAGTTCGAAGCCCTTGCAACGCAAGGAAGCCAAAAGAGTTACTTGATGGTTTAAGAGTGACGCTGTGATGGTGAGTCCTGCACTAGCGTCACTAGGGGGTTTATGGCGCGGGGTTGTCATTGGCTGTTGGCCTGGGCCTCCTCCCTGTCCAAAAAAAAAAAAAAAAAAAAAAAGAGAATGTGGGATCCCCATAAATCATAAGTAAAATAAAGATATGTATATCTCATATTAACAAATTTGGAAATTAAGTGGTTGAAAATTTAATGATCCCAAATTAAACATGTTTAATAAGTGTCACAGTATCGCTCATCAGCACAATCCAAATATGAAATGTACGTAAAGATCATAATTATGAGTATATGGTGTTTTCCCAAGACCGCACCCACCGACTCCCACGAAAGAGACGGGTTCTTGTGATGTGACCGGCTTGATTGAACAGGTCAATCAAGAATCAATTAATTTGTTGACTATCGAAAAAGAAAGGCAAATAATAATAATAATAAAAAAAAAGAAGACGGGCAAGAGACTCCGCATGTATTCGCAAATCGCGACAATTTACACACCGGGGCGCATTTAGAAAACGCCGAGTGCAGATTCCCATTCTCATTCTGTTGCTTGCTTGTCTACTAAAGTAATCTTTGATTTGTCTCTGGCTAAGTAAGATAACCATTTGATTCTCTTGAACTCCTGAATATCTTTAACACGTCGGGGCTTGCGAAAGAGGAGAAAGAAAAGATAATCTGGGTGGATTAGGTAGGGTCTGGGAAATTAATTTAGGACAATATGCTGTCTTGGACCCCACCCGTGGGAGGTTGGAAAAGTTTTAAGAAAGTTCTAAACATATTATATTTACATCAATTTAGTTCTAAACTTTTTAATTAAATCAATTTAGTTATAATTTTTTCGTATTTATATCAATTGAGTCTATTTGGCCAATTTAAATCAAGAATCTCTAATGTTGTGGTTAGTCATCCTATGTGATAGAGATGATATTGATATGGATATTAAAAAAAAAAATCATGATTTTCGAGAAAAAATAAACAAAAAGTTATATAAATATGTCAATGTTCATGTCGATTGTACCACATAGAATGATTGATATTCGTATAATGATTTCCAGCTTAAATTAGCGAGATAAACTCGATTGATACAAATTGACATAAATACAATAAATTTAGGATTTTTTTGATACTTTTTTTCGTTATCAGAGGTGTTCAAACGTCAACTTTGGTTATCTACAATCACGGCGAGCAAGAAAGGGAGAGAAGCGCACCAAGAGGAATCGACAAATTCGCACGACCGTGGGGGCCTACATGTCATCCTTTTCCTCCATATTCTAGTGGACGAATTTTGCTTGGAAAGATCCAAGCATGAACTAAAGGGCAAATGTGGGATTTTTCAATAGTTTTGAGGAGGAAGAAGAAATCTTCTTTAACGCCAAGGCTTGCATTAGAAGTCCGGCGTCTTCTAATTTCTAGTCCGTCGATGAAATATCATCTCAACCCAAGTCGAAACTGAAAATCACTGCCGCTCCTGACGAGAAAATGGATGAGAGGCATGCGCAAAACCGTCCCTGAAAGCATAAAAGAACTATTATCGATGATCGTCAGCGACGGAATGGTGATTGCCGTAGCCGTTCCCTAGAGAAATGAATTAAGGATGGCTTGCCTTTGTCCTGGATAATATGTTTGACGCAAACTTGAAGGAAAATGCTTCTAAGTCTTTGGAAATGACTTCAATTTTGAAGCTTTTTAACTGCCCGAAATCCCACTTCAGATGGCCTGAAGCAGTTCTGCTGAGATTACCTAATTTAGTTACGTAATGGACATGCAAGTTGCTAAGAGAGGAAGACAAACTCAATTTGTTCTTGTGAATTTGCCAAGGGACAATGCTCGAACCTACAGAGCAAGCACAATTCCCATGGAATGGAATTTTCATTGGTAAGTATCCATGAAAATGACAAGATAGAGATGTCTCGCCTCCCGAAACTTGATTAGTCATCATTGATGCGGACTTAAAAGAGCATGTTTGTTTGGTTCGGAATACAAGCAAATGTGCGCATGCATTGATGAGTAATTGAAAGTGATAATTATACCAATGGTATTTGAACTTTGCTCAATATGTAATATAGCCTATGAACTTCCTATATGTTCGATATTGTCTCTGCCTTTAGCTAAATTTCTAATATGATTTCATTTGTTCAGTATAGTCCATAAACATTTAATATATATTCAATATAGTCATTGAATTATATGAAAATATTTAATTTTATTTATGGACTAAATTGAATATATACCAAAAGTTCAAAGATTGTATGGAACAACTTAAAAGTCCATGGATCGTATTCAACATTAGACAAATGTTTTAGGATCATTTGTGTTATTTTCCCTAATAAAAGTTTAAAAGATTGAACAAAATCATCATTGTTATGAAGTACTTGAATTATTTAATGATATCAGCAAATGCGCGTACGCATTGTGTGTGCGCAAGTAATCAAAATTTGAAAGATCAAGCAAAAATTATTTTGTTACGGAATGTTTGAACTTTGAATCATTCAATAATGAGAAGAAATTATTGACAAAAATACAAAATTATGAATATATTGTATTATAAGTGGATTAATAACAATAATCCAAAATTCAAAATCTTTTAGGAATGTTTTCCTGGCATAAGACATATCTACATTTTGATATTGAAATATGTGAGATAAAATAAAATAAAATTATGAACTCGCATGTTTTTAGACGGACGTTATACTCGTGAGATAAGCAATCAAAGATATGTGGAAAAAAAAAAAAAAAAAAACAATTGAGATTCCCTATAAGTAGGAATACGGTATTTATTTTTTTTATAATAGTATAGATCAATGGAGTTTCGTTTTCTTCAATTTCTAGCAATGAACCATGGTGCCTCGAAATAATAATAATTAAAAAATTAACTTAGGAACAAAAGAGGCTTTATTACCAAGTGAGAAAGAATGAGAAAGAATGGATCTGAATTAGGAAAACGGAAGTCTCGTAGCTGGAGAACGATTGCGGCATGATGGCTAAATTAAAAAAAGTTAAGAGCACGATGTCCTTTCTCTCCTTCTGTCTTTTTCTCCTCCTCCTTCCCCAAGTTTTGAAGTTGCGGTTTCATTAGATCATCCAATTCCAATTTCCGGATGTTGCTTTTGACATTATTATGGTTTATTCACACGCGATTCGCTTTTTTTTAATCATTCACTGCTTATTCCGATTCCTTCCATTTCGATCCATCCAATCGTTTCATGTGGGTTTATCCAAAATTGGCTTGGCAACCTTGACTATGAAATTGAACTTATATATACTTTGGATATTTAAATGATTAACTTATGAATACTTTGTTTGATCTTTTCGTTGACACATTATACGGTATAAGTAGGGATATCATCACTCATAATTATGGTGGAAGTTAAAGATAATAATTTGATATACGTGGAAATTGAATGAAAAAACAAATTAGAAGAAATCTTTAAATGATCAACTCATGGATCTTCTGTTGATGTGTTGTTATCTTTGTGCTTACTTGTAGAAAATTTTGCACTGTAACCATTGTGATATCTTTGCCTTTTGATTTTTTATTTCAATACTTTGTTTCATTGTCGCGACAGAGGCCGTTGAAAAGACTTTGAAAGAGAAGAGACATAAAATGAGAGAGATCGCGTGCATTGGGGGGATGTGGTGGAATAAGTAAATATACGGTTTGGATTGTGCAAAATGACAGGGCTAAACGGTTGTGGAAAAATCCTAGAGACACATAAAAAATGTGTTAGAATTTCGATGAATAATGGCTACTCCTATATACGCATTTGCTGCCTTAGATGGATGATATCTCTCATTTATCAAGGTGAAATATGAAGCTTCAGGGCTAGGGCTAGGTCTTTCCTGATTGTTTGACATCTAAATTTTGATTTTTCCTGGTAATTTATCACATAAAAAAAAAATTAAGAATCGATTCAGTCCCTAAACAAAAATATCCTTTTTTTTTTTTGGTCGACAAACATCAAACGCTTTGATTACTCCTTCTGTCTTGGGAATAAAACACCCATTACATCAGTGCATAAAAGATCAAATAAAGCAGGGGGGGATTTGATATCCAGTTCGGGGGTAAGAAATTATTCCGGCAAGCCTTGGCTATCCAATCCGCAGGGCGATTTGAGCTGCGATGGCAATGGGCCAAGGTAAGGCCCGGAAGTTGAGCGAGTTTGGCTTGGGCCCGGCTCACAATCGGTTGTAGTTCCCAGTTGAGTTCAGTGGAAGTCTTCAAAGCGTGCACCAGAGTTGAACAGTCATAGTGTACTTGAGGAGAGAGAAAGTGTCGGCTTGCGATAAATGTTAGGGTTTCATCCATAGCTATCGCTTCCGCTTGGGGGGCCGAGGTCGAAGGAACCTGCTTCGCGAAGCCATCGACGACGAAGCCACGGTGATCTCGACAGACACAGGTGATGGCTGCTCTGTGTCGAGAAGGATTGCTTCCATTTCTTTCTTCCGTGGGGGTTGTTGTCAGAGCGTCTTCGCTGATGCGTGTGGGGTTTGTTCCTTCGGTGAGAGATGTGTCTCTTTCCAGATCTGGTTCAAATGAGGCGTCTACGTTGATTCGGATCGTGCCTGGGGGAGGTGGTTGCCAGATCTCAGATAAGTGCTCTGTTTTGCTCTCTCTTTTGGATGTTCTGTTCATGGCCCCGTAACTTTCTGAGGTCGCTTCTACTCTGGCGATTGTTGAGTGTGGTCTCGGGTTTTGATGGTTAAAAATGGCTTGATTTCTCTCCTTCCACACACTCCAAAGCAGCACCGCAATTTGGTTGAATTTGCCCGAAGTAATTGGGTTCTGTTTGATTCTGCAGAACCATTCTTCGAACCGGGTGAGGCCAAACCTGGAGATTCGAAGATTGAGGGGAGATGAGATCCATACCTTGGCCGTCCAAGGGCATAGGAGAAGAGTATGCTCGGGCGTTTCGGTTTCCGCGCTTTGCGAGATGGGGCATAGAGGGGAAGGTACAATCTTTCTTTGGTGCAAGTTCTCCATAGTAGCGATTGCGTTGTTGCATGCATTCCAAAGAAAGAATTTAACTTTGGGTGGGATTGTGGACTGCCAAATATATTTCCAGAGGTTTGGGTTAGCTTTATAGGACGAATGTGCTTGTGTTTCCTGCGGTTGAATCCTGGCACCCTGAAGATGAAATAACCACTCTTGACTTCGTAATCTCCTGACTTAGTATGTATCCAGACCAGTTTATCTTCTTCGTTAGGTAAGCTGATGGGTGTGGCTAGTATTTCTTGGACCCTTGAATCATCAAACATAGAATGCAATAGATTATTCCATGTGCCTGTTTCGGTATTGATGAGGTCCGAAACACGTTCGGTTCGTTATTTGTTCTTTGGGCCTCCTATAGGGCCGCTTTTTAGCCATCATGTCTGCATTCGATTCTTGTGTTTTTCCATTGCCTATCCTGTGCATTACCCGAGGAGCAACCATGTCCCTGGCTTTGAGGATACTTTGCCAACTCCACGAAGGTCGGGAGCCTCTTCGAGCGTTCCAGATGTCACCATGTGAGTAATACAATCCTTTCATGACTTTGGTGAGAAGAGAGTCTGGTTTTTTAAATATACGCCACATCTGCTTAGCTAGCATTGCTGTGTTGAATGTTTGTAAGTCTTTAAAGCCCAATCCCCCTTCATTCTTCCTGGTTTTTAACAAGTCCCACCTCTTCCAATGAACCCTGACTTTTTGTCATTGCTTTTCCACCGAATGATGCCACCTTTCTCTCAATTGCCTTACAAATTGATGTAGGTATTTTGAAAATTGACATCGCGTATTGAGGGATAGCTTGGATTACCGCTTTCAAGAGTATTTCTTTTCCTACCTTTGATAGTAATTGTTCCTTCCAGCTGTCGAGTTTGGAGTTGACCCAAGCTAGTATCCACGCGAAGAGGTCTTTCTTGGATTTCCCCCAATCTGAAGGTATACCTAAGTACTTCCCAGTCTTGGTGATTTCTGGTACTCGAAGAGTTGAAGCCATGTTTTGCTTTAGAGCGGTAGGACAGCCTTTGCTGAAGTAGACTCCTGACTTATTGAGATTGATTGCCTGGCCAGATGCATAGCAGTATTGATTTAGGATGTTTACCAATTGCTGACATTCTGCTATTGTGCCATTCAAGAAGAAAATGGAGTCGTCAGCGAAGAGAAGGTGGGACAGAGTAGGGCAGTGGTTGTTCATTCTGATTCCTGTGAGCAAGCCTTCTTGAACTGCTTTCTTCATGAGGGTAGATAGCACGTTGGCCACAATGATGAAGAGGTAAGGTGAAAGAGGATCCCCTTGGCGCAAGCCTCTAGTTGGTTTAAAGTAAGGTAAGGGTTCTCCATTGTAGTTTATGCTGTAGGTCACTGTGGTCACGCATTGCATAATAATCTGTATCCATTGATGACTGAAGCCCAGTCTTGCTAAACAGGCTTTGAGGAAATCCCACTCTATGCGATCGTATGCCTTTTGCATGTCAAGTCTTAAAACTGCTTGGAATTTCTTTTTCCTACTGCTGTTTCTGAGTCTGTGTAACACCTCTTGAACTATCAGTATGTTGTCCTGAATCTGCCTACCTCCCACGAAAGCACTCTGTTCCTCTGCAATGATATGTGGTAGTATTGGTTTAAGTCTGTTTGTGAGTACTTTGGAAATGATTTTGTATAGAAAATTGCAGAGGCTGATAGGGCGGTATTGCTCCAGTTTTTCAGGGTGAGGGATCTTGGGTATCAGTGTGATAAGTGTTTTGTTTATTGCAGGGTCTAGGTGGCCAGTAGTGAAAAGGGTCTTTGTCTTGTTTGAAGAATATCTTTGGAGATTACGACCCGGTGCTCCTTGTAGAAGAGGCCATGAAAACCGTCGGGACCGGGTGCCTTGTAGGCCCCTAACTGCTGCATAGCATGAGTGACCTCCTCCTCTGTGACTGGAGCCATCAAGGTTTGGTTGATTTGGTCATCCACTGAGGTAGGTATGAGTTCTAGAATAGGTTGGTAGTTGCGGTGGCCGACGGTGGAGTATAAGTTTTTATAAAATTAATCTGTCATCCTCTGTAGATGGTTTTCTCCTCTGACCCAATCTCCGTTATCATTTTTCAGCATTGATATGTGGTTGCGACATCTCCTCTGAATCGTCGTCGCATGAAAGAAGCGGGTGTTTTTATCTCCCCACTTTATCCAGTTTATCCGCAACCGCATCCCCCAGTACATTTCCTCCTGTCGCCACAGTTAGTCAATTTCTTTAGTGATCTTTTTTTCCTGTGCTGATTCTCCATTGCTTTGCAGGTTGTTCATTAGGTTTTGAAGATCTCCTTGTAGCGTGGTGATTCTCTTCGGCGTGGCCAAATTTGCTTCGCTCCGGTTCGCCAGTTTCGCCTTTGTAGTTCTGCAGATTTCTCCATCGGGGTTAGATCGGTGCCATGCCAGGTGTCAGTGACTATATCTTTGCTTTCAGCTTCATCTTTCCAGTATGCTTCATATTTAAATTGCTTTCGTTTTCTTCTCTTCGGTTGAGCCGAGGATAGCAGGAGAGGAGTGTGGTCTGATCCTATCGCTGGGAGTGCAAAACATTGAGCCTCGGGGTAAGTGACTCGCCACTGAAGCGAACAGAAAACTCTATCAAGTCTCTTCTTCACCAGATTTTCTCCCTCACGTTTGTTTGACCAGGTGAAGGAGCATCCCTTGCATTCGAGGTCCATCAAGGAGCATTGGCTGACAAAATCTCGAAAAGCTGTTATCCTGTAAGTTTCTGTTCTGTGCTTTCCCACTTTCTCCCAGTGATTGAGTATTTCGTTGAAATCGCCCAAGCAAAGCCATGGTAGTCTATAGTTCGCACTTACTGAATGAATTTGTTCCCATAGCTGTAGCCTTTCTCTGAACACATATGGAGCATGAAGAAAAATTATATTCATTCTCTGATTGCTGTTTATCAGGTGACATTGGGTGAATATCGCTGAGGCTGAGGAGGAATTGATAGTCACTTGCATTTGATCATCCCAGAATAGAGCTAAGCCCCCTGCTGTACCTTCTGGATTAATTAGGTAACTGTTCTTGAACTTAAGTCTCTTTTTGATTTTGAGCACTTTCTGTTCAGGGTTTTTTGTTTCCATGATGAAAACAAGATTGGGCCGTTCTTGAGTCACAGTGACTCGCAAGGCCTAAATTGTCAGGGGATTGCCCAACCCCTGACAATTCCAACTTAGTAGTTTCATGGGTAAGTTGGTGGCTTATTAGGGCTAGCCACCAAAGCCCATTGATCTGATTCTCTTGCCACCCTTATGGGTGTTTCCACAAGTTGATTACTGTCCTCTGAGTTGTGATGTGCGGTTTGTGCTCCATATGGGCAGAACCTTTTTGCTTTCTTTGATCCTGTGGACTTCACATGTTTTCCTTTCGACCTTGCAGGAGAGATGGTCTCCAGCCCTGCCTCAGCTTCCTTCATCTGTTCCTCATGGAGTATCATTAGTGATTCTTCATCGATACAGCTATTGCCTCTTTTCTGGGGGCTTTTCTCTTCTATCAGAATTATCGCCTTAGATGTGGAATGTTGGTAAGTCTCCTTTCCCTTTTGCTGAGTATTACAAACTTGTGTTTGTTGGGTTTCAGGAGACCGATTCTGCTCTCGTTTCATTACGGGTGATAGTGGGGTCTCTGGTACTACCTCCACTTCTTCGGGAGAGAGTTTCTGCTTGCCATAGAAGATTTTGCCATAGGGGCTTAATTCCTTCACCTCGGCGCGCAGCCAATCGCCACATCGAGCTGGTAAGTTCTGCTCCAACCCTGATTCTCTATACGGTATTTCGGCACACTCCGTGGCGTAATGGCCGATTCGTCCACAGGAATAGCAATAATAGGGCAGTCGTTCATATTTAAATTCAACCCATATCTTTCTGTTCTCTAGATTCACAAGCACACCAGTCTTTAGAGGATTGGCTAAGGTTAATCGAACTCTGGCTTTGCCCACTTTGTAGGTACTGTTTCCTCTTGCTTCAAGTTTCACTTCGACAACTGCACCCAGTTTGGATGCTAGTTCCTCAATGACAGCGTAGGAGACTCTCCCATACGGTAATCCGATAAACTTAACCCATAAATCACAATAGCTAAAGTCATAACAGAACTCAGGTGTATCAGGTTCACATTGCCGGAGTATGAGGAGGTGACCGGAGAAGGACCAAGGTCCTGTGTGGAGTACTCGCTGTGCTTCAGTTTCCGATTGGAAGGAGAATGAGTAAAAACCCGGTTCCAACGTTGCACAGGTAAAGTTTTCAGTCTTCCAAGCTTTCCGCATGAGTGTTTGAAATGCATTGTAGTTTAGTGCGGGGTTGGTATAGAATCAACCAAATAGGGTTTTGCGGCACTCTTGTAATTTATCAGGAGAGATATCACCTGGTATATCGACGACGTCGACTACATTCCATAGCTTGCCCATGCTTTTACAGAGAGCCGACGACGCTTTTACAGAGAGCCGCTAGTCGCCTGTCTTCACTGGTTTGATCGGCCATGGTTATTGTAGGGGCTTTGGTGGATTCGTGGGTATATGGGTTGAAGGGAGCTCTGTTGGGTAAAGCGCTAGATTCACCTGAAGACGCTGGATCGAGAGTTGATGTGGAGGGAGATCGCTGGAGCGCGAGTCTATGAGATGGAAGAAGGTCGGATGATTGGAGATGGGGGTGGCTTGATGCGTAAGAAAGGGGTTTAAGTTAGGGTTTGTGATTTGCCTAAAAAGGGTTTCAGATGCTGGAGAAGAGCCTCGATGCTAGAACAACACCCATGGATGAGATGCGGAGCTTCGCTGTACGAAGAGAAAGCGGACGGGACGGAAAGCTACCCAGCTAGTAGAGGGGGACTACACAAGCGGTAGAGGGAAACCTCCATGGCAGAGGAGAGAAAAGCTTCGCATATTAACAAAAATATCCTTATCTCATAGTATTTGCATTCACAGTAAACCAACGTGGGAAAGCGATGGGGGTCCCAAAATCTCATGCGTCAATTTGACGGATTTGAAATCCCTTTCCTTTCCCCATTAGCACACGACTTGGTGAAGAAAAGTCACTCGTATTTAGGAGAAATTATTTTCTGTCCTAATCAAAGCCAAATTACAGATGTGGACAAGAAAGCGGGGGAGATATTCTGGGCCAAGAGGAAATAAGCAAGTTCGAAGTATCAGCAATCGCAGTCGGTGGAAAGGAAAGGGTTGCAATCAAGATAGAATCGGTGAAGACGGTTTTGTCTACTGAAATTTACAAAAAGGAAACGAATGAGCCTCGCCATAAAATTATGAAAAGGAATCTCAATGAGATTGGACAGGCAAAATAAGGCAAGAATAGCAGTCAATCGGTAAGGCAAGAGGGATTTGACTGAGAATTACGACAAGAGTGGCTAAACTTTTGGAAAAAAGTATAGAAAATGTCACAAATCTATTACACTTATAGCAATTGAGTCTTAGACATTTTACTTTTGTTGATTTAGTTCTACAAGTGGGCCTACTTTACACTACTAGCGTTGACATTAATAATTTTTAATAATATTTTAATATCTTTTTTGATTTACAACTTGACTCGTTAGACTTGGTCCTTTTCGAATAAATGAATAGCACAAAAAATGTCTTTGCACAGAAAAGAAACCGATTACACTGGATAAGTGGCCGAATGACCCAAAAAAGGTAAAAAGAAAAAAAAAAAAAAGAAGATAAGACTACTTCGCTGGGACAAGGAAAACAAGGTTTGTCTGCTTAGGAATGAATCCGCGACCTTCCAGCCAGCGACGTACCACTGCCCTGCTCCCGTTACTCATATTCCCGATATGAACGCGGTTCAGATTACCGCGATTGGCCAAGAATTGCGGCCACAAGCCTACAAATGCCCTGGCTTCGGTTATTGAACCGAGGACCAAAAGCTCTTCCTGCCTTATCAATTGCATGCTAAGATTCAGATTCGTTATCGCGGTCATGTACGAATCATGATACTCTTGACGTTCTTGTTTTCTGAAGACAATTGAAAAGAAAAAAAAAAAAAAAAAAAACACATATAAGTGCTAAAAAAACAACAGATTTTCAGAAAAGATTAAAGAATGTAATACTCATGTCAAATCTATGTTAAACTGGTTTTGAGTCCACGTATCCTGCGCCATGCGATAAGCGTCGAACTTCCGGCGGAGGAGAGTAGTTGGATCCATTGGAAGAGAAGGTTTGAGAAGAGAAGGGGGAGGAAAAGAGAAAGATGTGTGCTGTACACATTCACCAAATGAACAAGCAGCAGCGTCGTGTCCCAAAAGGCGTGTTGGAAGTTGGTGGATTTGGGTCTTTTCAGGAAAGCTAAATTTGTGCATCTTCATTCTCTATTGCAGCAGCACCTGCTCTCTTTGCCCACCCACTCACTCAAATTCCAAGCACACTCACATAAAACTGGAAAAAGCCAGGGGAGTGATTGAGATTGAGTTCGTGCGTCGTTTCTTCTTCGAAACACTTTCCGTCCTCCATGCGTGGCTTAAGCACCCTTGACAATGAAGAAGCAGCAGCAGCATGTGATATTTCAATGTATTCACGCAAGCAAGAGATCACAAATTCAAAACTAACAATAACAGAATATATAATCACATAAAATCTGCTTAAAAGCAACCTCTACACACTGATCGTGTATTCAGGAATCGAAAAACGAGCTGAAGCAGAGAGATTGGGGAAGGGGGAAAAAAAGAAGATTAGGTCGTGCCTACTCGGGATTTGGGCGAAGCTTCTTGTTAAGAATAAGGTAAAAAGTGAATTGGAGAATTTTATTTATAAGAACTAATAAGGAGTACTAAGATAGGCGTCGCAGGGTAACTATCCACAGCAACAGAATATTACAAAATCAATTACAATTAATTACATAGATATCTATAAAATTAGAGATATCTAGAATATTGCGAAGATATCCAGAATATATCAAACTAAAACAAAGATTGAATCAATGAAGCATACTTTTCATTGATAAGTTATGTAGTATATCTAGAGATATCACCTATAATTATGGTAGAAATTAAAAGATAATAGATAGCAAATTGTAAATTGAATAAAAACAAATCAGAAAAAAACCTCCAAATGATCAACTTGTAAATATTCTGCTCGACCCATGGTATATGGATAGAGATATCATCATTTATAATTATGGTGAAAGTTAAATATAAAACTCATATCTTGAAAAACCCAAAACTGTACATTTATGACAAATTTACCAAAAATTATTTTTTTGACCATAAAAATCATAAACTGATACACCTGTAACAAATTTACTCGGCCTGACCATAAAAAAAACCATAAATTAGTACATTTATGACAAATTTACCCCAAACTAATTTATTCGACCGCAAAAAAAAAAAAACCCAAATTGATTAATTTGTGACAAATATACCCTCCGCTAAATTGGATTAATACCACAAAAAAATCACGAAAATTGTAGCGGAGCATAAAATCCCAAATTGGTATACCAGTTAATTGTCACATGTCATTTAACTTAATAATTTAATGATAAAATTTAACGAAAAATAATAAAGGGTAAATTTGTCACAAGTGTATCCGTTTGGGGTAAATTTGTCAAATATATACCAGTTTGGGGTTTTTTGTAGTCAAAAAAAAAAAATAGTTTGGGGCAAATTGGTCACGAGATGTATCGGTTTGGAATTTTTCAAGGTATTAACCCTTAAAAAGATAATAATTTGATATATCTAAAAATTGAATTAAAAAATAAATCGAAGAAATTTTCAAATTATCAACTCATAGATACTCTATTTAATGCGTCATCCTGACTATCAACACCTAAAATTTTGATTTTTTTCTAGGCATTTATCACTTAAAAAATTAGGGACTAATTTGGTCCCTAAACAAAAATAACTGTAATTCATAGTATTTACATTCATAGTAAACTCACACGCAAAGTGATGGGGACTTGAATTCTCATGCATCAATTTGATGGAGATATATTCAAATGATAACATGTGCGCACACAATAGGCTTAATGCAAGAGTTCTACGATGCTATGTTCCACAAGCTGAACTCTAAGCAGTTTATCAAACTCTCTATTCCAATGGCAACTGCCCGTTTGGTAACGTTTCTGTTTAAAAATTGTTCTCGGGAACAGAAATAGTTTTTTTTTTTCCTATTTTTGTTCCGGGGAACAATTTTTGAATAGAAGAACATGTATGGTAACTACACAAAATTTCCGTTCCTGGAATAGAAAAAGAACGTAAACACGTTTGGTAAACTTATATAATATTTTTGTTTCTTTTAATTTTTAGTATTTTTATTTTGTTTTTCCTTTTTTCTTCTTTCATTTTTCATTTTTCATTTTTCTTTATTTCTTCCTTTTGGCTGGTCGCTAGCCTTGGCCATGGCCAGCGATCAGTCGACGAGGGCCGATGGCCTCACCTAGCCACGGCGAGGCTCGTTGGCCCCCGGCGACACTCCAGTGAGGTCACCGGCCCTCAATGGCCGATCGCCGGCCATGGCCAAGGCTGGTGATCGGCCAAAGAAAAAAGAAGAAGAAGAAAGAGAGAAAAAAAAGTGTTTCTCGGAAGTGTTTCCGAGAATAAGAAGCATGTTTTTTCTATTTTTTGTTTTTGTTGCAAATCTGTTCTCAGGAACAAAAAAAAAAAAAATGATTTTTGTTTCCGGAAACAAAAGTGTAAACAAATGTGTTTTTGTTCTTTTTTTGTTCCTCGGAACAAAAGAACATAAATATGTATTTCAGGGAACATAAGCAAAATTTGCCAAACAGGCCATTAACTTCCGAACAAAATATTACCTGCCATATACTTCCCATGCTGTGTCAAGGAGCAAATATGAAGCACCAGTTGAGGAACAGAATAAGGTTGAGCAAAAATAACTAGAAGCATTAGATCTATTCTTAGGTTTAGATTCTTCAAAAATTACTAATGGACCATTTTCTGTGTAAATTCTTAAGCCAAGTAGTACTCGATAAACCGTTAATTATCATCGTGGAACTTTAAACGTTGAAGTCACTAATCAAATTACAACTTAATCTCAATTCCTCGAATAAGAATAGAATAGAAGTCGAGCATATGAGGTAAAACAAAAACATGTGGTCCTGAAATAGGTACTAGCAAGGCATATTTTAGGCGGAAAGATATTACCTTGCAAACGCTAACTGGCTTGTTATATGCTTCATGGAAGCTTTGGGATGAAAGCAAAGCATGGGTCTTTGAGCATGCTGCACATTGTACCAGAAAGCGACATGGTTAAAACATATGTCAAACTCTCTCAGAGACTCCAATGTGTGGGCAAGGCAATTTCGGACAACAAGTTACACATAGATGCCAATGTGTGGGCAAGGCAAGTATCCTTACCGTACTGTGCAAGGTAAAGAAATTCAACCTCAGTGAGGATGTACCGACCAAAAAAAAGAAAATAACCTCAGTGAGGATGTACAATTTGCACATCTCTAACCATATTCAAGAAATAACTTCAAGATATTATACAAAACGACATGAGTCTGTGCATGTCTTTGTGCTCAAGACCCACGTGGCTTCTTTGTAGCCTAGCCCACGAACAAAGTTAGAGCTAAACAACAACAGCATTCAAAACGACATTTTCCATCAGAAAGGCTGCTTGCTGTTTCTTTTCCAGCAAACAAATATATAATTCAGTAGGAAAGCCAAGAAGAAGGCAACTATTTGACTTCAGGATCTCGTTATTGATTACCCCTACAAGTTTCGTTAGTACTCCGAACTGTCTCCCCAGTAGTTGTTAGTTATAAAAATGCTAAAGGAAGAAAAAAATTGCTGTATTGAAATCTGAATATCGCTGGCATGTATGCTTCTCCATCTCCGAAAGAGGTGCCCCTCTGAATTTGAAGCAGATTCTCGTGACAAGGTAATGAATTTTGGTGCAAAAGTTCCATTTTTGAGCTGGGAACTACTCTTGGATGCACGTTTGTTTCTTCCTTTAGCTATAAATTGTCCTAAATCAGCATATAATTGTAACTTCCTTTTTTATTTAATTGGGTGACTGGGCAAAACTTCATCCTTCTCTTCGGTGTGGGTGCATCGGAATCCGGATCATCTTATCATCGACACTATAATCCTCATTGTTTTGTTCATTCGACCAAGAGTTAGTATTATTTTTTTTTCCTGTTATTCTACAAACATTGAATTTTCTTCTTCGATGAACTTCGCTGTTTCATGTTTTCCCTCAATCATATCTCCAGATTGTTGCTTGCTTTCTATCTCCGTTTTCCCACATTTTTCCTTTGTCAGTGAGACTCAATCCAAGGGCTTATATTAGCTATCACCAGATGAAATTCTAGGTCGTATATATTCCAGTTGACATCTTACAGAAACACAAGCAACTTCTGTTTCATTCCGAGATGGAGGTATTTGTGGACTGCTCATTTGAGTGGCCATGGTTTCAGAGCCTCAAACTTATTGTATGTGATGGAACCTAACCCTAGTCACAAGAAAGGGACCATGGAATCGTCAATTGCCTAAATTAACAAATGCCAAGCAATTGGCTTTAAGTTGATGAATGGAAAGATGGAAGTCTGCTTTTGCCTGTTGGAAATTTAGTCCAGAGAAAGCATATTGTTTGTTGTAATCAGAACATCAATGTAAAGAAGACGATAACAACTATAAAATATCATTCTTTTTATGTAAATTTACAAATCTTGGAGAAGAATAAAATAAGATATCACTGGAAAAATAACATAAAATTGGAGGTGAGGTACGGATATCTGAATCTCCTTAAGGCGATTAGTTCCTGCCAATGGTGCATCACAGATTCATGAACTATGCCTCCCAAGATACAATATCTTGAACCTGTTTGGATTAGCACTATATAAACAGGACTCTGTCGAACCGTTCAATTGAACTAGAACACCCAGAAAAAAGAAAAAAAAAACGAAAGAGTAGAAAGTTATATCAAAACTCTTTTGGAATCGAGTCGAGAAAACAAGAACTCATAAACTTCTTTTGAAGTTTTATGCTCCCATCTATTTATAGAGATTTTTAGTTTATGTATAGAAGAGATACATGAATTAAATAGACGCATGTATCCACGAAATTCATGAATCAAGAGATATGTGAATTCAAGAGATTCATGAATCCAAAGATACGTGAATTCAAGAGATTCATGAACTCAATAAATACATAAACTAAAAGATACATGAATTTAGGAAATTCATGAATTCAATAGATACGCGAACAAAAAAGCTTAGGAAATTCATGAATTTAATAGATACGTGAATAGAAAAGACGTATTTATTGGCTTTTGTTAATTCATTAACCATAATTACAACAATCCCTCACATTAATGGATCAACAAAACATTTTTGACTCGAAGGAATCTGAGCATGCCTGTTGAAATACACCGTATCAAGATAGGTAGCTTTCGCTTTAAACCTTTTTTAGTGAAAGCCTATCAGATTTACTTAACTAGTCGATGGACTAAGCCTTGAATTGCTAGTTGTTTGTGTAAGCCTAGACAATAAACCTCACACGGAGTATTTCCAATTCAAGATTGGTTCTCGGTTGTGTTCGTTCTTTCGGCCCTGAACCTCTCGGGATTCATGCGTGCTTTAGAAAATCTAGCCTTTAAAGATTTTCATAGAGTCAGCCAGCTCCACGCATATAGATGCATTCCTTTTAAAGATATCTTACCATATCTCACTTGGATGTTACATTTCAAGTCATAGGAATCATTAAACGCATAGCATACCCTTAAAAACATTGTAGGAAAACACTGTTGCATCATAGGAATGAGAGACAATACTTACACTAGAGTTTCCAGAATTTGCGTTGTCCTATTGAACCTAGACCATGGGATCTCCAATCACATAGGTTAGGTTTCCACCCTAGAATCTCTTTATTGAGTTAAGACTCTTAAACCCATTCCCCTCGATGCGCAGTTTATTTGCTATTTTGACAAACCTTTTGTCAGTGGATCCGCAATATTTTCCTTTGACTTTACAAAGTCTAAAGAAATGATTCCATTTGAGAGCAACTTCCTTACGGTGTTTTGTCTACGAAGAATGTGTCTAGACTTACCGTTATAAATCACATTATGCACCCTTGCAATTGCTGCTTGATTGTCACAATGTATGCAACTTGCAGGCATAGGTTTTGGCCATATCGGAACATCTTCTAAAAAATGTCAAAGCCATTTTGCTTCTTCAACAGCTTTATCCAAAGCAACAAACTCTGATTCCATTGTAGAGCACGTTATTAGAGTTTGTTTAGAGGATTTCCATGACATTGCAGCACCTCCTAGCGTGAACACATTTCCGCTAGTCGATTTCGATTCATCAGAATCTAAAATCCAGTTGGCATCACAAAAACCTTCCAAAACAGCTGGGTATTTGTCATATTGTAGAACAGTCTTTTGTCCTTTTCAAATATCCTAATACTCTCATTAAAGCATTCCAATGCTCGTGACCTAAGTTACTGGTATATTTACTCAGTTTGCTTACTAAGTACGTAATATCAGGTCTAGTGCAATTCATGATATACATGATGTTGCCAATTACTTGAGAGTATTCCAGCTGTTTGACACTATTTCTAGTGTTCTTTCTTAAAGTTAGGTGTGGAAAAAAAAGGATTGTTTGCATCTTTAATGCCGAATCCTTTAAATCTCTTAATTACCTTTTCAATGTAATGAGATTGTGTTAAACCTAAGCCATCGGAATTCCTTAGAGTTTTGATGCCGAGTATAACATTTGCTACACCTAAATCTTTCATCTCAAAATTCTTTTTGAGAATGTTCTTGGTGATTCTGATGACCTCAGTGTTATCTCCAAGAATTAGTAAGTCATCGACATATAGACAAATAAGTACATATCCAACTATAGTGGATTTACTGTACACACATTTGTCACACTCATTGATTCTATACCCATTTTGAATCATTACCCGGTCAAATTTCTCATGCTATTGTTTAGGAGCTTGTTTAAGTCCATACAATGATTTGACAAGTCTACACACTTTGTGTTCTTGTCCTTTGACCTTGAACCCTTTAGGTTGTTTCATATAAATCTCCTCGTCGAGATCACCATTTAAGAATGCAATTTTTCACGACCAAAAAAAAAAAAATGCATTTTTCACATCCATTTGATGTATCTGCAAATTGTATAGCGAAGCTTTAGCAATCAACATCCTTACTGATGTTATTCTTGTGACAGGTGAATAAGTATCAAAGTAGTCAAGATTCTCTTTTTCTGTAAACCATTTGGCTACAAGCCAAGCTTTGTACTTATCAATGGAACCATAAACCTTTAGTTTTTTCTTGAATATCCATTTACATCCAATTGGTTTTTTTCTAGGTGGAAGATCAACCAATTCCCAAGTATGATTACTTAGGATAGAATGGATTTCATTGTCAACAGCTTCTTTCTAGAAAGGAGCATCTGGAGATGACATTGCCTCTTTTTATGTTTGGGGCTCACCTTCTAACATGTATGTTAGAAAATTAGGTCCGAAAGATTTTTCAATTTGAGACCTTTTACTCCTTCGAAGTTCGGCTTCTTTGGTTACAACTTCATCATTCTCAGATTCTGATTCTCTAAGCCTTTTATGAGAAAGTTCTCCTTGATTTCTTTTTGCAGGATATATATCCTCAAAAAATTCAGCATCCCTTGATTCTAGGATTGTATTGACATGGATTTCCGCACTTTCATATTTGTAAACCAAAATTTCTATATGCGCTACTATTTTGAGCATAACCAATGAATATGCAATCTACCGTTTTAAGTCCCAACCAAGTCTGTTTAGGAGGAGGAATTGCCACATTGGCCAAGCACCCCCACACTTTTAGAAAATTGTAGGATGGCAACTTTCCATTCCATAGTTCGTGTGGAGTTTTACCGGTCTTTTTGTGGGGTATTTTATTAAGAATATAATTTACAGTTAAAACTGTCTCCCCCCACTAGTTCTGAGGTACACCTGAACTCAAAAGCATGGCGTTAGCCATCTCCTTTAGTGTCTTGTTCAATCGTTTAGTAACTCCATTTTGTTGTGGAGTGTAAGGTGCAGTCATTTGGAGAATTATTCCAAAACTGGCACAAAACTCTTTGAAATTGATTGAATTGTATTCTCCTATTTTATCAGACCTAAGCACTTTGATTCGTTTATTAATTTGGTTTTCAACTTCATTTTTATACTTGACAAACATGCTCATAGTCTCATCTTTGTTGGTTAGTAAATAAATATAGCAAAATCTAGTACAGTCATCTACAAATGTGATGACTATGGATTAATTGTAGAGGTTCATTTGTTCTTTCAACGGATTTCAAAGGTTTCTTGGCAAACTTGGCCTCAACACAAGTCTCACACTTGTAATGGACATCCAATTCAAATCTTGGAATTAACCCCAAGTTTGCTATTTTCTTCATTGTACCATAGTTTACATGTCCTAATCTACCATGCCATAGATAAGGAGACACAACAGTGTAAACTGAAGACTTTTCTTTATCAATAGTCTTTGGGTATACATAATTTGAGTCTACATCAATGACAGCCACATTGGCTTTAAATAGGTCATTACACAAGTACCATTTCCCCACACTCGTCCTTCCTTTTGAAAGTACAAACTTGTCAGATTCAAATACAATTTTTAAACCCTTCACAAGTAAGGGACTAGAAATTAAGTTTTTCCGATTCTCTAGTACATGCAGCACATTCAACAGGGCAACCTCCTAGCCAGATGTAAACTTTAGGATCATCTTTCCTCTCCGGCAATTTTTGCTGATGTAGAGTTAGCCATATAAAGCTTCTCATCTTCTTCAGCCTTCTCATAAGATGAGAACATGTGTTTATCTGCAGAGATGCGATTTGTGGCACCTGTATCTAGCCACTAGCCATTAATGTTCGACACTAGAGATGTTTCGGACATCATTAGCTATAACTGGAGGTGTTGCCATCACAGTAGGCAAGGTTCATTGAACTCTCTCTCTAGAAATGGAGCCAAAAGCCATTTGGCTTGTACTGTTTTGAAAAATAGTCCCAAGCATACTAGTCGTATATGACTTGTACCGGCACGACCAAAATTGGTGTTGGCCTGTAGCATTAGCTGCTATAAATTCAAACCCTGAGGACTGAACATCTTCCATAGCAATGGTCGAATCGACCATAGGAACGTCTCTTGAAACATTATGGACATTGAATGGCACTTGATTGTTTTCAACCATCTCAATACTCTGACAAGAACAACAAACAATGAGTAATTTAACGCCTTAAGATTGTTGGAAATTTAATCTAGAGAAACCATACTGTTTGTTGTAATTAGAACATCAATGTAAAAAAGACGATAACAGCTATATAATATCATTTTTTTTATGTAAACTTACAAATCTTGGAGAATAATAAAATAAGATATCACCAGAAAAATAACATAAAATTGAAGGTGAGGTACGAATATCCGAATCTTCTTAAGGCGATTGGTTCCTGCCAATGATGCTCCGCAGATTCACGAACTATGCCTCCCAAGATACAACACCTCGAACCTATTTTGATTAGTACTATGCAAATAGGACTCTGTTGAACCGTTCAATTGAACCAGCACACCTAGAAAAAAAAAGAGTAGAAAGGTATATCAAAACTCTTTTGGAATCCAGTCGAGCTCTTTTGAAGCTTTATACACCCATCTATTTATAGAGATTTTTAGTTCATGTATAGAAGAGATACATGAATTAAATAGATGCATGTATCCACGAAATTCATGAATCAAGAGATACGTGAATTCAAGAGATTCATGAATCCAAAAATACGTGAATTTAAGAGATTCATGAACTCAATAAATACATGAATTAAAAGATACATGAATCTAGGAAATTCATGAATTCAATAGATACGCGTACAAAAAAGTTTAGGAAATTCATGAATTTAATAGATACATGAATTGGAAAAGACGTATCTTAATTTATTGGCTTTTGTTGATCCATTAACCATAATTACAACACTGCCGACTCTTGTGATTTAGGCACTTCCCTACTTTCGGAGTTTTGTGTTAGAATAAGCCAAGCCCTATCGAATCTGACTTGTATATGATCATATGGACGAGGAATTGTGAAATCAAGTAGTTAGTATTGACTTGATGTGACAATATTATTTTCTCACAGCTCGCTGGGCTTAGAAGAGAAAGAAAAAAGCTTAAAAATGAGGGAGGTTTCGTTATCAAGTGAGAATGAATGAGAAGAATGGATCTGGACTAACAAAAATATGTATGTACAGAAAGCCTAAATTGGCTTTCTTAAATAATTATCTTATATAACATATTAATCAATGATATACACAATTAAAAGGAGGTATATGCATAATATAAATAATTATCTCTAACAAAGGAATATATTCTAGAGAATTATCTCTAACTTCCTTGCAAATTGAGACACCAAACTGAGACCACATATAGATCGGAAGGCATCCGAAAAGCGCCTGAGAAAGTGACATATCTATTTTCTCTTACCATCACTTTAATGACTAATCAAGTATCCCAGCAAACACAAAATGGTGGTTGTTTTGGAGTCCTTGACGGATTAAAATGACACGAGAAGTGCACGAACATCCATTATTCGTGGCTTTGAGTCATGGCATAACTTAAAAATATAAAATAAAATAAAATAATAATAAATTATTAATAAACAAACTTATATTCGCAATAAAAGCCAAAAAAAAAAAAAAAAAGAGAGACCTTGAAAAGGGGAAGAGGAGTAGGTTGCAAAACACCATCCATATCACTTGTATGGATACCATGAGGCTCTGGTTCCGTTAATTAATCGCCAGAGCAATCTTTAAAGGTACCTTTCCCTTGAGTTGTTGCAAAGCCCGTTCTCTAGGTTCCTCCAACTTTTTCCATTCCCCCGAAACATACTCTTTGTCACAGGTATTTACCACTAACTTCTCAAGGGCAATGGCACTCGCGATAAGGTAAGTCACTAGTTCGAGATGAGAATGTCTTCCATAATAATTGTAGAATTCAACTTTTTTAAGGTATCGATGGAGAGGGAGAGGTTTAACAACTCTTTTCAGCTCTCTTCTCTGCTTGCGTGGCATCCACCATGGGTCTATCAACTGTGGCAAAAGGAATGTTGTATATTATTTGTCGTATATTATTAATTACCATAAGATATTGATGCATTGGAGAATGTCAATGGAAGAAAGAACTTGCAAAAGAAAGCATGTCTCTGGATTGTCACATCAAGCAGATACCAATCACATGATGACTCAATAACTCACCCGTTTGCAGAGACTAGAATAGGATTCTACAGTTGGTTCTAAGCAGGACCTTAAAAGGCTTTGACACTGAAAAGACAGCTTCCCCCTGGGATTAGGGGGAAAATATATAATCCCAACCGCCGGGGCGTGCGTAACCCCCTCAGGGGATAAGCCCCCCAGGCTTGATTCCCGCGATGCCTTCCCCGGTTAACCAATCCCAGGCATGGTACAGGAAAATGATGGCCGCTAGTTACGCGTTTAACATATTCAATCATAATGCATCGGTCTAATGCCTAAAGTGATGAAAACTTGAATGAGGCCCGGAAACCCACCTCTAACACAAAACTCTGCAAGTACGGACATGCCTTGATCATGACAGCCAACGGAAGTAGACTTGCATCTGCAGATCCGTCAACAATCAGTTTCAATTGCTTGACACTTGTCAATTTAGGTAGTTGAATAGGCAGGTTTTCCTACGAATTAGACAAATAGAGAATCAAAGACTAACAAATATTGGAATAAGAAAATAACTTATGAAACCTTATGAAAATCAATCAATGCTCTTACATTAGGTGAATAAAAAAATTTCAGATTGAGAATATGCAGACAAGGAAGTCTTGAAAGCTGAGACCGCATAACATCCACAGGCTCCCATATACATCCTGTAATAGACACCTCAGACAGCTGGGGAAGCTTGTACAAACGCAATCGAGTTTTCACTGCCTCAAAAGTGAAGGACACAAGATTTGTATCATAAATCTTAACACGTTTAAGATCGTCACAACATCCAATGCGTAAGTATTTCAGCTTCAGTGATTGGCCAGATACTCTAAGCCTATTCAAAGTACGAGCAAATACTAAGATCAATCGCTCTAGAATCGGACAATTGGCAAGCAATTGCTTAATGAGTTCTCCCTCCACAGTGACTCGATACAAGGTGAGCTCTTCGAGATACCTTAAGCCAATATGCCAAGAACTAGAAGGGTTCAAGCCAAAATTACTAAGACTTGTAGCCCGTTGCGAACACCCTGCATTAGTATCCATAAGTGTCTCATGCCCTAATGGATATGGCAAGTGACTAGGGTCACAATCAGACATCAAATCCTTAAAAGAGGCCGGCCTAAAATCTAGTTGGAGAACTTTAACTCGCTTTGTCAATGCAAACCTAATCCATCGATCGATATGAGACTTATATGAGATAGTCAGATCAAAGCGTAATATGAATCTACGCAAATGGTATCCTCCACTTTGACACTGCAAGACATTGTCCACCCATTCCACATATCTTGCCTTCTCCTTTTCCGCAAACTTGCAATTATCTTTCATCTCGGTGAATAAGTCAGACCGGTCGAAATCAAGGTTGGTGACCCGACAAGTAGACAAATGCCTCCATCTTCTGGAAAGAAGACAAGTCGCTTGTGCTTCTCTAGATGTCAGAAGAGATAATATAAAGCCTATAATATCTTCGGGCAAACAGCTGATCCGATCCTTTGGGTTGAGTTTCACCAGAGAAAAAAAATTAAGGTCAGAAAAATCCGTAAATAAGATCGATGGAAAATAGGAAGGAGGAAAATTGGACAAACAAACATAAGAAAAAACTCAGCTTACTGTCAGAAACAACGAGATAAGGAATATTGATGACCCATTAACCCTACCAAGAAGAAAAGCTCTGCTTTTGCTCTATCAGCCAGTGTATTCAACTGAAAATTCGTTACCTCGTCTGCAGATTCGGCTTCAGGATCAGAGCGGAGCCTCTTTGGAGATGGAGAATCCATGGACGCCGGCATCAGTTCACCTTCCAGTTCGTGTATTTTTTTCTCTTCTAGATTTTAGGCAAGATTCCGAAACCCCTTCCGATGCGATATCTTATACAAAAATTCCTGATCAGCCATATCTTTTTCTTTTGGTAAAAAAAAAAAAAAAAAAATCAATATGATCAGCCGAGTGCGGGACACCTGGAGTGCCATAACTTGGCACGCCGGGACACTTAAGTGCCATAACTTTAAAATGGTACACTTAAGTGCCATCATCGGAGTAAAATGGGACACTTAAGTGCCACTCCGGCGAAAATCCGGCCAAATGGCTGACGTGGCGACTTTCCGGCGAGCTCGATCCAAAACGGCGTCGTTTTTAAGTATCCTGGCGTGCCAAGTTATGGCACTTGTGGTGAACTTCTGCCATGATCAGCCATATCTTTTTTAACCATGCATGACGATTTTGTTTCTTTTTTGGGTCAAAAAAGAAGATGTAGGTTAACATTTTGTGCTTTCATAAATCCTCAAACTTAATATGACATTTTAAATTTTTAACCAAAAAGCTCAATTTTTACTTTTGTTTAATTCCAAACGAACACAGATGATAAAAATACCATGCGGCGAAACCTAAATTATAATTTTTAGATTTTTTTTTTTTTTTAACCTTCGACACTTTGCAATTTTTCGCATGTATATTCACTTCCACGGGTAAACCAAATATATCTGGACCCACTCATGAGGGGTTGGTTAATTATGAATATATCTTTATTTGCTTAAAAGGGAAAAGATCACTACATACACAAATTGGGGCGCGACACCTTCCTCTCCTGTTTTTTTCTCTTTCTTCTTTGGCTAGTTTTTTTTTTTTTTTTTTTTTTTTTTGGTCGGTTCTTTGGCTAGTTTTTAAGTGAAGTTTTATTAGATCACTCATCATTACGGCATATTCGACGTTATGAAGACATCTCATGCCAACTTCAATATGTTCGCAAGACATCCAAACACTCTCAAATTTATCGTACGCATGTTTATTTAGTCCTAAAATTTTTAATTTTATCTATTTAATCACAAATATTTGCACAAAAATTTCAATATAATCATTTCAACGCTGACAACGGTAAATCGACTGCCACATCAAAATTTTGCGCAAAGGTTTGAATCTAAATTAACAAAATTGAAAAGTTTATAATTGATTGAATAATTTTCTCAGGATAATTCATATATAATTTACTTGTTCATTTATTCATAATTTTTCTTTATTTTTTTTGTCATTTCGTTCCGGTTGTTTCATTTTGGTTATTCAAAAATGGCTTGACCATCTTGACATTTAAGGGTGCGTTTGTTTGCACCATCTTGACATTTAAGGGTGCGTTTGTTTGCACCGTGTTTCTGTTCCCAGGAACAAAAATTTCTGTTTTTTGTTCCCGGGAACGTAAACGCGTTTGGGTGCGTTTGTTCCTTTTTTTTTTTTTTTAAGGAAACAAAAAGGGAACAGAAATAAGAAACATCAAAAGTTGTTTCTTATTTCTAAAACAAAACTTAGAAACACTTTTTTTATTTTCTTCTTCTTTTCTTCTTCTTTTTCTTTCGCCGGTCGCCGGCCTCGGTCATGGCCGGCGACCGCCCGACGAGGGCCGGCGGCCTCGTCGGGCCACCGCCCGAGCGACGCCGACTGGCGGTGGCCGGGCGAGACCGAGCCTCGCCGGTCGTTGGGCGAGCTTGGCCTCGCCGGATCGGGCGAGATCGAGCTCGCCCGGCCGGCCTGAGGTCTCCCTTGGCCGGGCGAGCTCGAGCTCGCCCGGATCCGGCGAGGCCGAGCTCGCCCGGCGGCGGCGAGGCTCGGCCTCGCCCGGCCACTGCCAGTCGGCGTCGCTGGCGGTGGCCCCGGCGAGGCCGGCCTCGCCGCGGCCGGGCGAGCTCGGCCTCGCCGGATCCGGCGGGCGAGCTCGAGCTCGCCCGGCCCAAGGCGAGGCCGCCGTCCCTCGTCGGCCGATCACCGCCATGACCGAGGCCGGCGACCGGCCAAAAGAAGAAAAAAAAAAAAAAAAAAGGAAAAACAAGAAAAATAGAAAAAATAAAATAAAAATATTAAAAAAAAAAGAAATAAAAAAATTATACAAATTTACCAAACGTGTTTTCGTTTATTTTTTATTCCCGGAACAAGTTTACCAAACGTGTTTTTTTGTTCAAAAATTATTCCCCGGAACAGAAATATTTTTCTCTATTTCTGTTTCCTGAAACAATTTTTAAACAGAAACGCAAACAAACGCACCCTAAGTCAAACTTTTGTAAGAGAAAGTTACCCATTCATTATCAAAGGCCCAAACTGCTGATTGGATGTAGTGGCTTGGGGGCCACTATTATTTAGGGTACACATGATAATCATTATTTTTCTATTCCATACTTATTTTCGGAACAGAAACTCGCTTGGTAAAATTATTTCATTTTTCTATTCCATACTTATTTTCGGAACAGAAATTTGCTTGGTAAAATTATTTCATTTTTCTATTCCATACTTATTTTTGGAATAGATTTCTACTCCAGAAATAAGTTTAGAACAAAAATCATAAATGAAATTTTTTTACTTTTTTATTTTTGAAATAGAAATGAGAAATAAAAATTATTCTCACCGTTTGTCCTCACTACTAGCTGGTTGCCCATCCATCATTGCCGGCCGCCGCTTCACTATACCTTGCCACCACTCCTCGATCGTCGCTGCGGGTTGCCAACTGCCATTGCTGCAGCTGCTGCTGACAGCCACCAGTTTCTAGTTGCTACCGTCAGCACCTATCACCGATCATCAATCGTTGACCATTGTATCATTATCAAACACATATTTTTACTTATAAATTCATCCAATAATAGAAATAGAAAAATCTATTTCTCTTCCAGAAATTAATTTCTTGTTAGAATAATTATCATTCACATCTCTAACTCCTTGTCTGATGAACTAGTTTTGCCACTTGTCATTTGATAGGTGCCCAGCTTATCCTAGGCGGACATGCGATGGTTGCACCGATATCTTGAAACTCGAGATCTAAAGTCCTTTTTTTTTTTTTTTTTTTTTTTTTTGCACATATTTTAAGTTGCATTCTACAAGAATAAGAGTAAGAAGTTTCTCTATATCAAAAGTTTTTTGAGTGATTTTTAATACACCGGCTCTTATTTGAGTTAGCCATAATATAATATCTTTCTTTAATTTACCAACTCTTTATTGAGTTACCCATTTTTGTTCGCCTTGATTATTATAACAGGAACATTAGTTCTTGTGGACTCATTACCCACAAGTACAGCACCTCGAGAGACAAACTAGGAGTTGTGGTCTCAACCTACTATTTACTGAGCGCCTAAAATTATATCCAAGTAGTAACCGCAAAGAAATTGCAATTAATCGAAATTCAGTTCTTGTCTAAGCACGCTCGCACCTATCTCTATGGAGGTTTGGATCATACTCTTTTGACACTAATTATAGACCCGAGTGTTGTTTCTTGACGTGCCTCTGGCAGAATGCTTTTATTCTCTCAAGGCCATCTTCGAGCTGCCTCTAATCTTCCCGGAGGCCTCATTGTTAGACTAACTTATCTCATGAAGGGATAAGAATAAGAATGCGAAGAAGCGGACAGCAGTGTATATCTCTTATATGAAATATTTAGCTAAGAGTTAGCAACCGACCATGCCAAACTTTTTCCAGTTTTAGCATATGCTTCGTAAGTGGTTAACCACTTGTTCGCTTTTTAGTAAAATGAATAGCACAAAAGATGTTTTTGCACTGAAAAGAAACAGATTGCATTGGAATCATTGGATAACTGGGCCGGATGAGACTACATTGCTGGGAAGAGGATAACAAGGTTGGTCTGGTCAAGAGTGAGTCCGTGATTTTCCAGCCAGCCGCGAACATCCGACCTGTCGTTTGTTGGAGAAAGAATTTGTTCTGATCTCTTGATTGATTCTCGAGTCATATTCCGATCTCGTGATTAATACAATAAATCATAGATTTGGAATATTTTAGGGAATACAATATTGTACATATTTTCTTATGATTCTTCTGATTTCATTTCTTGTAATATAAAATACAAACACATACTTGTATATTGCAGAAGACAAGAAATACAATACAGATTTCTCCCGATTGTTCTTCGTTTTCTTTCATGGTATCAGAGCAGTTTGATCCAACTTCCGCAAATTTTTCCTGGATTGCCTTTGACCCTTCTTCTGTTTTGTTGCTGCAAAACATTACCTGCAGAACAACATTAGCGCGTCAGAAAGCTTCCATTCATCTTTTGGTGCAATATGCAGAACCCAAACTCGGGTAGTGAAGTTCAAGACCTGATTATGCCTACAATTGAGGAATCATCTGATCAAATTTCAGAACAAGTTGAGCAGGTTGCTCAACATCCATCCGCTCCAGTTCAATGGCCATATGCACCGTGGTTTCCTATTCAAGGCTCATGGGTTGCCAAAGACAACCAATGGGCCTCTGGGTCCCATCAATAGTACTACGGTCCACAGCAATCCAGCGGAGTTCCAGACCCGACTTCTCCGGGTCAAAAACCCGAATTGAACTTGGGTGAGTCGGGAGCAAATGCCTACTCAAGTTTCCCACCCGAGGTCTCACCAGTCATTTTTCCGACCATCACTGGTCGCCCTGAGCCAAGCGAACCCCTTTCCGTATCACCAGCCGACAGGCCAGAATTACGGTCGATTTCTCTTCAGCTCGCCGGACCGGATCACTACTCAACCTGGGCAAGAGACTTCCGGCGAGCCCTCGTCACGAAGGACAAGGACGAATTCCTTGACGGATCCGTCCCCTTTCCGGCCGACAACCGCATGCAACGCTATTGGCACAAGTGCAACTGTCGCGACCTAATTTCCGAGGGCGAATCACCTAAAGAAAGACTAATGGATTACTAAGTCCGAAGACTTGGCACGGACCCTCCCAAGTCCTACCAATTGCGACTTGATAGAAATTAACTCATTTAAACATGTAGTTATACTCAATTTGGAGCCGCCACTAACCAATTAGGGCTGGTTAGAAACCCAAGTAAAGTATGGGAGAATACTTTACTATTGCAAACCAGAGATTCAATAGGTCCGGAGACATGGTTACGCTAGATTAGTCTAACGCCCTTTCGGTACCTTTTAAAAATATTTTGCAGGCAATGTTGATTAATTTTAACCTAAGTTACTAACATGCAAATGGTGGTCATGCGGGTGCACAATCAATAAAATAACATTCAATAAAAAAATGCTAATAAAAATGCATGCCCTAAACATGATTTCTAAATGACAGGACACTTAATCTTAATTTAACTTAATATGCATGAATTTATTTTAATGACATGCAAGATGCAATTCATATGGTATGACTTAAACTTATCACTATATATATGCAATCTAATTTATATAATCCTAAATATGCATGTGCTACGTGATATGGGATGAATGACACGATATTTCTACATGCATGCTCTTTTTTATGATTTTTTTTTTATGATGATTCATCTTTTAATGCATATATGCAACCTATGCTAAATGATGATATGAAATGAGATTAATTATGAATTAACCTATTAACTAACCAAGGTAATGATCTTTAGTTTTTCTTTCTTTTTAATGACATAATGTTTTTTATTGAAAAGAAAGTAATTTAATGGTGCAATGAGCATTTTCTTTTTATTAAAAAAATAAACTATAACTCATATGGCATGCATAACATTTTTTGTTCCTCTTTTTGTTTTACTAAATGAAAATTGACTTAATCTAAAAATATCTAGGTGTGTTGCTTTAATATGAAATGTGTATGGACCTAAGTACCTAAATTCTAGATATGATATAATTTTACTAATAAACAAATTCTAATTAAATAAACCTACATGCTCTAATGCAAGATTTTGATTTGTTTGATTTTCTGATTTTTAGTTTTTTTTTTAAAGATAAGTAATTATTAAATCTAAACTATCAACAAAATAAATGATTAAAATAATCGAAAAAATAACATGTTGTCTCACGAGGTCAAATTAACGATTATCCTAACCCTAATTATCACGACGAGAGAGTTCAAAATAATTAAAAATCTGATCCGAAGTCTTACGGATCAAATTAATAATTATAATGATTTAACAATTAAAATTTTACCAAAAGGCCCAAAAATTAATATAATTAAAAAAATGATCCGATGTCTCTCGGATCAAATTAATAATTACAAAAATCTTAGACAAAGCCTTAAGGATAATGTCTAAACAATACAAATAATTAACATTAATATACCATGTTCTAACTTAAATAATAATAACAAAACTTAAAATATAAACAAATAAATGAATAAAAAATAAATAAACCACCTAAGGCTCAAGAGAGGACAGTGGCGTCGACGCGGAAGCGGATCGCAAGCGGAGGCGGTGCGGTGGTGCGGCGAGGTCAGGAGCGGCGGGCTTCGGAGCTCCGGCGAGGGCTGGGCAGCAACAGGTCGCGGCGGCGTCGGGCTTCGAGTGGCGGTGCTACAAAAGCAACAGAGGTGGCGTCGGATTTGGGTGCTCGTGGCGTCAATGTTGCTGGGCGGAAGTGCAGGCGCGCGACTGACTGTGGGCTCAAGCGGAGGGAGACGAGCGGCGACGGGCGGTGTAGAGATGGTGGCGCAGCGAGGTCAGGAGCGGCGGGCTTTGGAGCTCCGGCGTCGCGCTGGGCAGCAACAGGTCGCGATGGCCGGCGCGGGTTCTCGGGCTGCTGCAGCGTCGCGGGGGATCGTCAGGTGGTGTGTGCGAGTTGCTGCGGGTGGCAGGTTGCTGCGCGGCGAGGCTTGCGGGTGCCGGTGCACGGAAGCGCGGAGGCGCGGCGATGACCGGCTGAATCGCAAACCGGCGGGTTGCAGGCGAAGCGGAGGGAGCTGCTGCAGGCGTCGGTGGCAAGGCTGGAAGTCGCGGCGTGACTGGCGGAGCAGCGGTGGCGGAGGCGAGCAGAGCAGCGAGGTGGCGAGACGCGGCGGTGGCTGGCGTTGCGGTGTCGGCGCTGTGACCGGCGCGGGCACAGGACCAACGCGAACAAGGGGGCAGCGTCGAGAGGAAGAGGACACTGTAGCCTTGTTTTGCTTCCTTTTTTTTCTCTCTTTTGTCTTTTTCTCTCTTTCCTTCACACGTCTCACTCACCTGTCTCTCTCTCTCTCTGTTTTCTATGAACTCACGTCTTCTGCATTTCAGCCAAAAGGGAAGAAAACTTTCTGACTTTTTCTCCAGGCTTTTCTCTTTCTATCGGAAGCTCTTCCTCGCTTTCTCTTTTTTTTTTTCACTTTTCAATTTTTTGACGAAAAGAAAAACTCCCTAAACGACAGAATTTTTGCTCTGAATTTTTCGAATTTCTCCCTGGACGAAAGATGAAGAGAAGCCCCCCTCATTCAAGGCTTCGTACTCTTTATTTATAGAAAAAGACTTGAGTTTGTTTTTTTGCAGATGAAAATTTTCCGATATATTTGCACATCCTCACTCAACTTCTCAACAACAAATTGGCTCCAAAACATTTGGTCGTTGAGTTTTTGAATTCAATTTTTCAAATTTTTTTTTTAAAATTTCCCTCTAATCAAAGATTATTTTTATTTCTAAAAATTAAACTTAAATTAGGTGTCAATAGCAACCAATTAGTCCGAACTTGGATCGAAATTGCATTGCACCGAAGGTGGTGGCTAGGCTTCCCCCGACTGAGGATGCAAAGAAAATTTAGGACGATATTAAAGAAATGCATGGCAAACTCAACCGGGTTAAGGTTTTTTCACTCACCCAAGCTCTCTTAGAGTTCAAGCAAGGGAACCTCTCAGTTACAGCTTGCTTCAACCGTCTCTCGGCCCTTTGGAATGATCTCGACGCAGCCGAGGAGCAGCTCGAAGAACCGGAGACGACCCTCAAGCATTATAGGGAAATTAAAGAGAGAGAGAAAGTGACTCAGTTTTCTTTGGCCCTAAATGAAAGCTACATACCTTTCCACTCCCAAATCCTTGCCATGGAGCTTGTCCTGCCGCTCGGTCGCATCTTTTAGCCGACTGTCCAAGAAGAAAATCAACGGCTTGCGACTGCTGGACACGAGAAAGGAGGAGAAGGGGTGGCCCTTGCTGCGTCGGCGTGGTTCTCCGGTCGGTCTCACGGCGTTTTTCGCCCACTGCAGCGAACAGGAGGGTCGGGTGGCAACCCTAGATCAGCAACCGAGGAAGACGATGGAGAGAGTTCTGGAAGCTATTTCTTCAACGGCCAAGATCAAAGGAGCAAATCTGACGGCCCTCATTCCTTCCGAGCCGACGGTGGAGATCAAAGGCTTCGATGCAAATCTAATGGCTCCGCTTATTTCCGAACCAATGGTGGAGATCAAAGGACTAGAGCAGATCAGACGGCCCACATCTCCTCAGATCTGAGGGCTTAGATCAACGGCGAGAAAGTGCATCTAACGGCTCTTATTTAATCTTCCATGGTTTGGAATCCAATGGTCCTCATAGAGTCACGCCAACACAAAGAAGGGGAGACCAAAATAAGGGTAAGTTTTGCGAATATTGTCGGCGTCCACATCATACCATTGAAACATATTGGAAATTACATGGTAAGCCCACTGACAAAGGAAAAAAAACAAAAGGAAAGAATTTTCTACTTATTAGGTATCAACACAAGAAAATTATAGGGCTCATCAGCTAATCACTCAAGATCAGTATGAGCACATCATGAAGGCATTGGTATGCGAAGTTTACTGCGGCACTTACAAATGCAGGTTTTCGACATTCCAAGCATGATTATGCATTATTCACATGGACCAAAGGTACCTCATCGATCTACTTGTTAATTTATGTTGATGAATATGCTTATCATGGGGAATGGTGATGATGCAATTCAGAACTTTAAAAGATACTTGCATTTGACCTTCCATATTAAATACTTGGGACCTCCCAAATATTTTCTTGGGATCAAGATAACTAGATCAAATGAGGGAATTTGTCTCAGTTAGCGAAAATTCATCTTGGAAATTATATTAGAAGTAGGATTGTCGAGATGCAAACCAGCAGCTATACCTATTTAGCAAAATGTCAAATTGATAACACATGAATATGATGTGATTGCTTCTTCTCCAAATGAAGACTCATTGCTCAAGGATCCTTTAGGATATCAGCGATTTGTCGGAAAATTAATTTATCTCACTATGACCAGACCGGATATTTGTTATGCAGTATAAATACTTAGCCAATTTATGCACAATCCAAAGCAATCGCATATGAATGCAGCGCTGAAGGTGGTAAAGTATGATATTTGAGTCAGTTAAAGACAGTGGACAAAAGTGCAAATTTTTCAAGTATTTCATTATGCAAAAGTAATGATATTTTAGTTGATGCATGGATTACTGACTTAGGCTCTAGTGACCACATAATTTGCCATGATTATTTATTTTTTTGATATTCATACAAGACCCAATTCATCCATATATGTTCAACTCCTGAATGGGAATATTACTAATGTTCGAAAGATTGACACTGTCCACCTTAGCCCAAACATTATTCTTAAAAATGTTCTATTTATTCCAAAGTTTGAATTTAATCTCATAGCTGTCTCCAAAGTCTGTGAGGACAATTTTTGTTGAGCCAATTTCAATTTCGAAAATTGTTCCTTTCAAAACTTTTCGACTGGGAAACTGATGGGCTTGGATAGAATGGAACAAGGATTGTATTTTTGGATCAACGTTTGGGTCATAGTGCCCGTTTTCCTTGTCCTGATTGTAAGATATGCCCTCTAGCAAAACAATCACGAGCACCCTTTCCAAAAAGTGTGTCTCGAGCTACTAGTATTTTCTCATTAATCCATATGGACATTTGGGGACCTTATCATACACCACATCGTGATAGGTCTCGTTTTTTTCTTACCATAGTGGATGATTATTCCGGTACCACTTGCGTATTTCTCATGCAATCAAAGAGTCAAACTCTTTCATATTTGTCAAAATTCCTGTCCATGATTAAGACTCAATTCGATAAACATGTCCAAAGGATTCGTACAAATAATGGGAGTGAGTTTTTCTCAATTGAGTGCCAATCTTTTCTATCCTCACAAGGAATACTTCACGAAAGTTCTTGTGCATATACTCCCCAATAGAATAGAATTGTTGAACGCAAACATCGACACCTTTTAGAAGTTGCACGTGCACTAAAATACCAAGCTTCCATTCCTGAGCATTTTGGGAAAATTGTGTGGTCATGGCTACCTACTTAATAAATCGTATGCCAACTAGAATACTATAAGGACGGACTCCATTTGAAATGCTCTTCAGAAAGCAACCGATCATTAGTCATCTTCGAGTATTTTGTTGTCTTTGCTATGTAACAAATGTAAGGCATCGATATAAGCTAGATCCTCGTGCTCTTTGGTGCATTTTTATGGGATATCCTACTCTACATAAGGGTTACAGGGTTATGGAGATATCTACAGGACGGTTCTTTGTTAGCCGCGACGCCGTGTTTCACAAAGATATATTCCCCTTCCAGGAAATGGCTCCTTCAGATGAACCATCAATGTTGACACTGAATCAACAACAGTTCTTATCAGAGGAAGATTTGTCTATGAAGCCCCAATATTTATTGATTGCATCGAACCAACAAACTTCTAGCACGTGCTTGATGACGACCTGTTCTGGATCATCAAACATATCCACTGAGACTCCTGATGGTTCCATTTCAGCATCACAACAAAGCAACAAGGGGTCTCCCTCATCGTTGCAGAGAAATCATATTGGCTCTCCATCACCAATTGTCGAACAATTATCGGCACACAGGCCTTGATGTTCTGGGCGACAAGTCTGCCCTCCCACATGGACCAAGGACTACATCTATCCTACCTTGGAGAATACAGGTACGCAATATCCGGTATCTTCCTACATTTCCTTTAGCTAATTATTGCCAGAACACACATGTTGCATCAGTCGAATTTCTGAAGAATGGGAACATTCTTTCTATGAGGAAGCAGTGCATGATATTCGATGGCAAAGGGCCATGAAGGAAGAACTAGCTGCTCTTACAGAGAATCATACTTGGGAAATTGTTCCCTTACCTCCTCATAGAAAGCCCATTGGCTGTAAATGGGTATACAAAATAAAATATAAAGTGGATGGTTTGATTGAGCGATATAAGGCTCGACTCGTCGTTAAAGGATTCACGCAACGTGAAGGATTCGATTATCATGAGACATTCTCTCATGTTGCTAAAGAAGTCACTGTTTGTTCTTTTTTCTTTGTTGCTACATTGCGAAATTGGGATCTCCGCCAGATGGATGTCAACAATGCCTTTCTTCATGGTGATCTCGACGAGGAAATTTACATGGAACTTCCATAGGGATTACGTAAACAAGGGGAGTCTCGAGTATGTCGTCTCCGCAAATCCATGTATGAACTTAAACAAGCTTCTCAACAATGATATGCGGAGTTTACTATGGCGCTTACAAATGCAGGTTTTCGACATTCCAAGCATGATTATGCATTATTCATATGGACCAAAGGTACCTCATCGATCTACTTGTTAATTTATGTTGATGATATACTTATCATGGGGAATGGTGATGATGTAATTCAGAACTTTAAAAGATACTTGCATTTGACCTTCCATATTAAAGACTTGGGACCTCCCAAATATTTTCTTGGGATCAAGATAACTAGATCCAACGAGGGAATTTGTCTCGGTTAGCGAAAATTCGTCCTGGAAATTATATCAAAAGTAGGATTGTTGAGATGCAAACTAGCAGTTATACCTATTTAGCATAATGTCAAATTGACAACACATGAATATGATGCGAATGCTTCTTCTCCAAATGAAGACTCATTGCTCAAGGATTCTTCAGGATATCAGCAACTTGTCGGAAAATTAATTTATCTCACTATGACCAAACCAGATATTTGTTATGCAGTACAAATACTTAGCTAGTTTATGCACAATCCAAAGCAATCGCATATGAATGCAGTGCTGAAGGTGGTAAAGTATTTAAAGGGATGTCCAGGACTTGGAATTATATTATCACATGAATGCAACATGAAGATGACGGCTTATTGTGACACGGATTATGCTACCTGCCCAATGACAATGAGATCTATTACTGGTTTTTGTATCAAATTGGGAAAATCCTTGATATCATGGAAGATGAAGAAGCTGTGAATAGTTTCATTGTCATCAGCTGAATCAAAATATCGAGCCATGGCGAAAACTATTTGTGAAATAGTTTGGATACGAGGATTACTTTCAGACCTTGGTGTGCAAGTCAATGGTGCAAGTGAATTATTTTGCGACAATGATGCCGCACTTAAGTTAGCAGCAAATCCATTTTTTCATGAAAGAATAAAGTATATTGAAGTTGATTGCCATTTTACTCGAGAGAAAATTCAAGAAGGGATAGTTCTTGAATAGTTACGACTCGAGGAATTGAGACTGTTGAACAGCCTATAGATATTTTTACTAAGCTTTTATGTCAGAGACAGCCTGTAGATATTTTTACTAAGCTTTTATGTCAGAGACAGCACACTATTTATTGAGCAAGCTAGGTGTCTTTGACATATACAAGCCGCCAGCTTGAGGGGGAGTGTTGGAACAAGAATTTGTTCTGATCTCTTTATTGATTCCCGAGTTAGATTTCGATCTCGTGATTGATATAATAAATCATAGATTTGGAATATTTCAGGGAATACAATATTGTACATATTTTCTTATGATTCTTCTGATTTTATTTCTTGTAATATAAAATACAAACATACTTGTATAATGCGGAAGACAAGATATACAATAAAGATTTTTCCCCATTGTTGTTCGTTTTCTTTCATTGTTCATACTCCTTATCTGAACGAGGTTCAGATTGCCGCGATTGGCTAAGAATTGCGGCAACAAGGCTCCAAATGCCCTAGCTTCGGTTATCGAAGTCAAGACCAAAGGCTTGTTCTGCCTGATCTTCCATGCTAAGATCGAGATTCATTCCTGCGGTCATGTATGAATCATAATACTCTCGACGTCCTTGTTCTCTGAAGACAATAATTAAAAAAAAAAAAAAAAAAAACATATATAAGAGCTCCAAAAGAAAAGATTTTCAAAACTGAATGTAATACTCACGCTGACTCTGGGTCGAATTGGTTTTGAATCCACACATTCTGCGTCGTCGCGATATAAGCATTGAATGTCTAGCGGCGGAGAGTAGTTGGATTCACTGGGAGAAAAATTATGGGAAGAGGAGGGTGAAGAAGAGAGACAGATGTCTGCTACTGCTCTCTTTGCCCAAGACTCACTCAAACTCCCCGATAAGGAAGTTGCATTTAAGGTAACGCAAACTCTCTTTGCCCACCACTCGCTCAAACTCCCTGGAAGAAACCAGGGGAGCGATTGAGATTGAATGTGAGTAAGAGATCACAAATTCAAAACAACAATAACGACGACAGAGTATATAAAAAGAAGAAGAAAAAAAAAGAATGAAAGCATAAAGCAAAAAGTGAATTGGAGAATTTTTTCTATATTTCTATTAGTAAATATCAACAGCAACAAAACCAGAATATTAGAGATATCCAGAATATTGTGAAGATATCCAAAATATCCTAATTATTCTAATTGTATATGTTATATAGTATATATAGAGATATCATCTATAATTATGGTGGAAGTTAACAGATAAAAGGCAACAACTTGTAAATTGAATAAAAATAAATCAAAAGAAATCTTTAAATGATCAACTTGTTAATATTCTACTTCATCTTTTTATTGATACTTTATGCAATATAAATAGAGATATCAACCACCGCCTGTATCGACGCAACTGACTTGGGCTCTCTCCTCCTCACGAAGGAGAGGAGTTCAATAGGTATCGTTAGGGATTCTTATCTGGAGTAATGTGGTGGTGAGTCCTGCAGTTGCTCCCCAGGTTTGCTTGCCAGTTGTCGGCTTACGGGGTTCCTTGGGTTACCAAAAAAAAAAAAATAGAGATATCATCACCTATAATTATGGTGAAAGTTAAAGATAATAATTTGATATACATGGAAATTGACTAAAAAAACAAATCAGAAAGAAATCTTCAAATGATCAAGTCATGGATACTCTATTTAATATGTTATTTCAACTATTAGCACCTAATTTTGATTTTTCCTAGTCATTTATCACCTAAAAAAATGGGGATTGGTTCAGTCCCTAAATAAAAATATCCATATCTCATAGTATGTGCATTTATAGTAAACCGACACGGCAAAGCGATGGCGGGACTCAAAATCCCACGCGTCAATTTGACAGAATAAAATCCCTTTCCTTTTTCCCATTAGCGCACGAAATTGGTGAAGAAAAGCTGATTGTATTCAGGAGAAATTATCTTTCCTAATCAAGATACATCATAAATGTGGACGAGAATGGAGGGAGATATTCTCGGCAGAGAGGAAATGAGCAAGTTCAAAATAATCATCGCAATCGATGGAAAGAAAAAGATTGCAATCGAGAGATAGAATCGGTCAAGACGGACAAAAGAAAGAAAAGAATTGAAAGCGTTTGTGAGGCTTTGTCCGCTGAAATTTAAAAAGAAAATAAACAAATGAGCCCATGACCAGGAATCTCAGTGAGATCGGAGAGGGGCTAATGGCATTTCGTTTAGTGGTTCTCTATCACTCTTTTTTGGAAAAACATTGGAGAGGGCCGAACCGTGTTGATGATCCCTGTGATGTTATCATAAGTGTGGCCCACATTTTCTTTATTAAATTATTAAATTATTATTCGAATTTGAAATTCGCTGGACTTACAGAGAAATTTCAAAAAGAGGAAATAAAGAATAAATAAATGAGCACACGGTATACGAATTCTTTCTTTCGGAATTGTTGCTGAAAGATGTCATCCACGGTGGGCCCAATCACACAATATTTCAGGATTTCTTCTTTTGCCGATGAAGTCCCTGTACGAAGAAGTTCCTGGGCGTGAAAAATTGAAAGTGGTGGGCCCAAGGTCAAAAGTTTGACCTTGGGCACACACGTATAAAAGGAAACTTTACTGCACGTCTTTTTCCCTTGCGTGAAAGGCCTCACCGAAGGGAAGCCGTCGAAGCCTCTGCGAAAGAAACCCTACGTAGCCGCGCGTCCGTGACCTTCGAAGCCGCAAGTCGCGTGAAGCGTTGTAGAGACTTGCAAAGTCATACGTTGAGTGTTTTGTCGCACACTAATTTTGTGCCGTGAGTTTATTTCTAAATGAGTTATTTATTTATAAACACTTTGAGTTTAAAAATAAATCTAGATATGGAAAATACTTAAGCGATTGAGCGATTGTAAACTTTGATTCTCCGATTATAGTTAGATTATTTGATGCTAGCTCTCCCCGTATACGTAGGTACCGATACTCGGATCGAATTATGTAAATTTCTATTGTCCTTATTTTGCTCGTTTATTTCTCTGATGTTCTTATTTTTTATTTTTTATTTTTTGATGACCCAGGAAGCCGGCGAGCAAACTTGAGGTGACACGTAAGCGGGATGACCCATCACCCCTGGCGTTCCCCTTAAGACACCACACAGCGCTTCAGCCTCCCCGCTTCGTAGGGGCTTCGAACCTTGTCCCTTGGAGATAAAGGACAAAGGATCTACCATACACACTGCAACGGCCGTTAGTCTAACGTCCTTATTTTTCTCGTTTATTTCTCTGGCGATTTCGCGTTAACATAAATTGCAAGATTCTATCGTTTCCGCGTATTATATCCTGACAATATCACACCATCTACGACCAGTGACGAGCCCGTAAATACATTCTCACTAAGATTTTAGCAAAGGTATGTTCTAGTTAGGCAATGTAGCGATTGCACAAGTCATTCGGAAATTCACTCATGGCGTGAATCAAATCACTCATGGCGTGAATCAAATCCATCCCCTTCTCTCTCCCTCCTCCTTGAACCCTTAAATGCAACTTCCCCCATGTCGGGGATGGATTCTTGACCAGTATCTCCTCATCTCCCATTAAGTGGTTCCGAAAAAGAGCAGCCAACTGAGAAGCAAGTAAAAAAGCCTGATGGGGCGCAGGCCAGGCGTTGGAAACTTGAATGCGCATTCAATTGGAATCCATCCGTTCTTTTATTTGCTAGGTAAGTGGTACGAGACATTAATCGTCGCGCAAATGTTGGGACCAGCAGTACACAATCCAAACACAACCTGCTTTGAAACAAACTTTGGAACTCGACAATGGAGAGGTCGATTCAAATATTTAATCAGCTCAACGCTACCTGAGAGAGGGAGATATACTGAAAATGATTACATAGCATTACGATGCGATGCTTTGTTCCATGAATCATGGGGAGAAAAAGCTAACTAATAGGGACATTACACATTCAATTGACCCTCCAGGGAGAACTTGATGTGAAGATAAATTAAAGTGAGAAGTTGCAAACGTTCAATCTCTTTTTAGTGTGAAATTGTTGGTATTCTCCAATAGCGGGAAAGAAAAATATTCACTTCCAACAAGGAGGGGTGAGGCTTGCGGGCACCAGCAAGTAAAAATAAGGAATGCAGTCTTGCCTGGTGCCCCACTAAGGGATTATTAGGGACAGCCCTCATTGGTGGTAACACCCCTTGGCTACCACCTACGGCTTAAGAACTGGGCAAGTAATCGAGGCCCCTTGGTTGCTAGGCCATAGAGAAAAAACTAACTAATGGGGACATTCCTAACTACGTTTGAATCCTAACACTTGTCTATTAACCATAAAAATCTGATTAACCAAATGGTCCTCAACAGGTTGAACCCTAGGCGGTTTTATCATATCTATTCCAATGGCAACTTTACCTCCGAGCAAGATATCACCCGCCATACATCTCCCACGCTGTGGCATAGAGCAAATATGAAGAACCAGTAAAGAAAGAGAAATAGTTTGAGCAAAGAAACCGGAAGCATTAAATCCATTCTTAGGTTCAATTTCTTCCAAAATTACCGATGCGCCATTTTATCTATCTAAATTCTTAAGCCAAGTAGTACTTGATGAACCATCAATTATCATCATGGATCTTTAAACGTTGAAGCCACTAATCGAATTAGAACTTAAATCTCAATTCCTACAATAAGAATAGGAGAAAGCATGAAGCAGAATTAAGCAAAGTTGAGCATACGAGGTAAAACAAAAACATGCGGTTCAGAAATGGGTACTAGCAAGGAATAATTTTGAAGTCACAAGATATTACCTGGCAAACATACCACGGAACATTTTGCACATTGTAACAGAAAGCGACATGATTAAAACTCTCCGTCTCTCCGTCTCTCCGTCTCTCTTCCCCATACACAACAAATCCACTAAAGGAGAAGTGACTGACCAAAAACCTCAGTTGGTAAGAACAGTATCACCTTCTCAAACACTCCATCGGACATAGTACTTAAGTTCAGCTCCAGAAATCATCGCCCGTTTTCCTTAAAAGAGAGGATTGTTTATGTTAGGAATCAATGGTTGTGATGATTATCATCTTAAGGGATCTCTAAAAGCAGGGTTAGGTTTGCTCTCCCAATAATGAAGACAGTTCGGTACGGATTCCCGGGATTGATGACCATCATTGTGATGGTGTTTACGTCCGCAAGATCCTCCACGCACTCTAGACCAACCTCCCAACCCTTGTCAAGGAGGAGGTCGAAGTACCTCACCTTGAGGCCACAGAGCGCCGCGTGTGCGACATAGCACGGGTGTCCGGGCCTCGAAAGCAGAATGTTGGCACCGGGGCGAGCGCGAGCCGTCACTATGATTTCGATGGCTTGCGTGCCTCCCATCGTCAGGTAGACATCGTCCGGTGATGGTTTTTAAGGGAGGTCATGCGAGAGATGATCGGCAATGGCCCTATTGAAATTTTTAAACCTCGAGTTTGCCTTAGCTTTACTAATTAAATTAATGCTGGCCATTTCCAAAACTAGTTTTAAGGTTCGAACCGATTTTTGCATGTGTGTTGGTGGATGATGAATGTTGCTCACAACGGATAATAAAATCATCATCCTTCTAGGGCATGCCTTAGTATCACCTCCTAAAGGGAAGAATGCCGATGGTGGGGGCGTAACAGTTGAACTCAACCGGACCGCGTCGATGACAGCATTCTTCGCAATGCGCGCTGTCCAGAAGTAGGGGAATACCGAGGGGTTGCCCTGGCCGAGGGGGATGACGGCTATGCAGTCGTCCCTGTCGAGTTTCTCCATCACGCGGTCGAGGACGCCGTGGACCGTGGTCGTCACCACCACCTCGAGCCTGCTGTTACCTCGGAATGTCTACTCGGTCTTGATCCTGATCTTGTTCTGCCTTAGTACCGTCATTTTCAGGATCGATGATCGATCGAGGGCGTGGTTTGATCAGCAAATTTCTAGAAAAGTTCTTGCTAGAGTTTCATGTGGTGTTTTTGGAGGAAACTCCGACGGTGTGCATATAAATAATAGGCAGGTCGAGATGTGGACAAGGGCAAACCACGTCGGACGACAAGACACGTGGCTCCACGTGGTTGGTTCATTTCACATGTGTACATGTACTAGAGAATTAAACCGTAGTGACCCAAAATTGACCTAAGAAAAAATATAGAGCGAGTAAGCTCCGAACGTCTTCCGATGCTTTGGACTTGGTTGGGAATGTCAACTTAATCAAATAAAAAGTATAATCTATTATTAAAGCAAGGAACCCTTTTCGAAATATTTGTAAATTAATGGATGCAGGGAAATAATATCTTAATCTTTTATGTTACTCACATTTAGAGAATTTTCTCCCATCACATACTTGTCTAAAAAAAACAAAAAAGGAAGAAGAAGAAGAAAAAAAGAAAGAAACAAGAAACCGTATTTTCACCAAATTAGCGGAAAAAAAATAGAAATTGTATACACCTTATTGCCCACAATCTCAAGACGATGGAACATACAAATTCATCATGACTAATTACCTAAAATGATTCGAAAAATCATGCAAAAGAAATATGTTATTTTCTTAGGCTCCGATTATCTCGCAAAAAATGAATTATTTGAAAAAATATGTTCCTTTAATTGATCACTTATATTGCTTGAAATAATTAGTGTACGGAAAAAAAAATTTCATTATTGAGAAAAATTCTTGTATTAATATTTTCGTGGACGATGAAACTAAATTGTGATTTATTCGTTATATAAGCAATCGCTCTTAGAAAAATGTTTTTTCAAATCGTTCATTATCCACTAAACAAACAGAGCCTTAATTGCATGTGCGATTAATCTATTCCGACCGTTTCGTTATGAATTGATTTTGGAAAGGTCGTCTTGCTTCCTAGTAAATCAATCACGACATTATTTACATGCACGATGAAATTAAATTGAGATTTATTCACTATATAAGCAATCGTTCTTAGGAAAATATTTATCCAAATCATTCATTATCCACTAAATAGACAGAACCTTAATCGCATGTGCGATTGGTCTATTCCAACTGTTTCACTCTGAATTGATTTCGGAAAGGTCATCTTGCTTCCTAGGAAATCAATCACAACATTAATTTACACGCATTACCGTGTGAGCGTGGGACTCTTCACTAGCAATTTCTTATGGGATAAGTACACTAATGGTGCCATAAGTTGTGTACGGCGCTCACTTTGGTGCCAAAAGTTTCCATCGGATCACTTAAGTGCCAAATCGGAGGAAAAACGCTCACTTTGGTGCCACCGGCGAAAGATTCCGGCCAAAATGATTTTTTTTTTTAAAAAAAAAATCGATAAGCCTTTAAATGACGTCGTTTTCGGTCCTCCTTAAGAAAACGACGTCGTTTTGCCGTCCTACGTGGATGGCTTCATGTAAACGACGCCGTTTAGCTCACATGGGGAAGAAATTAGGGTTTCGACGGGGTCGAAGCCATGGCCGTCGCCGGGGTTGGGGTCGGAGTTGGGGTCGAAGCTGCGGCTGCCGAGTGGCCATCATCGAGGTCGGGGTCGGGGTCGGGGTCGAAGCTACGGCCGTGGAGTGGCCATCGTCGGGGTCGGGGTCGGGGTTTGAGCCGCGGCCGTCGAGTGGCCATCGTCGCGGTCGGGGTTGAGGTCGGGGTCGAGCTACGGCCGCCGAGTGGCCATCGTCGGGGGTCGGGGTCGGGGTCGAGGTCGGAGCCGCTGCCGTTGAGTGGTCATCGTCGGGGTTGGGGTCGAAGCCGTGGCCGCCGAGCGCAAGGACCATCGAGGACGGCGACGGCCGGAGATTAGGGTTTTGAATTGGGGAAGACACCAAACGGCGTCATTTTGGTGTTTGGATCCGACTCAACTCTCCGACGAGCCACGTCGGCGTCAAAAATTAATAAAAAAGGCCACATCGGATTTCCGGCCAATTTCGTCGGAGTTGGCACCAAAGTGAGCGTTTTTCAAATTTTTTGGCACTTAAGTGATCCGACGGAAACTTTTGGCACCAAAGTGAGCGCCGTACACAACTTATGGCATCATTAGTGTACTTATCCCAATTTCTTATTACAAAGTATGACCAGATTGGGAAATTGTTTTACAAGACTACGATATTCCGTTTATTTAGATGTCAAATTATAACATGTCGTATTGTTTAATGTATTAATTTTTCCAAATTGGTACGCTTCGGGACGTGTAGCGTTCCCCTAATACATTGGGGGCGAAAAAGCTAAAGTTGACCGAAGTGCTTTGTCATCAACATACGACTTAGGTTTCGGCTACATGTTATACGTGAAACGACGTAATTTTGCCTTCGTCCCTCCCGTGGTTTATACGCCCACACCGAATATCCCACTAATGATAATCAGCGGTTAATCACGCATTAATTGCGAGTTGTTCGTGAGGCTCCGGGTCAACCACACTTCGGTCAACATTATCTTTCCCAATACAGGTATATGGTCCCTACCAAACATATTTAAACGACGTGCGATGATCATTAAGTGTAGGGTTAGGATTCATGTACGTTAAGGTTCTTGACTTTCGTATTCTAATTTTATATAAGCATTTTTTTTTTTTTTACAAGCACCAAACATATTAAATATTTAGATTTCGGTTGGACTCTTTTCTTTTCTTTTTCATTTTTAGTTACCCAAATTTCATCGAAGGTTGTTCTATGGTTTTATTAGAGGAGAACAGTTCTCTTATGATTCTAAAGAGGAAATATCACGAGTAAATAAGAAAATCAATAACCTTACTTTCAAACGAAATTGAACGTATACAAATTGCGCTAGAACACCTAAGAACGCAAAGATGCAACACTAGAATTTAATCAACAATGCTTATCTAGAAAATGTAGCTAAAAAACTTGCCGAAGTTTAATTGATGATGCATATTTGGAAATTATAACTATCGTGTGGGATAATTATTTTTTTGTCAAACAATGTAGGAATTGAAAGATAACATATTTGTCTGTACACGGAAGGTTCTACAATACATGAACACTAGTATTTATAATGTTTACAACATAACCGTCTATAAGTAGTTTTTCAGCAATTTTAGCCATTTATTAACATCTCCAAAGCTTTCAATTCTACTTCTTCAAATTGCCATAACTTCTCATCTTTAGATGGATAAATTTCTTGTCGTATTTGCAGTTACAAAAGGTTACAGTAACACTTATCAACAAGGAACTCAGATGTATGAAAATATTGCTATTAGGCAACTACACGATACTGTCGACAACTCCATCCCAAATAACTAATATTTGTTGTCGATAACTTCCTTAGTTATCAATACTCTTTAAGTTGTTGACATTTATCTAAAAGAGCTTAAATATCCAAAAAAAAACTTATTATTTATCGAGTTGTCTATTTTTTTTTAATGGCTTCTACTTTTCATCAAACTTTGCTCTCATCAAATAAGTCTATTACTTGTCCATAATAAACAAAATTGGTCATTTTTTGCTGCAAATAGTTGAGATTTTTTTTTTTTTTGATTGAGCGCTAATTTATAAGCAAAAATATCTTGTCGAAAAGATCATGATAATCGCCCACACCTCCGCAGTGGGCTTTTTACTTGCTAATGTTAGGAAAATCTCTTATAATGTTTTGAAGATGACAAAATAAATCAAAGGCTACTAACGTGTTTAATAGTTGAGTAATAGACTATACAGATGATAGAACGAATAAATGATATTGTCAAAGTCTATACTTGGAAGAACCAGAAGATAGACTTTATGCTGAAGCTAGGCTTATTCAGACTGTGTCTAGACCTTAAGGCTAAATCTATTCAAAAGCAGAATATGCTCAAACTTACGTCCAAATTGTAAAGTCTATTTCAGTCTGAAGACACTCAAACTCTACTTCAGTCTGAAGACTCTTAGACTTTACATCCAAAATGAGACACAAGTCCAGAATGTGACAAGATCCAAAATGAGACACAAGTTCAAAACATAGCAAATTCAGAACGAAGCATGTTCAAAACGAAACAACTTGACAGAATGTAACACAAGCCCTAAACATATAACGGCTAGTGATTTGATTTGAATTCTACATCAAGATTGATTTGATTGACTTAATCTAATTGATTGACAATTGGATCTTGAAAACAATAACTTTCTATACGAAAAAACTCTACTTATGGAAACCAAGATTCTGTTTGTATGGGCGATCAAAATCAATTTGGGATTCTACTTTTATCACTCAACGACTATCAAATCTTCTAGATATAAATCTGTCCAATTGGTAGATTAGAAGATGATCCTAAGATACTATCCAACGGCTAGTTTGGAAATGGAGAAGTATTTAAGGAGATCAAGGATCGATGAGCAAGTAAAAGACGAAGCGTAGAATTTATAATTCCAAAGTCTGATAGACCTTCGATTAGACACTTGTCTCTTGTGAGCTTAAACGTTTGCGATCGTGAGAGAAATACCAAAAGAGTGACTTAGTGAAATAGTGTGATTTACCACTAAGTGTTTGCACTTAAAGTTGTAATCTCTTATTGATTGCATAGTGGAATCCAGCCAAGAGGCTATTAGCGTGGAAGAGTGGACGTAGGCTTGATCTAAGCCGGACCACTATAAATTATGTGTTCTTATTTCCTTCCATGAACTCCTTTATTTTGTTCTTAGTTCTATTTAACTATTAAAGTCTAAACTCGCTCAAAGTCTGTTGTTCTTCAGACTCAGTTTCAAAAGAAAAATATTTCTACTGTTCTTTTGTGAAAAATTTTCTTCACACCTATTCACCCCATTTAGGTGTTTATATTAACACTTTCAATTGGTATCAAAGCCATATGCTCGTTTTATTAAAGCGTTTTTACTTTTGAACTAAAGATCTTCTATGGCTAGTATCTTGGCACTAGGATTTATGGAAGGACAAAGCAACATTAGGCCACCATATTTTGATGGAAATGAATACAACATTTGAAAAAATAAAATGAAGGCATTCCTAAGATCCAGAGATCCCTTACAATGGGATGTTGTGAAAAAATGAATCAATCCCACTACAGCGTCTACATCAAATAAGAATGACAAAGACAAAGAAACCAAACCCCCTACTTCTATGTCTCGAACGGAGATATCCAAAAGAGAAGCTCTTGATACAAAAGCCATGTATTCCTTATATTGCATTCTATTTATTGCTGAATATAACAGAATCTCTTCATGTGAAACAGCTAAAGAAGTCTGAGATAGACTTCATGTTACTTATGAAGGAACTAATCATGTAAAAGAGACAAGAATAAATTTCTCGCTTGGCCAATATGAATCCTTCAAGATGAAGCCAGGAGAGTTGATTGGAGATATGTTCAATCGTTTTACAGAAATTGTAAACGGTTTGGCCTATCAAGGTCATCCAATTTTTTCCCCAATGAAGGTCAACAAAATTTTGCGAGGTCTCTCAAAAGATTGGAACGATGTCAATACCTCAATCCAAGAGACTTAAAGGATTATGCCCCTCTCCATTGATGAATTGATTGACACTCTTCAATCCTACGAAGTGGAACAAGTCAACGACGAAAATCCCGAAGGTAAGAAGTCCGTCGCTTTAAAATCTAACACTGATTATGATGATATAGACTCAAAAAATAGCATGGACAACAAAGAAATTGCTTTTATGATTAAGAAATTCAAAAAGCTAAGTAGAAAAGGAATGAGATTTAGTGGAAGAAGACAATACAAGCAGAATGGGGAAAAAAGAACCATGAAAGAAGATGACGAGTAAGGAAATATATGCTTGATGGCATATTCAGACTCAGACTCAAATTCGGAATCAGAGTCTGACTTAGACACAAACTCAGAATCCGATGAAGAAATCAAAGTAAGTCATTAAAAAATTCCTATCAAAGTTTCAAAGTATATAAATCTGCTTTGCTTAAATCTCAAATCTTCTCTTGAAAGGATCTCCAAACTAAAAAAGGAGAATTAATGGCTTAGGCAACAGGATCTTTCTCTAAAAGAAAATTTTGGAATTTTGCAAAAATATTTTCTACAAACAAAAGAAAGTCGAGATTTACTTGTCAAAGAAAATGATTCTTTGAAGAAAGAATTTTCAAATATTTCGACATGATTTTCAAATGGTTAAAAAACATTAGAGCATATCATTTCCATACAAGTACCTTACTATAATAAATTGGGACTTGATTTTAATAAGGAAAGTAATTCTCTAATAGATTTTCCTAAAGTTAATGAGAGACTTAGACAAAGACCTCATAGATTTGCGTAAAAGAAGCATTTTCAAAGGATATTTACAAAACATGTTGGTCAAAAAGCCCTCAAGTGTTCAAATTGTGGAGATATAGAACACTTTGAGAATGAATGTCCTAAAATTTAGAGACCCATCAAAAAGCCCTCTCTCTCATTGCCTACAAATTGCAAATGCAATGCTGCTGGAAAAGAAAAAAATAAAGGAAAAAATATTATTAAAAAAAATGTCCACGTTAACATCGCCATAATATGTAGGATTATGTAGGACACAACATACATATCAGCAATTTCAGACATAAATTAGCTAAATAGACACAATTAATATTAATATAAAAAAATTCAGGACTAACTTATTATGATTGAATGATTTAAGATCAAATTGATGCTAACATGATTTGGTTTTGAAGCTTTTGGACATGTGATTGATTAAATTAACAATTTTAATTAATTTTGTGTGTCCGTATGTGGAAAATATAAATTACTGCTCCATTCTATTATACATGTACGTCAAAACTACATCAAAAGTAGCCTTCGGCCAAACTAAATAATGTTTTCATTTGGGTACATTTGATTTTGGACAACAAGAGAGCCGAGAACTTGCAAGGGGAAAATTTTTAGAGCACAGTCGTGGTTATTTCCATCTAAAATATAGGATTGAATTAAATCGAACGTCTGATCTAAAAATCCGAGTTTTGAAGAAATTGATGTGCAACCATGTTGAAGTGGAATTTTTTTGAACAACAAGTGTATTAAAATTGAAATTCACAAACAATCCTAATAGGGCAACACATAAATAGATTCTAATTATTTCAAATTAGCTAGCAAGTGATTTTCATTCGATTAATGTAAATTCCGAATACATGGGTAATTTAATTTGATGAACACTTATAATGACTTGATTTTCACATTTGGAATAAGAAATGAACGACCTCTCGGGTCATGAGCCCAATAGAAGCGTTACATATTTTTCAAGAAATTACAAGTTTAATTCTCGTCGTGAGTAAATTTTTGAACAACTTGCATTGTACATACTTCCCATGAGAAGACTTCTTGACTGCTAAAATTTTGGTGAGAATATAGTGACGGGCTCCCCATCCTCAAATTTTTCTGGTCATAGATGGTGCAAAAAAAAAAAAAAAACTGTAACTCAAACTGCACATTTGATGATAAATTTGGGCCTCTTACGGTAATGCCAAGGATCATCACTGTTGTTCGCGCCTCTCCACCGTTTTGCCAATGAAAATAGAACCACTAAATGAAGAACTTAGACGATCAAATAAAAAAGGGTTAATACCCTGAAAACCCCAAACTAGTATAGCTGTGACAAATTTATCCCATATTAGTTTCCGTTAAATTTTTATTGTCAAATTATTAAGTTAAATGACACATGATAATTAACTAGTATACCAATTTGAGATTTTATTCTCTGTTTATCATAGTTTACAATTTTTGTGATTTTTTTGTAGTATTAATCCAATTTAATGGAGGGTTTATTTGTTACAAATGTACTAGTTTAAGATTTTTGGCGGTTGAATAAACTAGTTTGGGGTAAATTTGTCATAAATGTACCAGTTTAGAATTTTTTTTCTAGTCAGTTAGGGTAAATTTGTCACAGGTGTACCAGTTTGGAATTTTTCATAATCAAAAAAATAGTTTGGAGTAAATTTATCACAAGTATACTAGTTGGGGTTTTCACAGTATTAACCCAATAAAAAAACTTATTAGATACCATGATAGGCTCTCAGAGATAACAAGTCAAAGATAATAAATTGCAATTTCATTTAGTCATATTTACCTCACTCATTATAATTACTCCTTTTCCATCATTGAAATTCTATCATATACTTCACCCATTCATTAGTATTTTTTTCCCATTGAAAACATTGCTCCGAAACTTAATGAGCCTGTAGTTGTTTTAACCGACATACGGAGTATTATCGGACAAAAAACAAGAAAAGCAAAACCACCTAAGCAAACAACTTAAAATAAGAGATCCTCGAGGCATTCACTCAAGCTGCCCCTAATCTTACCTGAGGCTCCATTGTTAGACACTTTATCTATGAAGGGACTGGAATAAGAACGCGAAGAAGCGGACATCAGTGTACATCCATATATGAATTATTTAGCTAAGAGTTAGGGCGCGTTTGATAACTATTTTGTTTCAGGGAACAATTTTTAATCAGAAATGGTTTTTTCTGATTTTGCTCCTAGGAACAATTTCTGAGTAAAAGAACTTCTTTGGTAATCTGTCCAAAATTTCTACTTTCGGAATAGAAATGCGTTTGGTAAAATTCTTAAATTTTTTGTTTCTTTTAATTTTTTAATACTTTTATTGTATTTTTCTTCTTTTTTTCTCTCTTTTTTCTTTTTCTTTTTTCTTTTTCTATTCTTCCTCCTTCTTCTTTATAGCCAGTCGCCAGCCACTGCCGTAGCTTGTGATCGTCAACCTACTAGGCAAGGCTCAGCCTCACCTTGGTTGGGCTGGACGAGGTCGGCCTTGCCTAGCCACAACGAGGCTCGGGCCGATGAGCCTTGCCGTGGCTCGACATCACCAGGGGTCAGCAACACTTCGACAAGGTTGCCAACCATAGCCAAGGCCGACAACCGGCCAAAGGGAAGAAGAAGAAAGAGGAAGAGAAGAAGAGAAAATAAAAAGAAAAGAAAAAAAATAAAAACTGATTTTAGGAATTGTTCCCGAGAACAAGAAGCAAGTTTTTTTAATTTCTTGATTCTATTCAAAATCTACTCCCAGTAAGTAAAAAGTAGATTTTTGTTCCGGGAACAAAAAATTTACTAAACACATTTCTGTTCTTTTTTGTTCTGGGGAACAAAAGAACATAATTAGATACTATTTAGAGTAAAAACAAACAGCCCTTGGTAACCAACCATGCCAACTTTCTCCAAATACCACACACCACACCACATGACCTGTTTTGGCATATGCTTCGTAGATAGTTTACTTCAAGATAATATCTTAAAAAGTCTATATTAAACAACTCAATTCATTGCACTTGTATGCTTTTCAGATAAATGAATGGCTCAAAAGATGTATTTGCATTGAAAAGAAACAAATTACAATTTATAATTGAACCGCTATGACCCTCAAAGAAAACAAAAAAAAAAAGATGGACTACTATTGTGGCATGTTAAAAAAAGCTGAACATCTAGAATAGTGAATTCATGATCTTCTAACTAGTGGCGGATGAGTTTTCTGTTCTCTCTGCTGATATTCCCGATTTGAACATGTTACAGAATACTGTAATCACCCACTGATTACGGCCATGCGGCTATAAATGCCTTAACTTCAATTATAGAACTCAGGATCATAAGCTCATTTTGTCTAATCAGTTGAATAGCCTGAGCATTATAATGCTCAATATATGTTACTAGTCTGAAGACATTAAAAAAAAAACATACATAAGAGCTCAAAGAAAAGAATTTTAAAAAAATAAAACTGTAATTCTTACGTTACGTATGGATTATGTTAAATGTCAAGCCACGCTCTATGATATATGTTCAAGATATCAAAGGTCCTGCGTAAGTTAGCAACTGGTTTCATTGGAAAAGAAATTTTGAGTTGAATGTGAAGAAGAGAGTTTTGAGCAAGAAGAGACTTTTGAGTTAGGAGGCGCTCCGCAGATGAAAAAAGACATTAGTAACAATTTGCTCAAAATAGAGAACCCAAGATCAGTCTGGCTAGAAAACAAAATGGTTAGCCACATGGTGAATCGATCCGGAGACAAGAGAAAGTGAGAGTGAAAGGTGATGTTCCTTGAAGAAGAAAGCCCTCCGTCTTAAAGAAAAACACTCCTGGTTGGTGGTGGTGGAAGGTTTGGCACTTGGTTCCCCGAAATTTCTAAATTCCCAGAGGATCCACCACATGAAAAAGTGTTGCAATTGAGTACTTATTGAAAAAAAAAATGGAAAGTAATTCTAAATACAAAATCTGGGTGATGATGATGATTTAAGTGACAAAATAAAGTCCAACAAAAACAATGATTTAAGATCAATATAATCTTGTTAATTTACGTCAGGTTCATATCTTAAAGTCTCATATTAAACAGTTCGGCTCGTTAGACTTGCTCAATCTTCAGATTAGGAGGAAAAGAAAAAAAAAAGGGGCTCGAAACCATTTTCATCTTTCTGATCTTTCTCTTCTTGAGAGGGCCCAAGCTTATCTCAACTAATTCCTTATTGAAGTCCTAGCCTAAGAAGCAAGTAAAAGCTATTTAACAAATACACTGCATGCATATGATATATCATTGTCAATACTGTCTATATGAAGACTCGTCATGATTTTAGCAATGGTATCCGATCTCCTCTAATTAAATGTTACTCTGAAATGAGAGTTACATCTGTTACCTAATCAATGCTAAATCAACAATTGTCCTACGAGCCATAAAGAGGACACGCGAACTGCAAAAGCCCAGACTGAGGTGCAATAAAGAGACTTCTGTACCACCAAGGACTTGCCACCTGTGAAAATATTGGGTGGGTTTAACCCTCCACTTAGGCGGTGGGTTAAACCATTCAGCGGTCGACGCGTGGCACCACGTAAGCGAGGCGTCAGACGTTCAAAATTCACGCGGGCCGCGTGTGGGGCCCGCCACTCTAACGCTCCTTGCTCTGCTCTCCTCTGCTACGCCTGAGCCTCCTGTCGAATCGTCCTCTCTCTCCTCTCTCTCTCTCTCCCTACTCCGTTCCGTTCCGTTGCGGAGGAGAACAAAAAGGTCGCACAGCTGCTTCTCTTCCCCCTCCTCTACTCTCTCTCTCCATTCTCGCCGACGAGCTCTCTCTCTCCATTCTCGACTCCGACGCCCCGCTGACGACACCGCCTCCGCCTCCGCCTCCGCCCCCGATGCCCTCTCGCGACTCCAATGCCCCTGACTCCGACGCTCCTCAAGGCAGTTGCCTCCGACGCCGACAACGCCGCCTCCGCCGCCTCTGCCTCCGCCCTCGACGCCCTCTCGCGACTCCGACGCCCCCGACTCCGACACTCCTCAAGGCGGTTGCCTCAGACGCCAACGACGCCGCCTCCGCCTCCGCCCCCGACGCCCTCTCGCGACTCCGACACTCCTCAAGGCGGTTGCCTCGGACGCCAACGACACCGCCTCCGCCTCCGCCCCCGACGACGACGCCTCCGCCTCCGGCCCCGCCTTCGCCCTTGACGCCGACGTCAACGCCGACGCCCTCCGCTTCCGCTTCGGCGAGGGACATCGACGACCTGCCGAAGAACGCGGCCAACTATCCTGTCGGTCCTTTCGGCACGAAGGTTAGCCTCATAGAGTGGATTGCGAATCCGAGTTCTGCATTTTATCTCTTCGACATGTATTCTTACCATGAGATGTGATAGTTTGTGTCTATAGACTGATCTGTTTACACTTGGAGTGCATTATTGGTCTCATGCTGCTTTTGATAGTTGTATTTTACTTATTATTTAATCATTGTTCGTTTGATGCGCTACAGTAACGTCTCGCGTTTGATGTTTATATATGGATCTTCGCGCTGATGAGTTCCTTTCCATTTTGTGAAGACATTCAAGTCAGAAGACTGCGGTTATAGGCACTTCTAAATATTTGAATGGGAGAGTTTTTTGGTTTTTCTGAGAATGTTAGATTAGTTAATCGCTATATGTTCAAATGGTGCGGATGTTTTGTCTTTTCTGTTTCTGAACGAGCGCTTGCTGTGAACTCATGCTGTCACTTTGCATTCAATTTTGTCGATCCAGTGAAACAAAGTGATAAATACAATTGACTGTTGTTTTTCCCTATTTGGTAAGTGCTTATCACAAAATGAAATCATTGGCTCAACAGGACCAGTAAAGCTACATTGACCAATAATTTTGATCAGAACAGTATAGAATTTTTGGTCAATTATGCATTGTGAAAGTGCGATTTGGAGGCTTTACGTGCATTCTTATGATATTGGTCAGTAAACAGAAAATGCAACTCAGTGCTGGGAGTTTATAAAGTTGTAGAGGCATGTCGCTTGGTGGGTGATTGTTCATTTGCGAGTCCAAGTTTGACAACCAACGAAAGCTGTTTACCATTGATTATCGAGTTAAGGTAGGAGCCTGGATTTCCTGGAGAAAATGGTTCCTCAATTACTACAGACATCAGCATAAATCCTCGCTAATCATTTGCTCCATCATGCAAGAACGAGGACGAAGCAGCTGCAAAAGAAAAGGAGAGAGAATGCCACGATGAACACCGAGTAAAGTACTAACTTCTCAAGCAAAGAAAGAAGATGCTTCCTCTATGTTCTTCCCAAGGTTAGTCGTTCTTCACCCCCAAAAAAGGAAAATTAAAGATTTAAATGCATGAAGTGTTTTATAAATATCAGCGGCTCTGTTTTTTAACTTCCCATCCCTTAGACCTGATAATAGAATGTTACATATTTTTTTCCGATTCGGGCGTCATCAGAATTTTCCTTGGGTCATTTCTGTATGTGGTAGAATATCGATTCTGTCTCGTGTACTTCTTTTCTTGCGGAGTTTCTGGTGTTTCATCCAAGGTTGGTTGGGTCTCCTAACTTCATCCGGATTCGTGCATGATATCGATCTCATTTAATATTTGCCTCGGAATCATGGGTTGACAATTTGACATGATGTTATCTTCTTCATTATGTTGTTGTTGTTGTTGTTGTTTTCTCCAATCCTGATAAATGATCTGGCATAGCTGTAGATGATTCTTGTTTTTAGTATGGTCAGTTCGATCTGGGGAGTGACTTTCTGTTGATTCAGTTGCTATGGAAACTGAATGAATGGATTGCCCAGTTCTTCTATCCTTTTTCCCTGAGTGTTCGTTTCAAAATGAGGTCCCAAGGTAATGGATAGATATATATATGCATATCATTATATTTGTGTTGGCCTGTATTAGGACATGAACATCCACAGTTCTATACAGCAAGAGTTTGATTTCTGCCTTGATTTCCCTGTTTAATTCAAAAATTTCTTCTCTGCTTGGAAATTGCTGTGGCTCGAAGAATTGTCAGTAACAATCAACCTTTTGATCCCAAATCTCTCTTTACGCAGTTATGCATCATATCAGAGGCTGCAATATGCAATTGTATAATATCTGTCTCAAGTCATCTCTGTTCTTTTCTTATATTTCTGGGCCTTTTTTTTTGGCATTTGTTGTCGATTCTAGCAAGTACTCTTTTTAAGTGCTGGATTTTAGGGAGAGAAGAAAAATAACCGAATCATTGGCTGGAATGTGGTCATTTTGGCACATTGCAATATTTAAATTTGTTGTTGGGAAATGCATAATGTAATTGCAGAGCCAGATGTCCCTGCGTAGAAGGGTTGAGGATTCTATTATGCCAAGCCTGCTGTTGAGTGATTCGACCCATGCAAGCATAACTGCTAATGGTGACATGATATTGTCAATGTGTTCTGTGACATGTCATATCAGATTCATATCCACTTTTTGATAGATTGTTGACAATGGTGATAGGCATGATACAGATTGGAGTTCAATCCTTGATGTGAATAATCCTCCAACATGATGTCTTCTGTAAATCAATCCTGGCATTTTCATGGGTTCTTGTTTGGTTCCAGAAAAATTTTAGCAATAGTTTTGAGCAAAAGGAAACTGTGAGCTAGACGTTCTTTTGCCATGGTGCGAGAGTGGAATTGCATCTAACAATGATCATTGTCTTGATCCTTCCTAATCACAAGGGCACACCATATATCACAGCTTAACTGTTATCGCCCAACAACTTGTATGCATTTCTAGGAATGGCTTTGTACATCATGAATCCATAAGCTTGATGGACTTCCGTTTTCTTGTTCTAGTTATGGGAACAACTTGCGTTTTGTGCCATAAAACTTCGACTCCCACTTTTTTTGCCACGAGCATCTGTTGTCTAGTTAAGGGTTAACACCCTGATGCCAATGTTATTAGAATCTCACTTTCTCTTATTTGACTTTCCATCGTGCTAGGAAAGTTTCAATGTATAGGTTAATCTAGCCAGTTTGTTGGGAGAAACATGACCACTGGACTGACTCGTAAAGTTCGGCTAGTCAAGTGTCCAAAATGTTGGCAGCTTCTTCCAGAGCCAGCGGATGTTTCTGTGTACCAATGTGGTGGATGCAGCGCTGTCCTTCGAGGAAAAAATGTCAACTTAGTGTATGAATTATTGGGTTTACAAATTGATGCGTGCCCTTGCTAATTTTATTATGTGGTCACTTATTTCAAGCATCATCTTCACCCTTTAAATAATTAGGTATTCTGATTTGTATTCTTCATCGTGGATGCTTTTAGATGGTGTCTTTCTCAGCAATTGTAGAGCATCTCTTCCATCGGATTGATTCTTAAGCTGAAAGGATTTGAAATACATTAACTGCAAATCTCTGGATTCTGTTTCTGATGCCAGCTGTAACTTTGTAGGGAGCTCGCGCATGGATGCTTTTGGTGGAAAAGCATGATGAACAGAAATCTGAGGTCCCAGAGTTCTGCATTGATGCTGGTTCAGCTGGAAACATTGCCAGGTTTATCAATCATAGCTGCGAGCCCAATCTATTTGTCCAATGTGTATTAAGTTCCCACCAAGACATTAAGCTGGCTAGGGTGGTTCTATTTGCAGCTGATAACATACCACCATTGCAGGTAATTCATTTTTCTCTTGTGATGCACTCTTCGCTTGGTAGCTATAGACTTAATTAAATATATTCAGCAGCACTGTGTCAAGTTGTAGCTCTCTCTGTCTGTACTTATGTGTGCGCTTACGAGATATAGGTGCATGCACATAGCTGCTAGTCTGAAAGCCTTGCGTATTCATGAAACTGACTGCTTTTATTTTAGTAAACTTTTGCTGATAGATTTGTTGAAAGTGTGGACCACTGGTTCTCGCTAATTTTGACGAACTGACATCTTTTAAGCGGGTTTGTTCTGATTCTTCTCAGCATGACTGACTCCCAGTTATTTCGTCTGTAGGAGCTTACGTATGACTATGGCTATGCGCTTGATAGTGTTTTTGGCCCTGATGGAAAGGTGAAAAGAATGCCATGCTACTGTGGTGCAGCTGATTGTAGGAAGCGCTTGTTCTAAAACATTAAAACATTCCAAGTGCTTGTTCCACCTTCTGTGGTTCTTATGCTTTTCTTGGCCAAGCAAATTTTGTGGTAATGTGCTATTGCGTAAGCTTGTCTGTTCCTGTAATCTTGTCTCTGCCGTGACAGGTTTGATACAGTAGGTTAGATTCTATAGCCAGAAACGGAGAGGGAAAGCAAATAGGTTCTGTTGTGAAAATCAAAGAAGTGCACGTCGTTTGTCGGCTAAGGAAGTTTTGTGTATTTAGGATCTGTCATTTTCCCGTGTTACGACACTTTGGGCTTGGATCTGTCAAACCAAAAGTTCTCCACCGGATACTGCGGCCTGGAGGTTTCTGGGTCCTCTCACGACCACCAGTCAACTACCAAAACCGCTGGCGTGGATGGAACACCACCGTGCAGGAACTGAAGTCAGATTATGACAGACTGCAGAGGCTTCTCACCTAAATGTGCTTCAAGCTATATAACAAGAAGGATGACATCGCCATGTGGCAGAAAACCTCAAACAGCAGTTGCTACAATCGCCTTGCGAAACCTGATGCCTACCCACCGAAATGCGATGACAGCCTTGAGCTGGACTCTGCTTGGTATACTCCGCTCCATCCTTGCGTGGTTGTTCCGGATCCAAAGCTCAAGAATATCAGTCTCAAATCCATCCCCAAATGGCCTGAGCGACTGCACGTCACACCTGAGCGCATGTCAGAAATACAAGGAAGAAGCGCGAGTGCTTTCAAGCACGATGATAGTAAGTGGAAGGTGCGGGCAAAGCACTACAAGAAAGTACTACCTGCACTTGGGACTGATAAAATAAGAAATGTCATGGATATGTACAATGTCTATGGAGGTTTTGCAGCTACTCTGATTGATGATCCATTATGGGTTATGAACGTTGTTTTGTCCTATAGGGCCAATACTCTTGCCATCAAGCATTTATGTGTGCATTATAATTGTGTACTAATATATTTTTTTGAACATTCAAATCTAACATTCTTCAGGAATGACTTAGGAGTGTACGTCAAAGCTTAAATTCTAAGCCCAATTATGATTCAATGCGACATTTGTCCATCATTACGACATCATACTATCAAGTAATCAACGACTAAATTGGACATTTGTCCATCATTACGACATCATACTATCAAGTAATCAACGACTAAATTGCGGAGAATGATCAATAAATCTGTGATGTCCTACTCCTTTGGCACTTGAGTTCACTACTAAATATAAGAATTAGATCCAAATATGATATGAATGTGGAAAAAATGTCTGCTCGTCTTTTCATGCCCTGCACCTTCACTACTAATTCACATCTTGGTGCTACTCATAAGCATTGTTTAAGTAAACATCGGTATGAAAACTTTCTAATGAAAAATAAGTATTGGTGGACGTTGTTATATGAAACTCCATAATCATTGCAAATAAATATTTAAGATACATTTTATAAAATTAATTTATTAAAATACGAAATATTATCATCAATTGACTAAATAAGTAAACACTTTCAACCATCAAATAGATTTTTAAGTCCTCCTTGTTCTCTGCAATCTCATTGAACATCTCAATGCACTTCTTGACAAGATTTTTCCTTATGACCTTCACATCTTCTTCTGTTGCAGCATCTCACGAGAAATGTTGAGGGACAAGTCATCGGAATCGACAACTCCTTTCACGAATCCAAGATACTCTGGAATGAGCTCCTTGCAGTTGTCCATAATGAAAACCCTCCTAACATAGAGCTTGATGTTGTTCATCTTCTTGCGAGTATCGAAGAGGTCGAACGGAGCACGTTTTGGGACGAACAAAATAGCCTTGAATTCAAGCTGCCCCTCAACAGAGAAGTGCTTCACGGCAAGATGGTCTTCCCAATCATTGGTCAAGCTCTTGTAGAAGGAAGCATACTCCTCCTTGGTGATCTCCTCTGCCTTTCACAGCCAGATGGGTTTCAGTTTGTTGATGAGCTGCCACTCATGAGAAACATCCTTAATCTTCTTCTTCTTGGACTTCTTTTCTTCATTCTCCTCATTGACGTCCTCAACATCTCCTTCCTCTTCCTTCTTGGGCTCATCGTCCTCATCATCACGATCTCTTTCTCGGTTGTCTTCTCAGTCCATAGATAGATGGGGTAGCTAATGAACTCGGAGTGCTTCTTCACAAGGTCCTTAATCCTTCTTTCTTCCAGGTACTCAGTGAGGAAAACAGAGACGTGACGCTGTTAGCATCACGTATCATCCAAAACCAATGCAAATCTTCTCCACCAATTCATAAAAGCAACCGTAAATGAACTCACCTGGTCCTCCTTAAGGAAGAGGGTGATCTTGGTCCCTCTGCCGAGTTGCTCCCCACTCACATCTCTCGTAACGGTGAAGGAACGACCAGCCTGGGACTCCCAGATGTACTGCTCATCATCATTGTGCTTAGTAGTCAAAATGACTTTCTCAGCCACCAAATAAGCAGAGTAGAAACCGACACCAAATTGACCAATCATGCTCACATCAGCTCCCGCCTGCAATGCCTCCATGAATTCTTTCATCCCTGACCTCGCAATCGTACCTAGGTTGTTCACAAGATCTGTCCAATTCATCTCAGACGTTAATATCTACCAACAGTCTCACAACTTAAAGGAACTCAGCGTAAAAGAATCGTTATAGCATAGGAACATAGCCATAGCCAAAAGACGTGAGCAAGAAAATTGATCAATCTCTGTCAGCCAATTACATTACCTCCAATGTACGCATTTATTGAAGGGTCTTGATGCTATTCTTCTCGAAATCTCTACTTGAAACATACACTAAAACAGAATAGCCCAGAACCACACATGATATAACGATCTCCGTGTGAGATTTACATGGAGATGTGTATTTTGGGGGCCAGTGATAGGGTGTGGTGGCTTAAGTAAGAGCATATGTGCATTTACCACGGCGTGCATGCTTTGTTAAGCATTTAGCTGTGTCTGTCTGTTGCTTCGTCACTTGTCTGCAGCCTTTCCACAGTTTGGTAATTTGATCTGACGCTCTTATGAAAAAGAGGAAGTATTTTCATTTCCAAAAGGGCTAACAGATAACATAGCACATGGGAACAACTTCTTTTGGGGGTGTTTTCCCCTTTTCTCTTTGCTTTTTCAGGATGTATAATTAAAAATGAACAGAAGTTACAGGAGGCTCTAACTTAACGTACCTCGAGCAGAGTGATGTAATAGAAATCTTCCATATGTTGCATCAGCGCACTTCCATCTCTAATTGCACGATATATGTTTATTTCAGTTTCCAATATCTTTTGTATGAGTTCCTTTTCACCTTTCATCTGCAAAAGAAGTTTGAGACCTGTCACGTTGGACTTGTGCACCAGCAATGGGTTTAACTCACCAATTCATTTACAGTTACTATCTCAACATACAGTAGAGTAAATAGACACGAGCTGTTCTGTCCAAGGTAGTTTAATGCAGACATCTAAATCAAAAATCAAAAAACTGACAAACCAGACAATAAGCAGACATATATATTGGCAAAGTTCATCAAGACTGCTACAATTTTGCATGCATGTCTGTGTGACTTCACCAAGCACGTTTCAGCAGAACAACAGTAAGGTAGTCTAAAATGAGATATATAAGAATGTTCTGATATTAAGCGTATGGAAATATCAATTTGTCTATTTAAGGAACTTTCAGTCACCAAGGAAGAAAAGTGAACTTACAAATTCACTAATTAAAACATCTAGCGTGGCTTCACCAACAAAGTCACCTTGGTAACCATCAGCCAAGGACTGCACATTTACTCGAACAACATCAACCAAGTGTATAAGTAGTTGATCCGGGAAGATCTCGTACAAGTAAAACTACGGCTTTCTCATATTAGCAAATGAAAAGTAATACGAGTCATGATCCAATTTCCTACGATGCTTCCCTTGATAAGTCCACGAGTAACAGACTCGAACACTTGAAACCATCAGCTAGTTATTATTAATCCGAGTATTTCACCATGCAACGAGTTCGAGTGGAATAATCGCACCAACATATTCCTCAAGGGAATGGGTTGAAGAGCTTAAATAGATGAAATTTGTTCACTCATTCTGGGTAAGAAGGTTAAAGCTATATAGATACCAAGGCATCCTTAACATCTCCTGCTGCTAGATAGATGGGTTGGGCCACGTGGCAATAACCCATCAGGCGTGGAATTGACGGTATGATATCCCTGTGATTCAAAACTCTCCAGCTGTCCTTCACTTTCTGCAAAGCAACAGACAATTGCATCACACATACTACGTGCGGTACTAGAAAAATGCATCAAAAGATTTTCCACTAATAAGGGGGAGATCATGCTTAGGCCACCTAAAAGTCTGCTGACATGAATCTATAGAATTATAAGATGCCAAATTTTTAAAGAGATAGCAGCAATCATAGCGAAGCTCGTTGGAGGAGACATTGGAGTGTGACCACAACATCTAGAAAAGAAGTCACTTAAATGAACAAGAAAGCCCTCCTTAGTGAGTTGCGTCACTAAAATAAGTTACTGCAATAGGGAGTCGAATGATCCTCTCAACTTGGAAAAATAAGTACCTTTCGGGAATAAACAAGAGTGTAGTAATCCACAGAGAATTCTTGAGAAGATTTATAATGATGAAAGGCATGAGTAAAGAACAGAAGAACTTCATTTTATGACAATCGTTGCTGATGAAAATAAGTATAATTGTACCAGCGTTTTGGCATGTGAAGAAATCTTAAGAAAGTTGCTGTTAATACAGGATGGATGCCGAGGTTGTTCATCGAAGAGTAATATGTTTCACGAAATTTTTTTGTCTTTATTTTTTTGTTGGCTTATACCGGGTTTCAAACCCGGCAAATGACCCTTGAGTCCATCCCACCCTTGCGAGAGGACTGAATGCATTTTGGCATGTTTCATGGCAGTCAATCCTAACAATATTGACAATAAAGGTAGAGCAGCAACTTCCATGCCACTATGCAAATATGCACGGGCGCAAATATGCATGGGCCTGTTTATATTTGCACAGAGAAAAGATTGCATAAAGGAATCAGGAAGCGGTAGCCATCACTTAGTTTTCTCAAGGATCTGAGTACAGATGACAGGGCTACGGGGCACATATTTCTCTCACCTCATTATAGAGTTCTGCAAATCTCCTGTTACCAACTCTAGGAGATCCGAAGTTGTACATAGTCACATAAATTGCTCCATGCCTAACATACACAAAATGCGTTAGTCACATGCCATAAGGGAAAAAAAGATTAAAAGCTCTACTCCCATGATTTTAATTTAAATGGCCTAAGACACTTAAGAGTAATAAAAAAGGCCGCTCAAGTTGCTGCTTACAGATAAACTCACGATTGAAGAACTCTAGCTTCTCATGGTGTGACCTACGTTACACATATAGTATCTCATGTCGTCGGCACAATTCAGTTACATAACATGATATGAACTATATTCAAACAGCTTAAGCTTTTGCAGTAAGTCGGTTGTGCACAAAACTATAACATCGTATAACAGCCAAAGATCTTGATTTCAATTCCTCACACCTAGTCTTTCACCCTTTCTAGTTTCCCTTCTTCAGATATCTTGGGTTTCAATAATCTTCGCCCATAAGCCATGTTTATTGAGTTTGCATGCTTCATGCTTTCCCCATCATAAAGCAGTCTCCATGAGGAGTACTTAGCTATGGAATATAATATGCACCACCATTCCGTCGTTGAAGTTATCGAAACAAATGGTTACACACATCACTATATAAGGCACCTCGAATCAAATTAGATGAATCTGTGGAATCTCACAAAGAAATTGCAATCTCGAGACCGAAAAGCATGAAAACTATTCCACCGAACTTTATCCATGCCATTCCAAGAACACCAAGAAAATTGGGCAGGTCCTCACAAGTATCGCAGACAAAAATTTGCCCAGAGTCAACACACAAAAATCATTATTTATTAACAATAAAGATCTCGTGATTCAAAGACAGTGGATTTTTCCTTTCCGAATTGTGTAATACAAATTATTCAGGTTTTTATCAAGAAAATAACACAATGTTCTTTTCTTTAGTCCATCATGCGTTTGGAAACCCCCCAAAAAAAAAAAAAAAAACACACGCACACCTCATTCTCGCAATTTTGTAAAGTCCGGAGCGGGAACAACTTCTACAGCAAATGTTGACTAAACCCGATTACTTGGCAGGGGGGTTCCTTAGCTAATAGAGAGTCTTCAACGTCACGAGTGGTGCTTTTCCCTGTGTACTTCAATTAGGACAAACTTACTTTACATGACATCACAATTTGATTAGAGCTAGCTCAACCAGCCCATCCTAACTTTTCTTTTCTTCGCTGATTCATTCATTCACTTTTTTGGGTGTTTTTAGAAAGCCAAAAGTATAAACCAGCTGGCACCTCCTCTTGTAAAAAATGTCTCACAGACTCCTAAACTCTAATAAAAAACTTCTCCACCACCATTTCAGCCCCTTTTATCAGCCTCAAATGCCTGCCGCCCCCAGTGATACTATTGGTCCATTCAATTTAACCATAACTTTTAATCATTGAAGATCACGACATGTGTCAAATACTTAAAAGTATAACGCAATCAAATGCATGCCAGCATTTTGCAGCTGGACAAATATCCGAGGCAGAAAAGTAAATATAATAGTTATCTTTAGTATGAAAGATGTCACTCACTTTGCTAATTGATCGGATGAAAGCTCAAGAGCATCGAGAGTAGCTAGAGCACCACCTAAACTATGACCAAGTAACATAGACATGCCACTTGTACTGTGGCTCACAACCATCGTCCCTGCAAGAAAACATTTCACCATCAAGTTATCACAAGACAATCAGCTCTTGGTGATAGCACAGCATGGTAGCCATTTAGTAATGGAGAAAAACTTGTTTGAATGCATGGCCTTGGTATATGACAAAATGAAAGAAACACTAGCAGTTAAGTTCACCTTTGAAGTAAGATATTGCACGGAGGGCAAACAAACTGTTGAAGAATATCTGTCTACATTGAGACACATATGGTTAGTACACAAGTGTTGGGAATTCTAAATAAGGTAGTCAAGGATTTGGGTATTAAGTAGATTGTCTCCCTAGGCTTGGCAAGTGAAGCATCAATATACTTATAAACATAAAGTCAAGCAGGTATTTTGTGTTCTCTCCTTTTGTATCTTCAGCAATCCCTAAATACTAAACATGGAATCGATCCACCAAGAGAGAGAAAACCAACAAATATGGGACTTCGTTGTTAACTCTCACTCGCTAACACAGCTTCCTTATTGAGTTCTTTGTCATCTCTCATGGGTAGCGACCATGAACAAATGCTACTCATATCCTCTCCCTTGGGGCCAGCACCTCCGTGCATCAAGCCCTCGACTCTTCATCCAATGCTACCGTCCGCCCACCTATCTCTCGCACCTTGACATAGCTTCAAGGAGTCCCTCCTTTGTTGTCCACTTGCCTGTTTTCCGGCTCTCAATATCCTGACTATACCCCCCTCTGCGGGGATTCAACTCACACCAGCCAGGTGAGTCCCAATCCACATGGATTTATTCTGGGCTCCTTGGTGTCACTCACAACTTCAGGACCGCTAATCCTCGAGGCTTTGTGACTCCAGACCCACAAAACTTACTGCAAAGAGCACAATGCAGCTCATGCAAGATACACCTCAACTCCATCACACAGCGATGCTCAAGGAGAATATCAACCAAGTTCATGGGGTCAACGCCTACAACTCTCCGAATTCTTTTGTGGTTTTTTAAGAGGAGCAAGCATGATTAGTTTATAATATTTTTCTAGGAACAGCACTTACACAAAACCAATTGCCATTTTGAGGAGTGATAAAATTCTTATTCTCACTGAATCATATGCACTTAAAAAGCCACTGTGAACCTGGAAAACAAGCAACAAAAATTTTGTAAGCAAGGAGAAGCATGATGGACGGATTCAGCAAAATATGCATCTCACAATAGTCGACAAAAGAAATCAAGATCTAGAATAGCAGTATACTTGAACTTCTTCCTTGAAATCTCCACCAATCCTTTCAGGATTCAAAGTGTAGGAGCACAACAAAATAAACATCAACAAAAACAAAATTGACAAGTAGTATCAGTGTATTACATTAGCCCAACTTACATAAATATTACAGAGGATAAGCATATTAAACACCCAAAAGAATCGGTGAATTTGCATAGTTGACACAAGCAACAACCAAAAGAATTAGTGGATTTGAACAATTCAAACAAGCAACAAGCATGGACATCTTTTCACATAGAAAAGAAGACACCAAAAAGAGCACTGCTCGAAACCTTTCTGCAAACACAGATGTCAATTGGCATATATCACTCACCAATTCCCAGGTATCATAGGATCATTAACTATAAGCCTGCTCAATGTAACAGAACCTGGTTTCAAGCCTAATCATACATTCTAAATTATTGCTTAGCACTGCAAATTATGAGGAGACAAAAGACTAACATCATATCGACTGGGACAATCTTCAAGCTACAATTCGTTTTTCCTAGTGAGAAACTAAAGAAGGTTGCAAATTTTGATTTTGCACTTGTTAAGGCTAAGATAGAGATGATGATCTGCTCCTACATGACCAACTAACAGGCAAAATAGTAAAATACTTGTAATGGCATATATGTTGAGAGAAGACTATCTAGTGAATTAATTGATTTTTCACATTACCCAGTAGGGGCCAGCATCAAATCAGTCCGCAAGTCCTTCCATCTTGACTGGGAATAACAGATAGAAAAAAAAATTAATAAATAAATATCTACCTCATAACCACATAAATAAGGTTGCCAAGGGAAAGATAGTGAAGCTGATTACTTGTTCTGTTCCTCTAAATGCAACAACTAATCTTCTTCGTGCAGAATCACGCCAGATTGCTGCCTGCAGTAACCTTACTTCATTCATGCATGATTCCATCCCCAATTAAAAATGTGTGAGAAAAAGTAGATTAGGAAGCAGCTTCTCAATACAGGAAGACAATACCTGTGTATCAGTGGATGCATTATCTAGGAAGCAAATTTTCTCAAATTCAGACTTAACAAAACTAGGATGACCAAGAGAAGTGGCAAGCAGCGCCCAGGCTTCCATAGCACTTTCTGCACTAGAGAAAAGAGTTTTCATCTCCTCCGACTTCTTTTCATCCAATGATGATACGTCTGATGAGACTGCAAGATTCTCACTCTTAGAATACACAGAATCATCACTTTTCATTTTATTATCATTCTTTTCCATAGAACGCGCTTCCTTATTTAGCCGAGAAACTGCCGCAGTCAAAACCATCAATGCCCCCAAAACAGAATCAGTTTGCTGCAACAAATCTTGTGTCACTTTTTTTATATCCGGAATTGAAGACTGAATTGCACTTCTTAGAAGTGGCCCGCTCTCTGCGGAATCATCAATATCTTGTCTACTCGGCGTTGCAAGCCCAGATTCAACGTAAGCTTTTTCTGCAACTTTCCGGGATTGTATGCCAATCTTATTTAGTACATCAAAACCATCCCATTTTACATTCTCAGGGACAGGAAGACCAAGTTTCTGTACAACCTTCTAATTGATAACATCTGCAAAGTTCTTCCAGAAATGTTTGTCAAACTGTATGGATTCACCAACTAGCATTTTTTCTCCATTAGCATTCTCAAATCCAGTTGAATCAGGGGAAGACTCAACAACAATGTTCTCTTCATTCAGGCTCTGGTCATTCAGCAATGGAACATCTACAGATGAAGACTTCTCAGGTGCAGCAGTGGCATTGACCGATTCCCCTTCTGCTACATATTTACCACTATTTAAAAGCTTATCCTTCCAAGGATATGTCTCATTAAAGGATTTCAACTGCCCAAAAGCATATTCAACAAACTGCCGAGCCGGCACACTATCAGACCCAACAATTGATTTCAAAGTAGACTCAAACCCATTTTGCCTGAGGAACTCTGAAACAAATGGGAGCTTCCACCACTTCTTTCCCTCATCAATTTCATCAAAACTTTTATATCTAACCTGAAACAGCATCACCAGTGAGCTTGCTCATTTTTCCGGCATAACACGCAGAAGGACGATAACTGGTATCTTAGTAAAGCATGGAAAGAAATCCACAATAACGAAACCAAGGTTAGAATTCTCATAAATGGAATTCAGATACTCATCACCAATTTTGCCTGGTTCAGATAGGATTCTCTAATATTCCTACCAAAGTCCAATAGTGGAAATATTTTTTTCTCCTCCCAGCATTATTGTCTGATTTCTGAAAGATTGTTATTAAACTTGTTTATTAGTAGTTCTTATTCACACTTCATACATGTGAGACAATATACAAGCACTGCGTGTTTGTGTCATATGCATCTCAGTAGATACTCGATTTTGACATACAAGATCAAATGGACAAACAACCCCCATGATTGATTCAATGTCTTTGAAACAGATAAGAGGTTTACTTTGTATTTCAATGTCGTCTTTTCCACCAATATAATAAAGCAAGTTTAGCCTATTGGAAAGGGCTGAGCTGGAGTGTGTGCAGACTTAGATGTCCAGGGTTCATAGCGTATTGGTGTAAACTGGTTCTTCAAGCATCTAAGATTTACCCAGCGACTGATTCATAATAACAAAAGAGAAACGATGTTACAACATCTTCGAGAAAGCTCTTATACAGTAATTGCCAGGTACTCAAATAAGCAAACGTTAATAAAAAGCTCTTGCTAATGCTCAATGATTCACAGATAGATGCTGGAAGCTATTGGCCTAAACGAAAACTCTACCTTCTAATTGGAACTTCTCTTGAACAATTACAAATCATATATAGATGTTTATTTCAAGAAGTCAAGAGTCTTCAAACAGAAATCCTAATCGTCCTTTTAAGAGAGCTTCCAACTATGTGATTGATATAAAAATGTTTCCACACTTACCTCTAACTGTATCTTCCCTCCACCACCCATTCCTTCTAATTCCACAACCATTTCATGTGAATCTCCTGGAAACAGAAATGCTCATCAAGAAAAAGTACAATTTCCATATGATAGTCATTTCATCCATTGCCAAGGTCATAGAGTATCAAATAATGTTTCACAGGAGAAAAACTGATCTGGTATATTGCTCATTTATTTGACTTCTGAACCACCCAACTAAACCACCAGCAGCATTGCACAATAAAGTTCAAAATACAAATCGACAACAAATTCAATGATTCTCACCATCACACAGAAGCTCCAAACAGATTCCTGCATTGCCCATTTGCTTGTGTGGAGTTACCAAGTTTGCATCCCAAGCTGCCACCTAGCATCCACACCACAGTGAACAACAAAAAGATCAACAATTATTCAGCTTCAGTTCATGCATTTAAGGATAGCTGTATCCATTTGCTGAGCGCCAAAATCAGCAAGGACTTGTACCCAAAAAAAAAAAAAACAAAATGGTGGAGTTGCTTGCTTCGTGTTATGTTAATGCAAGATATATGGCACAATCAACTTGGGATTGTATCAAATAAGGCAACAAATGAGCAAATCTCCTTAGCATGTAAAAGAGGAGTCCAAAAATTGATGCAGCAGTTGGCCCCCTCAAAATGGCGTTCATTCATTTATTACAAAAGTAGCATCACATATTTTTAGGATAAGTCCTTCCTAAACATGCCAGCAATTCAGTCTCCAGTTAGTCCACAGATGCAAAGTGGAAAGGAAGTAATGGATATCACTCTGGTAGAGGCTTAACCTGGAGGTTTTTAGTCGAAGGGAGCTTAATGTTAAAAGTGAATTCCTCATTCCATGTTGGCTCTTTCTTCCTGTCAGCAAATTTGATTGAGAAATAAAGTTGCAATAAGTCTGTAAATCCAGAGTAAACTTAATTTTTCCTCCATATGCATCATATGCTCTCATCTCCTGTATTCTGTATACAGCAGATAAACTAAATTGCAATTAGCCAATGTAAAAAGAGCTAAAGATTATTGCTTCAGAAGCTTCAGCAAAATTGTTTTGCAGAAACTGATGGGAAATGCTAATAATATGTCTTATCATTTAGGTCATCATGCGAGAAGCACAAAAAATAATTAGTAGCTGATATATATTGTATTTCTCGTTTTAAAAAGTGAAAGCACCCTTTAACATTTTAAGGGAAGGAATTCCATAGCCTGCACCAACTTAATATAACCGCTCCTTGAGTACGGCTTTGTCAACTTGGGAAATTACATGGGCCGTGTGGGGTATTTTAGAGAGGAACTGCTAGCTACGTTTAGTAAAGAAGTGTGGAAATAAGTACTTGTGGTCTATGCGGCTGCTAGAACTGCATAAACTCCCGGAATTTCCGTGGCAATGAAAGTGCTGTTTACAAAATTTTTAGTTTTTCCCTTGTATACACAAGTTTCCATGTATGCCAAAATACTCTATAAGGTGGTAGGATAAAGTAAAGGAAGTACCTTGACAATAAGTAGACACCCCATTGGACCAGTTACAGCTCGGATGCCCTGAAATATATACAATAGAGCAAAATGAATCTCATAGACAAGGAGACAAAACATAAAGCAAGAGATCCATGACATTTTCCTTGTTTAGTCATATAATCATGAGAAAACATACAGCTAGAACAGCATCAACTGGTGGAGAAGCAAAAACATCACCACATATTGCAGCTGCTAGCATCCCTTCACCCACGAATCCAGAATGAGCTGGCTCATGGCTGCTACCGCCACCTGACAAAGAAATAGCATTGATCATTGAACTGGAGATTCTTATGCATAAATCATGGCCCGCTGTTGAAGTCCATCACTTTCCTTCTAAATGATTGAACTGTAAATGAATTAATTGGGTAGATGAAGTAGAAGCTGTGGGGAATGAGGAGTTGCGAACAGATCAACGGTTTCTAAATGAGAGGTAAAAAAAGTGTTTCTGAATATAGAAACATTGGCAGGAACTGAAAGATAACAACCATATCATGCTGATGCCATGGACATCACCGACAAAATAAGAATTCAAGAAATTCAATGCGCACAATTAGATTCTAAAACATTAACATAGAAATGCAGGGAAGACAACATTAACCTGATATAACGACGACCTTGTCATATGTAGCAGGCGAAATATCAGCCCGCAACACGACCTTCACCTGCATTTCCACCAATAGGATTGGAATGGTCGTGTGAGTTACCGAATAAACTGTAAGACTAATGAAAGAAGCATAAAAAAAAAAAAAAAAAAAAAAAATTACGAAAGGGCGTCGGGGGCGGAGGCGGCGTCGTCGGCGTCGGAGTCGGGGGCGACGGAGGCAACGGCTTGAGGGGCGTCGGAGTCGGGGACGACGGAGGCAACCGGCTTGAGGGGCGTCAGAGTCGGGGACGACGGAGGCAACCGGCGGACCCGCAACACGACCTTGAGGGGCGGAGGCGGAGGCGGAGGCGGCGTCGGAGGCATCGGAGGCAACCGGCTTGAGGGGCGTCCGAGTCGCAAGAGGGCGTCGGGGGCGGAGGCGGCGTCGTCGGCGGGGCGTCGGAGTCGAGAATGGAGAGAGAGAGCTCGTCGGCGAGAATGGAGAGAGAGAGCAGAGGAGGGGGAAGAGAAGCAGCTGTGCAACCTTTTTGTTCTCCTCCGCAACGGAACGGAATGGAGTAGGGAGAGAGAGAGAGAGAGGAGAGAGGACGATTCGACAGGGGGCTCGAGCGTCGCAGAGGAGAGCAGAGCAGGGAGCGTCAGAGTGGCGGGCCCCACACGTGGCCCGCGCAAATTTTGAACGTATGACGCGCTCGCCTACGTGGCGCCACGCGTCGATCGCTGAATGATTTAACCCACCGCCTACGTGGAGGGTTAAACCCACCCAATATTTTCTCGTTACGACCTTGGTTCCGACAGACTTATGTACCATCTTTGTCAGTTGAGGTACACCCTTTATTTCGTGCAATAAATCGACCATCTGTGCTCCACCCACTGCACATCTCAAATCTTATCTTCTCCCAACTTCTCTCCCTATTTTCTGCTTGCTTTTACGCCAATGATAGATCCGAGATAAATCGTATAAGTAAAGAGGATGCGAAAGCCTCGTTTAAAAAAAAAAAATTCTTGTTTACCGAGGTTGATTAAATAATAGGAAAACTAGAGCACATATCATAGCCGTAAAAAAAAATTCACAAGCAGTTTAATCCAACTATAGCTAATATGGGGAGGGTTAGCGAGACAATGAAAAGGTATAATCTCCGAGTTAATAATGAATAGAATCACTTGTGAAAATATATTTAAATATTGACAATGCACGTTATAATTAATCATCGAATCTTATTATTTTTAAGAAAAAGTTTTGTGCAATCATAGGTACAATATATCCTGCATACATAAAGATGATCAATTAAGTATCGAAATTTTAAACTTAATTACATGCATGCAAATTGCTTTTGTTCATCGTCTTATCACTGCTTTCTTTAGCCTGAAGAATTCATCGACTCACGGTCATTATTTGACTATATGAGAGTTTTTTTTTTTTTTTTTTTTTTTTGCGGTGAGGTAATGACGTGGGAATAATGATTTTGTTGAGGGTTGAGAGAGAGAGAGGCGTGTGGAACAGCTAGTTTTATGAGATGCGGAGGAGAGGGACGAGGGGGACGATGCAACAGAGTAACTTTCATCATATTATTATCAAGAATACGACAGAAGTTAACAGCGATGGCGATGCAGTGGCGGGAAGCATAATGACCAGAGAGAGTTTGTGTTGCACGATTTACAGGTGAAAAGTTTGTAAAAGCTTGTAAAGTGAAAAGTTGGTAAGTGTGTTGTACGATTTACTGGTGAAAAGTTGTTAAAAGCTTTTAAAGACTCTCTCTCCTCTCTCCTCTCCGTGGCTTCCCCTTGCACGACGAGTTGTGAAAATATTTTTGCTGGATCGCCAAAAAACCAAACAAACCCCAAGCCATCATTGCCTACCCTGGAAACTCTCCTTGGATCCTTTCAAGTTTTCCAGAATCTCATCGCAAAAGAATGATACGAAAGATATTTCAGACGAGAAAAAACAAGAGGAGTCGCTCAAAGCCAAGAAAAAGAAAAAAATTCAATACAGGTGAAGGACAACAGGAAAAGAAAGGTTGTCGTTTTCTAGCAGTTTACAGTCACGGGCACTGAGAGAGAGCAGGGGTGGTTGGGGACAGGGGTTCTGTAAGTTAGAGAGAAATCAAGAACATCCACATTACAAAATAAAAAACAGCAAAAAAATAAAAAATAAATAACAAATGACGCATGGTGCCAGAATGATCTTTTCTTTGATGTGTTATAGCCGTTCATGTGATAAAACATGTTCACTCGCTACTTTCTTAGACCGTTTAAGTAATGAAATTAGCACGATTAATTAAGATTTAGAAACGAGATATCTAAAAGTGGGTCTCATCTTTTTAAATCATATGAATTTTTAATTAAGTGATTCTAATATAAAGGTGGTTGTTATCCTCTAAAACACTGATGACTTTTATTCTTGAGTAAGTCATTTGATTTTGAGCAAATTATTTTAGGACTACACTAGCATGATCATACCATTACTTCCTACGAGTAATGGTGCAATTTAGGTCATTCATTTTATTCTGGTTTAATGGGCAACTGAATATAAATTCATTGTTGCACTTGGTTATAATAAAACTTTGTTGAACATTGTAACAAGATACTTGAAATTTTTTGAAAATATTGAAATATCAAATACTAAAGTGTACAATTGGTCCGTTTATGAAATCCTGAAGGATACTCTTGTTTGGTTTTTTACTCTCTTTTTTTTTTTTTTAAATTAAGTTAATACCATAAAAATCCCAAACCTAAGATATGCGTGACAAATTTATCACAAATTATTTTTTTTACCATGAAAAACCCAAAACTAATATATGTGTGACAAATTTACCCCAAATTATTTTTTTTACCATGAAAAACCCTAAATTGATATACTTGTAACAAATTTACCCCAAAATTATTTTTTTGACCATAAAAAACTCCAAACGGATACATCTGTGACAAATTTACCCTAACCGACCATAAAAACCATAAACCAGTATGTTTATAATAAATTTACCTCTAAACTAATTTATTAGAACGCCAAAAATCTCAAATTAATACATTTGTAAATTGGATTAATATCACAAAAAATCACAAAAATTGTAAACAATGACAAACGAAGAGTAAAATCCCAAATTGTATACCAGTTAATTGTCACGTGTCATTTAATTTAATAATTTGATAGTATAATTTAACGGAAACTAATAGAGAATAAATTTGTCATAAGTGTACTAGTTTTAGATAATTTTGTCAAAAGTGTATCAGTTTAGAGTTTGTGATGGTTAAAAAATTAATTTGGGGTAAATTTATCACAAATATATAAATTTGGGGTTTTCGAGGTACTGATCCTTTAAAAAAACCCATCACGTCTTTTCCGAAATTGATTTTGCGAAATGAGCTTGCACTCCTTTTATCGGTTTTGCGAGGTTTCCAAATTTCAAAAAAAAAAAGAAAGGTGCGGAATCCGCACGTGACCCCCACGACTCGCGGGAATTCCTGGTAGGGCCCGCACGTGGGGAACTGCTGGATCCTCGCCCCCCACCACCTTGGCCCGTGCAAAGGACGGTCGGTGATTGGCTGAGTTTCCTCTGGAAAATGACGGTCTTGTTTCGACAGAACAAGAACTCAAAAAATAGACCGTACTTAGGAATAAAACGGATAATCAAAGAAAGGTCACTTTTTTCTTGATGTGTCAAAATTGCCAAGCTTCCTCCGTTTCAGGAAGAAAAATCTTCAGAAATAAATTTTTGACATTTTTTAATATTCATTTCACGAGAAATGAACTAACGAGAAAATACATTTTCCATCAATAAAAAAGTCTTCTAAAATTTGAAAAAATATTATATATTTTTCAAATAGGGGAAAACATTTCTCGTATATTCTTTCACTCACTTCTTTTCATAAAACACAAATTCCTTTTATTTTTATTTTTATTTTTTATATATTTTGTTGAAAAATCAAGTTTTTATTTATTTTTTATGTTTTTTTTGGGTGTGCATAAACACTCCAAAAAGTGTTTCCTAAGCACACTTCGTACGGAAAGTGTTTCGCGAACAAAAAGGAATGTAAACGCGTTTGGTTGCGTTTGCATTTCCTTTTTTTTTTTTTGTTTCTAACGAAATAGGAACAGAAAAAAAAACAACAATTTGTTGTTTTGCTTCTGGGAAACGTTTGTTGAAAAAACATTTCTCTTCTCTCTCTTCTTCTTCTCTTCTTCTTTTCTTCTTTTTTTCTTCTTTTTTTCTTTCGCCGGCCGCCGGCCTCGCCATGGCCGGCGACCGGCCGTCGAGGCTCGGCCTCGCCCAGATCCGGCGAGGCCGAGCGTTGCCGCCCCCGGCGAGGCTCGGCGTCGCCGCGCGGCGAGGCGAGCCAAGGCGAGGCCGCGCCCCCGTCGGCCGGTCGCCGGAGGCCGGGGACCGGCCGAAAAAAGTAAAAATAAAAAAGAAAGGAAAAAATGAAAAATAAAAGCCTCACCACGAGCTCGCCCAGCCAAGGCGAGGCCAAGCCTCGCCCAACCACGGCGAGGCTCGGCCTCGCCGAGGGCCGGCGAGCCTCGCCGTGGCCGGGCGAGGCTGCCCCGCCCCGTCGGCCGGTCGCCGGAGGCCGGCGACCGGCCGAAAAAAGTAAAAATAAAAAGAAAGGAAAAAATGAAAAATAAAATAAAAATGTTTAAAAAATTAAAAGAAACAAAAAAGAATAAAATTTACCAAACGTGTTTCGTTCATTTTTTATTAGGACCAAACGTTACCAAACGCGTTCTTTTGTTCAAAAATTGTTAATGACAAAACACTTTTTTTTTTGTTTTGTTCCTTAAAGAACAAAAAAAAACGTAAACGTTACCATTCGCACCCTTTCTTTCCTTTGTCTTCCTTTCCTTTCTTTTCCTCGTTCTTTTAATCAGCAGATCACTGGTTGTAGCGGCAATCAGCGACCTCGAGCTTGCCAGCCTCAAGCGAGAATCTAACAAGCTCAAGCTCACCTATGCCAATCGAGGAAGAAGAAAAATAGAAAAATAAAATGGTTAATATCTCAAAAAACTCCAAACCTGGTACATCCGTAACAAATTTATCATAAACTAATTTTTTTACCACTAAAAACTCTAAATTAATACACATTTGACAAATTTACCACAAATTAGTACGGTTGTGACAATTTTACCATCTATTAGTTTTCGTTAAATTTTATTGTCACATTATTAAGTTAAATGACACGTAATGTTGACCAGTATACCAATTTTGAATTTTACTCTCCATTTGTCATGGTTTACAATTTTTGTGATTTTTTATTTTGTATTAATCTAATTTAACATGAGTATATTTGTTACAAATGTATCAGTTTGTGATTTTTGGCGGTCAAATAAATTAATTTGGGGTAAATTTGTTAAAAATATACTAGTTTAGGGTTTTTTTTCATGGTCGATCAAGGTAAATTTGTCACAAGTGTACTAGTTTTTTTCATAGTAAAAAAAATAGTTTTTGGTAAATTTGTCAAAGTGTGTCTGGGTTTGGGGTTTTTTATAGTCTAAAAAATACACGTGTACCAATTTAGGATTTTTCATGGTCAAAAAAATAATTTAAGGTAAATTTGTCACACGTGTATTAGTTTGAGATTTTTCGGGGTATTAACCTAAAATGTTAAGGCCCAAGAATTGGACAAGCCTTTAGGCTTTATGATGAGGATTTTTGTTTTGCTTTGTTTTATTTTCTTTTTCAAGGACAATTTAGGATGCTTGCATACTTTCTATTATGATTATAATTGATTGCACTATTCAATATTGGGATGTTACTTTCTTGTTTTAGAATGGTTATGACAAAGCTTAGATTTTTCTTGATAGACTGCTATGGTATTAGTTAGTACATAATTAGGCTAGGTATCGAAAATGCGTGTCCCAAGGCTAATGTAATGAAGTCCCCGAGTTCGAATTCTTTAGTTGAATATCCTCTTGTATCTTATTGGGTTTCTAACTAAATCCAAAGAAATTAGTGGCAATTCCTTAGTCAAAATTTGCATAGACTTTAATTAATTTAACATTTGAACCCTTGATGTCGCGTGAAATATAATCTTGTGAGAGCCTGAGTCAATGGAAGACTGTCGGCCTGAAATTGACAATACCCTTAAATTTAACAAAATTTGCCTCCCACAAGAGGGGTTAGGTCGCCACACACGACAGGGGTTAGGTCGTGACACTCCCCAATAATGTCACCTGAATTAAGATTTACACGTGGAAACTCCTCTCGACTATAAGTACTGCCACGCAACAATGCTCGCCTTCATCCAATCTTCCACCTTTCTCCCGATAGGCAAATTCCACGGAGAGAGAGACCATGGAAGGAGCGAAGGAAGGAGATGCAGCTGCAATGCTCCGAGGCCAAGCCGAGATATGGCGTTACATGCTCGGCTTCGCGGACTCGATGGCCCTCAACTGCGCAGTCGAGCTCCGCATAGCCGACATCATCCACTCCCACGGCGGCCGCCCGGTCACCTTGGCCCAGATAGCCCGGTCGATCGAGGGCTCCCCTTCCCCCGACCTCCCCTACCTCTCCCGCATCATGCGCCTCCTCGTCCGCCGCAACATCTTCTCCGTCCACCGCCCGTCCGACGGCGGGGACCCACTCTACGGCCTCACCGACTCGTCCCGCTGGCTGGTCCGGGACTCGGAGCTGAACCTCGTCCCGATGGTCATCATGGAGAACCACCCGCTCCAGCTCGCGCCGTGGCACTGCCTCGGCCAGTGCGTGAGGGAAGGCGGGATCGCGTTCCAGAAGGCGCACGGGGTGGAGATGTGGGAGTTCGCCGGGGACAACCCCGAGTTCAACAAGATGTTCAACGACGCCATGGCGTGCACGGCCAAGATCATAATGAAATCCGTCCTGGAGGCGTACGGGAACGGGTTCAGCCTCGTGGGGTCGGTGGTGGATGTGGGAGGCGGGACCGGGGGCGTGATCGCCGAGATCGTCAGGGCATATCCTCATATTCGGGGGATCAACTTCGACTTGCCGCACGTCGTGGCCACGGCGCCGGCTCACGACGGTGTGGAGCACGTGGGAGGCAGCATGTTCGAGGCCATTCCCAAGGCTGATGCGGTGTTTCTCAAGGTGTGGCTGCATGCATTTCGCGTATAGTTACATAAATAAATTACTCAAAAACTTCCTTAACAACGTCAAAAAATTAAAATTAAAATTAAAATTAAAATTAAAATTAAAATTAAAAGTTGGAATTGTGGGCGGCTGACCATAGCAACACCGGTGTCTGATGGTTAAGCTGATAGCGGTAGTCCCCCTTGGGTCACTCTTATTGAATGGTTGCCTCATGCCACAATTGTTAATATAACCCATGATGGTTCCCCCTTGTGGGTAAGTCCCTCCCTTACACATTTGACTCGGCCCACCAATAGTGAAATGGGCATGACTTCTATTTTGTGTGAGCAATTGGAATGTCAGGATCTGAACTATCGACCTATGCTCTGGTACTGCATTTGGACCTCTAATCCATAAGCTTATGCCTACTAGAGGGAGATTGCACGTAAATGAGGCATAGTATAATAACTCATTTAAGTCATGCGAAGTTCTTCTAACAATGGGCATCACGGTATTTATACATTAACGGTAACCTCTATTCACTTGGGCATCTATCAACATGGCAACCACCATCATGATGATCACCTATTGAGGATGACCACCACAATAATTGTCTCATCAGTTGTCCAAACTATGGATAATGTATTCAAGGCTATATCCTGAGTTGGTAGAATCAAAACATTTTAAAACTCATGCTTAAAAAAAAAAAAAGTAGGGATGATCAAACCTTTAGCCTCTACCTAAATTAGTAAATTTTTTTTGTTCGATTGAATATTTCAAACTATCAAAATTCATATGTGAACAAGGGTAAAAATTAATGGCCAGAATAATAACATCGAAAAATTGTTGAAAAGTTTAAAATTAATATGAAAAAATCAAAAAGTTTAAAGTTAAATTGGCTGTTGTACAAGCTGAGGAGTTTTTGAACCATTATGATTATAAGCATATATAATTCTTGTGGCCATGCACTGAAACACAGTGGGTTCTACACGACTGGGGAGACGAAGACTGCGTGAAGATACTGAAGAATTGCAGGAAAGCCATAGCATCGTCGGATCAGAAACCTGGGAAGCTCATAATGGTCGACCTAGTCCTTCTCGACCGGGAGGGCAGCGGTGGCCTGTTCGAGGACGTCGGAGTGACGTTCGACCTGCTCATGATGGCTCACCAGTCGGGAGGGAAGGAGAGGACGGAGTCCGAGTGGAAGGTGCTGCTGGAACAGGGCGGCTTCCCTCGCTACAGTATCATCAAGATCCAAGCCCTGCCTTCCATTATCGAGGCATTTCCCCAGTAAAAAGATCGTTTTCCTTCTCTCGGTTTGGTAATTACATTTCGCTATTACACGCACGTACCTTCCCTTCGAAACTGTTGTTCTTCGAGTTCTTGCGTTGTTTAATAGTGTGACAGTTAGTTCCTGTTGGAGTATACTCCAAAGAAAACACAAACTGTTTGTTGCAATCAGAACATGAAATTGAAGGCGAGGTACGGATATCCGAATCTCTTTAAGGCAATTAGCTTCTGCCAATGGTGTTCCGTAGATTCACGAATTATGCCTCCCAAGATACAATACCCCGAACATGTTTGGATTAGCACTATGCAAACAGGACTTAGTCGAATCGTTCAATTGAACCAATACACTCAGAAAAATCAGAAGAGTAAAAAAGTGTATTAGAGCCTTCTTGGAATCGAGTCGAAAAAACCAAAAACCATAATGAAGCTCTATGCTCCCATCTATTTATAGAGATTTTTAGTTCATGTACAGAAGAGATACATGAATTAAATAGACGCATGTATCCACGAAATTCATGAATCAAGAGATACATGAATTCAAAAGATTCACGAATTCAGAGATACGTGAATTCAAGAGATTCATGAACTCAATAAATACATAAACTAAAAAATACATGAATTTAAGAAATTCATGAATTCAATTGATACGTGAATGAAAAAGTTTAAGAAATTCATGATTCAAAAGAGATACGTGAATAGAAAAGACATATCTTAATTTATTAGCATTCGTTGATCCATTAACCATAATTATAACCATAATTATAACCATAACTATAACAGTTCCATTGTAAACTTAGTGTATTTTCACCATTTGCGCACAATTGGGTGTGGATCAAGTGGTGTAGGGGTATGCAAAAGAATCGAGAATCACCCGAAACTGGACGGGATTGAATCATTCCTGAGCCGACAATTCCCAATTGTAATTTATTGCAATCGGTGAATACAATATATATATATTAAAATTTTTATAAAATACTTTGTTAAATTATTTATTCTCCATATTCTTATTGTATTTTATATTTTCGTACCTAGTGAAAGAACTTGTGAATTGCGTGGGATTTTTACAATATGGATGGCTTGGGAGATAGATTTGGGAGTTATCATGTCGAGATGTCACGCCCCAAACCCGGGTATGTGCACATCCTTCGGCGGTCGATTAAAAATACGACGTCCCAAGATGCGTCACCGACCTATTCTTTTTAACTTTCAATTATATGCATGCGAAAGCAAATTAAATAAACCCCCCGATAACAAACAAACATAAGGATAGTAAAACATGGGAAAAGTGCCAAAAAAGTCATAAATCTTTTGTCTTTGTGCCGATTTAATCCTAAACATTTTTAGGTTGTGCCAATTCAATCCTTTTTGGCAAATTTTAATATTTTGGCTAGATTTTGCTGACTGGACGCTAGTCAGCTGACGTGGCATGATCGATGCTGACGTAGATAACTTTTAATAATATTTTAAAATTTTTAATTTTTTTTAATTTTTTTTAATTTTTCTTTTTTTTCTTCTCATCTTCTTTCTCCAGCCAGTCGCCAGACCTTGGCGACGGCAACCTTGCGCCGCCCAACAACCGCGACCTCGCGCAGGGCGGCAAGGCTCGCCCTCGCCGAATCTGGCCTGGGCGGCAAGGCTCACCTTCGCCGAATCTAGCGAGGGAGAGAGAGAGAGTCCTCTTCCGGCCAAGCCAAGGAAACCCTGGCCATGCGAGACCACCGCCGCAACGCTACTACCCAATGCCGTCCACCGCTGCTCGAGACCACCACCACAATGCTACCACCCGATGCCATCCACCGCTGCTCGCCGACCTGCCGCCAAATCCAGCGAGCTAGTGGGGCTCGCCCTCGTCGCCTAGGCCTCGAGGGCGATTAAGTTTGATGGAAAGGTACCTTTGGACAACAAGGCTAATTTACTTCATGTAGAATTTTCTAGGCATGACGTGCAGCAACATGCACGCAGGCGAGAATACATGTCAACAAATTTCGAGGGAGTTTGTATGTTTTCGTTCGAGTAGAGATATCCTCATGAGCTCCCTAGGAGTTTCCCTCGATGTAATTAGCTCCGCCAATAGAAATTATTGGCGAATCGCGGCGCATTTGGAAATCGGAACGTTCATATCTGATGCCATCACATCTTTATTTCTAAAGAGACAATTAAAGTACAAGCACAAGACAACATGAGACCGACAACAGGGAGTTGTTGATCACCTAATGACACTGCTGCTTGACATTTTGCCGAGCAGCAAAATAGGAAGCCCTTCATCGAAGTTTTTTATTCAAGCCAAAGCCAACGCATCGGAGCTTTCGGATCGAATCAACAGTCAGGTTGATTTCCTCCTCCTCCATCCCCTGCTTCCGGGCACGAGCAGCAAAATAAGAAGCCCTTAATCGAAGTTTTTTATTCAAGCCAAAGCTAATGCTACGGAGGTTTCGGATTGAATCGACAGTCAGGTTGGTTGCCTCCTCCTCCATCCCCTGCTTCCGGGCAAATGCCCGGATAATTAGCTTTATTATGGATTTACTAATCTTGTTTCACACATTGCAAAGGTCTTCGACGTGGCCACAGAGGCATCTCCAGATCCAACGAGCAGTTGATGATCTCAGCCCTTTGTGGCGCCGGCATGGACTGGCTCATTTATTTTTTGGCATGCCTTTCATAGAAGGCCTTAATCCTCTCCAGGCCATCTTCGAGAGAAGATGGATCGATGGCGAAAGTGATGCGAAGCCAGTTCTTCATTCCAACAGCTATCCCTGCAAAGACGAATGTCATCGATTATTATCTGATGGATACGGACATTGCACAAGTAAGAAGCAAGTGGCGAAAAATGGGATGGGTTTGCTCCGGAATTATCTGAGCATTGGCTTGCAAGAATTCCGCGAGTAAATTCAAATGAAATCACTAGGATCCTTCTATTTCTCCAAAATTTTAGGGTCCGTTGAAAACTGCGAAGTAAGCTGGTCATCAGGACTCTCAACTCTAAAACCCCTTGTAGCATTCTTAACCAATGTGCATTTCAAGAAACAAATGTCAGGGGACGCGTTTGAAAAATTCAAAAAGCTGAAATAAGTTAGAAAAATGAAACAGATGCATAAAAAGTAACATCAATATATTTTCCTTTCACCAGCAATTGGAGAGGCTGAGTTTACCAGGCAGAACAATAACAGATTCTTCTTTAGCCAGTTTTAAGCAGAAATCCTGATCATCCTTTATGCCCTCCAACAATGATAAATTCAACTTGACCTGTCACAACGGCATCTTTCACTTATCGAGAAAAATATAAATTGTATAACAGTGTATGCTATACTGATGAAAAAATAAAAATACCTGCATACATAATGTACACATGTGTATAGTATGCCCATACCATTACAAACATGCCTCCTTCTGGCTTTTTTGGGCACGTGACGCAAGGTATCTCTTGAATCTTCTCATAACATATATCTGCAGCCTCTCTTAGTATGCAAATGATTTTTGAAAAAAAATCATCATTTGTTTTTTCAAGAATGTGCGGGACCGCCGCCTGTTAGAATCACAACGAAGAGCAGAAATAATTAGCTGTTATTTGATAAGGATGCTAGTTGTCCACAAATAAAAGTTAGCAAGCACTCTTGCAAGGATTAAATGAAGAACAATACTTTACCAAGTGAAAGTGAGTTCAGATAAATCAAGCCCAATGACTGAGACAGAATATCGATCACTTCTAAAAGCAATATGCACAGCTTGTGCATTACAGTCTAAAATCACTGAGAAAAATAACATACACCAGGTGACTGTAGAGAGGAAACACGTAAATCATTGGGGTTCTGCTTGGGGTGCGACTCTACATTGCTATGCAGTATCCATTGTTTTAATTATCCATCTTCAAGAGAAAAAGCTCTCATTAATTTGTCATTTCCTGAATGAATAGCCAAGAATATCCACAACTCGCTCTGGTAGTGATACAAAAATAGTGCAGACAAGCCTACCGAATAAATCATTTTGAAAAACACCACATCTTCAAATCTGAAAGTCACTGGTTAATTATCTGGAGTAGTTACATACCTGGATAAATGTTGGAGGATCAGAGGATATATCCAGAAATCCTTTAAGGGACTTAAGAACCTGTAAAGAGAAAAGGAACAATCTAAGTATCCTGTGACCAACTCTAGTAGTCACATAATTTGGCCCAAATAGATATACAATCAAGCTAGCAATTGCATTCCGCTCACGCGTGCACAGAGAGAGAGAGAGAGAGAGAGAGACCCCAGTGTCTTTCAGAAAACCATTGGGATCATTTGTCACAAGCCAACCAAGTCGCCAACCTGGAACAATCCACCTCTTTGATATTGATCCCAACGTCAAGACAGGCGCAATGGATCCAAAAACACCCATGGGAACAAATGGGGTATCCCCAAAAGCTAGATGACCATAGACTTCATCCGCAATTACCATAATCCCAAGCTTCCTTGCTGTTTCGGCAACCTTTTTCAAAAATGAAAGAAAGAAAATGATGAACAACAGCTGAAGCAACACAAATGTGGATACCAAAGATTATAAAAGTGACTGGCGACAAATCTAAATCTATTGAGCTTCCACTGCCTTGAGATAAACGAGCATCTCAAGAGGCAAGGTAGCTCTCTAGATTAAGCTCCAGCGGAATCTATTAGCTCCATTCCAGCTTATAGTCATAGATTTTTCCATGTTCACGATTCATCTACTTGCTAAGACACAAAGAAATCTCAAACAAAATGCAAAAGCAACCTTCTTTAGATGCTGGTAGCTATAGACACTTCCACAAGGATTGCCAGGATTGATGATCACCATGGCAACAGTACTCTCGTCTGCAAGATCCTCAACACCCTTGAGATCAACCTCCCAACCCTTATCTGGAAGAAGATCGAAATACCGCGTCTCAAGATGGCTGTGTTTAGCAAATGCATCATAGGCTGGGAATCCAGGTCTTGGAAGCAATATATTGGCCCCAGGGCAAGCGAGAACTGTTAATATGGCTTCAATTGCTTGTTTGCACCCAAGTGTCAGATTAACATCATCTGGTGATAATTTGTACGGGAGATCACAAGAGAGATAATCAGCAATAGCCCTGTAGAATTTGGTGTCCCCGATTAGTCTAGCTCACTCAAACATGTCGTCTGGAAATAAATTGCTATTCGACCTACAGAAAGCACCTAGATCAACACATTCATAGCGGCCTTTCCATAAAATTCAATCTTTATCCAAACAATTAACAATGACTACTTCCTATAGTCACTAATAAAGCTTGGTTTCATCATTTACTCTCTGTTTTCAATACACTGTCTTTGCTAGCAATATGATGATTCCAGTTGATTGACGAGACAATTGATATTGATCGGCAATAACAGCTACTCTGCTGTTAAGATACAACCACGAACAAACCAAAATGGTTCGTACAATCGAAGCAAAACAACTGCCAGAACTAGGCATTTTGCATTTGACCCCTTGCAGTCGTTGCGAAGGAAACAGAACACGCAATAAGGTCCAAAAACTTCAATTGAGTCACCTTCCAAACTAGCCACTCATCAGCCTCTCAATCATTGACTATTTAACTGTACGATTTCTTAAATCTTGTATGACCACATGAACGTAAATCCTGGGAATTAGTAAGTAGAAGACTCCGTCAGTACCTTAAACGCATCAACAATCGACTCATAGGTACTAGGAAGATCGAGGATGCGAAATAACATGCTTAGGGAGTACGGCTGCACGGCTAAACAAACGGTCCAGACCACAAGAAGCACGAGTCGATCCATGCTATCACCAAGCTTATACAGAGCATTTCATCTGCTCGTGTCAAGATTTCACAAGACAGATAACTAATCTAAAGCTTAAGCTCTAAAAATAAATAGTTTGAAAAATATTTTTTTAAATGATTATTTATGTCGATTAAAATAATAAATTAATAAAAAATATTTTCATTCCCAGCAATATAATATAATCCTGAAAAATCAGAAGACAATGAAAATATCTTTTGGCCTTTCATTCTTAGAATGCTATATTTTTAAGTACACAATTCTCAAATCTCATTTTTCCCTATTCACCTTTTGATTCAAGCCAAAAAGGGTCGCGAATATAAACGAGAAATCTAATCCTGATAATCTCAAGCGACACCGCCTTCTTACCTCCTGGCGGGAAGAATACCGACGGTCGGGCCGTAGCAGTTGAACTTGCCGGAGCGGAGAGCCTCGACGACGGCGTCCTCGGCGGCGGGGGCCGTGCGGAAGCAAGGGAAGGAGGAAGGGTCGCCGTGGCCGAGCGGGACCACGGTGCGGCCGTCGTCGGCGTTGAGATTCGCCATCAGCTCGTAGAGGACGCCGCGGACGGTGATGACCGTCGCGGCTGAGAGCCCCCCGTTGCCCCGGAACTTCCAGGCCGGCGCCCCGTTCTCCATGCTCGCCCGTCGAGTTCGGGAGGTCGATGATGGTGGCGGCGGTGGAGGAGACGAAGAAGGACAAGAGCGTCCTTTCGTTTTTCTCGTGCGTCTGTGGTAGTGCAATGCTCTCGCGCTTGCATTATATAAACTGATCCTGCGTGCTTCGGACACCGGCGTAGGAGTTGTCGTTTTGTGAGGGCTGCACGCGGGGCGACCAACGTAGGGGGAAGAGACCAACTATGATACGGCAACAACGACACTTGTCAAAATGGATTATAAATATGCTTTTTTAATTTATATTTAATAAATTAAATAATTATATGAGTTAGTCAAACTCGATAAATAAGTTACAAATCAATTTTAAATAATAAAATTCATAGTAATGTGAGACTTAAATGGGTTCAGAATTAATTTAGCTTCATACTCTCTCGTCTTCGCCCAATCTCGCATATGTTCATTTGTATTTTCACCTCAGTTTATATATGAATCGTCCTAAATTGAATTAAAAGAAATTGGGCTAACTCGGGTATGGGTCATTGGATTCGTAATTAAATTGAGTTGGACCATTTTCAATTTAACCCACCCATTTAATGGATTTATCAATCACTATTATAGGATGCATTATGAATATGGTTTTACTTGACGTCATGTATCTATGAAGGCCAATTTTGATTGAAATGATGCACGGGTGTCTACTACTTTAAATGCAACTCGACTTTCAACAAATACTTAATCAAATAAGTTGCAGTCGTGTATAGTGTAATCTCATGTCTCGCAAAGTTGATCGACGCCCTCAATCGCTCATTCTCATATTTCATCTATTACTGTTCGACCTAAAGAAAGAAACGAGAGGAACAGGAGAATCCAAGCATTCCTTCGTTCGCTTGAATTCTTTTGTATTTTTGAATTTCCAAAAATGTACCAATAATGCATGTCGTCGTTCTACAATAATTGACACGGGCGGAGATAAGAGGAAAGCGCGAAGGACAGCACCATCTGCTGATAAAAGCTACGACATCGGTGTGCAAAGAAACATGGTGGATTTTCATTGCATTTAAATACGATTACCTGTTTAAATGGGCAATTATGATCCATTATATTACTTAATATATCAATTTCATGTAATGGAAAAAGGTTACAGAAAAACTTCAAGTTATGTTCACCTAATTCATTTATTCAAACATTTTATGTAACATAAGGAATCATAAATTATGTTTACGATTACACATTTACTTTAAACTTATATTTACATAACACATTTACACTCCGTCAAAATTATGTACAATGATTTTTTAATCAAAATAACATTGTTTTTGTTTCCATGTTAATATTATTTGCTTTCTAGAGCCTACGTAAGCATTTTTTTAACGGTGCTCATGATCAAGTAAATGTGTCGTATGAGTATAAGTTTGGAATTTTTAGTATTATGAAAAAATTTTAGGATAAATATGTCACAATTGGTATAACTTAGAGTTTTTATCATTCTCCTATCCTTAACTATTCACTTTTCACCATGCACCGATCATTAGCATCACATGCACAAAACACCAACGATTTACCTAGTCTCTCTCTATCCCCTAGGACCACATAATTCCTCCTAAGAGATGCAACCTAACCAAATCTAACTCAAAAATTGGACTGAATTGCCTTGAAAGTTGATCCAACTCCGAGTTCTCATTAGAACCGATCCGATTTCCTGTTCCAATTGAAGAGCCACTTGGAAACCAGATTAGATTTAAAAGCGACTTCATAAAGTCTAAAGACTTTCAATATGAAGTCACTGACCAGATTTTTTTTTTTTTTCTGTATCCACTCAAATCTCATTTAAATACTTAACAATTCATCTCTCACTCATGACTCGCCCTCCTCCTTGCTCGCTCGTGGCCTGCCCTCACTCATTCCTAACTTGTCTTCATTCGCTGGCTTTTGTTTATTTTTTACTTTGAACCATTTTGTTGCTTATATTATTTGTGTTAAACATGAAATCCAAAAAAGGAACAAAAGAAAAATAGGTTCTCAAGTAAATCCTAAAATCGGACCAGAAAAACATGGTAAGTTGTAGGGTTGATTCCAAAACAAACATGGTAGGTTGTAGATTGCAAAACTATGAACCGATTCTAATAAAATAGTTCCAAGTTTCAAATCTGGCTGGAATATTATTTAAATCAATCACGCCTAATTCCTCTATGTTAATAGACCGGCTCAAGTCATTCAAACTTCAATCAAAGACCCAACATTTCTTCTTCTTCTTCTTTATTGTTGTTGTTGTTGTTGTTGTATGTTCCATCTTTTTCAAATCTTGAATTTGATTGCCATATCTTGACTTAGATCCACATGAACGATGAGCATAGGTCCGTCACCAGCATGCTAAGCACTGTCCTAACATCAAACAGGTTTTTTCGGATCATCCCATGATTTTTATTAATTATGTTTGCGAGTTCTTCCTGTGAAACACGTGTTATTTATTTTTATGATCCCACATTTTAGACCCAAATTTTCTCTTAAAGTTGCGACTATTCGACGAACGCAATTTTCCACGCTTCGTACCCTTTCGTGACAACCGCCCGTCTTGATGGGAGACGATGTATAAATAGGAACGTACGTTCATTTCTGACGGTGAATGACAAGGTCTAACTCAAACTCTCTCATTCAGAATACACCATCAGTACGAGAGTGAATTGGGGTAATAGAGTGTCCCCAATTTTGTTTGATTTCAGGTTTTTCTGACGAACGCGAACAAAAACAATGGCCGGAGGTTTGTCTTTTATCGATCCTGGCTTCCGCATATGAATTATTTTGTCTTTCATTTGGTATCAGAGCATGTTTATTGCCTCTGCCTTGTTTTTTCGAATTTTTGGTGTATTTTTCGAGCATTTTAGAGATAAACAGTAACTTGGGATTTTGAGGCCAAGAGATTCCGGGCAAATTCCGGTGACCCACCCCTTGATTTCGGACCTGCACGGTCGCACCGCCATAAGGAACATTAGCCATGAGTTATTCCGGTATATCGGTGCTCGCTGGAGGCTAATCGGGCGACGGAAGTCGCGGTGGTTGAAGGAATTGTGTTTTGGGATATTTTCATCTGATTTTGCGGTTAATTTTTGCTCATTTTCGCCAAAACTTGGACCCATGTGATCGTGCCGGCTTGCTCTTCAAAACCCATTATTTATTTTTGTCTGAAATGGGTTGCCGGAGAAGAAACGGCCGGCGAAACCGAGGCGGAACGGCGAAAAACGGCGAAGAAAAAGGCTTCTGTTCGCGAGGAAGAAGGCGCGTGGAGCCCACGCGCGCGCTGCGGTTGCAGGTGCGTGGAATCCACACGCCACGCGCTCTCACGCGCGCTCAATTGCTGCACGCGTGGGATCCATGCACGCGGCAATTGCCAGGTGCGTGCATTGCACACGCCTGCGCGCTGAACGGCGCGTGTGCGGGGCACACGCCCGCGCGCTGAACCGCGCGCGTGCGGACCACGCGCTTGCCGTAGGAACGGGCGCATGCCAGGCACGCGCCTAACGTCTCCTCCGCGCGTCTCTTTTTACGATTTTGCCTAAAAATTTAAAATTTTTGCGATCATTGGCCAATTTATTTATTTACTGTTCTGCCCTTGATGTATTTATTTAGTATGTCATTTCATGCATTTTTATGAATATTTTATGCATGAAATTAAATGTCCAATGGTCCATATATTTAATTAATTAGGGAGTGGCCAAAGCATCTTTAATTAATTAAATTATATATTAAAAAGCCTCCGGATCATATTTAGAAATGGACATTGATTGTAATTAACTATATTAATATGATGAATTTTATCTCACAGGAATTTTCATTATATTAATATGATTAATTAGGATGAAATATCATATTATTTTTCTTAATTTACCCACGGGGATTAAGAAAATGCATATAATATGGTAGTTTCTTCATGAAGTAATTATAAATCTATTTAAATTAAAAACTTAGCCCACATGTAGTTTTTATGTTATGTGATTCATATTGTGACATGTTTACATTGGTAAAACATGATTTATTTATATTTGCCTCAAATTTTGTGACATAAGCATGATTATTTGATATGCAGTTTCGCAACCTGTAAATTTCTTTAAATTTAAGTTTGATGTTCCTATACTGAATGGTGAGAACTATAAAGTTTGGAAGGAGTTAGTTCTTCTTCAATTGGGGTGGATGGACATTGACTATGCTATAAGGAAAGACGAACCACCTGCTCCTACTGATTCGAGCACTCCAGCTGAAATAGCTCTTTATAACCAATGGGAGCGGTCCAACCGCGTTTGTGCCATGTTTATAAGAGTTAAGATATCTCCTAGTATTCGTGGTTCAGTTTCTCAGCATAGCAATGCTAAGGCTTTATTGGAGATCATAGATACGCAGTTTGAAAGTTCTGAGAAGGCGCATGCCATGACCCTGATTATGAAGTTTTCATCATTGAAGCTCACTAGTGTTAGAAATGTGCGTGGGCACATCATGCAAATGAGGAACATTGCAGCTCAGCTTAAGAACCTTGAGGTTGAGATATCTGAATCCTTCCTTGTGTATTATATTCTGAACACTCTCCCACAACAGTATGCACCTTTCAAGATCTCTTATAACACACATAAGAATAAATGGTCAATTAATTAACTCATGACCATGTGTGTACAAGAGGAAGAAAGACTGATTATGGAATTGGGAGAAAGTGCTCATTTGGCAACACAAGGAAAGAATAAGGGCTATGGCAAGCATAAGGGAAAAGGTAAAATACCTCCCCAAGCTAACATTAAGAAAGCATCCAAGTGTTTCTTCTGTAGACAGAAGGGGCATATAAGGAAAGATTGTGTCAAATTTAAGGCTTGACTCGAGAAGAAAGGTAATCCAATCTCTTGTGTTTGTTATGAATCTAATATGACTGATGTAAGTCACAACACTTGATGGATTGATTATGGATCTACAATCCATATTTTGAATTCCTTGCAGGGTTTTCAAAACCACAGGAAGCCAGTAGGAAGTGAACAAAGCATCTATTCAGGAAATAAGATGCGTTCGCATGTGGAAGCTATTGGGACATATAGACTAGTTCTCAATAGTGGTTTTGTTTTAGATTTGGAAAAAACCTTTTATGTTCCTAGTTTTTCTAGAAACTTAATTTCAGTTTCAAGACTTGTATCTTTGGGATACTCTTTTAACTTTTCAGATTCAAACTTCTATTTATCATTTAAATCTGAAATTGTCGGGAGTGGTACTTTGTCTGATGGTATTTTTCGAATTAATTTACAAGACAATGCCTATTATGATGCGATGCATGTTCATGATAAAGCTGGTATAAAACGATGTGTTGTGAAAGAACATTCCTCTATGTTATGGCACCGGAGATTGGGACAATCTCCATAGAAAGAATTAAGCGATTAGTAAATGATGGAGTACTCGGTACTTTAGATTTTACTGATTGTGATACTTGTGTGGACTGCATAAAGGGAAAGCAGACTAACAAAATAAAGAAAGGTGCCAAGAGGAGTACAGAAATATTAGAAATCATACATACAGATATATGTAGTCCGGATATGGACTCTTACAGTCAGAAATACTTCATCTCTTTCATAGATGATTACTCACGTTACATGTATCTCTATTTGATTCATAATAAGTATGAAGCATTAGATGTCTTTAAGGTATTTAAGGCGGAAGTAGAGAAATAATACAATAAGCAAATTAAGATCGTGAGATCAGATAGAGGTGGAGAATTCTGTGGTAGATACACTGAAGATGGACAAGCACCTGGTCCATTTACAAGATTTCTTCAAGAGCATGGGATAGTTGCCCAATATACTATGCCTGGTTCTCCGGACCAAAATGGTGTAGCGGAAAGAAGAAATCGGACTTTATTAGACATGGTGCGTAGTATGCTTAGCAGCTCCAAACTTCCTAAATTCTTATGGACTGAAGCACTTAAAACGGCAATGTACATATTAAACCGAGTTCCGACCAAAGCTGTCCCAAAAACATCTTTTGAGTTATTTAAGGGTTGGAAACCGAGTTTACATCATGTGCGCGTTTGGGGATGCCCGTCTGAAGTGAAAATTTATAATCCACAAGAAAAGAAGTTGGACCCAAGGATCATAAATGGGTATTTCATTGGATATGCTAAAAGGTCTAAGGGATACAGATTTTATTGTCCATCTCATACCACTAGGATTGTGGAATCAAGAAATGCTAAATTTCTTGAAAATGACTTGATCAATGGGAGCGATCGACCGAGGGATCTTGTTCCTAAGGAAGATCATTCAGACACTCAACCTTCCATCTCAAGTTTAAGGTTGGTTGTTGCTCATAATGCCCATTCAGTTCAGCCGGCTATTGAACAACTAATTGTTGAAGTTTCACAACCTGCTGATATTGATCCAGTAGATCCAGTTGTTCAGCGATTACCAGAAACTGTTGAACAACCAGTTGAGCAACATGCTCCTCAAGAGAATGTTGATCCAACATTGAGAAGATCTGTTAGAATAAGGAAATCGGCTATTCCTAGTGATTATATTGTGTATTTACAAGAGTCTGACTACAATATTGGAGCTGAGAATGATCCCAAAACGTTTTCACAAGCCATGAATAGTGATAAATCCAATTTGTGGTACAATGCCATGAAAGAAGAGATGAGTTCTATGGCATCTAACAAAGTCTGGGATTTGGTTGAGTTACCTAATGATGCGAAGGCCATTGGTTGTAAATGGGTCTTCAAAACTAAGAAAGATTCATTGGGTAATATTGAAAGATATAAAGCTAGACTTGTTGCCAAAGGATTCACTCAAAAGGAAGGAATCGATTACACTGAGACTTTTTCTCCTGTATCTAAGAAAGATTCTCTTCGTATTGTTTTGGTATTGGTTGCCCATTTTGATATGGAATTACATCAGATGGATGTAAAAACGGCGTTCCTCAATGGAGAACTAGATGAGGAGGTTTACATGAAACAACCTGAAGGATTTTTCTCTAGTAAATGTGAGTATTTGGTGTGCAAGCTTAAGAAATCTATATATGGCTTGAAACAAGCATCCCGCCAATGGTACTTAAGGTTTCATGATGTCATCTCTTCATTTGGTTTTATAGAGAATGTCATGGATCAATATATATACCGGAAGGTCGGTGGGAGCAAAATTTGTTTCATTGTCTTTGTATGTAGATGATATACTACTTGCAACCAATGATAAAGGGTTGCTACATGAGGTGAAACAATTTCTCTCTAAGAGTTTTGACATGAAGGATATGGGTGAGGCATCTTATGTCATTGGCATTAAAATCCATAGAGATAGACCTCGAGGAATTTTAAGACTATCTCAAGAAACCTATATCAATAAGGTCCTAGAGAGATTTCGGATGAAAGAGTGTTCACTAAGTATAGCACCCATTGTGAAGGGTGACAGGTTCAATTTGAACCAATGCCCGAAAAATGAACTAGAAAGGGAACAAATGTACAACATTTCATATGCTTCTGCTGTTAGAAACTTGATGTATGCTCAGGTTTGTACTCGACCTGACATCGCTTTTGCTGTGGGAATGTTGGGAAGATATCAGAGTAATCCAGATTTAGACCATTGGAGAGCTGCAAAGAAAGTGTTGAGATACCTTCAAGGTACCAAAGACTATATGCTTATGTGTAGACGGACTAACAACCTGGAAGTGGTCAGTTATTCAGATGCGGACTTCGCGGGTTGCGTTGATTCACGAAAATCAACATCTGGATACATTTTCATGTTAGCTGGCAAGACCGTGTCATGGAGAAGTGCCAAGCAGACTTTGACTGCTACTTCCACTATGGAGACTGAGTTCGTTTCTTGTTTTGAGGCTACCTCGCATGGTGTATGGTTGAAGAGTTTCATTGCTGGGCTTAGAATTATTGATTCTATTTCTAGGCCATTAAGAATATATTGTGACAATTCAGTTGCAGTTTTTATGGCTAAAAATGCCAAAAGTGGCAGTCGAAGTAAGCATATCGACATTAAGTATTTAGCCATAAAGGAACGTGTCAAGGAGAATAAAGTGGTTATTGAACACGTTAACACTGAATTGATGATAGCCGATCATTTAACTAAAGGCATGCCACCAATGAAGTATAAGGATCATGTAACTAGTATGGGAATAGGTCCCATCATGTGATTTGTCGACATATGAACGATTTTTGTTGTATGAAACTCTTATTCAGTTGTAATGTTGATTCTCAATTTTTGTGTACACATTTTATTGTTTATGAGAATAACATTTATCCTTGGTTCTGGAATAAACATGAGGTTTATTCATTAAGATATGTTGTCACATATAGGCTGACGTTAAAGAAATAAAGTGCATTGTGATACATGGAATATATTACTTACTCTTAGAGGACATGTCGCAATGATCCATGTGTTTTGTTTCTTTTCTTTAAGCATAAAGTTTTCGTGGAATTGGTTGAATGATCCGTATGATGAAAATGATGGGATCAAGTGGGAAAATGTTATTTATTTTTGTGATCCCACATTTTAGACCCAAATTTTCTCTTAAAGTTGCGACTATTCGACGAACACAATTTTCCACGCTTCATACTATTTCGTGACAACCACCCGTCTTGATGGGAGACGATGTATAAATAGGAACGTACGTTCATTTCTAACGGTGAATGACAAGGTCTAACTCAAACTCTCTCATTCAGAATACACCATCAGTACGAGAGTAAATTGGGGTAGTAGAGTGTCCCCAATTTTGTTTGATTTCAGGTTTTTCTGACGAACGCAAACAAGAACAATGGCTGGAGGTTTGTCTTTTATCGATCCTGGCTTCCGCATATGAATTATTTTGTCTTTCAACACGGAGTCAAGGAAACGAGAATAAAATAAGATGGCGTGTTCCAATCTGCTTGCTAAGGAGAGTGGAGAGAGTTGTCTTCCTAATATGAGCGCATTATGGTGGTCGACTTCAATACACCGGAATACCTTTCCGTACCTTTTATTTTACTTTATTTTATTTTCATATTTGAATTCCGCTTGAGTGGGTAATAATATTATTGCTAATATTATCCAACATTACAAAATGACGACCTGTGGTCTTGAAATCTAATGGTAGTATAAAGTCAAGATCAAGACAATGAGAGATTGAATTTAACATAGATATTTGTAGTATTTGACAAATAAGCCATATTGCTATAGCGTATTGATAAATTCTAAAATACGAATGCACTATTTTCATAATTGTTGAATCCTCATGGAAAAGACATACAATACACGTTTCTCTACAAGAAAAATGGAGATAAAGGGACTTTGGAATCCCTCAAATCATGAGCCAATGCTACTTTAGCGATACTAAACATATATATATATATATATTAACAAATTTGGAAATCGATTGGTTGAAAATTCAACTTTAAACAACATCAAACATGCTTAATAGCATCTCGAGATCACATAAAATGAAGAAGATTCAATAGATGACCATATGTCCATATAATCTTAATAAATTTCATTAGAGAGGCAAATTGAGACTCAAAATGATTATTTTTGACATAGATATCTTACTGTATAATTAGATATGCACATTTCAAGACGAGTTCATGTGATGTGACTTGTGAGCAGGTGATTCAACAAAGTAGGTGAGAATAATTAATCTGCTAATCATTAAAAAAAAGAAAAAGGAGGAAAGAGACTTTACATATTTTCACCTAAATCTCGACAACTTAGGGCAAGAATAGACAAGTAATACATTTTTTTTTTTTTGAACAAGCAAGTAATACATTGTTTAACCATTGGAAAATGACGAGGGTAGACTCCCATCCTCATATAGTCTGCTGCCTGCTTGCCTACTGCAGTAATCTTTGATTTGTCTCTGGCTCAACACATTGTTTAACCATTTGATTCTCTCGAATTCCCGAATATCTGAACAGGGTCGACGCTTGGGAAAGAGGAGAGAGAAAAGTCAATCTGGGAAATTAATTTAGGGGAAGAAACGTGACGTGGCATTAGGATGACGCTGCAGTCTCGGGCCCACCAGACGTCAGACTTTGTCGGTCTACGATCTTGGAGAGAAAGAAAGGGGCGGAAGCACGCGGGAGGAATCCACCAATTCGCACGACCGAGGAGGACCTTAATAATAATATCATCTTTTTTTCCTCCTTATTCTTTTAGACGAATACGACAGAGGCGGCTAGCCTCGTCGTCTTCATTAGATAGAGACAGATACCCCTCCAAATCTTGTCTTAGGAAAAATTACTAAAAAAATTCTTAAATCTATTATACTTATATTTTTATTGTGATAATTCAGTCATATACTTTCTTTTTTCTTTTTCTTTTTTTCATATTTTGTCACTTAAGTTAATTCGAATAATTTAATCTGAAAATCATTGACGTGAATGTTGGCATCCCGACGTTATACGATTAATGTCGACGTAGATATTCTCATTTATATTTTTTTAATAATTATTTTGATTTTCTTCTTTTCTTTTCTAATAGGGTCAGCTAGCGACCTTTGTTGACACTCAATTCAAAAAAAAAAGTAAAGAAAATACAAAATACAAAATTACTAAAAAATTGTAAAAGATTTTTAATAGGATGACCAGCGTCCCCATTGGTCTAAATTAGTAAAATGTGAAAATATTTATAATTAAATTGGCTTTATGTTTGAATTGACATAAATGCAATAAGTTAAGTCAAAATTGGAATTTCAGAATGGACGAAGGGTGTGACCAAAAGCATCCCTAAAAGTTAAAAATGCAAAATCATTCCTAATGATCATCAGCGACGACACGTCGCGAGTCGCCCCATCTTCTCCTGAAGAGAAATGGCGATTGCTTTGCGAAGCCCATTGACGGGCCTTTAGGAACAACTACCGTGGTTGTACCTAGAGAAATGCATTTAGGATGGCTGCCTCTTGTCCCCAATAGCTACTTTTAGAATTTTGTCAACTTGACATCATGATCATACATTTGATGCAAATAAGAGAAAATTGAACAAATTTAAAGCCTATGGACACGTTTACTCCATTGAATGAATTTTAAGGAAGATACATTTCCATTTCTTTGGAAATGACTTCACCTTCTCAGTCTTTTCTAATTGCCTAATATAAACATTTTAGGTGGTTGAAGCACTTGTTTGCTAAGATAATTGGGCAGCGACTGGTTACGTGTTGGACCTGCGAGTGACTAAGAGACGAAGACAAAGTCAAATTGTTCTTTTCCATTTGGGAAGGGACAGCGCTCCAACGTAGAGCGCAAGCCTATGGACACGTTTACTCCATGATGTGATCGTATTAGGATAAGCTGAATGAATTTTAAGGAAGATACATTCCATTTCTTTGGAAATGACTTCACCTTCTCAGTCTTTTCTAATTGCCTAATATAAACATTTTAGGTGGTTGAAGCACTTGTTTGCTAAGATAATTGGGCAGCGACTGGTTACGTGTTGGACCTGCGAGTGACTAAGAGACGAAGACAAAGTCAAATTGTTCTTTTCCATTTGGGAAGGGACAGCGCTCCAACGTAGAGCACAAGCCAATTCATTCTTGAGAGTTACTCCTTAACCGTGCGATTTCAGGACATCTTTTTAAGTATTCATCTAAATGAAATGCTGATGTCAAGTATCATTTCGATCCATTGGCAATAGAAAAGAGTGATAGCTAGCTTCTTTCTAGAGGTTCAAAACTATATAAGTCTTCCTTCCAAGTAAGGAGCTTACACTATATCTCTCAATCCCCCCAAAAAGAGGATCTTTCTTGGCAACCTTACCTACAATTGGTAATTTTGTAGTCAAATCATTCTTTTTATTTGAAGCCCTAATCCTTTGGCTGTATCGGTAAATGGCCGCCTACGAAGGAGAGAAGGAGAAGTAGGAGGAGTCGGTCTTCTTTGAAAATCGAGGAAGAAATTGAACAATTTTGCCTTCTAGGAGACATCTTCTATAGAGGGAAAGCCTGTTATGAGTAGAGCTATTAAATAGGTGGGTCAAGTCAAAAATAGTCAAACCCATGTTGACCCATTTAACCTATTTTGATCCATTTTCATATAATGTATATTAAAAGACATAGACCCAACTTGATCCATACCTGACACATATCCCACCCGGCCTATGTTACCGAAACATATTAATATTAACTCAATTTAGGAAAAATCCACTCCCACCCATTTAATCCACTTAAAGCTTTCTTGAATAAAAACTTCACATCAAATTTGAAAAGTAAATTAAACAATAAAAAATTAGTAAATAAAATAAAAAATGTGAAAGACCTTTAAATTAAAATACTTTTGAAGAACCCTTGATAAGAAAAGTTTGATCAGCTAATGATTGACATGAAAACAATATTTACTTATAACGAATATTCTCCGATGTGAGAATGCGTAGCTTCTTAATGGTGATTTACCAAATTAAAAATTACACTATGATATTTACAATTTCCATTACAATATTGATTAAATTTCGATCTAGACAACATTGAGCTTCCTCTAAAGGTACTTCTCTAGTATGTATATGGATATCTATCTACCAAAATTATTTTATAAAAACAAAAATCGAATTTTTTATTATTTTTTAATAATTTGATTTTAAAAAATGAATTTTTTATTATTTTTCTTCTCTTCTTTTTTTTTTTTTTATTATTATTTTATTTTCTTCTTTTCTCTCTTCTTCTTCCTCCTTCTTCCCCTTGTTCCTCGGCCAACAGCGATCGGCTCGAGCTCACCAGCTCAAACTCCGTCGCAACCAGTGAGCTTACGGCTCAGCCAATCCAAGCGAGCCCAAGCTCCATCATGGCTTGCCAGATCTAGGCGAGCCCAAGCTCAACCAAGGCTGACAAGCTTGAGGCTCACCAAATCTAGGTGAGCTTCGACTCTGTCGAGGTTGGAGAGCTTGTTGCTCGCTCGATCTTAGCGACAACAGTGAGGCAAAGCTTGCCTATGACCGTCTCTAGCCTCCCCATCACCATCTCCACCACTATGCACCCGAACACTTAGACATCTGAGGGTGAGCTCGAGAAACTAGGAAGGGTCGAGGTCGACCATGCCGCCGAAGGATATGTAGACCATGCAGCAGGGTGGATGGCGATGGAGCTAGGTGGAGACGATGGAGGTGGTGGTCGGGGTGAAGGTGTTGATGCTATAAGCAGTATTGTTGAGGAGGAGTTCATCTGGGTAGGGGAGAAGAAGGAGAGAGAGGGTTGACATCAATAACCCATATCTGACCTAAATAAGACCCATTTTGTTTGGGTTTTTTCTTTTATAAACTCATCTCTGGCCATATCTTAATTATAAGATGAGTCGCATATGACCCACTTTCATAAATGTGGGTTAAAATATGGCTCTCTAACCTATTTTCACAAGTTGTGAGTAAGTGGAAAAGAGGGCCTTGCAAGAGCATTTCCATAGCTATCTGAACATAGACTTTTCTCGATACCGCGCATGCTCGGCAAAAAGAGCCAACAAATGTTTTGCATTAGTCTTTCTTCATTCCCCTAAAACAAACTCATTGTCACAGGTATTCACCACTGACTTCTCAAGAGCAATGGCACTAGCGATAAGGTAAGTCACTAGTTCGAGATGAGAAGGTTGACCTTAATAATTGTAAAATTCAACTTTTTTTAGGTATCGATGGAGAGGGAGAGGTCTAACAACTTTTCAGCTCTCTTCTCTGCCTGCGTGGTGTCCACCATGCGTCTATCAACTATGGCAAAAGAAGAATGTCATATATTATTAATCACCACAAGCTATCAATGCACTAGAGAACGTCAATGGAAGAAAGAACTTGCAAAAGAAAGTATGTCTCTGGATTATCACATCAAGCCTATACCAATCACATGATGACTCACTAACTCACCCATATGCAGAGACTAGAATAGGATTCTACGGTGACTTGGTTTAACAAATTCAATCATAATGCATCTTCTTCCTCTTTTGAGTCTTTCCCTTTGGTTTTGAGGATTGGATCCAACGTAGTAAGACTAGCTAGTAATTGCCTTCCAATATATAGACCGAAGAAGTTTGTTTGGTATGCTGCCCTGTGCTACTTTTTACCTCCACCTAGTTGGATTTCCATGGGAAAAGAGTTAAAAAAAAGTCCTAAACATTGTTACATTTGTGCTAATTTAGTCATAAACTTTTTTTGTGCCAATTTAGTCATAAACATTTTTTTTGTGCCAATTTAATCCTAAACATTTTTACTTGATGCCAATTCAAGCATTTCTGGCTAATTGTGGCCGAATTTTGCTGACTGAGCGTTGATAAGCTGATGTGGCACAATCAATGCCGATGTTGACAATTTTAAATAATATTTTAATATTTTTTAATTTTATTCTTTTTTCTTTCTTTCTTTTTCTTTATCCTTTCCTTTCCTTTTTTTTTTTCCTTTTTCCTTCTTCTCCTCCTTCCTCCAGTTGGTTGTGGACCTTGGTGACAGTCAGCGAGGCTAGACTCACGCCAGATTCGACGAGGGCGAGCCTCACTAGCTCGACACAAGGCCAACTCAAGGTCACTTGTGCCCCAAGGGTAGTCTCACGCCAAGCTAGGGAGGCTTGCCCTTGCTGGCTGTTGCCTTTGGCTAATCGCCGAGGTCCAACCACTTGCTAAAGGAAAGAGGAGGAGAAGGAAAAAAATATAAAAAATAAAAAATATTAAAATATTACTAAAATTTGTCCATGTCAAGCGATTGACGCTTAGTTAGCAAAATCTAACCCAAATTAGCCGGAAAAGACTGAATTAAAACTAAGTAAAAGGTTTAAGGCTAAATTGACATCCAAGAAAAGTTTAGAACTAAATTGACACAAATACAAAATGTTTAAGACTTTTTCAACACTTCTCGCGATTTCTTAGCATGTTCTAATTTTTAAAGTTGCAAATATAAAAAATTATAGAGCCTTCATATCAACATTCAACCCATCTATTCAATCCGGCTTGGACATCAGTGATTTTCCAAACATTGCTTGATTTTTATTATGATTTTTATTTTATCCGACCTTATCATGTCTAATAGGAATGTCCAGGCAAAAACCAGCCTTCATACACAATAATAGAATTCACTTGACTTGTTCGGGGATTAAGTTTGATTGGAAGGTACCTTTGGACAACAAGGCTAATTTACTTCGTGTAGAATTTTCTAGGAATGACGTGCAGCAACATGCACGCAGGCGAGAATACATGTCAACAAATTTCGAGGGAGTTTGTATGTTTTCGTTCGAGTAGAGATATCCTCATGAGCTCCCTAGGAGTTTCCCTCGATGTAATTAGCTCCGCCAATAGAAATTATCGGCGAATCGCGGCGATGAAATCGGAACGTTCATATCTGATGCCATCACATCTTTATTTCTAAAGAGAAAATTAAAGTACAAGCACAAGACAACATGAGACCGACGACAGGGAGTTGTTGATCACCTAATGACTGCTGCTTGACAGTTTGCCGAGCAGCAAAATAGGAAGCCCTTCATTGAAGTTTTTTATTCAAGCCAAAGCCAACGCATCGGAGCTTTCGGATCGAATCAACAGTCAGGTTGATTTCCACTTCCTCCATCCCCTGCTTCCGGGCACGAGCAGCAAAATAAGAAGCCCTTAATCGAAGTTTTTTATTCAAGCCAAAGCTAATGCTACGGAGGTTTCGGATTGAATCGACAGTCAGGTTGGTTGCCTCCTCCTCCATCCCCTGCTTCCGGGCAAATGCCCAGATAATTAGCTTTCTTATGGATTTACTAGTCTTGTTTCACACATTGCAAAGGTCTTCGACGTGGCCACAGAGGCATCTCCAGATCCAACGAGCAGTTGATGATCTCAGCCCTTTGTGGAGCCAGCATGGACCGGCTAATTTATCTTTTGGCATGCCTTCCATAGAAGGCCTTAATCCTCTCCAGGCCATCTTCGAGAGAAGATATATCGATGGCGAAAGTGATGCGAAGCCAGTTCTTCATTCCAACAGCTATCCCTGCAAAGACGAATGTCATTGATTATTATCTGGTGGATACGGACATTGCACAAGTAAGAAGCAAGTGGTGAAAATGGGATGGGTTTGCTCGGGAATTATCTGAGCATTAGCTCGCAAGAATTCCACGAGTAAATTCAAATAAAATTACTAGGATCCCTTCTATTTCTCCAAAATTTTAGGGTCCTTTGAAAACTGCGAAGTAAGTTGGTCATCAGGACTCTCACTCTGAAGCCCCTTGTAGCATTCTTAACCAATGTGCATTTCAAGAAACAAATGTCAGGGGACGCGTTTGAAAAATTCAAAAAGCTGAAATAAGTTAGAAAAATGAAACAGATGCATAAAAAGTAACATCAATATATATTCCTTTCACCAGCAATTGGAAAGGCTGAGTTTACCAGGCAGAACAAAACAGATTCTTCTTTAGCCAGTTTTAAGCAGAACTCCTGATCATCCTTTATGCCCTCCAACAATGATAAATTCAACTTGACCTGTCACAATGGCATCTTTCACTTATCAAGAAAAAATATAAATTGCATAACAGTGTACGCTATAGCGATGAAAAAATAAAAATACATGCATACATAATGTACGTATGTGTATAGTATGCCCATACCATTACAAACATGCCTCCTTCTGGCTTTTTTGGGCACGTGACGCAAGGTATCTCTTGAATCTTCTCATAACATATATCTGCAGCCTCTCTTAGTATGCAAATGATTTTTGAAAAAAAATCATCATTTGTTTTCTCAAGAATGTGAGGGACCGCCGCCTGTTAGAATCACAACGAAGAGCAGAAAATAATTAGCTGTTATTTGATAAGGATGCTAGTTGTCCACAAATAAAAGGTAGCAAGCACTCTTGCAAGGATTCAATGAAGAACAATACTTTATCAAGTGAAAGTGAGTTCAGATAAATCCAGCCCAATGACTGAGACAGAATATCGATCACTTCTAAAAGCAATATGCACAGCTTCTGCATTACAGTCTAAAATCACTGAGAAAAATAACATAAACCAGGTGACTGTAGAGAGGAAACAAGTAAATCATTGGGGTTCTGCTTGGGGTGCGACTCTACATTGCTATGCAGTATCCATTGTTTTAATTATCCATCTTCATGAGAAAAAGCTCTCATTAACTTGTCATTTCCTGAATGAATAGCCAAGAATATCCACAACTTGCTCTGGTAGTGATACAAAAATAGTGCAGACAAGCCTACCAAATAAATCATTTTGAAAAACACCACGTCTTCAAATCTGAAAGTCACTGGTTAATTATCTGGAGTAGTTACGTACCTGGATAAATGTAGGAGGATCAGAGGATATATCCAGAAATCCTTTAAGGGACTTAAGAACCTGTAAAGAGAAAAGGAACAATCTAAGTATCTTGTGACCAACCCTAGTAGTCACATAATTTGGCCCAAATAGATATACAATCAAGCAAGCGATCATGTTCATGCGTGCACAGAGAGAGAGAGAGAGAGAGAGAGAGAGAGAGACCCCAGTGTCTTTCAGAAAACCATTGGGATCATTTGTCACAAGCCAACCAAGCCGCCAACCTGGAACAATCCACCTCTTTGATATCGATCCCAACGTCAAGACAGGTGCAATGGATCCAAAAACACCCATGGGAACAAATGGGGTATCCCCAAAAGCTAGATGACCATAGACTTCATCCGCAATTACCATAATCCCAAGCTTCCTTGCTGTTTCGGCAACCTTTTTTCAAAAATGAAAGAAAGAAAATGATGAACAACAGCTGAAGCAACACAAATGTGGATACCAAAGATTATAAAAGTGACTGGCGACAAATCTAAATCTATCGAGCTTCCACTGCCTTGAGATAAATGAGCATCTCAAGAGGCAAGGTAGCTCTCTAGATTAAGCTCCAGCGGAATCTATTAGCTCCATTCCAGCTTATAATCATAGATTTTTCCATGTTCACAATTCATCTACTTGCTAAGATATGAAGAAATCTCAAACAAAATGCAAAAGCAACCTTCTTTAGATGCTGGTAGCTATAGACACTTCCACAAGGATTGCCAGGATTGATGATAACCATGGCGACAGTACTCTCGTCTGCAAGATCCTCAACACCCTTGAGATCAACCTCCCAACCCTTATCTGGAAGAAGATCGAAATACCGTGTCTCAAGATGGCTGTGTTTAGCAAATGCATCATAGGCTGGGAATCCAGGTCTTGGAAGCAATATATTGGCCCCAGGGCAAGCGAGAACTGTTAATATGGCTTCAATTGCTTGTTTGCACCCGAGTGTCAGATTAACATCATCTGGTGATAATTTGTACGGGAGATCACAAGAGAGAGAATCAGCAATAGCCCTGTAGAATTTGGTGCCACCGATTAGTCTAGCTCACTTGAACATGTCGTCTGGAAATAAATTGCTATTCAACCTACAGAAAGCACCTAGATCAACACATTCATAGCGGCCTTTCCATAAAATTCAATCATTATCCAAACAATAAACAATGACTACTTCCTAAAGTCACTAATAAAGCTTGGTTTCATCATTTACTCTCTGTTTTCAACACACTGTTTTTGCTAGCAATATGATGATTCCAGTTGATTGATGAGACAGTTGATATTGACCGGCAATAAAAGCTACTATGCTGTTAAGATACAACCATGAACAAACCAAAATGGTTCGTACCATCGAAGCAAAACAACTGCCAGAACTAGGCATTTTGCATTCGACCCCTTGCAGTTGTTGCGAAGGAAACAGAACACGCAATAAGGTCCAAAAACCTCAATTGAGTCACCTTCCAAACTAGCCCCTCATCAGCCCCTAAATAATTGATTATTTAACTATATGATTTCTTAAATCTTGTATGACCACATGAACATAAATCCTGGCAATTTGTAAGTACGTGACTCCGTCAGTACCTTAAACGCATCAACAACCGACTCATAGATACTAGGAAGATCGAGGATGCCAAATAACATGCTTAGGGAATATGGCTGCGGAGCTAAACAAACGGTCCAGACCATAAGAAGCACGAGTCGATCCATGCTATCACCAAGCGTATACAGAGCATATCATCTGCTCGTCTCAAGAGTTCACAAGATAACTAATCTCAAGCTTAAGCTCCAAAAATAAATGACTTGAAAAATATTTTTTTAAAAATAAGTACTTATATCATTTAAAATAGCGAGTTAATATAAAATATTTTGATTCATAGCAGCTATATAACATTTTCCTGAAAAATGAAAATATCTTTCAGTCATTCATTTTTAGAATGCTATCTTTTTTAAGAATACGACTTCCAAATAATTCATTTTTCACGGGAGAAAAGAAGCTGTCAGGCCCTCCTCATTTTTCCCTATTCTTCTTTTGATTCAAGCCAAAAAAGGTCGCGAACATAAACGAGAAATCTAATCCTGATAATCCCAAGCGACACCGCTTTATTACCTCCTGGCGGGAAGAATACCGACGGTCGGGCCGTAGCAGTTGAACTTGCCGGAGCGGAGAGCGTCGACGACGGCGTCCTCGGCGACGGGGGTCGTGCGGAAGCAAGGGAAGGAGGAAGGGTCGCCGTGGCCGAGCGGGACCACGGTTCGGCCGTCGTCGGCGTTGAGGTTCGCCTTCAGCTCGTTGAGGACGCCGCGGACGGTGATGACCGTCGCGGCTGAGAGCCCCTCGTTGCCCCGGAACTTCCAGGCGGGCGCCCCGTTCTCCATGCTCGCCTCTTTCCCCTTGCCCCCCTTGCCCCCGTCGAGTTCGGGAGGTCGATGATGGCGGCGGCGGTGGAGGAGACGAAGAAGGACAAGAGCGTCCTTTCGTTTTTCTCGTGGGTCAGTTGTATTGCAATGCTCTTGCGCTTGCATTATATTAAATTTCGGACGCCGGCGGAGTTGTTGTCGTTTTGTGAGGGCTGCTCGACGGCGGAGTTGTCGTCATTATACTAAGGGGGAAGAGACCACGCCACTATGATCCGGCAATATCAACGCTTGTCTAAATGAGTCATAAATATATTTTTTAACTTATATTTAATAAATTGAGTAATTATATAAATTAAATATATTCGATATATAAATCATAAATGAATTTAAAATGATAAAATTCAAAATAACTAAAAGACTAAATAGGTTCAGAATTTATTTAGATTCAAACACTCTTATCTTTGCTCAATCTCGCATTCGTTCACTTCATAGTTTCACCTCAATTTAAATTTGAATTATCCTAAATTGAGTTAAAAATAATTGGGCCGACTCAAGTACAAGTCATCGGATTCATAATCAAATTGAGTTAGACTATTTTCGATTTGATACACCCATTTAATGAATTTATCAATCACTATTATAGAATGTGTTATGAATATAGCCTTACTTGAGGTCATGTATCTATGAAGGCCAATTTTGATTGAAATGATGCGCATGCATCTATTACTTTAAATGCAAATCGACTTTAAGCAACTATTTAATCGAATCAGTTGCAATCATGTATAGTGTAATCTCATGTCTCGCGAAGTTGATCGACGCCCTTAATCGCTCATTCTCATATTTCATCTATTACCGTTCGACCTTAGAAAAGAAACGAGAGGAACAGAAGAATCCAAGCATTCGACCTGAAAAAGGAAACGAGAGGAACAGAAGAATCCAAGCATTCCTTCGTTCGCTTGAATTCTTTTGTTTTTTTTTTTTTTAATTTCTAAAAATGTACCAATAATGCATGTGGTCATTCTACAATAATTGACACAGGCGGAGACAAAAGGAAAGAGGGAAGGACAGCACTATCTGCTCATCAAAGCTACGACATCGGTGTAGGAAGAAATATGGCGGATTTTCGTTGCATTAAAATACGATTACTTGTTTAAATGGGCAATTATGATCCGTTATAATATATCAATTTCATGTATCATTACTTAACAGGGAAAGGTTACAAAAAAACTTTAAATTATGTCCACCTAATACATTCATTCTGAAGTTTTTTGTAATGCAAAAAATCCTAAACTATGCTCATTATTATATATTTACCTTAAACTTATACCTAGGTGACAAATTTGCACTCTATCAAAATTCTGTCCGATGATTCTTTTAATCAAAATAATTTTGTTTTTGTTTCCATGTTAACATTATTTGCTTTAGCAATTTTTTAACGGTGCTCATGGTTGAATAAATGTGTCATACAAGTATAATTTTGAAATTTTTTGGTATCATAAAAGAAAGTTTATGATAAATACATTACAATTGGTATAATTTAGAGTTTCTATCATTCTCCTATAATTTACAATTCACTTTTCACCATGCACTGATCATTAGCAACGCGTGCATAAAACACCAACAATTTACCTAGCCTCTCTCTATCCCCTAGGACCCCATGATTCCTCCTAGGAGATGCAACCTGACCAAATCTAACTCAAAAATTGGACCAAATCGCCCTGCAAGTCAATCTAACTCCGAGTTCTCATTAGAATCAATCCAATTCCCTATTCTGATTGAAGAGCCATTTGGGAACCAGAGCAGATTTAGAAGTGACTTCACAAAGTCTAAAGACCTTAGTTTTTCTCTTGGCACCTTCCTCTCTATTTTATTTTTCTTTATCCACTCAAATCTCATTTAAAACACTTAACGATTCCCTCTCTCGCTCATGACTCAGCCTCCTCCTTGCTCGCTCATGGCTTGCCATTCCTAACTCGTCGTCATTCACTAGTTCTCGTTTATCTTTTACTTTGAACCGTTTTGTTACTTATATTATTTGTGTTAAAAATGAAATTAAAAAAAAAAAAGAGCAAAAGAAAAACAGGTTCTCAAGTAAACCCTAAAATTGGATCAAAAAAAGGGTTGGTTTCGAAACAAACATGGTAAGTTGTTGATTCCAAAAACTGTGAACCGGTTCTAACAAAATAGTTCCAGGTTTCAAATTTGGCTAGAAAATTATTTAATCTATCACCCCTAATTTCTCTATGTTTATAAATTGACTCAAGTCATTCAAACTTTAATCAAAGACCCAACATTTCTTCTTATTCTTCTTCTTTTTATTTTTTTATTATTGTACATTCCATCTTTTTCGAATCTTGAAATTGATTGCCATATCTTGACTTAGATCCACATGAAGGATGAGCATCAATGTCCGTCATCGGCATGCTAAGTATTGTCCTAACATCAAACAGGACTTTTCGGATCATCCCATGATTTTTATTGATTATGTTTGCGATTGCTTCCTAATGAAACACGGAGTCAAGAAAACGAGAATAAAATAAGATGGCGTGTTCCAATCTGCCTGCTAAGGAGCGTGAAGAGAGTTGTCTTCCTAGTATGAGTGCATTATAGTGGTCGACTTCAATACACCGGAATACTTTTCTGTGCCTTTTATTTTGCTTTATTTTATTTTCATATTTGAATTCCGCTTAAGTGGGTAATAATATTATTGCTAATATTATCCAACATTACAAAATGACGGACTGTGGTCTTGAAATCTAATGCTAATATAAAGTCAGGATCAAGACAATGGGAAATTGGATCCGACATAGATATTGAGAGTGTTCAACATATCAGCCATCTTGTCGCGGCGTATTGGAAGATTTTGAAATGCAAATGCACTACTTTCACAATTCTTTAATCCTCCTGGAGAAGACATATAATACACGTTTCTCTACAAAAAATGGAGACAAAGGGATTTTGGAATCCCTCAAATCATGAGCCAATGCAAGTATAGCGACACCAAATATAGATAGATATATATTTTAAATATGGAAATCGATTGGTTGAAAATTCAACGTTAAACAACATTAAACACGCTTGATAAGCATTTCGAGATCCCATAAAATGAAAAAGATTCGATAGGCGATCATGTGTCCATATAATCTCAATAAATTTCATTAGAGATGTAAATTGAGACTCAAACAACTATTTTTGACATGGATATTTTGTTGTGTAATCACATATGCACGTTTCAAGATGAGTTCATGTGACGTGAGTTGTGAGAAGATGATTCAACAAATTGAACGAGAATAATTAATTTGCTTACCATTAAAAACAAAAAACAAAAAGAGGAAAGAGACTTTACATATTTTCCCCCAAATCACGACAATTTAGGGCAAGGATAGACAAGTAAGACATTGCTTAACTATTGGAAAACGACGAGCGTAGATTCCCATCCTCATAGGGCGTGCATAATAAAATTTCTGGAACAGAAATCAATTTGAGTAAATAAATGCGTTTGATAACAATTCAAAATTTCTATTTATAAAATAAAAAATCATTTAATAACAAAATAAAATTTATATTTCTAGGAGCGGCAACGATCGATGTCCAGTGGCTAGAGTCCAACGTTCGTGCGGCGTTCGGTGTCCAGTGACCGATGCAGCGGCCAAAGTCCAAAGTTTGACGTTTGGTGTCTAGCGCCAAGTCCGATGACTAATGGTGGGTGGCCAAAGTCTAGAGTTTGACACCAAAGTCCGACAACCAGCAACCGGCATCCAACGTCCGGAGTTCGACATTTGACGTTCGACATCCAAAGTCTGGTGACAGAAGGCCGGCAGCGAGTGGCTAGTGGCTGGAGTCCGGTAGTAGGTGGCGGGTGGTCGACATCTGACGGTCGATGGCGAGCAGCGGATGGTCACCAGCAAACATCCGGTAGTTGGTGATGAGCCTCCGACATCCAATGATTAGCGATGAGCAGCCAACGATTCGTGGGCATCCAACATTCGGCAACCAGTGATTGGCGACGAGCGGTCGAAGTGCGGTGGCCGGAGGCCGGGGCCGATGGCAGGCAACGAGCATCCGGCATCCCACAAGCGGCAAGTGGGCAACGAGCGGTGACGAGAGTAAACGATGAAAAAAATTTTGATTTCTCATTTCTGTTTTAGAAATAGAAAAGTTAAAGATTTTAACTTCTAATTTCTACTCCAAATCTATTTTTGGAATAGAAATCCGTCCCAAAAATAGAAAAATGAAATTGCGTTACCAAACGAATTTTTATTCCAAAACTGTTCCGAGGAACAGAAAAATAAAGAAATAGAGAAATATAAATTTTGTCACGTGCGTCCATAGTCTACTGCCTGCTTGTCTACTACAGTAATCTTTGATTTGTCTCTGGCTCAACACATTGTTTAACCATTTGATTCTCTTGAATCCCCGAATATCTTAACGGGATCGAGGCTTGGGGAAGAGGAAAGAGAACAAACAATCTAGGCGAGTCAGTTAGGCCCTGTTTGTTAATGTTCTTTATTTCTGTTTATGAACAAAATTTATGCTTTTTTGTTCCAAAGAACAAAAAAAGAACAGAAACGCGTTTGTTTGCGTTTTTGTTCCCATGAACACATTTGGAACAGAAACAAGAAACAAGAAAAACTTGTTTCTTGTTTCTGGAACAATTTTTAAGAACAAATGTTCTCTCTCCTTTCTTTTTCCTTTTTCTTTGGCCAGTCACTGCCCTCGGGCATGGCCGGCGACCAGCCGTCGAGGGCCGGCGACGCCGTCGAGGGTTGGCGACCTCGCCAGAGCGTCACCGGCCCCCAACGAGGCCAAGCGTCACCCAACCACAGCGAGGCTCGGTCTCGCCGTGGCGGGAGAGGCCGCCGGCCCTCGTTGGCCGGTCGCCCACCATGGCCAAGGCGGCGATTGGCCAAAAGAAAAAAAAAAAATAAAAATATTAAAAAATATTAAAAAATTAAAAAAAAAAAAAAAAGAACACAAATTTACTAAACATGTTTCTATTTATTTTTTATTCCTAACAAGTTTACCAAACACGTTTTTCATTCAAAAATTGTTCCCGAAATGAAACATTTTTTCTATTTTCGTTCCCTCGAAACAATTTTTAAACAAAAATGTTACCAAACGCGCCCTTAAGCCCCTGTTTGTTAACGTTCTTTATTTCTGTTTATGAACAAAATTTCTATTTTTTTTGTTCCAATGAACAAAAAAAGAACATAAATACGTTTGTTTGCGTTTTTATTCCAAATCTATTTTTTTGTTCCCAAAAACACATTTGGAACAGAAACAAAAAAAACATGTTTCTTGTTTCTAGAACAATTCTTAAGAACAAATTTTCTCTCTCCTCTCTTTTTCTTCTCTTTTTCTTTTTTCTTCTTTTCTTTTTCTTTTTTCTTTGGCCGGTCGCCTGCCTCGGCCATGGCCGGCAACCGGCCGTCGAGGGCCGGCAACCTCGTTGGAGCATCACCATCCCTCGGCGAGGCCGAGCGTTGTCTGCCCCTGGTGAGGCTCGCCTCGCCTTGGCTGGGCAAGCTCGGGCTTGCTAGATCTGGGCGAGGCCAAGCCTCTCCGGCGCGAGGTAAGGCTGGGCGAGCTCGGTCAAGGCGAGGCCGCCTTGACCGAGGCCGCCGACCCTCGTTGGCCGGTCGCCGGCCATGGCCGAGGCCGCCGACCAGCCAAAAGAAGAAAAAAAGAAAAAGAAAAAGAAAAATAAAAATATTAAAAACTTAAAAGAAACAAAAAAAATAACACAAATTTACCAAATGTGTTTCTATTCATTTTTTATTTTCGGAACAAGTTTACCAAACGCGTTTTTTTTATTCAAAAATTGTTCCTTGTAATGTAAACACTTTTTTCTATTTCGTTCCAGAATAATTTTTAAACGAGAATGTTACCAAACGCGCTCTTAGGATATGGGAAATTAATTTAGGGCAAGAAACGTGGCATGGCATTAGAATGACGCTGCTGTCTCGCGCCCACGAGACGTCAGACTTTGTCGGTCTACGATTATGTACGACAAATGTACATATCAGCAATTTAGACATAAATAAACTAAATAGACTCAATTAATATTAATATAAAAGCATTCAGGACTAACTTAATATGATTGAATGATTTAAGATCAGATTGATGCTAACATGATTTGGTTTTGAAGCTTTTGGGCATGTGATTGATTAAATTAACAATTTTAATTAATTTTGTGTGTCCGTATGTGGAAAATATAAATTACTACTCCATTCTATTATACATGTACGTCAAAACTACAACAAAAGTAGCCTTCGGCCAAACTAAATAATGTTTTCATTTGGGTACATTTGATTTTGGACAATAAGGGTATGTTTGGCAAAATGTGTTTCTGTTCCCCGGAACACAAATTTTTGTTCTTTTGTTCCGGGGAACAAAAAAAAAAGAATAGAAACGCACTTTTATTCTCGGGAACAAAAGATCTATTTTTTTTGTTTCCGATAATGATTTGGAACAGAAACAAGAAGTAAAAAAAAATTGTTTATTCTTTCTAGGAAAAATTCCAAGAAACACTTTTTTTTTTCTTCTCATTTTTCTTTTTCTTTTTTCTTCTTCTTTCTTTCTTTTGGCCGGTCACCGACCTCGGCCATGGTCGGCGACCTCATCAGAGCGTCGCCGGCCCCCAATGAGGCACCTTGGCTGGGTGAGCCTTGCCGGTGGCTGGGCAAGCTCGACCTCGTCAGATCTTGGTGAGGCCAAGCCTCGCCGGTGGCCTCGGTGGTCAAGTGAGGTCACGGGCAAGGCTCAACCTCTAAGCGACGCAAGGTCGGCCTTGCCCTGGCTTGGCGAGGCCGAGGATCGGGCTCATTTGGACCACCATTGGGCGACGTCAACCCGGTAGTGGTCCGACGAGGCCGAGCCTTGCCGGTGACCGGCGAGCTCGGCTTGGCTAGGGGTCGACGACCAACCAAAAGGAAGAATGAAGAAAAAAAAAGAAAAATATAATAAAAATATTAAAAAATTAAAAGAAACAAAAATATTATACAAATTTATCAACTGTGTTTCTATTCTGGAGTATAAATTTTTGTAGTTACCAAATGTATTTTTATACTCAAAAATTGTTCTCTGGAACAAAAACAAAAAAACTACTTCTGTTCAAAAATTGTTCCCCGAAACAGAAATGTTACCAAATGCGCCCTTAAGAGAGCCAAGAACAATGGGGAAAATTTTTAGAGCACAATCATGGTTACTTCCATCTAAAATATAGGATCGAGAGCGTCTGATGTAAAAATCCGAGTTTTGAAGAAATTGATGTGCAATCATGTTGAAGTGGATTTTTTTTTTAACACCAACTGTATTAAAAATGAAATTCACAAGCAATCCTTAATACGGTGACACATAAATAGATTCTAATTATTTTAGTTTAGCTAGCGAGTGATTTTCATTCGATTAATGTAAATTTTGAATACATGGTAATTTAATTTGATGAACGCTTATAATGACTTGATTTTCACATTTGGACCAAGAAATGAATGACCTCTTGGGTCACAAGTCTGATAGAAGTGTTACATATTTTTCAAGAAATTACAAGTTTAATTCTCGTCGTGAGTAAATTTAAATTTTCAATTGAGTTGCATTGTACATACTTCCCCACAAGAAGACTTCTTGACTGCTAAAATTTTGGTGAGAATACAGTGACAGGCTCCCCGTCCTCAAATTTTCTGGTCACAGATGGTGCAAAAAAAACCGTAACTCAAACTGAACATTTGATGATAAATGTGGGCCTCTTACGGTAATGCCAAGGATCATCATCGCTGTTCGCCCCTCTCCACCATTTTGCCAATGAAAAAAGAACCACTAAATGAAGAACTTAGTTGATCAAATAAAAAAACTTATTAGATACCATGATAGGCCCGAACAGGTAACACGTCAAAGATAATAATTTACAATTCCATTTAGTCATATTTACCTCACTCGTTATAATTACGAGTTTTCCACCATTGAAATTATATCATATACTTCACCCATTCATTAGTATTTTCTTTCCCATTGAAAACATTGCTCCGAAACTTAATGAGCCCGTAGTTGTTTTAACCGACGTACGAAGCATTATTGGACAAAAAACAAAGAAAAGCAAAACCACCTGAGCAAACAACTTAACTCGAGGCATTCACTCGAGCTGCCCCTAATCTTCCCCGAGGCTCCACTGTTAGACACTTTATCCATTGAGGGACCGGAATAAGAACACGAAAAAGCGGCAGCAATGTATATCCATATATGAATTATTTAGCTAAGAGTTGGTAACCAACCATGCCGACTTTCCCCAAATATCAGCATATGCTTCATAGGTAGTTTACTTCAGGATAATATCTTAAAAAGTCTATATTGAACAGCTCAATTCATTGCACTTGTTCGCTTTTTGGATTAATGAATGACTCAAAAGATGCATTTACATTGAAAAGAAACAAATTACAATCCATAACCGAATCGCTATGACCCTAATCTTCCCCGAGGCTCCATTGTTAGACACTTTATCCATTGAGGGACCGGAATAAGAAAGATGCGAACAGCAATGTATATCCATATATGAATTATTTAGCTAAGAGTTGGTAACCAACCATGCTGACTTTCCCCATATACCACACACCACATGACTTGTTTTAAGATATGCTTCGTAGGTAGTTTACTTCAGGATAATATCTTAAAATGTCTATATTGAACAGCTCAATTAATTGCACTTGTTTGCTTCTCGGATAAATGAATGACTCAAAAGATGCATTTGCATTGAAAAGAAACAAATTACAATTTATAACCAAATTGCTGTGAGCCTAAAACAAAACAAAAAAAAGATGGACTGCTATTGTGACATGTTAAAAAAAGCTGAACATCTAGAATAGCGAATCCATGATCTTCCAAATGGTGGTAGACGAGTTTTCTGTTCTCTCTCCGATATTCCCGACTTGAACATGTTAGAGAATACCGTAATTGCCCACTAATTACGGTCATGCGGCTATAAATGCCTTAACTTCAGTTATTGAACTCAGGATCATAAGCTCATTTTGTCTAATCAGTTGAATAGCCTGAGCTCTACTAGTCTGAAGACATTAAAAAAAAAACATACATAAGAGCTCAAAGAAAAGAATTTTAAAAAAATAAAACCGTAATTCTTACGTTATGTCTAGATTATGTTGGATGTCATGCCACGCTCTCTGATATATTTTCAAGATATCAAAGGTCTCCGCAAATTAGCAACTCGATTAATTGAAAAAGAAATTTTGAGTTGGAGGTGAAGAAGAGACTTTTGAACTAGGAGGCGCTCCGCAGATGAAAAAAGACATTAGCAACAATTTGCTCAAAACAGAACCCAAGATCAGTCCGGCTGAAAAACAAAATGGTCGGCGTCGAAGTGAATCGATGCGGAGACAAGAGAAAGTGAGAATGAAGGGTGATGCTCCTTGAAGAAGAAAGCCCTCCGTCTTAAAGGAAAACACTCCTGGCTGGTGGTGGTGGAAGGTTTTCTAAATTCCCATTGAGGACCCACCACATGAAAAAGTGTGACAATTGAGTACTTATTGAAAAAAAAAATGGAAAGTAATTCTAAATACGAAATCTGGGTGATGATGATGATTTAAGTGACATAATAAAGTCCAACAAAAACAATGATTTAAGATCAATATAATCTTATTAATTTACATCATGTTCATATCTTAAAGTCTCATATTAAACAGTTCAGCTCGTTAGACTTGTTCAGTCTTCGGATTAGCAGGAAAAGAAAAAACAAAGGGACTCGAAACCGTTTTCATCTTTCTGACCTTTCTCTTCTTGAGAGGGCCCAATGCTTATCTCGATTAATTCTTTATTGAAGTTCTAGCCTAAGAAGCAAGTTAACGCTATTTAACAAATACACTGCATGCATATGATATATCATTGTCAATTCTGTATATATGAAGACTCCTCATGATTTTAGCCCTTTGGTTCAAAATCTTATCTAATACCAAATCTTCAACCCTCTTTTCACCACCGGAATTGCAAGCAATGGTATCCCATCTCCTCTAATTAAATGTACTCTGAAATGAGAGCTACATCTGATACCTAATCAATGCTATATCAACAGTTTGTTCTACGAGCCATCAAGAAGGACATGAGCACGCGAACTGCAAAAGCCCAGACTGAGGTGCAATAAAGAGACTTCTGTACCACCAAGAAGGACTTCCCCTCCTTGGTTCCGAGGAGAAAATATTGGGTACCCTCTTTGTCAGTTGAAACCATCTTTGGTGTAATAAAGTGACTCCTCTCTCTCATTTTCCGTGACTGTAAACTACTAGAAAACGACAACTTTTCTTTTCCTACTGTCCTTCGCCTGTTTGATTGTTTTTCTTTTCTTAGCTTTGACTGCGACTCTTCTTGCTTTTTTCTCATCTGAAATATCTTGCGTATCGTTCTTTTGCGATGAGATTCTAGAAAACTTGAAAGGGTCTAAGGAGAGTTACAGGGCAGGCAATGATGGCCTGGCAACGTATTTATTTTGGAGAATTATTTTTTTTAAAAAGAATTTTTTTCTATTTTTACTCTGAAAATAATTTATGAGTAAAATAAAATATTTGATAATTATACAAAATTTATATTCTTAAAATAAAAAAGGAATAGAAATGTGTTAAGTAAAAATTTATAATTTTTTATAATTATTTATTTTTCTTTTTACTCATGAACCGCCAACCGCCGCTACCACCGCACGACCACCACACGATCTGGCCGACCGTCGCCGCCGTAAGATTGCCGCCCACAGCCCACCGACTGCGGGAGGGGGCGGTGATCAGTGAGCTGTGGGCGGTGATTTTGCGGCGGCAGTCGGCGGCGACGATCGGCAGTCATGTGGCGACAGGCTGTTGGCGGACAATGGCGATCGTTGGTCGGTGGGCTACGGGCGCGGCAATCGTCATCGGCGATTGGCCGCCGACGGTGGCCACAGGCAGCAGGAGGTGGCTAACGGTTGGTAGGCGGCCAGCAATAGCCCCAACAAGGAAGAAGAACAAAAGAAAAATATAAAAGAAAAAAAAACTTATTTCTAGAATTTATTCCCGATAACAATAAACTTTTTTTTTTTTATTTCTATTCTAAATCTATCCCCAACCACTTTTTATTTTAAAAATAAAAAAATAAATTGACATTATCAAATAGATTTTTGTTCTTTTTTTATTTCGGAGAACGAAAGAAAAGAAATCGAGAAAATTATATTAGAAACATTATTCAGGCTTTTATTGCATGAAATAAAGGGTATACCTCAAGTCTGACCTTGCTGCTCACGGTGGTTGGGGGCAGGGGTTAGGTAAGTCAGCGAGAAACTAAGAACGTTCACATCACAAAATTAAAAATAGCAAAGAAATAATAATAATAACAGATGATGCATGGTGCCAGAATGATCTTTTCTTTGATGTGTTATAGCCGTTCATGTGATAAAATATGTTCACTCTATACTTTCTTAGACTGTTTAAGTAATGAAATTAGCATGATTAATTAAGATTTAGAAATGAAATATATGAAAGTGGATCTCGTCTTTTTAAATCGTATGAATTTCCAAAAGAGTGATTCTAATATAAAGGTGGCCGTTATCCTCTAAAAACACCGGTGACTTTTATTCTTGAGTAAGTCATTTGATTCGAAGCAAATTATATTAAGACTGCACTAGCATGATCACACCATTACTTCCCATCAGTAACTGTAATGGTGCAATTTAGGTCATTCATTTTATTTTGGTTGAATGGGCAATTGAATATAAATTCATTGTCTCGCACTTGGTTATGATAGAACTTTGTTAAACCTTGTAACAAGATACTTGAAAATTTTTGAAAATATTGGAATATCAAATACTAAAGTGCACAATTGGTCCGTTTATGAAATCCTAGAGGGTATCATTGTTTGGTTTTTTACTCTTTTTTAAAAAATTTACAACATTATCTCTTTTGCTTTTATTTATCAGGAAATATTTGGAAATTTTCAAAGTTTTCAATATCGAAAAATATTATTCAAAAATTAATATATATGTGTATATATATTTGAAATTACCTGTGTCAACACTTAATTACATTTATGATAAAGTATATTTTGTCATGAATGGGTTCTTTTAATTACACTTAATTAAAAAAATAGTCGATGGCTCTAAGGATACGATCAAATTAAAATCTCAACATCGACTAATTTTTAAAGTTACACCAGGCTAAATAACAAATAGCTGATGCTGTTCTTCAGGTTGATAAAGCGCACCTGCTAAAGCTTGAGCTTCGAATGACTTGTTTCACCATGCGTGGATACACGTTTCACCATTTTTTTATTTTTGGGTCGAAAATATAGGATTTTATTTATATAAACATTGAGACGCCAGATCCAACATGTGGGGCGTCCTTACACAGCAAGGCCCAGAGGGCAGGAGGCGGAGAAGGCGTTTCACCATTAAGGAGGCAGTTTTTTTCCTTTTCTGCTTAGTTCTCTCTCTCCCTCTTCCCCCGCACTCTCAAATCTCTATCTTCATCTCTCCCGCGCAGAGAGACAATCGAGAACAAAAGGGCCCTCCCATGGTGGCATTTTCGGGCATAAAGACAGCCTCGTTACTTGAATGGCGCGTTTCCTTCTTTATTTAGGCGCCTAAAACAATGTGAAGCTTGTTTACGCCAAGTAGGTTTCGCTGTTGTTCCCAACGCAGCGTCGTAACATCTTCTTCCAGTGTCTATCGGTCCCTCCACGCTATCAGTCTCTGCTAGTCAGGTCCCTCTGGACTTCGAAGGCTAAAAGCCTATAATGTCATATGGTATAGGCTTGTCACATCATATCGTACGAACACGTTTCTCACGATGCCACAGTTGTTTTATCTCGAAGAAGCGTCGTCATTTCCCTTCGCGTGTCAAGTCTAATGGCATCCTTCTAAAGCTCTAGTCACTAACTTCACCTTTCAAAAAGAGAATGGGGGGATAAAACCGGCTTACATTCTCTACGTGAACGGCTCTCATTTGAAATATTGAAATAAATGCCATGGTTAGACAATTGTTTGTATCATTCGTTGTCCAACAAAATGTCAGGTTTAACGGGGCTTGACCAGTCTCCCTCGGTCTAGCAACCACCAAAACCTTCTCTCTCACATTGCCTGCAACTGCACCGCAGCTGGAAAACGACAACCCTTCCCTGATTTAGGGTGTGTTAAACAGAGAGGAGAGAGCATGGGATGGGATTTAAAGAAATGAAGGGGACGGGGCAGGTTTTTGTAGAGATGACGTAAATAATCTGAGACTAACGTCTAAGCTTTTTGCCTGCGCCCTTTAACTCTTCCCTGCTTTTCTCAATTTTTATATTGCTCCCTCTATGGATGACCCAGAATGAGATTTGCAGTGAGAAGGCCTTTCTCATTGCCGACGGGGCAGATAACGGTTTACGAGAAAGGGTGGAAATAGGCAGAGTCGGCAATGAAACCAAGCGAATGACAGGCAATGTAAAATATTGGCATTCGAGGAAAAGATGGGAGGAAGTGAAGAGGAAGGAGGGGGTTTGGTCCTTGGTGAAACAAGACCTTGAGAGAGAGATGGGCTCCATTTTTGGGCTTGATGAATGATGAAAATACTGGGTGAAGGGAAGGGGTTGGGCTGCTTGGGCTTCATGAATGATGAAGATACCGGGTGAAGGGGAAGGGTTTTGGGCTGTTTTGTTTCTCTCTCCTTTTGCAGGTGTAGACTGTAGAGATATGTATAGACAGAGCGAGTCGCGTGCAAAGCGTGGGAGATCCGGGGCCACTCTCCGACAGCCAGCTGGCAAAGGGTCATTTTCATTTTTCTTTCAACCAAGGCAAAGAGGGCGACGAGAATTGAATGTCTAAAAATGTTTGGAATTAAAGTTCTTCGTTTTTTTTTTTTTCCGTAGGATATATAATGAAAGCATTGTGGAAAGGATTTAAATACTTATTATTGGATTTTTCGTGAGAAGGAATGGGATGTTTTAAAGGTCGAGAGAAAGAATGTCTCCCATCGTATTTCATAAATTGAGAACTTATCTTCTCCGGCGGGTCTTTTCATCGTGGAGTTTGGACCATGGATTGACATGAGTCTCTCCAAGCTTTATATGGTCTCCATTATCAGCCTGCCAAAAAAAAAAAAAAAAACAGTTGTCTCATGATAATTAAAACATAGAGTAAAACATAGAGTATCAACAGATTCACAAACAAGCCTAATTCATAGTAACATTGTGCTTCAAAGATTTTCAACATCTTAGAATAAGATAAAAGTTTGGCATGCCATGAAAAGAATAAACTCCTATCTACAAAATTTGGTGTTTTTTGTGATATTAAGTTTTATAATAGTTGGTAGATATTATCTTAATAGTAAAAAACTCAATATAAGAAGATGGTAAATCGATGTAAAGAGGAGAATACAAAATTCTTTTCACTTGTATAAGAGTTTCTTGTCACAAGATTTATTATACAAAGCTAGAACACTGTTTTGAAGTTCTACTAAGTACGTCGAAACAGTCTCACATCAATCTATGCACCTTGCATCCATTCCAAACCCTGGGGCCAACTGACTCAATAATTTCCAAATAAGTCCCTTAGGCTTTGTAATCCAGTTTCTTTATTTAATTTAAATAAAAAAATAAAAAGGAAAAGGGCTTGATTCAGCAAGTAGCAACCTTCTCAAATATTTACTGCATTCAGACCATTTAGGTACTCACACCTGTAGAGATGCCAATCAAAAATAAAAGAAATTGGACCTCTATAGTGACCTTAATACGCAAAAATTCACCCATAAGCTGTCACATGCACTCGAAGAGACTTTAATATGTGTTGAACTAGGGAAAATGGGTAGTTATCGTTCAAGAAGACACGATAGAAAAGTAATGATGGTGCAATATTTGGTTAGAAATGGGCGCAAGATTTCTGTACCACAGTGCGCTGATGACGCCTTGGTAAGAGCTGGAATTCTGCTAGCTGCAATGCTGAGAAAGAGCAAACGTGTCGGGAACAGAAGTGCTGAAAACAAAGTAGCAAACGAGAGAAGTGGAGGACGGCCACGGAGCTGCAATGTTACCGTTGACATCATCACATATGAAGCTTACTCCTGACATTTGGTCAAATGCCGCATCTGAAGGTAAGCTTGGTAGAAGACAGCCAAATTCTGGAAAAATCAATGGAGTTTGCAATTACTCAGGAAGAAATATACAACAACAACGGAGTCCAATAAGTTCATATGGCATTTATGTGAATGCTTTGAAACTTGCGAATCTAGCCTACCAAGGGAAGATTGTTATTGAGGTCGTTTAGCACTGAATATCTTGAATCAAGATCTTACATGAAATGAGAGATGGCACAAATTGCACCCATTCGGATTCCTTTATTCTCGAAGGTCATGTTGTACTGGGTACTATAAGAGTAAATATAATCATCATGATTTTCAGAAGGAATGCGAGCTCAACGTTTTTACTTCATGCTTCAAAAAAAGGTCTTATTGTAAAACCAGAAACCTCACAACCCTTTCTATCCAGTGATGCTTCCCCAAAGAACCAAGCAAGAATCAGACATTAGACTTGACATTGAAATTTGTCACTTAAGTAACAAATAAGCCACTGCATAATGTTGGTATCAAGGATAGAAGGAAATCATAAGATTAGCAAGAAGCAAGTAAGAATCAGACATTAGACATGAGATTGAAATTTGTCGCTTAAAAGAGAAAATATGCCACCGCACCAGACGGTAAATTGCTCACTTAGCCACAAGAAGGGAAGAAAATGGAAGGAGCATTGATGTGCTGACCTCGAAGAGAGAAATCCTTGAGGTTTATACTACAAAGATTATAGAGATTCTTTGAGACATTGGCTTGCTGCAATTTCATTTCAAGAGACGTAGCACAATTCAATGCTTGCAAGTTGCTTAGGAAGCTCTGCTCCTGTAAGTGGGAAACACAGCTCTCCATTGCTTCACAGATTTGATCATTTATCAGTCCTCACATTCTTTTGAAACTGCTGTTATGTTTTGGAATTTCACTGGACAAACCTTATCAGATAAAGAACACACAAGAATGTCAGAAATAGGGATTAAAAGAGTACCAGGAATTTCCTGAAAGCTCTGTTGATAGGCAATATCGAGCAGAATGTGGGTCCAAAAAAGCAATCGACACGTTTTCTAATATATGCTAACCTTTGTTCGTATTGCAATTGGCGAGGCCTCTACGGACAGTTAGTGGAGGAGGGATCCAGTTTGCTCGCCAACCGTTGCAGGACAATATCTTTCTGCTTTCCACAGAAAGATAGTTCTACTCCAGTCAAGAAAGTCAAGAGGGATAGGCCTTAATTGACCAAAATCTGTGAGGACACAAGAAAATGCCGGATAATTCGGGCTCTCGTAGACAGAAAGAACGGGGTTTTTAATCAATGCCAAAAGTAACGGCACATGTTCACACCAGTTTGCAATCATGGATGCAGTTGCCCTGCATCACCGTGCGGAATCCTCTCTGTGGCCACGAAAAACCCACTGATGGACGTGATTCGAGAAGAAGCGACGCGAGTAGGAGCTTCGGTGTTCAGGTCAAAGACAACTAAAAGAAAAGGGCGCGCCACAAGCATGATTATTGGGAGGTTTTCCACAATCGTCATACTCAGGAAACTCAAGAGTAGTTTGCCCCAAGCACGTCCAAAATACTTTTGGCCAAGTGTAAGTGACATTGCTTAGGCAAACCTTTGTTCGTATGGTATTTAAGCAAGTTAGTCGTGCCCGATAATTTTGGCATAGTGGCACATGTGAATCGCATCAATGGTTAGGGAGCTAAACTAGGGAGAAAAGGTTGAAGTTCTGCACTGGGCTAGGTATCTGGAGTCACAGCAGTTCTCCTTGTTGAAACTAAAGCATTGTGTTTTATCACCAAGAATTGAGCTGCAATGGGAGGCATCTAAACCTGCAGAGACGAAGGAACTAAATGATTGATAGTCTGTCATACACACGAAGGACGACATGGATATTGCAGATAAGCATGCAATCGCCAGCTCATGTAGATTTGTTGTACGATCAAATTAAATTCACTAAAGTTCTCACTTTTAAACAGTAAATGGGTTCTAAAGCCATGGCAACGTAACTTGGAAATCACAAAATTTTGGTCCAAGCTAACCCCGGAAGCCATCTTAGAAAGTTGCTAAAGCAACACTTTGAGTTTCCTTCATAGACACCATGAGTTTCTGCATCACAAATTTCGCACAAACTGGAGAATGATTCTGTTGGCAGAAATATTACAGACCCATCTTGCTGAGTTTAGCTTAGTTGATGTACCAACTCGAGACCCATACACACATTCTAATCTTCCCGCAAGCAGGTATGGCAAAGAAAACAAGGGCTTTGAAAACCTTCACCGTCTTAACTATGCAGAAACCCAAACTGAGAAGCTGCCATCGCTCCAAGAAACTAATCAGGTCAATCAGAAAAAAATTTCCCTGGCAGAACCATCATTCTAGCTTTTCATTCGCATTCATAACAATGTTTTTTGCGGCACAACTTGGCTAAGAAACTTGCATGTGCAAAAGATACCACCAATCTGTTCCGCATCATGGACTGGAAACGAGCGATCGGTTCTCTTTTCAGGGTCCTCTTCGGAAATTAATGCCCATCCCGAGTTTTAGAAGTTCTACATTGAACTTCCTCAGAAGCTCCGACATCACAAATCAAGTATGACACCCTTCTTACGCATCCAAAAGGATTAATTTAATATACCAACGAAACTCTCATAAGTATGAAAATTCGTTCCTATCATACCTTCTGCTCCCGCATCGCTTTGTTGCTAAGATAGCAACTAATTTCCCTATCCTTTGGTTTCGACGGCTTGTCAAAAGCACCAAAAACTATGAAGAAATTGCACCAAAACAACAGCATCGACAAAAACTGGAGCTGGAATCAAAGTGGGCCGTCCACTGGCAGAAATTTAAAAAGCTAGTTTCTGGATAAGCAAAAAAACGGAGAACTTCAGCAACAGCGCAAACTAGAAAATCAAACAGACCCTGGTCCTCCAAAAATAAGCATTCAAGACAACCCACTTCGTTAATTTGCCAAAAAAGGAAAAGAAAATTGAGGCCGAGTTCTTCTTGCTTAAACCAAAAATTGGAGTTTATAAATTTTTGTACCTTGCTAAAAATTGAAGAAAAGGTGTTAAGTCGACTCGGGTTCTTTTTCACTTAAGCCATATTGTAGCGTGTTAAATTCAAGCTTCTCTCAATGATTATGTGCCATGTTGTCATATCTCACATAAAGTTTGTTTCCACTAAATTTCACGACTCAGATTGACACATTTTCCCTCATTTTAATTTTATGAAAATTATTGACCATATTGAGATAATTACATAAAAACACAAGACCATATAAAAATCAACATGAATATGAATGTTTCAATATGGATTATCACTCGTAAGTTTTAGCTACATCCGAGTGTCGTGCACCGCCACCTTTTCTTTTTGTCATTTGGGGTTTGCTTCGGCGCACCGTTCGTGTTCCCGAACAAGCGTGTCACGGAGAGGGCCGACTCCGTGCGCTGCGCAGCAGAGTAAAGGACAGCCGTTGATCAGCATGAAACTTTGGTTTAGCCTTCTTCTCTTTTGTTATCTTTCGAGTCTCGAACCTCTCCGCGTTTTCTTCGGACCCGTTGTTACTTCGACGGATCGTCGTCATCAACACTTGGATTTCTCAATTCAAGGGTGACTCTTTGGACGAAATGTCGGGGAAGTTTCAGAGAATCGTGCGCGAAAAACAGCATTCGAAAATGGGGGATTCGGCATGTAGTTAGGCCCACTTGGGTACGCGAGGACAACATCATTAACATCCCCAAAAGAGATGCTTCACAACAATCCCTCTTTGTCCACGACTCCCCCTTGCAACCCATAATTCCTGCGGAATTTTTTGCCCTTTTTTTATGGGAATGTGGGGGCATATTTGTTATACGCCTGAAAAAAATGAAAAGGTTACTTACCAAAAAAATGAAAAGGAAAAGGAAATATTTCTCGTCGAGTGCTCTGTTTTCGATCGCATAATAATGGATTTTCATGTTTTCAAGTATTGCTCCACTCAAGTGATTGTTTAAATAGCTAAAAGTTAAGGTACTTAATTGAGTGCCATACGAGAGCCATATTGATCGCGCGGTACTTTTCTGGAGATAGCAATTAGTGTTTTCATAGGTGAATGTTGTGCCCCTTTTCTTTTTCTCTTTTTGGGGTTCGGCTGAAGAAGTGGGTGCCGTTATGGGATGGGCAAATCCATCAATTTTCATGCGAATTGCACCCGACATCAATGGACTGGCCCAATAAAATGGAGTCGCAGAAGAAGGTTTCAGATTTGCTTTTGAAATGAAAGAAAAGGAGGAGTCGCGAAGAACAAGGTCTCGGTGCTTATGGGCCTGCACGATTAGTCCCTTACTTGGATGAGCTCCCCCACTAGCTTTGCGAGGCCCAGTCAAAATATCAATTCTTAGAATAAATAAATAAAACTTGTGGATCGGGTTCGGATAGGCTTTTTTTTTCCTTCATTTTTGGGTTCGGACGTACACAAGAGAATCAACTTTTCGTTAGAAAACCAAGAGTTTTCATATTTACAAGCCATCGCCCAAATTTTACAATAGTCTCAAATTTCAATCCATTTTCTAGATTGACAAAGAGTATTGCTATCTTTCAAGATTCTCGTTAGACTTATATCAATTTGATATTCCTGTTATTTTAATTTTACTAATTCATGGATTTGACAAAATTTAATCAAGAAAACGCAAAAGACAAAAAAAAAAAAAAAGAAATCTTATCTATCTAAAAAATCAAGAACAAGATTTAGATTAATATAGGTACAATAAATTTATACTCCAATAAATATTGCTATTAGATAGTCTTATGAAAAGCTTATTTTAGAATAAAAGGAATATGAATCCAATATAACTCGATCGAGATTATATTTTTACCATTTTAGAGATTAAAAATTAACATACACTCAAATGAAACTATAGTAATATATATATATAAAAGGTATAACTATTGATTTAGGATATGAATTGAAATGAAAAATAGAATATTCAAATATCTACGCAATAGTAATATCAAATGACTTAATTTGACTTTGTGATGGAAAGTTAGGCAACCGAATTCAAAGTTTAGGAATTAGATGGAACATTTGAGAATATTTCTGGCTCACATTAAACGAATTAAAAATCTAAGGATGACATTGCACGTAAGCCCAAAGTTTAGAATTTGCTTGCGTTATTTCTTTTTTCTTTCAAAAGAAAAAAAAGGATGAAAACTTGTTCTAAACGTCTAAAGATTTATTCATTTAACTTTATAATTGATTTATTTTAAGAGAACCGATGAGCTAATTAGACCTCAAGGAAAATCGGCGATGGACGGATTCCGAATCCCACAGTAACCGACTTTCCAGGGGGGGATTTGTCATTTCCAAAGTCGGAAACAACCCAATAGAATCGTGCACACCAAAATCGCACGGCCACTAAATGCATTTAACGATCCAATCGTGTTCGGTTGTGTCTCGTCAACAAGAATAGAAAAGAAAGGAGTAAATTAAATATAGTAATACCAGAGGCATCAATAATGATATAGAAAATAGATTTTCCAAAGACATGCGATTGATTTTTTTCAATCCTTTAATTTGATTGTCTTATGTCTAGTATTACTTGGTTCGAAGTACCAAGGAAATATCACTCTCGAAAGAGAGGTCCAAATAACTCTTATTCATGAAACTTCAGTAATATCATAAAAGAAAAAAATTGAATACTGGAGAAAAAAATATTAATGATAGTATTAAAGCGATAGTGAGTCAAATGTTTTTTGCTTGAAAAAAGAAAAATACTAACGATTTTACTAACAAACATGTTAACGACAACTCTGAAGGAACTTTTTGAGTGACTAAATTTGGAAATACCACGGATTTCATTATATTAGCTACATTGATGAAGTGTATATTAGTTTTTCAAAAATCAAAACGTTTTTATACAGCATGTATGACCAATGTAAATACTCGTTTATGAAAATTCGTGCGAAGGCGTTTGATTGAATAAGCAAAATGGAAGTTGGATCCAGAAAAAGGATAATAAAAGATATAAACAATTTAGCAAAAGAAAAATTTAAAGCCCCCAAATTTCGACATCCCCTTAATCAACCGGAGGTAAAAGCCCCCCCTTTAGTTACGAAAAATGAACCTCTTTTTATAGTGATTATAAACAACCGCTTTATATGGCATTTCTCGAATTTCCATCTCCTGTTACATTAAATCAAATCTGTAAATTAGGGCATGATTTCGCAATCAATTCGATCTTGTTCAAATTTCTTCCATTTTGCAAAAATTATTGCCCCTTATTCACATGATTTTTAAATTGTTTCTGCATTTAACAAAATCCGAATATCTATCGAATTCCAATTTTCCATGTATAATCAATCAAATCAATTTCCTCCAATTTTTCATTTTTTTCTTTTATTTATTCAAATGCAATTTTTATTTTCCTTATTTCCCTAGATTTGCTAAAATTAAGTGTCAACACTCTTCCCCACCTCTTCCTCAGTTCAAAAGTCTTTCCTCCCCCTCTTCAGATCAAAATGAACGCCGCAGCCAATTTGCGATGGAACTTTGAACTCTTAAATATGCATCAGGCGGCGTGGTCGAAAGCCCAAAATGATATGCAACTTACGTGAGAGTTATATTATTTTCTCAAAATTCTTTTTTTTGCCAAGCTTTTATATATGATTTTTTTTGTCTTCAGACAAGCTGAACGAAATGCCCATCGTTATGCCTTCGAGCAAGCTCAACGAAATGTCAATCAGGCCCTTCAACAGGTCCGACAAAATGCAGCTTTGGTCCTATCTTCTATCGCCGAGGCTAGGATATTTCTAGGCGTTTGGCACGAGTTAGAAAATAACCGTGGCGCTTTGAACACTGTTCATGTTGGGAACATGAATAAGAGAGATAGAATGACTATCCGCCGCTGGCTGGAACAGCATCAATTCACTCTTCTTAATTCCGAGTATGTTTTTGGCTTGCCACCAGAACCAATCCAGTAATACCGGGGAAGTTGTCACGAGCGGAGGTTGGGCTTTGGAGGGCCAGGCAAACTGACTTGTAGCTTGATAAAGGGCGGATGGAAGGATAGCTGGGATGTTGTCAGATGAAAGTATGGAAGCTGGATCAGGAGAAATCGAATCAGTCCTTCTTTTTTTTTTTCTGCACCGTCCTTTTTTTTTTTTTTTAATTTTTCTGCACCGTACCGAGCCTATTGTAGTTTGTTTGTGTTGTTTAGTATAACTCCTATCTGTCTCTTCGGGCCTATATAAGTTTTTTATTTGATTACCTGAATTAGTTTTTTTTTTTTTTTTTTTGCGGTGAGGTAATGACGTGGGAATAATGATTTCGTTGAGTGTTGAGAGAGAGAGAGAGAGAGAAAGACGTGCGGAACAGCTAGTTTTATGAGATGCGGATGAGATCATGAGAGGGATAAGGGGATGATGAACAGAGGTAACTTTCATCCTATTATATTATCAAGAATACGACAGAAATTAATAGCGATGGCGATGCAGTGGCGAGAAGCATGATGACGAGAGAGAGAGAGAGAGAGAGAGAGAGAGAGAGAGCGCGTTGCACGATTTACGAGTGAAAAGTTTGTAAAATCTGGTAAGATGAAAACTTACTTAGTGTGTTGTACGATTTACTGGTGAAGAGTTGGCAAAAGCTTGTAAAGACTCTCCGCCGTGGTTATAAAGGTGGCCGTTATCCTCTAAAACACCGGTGACTTTTACTCTTTGATTAAAGTCATTTGATTCTGACCAAATTAATATAGGACTGCACTAGCATATGATCATACCATTACTTCCTATGAGTAATGGTGCAATTTAGGTCATTCATTATATTCTGGTTTAATGGGCAACTGAATATAAATTCATTATTGTATTTGGTTATGATAAAACTTTGTTAAACACCGTAACAACATATTTGAAATTTTTTGAAAATATTGAAATATCAAATACTAAATTGTACAATTGGTCCGTTTATGAAATCCTGAAGGCTACCATTGTTTGGTTTTTTACTCTCTTTTTTTAAAAAAAAATTTACAACATTATCTCTTTTATTTTTATTTATCATGAAATATTTTGAAATTTTCAAAATGCGGAAACCCTATAGAAAAGGGGAAAATTAGGAACCTATGACCAGTCAAAGGGAAAATGAGTCCCTAAGCCCATTGTAAAAAAGATATATTAGGAGTTAAAGGTGAAGGTAGAAATGTTAAAAAGTCAGTGGCTGATCCACAAGCAAAAGGGTATCAAATTCAATGGTGTCTACAAGCAACGAGCAAAGAACGAAAACCTTCAGAACCCTCGAGTCCTCTCCACTCACCTCAACAAGAAAAACGACACGAAAAAGGATTTCTGTCCATTACGCCCACGTCATGCTGTTCTTTTTCATATTATCACGGGTCTTATGCAAAAAATAAAAAACAATATCATCTTTTTATGTCTCCAACTCACTTTTTATCAAACGATTCACGAACCCTGTGAGAGAGATAATAATAAAAGGGGAGATTAAATAATGAGAGGAGACTACGAGAGAGAGAGAGAGAGAGAGAGAGAGAGAGTCGGGATATAAATGTGAAAAACGTGAAATATAAACGAAAAACCCATCATCACTATTACACACCTCTTTCTCGATGCTCGTGTCGAGAAATTCTTTAGGCTAAAAGAAAGAAGCAGCAAGATCCGATGATTAGTCAAGTTTCAAAATTCGGCGATGGATGTCAACGACGCTTGTTTGCGTTGGCAAGCTTTATGATCCAAACATATAGCATGCTTTTGATTTGATTGTAAGTTTTGTCCGATCATAATGTACGTATATGCAAAAAAAAAAAAAAAAAAATCATTAATTAACTATAATTGACGAATAATCGTAACATACAACGTCCGTGATCATAAATATTTCCTCAAATGATGCTATCTACCATTAATTTAAAGATGGTAACTTTTCATTGTTTCACTAATGGCTCACGTTAGAACTAGTTAAATAAGACATCTTGTGTAAAAACATTTACAGCAACGATACTTGCTCTAATTTTTCTGTTATTTATTCAGCCTTGGTAAATATGATTTGTTTCCCATTTTCTTTACTCATCCAATCTATGTAGGATCCATCGTAGGCGCAAAAGCAAGCAGAATTTGGGGAGAATAGTTGGGAGGAGATAAGATTTGAGATGGGGGGTGGATGGAGCACAAATCTCAGCGTTATCGCACATAAGGGCGTGGCATCAATGCATTTTGATACGGAGTTAATAAATTTGATGGTGGCTTCGATGAAGTGTGCAGAAGATCTTTCCGGGAAAATGAAACATAGAAATGGCGAGCGATGGGCGAGTGAAAATGCGTCTCCTGTTCGTCTCTCTGCTACTTCGGCCTCTAGCTCTCCATCAGCCTCTCCGTCAAGCGCATCCTACGGTAGAGAAAGAGAGAGAGAGAGAGAGAGAGAGAGAGAGAGAGAGAGAGTGAGAGGGAGAGCGAGGAAAAGACGAACGAAGGAGACGGGACGGTGGGAGGATCACGGGCCGTCGTTCGTACCTCCGTTTCCCAATGCGGACGGCTCGTCTTTTTACAATGCTATTTTTGTTCTGCAATCAGAATGCCTAGACTCTCGCTAGGCTTAGCTCTCCTCAATTTATGACCTGTGCCAACTGGCACTGACAAAGTTCAATGCTTACTGAACGACGTTGAACCGATTTTTGCGCCCGTACGGTGTGCATGGAACCTCTTCTCGCGGAAGCCACGAAATTTACTCTAGATATAATGGCGAATCCTCCTGTGAAATATTACCCGTTTACTCGAGAAGGCATTCATTCGTACACCGACAGATCGCGAGTCGATTTTCATCCTCGTGTCAGGATATACATGTCCTCGGACGCAAACACGCTTTACAATAATCAAAATAAGCCATTAGTAAATTAGGGTATCATCGCCATAAAAATTCAGGGTGTGCTAGGCTTGTGAATAGGTCATAACATACAGAAACATCTATCACATCCCTCAATCCTTACCAAGGGGATGATTTTCAAAAAACTTCAGCGTTGAATTTAGTTACGGTAAAACTCCGTCGTCATGAAATGCTCGAAAATTTTGAAAATATTGAAATATCAAACATTGAAGTGTACAGTGGGTACGCTTAAGAAATCCTAAAGAGTACAATTGTTTTGTTTTTGACTTTTTTAATTTCACGGCATTATTTCTTTGACTTTTATTTATCAGGAAATATTAGGAAATTTTCGAAATATTCAATATCAAATAATATTATTCAATTTTTTTAAAAAAGTATATTTTAATTTACGTGTATCAACACTTAATTTTATGTATAACAAATTATATTTTATCATGGAGGAATTCGGTTTAACATAATACAATGCTGGTCTTACAATTCTTTCTATAGTTTCTCAACTTTACAAATAATTACTATAAAGAATGACATTATTGTAATGTGTGATTTCTTGTTAAATGTTACATGTTAAAAAATAGTCGATGGCTCTAAGGATACGGTCAAATTAAAAGCTCCACTAATTTTTAAAGTGACACCAGGCCAAATGACATATAAATCTTTCAAATTCCTCCGTATTAATTTGAGCTTGTATAGAAATTTTTTCTAGTTGATGCTGTTCGTTCAGGTTAATGAAGCGGATTTGCTAGAGAAAGTGTGGGGAAAGAAAATTTCAGTTTCTTAATTTTCATCTTCGTTCCAATATTATTTTCAATGCAAGACCCGAGAGGAAGAAAGTCATTCTAGTCATTAGCCTTTGTTTCTTTTTTCTTTTTTAACCTTTTGGGTCTTCGTATTGCCATGGAAGAAGTTGCAGTGCTATTTCTAAAAACCTGTCTTTTAAAGAAAATATTTTAATGAACACAACTGCAAATGTTGTTCTTACGTTTTCTATTATAGAGATCACAGGATAAAACATATTTGAATGGAACCATAAAAATATTTAGAAAGAATAAAAAGGTGATAAAACATAGCATTTTCTTTTTTTGCTTATTTAGGAATTGGATGGACATAAAAAAAATACTCCGACAGCGGGGTAATGGTGCAATTATAAAAATAATTTTAATAGTCCAGAAGGATTAGTTTGACTCTGATATGAAAAGTTAAGGGATTAGACTAAATAAGTTGAAAATTTAGGGACTAGATTGAATATTTAAGAATAGCTCTAAAACCTCATTTAACAAATTAAAAATCTAAATACGACATTGCACGTGAAATCAAAGTTTAGAATCACATATCATTTTCCCATTTATTTTTTATGGAAACAAGATTTTTCAATGGTTAACCCCACCCACCAGTCTATATAAGAAGCGTATCTCTTCTCGTCACTCTCCTCAAGTCTCTCTTCCCCACCTCTTCCTCAGTTCAAAAGTATTTCCTCCCCTCTTCAGATCAAAATGAACGCCGCAGCCAAGTTGCAATGGAACTTTGAACTCTTAAATATGCATCAGGCGGCGTGGTCAAAAGCCCAAAATGATATGCAGCTTACGTGAGTGTTGTATTATTTTCTTAAAATTCTTTTTTTTTTCCAGCTCTTACATATGATTTTTTTTGTCTTCAGACAAGCTGAACGAAATGCTCATCGTCTTGCCTTCGAGGAAGCTCAAGAAAATGTCAATCAGGCCCTTCAACAGGTCCGAGAAAATGCAGCTCTGGTCCTATCTTCCATCGCCGAGGCTAGGGCATTTATAGGCGTTTGGCATGAGTTTGAAAATAATCGTGGGGCTCTGAACACTATTCAAGTTGGGAACATGAATAAGAGAGATAGAATGACTGTCTGCTGCTGGCTGGAACAGCGTCAATTCACTATTCATAATCCCCATGATACTTTTGACTTGTCATCGGAACCAATCCAGTAGTCTTTTTTTTTTTTAATTTTTTTGGACCATACCAACCCTTTATGTATTGTAGTTTGTTTGAGCTGTTTAATATAACTATTATCTTTGACAATTCACTATTCATAATGCTAGATATATTTTTGACTTGTCACCAGAACCAATCCAGTAGTCCTTTTTTTTTTTTAATTCTTCTGGACCATACCGACCCTTTATATATTGTAGTTTGTTTGAGCTGTTTAATATAACTATTATCTTTGACAAACGGGTTATCTCTTCGGGCCTATATAAGTTTTTTATTTGATTGTATGAGTCCTTCATTTAGTAGTCTTATCGCTGCTTTTTTTTAGCGTGAAGAATTCATCGACTCACGGTCATTATTTGACTATATGAGAGTTTTTTTTTTCGCTGTGAGGTAATGACGTGGGAATAATGATTTTGCTGAGGGTTGAGAGAGAAAGACGTGCGGAACAGCTAGCTTTATGAGACGCAGAGGAGAGGGATGAGAGGGATGATGAACAGAGGTAATTTTCATCATATTATTATTAAGAATACGACAGAAATTAATGGCGATGGCGATGCAGTGGCGAGAAGCATGATACGAGAGAGAGAGAGAGAGAGAGAGAGTTGCACGATTTACTGGTGAAAAGTTTGTAAAAGCTGGTAAAGTGAAAAGTTAGGTGTGTTGTACGATTTACTGGTGAAAAGTTGGTAAAAGCTTGTAAAGAGGCTTCCCCTCGCGCGACGAGGTGTGAAAATATTTTTGCTGGATTGTCAAGAAACCAAACAACCAAACAAACTCCAGGCCATCATTGCCTACCCTGTAACTCTCCTTAGACCCTTCCAAGTTTTCCAGAATCTCATCGCAAAAGAATGTTACGCGAGATATTTCAGACGAGAAAAAACAAGAGGAGTCGCAGTCAAAGCCAAGAAAAAGAAAAAAAATCAATACAGGCGAAGGACAACGGGAAAAGAAAGGTTGCCGTTTTCTTGCAGTTTACGGTCACGGGCAATGAGGGAGTGGAGGGGTTAGGTAAGTAAGAGAGAAATTAAGAACGTACACATCACAAAATAAAAAAAACTGACAAATGATGCACGGTGCCAGAATGATATTTTGTATGATGTGTTATAGTCGTTCATGTGATAAAATATGTTCACTCAATACTTTCTTAGACCGTTTAAGTAATGAAATTAGCACGATTAATTAAGATTTAGAAACGAGAAATATGAAAGTTGGTCTCTTCTTTTTAAATCGTATGAATTTCCAATTAAGTGATTGTAATATAAAGGTGGCCGTTATCCTCTAAAACACCGGTGACTTTTATTCTTGATTAAGTCATCTGATTCTAAGCAAATTATTTTAGGACTGCATTGATCATATCATTACTTCCTATGAGTAATGGTGCAATTTAGGTCATTCATTATATTTTGGTTTAATGGGCAACTGAATATAAATTCATTGCTGCACTTGGTTATGATAAAACTTTATTAAACGTCGTAACAACATACTTGAATTTTTTTTAAAATATCGAAATATCAAATACTAAAGTGTACAATAGGTCCGTTTATGAAATCCTGAAGGGTACCATTGTTTGGTTTTTTACTCTTTTTTTAAAAAATTTACAACATTATCTTTTTTACTTTTAATTATCATGAAATATTTTGAAATTTTCAAAGTTTTCAATATCAAAAAATATTATTCAAAAATTAAAAAATATATATTTGAAATTATGTGTGTCAACACTTAATTAAATTTATGGCAAAGTATATTTTGTCATGAATGGGTTCTTTTGACGGTTTGATATAATACAATGCTTGTTATACAATTCTTTCTATACATACAATTTTCACGAGTAAGTTCTTCACGTGTTACATAAGACTTTACATCTTCATCTTGTAACGATAGTAGTAATGTTATGCATTTTTTACTTATTATATTTCCATTTGTTTTCAATAATTAGCATGGGCAAAAAGGTTGTTCTATGGACATTTTCACAGAAAACCTAGTTGTGTAACTTGTATAACGACAACATCCTTATTTTTCACCATAAAGTTCTTACAAAGTCCGACATAGTTTGACGTCGAAGAAGCGGAATATGAATTAGCTAGTTATCAACCGAGGCCTATAACGTTATGAACAATTCAATTATTAAGCAACCAAACTTTTAATCAACCATGCATATTTGATCTCCACATGATTGGAACCTTGAGTTGAACTCAGATCTTAAGGTTTCCTCAATCGTGAGCTAAAATTGGGCACTGCTTAGCATTACAAATCATTACATCCATTTGGATTTGCTAAGTGGACGCACCATCCACCTTGGACCTCCAAATCAAGTGAGTGCGGATCAGTAATAGGGTTTGAGGGAGTTGGCAAGAAACACCAATGGGAGAACGAAAGTGACTATTCATAGGCAGATCCATAAATTTTTTTTTTTTGTCCGAAGATCTATAGGGTTCGAATAGTATAATTTATGCCCATGATCTCTCTCTCTCTCTCACAATGAATTCACCTCTTCATGACGTTCATATGAAAGGTCCGCTTCTCATGCTCACTCCAGGACAATTCGAAGTGGGGTTCCACCCTTAAGGACCGAAACTAGAAAGAAACTCAAATGGGTCCAAGGCACTCTGAAATCGGAAGAATAAAATTCGGAAACCCTAAAGAAAAGGGGAAAATTATGAACCTATGACCAGTCAAAGGGAAAATGAGTCCCTAAGCCCATTGTAAAAAAGATATATTAGGAGTTAAAGGTGAAGGTAGAAAAGTTAAAAAGTCAGTGGCTGATTCACAAGCAAAAGGATATCAAATTCAATGGTGTCAATAGCAACGAGCAAAGAACGGAAAACCTTCAGAACCCTCGAGTCCTCTCCACTCACCTCAACAAGAAAAATGACACCAAAAAGGATTTCTGTCCATTACTCCCACGTAATGCTGTTCTTTTTCATATTATCACGGGTCTTATGCAAAAAATTAAAAACAATATCATCTTTTTATGTCTCCAACTCACTTTTTATCAAACGATTCACGAACCCCATGTGAGAGAGATTATAATGAAAGGGGAGATTAAATAATGAGAGGAGACTACGAGAGAGAGTCAGGATATAAATGTGAAAAACGTGAAATATAAACGAAAAACCCATCATCACCATCACACACCTCTTTCTCGATGCTCGTGTCGAGAAATTCTTTAGGCTAAAAGAAAGAAGCAGTAAGATCCGATGATTAGTCAAGTTTCAAAATTCGGCGATGGATGTCAACGACACATTTTGCATTGGTAATCTTTATGATCCAAGCATATACCATACTTATGATTTGATTGTAAGTTTTGTCCGATCACGGGGTACATATATGCAAAAACATTTTTATTAATTAACTAGAACTAATGAATAATCATAACATACATCGTCAGTGATAATAAATATTTCCTTAAGTGATTCTATCCATCATTAATTTAAAGATCGTAACTTTTCATTGTTTCACTAATGACTCGCATTAGAACTAGTTAAATAAGACATCTTGTGTAAAAAAATTTACAGTAACGATATTTGCTATAATTTTTCTGTTATTTATTCAACCTTGATAAATATGATTTGTTTAAACGCGGCTTTCCCATTTTCTTTACTCATCCAATCTACGTAGGATTCATCGTAGGCGCAAAAGCAAGCAGAATTTGGGGAGAATAGTTGGGAGGAGATAAGATTTGAGATGTGGGGTGGATGGAGCACAAATCTCAGCGTTATCGCACATAAGGGCGTGGCATCAATGCATTTTGATACGGAGTTAATAAATTTGATGGTGGCTTGGATGAAGTGAGCAGAAGATCTTTCCGGGAAAATGAAACATAGAAATGGCGAGCGATGGGCGAGTGAAAATGCGTCTCCTGTTCGTCTCTCTGCTACTTCGGCCTCAGCTCTCCATCAGCCTCTCCGTCAAGCGCATACTACGGTAGAGAAAGGGAGAGACAGAGAGAGCGAGGAAAACACTAACGGAGGAGAGGGGACGTTAGGAGGATCACGGGCCTTCGTTCGTATCTCCGTTTCCCAATGCGGACGGCTCGTCTTTTTTCAATACTATTCTTATGCTGCCAAGCCAGCATTGACAAGAGGCTACTTCGGTTCATACTACCCTTTTGCTGCAATCAGAAAGCCTACCCTCTCGCTAGGCTCAGCTCCATTCTCATCTCTCCATTTGTAGACTTTTCCCTCTCTCAATTTATGACCAGTGGCAACTGCCACGGCCAAAGTTCAATGCTCACTGAACGACGTAGAAAGTTGAACCGATTTTTGCGCCCGTACTGTATGCATTAAACCTCTTGCGGAAGCGACGAAATTTACTCTAGATATAATGGTGAATAATCCTTTGAAATATGACTTCGATTACCCGTTTACTCGAGAAGACATTCATTCATATACCGACAGAATTGCGAGTTGATTTTCACCCTCATGTCCTACGACGCAAACACTAATTACAATAATCAAAATAAGCTATTAGTAAATTAGGATATCATCGCCATAAAAATTCAGGGTGTGCTTAGCTTGTGAATAGGTCATAACATATAGAAACATCCATCACCTCCCTCAATCCTTACGAAGGGGATGATTTGAAAAAAAAATCTGTGTTGAAATTAGTTACGGTAAACTCCATCATCTTGAAATGCTTGAAAATTTTGAAAATATTGAAATATCAAACATTAAAGTATACAGTGGGTCCACTTAGGAAATCCTAAAGAGTACAATTGTTTTGTTTGTGACTTTTTTTATTTCACGACATTATCTCTGACTTTTATTTATCAGGAAATATTAGGAAATTTTTGAAATATTCAATATCAAATAATATTATTCAATTTTTTTTAAAAAAGTAAAATTTAATTTACATGTGTCAACACTCAATTTTATGTATAACAAAGTATATTTTATCATGGGGGAATTTGGTTTAACATAATACAATGTTCATTATACAATTCTTTCTATAGTTTCTTACATTTACGGATAATTACTATAAAGAATGAGTGATTTCTTGTTAAATGTTACATGTTAAAAAATAGTCGATCACTCTAAGGATACAGTCAAATTAAAAGCTCGACTAATTTTTAAAGTTACATGGGGCCAAATGACAAATAGATCTTTCAAATTCCTCCATATAAATTTGAGCTTGTATATAAAAATTTTCTAGCTGATGCTGTTCGTTCAGGTTGATGAAGCGCATTTGCTAAGGCTTGAGTTTGGAATGACTTGTTTAACCATGTGTGTTTACATGTTTCGCCATTAAGGAGGCAGAGTGTTTTTCCTTTTCTGCTTAATTCTCTCTCTCCCTCTTCCCCCGCACTCTCAAGTCTCTATCTTCATCTCTCTATCTTCATCTCTCCCGCCCAGAGAGACCATCGAGAACGAAAGGGCCCTTCCATGGTGGCATTTTCGGGCATAAAGACAGCCTCGTTACTTGAACGGCGCTTTTCCTTCTTTATTTATGCGCCCAAAACAATGTAAAGCTTGTTTATGCCAAGTAAAATTTCGCTGTTGTTCCCAAGGCAGCGTCGTTACATCTTCTTCCGGTGTCCATCGGTCTCTGCTAGTCAGGTCCCTCTGGACTTCGAAGGCTAAAAGCCTATAATGTCATATGGCATGGCATAGGCTTGTCAATTGTATCGTACGAACTCGTTTTTGACGATGTTATAGTTGTTTTATCTTGAAGAAGCGTTGTCATTTCCCTCCGCGTGTCAAGTCTAATGGCATCCTTCCAAAGCTCTAATTGCCAACTTCACCTTTCAAAAAGAGAATGGGGGGATAAAACCGGCTTAGATTGTTTTAGACACTATCTACGTAAACGGCTCTCATTTGAAAGATTGAAATAATGCCTGAGTAGACAATTGTTTGTATCATTCGTTGTCCAACAAAATGTTAGGTTTAACGGGGTTTGACCAGCCTATGTCCAACAATGACATTTTAGGCTTTAGCCTTCAAAGTCCTGTGGTCCCTGACGCGCGGAGACCGATGGCGTGCAGGGACCGATGGACAAGGGAAGAAGATGCCAACGACGCTACGTTGGGAACAACAGCAAAACCTTACTTGGCATGAACAAGCTTTACATTGTTTTAGGGGCATAAAATAAAGATGGAAAAGCACAATTAACGAGGCCGTGTCTTTTTGCCCTAAAATGCCACCATGGAAGGGCATTTTGTTCTCGATTGTCTCTCTCTGCGCGAGAGAGATGAAGATAGAGATTTGAGAGTGCGGGGGAAGACGGAGAGAGAATAAACGCAGAAAAGGAAAAGCACTCTGCCTCCTTAATGGCGACACATGTAGACACACATGGGGAAACAAATCATTCCGAATTCAAGCTTTCTCCGGCAAGAGGATCAACCTGAATGAACAGAATCAGCTAGAAAAATTTTCTATACGAGATCAAATTAATATGGAGAAATTCTAACGATCCGTTTGTTATTTGTCTAGGTGCAACTCTAAAATTTAGTCGCTTTAAGGTTATGGTCAAATTCAAAGATCAACATCAACTATTTTTTTAATGTGTAACATTTAACAAGAAATCACACACCATGACAATGTCATTCTTTCTAGTCAAAATCCATAAAAGCAAGAAACTATAGAAAGAATTATATAATGCGCATTGTATTATGTTAAACCATTCAAAGGAACTTATTCATGATAAAATATGCTTTATCATAAATATAATCAAATGTTGACACATGGAAATTCAAATATATATTTTTTAAATTTTTTGAATGATATTATTTGATATTGAATATTTTGAAAATTTTGAACTATTTCGTAATAAATAAAAGTCAAAGAGATAATGTCATAAAATTACGTAACTTAGTAAAATATGAAAAAGTGTACGCTTGAGGATTTCATGAACTGATCCATTGTACACTTCGATATTTGATTTTTCAATATTTTTAAAATTTTCGAGTATTTCGTGACAACATTAAACGAAGTTTTATTGTAACCAAGTGCAAGACTGATTTTTTTCTTTTAAATCATCCCCTTCGTAAGGGGACCACATAATAGTAGACGAACTGCCTTCTCTTTGACCTGTTAATGCAACTTTCCCATACGAGAGTTTGAGTGAGTTGGCATGCAAAGAGAGCAGAAGCTGCTCATGCACAAATTTAGCTTCTCTGAAAATGACTCGCGCTGGCCAACTTCCAATAAGCCTTTGGACACGACTCTGCTTGTTTAGTGTATATAAGAAACACATATTTCTCTCTTCTTCACCTTCCTCAGTTCAAAAGTCTCTTCTCCTCCTCCCTTTTCTAGATTGAAACTTCTTTTAAAATGAAAGCAACTGCTAATTTGCGCTGAACCTTCAAGCTCATAAACATGCATCATCTGCGTGGCTGAAAATTCAGCATGATTTGGAACTTACGTGAGAGTTACATTCTTTTCTTAAGATTCTTTTCTTTTTCAGCTCTTATATATGTTTTTTTTTTCTTTTATTATTGTCTTCAGCTGAATGGAACGTGATGATCATCATAATGCCTACACGCAAGTTACAGCAAATGTCGATCAGGCCATTCTGACGTAAATTCCGAATCATGCTGGACTTTCAGCCACGCAGCCTGATGCATGTTTATGAGCTCGGAGGTTCGACGGAAATTAGCAGCTACATTAATCTTCAGAGAAGTTTTGATCTAGAAGAGGGGGGAGAAAAAAAAATGAAGTTATGGTCCTAGCTACAGCCAATGTCGATGGAGGTCAGACAAAACGAAGTTCTAAACCTAGTTTCTGTCGCCAAGGCTAGGCCATTTCTAGGCACGTGGCAGGATTTAGAGAATAATTGTGGTGCTCTGCAACATGTTGGGAATATGTGATGACAGAAAACTCTGCCGCTATCTGGAAAAGTGCCAATTTACTATTCAGAATGCCGAGCTTATTTTTGACTTTCCACCGCTACCAAATCAATAGTCCATACTTTTTCTGGGTCATACTAGCTTGATTATAAATTGTAGTTTATTTTTCAATATAAATGGATCTTTTGAGTCCTTTATTTATTTGAAAAGCAAACAAGTCTAAAGAGTTGAGCTGTTTAATATAGATTTTTAAGATATCATCCTGAAATAAACTACTTACGAAGCATATGTTAAAACAAGTTGTGTGGTTTGTGATATTTGGAAAAAATTGAAACGGTTGGCTACTAACTCTTAGCTAAATAATTCATGTAGAGATATACACTGCTATCTGCTTCCTCGCGTTCTTATTCTAGTCCCTTCACGAACAAGTGTCTAACGATGGAGCTGTGGGGAAGATTAGATGCAGCTCGAGTGAATGCCTCGAGGATTTCTTATTTTAATTTGTTTGCTTAGGTGGTTATGCTTTTCTTGTTTTTTGTCCAATAATGCTTTGTGCGTAGGTTAAAATAACTACGGGCTCATGAAGTTTGGAGCAATGTTTTTAATTGGAAAGAAAGAAGTCTTTTCATAGGATGTTTGTGCAATGCAAATTGTTCAAAAACTCACTCACAACGTGAATTGAACTTGTAATTTCTTGGAAAATATGTGACACTTCTATCAAGCTCACGACCTGAGAGGTCATTTATGTCTTGGTCCAAATGCGAAAACAAAGTCATTGTAAGTGTTTGTCAAATTAAATTACTCATGTGGTCAGAATTTACATTAATTGAACAAAATCACTCACTAGTTAAACTGAAATAATTAAAATCTACTTATGTGTTACTGTATTAGGTGAATTTCATTTTAATACAGTTGGTGTTTGAAAAAAAATCCACTTCAACATAGTTGCACGTCAATTTTTTATGAGAGAGAGAGAGGATTGCATCTCTGGCACCAAGATTACATCTCCTGCATTTAACGCAACCATCCTCAGTGGCTTCTTCATGCCACCCCACCGGTCATCTCACATGCCCCATGCCATTATCGCTTTGCCATTATTGCTAAAGATCCGAGAGGTGGAGCAGGAAGTCACGGCAGGTGGATTTTACTTAAAACGTGCATAAACCTAAAAATACGCACAAATCTCGCTCAAGAGTGTAATGAAGTTAGCAGCTTAACAAAAAAAAAATCATAGCTTTTGTAGGTACAAAGCTTATAATACAGTTATTTTATCCTCTTTTTATCCTTTTTATTGTCTCATTATACTTTTAATCACGCTTTTCGAGAATTGGACTAACTTGTTAAGCAATCGCCTCAGGCCTATCTAAGGTCCACTTATAAACATAAAAATACATGCAAAATCTCAACTAAGAGCAACAAAATCAGTTGACCAAAAAAGAGATCATCGCTTTCGCAAGTCATGCTTCCACACGCTACAGAGACTGACGTAAGACGTTGCTGTCTCTCTCTCTTTCAGCCTATTCTCTCTGGATTTCTCCGTTCCGAGAGACTTCTGTACCCTCTTTGTCAGTTGAAACTATCTTTCGTGCAATAAAGTGGGCAGCAAGGTCAGAGTTGAGGTACACCCTTTATTTCGTGCAATAAATCGACCAGCTGTGCTCCACCCACTACACATCTCAAATCTTATCTTGTCCCAACTTTTTTTTTTTTTGGTCAGATCTTCTCCCAACTTCTCTCCCCTATTTTCTGCTTGCTTTTACGCCAATGATAGATCCGACATAAATCGTATAAGTAAAGAGAATGCGAAAGCCCCATTAAAAAAAAAAAATCATGTTTACCGAGGTTGATTAAATAATAGGAAAATTAGAGCAAATATCGTAGCTGTAAAAAAATTTTCACAAGCAGTTTAATCCAACTACAGCTAATATGGGGAGGGTTAGCGAGATAATGAGAAGGTATAATCTCCGAGTAATGAATAAAATCACTTGTGAAAATATATTTTAATATTGACAGTGCACGTTATAATTAATCATCGAATCTTATTATTTTTATGAAAAAGTTTTGTGCAATCATAGGCACAATATATCCTGAATACATAAAGATGATCAAATAAGTATCAAAATTTTAAACTTAATTACATGCGTGCAAATATCTCTTGTTCATCGTCTTATCGCTGCTTCTTTTAGCTTGACGAATTCATGGACTCATGGTCATTATTTGACTATATGAGAGAGTTTTTTTTTTTTTTTTTTTTTTTTTTTTTGCGGTGAGGTAATGACGTGGGAATAATGATTTTGTTGAGGGTTGAGAGAGAGAAAGACGTGCGGAACAGCTAGTTTTATGAGATGCGGAGGAGGGGATGAGGGGATGATGAACAGAGGTAAACTTCATCATATTATTATCAAGAATACGACAGAAATTAATAGCGATGGCGATGCAGTGGCGAGAAGCATGATGACCACTGGTGTGTGTCAACACTTAATTAAATTTATGGCAAAGTATATTTTGTCATGGATGGATTCTTTTGATGGTTTGATATAATACAATACTTGCTATACAATTCTTTTTATATGTACAATTTTCACGAGTGAGTTTTTCACGTATTACTTAGACTTTTTTTTTTTTGGTAAAGACGTATTACTTAGACTTTACGTCTTCATCTTGTAACGATAATAGTAATGTTATGCATTTTTTACTTGTTATATTTCCATTTGTTTCCAATAATTAGCATGGGCAAAAAAGGTTGTTCTATAAACATTCTCACAGAAAACTTAGTTGTGTAACTTGTATAACGATAACAACATCCTTATTTTTCATCATAAAATTCTTACAAAGTCGGACATAGTTTGACATCGAAGAAGCGGGAGATGAATTAGCTGGTTATTAACCGAGGCCTATAACGTTATGAACAATTTAATTATTAAGCAACCAAACTTTTAATCAACCATGCATATTTGACCTCTACATGATTGGAATCTTGAGTTGAATTCAGATCTTAAGGCTTCCTCAATCGTGAGCTAAAATTGGGCACAGCTTAGCATTACAAATTATTACATCCATTTGGATTTGCTAAGTGGACGCACCATCCACCATGGACCTCCAAATCAAGCGAGTGCAGATGAGTAGGAGGGTTTGAGGGAGTTGGCAAGAAACACCAATGGGAGGACGAAAGTGACTATTCATAATCAGATCCATAGTTTTTTTTTTTGTCCGAAGATCTATAGGGTTCAAATAGTATAATTTATGCCCATGATCTCTCTCTCTCTCTCTCACAATGAATTCACCTCTTCATGACGTTCGTATGAAAGGTCCGCTTCTCATGCTCACTCCAGGACAATTCGGAGTGGGGTTCCACTCACAAGGACCGAAACTAGAAAGAAACTCAAATGGGTCCAAGGGACTCTGAAATCGGAAGAATAAAATTCGGAAACCCTAAAGAAAAGGAGAAAATTATGAACCTATGACCAGTCAAAGGGAAAATGAATCCCTAAGCCCATCGTAAATAAGCAACAAGCAAAGAACGAAAACCTTCAGAACCCTCGAGTCCTCTCCACTCACCTCAACAAGAAAAATGACACCAAAAAGGATTTCTGTCCATTACTCCCACGTCATGCTGTTCTTTTTCATATCATCACGGGTCTTATGCAAAAAATAAAAAAACAATATCATATTTTTATGTCTCCAACTCACTTTTTATCAAACGATTCACGAACCCCATGTGAGAGAGATTATAATGAAAGGGGAGATTAAATAATGAGAGGAGACTACGAGAGAGAGTCAGGATATAAATGTGAAAAACGTGAAATATAAACGAAAAACCCATCATCACCATCACACACCTCTTTCTCGATGCTCGCGTCGAGAAATTCTTTAGGCTAAAAGAAAGAAGCAGTGAGATCCGATGATTAGTCAAGTTTCAAAATTCGGCGATGGATGTCAACGACACATTTTGCATTGGTAATCTTTATGATCCAAGCATATAGCATACTTATGATTTGATTGTAAGTTTTGTCCCATCACGGGGTACATATATGCAAAAACATTTTCATTAATTAACTAGAACTAACAAATAATCATAACATACATCGTCAGTGATAATAAATATTTTCTTAAGTGATTCTATCCATTATTAATTTAAAGATTGTAACTTTTCATTGTTTCACTAATGACTCGCATTAGAACTAGTTAAATAAGACATCTTGTGTAAAAAAATTTACAGCAACAATATTTGCTATAATTTTTCTGTTATTTATTCAACCTTGGTAAATATGATTTGTTTAAACGCGGCTTTCCCATTTTCTTTACTCATCCAATCTAATGTAGGATTCATCGTAGGCGCAAAAGCGAGCAGAATTTGGGGAGAATGTTGGGAGGAGATAAGATTTGAGATGTGGGGTGGATGGAGCACAAATCTCAGCGTTATCGCACATAAGGGCGTGGCATCAATGCATTTTGGTACAGAGTTAATAAATTTGATGGTGGCTTGGATGAAGTGAGCAGAAGATCTTTCCGGGAAAATAAAACATAGAAATGGCGAGCGATGGGCGAGTGAAAATGCGTCTCCTGTTCGTCTCTCTGCTACTTCGGCCTCAGCTCTCCATCAGCCTCTCCGTCAAGCACATATTCAAAAAGAGAATGGGGGGATAAAACCGGCTTAGATTGTTTTAGACACTATCTACGTAAACGGCTCTCATTTGAAAGATTGAAATAATGCTGAGTAGACAATTGTTTGTATCATTCGTTGTCCAACAAAATATCAGGTTTAACGGGGTTTGACCAGACTATGTCCAACAATGACATTTTAGGCTTTAGCCTTCAAAGTCCTGTGGTCTCTGACGCGCGGAGGCTGATGGCGTGCAGGGACCGAACAGGGGAAGAAGATGCCAACGACGCTATGTTGGGAACAACAGCGAAACCCTACTTGGCATGAACAAGCTTTACATTGTTTTAGGGGCATAAAATAAAGATGGAAAAGCACCATTAACGAGGCCGTGCCTTTTTGCCCTAAAATGCCATGCCTTTCGTTCTCGATTGTCTCTCTCTGCGCCAGAGAGATGAAGATAGAGATTTGAGAGTGCAGGGAAAGAGGGAGAGAGAGAATAAACGCAGAAAAGGAAAAGCACTCTGCCTCCTTGATGGCGAAACATGTAGACACACATGGGGAAAGAAATCATTCCGAACTCAAGCTTAGCAAATGCGCATCATCAACCTGAATGAACAGAATCAGCTAGAAAAATTTTCTATATGAGATCAAATTAATATGGAGGAATTCTAAGGTTCTGTATGTTATTTAGCTCGGTGCAACTCTAAAAATTAGTCTCTTTAAGGTTACGATCAAATTCAAAGATTAATGTCAACTATTTTTTTTTCACATGTAACATTTAACAAGAAATCACACACCATGTCATTGTCATTCTTTCTAGTGAAAATCCATAAAAGCAAGAAACTATAGAAAGAATTATATGACGGGCATTATATTATGTTAAACCATTCGAAGGAACTTATTCATGATAGAATATACTTTGTTATAAATATAATTAAGTGTTGACACATGTACATTCAAATATACATTTTTTTAATTTTTGAATAATATTATTTTTTTTTTGGTAAAGTTTGAATAATATTATTTGATATTGAATATTTTGAAAAATTTGAACTATTTTGTAATAATTAAAAATCAAGGAGATAATGTCATAAAGATACAAAGTTAAAAACGAAACAAGTGTACTCTTGAGGATTTCATGAACTGATCCATTGTACACTTCGATATTTGATTTTTCAAAATTTTCAAAATTTTCAAGTATTGCGTTAAACCGAGTTTTATTGTAACCAAGTGCAAGACTGAATTTTTTTTTAAAATCATCCCCTTCGTAAGGGGACCACTTAATAGTAAACAAATAGAGACCGGGCAAGAACCCCACAAGTGTATATAAGAAACACATATATTTCTCTCTTCTTCACCATCCTCGGTTCTAAGGTCTCTTCTTCTCCCCCCTCTTTAGATCAAAACTTCTCTGGTTCAAAAGTCTTCTTCTCCCTCCTATTCAAATAAAAACTTGTTTGAAAATGAATGTAGCTGCCAATATGCACAGGACTTTTAAACTCATGAACATGATGCTGTGTGGTTGAAAGTCCAGCATGATTTGGAACTTACGTGAGAGTTACATTCTTTTCTTAAAATTCTTTTTTTTTCAGCTCTTGGGTTTTTTTTTTTTTCTTTCTTATTATTGTCTTTAAACAAGCTGAACGTGATGATCTTATGATGCCTACACGCAAGTTATAGCAGATGCCTATTAGGTTGTTCAACAGGTTAGAGAAAATTAAGTTTTGGTCCTATTTTTTATCGCCAAGACCAAGACATTTCTAGGTGTGTGGTCAGATTTAGAGAATAATCACGGTGCTCTACGGAGTGTTCGAATTAGGAATATGAGTAAGGACGGCAAAAAACTCATCTGTCGCTGGTTGGAAGAGTGTCATTTCACTATTCAGAATGCTGAGCTTATTTTTAACTTGCCACTGCTACCAGACCAACAAAACTAGTAGTCCATCCTTTTTTCTTTTCATGACCATATCGGTCTAATTATAAATAGTAGTTTGTTTTTCAATGCAAATGGATCTTCGGAGCCCTTTATTTATTCAAAAAGCAAACAAGTCTAAAGAGTTGAGTTATTTAATATAGATTTTAAAGATATTATCCTGAAGTAAACTACTTGCGAAGCATATGCTAAAACAAGTTGTGTGGTTTGTGGCATTTGGAAAAAGTTGGAATGATTGGAATGATTGGTTACTAACTCTTAGCTAAATAATTCATATAGATATACACTGCTGTCTGCTTCAAGGATTCTCAACTCTTTAAACTTGTTCACTTTTCAGATAAATAAAAGGCTCTAAAGATCCATTTGCATTGAAAAACAAACTACAATTTATAACCAGGCCGGAATGGTCCAGAAAAATAAAAAAAAAAGGATGGACTATTGGTTTGGTTGGTCTGGTAGCAGTGGCAAGTCAAAAATAAGTTTAGCATTTTGAATAGTGAAATGGCACTCTTCTAGTCAGCGGCATATGAGTTTTTTTGTCATCCCTACTCGCATTCCCAGTTCACACCCTCCGTAGAGCATTGCAATTATTCTCTAAATCCGACCATATCCCTAGAAATGCCTTGGCCTCGGCGATAGAAGATAGGACCAGAACTTCATTTTCTCTGACCTGTTGAACGGCCTCATAGGCATTTGCTCTAGCTTGCATGTAGTCATCATAAAAATCATCACGTTCTGCTTGTTTGAAGACAATAATAAAAAAGAAAAAAAACCCATATATAAGAGCTGAAAAGAAAAAAGAATTTTGAGAAAAGAATGTAACTCTCATGTAAGTTCCGGATCATGTTGGACTTTAAGCTATGCAGCATGTTCATGAGTTCAAAAGTCCTATGCATATTGGCAACTATATTCATTTTCAGAAAATTTTTGATCTGGAGAGGGGGGAGAATAAGAGACTTTTGAACCAGAGTAGTTTAGGACAGCTCGAGTGAATGCCTTAAGGATTTCTTCTTTTAATTTGTTTGCTTAGGTGGTTATGCTTTTCTTGTTTTTTGTCCGATAATGCTTCGTACGTAGGTTAAAATAACTACGGGCTCATGAAGTTTTGGAGCAATGTTTTCAATGGGAAAGAAAAGAAAATACTAATGAACGGGGGGAGTATGTGATAGAAGTTCAATGATGGAAAATGAGTAATTATAACGAATATTTATCTCTTCGGGCCTATCATAGATTTTGATAAGTTTTTTATTTGATTGTCTAAGTCCTTCATTTAATAGGTTTTTTTTTTTTTTTTTTTTCCCGGTTATTGGAAATATGGTGGAGTGGGGTGAACAACGTTGATGATCTTTGGCAAATTTTCTCCCGCGAAATCAAATGTTCAGTTTGAGTTATAGTTTTTTTGCACCATGCGCAATCGGAAAATTTGAGGATAGGCAGCCCTGTCACCACATTCTCATCAAAATTTTGGCAATCAAGAAGTCTTCTCATAGGATGTATGTGCAATGCAAATTGTTCAAAAATTCACTCATGATGTGAATTAAACTTGTAATTTCTTGGAAAATATGTGACGCTTCTATCAAGCTCACGACCTGAGCGGTCATTCATGTCTTCGTCCAAATGTGAAAACCAAGTCATTGTAAGCGTTTGTCGAATTAAATTACCCATGTGTTCATAATTTACATTAATTGAATGAAATCACTCACTAGTTAAACTGAAATTATTAAAATCTACTTATGTGTCACCGTATTATGTGAATTTCATTTTAATACAATTGGTGTTCAAAAAAATATCCACTTCAACATAGTTGCACGTCAATTTCTTAAAAGCATGAATTTTTAAATCAGACGAGTACCATGCACTAAGCACTGGGATCACAGCTCTGGCACTAAGATCACGCCTCTCGTGAGCAAGAGTATTGAACGAGAGAGAGAGAGAGAGAGAGAGAGAGAGAGGGAGTGAGGGAGGGAGGGAGGGAGGATCGCATCTCTGGCACCAAGATCACATCTCCTGCATTTCACGCAACCACCCTGCAGTGGCTTCTTCATGCCACCACTGGTCGTCTCGCATGCGCCATGCCATTATCGCTATGCCATTATTGCTAAAGATGTGAAAGATGGAGCAGGAAGTCTGGGCAAAACAATTGAAGTGAGATGGGTGGGTTTTACTGTGCATGAACCTAAAAATACACACAAGTCTCGCCCGAGAGCAATAAAATTATTAGCTTTAACAACGGCAAAGATCATGGCTTTCATAGGTACAGAGCTTATAGTGCAGTTATTTTCTTCCATTTTTCTTCTAATTGTCTCATTACGCTTTTAATCATGCTTTCTAATACAGCTGGTGTTCGAAAAAAAATCCACTTCAACATAGTTGCACGTCAATTTCTTAAAAGCCTGAATTTTTACATCAGACGAGCACCAAGCACCGGGATCATAGTTTTGGCACCAAGATCATGCCTCTCGTGAGCGAGAGTACTGAAAGAGAGAGATGATCACATCTCTGGCACCAAGATCACATCTTCGGCATTTCACGCAACCACCCTGCAGTGGCTTCTTCATGCCACCCCACTGGTCATCTCGCATGCCCTGTGCTATTATTGCTTTGCCATTATTGCTAAAGATCCGAGAGGTGGAGGAGGAAGTCCGGGCAAAACAATTGAAGTAAGATGAGTAGGTTTTACTTAAAACGCGCATGAACCTAAAAATACGCACAAGTCTTGCCCAAGAGCAATGAAATTAGCATCTTAATAATGACAAAAAATAAAATAATCATAGCTTTCATAGGTATAGAGCTTATAGCGCAATTATTTTCTCCCCCCCTTTTTTTTCCTTCTAATTGTCTCATTACACTTTTAATCACCCTTTTCGAGAGTTGGGCTAACTTGCCAAGCAATCCCACCCGTCTAAGGTCCTCTTATAAACCTAAAAATACACACAAAATCTCAATCAAGAGCAATAAAATCAATTAACCAAAAAAGAGATCATAGCTTTCGCAAGTACAAAGCTTGTAGGATGGCTATTTTCTCTCGCGAAATCAGTCCATGTGGATGATACTCAACCAAGTAACTCTTTGGTCATTACGTCACTCCCTCATAATGGCCAAAGGAGCGTGCTTTAATGAGAGAGTGACATAATATGCTTCCACACGCTACACTGAGAGTGACGTAAAACTTGCTCTCTCTCTCTTTCAGCCTATTCTATGTGTGCTTTCGCATGCACGCAATTGAGTTTAAAAATTTGGACGATGGACTTCGACATTTGTTTGTTTGCGTTGATAATCCATATGATTTAAGGATACATTGTGCTTATGATTTGATTCCAAGTGTTGTTGGATTCGATATTTTGAAAATATTTCCACATGTGATTCGATATATCATTAATTCACTTGAGAATTGTAACTTTTCCCTAAGGGTCTGTTTGGTAATACCTTTGTTTCGGAAAATAATTTTTTTTCGAAATAATCTTTTTCTATTTCTATTTCTTGAAATAATTTCTTAGTAAAATAATGCATTTGACAATTACATAAAATTTTTATTTTTGGAATGGAAAAAGAATAAGAATGCGTTTAGTAAGATTTACAAAAAATTTTGTAATGTAGAATGTCTTTTAATTGTTTTTTGTCGTTCTTCCTTATCATCACTACCAACTGTCATCGTTGACTGTTGACTGTAGGTCATTGCCAATGCTGACTAACAATCACTGCCCATCGCTAACCATCGCCGCCTGACGCCGATGCCGTTGCCCCACCACCTGCGTTCATCGGCATCGGGCGGTGGTGGTTGGCAACGGGCTGTAGTCGGCGGTCATCGGTCATCAGTCGGCTGATGGCAATGGTCGGTCGACAATAGTAGTTGGTGATGGTCAGTCGGCCGGCAACGGTGGTCGACCAACCAGCGGTGGGCGACAGTCATCGACAATTGTCGTTTGGCCGATGGCAACAGTTGGCGGTGGTCGGCGATGGTCGATCAGCAGGTGGCAGCGAGGGGTGGTGATTGGCAAAGAAGGAGAAAAGAAAAAAAAAAGAATAGAGAAAATAAATTATTTCTTAAAATTGTTCGAGAACAAGAAATTATTATTTTTTTACTTTTTAGTTTTATCCCAAATCTATTTCCTAACCACTTTTCTTTTCCGTAGAATAGAAAAATTAATTGACGTTATCAAATAAATTTCTATTCTTTTTTTTTTCGGGGGAATAAAAGAATAGAAATTGGAAGAAACAGAAACATTACCAAACATGGCCTAATTCTCCTCATGGCAAATGTGTAGCTTCAATTAGGGATGTTATTAATCAAAATTCCAATAAAAATTGACTTTTTCTTTTCTTGATAGGAGTGATTAATAACAAATCATTATTTACTATGCATTTATTTACTTTTTGCAGTATTTATGTAAAGTTTAAATGAGAGCCATGTGTGAGTAGACACGTAAGCGTGATATCATTTTTTTATATATATAATTTGGACGAATATCCACCATCTAAAATTAGAATTGGAAGCCAATGCCTTGTGAGTTTCTCCCTCAGATTTATTTTCATGCAAAATAAATTATTTTTCAGATCAAATTTTTATCCAATTGCCCATTAAACAAAAATGAAATGAGCGGCCTAAAAACAATGGATGACTTATTCATCCAGTCTTAGAAATGAAAATTTAAATATCAATTTCATATTCCTATGATTTTCTGTCAAGAAGGCTAGGAAATAGTGAGTCTGCATTGGGGGGACTCGAGAACTCCCTACTTTTATATTGATTTGGTTACGCTGAAACAATTTTATATTAGTTAACAAACAAAACACGAGGTTATTTCACAAGCTATTGAGGCATTTTTTTCTTTATTAATATATGCATAGATACTTTTAACTTTACCACTCTTCAACGAAGGCACGTAAATTATCAAAACTACACATATTAGGTATGATCTAGCTACACAATAGTATTTAAGTAAAGTAAAAATTACATCACAAAATTAAGGAGACTAAAGTAATTGTAGGACAATTGAAATGCTCGACTAAAGTTCTAAGGTAGATTTTAGAATGACCCCTTAAATGCAACTTTCCCCACCTGGGGGAGTTTGAGTGAGTTGGTCGACAAAGAGAGTAGAAACTGCTAATGTACATATTTAGCTTCTCTAAAAATGCCCCACATTAGCCAAATCTACGGATCAAACTTGAAAGGCCACGGAATGTACAAATTTATCATGTCTGATTACTGAAAGTAACTTGAAAAATCATATTGAAGACATTTCTTGCTTTCTCATACTCCGTCTTATTTCATGGAAAACAAATTATTTGAAAAACATCTTCCTTAACTTAATCATTTATGTTACTTGGAAATAATTAATCGATGAAAAATTCATTAGTGATAATAATTTGTATCTAAGTATTTTCATGAACAATGAAACTAATTAGCATTCATTTATTGCATAAAAGGTACAAACAATTATTTTTAAGAAAATATTTTTCAAATCATCAATTTTCAATAAAACAAACAAAGCATTAATCGCATGCCCAATCAATTTATTTAGACTATTTCGCCCTAAATTGATTTGGGAAAGGTCATCTTGCTTCCCGGGAAATCAATTGCAACCATTAATGTACATGCATTACCGTGTGAGGAGCATGGGATCGTCTGCTAGCAATTTCTTACTACAAAGTACAACTAGATCGTGAAATTGTTACAAACTCTGGTACTCGGCTTATTTAGATATCAAATTATATCGTGTATTGTTTAATGCATTAGTTTTTCAAATTAGTGCGCCTTGGCACGTGTAGCGTTCCTCTACTATACTGCGGGTTTGTTTTTTGTTTGGAAGTTTACCGAGGAGCTTAGTCATCAACGTACGACTCAGGTTTCGGCCACGTATTTGTTGTGGAACGACAGGGTTTTGCTTTTGTCTGCTGCCCGCAGTTCATATGTCCCCACCGAATGTCCTGCGGAAATGCACCGCACGCAGCCATCATACTCGCCACACTGCTAGTATATATAATAAAGATGTACGTTGAAATTTAATCTTCCACATAGATCTAAAAACTATAGATAAGAACCACCCACCTGGGTGGTGTTGCTGGCGGCGAGCTTCTCCCCCTAACGCAAGGGAAGGAGTTCGATTCCTGGACGTCGCAGGGTGACTTACTCGGTGGCACGTGTGTGGGTACTAGCACGTGTTGTCCCCAGGGTTTACCCCCCGTTACCCTGAGCCTTTCGGGCTGTCCGTGTTGGTACGGTGCGCGGATTCCTTGGGTCACCAAAAAAAAGAAAAAAACTATAGATAAGAAATTTAATTGACGATGCAAGTTTGAAAACTATAACCATAATCTATAATTTTTTTTGTCAGCACAAAAACCAAAAGATAATATGTTTTTTTTATACGGATGGTTTTACGATACACAAACACACGTATTTATAGTGTTTACAACATAATTGTCTATAAACAAGTTTTTTAGCAGTTTTAGCTATGTCTTCATATCTTCGAAGCTTTCAATTTCACATCTTCACGTTGACACAGTTCTCATCTTTAAATGAATAATTTTCTTATGATATCCATAGTTTCCGAGCAAGCATGACAATGGAGGACTTTGACTTTGTGCGATGCTCAACAGAGAAGGACAGCCATTGATTAGCACGAAGCTTTGGTTTAGCCTTCTTTTTTGTCAGCACTTGATCTATGCCTTGCTTGAAAACAGCATCCGAGTCCATCGCATCATGAATTTTCATGCTTTCAAATATCATTTGATTCAGTCGATTGATTGAAAGATTGAAAAGTTAAGGCAATTAATGAAGCGCCACTAATCATGTGGTACTTTTCTGGAGGTCGTGATTAGTATTTCTTTATGTGAATGCTATGCCCTTCTCTTTTTTCTTCTTTTTTTTTTTTTTTTTTTTTGGGTCAAACTAAAATTGGGCTGAAAAGGCGCGGTTTCGTGGCTGAAGAAGTGGGTGTCTTTATGCCAAAAAAAGAAAAGAAAAAAGGTAGGTGTCGTTATCGGATGGGCAAGCCGTCATCTTTCATGCGAATTGCACCCGACATTAATGAACTGGAGGAGTCGTGAATGGCCGCGAAGAACAAAGTCGGTCTTATGGGCCTACTAGTCATGCGAGGCCCAGTCAAAATATCAATTGGTCCATTTCTGGGCTGGTTTTGGGCTGATTCTGGGGCAAATAGAATTAAGTCGGGTTCTCAATTCCAAAAAGTATGGATCGGGTTCGGGTAGGTCTGTTCTTTTCCCAATTCATGGATCCGAACCTATATGCGAGAATCGAAGTCAGATTGCGGGAAAGTGGTTTTAAAACCATAGTTTCTCTTTGAAATAATGATACAATTAGTTTATCAACTTTGGTCACCTTCAACTTTTAATTTGCTTAATGTGATCCTCAAACTATTTATAAAATATTCAATCTAGTCCTTGAGCTGTTTATTTGTGCGACCTGATCCCTCAATTTTTTGCGACAAAGTCAAAAGTTTTCAAAGTTACATGCTATCGCCCAAATCTAAAATATTTTTTGAATTTCGATCCATTTTCTAGATTGACAAAGAGTATGGCCATATTTCTAGATTCTCATTAGACTTGTATCGAGTTGATGTTTATGTTATTTTGATTTGCTAATTTGTATTTTTAGTATATATTCTTATAAAAAGCTCATCTTAGAATAAGAGGAATTTGACTTTGATATAACCATATCCGCTGTTATATTTTAGAACTATAGTAATATTTATAAAAATCAAAAAAGGTAAAACTATTGATTTAGGATATGAATTGAAACGAAAAAATATTCTAAAATCTAGGAGATAGTGTAATTATGAAAACTTGTGAATAGTACCAAACAACTTATTTGACTCCGTGATGAAATTGATTGTGCGTAGGTTTTTCATTTATTGGCTAGGCCTCACGGTGGTGGTATCATTGTTAGACCACTGACTTTTAATCACCGATTACTCACCAAGCACTGGTGAATTCTCAATCATACCTCACTTGTTGGTTTGCAAGCCTTGCCGCCACCCCCTCAATTAGACAAATTCAACTCTATTTTAATTATTCATAAAACTTGTAGAAAAAACAAGCGATCCATATTTTAGACTCGCATGTTAGATATGTTGGAAGAGGAAAAAAAAAAAAAACTTAAGGGGTGAATTGTGTATCACAGGAAGTGGGAGTTAGAAGAGAAAATACTATGTTTTTCTTATTTCTCCATTTATGATTTTTATTATTGTGTTTTATTTTTTCACATATATATTTCAACCTCTCATTTATTGAATTTTTAAAATTGACCTCGATCTTGGAATATGTGTTGGAAACTCGAATGTTAGAATTCCGACTCGAGTAATAGAGAGTGTTGAGAAAGTTGACCAAGTGTCGGATTTTTTAATACGTGTTGACCGAGTGTTGGAGTGTGTCAGACACGTGTCGAATTGTCCGACACCACACGAAGGCTTTTGAAGAGTGTCGGTGCTTCATAGGGTACCAATCGGTTACAAAACTCCTCGCAGGCGCTCCGCCGATCGCTCACTCTCACTTTTTGGTGATTTTCTCTTGCTCCGGCCACTCCCTCTCGCTTAGCCGCCGCCTCGCGCCAATCTCCGTTACCTCCCTCACAGCTTAATGATCTCCCCTCCATGATACGGATAGCTGAGTGAACTGATCTAGTCTGCTATTTCTGTTTTCACCATCAGTTATCTCTGATAGATCTCGCACTTGGATAGTCTCATCTCAACTCGCTCTCTAGCAATCTAGTTTCAACGATTTTCCATTCAATTTCGTGCTCTCCACAGCCGGTCTGGAGAATGAAATAAGGAGGATGATTAGGGGGGAGGAATTAGAGATTCTCTAGATTTCCAGATTTTTTTCAATTCTATGAGTTTCTTCATGTGTGGAGGTTGATTGAATCGTGGCTGGTTCATTGTTAACGATGTTAGATATGACTTTGTGTTTCTTTTTCCACTTCCAATCTCAGACTGTTATTAGCAAGCTGATGTGATCTTCGTGAAGGTTTTATGTGCTTATTGTATTCTATAAAGCTGGTTGGTTTTATGTGATGTGATTTCCAGATTTTTGCAATTCGATGAGTTTCGTCATGTGTGGAGGTTGATTAAATCATGGCTGGTTCATTGTTAATGATGTTACTTAATGTAGATATGACCGTGCTTTTTTTTTTTCCAATTCCAATCTTAGACTATTATAAGAAGCTGATGTGATGTTCGCAATGGCTTTATGTGCTTGTTGTATTCTATAAAGCTATTGGTTGAAGATCGATGCTTGACTTATTTTTGGTTAAGACTGGGTGATTTTAAATTTTCCTTATGAAGTATATAAGATGTCGTTTGCATAGATATGGTATTGTGCCAATTATTCTTGGAGATTTGATGGTCATATCTTAGGTTGTCATGATGTGGGAGGGACATAATTTGTTTACCGGACATGCCTTGTTATTTTCATATGACTACACATTGGTTGTGAAGGTGATCTTAAAGGTTTCGGGCTTTTTCATGTTACACTATTTTTTCCCCTTTTCTGTTGAGAGTCCTTCAGGCTGCTTGTTTAATTATATCTGAGAAATTGGTTCTCCCATTGGGTTTGTAAATAGCAGCTAATTTGCAGGTCAGTGACAACATAATAGAAATATTTGTGATGTGGGTTGAGAAGTTTGGTGGTAATTGGATTTGTTTCCTTTAGCTAGGATGTATTTGTGCTTTTCGAAATTGTGACTTGAACACAACAACCATATTTGGGGTATAGATCTATGCAAAAAAAAACCCTTCAAGAGCAAGCAATATTCGGCGTACAGATCTGTGCAAAAAAAACCCTTCAAGAGCAAGTAATGAATCGCTCCCGAGGAGCTACGCAATCACTCGGGGTAGACTCTCTCTTTCGTCTCATTTCGTTTCGTCTCGTTTCGTTTCATTTGTAGATGTTCCTTTATTAGGTAGAATTTATTTGATCAATTACTATGTTGTCTCAATCTCCATCCGTATCTCTTTGTTGTCAAGGAGTCCACGCAAGCGTCAATTGAAGATGGAAGGAAGCATGAGCAGCTTTCCTTCATTGAGAAAGCCTCATCCCATAGCTTTTATCCTTTTTCTTGTGAGTGCGTTGGATTGATTTTGATACATCGATTTTGTGTGTGTGTTAAGTGGCTATTTGTTCTTAAATATAGGGAGGATTTTAGAAAGCGTCAAATGGAGGAGTTCAAATCTACAGTGAGTTTCGGCTCTCAATCACTGAATTGAGTCAAATTTGATTAAGCCAAAATATTCTTGGTGGCATGCAGCTCCAAAAAGATGCTACAAAGGAGTGGGATTCCCTGCTTGAAGAGGTAAGATACCGCTTGTCAATGCAGTATTAACTCACAAAAGCTGTAAAGCCCAAGAAGAAAAATCAATTCCATTGAATACAATCAATATTGAGTCAGCCTTACTGTTTATACAGTTTATACAGGAGAAGATGACGTATGAAAAGAAAGCCATGGAGAAAGTTGCAGCCATAGAGAAAGGTCTAGAGATACATGACAAGCTAGGATGATCCGACTGCAATAGCAACTTGAGCAACAAGCATTTTTGGTACATTTTGAGCTTCCTCTGTTTATTGCGTCATGATTATTTCTCTTACTAGGGTTTCTGCAGCTTGCATGGAATAACTTAAAAGGTTTAGATAATGGTTATCACACCAATGGAATCGGAATGCTTTTGCAAACTTTCTACGCCTGTCGGTTTGATTGGTGTTGTAAACCTCATTGCGGCCCGCTTATGAAATATGTTGTGCCCGCAATTGATTTTTTTATGCCCCCTTCTCTTTTTGCAGAAATTTATCTACTGTTAAGGTGGCGCGATAAATTATGAGTGCACATGGCAATGTTTCTATTCCGGAGAACTATTTCTTTTCAAAAATAGTTTTTTTCTATTTTTATTCCGGAAATAATTTTTGAGTAAAATAAGGTATTTGCTAATTATACAAAATTTATATTCTTGGAATAGAAAAATAATAGAAATGCATTTCGTAAAAATTTATAAATTTTTGTAATTATTTGTTTTTTCTTCTTATTCACGGACTGTTGACCACATGCTCGTCATCGCACGACAGCCGCACGAACGCTACACGACTGCCGCACGACCATCGCACAATCGCCGCACGATTGCCGACTGTCATCGCCAATCGCCGTCACAGGATTGCCGCCCATAGCCCACCGGTTGCGGGAGGGGGTGGTGGCTAAAGAGTCGTGGGCGGCAGTCTTGCGGCGACGGTCGGCAGTGACATTTGGCGGTCGTGCGGCAGCAGGTAGTGGTCGTGTGGCGGTTGGCGATGGCAGGTTGTCGGATAATGCCTGTCCCTTCACAGACAAGTGTCTAACGATGGAGCTGCGGGGAAGATTAGGGGCAGCTCGAGTGAATGCCTCGAGGATTTCTTATTTTAATTTGTTTGCTTAGGTGGTTATGCTTTTCTTGTTTTTTGTTCAATAATGCTTCGTGCATAGGTTCAAATAACTATGGGCTCATGAAGTTTTGGAGCAATGTTTTCAATCGAAAAGAAAATACTAATGAACAAGGGAAGTATGTGACAGAATTTCAATGATGAAAAATGAGTAATTATAACGAATATTAAGCCAATGAAGTAAATATGACTAGATGGAACTGCAAACTATTATCTTTGACAAATTGGTTATCTCTTCGGGCTTATCATGGATTTTGATAAGTTTTTTATACGATTGTCTTAATTCTTCATCTAATAGTTTTTTTTCCAGTTATTGGAAATATGGTGGAGAGGGGTGAACAACGTTGATGATCGTTAGCGTTACCATAAAAGGCCCACATTTATCATCGAATGTTCAGTTTGAGTTATAGTTTTTTTGCACCATGTGTAACCGGAAAATTTGAGGATAGGCGGCCCGTCACCACATTCTCACCAAAATTTTGGCAGTCAAGAAGTCTTCTCATAGGATGTATGTGCCATGCAAATTATTCAAAAATTCACTCACGACGTGAATTAAGTGTTGACACACGTAAATTCAAATATATATATTTTAAATTTTTGAACAATATAATTTGATATTGAATATTTTGAAAAATTTGAACTATTTCGTAATAAATAAAAAGTCAAGGAGATAATGTCATAAAAATACAGAGTAGAAAATGAAACAAGTGTACTCTTGAGAATTTCATGAATTGATCCATTGTACACTTTGATATTTGATTTTCCAATATTTTCAAAATTTTCAAGTATTTCATGATGACGTTAAATGGAGTTTTATTGTAACCAAGTGCAAGACTGAAATTTGTTTAAAACCATCCACTTCGTAAGGGGACCACTTAATAGCAAATGGATTGAGACTGGGCAGAACCCCACCAGTGTATATAAAAAGCAAATGGTTATGCTTTTCTTGTTTTTTGTCCGATAATGCTTCATGCATAGGTTAAAATAACTATGGGCTCATGAAGTTTTGGAGCAATGTTTTCAATCGAAAAGAAAATACTAATGAACGGGGAAAGTATGTGATAGAATTTCAATGATGGAAAATGAGTAATTATAACGAATATTAAGCCAGTGAAGTAAATATGATAAGATGGAACTGCAAATTATTATCTTTGACAAATTGGTTATCTCTTCGGGCTTATCATGGATTTTGATAATTTTTTATTTGATTGTCTGAATCCTACATTTCATAGTTTTTTTTTTTTTTTTTTCGATTATTGTAAATATGGTGGAGAGGGGTGAACAACGTTGATGATCTTTGGCGTTACCATAAAAGGCCCACATTTACCATCAAATGTTCAGTTTGAGTTATAGTTTTTTTGCACCATGTGTAACCGGAAAATTTGAGGATGTATGTGCCATGCAAATTATTCAAAAATTCACTCACGATGTGAATTAAGTGTTGACACACGTAAATTCAAATATATATATTTTAAATTTTCGAACAATATAATTTGATATTGAATATTTTGAAAAATTTGAACTATTTCGTAATAAATAAAGTCAAGGAGATAATGTCATAAAAATACAGAGTAGAAAATGAAATAAGTGTACTCTTGAGGATTTCATGAACTGATCCATTGTACACTTCGATATTTGATTTTCCAATATTTTCAAAATTTTTAAGTATTTTGTGATGACGTTAAACGAAGTTTTATTGTAACCAAGTGTAAGACTGAAGTTTTTTTAAAACCATCCCCTTCATAAGGGGACCACTTAATAGCAAATGAATTGAGATTGGGCAAGAACCCCACCAGTGTATATAAGAAGCACATGTATCTCTCTTCATCACCCTCCTCACCTCGGTTCTCTCTTCATCACCCTCCTCGGTTCAAAAGTCTCTCTTCTCCCCCTTTTCAAATCAAAACTTTCTCTGAAAATGAGTGCAGCTGCTAATTTGCGGCGGAATTGTGAACTCTTAGACATGCATTGGGCTGCGTGGGTGAAAGCCTAGAATGATCCGCAACTTACATGAGAGTTATATTTTTTTCTTAAAATTCTTTTTGTTTTCCAGCTCTTATATATGGGTTTTCTTTTCTTTTTTATTATTGTCTTCAGATAAGTTGAAAAGACTAATCATTATCATGCCTACGAGCAAGCTAAAGTAAATGTCAATCAGGCCATTCAACGGATCCAACAAAATGAAGTTCTGGTCCTATCTTCCACCGTTGAGGCTAGGGAATTTCTAGGCATTTGGCATAAGTTAAGGAATAATCGCAATCCGACAAAACGAAGTTTTGGTCCTATCTTTTTAGAAATAGTTTTTTTTCTATTTCTACTCCGAGAACAATTTCTGAGTAAAATAAGGTATTTGGTAATTATACAAAATTTATATTCTTGAAATAGAAAAATAATAGAAATGCGTTTGGTAAAAATTTATAAATTTTTATATTTATGTTACTCACGGACTACTAACCACCACCTGTCGTTGCACGACAGCCGCACGGACACTGCACGATTGCCGCACGATCGCTGCACGATCGTCGCACGATCGTCGCACGACCGTCGCATGATCGCTGCACGACTGCCAACTGTCATCACCAACCGCCGTCACAATTTGTGGCGGAATTGTGAACTCTTGGACATGCATCGGGCTGCGTGGGTGAAAGCTCAAAATGATCCGCAACTTACATGAGAGTTATATTTTTTTCTTAAAATTCTTTTTATTTTCCAGCTCTTATATATGGGTTTTTTTTTTCTTTTTTATTATTGTCTTCAGACAAGCTGAAAAGACTAATCATCATCATGCCTACGAGCAAGTTTAAGTAAATGTCAATCAGGTCATTCAACGGATTCGACAAAATGAAGTTCTGGTCCTATCTTCCACCGTTGAGGCTAGGGAATTTCTAGGCATTTGGCATAAGTTAAGGAATAATCGTGATCCGACAAAAGGAAGTTCTGGTCCTATCTTTTTAGAAATAGTTTTTTTCTATTTCTACTCTGAGAACAATTTTTGAGTAAAATAAGGTATTTGGTAATTATACAAAATTTATATTCTTGGAATAAAAAAATAATAGAAATGCGTTTGGTAAAAATTTATAAATTTTTGCATTTATTTGTTTTTTCTTTTTACTCACGGACTGCTAACCACTGCCTGTCGTCGCACGACAGCCGCACGAACGCTGCACGATTGCCGCACGACCGTCGCACGATCGCCGCATGACTGTCGACTGTCATCGCCAACCGCCGTCACAATTTGCGGCGGAATTGTGAACTCTTGGACATGCATCGGGCTGCGTGGGTGAAAGCCTAGAATGATCCGCAACTTACATGAGAATTATATTTTTTTCTTAAAATTCCTTTTGTTTTCCAGCTCTTATATATGGGTTTTTTTTTCTTTTTTATTATTGTCTTCAAACAAGCTGAAAGAACTAATCATCGTCATGCCTACGAGCAAGCTCAAGTAATTGTAAATCAGGCCATTCAACGGATCCGACAAAATGAAGTTCTGGTCCTATCTTCCACCGTTGAGGCTAGGGAATTTCTAGGCATTTGGCATAAGTTAAGGAATAATTGCGATCCGACAAAAGGAAGTTCTGGTCCTATCTTTTCGAAATAGTTTTTTTCTATTTCTACTCGAGAATAATTTCGAGTAAAATAAGGTATTTGGTAATTATAGAAAATTTATATTCTTGGAATAGAAAATTAATAGAAATGCGTTTGGTAAAAATTTATAAATTTTTGTATTTATTTGTTTTTTCTTCTTATTCACAAATTGCTAACCACCACCTGTTGTCGCACGAATGCTGCACGACTGCCGCATGATCGTCGCACGATCGCCGCATGACTGCCAACTGTCATCGCCAACCACCGTCACAATTTGCGGCGGAATTGTGAACTCTTGGACATGCATCGGGCTATGTGGGTGAAAGCCCAGAATGATCCGCAACTTACATGAGAGTTATATTTTTTTTCTTAAAATTCTTTTTGTTTTCTAGCTCTTGTATATGGGTTTTTTTTTTCTTTTTTATTATTGTCTTTAGACAAGTTGAGAAGACTAATCATCGTCATGCCTACGAGCAAGCTCAAGTAAATGTCAATCAGGCTATTCAACGGATCCGACAAAATGAAGTTCTGGTCCTATCTTCCACCGTTGAGGCTAGGGGATTTCTAGGCATTTGGCATAAGTTAAGGAATAATCGTGATGCTCTGCGCACTATTCAAATTGGGAACATGAATAGGCGTGACAGAACAACCATCCACTGTTGGCTAGAAGAGCATTGATTGACTATTCATAATTATTCTTTTGACTTGCCACCACCATCAAACCAATAGTCCATCCTTTTATTTTTATTTTTTATTTTTCTAGACCATACTGACCTGATTATTTATTGTAGTTTGTTTTTCAATGTAAATAGATCTTTGGAACCTTAAACCAATAGTCCATCCTTTTTTTTTTCTAGACCATACTGGCCCGGTTATATATTGTGGTTTGTTTTTCAATGTAAATAGATATCTGGAGCCCTTTATTTATCCGAACGAGTCTAAAGTTGTTTAATATAGATTTTTAAGATACTATCCTGAAATAAACTACTTATGAAGCATATGCTAAAACGGGTTGTGTGGTTTGTGGTATTTGGAAAAGGTTGGAATGGTTGTTTACTAACTCTTAGCTAAATAATTCATATAGAGATATACACTATTGTCCGCTTCCTCCTCGCATTCTTATTCTGGTCCCTTCACGCCACTTCAACATAGTTGCACGTCAATTTCTTAAAAGCTCGAATTTTTACATTAAAACATGCATGAACCTGAAAATACGCACAAGTCTCGCCCAAAAGCAATGAAATTAGCAGCTTAACAAAAAAAAATCATAGTTTTCGTAGGTACAAAGCTTATAGTGCAATTATTTTCTCCCTTTTTTTCCCTTCTGATTGTCTCATTACACTTTTAATCGTGCTTTTTGAGAATTGGGCTAACTTGTCAAGCAATCACCTCAGACTCATCTAAGGTCCTCTTATAAACCTAAAAATACACACAAAATCTCAACCAACCAAAAGGAATAAAATCAGTTGACCAAAAAAGATATCCTCTTATAAACCTAAAAATACACATAAAATCTCAACTAACAGGAGTCGCAGTCAAAGCCAAGAAAGAGAAAAAAAAATCAATACAGGCAAAGGACAATAGGAAAAGAAAGGTTATCGTTTTCTAGCAGCTGGGCAATGAGAGAGTGGAGGGGTGGTTGGGGGCAGAGGTTAGGTAAGTTAGAGAGAAATCAAGAACGTCCACATCACAAAATAAAAAAACAGCAAAAAAAAAAAAATTAACAGATGATGCATTTATTTACTTTTCACAGTATTCATGTAATATTTAAGTGAGAGCTATGTGTGAGTAAGTGTGATATCATTTTTTTTTATACATAAAATTAGAATTGGAAGCCAATTCCTTGTGAGTTTCTCCCTCAGATTTATTTTCGTGCAAAAAAAATTATTTTTCACATCAAATTTTATCCCATTGCCCATTAAACAAAAATGAAATGAGCGGCCTAAAAACAATGGATGACCAAATGCCAAATTCGTGCATCTTCGTTTCTCTTTCTTCTAACTGCTCTCTTTGCCCGCCCACCCACTCAAACTCCCAAATGGGGGAAGTTGCACTTAATGGGTCGGAGAGAAGGGGAGGACATGGGAGGGTGGGGTGTCCTGTTCTCGCTCTCTTTGCCCAAAGAGATGCAGTGAAAGCCTGATGGGGCAGAGGCCGGGCGTTAGAAACTCAAATGCGCATTGGAATCCAATCACCTCCAGTTCGATATTTTTACAAAATTCCTAATTGGCAATAATTTCTTTTATCATGTGTAATGATTTTTTTAATTTATTTATCAAAATGTATAACAATTAACATTGTGAATAAATTACACAAAAAGAAGACGTAGGCTAACATATTATGCTTTCATAAATCCTCAAATTTAAATATGACATTTTAAATTTTTAACAAAAGAGCACACTTTTTACTTTTGTCTAATCCCAAATGAACGGGGTTGATGACAATTCTTATGCGGCAAAACCTTTATAGACACAAAATCGGAAAAGGAAATCTGACTTAGATCTTTTTTTTTAATAATTTCTCCAGAATATGCCGGTGTGTATGAACGTGGGACAAGACTCACCAAGGGATAACAAATGCACAGAGAAGGAAGGGAAGCTTTCATTGAATAGTTGTCCTACAAAAGGAAGCAGCAGTTGAGTTTTGTTTGTCGGTGTGTACAGATGGAGATGGAGGATGGGTGGAAATGATTTTTAGGTCGCTTCTTCTACCTTCATAGCCTTCATCCACCGACTCCCCCAGCAAATTATTTCCGACAGAAGTAGGGATAGTTGCTTCTATCATACGTGCCGGACAATCTACAGTCACTAGTTCAAACTATCACAAGTTAAAGCTGCACCCCTTTAAGGTCTAGCTACCTCTTCATGTATTTTTCAGCCACTTATTCTGCTTCATCCAGGACTTGAAACTGTCTGATCGATCCAGAAAGTCTAGGAAATAGACCAATACAGTGCATCTCAGTTGACCCCTCGACTCACCGACGGCTTGACCTTTTGTCGGGCTATGACTACATGCTGTCATGTGTCATTATTCACTTTGTGCTAGAGACATTTTTTGTACGATCACCGCATGACTGCCGCACGACTGTTGCACGATCACCGCATGACTGCCGTACGACCGTCGCACGACTGCTAGACGACTGTCACATGATCGCTGCTTGACTGCTGACTGTCATCGCCCACCGCCGTCACAATTTGCAGTAGAATTGTGAACTCTTGGACATGCATAGGGCTGAGTGGGTGAAAGCCCAGAATAATCTGCAACTTACATGAGAGTTATATTTTTTTCTTAAAATTCTTTTTGTTTTCCAGCTCTTATATATGGGTTTTTTTTTCTTTTTTATTATTGTCTTCATACAAGCTGAAAAGATGCCTATGAGCAAGCTCAAGTAAATGTCAATCAGGCCATTCAACGGATCCGACAAAATGAAGTTCTGGTCCTATCTTTTCGAAATAGTTTTTTTCTATTTCTACTTCGTAAACAATTTCTGAGTAAAACCACTGCCCGCGGTGGCCGTGCTGGTTGAGAGCTTAGTACTCATCCGCTAGGGGAGGAGTTCGAAACTTCGTGTGGGTCAATGCTTCAGTGCAAACGTGCGATTCACCTGTGACTGGGTCAGTGGTGGGGGCCCAGTTCACCCCAGGGTTTACTCCGCCGCAAAGCGGCGCACGAAGGTTCCCTGGGTCACAAAAAAAAAAAAAAATTTCTGAGTAAAATAAGGTATTTGGTAATTATACAAAATTTATATTCTTGAAATAGAAAAATAATATAAATGCGTTTGGTCAAAATTTATAAATTTTTGTATTTATTTGTTTTCTCTTCTGACTCACGGACTGCTAATCACTGCTTGTCGTCGCACGATAGCTGCACGAACGCTGCGCGACTGCCACTTGACCGTCGCATGAGCGTCGGACGACTGCCGCACGACTGTCGCACGATCGCCGCACAACTGCCGACTGTCATCGTCAACCGCTGTCACAATTTACGGCAGAATTGTGAACTCTTGGACATGCATCGGGCTGCATGGGTGAAAGCCCAAAATGATCCATAACTTACATTAGAGTTATATCTTTTTCTTAAAATTCTTTTTGTTTTCTAGCTCTTATATATGGGTTTTTTTTTTCTTTTTTATTATTGTGTTCAGACAAGCTGAAAAGACTAATCATCATCATGCCTACGAGCAAGCTCAAGTAAATGTCTATCAGGCCATTCAACAGAACCGACAAAATGAAGTTCTGGTCCTATCTTTTTAGAAATAGTTTTTTTTTTTTTTCTATTTCTACTCCGGGAACAATTTCTGAGTAAAATAAGGTATTTGGTAATTATACAAAATTTATATTTTTGGAATAGAAAAGTAATAGAAATGCGTTTGATAAAAATTTATAAATTTTTGTATTTATTTGTTTTTTCTTCTTACTCACGGACTGCTAGCTACCGTCTATCGTCGCACGAGAGCTGCACAAACATACACAACTGTCGCACAACCGTTGCACGATCGTCGCACGACTGCCGCACGACTGTAGCACGATCGCCGCACGACTGCTGGACAACCATCGCACGATTGCTGCATGACTGCTGACTGTAATCGCCAACCGTCGCCACAATTTGCAATGGAATTGTGAACTCTTGGACATGCATCGGGCTGCATGGGTGAAAGCTCAGAATGATCCGCAACTTACATGAGAATTATATATATATATATTTTAAAATTCTTTTTTTTTCCATCTCTTATATATGGGTTTTTTTTTTTTTTTTTTGTCTTTAGACAAGCTGAAAATATTAATCATCATCATCCCTACGAGCAAGCTCATGTAAGTGTCAATCAGGCCATTCAACGGATCTGACAAAATGAAGTTCTGGTCCTATCTGCCATCGTTGAGGCTAGGGAACTTCTAGGCATTTGTCATAAGTTAAGGAATAATCATGATCCGACAAAATGAAGTTATGGTCCTATCTTTTCAAAAATAGTTTTTTTTCTATTTTTACTCCAAGAACAATTTTTGATTAAAATAAGGTATTTGGTAATTATACAAAATTTATATTCTTCGAATAGAAAGATAATAGAAATGTGTTTGGTAAAAATTTATAAATTTTTGTATTTATTTATTTTTTCTTCTTACTCACGGACTGCTAACCACCGCTTTTCGTCACACGACAGCCGCACGAACGCTGCACGACTGCCGCACGACCATTGCACGATCGCCGTATGACTGCCGCACGACTGTCGCACGATTGCCGCACAACTGCCAGACGACCGTCGCATGATCGCTGCTTGACTACCGACTGTCATCGCCAACCGTCGTCACAATTTGTGGCAGAATTGTGAACTCTTGGACATGCATAGGGCTGCGTGGGTGAAAGCCCAGAATGATCTGCAACTTACATGAGAGTTATATTTTTTTCTTAAAATTCTTTTTGTTTTCCAGCTCTTATATATGGGTTTTTTTTTTCTTTTTTATTATTGTCTTCATACAAGCTGAAAAGACTAATCATCGTCATGCCTACGAGCAAGCTCAAGTAAATGTCAAACAGGCCATTCAACGGATCAGACAAAATGAAGTTCTAGTCCTATCTTCCACCGTTGAGGCTAAGGACTTTCTAGGCATTTGGCATAAGTTAAGGAATAATCGCAATCCGACAAAAGGAAGTTTTGGTCCTATCTTTTCATAAATAGTTTTTTTCTATTTCTACTCTAGGAACAATTTCTGAGTAAGAAATTCCGATAATATTTGTATTTATTTGTTTTTTCTTCTTATTCACGGATTGCTAACCATCGCCTGTCGTCGCATGACAGCCGCACGAGAAAATTCCGATAATAATATTTAAATCACCTCCACAATGCTTTCATTGTTTACCCTACGGAGAAAACAACTTCAATTCGAATCATTTTTACACATTCAATTCAAACTGTGGCACCCTCTTTGCTTTGGTTGAAAGAAAAATGAAAATGACCCTTTGGCGCGTGGAAGGAAATGACAACACTTCGAGTGATACGATGTGCCAAGTTTATGTCCAACAATGACATTTTAGGCTTTAGCCATCAAAAGTCCTGTGGGACCTGACACGCAGGGACCGATGGACACTGGAAGATGTGAATGACGCTGTGTTGGGAACAAAAGCGAAACCCTACTTGGCAAGAACAAGCTTTCCATTGTTTTAGGGCATAAAATAAATGATTAATATCATGAAAAATCTAAAGTTTGTATATTTATGATAGGCTTATTATAAATTATTTTTTTTTATTACAAAAAATTTCAAATTGATATACCTGTGACAAATCTATCTCAAATAATCACGGAAAATTCTAAACCGGTATACTTGTGATAAATTTATCCTAACCTGATATATTTATGACAAATATACCATTTGTCAAAGTGAACTAATCCCATAAAAAAAAACCACAAAAATAGTATGAATGTGATAAATAGAGAGTAAAATCCCAAACTGGTGCATTAGTCAACTATTATATGTCATCGAATTTAGCAATTTGATAGTAAAATTTAATGAAAACTTACAAATGATAATTTGTCACAAATACACAAGTTAGAGATAAATTTGTTTTTGATGGTCAAAAAATTAATATGGAAGAATTTGAAAGATCTGTTTGTTATTTGGCTTGATGCAACTTTGAAAATTAGTTGCTCTAAGGTTATGATCAAATTAAAAGCTAAACATCGACTATTTTTTTAACATGTAACATTTAACAAGAAATCACACATTAAGATAGTGTCATTCTTTCCTGGAACGATCCATAAAAACACAAAACTATAGAAGGAATTTTATAACGAGCATTGTATTATGTTAAATCATTTGAAGGAAATCATCCATGATAAAATATACTTTGTTATAATTATAATTAAGCTTTGACGCACATAAAGTCAAATATACTTTTTTAAAAATTAAATAATATTATTTGATATTGAATATTTTGAAAATTTCCAAATATATCGTTATAAATACCAGTCAAAAAGATAATGTTGTAAAATAAAATAAAAATAGTCAAAAATGAAACAACCGTATCCTCTAGGTTTTCATAAACAATCCCATTGTACACTTTAATATCTTATATTTCAATATCCTCAAAGTTTTCGAGCAACTCTTTGACGATATTAAACAAATTTTTGTGGTAATTTTTTTTTTAATATCTTCCATAAGGAATGAGGGATGTGATTGATGTTTCTGTACATTAGAACCTATTTACAAGCTAAACACAATTGGTTAATATTACTTGAAACATTAGCTGAATAATGAGTGCACCAAACATACCTGGAAACAATAATGACAATGGTTAAACAAAAGCATCATCATTATCATTCCCGTAACGAACAGTAGGCACATACATGCTGATGATGCATTAGACTATTTAATGTGCAGCACCGTGATTTGGAATGCGCTGGGATGGAGAGGGGAAGGCGGCAACTTTCTCTAACCTAACCTCATCATTACGCAAAATATGGATGCCCTTTTCATTTCTGTCTAAAAATCATGAAAACGTAAGAAGTCCTCTGGGTTAATCCATAATTTCTAAATGAAATCCATTTTATTAGGATTCTTTTGAATTGCCATTTAATTAAGTGATATTTTTTTGTTTGCTCAGGGGATATAATGATCCCGACGTCATTTACTTGTGCAAGATAAAATGTTAGATTGTAAGGCCATGCATTTGTCAGCGGATAATGGGGTCTAAAAGAATGAGTCAAAATGCGAAATTCACCTTGGAATTATTTACTAATTTCGGAAAAAAAAAGGGAGAAATTCACTCTTTTTCCCTCTTTTCAAAACAAATTCTCAACCCTCGAGACAATTTATCAAGCGCGGAGTCAGCGTTTGACCACGTGATGGCCGACCATTGAGGCAGGGCTCCACGTCAGCACGGGGAAAGCCCGAACCAAAACGTGACCATCCGGCACCCTCACTAAATTCACAATGCGCGTGCCCCGACCTCCCGCCGAAGCCGCGCGTGGAACTGGGGGCTTCGCCACGTCAGAATCAGGGAAAATATCGATTTTTCCAAAAATTTTATTTTCCTCTCGCTCTCCCATAGGTTTTTTTTTTTCCCTCTAATCTTTTCTTGCCGAAGAGGGTACCAGTCGGTTACAAAAACTCCTCGCAGGGCTCCGCCAATCGATTACTCTCGCTTTTTGGCGGTTTTCTCGCGCTCCGGCCACTCCCTCTCGCTCAGCCGCCACCCCGCGCGATCTCCGTCGCCTCCCCAGCGGCTCAGTGATCTCCCCTCCCTGCGTACGGACTGGTGAGTGAACTATTCCCATCTGCATAGATCGCGCACTTGGCTCCGATCAATTCCGTGCCCTGCACGGCCGTTCGGGAGAACGAAATAAGGAACATGATTAGAGGGGAGGAATTAGAAATTCTCCAGATTTCCAGATTTTTGCGATTCTATGAGTTTGTTCATATGTGGAGGTTGATCGAATGTGGCTGATTCATTGTTAATGATGTTGATATGACTTTGTGTTTCTTTTTCTAATTCCAATCTCAAACTATTATTAGCAAGCTGATGTTTATGTGCTTATTATATTTTATAAAGCTGGTTGGTTTTATGTGATGTGATTTTCAGATTTTTGTAATTCGATGAGTTTCGTCGTGTGTGGAGGTTTATTGAATCGTGGCTGGTTCATTGTTAATGATGTTATATGACTGTGTTTCTTTTTCCAATTCCAATCTCAGACTATTATAAGCAAGCTAACATGATGTGCTTGTTTTATTCTATAAAGCTATTGGTTAAAGATCGATGCTTGAGTTATTTTTGGTTAACACTGGGTGATTTTAAATTTTCTTTATGAAGTATATAAGTTGTCATTCACACAAATATGGTATTGTGCCAATTGTTCTTGGAGATTTGATGGTCATATCTTAGTTGTCATGATATGGGAGGGACATAATTTGTTTGCCAGACATACCCTGTTATTTTCATATGACTGCACATCGGTTGTGAAGGTGATGGCTCTTAAACGTGTCGGGCCTTTTCCTGTTACACTATCTTTTTTCCCTTTTCTCTCGAGATGCCTTCAAGCTGCCTATTTAATTATATCTAAGAAATTGGTTCTCCCAATGGGTTTGTAAATAGCAGCTAATTTACACGTCAGTGTCATTGGATTTGTTCCCTTTAGCTATGATATATTTGTGCTTTTCGAAACCGTGACTTGAACCAGCAATCATATTTGGGGTACAGATCTGTGTGAAAAAACCCTTCAAGAGCAAGCAATGGAGTGTAAGGTGGTCATGATCGCTCCCGAGGAGCTACACAGTCACCCAGGGTAGACTCTCTCTTTCGTTTCGTTTCATTTGTAGAATTTGTAGATGTTGTTTTATTAGGTAGAATTTAAATTTATGTGATCAATTACTCTGTCGTCTCAATTTCCATCCGTATCTCTTCGTTATCAAGGAGTCCACGCAAGCGTCAATTGAAGATGGAAGGAAGCACGAGTAGCTCTCCTTCATTGAGAAAGTCTCATCCCATAGCTTTTATCCTTTTCTTGTGAGTGCGCTAGATTGATTTTGATATATCGATTTCTTCTTCTTCTTCTTTTGTGTGTGTTAAGTGGCTGTTTGTTCTTAAATATAGGGAGGATTTTAGGAAGCGTCGAATGGAGGAGTTCGAATCTGTAGTGAGTTTTGGAACTTTAATTTTTCTTAGCTCTCAATCACTAAATTAAGTCAATCTGATTAAGTCTCAATTCTTGGTGGCATGCAGCTCAAAAAAGATGCTGCAAAGGAGTGGGATTCCCTGCTTGAAGAGGTAAGATACCGCTTGTCAATGCAGCATTAGCTCACAAAAGCTATAAAGCCCAAGAAGAAAAACCAATTCCATTGAATACAATCAATATTGATTGAGCCTTACCGTTTATACAGGAGAAGATGACGTATGAAAAGAAAGCCATGGAGAAAGTTGCAGCCTTAGAGAAAGGTCTGGAGATATATAACAAGCTAGGATGATCCCGCTGCAATAGCAGCTTGAGCAGCAATAATTTTTGGTACATTTTTAGGTAACTCTCTCTGTTTATTGTGTCATGATTATTTCCTTGCATGGAATAACTTAAAAGGTTTAGATAATGGTTGTCACACCAATGGAATCGGAATGCTTTCGCAAACTTTCTGGAGGTCACCATTAGTGTTTATCTATGAGAATGCTATGCCCTTTTATTATTTTTTTTTTTTTTTCAAGTCAACTAAAATTGGGCCGAAAAGGTGCGGTTTTGTGGCCGAAGAAGTGGGCGTCGTTATGCCCAAAAAAAAAAGTGGGTGTCGTTGTGGGACGGGCAAGCCGTCATTTTTGGTGCGAATTGCACCCAAAATTAATGGACTGGCCTTGTAAATGGATTTGCAGATGAAGGTTTCAAATTTGCCTTTGAAATGAAAAAATGGAGGAGTCGTGAATGGCCGCGAAGAACAAAGTCGGTCTTATGGGCCTACTAGTTATGCGAGGCCCAGTCAAATATCAATTGGTCCATTTCTGGGCTGGCTTTGGGCTGATTCTAGGGCAAATAGAATCGAGTCGGGTTCTCAATTCCAAAAAAGTATTGATCGAGTTTGGGTAGGTCTGTTCATTTTCCAATTCATGGATCCGAACCTATACGCGAGAACCGAAGTCAGATTGTGGGAAAGTGTTTTAAAATCATAGTTTCTCTTTGAAATAATGACACAATTAGTTCATCAACTTTGGTCATCCTTCAACTTTTAATTCACTTAGTGTGATCCTCGAACCATTCCTAAAATATTCAATCTAGTCCTTGATCCCTCAATTTTTTGCGACAGAGTCAAAAGTTTTCAAAGTTACACACTATCATCCAAATTAAAAAATATTTTTTGAATTTCAATCCATTTTCTAGATTGACAAAGAGTATGGCCATCTTTCTAGATTCTCATTAAACTTGTATCGAGTTGATGTTTATGTTATTTTGATTTGCTAATTTGTAGATTTGACAAAATTTAATCGAGAAAACAAGAAACACAAAAATTAGAAAATCCCATCTATCTAAAAAATCAGGAACAAGATTAGATTAATATAGGCACAAGAAATCTAAAGTTCAATTAATATTGTTAGTATATATTCTTATAAAAAGTTCATCCTAGAATAAGAGAAATATGAATTTGATATAACTCTATCCACTGTTATATTTTGGAACTATAGTAATATTTATAAAAATCAAAAAGGTAAAACTGTTGATTTAGGATATGAATTGAAATGAAAAAATATTCTAAAATCTAGGAAATAGTGTAATTACAAAAACTTGTGAATAGTACCAAACAACTTATTTGACTCCGTGATGAATATTATTAATGATAGTACTAAAGTGATGGTGAGTCAAATGTGCATGGCTTAGAAAAAGCAAAATACTAACTATTTTGCTAACGAACATGTTATTGACTACTCTAAAAGCACTTGTTAATTGACTAAATCAGGAATTACTATGGATTCCATTACCTTAGCTGTATTGATGAGTTGTATATTAGTTTAACGAAAATCAAAACGTTTTTATACTGTATGTATAACCAATGTAGATGCTCGTTAAAAGGAGGTGTTTGATTTAAATAAGCAAAATGGAAGATTGGATTCAGAAAAAGGATAATAGGAGATATAAACAGTTATGAACTTTAGATATGTTGGTTGGCTCCAAAATCAAGAATTAAAACAAGGGCACGAACAAGCTCTTGCAATTTCGTAAAAAGCTATGGTGCAAGACGACCCAATTCCATGTTGTGAGATGTTCCTAAATTAGCAAAATTTAAATTTAAAGCCCCCAAATTTCGACATCCCCTTGATTAATAGGAGGCAAAATTGTCCAAAAGTTATAAATCTATTGTACAATGTCAATTAAGTGCTAAAATTTTTAATTTGATTAATTTATTCTTAAACCTTTTAATAATTTTTCCATTAACCCTTTTGGCCAAAATTAGCTTGTAATTGTCAACGTGAACGCTAGTTATCTTACGTGGTATTGTAGACATTGACATTAATAATTTTCGTATTTTTAAAATGTTTATATATTTTTCTCTTCTTCTTTGTTTCATTATGGGCTTAGGGGAGGGCCTGCATGCCCTTGTTGATCACTAAGCAAGGGCTAAGAAGTGTTCGCCAGCTGCAGGCAAGGTTTATAGCCCATGGCCAGTGGCCAACATGGGTTGTTGGCCATTGTGGAGGTCCCAAAGACCGCCATCAACCATTGTGGAGGTCCCAATGACTGCCATTAGCCATTTTGGAAAGATGAATAATGGGAAAAAAGAAAAAAATTATAAAAAAATCCAGTAAATTCAAATAGATTTTAAAGTTATTAACATCATTGATTTTCGATCAATTTTGGCCGAAATGACTATATTAAAAAATTATCAAAAGGTTTAAGACTAAATTAACCAAACCAAAAAGTTTATGACCAAATTAGTTATCGTACAAAAGATTTAGGGTCTTTTGGACAATTATTCCATTAATACGAAGCGACTAAAACAAAACCTATCGGATCCCTTAAATTCCATGGCATCTCTCCCTCACAGGTAAAATGTACCCCACCATCCTAAGATACATGAGTTCAACAAACAACACCGCCACAAAAACAAAGAATTGTGCTTTTGACCTAATTTTTTTCTTTTTTGGGTCGGTAATGTTTTTGCTTACTGATATCCATTAATCGTCATCAGTTACGCAAGCCATGGTTCATGAATGAACTTTTATGTTTTTTAATCTCTTGAAGGAACACGAAGGGGTCTTTTATGTATATTGTGACACTTGCCCACCTCAATTTAATGGAATAAATGTATCGAAAGTCTTAAATCTTCTAATAAAAAAACAATATTTAGGTAACCAAATATAATGATTTGATAACAGCAGTTTGAAATTCTATCTTCATTTAATTTTTGATCCATTTATCTTTATCCAGCTTCAGCAGTTAATATTTAAAAAGATACGGTTAGACCGTAGATTATTCACTTATATGGAATTGCTGTTGTTCTAAACGGGTTTCATAAACCAGAGAAAGTGTGGGGAAAGAAAACGAAGAAAATTTCATTTTGTTAATTTTCGTCTTTGTTCCAATATTATTTTACTTTAGCTAGTGTATGATTTTCATTCAATTAATGTGAATTTCCAATACATGGGTATTTTATGGGTATTTTAATTTGACAAACGCTTACGATGACTTGATTTTCACATTTGGACCAAGAAATGATGGACCTCTCATGTGGTTGGCCTAGCAATAGAGGCGTCACATATTTTCCAAGAAATCATGAATTTAATTCACGTCAACGACACAGATAACCGTCTATATCAGGTTGCACAAAGTTAGAAATCTAATAGATTCATTATAATTAGTTCTTTTCCATCATTAAAATTCTGAAATTTAATGAGCCCTACGTGCGGAGCATTGTAGCCACAAGAGTGAGCCCGCGACTTTACAGCGAGCGGGCTAGATTCCTCCTGTTCTGGTCGCTCCTATTTCCAATCTTTATGCAGTTGAGAGCACTGCGATTGGCAAAGAGATGATGAAGCATGGCTGTAAATGCCGAAGCTTTGCTTACCGATCTCAAGACCAAAAGCTCGTGCGCCCTCATCACGTCCATGGCATGGAAGAGATTGGCTTGTGCCTCGTTTTGTGCATCAAAGTCCTCTTGCCAAAAAAAGATTTACAGCAAAGAATGTAATACTCAATGTCAAGTCTTGGTTGAATTGGTTTTGAATCCACGTATTCCGTGGACAAAGTTGTTGAATGTCTGGTGGAGGAGAGCAGCCGGCTCCATTGAAAGAGAAGTATGGAGAAGAGAAGGGTGAAGAGGAGAGATGTGTGATGCTGTATATATTCGCGAAATGAACAAGCAGCAATGTCGTGTCGGAAGGTGGCCAATGTCGGGGACATTTTCAGAAATGCCAAATTCGTGCATCTTCGTTTCTCTTTCTTCTAACTGCTCTCTTTGCCCGCCCACCCACTCAAACTCCCAAATGGGGGAAGTTGCACTTAATGGGTTGGAGAGAAGGGGAGGACATGGGAGGGTGGGGTGTCCTGTTCTCGCTCTCTTTGCCCAAAGAGAAGCAGTGAAAGCCTGATGGGGGCAGAGGCCGGGCGTTAGAAACTCAAATGCGCATTGGAATCCAATCACCTCCAGTTCGATATTTTTACAAAATTCCTAATTGGCAATAATTTCTTTTATCATGTGTAATGATTTTTTTTAATTTATTTATCAAAATGTATAACAATTAACATTGTGAATAAATTACACAAAAAGAAGATGTAGGCTAACATATTATGCTTTCATAAATCCTCAAATTTAAATATGACATTTTAAATTTTTAACAAAAAAGAGCACACTTTTTACTTTTATCTAATCCCAAATGAACGGGGTTGATGACAATTCTTATGCGGCAAAACCTTTATAGACACAAAATCGGAAAAGGAAATCTGACTTAGATTTTTTTTTCTCTGAGTTTTTTTCTTTTTTTTCGCATGTATATTCACTTTCAAGATATATCTAGACCCCACTCATGAATAGTCGGTTAATCATGAATTTATCTTTAGTTGCTTAAAAAGGAAAAAATAATAAGAAGAGAATATGGTGATATCGTAATTGGAGGAACGATTATGGAATGTGATCACTATATACAAAAATTAGAGCGTGATATCTTCCTCTCCTATTTTTTCGCTTTCTTCTTTGGGAAGCTTTTTATTGAAGTTTTAGGTCACTCATCATTATGGCAACTTCAAGATGTTGCACTAGACATCCAATCACTCTCAAATCTATTATATGCATGCCCACTTAGTCTTAAACTTTTTAATTTTACCTATTTAATCATAACTATTTGCATAAAATTTAAATATAATCCTTTTGGTGTTAATGGTGGTGACTTGACCGCCACATTAGCTATATTTGAGAAAAATTAGTTGGGAGGATTACATTGATGTTTTACGTAACAAACTTAAATTGACAAAATTAAAAAGTTTATGAGTGATTGGATAATTTTCTCTTGATATTTCATATATAATTTACTTGTTTGGTTATTCACTGTTTTTCCTATTTTTTGTTTTATTTTGTTCTGATTCTTTCATTTTTATTATTCAAAAATAGCTTGACCATCTTGACATTTAAGTCAAACTTTCGCAAGAGAAAGTAACCCGTTCCTTATCAAACGCTCGGACCGCCGATCGGACGAAATGACTGGGCATAGGGTTGATGGGTGCCTGGCTTCTTTTCTAGATGACCAGTTTCACTACTTGTCATTTGGCAGGTGCTTGGCTTATTTTGAGTGGACATGCGATGGTTGCATCAATATTTTGAAACACGATATTTAAAGTCCATTTTTTTTTTTTACTTATTTTCATAAATTGCTTATTACAACAATAAGAGTTAGGATTTTCTCTATTTGAAGAGTTTTTTCGAGTGAATTTTGAGTTACCAACTCTTATTTGAGTTAGTTGTTGCCGTTTCACATGTGTACACATACTAGAGAATGGTGACCCAAAATTGACCTAAGAAAGTAATTTGGAGTAAGCTTTGAATGCCTTCGGACGCTTGGACTTTGTTGGGGATATCTACTTAATCAAATAAAAAAAGCATAATTAAAGCGACAAACCCTTTTCGAAAAATTTGTAAATTATTGGAAGCAGGAAAATAATAAATTAATCTTTCATGTTACTCACATTTCTAAGAATTTTCTCTCATCGCATACTTGTCTGTGTTTTCCTTTTAGACCTAAGGCTTTCTTCTTCAACAAACAATCATTAAATCTTTCACTCTCACTCTCTCTTGTCTCTACATCAATTCACTATATTGCTGACATTTTTTTATTTTTATTTTTTCAGTCAGACTGATCTTTTTTTTTTTTGGTCGAAAAAGAGCTTATATTATATTAGAGATTAATACAAGCTATAATATCCGAAGAGAGAATATTAAGGAAACTAGGCGGAGGAAAGAGGAGCCAGTTTGTTGGTGGGCCTGGATCCTCTGTGGGCTTTTGCAGCCCAATCGCCTGCTAGGTTTGCTGTGCGCCGAATGTGTTGAAGCGACAGGAAAGGGCATTTCGGAAGAAGATCTCCAATAATCGCGAAGAGATGAGTCTCCTTCCATGGCGGCTTCATTTCGTTTCGCCCAAACGATCTCCACCAACTGCAAGCAATCAGATTCAATCACAACGTGCTGAAGATGGAGTTCCGTCTGGATGATCCGTTCTATAGCAAATATAAGGGCATAGATCTCCGCTTGGAATGCCGACTGGGCAGGCACAGATCGGGTAAGCACATCCGTCAAGATTTCGTTACTGTCTCTGAAAATGCAAGCAATGGATCCGTTCTCCTCTGCTGAGCGAAAAGCCCCATCTATATTACACTTGATATAACCCTCCGCTGGGGGGTTCCATCTATGCCCTAGACTGATCTGAGTGTTTTGATGTTTCTGTGACGAGGGGTTGATAACCTTGAAGATGGTGTACTGGGAAAGGGCTTCATTGACAACTAGGAGAGGATCCAGTGGGGTCTAGCGAAAGACAGCATTATTTCGATGTTTCCAAATCTCCCACAGAATATGAGCAATCTTTTCAAGATCCGGAGACGCTTGAGGGCTAGAGACACGATCCACAAGCCAGGCATCAAATCTGCGAACAGAGGTAAGAGACATACTGATATTGATTTCTTCATGATTCCAGATATCGTGAGTCCATGGGCAAAAGAAAAACAGATGTTCAATTGTTTCTGGAATCGATTTATGGCAGAGTGTACAGTAGGGATGCGGGATGATATGTCGCTGATTGAGATTATGTTTGGTAGCTAATGCATTTTTGCAAGCTAGCCATAGAAACACCTTAATCTTGGGAGCTGTATGCATATTCCAAATTCTCCTCCATAACAGGGGTGGGTTAGTATAAGAGGATGAGGGATTATGATTTAGTTTCTGAGATTGTGAAGATAGATAATGATGACAGCTCTTGACTGAGTAGGTACTCGAAGGAGTCTCTGTCCAAACCAGTTGATCGTGATGGAGAGACGGATTGATAGGAGTGTTGAGAATAGCCGTACTAACACGGGCATCAAAGAAGGAAGAAACAGAGGAAGACTTCCATTCAGAATTTTGGGAATCAATGAGATCAGCAACTAGTTCTGGTTCTCCATGCGCAGGTAAGCCTCCTATCTGACCTTGTGGTAACCAAATATCTGTTCTGATGTGAATCTGCGACCCATCCCCGACTAACCAACGTAATTTAGGTGTAATCGCATCTCGACCTTTCAATAGACTCTGCCATCCCCAAGAAGGACGGTGTCCCGAAGTAGCGATTGGAAGGAGGAATATCTGAAATATAAACCGTGAAAGAGTCGGCTCCAGATAGCTTGAGGATGCTGAAAAAGCCTCCAAGCTTGCTTTCCAAGCATAGATTTGTTGAAGGTAATTAAATCCCGAAATCCCATCCCTCCTGAAAACTTTGAGAGCTTTAATTCTGACCAGTTTTTCTAGTGAATGCCTGATTGACCGTTATGCTTACTCCACAAAAATGCTAAAATCTTCTTTTCTATCAATCTGCAGAGAGATAACGGAAGCTTGAAGATGGACATGGCATACTGCGGTAAGGCCTGAATAACTGATTTCAGTAAGATTTCCTTGCCACTTTTCGATAAAATTTTTTCTCACCAACCTACTAACTTAGCATTTACTCGTGCCAGGATCCAGGAGAACATTTCCTTCTTGGATCGACCCCAATCCGAAGGGATACCCAAGTATTTTCCGTATTTACTGAGTATTGGAACCCTAAGTTCTTGTGCTAGATTTTGTTGTAGAGAAGTAGGGCAGTATTTACTAAAAAACACACCAGATTTGTTCCTATTTATAAGCTGGCCTATGGCGAAACAATATTGGTTTAGGAGGTTGGCAAGATTATGGCATTCAGAAATAGTAGCTCGGAGGAAAAATACTGAATCATCAGCAAAAAATAGATGGGATAAGATAGGACAGTCTCGATTGAATTGAACTCCCTTAATATGACCTATAGCCACAGCATGAGTAATAGAAGCGGATAGGGCATTGGCTAGTAGAATAAAGAGGTATGGAGAGAGAGGGTCGCCTTGGCGCAGCCCTCTAGATGGCTTAAAATAAGGAAGTTGTTCACCATTAAATCTAATGCTAAAGGAGACTGTAGTAACACAGGCCATTACCTGAACAACCCAACTGTCATGAAATCCCAACTGTTTCAAATAGGCTTCTAAAAAATCCCATTCCACCCTGTCGTAGGCTTTCTGCATATCTGTTTTCAGCATCAGATTATAACATTTCTTGCATGCGCGCACTTTAAATTGATGCATGACTTCTTGCACTACCATAATGTTGTCCTGAATCTGTCTATTGCTAATGAAAGCTGCTTGCTCTTTGGAAATCAAAGTATCTAACCATGGTTTAAGTCTCGTTGGCCATAATCTTTGAAATGATCTTGTAAGCAAAATTACGAGACTTATGGGACGGTATTGATCAATACGTTCTGGATGCTGAACTTTAGGGATTAGGGCAATAATCGTTCTGTTTAATCTTGTAGGCATACTACCTGTAGCGAAAAATTCTTGAATTGTTTGAATAACGGATGATTTTATAACATTCCAGTGATGCCGATAGAAGAGTCCAGGAAGGCCATCAGGACCTGGAGACTTAGACGCTCCCAATTGACAAGTTGCTTGGTAAATCTCCTCTTCAGTTACCCTTCGCATCAAATTATTATTCATTTCAGATGTTACCACAGGCAGACATTGCTCTAAGAAAGGCTGAAAATCTCGATAGCCCACAGATCTATATAGCTGAGAGAAGAATCCCTGAGTAAGTTCTTTCAGCTGTTCTGGTTCTCTAATCCATCGGTAATTAGTGTCTTGAAGCATAGTTATACGATTACGTTGTCGTCGTTGCATAGTGTAGGCATGAAAAAACTTTGAATTATGATCTCCCCATTTCAACCACTGAATACGAGAACGCATAGCCCAGAATTGTTCCTCTTGAGTCCATAATTTGTGAAGTTCACATCTGATAGCATTAACATGCTCTTTGTCTCCGCTCTGATAGGATGGTCTATTGGTAATTGTCTGCAGTTGACATTGCAATTGAGAGATGCGTTGATGACAATTGCTGAACCTTGTTCTGCTCCAGCTGGTTAAGCGGGTAACAACTGCCTGTAACTTAGATATCAATGAGGTATTACTGCTTTCCCAAGCCTTTGTAACAATGTCATGACACTCATTATCATGATTCCGTAAAAGCTTCATAGTGAAACATCTTTGTACGTCTGACAGATGGGGGGCGAGCTTGCATAAACAAAGGACAATGATTTGAACCAACAGGAGGTAGAGCATATACTTCAGCAGAAGGAAAAGACATCAGCCATTCCAGAGAACAAAACACCCTATCAAGCTTCTCCTTAACGAGATCATCCCCTTCACGGTTATTGGACCAGGTAAATTGGCAACCTTTACTTTGAAGTTCTAGAAGGGAACAATCATTAATTACATTCTGAAAAGAGGTCATTCGTGAAGTGGAGGCAGGTCTCTTACCCATTTTCTCCCATGGAGCAAGGAAATCGTTGAAATCACCAAGACATAGCCAAGGTAACTGGTTTGCAGCGTGAATAATTCTTATGGTATCCCAGAAATCTTGACGGAGCTGATATGATGGAGGGGCATGTAGGCAAGTGATATGCATTGAAGCTGATGTTCTAGGATCGCAGGCAATGAAATCAACAAAATGAGCATCCGTATGTACCAGAGTAACTTCAAAAGTGTCGTTCCAAAAGAGCAAGACCGCCCTTAAAGCCAACGGGGTCCTTCACAAAAGAGTGAGTAAAGTTAAACTTACGCCGTAATCTATTCACAAAAAGTTGATCATGCTTTGTTTCCATTAAGAACAGAATGTCGGGCTTATCACAGGCTATCATCGCCTTTAAAGCTTGAATTGTCAGGCGATTGCCCAATCCCTGACAATTCCAACTGAGAAGATTCATTGGGAACCCGGTGGCTGTTTAGGGCCAGCCGCCAAAGCCCGAAGATCAGGAAGAGGTGCCTCCACAATTGGGGCATCCAAAAGGAGGGACTCGTCAATGACTGAAGATAAAGGAACTGTCACTTCATAAGGGGTATACCGTTTCGATTTTTTACTGGAACCCCCAAGATGCATAGGACGAGAAACCTTAGGTCGCTTCTGTTGTTGTTTATCCAGTGGAGAGGTTTGAGTAGTTTTCATCTTTGCTGCTGCAGGAACTAAATCCGTTGTGATGACATTAGGGTTGAAAGTATTCAAGAGCCTGGAAGGCGCATGGTGTATTTCAGGATTGAAGGTTGCTTCCACTGTGGCAGGGATATATGGAAGAGCTAGAAGTGCAGGCTGTTTGGGAGGAGGAGTTTCAGGTACTGTTTCTTCCATTGTCTCACTAGGAACTTTGGGGTGGTAAAAAGCATCCCAGTAAGGACTAGATTGTTTGAGTTCTGCTCTAAGCCAAGGTCCATAGATCATCGTATCGCGACCATCAAATTGGGCTTCATCATATGGAACCTCCGGGCATGAAGCAGCATAATGCCCGAGCCTTCCACAAGAGTAGCAGTAGTGTGATAATCGCTCATACCGAAAATCCAGCCATAGGGTTTTGCCTTCAATACTAATGAGTTTTCCATTTTTCAAGGGTTCTTTCAAGTCTAATTCAATTCTTATTCTTGCAGAGGGATCAGATTTCACATCCTGGACTCTACCTAACTGAGAGACATCTCGGCGCAAAATAGGAGGGGAAGTCCACTCCAAAGGTAAGCCAATAACATGAACCCAAAACATACATGTACTAAAGTCATAGTGTTGTAAGGGGGTAATTGGTTGCCATGGACGAAGGTTAACCAAGTGCCCTGAAAATAGCCAAGGACTCCCATCCAGAACTCGCCTTTTCTCCAATTCAGTTCGAAATTTAATTATAAACAGCCCTGTATCTGCTGAAGAAATTTCTACATGATCAATTCTCCAGGCTTTCTTCATTGCAGCTTGGAAAGCTGAGATATTCACAGAGGGGTTAGTAAAAACATTACCCACCAAGATGAGACAACAGTCTTGCACTTTGGCCGATGCGGGGAGATCATCCCAAACCTCCAGCTCCTGTTCTGAACATAGTTGACCAAGGCGACTACAGAGGGAAGCAATTCGGGAGGTATCGTCCCTTTCATTCATTAGTAGAATACTCGAAGAACACTAGAACAGATTAGTTGTAGAAGCTTTGACCGAAACTAAGGATTTGAAGGGTTGCATGCTACAGATCGGCAACATGCAAGGCAAAAGGACACTGATGTGTGATAGAGACGGAAGAAACCTTCTGGACGAGAGAAAGGTGATATCGGGAAGGAATTGACAGAAAAAAGACATGCAAAGAGATGGAACAAGAGGAAACAGTTAGGGGAGAAGTATGATGGAGCGCCGAGTGTACAAATGGTTCGCACAACTCAGTGGAAAAGCGGAGGAAGATGAAGACATGGCGAAAAACTCGACCTGAACGCGAGAGAAAACTCTAACAAAAGCGAGAGGAAACTTTAACTAAATCCACTTTGTTAGTCAGACTGATCTTGGGTTCTCTTTATTGGGCAAATTATTGGTAATGTCTTTTTGTTTCCCTCGGTACAGCACCTCCTACCTCAATTTTGCCCCTTTTTTTAAAAACAAAAGCCCTAGCTACTTAGCTCATCATCATCACCCGAGTTTCGTATTTAGAATTAATTTCCATTTTTTTTCAATAAGTACTCAATTGCTATACTTTTTCATGTGGTGGATCCTCAATGAGAATTTAGAAATTTCGGGGGACCCAAGTGCCAAATCTTCCACCATCACCAACTAGGAGTGTTTTCCTCTTAGACCTAGGGCTTTCTTTGTCAACAAGCATTTGTTAAATCTCATTAAACCTTTCACTATCACTCTCTCTCATCTTTGCATCGATTCATTATGTCGATTTTTTTCAGCTGAACTGATCTTGGGTTCTCTATTTTGAGCAAATCATTGGTAATGTTCTTTTTTTCCAGTAGGGTGCCTCTTAGCGCAATTTTGCTCCATTTTTAAAACCAAAAACCCCAACTACTTCCCATATATTTCTTAACGTCAATTCCACCATTTTTTCATGTGGTGGATCCTTAATGGGAATTTAGAAAAGAGCCAAATCTCCCACCATCACTAATCAATGGTATTTTTCTTTTAAACACAAGGCTTTCTTCTTTAAAGAGTATCTATCAAATCTCATTAAACCTTTCACTCTCACTCTCACTCTCTCATCTCTGCACAGGTTCATTATGTTGCCGACCATTTTGTTTTTCAGTTGAACTAATTTTGGGTTCTCTGTTTTGAGCAAATTATTGGTAATGTCTTTTTTCTTCAACAAGATGCCTAGTAGCTCAATTTTGCCCATTTTTTACAAACAAAAACCCTACCTACCTCTCATATATTTCTTAATGTCGGTTCTGAAACCTTTGCTCCTTCCGTTCTCCGATCTCTTATGCAAATTCAGTCTCTTTCTTTCTAAGGGTTCGTTGATTGTACCTAGGTTTTTTCTCCGATCTCGTATGCAACTTATGTTTTGTTCAGTGATAAAGTTGGGATTGTAGATTTTAGACATTAACTTTTTGTACTTTTTTTACTCAAAAAAAGAAAAAATGGGGAAGAAGGCACTACCCTTTTGGTATAAAAGTCTCTTAGATGCTCTACTGAGATGGGCAAGTACCTAAGTTTGAGCTTTGCAATTAGCGTGCATAGGTCCTCCTCAGTGGCTAGTAGAACAATTATTAATATAGCATTGATTACGTAACGAATATAACTCTCATTTTAGAGTACATTTAATCGCAGGAGATTGGATGTCAATGCTTGCAATTATGATGAAAAGAGAGCAAAAGATTTGGTACTAGATAAGATTTTGAACCAAAGTTCAGGCTAAAATCATGAGGAGTCTTCATATATACAGAATTGACAATGACGTATCACATGCATGCAGTGTATTTGTTAAATAGCATTAACTTGCTTCTTAGGCTAAGATTTCAATAAGGAATTGGTCAATCTAAGCTCGGCCCCCCTCAAGAAGAGAAGCACTTGCTCATGATCATGGTTTAAATAAATCGATTTTGTTCGAACATGCAGGTTGTGACAATAAATCTAGTTCAATAATTGTGAAACGTTTAATTACTCGAATGTATCAATAGAATCCTTTGATTTTTTCAGCTAATGATTCTATCCAAAATCAATTTTTTGGGCAAAACAAGAATTTTTATTCTCAAATTATCTCCAAGGTATTTGTAGTCATTGTGGAAATTCCATTTTCCCTAAGATTAATATCTTCTATAGAAAGGAAAGAAGATTAGAAAGTTGAAAACGGTTTTGAGTCCCTTTGTTTTTTCTTTCCTTGCTTAATCGAAGAGCGAACAAGTCTAACGAGCCTAGCTATTTAATACAAGACTTTAATATATGGACCCGACATAAACTAACAAGATTATATTGATCTTAAATCGTTGTTTTTGTTGGATTTTATTTTGTCATATTTCCACCTTTATATGACGAGTGATTGGTCAAGAACCCGCCCATCCCTCCTCTCCGACCCACCTAAATGCAATTTCCTCCATTTGAGAGTTTGAGTAAGTGGGTGGGCAAGGAGTGGTATATTTCTTCAACTTAATTTCACTTAAATCATCATCACCCGAATTGGGCATTTAGAATTAATTTCCATTTTTTTAAATAAGTACTCAATTGCAACACTTTTTCATGTGGTGGATCCTCAATAAGAATTTAGAAATTTCGATGGACCCAAATGCCAAATCTCCCACCATCACCAACCAAGAGTATTTTCCTTTTAGACCTAAGGCTTTCTTCTTCAACAAGCATTTGTTAAATCTCATTAAACCTTTCACTCTTAGTCTCTCTCATCTCTGCATTGATTCACTATGTTGCTAACTGTTTATTTTTTCTTTAGTCAGACTAATCTTGGGTTCTCTATTTTGAGCAAATTATGATAATGTCTTTCATTTTTTTTTTGGGAAGGCGCCTCCTAGCGCAATTTTGCCCCTTTTTTAAAAACAAAAACCCAAACTACTTCCCATAAATTTCTTGACGTCAGTTCCACCATTTTTTCATGCGGTGGATGCTCAATAGGAATTTAGAAATTTTGGGTTACCCAAGAGCCAAATCTCCCATCATCACCAACCAAGAGTGTTTTCTTTTTAGACCTAGTACTTTCTTCTTTTAAGAGCATCTATTAAATCTCACTAAACCTTTCACTCTCACTCTCTATCTTATCTCTGCACCGATTCACCATGTTGTCGACCATTTTATTTTTCAGCCGGACTGATCTTGGGTTCTCTAATTTGAGCAAATTATTGATAATGTCTTTTTTCTTTGACGCGATGCCTCCTAGCTCAATTTTGCCCCTTTTTTACAAACAAAAACGCTACCTACTTCCCATATATTTCTTAACATCGGTTCCTAAGCCTCCGCCCATTCCATTCTCCGATCTCTTCTACAAATTTAATATCTTTCTTTCTAGGAGTTCGTTGATTGTACCTAGGTTTTTTCGCACAGTTTCTCTCATTTTTGCTCAAGGTGGAAGCCTCCTAGAGAATTAGCTTATGTTTTGTTCAGTGATAAAGTTGGGATTATAAATTTTAGACATTAATTTTTTTGTACTTTTTTTACCCAAAAAAAAAGTGGGAAAGAAGGTGCTGCCCTTCTGGTCTAAAAGGTTCTCGGATGCTCAACTGAGGAGGGCAACTACCTAAATTTGAGCTTTGCAGTTCGCATGCACAGGTCCTCCTTAATGGCTGGTAGAACAATTATTAATATAGCATTGATTAAGTAATGGATATAACTCACATTTTAGAGTACATTCAATTGGAGGAGATCAGATGCCATTGCTTGCAATTCTAGTGAAAAGAGAGCAAAAGATTTGGTATTAGATAAGATTTTGAACCAAAGTTCAGGCTAAAATCACGAGGAGTCTTCACATATACAAAATTGATGATGACGTATCATGTGCATGTAATGTATTTGTTAAATAGCGTTGACTTGCTTCTTAGGCTAAGATTTCAATAAGGAATTGGTTGAGCTAAGCTTGGGCCCCCTCAAGAAGAGAAAGATTAGAAAGATGAAAACAGTTTCGAGTCCCTTTGATTTTTCTTTCCTTGCTTAACCGAAGAGCAAACAAGTCTAATGAGCCTAGCTATATAATACAAGACTTTAATATATGAATTTGACATAAACTAAGAAGATTATATTGATCTTAAATCATTGTTTTTGTTGGATTTTATTTTGTCATATTTCCACCTTTATATGATGAGTGACTGGTCAAGAACCCGTCCATCCCTCCTCTCCGACCCACCTAAATGCAATTTCCTCCATTTGAGAGTTTGAGTAAGTGGGTGGGCAAGGAGTGGTATATTTCTTCAACTTAATTTCACTTAGATCATCATCATCACCTGGATTTTATATCTAGAATTAATTTCCATTTTTCTTCAATAAGAACTCCATTGTAACACTTTTTCATGTGGTGGATCCTCCATGATAATTTAGAAATTTCGGGGGATCCAAGTGTCAAATCTCCCATCATCACCAGCCAGGAGTGTTTTCCTTTTAGACCTAAGGCTTTCTTCTTCAACAAGCATTTGTTAAATCTCATTAAACCTTTCACTCTCACTCTCTCTTGTCTCTACATCGATTCACTATGTTGCCAACCATTTTTTTCAACAAGACTGATCTTGGGTTCTCTGTTTTAAGCAAATTATTGGTAATGTCTTTTTTTTCTTGGCGGGCCGCCTTCTAACTCAATTTTGCCCACTTTTTTTAAAAACAAAAACCCTAGCTACTTCCCATATATTTCTTAATGTCGGTTCCACCATTTTTTCATTTGGTGGATCCTCGATGGGAATTTAGAAATTTTGGGAGACCTAAGGGCCAAATCTCCCATCATTACCAACTAGGAGCGTTTTCCTTTTAGACATAGAGCTTTTTTCTTTAAAGAGCATATGTTAAATCTCACTAAACCTTTCACTTTCACTCTCTCTCGTCTATGAACCGATTCACTATGTTGCTGACCATTTTGTTTTTCAGCCGGACTGATCTTGGGTTCTCTGTTTTGAGCAAATTATTGGTAATGTCTTTTTTCTTTGGCTAGACACCTCCTAGCTCAATTTTGCCCTCTTTTGCAAACAAAAAGCCTAGCTGCTTCCCATATATTTCTTAACATCGGTTCATAAGCCTCTGCTTGTTTCGTTTTCCGATGTCTTCTGCAAATTCACTCTCTTTCTTTCTAGGAGTTCGTTGATTGTAACTAGGTTTTTTCACACAAGTTCTCGGATTTTTGCTCAAGGTGGAAGCTATGGAACATAAGAAGGTTGTGATCGCTCTTGAGAAGTTTTGCAATGATCCAAGGTAGGCTTGGCCAATTTCTATGTTTCCTTTCATTTTTTGAATGTAGTTAGTTTTTCGTATGCCGCTTGGTGAATCCTCCTCATTGTATACACGATTGTGCTTTATTAGGTGGATCTTATGTGATCAAATGCTCTGTTGTTAGTAGATTTTATGTGAATGCTACGTTGTTGTTTTGAATTTGTGATCTCTTAAGCGTTAATGTATTGAAGTACTATATGCAAATGTCAACTTCATCTCTTTGTGATCCGCGGAATAGAGCATCATTGTACCCTTGCATTAAGCCCATCGAGTGCAGATGTAATCATTTGAATATATCTCATTCTCTTGGGAAGCACTGATCAACTATTTGAATTGACCTCTTCTCATTGTCAAGTTCCAAAGTATGTTTCGAACTTTTTCTAATTTTTCACGATTGTTCATGAAGTTCTCACCTTCTAAGTGAAGCATGTACTGTATGTTGCAAATGTCTTGTGCCAAACCTGTTCTTGCACATACAAAGTGGGAATTGAGTAGGCAGTCTTCTACCTTGATTTGTGTGTGAATAGATATTCCTGATATATTGATTTTAAATTGTTGTTTTTGTTGGACTTTATTATATCATATTTCTCCCTAAATTTGTTATGTGAATCAATATGCCAAATTTCATTTTATATTGATATTCCAAAGTATATCATGTTTGGATTACGTACGTCAACAACAGTCGCACGATGATTAATATCTTGATTTTATTCTATATGTTACATTTGTTTTCCATCCCCCAATGAGTCTTCATCATCGAACCTCTTCCGCAATGCCCACACTTCTATTCGCAAGAGTTACAATCATCGTTCGAAAGACTGATAAGATCATTGCTTACAAAGTAATAAAATAAAGATAATACGTAATATTCTTATGAAATTATGGATCTCTCGTTCTTTTTACAATTCAATTTCCTCTCATGAAAATTCTGATAATAACTATTTATATCACCTCTGCAATGCTTTCATTGTTTACCCTACGGAGAAAAGAACTTCAATTCGAATCATTTTTACAAATTCAATACAAACTGTGGCGCCCTTTTTGCTTTGGTTGAAAGAAAAATGAAAATGACCCTTTGGCACGCGGAAGGAAATGACAACACTTCGAGTGATACGATGTGCCAAGCCTATGCCATATGTCATTTTAGGCTTTAGCCATTGAAAGTCCTGTTGGGACCTGACACGCAGGGACCGATGGCGTGCAAGGACTGATGGACACTGGAAGAAGATGTGAACGACGCTGTGTTGGGAACAAAAGCGAAACCCTACTTGGCAAGAACAAGCTTTCCATTTTTTAGGGCATAAAATAGAGGATTAATATCATAAAAAATCTTAATATTGTATATTTATGATAGACTTATTATAAATTAATTTTTTTATTACGAAAAATCTCAAATTGATATACCTGTGACAGATCTATCTTGAATAATCATGGAAAATTCTAAATTGATACACTTGTGATAAATTTATCCCAACCTGATATAGACAAATATACCAAGAATTAATACTGTAAAAAACCACAAAAAATAGTATGAATGTGATAAATAGAGAGTAAAATCCTAAATTGGTGTACCGATCAACTATTATATATCATCGAATTCAGTAATTTGACAGTGAAATTTAATAAAAACTAACAAATGATAAATTTGTCACAAGTGCATAAGTTAGAAATAAATTTGTTTTTTATGGTCAAAAAATTAATTAGAGGAATTTGAATGATCTGTTTGTTATTTGGCTTGATGCAACTTTGAAAATTAGTCGCTCTAAGGTTACAATCAAATTAAAAGCTAAACATCGACTATTTTTTTAACATGTAAAAATTAACAAGAAATTACACATTAAGATAGTGTCATTCTTTCCTGCAACGATCCATAAAAACACAGAACTATAGAATTATAATGAGCATTGTATTATGTTAAATCATTTGAAGGAAATCATCCGTGATAAAATATACTTTGTTATAATTATAAATAAGCATTGATGCACATAAAGTCAAATATACTTTTTTAAAATTTTTGAATAATATTATTTGATATTGAATATTTTGAAAATTTCCAAATATATCGTTATAAATAACAGTCAAAACGATAATGTCGTAAAATAAAATAAAAATAGTCAAAAACGAAACAATTGTATCCTCTAGGTTTTCATAAACAGTCCCATTGTACACTTTAATATCTTATATTTCAATATCTTCAAAGTTTTCGAGCAACTCTTGACGACATTAAACAAAGTTTTGTGGTAAATTTTTTTGAATATCTTCCATAAGGAATGAGGGATGTGATTGATGTTTCTGTACATTAGGACCTATTTACAAGCTATACACACACCTATTTGTTACAGCGATAATATCCTTATTTACTAATGACTTATTTTAATTACTATAACATGTGTTTGTGTCGGATGATACGAGCTTAAGATGTTAAATATGACACAAGAGTGGCAACCCACCTCACCATCTGTCGATGCATGAATGTCTTCTCAGGAAGTGAGGGAGATTGGTCATTATATCTATAATAAATTTCGTCTCATTCACCAGAAACTCAATGCATACCGTGCGGGCGCAAGAGGACCGGGTCAAATATCGATTCAACTTTCCATGCCGTTCAGTAAGCAATGAACTTTGGTAGTGGTGGTTACCACTATTCATAAATTGAGAGAGGGAAGAGATCTACACATCAAGACATGAGAGTGGAATTGAGTCTAGCGAGAGGCTGAGACTCAGGTGAGAGTACAGCAGCAAAAGAAGAGAGCTTTATACGAATTAAAGCAGCCTCCTTTCAATGCTGGCTTCCTGATCGCAGCATAAGAGTAGTATCAGAAAAAAGATGAGCCATCCGCATTGGGAAACGAAGGTATACCAAGGTTGAATAAATAATAGAAAAATTAGAGCAAATACCGTTGCTGTAAATATTTTTTCATGGGATATCTTAACCAAGTAGTGCTAATGTGAGGAGAGTTATAGAAATAATGAATTACAATCTCCAAATTAATGACAGATAAAGTCACTTGTGGAAATTTTGTAAACACCGATGGTGTCTGTTATGATTCGTCGTCGGTCCTTAATAATTTAATGAAAAAGTTTGTGCATACACATACACTATGATTAGAAATAACTTACAATCAAACCATAAGCACGCTAAGGTAGTGGAATCCGTAGTATTTCCTGATTTAGTCACTTAATGAGTTCTTTTACAGTCGTTGTTAACATGTTCCTTAACAAAATAGTTAGTATTTTGCTTTTTCTAAGCCAAACACATTTAATTTTTATAAATATTACTATAGTTCCAAAATATAACATCGAATAGAGTTATATCAAATTCATATTCCTTTTATTCTAATCTAGATCTTGTTCTTGATATTTTAGATAGATAAGATTTTATTTTTTTTGTGTTTCGCGTTTTCTTAATTAAATTTGGTCAAATCTACAAATTAGCGAATCAAAATAATAGAAACATCAACTCGGTTCAAGTATAATGAGAATCTAGAAAGATAGTCATACTCTTTGTCATTCTAGAAAATGGATTGAAATTTATAGAGTATTCTAAGATTCGAGCGATAGTGTATAACTTTGAAAACTTTTGACTCTGTCACAAAAAGTTGAGGGACTAGGTCTCATGAATAACAGCTCAAGGACTAGACTGAATATTTAGGAATAGTTCAAGCATCACATTAAGTGAATTAAAAGTTCAAGAATGACCAAAGTTGATGGACTAATTGTGTAATTATTTCAAAGAAAAACTATGGTTTTGAACAAACTTTCCCGCAATCGGCCTGAATTCGGTTCTCACGTATAGATTTGGGCCCATAAATTGAAAAAAGAACAGACCTACCAAGCCCGATCCATACTTTTTGGAATTGAGAACTAACTCGATTCTATTCGGCCCAAAACCAGCCCAGAAATGGACCAATTGATATTTTGAGTGGGCCTCGCAAAACTAGTAGGCCCATAAGACTGACTGTTCTTCGCGGCCACTCACGACTCCTCTATTTTTCATTTCAAAAACAAATTTGAAACCCTCATCTGCATATCCATTTACAAGGCCGGTCCATTAATGTCGGGTGCAATTCGCATGAAAAATGACGGCTTGCCCGTCCCACAACGACACCCACTTTTTTTTTTGGGCATAACGACGCCCACTTCTTCGGCCACAAAACCGCACCTTTTCGGCCCAATTTTAGTCGACTTGAAAAAAGAGGAAAAAAAGAAAAGAAATAAAAGGGCATAGCATATAGAGAAACACTAATTGCGACCTCTAGAAAAGTACCACATGATTAGCAACCCTCAATTAAATGCCTTAATTTTTCAATCGATCAATTGAGTCAAACGATATTTGAAAGCGTGATAACCCATTATGTGATAGACTTGAATGCTGTTTTTATGCACAATTGAAGTGTTGACAAAAAAGAAGAAGGCTAAACCAATGTTTTGTGCTAATCAACAGCTGTCCTTTCTCTATTGAGCATCGCATGAAGTCAAAATCCGCCATTGTCACACTTGCTTGGGAACTATAAATACAATAAGGAAATTATTCATCTAAAGATGAGAAGTCGTGGCGAGATATGGAACTAAAAGCTTTGGAGATGTGAAGGCATAGCTAAAACACAGTGTCCTGATATACCTCAAGAGCGGAGTTGATGGAAAGGGATAGATCGCTATACATGTGCTGAAAAGCAAGACATGACACAAAGTTTATTAGGGGATCTAAGCTTGACAATAAATGATTAATCTCTCCCATCAAAAGTGGATTGGAAATGATATGAGGATATCCATAAGATAAGACATTGGACAATCTCCTCCATTTTTCCAAATCATGAGGATCCGTGGGAGAGGACAGGACATTGAAAAGAAAAGTAGCGCCATCATTCTGAGGAGTACCAGTCCTACTCCTATTGGGGCTAGATCGGGAGTGGGAGGACTGCGCAAGTTGTGAAGGCATCCCTACGTTCATGGGAAAGGAGTCTAAGTTACGCGAATGGATGTACTTAATAGAGGAAGAAGGTTTGTAAAGTTTTACCTTTCTTACACAATGCTCACATTGAAATTATGTCTTACATCTTTCCTGTACTTTAAAAAGTGACTAAACTTGACAAAGGCAAAAACCCTTAGCATGGCAGGAATCTTTTAACATGTTAACAAATCAAGAATAGTCCTCGAGAGTTACTATTCCACGTGGAGGAGAGAGCATATAACGAGGAAAGAAATTAAGAAAGCAAATATGGAATGTGCCATCCATCTTGTTTTACCTTGATTGCTCTAAAGATTTCCTCAACTGAGTGATTTCTTGCCTCAGTTTCTTCATTATTCTCTCTACAGTTGAAGCCTGGTCAAAAGAAACAAATCATATAAGGATATCCCATAGAGACTCTCTATTGGTATCCTTTACAGACCAACCATTCACAATGTTCTCTCACCAGTCTAGTTTTTCTTAAATGTCAAAATAGATGCTAGTAATTCACCAAATTGAAATAAGTATAGTAATTATTGACAAATATATATATATATATGAAAGGACAATAATGAATAATGATGTTATCCGCCAATTTTTAAAATGACCATATCGTCAGCCAAAAGCAAGACACATTTTAAAGGAACACAAATGGATAGGCAGAGAGAGACGCATATAAGTGCACCTTGTGCACACGAACGATGCCTCTACCATGTAAAACTTAAATGGAGATCATCCTTTTCTACCTTTCTAGATTATAATTTTGTCACGGCAAAAGGTTGAAAAGTGTCAGGACTCATGACAACAGAAAAGATTGGCGCTGCCATCTCCTAGAAGAATGTTACTCAAGTTTCTCTATAGCAAAGCATTTTATCATTTGTGTTTTTGGACATAGGTCCTCATATGCACTATCAAAATAGATTTTACCTAGAAACAATAATATTACAGAATCAGGAAGTTTCAAGGTGGTATGGGGTATTATCATCTGTGCCGAGCTGGTGCTTACCCTCTCAATAACAGAATCTGTTGTATTGAAAGTAATACTAGATGATATATACTATGAACCACATAATTTGGATTAACAAAAATTTACCATATGGTTGACAATAATGTAGATTAGATGCCACAACAAAGAACAGGACTCTAAATGCGGTCCAAACAACATTGAACTAGTACATGTTCAAAATGGATCGAACAAGACAAGAACTAAACATACCAGACTAACGACTTCCTCCTCGCGGTCGCCACCATCTGACTTACTCCTAGTACTAGGATGCGCCCGAGCTCTCCATTGGTTGCTCGGGATTCCCACTTCCATCATAAACCCAAACCCGACTCTCTGTAACCCTTGTTCAGCAAATTGCAACAGTGCCCCCCTCTCATTTCCCCTCTCAACTTGTTCAAGCTCTTCTCCATAGCCTCCTTCTTGACGAGAGCAATCCTCGACAGGCTACTGACATCGCGGTTTTAATCCGTCAAACTCACCTCGCTGTTCTCCAAATGCTTCCTCTCCTTCTTAGTTTCCTTGTAATCATTGACTTTTGATTCCACTCTATCAACGAGCGTTGTGCCGTCCAATATTTCTTCCCGCACCAATCTCGACTCTCGGTCTAGTTCTTCTCCCGTATATAGGCTTTCGTCTTCTTCTCTCTCGACGTCCTTCTCATCATCCGGACTTTGTATTATCCTCGCCAAGCTCTCCTTCACCGCCTCTATCGAATCCGCAATTTTCAGCAGAAACTCCATTTGCTTCTCCCTCTCCGCCTCCAAATCGCAAAACTTCTCTTTGTACACTTCAATCTCGATCCTAAGCCCTTCTCTCTCCCTCAACTCCTCCTCGAACTGCACCACATACTCCTCTTCTCTCTCCGCGGCCAAATCCTCTGGCTCCTTAATCCTGCTGTGGATCATGTCCCTCTCGCTCGACAAGCCATCCGCGATTTTGCTCAAGCTCGCAACTCGGCCGATCGCTTCGTCTTGCTACCACTGGGCGAGAACTAAGTCCTCCTCCATGGCCGCCGACTTCAATTGGAGGTCCTGGAGCGATTCGTGGGTGGACTCAAGCTCAGAGAGGAGGTGGTCATGATCAGCAGCGGCAGCGGCAACAATGGCTGCGGCGGTGGGAGTGGGGGTCGAGGGATCAGGGCCGCCGTCAGCTGGGAGATTGGATAGTGGTTCTATGGCGGTTTCCATGGCCGATAGAGTGTTGAGTGGTGACGAGGGAGTTTCTCGAACGAAGGGAAAAGCAACAAGGAAAACTTTTCGAGAAAGGGGGCCAGAAAACGTGCGAACAGATTCCGTGAAAGCTAACATTCAAAGCGATGGAGGGAAGAGCTAAGGGTGATCGGTCTAGGATGGGTAGGTTCTGAAAAATAGAGTTGTTTCAAAACAGGGTTAAGTGTAAATAAGGTCGAGTATATGGTCGAGCACCACCATAGCTGCTACCTCCCCCGTGATTTCGTCTGATGTCGTCGCCATATAGCTCATGCGAAGCCTACATCTTGTGGACTCCTCGCCACTTGTCACGATTTTGATGCCGGCACTGCTCCCTACTGTTGGGAAAAATATTTGAACGCCCAGAAAATTTTTCCCGCTACTACTTCTGTGAAAATTAAATAGGATAAAATACTAACTGAAAGTAGTAAAGACGAATAATAAATAACACCAGAATTTTAACGTGGAAAACCCTCCAAGGCGAAGGGAAAAACCACGGGACCGTAGTCCACTTCAAACTTCCACTATAATAAATAATGGGATACAACTTCACCCAAAGGTGGATCTCTCTCTGTTCTTCAATTTGTGGATCTGAACCCCTCACAAACTGGATAACTCACTCAAAGATAACTCTTTTTCTTGGAAGAAGAAAACTGTTTCTTCCGCTACGCTCTCTGATATTCTTTCATTGTCTTCTCTTCTCCGTTGAGGAGGACTCCTATTCATAGCAGCAAATACAATCCCAAATAGGAATTATACAATACAAAATCACGTAGATTTATCTCCTAAACTCTCGTGATTTTGTATATATGAGAATATCACTTTGATTTCTTTTCCAATCTCTTTTGATTTTCTAGATGTGAAAATCATGTTGATTTATCTCCCCATCTCTTTTGATATTTTTTTTTTCTTTTCTCTTTTCTCCTTTTTTTTCTTTTCTTTTACACACTCACTACTATACATATTCTACTACAGATATACATAACTGCATTGGCCTCTCCAATTGGGAGTGACCTACTCAACAAATCTCCCCTCACGAGCAATTTGGAGAAGGTGTCAAACCTGCAAAAGTTCGACAGGCTTGCATCTTCATTGTAGATAGGGATTTTGTCATCATATCTCGAGCCATTGTTGTCGGTGTGTATCTTCTTTAGCTTGTAGGGCTTTTTCTTCCAACACATCACGTATCCAATGATATCGATGTCAATGTGTTTGGATCGAGAGTGGAAAGTTGCATTTTGCTGAGGTGTATTGCGCTTTGACTATCTCGAATACAAGATATACTCCTCTTGGTTGTGGCCCACTTCTTGTAGAAACTTCTTCATCCACAAGAGTTCTTTACATGCTTCCGTTATCGCAATATACTGCTTCAAAGCACTAGATAGGGCAATGCATTTTTGTAGTCGAGATTGCCATGAAACCGCTCCCCCGCAAAAGTCATTAGATATCCCGATGTAGACTTTCTTGAGTCCACATCCCCCGCCATGTCTCGAATCCGAAAAACCTTCTAATACGTTTTACCATCACCAAAACATATGCGGTTATTAGATGTACCACGAAGATACCTAAATATCCATTTGATGCTGCCCAATGTTCCTTACCAGGATTAGATAGAAATCTACTTACCACACCAACCGCATACGCGATATCGGGCCTCGTACATACCATCGCGTACATTAGATCGCCAACCGCCGATGCATAAGGGACTTTTTCCATTCCCTTCTTTTCTGTCTCACCTTTTGGGCACTGCTCTAAACTGAGTTTGAAATGATTTGCAAGTGGAGAACAAACTGCTTTTGAGTTATTCATATTAAATCTTTCAAGAACTTTATTAACATACCGTTCTTGAGATAACCGAGTTTACGATTCGCCTGTCTCGCAAGATTTCCATCCCAAGAATTTGTTTTTGCGGGTCCCAAATCCTTCATCGCAAAGCACTTGCTCAATTCTTTCTTTAAGTTGTTGATCTTGCTTTTATCCTGGCCAACAATTAGCATGTCATCAACATAAAGCAAAAGAATGAGGAAATTACCATCAGTAAATTTCTTGACGAAAACGCAGTGATCAGCGGTGGTTTTGTTGAACCCGTTTTCTTCCATGAAGGAATCGAATTTTCTGTACCACTGTCTTGGTGCTTGCTTGAGCCCATAAAGACTCTTCCTCAATCTACACACAAGATTTTCTTTGCCTTTGATTTTGAAACCTTGGCCGATCCATGTAGATCTCCTCATTTAGATTTCCATGTAAAAACGCGGTCTTCACGTCAAGTTGCTCGATCTCCAAGTTCAAGCTTGTTGCCAAGCCAAGAACAACTCGAATAGAGGACATTTTAACTACAGGAGAAAATACCTCATCGAAGTCGATATCTTTCTTCGAGCAAATCCCTTCACAACCAACCTTGCTTTGTATCGTGGTGTGAGTTACCTTCTTCGATCTTTAATCGAATACCCATTTGTTTTTTAGAGCTTTTCTTCCTTGCGGCAACTTGACTAAATCATAAGTATGATTTTCGTCTAAGGATTTCATCTCCTCTGCATAGCTTTTAACCACTCCTCTTTATGCTCGTGGTATATAGCTTCTTGGTAGTTCTCGGTTCTCCCCGTCGGTGAGCATCACATACTCATTGGGAGAATATCTACGACTAGATTGTCGTTCACGAGTTGATCTCCTTAATTGAGGTTCTGATGGGACCTGTTCAACAATTGGTTCAAGTTCAGTTGAAGTAGTCATACCTTCAATCATAGATTCCGCCTGCTTGTTGATAGGAGAAGCGACTGGGCCAAGATCAACTGGGTATTCGTCTGTTGATGGAGATTTCTCATGCTTCTCGAAGTCCTCAATCGTCTGATCTTCAAGAAATACCACGTCTCTACTTCTGATTATTTTCTGGTTAACGGGATCCCAGAGTCTGTAACCGAATTCTTCATGTGCGTACCCCAAAAAAATACATTGCTTTGATTTTCCATCAAGCTTTGATCTCTCATCCCTTGGAATGTGAACAAATGCTCTACAGCCGAACACCTTCAAGTGGCCATAAGAAATATCCTTACCAGTCCAGACACTTTGTGGTACATCACCGTTAAGTGGAGCTGAAGGTGATAGGTTGATTAAATCAACCGCCGTTCTCATTGCCTCACCCCAAAAGTGGTTTGGCAGCTTTGCGTTAGAGAGCATACATCTTATTCTTTCACATATGGTTCTATTTATCCGCTCTGCGACACCGTTGTGTTGAGGAGTTTTAGGTACGGATCTTTCTAGTTTGATCCCAAGGTTTTTGCAATAGTCTTCAAAAGGTCCTCGGTATTCACCACCGTTGTCAGAGCGTACACACTTCAATCGCTTGCCTGTTTCTCTTTCAACCTTCATATGAAATTGCTTGAAAATTTCCTGCACTTGATCTTTAGTTTTCAAGGCAAATGCCCACACCTTTCTAGAGTGGTCATCAATAAATGTTACAAAATAAAGTGCACCTCCAAGTGTCCTAGTTTGCATTGTGCATACATCGGTATGTATCGATCTAAAATTTCAGCTTTTCTAGATGGTGGGGAATTGTGAAATGCTACTCTATGTTGTTTTCCCATAATGCAGTCGACACAAGTATTTAACGGTGTACCTTTTATTCCGGGTAGAAGTTGCTTTCTAGTGAGAATTTTAAGTCCTTTCTCACTCATGTGTCCGAGTCGCTTATGCCATAACTCGGTGGTGACTCCTTTTCCGGTTACATTCACCTCTCCTCTACACGGCTTGAATTGTGTGATATAGAGAGAGTTAGTCTTTTCTCCTTTGGCTATCACCAAATTACCTTTGCTGAGCTTCCATTTTCCATCACTAAAGAAATTGATGTAGCCTTCATCATCAAGCTTGCCGGCAGATATAAGATTGTGGCGTATGTCCGGAACATGTCTCACATCTTTGAGTAGTAGCCTACATCCAACATTAGTCTCCAAATAAATATTACCCATACCAATAATTTTGGACGTACCTTCGTTTCCCATCTTTACGAGTCCAAAATCACCAGTGGTATAAGAAGTAAAAAGATCTTGATGAGCCGTGACATGGTAGGATGCGCCAGAATCAACTACCCATGTCGAATCTTGGGATGCAAGATTAATGGAATCATCACTTTGAATAATAATCACCTCATCCGCAATATTTGCAGTGTCATTTGTCTGGTTCTCGTTAGCTTTGTTGGCGTTATGACCTTTTGATTTTTCCACCTTTAGTTTTCTGCATTCTCGGATGAAGTGTCCCAATTTACCACAATGATGGCACTTCTTGTCTCGTCCGAAGTTGGATTGGGATCTTCCTCGTTGCCGATTCCGGAAGTTTCGGCTTTTGCTTCTCCCTCTATGTTCTTGATTTTCTTGTCGATTAATGACAAGAGCCTCGGATGTAGGGTTGACTCCACTCTCTTTTCGCCGGGATTCTTCATTCAACATTCTATCTTTTACCACGTCCATGGTAAGCTTGCCGTCAGGAGCCGAGTTGCTGACCGACACAACAAGTGTGTCCCAGCTATTTGGCAAAGAGCTAAGCGCAGTAATGCCTGCAATTCATCATCTAATGTCATCTTCATAGAATTGAGTTGGTCTACTATACCTTGGAACTCGCTCATGTGTTCCGAGACACCGCTCCCATCTTTGTATTTCAGATTCACGAGCCGCCGCATGTGATTTGCTTTATTTTGCGCCGTTGTTCTTGCGTACATCTTCTCTAATTTTTGCCAAAGAACACCAGCATCATGTTCATTAGCAAAATTTTGAAAAATACTCTTATCAATCCATTGTCGGATTTGAGCGGCACACTTCCGATTGAGCACCATCCATTCGCTATCGACATTGTCGTTGGTTTGCCACCGAAGATGATGCCAATTTGGCTTCCGCTACGGGATCGACTCCTCGGACGCCGGTACCGGTACCTCCGTCGGTATCACAATTGGCCTCCAAAGATCTTTAATGTATAGCAGATCCTCCATCTTTGGTTTCAGATTGCATAATTGAATGCAGTCAGTTTTATCATGTTGCCAAAATTTTCCTCCATTTAATTCTGCACAGAAAAATAATAAATAGAGCAACCTCGCTCCGATACCACTTGTTGGGAAAAATATTTGAACGCCCAGAAAATTTTTCCCGCTACTACTTTGTGAAAATTAAATAGGATAAAATACTAACGAAAGTAGTAAAGACGAATAATAAATAACACCAGAATTTTAACGTGGAAAACCCTCCAAGGCGAAGGGAAAAACCACGGGACCGTAGTCCACTTCAAACTTCCACTATAATAAATAATGGGATACAACTTCACCCAAAGGTGGATCTCTCTCTGTTCTTCAATTTGTGGATCTGAACCCCTCACAAACTGGATAACTCACTCAAAGATAATTCTTTTTCTTGGAAGAAGAAAACTGTTTCTTCCGCTACGCTCTCTGATATTCTTTCATTGTCTTCTCTTCTCCGTTGAGGAGGACTCCTATTCATAGCAGCAAATACAATCCCAAATAGGAATTATACAATACAAAATCACGTAGATTTATCTCCTAAACTCTCGTGATTTTGTATATATGAGAATATCACTTTGATTTCTTTTCCAATCTCTTTTGATTTTCTAGATGTGAAAATCATGTTGATTTATCTCCCCATCTCTTTTGATATTTTTTTTTTTTTTTTTTCTCTTTTCTCCTTTTTTTCTTTTCTTTTACACACTCACTACTATACATATTCTACTACAGATATACATAACTGCATTGGCCTCTCCAATTGGGAGTGACCTACTCAACACCTACCTATGCCTACTGCTCCAAGATGATGCCCGGCCAATCCCCTACTGTGAAGAAACATCATGACTTCTCGGCGATTTTTTTGAATCTATTTTGCATAGTCCTCTAGCGAACTCCAACAACATCAACATCGTGACGACCAGCACATCCCTTTTGGAGTCCCGAGGACGAAGTTTGCTATTCCTTGAAATGAGCTGATCCCATTGACGCCGGCAACTTTCCTCCAAGACGCTTGTTGCTTCCCGATGAGTTTTCGCAACGATCAACATTGCTTGTTATCTGCCGCTCTTTACTGAGTTGTGCCGTCACTCCCGCCGACAAAGTGTTGCATACTGCCTTCCCGACATTGGCTCCACCCTTCATCCGAATCAGCCCATCAACGCTGATGTTGATTTTTTGTGTGCAGCTTTTTCATTCATTGGCTAGGCCTCACGGTTGGTATCATTGTTAGACCACCGACTTTTAATCACCGGTTACTCACCAAGCACCGGTGAATTCTCAATCATACCTCACTTGTTGGTTTGCAAGCCTTGCCGCTGCCCCCTCAAGAGAGCTGTGCCTTGGACTAGGCAATCTCTTTAGACTAAATTCAATTTTCTAGTTTGTGATTCTAACTTGATTTGTTTTTATATATTTAATCATTATCTGATTAGGAAGTTTGTTGTATTAAGCCATAATAATCGAGAATATTGAGCCACAAGACATCTGGTTAGATTTTGATTATTTCAACTTTTCATGGCAAATTTACGAATTGCTTTGCATAATTGACTCGCATTAAGATAATATCTCATTGAATTGTATGGTAAATTATTAATGGGACACATATTTCGATGTGTCATTTGATACTTAATCATTAGGTACATATCACATATATGTCATATCTAGAACTTAGGTCCATACACATTTCATGTTTAAAGCAACGGACATTGATTTTATAATATGCATGTCGTATGTTGCACGTCAGTTAATGAGTCACATGTTCATTGTCTTAATACTCTTGTAATGTAATCATGCCATAATTAATTATTGTGTTTCATGCATTATTAATGATGTATGTAGTTCAATTTTTTTTCTCAAAAAAAAGAAGAAGAAGAAGATGAAAATGCCAAAAGATTAGCATTGCATCATTAGGTCACTTTCTTTTCAATAAAAATTAGGGATAAGTGCAATAGAAATCCTAAAACTTGTCACGAAAATGCAATTGAGTCATAAAACTTGTAAAAAGTGCAATCAAGTCCTAAAACTTGTCAAATTGTTTCAATCGAGTCCTAAAGTTAACACCGTCGGCCTTTTTAACGGAAAATGCTGATGTGGTGTAGACGTGACGTTTAAAATGATTTTTTTATTTCCATGTGGCTTTTTTTATTTTTTTATTTAAATTAGATTTAAAAATTAGAAAAGAAAAGCTAAAATTTATTTAAAAAAAAAAAAGAAAAAAATGGTCGGCTTCCATCGCCACCACCCATCATCGAAGGGGCCGGCGACGATCGCCAGCCCCTCCCGTTATGTTATATGAATTGCATATCACATGCCATTAAAGTAAAAATCATGCATATTAAATTTTGATTAAGACTGCATATAATTAACATTTTTATAAAAGAATAATAAAAAAATTAGGTGTCATGTCATTTAGGAATCATGTTTAGGGCATGCATTTTTAATCAACATTTTATAAGTTTTTTTTAAGAGAATAAACCTTAATAAAGTTGTTGTTTGTTTTGCTTAACATGAGCTATAATTTTTTACAATTCATCACTTGGCTTTATTGAATGTTATTTTATTGATTGTGCATCCGCATGACCACCCTTTGCATGTTAGTGGCTTAGGTTAAAATTAGTCAACACCGCTTACAAATTTTTTTTGAAATTAAAATGAAAAGGTACCGAAATGACATTAGATTAATTTAGCGTAATCATACTCCCGGACCTATTGAATCTTTGGTTTGCAAAAGTAAAGTATTCTCCCATCTTTACTTGGGTTTCTAATCAATCCTAATTGATGGATTTATGAGATGGGCTTAAGGCCCATCCGCTCAAGTTGGGCCTAAAAAGGCCCGGCCCACCGGAATAGGGCCCGTGGATGGAGGAAGGTATAAAAGGGAGGAGAGAGAGAGAGAAGACAACTGTTGGAAAACAAACGTACGTCTTCTCCCGAACGCTCTCTCTCCCTCCAAGAACGCTTACGGCGTCCCGTCTTCCCTTCAGGCGAATTGGCATCATCGGATCGAATTTCTTCCTCTTCTTCGAGCGTTGGTGTCTAATCGCGTGGCTAACAAGGTACGCTCGAATCCGTGGTGTACTTTACGATCGGTGATACGTGTTATTCCCGGGCTTCGTCTTCCGCATTGATTTAGGGGTTCGATTTAGTGTCGAATCCGGTTTTCGGGGATCCGATATTCCCAACACTAATTGACTAGTAGCAGCTCTAAATTGAGTAAAATTGCATGTTTATATGGATTAATTTGTGAGTGCCAAGTTGCGATTGATAGGATTTGGGAGGGTCCGTGCTAAATCTTTGGATTTAGTAATCTATTAGCTTTCTTGTGGGTAATTCACCTTCGCGAAGGTCACGACAACTCCAAATTGGTGACATTTGACAAATTTACCCAAAACTTGTACACTAGTGATAAATTTACCTTTAATTAGTTTCTGTTAAATTTATTGTCAAATTACTAAGTTAGATAACACCTAACAATTGACCGGTGTACAAATTTGAAGTTTTACTTTCTGTTTGCCACAATTATACTAGTTATGTGATTTCTTGTGGTACTAATTCAATTTAACAAATTGTATATTTGTCATAAATGTACCAATTTTAGGTTTTTGGCAATTAAAACAATTAGTTTGGGATGAATTATCACAAGTGTATTAGTTTGTGGTCATTTTGGATAAATTTGTCACAAGTGTACTAGTTTTGGGTTTTTAGTGGTAAAAAAATTTGTTTGGGTAAATTTATCACAAGTGTACTAGTTTTGTGTTTTCCATAGTATGAACCATTCATTCAAACAAGTCAAAGTTGGGAAATTAATATGATTCTTGAACTTTTAATTTATTTAATGTGATTCATAAACTTTATCTCAATATGCAATGTGGTCCCTAAAATTTTAATTTATCCAATGTGATCCCTAAACTTTTAGTACGTATTCAATTTAGTCCTTAAACTACGTGAAAATATTCGGTATTGTCCCTAAACATGAATCAATGGAAAATAGTAACTTTGGATATTTTTCATGTAGTCTATGGACTAATTTAAAATTTTACAAAAAAAATTTATGATTATATTGAACAAATTAAAAGTTCAAGGGCCACGCTGCACATTGTGATAAAGTTCAGGGACTGTATTGAATAAATTAAAAATTTAGGGATCGCATTGCACATTTGTAAAATATTCAGGGACTATTCATGTAATTAAAAAAGAAAAGAAAAAGAGAGAGAGAGGGGATGTCTAATAAAATGGAAGTCGGACACCTTAAATTATGTATATTGTGACACAAATACTTCATACATTTTTTTCCATGTCACAAAAAATCCTAAACTTGCTTCTCTAATACAAATAACTTCTTTTTTTTTTGTGTTGCAAAAAACCCAAACTTATAAATGAGTGACGTATATATCCTTCATTACACTTCTATTTATGGTATACTTGTCATAGTGGTGTAAATTCAGGGTTTTTCTTGACATAAAAAGAAAAATATTTTGAGCATTTGTTTAGGCTTTTTATTGACATAAAAGGTTTATGGTATTTGTGCCACAATATGTATAGTTTAAAGATTTTTGTGATATTAACCTTGTTCAATATCCAATTTGTTATTTGTGTGTGATATTTTAAAAAAAAAATTATAGTGAAAAATGGCTAAAGATGTCATGATATCATTAATACCGATTGAAATGAAAATTAATTTTCTAATTAAGAAATTTTACATTTTGATAGGTATCTTTTCATGATGTTAAGAAAGGCAGGTACATAATTTAGCAATTGCACGGCTTTTTAAGCAAGAAAAACGTAATATAATTAGCTTTTTTCACTAGGTGCGCGGCCTTAAATTCGAGGCACGTTGCCTCCAAATTTGAGGTTGCGCCCCTCAAATCCTGCACGTTGTAGAGTTTGGTGTGTGATTATGATCGGCGGTCGTCTTAGTGGAGTCTAATTGTGGTCGTGGTTGTGCAGTAACAGCCAACCTCGGTGCTACTCCTAGGGCCATGGTGGCGATTGGTGGATTGCAACAGACGGTAATGACAATAGAGGATGGAGTGGAAGACTTTTCCTATCAATTATCATATTAAGTGCATACTATCAACAGACAGTAATGACACGACACGACACGATATATCGTTTCTAACAAAATAAAGAATTTCGACATGTTGGGATACGCTATATATTTAAAAAAAAATATATATATATATATATAATAAATTATCATTTTTTACGATTATTTCAATCAAATTAATTTGAATCAAATTCATAAAGAAATAATTAATTAAAAAAGCCTAGAATGAATATACATTAATCCGCCATTTATTAATATCATTTATTATTTCAATTAGACAAATTCAACTCTATCTTAATTATTCATAAAACTTGTAGAAAAAACAAGCGATCCATATTTTGGACTCGCATGTTAGATATGTTAGAAGAGGAAAAAAAAACTTAAGAGATGAATTGTGTATCACGGGAAGTGGGAGTTAGAAGAGAAGAAAAGACTATGTTTTTCTTGTTTCTCCATTTATGATTTTTATTATTGTGTTTTATTTTTTCACATATATATTTTGGCTTCTCATTTATTGAATTTTTAAAATTGACCTCGATATCAAAATACATGTTGGAAACTCGAATGTTAGAATTTCGACTTGAGTGACGGAGAGTGTCGAGAAAGTTGACCAAGTGTTGGATTTTTCAATACGTGTTGATCGAGTGTCCGAGAGTGTCCTACAGTGTCGGAGAGTGTTGGACACGTGTCGAAGTATCCGACACGACATAAAGGCTTTTAAAGAGTGTCGGTGCTTCATAGGGTACCAAGATAAGTACACTAATGGTGCCATAAGTTGTGTACGGCGCTCACTTTGGTGCCAAAAGTTTCAATCGGATCACTTAAGTGCCAAAAAATTTGAAAACGCTCACTTTGGTGCCAACTCCGACGAAATTGGCCGGAAATCCGACGTGGCCTTTTTTTTATTAATTTTTGACGCCGACGTGGCTCGTTGGAGAGCTGAGTTAGCATCCAAACACCAAAACGACGCCGTTTGGTGTCTCCCCCAATTCAAAACCCTAATCTCCGGCCGTCGCCGTCCTCGACGGTCCTTGTGCTCGGCGGCCACGGCTTCGACCCCGACCTCGACCCCAACTCCGACGATGGCCACTCAACGGCAGCGGCTCCGACCTCGACCCCGACCCCGACCCCGACGATGGCCACTCGGCGGCCGTAGCTCCGACCTCGACCTCGACCTCGACCGTGACGATGGCCGCGGCTCAAACCCCGACCCCTACCCCGACGATGGCCACTCGACGGCCGTAGCTTCGACCCCGACCCCGACCCCGACCCCGACCTCGATGATGGCCAATCGGCGGCCGTAGCTTCGACCCCGACTCCGACCTCAACCCCAACGACGGCCACGGCTTCAACCTTGCCGAAACCCTAATTTCTTCCCCATGTGAGCTAAACGGCGTCGTTTCCATGAAGCCATCCACGTAGGACGGAAAAACGACGTCGTTTTCTTAAGAAGGACCGAAAACGACGTCATTTAAAGGCTTATTAATTTTTTTTAAAAAAAAAAAATCATTTTGGCCGGAATCTTTCGCCGGAGGCCGGAATCTTTCGCTGGTGGCACCAAAGTGAGCGTTTTTCCTCCGATTTGGCACTTAAGTGATCCGACAGAAACTTTTGGCACCAAAGTGAGCGCCGTACACAACTTATGGCACCATTAGTGTACTTATCCCGGTACCAATCAGTTACAAAACTCCTCACAAGTTCTCCGTCGATCGCTAACTCTCACTTTTTGGCAATTTTCTCCCGCTCCAACCACTCCCTCTTGCTTAGCCGCCGCCCCCACGCCAATCTCCGTCGCCTCCCTCATGGCTTAATGATCTCCCCTCCATGTGTACGGACAGGTGAGTGAACTGATCCGGTCTGCTATTTCCGTTTTCGTCATTAGTTATCTCTGATAGATCGTGCACTTGGATAGTCTCATCTCAGCTTGCTCTCCGGCAATCTGGTTTCGATGATTTCCAATCAATTCCGTGCCCTCCGCAGCCGGTTAGGAGAATGAAATAAGGAGGATGATTAGAGGGGACGAATTAGAGATTCTCCAGATTTCCAGATTTTTTTTGACTCTATGAGTTTCTTCATGTGTGGAGGTTGATTGAATCGTGGCTGGTTCATTTTTAATGATGTTACTTAATGTAGATATGACTCTGTGTTTCTTTTTCCACTTCCAATCTCATATTGTTATTAGTAAGCTGATGTGATGTTTGCGAAAGTTTTATGTGCTTATTGTATTCTATAAAGCTGGTTGGTTTTATGTGATGTGATTTCCAGATTTTTGCAATTCGATGAGTTTCGTCGTGTGTGGTGGTTGATTGAATCATGGCTGGTTCATTTTTAATGATGTTACTTAATGTAGATATGACTGTGTTTCTTTTTCCAATTCCAATCTCAAACTAATATAAGCAAGCTGACGTGATGTTCGCAACGGTTTTATGTGCTTGTTGTATTCTATAAAGCTGTTGGTTGAAGATCGATGCTTGACTTATTTTTGGTTAAAACTGGGTGATTTTAAATTCTCATTATGAAGTATATAAGTTGTTGTTCGCGTAGATATGGTATTGTGCCAATTGTTCTTGGAGATTTGATGGTCATATCTTAGGTTGTCATGATGTGGGAGGGACATAATTTGTTTGCCGGACATACCTTGTTATTTTCTTTTGACTACACATTGGTTGTGAAGGTGATCTTAAAGGTTTCGGGCCTTTTCTGTTACACTATTTTTTCCCATTTTCTGTTGAGAGTCCTTCAGGCTGCTTGTTTAATTATATCTGAGAAATTGGTTCTCTCAATGGGTTTGTAAATAGCAGCTAATTTTCAGGTCAATGACAACATGATAGAAATATTTGTGATGTGGGTTGAGAAGTTTGGTGGCAATTGGATTTGCTTCCTTTAGCTAGGATGTATTTGTGCTTTTCGAAATTGTCACTTGAACACAACAACCATATTTGGGGTATAGATCTGTGCAAAAAAACCCTTCAAGAGCAAGTAATGAAGCGTAAGGTGGTCATGGTCGCTCCTGAGGAGCTACGCAATCACCGGGGTAGACTCTCTCTTTCATCTCATTTCGTTTCGTTTCGTTTGTAAATGTTCCTTTATTAGGTAGAATTTATGTGATCAATTACTCTGTCGTCTCAATCTCCATCCATATCTCTTCGTTGTCAAGGAATCCACGCAAGCGTCAATTGAAGATGGAAGGAAGCACGGGCAGCTCTCCTTCATTGAGAAAGTCTCATCCCATAGCTTTTATCTTTTTTCTTGTGAGTGCGCTAGATTGATTTTGATACATTGATTTTGTGTGTGTGTGTGTGTGTTAAGTGGCTGTTTGTTCTTAAATATAGGGAGGATTTTAGGAAGCGTCGAATGGAGGAGTTTTGTAGTGAGTTTTGGCTCTCAATCACTGAATTGAGTCGATCTGATTAAGCCAAAAGATTCTTGGTGGTATGCAACTCCAAAAAGATGCTGTAAAGGAGTGGGATTCCTTGAGAGGTAAGATACCGCTTGTCAATGCAGTATTAGCTCACAAAAGCTGTAAAGCCCAAGAAGAAAAATCAATTCCATTGAATACAATCAATATTTAGTCAGCCTTATTGTTTATACAGGAGAAGATGACATATGAAAAGAAAGCCATGGAGAAAGTTGCGGCCATAGAGAAAGGTCTGGAGATATATGATAAGCTAGGATGATCTCGCTGCAACAGCAACTTGAGTAGCAAGAATTTTTGGTACATTTTTAGGTAACTTCCTCTGTTTATTGTATCATGATTATTTCTCTTATTAGGGTTTCTGCAGCCTGCATGGAATAACTTTAAAGGTTTAGATAATGGTTATCATACCAATGGAATCGGAATGCTTTTGCAAACTTTTTGTGCCTGCCGGTTTGATTGCTGTTGTAAACCTCATTGCGCCCTGCTTATGAAATGTGTTGTGCCAGCAATCGATCTTTTTATGCCCCCTTCTCTTTTTGCAGAAATTTATTTGCTGTTAAGGTGGCACAAGAAATTATGGGTGCGCATGGCAATGTTTCTATTCTGGAGAATTATTTCTTTTCAGCAATAGTTTTTTTCTATTTCTACTCCAGGAACAATTTCTGAGTAAAATAAGGTATTTGGTAATTATAAAAAATTTATATTCTTGGAATAGAAAGAATAGAAATGCATTTGGTAAAAATTTATAAATTTTTGTATTTATTTATTTTTTCTTCTTACTCACGGACTGCTGACCACCACCTGTTGTCGCACGACAGCCGCACGAATGCTGCATGACTGTCGCACGATCGCCGCACGACTGCTGACCGTCACCGCCAACCACCACCACAAGATTGCTGCCCACAGCCTACCAACCGCGGGAGGGGGCGATGGCTAATGAGTTGTGGGCCGTAGTCCTGTGGCGACAGTCGGCAACGACATTTGGCGATTGTGCAGCGGCAGGTAGTGGTCGTGTAGTGATTGGCGACGGTTGGCAGCGACATTCTAATATTTCAAAATTTTCAAGTATTTCGTGATGACGTTAAACGAAGTTTTATTGTAACCAAGTGCAAGACTAAATTTTTTTTAAAACCATCCCCTTCGTAAGGGGACCACTTAATAGCAAACGGATTGAGACTGGGCAAGAACCCCACCGGTGTATATAAGAAGCACATGTATCTCTCTTCATCACCCTCCTCGGTTCAAAAGTCTCTCTTCTCCCCCTCTTCAAATCAAAACTTCTCTGAGTGCAGCTGCCAATTTGCAGCGGAATTGTGAACTCTTGGACATGTGTCGGGCTACGTGGGTGAAAGCCCAGAATGATTTGCAACTTACGTGAGAGTTACATTTTTTTTCTTAAAATTCTTTTTTTTTTCCAGCTCTTATATATGGGTTTTTTTTTCTTTTTTATTATTGTTTTCAGACAAACTGAAAAGACTGATCATCGTCATGCCTATGAGCAAGCTCAAGTAAATGTCAATCAGGCCATTCAACGGATCCGACAAAATGAAGTTCTGGTCCTATCTTCCACCGTTGAGGCTAGGGAATTTCTAGGCATTTGGCATAAGTTAAGGAATAATCGCAATGCTCTGCGCACTATTCAAATTGGGAACATGAATAGGCGTGACAGAACAACCATCTATTGCTGGCTGGAAGAGCATCAATTCACTATTCATAATTATTCTTTTGACTTGCCACCACCATCAAACCAATAACCCATCCTTTTTTTTTTAGACCATACCGGCCCGATTATATATTATAGTTTGTTTTTCAATGTAAATAGATCTTTAGAACCTTAAACCAATAGTCCATCCTTTTTTTTTCTAGACCACACTGGCCCGGTTATATATTGTATTTTATTTTTCAATGTAAATAGATCTTTGGAGCCCTTTATTTATCCGAACGAGTCTAAAGCCGTTTAATATAGATTTTTAAGATATTATCCTGAAGTAAACTACTTATAAAGCATATGCTAAAATAGGTTGTGTTGTTTGTGGTATTTGGAAAAAGTTGGAATGGTTGGTTACTAACTCTTAGCTAAATAATTCATATAGAGATATACACTATTGTCCGCTTCCTCGCATTCTTATTCTAGTCCCTTCATGCCACTTCAACATAGTTGCATGTCAATTTCTTAAAAGCTCGAATTTTTACATTAGAACGTGCATGAACCTAAAAATACGCACAAGTCTCGCACAAGAGCAATGAAATTAGCAACTTAACAAAAAAAAAAATCATAGCTTTCATAGGTACAGAGCTTACAGTGCAATTATTTTCTCCTCTCTTTCTTTTCCCCTTCTAATTGTCTCATTACACTTTTAATCAAGCTTTTCGAGAGTTGGGCTAACTTGTCAAGCAATCGCCTCAAACTCATCTAAGGTCCTCTTATAAACCTAAAAATACACACAAAAACTCAACCAACCAAGAGCAATAAAATCAATTGACCAAAAAAGAATCCTCTTGTAAACCTAAAAATACACACAAAATCTCAACCAACCAAGAGTAATAAAATCAGTTGACCAAAAAAGGTATCCTCTTCTTATAAACCTAAAAATACACATAAAATCTCAACTAACAGGAGTCACGTTCAAAGCCAAGAAAAGAAAAAAAAAATCAAAACAGGCGAAGGACAATAGGAAAAGAAAGGTTGTCGTTTTCTAGTAGTTGGGCAGTGAGAGAATGGAGGGGTGGTTGGGGGCAGGGGTTAGGTAAGTTACAGAGAAACCAAGAACGTCCATGTCACAAAATAAAAGAACAGCAAAAAAAATAAATTAACAGATGATGCATTTATTTCCTTTTCACTGTATTTATGTAACATTTAAGTGAGAGCCATGTGTGAGTAAGTGTGATATCATTTTTTTTTTTATATATATACATAAAATTAGAATTGGAAGCCAATTCCTTGTGAGTTTCTCCCTCAGATTTATTTTCATGCAAAAAAAAATTATTTTTCACATCAAATTTTTATTCGATTGCCCGTTAAACAAAAATGAAATAAGCGGCCTAAAAACAATGGATGACTTATTCATCCGGTCTTTGAAATGAAAATTTAAATATCAATTTCATATTCTTATGATTTTCTGTTCGGAAGGCAAGGAAAGCGTGAGTCTGCATCGGGGGGGACTCGAGAACTCCCTACTTTTATATTGATTTGGTTACACCGGAACAATTTTATATTAGCTAACAAACAAAATATGATTTCTTTATTAATATATGCATAGATATTTTTAACTTTACCACTCTTCAACGAAGGCACGTAAATTATCAAAACTACACATATCAGGTATGATCTAGCTGCACAATAGTGTTTAAGTAAAGTAAAAATTACATCACAAAATCAAGGAGATTAAAGTAATTGTAGGACAATTGAAATGCTCGATTAAAGTTCTACGGTAGATTTTAGAATGACCCCTTAAATGCAACTTTCACCACCTGAAAGTTTGAGTGAGTTGGTGGACAGAGAGAGTAGAAACTGCTAATGTACATATTTAGCTTCTCTGAAAATGCCCCCACATTAGCCAAATCTATGGATCAAACTTGAAAGGCCACGGAATGTACAAATTTATCATGTCTAATTACTGAAAGTAACTTGAAAAATCATATTGAAGAAATTTCTTGCTTTCTCATGCTCCATCTTATTTCACGGAAAACGAATTATCTGAAAAACATCTTCCTTAACTTAATCATTTACGTTACTTGAAATAATTAATCGATGAAAAATTCATTAATGATAATAATTTGTATATAAGTATTTTCATGGACAATGAAAATAATTAGCATTCATTTATTGCATAAAAGATACAAACAATTATTTTTAAGAAAATATTTTTCAAATCATCCATTTTCAGTAAAACAAACAAAGCATTAATTGCATGCACAATCAATTTATTTCGACCATTTCGCCCTAAATTGATTTGGGAAAGATCATCTTGCTTCCCGGCAAATCAATTGCAACCATTAATGTACATGCATTACCGCGTGAGGAATAGGGGTGATCATGGTCCGGGTTGGGCCGGTCCGACGCCTAACCCTAGGACCAACCCGCACAGTGTCGGTCCCCAATTTTTGGGACTGAGGACCGACCTGTTTGAGTCTGGGATTGAGCATCGGACCAACTTTATGGGTTCGGTCTGGTTCTAGGGTCAATCCGGGACCAACTGATAATTTTTTTATTTCATTTTTTTATTCCTTAAAAAGCAAAACTCATTAATTCAAATTACATACCAATCAACAATACAATGTTGAGCAACCAAACTATAAATATGAGTACATATTTAACATAAATTTAAGATAAGGTGATCATAAAAATTTCACACTAGTTAAAAATAACAAACTATATAAATGATCGAGATTGCTAATAGAGATAAAGTGTTTCCATCGTTGAAGCATACTATAATTTTCTTGCTTTTGATTTTTCTTTGAACCATTCTTCCCTTTGGGAAATGGGATGAGATGGGAAGTTTAAGAGAAAAGAATTCTAGGCCAAAAAATGTTTTCTAGGCATCTTCTCCTGCAATCATCTATCAATAATACTTGTAACACCTTATGCAAAAACGATTCATACATTCAATCAAGCAAAGTCTAATCAACCAATAATGAAGCTTCACACCACTTGACAAGCACATCATTATAACAACGGTAATACTACTATTCAAGAACTTCTTCCATTTGACACAAATTCAAAAGCAAAGTGCAACTAAACGATTAAACCATAAGAAATTCAAAATACTTAATATAAACCCTGAATATACAACTTCACATTTTGTTAATTGTTAGATGATTGCTTTAGTTTCTGAATACCTGAAAACAAAACAAACAACACACATAATAAATACCTAACAAAATTTTTAAATTGAAATCACTATTAGTGCCGATGGAACATCTCACCATTTATGATCATTCAACTTCAACATACAAACTCTATTTGCTTATGGTAATCTCCCCAGTAAGACAATCCATATCTAAAAAAAAAGAACTCATTCATTAGATGTAAAAAAAAAAATTAACAAGTTAAAAAAGAAATATGCATGATTTAAGCTTACCCAATTCAAACTTTTCGGCATTCTCAATGCACTCTTCAACATTAATAGGCACATGAACGGCTCTCAACCAGTATTGAATACAAATTAAAGCTTCCACCACTTTAGGAGTCAAGGAACTTCTAAAACCATCAAGCACCCGGCTTGAAGTACTAAAAGCCGACTCTGAAGCAACAGTAGTCACCGGAATAGATAAAACATCCCGAGCCATCAAAGATAGAATTTTATACTTCGAACCAATACTTTTCCACCACATCAAAATATCAAGATTAGGAATATCTTCAAAATCCTCTTCAAGATATCGTTCAAGCTCTAATTTGTTGTCATCATGCCTCCTTTCTTTTGATGGAAAAAGTTTTTTCGCCAAGCTTTATAAGAAAAACATAAAAAAATATTATATATTATATATCTAAAATATATTATATATAAATATATTTTATTAGGGTTGGTCGGGTTGGACGGGACGACCTTAAACTTCCAAAACCAAGGACCAACCTGCATGATACCGGTCCTTAGTCCTACCGGTCCTGGAATCTTAGGACTAAGGACCGACCTGATCCCCTTAAAAACCGGACCATGACCAGCAAGGTTGGGCCGGTCTAGGGTTAGTCCAGGGTCGACCCTAGACCGCTGCTCACCTCTAGTGAGGAGCATGGGACTGTCTGCTGGCAATTTCTTACTACAAAGTATGACTAGATCGTGAAATTGTTACAAAACTCCGGTACTCCGCTTATTTAGATATCAAATTATAACGTGTATTGTTTAACGCATTAGTTTTTTCAAATCAGTGCGCCTTGGCACGTGTAGCGTTCCTCTACTGTACTGCGGGTTTGTTTTTTGTTTGGAAGTTGACCGAGGAGCTTAGTCATCAACATACGACTTAGGTTTCGGCCACGTCTTTGTCATGGAACGACGGGGTTTTGCTTTTGTCTGCTGCCCGTAGTTCATATGTCCCCGCCGAATGTCTTGCGGAAATGCACCGCACGCAGCCATCATACTCGCCACGCTGCTAGTATATATAATAAAGATATAAGTCAAAATTTAATCTTCCACATAGATCTAAAAACTATAGATAAGTAATTTAATCGACGATGAAAGTTTGAAAACTATAACCATAATCTATAATTTTTTTGTGAGCACGAAAACTGAAAGATAATATGTTTTTTTGTACATGGATGATTTTACGATACACGAGCACTCATATTTATAGTGTTTACAACACAATTGTCTATAAACAAGTTTTTTTAGCAGTTTTAGCTATGTCTTCATATCTCCGAAGCTTTCAATATCACATCTTCACGTTGACACACTTCTCATCTTTAAATGAATAATTTCCTTATGATATCCGTAATTTCCAAGCAAGCGTGAGAATGGAGGACTTTGACTTCGTTCGATGCTCAACAAAAAAGGACAGCCGTTGATTAGCACGATACTTTGGTTTAGCCTTCTTTTTTGTCAACACTTGATCTATGCTATGCTTGAAAATAGCATCCGAGTCAATTGCATCATGGATTTTCATGCTTTCAAATATCATTTGATTTAGTTGATTGATTGAAAGATTGAAAAGTTAAGGCAATTAATCAAGTGCCACTAATCATGCAGTACTTTTTTGGAGGTCGTGATTAGTATTTCTCTATGTGAATGCTATGTCCTTCTCTTTCTTCTTCTTCTTCTTCTTCTTCTTTTTTTGGGTCAAACTAAAATCAGGCTGAAAAGGCGCGGTTTCGTGGCTGAAGAAGTGGGTCTCGTTATGCCAAAAAAAGAAAAAAAAAAAGAAAAAGAAAAGGCAAGTGTCGTTATCGGACGGGCAAGCCGTCATTTTTCATGCGAATTGCACCCGACATTAATGGACTGGCCTTGTAAATGGATTTGCAGATGAAGGTGCCAAATTTGCCTTTGAAATGAATAATGGAGGAGTCGTGAATGGCCGCGAAGAACAAAGTCGGTCTTATGGGCCTACTAGTTATGCCAGGCCCAGTCAAAATATCAATTGGTCCAGTTTCTGGATTGGTTTTGGGCTGATTCTGGGGCAAATAGAATTGAGTCGGGTTCTCAATTCCAAAAAGTATGGACCGGGTCCAGGTAGGTCTGTTCTTTTTCCAATTCATGGATCCGAACCTATACGCGAGAACTGAAGTCAGATTGCGGGAAAGTGGTTTTAAAACCATAGTATCTGTTTGAAATAATGACACAATTAGTTCCTCAACTTTGGTCATCCTTCAACTTTTAATTCCCTTAATGTGATCCTCGAACTATTTCTAAAATATTCGATCTAGTCCTTGAGCTGTTTATTTGTGCAACCTAATCCCTCAATTTTTTGCGACAGAGTCAAAAATTTTCAAAGTTACATGTTAATCACTCAAATCTAAAAATATTTTTTGAATTTCAATCCATTTTCTAGATTGACAAAGAGTATGGCCATTTTTCTAGATTCTCATTAGACTTGTATTGAGCTGACGTTTATGTTATTTTGATTTGCTAATTTGTAGATTTGACAAAATTTAATCGAGAAAACAAGAAACACAAAAATTAGAAAATCTCATCTATCTAAAAAATCAGGAACACGATTTAGATTAATATAGGCACAAGAAATCTAAAGTTCAATTAATATTGTTAGTATATATTCTTATAAAAAAGCTCATCTTAGAATAAGAGGAATATGAATTTGATATAACTCTTTCCGCTATTATATTTTGGAATTATAGTAATATTTATAAAAATCAAAAAGGTAAAACTGTTGATTTAGGATATGTATTGAAATGAAAAAATATTCTAAAATCTGGGAGATAGTGTAATTATGAAAACTTGTGAATAGTACCGAACAACTTATTTGACTCCGTGATGAATGTTATTAATGACAGTACTAAAGTGATGGTGAGTCAAATGTGCATGGCTTAGAAAAAGCAAAATACTAACTATTTTGCTTAGGAACATGTTATTGACTACTCTAAAAGCACTTGTTAAGTGACTAAATCAGGAATTACTATGGATTCAATTACCTTAGCTGTATTGATGAGTTGTATATTAGTTTAACGAAAATCAAAACGTTTTTATACTGTATGTATAACCAATATAGATGCTTGTTAAAAGGAGGTGTTTGATTTAAATAAGCAAAATGGAAGATTGGATTCAGAAAAAAGGATAATAGGAGATATAAACAGTCATGAACTTTAGATATGTTGGTTAGGTCCAAAATCAAGAATTAAAAAAAGGGCACGAACAAGCTCTTGCAATTTCGTAAAAAGCTATGGTGCAAGATGACCCAATTCCATGTTGTGAGTTGCTCCTAAATTAGCAAAATTTAAATTTAAAGCCCCCAAATTTTGACATCCCCTTAATTAATAGGAGGCAAAATTGTCCAGAAGTTATAAATCTATTGTACAATGGCCAATTAAGTGCTAAACTTTTTAATTTGGTTAATTTATTCTTAAACCTTTTAATAATTTTTCAATTAACCCTTTTGGCCAAAATTAGCCTATAATTGCCAACGTGAATGCTAGTTATCTTATGTGTTACTATAGACATTAACATTAATAATTTTTGCATTTTTAAAATGTTTATATATTTCTTCTTCTTTGTTTCATTATGGGCTTAGGGGAGGGACTGCACGCCCTTGTCAATCACTAAGCAAGGGTTAAGAAGTGCTCGCCAGCTGCTGGCAAGGTTTATAGCCCATGGCTAGTGGCCAACATGGGTTGTTGCCCATTGTGGAGGTCCCAAAGACCAATAGCAATTGTTGGAGTATAATACGTGAAAACGACAAGATCTTGCAATTTACGTCAACGCAAAATCACCAGAGAAATAAACGAGAAAAATAAGGATAACAGAAATTTACGTGGTTCGGTCTAAGTATCGGTACCTACGTTCACGGGGAGAGTTAGCAGCAAATAATTTACTATAATCGAAATATCATAATTTACAATCGCTCAAATGCTCAAGTGTTTCTCATATCTAGATTTAACCCCAAACTCAAAGTGTTTATAAATAAACAACTCACTTGGTCATAAACTCATGGCACAAAATTACCGTGCATTCAAACTCAAACGAAATGCTCTATGTATGTAAATCTTCGCGTTCTTTTGGAAAGCTTCGCATGTCTTCAAGGAAACTTGCGGCTCTTCTCAAAGCAGGATGTGCGGCTCTTTTTCTCTGCTTTCGTAGGGTTTCTTTTAAGCCGCTCACGCAAGCCGTCAGCCATTGTGGAGGTTCCAATGACTACCGTTAGCCATCTTGGAAAGATGAATAATGGGAAAAAAGAAAAAAATTATTAAAAAAATCCAGAAAATTCAAATAAATTTTAAAGTTATTCACGTCATTGATTTTCAATCAATTTTGACCGAAATGACTATATTAGAAAATTATCAAAAGGTTTAAAATTAAATTAACCAAATCAAAAATTTTATGACCAAATTAGTTATCGTACACAAGATTTAGGGTCTTTTGGACAATTATTCCATTAATACGAAGCGACTAAAACAAAACCTATTGGATCCCTTAAATTCTATGGCATCTCTCTCTCGCAAGTAAAATGTACCCCCACCATCCTAAGATACATGAGTTCAACAAACAACACCGCCACAAAAACAAAGAATTGTGCTTTTGACCTAATTTTTTCTTCTTCTTTTTTTGGGTCGGTAATGTTTTTGCTTACTGATGTCCATGAATCATCATCAATTACGCAAGCCATGGTTCATAAATGAACTTTTATGTTTTTTAATCTCTTGCAGGAACACAAAGGGGTCTTTTATGTATTTTGTGACACTTGCCCACCTCAATTTAATGGAATAAATGTATCAAAAGTCTTAAAACTTATAATAAAAGCAGTATTTAGGTGATCCAAATATAATGATTTGATAACAGCAGTTTGAAATTCTATCTTCATTTAATTTTTGATCCATATATCTTTATCCAGTTTCAGCAATTAATATTTAAAAAGATATTGTTAGATCGTAGATTATTCACTTATATGGAATTGCTGTTGTTCTAAACAGGTTTCATAAGCCAGAGAAAGCGTGGGGAAAGAAAACGAAGAAAATTTCAATTTGTTAATTTTTGTCTTTGTTCCAATATTATTTTAGTTTAGCTAGTGTATGATTTTCATTCAATTAATGTGAATTTCGGGTACATGGGTATTTTAATTTGACAAACGCTTATGATGACTTGATTTTCACATTTGTACCAAGAAATGATGGACCTCTCATGTCCATAGCCTAGCACTAGAAGTGTCACATATTTTTCAAGAAATCATGAATTTAATTCACGTCAACGACTACGGAGATGCGGATCATAAATGGTGTGAAATAATAAAGAAGGTGTGGGCCAAAGCCGGAGGGGATCATTAACCTCGTTCGCCCCTCTCCACCATTTTTCTTAAAAAAATAAAAATAAAGAATCATTAAACGAAGGACTTAGATGATGGAGTGAAAAACTTATCGGACACCGTGATAGGACGGCACAGATAACCGTCTGTATCAGGTTGCACGAAGTTAGAAATCTAATAGATTCATTATAATTAGTTCTTTTCTATCATTAAAATTCTGAAACTTAATGAGCCCTACGTGCGAAGCATTGTAGCCACAAGAGTGAGCCCGCGACTTTACAGCGAGCGGGCTACATTCCTCTTGTTCTGGTCACTCCTATTTCCAATCTTTATGCAGTTGAGAGAGCACAGCGATTGGCCAAGAGATGATGAAGCATGGCTGTAAATGCCGAAGCTTCGCTTATCGATCTCAAGACCAAAAGCTCGTGCGCCCTGATCACGTCCATGGCATGGAAGAGATTGGCTTGTGCCTCGTTTTGTGCATCAAAGTACTCTTGCCAAAAAAAGATTTACAGCAAAGAATGTAATACTCAATGTCAAGTCTTGGTTGAATTGGCTCTGAATCCGCGTATTCCGTGACAAAGTTGTATGTATGGTGGAGGAGAGCAGCCGGCTCCATTGAAAGAGAAGAATGGAGAAGAGAAGGGTGAGGAAGAGAGATGTGTGCTGCTGTATATATTCACGAAATGAACAAGCAGCAATGTCGTGTCGGAAGGTGGCCAATGTCGGGGACATTTTCAGAAATGCCAAATTCATGGAGTTTGAGACACCTGCAGTGTCATAACTTGGTACAGGAGGATACTAAAGTGTCATAATTTCAGAAAGGTATACTTAAGTGCCAATTTCGGAGTAAAGTAGAACATTTAAGTGCCACTTCGGCCAAAATCCGACTAAATGGGTGACGTGGAAATTTTCCGGCGAGTTGGACACAAAATGACACCGTTTTGCATGTTGACATGGCGAGAAAATGCAAAAACAATATCGTTTTGTGTTTAATGTGTAAATAATTAATAGAAAAATTAATTTAATTAAATTAAAACTGAATTTTATTTAAAATATTCTAAAAAATAAAAAACTTAAAATTTAAAAAACTCAAAATTTAAAAAACTTAAAATTAAAAAAAATAAAATTTAAAATTTACAAAACTTAAAATTTTAAAAAAATTAAAATTTAAAAAATTAAAATTTAAAAAACTTAAAATTTAAAAACTTAAAATTTAAAAAACTTAAAATTTAAAAAATTAAAATTAAAAAAACTTAAATTTAAAAAACTTAAATTAAAAAAAAAAATTAAAACTTAAAAATCTTAAAATTTAAAAAACTTAAAATTTAAAAAATTAAAATTAAAAAAACTTAAATTTAAAAAACTTAAATTTAAAAAAATTAAAATTTAAAAAACTTAAAATTTAAAAAACTTAAAATTTAAAAAACTTAAAATTAAAAAACTTAAAATTTAAAAAAATTAATATTTAAAAAATTAAAAAATTTTAAAAATTAATATTTAAAAAATTAAAATTAAAATTAAAATTTAAAAACCTTAAAATTAAAAAAATAAATAAAATTGCCACCTCAACCGCCCCCTTCGCCCCCTTTTTTTTAAATTTTTTAAAATTTTTTAAAATTTTAAGTTTTTAAAGTTTTTTAATTTAAGTTTTTTAAATTTAAATTTATTTTAATTTTAAGTTTTTTAAATTTTAAGTTTTTTAATTTTAAGTTTTGTAAATTTTAAAATTTTAATTTTTTTAAATTTTAAGTTTTTAAATTTAATTTTTTTTTTTATTTTTAGAATATTTTAAATAAAATTAAGTTTTAATTTAATTTAATTTTATATTAATTATTTACACATCGACACAAAATGACGTCGTTTTTGCATTTTCTCGCCATGTCAGCATTCAAAACGACGTCGTTTTGTGTCCAACTCGCCGGAAAATTGCCACATCACCCATTTGGCCGGATTTTCGCCGGAATGGCACTTAAGTGTTCCATTTAACTTCGAAACCGCACTTAAACGTACATTTTCGAAATTATGGACTTAAGTGTCTCCCACGCCATGTTATAGCACTTGGGCTGTTCTTCAGTCCAAATTCATGCATCTTCCTTTCTCTTTCTTCTAACTGCTCTCTTTGCCCACCTATCCACTCAAACTTCCAAATGGGGGAAGTTGCACTTAATGGGTCGGAGAGAAGGGGACGACATGGGAGGGTTGGGTGTCCTGTTCTCGCTCTCTTTGCCCAAGGAGAAGCAGTGAAAACCTGATGGGGCACAGGCCGGATGTTATAAACTCGAATGCGCATTCAATTGGAATCCAACTATCTCCGGTTCGATATCTTTATAAAATTCCTAATCGGCAATAATTTTTTTTTATCACGTGTAACGATTTTTTTATTTATTTATCAAAATGCATAACGACTAAAATTGTGAATATATTACACAAAAAGGAGATCTAGGCTAACATGTTGTGCTTTCATAAAACCTCAAATTTAAATATAACATTTTCAATTTTTTAAAAAGAGCACACTTTTTACTTTTGTTTAATCCCAAACGAACGAGGATGATGACAATGCTTATGCGGCAAAACCTTCATAGACACAAAATCGGAAAAGGAAATCTGAATCAATTTTTTTCTTTTTAGTCTTTTTTCCTCTCAATTTTTCGCATGGATATTCACTTTCAAGATATATCCAGACCCCATTCATGAATAGTTGGTTAATCATGAATTAATCTTTATTTGCTTAAAAAGGAAAAAGAAAAGAATAAGAAGAGAATATGGTGACATCGTAACTGGAGGAACGATTATGGAATGTGATCACTATATACACAAATTAGAGCGCGACATCTTCCTCTCCTTCTATTTTTCGCTTTATTTTTTGGGGAGCTTTTTATTGAAGTTTTAGGCCACTCATCATTATGGCAACTTCAAGACGTTGGGCTAGACATCCAATCACTCTCAAATCTATTGTATGCATGCCCATTTAGTCTTAAACTTTTTAATTTTGCTTATTTAATCCTAAATATTTGCATAAAATTTCAATATAGTCATTTTGGTTTTAACGATGGTGACTCAATCGCCACATTAGCTATATCTAAGAAAAATTGGTCAGGAGGATTATGTTGGTGTTTTGCGCAACAGACTTAATTTCACACAAGGAGAATCTTTTTCCATCTCGAGGAGATACTCGTTTATTTAGTATAGGACCATCCATAGCAGTTGGATCAATATCACTACCCTTTTCCGCGTCATTTAATAAAATAGTGATCTCATAATTGCCTATTCTAGCAAATCAGAGATAGATAGAGAGGTAGGAATTTATCGAACGAACCGCACTCCTTCGTATACGTCAGGAGTCCATTGATGCACCACCTGTGTCCGCGTTCCCGAAGGCACACCTCTCTTTCAAGAGGATTCGCGGCATGTCAAGCCCTGGTCCCGAAGAGTAACTAGGACCAATTCAGTTACGTTTTCATGTTCCAATTGAACACTTTCCATTTTGGATTATTCTCAAAAAACTTCCATCGAAGAGAAGCAAATGAAAGGCTTTCATAAAAATTCTCGTAGAATCGAGAATGAGGTTTTCATTCTGTACATGCCAGATCATGATCGATTCAACCTCTGATCAAAAAGATATACCTTGGTTCTATTTCATCTCTTCAACAAGTTTAGTAACCAACCCGCAATGAATAGGGAAGGTATAGTAATACTATTGAAAAGTTTATAAGTGATTGGATAATTTTCTTGTGATAATTCATATATAATTTACTTGTTCGACTATTCACCATTTTTCCTATTTTTGGTTTTATTTCGTTCCGGTTGTTTCATTTTGGTTATTGAAAAATAGCTTGACCATCTTGACATTTAAGTCAAGCTTTTGCAAGAGAAAGTTACCCATTTATAATCAAAGGCTCGGACCGCCGATCGGACGAAGTGACTGGGCATAGGGCTGATGGGTGCCTGGCTTCTTGTCTAGATGACCAGTTTCACTACTTGTCATTTGGCAGGTGCCTGGCTTATTTTGAGTGCACATGCGATGGTTGCATCAATATTTTGAAACACGAGATTCAAAGTCCATTTTTATTTTTTACCTATTTTCATAAATTGCATATTACAACCATAAGAGTTAGGATTTTCTCTATTTGAAGAGTTTTTTTTTAGTTACCAACTCTTATTTGAGTTAGTCATTCTCCTTTCACATGTGTACACATACCAGAGAATGGTGACCCGAAATTGACCTACGAAAGCAATTTGGAGTAAGCTTCGAATGCCTTTTGACGCTTGGATTTTGTTGGGGATGTCTACTTAATCAAATAAAAAATGCATAGTTAAAGCGACGGACCCTTTCGAAAAATTAGTAAATTATTGGAAGCAGGAAAATAATAAATTAATCTTTCATGTTACTCATTTCTAAGAATTTTCTCTCATCACATGCTTGTCTTAACAAAAAAAGAAAAAGAAAAAGAAACTGTGCTTTTTACCATAAATACCTTGCTACTAACAATCTCAAGCCTATGTAGTTTCATTTGTGCATCTAATCCATGGATCAAACCCGAAAGACCAAAGAAAGGACAAATTTATCATGTCTAATTGTCAAAAGTAACTCCAAAAATCGTATTGAAGAAATCTCTTACTTTCTCATGCTCCACTTTATTTCGCGAAAAGCAATTCATGTGAAAAACATATTCCATAAATTGATCTTTATGTCACTTTGAAATAATTAATCAATGACAAAAAAATTTCTATTAATAACAATAATTTATGTCTAAATATTTTTATGGATGATGAATATAATTAGCATTCATTTATTATGTATGAGATACATGCAATCACTTCTAGAAAAATATTTTTTAAATCATTCATTTTTCGCAAAATAAACAGAGCGTTAATCTCATATACAATTGATCCATTTCGACTGTTTCGTTTTAAACTGATTGGGGTTAGGTCATTTTGCTTCGATCAATCATACCATTAATGTACATGCATTACCGCGCGATGATGGGACTGTCTGTCCACTAGCAATTTCTTATTACAAAGTATGAACAGACCGTGAAATTGTTACAAGACTACGATACTCCACTCATTTAGATATCAAATTATAACGTGGATTTTTGTTTAATACATTAGTCTTTCCAAATTAGTGTGCTTTGGCACGTGTAGCGTCCATCTTCTATGTTGGGGGAAAAATTGTTTTGTTTAATACAGATATAGAGTCGCTATCAAACATATTTAGATGATCATTAAGTTTAGGGTTAGGATTCATGTAGCATTAAGGTTTTTGACTTTCGTATTCTAATTTTAGATAAGCGTATTATTATTTTTTTATACGAGCTTCCAAAATATTAAATGTTTAAGTTTCGGTTGGATTCTTTTTTTCTTTCTTAGTCATCCAAATTTCAATGTGTTATTGCTCTTTTGCTTCATTTTTTTTTCCTATTGGTTAGTCAGTGTTGCGCCGGAATTGAACTCCATGACTAATTATCTTTTGCCCAAAGTTGTGCTGCGGTTTTTTTAGATTGGACGGATTCCGTGACAATTTTGGACAGAAATATCATAAATAGATTAGAATAGATAACACTACTTTCAAATGGAACTGAACGCACACAAATTGTGCCAGAATTTAATTAATGACAAAGTCTGAGAATGTAAAGATGTAATACTGGAATTTAATCTACAACAAGACACCTATGATATATAGCAAAGATACACGTCAAAATTTAATCATTAATGCAAATCTAGAAACTATAGCTAAAAAAATTAATCGACGATGCACGTTGGGAAACTATAACTATAGTGTAGGAATTTTTTGTCAAACAGTGCAGGATTTGAAAAATAACATGTTTATTTGTGCACAGATGATTCTACGGTACACAGACATTAGTGTTTATAGTGTTTACAACATAACTATCTATAAGCAGTTTTTTACTAGTTTTAGCCATGCCTTCATATCTCTGACGCTTTCAATTCCATATCATTATGTTGCCATGACTTCTCATCTCTAGATGAATAATTTCCTTATCGTATCCATAGTTACAAAAATTTATGATAGCACCTATCCATAGGAAACTCAAATATTCGAAAATATTGCTATTAGGTAGTGACACATTAATGTTGATGACTTCATCCAAGATAACTAATAGTTGTTAACTTCATTTGTCATCGGTACTCTTCGAATTGTTGACATTTATCTAAAAGAACTTAAATATCCTAAAATATTGCCACTCATCAAGTTGTCTGTTTTTTTTTTGGATGATCATTGCTTTTCATAAAATTTTGTTCTCAATGGCTAAGTCTACTACTTGCCCATAATAATTAAAATAGGTCATTTTTTTGCTGCATATGATCAAGAGTTGATGTATAAGCAAAAAGATCTGGTTGAAAGGTTCATGATAATCGCCCACACCCTTTACAGTGGGCTTCTAGTTGCTGAGTTCCGACTTTTGATTTTTCTTCTTATCAATTTTATTTCTGTTTTGTATTGGTTAGCTGAGATTTGATTTATGTAAAGGGTCGACAACTCAAATTTTTATAACGAGAAGAAATACGGTAGACAATAGCACATAAAATTACATTTTTACTTTTTTAGACTGAAAAAGTAATTCAGTGTTTTTTTTTTATAATAAATATATATAATAATCTCACACAATCGTGATTTTATAATTACTATTCCGTAAATCTCATACCATAGGTGATATCTTATATACTTCTTTTTTGTTAGAAGTACTGTATATACTCACCATAATTTTTACGTAAATTCCAATTAAATTCCACCATTTAATACAACTTCAACTTCCCCCTGCCCCCAACTTAACACCACCGCCGGCAACCGACCATCCGTGGCACACTCCGCCACCATCAACAACCGTTGTCTGCCCCCACAGCCACCAACACCCCGCTGATGTCACCTTCGCCGCCGCCGCAACCGAGCTTCCACACCACCGTCAGCAACCATCTAATCTCGAACTCGACCTCCACTGCCACCATCAACCTCCACAATAATTTAGTCCAAATCGCAGCACATGTATCATTTATCACGAAAGTTGATCTCCATTGCCCACATTGATTTAAGATGTTTTCCAAGACGATGCGAAGATCAAGCCCTCAAAATCCGACTCTGAACTTCTTTCTAGATTAGTCATGCTTTTTTTCTTTCCTCGGATTTGAGTTGGAATGGATATTTGGAAGGTTGTTGATATCGTGCGTGACCTTGAGCTCAGGCATTGATGACAACAACAGAGAAATGAGATGTAGATTGCAGTGACCCGAGTGGTGGGCGGCTGCGGTGATGGCGTGGCGGTGGCCGGTCCATTATTAGTAACAAAGTTCTTTCCAAACACAATAGCTTCCAGCCATCGGAATCCTACTTCTTTTGTAATCCGATCCCATGAGTAACCAAACGAGGCCATGAAGTCACGCGGATGATATATTTTCTTTTTACCCTTCATAGGACGTCGAGGATGATGTACGTTCTTGACAAGAGGGTACTTCATTAAATGAGGAATATGTTGTTGTAATGAAATTTGGTGCAATTTTGATAAAAGTGTCGGATAAATCATAAACCCATTGCATTAATGATATTTTAATGATAAACCTTTTAAGTATGCCAATTTGAGGGGTATTGGAGATATTGTTCGTGTCTCTCCTGGACGAAGGCTCTACCTTTTTTTAATTCAAATTTTTAATTATTTTTAATTATTTTCTCTCTCTCTCTCTCTCTCTCTCTAAAGATGAATTGAAAATAGCTAGTCACGGCTTTTTGTAGGTACAAAATCGAGTGAATGAGACGTCCGGCGAAAATGTTATACCCGGTAAAATTTTCACCAAATTTACATAAAAATCACATTAATATAATTTTTCAAAAATTTTCCCAATTTGGTGCGGGTCATCATTTTATAATCTTCAGCTTTATCAAAGGCTTTTTCTACATATAAACGTCTCTCCTGCATAAACAGTTGTAGGCTAAATCAATATTGTATTTAGAGCAGTCGTTTTTTCCTTTCTTATTGAGCTATGCATTTCTATTCGCTTGAGTAGCATCGTAGGAACAACAACCTAATTACTTTCTGTTTGAATATATCATTATAAATGCACACACTAGTTCTGGTGGACTCATTACACACAAGTACAGCATCATGAGAGACAAAGTAGGAGTTGTGGTCACGACCTACTGTTTACTGAGCACCTAAAATTCTAACCAAGTTGTAACCACAAAAAAGTTGCAATAAATTAATCAATTCCTGTCGAGGCGACCACACTCGCGCCTATTTCAATGGAGCTTTGGATCATACTTTTATGACACTAGTTACAGATTGCAATATTGCTCCAACAAACGTATAGATTCCGCGTGTTGTTTCTTGACATGCCTATGGCAGAAAGCTTTCATCCTCTCAAGGCCGTCTTCGAGGGAAGACGGCTCCACGGCGAAGGTTATGCGCAGCCAGTTCTTCATTCCCAAAGCCATCCCTGCAAAAAGGAACGTAGAACATTGCCCTTCAGACTTCTAATCTGGTAAAACATGACAGACTTTCGATGTCCGCCCATCTCACGGTCGTGAAACACGTTTCATTTGGTCGAGTACGAGAAGCAGACTTCACCAGGTAGGACGAGAACGGACTCTTCTCTTGCCAGCTTGACGCAGAAATCCAAGTCGTCCTCTATGTCCTCCAACAGTGATGAATTCAACTTGACCTGTCATTTGTTTTGCATCTTTCAGCTCCTCAAAATGGCAAAAGATGAATCGCTTGAATAACACCGTGCGTGCCACAACTAGATGAATGAAGTGCGTGTGTGCTCGTACCATAGCAAACATGGACCCTTCGGGCCTTTTCGGGCACGCGAGGCAAGGCATCTCTTGAATCTTGTCGTAACATATATCCGCTGCCTCTCTCAGCATGCAAAGAACTTTCAAAAAGAATTCCTCATTCGTTCTCTCGAGTATCCGAGGAATCGCTGCCTGTCATGATTTTAGAGTAAGATTCACAGATGATTGATTATTCCATTAGGACAATGCCGATCCTCATGAATCCGGTTTATCACCAAGGGAGGAGTTGATATACCTGAACAAAGGTTGTAGGATCGGGGGATACATTTAGAAATCCTACAATGGACTCGACAACCTGAAAGTGATCGAGAACACGAATTTGTCATTCCTCAAGCAACCGACCATCATTCATATCATCGTAGCAGAGAGAGAGAGAGAGAGAGAGAGAGAGAGAGAGAGACAAACCCCGGTATCCTTCAGAAAGCCGTTCGGATCATTTGTTGCTACCCAACCGAGTCGCCAGCCGGGGACTATCCACCTCTTTGATAAGGAGCCCACCGTCAAGACGGGCGTGATCGATGCAAAAACACCCATGGGCACGAATGGCGTATCCCCGAAAGCTAGATGGTCGTAGACTTCATCTGCAATCACCATGATTCCAAGCTTCCTAGCCGTTTCGGCAATCTAATTGGAAGTAACATAAGAAAAATAACGAACAAAGTTAGTGTTGGTCAAAACAGTACCACATTCATATGCTTATCGTAATTTTTTCCATAGTCCGAGAGATTTAGATGCAAACTTCTGGACTATGAATTAACATGCAAGTATTGTGGTCAGAGTTCCCCCATACCCATGTGAGCTCAAAAGTGTGGTTTTGTGGCACGAGATGAAGAATGAGAGATGTAGAAGGGGAAGTGCAATCGTGAGATTTGCATCAGATTGTTTATGCTAGGAATTCATGGATGTAATGATTATTATTTTAGAGAATCTCTAAAAATGGGATTGGCTCTGTTCTCATAATGATGACCCGGTAGGTCAAAATTAGTTGTTGTATTGACACGATTCATATGTCTGATCAAGAGATCAGATGTCCAAACTAAATTGGGTTTGGTTTTTGAGAATATGATTGTCCATACTATTCTCAGAAGCGATCTATCGAGGGAAGGCCGGCTTGGTGTTCCAACTCTCCAAGCACCGCACAAGCCTATCCTCGACCAGGTGGCACTAGCACTACATACCATATGAGCTCGTAAAACAGTTTACCTCCTTCAGATGGTGGTAGCTAAAGACAGTTCCGCACGGATTGCCGGGATTGATGATCACCATCGCGACAGTGTTTGCGTCCGCAAGATCCTCCACGCGCTCGAGATCGACCTCCCAGCCCTTGTTGGGGAGGAGGTCGAAGTACCTCACCTCGAGGCCACAGAGCGCCGCGCGTGCGACATAGCACGGGTATCCAGGCCTCGGAAGCAGAATGTTGGCGCCGGGGCGAGCGAGGGCCGTCACTATGACTTCGATGGCTTGCGTGCCTCCTATCGTCAGGTAGACATCGTCCGGTGATAATTTGTAAGGGAGGTCGCGCGAGAGATGATCGGCAATGGCCCTATTGAAATTTTATACCTCAAGTTAGCCTTAGCTTACTAATTAGATTAATGCTGGCCATTTCCAAAACTGAACTTATATTTTTTTTTTCCCACATGTAACAATGATAACGTGTGGTCAATCCAATTCGCCAAGTAATTTCATGCGTTGGCCACCATAAAATTCTATCACTACGTAGGTAATAAAAAATAATAGATAATACTAAAATTTCGATTATTTCACCATAAATATATATTTTTTAAAAATATTTTATTTAAAAATAATCGTTTGCATTGCCAAAAGCAATTAGTCAATGAAAACTTTTTATTATCAATAAATAATTTATGTTTAAATAATTTTGGGAACAATAGATATATTTGTCATTTATTCATATTTATGAGAGATACCAATCATTTTTAATTTTTTTTTAAATTATTTATTTTTTATGAAACAAATGAAGTCTTAAAATCAAGATTTCGTGACATAGGCAAGTACTAAACAAGTAAGCCTTTCGAAGTTGGAACAGATTTTTGCATGTGTGTTGGTGCTGCGGATAATAAAATCGTCATCCGTCCAGGGCATGCCTTGGTATTACCTTCTAGCGGGAAGAATGCCGACGGTGGGGGCGTAACAGTTGAACTCGGCCGAGCGGACTGCATCGACGACGGCATCCTCCGCGACGTGCGCAGTCCGGAAACTGGGGAACGAGGAGGGGTCGCCCTGGCCGAGTGGGACAACGGCTCTGCAGTCATCCCTGTTGAGGTTCTCCATCACCCGGTCGAGGACGCCGCGGACCGTAATCGCCGACGCTCCCAGGAGCCTGCCGTTGCCCCGGAACGTCCACTCGGTCCTGGCCTTGGTCTTGTTCATGGTCCTGTTCTGCACTGGCACCGTCATCTTTTCGGGGGATCGATCGGCAAGCGTCGAGGTAAGTTCGCGCTCTTGTGCGTTTCGTGGGGTGTGTTCAAAGGAAACTCCGGCGGTGTGCGTTTAAATAACGGGGAGGTCTAGATGCGGACAAAGGCAAACGACGTCGGACTGTGAGACACGCGTGAATCCACGTGGTCGGTTCGTTAAACTATGGTGACCCAAAATTGACTAATGTAATTAACATGGGGCAGGTAAATTCCGAATGCCTTCCGATGCTTTGGACTCCGTTGGAACATGTTAAGTCAACTTAATCAAATAAAAAGGCATAATCTACTATTAAAGCGACTAACCCTTTTCGAAAAAATATGGAAATTCCGAATGCCTTCCGATGCTTTGGACTTCGTTGGAACATATCAAGTCAACTTAATCAAATAAAAAGGCATAATCTACTATTAAAGCGACTAACCCTTTTCGAAAAAATATGGAAATTCCGAATGCCTTCCGATGCTTTGGACTTCGTTGGAACATGTCAAGTCAACTTAATCAAATAAAAAGGCATAATCTACTATTAAAGCGACTAACTCTTTTCGAAAAAAATATGGAAATCAATGGATGCAGGGTAATAATTAATTAATCTTTCATGTTACTCGCATTTCTAGGAATTTTCTCCCATCGGATGCCTGTCTTAACCAAAAATAGAAATGAAACAAGAAACTGTAGTTTTTACCAAATAAGAGAAAGAAAATAGAAATTGTATATGCCTTATTATCCACAATCTCAAGCTTATGCAGTTTCATTTATGCACCTAATCTACGGATCAAACCCGAAAGATAAAGAAATGTACAAATTCATTTATCATTTCTGATTACCTAAAGTAACTCGAAAAATTGTACCAAGCAAATATCTTACTTTCTTAGGCTTCAATTTATCTTGCGAAAATAAATTATTTGAAAAACATATTCCTTAAATCGATTGCTTTTATTGGTTAAAATTGTTAGTTAATGGGAAAATAATTTTTATCATCAATAATAATTTATTTTTAAATGTTTTCATAAATAATGAAAATAAATTTTTACTCATTTATTTGGTAAACGATACAAACGATCATTTTTATAAAAATCAACGTAAGACCAATATATTTCGGCTGCTTTGAGTTGTATCGATTTTGAAAAGTTCATATTGCTTCTAAGGAAATCAATCACAACGTTAATGTACATGCATTACCAAGTGAGCACGGGTCTGTCTACTGGCAATTTCTTATTACAAAGTATGACTAGATTGTGGAATTTTTACCAGACTACCTAATTGTAGCGTGTCGTATTGTTAAATATACAAGTGTTTTCTTTCCCAAGTTGGTACGCTTTGGGACGTGAAGCGCGCCTCTACCGCAGTGGAGGGGAAAAGACTAAAGTTGACCGAAGAAGAGCCTTAAAGCCTTTAGTCATCAACGTACGGCTTAGGCTTCGGCCACGTGTTTTTCGTGAAACGACGCGGTTTGCTTTTGTCCTGCCCCGCGGTTTACCCCCACCGAATATCCTGTGAAAATGCGCCGCACGCACTCGCAAGCAGCATACTCGCCACAGCTGCTGGTCCACGCGTCCGTCGCTAGTGATGATTAGCGGTTAATTACGCACAACATCCCCGTCATTAAGCAACCGGGTCAACCACCCCTTCGCTCGACTTTATCTCTCCCGATGCATATGTTAATACTCCCCGGCCTCCTTCATTTCCTGCGCTGCGCGCCCCTGTATTTCAAGGGGGAAGCTCGCTGGGATCCGGGGTCCTGACCGTACCCTTTCCCTTGTTTCCAAGGGTAGGGACTGTGGCCGGTTCAGCAGTGGGAAGGGCTTATTTCTCCAGCCCCCTCCCAGGCTGTACCCAAGAGCAGACAAGGGACTCCCACCCCAGAGAGGTTGTCCCTCCGGTATCTTGGGACCCGTCTTTCCGGGCTGTCAAGGCATTTTAAGGATCTGCCTAGGTCCTATGCATATGTTAATAGTCGCCATCGATCATATTTAAATGACGTGCGATGATCATTAAGTTTAGGGTTAGGATTAATGCACGTGAAAGTTTTCTTATTTTTATGATTAGCATGTTATTTTTCGGGCATCAAATATATTTAATGTGGGAGGGATCGGTTGTAGGATGGATGGGTCTAAAAAAGAGAGAAAAATATGTCTAGAGAAAAATCAAATTCAATCCTCGCAAATAGATATATAATTGAAATTGAGAATTAGGCTAGTTTTTATCTATTCCAAAAACATGGAATCTAGAACGAGGGTGATCTAATTTGATTTTCGAATAAAACCAACCTGGTTATGTAGTCTTAATTTAATGTTTACTTTTGGGTTGGATTCTTTTTTCCTTTTTAGTCATCCAAATTTCAATGTGTTAATACTCTTTTAATTCTTTTTCTTTGCGTATTGGTTAGTCAGTGTTTTTTCTTTTAAATATGATTTAGAGCTAATGTACGAGCGAAAAAGCCTGGTCGAAAGGTTCATGATAATCGCGCACGCCTCTACAGTGGACCTTTAGTTGCTGAGTTTCGACTTTTGATTTTCTTCTTTTCGAATTTGTTTCTGTTTTATATCCGTCAGCTTAGATTTGATTTATGTGAGTGGTTAGTCACTGATTTTTTTTTTTTTTTAGTCAGTCCTACTCTATTCCTACTCTACACTCACTCTCAGACTTTTTGCCCTGCCTCTTGTAGGGCGTGGGAGTCGAAACCCACTCCTGAAACTTACGCGTCCCCACCCCATCCCCCCTGAGAAGGTGGGGATTTGAACCCCTCACCTCCCCCTTCCATGATTAGTCACTGATTGATTAGCCAAAAAGGTCAATAAGTTAAATTTTTATAACGATAAGAAGTACAATAGGAAATAGCACATAAAGTTACATTTTTATATTTTTGCACTGAAAAGGTAATTGAATGAATTTTTATATACTTCTTCTATGATTAACATACATAAATCATCTCAAACAATCATGATCTTGTATAAATCATAGACCCAATTCACCCACAACACCATGTTTGACCTCGAGAGTTTGCAACGAACACAAGTCATGTGGCCCCAATTTGCTTGTATTTTCGACAATTGGCAAACACGACTTAAAGGTCTCGCGACAAAAAAAAAAAGTTATGAATTCTTTTGTATGTTGGAATTGATGGTAATGCTATTACTGCTTGCTGTGGGTTCTGTGGGTTTTGTATCGTGATCTGCTAGTTAGGGAGAGTGCGTTCATCAACTGAACTTGTAGCCTGAGGTGGGCAGTTCTTTTGGCATCAAAAGCCATGGGAAGTAGCGTCGGCGGTTTGTTCTTTTGGGAACTCATTTGAGTGGCGTCGCTTGAAATTTTGCCTCCTGAAGCTTTGAGTAAAGCTATGGCTCGACTCACTGTCATTTCTGTCTAGGCACATTCATTGGAATAAGACTTTTGCCTTGAAATGTCAGAGGAGGCACAAAAGATTGAATGAAGTACATGGGCATTCTGTGAGTTTGCCTGCACAATAACTTTATTTCGGCGTCCTTTTTTCGTTTTTCGGGTCAGCATCTCTCTTGCACTTGTTTAAGTTCTTTTTGCTATGAGTGCGAAAGATATTAGGCAAATTCATCAATTAGGCACGCGAAATTTGGTTGGGAGAATGTGGCACAAAACTACAAATGCATTGCACCGTTGGAGATGCTAAAGCTAAAGGCAAAGTCAACCCGATCTTGGAAATGGATCTCGCGAGCATGGAGATTCAGATGACATGATTCTTGATTTTCATATTTGGAATAGTTATTGAAATCGATATTGAGCGTGTCGGTCGATGTTGATGTAAGAAGAGAACGTGAAGCATGGAGCGGGAGTATAATAAAAAGGAGGGAGAGTCCCCCACGAGAGTAGAGTGAAGGGGGGAGGTGGGTGGGTGGGGATGTGACTTGTGAGCATTAAAGGATGGGCAGTGGGGGCGGGGGGGTGGAAGTGAGTTGGGGTAAGGCCATACCATGCCCTGTTCTTGCAAGGTTTCTTGGGGACAAGTCTCCACCGAACCCTACACTTTCGCCGCTTCCTCATCTCATCCTGTTCCCCTCCTAGGAAGCATGGATGCATGCTACACTACATTCTTGAGAATAAGGAAGAGAGAGAGAGAGAGAAAGAGAGAGATGGAGATAAGGGAGAGAGACTTTTGGGGTATGTCTTTCCCTTTCCATCTTGTGAATTTTCGTATGAAATTATGGGTAGGATCAATTCTACTGGAAACTGCGTGCGAACCCACTTGCGTACGCTCGAAGTTTCGAAAAGATTACTTAACTTTCCAGGATGATGGAATAGGACCACGCGTCGTGCGGCGTGCGATTATAAACCTTCACGGCCCAACTCGCAGCCATGTGTCCGGACAGAGTGCTCGACCTCCTCGCAACATGTTGCGTTCGTGTTGGGTTTGGCTTCTGCTCAAAGCACACACGTGCTATGCTCCCAATCAAAGCTGATCGATCTCTAAGAGTGGAACAAATCACGCAATTGTCCCATTAAAATCTCCCGTTGCTCCTCTTTCTAGAATTGAAGTTGATTTTTTTTTTTTTTTTCATTATCCAGATTACTTTTAATATTTTTCCACATGGACCCGCTAGATGGTATTGTCATCCTTTGAATTGGAACCGCTATGTCATTGGGATAACTTATCTCGCATTTAGAAAGTCAATCAATTGAAATGAAGTTTGTTTACGAGATTTGTTATTCTTCATAAAAATAGGCATTTTCCATTATTTTGAGTCCCATCATCTATAACTACGCGTGAGGTTCAAGAACACAAATTATAAGTGCATAAATAATAAGACAAATGTTCTACCAAATTGGGGTCCAATCCCAGATGATGAGATTAAGGAAAATGAATTATCATTTCACTTGGACACGAAAAATTACATTAATCAAATCATAATCAGATCAGGACATCAGTCAAAAATTTACAAAGCGTGTCATCTCTCTCTCTCTCTTTCTTTCTCTCTCTCTCTCTCTCTCTCTCTCTCTCTCCAGACCTCCTTAATTACATTTTTGACTGAAGAAATCCCATCTCAAGCAAGCAACCGTCAATACATCAAAAGACAACAATCTAAATCAATCCCCAAAACAATATTAAGCGACAACCTAAAACATTAAGCAACACCAAACCTCGTTTATATAAGTTCGGCACATATTTATTTACTCTATACTCTTTACTAATGCCAACCGACCAGTATGTACAGCTTTGGCTTTATCTTCTTCCAAAATGCATCCTCAGTCATCGTCATTTGGTAATCCAATTTATCATCTCAGCTACATCAGGAGCTCGTTCACCCACCCAATGTCAGGATCATCGCAAGAATTCCCTTCATTGACCTTGTCAGCAAAAATTCCTTCGTTGCTTGAAGGATCAGTGCCAAAAAAATTCTTAGGCACCTGAGGAGGATTTGGGGTTGAAGGTGAAAGAATAAACTGGGTCTGCTCCTCATTCATACTGGTAGTGACATCAACCCAAGGCATGGCTGTCCGGTTCTTGACCGATGACAAAGGTGACGAGTGCGGAGGAGGCGAGACTTCACTCATCTTCATCACGTCCAGCGAAGTCATGATCTCGTTCAGGACGTCCTTGTAGCTCATACCCTGGCTCAGACAGCTCGGCTCCAACCGGTCGGCATACCGCGAGATCGGTGAGAACCCGCTCAGGGACCGGCCCTTGAGGGGCGACAGGGGTGGTGACAGGGACTGGGATGGCGACAGCGGCGGCGATAGGTGGGACATGCCGAGCAAAGTTGAGGTCGGCGAGGAGGCGGTGAACGAGTGGCAGAACAGGCAGCAGTGAGGCAGCGAAGAAGGCGAAACTGGACTATGGAATTTGGACTTCTCGAGGTTGATCTCTTGTGGAGAGTTGGGCTCGGATTGAACAGGCAAGAGGCGAAGCTGACGAGTGCTGTGAGCGAAGAAGCAGACCTTCCTCTTGCAGTTCTTTCCATCTTTGCATGCCTCAGTCCTATACCTATATGAGACATCAACAACACGAGTAACATTTGATCAGATCCGTTGGGTTTGACAATTTTTTGCTCAAATCGAATGACCAGATGTTCTTAAAACATCAAGCTTCACCAGTTCTGGAGTATATATATTAAAAAACATGGCATGCATTGGGAAACAATCACCAACTTGACATTGCAAAACAGGACTAATATTCACCAATTATATTCTATAATTCGAAAACATACTTTGAAGGGTGCAGCCAGCACTCGAAGACGCCGTGTGCGAACTCACAGTTATCACCGCGGCTGCACGACCCGCGGCGGTACTCCGCGCAGACGGTCCCCGAGTAGTGGTACTTCCGGGGGTCCCTGCGGCGGGCCTTCTCTCCAGGATGAGCGAAAGGGCAGTCCGTCCAGTCGTGGCTGCGGCTGCGGGTGCACCGCCTCACCTTGAACTCGAACATGCGGAAGTGGTCCGACGAGTAAGGGTCGGAGTCCTCATCCTCATCATCGCCCCCGTTGTTGAACGGCAGGAACTTCTGGAGAGGGGTCTCGGGGACCCTTGGTGAGTAGTCGGAGGAGAACACGTCGTGGCTCTCGAGGGCCGCCGACTGGTGCTGCGCCACAGAAGAGGCTGTCCGACGGCCGAGGAGCTTCCTGGGGGGGATGTCGAGCGCCTTCTTAGGGGAGAAGAGTTGGTGGGAGGCGTGGAACTTATGCTGTTCCGCACAGACGCTGGTCATGTTTAGGGAACGAGCGAAAGCTAGGGAAGAGATTGTGCGTGAACAAAAAGAATCGGGCTGAAAGAGTGATTCTAGATGAGGTAAGGGAGATGCAAGGAGCGGCTATTTATATAGGGTGGCTAGGGAGAGAGAGAGAAAGAGAGGGAGAGAGAGAAAGAGAGAGAGAGGACGAGAATGACGAGGAGGAGAGGAGGGTATGGGGGTCGGATTGCGTGGCTGCATGGCATTAGGGATCAGCATGCAAGACGGTACGTGGCGGACCCGCTAGAACGAAGCCGGTGACGAGAGATGGCTATGTGTAATGCTCTTCGAGTCTCCTCTCTCTCTCTCTCTCTCTCTCTCTCTCTCTCTCTCTCTCCTCTTAGGGATTTCTTTTGGACACTACCCAAAGCACCAACAGCAGGAGCTGACATTTTCGAGATTTTTAAATGAAAAAGTCAGATTCCATGAACCAAAATTTGGGTTTGGGGGCAAGAAAATGTACCGGAGAAGCTGGGCCCCGCTGAATCGACGGCTGGAGTAGGATCGGATAATTTTCTTCTTTTTTTGAACGGCTTGCGATGGACCAAGGAAAGCCCGGAGGTCCCAAGACTTTTTCTCGATGAGATCACATGATGGGGTGATGGGTATTGAATATCGATGAGGAGGAAGACGTCAAGAGCAGACGGGGACAAAAGTGGGGAGAGTTAATGTAATGCCTTGAATTACGCAGCAAACGCTGTCCTAGAATTACACGGATTGTTGGATTTCAGTTTGCTACCATAGTGTTTTCTCGTATTAATGCCCGAGTACTGACTAAAACGTGTGAATCCCGACCCCTATGGTAAAAGACAAAGTGCAGTTAAAGCCGGGTGTGAAGCTTGCTGGTACTTCCGATGGTGGTTGTATCGCCTTCGTAGTTGAGAGGAGGAGATTGGCGCTTGATTGAATTCGAGGTGTCTCTCTGAATTCAATGCGCCATCGCGTCTTATTGCCATCGGCAATTGACATGTGGTGCGAAATGGTGATCGTGGTTAAAAGAAAATCTTCCAGATCCGTACGGAAAGGACCGGATGTGCTCGAAATCATTTGGGTTACTGGAGCTTTTAAGATAAACTTCCCCAAAAACAAATTTTATTTGGCTGGACTGGAGTTCTTGAGGAAGTTCTTCAAGCTAAGTTAAAAGTGCGCTCTCTCTCTCTCTCTCTCTCACACACACATGTTGCAGCCCACCATTATATCAAGGGAAAATTTTAAATAAGGACATGAAATGAATATATTTTCTCAAATAAGGACCCAAAATGAACTTTATATCATATAAGGGACTAGAAGTGGGACCAATTATTTCAAATAAGAACCCAAAGTAAATTTTGTGTCAAATAAAGACCAAGTAATCAAGTTAATCTCTTGAAGACCTTAGTTCACCAACAGGCATTTTCCGGCGATTAAAATAAGGGTAATTTTGTCGAAATTTGTGATTGGTAAAAAATGAAAAATTCTAAATTAATTAAGTTTATGTTATTAATTTAGATATTTACGTTTTCTTCTTTCTTCTCCCCCGCTGCTTCTCAACCAAATTACTGCCCAATGATCGTCACGACTCGATTCTCATCACTTCTCGCCTTGCTTGATCAGCGGAGAATTTAGATCTTCGCAAACAAAGAAAGAAGCATTTGGTTTTCTTTTTTTTCTTGTTTTTGAATTCATGCCTCAATCGACAGAAAATTTGGGTCTTTGACTTTGTAATGGATGGGTACAAGGAATGGGAGAACTTTGGTCTTTGACTTTTGCAGAGGATGGGTACAAGGAACGAGGAGATTGTAGAAAACTTAGGTTTTTTTTTTTTTTTTTTTTTGTTTCTGGGTACAAGGAATGGGGAGATTGTAGAAAACCTAGGGTTTTTTTTTTTTTTTTTTCTATTTTAGGGTTTGTTAATTTTTCTTATATTTTTTTTGGATAAAATTACCCAAACTCCGGTGGTCGAAAATGTCACATGCTTAATAGCTAGCGAATATTTGGCTAACCAGCAAGCTCAAATTCTTATTTGGAATTGATTCAACCACTTCGAGTCCTTATTTGAGACAATAGATTCACTTTAGGTCTAAATCCGATACAAAATTCATTTCGGGTCCTTATTTGAGAAAATTAGTCAACTTCGGGTCCTTATTTGAAATTTTTCCTTATATCAAAAACCATCCGAACAAACATGACATCATGCTAATACTAGTGACAAGAATCGTCAACGGGAATTTGCAAAAGAGATCTCCAGAAACAGTATGAAGGAATCCGACATCGCAAAGTTGATCCTGATTTCGCAGCATCATATCCTTAAAAGACCACTGGCTTAGCGAAGCATAGTGCTTCGCTTTAAGTAAAGGGCTTATTGGTCCATTGCATGTGATGGCCTAACATAATGGTGTCTGCACAGCCCACAAGCGATGCATTTTCAAATGGTAACAGTAATACATTGAGGCCTACCTATGTCTCCTTCCACGCATACAGAGTACAAAAAAAAATTTGATTATCAAACACAAACCTCATTGCAACTTTACAACTATACAAGAGATGTCATCCTTGCTGTTCTTATTAAGAGCTTCGTCTATCAGATGCTTCGCGGCCGACTGAGCATCCTTAATGTTTTTGATAGAGTCCACTGCTTCCTGATTTGACATCACCTGGCCGGACATCATGAAGATATAAGAGATCTAGTCTTTAAAACGAGTACATATTATCGCATGGAAATGTGCATAATCAGCTTCTCAAATGGGTCTCTTTTCAGCTAGATTAGACTATGCTTATCATCTTTATCTCCCCATCCTATAAATAAGGAGCAACAGGAAGAGAGAATGAAAGATCCAATGACCATCAGTATTAGGACCCACCTTCCATATTCCATCACTAGCCAGAATGATGAATTCAGACTCTTCATCAATCGTCTCCACTCTAACATCTGGCTCAGAACTCAGGTGGATCTTTAAGCTTTTATCACCAAAGGCCCTTGCTACAGCCAGCTGACCGTCAACTCGCGGAACATCTCCTGCAAGCGCAAATAGATATTAGCCCTCCTGCAAAAAGTTGTACTGTCGCTGGTCTAAAGGAGCTTTACTGCCTCACGATCAATTATAGATTGTGTGAAAACTGGTACATGACAGTAAAGGAAAGCACAAGAATATTTGGCATGTATTTCAGTAGCCACATACCAGGAATATTGGATACAAATCCACCTCTGCTTTCAATCAACCTCTTTTCCCTGTTTGGCTCATGATCAACTGATAGTTGTTCGGCTTTACCCTTCTTACATATGACAGCACGAGAATCTCCTACATTTGCCACCACCAAAGTCTGGCCATTCAGTATTGCCGTCACTGCAGTTGACCCTCCTTTTCCTAAGGCAAGTGCTTTCTCTAATATTACCTTGTCCGTTGTGTGATAGGCTCTCCTAATTGCAGCCTCAGTATCGGCCCAGAAGTCTGGCTGCTCATAGAAATATCGTTCTATCAAACATTTCACACTTAATTGTCAAAGGGAAACAAAGATCAACAAAGCAACATAGGGATAACTGCAAAAATTTTAATGGCCAGATGTTAAATGAACTAACATGCATTACCTGCTTCAAAATACTGTCAAACAGATGCGTTTGCAGGTAATTTGCAACTTCATGGCCTAAATGACCATCAAATATTGCAAATAAACCCAACTCTTTCGATTCCACCTGCCTGAAATCGGAAACTACATAATCTTCCATGGCATGATTCGACTTTCCCTTCATTAAGTGATAGCCGTGGGAGATGTTCTTAGAAGCTTTGCCTTTACCCTTTCCCGTGTCTGGCAAGCATGTACTTAACCCAGCTTTCACCTGAAAAATATAAAACCAATAGAGGCTTAGGAAAAGAGTGAGAAATGGTCAGCATAAAAGGCAACTACTAAGAAAGAAACTATTCACAGTAACCATATATTCAATTTCTTCTTGAATAAGCAAAGGAAACAGCCTGATTATACAAAACCGAGGGCTTGCCTTACATTCAAAAGAACCACAAAAGTTATTTGGGTGTATGACTCAAGGAAAACATAGATCGCATGCACAGGCTTCTCCTAATTCGAGCAATCTAACCCTAAAACTCAAATTAAAAAACTTTGTGCAAGCAAGCATTGACAAAATATACAAGCACGAGTGGCTAAGCTAACCGCACTGCTAGAAAGTCAAAACACTGGAACAAACACAGCCACAAAAACTATAACAGCATTACCACACGGAACACTACATATTCTGCTACTTTTACTGATGAAAACTCTCTCTGCAGTTTTTCATGTAGTCACTACTCACAAGTCACTGCATCTTATTTTGCACCACATTTTTACTCCCCTTGCGTATGACTGTCATATCTGAGATACTTTTACATGTTTCACAGAATAACTAATTGAGGTTTGACTTCTCTGTTCCACAATTACTTGATAACTACCAATACCAATACAATAGGTAGGTTCTGAAAAGAGCATGATCATTGATAAGTCTTCTGCAACAAAATTGAAAATTTGCAGCACTTGAGCAAAGTTGAAGAGGCCAAGTACTTTTGCATCTCAATACATGTCATTGCAACCCTTATGATACACGAATTTACGTAACCCACAAGAAGCTCGAAGCCATCGGTGGACACGACAGTTTGTCCTGAAATCCCAATCAATCCCCAAAATGGAGACCACATAGTAGATGGACAGTGTGTTGATATGAGAATAGAACTAACGATAGAATGATCTGAGCTACATATAATAAGATGACCAATTTATATCTAACTGCAGACATTAAGAAAATTTCATGTCAGATTCAAAATGATACTATATATCTGAAGTAACCAGCGCCTCAAAATCTAATAACCGCAATCAATATGTATGCGCTTTGGACAACAGTACTTCGCACCGTTCATTACGATTAGAGCCCCAAAACCCGATCGGGACACAACCGCCACGAGCCGGCGCGAGTTCAACTCAGAACACGACGACCGATGACTCACTCGAGCAATAAAAAGCGCCTCAAAGACAAGTCGCGACTGCCTCTCTCCACCGACAACAACCAGCATAACCGCAATCAAAACTCGCAAATCGCGGCGCGGCGAGGCGATTCCCAGTTCCGCGCTCAAACCCCCACGCACGCGCACCTCGCGCGCGGGGGCAAAACGAGTCGCTTCGGAGCGTAGAAACCGCTCACGCGCTGGATCGCTCGCGGGGGGGAGAAAGAGGAAACGAGATAGATAGACGCAACCAACCTTCATCTTGTGCAGGATTTCTCTGCCGTGCATGATGATGATCGATCGCTCGCTCGCTCGCTCGCTGGCTGCTTTCTGCAATGCTCTGCGCGCAGAGAGAAGAGAAGAGAGAGAAGACTCGGTATTCGAACGAAGGAGGTTGACTTTACTTGTGGGCGTTTCTATCGGTCGTCCGTCCAGGTCCCGCCCCGCGTTCTTAAGGAGGATGATTACGCGTCCCCCCAGACGACTTAGTTGACTTTCGGCTTCTTTGGAGGAAACGATTATTACGTCTCGTCGTTTATGGCCGACGCAGAAAAGACTTTTAAAACCGACTTGCGACAGCAGCCGTGAACTGCAGGGAGTCGCCAATGGTAATTTTTAACAATAATTGATGACTAGAAACCGTGGCTCCCTCTGAGCATTACTGCTTTCTCTTGTTTGGCTCTGAAGTTAGAGTCTTGCTTGTCATGAGTATCCAAGGAATGCCTAGAAGTTTTCGACCATCACATTAGTCGGTCGGTCCTAATACCATCTTTATATAACTGACATGTATTACCCCTGTTGCGGATTTCGGCTTAAATGGTCTGATGTATAATTGAATTTGGGACGATCGAATGGAGTTTTTGCTCTTAAAGCACCTCGGAGATTCACTTGAAAAATCTAATGTAGATAAGATCCTCAAGTGTGCAACTTCATCAACTTGAATACTTTTTTCCTTGGACTTCGTCAAATATGGTGACCGCAACGACTACCATTCACAGATTTCTTTTTATTTTTCTTTCCAAGTACAGAGGAAGACCCGTGCATTAGACGTACAGTCCTTATTCACTAGTCAACTCGAACTTCACCCATCGTTTCACTTGTGGTGTCGTGCCCCGAGATTAACCCTGCATGAACACAAGATGATTTACTGCAGTGGAATTTTAAGCAGAGCGCGTGAGAAAGTGGAAGAGGGGGAACGGGAAGGGCTTTTTACATCGAGCAATTCATGGCATTGGAGATGGGGAAGCTGAGATGCACTTGACACTCCCCACGGAGATTCTCGATCCGGGAGGGGACGAACGGGGCGTCCATCACGTACCCAATGTCCTCGATGCACCGGCACAGCAGTTCCGGGCCGAACTGGTTCTGTTTGGCGAGGTCGTTGAGGGTCAGCAGGTTGTTGCAACAGGCTCTCGGGGGCTCGGGGGCGAGCCCTTCGAGGAACCCGATGCAGTTGGCGAAGTGCTGGTACACGTCGACGCAGAATGTGAACTCGTCGCCCCTGCACAACGCACACGAAAGGAGAAATAGACTAAGACGGATTATATTGATGTGGACCATTGCTGATCTCCCTAAAGCCGAGTACTCTTTGCTTTTTCGGTTGCACCTTGTGCTTTTAGCAAATCTTAATAGCGAACACAAATAAGTGATGTTGCTCAATGAATTGATCTTAATAGCCATGTTATTGTTGTGATCCATGAATTGCTGCTTTGTTTGCGGAAACGAGGAATTGATGACAAAACTTTCAGTTTACGTGGGGAAACTTAGGAACACCAAATTAAGGCAATCAACAGAATTTTCCTTTTTGCTTTTCTTGTCCATTTACTGCAAAGAGGGAAGAGTGGAGACAGCTTCTGGTTGTTTTCATCGAACTCTTGTGCAGCACGATGCAGTGCAGAATGCAGAATCGGCAAATTTTAAAACACTAAGGATATGAAGGCCAAAAATTTTCAGCAACTTGGAGTAACTAGATGGATCTGTGAAAGCTGAGGCCCTAAAGAACTACCTCAAGCAACTAAGTGATATGTTAAATTTTGTACGGGCAAGGTTAGAGCTGGGTTGCTGGATATGATCAGCTAGATCTATCTTAGTGGACTTTAATTCAAGCTTCTCAAGTCCAAGAAGAGCTTTCGCAATCTGCCAACCTTGCTGAATGGTTCAGATTGAACATTTACTTGCCTTTGCATTTTGCTGTCGAGGGACGATGGCGCTGCTGTTGTGTTTTCAGCAATGTTGGCTCCTTCATGTCACTGATCGCAATGCGAAAACCCAGTTGATGGAACTCGAAGTAGATTGGATAGCAAGCGCGAATGTGGGTTTACCCAAGAATGCAGCTCTCTTTATCCCTAGATTATGACATTGAGCCCTTTAACATCTCGTTATTAAGTTGTTGCTGCATTTTTAATGTTGCAAGATGGAAATCTTCAGCTCAATCAGGTAAAGGATCACTTTCGTAGATTGATGAGGTTCTTGCTGAACTGGCATAAACGGATAGGCTGTTTTTCCGTCTGATTCATGTGAACCCAAGAGAACCAATGTCTCGATTAGTTATTTAGCAACTTCGCATGGTCAAGCATATTTTTGCAGCAGCACAAGAGAACAGGAAAACACTGCCATGAGCAGCATCTTACAAATCAGCAGAATTATTTAATAGCAAGTTAAAGTCCACTGCATCAATTTATTCCCAGATATGAAGTAGCCATTAAGTCAATTATTCTCCAATTTATTCTCCTCTCTGTCAGGACCAGTTCTTGCTCAATCCACCCGAACAGGCTCCTGAGTTATCCTCCTAGCGAACCCTGCAACAGTAAAACAACTGTTGTCATGAAATCATGTCCTTCACTAGAGATAGAAAGAGAGAGAGAGAGGGCTAATCTCTACGTAGAACAATCCATGGCGGAGGAAATCGGGAAGCTGAGGTGGGTGCCGCAGTACTTAGGAAGAGCCTCGATCCGGGAGGGCATTAGTGGGGGATTCGTTCCCATCACCCTGGCCTCGATGCACTGGCATATAACGCGCGGACCCACCAAGTGAATCGCCATGTAGTTGAGCACCCCGACGCTATTGCAGCATTCCTTAGGCGGGATGAAGTAAGTCCCCACGAGATAATCCAAGCAGTCGGGGAAGTACTCGTCCACATACTTGCAAGAAGGGTGCCTGGAGGCCGCGGCCGCGGCCGAGGCCGAAACTGAGAGCACCATGAGCAGAGTCCGGACAACGTACGACATAGGAGGCATAGGTGAAAGTCAATTTGTCTTGGCGAAGGTGGTCTTTCACGGTTCATGCGTAGAAGAAAGCTCCGGCCTAGTTCGACCCGGCTGGTTTTATTACGTGAAAAGCGTACGGACTAGATGATGCATAGTAACTAATCGAGGTCATGTTAATTTCATGCTCCGTGATTCAGTAAGATGTGAGTAACTCCCTAGCAAAGGATAATCGTGTTGAAATAGATCTCTTTCGAAATTGGCCTATGGAAAGTTCATGTCTTTTGAGATTAACTCAAATCGTGCTTGTTCATCTCCCAAAAATAAGTGAGTTTTCAACTTCTTTCATCATAAATGTCATGCAAATTGGTTGAGCTTAAGACGGATCCTTGCTTTTTCTTTCTAGTTTTATGAGAAAGTAAGAACCAAAAACCTACCTTAATAAACATATTAGACGGTTTTATTGGGACCTAATCAAATTGGGCAGAAAAATGGTTGACACAACATCGATCAGGATCGTAAAAGACCGATTGATGTCTCGTGCTTGATCAAATTGGGCTGATGCCCGAATCGGATATATTGAAAATCGATTGTCTAAATCCTTTCTTATTTTTCATTTGTCTTAAAATCGTTGGCCATTTCAATTTTGCAATAATAGAGCACAATAAAGTTGCGAAACACAACGGCACGGACCACTATAACCAATGGTTAATTCTTGGGCACTGCTCGCTCACATCCAAAAACTAATCTTGGATCTAGGCTCGCTGAAATGGCAATGTGAGAAAATACAGAATGATGAGTCAGATATTCAACGGCATTCTTTAATAGTGGTCACCATTTGCGTGTATAATTTCTAAATTCTTTTCCTTTTTAGAACGGTCTAAAAAAGGTTAAGTCATTTTACGGATAGAGCCATGAACTTACCGTCGACTGGCCACGAAACGACGCCATTCGGAGTCGTCCGCAGGAGCTGCCCACACACCGTGGAATATAGCCGTTGGGAAGACACGCTGGCCGTTGAGCGCATTTCAAAATTTTCGACCGTTGGGATCGGGGACGAGCCCCAACGATATACCCACACGGCCTCAGCCTCTCCTCCTCTCTTTCATTAACCATCGAAGGGCATTTTCCATGATCGATTGAGCGCAGAAAAAATCCCTAATTTCCTCCGCCCCAATTCCACTTTCAACCGGACGAATTCCACCATTTCCAGATGGCGGTGGCCGATGACCCGAGTGGTGCTGCTGCGGCGATTGCAGCATCGACAATGACGATGATCGATGAGACGTACGAGTTCTCCGCGCCTCACTTCTTCGACTTCACCAACGGGGAGACCGAAGAGGATCAGCGGAAAGCCGAGCTTTGGTTCGAGTCGGCCCTCAGCTATGGCCCTTCTCGTACGTTTTCTCCTTCTCTCTCATGGTGATTGGGTAAATGCGTGATTGATTCTTGTTGCTTTCGTCTGTTTGTTGAGCGGTTGGTGATTCTGTCCGTCGGATATTTGGCTTTGGAACGTCAATTTTTAGGGTTTTCCCATCTCGTTTTTAGTTCTCGAGTATGATCTTGTTTTGATGTCTTCTGTGATCGAGATTCGTTGGACAGAACCAAAGTGGATTTGCAACCAAGTGAGTTGAGCATAGCACATAAGCAGTCTCAATCTGATATAGGCTCTTTTAGTGGCCTGGGATTGGGGGTATTCGCTTTCTTTTTCTGTAGAATCCTGTGGTATTTGTTGGATCAGCAGATGAAATCAATTTTCCATCAGCATTGAATGAGAAAAAAACTAGGGTTTCGCTAAGCAGATGATAGATAGGGCTTATTGAAGTGGTCTTTTGCTAGTTCGATGCCCTTTCACAAAAACAACTGATTCCAAAGGATTGATCTAGTTTAGAAATGGTTGGGCTTTTAGGATTACTTGGCTGTAATAGAAATTGAGTAATCAAGCTATTACTGAATCTTATTACTCCCTGTTTCAACCTTGCCCTTTTTTAATTAAAGTACAATTACAAAGTGAATTGGGAATTTGAAGTGATATGGTCTTTTGTTCTCTAGCTATGGTGTAGCTTTTATGGCCAAAATTAGGACTGGTACTTGGTTGTAATAGAATTTGAGTGATGAAGCATTACTGAATCTTATTCCTCCCTGGTTCAACCTTGCCCTTTTTTAAATTAAAGTACAACTTCAAAGCGAATTGGGAATGTGAATTGATATGGTCTTTTGTTCTCTAGCTATGGTGTAGCTTTTATGGCCAAAATTAGGACTGGTACTTGGTTGTAATAGAATTTGAGTGATGAAGCATTACTGAATCTTATTCCTCCCTGGTTCAACCTTGCCCTTTTTTAAATTAAAGTACAACTTCAAAGCGAATTGGGAATGTGAAGTGACATAGCCTTCTCTATCTATGGTGTAGCTTTCATGGCCAGAATCAAGACTGGCAGATCCATCAAGGTTGAGGCCCTATGCGATTTTGGTGAGGCAGAGGCTTCGCAGAAGGTAAAAGGAAATTTTCCACCATATGGTTCTTAAAATTTGTATACTTGGTACCAACATCAAAAGATTTTATAGCCAGTTTATTTTGAATCAGGAAACAGAGTTAGTGGATTCAGTGACTGCTTCTTGTGTCGCTGAGGTCAAAGCGCATGATGGAGCCCCTAGCAACATGGTAATGATGTTTTGACCCTAACTTCTCAAATCAACCAATTTCCAGGTAGCCACTGACCATTTTAGCTCTTCAGGTTTCTGCTTATGAGGAACCAAAATCAGCAGAAGAGTTGGACGCCGGAGTTCGTAAAGGCACACAAGAAGTTGACAGGTATTGGTCAAATCCACTACTGGCTTATGGGAGACTGGCCTTTGAAAAGAAATTGGGACTAATACTGTTGTATTTTAGTGATTCAACTTCAAAATTTGTGGATGCCGCATTAACTGATGATAAAGAGAAAGGCAAGTCCTCTGTTCTAGAAGGAGCAGAAGTTAGCACCCCAAAAGCAGCAATGGCTACTCAAAAAAGAGATGTAGTGACTGATTCTAAGAAATGCCAGACAGCTAAAAAGATAGCCAGTTTGATCAAGAACCCCTCCACGTTGAGGCCTAAACAGAACGTGCAGTCTTCGCAAGCCAAGAAATCCAAACCAGAGAGTGTTAAAAGGTTAAACGGACATGTTTTATCCTTATATTTTGCATTTGAAATTGAAAATAAACAAATATGAAGTATGGCTTACTCGGTTTCCACTCACAGAAATACAAATCCGAAGAATCCTGCTGCAACTCCTACTGTAGCTCAAGAAAACCAGGCTATCAAGCGGCAGAAGTTGGAAGGAGGGAAGTCTAGACAGGTGGAGCCTACAACAGCACTGCTATTCTCATTTAGTTGGGATGGCTTCTTCTATCGGTGATGTGATGGACCGACTCATCTGAACTTTATTTTATCTTTTTTTTTTTCAGATCTTAAATGTCAAACCGCAAATTTTGCCTCATAAATCAAAACTGGGTCTTGCAAGTGGCACTTCTAATGTATGCAGTTCAGTAGCCAATAAGGCTGGGAAAGAAGATAGAAAGGTTTGCATTCACGACTGCATTTCAATTTTTATATCTGTAAGTTGTCTAGGTAATGCTAACTAGTCAGTTTATATTGAAAGATTTACGCTAGGGAACCAGTGGCGCAGTTCATTTCAACGGCAGAAATGATAAAGAAGTTCCAGTCCGGTACCAGAGACTTGTCATTACCGCATCTTGGTAGTTCTCTTTCACATGTAAGCTAATTTCTCTGGATGTCTTTTGTGGTACACTCTGTGATGAACTTTTGCTCTTGGAAACAAGTCCCTTTCTTTTTTCTCTTTTTTTCAATTTCTCTACATCTTAAACCTCAGGATATGGGCGCTTCAAATATACAGAGAAAGCCTACTAAACTCACACTTACGAGGCCCAAGGAACCTGAATTTGAAACATCACAGCGTATCCGTACAGTCAGGGTAAAGAGTACTGCAGAGCTTGAGGAAGAGATGATGGCTAAAATACCAAAATTCAAAGCTCGGCCATTGAACAAGAAGGTAATTTTCTCCCTCCTATTTCTTTCTGCCATACTATGGCAAACAAACCAATAAAAACTAAAGTTTATTGTTAATTTTTTCTTCCATATGCTATAGATGTTGGAAGCTCCAGCATTACCAGTTTTACAGAGAAGTACACCTAAGCCACCAGAGTTTCAGGTAATTTCAAGTTAGGTGCAGCTAGAATGGATTTATAAGAGTAATCATTCGGGAACTAACTATCTTTCACATTAATTGAAGGAGTTCCATCTTGAGACAACATTAAGGGCCAATAACAATGTAGAATCAGCTTCTGTTGCCTCCACAGAAAAATCTCATCAGGTACAGGGGGACACATTTCTATTCTGTCTGCTTTTGTCGTGCTTGTCAAGGCATCTATTAACAGTTTCTCCCAATCGTCCTGGCACAGAATCACCAATGGAAATTGCATCTAACCGAACCTAAAACTCCACTCCTTCAAACATCCTTGAGGGCCCGCCCCCCACAAGTGAAAACTTCCTTTGAACTAGAGCTGGAGGAACTTGAAAAGATTCCCAAATTTAAAGCAAGGCCTCTGAATAAGAAGGTTTGACTTCTGTGTTTAGACATTGCTGCTGATATTTCACACTCTTCATTTAGTTTTGGTAATGAGATGAGTTTGAATGCTGCAGATTTTTGAAAGTAAAGGGAACATGGGGATGTTTTGTAATACAAAGAAGCACATGACCCAACCTCAAGAGTTCCACTTTGCAACAGATGAACGGTTTCCTCAACCTACCACAGTTTTTGATTTATTTGACAAGGTACACCTCTCTCTCATTGTCCTCACACAGCTAATAGAAGCACTAATCTTCAAGTACTTTGATGAATTCTATTGAATGGTTATGTAACTCTCCAGCTTTCATTGAAGTCTGAACCTCGACAAGAGAACCCAATTCCAAGGAACACAGCCCCTAACCCTTTCCATCTCCATACAGAGGTATGTGAAAATTGCCTTCCCAAGATTTAAGTCATAATCTGGTTGCGCAATTAGTTTTCTTAATTGTACTTTTGTATTCCCCTTCAAATTCAGGAAAGGGGAGCTCAGAAAGAAAGAAGATTTGTGACAGAATTAATGCAAAAGCAGTTGGAAGAGGAAAGAGCCAGGATTCCCCAAGCTAATCCATATCCGTATACAACAGATTACCCTGTGGTATGGATGCTGTCTATGTTTTGCTTTGTTATCAGAAAGAAACATGGAAATAAAAGCTATCATCCATCCTCCTGTGCACAGATTCCTCCAAAGCCAGAGCCCAAGCATTACACCAAGCCCGAACCCTTCCAACTGGAAAGTCTTGTTAGGCATGAAGAGGAAATGCAAAGAGAAATGGAAGAAAGAAAAAGAAAGGAGATAGAGGACGCCCGGATGAGGATTTTCAAGGCACAGCCGATTTTAAAAGAGTAAGCAGCAACATGAACGTTTCTCATTCTGTCTTTTATTACCTATTGGTTGTTTGCAGCGTGACTTTATTTATTTATGCTGGATCTCACAGCAGGGATCCAATTCCACTTCCCGAGAAAGTCCGCAGACCGCTCACACAAGTTCAGGAGTTTAATCTCCATGTAGATCACCGGGCTGTGGATAGAGCAGAATTTGATCATAAGGTAACCTAACCTCCTTCCAATTACAATGTGCTCTAAGAATTATCTCTCGACTTGTAACTCACTCATTAAGTTCCTCCCCAGATCAAAGAGAAAGAGGCAATGTACAAGAGATACAGAGAGGAGAGTGAGGCTGCTCAAATGGTACTGTCTTTGATATCTGCTGTTGGCTCTATGAACTTTTTAAGAGTGGTATTGTTTAACTGACGCCCTTTTTACAGATTGAAGAAGAAAAAGCATTGAAACAGCTAAGAAGGACGCTGGTTCCCCAGGCGAGGCCAATCCCAAAATTCAATCACCCCTTTTGTCCCCAAAAGTATGAGTCTTTAAACCCAAAATTCGATCACCCACATCTAACTCCACCCTGCTTGGTATTTCAATGATGATTCATCATTTTGTCTGATTCACAAACAGGTCTTCCAAGGAATCAACGAAAGCAAAGTCTCCAAATCTGCGTGTGCTGCGAAGGAAGGAAATGAGAAAGGCAGCCACCATGCTTTCTGCAACCTCCAGTGCCGCTGCTCTTATGAGATGACACGATCCTTCGGTCTCAAGCTCGATATGTTGATATGTTGTAGTGGTGTTCAAGAACATTTGAACCAAAGGGGGGAAAGGTAACTGGGAAATTATGATGTACTATCCTTTTTTGACATCAACCATTGTAGGAATATTGTTCATGTACACTAATCTCCAATTAATAGTGACAGCAACTCATTCATTTTGCCAAAGTTTGCAAGCTGTCTGAAAGTTGTGCAGAAATTATTTCTTTTAAGTAATTTCCCATGTACACCCATTTATGCCCAAATCGCATAATCTGGATGAGGGAAGGAGTTGGACGGAAGACAAATTGGCTGCAGCTACATTTGAATGGGGATGATGTCACTCTGTTTATTGTCAAATTTGCACTCAAGCATATGTAACTTGTTAGAATTGAAATGTTACACCATGATGATCATATTTCGCAGGTTGGAAGCAGAATTTCCATACGGATATGATCATATACACATACATTGGAAATATTACTAATTTTGTCCAAAACGCTCACTCGCCAACTGTCATTAATCGATAATTAACACCGTAAAGAAAAACCACCAGAAAGGTGAGCCTATCAATTTGCAGAAATGTTTACGGAGAGTAACTTGTATCATTAGCTTTAACATTCTTGGATTCTCCTACTTTTGGTGCTTAGTTGTAAACAAAGAACGGGAGTTCGCTGCAAAAATTTAAAGAAACAAGAGATAGGCCGAAATAATTTAATAATCCGTGGGTCCCATTTGCAATTTTTGCGCAAGTCGAACGTTCAAAATCGAAACGACGCGCCGATTTCCCGCTTCTTCGCGAATCAAACCGACGGCGACCCAACTTCGATCTCCATCTTCTTCCCCAAATCGCAGTCCCCGCGCACGCACAGACAAAGGTCCGAGAGCACATGGCGGTCGCTCTCTCGGCTCCCGCTGATCCGTCCTCCGCCGGCGGCGGCGGCGGCGGCGAGGCCGACCTCGTGCCGTGGCTCAGGTTAGATTCCCTTCCTCGGACTCGAAACTCATTCGTCGAGAGAAAACGTCGGTCGATTCGGCCCAACTCGCCTTCCAGCCTCGCATCTAATTCGGCGACATTCGAACCCGGTCCAGGTCGGTTTCCGAGGCGCTGGCCGACGTGAACTCGGGCGGCTGCTCCGTCGCGGATCTCAACAGGCTCGTGTCTGATTGTCTCGCCGCGTTCAGGGACGACCTCCGCATCCGCAATGACCCTAGGTTTCTCAAGCTGTGGATTATCTATGTAATCGATCTGCGCCTCAAATCTCTGCTCTTTCTGGTTCCTGCAATGACGTGCTGGGATTTCGTATTTGATTTGTGGCTTTTTACTGTTTCAGTACTCGCTGAAGCGCTTGATTTTTTTTTTTTTTGGTAGTTGGATACTTGTGAGGATTTCGAGAGTGTCGTCAAAGAAATGGATGATAGTATGTCGTGGCCCAACGATCCGTTGTTCTATGAATTGTATGCGTTGTTTCTCGAAGCCAGAGGACAGCTGCATGAGGCCGTTAAGGTTTACCAAATGGGCATTGCCAGGTCCTTTTCGTGTCACGCGAGCTGTTTGCATCTAATTTGAGGGAATTGCTTTCACTACGGTGGTCTGAAAGGTTCATGTTGGTGCTAGGCACGCTGGAGGACCGAGGTTGCAGAAGGCGCAGGCGGCATTTCTCGATAGGTTGTCCCACATAATTGCAACTGCTTCACCGAAGGTATGGATTGTAGAAAAACCATAGATTGCCGTTGAGAAGTTTGCATATCTGTCGTTTGTAATTCTTCGCTTTTATCGTTGGCTGCTCCCTTTTCGATGGAGCTGTAAACATAGGCGTGCAGAAAGACCCCAGGGCACAGTTCTCTTGTTTCCAGGTTGATTATGGTGATAATGGTTTTTACCACAAGGTGGACTGCTGACAATATTATGTTAGTTGGCTCATCATTCTTCCCCTCAATGACACTCATTATCGTGAGTCAAAACCTATGATATGAATAGTTGGGCCATGCTTGGAAGAGTTAGCTAGTTGGAGTCCTACTGTCCTATGGATTACTCTTAATGCTTACTGAAGAGAAGAAGTGAAACTTTTCTTTTTGGTCTTTTTCTTGTGGCCGCATGTATTCATGATTGTACAGCATCCAAAGTTTGGGATTCTTACAAACAATCTTTTCATGTTGAGTTGGGGAAGTAAGAAAATGAGTTTTACTCTTAGTTTGTCTCTGAGTGGTATTAAGAGGGTATCAGTCATCAGCGAAGTTGTTTACTGTTTAGGAGTGGTGGCAGTATTCTTGACCGTTATGCTGCTGTGATTCGTTGTTATCATGTGTGATTAGTTTGCCTATTAAAGCTATCGTTGTACCGCTTCCGTCCTCACTAATGGCTTTGTGGTTCTGGCACTTTCTTGTTTGAATCTTGGTTATGAGTCTGGAGATATTGGGTTAGTCACACTGCTTATTGCTGCCTTGATTGCCTGTGCCGTCATTCTTCTATTTTATGCAAATATTATCCAATGATTCTATGGGCCTGTTGTGTCAAATAATGTTTCTAAGCTAATATTACTAGAATTCCTGTTGATTGAAATTCCATGGCATGCCAAATTTTTATTTTATTCTAAGGTGTTGATAATCTTGAAGCACAGAATTACTATGAATTAGGTCCACCTTTTCCTGTTTGAATCTGTTGATACTTTGTGTTCTAACATGTAACAAGACCAGCTGTTTTTTTTTCTCTCTCTTTTTCTGCAGGCTGATAATGGAGACCAGATAAAGCTTGGAGAGACTTATGTCAATCCATGGTCCACCTCCACGATGAAGGACCTGCTGGAGAAGATAAGTTCTCAACTTATGAAATACGATGTGAGACATTCTTTTGTCGTCTTCCATGATTCTATCAAAATTTCAAAGATTTGGCATGTAATAATTTGTGCTTACTTGTTTAGGGATACTATTTGAGTCCTAAAGCATATCCTGGAAAGGTGGCCTTATCTTCTCGTAATTTATCAAGAAATAAGGTTATTGAGATAGGTGATTCCTAATATTTACCTCTTTGTTATCTTCACATAGATATTTTTAGATATGTCTATTTATTTGTTTCTTTCACAAGTTAATGCACCCTCAACAATCTTAAGTCTATGCTATTAATGCCAGTTGTTTTAAGACAATTGATGTTGAGTTACATAAATATGTCATCTCTAGAAGACATTTATCATTATGTTATAGAATAAGAAAACACTATGGTTATGTCATTCACTGCACAAACTTACCAATTCCAATACTACTTTTTGATGTTGGAAGGCAGAAAGAAATACCAGATCAAGGGCTGTGCAGGTCAAGGTGGTTTTGCCCAAGTATTTAAAGCCCATGTAGACAGTAATCCAGATGAAGTTGTGGCACTGAAGGTGGTTGCTTTTGCTTCCTCTGTGTTCTCTTTTTCCTTTCTTTAATCTTTCTAATGGGTTACTGCGATTTTGGATGGAAAATGAGAAACTCTTGCAGATACAAAAGCCTGGCTTTCCTTGGGAATTTCACATGTATCGGCAACTCGACCTGCGGATCGTAGATTCTCTTGTATGCTGTTTTATGTAGGCTTTCTTCCTCGTAACTTTTATTTGATACTACCTACGTGTTAACTTTCATGAAATTTTTGTATTTCAGAGGCATGCCTTTGGTTTTGCATATAGAATGCACGTCTACACAGATTGTAGCATACTCGTTTGTGATTATTTATCCCATGGGACACTTCAGGTAGGCATATGACTCTCCCATTTGTGGTTTGCTCACCTCACACTTTTCCAGACTATGACTTGAATATTGCATGCAGGATGCCATAAACTCCTATTTGGTGAATGGCAAGACCATGGAAGAAGTGCTGTGCATTTATTACACAATAGAGATGCTCCGCATGTTAGAGACTTTGCATGGTGTTGGCATCATTCATGGAGATTTCAAGGCTGATAATCTACTCATTCGATATGCAAGGTGAAAGCATAGCTTGTGCACTTGAATGAATGTTGTGAATGTGCACCATCCAATTCGTCAGTTGATATTAGTTTTCCAATATGTAGATTGGTCATAGAGCATAACCCTTGTTTCCCTGTCTATATGTCTCGACCTTTCATTCATCCCATTGTATGTCATTTTTAGCTTATTGCATTTTATTATTTGTTTAGCATGTTTCTCTATGTACTTGTCCGGATTTTGAATTGGAAAATTTTGAGTAAATCCTTTTGATCGAGAAACTCTTGGTTACCACAGGGCAGCTACACTTGTTAGCTAGATTGACATGATATGACCAGGAACCATCTGCTCTTGGCATCATACACATCAATGTAGATAACATTGGTTCATTTGGATTGGTGTTATAAATTGTTTGATTTTCTTGATAGGGATGATCTTTCAATAAATGGATTCGTGGATCACAGTGGTCCATGGAGTGCTCAGGTCAGTTCAATTTGCACAAAGGCTACAGTGGTTTTACTTGGAAGTTGGAATTCTTCAGGTTTATTCGGAACATCATGCAGGGTCTTTGTCTTGTGGACTGGGGAAGGGGGATAGATTTGCATCTTTTTCCTGATAATACCATATTCAAAGGAGATTGCCGGACTTCTGGCTTTCGTTGTGTTGAGATGCAAGAGGATAAGCCATGGAGGTATCAGGTATAAAATTTATTTTGAAATTTCATCACTTGTGACAATATATGGGTATTTTGTTTGACTTGTTGCTACTTTGGTTTTGAGCTGCACCAGGTAGACATATACGGTCTTTGTGTAGTTGTCCACATGATGTTGCATGGCTCCTACATGGAAATAGAAAAGAGGATATCCTCAGATGGAAGCTATCTTTATCAACCAAAATCCACTTTCAAACGGTACTTCTCTCTCATGTCTCTCCATTGAACTCGTTGACCAATATCCAGTTCCTATAAGAACAATCAGTTCTGTCTTATCCCAAATTTTGCCATTGCTCCTCCATTCTGTCCCATTTGGTTTCAACTTCCTTCAGCTGTCATTAATATTCTTTCCCCTGTCAGCTGAGACAGTTTTCTTCTGCTTAAATTGCTTTTAGATACTGGAATGTCGATCTGTGGAAGAACATGTTCACAAAGTTACTGAACATGGGCCCTGACAAACACGATATAACTTTGTTGCGGAGTGTGAGGCAATCTTTTGAAGATTACATGAGCTCCAATAAACAGCTTATTCAGAAGCTTAAGGAGCTGCTTGTGAGGCAAAGATCATCCTTGTGTTCAGCTTAGCGCCTCCCTACATTTTTCTATTTCCATGTCAAGTGCCAGAAAAAGTTGGTTATGTTGGCAGTCCTCGACCAGAGAGGATTTAGCAGGTCGACATCTTCGCATCATTATCCAGATGATGCACTTGGTCGTTATAAACCGCTTTTTTCGGCAACATCTTTCTCTTATTTTTCGAAGAGAGGAATTTCATTATAGACCTTGTATATATCTGTATCCTGTAGAACAAGAGCCCTTGCAATTCTGAAGCATCTTTGCTGGCGAGGCTTCCCCAAAGTCGGCGACCTTGCTGGCCCTCATTTTGCTAGTTGTCGGCCGGCCATGACCAAGGCTGACAAGTAGCTACAAGAAGGAGAAGAAAAAAAAAAGGAAAAAAGAAAAATGTAATAAAATTATTGATAAATCAAAAGAAATTTTAAGTTATAAAAATATTTTGGGTCGTCTTAAACGTATTTTTATTTTGAGAATAGAAATTTTATATAGTTACAAATGTCTTAAAATATTCAGAAATTATTCTCGGAATAAAAAGTAAAAATAAATATTTTTAAAAAGAAATTATTTTTGAAAACAAACATTATCGGACACAATCTAAGATGTCGGAAGTTGGACATCACCGCTCCAGTTTGGACCATCATTCTCGAGGCCAACGTGACAACCGAATTTTTTTTTTTTTTTTTGGTCGAAACGTGACAACCGAATTTGAGTGCATATGTTTTTCTTCAGTTGCTCTATGTCCTCTGACCAAGATTTGGCGTTTAATTCGTCGTCTCCGGTGTCCTGCAGAACCGCCAACCCTTAATACCGAACTTCCATCCGCTTGAATTTCTCGACTTTTTGAATGTAAAGAAGTCCAGGGACAACCGCTGACTCATGATGTTTAGGCATCCGCTCGTGTTCGGTCGCCATGTACTCTTCTAAGTTTTAGGATATCATGTTTTCGTTAACTCGACATCACCAATCGCTGGAGTGTCTCCCCAGTACGATCATTCGTCACATGACAATATGTAACAATGACATATGAACGGTACGTTTTTCCCGTTTGACCACGATTGGCCAGTAGGATCTGTAGAAATGGATGCTTTTCCCATTTCTTGACACGGGTTGAGTATGCATGCGTAATCTTGTCAGAATCCCACCATGATTTTGGAGATCTGTACATGCGATGAAATACATAACACGTAAAGTTCCATGAACAAGGGGTTTGACCTATACACGTGGCTTGTTAGTGAAATTTGAATAGTTGACCTTCACTTTCTGTACGTGTCTAGAAAAATTTACACAAGGAGAAGGTATAAAGTAGATGAGCGAGCAAAAAGACTGCACAGCATCAAATGACTTGGCCTGACCAAGTGTCAGTAGGGGCAGAGTTGTTAATACTTGAACAAAAGGACCAAAGTCAAAATCGTCCGAGAATCAAAAGCCAAGTGTCCAACACCCGTCAGATTTACGTGCCGTACGTGAGACGATGCCAAAGCTGCAAAATTTGAGAGCCCCTCATATTTCGCGGAGTTCTGGAAAGAACGTTCGAGATCCATCGAGCTTCTCTCGAGGTTTCCGTCTCTCTCCCTCCCCCTCTATCTGTGCTCTTGTTGGCCTTTACATGTCATTCAGGGCCTCGAATTTGCTGGTCTAGTATTCATCTCTTCATATGGGCGACGGCTTTTCCAGGTGAGTAAGTGAAGAACGGCTTCCGTGCGTGAGTACTTGCTGTAGGATAGGAGAAACTGAATTGGAATGAGTGACCTAGGAGAAATCAGTACATCTTATGGTTTACTATGGTCACCCGTGTTGCGCGTGCATATCTCTCTCTTGCTTGATGATTTTACCTGTAAGTGGTAGATTTCGGTGTCTGCTGAAGGGTTCTAGGGGATGAGGTCTAGCGATTAATTGCGGCGATCCATGGAGAATTTTAAGATGATATGCTCCTTCCGTTTATTTCAGATTCTAGGATCTTCATGCGAAAGCTGCCCTGCACAGGCTGCTCTTTATTTGTCTGGCTAATTCTACCAAGAAGCATGTATCGGTGGTTACTCATGTTTGACGCGATGTTCTCTAGTATGTTTTCCTAGCCATTGCAGTTAGATGAGTATACGCCTTGGCCCACATGAGAACGCAAAAGGAATGGCTCTGCATTGAAGTAGCTTCTTGCCTTGATCAACCGGAAGATATTCCGCTTGTTTTGCAGTCCTATTTGAAAATTGCGTACTCATGAAATGCCAATTTGCAGGTCCCCACCCTCTGTCACAAACATGGCAGATGGATTGCAGCATCCGTCGGTGTATCAGAAAATTCACCGCCAGTCTCACCTTGTATCTCTGCTTTCACGCGCCACCTGCGCAAGAAACTGGGGACTGCGCGATTTCACGAGCACTTGTAGCTATGGAGCGTTGCAGGGTCCTCTGTCTCCAGCATTCCGAGGGGGCAGTGGTCTGGCGCTGCTGTCCTCTCACTCTCCCATTTGTGTTCAAGCTCCGGCTGAGAAAAAAGTGTCCACGTTCTTAGAGGATTTCCTTATGGGAGCGGTTTCCGCTGCTGTTTCCAAGTCAGCGGCTGCTCCGATCGAACGCGTCAAGCTGTTGATCCAAAATCAAGACGAAATGCTCAAGTCCGGCAGGCTATCTGAACCATATAAAGGGATCACCGACTGTTTTGCGAGGGTTATCAAGGACGAAGGCGTCCTTGCTTTGTGGAGAGGCAACGCTGTCAACGTCCTCAGATACTTCCCGACCCAGGTCGGTTTCTGCCGACATTCTTTCGCGGTTCATTCGTCCTTTCTTTTGTATGCGATTGAGCTATAATTAGTTTCTTCCTCAAACCAGGCCCTGAACTTTGCATTCAAAGATCACTTCAAGAGGATGTTCAACTTCAAGAAAGAAAGAGATGGCTACTGGAAGTGGTTCGCCGGCAACTTGGCATCTGGTGGAGCCGCTGGCGCCACGTCTCTTCTCTTCGTGTATTCCCTGGATTATGCTCGGACCCGTCTGGCAAATGATGCTAAGGTCGCCAAGCTGGGCGGCGAGAGGCAGTTCAATGGCTTGATCGATGTCTACAGGAAGACGCTCAAGTCTGATGGCATCGCCGGTCTCTACCGTGGATTCACCGTTTCGTGTGTCGGGATCATAGTCTACCGCGGGCTTTACTTCGGTTTGTATGATTCTCTCAAGCCGGTGGTTTTGGTCGGTAAAATGCAGGTATGCAAGCTAATCACCTCTTTCAGAATGTCATTGTGTGCAACTTATATAATTTCAGTATTGCTACGCCTTGAACTTGTGCTCTGCTTGAATAATTGCAGGATAGCTTCATAGCGAGTTTCTTGCTCGGCTGGGTAGTCACAATCGGTGCCGGGCTGGCGTCATACCCGATCGATACGGTGCGGAGGAGGATGATGATGACGTCGGGAGAGGCCGTCAAGTACAGGAACTCCATCGATGCTTTCCAACAAATCATTAAGAAGGAAGGTGCGAAATCGCTCTTCAAAGGCGCTGGCGCGAACATCCTCCGTGCTGTCGCCGGCGCGGGTGTCCTCGCCGGCTACGACAAGCTGCAGCTTCTCCTATTTGGGAAGAAATACGGGTCTGGTGGCGGCGGTTGACATCAAAAGGTCGGCGCGATGGATGACGACGAGAAAACGATCACCTAGTTATCCCCATTTTTGTGACTTCGAATAAATTCAGGATTGATGTATTTCCATAATAAAGACTTCATCGGCTCTGTCAACTTGACCTTTTATTAAAAAAAAGCCTCAGACCTATCTCTCCGATCGAGTGATTCCATGGAATTGCTCTCGAGTTGGGTAGTGAAAATGCGGTTATTTTTGCACCATGAAGTTGTCTTCGCATGGAATAGTTCAATACCATCTTTGTACTGAAATTAATGGAAGGAGAATATTAAATATTTTCATATATTTTAAAAAATAAATTAAATAATTATAAAAAATTTAGAGACTTTATTTAACAATTAAAAGTTAATGGTAGTTATATATTAGAACAATTTTTGTACATTTATCCCATAAAGATTTGGTATATGTCCAGTTTATACCCCGTACGATTTGATCCAACATCAAATAGACCAAAGAATTTATCACAATATATTTCAATCGAAAGAATTGGATGTGATATAATGTCAATTTGTGGAAAAGACAGGCGAAATCTTAAAGTTTCAAAAGAAAAGTTTCATGCAAACTTCTAACATTTAATATGCTATAGCACAAAGCTTTAAGTTACTCAAATCATTTCTTGATTTGTTGCGTCTGCCGCCTTCCTGTCCACAAAAGCTGTTTAATTTCCTGAGCATGGCGACGTTGGGCTTCTTATAATTCCCAAGCCCACACTGGGTTTTTTGGGCCGGACCTTTCCTGCCATTCGTGGCCCATACGAATGTTTCAATCTTCGATCTTGTCCATTTCTCTTTCTTGGTCGGTGAGGTAGAGTGAGTTTGATCAAATTAATCCTGGAATGCTCAATAAATATTACTGGCCTTTTCGCTAAATTCTCCGACCTTTCATTAGTTAAACCAAATTGGCAACGTAAAGTGATGCCATTGTGAACCTTATTGCGCCTGAGACAGCTAGGAGATGCAAAGGATGTCATGGAAGCGATTCGAAATGTAATGTCAAAGGTGCTAGATTTCCTATACTAATTCCTAATCTCAAAGTAAGTATAGTAGAGTATTCAATAATAAAATTTATTTCTCAACATGTGGGATTATTTAGCACAGCCGGCTGGGTTGCATGACCTCGCTGGCCAAATTTGGCCTCGTCTACCCTCGTGCAAAAAAGATGTCCACAAACAACGATGGGCAAAACTAGAAACTAAAGATTTGGTAAGGGCAGTTTTGGAAGAAAAATTTACTCAACCCTAGTTTCAGCATTTCTCGAATGTCTGTACCAGTATTGAGCTTTTAAGCTTTTCAAGGGTAGTATCTAAGGTCAATATTTGGTCAAAAGCCCCCTAAAAAGACTTGTCAAACACCCCAGCATTTCCTCAAGAGGCTTTTGAGATTGAAAATCTCTTAAAAAAGCTATACCAAACGGATGCTAATAATAACCCTAGCATCCTATCTTGACTATGCTCCGCTACTATTATGTGCATCTCATTACAAATATTCAATATTCAATATCCCTTGAGCCAACTCCTCGCTATGTGGCCTGTTGAGTGGGGTGTTACTCATCTGTAGTTGTAGGGATTCATTACCACTTTCGACCACATCCAAAATAATGCCATTCTTAACCTTTCTTTTCTTTTGATCTTGGTTGCAGTTCCTGAAACTTTAGGTATCGTGCTGGATTCTGCGAGGCAAGCTTCTGACGAGCTTCCGAATTTAAATGCCCGTCGTCTCCTTCATGCGAGCGGTGCTCATTGCATTAGTTTCTTCAAGCCTAGTTGCAGAGCTCGAATATTCTATGGAAACTGGGTTTCATGAAGAAACCACAAATTTCATACATAAAGCATCTTGACCCTCTCTGTCTCGTGTGGAAACCCATGCAAATATCCTTACGACAACTTCAGTAATGGTCATGATTTCTAACTTTTTGTTTCCAAGACACGAAAAGTAAAAAGGACAAAAAATCCTATCTTTCAACGGTGAAAAAAAAAAAAACCAATGTCCCTACTTAGCCAAATTTCCGAGCTCAGTTTTCCTTCGCGCGACTCGGAAAAAAAAAGCTGGAAGAAAGAGAGTACTTCCATCACTTTGAAACTGCCTGCCATCAAATCTCGTCGGAGCCCACGAATGCTCGCCAGTCTTCTCCCGTCTCGTCTTCATGCCCAGTGAATATTCATCGTGTCGTCCTATGCACTGGCCTCGCTATAGAATGGGGACTGCATGCCCTTGCGGGCATCGGCCAAGTTTGCTCAATCGATTGGATTTTCGTACCACTGCATGCAGTCTCATGAATTGGCAGCTGATGCATTCTACCTGATGGCGATCACATTTGACAAGCTAGGGCAACTAGAAGAGAGAGAGAGCAAGATGCATCGTCCTTCCATAAACACAATTCGGCACTCGAAAACATCGCTGACGGAGAAAATATTTCTCGACGCTGACGAGGAAGATCCTCTCTCGATATGACTCCAAAGAAACAGCACTCTCTTTTTTATCAAATAGTTATGCAATTTTAAAAAATTTCTTTGGCTTTTGTTAATAGGTGTGTTGCTTTGTAATCATCATTTAAAACTGTTGGAATATAACACGCTGAAACGACATAATCTTGTAATTTACATTAACGCGAGATTACCAAATAAATAAACGAGAAATAATAAAGACACAAAAAATTTACGTGATTCGGTCCGAGTATTGGTATCTACGTCCACGGAGAGAGCCAGCAGCAAATAATCCACTATAATCGATGAATCAGAGTTTACAATCACTCACACACTCGAGTATTTCTCACACCTAGATTTAACCCAAAATTCAAAATATTTATAAATAAATAACTTATTTGAACATAAACTCATAGTACAAAATTACCGCGCATTCAAGCTCGAAACAAAAACGCGTGGCTCTCTTTACCTTGACGTGTCCAGCTTCTTTTCTTTCGTAGGGTTTTTAAGCCGTTTCACGGACGCCAAAGAAAGAAAAATCGTGTGCCCAGAGGTCAAATATTTGACATGGGCCACTAGCTCTCTTTTTTTCGGCTCCACTTTCAGACTCCACCTTTAATTTCCAGCGAAAAGGAAACTCAGGTGTGAATATTGTGTTCGGGCCCCACATGAATAACAACCTTCGGCAAGCTTCCGTAGAAAAGAAGAAATTCGTATCTTTTTTTTTTTTTTTTTTTTTTATAACCCAAGTAACCCCGAATAGCTGGCAGCCGACGAGCAAATACTGGGCGACGCTAGCGGAGGACCCATCACCCCGGTGTCACACTTAAGACACCAAATGACCCACCAGCCTCCTTGCAACTTGCGTTGCAAGGGCTTCGAACTCTCGACTTCTCTCTTCAGAAGTCTGAAGCCTACCTAGCGGAGCCACCACGGCCGGTGGTAATTCGTATCTTCTTTTTATTTTCTCTTTTTGTGATTCTTCAAGAGTCTAGCAAACTTTTCCGTTGACCGAAAATATCCAAGCGAATCGCATTTTGTAAATGTTCAAAATCGAGACATAATTTAACAAAAACCACTAAGACCCAAAAAGACGAGGCGAGCACGAAAAACATTTTGAAATTGAAGAAGAAAAACATATTTCAAGAGAGATGTCGTTAAAATAGGAATATTTATATTACCTAAGCCCAGTAGATAAATCTTAATAAGTGAAGTGCCCTTGGGCAATGTCTAGCAGCATTTTCCCTTCTTGAAATTCACAAAAGCGTAAGCCAATTGTCATTTGATCGAGTCAAAAAAGTAACGGAGTCACCGAGGATAATTCCTATTCTTAATTCTAATTGGACCCGCAACTTCGGTTCTGGCCTAGCCACCGTACCAAGAACATTCTCTTGAAACCGGAATCTAAGACGCCGGTAAGTTCGGAAATCACCGCTCCTGTTGGGACCATCATTTTCGAGGTCAGCGTGACAATCGAAGTCCAATGCATATGTTTTTCTTCGGTTGCACCATGTCCTCTGACCAAGATTTGGTGTTTGATACGAAACTTCCATAAGGCTTGAATCTGTCGACTTTGTCAATGTAATGGGAAAGCCCAGAGACAATCGCTGACGCATGATGTTCAGGCTCCTCAGCGAAGCCCACCGAAGGAACTTGTAAAGTTGATTATAGAACCGACGCTCGTATTTCACGTACGCTTTTTTCATGTGACTAAGCGAGCGCTCACACCTTATCAACTAATTCAGCCCTCGTGCTCAGCTGTCGTGTGTACTCTTCTCAGTCTTGGGGTAACGGTGTTTTCATTCACTCGACATCACTAACCGATGTACTGTCTCTCTGATACGATCATTTGTCGCATGATAATAGGTACCGATGACGATGAATGGCGCACTTTTCTTGTCTGACCATGATTGGCATATATGATCGGTAGAAACGAGATGCTTTTCCCATTTCTTGACCCGGGACTGGATACGCATGGGACATCCAGGTTTTCGCTTGATGGATCGTGAGCCTCAAGTGATTAGCAGTCATCGCTGCACCATCAAACTCGTCCTTGGATTACGCCATTCGCGCCACTACCAACGTGTCCTGCCGTCGTGCCATCATAGTCCGTCCGCGTCACCATCGCGACATCTCAATCGGCACCACCTCAACGCCATGTCTGCACCATCGCCATTGCCCCATCACACCATGTCATGCTACCTAGGTGGGTTCAAGATTGTTGCTCTAGAGTCTGGCTTAACTGAAGTGACGGAGTGACGGTCAAATGACCGCTCATTTTGTAATGAAACCGGTTGACTTTTTCAACCAATTTCATCTCACCCAAATTTTTTTTTTTTATTTTTTATTGCAAGCTTAAATTGAAAGATAAAATCTTAAGAGGATCCACACAATCAATTTTCATAAATATGATGAAAAAATAAACGAGATACTAAAATATAAATAGTTAAAAGTAAAAAAGATTATCACCTACTTAGTCTCAATTCGTTTTGCGGAAAATGTGACAATTTTGAAAAATATTTTCTAGAAAGCCATTTTTCAAGAAAACGTAATTATTTACCGGTGTTCGGGTGAAACCTAAAAATAAAATAGAAAATATCTTTCGTTGCTCAATGAAAAAAATCTTTTTCTCCATACACGTTTTTCCATTTAGCATATTTTTTAAAACTGATTTTCATTACTTTTATTTTAAAAATAGATTTTAAATCAATTTTTAAAATTGATTATTAAATTATTTTTCTTTTTCTTTTCTTTGTTTTCCACTTCTTCTTCATTGGTCGGTCGCTAGCCATGGCGATGGTGACCGGCTAAGGTGATGGCCAGTGACCGGACATAGGTGAGCCTCAAGCTCGTCAATAAGCATAAGGGTTGCCCACCTCTGGCGAGCTTAGGCTCGCCACTCGTCGCTGATCATGAGCGTTGAGCTTGAACCTCGCTGATTTGGCAAGGCCCAAGACATGCGAGCTTGAGCTTGTGGTGAGGCTCGCGCTCGTCAATCGGGTGAGTGGCGAGGTCGGTGAGCTCGAAGCTCGCTAATTTGGCAAGGCTTGAGACTAGCAAGCTTGAGCTTGTGGTGGGGCTCGTGCTCGCCGATCTGGCAAGGCCCAAGGCAAGCAAGCTTGAGCTTGTGGCAAGGCTCGCACTCATCGATCTGACGAACGGTGAGCCTAAGTAGGTAATAATATTTTTTACTAGTAATTATTTATATTTTAGTATCTAATTTATTTTTTCACGATATTCATAAAAATTGATTGTGTGGGCTCTCTTAGGATTTTATCTATCAATTTAAGTTTGCAATAAAAAAACATAAAAATAAAAGAAAAAGTGGATGAGATGAAATCGGTTGAATCACAAAATGAGCAGCCATTGGTTGACCGTCCTCCATTAGTTCATGGAGGACGGTCAATTAAGCATTTTTAGTTGTTCTAGGCTTAGGTGCGTCTGCAACTGAGGGAGCACGCTACCTAGGTGGGTTCGAGATGTTTTCTGAAGACTGTGTAGCTACTTGTTTGACCGGGTTTATGAGTATCTGGAAGTCCCCATCGCCATCGGTTATTAGGAGGAAGAGAGACGATTTGAAGGGTTTCTTTAGCAAAGTCTGATTTTGCTTCAGGGGCGGCCGAGTCGTATTAAAATGTTTGAAAAGTTTGAAAGGTTGATATAAAGATCAAGGTTAAGATCATTTTCAAAGTTGTTGGCCCCGAAAAAAAAAGAAAAAAGAAAAAAGGAGGCCCTTGGTGTTTGTGGAACGACCTATATAACACCACCGCTGCTTTCTGCTTCTTCATTCGTAACCACCACCTCTCCGTTCCAATCGTTTCCCTCCCTTCTTCTTTTTTGTTTTACGCACGCCACAGCCGTGGAACCACGCCGGCGACACGCTCATCCAGCCAGCCTATCAGCTCAGCCCCTCGTGGTCCCGCGTTATCGTCTCAGCCCAACGCTGACCATCCGAGAGCAGCCGCAACCGGGACTTCCGAGACCCTTGGAGCCGCATCAACGCTTGCGTAGGACTCGAGGCAAGTGAATTGCTACCATTTATACTACGTAGGCTAATTTATGTACGCCGAGGTCAATTTCCTCGAGTTTTGGTCACGTCGATTGATTTCGTGCTTGATTATGTGTATTGATGGTTTCGGGATATTTGTGTTGCAAGTATCATTAATAATTTAGTACATTGAGTATATTAATATGCTGTTGAATTGCTGGGTATCGAAGGGTTCTTTGGTTTGAGCTTAATCGACACGAGTTGTGGACAAATCTGAGGTTACGCTGATTTTTGGATTTATTTATTGTAGACTGAACTTTGCTAATTTTGCACAGGTCTTTGTGGTATAAATTTGATGGGACTTTCTCACGAAAGTTGTGCGTTTTGACTTATTCTACGATATACTTTAATTTCAGATTTTTCGGACTTTGTATATGCAAAACATATTTCAAAAACTATGCGGGTTAGAAATTATTTTTTTAAGCCATTTCTGAACTTTGCTCGGCTTCCATTTTCTAAAGGATTTTTGATAAACAATTTGGGCTAGTGTCCTACATGAAAAGTTTTAGACCACATCTTAAACTATAACATAGATTTTTTCCATAATTTTTGGAGTTCAATTAGGCCACCAAAATGCCATTTCCTTGACCTGTTGTAACTTGACTTTGTGTCCTGTTTTGGTCCGACATACATAAAATTATTGGGATCCGTACAAGCTAAACCGGACTTCAGCTTCTTCACAAAAAACGTTCCTTGGAATCTTGTCCACATCATGTTATAGTTTTGTGATTTTTGGAACAGATTTACTTGGCGAATGCCCTTGATTTCTACATACGGGCGAGCTGCCTTTTTCTATGAGTTCAGGATAAACTTTTGTTTTGCAATCTGTCTTTTGAATTGATACAGACAACTAAATGTTTGTATCTTTTCTCTGGTTTATAAAAGGATAGTTGGTGGTGGATATTGAATTACTGCTGCATTTTACTCAGTGGATGGTCTATTTATATTGAAATATTTGAATTGCTATACCATGGAATGAGTGTGATTTTGAAATGCTATCAGTGCTTGGGACGATGATGCCCAGGGTGGCATTAGGGATGTTTGGAAGGGTAACTAGGTTCTTCCAGATGTCTGGGAGGTGTAGCACGGTTCCCTAAATCTCCTTGCAGTGCTGGATGGATGCGAGATGCCAGGGTTAATGGGGTTCCCTAGAAAACATTGTAAAGTTGATCAATTGCAATTTTAGATTTTATTCAAGTTTTATTGGGTTATTATTTTCAAAGGAAAGTTTTCTGATTTGCTATCCTGATTTTGAGAAAGGTTCTCAAGCTAGTTGATATTACAATCTTTTGTTTTCCTCGCATGTGTTGTTATTGACTTATGAGATATATATTGATTAGTAGTTTGCTTGCTGAACTTTATGCTCACTCGCGATTGATCATTATTTCTTAGATCAGTAGACCAGATTAAGATTTTGGATGTGCTATGAGCAGGAGATAGATGACATAGTACATATGTAGTATTCGGGCCAAGATGATGTAGCTACTGAAGCTTTTGGGTGTGGTGTGGATTAGTGATACATTTTACTTGTCCTCCAGTATACTCCGATCCTATCACCTAAAATACAAAAATAAGAAATGAAATGAAATTGCTTGATTTACCTTTTTATGTGTGTTCCTTTGAGTGTTCTTTAATCATACAAGCATCTGCATGCTTAAAAATTAAAAAGATTTTATTAACCGTATTAGCCGTGACGTGTCATAACACATGCTTAATCTTATTAGAATCCTCGAATGATTATAGAGATCTAGCCGTACATATACATGTGGCTCACTAGTGAAATTTGAACAGTTGATATCGCGTGTCTAGAAAAATTTACCCGAGGAGAAAGATAAGGTAGATAAGCGAGTAAATAGACCGCATAATATCATAGTACTTGACCTGACCAATTGTCAATAGAGGCAGAGTTGTTAAAACTTAAACAAAAGGACCATAAGTCAAAATCGTCCACAACCGTCAAATTTACGTGCCGTACGTAAGGCGATGCCAAAGCTACCAGATTTGACAGCCTCTCCTATTTTCCCTGAGTTCTGAAAAGAGCATTCAAGCTCCAGCGAGCTTCTATTATTTTTATGATTATTTTAATTAATTTAATTTAATTTTAATTCATAAATAAATAAATAATAAAGAGTTTAGAATGAATTTATATTAAAAATATTAATCCATCATTTGTTAATATAATTCATTGTTTCAATTTGACAAATTCAACTACACTCCAATAATTCATAAAACTTATAAAAAAAATTAAGTAATTCTCGGGGTTCCCTGGATTACTAAAAAAAAAAAAAAAAAGTAATTCAAATTCTAATTTTGCATGTTAAAATGTGTTAGAAGAGGTGAATTGTGTGTCATGGAAATTGAGAGTTTAAAGAAAAGATAATATTGGATTTTTTTTCCCAATTTATTATTTTTTTTATTTTTTACATATTTACATTTTAACTATTCATTTATTGAAAAATTTTAAAATTAATCTGTGCATGTCGGAATTTCAAACTCACGTGTTAAAATTCCTGACTCGTGTGCAAAGCTAATCAAGTATTAGATTTTCCAACACATGTTAATTCATTATCAAAAAATGTCGAAAAGTGTTGGAATGTCGACAAGACACAAAGACTCTCAAGAGTGTCGGTGCTTCTTAGCTGCTCTTGTTAGCCTTTACATGTCATTCACGGCCTTGAATTTGCTGGTCTAGTGTTCATCTCCTCATATGGAGAGAGTGACGGCTTTTCCATGTAAGTGAAGAACGGCTCCCGTGCGTGAATATTTGCTGTAGGATAGGACAAACTGACTTGGAATGAGCCACAGGTTGAATATTTCCGGTCTAGTATTCATCTCTTCATATGGTCACCCGGGTCGCGTCACGCGTGCGCATATCTCTCTTTGCTTGATGATATCACCTGTAAGTGGAGATTTCGGTCTGATGAAAGGTTCTAGGGGATGAAGTCTGGCGATTAATTTCCGCAATCGATGGAGATTTTTAAGATGATATGCTCATTCCGTTTATCTCAGATTCTAGGATCTTCTTGCTAAAGCCATATGTCTGGTTACCTATGTTTGACACGATGTTCTCTAGTATGTTTCCCTAGCCATTACAGTTAGATGAGTATGCGAAAGTAATGGATGATGGGAATGCTTTGTGCATTGAAGGAGCTTCTTGCCTTGATTGAACGGGAGATATTCTGCTTCTTGTGCGGTCCTATTTGAAAATTTGCAGACTCAGGAGCTCCAATTGCAGGTCACCATCCTCTGTCACAAACATGACCGACGGATTGCAGCATCCGTCGGTGATTCAGAAAATTCATGGGCAGTCTCACCTGATATCTCAGCTTTCACGCACCACCTGCGCAAGAAACTACGGACCACACAATTTCGCGAGCAATAGTAACTATGGAGCGTCGCAGAGTCCTCTATCTCCAGCATTCCACAGGGGCAGCAGTGGTCTGGCACCGCTGTCCTCTCACTCTCCCATTTGGGTTCAAGCTCCGGCTGAAAAAAAGGTGTCCACGTTCTTAGAGGATTTCCTCATGGGTGCGGTTTCTTCAACTGTTTCCAAGTCGGCGGCTGCTCCAATCGAACGCGTCAAGATGTTGATCCAAAATCAAGACGAATTGATCAAGTCCGGTAGGCTATCTGAACCATACAAAGGGATCACTGACTGTTTTGCGAGGGTTATCAAGGACGAAGGCGCACTTGCTTTGTGGAGAGGCAACGGTGTCAACGTCCTCAGATACTTCCCGACCCAGGTCCGTTTCTGCCGACATTCTTTCGCGGTTCATTCGTCCTTTCTTTTGTATGCGATTGAGCTATAATTAATTTCTTCCTCAAACCAGGCCCTGAACTTTGCATTCAAAGATCACTTCAAGAGGATGTTCAACTTCAAGAAAGAAAGGGATGGCTACTGGAAGTGGTTCGCCGGCAACTTGGCATCTGGTGGAGCTGCTGGCGCCACGTCTCTTCTCTTCGTGTATTCCCTGGATTATGCTCGGACCCGTCTGGCTAATGATGCTAAGGTCGCCAAGAAGGGCGGTGAGAGGCAGTTCAATGGCTTGATTGATGTCTGGAGGAAGACACTCAAGTCTGATGGCATCGCCGGTCTCTATCGTGGTTTCACCGTTTCATGCGTCGGAATCATAGTCTACCGCGGGCTTTACTTCGGTTTGTATGATTCTCTCAAGCCGGTGGTTTTGGTCGGTAAAATGCAGGTATGCGAGCTTTTCATCTCTTTCAGAATGTCAATGTGCGCAACTTCTTATATAATTTCAATATGGCTAATGCTATTGCCTTGAACTTGTGCTCTGCTTGTATAATTGCAGGATAGTTTCGTAGCGAGTTTCATGCTCGGCTGGGCAGTCACAATCGGTGGTGGGCTGGCGTCATACCCATTCGATACGGTGCGGAGGAGGATGATGATGACGTCGGGAGAGGCCGTCAAGTACAGGAACACCATGGATGCCTTCCAACAGATCATCAAGAAGGAAGGCGCGAAATCGCTCTTCAAAGGCTTTGGCGCAAACATCCTCCGTGCTGTCGCCGGGGCGGGTGTCCTCGCTGGCTACGACAAGCTGCAGCTCCTCCTATTGGGGAAGAAATATGGGTCCGGCGGCGGCAGTTGACGTCAAAAGCTCTGCGCGACCGATGACGACGAAAAAACGATCACCTAGTTATCCCCATTTTTGTGTCTTCGAATAAATTCAGGATTGATGGATTTCCATAATAAAGACTTGATGGACTCTCTGTCGCGACCTACCCTCGGGGGAGGGAGGTTTAAAGTATTCTAAAGGACGGGCTCTGCCCCAATGACAGCGCAGCTCTCCTGCCCCATACCCGCGTGACGTTGGGATATTTTTCATGGATTTTTTGCACAAAGGAGTCGTCATTTAGCTTTATTAGGGGCTAGAAACCAAGTGAGCGCATGGGAGCGTGCCTTACTTCCTACGCAACCAGAGAATCTAGGTTCGGGGACTTGATTACACTAATTAACCAATTAGTGCCCTTTCGGTACCTAATCTTGTTCATTTTAATAAAATGATTTTTGGCAGACAGTTTGAATTGATTTTATACCTATCCACTAATATGCGAGGTGATCATGCAGGTGCGCAAATCATTAAAGTAATAATCATAGCTAACAAGGTCCTAATTGCAGTAAAATTAAGGGTTAATACCCCGAAAAAACCTCAAACCTGCATACACTTGTGACAAATTTACCCCAAACTATTTTTTTTGACCATGAAAAACCCCAAACCGGTATACCCGTGACAAATTTACCCCGACCGACTATAAAAAACCTTAAACCCAGTACATTTATGACAAATTTACCCCAAACTAATTTATTTGACGCAAAAAACCCAAAAATGGTAAATTTGTGACAAATATACCCTATGCTAAATTGGATTAATACCACAAAAAAATCACAAAAATTGTAAACAGTGACAAATTGAGCGTAAAATCCTAAATTGGTATCGGTCAATTGTTACGTGTCATTTAACTTAATAATTTGAGAATAATATTTAACGAAAATTAACAGAGGGTAAATTTGTCACAAGTGTACCAGTTTGGGGTAAATTTGTCAAATGTATACCAGTTTGGGGTTTTTGGTGGTCAAAAAAATAGTTTGGGGTAAATTTGTCACAAGTGTACCAGTTTGGGGTTTTTGAGGGTATTAACCCTAAAATTAAACATGTGCAATTAAACATAATTAGATATGCAAATAAAACATGCTATATAATTAATAAACGAGCAAATAAATGCCTAATTACACTAAAAATGCAATACATAACAATTTTCTAACCAAATCCTACATTTTTTGATTTGATTTTTTTTTTTTTTTTTGAAATTTTTAATCTTTTTTTAACAAAAATAATTTTTTTTATTTTTAAATTTTAATAATTTTTTTTTTAATTAAGAAAAAGGTCGAAATTTTTTTGAATGCTTTCTGAGTTTTATTTTTTTGAATTTTCGGAAATTTTTTGAAATTTTTTGAAATTTTTTTGAATTTTTATCATTTTTTCGAAATTTTTGATTTTTATAATTAATTTTTTGAATTTTTTTTTTTGAATTTTTTTTTAAATATATATTTAATATTTAATATTATTATACTCCAATAAAATGGGTTCGGACCGGTAAACCCAATCCGACCCGCGGACCCAACCCGAACCCGGATCCAACACTTTTTGATTTTTTGATTTTTTTTTTTAAAAAAACAAAAAAATTCAAATATTATTTAAAAAAAAAAAAAAAAAAAAAGAAATCCTTTTGGTTGTCTTTTCTCACCGCACACTCTCCTCCTGCGATTCCTCCTTCCCAAGACCAACTTTTCCTTTCTTTTTAATATTTTGTTTTACTTTTTTTTTTAACTTTTTCCATACTTTTCTTTTTTTATATATTTTTTTTTTCTTTTGGGTCTTCTTCTCCTTCGTGCTTGTCCCCGCACGCCCTCAACCCTCCTGAAGATTTCCTTCTCCTTCCTCGCGACATTCCTCACCAAGATTTGTTCCTTTACCAAAACTAATTCGAACAACAACAATAACCAAAGCACGTAGCATCCTTTCTAGCACCAAACCATCCAACCGTCGCAAATCAACGCCGGCCATCTAACTCCGAGAGTTGATACATCATTTTCGGATGCAAACACCCCAAGCTCTAACGCGCATGATTACTTCACGAAAATTGCATGAAATTGCGATGAAAACATAAGAAACAAACATGGTCCAACGTATATATAAACAAGCGCAAATTAGACCGGGTTTGAACGCAAGTTTTTTTTTGGTTCTCTTTGGGATATTCTGTCAAACATTGGGCGTGCAGCAACTAAAAAATAAACATATGGGTTCACTCGAGGCTCGAATCCGAGTAAAGATCGACACAATATGCACAAGCAACACTCAAGATCCGCTAAGGGACATATATCACACTCGAATAGATGCGAACAGAGTAAATATTTTCAGCCACAACGTACTCACAGACTCAAGTCTCTTTCAAGCATTTCATCAACCGGTTAGCATACACAACAGAAAAGAAGGATCTTCGGACGGGTATAAACTCAAGCCCAAGCCTGGACGTCTATCAACATACACTAGGACATCTATGAGCTTTCATGGAGGATCGGTGAAGCCAAAGCTCGCGTGAACAAGTCCGCCGCGAGCTCCGGCCCAAGACCTCGAAGTGAAACGGGAAGCCTACCGGGTTCGGATGGCGAGCGAAGGGCGTACTTCGGGCGACGGCAAACGCTCTCTCCATGGTCCTCTATCTCTCTCTCAAGCTCCCTTCAAGTTCTCTCGCCAAAGGCCGTCTCCCCCGGTTCTCTCTCGGCCAATCCCCCTTTTTTTTATCGTCGTTGGTTCCTTTTTCTTGCCTCGTCCGAAATGCCTTTTGCTAGCCCACGAAGCCAGCTCTCTTTCTTTTCCATCTTCAGCTCTAATTTTCCTCGGTCAGTCCAGTCTCCTTGCCTCTATGTGTGCCTCAGCCGTCGTCTTCTCCTTGGGACCGAGTTCGTCTATTTTCAGCTATAACGGCTACAAGTTTTCTTGGGCTTTGTCAACTGCAGGAGCTGCCACGCTGCAGCCTAAGCGTTCATTGCTTCCATTTTTCTGAAATCGCAGCTTGTTGATCCTCTACTGATCCTTCTTCGGCTTCCTCCCGTTCGTCTTCTGTTTTGTTTCTTTCTTTTTGCAGGTCTTCGAAGACCGACACGAGAGGGAAGAAGACCTCGCTTGTGGGCTGAAAGGGGAAAAAAGGGGGTTGGGTTGTTGTTGTTTCTTTCTTCTTTTTTTTTTTTTTTTTTTTTTTTTTTTTTTTATTTTTTACTTTTTGATTGATTTTTTGTAAAAATAGGTGTCAACAGCTGCCCCTCTTTGAATGTAGTATCGAAGATGTTGCATTCAAAGACAGAAGACACCTAATTTATTTCAATGGTAGAGGGACCCTGAGTGCACAAGCGCGTATCAGGTCGACAAAAATGACTCATAATTATGGAAGTGTGTCTTGTCGATAAGAGGAAGACTCCGGGATATAGAAACTCTCCGGGTCATAAAAAGATCACCGGGTTACAAAGCACACCGTGTCATAAGAAGAAGGACTTTGGGCTACAAAGCTCTCCGGGCTACAAAAGCTCTCCGGGCTACAAAGCTCATCGTGTCATAAGAAGAAGGACTCCGGGCTACAAAGCTCTCCGGGCTACAAAAGCTCTCCGGGCTACGAAGCTCACCGTGTCACAAGAAAGAGGACTCCGGGCTACAAAGCTCTCCGGGCTACAAAAGCTCTCCGGGCTACAAAGCTCACCGTGTCACAAGAAGAAGGACTCCGGGCTACAAAGCTCTCCGGGCTACAAAAGCTCCCCGGGCTACAAAGCTCACCGTGTCATAAGAAGAAGGAGAAGGACTGAAGTCTCACCGTGTAACCATGAGTTTCGACCAGGTTAAAATACATGGTTTGAGGAAAAGCCATGAACCTTTGGAGATGACTTGGTTTAAGGTTAACCATACCTTTAGGTTTTAGGGATGCGCCTCGCTAACTCCTTGAAACTACATGGCTTCACCGAAGAATCTGTCAAACTCAGCTTGAGCAAATGTTATTAGGGACGTCATCAAGAGACATATTGGCAATATTGTAGCATTAATTGAACAAGCTAATCAAGCTAAGTCCGACTGCTTTAGAAAAACATTCAATGTCAATCAATATCACGTGGCACAAAACTGTCATCTTGCTCAGGGATAATATCATTAATCATCAAATTCTCTAGGAGTCAAGTTCTTATCAGAATGACTAGGACTCATGTAAAAAAGACTCATTAAACATGCCAAACTAAAGCTTCTTAGTTAGAAAGGGCTTCTCACACACTCTCGATAGAATGACCGTTTGAATAACTGATTGCTGAGGGTATCTCACATAACCCATGTCAAAGGCTTCCAGAAACATTCGCAATGAGCACAATTTAATCGATCAAAAGGTTTTTGAAAGTACCGCAATATAAGCTCAGTTAGGGCTTACACAAAGGAATGATTGTTTTGAGGCACATAGGGGAACACTTGTTGCTATCTTCGTGGGGTTTACAAGTCGAGAACTTGAAAGATAAGAGAAGATAGGATTACTTCCACTTCTTCAAGCAATAGCTTCTTCGTGGCATTCTCACTTTCACTCAAACCATCCCAATCATAAGAGACTTCGGAAGAGGGTTATAATGTTGGCTCGGGAAAGGCTTGAAAGGCTTAAAATTCTCAAAGGGGTTTTTAAGAGTCGGTGATCATCATAGCATCATGACCGAGTCACTCGACCTTCGAAGGCATTTGGCTTTTGAAACGCTACACATCTCGAAAGTCCCTTGACTAATCATTTCTACATGAGAGCTTTGCTCCTTTATCTAATTTCCTTTGCCCTTTGCGATGATGATTTTTTCTTTTTTCACCGACACTTGGATTTTGATAATTTTTCTTTCACATAAGATATAACCCTTTGGCTCTTTTTCTTGACGGGCATTGGCCTTGCTTTTACCAGACACACTGCTTTTTCATGCCCCATAGTTTGTCAAACGTTTTGCTTTTTGAACTTTTGTAGCTCTTATGACTTTCGAGATGCTTTTCACATTTTCTTGTGATTGTCAATTATATTTGGTCAATTCTTATGCCTTGCCCCAGTGAAGGGAGATGATCATCGCTCGGGATTCAGAAATGAACAATCAGGCCCAAATTGGTTATAGCAATGGGTATCAGTGTTTGGGTAGAGAAGGAAATGCTCTTCTTCACGTTGGGATGAGCCAAGCTCCGATGAGAATTCCTTTGAAGCTACCATAAGAAGATTGATGTGAGTGAAAGTAATATAATCTTTCTCAACCTTTCGTTTTACAAGACGACCGTAACCCCTTATGTTGCCCCAATGTAGGGTCGTTCTCGATAGGGGTACTTTGAAGGATCATTTTTTTTTTGGCCCAAAGGGGTAACAAGAGATTAGTGCAATGCTTGGGATTGATGAAGGAAACGCCTTTATCATTTCGATCTTTGTGCTCAATGCGAATGAATCATTTGTCCTAAGAGAGGGTCTCTTTTCACTCAACTCTCAAAAGTGTTTGAAGGACGTGTTTGGAAATGAGCTTGCCTTTCTTCATCCTAAGCACTTCTTGTTTGGCATGGTTAACATTTCCATTTCACTCTTTTGCCCGAATAAAATCGTTTTTATGAGTCATTTTTTTCGAGGATCACAGACGCGAAGCGTGCATAGTGACACCAGAGAATAGGTCATGCGAATCATGTCATGCATTTTTTGTTTTTGTCTTTATTCTTTTGTTTGTTTGTTTTACCCCCCTTTTTTATCGTCTCAACTTACCGCTCAAAAGAGACATTCAACCCTGTTGTGCGAAGACTTGATGGATTCTTGAGTTGGTTCTTTCCTCTCGCCATGTCCTCATTAGACGGTAGGATGCCCGAAACACAAGTAGATATGCGTGTATGCAACATATGCATGATATCTACAAGTGCTATGCATGATGCTATGCGACTTGAATTGTGCATGAAGTGCCCCTCGGCCTTGATTTCATTCATGGAAAATACTTCTTGACTCGCATCGGCGTTTACAGGTCTAGGCAATTCACTGCCATCCATTTCAATTAAAATCATGGCACCACCAGGAAGAATCTTCTTAATGACATACGGTCCTTCGTAGTTTGGGGTGAATTTGCCACGAGGATCTGGTATGATCGGAAGCACCTTCCTCAACACCAGGTCGTTGACTTCGAAGTACCTGGGACGCACCTTTCGGTTGAAGGCTTTTGCGACTCGTCTCTGATAGCACTGACCATGACACATAGCTTGCAATCTCTTCTCATCAATCATGTTTAACTGCTCATGCCTCTGTTGCATCCACTCAGTCTCATCAAGCGTAGATTGAGAAAGGACCCTTAAAGAAGGGACTTCAACTTCTACGAGCAAACCGCCTCCATCCCGTATACGAGTGAGAAAGGAGTTGCCCCCGTGGAGGTGCGGATAGAAGTTTGGTATGCCATTAGCGCGTAAGGGAGCATATCGTGCCAATCACGATAATTTTCAGCGGTCTTTGATAAGATTTTCTTTATATTCTTGTTCGCCGCCTCCTTTGCTCCATTCATCGAGGACGGTACGGTGACGAGTTCAAATGCTTAATTCGAAACTCACTGAACAAACCATCCACGACTTTGTTATTCAAATTAGTGCCGTTGTCGGTAATGATCGCCTCTGGCACCCCGTAACGAGCGATAATGTCACGACGAATGAACTTTGCCACATTCTTGGCAGTAACATTAACATAGGAGTTGGCCTCGATCCACTTGGTAAAATAGTCTATTGCCACCAAAATAAATCGATGCCCATTTGAAGCCTTGGGATTAATGGGCCCGATCACGTCAATTCCCCACATTGAAAAGGGCCAGGGTTGAGACATTTGGTGAAGTTCATTTGGAGGGGCATTTATCCTATCTCCATAAATCTGGCACTGGTGACACCGTCGTACGTGCTGAATGCAGTCGGACTCCATGGTCGCCCAATAGTAACCAAGCCGCATGATCTTTCTCGCCAAGAAGTGTCTCTGTTCATATGGGGGCCGCACTCCCTTCATGTATCTCTTTCATCAAACGGTCGGCTTCTTTAGCATCAACACACCTTAGCAATATTGAGTCGAAGGACCTTTTATAAAGGACGTCTCCACTAGCGAAGAATCTTGATGCCGGCTTTATCAAATGTTTTTTGTCCGTCGCTTCACTTTCTTCGGTGGAATTCACCCTTCGTAGATACTTCAAGATGTCATGATACCAAGGTTGTCCGTCCGGTTCCTCTTCAACCGTCATGCAATAAGCCGGGCGCCTGACGATTTCAATCCTCAACGGTTCAATGTCCAAGCCTCCAGCTACTTGCAACATCGAAGACAAGGTGGCTAGGGCATCGGCGAACTGATTTTGAGACCTTGGTAAGTATTCGAATGATATTTCTTGGAATTCTTTCGTCAACTCTCCAAGGAACTCATGATACGGGATCAATTTAGAATCATGTGTTCGCCATTTGCCTTCAGTCTGTAAGATGATAAGGGTTGAATCACCATAAACTTGCAACTTCCGAATTTTCATATCAATGGCGGCTTGGAGGCCGAGAATGCATGCTTCGTATTCAGCGATGTTATTCGTACAAGGGAACGTCAATTTAGCAGCGACAGGGTAATGTTGTCCATCCGGGGAGATAAGAACTGCCCCAGTACCCGACCCGGCTAAGTTAACCGCACCATCAAAGTATATCGTCCATTTGTCGCTTGATACAAGTAAAATTCGCTCTTCTGCATCACTATCCCCATCAGATGCTTTGGACCTCTCGGAATTTTCTGCCAACATATCTGCTATTGCTCGACCTTTAACGGATTTGGCCCCGGGCTTTGAACGTCAAACTCGAAATTAAGATTTGCCACTTGGCCAACTTGCCAACCAACGCCGGCTTCTCTAGGAGATACCGATAGGATCATTTTCGGTCACCAACAAGATTCGGTGATGAAGTGTGTTCGCCGCAACTTGTGCAAGGCCCAAATTAAAGCCACACAAGTTCTCTCAACTTCGTATAGTTCATCTCGTAAAAGAGTGAATTTTTTGCTCAAGTAGTATATTGCGCATTCTCTCCCGTCGTTTGGTCTTTTTCCGGGCTAGCATAGCTCCTAATGACTCATCATGTATGGTTAAGTACAAAATCAAGGGAATTTTAGGGAGAGGGGGCACTAAGATCGGTGAATGAGTGAGATAATGTTTTATCTTCTCAAAGGCACCCGGCACTCGGCATTCCACTCAATCTTTGCATTCTTTTTCATGAGTTTGAAGAATGGTTTTGCCGTTTCAGACAACTGACAAATGAACCTCGCCACATAATTAAGTCGTCCCATCAGGCTGCGGACTTCTTTGACGGTATTCGGGGGTCGTAAATCGCAAATGGCTTTAACCTTCGATGGATCAATCTCTATGCCCCTACTACTAACCATGAATCCTAATAGTTTCCCAGATTTCGCTCCAAAAACGCATTTTGTGGGGTTGAGGCGCAACTTGAACTTCTGAAGACGTTTGAATAACCTTCGCAAGACTTTAACGTGATCTTCACCACATCTCGATTTCGCAATCATGTCGTCGACGTATACTTCGATTTCCTTGTGCATCATGTCATGGAATAACGTGACCATGGCTCTCTGATATGTTGCTCTAGCATTCTTTAGACCGAAAGGCATCACTTTATAGCAGAAAGTTCCCCAAGGAGTTATGAATGATGTTTTGCTCCTGTCTTCCTCCTTCATACGGATTTGATTATATCCAGAAAAACCGTCCATGAAGGAGAATAACTCAAACCCAGCCCATCTTTGTCAACCAAGACATCGATATGTGGGAGCGGAAAGTCATCTTTAGGACTTGCTCGATTCAAGTCGCGATAGTCAACACACACCCTGATTCGCCCATCTTTCTTCATTACGGGCACAATATTTGCTACCCAATCAGGATAACGAGTTACTTCGATAAAGTCTACCTTCAATAGTTTCATCACTTCTTCTTCAATCTTTTTGGACAACTCGGTTTAGTTCTCCTAAGTCTTTGCTTCTTGGGCGGCACATTGGGATCTCGTTGGTAAAGCATGTTCCACAATTTCAGGATCCAATCCCGGCATGTCGGCATATGTCCAGGCGAACACATCTTGATACTCTTTCAGAAGGTTAGTCATCCTTTCCGCTTCTGACTCTGAGAGACATGCCCCGATTTTTACTTCTTTGACATTCTCCGCATCACCCAAATTTATGATGATTGTTTGCTCTTCGCCAACGGCTTCGATTCTTCGTGTCGATTCCATTCGTGTTCGGTCCCCTTCCGATCGTCGTCGTTGATGTCATCGGAACCTGAGGGACTTTCTTCATGCACATCTGAGTCACATGCGTCCTTATCATGATTATGCATAATGTAATGCCTGAGATGCGACGATGTGAGTTAGAGTAATGTCAACAAAGACAATGCATGTCATTTTCAAAAGTTTTCAAAGTATTTTTGTAAAGATTTCAAGAACTCATCCTCATATCCTCGGATTTCCTCGTTCTTGCGGAGCAGTCAAATAAGGGAGCATGTGGAGGCCTAGGCCTCAGTGACCATCATAGGGCTAGTTTGATGTGCTTCCACATGTCCTTAATAAAACATGTGTCTATTTTGTTGAATGAGGAAAGATAAGGCCGTATTTTAACACACACCACCCTCGACCAACGGCTCAAGATCGAGGCTGATTATAGTTCACGTTACAAATGACGAAAATAGGAAATAAATAAAGAAAAACTACGAGATCCCGCACAGGGGAGAAGACATAAAACGAAAGACTAGGCTAAACGAGAGCCGCCCTACTTTGGAGGGACAGCCATGACTTCAGAGGACTCGGCTTCCTCGCACGCCAGGATGGTGCATATGACGTCCTCCTTAAATAGCTCGGTCACACCATAGATATCCTCCCTCTTCCTCGAACAACATTCTTGGGGGTCCCGAAACGTCTCCTCCAACAACGGGGAAAATGGGCTTTGATAGCGCTCGCCCTCTTCAGTATGGGCAACGCGTTCACTCTGGTCTCTATACCCGTCTCGGCCTCCTCGGGCACCTCGGCCTCCATGCCTTCCACAGCCTCCTTGGTTGTTATGGCCTCCCCGCTTCTCGACATATCCCAAGCCTCTTCTTTTGAAGTTTTTACGAGCTTCGATGGGTTTTCGCACACCTTGACCGTGTGATCCAAGGCCCTCTCCTGGATTGTACCCGCTTGCTAGCATAATCTTTCCCGCAGCTATGGCCGGCTTAGACAATTCAGGAACCTTTGTGAAAGACCCTGCAGGCACGTGGACCATGGATACCAGCTCAAAGGTTTGAAAGCTGGATTCCTCACACACTCAGGCTCCACATATGGGATGGTCGTCTCGTGGTAGATCTTGAAGTCGGATTCTCCATTGACCGTGATAAGCCTGTTATCCACCACAAATCGTACCTTTTGATGGAGGCTTGAGGCAACAGCGCCTGCCGTGTGGATCCATGGCCTCCCTAGCAGAAAATTAAAAGCGCTTGGTATATCTAACACTTGGAACACGACTTGGAAGAGTACGGGGCCAATCAACAGCTCAAGCTCAATTTCCCCTATCACTTCCTTCTTCATCCCGTCGAAGGCCCGCACAGTTGACTTGCCAGTACGGATTCTCCCAAGATCAATGCCCAGACGATGGAGGGTAGCCAACGGGCATATATTAAGCGCCGAACCATTATCGATCAACACTCTGCAAACCAGAGTGCTCTCATGCTTCACCGAGATGTGTAGTGCTTTGGTATGATTAGGACCATCGGGAGGGAGGTCCTCATCCGTAAAGGAAATTTGGTCTTTCAGCAGAACTGCCCCGACAAACTCTTCCAATTGGACTTCATCGATTGTTTCGGGTACGTGCACCTCATTGAGGACCTTCAGTAAGATGTCCCTGTGCTTCTCGGAGGATTTCAACAACTCTAGGAGGGAGATTTGGGCCGGCAACTTCCGCAGTTGATCTACCACATTGAACTCGCTAGATTTTACTATGGCCAAGAATTGCTTCGCCTCCTCCTCAGTCACGACCTTCTTTTCCATTCCTTTATCAGGTGCGTAACATCGGCCCGATCGCGTGACAGTGTCTACCTCATTTGTTTGATAATCCCAAGGTACAGATTTGGGATCGAATTTAGGAGGACTCTCCAACACTATTACTCCATCTTCCTCCCGCGGTGGCAATTCAATTGTGACCGGCGTTACGTTCCCTCCTGTGACTTCAATTGCCGACATTTCCTCGACCATAAGGTCGATCACTGTGGGTTCAGTGACTTCCATCTCGATATCACCGGCAGTCTCCTCATCCGATAGTTCAATTACCATCGGAGTTATCATAGCTATCACCCCTTCCTCGTACAAAGCCGGGGTCTTCGAAGTTCCAGGCATAATCTTTTTCGCTCGAGATATACGAGTAATGTTGCAAAAAGATGAGTGGAACGATGACGGGATTATCATGGATACGACATTCTCTTTCTCTTCTCCACGTCGAATTACCCCCATGGCTATCATCCTGCGGACGCGGTTCAGTTTCTCCTCCGGGGTCACATCCTGACGACCTCCATAGTATCCTGCCAACACTAAGGACTCATACAACTTGGAAGTATTCACAACTAGAGGCTGTTGCTGCGTCTCCTCGGAGATTGAGTTCACTCCCTCCGCATGGTCCGGTAGGGGGTTTTGTTGCACATTAGGCTGAGCTTCCTTGAACGTCAAAATGTTTTTGTCCAGTAACTGTTGGACTTTATACCTTAGCGCATTGCAACTATCTACATCATGCCCCCTTTCTCCCATGTGGTACTCGCAGGTCTTGGTTACATCAAACCCGGCGAACCTCGTGGGGTTGTCTCTAGGTACTTCCTTTGCAACCATCCTCTTTTCAAGAAGCATGGGCAACAGCTTTGACAACGGTCGTGGTAGTGGGGAAAATTCCTTTCGAAAGGGTCTCTTGCCCTTGTCATATGATCGTGACGAGCTCCCTTGAACGGCCATAGGCTTGTGTGTTGGTGCTGTGGGCGACTTAGGGTAAAATGACTCTTGCACGAGTGCTACCTCAACTGCAGCTTCCTTATCTTTTCTCGCCTGGAACTTCTTCGTGCCTCCGGTGGATATCTTCCCTTCGATGAGTGCCCACTCAACTCCTTCACCTACATCTACCAGCTGTGAAAAGGTTTGGCATCCCGAAAATACTAATCCTTGGAAGTATTCTGGGGGTAATGTCTTGAGGAATAGTTGTTTCATCTCCCTCTCATTCAAAGCGGCTTCACCCGTGAGGCCATGGTTCTCCACCTTTGCGCAAAGGCCTTAAATGACTCATTTCTCTTCTTCTCAACGCGGGTCGGTTCTTCTCTCGTAGGGGCGAGCTCGGTATTAAACCGGTATTGCTGCAAGAACTCGTTGGTCAAATCTTCCCAACTAGTGAATTCTTCAATGTCCAGCCGCAATAAACCACGTCGGGGCAATGCCTTCCAAGCTATCTTGAAACGTGTGTATGAGAAATGGCACGTTGTCAGCGTAGCGAGCCATTTTCCTCATGTAATATCTGAGGTGGGTCTTGGGACATCCCGTTCCGTCATATTTTCTTGTGAACTCAGGCTCTTGGAAGTTCTCAGGGAAGTTCGTCTTGGTGTATGGAGACAGCCTATCAGCTCCTTTCAGCTCGTAACCTTGCAAGGCACACGGTCGCTCCTCCATCTTTGCCAAGCGTTTTTCACTCTCTTCACTTAGACGGGTGTCTTTGGGTTTTCCTTTGGAGGAGGATCCAAATTGACGATAATCGGCGTGACGGAAGGAGCCTCCCGGCAGTTTCTTTCCTGTGGGGATCGCAACGTGCGTGCCTTCTGTTGACACTGGAGTGGATGTTCCCGTGACAGCTACAGCAGGAGGCTCCTTGAGCTTCTGGCTTATTTCAAGCATCATTGTGGTGAGTTGGGCCAGCTGGTCCTCCATCTTGGTCATGCGTACGTTGGTGTCCTCGTTCTCCATTCTGACTTTCGCGCGCGTGCGAATTGGGGATCTCCGCTTGGCCGTGTCGACGATCGGTAAAAGACAATCGATCGGCTAGTACCTGAATAAGGATAGATAAGTATGTGTAAGCATGGAGTAATAATTAGGCGGTCGGTCCATGACAAAGATCTAATCGCCCCAATTTGCCCGTTTCATTGAAAACAAGGTTGCTACATAACGCAGGAAAATACATGAGGGAGAGCCCCTAAACAACGAAGCTAATCATAACTCTTATCTCCCGATAACGCGACTCGAGACAAATTCTTTAACATCGTAACATATGTGAGCATTGACCCATTACATATCGCACTTGACTCGATCTAACTAACGAGGACAGCTCCCGCTTGTGACCGCTCCACTAGCTCGAGTCAACTTCGAGGCACGCTCCTCGGCTTCTTGGAGCTTCCTTTTGAGGCGCTTGATCTCGGCTCGGTGGGTGGTCTTTAATGACACGTCGGGAATTTTCGGGCGTAGGCTCTCTGGGATTTTATGCCTAAGGATGTATTCCATTGAGGCATAGTAAGTCTTCTCTTGCCCTTCCAACTCTTCTTCGGGCCATATCAGCTTCCGGGGATGGCACATATCCCACATCGACTTGACTAATGCAACGGAGTCTTCGTGATCTTGGCATCCATCAGGGAAGTCTATCCTGAGTGGGTCTTCTTGAATCATCGGTGGAAGTTGTTGAACCTCTTGGAACTGACGGGCGACTCGAGTTGGGTAATACTCAGTGACTCCGGTAATTCCCAACAAAGGGACAGGTCCAGTAAGCCCACACACGAACCGCGCTTCTCGAACTCGGAGCCATTTCGCATGCCATTGGAAATCTTCGGGTCCAGGGTTGGTCATGAAAGCTAACCACTCAGAATAGTGATAGTCGGGGGCAAACGTCTTCCTATCTTTAAACTTCAAGATAGGGTGGCTAGAGTCAGAGATGTCGTTCACGGTCATTATGCTACCAAACCCTTTAATATGAGAGAAGAACCAAATTTGCAAGAGTTCAGGAGGAGCATGCAAAGTTTTGTTTTTGTTTTCTTTGAAACGAGTAAGGGAAAGAAAAGTTTCAGCCAGAACAGCGTTAACAAAACCCTTTCCCATACATACCTCACGAACTACCCATGCCACGGAAGGGTTAATAGCGTTCCTACAATGTGGGAATAACACGAACCCGAAGAAAGCTAGCAGGAATATCCTATTCTTTTGAAAAGATGGGGCATTTTGAAAAAGCTCATTTAGGAATGAAAATGGGCAGGTCTTGCGATTAGCTTTCAAAACTTTCCTCACATCATTCTCCTTAACTCTAAGGAAATCAGATAAGGTCGATGCATGCTCAATCCCTACAGGTGGGCCAATTAACTCCGACACCAAAGGCTTTCCGATGGCAACATTGTATTCTTCCAGGGTTGGAGTGAGCTCGTGGTTACCGAACATGAATGTGCAAGTCTCGGGACACCAGACATGCGCCAAAGCTCGTACAACACCATAATGAGTTTCTATTTCTAAAAGGGGAAGTAATCGTCCTACGTAGGATCGAACCCAATCATGGCCAGTCGGGTCTAGTCTATCCCACCATGTGCGTAGCTCGGCTTTCGGGGTAGCAATGATGTGAAGCTCGGGTATCCCCATCGTATACTACTCACAGCTACGATCAACCTAATTTGCCATGAACCAGCCAAAAAAGGAAAGCGAATAAGTAAATTACGAATGAGAGAATTTGAAAATCTTACCCTACTTGTTGAGTAGCAAAGCCAATGACATAGACATACGCATGGACGGTGGTTCAATTTCTACTCTAAATGGCTCAAAATGGAGCCATGAGATCACCGGACTGAACCAGCAAGGTTGCGGTTAGGTCGGGTTACCCATAGCTCCGGCTTCATCAAAGAACCGACCCGTGTCACACGGTTGCAGACCGGGGTGGGTACCTTCAACGTGAAGAAAGAAATTTCGGGGTTAAGGTGGGTGACTCATACTACGCGGTTGTAGTCGGAGTGGTATCCACCTCAACACCATCCTAGGTGATCCTATGCGGCCCAGGTCCGGCGACAGGTTGTGTGTGCTATGGTGTAGTGCAATGTAGGAGACTCATGCATGACAATTTAAAAAACCAATCAGCACTTCAAACATGAATAAGCCATTCACTCTTATACCCCTACAAAACAAAGGTTAGAAATTACCACCCCTTATAACTCCCATAAACAATCAACATTTGACATGTTATGAATGCACATACTATCTTTGCTGCCAAACAAAAATATTTTTAAACAAGATTAATTTTGGCATAAGTCCTCTAAAGTTTAAAATCAGTCCCCAGCGGAGTCGCCAAGCTGTCGCGACCTACCCTCGGGGGAGGGAGCAGGTTTAGGGGTATTACCTAAAGGACGGGCCTAAAGCCCAATGATTAGGCGCAAGCTCTCCCAAGCCCATACCCCGCGTGACGTTGGGATATTTTTCATGGATTTTGCACAAAAGGAGTCGCCACTAGCCTATTAGGGTCGGCTAGAAACCAAGTGAGGCATGGGAGCGTGCCTTACTTCCTACGCAACCAGAGAATCTAGGTTCGGGGACTTGATTACACTAATTAACCAATTAGTGCCCTTTCGGTACCTAATCTTATTCATTTTAATAAAATGATTTTTGGCAGACAGTTTGAATTGATTTTATACCTATCCACTAATATGCGAGGTGATCATGCAGGTGCGCAAATCATTAAAGTAATAATCATAGCTAACAAGGTCCTAATTGCAGTAAAATTAAACATGTGCAATTAAACATAATTAGATATGCAAATAAAACATGCTATATAATTAATAAACGAGCAAATAAATGCCTAATTACACTAAAAATGCAATACATAACAATTTTCTAACCAAATCCTACATTTTTTGATTTGATTTTTTTTTTTTTTTTGAAATTTTTAATCTTTTTTTTTTAACAAAAATAATTTTTTTATTTTTAAATTTTAATAATTTTTTTAATTAAGAAAAAGGTCGAAATTTTTTTTGAATGCTTTCTGAGTTTTATTTTTTTGAATTTTCGGAAATTTTTTGAAATTTTTGAAATTTTTTTGAATTTTTATCATTTTTTCGAAATTTTTGATTTTTATAATTAATTTTTTGAATTTTTTTTTTTTTGAATTTTTTTAAATATATATTTAATATTTAATATTATTATACTCCAATAAAATGGGTTCGGACCGGTAAACCCAATCCGACCCGCGGACCCAACCCGAACCCGGATCCAACACTTTTTGATTTTTTGATTTTTTTTTTTAAAAAAAAACAAAAAAATTCAAATATTATTTTAAAAAAAAAAAAAAAAAAAAAGAAATCCTTTTGGTTGTCTTTTCTCACCGCACACTCTCCTCCTGCGATTCCTCCTTCCCAAGACCAACTTTTCCTTTCTTTTTAATATTTTGTTTTACTTTTTTTTTAACTTTTTCCATACTTTTCTTTTTCTTTTTTTTTTTTTTTTTTATTTTTTTTTTTCTTTTGGGTCTTCTTCTCCTTCGTGCTTGTCCCCCGCACGCCCTCAACCCTCCTGAAGATTTCCTTCTCCTTCCTCGCGACATTCCTCACCAAGATTTGTTCCTTTACCAAAACTAATTCGAACAACAACAATAACCAAAGCACGTAGCATCCTTTCTAGCACCAAACCATCCAACCGTCGCAAATCAACGCCGGCCATCTAACTCCGAGAGTTGATACATCATTTTCGGATGCAAACACCCCAAGCTCTAACGCGCATGATTACTTCACGAAAATTGCATGAAATTGCGATGAAAACATAAGAAACAAACATGGTCCAACGTATATATAAACAAGCGCAAATTAGACCGGGTTTGAACGCAAGTTTTTTTTTTGGTTCTCTTTGGGATATTCTGTCAAACATTGGGCGTGCAGCAACTAAAAATAAACATATGGGTTCACTCGAGGCTCGAATCCGAGTAAAGATCGACACAATATGCACAAGCAACACTCAAGATCCGCTAAGGGACATATATCACACTCGAATAGATGCGAACAGAGTAAATATTTTCAGCCACAACGTACTCACAGACTCAAGTCTCTTTCAAGCATTTCATCAACCGGTTAGCATACACAACAGAAAAGAAGGATCTTCGGACGGGTATAAACTCAAGCCCAAGCCTGGACGTCTATCAACATACACTAGGACATCTATGAGCTTTCATGGAGGATCGGTGAAGCCAAAGCTCGCGTGAACAAGTCTGCCGCGAGCTCCGGCCCAAGACCTCGAAGTGAAACGGGAAGCCTACCTGGTTCGGATGGCGAGCGAAGGGCGTACTTCAGGCGACGGCAAACGCTCTCTCCATGGTCCTCTATCTCTCTCTCAAGCTCCCTTCAAGTTCTCTCGCCAAAGGCCTGGACGTCTATCAACATACACTAGGACATCTATGAGCTTTCATGGAGGATCGGTGAAGCCAAAGCTCGCGTGAACAAGTCTGCCGCGAGCTCCGGCCCAAGACCTCGAAGTGAAACGGGAAGCCTACCTGGTTCGGATGGCGAGCGAAGGGCGTACTTCAGGCGACGGCAAACGCTCTTTCCATGGTCCTCTATCTCTCTCTCAAGCTCCCTTCAAGTTCTCTCGCCAAAGGCCGTCTCCCCTGGTTCTCTCTCGGCCAATCCCCCTTTTTTTATCGTCGTTGGTTCCTTTTTCTTGCCTCTGTCCGAAATGCCTTTTGCTAGCCCACGAAGCCAGCTCTCTTTCTTTTCCATCTTCAGCTCTAATTTTCCTCGGTCAGTCCAGTCTCCTTGCCTCTATGTGTGCCTGCAGTCAGTCTTCTCCTTGGGACCGAGTTCAGTCTATTTTCAGCTATAACGGCTACAAGTTTTCTTGGGCTTTGTCAACTGCAGGAGCTGCCACGCTGCAGCTAAGCGTTCATTGCTTCCATTTTTCTGAAATCGCAGTTGTTGATCCTCTGCAGATCCTTCTTCGGCTTCCTCCTGTTCTGTCTTCTGTTTTGTTTCTTTCTTTTTGCAGGTCTTCGAAGACCGACACAGAGGGAAGAAGACCCTCGCTTGTGGGCTGAAAAGGAAAAAAGGGGGGTTGGGTTGTTGTTGTTTCTTTCTTCTTTTTTTATTTTTTTTTTTTTTATTACTTTTTTTTTTTTACTTTTTGATTGATTTTTTTGTAAAAATAGGTGTCAACACTCTGTTAGCTTGACCTTTTATAAAACGAAAGCCTCAGACCTATCTCTCCGATCGAGTGATTCCATGATATTGCTCTCGACCTGGGTACCAAAAACTTAGTTACTTTTGCACGTCAAGCCATCATCGCATGAAATTGTTCAATACTGTCTCTGTACTTAAATTAATGGAAGAACAAATTTAAACATTTTCATATAGTTCAAGGACTAAATTGAGCATTTACCAAAAGTTCATGAACCACGTTAAATAATTTAAAAAATTAATTGTAATTATCTGAGTTTATGGGAATCATTCTCAACTGATCATTAATTTATTCATGCATGCATAGGTGCGAGACTCAGAAACCGAATTTACATATATTGGAACGATTTTCATACATCTATGCCGCACTGATTTGGTAGATGTTTGGTTTATACCTTTTATGATCTGACCCGATATAGGATGGACCAAAAAATGTATCACAATATTTCTTAACCAAAATAATTAGCCAGGATATAACATCAGTTTTCGGAAAAGACAGGCGAAATCTTGTAGTTTAAAAAAAAAAATCATGTAAACTTCTAACATTTAATATGCTATAGCACAAAGCTTTAAGTTACTCAAATCATTTCTTGATTTGTTGTGTCTGTCACGCCTTCCTGCGTATAAAAGCTGTTTAATTTCCTGAGTATGGTGATGTTGGGCTTCTCATAGTTCCAAAGTGCACACTTGGTTTATTGGGCCGGACCTTTCCTGCCATTCGCGGCCCATACGAATTTTTAAATCTTCGATCTTGTCCATTTCTCTTTCTTGGTTGGTGAGGTAGAGTGAGTTGAATCAAATTAATCCTGTAATGCTTGATAAATATTACTGGCCTTTTCGCTAAATTCTACTATGTTTCCATTAGTTGAACCACATCGGCAACGTAAAAGTGCTGCCAATGAACTTTCTTGCGACTGAAACATCTAGGAGATGCAAAGGATGTTATGGAAGTAATTCGAAATGTAATGTCGGAGGTGCTAGATTTCTTGTATTGACTCCTAATCTCAAAGTAAGTATAGTAGAGTATTCAATAACAAAATTAATTTCTCAGCATGCATGTTCATTTGGCATGGTCGCTTGGGTTGCACGACCTTGTTGACCTCTCGTCCGCCAAATCTAGTCCCATTGGCCCTTATCGGCTACCCTCGCACAAAGAAGATGCACAGCAACAAGAAGGGGCAAAATCGGAAAACTAAAGAATTGGTGAGGGTAGTTTTGAAAGAAAAAAATTACTTAACCCTAATTTCAGTATTCTTCAAACGTCCCGACTAGCATGAGTTTTCAATCTTTCCAATACCAGCAGTTAGACGAAAGTCCATTGGGAAGACTTGCCAAACACCTTTGCGTTTCTCCAAGCGGCTTTTGAGGTCAAAATTCATTGGAAAAGCTAAACCAAATGGACCCTTGAAAAAAAATAGCGTCCTATAAGCTAATCTAAACTTGAGTCACTTATCTATGTATAATGCTTAGCTACTATTATGTGCATCTCATCACAAATATTCAATATCTCGAGTCAACTCCTCGCTTGTGACCTGTTGAGTGGGGTGTAATCTGTAGTTTTCCTTTTGCCCAACATAATAAACAGAAGAAAAGCAAGCACTTCCACCTCTCTCGTCGGAGGTCGCGAATGCTTGACAGTCTTCTCCTGTCTCATCTTCATGCGCGGTCTTTATTTATCGTGTTGTCCTATGCACTGGTCTCGCTATAGAATGGGCACTGCATGCCCTTACGGGCATCGGCAAAGTTTGCTCAATCGATTGGATTTTCGTACCACTGCATGCAGTCTCATGAATTGGCAGCTGATGCATTCTACCTGATGGCTATCACATTTGACAAGCTGGGGCAACTAGAAGAGAAAGAGCAAGCTGCATCGTCCTTCCAGAAACACATTACAGCACTGGAAACATCGCTGACGAGGAAGATTCTCTCTTGAAATTAGTGCAAAATAACAGCAGCTGCAGAGTCGATGAGTAGAAATATACGATACGGTAGAGTTGTATGTATCCGGATGATGTACATAACGCTCTTTCTTGTTCACTTTTGTTTTCGTTTGCTAGTGTTTAAGTAGCTATCCGGCCGATTAAATAGCCTCCTGAAGTGCATAGCGACTTATATCAACTCCTTTAATTCTTGAAAGTGTGATCAGGAGGGAAATGGTTTCTTTTAGCTAAACAGAGGCTGGATTATCGTCCCTCCCCCGTTCTGAAAATCTGCAAGTCAGTACTTCTCTCTCGTTTGCATATATTTTCATGCCTAATGGATTCTGCAGTTTACGCATCTAAAGCTTTTGTACTGTAAATTTTCTAAAGCAGCTCCTGTCTGTTTCTCCTTGGCCACGGTAGGATTACAGCCTATGTTTGATGTGCGGGAGTTAAGAATCACACTCGTATTTAGTAAAAGTTAAGTGATAAAATCTCAATTTGCGTAGATTAGCCATTAGATTGGACAAGAACAGTCAAATTGAGAGGGATATATTCCCACTGTCATCTTAAGACGACACAGAGGTAAATTTGTTAACATGACATGACATACAACATGAGCAAAGACAACATCTGACGTGGCACAGCAAGACATGTTGTAGCTGATGTCAACATGAACTAATGCCCTTTCGTTGTATCATGCATTTTAGTTTGGTTCAATAAAAATTATGATGTTCTAGAACCATAGAATGCACATGAAGTGCAAAAATAAAATTGTCCTTGTCTGATCAGCAAATTCTTGCTTGGACGGGCTTCCTCAAAACAGGTGCAATTACAGCATTGAATTTTGTGAAATTCACGTAGTATCTAAATGATATCACAGATTAAATATTTTACAATTCCAATAAATTCACTAATAAAAATACTTGATACGATAGATATCTTTTTCATAACTAATCAAAAATATTTCCGCTTCTCCTCAAATTTGAACGACCCAAAGAAAATTTGAACGACCAAAGAAAAAAGCAAATAAATAATGGGCATTTGGGATTGTGATTATCTTTTCCATAGTTTTTCTCTCATCTTTGAAACCCTAACACCTCTCCCACCCAAAAAGAGAAACCCTAACCCCTCAATCACTCTGCCATGGCACTTCCTCCCCTGCCGGTCGTCATGGCACTTCCTCCGGTCGAACGTGCGCTTCCTCTCGTGCGCCGGCTCCAGATCGCCATCGCAGAGCTCGATGAAGCTGTAAAGTTGCGAGTTAAGTGTGAGCTCACGGAGACGACTTGGGGCAGCAAGTGAGTATTGGGTTCGATTAACTCGAAAATCATAATTTTCAATTTCTTCTCTGATCCTTCTCTCCTTCAGAAAAAACTCGATTTCTGATGCGTATAAAAGATGCGATGCCGCGTGTGACAAGCTGAGAGAACTGGTGGCTGAGCTCTGGAGGCAAGAGCAATTAAGTTTGTACACGCTGGAGCAAGCGAAGGCTTTCCTTTGGATTCTGGAGAGAGTTGGCGAGCGCGGAGCCCTCCGCAAGGTGCAGATAGATAGCCATGACTCGGCAGTACGGGCGGAAATCTGCTCGCTTCTCAGGCAGAATGGGTTTACGTAAGTTTTCGTTGGATTCTCGTTTTTGGTTGTGGTTTTCAGAATTTTGATTTGTGTCTAAACTAGTTCGATTGGTCACACAGCGGAATTGCTGCTGCGGCGCCGGCGTTCGCCCCATAGCCTTAGGATGCTGCGGAAGTTCGATTGCTTCTGTTATTAGGGAATTAGAGGTAAAGGAACTGCTAGATTGTTATGATTGGCGAAAGTTAACTGGTCTTTGATGATGATGTTGAAAGATGTCGACTGAATCATCCATAATAGGGATATCGAATATCAGCTTGTTTTGTTTTGAATTTGTCTTGATCTATAGTTGGATTGTGTTTATCTATTTTATATTCATGGAAATACCTGAAATGTTTTTTTTTACCAAAAAAAAAAAAAAAAAATTGAAGCAATCATTACTGCAAATGCCTAATGGTGTCGATTCTTCTCGCATTTAAAGAAAGGACATGACCTCGATGTTAACTCTTCTTTTCGGAATTGCGATGCATGGATTCACCTTTGCAGGCTCTACCTAGTTTGCTTGCTCCCATAGGATTCCAGCAGATCAGATTAAATTAGGTTGCCCATCCGACACGATTTATATGTTCCCATTGGTGTTGTCTCATCAACTTAGTGTGGCTTAAATTCGATTGGTAGCTCAAATACTCTATCGAACTGCCGGCGGTATCTACCGAATGATGCCGTTTGCCTCAAAGAAGTTTCGTCTTCTTGTCCTGTCAAACCTTAAATTGAGTGGCAACAACGACAACCAAATAGTCTATGTATGACCAAATGAATGGAGAGTTGTTGTTGGCCAAAAAATATATTTGTTGGCCAGCAACAAAAGCCTCAATAGAGAAGCTCTTGATGATCCGGCAAGGCTCTTTAAAATTGATCTTTAGCGTTGGTGGGTTGACGGCGATCTCCGACACTGGCGGCCATAGCATGAGCTCCTTGGTCTTCACTCCTTGAGCTTCTTGATCATGCCCTTCTCAATGTAGCCCTTGGACCGTGGTGTCGTAGCTCACCAGCTCGCTTATCGTCCAGAACTCGTGCTCAAGCTTCTTTTGCCGTGCAATCCACAGGAAGCCAGTGCTCTAAGTGACAATTTAATAGAAATTAATAGAGGTTGAATTTGTCAAAAGTATACAAATCTATGGTTTTTTGGTGATAAAAAAATTAGTTGGGATAAATTTGTCACATGCTCACTAGTTTGAGATTTTCTGTGGTATTAACCTTCTTTTTTTCTTTTTGGAATTTGAATTACTAATTCTAATGTCCTTATAATTGAAATCAAGGATCTTTGGACGGTGCAATGCAACAATAACAAAATATTTACATATAAAGGCAAAAGTCATTAGATGTTTCCCTTATTAATGCTAAACTCGAGCTAGACCTTCAAACTGGGAGGCTAATTAATTTATGAATCAAGTTCTTTCAACCAGAAAATTCCTCAATTGATAAATTTTAGGTAGATATTCTAAACCAACCGTCGCAAGAGGAATTCGTACCATGTGAAAGCACCGCTCCCTTCATGTATCAAATAATTCTGACAGCATTTTCTTAGGTGTTGTAGTTAAATGCATTAAACAAAGACGACAAAGTTGTAAATTGAAATTCTGATGAGTTCTACAAGCGTATCAAATCTAGGATATGTAATTTGGATTGTTGTTCATCTCTAACACGTAAATGAGTTTGAAGTACATTGCACAAACCATGTAATTTTCGTAGTAATCAGGACTTTGATTACAACATCAATCATTTGGTTTGGGCTTGATCGTAAAATTCGAAGAGCAGGGTAATTTGATTGAATGATGGTTTGAGATGGATTATGATGATTTGGCTTTTACATCTCATCAGTCTCTCTGGCATGAATCTTCCACTTCCATATTTCAGAAATTGTTGAAGTGAGTCCGATTGTATTTTTGGAACCTTGTCGTTCTAAGTTCGGCAAAGTTGGGAAACATGCTTAAAAAAATGTCTTGTAGATTTCTCTGCACTTTCTACAATTACAATGTTTTCCCTATTTCCTTATTTATTCTTTGTCCAGCAGAGGACGTCGATGTGATTTTCAGGAACGCAATTGCACTAGTCCTTGTAATTTGACCAAAAGTAGCATTTTTTTTCCATGAAATCGTTTTTGTGATAATTACTGTTTCTGCCATGGAATGGAAAGTCTTGATGCAATTCAGGAAGGTGTTGTACTGTTGGCTTGTGGAAAGGAGACAGCAAGGGAGATAGTTGTTCCTTATAAATTCCTAGCCTTACGTCGTGAATTTCTGCTTCATGTGCAGACTGTAAAGACATTTTTTTTCCACGTGAACTTATTATTGCTATATCTAGGAGGCATCATAATCCCACCAATGACTAGTATAAACTCTGGAATATTGGCTTGGTTTAATTGATTGCTCTTGACGTCTGTGGTCGTCCAGCTTCATTGGCTTCATCAGCTAGTCCTGAAGTCATTCCTTTCAGCATGTTGATTTGAATATTGATGCGCTTATGCTGGTGCAACATCCGTTTATTTGTAGCATCTGGCGCCTCTGGGAGCACAGATGATGCTCAAAGCCAGGTCTCTGTCGGGATGGGCTCACTCACTGGATCGACAGTAATGCTTCCGACTGTTCTATGGGGCACTTGCATTATTGTTGGAATATGTGAATCGAGAACTCAACCACCGCGGATCAAAAGGATAAAAAATTATTCAGCTGAGCTGGTACCTTCTGAACTCTACTTTAATGTGTCATGATTATACTTATGGTTTTGGATGCCCACTGAACAAAGATATGAAGGTCAAAGCTCTGCATCAGTTCCTATCTGCACAATGCTGCTCCATGGCATGCTTATCGAACCACAGAGAAAGTAGGCTCCTCAAAAGATCATCTTTGATTGTTTCAAGTGAAGCAATCGCCTGATTTTTATGTTAGCATGTCACGTAGCAACAATCTTTCCCCCATCCAAATATCTTAATAGCTTTATACTTTTGTTCTAGGTATTGCAACAGAACAAAAGAGTTGTATGTATCATGAACTGTGCGGTGTATATTCATTGTGTTGTCCTATGCACTGGCGAATCACATTTGACAAACTGTGGCAACTAGAGGAGAGAGAGCAAGCTGCATCATTCCAGAAACACATTACTATGGCACTTGAAAACATTGCTGACGAGGAAGATCCTCTCTCAAAATGAGTGCAAAGAAACAGTAGCTGCACAGTCGATGAGTAGAACTATACGATACGGTAGATATGCATGCATCCGTATGATGTACATAGTGCACTTTCTTGTTCACTTTTGTATTCGTTTGCTAGTGTTTGAGTAGCTGTCTGGCTGATCAAATAGCCTCCTGAAGTGCATGACGACTTATATCAATTCGTTTAATTCTTGAAAGTGTGATCAGAAGGGAAATGGTTTCTTTTAGCTAAAGAGAGGCTGGATTATTGTCCCTCCCCCCTTCTGAAAATCTAAAAGTCAGTATTTCTCTCTCGTTTGCATATATTTTCATGCTTAATGGATTCTGCAGCTCGCCCATCTAAAGCTTTCGTACCGTAAATTTTCCAACGCAGCTTCTGTTTGTTTCTCCTTGGCCACGGTAGGATTATAACCTATGTTTGATGTGGGGGAGTTAAGAATCACACTCCGTACTTAGTAAAAGTTAAGAGATAAAATCTCAATTTGTGCAGCCTAGCCATTAGATTTGACAAGAACTGTTGCGAAAAGGCGAGCGATCGAATACTAAATCTTCTTGGATGTAATTCACAAACAAGAATGACAAAGAAAATCCCTCCCAAGCACTTGACGAACAAGAACGACAAAGAAAATTCCTCCCAAATTCCTCCCAAGCACTCGACGATAAGACGGCGCTTCAAGAACACATTTTCATGATCAACCTTTTTACATCCATAGCCACAAGTCTATCTATCTATATATATAAGTAAGGCATTTATTCTTTTGCCAACTTCTCATAGGATTCTATTTCATATCTTAAACGATTTTATCCAAAACATATCTATGTATATTTTAAACAAAATCCAAATCCAAGTAAAAGTTGGACTTTCCTATTTAAGCGGCCAGACTCTCAAACGCAAATTCAAATTTGGAAAGTTGATCTTTGGATCTTCTTTACTCGATTTTGAACGTCTGCAATATATCCAATTTGGAATATTCGTAATTTTGTATTGGGCTCAAACTTAAGACATATTTTAACAAAAACAGTCAAATTTGGAGATATATATGCATAATTATATATATATTGCCGTCATCGCCTTAAGGCGACATAGAAGTAAATGAATACAGAAGTAAACTCGTTGGAATGACATGACATAAAATATGTGTAACGACAATATCCGAGTGTGGCGGCAAGACATGTTTTGCTCATGTCAACCTAAACTAGTGCCTTTGTTGTAATACGCACTTTGGTTTAATAAACATTATGATGTTCTAAAACCATAGAATATACATGAAGTAGAAAAATAAAATTGTCCTCTTCTAATCAGAAAATGCCAGTTTACCATGGTGCAATTGAATTTTGTGAAATTCACATGGTATATAAATGATGTAACGGATTAAGAATATTTCCAATTCCAATAGATTCGCCAATATTACTACTTGTTACGTAGAGATCCCCTCCGTTTGTTACGAAAAATCCATCTGCTTGGCCGGGGGTTAGTCTGCTCGTTTTGTTCTAATCGAGAGTGCACCTTCTAAATTAAATGCGCAAATTGTATCAACTCCTTTTCTGTTGATCAACAAAGATTAATAAGTCAAAATACTAGTTTTGGATCCTTGAAGTTTCGAATTAGCCTCCGTGAGTAACGATCGATGATTTTGTTTATAACTAAGATAAAGATAAAATTCAACAAACTCAAAAAGGGTACAGCAATCCGAGCATCTTAGGGATCGTCATTATATTTCCATCGTTTTTCTCTCATCCTTGGAAACCTAACCCCTATTTGATAAAAAAAAATATATAAAAAGAACCCTAACCCTCTCCGACCCCAAGAAAAAAAAATCACTAATCCCTTGATCATTCTGCCATGGCACTTCCTCTCCCGCCGGACGCCATGGCCCTTCCTCTCCCGCCGGACGCCATGGCACTTCCTCCAGTCGAGCGTGCACTTCCTCTCGTGCAGCGGCTCAACATCGCCGTCGCAGAGTACTATGAAGCTATAAAGGCGCGTGTGAAGTGTGACTTCATGGTGATGCCCTGGGAGAAGAGGTGAGTACTGCGCTCGATTGACTTGAAAATCATGTTTTCAATTTCATCTCTGATTTTTCTCTCCTTCAGAAAACACATAGTTTTTGCTGCGGATCAAAGACGCCACACCGCATGGGGCGAGCTGAATGAGCTGATGGCGGAGCTCCGGAGTCAAGAACATATAACTTTGCTCGAGCGGGAGGATGCGGAGTCTTTCCTTTGGATTGTGGAGAGACTTGGCGACCGCGGAAGCCTCCGTGAGGTGCAGATAGGTGGCAATGACTTGGCAGTACGTTTGCAAATCTGGTCCCTTCTCATGGAGCATGGGTTCGCGTAAGTTTTCGTTGGATCTTCTTGTTTACTTGTGGTTTTTTAGAATTTTGGTTTGTGTTTAAACTAGTTCGGTTGGTTGCACAGTGGAATTGTTGCTGAGGTGCCCTCGTTCTTCCAACTGCATGCAGAGCCAAAGCCGGAAGTTTGATGGCGTCTGTTATTAGCGAATTAGAGGTAAAGGAACTGCTGAATTGTTAGGACTGGTGAAAGATTTTGAACACGGTCTATAATCAGATTATTGGTCGATGGATGTCGACTGAAGCATCCATGTTAGGGATATCGAATATCGAAGCTTGTTTTGTTTTATATTCGTCTGGGATTTGACCTGGTCTGCAGACTGTCGTTGTTGTTGCACGAACTTACCGTGGCTTAAATCCAATCGGTAACTCAAATACTCTATAGTATGTGCTGGGATGATGCTATTTGCCTCGGAAAGTTTCGTTTTCTTGTCCTTTCAAACATTAAATTGCGTGGCACCGACTGCAACCAAATAATCTATCGCTGCGGTAATTTACGAACTTAGGTGAAGATCACTGCATGTTTTCCTTATTAATGCTAGTCTCGAGAGAAAACCTTTAAATTGAGAGGCTAGTTAATTTACAAACCAAGTTCCTTCGATTAGGAAATTCCTCCAATGATAAATTTAAGGTAGATATTCTAGACCAACCATTCTAAGGCAAGTTCGCGTGAATCACAAGACAAATGTATTTCTTGCTGGAGAAGCACAAAAGAAGTTGAATCACCATAACTATCGATGTCCATTGAGCACCAAATTGGTCTCACATAATCCCAAAATCCTATTCCAAAAGAATCAAATCTCAACCTTCTTCCCCATCAACCCCTTCTTCACCTCTATCACCTTCCCTCTCTTCTCCAAATAAATCAAGTCCAGATTTTATTGATTCTAGTCGTGACCTGACCATGTCCATCAAACCATCGTCCCGTTCAACCTGTGATCTCAATCATATCTCGAGCTTTAAGCACAGCGCCGAGGCTGCTCCGTTGCGGACTGTGTGACAGCAACGTTTGTGGGGCGCATCCACGAGGTTCACCAGGATACGCTTTTGAGGCACCAAGGGTTGAGCTGGACAGTGCTCGGCTGAGTGGGAAGTACATAAGCTAGTGCCCTCAATAAGGACAGCGGCTCACAGCCGCGGGGGAAATTCATACTATGTGAAAGTGCCGCTCTCTTCATATATCAGATAATTCCAATAGCATTTTCTTAGGCGTGCAATGTGGAGTTAAATGCATAAAATAAAGATTGCACTGATTGCAAATCGAAATTCCGATCATCAAGATTGAGTTCTACAAGCATATCAACTCTAGGATGTGTAATTTGGATAGTTGTTCATCTCCAACACATGAATGAGGTTGAAGTACGCTGCACAAACCAAGTAATTTTCGTAGTAATCAGAACTTCCATTACAACATCAATCATTTGGTTTGAGTTTGCTTGTAAAATTCACAGTGCAGCTTAATTTGATTGAATGATAGTTTGAGATGGATTATGATGATTCGGCTGTTACAACCTCACAATAGTCGAGGACCGTAGCATCATCCTTTCGGCATAAATATGTAAGACTAACTAAGATTATAGGAGATTTAATCTGGGCTCTTATGTTAATTAAAATCATCCCATCACTCTCTCTAGCATGAATCTTCCACTTCCATATTTCAGAAATTGTTGAAGTGAGTCGGATTGTATCTTTGGAACCTCGTCGTTCTAAGTTTGGCAAAGTTGGAAACATGCTCAAAAGATGTCTTGTAGATTTTTCTGCACTTTCTACAATTGCAATATTTGAATGCGCCATATTGAGAGCTCAACCACCACTGATCGAAAGGATAGGAAGAAATTCAGCTTAGCTGGTACCTTCTGAACTCTATTTGAATGTGCCATGGTCATACATATGGTTTTGGATGCCACTGAATAAAAGATATGACGGTTAAAGCTCTGCATCAGTTCCTATCTTGCCCAATTCTGCTCCATCGCATGCTTACCGAACCAAGTGATACTTCCCAGATGAATATGCAAATAAAGTAGGCTCCTCAAAAGATCATCTTTGAATGTTTCAAGTGAAGCAATTGCACGATTTTTATATTAGCATGTCACATCTGAAGCAACAATCTTTCCCCCATCCGAATATCTTAATAGCTTTACTCTTTAGTTCTAGGTATTGCAACAGAACTTTTGACTGCAACATTTTGAAAATGACCCTTGCTATAGGGTGTCTATATAGATGCACCTCACATTATATCTCAAATAACGGTGACTGCCACAGGATCTAGGGTGAGCACCGACATCTGGACAAGCTATGCAGCAAGAATCATGATGATCTCTATAATTCCATTCGTAATAGTCCAACTACCAGAAAATTTTTGGTGTGAGGCAATTCTAGTTTCTTTCATTGTTTCCATATGTTTGTTGCTGTCTTACAGCCTCTACCAGGCAATCCCACTTTCATTTAGCAAAACATCAATGCTCGCAAGTCTACTAGCTGTCACAGTTGAAGCCACATTGACAAATATGATCTGAGCGGACGTGTTCTGAATTTTGGCCCTTTGGACAACAAAAAATAATGGAGGTTTTCCAGCCAAGAATATAGGACGATACTAAGAACACACGCATGTGATATGCCCATCTCAGACACGACCCAAACTAACAGGAACTAGGTTTCAAGAACCCGGTTTTTTGTTAAAGAGGCTGAAAATTGGAGTCGCCATAGAAGTTTCCTATATATTATCAAAGCGTACAAAGCAGAGAATTTCTGAGAAGTTCATTACTCCATTGGACCACCAAATGTAGCTGCATCTGAGAGTTTTTCCTTCGCAGAGGCAGCAGCTGCAGTTCTTGCTTCTAACTGGGCATTCAACATTTTATATGTTTCCACAGCTTTATCAAGAAAGCCAGCGTCTCCAAGACTTTTTCATCATATGGATGTTTCTCCTGCATAAACAGTAGCGTTCAATCAAGAGGTTTGCACTGCTGTGCATTTGTTGTATTCATAGCAGTTCTTGTTCTTTTCTTTTCTTGAGCTGCACCACTTTTGTGAGCTAATGCTGCATTGAGAAAGCAGTATTTACAGATTCAGACATCGAGTCCCATTTCTCAGTGCCAGCTTTTGCGACCTGCATGTCATTACAAGCATTACAAGCACAATTACTTATGGTCTGAGAATTGAGACTGAGATCATCAGTAAGCCGTAAGACTGAAGAGCAAAACACCGCCTAGTTGTGAGCGTGAAAGCAAAATAAACGAGAGCAAGACGATGCACTGTAGCAATTTGGTTCTCTTTCCACACCACATGACTGAAAATGAGAAGATCGAATGCACATCAATTCTCACCGATTGATTTGCAATCCAATTTTTTGCAACCAAGTAAAATGATCGAGGTGGGCATCTTCTTGTTAAAGAGAAATTAAATCAGAAGTTTGAGTGCATGGCTAAAGATCTGAAACTAATGTCAACTCAAAATTGCAACGTCACAGAAACCAGAAAGAAAGGAAAGAGATGCAAATGATTTGATAAGATCGACTTTCAGTGATAGAGAGCAAAAAAATCTGAGTTCCGAGACCTAAGCAGATTCGAACTCTTTCATATAACTCTTCCTGAAATCCTCCCTATCATTCATAAAACCATACATAACAAACAGCGACTAACAGTTAAAAAAAAAATCTATTAGATCAATGCAAGCACACTAACGTAAAAATGTCAAAAGCCATGGAATGCCTTGGCTTCGCAGGATTGCTCGTGCCTCCTTCCGTCTTCGAAGAATCCCTTCCATCCTTAAGCATCCTTGACAATGAACAAGTAGAGATTGAGACATCTTGTATTTCGATGCATTTAAAGCGGGTAAAAGAAGCTCGACCAGAACGTATTCACTCTCGCAAATTCAGAACAACAACAACAACAACACAGCATATAATCGCATAACAACGGCCATGTTTCGATCTGTGATGATAAGAACTTTCATGTTTTGGCGAAACATATCGACGTTGTTCTGGAACATATCTATTCAGGAAGAAAGCCAAAAAAAGAAAACAAAAACTCCAGCGCATGCAGGACTCGAACGCATCGGTGAACAATGAAGTCGATTCGCAACAAGTCAGAGATCGTGAACAAGACAATGTAGAAAGAGCGCGGTCGTAACACGCATAACAAGGCGAGACGGTGCATCAGAGTTCGATCTTCACTGAGACTCGCAGATACAGAAGCTACTCGGCATATCTAAAAGCACCAGAAACGCTTCAAAAGTCAAGAACATCTACAACATCTACGTACTGCGACAACTCGGCTGATCGTGGGTACTAGAGGATTCACCATGCTGCCGTGAAACGCTCGAAAAAACGAAACGAAACGAAACGAAACGAAGAACTTGAGAGAGAAATCGCACCTTCTGTTTCTACGACTTCGAGAGATTGCGTTGAGAATAACTTGAGAGGGAGAGAGGAGAGAGCTAACTCGCGAGAGAGGTCGGGTGCGTCTTGAATTTATACGGTCTTTCTTCTCGAATTTAAATAATAATAGAAAATTTGATTGAGCGCGCTGCACCTAAGTAAGAAGGGGTGATCGGTTCTCGCTTCAGTCTAGTCCCACCTAAAAATCGGGAATCGAATTAGAATGACCAGTTCCTAATTTTTGGAAATGGGGACTAGACCACATGGTTCTAGAACCGAGAACCGGCCGATCCGGTCCGGTCGGACCGATCACTTACAAAAAAATAAAAAAATTAAAAATATATTTTTTAAAAAAGGATTTGGTCTTGTCCATCGGTCTGGTTCCCCTCCAAAACTGATAATCGGACCGACAACCACTAGTTCCATTTTTGTGGAACCAAAAATGGACCGATCCCTCCAGAAACTAGACCACACCTACCGGTTTGGTCCAGTTCGGACGGTTCCCAATTTGAACAGTCTTAACATGCTTACCCCTACCTTGGCGAAGCCTCACCCCTTTGAATTTTTGATAACGAATTTTCCAATTTGGATAATTATCCTATGCTGATTCAATTTGAATATTCTATTATTTAATTTGAATGATATTGTTATCTATTCAAGTGAGAAGCATATCTGTAATTAAGAAATTTTTCTAATTAGCAACGTGCATATAATGAATAACTCAATCTCTGGGATTATGAATTGTGCGGAAAATCAATAATTCGATCTTTGAGACCTCTAAGAATAGAGGTTATCAATTTTCTTTGCCTTCTAACAAGTTCAGTGGATTTTTGTTGCAACTTTGGGCTTCTCTCCTTTGACTGAGTGCATGCTTTTTTCTTTGTTTTTCTCATCTAAAAAGTACAAAAATATTGCATTTTATATTAGGATGGATTTTGAGATAACAATGCGTGTTCTATAATGTTACGTGTTTTAGATAGGTTTCCAAATTAAATTTGGATTTGACTTAGATAATTCTTAATTGAAATTGGATAATCTTCCACTGGGGCAATTAATTTTCATTATTTATTAATTTCGACTTTTAATAAATAAATCCACAAATGTCATGTACATGGCACATACGATTTTTTTTTTTGGGGTCAATTATGGCACATATGATTAGATGCATAAATTCCCATCATATTACCATATCATGTCATCAATATCATGTCATTTCCCACATCGTCGTCATTTATGTCTTATCATTGCTTTCATATTATTTAGTGACGGCATGCTTAGATACTTTAGAATTGTGTAAAGTTTAGGAATTAGATTAAATATTTAAAAAGTATTTAAAAATTATATTGAATAAATTAAAAATTTAAGAGTGGTATTGCATATTAACTTAAAATTCAAAGATCATTTCTATAATTATTCTTCGAGTTCGAGTGGAGTACTAAAATGTCAAAAGTAAAAAGATTGAAAAAAAAGAAGTCAAAAACAATGAAAAGAGCTCTTTTAAACCCTTCTCCCCTCCAAATTCCCTGCTGGCATCGTCACTCCCAGCTCCGCCTTGAAGCCGATTCATCCATCGAAGAAGAAGAAGGAGAAGGAGGAGAAGGAGAAGGAGAAGGAGAAGAGATGGAAGAGGGAGCGAACGGCACGGCGACGCCGCTGGCGTCGATGTTCCCGGCCGACGAGGCTCAGAAGGCGGCGGGGCGCGTGCAGGACGCGATCGCCGAGAAGCGCCGGGAGCTCGACCGCGTCAGGGGCTTCGCCGCCGACAACGCCGCCCTCGTCAACCTCGTCCAGAAGCTCCCCGAGGAGCTTCACCACGACGTCATGGCACGTTCGCTCCTTTGATAATCGCCTCCGCCTCGTTCTTTGTTTATCTTCGTCACCCAAATTATGTACTCGTCGTGATTTTTTTTTTGCCGGAATTTGGTCGATTGAGGGTTTCTTAGCCCTAATCTTTCCGTTTTTCTTTTTTTATGCTTTTTACATTCAATTTCGAGGGGTGCCAGGAGCTTGTATTCCGTTTGCATTTGTTGACTGCGTAGCGTAGTGTGTACTTTTGTGCTCGGTTGTGCGAATGCTTTGGGGGAAAGAACGTCCATGTTGATGTGCGTAGAAGTATCTGCCTTCGGATGAGAGTATATAGAAGCAATGTTCGATAATACGGATTCCTATTTCTCAATGATATCCGACGATCAAGACAATGCCCGTGAAACTCTTTTCTAGAAGTGAATTATTATTCTTTCCAAGCAAATAGCATTTCCTATTGATTTGTCTCTGGGACTGGACCTATTCTGATTCTGAATTATCCGTCGCTGTTCCCATTTATTGCTTGGACTGCGCTATTAATCTGTGTGCTTTTCATGTAGGTTCCTTTCGGGAAAGCTGCATTTTTCCCTGGCCGTTTGATCCACACCAATGAATTCACGGTACTCTCTCTCTCTCTTTCTCTCTCTCAAAGTAGCCTTATTTTGTGGTGTGGAGAGAACTTTAGGCATGAGAAAAAGCACCTTTCTCGTTGGAGAAAATGAAAATGCGGGCTCTATCTGAGCCTTGTATGGAAAATGTGTTGCTGTTTGCGGTGGAGTAATTAGTATTTGACCCTTGTAAAGGCTACAAATTCAGCATGCTACCCAGCATGCAACATTCTTTTTGATACTAGCGCGTCTTGGATTTATTTAGGATATCTTTTTTTGGAAAACTAGCAGAATTAGTTGTTGCAGATGAAACACTTATGGAAATCTGATATTATTCTAACCATTTCAGGTTCTGTTGGGAGAAGGTTACTATGCCGAGAGGACATCCAAACAAACAGTGGAAATTTTGAAAAGAAGAGGGAAAGCTTTAGAAACCCATGTGGATTCTCTTAAGTCAATCATTGAGGATCTGAAAACTGAGGCCTCCTTTTTTGACAAGACAGCTTCTGAAGCAGCTGTAAGTTTCATCGCATCGTGTTTTGTTGTCTCAGGATTTGTTATGCAAGGCAATGAGGCTTTATACTTGGAGAACAGAAGTCTCTGTGGTATCTGATATTGGTAGTGATATTAATTTGGGGTCATTGAATGATTAGTTCTCTTAGATTTTCTGATGTTAGAAAGCTTTCATGTTTGTTGTCTTGTATTGGTAATTCACGGATCTTTTTTAGGTTCTTTCAGGATGATAGCTTGTCTGTGCTCCTTTGACCATTGTTAGACCTGTAACTAGTAGACAATGATTTTATCTAAATTTCTGATGATCATGTGTGTGATTCCTGAATTTGACCAAGATAAATGAATCTCACGTGAGAAAACAAAGAGCTTGTGGACAGCTGAATGAGGTAGATAGTAGACAATGATTCCTACAGCAGCCTATACTGTGTCTTAACCTCTTGAAGTGTCGTGCTGTAGATTGATCTGGCAAAACAACTCCACTGGAACATTGATCTTATGAGCAAACTTTGAGCCTATTATTGACTAGATAAGGCATACCTGCTGTGCATCCTCTTTATCCTCTGTTTGGGAGAGCTAGGAAAAGAATTTAGGAGAAGAAACTGCTACAAATTTAAAAGTTCTCTCCATTTTACTTCTCACCAAAGTTTGAAATCATCCCCAACTTTCCACACCCATTTTTGTTGCCCCCAATGCTACTTATTCTCCCAAACAAAGCCTTAATGCTGAAAGACACAACTCTCTTTACAGCTTCAGTGAATTTTTCGGGCATATTTTCATCTTGACATATTTTTCTAAGCATCCACATTCCACTTATACACCAGGAGGGTCTCGTGGAGATAACGGAAGAGCTTTCTGGGGAAGAATCTGATGAGGGATCATCTGAATTGGGTATCTCATGTCCTTATCTATAATGTGTTGCATTTGCTAGTTGTCTTAACCTAAGCTTTTCTCTGCTGTGAGTCTGTGTGTATTAGTATTCTCATTTGTTAACAGAGGCTTGATGCCCCCATTCCCTCTCACATTTTAATTCAGTTCAAAAAGAAGATGCTCCTAGTATCTCTGTGGAAGACAAGGGGAAAATTCTAAATGAAGATGAAGAATATGATCGCCTTATGTCCAAATTGGATGAACTTGAGAAGGAAGAACTTGCTGCTGAGGCAGCAGACAATATTGAAGAAGAGACAAATGAAGTTGATCCTGATGTAGTCTCAGATCAAAGTTCTTTCGATCAAAATCTCAAAGATTTGGAGGTACAAATTCAGTATCATCTGCTTTTGACTGGAGATGTGAAGCAAATCACTAGAAAAAACCAACATGATACCATATCAACCATTTGAAATTGATTTTTTTGTAGGGGTCTCATTCATGTATGCCTCCAAGCCACTCTGAAGGACAAGCAAGTAATGAAGAATTCTTGAGACAAAAGCGACAACAACCAGCTTTACTGGAGAAATTAAATGTAACATGACCTCTTCATGGACCATTCTTTCCTCTTCTTTCTTGTGGTGGTTTGATTATTGGTGGCTTGAATAATTTTATCAGTGCATATATCATGACTTTTGGACTTCCATGTGCAGCCCAGTGATTTCACAATCACATCTTCTCAAAAAGGTTTGTTCTCTGTACTACATCTTGCGCGTTCAATTGGGTTGAGTGAGAAGATACCTAATCTGTCCTTCAGAATGAGAAGACAAATTTTAGGATAAAGATTTCAAAGTGGCATCAAACTCATAATGTGACAAACTTTCCTGATGAAAGTAAAGCCAGTCTTTCATCAAGTATTTGTTCTCATGTGCACAGCATCTGTCCTCCACTAGAGCATTCTCATCCTAAGATTGAGTTCCAATTTGTCTATTCACAGTCTTCTAGATGCTTATGCTTTCATTGTATGTTTTAAACATCTTCAATGTAAATATTTGCAGCAAACATGCCAGGTCAGCTCGTATGCTAAAAAAGAGATCTTTTTGTACAGCTGCTCCATGAAATTAACAATTTCATAGAGATACAAGCTAGTTGTCAGCCACTCTTACATAAATTCATGATAATCTCTCCTATCATTTCATGACTTGGAACATTGATGACTTTGGTAGACAATGTTTGCCGAAAGCTTATCCTCTTAGAGAAATTTTGGTTATATTATTAAGTGGCATACATCCTGTAGTAGATCTAACTGGATGTTTATGCAGACAAAACTTCTCATGGGAATGACCTGTTGTGGAATCTAAAAGGCCCCAATATTGCAGACAAGAGTCCGAAGCTTCCTGCATTGGAGGAGAATGATCATGCAGGATCATCAAATAAAGAGGTACTGACATATTGTGTTTATTTTGCAAATTTATTGGGTGTGGCATAGGGGGCAATTCAAAGAAAACTATGAAGTATTTTTGTGGATCTATATTCGTGTTTTCTTTGGGTTTTACATTACGTCTCCTCAAAGCAAATTAGAATCTGCCACTTGTATGTTTTATGAGTGTATAATCTACTGATTGGACTGGTAAGCCCATTTTAGTTACAAATTTTGGGTGGCTGTGACACTATATTAAGCCTGTCAATTTTAGCACGTTGCTGCTTTGGTTTCTAACATGTAATGATTGAATTTTCCCTTACTGAGTCTCTTGATGAATTGTGGAGAATTTATTTGTGGGTCACCGATATCTGAAACCTGAACATGCTAGAGTAGAGAATTTACTTCTTTCGTGTCTATTGTCGTGGAGTCTAATTGCTATTTTATAAATGTGGAACTTGAGATGGTTGAAAAATGTCATTCATGCACAAGTCTGCGTTGTATAGCTAAAAGGACAATACCCCTGCTCTCTGGTGGAAACACTATTGACATCACTTTGGCTTCCTGGAAGAATAAATGAGATTATTTAAGCTTGCGCACCTTGCAGGTGTAAATGTACTAAGGAAGTTCATTTTCTTGTCAAGCACTGGGAGCTGACTTTCTCCTGCATGTTTTTTCCCTTTGATTTTTTCAGGTCCCTATTCAACCTCCTAAACCAAAAGTTGATAGTCTCAGGGTGGGTCCTTGAGTAACTACATTTGCTGTTTGTAAAGCTAAGTTAATTCCTCGGACAAACAATAGTAGCAATATATAACGAGAACAAGGACCACTAACGGAAATTGTTTGCAGGCTTTTACTGGCTCTATCATTGAGCATTCCCCCAATCTTCCAATTAATCCAGGGGAGCCCTCTGCAACTTCATCAAAGGTAGGATTGCAGATCCATGCAGCTGCTCTGATGGTAGTATGAGAGGCGCGTTGCCTCTTACTAATGAAATAACATCCAACTTTCTGCAGGTTCCTGGTTCTCAATCTTCAAAACCACTGTCCAGATTCAGAATGCAAAGGAAATAGTTGCTGGTGCTGCTTCTTTAAGTCTGTTGCACCTCAAGCAGCTTCGTCGATGACAGAGTTTCAAACAAAGGTGCTCTAGGATGTAGAGCATGCAGTGTTTTGGACTACACACGAGTGATTCATCGAGTGACTCATCACCTTTGCCCCGCCGGTGCTTCGTTTCTACTCTCTTTGGCAGGTCATTGAGGAAATGCAGTTTGACATGGAAGCTGGACATACTGCTTGTGTCTCGAGTTTGAGTTCCAGCTATGAATTTTCAGAACAATAGAGAGAAAGAGGGGGCCTAGGCCCCGCATAATGACCATAACAACTGGAAATGTGCGTGAGTCGACCGATGTTCCTGAAAAGATAATGCGCTTGTTACAATTTATGAGATTGATTAATGGTAGTAGGAACAACCGAGTTACAATTTATGAGATTGATTAATGGTAGTAGGAACAACCGAATTTTAGGAAGCCTTTTGCCTGTGTCATAACGACTGGTGTTGTAGCTGGCCTGCTCTTACCCGTTTCCAAGGACTACCGTCCCGATGGTATATTGTGACAAATGCAAACTTGGTACTGATTGATTTAAGTCAAGCTGGACCAAGTCCATTTTTAGTATGTCAGCAGTAAAATTAGGAGCTTAGAAGCTGAAGTCAGCAGGAAGTACTATAGGATTATACGAATTTTGAATCAGCAAATATATATTGACAAGCGGCCAAAACGACTTACTAGAAAACTCACAAGGTAATTGACATATTACAAATCAATTTGACTGGAGATCTATACACAATTTCAACGTGAGAAGAGAACATGGCTATGTAGAATAACAGGCGTGAATGATGAGCACTAAGTTCCCATCTTTTTCTGTCACCTCAAATAATTACATCTGTACAAACTGATATGACGAGTAGGGATATTATATTTTGTACAACATGCAGAGTGTTGACCTTTGGTCGTACAGTTCATAGTATTGCTCTACAGCTACAAATGTTAAGCAATACTTCAACCATTTGGAATCTTTCGCTTTCTTCCCTTGAAGTCATGAAGCACCCTTTCCCGTTCCAAAGGAGTTGCCGATACTAGCCACTTGCTGAACTTGATCTCATTCATACCCTTGAACTCTGCAACAAGCTTAAATTGAACTCTTTTCGAATTCCTGGTTGTAGACGCCTCCGTTTCTCCACTGCCGTGACCAGGCTTTCTTTTACTCTTAAAATGAACTGAGAGCTGCTTATCATTCTGGGGCATGTTTATTGGATTCATTTCAATTCCCGGACCAAAATTTACGATATGCTCATTTCGGTGAGCATATACGATACCTGACCATCACAACATCCATTAATCCAAAAGGACCAACCAAAGTCCGCTAAATTCTAATGCTAATTCCCTGTGCTCACTTCACAGGGAAAAAAAAATGCACACTATTTACAAAGGTACAAGTTCAAACGCATGGAATAGAGCCTTTAATTTGAAAAACAAATCCGCAAAATTATCTCTTCCAACTACGACTTTCCAAATGTGATTTTGGTTCGGACATGTATGAGATAACTCAGCACATTGTCACAAGCAATTAATGCAGCACTTCAGTTGACCATCGAAAAATATCGCAAAGTCAGATGGCCAAATATCACAACCTATTCACAGGATTAGATCAACTGTCACTGACCTATGGAATGCAAACTTACTACTTCCATTATTCCCTTCTTTATTTCACATAAATTAACTATGGAAGGACAAGCACTATGAGAGTGGTTGCACCAGCAAATCCACTATAACTGCAAACCAAAGGTTTGCGAAAATATAGTATAAGGAAAAACTTTTAGAAGTCGCAACACAAGGAAAGAACAAAACTTAAATCACACCAAAAAATTCATTACAAGGTTTCTCCTTACGGTTTCTCCAACAAATTGAAGATAATGCAGGGTCATACTGACGAAATGTCAAGGTTTGACAATATTTGCCAATCCAAGAGGTCTGTTTCGAATTATCCACCTAAGTTAGCCTGTCCATACTTTCGAAATGTAAAGGTTTGACAATATTTGCCAATCTAAGAGGTCTGTATAGAATTATATGCCCTAAGTTAGTCTGGCATAACAATGCCCATAATGCAGCTCTTCATCTTATATAGGCACTATTTAACTCCACAAACGAGTACATTTTCATATGTCCAATAAGTCAAAACTTTCTCCTGACAATTGCCAATGTACAATAAGAAAATACAACGAAGAGAAAATAGTGCCTTTTTCTGATTAAAAAAAAGGGGTCATAATTTACACCAGACATCAGTAGAAAAGAACTGCTAATTAAAATTGGGAAGAAGCAAATCCATGAAAGATTTGACAACTCAATTATCAAGAGATTTAGCTGCAAAATGAACTTACCCAAGTCTTCGAGTGTTGGCTTAATGGTCATAGCTTTTTGTCGATCATAAAGCTTTCTATTTTCAGAGATCTTTGTTGAGCTGACTTCCTCTTGAGGAACATCACTGTTACCCCATTCAGTTGACTTGTGCTTTGCATCAAGGTGTGTTTCACTTTCCAGTCTTTGTTCCCCACGTAGTTCAATAATCTCACTAGTGAAAAGTTTATCAGACAGATCGCGGAACAAATTGCAGATTCCGAAAAGCTCGCCCTGAAACTCCTTGCAGTCCTGGAAACCAAGGGCAAAACAGCATCAAAAGCCAGTATATAACCTATAAATAAGTCAGAAAAATCAAAGCAAGCAGATTTACTCTACCTGCACTCCCTCAAAGTATCTCTTTTCCATTTTCCCAGAAACGGCAATGTTGGACAACTGCTGCTTGTACACTTGCCGAGAATAAACAACTTCTTCGAGAGAGCCAGCTGCAAGAAGACGGAAGACCAGAACATGCCGCTTCTGCCCATAGCGGAAGGACCTGTCCTGGGCCTGCAAATCATGGGCAGGATTCCAGTTTGGATCAAATATTACCACACGGTTCGCACTGACAAGATTCAGCCCAAGCCCACCAGCTCGTGTTGATATAAGGAAAACCTGAAGTAATAAGAGCACATCAGCAATTGTAGTGCAGTGATCCTAAAACATGATTTTCAGTGCAAAACTTGACCTGTTTGCTTGGACTAGAATTAAAGTCATTGACAAGAGTCTGACGTGCGTTGGCTGGAGTAGAACCATCAAGTCTTGAAAAGCAATAACCTTTGCGTATGAGAAATTTCTCAAGTATGTCCAACATCCTGAAATGGTAGTCAACTTCATATACGGTGATAATTAAATGGAAGGGCAGAAAAAATCAGTCACAACTATGGCAAAACATTCGGCATCCCCAAATTTGACTCCATATACAAAAATTCTTTGACCAGATGGTAGTAGTCCCTTAAAGATTTACTTCTCATGGATTTATGAGCAAACCCACAATATGCCACAAACTATCCAGTGATACAAGGTATACTGATGTTGAAGATTGCCAGAACATACATTGTCCTGATGATTATGTATCTCTATCACTAAAGGAATGATGAGGATCACATGGAGATCTACCAACGACACACATAAGCACATGCGCATACACGTGCACACACACACACACACAATCTTCATAACTGAGATAACTTGGCAATATATGCCACATCAAATCGAAAAATCACTCAGATTAGGTTTCTTGGTAAAGAAGGTTTAGTAGATACCTGACCGAGTAACTGAACAGAAGAATTTTGTCACCTTGAGAGATCCAGGAGAGCATTAACTTTTCAAGGGCTCGCATCTTGCCACAATGTTTAACATCACTCAGGCCCATGAAGCTCTCATTCTGGGTATTCCCACCCACCATATCAATATCAGAGCCAAAAACAGCAGCGGCAAATTCAGCATCTTTTTTTTGCTTATCTGGTTCATCCCTAGGATTAGGCTTAATTAATTCCAGGTGATTGCTTATCTGTAAGGCAAGTCAAATTGCACACATGCCATTAGCATAAGTCCTCACAGAATATCACGTGCTGAAAAAGAGAAATACCATGACTGGCATTTAGTAGAAATTTGGAGCGCGAGTCAATTACAAAGTAAAAGATTAAGTGCATTTCAATTTTTCCATTATCCATGCTGATCTCTAGAAGTGGACTCATTCTCATCATCCCTACGCTCATAATTCAATATTCTCCAGCAGAAACTCTCTCTTTCTCGGCCTCTCTCCCCCCTGAACTCTGGATACAATTATTGGGTATATGACATATGGACAACAAGAAAGGCTACAACACGCATGAATCATTGTCTACCAGTGTATGCATGTTCTATGAGATAAAATTCATTCATACTTCCAAAGATGGTGAACTTATATTGAAGAGGATGCCTCTAGTCAATATCCAAAATTGGATCTTCCAATCTATATTCAATGTTGCAATGAATGACCATAGATTATCCACTCTCAACCCAAATCCTACATTCCCATTTAAAACCTCATTTTGTTTTCATCCAAGAAAAACACAACCAGCTATCAAACAGGATTGAATGGCTCATATGATTAATTATGGGGGTTAAACCAATTCACTTGAGAAATAGACAAAAATTTGCAAGCTCATTCACCTGCTGAAGCTTGATAAGGCAAGGCAGGACAAGGCAAAATGGACATGAATCACAACCCTCAGGGTTATCCCTGTGAAGGTGAGGCCAAATGATCCCATCTGGTACAGTCCTCTTGCAACATTCAACTTGACTAAGTGGGCTTCCACAACTACAAGGGATGTCCTTATTAATAAGGCACTGGATATCGGGCAACTGTAACATTCTCCTATACACTCTTTTTTGTAATTCACTCATTGCGCAGAACACGACATTATCTTCCTTACCCATCATAAGATGCCCAATAGTCTCCTCTTTCGTCCTTCTCAGCATATATTTATGAAGAACTCCCACTAGGTGTTGTTTTCGCTTATCAGCAATCTGCACAAATTTTTCTGGAGCAGTGGATCGCTGACCATGCTTGAGAGGTTCATCGTAGAAATCCCGAAAATGCTCCCTCGTCCCCAAGGATCCCGGTGCGACCAAATCGAATAAATTAAACAGTTCCATGATCTTATTCTGCATTATTGTTCCCGTTAGGCCAATACGATGGGGGGTCTTGATATCTAAACAAGATGCATAGAGCTTTGATTTCTCGTTTTTGAGCTTATGTGCCTCATCAATTATCACAACTTCCCATTTAATATCAGACAAAATGCTACCATGAATTCTGTACGTGTCAAAACTGGTTATTAGTACCTCAATAGCATGAGCATCTAACTTCTCAAGAATAAGTTCACGGTTCGCACCATGATAAAAGGATATAGCAAAAGTTGCCCACTTAGAAAACTCACTTTCCCAATTATGGATTACAGAGGTGGGGCAAATTATTAAAACAGGTCGCTTCTTCTGTAAATGACTTTCCCTTGAACCCTTAAGAATATCAGATTCTGCATCTTTTCCAAAAATAGCAGCCAAAAATGCAATTGTTTGAATGGTCTTCCCAAGCCCCCTGCACCAAAAAAAAGCACACGAAAATAAATGTAAACTTGCTATCTTGCCTAGATTGGTATTGCAGGCAAAAAAAATTATGGCCAAAATTTAGAAAGTTGCTCATGCGCACAAGCACAAATCTACTATAAAAGGCATGCCTAAGCTCACAAAATTGCTGACATCTGGCAGGACCAGAAACTATTTCAGAGTTCAAAATAAAAACAAAGCTCTTCTGGTTTGCATGATTTAGTGCGATCGCGCACACAGGAGATTTGTATGTCATCCCATCAATGTGGGAATTATCAAGATTTAAGACAATCTACAATCCATCACATCATCTTGGAGAGCTATGAGACCCTTAATTGGATCTGTCAAAACAATTCACTTTAAAGACTATCAACTCAATATACCCCTTTTGTTCACACAATGCGACCAAGAATGAGAAGCAAGGAATTATTTTCTCCAAATAAGCAACACATATAAGAGAAGCCACTTACATGTCATCACCAAGAACACCTCCATGGTTGTTCTTGTACAAACCATACAAAAACTTGACGCCCTCCCTTTGATGCTCGAGCAATCTGCAATTGATGGATGAGGGAACCTGCAAGTTCATCCACTTCAACGTCAACTTTCTTTTCTTTTGTTAGGTTGAGGGTGGGGGTGTTTGTTTGGAGCTAATTCCTAACCGTTAACTGCTTCATTTCTTCCTTTCAAATGAAAAAAAGGAGCAAGTAAATAGGTACGCTCTGCTTGCATACTTCATAAGCCGGAGAATCACGTAAACAGAGCTGCCAATCGACCATTTTTCGCCATTTTGCCCAAATTCTATAAAACAAGATAAAGTCTTTAATGCTTAAGCAATCACTAATCCTCAAATCAATCGAGCCCGACAGTTCAATCATCCTCGCTTTCCTTTCAGAAGTCACAATTACTCGACCGTTTATATTTTCCCCAAACAACGTCAAACGCAAACACTTCACCTGAACGACCGGAGCTTCTCCTTCGGAAGACAAGACCAGCGGTTCGAAAGGCCCGGTGTGATCAAACTGGAAGCTCGCCGACTTCGGCCTCCCGAACAGCACCCTCCCTTCCTCCTCCTCCTCCTCCTCCTCCTCCTCCTCCTCCTCCTCGCCCTCCGCACCTCCTTCCTTAAATCCAGCGCGGTCGCGGTCGCGGTCGATGTCCTCCTTAGCGCGTACATGCGGGGGACGCTCCTCCGAAGGGAAGGAGCCCTGGAGGCGCAGGAGCTGCTGCGAGAGGGACGACTTGGGAGGCTTCCTGAGATTTCCGGGCTCGAATTGTTGGGACAGCGAGGGCTTCGACGGGGAGGTTGAGTCGGCTGTGGTGAGGAAGGACGAGGAAGGGAGGGTTGAGCAGGGCTTGAGCGTCTCCTTCCACGCGTGCAGCGACATTCTAGAGAGAGAGAGAGAGAGAGAGAGAGAGAGAAGTGCAGACAGTTTCAGGAATCACAGAGGATCCTCAAATCCTCAATTGATTCGGTTTCAGCTTGTATTTCCGCACCCCGCTGAAATCGAGACAGAGGAGAGAGACCCGGGATTTGGAAAACAAAACGGGCGGGCGGGCGTATCGGTTCTCTATGGCGGTTCGGGTTTGGCAACCCAAGTTACGGGCCTTGCGGCCCATTTGGGGCGGTCAGGCCCACACTTCCAAAGCCGCTCGTTCAGTCGTGCCTTTTTTTTTTTTTTTTTAACTCTAATTTCAGAATAAGGAATTAGGAAGAACCAAAAGTTATGAATTCATCGATTTACGCGTGTGATTAGTAATTGCTGCTTACACGAGAGAACCACTCAAATATCTATTTAGTTGTCAATGCTGGACTAAATTGGGAGGCTAGTTAATTTACGAAGCAAGTTCCTTTAATCTGAAAATTTCTCGAACGATAAATTTTAGGTAGGAATTCTAGACCGACCATCCTAAGACAAATGTCATATGAACCGCAAGACAAATGTAGTGTGAAATCCAAAATAAAATGGAATTTTCTTTTCCTATTCCTTGCTAGAGAAGCGCAAGAGAAGTTGAATCACCACAACAATTGAATTTCACTCGGCGCCAAATTCTTCTCTCCCAAAATCCAATTCCAAAAAGATCAAAATTCAAACTCAACCATCTTCCACTTCAATCCCTTTTTCACCTCATCACCCTCCCTCTCTTTCTAAATGGATCGAGTCCGGCTTCAATTGATTCTAGTCACGGCCCCGTTCATGACCATCATACTATCATCCCCGTTCAATCCACGCTATGACCTCAATCATTTCTCGAGCCATAAGTGTAGTGCCAGGGCCGCTCCGTAATGGACATGCAACGGTGACATTCAGGGGCACCTCCACAAGGCTTGTCGAGATACGCTTTTTCAAGTTTCGCGGGATGAGCTGGAGAGTGCTTCCACAAAATAGGAAGTACATGAGCTATAGCGCCCTCAGGATGGACGATCTAGCGATTACAAGTCCTTTAAAATTAGGAGTTTCTCCTTCTTCTTCTTTTCGCACTTTCATTCATAAATTGGATATATATTTTATTTTATTGATAAATTGGATAAATCCCACTTGTGAATTTGGAGGATACTTGATTTCGCTTGGCTGTTGTTCCATTGTTGAATTTTAAATTCCTAGATTTGTATTGGAGGATTTGTTATGTTAGGATCGTGATTGGTAGAGGCCTAAGACCGCTCGCCTCAAATGGACAAGTCTAAGCAACCCATTCCTTTCTTGGATCTAACATATCTAATCCCAAAAAAATAAAAAGGTAAGTATTGGCGTCAAGCCCAAAGTCTAGATCTAGATATCAGGAAGTTGAAAACCCAAACCAGAAAACCCAAACTAGATGATAACAATACACTTAACATATAGGATCACTCGACAAAGTGTTTAAACAAAGCTCATTGAAAAATAACGGCAATTACATTATGGTATTGGCCCATAAAACCCACCAATGGAACTTTAGACAAGTGGATTGACCATGAGTTTCCAAAGATGAAGTTTAAGTGAAGTTATGACATGTGGCGATCATCTATTGACTCAAAACATGAAAGGAAAGTTGAAGTCTGACTCAAGAAAGATCCATCAACCAAGAGAGTTCACAAAATAAAAAATCTTTACATTCAGTGAGCATCGACATTAGTTATTAAGTCATGAGTCAGACTCCAAACGAATTTATCGTCAATGTTTTCAATTGCTTAACTTTAAATCATTAGATTAAAATTAACCAATCGTGTTATCATGAGGATTAGCTTAGTTTTTCTATTGGTATGACTTCATTGTAATGAGACAAGGAGGAAAAAAGTCTTCCTCTCTTATAAGCTGGTTTAAGCTTACCATTGATATAACAAGAGGTGATTTGACCATATCACATAAGCTATGGAAGCCTTCAGTAGATAGTAAACAAATACATGGAGAGGTTGGTAGCCAAATACAATATGGACTGGAAGAACAATTTGTTCGTGTGAAACATAAAACAAGAAGAGAGAAAACAAGACGCAATGGTTAGGGATGGCTAAAAGCACGCCTTCTTTATCAATAATATACAATACATGATTATTTACAAGATATGCCTCATGTCTCTGTAGACACTAACACCATAGACATAATATTCCTCAACAAGTCATGACATATGGTAGTAGTTTGCATGAGATACCATTCTCGATTGTCGAGTGAACTGTAGGATAAGAGCATATATGCTGTTTCAGTTTGAAGTATTACTATCTTTGTTAAACTCAGTCAAGTCTAGGTGATAGTGCAAAAAGGGTGTCTTTTTGTCTTCAAAATGGAGTGGGGAACCTAGGCATGCTTTTTGGAGGAAGAGATAACAAAAGCAAAACCAAAAATTACAAGAGGAACAACAAATGAGCTAACTCAGCACTTTCGAATTGGTGTCCCTAAATTTATGTCTTCTGCAAATGGCATGGCTTTAATAAAATTGAGGGAGTAACTCCAAAGCTCAAAGTACGAGACGTATTGGAAGAGGAAGTTTCATCAATACAGCATGAAGAAGAAACTGAACGGTAAGCCCGGGAGGAAGAGGGTAGCGACAATGCTTCAGCGGAAATGGATGATAAAGAAATAGCAATAACAAGCAAATTAGATACCTTTGCTTCATTTCGGCAAATGATAATGTATTGATGATGTTATACTTGAGATCAAAGCATGATGGATGCAATTGAAAAAGTATTTCTAAGTTCGGCACTCAAGTCCGTGGTAAAGCTGTTTATTGTGAATGTAACCAAGTGTTATGAAGCTAAATATCTTGATCTATAAGCTAGACGTAAACACACGGTCAACCTCTACAAGGATGCCTAAGGGGAAGCCTATTCTAACCTATTCACAAAAAGAATGTCGACAACCATTTTCTTCATCACAAATTTTAGCATCATAGAATGTGAGATAAAACAGGTAAGACATCATAACAAAAGTTCCTTATCAAGTACATAGCATGCCACATCATTTAACTTGCATTGCATCCATATGTTCATTGACACTTAAAGGAAAATTTGGGTCCAGATAGCGAGTGTTGTTAATATCTTTAGGTTACTATGCAAGCTGCACAGTTCAAACTTTGAGAAATGAAAACCAATGCGTCACGCTGACAGTGCAGCACCCTAGCGTTTTCTCTATATTATTAACTTGTTCCATATGATTGAACATTCTCGCGTTTTTTCTTATATTATTAACTTGTTCCGTATGAATATGATTGATCATGGAGAAGTGAGAACGACTGAAGTGGCACAGAGTGAGAGAGACTCTGTATTCTACAAATACTTTTCTTTTCTCTCTCTCAGACTTTGGGAATGCAAGTACAAAACACAAAGCAAAACAAAACAGAAAAGAAGGAGCGAAAACCAAAAATTCGAATCTGGAGTTTCCGTTCGAAAGAGGAGAAGAGACAAAATACCAACATTGCGTGAAAACATAAATCTAAAAGGATTCTATATTAAGGCGTATATCATCAACGGAAGACATTAAGCATGCAATTCATGATTGGATAGTGCTCTTTCTAGCGACTGTTCTATAGAGATGTAGAAAAAATTTGGGATTGAAGAACTTGGACATACATGACACAATATCAAAATCAAGTGATAAAGTTTCAAGATCTAGAATAGTAAGAATTAAAGATAGCGAAGCTAATTCAAAATAAACTAAGAAAGAGGAGGAGACTGATGGTTGCAAATCTAGCGATTAAGGGGACGAGAGCAGACCTAGGTGGTGCACATACCAATTCTTAGATAGACCTTCTATACGTTGTAAATTTCATCAAGAATGAGAAAGTCTTCATCCTCCTTGATTAGGCAAAGTTCTTCATGCCCAAATCAAAAAGGACAAAGCCGAAGATAGACTAATGGCATTTCTCTTTTCGTCCATGCTGAGAACATAAGAGAAGAAAACATGAGAGCCAAAAAAAGAAAAAGAAAAATAAAATTAAACATATTCTATTACTCACCTCTTTTTGATATTGCCTTTGAATTTGCAAAACTTCTTTTGCGCCTTCACAAAATCATTATAGCAATGCGCGAGAAGGAAAACATTATCTTTGGCAACCATTGGACTTGTCTAAGAAGAAAAGACAAATGAAGTAGATGGGGTGGTGGTGGAAAGGAAATGATACACATATATATAGAATAAAAACTTAAGAAGCATGCGCTCCGTATCAAATAACTACCCTGCAGTGGAACTCAACGGATTTTGCATGGGTTAGACCGTTCAAACTAGGTCAAAATCTACCCCTTCTTCAAGTGGCTTAAGAAAGATTACACACAAAGGAAATGATGAAGCCATGTTTAAAATAAAGTGAATTCTCCTCCTTATTATTGGCGGCCCATGTTATGGTAACGATGCTGTGAATGGAGAGGTGATATAATGGGACAAACCCCACTTTTGGGTAAAGGATTGAATTCTTTTTAATTTTTTGATCGAAAATTTCATTTATATAATTTGGATTCTTCACCTTTTTTTAAATTAAATTTTAATTCCCTGGTGGTTCAAATATCGAACGAAATCCTCCAAATAAACATAAGAGAGAAAAGTCAATTAAATGCAGAGCAAACAACAATGGTTTTGGAAGCTCGACCATTGATCGCACTTTTTTTTTTTTTTTTTTTTTTTTTTTTTTTTTTTGGTCAGTCTCTACTCTATTCCTATTCTACACTCACTGCCCGGACTGCGCCCGCCTTGCAGGGCGTGGGAGTCGCACGACTTGAATGGCTAGAGAAAAGACTAGATCTTGACCGATCCCTGTCTCCGTCCCTTTCAACATGCTGCTTGAACGTACCACTTACCAACCGCGCTGCAAAAGCTTTCTCTCGCTCTCATCGTCTGCTGCTACGACAACCTGCTAGAAAAGGACAACCCCTTCTTTTCTTTTTGGACCGCGACTGATCTTTTTCTTACTTCGTCTGTCATTTCTTTCTTGCGTTTCTCTTTTTTCTTTACGGTGAAAATCTCGAAAACTCACGGCACGAAAATTGGGCTGGTTTGGCTTCTTGGCAATCCAGCTTTTCATTTGGAAAACATATTTCTTGCCAATTGTATGACGCCACGTGGATTTCAATCGTCAAAATTCAAAGACTTCCAAAAGGAGTTAAGTTGGGGAATTAAAGTTATCCATTTCATAAACAGACAATGGAGGGGAAGCAAAAAAGATGGCAGCCGAGATTGAAAAAAAGTCATTAAAGGACTGTTTGTTTAAATTTGTTTCTGTTTTCCGAAACACAAATTTTTGTTCTTTTGTTCCGGGGAACAAAAAAAGAACAGAAACACGTTTATTTACACTTTTGTTAGGAGCAGTTTAAAACAAAAACATGTTAGAAGTAGAAAAAACATATTTCTTATTTCTAAGAACACTTCCAAGAAACACTTTTTTTCTTCTTCTTTTTTTCTCTTTCTTTTCTTCTTCTTCTTATTCTTCTTCTTCCTTTTGCTGGTCACCGGCCTTGGCCATGGCCGGCACCGGTGACCGGCCAGACAAGGGCCGGCAACCTCGCCGGAGCGTCGTCGGCCCCTGGAGAGGTCGAGCCACGGTGAGGCTTGTCGGCCCGAGCCTCGCCGTGGCCGTGCAAGGCTCGGCCTTGCCTGGGTGACGCCGACCTGGCGATGGCTCGGCGAGGCCGAGCTTTGCTGGTGGCTGGGCGAGCTCGGCCTCTCTGGGGGCCGATGAGTCTTGCCGTGGCCGGGCGAGGTCGTCGGCCCTCGTCGGCCGGTGGCCGGCCATGGTCGAGGCCGGCCAAAAGGAAGAAAGGAAAAAAAAAAAAAAAAAAAAAAGAAAGATGAAAAAAGGAAAAATATTAAAAAATATTAAAAAATTAAAAGAAACAAATATATATATATATATATATATATATATATAAGTTTACCAAACGTGTTTCTGCTCTTTTTCTATTCCAGAAACATAAATTTTGTGCAATTACCAAACGCGTTCTTCCGTTCAAAAGTTGTTCCTGTAATAGAAATAGAAAATCTATTTCTGTTCCAATAAATAATTTTTGAATATAAAAGTTACCAAATGCGCCATAAGCTGATAAAGTCAAATTATAACCATTAGAAGAGGAGTTCTTCGAGTTAAAAGAAATCGAGATGAACAAAAGCAATGCATGTGCTCCGAATTTTTACAATAGATGTCAAACAATATTTATTTGTGTTGCTTATCCTTATGGTTTGAGGATATAGCACGCTTATGATTGGACAAAAATTTTTCATAGAATTAATAAGGCCATACTGTCAGTGTTTAAAAATAGTTCCTACCCGTGATTCTATTCATCATGAATTCGCTTATGATGATTTTTCATTATCTCATTAATCCTCTGCTAAATCCTCCTCATTGACGGAAGTCGGTAATTGGATGAGACCACTTGTGAAATCCTTTTTACAGCAATGACATGTGCTCTAATTTTCCCGTTTTTTATTCAACCTTGGTAAATGTTATTTTTTAAATGGGGAATTTTAATTTTCTTTACTTATCTAATTTATAAGTAATAATTCGAAATTTTCATGGACTTATTTTAGGCCTTATTTAAATAATGGACTGAATTAACTTAAGACCCTTCACTAATTAACTTCATGGGTTGCAATTAGATTAAATTGAGCTCAATTCGGCCCATCTTCCCCATAGAGAGTAAATGAGTGAGGGGCAATGAGCACCAACCACCACCAGGATCATAGCTCTGGCACCAAGATCATGCCTCTCATGAGCGAGAGTACTGAACGAGAGAGAGATGATCGCATCTCTGGCACCAAGATCACACCTCTCGTGAGCGAGATTACTGAACGAGAGAGAGAGGATCGCATCTCTGGCACCAAGATCACGCCTCCTGCATTTCACGCAACCACGCTGCAGTGGCTTCTTCATGCCACCACTGGTCATCTTGCATGCGCCATGCCATTATCGCTATGCCATTATTGCTGAAGGTCCGAAAGAAGGAGCAAGAAGTCAGGGTAAAATAATTGAAGTAAGATGGGTGGGTTTTACTTAAAACGTGCATGAACCTAAAAAGACACATAAGTCTCGCCCAAGAGCAATAAAATTAGTAGCTTTAACAACAATAAAGATCGTAGATTTCATAGGTATAGAGCTTATCGTGCAGTTATTTTCTTCCCTTTTTTTTCCTTCTAATTGTCTCGTTACACTCTTGATCATGCTTTTTGAGAGTTGGATTAACTTGTTAAGCAATCGCCTCAAACCCATCTAAGGTCTTCTTATAAACCTAAAAAAATAAACACAAAATCTCAACCAAGAGCAATAAAATTAGTTAACAAAAAAAGAGATCATAGCTTTCGCAAGTACAAAGCTTATAGGATGGCTATTTTCTGCCACAAAATCAGTCCATGTGGATGATACTCATGCAACTCTCGGGTCATTACATCACTCCCTCATAATGACCGGAGGAGCGAGCATGCTTCCACACGCTACACAGAGTGATGTGAAACGTTGCTTTCTCTCTCTCTTCCAACCTATTTCCCATGTGCTTCCACATGCACGTAATCGAGTTTAAAAATTTGGACGATGGACATCAACATTTATTTGTTTGCATTGATAATCCTTGCGTGCTTATTATTTGTTTCCAAGTTTTGTCAGATCCGATATTTCAAAAATATTTCCACATGTGATTCTATACATCATTAATTCATTTGATGATTGTAACTTTTCGCTATCTCACTAATCCTCCTCATAGCAAGCGGTATAGTGGGATGTTATTGGTGAAAATTCCAGTCAAAATCGACATATTCTTTTCTTCATAGGAGCAACTAAAAATAAACCATTATTTACTATTCATTTACTTACTTTTCACAGTATTCATGAAATATTTAAATGAGAGCCATGTGTAAATAGACGCGTACATGTGATATCAATTTTTTTTTTTTGCAATTTGGACGAATACCCACCGTCAAAAATTAGAATTGGAAGTCAATTCCTTGTGAGTTTCTCCCATAGATTTATTTTCATGCAAACTAAATTCCTTTTCACAATCAAATTTATATCTGATTGCCCATTAAACAAAAATGAAATGAATGGCATAAAAACAATGGATGACCTATTCATATGATATTATAAAATGAAAATTTATATATCAATTTCATATTCCTATGTTTTTCTGTCCGGAAGGCAGGAAAAGAGTGAGTCTGCATTGGGGGACTCCTGAACTCCCTAGTTTTATATTGATTTGTTTTTGCTGGAACAATTTTATATTAGTTAACAAACAAAACGCAATTTTATTTCACAGGCTATTGGGGTATTTTTTTCTTTATTAATGTATCTATAGATACTTTTTATTTTATCACTCTTCAAAGAAGGCACGTAAATTATCAAAACTACACATATTAGGTATGGTCTTACTGCGCAATAGTATTTAAGTTAAGTAAAAATTACATCATGAAATCAAGTAGACCAAAGTAATTGTAGGACAGTTAATATGTTCGACTAAAGTTCTGACGTAGATTTTAGAAATATAAAGAGTACTGACACTCGTGGAACATTATAGGAATATGCTAAACATCCTCTCTTTTTTCAAGACCCATAATTGTCTAGAAATCTATGGAGGAAAATGCATTAAGCTAGGTCCCAAGGGTGGGTAAAGGTAGAGCAATATTTATATGCTCAAGCATTATGTGGCATTCCATCCTATCAAATTGAAAGCATAGAGTGTTAAAATATTCTTGAAAAGTAAAAACATTTAACGACAATGGATCAAAGGGAGGCCGGCGAGAATTGTTATCTCCTAATTATTTGTTGCCTAGTGTAATTTTTAGGGATCAACTATTGTAGCCTGTATAATTTGTGATAAACTTTTTGTATTTATAGTTTCTACTTATAACTTAGAATTAATCTCTAAATCCTTTCTTGAAACAATAAAAAATGTTTATGTTTCGAAAAATTACGGAAAATGATGTACAAAATTACACATTAATAAAAGTCAAGAGCATAATGTTGTGGAAGTTACAAAAAGTAAAAAATAGAAGTCATCCAAATAGAATTAGTTAATTTTACTTAGGGTTAGATATGATAAAAACAAGTCAAGGAAAAAAATAAAATAAAGGATAGGCATTAAAAAATTCACGTTGTATTAGCACCACTCAATTGGACCCCTTCATATATATTTGAAATAATGACACAAATAACCCCTAAACTTTAGTCTCTGAACTTTTAATTTGTTCAATGTGATCCCTACACTTTAGCTTAATGTACAATGAGATACTTGAACTTTTAATTTGTTTAATGAAATTCATGAACTTTTTCTACACGTTCAATATAATTCATGAATTATATAAAAATATTCAATGTAGTCATTTTCCATTAAACAGAATTTGTGTTTGCATTGACCCAGGCATCCAAGACGACACAGCTATCACAGTCATGACAATCACCCAAACATTACATTGTAAAGACGAGCTAAAGAAACAACCCTGCCCCAGATCCAAGTGGGCTTCAAAACCGGTCGAAGAACTTGCGCTATCGATATGAGGCCCCATTCGGTGGGAATGAACGCCAACAAACTGTTGAAAATCTCCATTAGCTTGAGCCGCCAAAACTTCGCCAAAGCAACTAACGCAAGTGCTCCCAATACAATGACAAGGAACTGCACCAGTCGATGGTGGATGTGTTTTTTTGCCGCGTACATGTCCCAGGCAATGATATAAGCACATGGACCCCCAAAATTACGAAAAAAACCAAATTTGTGATTTCTAAGTTGGGTTGCATTGCTTTAGAACCCATTTACTGTTTAAAAGTGAGAACTTGACAGTTTTTATTTTATTTTATCGCGCAACAAATCTATACGAGCTGGGGACCTATGCTTATCAGCAATATAATGTCTTCCTTCGCGTGCATGACAGGCTATCAATCATTTAGTTCCTTTGTCCCTGCAGGTTTAGATTCCTCGTAATGCACCTCAATTCTTGGTGACAAACACAATGCTTCAAGGTACGATCATTTCATAGAAAATTCAAGATATAAGAAAATACTTTCTATTAAAACTTTTTTAGGAATACTGTTAGTTTTCCTTTATTAATAACATATGATCAAAAATATTTTCTGTTATTGGAAAATAATTTCATTTTCATGACTTTATTTCATGCCAAAAAGTTTGAATTTAAAAATCGATTTTTTTAATTATTTTATTTTTCTCTTTTTATTTTATTTTTTTAAAATGGAATTTTAATTATTTTGAATTATTATTATTTTTTATTTTTCATTTTCTTTTTCTCCCTTCCTCCCTTGCTACCATGGAAGCACGGACTCATTCTCTCTTGCCAACGAACCCTCCCCTGCACACCATCATTGTGCGGGGCCGACTCACAGGACGCCGGAGCGGTGGACAATTCCGATCGAAGGGGCAGGGCAGTCTCCAGTCTCTGGTCTTCTCCTGCTCGAGTCCAAAACGTAAGGAGTTGCATCGATCTCTTCAACTTTGACTTCGGCCTCCTTGCAGAGTAACAGGAAGCGAAGTATCACCATTTGGGATTCCAACTTGGACGACGAGAACCCTCCTCCCGATTTGGAGCTGGAGTTGGAGTGAGCGAACATTTTAACTATCCTACAATTACGTTGGTCTGTTGATACCTAAATTTCGCCATTTCACTTAAAATTTAATTGCATACAAAATTAGAATTCGTCACAATAAAAATAATTAAAATTAAAAATTAAAATAATTAATTAATTAATTAAAAAAAAAAAACCTTAGGGGTCGGGCCGGATCCGGCCTTGGCCCGGCTCGGCCCGCCCCTTTCCTTTTCTCTTTCCCTCGCGCTGGGCCCGGCCCAGCCCTTTTTCCCCTTTAGCCCAGCCCGCGCACGAGCTGGTCGTCTCCCTCCCGCCGTCCTTCGCGCGTGCCTGCAAAAAAGGAAGAAAAGCAGCAACAGCAGAGGGGAGCACGGGGAACAACCGAATCAGGGGACGATCAGCTGGAGTTGGTGGTCGCGGATCAGGCCGGCAAGGGCAGCTAGCACGGTAGGAGGCCGGGCGCCCGCGGAGAGAAGAAAAAGAGCGGAGGAGGACTCTCGAAGGGAGATCGGAGACAGTGGGAAACACAGAGAGAAACCGAGAAGAGAGGAAGGACGAAGCCGGGAGAAACCAGAGAGAAACCGAGAGGGGGATGGAGGGAGCGGTGAGAAAAAGTTCAAGCGAGAGCAAGGAGTGAGAGACTGCCATCCACCATACAGACTGCCGTCCTCAGCGAGACCCTCACCGCCCTCGGCGCCGAGGTCCGCCGGTGCTCCTGCAACATCTTCTCCACCCAGGACCACGCCGCCGCCGTGTTCGCCTAGAAGGGCGAGACCCTCCAGGAGTACTGGTGGTGTACCGAGCGCGCCTTCGACTGGGGCCCCGGCGGGGGGCCCGACCTCATCGTCGACGACGGCGGCGACGTCACGCTGCTGATCCACGCGGGAGAGGGAGACCGAGAGAGATCCGAGCGAGAGAGATGTTCAAGAGAGAGAGAGGGAGCCTTGGCCGCGCGTGAACTCCGTCCGACGATCTCCTCCGGACGACGTCCTCAAGCCGAACCGGTAAGCCCCTTTATTTTCCCTTTTCGGACCCTGTTTTGGGCACACTGGGTTGGGTCTCGCGATCGTCCGGCTCAAGCGAGCTCGGACCCCGCCGGTTCCCTATGGAGTTGCTGTGTGTTCTGGTTCGCTTGTCAAGAGTCCCGGTCTGGATTTGAGTCTCAGTCGAGCCGGAATCTCTCGTTCCTCTAGCGTATCGCACTTGTTCGATAGAATGCCACAACGAGATCCAGTCTCCGTGGCTTCGTCTTTGGCTGAAATCGAGTTGTCCGGGCGCGTCGCGCTCTATTGTGATGTTCCGGTGGTGTTGGGTAACCTTGGGCGTCGGCCGTGCGGTCGTTCGCTACGTTCCCATCGTCGCTGTTGTTTGTTCGGTGTTTGGCCGAGGAGGGTACGCTTGGCCGACAACAGTGATGATCTGCGGCCAACTAGTGGCCGGCAGAGGTTTTGGGGAAGGGTCGTCGGTTGTTCCGGGCTGCGCCGTTGTTTGGCTGAGTTTTCGATGAGGCCATGTTTTGGGGAAGGGAAGACTTCGGGCGTGCCTGCACGAGGAAGAAGAAGACCAAAAGGCAAAAGAAAAATAAAAGGAAAAGAAAAGAAAAGAAATAATAAAAGAAAGAGAAAAAAAGAGAGAAAGTGGCTTCGGGAAGAGGAGTCGCTGAAAAGGGGAGGGGAGTGCAGTGAATAGGGCAAAACAGCAAAAAAAAAAAAAATCAAAATTTCAAAAAAATTAAAATAAAAAATTCAAAAAATTCAAAAAATTCAAAAAATTAAAAAAAAAAAGAAATCGAAAAAATAATATAAATTCAAAAACTTTTCCGAAAGTTCAACAACTTTCAGAAAACATTAAAAATTCAAAAAAATTCAGAAAAGATTGAAAATTCGAGTTTTAAAAAAAATGAAAAATTAGAAAAATAAAAAAAAATTGAAAAATGTCAGGAAATTCAAAATTTCTTTTGAAAAAATTTACAATAAAACTTTGTGAGCTGTTTTCTCAAAAAATGAGAGTTTCTTAACTTAAAAGTGTGCTAAAAATTGAGTAAGTTCTTAGGGCTCTACCTCAAGGCTTCAATTGTCTTCAAAGACAATTACTCTTATTTGCATGATATTACTGTTTTGATCCTTTTAGTCCAGTTAAGATTAACATTTATCTTTCCCTTAATGTTAAATATTTGCTCTCCCATGTAATTTATTTAAACGCTTTTTTTAGCTGTTAATTGTTATTTTAATTATTGCGCACGTCTAATCACCTCACATGTCAGTGGATAGATATAAAATCAATCCAAACTGTCTGATAAAAATCTTTTTTTTAAGATTAGGTACCGAAAGGGCATTAATTGGTCAATTAGTGTAATCAAGTCTCCGATCCTAAATTCTTTAATTGCGTAGGAAGTGTGGTATATTCCCGTGCATTGCTTAGTTTCTAGCCAACCCCAATAGGCTAGCAGCGACTCTTTTTTGCAAAATTTTTAAGAATACCCCAATGTCACGCGAGATATGGGCTTGGGAGAGCCCGCGCCTAATCATGGGCCTTAGGCCTGTCCTTTAGATAAACCTATTCCCTCCCCCTGAGGGTAGGTCGTGACAAGAAATAGGCTTGGGAGAGTCCGCACGTCCTTTAGGCAATACCCTTAAACATGTTCCCTTCCCCCGATGGGTAAATCGCGATACTCGGTGCTTGTCGCACCTCTCTCTCATTCACTCTCTATGGGGAAGATGAGCCGAATTGAGCTCAATTTAGGAAATATTTTAAAAACTCAAGGTATAGCCTTATTAATTCTATGAAAAAGTTTTATCCAATCATAAGCATGCTATATTCTTGAACAATAAGGCTAAGTAATGCAAACAAATATTATTCTGACATCTATTGTCAAAATTCGGATCACATGCACTGCTTTTGTTCATCTCGATTTCTTTCAGCTTGAAGAATTCCTCTACTCACCGTTATAATTTGACTTTATCAGCTTAATGACTTTGTTTTGCTCTCGTCTGTCATTCTTTGCTTCGCACTCATTGTCTGTCTATGAAATTAATAACTTTAATCCCCTAACTTAACTCCTTTCGAAAGAGTCTTTGAAGTTTGAGGATTGAAATCCACATGAAATATGTTTTCCACACGAAAAGCTGGATTGCCAAGAAACCAAACCAACCCATTTTTTGTGCTGTGAGTTTTCGAGAATTTCACCGTAAAGAAAAAAGAGAAACGCAAGAAAGAAATGACAGACGAAGTAAGAAAAAGATCAGTCGCGGTCCAAAAAGAAAAGAAGGTTGTCCTTTTCCAGCAGGTTGCCGTAGCAACAGACGATGAGAGCGAGAGAGCATCTTTTGCGGGAGAACCGGGGGTTGGTACCTTCAAGCAGCATGTTGAAGGGGATGGGGGCAGAGAGATCGGCCAAGATCTGGTCTTTTCTCTAGCCATTCAAGTTGTGCAATTAACAGTTGCGTTTACAAAATGATTTTTGTTTACTCTCCATTTTAATTACTTTTCTCTCTTATGTTTATTTGGAGGATTTCGGAAAATCGGTTCGATATTTGAACCACCTAGGATTTAATATTTAATTTAAAAAAAAAGGTAATTTGGGAAATCCAAATTAAATAAATGAAATTTTCAATCTAGATATTGAAAAGAATTCAATCCTTTACCCAAAAGTTGACGTTTGTCACTATATTGCCTCTCTCTTCACAGCATCATTACATAACATGGGGTCCACAAAAAGGAGGAGAATTCACTTTATTTTCAACATGGCTTCATCAATTCCTTCGTGCATATCTTTTTTAAGTCATTTGAAGAAATGGTCGATTTTGACCGAGTTTGACCGGTCTAATCCACGCAAAATCCGTTGTTCCACTACAGGGTAGTTATTCGATACGGAGAGGTGCAATCTTCTTGCACGCTTTTTAAGTTTTTTTCTCTATATATATATACATACATACGTGAATCATTTCCCTTCCACCACTCTATCTATTCCATTTGTCTTTATTTCTTAAACAACTCAAATGGCTGCCATAGATGATGCTCACCTCCTTGTGGAATGCTACGACGAATTTGTGAAGTTGCCAAAAAAGTTTTGCAAATTACAAGACAATACCAAAAAGAGGTGAGTAATAGAATTTGTTTAATTATTATGGCTCTCATGTTTTTTTCTCTTACATTCTCAACAAGGAAGAAAAGATATATGTGTAAATAAAAAAAGACAGAAGCGGAACATAAGCTAATTGACGCGGTAAATTCCATAAAAAATGAGACAATTCTTATACTCAATGATGAAGATCCAGCGAAGGTCTTCGTAGCTATAAAGGATGCATATTTTGGATAGCGCACTCATGGTTCACTTGGTAGAAATTGGCAATGTAGGAAAAAAACAAAGAGAATCATATGGAATAAGTTAGTAAAGGTCGATATGGAGCTAGAAAACCCTATCCTATCATTCAAGTTCCCTTAGATGGTTTCTTAGGATGGTAGTTCCTTAGTCTGCTTCTCTCAATTCGCAACTTCTAAGTATTACTTTCCTTTTGAAGTTCCCCTAATGGTTTCTTAGTAGTTCCTTAGTCTGCTTATCTCAGTTCCGAACTTCCTAGTATTACTTTAATTGGCCCGATATCCTATCTACTTCTAGAGTTGTAATATTATCAAGTTAATGTTGCTTTAGTTATACTTTGCAATTTCTCATTTTCTTTTTTTCTTTTTTGTTATAAATTTTTTAATTATTAATTAGAGAATGAAAATGAGGAAATTGTGAGAGTGCATATGCATCATTAATGAGTAAAAGAATAAATGTTGTATGAGGTAACACCCATCGCCGATGGGCCTCAAGAGATCGAAGCTGGTCCACTATTTTATAGATTAGCAATTTTTACTTTTTAGCAATGAAGTAACGGGTGTTACATTATATAATATTTACTCTTTTACTCATTAATGATGCATATGCACTCTCACAATTTCCTCTTTTTCATTCTTCGGTTAATAATTAAAAATTTATGACAAAAAAGAAAAAAATAAAATGAGAAACTGCAAAGTATAACTAAAGCAACATTAATTTGATAATATTACAACTCTAGAAACAGACTAGGATATCGTGCCAAATTAAAGTAGTATTGGGAAGTTCAGAACTTAGAGAAGCAGATTAAGGAACTACTATCCTAAGAAAAGGAAAGTAGTACTAGGAAGTTGCGAACTGAGAGAAGCAGACTATGGAACTACTATCTAAGAAACCATTTAAGGGAACTTGAATGGTAGGGTAGGATTTTCTAGCTTCATACCGGCTTTTACTAACTCATTTCATATGATTTTCTTTGTTTTTTCCCCACATTACCAATTTCTACATTTTCAAGTGAATCACGGTTGTGTTGTCCAAAATATGTATCATTTGTAGTTACGAAGACCTTCGCTTGATCTTCATTATTGAGTACAAAAACTGTCTCATTTTTTATGAAATTTACCATGTCAATTAGCTTTTGTTCTGCTTCTGTTTTTTTTATTTATTTGCGCATATATATTTTCTTCCTTGCTGAGAACGTAAGAAAAGAAAATATGAGAGCCACAATAATTAAACAAATTCTATTACTCACCTCTTTTTGGTATTGTCTTGCAATTTGCAAAACTTCTTTTGCAACTTCATAAATTCGTCGTAGCGTTTGACAAGCGTTTGACAAGGAGGTGAGCATCATCCCTAGCAGCCATTTGAGTTGTTCAAGAAGTAAAGACAAATGGAGTAGATGGAGTGATGGAAAGGAAATGATTTACATGTATATATATAAAGAAAAAACTTGAGAAGCATGCAAGAAGATCGCACCTCTCCATATCAAATAACTAGGAACAACCGATTTTGCGTGGATTAGACCGGTCAAACTCGATCAAAATCGACCCTTTCTTCAAATGTCTTAAAAAAGATATGCACGAAGGAAATGATGAAGCCGCTCAAGTCTTTTCTTTCTTATGCGGGCAGAAACATGAACTTTCTAGTTTTATATTGATTCGGTTTCGCTGGAACAATTTCATATTAGTTAACAAACAAAATGCAATTTTGTTTCACAAGCTATTGAGGTAATTTTTTCTTTATTAATACATGCATAAATACTTTTAACTTTATCATAGTTCAACGAATGCACATAAATTATCAAGATTACACATATTAGGTATGGTCTAGTTACGCGATAGTTTGTGAATTAAGTAAAAATTACATCATGAAATCAAGAAGACCAAAGTAATTGTGGGACAATTAAAATGTCCAATTAAAGTTCTGAGGTAATTTTTAGAAATGAAAGGGGTGCTGGCAGTTGTGGGACATTATAGGAATTAGCTAAACATTATTTTCTTTTTATATATATTTTAAAACCTATAATTCTTTAGAAATCTACGAAGGAAAATGTGTTAAGCTGAGTCCCAAGGGTGGGTAAAGGTATGAGTAATATTTATATGCTCGAGCATTATATGGCGTTCAGCCCAATCAAAGTGGAAGCACAGAGTCTTAAAATATTTTTGAAAAGAATAAACAAGTTAACAACAATGGATCAAAGGGAGGCCGGTGACCCTTGTTATCTCTTAATTTATTGTTGCCTAGGGTAATTTTCAGGGATCAACGACTGTAGCCTATATATTTTGTGATAAATTTTTTGTATTTATAGTTTCTACTTAGAATTTTTCTTGAAATTCTTTCTTGTAAAAAAAAAATGTTTACGTTTCAAAAAATTATGGAAAATCACGTACAAAATTACACATTAATAAAATTCAAAAGTTTAATGTTGTAAAAATCACAAAAGGTAAAAACTAGAAGTCATCCAAACAGAGCTAGTTAATTTTAATTTGAGTTAGATATGTTAAAAACAAACCTCCTATTTGGATAAAGGATTGAAGTGTTTTTAATTTCTTGGTCGAAAATTTCATTTATTTAATTTGGATCTTTCAAATTGCTTTTTTTAAAATTAATTTTAAATCTTGTGTGGTTTCAAATAACAAACTGATTTTTTTGAATTCTTCCATTTTAATTTGAGCTTCTATAGAAAATTTTTCTAGTTGAAACTGCTCAATAGGATGATGATGCGCATTTGCTAGCTATAATGAGATGTTTCCATCATATGTGACTCTGCATACGACTTTAATTTAAATATACATGAAGTACCATGAAAATTAAAATAAATGCAGAGCAAACGACAATGGTTTTGTATCATTCGCTACACTAAATGGATTCTATACCATTTTTTACTATAAAAAATAAAATAAAATTTGTCATATCTCAATAATCACGCTCTGCAAGATTTGAACCAACCACATCGGGTTTTGGAGATCCATAATTATACATGAGCCAACAGAAATACTCAATATATCAGAAACTACATATAAAATTCTCCAATTAAAAGATACTTCGCCCCAATCTACCCAAAACCCAACCAGTTCAAGGGCTTGGCTTGTTTAATGCTGAAAATTTCAGTGTTCTAACTTGAGTTTCCAATCCTTCATATGAACAGAGCATATATGTGAAAAGCTTCGCTTGCCCAGCTTCTTTCACCTTTATAGGGTTGGAAAGTAGGGGTGAGCATTGTTTGGGTTGGATCGGTCCACCCCCTAACCCTAAGACCAACCTGCACAGTGTCGGTCTTCAATTTTTGGGACTGAGGACCGATCCTATTGAGCTTGGGATTGAGGACTGGACTGACCCAATGGGTTTGGTCCGGTTCCAAGGTCAACTCGGGACCAACCGATAATTTTTTATTTCATTTTTTGTACTTTTTAAAAAAGTAATTGAGGACTGGACTAACCCAATGAGTTCAGTCCGGTTTCAAGGTCAACCTAGGATCAACTAATAATTTTTTATTTTATTTTTTGTACTCCTTGAAAGGGCAACCGAGGATCATACCGAGATGATGAGCAAGGTCAGCTAAAAAAAGGTAAGCGATGAGGGTTAAGTGGGGTGAGCGTCGAACATAATGAGCGTCGAATGTCGAGCGAGGAGCAACAAGCCAAATGAGCATCGAGCGGCAAGCGGCGCGAGTGACCAAAGTGAGCAAGGCGAGTGTCAAGTGGTGGGCAGAGAAATTGTTTATTTCAATTTTGGAAAACTGAAGATTAAGAGGACAAATAAGACAGAAGAAAACGAATATTAGAGGAGGATGCTATGAGGTGCATTTTTAGACGTCGCGAGGACTCCTTACAAAAATATTTTTCTCATTCGTAAATTATGACTATTAATGCCGTAAAAGACATTAAAAATCTAAGTTATTAAAGAACAATGTAAAATTACTTAAACTCATCACTAAATAGCTATTTAATATTGTTAACGCCATTTATTTTAAGGTTTCTCCATATAAAAAAATTATACACATATATATAGTCAGGGTTAGTTCGAGTTGGACTGACCCGAAATTCGCAGGAACAAGGACCAACCCGGACAGTGCTAGTCCAGGAATTTCAGGACCAAGGACCGACCCAATCTCCCTAGGAACCGAATTAGGACCGGCAGAGTTGGGCCGGTCCAGGGTCAGTCTAGGGTTAACCCTGGGCCGATGCTCACCCCTATTGGAAAGCATTTGCCCTGAACAAATCAGAACTAAAGTTCAGCACCAAGTCTAAAAAGTGAAAGTTCATCCTAGGACAGCAAGAACCGAGTGACAGTTAAAAAAGGAAATAAAATCAAGAAGGACGAAAACAAACATCCATGGAGAATCATCATCATATCAAGGGTCATCAACAGAGTTACATTCCATAAAGAGGAAAAGATCCCCCACAAGCTACAGATAAGTGGATCCCTTATGAATCACATATTAAACGAGAGGAACATGGGAAGAAACTATTAACCAAGCCAAATTAGTATTCCTGAAATATTTGGAAAAAAAAACTCCTCGAAATCATAAGTGAACCTGCGGTTTTTCCACGGAGACAATCCTTGAAATATAGTCCTTGGCTAAATGTTTGGTTAAATAGAATGTGTCTACATAGACCCCGGCATCCAAGATAACACGGCCATGGAGCCATGACAATCACTCCAAACATTATATCGTAAAGACAAGCTAAAGAAACAACCACGGCCCAGATCCAAGTGGGCTGCAGAAACGGTCGAAGGACTTGCGCGATCGATATGAGGCCCCATCCGCTGGGGATGAATGCCAACGAACTGGTGAAAATCTCCATTAGCTCGAGCTGCCAAAACTTCACCAATGCAACTAACCCAAGTGCTCCTAGTACAATGACGAGGAACTGCCTGAGTCGACGATAGATGTGTTCTCTTGCCGCGTACTTGTCCCAGCCGCGTATGATATAAGCACATGGACCCCCAAAATTATGAAAAAACAAAACAAAGAGATCAAGTAAACGGCAACACTTCTACTTATGGGGTTAGCTTGGACCAAAATTTGTGATTTCGAAGTTACGTTGCATTGCTTTAGAACCCATTTACTGTTTAAAAGTGAGAACTTTAGTATTTTTAATTTTATCGCGCAACAAATCTGTACGAGCTGGGGACTGTATGCTTATCAGCAATATCCATCTCTTCCTTCGCGTGTATGACAGGCTATTTGTCCCTGCAGATTTAGATGCCTCCTATTGCGGCTCAATCCTTGGTGATAAACACAATGCTTTAGATTCAACAAAGAGAAGTGCCGGGACTCCATATATCTCGCCCAGTACAGAACCTCAACCTTCTCTCCCTAGTTTAGCTCCTTCACCATTGAAGTCATTCGCAAATGCCCCTGCGCCAAAATTATCAGGTGTGACTCACTTGCTCAAATACCATACGAACAAAGGTTTGCCTGAGCAATGTCGCTCACACTTGGCCAAAAGTATTCTGGATGTGCTTGGAGCAAACTACTCTGAGTTTCCTGAGTATGACTATTGTGGAAAGCTTCCCAATGATCATGCTTGTAGCACGCCCTTTTCTTTTAGTTGTCCTTGACCTGAACATTGAAGCTCCTATTTGCATCACTTCTTCTTGAATCACATACATCAGTGGGCTTTTCCATGGACACATGATGGGATTTCGCGCTATGATGCTGGATAACTGCATCCATGATTGCAAACTGGTGTGAACATGTGACAGCTACTCTTGGCATTACTTAAACCCCGAGAGTCTCAATTAACCAGCATTTTCTTGTGTCCACACAGATTTTGGTCAATTAAGGCCGATACTTCTTGACTTTCTTGACCGGAGTAGAACTATGTGGAAGGCAGTGCCTAATTTTCTGTTGCTTTCGGTTTTGGATCATCAAGACTCTGCAGCTTGAGTTTTTCAGCGGCACAAAGCATCATGAGTATAACAGCGACGGGCTGTTGGGCTTCATTTGCGCCATATTTAGCTAAATGTGGCATGTTGTCCTCAGTTTGATGCCACGCTGGTCATTCTCATGGGGCAGTTCAGCAAAATCTCTGGGATGCTTGCTTTAAATGCAACTCATTCCAACCACTACCTCTCAGATTGTAAAACGAACCTAGAGGCTCAAGGTGCCTATGGAACTCCTCAAAGCATACGCTCTGTTTCTCCTGCGAAACTCACTGCAGCCTCCTGCCCTATCATTGATGTCGGTGAGTTCGAGAGCAGCGTGGACACCTCAAGACTTCTTAGCTGGTTGTGAAAAAATCGATCCTTTCAAGGAGTGCTGTGAACAAACTTGCCAAAACGCAATTTTAGATGCGGCCCAGAAACTATCCTTGAACGGCATGTTGGGATTCCGATCTCACCTCACTCAAATGCGCTGATGATTGTAAGGATATTGTCCTGCGATGGTTGGCAAGTAAACTGGATTCCTCCGCTAACAGTTTCTGGAGAGGTCCCTCCAATTACAATACAAACAAAGGTAAAGCATGTATCAGAAAACATAGGTATACATTAATCATGTGCACGGTTGATCACTTTTTTGGAATCGCATTCTGTTTGGTCCTGCTCGTCATTGAGAGCTTTCAGGAAATTCCTGGAACTATCTTAATCCCAATTCTGATATTCTAGTGTGCTGTTTATCTGACAGCGTTGGTCCATTGATATTCCCAAACATGACTGTAGTTTCAAAAGAATGTGAGGGACTGATAAATGACCAAACAGATTGCTTTGAAGCAATGGGAAGCTACGTTTCCTACTTACAGGAGCAGAGCTTCCTAACCAGCTTGCAAGGATGCTTCAGCTTTATTGCGAGATAACACCCTAATCTTATGATTGCCTTCTATCCTAAATACTAAGATTATGCGGTGGCTTATTTTGTCCTTCAAGTGACAAAATTTCGTCTCAAATCTAATGTCTGATTCCTGCTTGGTTCTTTGGTGAAGCATCTAGATAGAAAGGGTTGCGAGGTTTCTGATTTTACAATAAAATATATATTAAGCATGAAGTAAAAAGGTTAGGCTCATATATACTTGTCTATTACCCAGTATAACATGGCCTTCGAGAATAAAACAATCTGAATCGATGCAATTCGTGCTATCTCTGATTTCATTTGACATCTTGGTTCAAGATATACAGTGCTAAACAACCTCGACAACAACCTTGCCTTGGTAGGCTAAATTCACAAGTTTCATCGCATTCACATAAAGTACCATGTGTACTTACTGGACTCCATGGCTGTTGTATATCTCTTTCTTGAGTAATTGAAAACTCCATTGATTTTTCCAGAATCTGGCCGTCTTCTGCCAAGCTTACCTCCAAATACAACATTGACCAAATGTCAGGAGTAAGCTTCATGTGTGATCTCAACGATAACATTGCATCTCCGTGGCCGTCCTCCACTTCTCTCGTACCTTGGCCTTCTTGCAACAAAAGTACATCTCAACTTTCTAACCACGATATTGCACTGTCATCGCTTTTTTTATTCCCTAGCTCAACACACATTAAAGTCTCTCCGAGTGCATGTGATAGCTTACCATTGAATTTTTGCGTATTAAGGTCATTATAGAGATCTAAATTCTTTTCTTTGTGATTGGCATCTCAATGGGCGTGAGTACCTGAATGGTCTTTATGCAGGTCACTGCTTGCTGAATCAAGCCCTTTTTTCTTATTTTTCATTTAAATCAAATAGAGAAACTGGATTGCAAAGCCTAAGAGGCTTATTTGGAAATTACTGAGTCAGTTGGCCCGAGGGGTTTGGATTGGATGCAAGGTGCATAGATCGATGTGAGATTGTTTCTACTTAACTAATAGAACTTCGCGACAGTGCTCTCTTTCTATAACGAGATTCCATCACTGTTAAGATCTTCATGTTTTCGTAGACAGCGAGAGAGAACAATTCGGACTAAATTCCAGTTTTCTCGCGAGGAGTCTTTCGCTTCTGATTCACTTGCTAATTTCCAGTGGACGATTGAGCTATCTTATCCTTACCCAATTTTCAAAAAAAAAAAAAAAAAAATTATCGTGCGTCTGTAACTGCTAGGGCAGAGCCCCTATCTCAGAATCATTAGTATGCTAAAGTCTAGGAGAATAAAGTCTAGGTTGGTAGTGCATGAAGTGAAATACATGACTAAGGCAGTGCAATATAACTAAAGTAGTGGAATAACTACATACGTGCTTAAAAAAAAAGATGAGTGGAATAAGACATCGATGGAATAACTGAAAAACAGAATATGAGAGATCAGTGGAAGAACTCAAAAGAAAAGAAAAAGATCCTTAAGGAAACTCGAAGATTAGGGGTCTTCTGATATTAGTCTAAGGAAACTTGAACATCAGCTCGGGGTCTGCTGATATCAGTCCGGCCAATTCCAAGATCCTCCACATCTTCCTCGTGGCATCACTCCCCACCTGGCAAGGTATCTCCACCTTTCTCAGGGAAACACGCTTACCCTCTTCAAAATATTTAAGCAAGCATGTGAAGGCCTTTGCTTCCGCAACCGTGTTGAGGACGAGGACTTCCTTGTTATTGATGGAGTCGATGATCTGAGCGAGGGCATCTTGAGCTGCATTTCTTTGAGCTTGGGCATCTTTCTTGCTGTGGAAGAACATTAAAAGAAAAACATTAGAACCAAAAAAAAAAAAAAAAAAACAGAAGATATAAGATCAAATCAATATTATCACTTGCCTTTTGGGGTTCCCTCTGAGTCTGATCAGCTTCTTTTCCGCCTTTTGTAAAGCATCATAGCATTGGAGGAGGGTGGCAGCATCACTACTACTGCTACTAGCCGCCATTGGAGTCGGAGGTGTTCGAGAGATGGAGGTGGCGGTGGAGTGGTGGTTACAGAAGAAGAGAAGTCTTATATGTAGAGAGCAAATGAGAGAGGCGCAACGAGCATCAAGCACCGGGATCACAGCTCTGGTGGCAAGAGTATTGAACAAGAGAGAGAGGATCGCATCTCTGGCACCAAGATCACATCTCCTGCATTTCACGCAACCAACCTGCAGTGGCTTCTTCATGCCACCACTGGTCGTCTCGCATGCACCATGCCATTATCGCTATGCCATTATTGCTAAAGATCCAAAAGACAGAGCAGGAAGTCTGGGTAAAACAATTGAAGTAAGATGGGTGGGTTTTACCTGAAATGTGCATGAACCTAAAAATATACCCAAGTCTCGCCCAAGAGTAACAAAATTAGTAGCTGTAACAACGACAAAGATCATAGCTTTCATAGGCACAGGAGCTTATAGTGCAGATATTTTCTTCCCTTTTTTTTCCTTCTAATTGTCTCCTTACACTCTTAATCATGCTTTCGGGAGTTGAGTTAACTTGTCAAGCAATCACCTCAGACCCATCTAAGGTTCTCTTACAAACCTAAAAATACACACAAAATCTCAACCAAGAGCAGTAAAATTAGTTAACAAGAAAGCAGGTCATAGCTTTCGCAAGTACAATGCTTGTAGGATGGCTATTTTCTGCCAGGAAATCAGTCCATGTCCATGATACTCAACCAAGTAACACTCTGGTCATTACATCACTCCCTCATAATGACCAGAGGAGCGTGCACGCTACATAGAGAGTGACGTGCAACGTTGCTGTCTCTCTCTCTTTCAACCTATTTTGTGTGCTTCCACATGCACATAATTGAGTTAAAAAATTTGGATGATGGGCTTCGACATTTGTTTTTTTGCATTGATAATACAACGTGCTTATAATTCGATTCCAAGTGTTGTCAGATTTGATATTTTAAAAATATTTCCACACGTGATTCTGTACATCATTAATTCATTTGAGGATTGTAACTTTCCGCTATTTCACTAATTCTACTCGTAGCAAGTGGTGTAGCTTCAATTAGGGATGTTATTGGTCAAAATTCCAGTCAAAATCGATGTTCTCTTTTCTTGATAGGAGTGATTAATAATGAACCATTACTTACCATGCATTTATTTACTTTTCACAGTATTTATGTAATATTTAAATGAGAGCCATGTGTTAAGTTTTCGAGAATTTCGAAAAAAGAAAAGCAAAAAAAAAAAAAAACAACAAGAGAAGAATGCTTAGAGAAGGAAAGGTGGTGAAGGCTGATGAGGACGATGAAACAGTGGCCAAGTTGAGAGATCTTAGGCTTTGGGCGTCATACAGAGGCCTGACACTTGCTCGAGCAGTCAGAGGAATGATGTATTACCATCGAGCACTTAAGGCGATGGCTTTTCTTGATTCTGCATCAGAGGTGGAAATTCAGGAATTAGCAAAAAGACTGGACTCAGCGGGGCAAGATGGCAGCACGGACAGTCTTTTTAATATGTTGGTCGAAAATTTTATTTATTTAATCGGGATTCTTCAAATTTTGAAATCAATTTTAAATCATGTGTGGTTTCAAATAACGAGCTGATTTTTTTGAATTCATCCATATTAATTCGAGCTTGATAGAAAATTATCCTAGTCGAAACTGTTCATCAAGATGATGATGCCCATTTGCTGGCTTGAGTTCATTGAGTTCAGAATGACATATTTCCATCATATGTGACTAAGCATACCACTCTAATTTAAATATACATGAAGTACCATGAAAAGTGAAACAAATGCAGAGTAAATAACAATGGTTTTGTATCATTCGCTCGACTGTTAATCACACGTGAGCCAACAGAAACGTTCGATATATCAGAAAATGCATATAAAATTCTCCAGTTAGAAGCTACTTCACCCCAATCTACCAAGGCCCAACCAGTTCAAGGACTTGGCTTATTCAAAGCTCAGTATTTCAGAATGCGTGCTTGAGTTTCCAATCCTTCATTTTAGCAGACTATATATGTGAAAAGCTTCGCTTGCCCAGCTTCTTTCACCTTTGCAGGCTTGGAAAGCATTTGCCCTAAACCAATCAGAACTAAACTTCAAGCACCAGTCTAAAAAGTGAAAGTGCGTCCTAGGACAGCAAGAACCGAGTGACAGTTAAAAATGAATTAAAATCTAGAAGGAAAGAAAACAACTTTCCAAGCAGCATCATTGTCATATCAAAGGGTCATCAATAGAGTTACATCTCATAAAGAGGAAAAGATCCCTACAAGCTGCAGATAAGTAGATTCCTTATGAATCACTTGTTAAAAACATGGGAAGAAAGTATTAACCAAGCCAAATCAGTTTTCCCGAAATGTCCAGCAAAAAGAATCTCCTCGAAATCATAAGTGAACCTTCGGCCTTTTTGCGGAGACAATCCGTGAAATCCAGAGTCCTTCGCTAAATGCTTGGTTAAATAGAATCCGTGTCTGCATAGACCCCGGCATCCAAGAAAACACAGCTATCGGAGCCATGACAATCACTCCGAACATTATATCATAAAGACGAGCTAAAGAAACAACCCTGCCCCAGATCCAAGTGGGCTTCAGAATCGGTCGAAGAACTTGCGCTATCGATATGAGGCCCCATCCGGTGGGGATGAACGCCAACAAACTGGTGAAAATCTCTATTAACTTGAGCTGCCGATACTCCACCAATGCAATTAACGCGAGTGCTCCTAGTATGATGATGAGGAACTGCACGAGTCGATAGTACATGTGTTCTCTTGCCGCGTACTTGTCCCAGGCATATGATATAAGCGCATGGACCCCCAGAATTACGAAAAAGCAAATCAAAGAGAGCAAGTAAACAGAAATACTTCTACTTCCAGCTGGGATTCCGAGTTGGTATACAACCCCATACTGGAAAAGGAAGAAGCGGAGATCCAATATTACCTCTACTAGTTTTCCCCAAAGACCTGTTGTTCTTAGATGATCCTGCTCCTCATACCACCAGACTTCCCAACTCTCTTCAGCTTTAGTAAACACACCACCACGGAACCATATCCAGTTCATGAAATCGTCGAAGTCATGCACCGTCTTCAACCAATCGAAACCCAGAGGATTGAACAGAAAAGGAGCCATTATCCATGAAACAACAAGGAACCAACTTGATATGGTCAAGGCTTTGTAAGTGAAGGTATTTTTGTCAGCATGGCTGCGTGACGCATAGAATGTGAGTAATAGGCCTAGTTCAATCGCCTTCACAAAGTGACTACGTGCATAGAGCCTGTAGTTCTCTGCGAAACTTTTGTGGTCCACGACAAACCCATGTCCCGTGGGACGATATTTCGCACTACCGTGAAGAACGGTCCGGCCGAAGTAGTGGGCACGAGTTCCCATAGAAAACGTGTAGAAAACAGATGACAACTGGAGCTGCTTGGTCATGAAATCCCACATAGCTTGAAGAAATCCATGCTGAAGGGTACTCTCCACTATCACAGGGATTGCTGTGAATAGACAGAGTTGGATGACAAATAGATTTAGAATCGTACCGAGTGCTTTATTGTCATTGCTGCTGCTTGCAGCGGCACCTTCAAGCCCCTTCGGGCAAAGATAGAGCCGGCCCCATAAAAATGCATAGGCTGTCAGGATGACCATCGTTGTGTTAAAGAAGTATCCCACAGTGGTGTAAAAGAATGACAGCATCCGGAAGAAGTCAAGCCGATGCCCCAACCGATAGACATCTCTGCTAAGGACCTGTCCACCATTTCCAGCAGCAACCTTGGCTTCAACCATCGATATCTGATTCAATCCGACATCCCTTCCCTTTCCCACTTGTATGTACTCATGGTGTGTGACCTTGCCTCCTCTCAATGTGCAATTAAATCCAGCAGAAATATCTTCACTAATGTTGATCATTCTGGATGCTCTGCTAATACCGCCCCTGCTTAGGAACCAAAACCTGTCGAAAACATCGGAATGGCTGTAATTCATTCGAACTTTCAAAGGATTAGCCAAGACGCGTTGCCCCAACGTGACTAAACTCGTCTCTTGAGCTGACATAAACCAAGCAAGCGATGAAACTGAACCAGTGAAGATGTGTTCTCTAACCCCCAAGACAGTGGGCTTCCGTATGCCATAGTAAGTCTTGAATTCTTCCAGCAGATTCCGCATCTTGAGTGCCTCCTCGAAATAGTTGTCTTGGTTCATATCGATAGTCTGGACGGCATCGCCACGAGTGAAAATGAGCGCATGGTTCTGGTTTTCCGATTTTCCCTCTCCAAGCTTAAAAGGACCAGGCAATTGGACCCTGTATAGTTCGACTTCCTTCTGGCGTTGCCCATCGTACTTGACCAGAACAGAGTAGTATTCCTTTTCATTCCTCCCGATGGGGACTTCTTCTACATAAGCTACTCGGAGCGCTTCATTACTTTTCATCAGGTACAATATTTCCTCTGCACGATTATCTTTCTCTGCCTTTTGAGACCCATAAATCTGGCAAGCGACCACGAACGTGCATTTCATCGCAGATATATGGTCTTCTGACGAAAGATTGGTTGAACTAATACTGGTATTAAAACTCAGAGAAGAAGACAACTCCTCCAACCTAGAACTGTCCGTTCTGCCATCTTGCCCCCCTGAGTCCAGTCTTTTTGCTAATTCCTGAATTTCCACCTCTGATGCAGAATCAAGAAAAGCCATCACCTTAAGTGCTCGATGGTAATACATCATTCCTCTGACTGCTCGAGCAAGTGTCAGGCCTCTGTATGACGCCCAAAGCCTAAGATCTCTCAACTTGGCCATTGCTTCATCGTCCTCATCAGCCTTCATCACCTTTCCTTCTCTAAGCATTCTCTCTATGAAATATTTCCACTCATCAGGATATACAGTCTTCAAATAAAACAATATGCAAACTCCATCTTCGTTCTTTTCGAGAAGCTGTTCTTTGCTGTACAGTACCTCTTCATTGTGGTAAGGAGTCAGAACACTGAAAGTAAACATTTTCTCCACTTTAGGTGCGTGGGGCATGTTCATAAATAGCGAATTACTGAAAAAGCTAATTCGCCGTCTCGCCTCAACATTTGAAGGAACATTGTGCGTAGAGTCCCTCGAGGTCAGAATAATGTGCAAGCGACGAACTTGCCAATGGAATTGGTTATTACTCGGATCAGGCAATGCAACTGCATCCGTGAAAGGCAATCGACCACCAGATGCCAACTGATCCTCCCCGTCTATGGAGAACTCCCTAATAACAATCCGATAAAGGGCCTGCAGAGCGAGCACAATTTTACCCACGTCTTTCTTTGAATCTTTCGATAGCTTAGCCAACTTTGATATATATTTGTGTATCTTGGGCAACATGGACAAGTTGAACTGCTTCGTAAATTTCCCATCCTTGATGGAGCGATCAATCTTTTCGAACAAATCAGTGATCACGGAATGCTCCTTCGAGTCAATTTTGACTATTTCAAGCAGCAAGTGCTTGACACTGTCGTATGCTTCGATCACAGCACAGCGCCTGTACTCGTTCTTGCAGATCTTATACCAAAGCCTCTTGTCAGTAGCATCAACTAGCTCCTTGGCCTGTCTTAAAGCAAGCAACAGCTCATTGAACAGGAGAAAACATGGCCAGGAAATAACTCTATCACTCCAAGCACTCCTCCGTAGCTCCAAGAGCTCAACTTCCTGGTCAGATACTATATCCTCTTCCCTAAATATGGATATGATCTCATTCCAAAGCAAAGCAAACCTCAGCGCTTCGATCTGGTTAGGTTCAAACTTCTGGTATGGCTTGCCCAGTCCATACCTCAGCTTCAGCCGGTGAAGCAAATCCTTGAACTTGTTTCCTATCGTTTGCAAAAGCTGCCCCTCAGGCATTAGATTAAACTGAACAGCGCTCGCAAAGAACTGGAACCGCAATCTCACCTGCTCCAGATTTCGGATCTCACCCAAGTGATCTAACAACCCTACTGCTGCTCCAACCAAGGATGAATAGATCGAGTACCAAATCTGCAGATCCATAAGGTAAATAAGCACCACGGGGAGCCACAACAGCCCAACAGCAAACCTGTTGCTGTCGCCGAAGAACTGGTGCCACTCGTATTTCACATCTAGCAGCTCCAAGAGCTGTTTCGTGGGTTGGATCATGGGCTTAATTTGCAGGAAGTAGCTGAATAAAAATTTGGTGGCTAGTACATGTATCCAAAATAGAGAGTACTTCACACTATCGACCAGACCTTCTCTAAGGCCACGACCCACGAAGATACGGCTCTGGAACCACCACGTGAACAGGTGGAAGATCCTCCAGTTTCTTTCCTCTAGGAAATTTTGAATCCATGGAATGATCATCAGGGCCAATCCCAACAGCTCAGGAAGAGCAAAGACGAAGGCCAGCTCGAGAAAATGCACCAATCTCCTGTTTGTCTCTTGTGACCATCTCTCATCGGCATTTCTTTGCGACCAAATCCGTCCATAGAACACCCAAAAAGCAATCATCCAAAGACTTGCCACGACAATCTTCATCACCATCCTCACTCCTAAAAACATCGTTTCTCTTGACACCAAGAGGTACTGCGTTCCAGCATCAAGCAGGGACTGCAAGAACCTCATCCCACTCCAAGTCATGAAGATAGTCAAAACCTTGACTTGAAGGTCCCTGCTCTTCAATGCCTGCCATGGATACTCCTTATCATCGTGCCAAGCCACAATGATTGCAGCTTGCAGAAACAGAACCAACATCACCCACAATCGATCGAAGCTCCGGAACAAGTTCCAAAACATCCTCGTCTCTACGAACCCCATCTTGCCAATTCGATATCTGTTCTCATCCCTCGTGAAAAAGCTACTTCGACGATCGATGGGCCAACTCAACTTTGCAAAGCACCTTCCAGACCAGAAGTACTCATTGATATCATCATAGTTCCTCCATGCACCGGGGGGCGCAGTCCCATTCTTGCTCCTGTTGACCTCTTTCCTAATCGTGTCGTAAATTGGCTTCACTACTTCTTCTAAAAAGGCCTTCTCTCCTGAGACCGAAGGCAAAACGGGCTGTCCAGTGTTCGGGTCAATGTCATTCTCCAAGATCCTGTTCATTTCCATCGCCATGTTGTGGAAGATGTAGCAAATGCACTCTGGCATAAGCCGCAGGTTCGCCGACTCGCCCCACACAAGGAGATAGAGCGAGACATAGAGGAGCTCACGCCGTGGGTCCGAGACAGCATCATGGCAGTCGGAGATCCAGATGTTTGACTTCCTGCCCAAGTAAGAGCACCAGAGGGTGTAGTTCCGGAGAAGCTTTCTCCGGAAGCAGCAGAGGACGGCGACGTCAAGGGCCTCGATGTTGTCCGGCCTTGACGCGAGCCGCATCTGGAGGTTGGCGAGGTGGAGGACGAGGTGCTCCCGTTGGTTCCGGACATTATCCTCCTGGAAGCCAAAGAAGAGGTGGAGCCAGTCGAGGAGGTCGTAGTCAGGGCGCCGCTGGGTCCTTGGCGGCCAGCAGAGGTCGCCAACGGAGCGCAGGGCGGCACAGGCAGCACGGACCTCCGGGAAGCGGAGGGAGGGGTGGTCAGCCCGGACGGCAGCTACTGGGATGATGTTGTACGGTGGTTCTTGGTCATCGCCACCAGGCGGGGTCTGGCCGGGCTGGGATCGATCCCTCAGGGTGCCGGGTATATTCAGGTTGCGAGGGCGGCTCATTGGGTTGGGGGGTTTTGCGGGGGAGCTCGGTGGTTCGACTCTGTGAGTCGGTCATGCGGTGGTGAATCGGCTTTGGTGAAGCTTTTGGACTGAAGATGGCAAAGCATGATCAATGGTCACGCCATGGCAGAGACAGAGAGAGAGTGGCGCGTTTTTGCGGGATTCGATTGTTTTGTGCTGTGCACGAGCTTTGAGTTGTTTCACTTTAGCTTTTAGGACGAGCTTACTTTTAAGTAGCTACTCTAATGCAATACCTCCTTTTCATTTTGTATAAGGATATATGCAGTCTGATCCGAAGATCATTAAGAAAGACTAAGAGGGAAAAGAAAAGAAAAGAAAAGAAAAATCATCGGACCAACGCTCGGCTCCATTTGTTTCGTCTTGGATTTTCGCATGTTGTCATGACTTTTTGCTAATTTCAAACACCGATCAAATAGCGATTCGAACAGGATGTCATAGTGCGACAAAAAGCAGACAAGTAACCCCATATTTTGCACTCTTGAATTTCTTTGTTATCAAGAAACAGTACGTACCATAGATCCTTTTGCTGTGGCAAAAGACCCGTTAATTGTAGTTATCTGAGTTCACAAAAAAATTCATGCATGCATAGATAGTAATTCAAACCAAAGTTTCATCTATTCAACAACTATCGTATATTTATGCTGCGTCTATTCAGTAGGCGTCTCATGGGATTTGACCCAACATCAAATGGATCGAGAATCTCACAAATTGTCTTGACCAAAAAAATTAACCGTGCGTGAAAAACAAAGGAAGAAACCTTGAAGTTTCAAAAAAGAGTTTCATGCAAACTTTAACGTTTAATATGCTATAACACAAAGCTTAAAGTTACTCAAATGATGCAATTTTCAATGTGAATATACTTTTAAGTTACTCAAGCCTAAAGTGCTTTTTATAGAGCATCTTCCAATATGACATGTCTCGCATGAGTTTTAGTTATTGAAAAGAATTGTTTCTCAATAAAGGTGTATGTTTTATATTTTTCCTCTCTTTTTTGCAAAGTTCCAACTTATAATGTGAAAATCACATGCATGATATTTTACTACCGTGGAGGCACAAAAATCGTAAGGTCAAGACAACGAATGAACTCCCCCGTGCCCTCATTTCGGTTTTCGCAGTATGTGAACTTTCGATCGAATTTGAACCGCTCCCTCACCACGTTGAATTAATTTTATTTCATAAAAAAAGATTAAAAAGAGAGAGAGACCTTTGAATTAGGCCAAGCACATGTTTATATCGCATCAAATATAACATGAATATAACTAATCCACATAATTATATCAGTACATCACGTGATTATCATAATAATGTACCTGCATAAATCTCACTTCAAAAATTCATCGCAGTGGCAGTATTGTCAGATCCTTAACGAGAAATACTAAGAAGTGATCGATAATTTCTTCTGTGAAGAAGAATCTCAAACATGGATTGACGTCACCCAAGTTCATTGGAGAAAGAACGGAATCGCCAAAGTGCGTGAACATGAGGGGTTCAGATTAAAAGGAGTGAAGCAAGGCATGTGCTGGTCCTGAGAAAGGCGCTCCCGTCCCTTGATTATTTTTAGGGGAAACATCATGAGGATGATTAAGCTAATGTTCCTCGAACTTTCGTTCTCGAAGGAAAGGAGAATCTGGGCATTAGATTCCCCTACCTTTTCAACACGTTTTCTCCCGTAGAATTTCTCTCTTGACCTGGGAAAGCTAGTCATGGTCGGCGGCCCGTTAAAAAAGGAGATTCCCTGATCCGGCTGCTGCAGAAGTGTACCAACAGATCCCGGTTCAAGAATTGAGTTCGGACGCATAGGGCAATGATGCCTTGTCAATGAAGGTCTCCTTATTAGAAGTGATCGATCTCAAGATAGATATATTCCAAATCAAAAATCTGAAACCTATCTTATTAAAATAATTCCCAATTGTTGAGACCAAAAATCAAATTCCCATCCCCATAACCGAATTGACCAATTCTAAGCAAGGCCCATGATTGATCTTGGAGCTGGCCCATCTTATTTTTTATCCATGTTTCATCGACCGTTCTTTCGCCTCTATTTCTTGTCTCTTTTTTTCATTTGTTATTTCTCTTTATACTCGCTCGAAGCTAATGTTGCATAAATATGCACCTTCGGGAGGAATTTCCGGGTGAAATATGCAATCATATTGTGGTGTCTAACCTTTTTAGCAAGTCAGTTCTGTTGCTTATTAATGAATCGATGGGATTAGGCTAGCTTTGGTCTTTTCGATTTCCAGAGAACAACACAGCCGCCGGCTTCTAATTTCCATGCTTTGTTAAAAATGCCACAATGGAAAAAATTCGAGGATGAGCAGCTGGATCTCTTGTTTTTATTTGAATACGACGTAAAAGATAGAAGACTTCTAGGATTTGATTTTAAGCCAGCCCTACCAGAAAACCAGTCTTGAAACCGGTTCTAATGAAAATCAACTTTAGGTAAAATCGACTTGTTCAGGGTGGGGAATTGGGTCAGTCAGGGCCGATTCCCAAATTTTTTACTTGGGGATCGAATCGGTGAACCTGTGTGAACTGACCTGGTTGCAAACCCCTTCTCGCCACCGCTTATGCTTTGAGAGAATGGGGAGCAGGGTGTTTCCAAAAACCCCCCAGTGGTGAGTGACTTAGATGGGCCGACACTTCGCATGAAAGAAGTCCAGGATACCATTCGAAGGGCAGCCACTTTCGCGGCCGAAGAGAACTTACTGGACACCCAGACCTTCGTAAAGGACTACGGGAGGAATTGGCCAAAGAAGGGGTCTGAACAGAGGAAATGATCGTATCCGGCGATCCTCCGGTCGAAGTAAATCTGGGAACTGATAAAGAGCCATCGATGGCCAAAGAATTAAGTTGAAATCCTTCAAAGGTTCAAAGATTGCTTTGTATGGGAATACACAAAGACATGCCAGGACTAGATTGAAGCTTGGTCGAGCACAAACTGTCAACCTTACCTGAAGCAAGGCCTGTTAAACAACTCCCACCAAGAATGTGAGTCCAGATAATAGAAAGTGAGTCCTAATGATACGAGGGAGTTAGTTCAAGATGGGATAAGAACATCAGGAGTGTCATAATTTTCGTATGTATAGTACTCACTTAAGGATCATAACTTTTTTTCTCTCATTTGGCAACAAATTTAAAATCAATCAAGTGTCATCGGCGATTTGTCTCACCGGACATGGCATTAATTTACGACAAACCATCCGAAGTAGCGTGTTGACAAGCTAAAGTCAGCAATCGGGAGGCTAAATGACGTTGAGCGAAATTCAATTTTGATTTTCGAGAACCGTAATCCCAATTCGAAGTATCATCTCATCAAATTCACAATTGAGAGTCGAAGCAAGAGTAGCGGCTCTCGGTTTTAGGAATAAAATCAAGATATAAGTCAATATTTTTACTATTGTGGGCCGTGAGGTCCAACAAGAATTTCTTGTCGCTTTCCCTGTTGCAGCACCGTCTCCGCTTCGGCTCCGGGCGAATCGTCGTCGTTGTTCGCTCTCACTCGGAAGCCAATTCGTCCTGCAGTCCCTGTTCTTTTCTTGCTTCTCCGACCGAGCCTTCGCCTGTAAAAAGTCGAACCAGAAAATACCGCATACTCAATTCTTTTCGTCGTTTCGCTGTAGTGGGCGATGGAAAGAGGATACCCAGAACCTTCTCCATCCACGTCTCTCAGCCGCGCCTCGTTCCAGGTTCAAGCACAACCCCGAATGAATAGTTCTTTTGCTGCGTGGCTTTGATTCTTTTTATCTTTTGTCGCCCTTCTCTTTTTGTTCCTGGAATTCGCGGAATTGGGGATCAGATGCTGGTAGATGGAAAGGTCTCATTCTTCAATTGACCCCCATTTGGTTTCGAGCCCTTTTACTGTGGCTATTCTTTTTTGGTGATTGATGATGGAGCTGGAATGACTAGTTTGTGTTATTAGTATGCTTCAGATTGTCTTTAGATTGTTCTCACCTCCACATTAGACTTCCATTTATTTTTAAGAACTCCATGTTAGAGTGAAAAATTAAGTAAAAAAATCCATGTAGGACGATTTATCGGAAAGAACACTCAAATGATAAATATTATATCAATGTGATGATACTCAAATGAATGACATACAAAAATTATGGCACTCGTATTGTTTTAATCCCTATTCAAGGCTCACTTTATTCGAATTGCAAATTGCCGGACTACATTGATTGGATCTCCGACCTTGTACCCGTTATAAAAAAGAACGAAAAAGTTCGTGCCTATCAACTTTAGGGATTCACACAAAGCAAATCCCAAAAATGAATACCCCATGCCTGTGGCAGAATGAATATTTGATAATGAAGTTGACAATGAGCTATTAACCTTCAGGGACAGATGCTTAGAATACAAAAACAGATCTAACTAAAGAAGATATTCACAAGACAGCTTTTTATTATCCTTTCCTTTAGGTATTTGTTATACCGTGTGGTTTTAGAAATGCCGGGCTACTCCTTAATAAATGCCATTTTAAGTGAAATGATGGGCAAACACGTTGAAGTTCATACCAATGATATTGGGCCAAAACCACGAGCAACCCTTGTATGTAGAAACAATTTTTTATTTTATTTTTTGGTTTTTTTTCCCCTATCACATCCCTCATTTTTAATCTAATGTGACTTTTTCATTTGTATAAGCATGAAATATATTGACTGTGGATCATGATATTTTTTTTCTTTTTTTGTTCTAATGGGAGATTTTAAGAGTTTCCTCAAGTGATTGTGACTAGTGAGAGCATAGTGATGAAATTGCTCCCAACAGTTTCGATTTTGAATGATGTTGGTGTTTGGCCAAAGTAAAAAAGGAATTGTTCATCGACCCAAAGAATTATATCAATGGGAGAATTATGTTGAGAAGCATCAAATTCATTGTTACATTTGCAACCAATGTAAAAGAAATGAAATCGACAATAAAATTTTGAAAATTAAAGAAGGACGAACAAATTTGGGTATCATCATTCTTCATCTTCTATAAAGCACTTGTGAAAATTGATTGTCGATTTCATTTTTATATATTTTTTAATTTGATTAAACGCTTTCAAATTGATTATCTAAATTGAGAATAATTTAGGAGCCCGTGAAACTTTTGAGGTACCTTTTTTCTTGGCAATTATTGAGAATTTAGCCTCATGTTTCGTCAACTATTAGAAAAGCAAGCTTGTGTTGATGCTAAACTAGAAAATATTTTAGAAAATACGACTTTCCTCTTTGCTTTGGCACGTAATTCTTCATACTATTAGAAAAGCAAGCTTGTGTTGATGCTAAACTGGTAAGTTATTCAATAGATTAGTAAATCTTGTTCGGAAGAAAATCTACATACGATAAAATTATCGAACTACGAATGTACACGTCACTTCTTATACAGATGATGGACATGATAAAAATTTGGTGCCAATGCGATTTGCTCATCCGGTTTGTGACGTAATTAGGTATATGGTTTTTTTTTTTTTTTTTTTTTGTGGAAAAGATGGCAAATTGGCTACTTTCAAGGAATCTGTACGGTTGTAACCCGCCAATTTTGGTCCCGTGAAATTCTCTTAAAGCGATCTAACTTGAAAATGAGGTGAATTTTATTAATGACCGACTGATTATAGAATTTGTTCACTGAACCGGCATTGCCCATCATACCCAAGTCCATTCCAAATTGACTAAGCCGGGCAAGCCCTCGCCACGCGCCACCGGAGGCGCGTGCGCCCCACCCCGCCTCTCCCCCTTTCTTACACCATATCTGCTTCGAGCATCGTCTCAGAGAGAGACCACGCAGGCGCAGAACGCAGAAAGGACGACAGCATAAAGGGCGAAAGCAGTCGCGGCAGATCAAGAAAACCTCCTCCCCCCGAAAGAACCCAACAGTCCAGATTCACCGAACGCCCAGAAGAGAAGCAGCCCACCTGCAGAATCGTCGTCGAGATCGAACCCCTCTTCTTCTTCTTTCCCTCCGGCCGTTCTTGTCGGGGCCTCCTCTCGCCATGGCCGACAGGGAAGAAGAGCCGCCGGCGTCCCCCGCCTCGGCGGCTGCGGCGGCGGCGGCGCCGTCCACGTACCCTCTGATCCTCAGGATCATGAGCAAGCGGCGGACGTGGGCGTGCCTCTTCGTGCTCGTGTACGCCGTCCTCCTGTCCTCCACGTGGAACTCCCTCAAGTCCATCCTCGCCTGGTACCAGTCGCAGGCCAACCAGCACCCGTCGTCCGGGTGGCCCGCGCTCTACGCGTCGGTGCTCCTCGGCGCCGTCTTCGGGGTCCTCTCCATGGTCGCCGCCCTCGCCGTCGCCATCCCGGCGACGCTGGTGACGTGGATCACGGTCGTGGTGCTGCTGGCCTTCTTCGGGAAGCCCAAGAGGACGCTGGTCCACGAAGGGAGCAAGATGACGAAGGAGATCGTTGGGATGGTGGGCAAGGTTCTGCTCAAGGAAGGGAATGTCGTGGCCGCGGTTTGTGCTGTTGTTGGGTACTTCGCTCTCGTCAAGAGGAACGCTGAGGCTGACTGATGGGATAGAATTCGAGTTGTGACAGATTCAGATCGGCAAATTTTTCATTTTCTTGTGAAGAGATTAGGGATTTGGGGGTTCTTGGTGAGAAAAAATTGGGAAAGTTTACTTCTTTTTGGGGGGTCTTCCTTGTGACGAGTTCTTGAATTTCTTTTTTTTCTTTGGGGATGGGGGAGGTTCTTGAAATGGGTATGCTCGGAAGCCGGGGACTGGACTCTCCGTAACTTTTGATTGGCTAGCTCTTGTAAATTCTTGCCACTATCATGATCTTACTTTGCTGAATGCCGTATCTTGATGATGTTTCTCTGTTGTTTACTCGAATCATTATGTTTCCATAATTGTTGTCTTCGTTTCCCATTTCATACAACCTGGCCAGTGAAGCTGCAGAGGAGTTGTTCATGGTCGTCTCTTGTGCCCCAGTCACCAATTTTAGCAAAAACCAGACGGCTTTCCGAGTTCTGTGTTCACCTCTGCATTGTTCGCATATGGGATGCATACCAGTGAGTCCTCACTTTTTATTCATGTTTTGGGGAATGAGTTTGGTCAGTAGAAGTTCAAAGACAGTGCACGGAGAGGATAGATACTGCAAAAGGAGTAGCTCACCAATAGAATCTGAAGGTCCTGAGTTGGTTTTTTGGATGATTGATTTCTCTCTGAACAAGGTAAAGTCCATGTTAAGGCAGGGCAATGGAAAATTTTCAGGTCAGCAACTCGCACCTAGAATGGTGCCATGCTCCATAGAAAGCTTATACGCGGCATCCACGTTTTTGACAGGTGAAAAAAGAAAGGTGATTTAGGGTGGCTTGAGGCCTTGTGGTATGGAATCACTTCTCAGCGAGGTCCAACACAATTACAGAGTGATATAGCTTCTGTCGGTGATTAACTCCATCTATTGCAATGAGATTGTTTAACATGTCATTTCTTACGGTGGTCAATCGGGTGCGTCATGAATAGGGAAGTTACAAAAACCACCATAGCGTAACCAAGCGAAAATTCTATCAGTCGAACTTATCTAGAAATTCACATCCTAAAAATGAAAGAAAATTAACTCAGCGATACTAAATCAGCGCCGATTAAACATGTGCTGGCAACTGATGTTACTTCTTTCGGCAGCATGGCTGGCATTCTCTTTGCCTGGTGTGGAACTCGTATACTTAGCTTAGGAACGTGGCAAAGCTTATATTAATGGAAAAGTCAGCTCACTTGTTTGATTCTTTGCTTCTACTTGGATATCGGATCTGATACTTTTGTCTTGCACAAGGACAGCGAATGTAGTGGCTCTGTTCTTGTGAAAGCCTGTCGGGTGCCGACATTTGCATGCCGTGGTTAAAATATTGACTTGGAGAAGACATTATCGATCTCAGAAATCCCAAATGAGAACGCTAGGAATCATGTCATACTAAACAGAGTTCTGGCAAAAGGAATAAAAGGAATAAAAGCAATCGCACCACCAAAATCTCTCCCTCTGCAGATGCATATTTGGTGACCAAACTCCTGCAGGCTCCAAGGCGTGGCCTTGACATAAGCAGATATACATGGACCGTGCCTATAAAATAACGGGTAACTAAAGTCATCGATTTTTATAGATTTTATGTGAGATTCATCTAATAAAATAATATAATCAACCATACTTAGGATTTTTATAGATTTTATGTGAGATTCATCTATATTTCCCTCTCGGTAAAATGAACTTATATAAGATTCCAAATTTTATAGTGCGCCAACATTGTTTATGGAGATTATTGCCTTCATTTAAAACATGTCGATTTTTTAGAAGTACATTCTTTTTTAATATATAAAATACATTGATATTTGCTTTTATCAAATTCAATAAGCTTAACTAGTGTCCCCTGACACCTTCTAATAAGACTTACGATACATAATAATCATTTTGTTCATGATTACCTTTTGTAACTGGACCTGTTGCTTCATCTGTTCTAACACCAACCAATAACATGTTTGTTGTTGTTGGTCAAGAAAGAAAAAAAGGGAAGCGCTTTTTCAACCCATTATTTGCAATTTTTATTGATTATGATTATCTTCTTGATGCAACCTATTATTAGATTACGGAAAAAAAGAATCACTTTGTAGGCATGACCATCCTCGCCATTGGAGCAATCGAGTCCTTGCCTACAATCATAATTCATGATTGAGAGCAAAAACTATTGATCATCCTCTTTATGATTGTTTTCTTGATGTTACTTATCATGATATTACGAAAAAAATTCACTTTATAGGCATGATCATTGCTCCCAATAGAGCAATTGAGTCATTGCGCATAATTGAAATGCACAACAGAACGAAAATCACTAATCACCCTCCACATGTTAGAAGACGAAGAAAAATAGGAAATTTGCAAATTTGTAAAATCCATTTAACTTTGGAAGTCCTCTATTTGTTCTTCAGCGTAATTTACTATTTAATCTGAACGATACAGGATATGAATTGTCAAAGGGAAATCTACATCTGGCCCCAAAACTCGGATTTCTAAAGCAATGCTAAAGTCATTCAAACTAAACGAACTCGACATGTAATTAAAAAAATGATGATGATGATGATGATGATGATGATGATGATGATGATAATCAGGCCGTTAAGTTGGAGCAGTTAGCGGATTAGAGGTTTAAGTAATTCACAAATAAATTAACGTGCGATCCATTTAAGATATTGACTAGATTAGCCGTCAAAGACTGGTGAAGGAGGAAGGCAAATGTCCGGTCGTTGCTAATCCAGGGGAGCGACTGACTGACGATGACTGCTGGTCTTTGTGTGGTTAACATCCCTTTTCACAGCGATGGAAACAGTGCTCCTTTTCCGCCTTCTTTTTTGCTTTGTTTCTCTTGCCCGAGCCGGCAAAATACATGAATTTTCTTCCCAAAACCTGCGGCTTGATTGGCTGTCTATATACACGGTATCAAGCTGCTTTCCATTTTGCTTTTTGGTGGGGCTGGGAGCGTTCATCATTGAGCTGCCTTTCTTTGAAATGTAGCATCTCTAGCATCGAATTAATTTGAATACCGACGAATTTGTGCCGCTAGGCGCTAAGCCCGCTTAATTACGCGCAGGCGCATGGCGTGTGGTCCAGGAAATTTTCCAGGAAATTCAGGGTTGGTTTACAGAAGAAACCCACAAAGAAAATGTCACCCCAGAAAGTAAATCCGGGAATGCAGGACACGTTGAGTGGAAAAAGAGTGCAGAAAGAGCAGAAAAGAGAAGATTGAATAGGACTGTGTGAATCACGACTCTGGAAAAGGAAAAATTGTGAGATCTTGGTCATCACGCGAAACCATCTTGGCGATTTAGCTCAGCCAATAGCACCAGAGCGAAACCACCAGAGAAAGAACAAAAAAGGCCACGGCCAGCAGTTACTTTCGCCTTGGCTTGCGTCACACCAGAACCAAAATCTCAGTGCGATAAGGGAAAGAGGTATTGTATCCTTTCTTTGGCCTGTTTTTTCTTTCTTGATTTAATGGCTAATTTGTTGCTTTTGATTTGGTAAGAGAGGAGAACGAGAGGTCCACATCCACCCATGACCATGGCCCCAAATGCTCCCCCCCCATCCACGGTCTGACGCTGTTGAACGACAACAGCCTTCGGCTGCTTCGGTCAGTCCAAAACATTGTAACTCAAGCAAAACGAGAGAAGGGGAAAGAGGTGTAGAAACAGGTGCTCCAGATCCATCATCTCAATTAACCGGAGAAGGGCTTGAAGCTAACGCGCCACCATACTTGTTTCCCCAGCAACCTCCCATCTCCTTGTTTCTCTCTCTACTGAGTCTCTCTGACGGTTCTTGAATCAAACGTGAACCTCTCTCTCTCTCTCTCTCTCTCTCTCTCTCTCTCTCTCTCTCTCTCTCTCTCTACGCGTTGGCCCTTGTTCGATGTGCTGTCTTTTCACTTTCCTTTTCTGTCCATTTAGTAGTTCCTTGCATAGAACACCTTTTACCCACTTCCCCTATAAAATTGTCATACGCGAAAACCGGTTCATGCGATCTCTCTCCCCCTCTCTCGCAGCGACGAGTGACGGGAAATGTGAGGAGCGTGAGTCTTGACTTCACGTTACTGAATTCTGGCTTCTCCTCATTTCAGACTGCTCGGCATTCTCAGGAAGTCCTCAAATTGGGCCGTTATAAGCGCCCATCCGACGTGATCTTCAGCCCCGTCGCGGCGTTTTCTATCGTCCAAGCGTCGCCTTTGTGGGGAATTCAGTGCCGAAAGGGATCTTGGTCTCCTGAAATTGGCTTCTTGTCCACGTACCGTCACATTTTCAGTCTTGGCAGGTGGAAATCTCCTTTGGCTGTTCATGATTCGGACTCTTTCTTGACGTAGAGCCAAAAGGGTACCTCAAAACCCTCCCAATTTGTGAAATTCTGCATCGATCGACATCTTCTTGAAGCTGCCAGCACTATGACATCAAGAATTGTTCGGAGGAATGGGTTGTTCTACCCAATTGTGGGGTTTGCATCCTGCGTGGCATTCATTTACTTGTCTTTTGGTGACTTCAGGCTCAATTTCTATGTGGGGAAGAGGATGGACTTCGTGGGAAGAAATGGGACACAGTTTGTGGTCGATGGTAAAGTTTTCTACGTGAATGGGTGGAATTCTTACTGGTTGATGGATCAGGCGGTTGACGAATACAGCAGGCCTAGGGTTAGGACGGTGCTGCAAGCTGGTGCGCGGATGGGTCTCACGGTTTGCAGGACCTGGGCCTTCAATGACAACACTTATCATGCTCTCCAGATTTCCCCTGGTCAGTTTGATGAGGGAGTGTTTCAGGTAAGAATATTTCTTAAATTGTGCCGATTGGCATCCGTTGATTAAACAATCATGGTTATCCTTAATTCCTTATCCATTATTCTATTCGTCAAGTCATTATAATATCTGTAATGCTAACATGTCAGTGAGATCCAGGATTCCTTTTTATTTGCTGCTGCGATCTTCTTCAGTTATGTTTAGGCTTTAAGTTTTGATGGCACTCTATGTAAAGTAGGTCTTAGAAATAAAGTGAAATGGTTTGGAGTGAACTAGATTAAATGTCAGTTAAGGTGCTTGCTACCCAAACGAGGGGAAAGAAGAAGATTAGCAGCTTAAGGACTGAGAAGGTAATCCATGAGGTCATACTGGAGGACCGATGGAGATTGCTTAACATCTAAAATTGACTTTTTGAATAAAGCAAATCCACCCAATATGAGCCATGGCACCCAATGCATAATTCTGGAGAGTTATCGTCTTTATTTAGAGAAGCACAGTCCAAATTAATTACTATATCTATTCCAATTCTATGTAGTTTTCTTTCCCTTTAATATCTTCTTGAGTGAGGCAAAACCCATTGCCGTTTTTTCAGCACTAAAATCACAGACTTCCGTTATTATTTGCAGTGGTATGCTTTTTGCAGCTTGAATCACTTCATACTATAACATCATCTCTAGTGGAATGCTACATGCATTGGAGGAACAATCTAAATTAAGATATCCTGAAGCTGAAAAATTCTATTCATGGGTGGAAACAGCTACCTCTCTAACATTGCGATGACTACTAAATTGCTGATACAAAAATGGTCAGCATAGCAAAGATAAATTTTAAATTAACTCCATGAAACATTCGGTCCTCAGATTTTTTTAATTGCAGCCGTCCAGCTATATTCTGTTTTTAGTACTTGTCATTGATTTCTGATTTAATTGTCGGCATTGTGCGGCAGGCTCTGGATCTTGTAATTGCAGAAGCAAATCAACATGGAATCAGGTTGCTTCTCAGTTTAGTTAATAACTTGCAAGCATTTGGCGGAAAGACTCAATATGTCAAGTGGGCGTGGGAAGAAGGCATTGGATTGAGCTCGTCCAATGATTCCTTTTTCTATGATCCTTCCATTCTTCAGTACTACAAAAATTATGTCAAGGTAGTTACTTGCTGGTAATTTCTGCCTCATCTGACAAGAATGCTTTGATTGCCTCTATCTGAATAATCAAGATGTTCTGTTTTTCCTATCCCATGGCATTTTTTTTCAGAGAAAAAGCAAGATATCTATGGAATTGCCCTGACAGCATAGAAGAGTCCACTTGTCAGAGTAAAAAATACTTCAGGATCTTACACATAAATAGGAATATGGCTTTTCTGATTCCTTTGTTACTGAAGTCAAGCTAGTGGATGTTGAGTTTTACATAGAGAACGGTTATTCTAAGCAATAAATGCTTCTAGAAATCGTAGCTAGTATGATTGAATAAACTAAGCACCATCCATACCCAAGAAAAAGAAAAAGAAAAACTAAGCACCACGTTTTTTGCTTGGTGTGTGTCTGCAGTGCTTAATTTACTATTAAGACAGGCTCATCTTTCTGTTGCTTTAGATACAACCCTTTTTCCCTGCCCTTGATACTGCATGCATAGTAGCTTTGCAATTATGGAGCAAAAGTGAAGGTCTCTATTTTCTGTAGGCTGTGTTAACCAGGAAGAATACCATTACCGGCATTGAATATAGAGATGATCCAACCATATTTGGATGGGAGTTGATGAACGAACCCCGCTGTATGACAGATCCTGCAGGGGACACCCTTCAGGTAAGGCTCCTACTTTTAAAGCCCTTTCTTTGCTACCATCTAGCGTCACTTTTCAGTTGACAGCGCAATGGTAATTAGACCGGTGCAAATTTCTCATTGGGGTGAATGCTACTTCAAAATGAGAGGTTCTTAATCACAGTATTGTACTTTGTTTTATTCAATAAACAGCATAATGGCAATTGGACTTGTGCAAAGTTCATCATTGGTGCGAATGCTACAACATATGTGGTTCTGGATCACGGTGTTGTGCACTGTTTTGCTGGAACTATGCAGATGTTGAAGGGATGCTGGCGGTGCATCTGTTTTACTTGTATTTGCCAACCTCTAGAATTTTTGGATGGAAAAAAAAAAAAAGCTTCAAGTTGAATCCATATTGTTAATACTCTATAACTTTAATGATAACCTTAAACAACTAAAAGAAATGTTTGAACTATGGATATACGCTTGTTTTGGTTTAGCTGACCAGTTTAGGCTGACAAAATGATTGCTCAAGGTTGGGATCTTCTAACTATACAAACATTTGGTTTTCTTTTCTTATATAGCTTCATTGGGGCGATCTGTATTGTTGTGAACTCCTTGAATTACTGGTTGTTAGGGGGATATCCATTTATTTAATGATCTTAATTGCAGGACTGGTTAGAGGAAATGTCAACATTTGTAAGATCAATTGACAAGAAGCATCTACTGACCGTAGGCCTTGAAGGATTTTATGGTCCTAAAAACCCCAAAAGTTTAACTGTGAACCCAGCAGACTGGGCAGCCCTTTACGGGTCAGATTTTGTTCGTAATTCCAATCTCCCGAATATTGATTTCGCTTCAGCTCATATCTACCCTGACCACTGGTACAAATTCCATCAGAATCAATTTAATAATGAACAGTTGTATCTTCATTCAAATGGAAAATTAAGTGGCAAGTTATGTGGTTTCATCTCTTTTTGGTAGGTTTCATGAGATAGAATTCGAGGAGTCAGTAAAGTTCGTCTCAAAATGGGTGCGTTCCCACATTGATGATGGTGACAGGGAACTGAAAAAGCCAGTCATGTTCACTGAATTTGGATACTCAAACCAGAACCCGAACTTCCATCCATCTCAGCGGGATCGGTTTTTCAAGACAATCTTCGACGAAATCTATGCATCTGCCAGGAAGAACGGGGCAGGGGCAGGTTCTTTTGTGTGGCAGTTCTTTGTCGGAGGGATGGAAGAATACAACGACGAATTTGGGATTGTTCCATGGCAAAGATCATCTACATATCAACTGATCACGGAACATTCATGCAGATTGGCTGCTCTTCGTGGATTAAACCAACTGAAGGGAAGCTTGAGAGAACTGTGCCTGCAGGACAAATGAAGATAACATAATAGCATAGCAAAATCCATCTCGTGGGAATGACATGGCTTTGGGTCACTATAGAATGTGAAGTCGATGCATTGCTCCATGCTCTCCTCGTTTGCTATGGGGTTCACAGTAAGTGAACTATATGAATATATACGGCACAATCAGCTACAGGATCTGGGCAAAGTCTGGCATAAAGAGACTCCCCTTTCCTGTATATCCAAAGATATCATCAATCTGACTGGAGTATAGAAACGGTGAATTTCCCACATTCATTCTTCATTCCGTTTTCTGGGGCTGGGGATAGGTTTGAATTCATATGTTTTGTGCAAAGGTAATGATATTAGCAGGCTTGAACTATTGTTCTGAAACTTAAGGCATGTTTTGCCTGCTGCTAGACTAGTGGCTGGTTCCATTCATAGGCAAAGTGGATCAGCATCATCCTGAGTTGTGGCCGATGCTGTATCCTAAGGGTAGAGACTAAGCAAAAGCAAGAACTTTTTCATACTTTGTTATAATTTGAGGATGCCTTGCAAAACCCCCAACTGCAAAACATCTGGCAGTGATGGGTCCCATCAGAACATAAGCTCGAGGGTATAGATCCGAGCCGAAACGAGGGCGTTGCGACACTTCCCCTCAGATTCTAAATCAGACGAGGTTTAAGGCGGGGGGATTCAAGTTCATCATTTCTGCAGTAGAAACTAAATCCCTTTCGCCGGCCGTAATCACATTGCAGTAATCCTCCACTGACGATTTAGATTTATCAGTTGAAGAAGAAACCCGGTTAAGCATATAACTTAAATGCAGAGTGAGTAAGACTACAGATCAGCATCCACAAAGAAACTTGTTTCCTCAGTCTTTTATTTAGATGGGTTAGTCATCAAGCCGCTTAAAAACCTAAAACAGAGAAAAAATAAAAATAAAAACAAGAAACTAAGAAACCAAAAATAGGGGAAAAACAAGAAACATAAGAGAAATCCTATTACACCGGGCTTGAACGCGAGCTAAGACAGATCAAATCACACAAGCACAAATTCACATAATCTATCCACGTTTGGCCAGTCTCGGAGAAGTTCTGATCGCAGTCGCGCCGCTGGGACTAGTCTCCACGCCCTTCGCCGATCTCGGAGAAACCCTCTTCACGCCCTCGCCGCCGCTCTTCTTCTGCATCTTTTTCTTCTTGCCAATGCCCTCCTCCACGACCTCTCTGTTCACGTCCTCAACCACCCTCATCACCTCATCACCGATGCCGCCTCCGCCTCTCTTTGCCCGCGTCCTCGGCGTCCTCGGTGAAGCGGCATCGGAACCCTTACCCTTAGCCTTCTCGCTCTCCTTGGCCACTCGATCGAACTCCTCGTAGAGCTTCCTCGCGGGCCTCTTCTTCTCCTCGCGGACCTCGCTCTCCTCCCCCTTCCGCTCCGCCTCGTCTTCCTCCTCTTCTTCCTCGCTGTCGTCGACCAAAGCCACGTACCTCCTCCTCTTCGCCGCCACAGGCGCCGGAGGCGGGGAGACGGAACCTGCCCTCTTCCTGCCGCCGTCGTCGGCCGGGGGTTTCGAGGGCTTGAGATCTGAAGCCTTGGATGTGATCTTGGAGATCTTGGCCATGGCCCGGACGGACTTCTCCCGCTCGGCGCGGAGCTTCTGGATGCTGCCCTCGATGCGGCCCTGGAGGCGGAGGCGCTGGAAGCTGAGGCCGCCCATCGACCAGTGAGCCTCGTTGGCCCAGGAGAGGAGCGGGTCGAGGACGGGGACGGGCGGGCAGACCCGGTCGGCGCCGTCCTTGTGGAAGCGCGGCCGCGGGAGGCTGCTGCCGTAGAACTTGCCGGGGCCTAGAGGGACCACCATGGCGACCTTGGTATGCAAAGAAGAGAGAGAGAGAGAGAGAGAGAGAGAGAGAGAGAGAGAGAGATCTGCGGCGGTGGCTGCGGGAAATGACGAGATGCGTGGCGGAGCGTTTCGTTTATAGAGGAGGAGGAGGGGCCGCCGCGGGGGTCGGCTGGCGGGAAGCGAGGGCGGGAAGAGTTGGCGCCAAATGGATTACAAGATCGCGGGCTTGGTCTTGGTCTTGGGCTTGGGCTTGGGCTTGGGCCTGGGCTTTTTTTTTTTTTTTTTTTCCTGAGATGTAAAGTTTTGTTTTTTCAACCTCTTCATTCACGTTTTCACCTTGCTTTCCATTCCAGGTATTGTCTGAATTCCGACAGCTTATTACGTGTGACGGCAAAGGAATTCAGTCGATGTGCAGGTCCAAGCAGCATATGCAGAGATTCAGATACCAAAATGGGCGCGGATATTTCTACTTCAACGATACGAGAGCAAATTCTCTTTATGCAACCTCTGGCTGTTATCAGTTTAATGTGCGATCCAATTACAAACTACTCTTCTATGTCCAGTTCGTGTGGACTTCGACCCCTCCGAGAGTTATTTCAAGCAATTTCATTGATGTCAAGAACCGGCTAAAGGCAACGCCAGACATGCAATTATTTTGTTGATCTTTCACTTGCTATCATCCCCTTGCGGGGAAGATGTTCAGTGTTTCAACCAAGAGGAAAGTGGTTAACAGGCTAACAGAATGTGTGAACCGTTTCTAGAGAGAACTGAGGAAATGGTGTCGCGCATTCCACGGATGTAGTGAATGTGGTCCGGAAAAGGAATCACTCGGTCGTGGACAATATCAAAGTTTGTGCTAGGATTAATTCACTCTTAAATAGCAGGAAAACCCTTCACTGGTTCATGTTTTTAGAAGTTTGAGCTAACAGAAAAACTTGAGTATAGCAGAAAACAGCATATATTCTCAAACCAGAAGCCACTTTACCCCAACCCACCGAAAACCCAACCAGTTCAAGGACTTAGCTCATTCAATAATCTGAATATCTCCAAGCTCGTGTTTGAGTTACCAATCCCTCATTCCAGCGGATTTACAATTCCAGAACTAGAAGCTTCAATGGGCATCATATAAAAATAAAAGGAAAAAAAAAAACTAAATAAGCTTTGCTTGCCCACCTGGTTTGACCTTAGGTGCTTGGAAAGTATTTGTTCTTGATAAGTTATAGCCAGAGTTCGAGCACCGAGTCCAAAAGTGAAAGTTCATCCTAGGACAGCGGCAAGCCAGTGACAGTCAAAAGGAATTAAAAGCAGGAAGGACCGAAAAGAAATCAGTGGATCATCATTATGTCAAAGTGTTATCAACAGAGTTACGTCTCCTAAAGAGGAAACGTTCCTCACAAGCTACAGATAAATGGATCCCTTATGAAACTTACCCAAAAAAAAAAAATGGATACCTTATGAATCACATATTAAACAAGAGAAATACTGGAAGAAACCATTAGGCAAGCCAAATCAGTGTTTCTGAAATGTCTGGCAAAAAAATCTCCTCGAAATCATAAGTGAACCTTCAGTTTTTTCGTGGTGACAATCTGTGAAATCCGGAGCCCTCGACTAAACGCTTGGTTAAATAAGATCTGTGTCTGCATAGACCCGGGCATCCAAGATAACACAGCTACAGGAGCCATGACAATTACTCCAAACGTTATGTCATACAGTCGAGCTACAGAAACAATACTATCCCAGATCCTAGTATGCTGCAGAATTGGTCGAAGAACCTGCGCTATCAATATGAGGCCCCATCCAGTGGGGAGAAATGCCAACAAACTGGTAAAAATGTCAATGAATTTAAACTGCGTAAACTTCAGCAATGCGACCAACACGAGTGTTCCTAGTGTAATGACGATAAACTGCACAAGTCGATAATAGATGTGTTCTCTTGCCGCGTACTTGTCCCTAGCATGCGTTATAAGCACATGGACCCCAAAAGCTACGAAAATGCAAATCCAAGAGAGCAAGTAAACGGCAATACTTCTACTTCCAGCTGTGATTCCGAGTTGGTATACAACCCCATACTGGAAAAAGAAGAAGCGGAGATCCAAGATTACCTCTGCTAGTTTTCCCCAAATACCTGTTGTTCTTAGATGATCTTGCTCCTCATACCACCAGACTTCCCAACTCTCTTCAGCTCTAGTAAACACTCCACCGCGGAACCATATCCAGTTCATGAAATTGTCAAAGTCATGCACCGTCTTCAACCAATCAAAACCAAAAGGGTTGAACAGAAAAGGAGACATAACCCACGAAACAACAAGGAACCAACTTGAGATGGTCAGGGCTATGAAAGTGAAAGTGTTTTTCGCGGTAGGGCTGTGTGATGCATAAACTGTGAGTATTAGTCCAAGTTCAATTGCCTTCACAAAGTGACTACGCGCATAGAGCCTGTAGTTCTCTACGAAACTTTTGTGCTCCACGACAAATCCACGTCCTGTGGGAAGATATTTCGCACCGCCATGAAGAATGGTCCGGCCAAAGTAGTGGGCACGAGTTCCCATAGAAAAAGTGTAGAAAACGGATGACAACTGGAGCTGCATGGTCCAGAAATCCCATATAGCTCCAAGAAATCCATGCTCAAGGGAATTCTCGATTATCATGGGGAGTGCGGTGAATAGACCGAGTTGGATGATAAATTGCTGATTTATAATTGTAACGAGTGCTTTATTGTCATTGCTGCTGCTTGCAGCGGCACCTTCAAGCCCACTTAGGCAAAAATAGAGCCGGCCCCATAAAAATGCATAGACTGTCAAGACGACCATCATTGTGTTAAAGAAGAATCCGACAGTGGTATAAAAGAAGGATAGCATCCGGAAGAAGTCAAGCCGATGCCCCAACCGATGGACATCTCTGCTAAGGACCTGTTCACCACTGCCACCAGCAACCTTGGCTTCAAACATCGATATCTGATTCAATCCAACATCCCTTCCCTTACCCACTTGTATGTACTCATGGTGTGTGACATTGCCTCCTCTCAACGTGCAATTAAATCCGGCAAAAATATCCTCACTGATGTTGATCACTCTGGATGCTTTGCTAATACCGCCCCTGCTTAGGAACCAAAACCTGTCGAAAACATCTGGATGGCCGTAATGCATTCGAACTTTCAAAGGATTAGCCAAGACACGTTGCCCCAATGTGACGAAACTCATCTCTTGAGCTGACATAAACCGAGCAAGCGATGATACTGAACCAGTGAAGATGTGTTCTCTAACCCCCAAGATCGTAGGCTTCCGAATGCCATAGTTAGTCTTGAATTCTTCCAGCAGATTCCGCATCTTGAGTGCCTCCTCCAAGTAGTTGTCTTGGTTCATATCGATAGTTTGGACAGCATCGCCACGCGTGAAAATGAGCGCATGGTTCTGATTTTCCGGTTTTCCCTCTCCAAGCTTCAAGGGACCAGGCAATTGGACCCTATACAGTTCTACTTCCTTCTGGCGTTGCCGATCGTACTTGACCAGAACAGAGTAATATTCCTTTTCGTCCCTTCCAATGGAGACTTCATCCACATAAGCTACACGGAGCGCTTCATTGTCTTTCATCAGGTTCAATATTTCCTCTGCACGGTTATCTTTTTCTGCCTTTTGAGACCCATAAATCTGGCAAGCGACTACGTATGTGTATTTCATCGCAGCGGTACTGGATATATGGTCTTCGGACAAAAGATTGACTGGACTAATACTAGTACTAAAACTTTGGAAAGAAGGGTACACTTCTGCGCTAGAACTGTTCCTGCTGCCATCGTGCCCCGCTGAGTCCAGGTTTTTTACTAATTCCCGAATTTCCACCTCCGATGCAGCATCAAGAAAGGCCAACATCTTAAGTGCTCGATAGTAATACATCATTCCTCTGACTGTTCGAGCAAGTGTCTGGCCTCTGTATGACGCCCAAAGCCTAAGATCTCTCAACTTGACCATTGTTTCATCGTCCTCATCGGCCTTCTCCACCTTTCCTTCTCTGAGCATTCTCTCTATAAAATAATTCCACTCGTCAGGATATAGAGTCTTCAAATAGAACAAAATGCAAACTCCGTCTTCGTTCTTTTTGAGAAGCTGTTCTTTGCTGTACACTACCTCTTCGTTGTAGTAAGGAGTCAGAACGCTGAAACCCAACATTTTCTCCACTTGGGGTGCACGGGGCAGTTTCATAAATAGCGAATTACTGAAAAAGGAAATTCTCCGTCTCGCCTCAACATTTGAAGGAACGTTGTGCATAGAGCCCCTCGAAGTGAGAATGGTGTGCAAGCGCCGAACTTGCCTATAGAACTTCTTATAACTTGGGTCGGGCAATGCAACTGCATCCACGAAAAGCAATCCATTGCCAGAAGCCAAGACATCCTCCTCCAGCTGCTCATCGTTCTGCCTCTCAGTGAAAAAATCTCTAATAGCAATCTCATAGAGGGCCTGCAGAGTGCACACAATTTTGTCCAGATCTTTCTCCGAATCTTTCAATAGCTCCACCAACCTAGATAACTTGTCGTGAATCTTAGGCAACACGGACAACTTGAAAAGCTTCGTAAATTTCTCAACCTCAATGGAGTGATCGAAATATTGGAACAAAGCAGTGAGGATGGAATGCTCCTTCGAGTTGACTTCAACAATTTTGAGCAGCAAGTGTTTGACACTGTCGTATGCTTCGATCACAGCACAGCGCCTGTACTCAATCTTGCAGATCTTATACCAGAGCAACCGGTCACGAGCATCCACTAGCTCCTTGGCCTGTCCCAAAGCAAGCAACAGCTCATTGCAAAGGAGAAAACAGGGCCAGGAAATAACTCTAACACTCCAATTACTCCTTGGTAGCTCCAAGAGCTCAACTTCCTGGTCAGATATTATATCTTCTTCCCTATATATGGTTATGATCTCATTCCAAAGCAAAGCGAACCTCAGCGCTTCGATCTGATTAGATTCGAATTTCTGGTACGGCTTGCCAAGCCCATACCTCAACTTCAGCCGGTGAAGAAGCCGGTGAAGAAAATCCTCGAACTTGTTTCCTTGCAAAAGCTTCTCCTCAGGCATCAGATTAAACTGAACAGCACTCACAAAGAACGGGAACCGCAATCTCAACTGCTCGAGATTTCGGATCTCTCCCAAGTGATTTAACAACCCGACTGCTGCTCCAACAAAGGACGAATAGATTGAGTACCAAATCTGCAGATCCATAAGGTAAATAAGCACCACGGGTAGCCATAACAGCCAAACCGCAAATCTGTTGCTGTTGCCGAAGAACTGGTGCCCCTCGTATTTCACATTTCGCAGTTCCAGGAGCTGTTTTGTGGGTTGGATCATGGGCTTAATTTGCAGGAAGTAGCTGAATAAAAATTTGGTGGCTATTACAAGTAACCAAAATAGAGAGTACTTCACATTATCGACCAGACCTTCTCTAAGGCCCCGACCCACGAAGATGCGGCTCTGGAACCACCACGTGAACAGGTGGAAGATCCTCCAGTTTGTTTCCTCTAGGAAATTTTGAATCCATGGAATGATCATCAGGGCCAATCCCAACAGCTCCGGAAGAACAAAGACGAAGGCCAGCTTGAGAAAATTCACCAATCTCCGGTTCGCCTCTTGCGACCACCTCTTATCAGCATTTCTTTCCGACCAAATCTGTCCATAGAACACCCCAAAAGCGATGACCCAAACACCCGAGGCGACAATCTTCATCACCATCCTCACACCTAACAACATCGTTTCTCTCGACACCAAGTGGTGCTGCATCCCGGCATCAAGCAGGGACTGCAAGAACCTCATCCCACTCCAAGTCATGAAAATAGTCAAGACCTTGACTTGAAGATCCCTGCTCTTCAATGCCTGCCATGGATATTCCTCATCGTTGTGCGAAGCCACAATGATAGCAGCTTGCAGAAACAGAACCAACATCACCCATAATCGATCAAAGCTCCGAAACAAGTTCCAAAACGTCCTCTTCTCCACAAACCCTGTCTTGCCAACTCGATAACTCCTCTCGTCGCCTGCAAAGAAGCTACTTCCACGATCAATCGGCCATCCCAACTTTTTGAAGCACCTTCCAGACCAGAAGTACTCATTGATATCATCATAGTTCCTCCATGCACTGTGCGGCGCAGTGCCATTCTTGCTCCCATTGACCTCTTTCCGAATCGTCTTGTAGATAGGCTCCACCACTTGCTTTAGAAAGGCATTCTCTCCGGAGACCGAAGGCAACACGGGCTGTCCGGTGTTGGGGTCGATGTAATCCTCCAAGATCTTGTTCATTTCCATCGCCATGTTGTGGAAGATGTAGCAAATGCACTCCGGCATGCACCGCAGGTTCGCTGACTCGCCCCACACAAGGAGATAGAGCGAGACATAGAGGAGCTCGCGCTGTAGGTCCGAGACGGCCTTGCGGCGGTCAGAGATCCGGACGTTCGACTTCCTGCCCAAGTAAGAGCACCAGAGGGTGTAGTTCCGGAGGAGCTTCTTTCGAAAGCGGCGGACGACGGCGACGTCGAGGGCCTCCATTTTTCGGGCTGCGAGGCGAGCTGCATGTGGAGGTTGGCGAGGTGGAGGACAAGGTGCTCCCGTTGGTTCCGGACATTGTCCTCCTGGAAGCCGAAGAAGAGGCGAAGCCAGTCAAGGAGGTCATAGTCAGAGCGCCAAGGGGAGCGCGGCGGCCGGCGGAGGTCACTGACGGAGCGCAAGGCGGCACAGGCCGCACGGACCTCCGCGAAGCGGAGGGAGGGGTGGTCGGCACGGACGGTGGGGGATGGGATGATGTTGTACGGTGGTTCTTGATCAACATCACGAGGTGGCGGCTGGCCGGGCCGGGCTCGAACAGTTGGGTTAACGGGTGGATTCGGGTTGCGACGGTGGCTCATCGGGTCGGCGTTTCTGTGCGGGGCTCAGTCGATTGAGACTTTGAACCGGTTACGATGTGGTGGGTCGGTTTTGGTGAAGCTTTTGGACTGAAGATGGCAAAGCATGATCAATGTTCACGCCATGGCTGACATAGAAAGAGAGAGGGAGAGTGGCGCGTTTTCTGCGGGATTCAACGTTAAAACGTGATGGTGCTACGCAAGTGCTTTGAGTTTTCAGTCTGAATTTTTAGGACGAAGTTAATAAAGTAATTACTCAGATTCGATTCCTCCTATGATTTCATCAGAAGATGGATGCAGTCTGATCTGTACATCATTAAGAAGGAGGGTGGAAACAATAATCACAGGATCTAGCGATTGGTTCCATTTGTTTCATCACGATTTTTTCGCATTTTAATATGACTTTGACTGATATGCAACTTTTGGACGGAGAGTGGCATGGTGCAACAAAATGCAGACAAGTAAAAGACATGTTGATTACAGTTATATAAATCCACCATAATCATCCTACACTAACCGTTAGTTTATACACGCATCCATGGTTGATGCCACATCGAAATAATTAACTGCGATATTATATCAATTTGTGGATAAATGGAAAGTATTTTGAAATTCCCAAAAAAAAAAAAAAAAAAAAAGACATTTGTTTCATACATGGAGAAGCGGGAAGCCAGCGCTTCTCATGGAGCATCTACCGGTCCAACGTGTTCCACATGAAATTTAATTATCGAAAGGAATCGTTGCTTAATAAATGCGAAAGTTATTTTGGTTTTATTTTTTTCTTGAAAGTTAGAATCGTTGACGCATGAATGTCATAAGTGTCAAAGGCAACGGATGAAACTTCACCCTTTAGTCAAGAGGGATTTTGAACCCTTTTTTTTTTTTTTAACTCTCCCTCCAAAGTTGGATTCATTTTATATTTGAGCATAAGAGGAGAAGAAAAGAAGAGAGTCTTGTACGGAGGCCAAAAACACGTGTTCAAGATTCCATTCCACTTATATCGTCCAAAAGTCAACTCCTAGAATCAATCTGGAGTTTCGAGGCTTTGAGATCTTGCCCTAGGATAGAAGCTTCTTGACGCTGTCCTGGAGGTGGAGGCGCTGGAAGTTGAGGCCACCCGTCGACCGGGGAGCCTCGTTGGGCCACGAGAGGAGCGGGTCGAGGACAGGGACCAGCGGGCTCGCCCTGCCGGCGTCATCCTCGTGGAAGAGCAGCCGGGGGAGCCTGCTGCCGTGGAACTTGCCCGGCCCTAGAGGGATCACCGTGGCGATCTTGGCATGTAGTTTGGTGTTGTTCATCTGGCGGGAAGTGACGGAGGGAAGATGTTGGCGCCAGTGGATTTCCAGTTCGCGGGCTTGAGCTCGGGCTTTTGTTTCTGGCCTGGGCCTGGGCCTGGGCCTGGGCCTCGGGATTTGGGCCTTCGTCTCGTGATTGCTGTTCGGCCCAGGCTCTTAAAAGCTGTAATTTTCGTTTTTTATGACCCCCCTAATCATGTCACTCCCCCGGAAGCCGTGGGTTGCTGTTACTCCTCCGCGATTGCTTTTTGAGGAGTTGTTTTCCTCCTCTCTTTCCTCTGAGGAGATGGTTCCTTCGTTGTTTACAGCTCGTTATCCTTTGACAATTTTTACTCTCTAGTGTTTATGTGCGGATGCCTTTCTTGTGCTGCATCTTTCTTTTTCTTTCTTTTTTCTTTTTTTATATATTATTTTTTTTCTGTTGAGATGGTATTGGATTTTACAATTTCCTAAATTTAATAGGAGTTTCTTGAAATATTTTAGAATAGTTCCACGAATCTATCCAGCATTGGACTAGACTAGTAGTCCAATTCTCTAGAGTAGATCCCGATTTCCATTCTCTGAAACTGATCCTTAGTGGGTGATTCATAATTTCAGGGTGGAAACTCTCCCCTTGAAACTTATCTCCCCTAATAATTAAGTGAAAAAAGCATAGGTTGTTATGAAATGATGTCCTAACAGGATCATCTAAAGATGAGGAGTACACTATAGTATCAATGATGAACAAGGAATTGGATGTAGAGTTGTCTATAAGCCTAAGGTACTTGAGTAGAAGGTGAACAAGCCTAGAATGGAAAGTTTGGTAAAGCTTGAAGATACCATGGATAGGTGAACAGTGAGGTAGAGCCACAATTGCTAATATACTTGGAAGGACCGAAAAATAGAAGTTAGAGTGTAGTTGAATATTAGTATAAGGATTGATATAACCAGAAGTCTACATAAGATGGATATTAGCATAGTATTGTGGAAGCTGAATATAAATAGCATATTGCATGAATATTAACAATGTACTGCGTGGATATCAACGACATAGTGAGTGGATATCAGTAATTGCTGTGAAAGCCACATATAAGTAGAAGTTGGGCAAAAGTTTGATATCATCACAAACTAAAAGCTAGATGTAACCCAAACTACCGATATAAGCAAAACTCTCAAACTACCTATGACAACTAGGGATGTAAATGGTCTTCTTCTTGCCTTGCTTGATCTGGCGAGACTAAGCTCGCCCGACATCGGCGAGCTTGAGCCTCACTGGAGGTCGCCAGAGCCTTGTCGACATTTGGCGACCTCCGGCAAGGCTCGAGCCCTGCTTAGGTGGCTGAATCTGGTTGGGCTCGAATTGGCCAACGTCAAGTGAGCTCGGCCTCACCGGAAGTTGGTGAGCTCGAGCCTCTCCGACTTATGGTGAGGCTCGAGCTCGCCTCTAGCTAGTCGCCAATTGCCATTGTGGCTAGCATCTAGCCAACGAAGAAGATGAAGAAGAAAAAGGATAAAAAATGATTTTAAAATAAAATAAAATAAAAAATAAAAGGAAAACTTTTAGATTTTATTGGTTTGACTTGGTTAACTGAACCAATAAAAACTGAACCAGTTAAAAACATTTCAATTTTGAATGAGAACCGAACCAAAAAAAATCGAATTTTTTTATTTAGTTCGGTTCGATTTTCGATTTGGTTCTTGACACCCCCTAATGACAACAATCTTATCACGAACTTCAAGATTATTGTCTTAAAATATTTTATTTCATTTCTTGATATCTTGTAATCTAATATAGATTCCTAATTTAGAATATACTGTTTAACCAAGATTATCTATGCGAAATATTAAATCACGTGAGATGTCTTTGCATTGATTAACAATCATCCCTGAGGCGAGATATTTTTCATAGCTGAAGCACTCTATTTTTTGGAACCAAGATTTGATTGGATGGACGACCAAATCTACGGGAATTTTAGTTAATCGACTTCAATTGCTAATTGATCTTCTCAGCAGTTGTCCACCAACTAGTTTGGAGATTGATCTTCTTGATGGTTGTCCAATGAAAAGTTTGGATGGCTAGGAATATAAAAGGAAATCAAGACATCGAAGAAGAAAAAGAGATGGAGAGTTCATAATTCCAAATTTTGATAGAGCTTTTACATTCTTTACATTATCATTTAAGAGCCTCATATTTTTCACAAATGGGTCAAATGTGGGTTATGGCCCATTACAATTTCATAACCCACATTTAACCCATTTGTGAAAAATATGGGTGTAAAATGGGTCCATGACCCATTTTGCCACCTCTAATTATTGAGATGTGTTGGCAGTGTGAGAGCTTGTGCTTGGGTGTAAGATGGTGAGATCTATTAACTTGGATATAAGCAGCATTGGTTTCACAGAGAAATGCCTGAGTGTAAACATCATTTATTACTATAACTTCACGAAGATTTTTAGTGGAATCTAACCAGCATGCCATTAATGTGGAAAAGTGGATGTAAGCTTACCCCAAGCCAAGCCACTATAAACTCTAAGTGCATTGTTCTCTTGCCAAGTCACTATAAACTCTAAGTGCATTGTTCTCTATCTCCCTACTCATATTCACTTATTGCTCGATAGAAGCACTACACTACATTGTTTGATATAACCAGTTTTTGCATATATCTATTCTTTGTCTCACTTGGTTTAGCTTATATTTTAATTCTATAATATTTTGTTGAGTTTTCTTGCAATCGCCTACTTACCCTCCCTGTAGGTGATACTGCCAGCCAACATCAGTTTTCACTTCGCTTTGTTTCATCCGTGCATGTTTCTTGCTCTTCTTGGTTTGTTTCAAGTATTGTCTAAATTCCATGTGTAATAGCAAAGGAATTTAATTGATGTGGGAGCAAAGGAATTCAATTGATGTGGAGATCATCTCTGCATATGTAGAGACTCAGACACCAACGGAGACATGGATATTTCTAGTTTAATGATATTACGACAAGTCATTATATGTGACATTTGTCTATTATCAGTTTATTGTTCAATTCCTATAGATTTCAACCTCGGAGAGTGTCTTCAAGAAACTTCTTTGGAGAAAATTACACTAAGAATGCCATGACTTTCGTATGACGCTTACTTTGGTACTAAAACTTTTCGTCATGTCACTTAAGAGCCAAATTGCATAAAAATGATCACCTAAGTACTTCTGACGATGAATTCCAATGAGACGGTTTACATTTTTACAAATTAATGTTAATTCACACTTGGTTCTTTATCAAAAAAGAAAAAGAAAAAGTAGTAAAACGTGGATTATGACGTGACATTTTTATACCTAAACCGTGTCGTATCCTCTTTAAATTGAATCTCTCTCTCACAATAGACAAATCTCCCTATCGCTTCTTCTTCCTCTCCTTTCCTTCTCTTATCCGCAAGCTCTTCGACTTCGGCGATAATCCCACTTCCTCTCCCTACCATGGCTGGATTGACACCGTCCTTGACTCCAACAACTTCGACTTCGCCTCTTAGGTTTTTGGCCTCATGGCCCCCAATTGGTGTCCTCATGAGCTCAATTTTTGCCATTGATCAGCTCGGCCTTGTGAAGTTCATGTCCCCGGACGAGCGTTGTCGGAGTGGGCCTGCTTCATGCTCGACAACACCAAGGATGGCCCACCAAGGATGGCCGTGTGTTGGCTAAATTGTGCTCTCTATATTCGGGCCAAATTGCCTTTCAAATTAGGGCTTGAAGAATTTTGGGGGTTTTGAAGAATTTGGGAAAATTACTTAATTTGTTTGAATTAGGGTTTGACGAATGGAGCAATTGCTTGATTTGTCCAAATTAGGATTTATATTTGGAAAAAAATGTTTAATGACATCATCTAAGGCTATTAATGCTGACTTGGAGTGCCGACGAGCCATGTCGGCTAGAAAAATTTATAAAATATGGTCACGTTGAATTTCTAATGCCCCAAATTGATGATGATATTTAAGCTACTGTCTGAAAAAGGTGACACTCAAGGGATTTAAGCTTGCACACTAAAGCAATGTAATAAAGAAATTATAGCACTTATAGTATCTTTTTTCCACTTCATTGATGTCACAAGTAAAACACCGAAGATGGCGTTATTTTATTGATCTTTTACTTGCTATCATGTTCAGCGTTTCTAACAAGGTGTAAACCATTTCTATAACGAACCCCGTGAAAGGAAGGGAATGGGATGGCGCATTCCATGGATGTAGAAGATGTGGTACGGAAAAGGAATCGGTCGCTCATCGACAAAATCAAAGTTCGTGCAAGGATTATATTCCATCCGGAACTTACATGGCAGGAAAGCCCTCAGTAGTTCATGTTCTTTAAAAGTCTAAGCTAAGGGAAACACTTGAGAACAGCAGAAACTGCATATATTCTCTAATCAGAAGCTACTTATCCCCAACTCAACTAGTTCAAGGGCCTAGCTTAATCAATGCTCTGAAAATCTCTGGGCTCGTGTTTGAGTTTCGAATCTTTCATTCCAGCAGTTTTACCATTCCAGAACTCACTACCCATTTAAGAAAAGAGGACTTAAAAAGCTTCACTTGCCCACCTTGTTTGACCTTAGGTGCTTAAAAAGTTCTACTCTAAAAAGTGAGTTCATCCTAGGACAGCAAGAAGCCAGGGACGGTTGGGAGCAATTAAAACCAAGAAGGGCAAAAAGGAAATGTGTGCACCATCATCATGTCAAAGGGTTATCAACAGAGCCACATCTCATACATGCTACAGTACAGATAAATGGATTTCTATTAATAAACAAGAGAAACAAGGGAACAGACTATTAAGCAAGCCTAATCAGTCTTTCTGAATTGTCTGGCAACAAAATCTCCTCAAAATCATAAGTGAACCTTCGGTTGTTTTGCGGTGACAATCTGTGAAATCCGGAGTCCTCGACTAAATGCTTGGTTAAATAGAATCTGTGTCTGCATAGACCCAGGCATCCATGACAACACAGCTACCGGAGCCATGACAATTACTCCAAACATTATGTCATATAGTCGAGCCACGGAAACAACACTGTCCCAGATCCTAGTACGCTGCAGAATTGGTCGAAGAACTTGTGCTAGCAATATGAGGCCCCATCCAGTGGGGAGAAATGCCAACAAACTGGTAAAAAAGTCAACTAACTTGAACTGCGTAAACTTCAGCAAAGCAATTAACACAAGTATTCCTAGTGTAATTACGAGGAACTGCACAAGTCGATAATAGATGTGTTCTCTTGCCGCGTATTTGTTCCTCGCATGTGATATAAGCACGTGGACCCCAAAAGCTACGAAAATGCAAATCCAAGAGAGCAAGTAAACGGCAATACTTTTACTTCCAGCTGAGATTCCGAGTTGGTATACAACCCCATACTGGAAAAAAAAGAAGCGGAGATCCAAGATTACCTCTGCTAGTTTTCCCCAAAGACCTGTTGTTCTTAGATGATCTTGCTCCTCATACCACCAGACTTCCCAACTCTCTTCAGCTTTAGTAAACACACCACCGCGGAACCATATCCAGTTCATGAAATCATCGAAGTCATACACTGTCTTCAACCAATCGAAACCCAGAGGGTTGAACAGAAAAGGAGCCATAACCCATGAAACAACAAGGAACCAACTTGAGATGGTCAGGGCTATGTAAGTGAAGGTGCTTTTCGCGATAGTGCTTTGTAATGCATAAACTGTGAGTATTAGGCCGAGTTCAATTGCCTTCACAAAGTGACTACGCGCATAGAGCCTGTAGTTCTCTGCGAAACTTTTGTGCTCCACGACAAATCCACGTCCTGTGGGACGATATTTCGCACCGCCGTGAAGAAGGGTCCGGCCAAAGTAGTGGGCACGGGTTCCCATAGAAAACGTGTAGAAAACAGATGATAACTGGAGCTGCATGGTCAAGAAATCCCATATGGCTTGAAGAAATCCATGCTCAAGGGAATTTTCGACTATCATAGGGAGTGCAGTGAATAGACCGAGTTGGATGATAAATTGCTGATTTAGAATTGCACCAAGTGCTTTATTGTTATTGCTGTTGCCTGCAGCGGCACCTTCAAGCCCACTTAGGCAAAGATAGAGCCGGCCCCATAAAAATGCATAGACTGTCAAGATGACCATCATTGTGTTAAAGAAGAATCCGACGGTGGTGTAAAAGAAGGATAGCATCCGGAAGAAGTCAAGCCGATGCCCCAACCTATAGACATCTCTGCTAAGGACCTGTTCACCATTGCCACCAGAAACCTTGGCCTCAAACATCGATATCTGATTCAATCCAACATCCCTTCCCTTACCCACTTGTATGTACTCATGGTGTGTGACATTGCCTCCCCTCAGCGTGCAATTAAATCCAGCAAAGATATCTTCACTGATGTTGATCACTCTGGATGCTTTACTGATACCGCCCCTGCTTAGGAACCAAAACCTGTCGAAAACATCTGGATGGCCGTAATGCATTCGAACTTTTAAAGGATTTGCTAAGACCCGTTGCCCCAGCGTGACAAAACTCGTCTCTTGAGCTGACATGAACCAAGCAAGCGATGAAACTGAACCAGTGAAGATGTGTTCTCTAACCCCCAAGATGGTAGGCTTCCGAATGCCATAGTAAATCTTGAATTCTTCCAGCAGATTCCGCATCTTGAGTGCCTCCTCGAAATAGTTGTCTTGGTTCATATCAATAGTCTGCACAGCATCACCACGAGTGAATATGAGCGCATGGTTCTGATTTTCTGGTTTTCCCTCTCCAAGCTTCAAGGGACCAGGCAATTGGACCCTGTATAGTTCTACTTCCTTCTGGCGTTGCCGATCGTACTTGACCAAAACAGAGTAGTATTCCTTTTCATCCCTCCCAGTGGAGACTTCATCCACATAAGCAACTCGGAGCGCTTCATTGTTTTTCATCAGGTTCAATATTTCCTCTGCACGGTTATCTTTGTCTGCCTTTTGAGACCCATAAATCTGGCAAGCAACCACGTATATGTACTTCATCGCAGCAGTACCGGCTATATGGTCTTCGGACAAAAGATTGACTGGACTAATACTAGTACTAAAACTTTGGAAAGAAGGGTACTCTTCTGCGCCAGAACTGTTCTCGCTACCATTGTGGCCCGCTAAGTCCAGTCTTTTTACCAATTCCCGAATTTCCACCTCCGATGCAGAATCAAGAAAAGCCAGCATCTTAAGCGCTCGATAGTAATACATCATTCCTCTGACTGTTCGAGCAAGTGTCTGGCCTCTGTATGACGCCCAAAGCCTAAGATCTCTCAACTTGGCCATTGTTTCATCGTCCTCATCGGCCTTCCTCACCTTTCCTTCTCGGAGCATTCTTTCTATGAAATACTTCCACTCGTCAGGATATACAGTCTTCAAATAGAACAAAGTGCAAACTCCGTCTTCGTTCTTTTTGAGAAGCTGTTCTTTGCTGTACACTACGTCTTCGTTGTAGTAAGGAGTCAGAACGCTGAAACCCAGCATTTTCTCCACTTGGGGTGCATGGGGCATTTTCATAAATAGCGAATTACTGAAAAAGGAAATTCGCCGTCTCGCCTCAACATTTGAAGGAACATTGTGCATAGAGTCCCTCGAGGTAAGAATGGTGTGCAACCGCCGAACTTGCCTATAGAACTTCTTATTACTCGGGTCGGGCAATCCAACTGCATCCACAAAAAGTAATCCATCGCCAGAAGCCAAGCCATCCTCCTTCAACTGCTCATTGTTCCGCCTCTCTATGAAAAAATCTCTAATAGCAATCTCATAAAGGGCCTGCAGAGTGTGTACAATTTTGTCCAGATCTTTCTTTGAATCTTTCAATAGCTCAGCCAATTTTGATAGCTGGTCGTGAATCTTAGGCAACACAGACAACTTGAAAAGCTTCGTAAATTTCTCAACCTCGATGGAGTGATCGATCTCTTGGAACAAAACAGTGAGGATGGAGTGCTCCTTTGAGTTGACTTTAACAATTTCGAGCAGCAAGTGCTTGACACTGTCATATGCTTCGATCACAGCACAGCGCCTGTACTCGTTCTTGCAGATCTTACGCCAGAGCCACCTGTCAGGAGCATCCACTAGCTCCTTGGCCTGTCCCAAAGCAAGCAACAGCTCATTGCAAAGGAGAAAACAGGGCCAGGAAATAACTCTTACACTCCAAGAACTCCTCGGTGTCTCCAAGAGCTCAACTTCCCGATCAGATACTATATCCTCTTCCCTTAATATGGTTATGATCTCATTCCAGAGCAAAGCGAACCTCAGCGCTTCGATCTGGTTAGGTTCAAACTTCTGGTATGGCTTGCCAAGCCCATACCTCAGCTTCAGTCGGTGAAGAAAATCCTCAAACTTGTTTCCTATCGTTCGCAAAAGCTGCTCCTCAGGCATCAGATTAAACTGAACAGCGCTCGCAAAGAATTGGAACCGCAATCTCAACTGCTCGAGATTTCGGATCTCACCCAAGTGATCTAACAACCCAACTGCTGCTCCAACAAAGGACGAATAGATCGAGTACCAAATCTGCAGATCCATAAGGTAAATAAGCACCACGGGGAGCCACAACAGCCCAACTGCGAACCTGTTGCTGTCGCTGAAGAACTGGTGCCATTCGTATTTCACATTTCGCAGTTCCAGGAGCTGTTTCGTGGGTTGTATCATGGGCTTAATTTGCAGGAAGTAGCTGAATAAAAATTTGGTGGCTATTACAAGTAGCCAAAATAGAGAGTACTTCACATTATCGACCACACCTTCTCTAAGGCCCCGACCCACGAAGATGCGGCTCTGGAACCACCATGTAAACAGGTGGAAGATCCTCCAGTTTGTTTCCTCTAGGAAATTTTGAATCCATGGAATGATCATCAGGGCCAATCCCAACAGCTCCGGAAGAACAAAGACGCCAGCCAGCTCAAGAAAATTCACCAATCTCCGGTTCGCCTCTTGCGACCACCTCTTATCAGCATTTCTTTTTGACCAAATCCGTCCATAGAACACCCCAAAAGCAATTACCCAAGCACCTGCGACGACAGTCTTCATCACCATCCTCACTCCTAACAACATCGTTTCTCTCGACACCAAGCGGCGCTGCATCCCGGCATCAAGCAGGGACTGCAGGAACCTCATGCCACTCCAAGTCATGAAAATAGTCAAGACCTTGACTTGAAGATCCCTGCTCTTCAATGCCTCCCATGGATACTTCTTATCGTTGTGCGAAGCCACAATGATAGCAGCTTGCAGAAACAGAACCAACATCACCCACAATCGATCGAAGCTCCGGAACAAGTTCCAAAACGTCCTCTTCTCCACAAACCCTGTCTTGCCAACTCGATATCTCCTCTCGTCGCTCGCAAAGAAGCTACTTCCACGATCAATCGGCCATCCCAACTTTTTGAAGCACCTTCCAGACCAGAAGTACTCATTGATGTCATCATAGTTCCTCCATGCACTGTGCGGCGCAGTGCCATTCTTGCTCCCATTGACCTCTTTCCGAATCGTCTTGTAGATAGGCTCCACCACTTGCTTTAGAAAGGCATTCTCTCCGGAGACCGAAGGCAACACGGGCTGTCCGGTGTTGGGGTCGATGTAATCCTCCAAGATCTTGTTCATTTCCATCGCCATGTTGTGGAAGATGTAGCATATGCACTCCGGCATGAACCGCAGGTTCGCCGACTCGCCCCACACAAGGAGATAGAGCGAGACATAGAGGAGCTCGCGCTGTAGGTACGAGACAGCCTCGCGGCGGTCGGAGATCCAGACGTTCGACTTCCTGCCCAAGTAAGAGCACCAGAGGCTGTAGTTCCGGAGGAGCTTCTTGCGGAAGCGGCGGACGAGGGGCACTTCCAGGGACTCCATGTTGTCGGGCTGCGAGGCGAGCCGCATTTGGAGGTTGGCCAGGTGGAGGACGAGGTGCTCCCGCTGGTTCCGGACGTTGTCTTCCTGGAAGCCAAAGAAGAGGCGGAGCCAGTCGAGGAGGTCATACTCAGGGCGCCACGGGGGACCCGGCGGCCGGCGGAGGTCGCCGACGGAGCGCAGGGCAGCGCAGGCAGCACGGACCTCGGGGAAGCGGAGGGAGGGGTGGTCGGCGCGGACGTTGTGGACCGGGATGATGTTGTACGTGGGTTCTTGGTTGCCACCGCCGGGCGGGGGCTGGCCGGGCCGGGTTCGGCCGGCCGTGTTGAAGGGTGGATTCGGGTTGCGACGGTGGCTCATTGGGTCGGGGTTCCGGCGGGGGGACCGGCCGTCGTTTGAGGCTTTGAGCAGGTTTTGCGGTGGCGAGTCGGTTTTTGTGAAGCTTTTGGACTGAAGATGGCAAGCATGATCAATGGTGTCACGCCATGGCAGAGAGAGAGAGGCGCGATTTTTGCGGGATTCAACCTCTTGAATGTAATGTTCTACGCGACGTACTTCGAGCTTTTTTTTAAAAAAAATTCTGAATTTTTAGGACGAAGTTAATAAAGTACTTTGCTTAGATTCGATTCCTCGTTTTATTTTATTTGAAGATCGATGCCGGCCGTCCCAGATAGATCATGAAGAAAGAGGGTGGAAACGCAGAAATCAAAGCATCTAGCCATGTAGCATGGCTCCATTTGTTTCATCAGGAATTCTTTCGCATTTTGTTTATGATTTCGACCAGTTTGCAATTCGGACAGGGCGATATGGGGCAACAAAATAAAGACAGAAGACATTTTTTTTTTTTTTTTTTTATAGTTATCAAAGTTCCCTATAATCGTCCTTTACAAATATAGGAGAAAATTCTCCAAAAAAATCACAAACTTTTTGTATTTCTACCAATCAAGTTTTGGTTGAATAAACTCAATTGGTAAAATGTAAAAAGGTTTAGCACTCGGTTGGCAATCAATTTATGATTTTTTGAACAATTTTCCTCGAGAGCATATAACTTGAACAAGAGTTGCACATATTCAATAACTTCCATAAGTCCATGCCATATCATTCAAAATATGTCTAGTTTATACCTCATATGTTTTGACCTATCACCGATATAAATAACCGTGACATGATATCAACTTACAGAAAAAAAAATGTAAAAATTTGACATTTTCAAAAAAAGAAAACTTCAAGTGGACTTTAACTTATAAAACAATATAATATAACAGCTTAAAGCTAGTCAAATAACGCAGTTTTCGGCGCAACGGTATTTATTTTATACATGAAAGCTAGCACTTCTCATTGAACATTTGAATTATCCATAGCAGTTGTTGCTTAGTAAATGCGAAAGTTATTTCGTTGTTTACCCTTTGACATTGCGAGATCAGATCACAAGCGGAAAATGACTCGATGTTTCCATCGTCGACGTACGAAAATCATAAGGGTCAAAGGCAAAGGAACAAACCCCACGTTTTCTCGTGTCCGGTTTCACAGCGTGTGAACCTCTCAAGTTAGGACCAAACCAAAGAAATAAAGAAATAAAAATAAAAACCTTCAGGTTGGATTGATTTCATATCTCAGCATAAAAAAAGAAGATAAAAGAGAGAGTCCTGATCTTGAATAGGCCAAACATGTGCTTTAGATCCATTTGCTCCCATCGCCCCAAAGTCAACCCTTCGAAAAAGAAACCATACAAGGAGAATCGAGTGCGGAAGAAGCCATGAGCAGATACACTCGCATCAATTGTGTATTTTATATCCATGTATTTATATTAGTACATCATGTGACCACTACACTCTTTCGAAGATTCATCACCGTAATAATATCGCCGGAATACTAAAAGGGATCGATGGTTTTTCTTCTCCTTTTTTTCCGCAAAGAGAAATCTCCCGTGAGGATTTGAGATCACCCGATTTGATTCCGTAGAAGAAGCAGAAGCAGATTTCATGGAAGAAAAGAAGGGAATCCCCAAATGCATGAACGAGATTGAAAGGAGTAAAAGACTCAAGATAGAGAGAAGGCATGTGCTGGTCCTGAAAAGGCGCCCCCCCACCACGTAATATTAGTTTAAGAGGGGGACGAATCACGACGGAGATTAAATTAACGTCTCTCCCTTTTTTTTTTTACGCTTGATGTCTCTTCCTTTAAAAGGCAGAAATCGGAGGGTCGAGTTAAGCAAATCTCGATGCTCATTGGTCAGATAGGGATCACCCCTCTCTCTCTCTCTCTCTCTCTCCCCTTTCAAATTCTTGTTGTATTATAATAATTAATAAGTGTTTGTTATTATAATTTTTGGTTATGGCGAGGCTGAGCTTGAATCGCATTTGAAATTGCACGGACTAGGCCCGCAATCCAATTCACAAGCATTGGGTTGCTGGTGCTCGGCCCAGATCACGGTTACCCATTTGATTAGCATCTTCCCTCGGGATTCGCAAGGACGCGGTTTCGTGCTTGCGCGGCTAATGGCTAGACATGACTCGGACGATTCGACATACGACAGCGGCTTTTTTTTTTGGGTGCTCCTTGTTTGCGAGGCCAATACCGTCAACATCATTATCTACCAATCGCGGACAATCATCTATCTCATCAAGAGCAGCGACGTAACGACGGGAGATCGCGAAGCCGACGGAGGCGATCCGATGGCGGCAAACGAGCAAATTCGGCCGCAATTCCGACAGTCGAGTTGGTGGCAGATTTCAGAGAAACGGGCGGCGTAATTCGGAAAAGTCAAGAAATGTGAAAGGGAAATGGGACGGACGATGTTGACCCCCGAAGGGGATAAGCATCGGGGGGATGCCGATACTGTCCGCTGCCATATCCTCGTGCGTCAGGGATCGTCAGACAGGCACCGACCACCTATCATCCTCGAAACCTTCGTACGTCGAACGACGGGGCCAAAAAAAAAAATATCTGGGCTTCGATTTCCCCCACACGTTTAACACGTTTCTCCACGCCCCGGAAGCCAGTTTTCCTTCTTTATCTTCTTCAGCTTGTCTCTTCGCCAAGCAAAGAGCAGCTGCTGCGCCACGAACCTTCCCTCCCTCTCCGTCCGTCCGTTCTCTCTCCACACGCCTCGCCTCGCACCCCCTTTATCAACCCCTCTCCCTCTCTCTCTCTCTCTCTCTCTCTCTACGTCAGCTGATTCTCGTCCTCTGAATCGCGCCCCTGTTCCTGCAATCGCAATCGAGAGAAAATGGCAACCGGGTCGTCGGGTCGGGCCGATTCCGGGTCCAAGAGCTTCGATTTCGCCTCCGACGACATCCTCTGCTCTTACGACGACTTCGCCAACCAGGAATCTTTGCACGGGAGCCACTCCGATTCCCCGATCCCGACCACCGCCATCAAGGTGCTCGTCTCGAGCTACCCCCCATCGTTCTTGGTGCTCGAAGTCTTCGTTTTTAGATAGCTTTCGGTGTTCGGTGTCCGCGTCAGTTTCTTGCTGCGGTAGTTTTGTGCGGAGATGTAGGGTCATAAGCAAAGGTGCATTTTTTTATCTAGGGTTAACGGGCGTGACTCTTGTGGGGATGATTTCGTTCGATAGAATTGTGTGGTGGGGATTGCTATCGTGTCTGGAGGAGCTGGAGCGGTTACAGTTTGCTCAGCTTTATGCCGATTTTTGCTGTGGAATTGGTATGGGTGGTGCAATACGATTAGTGAATAAATGAGAGTTTTTGCTGTTATTGCCCCAATTACGCCGGTTGCATTATCTTCATCTGTGGATTATTAGGTCGTTGAGGGGACGAGGTTAAGAAAGTTCCTTAGAATCGTCTTAAAAACTGGAGGTGGGAAGCGATAAGTTTAATATGTTTGCAGGGACTTTCCCTTCAACATAGTAGCCTTCTCTGTACTTTTTATCTGAAGAATTTGATGAATTTGAAAACATGGTTTTCTTTTTCTTTTTCTTTTTTCTAACCGCTAGCCATCAATAAAATGTGAGGTGATGCGGTCGCCGTCTTTACTATATACTCATGTGTGCCACTGGGTTCAAGAAATTTACTGGTTGGGAAGTTATGGAGCAGTGTTTGGTCTTGATTTTACCTTATCACTTGCCGATTTCAGAGCTGTCTGCTTGAAGAGAATGTCTTCAATATAACGAAATTATTAGATTCGTTGCATAAGCATTGCCCCTTTAGTTTTTATAGGAGATTTTCTTATTTGGTTTTGTTATTAGAGACATGGCTTCTATTCATCTTCTGCATATTCTTGCTGTTGCGAGTCTTCTATCTTCTGTTCATTTTTGGAATCAATTTATCCTTAAGGGCCTTGTACTCCATCTTATATACTCTCAGAAATTTCGATGTTACTCTTTTTGCAGGATTTCCATAAAAATAGACTCGTGCGACCAGTGACCTATGCCCACCCTTCCTGTACCCAGCCGGAAGATTCTCTAATTCAGGACTTGGTTTCCACAGTTGAGAAAAGCATGAAAAGAAATGCAGACACTGTTATGCGCTTTCTTGAGGGAATCAGTTCTCGGTTGTCACAGTTGGAATTATATTGCTACAATCTTGACAAGTCAATTGGGGAAATGCGATCTGAATTGACCCGTGATCATGATGAAGCAGATGTGAAGCTCAAATCTCTCGAGAAACATGTTCAGGAGGTTAGTTGCTTCCGAAAATATAATTTCACTTGTATAATTGACTTGTGATTTATTCAAAAGTTCACTTGGTCAGAGGTAATTCATACTTAATCCTTAGAACATAGTCAGTCTGAGATGGTGGTACTTAATAGCTTGGGGTCAGCCATGCAAGTCCATCAGATTGTTGGCCGAATTTCAGGAAATATTTGCCCCATGGAGAGTCCGTGAGAAGTTCAGTTACTTTTGCTGATGACTTAGTTGGTAAATTTGGACGTTTGAATTCCCTACACTAGGAAAATTCCCATTTTTCCCTTTTTCACAGTTATGGCTTAAGTTTCTTAGTGGAGTGGTTCTACTTCTTGTAGAACTGACTCTGAGAAAACAACATACCCTTATCTCTGTAAGCAAGATTTGATATTAGTGAACATCTTTCCTTTGAATGTCATCAGGGCCAGTGTATTGTTGGAGAAAAACCTATATTAGGCCTTGTAGAGTTTGTGGTTAGCAATATCTTATCTTGTTAGGTGAGTCATTGTGTCTCATATGCTTAATTGTTTCCAATCTTTTTTCTTTGTACAATCCTTATTTTGCTGCTTCTCTTTATTGTCACTAAGCATCTATGAAAATCCCCGTTGAGTTTTGATGGGGATTCTCTAGACTTTAATTAGCTGTGCATTTATCTTGCATGTGGACGTGTTATGTGACCTTACGGATTTTTATACTAAGACAGCGCAGATGTTTTATTATGGCCTGAGTGTTGTGGTTCTTAAATTGTGTGGTGAGATCTAGGATCATTTTATTGGATCATGCAATTGCTCATTTAAGAATGGACAATTTCTTAACAAAAGATTTGGAAACGGGGTTTGGAGTTTGGATTAAAGTCCATCTTGATACTCAACATGAAATTCTTCAAATACATCTGTCAGACACTATGTGACAAGGTGACCAACGTCCTGATAAAAGGCCTCTACATTCAGAGAAAATGGGTTAAGCATCAATAAAGTCATTTGACTAAGGATAATTGCTTGTGGGAAAAGTTCATCTTGCTCAAAACTGCAAGGTGAATCGAGATGGTTATGGTGGTCAACTGAGATCTGTCAGATGTAGGGTTCCACGATTGTGCCACGTGTTAATCTTATTTTCTGTGTCCTCTCTCTTTATGCTTGAGCTCCAGAAATGTGGTTGTAACCATCCTATTCTGTTTAATGTAATAAATTGTCCGTTACAGGTTCATAGATCAGTTCAGATCCTGAGAGACAAACAAGAACTTGCTGAAACTCAGAAAGAACTGGCCAAGCTTCATTTTGTGCGGAAAGATTCCTCCTCTTCAAGCCAATCTCAAACCAATGAGGGGAGATCCCCTACCTCTGATACCAAAAAGACTGAATGTATGTCTGATGTATCGAATCAGCAACTGGCTTTAGCACTGCCTCATCAAATAATGCCACAGCAGCAGCTGCAGCCACAGCCACAGCCACAGCCACAGCCACAACCAGGGGCACTTACCTCACAGGCTCCTCCTCAAAATGTGTCTCAACCACAGTCCTACTATTTGCCTCCTGTGCAGATGCAAACTATGGCAACCCCAACACAAATGACTCAGACACAATATTTGCCTTCTGATCCTCAATACTGTGCTCGCCAATCTCCCCAACTGCAAAATGTATCCAGCGTTCCGGCACAGCCTATGCAACCACAAGTGCATCAGACATTGCCACCTCAATCATTCTCCCATTATCAGCAGCAGTGGTCTCAGCCATTACCACAGCAGGTGCCAGCACCACCGCAGCAACAGTCATCTGCACAAGCCCAGATGGTAGCACCATCAACGGTCTATCCTCATTGTCCACCGAGCCAACCGACAACACTAGCTCCTAAAGAAGCACCTCTGAGCAGTGTACATACGCCAGTTCAATATTCAAGAATTCCAGCAACAGCTTCTGGTCGTCCTGAGAATATGGCCATTGGATTTGGTGGTCCTGGTAGAACTACTCAGCAGCACCAGCACCAGCAGCAGCCTCCACCTCAGGCTATCAGAAGTACTTTCATCATGCAGAACAATGGTGGTTATGGAGCTGTTGGGCCAAACCCTTCTATGTCTCCTGGGAACACATATATGGTGTACGATGGCGAAAGTGGGAGGATGCACCATGTGCCTCAACAACCTCCCTTACCTCAAGGCGCGTATCCTCAGACAAACATCTCCTATCAGAATCTGCAGCCCACACCACCCCCTATTCAAGTTCGTAATCCGGCATATCCGCAGTTTATTAGGAAACATGCCGATAATGAGTTGGTTGATAGGTTGGTGAGCATGGGTTTCCGAGTTGACCATGTTTTAAGTGTGATTCAGAGAATGGAGGAGAGTGGACAGCCGGTGGATTTCAACTCTGTGCTTGATAGGTTGAGTGTGCCATCTTCAGGAAATCCTCAGAGAGCATGGTCTGGGTAGTATCCCGGGTTCTGAGTCCGGGCTACAAAGAGACTGCTGTTGCAAGCTTTATCGAATAAATGGCGAAATTATGTGCATCATACGGTCACGTATGTTTTTGAAGTGATGGCTCTACTTTTTGACTCGGTGGATTGTTTCCTCTTTGTTGCTAAGGGGGATCCGAGCAAATGGCTTTCTACACGGATTAGATTATCAATTTATCTCTAGGGATCATTAGCCTATTATGTTTGATCCCACAATTAAGTTGCTTCACTGTAAGCAAAAGAATGCACATGGGTTTTTTCCTTCTAATGTGCTGTTTCATGTAGTATTGTAAGTTAGTCACAGGCGAGGATATGGTTCAAGCTTGCGAGGATATGTTTCGAGCTCGCTGTTTGGCGTCTATGCGTGGAGTGAATGTATCAATGTATCGGGCAAGGTTTTCCTGTAGACGCCTAATGCAATCAGATGGATGTTTCCTGTTTCACGAAGTATCGTGTTTCGATAGTACTTGTGTAGTCATAGCATTTGATTGTCTCATAGCTGCACCATATTAATTTAAGGATAAGCACATGGAAAGTCTTAAACTTGTTATGAAAATGCAATTAAATCTTATGACTTTCAAAAAATTTGATCAAGTTGTAAATTTATCACGAAATGGTAATGAAGTCTTAAAATTTGTTAAATTGGTCTAATTAGGTCCTTTTGTAGATTGCAATTTGAAAAAGTTCTAAGATTGAATAGCACTTTTGTGATTAATTTTAAGATTTGATTACACATGTTGAAAATTTTAGGACTCGGTGCTTTTGTAACAAATTTGAGGATTTAATTACGTTTTCTGAAAATTATAAAACTCAATTGTACTTTCTTAATAAGTTTTAAGATCTTTAATATACTTATTTCAATAAAAAATGATTTGATGGACTTAAGGAAACTACCCTAAAATCGGATAATAATAATGAAATAGGCCGGATGAAGTATAATGCCAAATTGACATAGTTTAGGAGCTATGACCTATGTTCATGCAAATTGACATAGTTTAGTAGTTATAACCTATGTTCATGGGAGAGTAATATAAAATCCCACTATAAAACAAAAGATCGAGTATTTTTCAATCCCCGATTACACATAATGACTCGCGAAAAATATTCCCGAAAACCACTTTCTCGGCCACTAGGAGCTCGGGGCACTTTGTTTGGGCCGGTTATGTTTCTCGCAGGTAACGATGGCATCCCCTTCTTGTGTTCTTATCTGGTGACTGCTGAAGAATGCCTCAGATATTATAATTGTAACATCCCAGGCCCCACTGTGTGATATTGTCCGCTTTGGACACTGAGTCCTTACGGACTTAAAAGCCGTCACACATATTAAGGGACCCAAGCCATTATAAATTGGCCCAAGGCTCTCTCCCTAGGCGATGTGGGACAGGGACCCCTTCCTTGCGCACGTCCAGGGACCGAGGCGCGGACGCACCGCCATCCCTCCTCTCCCCGCGCACCGCCGCTCGGGCCGTCACACTCTCCCCCCCTTGGGAGCACAGCGCCCTCGCTGTGGCCCCACACGCGGTCGGGAGTCGGCTCTGATACCATTTATAACATCCCGGGCCCCACTGTGTGATATTATCCGCTTTGGACACTGAGTCCTCACGGCTTTAAAACGCGTCACACATATTAAGGGACCCAAGCCATTATAAATTGGCCCAAGCTCTCTCCCTAGGCGATGTGGGACAGGGACCCTTTCCTTGCGCACGTCCAGGGACCGAGGCGCGGACGCACCGCCATCCCTCCTCCCCGCGCACCGCCGCTCGGGCCGTCACAATAATCCATGAAATGCGATGGTAATCAAGAGGTTGTCGCCTAACCTATTTATTAGTTCGAATATGCAATTTATAAGGTAGCAGCAGCACGCATGTTTTTTATGAACTTAAATTCGGTAATTCGTGCATTCAATGTTCTGCGTTCTTTGTACCTCCCTGCAGCTAATGAGCTTCGTCTAGACCCCTTTCACTCAAGACTTGGAGGGGAGTGGTGCGTTGCTCTGCTCAGCCAGATGCCAGAAACGAATATAGATTTTTTCTTGCTCCTTAAGAATTTGCGTCTCTCTTCAACTGTCCATCGATGGATGTGGAAAAGATGAGCTCTTCTCTGGGGTTGGATTTTGTTAATCATAAAACTACAGCGTGGACTCATGTCATACGACTTTCTGTCTCACTTTCCTACTTGCTGAATTCTGATCTTTACGTCCCCCACTCTCTCAACTCTGCTTGCCTGGAGATATAGATGCACAGGCAAGCTACTGCTCAGGTTCTCTGCCTCTCTGCTTCCACATACACGTAAAGATGGACCAGATAGAAGCAGAACTAGAAGAAGTGTACAATATAGTCCCACTAAGCAAACTCTCAGGCGATCACCGCTGCCGTCGATCGCCAGATCTCCGCACCCTGGTGTCCACCTTGCGAACCTTCACTGTCAATCTCCGGAAACCACCTTTTGCTCCTTGGCGGAGTCACTACGACCTTCTTGACTGGCTCTCCCTCTTCTTTGGCTTCCAGGAGGACAACGCTCGGAATCAGCGTGAGCACCTTGTCCTCCACCTCGCCAACCACCACTTGCGCAGCGCCGAAACGCCACAAGACAACGTCATTTCGCTTGACCCTAGAGTTCTCCGCTGTTTCCGTGAGAAGCTGCTCCAGAACTACGAGGACTGGTGCTGTTTCTTGGGGGAGAAGTCCGAGGTAAGGCTGATTGATGGTCCTAGTAACTCTGGAACAATTTGCCATGAAATTTTGTATGTCTCTCTCTATCTCCTCATCTGGGGCGAGTCCGCTAACTTGCAGTTTTTGCCCGAAGGCATTTGTTATATATTTCACAACATGGCAAGGAAGTTGAATATGATCTTGGAAGATAGCATTGATCCGAACACTGGGTGTCCTGTGCTGCCCGAATATTTTGGGGAAAATGGATTCTTGGATGGTGTTGTGAAGCCCCTTTATGATGTTGTTCACAAAGAGGTTACAAAAGGCCGCAATGGGATTGCCCCGCATAACGAATGGAGGAATTATGATGATATCAATGAGTACTTCTGGAGCAGAAGGTGCTTTGAGGAGCTGAAGTGGCCTTTGGATGTGGAGAGTAGATTTTTCAAGAATGCGGGCAAGACTGGTTTTGTTGAACAAAGGTCGTTTTGGAACTTGTTCAGGAGTTTCTATAGGCTGTGGCTGATGTTAGTTTTATTCCTTCAAGCGGCAATTATCATTGCTTGGGAGGATGAGTACAAGTTTCCTTGGCAGGCCTTGCCAAATAAGGAGGTGCAGATTTGGGTTTTGAGCGCATTTGTGACTTGGAGTGGTTTGCACCTTCTGGAGTCGCTGCTTCATTCCGTCATGCAATGGGGTTTGGTCTCTAGAGAGACATGGTGGATTGGCATGCGCATGGTGCTGACAAATGTCATTGCAGCAACGTGGACTGCCGCTTTGGGTTGGTTTTATGTAAGGATTTGGTTACAGAGGAATGGGGATGGGGAGTGGTCTGCTGAGGCTAACAACCGGCTTTTGCTTTTTCTCAGATTGGCTTTTGTGTATTTCCTTCTTAAGCTCTCAGCATTTGCTCTGTCCTGTGTTCCCTCTTTTGGCCACTTCCTTGTTCGGAGGAATTGGAAGATATGCGAGGTGCTGATGAGCCGGACTTTTGTAGGACGTGACTTGGGGGAAAGTATGAGGGATTATGCAAAGTATACCACGTTTTGGGTATTGCTTCTTGTGACAAAATTCCTTTTCAGCTACTTTCTACAGATCCAACCCATGATTAATCCTACAAAAGAGTTGTTGCATCTTAGGAATGTAAAATATACGTGGCATCATTTTTTTGTCAACTGCAATGGCCTTGCCATTGGGTTGTTGTGGTTTCCCGTGGTCTTGATTTATATGATGGATTTGCAAATCTGGTATTCGATTTGGACATTCCTGGTTGGAGTGGCAGTTGGGCTGTTCTCGAGGTTGGGTGAAATCAGAAGCAATCAGCATCTGAGGTCGTGGTTTGACCATATTATTAGTGAAGTTGCAAATAAATTTAATCTCATACGACAGGAGCAGATGCTGTATGAGAGGGAGTCAATGAGGAGCAACAAATTCAATTACATCAAGTTGTTAGATCCAAGCAACTGGGTTTCTCCACACTTTAAGAAACTCGAATGTAACCAGCTTTTGGTGCGTAAGTTTGCCATGATGTGGAATGAGATTATCAGGACTTTCAGGGAGGAGGATATCATCTCGGATCGAGAAGTTGAGTTGCTGGAGCTGCCAAACACTTCTTGGACATCCCGAGTTATAAGCTGGCCCCATTTTCTGCTCTCCGACGAGCTGCTCTTTGCATTGAGTGAGGCGTATCGACTTGCAGATGCTCCTGACACTAGGATCTGGTACAAGATATGCAAGAATGAGTATAGGCGTTGTGCTGTCATTGAAGCTTATGACAGTGTCAAGCATTTATTACTTGAGATATTAGGGCACAACTTTGAGGAGCATTCCATCGTTGTTGCTTTGTTTGATGAAATTGATTGTTCGCTGCAAAACAGAAAATTCAGTGAAATGTTTGACATGACCGTTCTACCAAAGATTCATGCAACTTTAACCCATCTTGTTGAATTGTTGAACAGATCTGTTGTAGATCCTGATGGAGTGATGTGTACTTTACAGGTCCTTTATAACGTTGTTATTCTAGACTTTTTCAAGCAAAGGAGAAGCTATCAGCAGTTGAAGGAGAATCGTTTGGCTCCATCTAGTGCGGGGTTGCTATTTGAGAATGCTGTTCAGTTGCCGAATTCTAGAGATGGAATTTTCAGTCAGCGAATTCGGCGCCTGCAGATGATTTTAATGCCTGTGGGTTCTCTGGAAAAATTTCCTGCAAGTGAAGAGGCTCAAAGGCGAATTGCCTTCTTCTGCAATTCTCTAATCATGGATCTTCCACGAGCTCCTCCAGTTGGGAAAATGAAAGCTTTCAGTGTTCTAACCCCTTACTATGATGAAGAAGTGCTATATAGCAAGGAAGAACTGCAGAAAAAGAATGAAGATGGGATATCCATTTTATTTTACCTGCAGACAATTTACGGCAATGATTGGCACAATTTCATGGAGAGGATGCGCCAGGAAGGAATGGAGTCTCCTGATGAGATCTGGACAACCAGGTTACGTGATCTCAGGCTTTGGGCATCACACAGAGGTCAGACGCTTGCTCGCACTGTCAGGGGAATGATGAATTATTACAAGGCCCTGAAGTTGCTAGCTTTCCTTGAATACCATCATGATATGGATTTCTCCCAAGGGCTACAGGGGCCGGGTTCCACAATGCTAGATGACAATGCTGATTGTTTCATCATGACAAGCTTGCTTTCTGAAGGTTGTGCCTGTGAGCGAGGTATTGCTCTCATGAAATATGCCTATGTTGTTGCCTGTCAGGAGTATGGATCTCAGAAGGCAAATAGGGATCCCCGAGCAGAAGAAATATTGTATTTAATGAAGAACGATGAAGCCCTACGCGTAGCATATGTTGATGAGGTGAGTAAGGGTAGGGTTGAAAAGGAGTATTTCTCCGTTCTTGTCAAGTATGATAGACAGGCACGGAAAGAAGTCGAAATATACAGAATTAAGTTGCCTGGTCCCTTCAAGCTAGGAGAAGGTAAACCGGAGAATCAAAATCAGGCCATTATCTTCACACGTGGTGATGCAGTCCAGACTATTGATATGAACCAAGACAACTACATGGAGGAGGCAATTAAGATGCCAAATTTGTTGGAGGAATTTGAGAGGCTCTATGGTACCCGGAATCCCACTATTCTAGGTCTGAGGGAACATATATTTACTGGTTCAGTTTCATCGCTTGCCTGGTTTATGTCTGCTCAGGAAACAAGTTTCGTTACCTCGGGACAGCGTGTCCTCGCAAACCCTTTGAAGGTTCGAATGCACTATGGCCATCCAGATGTTTTTGACAGGATTTGGTTCTTGACACGAGGTGGGATCAGCAAGGCTTCCAGAAAGATTAACATCTGCGAGGATGTTTTTGCGGGCTTTAATTGCACCTTGCGTGGAGGCAACGTGACACACCACGAGTACATCCAGATTGGCAAGGGGAGGGACGTTGGGTTGAATCAAATATCAATGTTCGAAGCCAAAATTGCTAGTGGAAGTGGGGAACTAGCTCTCAGTAGATATATATATCGGCTGGGTAGTAAGCTTGATTTCTTCCGAATGCTTTCGCTCTTTCATTCCACTGTAGGGTTCTACTTCAATAACATAATGGTGATATGGACTGTATATGGCCTGCTGTGGGGGAGGTTGTATATGGCTCTGAGTGGCCTAGAAAATCTAGATGAAGCAAGCAGCAAGAACTTTTTCGGTCCAGTTGTAAATATGCAGTTCATCCAACTTATCCTGTTCACGGGCCTTCCAGCGGTTGTGGACGGTTCAGTTGAGCACGGAATCCTCTCGGCTTTGTGGGATTTTTTGGTAATGCAGCTTGAGCTTTCATCCGTCTTTTACACGTTCTCTATGGGAACTCGTAGCCACTTCTTTGGCAGGACAGTTCTTCATGGTGGTGCAAAGTACCGGGGGACTGGCCATGGCTTTGTTGTGCAGCACAGGAGTTTTGCTGAAAATTACAGACTCTATGCCCGTAGCCATTTTGTCAAGGCCCTGGAGATTGCGCTGGTTCTTACAGTATACACAATTTATAGCCCTTTAGCTAATGGCGCATTCTTATTCATAGACACAAGCATTGCGGGCTGGTTTCTGGTCACATCGTGGATACTCTCCCCTTTCATATTTAACCCTTATGGTCTTGATTGGTTGAAGACAGTTGATGACTTCAACGAATTCATGAGCTGGATAGGGGACCGAGGAGGCTTGTTCACGCAGAGCTGGGAAACATGGTGGTACGAGGAGCAGGACCATTTGCGGACGACAAATTTCTGGGGGAGGTTTCTGGAGGTAATACTGGCATTGCGCTTCTTCATTTTCCAATATGGGATCGTTTACTATCTTCACATTTCCTCTGGGAGTGCCAGTTTTCTGGTTTACTTACTGTCGTGGACATGGATAGCTGGGGTTTTTGCAATGTGTATGGTGATATACTTTGCTCGAGAGAAGTACGTGATCCGGAATCACCTTTGTTATCGGAAAGTTCTGTTGGGCACTTCTGTTTCGGTGGCTCTAGCAATAGTTGTCTTATTGCAGTTAACGAATTTTAAGCTAGTTGATCTTTTCACTGCTCTGCTGGCATTCATACCCACTGGCTGGGGAATCATTTCAATAGCACAGGTTTTTAGGTCCTCTATCCAAGGAACTAGGCTTTGGGACATTGTTGTTTCCTCAGCTCGACTATATGATCTCTTGTTTGGAGTGATTGTCATGGCACCGGTCGCAGTATTAGCATGGCTTCCCGGGTTTCAGTCAATGCAAACGAGGATTCTCTACAACGAGGTGTTTGTTCGGGGAGTCCAGATATCCCAAATACTTTCTGGGAAGAACATAATAAGAAACGGGTAACTAGTAATCCCAGGGTAATTAGAATGTGGAATCTCTTATGATATGTTTGCAGTCCCTACTTTCTGCATTTGCGTTGCTTGCTACTCTGTAACAAAGTTATGCAGACCAATTGCAATCATCATTGGGCCTCCTCCCCTACTGATATGGCAGTAGTTATCTACATCTCCATGCACCCCATGATAGGTTATACTCTCTTTTTGTTCCCTTAATGTTTGGGATTGGCTCTACATAAAGTACAAAATATCGGTCCATCGAGCAAACTAAGTTCCGATGGATGTTACAAGTACCAACTGACGCTTATGCATTAGTGTTTTGCAGCTGAAGGGCTACATTTGACCTGCCCTATCAGCAACATTCTTTCAAACACGCCATTTCTTGTTTCCCTTTCACGCGGCTTCGGCAGCCGATCGTTCCTATATTATAGGGCAATGGCATGCTTTGATTTAACTGGAAAAAGCATTGTTAAATTGTAGAATGAATGAAACTAGCCAAGCGGAGTCATTAACAGATTTGTGATACTTGATCAAGCTCACTCGAGCTTAGCTTGGAAGGCCTCTTCCTAAGGCTCAGTCTGGGATATTAGTCCAGGTTGATAACTGAAACCTGTTCATGTAAAATATCTCGGCTTTACGCCAGCAATGCAGAGTTGGCTTCTCCTGGTTTTATCCTGTTCAAGTTGCCACCTTACCTGCTCCAACTTGTTTCATTTTGCGGCTTAATGACTGTGGAGAAATAGATGAAATCTTCAGGTTCAATGGGACTGGGGCTTCTCTTGTAGGCACTGGGCAGCGTTGCGCATCCCTCTGAGCCTTCATAATCTAGCAGGCCCTTCAAGTGATGTGAAAACAAAGCTTTGCACAGATAGATCACCGACCAGTTTCTTGTCTCTCTCGTCTCCAACGGTCTGAAAATGCCAAGTCAATTCCTGCTCGAATTGGTCAAAAGAAAAAAATTGCGGGAATTTCGGGAGAGCATCAGTTCAGCCGGACCAATAATATAGAAAAACACAAAAAGCTGATTCAGCACAGGAGTTACCATTGATGGACCTTTTGGTCACGTGTGCAAACAGCCCGAAAAGGCCAGTGAATATCTTAAGTGACACTGACATTCAAGATCTCATTGCATCCATATGACAGTGAACAAACCAGAAGATTCAGAACAAGAAATAGAAAAGAAAAAGAAGAGAAAGAGACACACATAAAAAAGGAGATATATTCCGTTGCCGGGACTTGAACCCGGGTCTCTCGGGTGAGAGCCGAGTATCCTAACCAACTAGACTACAACGGATTTGGATTTCTACTCGCCAATATAAATATTTATCTTTTACAAAAAGGGTTTCTTCTGGCTTCCATCTCCTCCATACTTTGGTTTTCTTTGCAAGGGTTCTACTTTTAAGAACGAACGAGGACGAGAGAGTTTCGGCCAAATGCAAATTTTTTGACCTCGTTTCTGCTTGGACTGTACTGTAGCAAAAAAAAAATAGAAAGAAGAAAAAACATATGCGGGTCACCCCCGGGCGAAAACGACGTTTGGCACTTCGTGTTCTGTTCTCGTTCCCACTGTCAATAACATCCTGTTCCTCAGCCTGTATTATTCTTCCAACTTTTATTTTTATTTTTATTGTTGTTATGACTTTTCTTTTGGCATGCCATGTTGTCTCCTCTGCGTGGCTCGTCTTGTCTCTGCCGACTGGTAAATTTCCCTAAATTTTTATTTCTCTTTGTGCTGTAATGTCGGCTGGAGCTTCTTCGGCCATGACAACAAACAAAACGCCAACCCGACAAAACTCATGGAACATGCGAAAAGGGTGGAAGCAAAATGGCAAATTTATGCCGGGGAAAAAAAGTTGACTAATATTTATTTCTTAAAAAATGAATTATTTAGAAAATACCTTTTCTTCATATTTATGGATCCGGCTTATAGGTAATGCACTAGCAAAACCAATCATGGGGACTCACTGGGCAATCATGTACTTTAACCTTAGTCTTACTTGTATATCTTTAGTGTGCGATTTTCGGACATTAATTATAAAGTGTCTACAATGGTCGTTTTGAGTGACCGATGAGTTGTGGATCACTTGCAACACCTATGGATGTAGCTAAAGGGCGATGGCCTCTTTGCATTAGAAACATTAAAGCATCATTAAACTATGGACTCTATGCTAATTTTTGAATTATTGCGAGAGTAACGGCATATTATAAGCCATAAATTTTAGAAAGAAGCGAACCCTACAATAATCTCTAATTATTTATTATTTATATTTCTTTTACTTGAAATAGATTATTATTTGCATAATAAATTAAAGATAATCATACAATAATTCCTCTTAAACTAGTAAAAAGAGAGTGTTGATCTCAATGCGCACACGCCATGATTGGATTTTATAAAGCGGTTGAAATTGCACAATTCATGTCACAAATGCGTCGGTCTTTAATGGCGGACGACCGCCGGGATCTTTGAATTTATCATGGCCCCGCATGGGATCCGACGAACCGAACTGCCGTCGATGCAATCAACGAGCACCGTGATGCGATTGACGTGCTGCACGGGTCGGTCACGGCTCATCCCATCTCCCTTGGGGGACCGCGCAGGCACAGGTTGACATGGCAAAAATCGAGCTCCACCTAACCCCGCAGACGTCACGTCCCGCTCGAAAACAGCATTGAAAATTACTCGCCGCGTCCCATAATAATTGATCTCTGCATCTCGCGCTGATGTACTGGTCGGCTTTCCCCAGGATGCACATGGGGTGGGGAGCAAAATTCCACAAATTGGAAAAAAAAAAAAAAAAAAAAAAAAAGGAAAAAGGAAAAAATTTGTGAGAGTCGATTGTACTGTTAATCACGGAACCGTCCGCGATTAACTTAATTCGAACGTTGAATTATTCTAAGGATTACGCAGCGGGAGTTTACTTTTCCCAGCACTTGTAAGAAGGAGCTGCGAAAGTACCCGAAGATCGTTAGCGGGCGGCGAGATTGGGATCCGATCGTGATTTTTGGAGTTTCTTGGCGGGAGGTAATTACGGGATCAGGCCGAGGGCAAAAGAGGGAGTTAAACGGGCGTCAGCCGTCGGTTTACCCGTCGGTCCCCCATGATGCACCGTCCCCGGCCGATCGCTTAAAGGGAAGAAGCGCATTGGCCAGTAGCCAGTGGCCACCCGATGGAAAAGCCTGGGAATCCACGGTGGGATCTCACGTGGTCCCGCCGCCACCACACACGTGTCGTCCAGCCGGTGGTTGCCTTGAAAGTTGCCCCAGACGGAAAACCGGATCATAAGAAATTAGAAGTCAGAGGTGTTGAGATTAAGATACCAAATGAGTTCAATTAAAAGACGTAACATGCGCATGTGTTGAAACTCATTAATATATATGGTCACGTAGTATTTGTCACATCACCAAAGCGTAAATTGTCACGGCTCAATCCTCTTAACCAAAATAATTAACTATAGAGAGTTTTCTTATTGAAAAATCATAAATTCCCTGATGCTTGTGGACCTGGTGCATATTTGAATACAAATAAAAATTTCACGGGAAAAATAATATTTATTCAAGCCATCGTAGCATATCAACAAATATTTTTTGTTAGGTCAAAAGGGATCGTTCCAAGAATTACACCATTACTGCTCATGAAATTCCAACCTTAAAAGAGGGGGATCAAACATACTTAAAGATACTTTTGACCGAAAGGTGAATTGAGATGTCTTCTTGAGGTTTTAGGACATCAATGGGGGAATGTCAAGTACTAACAACTCCTAGCCCCAACTGCTGCAACACTCACCTGCCAGCAAAGTTGCTGAGGTAGCTGCACTAGCCCCATTTGGAGGAAAAACACGACTTTTTCTTCAGCAATCACAACGAGGGCTTGATGAACTGTTTCCCTGAGGTTTGATCCTGGGAAGGATGGATGGAATTGAATAGTTGGTGATCAAACTTTTGGGATTGGAAATACCATATTGCACCGACAAGAACCAAAAAGACATATATTTCACAAATAGCTAACAAATTGATTCGAAATCAACTAACATTAAGGAAACCGTATTGTCATAATTAGATAAACGCGTTCTCGTGCTGGTAATCTTTAAGAGAGCATCTAATTTAAGGCAAAAGCCGTATTGAAGATGGATATAGTGGTGCAAGTGCACTGCACTATCCGGTATCCATGAACTACCAAAATTGAGGTCCTAATTGAACCTAAACTTCCGTCTATGGCTGCCATTTGAGCAAGTGATTCTGGTGGTGCAGAAAAACACTTGAGTCGAAGGGGCCCTACGGTAAATTAGACGAGAGGTCAGACAGTTGGTACGTGATGTAACGTTCCAAACGAACCACCTGCAACCACAAATTAACCAGGAAGCTGTCCGAGTCCTGACCTCATATTAATAAGATGGTAGGCACCGAACCCATCATTGTTTCTCCCAAACACTTTGTCTTCTCTTCTCGTGTTCTTTCCCCCTCTCTCTCTCTCTCTCTATCGCTGGTTAAATTCCCTTCGCTGGGTCAAGAAAAAACAGGGGAAGAAGAAAGTTCAAAGCTTGTCCGACAATGAAGAAGTCGGGATTGCTTGCAGTCTCGGCGGCTGCTGCATCTGCTACTGCCATCTCTTCTTCTTCTTCTTCTTCTTCGAACTTCTCGTGCACTTCCAAGCTTCAGTTTCCAAACCAGGTATGCATTCTGTTGGCGGCCGAGAAAGTGGGTGCTTGGTTCTTGAGAATAGCCGCAATTGTTTGACTGTCCTGTGATGTTATGCCGACAGGAGCGAAGTTTCTTCGCTCCCAGATGGAAAAAAAGGAATTTCGCCCAGTGAAATTTGGTCTTCTGGTTACGGTCGAGATTGATCTTGGTCATTCGGTTGATTGGTTTTCTACCTCTTTGCTTGCAGGAACATGTCTCAAGCACCGAACAAGCTGCTTCTTCTTCGCAAAACTCGGGCTCGGCTGATAAGTTCGCCCCGCGGTTCGACGGTCTGCGCTTCATCGAAACGCTGGTTACGGCTCACAGATGACTCCATTAGTTCTCATCCTTGACTTTAATCTGTAGATATTCACCCGAATTCTTGCGGGGTGGCAACCCTGGAACTGCAGTTGTCAATTGCGTTTCTCATTTCGAAAGAGAAGGAAAGTTGTGGTTCTTAGTTTTAGCCTGTTAGGCGTAGGAAGTTATTTCTTGTAAGGACAACTTCTTAATGGTATGATTCCAACTGTTATTCCGACCCTGTTAAATTCTTCTACTGTAACTTCTGGTAAGCGCACAGTTGCACGGAGGGAAGACGGCTCTAACCCATTAAGAATGAATCTGGCGGCCAATGTGTGACACTCGGAATATGCCATTTCGTCTTCAAGAACTTAAATTTTGACTTCGCCTGCTCTTTAATTGAGGCACTGGACTTCTGTCTCAATTGTTTATAAGTAATCATCGATGCGGCAAGCAGTATAGCGCCGGCTAAATGCGGCCCTCTCAGGTAGCACGCGCATCCTGTCGCAAGCGAATAATGTTTAGTTAGAAGCAAAAAAACCATATGTTCCCACGTTCGAGCACAGACCGACAAGACCGACGGCATGAGAATTTCTTGGTGTCGGTTTTTCATTGTGCGCAAGACATATTACTCCCATTCCCTTTCTCCTGCCACGGTCTGCAGTCTCAATGACGATGCGGTTCGAGTTGAGTTTGTACTCCGGCCTGTGCGAGGAATTACGTGCCCCGACGCACGTCCGATTAAGGAATCCCGCCGAGGTCCGTGCCAGTACCTTTAATTAAAGCAAGAACAAAGTCGGAGCTCTTACGATCAATCCAAACAACCGACCTGCCAGCTTCCACGCTTTATGGGATCATGAACTGTCACCAAACGTTCTTCATTTCTTTATTGTGTTTATTCCGTTCCCACCGGCGCATGCATCTTGAGCTCAGATCTTTAAAACTCCAGCTCAGCACGAGGTGGACCAGCATACAGCTCCAATAATGAGAGCAAATAATATTTTTTGTGATGACGACCGAGCTCGAGAACTTGGTAGGTAACTTCCGTGCGGGACAGATCGATCTTCCATCTCCACCTCCAATTGTTTATGCTAGAAAACGTGACACGCTCCATCAGAAGCAACAATTCTGCTCGTAAAAGATAATGAAGCCTGTGGAGGAACAATTCAAATTGAATTCTCTCTCTTCAACTTTTGCCCAGCTGTTTTGTCCATATGCGCAAACCAGTGTCGAAGTCGTGAGACAAGCCAGCTTTTCACATGATACATGCCAACAAGAAATTGTATTTTAATTACGTTAAGTTCATCAAAGTAGTGGGACATAACAATAAGAAAAAAGGGTTCCTTTAGTTGCAAAGCATAGTCTGTCTTGACTTGGCCAGGCATTTACATACTCACCGTGGAAGAAAGACGGTTAGTAGAGAGATGTTTATAGTTTATTCTACCGCCGTCCAAAAAAATTTTGTTTTTCCTGAAAGAGCCCCAAAAAAGGGCCACTAGGCCATCACTCAACAACAGTCAAATGCAGACACACTTCTCAGCGAGTAGGAAGATCTCATTGGACCTTTTCATCAACTAATGAAACGGTTTCAGAAGGCACCCATAGATACAAAGAATATCCCGTGTGAGATGAACTTGAAAATACAAGGTACTTGACAAAACATTTTGAATTACAAACAAAAAGGGGAAATCAAAGCCATCTGCAATCACCCTGTGAAAACAATGGAACTACGATCGGCAGAGACTATGCAGAGTCACATGATCTAGCCATAATTTAAGACATCTCTTATAAAAGAATAGCAGCGCTCTATGACATTGGGTAAGAAAGGCCACAACACCTGGACAAAGTATATAAGCCCGCAGGATGATACCTTCACATTTTTTTTTTTACACAGGCAATTTACTTCAGAAATGCTGAAGCAGAAGCGTAACAAACCCACCCAAGAACATCAACGACAAAGACTGTTTTGCCACTAACTCGCGTCCACTCGCGTTGACAGAGTCCTTCAGAGCTGCAGCTGGTGGTGGTACCGTGCTACAGTCGAGACCTTCTTTTCCTTCTTTGCATTCATTAGCAAAGAGTCCTGGAGGGTATTTTCCGTAGAGGTTAATGTAGCTGAACATGGTCGAAGCACAATCAGTTGTGAGGTCATTTATTTGATCCACGAAGGGACACGCAAATTCTTTGAAAGCTTGACAGCAGAGCTTGGCTGCGTATTGGGGTCCCTTGCACTGGCTCGTGAGGATTGTGTAGTTCTGGTTCTCGAAGTCAACAGAGCAACCTTTGAGCCCAAAAAGGGAAAAAAAAAAAAGAGATTTAGGTTTAAAAATACTGCCCATTCACTGAAAACTCCTATAATTACAGCTGCCATTTGTCTTCTAGCTATAAAACACAAGTTCCATCGAGTAGCAAGTACAAAGAGGGATATGTAGCAAATGCAGAGCTTTCACACATCTCTTCAACTCAAATACGCAGAATAGAATTTAGGCATGGATGGAAGGCAATGAGATTCTATAACACAACAAAATTATAAACTGAGGTATGGATTGCACAAATAATGTTTCACATACTCCTTAGTATTCCCAATTCCCTTCCTCCTTTTAATTTAGTAGAAACCTGCCGGATTTAGTCAGGGAAGAGCATAAAGCACTTTTATGTAAATTAAGTGGGATCATTCCAGGTTCTAGTTAATTCGTTGGTGCAATAACCAACCAAATTTTGGAAAACAATGACAGTGAGATAGCAGCTTTTTGTGGGAAAGCTGGGCACCAGGATGTTGGGGGACATGATGAAGAGTTTCCTTAACTCTAAGAAACAGTCAGCTTGTTTTCTTACTCTGACTATGAAGATATGAATCCTTTAGAATTCAGTACCAGTGTGATCCAACATAAATTAGATGTCCATCAATTATCATGATATGCAATCATCTCCACAGTAAATCAACTGATGGGAACACTATAGTGCGACTGTCAAATAGCTCCACTGTGACTTGAAGAAAAGTAGCAGTCAATGATCTTCCAATAAACTCTGCCAAAGAGATGTCCTAGCAGCATTATTCAACAAAATATAAAGCTCTTATAACATTAGCAAAATCTCAGTGAAACGACACTGAATAGCAACTTTAAAATGCTAATTTTGGATCACTCTATTCAGTTTTATATATATCTATCAAAATTAGGAACTAAAGCAGAGACTGATACCTCATAATGAAAGATCACGGAGGGGATTACTAATTGCAAGCAGATTGCTGTTTCTAAATGGACTATTGAAGACCATCATGAAAAGAATGACTACACAACCTTAGTTATTGGTGTGGAACTCAACCCTACCTAACACCTTGTTCAGCTACCTATTAGCTTCTTCTCAGAAGCCAAAACCAAGTAACGGCCAAAGTTATTTGGTGCATGCTCTCTGAAAAGTCTTTTTGTTTCAGGCTATACTACTTCTTCTACGTCACTTACTGGTGTAACTTCTCATGTTTGACATGGAACATCGAAACGTAGGCTGATAATATCCAGGACTCGGGAAAACCTGATGGTGATACGGTAATGTTGCAAACAATCATACAACAAGAAGTAGAGAGAGCTTATGGCTCAAGGGGCATAAGGAGAAAACTCACTGATGTGATGAAACAATTATATCATAAATTCACGCGACCACCAACTTACACGCGATTAAGACATTGAAAAAGGAGTTGCTTCATTAAGCTATCACCTGATTCCCTGTTCCTAAGATGGGAATCAGCATCGCTCAGCTCCAGAAGACAATTATTATTTTTGGGCTCAAGAGGGAGGAAGAAGACGGTCATGCCGGATAAGATGCCGACTCAATTGCATTTGTTCGGTAGCACTTGCGTGTTGCTTATAGAAAATAGCTTCAGAATCTAATTACTAAACACACCCAGCCTCAATGTGGAAATATTGTAGTTGCAATGCAAGGTCAATGTCAAATACCACTAATCAGCACCCCTATGACATTAACAGATGTCGGTGTTCCACAACATCCCAGAAACTACAGACTTCCCGATTTTGATTAGACCAGATCGCGCAATTAGTAAAACACGGGGATCAAAGAAAAAGAAACCATAATGAGAATGTGGAAAGATCTTTACTCTTTTTGGCCTGAAGGAGGCTACGGCCAGCAGCTTCCCGAGATTCGAAGATGCCATCTGAAAAAAGACAGGCAAAAACCGTCAAGAAAACGCAATGGAAACAAGGGATCAGGTGGGCGAAGAGAAACAACGGAAAAGCCAAAGAATTTCTCCAACAGCAAAAGCACCAAGAATGCCGAAAATTTACCGTGAATAAAAGAGGAAGATACCACGCCGATGAGCAGGAAAGACAACAGGAGGCAACCCCAGGGGAGCGGTTTGGGGGCCATCGCAAGACTCTTCTTCTTCTTCTTCTTCTTCTTCTTCTTCTTCTTATGCTCTGCTTCTTGCCGGGGCTCGCCGGAGACCAATCTCGAATCGAGTCGGTCGATCGATCGATCTCCAAGGAACAAATGGGTTGCTCTCCTTTCCTGTCCGTCGACGGTTTTTCTGTTTTTCTCGAAACGAGCTCGTTTCGACAGGGGGTTGCTAATTTTAGCTTGGAGAGAAGGGACAGCCAGCGAGCCAGCGAGCCAGAGAGAGAGAGAGGGGAAGCCGCGTTTTGTCAGGCTGTCGAATGATGTTGATTGAGGGAGGCGGTGGGGAGTGAGTGGGGGCGTTTGACGTGTACGTGTCTGAGCCTGTCACAGGTGGTTTCGAGGCTGCCCACTCCGAGTCGAATCATCCCGTTGATCGGTCACGCCTCGGTCCGTAACTTCAGTCGTCTCTGATTGAATCATCCCCAATTTGCATTTAAGACGGAGGTTACTTTTAATGTTTTTTTTTAATCCAAAACATAAGAAGATTTTCAGAAAATATAAATATAAAAATCATTACTTGATTTTGTAGAGATGTAAACGAACGAGGCCCTCGATTGTCAACAATACAGGCGTCCTGGCTAATTCATTTGTCTGACCATTGGCCAAGTGGATTCTCCGTTGGTTGACCCAGTCCCTTTCAAACAAAATGACACCGAATCCACTCATATGCCCGTCGCCCAGATCTCTGTCTTCGGATTCATCCAGACCGTTGACCCCGACTATACACACCTGACGATTTAATGTTTTTTTTTTTTTTTTTTTTTGTGATGGGTACTTACTCAAATTTTGGAAAAAGATCGAATCCGAAAGATGTCCGTGCAATGAAATTGGTGAACGTTTTCTCAGAAATTAGCGAATATACTCGATTGTCTCGGTTGTGTAGTTTCGTTCCGGAAGCAATGTACATAACCATCTAGCTAGGGGGAATTTGATGAAAAATTGAAGCGCAACGACCGAGGGAGGTCTCGGGATCACTAACCCCATCAAAATTATAAAAGCAACATCCAATCTTTTTATCAGTTTAATGCATGTTTTGCCTATTAGATCCACGTAGGAGGCGGCTCTTCTTGCCAGACAAGGGGACGATGCGAAGAAAATTACAGTTGGCCAATTTTCATAATCAAGCAACTCTTGGGAGGTATATGAGTAGGTCAGCAAATAGCTAAATCGTAATATTATATTGAGGAACAGAAGAGTGACATTACCTAGTCCTGTTTATATCTAGGTATTGTATAACCACCTCTCAAATACAACCTGGTCAGTTCAGCATCGGTTTTTCCACAAAAGAACTGCTAATAGAAAATGAATCTCTCTCTTTCTCTCTCTCTCTCTCCCCATGGAAAATTGAACATAAATGTCGAGGTGTCTTCGGAAGGATCTCCAAGGCAAATATTGAACTCGCAGCCACGATGGTACTCTTGGTGATGGCACTGGTTTTTGTTTGACGGCACACCTTGAGGCATTGTAAGAGCAATGCTAGACTTTCTCATGTTACAAAATTGGTTTACAACATGATGCATCGGACTATTAATGGTTCTTAAATATGAATCACTTGCTTGAAATGCCACTCATAGCATGACACATCATTTAGTATACCAATTTTATAAATCGGTTTCATAAGTCTAGCATTTATCTCATCTAGATAAAAATGATGCGAGCATAAGAAGTTTGACAAAGAATTGAAATAGAGGTGTAACATAGCTTGAATAGGATGGTAAGAAGAACGATCGAGGGCTTTGTTTGTTTACAAGAAGAAAAAGAAAAAACCAAATAGAAAGTGGGATATAAAATGGACTTCACATTAAACTGGAACCATTGTCTGAAAGTAGGATCCATGGGGGACAATATGATCAAAACATCATAATAGGGAGTGAATTAACTTGAGAAAGAGTAGAAAAAGTGTGACCCATTTTCTTTCTTTTTTTAAAGTTTGAAAAGAAAATAAAAAAAAAGAACCGCAAAACGTTCGGGTTAGAATAAATTTATCAAAATGGAGGTCATGGAGCAGGTGAATCCCAAGGAGTAAACCCATCCGGAAGTGCATGTCCTAACTTTGCCTAAAAAGTCCGCACAAAAATTACTTTCTCGAAAAAGCACGTGACAACCATCAAATTTAATCTCGAGCCAATAAGAAACGAGAATAAAGGATAACATTTTTTTTTTTTTTTGGGTAAAAAGAATAAAGGATAACATTTTGCCAAGTATAGTGAGATAAAAATCAGATAAGAATTGAAAAAAAAAAAAAGGGAAAATGATATTCCAATCATGAAGGTGCTTATGCGGGAAAATCTTCATAAACACAAAGGATCCATTAGCGACGGAAAGGATATATATACAATTTCTCACATGAATGCTCACTAAATTTAACTATATTTTGTTATGTCCAAGTAATGTACGAAATATTATGTCGTCCTTCTAAATTTAGGAATAATTTGTTCATCACAAGTTCGAGGGAACTAGCAATGTGTGTGGCCCCCATTCACGAGTAGTTAGTTAATAATCAATTAACCTTTATTTGCTTAAAAGATTTCAAAAAGAAAACGACAGAATACCTAATGAAGAGCAAGACAGCCGCACCATCCCGTTGAAATTAATGTACAAAGAGATCTCCAAGTGTTGTGGTTTCCCTCCTTGTGTTAAGCTCTAATCGCATAATTCTAAGCTCTAATCACGCCTTTCTCTCTCTCTTCTCGACAAAATAATTATTCCACGTTACCATTTATATCCTCTCTTTCTAGAAACCCGCCTTCATTCTCTCTTTTTGCATCCCCTCGTGCAGTTATCTTTCGTTACTTCACTTGTCCTTTCATTATCTCCCATGAAACGGTGGAAATGCGTGCACTCGCTGCTTCCGCTGCATAACAGGTGGTCAACGTGATCTTGTTGCTTATTATGACCCCTTGTATAAACATGAGAAACCTTGTACGACCAACGCAGACCCCATACTTAAAAAGGTTTTCACCGTCTCAATCAATAGGTGAATGCCACACCTAAGGAATGATCAATTAAGAACGTGTTTAGTAATGATTTTGTTCTCATAAATAATTTTTTTTATCAGATATGATTTTTTTTTTTAATTCTATTATCGGGAACAAACGAACGCGCTTGGTAACTGTTCCAAATTTCTATTTCCAAGATAGAAATGCATTTAATAAAATTCTCAAATTCTTTTGTTTCTTTTAATTTTTTTAATACTTTTATTATATTTTTCTTTTTTTTTTTTACTTTTTCTTTTTGTTTTTTCTTTTCCCTTTCTCTTCTTCCTCCTTTTTTGTAACCGGTCGCCAACCACGGCACGAGGTCCGACAAGCTCGCTAGAGCCTCGCCGAGCCTAGGTGAGCCTCGGCCTCGCCCGGATCTAGGCTAGGCCGAGGCCGTGGCTCGGCATCGCCGAGGGCCAGCAACACTTTGGCGAGGTTGCCGACCCTCATCTAGTCATTCGTTGGTCATGGCCGAGGCTAGCGACCGGCCAAAAGGAAAAATAAGAAAATGGAAGAGAAGAAGAGAAAAGCAAAAATGAGAAAAAAATTGGACTTGATTCTAGGAATTGTTCTCGGGAATAATATATAATTTTTTTCTACTTCTTGATTCTATTCTAAATCTATTCTTAGGAATAAAAAAATTGATTTTTGTTACTGGGAACAAAAAATTTACCAAACAAATTTCTATTCTTTTTTCGCTCAAGGGAATAAAAGAACATAACCAGTTGTTCCCAAATGCCTTGACCTTGTCGACCAAGCCTAATCAACCGGTTCAATCGATGGATTGGGCTCAATAGCTCCAACAAATGTATGATGCTTTTTGGGTTATTGATCTAGAGAGCACCAACGTACGCGCACTGCTACGTGAGTATTAGTTCATTCAATTTAGAAATATTATTTTTTAACTCTCATTGATATTATTCCATGTCTAAGGGCAATAAAACGGCGTAGTGCTGCCCCCAAACAGACCACAATGCTGAATAATATAATTCAAGTTGTCCAATTGATTAAGCAACATGAATTTCTTGTTTTAAATATAGTATATGAAACAAGGTCTTCACCCAGTTATTACTAGAACATTTTCTTGATCTCAGTATGCTTCAAAGGTTGGAAATCGTTGCCGCCGACGACAAGACCGAGGATGCGTCGCCTGCTGTTAAATGCGGGACTGTGCTAAACAACTTGAGCTTTGCCTAGTAGGTAGTTGAGAAGAGAAGTTAAGAGCGTCCTCCTCATTTTCTTTTCTTTTCTTTTTTTCTTCTTTTTAAATTTTTACGTATTCAATATGTTGTGTTACTTTCGGCGATTCGATTGTTCAAGCGTGACATAATCAACTATCATTAGCCACACTTGAATAGTTGAATGGTTTGACGTAACGGAACACATCGAATACATAAAAATTTAAAAAAGAAAAAAAAATTAAGTCAAATTAGGAAGACTCTTAGGGTGCGCATGACAAAATTTCTGTTTCTCGATTTCTCTATTTCTATGTTCCCTGGAACAGGTTTGGAATAGAAATTCGTTTGGTAACGCAATTTGATTTCTCTACTTCTGAAACAGATTTCTACTCCAGAAATAGAGAAATTGAAGAAATCAGAAACTGAAATTTTTAATTCTCAGTTTCTGAAATAAAAATCAGAAACTAAAATCAAACCATATAAAAGAACCTTGCGCTTTCTTGCTAACTTAATTCACTCATAACCACAACTTCACAAATTATTGCTAATTTTCTTTTTCTTATTTTGCTCATGTTTTTTTTTTTTTTTTTTTTTTTTGCATTTTTTCATTTTTTTTTTTGATAACTTCTTCTTTAGGATGAAAGGCAATCGAATGGGTCTCCAATTTTCAAAAACGACCAAAGTTCTTAAATACTTACTTAAAAACAATAGGGCTCTTTCCTCCTAGAAAAGGCACACGCATAGCCAGTTGAAGAAAAAGTTCTTACGTAATAGATGAATAAAAAACGTGCCTAGAAATTTAACCTTAGTTTTTTATGGATTCAAAATTCTTGCAAAATCAAAATAATTAGATTGTTACACAATCTTGAATTTTAATTCGAAGGCAAGAGATTCAAGAGAATCTCTCTCTTTGCTATGCAAGGGCCATTAAAGCTTCATTGAGCAACAATAAAGAAATTAGGGATGAGCAGCTGGACTGATTCAATTCGAGAATCAAAATAAACCGACCTTCCCCCGATTGGTTCCTAACCATAAACGTTACTTTAAATAGAATCCTCATATATTCATTTACACCATTAATTTTATTTTGTTGATAATCTTGTATAATACTAGTTTTTAATAAAATGACAAGGTTGTATAAGCGTCATTAATGGCACCCATATTCATGCTTCCAAAGTACTTATTTGAACCTACGCAGGATGAGCTTGCAAACGATACGTTGACTGAGGAGGGAAACCAAATAAATACGTTTAGGAAAACAATTGCTAATAAAATGGCAAGGGATAATAATATGCCGGAAATTCCATGAAGTTGTATTTTCAACTTTTGTAATGTATTAGTATTATTTCGACTATTATTTTGTATTTGAGAATTTCCTATGTTGTTATCTAATCAATTTCTATTCCTAGAAATATAAATTTTGTTGCTCGTTATCAAACGGTTTGTTTGAGAAATAGAAATTTTGAGTCGTTATCAAACGGTTTTCTTTGTTCAGAAACTTGTCCAGGGAATAGAAATCAATAAATTGATTTCTGGTCAGAAATCAATTTCTGTTTTAGAAATTTTGTCATGTGCAACCTTAGCTTCTCTTCTCGACCACCCACTAAGTAGACCGGAAACTCACATTGTTAAGCTCGAGTCCCGCATGTAATTGCAGGTGGCGCGCCCTCCACTTGGTCTCGTTGCTGTTGCCAACACCAACAGTGGCGGCGTTTTCCACCCCTTGAAACATACCGCAATTAACAAAATACTTCGGTAATAATTGGGTAAATACCCTCATTTAATCTACTGCATTTAAAACAATGGTTTTATGTTGGTCAATCAATTGAACAACTTGAATTAGATTATTCAGTGTGTCAGTCTGGCGATGGCACTCTGCTATCCTGAAGACATAAAATAACATCAATGAGAGTCCAAAAACAAAATTTCTAAATCAAAGGAATTATTACTTATGTAGCGGTGTGCCTATGTTGGGTTATCGTGCTTTCCAGATCGTTGCCCTAAAAAGTATCACATATTTGTTAGAGCTGTTGAGTCAATCTACCGGCTGAAATGGTTGATTAGGCTGCATCGGCTGGTTTGGGTTGCTCAGCTAATCCATCTCTTAGGTATGGGGTTCCCCTCTTGGTCGAAGCAGTCAGGACTCTCTTAGGTATGGGGTTCCCAATTGGTCTGAGCGGGCAGGATTCTCTTAGAAATGGTTCCCCTATGCGGTACTCCATATTTATACAAATGGGACACAAGAAGTAACCAAATCAATCTCTCACATTGATCACCCAGTCACGCAACTACCCATTGTCATGACCTATCTTTTTCATCCAAAGAAGAAAAGACAAATAGGTTTAGAAATGTTGCTTAAAAGGCAACCCCTTAATTAGACGCAAACTCTTCCAAGACCTTACCTCGCATGACTATAGGATATTTGATGTTAAGCCAAATTAATGATATAGAGATTTTTAAAAGAGTCGTCACAAGCTTATTAGAGTTGCCTAGAAATTAAGTAAGGCATGTGAGTATACTTCACTTCTTATGTAATAAAAAATTTAGAGATTGGGGACTTGATTACATTAATTGTCTAATTAATATCCCTTTTGATACCTAAACTCGATCATTTGTTCACTAAAGTGATCAAACGATCTTTTTACCAATTATGAGCCCTAAGATTCTTATCTACTAGGGGTGCGTTTGGTAACGTTTGTTTAAAAATTGTTAGGAGAACGAAATAGAAAAAAGTGTTTACATTAGGGAACAATTTTTGAATAAAAAATGCGTTTGGTAAACTTGTTAGGGAATAAAAAATGAACAAAACACGTTTGGTAAATTTGTGTTCTTTTTTTGTTTCTTTTAATTTTTTAATATTTTTATTTTATTTTCCTTTTTTTCTTTTTTTCTTTCTTTTTTCTTTTTTTCTTCTTCGGCCGGTCGCCGGCCTCGGCCATGGCCGGCGACCGGCCCGACGAGGGCCGACGGCCTCGCCTAGCCATGGCGAGGCTTGGCCTCGCCTTGGCCGGCGAGCCCAAGCTCGCCGAGCCTCGCCCCGCGCCGGCGATGCTCGGCGATGCTCGGCCTCACCGAGGGCCGGCGACACTCCGGTGAGGTCGCCAGCCATGGCCAAGGCCGGCGACCGGCCAAAGAAAAAAGAAAAAAAAAAGAGAAGAGAGAGAAAATTTGTTCTTAAAAATTGTTCCAGGAAATAAGAAACACGTTTTTTCTTGTTTTTCTTGTTTACATTCGTTCCAAATGTATTCCTAGGAACAAAAAAATATATTTTAACAAAAACGCAAACAAACGCGTTTAAGTTTCTTTTTTTTGTTCCCTAGAACAAAAAAACAAAAAATTTATTTATAAACAAAAAAAAAAAAAGAACATTAACAAACAAGCCCTAAGATGTCTAGACAATAAGTGTTTATATGGTCTTAATGATTTAACCTAATCATGCTAAAAGTAAAAATTAACAATTGATGTATTGAAAAAGCACAATCAAGTAAAATCGAAATGAAAGTGCACAAACAATGACCTAGCATTATTCTTATAGAAAAGAAAATATTCAAAAATCCTATTTTAAAACTCTAGAAGCTTATTCAATTTTGGGTTCAATTTTTTGTCAATTTCACACATTTTAAAAAGAAGACTAATTTTAAAGCTTTTTCCTAATTTTTATAATTTTTTTGGACTTTTTATTTTTTTAAATAATTTTAAAATTCGAAAACAGGGATTCGGGTCCAGCCCGAATATGGACCAAATCCGCGCTCCCCCGAAAGCCTCCAACCTAATTTTGATGGCTCATATCCACATTAAGGTCGAACGGCCTCCAAAGAAGTGGGCCAAATTTCCAAGTGTGGTCCGAATGAAATTAGCTAGATTCAAGCCACACAAGGTCGCACAACAAATGGACCGGATCGGCGGTCCAATTCTTGGGTGAATCCATACAATTAACGGACGAGTTCAGGTTAATTTTTCTAACTGAGGCCCAGTGCAGTGGTTAGGGTTAGAATAGGAACCGTCCATATGGACCATGCACACCTCTACTCAAAACCCCCTTCTCTAGATTTGACCCCATAGCTCAGTCCAGGCCCATCTAAGCGAAAACCCAAAATTACTATAAAGGAAACAAACCCAAGTCTCACCACAAACAAAACCTAGCCGGCTAAACCAAACTCGACCTAACCTAATTATTAGAACCGGGAATCGCCTACCCAAACCATGCACACCCCTACTTAAAACCCCCTCTTTTAGATATGACCTATAGCTTAATCCAAGCCCATCTAAGTCAAAACCCAAAATTACTAGAAAGGAAACAAACCCAAGTCTCACCACCAACAAAACCTAGCCCGCTAGACCAAACTCGGCCTAACCTAATTAAGTCAATTGAGCCCATCTTATTTACCTGCCCATTGTGTCTCCTTTTCTTTCTTTCTTTTTTTGCATATTCTTTTTCCCCCACTCTTCCTCCCGCCACCTACGACGCTTGGCTTCCTATAGCCAGAACTTTTGTTCTACACTTCGCGACCAATCGAGAACAACTTCAACCGATGATTCATACTCGCTCATCATTAAGCCTCAATTACCGATTTCCTCTGGTCATCGGACTGCCATCATTGGCCACAAAGCATGAAACACAAGACAAAGTAAATGGTGGCTGTGGCGGGGCAGTGAAACGACCAAACGGTCGTGCTCGTAACGCCAAATATCACAGGAACATAACAATAGAACGCAACAAGTGCCGATGATTCAATTTCGGCGAGGACTAGATCTCGTTGAGGCATTTCGTTGAGCAGGTGGCGTGCGACGCTGAACGAGGGGCCCTTGCTCTGCCTCTGCTGCCTTGTACGTCGCTGTCCTTGTGGAGGTGTGGGAGACGTGAGGAGAAGGAGGGGGAAAAAGCCGGGCTGGAAAAGGAAAAAGGTCTAAAGTACAGCCAAAGTGCCAAAACTTGGCACGGAGAGACACTTAAGTGCCAAAAGTTTCGAAAGGTATACTTAAGTGCCAAAATCAGAGCAAAATTGATCACTTAAGTGCCAATCCAGCTAAATTGCTAACGTGGCAATTTTCCAACGAGGTGAGTGCAAAACAGCATTGTTTTGCACGCTGACATAGCTAGAAAATGCAAAAACAACGTCATTTTTATCTCGATGTGATAAATAATTAATATAAAGATTAACTAAATTAAATTAAATTTATTTAAAATATTTATTTAAAAAAAAAAAAAAAGGGGAGGAGGCAAAGGGAGGCTGAGGGTTGAGCCCTCGTCGTCGTCGCGTCCCCGTTGCCACCGGGAAGGGCCAGCGATGGAGTGAGGAGGGTCGGCCGAGGTCGCCGGCCCTTGGCCGACCGGCGGTGAAGGCTTGCGAGCCCTTGTCGGATCTAGGCAAGGGCTCGCGGGCCCTCGCCTCCTCCCCACCATCATCGGGAAGGACCGGCGACACTAGGGGGAGTGTCGCTAGGGTTGTTGGGCCTTAGCTAGGGGGTGGCATCACCGGCCGACCGGCGACGAGGGCCCATGAGCCCTCGACAGATCCGGCAAGGGTCGCGGCCCTCACCCAAATCCGGCGAGGGTCCGCGGCCCTCGCCCCAAATTTGACAAGGGCTCGCGGGCCCTCGCCCGGGTCGGCGAGGGCTCGTGAGCCCCCGCCGCCGATCGGCCACAAGCCGGCGACCCCGGCCAACCCTCCCCCTCCATTGCCGGCCCTTCTCGGCGGCGGCGAGAGCTCGGCCCTCGGCCACCTCCCTTCGCCCCCCTTTAAAGTTTTTTAATTTTTAGTATTTTATTTTTTAAAATATTTTAAATAAATTTAGTTTTAAATTTAATTTAATTAATTTTTATATCAATTATTTACCACGTATAGACAAAACGACGTTGTTTTTACATTTTTTAGCCATGTTAGCATGTAAAATGATGCCGTTTTGCACTCACCTTGCCGGAAAATTGCCACGTTAGCAATTTGGCTAGATTTTGGCCGAATTGGCACTTTTTTTTTTTTTTTTTTGATCTCGAAATACGATCTTTTGGATTTACTTCTTGAAATGTTTAGGGAATACATCAAAAGCGTCAGTGCTTAAAAGGTTTAGTAGAGCAGGCGGGGGATTAGACAACCAATTATTGGGAAGATAATTTAAGCGACACGCTTTGGCGAGCCAATCCGCGGACCTGTTTACGTTTCTGGAGCAGTGGGCCAAGGAAATATGGTGGAACTCCTTCAGTTTACTTTGGGCCCGGTCCATGAGAGGCTTTAGTTCCCAGTTTAACTCCTTCGAATCTAGCACCGCTTGCACGAGGGGGAGACAATCGATTGTACTTGCGTAACCCGTTCGTTCGAGAGGAGAGCGAGATCTAGGGTTTGGAGGAGAGCTTGGGCTTCCGCTTGGGTGGCCGAGGAAGCATCAACGACTTGCGCGAAGCCATCTACGAGACAACCTCGTGAGTCTCTGCATATGCACGCAATTGCTGCTCTATTCTGTGCTGGGTTCGATTCATCTTCAGTCGCTGTTTCGGCTTCGTGCAGTTCAATAAAGGACGCATCCACGTTGATCTTTAGTGTTCCGAGAGGGGGAGGACTCCATCGAGCAGGTGCAGTTTCATTTCTCTTTTCAATTTCTGTTGGATGATTTGAGTTTCTGAGATTATCAAGCAAAGTTGTCGCCTGGAATAAAACTTGCTGCGGTGACAGGGGATGGTTACCGAAGATATGCTTGTTCCGGTTCTTCCATATACACCAGAGAAGAGCAACCACTTGGTCGAAAAACTTGGTGAGTGTCGGGTTATTCTTCTGCTGAAAGAGCCATTCATCAAATCTTGTTAAACCGAATCTGGAAATTTTGATGTGCAGGGGTGCTGCGCTCCAAACGTGAGCTGTCCATGGACAAAGTAAGAGTGTGTGTTCGGTGGTTTTCGCTTCCATGTGGCAAATGGAACATAGAGGATCGGGTATGATCTTTCTTACGTGAAGATTATCTCTTGTTGGTAGGGCGTTGTGGCATGCTTGCCAAAGAAAAATTCTGATTTTGGGTAGGGTGTGGGTCTGTTTGATGTATTTCGAGCTTTGGATTGATTTGATGGGAAGAGGTTGCTGCTTTGTGTTGTGATAATTGTTTGGGTTGGTTCGGCTGAAAAATAACCACTTTTGGTTGAGTAAATACCAGATTGGGTATGCATCCGGACCGGTTTGTCTTGTGAATTTGGCAAACCAATAGGGGTAGCTAGTATTTCTCTCACAAGTCCTTCATCAAACAAAGCAATTCCACCTTCTCGTATTCCACTTTCCCGTCCCTTGTTCGATCAATTCGCCACTTGAACAGGTTCGTTTTTCGTTCTTTGGACCGCCTATAGGGCCTCTCTTTAGCCATCTGTCCTCTCTGATTGAGAGGTTTTTTCCATTCCCAACTTGATGCATTATATGTGGCTTGATAGACTCTCGTCCCCGAATTATACTTTGCCAACCCCATGACGGACTTTTTCAGCTTTCTAGAAATCTCCCTGTGGATAATATAAGCCCCTCATTACTTTACTCAATAGAGACTGAGGATTCTGTGAGATTCGCCACGCTTGTTTCCCTAGCATAGCTGTATTGAAAGTTATAATATCTTTGAAACCAAGACCCCCTTCATCCTTTCTAAGTTTCAGGGATTCCCATCTCTTCCAATGTATGCCTGCATGTGTGTTGTTCGTTTTCCACCAGAAATTTGCGATCCTCTTCTCAATAGCTTTGCATATAGACACTGGGATTCTGAATATTGACATAGCATATTGAGGGATAGCCTGAACCACTGATTTGATTAAAATCTCCTTCCCTGCTTTCGATAACAAGCTCTCCTTCCAGCTTTCTAACTTTCTATTAACTCGCGCTAGGATCCACGCGAACATGTCTTTCTTTGAGGAGCCCCAATCGAAGGAATTCCCAAGTATTTTCCAGTTTTCTCTATTTCGGGAACTCTCAATCTTTGTAGCCATATTTCTTCTCAAAGTAGTAGGGCATAATTTGCTGAAATATATGCCTCGATTTGTTTAGATTTATGGCGACCTGGAAGCAAAGCAATATTCGTGTAGAATCATTGCCAGATTTTGACATTCTAGGATTGTGCCATTAAGGAAAAAGATAGAGTCATCCGCAAATAACAAGTGTGAAAGGGTGGGGCTGTTATGGTTTAGTTTAATCCCTCTCAGTGTGCCATCATCTATTGCTTTTCGCATCATGATTGATAGAGCATTAGCTACTAATATGAAAATGTATGGAGATAATGGATCACCTTGGCGAAGTCCTCTAGTAGGCTTGAAAGAAGGGAGAGCCTCCCCATTAAAGTTAACACTGAATGTAACTGTAGAAACACACCGCATCACCCATTGCACCCACTTTGTTCACTTTGAAGCCCATTTTAGTTAAGCATGCTCTTAGGAAGTCCCATTCAATCCGATCATACGCCTTCTGCATATCTAACTTTAACACTGCTTGAAACTTCTTTTTCCTCTCCCGAGTTCGTAATCTGTGGAGAACCTCCTGTACAATCAATATATTGTCTTGTATTTGTCTTCCCCCCACGAAAGCACTCTGTTCTTCTGCGATGAGTTGAGGTAGGAGAGGTTTTAATGCGTTTTGACACCTTTGAGATGATTTTATATGCAAAATTGCAAAGGCTAATAGGGCGGAACTTCCGGCTTTTTCGGGTTCGGGGTCTTAGTAATGAGGGTTATAAGTGTTGTTCGGATCGGGATGTAGGTAACCGGTGGCGAAAAAATTCTGTATTTCGTGAATATGTCCCGCTCAATATCGGCCAATGATTTTTGAAAAAAAGGCCATGCATTCCATCTGGACCAGGGGCTTTATTTGCTCCTAACTGCTGCATTGCTGTTTTGATTTCCGCCATACTAACAGATTCAATGAGGCTTTGATTCATTCTCTCATCTACCAAGACTCGGAATTTCTTTGTAAGAGGGGTTGAAAGTTTCGAGGCCCCACCGACTCGTATAGTTTTTGAAAATATGTACCAGTCATTTCTTTTAAGCTGCTTTGCTCCTCACGCACCCGGACATTTTCTGCATTTTTCAGCATTGATATCTCGGTTTCGGATTCTCCTACGGATAGTTGTGGCATGGAAGAACTTGGTATTTTTATCCCCCAGTTCAACCAATTGATTCTAGACCGCATTCCCAATACATTTCTTCTTGTCTCCACAACCGATCAATTTCTTTGATTATTTCCTTTGCTGCCTTGCTCTCATTGAAATTGCTGTCTTGTTCATTAACTGCTGTAGCTCGCAATTCAGCCACGTGATCTTCTTTCTAGCATTAGTGAATTTGTTCTGGCTCCATTTTAACAACTTTTGTGACACTATCTGCAGTTTCTCCGCCACGCAAAGCTGTTGGAGAGCCGGTTCAGTCCAAGTATCCCTTACTAATGTCACACAATCCTCCTCCTCTGCCCAGAAAGCTTCGTATCTGAAGCTCTTACCTGTTCTTTTCCTCGGAGGGCTGGTCGTGAGAATAATTGGAGAGTGGTCAGAACCAATGGCAGGTAAGGCAATGCATTCAGCTTTGGGATAGTTAATGCGCCATTCTGAACTGCATAATACTCTGTCTAAACGCTTCTTGACCAGATTTTCGCCCTCTCGTTATTGGTCCGGGTAAAGGCGCACCCCTTACACTCCAAATCCAGCGAGAGAACATTTATCTAAGAAATCTCCGAATGCTGTAAGTCGATATGTTTTCGCTCTTTTCTTACTGTTTTCTCCCAATGATATAGTATCTCATTGAAATCGCCCATACACAACCAAGGGAAATGATAATTTAGACTTTGCTGATAAATTTTCTCCCATAACATATTTCTCTCCTGAAAGTCATTTGGAGCATGTGTAAACGTGATAAACATACGCTGGTTGTTTGTTTGTAGTTGGCATTGCGTGAAAATGACATTTTCTGTGTAAGAGTCAATAGCCAGAGTTACCTGGTCATCCCAAAAGATTGCTAAACCCCCTGCTATGCCTTCTGGATTCACTAAGAAATAGTGTTGAAAATTAAGCCTTCTCCGTAGCCTTAGCACCTTTTGCTCCTGGTTTTTCGTCTCCATAATGAAGACAATATTGGGCCTTTCCTGAGTCACTAGGACTCGGAGAGCTTGAATTGTCAAGGGATTGCCCAGCCCTTGACAATTCCAGCTTATAATCTTCATGGGGGAGTGGGTGGCTTATTAGGGCTAGCCACCAAAGCCCACCGGTCGACTTGTTTATCACACGAATAGGGGTGTCCACTAGCCGAGTGGTGTCAACCACTCGCCGACTTGGATGTTTGAGCACCATACGGACAGAAACATTTTCCTTTTTTTGATGAGGAAAGTTTGGCACTTTTGTTTCGCTCTTTGTTTGGACCTTTCCCGCAAAGCTGTCAACCATTTCTCGCTTCAACTTCCTTTCTCTGCTCCTCATATAGCACCAAGACAGATTCCTCGTCAAGGCAACCTGCTTCCTCTTTTTTGAGGGCTCTTTTCTTCCGGGATCACTAGTGCTTGAGAAGGAGGATGATAGTTGCATTCTTGCCTCGCATGTATTCCCCGCATTATCCACTAGTCCGAATTGTTGAGTTTGTTGCAAATATTGATCCTGTTGTTGCTGTTCTGTTGTAGGGACCGGTGGAATCGGGGTTTCGGGCACACTCTCCTCTTCCTCGTGTTGATATTCTTGTTTACCATAGAAGATTTTCCCATATGGACTAAGTTCCCGCGCTTCCGCTCGTAGCCAATGTCCATAACGGCCGGTAAATCCTTTGCTAGCCCTGTTTCTTCATATGGTATCGCTTGGCAAAATGTCGCATAATGGCCAATTCTCCCACATGTATAGCAATAATGCGGGAGCCTTTCATACTTGAATTCTACCCACAAACTTTTGTTATCAAGATGTACAAGCACTCCAGGTTTTCGGTGGAACTTCCAAATTCGGCTTAATTCGGCCCTACCCATCTTATGATTCTTTGCTCCCTTTTGCTTCTAATTGCACTTCCACCACCTCTCCGATTTTTGATGCAATACCCGTGAATCGCCTCATATGTAACTCTCCCGTAGGGGGAGGCCAACTAGATTTACCCGAATTCACAAAGTGATTAAAGTCATAACAAATATCGGGGTATCGGGATCGCTTTGTTTTAGTACCAATAAGTTGTTTGAGAAAGACCATGGCCCCGTGTCTAATATTCGCTGTTTTTCAGCCTCCGATTGGAAGGAAAAGGAGTAGTATCCGGGCGCTATTACAAAGCACGAGGTAAAGCTTTCGTTCCTCCAAACTTTTTCATGGTGGTGATAAAAGCAAAGTAAAGTTGACACTAGACTTTTTGAAGAACTTTCCATATAAAGTTTTACGACTTGCTAATAGGTTTTCTGCGGGAATTTCACTGGGATATCCACCACATCTTCCTCGGACCATAAATCGCCCGGACTTCCGCAGAGGGCGGCCAACCTTTTCTCTTCGTCATTCGGTTGTCCATGCTCCCGGAGGTAGCAGCACTACGGGAAATAGGTTTTTCCCCTGTCCACATCAAGATCTAAATATGGATGAAGGGAGCTCGAATTTCTACGGAGAGAACAAAAGGGGTGATGTGATAAATGGAAAAGACGAAAGGGGTGCGGGGATGAGTAGATTCGGATTCGGCAGAGAAGACCGAAGGGGGATGTTGTGGTAATTGATGATAATGGAGTGGATCTTTGTGGTGAGTGAAAGGATGGAAAACGGGGGGGGAGGGAGGCGATGGTGAGACGCCGGTTTTTAGGGTTTAGTGTATGCGAGTGAAAGAGGGTTTGGAATTAGGGTTTTCCAACTCCAATGTTGTCTGTTTCATCGGTCTTTGGAGTGGAAAGATGGCATATGGAGGATGATGCAGAGGGATTTCGAAGCTTCAGAAAGGAAACCTACCCATAAGGGAGGAGGATGCTACTCAAGCGGTAGAGAGTGAGCTCCATTGTCGGAGAGGAAAAACATGAATAAATGCCACTTAAGTGATCCATTTTGCTTCGATTTTGGCACTTCAGTGTACCTTTCAAAACTTTTTACACTTAAGTGTCCCTCCGTGCCAAATTTTGGCACTTAAGCTATACTTTAGTCAAGGAAAAAGAGAAGAAATGGGTTACGCCAAGCCCATGCGGGAAAGAGAAGGAAAAAGGAGGAGGCCGGGCTGGCCCAGCCCCAAGCCCAATCGCTTTTCCTTTATTAATGATTAATAATTAATATATATTTAAAAATTTCAATAAATTGTATTGCTCTTAACGCAAATACTCCTAAGACCTATATGTTTATGCAATATAATGAAAATTATTTTTATTTAGGAGTTCAAAATTAATTCCTAATTTCTTGTGTAATTAAATCTTAAATGAATAGTCAAAATTTAAGTGTCAATACTCGTCATGGAGCGGTCGCCTATCATGTAGCAGAAGTCGTGATTACATGCATTTTGACCATTTCATGCCTCACCAACCCCACGAAGGCATGCATTTGGGCTACTCTTGCAAGGCCTTTATTTATTGCAAAAGCTAGTAGCAAGTACATTAGACCATTTACATAGTATAGACAAATTGTGCAATCAATCTTCTAAGATGTAACAATACTCATGTTCAAGCCAAATTGAGTATACATTGAAATAGATAGTAAAAAAAAAAAGAACAAACGGCATACAAGATTAGAGGAAGGTTTGCACCACAAGAATTCAGCTCATCTGTAGCAACCTCATAATCCACTCTTTGGCTACCATAATTTTTTGCTCACAACTACTAACAACTGTTGTCTGCTCGCTTTCACCAATGTCAGTCATGCAAAATAGGGCGAAATGCTCGCAGTTATTTTTTATAAGGCTGTAATTACCAAAAGTATTGTTAGTGTGAAGCTGGCTAGCCATTTGCACAATTTGGTCATGTAATTTGGTAAATGGTATGGTGGTGCATGTTCCACGCCTTGCTAGCATAAATCCTAGTCATGACCGCCTGTACCCATAGAGGTAAAGTGATTGGAGAATTTTGCCTTTTTGGCGGAAGCAATTGGTACAAATTTTCACGACCCCATGCCTAATGGTTTTCTGGCTTTCGCATTCTGGGAAATTGAGACAACTTTGTTGCTTGTGGCTGGTCTTTGACAGTGATGTGCATATAGTTTTTTTGTCCTTCGTTTGGGTGAACCGAATCACGTAGCCATCGCCGATGTAAATTCCTGCCATACATACCAGCGTGGAACACGGTAAAAAATCAAAATTTTAATCCCAAATGCACTTCAAGAGAGATCATGAAAGGACAGATGAAATAATGAAAGAAACCTGCAAGGGGTAGAAGAAGATAGAATGAAGGTGGGCTTCTAGAAAGAGAGTGTATGAATGAGAGAGATGGGGGCGGTAACGTGGCAATAATTATTTTGTTGAATGGAGAGAGAAAAAGGTGCGATTAGAGCTTGACACACGACGGAGGGAAACGACAACGCTTGGGGATCTCTACGTACATTAATTTCGAGGCGACGGTGCGGCTGCCTTAGACATAACAAAATATAGTTAAGTTTAGCGAATATCCGTGCGGAAAATTGCAAAGTGCCGAAGAGGGAAAAAAAAATTACATATTATAATTCACATTTCCTTTCCTTCGCTAATGGACCCTTTAGTGTTTATAAAGGTATTTCTGCATAACCACCCCCATTTTCTGCACTGAACGACTGGAATATGTCTCGTTTTAATTTTTTTCCTTCGTCTAATTTTTAACTAATTTTTATCTCACCATATTTTGACAAAATGTTACCCTCGACTCTCGTTTCTTATTGGCTCGAGATTAAAATTGCCGGTCGTCACGTGCTTTTCCATGATAGTAATTCCTGTGCGGGCTTTTTTAAGGCAAAGTTAGGATACGGCCTCACGAACGGGTTTCCCCCACAATCGACCTTTTGCTCTGATTCATTTATGGCGTAAGTGGTTTTTGGTGCATCGTATTTAAGTCATCAAGAATTGTCATTTCCCCTGCGTGTCAAGTTTAATCGGAAGGGAAATGTGAGGGTTCAAATCTCCACCTTCTTTGAAATTGGGACGAATTAGTTTCAAGAGTGGATTTCGACTCGCACACCCTACAAGGAAGCGAGCCAAAAATCTGAAAGTGAACATTAGAGTAAGAATGGAATAAAACTGACTAAAAAAAAAACCTAATCGGAAACTTCTAATCTCTAATCGCACTTTCTCTAGAAAAAATAGATGGGATAAAACAAAAGTTGCCACCACCAACTTTTGAAATCTGGCTTCTCTCTCTAGACTCGAAAGATGAGCTGCTTCGCACCGCTTTTTTCTCTCTCCTCAACAGAAGAATTGTTCCCACGTTACCACCCCATCTCTCATTTGTACACTCTCTCTCTAGAAGCCCACCTTCATTCCCTTGCGTGGAGTGGGTGTACACCTCTTGCAGTTATCGGGCATGGTGAGATTATGAACCGGTCACAATGCATGCAAACAGGGCTTCCCCTACACAGGCTACTGCTGCATGACGGTGAAAGCTTGAACGGCGTAGGATGTTTGCTTGTTGTGATCCCCTTCTACAGATATGAAAACCCGTAGACCATTATCTCGCCAATAATGAATTCTTCTGTCAGAGTAGTCATGCATTTCGATGGGACCTCCTAATTCTCTAATAAATGCAGCTAGGAACTCATACCATCCAAGATACCATCCAAGAGAATCCCAATTATTCCGACTAACATCATATAGTCTTATACCGGAAACCCAGATGGATCAATTGGTTGCAACAACTTCACGAAACTTTTTGCGCTGTTGATCTGGAGACCACAAAACTCCAGGTGAACTTGTAAGTATTAATATCTATAATTTACAAATCTTGTTTTTGGGCTTTCGTTAACATTATTTTATGTCTTTAGGGGAATGAATCGGGCAAATGCCGCTGCAAGAAGGACAATAACTTGGAATAATCTTCTTCAAATTATTAAATTAATCAAGCAATCGGAAATTCTAGTTTTAGATACAGTGGAAGAAACAGGGTCTTCACACAACTAATTCCAGGGCATTTTGTTGATGATCTCAGGACATTCGAAGAGTTGAAATTGGCGAAACCTTCGAAGGGTTGAAATCGAGCCACCGCTGGCAGCAATAGCAGCTAGACCGTGTGCCGCCTCTAATAGACACAACTAATTCCAGGGCTAATATGAACAACTTGACTTTCCACTGTGGAGAGGAGAAAAAAAAGCACTTCTTGCTTAGATTTGATTGTCTTTTTCTTTTTTACTTTTACTAGTCTCTATTTTGTTACATCCATAATTCCACTGTTGAAGCGCCTTCCTGTTTTGATTATTTTTTCTTTTCCTTTTTTTAAATTTTTACTACTTTGTTACGATCTTACTTCCAATGTTTAAGAGTGGCCAATGATAGTTAGATTATTAATAGTCGATTTGTTTTTCCTCCTGGTAAGTCTCCTTCTAATATATATCCAAAAATTCGGAGTGTAATCAACTGAAGAACCGTCAATTTGCTTGCGATGTCTATAAAAAAGCACCATTGTCTGCCTAAGAGTTGTTGCTCCTCAAGGAACTTGGAGCTTGGAACTTGTGTGTAGTCACCAACATTAACAAACCTTCGCACTCTATTATTCAGAACAATAAATAATGCAATACATATATATATATATATATACATACATACATATATGGTCAAAAAATAATGCAGTATATTATTTATCAATAAATGGCAAACTCGCCCATATTTTCTTCTATTTGTCAGACATATTATCTGTAAAGCAAGAATGTTTGAATAAATCCCATGAAACCTTGACTTTTAAAAAAAATGTAAATTTATTATAGGAGTATCAGTTTAGGATTTTTAATAGTCAAAAAATTAATTGTAAATTTAGTACAGTTTTCATGATCAAAATATTAGTTTGGGGTAAATTTATCAATACTAATTTGAGATTTTTTTATGATATTAATCTTAGTAGGTATCCAAACTAAAAAGAAAAATAATATTTTTTATATTCAAGGTATAAAAGCTATTTTCTAAAATAAAAATATTTTTAAATAATAAATTTTAAAAAATAATTAAATATACATGATATTTAAATTCTAATATTAAAAAGACAATTCAAATCAACAAAAAAAAAAAAATAGTTTTCGTTTTTATTTACTCCTATATATATATATATATATTGTGTGTGTGTGTGTGCGCGTGCGCTCGCGTGTGTAGTGTCTATATTATTACATATTTTAGGTATAATAGCATAGTTAATTTTTTATTGAATGATGGAACGGAATAAAAAAAAAAAGATGGCTATTTTTTTTTTAAATGGTAATATATATAAATAGGTATTATAGTATAGTTAATTTTTTATTGAATGATGGAACAGAATAAAAAAAAAAAGATGGATATTTTTTTTTTAAAATGGTAATATATATAAATATTGATCATTTAAATATAATATTTTCATAATTTTCTAAAAATCATACTTTACTTTTTAAGAAATATAAACAGACAAGGCCCTTAATCGTTTTAATCTCCATCGGTTAATTGTCAACAATAGAATTGTCCTGGCTGATCAACTCTCTGACCATCGGCCAAGTAATTCTTTGTTGGTTGACCCAGTCCCTTTCTGAATTTTGGAAAAAGATCGAACTTGGAAGAAGTCAGTGCAGTGATTGGCAAACATTTTCTTAGAAATGATGAATATACTCGATTTTCTTGGTAGTATAGTTACCGTACAAGGAGCAATTTATATAATCATCCAGCTTGGGGGATTTTGATGAAATTTGAAGAGTGACAACCGAAGGAGGTTTTGGGACCACCAACCCCATCAAGATTATAGAAGCAACGTCCAATCTTTATCGCTTCAATATGTGTTTCACATGTTAGATTTTCGTAGGAGACAGCACTCTTCGCCATCTTCGCCAAATGAGGGATTGATGCGAAGAAAAACCCATTCACCAGGTTTCATGATCAAGCAACTCTTAGGAGGTAAATGAGTGGGCTAGCAAATAGCCAAGACAGAAGATTATCTAAGGGACAAAAGAATGACATTGTCTGACTCTGTGTATCTTTGGGTATTGCATAACCACCTCCAAAATGCAACCTGGTCAGTTCCCACAAAAAGCAGCTAAGAGAAAATGAATCTCTCTCTCTCTCTCTCTCTCTCTCTCTGTGTGATGGAGCTCAAAGCAGATCTGGAAAATTGAGCATAAGTGTTGTGGTGTCTCCGGAAGGATCTCTAAGGCTGCTAGGAGGCTGCCCGCCAGCAAAAGTGTGGCTACTTGATGCAAGGAAGCTAAGCAAGTCAAATTTTGAACTCTCACCCACGATGGTATTCCTGGTGACGGCACTGGTTTTTCTCTGATGGCCCACCCTGAAGCATCGTAAGAGCAATGCTAGAATTACCGAGACTGGTTTACAAAATTGATTTACAAAGTGATGTGTCAAAACTATTAATGGTTTTTAAATATGAACCACTTGCTTAAAATGTTACTCACAATATGAAACATCACTTAACATACCAATTTCATAAACCAGTTTCATAAGTCTAGCATTTCTCTTATCATAATAAAAATGATACAAGCATAGGAAGGTGACAAAGAATTGAAATAAAGGTGTAACACAGCTTTTATCAGACTGTACACAAATACAAGCTCTTTTTAGGCCTTTTTTAGGCCATTGTGACAACAGGGAAGGTGACTTTAAGCACAACAACCATGAGACCATCCAGAGTACAAATAGAAAGAAAGAACCAGAAGATTACTCAAGACAACATCTTAATGCCAAAATTGACATGCTTTTCCAGGAAATCCCGTTTAATACATTTGACAAAATATATGGTTGGTACTGCTGGGCGCTAGCATAGCTTGGACTAAAACATTACTACAGCATGCTGATATGAGTTGTCAGCCTAAGGATCCACAATCAGGAACCGATGAGAATTTCATTCGAAAATATGCAAAAGATATGTTCAATCTATGTTCCTTGCCTTAAGTTTCCAAACATTAGTTGAACATCAGATTACCTCATTAGTTTGAAGCTTTCTCCCATTGCTCCACAATTAGTTGTTAGTTGGATACTAGCAGATATCACTGGTGTGCCTCACTTTACGAGTGATGGACCTGCCCATTCGAAGGCGTCGAGCTGTGAGTGCTTCTAATAACACCTGCAAGGCATCTTCCACTGCTTCAGCCTGCTTATCCAAACCGTAGGAGCTAAAATCTGGAACAGCTTGTAGCTCGGACATGAGGGCAATGGCTGCAGCAGCTGTGCAGGTACGATCCCATGAAGGCTGTGGCCTAAACTCAGACAAAACTTATTGAGCTTAAGAGTGGTTTTAGATGCTCTAAGAGGAACAGGAGAAAGTTCAAGGTCTTTATGGAAAAATCATACAATTACAGGAAACAGTAGAAAGAATCAAGAGAAGGGAAGTTCTAGCCATTCATATCACCTGAGCTTGTGCATTGCAGATGCACCAGTAGTGAGAGATATACAGGGAAGATCATCTTCCCCCCAAACGATCTTTGCTTGCTCCTTCAGGTTGGAAAATACAAGGTCATGTCAGAATAAACTCATTACTTGCGACCAAGCATCAACCATTAGGTTGTCTCAATAATGCAAAACTGTAAATTCTGTTTAAAGGGTCAAAGCCGACAGCACAGACTACACATAGGTGACAAAGACATATTACTATAATGAAGAGAAGTATGCTTTGTTTAGTGTTAACTGTAAATCAGAGGAGATAAAAAGGATTTGCCACCCAGTATTACCTTTAAACGCCGGAACATTGCAGCAGAATTACTCCATGTACCATCAATTAAAACAAAATTCAAAATTCTATCTTCATTTTTCTCAGTAATGGAAGCCTGGAGAAGATAGAAAAGAGGAACTTACATCTGAAGCCATTGTAATCAGGAGACAAGGACAACAATAAAGAATTAAAGATTCAAGCATTGCTATTGGCACAAGACCGTCACATCAATTTTGAAGAAGCACTACCCTCTCCGACTGGAATTGTGCCCTGCTGAATGTATCCTGTACAGATTCAGTCAGAGCACTCTTATTGGGATAGAGGCACCAAACCTTACTCTTCCCTGATATTGATAATATTACATGTCAGGTCCCAAGGATACAATAAAATGTAATACAATGACTTAAAGATCTCTAATCTCCAATTACCACATCCAAATAAAGAATAAATTACCCAGCCACCATAGCCACTTTGCCTCTCTCCCAATAAATAAATATTCTCTCAAACTGAAAATCAGTTTATTTCACCCAAAAAGCCAAACATTAAAGTCAAAGGGAGGCTTGGATTGTAAAATGGAAAGGCATTTCCGAGATATGAAATTGACTCTGATCAGCTCAACAAAATTATTAAACTAGCAATATCTCCAAACATCAACCCTTCAACATTATTGGGTTGCTGCAATATTGCACTGAGAAACCTCTGAAGTGAAAAGTCACAAAAAAAGAAAAAAGAAAAAGAAAATGATGGAACCTGCAAGCTTGAAGGTATTCCACATGATCTCTTCATCTTCAGCAACTCCAAAGAGGCACAAAGTTGCTGCTTGGACTCCAAACAATTGCCACAGCAACTTCCCAGTGTTGTTTTGTCTCAGAAAGTCCTGTAAAAGGACTAGTCACACTAACAGAGGCCGATGCATCAATGTAAATGTATGATATACCATAAATGACAAAGTATTAATACCTTGGGATGCATATACACCCAGAAACGCATACCATGCCACAGAGAGCAGGGAAGTACTTTTGAACACATACAATCTTCCATAGGAAGCCAGCACTGCAAAACAATGGGACAACATATTCTAACATATCTCAAAATGGAATACATTTTGAAGCATTGGTAGAGGGAAGAAAATTGATATTATGGAGAAGAACTATCCTTGCAAAGTAGCCAAGTACCTTTTGGCAAAGGTAGTTCCTGCTTCCAAGCAAACGGCATCCTATCTGTCGGGCAGCAAAGAATTGAAGTTTCTTCTCTGAGTCACCTAATGCCTGATATTTTGCTCTGTGCTTCTTGTCCTCTTTCACTTTGAACTCGCCCTGAAGAACAAGCAACATTTAGGAACCGAATGCATCCACAGCAATTAAAGACACTGATTATCAATCCAACCTATCAGATTTGCAAAATTTCATCCTTTAGTTTACAAAAACTATCACATTAGAGCTCTCACACAGACTTTTGTTACAACAAAGGTTCTTCTTTATTTTTATTTCTTTTTAAGTCTCGAAGAGCAATGGTCCCGACAAGATTTCAAGAGCATCGCCATTCAAGTGTAGACATCCAAAGGAGGCTGATTTTCTTATGCAGTTCCAAACTTCCCGAACTCTAAAACCTCCCCTAGTCATTTCTTTCATTGAAATACAAATCTTTTCTAGCTAAAGGCACAACGCAGAACCAATCGCATCCTTTTCTTATATAGCCGACCCGCCAGCCTTCCCATAAACACAAGTATCATGGCGACAGCAACATCAGCGAGACTATTCCCGTGAAGACCCGCACAAAAGCTTCCTACTTTCCAATTGCTCATCCTCAGAAACCACGGGCGGCATCAAAGTCAAGCCAAGTCTACCGAAACAGAGCACAACACGACCGGCCGAGACCCAATTAAATAAATCATTCGAAAATCAAGAAAGAGCCCGTCAACAAAACAGCAGACAGCGCACCTGGAGTTTACCGCCTTTGCCGCCGAAGCTCAGGGGGGCGTCCATGTCTTCCTCCAAGAGCTTCAGGTCCTCGATGACCTCGGTGACCATGGCGGGCACCGGGGACGCGCACCCCCACCCCCGCCACTCTTGCGGCGAGACGGGACCGCCCTTCGCGGCGGCGTCTCCGTCTTCGCCGCTCACGTGGACGTGCCGCGGAGGCGCGCGAGCGGCGGAGGTCAAGAGGGCACCGCCGTCGCCGGAGAGGGCGCAGGGTTTAGCATCCATGCGGCTTTGGACGAAGCAGGAGAATGCGAAGTGCGCAGCTGCCGCGGCGGAGGGCGAGCATCTGACTGGAAAGGTTCTCGGAGAAAGATGCATTTTTTTTGGGGGGCCCTTTTTCGGGTCTCCTCTCTCGCATATTTTAATTAGAGGTCGGCTCGTTTCGTTCGTTTCGGTGAGGCGACTTTTGGTTTTTGCCAGGTCCTTCAGGATTCTTGCTGAATGACGAGCTGAATTAGGTTTGCCCTGTGTTACTGTTTACCAACGAAAATAACCTTCGGCAAAATGGTCCAGGAAAAATTCTAGAAAACAGCGGTTTATAACTTTACATATACAACCCACCCATGTTAGCAGATGATGATGATGATGATCTTCTCCTCATCGCTGAGATCGAGAGCTCGAACCCTCTCATTACATTCCATAACTTAAGTGAGGGTCCTAGGAGTAGATTACTAGGCGAGCCCCCGAGGTTTTACATCGAAATAGTAATTTGCGCTGGGTATCGAAGGAAGGTGTGATCCCGATTAGCATAAGTAAAAGGGAGTCTCAAGCAAGTTCTCGGTAAAAAAAAAAAAAACTTTATATATGCATTTTCTTTTTTAAAAATTAGAATTTCATTCGGTTTTCGTGGATATAAGTATGCATTTTGTTTTCTTGATTAATGACTTATAATTTGCCATGTGAACGTGCTGTGCCTGAGATAAATATGTATATCGATTGGTTCTACCGCGTTAGGGTACTAGAGCCAAACATGGTGCCAACAGAAATGGAAGCAACTTTCCCCTGATGAAGATCTGCGGACACGGAGACCTGTTGGCGGTTCTTTGTTGTCTCGAGACATCTCCACAGACCATGGGACATGATTTAGGAGCTCTTGAAAGGGCTCTCGAGGAAACCTCGAAAAAAAGGGCGAACAAAGTGGTGTAATAGCCAAATAATGCATGTGGCTAACCAATCCAAAAACCCATCATAGTGAGTGATCCAAAACAATAGCGATTCAATTTATGGGGAGAAATTCGATTCAAAAGGGTTAGGCCATGTTGCGGTGACTAAATTTCCATGGTGACTAGGACGAGTACTGATTAGTTTGGAGACTTTATGGAGGGAAGTAGATCCTAATTACCTTAATTATCTAGTTAATTCTAACAACAATGCAATTGAGTTAGACTTGCACCCGGACTTATTGAGGACGGATTTCTTCGAATTGAGGTTGCTTGCCTAGACTAAACAATCATCCATAGTTCAATTTGGGACAAATTTTGACTTAGCCAAGTGATTTATCTGGGCCAAATTTCTTTGAACCCAATAGGTTGATCCTGCCCAATTCAATGATCACTTGTCGAGACTAAACAATCGCTCTGTGGTTCAACTCGGGGACAAATTCAGGCTTAGCCAAGTTTGCAAGTTACATAGTTAAGTTCTATCTTCCATCCCTTCTTCGATTTAAGGAAATTCAGTCCAAATCATGCCAAATCGGTTCGGCTTTCAGAGATGAGTGATCACATAGGGGTGCATGACAAACTTCAATCTCTATTCCATAAATAATTTTTCTATTCCAAACTTGTTTTTATAATAGAAACCGTTTAATAAAATTATTATATTTTTCTATTTTTGAAATAAATTTTTATTCCGAAATAGGTTTGGAATAGAAATCGAAATAAAAAATTTCAACTTTTTTTTTTTTTTTTTTTAGAACATAAATGATAAATAAAAATTCTTCTTATCGTATGAACAGGTTGTCCATCCGTTGCAGCTGTCCACCATTCGCCAGTCGCCGTCCACCGATTGCCGACCGCTGTCGCCGCCATTGTCCGCTGGTCGCGTGGCTACTAGTTGACACCATATGAAAAGAAGATATTTTATATCATTATCAAACGAATTGTATTATTATCGAAGGAGTATTTTTACTTAGAAACTCATCTAAATATAAAAATAGAAAAATCGATTTATCTTATGGATATCAATTTTTGGCCAGGTCATCATTCGCGCCCACGTCGATGATTTGCTCCTCGTCGATGGTCCAAATCATCGCACGAACGAGCGCGACAAGGCGACGGCAATGGCAACATCCATTCCATTCCAGCCCATCTAACTTTCCTCGTTCTTCGTCAACCTCCGGCACTTCCCCACTGTCCCGTCTTCCTTCTTCCTCTTCCTCGCCGCCTTCCATCTTCAGGTCCCCACCGGAATCTCCATCTCCATCTCTCTCTCATCTAACTTTCTCGCATCCCTCGTTCCGCTGCCGGCCCCGCGCGCTCCCTCCCCCCATATAAACTCGCGCTTCCTCGTAAGAACATCTCTCGATAATCTCTAGGCGCAGCGGTCGTTCCTCATGTCTTCGATGGCGGCAATGCTCGAGTCGGTCGCTCTCTCCTCGCCGAAGATTCGCTCTTCCCCCCGCCGCCCGGCGGCGGCGATGGCCTCGTCCCCGGCGGCGATTTCCCTCCCCTCGCGGCGGAAAGCCGGCGCCTTGCCGGGGTTCGCGGGGTTGAGGATTCAGTCGCGATCGCTCGCTCCGTCGAACTCCAGGAGCTCGAGAGGTCCTCGCTGCTCGCGGAATGGGCGGATCGTGTGCGAAGCCTCGGACACTGCTCTCGACCGTGAGTTTTCGTTCTCTTCCCTCCTTTCTGTATTTCGTTGATTGTAGAATTTGGCGTAGGGGGTTTTGCCGAAATGGTTTATCGTGCACTCGCGAATTTAGAACTGCGAAATGATGTGGTTTAGATTGAGCTGATTGATAGGGACTTTTGATTTTCCTTCGAAGTTGATATCGACGTGAAGTTCTGTGTACATTCTCTAGCTTTCGAAGTGTCCGATCTGTCAGGAATATCCATGAGGTCGACAATTGATGGAAATGCCATATGTTCTATAGTTTGGTTGTTTTGGCATCCAGACTTAATTGTTTCGAGTGTGCATTTGAGCGATAGACTTGAGAAAAAAAAGAAGCAAAGAGACTTGTGTCTACGCTAATATACAGCACTAAGGCTTGTGGAGCAAATTTAACTACAAGAATCCTGCTGTAGATAGGCTCTCTCTCATAGTCTACCAGTTGTTCGACTCGCTACTTTTTACCAAGCACTGAATTTTCGTGGAACATCTCGGAATTGCTATGTATGATTTAGGGAATTATACTCAACCATCACTATCATTTAGTGTATGATCTGATGTGAGTAGAATAGATCGATTTATTGAATCTGTATAGCTCTTTATGAAGGCTATAGCTGAGTACGCATCCATATAGATATATAGGTGCGCCTTATCGGAATCAAAGGTAGAAGCGGAGTCCCATCCTTCTTTCTCTGTGATAATGTCCTTGCTGGCAGCTAGAGAAACTCCAATAGTTGGCACGATCCCTTATTTTGATTGCATTGGAATATCAGCTTATTGCTGACATATGCTAATAACCATGTTTTTTTTTTTTTTTTTTTTTTGGTAAGGTAAGTAATATTAAGGGGAAGGTCAAAAAGTACAGACAACCGGCTTCAAATAACCATGTTTTTTGCTTGGGTAGAACTTTGAAAAACGTAATTTCATGCTCAAGTTTGAGATTTGGACCGGCAGTCTTGAGGAGAATTTGGATTAGTCAGTGCCTTGGTTCAGGAACTCATTTACTATGCTCCCAAAACCTCAAATTATCTTAAGGTCTCCTCTAAATGCTCTTTGTTACCTCAAACTTTTGCAGATTCTTCACAATGGAAAGATAACTATAGTATCAACAATGGGATGCATTTGCTTTGATACTAATATATGTTTGCCATTATAACGAAGTGACGCCATCTTCTTATTTCAAACACATTACCACAGAATTTTGTATATATGTAATGCATGAATACTGATCTTCACGACTTGGATCGATGAATGCGCTAGTAGATGGGCTAGTGATTGTCGCGAAGTTAATGTTTGACAAGGGAAGAATTGTCCCTGTTAGACTTGGAACACCTTTGACCTGTTTAAACAGTGAATTATTATTGTTGGTCAACTAGATGTTTGTGAATGTGTTTGCCCACTCATATTGGATGACGATTCAATAGTTCATTAAAAGTTTGTTCCTTCTCTTCTGTTCCATCAATGGAAGATGTGCATCTCAAGATCATTAAATCCCAAACATGCTATTGCAAGCACTTGTTATTAATGTGAATGAGGGTGATTGGTGACAATTGACTGAGTCGTTGACACTCCCGTAAACTTTCTTTAGTTAATATAGGATAGGTTTTTCTCTCAACCTTTTTGGTTTTACTTTACAATAACTATGTTTCATACTGCAAGCATCCTGTTTGCTGAGTCTGATTAATTGGTCCCTAAGTATTACCGTGTTTCCATCTCAAAGCATATGACAGCCTTCTATGTTCTAGATTAAGTTTTCTAATCGCTAAAACAGAAGATAAGCAGAATCCCTGTTATATTTGAAGCTGGTATAAGTATGCACTTTTACTTTACACGATTAGAATGAGCTCTTTCCAGTTCCTCCAGTTAATGTTTAATGTAAATTCACATTCCTTACTGTTTTTGTTAATTGAGGAAGTAACGGAATTGTAAAAGATCGAACTTCTATCTGATCATTTTGTCAGCCTAAGCACCAAAAGTTATTTGGCTGCTCTTAAGTCTTGTCGTTTAGCCTTAGTTATAGGTCTGGAAGTTTATGTCCTGAAAACATGTGTCTACTTGTGGATCCATCCTCCTTTTACTTTCTCTAGATTATGCTTTCTTCATTCAAGCATATCCCAATAATTCTTGTCTATGGTTTGGATGGAGAGACTGATAAGGTCTTAGTTTTTTGTCATGTCCTTTTGCTGATGAATGGAGGAAAATTTTAGATCAAGTGATCTTGATGAATATAAGGTATCTGGTAGCATCATAAAATGAAAGTATTTGTAACTTCTTTGCCTGAGTCAGCTCCAAGGGAGAAAATGATGTGTGTTCATGAGTCCTCCAAGGGAGAAAATGAAAGTATTAGTTTTGGTTGCTCTAATGTGTAAGGTTTGTGTGGTAGCATAAATCCTTTTGTTGGAATTCATCTTTAAAACCTTTTCTGAGAGTATTCTCTTCAGCTAGATTATTTTCAAGCTTTGGCCTAAATTTGCTGGAAATGCTGGAAGGAGACCTTAGGTTTCTTGGACTATTGGAACAATAAACTGATCCTTCAACCTGGTTCTTCCTTAAGTCGCGTACTTGTATTGAAATAGATTTTGATCCCTGAGCCAGCAATTCCTCTGGCGATCCTCATAAACGTTCAACTTGTTGATCTAATGCTATTGCAGTGCTGCAATCATTGACCACATTTCTATTTACAACTTTCTGAAATGTCAAAGATGCTCCATCTTTCTGGGCCTGTGGCTGCTTTGAGGATGCTACTGGGTAGTGGGTAGTTCTATGAATGTGGAGCTGTGGACTAGGATATATGAATGCATAAGTTTGCCACTTTAAGTTATGTGCTGAAAGTATTGCTTGCTGGCCGGTTTTTTCTGCCCTTCCACTCCTATCACGAGTTTGTTTGATGTCTCTTTTCAAGGAGCAACACGAAGTTCTTTTCCAAGTGTGTGTTTGGATAGTGACTTGATTCTGTTTCCTTTATAATGAACCGCAGTTCGTATCCAATACAGCCTAAATTCAGGCCTTCATAGTCTTCTGCAGGATTTGCAATTTTCTTTTCAACTTCGGTTTAAAATTACATTGAAATAATTAGAATTCATCTTCAAACATGATCAGATCAATTATGTTGGAGTGACATTAACATTTGTAGTCTGGAGAAAACAGTAGTATGACAGCACTTAGACATAGAATTATATGCTTTAAGCAATCATCTTTTATATTTTTGTCTTCTTCTTCAAGTAATGGGGAAAAGGTTTGTTGTACTAGCTGCATTTGGGCTTGGTTAATATCTTGAAGTATCTTGAAAGAAGTAAGAAACTAGGCGGAGATAGGAGTGGGTTTATACTTACCTGCAAAAATAAAAGGTGGATTGGCAAGTTGCTTGTTTCACTTCATTTTCACCTGGACACTTGGTAATGGTGTTAAGATTCTTAAGAATAAAGCATGGTGTCGTCATTAATAATTAAGTGAATTGTGCTATCTTAACATCATATCACCCTGATCTAGAAGTCAAGTTCATGTTTGATTCATGGACTAAGACAACGCCATTAAAGTCATGCAGCTGATGCACATGCAGCTTGAAAACCTCATGCAAATCAGACTGGAAGCAATTCTTGATGGAGACTATCAAAGGGTAGAAAGCTGGTTAATGGAAAATTTATATCAGAAGTGGACACTTCATCCCACCTACCTGTTACTTCATGTTCAGGATGCTCTTCTATATAAACACTTATGAATGATGTTGGAAAACACCGTGCCATGCTTAGATCAACTATTCTTGTGGTATGTATTGATGTAACTAGTGTGTCGTTTAGGATGCTCTGTTTTTTTGTTGGACACTTAAGCATGGAAAGACGAATTTTTAAGGGAGTAAAAAGAGATTTGAAATAAGAGAGGTTCTGTGATGGAAAGGAAATCTGATCATTTTCATTGTACTTGGTGCAAAGCAAAGTATAGGATTTGTCATGGGGATTTAGTTCTGCTTCAGTTGGTATCTTGATATGTATACTTTGTTCTCCCGCTTTTCAATACTTATAGAATTCTACAACGAAGTCTACATGTTGGCGTGATCCTTGCTGAAAGGTCAAAGCACTTCATGTTGATGGACCATTTGTTTAGAATTTAGTCCAAAGGGTCCTTACAACCATATCTTTGAATTGTTGAGAATCTTCAACTTTTATTCTAGAAAGAATGGGTCCTAGAAAGAGGACCTAAGTTTGTTCTATTATAGTTTAATACAATTTGTCGTGTTTATTCATCAAATTTCTCGGCAATTAGATTCTAGGACAACTTTTTCTTGCTGTTGGCCCCATTGACCCACATACTGACTTCTTAGCAACGCAAGCACATGCGCAGAAAAAGATGGATCTTGTTTCTTGCAATAGGTGTTCATTTTTTTATATACTAGCAAGTAATAAATTTGACTTCGATATTGGTTTATATATACTTTAAAATTTTTAAGTTGCTATTCCTTCAGATGATCATCTAAGCTTAATTGGTTTCCTCTTTATTGGCAAGTCCTGCATCTGCACTCAATTTATTCTCGTGGAGGTTTATAATTTCTTTGTTTTATAATTCAACAGAGTAATGCCACGAGATAAGTAGTTGTCTGAACTCATTAATCTAGCTGCCAGCATTTCCGGTGCTACCCATTACTTCAGTACAGGCGAGATGTGAATTTTGAAGAAGCATGAGTGACTTTTCCCCTAGAATCTCGTGTTCCCATTTTGTCTGGAAAAGTTCATGATCCGTATTAGAATAAGATAATCATTTCTCTTATCTATATAATGTTCTCTGATATTGAAATTTATGAACTGCTTAAACCATTTTTCTTTTCTTTTTCCAAAGAAGTTTTGACTTCATTGCTTAAATTGGTCGGGCTCTGATCAGAATTAATTTTATTTTCAGTCGGTAACTCGTTTCTTTGTCTTCCTGCAGTTCCTCCAGTGACAGATTCCACGTGGAAGTCACTTGTTCTCAAGGCTGATGGGCCTGTGCTGGTCGAATTTTGGGCCCCATGGTGCGGGCCCTGCCGAATGCTCCATCCGGTGGTGGGAGAAATAGCGGACGAGTACGCTGGGAAGCTCAAGTGCTTCAAACTGAGTACTGATGAGAGCCCTTCCATCGCGACTCAATATGGAGTCCGGAGTGTACCCACGATCATGATCTTCAGCAATGGTGAGAAGAAAGACGCGGTCCTCGGTGCAGTGCCCAAATCAACCCTCACAACCTGCATAGAGAAGTTCTTGTGAAAACAAATATTGATGTGTAAAAGGTTAATTGGCTACGTTTTTATGATTTTGGAGAGTTCCATCTGTCTGTGTTAGTGTTTACCTAGAATTCAATGATGTTTTTTTCTGTCTGGTGTGGGAATCGATAAAGAGCCATGAAAAATAATAAGAAAGTTGATATGATTGATACCAATAGCTTTGGTGGTGGTTGCTTTGTCAACTGTAAGAGCATAAATGATACTGCTTTGCCCTTTTGTCAAAGTTTGAGTTTGAAATGATGCAAATCAGCGTTGACTCTTCCTGGGCCATTGTGCTCAGCTCTTCTAGGACTTTGCTTTTGCAATTTTCCCCCCCATCTAGAACTTTAGATCTGACCAGCTCCTCTTCGGATCAGAGTCATCACGTCCATCTATATTGAGTTGAATTGGCGATCACTATTTTAAATTGGACTTTGTAGCTGCGGACACTTGAGGAACGTGGGGGAGTCATGCCTCGGTCTGCGATCCTCATATATTTTAACAACCTCCCAAATGCAAAACCCTAAGGGATCTTGCATATTAAGCACAACCATGAGTAGAAAAACTACTGGTTTCGAGATATTTAGAGGTGATGGGATGGAATCACTGTGACTTGGAAAAGAAAGAAAGTCTCACAGTGGGATTCATCGTCACTTTCCCACTCTTAAATTAGCACAGTAGCCGCGGGAATTGCCGAACGATGTCAATTCCCAGCTTGTCCGAACGTGTGTACGTGCATGTGCAGCTTTGAAAACTACAGGAAGAGGAGGAGAGGGGAAACGAAACAAGGTGGGAGATGGAGGCAGCATCAGAGCCTAGTCATGACGTTCACGAAAAGTGATCTTTATCTCAAAAGCGCCGATCCGTGACGGCAAAGGTACAAGGATACGACGCTGCCCATGTCCTTAGATTGATTGGGGCGAACGAGACAGCGGAGAGAAATCCTCTTGACTTTTTTGTGAACCTTGGAAAATGTTTGTTCACAGGGACAGAGAAAAAGTCTCTCCCCCTTATCCTAAAATTAATGACGATTCCGTGTTTTGCCAGCTTGGACGATCTTATCTCCTATTACGGAAAGGCCAATATGGCTTATGTCCAACAGAGCTTTGTTTCCTCGCGGCCATCCACATGGCATAATCTTTGGAAAACATCAGATCTTTTTGGCTTCCTCTCGTGAAATTGGACCGAGCATTTTCGATGTTCTAGCCGATTTTAAGGTTTGCATATATAATTTATGATGATGCATCGGCGACAATCTAACTTGAAGCCACTTGTAATCTGGATAAGCGCGCATGGACCGCGTGACCAATTTTTAAGCGATTGCTTAGTTGAATAGTGTAAATTCAAGCATTAGTTAGACCGCTACCTAATAAACAAACCTCAAACTTAGTTGCACCACATTGTTATATGGGTTGACTCTTTGCTAAAGCTATAAAAAAATTTATATAATTTATCTCTAATTTCTTTATATGAACGGTCCGGCTGAATAATAATTTAGTCATTCTCTAACTAAATTGAAAAGGAAAATGAGGAAAAAAGAAGGCATTTATTGAAATTTGGTAGCTTTACTACATAGCTCAGGAGGTTGACATTGAATTAATTAAATGTGGGGAATACAAGTAAAAAGCATCTTCCTCGCAATTGGAGGAGAGTCTTGGTGCAAGCACATCCGTATTTTATAGCTTATCATATGAGAAGGATGACAACTTCAATCAAAATTTCTTAATTAGATAGGTACATGGTTGGTTAGGTAATAAGTATCTACTTGATAATATACCAAATTATAGCTGTGAAATCATCAGGCTTCTCGCCTGGAAGACAACAATGTGAAGTAGAACTACATTTAATTATGATATCGTGACATGCAGTCTAATCCACTCATTCTCTTATCCAATCGAAAAATGACAAATCTATCAAAAATTAGGACTGATGATTAAAAAGGGTGATGCCATTGATCTATCCCCTTGACTCTTCAGATGCTAACTAGTCTTTTCTGATCGAATCATTTCGACACAACTCTTTTAGGCGACTGAAGAAGGAACGTCGCGATCACCCAACCGCCCAACTCCGTCTCTCTTGGCATATGTCATCCGTATGGACTTGATAATATACTTATTGAGAAGTGACGCTCTTCAAGGGTTCGGGGTCAAACTTGCTGATTCCCTCAAAGGATTGGCAAGTGCAACAGGATGGCCTCTCGAGCAAGTTGTACGACAGCTTTTGCTCAAATCTGCCCGGTCACCACGGCCAAAAGTTAATCTAACGCACAGCAAAGAGAGATAAAGCTTCCCATATGCCAAATATTATATTTGTCTCCAGCAAAAAAGAACATAAATATATCGTATTGAGTCATTGACCCCCTTTTTCGCCCAAGTCCACACCTCCAAGATAAGCACTTTGTCAGCATATCGAGATAAAGCTCTCTATATATATATAATATTCAAAATAATTATTGTGAACAAGTGGGAGAGTAAAGACGAAGAACCAGCATCCATTATGGATACCTCATTGCCAATTCGCCATTGGTCTCTGGGGCGGTGGCCTTGCTTCTTATTTGGCTGTCGGTCCTACCAAGTTGGGATAAGCTCTCTTTCCCATGAGATCAAAGCCACCCGCATAGAAAAACTAAAAAAACAAAAAGCCAGAAAGAAAGAATGAAAACCTAAGAAGAAAGGCTCGTTAATTAAATTGGGATAACGCCAAAACACGCCTAACTTTTTAACCCCTTCCTCACCTTTTTTTTTTTTTTTTTCTGAACAGGCCTTCCTCACCTTTTAGATGTCTCCATTACTATGCACGTGCCTCTAAGCAAAATTCCGAATTGAAAACGCCAAAATTACCCGTCCTTGCCAACTCGTTTCAGCGTCTTCGCTCGGGGTTCTTGGCGGCGAATGTTTCGAGGGAGCGGGGATATTTACGGTTCGTGATATGGACATCTTCGAAAAAGAAATTGATATTTCTATGAAATAATATAACGTTTGGAAATTTATTGATTTGACTAAAGATTGCAAGCTCATTAGTTGCAATAGATGTACAAACTTAAAGAATTTCAAAAAAAAGATTTTGAAGTTTAAAATTAAACTAGTAGCCGAAGTTTTCAATCTGAAAAAAGGGGTAGACAGTGAAAAAATATATATATTAGACTATTTCAGAGTGAACATGGCATTAATAACTCTTTTTGACATGGAGTTACACCAAATAGATATTGTATTTTCAAATGGACACGTTGATAACAAAATCTATATAATGTAAGCGGAGGTTTTTGCAGCAGATAATTTAAGTAAACTTGTATATAGACTGAACAGTCCCATTTATTATTTTAAGTAAGTTTTCAGACAATATTATTAAAATTTCATAGTATTGTCAAAGTAATTCAATACATATATATTGCGAGGTCAGTGGGAGGAAATTCATTTTTCTCGTACTTTATGTACATGATATTTTGCTTATAGGTTTGTACTGAGATCTGTAAGGATCAATCTCACCATATATATTGGATTTTTCTTAAAGAACATTTGCTGATCATATTTTGAAAATATTCAATATACATCACGACAAGCTAGGAATTGCTCTTGTCAATAAGGATGATGGACTGAATCTATTATATTTTTCTTATTTAAATATTGAGAAAATCTAGTTAATGGTGTACCTTATATCGGTACACTTAAAAGTATAATGTATGCTCAAATTTGCACTAGACTAAATATCGTCTATATGACGGGACTTTTAGGCAGATATCAATTAAATCCATGACGCAATCACCGGGTTGCTGCCAAGAAGGTTTTAAGGTACTTAAATAAGACAAAAGATTATATGCTGATTTACAGACATGTTCAATTCATGTAGCTAATAGAGTATTTAGATGTAAACTTTGTTAGTTGTTAGCATGACATAAGATCAATAACGTAATACATATTTATCTTAGCGTGAAGTGCAGTAAATGAAGTTCTATGTTATATTCTACTATGTAAGTAGAGTTTGTAACATTCTTTTAAACTGTTACTTAGGCTATTAGATTTCGAAACCTCATTAAGGAGTTGACCATATTAATTTTATGAATAGATCCATACGATTGTATTGAGATAATAAATTCATAGTATTTTTATTAACAACAAATGTCTCAAAGGGTCTAAATATATGTCATTCAAATTTTTTACCATAAAAAAGCGGTACAGAAAAATGACGTTATAATATAACATATTTCCACAGATGATATAGTTGTAGATCCACTAACTAAAGGACTTCACTGACAAGTCATTAATATGAGCTTTAAAGCATCATGAGATGTTGTTGTTTAGTGAGAGCTAATTTTAAATGTACCGTAATAAAGTTTACTTCTATGTTCGTTACAATTAATAATGGTTTGATATGTATCAATTTTTGCATTCAATAAAATATTTTTTGAATATGTTATCATTATGTTGAATATATATTGATAAAAGTCTCAATATATTATAAACTTTGAGCGAAGGCTAAGGGCATCTAGTTATTAGTCTTGTTCATATATCTTATATATAAATAAATGTTAACCATAAAGACAATGCATATGTGGGTTCATTGAAATCACAAAGACATTCTCTAGTGGCCCAAGTTTTTTGTGACGTTTAAGGTAAGAGAATAATGACTGACAAACGGAATTTCTCTATGAGAAATGTTATCCATTTGCTACACTACCATATTGAATTCATATCAATAAAGTTGAAAGCACTCGTGACCATGGAATGCTCTGTGTGTATACATGCAGTTACTGCCATGATTCGGTATTTGAGACTTTATGGGATGAGATTAACTATTAATAATTATTTCTAGACCAATGTGCGCACATACAGTACAATTTCAATTAATATAGCCTAAGTGGGAGAATATAAGAGTTTTCCTGATGTAGGCTACATTAATTGATATTGTAATTTACTGTATTACATGATTGGTCTAAAGTGAGATAAAATATTTCTTAATTAGTCTAATATGGGACTAACTAGTATGGGTCAAGTTAAGCTTGGCCCGTAATGAGAGGATCTAGTTGAAAACTCTATGAGCCCCCGTTTGGTTCGGCCTTTCAAATGGGCTTTTGGACTTTAAAGTCCTTTGGCCAAATGCAAACGCGTTTGGTTCGATTTTTTAGGCGACTTTGACAATATGCAATTGTATCTCCAAATGGCTTTAAGGACCCTTAGCCCAAAGCAGGTCCGGAGGTATTTTGGAAAGTTGCATCTTTGGAATGCGAATCCTTGGTACTGTTCATCTTCTCTAAAACCACTGCACGAAAGCCGATCGGAGGCCGATAACCGCTGGCCAAGGGGTCAAGCGCTCCGGCGACCGTCGGCCAAGGGTCGCCTGACCCTGGCGACCGTCACCGGACCTCAATCGACGCCCGGGTCGCGCGACCCAAGTGGCCGATCTCGGCCATCCAATCGCTAGATCCGGTGATTCGGTGGCCGGACTTCAAAAAAGAAAATATAATTTTTTTAATTTTTTTAATTTAATAAAAGTCATTTATAAATGCAAATTTTATCAAATGGTATTTTGGCCAAAGTTATATCTCAATACAAATTTTACCAAATAATATTTACATTTCGGAAAACCACATTCCACCCAAAGTCTTTCCTCTAATCCTAATTCGTATCCTCACATAATGAGCGTTTACCCAACGGTAAAGGGTGATGGGGCCTTCTCATTAAGTCAGTGATACGGAGGACAATAGAGGAGAAAGATTTGCGCGTGGATCATCGCTTTTCTGCTTCCGTATCATGAATGATGGATTCCAAAACAAGTACGTTCATTTTTCTACTCAATTATCTATGCTCTTGTTTTGGTTATTGAGATATTTGGATTACACGTTTTGCATCTAACAAGGGTAACTGATATGGAGGTGCAAAGTGGTCTTTAGAGATAAAACTCACATAAGTGTTTGACATTTTCAAGAGTGAAGATATGCAAATGTCCATCGAGTGAAAAATAAGACGTTCTTGATTTTTTTTTAATAGCTATGGTTTATAAATAAATATATATACCGAGTACCAATTATATATATACTATAAGTGAGGGAATCCATTCTCGGACAGATGCACAACCACGCATGCTCTCCTTCTAGATTCATTTCGTGCAGATTACCCTATTAAAATATCTAATTCGCATTTTACACATTAAATTCGAGTGGTCATTATCTAGGGTGTGAACGTCCTCACTAGTCGCAGGCCGGATCCAACTCCATCATCCCCCGACAAAACTGGGGTGTCAGCTTTGCTCTTTTCCTTATTTTCCAAGTGTTTGAAAAGACAGAAGGGCACTTGTCACTACAGTGGACAAGGAATTCTTAAACAACCGATTAAGTATAAGAACTCGACATGACCATGGGTAGGACCGGATTGATGTGCACAATGAACAAGCCGGCGAAAAAGTTGGCCACCCTTTTTTGCTTTTGGAACAGAATCGTATCACAAACTAAGGATTAGACCCTTTGATCATAAGGAATTCTCAAATCATCATCCTATCTCTTTTCCACCATAAGGGAAAATAATAAGAGTGGACCATGTAAAACATGTTTCGTGACGCCATGTAAACATTTGATATTAATTTAGTGATTAAAAGACCGGCCTTTATAGGTGAATTAAGAGCAAGATGTACGCTCGATTCTTCACTTTACTTGGTGCAAACAATTCTAAGTTTAGACCCCCACCTGCTCGGGTTTTGGTTCTTACTACTTCATCGGACTATGAAGCCGGGCATTTCATGGACCGGCCGGAGTTGAAGGTGAGTTCCTCATTAGTGAAAAAGAAAAAGAAAAATATACACTTTAAACGATGCTTTTTATGGAATACAAAACCTGGGCTCCTTCTCTCCATCACTAGACTATTATCCTTTTGCTTTTCCAATTAAGTAAATTTATCACGCATCCATATTCAACATCAAGTGGACTAATATTTCATCTCTCTTCCTTTCTCTCTATTTGTTTCTTAACTTTAAATAAAAAATAAAAAATTTAAACTCACTTCTCTAACCTACTTCCATTACAAGGAACATTCTAGAAGGCCCTACTCATATCAAATCATAGCATGGCCTCCTCTGTCAAAGCAGGAGGGAAGAAAAACTGAGGACTTGGGTGGGAAAGAAAGGATGGCCGGCGGCGTTTTGAAGGACCGTCCGAATACCCTCTTTTCCCCGTATAACTCCAAGTCCCCACAACGCACTCGCCTTCTAGAAATTCATCCTCCTACCCTTAAAATAAAAAAAGAAAGAAGAAAGAAGAGTAAAATGAAAATTAATTCCTCTTTCTAGAAGGGCTCTTGTCCCCACATGTTCTTGTCTTAATTGGGTACCCTTATCAAACCTCATTAGCCGCACCCCCCTTTCCAGAAGCCACGTTCTCCTGTTGAAAACGGGGATTAAATTAATTGATTTCCTTGGGAAATGGACTTCTAAACTCCGGACTACGCCATTTCATGTGTCCCCATCGGGTTCTAGAATGAGATTTAGCCGGTCGGTCAGGCATAATGATAGGATTTTATTAACGAGTATGTTAGGAATATTGGCTGAACATCTGCACAGAAAGATCAGGGTACTTTTATATATATATATATATATGACACAACGAAAATAAACATCTTTCTTTCTATGGGTATGGTGGACAGATTTAATGAAAGCACTCAATGACAACATCCTTATTAATTATGTTCGATGTTATCATGGTTTGAATAGGATTTTTGCTGGATCGCATAGTTTCGTCATGACCTCGCTATTTGAAATTTCCGTTCATTTTCTTGACATCATATTAGGACCATGTGCTAGTTAAGTTTAATGCTAGCAAGGCAATATATAAATATGTGGATCGAATGGTTTGGACACACTCAGGTGTACATGGCCACGAGCACAACTAGAGAGAAATCTCCTCTTCTTCTTCTTTTCTGCATTTTATTAAATATGACGAAAGCCGTTTTGAGAAATATCCAACTTACCCTAGGTCATACTGAAAAAACCTGAAAATAAATTTAATCAATAAAGAATTCAGAAAAATATACACCTAATCCCGGTCACTTCCACACATTATATAGAGAGAAATCTTAGGAATCTTACAAAAGAAATCAATAAGGTATGCACGGTTATGATGTAATTATCAGGTAGACAAGCTCCTAGTTGCTCCATCGCTCAAAGACTTCAAACTTTATTTATCGCATTAGATTATGGATTTGCTTCTGGAAGACAGCGAGTTGGGGAGACTGAATAATGTCATGTAAATAACTTGAATCGGTAAGGTCGGGTCGGGTTAACACGTGATTTTTGACAAGAACATCTTGGGTAGAATAGTATCATCCGGGACAAACTTGAAGTGGTGCTCCTCCTTGACCGGTCAGCCTCAGTGATGTATCGATAGCATCCCATCCTTTTCGCCTCTCATCGATGCGATGTGACGTGATCTCTGTCGTTTATCAATAGGCTGCAGGCCGAAGTTTATTGTGATGGAAAAATGGAGGGAGCCGATGTAAAAATCTCGTTAATGAGGGTTTGGTGAGGCTCGAATTGATGATTATAAGAAGCTTTGTTTGGCCTCGAGATCTCTAGGTTGAAGATTCTAAGCGAGGGATGTCAATAAACCGTATGTCTAATCCATGGAAGATTAATGCATGTGCTTAGCATCGTGTGATTTGCCAGCACAAGAGGATTACTTACCATGAAAAATGCACAAGAGATTGTTACCTAAAGAACATGTTTGTACCATTACCTTAAGTAAATGTTAGTTCTAGGGAAAAAAAAAAGTGATGAGAAATGTTAGGGACGCATGGGTTTTTGAACTCATGTCGTACTTGATTTACCTTTTTAAAATGGAATTTATTTTGAGATCTTACTTAAGCAAGATTGTGACATTTTTACTTTAAAAAACCAAAGATCCTATTAAATGATGATTTGACTCGGTTTCTTCAATCGATACATCACATGGTATTGTTTATTTTGATTTGAATATAGGGTTTTTGAGATTAGCCTCCCATTATTCGACATTTGGAAATCTTGGGCGCGTGCTTTACAATCAATTTTGACCCCTGTAAAAGAAAAATATCTCCATCTTCTGATTGGATGTGTAGTCACCCCTTCCTTTGATGTCTCTGAAAGAGTTCTAAAACCATAGGATCGGCCAATAGCTCATGCCAGCAGATTGCCCTAATCCAGCAATATCGAAATGAAAATTCTCACCAAGTTTTTCACATGCGGTTGAGCTGGTCAATAGAACGGTGAGTAGGTCACAAACAATTCACGATGCATTTATACTAAAAGAAGGAAAGGAAAAGGAAAGAAAAGAAAGAAGAATTATAATGTGGAAATATATGGCGTGTGGTCAAAAGGTAGAATAACTTAATCATCATGAATCATATTCATTAATCTTTCATTTTTTTCGCTGAAAACGATTGCCGACGAATGACTTTATCAAAGGTTTGATCTTTGATATTTCCAAAAATAAATAGGTTTTGTCGCGATTCGAATAAGAAACAATCGGTATGACTACACTACAAACTACGGAACTAAAGATAGTAATGAATAACGAACACGAACGGAGAATTGATAAAGTAAAATGCAAAAAATTGAGGAGTGTTATTGATTGTTGGTCTGATTACGGTTGATCTTTCTTGGCCTTTTTATAGCGTTTGCACAAAGTTTAACTGTCAGGAGCAGTTATCATTCAAATTCTAAACCTTACCTATTCACAAGATTCCAGGCCTCGGCTCCATTTACCCTACAATCGCATGTTCTTATATTAGAGTAGTTATGATTTGATTCCATCCTTGTTTTTGTGTTTCCATTGATTTCGTAATCAGTATATTCCTTTTCCTTTTCCTCACATGTCAATTTCTAGCCTTCACCGATTTTCTCCCATTGACAGCAATAACTTTTCTTGGTCACCGATATGTTCCATTGGCAACGCACATGAATTCCCATTAATCCATCACGAGTCAAATTATTTTTGAATGTCCACGACGACTTCAATGTATATAAGAAATACTTATTACGTTATATTCATGTCATGTGACCGTGTAGACATGGTACCATCACATAATCCCACTTTCGAAATATATGGTGGTTGGTGAAGTGGAGAACTGGATTTGCAAATGACGCCGATTAACATGATGATCCTTCCATTTACTCTCCACCTAAAAAAAATATCTCATGATAGAAATGGAGAAGGCTCTCACCTACTGACCTTAATTTTCTCAAACTCCTCACAAACTAAAGCCAGTTTCTTACTTGCACATAAATGTCGACAATTTTTGTTTTTTTTTTAGTAATTGAGGATTCGCCGGGCCCACCATTCGCATGAACGGTGCACATCGAGGGAAGCTAAACACAGGACTCCACCACCATGGCCCCCCACTTAAGACGTGTTAGCAGTTGCGGAGTTTCGATTTTGGGATCTTTGCGGTGAAGTGTCCAAAGCTCAATCAACTCAGTTACCCACCGATAGGTAATGTCGACAAATTCGTACAACATAGATACAAAAAAGGAAAAAAAGAAAAAAAATGGAAGTTATGCTTTCTTATCTGGTCGTAATCTAGTCCGGTGGCTTTGCCAAACCATGGCTAATTTGATACGTGGCCGATAAGCATGAGGGGGAAAAAAGGACAACTTTGGCAATGACGTCCAATAAAATCAAGTGGGACGTTATGCCCATCTACAATGAATCCCTCGCCGACGTCGATCGATAGATAGGGTGTCCGCATTTGCTTTCGCATCGTTTTCGCGGATATTGATGATGATCGGACTCATCATCCGATCGGGGAACGGTAATCAAATCGCATGCTTAAGGACATCGGAATTCGAAATTTAATCCCGAAACTGAGCATTGGAAATTCTCGACCGGAAGAGGACAAAGTAAAAGGGGGCTCCGAAAAGATCCGAATCCAAGAGTTTCTCCACACCAATGTTATCGATGTTATGCGAAAATCCCGTGCACCGCCCGTTAAGCGTATTCAAAGCGCGGACATCGGGCAGGCGCGGATAAGTTTCTGGCTAAAGCAGGAACCTTAAACCGCCCATCATCATTGCCTCCCCTGAATTATTCGTCTTTCTCCGCCATGTTATTATAATGTCTCCCATGCTAAAATATCCGGGAGGAGAAGCCAATCATTAATTTTAATTATATTCAAAAAAGATACGGAAAAATGGCCCCCCGCGGCGGAGGTGGGGGTCCACAACTGGGCCGACACGCGCGACCGCCCGCGCGCCACGTGTGCGGCGGGTCGGGCGGCGATCACGGGACGAGACGGTGCACCCGCCCGCGGCGTACAACTCCGCCCGCCCCCCCGGGGGGCCCGCTTCTGCGTCCCGCGCGTGGGCGTATATCTATATATCAGCCTTCGCTCTCTCGTCTTCTCCATCGTGCTCTCTCTCTCTCTCTCTCTCTCTCTCTCTCTACCCTCTTTCTCTCTCTAAAAGCTCGCAGGCTTCTTCGACATTCAAAGTGAATCTCTTCCCTCTCCGTCTCCGTCTCTGTCTCCTGTCTCTGGGGAAGGGCGTGGAGGTCGCGCGCCGAGGAGGACGCTCTTCGTGTATTTCTTTTCTCGGTACGGGAGTCGTTGTCCTCCTTTTTGTTTTCCCTGTTTGAGAAGACGACGTTGGGAGTCGCGAGTTATTCTGGGTTTCGATTCGTTTCGTTCTTCTTCCTCTCTGATGCCTGTAGTCGTGTGCGCGCGTGTGGGGGGGGAGGACCCGGGAAGGAGGTGGCAATGAGCTGAATCTCTAGATGGTTCTAGAACTCGAGGGGTTCGTGGGTTGATTTCAAGGTTAGGATTTCGGGAATTAGGGTGGGGGCGTTGCGGAATCTCCGCGTGCGGTTCGATTTTCGCTTTATTTCGGCTTCTTTTCCGTCGAGAATGCGGAGGAAGATGGTCCGGTTGTCCGGTTCTGTCTTCCTCTGCGACCGGCCCTGAAACGATGAAAAACCAGATCTTGGGGGCTGTTTTGCTGGTCCTGTCCTTCTTTTTCTTTTTCATTTCTTTCGTTTTTGGCCAAAAGCATCGATTTTTGATGAGTAATCTCAATTCCAATTGCCTAGCATCAACAGGAAAACTCGCTGAGACTTGATGAAATTATACATGCCCCTTTCAATTTACCGTCTTTTTGCGATTCGGTGACCGGGTATGTTCGTGCCTCAGATCTCTAGAGAATATTGCCCACCGATGTGCCCTGATATGAGACCTGCGTTTGTTCTGTGTGCGAGAGAGAATCTGTTCCCGTGCCTTTGCATCAAAATTGATGCTTGTAGGATGGATTCTATCCATCGTGACGAGTGATTGTGAGACGATACTGCAAATCTCCGTAACAATATGTTCTCGCGTCATAAATTTAAAGGAAATAAGACTGATGCAGAAAAGAATAAAGATCCCTTGCTTTGTCGTCATGTACCTTCGATTGTTATTTAGATTTCTGGTTGTCTGACCTTTTATCCTCTTGATATGATAACAGGAAGGCAAGGAATCTTGGTCATAGCCCAAGCAAGATGGCCCTAGAGCACTCTTTTGCAGATTCCGTGGCATCGCAAAACCTCAGTGGATTGCACAAGCCATCTTTTGAGAACTGGAAGTCCGTCGCAGCGGCCGCTGCAGACTCGGATGACAACCATTCCGGTGGTTTCGAGTGCAATATCTGCCTTGAGATGGTGCAGGATCCGGTGGTGACCCTGTGCGGTCATCTCTACTGTTGGCCTTGCATCTACAAGTGGCTTCAGGTTCAGAGTACTGATATGGAGAACGAAGAACCGCAGCCGCAGCAGTGTCCGGTCTGTAAAGCAGAGGTTTCGCAGGCCACTCTGGTCCCGCTCTATGGCCGTGGTGGATCCACCAAGTCGGCAAAAAGCAAGGCCCGGCAGCTCGGCATAGTCATACCGAAGAGACCGTTTGGTCCTGCCTGTGGCGTAGATAGCCCGAGATCTCTCGGCGCTTTTTCCAGTCCCCGTTCGGTTCAGCGAGTTCACAATCAAGTTTACGCACCACAATCGCCGTCGTCGTACCAGTCCCACCTGGGAGGCTACCCAGCCTCGCCCATGGTTAATCTAGGGGGCGCATCGACGAACACGGTGGACCCGATGATCGGGATGCTTGGTGAGATGGTATTCGCGAGGGTGTTTGGGAACTCGATGACGAACATGTACACGTACCCGAACTCGTATCATCTCACCGGGAGCAGCAGCCCCAGGGTGAGGAGGCATGTGATGCAGGCCGACAAGTCCTTGAGCAGAATATGTTTCTTCCTCTTTTGTTGTATAGTTTTGTGCCTACTTCTGTTTTGAGTGTGGAGAACATTTTGGGGACGCACTCTCCTTTGTTATACATGTAAAAAGTACGAGGATTTCAAAGGAGAAGTCTGGCGCAGCGGTGTGGATTAGAGAATTTAGAGCTGTATTTCTCCTGCTGCAATATAATTTACACGGAATTTTAAACGTTCGGGGTGAATATTCATCGTGTTTGATTGCTTTGCAAATCTTCGGAGCCTAGATTCCATGTGCGTGTTTATGCTGTTTTTCTCTCTTGAACCGCCCCACCCAACCTTCCCCACGCACAAAAAGAAAACGAAAAGAATCTCTCTGGTGGTGGTGGACCGAAAGAAAAGCGCTCTTGGAGCGTTCGACACTCAAAACAGTGTTTTACCAATTCTGGACACAGATCAACTTTTCTCTAATCAAATCGGGGCAATCATAAAAAGATGGATTCGCGTTACGTGGAATATGATCTTGGCTATCATTAGTGTTGAATCTGTCGATCTCCTCCTCTCTTTTGCCAAGTCCAACTGAGAAGATGATGATGGTGAGCGTTTTGTGGAAGAATTTCAGGAAAGTGGTCCAGATGTGAGGCCCTGTCTTGCTCCTCGAATCGTCGCATTTTCAGAGTTCAAACAGTAGTGCGAAGATTCCCAAAGATTGCGGTACAGCAAAGGGCGGTAATGGTGGGGTAACAAGTGCTCATCTTACCTTTGCGATGATGGAACCTGTACTATTCAAAGCCAATCGCCGTCACAAGGCAAAAGAAAATGTCATTTTCAATGTTTTTTTTCATCTTTTTATCATCAACCCATTACCCACCCTTCTAGATAGGCAGTCCCCTTCAAAAGGGAAGAGGGTTTTCTTCAACGTTGTCAATGCACATGGTTGGCCGCGGGTGGTGGAGGGGCCACCTGTGGCGGTGGCCTAGGAGCAACCCCTCCCCACTATGGAATCTTCATCCACAGAGAGAGAGAGAGAGAGAGAGAGAGAGAGATAGAGAGAGAGAGATGGGTCATTTGATTTGGTTTTTGTTCATCTAATTCAACCGTTGTTGACTCCTAAGACTCTCAAAACAAGACATGCGAAGAGGCCAAAGAAATGGCATGGCGCTGCTCTTTGGCAGTGCAGAGGAAGCTTCTCTTGTCCCAGCAATTTCTTTATTAGAAGAAAGTTGGGACTTTGCCTCCTGTGATGGCTTTTGCCTTGCTTTATGGCTTTGCTTCTACTTTTTGAACGAACCCTCATGCGTCCTTTTTTCTATGTCTGATATTCCCGAAGACTTATCACAACATAAATCCGTGAAAACGGTAAAAAAGAGAGGGTGAACAAACAAGTAGGACATCGTTATTGACTGATTAAATGTGACGCATTCCCTTTTCTAGATGTGATTTGGGCCAGCTAATAAGCGCCGCTTTATTTTAATATTGTTTCGAGACTTGATGTCAATTTTGGACCATGGCGTATCGACAGTCGCACAAACATGATTTTGTCAGGGTCTCCCACTTTGGATTGGATGTGACGACCAAGGAAACCAGATGCATACCCTAGTCCTGCATGACCAGTGGCCGTGGCCGAGGCCAACCTTTAGAGTCGAGGAATTCGTTCATTTTCGTTTCATCTTCAGTCGATTGTCGTCCTCATTTCACATATATCACTGAGTTTCCGTATTCTCCATCCATCCTAATTGTTATGAACATGGGTCGCACCCAACCGGAGGAGCATGCCGTCAATCATACCTTTTTTTTTGTTTCTTATGTGGAGATGTTAGGACATCACACCATGGAGTTTTATTATACCAAAGCTCCCAAAAACACCTACCAATGAACCGTACGAAAGCTTCAACGAGTTCACGAGACCTTCCCGAACGTTTATCGAGGAGATAATCTCAGCATCAAAAGGAGTTTTGCAGCTCAACAAACCCGGGACCCGATGAATCTTTAAGACAACTAAATGTGGAAAACCACCAAAGAGAGGCCGTGCTTTTTCGAGCGGGGACCAGCGCGAGCCCGTGTCTTTCTTGATACGGGATTTGATACAATAAAATCAGACCGAGCCTGCACGATACCTTCTCGGAGGGGAAGACAGCTTATAAGCTGGTCTACCAAATTGGGCCTGTCACATGGGTTCGCCCATTCCTCGGGCAACATGGCGTTTGTGCCGGTCGTTGCCTACCATCCAGATCCAACACATCCTCTCGATTCTAGACAATGGACCACGATACAGATCACGCCCGTGTCTGACCGTGATATGTCCTTGTCCATGATAAGCATCGATCCATTCGACCAGACAAAAGTTGCCGCTTATCGCAATAAAAGTTAGGAGCAGCAAAGCTGGTAACCGTTGAATTATCGAACTTTCACACAAGTTTGCTCGACTGAATGATATAGTTCTATAGATTGTTGGTATTATCTAGAGAATCGAAACAAATGGGAACATGCAATGAAGTATGGCTACTTGTCTCTTGTCTGAATCGGTAATAACTACGCTACACAATTTTGAACCTACTGGGTTTCAATGAACCTGCCGGGTTCGCAGAAGATAAATGAATCAAGGCGAAAGGTGTAATGGCTTTTCTTGTTGAGCTACATTGAAGCAATGGGCAGATCATCAGATCAGGCTTCAATTAATGCTTGGACTTGGCCCGGATGGAGGCACGGTCGAGCCCTTTGGAAGCATTGCAGTAATTGCTCTCAAGCCCCCCTTCAGAATCTCCGGCGAGCTTCGGCTGCCCGAGGTCGGGACTGGGACTTGAGAAAGAGGGCGTGCTTCGGTTAAGCATTCGAAAGACAGTAGCATCATTAGAACCATTAGGAAGCACACGACCTTCTTGACTTTGTGCGAGGAATCCATATTCTCTACCTTCTGTGTAAGATTCGCTCTGTCTATATGCAATTTATAGAGGGGACCACGAAGAAGTTAACTGAGTGGCCGGCTCTGGAAGTGAGATTCCGGCATTAACATAATTGCGAGTCAACCGCATGTACATTTGAATCTGTTGCCGGCAAATCCGCCGGATGGAGTGGGTGGCACAAGATACTGAAGAATGTGAAGAAATTATCCACTTGATGAGCAGTAGAGACGGCTGGAGTCTATTCACATCGGTCGAAGCAGAGGGGTGGCTTATCGAAAATGAATAATAGTTTCGTTATTTAAAGATGAATCTACTCTAAGCAAGCAACAAGTGGAGATCTTTAGCCGTGTTTGCATACTAGTTTAATCGCTGCGGGATGGGGGGAGCAGGCTGAGACTCCTCTTGAATAAATATATCTAATTATATGCCGCGCATCATCTCCAATTCTTCTTCCCTCCAGTACTTCCATAGGAAATGATTCTCTAAAGTAGCGGTAGCTTTTCATCTTTACTAAGGGAGGGAGAAATCTTCCAATCAAGTTGCTTTGGTGCGCTTGCTTAGATTTTTTGGGAAAGTCTTTAGGAAAATGTAAAAGACTTTAAAAGGGTCTGTTGGTTTCGCGGAAAATGACTTTTGAAAAACGTTTTCTAGATTTTCCGGCGTTCGTTTCATGGAAAATGAACTAGTCAAGCAAAAATGTTTTCCATCATTAGAAAAAAAAAACTTTTAAAAGTGAGAAAAATATTTTTCATAACTTCTTCTTCTATCTTGCTTCTTTTTATCAATACATTTTTGTTTTGTTTTTATACTTTCTTTTTTCTTTTTTTCTTCTCGCTGTTGCGCTTTCTTTCTCTCTCTATCTCTACCTTCATCCTCTCCGCCACAGTTTCCCCCATTCCATCTGCCGTCCCGCCCGGAGCGGCGGTGCACTCCTTCGCGACCAAGGGGGACTGGGAATGGGGGCTGACCGGCAGATGCCGTACCGATTTTGGACCCACCGGAGCGATTTCTAGGGTTTCCGAAGGCCACCCCGTGAGAAATGCCTATTCACAAGTTGAAGTCGGAGAAGCGCAATGTGGCAAGGCAAATCTAGTGGGACCCGTACGAGGTCCTCAGCGTCACCAGATCCGGCGAGCTGGGCGGGGCTCAAGCCCCGCCCGAGCTCGCCAGAGGTTTGCCGAGCTCTAGCGAGCGTGAACTCACTAGATCTGGCGGTGGAGCTTGAGCTCCCAATCCAAGTAAGCCCGAGCTCTGCCGCCAAATCCGGCAAGCTCAGGCAAGATCGGTCGAGCCTTGAGCTCATCGGATCTGGTGACCGGGTCTTGGTCGGCCACCGGGTAGCTGGCCATCGTTAGGCATGCGGCAGCGGAGGAGGAAGGAGGAGGAAAGATGAAGGAAAAGAAAAAAAGAAAAATAAAGAAAAATAATAAAAATTTCGATTTTAAAAAATACAAATAATTAAAAATTCATTTTTAAAAATATAAAAAAATAAAATTCAATTAAAAATATTAAAATTCAATTTTTGATAATTTTTTTCAAACAATTAAATTAGTGAACGAATGGTGGAAAATATTTTCCATTCAAAGTTTAGGTTAGTTTCCACCCAAAGTCTCCAGGTTTCTATTTGAAACATTTGAAAAATAGTTATTTTTTTTTTTGGAAAATGACTTCTAGGAAAATGTTTTCCGAAACGTGATATTTTCCGCAAAATAAACGAACCTTAAGTGAAATGGGTTTCCAAAACGCAAATGCGTTTAAAAATTATAATATGAAAGTCCATTATGAAATATCTTTTAACAAAATGGTGTTTGGAAGACTTATATTTACAAATCACCTTTATTATTAAAAAAAAAAAAAAAAACATATTTGGCCGGCAAGGGTAGTGGCCGTCGGCGACATTGGATCGTCGGCAGTGGCCGTCATTTGAGGTCATTGAACCTCTAGCGGCCCTTGGAAACCACTGGCGAGGGCCGCCCAAGGTCGAGTGGCCCTCCCATGAGGTTGGGGGGCCTCGGCGAGGGCTGCGCCTAGGTTGCATAACCCCGATCGGCCCTCGCTGAGGCTACGCAACGACCTTAGCGAGGGCCATGCTTGGGTCGCATGACCTCGTCAATGGTCGCATGACCCCGAGCAGCTGTCGCTGGGGCCACACGACCCTTGCCTGAGGTTGCTGAGACGCAAATTGTGTGGCCCCCTGCGGAGGCCGCCGCAACCCAGATGGCGTGGAGGTTGCCACGACACCCTAGCAACGGTCGCCTGGGTTGTCATGACTGTCGCCTGGGTCGTCGTGACGGTCGCCAGCCTCCCTTTAGTCGATTGCCGGCCCCTTGCAACCTTGTGCAACCCCACCAACCAACCTCAACGGAGAAGATGAACAGTGAACGCAGAAGATGATGAACAATAATTTTTACATGTGCAGAAGACTAAAAGCCCAAGGCACCCCAAGACCAGCCTTGGGCTTTCAGCCTCGAGAAGGCTAGCTTTTAGCTAATGGGACTTGTAAAATTTTTCCCAAACATCTCATATTTAGCCCAAAGGACTTTAGGTGTTCAAATCCCATTCACAAAGCAGTTTCCAAAAGCAGCCTTTCTCTTTTGGCCACAGAAAACATTCTCTAAGTTGAGTTTATGTTTCACCAATCTCAATCTTCTGCCCTCCAGCTACTGAAACACCGCAAAGGCAACTCCCATCTGCTTCATTCATCCAAATCAGTATTACAATCCAGTCAAAGACTCTCACTGATAGGGAATTAATGTTGCTAAATGCTTGTTCCGAGGACACCGTGATGTTCATTGTGCATCTGCAGCACTCGTGACGCGGTTCAGCTATGACAATCATCATTTCAGGGAAAAACTGAACTTGACATTTCGGTGGAGCAGCTCCATAATAAATTTCCTTGTCATACGGCAAGCAGATTCTACACTTAAAGTTCATCTGAGAGGGCAATCTCTAATAGCACAAAGAACATGTAGAGCAGGGGCTAAAAGAGCAGAAGTACAGAACAAGAGATTCAGTTTCCAAATTGAAATGCAATCACCAGTTGTCATTTACATCGCAACAAGTATATACACTTATTGACAGGAAGTTAGCGGCTCTAATTTATCAAATTTACCTCACATCTACCTGAAGGCTGCTATTTTTTTATCCTAAAGTGAAAGACAAACCTAGCTTGCTCTGAAGCAGACAGTAATAGGGGAAGCTGTAATTCAATTTCAAAGATCCCGGGAACGTTCTGGACTGCCACAATCAATGGCTTCATAGAAATTCAGCAACTTCAGGGTGACCACCTTTTCCTGGGACAAGCGATATATGCAATATCAGTAATTAGCTTCCATATGATAAAAAGAAAATGAACTTCTATAAGGCAGGTGTCTGATATACCTCAAACTGCCCTTCTGAATCCTGTGGAAAATGAAACCCAACTGAGCAATTCTGCAACCGTTCAGGGCTTTTCATCCATGCTCTCCGTGCATCGCTCCCTTTAATTTTAAACCTGAACATCTGCAAATTAAAGCTACACGAATCATTTCAACAGGTTAATCCTACCAACTCGGTCAGGAAACTTCACAAGTGAACCACGTTGTTGGTTGGGGAAGGGTAGGAGGGGGTGTGGAGTGGAGCGCTTGAGAGGAAGTATAGACAAAAGCAAAAGACAGTAGAATTTGTAACCTCGGACAAAGGGACAGATGGATTTTCCAGATTGTCTCCTTCAACCATGACACCAGTGCCTTGGCACTCTGGACAGAACACAGAATGGATTTGCACAGGTGCAGCTTTCCTGTCACCATCTTCTCTTGATTTAGTGCACTTAGGTCCATTCTTTTTTCTCGATTTCCTCCTCACTTTTGGATTTTCCAAGTGACTTGTAGCCATTTCAAATTCGCAAAGAAGTACCCAGTGTATAAGGCAAGAAATATGAAAAACATGATATGCCTGCACAAACAAAAATAACCATTCCTCCTTAATAACTTAAACAAACGAGTTGACTAAGCACATCAAATATATATTGGAAAAAAGACAGAAAAAAAGAACTAACCCCATTCAAGTTTCGACTACTGCAAGCCAGCTTTCCAGTCTTCATGTTGATGAGTGTTGCCACGTCTTTCCCTGGTAGCATCTTTTGTTGACAGATATCACACATTCTTTCTGCAGCTATACGTTGATGCCGTCTCACTTCTTTTCTAACAGCTTTGCTTGATGTAATTCTAGCACGCAGAAGCTGATCATCATATCTATCCAACAGCAATCTTGGAGAAGAAGCATTTGAAGTTGATGAACCTTCTCCAGATGAATCATACTGATTATTTAGGGAGTCACTTATATCCTCCGGGTCAGAAAAAGATTGCTTCCTCTTCCTATCATTGTTCCCACCATCCTCCAATGCTAACAAAGGACTAGAAGAAAGCAAGGTCTTTACCTCACCAAACAACCCTTTCCTACCTAAATCATAATTGTAACCTAAAGTCACAATGGCGAAGTCATGCTTTGAAATCTGTATAGGATCATTGTCAACAGGAATCTCTTTGCGCAGCCATTCACACCATATTCTACTTATACCATTGAGCACCTCATCTTTCTCAAGAAATCTCGCAGCAATCTGTCCCACACCCAAAAGTTTAGCATGCAAATCGCAGATCTCATCTTTAACCAACACATCTGGAATCAACAGGTAGTTATCTCCTCCATCACCATCCAAACTCTCTAAACAAGAACTAACTTTACCACCCAAGAGAGCATTGTGAAGCCCATCATGTCCATTAGTTGCGAGCTTGGAGTTTTCATTGTATTGAACAATGGCAAGATTTTCATTCTCGTTCAGCTCCAGTAAACTGTTTTGACCACCATTCGCAATGTCTAATTGCTTATCCTCCTCAGCTGATCGAGCAAAGAACAGTACGCCATCATTGAAAGGCCATGGGTTGGGTCCTAAGAGCGTATCCTTTGCGGTAGCTAATCTCTCGTTATGGAGATTCCCCTTGAGATGATCAAACAACACCGAATCACCGTAACATGGCGACAGGCACAAAGTACAGAAGAAAATGAACTTCCTATTATCCTCACGAAGCTCAACATAGGTGTGCCCCTGTAATCTAACGTTGCGAAGAACCGTCCTAGCGGCTTGTTCTCTTAAACTGTGAGCATCGCTTCGTGGAAACGTCAAAGCCCTCCTTCCTTCCATCCACGATCGCACAGTCAAAACGTAAGAACGAAAGCCAAACTTGCCCGGAAGTAACCGCCTTCTCTAGACAATCCACAGTCACTCCCAACAGCTCCCCGACATCCGAAGAGAAGAGTCTACAAGAGCCATTCTAAAATCCCTCCAGAACCCGAAATCCACAATTCCTACTCGTTAGAAAAGCCTGAACTTTGGTCCAAATGTCCCTGTCTATGTTCGGAAAGATCTGGAGTAGCTCGAGAAACCCTAGGAGTTGCGAATTTTCACCTGTAAGTGACGTGCACATACCAACCTCCACAGCAAGACCGCCAACAAACACACTAGCCCCCAAATTAAGCAACTCACCAGCCCAAATCCGACGAAACCCTAATCCCTCGAAACACCGGGTCCCCACAGCAAAGCCAGAGGCAGCGCGAACACGGAAAAACAGCAAACGAAGATCGCTAACTACAGAGACGCTTAGCAACACCTGAACGGACATATTCGTAAGCTTCCTGGTATCCAGCAACTCTTGGACGTCCGAGGGCGCGGGAATTGAGCGAGCACGTCGGAGACCATCAGGCACGAATCCCGAGCTCGGGAGTCCTCCATGGCCGACTCCATCTCTGGCGCGACGGAAGCGAAGAGGACGGCGAAGGACAAAGAGGGAGAAGAATCGAAGAGAGAGAAAGGGAAAGGGAGGGAAAGCGCGAGAAAATCAGAGGGAAAATGGGGAGAAAATTTGCAGGGATTTTGGGAGAGGGAAAGGGGATTGAAACGAACCTTAACCGAATTTTGAGAAGAGAGAACTGCAAAAAGTGGGGGCTGAATAGTTTTATTTACGCGTGTTAAGAAGGAGTTCTTCTAGCGAGCTGTCGAGCTGTCGTCGCATCAGACGGAGCGCGGCCTTCGGTGCCGTCTGATCGAGCGGTTGAGACCGGGGTAATCACGGTGGACGGTGATCGATCGCGGATCGGGCTAGGCGCGGTAGCACAGGATGTAGGATTAGATTCGAATTTTCGAGCGGATTCGATGCTTTGATTAAGACCCTGGTGGGGGCCGTGGATAAGTTCTGGAGGGGATGGGGGGGACTTATCGGGTGCGGTCATACGGTAGGCAGCCGCGCTCGCTCGAAATCAACGGACCGTCGGTTGCGCTTACGTCAACCGGGCCACGTGCAGGAAATTCCCAATCCCAGCCGTCGGATTTAACGGAACCGGAAATAAATTATTCAGAAAACGTCTTCCAAAAACAGATCTTGTCGCTCCAAATAATTAATTAATAAAATATATTTTAATTATACTATAATTTATATTTGAATGAAAATATTTTTGATCCTGATACAACTTCACAATTTAAGAAAATATTTTTAAAATTATTAATTTTTTATGAAACAAATGGAATCGGAATATAATAAATTTTAACAATTCAAGTTTTATATTATGTGTAATATGCTCACCGAATTCTTATTCAAGCCTTCAAACGATTCTGTAATTTACGTCGTGAAAAGGTTTTTTTTCACTTTTAATTTTTTTCATTACTCCTATACTGAATATCGTAACATACCAAAATCGAAATGACTTTTCACCCTATACAAAGTGCCTTAGCACGTCAAAATCGAAGTGAAAGGGCCTTCCGCCAACGGGCGAGATTTATTATTATTTTTCGGTCGAGCTGTCATTTTCACTTTCGATTTACTCCCTAAGTCTCCGTCTTCTCGAGTATTCTAAGAAAATATATTTCGCTTCTCAATTTCTTTGGTGTTTCTCCCCCACATCCTTTTCTTCGATTTTTCGTTTATTTGGATTAAACGAAAATATTATGACTAAAGCAAGTAAGATTATGACTTTAAAAGACTTAGTGCCTTCGTTTTGTCAATATCTTCAGTTCATTCGCAAGGCTTATCGACAAACAACGGCTGGTACTCATTTGACACTCAAGATATTTATTAATTCACGACTACCGCATATCATTCTACCCAAACGACAATATGTTTTTTCTAAGTTCTCGACGAAATACAGAACGCTGCCCTAATGTTTTATCATTTGCGAAATCGAAATTTCGAGATGAAGATGTGCTGAAGAAAACTCCTATTTTTCCCCATTCATGCGCCGAGGAATTTGGAAAATAGAGATGGTTTTGAGGAAGAAGAGGGCCCTGATGCAGCGACAATAGACGATCCAAAAAACTCAAAAACCTTTGAATTTCTTCTATCAACAAGCAGCAATCGATCAGAGGGACTCACCGAAATGGTTTGGCAATCTCTTCTTCGCCATTCTTCATTCGCAAGAACATGCAAAATCCCACTTATATCGATTAGAGAGAAGAAAGGGCGGATTACACCAGAGCAACGGAGCCAGCAAAATCGATTTGCATCAAAATTCAACGACAATACATTAGAGAATCCATCGGGAAAACCACTTTCGGCATAAGCACAAGCAGTCTAGAGCAGATCTAATCTGACGACCAAAAGAGGGCTCCTACCATTACTGCCAAACCAAGCCCCCCAAAAACAAGAACACAAAGAGAGAGAGAGAGAGAGAGAGAGAGAGAGAGAGAGGCCTATAAAACAGAGGGAACAGAACAGTAAACATAAAGGCTAGATCTTTACATTGAAAAAGCCAAACCCACGACACCAACCAAAAGAAAAGACGATGAAGAAGAAGAAGGAGGAGGAGGAGGAGGACATGTATAGATCAGCGGCGGATGTTCTTGACCTTGGACCAGCCTTTCTTGCAGGAATCCCCCACGATCTTGAAGCCCTTCTTGAACAGGCCCGTGAGCTCCTTCGCCCTGTCCTTCACCTGCTGCTCGAAGCCCCCCATCGCCGGCGTCGTCCCCTTCCGCAAGAGCACTCACCGAGAAGATTCCCGATTCAGAGACGGAGATACAACCCAAGAAGAAGCAGCACTACCGCAAAGTCTGATTCCGTCACGAATCTTTAGGGTTGGCCGGTTTTATAGACGAGGGCCCCCCTTCTTTAACCCGACGAATCGGGCAGCCGAGCTGATGCGAGCTCTACGTGCGCCACGCCACGCTGGATCCTACCAAACCCCTCCCGGTTTCCTTCCTTAGTTTGGCGCTGGAGACTCGAGGCCCCCTAGTGCTGTCCAGCTCAGACGGACACGTGGGCGGCGACTACTGGGACACGTTGATCGCGGGGGGCGAGGAAGGATCTTCCTTCCGGAGGAGGGGGGCATTCACGGGCATTTCGCATATTTCGCGGGCCTCACGTGGACCGCTGGGTGTCGCTTTCCTCGGTGGGAACCCACGAAGTTGTTGTGGTTCCTCGCTGTAGGAAAAGGGTCTCATTTGTCGAGCGTTTTTCCCTCCATAGGAAGACATGCCTACGTGGTTTATGTTCTAATTATTTAGTACGAGATGATGTTTACTGGTCGCCCGACATTCAATTAATGCATTGTTTCGATCTTCGAACCGTTGGTTGATTGATTACAACACGGGAATAACGAGGCGTTCAAAAATTTAAAATTCTCTTACACATTAGATATAAAGAAATTTGTTGGGCAAAATTCTTTTATATTTGCGTGCTATTTATGAAAAAACTCTCTTCTTAAAAAAGCCTTGCGAAATCAATTGCGTGCTTGCAATCTATTTAATTTGAATTAATGCGTGCTAACCATTAGATGGGAAATTTGCGAGAGTAATTCTCCGTGCATATGCATATATGATAACAATGTGTAGCAAGATAAAAGAACCAAATTTCTCAAAAGTAGTTGTCACATGTTTTTAGGTAATCTTTACATCTTCATCAGCACATTAGAAAATTGATGGATTACTCGTTTTGAGTGATTTAGACTAGTATATACTAATAAATCCGACGGGTACTTGTGAGAGTAATCTTTGATGCATATGATCAAAGATGCAATTCACAGCAAATTTGTAAGATACGTTTGATCATGTTTCTTTAAACCTAAGATACATAAAAGACCACACCAAAAGACACTCATGAAACGTAGAGTTCCTCTAAAGATGTTTTCCAAGATTGGAGATGATTTTTAAGAAGGTTAGGATCCATGATTACTGAGATTCATTAAATATACAAAAATAAATTTTCAGATCCTCCTTATGATAAAAGATCCATCAGAAAAAAGTCACGGAAACTTCAAGCTGGAGGCCAAGATTTGAATTTGAAGCTTCAACGTTGATCATTTCCTTCATCTCTTTCGCTTAGTGGAAATGCAATACGTTCAGCCGAAAAGAAAAAGGGCACAAACCAGGAGCAACTGTCATGTGACGCTAATCATGATTAGCGGAGATGATCATCGATTCGACAGCTGGAATTGCTCCTATACCAGCCATACATGAACCTGTAAAGTCAACACTCCGAGTAGACGAAATCGACATCTGATTTTCAAATGCTTTTAGTTAACTGTCACTGGCCTCAATCAGCCAAAGCACATGATCTTCCATAGGTGTATCGTGTATGTGCAAGCGGCGCCTAACATGGAACTTGACATTTTTTGGGACAACATCATTGATGTAATGCCCTAAAGTTACCATATAATAGTTACATATTAGGGATTTTAAGTTGTGTTTTCAATCTTATTATTTCATTAATGGTAAATACGTATTCATTCATTTGTTTAATTATTTATATATATGAATGATTTCATAAAATCAGTTGTGATTGGACCTATTTTTGAGACATTAAGAATATGCGTGACGGATTTACAATTAGACTGAATCTTTCTTGATTGATGGATTATTGAGTAGATATTAATGATTTTGTTGAGACTGGTATGTTCTTAGTTTTACCATTAAGTATTGGATGCTTAAGATAATAAGGAGTCACGAATCATTGGATATTATAATGCCCGAGTAAGATCATAGGTGCTTGTAGCAAACAAATTCACTGAACGTGACACACATAAAACAATTAGTGACATGGAAGCTTTTAGCATAATCAATGTCTAATCGTTCATGCATTGGTCTTATGTAAATAATCCTTAGACTTAAGGCACGATATTGACTTGTATGTTGGATGGCTCTAGTTCATGACTATACATATTGACGGATCATTGATTTGTTTCTATACCTGATAATCATAGTTCGTTCATATATAAAGTTACACGTGTGCATAATATGAAATATGTCTCCTTGTTACATGCAAGGTACAGTAATAATGTCCTATATGACTTAATTATGACACTGTATTGAAATCATCGGCCTGAATTGTAATCGAAAATGAATTGTTTATGTCTCGTATAAAATGTGGGTCAATTATGTTTTTGCATATGATTGAATTGGTGACTTGATAAATATTCCATAGTCTTTGTTCAATTGAGACATAGTAAGACAAGAGGATTGAATTACATTGTAGCGAAAGTTGACATATTGCTAGATGGGGATATTACATTGTATGTTTATTATGTTCTTAAAACATTCATATAGTTTGCATAGTCATGACATATTGCTAAATGTCAAACATAGCTTGTAGGACCTAGAGATTGATTAGGACAATCAATTCCTTTGGGAGTGCTAATATTTTAGTGCAAGTCTTACTAGAGATGTTACACATTATAACCAATTCACTCAATCTCTTACGGATATAGTCCACTCACGAGAGTTGTTCTCTTGCTCATTTAACTTTTGGAGGAAGTAATCATTTAACTTCTTTAAGAGATCCGCTTCTGAAGGAAGCAATCATTTAACTTCTTTGATAGGTTTATTTAACTTCTTAAAGAGGTTAGAGACCTAAGTCTAGAGGAAGTTAAAAATTGACTTCATCATGATGTTATATATAGAGTAGAGAGAGGGTGAATGGGTTAGAGAGAGAAGATCACATGCTTAGCAACGGTTGCTAGTCACGTGCATAGTATTGTCTCCACGAGATTGTTACACAATTTTAGTGGCGATGCGAGTTCTTTGTTCGTTCGAGGCGTGTTGGTGATGTGTCTAAATTAGAGGTCAATGTTTGTGGGCTCGAACCGAAGAATATTTGGATTGAGTCGTTTAAAACTCGCTTCGAGAGGTAATCCGTACTACCCCTTTGATATTCTAATTTTTTATTAAAACGTACAAACAACACTTTTAGACATATATGTATAGTAGAATTTTATCTTTACTTCTGCTGTTGCCTTTATGTTTACTTCACCTATACATGTTTCGTAAAACTCCAACAAACATCCCATCGAAAGTATCCCTTATGTGGCCTACCATTCTTACTGGCTCCTTTTAAAGCATCATTCTTTTGAAGGGCTCACAGAAAAGAAACCTCAGATAACTTGATTAGTAAGATAAGCAAGGTTATGCACATAAGTTTCTAATCGAATTACCTGTTTGATTCCACTAACTTTAAAGCAAGAAAGGTGTTTTCTTATCAAAAGTAAGAATTCTATTCGAATTTTCAGAAAGTTATGAAAAAAGTTATATGTGAATCATGTGTCGACATTTGCATTTTGTGAAAGTTTCAAGTTTCCAGGAATTTCAAAAGTTAAAGCACACGAGCCATAGTTAAGCGGAAACAATAAGACGTAAACGTCAGTCCACATCAATTCAAGATCTTTCATGATGCGTATGTTATCACGAGTATCAGCGCGTTGTACAAGGAATGAATGAGGAAGGATGTGCTCAAGTCTCCACTCCAACAATAAGAGCAGCCGAGAACACACCCAATGACGAACAACTGCAAGGAATTTTCGCCCGAGAAGTGAACGGCACTGAAGATAGCGGAGCTCAAGAGAACGGCCTGCTGCCACTTCGATGTGGATGAGATAGATGTCAGCAGAAAGCCCCGGTAAACAATTTCTTCCAACAAAGGGGTGATGATGCAGTACACAAGGACACAAGCCGCTCTCGAAATGTCGCTACTTAGAAGGATCTCCTTGAGGATGAGATTGTTGACGGCCTACAAGCATATACATGAGAGATGAAAGTTACCATCTAAGGATAAGATCATACCTTAGAGAATTAAGACAGGAAAGTTAACTGTATCAAATGCCAGAGGCACGTTTTTATGATCCACGGACGTGGAAAGAAGAGCAATTCTAGTTGGGTGGAAGAAAATCCACTGAACTATATGCCACAACGAGCCACAAGCTTTAACTTACACCTTGCTCAAAATATCAGGTTTAAGTAAATACAGCACAGTCTATTTGCCAGACTTAATTCCCCTGTAGTGATAAAGACTTTGTCACGGTTGCCAATCATCCTGCTTGTCACGGTTGCCAATCATCCTGCTAAATAAGGCCTTAGTACTACCGTCTCCTTTAGTAACATAATTCAACTTCCAATTGGCTTAAAAAAAGAAGACCATAGCGATCTTCACAAGCCAGATTCGAAATTGGGTGACCAATGGGCAATCGATTCCTACATAATACCACTAATGGATGAAACAAGGCGGAAGTTTATTCTTCCAAAAACAAAAATGTTGAAGAAATTGAGAGAACTGGCAGCTGCAAATCATCTGTCTTTCCTTCTAATCTAAACAGGTCCTGCCTACCAAAGTAATGATCAGCTTAATCCTAGAGTGCAGTATGTCAATCAAATTAAGATTTCTGAAGTTAATAAAGTTCCCGTTTCATTCATGAAATCTGCCGACTGCATTTCAGTTCATGGATCAATCGTGAGATTGCAGGCAGACGAAACAAGAAAACAGCAACAGTCTTAATGCTGGCTTGCTTGAGTATACTAGAAATTGAGAAATCGCAGGTACCGTGTTCATGAAACCCAACCTTAGGCCCAATTACTCTATCAGCAAGGAATGATGTGAGGAAAACCAAAAAGATGAGTGAGCAGAATCCGAGTGCTGAGGCCACCCATGTTTTCGTCCCATTGGACAACCTGTTACCTTTGAAGAGGCTTATCAACTTAAATTGGGGCTTGGCAGTGGACTTAAGGAGACAAAGAGTCCCAAAGAACTCAAAGACCTGAATTCCAAATAATGACAAAGCCTGCAGTACAGACAGAGAAGGATCAAGCAAACCATCAATGCATGTTACAGTTCCAAGTCATGTAATGATACCATTAGTGAACATACTGTGTCGAAACTTTGGCCAAAAAAATTGCCAAGGAACCTTAGCTTGTGGCTAATATGCTGATGATTCACATTAAACTCATGCAAATGATATCTATGACATGACAAATATACAACATGACTGAGCTATAAATCATTGAGTCGTAACTTGTGAGGATGAAAAAGAGACGATGTTACATGCTTGGATGAATCCAAAATTGACCCACCACCGAAATAGGTAAGTCACTCAGGACACTGAAGAGGACGACTATGTCTTTCACCTCACGGCAACACCAAAGTAATTAGCCACATATCCTGTCAGGTCACGGACATCATTCAAGTTCCAACCAAACCTTCTTTCAAGCGTCACCATTGGTGGCACCGTATGAAGTGTTTTCACATGCAAGAACGGATTTACACGGAAGGCGCATAATCACAGCAACTCTTGTGGGGGAACACAATTCACCTAACTAGTGTATTCAACCGGAAGGGAAGATGACAGCTATTGAGGAAGCAAGAGAGCTTCGATAAAGCATTTCAAATTTCTTGATATGCAATACTCAAAATGAGACAAACTGCTGACAATCCGACGAATAATCATGCACGAGTTGCAGAAATCACACGTATTATGGCAACCGTGAGAAAGCTTGAAAATGAAGCTTAACCTCTGTCTGTGGATCAAGAACAGGCCGGCGAAGCACATGGGCAACCACGGACAGACCTCCAAAGCTCAGAGGAATGTGCAAGCTGAGCAAATAAAACGCAAATGTGCTCCACACACTCTCACTGTCCCACGGAACATCCGACGGTAGTGCCGGAAAACCCTGCAAAATCACAGCCGACCACCCCGTTTCAATAACAACCAGCCAAGACTAGACAGAAATCAAGCGCAATTTGCTTTCCGTTTTGCCAACAGATATTGAGCACGCATACGCACAACCAGATAAAGAACATTCCTATGTAAAAAAAAATCCAAAAAGCCCACGAGCGATCAGGGCCAATTTCATTTCGGAGGAAGAACCTTTCAGAGCCATGGAAACAGCAGAGGAGCCACCAAAAGCGATTGTACCTGAAAAGATTCTTCATGGGTGTTCTCGTTCTTGGAGCAACGACGTTTCGGAGAAGCTGAGGGCCTCAACTGGGAAGGGAGGAGAAGAGGGCATGGCGAGGGAGATGCGGTTAGAAATTTGCCCAAGTCTCTGCATAAAATAATCGGATTGGGATAAGCAAGAGGTGGATGAACTAGCATCATCCGCTAATTTCGCAAGAGAATTTAAATCGCAATCGAAAGAAAGAAGCTTTTCAACTCAGTGGCATGGAAGTTTGGTCTTTTTCCTTCTCCAGAAGAAAGATAGAAAGTGACCATTTTTTTGCAGCGGATAAGTAATACAATTAATTCTATTTTCGAAACCCGCTCAAAAGGCAGCACAGTATCCCAATAGAGTAGAGATAATATTATCTGCAGCGAGAAAACGAAACCTTGTCCGCGCACCCTTTTGATGGCTGATGCTAACTGCGCTCCCAATTGAAGTCCTGGAACTGTTCGTCCAAAAGGAGGAGCGGGCCCGAACAGATCTCGGGGGAACCGCCGTCCATGGCGGCGAAAGGGGAGATCTTGGAGCTGAAAAGGAACTCCCCCTCCAGCTCCGGCAATAATTGGGACAGGATAGTGAACGACGTGGTGAGAATAGAGAAGAGGTTGTTCCCGAAGCACGAGTCTCTGGCCAGGTCATTCGAGGAGGAGCTGAGGAAGAAGAACGCCGGGCTGCTCTACTTGGAACTGGACGGAGAAGTCGCGGGCTACGTCATGTACGCTTGGCCCTCTTCGCTGTGCGCCTCCATCACCAAGCTCGCAGGTTCTTTCCCAAAAAAACTCCTTTCGTCGTCTACCATTTTACTGGTCATCCCGCATTGCCCATCACCTGTTTGACGGAAGTCCTAAGGGAGACACATCCATCTGTTTTTCGTCATTTCTTCACGTGGGTCTCTCAATCTTATGGAAATTGTGAATTTCAATGATCAGTGAAAGAGAGCTGCCAAAGGCAAGGGCATGGAGGGTCGTTGCTGCGAGCGGCGATTCAGAAGTGCAGAGAGAGGAAAGTGCAGAGGGTCACGCTTCACGTAGATCCCCTGAGGGCTCCCGCCATGAATCTGTACAAGAAAACGGGGTTCCAGGTCGACAGCTTGGTCCGAGGTTACTACTCTTCGGACCGCGATGCCTATCGGATGTTCTTGGATTTCGATGCGGACTGATTCACCGTCCCAAAAACGATGTCTTCATCGCAGACTCTTTTTAAGTTACCAATTGATTGAGAAGGACTCCCGATGGCTATGTTGAATGCACATGCACTCTTATGGATGGGGACGAAGATCACTGATCTTTTGCAAAATGTTCGATGTTTGTTCAAATCTCTAATTTTTTTTTTCAATCGAATCTTCTTACGTTGTTCTTTTATTTTATTTTATTAATATCAATCTTTTCCTTGAAGATGTATACATGCCTATTGATATGATCGTTAATTTAGCATTAACATGACAAATAATATTCCACATCATACATATAAATGTTCCTATTCTGATAAAAAAAAAAGTATCACTATCTACACTTGATGTACATGTGCGATTGATTTGCATAACATTGTAGTACTTAAGTTAACTCCTTTATGACCATTTCTCTGATTAAGTTAAGTTGACATGTAAATTTGCATTTACTTTTTCTAAATTGTTTTGTGCAATATTATTTTAAAACTGTTTTTTAGTATAATGCCATATTTGATTTTTTTTTTTTGGTTTGTGCAATGTTAGTCCTTCCATCGTATGTATGCTTGGACACAGACGTCGTTGATGTAGTTGTCAAATGCTTGTTAATTGCCACGTCTTATGCCGCCATGCAAAGAGGACGGCACCTCCGATCTCAGCACATCAATGAGCTAAGTGACAACGATGCACATCAAACAACAGCATGCCGTGAGCCGACAACGGTAGTGACTCAGATATAGGCAAAGGGAAGCACTCTCTGCCGCGCCTTCGCCCTGGATCTTGAGGATGGGCGAGGGAAGCTTCCTCGCTACGGACGAAAGCGAGGTCTAGCGTTGAGCGGGAAAGAGCTCGCCTCGCCGCATGCCATTAAACCCCCTGTTTAATCATTCGAAATTTGACGTCTGCGTTAACAGGTACCCGACATGGATTTTGGTTAGAAGTTGACACGCTGGTGGAATCCTATCAGCAGTCCAGTCCTTTCCTGTTCGATGGAGACTAGAAACTCTTTGCCTCGAGACCGAGCAGTTTTAGTTACACTTTCCACGGAAAGCGAGGCCTTTGCCGAACCGAACGCGATTTTACCTTTACAAGTGCCACTTTTGCTCATCCAGTCTTTCCACATCACCTCCGTGCACAGGCTGGCATGAGGTGGCGATATCGCCTGCACACGGCAGTGAGGTCACGCCGATTCCGCTTGCGTGCAAAGCCCAACTCTGCCCATCTCCCTCTCTTCCTCCTAATCTATTTCCCAAGAAGAAGAAGAAGAAGAAGAAGAAGAAGAAATTGTCGTTTTTCTGTTCTTTTTATATAGAAAGTTCAAAAATCTTATTGTATCAAAGGAAAATTCAGAGACAATGCTCCACAAATCGAAAAAACTTACGGACCATCCACGCTGTCATTTAAAGCACTATCGTGTGAAAATTATACGAAAATCACACGGACGATTCTCGGGAGGATATCAAATTCCTGAAGGATAATGATAAGGAAAAAAGACGAAATTTTGGACGGATTATCTGCGCTGATTTGCTCGTTGAACGATCCCTCATCAGTAAACCAATCATGGGTACAACGATCCAAATTAGAAAACAATACACAAATGGCATAAAAATTGTCTCTTTCCGTCCGGAATCCTCAATCTTGCCGTAGCCACAACGGAAACGGAAGTACAGGAATCCAGCGAATCGCCGTTCCGTCGCTCCCGGGCAGGTCGGATTCGCGACCTCCATCGCGTATGATCGGCGCGCCGATGCCCCCGTGCGTCTGATCAGGATCCAGAAAGCTGCGCCAATTCCTCAATTGAGTTCCGTCTCTCGCCCTCTCCCGCTCTCTCTCTCTCTCTCTCTCTCTCTCTCTCTCTCTCTCTCGGCTGGAACGATGGGGGCCATGGTGAGGAGCTGCATGCAATCGGTTCTGAAGCTGGTGAACTCCGTGATTGGAATGGTCGGGATCGCCATGGTCCTGTACTCCGTCTGGATGCTCAGGGTCTGGACGAGGCACATGTCCGATTTCGACCATCCTGCTCAGCCCGCCCCTTGGTTTGTCAATTCTTGCTCTTTCGCCTCGTTTTCTAATACTTGTATCTGGGTACTTGTTAGGATGTGGTTTTCTATCTGTGCGCTTGATTGATTGCTGGGACTTTCTTGGAAATAAGCAATTTCGTCAATCTGGGTGGAGAAAAATGGCTCTCTTTTTTGTTATTTAATTGGGTAGAGCGGAGGTTTTCAGTTTGATTTCCAAGCCAGCACTGCATCCCCAGTCGAAGTTCGTGGTTGCAGCGCCATGTTGAAGAAGTTGGCTGAGTTTTTGGATCGGTGGTACGCGAGTTTCACGTCAAAGCGATTATTATATGCTCAGTTTTGATGCGGGCCATTCTGCTTTTGCAGCAAAATCTGAACTTGAGATCTTGTTGTGTGAGTTCTGCGTGGACGGTTCATGAGCACTTTCTTTTTTTCACGTTACTTTCTCTCTTTATTCTTCTTTTGGGGGGCTTTGTGGCAGTATGGTCATGAGTGGGAACCAAAAAGATGGTAACTTTGAAGGCTGGATAATTGTCGGTTTATCATCAGCTTTGCCCATGTATTCATTTGTCTGGGTATTTTAATACACTTGCTGACCTAGCTGAGAGGCTTTTCTCTTTGGCTAGCGTAGCATATCATAGCATGTGCACAATTGAGTCCACTTTAAAAGGATCTCAATTACAGAGACAGGGCATAGTTATTGTTGTTTGTTGAAGGGAGCTGAGAAGCACTGTTTGTTTTGCTTTTCTCAGCTGAAGAAACATTATGATTTGATTTTCCATGTATGCTGAAAATGGAAAGTTATGGCTTGTCTCCTTTTTACATTGTCCTTTAAAAATGGAAAGTGCTGTGAAATCGCTTTGTCGTGTGTGCATTTTAGCAATTATGTTTTGATTCTTGCTGGCGAGAAGCTTCAAATTTGCTGGCTTTCAACATAGCAACTATCTGACCAAAAAAATAAAAAAAAAAAGATGTAGCAATTAAAGTTGGCATTTAACAGATCAAGGCCGTAGTGTGAGGAAGGTGTTACAGCGTATTGCTTACTAGATTTAGTACTCATAGTGATGCCTTTATTTCTTATCTATGATATCCCCTTGCATTTGTTCTAATAAATGATTAAGAATTGTCGGACTATGTCTCTGCAGGTTCATTTATACTTTTCTTTGTCTTGGAGTTACTTTGTGTGTGATCACATGCTCTGGGCACATAGCTGCAGAAACTGCAAATGGCTGTTGCCTTTACCTGGTAACTTTTCTTTAACATCTAACTTCTGGATTTGGTGTGGACCTGTATCTTTGGAGCATAATTGGACTTTTTTCGACAGTTGAAAATTTGTGCCTGATCCTACTTCAGCAATTAAATTTGTTACTGTTTACCATAAAAATTCATCGTTGGTATTTAATTCATGCAGTATATGCTTTTCATCTTTTTACTTCTCATTCTGGAAGCTGCAGTGACTGTAGACGTCTTTCTGAATCGTGAGTGGGAAGAGGTATGTTAAGAAGCTGTTCTTGGTAAAGTACTTGGGTGATTTAGTATCTCAAAGCCTGCCTTGGATGCTGATTGATTTCATCTACATAGTAAGCTTGACATTTTGACAGGACTTTCCAGAAGATCTTACTGGGAACCTTAGTCTCTTGAAAGAGTTTGTCAGGTCAAACTTCGAGATGTGCAAATGGATAGGCTTGTCAATTGTATCTATCCAGGTAGGTGTGCTTGAGCTTGTGGTTTAGCATTGGGCAATACTTGAACTGTTGACCCTCCTTCCTTTCCTTTTTCTTTTTTCACTCTTTGTGGGACTATGGGGTTCATTGGTTTTCTCCCTCCTTTATTTATTTATTTATCTATAAAAAGGTGGGCTCGCTTGATAATGTTGGTTAAAGTTGAATCTGTGAAGCAGAAGTTGACAACCAAACAAGTCTACCTTTTACTTTGTTTAAAGGACGGCCTTTTTTTTCCTGCAGTTGTGAGGTTCTGAAATCACACTCTAGTCTTTTTCTAGTTTCTTGCAGAAAAAGAACTCAATTGTTTTAGGCATGTTTGTGGACTTCGTTGATTTCCTTGTTTAGGGCTTCCTGACATCTATGAGGTGTTGAACTAAAGGAAAAGTCAAGAAAATTGTGTTGCAATAAAGTTGATTGCTCTATATCTTCCTTATCTTGGCAGTCAAACTTAATCTTCCTTGATTAACCCAATATCGTACTTCTGAAACAAAACTTGAAAAGGTTACGCTTGTTACACGGAACTTTCGGATGTTTGCACCAGCATATTCTGATGGTATTTGATTAAAGTAACAGAGAATACTTCAGTAATTCCAGTGTGTTCCCTAGACATTTGTTTGTTGTATTATACCTCCTAAGTTCATGAAATTTGTTAAAATTTCAGGAATGCACTAGCTTAAAAATTAGGATTTTAGAGTAGATTGAAGGTTTGGGTTGAAAGCGCATCCATTCCCATAGTTGAGTCAATGTTTCTTTTATAATCTGGTTCAACTGTGCATTTATTTCCATAGTTGAGTTGAGTAAAGTGCAGTGATTCATTATGACGGTTCAATTGGTGGCTTCTTGGGTATTGTGAATATTAGACCTGTCATCTGCTTTACTTTCAAAGATGGTGCAGAATTTCTTTTTCTATGTTTACAGTTACTCTTTGGTCTTTAAACAATTCTTCAAAATTTCACATTAACATATCATTAGCTGAGTGATGATTAACATGTGTGTTGCCAAACCTGCACATGTGAGGATATACAAATGAACAATTTCTTTTTTTCTGTTTTTGCTTTGATTTATTTTGCCTCTGACTCTCATTCTTTTGTTTCAGGGACTATGTATCCTACTGGCAACGGTACTTAAAGTTCTTGGGCCACATCAAATCTATGACAGTGATGATGAATTCTCAACCGACAGAGTTCCTCTGTTGAAAAATGCTACGGTCCCACCACCTTATGCTGTTGCAGACCCTGCATATGGATCCAAAAGCGATGGATGGAGTATAAGAATCAACGAAAAGGTACTGATGTTGAGACACTCTTGACCTGTCCTTTGTCAGCTTGGTTTTATGGAAGCTTGAGGCCTGATTTTGCTGGTGACTCCACTGTTCCTAATCTCCATTTAACCAACTGTTCAAAATAGCAGGTTCACTTGCATTTTTAGTGTGCATGGTGTAATCATGCGTGATTTATCTATTGATGAAGATTCATATTAAGGATATCTGATCTGCGTAAATGGGAAACGGTTATGTCTGTTTGCTTTAATTAGATTAACATATCCTCTTCACTGTCCTTAATGATGATTCCTCAGAGATGATTGGGCTAATCATGTTTTGTTCAGCCTCATTTTAAATTACAATGTGTTGTTTCTAGTCAATGTAATTTTCTGTCTGTCAGCCTGTTCTTTGTGAGGCAGAAAAAATGCCTCCTGCTCTCTGTTAATTTTGTAGGAGGGGTCATACTGAAATTGATTAGCTTTACTGCTGGACACTTGTTCTTCTGTGTTGTATCTTCTGATTTGAATTAACATTCTTCATTGGACCGTTCACTTCTAATGTAGACGAGAAGGTGATTAAACGAATTCAACGTGGTGCCAGCTGTTGACTGATGGATGTGAAGTGTAAGATTCCTCTTGATCATGCCTGTTAAATGAATTGGAGGTTCATCGTGGGATGACTCTCGTCCAAACTTTCAGAGTTTGTGCACTCTGTAATGTACACGTCTACAATAATGCAGAAAGTTCTACAACTACGCACCAAAGAAAAAAATATGCTAGGATTCTAGAATTTTTTAGTTATAATGTAATGGTTTCTTTATTCAAATACGTAATTAAACTCTGGTTGTCGCTCTTTCAGTGCCTCTGGTAGGCGATGGCATGAGTTCACCCACTACGTCGTTCAGCAACATTGAAGTGATGCGGTTTGACATGCATCGCTTTTATTCTGGAGCAGGATCGCAGGTGCATCAACTTTTGATCAGCAAATTCGTGTAAGCATTGTTTATAAAGTGGTGTTTGATTAGAACACTGGAATTGATCCTGATCTTGGTCTAGCTAAACATAATTCACTGATCAATAAGGCAGTCCTCTCCTTCCTCGTGCCTGTTGTTGGTGGTTTTTTATACTTTTGAGTGTTTAATGCGCTAGTTGCTGATGAAATGGCATGTGACAGGCCAACGCAATACGACGTGGATTCATTCGTTCATGAGATTAAAAGGGGGCAATGACCTCAAATCATGAATGATATATTTGATAACCTCTCATGTTGCTTTAGGACCAAAAAGAAAAAGAAGAAGAAAGCACTATGGATTACCTGTCGACAGGTGCAAACTAAGGGAGCACATAACGTGACTCCTATAGGGATTCAAAGATATGCTTTAATTAGAATAATGGGAGTGCTCCCTTCGTGCCATTAGGTGAGTGGATTTGCCAGTTATAATTCTTCAACCGTAGCGACTTAAACTACCATTTTAATCATACTTTGTCAGACAAAATGAATCAAAGTTGTCCAGATACTTTAAGGCATTCCTTTGTAGAAAAGGCAGCGTGAATTGCTCATGTGCATCATAAAGTATTCAAGACACATGCTTTTGATGTCCGCATTTCAAGGTAATGTCGCGAAGCATATATCAGAATTTAGGGGAGAAGAAATTGCAATTTACAAACCGAGAATCACAGTTCAAGAATTTACGTTGCCACATGATTTGTTTCCTAGTCTAATTACAGGATCAAGTGTCCTTAAAATTTGGTGATTGGTCGTATATAATTTTCTTTTTGGGGGTTTTGGATCCCCAAGAATTCATCGATTTTCAAGATACGAGAGTGTTGTTTAAAGGGCCTGGGGCCAAGAAGATGGTCAAAAGGATGCCTTTCCCATAAAGCTCCAAGCACATCTTTTCAAGACTCGACCCCATTTGTTCCCATGCGCTGTCTTCGCGCTTATAGCGATATCTCGACTCTTTGTCCCACGCCCGCTACTCTCTCACCTTCTCAATAAAGTACCCTGTCGTCCCTATTAATTAAACAGCCTCTCTGCAAATCTGAGTGAGCATGAGAACTGGCCTCGCGACTGGAGGTTGCAGAGTCCATATCTCTGGATATTATAATTTAGCATCATCTGGGACTTGGAATTTGCAGCGGAATGCAGAAAATGAACTGCAAAAAATTGACAATGGCCACCATTTGCATTTTACCCGGAAGTGAATGAAGGGTTGTTCTTTTTTTCACCTATGGAGTGAGATCCAGAGTGACAAGTGAGGATGGGAAAATGGGTCTGTGCCTAGCGAGAGAATGGACAAACAAGGACTGGGTCATTTTCTTCGCCGATTTGTCTGTATAAGAGGATATAACGGTTGGTGCTTGCAGATGAGTCACATGCTGGCGAGAGATTCACATGTGCTCGTGCAGCTTCGGACAAAGAAAGAGAGCATCAAGTCTGCATTTTTAAAGAAACTTGCAAACTTGTTAGGATCTGCTGTTTTGTTTGTTCCTGGGGAAAACCGTGTGTCTGAGGCTCTGAGCGATGTCCATCGGGATTCCATTGCAGTCAGCATCCCTACTCCTCTCTCTCGTGATCTTCCAAGGCTGTTGGATCCTGGATCACCCCATGTAAAAACCACACGACACGAGGATCAACAAAGTGAAAAAAAAAATCCCAGCTTTCTACCTCGTTGTTGCTGTAATCATTGCGCTGCTTTCGCTTTCTCCATTGTCTAGCGTTTGCTCAAAGTTAGGAGCACTGGATAACGCGGGTGATCGCGTGGTTAGTGGTTCGAGCAACATCATTAATGGGATCTGAGAGGTTTGATGAGGAGGGGAAGCACTGAGGAGTGAGGACTAAATTCTAGTGGATTCGATAGGTCGCTTGCTTCAACTTCCACTGGCTGCCCGGTAATGCTCCCCCCAACATCTATTGTTCAGGTTTTCCATTCCTTTCGTTTTTCAAGACATTGGTCTTGAAGACGCGAGCAAGCAAATTAAAAGAGAAAAAAAGAGCATTAGCCACTTTCAATAGCACTCGCAAGATTTCTAGAAGAGCAATGCGTAAAGGACGACATATGCACTATCCGTTCCACGGCAGAACTAGGGGGCGACACGAAGGCACTTGCACAGTCTCCTTGCTTTCTTGATTGATTAATTTTTACGAGACGGTAATTCTCGATTGCAATACTACAAGTAATCCTACATCTTTGCTTGATACTCAGGCAAAGATGATATCCAACCACCTCCCGGTTGTCCGCTCGCTGAGGTACCTAAACGGATCTTCTCGGGGCCGTCACGTAAAACCCAAATAATGCAACTTTCCACATGAAGAAAGTGTAATCCCTCTATAGCTCACGTTCATTTATCTAGCAGGATTCAGCTCACATGGGTGGGAAGGGGGGCAAGCTCAAGCGAAAAAATGCCCATGTGACCCAGCAAAGATCGTGTGATCTGGTGCATCTGAGTGGGCGGTCCACTCCAGCGGATGCGGATACGCATCAGATAAGGCACATAAATTTTCAGACAAGCATCTGCTCTCTACGGGGCCACAACGCCATAGGCCGAATTGATTCATTACCCCTAAAAAGTCCTCATTCTCGTCAAAATACCACTCTACTACTGCTTTAATCTTGACAAAAACGCAACGCATTCTCGAAAGGGTTCGGTTTTTCTGCACAGATCTCGTTAACCCCAGTGTGAATGCGAGAATACCCATTAAAGGCCTTAATCAATACAAGAGTGGGGCGCCATTGAAATGGGTCGAAAACCTAAAAAGTCAGCAAAACCAGCCGCACCCTTTTCACATGTAGCTCTATATTCCTCCATGGCCAAGTGCTTCTTTATCTAACAAGAGAGAAAACATGGCCGGAGCATTTAGTCAAAAGGGGCAAAAACCGAAAATCGATTAATTAATTAGAATTGATTGACTGATCGAATCATTTGGCTCTAATTATAATTCCGACCCGCGCAGTGCCAAACGCCATCTCCTCCACGTGTCGGCCGCGACATAAAATAAACAATCACCGGTCGCCCGTGCTGACCGAAATGCCCTCGCCGTTCCCCCGGGCACGTACGGGGTCGAGGCGGAATTAACGCCTTAACCGCCGGTGGGGCCCCCTTACCCCACACCCGCGCGGTAGCCGAAGTGGCAAGCACCGTAAATAACCACTCCCCCCGTGTCCACTCTCGATCGGAAAAATAGGTTCGCAGCTTTTTCCGCCCTTTATATATTCTTCAACGGTGCGCTCGGACAGACACAAGCGACTGCACCACTACAGAGCAGCCTACAGAAGCTACGCGCTCTCGCTGTAAAAAGTGTCGGCGAGCGCCTTTTCGAGGCTTCTCTTCCTCCCTTTGCCCCCCCCGTCCTTCCTCTCTTAACCGTCCCTCGGTTTCTCCGCCGCGACCCTTGTGGCGGGAACAATGCAGCAGCGCCGCCGCGGCTCCCCCTCCTCCTCCTCCGCCGCCGCCCTTCTCCTCGGCCGGCTCTGGCTCCTGCTGGTGCTGGGGGCGGCGGCGACGACGTGTGCGTCCGCGCAGGTGAAGAAGCGAGTGCCCAACGCGCGGTGGAAGCCCGCCACGGCCACCTGGTACGGCAGCCCCGACGGCGACGGCAGCGATGGTAAGTTCGCCCGCTCCGACCCGAGGTGTAAGCTACATTGTTCGGATCTGCTGATAATCGTTGAGAATTCTCAAGGCTTGTTGCGTTGGAACTGTGTTCTGCATGCGAGTCGTCTCTGAATGTCGTCTAGAGATAACTGGGGTAAATGAAAAGGGCTGTGCATTTCGGGGGGATTCATTTATTGTTAGGCTTCACTTCGCACTTTGCATGTAAGCTGAAAATGCGCCATGAAGACTCGGCGAGTCTGCAGAGTCAAAGCTCCCCTCGAGAACATGCTAATGGGGATGTTCTTGTTGGACAGATTCTTGATTCTATGGGTTGAAAATGAGTGCAATGTAGGGAGAGAAGACGGTAAATAAGAAAACGTAGACATCTCTCTCTGTCTCTCTGTCTCTGTCTCTCTCCTTTTTTTACATGCAACAATATGTAAGACAGCGACGCCTCTGCAACTCCATTCGACAGCGACTGCTAATACGTAGAACCCTATTGAAATCTCCGTAGTTTACCGAAGTATGTTTCCCGCAGGGGCTGTAATCATGAAAGTCAAGTGAATGCATCCACTGAAACTCTTTTTGTTGGCTAAAAATTTGCAGGTGGGGCGTGCGGGTACGGGTCGATGGTGGACGTGAGGCCGCTGCGGGCCCGGGTCGGGGCGGTGAGCCCGGTGCTGTTCAAGAACGGCGAGGGCTGCGGGGCGTGCTACAAGGTCAAGTGCCTGGACCGGGGCATCTGCTCCCGGAGGGCCGTCACCATCATCGTCACCGACGAGTGCCCCGGCGGGTACTGCTCCGGCGGGAACACCCACTTCGACCTCAGCGGCGCCGCCTTCGGCCGCATGGCGATCGCCGGCGAGGCCGGCCCGCTCCGCAACCGGGGCGTCCTCCCCGTCCAGTACCGGAGGTAAGGTCAAAGCTGGTTCGCACTTTTTTGACTCTGCGGAGACAGAGTCTCGCGCTGTCTCTGCCTCTGCCTTTTACTTTTCATTCAACGGTCGCGTTGTGGGGATCGAGGGTACTGTGGTCCTCGCGAAATTGAGTAAAAAATGTTGCAGGCTTTTTTAGGACACTTGTTTAAAGAGTTCTTGCAGATAACTCGGGAAGCAATTAAAAGCGACAACGTGAATGCAATGACTTTTTTAACTTTGGCAATCGGACATTGGGTACGCATGTTTTAGTAAAAATGGGGCTTGGGGCTACCCCTAATTCCCTAGTTAGAATCTTGTTTTTGGTCAAACGTCATGTGATGAAGAAGAGACAGAAGAGACCCATCCTCTCTCTCTCTCTCTCTCTCTTTCTCGGGTTAACAAGGCGTTGGTTTAATTATGATATTTTGGGATTGCAGGACGCCGTGCAAGTATCCAGGCAAGGACATAGCCTTCCACGTGAATGAAGGCTCCACGGACTACTGGCTCTCGCTCTTGGTCGAATTCGAGGATGGAGATGGCGACGTGGGTTCCATGCACATTAGGCCCGTAAGTCTCTCCCTCTCTCTCTCTCTCTCTCTCTCTCGCTTCTGTCCTTGCCCTTATTTTGGTTCTTCAGATATTATAGGGGAAAAACTAAAGAGTGAACTGTGGTGAAAGTACTAAAGTTCAATTTTTTTCCCTCTCGATTCATTCTTTTCTGTGTCCTTATTCAATTTCGCCACCACGACTTTTGGGGTCCCATGGAATTCACAAATGGCGCCTAACTTTAGCGATGCGGGCTCCTGTGGAAAAAGTGCCGCGTCTTCCGCTTTAATTAACTTTAAAAAAGGGGGACCTTATAAACGTGCTAAGAAAAAGGATCACACCAGAGAGCACATTATGTACTTTGGAAAGTGCATGTTATTCGAATCTTTTGTTGAAATCTTGTGCACTCCTCACTGTAGTCCCTCAACTTGTGCACTCGTAATGGTGTCTATATCGTCGCTAAAACTCGTGTTTGTGAATGGGCAGGCGAGTTCGAGCGAGTGGATAGAGATGAAGCACTTGTGGGGGGCGAACTGGTGCATCATCGGGGGTCCTCTGCAAGGCCCCTTCTCGGTGAAGCTGACCTCGTTGTCGACCAACAGAACGCTCTCGGCCAGAGACGTCATCCCGGGGAACTGGTCTCCCAAAGCCACCTACACTTCTCGCCTCAATTTCTTCTAAATCCCATTCATCCGCCATAAGCATCCCCTTTACTCAGCATCACATCACAAAGGAGCTTTCGTCGGTGCTTTTTGGAAGAAAAGTAGCCAGTGGGAGGCGCATAATTGATCGGCATCCCATGCTCTTTCTTCTTCTCCTTATGTTTACTTTCGATCTTGATTTGTACTTTTTTTCCTCTCGTGGGTTTTCTTTGTAGGCAATGTGTGTGGGGGTGCAAGTGTTTGTGCTGGTGTTTGTGTTTGTGTAGTTGATGTAGCCCTCTCCAAAGGGAGAGAGAGCGTGCATAGGCTTTGCAGTAGAATGTGTGTAGATTGGGTTGGTGCGGGGTTAACGAGATTGTTGTGGGCCATTGGTCTTGTCTTGTCTTGTCTTGATGACTTTGGACCGCTCGAATTGAAATCTTGCTGGTCGATCCATGTGAGGGGAGACAAAAGGTCAGGACTTGTGGCCCTGTGGGGACCCTTGTGAGTTTGTTTCTTCCGTTGATGAAGTAGAAGCTGAAATTTAATTGTTCGAGTTACTTGCAGAATCGGAGTGATGTTTTTGGTGGCTATCTACGTAAATTGACCGGTTGACGTCACGCCAGAAATCTAGGCCTCAACATAAGGCCAAATCAGGTCGTTACAATATGATTAACCCTCTCGATCATAAAGACCACAATAATACATTGGGTAAAACAACAATACATTGGGTAAATGAAACAAATGGTCTATGAGCTTTAGAAGCACTATATGTAATGTGATCCATGAACTTTGGTCATTGAATTTTAATTTAATATATAATGTTGTTCATGAACATCTAATTTATTCAACGTGGTCCTCGGATTTTTTTATAGATATTCAATTTAGTAACTATAAGAAGATATTTAGTGTTATCCCTAAACTTGTGTTAATGGAAGAATAATATTGAACATTTTAATATAATCCAATGACTCAATTGAACATTTAAAAAAAATCGGGAGATCACATTGAACAATTTAAAATATAAAAGCCATATTTTATAGTCATGTTAATCATTATCCCTAATACATTTGATCAATGAAGCCGTTGATGGGATGCATAAAGAATTCAGCGATCGTGAGCTTTCGATTGACAGAGTTCAAGTGGAACAATATGACGCATGGCGATGACCCGCGCTAGACATGAAAGGAAGATGAAATCTAATAAGGTAAGAAGGATCTATTGGCCAAGGGATAACCGTAGCTAAGAGATTGAGAGCACTTACAAGTTGTCCTTGAAGTAATGCGCAAGTCAAGAGGCACTTAGAGACTTTGCAATCCCAAAGTAGTGCGCAACTCGAGATGTAGTTAGAGATTCTTGTTGATGAAGTTTAGGATGCATAACCATATCACCCATCGAAATTAGTGGAGGAATTGGGCCCAAGGACATCCAATATATACATACCGACAGGATATTTAATAAGATTCTTTGCCTCCCTATAAAAGGTCTTATAGCATCCAAGAACATAGCATCATCAAGCTAATTATTGAGTTTGATTATACTGGACATGTGATGATTGATCGAGAAATATGGAATAACTGTGATAAGGACACGTTTTAAGCATTCTAGTTGTTATAGAGTCTAGCAGTTCACCATTTCAACAACCCTTGTTGTAGGGCCTCATCCTTTTCCTTGCCCGAAAAAAAAAAACGAAAATATTAATTTCTTTAAGCCCAAAGAAAAGCCAAAAAAAAAAAAGTGATTAAATGTTGGAAACACTTGTAGGAGCGAGGACTTCTACAGAACATGAACTTTGTCCGCAATATTGGTATTTTTTTGTGATTAATGCTCCGGGCGACAATTTCGCCTTGTGGACAAGACCGCAGTGGCCCGGACATTGGAATGGGAATCCGATAAACCTTTTTGCAGGTACTAATTGCTTCTTGTTTTTTTTTTTTTTTGTGGGGGTGCACTGTTTGCCGACACTCGCATTAAAATCTTGCAACCCCAGCGCTGGTCCGTAGGCCAAGGGAGAGTTTGTTGCATCTGGGAAGGGCTCACCATATGATGATGAACTCAATTCCAATTCTTTTGGGTCCTGTCGATTGAGCCATGCGCGGTTGTTTAAGTCATAATCTTTACTAGGGAATCACAATCTTTAAAATCAACTTCAATTGTCCAATCACTTGAACATGAACGAATCAAACTTATTTACCTACGACAGTGGTGGCCGAGAAGGGAAATGATTGGATGAGTAAAAATGCATGGCTTAGATAACAATAAAGTTTGTGGTCTTTTGTTCGGGGTCATGTTGAGAGTAAGAGTATGCAAAGGAACTGGAAAATGTCCGAAATCGGATCGGAGTGATTTAGAATTGACGTTTCCCATGATAATTAGTCTGGTTCTCGATTCTAATTTAATAGAATTGGTGAGTATTGATCCAGTCTTCGATTTTAGGCATGGAATTATTCACCCCCACAGGGGCCGATATATATATATTATATCTCAATTATTTAATTATTTTATAGTTTTTGACCAAATATATATGTACATATATATATTTATAGTTATTGGTATTATTAACTAATTTTGTCTTTTTGGTGTGTAATAGGATTAATCCCTACTTTTTTTTTTATTCTAATAATTCATTTACTTACTTTGTCAATCAAAACAAAATAAACAAACGAATAGGAAGAAGATGACTAATTAGAGATGTCCATAAATGTTGCGGTGTTTTGTCATTATGTACAAAATTAAGAGCCAACAACTCGTTTTAAGAACATATATAGAAAATGGGTGCACAATGATATTAATTGATGAATACAATTTGTAGGGATTAAGAATCAGTTTCATGGATCCATCTAGGAACCATGGTCCCAATTCTCAAGTAGATTAATGGAATCAATGAGTGGGTCACATTTTCAATTTTTTGGAATTGATCATTAGTGAGTGGCTCTTGATTCCAAGGTGGGAATCGACCATGCTCACTCCTAATCGAGAGTGCGGAAGTGCACTTTCAAAATCTCTTGAGAGGGTGGTTGGTTGAGATTTATGAAAACTAATGTGGACACCACTTGACCACTAAATTCAAAAGAGTAGTAAGACTAGCGTGCAATGCCATGGGCACCAACAATGTGGAGACACACATCTTAAGTTAAAAAAGGGTTTGTTAATGAATGTAGACATCGTAATGTCATTTGTTAAGCAATCAAGTTAAGAAAATTTTACGATTTTCAATATATCCATGGTTCTCCTAATATGTACAATTGTGCTTCTAGATAACTCTATGAGCTTTTCAAAATTTGGACATATAATGGGTGATGCAAAACCATTACTTTTTGACTGTACATATTTTATATGTTTTTTGGGAAAAGATCATAAAAAGCCATAAACTTTACTCAAAGTGACAAATTTATCCCAATTTTTTTTTTGTGACATGAAAAACCCTCAACTTTGCAAACGGTGACACATTTACCCCATTAAGGGCATTTTCGTCTTTTTTTTAAATGTTTTTCCTTTTTCTTTTTTTCTTCTTCTTTTCTCTTCCCTTCACCGACCATGGCGGAGGGAAGCCGGCGTTCGGCGAGAGTTGCCCTCGCCGGTGTTGGGCAAGGGCAGCCCTCAGTTGGGTTGGGTGATGGTCACCCTTGCTTGTGTTGGGTGAGGGCCTGGTGAGGGAGGCCTTTGCCTGTCATCGACGAGGGCCGCCCTCGCCTGCATCGGGCGAGGGCGATCCTAGCCAACCTAGGCGAGGGTGACCCTCACTGGATGCCGGCTTCCCTCCGCCAACTTCGCAATGGTCGGGGGAGGAAGAGAGAAGAAGAAGAAAAAAAAAAAAAAAGAAATTTTTTAAAAAGTAAAAAGACCAAAATACCCTATAATTTAGGATAAATGTGTCACACGGATAAAAGTTTAGGATTTTTTGTGTCGTGAAATTTTTTGGGTAAATGTGTCATGATTGGCAAATTTTGGGATTTTTATATCATAAAAAAAAGTTTAGGGTAAATTTGTCACTTTAGGTAAAATTTGGGGTTTTTGATGATTTTTTTCCCTTGTTTTTATGAAATGGAGGAAAAGGTGTAAGCAAACATCAATATGACTAAAGTAGGTGGTAATGATGTAAGGACAGAGGAAATATCCGTTAACGTTTTTATCTTCTTTTTATTTTTGGGCTGATCAACTGGATCTGGAATAAATGTTGGGCCAGAAAAAAAAAGTCCAATAAATATTGAAAAAGACAGGAAATAGAAAAAGAAGAAGAAAAAGAAAGAAGAGAAGATAATGAGGTAAGAAATAAGAATGCGCCAAATCACGAGCGAGCGATCTTTTAGTGAGAAATGAATTGGACCGATGGGCCCTGTAGCCCACGATCCGATTTCGAGGCCCATGAAACGAGAACCGTCTAAACTCGCCGTGCCACGTCGACGAAGGTCATCGTCCACGTGTAACCATGTTAGCGCGGACGCGAACTTGAGAATCTTCGATGCTCGTTGACCGCGTCGGTCTTACGGCATGCGAAGTCAAAACCCCTCCACCCGCGAGCCGAGAGTATTCGGTCGGCCGGAGCAGCCGGAGCACGACGGTCGGAGAAAATGGCGGACAGGTTCTTCCCCAACACCATGCCGGACTTCGTCCCGGAGGCGGCGGCGGCCGGCGGCGACGACGGAGGAGCGGTCTCTGCTCCCGGAGATTCTTCCCTCGCGAAGCTGCTCGCCAAGCCCTACCCGGTCCTCTCCGAGAGTTTCAAGCGCGCCGCTCTCGACCTCAAGGAAACCGTACGCTCTTCCTCTTCGATTCCCGCGCTCGGAGCGCGCGGGCGCGCGCTTTTCTTGGTTTTTGGGCGCGGAAGTTTACCAGTTGTTTGTGGAAATGTCGCAGATAGTGGTGGAGACGTGGGGTGCCACGAGGCAACGCGTGCGCGACTTCACTCTGTATTGCGGTTCTCTGGGAACCGCTTTCCTGCTCTTCAGATCCTATCAGATCACGAGCAACCCCAATGATCTCGCACTCTGCTCGCAGATCATCAGAGCTTGTGACTCTGCTTCTTCTAAATCCAGGTACGCCTTTTCTCTCTCAGTTATTTTTCACGCGAATTATTCGGGCACGCGCTGTGCTAACGCGCGCTGTCGACTGATTCTGTGAGGGAAAGAGAACCAGCAGTGCATGTATGGGCCTGGCTGAGGTGTTAAGTTAATGGGGATATGTTGACCGTGTTTTGTAGTCTTTTCGTTACTCAATGCAAGAGTAATTTTGAAAAGTTAAAAAGTGAGACAAGACCCACTGTTGGCTTAAATATATGGATATGAAATTCGTTAGCACTGCTCGGGCACTTGCTGATTAATCAGAACTAAAAGGAGGTTTTGCAATTTTCAGAGCATTGCTTTTCTTGTATTATGTTTCGATATTTGGAAAGCAAAATCTTTTTAGCAAGTATGCTCATGGCTTAACATGTCTGGAAGGATCGTTGACAGGACCCTTGTTGTATTTACCTTTCTTTCCGAGAAAAAAGAATGTATAGTTTGTTGGTGGGTCGACGCTTGAGGCTGTGCTGTTTCTTAGCTTTCCCATTTTGTTATCGCTGACAGGGACGTGACGTTTATATGTGGGAGGGCTGGTGTCTGTGCTCTTGGTGCGGTTGTGGCTAAGTATGCGGGCGATACTCGCTCTCTCACTCATTATCTAAACCACTTTAAAGAGGTACATTCTTTGAACTATTTCTAATGTTAATCTAATTGTTTCTTAAGGCATAGTTTGTTGACCTTTTTCTCAATAGCAGATTAAGTTGTCAAAGAGTATTCCGGATGAGTTGTTATATGGGCGAGTGGGATTTCTGTGGGCCTGCTTGTTCTTAAACAAGCACATTGGCGAGGGGACTGCTCCTTCATCGACCATGGTGACATTTTCATTGAATCTTTGATATCTCATTGCTAATCTCAATGCTTGTGCAAATTGGTGTAATCTGGCTAATAGTATTATATGTAGCGTGCTGTGGCAGATGAAATATTCAAAAATGGGAGAGCGTTGGCTAAGAGAGGAGGAAAGTCCCCACTGATGTTTGAATGGTATGGCGAAAAGTACTGGGGTGCTGCCCATGGATTGGCTGGCATAATGCATGTTTTAATGCATATGGAATTGAAACCAGATGAGATGGAAGATGTCAAGGGCACTCTTAAATACATGATTAGAAATAGATTCCCCAGTGGAAACTATCCATCCAGTGAGGAGGATAGGAACAGGGACGTTCTCGTGCATTGGTGTCATGGGGCCCCTGGGATTGCCCTTACATTAGTAAAAGCCGCTGAGGTAAACATAGCCAAGTAGTCTCTGAGCCTTCAAAAGGGTGTTTTCTCAAATGTTCTCTACTCATAAAAAGCTTTCATGCTGATCACTTACTCAGAGTCTGCTGCATGCCAGGTCTTTCGAGATGAAGAATTCTTACGTGCTGCGGTTGATGCTGCGGAGGTAGTGTGGAATAGAGGGCTGTTAAAGAGAGTTGGTATATGCCATGGGATAAGTGGGAATGCGTACGCGTTTCTCTCACTCTACCGTGTCACAGGCAACGCAGAGTTCTTGTACATGGCAAAAGCATTTGCTTGCTTTCTTCTTGATAGGGCTTTCAAGCTTATTTCCACGGGAGAGATGCATGGAGGTGATAACCCCTACTCCCTCTTTGAAGGGATTGGAGGTATGGCTTATCTCTTTCTAGACATGGTAGAACCCTCAGCGGCCAGGTTTCCAGCCTATGAACTTTAAAAAGGGTGAATAAGTGGAAAGAACAGAAGGGTGAGTTGAGGTTGTGCTTGTGGTGGAGTTGATCGAATAAGTGTTGATTACAAGTTTTATTTATACGTGACTAATGTGTGTGTGAGAATATTTAGCCGCATCATTGTCTGCCCTCCACATCCTCTGATGCTGCCTTCTGTGTCTTAGATTTCATCTTGATGTACATTGCTTGTTATTATGTTGTAAATAAGGGCATTTCTCATTATATCGCAAAGTGCATACTTTAGTTATAAATATCTGGTGCTTTGTTCTGTTCATCCAAGTTTTTGCTTTGTCTTTATGGCCACTTCTGCAACAGCTTAAAGTGAAAATGCATGCGTTAGCTCTGTAAAACCAATTGAAGAGTGGTTACTTATCCACAAGAATTTTCTGAACCAGGCCTTTAACTTTCCAGTTTATTAAGAGTTGGTTAATTTGGTCGTTGACCTTCATGGACATCATGCATCAGCAGATAATGTTCCTCTCGGAGGAATGCAGTACATACGCATCTTATATTCTCTAATAACTAGAACTTCACAAATCCCTACTTTTTCAAGTTGCTTGATTTTGAGAAGTTGGCGAGATGGGATCACACCATCGGCATCGTTAAGATGTTAGACCTTGTGGCCAAACAGGGTGTTAAGAATGCTTTTGTTGAGAGCGAAAGGCGTATGTGAGAGGGTTTATTTCCTCTAATGGTCTCGAACTCCTGTAGGGCTAGTGGAATCTTACCTACGTCGGGTGCTTGTTTAGTAAGTTGAGAATCGGGAAGTTCACTTGACAGGGGTGTCGCTCATGAACAAAATCGGTTGCAGTCTCTGAAGATTATACTACAATTGGAAGTTGTGGGGGATTATATCTATTACTCTGTGAAGAGGTCAATACATGAAGCACAAAAGAGGAAGCGAATTTATAAATCGACTGTTGAAAACCCAAATCCTGTCGAGATAGTCGTTTTCTTATGGCAAGTTTGGTAATGACATGATCGCACAAACGACCAGTTTCCTCAAGCATCATGTTGAATCCTGCCCGTTGCCACTTCACGCATACCATGCACGGCTCTGTCATTGGTATCTAGTTCCAACCATCCTTGCAAGATACGCGATCCTCCGAACCTTCGCCAGAATTTCGTGATTTAGGATACTGAACTTCGAAAGTTTTGGGCTTTAGCAGAGACAAGCTTTGATGGGCGCTGAAGAAGCCATATCTCTTGAGTTGGGACGCTCTGTTTTTATCTTTTTTCCCTTCTTTTCTGTGTGATGCGTGTTTCCATTCAAGAACAATTTCTATTTTTTTTTTTTTTTTCTATTTTGGAAAATTATTGATACTATTTTCACACTTGTTATTTTATTTTGGAAGTTGATTTTCTCGGGAATAATTTTGTCCATTGCTTTCTCTCTTTTTCATATGTAAGGAACCCACTTTAATGGACCAGAAGCAAATACTATTGGGATTTGTTATTCGGATTTTCCAAAGAAATCAAGTGGGGGGGATGGCGCTGTTATTCTTTAAGAAGTGCCGTCAGTCGAGCGCTTTCTTTATGCATAATTCTGAAAGTTATGAAAAATCAAGATGTATATCCTAATAATCGCTAATTGATTCTTTCCTTTTCTCCATTACTCTCTCTTTCTCAATCACATCCACCATTCCTCAGTTTTCTCCATTACACTCTCTTTCAACCATCACCTGTTCTCTCTCTTCTCTTACAAGTGTCCCCCAGCGCAGTTATTAAAATATACTTGAGAAGAAATATATTAATTTTAGGCGGTACATGTATGCAACAGCTTCCTATTAGATTGTGTGAAAAAGAACTTCAAGAGAAATTGCTATTAAACTCCTTACTGTCGGTCAATGTACATTCACAGTTTTAATTCTTTCTGCTAGCGAAGTGCAGGATATTTGCTTTCATTAGGCTCTAATGGTTAAAAGTTACTGAATCTTCAATTTCCAAATTCATACATTTTCAAAGCTAATGAAACATGAGAGTTCATTACTGGTGATATTCAAATAGAAGGCCTCATCATCCTTAAGCAGACGCTAAGAATTCTTAGTGATTACAGTCACTAAAAAGCGTCGAATGAGTTTATTTACTCTCACAAATACCATACTCTGCCATAGTCAGGGACTCATAATTAGATGTTTTGCTTGTTTAGAAAGTTGACAACCAGAGCGTTCACTTGCTCCGGAAGTTGCTCGTGGACGAAATGGCTCCCTTCCGGCATGAAGGTGATGTCTAAGTTAGGGACAAAATGCTTCACTTGCCCAGTCCTTATGTAGTCCTCCATGCCTGGAAACTTCAGGACATAGTCTTTCTCTCCCATAATCAGCAGCGCTGGAGCCGTAACTTTTGGATCCGCTATGGCATATTCCCTCCCCATAGACCTAGACCAAAAATGCGCAGAAAATGACATATAGACCTTAAAAAGCGGCTGCTGTTTTGGTTTTTAGCCAGAACAATTTTAGTATCTAGAGTCATATTTCTCTCATTTTATTTCCTGTGAGTCGGTGTCTGCTATGATTACCTGTATGGAACCTGCAGCGCGAACTGGAACCCGGACTTCTCATACAAGGATGCATAAGCTGCAAGATCTTCCTCGGAGAACCACGGAGGTAGCGGGATCGACTCATCGACCAAGTCCATGATCTCTTGGTCATCGCCAGCGACAGGGAGCTCACTCCTTGAGAAGAGGATGTAGATGTTTCTTATGACTGTCTTGACGTCTAGCCTGCCAAAGTCAGCTTCCGCTCGCCCAGGTTCCTGAAATCAATTGAGGTACTACTAGAGGTGGCGGATAGGTGGTGGGGAGAGAGAGGGAGGGAGAGAGAGAGAGAGAGGGTCAAGAATTTTACCTGCCACCTGAGAATGTAAAAGCCTTTGGGAAAGAGATGGGACGGGAAGGCCGAGGGTCCAGGTAGCATGAAGGGGATGCCCAGTGTGATGACTCCACAGACCCTCTCTGGCTTGACCGCTGCTACTAGGTATGCTGGCAGAGCTCCGAAGTCCTTCCCCACCAGGAAGGCCTGGATTCAACACTCCATATCATCAACGAACTTCTCTTTGTGACTCACATAATCATCCTATGATTTCTTTATTTTTTATCTGTTTCTGTTCTCATGACAGTTGATTTTTGCAGTAGCGTTCTCTTCTTTATTGCTAGATCATCATCCTAATCGTGCTCTTTGTACAGTGCTATGCTTGGCTAAGAAACGTCCTCACTAAGGAAAATAGTAAGCAAGTTGCCATTAGTTTGACAGAAACAAACTGTTTGTTATTTGCGGCGAAGATCTTTTTCTATTTCATAGGTCTCAAGCTCGGTGAAGGAGTACGGGCATCGCATGTGTGAAGTCTAAAATGTTCTAGGTTTTTATGAGCTGGATCCTTCATGAGATTCATCAGTTCTTAAACTAAAACGTACCTAACTCAGGAGATAGGTAGACGACAGAGAGAGATGAAGAAAATGTCCAAAAGGAGAATACTAAGCATATGCACTTTCATTTAATTAATGGTCGAGTGAATATGCATATAGAAACAAAAGAATTGTTTTTTTTTTTTTTTCTTTTTTGTTTGACCAAGAAACATCCACATCAAGAAGCACAACCTCTCTAGATTAATGGTTCAATGACGATTGCATTGTATAATTGTTGGTATCATCCGTTTTATGACAGACAAAATTAGCAATTGGCCAAAGACAAACTGAGAACATGCATGAAAAGCGGCATTTTTCTGGAACTAATCGAGGAGACGAAAAGGATGATGAATTAAAAAATTAAAGATTCTCAAGACTCAACTCTCAAAAGCAAAAATTTTGCCAAAGTTGAAGTCTCAAGTGCATAATTGTCTGATAATCCCTATAATGGTCGCGCATATCAAGGTCAGTATTTCTGAAAGGGGGAAAAATGTATTTGAGTGTGACAGATTAATGTGGTGGTACCTTTGCAATGCCCAGAGCATCAAGGAGGGCGACCACATCTTCAACAAGATCGGCAAAAGAACCCTTCTCAGGGTCAAGAGGCTGATCGGAGAGTCCATAGCCTCTGAAATCGAAGGCGACGGCACGGTACCCTGCATCGGCAACGCCTATCATTTGGTGCCTCCACGTGTACCATATCTCTGGGAACCCATGCAAGAACACCACCACCTTTGGACCTGCAGGGTGCACACAGCAAATTTGTGAACTGGGTGATTCTTCATATGATGAACTCAGCAGCACATGTGAGATAATGTCACTGAACAAGTCATGTATGTGCGTCTCTCTCTCTTTTTCCCCTTTCCTGTGTTATGTACCTTCACCAATTTCGGCAACATGAAGCTTCACATCTCTCACTGCTACATGACTGTGCTTGATTTTCTCCATCTTTCCTAGAACACGCACGCACTCACAAACAGAAGGAGGAAGGGGGGAGGGGGGAAAGAGAGAGCGAGAGAGAGAGAGAGAGAGAGAGAGAGAGAGAGAGGGAGAGGGAAGTAGGTGAGGAGTTATTAGCTTGACATTTTAGATGGCCTTTGTGGTAGTTAAATCATTGGTTTCTCCGAAAATGCTGACAAGGCAGATATAACTTCCTCCCAAATAAGACAAGCAATTGTTTCAACGCAAAGTTGTAGATCCTCAAGAGCATCCTTGGCTTAGAATAGTCTGCTAATACAGTTGTGCGCATTGCTCCAAACGATTCATTAAGTTTACGCTTTGACGGCTTACGTCTTAAAAAGCTGAAAATTTGAAGTGTTTAGAGAGTAGTCTGCTGAAAGGATGTGAATATAATTGACCAGAACTGATATGATAAGACATTGTCTACCAACAAAAGTATCACAGAATCGAAGCTTAGGGTTAAAGAATGGTCTTTCCAATTGTGCTTTTATTTATTTCCTAATCATCTGGATGGCTAGTAACTGCAGAACAGCAAAATCACCATCTACTCTTTTCATTTTTAGATGCAAAAGAAGAAAAGAAAAATATTATGCCATGCCCAATCAATGTTATGTTAGAAAAATCTTGCGGGATCTGCTTGACTATTTTTCTTGTCCTACTTGTGGAAGCATTCAAATGATTTCATGATGGTATATCCCTGCCTAAACAGTTAATTAACTCCTGTACGAGGACTCCTCGTTGCCTGTGACTCTGACTCAGTAGAGCGAGAGAAATACATAAGCGTTCCCACCAATCCTATGGCATACACCAACTCTCATTAACAGCCCTCTGTTCCACACTACCTCCTCAGCATCAGCTGAAGAACGTAAAAATTTGTCACTCAAAATGGCTATTAAACGAATTAAAAAGGTCGCTTTTCAAGAAGCTAACAAAATTATCCTGTTAAAGTTCTGTTGCTCATTTGTCTAATTAACAGAATTACTTTCTAAGTGGTTATGAAAAAGGCCCTACATTGATATTTTTTATGTTTTTGCGGTTAAAAGTTTCATTCTAGTTAACATGAATCCTCTAGACGACATGGAGTGTACTAACAAAATCACTCTTTAAGGAGCTGAAAAAAGCCCTGCGGAGATGGTTTTTCGAGTTCGTTTCAATTGATGAAGAGTTGAATTATTGTCACATATTCATCCTAGTTAATATAATCCATGTAGTCTGGACATGCAAGATCATCATGCTAGTAAATCTGTAATATGCTTTGTCCCTGACATTTTTCATGATTCATGCCTATCTGGTCAGTTGGATATTGCAACTTATGTTCTGTGTAATGAAAGAACTTATGTTCTGGGTAGTAGTCACCCATGAGTTTGGGTTGTGAAGCAGTGGTGTGACGAATGACGATCCACCGGTCTAAAATTGAAGTTAAATAAAAAAATTGTCTATTTTCATGATCTCTCTTTCCAACCACAAAGGGATTCTCTGTTTTCTACATCACTCTTATCATTCCTCAGTTTTCCCCATTACACTCTCCTTTAACCACCAATCCAATACTCTCCCTTATTTCACAAGTGCCCCGAAGGCATTTACTGAATACACTGAAGACGAAATACGTTAGTTTTAGGTGATGCTTATATGTAACACGAGTGCGCTAAAAGCTGCAGACCTGCCCTGCTGAATTGCGTAATAAGTACTCTGAGAGAAATTGCTATCAAACTCCTCCCGGTAAATCAATATGTATGGATAGTCTGAATTCTTTCTGCCAGTGAGATGCAGGATATTTGCTTTTATGAACTCTAATGGTCAAAACTTGCAGAGTCTTCATTTTCCAAATTCATACATTTTGAAAGCTAATGAAACATGAGAGTGTATCATAGAAGGCCTCATCATCCTTAAGTAGGAAGCTAAGAATCCTTAGTGATTACAGATACTGAAAAGCGTCAAATGAGTTCATTTACTCTCACCAAGACCAAATTCTGCCATAGTTAGGGACTCATAATTAGATATTTTGCTTGCTCAAGAAGTCAACTACAAGATTGTTCACTTGCTCTGGAAGTTGCTCATGGACGAAATGGCTCCCTTCCGGCATGAAGGTGATGTCTAAGTTAGGGACAAAATGCTTCACTTGCCCAGCCCTTATGTAGTCCTCAATGCCCGGAAACTTCAGGACATAGTCTTTCTCTCCCATGATCAGCAGCGCCGGAGCCGTAACTTTTGGATCCACCATGGCATATTCCGTCCCCAGAGACCTAGACCAAAAATGCGAGTAAGCTGACTTATCAAAACATTTCGGAATAAAGGATTTCTCTTTTTTTATTTTCAATATGAATTGATAGGTTAGATACAAATAGATCATATCTTGTAGATTCTCTCCCTCATAAACCTTAAACAGCGGTTGCTGATTGATTGGTTTTCAGCTAGAACAATTTTCGTATCTAGAATCGGATTTCTCTCGTTTAATTTTCCCGAGTCAGTGTTTCCTATGATTACCTGTATGGAACCTGCAGGGCAAAGCGGAACCCAGACTTCTCATATAAGGATGCATAGGCCGCGAGATCTTCCTCGGAGAACCATGGAGGTAGTGGGGTCGACTCATCAACCAAGTCCGTGATCTCCTGATCATCACCTGCAACAGGGAGCTCACTCCTGGAGAAGAGTATGTAGATGTTTCTTATGACCGTCTTGACATCTAGCCTACCAAAGTCAGCTTCTGCTCGCCCAGGTTCCTGAAATCAATTGAGGAATTAGTAGAAGTGGCGGATGGGCAGGGGTGAGAGGTGAGAGAGAGAGAGAGAGAGAGAGAGAGAGAGAGAGAGAATTTTACCTGCCACCTGAGCATGTAAAAGCCTTTGGGAAAGAGATGCCATGGGAGGACCGAGGTTCCGGGTAGCATGAAGGGGACGCCCAGTGTGATGACTCCACAGACCCTCTCTGGCTTGACCGCTGCTACTAGGTATGCTGGCAGAGCTCCAAAGTCCTTCCCCACCAGGAAGGCCTGGATTCAACACTCCGTATTATCAATGGACATTACATTTTAACTCACATAATCATCCTGCAATCTCTTGATTTTGTATCTGTTTCAGTTCTCATGACAGTTGATTTTGTAGTCTCGTCCTCTTGTTTATTGCTATTTTATCATCTTATTTATGCTCTTGGTAAATTGCTATGCTTGCATAGGGAATGACCTGACTAAGGAAAAAAGTAAGCTAGTTATCATCAGTTTCAGAAACAAATTGATTATCATTCGCAGTGGAGATCTTTTTCTAACTTGTAGGTCTCAAGCTCGGTCAAGGAGGACGTGCCTCGTATGTGTGACCTTATTAAAAGTATAAAATGTTCTCGGCTGTTATGACACGGATCCTTCTTTAAATTTATCAGTTCATAAATAAAACGTACCTATCTTAGAAGATAGGTGGAGGACAGAGAGAGATGAAGACAACGTACAAAAGGACAGTACTTACACCTCAAGCATATGCACTTTAATTAAGCTAATGGTCATGTGAATATATATAGAAACAAAAGAATTGTTTTTCTTGTTTGACCAAGAAACATCCACATCAAGAAGCTCAACCTCTGTAGATTGATGGTTCAATGACGATTGCGTTGTAATATTGATGGTGTCATGACAAGAATCCGTTTTATTACAGACGGTCATGGACTAACTGAAATATCAAAATAAGCAATTGGCCAAAAACAAACGGAGAACATGCATGAAAGGCAGCATTTTTTTTGGAACTAACTGAGGACAAGGAAGAAGATGATGAATTATTATATGAAAGATTCTCAAGGCTCAACTATCAAAAGCAAAAATTTTGCCAAGGTTAGTGTTTCTGAAAGGCAAAAAAAGAATTTAAGTGTGACAGATTAATTAAGTGGTACCTTTTCAATGCCCAGAGCATCAAGGAGGGCAACAACATCGTCAACAAGATCAGCAAAAGAACCCTTCTCAGGGTCATTCGGCTGATCGGAGAGCCCATAGCCTCTGAAATCGAAGGCGATGGCGCGGTACCCTGCATTGGCGACGCCTATCATTTGGTGCCTCCACGTGTACCATATCTCTGGGAACCCATGCAAGAACACCACCACCTTTGGACCTGCAGAGAACTCAGCAGCACATGTGAGGGAATGTCACTGAACAAGTCATGGATGTGCATCTCTCTCCCTACACTTCCCTGTACCTTCTCCAATTTCAGCAACATGAAGCTTCACATCTCTCACTGCTACATGGCTGTGCTTGATTTTCTCCATCTTTCCTATAGCACGCGCACTCACAAACAGAGGGGGGAGAGAGAGAAAGAGAGAGAGAGAGAGAGGTAGGTGAGGAGGCGGCCTTTGCTGTAATTTTAGACTAATTGGTTTGTACGAAAATGACAAGGCAGATAGAACCTCCCCCCAAATAGGACAAGCAAGTATTTCAACGCTCTCAAGAGCAGCCTCGGCTTGGATAATCTGCCAATTACAATTGTGCACGTGGGTCCAAACGATTCATTCTTAATAGAAAGATAAGTAGTGAGGTTTCCCTGATCCCATGTTCCAATGCTTCTCACTTTTCTTTTTCTTTTGGATTGGCAAGTTCATTAAGTCGATGATTCGACAGTTCATGTCGTAAAAAGCTGAAAATTTAAGTGTTGAAAGAATAATAGATCAGACGGTCTGCTGAAATGTTGAGATTCTAATTCACTAGAAATGGAATCATAAGAAAACGTGAACGAAAAAAACTATTAGAAAAATTCATGTTTAGGGTTAAAGAATGGTCTTTCCAATCATGCTTATCTTTATTTCCTTTTAATCTGGACAACTAGTAGCTGCCGCAAATGACCATATGCTTTTTTTATTTAGATGCAAAAAAAGAGAAGAAAAATATCATGCCATGCCCAATCAATGTAATGTCAGAAAAATCTTGCAAGATCTGCTTCACTATTTTCTTTGTCCTACTTGTGGAAGCATTCAAATGATTTAGTGATGGTATATTCCTGCCTAAACAGTTAGGAACTCCTGTATCAGAACTCCTCGTTGCCAGTTACTCGATAGAGCGACATAAATACATAGCGTTCCCATTTTTCCCATGGCATATACCAACTCTCCTTAAGAGTCCTCTATTCCACACTAGCTCCTCAGCATCAGCTGAAGAATGTAAAGATTTTTCACTTGAAACGCATATTAAACGAATTAACAAGTTCACTTTTTAAGAAGCTAACATAAATATCTTTTAAAATTCCGCTGCTCATTTGCCTAATTAACAAAATTACTTTCTAAGAGGTTAAAAAAGGCCCTTCATTGATCTTTTCCATGTTTTAGTGGTTGAAAGTTGAAGTACTCTCAATTTCTTTTTTCATTCTAGTTAACATGATTCCTCTAGACTACAAGGATACTACTAAAAAAATCACTTTCAATTGATGAAGAGTTGAATTATTGTCACATAATCATCCTAGTTAATATAATCTATGTAGTCTGGACATGCAAGATCTACATGCTAGTAAATTTGTAATATGCTTTGTCCCTGACTTTTTTCATGATTCATGCCTATCTGGTCAGTTGGATATTACAACTTATATTTTGTGTAATGAGTGAACTAATGTTCTGTGTAGTCACCAATGAGTTTAGGTTGTGAAGCAGTGTTATAAGGATCTACCGGTCTACAATCGAAGTTAAATCACAAATTTTTCTATTTTCCATAATCTCTCTCTCAAACCACGCAGAGATGCTCTGTTTTCTCCACCAATCATTCCTCAGTTTTCTCCATTACACTCTTTTAACTACCATTCCAATTCTCTCCCTTCTTTTACAAGTGCCCCGAAGGCGTTTACAAAGTATACTGAAGAAGAGATACATTACATATGGGCGCTGCTTATACGTAACATGAGTGCGCTAAAAGCTGCAGACCTGCTCTGCTGAATTGCATAAAAAGTACTGCCAGAGAAATTGCTATCAAACTCCCCCTTGAAATTCGATGTGCATTTGTATTTCTAATTCTTTCTGCCAGTGAAATGCAGGATATTTGCTTTTATTGGACTCTAATGGTCAAAACTTGCAGAGTCATTTTCAAAGCTAATGAAACATGAGAGTTCACTACTGGTGACATTCAAATAGAAGGCCTCATCATCCTTAAGTAGGAAGCCAGGAATTCTTAGTGATCGCAAATAGTGAAAAGTGTCAAATGAGTTTATTTACTCTCACCAAGACGAACTTCTGCCGTAATCAGGGACTCACAATTAGATATTTTGCTTGTTCAGGAAGTCAACTACAAGACTATTCACTTGCTCTGGAAGTTGCTCATGGACAAAATGGCTCCCTTCCGGCATGAAGGTGACGTCTAAGTTAGGGACAAAATGCTTCACTTGCCCAGTCCTTATGTAGTCCTCCATGCCTGGAAACTTCAGGACATAGTCTTTCTCTCCCATGATCAGCAGCGCCGGAGCTGTAACTTTTGGATCCACTATGGCATATTCCTTCCCCATAGACCTAGACCAAAAATGCGAGTAAGATGACATATAGATCTTAATCAGCAGTTGCTGATTGATTGGTTTTTAGCTAGAACAATTTTGGTATCTAGAATTACATTTCTCTCATTTTATTTCCCGAGTCAGTGTTTGCTATGGTTACCTATATGGAACCTGCAGGGCAAAGCGGAACCCAGACTTCTCATACAAGGATGCATAAGCTGCAAGATCTTCCTCTGAGAACCATGGAGGTAGTGGGGTCGACTCATCAACCAAGTCCATGATCTCCTGATCATCGCCAGCGACAGGGACCTCACTCTTGGAGAAGAGTATATAGATGTTTCTTATGACCGTCTTGACGTCTAGCCGGCCAAAGTCAGCTTCTGCTCGCCCAGGTTCCTGAAATCAATTGAGGAATTAGTAGAGGTGGCCGATGGGCAGTGGAGAGAGAGAGAGAGAGAGAGAGAGAGAATTTTACCTGCCACCTGAGAACGTAAAAGCCTCTGGGAAAGAGATGAACTGGGATGATCGAGGGTCCAGGTAGCATGAAGGGGATGCCCAGTGTGATGACTCCACAGACCTTCTCTGGCTTGACTGCTGCCACTAGGTATGCTGGCAGAGCTCCAAAGTCCTTCCCCACCAGGAAGGCCTGGATTCAGCACTCCATATCATCAATGGACATTTCATTTTGACTCACATAATCATCCCATGATTTCTTGATTTTGTATCTGTTTCTGTTCTCATGACAGTTGATTTTGTTGTCTCGTCCTTTTGTTTATTGCTATATTGTCATCTTATTTATGCTCTTTGTAAAGTGCTATGCTTGCATAGGGAATGTCCTAACTAAGGAAAAAATTAAGCAAATTATCATCAGTTTCAGAAACAATTGATCATCATTCGCAATGGAGATCATTTTCTAACTCGTAGGTCTTGAGCTCGGTCAAGGAGGACGTGCCTCGTATGTGTGACCTTATTAAGAGTATAAAATGTTCTCGGTTTTTATGACACGGATCCTTCTTTAGATTTATCAGTTCATAACTAAAATGTACCTATCTCGTACCTATCTTAGAAGATAGGTAGGGGGCAGAGAGAGATGAAGAAAATGTCCAAAAGGACAATACTTAGACCTCAAGCATATGCGCTTTCATTTAGCTAATAGTCGTGTGAGTGTATATAGAAACGAAACAATCGTTTTTCTTGTATGACGAAGGAAAATCCATACCAAGAAGCTCAACCTCTCAAGATTGATGGTTCAGTGACGATTGCATTGTATTATTATTGGTGTCATGACAAGAATCCTTTTAATAACAGCCAGACATGGACTGACTGAAATATCAAAATTAGCAATTGGCCAAAAACAAACAGAAAATATGCATGAAAAGCAGCATTTTCTGGAACTAACCTAGGAGAAGGAGAAAGATAATGAATTAATATATGAAAGATTCTCAAGGCTCAACTATCTAAAGCAAAATTTTTTGCCAAGGTTAAAGTCTCAAGAGCAATAATTGTCTGATCATCCTTATAATGGTCGCACAGATCAAGGTTGGTATTTCTGGAAGGGAGAAAAAAGAATTCAAGTGTGACAGATTAATGTAGTGGTACCTTTGCAATGCCCAGAGCATCGAGGAGGGAAACAACATCTTCAACAAGATCAGCAAAAGAACCCTTCTCAGGGTCATTCGGCTGATCAGAGAGCCCATAACCTCTGAAATCGAAGGCGATGGCGCGGTACCCTGCATCGGCAACGCCTATCATTTGGTGCCTCCAAGTGTACCATATCTCTGGGAACCCATGCAAGAACACCACCACCTTTGGACCTGCAGAGTGCACACAGCAGATTTGTGAACTAGGCTGTGAACTGGGTTTTCGTATGATGAACTCAGCGGCACATGCGAGTAGATGTCACTGAACAAGTCGTGCGTGCGTCTCTCTCTCTACAATTTCCTGTATTATGTACCTTCTCCAATTTCGGCAACATGAAGCTTCACGTCTCTCACTGCTACATGGCTGTGCTTGATTTTCTCCATCTTTCCTGGAGCACGCACACACGCACAAACGCACAAACAGTGAGGAGAGAGAGGGGGAGAGAAAGAGAGGGAGAGAGAGGTCAGTAGGTGAGGAGTTTTGAGTATGGATGACATTGCAGATTGGCTTCAATGAAAATGCGGACTTAAATATTATATATTTTTGGTCTCACCTCAAGGCAGATAAAACTTCCCTCCGATTAAGACAAACACGTATTTCAACGCAAAGATGTAGATTCTCCAGAGCATCGCTTTCCGACCCAAAAAAAAGAGCATCCTTCGCTTAGGATACTCGGCCAATTACAGTTGTGCAGGAGTGCAAACGACTCATTCTTAATAGAAAGATTAGTTGGGAGGGTTCCCGATTCCATGTTCCAATGCTTCGTACGCTTTTTTCTGTCAGATTGGCAAGATGGCCGAGGCGGGCGACCGACCAAAAAAAAAAAAAAAAAGAAAAATGAAAAAAAAAAAGAAGAAGTGTTTTTGAAATTGTTTCCGAAAATAAGAAATAAGTTTTTCTATTTATTATTTCTGTTCCAAATCTATAAATCTTTTGTTTTCGGGAACAAAAGTGTAAACAAATGCGTTTCTATTTTTTTTTTCCCCAGAACAAAAGAACAAAAATTTGTGTTCCGGAGAACATAAACAAATTTAAACAAACAGCCTCTAACATACCGGACGGTTTGTTGAAAAGATGAGATTCTAATTATCTAGAAATAGAATCATAAGAAATCGTGAACTAACAGAACTATTAGAAATCCAAGTTTAGGGTTAAAGAATGGTCTTTCCAATCGTGCTTTTCTTTATTTCCTAATAATCTGGACAACTAGTAGGTGTGGAAATGACCATATGCTTTTTTTCATTTTTAGATGCAGAAAATGAAAAGAAAAATGTCATGCCATGCCCAATCAACGTTATATTATAAAAATCTTGCAGGATCTGCTTGACTTTTTTCTTTGTCCTACTTGTGGAAGTAATCAAATGATGTCGTGAATCACGACTGGTGATTGTTTATTCACTTGCCCAGTCCTTATCTATTTGTACATGATTGCAGTGTGTGAGAATAATGACCCGCATCATTTTTTTTCCTCCACATCCTCTCACGCAGGCCTGCGTATCCATCTTGATGGGCACTTCTTGTTCTTTCGTTATAATTGAGATATCATGAAACGCATGGTTTAGTTTTACCGGTGCTTTGTTCTGTTCATCCAAGTACTTGCTTGGTCTTTTGTGGCCACTTTCACAACAACTTAAAGTGAAAATGTGTTCGTTAACTCCGTGAAACCAATTGAAAAGTGGTTACTTCTCTGCAAACATCTTCTGAACCAGGCCGCTAACTTTCCAGTTACTTCCTTGGTCTGGAGGGATTGTTTGCTAGTTCTGTGTTCCCAAAGTGTTTAATAATTTCCCCTGTTTTTACAGCAGGTTGGAGTTCATTCTATTAGGAATTTACTTAGTTTGGCGCTCTTCCTTCCCTTCGCAAAAGGAAGGTACTTTTTACTGGGAAAATTACATAACAAGTGGCCAAATGAAGTATTTCACTTTCCAACTAGGACAGCGCTTTCATGCCAAGGGAGCCATTTTGTTCATGAGAGACTCCCCTGTCAAGTCAACTTCCCCATTAACAACGTTACTAAACAAGACCTCAACATAACTAAGATTGCCCATGCGACACCCTTAGATTAACTCACTTAAGATATTGTCCACTTTAATCCATTTCATACCAAACTTTAGATTTTCATCATTTTCTATTGTAGTAGGCATTTTTCTAGAAGGTTGCTCATCTTAATAGTGCTCTCGATCGAGCATGCTTAACATTTGAGTTTCAATGCTTAACATTACCTTTATGTCAAAAGGTGCCTCTTGTATGATAATTCTAATTTCACATATATAAACCATGAACCCTCTCCACATGTTTGGTGTGCAATTTGATTCATTCAGATACATTCTTGATAAGTCATGAAATATTGTAATGGACCAAGGTTTATATGGAATTCTCTTCTTTGTATGATAGAGATAATTTCTTATCTCCATTTGGTTAATCCTAGATAATTCAGATGAAATAAGCATGTGATTTGCAGGCGACTACTAAATCTTGCTTCATTCCATTTTATCTGATGTCTCTGTTGGGACCTGATCACATGACCAAACCCTTCTCCAGGACTGTTTCATCCATCGTTTGCCTTCTGTGTGATGTCGAACACAACACAGTGCGATACATGGCAACGAATCAATTAGAATTGCAATGTACTTGTTCACTAGCAAGTCTAATCTATGCAAGTATCCCTAATGCGAATTAAATTTTTCTAGCTAGGTTGTCGATAGAAGAGAGTCTAGAGTGAGCATGAGGTTGGGTGGTCGGTCACTAGATAACATTGCTCTGGCAAGTGTTCAATTTAATCTTTGAGACATAGTTTCGACATGTTTACACTTTTATGTAAAGCAAAATCTTTTTCTACATTTATACATGGATTTCAAGCCAATTGAAATTGATTTGTGAGAGAAGATTTGTGGTAATGCTGATCTAAGCTAATCCGACAAGTTTCTCACTGATCTCCCATAGCTTATGTGCCTTCTCGGCATCACTGGCTTCTTTGGAGAGTTGATTCTCGAAGGAAGATGAGTTCTTGTTCCAGCTCCAGTAGACTCCCGATTTCTCCAAGCTAGGGTCGCTCACCACCTGAAAAACAGACATTTGCTTCGCAACATAAGCACCATTGCAACTTTGAACTAAATCGTGCCTCATAGACAGACATTCTGTGGTTTTCGAAAACTGCATGAGTTTCCACTACACTTGGTAGCACTCGAAGGATCCTAAATTTCAAATTATAATGCTTATTCTGAACTAAATTCTAACACTGTACCCTTCGATTCCAACATGCACAAGTACCCCTGCCTCAGCATTTCATGTCAAGACATTGCTGAAGAGTCTCTATGACCAACGGAAGAGACACGCTTCATGATTTTAAGCATAGAGGGTCACGTGCATTTTCACCAAACTAAAGAATGTACCATTCAAGTCATGTCCTAAATTATAGCTGACCTGTGCGAGTCTTTTTCCAGCCTCCTCTTCAGAGACATATCCTTTGGTGATGTACTTCTGGAAGGGAGGGAATAGAAGTCTGAACAAGGGAACGTGCTCTCTGAACAATCCAGTAGTGGCAATGCAACCCGGATACAAAGAAGCGAATGTGATTCCGGTCTCTTTGTGGTAGCGCCGGTGGAACTCCTGCATGGTGAGCATGTTGCACACTTTGCTGTCTTTGTAGGCCTTGGCACCATCAAACTCACCTCCGTCTATCATAGGCGAGTTGCTCACCCCATTCAATCCTCCCACTAAGCCCCTCAGGTCCCCCAAGTTGGCCTTTGGTGGTATATTTCCAGCTAATGTGTTTGTGTTCCCTGAAAACCAAAAGAAAATGACCGTGAGTATAAGTAGTTTCTACCTTATTGTCGCTCTAGCTAACTGCAGGATTTGAGGATTCACAGCAATATGGGTGCCTATGTAGATTCTATCATCAGATATAGTTCTTCGCTGCACTTAAAAATTAGACTTCAATTTACACATCATAAGCCCAGACATCATGGAGCTAGTTTAAATCCTAAAAACACTTTATTTTGAACTTATCTTAATCTTCCAGATTCAATTTGGTTATACAAAGTATCACAATCAATGCATGTGCTCAACATTCTAGCAACCAGTGTGATTTTTCCACTTCCTGAAGAAGGTTGCTAATACATGTCAAATGATTGACCTAGTGTTACTAACACAATTGTTTGATGCAGTATAAATATGCAAAATATTTCTGAATTTGAGTAACTAGTTAAATATGAGCAAACCATTGTAAAGGTAAACACATATGTCCCCAAATTCATCTGCCATGATTTCTTAAACAGTACTACCAATCTACCAGGAAGCGTCTGGAAACAAATGCATTTCCCAAGCTTCAACAAGGACAGGGATTTAGATTTTGAACCTTCTGTTCCAAAGTGATCTTCTTTTCAAAGGAACAAACTGAACATGCACAATTTACTTGGTCTACACAACTAGCTAGCTCTGTGTGGAGGAGTACCTGTAATGGAACCAACAATGATGAGGCGCTTCACGGGGTAATCCGATTGCTTCAAGTCATCAAGCAACAATCTTGCAAGCAGGAAATGACCCAGATGATTAGTCCCGACACTGAGCTCGAACCCTTCGGCGGTGAATGATGGCTCTTTTGCGGTGGGCTGATACACAGCAGCATTACAAACCAGCACATCCAATGGCCTACCCGAACGGCGGAAGTTGTCAACAAATTGCCTCACACTCTCAAGAGAGGCAAGGTCTAGGTGCATCACGGTGTAGTTCTCTTTCGGAATGCCAACCGATTTAGCCGCTTTCTCTGCTTTGAGAAAGTTTCGGCATGCCATTATGACATGACAATTCCCCAATTCAGCTAGTGCCTTGGCCGTGGCCAGGCCTAACCCGGATGAGGCTCCCGTGACCACTACATTAAACTGTCTTTCCGTCTTCTTTTGTTCTGGTTGGGAATCTTTGATTATTGGCGCCGTGGTCGCTGTCTGGGCTCTAACTACTAAAAAGGGCACACCTCTTTTCTTGAAATCCTGCATTTTACGGGGTCTCTTTGTGTTAAATTCTCCCAACTTATCAGTCACAGCATGCCCTTCGTTTCTTGTAAGAACGACACATTTAGGAAATGAATTGAACCCATCCAAATGTTTCACTGAATACTCAAAATCTACAACCCTCTCACCTGGCAAATTCCTATCATCTTTCATACTTCTAGAATGAACAAATTAGAAACAAGATTTTCGATTTTACCTTAGCGAAGGCGGTGGGGAGGAGCAAATCATCCTTGAGGTGGTCTCTCACGGAAATCCCTGCAAGACTGGTCTCCTTAATGTGAACCGCCGTGCACTTCCCCTGCAGAGACGGAATCAAGTCAATCGCCAATCCCCACTTGAGCTCGAAGGAAACTGGGGGATGAAAAGAAGGCTTGCCCAGAATCGAAGGAAGACAAGAAAGGACACGAAACGGCGAGAGAATAGCCACAGAGAAGGGTGAAGAATGATCATACCCATACCTCCTTGGGGGTGGAGATTGCAGAGGGAAGTGAGAATGCTGCTTGGAGTGCCATGGCCTTCATCTCTTCTCGCTTCTTCCTCCTCCTCCTCTTCTTCCTTCTTCTTCTTCTTCTTACTCAGCATAATTGCATCGATACAGATTGCGCGCTTCCGATAAGCCTCCTGGTCGTGGTCGGGAGACGTTGACTGGCACAGCCACGTGGAGCTCGAGACATCCAGTCGTTGTGAGCTGCTTGGGATTCTTCTCGGTATAGCGTGTGCCTACGTGGCACTCATACACCCTGTGACGTGGCTTAGAGATAAAAAGGTGTGGTAGCCAACAGGGCCAACATTACGCACCGCATTTTCCTGTCTTGAATATTTTCTTGAAATATCCCCTTTTTCTCCCGAAATTGCACTGATAATTAAGGAAAGGCGATGGATATTGGATTTAGGTTCTATTAATTTTGCAAAAAATGAATGGTTTAATTTTTTTTTCAGATGAATCACATGTATGATTTTTCAAATCGTCGCTAGAAAATGTTTTCTCATTGACAATTACTTATGTCTAAGTATTTTCGTGGACAATATACATACTTTCCATCGTCAATTTTTGTAAAGAATACAAAGAATTATTATTAGGAAAAATAACTAAATCCACCCATTTTTCATCAAAAAGACAAAATTATGCTTTATCATTCAATTGCAAATTAAATTGGTGGTCCCAAATTTATTTACTTTCATTTTTTAAAAGTATTTTTGTATCTATGTAAAATCTACTTACCATAATTAATAATTTCATATATATATATATTGTTTATTGTAGATTTTCCATATATATTAAAGGCACTATGCTTTTTTTATTGTTAATTATTGGTTCCATAATTTTTTTTGTTCGAAAAGAGAAATTTCCAAGAAATCTAATTTTTTTCTACGTTGTTGATTAAAATTAGTGGATAAATTATTTGGTAGATAAAATTTTGTTAAACCAAAACATTGCATAAAGTAAGAAATTTTGTTTTGAAAATGCTAGTAAAATATCATTATTTTGGATTAAAAAAATCAATATCATCTATGAACCGTTTATGAAAAAATTATCAAGATACCTCATTGTGCACAATATTTTTAGTATACTCCTAGATATTTCTCTAAGTCTAACATACTCTCTATAAAAGTATCTCATTAAAATTAGAAGGAACAAAGATAAATTCTTTGATATATTAACTAAAAAGATGATAAATATTATAGACTAATGAAATTAATAAAAAGTTCACCAAGAAAGTGAGATTTTGAGATAAGAGGGATGTTTCGACCAAAAAAAAAAAAAAAAAAAAAAAAAAAAGAAGAGAGAGAGGTAAGAGGGACTAAAAATAGATAAGTTATTATAAATCAAATGATGAAGAAGAGACTTTTTCAGTTTTATATAATATCAAAAAAACATTTTTCCTCACTATTAGCAAGATAATTTCACACCAAGTATATAAGATGTTATAGGAGTATCTAATAATGCACTTTTCTTTAATATGCTAAAAAACAAAACATGTGAAAATGCTTAATTATGGTAATTATCCCAAATAGAAAAGGAAAAATAGAAAAAAAAAAGGAGTGGAGCCATTATTTTAAACTATAATCCGGATGATCAAACGTAGCCTTAGTGTAAATGAGGGTGGATATAATTATTTAGGGATTGGAAATAGTGCCGCCTATAAATATTTTTTAAATTATTTATTTTCTACAAAACAAATAAATACCCGTAACTAAGAATTCTCCTTCGAGTTTCTTGGAGAGCAAGTTTCAAAGTGCCGAAGCAGGACGATTCTACAGAACTCCTTAATCCGACTAAAGAAATGAAAGGACTCAGTTCACTAGCCTGAGAATGAAATCACGAAACAAGGGCAGAAAGAAAACTTCCTCACAGCCACCGTTTCAAATTGCATTGAACCAGCGACGGTCAAAGTTGGAACGGTTTTTCTTTGCTGCTATATGTTCTTTTTCTTTTCATTCTATCTCCAAATATAAAGAGCTGTATATTTAGCGTAAAATAAACGTTCGTCACCACAAATATCATTATTAATTTCCGTTGATCAGCCAGAACACGAAGCACGGAGCAGCAAGTGCTTCTCCGGCTAATCCTACGAAGCTTGTACAAACACTTATCAATATCTTAGAGCGCATAGACACATCCCCAAAGCTAAGAGAAGCGCATAATGTAAAAGGCTTCCTCCAAAAGCCAGACGACCTCGATCAATAATAATGCATCTCTAATCAAGGGGCACCGGGTCGAATAAAGCCGACACAATATGGGCCTTGGTCTCATGATCGGGAAGGCCATGTCCGTCTCCATACTGGTAAAAGCACTGGGAAGCTCGCGCCAAGTTCAGACAGGCACCAAGGAAAGGTCCAAACCCGGGATACGGGTAGTCCTCAAACACGTCTCGATTCATCCTCTTCCAGGTCTCACGCACCAGGTGCCTGATGTGTTCCCGCGTGGCCTCTTCCGAAGCGCCAGTTTCATTCATGTGGCATTCTAGTGCCTTGAAGTTGTCCCCTCGTGCCAATTCATACTAAGAATGGACAGCATTGATGGGTTAGAAACATTAGTCCGAAGATTCATCTTGCATCCGTATCATGTAAATTAAAAAGAATATCATGTCACTATAAACATGCTGACGTTGTTGTTTTCATAAGAGATTATCTACAAGGGCAGGGACAAAGAAGTTACCGATGATGTACTGAGATCGTTGTTGAGTCGAAGGATCTTGGCAGAACAATGCATGACACTTGGGATATTCGACACGTAATCAAGTCCCTCTTCCGTCGGTTTGTCCGTGGTTAGGAAGTAGCTACCCAACAGCATAATCAGTCCTCCAATTGAAGTCACCCCATTGTCCACGTACTCGTCCAGTATCGGTTTAATGCCCTTGTTGTACCAACGTGCCTCCTTAATGTATGCCTTGCATTCATCCGCCCACTACAGCATTCAAATTTAGCACGTGCGTCAATGACCAAGTCAAGGGATGATCTTTTCTCATGGTTGTTCGGATTCTCAAATGTTAAAAGAGAAGTCATAAGGGAAAGGCAGAAATAGAGAAACGAGTTGTTATGCACGGGCTAGGAACCCACAAATATTATCAGGTGAAAGATTGAGCAACTTGAGATTACCACTTTCCGCATGTGAGGGATAGGGTTGATTCCTCGCTCTCTCATCATCCAATACCCAATTTCGTTGGTCGTGTTGTACAAGGCCAAGAAACAAGCCCTTATTTTTAGAGGAAGCTTATCGACGTCCGTGATGTCCCACCTAGACAAAATAATCACCATTTCAATAGTTTTATATGTTTTACTGTCAATCGATATACTTTCTAGTAACAATGATGAAAATTAGTGCTTACTACTACTTCATTAGCTCAAACAAATCAATTAAATAGAGGGAAAAAAAATGCTAACCAAAAAAATGATATGTCCAAAACACATCGAAAATTTTAATCCATAACATATAATCCTCAGGATTTGATTTATCCATCGTGTCCTTCATACACTTATTAATTCCGTCTTTGTTCTTTAGCAATAATAATTTTGAAGATATATGATGATAGTGATGATGATATTACACGAACCTGACAATGAAATCTGTTAAGACCTCAAGCTCTTCCAATGTCCCATACACATCGTAAACGTCATCAATAAGTGTCACCATACAAGTGAGTTTTGTCGTCATTTCTCTGAATTCTGTATATTGAGGCTCAAAAACCATTGCACAACACCAAAAATAGTGTTCCACTAGCCTGTCCCTAAAGAAGGTCATCTTATTCGCTCCAAGTTCAACCCACCACCTGAGAAAAATTTGCAATATCATGAGTAAGTGGATCAAAATGCAGTCCTCCATGTATCGCATTTGCATGAATTTATATCCTCACATCAAATGCATCTATCGTCTATGGATGGAATGCTTGTGTATACCTTGCCATGTTGCTGACTTCCTTCTTATGGATTGACTGCACTATATTGAAGTCTACTTTAGCAAATCGTAGCAAACAAGGGATCTTGTCTTGTTGTTTCTCGTACATGTCCATGAACCACCGAGCCTCCAACCTGTTTGGCCTCCAGTGGATCGGCATATCTAATGCATGACTCACGTTGCTCGCTAGGTTAGCGGGAACTTCGTCGAGGTTTAGATCCTTCAGATGCTTAGAAGCAAAGTTCCAAGCTTCATCAACTATGGTTTCACCTTCCAATCCATGGAAAGAAGCCTCATAAAGACTAAGAAGCCCCCTCACATCCTCCTTGAGCAATTCGTTGAACGTGCCCATCTTGTTCATAAACCTATGAAACACATCTGTAGGTCCAACAAAAGGAATGGTAAGATAAATCTTGATGTGTCAGCATTATTCGGTATTTGCAAAAGGTTAGCTAGTGCCCACTACCTTGTGGTACGTTATATCCATGTTGCCTGAGTAGCCGATATCGAAGGGAGACGGCATAGAGATCGTCTGAAAGCTGAGCATCTTCAGTGTTGTTATAGATGGAACTAAGAGTGTTCTTGATCTCCGTTTCAAAATGGTATCCTAGTCCTAACCTTTGAACCACGTCAATGAACTCGAGCTTGGCCACTTGATTCATCTCCCTATGGAATAGACCCTTGACTTCTTCCTTCAACCTTTGAACTTGCTCTGTATATTTATCCACCTAGGCACATGATAAACTCAGAAAAATGAGATCTTAATCAAAGTTAATGCACAAGCAGAGTTGAATATTGTTTCTTGCATTGAAACAGATCGATCCTCATGCTATTTACAAAACATTTGAGTAAGCTCTGTTGAGCTCTCGCCTATACATTGAGAATAAATCTAATTCGCAAGTACGCATGCTCATCACACATTTAGCTAGGTTGGGTTGTGTGCTGGAAAAAAGAAAAGAAAAGAGAATCATCACCGCGAAATCAGTATTGAGCGACTGCACAGAGCCATAGTCCCAAACGCTAGGTTTCCAGTTCGCTGAACGTCTCGCAGTATCTTGATCTTCAATAGTCAAAGAACATTTCGCAAACCGAGCACCGGAGGAGATGGCGGAGGGAGAGGAGAAGGAGGAGCAAGGGCGACTGACGAGTAAGAAAGAGTGTTGGTTAGGGCGGATCGAGGAGGGGAGGAAGTTTGAGAGCAAAGCAGGAAGAGCCATTGCGAGATGTGTCGCAAATCTCTTATGCTATACCTTCGTTTATATGGGTGTTGGTGAGGAGCGAGATGTGTTGCAAGTCTCTTATGCTATACCTTCCTTTATATAGGTGTTATTGAGGAGTCACTGGCCATGGAATATGTTTATAGTCGCTTTTGGAGCACTACTTCACTTATTCGACACATTTTGTAAGTGTCATAATTGATGTACTTATTTATTGATTTAATTTGAGAAAATGATTGTACTCGACACGTAATGAATGGTTTGGACAACGTTGAAGATAAACCAATAAAAGTAAATCAGCTACCGTAGACAACGTAAAAATAATTTGACGGCCAAGTATCACGAAATCCTAGAAACGCAGTATCTAGAGTGATAAAAAGTTCTCCTCGTGGCCCTTTGAATTTATCCCCACTTTTTTCTTGTGCGAGATGTGTTCTCCATTAGCTGGCGTCCCCCTTCAAAACACTTTGCATTGCGAGCTTTTAATATTAAATAGATGAATGAAGTATTCAGCAATTTAAAAATTTGCTCTTCCCCCTCTCTGCTCTCTTTCCTATGGACCTGGCCCACCTCTCTGCAGGAGAGAGAGTAGGAGGAGGGGGAGGAGCAAAATTTTAAATTGCTGAACGTGGGACCCGAATTACACGTGGACGAGATGTGTCGATTTTATATGATTTTACATTTCGCCTACCGGGACTAAAACAGGAAAGAAAACGAGCGACCACGCACCAAAGTCAAAGTTAGGAACACTAAGGCCCTGTTTGGCAACCATCCAAACAAAAGCCGATTCCCGATTTTTGTTGCACCGCCGAATCGGTTTGGGAACGAGAATCGCGTTTGGTAAAAATGCAGCAAAATTCTCGTGAACAAATTTACTCCGAGAATCGAGTTTTGGACAAGAATTCGAGAATCGGAAAAATATGATTCTCCATCCGAGAATCAAAAAGAGAATCAAAAGTGCCGAATCAAAAAAAAAAAATTATTTCTATATTTTATTTTTATTTCTTCCTAGTATGAAATATATATTTGTTGTATATATAATACATATTTAATTTTATGTTATAATTTAGTATTTTTATTTATTACATATTGTAGGGATATTAGTATAGTTTATACTATGGTTTATTATTTACTATATAATAAAAATTGATTAGTTAATATTTTTATTACTTAGTATAAAAATATAATTAATCAATGAATGGTTTATGAAAATTCAATATCAAATTTATTTTAATCTAAAAAGGTAATTAAAAAAGAATTGGAATAGAATTTAAAAGAAAAGATGAGAAAAAGAAAAGAAAAAGATGAGAAAAAGAAAAGAAGGGCATGAAGAAAAGAAAACAAGAAAAGAAAAAAAAAAAGGAAAAAAAGAAAAAGAAAAGAAAAAAAGGAAAATGAAAAGAAAAAAATGAAAAAAAAAAGAAAAAAAGAAAAGAAAACAAAGGAAAAATGAAAAAAAGAAAAGAAAACAAAGGAAAAAAAAAAAAAAAAATTATTTAAAAATTAAAAGAAATTGATTTGGAACGTAATTAATGAACACGTGCACCAAACGCAATTCTCTTCCAGGAATTAGAAATTTTGGACGATTCTACCAAACAACTTAAAATGCTTTCAGAATCGGTTAATGTAATCAAAAAGAATCGTTCGATCGGAATCGCCAGGAGCTAAAACTCCGTGAATGTAATCGTTACCAAACGCGCCCTAAGAAAACGTCAGAGGATGTCATTATTCCCATTCTGACAAGTTACGTCGCGGCAACGTGCAAAGCACCGTAGGACGATATGACAGATCGTGGCAGGAAAATCCCAAGCTGAAAGGACCCCACGTTCTCGAAGTGGAGGGCCGCGGGCTCCTCCATGCGGAATATCGCAAATCACGTTTACCATTTGCTGATCTCGACACCCCCCATCGCAGATCACGTGTGGCCAATCTTTATATTTGATTCGGTTTGAAGCAAAGTCGTAGCAAATGAAGGAGGAGGAATTGGAGTGCGAGAGGGGCGGACAGTACGGACGTGGACGAATGAAAATCTGGGCATCTTGGGGCTCCTGTACAGTGGTCGTTTCCTCGTGTTTCACGATTTTGATCTCACTTTTCTTTCCCTTTGTGCTGTGCCCATGCTTTCTTTCCTCTCTTCTTTTTCCCCAAAAGGAAAGATCTTGTCCTTTTAACATTAACAGTGAATTGCTCTTTGATTGGGGCGAGCTGAGCACGAGCAAAATTGAATAAACATGTACAACAGAGAAAGAAAAAGTCGACAGATCGAAATCTAGTTCGAATAAGAAAAATGGTGGTTATTTTTCGAGTAGAAGAAATAAGTGAGGACAGTTCATCCAAATGACTGCCCTCGCTTTCTTTTGAGAGGTTAACATGTGGGTAAAGTTTTCAGTCGTTCAATTCTTATTGTTCTATGATGGGATGAACCCTGCTGTTGCTTATTGGGAAACCCATCTGGTGCTCCTCCATGAGATACGCTGGTTCAATCCGATCATATGGCTTTCAATGCTTTAGAAAGCTTATAAGCTGATCTTTCTACTACTATCGTTCGAGTCAAAATGGTAAGAATTTTCTTGATATGGGCTACATTAATTGAGATTGTAATTTACTGTTTTACGGGAATAGTTTAATAAGGTAAGGCATAATGTTTTCTTAATAGTCAAATATAGGCTTGGTTTGTGTGGGCCAAATTAGGCCTGACTCGTGATGAGAAGGCTCGGTTAAAAACTCTATAAATAACGCTAAGATCTCTCCTCTAGCCTTCATTCTTCCACGGACATTCTCTCACCTCACATAAGGAAGCCATGAGGGGCGGTCTCATTGCACCGGGATTTGAGGGTTATAGAGGAGAAAAACTTGAGTGTCAGCTCGTCGTCTAAGCGTTGGATTGTCGTCATTCCGAATAAAGAATGATAGATTCCAAATTAAGTACGCAAATCTTCCTTTTCTTCTCTAATATGTTCGAGTTTTCAGTTATGTTGATCTTAGGATGCCGCTTCGACGGTCAACATTTGGTATTAGAGCCTCGTAGCTTAGAACTTGAATTGTTGCATTTGGCCCGTTTTCAGAAATTTCATCCGTTAAAACTTGATTTTGAGCACATATTCGGACTCGTCATGGTGAGACAAGTGTCTAGGTGGCTGGCGTGCCTGTGGCGGAGGCTGTAGGTGCCTTTGTGAGTACTTCGAATTTGGCTTGTTCATGTACTATTTTGCTCGTTTTTGTGAATTTTGGTCGGCTAAAAGTGTACTTTGATCACATATCTAGAACCTACTTGTCGAGACGAGCATTTTGGTGGGCAACGTGCCTCTAGAAGAGGCCGGACGCATCCTCACGGCCCAGCATGCACCTTGAGCGCACTCATGTGCTCACAGGCGTGGGCGCGTAAACGCCTAAGGTAGTAGTTGACGTCATTGATAACGTCACCCTCGCCGACTTGGGGCATCACCTTGTTGGCATTGACACCATTGATGATGTCAATTGGCGATTGGTGACCTCATGGATGATGTTACTACCTAGCGGGTTGACCTGACCCGTGTTAACCGTTGGCTGGTGAATCATTAACCGGTTGGACTGTTGACAAGTCGGACCAGTTGAATCCGATCGAACCAATTTAAGACCAGCTTGAGTAGGTGAGCGCGTGTAGCTTGAGTAGGTGAGCGCGTTCTATGCATTTTGGTGGCGCGTGAGGGTGCGTGGAGTGTCATATCGGTGTGTTCTTGACGCCGACATACTTGTATGGAAATTCTCCACATTGTAATGTATTTATTTTACATGTTTGATACTTTTATGGATACAAAAATGCATAGGGAACCCCAAAATACGTGATTTTTTGGGTATTTTTTGCTTATTTTTCATGTATTTTTTTTTTTTATGGTTTCAGAAATACATTGTGAACTCATATGTATATCGTCACATAAATAATGTGTAGAGCATAGATTCATTAATGATATATATAAGGTTCATCATGTATTAATAAATGGAGTAATGTGATTGGTATAACATGTGATTTTAATGACAAATTACCCTTGTCATTCGGTCTAAAATCACATGTATAAGGTAAATGTGAGTCATAATGTTTATATTCTTGGTATGAGAGAGTTTTAATGATTCAATTGGATTGTGATCGCCAAAGTGACACATTTAATTGTATTTGAGAAATATCGGTCTCGTATTGTGATGTGATGTCTCATATTCTAATGCATGGTCATACTCCCAAATGGTTGAGGAATGATTGACCTTAGTACTTCATACACCCAAATGTGGTGAATTCATAAATGTTAAAATATATTCTAATGACTGCTGTCGTGTGGAAAGTGTACAATTATATGTCATGTAGTTTGCCCAATTATCACGCCCCGATCCTCGTGCATGCACACATCCTTCTACTTTGTCGATTTTATAATGCGATATCCCAGGACTAAGTATCGCCAACCCTTTGGTTTATTAAGCACATGCGGAAACAGTTATAAATCCCCAGACAATAATACAATGGGATATAAAAGCAATACCATATTTTTCACATTGAAATCCACAACCAAACCTTTATACATAGCATAACTCAAAGTCTATTCACAAGACTATTCATAACATTCTAGTCAAACTCTATATACACAACACGAGGTTCACAAAAGAGGCTAGAATTTCAATCCTCATCCGGGTCGTACTCAGGATCATCCGGATCCTCTTCTGACTCTTCTTCACTAAGCTCGCATCCTTCAAGCTCTTCATCTTTTACCGGCTCATCGTCCTTTTCTGGTTCCTTCTTCACAGGCTCATCTACGGGCCTGAAATGTTGTCCCACAACCGGGATGAGATTACGTCTCAGCAAGTTCTACCCCACTAAGACTTGATTAGGAAACCAATACGCTAACCAGGCTGCCTATACACGCACGGGTCAGAGGACTTACCTTGGCCTCAGATTCCACCGGCATATTAACACAATGCAATAGGCACCCTAACAATCACATTACAGATCGATATCTCAATAAATCAACTTAGTCGATTACATGTCAATTGGACCATTCAAAGTCACTTCCACTCAATCAGTCAATTCACGACAATGTATCAACTCATTGATCAATCGACCTAGTCGATTACATGTCAGTCGGACCGTTTCTAGGTCAAATCACTTCTCAATATAAAACCTCCCATTTGCACTCTCAGTCACAAAGCTACAGCAATGCTCTTGGGCGTCGTTTTCGCCAAGGTGACGTATGTACTAGACAGCACTCACACGTTCTTTAAGGCGCCGTTTTCACCAGTAATATTTTTAATTACCAAACCACGTATGTCTGTAATGAAGCATGCAGTAGATAGCAGTCGTGCGTTCTTTAAGGTGCTATTTTCACCAGTGATTTCCTTATCACCGAACCACGTATGTCTATATCTCGTACCTGATCGATCTCAGCCAAGATTATTCTCAGTTCAGCCTCACGATTTTCTCTACTTTACAACTTATCAAAGCATTGTCAATGCTAAATAACCACACTCGGTCATCTACCAATCAATCATTCAATTTCACTCAATTTCAGTTAATTTAGGAATAATTCCTCAAATTGCACAATTAATTCAATTCAGCACAACGTAGAGCTAAAATAAATAAACGGACTGCATCACGACAATCAGCACGAAATTTCGGTTGTCGACTATCCTTGCCTAATTTCCGAAAAATAAATAATTAAATAATTAATTTCAAAAATTAATAAATAAATACTAAAAATCCAATTTAGGCCAGTAATGCGTAATTGAAGCCCAATAAGGGTTAGAAAAAATCCCGAGATGCATTCAATAAATAGTATAGGCAGTTCTCTAGCTAAGTACACTAACCATCTAATTAATATACAATGCAATTAACTAATAATCACTAATCCATTCTAATCTAACCACCTAATTGCACTTAATTAAATCTAATCAACCCTTAAGCATCATTAGTCTACTAAGCAAGGATTAGTGAGATTACTCACTTGGCAAAGCGAAGACTGGAACACCGCGATGACGATGCAACGGCGGTTGAATCCCAAAATTTCGGCGGCGTCGGCGGACGCTCGGGCCAAGCCTACAAGCCTTGTAGGCCCACAAAAATCACTGGGCTTGGACTTGGCTATGGTTGGGCCTTCCTCATGGGCCGGGCTTCGCTCAATTTCACATGGGCTGCTGCTGGGCTTCAAATGAGCTGGACAACAACTAAAGATGGGCTGAACCAAGACTGAACGTGGGCTTCAAGTTGAGATGGGCTGACTGGGCTTGGGCCGAACTTGGCTGTTCGTGTGGTCTTCAAATGAGCTAACTGCTGGGCTGGAATCTAATGTTTGTGGGCTGAACAAGAAAATCACGTGGGCTTGTGGGACTGAAAATGGAAGCAAGCTGGCGTGCGAGAAGTTGCTGCGGGCAGTGACCGGCGACTCCGTGAGCTGCTTCGGTGGGAAGAATCGCACGGAGAGGGGAGCAGGTTGAGTCTTCGTGGCAGCTGAGTCTTCGGCGGCAGGGAAAGGGAGACACGAAGATGGGTGGTCTTCAGCTGGGCTTTCGGTGGGCTTGGCAGTATGGGCTGGATCCGTGAAGCAGCAGATGGATCCGAGGCAGCTGGCATGAAGACGATGAGGATGGCAGAAGCGGCAGCTCGTCTTCGATTGTCGATAGAGAGCTGGGAGTTGACTTCGGCTTCGCTGGAATCACGAACAAGAAGATGGAAGTTGCGAAGTCCACGAGTTGGCTAGGGACGTTCGAGCGTGGAGGTGGCGAAGGTGCTGGAGCAGCGAAGATGAAGACGTGAGGCACGTTGAAGCAACCGCTTCTTCACGTGGGCAACTCACGCTTCGGTGGAGAATTTGCGGTTAGACTCGGCGGCTTCGTGGCTTGACTTCACGCTGTTTGGATGAAGACACGATGAAGGTGGGGTAGAAAAAATAAAATAAAAGTGAGCTGGATAAAAGAAGTGGAGTATTCGGTGGAGGTTTGGAGATGTCAGAGGGGAATTGGACGAAGAAGAAAAATGAAAGAGAGGCAGAGACTGGAGAAAACAAGGAAAGAGGAACCACGGATGGGGGAGGTCGACCGTGAAGTGTGCGAAGGAAGCTTGAAGAGAAGGACCCCAAAGTCAAACAAACTTATCCTATAATCAATGCTTGGTTCCCCTATAATCCACATGCCTATCTTCATGGTCCCCTCTAATACTTTCCATCAAGAATAATCCACAATAAACTCAAATTTTGATGCAAATAATGCACCCCCATCCAAGCTCCGAATTTCCTTTACTTTATATTTCAATTTCATCTTCAATTTCTTCAACAATTTCCCCAATTGAGGTCCAATCTCGATGAAGAAAAATCCCGAACAATTTTCTATAAATCCCCGACACTCACAGGGTAAGTCTGGAAGTCCCAATTTTCTATAATTTGGCCTGTACGAATTTCCGCTACGTCCGAAACGATTCTTCAAAAAAATCTCAAACTCGACAAAATTTCTCCGAAAGACAAGACGACGTCCTATAAATGAACCGTGACATGCTCGAACGTCTGATTTCTGAAACCAAATTTAATTTCGTGGTTAAAATCAATTAAACGCAATTCTAGTCCAATTTGACCTATCGAGTAGCTTTTAGGGATTTTACCGCGGTTATATTCCTTAATGGCTTCACCTAATAGATTGGTTAACTCGTGAGTGATCAATTCAGAGAAAAAGGATCATAGGCGCGCCGGCGAAATGCTCATTTCATATATTCGGGACGGGGTCGAAATTCGGGATGTCACACCAATGATGTTTATGTGATGATGCGTATAGCTCTCGAAATGTATACTTTTAAGATTCTTAAGTTACACAATACTCATATGATGCCAATTGTGTACATTGTTTTTTTTTTTTTTTTTTTTTGGTGACTCGGGAACCTCTGTAAGCTGACAACCGACGACGTAAACCCGGGGTGACACTAGCGCAGGACCCATCACCATGACGTAAACCCAGCGGCGTATACATTGCTTGTTATTAAGTCACATTCTCTATAATGGCAACTTCATTGTGATTGAGGTTTTTATTGCATTAAATTTTTAGTATTGAAAGAAGGATTTTCTATTTGGGATGAAGCTAGTAGATGTTTATATTGCTCTTACTAAGAATACTCTGGCAATCTTACTGTTAGTGATATGGAATTAGAAAGTATTTTTTATTGCTTGGGAAAAGGGCAATTAAATTTTTCTGTTATCCATTAGGAACACTTGAAAATGATTTATCAGCTAATTGCACTGCTAAAAAGATGATGGAAGCCTTGGTGGCTTGGAATTATATCTTGTCTAATGCCGAGATTGGGAATCCAAGGATTCTTCAACATAAGGTGTGATGGTTCTGATGAGGTTAAGGATTACGTCTTGAAGATAGTAGACATGAAGTCCAAAATCATGCTCATAAAGAAACTCATGAAATCACCGATCATTATGACAATTTGGTTCCAAAATAGCACCATTTAAAAGAAATGATGTTATTTTATGGGAAGATATGACACATAAGGACACTATAATGAATATAAAGCTTGGTTGTCCAAGCATGAGTTTAGAGTTAATGATTCCTTGACATTCATTTATGAATCAAATTCTTATTGAAAGCTTCATCTGGTTCTTGGTAGATAGCGGTGCAACAAATTATGTTGTTTACCATAAGGGGATTCATAAATCCAAGAAAGCCAAATCAGGATGAATCATAGTTTATCATGGAAAACAATATTTAACGTTGAGTTAGTGGAAGATGTTGTTTTGATTCTAGATTCTGGATTCTAGTTTGAATTTAATGTTGATAAACATTTGTATATAACTTTCTTTAGACATAACTTAGTTTCCATATCATGTTTGAAAGTGTGTGTGGCTATTCTTGTGAAGTAAAAAACAATGCTATATCTATGTAGTTCAAGTCAAATAAAGTTGGGCACTACAATATGTCAAATGGATTGTACCGGTTGTGCTAATCTCTCAACGATATGTATGTTGCTTATAAAGTTGAAAAAGTTATTTCCAATAGATCTTTACTTAAGGAACAATCCCACGTATTGTAGCATAAATGTCTTGATCATATCTCTAGAGAAGGAGTAGAAAGACTAATTATATTGACATTTTGTCTAATCTTAAAAGTTACCTAAAGACTTGTGTAAACTATTGTAGAAGTAAGATTATTAAGACAAAAAAGAAAATTGCAATCTAAAGTCCAAACCTATTGAAGGTCATTCACACTGATATTAGTAGATTATATATGGTAAGTTGTACATAAATTTTTATTTTAACATAGTCATTGATGACTATTTCTTTTATATTTGATTAAAGAAAAGTTTGAATTTTTTGATAGATTTGAGTTCTTTTAGACTAAAGTCAAGAAATAATTGCAATAAGTCTTAAAGATTGTCAGATATAACTAAAATGGTGAATATTTTGACCAACATGGCAATGCTGAATAGCTTAAAGGACCATTTGTCAAATACTTAGAAGATTCTAAGATGGTAACTTAGTTTATAATGCTCAAGAATCTTGAATAAATTGGTGTGGACGAAAGGCACAATTACAATCTATAAAACATGATAGTGTTTGGGAGCCTGTTGCATTGGCTGAAAGTCACAAGCCTATCCACTGTAAATGGGTGTATAAGATTAAAAGAAATTATAAAGGAAATATCGAAAAGTATAAACTCAAACTGGTAGAGAAATGTTTTACTCAAAGAAAATGGAGTAGATTATGAATATATTTTTTTTCCAGTCTTTTTTAAAGACCATTTCAAAGTAAATATGATATTAGTAGCTCATTTTTGATATAAAGTTATGTTGGATGAATGTAAAACTTCATTTCTCAATAAATACCTTGATAAAGAAGTCTATATGGCATAACCCCAAGGTTTTGTAGCAAGTGATTCAGGTAAGTTTGTGTGTAAACTAAAAAGTCTTATTTATGGCATTAAACAAGTCTGTAGACAATAGTGCTTAAAGTTTTATAGTGTTGTTATTTCATTCAGTTTTGTTGAGAATAAAGTATATATATATATCGTAAGGTCAGTGTGAGAAAATTTAGTTTTCTCCCACTCTATATAAATGATATTTTGATTGCGAGTAGTGATATTGGATTACTGTATAAAATAAAGCGGATGTTGTCAGGGAAATGTTTGTAGTTGCTTCTGGAGCACGTTTTCAATTATTCAATGGATTCATGGAACTTCATGATTGATATACTTACCTTTTGATTGAATTTCTGAAGGTGATTGTCCTGGACACGCGATAAATAGTTTGGATAGACAAGAACGCCGTCCTTTCAAAATTATTGAAAAACCTCTACCAATTATCGTTGTCATAAAAAATCTCGATGGATCTTTCGACTTTATTTTTTTTCCCTAAAGAATTCGATAAAAGCCATTGCCTCCTTTAAGATATACTAATAAAAGTGAATAAGCTACAGTAGACAATGTAGAAATAATTTGAAGGCCAAACATCATGAAAACCCCGAGAAACACAGTATCTAGAATTACAAAATAAAGGTATAGAAAAAATGTCAAAATTTGCGTCTCGACCATGCATAGTAATAGATAAAATAAAGAAAATACATTGACAATAATCATATATTATTAGATGATAGATTCCTAGCACCAATGGGATATCACTAGCTATTCAGTTCAATTATTCATCTCATCTTGACCACTGGCATTGTTTCCTAAATCAAATAGCCTTCGGCATGAGCTCCATCCTCTTGAAAGAGTTTTTGATATTTGATAGATGAATGAACTAATTACGGATTTTAAGTAAAATGCTAGAAATGGGGAAAGAAAGGGCAAAAATGGGAAAGAAAACGAGCGACGACGCACCAAAGTCGAAGTAGAAATATTAAGAAAACGTCATAGGATGTCCTCCCTGCTCTAGGATGTTACGTCGCAGCAAGGTGCAAAGCACAGTATAACTAATGATACAAACGTGGCAACAGATTTCGAGCTGGAAGGGTCTCCGCTCTCGAAGCTGAAGGCGGTTCACTCTCCATGCCAAAATCACAAATCGCGTGTTCCTACTGCTGATCTCGATGCCTATTGCCCAGCATCGCAGATAACGTGCGGCAATTCTTCATATTTGATCTCGGATGGAAGCAAAGTCATAGCAAATGAAGGAGGAGGAGTCGGAGAATGAGAGGGACAGATTTTACATAAGTTCATTTTATAAGAACCGACCTCTTACCCTACTTGTCAACAATATTGTCAGCTTTGGGCTGGAGTCCACATGGCTTTAAAATGCGTCATTAATAGTTAAGACTAATGCCACACCTTATAAGGCATGTCACCTCACCGTCTCCAAGCGATGTGGGGTTTGGTTTATTCCTGCCCCCTTGTCATCCTCACCAGACGTGCTCCTAGCCCATCCCTCGCAAGACCGGGTCTTTACACATTTCCTCTTATTTCATGATAACGTGTGGCAGTTCTTCATATCTGATCTCGGATTGAAGCAAAGTCATACCAAATGAAGGAGGCGTTGGACCATGAGAGGGACAGATTGTACAGACGTGGAGGGGGGCGACGTGGAAAAATGAGAATCGGGTGCGGTTGTGTGGTGGTGGTTCTGCTGTGGAAATCATAATTGATCTTGGATTGAAGCAAAGTCAAGTCATATTAAATGGAATACGAGGAGTTGTCCGACGAGGGGGACAGACTCTGTAGACCTCGAAAGATGAGCACATTATCTTATCGTCTTCAGGCAACATAAGATTCGATTCGTTTCTACCCCTCACCATCCTCACGAGGCGTGCTTATAGTCATCCCTGCAGGGACCGGGTTGTCACACATTTCCTTTTGTTTCATGATATTGATCTCACTTTCCTTTCCTTATGCTTTCTTCACCCTCACCCCCTCCCCCTCTCTCCCCCCGCCCCCTTCAAAGGGCAAACTCTAGCTCTTTTTCATTGAGAACGATTTGCTCTTTGATTGGAGTGAGCCGATCAAGCGCGAAATTGAATGAACGTATGAAAAGAGAAAAAAAAATGATAGATCGAGAGCTGGTTCAAAGGAAAAGGTGGTTGTTTTTCGTGTAGAGGTAATAAGTGAGGATAGTTCCTTCAATAATTGCCCTCCCTTTCTTTTTGAGTAGTGAGCAAGTGGGTAAAATTTTCAGTCGTTTAATTCTTATTATTCTATGAAGGGATGAACCCTGCTGTTGCGTATTGTGAAACCCATCTGGCGGTCCTCCATAAGATACGCCGGTTCAATACGATCTCGTGCTTTCAATGCTTTAGAAAGCTTATAAGCCGATCTTTCTTCTGCTATCGTTCAAGTCAAAAGAAAAGGGGAAAAAAAAGTACGAGTTTCATGAACCGTTAACATCATATGCCCCTGTGCTTAAAATATACATCTTAATATTTTTATGATGGAATTGAAGCATATCGGTATCATTAGAATCGAGGATTTTCGGCATCCTCGTTTGCAGGATTAGAGAAAACCTTTTGTACTCCCATTTCAAGTCATGGGAAGTTCGGGCGAGCTTGGTCTGTAGTTTTTCCCTAGTTCAGCTATCTGCGTTAAACCTCTTGCGTCCCCGTTTTGCATTATCTGGTTGGTTTTTTGCTGCAGTTTCTGCTACGCTCTTTTAATTACACAAAGCGGAGGACTAGAGGATTTCGCAGAGTATTCTTATCTCCGCCGTGCATGAGGTGATGTGGTCACGCCACGAGCTTTTCTGGGACAGCTTATTATCGAAGTGTGCTTTACTTTCTCAGATAAAAGTTCATGCTCTTACATGGGAGAGTACATTTAGTGACTTCTGTTTACATACCAAACTTTAACAAGACCGCAGTTACTGAGAATTGATCTTGTGGACGATCTTGCTGACCTTACTTGCGGACGATCTCGCCAACCTATGTGCTGTGAGTTAGCTTTATACAGGGTCGGCCTTGATCTCATCAGCCAATTTTTGCGTCAAGTGGTCAGCTCGGTCATCTTGTCCACCTGCGAAGTTATAGGAGCAAAACGCAAGTTGCAAAGCTTGCCGGAGCAACTTTACACAGTTATAGTTTCGCTTCTAGCGTTGGTTTTCTGAGTCGCATCGGTTGCTGCCTTTATCTCTCTCCGTTCCTGGACAAAATTTTAAAGTCAAAATACATAAACAATGTCATCTTCCTTTCTCATTTGTTTGCAGTTGAAAGTAAATTATACTTCCAGTGCCAACTCCATGCAGCCTGAAGAAACATTCACCATCGATTCTTTTATTCGAACCAAAATGCCATAATCAAAGTAAATGTTTTGGCTCAGGAAACGCTTCATCTCTTCATCTTTGCTCCTCTCTAATGCATCTACCTCTCCGTTGATCTGTCACCGACATATTTTCCCCCAATTACTGGGACGCATGTATGGTATAGGCACAAGGTCTCTCTCTACAGGTAGAGGTACATGGAGCCTACCTCGTGGAAGTATGATTCAAATTTGTCTCAACATTTGGTTTCTCCATCCATTGTTCAAAATATTTTGATGTGGAAATTTAAGAAGTTTGGATCACTAGAAACTGGAAGATAACAAAACGAAAGTACATGAGTCTCATCAGTTAACTTCTCCAAGTGCTGTTAGACGAACTTGCGGAAATTAAGGAGTTCAAACATGTCCTTTGTTTGAAAAGCACTGATGGCTGCTTTATCTCCTTAAACAAATCGCCATGCTCTTGGACGTTTGCTTCAATCTGTTAAAAATATGTTGATCTTTAGAACCAAACGAAGCAACAATGTGGCCATTTTTTTTTTTGCTTACTGACTCACTGCGACAAAGGAATCTATATCAATAATAGTAGAGGAACCTAACCTTTAAGCAATCTCTGCTATGGCATCGGCCATTCCTTGTTTCCCGCCCCTCCGACTGGTGTTCTTTTGCCTTTAGATGAGTTTCGGGTTTTCTCTCCACCTTGTACCTTTGCCTTCAAGTTTCTACACAACTCGCTCATGTTTGTAGATCTCTTTAGCTCGGTATTTGCTTTCTTTGCACGCAGCGCTTTTGCCATACCACCTGGAGGAGATGCTGGTGGTGCACCTCCCTTGGATGGTGGCATAGGGGGCGGTGGAGCTAGTGGAGAGAGAGAGAGAGAGTTAAGAATTATACCTGCCATCTGAGAACGTAAAAGCCTTTGGGAAAGAGATGGTATTGGATGGTCAAGGATCCAGGTAGCATGAAGGGGATGCTGTCATGCCCCGATCCTCGAGCGCGCGCACATCCCTATGTGGTCGATACAAATGCGACGTCTCTAGGACACGTTGCCGACCCAATCATTTTTAATTCACATGCGGAAACGAAACAATAACTCTTGACGACAAACAACACGGGATAAGAAAGCAGCAACATTTCACAAAAGCACACTTTTTATAAATAATGGGGTTTAGATACAAAACGAGTCTGGTCAAAAGCCTACAAAAAGATCGACTCTCAAAGAAGCTGTCATACAACATACTAGTAGGACACATACGCCGATTTCAGACTCCACCTCCACAGACTTCGGGGCTTCGGTCCTCCACAACCACCATCTAAGGACCTGACAAGATAAGTCCACACCGGGGTGAGACATTGTCTCAACGAGTTCACGCTCTAAACACCGATTAGGAGGGTAATATGCCTAGAGACGTCCTAACCACACAATTACACAATTAGAATAGAGAACTTATATCGCCTCAGTTTCTCCCTACACGTCAGTATAGTTCATATACACAATGCATGTAATCATAGCACACAACAATTTAAACGTCTCACCAACACAATTAATCACAGGGGTCCCGATTATAAGGCCAAAACATTATAACATGTCCCATACCATGCCACACAGTTTTATCTCATAATTAGGCTCAGTTAACTCAATCAACCATGCGTTTCAATTGTTAATTACACCCCTCAAGGGTATTGACCAACTCTGAGTTTGGCGGTCTACTGGCATAGCTAGGCATTGTCTCACCACCTTTGAGTACGGCTACATCTCTCAAGATGGCTTTCCCGAAGGAGCGTAGGTCTAGAATCTACTACGACCTGAGTCCCAATGAATGGGTATCGTTCGGCGTAAACGCTTGGGACGAGTTCTCTTAACCAACACATAACCAATCAATCTCAGCCCATAATACCGTGCATTGCACTCAAAAGCCTCCATTAAAAAAGTGATCCTAGCCTATTTTCTTCATATTAAAACAGACGGTGAAAATAGTCGTATGTGGGTACACGGTCAGATCAATTCTTAAAAATTGATATCCTCCAATTTAAAATCCCACTATTTTATCTAGTATATAAAACTATTTTTGGTATTAAAATCCGACACCCGAAATTTTTTGAATAAATAATGAAATTTCCCAAATTTTGGAATAAATGACCAAAAATCCAATCAGTACTCAATTTGCACAAATTAACATCCTATTGCATAAACTGAACACACCATTTAATTAGCACGAAATTCCGGTCACCGGCTATCCCGGTCTTATTTCCGAAAAATAATTAATAATTAAATAAATTTCAAAATTAATTAAATAAATACAATTAATTACCATAAATAGAAACTTAGGTCGGAAATACCTAATTAAATACCGAAACGGGCCCGGAAAATTTCCGAATTAATCTAGGTAAATAATACAACTTATTTAGTCTCTAATTATGCTACTCTAACCATCTAACATGCAAAATCAAATAATTAAATCACTAATATAATCCAACTAACAACATAATTCCTAATTAACTTAAACTAAACACCCCCTAAATGTCATTAGCATCCTAAGTAGAGTTTAGTGCATAAACTCACTGGTTTAGCACGAAAACTGGTTCACTGTGATGGCGGCGCAACGGCGGCCGAAACTCAAGCTCACGGCGACGCCAACGGGAGCTCATACCGGGCTGAAAAGGCCTTGCAAGCTCGTAGCAAAACTGTTGGGCTCGGCTGATTTCGGTGACGATCGAGAGAAATGAAACTTGCAGAGATGCTAGTCGGGCGACAAGATTGAGTTGGGCCGGAGGATTGCTAGGCTAATGGCGCTCATGAGGGGAGTCAACTTCGGGCTTTGCTGCTGGAGTGGTTAACAAAGCCAAACAAAGACACGAGGAAGGGTTGGGCGGTGTCTTCACTGGAAGCGGTGAGGTCAAGAGGAGGAGTCAACGTTGGGGGGAAAAGCTTCGCTGGTTGACTCCGTGAGATGAGCTAGTGGACTAAGGGCAGCTGCAGGGAATTCAGTGGAGCGCTGGCAGAGGGAGAAACAGACAAGGAAGGAGCTGCTTCGGTTGAGGGTCGGAGGCGACGAGTGGAGTTGACTGCTGGTGTGAAGAGAAGCGATCGAAGGAGGGAGGCAATCGTGGCTACTTCGGTGGGGTTTGACGTCGTGGCAACTGCAGGAAGATCAGTGGAGACGGTAGTGGAACACAAGGGGAGGGGCGAGCTTCAAAGGAGGAGAAAAATGAAAGCAGAAGCTGCGGACAGGAGAGCAGCTTGCAGGCGTGCTCGGGAAGCTTGGAGAGTGGGGGGGGGGCTTAAAGTCAAATAAAAATATCTTGCACATAAATGCTCAGTCCCCTAAAGTTCTCATGTATATCTCTAATGTCCCCCAATACTTTCTTGCATTTTATTTCCATAAATAATCCACTTTGGTGCCGAATATTGCAACCCCCATGCCAAGCTCCGAATTCACTCAATTTAGACTTCAATTTCATCCCCAATCTCTCCAATTTGGTGACCAAACTTGCTGTGGAGGAAGCCTTCACAAATTCCACAATTTCCTTTCACCAAATAGCTCACTAAGGAGGCCAAAATTCCCTTCAATTTGGCCCATCCGAATTTCCGTTATTTTCCGAATTGTCCAAATTGATTTTCCATAAAAATCTCGAACTCACCGAAAATTTTTCGAAGGATGAGTCGACGTTCCTAAAATAAATCGTGATATGACAGAACTTTTAATTTCTGAAATCGGGTTCAAATTCGCGGTTAATTTCAATCTAACGTGATTTTAGCGTAACCTAACCTATTGGGTAGCTTTTAGGAATTTTTAGTACAATTGACGCGTGGTCGATTATTTTCGAGCCACCTTGTGCATTTTTGATACATTGACGACTCTTGGTTGTCGCGAAAATCTCGAGATTTTAAATGCGGACATGGGGTACAGAAATGACAGAAAAATCGGTCTATTATCGTTCGACATAAATGTTACAATTAGGTGGAATCACCCACACACTAATCACATATTTCTATCGAATTGACCTATCTCCAGTCTCTAATTGATTTTGATGTTGTCGTAATGACCATTGCAGATTAGTACAGTTGAGCAGTTAATTTCTGGTCGAATTCTTAAGTCTATTGCATTTAGATTCCTTAACGGCTTCGCTTGAAAGGCCAACTCAGGGAAAAGAACTATATGCGCATCGATGAAAGGCCCAACTTATTCAATCGAAGGAGAAGCCTGAAATTTAGGATGTCACAACTCTTCCCTTCTTATAAAAATTTCATTCTCGAAATTTAAACTATTACAAGTCTTTAACAAAAAAGTGGGGGTACAGTCGTCTTATCGAATCTTCACTTTCCCAGGTTGCTCCCTCTATGCCGTGATGTTGCCTAACTACTTTAACCAACGGAATCATCTTGGTGCACAGAACCTATTCTTTCCGATCCACAATTTGAACCGGGCTTTCTACGTACGACACTCTATCGTCCATGTCTAAATTCTCAAAATTCAGCACGTGTGTTGAGTCAGGCTCATACTTTCTCAACATCGACATGTGAAAGACGTCATGCACTTGCGCCAACTTCGGCGGTAATGCAAGACGATACGCCATGATCCAGATTCTTTCAAAAATCTCAAAGGGACCTACGTACCTCAAACTCAGCTTTCCCTTATTGCCAAAGCATGAAGTATCCCTCATTGGCAACACCTTCAGAAGGACGTGATCACCAACTTGGAATTCCAATGGTCTTCGATGCTTATCGACATAGCTTTTCTGGCGGCTTTGAGCGGTTTTTAATTTGTCTCTGATGACGGCAACTGCATCCACTAATTGCTAGACTAACTCTAGACCGGTGATCTTTTGTTCTCCAACCTCATCCCAACACACTAGCGTTCTGCATGCTCTGCCATACAATGCTTCAAAAGGAGCCATCTGAATGCTTTGTTGTAGTTGTTGTTGTAGGCAAATTCAATGAGATGAAGCTGTTCCTCCTAGCTCCCCTTGGAATCCAATATGCAAGCTCGTAGCATGTTTTCGAGGGTTTGAATCGTTCTCTCAGACTGGCCATCCGTTTGAGGATGATAAGCCGAATTGTACCGCGATTTCATTCCTAAGGCGGCCTGCAAACTTTTCTGAAAGGTAGTTGTGAATTTCAGGTCTTGGTTTGATGTAATCGTCACTGGCACTCCATGTAGACAATTTGACGCACGTACAACTTTGCGTGCCTATCCAAATCAAGGTCCTTTCGTACTACAATGAAGTGAGCTAACTTCGTCAGTTTGTCGACCACTACCCAAATAGAATTATTACCTCTTTGACTCCCCAGTAAACCCGTCACAAAATCCATTGTAATGTGTTCCCATTTCCACTCGGGAATCTCGAGAGGTTGCAGATGTCCTCCCGGCTTACAAGGTTGTGCCTTCACTTGGCGACACATTAGACACTTGGCGACATGCTTGGCGATGTCTGCCTTCATACTGGACCACCAATAATGTTGATATAGATTCTAATACATTTTTGTATTACCAAGATGAATGCTATAACTACTACGATGAGTTTTTGACAAAATTTCTTCCTTAAGTGTTGCATCGTCATGTACACACAATCGTCCTCGGAACCTTAGTATTCCGTCTTCAGAAATCTAAAAGTCAGCATTTCTCTTATCGGTATCCTCCTGTAGGATTTTCTGAATGTGTGGGTCTATTGACTGAAACGTCTTGATTCTGATATGCACTTCCGGCTCAATTCTAAGGGTGTCTATAAGATTTGAAAGGTGGCATACCTTAAACTTGAAAATCGAATCTCGAGCTCTCTCGAGTAGGATCTATTCCTTGATCATTATTTGCGCAATTGAAGATTTCCGACTTAGCGCATCTGTGACCTTGTTAGCCTTTCCAGGGTGATATAAAATATCACAATCATAGTCCTTTAGGAGTTTCATCCAGTGACACTGTCTTATATTCAACTCCTTCTGAGAGAATGGATAGTTGAGACTTTGATGATCTGTGAAGATCTGAAATCTTTCTCCACACAAATAATATCTTCAAATTTTCAAAGCAAAAATTATCGTTGCGAGTTCTAAGTCATGTGTCGGGTAATTCAGGTTGTGAGGTCTTAATTGACGGGACGTGTATGCAACAACTCTGCCATGTTGCATCAGTACACAACCTAGTCTTCTAAACGACGCATCATTATAGATCTTGTATCCTCTAAGACTAGATGGTATGATCAGCATAGGTGGGGTAGTCAACTTTTGTTTAAGCTCTTGGAAACTATACTCGCACTTATTTGTCCATACGAACTTCTCTTCCTTCTTCAACAATTGAGTCAAAGGTGACGCTAAAGTTGAAAACCCTTCCACGAACCGTCTGTAGTACCATGCTAATTCCAAGCAACTTCTGATCTCTATCACGATAGTCGGTCTTGGCCAGTCGATCACTACTTCAATCTTGGCTAGATCCACGGAGATTCCTTCACCTGAAATCATGTGACCTAGAAAAGCAACACGAGTCAACAAAAACTTGCACTTGCTAAACTTGGTATACATCTCATGAATCCTTAGAGTCTAGAGTACCATTCTCAAATGTCTTTCATGCTCCTCAGGACTTCTCGAGTACACTAGGATATCGTCGATGAACACGATCACAAAATGATTCAAGTATTCTTTGAACACTTGGTTCATTAGATTCATAAAAACAGCTAGGGTGTTCGTCAAACCAAACAGCATTATAGTGAACTCATAATGGCTGTATCAAGTACGAAATACTGACTTTGGTATGTGCTCCTTTCTGATGCTCAGCTGATGATATCCCATCATCAAGTTGATCTTAGAGAATATCGACGCTCCTTGTAGCTGGTCAAACAAGTTGTTGATCCTCGGTAGCGGATACTTGTTTTTGATTATCACCTGATTAAGTTGACGATAGTTGATGCGCAAGCGCAACGGACCATTTTTCTTCTTCACGAACAGAACTGGTGCTCCCCAAGAAGATGCACTGGGATATATGAATCCCTTATCTAACAACTCTTGTATCTGCACTTTCAGTTCTTTTAACTTAGACAACGCCATCCGGTAAGGAGTCTTAGAAATTGGCTCTGTTCTGGAGGCTAACTTGATCACAAACTCAATCTCCCTCTTTAGCAGCAGACTTGGCAATTCCTTCGAAAACACGTTTGGAAACTCTTGCACTATTGCAATGTCCTCAATCTTCAGCTCCTCAACTATCGTATCTACGACAGTTTCTAAGTAACCTTGGCAACCCTTGTCTAACAAGCCGGTTGCCTTGAGCGACGAGATTAAAGTAATCGACGGTCCTCCTCGACTTCCAATAAATTCGAAGCTCTCACCCCCTAACGGGTTAAACTGAATCGCTTTGCGATAGCAGTCCATCTTAGCTCTTTGCTCGGTGAGCTAGTCCATGCCAGTTACCACATCAAAATCATACATGGTTAGGATTATCAAGTCTATTTTCCCCTCTCGCTCACCAATGCTAACGTGCAACCAGGACAACCCACTGTAGCTAACACCTTATCATTTGACGGTGTCGATATACTAATCATTAACACCAACAACTTAGGAATCAAACCTACCAACTTAAAGTACCACTCAGTTATATATGAATGAGTAGCTCTGGGGTCAAATAAAGCATAAGCAGCGTGGTCGTTCAACGAGACTGTACCTGTGATCACATTAGACGCATCCTCCGCCTATCCTCTAGTCATAGCGTATGTTCTTCCTTGAGCTAGAGGTCAGTTCAAACCACCTTGCGGTGCATTCGGTGGCGCGACTCCTCGGATTTAACCCATCGGTGGCGGCGATGGCAACTGCAGTCCCACTTGTCTTCCGTGACAGTTCCTGACTATGTGACCCTACTGGCCACATACAAAGTAAGCACCCGTCCTAGCTGGACATGGGGCCGATCCATGCTGTCCTCCGCAGGAACGACACACTCTAAACTGGCTTGCTGACTTTCCTATCCCACCCTTCCTGTTGGGTGGAACCAAATATCTTCCTCCTGTCATCGGTCTTTTCCCAAATCGATTCCCATCTCTATTAGAACCAAACCGCAACCTAGATGCGGCATCTTGTTCGTTCAGATTCCTCTCTATTAGTTGGGCTTGTCTTTAAATCGAGCGGTACCAGCGTATTTTTCTGCTTTGGTTGGAGGCCATCCCTAAACCTCATCGCTTTGTCCTCGGGATCCTCAATCAACCTAGGAGCGTATTGTAATAACTCGGCGAACTTTGCCTCGTACTGGTCCACAGTCATTAGACCTTGACGAAGGCATTTAAATTCCGCTATCTTCTATTCCTTGGCACGGTTGGAGAAATACTTGCCGTTGAACGCTCCAACGAAGACGTTCCACTCTAGAACCATGCCTTCTAAGAAAACACTTTCTCTGGTGGCCCTCCATTAAGTACTTGCAATCTCCTGTAGCTGAAATACGACAAGGGTGACATTTTCTTCCTCAGTGCATCTTAGCATTGCAAATGCTTTTTCCAAATCTTGGATCCAGAGGGTTGTAGCCTCGGGATCTCCTACTCTTGTGAACCTCGACGGTTTCAACTTCAGGAATTGCTCAACGAGCTTATGGATTGGTCTCTCAGCAACCACGTTTCCCGATGGAACCTCAGCAGGTGCAGCAGCGGCTGTGGCAATAGCGGCGGCTTGATTCTAGGCCTACTGCCCCATCAAAACTCTAATTGTTTGAAGCGCCAGCATATTCCCTTCAAATCTGGGATAACCAGGAGCTGCTACCCCAGCACCAACTAGCGGTGGTGCTACTCCACTCGCGCTGGCCTTAGCTTGTGCTCTACCATGACCACATTGGGTACCAACTCTTGTCGGCGTCCTATCTTGAGTTGCAGGGCCTACTGCCCTCTTCCTAAGAGTCCTTTGCTCTTGGTCACTCATCTCATAGATTCTTTATAGAAACCTGCTTTCCAATTCCAATATCAGATTAGAATTTGATTGACCTTACAAACAAGCTACCGATCGGCTATTAATCACATGCATCCGTATAATAAAATGGCCTTTCCTACTAACTATTTCATGACCCATTGCACTTTATCACTTCATACATAGACCCGCTCTGATACCATTTAAACGGGGATGTCACGCCTCGATTCTTGAGCGTGCGTACATCCCTCTGTGGTCAATACAAATGCGACGTCCTCAGGACGTGTTGTCGACCCAATCATTTTTAATATACACGCGGAAGCGAAATAATAACCCCTGATGACAAACAGCATGGGATAGGAAAGCAGGGCAACGTTTCACAAAAGCACATTTTTATAAACAACGGGGTTTATATACAAAACGAGTCTGGTCAAAAGCCTACAAAAAGATCGACTCTCAAAGAAGCTATCCTACAACATACTAGTAGGACACATACGCCAATCCTTCAGACTCCACCTCCACAGACTCCGGGGCTTTGGTCCTCCACAACCACCATCTAAGGACCTAAAAAGATAAGCCCATGACGGGGTGAGACATTATCTCAGCAAGTTCACGCTCTAAACCTTGATTAGGAGGGTAATACGCCTAGAGGTGTCCTAACCACACAATCACATAATTAGACTAGAGGACTTACCTCACCTCAGTTCCTCCCTGCACGTCAGTACAATTCATATACACAATGCATGTAATCATAGCACAGCACAATTGAAATGCCTCACCAACACAATTAATCACAGGGGTCCCGATTATAAGACTAAACCGTTATGACACGTCCCATACCATGCCACACAGTTTTATCTCCTAATCAGGCTTAGTTAATGTCGCGACCCGATCTCGCCGCCCCTCGAAATGTATCCAAGATGGGGAAAGGTCGGGTTTAGGGGTACTTGATCTCAAGAGTTCCCTCACGGCTTGCATTCCAAAAGACGTCATCACCTCGCCTTTTGGATCAAGCCTCTCGTGAGTTCACTCTACGAGATCGCGAGCTCTCCCAAGCTCGTACCCCGCGTGACAGCGGAATGTCACGATCCATACCCACATGAGCGACATACCTAAAAAAAAGGGGTCGAATGTGGATATCGAATTTAAGGGTACTTTTACCATGGTAGCCCTCTTGATAGTACGCTTCACCCATTAGGATGGCATCACTTCATCCTTTGGGTTATTCCCATATCAAGTATGCTAAACCATAGTGAGTTTCATCGAAACTCATACCCCGCGTGACAGCGGATTTATTTAAACAATCTAGGTATTTAACAACCTAAAAATATACAGGAGTCGCCACTAGCCTCATTTTCGGGGGTCGGCTAGAAACCCAATCGAGAGTCGGGAGTATTCCCTCGATTTCTACGCAACTAGATGTCTAGGTTCGGGGACTTGGGTTACGCTAATATTGCTATTAGCGCCCTTTCGGTACCTAAACAGTATGTTGTGTTTTTCCTAATATGTCCATGCATTTCTTTTTACATTTTCGGGATCATCAATTCCTAGACTAAGTGATCGTGCGTGGTTGATCATTTTCATGCTATTCTATTTCTAAAAAAAAAAAAAAAAAAAAAAAATAGAAAGGAAAACAACCAATGAAATTGAAATTGCAAAACATTAAGTAAGCAATCAAGAAAAAACGGTAAATCTATCGGGCAGTCCTAAAAAATATAAAAGAGAAAACAATTAAAAAGAAAGAAAGAAAACCCGCAACTCGTCGGGTTTTATACAATGCATGGAACCCGAGACATATGTCGGGAAAATGGGTATTACATGAAAAATGGTCGGAATGGACATCGACCTCCACCATCTTCACGCCTTCTCTATCTTCAAGGTCCTAATCTAAACCTAATCTAAGAAATTTATGACTAGGTGCATACAAATAAAAGAAACAGTCAAACACACCAAGCAACCAAAAACAATACATCATATCAAAATCAATTGTTTAAAAGAAGTTCAATGCGAAGTCAAGTTTCGAGTGATATCCTAAAGTTCAGCATTAATGTGTCGCACCAAAATCATTCATCAAATGATCACGTGCAAAGCATATAATATGACATACATCCAAGTCATATAACTTTGGTTCTCAGTTAACCAAACAAGTGAATTTGCTGACAAAAGATCATTCACCAAACAATATGCATCATCGAGCGTGTTCATGCTACATGTATGTCCATCTAATCAATGCTTAATCCACAACTTCCAGCATGCAATCAAAATTGTAACAGAGCACGTGAGACTATAAATTGGAATTGTTTGATGACAAATCGCCATGAAATTGAAGCCATATCTTACCACAAGCACGTATGAATTTTCTTGATCAAAATGGCATCAATTAAAAACTAACCTCAAGTTAGAACCAAATGCACATCCAATCATGGTAACAATTTTCATGGAAAAAGTTTTTAACGTGAGCTATATAGAAGTTAAAAGAAAATTCAAGAATGCACAATATCACGTCGGAATTGTAGCAAAATATTAGGATGTCATGACACATTAATAGTGATTTGACCTAAAAGAGAACCCGAAGAATATGAAATTTTACCACAGCGAACAAAAAGAGACGAACAAATTTTGTTAAGGATCTAATTTTAGAGTTTCTTAATAGGAGAATCATAGAAAAGTGACAAAGTTAGCTTTGATAAGGGAAAAATAAGGGTTGTGAATTTCATTTTTTATGAAAAATTTCTATCCTGCGAATCACAAGAGAAGTTGAGTCCAATTGATACACAAATCATGTGAAATCAGCATCATAAGAACAATTTTCACGAGGAAGCTTCTCAAAATTTTAACGCGTGAATTTCTAAAAATTCAAGAACATGAAGAGGTCAATCAAAAATAGAACATGATAGCATGTCATACCGTCATTCTACAATAATATTAAAAGCAATTGGACAAATCTACTATCTTATCTTTAAAACTAACAGCAATTAGCCACAGAAAAGACAGCATCTCTAATCAAATCAATTCGAAAAAAAAAAAAAAAAAAAAAAAAGAGAACTGTATGTTATAACCAAAGGCACTTCATGAAGCATCAATTCATGAGACCAATTATAACATTCAGCAGAAAATTTCAGATACAAGGTTGAACAATGCATATCAGTAAAGAGTTACCATCTAACTTTCATTAGAAATTTCAGTTACTAATGTATCATGGCCCCAAACTTTCAATGTCGAGAATACACTTTGACACAAAAGGTCCTCACCTCATTGGACGCTATGATGATCACCAACAATCACAGTATAATAATCAACTGAAGGAAACAGCCATAAGAAAAGCAAGGACAGCTGACAACCAATCACATTAAGTATATAATTTGCTGTCCTACATTCTTTTTGCACAAAGATCCCCAACAGAAAGAGATTGATATACGGGAGAAAGAACATTAACAGCAAAGTTGTATATCTGCAAGAACCTAAAAATCTTCTTTCTCTTCTTCAATAAAATGAATCTCATTCGAGAGAAAACCAGAAGAAAGGTCAGATATCCAAGATGTGATATATCTATTGCGAGGTCCTAGTAATTAAGACTAAAACCAGCATGGGATTCAACAGATGGCAACAACAATATACCCTCAGATATTCAGGAATTATCCACGTTCTTTTAGTTTCAAATGAGAGGTCTCTCCATACAAATGTGTTTTTATCTTTGAGATATCATTTCTCTGTAGGTTTATGAACCTGAAAACCTAGACATGTGATCAGCACGAAGTTTCAAACAAGCAATCATGAAGACGACCAAGTAACTAATCAGGACATAAAGATCATGAATGGTAAAACCTAATCGATCTGATCAATCACACTAGCACTTCACGACACGGGTTTCACACAAGCATCAATGACAACTGGAATCAAACATATGAAAATAGTAATAGTAACCTGACCAACTTCCAGTTCACAATATTTGACAATCACTTCTAACAAAGTCTGCTAACCAGATTCAGAATGATACCTTGTTTGTGAAACTTTGATGCTTGATCGAGTGATCGTAGTCTTCATGAACACCAATAAACCTACTCTTTGGTTCTGCCCTCGGAACCGAGTTGAGGCTTCCAATCTCGGCGCAATTCCGAATCCCTGCACCTCAAGCTCCGGAAGGACGCGATCCACGACGAGATCGTCAGATTCAGCCGAGAGCACGATCACCAGAGAAAACGATCGAGAAGGGAGAAGGCAGAATCAATGACCCGAACGGATTCAAGGAGAGAACCAAAAATCGAAACCCTAACGGTTCGAGAAAGAGAGAGAGAGAGAGCTCATCGATTCGGTGAGCCCGATCCTCCGAGATTCGAGTCCGAGAATGGCGAAAGATAAAGCAGATCTCCGGTCGGCTTTAGATCGGATCAGATCCGGCAAGCAGAGAACTAGATTCGGCGAATCGAGAACCGCCGGTGCCGTCGCCGTTGTTATAACCGCCACCGTCTTCGCCGATTGTCGATGCGACCGAGCGAACCAGTGAAAGAATCAAAGAAGAGGGAGTCTCTGGAAAAGCGATCTCCAGGAGCTACGGGGAGAGAGGCTTTGCATTGCAGGGGTCAGAGGTTCTGAAATCAATCGCAGACCGCACCCCTCGCTGCCACCGCCGGCCAGAGGAGATTCCGTTCGCTGAAGACAACGCGGGCTCTAACCGATTTTTCCCCTTTCCTCTCCGATTCTTCGTCCTCCTTTCTTCTTCTTTTTTCCGAGCCAGAGAGAGGGAGCGTCCTTCCTCAAAGAGTTCGTGAGAGAGCCCCTCTCAGGAGAGAGAAACTTTTGTGCGAAGTGTGGAGAGAGAGAGTCCGTGTGAGGAGAGAGGCCCCCTTTTGCCGTCCACGATTCCCCCTCTTTTATACTCTTTTTTTTTATTCTAATTTTTCTTTTGCTTTTCATTTCATTTCATTTTTTCTTTTTGTTTTCTTTTCTTTCTTTTGTTTTCTTTGTTTTCTTTTTGGCTCTTTATTTATTTTTCTCTCTCTTTCTTTTTCTTTATTTTTTTGTTTTTCCTTATTTCTAATTAAATTTTTTTATCTTTTCATTTCAAACAATTTTTTACTTTTGCAAATTGAATGTTTAAAACGTCGACAAAAATTTCGGGTGTCAACAGTTAACTCAACCAACCATGCATTCCAATTGTTAATTACACCCTTCAAGGGTACGGCCAACTCTGAGTTTGGTGGTCTATTGGCGTAGCCAGGCATTGTCTCACCACCTTTGAGCACGATTACGTCTCTCAAAGATGGCTTTCCCGAAGGAGCGTAGGTCCAGAATCTACTGCAACTCGAGTCCTAATGAATGGGTATCGTCCGGCGTAAATGCTTGAAATTCTCTTAACCAACACACGACCAATCAATCTCGGCCCAGGATACCGTGCATTGCACTCAAAAGCCTCCATTAAAAAAGTGATCTTGGCCTATTTTCTTCATATTAAAGCACCCGGTGAAAATAGTCGTGTGTGGGTACGTGGTCAGATCAATTCTTAAAAATTAATATCCTCCAATTTAAAATCACACTGTTTTATATAGTACATAAAAATATTTTTGGTGTTAAAATTCGATACCCGAAATTTTCTGAATAAATAATGAAATTTCCCAAATTTTGGAATAAATGATCAAAAATCCAATTAGTACTCAATTTGCACAAATTAACATCCTATTGCATAAACTGAACACACCATTGCAATCAGCATGAAATTCGATCACCGGCTATCCCGATCTAATTTCCGGAAAATAATTAATAATTAAATAATTTTCAAAATTAATTAAATAAATACAATTAATTACCATAAATAGAAACTTAGGTCGGAAATGCCTAATTAAATATTGAAACGGGCCCGGAAAATTCCCAAACCAATCTAGGTAAATAATACAACTTATTTAGTCTCTAATTATGCTACTCTAACCACCTAACATGCAAAATCAAATAATTAAATCACTAATATAATCTAACTAACTACCTAATTCTTAATTAACTTAAACTAGACACCCCTAAACATCATTAGCATCCTAAGTAGAGTTTAATGCATAAACTCATCAGTTTAGTGCGAAAACCTGTTCACCATGATGGTGGCCAAAACTCAGGCTCATGGCGACGCCAACGGGAGCTCAAACCGGGCCGAAAAGGCCTTGCAAGTCCGCAGCAAAACTGTTGGGCTTGGTTGATTTTGGCGACAATCGAGAGAAATGAAACTTGCAGAGATGCTTGTCAGGCAACGAGATTGAGTTGAGCCGAAGGATCGCTGGGCTTATGGCACTTGTGAGGGGAGTCAACTTCGGGCTTTGCTGTTGGAGTGGTTGATGGAGCCAAACGAAGACATGAGGAAGGGTTGGGCGGTGTCTTCGCTGGACAGGGGGACACGAAGTGGTGAGGTCAAGTGGAGGAGTCAACGTTGGGGGGAAAAGCTTCGCTGGTTGACTCGATGGGATGAGCTGGCAAACAAAGGGCAGCTATAGGGAATTCAGTGGAGGCGCTGGCAAAGGGAGAAACGAACAAGGAAGGAGCTGCTTCGATTGAGGGTGGGAGGTGACAAGTGGAGTTGACTACTGGCGTGAAGAGAAGTGATCAAAGGAGGGAGGCGATCGTGGCTACTTCGGTGGGGTTTAACGTCATGGCAGCTACAGGAAGATCAATGGAGACAGCAGCATAACGCGAGGGGAGGGGTGAGCTTCGAAGGAGGAGAAAAATGAAAGCAGAAGCTGCGGATGGGCGGGCAGCTTGCAAGTTTGCTTGAGAAGCTTGGAGAGGGGGGGCTTAAAGTCAAATAAAAACATTTTGCACATAAATGCTTGGTCCCCTAAAATCCTCATGTATATCTCTAATGTCCCCCAATACTATATTGCATTTTATTTCCATAAATAATCCACTTTGGTGCCAAATATTGCAGCCCCCATGCCAAGCTCTGAATTCACTCAATTTTGACTTCAATTTCATCCATAATCTCTCTAATTTAGTGACCAAACTTGCTGCGGAGGAAGCCTACATACATTCCACAATTTTCTTTCACCAAATAGCTAACTAAGGAGGCCAAAATTCCCTTCAATTTGGCCCATCCGAATTTTCGTTCTTTTCCGAATCATCCGAATTGAATTTTCGTAAAAATCCTGAACTTGCCAAAAAATCTTCGGAGGATGAGTCGACATTCCTAAAATAAATCTTGACATGACAGAACTTTCAATTTCTGAAATCAAGTTCAAATTCGTGGTTAATTTCAATCTGACGCGATTTTAGCGTAATCTAACATACTGGGTAGCTTTTAGGAATTTTTAGTGCAATTGATCCGTGGTCGATTATTTTCGAGTCACATTGTGCGTCTTCGACACATTGGCAACTCTCGGTTGTTGTGAAAATCTCGAGATTTCAAATGCGGACACAGGGTACAGAATTGACAGAAAAATTGGTCTAGTATCATTCGACAAAATTTTTTCAATTAGGTGGAATCATCTTCACACTAATCACATATCTCTATCAAATCGACATATCTCTAATCTCTGATCGATTTTGACGGTGTTGTAATGACCCTTGCAGATTAGCACGGTCGAGCAATTGATTTCTGGTCGAATTCTCAAGTCTATTGTGTTTAGATTCCTTAATGGCTTCACCTGATAGGCTAGTTATCCCGTGAGTGGCCAATTCAGGGAAAAGAACTATAGGCGTGTCGATGAAAGGCCCAATTTATTCAATTGAAAACAAAGCCTGAAATTCAGGATGCCACATATGCCCAGTGAGATGACTCCACAGACTCTCTTTGGCTTGACCACTACTATTAGGTATGCTAGCAAGGCTCCAAAGTCCTTCCCCACCAGGAAGGCCTGGATTCAACACTTAATTTCACCAATGGACTTTTCTTTTTAATTAACAAGATAAATCACATAATTATAGTATGATTTCATGATTTTGTTTCTGTATCTAGCTATGTTCTCTTGACAGTTGATTTTTTAGTCTCGTCCTCTTGTTTTATGCTATAATATCATCCTACTCATGCTCTTTGTAAGTGGTACGCTTGGCATGGGAATGTCCTTACTAAGGGAAAAATAAAGCAAGTTATCCTTTGTGTGACAGAAAAAAATTGGTTGTGATTCACAGTGGAATTCCTTTTCAACTTGTAGGTCACAAGCGCGGTAAAGGAGGACGTGCATCGCATGCTTGATAGGTGACCTGATACCATTCGCATGTTTGATAGGATAGGACTTAAATGTTTGCGGCTTTTATTCCACGGATCCTTATCGAGATATCAGATCATATGCTAAGATGTACCGATAATGGAAGATAGGCAGATGACACAGCAAGATGAAGAAAATGTCCAAAAGGACGACCCTAGTTTGGTCCTCAAGAATATGCCCTATCACGCAATTTCGGAATTCATTTCATAAACCAAGAATGTTTTGAAACGTCTTTCTCACTAAACATTTCTCAAATTATCAAAAAACTCATTCCATAAATCCGTTCTCATCGTAATACACATGTTTAAACTTTCATGACACTTTTCATAACATGTTTTTCAAATCATTTTTCAAATAAATAAAAAGTAGTAAATGCTTGATCCCAAATTACGCATCAAACATGCTTCTTCATAGATCAAAATATCTCGAATCTATATAATTTTCAAGAGACGAGTTTACAAATTCATATGGGAGATAGCACCACCCACCCAAAGAGCTTAAAACCAAAGAATGCAAAGCTAAATGAGCTGATGATCTCGTAATCCTAGCAATTAAACGAGAATCGACGTTAAAACCAAGGAAAACGCTACCTCAATTTTGAAATGGCTTAACCATACCTAAACACTAACAAAAAAAACTCCTACAAGCTTACATATCACTCACCCCATGCGATTATTCAATATCGTTCACAACGCAAGACTTGAGCGCTCAACTTGGTCGCACCATAGATCTCTCACCCAAATCCTGTTCCAAGCAATCTTATAGTCAAAATGAAGATATTTCCAAGCACTCGAAGACCCACAACTTGGACAATCCCAAATCAAGTCAAAGTCGACAAAATATAGCCCCAAAGTTACTGGGTGCGCACTTTTCATCATGAGTGGGAAACTTCAAAATTTTATTTTAGGCAATCAGTAAGCTCAAATCAAGTTCTGTAAAATTATAAGGCTTCATAATGCCCTAAACTATCATTTACACACACCCACGCAACTCAACGAGTCAAAAATTAGACTTCACGACTTGAATTTCACATAATTCCGAATTTAAGCCTTGAATCCGAGAACTATTCCAATTGAACTAATGAGGAGTGTGCGCGCACTTACTGGGCATTGCAAATCGGAGTCGAATTGACTTGAAGAGGTTCCCGTAGCACAAAACCCTCTTCTTTCTTCCTCGTCCTCTTCCTTCGTCTTCTTTTTCTTCTTTTTTTTTTTCCTTCTTTTCCGAACGTGCGCGTATGTCCTTCTCTTTTTTTAACATCTTCCTCTTCCTTTTTCTTTATTTGACTTTTCAACACTTCCTTTTATTTTATTTTTTAAGGGCCCACCACTAACTCAAATATTACAATTAAAAAGTAGGGATTGTAAAGTTTTCATTACTAAAGAATAAAAAGATGCATGTGTACTGCATTTCCTATTGGATGGGAGCCCAAAACTGGGGGTTCAAACCTATTGGGTGGGGTTACCTCGTACGTATGTTTTGGTTCAAATTCAAAAAGTGTGTCACTGACCAAGTCGAGGGATGATCTTTTCTCGTACTCTTTCGGATTCTCAAATGTTAAAAGAGAAGTCATAAGGGAAAAATGGCAGAAGAACAGCCCAAGTCTTATAACTCAAGACGGGAGAGATGACTTAAGTGCCATAACTTCAAAATGGTACACTTGAGAGCCAGTTTTGAAGTTAAATGGAACACTTAAGTGCCACTCCGGCGAAAATCTGGTCAAATGGCTTACGTGGCAATTTTCCGACGAGTTTGGTCCAAAACGGCGTCGTTTTGCATGCGACGTGGCGAGAAAATACAAAAACGACGCTTGTTTCGTATCTAACGTGTAAATAATAATATAAAAATTAATTAAATTAGATTTAAACTTAATTTTATTTAAAATATTCAAAAATTAAAAAAGTTAAGAAATTTTTTTTTTTTTTTTAAAAAAGGGGGAGGTCGAAGGGGGTGGCCGAGGGCTAAGCCCTTGCCGCCACCCAGATTTGGGCGAGGGCTCGCGAGCCCTCGTCGCCCCGGCCGGGGGCGCGACCCCGTCCGATCCTCCCCACTCCGTCGCCGGCCCTTCCTAGCAACGGTAGGGAGGTGGCGAGGCCCGCGAGCCCTCGCCGGATACGGACGAGGGCCGCAACCCTTGCCCCAGATCGGGGAGGGCTCGCGTGGGGCAAGGGTCGCGGGCCCTCGCCGCCTCCCGCCGCTCGCCAAGAAGCGACAGCGACGGAGTGGGGAGGGTCGGCCGGGGTCGCCGAGCCCTGGCCAAGAGTCGGCGAGGCCGGTTGACCGGCGGCGAGGGCCCGCAAGCCCTTGCCCAAATCTAGGGCGAGGGTCGCGGCCCTCGCCGCCGGCTGTCGGCCGCGGGCCGGCGACCCCGACCGACCCTCCCCCTCCGTCACCGGCCCTTCTCGTCGACGGCGAGGAGGCGGCGGCGGCGAGGGCTCAACCCTCGGCCCGCCTCCTTCGACCTTTTTTTTTTTTTTTCTAATTTTTCTTAATTTTTTACTTTTTCTTAATTTTTTTAATTTTTTGAATATTTTAAATAAAATTAAGTTTAAATATAATTTAATTAATTTTATATTATTATTTACACGTCAAACACGAAACGGCATCGTTTTTGCATTTTCTCGCCATGTCAGCGTGCAAAATGACGCCGTTTTGGACCAAACTCGCCGGAAAATTACTACATCAGCCATTTAGCCGGATTTTCGCCGAAGTGGCACTTAAGTATTCCATTTTACTCCGATATTGTCACTTAAGTGTACCATTTCAAAGTTATGGCACTTAAGTGTCCCTCCGTGCCAAGTTATGGCACTCCAGGTGTCCCAACCTCAGGGAAAAATAGAAGTAGTGAAACGAATTCCCATGCGCGGACTAGGGTTACGAACGCCCAATATTATCAGGTGAAAGATTGAGCAAGTCGAGATTACCAATTTGCGTATGTAAGGGATTGGATTGATTCCTCGTTCTCTCATCATCCAATACCCACTTTTGTTGGTCGTGTTATATAAGGCTAGGAAACAAGCCTCATTTTCAGAAGAAGCTAATCAATGTCCGTGATGTCCCACCTAGACAAAATATCACCATTTTAATAGTATTATGTTTTTCCATCAATCGAAGTACTTTCTAGTAACAATGATGAAAACTAATGCTTATGATTACTTTATTAGCTCAATCAAATCAATTAGATAGAGGAGAAATAGCTAACCTAAAAGATTATATGTCCACAACACATCAAAAAATTTAATTCAAAACATATAATCCTATCCATCACGTTATTCATAGACTTATTAATTCCCTATCTTTGTTATTGGCAATTACAGTTTCAAAGGAAAATGATGATGGTGATGATATTACACGAACCTGACAATGAAATCTGTTAAAACCTCAAATTCTTCCAATATTCCATACACATCATAAACGTCATTGACAAGTGTTACCATACAAGTGAGCTTCGTCCTCATTTCTCTGAATTCTATATATTGAGGTTCAAAAACTGTTGCACAGCACCAAAAATATTGTTCCACTAGCCCGTCCCTACAGAAGGTCATCTTATTCACTCAAAGTTCAACCCACCACCTCAAAAAATTTGCAATGAGATGACTAAGTCGATCAAACTGCACTTCCCCCATATGCATTTGCATGAATTTAAATCCTCACTTCAAATGCATCTATCATCTATGTATAGTGTGCTTGTGTATACCTTGCCATGTCGCTGACTTCCTTCTTATGGATTGACTGCAGCACATTGAAGTCTAATTTAGCCAATAGTTACAAAGAAGGGATCCCGTCTTGCTGTTTCTCACAGCACATTGAAGTCTAATTTAGCCAATAGTTACAAAGAAGGGATCCCGTCTTGCTGTTTCTCATACATGTGCATGAACCATCGAACCTCCAACCTGTTTGGTCTCTAGTGGATCAACATATCTATTGCATTACTCACGTCACTAGTTAGATTAGCGAGAACTTCGTCGAGGTTTAGATCCGACAGATGCTTAGAAGCAAACTTCCAAGCTTCATCAACTGTGGTTTCACCTTCCAATTCATGGAAAGAAGCCTCATAAAGACTAAGAAGTGCCCACCCATCCTTCTTGAGCGATTCCTTGAATGCACCCGTCTTGTTCATAAACCTTTAAAACACATCTGTACGTCTGACAAAAATAATGATAAGATAAATCTTGACGTGTCAAACATTATTCACAAAAGGGTAGCTAGTGGCAATTACCTTGGGGTAGGTTATACCCATGTTGGCTGAGTAACTGGAATCGAAAAGACACGGCATAGAGATCGTCCAAAAGCTGAATGGTCAAGATGAGATGAATTATTGAACTGAATAGCTAGTGATATCCTACTGGTGCTAGGAATATGTCATCTAATTATATATTATTATTGTCAATATCTTTTCTTTATTTTATCTATTACTATGCATGGTCGAGATGCAAATTTTGACAATTTTAATTTTTCTATACCTTTATTTTGTAATTCTAGATGCTGTGTTTCTAGGGTTTTCATGATGTTTGGCCTTCAAATTATTTCTACATTGTCTACTGTAGCTTATTCACTTTTATTAATATATCTTAAAGGAGGCAACGGGTTTTATCGAATTCTTTAGGGAAAAAAATAAAGTCGAAAGATCCATCGAGATTTTTAATTATAATGATAATTGGTAGAGGTTTTTCAGTAATTCTGAAGCACGGCGTTCTTGTTTGTCCAAATCATTTATTGTGTGTTCAGGACAATCACATTTTGAAATTCAATCAAAAGATAAGTGCATCAATGACGAAGCTCCATGAATCTGTTCAATGAATAAAACGTGCTCCGAAAGTAACTACAAACATTTCCCTGACCAGTGCTACTCACCAACACCCATATAAAGGATGGTATAGCATAAGATACTTGCAACAAATTTTGCAATGGCTCTTCCTGCTTTGCTCACAAACTTCCTCCCCTCCTCGATCCGCCCTAACCAACCCTCTCTCTCACTCTTCAGTCGCCCTCGCTCCTCCTTCTCCTCCCCCTCCGCCATTTCCTCGGGCGCTCGGTTTGCGAAATGTGCTTTGACTATTGAAGATCAAGATACCGCGAGACGTTCGACGAATTGGAAGCCTAGCGTTTGGGACTATGGCTTTGTGAAGTCACACAATGCTGATTTCGTGGTAATGATTCTCTTTTTTTTTTTTTTTTCTTTTTTCCAGCACACAACCCAACCTAGCCAGTGGTGACCACCTTTGAACCACGTCAATGAACTCGAGCTTGGCCACCTGATTCATCTCCCTGTGGAATAGACCTTTGACTTCTTCCTTCAACTTTTGAACTTGCTCTGTGTATTTATCCACCTAGGCACATGAAAAACTCGAAAAATGAGATCTTAATCAAAGGTAATGCACAAGCAGAGTTGAATATTGTTTCTTGCATTAAAACAAATCGATCCTCATGCTATGTCCAAAAAAATGTGAGTTACGCTTATATATTGAAAGTGCACATGCACTGGTAGCTGGGTTTACTCCTATGTAGAGAAAGCCTAATGAGTTGCAAGCCCAAAAAGGGCTTGAGCCTATATGATAAGTCATATGGAGAAATATGATTTCTCACTATATTTAAAGTGGTGGCCGCAAAAAGACGTACTAACAAGAGAAAAAGAGAAAGCAGGAAATTTGGAGTTGGGGCAAAGTCTGATTTACATTAAGCTAGCATCGGAAGTTGATTTGTAATTTGATTGAGCTGAAATTTTGTCAACATGTTTGTAGCACAATTTTCTCGAATTTGAACGGTTTGATTTTCATTTGAAGTTCCCTACATCAGGTTTTTCATGGATTGATCAAAACCTGTGTTTTTGGTCAGATTTATTCTTGATTTCTTGTGAAATTCATGTGTATTGCTAAGAATTATGTTCTTGAGATATTTGCTCCAATTTTGTTGATAGTGAAGATTTTCGGGTGGACTCTAGTCCCGTGGTTTTTTATCTCCTCACATCGAGGAGGTTTTCTACGTAAAAAAATTGTATTGTGTTCGTGTGCTTGGTATTTATTTTACTCTATTATATCGATTTCTATTAGGTTTACACAAGATGGGAGATTATTTTATTCTGCTGCATTAATTCGATATTGTTTGAATTGTTACTGTTCTCCCATCATGCACATCATACATTCGGCTAGATTGGTTTGTGTGCTGGAAAGGAGAAAAGAAAAAGAGAATCATTACCGCGAAATCAGCATTGAGTGACTGCACAAAGCCAGAGTCCCAAACGCTAGGTTTCCAATTCGCCAAACGTCTCGCAGTATCTTGATCTTCAATAGTCAAAGCACATTTCGCAAACCAAGCGCCCGAGGAAACGGCAGAGGGGGAGGAGAAGGAGGAGCGAGGGCGACTGAAGAGTGACAGAGAGGGGCTTGGCTAGGGCGGATCGAGGTGGGGAGGAAGTTTGTGAGCAAAGCAGGAAGAGCCATTGCAAAATTTGTTGCGAGTATCTTATGCTATACCATCCTCTATATGGGTGTTGGTGAGTAGACTGGTCAGAGAAATGCTTGTAGTTACTTTCGGAGCACGTTTTATTCATTCAACAGATTCATGGAACTTCGTCATTGAGTAGCACTGGTCAGGGAAATGTTTGTATTTATTCGACAGATTCATGGAACTTCATGATTGATATACTTATCTTTTGATTGAATTTCTAAAAGTGATTGTCCTGTACACGTGATAAATAGTTTGGACAAACAAGAACGCCATCCTTCAGAAGTATTGAAAAACCTCTACCAATTATCATTGTAATTAAAAATCTCGATGGATTTTTTGACTTTATTTTTTCTCTCTAAAGAATTCAATAAAAGCCATTGCCTCCTTTAAGATATACTAATAAAAGTGAATAAGCTACAGTAGATAATGTAGAAATAATTTGAAGGCCAAGCATCATGAAACCCCTACAAACACAGTATCTAGAATTATAAAATAAATGTATAGAAAAATTGTCGAAATCTTCGTCTCGACCATGCATAGTAATAGATAAAATAAAGAAAAGATATTGACGATAATAATATATAATTAGATGATAGATTCCTTGCACCAATAGGATATCACTAGCTTTTCAGTTCAATTATTCATCTCGTCTTCACCACTAGCATTGTTTCATAAATCAAATAGCCTTCGGTATGAGCTCCATCCTCTTGAAAGAGTTTTTGATATTAGATAGATGAATGAAGTAATTACGGATATTATTAAATCCAAGAAATGGGGAAAGAAAGGGCAAAAATGGGAAAGAAAGCGAGTGACGACGCACCAAAGTCGAAGGAGTAAGAAAACGTCATAGGATGTCCTCCCTGCTCTAGGACGTTACGTCGCAGCAAGGTGCAAAGCGCAGTACAACAAAATGATACAAACGTGGCAAGAAATTTCGAGGTGGAAGGGGCTCCGCTCTCGAAGCTGAAGGCGGGTTCACTCTCCATGCTAAAATCACAAATGACGTGCTCCTACTGCTGATCTCGATGCCCATTGCCCAGCATCGCAGATAACGGGTGGCAATTCTTCATATTTGATCTCGGATGGAAGCAAAGTTATAGCAAATGAAGGAGGAGGAGGAGGAGAATGAGGGGGACGGATTCTACGGACGTGTTTGCCCAGCATCGCAGATAACGTGTGGCGATTCTTCATATTTGATCTCGGATGGAAGCGAAGTCATAGCAAATGAAGGAGGAGGAATTGGAGAACGATAGGGTCCCAATTCTTCACGAGGGACAGATTCTACGGACGTGGAAAAATGAGAATCTGGAGTTCCCGGGGGTTCTTCTACTGTGGTCATTTTGTAAGAACCGACCTCTCACCCTACTTGTCAACAATATTGTCCGCTTTGGGCTGGAGCACACACGGCTTTAAAATGCGTCGTTAGTAGTTAAAACTAATGCCACACCTTATAAGGCATCTCACCTCACTGTCCCCGGGCAATGTGGGATTTTGTTCATTTCTGCCCCTGCGGCATCCTCACGAGGCCATCCATCACAAGACCCGATCGTTACACATTTCTTCTTATTTCATGATATTGATCTGAATTTCCTTTCCTCACCTCCCTCTCAAAGGAAAAATCCAGCCCTTTTTTTTTTATATTAAGAACGGTTTGCTCTTTGATTGGAGTGAGCCAATCAAGCACGAAATTAAATGAACATATAAAAAAGGAAGAAAAAGAAAATGATTGATCGAGAGCTGGTTCAAAGGAAAAGGTGATTGTTTTTTGAGTAGAGATAATATGTTAAGATTATGTCTCAAGTTTAAGCTCAATACGAGATTCGATACACACGAGGAGCATTTGTTGGTCAAAGTTCGGCACAAATTGACAAGCCAAAATTGACAATAAAGAAGCAAAGCACGAAGGCCCTCTGCACATGTATATTTGTCAAAGATGTGCACGCCTCCCAAGTCCATTTTTTCTACCTCTTTAAGTGCATGCACATGGACGTGCATGCATGGCGATAAATGGACGTTGAAGACTAAGGCCAAAGTAAAAAGTTGTGGGCTTGTTTTGTCTTCTTTCATTAACTCCTTGTTTCTTTCATTCGCTATTTCATTCAGCTGCAGCCGACAAAAGGAAATAAAGGTTAAAACATTAATTGAAGGAGTTGAACGTCATGGACATGATCTTGAAAGACGGCAGCCATCCTTTTTTTTATGCTTATCTTCAGGGATTATGGGTGCATGTTTTCTGCCTCATTAAATGTGTTCCCATGCTAAGTGTGCATGCGTGCCCATGAATTTTGGTGGGCGTCGGTGCTGATTGTGAGCGCCTGAATGAGTCCACATTTCTGTCTTGTTTCTCCTTTAAAAGGAGGATCGGAGAAGAGAAGCATGTAGAGCTGGAGAGAGAAGTCGTGAACCTTCCTAGAGAAAAGGCAGAAGGTCTCGGCAGAGAGGAATTTTCTCGTTATAACTTATACCCGGGTGTCAGTTAAATTCTTATGAGTAAAATTTGTTTAATTCTTTGAGTGAGGTTTCGCTAGAAATTATGATGGGTTAAATACTGTGTGAGTTATTTGGGTGTAATTTGGGGTTGGGAAACACTAAGAGTGTGTTTGAGTACTCGAGTGATTGTAATCTCCGATATATCGCTTGTTTCTATAGTGGAATTCCGTACTACTCTCCCCGTGGACGTAGGTTCCGATATTCGGACCAAATCACGTAAATCCGGTGTCCGATTCCTTTTCCTTCATTCCGACTATTTTATCCGATTCGCTAGTCCATATTCTGCAACATAATAAGTGAGGATAGTTCTTCCAAATAATTGCCCTCCCTTTCTTTTGAGTGGTGAGCAAGTGGGTAAAATTTTCGGTTGTTTAATTCTTATTATTCTATGAAGGGATGAACCCTACTGCTGCTTATAGTGAAACCCATCTGGTGTTCCTCCAAAAGATACGTCGGTTCAATACGATCTCGTGATTTTCAATGCTTTAGAAAGCTTATAAGTTGATATTTCTTCTGCTATCGTTCGAGTCAAAAGAACAGGGAAAAAAAGTACGAGTTTCATGAGCCATTAACATCATACCCCGTGGTTAAAAGATATGACATCTTAATATTTCTATGATGGAATTGAAGCATATCAGGTATCATTAGAATCGAGGATTTTGGGCATCCTCGCTTGCAGGATTAGAGAAAACCTTCCGTACTCCCATTTCAAGTCGTGGGTGTTAGAGAAAACTCCTTTGATGTTTTGAAGTTGACAAAACTTATCCAAATTCTATTATGAAGATTTCCAAACTTCTGTGTTAAAATCTGAAGACTACCAGACTTTAGTGTCAAAGTCTGTTCTACATCAAAAGTCTGACCACTCTGACAAATTCCAAATTGAATGCAAGTGAAGATTGAAGACTTATCCAGACGCGGGATCATCTTTCTTTCTTCAAGGGTTCGGTTCGTATATATTATATATGGCTTTCTGGATGGAAATATCGCCTACGAGATTGATTATCTTTATTGGAATCAACTTACATACATCAAATCTTTTTGGATAGCAAGTAAATTTGAAAAGAATCTACTTATGAAAACCAAGATCCTGATTGTATGGGCGAACAGGATTGACGGGCTTTTATCACAATCTCAAACGGCTCAAGATCTCCATGATTGATTTTGTCCAACGGGTTAATTGAAAGAATTCATTTGGAAAGTGTCAACGGTCGAGAAGGCATGCATGGGTATTTAAGGAGGACTCTCCAGTCATTCAATAGTGTACGTGAAAGAAAAATTCAAAAGTCTGAAATTTCCCAGTTTCTTGTTATTCCATATACTGTGCTCTAAACTGTACTCAAAAGAGAGACTCATGGTGTGACTTTGTGAGAGAGCAGTAGAGACTCTTCACTGTGAAGTCGAGATTACAAGATTGTAAATTCTCTTTTAATTCATAGTGGAAACCAGTCAGGAGGCTGTCGGTGTGGGAGAGTGGATATAGACTTGATCTAAGCCGAACCACTATAAATTCTGTGTTCTTATTCTCTTCCCTAAACTCCTTTATTTTGTTCATAGTTCTATTTAACTGCTAAAGTCTGAATTCGCTCAAAGTATGTTGTTCTTCAAACTCAATTTCAAAAGTAAATTATTTCTATTGTTCTTTGCGAAAAATTGTCTTCACACCCATTCACCCCCTCTAGGTGTTCATACTAGCATTAACAATTGGTATTAGAGCCTGTGTGCTTAATTATTGAAGTGTTTTACTTCTAAGCTAAAGATTCTCTATGGCTAGTATTTTGGCTCCATTACTGGTTGAAGGTCAGAGCAACACTAGATTTCCTTACTTCAATGGAAATGAGTACAATGTGTGGAAGAACAAGATGTAGACATTTTTGAGATCGAGAGAACCCTTTGAGTGGGATGTTATAGAAAAAGTGATTAATCGTAAAGCAACACCAACCTCAAACGGAGGAAAAGATGTTGTTGATGCTAATGAGACAACACAAGCTGAAATTATCAAGAGACAAGCTCTTGATGTAAAAGCTATTTACTCTTTATATTGTGCCTTATCTCTTACTGAATATAATTAAATTTCTTCTTGTGAAACAACAAAAGAAATTTGTAATAGATTACATATTACCTATGAAGGGATTGACCGTATGAACGAAACCAAAATAAACATTCTGCTTGGACAGTATAAAACCTTCAGAATGAAGCCTGGAAATATTATTAGTGATATGTTCAGTCGCTTTACAGAGATTGTGAATGGCATGGTTTATCAAGGACAACCAATCTCAGGACCAATGAAAGTTAACAAACTACTGCATGGGCTTTCGAAAGATTGGAATCATGTGAAGACTTCAATTAGAAAAACTCAGAGGATCATGCCTCTATCGGTTGATGAACGGATAGGCACACTTCAATCATACAGAGTGGAGCAAATAAATGATGAAGAAGATCCTAAAAGTAAGAAATCAATTACTTTAAAGTCTAACATTGATTCTGATGATACAGATTCGAATGATGATATGGATGATGAGGAGCTGGCACTTATGATCAAGAAATTCAGAAAGCTGAATAGAAAGGGAATAATATTCAATTGGAAAAAGCAAAGCACGTAGAATTTCCAGAAGAGACTGACGGAGGACAATGAAACCAACAAAGATGTTATATGCTTCAAATGTAAGAAAAATGGGCATGTCAGACCAAACTGTCCACTGTTGAAGAAGAAGAAAGGAAAAACTAAGAAGTACAAAAAGATTCTCAAAGCTGAAACTTGGAGTGACACCGAGTGTAAGGAAAATGAAGAAGAATATGCCAACATATGTCTAATGGCTCATTCTGACTCAGACTTAGAATTAGAAACAGACTTTGATTCAAATTCAGACAAAGAAATTGAGGTTGGTGACTTAAAAATTCCTGTCAAAGTTTCTAAGTATATAGATGAACTCTGTCTCAGTCTTAAATCATCTCTTAAAAAGATTTTTGAACTAAAAAGAGAGAATTCTAAGCTCAGGCAACATGAAGTTTTTTGGAAAGAAAAATTTGAAAGTCTGAAAACAAGTTTTGATAATTTGAAAGAAAATTCATATTCCATTTCAAAGGAAAATACTATTTTGAAAAGAGATATTTCAAACATTACATTTTTTTTTTCAAAAGGATCTGAAAAACTGGAGAAAATTCTTTCAAGTCAAATACCCTACTTTAATAAATTTGGTTTGGGTATGACTTCAGAAACTATTCAATTAATTGATTTTCCTAAAGTAAAAGAAAGAATTAAATAAAGACCTGCAAAGGCATTTTATAGAAATCATTTCAAAAAACTTTTGTAAAACCTGTTGGCTGCGGTACACTCAGATGTTCAAAGTATAACAACTCAGAACATTTCGAGAAAGAATGTCCCAAGGTTTGGAGACCAGTTAAGAAGGACTAGGCTAAAACTGTTTTTAATACAAACTCTCCTGGACCCAAGAAGATTTGGGTACTAAAGAAAGTTTGAATTTTTCTTTTGATCACAGGTCATTATTAAAAGAAAGATCAAATGGTATTTGAATAGTGGCTGTTCGAGGTATATGACATGAGGCTCAAGTTGCTTCATAAAGCTTGTTAGACTAAATGGTGGAAAAGTATCTTTTGGAGGAAACAACAAAGGAAAAATTGTAGGATGCGAAACTGTGAAAATTAAAAGCTTGACTATCAACAATGTTTCTTTGGTGAAAGGTTTGAACTACAATCTACTGAGTATAAGTTAACTTTGTGATATTGGTTTCAGAATAAACTTCCAAGAAGGCATTTGTTCTAGAACGAGTCAAGACTTCTCTCAATCTTTTACTGGTCGAAGGCATGGCAACATTTACCTTATGGATGTAAACCCAGAAAGTTCTCAGTATCTTATTTCTATTCAAGATTAAGCAAGTCTGTGTCATCGGAAGCTTAGCCATATAAATATGAAACATATTGCCAAGATTTTTTCTATGAAGCTTGTTCGAGGACTTCCTAATCTGGGTTACCGAAAGAATGAATTATGCACTCCATGTGTTTGGGAAAATAAGTCAGAAGTTCCTTTAAACATGTGAATCAAGTCTTTACCAATCGAGCTCTGCAGCTTCTCCATATGGACCTTTTTGGACCAACCAAAATTCAAAGTATTGGTTGGAAGAAATATTGCCTAGTAATCGTAGATGATTACTCTCGCTTTAGTTGGGTATACTTTCTGGTAAGTAAATCTAAAGTCTTCTCTTATTTCTTGTAGTTTACGAAGAATGTTCAAAATGAAAAGGGTTATACTATTTTGAACATAAGAACTGACCATGGAGGTAAGTATGAAAATCAGGACTTTGCGAAATTCTGTGATGAATCTAGTTTTTAGCATATTTTCTCTTCTCCATATACTCCAGAACAAAATGAGATTGTGGAAATAAAGAATATATCCTTACAGGAGATGGCCAGAACTCTCTTTTATAGAGCGCAAGATATTCTCTTGATTTTGGGCAGAAGCAGTCTCCACTGCTTGCTATATTATCAATAGAGTATTTCATAAGGTCTATCTTAGAGAAAACTCCTTATGAAGTATATAAAGGAAAGAAGCCTATTATTTCCTACTTTCATGTCTTTGGTTGTAAATGTTTTATTCTGAAGAATACAAATGATCGGTTTGGAAAATTTGTGGAGAAATCAGACGAAGGAATCTTCCTGGGCTATTCGACTTCAAGCAAAGCCTCAGGGTCTTTAACAAGAAGACTTAATCCGTGAAATAATTTATGAACATCAAGTTTCAAGATTATGTGCGGAATCAACTAGATCAAACTCAATTTGAAGAGTTTGAACCCGTTCCAGATTTTACAAAGTCTATTTCCCTCGAAGAGGTTCAGACTTCTGGAGAACAACAACAAGCAGAACGAGAAGATTCAACTGAAGCAGAGGATCAACAGACTTTCAAACCAAGCAGCAACTAGAAGCACAAGTCAAGTCATCCCAAAGAATTCATCATTGACAACATTGATGAAGGAATTCACATCAGATCTAATAGAAGAGAAGAGTCCAGTGTTTTAGCACTTATTTCTGAGATAGAACCAAAAGGTGTAGATGAAGCCTTGTCTGATGAAAGTTGGATAGAAGTTATGTAGGAAGAACTCAGACAATTTAGCATTAATGATGTATGGGAGCTGATTCCAAAACCCAAAGGCAAATCCGTGATTGGAACGAAGTGGGTTTTCAGGAATAAAATGGATGAGAAAGGAAAAATGATAAAAAAAACAAAGCAAGACTCGTGACAAAATGATATACACAGGAAGAAGGGATATACTATGATGAGACCTATGCACCAGTAGCAAGGTTAGAAGTAATTAGATTATTACTTGCTTTTGCTTGTTATAAAAATTTCAAGTTATTCCAAATGGATGTCAAAAGTGCGTTCCTAAATGGGTTCATACAAGAAGAAGTTTATGTGGAACAACCACAAGGATTTGAAGATCAAAGAAAACTAGACTTAGTCTGCAGACTGAAAAAGGCTTTGTATAAACTAAAGCAAGCACCTCGAATTTAGTATGAAAGGTTAAGTAAGTTTTTAACTCAAAACGGTTTTGAAAAGGGAAAGGTTGATACTACCTTATTTATAAAGAAAGAAGGAAAAGATTTTGTATTGGTACAAATTTATGTAAATGATATTATTTTTTGTTCTCTTAATGAAAGTCTTTATAAGAAATTTTCAAGATATATGCAGGATGAATTCGAGATGGGCATGCTATGTGAGTTAACTTTCTTTCTAGAATTGCAAGTTAGACAATCAAAGAAATGTATATTCATTCAACAAGAAAAATATGCTAAAGATCTCATCAAGAAATTTGGGTTAGAAAATTGCAAGAAGACAGAGACACCAATGTCAAGTTCTTCGAAACTGGAAAAGGATGAAGAAGAGAAGAAAATAGGTCAAAAGCTATACAGAAGCATGATCGATTCACTTCTTTACTATTGCTTATGGACTTGACATTTTATTCAATGTTTGCATCTGTGCTAGATTTTAGTCTAATCCAAGAGAATCTCACTTAAATGCTGCAAAACGCATCATTAAATATGTTGTGATCTCTCCAAAGCTGGGTCTATGGTATCCAAAAGAATGAGACTTTACCCTTCTTGGATATTCAGACGCTGATTTAGTAGGTTGTAAAGTCGATAGAAAGAGCACATCTGGCACCTGTCAATTGATGGGAAATATGTTGGTATCTTGGTTCTCAAGAAAGCAAAGTACTGTAGCATTATCAACTGTAGAAGCAGATTATGTTGCTCTTGGGAGTTGTTGATCTTCGGATCTTCTTTACTCAATTTTGAATGTCCACAACATATCCAATTTGGAATATTCAGAATTTTGCATTGAGCTCAAATTCAAGACATATTTTAACAATCTCCACCTTGGCTCGACATTTGAGCCAAGTCGCAATCGCTTTGCATATTTTCAAACTCTGCTGCTACTTTCCCATAATGCCCGATGGGCTCAACCACGACAAATATTATCCAACTCCACCTGCACTTTTAACTATTCCGCAAGGATTTTTCGATGCAATCTCCTCAACTGCAGATAAATCAAAATCATTGTTGCATCTATATCTGTCAGAAGATTGAATACATACCTTGTCAATATCAGCAATTACAGTAACCGTTAGTATTATAGGCTCCACCTCGCTACAAGCATCATCTGTGTCGATTACTTTGATAGTACTCGTATATGCTACCTCAGGAATTTCTGGTCGCAACTCCACCTCAAGTTGAACACCGTTCAAATTCATTTGAATACTGTTATAATCACTCCTAGCAAGAAGTATTGGAGACTCGTTAAAAATAACTTCTCTCCTGATAATAGGTGAATTTAACTCCGGGTACCACAATCGATAACCCCTTTCACCTTGTGCATAGCCTAGAAATATGCACTTTCTTACTCTTCCATCGAGCTTACCATCACTTGCTCGAACATCACATGGGCGACCAAATATTCTAATAACGGAATAATCAACAACGTTACCTGACCACACTTCTTCGGGAGTCCGATATCCAATCGTAGTTGATGGAGATCTATTCATCAGGTAGCTCGCCGTACTAAGCGCATCCGCTAGGAATCTCCTAGCCATACTAGCATTAGAGAGCATTTTATGAGTCGTCTCTAGTAACGTTTTGCTCATTAATTCTGCAACATATTGTGGTTCATCAGCATTAGTGCGGTGTTTCACTATGCCTTCTTTCATGCAGAATTCGTTTAACAGTTTCAAGCAAAACTCCATGCTACTGTTAGTTTGCACATGCTTGATTGTCTTACTAGTCTCCTTTTCGATCAAAGCTATCAACTGCTTGATCCTGACAACAGCATCAAACTTGTGCCTAAGCACAAATACCCACGTCTTCATCGAGTAGTCATCAATAACTGTTAGCATATATCTATCACTCTTCCTCGAAGGAAACTACGACAACTTGTGAACATTCAAGTGAATTAATTTTGCAATTTCCATGGTTTCTTTGACAGTTGTACTAAACTGCACTTTTCGCCGTTGATCTAAATCATAGCACCTGCATAAATTCAGCTTGTTAGAAACATAACCACATAGCAGATTTCTTTCACTTAAAACCTTCAGGCTTCTCTCGCCAATGTGCCCCAAATGCATATGCCACAATTCAGACTCTCGAACAAATGCATCCGACGTCTCTGCAGCGAAATTTGTTACTATCTCACCTTGAAGCTCATATAGGCCATTGTGCTTGATTCCTTTCATTATTATCAAAGCACCTTGAATAATTTTCAGAATACCACATCTGAAATATATCGATACCCAATTAAATCCAGGGTACTCAAGGAAATTAAGTTCTTCTTCAACTTTGGAACATGTCTTACTCCAATTAATGTCCTCTCAATACCATAATGCATTCTGATTTTAACATTGCTAACACTAATGACATCACATTCTGCATTGTTCTCCAACTACACTTTACTATTATCCATGCATTAAGAAGTAGTAAACTAGTTTCTATTTGGTATAACATGAAAAGAACAACCGGAATCCATAATCCATCCATCAAATGATGAATAATCAGTGACATATAAGACATAATCAGCATTATTTGCTATAGTTGCTGTCACGCCCCGATCCTTGGGCACACACACATCCTTCTCTTGGTCGATTTTAATATGCGATATCCCAGGACTATATATCGCCGACCCTTTCATTATTTAAGCACATGCGGAAGCAATTATAAATCCCAGAACAATAAAACAATGGGATAGAAAAGAGGCTATATCTTTCATATTGAAATTTACAACCAAACCTTTATACATGGCATTAGACAGAGCACTTCATAAACTATGCGCAACTTCGAGTCTCACTCTATTTACACATATACAAAAGAGTTCACAAAGAGATGGGATTTCAATCCTCCTCTAAGTCATACTCGAGATCATCCCGATCCTCCTCGATTCCTCTTCACTCGAGATCATTCTCTTCCTCAATTTCACTTGCGAGTTCTCATTCACAAATTCCTCCTCCTCGGCTCCTCGTCGGGATCCGAAATGTTTTCCCCAAAACCGGGATGAGACTACGTCTCGGCGAGTTCTACCCCACTAAGCCCGATTAGTAAACTATTATACTAAAAAGGCCGCCTAAACACGCATAGGTCGAAGACGTACCTTAGCATTAGATCCCACCTGCAAGTCAGTACAATTTACAATAGACACTCAAAGCAATCATACTACCAATGGAAGCATCGATCAAATCGACCTAGTCGATTAAATGCCAACAAGACCACTTACGGTCATTTCTAATCAGTCAATCAATCCACGACATCAAATCAAAGCAATGAATCACATCAAGTCACACTCAGATCGAATCATCGATCAGTCGACCTAGTCGATTACAAGTCAATTGGACCATTTATAGGTCATCTCACTCCACACCATATAATCCCCAATAGTACATTCGAGTCACGAGCTACGTAATGCTCTCGGGCGTCTATTCGCCAATGTGATGTACAATGAACACTTTATGTGCATACTCATAGGCATTCCACTTTCCTTCAGCCATATGGGCACGATACTCGATACACAGAAATACAGCCACGCAGGCACAATCTACGCCACACTTGCATGATCAACTATTGCCACACAGGCATGATCAACTATCGCCACACAGGCATGATCAACTATCGCCACATGAGGCATGATCAATATCCAACAATTTACGTGCATTCTCTAAGGCATCCTACATACCAAAGCGATGTAATAATCGCGAGCCACATCACACATCACTTCTTCACACAAGCATTTCTTTTCATATTTTATCATCATTGATAAAATATCGTGCATTAGCACACTATTGGCCCTAGCCAAAATATAATGATTTCGATTCCACAAATCCCACCATTATTAGCGTCCACCAAAACACTTTTGGTGCTGTCAACCGACACCCTAGGTTATCTTCCAATTAATTTTCCAAATTAATTCACCCAGAAAATAATCTTATAATCACAATTAATTCACTTCAAGACAAAATAAAGCTCAATTAAATAAATGAATCGCGCCACGATGATCAGCACGAAATTTCGGTCGTCGGCCATCAAATTCTTAATTTCCGAAAAATAAATAAATAATTAATTAATTTCGAAAATTAATTAATAATTATTAAAAATTCCATTTAGCTCAAAATAAAGCTAATTTAAATAAACGGGCTACACCATGATTATCAGCATAATATTCCGGTTCAGGACCATCTCCCTTGAATTTTCGAAAAATAAATAATTAAATAATTAAATAATAAATCTCGAAAATTAAACAATTAACATTAAAATTCAATTTAGCTCAAACTAAAACCCGATTAAATAAACGAACTTCACCACGGTCATCAGCATAATTTTTCGGTTCCGGACCATCTCCCTTGAATTTTCGGAAAATAAATAATTATTTAATTTAATTCCGAAAATTAATATTTAAATGCCAAAAATCCCACTTAGGCCCGAATCACCAAATTAAAGCCCACGAAGGGTCGGGAAAAATCCCGAGGCACTTCCAATAATTAGTAGACCACGTCTACTTGCTAATTGCGCAATCAATTTATCTAAATCACATCACAATTAACTAATAATTGCTAATTTATTCTAATCTAACAACCTAAACATAATTAATTAAAACTAAACCAACCTAAAGCATAATTAGCCAACTAATCCAGGATTAGTGAGATTACTCACCAAATCGCGCGCAAATCGGATCAATCCGACGGCGGCGACGCGAGGAACGATTGTTCCCAAAGCACGGCTCGGGTTCGGGGCCGGGAAACGGCCCAAAACGAGCCCGAAAGAGCTGGATACCCACTCCGTGGGTATGCTGGTCGCGGCCGAACGGGGCGGCTCCGGCGGCTAGGGCGGCGGGGGAAGGCCGGCGGAGGGCGAGGGGGTCGCGGGGGAGGTCCGGCGGAGCTAGGCGGTGGCCCACGGTGGCCGGAGGTGGGCTGGTCGGTGCGGACAGGGGCTGGACGGAGCTGAATCGGGCGGGAGAGAGGCGACCGCGAGCGACGGGCGCGGGGCGAAGCGCGCGGCGGCGAGCGGCGCGCGCACGGGCGCGAGCGCGGGCCTCCGGTGCGGCGGCGGGACGAGCGGCGACGGAGCAAACGGCGAGCTGCAGCTTCCGGTTTCGCGTTTCCACGAAGAAGAAAAAGAAGAAGAAGAAGAAAGGGGGGCGGTTCGGTCACGAGGGGATGGGGAGAAGAGAGAGGAGAGAGAAGAGATAAGAAGAAGGGAGGAGATAGACTTTTGACTAGTCAAAAGTGAAAAGAAGAGAGAGGGAGAAGCCAATTTAAAATTGGCAAAGGGGGCATTCGGTGGGGTTGCTCGCACGAAGGGGGAGGGGAGGAGGAGAGAAGAGAGAGAAAAGAAAGGGAGAGAGAGAGAGAGGAAAAAAAGGAAGAGAGAGGGAGAGAAAAAGAAATAAAATAACCTTATACCATTAGGCTTATTTTATTCTTTTCTTTCTCTTTCCCTTTTAATTTTCTTTTTCGGCTTTCGATTTTTCCTCCGATAATTTTTTTTGAAATTTCGGATTTCGCCGATAATTTGACGATCGATGACACAAGAGTCCAAAAATGAATGTGTGACACGCTCGATATTCGATTCCCAAAACCGAATTAAATTTCATGATTAAAATCGACCGAACGTGATTTTAGTCCAATCCAACAAATTAGGTAGCTTTTAGGGATTTTACCGCGGATATATCCCTTAACGGCTTCACCCAATAAGTTAGTTAACTCGTGAGTGATCGCCTCGAGAGAAAAAAGGACCATAAAAGCACGCCGACGATATGCACATTTCATATGTTCGGGACGGAGTCGAAATTCGGGATGTCACAGTTGCAACATTATCTGCAGAATTAACTATAATTGCCTTACCCTTCTCATTCTTTAGTTTAAGACAATTCTTTGTAAGATGCTCCCCCTTGCCACAGCTCCAACAAACAACATCACCAGTCATAGAATGACTACACCTGTTCATATTAGTACTACTTTTATCCACACGTGTTCTAGATCTTCCTCTATTTTCACCTACTAAAGCAGTAGATACAGGTTCTGTGACATCCTGAAATTTGCAATTCTATTTTCAATTTAATAAATCGGGCATTTCATCAACGCGTATATAGTGCTATTCTCCGAGCTGATCACTCTAGAGATAACTAGACTATCTGGGGAAGTCATTAAAGAATTTTAATGCAATAGACTTGAGAATTCGACCAGAACTCGACTATTCGATCGTGTTCATTTGCAGAGATCATTACAGCACAGTAAATATCAATTAGAAATCAGAGATAGATTAGTTTGACTGAGATATGTGGTTAAACATAGGTGATTCCACCAAATTGAAAAATTCTCCTTGATCGGTACTAGTTTGATTTTTCTATCACTTTAGTACAATGTATCCGTATTTGAATTCTCGAGATTTTCATGACAACTGAGAGTCGTCAATGTGTCGAAAAGGTTCATTGTGGCTCGAAGAAAATCAACCACATGTCATTTGCATGAAAAATTTCTGAAAGATACCTAGTAGCCTAGGTCACGCTAAAATTGTGCCAAATCGAAATTAACCGCGAATTTGAATCCGATTTCAAAAATTAAAAGTTCTATCACATCACAGTTCATTTTAAGAGCGTCGACTCAATCTCCGAAGATTATTTGCAAATCGAGATTTTTGGCAAAGAGTCGAGATAGGGCCGTTTTTGATCAGGAAATTCATATGACCGTTTTTTATTACAAAATTGGGATGCAAGTGGGTTCAATTGGTGATGAAAAATGCCAATTTAATAGAGGACTTAACGGTTGAATTTTTAGAAGCCGAATTTAGTCGATTCAAGAAGGAAATAAAATCCAATTTGAGCCAAATGTTGTGCAAATTCGTATGCCCCATTTGCCCACAACCTTTGGACCACTTCAAGTCTTTTAGAAGAGGAGTTGGCTGTTGGAAAATGGCTGAGGAAGCCAGTTGCCCAAGTGGACTAGTCAAGGGGACCAAAGATGTGAGATTGGAGACGAGATGGTCCCACAAACCAAGCTGTCCCTTTCCCCCTTCCTTCCCCCTTAACTAGTTGAGCATCCCCATCTCCAGAAAACCTTGAAGCTCCCAATAAACCAGAAATTAGTTAGCCTCTTCCCCTTGCCGTTAATGCCCACCAGAGCCACCGCAAGCAGCCGCGTTGCTGTCGCTGCTTGTCGCACACTCAGTCGCAAGTCATGCGTCTCCGCCGCCCTTGTTCACCGTGCCATCTAGTTCGGTGCCCCTTAGGCCACGTGAGGCTTAGTCGGAGCCCGTGCAGCCGCCTTTGACCGCCGTGAAGCTCCGCCTCAGCCCGCCTGACCCCGCTGCACCATCGCCGTCCAACCTCGCCTCTTCAAGCCAACTGGAGCAGCCTTTCTCGCCCCTGAGCAGAACCGGATTCGTGGGTATTTCAACCGCTGTTTGGCCCGTTTCCAAGCCATTCCTGACCCCGCTTGGTGGTCCCGGTTTGGAGTATCTCGACCTTCGCCGCGTCCCCGTCGTTTTGATCCGAGCGGATCTTTAATCAAGTGAGTTTAACTCACTAATCATTGCTTAGTAAGTTAATGACGTTTAATGGTTGATTAGTTTAAGTTAAGTATGGATTAGGTGGATAGTTAGAATACATTAGTGAATTAATTGATCGATATTGCTTGTTAGGTGGTTAGAGTAGTGTAATTAGAGCCTATACAAACTCTAATATTTATTTAGAGTGGTTCGGGAATTTTTCAGGCTCGTCTCGGCTTTTAATTAGGCTTTTCCGGCCTAAGTTGCTATTTTTGGTATTTAATAATTAATTTCCGTAATTAATTATTTATTTACTTTCCAAAAATTAGACCGGAATAGCCGGTGATTGAAATTTTATGCCGGATTGCAATGGTGTGATTGAATTATTTATTTGACTGCTATTTTGTACAAATTGAGTGTGATTCGTGATTTTGGGTATTTATCCCAAAATTTATTTAATTTCCATATTTAATTAGAAAATAACCGAGCATCGGTTTATAGCGCCAAAAATGTTTTTATCGACTATATAAATAGTGAGATTTTCTAAAATAGAGATCTTATAGTTTTGACTGAAACCGATTGTGTACTCACACACGATTATTTTTATCGGGTATGATAAAAATGGTGAATAATCGTGTGATGGTGTATAGTCGTAATAAGATGACTATTGAATGATAAAGTGACGTATGTTGTGTGTGTTGATATGGGTTGGGTTAAGAAAATCATCGAAGTATGTATGTGCCTATTGGGCCATAATTAACTGCCGAAGTATGGTTGTGCCCATTGGGCCGTAATTAACCACCAAAGTATGGCTGTGCCCGTTGGGCCGTAATTTATTGCCAAACTTGGAACAGGCTATGCCCGTTGGGCTGTACTTCACTGTTGAACATTTAGTAGGCCGTGCTCGTTGGGCCGTAATTAATAGTTGGAGTGAGCAGTTGGAATGACCATGTGATGGTCTTGATGACATGGAGTCGATCGAGTCGATTTATCGATGGTTTGATCTGATTGATTGAAATGATTGGATGGTTATTGAATTATATTGACTTGTAGGAAGGAACTGAGGTAAAGATAAGTCTTCTTACTAGTGTTTGTGCTTAGACAGCCTTTGGGACGTATTTTCTTCTTAGTTGGGTCTTAGGAGGTTGAATTTGCTGAAACGTCATCTCACCCCATTGTGGGATAACAATTTCAGGTTCATAGATGGCAGCTCCTCTTGAGCATTTTGGTCAACCGAAGAAGATCATAGAACAGATAGTCTATATTCCGATTCATGGGCACCCTAGGAGTCTGGTCTATGAGCTCGTGAAGTCTGTGGTTTGGGTCGATGAGGCTCTACCCCTATAAGATACCTCATCGGTACAGATTATGGTATCGTAGTGAGTGGCATGGACAGAGAGAGGGTCCAATACCGGAATTCGAGGTACCTGTGTATGTGTTGGAGGTTGCTTTTAGGAAAGGTACTGCAAATCCCCTTGAAGGTTCGATGATAAACTCGGTGTACTCGGATCTTGAAGACCCAGGAACCTCGGTGTACTCAGAAGAAGGCTCCAATGTTAGTGAGGAGATGGAGGAAGAGAATCTGTAGTTTTTTAAACCCCCCCTATTTTGCAAACCTCATGTTATTAGACTAGTTTTGTAAGGACATGGCTTGATATATAAGTGTGTTGTGGTTTTTAGTTTGAAAAATTTATGGCCATGCTTTTCTATCCCATCTTGTTGTTGTCTGGAGATTATCTATTTGCTTCCGCATGTGTATTAAAAACTAATTGGGTCGGCGATGCGTCCTGAGACATCGCTGTTAAATCGACCATAGAGGGATAGGCACGTGCTCGGAGGATCAAAGCGTGACAGGTTCACTAGATTCTCTTCTACGAATGTCCTCACTCGGAATCAAATCTCGAACCCAATCAAACATCAAAATTGTTGACCTAAAAGAATTACTAACAGCAGTAACAGTAGTATTCCAACTATCAGGTAATGAGGATAATAGAATCAAAGCACGTACCTCATCTTCAAAGTCAATATCAACTGAACTCAATTGACTAAAAATCATATTGAATTCATTGATATGATATGCAATTGACACATCTTCGCTCATCTTCAAATTAAACCGATGTTGCATCAAATAGACCTTGTTAATCGCAGAGGGCTTCTCGTACATGTCCAATAGGGCTTGCATCAAATCAGCATTGGTCTTCTCTTTCAAGATGTTAAACGTGATGTTACAAGCCAACGTCAGCTGAATAACACCCATAGCTCGTCTATCCAGCAAATCCTAATTAGCTTGCATCATCTCTTCATCTTTGCTCCTCTCTAATGCATCTATCTCTCCATTGATCTGTCACCGACATATTTTCCCCCAATTACTGGGACGCATGTACGGTACAAGCACAAGGTCTCTCTCTATAGGTAGAGGTACATGGAGCCGACCTCGTGGAAGTATGATTCAAATTTGTCTCAACATTTGGTTTCTCCATCCATCGTTCGAAATATTTTCATGTGGAAATTTAAGAAGTTTGGATCACTAGAAACTGGAAGATAACAAAATGAAAGTACATGAGTCTCATCAATTAACTTCTCCAAGTGCTGTTCGACGTTCAAACATGTCCTTTGTTTGAAAAGCACTGATGGCTGCTTTATCTCCTTAATCAATTCGCCATGCTCTTGGGCGTCTGCTTCAATTCTTAAAAATATGTTGATCTTTAGAACCAAACGAAGCAACAATGTGGCCATTTATTTTTTTTGCTTACTGACTCACTGCGACAAAGGAATCTATATCAATACCAGTAGAGGAACCTAACCTTTAAGCAATCTCAGCTATGGCATCGGCCATTCCTTGTTTCCCGCCCCTCCGACTGGTGTTCTTTTGCCTTTAGATGAGTTTCGGGTTTTCTCTCCACCTTCTACCTTTGCCTTCAAGTTTCTACACAACTCGCTCATGTTTGTAGATCTCTTTAGCTCGGTATTTGCTTTTTCTGCACGCAGCGCTTTTGCCATACCACCTGGAGGAGATGCTGGTGGTGCGCCTCCCCTGGATGGTGGCATAGGGGGCGGTGGAGCTGGTGGAGAGAGAGAGAGAGAGAGAGAGAGTTAAGAATTATACCTGCCATCTGAGAACGTAAAAGCCTTTGGGAAAGAGATGGTATTGGATGGTCGAGGATCAGGCAGCATGAAGGGGATGCCCAGTGAGATGACTCCACAGACTCTCTCTGGCTTGACCACTACCACTAAGTATGCTAGCAGAGCTCCAAAGTCCTTCCCCACCAGGAAGGCCTGGATCACTTCATATCACCAATGGACTTTTCTTTTTAATTAACAAGATAAATCACATAATTATAGCATGATTTCATGATTCTGTTTCTGTTTCTAGCTATGTTCTCTCGACAGTTGATTTTTTAGTCTCGTCCTCTTGTTTTATGCTAGATTATCATCCTACTCATGCTCTTTGTAAGTGGTACGCTTGGCATGGGAATGTCCTTACTAAGGGAAAAATAAAGCAATTTATCCTTTGTGTGACAGAAAAAAATTGGTTGTCATTCACAGTGGAATTCCTTCTCAACTTGTAGGTCACAAGCGCAGTAAAGGAGGATGTGCATCGCATGCTTGATAGTGACCTGATACCATTCACATGTTTGATAGGGTAGGACTCAAATGTTTGCGGCTTTTATTCCACGGATCCTTCTCGAGATATCAGATCATATGCTAAGATGTACCAATAATGGAAGCTAGGCAGATGACACAGCGAGATGAAGAAAATGTCCAAAAGGACGACCCTAGTTTGGTCCTCAAGAATATGCCCTATCATATGCTTTCATATAATGGTCATGTGATCGTATAATATCTTTATATGACCAAGAAAGATCAACATCAAGAAGCTCAGCCATCTCTATATCGATGGTTCCAATGACGATTGCGTTGTATTATTGTTGGTGTCATGACAAGAATTCGTTTCTCAAGAGAGAAGATATGGACTGACCAATATGTCAAAATTAGCATGTAGCCAAAAACAGAGAATGCGCATGAAAAGGAGCAATTTATGGAACTAATTGAGGAGAAGAAAGGAGCGTGAATTCTCAAGTCTCAACTCTCAACAGCAAAAATTTGGCTAAAGTTAGAAGTTTCAAAGCAATAATTGTCTGATCATCCCCTTAATGGCTGCGCAGATCAAGATTAATACTTCTAAAAGGGAAAAAATTGTAATGGACCATGATAGATTATTGTGATGGTACCTTGCAATGCCCAGAGCATCAAGGAGGGCAACAACATCTTCAACAAGATCGGCATAACAACCCTTCTCAGGGTCCAGAGGCTGATCAGAGAGCCCATAGCCTCTAAAATCGATGGCGATGGCATGGTACCCAGCATATGCGGTGATGATAATTTGGTGCCTCCATGTGTACCATATCACTGGGAAATCATGCAAGAACACCTCCACCTTTGGACCTGCAGCGTGCGCCCAGTAAATTTATGAACTGGGTTATACTTCATATGGTGAGCTCAACAGCATAAATGTCACTGAACAAGTCATGTATGTTTGTGTGTGGGTCTCTCTACAATTTCCTGTATTATGTACCTTCTCCAATTTCAGCAACATGAAGCTTGACATCTCTTACTGTTACATGGCTGTGCTTAATTTTCTCCATCTTTCCTAGAACACACCCACACACACACCCCACCCAAACAGAGGAGAGTCAAGTAGGTGAGGATTGACGAGTATGACGTTGTAGACGGCCTTAATTGAAAACAAATGGTTTCTACAAAAATGCTGACTAGGCAGTTCCAAGTCTTCTCCAAATCAAACAAACAAAAAATTCCGCTCAAAGGTGTAGATTCTCAAGAGCATTCTTGGTTTGGATGATCTGCAAATTACAGTTGTGCACTTGGATCCCAAGGATCATTCCAACTAGAAGATTGGTTGTGAGGGTTCCCCAGTTTCCTTATTAAAATTGATTCACGTAGATCGTATGATGAGACATGATTTGAAGCTGATAGGGTTGACTTAACTCTCATTCGAAGTTCCTATGCTTTCTCCCATTAGATTAATAAATCCATTAAGTCGATGCTTTGACAGTTCATGTCGTATAAAAAAAAAAAATTGATGTGTTTAGAGTACAACATACCAAACAGTCTACTAAAACGATGAGATTCTAGTTGGCTAGAATGGAATAATAAGAGCCCGTCTACACACACACAAAAAGAAAAGAAAAGGAAAAAGAAAATCCAAGCGTAAGGTTAAAAAATGGTACATTCCTACTACCGTCATCATCCTAGAAGCCTGTCAGGGGTAGCTCTTTGTGCAAACTCTCTCGCCCGAGTGATCACTCTCCACCCTCGTCAAATCGGATCGTTCCAACCAAGAGCGATCTTAGATATACCTTTCGCCTTTCGCTCTCACCAAGAGGCGATCCTCCTTTGGCAAAAGGTCTTCATCTTAACACCGTTAATGGTGTCATTCCCATCTCGCTAACTTCTCAAACCCGAGGAATTAAAAAGTAGAGATTGTAAAGTTTTGATTACTAAAGAATAAAAAGATGCAAGTGTAATGCATTTGCTTTTTTTTTTTCTTTCTTTTTTGGCCGATAATGCATTTCCTATTGGATGGGAGCCCCAAACTGGGGACTCAAACCTAATAGATGGGGCTACCTCATACATTTGTTTTGGTTCAAAATTTGCAGAGTTAGCTCAAGAATAAGACTAAGCGTGAAAATATATAGTATGGGAGGCAAAATGAGGGATTAGGAAGATCTCTTATTCTTTGATAGTACGTAAAATTTTATAGGACTATTGCCAACCATTCTAAACATTTAAAATCTTAAATGAAAGCATGGCTTAATATTCAAATAATGTGAAAGTTATTACTCAGTTGAAGAGGTCAATATACTATCACACCCCAAAAAAAAAATATAAAATGGGGGCTAATATTGCTGTCATTCCACCCGAAAGACGCAATCTCAAACCACCAATATCCATCTCCCAATAGTCTTATCATCAATATCGCTCTCGTACTATTCATTACTAGCTAAAGAAACCTAAAAAAGATTGGAAAAAAATAGAAGGGTAACCAATTACAGTTCAATGAGTACTGTATCTTTTCTAAGTGGATCTAATATTTACTATGTACATTTACAAATACGATATCACCCTTTATCAATCTCAAAGTTGAAGTTCTATATATGCAAAATATTTAAAGTAGATAATATCTTTCCAACAAACATTTTTACGTATAAATCAATAATAATATTAGTTCACAATAACAAATCAACCATCAATGATACATTCCATTGATTAATCTCATTTAACTACATATCGATAGTCCATTCCATCAAACAATATCAAATCACATGTCAATGGTCCACTCAATTGACTAAACTAATGCTTAAATATCTAACCATGGTCACGCATAAGGTCCGTGATAAGGTGATCAAGATTCCTCTCTTGGTTACGTCTTCACTTATTATTAGCTGGTGGCTCGGACCATAAGACTATCATAGACTAGTATGCACATACCCACAAACCCTCAATTGGGTTCGCAGCGATATTGAGCACCCAACCGTCATTCTCCAAATATCAGAAATCCAATCTATAAACAATCTTATATATCATAATATATTTCACAAATTAATTACATCACCTTTTGCAACTCAATTTATTCATTGGAAATACTTTTTGTAAAATATTGTGCAAACCATTTTAGGACTCATCTCATTAAGTGGTTTTAATTGAATCAAATCAAATGCATGTCATAAAACATTTCACAAATTAATACACATAACACTTTATAACCCATACTCAGAGTCAAGAACTTTTTGTAGAAATGTTTTGCAAATCTAAAGTATATAATATTTATCAACTTTGTTAATCAAACGGAAAATTTATTTCCACAAAACAATTCTCACACCATTCACAAATACCAAAACATAATAAATATTTGATCCAAATTTTATGCATTAACTATGCTTATTCATAACTCATAATATATCGAATTTTTATTATTTTGAAGACATGAATTAACAAATTCTTTGAAGAGATAACATCACTCACTTAGAAAAGCGGAAAATCGGCCTACGGTGGTGCCTCGAGCTAACGCACTTGAAATCCTAGCAATTTATTGAAAATCTATATCAAAAACTAAATAATACACTACTCTAACGGACAGCTTGACTAAACTATTTAAATGACACCTATACGCTAACAAGGAAACTCATTTATAACAAACGTTCATCTTTCTCTGTTACGCATATTGTTCACTATGCATAACTCAAATGTGAAACTTCAAAAAATTCATTTGGATCAAACCGTACTTTAGAATCGAATTTCGTCATACTCCACAGCTCCACAACGCCCTCATTTACCATTTTCATATAAATCTAAAGCTCAATAGCTCTTCAATCAGACCTCACAGTTCAACTTTTATATAACGACAAATTTAAAATCCTAACTTCGAAAATTATCCCAATTAAACGAATAATAGGCTTCAATACTTACCCTACCCTTGCAATTCGCAATTGATTTAGTTTGTCGACGTGTTAGGATTATGAATGGGTGGAAATTTCTCTTTTTCCCCCTTTTCCCCGTCTTGGGGACGAGCTCCCTCTCTTCTTTTCTTCTTATTTTGCCTGCTGCTTGCCCTCACCCGAAATATCTAGAGAAGAGAAGGAAGAAGATGGGCCGAATTTGTCTATTAAAGACATGGGCTTGGGTTTATTGGGCCATTATTACATATACGAAGCACAAAAGTGGTCGAAAACCCAAATCCTGCCAAAGGCAGTCGTTTCTATGTGGCAACTTTGGGAATGTCGTCCTTACACCATGAAGCATCGTGAAGAATCCCCACCGACGAAAATCATGCATGTTACTATCATGGGTATCAAACTCCAACCGTCCGACCGTCGGACCCCTAATCAGTTGTCTTAAGTTTGCCCCCAGGCCGAGGGATGTCGAGGAGCACGTAGAAATGTATTTGGCAAATTTCTAAACTTTGGATACTGAAACTTGAAAGTTTTGACACTAGATCAGTTCTAAAGAACCCACAAGTTTACATTTTCCCACAAGAGTCAGCAACCTAACCCACAACTCCACATTTTCTTCTTTTAATTGATGGAAAGTTGAATTTTTGTCATTCATCCATCCTATTTAGGATAACACATGTAATCTAGATACCCAATATCTTCGTGCCAGTAAATCAGCAATGTGCTCTGTCTATGACGTTTTTTATGTTTCATTCCCACCCGGTCAGTTGGATATTGCAACTCGTGTTCTGTTTGATCACCTATGATTTTAGGTTGCAAAGCAGTGTTATAAGGATCTATCGGTCTATAACTCAGACGTATCATACCTTTTTTTTTTTTTCTTCTTCTTCTTCTTCTTCTTTTTTTTTTTTTTTTTTGAAGTTATATTACAAAATTTGTCTAGTTTCCATGATCTCTTCCAAATCACACAATGATTCTTTCGCCTTTCTCCATCACTCCGTCATTCCTATGTCTTCTCCGTTACACTCTCTTCTAACCGCCAATCGGATTCTATCCCTTCTCTTACAAGTGCCCCCGAGGCACTTATCAAATAGACTTGAGAAGAATCATATTTTATTTTAAGGGCGATGCTTAGGTGTAACCTGAGAAAATAAGTCTGCTAAAAGCTGCAAACCTTTCCTGCTAGGTTGCGTTATATGTTTTCCGAGAGATATTGCCATCAAATTCATCCTTGTAAATCCACATGCATTGACAGTCTTAATTCTTTCTGCAAATGAAATGCAGGACGTCTGCTTTCAATGGAGTCTAATTGTTAAAATCTGCCAGATCTTCATTTTGACAAATTCATCCATTTGCACAAAGTTAATGAAACCTGAGAGTTCATCACTGGTGATATTCAAGTAGAAGGCCTCATTTTCCCCAGGTAATAAGTCAACAATCCTTAGTGACCACATAATGAAAGGCGTCCAATGAATTTATTTACTCTCACCAAGACCAACTTCTGCCTTAGATAGGGTCTCATAACTAGATATTTTGCTTGTTCAGAAATTCAACTAGGAGACTATTCACTTGCTTCGGAAGTTGCTCATGGACGAAATGGCTCCCCACCGGCAAGAAGGTGATGCCTTAGTTAGGGACAAGGTGCTTCACTTGCCCACTCCTTATGTAGTCCTCCATGCCCGGAAACTTCAGGAAAAAATCTCTCTCCCATGATCAGCAGGGTCGGAGCCGTAACTTTTAGATCCAATGTGACATATTTCGTCTCCAAAGTTCTAGACCAAGAATGCAATAAATCAGATGGCGTATAGGCATCGATCAGTGTGTCTCGAGTGGTTTTGCTTTGCTTGCTATATATTCTTTTTCTTTCCAATCTATCTCCAATGGGAAACGCTATATATTTAGCATAATATAAACGTCGGCCACCACAAATATCATCAGCAATCTATATTAATCAGCCACAAAACAAAGCACGGTCCGGCAAATCTTATGAAGCTTGGACAAACACCTGTCAACATCTTAGAGCACACAGACACACCCCAAAAGCTAAGAGACACGAATAAGGTAAAGGGCTCTCTCCAAAAAGCCGGGCCTCGATCAACAATGCATCCCTAATCGAGGGGCACAGGGTCGAATAAAGCCGATACAATATGGTCCTTGGTCTTGTAAGCAGGAAGGCCGTGTCCGTCTCCATACTGATAAAAGCATTGAGATGCTCGTGCCAAGTTCAAACAGGCACCAAGAAAAGGCCCGAACTCGGGATACGGGTAGCCCTCAAACACATCTCTATTCATCCTCTTCCAGGTTTCGCGCACCAAAGGCCTGATATGTTCCCCCGCGGCCTCTTCTGAAGCGCCGGTTTCATTCATGTGGCATTCCAGCGCCTTGAAGTTGTCCCCTCGTGCCAATTCATGCTATGCATGGACAACATCAACGGGTTGCAAACATTAGTCTCGAGATTCATCTCGCATCCGTATCAAGTTAAATTAAAAAGAGTAGCACGTCACTGTGAACATGCCAATGTTGTCGTGTTTTTTTATAAGAGATTATATATGAGGGGAAAGACAAATGTCGAAGTAAGTTACCGATGATGTGCTGAGATCATTGTTGAGTCGAAGGATCTTGGCAGAACAATGCATGACGCTCGGGATGTTCGACACGAAATCGAGTCCCTCTTCCACCAGTTTGTCCGTGGTTAGGAAGTAGCTGCCCAACAGCATGATCAGCCCTCCAATTGAAGTCACCCCATTGTCCATGTACTCGCTTAGTGTCGGTTTAATGCCCTTGTTGTACCAACGAGCCTCCTTAATGTACGCCTTGCATTCATCCGCCCACTACAGCAGTCAAATTCAAAAAGTGTGTCAATTGCCAAGTCGAGGGATGATCTTTTCTCGTACTCTTTCGGATTCTCAAATGTTAAAAGAGAAGTCATATGGGAAAGGTAGAAGCAAAGAAACGAGTTGCCATGCACAGGCTAGGGTTAGGAACCCACATAAATTTTCAGGTGAAAGATTGAGCAAGTTGAGATTACCACTTTGTGCATGTAAGGGATAGGGTTGATTCCTCGCTCTCTCATCATCCAATACCCAATTTCGTTGGTTGTGTTGTATAAGGCTAGGAAACAAACCCTTATTGTCAAAGGAAGCTTATCAACGTCCGTGATGTCCCACCTAGACAAAATATCACCATTTTAACAGTTTTATATGTTTTACCGTCAATCAAAATACCTTTTAGTAACGATGATGAAAACTAGTGCTTATGGTTACTTTATTAGCTCAATCAAATCAACTAAATAGAGGAAAAAAAAAGCTAAACCAAAAAATGATATGTCCAAAACACATTGAAAAATTTAATCCATAACAGATAATACTATCCATAACGTCATTCATAGAAATAATAATTTCCTCTCTTTGTTCTTGGCAATTATAGTTTCGAAGGAAAATGACGATGGTGATAATATTACACGAACCTGACAATGAAATCTGTTAGGACCTCAAGCTCTTCCAACGTCCCATACACATCATAAATGTCATCGATAAGTGTTACCATACAAGTGAGCTTTGTCGTCATATCTCTGAACGCTGTATATTGAGGCTCAAAAACCATTGCACAGCACCAAAAATAGTGTTCCACTAGCCTGTCCCTACAGAAGGTCATCTTATTTGCTCCAAGCTCAACCCACCATCTGAAAAAATTTGCAATGGGATGACTAAGTCGATCAAATTGTGCTCCTCCGTGTATCGCATTTGCATGAATTTAAATCCTCACTTCAAATGCATCTATCATCTATGTATGGAGTGGTGGTGTATACCTTGCCAATTTGCTGACTTCCTTCTTATGGATTGATTGCACTATATTAAAGTCTAATTTAGCCAATCGTAGCAAAGAAGGGATTCTGTCTTGCTGTTTCTCGTACGTGTGCATGAACCACCGAGCCTCTAACCTGTTTGGCCTCCAGTGGATTGGCATATCTATTGCATGACTCACGTGGCCCGCTAGATTAGCGGGAACTTCGTCGAGGTTTAGATCCTTCAGATGCTTCGAAGCAAAGTTCCAAGCTTCATCAACTATGGTTTCACCTTCCAATCCATGAAAAGAAGCCTCATAAAGACTAAGAAGCCCCCTCACATCCTCCTTGAGCAATTCATTGAACGTACCCTTCTTGTTCATAAACCTTTGAAAGACATCTGTACGTCCAACAAAAGGAATGGTAAGATAAATGTTGACGTGTCAACATTATACACAAAAGGATAGCTAGTGGCAACTACCTTGCGGTACGTTGTATCCATGTTGCCTCTGTAGCCGGAATCGAAGGGAAACGGCGTAGAGATTGTCCAAAAGTTGAACATCTTCAGTGTTGTTATAGATGGAACTGAGAGAGTTATTGATCTCCATCTCGAAATGGTATCCTAGTCCTAATCTTTGAACCACGTCAATGAACTCGAGCTTGGCCACCTGATTCATCTCCCTGTGGAATAGACCCTTGACTTCTTCCTTCAACCTTTGAACTTGCTCTGTATATTTATCCACCTAGGCACATGATAAACTCAGAAAAATGAGATCTTAATCAAAGTTAATGCACGAGTAGAGTTGAATATTTTTTCTTGTATTGAAACAGATCGATCCTCGTGCTATTTCCAAAAACATGTGAGTAAGCTCTGTTGAGCTCACGCCTATATATCGACAATAAATCTAATTCGCAAGTACACATGCACATCATACATTCAGCTAGGTTGGGTTGTGTGCTGGAAAAAAGAAAAGAAAAGAGAATCATTAAGTCAGTATTGAGTGACTGCACAAAGCCATAGTCCCAAACGCTAGGCTTCCAATTCGCCGAACGTCTCGTGGTATCTTCATCTTCTATAGTCAAAGCACATTTCGCAAACCAAGCGCCTGAGGAAACGGTGGAGGGAGAGGAGAAGGAGGAGCGAGGGCGACTGAAGAGTGAGAGAGAGGGTTGGTTAGGGCGGATCGAGGAGGGGAGGAAGTTTGTGAGCAAAGCAGGAAGAGCCATTGCAAAATTTGTTGCAAGTATCTTATGCTATACCATCCTTTATATGGATGTTGGTGTGGAGCACTGGTCAGGGAAATGTTTGTAGTTGCTTTCGGAGCACGTTTTCGTTCATTCAACAGATTCATGGAGCTTCGTAATTGATGCACTTATCTTTTGATTGAATTTCAAAAGGTGATTGTCCTAGACACGCAATAAATGATTTGGACAAACAAGAACGCCGTGCTTCAGAATTACTGAAAATCCTCTACGAATTATCATTGTAATTAAAAATCTCAATGGATCTTTCGATTTTTTTTCCCCTAAAGAATTCAATAAACCCGTTGCCTCCTTTAAGATATGCTAATAAAAGTGAATCAGCTACAGTAGACAATGTAGAAATAATTTGAAGGCCAAACATCATGAAAACCCTAGAAACACGGTATCTAGAATTATAAAATAAAGGTATAGAAAAATTGTCAAAATTTACGTCTCGACCATGCACAATAATAGATTAAATAAGGAAAAGATATTGACAATAATAATATATTATTACATGATAGACTCCTAGCACCAATAGGATATCACTAGCTATTCAATTCAACTATTTATGTCATCTTGACCACAAGCATCGTTTCATCAATCAAATGGCCTTCGGTATAAGCTCCATCCTCTTGAAAGAGTTTTTAATATCAGATAGACGAATGAAGTAATTACGGATTTTAAGTAAAATGCAAGAAATGGGGAAAGAAAGGGCAAAAATGGGAAAGAAAACTAGCTACGACACCCCAAAGTCGACGCTGAAATAGTGAGAAAACATCGTAGGATGTCCTTCTGCCGTGGCAACCATAATTGATCTTGGATTGAAGCGAAGTCAAGTCATATCAAATGAAGTACGAGGAGTTGTCCAACGAGAAGGACGTTCTACGGACCATGAAAAATGAGCACATTATCTTATCATCTTCGGGCAACGTACAATTTGATTCATTTTTACCCCATCACCATCATCACGAGGTGTGCTTCTAGTCATCCCACGCAAGACCGGATTGTTACACATTTCCTCTGGTTTCATGATATTGATCTCACATTCCTTTCCTTATGTTTTCTGTCACGCTCCGAATCCCGGGCACACGCACATCCCTCGGTGGTCGACTAAAAATGCGACGTCCTAGAACGTGTCATCGACCCATTCTTTTTATATTTCAATTAAGCACATGCGGAAGCAAATTAAATAAATCATCGGCCAACAAACAAACATAGGGATAGTAAAACACGGCAAACATTGCTGAAAACAACAAATTCGTTTATCAACTGTTAACCCTAGGAAGTTTAATACTTACAAGCCTTTCCACGGCCACTTCCTATCGATCCTCTCAAAAACCTTCAGGGACTAGGGTTAATCTAAACTTCACTAACGACAAGACCAACCAAAAGGTGTCGCATCTTGAGCCCACCACATCCGCACTCAGCAGATCTCCACGTTTCGGCCCTGAAATGGTTTGACCACGACGGGATGAGATAAATCTCAACGAGTCAAAACCCTAAACCCTGATTAGGACGCAAATTCTCCTCGAAGGTGGTCCTAAACACGCGCTATACAAAACTCACCTTACCTCGGCACGTCCTTGCATATCAGCGCATCACATATGCCATTCCAAATACAACAAGCGTAATCAATAACCATAACACTTAATTCTCATCCTCCACACATTCACATGAGTCCCAATTATAAAGTAAAACCATTATAACACGTCCCATACCATGCCTAACAATTTTGCCCCATAATCAGGCACAAAGCATCACAACCGTTCAAGCGTGTTCCGGTTATTACGACCCATTGGCCATGGCCAACTCAAAAGTCGATGGTCATCCGATGTAACCGGGCATCGTCCTACCCCGCCAGGCACGGCAACGTCTAGAACCCCCGCCTAGACGGCATTCCATAAAAGGAGCATCGGTCTAACCTCAACCATGACTCGGCTTCCGGACCCCCGCCAGGCATCCAATAAAAATCGGACATCGTCCCCAAACTCTCGTTGGGTGACGGGTTCAATTACATGACCATATGAGCACATCATCAATCAACCCATTTCTTATCTTCTGTCAATTAGCCCAAATCACCAAAATTTCTTTTTAAACAATAAACCTTGCAACTCTTTCTTTTGTTCAAAACTTTCCAAAATAAATTCGTAGATGCTCACGTATTCAAAATTAATCCGTCAAACTTTGCATGCACCTAGTTTAAAATCTCATTATTTTACTGAGTGAATAAGTTTTGGTATCCAAACCCGACACCTCATTATTTTTTTAATTAATTGCCCATAAGACCATCTTTTGCAATAATAGTAGACAATCACCACAGAACAACCATTCACATAATATTGTACGTGCAGCACTCAAAATCACGCATAAGTTCTCTGCATGCCAAAAATCAACCAAATCACAAAATTTACATTTTCCAGCAAGCAAGACACCAAGAAAAACCACTAGACCACAACCGGCCCTTAGCCGCAAAAACTGAGTCCACTTACACGTCTCTAAGGTTAATTCCAGAAACATAACCAAACGAGTTCAAAAAATTCTCAAATTTGAATATATTATAAATGACACTTAAATGAACACTTTTTTATGAGACACATTGACCCATATCTTTCAAGAATAAGAGAAGTAAATCGCTCAAACTGTTACCAAAACTGTGTCAGTGTTCAGAAATTTTGTTTCCAAAACTAACTTGGTTAGAGGTCCAAAATTCATCCGTTTGCTTTGAAATTTGACTATGTTAAACTTTAAGATGTGATGAAAAAATTTTGTGAATAAACTCTTTTGAAAATTGAACCCTAAGAGTTGATAAAAATCATTTAAACACCAAAAGGTCATGGGTTCCAACACAAACCAAGATTCTGCTTTGCATGAAACCAAGCTAAAATCTTATTCTTTTAAATCCATAAAATCTTGAGTAAAATATATATCATAAATGAAGATATTTAGAACATTTTTCATGAACAAATCAACCTCAAAATCGTAGAAAATTTTAACCCACGAAAATAGCACACAGCGAGTGTCTGGTAAACAAATCCGAAAGAAATCCACTAGATCGGGCTAAACCAACTTAATTAACCTAACCATGATTAATTAACTTAATCATGGTTAACTAACCTAACCAAGACTAATTTTTTTTTTTGGTCAGTCCTACTCTATGCCTACTCTACACTCAATCGCAGACTTGTGCCCTGCCTCTTGCAGGGCGTGGGAGTCGCAACCCACTCTCGAAAACTCACGCGTCCCTACCCCCATCCCCCCCTGAGAAGGTGGGGATTTGAACCCCTCACCTCCCCCTTCCAAGTTGGAAGGGTGGCCACTGGGGCGAACCCCCAGTGGTTAACCAAGACTAATTAAAACTAATACATCTTGGCACTAATCTAATCATGATTAGCACTAAATTAAACACCCCTTAAGCACAATTAACAGTCTAATCAAGGATTATAGAGTTAACTCACCGGATTAGGATGGTGGCGGGCTCATGATGACGGCAACGTGACAGCAATAAAAACCCGAGACTATCATGCCTTGAACAGAGGCTTGGCGGAGGCTGAGATGGCCCTACGAGGCTCTCAGCCAAGGGCTGGTCGAACAGAGGTGGCTGGACGTGGGGCCGAGTTGGAATAGATGGTGGTAAGGCGGCTGGACGAAGCTGGTGGCAGCAACAATGGAAGAACCAAAACTAAAAGCCAGAAGAGGGAAAATGTGAGGAAGGAGGGGGGAAAATGGAGGCTAGTTGGCTGCAGCAAGGGACGGCTCACGCATGGGAAGATAGAGAGGAAGGAGTGGGAGAGAGAAGAGAGAACAAAGAAGTCAATTGAGTGACCGATGAGAGCTTATGGAAAATATCAAGCCCATCATCACATTTTACCCCAAAGTCTTCATCCCCTAAAGTCTTAATGAGAAATTAGCCTTTATTTCTCACAAATAAACCATTTTAGAGGTAGAAAAATGCAATTCTTCAGCCCATCCGAATTTCCTCTTATTTTCCTTTTTGTCCGAAAACTAATTTTTTCCCAAAATTCCGAACTCGTTGAAATTTCTCCGAAAGATGAGATGATGTCCAGTAAATGACATGCTCGAATGTCCGATTCCCGAAACCGAATTTAATTTAGTAGTTAAAATCGACCGAACGCAACTTTAGTATGACATAACCTATCAGGTAGCTCTTAGAGATTTTTGCACGTTTAAACCGTGGTCAATAATTTTCGATCCACATTTGTACATCTCCAAATCATAGACGACTCTCGGTTGTCATAAAATCGCGAGATTTCAGTTACGTGTTTCAAATATAATATCGATAGAAAATCAGTTTACTACCGTTTGACGCGATTATCGCAATTGTATGGAACCACCCGCAATTCGACTACGTGATTCCATCGAATCAACTTATATCCGTTTGCTAATCGATTTATAACGGTGTTGTATTGACCATTGCCGATCATTATGGTCGAGCAGTCAGTTTCTGATCGAATTCTCTAATTTATCGCGTTTATATCCCTTAACAGCCTCACCTAATAGATTAGTTAACTCGTGGGTGATTAGTTCGGAGTAAATTAACTATAAGCGCGTCAACGAAACAACCATTTCATATATTCAAGACGGGGTCAAATTTCAGGATGCCACACTTTCTTCACTTCCCTGCCCCCCTTCAAATGGAAAAATCTAGCTCTTTTTCATTGAGAACGATTTGCTCTTAGATTGGAGCAAGCCGATCAAGCACGAAATTGAATAAACATGTAAAAAAAGAGAAAAAAAAATGATAGATCAAGAGCTAGTTCGAAGGAAAAGGTATTTGTTTTTCGAGTAGAGGAAATAAGGAAAAGGTATTTGTTTTTCAGGATGCCACACTTTCTTCACTTCCCTGCCCCCCTTCAAATGGAAAAATCTAGCTCTTTTTCGAGTAGAGGAAATAATGTGCTGTGGCAATCATAATTGATCTTGGATTGAAGCCAAGTCAAGTCATATCAAATGAAGTACAAGGAATTGCCCAACGAGAGGTACGGATTCTAGTGACGTTAAAAAATGAGCACATTATCTTATTGTCGTCTTTAGGCAATGTGAGATTCGACTCATTCCTATCCCATTACCATCTTCACGAGGTGTGCTTCTTATCATCCCTGCACATTTCCTTTTCATGATATTGATCTCACTTTCCTTTCCTCATGCTTTCTTCCCCCGCCCCCCCTCAAATGGAAAAATCTAGCTCTTTTTCATTGAAAACGATTTGCTCTTCGATTGTAGCGAGCCGATCAAACGTGAAATTGAATAAACATGTAAAAAAGAGAAAAAAAAAATGATAGATCTAGATCTGGTTCCAAGGAAAAGGTGGTTGTTTTTCGAGTAGAGGAAATAAGTGAGGGTAGTTCTTCTAGGCCCTCCCTTTCTTTTGAGTGGTAAGCAAGTGGGTAAAATTTTCAGTCGTTCAATTCTTATTGTTCTATGAAGGGATGAACCCTACTGTTGCTACCCACCGGTGGGCAATTGAGTTAGTTCAACTTCGACACCTTATTGCAGAGGTCACAAAGTCGAAACTCCGCAACTATTAACACGTCTTAAGTGGAAGGCTATAGTGATGGGGTCATGTGCTAGTTTCCATCAAGGTACCGACGCTTGGTCCAAGGTGTTGTCCGGGCACTATACAGGCCGTGGATTGCCGATTAGCGTAAGCGAAAGGCGGGCCTAGTGGATCCTTAGTATCAAGAAAAGAAAAAGAAAAAAAAAAAAAAAAAAAAAAAAACCCTACTGTTGCTTTTTGTGAAATGCATCTGGCATTCCTCCATGAGATACGCCGGTTCGATATGATTATGTGGTTTTCAATGCTTTAGAAAGCTTACAAGTTGAACTTTCAACTACCATCGTTCGAGTCAAAAGAACAAGGAAGAAAAAGTGTTGAGTTTCATGAGCCATTAACATCATATGCCCCCGTAATTAAAAAATACGACATCTTAATATTTCTATGATTGAATTGAAGCATATCGGGTGCCATTAGAATCGAGGATTTTCGGCATCCTCGGTTGCAGGATTAGAGAGAACCTTTTGTACTCCCATTTCATGTCGTGGGAAGTTCGGGTAAGCTTGGTCCGTGATTTTCGGCATCCTCGGTTGCAGGATTATATTACCTGGTTGGTTTTTTGCCGCAGTTTCTGTTACGCTCTTTTGATTACACAAAGTGGGGAGTAGAGCATTTCCAGTGTGTTCTTATCTCCGCCGGGCATGCGACAGTGTCACGCTACGGGCTTTTCCGGGACAGCGTATTCTCGAAGTGTGCCTTATTTTCTCAGATAAAGTTCATGCTCTTACGTGGGATAGTACACTTAGTGACTTTTGTTTAGATACCAATATGTCATCTAACAATTGGTACTTTAACAAGACCGTGGTTACTCGGAATCGATCTTGTGGACGGTCTTACTGACCTTTCTTGCGGATGAGCTCGCTGACCTATGTGCTGCGAGTTAGCTTTATAGAGGATCAGCCTCGATCTCATCAGCTAATTTTTGCGTCAAGTGGTCAGCTCGGTCATCTTGTCTGCCTGCAAAGTTATAGGCACGAAACGCGAGTTGAAAAGCTCGCCAGAGCAACTTCACAAATGTTTTAGTTTCGCTTCCGATGTTGGTTTTCTGAGCCGCGTCGGTTGCTGCCTGTATCTCTCTCCGTTCCTGGACAAAATTTTAATGTTTGAAACACATAAACAATGTCATCTTCTTTTCTCATTTGTTTGCAGTTATAAGTAAATTATACCTCCAATGCCAACTCCAAGCAGCCTGAAGAAACATCCACCATTGATTCTTTTATTTGAACCAAAATGCCGAAATCAAAGTGAATGTTTTGGCTCAGGAAACATTTCGTGTCTTTGCTACTCCCTAATGCATCTACCTCTTCTTTGATCTGTCACCCGACATTTTTCCCCCAATTACGGTGATGCATATATGGTACTGGCACAAAACATGTCTCTACAGGTAGAGGTACTTGGAGCCTACCTTGTTGAAGTATGATTCAACTTTGTCAAGAAGCTGGCTCAGAGGAGGGGTTACTTTCCAGTTCTTTAGCTCAGTGGCTATGCCTTCCAATCTCGAATAAAGGACTGCCGCCATCCTCAAGACCTCGAGCTTCTTTATTGGGAAGCCTTCAAACATTGCCAGAACCTGATTTCAACTTAGCCCAGAAGAGTTTCTATGTTAAAATGACCCCACTGCTATGACTGACAGATTGACTAAATGAGAGTAGCTTTGTCTCAACATTTGGTTTCTCCATCCATTGTTCAGCGTATTTTGATGTGGAAATTTAAGAAGTTCAGACCACTAGAAACTGGAAGATAACAATATGAAAGTACCTGAGTCTCATCGGTTAACTTCTCCAAGTGCTGTTCGATGAACTTACGGAATTTAAGGAGTTTAGACATGTCCTTTGTTTGAAAAGCACTGATGGCTGCTTTTATCTCCTTGATCAAATCGCTGTGCTCTCGGACGTCTTCTTTAATCTGTTGAAAATATGTTGATCTAAAGAACCAAACGAAGCAACAATGTGGCTATTTAGTCTTTTGGCTCACTAACTCACTGTGACAAAGGAAACAATACGAATTCCAGTAGAGGAACCTAACCTTTTAGCAATCTCTGCTATGGCATCTGCCATTGCTTGTTTCCCGCCCAAAGACCCTCCGACTGGTGTTCTTTTGCCTTTAGATGAGTTTCGGATTTTCTCTCCACCTTCCACCTTCGCCTTCAAGTTTCTATACAACTTGCTCATGTTTGTTGATCTCTTTAGCTTGGTATTTGCTTTCTTTGCACTCAGCGCTTTTGCCATACCACCTGGAGGAGGGGGTGGCGGTGCACCTCCCCTGGATGGGGAGTGGAACTGATGATGATCCTTTACTTAGTAGAATTGGTGGTGGAGGTGGGGGCAGAGTTTTTCTCTGGCTGATTGAACGATAAAGACGAGTCCTTTGGTGATGTAGCTGGAGGAAGAGGAGGCAGCCGTGGCGGCAGTGCAAGGATTGCTGCCTCTAGACATTCCAGCCTCGGCTTCTTCACATCTGAACTTGCACTTTTTATTTCTTGGAAACCATCTGATTCTTTAAAATCCTTTGTCCCATGGTTACTTTCTTCCGCAGGTAGTCTTCCAGCAACTGCTTCATTTTCGGGAGTTGACACGTCCGGTTTCTTGTTCATGTCACTGCCTTCTAGAAGGTTGTGGCTCAGCATCGGTGCATGAGGAAGGGCGCAGAATGGGAAACACTCCATGTCGAGAAGCTTTAGTTGCTTCACTGCTTGAATTCGGAGAGGCAGAAGAAATGGAGGCATAAAAGTGATGTCAGTGAATTCAAGCGGTCTCATGGAAGGATTCAGCTAAGACAGGAATGATGTCCAAGTGTCGGGTGAGGGACAGGTACTTTTGTTGTCCAAGCAGGACTCACTCGAGATCTCCCCAAAAACATTACTCTTTTTGTTGCCATCACTGATTTCCTCATCTTCATCCATCACATCAAAGAACTCCTTTGCAATGTTAATCATGTGATCGAGCTTGGCAAGTACTCTGGCACCTGTATGAAACGCAGTGCTCTTAGTCTTGGGAGCATATAAAAATTGTCTAATCAGATAACTTACCAAGTTTATCTAAATCGACATTGTCCGTTCCATCTTCAGCAATATCTCTAGTATTAGCAATCCAGTTGTTGTTTTTCGCCCAAAAATTGCTGACGGATCTTAGAGCACGATATAGATGGATCAGTCTCTATGCAAGTGCCTTCTTGTCAGTTGATGTTATAATAGATGAAAGTAAAATGTCAGATTTGAATATCGCAAATTGTCAACGGAACTGATGTACTGATATTTCTTCTCTTCCAGAGTTCAAATTGGCTGATACGGCATCAGGATATAACTTGTGCAGATCTTCAACAGTTTCGATCATCAGCTGAAGCAAGAAATGTACCAGGAATTATTAGTCATGGCAAGTAGCACAGCTTGTGAACAAACACTTCACCCTGCCTTTGCTGTCAGGCATATTAAGTACCTGATGAATGGGAACGCAGCGATCACAAGGAGGAAGGTCAATGAAATCTCGGAAGATCAATATTTTCTTCCGGAGCTCGACTAACAATATAAAATCTCCTGCCCACCCACATGAGCTGTCAACCTTGGTAGCCACCTCTTTTTTGGGATTTTGGCATAATTCCTGCAAGCAGGGAACACATGGAATCAGACGCATGCTTAAACAACATTTATGCTAACTTTTGCATTAGCGGAGATGCCTATCAACCTTTGATCTACATGGTTGGAGAAATGTTCTATTGTGTTGCATTCTGAATATATCAATAATGAACTTTGCTATAACCAAATTCAGCTCACTGCGATTAATAACCATGAGTTCATATCTGTTGAGGAGTCAGACCATGCATGATCATCAACTGGGACATTCTTCAAAACGGGTGACTGATAAAAGAGAACACAAATCATGCGATTTGACGTATCTACCTGAAATCGTTGTACATTGTCGCGGACTAAGGTGTATGTCTCCCCTGAAAAGTCAGAAGCCATTGCTATGATTCAATTTCCTTAATTTTCCAGCAAATGTCGAACCAGAGGAAGATATAAATGTCAAAAAGTGTGATGATGTGTCGGTTCTTCCTATTCTCAGAGCTTGGAAACTGTAAAGCAAAGTTCCAGGCAATAGTTGAACAAGAAATCAATCAAATGAATGAATAGCTATACTGGAGATTGACGATCAAAGGTGCGAAGGTGGGATAAGTATGAAGAAGAATGAAGAGAGAGAGAGCGAGTAGAAGGTTGTGATTGGTGAGGAGAGAGACAATGGCAGCAACCGCCTGCTTCCTTAAGAAGGGCCAAAACTATGCGGGCGCACCTGTCGTCTTGCTGTAATCTCCATAGTTGAGCCTATTAAAAGGGGAGAACCTTCTCTCCTTCAATTTAGGAACTGTTGGACTGCAATACCTCCACTTGTCCGCGAGTCTGTTATTGATACCAAAATTGACATCGAATTCATTCATTCTCTCACATCGACTTTGTTTAGATCATTGCTCTGAAGTTAGAGAGGATTGGGAACAAGAGACCAGGCTAATTATAAGGATTCGCTCTTGCCATACCTGTGCCATTACAACTCGAGCAGACCAAACTTAGATCAATTTAGCGCACTTCCGCTCTTTACTTATTGCGTGTCGAACGAAGAAAGACCCGAAATATTGCATGCAGAAAAACATCAACAGAAATTTATTTCTTAATGAAAAAAAATTATGTTATTTGATTCACAAGCGCATACAAAAAGACTTGCAGGAACTCGTATAGCCACTGAGCCAATCGATAACTGCCGAGCTCAATACCTCTTTAAACCAAGCTCAATAGTCCAATGACAACTTCTATTCTAATAAACCATGATGTGAATGAAATTTTTGGGCTGTGACCTCAGTAAGTAGCCATAACAAATGCCGAAACGACCATTTCTGAGATGCATCATCCTCTGCTCATCTTTTTGCAGGCTTGAAAATGAATAACATGTTAATACTCAAATGCCATATTACCATGACCCAACTAAAGTTATTTTGACTGATCATCTCATCGATGCTATTGCTTCTCAAAATCAAAAGCAATGGCTCCTCAGCGGCTGTGGTGCCAATGCGCTGATGGCCGATTGGCAATTGCAAGACCTTGGAGGACCGATGCGCATGAAAGATAGGACCGAAACGACCATCGCCTTCACCTTCACCAACACCTTCTTCTTGCAAAGACTGCGGGAGTTCGACTCATCAGCTGCCAACCCATCTGCAGATCCTAACCTGTAGGTCTTGAGAAAAACCTGCCGCTGCTTGGCCCGCTCACGCCTATAACTGTAGGAAGGTCTCTGGCCGCCATAGGACTCTCTCTTGCGCCTCGACAAGTTCCTCCATCTCAAGGTGGAGTTCCTAGCGAGAGTGCTCATGGCGGTCCAGCTATCAGGAATTGAATTTGAGATGATGATGGGATACGATTCTTGGAACGTGCTTCTTATATAACAAGAAGAATTTTCTGAGTGCACGTATCAAATTGGTGTGATGCTGGAGACTCTTCGTGACTATTTAAAGTGTTTTTAGAAGAGTAGTTACTCGTTGACCGTCTTCCGTTCTCTTCTCATTCTATTGTGGCGGGCGCACGAGATGACATTAAACGTTGCATTCAAGAAGCCGCGGGGAAAGTCGTGTGTGAAACTAACGAAATGCGAACGTGTTTCAGTTTTGAAAATTATCTCTTACTCTCTTTTTTATATTTTTAGTTTGTCCGCACTTGGGAATGATTCATGTTTATGTCTGAATTTTTCTCCCCCAGTACCCATCTAAATTATTTATGTCTTACTCATGAAGGGCGGCTGGCATTCTTAATTCATGCTGCCATAGTCCGCATAGATTGATTTTGCATTGAATTTCTTCATTTCATTAATAAGATAATCTGGTGTTCATGGTCTGCCTGAAAGCCAACAAGAGGATTGGCAGGTTTGAAATTTTTCAGCTCTTGTGGCATCGGTTGCTGGCCCCTGCTTCTTGTGGCCGTCCTTGGATCTTGCGATGATGCTGGGATATAGTATGTTTATGCTATAACAGAGTTTCCAGGTGCACCTGGCCTTGTAACTTACATATAACAATTGAATGTTTTCATTGACATGTAGAGGTGAGATTTTTATATACCACCCTCTTTGATATAGATCTTGTCCCCCACCGAATCATTCTATGTAAATGCAATTAATCCCAGGTTAGGATCACACGCTTCTTGTTCATGGAGTCATCTCTGGAGCCTATCTATCTCTATATAGCTGTGTCCTATCAGGAGAATCATAATTTAGATGCTACGTAAGATATGAATATGATGCGCAATAAGTCGTGGCACGTAAGAATATGAGTGGGGTAGATAATGAGATGATGCGGATGATGATGATGATTGCAGAATGCGAACGGGATTTGCGGAGAACAAGCTGGTGCTTTGGAAGGCAAATGCAAAGCGACAGACCAAAAAAGCCCGAAACTTTCTCATACCCTTCTGTTCCTCCTCTGTGCACCCACAAGCCATGTCCTTCTCTTCCTCTCCTCCTGACCCCTCTTCTTCTTCTTCTTCTTCTTCTTCTTCTTCTTTTTCTTCTTCTTCTTCTTCTTCTTCTTCCTGCATTGGCCCCACTATTTCCTTCTCGTCATGTCCTCTCACACGCCATAGCAGGTACTTTTTGGATCTCTCTGGCTTTTTCGTGCGCGCGGTGGCGTGGGGCTGGGGGATATTGTTCTTGTCTTGCATGAGTATGAAAGTTTTTGGGTATTGCCCGTCTCTTTCTGTACTGCCTTAATATATTTGTTTTTTAACTTTTCGATTAGATTATGGGGATTATTTGTTACGCAAAAGGTATGCAAAAAGACCCTTTGATTGCGCTTGTTGATGCATTCCCCGCTAAAAAGCTTCTTTTTGCGTTGTGCTTCTCTAATTGAAATATGCCTAGTGTTTTCCACAGTTATAGCTGTTGACCTTTGAGAGAGAGAGAGAGAGAGAGATATGATGATGATGATGGGAAGTTGAATTGTGGATGCAAAGCATGGCAGGGGTGCAATCATTGGTGACCCAAGACTTCGTAACCATCTTTGCTCTTCATTAGCCTTTTGCTTTCGGTTTAAAAAGAGTGGGGGGAGAAAAAAGAATGCCCGTGTTTGATTTGGGTCCCTGATGAGATTAAGAAGGCGTAGACAATGCATTCCATCTTGCTCATCTCCCTGCCGAGTAATCCCCTACCCATTTCCATCTCGCATGGTCTTGTTACTTACATCGAATCCTCTGGTTCTGACACTGGCGTCTCGAAATGTGCACCAGCTATAATTGTTGGATTCTGCGTAGCTGGTGGTGGAGCTTCATCTATTCTACGTGTATCCTGCATTTTGATTTCCCTCTTTTTATGTTTTGTCCCTGTTCAGCATCATGTCTGTTGTTTCGGAGTCATCCTAATTGCTAATCTTGAGAGACCGTGGTCACATTCTATTCCCAATGTAGGAAATGTTATTTTCCTTCACTTTTGAGTATTCCATGCCTGCTGCATGGGATGGACTAACAAATGTTCGCACAGTGAGGGGTTTATCTGTCTCTTTTGTCCTGCATTATTTAGATACTAAAGTTGCTTCCAAAACACAAACGTAGGTTGATGAGGATGAAATTTACTGGAGACAGAAAGGGGACAATGAAGAGTTGGAATGGTCACATTACGCAAAATCACAGTTAGCTCAATGTTTTAGTGAGTAAACTTTCCTCGCAACATTCCATCTGTGCTATTATATTTACATACTGGCTGAAGCTGGATTGATTACGTTCTTCTCATTGACTGCTCTCTGAACTTTGAATATGTAAGTTTTGCTTGCTTCTGATATATCTGAGAAACTATCGACCACATCAGCCCTTTTTTTCCTTTTAATATCTCCGTTTTAATGATCCTTGAATTGGCACTAGGTACTTTTCAGTTTAGCACGAGTCCTTTCTTGCCTTCATCAGATGCTTGATTAGTAGACTTCTATTGTTAGAAGGGATCTGTCTCCTTAACTCATGTTGATGCATTCATTCTATGAGGAGATGACGCAGCAGAGTACTTGAGAGGTTATCAAATTGGGAGCATTTTGATGGCTTGTGGGTTTCATTTGTTTGTGGGATGAAATAGTTAAACCAGCTCATGTGGTGTCACAACTTCAATCTTCTCAATTTCTTTTTGAGATAATCACTTCGTTCATCATGTCCTTTTTGGAGGTGCTCATGTTTATCTTTAAGGAACCCTCAGGTTAAATGATATATGAGCACATACGCTTCATTCCTCACCACTATCCTACTTAGTCTTCAAACTGACTTTGAATACTCATGTATTACAATTTCCAAAGAGCAGGCTACTTTTGCTATTACGCATTGTTCTTTCAAAAGTAACGCTCAAGTTTCAACTTATTTATAGATTCATGGCTGTTGTAGCTAATGCTATGGTTGGACCAAGATCCTGGATTGGAGGACTCTTCAACCGCTCCACCAACAGACGTAATGACAAATATGTTGACTATCCTTACAGTCCTCTTCAGGTAAATGATTAGATCAGCTAGTTGGGGTCTTCATGTGTTTACTACTTAGTCTTACTCTTCTAATCTGGTGCTGCGTGAAGTATCAATATGGTAAGTGCTTATTATTTATTTAAGAATCTCTTATAAAGCTATTTGATGTTGTTGCTTCCAGGACCACTTGCGAAAAAGTTATGTTTTAGGGATTGTAGAGAGATTGCATTTTAAGTGCCTTTTGCCCAACTATTTGTGCCTGCCCTTTTAACTCTCAAAATGCCTATTCTTACCAGGTGCAACGGCTTCAAAGACTTCAAGAACGTTTGCAAGTACCATTCGATGAGACACGCCCGGATCATCAGGTACTCCTTCGTGCTACCTCATTTTTCTTCTGGCTCCAAGTTATCGGACCTCATTTTTTGGCCTTTTAAGAGGAGGTGTACATGCATCAGCATTAGTCCTTGTGGTTCTAAAATTCCCCTGCAGTAATTCTCTGTATAATCATTTTCTGAAATAGAATCTACTTATGTGAGGGAAACTCACCAAAATTTCTCATTGGCAGGAATCTCTTAGATCATTGTGGTATGCTGCCTTTCCCAATGTTGTTTTGACGGCCTTAATATCAGAGCAATGGAAAGACATGGGCTGGCAAGGTCATAATCCATCAACTGACTTCAGGTATTCTTGCTTCAACCAGTCTTGTAATAATGCCATACTACAGGCACAAATTGATTTAAGTTCTTGTAGATAGATATTGGATGATCTATAGAATAGATCTTCAAAATTACCAGTCACTAAATCTATTCTCTTGGTTCATCTCATAGGGGGAAAAATCAAACTTGTTCTTTATAATCCCCTGTTTCTTTATCAACAGTCAGATGTGCAATAAATGCTGAACATGAAGGATCATATCCTTACTTTAGTTCTGTGGCAGGTTTGGAGACGAATTTTGTTTTGCAATCGAATTATATTGGATCCTTTCATAAGCTCTAATTGTGAAAAATTTGTGGTGCTACTTACAGTTATTTTAAATATTCGGGTTAAATAGAGGAAGCACTTTCTTTGGGGTGATAGAACAATTCGCCTACAGAGATTGCTCTGTCATGCTACCGTTGATTTTTGTTGGTCGGATGCTACCATAATTTAACCGCAAGTAATAAGCAATTAGGATGCTAGACATTACATTATCTTTATATGGCATGACACCCTACCTTCCTTTGTCAAGATCTAATTTGAATTTCAGTGATTCTTGTCTATGCACTGATGGTTAACCATTCTTTTCAGGGGCTGCGGTTTTGTTTCCCTGGAGAATTTGCTGTTTTTTGCCAGAACTTACCCAGTAAGTATTCTCTCTCTCTCGATTGTGTGAGCTTGACTCTTCGCATCCTTATATGCAGAAGTGCATAATCTTTGTCCATGAAGTTCTTGCTTTCTTTGATGTCTCCATTTTAACTAATTATAGGAATATTCAACATGAAGAAATCTTTTCATAGGTTGTTGTTCAAGGAAGGTGGGAAACGAGCAACCTGGGAGTATCCATTCGCTGTTGCTGGCATAAATGTTACTTTTATGTTAATTCAGATGCTAGATTTATATTCAGGTGGGTACAGACTGTCTATCATCACACGTTTCTGTCATAAGGACCACTGTCAGTTTACCTTTCAGAAAGTGCACATGTTGGTGCTTTGACATTTCTGATCATCGAGTCGTTGAATATAAAGAACCTTAAAATTAAAACCTTGAGAGTGATCCTCTGAAATTGTCAGACTTGATGCCATTTCCTGTTGGAGATGGTCCACAGTGATTAGTGCGACTCCTCTCAAACCTCAAGTAACTAAATCTCTTACTAGGGTTTTAGAAAATGTTGAATAAATCGTGGGCTATCTGTTATAGAGATGGAACTAAAATCAGGGAAAACCATGCTGCTTTGATGTCTTTAATTGTTCGCTGATGTGGATTACACAGTGCTGTGGAGCGGCTTCATTTGCTAGACTTCTATAGATACACAGGCTAACGCATTCGAGCTTTCTGTGCAAAATCATATATTAGCATGGCATCTGCCTGTAGCTATGAATGAAGGTTCTATAAGTTTATCAATCATTCTTGTGTTTATTTTGCAGTCAAACCAAGATGCCTTCCGGGAGTCAATTTTGTCAAATTGTTAGGAGGTACTCTGCCATTTAGTACTCGTTCTTCATTATTTTTGTTTGCAGCAAACTTCACTCTTTCAGACTCAGGTTCACCACCTTCTGCATAAGATTCATCCTTTACTGACTATCATCACAATTTGATTGGCAGAAGATGAAGAAGCCTTTGATGTCTTATACTGTATAGCTTTCGAAATGATGGACGCGCAGTGGCTTGCCATGCATGCTTCTTACATGGAGTTCAATGTACTCTCTCTCTCTCTCTCTCTCTCTCTCTCTCGTCATTACTGACAACATGATAGTCTGGTACATCAAGCTTATTTTAAAAGAAATGCCAATCGTGTGAACAAGCATAATCATAGATAGCCCTAAAATAAAAATAAGAGGTGCCGGATCAGGTCCCGTTTGAATACTCCATCTGGAAAATGAAAAGATTATGAGGACTTGCATCAGATGATGCTTGATGTACAGAGATGTCATTTTTCAGAGATATGTGCGCTATTTCATGATCAACTAAGATAACTTCTTTCTCCACAAGTGCACCTGCCCTCTTCCCCTGCTTTTGACATCCTCCATCAGGTTTACTTGTTTCAGCAATACGCATCGTTGGCACTTGGTATATTTCATGTGGGGTTCGCATTTATGTATAGTTCTTCCACTCTCTCTGGCCATAGAAAGTTTCAGCACAGCATTGGAAGCATTGAGGTTCTCACTTGCGTTTGTACGTGGTCTAAACGGCATATTTTTCTCTGACACTGGACTGTTTTACCTCCTTGTTAGGAGGTTCTTCGGGTAACGAGGACGCAGTTGGAGAGAGAACTGTCTCTGGAAGACGTCCACCGAATCCGGGATCTACCAGCCTACAATCTGCTGTACCAATAGAGACATTCAACTGCTTCGCTTCCAGATATTGAGCATCCGAGAAACGCAGTCGCACGGTGAAAAGTTAGGAAAACGGCCGGGTTCAAGTTTCGCGCTTGCCGACCGCATGCCGTGCATGTCTGCTTGAGGATTTGCAGCTACGTGTAGCTGAAATGTGTAGACTTTTTGGTGGACTCAATGAGAAAAACGTTGGGAAATTGAATCGGAATCTTGACTTCTGTGTAATTGTGACCGACATTTCTCAGACACCGACATTTTCCTGTAACTGAAACCAGCAGGATCTTTTCTAAGATTGGGTAACAATTTTTAATCTTCCGTGAGACATTCTGTTCTTGATCACAAAAAATCAAATAACAAATAATTATAATTTATTGCAGGATTCATTCTTTAAAAATTTGTAACTCACAACAAACCATTATTTCTACAGTAACTCAAAAGCTATCTTGCTAACAAATCTCTTTCTTATGCCTTGTCTTGAAGCTCCATCTATTTACCACATCATTCAATCGTAGAAATTTAAATCACGAGGCAATAGCTATATTTCTATTTGTTTTGTGAGTTTTGCTAATGTGTATAAAACAAAAAATCAAGGATCTTATGATATCACTATCGACAGTCATAGAAATTCACTCCGTAGATGAATACATTGTGCATTAGCAAAGTAGGTACTACCAATTGGACCTGATAACTCCCAAATCTATCTCCCAAGCAATCCATATTATAAAAATCCCATGCAATTCACAAGCTTTTTCACTAGGTACGAAAAGATAAAATGCAATAAGAATACAGAGAAAATAAAGAATTTCACCATAACATCTTATAAAAATTTTAATATATATATATTGTATTCACCGATGGCAATAAATTACGATCGGGAACCGTCGGCTCTAGATTGATTCAATCCGGTCTAGTTTCAAGCGATTCCCGATTATTTTGCACACACCCCTACACCACTTGATCCACACCCAATTGTACGCAATGGTGAAATTACCCTAATTTTACAATGGAACTAACCATCACACTTTATTAAACAATGCAAGAACACGAAGAACGACGGTTTCGAAGGGAAGGTACGTGCGTGTGATAGCGAAATCTAATAAAAGAACCGAGAGAAGATAAACGATCCTTTTACTGGGGGAATGCCTCGATAATGGAAGGCAGGGCTTGGATCTGGATGATGCTGTAGCGAGGGAAGCCGCCCTGTTCCAGCAGCACCTTCCACTCGGCCTCCGTCCTCTCCTTCCCTCCTGACTGGTGAGCCATCATGACCAGGTCGAACGTCACTCCGACGTCCTCGAACGGATCACCGCTGCCCTCTTGGTCGCGGAGGACTAGGTCGACGATTATGAGCTTCCCAGGTTTCTGATCCGACGATGCTATGGCTTTCCTGCAATTCTTCAGTATCTTCACGCAGTCTTCGTCTCCCCAGTCGTGCAGAACCCACTGTGTTTCAGTCCATGGTCCCGAGAATTATATATGCTTATAATCATAATTGTTCAAAAACTCCTAAACTTTTGTATGACAGCCCATTTAAGTTCAAATTTTTCGACTTTTTCATATTAATTCTGAACTTTTCGACAATTTTTCGATGTTATTATTCCGGCCATTAATTTTTACCCTTGTTCGCATATGAATTGATAGTTTGAAATATTCAACCGAACAAAAAAATTTACTAATTTAGGTAGAGGCTAAAAGTTCGATCATCCCTATTTTTTTATTTAAGTCTGAGTTTTTAGAATGTTTTGATTCCACCAACTCAGGATATAGCCCTGAATGCATGATCCGTAGTCCGGACAACTGATGAGACAATTATTGTGGTGGTCATCCTCAATAGGTGATCATCGTGATGGCGGTTGCCATGTTGATAGACGGCCCAATAAATAGAGGTCACCGTTAATGTGTAAAACCGTGACGGCCATTGTTAGAAGAACTTCGCATCACTTAAATGCGTTATTATACTATGCCTCATTTACGTGCAATCTCCCTCTAGTAGGCCTAAGCTTATGGATTAGAGATCCAAAGGCAGTATCAGAGCATAAGTCGATAGTTCATATCCTGACATTCCAATTTGCTCACACAAAATAGAAGACGTGCCTATTTCACTATTGGTGGGCCGAGTCAAATGTGTATAAGGGAGGGACTTAGCCACAAGGGGGAACCATCATGAGTTATATTAACAATTGTGGCATGAGGCAACCATTCAATAAGAGTGACCCACACCCGTGGCAAGGCGGGGGGTTACCGCCATCAGCTTAACCATCAGACACCGGTGTCGCTATGGTCAGCCGCCCACAATTCCCTCTCTCGATTTTATTATATTTTGATTTTTTGACGTTGTTAAGGAAGTTTTTGAGTAATTTATTTATGTAACTATACGCGAAATTGCATGCAGCCATACCTTGAGAAACACCGCATCGGCCTTGGGAATGGCGTCGAACATGCTGCCTCCCACGTGCTCCACACCGTCGTGAGCCGGCGCCGTGGCCACGACGTGCGGCAAGTCGAAGTTGATCCCCCGAATACGAGGATATGCCCTGACGATCTCGGCGATCATGCCCCCGGTCCCACCTCCCACATCCACCACCGACCCCACGAGGCTGAACCCGTCCCCGTACGCCTCGAGGACAGCCTTCATTATGATCTTGGCCGTGCACGCCATGGCGTCGTTGAAAATCTTGTTGAACTCGGGGTTGTCCCTGGCGAACTCCCACATCTCCACCCCGTGCGCCTTCTGGAACGCGATCCCGCCTTCCCTCACGCACTGGCCGAGGCAGTGCCACGGCGCGAGCTGGACCGGGTGGTTCTGCATGATGACCATCGGGACGAGGTTCATCTCGGAGTCCCGGACCAGCCAGCGGGACAAGTCGGTGAGGCCGTAGAGCGGGTCCCCGCCGTCCGACGGGCGGTGGACGGAGAAGATGTTGCGGCGGACGAGGAGGCGCATGACGCGGGAGAGGTAGGGGAGGTCGGGGGAAGGGGAGCCCTCGATCGACCGGGCTATCTGGGCCAAGCTGACCGGGCGGCCGCCGTGGGAGTGGATGATGTCGGCTATGCGGAGCTCGACTGCGCAGTTGAGGGCCATCGGGTCCGCGAAGCCGTGTATGTAACGCCATATCTCGGCTTGGCCTCGGAGCATAGCAGCTGCATCTCCTTCCTTCGCTCCTTCCATGGTCTCTCTCTCCGTGGACTTTGCCTATCGGGAGAAAGGTGGAAGATTGGATGGAGGCGAGCATTGTGGCGTGGCAGTACTTGTAGGAAGAGGAAAAAATATTGGGTGGTCCGGGACCGCCACGTCAGCGTGGTCCCGGACCACTCACACGGCGCCACGTGTATGGGGAGCGCAGACAAAGGACGAAAACCGGGGCCCACTTCTCTGATGCTCTCTCTCCTCTTTCTCTCTTTTGTCCCCTCCCCTCATAGGTGGCGCCATATGAGTGGTCCGGGACCACGTTGACGTGGCGGTCCCGGACCATCCAATATTTTCTCGTAGGAAGAGTCGAGAGGAGTTTCCACGTGTAAATCTTAATTCAGGTGACATTCTTTGGGAGTGTCGCAATCTAATAACCCCTCTCGTGGATCGCGACCTAACCCTTCTTGTGGGAAGATAGATTTTGTTACATTTAGGTGTATTGTCAACTTCAGGCCGGTGGTCTTCCATTGAATTAGGCTCTCACAAGTTTGTTTTTTTTTTTTTTTTTTTTTTTTGGTAACCCGGGAATCCCAGAAAGCCGATAGACGGCGAGGTAAACTCGGGAAGCACATGCAGGACCCACCACCACAGCATTTTATTTAAGAATTTCTAATGACAATGCTGGGATTCAAACTTCTCCCCTTCGTGAGAGGCAGAGAGCCCGAGCCAACGCTGCCGCTGCGAGCGGTGGTAAGCTCTCACAAGTTTATACCTCACAAATTCAAATTTTAAATTAATTAAGCTTATGTAAATTTTAACTAAGGAATTGCAATTGACCTCTTTGGATTTGATTAGAAACTCAATAAGATACAAGAGGATATTCAACCAAAGAATTCGAATTTGAGAACTTAATTACGTTAGCTCTAGCTCACACATTTTTGGTACTTAGCCTAATCATGTATTAACTAACACCATAGCAATCTATCAAGAAAAATCTAAGTTTTGTCATAATCATTCTAAAATAAGAAAGCAACATCCAAATATTGAAAAGTGCAATCAATTATAATCATAAAAGAAAGTATGCAAGCATCCTAAATTGTCCTTGAAAATGAAAATAAAACAAAACAAAACAAAACAAAATTCCTCATTGTAAAGTCTAAAGGCTTGTTCGATTCTCAGGCCTTAAAATTTTTAAAGGGATTTCCAATTTTTTCTAACTTTCAAGAATTTTTTTTTTTTTTCGAACTTTAATGATTTTTCTAATTTTTCTTTAAAAAATATGATTTTTAGATTTTTATGAATTTTCTGATTTTCCAATTTTTTATTTTTTATTTTTTTTTCTTAATGACTTTTCTATTTTCTTTCTTTAAATGTTAATGATTTTCTAAAATTCTAATTTTTCTTGATCTTTGAATTTACTAAATTTTTTTATTTCCCAAATTTAAAAAAATTATCATTTTCTGAATTTATCATTTTTAAATGTTTTTCTACTTTTAAATTTTTGTTTTGATATTATTATTATTATTATTATTATTATTATTATTATTATTATTATTATTCGGAGAACGGGGTCGGACCGATTTGCCCGATCCGGCCCATTGACCCGACCCAAAAACCAGGATCCAACCCAGACCGATTTAAAAAAAAAAAAAACTTTCGTTTCTTAATTTTTTTTTTATGAATTTTCTATTTTTCTTCTTTTCTTTTCCTTTTTGTCTTTTTCTTATCTTGTCCTTTTTCCCTTCTTCATCCTTCTCCTCCCGCAGCTCCTTGTTCGCCTGCAACTTCATCTTCTCTCTCTTTTTTCTTTTTTTTTTTCCCGAACCCATACAACTCGACGCCATACCATCCTCTACGTACACGTACACCTATGCTTACACCACTGCACACCACCGCCCATCACCGGCTATTCAAACCGAATGGCGTCTGGGACTTCCGGCCACATACTCCGGCGACCGCGAAGCAAATAAAAAATTTCTAACCGAAGCTAACGCTGTTAAGCCCTAGCATCATTGACGATCAAACAATTATGAACGCACTTGAAATGAAAAAGCAAAGTTTACTTGAACGGCCTCGACCCGCGAGCGACGCTGGTAAGGAAATCACTGGTCGGAAGGGGGAGGATACATGGCCGACTCGGATGGAGGAGAATGTGCCGCAAGATCATGTGAAAAACATAGAAAACATGGACATCAGTAACAATGCATCAATATAAGAGCGAATCAGACATATGACGACGGTGTTAAACATCGGTTTTATAAAATGGAATCTGGTTCTTCATTGAGACATTTTGTCGAGCTGTTGATATGTCATTTGAAATCCGAGATCCGAGCTACATTTTAGTGTGATTCTCGGCCTAAACATGTTTTTTGGAAATTGTGATCCATTTTCTCCAAAACTATCTAGAATCTACTAACTTAATCACGAAGACAAGAACGTTGGCAGCAGCATCCATGTTAAAAATTGTCTAGAATTGTTGAGAATAGCGGTTGCTAGCTGAACCTAGAAGGCTCATGTGGGAATAAGCTAAGTCATTTGTTCATTAAAGCTGAAGCCAACTCCATGGGCACAAAAAGTCTTTAGAAGAAAAGGTGAAGAGTCCAAGTTGAACTTGAAGACTCTGAAAAAGTATCAAAGAAAATCCTAAAACAAGCTAGAGAAGTGTATGTGCATGGGAAATCTTGAAAATAAGTCAACAATGGCTGCTTAACCATGAAGAAAGAAGGATCAAGAGTACGAGGTTAGAGAAAAAGAAAATGACTTGTCTTGCGGCTATACTATGGCGGTAAAAAAGTCAAAATTGTTATGCTTGAAGTCAGTTGTAATTACCTATAAATAGGCCTGTAGCTCATTCATTTGGTGGGTGGGTGAGGTGAATCCTCCATCTTATGTAGGGTGAACCCTCCACCTTGAGAGGTCTTAGACCTCTACCATGCATCGTGTGAGGAGTGAGCATCAATACCTCCATTAAATTAGTTTATTCGACTAATGAAACTATTTTCCATATCCTGTTATCTATATTCTCTAACTATCCTAGTTTGTCCCTTGTCCATCCTCTACAAAATATATCATACACTTGCACACATTACTAATCAAAAATTATAATCAATACCAAAACCATACTTCCGCACGTATACATCCAAATTTTTAACAATGTTAAACATGGCTTTAAATCATCACTTTTCATTTCAAATTAGCTTGAGTCTCACTTGATTCATTCAAAAATTTATAGATGAAGTTCAACATCTACACCTTAGAGAAGAAAGGGGAAATAAAGTGACGTTACCTGATTCGAGTTAAGCGCTGCCCTCGCTCTTGTGACCTCTCTCTTGCCAAAGGAAGTCAGGTTTCTTTGTAAGAGCTAAATTAATTGATATTATAATTTATTATTTCACGGTGTTAGGCTAATAAGATGAGATAAAAAGTTTTTTAATTCATCTAATATTGGCCTAACTAGTATAAGCCAAGTTGAGCCCAGTTTATAAAAAAAAAAATATGATTAAAAACTCTATAAATAGTGTTTAAATCTCTCATTTAATCGTAACACACACAATTATCTGTTAATACAAAAGGTAATAGAGGAGAAATTTTGAGTTTGGATTATCACTACTCCGTATCAAGAATGATAATCCAAATCATATGCGTAAATCTCTTTAGTTAATTACATATGTGTTCTTGATTCTAGTCATGAAGATCTTGGGTTCACTTTCGCGACTAACATTCTTCTCATTTCTTATGTCCATTTCTTTTTTATTACTCCTCTTTCATTTGTTATTCTGTCACCCCCCAGCTTAGCCTTCCATCCCCATGAGTCCCATTTTCAGTTTCCTTTGCCTAGAACAAACCGGAAGTATGGGCGTTGGAAATGGAAACCGCGACCGGCCCACACACTTAATCATTTTTTATCATTTTCATTGTTTTATCATTTTTTTATTTTTATATGTTTTTTTGCTTTTTACCTTTTTTATAAATTTTTATATTTTTGCAAAATAAATGGAAAATGTCAACAAAAATTTGAGTGTCAATAGGAAGAAGTGTCAAAAAAATCCTAAACATATTACATTTATGCCAATTTAATTTTAAATCTTTACAATTTAGTTCTAAACCTTTTGACTTAGTATTAATTCAATTCTTCTGGCTAATTTTGGTTGGATATTGTTAAAGTGGACGCCGATTGACTCACGTGATACCGATGGCGTTGATGCAAATAATTTTTTATAATATTTAATAATTTTTCGATTTTTATAATTTTTCTATTTTTTTCTTCTTTTTTTTCATTTCTTCTTCTTTTTCTTTGTCAATGACCGGCCATTAGCCATAGGCGATGGACAGGCAAGCTGGCCCCGCCTAGCCATGGTAAAGCCGTCCCTCAAACATATAGGTTTATATGTCGTGATAATAGTTGCCTCTCAAATTCTTGGATAACATGTACTGATTAGGAGGATAATAAAATAAAGGATGAACCCGTCGGTCGCCAGGGAAAAAAAAAAAGAGGCTTATTAAACAATAGCGGCAAACAATAATTGCAGGAAAAGATAAGAAGATTGATAGCAGACTGAAATATACTTCCTATAGATTTTTGTCCACTAACCAATCGTCCGAATAGGGATGATTCAGGAGGTGTCCCATTAACCAATCAAAAAGATAGCAAGAAACTCTCCTGTTATAAAAAAAAAAATTATAAAAAAAGAAAAACCCCCCTTGTTATTTCTTACATGAAAACTGTTTTTTAATTGCAATAATGGCAGATGTTTTGACTTTTCATATCAAAGCGGCCATTTGGGCCCTCTCATGTTCGTTGGATTATAAATTATGAACATCAATCACATGCACTAAACATAAGTGCGGACGATGTGCATGTCTAAAACTCATTGATCAAAAGATAGGGGAAACATGACCGTCTGGGAAAAAAAAAAAAATTGAGGGGGATCATTTTCTCGACTGTGTGCTCACTCCGTGGAAAATCAATGATTTGAAAACTATTTTTTAAAAAATATATGTTGGTATTATTTAGGAAAAATAATTAACGGAAAATATTTTGATCGTGAACAAGAATCTATGTTCAATGAAAATGACTTGTTTTTGTAAGTTACATGAGCGATTATTCCTATGGAGATATTTTGCAAATTGTTGATTTCTTTGCCAAACAAAAACATTCATTTGCTTTTCTTACCAAAAAAAAAAAAAAAAAACATTCATTTGCTTTCAGCTTTTTTTTTTTCTTGGGGGTCGGGGGAGGGGAGTGAGCTCCTGTGATGGCCAACTGGGGCTTTCTTAACGAAGCCCATTCTCCAAGCCCAGTTACTGTATTTTGTAGAGATTTTTTTTTTTTTTTTTAGGTAAGTTAAAAAACTTTTTGGTAAGGATGTATTTTGTAGAGAATTTCGCTGTAAATAATACGACTTAGAAGCGGTGATCCGATTCGATTCGATTCGATTGGATGGAAATCGAACTAAATCAAAGAACAAATACAAAACCAATCTGAACAAAATAATGATTTGGAACGCAAATAGATCAAGGTCTCAAGCCACCAAAAAAATTTGAAAGCGATGTCCTTTTAATAAAAGCTAGAGAAGCAAAAATTAAAACTAGAAAAAGTAGATAAACAATGTCGCTAGGTTTGGTTCGGTTTGGGAAGAAAAAGAACCCAAGTCAAACTAGATAGTCAAATTTCAGTCCGGTTCAATTGATGAACCGGATTTCCAAAATTACCTGTCGGAATTGAATTACGCTCGACCCAAGTCATAGTTACGTTCAAAGCCTCTTTTTTTCTGCCAGCAAAAAAGATCACTCTATGGAGACTTTGAAATATGTATTTATTCCAAGCACGGCCCATTTGAAACGTACAGATCATGCATTTTTTTTTTCTGGTCAAAGTATAGATGATGTATAACTTTCTTCTTTTTCTTCAACTTTTGTCCCTCGAGACCTAGTCTTAGAGGGTATTTAAATCTTATCATGAATCGAATTCGACATACATTGTGCCTCGATAATTGAAAGCATGCTCGAACCATGAACGGAACATACATCACGAGTATGAAGAGCCGAACACCCTTGAACATCACTGAAAATTCGATAACAAATAATTTAACAACGCTTGAATGAATAACTTGCTACTTTGGTTGTTGTTTACTAGACAGTGCTAATCAAAACACAACTTTTCATCAGGCATCTAGGCAACCAAATGAGCACGTAAAAGAGAATTTAGATTAGTATTGTATTTTAATTAGACCCGTCGAATGAGTGAGTTTGGTCGAAAATAGTCAAACCCAAATAGATCATTTTAATACGTTTTAACTTATTTTCATGCAATGCAAATTTAATAACCTACATACCCAACAGACCCATACCCAATTTATATCCGACCCACCCCCAATATTGAGAACATAAAAGATAATTTAGGTGAACATGGTATGCTAATTCAAGAGTGAGACATGGGATGACGTCCTTTGATCATCTCACCCTACGAGAAGGAAACGGTCCAATGCAAGTGTGATGGGCCAAGCCGTCCGTGTCTGCCGCTCATTGACTTTAGGATCCGCGCCCATGCGGAGCGAGGGCGTCCCACTCCTCTCAAACCTCAGGTAACTGAATCTCTAACTAGCGCTTTAGAAAATGTAGAATAAATTGTAGGCTAATCTGTTATAGAGATGGAACTAAAAAATCAGGGAAAACCATGCTGCTTTGATGCTCTTTAATTATTCGCTGATGTGAATTGCACGGTGCTGTGGAGCGGCCTCATTTGCTAGACTTTTATTGATGCACAGGCTAATGCATTCGAGCTTCCTGTGCAGAATCATATATTAGCATGGCATCTGCGTGTAGCTATGAATGAAGGTTCTATAAGTTTATCAATCATTCTTTTGTTTATTTTGCAGTCAAACCAAGATGCCTTCCGGGAGTCAATTTTGTCAAATCGTTAGGAGGTACCGACCATTTAGTACTAGTTCTTGATCATTTTTGTTTTCAGCGAACTTCAATCTTTCAGACTCAGGTTCACCGCCTTCTGCATAAGATTCATCCTTTACTGACTATCGTCACAATTTGACTGGCGGAAGATGAAGAAGGCTTTGATGTATTATACTGTATAGCTTTCGAAATGATGGATGCGCAGTGGCTTGCCATGCATGCTTCTTACATGGAGTTCAATGTACTCTCTCTCTCTCTCTCTCTCTCTCTCTCTCTCTCTCTCTCTCTCTCTATGGACGCGCAGTGGCTTGCCATGCAGCCATGCATGCTTCTTACATGGAAATCACGCTTATTTTAAAGAAATGCTTAGTGTAAACAAGCATAATCATAGATGGCCCTACAATAAAAATAAGAGGTGCCGCATCGGATCCCACTTGAATGCTTCATCTGGAAAAGGAAAAAGATTACGTGGACGTGCATCAGATGATGCTCGATATCCCCAGATGCCAGTTTTCAGAGATATGCGCGCTATTTCATGATCAACTAAGACAACTTCTTTCTCCACAAGAGCACCTGCTCTTTTCCCCTTCTTTCGACGTACTCCATCAGGTTTACTTGCTTCAGCGATACGCAGCGCTCGCTTTTAGAATTTTTCAACCGGGTCGTCCTTTATGTATAGTTCTTCCACTCTCTCTGGCCATAGAAAGTGCTGGCACAGCATTTGAAGCATTAAGGTTCTCACTTGCGTTTGTATGGAGTCTAGACAACATATTTTGCTTGACACTTAAGACTGTTTACTTGTCAGCAGGTGCTTCGGGTGACGAGGACGCAGTTAAAGAGAGAACTGTCTCTTGAAGACGTCCATAGAATCCGGGATCCGCCAGCCTACAATCTGCCGTACCAATAGAGACATTCAACAGCTTCGCTGCCGGATATGGCGCGTCCATGAATCGTATTCCCATGGTGAAAAGTTAGGGAAACGCCGGGGTTCAGGTTTCGCGCTAGCTGACCAAGTGACCACATGCCGTGCCTGTCTGCTTGAGGATTTGCAGCTACCATGTAGCTGAAATGTGTGTACTTTTTGGTGGAATCAATGAGAAACACTTTGAGAAATTGAACCGGAATCCAACTCCTGTGAAATCATGAACAGCATTTCTGCGGACGCTAACATTTTCTTGTAATTGAAACCGGTCAGGTCATTTTTTTCATATTTGACTGTCGAGAAATGATTGGGTAACAGTTTTTAATCTTCTATAAAAATAATAATCTATTCTGAACAAAAAAAAAAAAAAAAAATCAAATAAAAAATAATTATAAATTATTATGGAATCTATTTATTTAATAATTTATAGCTCACAACAAATTATTTTTATTACAATAACCCAAAAACTGTTATGCCAATAAAGTCATTTATTTTGCCTTGCCTTGATGGTCTACTTACTTACCACGGCATTCAATCATAGAAATTTAAATCGTGATGCAATAGCTATATATATCCGTCTATTTTGCGAGTTTTGGTAATGTGAATAAAACTAAAAATAAAGGATCGTATGAGATCAACGTTGGATGAAGGCATTGTACATTGGGGAAGTAGGTACCACGTGTTGGACCCGGCATGATATCTCCCAAATCTGTCTTCAAAGTCTATCTTCCAAGCGTTCCAATGTATAAAAATCCCACGCAATTCGCAAGTTCTTCCGTTAGGTACGGAAAGATAGAACAAAATAAGAATATAAAGAAAATAAATAATTTTACCGGAGCATCTCACTCCATGCGCCAATATTGCAATCGAAAACGGTTTCCATGTACGGAATAACAAATGGGGTTTTTATTTTTTTATAACGAATGTTGAATCTTCAACCAAAAAAAATAAAATAAATACATGTCAGATCTGATTAGGTGATTCAGGAGATCTGCTATCAATCTTATCGTTTGCTGCAATTATTGTTTCCCGCTATTGTTTAATAGGCCTTCTTTTTCCGTGGATTGACAGGTTCATCCTCTATTTTATCATCCTCCTAACGAGGATAAGTTATCTAAGAATATGAGAGAACCATTATCACGACATATAAACCTATGCGTTCTATTTGACCCTGGATCGTTTCTTCATTTAGTGACTATAGTCCTCCATTCTCGATTTAACATCCGCCATGCAATTTTATATGACTAATACAAATTTCCTATTCCGAAGACAATTGATGGACCTCTTGAGACGCCATATGGATCTCCAATAATGCAAAAAAAAAAAAAAAAAATTATTAAAAAAGTCATAAATCTATTGTATCGGTGTCAATTTAATTATAAACATTTTAATGATATTAATTCAGTCTTAAATCTTTTGACTTGATGTTAATTCAGTCATTTCAATCATTTTTTATTGGATATTGTTCATGTATACGCTAGCTAACTCACATAGTATTGCCAGCACAGACTTAGATAATTTTAATGATATTTTTCATAATTTTTCAATTTTTTCTATTCTTTTGTTCTTTTTTTCTCTCCTCTCTTCTTCCTTTTGCCGATGATCGGCCACAAGCGATGGGCAGTCGAGATAGCCTTGCTTGGCCATGGCAAGGCTAAGCCTGATGATAGTTAGCCTCGCCAAATTTGGCCTAGGCAAAGCTAACCCTCACTCACTAGGGCTCACCCTCACGCAAGCCAAGGCGACCTCGCTAGGCTTCGCCTTCCCTTAGGCAAGACTGCCCTAGCCTTGCCGAGGGCTGGCCTTGCCATGGCTAGGCAGGGTCATCAACAAAAGAAAGAAGAAATGAGAGAAAAAAAGAAAATAATTGAAAAAATAATTAAAAATTGAAAAATTACTAAAAATTATTCATATCAATGCCAGCGGTGCCATATGAGTCGATCGACATCCACATCAGTAATATCCAACCAAAATTAAACAGAAGAATTCAATTGGCACTAAGTTGAAAGATTTATAATTAAATTGTAACAATTGAAAGATTTAGAATTAAATTAGCAAATAGATTTAAGACTTTTCTGCCACTTCTTCCAATAATGTCACCTGAAATAAGATCTATACGTGGAAACTCCTCTCGACTCTGTCTATAAATGCTGCTACGCAACAATGCTCGCCTCCATCCCATCTTCCACCTTTCTCCCGATAGGCAAAGTCCACGGAGAGAGAGACCATGGAAGGAGCGAAGGAAGGAGATGCAGCTGCAATGCTCCGAGGCCAAGCCGAGATATGGCGTTACATGCTCGGCTTCGCGGACTCGATGGCCCTCAACTGCGCAGTCGAGCTCCGCATAGCCGACACCATCCACTCCCACGGCGGCCGCCCGGTCACCTTGGCCCAGATAGCCCGGTCGATCGAGGGCTCCCCTTCCCCCGACCTCCCCTACCTCTCCCGCGTCATGCGCCTCCTCGTCCGCCGCAACATCTTCTCCGTCCACCGCCCGTCCGACGGTGGGGACCCGCTCTACGGCCTCACCGACTCGTCCCGGTGGCTGGTCCGGGACTCCGAGCTGAACCTCGCCCCGATGGTCATCATGGAGAACCACCCGCTGCAGCTCGCGCCGTGGCACTGCCTCGGCCAGTGCGTGAGGGAAGGCGGGATCGCGTTCCAGAAGGCGCACGGGGTGGAGATGTGGGAGTTCGCCGGGGACAACCCCAAGTTCAACAAGATGTTCAACGACGCCATGGCGTGCACGGCCAAGATCATAATGAAGGCCGTCCTCGAGGCGTACGGGGACGGGTTCGGCCTCGTGGGGTCAGTGGTGGACGTGGGAGGCGGCACCGGGGGCGTGATCGCCGAGATCGTCAGGGCGTATCCTCACATCCGGGGGATCAACTTCGACTTGCCGCACGTCGTGGCCACGGCGCCGGCGTACGACGGGGTGGAGCACGTGGGAGGGAGCATGTTCGAGGCCATTCCCACGGCCGATGCTGTGTTTCTCAAGGTAAAGCCGCATGCACGTCGCACATAGTTACGTAAATAAAATATTATATAACTCCAAAAATTCCTTACAAACGTCAAAAAATTATTATTGTTGTTATAATTAAAAAAATCCAGAAAGAGAATTGCGGCCAGGTGACCGTAGCGAGACCGTTGCCGCGATGGTTAACCTGATGGCGATGGTCGCCCGGCCGTGACAACTGCCGTGATGGGGGTCACTTTTGTCCGGCGGTTGCCTCATGCGGCCATGCCACAATCATTAGTACAACCCGTAATGGTTAAATGCATGTATATAATATATGTTGTTATCGTAATCACATGTTTAAATAACATGGGATCATATCAACACTTCATTTCCTCTCATGGGTAAGTCACTTCCTCACACACGCTTGATTCGACTCACTTATTATGAAATGGACTGAAATGGACACAACTTCTATTTTATATGGGTCAATTGGAATACCAAAGTTCTGAACGATGGCCGTATCAGCATGGCAGCCACCATTGCGGCGATCGCCTATTGAGGATGGCCACCACAGTAATGGTCCTGTCAAGGTCCGAACAACTGATCACATATTTATAGCTATATCCAGAGTTGGCAAAATCAAAACATTTTAAAAACCCATGCTTAAAAAAAAAAAATTAGGGGATGATCGAACCTTTAACACCAACCTAAATTGTTTTCATTCGATTGAATATTTCAACCTGTCAAAATTCATATGCATACGTAGTTGAGTAAGAAAAAGCAAATTGCACTTTAAGAAAAAAATTTAGGTAATTATGGTGTCATTAGTCTAAAAAATGCCAAACTATTTATTTAAATTATACATAAACTCTATAATTATATATGTGCCCTTACACGTTGCATTTTTTCTAACAAGGGAGAAATTAATGGCCAAAAGAACTACTATTAGAAAATCGTCAAAAGAATTATAATTAAATTGGTAAAATTGAAAAGTTTAGAATTGAATTGACTATTATACAATAGCTTTAAGAATTTCCTAACAATTATCCCTCTAAACAAGAGATTGCCAATCATGATTATAAGTATATATATAATTCTCGTGACCATGCACTCAAACACAGTGGGTTCTACACGACTGGGGAGACGAAGACTGCGTGAAGATACTAAAGAACTGCAGAAAATCCATAGCATCATCGGATCAGAAACCTGGGAAGCTCATAATCGTCGACGTTGTCCTCCACGACCGGGACGGCGGCGGCAACCTGTTCGAGGACATTGGCGTGACGTTCGACCTGCTCATGATGGCTCACCAGTCGGGAGGAAAGGAGAGGACGGAGGCCGAGTGGAAGGTGCTGCTGGAACAGGGCGGCTTCCCTCGCTACAACATCATCAAGATCCAAGCCCTTCCTTCCATTATCGAGGCATTCCCCCAGTAAAAAAAAATCGTTTTCTTTCTCTCGGTCTGATAATTAAATTTCGCTTTCACATGCACGTATTTTCCCTTCGAAATCGTCGTTCTTCGAGTTCTTGCATTGTTTAGTAGTGTGATGGTTCGCTCCGTTATAAAAATTATCATGATTTCATGGTGTGCAAAAGAATTAAGAATTACTCAAAACCAGACCAAATCGGATCGACCTAGAACCAACGGTTCCCATGAGAATTGATCTAGTTCCCGATTGTAATTTACCAGAATAGTGAGTGCCAAATCCTATTTCCAGTTTCAGGTGTGAAACCACCCAACCACTTACTTGGACCAAACCGATATATGTATACCCTTTTTTTTTTTAAATTATGTTTTAACTTTTCAAATCAAAATCCTAATTTTCTCTTCGTCTCTCACCTCACTTATCTCGCAACCTCTCCTCCCTCTCTTGTTCTCACTCTTAGTGGCCTCCAGCCTTGTCGATCCCTCTCTCACTCTTGCCTTTAATTTCGAAGGGGGACATTTTGACCAACTCACACAGGAATTGGACTGGACCAACGATCCGGTTCTCGATTCCAATTTTTCAAAACCGGTCCTTAGTGAGCAGTTTCCAATTTCCGAGTAGTAATCGCCCACCCTAGAGCCGATCACCCCTAGAATGGTGTACTCACATCAAAAGCACTCATGTTGATTGGATTATAAATTATGAACGTCACTCACATGCACTAAACATAAGTGCAGATGATGTGCATATCTAAAACTCACACATCAAAAGATAGTGAAAAACATGACCCTTTGAGAAAAAAAAAAAAATTGAGAGGGAGTTCATTTTCTCAATTGTATGTCTACTCCATGCGGAAAATCAATGATTGGAAAAAAAAATTCTAAAAAATATTCGTTTGCATCGTTTAGGAAATATTGTCAACAAAAAATGTTTTCGAACAAGAATCTATGCTCAATGAAAATGACTCATTTTCGTAAGTCATATGAGCGATTATTCCTATGGAGATATTTTGCAAATTGTTCATTTCTTTGCCAAACGAAAACATTCATTTGCACCACTGGCCATTGCAGCGTGGATGGTAGATCCTTTGTCCTCCACCGAGGAGGCTAAGGTTCAAAGCCCCTGCGAAGTAGGGAGGCTGAAGCGCTGTGTGGTGACTTAAGCGTGGCGTCGAGGTGGTGGTTTCCCCGCTAGCGACACGCAGGGGTTTACGTGGCGGCAATTGTCAACCAAAGCGGTTCCTCCAGAAAAAAAAAAAAAAAAAATCATTTGCCTTCATCTTACGGGGGTGCTAGTGAGCTTCTCCGATGGCCTACTTGGACCTCCTTAACAAAGCCCATCTCCAAGCCCAGTTTTCAATGAGCCCAAACTCTTTACACATATGCGAGTGTGATTCGGTCTCGCCCATGCACCGGTCTACATTTTGTGGAGAGTTTCGCCGTAAATAATAGCAAGTTAGAAGCATGGTCCAATTCGATCCGATTTAGATGGAAAATCAATCTGAATCGAAAAAGAAATACAAAACCAAACTGAACTAAATAATGATTTGGAACCCGAATTGATCAAGGTCCCATGCCGGCGAAAAATTTGAAAGCGACGTTTTGATAAAAACTAGAGAAGCAAAAATTAAAACTAGAAAAAAGTAGATAAACAATTTTTTGGCGGTTTGGTTCGATTTGGAAAAAAGAAAACCCAAGGCCAAACCAAACAGTCAAATTTCAGTCCGGTTCAATTGATGAACCGGATTTCCAAAATTACTTGCCATTGGTCCCATTGGACAGTCGGAACCGAACTACGCTCGACCCTAGTCATAGTTACGTTTTTTTTTTTTTTTTTTTTTTTGTCGGAAGTCATAGTTACGTTCAAAGCCGCTTTTTCTGCCACCAAATAAGATCACTCTACGGAGACTTCGAAAGATACTTTATTCAAAGTATAGCCCATTTGAAACGTATATATCATGTATAAATTTCTTCCTTTTCTTCAATTTTTTGTCCCTCAAACCTAGTATGGCTCGGCTTGGTCTTAATTTAGAGGGTATTTAAATCTTATCAAGAATCAAATCCTGACATACGTCATGCCTCAATAATTGAAGACATGCTCGAAACATTACAAAACATGCCTCATGTGTATGAAGGGCTAACCGCACACCAACAATTCAGTAAAGGATAATTTAACGATGCTTTAACAAGTAACTCGCTACTTTGATTGTTGTTTACTAGATAGAAACTTCTCATCATGTGTCTACGCAACCAAATGAGCGTGTAAAAGAGAATTTAGGTGAATATCTTATTTTAATTAGACCCATCAAATGAGTGTATTAAATTAAAAATAGTCCAACTCAAGTAGACCTTTTAATCCGTTTTGACCCATCTCCATGCAATGCAAATCTAATAACATATAACCGACACGACTTATATCCAATCCATACTTGATCCTAACATAGAGCATGTGAAAGATAATTTAGGTGAACATCGTATTCTAATTTAAGAGTGATGACATACTTTGATCAACTCACCCTAAGAGAAGGAAGGGATGGGCCAACCCGTCCGCGTCCCCCGCTCATTGACTTTAGGATCCGTTCCCATGCGGAGGAGCGTAGCAAGGTCCCAACCTATCCGACTTTGGCATTGATAAGAGCTAATAAAGAGGGACCACGAACGTAGCCATTCGTTTCAGTTACAACCGTCGAAATAAATCATACATCCATTTCATAATCCATATTTAATGGGTTGAGTTATTATATGAGTTAATTATATTTAATAAATAGATTTTTTTTTTTTTTGTCGGTACTCTATTCCTACTCTACACTCACTGCAGACTTGTGCGCCCGCCGCTTGCGGGCGTGGGAGCCGCAACTCACTCTCGAAACTTACGCGTCCCTACCCCCATCCCCCTGAGAAGGTGGAGATTTGAACCCCTCACCTCCCCCTTCCATGTTGGAAGGGTGGCCACTGGGGCGAACCCCCAGTGGTTAATAAATAGATTTAGAATGATAAAGTATGCAATAAAATAAGTGTTAAATAGGTCAATTTGAATCAGATTATTTTCGAACGCACCTGCAGAAGTTTTCCACATTTCATTAAAGAATATTCAATTTAAACCATATTATTTGCAATCGATTACCAGGCGGGTCAAGATGGATGGCTCGGATAAAAGAAAGAACCATTGGATGATAGTTTTGAGTGAGTGGGTGTTGCACTTTAGAGATGACATCATACAACATTTAGGGCTCTGGATAAGATGAGGAGGGACTCGGGAGGGTTTCCACCGTCGGCGCTCCTTCGAAGTGGATTACATGAAATATTGCACTCCCCAAAAGAGGGCCTCAAAGTCAAACGCCATCGAGACGTTAATGCCCACAGCTTTCGTGCTTCCTCCCAAGTGCATTTATGGAATGCCAATCGCACGTTATTTTTCTCGTCATGAAAACAATTAATTGTCTAGGTTTAAGGATTGAGACTTTAGAGATTCCCACCTTCCATTAGTCTAGGTTGAGATTTAAGATGGCATGGAGTCCGGCATCGTCCAACCGTGAGAGAGTTATAAAAAAATCTTAAATCTATTACGATTATGTCAATTCGATCATAAATCTTTTTTAACTAATTGAATCATAAATATTTTGCATTTATGCTAATTTAATCCATTTGGCTGGTCCGATGTGGACAATTTTTAATAATATTTTTTAAATATTTTTTAGAATTTTTTAAATTACTTTTTCTTTTTCTTTTCTTTTCTTTTGTTCCTCTTTATTTATTTCCCTCTTCCTTCTTGCTTTGACTAGTAGTCGGACCAAGAGAAAAGGCCAATGGCGAAGGCTAGCTCGCCTCACCCTTGCCAATGACCGGTGAGGTCAATCCTTAATCTAACAACTAGCCAAAGGAAGAAGGAAGAGAAAAACATAATTAAAAATTCAAAAAAATTAAAATATTATTAAAAAGTATCCATGTCGGCATCAATCACTTTACGTTAAGATCGACTAATCAAATTTTGTCAAATGGACTTAATTGGTATAAAAAAAAAATTGGAGAGTAAATTGAGATAATTGTAATAAGTTTATAATTTCTTTGATAATTTTCTAGATGGATCATAAACATAGGCAATAGTCCGAATGAATTGGACATCAATCGTGCTAAAGTTTTTGATAGAGTGCCATTATCACACTATTGCTATCGTCAAATTTTATATATTAGATCTAGAAGCCATCCGCAAAATAGAAAAATGCAGGAGAGCAAGATGGATGCTGATGTCGGGTCCCCTCGTTGCTCGATCAAATCGCACTACATCAATAACTTATTACCAACGACCAGGGCGTTGAACGTCTTTTCCAAGCGTAATGGGACTGATCTCATGAAAAGGATATGTTCCACCGTCCGCCATTTTCTCTCCTTCCACTTTAATTTTGTAAGATTCCACTTTAAATATTGATGTATACTATTCCCAAAAAACAAAAAAGTACAGATTTTCCTACTCTTAATTAGGCCAACCCAACAAATTCTATTCGATTTAACCTGGTCCAATGTTTGTTCAAAAAAAAAACCTGGTCCAATGGTTTAGTTTGAGCTTTTCGGACCATTGGATTGTGTTGAATGGATATTATTGCATCAAGTTTTGCGTAGATTGGTTTGATTTGAGTTCCAAACTATTTACTTAAAAAAAATTTCTTTTTTATGATTAGACGGTTTGAATAAGCTATTAGCACTCAATTTCGTCTACCCTGATTTGGATAAAGGCAACTAATTTAATCAAAAGTTAGGCAACCCCAGTTTACTGTGGAAAGCGCTCTCTTCTCTTGGCCATTTGTATAATTCATGTTTAACATTAATCCAGTGCTTATCCACAACTACGACCAAACTTGTCTAATTCGTTCGGCACTATGCCAAGTAATGATAAGTGGCAAACCTAATGTAATGGGGGAGGAATCTCCAATTCCTTGCTTTTCCCTTTTTTATAAACTACTCCCCAATCGGCTTCGAACTTATTCTACTTTTATCTTAAAAAAATAATTTCCCACCTATCTTATTTGTCGTTTGAACAAACTCCCAATTGAATTCACCAAGATTTAATTCGGATACAGATCTAATAATTGGTGGTGGAATAAAGTCACATGTAACGAGTAGGATGTCCGAATCAAGGAAAAATTATGAAAGGTATTAGCATGATAGGTTTAGAGAGAGAGAGAGAGAGAGAGAGAGAGAGAGAGAGAGAGGAGAGGGACATCATAGTTATGTCATCGCCACAACCGTCACGATGGCTGCCCTTGCCATTCTCAGGCAACGACAACCACTAGGATGCCGGTCGCCACTGACAAACTCTCTCTCTCTCCCTCTCTCTTTCTCTCAATTTTTCTGTCGATGCAACAATGGTCGCCGTGGCAGTCGTCGGACGTCGTCGGACTGCTGGCCACACCAGCCCGCTTCCTTTCTTTTCCTTCTTTTATTCCAGGTTTTCTCAGTCGCCCTATTCCATGCGCACCAAATGATCGAAAAAGAAATGATATTTCAGCTGAACAACACGGCCGACCAAACTCAGCATTTAAACCTATCATCTAAGCTTAGTGGACCTGAGTTGCAGCAGACCTTTTGACCTTTTCGCTTGTGGCATCTCCATATCTAGCTAGCAGACGACTACTTGACATTTGTAAGCGCAATTTGGAAAGTCAGCCTTACGGATTGAAATCAAAGGTTCTCTCATTCCAATTTTTCGAGAATCTCTCTTCCACTACGGAATCGACTGCTTTTAAAAAATTTATCGAAAAGTTGACCGAAGGGTCGCATTCAATCTTTGTACAGATCCGAAGTCATGGTGCATCCTTGTCTATGGCCAGCCGTTCCATCCCAACACAAAGGGTTACATCGGATCACCCCAAAAGGCAAAACCCCAAAAGTGCATCTCGGTTTTGCCAAGATGTAATAAATTGTTTTAAAGACTTAAAACCACATCGGTCTTGAAGACATTTAACTCGTGAATCGCAACAAAAAAGGGAAAAAGACAAAAACCCCAAGACCTTGAAAATTGAATCTTTCTTCACCCGACGAATGGACAAGAACGACGCTCGTTACAGAGAAATCCCGATGATGGCTTCATGGAAATGGAAAGACTTGCAAAGGAGAACGAATAATTCGCGAAACCATGCTTGTTTCCCCACTTTCGATCTTTACAATGAATGCCACAAAGCGACAAACTATCTACGGTCGTGACCCTCTGAGAGCCAGTCAAGATCCATCGCAACAGTGCACGAGAGCTACAGAACTCACAAAACAAAACACCCCAAGCCTTCTTCTTTACTTCTTTTTTCTCTACTTTCTTCCTATTTCTCAGATACAAACCCCCTCTACATTGCAGGAATTGAAAGCCTACAAACTACATGGGCACTACACGGTGGTTAGAAACGGAAAACCAAACACAACCCTCAAACTCAACAAACATCACGTTCATATCTCACGTAGACTCCTAGAACATGCCTCGTCATGTGATCGCGGTTAACCTAACATCGTCGGATCCCCCAAAAAGGGCCTTCTGTTTCATCTCTGCCTCTTACTTGGTCATATTTCTACATATCTCTCCGGAGCACTTTTTCGCTTTCTCGCGCAAGTTGGCACTTTAGCCATGCCGAATCCCCATGAAGTAGTCGAAGTCATGGTGCTGGACCCTGAGCTGCTTTAGCCACGAATCTGCCACGCTCAACAGCGACATCAGCCTCTCCTGGTCCCGGCCACTCTTGCCCGAGACCCACACGTTGCCCTGCATCTTGTAAGTGGCCAGTCCAAATGGAGGGAGGCCGATGCCTTCCCCTTCCTTCCGCTTCCTCTGAGCACACTCGACGTCGTCCTCGATGTCCATATCTTATAAATTGACATATACACGCGTGGAGTACATTCGTTAAATATTCAAAAGAATATGAATGGCTAAAAGGATTAAAAGTAAAGAGAATACAAGAGAAAAAGTTAAGGAAAAAGAGGACTACTCGAGTACCTTGGAATGAAGAGGAAAGGGTGTGGTATGTGAGGAAGCAAGTGGACAAGTCCCTTATGGTCCTCCCCATGGGAATATGATATATTGGGTACCTGCATACCCACACTCAAAGTTTCATTCATAATCGAGAGTTGTCTATATAAGCACATTTTCCTGTGCTTGATTAATTTATTCACCAATTATGATCAAATTTATGGAAACAACACTATGTTCTAGGGACTGAAGTAAACTCCATCACTGACTTCAAGAAATAAATTAAGCATCCAACCCTCTTCCTGTTTTCACACTTCATTTTGTCTTCGTATTTGAGGCATGTATGTACGTGGTAGACAGAGAGAGAGAGAGAGAGACTAACCAAGCCACTGACATCCAGCTAGCTGGAGAAAGATCTACACTCCTCAAAGACATCAAACCAGGATACTTTTTGGCCAGTCCATTTATCTGGAAACCAAATAAAAGAACACATCATATGCTACAGAATCCAAATATATCAAGCTTTGCATGATCCAAATAATTAGAGAACTCATCACACATATTTGGGTCTGAAAGCTAAAACTATAGGCCGGATTGAGAAAGGCATGAGGCGGTGAATTCACCTTATCCATCAAAGGGACTCTGGCATAAGGAGCTGATCTTTCAAAGTACTGGAAATAGAGGTAGCCCAATCTGTCATTCAGAGGCCACAGAGGATCTTGCTCGAACCCGCTGTCTTCAGACGAACATCCGTCCATCCTCGATAGTTTCTCACTCTCGCTCTCATCGCTGCAGGAGTCGCTGAACGAGTCCCTCGTCTCACAATCCCCAGAATCAGCCTCCTCCCTGAAGTTACCAATCCCCATTAATTCAACCAATAAGTTTTTGCGATTGGTGAACATCTCAAATGGACGCTTGAAGCAGTTTTAAAGCAGAGCACATAAATGCTCGGAAAGCTACTTCTACAAAATCTAGGAAAAGGAACAGATGCTAATCAAGCCAAATCTCCTCTTCTACACTGATCAATACTAAAAATGGTAAAAAAAAAAAAAATCATCAATTTGAGTTTTGTATCAATCTCAACCACCGCAAAAATGGCAGGCACCGATAAATCCAAATCAACCAAAAGCTACCGCAGAATTCTAAAATCTTTTCAGTCCTTAAAAAAGCCACAACTTGAGCTGCAACAAAAGGATAAAAAGAGAAGAGTTAGAAATCACCTGAACCTGTTCAGGTAGGAACTGCTGGTGAAGATCTGAATTGCCGAGAGATAGGGCACGTAGTACTGAACTAAGGTCTCTCCGCCGCTCATGACGATCGGAACGCCGGCCCCATAGGCGCTCCATTCATCATAACAACGCCAGAGATCGCCCAACGTGAAATACTCAACCTTTTCCCTCTCCCAGGGATGCCACAAACGATTAAGGTTCCTAATATCAGTCTAACAAACAACCAATAGTTTCACATCAATCACCAGATGATATGAATATTTAAAAAGAAAAAGAGAAAACTCGTCAAACATGAAACGAAAAATGCAGCAAACGGAGAAACATACCTTGGGCAGGGATTGGGATTGCACGACCGGCGTTATGCACCGGAGGAAGCAATCCAGATTTGATTGCATTGAGTCCTGGTCAACGAACATGATTCCACGGACAGAGACAGAGAGAGAGAGAGAGAGAGAGGTTTTTCCTGAAATCAACTTCTCTCTCCCAACCCTGAAAATGGAAGAGAGAAACAGAGGAAAAACAGAGGGCGAGGTTGGAAAGGGGAGAGAGATTGTCGGAGTACTAAATTTTCCCCTCTCTAAGATCACAGAACGATCGGACCAAAAAGATGGGTTCGATGAGTGAATACTATTTTTTGACTCTTTTGGACAGCTATTTTTTAGGATACTAAGATTCTTCTCCTCTTCGTTGGCAATTCGACGACGGAAAAGGAAAAAATGGAAAAAACGAAGGAAGAGAAAAACAACCGAAACAACGATCCAAGGAATTGCGAAACGCAACCGTTACGAGGAAGTGATTGTTCTTCTTTATCTCTCTCTCTCTCTCTGCTTTTTCACTAACCTTAAAGAAAACTCAAGCGTCCTCCTTTCGATCAACACCGAAGAAAACAAGCCCACCCCCTGTTTCTACAGTCGTGACGATTCGACGCCAGAGCCTTCACGTTAAATCAAAACCCAAAACACGGGAGGGCCCGAAATTCACGCCAGTCGCGGAGAGGAAACGGGGAGGACGAAAAGGGGTTTCGAGAGGCACGAGAAAAATCCCGCTGTCTCAACTGAAACCCAGGTTTTCTGCGGGAAACGTTGGGTGGTTCGTTATTTAATGGCGTTCGTATGAAGAAGACAAAGGCGAAAACCGAAAGGAATCGAAAAGGAATCGACTTTTTCTCTTTTCTCTTTTTCGCTGCGGAAAGAAAACCTCGAGGAGCCGAAGCGAACGGGGAAGAGGGAGAGAGGGAGAGAGATGATGGCAAGAATATCCAGCGAAAGCCACCCCGAGCAAAAAAGCAAGAGCCTTTACGGGTTCCGCAATGAAATGGGACAAGAGAATTGCAGAGAGCGGAAAGATCGTCGCGAACCCAACAAAAATCAAGGCATCAAAACCGCAAATTTATCTCCTTTTTATTCACCGGAGAACTCCCATCCGTAGCTCTCATCATCAATGCTCCGACCTTTGAAAAATACGTGAATGAAGGAGGAGAGAGAGAGAGAGAGAGGAAGTAATTGATGGGACTCGGTCTATCTCTTGCGCGGAAAGGAACATGCGATGTTTGAATCTTCGGGCAATGCAATTAAGGATGGCGAATGATTATAATAAAAACTCCGAATTTCCGCGTAGCGAGCCGGATTTCCCTGCCCATCTTCTTCGTTTTTCCTTTGTTTCTTTTCCGGTTCGTGAATCGGATTTTCAACCCAGCACATAGAGAGAGGTCAAAAAGATTGACAGCATCTTCATGGCGTACGGTGAAAAAGCAAAAGAGATTCCGGAAAGTGCATCCCGTCCCCCTTGTAATTTGTTAAGAATCTCTTGCGGTCGTTGCTTGAGGGTTGAAAATTTCGCTGACTCGGTGCCCTTATCGTTTAGCCCTTAGAGACATCTTGAACGGGTAATCCTCCAATCACACGGTCTAATGTTAGTACAACATCAAATGAGCGGGGACAACATGGATGTCGACAAGTCATACACTCCCATTCTCATCGTGATTTACCAACTACGTTAAAAAAAAAAAAAAAAGTTAAAAGATTTGGTACACTTGATCGATCAAATTAAAATGGCGGAACTAATTTTTGCTAATAACTGAATTGAGAAAAGGCAAAACTTTCAAATCAGTGAAATCCTTTACGAGAAGCCACGGAAATGAGAAGGACAACGATGGGGCGCCACCCCATTTTTATTGCTAAATATCTATATATATTTGTCTTTTAATCTAATCCTTACATAATTCTAAAATAAATTAAAAAGGATGTTTTCATCATTCTTTCGGTTATGATAAAAGTCTTGTTAATGAGTATTCAAGAGGCACTTATCAAATCATATTTAATGAAAATATATTCCGATTTCAAGTATATTAATTATACACCACCCAAGATACGAAAAGACAATGTATGATTTTCTTTAACGGTTATTGAGGGCCTTGTTTGGTAAATCATCATATTTTTCTATTTTTCTGTGCTTTTGTTCCTTGGAGCAGGAAAAAAAAAAGAAATCCATTTGCTAATATTAGCTCATTTTTATATTTTTCGAAATAGGAAAGTGGTCAAGAAATAAATTTGGAATAGAAATAATAGGCAAAAAATATATATACTTCTTTTTTTCGGAAAAATGGAAAAAAAAATTCTAAATAGAAATTATTTTGAAGAATAGAAAGGTTTGGCAAAGACATTTTTAGTGCTCTGCGGCTATGATTTTAACAAAATTTCTTCAATTTTCAAACACTCGTTACAAATATTTAGGACCACCATGGGGCCCCTCCCCATTTTTATCACTACATATATATATTTCTTGTAATCTAATCCTCTAATCCTCAAATAATTCTAAAATAAATTGAAAAAAAGGGTTTTTATCTTTCTTTGGTTATAATAAGAGTCTTGTTAATGAGTACCCATGAGCCCTTTATTAACCACATTAAATAGGAAAATATTTCGATTTTGAGTATATTAATTATAAATTAAACAAGATACGAGGAAGGCTGCGTATGATTTTATTTACCAATCACCTAAGGCATATTTGGTAACTATCATATTTTTCTATTTTTCTATTATTTTATTCATATAATAGAAATCTATTTGGTGGTGATAGGTAATTTTCTTTGGAATAGAAGAATAACTATAGAATAGATTTGGAATAAAAATGATAAGTGATCGGGTTATATATTAGAAAGAAAAATGAGATGTAAAAAAAAAAAAAAAAATCTATTTTTTTATTTTCAAAAAAAAAAATTTAAATAAAAATTATTTTCGAGAACAGGATGGTTTACCGAAAATAACTTTAGCTCTCTGTGGCTATTCTTTTATTAAAGTTTCTTCAACTTTCGGACACTCGTTGCACATTTACCTTTTTAAGGAGAAGACTAATATTTTTTTTTTTTGGGTCGATAAGAAGGCTTAATACTTCAAAGACGACAATACTCGACTCGTTCCGTTGGCCTGGTTTTTACCAAATACTACGTGCGAGACCGTTTCGTGGATAGACAAGTTCCTCAGTCTGACGACGTCAGTACATATGCAGAGGATGGGATCGAGGCCACACGTGGGAACGCAAAGGGGAGGGATGGCACCTGATTCCAGAACGCGAGTGGGTGAGAGAGAGAGAGAGAGAGAGGGATGCACGGAAAAGATTGGGATGTTTGGATTTTGGCTCCGATCGGAGCGAATATAAAAATCAATCGAATTCCGAAACGAAAGAGGGGGCACAAATTCGAAGAAAAAAGAGGGCAAAAAGAAAGGAAGAAAGAGAGACGGGAAAGGGTGGGGGCCTTCGTTGCTTTGACTATCTGGCTCTTTTTTGCCACTGGCTTTTTAGAGATTGGTGGATGTCGAGCGTGGTCATTTTGGGTTTCTGGGTCCCCCGCACATCTCCAATTATCCTCTTTTTCCCGGATTTCATTATACTTTGGGTTAGAAAAACACGCCCCAACTAATGCTTTCTTGCGCTAATCAACTTGCTAATTATTTTCTGATCGCTTGTGCTCGAGGCTTCTGGTTTAAAAAAAAAAGAAGAAGTTGATTTTGGGGATGCTAATGTGGATGACTCGTGTCCACAAGATTCCTCCGTCAATACATCAAGCAACAATGCGAATTTGTGTTGAGGGCTCGTCCTATCAATCGTGACTTCAGACCACACTTGTTAAAAGGTGCGGCGGAAATCTAACTTGTTAATGTAGCTTATTAGAACTGCATTCCTAAAAAAAAAAAAAAATTCAAATTGTTGTATGGAAAGACAATACATATAGCAACAGCTCTATCACATATCAATTATCAATCGGTGGATTCTATTTCTATAACTTCCTCAAATGCGCATCTTGAAAAAGTTTTGAAAATCAATCATGATTCTGAGTTATATAGATCACAATATTAGATCAAAAGTTAGGGCTTAACACACTACTGAATTGGGATAATTTGAGAAATTAGATGAGATTCCGTGTCTTGGATGACTTGTTTTTTTAGCAGAAAAAAGAAAAGGCATAACTAACTCAGTCTATCGTGTGAGAGTTTACTAGATACAGTGCCTGGATGTAACCCCATTCGCAAAAAGTTAAAAGCCCCGGCTTCCTAAACTGGATATGTTCCAAATCTTCAACCAAGAAAAAAAGGTTTTGTTGGACACTGCCTAATCGAGTACAGAGCACAAAATGGGAAAAAATCAGTCAGGGCTAACTCACGAAGCATCTTTCTTTCTTTCTTTCTTAATCCCTTCTGAAAATCGCATTTGCATGTAATTATAATCTTTCGTAGCATCGATGAGGCAAGATTCGCTGAGCAGGGGTTAAGCCACAGGACATTTTTTATGTGGTGGGATGAGGCTGGAAGGGACGGATTGAACGCTAGAATGAGGAAATGCTACACGTGTTCCACGATTGAGTGGCCTCCTATTTTAATTATTCTAGGTTCTTATTTCACATCCTCGGTCCCCCAAAACCCAAAGATTATATCCAAAGATTGGATAAAGAAAAGGAAAATAATAGGATTTTATAGCAAGCCTAGGAAAACCTCCAAGCAAACCTCACATCCATGGAGGAGGGTCCACCTGCACTTAAATGTTTCGTCACATTCCTCTCATCTTATTAGCATGCTCGCCAACCTCATGACTGCGATTACTCAGCAGACGGTCTCCCAAAATCCCGTAGCCGTGCTTGTCGAATCGAGCGTAGAAGAGGGCATACGTAAATGTCTACGTACATCACCGACGAGTATTTTCTACTCTTCTGCATTCAAGCCTTTTGGCCCGACTGATGAGACATGCACGTCGTAATATTGTCAAATTAATTTATGCTCATTTCCTTGGGATTAAGTTTTTTCATAGACGTATTTATTGCAAAGGCGGAGCTTATCATTTGCTTCTCTTCTATTTGTCCATACTTATGATACATTCAATGACATTTATGCTCATGGAGATAGAATTGGATGACCTTAATACTATGAATTTTCTCGATAACATTTCTCAATGAAGAATGCTTATGGTTAAACAATTCTTTTGCTGTTGTGGGCCTTCTCGTTCTACCCCTATACTCATTCAAATGATACCGTTCACCTTTAAATGGAGTTAAAAATCCTGGAAGTGATGCATAACCAGAATCTACAACATAGTATTTTCCTACAAAAATATATACATAAATTTGTTATGATATGCGATAGTTATACAATCATTAAAAAAAAAAATCACTTAATATAGAAAAAACAAATACCTTGTGGTGGTCGAGGAAATTGCAATCGAGGCGTCTCAAGTGCTGCCGAGAGAACCCGACAATCATTGGCAGATCCTTCCCACCCAGCATATACGAAAGTAAATTTCATATCAAATGAACAAGCACACATCACATTTTGAGTGGTAGTCCCTTTTCTGCCTCTAAATGGGATTTGTTTTGATATAGGGACGGATGCATCAATGTGGGTGCCATCAATAGCACCAACGCAGCCCTGTGATATTGTGAAATTATATCGTTAGACAATATTATCAACTATATATATTTTAATAATGTAAAATTGATATTAAAATAATACCTTGAAGTAACGTGCATGGTTAGGATCGATAAGAATCTCCTCTGGAACAATATCAAAAGAAGGCGGCCTGATAATCTCTTTTGCTAATTTGAGGAACGCTTTTAATACCAGAGTGAAGAACTTACTGATTGTTTGTCCCGAACGTTGAAATCTCTCACATAAATCTCTATTTGTGTTTTTGTGACCAACCATATATAAAAAAATCCCAAGTTGTTCATCAACCTTTACATATCGAGTATCTTTCAGCCAGCCTCTTGCCTTCATTAGATCACATAGGTTAAGAAAAACATGTCTTTCTAACCTGAATGCTTCATATATCCTATCGGAATGTCCATAAACAATTTCCCTTAACCATTCGGCTCCTGATAATTTGCTGTCCCTAATAGGCTCTTTTGTATGCAAAGACATGTCTAAATTAGCAAGAGTTAACCATGCTATTATTATGTCAATATCATAGTCATCCAAATACCATTCAACTGCTGCTACCTCTTCATTAGACACACTATTTGATTCATCTTCCATAGTACCTATGTCATTACACAAATATGAGAAAATCAATATAGATATATGTAAAAATAAAAATAAAAAATAATGGAAACCAATAACGTAAGTAATAGAGTGAAAAGCCAAACCAAATATAAAAATTCAACACAATCCATCATATCCAAAGCACAATATAGATGCAAAAGTCGCAACCAAATAACAACCAAAAACATAAATAAAATAAAAAAAAAAAACAGTCGATAAAACTCCAAGCAATCCACGACACATTTTCTAACATCCACTAAAGACGTTGGAGAAGTCCATATCACGGACATCACTGTCTCGTTCCGTTGGGGAAGGGTCATAAACGTTTCATTCCATTATTGTATAACTTTTCAAAACAATTTGCTCTTAGCAACATCATATCAAGAGCTGACATTAGGTGCTAGACGCTTCACACAAGTGGGAACAGACAATCACGTTCAAACGAAAGCAACCCAATTCAACAAACCCCAACCCAGTATGGAAAGCGAAGCATCAAGAACAGCAAGAACCACAATTGAGAATGACAAACCCACAATCAAGATAAGCTAGCAGTAAAATAGACACCCAAAAAATAAATAAATCAAGAAATCAAGAGAATTAACTCGGTCCCTTTCTGCCTCAGGATACGGGACTGCTCGGGCGACAATACCGCTTGCCACTCCTCCTCTGACTTCCGGACTGACCCAAGCGCGACGACCACCACCCCGCCGCGGAAGCTCCTCCTCGAATGGCTCGGCGAGCCGAAACCACGGACTGACCCAGGCGCGACGACCACCACCCCGCCGCGGAAGCTCCTCCTCGAATGGCTCGGCGAGCCGAAACCACCGCACGGAGCGACAGGACCGCTTGCCACTCCTCCTCCGACTTTCGGACCGACCCAGCGCGGCGACCACCACCCCGCCCGGAAGCTCCTCCTCGAATGGCTCGGCGAGCCGAAACCACCGCACGGAGCCACAGGACCGCTTGCCACTCCTCCTCCGACTTTCGGACCGACCCAGGCGCGGCGACCACCACCCCGCCGCGGAAGCTCCTCCTCGAATGGCTCGGCGAGCCGAAACCACCGCACGGAGCGACAGGACCGCTTGCCACTCCTCCTCCGACTTCCGGACGGACCCAGGTGCGGGGACCACCACCCCGCCGCGGAAGCTCCTCCTCGAATGGCTCGGCGAGGCGAAACCACCGCACGGAGCGACAGGACCGCTTGCCACTCCTCCTCCGACTTCCGGACCGACCCAGGCGCGGCGACCACCACCCCACCGCGGAAGCTCCTCCTTAAGCCGAAACCACCGCAGGGAGGCACGAGGCGACGGCGGATAGGGCGTAACGCGAAGTGGGCGGGAGAGGAGCAAGATGCTGGGAGGAACGGCACCGAAGAGAGGCGGAGGAGTGTCGCGTCGCGAGACGACGGGGCGCACCGAAGAGAGGCGGAACGAGCGAGGAGAGATCGGAGAGAGGCTCGGAGATGAGATTCTGCGAAGCAGGTGAAAACGGAAGATCGCGAAAGTGAAATTAGGGTTGCCCAATTTGCTTTTTGCAATCTGGCGGGAACGAGAAGTAACTTTTTTACTTCTCGTTTCTGTTCCCAAACCATTCCGGGCCAACTTTTTGTTCCCGGGAACAAAAAATTGACTTACCGTTATCATGCTAGTTTCTATTCCCTTTTTGTTCCGGGGAAGAGAAGAATAGAAATTTCTTGGCTGGGGAAAGTTGTCATGCGGAGCCTAAGATGCTGGAAAAGGGGAGCGAGCGGGAAAGTCTCTCTATTCTGCGCATTTAAAGAAGAAGCGCAATCTATCAGTAGGCTTCCCCACAGATAGCGGTTGGTGGAGCAGAGGCAGGAGCCAGGCAATGGCCTCTCGCGTCTTCAAAGTTTGACGCGTATGTCCAACTGTTTCTGGTTGGAGAGCCAACTCTCATCCGCGCTCTGCGCTTTCATCCAATAAAAATAAATCTAAGCGAACAACGAAGATGTATGTGGGTTTGAATGATGCGAAGCTTGGATTGACCACGGATATTAAATTGCATTTTCAAACGGTCGTAGCTGATCCCGCCACGAGAACTCAATTTGTTGCCCTAAATATATACTCAGAAAACGGTTTAACGTCTTTTTCACTTGCGATGACACGGTAGACATGACCGTTTCTCACGTTTTTTGGATGCGTTTGGGGAATCCATTCCAGTTTTTATGCAGATTGTGTTCATACTGGCAGGTTCCGCTAAAGTGCAGGTCCCATTTTTACCTCGCCCGAGCGCTCTTGAATGGAATAATGGGATTGATTTTTACCTACATTGAGGCAGCATATCAACTGTGGTTCGACGGACGAGTAGTTTAGAGCGACCCTTCTTCATTTTAATGAATCACAGGAGTACGTTGGATAACTTCCCCGCGATGAGGGGACATAGAGATGTATCAAAGACCGTTTATGCTTCTAACGTTGGGCCCAAAAAACAACTTTTAACTTGGCAATTCTCTAAATCTTCGGATTCCTTGAAGACGAACGAGGAAGACTTAGGCCGGCTAATGCTAGCCTCTACTCGAAGGAAGACTTTGGGCACTATATAGCAATCCTTGGCGGTTTGGATGCTAAGCGAAAGACATAACGTGTCGAACCTGAACCTATATTGGGCAAAGAAAATCATGTCGTACATTAATTACAAGACTGAAAAGCTATAACATCCTTTCTTTGATATACATCAGAAAATTGTCCCAAGCTAAAGACCCTACACGTGGTTCTTGCCCTAGGAAAGAAAAATGATGAAAAGGAAAAGAGACCGAATCCCGATTGCTTGAGCAGTTAAGTCACAATAGTTGTTGGAGTCCGACTTCCAACGGCGTACGGTAAGAATGTGTGTACAGCCTTCCTTTATCCGCAAAACTTCATGTTCCTTTCCTTCTCTTTCTTTCTGGTTTTTAGCTTTTGGGGGGTTTTACTTGTTCGTGTAGAGCATGAAGTCGGACGCGTATTGCGGAGGGCATCTGACCTGACCAAGCACGAAGCAACGGAGGGAAAAGTTCAGGAACCAGTCCATTCTTGACTCTGATGTTCACCCACTTTTCGTTGCTTCTCTGGCAGAACCACACCTCATCGGGTCTCCCTTCTTGCCCTCCACTCTAAAGATTCCTCTTTTTCTTGGCCCGCCAACCGAAAACAAATCTTGAATTTTAGTTGATTGTCATAGGGAAAATATCAAATACATGCCTCAACTTTTTATACCTTCAATACCTCGATTTTTACGAATATCATTCACATATCTTCTAGCAAAACCCACTAATTTTTTTGTTCTTTCGAATTCATCTTAGCATCTTGCTTATTAGGGTTTGGGGGTTTCAGTTTTAGTAAGTTATGATGTTTCGGACCAGTGTGAGAATTTAAAATTTGGGCACGGACATTTTAAATTAAATGACATTTTTGTAAATAGAGACATAGGGAATATTAATGCCAAAGTGTGAAGTGATCTCCAAAAGTAGAGGTATGTAATTGATTATTACGTGAAATGTGTGGCATGAATTTAGTAGTTTCACTTTCAACATCAAAATGTTGAGGTACACATGTGAATGGGTTATGCAAACGAAGTTTCATATTAGGGATGTGGTATAAAGTGAAGCACTTAATGTACCATTATTGGTCCCTAACTCATTGACTTAAACTTTTTGGGAAAATGGGTCTACTAAATATGGTAATAGGCTTGGAATTGGGTTATTATTATGCCAATTCCCTCATGTGAAAATGTTGAGTTTTTGCTGCATCGACCTAATAAGTTGTACCAAAGCTGATAATTTGGACGAATTAGGCATGACATGTGATCAATGCCTAAGAAACATTTCAAGGAAAGGAATTGAAAAATGCGATTTTTGAACATGATGGAAAATAGTGCGTTTTTGCTGGGGCTGGCCAAGTCAAGGCAATTGAGGAGGACTTGAGGCAAATGTTGTCTTCATGTCGAACTAAACTGGGCCAATGTTTTGAGTTGGGAGAATATTGATTCAAAATACGAAGGGGGAAATTTGTTGATGTGCACATGTGAGAGTGTTTATGTGAAATAAGTCCAACATCAGAGATTTGGTATAAAGTAGATTAGTTAATATATCATAATTGATCTATTACCCACTAGTTTAAATTTTTTAGAAAAGTAAGTCTAATTAGAGATATTGATAGGTTAGGACTCGTGCTCTTTCTTGGCAATCTCCCCCACATGAGCTTTTATGTATCAGCCTAATGCAAAATAATGAGAAGTCCCGATCACACTAATTGTTAGTGAATACCTTAGCTAGTTAACTAACCACCTTAGGCCGATGGTACTAGCTATAGGTCTGGAGGTACTTAAACTCCATGCTAACGGAACAGAGTGAGAAGGCCACATTTAAGTTCTATTTGTTTAAAGTAAACAAGTTGAAAAATATTTTTCTAATAATGGTTTAAATTATTTTTTCTAATAAAAAATATTTTCATTATTCACAAAAATATTTTGATATAAATTATTATCAATAATGAAAATACTTTTTTTTTTTTTTTGGTTAATTATTTCAAGTGATTGAAGAGATATTTTTAGAAAAAGATTTTAAATTTAACATGCTTGAGTTGCTAGCACTTTGAGCGCTGTTTAATAACCATTTTATTCTCGAGAATAATTTATACTTAGAAATAAAAAGTTTTTTTTTTTTATTCCATTCCTTAGACAAGTTTCTAAGTATTTTAAAATATTTGATAGCTATCCAAAATTTTTATTCCTAAGATAAAAATGTGTTTGGTAAAATCTCAAATTTTTTGATGATTTATAATTTCTTTTAATTTTTTAATAAATCTATGATATTTTTCTTTTCTTCATCCCCTTCTTCCTTTGGTTGGTCACTGGTCTCAACCAAGCCAATGACCTCGTCAAAGTATCACCGGCCCTTGATGAGGCGAAGCCTCCTTGGCAACTAGGCCTCACCCAACCTAGTGAGACCAAACTCACCCAACCTAAAGTGATGTTGAGTTTATGATGGCCTGACAAGGTCGAGTCTCGTTGGCGGCTGGGCGAGCTCAGCCTCACCAAATCTAGGAAGGCTCACCTAACCAAGGTGAGGTTGAGCCTCACCGACGCTAGTGGTCGGGTAAGCTCAACCTCCCTAGATTTGGGCGACGCTCACCCAGCCAAGGTGAGGCCAAGCCTCCTTGACGGATGGACAAGGCTCGGCCGATGAGGCTCAACCTCATCGAGAGTCGCAATGCTTCAACAAAGGTCATTGCCCAAAGGAAGAAAGAGAATAAGAAAAGGAAAAAAGAAAAGAAAATGGGCTTGATTCTGATTCTAAGGTTGTTCTCAGAATAAAAAAGTAACTTTTTTTTTATTTCTTAAAATGATTTCTATTTTTTTAATTTCAGAGAATAAAAGAATAAAATCATGTATTATTTGACTAATTACCAAATAGGCCTTTTGTACATAGGGTGGGGATGATGCTTGACCTTTGCTGCTTTTTTTTTTTTTTTTTTTAATTTCCCGCCACCTGTGATTCTCTTTTTGGGGAATTTGGGGCAATCAATTCAAAGGGCCCAACTCAAAGCACAAACACGTGACATCATTTGGTTGCCCATCAATCACAGAAGTCGGTGCTTTTTTTTTTTTTTTTTTTTCCTTCTTGGAAAATATGTCATCCACGAGAAGGTCCAGCCGACCAAAAAAAAAAAAAAACGAGAGGGTCCATCGAGCCACACATCCTAGCATCTTTTTTTTTTCTTCTTTTTTCTTTTTTTGGGTTAGTCACGGTTATTTCCACCACATTAATTAAAATTATTTTTGGAAAAGTATTTATTTTTGTTAAAAAAAGACGGACCGCCAGCAATTGTAAAACTTTTGCTGCAAAAAAAATCATTCAAACCTCTTCCTTTTTGATAACATGTGTCGGTACATTTAATCATAGTTGAATCTATCTTTATATGAATTTGAAAGCATGTTATTTCATAAAAGTTTCCAAAAAAAAAAAAAAAAATTGTATTTCTAAGTGCAGTGATGTGTATTTTTTCCTTGTTCTACCTACAAATTTTATATTAGGCAGCATGTTGATTTTCTTTTTCCTTTCAATGTCAAAGTGTATTATTAGCCTTGCACGCACAACTTAGTCACGCTTAATTACTACATAATTAATGTTCCTTTATTTAACATCTAAATTGATTATTTTCGCTTGCAAAAGTTTATTTTCTAAATAGACAAAGAATACTTGAGAATCTGAGTTTCAAAAATATTGTGATTTAATATCAACCAAATGAGCAAGAAGACTTTAAAACGCTTTAACTTTTGAAATTGGAAGATACCAACTTATTGTGCCAAAGAAAATTCAATCAAAAAGTTATGCGTATGTCCTCAAGTTTCACAGCAGCAACAACAGATTAAACAAACACAGTAGGATCTTTCAATTTTCATATTATATATTGAATATTTTAACTTCAAATTTCTTAATTTAGATTTTTGTCACCATAAAAGTAACCATAGTTAAGTTTGCTTTATGGTTATAACAAAAAGTAAAATTTACTCACACATCAATTCATTCACCACGTATGTATAAAAGATAGATCATTTCTTTTTCCCTATGATCTATACCATAGCATCAAATAAAAGGCAGATCGTAACGATTGCATCATGCTTAACCTAAGCAATACAATCTCGGAATCTATACCATATTTCAACCTATGCTGAAATCACGCCCTTCTTCATATCTTGTGCACATCCAATTCAACTCAACTTTGGAGAAGTGACTTGCCAAAAGAGCAAGGACTCTTGTGCGTGGTCTTATCTTGCACTAAAAAGCCGAGATTGCGGTCTTATCTTGTACTAGCAAGTCGACATTGTCCCTTAACATGGTACAGAACTTTGAGTTGACTTGCCAGGCACCCACCACTCACTATGCATAGCACAGGCTCAAGTTCAACATTAGCAATTCCTTGTGCTAAAAACTAGTGCTCTTCTTTGGAAGGTACTAAAAATTCAATGTCTGCCACTCTTTGATTGACATAGCTTCATCTCTTAGACCCGCCCGCGATGTGGTCAATAAGTCAAGAGAGAGATAGCCGGTAATCAATGTTGTCTGTGGTTATAAATTCCCAAAAGTTGACCTAACTTTTTTCTCCAAGTTCTCCGAATCTTTAAGGCCTTCGTGAAAGGCCACTACCTTTCCATTCTCATCTTTTCCGTTCCCGCATTTGAAGGGACTTGGACAGGCGTGTGGAATACGACGAATGCTTGAAAATGTCAAGGAGAAGCGAGGAAGAAGAAACAAAGAAGAGGGCCAGGGTTGAAATTTAATAAATTCATTTTCTCGGCTTCAAAAAATCTGGACGATAATTTCTGAAATAAAAAAGTATCCCGTCGTAAAGATAAGACGTGAGTTACCATCCCGATTAAGTGATTAGAACGTTGACTAATTTGAGCTTGCTAGTACTGAGATTATTGTTCTCAGGATGTGTTATGATGAAAAGTTTGATTTTTCTTATAATCTATTGCCGTGAAACATTGAAATGCAATAAAATACTTATCCATTTAAAGAAATTTTTGCCCACGGGAAAGTGGAAAGATCCAAAGACAGGCAAACGTGACTGGACCAGAATTCGTTGACATGGTGGTGGGGGTGGTGGAGCAACGGAAGCCAACTGCCGTTATCTCCTCGATTCAATGTCTGGTCTGGTCTCGTCGGCTTCGAAATGTTTAATTCCCTCAAGATAGATTTTCTCTTTTTTTTTTCCCATTTGCTTCTTCTTCAATGCTTATCCCACCATGATTACCGGAGATGACAAAATGAAAACCACACGGCATTCCGAACAGCCCCTACATCACGGCCATTCTTATCGGGAGAGGGGGATTGTCAAAAAATCCCAAAACCTTTTCACTCTTATTAATTCAGTTGCAAATAGTTTTAATTGTGACCATTTTTTTGGTTAGAAATTATGACAATTGAGTCATAAATATTTTCACATTTTATCAATTGAGTCCATCCGACTAATTTTGTCATAAATAATTTTTAATAATATTTTAATACTCTTATCATTTTGTTTTCTTTCTCTCTTTTTTTCCCTTTTCTTCCTCTACATAATTGTCGAAGCGACGACGATCGACCAAAGGCCAACCTCACCTAGCGACATTGAGGGCAAGCCTCACCAAGGATAGGCAAGGCTCACTTGAGGCCAATGAGGTCAATCTCGTTGGCCCTCGCTCCTGGTGACTAGTTGAAGGAAGAAGGGAGGGGAAAAAAAGTAAAAGAAAAAATATAATAGAATATCATTTAAAATTATCCATGTATCGGCAAGACCGACTGCGCATGTAGAATAGCCACTATTCACATCAACAATTTATACTAAAATTGACTGAATTAACTCAGTTGGCAAAATGTAAATATTATTTAGGACTCAATTTATATAATTAAAAAGTTTATAATTGAATTGGCAAAAATACAGTTAGGTTTAAGACTTTTTAGATAATTTTCTCTACTTATCGGAACACGCGTTGTGGATCAAACATTTGACGTTTTGATAAACTCAGATGGGAGATTTTTCTGGACTTTAGACTCCTTCGTAGTCTCCAATTGATGGAGCTCCTTCTTATCGATGGAAACATGGTCAAACACTACAATACTCGTCACGGGTCTTATCTATACAAAGGACTTGCTCACAGCCTTCGCCAGAGTTGACAAACGTTGGGAGGATGGCGAAAAGACCTACTTCGTGAACAATTTTCGCCATTGATCATGCCGGCAAAGAATAATCACCACTGATCACAGGGATGAGGATGATGTTTATGTGTACCTAACCTCATTCGAGATATGTAAAAACGCGACTTTTCTACATGGTTTTCATGTTTTAATTATGCCTCGCACGTACCCAAAAAAATGGTATCTATAGACTTGGAGCTGTGCTCCAGAAATGCCTTCAGGAACGTTCAGTTGACCAGGTCACCGAACATAACCTGATCAGCATCGGAATCTTCTCTTGTATATCTACTGCCGTTACAATGAGATAGAAACTGGATCGATGAGAGTGAAGCCTTGTCGATTGTCCGTAGTGTTCGCCATTGAGAGATCTCGATGGTTTTAAGCTAGGATAACGTAATGTACTTGGTGAGACAAAGTGAAATTCTCGACCAGTGAGGACCTCTTTGGTCAGCTGCGTCTCCGGGAGTTCCACGAGTACTATTAAAATATGTTTCGAGTTTGAGCCCAATGTGAAATTCTAAATGTTCCGAATTGAATATGTTGCGGATGTTTGAAATCAAGCAAAGAAGATCCGAAGATCAACTCCCCAAAATTCCGAATCTGCATTGGAGAGTTTGGCTGCTAAAATAGGAAAGTCCAACTTTCACTTGAACTTGGATTTTGTTTAAAATATACAGAGATATGTTTAAATAGGAAACAGAATCCTATAAGAAGTCGGCAAAAAAAGAAGGTCTCACTTATATATATATAGACTTGTGGCTGGGTGGGTTGATTAAAAGAATTGGTCTTGAAGCGCCATCTCATCGTCGAGTGCTTGGGAGGAATTTTTCTTTGTCGTTCTTGTCCATGAATTGCATCCAAGAAGATTTAGTGCTCAAGCCAATTAAATCTTGTGATAAAATTTGTGTGTAATTCTTTCTTGAGATTGAGAGATTATTTCTTGAGGAATTTCGAGACTAAACACTACGTGCGTTGTTGGGTGTAATTAGAGCTTGGAAAACACCGAGAGAGTGTTTAAGTGACTTGAATGTAATCTCCTTATATCCTTGATTTATAGTGAAATTCGTCTCTACTTTTCCCATAGACGTAAGTCTTTACAACCGAATCACATAAATCCGATGTTTGATTTATTTTTTCTTTTGTCTATAATATTGTTTGATCGCTCGTTTTTCGCAACAGGTACAATGGACACTAGGGAATGGCATAAACACGGCAACTGTTTAGACTTGCCAATTGAGGCTGCCAGCTCCGGACGGTCAGAGAGCTCCAGGAATATTATCAAGACAGATTGCTGCAAAATGGGCATGAAGAGGGTACTCGTGACAGTAAATGCAGACCAAAGCCAAGAATTATGTCCTTCCCACCTAAGCTTCGCTTGACACCTTGTCCTTTATGTTACTCTCTAGCTTCTGTGCTCATAAATAACCCCGACCTACTCAATTCGGATATTGATGCTCCTCATTTTATAAGAAGGAATATGGAGGTGCAGTAAAAACCAAGTGTACATATTCACTCAATTTATTAGCCGACGTAGCTGGTCGCAGCAATCGCACAGCTTAAAGGGAAGTTACGCAATGGGACCAAGAAGCAATATCTCGAGTCTCAAACATGGGGGGACAGTATAGTTAACGTAACATTGAATGGATGCACCAAATCAGAACAGAAGACGACATCCTCTATTAATCCACCGCTGAAACTCCAGCCAACTCTCTCTGTTAACATCAACTATAAAAGGAGCCATCCTCTTCCAACATTCCTCATCAACCAAAGCCTTTTTGCCAATTGTGCTTAACCTCGAAATCGATCGAAGAGTTCTCTTCCTAGTCCTTATGGCTTCCGTAGCTTGTCATTCTCTCCTCACTTGGGTTCTGGTTGTAAGCATCCTAATCACAGTCCTATCAGGACATGCAGTCGTAGGACGTGAAGTCCCAAAAGGCTCCAAGGATGTCGATATGAAAAAGCCCGACTGTAACCTTGGCCCAGATGGAAGCGTCACGATTCCAGGCATCGGCCGAGTGATGGTACCACCGCCATATGAAGACGCCTCTATTGGGAGAGCCGGTGGGACACCACGTCGTTACATTCCTGGCAATGACGACACGCTCATCCCCAATCCGGGTTATGAAGTGCCGATTGGTGGTGGAAATTTCGCAGATCCTTGAGTTTGTTTAAATGTCGAAGCTCAAGTTTACTAGCTCCATAAAGTAACTTGAGGTAAATTAAGGCATCTTTTTATGCAACCGTTGAATAAAATCAAAGCAAGACCAGCTACTTTGCGGTCACCTAATATGTTCATGTAATGGAGTGTGGTCATGGTTAGTGGAGAAGGTCTTCCTAGTGCTTGGTCATTGCTTGATATTGATTTCGGAAGGACAAAAAGAACAAGAAAAATATAAGTAGCGGGTGTACCTATGCCCTGTCGCCACAAGAAATAAATTGCCTTCCATTGTCTCATCGATGGACCTCCCTATCTTTGTCTCATCCCGACAGCTTATTCAAATTTTTAAGCACAATCAAGACATCCAGTTGACAAATACCTCTCAGACGTTTGCAAAAGAGGCAAGTCCACTTCATATATCACTCGGTAACTTACAGTACGACATACATGAGAAAACTATTATGAGCAACTTTGACAAGACTTTCCAATCATAAGAGGAAGCAAAGAATTTGGAAAATAGAGTATACGAACAAACAGCCTCTGTTTATATCATCAGAACTCCACATATACAGCAATATGATGCAGAGGTCAATCAACTCTTCATCAGATTTCAGGACACAAAACATTCTAGAACCATGTTTCACCGAGAATAAACCTCAGCAGCTGAACTTAATCAATGCAATGAATGCTGCATATTATACATGACAGAACCACCACCAATGAACTCACATAAAAGATACAAAAGCCAAAAGTGCAAGAATTGGTTATTCCTGGAATCACATAATTACAGGCTGCTCTGTTGCGTTTTCAATAGATTTTTGCACCTAGCCGACAAGGTGAAAACTCCCTATGCCTTTAGTGCGCACGTGCAGATTCCATTGACACCTTGAAGCACATATACACATGGTGTAGTTGATGTACTTTGCTTACGAAGTATGCAGGTGAGCAAGATACAATACCCACAGCCCGTAAGCTGAAGCTCTTGGATTCAACTTCATCCTCGACTCATAAGAATGTTCAAATGTGTTGTGAGGTTCTTGAGTTTCTTCGGTCTACTTCCAATTTATTCCTGAGAAAGGTCACCCAAGTACCAATGCAGTTTGGCAAAGACATTGCTCTTTAGACCATTAGATGAATAACATGGTGAATACTTCAACAAGTCATCGGATGGCTCAGGTTAATTAAGCTCTCCCACTATCTAATTCTACAGAAGTCAAAATTCTCTTTGGGAAAATACACCATGTTTCACAGGAATCAAGTTTCTTATGAGACTATGGAGTAACAAAGCTGTGTTTCGCACCTTAGATTAACTGCTTCATGGAGAACCAGAATTTGACTCTGACGTCTCAGATATTCTTGCTTCTGATTTCCCATTTGAGTAACTACATAAAAGAGAGAATTATTAGAGCAGGCAATAGAGAAAATCCAAAAATGATTTCCTACAATAGAGAGAAAAATACTCATCAACATCAATAAGACATTGAGTTAATGCTCCCTGGTATAAATCAGAGACTCAAATTGGGCGCACAAGCTTCCAAACCAAGCCTATCCATGGTAAGATGGTCCTTTCAACCACAGAAAATGTGCAAAAGCCTCTCTCCTTTTGATTTAAAAATCTATTAAAGAGAACAAATACAGAACTTCAAATCCTTCAAACAAATTTCTCCACTTATTAAGATTGCTACATCGAGAAGATACTGTTTTAAAGCCTCAAAGGAACACGACATCAAGATCCTTGCTTGCAGTCAGAAAGGTTCTTTTAGATGAATTCTAAGGAGTACTAAACCCGTCTTTTTCCAACCAGAATTAAGAGAAGGAAAATTAAGGAAGAAAAGCCTATCTTCAATGCTTACTTGGAGAGAATGGTGACCCAAATAAGCTCTACACAATCCACCCAGAGAAGTCTTTGTTCAATGGGGATCACACCATACGTAACTAAGTGAGCAAATGGCCAGAGCTTCCATCCCGCCTGTTAATCAAACTAAAAGAATAAAGAGAGCACACACACATTCATGTAGAGATTACTGTGAAAGACAAATTTAGAATACCATGTCCCTCCCTGCCTCCCTCCCTCTCTCAAGCAAATGATGAAAACCATCGCGTAAAGTTGCATCAGTAAAGCACTCTATTATATCTTCTCTGTTAATATAATAACCAAGTCCACCTTCCCCAATAACCTGACACTAACTTATGAGAATATTTTCTTACCGTTAGCATTGGCCAAAATGTTGCCTTCAGCTCATTGAGAATATTAGCAGGGGATTCCAGTCGCAGAAGCCCCAACATCACATAATAGATGCTATTCCAAACTGCTGCCCAGACTGTTTGATCAAACACAACTTTTGCAGGGACCACCCACCAATCTTCAAAAGGAAAAAGAGCCTGAAGGCCATGCATGCTTTCAGCCATTGGCATAAATAAAGATACAATCAATGAAAAGGAAAAGAAGAAAGAAACAAGGAGCAAGGCCGAAAATAGACTGTGGATGAGCCAAAACTATCACCTCGCAGAACTGGTAATAATAATGAGAAAGTGAACCGTGGAGAGTGAATCCAACAAGACCTGATCTGAACATTCGCAATGGGTCGAACTCGAAAAGAGGCTTTCCTTCACAGCACTACAAAGCAATCGATGGTGAGAGGTGGCATAAAAGAACTCACAACCAAGAAAATTCGGTAGTGCAGCCAGTCAAAGCATGCATTTACCTGGGCAATCCAATCTCCTAGATAGTACACCACTCCACTTATCGCCATTTTCGCTAAGACCGGATTCGTTTTGAGAGCTTGCTCATAAGCAATCCAATTGTGTTCCGGTGCATATCTCAGAACTTCATAAAGGGTCCATCCCTGCGATACATACAAACTTCAGAATATCCCCGTCTACCGCCACTCCATAGCTCCTAATAAAATTAACTCGAAACGCATTGCATGAACCCTTCGCTTCACACAACACAATCCGAAATCATTAAAACAGATAACGTGCAAGCCAGGCTTCTACGTGAGCCTGCATAATGAGATTCAGAATTCAAGGACCGTGTCGCCCCCATCGTCTAAAGTAATATTGAGCAATTAGCATCAGAACAATCAGCTCAATCACGAGATACCCTTTTCGCAGGGCAAAGACAAAGATCAGCCATGATGCTCCTCGCTTTAAATGGACAAAAGAGCACAAACATAAGCGAAAAAGCAACGCGATTTCGCCACTCACGTGCCAGTAATCGTGATCCACGGTAAGAAGCTTGGTGACGGCAAGGGTCCCGAATCCCAGGACGAGGGTAGCGTTGATTCCTCTCCCGACCAACCTCTCAAGATCGCCGCTTTCGCCCTTCGCCTCGATACCGACCGCCCCCGGCTCCGCGGGTCCCGGGGAATCGGCCTCCGCCGTCGCGCCGTCCTCCCTCGCCGCGGGGACATCGGCCGCTTTCCGGTCTTTGGCGACCGACCCCACGGCCCAGTTCCGCGTCGGCCCGGCGGAGAAGAAGGACGAACGCGTCGAGGGCGGCCGGGGTTTCGCGGCGGCGGCGGAGGCGGGGACGGGATGGGGAAGGGAAGGCCGGGGAAGGCGACGGCGACGGCGACGGTCACGGTCGGGTTTAGGGAGGAGGGAGAGGTTGCGAGGAGCGAAGCCGCCGAGCGTCGCCATTGGAAGCTGAGGTTTGAAGAGGGATGGAAGCTCTGCAACTCTTCTTCTTCTTCTTCTTCTTCTTCTTCGCGCTTCGTCGCGCACGATCGTCCACGGAGGTGCCGTCACGCCTCCATTTTGCGAGTTAGCCACAAGCTCCTTTTTCTGACTTTTTCCCACCGTACGGAAACCGACGTCTATCTTTACCATTTTTATAAAATTGGGAAGACAGGGGATGGTTCATTGTGATGCTCCTTCCCTTTGTATTAATTGCAATAAAGTGTGGTCGAATCGAGACGATGGGATGGACCAAAAGTAGGATGGCGTTTGCTTTGATGAACAATTCAGGGAAATAGAAAGAGGTAAGTACGCTGAGAAGGCATGAATTATCACTTTGTTTTGAGTGATGAGATGACAATTAATTTGACCGGCTTGATAATCATTTGGCGACCATTAAATGCGCCCCATTTTAGCGAGAACAAAAAGTGGGTAAGTGTCACCTGGATAAGACTCTACTGATTCTCAACGAAGAGGTGAAGGATTCAAAATCCAGAGGAGGCGCTAGGTGTATTAAGTGTGACTCAGGGGTAGTGGGTCCCCCGCTTAAGTGTCGCACAGGGGTTTACGGCGCATTGTCGGTTCATTGGCAGGTTCTGCTCCTCCAATAAAAAAAAAAAAAAAAAAAAAGTGGGTAAGTGTCATTTGCTACTTAGATGGACAAAATATAAGTGACATAAATGTTTTCCTTGTTAGCTTTGCCTATTTATAAAACTATCAGGTGAATTAATATTCAAATTTGAAATAAAATTCTATTTAGATAAGAAGATTCTGAAGCGTTGTCTTGTTTTTTTGAATGACCTTCTTTTTAATAACTTTACTTGTGTTTATTTCATTGGTGTTTGGGCGCGCGCTACGCTCTCATGCATAAAAAGCTCGATAATTGTGATTAGTAGTTATGATATTACCACGATCATTAGGTTACTATTATAAAAGAAAAAGGGCCTTGTGGTCATATGCTTTTTAATATATTACATATTTAAAATGATTTGAAGAAAGAAAAACCTCGTAAATTGATTTTATAGGGTGAAATGAGCATTGACATTTACACAATCCCGATACAAGGCAATCAGGAGGGTGGAAGTATAGAAAACCTTTATGCCACATCATTTATCCACATAGCTTTCTAAACTTGCATCTATAGTATATAAAAAAGTTCTCAACTCCCTGCCGAACTTTTTGGTTTTTTTTTTTGGGATCGGAACCCCTCTTGTACTTCATTTCATATTATCCATCAAATCCATCAAATATTCAATTTGAAGGATCAATTAAAGAGTTGCCAAAATTTTCGACAAACTTACATTTCTTAATTTTCACTTTCGAAATTTGAAGGGGATGCAAGGAGGAACAAAAAAAGAACAAGAAAAAGGTCCCACCGAGATTTGAACTCGGGTTACTGGATTCAGAGTCCAATGTCCTGACCACTAGACCATGGGACCTCCTTGCTAAACCACTGCCACGAATTACATTATATTCTGAAGCCACGTAACGGAAACTCTCCCTCCGTCGCCATCTCCAGAGAACGAGGCCACGAGAACCACCGGCCCTCCCATGCGCGGCCGCGAGAAGCCTCCTCGGACCCTTCAGCCTCTCTCGCCGCCAGGCTCCTCCCCGTCGGCAGACCCAGTTCGGGGAACGGCGGCGCGTCACGGGCGATGGAACCGGCAAAGGGTCGCCTCCGTCCCGACTCTCTCGCGGTCCGAACGTCAGGTGGGTCTTCGCCAAATGTCCTCCCGAGCGGAACGACCCCTTCTCCGTGGGATTAAAGTTGTGTTGCTTTTTGTCGTGAGTTCTTGATCGAGTTGTCCCCGAAATTTCGTGTGTTTTTGTGTTGCGGTCTGGCTAGGCTGAGGAAAGGCCGGACGTGGCCGTTAGGTTCCTCAGGTGGGCTGCTCGGGAGGGGGAGCTACCCGCGTAGGATCGAGTGTTACGGGGGCGTCTCTTGTTATCTGGGGATTTGGATGGAGTGACGAGTGTCCTTGCGGAGTTGAGGCGCTCGGGGTTCTTGATGACGGTGTCGGCAGCGAATTCATCGATCGAGAGCTTCGGCATTGTCGGGATGGTAGAGCAGTTGTTGTGGGTTTGGAGGAAGATGAAGGAGAATGGTATCGAGTTGAGTTTGTATGCCTACAGCTTTTTTGTTGAATGGTTTGGTGGATTCGATGTTTATGGAGTCGGTAGAGCGGATGTTTGAGGTGATGGAGAATGGGAGGATTCGACCTGATTCCGTGAGCTATGATATAATGGTGAAAGGATTTTGCAAGGTGGTTGAATCCCAGAAAGTGATGGAGAAACTAAGGGATACGGAGATGAGGAGCGTGGAGCCGGATAAGATTTGATTCGGGCATGTTATGGTGAAGGGGATTTCTATTTGTTTGGGACTTTACCGTGAGATGGAAGAGAAAGGTTTAGAAATCCCACCTCATGCTTAAAGTTTAGTCATGAGGGGGCTTTGCAAGGAGGAGGAATGTATGGAAGCATATGCAGTTTATCTGAGCATGAATAGAAATGGCTATAAAGCCAATGTGGCAATCTACACAACTTTAATTGATTCATATGCAAAATGCGGGAGCATAGAAGAGGCAATGAAGCTCTTTGACAGAATGAAGATTGAAGGGTATCACCCGGATGAGGTGACGTTTGGGGCTATCGTTAATGGGCTGTGCAAAAATGGGAGGCTGTAAGAGGCACTAGCATATTTTGAGCATTGTCAGAATAGTGGGGCAACAGTTAATGCTATAATATATTCTAGTATTATTGATGGTCACAGGATTCTTATTGCTATAATGCCCTGATGGCATTTACGAAGTGTGGTAAAATGAATGAAGCGTTGGCTCTCTCCAGGAAAATGGAAGCCGAAGACTCTGATCAAACAGTTTACACATTCACAATACTCATTGCTCGCCTTTTTACAGAGCACCGAGATGAGGAGGCTTTGAGATTGTGGGATGTGATGATTGACGAAGGTATCAGTCCAAATGCAGCATCTACCAGGTTCTTTGTGCTGGACTTTGTCTCTCGGACAAAGTGGCTAGAGATTGTAAAATGTCGGATGAGTCAGCACCCATGGGTACCATTCCCAATTCAGCTGTTGAAGATATGATCAATGTATTGCGCAATCTTGGATGAGTTAGCACCAACAAATACCATTCCCGATTCAGATGTTGAAGATATGATCAATGTACCAAGCAAAGCACTGGTATTAAGGAAGCTTGCAAATTGGTGGATGGAATTGTCGATAGGGGTCGTGAAATACCAGGAAAAGTACGGACTGTTGTTATTAATGCCTCGAGAAGGGCAGGGAATGCAGATTTGGCCTTGAAGTTGACAGTAAGATCACTGTTGGCTATGACCGAGTTGGCAGCATCAGGAAAAGAGTGAAATTCCAGTCTCTTGTTGATAGTTGAGTCTTAGGAAAATCTCTTGTTGCAGTGTAATTTGTTGTCGATTCTGCTGTTTGTAGATGCAATAGACTGGGTAAGATTGCAGAAGAGCTGGAAAATCCTGTCTTCGCTCTTACATTCTACCTGTGCCTACTTGATGAAGCTGTGAAATCAGAGTCTGTCAGAAGACTGGTTCTGCTGATTCTGTACTGGCACTAGGAGTAGAGGAACTTGATTGACTACCTTAAGCTCCTTGGTGCCCATGATTCTGCAAAGATGTTTTGAGCGCATCGAAAGCTCCAATCCCAGGTCTCTGCTCTGCTTTATGTTATATCCATTCATCTCTTAATTATGATTACTATTGGACTTATTGCATCTATGGATGGAAGCAGATGAGTTTGAAGGCATTTGTCACTTGACATTTAAGGTGGCAGATGAGTTGTTGTAAGTCTGTAACAGATACACAACACTAAGGTCGTCTGCATCTGATCAGAATCTTTCTGTTTTATATGTGTTATGGCTGTCTACTGTAGACAAAAGCAACTCTAAAAAGAGCTTCTGCATTGCCATAACATAGATTAGAAATGTTGCTATTAGTATTGCTTGAATCCTTCCATCAGATTGGTCCAATCTTGCTTTGGATTTTGGCATTTCTTCATTATAGATTAAGATCTTCTTCAGAGCAAAAGATTGAACTGCTATTCTGTCATATTGCATGGGGCATTATTCTGATAGAGCTTAATATTTAAAGTTATACTAGTCCACTTTTGGTCAGAGTTTTAGCTGCTACCTGTGCCATTTATGGTATGGAGAAATTGGTGTCTAGTCAAGTAACTGCACTGGTTTCAAAATATGTTTTTTGAGCTATTAGGACATGACAAACACGCAATCATTTTTATTTTTTGTTTCTATTCCTTTGGCTACTTCAAGTTCCAGCTGTTGCTTGAGATAGGTCTTTATATTTCCATTACAGTTGGAGAGCTCTAGTAGAAGGAAATACGAAAATAGGCATGTTTAATATGAGACAAAAATTTCTCCATCTGTTATATGAGGCTAATGCAGTTGTGTTGAAAGACAAAAACTAAACTGAATACTTGGTTAGGTCAATATGACTCCAAGCTATCTATTTATAATAAAGTCAAAAGGCCAAAATTATAATATCGCCCTTATTGCAGCTAAGGATAGACAAATGTATCTCTATTGGTCAATACTTTCAACACTCCCCCTCACATTGGATAGCAGATATCACACCTGCCCAACTTGACTAAAACAGAATGAAATGATTTACCCCCTAATAACAACCTTATTATCACAATATAGCATTATAGGAACATGAATAGATACACCAAGATCTTCAGGTTATCCTTTAAGCCATAACAGCTCACACCTTTGTGCTATTGCATGAAACTCTGCTTTAGCACTAAATTGAGCAATCACATTCTAGTTTTTGCCGTGTCAAGTCACAAGATTCTATCCTTAGAAAGCACAATACCCATATATAGACTTTTGGTCAAGGGATCCAACCAAATCAGTATTTGTATGGGCTTCAACTTTCAAGCCATCATGAGTAGACAAAAGAATCCCTTTCCAAAGAGCAAACGTCAAATATCAAAGAATTCGAAGAACAGCATCCATATGAATAGAGTATGGGTCATGCATAAACTGACTAACAAGCTCACGACAAAAGCAATATCAAGTCGGGTGTGAGATAAATAAATCAACTTGCTCACTAACCGTTGATAACGATCCTTGTCCACTAGACTAGACACCATCCTTTTATCAAAGACGAGGATTGGTCTTAATAGGTGCGTTAGAGGGATGACATCCCATAATCCAACTTTTGTCAAAAGATCAAGGACATACTTCTTTTGCGATAGAAAGATACCTTTTGAAGATTTGGCATCTTCAACCCCAAGAAAGTACTGGAGATTTCCAAGATCCTTTATATCAAACTCTTGTCCAAGGAACATTTTCAACTAGTTGATCTGATCATTATCATTCCTCGTGATAACAATATCATCTATATAGACAATGAGAACAGTGATTTTAGCACCTGATAACTTCACAAAGTATGATCAACATTACTCTTTTTCTGATAACTTCACAAAGTATGATCAACATTACTCTTTTTATACCTACGGAGACCATTGATTTATGAAACCTACCAAATCAAGCTTGAGGTGATTGCTCTAAACTATAAAGTGCACATTTCAACTTACATATTTTACCTTGAGTTTTATCAAAAGAAAAACCTAGAGAAATCTTCATAGACACCTTTTCTTCTAGCTCTCCATGAAGAAAAGCATTCTTCATGTCCAACTACTTAAAATCCCATTCCTGGTTAACGGCACACAAGAGTAGCACTCGAACAATATTCAGCTTGGTAACGGGAGCAGAGGTTTCTTGATAGTCAATCCCATAAATCTGAGTAAATCCCTTTGTCACCAACCATGCTTTATATTTGTCCACAATACCATCCATCTTCTGTTTGACTACAATACCCACTTACTTCCAACTAGTTGTTTCCCAAGAGGAAGACAAATAAGATCTCACATGTCATTTTTCTTCAAAGCATGCTTCTACTCCACTATTGTTGCCTTCCACTTCTCATCTACAAAAGCTTCTTGCCAATTCTGTGGAATAGAGACAAACGATGGGGAAAACACAAAATTACTATAAGAGCTAGACAAATAGTCATATAAACCAACATAGGATATAAGGTGTTGAGTACAAATTCTAATACCATTTCAAAGTGCAATAGGAAAGTTAGAAGGAGAAACCTCGCTAGAAGGATCTGTAGAATCTAGTTCGGTTTTGGACATAATGATCAAACAAGAAATGTATCGATGGTCTTACTTGAGTGTTAATAGTGGGATCCTTACAATGATATGTCTACAACCTCTCCCCCTAAAGTGGTTGTTCTGTTATCTTCCCTTGAGGTACTATACCATCCTCTTCTTATGTTACATTGTTCTTCTCTTGAGAAGGAGAACTATAAAAAAACTATTGGAGGAGGAGGGTAAGTAGTATCCTTAGGAACATTAAAAATGGGCAACACCTCTACACTACAACTCTCCTCTTGAAGAGGTAGAATAGAATGATAGGAATAATACTTATGAAAAATCACATCCATAGATAGAATGGTGTGCCTAGAAAGAAGAAGATAACACTTATAATCTTTTTTAGTAGTATTCTTAGGAACATTAAAAATGGGCAACACCTCTACACTAGGACTCTTCTCCTGAAGAGGTAGAATAGAATAATAGGAATAAGACTTATGAAAAATCACATCCATAGATAGAATGGTGTGCCTAGAAAGGAGAAGATAACACTTATAATCTTTTTTAGTAGTTGAATACCCATGAAAAATGTGGCGGAGACATAGGTTTCAACTTACTATTGGAGGTGATATTACGAGCATAACAAACACGACCAAAAATTTTGGGAGGAAGACTTAAAGTCAATGATCCTTGCAAAACATCAATAGGTGTACGGAAATCAAGAATTCTAGTTGATTCAATTTATTATATATGCTACGGTTAATATAGCAGCATCACTCTAGTACTGAACTAGGACATGAAAGGTAAATATAAGAGACCGAGCCACCTCTAACAAAAGTTGGTTCAAACAACTAGTATGATAAATAATGTCATGATCAAAGATATATCACTGAAACTAACCCTCATTGTACCTAGTGCCGTTGTCATTGTGAAGAATTTCCACAATAGCATTGAAATAAGTTTGAACCATTCTGTGAAAGATTTGGAAATAACGAAAAACATCACTCTTATGTTTGAACAAATAAACCCAAGTTAGACGAAAATGACAATCGATTAAAGTAATAAATCATCTATGACTGAAAATAGAAGCATGCCAAGAATAACCCTTTTACATCAGTTCCATCTATGATTGAAAATAGAAATATGCCGAGAATAACCCACACATCAGTATGAATCACATGAAAAGGGAAGTGATTTTTATTATTTGAAGATGGATATGTTGAACGAGTTTGTTTAGCCAAAATAGAGACTTCTCAATAAACAAATTATCTTTACTATGAGCTGAAACGAGACTAGGAAAAACTTTTTCTAAATTGCTTATATTGGGAATAACGGATCCCCGAAAACCGGATTCGACACTAAATCGAACCCCTAAAACGAATGCGGAAGTCTAGCCCGGGAAAATCACATATCACCGATCCTAAAGCATACCACGGATTCGAGCGTACCTTGTTAGCCACAGATTAAACACCAATGTTGAAGATCGAGGAAGAAATTCTGATCCGATGATGTCAATTTGCCTTGAAAGGGAAGACGGCTCGCCTTAAGCGTTTTTGTCTTTCTTTTGGAGGGAGAGAGGGAGAGAAAACGTACGTGCCTTAATGCCAAAAGGTATGTCCTCCCTCTCTCTCCTCCCTTTATATACGTGTCTCCAAAAATGGCAATGTACCCCTTCATCCATGGGCCCTAATCTCGTGGGCCAGGCTTTTAGGCCCAACATAGGCGGACGGGCCTTAAACCCATCTCATATAAAACCATCATCTCCCACTCGCACATGGTGGGCCGAATATGATTCTCTTTACCTCTCTTCAACATTCATACTGGTGAATAATCCGTGCGACCAAAGATACTTTGAGAGCTCGTTGCCATACATCCGTTAGGAATATATAGCGACTCATAATGGGCATCGCATCCCGAGTAGATTTAGTATGCAAAGACACTAGATCGATCGATCACATTTATATCTCTCTTGATCTCTTTTAAACAATGATATATATATATATATATATATATATATATATATATATATATATATATATATTGTATTCACAATTATGATTATCCCAAAGACAATCATAATTGATTAACCGGTGAATACAAAACTACAATGTGATTCTTCAAAATCGATCTTCCTCTTTCCTTCAAACTCTCAATTTCAGTTCAGCTTGCTTTTCTAGAAATGCCCCATTAGATCGAATCAAACTCATGACCATTGGCAACATCCTAAGATAGCAAACACTAAATAGAAATTTTGAGAATAAGTAAGAGTCATGAGGGGACTAAAATTGAGGAACTCTTTTCCTCAAGAGTCTCACACGGTATAAAAGTTGAGATCAAACTTTTGCCACTCTTATTGGTCGTCTCATGCATACGTAGTATGAAATACGTATTACGGTATTAACTCATTTCCCATGGAACGTATGTCTACACTTTCAATACCGTACAGATGACAGTTCAGACATACCCAATGTCTAACTTGAGTTCACGTATCTACTCATTCACAAAATTCATCAGAACTCATATCTGGCATCATAGATAGATAAAGTAAAATATGTGGGGTATTTTACTTTCGGACATAGTAAGTATTATGTCCTCATCTTAACACCTGGTTAAGGCGACATACGTGTTTTAAGCTTGAGCTCTCGATTATCACCTAGATAATAAGCTTAAAAACAGTCTCATCTCTATTTATCACACAGTAAATAGAGGCGATTATCCGTGTGAGTGGGCTAATCTTATATCTGTCCGACATACTTTCTCAACTTAAAGTAATGCACTGAGCATTAAGATGCATAAAGATCAAACAAAGATTCATAAGCATTAATGATGAAAACATAAATTCATCAAATTGTGAACACTTAGGGAAATTACAATATTCAGTACATCAGCCTCTACGCAATCCTAGAGATTTTATATAGCCACAAAGCACATATCTGTCGCGACCCGATCTCGCCGCCCCTCGAAATGTATCCAAGGAGGGAAAGGTCGGGTTTAGGGATACTTGATCACGAGAGTTCCCTCACGAGATCGCGAGCTCTCCCAAGCTCGTACCCCGCGTGACAGCGGATTTATTTATATTATCTAGGTATTTAACAACCTAAAAATATACGGAGTCGCCACTAGCCTCATTTTTGGGGGTCGGCTAGAAACCCAATCGAGGGTCGAGAGTGTTCCCTCGATTCCTACGCAACCGAGATATCTAGGTTCGGGGACTTGGGTTACGCTAATATTGCTATTAGCGCCCTTTCGGTACCTAAACAGTATGTTGTGTTTTTCCTAACATGTTAATGCATTTCTTTTTACATTTTCAGGATCGTCAATTCCTAGGCTAAGTGATCATGCGTGGTTGATCATTTTCATGCTATTCTATTTCTAAAAAAAATGAAAAGAAAGCAATCAATGAAATTGAAAGTGCAAGACATGAAGTAAACAATCAAGAGAAAGCAATAAACCTAATCATGCAATTCTAAAAATATAAAAGAGAAAACACAATTAAGAAAAAGAGGGAAAAAGGGAAAACCCGCAACTCGTCGGGTTTTATACAACACAAGGAACCCGAGACATATGTCGGGAGAAAACGAATATTACGGAATAACGGTCGGAGTGGACATCGACCTCCACCATCTTCATTTCTTCTCCACTTTTTGGATCCTATTCTAAACCTAGTCTAAGAAGTCTATAGCTAGGTATATGCAGTGGAAGGAAATAAACAAACATATCAAAACATCAAAGAACAGGACATTATTAGTATTAAAAAATGGTGACTAAAGTCATAAAGTCCTTACAGCAAATTCTAAGTGAAATCTCAAGATTTAGCATCATTATGTATTACACCTAAATCATCTATCTAACGATCACACACAAAGCATATAACATGACAAACATTCAAGCCATATGACCTTCAATCAACCCAAAACAAATGAATGAACCAACTAAAGATCACTTATTCTAAAACATGCACCATTGAATTCACTTAACATATGTGTTTAAGGCAAACGGAGCAATCAATGTATAACCCACATGATACCTAAAACCGTTTTGCGAGACAAGCGATAAAGGATGTCATTCCATGAAGGAAGCACCTCAAGATTCCTAGCGCATGAATTTCTAAAAATATTAAGAACATGAACAAGTCAATCAAGAATAGATCATAGTAGCATGTCACAACGCCATTCTACAACATATTGAAGGCAATTTGGACAAATCTACTATCTCATCTTAAGATTAACAACAATTAGCCACAAAAAAGACAGCATTGCAGTTCAAGACAAATTCCAGATTTCAAAGCTTGATTTGAGAAAAAGGAAAGGCAGGGCAAATGATGGTCAAATCGCACATATAATATGTCATTAGAAAGCTTGAGAAGTCTATTACAAATCTCTAGAAGATATTAAACCCTAATAACATCATCTACCAGTTCATATCAAGCGATTTATACAGAAGGTCATCTGAAACAGAGAAACAAATATTTGGCAGATTCCAGACCTAACTTTGGATAGGCAAAAACCATATTAAATGAAATCCGATTAGGGCATTCTATAGCTCATTGGAAAGATAATCGAACCATCTTCAACCTATATGAAGACTTCGAACACAGACAACCACAGCAACCCGCTCATTTCACGTCATTTGCACAGAAGGCCAGATCAGCGAAAGAAACAGAATAACAGAGCAGAACAGCAAATCAACCTAAAAAAACTACTGCAGTATTAACAGATTTTGCAAGTGTTTTTCAGTGACCAGATGACGTTCGTTTAGGGCGTGCTACATATCAAATCGAAGCTTGAGAAGTCTATTTGCTATGTCTAAAAGGGCTCAAGACCAGAAAACCTCATCTATTACTTCATTTAAGCCAAAACAGAAAGTCTATCAGGCATACGAAATCGCGACACATCGAATATTCCATTTCAATACTAACAGCAACTAGCCACAGAAGAAAGAAGAAGCAAAGCAGCATATTACAAGCAGCAGTATCTCAAATCAAGAAATCAATATAACATTTGGACCAAAAGCAAGGAGAAAGACAACTTAAATTGGAGCTGTCCCGCTCAGCAATTCAAAAGATCCAATCGAATATTTCTTTTTGCAAAGAGCATATTGAAAGTTGCTGCAACAATGTGGAGAAGACAACCACACAAGCACATATAAAACTTCTGGCATTGACTTTAACGTCCATAATAGTGCAAACAACCACTCCTATTACCACAACCTGAACAGCCATTTCTACTTCCCTCGAGTAATACTTACTTTGTAGGATCCACTTCATCACGCAAACAATACGAATCATGTTCAGTTTCAAAATTTGGTAAAATCCGACAGAGTTAAGCATCAAACTTAAGTTCATCCAGAACCATCAACTCTAATAATTTTCTACAGCTCTATGGCAATGAATGCAGAAATTCAGCATCTAGTTTCTTTATCCAGAACCATCAGGTGAATAGTTTTCTACAGCTCTGTAGCAACGAAAACAGAAATTCAGCATCTAGTTTCTTAATGTCCATTCCAACAAGTATTGCATTCCAATCAGTGTGCCCGGGAAATTATCGGCCAGACTAAATCTATGTTTGCAGCATTCAAATCAGGAAATAAGTCAAAAAGCAGCAGAATATTGATGTAGAGGTTCAGTGTCAAGAATCAGTATTGCTATTCCTTCCTAACTAGTAGCATGTTGAGAATGAGAGAAATGAACCGCTCAATAAAATTGTCACGGCCGTCATGTGAACAGAAACTTATCTTCAGCTCAATAAAATTGTGAATAGCGACCCTTTTGGACCAAAAGGAAAAATAACCTGATCTAGAGAGAGAAGCACCGATCGAGCAAGCAAGCGTATGATCTCCGAGACAAAATCGGGTCCTCACGAATTTCAACCGCTTGGCACTTGATCTTCAATCGCTCATCAATAGAGGAAGACCTTTACCTCCGACCGAGCTCGGGAAAGAAAAGCGAAATGAACCGAGGGAGAGAGTTCGGAATCCACAACCCGAACGGATTGAAAGAGAGAACATAAATCGAAACCCTAACAGATCGAGAAGGATAGAAAGAGAGCTCACCGATCGAGCAAGCTCGATCCAAAGAGAAGAAATCGGTCAAACGTTGTTGTCGTCACCACCAGTCCGCTTCGGATCTGAACCAGCGAAGAATCAACTTCTGGATATGTTCACCCTTCAACGACAATGAAGCTGCTCTTCGATCTCGTTTCAGGAATCGTCAAACGAGAAGAATATCAAGTTCGACTATAATACAAGAGCTGTTCAACGCCGATCTTTGATTCGACTTGCTATTTTGAAGAGAAAATCTCGACTGATGATGGAACAACGACTTTCGGTGTTCGCTCGGCTTCCAACCTCGATTACGAACAATTTCCTTTGATCAAATCATGAGGAACCGCTTCTTCGTATCTACTTTCTCATTCAATCGGAGAGAGAATGAGTGGAGTCACTCCACTTCGTCAAAGCTGGCTTCTGCAGACGAAGGATTGCTTCCTTCTCCCCTTTGCTCCACCGAGTGCGGAGAGAAAAATCGGAGAGAGAAAATGTAGAGAGAGTCCGCGATTGAGAGAGAGATCCCTCAAAGAGCACCCGTCAGAGAGAATTTTCGCATCCCCGGAGAGAGAAGTCATTTTTAGAGAGAGAGAGAGTCCGTGTGAGGAGAGAGAGACTCGTGCCTAGTGAGGAGAGCGAGAGCCTCCTTTCACGAGAGAGTCGCGAGAGAGAATTCGCGCGCGAATGATTTTTTTTTTTTTTAGAGAGAGAGACCTCCAAGAGAGAGAAAAAAATCGTCAAATGGCCTCCCAGGAGAGAGAGAACGATCCTTCCTTTTATATTTTTTTATTTTTCTTTTTTTCCTCTCCTTTTTCTTTTTGTTTTCTTTACTTCTTATTTTTTTCTTTCATTTTTTTTCATTTTTTTTCTTTTCTTTTCTTTCTTTCTTTTTTTTCTTCTTCTTTTTTCTTTTTTTCTTTTTTTTTTTTTGATTTCTTTACTTCTTTTTTTCTTTCTCTCTATTTTTTTTCTTTTCATTTTCATTTTTTTTATTTTTTTGGCTCTTTATTTTTTATATTTTTGCAAAATGGATGATTAAAATGTCGACGGAAATTTCGGGTGTCAACTTGTTGCCCCTCTTTGGGTGGGAGTTCGAAGAGGTTCCACTCAAAGACAAAATTGATACCCGAAATTTTTAGTCAACCCGCTTTGAAAAAAGACAACGACAAAAGTAATGACGGTTGGTTAGGGACGTACCTGATACTTACCTTTGCTCATCAGGGTATCTGAACTCTTATTTGGGCTTATTCGCTCTATCTCTGCTTCTCTCTCTCATGCAATGGAATGAAGACAATGAAATCACTAAATGGAAAAGGAATGGTTTAAGGATAACCTAAAACCTAAAACAAGGTTTAAAGATGGACCCACAAACCATATGGTTTAGACTGGGAGAAAGGTCTCACCGTGTAAAAACGGGCTTCGACTGGGTGAAATGTCTCACCGTGTAAAAACGGGTTTCGACTGGGAGAAATGTCTCATCGTGTAAAAACGGGTTTCGACTGGATGTGATAGTCTCATTGTGTGGTTTAAGGATAGACCCATGAGCCTAAAAGAAAAGGTTTAAGGATGATCTGGAATCTAGTGGTTTAAGGATGGACCCACGAACCTAATGTGGTTTAAGGATGGACCCATGAACCTAGTGGTTTAAGGAAAGACCCACGAACCTAAGAGACAAGGTTTAAGGATGACCTGGAACCTAGTGGTTTAAGGATAGACCCACGAACCTAATGTGGTTTAAGGATGGACCCACGAACCTAGTGGTTTAAGGAAAGATCCACGAACCTAAGAGACAAGGTTTAAGGATGACCTGGAACCTAGTGGTTTAAGGATAGACCCACGAACCTAGTGGTTTAAGGATGGACCCACGAACCTAAGAGACAAGGTTTAAGGATGACCTGGAACCTAGTGGTTTAAGGATAGACCCACGAACCTAGTGGTTTAAGGATGAACCCACGAACCTAGTGGTTTAAGGATTGACCCACGAATCTAATGTGGTTTAAGGATGGACCCACGAACCTAGTGACAAGGTTTTAAGTTGACCTAGAACTTGGGGACAAGGTTTTAAGTTGACCTAGAACTTGGGGACAAGGTTTTAAGATGACCTAGAACTTGGGGACAAGGTTTTAAGATGACCTAGAACTTGGAGACAAGGTTTTAAGTTGACCTAGAACTTGGGGACAAGGTTTTAAGATGACCTAGAACTTGGGGACAAGGTTTTAAGATGACCTAGAACTTGGGGACAAGGTTTTAAGTTGACCTAGAACTTGGGACAAGGTTTTAAGATGACCTAGAACTTGGGGACAAAGTTTTAAGATGACCTAGAACTTGGGGATAAGGTTTTAAGATGACCTAGAACTTGGGGACAAGGTTTTAAGATGACCTAGAACTTGGGGACAAGGTTTTAAGTTGACCTAGAACTTGGAGACAAGGTTTTAAGATGACCTAGAACTCAAGAGACAATGATATGGTTTAGGATGACCAAAAACCGGTTCACTAAGGAACAAATATTTTGAAAAAGAGTTTCAAGATTACTTGAGATCCAATCTTGCGAAATAATGCCAATTGTCAAATTCTTTCAGAGAGGATTTTAACAAAATGAGATTTGATTAACCATCTAAGGGTTAAGTCAAATATGCCAAGTGGAAATATCCTAATCAAAAAGGTCTTTCACACTAGCTCTCAAAAGGGCTTTTGTTCCCAACCATTAATATGGGAAAACTGTTTAATCTCATTGGAGAAGTCTCACTCAACCTATGTCTAAGGTTTTGAAACGTTCACAGTGAATACAATCCATTGATCAAAAGGTCTTTTAAATGGACCGTAATGATGGTTTGGTCATGGGCTTACACAAAGGGTATGCATTTTGAGGCCAAGAAATGAATATTCAATCAATATCTTCATCGGGTTTACAAGTCAAGAACCTTGAAGATAAGATAAGACAGATTGCTTCCACTCCTTCTAGCGGTAGCTCCTATGTGATATTCTCATTTCAACTCGAACCATCCCAATTAGAAGAGACTTCGGATAAGGGTTGTAGTGTTGGTTCGGGTGAGGCTTAGAAAGGCTTAAAAACTTTCGAGATATCAAAGGGTTAAAAAGTGAGTGATTATCTTGGCATCATTACCATCACACGACTTCTTAAAAATTCAACTCTTGAAATTTAACCTATCTCGAGAGTCCTTTAGGTAATTTGTCTTGAGACATGAGAGCTTCGCTCTTTGTTCTAATGATATTGCTTGCAATACATGTTTTCTCTTGCAAGATATTTCTTTTGTTTTTCAACAAATGATCTTTTGCATGATCATGGATTTCGCTTCTTTCTTTTTTTTTTTTTTTTTTTTTTGCATTCTTGCTTTTCTTTGCATTTTTTCATGGGCATTGGCCTTGCTTTTACCGCACACTTTGCTTTTTCATGCCCCCTAGTTTTATTCTCTTTTGAGTATCTAGGACTCTCGAGTGGCATTTACCAATTTTCTCAATTTTGTTGGTAAATCATGTGCCTTGCCCCAAAGTGTGGGGAGATAATCATCACCTGGGATTATGAAAGAATTGCATAAGGCTCAAATTGGCTAAGCAATGGATAATTGTGTTTGTGGTAGTGAACGGAATGCTCTTCGTCACTTTGGGATGCTTCGAGTTTCGATAAGAAATCACCTGAAGCCAGCACAAGAAGATTAATGCAAGTGAAAGCAATAAAATCTTTCTTAATCTTTTGCTCCGTAATTTTCAACCAAGACCTCCTATTTTGCCCCAATGTGGGGTTGTTCTTGACAGGGGTTATTTTGAAATGCTCCCTATTTGGCTCAAAGTGGCTTGCAAGGGATATCAATAGCGTTTGGGATTAAGAAATGAAGTGCCTTTATCATTTCAAATCATGTATTCACCGTGAATGAATCCTATGCCCTAAGACATGGTTCTTTCCACTCAATTCTCTCAAAAAGTGTATGAGGACATGTTTGGTAAAGGGGTTGCCTCTCATCATTTTAGGCACTACCACCTGGCATATTTAACAATCATTTTCAGGTTTTCCAAAGCACATTTTGGTTAAATTCAACTCCCTGGGGAAATGAAAATATAATGAAATTTTGTCTGGAAGAAAATGTTTCCTTGACCCTACCGGGGAGATTTTTGGAAGTAAGGTTTGACAAAATTTGTAGATAGAACAGGCTTTGCTTAGCACATGGGTTCATTTCTAGAGTTGTACTTCTAGAGTTCTAGCCGACTCTTTTGGCATTCTAAAGGGTAAGGTCACTTCTAAGTTCTAAAGAAGAATGGACACTTTTGAAAGTTTTGCACTCTTGAGATGAACCTCTTGTGGATAGGTAGAATCTTCATCGAGATCCCCAAAATGAACAAACATGCAGATGCAATGTGTATGCACGAAAATGCATGATGCAAACATCCTAAAATGGCTCGATTCAATCCAAAAATGGCTCAAAGGCCTTTCACTTTATTCATGGATAATACTTCTTGACAAAGCATCGGCATTTACAGTCGTGGCAATTCTTGACCATCCATTTCTACAAGGATTAGTGCCCCGCCAGGTAGCACTTTCTTTACAATATATGGACCTTCATAGTTTGGAGTAAACTTCCCACGAGGATCTGGAATGATAGGTAAAACCTTCCTCAAGACAATATCGTTGATCTCAAAATGTCTTGGTCTAACCTTGCGATTAAATGACCTAGCTACTCTCTTCTGATAGCTTTGTCCATGGCATAAGGCTTTTACCCTCTTTTCATCAATCATATTAAGTTGTTCAAATCTTTGTTGAACCCATTCAGTTTCAGAGAGCTTGATTTGAGAAAGTACCCTCAGTGAAGGAATTTCCACTTCCACGGGTAATACAGCTTCCATCCCATAAACCAATGAGAACGGTGTTGCCCCAGTCGAAGTATGAATTGAAGTTCGATAAGCAAACAAAGCATATGGCAACCAATCATGCCAATCACGATAATTCTCTGCCGTTTTGGCTAAAATCTTCTTGATGTTCTTATTTGCGGCTTCCACGGCTCCATTCATTTGTGGGCGGTAAGGAGAAGAATTCAAATGGCTAATGTGGAATTCTTCAAGTAAATCATCCACCACTTTATTGTTCAAGTTTGATCCATTATACGTGATGATCGCCTCGGGAACTCCATATCGGGCGATGATATCACGACGGATGAATTTTGCCACACTCTTTGCAGTAACATGGGCATAAGAATTGGCTTCAATCCATTTGGTGAAGTAATCAATTGCTACTAAGATAAAACGATGCCCATTCGATGCTTTAGGATTAATCGGTCCGATGATGTCGATGCCCCACATTGAAAAAGGCCAAGATTCGGACATTTGTTGTAACTCATTAGGAGGAGCATTGATCTTGTCCCCATAGACTTGGCATTGATAACAGCACCTCACATGCTGAATACAATCGGCTTCCATGGTCAACCAATAGTAACCGAGCCTCATAATTTTTCTAGCCAAGAGATGACCGTTCATATGTGGACCACACTTTCCTTCATGTATTTCTTTCATTAGGAGTTTAGCTTCTTGTGCGTCCACACATTTCAATAAAATTGAATCAAAAGACCTCTTACAGAGGGCTCCTCCACTGAGGAAGAATTTGGATGCCAACTTCATCAAGTATTTACGATCATTGGTTTGACTACCTTGGGGAAATTTGCCTTCTCGAAGGTAATTCATGATGTCATAATACCAGGGTTGACCATCATGTTCTTCTTCTATCATCAGGCAATAAACAGGCTTTTTCAAAACGTCGATTTGCAAAGGATCAACGCTTAAACCGTCAGTTACTTGCAACATTGAAGATAAAGTTGCCAAGGCATCAGCAAACTGATTTTGTGATCTCGGCAGATAATCAAAAGAGATCTCGTCAAATTCCTTGACCAAGTCTTCGAGATATTCATGGTAAGGGATTAATTTTACATCCCGTGTTTGCCATTCACCTTTCGTTTGGTGGATGATGAGTGCAGAATCACCATAAACTTGAAGCTTTCTGACTTTCATGTCGATGGCTAATTGCAAGCCAATGATGCACGCTTCATATTCAGAAATATTATTGGTACAAGGGAATACCAGCTTTGCGGCTACTGGATAATGTTGACCTTAGGGGATATTAAAACTGCTCCAGTGCCAGAACCAGAAAGGTTAACTGCACCATCAAAGTACATGGTCCACTTATCAGGCGAGACCAAATAAATCCGTTCATCGATTTCATCCCAATCATTAGATTTCCCAAGATTTTCGGCTAACATATCAGCTATAGCTCGCCCTTTGACGGACTTTTGTGCCATGCTTAGAATATCAAACTCAGAGAGTAATATTTGCCATTTAGCAAGCCTTCCAACCAATGCAGGCTTTTCCAAAAGATATTTGATCGGGTCATTCTCAGTCACCAAAAGGATGCGATAATGCAAAGTGTATTGTCTCAGCCGGTGTAAAACCCAAATCAAGGCTACACAAGTCTTTTCCACCTTAAGATATCGAATCTCGGAAGTAGTAAACTTCTTACTGAGGTAATATATGGCACGTTCTATTCCATCCTTTGGTCCTTTTTGTGCTAACATGGCTCCTAAAGACTCCTCATGAATTGTGAGATACAAAATCAGAGGTACGCCTTGGATAGGTGGTACAAGTACGGAGAGGCGTGAAAGATATCGCTTTAGTTCTTCAAATGATTTCTGACATTCTTCATCCCAATTGACCTTAGCGTTCTTCTTCAATAGCTTGAAAAATGGCTTAGCAGTTTCTGACAATTGAGAGATAAATCTTGCAACATAATTCAATCTTCCCAATAAGCTTCGAACTTCTTTAACCGTAGAAGGAGGTTTCAAATCACATATGGCCTTCACCTTAGAAGGATCTATCTCGATACCTTTGTCACTAACCATAAATCCAAGAAGCTTCCAGACTTTGCCCCAAATATGCATTTTGCGGGGTTAAGTCTCGGCTTGAATTTCCTCAAACGGTCAAATAATCTTCTTAAGATTTCAACATGATCTTCACCTTGTCTTGACTTTGCAATCATGTCATCAACATAGACTTCAATCTCCTTATGCATCATGTCATGGAATAGTGTCACCATGGCTCTTTGATATGTTGCCCCGCGTTCTTTAAGCCAAAGGGCATAACTTTGTAGCAAAATGTTCCCCACGGGGTGATGAATGAAGTTTTAGTCTTATCATCCTCTTTCATCCGGATTTGGTTATAACCAGAAAATCCATCCATGAAGGAGAACAATTCAAATCCAGCAGTGCTGTCAACTAAAACATCAATGTGCGGCAGAGGAAAATCATCCTTAGGGCTTGCCTTATTCAGATCACGGTAATCAACACATACTCGGACTCGCCCATCCTTCTTCATAACCAGGACTATATTAGCAATCCAATCTGCATATTGGGTGACTTCAATGAAACCAACATTCAAGAGCTTCATGACTTCTTCTTCAATCTTTTCGACAATTCAGGTTTTGTCCTTCGAGCTTTTGCTTCTTCGGCGAGAATATTAGGATCAAGTGGTAACGCATGTTCCACGATCTCAGAATCTAAACCCGGCATATCAGCATATGACCAAGCAAAAATATCTCGATATTCTTTCAAAAGCCCAATTAGTCTATTGGCATCTACTTGAGAGAGACCTGCCCCAATCTTGGTTTCTTTAGGGTTGTTTGAATCCCCTAAATTTAGAGTGACTGGCTGTTCGGTGGTAGGAGGTTTGGACTCTTCATGTCTGAGTCATTCTTTTTTAATACCTCGAGGATCATCTTCATTCTCTGAGTCAAAATAATCAGGTTTGTCAAAGTCTCTTGAATGCAAATCCGAGCCATGCAAATGACTATCATGATGTGAAATGTCATGCCTGAGATGCAATCGAAAAATGGTTAGTATATATACATATGAATGAATGCAATGTATGTAAATGTCATGAAAAACTTGTTTTCAAATTCAAGTTGTTTTTGAAAAATTTATTGGGAACTAATCCTCATGTCATTGGACGTCTTCGTTCCACTAAAACCTTTTGAAACTATAGATCTTGTGGAGGCTCAGGCCTCAAAGCATCATCATAGGACTGGTTTAGGCCTCACACGTCTATTAACAAAACATGAGTTTTATTAATATTGCGAAAATTGCATTACAACGTATATCATCTTGGATCTAGAAAGTTTATGATCTAGATTATTACAAGCACAAACGAATGAAATGAACGAAATTTCCTCGCAGGGGAGAAATGAATAGAATTCCCTCGTAGGGGAGAATTGAATGGAATACAACTAAAAATTGAATGCAAGAACTGGAAACATCCCTTACACAGTGGGAACTGTGAGTTCTTCATTTCCATCGATAGCGCCAACCATGTTGACATTTTCAGAATGCTTTGGAAGAGGATTTTGTTGGACATTCGGTGCCGAGTCCTTAAAGGTGAGCAACTTTTTATCCAACAAATCCTGGATCTTAGAACGAAGCACCAGACAATTGTCCACATGATGGCCTTTTTCACCCATATGATACTCACATGTCTTATTAAGGTCAAATCCGGCAAACTTTGGTGGATTATCCCTTGGGATCTCTTTTGCCACAAGATGATTTTCGATCAGCATTGGAAGTAGTTGTGACATGGACCTAGGCAATGGAGTAAATTGCCTTTGAGGGGCTTTTCCTTTACGCTCAAAGTTTCTGGAAGATCCCCCTACTTCCATGGCAGGTTTATGAGCTTGAAGGTTGTATGGCTTCTGAGAAGAGGAATTTTGTACATAGGCGATCTCCACAGTCGATTCCTTATCCCTCTTCGGAGTATATCGACGATTTGTGTTCTCGAACAACCTTCCTTCCCGCATGATCCCCTCAATGCGTTCTCCCAACTCTACAAATGTAGCAAAGTTCATACAAGTATCTTTTCGAAAAAATCACGGGGCATAGCTTGAAGCAACAACTTCATGGTCTCTTTCTCAGACAATGGCGGTTTTACTTGAGACGCAGTGACCCTCCATCTTTGAGCGTAGGCCCTAAATGATTCAGTTTTTCTTTTTTCGACCCGAACTAATTCCTCTCGAGTCGGAGCAATTTCAGTATTGAATTTGTATTGCTGAAGGAATTCATCAACGAGATCTTCCCAAGTACGGATTTTCTCCATGTCCAACTCTATGAACCAGGTTAACGCAGGACCAACCAAGCTGTCCTGAAATGAATTGATCAAGAGTGGGGGATTATCTGAATAACGAGCCATCTTGCCCAGGTAGTACTTCAAATGTGTCTTAGGACATCCGATGCCATCGTATTTTCTTGTGAATTCCGGCTCCTTATAGAATTCGGGGACCGTAACTTTGGCAAAGGGTGACGGTTTATCAAGTCCCCGCAACCGGTAGCCTTGCGGCATGCAAAGGCGTTCTTCGATCTTTGCTAGGCGCCTTGAATTCTCCTCATCGAAGTGTGAAGTCGGAACCTCTTTAGATGAAGGCTACGGGACCGATAACTATCGGGATTGCGGTGGGGATCTCTTCCACGAGACCCTTTTGCCATGGGCTCTACTACCGGCACTTCAGGGAGTGCGGTAGGAATATTCATGTTAGAAGAAGCAGATGTCAAGTTTTTGACTTGGCTAGAGAGATCAGCCAATAACGTCACCAGCTGTGCCATTTGATTCTCCATATTAATGACACGAGCTCGGGTATCTTCGTTTTCCATCTTTGTTTGGCGGCGAGTTCGTATAACAAATTTTTCTTCAGCCGTTTTTTTCAAAACCCTGGGAAAGAAAATGACTCGAATTAGTACCAATCAAAAGAAACCATTAAGGTACAAATCCTAGTCAATTTTATATTTTCTTGAGATGAAATAATGATAAGAAGTGTATATGATCCCAGTATCATATAACATCCTCTTATCAAAATTTCCTCAAAAGAAATTATACAATTGAAAAGGAACGACGACAAATATTTAATCAGAATGCCCCTTTTCTAAAAATTACATGAAAATGTTCATGAATTTCATTCATTTCATTGAACAATTACAAGGGAAACAGAATCTTGCTTTCTTGAAGCTTACAAATTAGTTTGATTTTACAAGGGATATGAAAAATGAATACAAGGAAACCTCGATAGAAAAGAGGGAAACACAAATGAATTCCCTTTACAAGAAAACGTATGAAATGAAAACCTAAGGATTAGGTGGGATCGTGCGAGAGACGCTTGTTATCATGGGCCAAGCGTTCCTCATTGATCAAGGCATCATCTTCTTGTTCCTTAATATGAGCTCCCTGAAATCCCTGAGGCTCGGGAATTTTTCCACAGTCTTGATGTCTTGGGTCGAGATTCACCAATAGTCTTGAGATTCCCAATCATGGGATCGCATCCACTTCGGGTCTACCCATCTAAACCTAAACCTAAAGGGGCATCCATGATTAAAACATATCGCCGTTGGAATATAAAACGCATAATTGAAATATGAAAAGTAAAAAGATAAGGACGATAAAAAGGAACAATCACTTACCCACCAAACACATGGCAAGCACAAGTCACATGTCGCATGGCGTGAGGTTTCGACGCCTAAGGTAAGGGTGCTAAAGGCTCAAGGTCCTCATCCCAAAGGATAAAAATAGTTTACCCACCGCTACTATCGTCGGTCAGTGCTATTTTTATCGGTTGGGATGAGCAGGTTTATGTAAGTAATGGATTACCACGAGCGTTCACTCGCGGGTTCCACCCATAAACCCTCCTAAGGTCCTAAATTGGGCGATCGGGGTTTTAGACCGCGGTTGTGTGTGCAGTGTCGTGCTAAAGCTTGTAAACATGCATTTAAATTTAAACATCCAGCACTTCAATATAAACACACATATATTCATACATCCTCACACCACCTGCAAAACAAGGGGTTTACAACCACGCCTCCCCTTATAACTCCCACCTACAAAACCATTTAACACGAGGTTAGCGACTAACCCGATTTTCCACGCGACTTTGACATGCGGCGATCCTACATAAGACATGTCGTTAAAGACAACAACCATTTTTAAACGGCTTCAAGTCCTCTTAACCTAGTAACCAGTCCCCAGCGGAGTCGCCAAGCCTGTCGCGACCCGATCTCACCGCCCCTCGAAATGTATCCAAGGAGGGAAAGGTCGGGTTTAGGGATACTTGATCACGAGAGTTCCCTCACGAGATCGCGAGCTCTCCCAAGCTCGTACCCCGCGTGACAGCGGATTTATTTATATTATCTAGGTATTTAACAACCTAAAAATATACGGGGAGTCGCCACTAGCCTCATTTTTGGGGGTCGGCTAGAAACCCAATCGAGGGTCGGGAGTGTTCCCTCGATTCCTACGCAACCGGATATCTAGGTTCGGGGACTTGGGTTACGCTAATATTGCTATTAGCGCCCTTTCGGTACCTAAACAGTATGTTGTGTTTTTCCTAACATGTTAATGCATTTCTTTTTACATTTTCAGGATCGTCAATTCCTAGGCTAAGTGATCATGCGTGGTTGATCATTTTCATGCTATTCTATTTCTAAAAAAAATGAAAAGAAAGCAATCAATGAAATTGAAAGTGCAAGACATGAAGTAAACAATCAAGAGAAAGCAATAAACCTAATCATGCAATTCTAAAAATATAAAAGAGAAAACACAATTAAGAAAAAAGAGGGAAAAAGGGAAAACCCGCAACTCGTCGGGTTTTATACAACACAAGGAACCCGAGACATATGTCGGGAGAAAAACGAATATTACAGAATAACGGTCGGAGTGGACATCGACCTCCACCATCTTCATTTCTTCTCCACTTTTTGGATCCTATTCTAAACCTAGTCTAAGAAGTCTATAGCTAGGTATATGCAAAGTGGAAGGAAATAAACAAACATATCAAAACATCAAAGAACAGGACATTATTAGTATTAAAAAATGGTGACTAAAGTCATAAAGTCCTTACAGCAAATTCTAAGTGAAATCTCAAGATTTAGCATCATTATGTATTACACCTAAATCATCTATCTAACGATCACACACAAAGCATATAACATGACAAACATTCAAGCCATATGACCTTCAATCAACCCAAAACAAATGAATGAACCAACTAAAGATCACTTATTCTAAAACATGCACCATTGAATTCACTTAACATATGTGTTTAAGGCAAATGGAGCAATCAATGTATAACCCACATGATACCTAAAACCGTTTTGCAGACAACTGATAAAGGATGTCATTCCATGAAGGAAGCACCTCAAGATTCCTAGCGCATGAATTTCTAAAAATATTAAGAACATGAACAAGTCAATCAAGAATAGATCATAGTAGCATGTCACAACGCCATTCTACAACATATTGAAGGCAATTTGGACAAATCTACTATCTCATCTTAAGATTAACAACAATTAGCCACAAAAAAGACAGCATTGCAGTTCAAGACAAATTCCAGATTTCAAAGCTTGATTTGAGAAAAAGGAAAGGCAGGGCAAATGATGGTCAAATCGCACATATAATATGTCATTAGAAAGCTTGAGAAGTCTATTACAAATCTCTAGAAGATATTAAACCCTAATAACATCATCTACCAGTTCATATCAAGCGATTTATACAGAAGGTCATCTGAAACAGAGAAACAAATATTTGGCAGATTCCAGACCTAACTTTGGACAGGCAAAAACCATATTAAATGAAATCCGATTAGGGCATTCTATAGCTCATTGGAAAGATAATCGAACCATCTTCAACCTATATGAAGACTTCGAACACAGACAACCACAGCAACCCGCTCATTTCACGTCATTTGCACAGAAGGCCAGATCAGCGAAAGAAACAGAATAACAGAGCAGAACAGCAAATCAACCTAAAAAAACTACTGCAGTATTAACAGATTTTGCAAGTGTTTTCAGTGACCAGATGACGTTCGTTTAGGGCGTGCTACATATCAAATCGAAGCTTGAGAAGTCTATTTGCTATGTCTAAAAGGGCTCAAGACCAGAAAACCTCATCTATTACTTCATTTAAGCCAAAACAGAAAGTCTATCAGGCATACGAAATCGCGACACATCGAATATTCCATTTCAATACTAACAGCAACTAGCCACAGAAGAAAGAAGAAGCAAAGCAGCATATTACAAGCAGCAGTATCTCAAATCAAGAAATCAATATAACATTTGGACCAAAAGCAAGGAGAAAGACAACTTAAATTGGAGCTGTCCTGCTCAGCAATTCAAAAGATCCAATCGAATATTTCTTTTTGCAAAGAGCATATTGAAAGTTGCTGCAACAATGTGGAGAAGACAACCACACAAGCACATATAAAACTTCTGGCATTGACTTTAACGTCCATAATAGTGCAAACAACCACTCCTATTACCACAACCAGAACAGCCATTTCTACTTCCCTCGAGTAATACTTACTTTGTAGGATCCACTTCATCACGCAAACAATACGAATCATGTTCAGTTTCAAAATTTGGTAAAATCCGACAGAGTTAAGCATCAAACTTAAGTTCATCCGAACCATCAACTCTAATAATTTTCTACAGCTCTATGGCAATGAATGCAGAAATTCAGCATCTAGTTTCTTTATCCAGAACCATCAGGTGAATAGTTTTCTACAGCTCTGTAGCAACGAAAACAGAAATTCAGCATCTAGTTTCTTAATGTCCATTCCAACAAGTATTGCATTCCGATCAGTGTGCCCGGGAAATTATCGGCCAGACTAAATCTATGTTTGCAGCATTCAAATCAGGAAATAAGTCAAAAAGCAGCAGAATATTGATGTAGAGGTTCGGTGTCAAGAATCGTATTGCTATTCCTTCCTAACTAGTAGCATGTTGAGAATGAGAGAAATGAACCGCTCAATAAAATTGTCACGGCCGTCATGTGAACGAGAAACTTATCTTGACTCAATAAAATTGTGAATAGCGACCCTTTTGGACCAAAAGGAAAAATAACCTGATCTAGAGAGAGAAGCACCGATCGAGCAAGCAAGCGTATGATCTCCGAGACAAAATCAGGTCCTCACGAATTTCAACCGCTTGGCACTTGATCTTCAATCGCTCATCAATAGAGGAAGACCTTTACCTCCGACCGGAGCTCGGGAAAGAACAGCGAAACAGAACCGAGGGAGAGAGTTCAGAATCCACAACCCGAACGGATTGAAAGAGAGAACATAAATCGAAACCCTAACAGATCGAGAAGGATAGAAAGAGAGCTCACCGATCGAGCAAGCTCGATCCAAAGAGAAGAAATCGGTCAAACGTTGTTGTCGTCACCACCAGTCCGCCGGATCCGAACCGCGAAGAATCAACTTCCTGGATATGTTCACCCTTCAACGACAATGAAGTTTGCTCTTCGATCTCGTTTCGGGGAATCGTCAAACGAGAAGAATATCAAGTTCGACTATAATACAAGAGCTGTTCAACGCCGATCTTCAGATTCTGACTTGCTATTTTGAAGAGAAAATCTCGACTGATGATGGAACAACGACTTTCGGTGTTCGCTCGGCTTCCAACCTCGATTACGAACAATTTCCTTTGATCAAATCATGAGGAACCGCTTCTTCGTATCTACTTTCTCATTCAATCGGAGAGAGAATGAGTGGAGTCACTCCACTTCGTCAAGGCGGCTGCGCAGACGAAGGATTGCTTCCTTCTCCCCTTTCTTTGCACCGAGTGCGGAGAGAAAAATCGGAGAGAGAAAATGTAGAGAGAGTCCGCGATTGAGAGAGAGATCCCTCAAAGAGCACCTGTCAGAGAGAATTTTCGCATCCTCGGAGAGAGAAGTCGTTTTTAGAGAGAGAGAGAGTCCGTGTGAGGAGAGAGAGACTCGTGCCTAGTGTGGAGAGCGAGAGCCTCCTTTCACAGAGAGTCGCGAGAGAGAATTCGCGCGCGAATGATTTTTTTTAGAGAGAGAGACCTCCAAGAGAGAGAAAAAAATCGTCAAATGGCCTCCCCCGGAGAGAGAGAACGATCCTTCCTTTTATATTTTTTTATTTTTCTTTTTTTCCTCTCCTTTTTCTTTTTGTTTTCTTTACTTCTTATTTTTTCTTTCATTTTATTTCATTTTTTTCTTTTTTTCTTTCTTTCTTTTCTTCTTCTTTTCTTTTTTTTTCTCTTTTCTTTTTTTTTTGATTCCTTTACTTTTTTTTTTCTTTCTCTCTATTTTTTTCTTTTCATTTTCATTTTTTTTATTTTTTGGCTCTTTATTTTTTATATTTTTGCAAAATGGATGATTAAAATGTCGACGGAAATTTCGGGTGTCAACAATATCTAGGTATTGGCTTTGTCATAGGATCTGCTACCATTCTATGCGTAATATGTACTCTTAGTTCACATCTTTTCGTGTAATCATATCCTTGACAAAATTATACTTGGTATCTATATGTTTGGTCTTGCCATGATATTTTAGATCTTTGGTGTACGCTTTTTTTTTTGCTTGGCTATCATAGTAAACCAACAATGAATCTGCAGCACTTCCAATAACACCTAAATGATCCAAAAATCTCTAAAGCCAAACATCTTCTTATACTACTGCTGATAATGCCATGAACTCATTTTCCATCGTGGACAAGGCTATACACGTTTGTTTCTTACTGCTCCAACATATGGCGCCATTATTCAGTAAGAAAACAAACCTAGAGGTAGATTTTCTTTCATCTAAATCTCCTCCCCAAACAGCATCAGAATAGCCTTAGAGTCGCAGATCCTTTCCTTAATAACTCAGCGTATAATCAGCAGTCCCCTTTAGATACCTCATATTCTCTTAACGGCTTTCCATTGTGCTAGACTTGGATTGGATTAGTATCTTCTCACCATTCCAACTGCAAAACATATGCCAGGTCTTGTACACATCATAGTGTACATCAAGCTCCCAACAGCACTAGCATAAGGAACGTATTTCGTTTGTTCCTTCTCTTGTGGAGTCCTTGGACACAATCTATGGCTCAATCCTTCACCTTTTGCAATAGGAGTGTCTATGGGTTTACAATTTTACATACAAAATCGTTCAAGAACTTTATTTATATATGTTTCTTGCGAAAGAGACAACGATATCTTCGAACGATCTTTTGAAATCTTAACTCCAAGAATGTATGCAGCTTCACCCATATCCTTCATCTCAAAGTTGGAAGACAACCAACTCTTGACGGTATTAATAAACTCCATATTGTTTCCAGCAATTAGTATATCATCAACATATAATGATATGATCACAAATTGATCATTGGATCTTTTGATATATACACAATGATCCTCATCTATCATTGTAAAGTCATATGCCATTTTGGCATTATGCAAACGTATATACCATTGTCTTGATGACTGCTTAAGGCCATATATTGACCTCCAAAGTCGACATACCTTTTCTTCTTGGCCTTTCACTATGAAACCAGCAGGTTGTTCCATATATATTTCTTCCTCTAATTCTCCATTGAGGAAAGCAATCTTTACATTCATTTGATGTAACTCAAGATCCATACTAGCTACTATTGCCAAAATAATGCGAATCGAGGTAAATCTCACCATAGGAGAAAATGTATCTTCACAATCAATTCATTCATGTTGATTATATCCCTTCGCCACAAGGCGAGCCTTATGCCTTTCTATCGAGCCATCAGCCTTTCGCTTTATTTTGAGAACCCACTTGTTCCCAATAGCTTTGTGTCCTTTTGGAAGATCAACCAGTTCCCAGACTTTGTTTGATTTCATTGATTCTATTTCCTCTTCCATTGCATGAATCCATTTTTCCTTACTAGGGCAATTCAGAGCCTCATTAATATTTCTTGGCTTATCCTCATCTTGTGGAGCGACCATAAAAGTTTCCCCTTCAATGTCAAAACGTCGATGGGAAATACTTTGGCGACTTGTTCACCGTATGGGAGATTGTACACTTAGCACATCATTCCCCATTATGCTCCCACTTAGATTAGATAATGACGATATCATCTCATCATGTGGTTGTAATTAAGAATGAGTTGAATTCAATTCATCACTTCTCATATTATTCCCACTTGGATGAACTCCACTAATATCATTATCTTGATCCAAGGTTTCAAATAGGGAGTAATATTCTCATATTTCGCCCTTCTTAGGAAATTTATCCACCAAGAATGTGACATCATGTGATTCAAATTCAGTTATACTCCCACTTTCCTGCTTACCTATGAACACATACCCTTTTGAGTGTTCGGAGTATCTCATGAAAATACTCTTCTTTCCTCTGGGACCCAATTTCCCAAACTTGTGAGAGGACTTATGTGTATAGGTAGCACAACCCCATGCCTTAAGAAAACTTAAGTCCGATTTTCTACATATCCATAACTTATATGAAGTGGAAGCAACTAATTTGGAAGGCACCCGATTAAGTATGTAGGCAGCAGTTAACAACGCATCACTCCAAAAAGTGATAGGTAAGTTAGCATGCGCCATCATGGACCTAACCATTTCCGGTAGGGTTCTCGTTTCTTTTCTCTCCGCAACACCATTTTGTTGAGGAGTATATGGAATAGACAACTGTCTTTCTATTCATTTTTCATCACATAATTTTCTGAACTCATCAGATAAATATTCTCGACCTCGATCGGATCTCAATGCTTTTATTTTCTTGTCTAATTGATTCTCTACCAAGCTCATAAATCTTTTGAAACAACTTATTGCTTCAGATTTATGAGAAATCAAATAGACATATCCGAATCGAGTATAATCATCTATAAAAGTGATGAAATAAACATCCCCATGCCTTCCTCTCACATTCATTGAACCACAGACGTCAGAATTGATTAAATGCAGAGGAAATTTAGCTCTTCTATCTTTTTCTAAATGGTTTCCTTGTTATTTTCCCTACTAGGCAATGCTCACATATGGGCAAATCGATTTTTCAATGTTACCCAACAAGCCCTCTTTGGCTAATCAATTCATACGTTGTTGGCCAATATGACCAAGTCTAGCATGCCACACATTCACATCATTATCATATGAAGTAGAAGACGTAAAAAGGGAATAACATATATTGACATCACCACAGTCAACATTTAATACAATAAAACCATCCAGAAGATGACCACAACTATAGTAGTTTGTATCTAAATACAAATCTACACTTCTATTATGGAAGTTCACACTAAAACCAAGCTTAACCAACACCAAAACAGACACAAAATTTCGACGAATCTCCGGAGCATATAGAACATCGAGATGCGTCCACCATGCATGTTCAATTGGCAGGTGCCAATCTCTTTAACTTCAGCTCTGGAGTTATTTCCCACATAAATCCACTTAATTCTAGTTGGTATCGTCGAAATTCCACGAAGGATTCTCTATCATTCTCTACATGGTCTGTCACTCTTGAATCTACAGTCCACAAAGGATTGGATTCAGCCAATAATACAGAACTTGACACATAAGCAAAGTTCTCAAATGTACAAGAGGTGTTTACCTTTTTCGGCTCACAACAATTGCGAGCATAGTGACCTCTCTTGTCACAATTGTAACACCTCACCCTTGACATTTTCTTCATTTGAAGACATTTTCCTCTCTTATGTTGGTCAACTCTTGATTTCTTGCAATAAGGACTTAATCCTTTGCATTCCCACATATTGAACGAATCAATACGCTTGCGCTTAGAGCATAAAGCCCTTTTTGAGCTAGAACCAGCATTGCAAATATCCATTTTCTACTCAAATGCCGTTAGACGGTCCTCTACTAGCTCAAGGCGACGCACGGCACCCTCAAGATCTTCCATAACATGGTCAAGAGCTTCTAGTGTTTCTTGCTTTTCCAGCACATATTGAATCTTCATATTCAATATTTCACAATTATTGCCGTTCATATCAGCAATTACGTTTTTAGTTGCTGAAAACATCAATCTGAACACATCAAACATACATGCACGAATAATTAATGCCTATCATTTATGCATCCTCTTTGCATAGACCCATCATATCAATGAACAATTTCAAGTAAGGTTTCAGAATCAAAAAGTTACTATGTTTCCAATCATCCTCCAAAAATCCTAACTTAAAACTATCATTAATATGATTGTCATATGCAAAATCAATTCTATGAAGTTACAAAAACTTCTATGAACTACCCACAGCAGTCAACAATATAACAGAAATCAAATAATATCTAACATCCAATAGAATAACAATGCTTTCTTATAATACAACTATCCATTACACTAAGTAATATATACAAAGAAGAAATATCATTATAGAAAGAGATATTGATACCCAAAAATATCTCAAACTAATCTAAGGAATAAGTAGGGAATGTCCCTTCTAATCTATCAATCAAAATATCTGAGAAATTTGAAGGCACATTTGCCAACCATGGAAAAACTTTTGGAGAGCTTTCATGTCGCCTCCAAGGCGCATTCACTCGGCGCCATGTGGCGCTCAATCTAAGGGTTGAAGTTTTGGTTAACTCAATCCTATAGTACTCTCTTACAAAAGCTTCCACTAGCCTCCTATAACCCGGGACCACGTTGACCTCCCATAGCCGATCAAACACTACTTGCCATTCAGGTGGAATAGTGTTTATCAAAGCCGGCACCTTCTCAAAGTCCGGCATAAGATAACCATTCCGAGATGATTTCTTGTATCATCCGATTGACCCGACCACATGTGATACTAAATCACCGTCATGCCACCGATAATTAGCTAACTCAGTCAGCAGCCTTTTAAGTCTTGCATTTCCCTCGTCCGTTCTCGGGCTTGCAGGTATCCGTGCATAACTCATCATAGTTCCTACAATAAATGCAAAACTAAAATTCGATTACTTATAATCCATAATATACATAAGGGAAAGTACATAATTTTCCATGATTCATGCAACAAATGCACATTCATACAACAAATGCATAATAAAAAATGAATTACCTTTAACCCACACAGACATAATTGAAAAAGAAACAAATTCCTTTCTTCTTCTTCTTTTTCTTTTTTTTTTTTTTTTTTTTTTTTTCGAGTCAACGGTCAACGGCCGGTCAATGGTCAACGGGTCAATAGGCGGCGGGTCGTCGGACCGGTTGGACCGGTTGGACCGGACGGACGGGTCGGGCCGGTCGGGCCGGGTCGGATGGACCGACCGGCACGTGTCGCGTGCGTGCGTGGGCCGATGTTACGCAGACGTCGGCCCGGCACGTGTGCGCGCGCGTGCCGAGCTTCGCGCGGGTGGGTCGGGTCGGGTCGGTCGGGTCGCCGGTCGGGTCAGGTCGCCGGCCGGCCAACGGTTGTCGGCGATGACGTCATCGATGACGTCATCCCAGTGGTTACCGACAGTTAGGTGACGTCATGATGACGTCGGCATGATCGATGCGCCGATCCCGCGCGCGCGTGACGTCGCATGCGTCGGTCCGCCGCCGGCGCGTGCGCGCATGCGCCGGTCCGCCGACCGGCGCGTGCGTCGCCGCCGGCGGCACGCACGTGCCGGTTCGCGACCGGCACGTGTGGCGCCGCCTGGCCGATGCCGGCGCCCGGGGGTGGCGCCCACGCGCAGCGGCTTCTGGCCGCGCGTGTGGGCGCGTGCGGCGTCTCCCGGCGGCGTCTCCCGGCGGCGCACGACATATGTCGCCGGACTCGTCTCGACGACCTCTTTCACCCAGTGTCTTCAAAATTCGATTTCGACTTACGAAAACTCAGAAAATTGGGCGAACAGCGCTCGGGTGTTAGGATTTCTCGCGCCCAATCCGTACGGCCGAATTACTTTCACGAAAAAATCAATCAAAAAACATCAAACAAGTCGGGAAAACGTGAACTAGGACTCTGATACCAATATTGGAAATAACGGATCCCCGAAAACCGGATTCGACACTAAATCGAACCCCTAAAACGAATGCGGAAGTCTAGCCCGGGAAAATCACGTATCACCGATCCTAAAACACACCACAGATTCGAGCGTACCTTGTTAGCCACAGATTAAATACCAATGCTGAAGATCGAGGAAGAAATTCTGATCCGATGATGTCAATTTGCCTTGAAAGGGAAGACGGCTCGCTTTAAGCGTTTTTGTCTTTCTTTTGGAGGGAGAGAGGGAGAGAAAACGTACGTGCCTTAATGCCAAAAGGTACGTCCTCCCTCTCTCTCCTCCCTTTATATACGTGCCTCCAAAAATAGCAACGTACCCCTTCATTCATGGGCCCTAATCTCGTGGGCCGGGCTTTTAGGCCCAACATGGGCGGACGGGCCTTAAGCCCATCTCATATAAAACCATCAGCTTAAAAGGGATGAATTAATCTGCAGTGCCATTGGTGGAAATCTGTCAATACTTTATTAACTCGATAAGGCGCAAAAGACAAAGTTGGAGTAGACATCCACTAACGTTGAGCATAGTAAGACCACCATCCAATCTACCATATTCAATCTCCTTCTCTGTTACCAAATTCAGGAGAACGCAATAAGAAGGAAAAAATGTTACTTTAAAATTTAAGTCTCAAGTTAGTCTACAAACTGAAAGGAGATAAGTAGAGAATGATATATTATGTATAACATAAGACAGGGGAGAGTGGGAGTGGAGGGAGGGAGAGAGAGAGAGGACTGCATAGAGAAGAGATTGGGGATAGGGTTTCAATTCGGCCTTGGCTCTAATACGATGTTGAGACACAAAAACTGAACTAAATATTTGGGTAGGTCGATGTGACCCCAAACTATCTATTTATAGCAAAACCAAAAGAGGAAAATTAGAATATCACATTTATTGCAGCCATACATAAAATAAAATAAAAAAATGCATACCTATTAGCCAGATACTTTCAACAAGTTGCATAAGTTGATATTAATTATTGTCCTTGATCCCGCCGAAAAAGTTGAAAGTAGCTGTAAAATTTACTCTTCCTCCATCAATTTGGTATGGGACTAAAGTATCGGACATCGCTGTCAAATGTCGCATCAAATTTATTTGTTTCCCTATGTAATGGTGTGATAACATGAGAGTAGCCTCCGTCTGGCATTGCATATAAATTAGGCTAAATTTCCTCGTCGAACATTTTTCTCTTTGTTTCTTTTGCATATATGGAAGGCGTCTAGTCTGTCAGTGCTTGGAGTTGGGAACATTTTTGAGTCATTGCAAGATATCCTTGGAGTTGGGAACTTTCTGCTGGAATGAGAGAAAGTTCCCTCATGGTAAAAGAAAGTTTTTCTTTAGGAGATAAAACATCTGTTCTGTTCTGGTAGTCGACGCCAATATCAATGACCGAGCAGCATCATTCTGTCTCGTGCAAGCCATTTCCCTCAAATTTTCTCTGCACTGCTTTGCTAGAATCTGTGGACATTTTCCAGTATAGAATGCTTTCCAGCTAATTGATTCCACGGGAAATTTGCTCATGTTTTATTATTTTGAGATCTAAGGAAGATATTGAGTTTTCTCCAGAAGTAATTGCTAATATAACTTTTTGATGGCGAAAGCTTCCACTTTTGATTATTTGCCTCTTCCTAGTCAGTAAAGCCATCTATTGCATTCCTGAAAGTTCTTGTTTATGGAATATAAAGCTGTTCTTGCTCACAAGTTTCCTTGTGCTTGCATTTTAGGAGTTAACTGCATGATTTAACTTGTGTTTCCAGGTTACTTAGGGAGTGTTTAGCGAACGATTCGTTCCGCGAACCGATTCCGACTAGAAATGATTATTTTTTATTCTCGTTTCCGAAAATTGATTCGAGTAAAAAAACTCGTTTGATAAGCTGTCAAAAATTTTATATTCGGAATAGAATTGCGTTTAATACCGTGCTAATTAATTATGTTCCAAATTAATTTCTTTTAATTTTTAAATAATTTTTTTTTTTTTTTTACTTTTTACTTTTTTTCTTTTATTTTTCTTTTTTTCCCTTTTCTCCTATTCTTCTTCTTCTTCATGTGGCCGGTCGCCGGATCGGGGACCGGCCAAACGAGGGCCGAGCCTCGCTAGTGGCCAGCCGGCCTCCCACCGGCGGGTTGGGCGAGCCTCACCGGTGGCCAGGCGAGCCTCGGCAGGGCTAAGCAAGGCTCGCCCAGCCCCGCCGGTGGCCAAGCCAGCCTTGCCGGGGCTAGGTGAGACCGAGCCTCGCTGGTGGCTGGGCTTGCCTCCAGCGAGCTCGCCGGACCTCGCCCTAGCCTGACGAGCCTCCAACAAGCTCGCCGGACCAAAGAATCGGCAAAGGCGGGTGGTGGTGGACGGCAATCGTGGGATGACGGAAGAAAATAATGAAAGTTTAACTGTTTTGATTCTTTTTTTGATTCTCGGACGAAGAATCATATTTTTTTTTTTTATTCTCAATTTTCTTCACAATCTGTTCTTGGGAACAAAAATTTTACCAAACGCAATTTTCATCCCAAACGGCGGTTAACAAAAATCAGAATAAGATTTGTTTGTTTAAGACGTTACCAAACAGACCCTTACCTAACATGTGGAAGATGAAAATCTCATAGCTTCAAAAATGGACATTCTGGCTGGTACTTGCAAGAGAAGAGTGTCTAGCTCAAGTGAACTGAATTATAACCAATAAAAGCTTATAACTTGGTTTGTTCCGTTGAAAAGACAGAGATAGAGAGAGACATTTCACTAGCTATTGAATGGTGAATTTATTTGTTTGACACTAGGATAAAAATTGCTTAACTTGTAATGAAATTATGAGATGGTCCTGCCCTTGGCCAGATGAAAATGACCTTTATTGGAGATCTGTGATGACTTAAATCTAAAACTTGCAAAGGGACAAGACATGTGCTGCTCCAATCATGTGCTGTTGTTTTCATATCTCAGAAATAGTAGCTATCTCTCGTTAAGGTGAGATTGACGTTGCTATCTCTTCTTAAGCCGAGTCATTTGTTATTGACCACCAGAGATTTGCACAGGGTTACCCTGGTAGATATGCTGTTATGGCATCAAAAGGCTGGGTGTCGAATTTGTTGTCTGCTTTTGCCCATTCAGGTTCATGTCTTCGGCCTATTGCTGTATTAGGACTAGCAAGTCTAAAAAATATCAGTCTTGATGCAGCGGCATTGGTGTAGATGCTAATGAATTCACTTGTCTTGCCCTGAAATGATGGGACAAGTATGGTTTTTCCAATGCGGAATCGTCTTTCAAGCGCAGGGGATTGTTTTCATTGCCAGCTGTCAGAGTATGTGGAGAAAAATTTCCTGTAAGAATCAGTAAATCGACACGAAGTAAGACAGTGTGAAAAGTGTAGCTCCGTGTAATATCGTTTTACCTTGACGGATTACTAGCCCTGAAACTCGGGTCTCCTCAATGGCTTGTTAAATATTATGTTGTGCTTTGTTTTTACTCTTCTTTTGCTTATTTGTTTATTTTTCCCTTCTTTTCTTTAGTTCCCAACTTGTTAGTTTTCAAGTTATATGATATTCTCTAACAGAAACTGTAGAAACTGACTTGCAGACATCTCAGCTGTGTCTCCTCATCATTCAATCATGGATTAGTAACAAGACAAATCCAACAGATACTCCTGCCTGTGTTGGCGCATTGAAGACCATAATTTTTTTGCTTTAGGTTGGACGTGATCCAGTTGGGGGACCTACTGAAAGATTCACGACTTTGGTTAGGTGTCCTTAATGTGGGTCATTAGCCATCTTTTGGACAGACCTGGTTGACATCAGGCCGTTGGTGTTGTGTGATTAGTACTATCAAATGGCGACTGCTCATCGTTGTGTGGCGTTTGCACCAATCAGACGTCCTCAGCTCTAATATCCGAGTGGATCGAGTGCTGGTAGAGTGGCTGCTAACCTCCTTTTGGCATAAGTATCTGTCGCATTATTTTGATTAAACTGTTTCCAGAAATGTATGATATGATATGATATGATATGTCTTTGCAATCATGGTGGTCCCTGGACGAAGTTGGCATTTATATGGGCAGTCGCAAGTTTTTCTTACAAATGGGACCATTGACAGGTCCAGTGAAGATTGCGCCTCTCTCTCTCTTTCCCTCTCTCTCCCTCTCTCTCTCTCTCTCTCTCTCTCTCTATATTTGTGCCAGCTTATTAAAAGGGCATTTTTGTTTAAAGGCAAGGATCAGAGGAAGATTTGAGAGAGAGGCCAGAACCGGTGATGCCCAAGAAACATCATGAAATCTTTTGCTTTTATCAATTGTCACTTCTCATTAGAGGATTATACTCTTCGTGAGGTGCGAAATCAATGTCTTTCAACAGTTCCAAATTGATTGGTGCTGCTGTCTCAGCAGCATCCGTCCGCCTTCAGGAGCCCGACATCGGCAACTGCTCATCAAGATCTGACTTTGTTCTTCTTTTTTCGGGTTTTGTAATCAACGAACGACTTCGGGTTCTTCGATGATTGAATGAATGATGGAGATTTCCATCAATGTCGTGAATCATGATAAATGTTCGAGCCTCGAATTCAAAGCAAAGCCCGTTACCCCGGCGACTGGTCCTGAAAATTATATCATTCAAGTTCGTTTCAAATATGTCTAGAAGCGGTTTGGGATAATACCCAATGGTATGAACCCGCTTGAGAGGGGCTTCGGACCACATGGGGTTTCTGGGGGTCACGATTTATTACGTCATCGCTTGGACAAAGCTTGTACGGGCAATTTATTATTTCTGGTGATGGTTGGACTCGTAGATGGACCCCTACATTAAGTAGTCACTGATTAGAAGACAGAAGTGAAACCTGGGCAATAGTGAGTTGCCAGTAAATGTCACTATGGACCTGCAATAAATTCGAGCAGCAAACAGTGGGGTAAGCTGGGACCAAAAAATTGAAAATCGTAGGGGCCATCGTGATCACTTCAATTTCTGCGCAACATAGGTTAAATATTTTACTAGAGATTGTCAACACGAGACCTAAAATTTAGGCATAAATATAAAACAGCCAATAGTATCGATGAGAAATGTTATGGCGATGCGTTTGACACGCGAAGCCTTTAAATGAGACGTTTGAAGACTTTCTCGATTGTGAGTTCCTAATAGATAATGTTTGAGTGGATGTCATGCATGGGGTGATTAGAGGTGATCGAGTTTAGGGTGAGTAAGGTTTAGACCTGGACCCTGTACCCGACTCTGTTATAACTGATTCCCCTTTTCTGGACTCTGTACCCGACCTGCCTTGTTTTTCCTATCCGGTTCCAGGATCAACCATCAACCATGTTTCTATTGGAACTTGTTTTACAATCTCCCGATATCCTATATTACTTCAAATTTTATATTAATACATGAAAAAATAACGTAATCCTCATAATTTATATTGAAACATCAAGCACTTGTAAATACATAAACATATTGACTAAACGAAAAATTAAGGATCCACAGGGCTAATTATATTAAATAAAACCATAAGGCAAAAAATTAGCAACAAACATGGGTATAATATTAATCGTATTCCCACAACTACTACATAAAACTACTCATTTATGCAAGCATAACTCCTCCTACAAAAGAGAAATTAGGCGAGCCAATCCACGCGGTACACAAGAATTTGGCGACGACGAACACAGTTCGTCCATCGGACGGTGCAAGAGGGAGCCAATGAGGGAGGGAAGCAAGTGAGGAAAAGGAATGACAGCGGAGGAGTGCTGTGCGTGTTTGAGAGAACCAAGAGGAAAAACTCCGTGTGATTACAGGAGTAAGAATAAAAATAAGGGGAAAAATAGAGTTTTTGACCTATACTTACTAAACCGATTCCAGAACTGGTCCGAGAATCGGTCCCTAGGTGAGTAATCAATTGGACCCGGTTCCCGGATTGGTTTAAACCGATTCCAAATTTTAGGAACCAATTTCCGAACCGTTTTCAACGGGAAGCGGTTCCCAACCCTATTTTCCAGGTGGATCAATCCAGTTTCCGGATATACCCGGTCCAGTTAGGATGATACCTGACCGGTTTGAGACATGAAAGGAAGTTGAAGCCCGAGTAAAGCAAGAACCCTTGACCAAGGAGGGATAACCTTCGCTAAAGATTCAAGAGCGGTTACAACTCTTTGTCTGAAGTAGCGTGCAAATCAAGAGATGAGAGGAAAAGTAGGGTGCATAATGGAATCACCAATTAAAGATAGTGGAGGAATAAAATAAAATAAAAAATAGGGGACTCTGTACATCATAAAAATGCCCTGGCATTTCTCTAAAGACAGTTTCAAACATTTTGAATAAGAATCATACAACATCAATCAACAAGTCCATTCTCTCTTGAAAAAGATTGTTCGTGTTCAATCTTCACTTAGATTTCGAATTTCGAATTCTATTTAGATTAGATTTCCTAAGTTCACCTTTTGTCCCTGAGTATAAATGCTTCCACTCGATTATAAAGGTTTCTACTTCCCCAATGTACTTCAGCATTTTCCATCAATAAATTTATGTACAAATTATGCCATCGAGCAAGCACGGCATCCAAGACATCCTTTCATATTCAATAAAAGTAGTTTACGATTTTCATTGTCAAATTTTACAAACTCCTAAGGCTCCGATGCATATTAGAATCCATTTACCGTTGATTTGAAGTCGGATTTGATAATTGGCTATTGATCGATCTCGACTGGGTTTAAATAAAAGTAACCATTGAGTTCTTTAGCGACCACAGCTTGACAATAATAAACGCGACAGAGATAGAAAATTTCATTAACTTATGAGAATCTTCATAGCCTAGAATACCTCATAGGGTATGTGCATTTTGTAATTTAACCCATGTTTGGTGGGGCTTTGTGAATATTTTTTTCTCTCCACTGATTGCCCACGTGAATTCCAGATTCCCGCATATTGGGATTTTAAGCTTTTTTAAAGCAAACCTAGTTTACAGACAGATTTGAGGATAGCCATGAAAACGACTGATAATAAGCTCCAAGCTGTCTTTAGGGTCCTCACAGAGAAAAAGAGTATCTTTCAACGTGCAAACTCTCAGTACGGGCCAGGAAAAAGGACATTCTTTTCAAATCATCAAAGATTAATCTGTACTCACGACGACAAGATCATAAGCTCCATACGCGTCAGAAGTTTCTACTAATTGCAATCTACTTAATGAGTGAATGCTCAAGTTTGTTTAAGAAAACCCTAATTAGACATCTTAAACATGGTATGGTATCGCGCCCCCAGAGTTAATAATTTTCTTGATACTATATTGAATTTTGGCTGCAGAAAACATCCTGAAAATCTAAATGTAGGCCAAACACCAAAAAAATTATCAGTCGTGAATTTTTCATACGATGCTGATACAAGTGTGTTCTGATTTGATTCATAATTCTGATAATTGAGACAACATATGTTGATTTTGACAATGATAGGGAGAAGTTATAAAGAAGGATAATAAGAAAGATATCTACCGTTTGCTTTCTTTGAGAATAATTGCTAATTGTTGGAATGGTTGCTGTTAAATGAGTACTGTATACATTCTTGGAAATTATGCATTATGGGAAGGCTCTTGTCCTCCTGCTAATGTTTTGAAGTAAGCCTTGATGGACTGCAGTGTTTTCTGAAAGCTTCAGCACTTCCACTTGAACAATCATCTAGAATCTGTGATTCCCGTAGGCAAATGCCTAGCAGCTTGCATGATTTCTTCCAGCTTTTTGATTCAGAGACAGAACATTATGTTCTCTCTATACATTACGTTTTGCTTGAATTTTTCCCCTAATCTACATTGTATCTTTTTCTTGATCGAGATTTGTCGTGTCGTATGGTGATCAGCCTTTCCATTCACTGCTTTTGCTTATTTGATAGCACTTAGCTTACCTGCAAAATTTCTCTTAATTGACATGTTGCAATACAATGCGGGAGCTTGCAATTATATTAAGGATTAATACCATAAAAAAACTTCAAATCAATAGACGTGACAAATTTACCTCAAACTAATTTTTTGACCACAAAAAACCTTAAATTGATGTATTTATGACAAATTTACCTTTCCATTAGTTGCTATTAAATTAGATTAATAATACTACAAAAAAAATTACAAACTAGTAAATATGTGCTAAACATAGGATAAAATCACAAATTGGCAAATTGGTAATTTTGTCAACTGTCATATATCATCCAATTCAGTAATTTGACAACAAAATTTAATGGAAACTAACGAAGAGTAAATTCACCATAAGTATGCCAGTTTGAAGTATTTTTTAGTCAAAATTTTAATTTTGGATAAATTTATTATAAGTATACCGGTTTGAGTTTTTTTGGTGGTATTAACCATTTTTTTAATGCAAACATCGATTATCGACTCCATAGGAAGAGCTTGCAGTAAATAAACTATTAATCAATTGAAGAATTACAGAGTTATAATCACTCACATGTTTAAGTAATTGTTCCCGTGGGGCGGCTACTTTATCTTGAAGCCACGGCATGCACATGGAATGAACAGCGCTCAATTGTAATGGACGAGTGAAGCCACAAACTCATGAGTTCTCTTCTGACTTGTACTGCGTCTGCAACAATACGAAATTAAGAATTCTGCTCCCCGAATTTTGAAATTGGTCAAACCTCAAAGGAAACGTCCACTTGTGATATTCTGAAAGATTCTAGCCGATTGCAACAAGGGACTAATTTTTCACTCAACTAAGAAACAGCAAGCTTGACACATAATTTAGTATGACACACTTTGACAGGTAGTGAATTCCTTCCTTCCTTTTCTAGAAAATGTATATTCCTTACTTCAAGCCTTTAATGTCTAATGAGAGTCGTTTTATCCAGTACATGAGCGTAGAGGTGTCAAAGATCCACTTATTAAGCCATATATGATAGGTTGGGTCATATAAGAGTTAGCTAAAGTTTTGCTAAATGGGTTGATAGAAGTTTGAATAATAAAGTCCAATACAATGTGAGTGTTTGATTGATCTAAAGCTCAGCTCATCGGCAACATCTCTTCACTTGTTATCAGGTTCAAGTCAGGGATTTTCGAGTGGAGCAACTTATTTTCTAGTTTTATCTTCCACTTATGATCTTCTTCTCTTCTAGAATTAGTATGTGATTTTACATGTCAATATTTATTGACATATTGATTTTAAAGAGATGTCGGATATTTTATTGTGCAACTCGAAAATCAGCAATAGACAAAAAGTCTCAAACAAGTTGAAAATCTTATTTTGAACCTTATACAACTATTGAAAATTTTATTATTCACGCATTACACACATAGTATAGAAGTTCTTGTTTTTAAATATCTATGTGTTTTTATAATGTGAGTCGAGTTAGACATATGTCATTGTGTTTGTATTAGGGGTGTGCAAAAGAACCGGGACCCGCCCGGACCATCCGAAACCGAACCGAAACTGCCCGAAACCGGTGGTTCTTGAGGGGACCGGTCCGATTCCCAATTCCAATTTATGGGAACCAGTGAGTACCAGTTCGATTCCCGGTTCTATGGGTGGATACGCCCACCCAAACTAAACAAATTATATTATAATAATATATTAATTTTTAGCAAACCTAAATTTTAGGAGTTCTATCTCCTCTCATGGTTTCCTTGTTTTTATAAGAATTTAGTATAGTGTGTAAGTTGCTTTTCAGCAACTCAACAAATGGTTCCTTCAAATGATACTTTCGGGACTCACATAGGACACTATGTTCAAGAAAATGTGAAGTTTCGGTGGAATTGTTTCTACAAAAAGAATTCAGTAAAGCAAAGGTCATAAGAGATTGAGCATTGTTAGAGGATAAAGGAAAATATGATCTACGTATGACAATCGTTCAAAACCTTGAACTTAAAGAATATTTTAGATTTTAACTGAAATGATTCAAAAATAGGAAAAAAAAACATATTTCTCTTCTTTGGTAGTGTTTTCCAATAAAATAAAGAAAAATGGTAACCTTAATTAAGCCAGTTTGATTTAAAGAAAAATATTACTCGATATGAAAAGTACTCACAGCGAGATTTGGAAAATGATATTATTATTGATGAGACCGGTTCCATGGATCCACCCGAGAATCGGACTGAACCGGCAATCCGATTCTCGGGTAGATCCATGCAACTCATGGGTGATTCCCGATTCCAAATTTTTTGAACCGGTCCTTAGCGGGCGGTTCCTGGTTCTAGGCCGGGAACAGCTCACCCGGACCATGTACACTCCTAGTTTGTATTGCATATAAATGGGTAAAGACATTAAATGGGGTTAATTTAGATCAGATCGTTTTCGACTTAATCCAAACCCAACCTGATCCACCTATATGTCAGCCCTAGATAAGATTGAATCTTACATACCTAGGTTGCGTTTAACAATCAAGATAAAATTTATCATATTTTGCATTTAGTGCTTGCTCAAGATAGGATAAAATTGAATATAATTGAGATATAAGCCAGATAAAATTATATCATAAGAGTGGAACAAAGGTGAATAGATTTTTTAATATCCATAATAACAAAATTTTTAAATTAACAAATCTAATACTATATTTTAATACAAATATTAGTTGAATTTTAATATGAAAATTCATAATATAATAATAATAATTTAGTTTTTCAATTTAATCTTATTTTTTATATATTTGAATTTAATTATATCTTATTATAAATCCAATATATAAATATCAATATCAATATATTTATACTTAGTTCATACTTTAGGTGTTTTAGTATTTTAGGTATATTAGTATGTTTTACTATTTAATAAAATTTTATTAGAGAATGATTAAAGGGGAAGAAAGAAAGAAAAGGAAATTAATTTAAAATGAGAGGAAATTAAAATAAAAAATAAAATAAAGATAATGTAGATAAGAATATCGGGAGAAGTTTTTGCCATCTCTATTTGTATCATTTTTTGTTTATTTATATTGATATGTTGTTAATACTAAATAATGTACATAATATGATGTAAATATATTCGATTTTATTACTGTAATCACCAAACAGTAAATATGATATAGTAAAATCCATGAATTTCATATTTTATTCTATTCAATCATATCTTAATTAGAAATTCAGATGATCAAATGTAGTACTAAGGTACAACTTCACCGTCATTGAAACCAATTTAACTACTAATGTATCGTGCTAATAAAACAATAGCGAAGCTCCACATTCCCAACAAGTTAAACCACACTAGCATTTCCCCCACATGGCAGTTCAAGCTTTCTGACATCCTACAGCTGTGGAGAGCTCCTCCTCTTCCCTCATCCCACACGTGAAAAAGTCCCTTGCTGTTGGTGAAAAAGGAAGGGTAGGCGTAAAACCAAAAAGAATATCACTCTCTCTCTCTCTCTCTCTCTCTCTCTCTCTCTCATTGGGCTGAATTGAGAGGTTCAGAGGGAAGGGGAACCTAGAGACTTTAACTCAAGTCGCCAAATCTGTTATTGTTTCGGTGTTCATCGCGTTTTCGAACTTCCCTGAAAATGCTGTCCAGGGAAATTTTGGCGGGAGGGAGGGGGAGACGATTTTTCTCTTTTCCTGCGCGATTCTCTTTTGCCAAGTTGTCGAAGCGGGTGCGCTCCGGCCTCGGTCCCCCACGGCTTGCTTCTCTTTATCTCTTTTATCTCTTTATCCTCTTCATCCGCCCCATCATAATTTGACCTTTTCTGAGGGGAAAGTTATCTCTACATAGCCCTTAGAGAAATACCCTGGAAAGAAAGGAAGGAAGGAAGGAAGAAAAAATATGATGTGGTGTACATATCATCGTACCATATTATGCCATGGATCTTCTGCCTGCAGATATAATGTGAGGGGCGGGTTTTATTGCGAACTTAGAAGCTTTTCTTCCCAGCAAATAAAGCGGAAAGCCCTCCTCTCCTCCTCTCCTCCTCTCCTCCTCTCCAAAGATATAACTCCCGCCGGGACCCGCAGCGTCTAGCCGTGACAAAAAAGATATTTTTATCGTTCCCTGTTCTCTTGCGCGTGTCTATATATAGCGTCCAAATGGGTTTTGCTTTGTACGCATGCTTGGCCATAAGGTTCATAAGGCGATTCCCACACCAATATCGTCCCGCCGTCGTCGTCGCTTTGCACCGCCGGAAAAACGCCCACCGCTCTCCCCCCCTTCGAAATGGAAGCGAAGGCTCTCGCGGGCAGAAGGGCTCACGACGGGTGCGACTCGGACGTCGTCGAGTGGTTCGAGGAGGCGTGCGAGCACGCCGGGGCGGTCCAGGCCGAGGTGCTCCGGCGGATCCTCGCGGCGAACCGCGGCACGGAGTACCTGAGCCGGTGGCTGGGGGGCGTCGAGGTGGAGGGGATGGACGCCGGCGCATTGGAGTCCTTGTACCGGTCTCTCGTGCCCCTTGCGTCCCATGCAGATTTCGAGCCCTTCATCCAGCGGATTGCGGACGGGGACACGTCTCCCGTGCTCACTCAAGAGCCCATTCACCTTCTCTCGCTGAGGTATGCATTGGAATTTGAACTTTTCAAACGCTTCTCATCTGTACATATGAAATGAATGCTCAGTTCAAAGGGTATTGGAGTCCTCATTAAGATAAGTCAACAGATGATGTCTCCGATTGAAGTGACCGCGGGATATTGATGATCTTGTCTAGAAGTACACTATCTTCCAATTTTTTCACATTGATTAGCAAGCAACTGAACCGCAATTTCCTGTTTCCATTTCGCACTCGACAGAAGAGGAAGAGGAAAGAAATGACCGTCTACTGTTTCTTGCATTGCCGACCAATTTTCATGAATTGGTATTTTCTCTTCGTTCTTTTTCTTCTTTTGGTGCGTTGCAGTTCTGGAACTACTGACGGGAGGCAAAAATACGTGCCCTTCACTCGCCATAGCTCGCAGACCACTCTCCAGATTTTCAGAATTGCAGCTGCATATCGATCCAGGTTTCGAACTCTCTCCCTCTTTCTTTTATGCTTTATCTTTCAGAGACAAGTACATAAAGTAGCAACATGAAATAGCATCAGCATGTTTTACTTTTCGAACACATGAATCATATACTGTCATGTCCTTCACTTAGAAAACTTACAGAAGAAAACTCTCTTTTTTTTAAGCAGATTTTTGCTCTCTCTTCACCTGATTTTATTATATGCCTGGATAGGGTATACCCGCTTGGTGAAGGGGGGAGGATTCTTGAATTCATCTACAGCAGCAAGCAGTCCAAGACCAAAGGTGGCCTCACGACGGGGACCGCCACGACCCACTATTACTCGAGCGAGGAGTTCAAGATCAAGCAAGAGAAGACCAAGTCCTTCACCTGCAGCCCCGAGGAGGTCGTCTCGAGCGGCGACTACAAGCAGTCCACCTACTGCCACCTCCTGCTCGGGCTCTACTTCGCCGACCGCATCGAGTTCATCACCTCCACCTTCGCCTACAGCATCGTCCAGGCTTTCAGGGCCTTCGAGGACCAGTGGCGGGAGATCTGCGGCGACATCCGGGACGGCAAGCTCAGCCCGAGGATCACCGTCGAGAGGACACGGCAGGCCGTGCTGGGGATCGTGTCCCCGAACCCGTCCCTCGCACAGCGGCTCGAGTCGGTCTGCGAGGAGCTAGAGAGGAAGGACTGGCGCGGAGTAATACCGAAGCTGTGGCCTAAGGCCAAATACGTGTACTCCATAATGACGGGCTCCATGCAGCATTACCTGACGAAGCTGAGGCACTACGCCGGTGGGTTGCCGCTGGTGAGCGCCGACTACGGGTCGACCGAGAGCTGGATCGGGGTGAACGTGGATCCGAGTCTACCTCTGGAGAGGGTGACTTTTGCGGTCGTGCCGACCTTCTCTTACTTCGAGTTCATACCGCTTCACCGGCAGAAGAATCGGAACAGGAGCAACAACAGTGAAGCCATCGATGATGACTTTGTGGAGGATGAGCCAGTGCCTCTCTCTCAGGTCAAAGTTGGGCAAGAGTATGAGATTGTGCTCACCACTTTTACTGGTATGTATAAAAATTCTTCACATACACATGAGCTCTCTCCCAAGGCCCTAAAATAATTTCAGTGCGCAGTTTCATGAAATCGACATGTACGCATTCGTTAATGTTGGATTGCGCAGATATTTTGTGAATAGTGAGGTCAAACATTAGTCTTGAGCTCGTCCGACGGAGATGGTGAAATAAAATTTGAAAGTATGTCTTTGAAGGAGAAAACTAGACTAGTCGGACGGCTAAAGAGTCTAACGTGCATTTGCGTGAAAACAGTGAGTATGAAGTTCGTTTTAAGTCTAAATGCGTTGAAATTTTGAGACAACGCCTAGCTCTTCAACTTCACCAAAGTACTCCGACATCAAAGATGATGTTCACAGTGCCTGACGTTGATGTTTGCGGCCTCTTGTCGTTCCTTGTTGATTACCGCCATCATGAATCTTCCTTGCGATCCCCTCACCATCATCGTCGTTTGAGTCAGTAACCAATTCTGATAATTTCCTAAGTTATGTTCGATTCAAATACTCACTTGCCTGAATTGCGGTTATTTGTTTCTAACACGACTTGATTTGAGATTTTAAACATTTCCAAAATAGAAAATTTCCTTGTTCGAGTCGTTAGATTTAGAGTTCCAATCTTTAAGACCTAAGATCAGATTTCCAATGACCTTTGTGTCCTATTTTAGATGTGGTAAATATTTAACTATGTTGGGCTTACATATTACATGTCATTAGTTTAGGAAACATTCATATTTTTAAGATACATAAAAAAAAAAAAAAGGTTGCGTTGCATTTAGTTTAGATTGCCATCATACATATTCCCTAATTTAGAAATTACACATCTTAGGTACATCAGGAGTCATATAGTAATTTATGCATGTAGGATTAATCAAGAATATATCATCTCTGTATCATAATTTGATAATTGCATATTTTTTTAAGATGTTGATACCCTTGAATGATATGCATAATTTTTACGAGCATTGATGCATAATAATAATTCTTGAAGTTATTCGCTAATATTGCGCTTCCATGAAAAAGTCTGAGCTTTCATCAGATTTTCCGCTTTTATTGGATATTCATACATGTTGCATACTTTAAGTCAAATCTAGATTACATTTAAAAAATCTAATCTCATATCATTAGTTGAATAATTCACGCATATTAAATTAGTTCATGATTCTTTTGCTTGTCATTAAGATTAGTTTACATATAATAAATTCATGCCACATGTCATTAGTTTAAATTAATTCATAACTTAGATTAAAATTGAATCTCATGGATTGTACATAGTTTAATTCTTATAAAAAAACAAAAAAAACAAAAAGAATTAATTAATTGACATTGCATATGGAAATCTTAGGTCATGCATATGTATTTTTTAAACTAACATCTTGTAGAACACTTTAGAGAAAATTATCATGAAAAAGTCATGTTTTGCTTAACGCATTGGGCATTTACCCTATTTCTAGCAAGTTATTTAATGTTTTGATTTATTAAATGTTAAATTCTTCCTTGCGTATCCGCATAATCACTTCTCATGTATTAGTAATGTAAGCTTAAAATCAACCAAGACCGCTTGCAAAATATTTTTTGAAATAAAGAGAACATGTATTTAAAGGGCAACATCTCTAGTTCATAGAAGTAAAATGTTCTCCTACATTTTACTTGGATTCCCATTCAACCCGAAATAAATTAGTGGCAACTCATAATCGAATTAAATTGCATATTTAATTTATTATATCAAAATCTCAAAGTTGTAATCGGTATGAACTTTCCCTTTTGTGGTCCGCGCTTAGTGTAAGCTTAGCAATCTATTAACTTTCCCTTTTGTGGTTTGCTCCGGGAAGGTCGCGACAATAGTCCATCAAAAAGCATGCATATTTTAATCTTTCGAGTCGATGTAGCGTGCACAGACTGTTTTACCGACTATAAAGATCCAGGGGCTTGTGACGTCCATTTTTCACCCGGTCCGTTTACGGAATCGTAAGGCTCGTTGATCTCTTAGCTGAACAGGGTAGTGCTCATCTTTTCTTTTGCTTTTTACCTTATAGAGAATGCGGCCTCAATTCGCAGCTCTCCCACTTCATTCCGCATGTCCAATGTCTTCTGGGCATCGATTAGATCTTTCGTGGCGTTAAACCAAACCCTAGATTCTCCTTAGTTGATACGAGATCCTTGCAAAAATGGAGGATAGATATGGCTTTGCGCGACAGTGCATTATCTATTGCTCTATATGTTATATTCATCCGACAATATTCCGAGTATTATTGATTTTGACGTTCGTGGAAAGAAGATCGTCTGGCATATATATGTACAGCTACCAGACCTTGGGATAAATCTGAGCCTTGTTGACGATGCGGTTGTTCAGTTCCGAGCAGAGAAAGTTAGATAGGTTTTATTAGGTGGGACTAATTTGTGGATGGATAGAATCGGAACGGTATCTAATTTGACATGTGGGTCGTTTTGGATCTTGTGCGATGTCCCTCTCATTCATTTTGTTTGAGGTATTTTGTCTATATATCTTTAGGCCGTGCATGTAAGATTCAGCGAAAAATTTGATTGAGTTAGTACCTAAAGGTAAAATGTGAGCCGCTGTAATTCTAATATGCAACTCCAATATGAAACTAGTGGTGGCATGAGATCAATCGCAATCACGGTCCAGTACATATGCCGGATTCTCGTGGTTTGTATTTTGATGGTCTTTCTGAATTGATTAGAACAAGTGGGTCTTTATCCTATGCAACCTAGTCATGTATTCTCATCACAAGTTCATCGCTTGTGCCTACCCTGCAGGGCTTTACAGATACAGGCTCGGGGACGTGGTGGAGGTGGCCGGCTTCCACAAGGGCACGCCCAAGCTGAACTTCATATGCCGGAGAAAGCTGATCCTGACTGTGAACATCGACAAGAACACCGAGAAGGACCTCCAGCTGGTGGTGGAGAGGGGCTCCCGACTGCTGCGGAAGGCGATGGGGGAGCTGGTGGACTTTACAAGCCACGCCGACGTCTCGAAGCAGCCCGGCCACTACGTGATCTACTGGGAGATCAAGGGAGAGGTGGAGGAGAAGGTCCTGGGGGAGTGCTGCCGAGAGATGGATGCTTCGTTCGAGGATCAGGGGTACGTGGTCTCTAGGAAGTGTAATTCCATAGGCCCTTTGGAGCTCTGCATTGTAGAGACGGGAACTTTTAGGAAGATTTTGGATCATTTCATAGGGAACGGCGCTGCGTTGAGCCAGTTCAAGACCCCAAGGTGCACCAGCAACCAAGTCCTCCTGAGCATCCTCAATGTATGTACTGTCAAAAGGTTCTACAGCACGGCGTACGGTTGAGAGTGAGGGAAGACGTGAACCGTTGAAATGACATGCAAGAAAAGCGATTTTCGTAAGCGCAATTCAGCTAGTCATGAGATAAACGGTGAGGACTTATCGGCAAAATTTTTCTCTTTTAAGTACCTCCATGCAAAACAGTATGAAATAATGTGAAATGCTCTTTCAATATGTGAGCAATTAGAACATGACGTGAAATATCTTATTAAGACTCTCATTCACAAGAGTCTGATTTGATTGTGAAAACTTTGGCATGAATCTCAATATATAAGGTTCATACATCCGAAAAGCCCAATTCGAGAGCTTTTGGGCTCCAACATATACCAACCTAGAATTATGTGCGCAACCGTTCACAACAACAACTACTTATGCTATCAAAATATTGCACTTCATATTATCTACGTCTTAACATTGATATCAATGGAGACTAACACAAAACCCAATACTAGTTGTAACTATTTATTTCTAAAATATTTAATTTCTGTAGTACTGCAACAGAGGACTTGTAATATGAAATGCATATTTCTTTTGAGATATTAAAAACGAGAAAAGTACAGTAGATCTCACTCGTCATGTTAAAAAAATATGAAACATGTAGAACGTGTTGTGCTGACTTATGTCGAAGCATTAATGTCCTTTTAAGAAGTGCAATGTCAGATGGAGGCCGCAATTCTTGACCCGCACAAGATGTCGAGCCGGACGTGATATGCAGTTAGCAATTGTTGGTTGATGTTTAATCGTGTCGTTTCCAATGTTTGACATGATGACAGATGAAAAAGCATTTATAGTTCCACCGATGGTGTTAGAATGGTGTTTTTGCATGCCTCCACTGGTCCAGATCCCCGTAAGACTATAAGGACGTGCCTGGTACATTCCGGTTTGCACCTCAAATGCTACTAACAAGGGTTAAATTCGAAACCATAAGGAGATGAGCAAATTGTGTTATCAATTAAATCAACACTTTGCCGGTACATGAATGACATATTTAATCGAGAATACTTGATAAATAAAATATCCTTTAGTAGCTTTAGTTAATTCAGCTAGTTATGAGATAATCGGCAGGACTTATTGGAAAATTTTTCTCTTGGAGTACCTTCTATACAAAACAATTAGAAAAAATGTGCATGCTATCCCAATTGTAAGTGATTGAAGTATTGTGTGGAATATCTTATTAACACTCTCATTTACAAATGCCGGATCTCACTACGGAAATTTCAGTATAGATCTCAAAGGCCCATACATACAAGGAGCTCAATTTGCGACCTTTGGATTTGGCCTATACTAATTTGAAATTATGTATGTGGCTGTTTACAATAACAACAACTTAAGCTATCAAAGTATTGTGCTTAATATTATTTGTCTTAACACACATATCAATGAAGACCGACATTAAACTCAATATATAGTAATAAATATTTGTTTCTAAAGTATGTAATCTATGGTACCACAATAGAGAATTTGTACTATGGCACAACGAAATGCGTATTTCTTTTAGAAATATGAAAAAGGAGGGAAGTATAATAATCTCACTCGTCATTAAAAAAATTAATAATAATAATAATAATCAAAATCAAAATCAAAATCAAAAAAATCAAAACATATAGAACTCATTGTGCTGACTTTTGTAAAAGCATTAATGTCCTTCAACAAGTGGAATGTCAGATAGAGGCCGCAATTATTGACCCGCACGAGATGTCGAACCGAGCGCGAGATGAAGTGGGCAATCGTTGGTTTATGTTTAATCGTATTGTTTCGAAGGTTTGACATGACGAACAGATGATTAGCATTTATAAGTCAACTGATCGAACTAAAATAGACATGGACAGCTTTTCTTTTTTTTCTTTTTTTTTTTTGGTTGTAGAGATGAAATGGCGTCAGAATCAGCTCTTGCATGCCTCGATTGGTCCACGTCCCCATAAGATTATAAGGGCGTGCCCTGCATCGATGTGGTGTTCAGGATTACTCCTTTTAAGTGCTATCGATAAAGGTTAAATTCAAAACTGTAAGGAGATGAGCAAACTTTCTTATCATCTAAAGCCAATACTTCGCCGTGAATGACATATTTGATCGAGCAGGCTTGAGAAACAAAATATTTTTCAGCCGCCTTAGTTGCTTTTTTTAGCACTTCATCATCCTTTACTATATACCACTAGCTACATTATAACATGAGAAAATTGGTATTAATTACTCTCGTGTTAATACCACGATAAATCTCAAGATGGTGCAATTGTGACAAATGACACTCAAACTAATTTTTTTACTATTAAATACTTCAAACTAGTACACTTGTGATAAATTTACTCTCTATTAATTTTCATAAAATTTTACCAACAAATTGATGAATTGAATGGCACATGATAGTTTATGGGTATATTAGTTTGTGATTTTTTCGTGATATTAATCCAATTTAACGGAAACTAACGGATGGTAAATTTATCATAAATGTATCAATTTAGAGTTTTTTGTGATAAAAAGTTAGTTTAAAGTAAATTTGTTACGAGTATACCAATTTGAGATTTTTCCTAGTATTAACCAATTATTCTTTTACTTATTTATTTGTTAAATTGTCCAGGAAGCTCTTTTCAACATAATCTATAAAGGAGTTAAGTTCATGACAGTCTGCAGGGTGAAAGGTTCTTTATTCTTTTTAAGTAACTCGTGGATTTTTTCCTGAACAATCCTAACCTAAATTCACCACACTTTTCAGCGTCGAATTTGACCATAGCTGTCGTCATATCTGGTGTTTTACCAAGTGCAAAATAGTACATATCCTCACAATTTTTACCGTATCTCATCCCATCATATTATATCATAATCAAGCTTCAAGGAAATTATTCACGGAGAGAGAGAGAGAGAGAGAGTAAGAGCCAAACCTAGCAGAATAAAGTTGCAGCATGATTTCTAATAAAAGGATATGATGCCATGCGCTAATGTACCGTATTCAGTAAGCTCATCACTGAGCTGGATCTGACAGAACCAAGTTGCAAGATAATTTCAAATAGAAGTACACGATGCATGCACTGATGCACGCATGGTACTCAACCTCCAACGCCGAGTAGATTCGCTCGCTGACCAGTACCTCCTGATGGACGACTATCAACTGCAACAAGGCAGAGGAAAAACCTTCAAACGAAAGAGAATGACAAACAGAATGAGGGAAGAACGAGGTTATGCAGTTGTCAGGCAAGGGAAAAACCCGGAACGTCGAAATTCAATTTGGCGCAAGTTCAAAAAAAAACCGTGCCCGTTGCTTATACCAATCACAATTGTTTGTACTTTCAAGGGAATCCCGCGTGTTTTTTATTCCTGTTTTCTTGATTTCTCAGCTCGTTTTCTGCAACGCTCTGCCGCTTCAGTTTCCTCAGTTTCACTAGACTCGTGTACTGGTCGGTGGACCATGCGTAGTGTCCCTCAGCTCTCTCATCCCAGTGCGTGCAAAGCAACAGTACGCACGGTAAACCCTTTCCTCTTTGCATTTTTGATTTACTTTTAAGAGCCCGAGAATGTAACGACGCCTGATCGTGCCAACTCGATCGCATCTTGGTTTGCACTGCATGGAATCAGTTACATGCGAGTTCGCGGCATACAAAACTATGTAATCTCCAAATATCTACAAAAATATATCGGGGTAAGTACACGAAGTCTCTCCGTTTGGTTTTCTGATCAGTCGGTCGCGCGTTGCATGCAAGGAAGAAGCACATGCGTTGGCAACAGATCAGTTTATGAAACCGAAAGGTCGTGATCATGTTAACGCTGACGGAACGCCAGCATTGGATCCTATTTCTGTGGTGAAAATGGGAGAGTACGTAAAGATGGACAAACGCGAGTGCGCGCGAACAAAGGGCGCCCCAGTTATGGTGATTTCAAGCGATGTGAAACCGGGTTGCTTTTGAGCTAATCAGATAATGAGAATCCATCGTAATCTCGCTCGACAAGTGCGAGGAGGGGAGGGGTGTCGGTTCCGATATGGGACGTGGAGAGCACAGCTAGGGCTGTCTCCTTCGCAGGAGAAAAGCTGGAGACATCAATGTTGACCCTGGCCTCTCTCTCTCTCTCGCAGCGTCCGTGTCGAAGCTGACCTGTCTTCGAACTTTTCCTCGAGTGTTTTCTATTGACATTTGCAATCCCAACTTGGGACAGGACGGGACAGGACGATTCAAGTCAAAGAAACAGCTTTTGCCGAAGCAGAAGACGGGCGGGCTTTGACTTTTTCTTCCTCCCATCCTTTTTATTCTCTTGGACGGAGAAAGCCAGCTACGATCTTTTAAAACAGGGTGGCCAATGCATGGCGTCCGTTCGAGACACGTCCCTCGCAGGCGTTTTGTACCGTCTCGTCCTACCTAATGTCTTGTCGGAAATACTAAAAACATGTGGTGTGTATGTTGACAAGTTTACGGTCACGGGGTTTAGAGACATCAGAAAGATGTTAGTGATACAGGAGTCGGTCCGCAAAATCGATTCACAGAGTGATATGAGCGTTTCAACGTGACCAGGAGATTATTTGAGTACTATAACTTAGAATTAGTTGCGCCACTTTATACATTAACTTATCAAACTAGTCTTGGCATATACTGCAACTTTAGCTGGGGATCCAAGGTCGATTCCTTTGGTTTTGCTTCGGCCTATGACTCGTGAGGTTTTGGTCCAACTCAAAAGGGAAATGACGGCCCAAATCTTGGAATAAATGGACTAAGATGAGTATTATAAATTGGACGAAGGGGAAGCACGAGGCCGATACTCCATTCCGGACTATAGGTCGGGCCAAATTTGACCCAACCCACGAGAAAAGATGGTGCCCCGAGTCAAATTGGAAAAGTGGGGTTTGTTTCTGTTTTTTGATGAGTAAGTGCAATTGATCGATCGAATGGGCTAGTAAAAATATAGGAACCGCTCTCTTTCCCTCGTTGTCATTCATCTCCTTTCGTAATGCTACAACTACTGTGTAACACGATAATTAGCCTCTCGCCCGTCGGTGAATGATTCTTTGACCATCTATGATTATGTATGTGTAACGACATATATTATCTTAATTTTTACGATACAGAATGTCATTGTATGAGTACTTCCCAAGTATTCAAATGATGGATTGAGATTCATTTGCCACTAGCGAGGAGGAGAAAATTGTTCAAAAAATCTTAAATTTATTGCACTTTTGTCAATTCAATCATAAACCCTTTGATGTTACTAAAGTCCCAAACATTTTCACTTTTTCTTAATTGAATCCATCTAGTCAATTTTGTCTAGAATTCGCTAATGTGAATGCCAATCATCTTATGTAGCACGGCCGACGCTAATATGGACAAAATTTATTATTTTTTAAATATTTTTTCAAATTTGTTTCTTGTCCTTCTCTCTCTACTAGTTGCCCAACCTCCGGCGACCGGCTAGAGGCTGCGATCGGGGAGGGTCAACCTCGCCAACCTCACATGAAATTGCCCTTATTGAGATCTAGCAAGGGACAAACCTCACAGGCCTTAAGCAAGGCTTGTGGCCAGCGAGGCCAACCTTGCCCTCATTGAAGTACTCGAGGGTGCCAACCATAGGCGAGGCTCACCCTTGTAGATCTGGTGAAGGCAAGCCTCATTCAAGGCCCGCGAGGTTGTCCCTCGCCAGATCTCGGCAAGGGCAACCTCACGTAAGATCGGCAAGGCTAACCCTCGTTGGCCTCTGGCAAGGGTGACCTTGCATGAGGCCGGCAAGGTCGACCTCATCTATCACTAGAGGCTAGGTGATCAACAGAGAGGAAGAGAAGAGAGAAAAGGAAAAAAAAAAAAAAAAGAATTAAAAAATTTTAAAAATAATGAATTTTATCCATGTCAATGAATTCGACCAAAATTGTTCGAACGGATTTAATTGATAAAAAGTGAAAATGTTTACAGTTCAATTAATAAAATCGAAAGGTTTAAAACTCATTGGGCTCTATTGATCAACTCATGTCGATTCTACATGCTAATTATTGATGTGCAAGAATGATTGCCAATTATGTGGAAAGCTATCAATTCGACGGATAACTTGTCTATTTCCTGATTGTCAATTGACAACCTAAATATCGATTTACAAGTTTATTGTTGATTCCGAGACTACTAATCACCTACCTAGCAACTGGAGATTGTTCTGGACAATTTCCTTTGTTGTTTGCTGATCATTCAAGATGTATATTGGGTTGCCCAAGCTGGAGAACAAATTTAGAGTCTAAGTATATGCTCAAAAGTGATTAGTCCTAATTTTAAGAGTCTTAATCGTGTTTTAATGTATTTTCTAGTTCCGACGTCTTATTCTTGCTTTCTAGCTCCCATGACATGGATATCGTCATGCAGCACCCACGTCTTCAATATTTAGTTTATTTCACATGCAATAATCCCTTTATATAACAAGGCAAATTATCATATGTAAGACAGCTGAATATTAAGAATATATGAGATATGTCTTTATGTGAGCAAATATCGATACTTAGTCTCTATAATATTGGAAAATAAATTCTTCCTTGGTGGTGAGCCAAAAAACAGTATATCCTCAGTTGGTGATTTTTTGTAAGCTGTGTTGGTGAATTTTTCTATCTAAAGTCTTGTGTCCCTGTCGATTGGTTTGTACCCTAAGTCTCGGTGGTGAATTTCATCAATCTTAATTTTGATTCTCGGTTGGTGATGGGTCCTACCTTGATTTTGATCGTACTCTATCCTTCATTTGTTTCTACCCATGATATCTATTCCCACACACTCTAATTACATCCTTTGTCACTCAAAACAATGCTCGTCCACCCCACGCACTCATCAACCGTGGTGGACCTAGGAAAGTTCTTCATTGTTAGGGATGAGCATGATTCCAAGGTAGAAACTAGAACCTAAGAACTGGACCATTAGGAATCTGCAGGTTCCAAATTTTAAAATATGTAGGATAAGTTCTAGGTTCCAAAAAATAATGAACATGTTTCAACGGGTAGATTCCAAGTTCTTAATTTGAGGAACCTGGAACCTGTAACATAGAACCCAAAATAAGTTTTAATATTTTTATTAATTCATGCCTTCATGCGATATTTCGATATTCAATGCTATTCGATGATGAATCTACAATCTAGAAGCACTAATCTGAGTCTTCATTTTATAGTTAATATTTTTACTTTATTAATGTTAATATTTTTCGTATATCTAGATATAAGTTATGATTAATGAATTATAATCTTTCAAAAAATAACATAAGTGAGACTTTGGTAGACCTTGGAACTTATGACATGATAGGTTTCAAGTTTTAGGGTATATAAGGTAGATTTCAAGTTCCAAAAAATGAAAAACCTGTTCCAAGTTCCAGATGAAAACTATACGGAACTTAGAATCGCTCATTTCTACTTTTATCTAGTTGAATTCCTTGACAAGAATTCATTTTTTTCTATTAATAGTTTTTATTTATTCATTTTGTATTCTTTTTATGAATGACAAACTTATTTATTATTATTGCGTTCATTTTTTTTAAAAAAAAAAAAACCTGTTGGACCCTTGAATCAATCCTAGAATTTATAACAGGTTAGGTTTTAGATTTAGATTTTTTAAATTCCAAAATATAATGGATCTGTACCCAAAGTTAAGTTTTAGATTTTAGGCGAAACTGATAATGAATTCAAAACCTCTTACTCTTAATATATATTAAGTGGTATGTGTTTTTTTTTTACCAAGTATAAAATATGGTGCACTTATTTAAACGTTGACTTACGCGACGCTCTGTCGTTCGAAACATTTTGATTACAGCTAGCTGTCGCCGGTTGCTTTTGACATTTGTCTCCTGGCGTTCGAATGGCAGTGAGAAGTTGAATCCAACGAGGCAAGGAGCGATTTCCCGCGCAGCGTCGGCCCTGCTGATCCTTCGCCTCCTGCACGTAACTCCAGAAAGAAAGCCCGTGCATCATCAAGGACAAGAAAGCTATGCGCCCGTACCCGAATCCCGATGAGAAGGAAGAAAGCTTTGTCTTTTCTCTTGTCTTCAAAAGAGAGGTTGAAAAGGCAGACGTACGTACCTCTTTTTCGTGGATTCACATTTGCCACATCTATTGCATCGTCTTTTGGCAAAGGCAATTCAAATCGGATCAGTACAGTTTGATATTCAAACTCGACTCGATCCAAGGTTTAGCGCTCAATATGGCTGGAGTTTGAGCTCTTGATGGTTTTGATTTTTTCAAGTCATGACTCGACTTGAATAGGTTTTCAATGAAGTCAAACTCGCCTTAATTATGTAAGTTAGATCGAGCTAAAGTCTAAACTAAAATCCAAACCCGAGCTCAAATTTTTGCCAATGCACTACAGTTGGAAAAAGACTATTTTTTCTTACCATGTGTGTACGTACAACAAATTAATTAGGCTCGCAAACTATTCGGATTCAAGTACTTTTTATGTTTGAATTTGATTCGTTTGTGCACTCAGCTTGAACCTGAAAAGAATCGAGAGTCGTATCCACGTCGGATTCGCGTGGGCTACCGATTGAACAAGAACATCTTTACAATGGCGAAATGCTAGGCTCATATTTATGGGGTGCAAACGAAAGATTTCGATTACAGAAAGATGAAGCACTCCAACGAGACAAGAGGGTTGTCAACGGACTCGTTCCCCTGCTTCGAATCGCCGGCGTCTCCTCCCTCTCCGGCCGTGTCCGAAACCTTCTCTTCCGCGTGGCCGGCCGACGTGGCCGAGGACGCGCCGCCGGCATTCCCGGCCTTCTTCATCGGGCTACCCCCCGCCCCGCTCTTCCTCCCTCCCCCGCCGTTCCTGGTCCCCGGCGACCTCGACCGCCGACCGAGGCCATCCCTCTGGTCTCGACGCAACGCGGCGGTTGTAGTCCCCATGCGGCTCCGTTGCTGCGTCGCCGGCGCCGCCGTCGTCTTCTTCGCCAGCTCCGGCTTCGTCGCCGGAGACCTCGCCGCCCGACGCGCCGTCTGCTCCCCGGCGTAGGGACGGTTCCTCTGCACCTTCATCGGAGATCTCTTGATCACTCTCTGCGTGACTTCTCCTCTATCTCTGCTCGTAACTTCGGTCTCCCTCTTCTCGGCGACGGTAGTAGCGGTGGTCGCCGTGGTGGCACTGGCGGTGGAGAAGCTCTCCCCGACGCTGCACAGCTCGGAACACTCCGAAACGACTTCGGCGACATCCTCTCCCTCGTTTCGGGTCGGCATTCGAGCTTCCAGCGCACTTTCTTCAGGCTTAGGCGAGAAACCAGCATCGGCTTTCGCGCTGTCGTCGATCGTTGTTTGAGGCGGAGGGTGAGGCTTCGGCAGAGGCGTTTCGGAGAGAACTTCCTTGACGGTTTCCTCTTCCTCCTCCTCTTCTTCAGCGAGCGCGGCGGCGGCGGCGCGGGTCACGCCGGTGTTGCTGCAGCATGGCCTCGCTGGAGGGTGTGGCGGAGAAAGGTCGGGTCTTGAGGGGTTTTGGGCATGTGGGTCGCCGCGCTCGGCGGAGCTGAAACAGCAACCCATCTCTCGGGGAGGGTTCGCGAGAGCGTTGCTGCGAGCGTTTGGGGAGGAGGGTGGACGCGAGAGAGAGAGAGAGAGAGAGAGAGAGAGAGTATAAAGAAGAATTCAAATGCGAAAACGGTCAAGAAAGGAGCGCCATTAGGAGCGGAGTGATTAGGAGCTGAACATGGGAGACAGACAAATCGACCGGTGATTCGGACAAGGAAAGAGAGCCGGAGAGGGGGAAAGGATGGTGCTTGAGAACGTTTGAATTCTGGCTGCTGGAAGCGACAGCTTTTTTGTGGGGTTTGATAGGCTTTTGCTATAGGCAGTTAGGCAGCAGGTGCTAATCATCTCGCTGCAATAGTCTCTGGCGGACGCGATTCCGTTCGGGCCCAAGCCCATTTCTCTTCTATTTCCTCTCTCGAAGTTTTCAAAATGGGCAGGCTTCGGTGCTTCGGAAGATTGGACCACAGAGAGATCGCTAGCTACCGAAGCTGATCCTCCGCCCCCACGGCAGCAGCCAAAAACAGCGCCGTTGGTGAAGGAACTAAAGCCAGTCTGGCTCTGTCTTTGTCTCTAGCTGTGGATATTTATGTGATTCTGCACCGGAAAGCAATTCTTCGATTGGACCTTTTTCTCCTTTGTTTTTGTTTTCATAGGATTTGATATGTTTAGTCTATTGTAAGAATCTGAGTGAAAGAGTATTATATGAAAGAGAAGTTAGTAAGGTGGAGCGATGTCTAATATTTATGTAATATCGCAACAAGAAGCGAGGCCATTATCAATAGTTGAACAAGGTCAACATCGTTACAGTTTTGGTCCAGCAATACTACAGTAGGTAAAGTTTATTCTCATCGTGTCACACGATGGGACACTTGGGAATGGCTGGGAAGTTAAAGCCACCATTGGAGGACTCAACTTGAAATTGCTTTTGAGGAGTACAAGCTTTAACTATTAGACCGTGCGACGCGATTGAATCTCAGAGACACTTGCTGCGGGCTTCTAAAGAGGGCCCGGCCGTAAAAGCAGTTCGTATCGAAGAAAGGGTACTAGGAATCGAACCCGTGAACAATACGATTCGGACTGATTTTCAAAAGAGGACCAATGACTCGAATTGGCTTATAAGCAAATAGTACTCTAGTCAATCCGTTGGGTCAAAAGAGTAACATGATATACATTTTTTCTTTTTCTTTTTTATTTTAAGGGGTGACACGGTATATGTTTTTTAAATTGCAAAAAGATGAATCCAATAATTTTTAGCCCTTCCTATCCAATTCCAGTCTGGTTCCACTTCCTTGAGGCAACGAGGAGAAAGTGACAAAAAGGCTCAAGAAGTGGCAGCCTGGAAAGTCAGATCTTTTTCCTCGTCGCCATGAAAAAGAGAGCTCCTCAACAACGACGCTCATAATCATTCCCGTCTCTCTCCTTGTCGTCGACCCTGTTGCGTGATTCGACAATGATAATCAATCAGCGGACGGTGTAATCATTCCAGAGATATTTATCGTGCGCGATTGATCTGCACGGTGCTCCTCACGACGCCATGCACCCATCAATCAGCTCCACAATCATGGTGGAGCTCGTTATTTTCCACTTCCTAACTGGGGGGCTTATGGCCCGATTGAAAAGTACAGTACGTGCACTCATTTCCATGGAAGAGCTCGCCATGATTTTATAAAATATGATTAGGGTGACCATCCTTTGGCCTTTATTCGACTGTGCCAATGTCCGAAAGGCTAATTGATGGGTGCAGTTAAAACTAATGGAATGGAATCTCCAAGCCCGACATGGCGTTGTTCGGAAATTATCTCCCCCTCTCTTTTTCGTTTTTCAGATAAATGGGAATTCCCTAGCCACCCGATTTAACTAAGCTTGAGAAGAAGGGATGTGGATTCACTAAGGCAACGCATGGTAACATTTTTATTCCTTTGAATTTATGTTATTTTATTTTCCGGAACAAAAAAAAAAACAGAAATCCATTTAGTAACACTAAGTTATTTTTTATTCCCGAAATAAATTAGTAGAGAAATAGATTTGAGTGGAAACGAGTAAAACAAAAAAAAATTACTTATTGTTTAAAAATAATTTCTAGAAATAAATCAATTTTCTTTTTTATTTTTCTTTTATTCCTTTCTCTTGCCACGACCACCTCCAATTGCTTGGAGCCACCACCGACCGCCGGCCGCCACCGCCGCCGTTGCCGCCCACCCACCGCCGGTCGTTGCCCATCGTTCATCGCCGCTTGCCGCCCGTTGCCGCCACTGCCGCGATCGCCGTGCGCCACCATCGGCCGTCAACCGATGGGGGCTATGCGGCCGATCAGTGGTGACGGTCGGCGGGCTAGTGATCGTGTAGCGGTGGGCGGTGACAACCGCGCAATCCGCGAGCAAGAATAAAAAATAAATAAATACAAAAAAGAAACTGTTGCATTACCAAACTTATTTCTATTTTTTTTTTTATTTCAATAGTAAAATTTTATGTAGTTACTAAACGGGTTTTTTACTTAGAAAATTATTTCTCGAAATAGAAATAGAAAATAACTATTTTTGAAAAAAAAACCTTTCCCAAGAAGCGTTGTCACGTACGCAACCTAAGTGCATCAATTATCTTAAGTTTCAAGCCTAAGATTTTGCATTTCATTAAGACCTCCGCCAGTGTTTCCAAATAGTTCAAACCTTAAAAACATTCCCTTAATATCAATATATCGCAATAAGTTAGTTTCGAGGTCCCTTTCTTTTCATAAAAATTGTCGACACTGAAAACTAACCCGTGATATAACGAGAGGCGTTGGCGTTAAGTTGTTGATGGGATAGCGTGATTGAAAATCAATTAGTAGTTGATGTGAGATTGGCGTCATGTGACTTATAGTGCTATCGACGAAGAGTGACGGCAAGCCAACGAAATTTAAACAGACAACGATACGCAATCAACCACACCAGGAGAAAGTCAAGCCGGAATAAATCTTGAAAATTATAATTGTTTATGGATAGGATCACGCGATTGGAGAGTGAGCAAACATCGACAATTACACGTCATATGAGGCTGCATAAGGACGAGTAGAACCAGTAGAATCATTTATAAGGAGTCCACAATCAACAACACTTGACGAATTTCTACGGTTCAATTAACTAATTTATCATTCCTCATTTGCAATTCTTTATCCTTTCAGTTCAGTTAGCATTAGTGATTTATTTTATGCACGTTGTTTCTTGTCCGTATTGCCAAGGAACCCTATTTACTTTAAAAAAACCAAAGAGCTTTAGTGATTTATTTTTACACTTGTTTCTTGTCTGTATTGCCAAGGAACCCAATTCACTTTAAAACACCAAAGATCGAACCTTTGATGAAAGATCGTTTGTCAACAAGCATATTTGTCGGAAAAAAAAAAGAAAAGTATCGTCCTCTCCGTGACTTTAAGACAGGATGCAAAGAAATTAGTAAGACTTGCAAGGCCCGTTTATTTTGTGGGAAATAAATGATTTAGAAAAAATTTCTTAGATGATAATTGTTTATATCGTTTGCAAATGAACAAACAAAAAATGTTTCCATTGTTCATAAAAATCTTTAAACATAAATTGCTGTTGATACAAAAGCATTTTTTATTAAATGACTATTTCAATTAATACAAGCGAATTTCATGAAAAAATATTTTTTAAATTGTTCATTTCTCTCGGAAGAACTCGGCATGGTAGACATAATCATTTTGGTAAGAATATGGCAGACATATTGTAAAACTTACAACATCTCACACTTTATTACAATGAAACATCGTAAACATTGTAATAGAAATCATAAGTGACGAGGGATCGTTATTATTTTTCCGGTAATTGCGTCCTTTACAAAATTATTCAAGAAGACATTTTTCCTTAATTTTCTCTTGTAACGAGAAAATTTGAGACACTTACTATGAGTAATGCTAGGAGCTAGAAAATTCGGTCTAGTGCTAGTGTAAACAACCTTTTGAAACATGTACCATCGAACAAGTTAAATGTGTACTTAGATATAATTTCATAATCGCATCCATCAACACGTCAATCATCCAACGGTGAATATACAGTTCTCTACATCTACAGCAAACGCAGTAATAATCAATTTCCTCCTCATACTAAATCCGCAAAATCATGTAAACCATATAATTATTCGCAGTTCGAGCCGTCCTCTGTTTTTTTTTAAACGTAAAATATCATACTCATCTTAAGGATCACATTCAAAATGCTTATTCAAAAGGGCTTTAGGTAGGTCTTTTCAAGAGGTCAGATTCCCGTAAAGGAAACGACAAGATGTTGAGTGATGGCAATGCAATATCATCTTAGCGTAATAAACTTCAATTACTTTACTTGGCGTCGTTAATTTAATCAGTTCCCCTCCAATCCACCTAACCGCAACGCAGGCGTGCCTAGCAAGAGGCAAAACACAACATAATAAAACTAAAAAAAATGGAAAATGTCGTTTTCGACCTGGGCAAGGCAAATAAGCATTTCGTTACCGAAGTCAAATGAGATCAAATCAAAAACGCGTCTTTCGTGCCCGCTAAGGATAGAATACAAAGGAGATGATGCTGCTGCTGCTGCTGCTTCGTCAGGAATTGGGAGTCCGATGATGACTTAAGCATCGAGTCTAGATTCGATGTTTTACTTAAAACTAATGATTTCGCTCATATCCTCCACGTCATGCCCACTCCGCACCCGAACTTGTTCTCTTCCACCACACAATCCAATTCTGGATTTTTCCTCCTCCTTCGTTTTTTGTTTTTTCCTTTTCTATTTGGGAATATTCAAATCGGTAATCTTTGGGTAATATTCTATCTGAGAATTTTTCCGGGTAATGTCCAAGTACACAGATCCATTCGCTTTCCCGGTATTTCGGTAATATTCTATTGACTCTGAATATGACTCTTTTCTCATCCTCACTCTTGTCTCACTCTTGTTTATTCTGTGCCATCACCTCAATTTGAATATTAATTTTTCTAATTTGGGTTAAAAGAAATACATTAACAATATAGGTCAAGTTGAGCATGGATAAAATCAAGCACGCGTTACTACATTTTATAACATAAAAATAGATCAAAACGGATCAAACACGAAAAAAGGGCTTAAGTTATCCAGTTTTCTAATTTTTTAAAGTATGCCACCACCAAACTAGAACTCGGTGGCTATATCATAACTTTTTGCTTCGACTTCAACAAATCAATTCAAGTTTAAGTAACAAAAGAATATTTATAAATATGGATGAGCAATTGCAAGTTTTACTTAAAATCTTATTCGTCAGAATAAATTCCTTATTTTTTAGAATCTAAAACCTATTATGTATATCCTAAAATCGGATTAGCCAATTTCTAGCAATCTGGATTTCTAATTTCAGATCTTACCTTAAAATCATAATCATGCTCATCTCAAAATTAGCCAAAGCCAGGATTCCACTCGGGACGCAATCGGAAAAAGGACCGGGGCAAAAACCGCATCGCCCCTGGCCGAAGCGACGCACCTCCACGGGTCCGTTCTCCCACGGCCACATGGGGAATAGTACGACCCGAGAACGTGCGCCTCTGAGCAAAAGAGGGCCAGGAAAAAGCCATGGGCTGACGCGAGTGGGGCCCGCCCCGCCCCGCCCGGGCCCCACGGGAGACCGCGCGGGCTCCACCGACAACCCCCTCGCATAGAACAGCGCACTAACGAAAAAGATTCACTCGGTTCCGACACGCAGAATTGCCCACCGCCTCCCAACGGCTCGACGAGAGCGACACTGTCACCCACGAGTCACGACCGCAACTCGCGAGAGCTGTCGAGTGGCTGACCCGCGGGCCTTTTCGAATTTATTATTATTCCTTCCCGCAAAGGGCCTCTCATCGCGTTACCAAATGACCTCTCGAGAGAGACCGCGAGACACGATGATTCGTGCTTTCGGCGGCTGCTTCGGTTGACCTCGAACCTCCGTGGCCGCCACGCTCGACGACGACGTCCGACCCAACCGCCAGGGGGTCCGTCGCGTTCTGGCCCCCACCGAACTCTTTGCGGAAAAAGCCTCCGTCGCGGACCTATCCGGTGCGGTCCGATTCGCGAATATAAAGATTAGGAGTCCGCTTAGGCGGGGGGGTGCTTTTCGCGGGATGGGTTGGTGCGCTGGGGCGAGGATGGGCAGGCAAAGGGATAAAGGGGGCGATAGCGAAAGGGCCGCTTTCTTTTTCGAGCCGATTTTTCCTCCGCCGTCGAAAGGATAACTTAAAGGAGGGGGAAATGTTGTTTTGCATGCCTTATGCCTTTTCCAAAAGCGGCTTTCTTTCCGGCCAAAAGGGAATTTTGACAAACTCTTCTTTTATCCTGCAACGAATTATTATTTATGCTAAATCTTAACATTTTTGTGAAAAGAGGAGGTGATGTCGAGGACCACTTTGTTTTTTTTGTTTTCGTAATTTATTTTGTAACGTTTTCGTAGCTTGGGTAAGAGGGAGATGATTCTATTGATCGAAATGCGAGCCATGTCCTCCGTCTGAAATACGACGACGGTTGAAGGAGAAGATTAGTGGTTGGAAGACTTCGCAAATGTCTTGGTCGTCCCAAAAAACAAAAAACAAAGGGAAAATGAATAAATTAAGAAAAGATGAACTGATTGGAATCTGGGAGTATTTTAGTTCATATATGAGATTGGGGAATATTCCTAATTAACCGAAAAAAGGGTCCCTTTATTTATGGCAAAAAGATATAAAAAAAAAAAAGAGAAGCACAATCGACAAATCTGAGGCTACCTTTCAACGGAAAGAAGAAAATGTACCGCCTTTTTCTTTATCACCAAAAATTTAACATGGCCTTTCAAATTCATAAAAGGAATATACATCATTTAAACCGTATTACGGAAATTACATATTTCACCTATAATCGGAAGGTCCAAGCATTTATTTTAGGAAGATAATCTTTCGACGTGTGCTTCAAGAAGACAAAATGATTTTGGCGTCGACGTGGCACTATGAAATCAATATTAAGGCACACACTGTGTTTGAAAGATCAAGAATGTATTGTTACTAGCTGCCTAGAGCCATGTCGTGTGGGTTGAAACTGAGGAGTATTAGAGAAGGCTGCTTTTGTTATAATGGTAAGTTGCTGTGTATTTTACCACGTCAAGTTAAATATTTAATATCGTGTTTGTCGTATTAAATTTATGTTAGTGAATTTTTTTTAACTTTATTCTTATCTGGTCAGGACAAAAAAAAAGGTGGGTAGGCTTGCGGTAAGAAATGACCGTTCATTGGAATAATCTCGCGCGTGACGATCCCCTTTCTCTAGACAGAACCCGCTGCTATTATTGACAAAAACGAAATCTAGGATGATCCTTCCACCGCTTCCCCCACGCGCCGCCGCATGGCGCTTGATCCGCACTCCCCCGTCTTCTTCTAAATAAATAATTCCAATTAATCAGAGCCTAATCCAATTACGGCGTGAGCTGACGAGGGTTGACCGAGTCGTTGACCCGGAAGAGGGAGAGTAGGGATGAGATTTGTACTCTCGCGAGTTCGCTCTTCTTCGCCCGCGAAGTTGTTGAAGGGGGCGAGCGACCGACCGACCGAGGTATCTATTTTGGGACCCGACTATGCAAGCATAGCTTTCATATTTATTTAGCATTTAATTTGAATTTTTCTTTTTGGTATTGTAGATTTTGCCACCATGATATCATCTATGAACATCTTTGGAGATAAAGTGAATTTAGTAAGCATGTCCATGTGTAATGAACAATATTTTTTCCGATCACTATTTTGATTCGCGCTTTCGGTTGGTTTTATAAAATTTGATTTGGGATTACTTTTCTCTTTACCTTTTAATATTAAACTTATATTTTCATTTAAAAAGACTCCATCTCATACTAAATGCATTGATTTTTTTTTTTGTTTGGTCCAAAAACTCCTCCATTAGATATTGCAATTTAGCAAGTTTAAATTGTCAACTATGTGATTGTTTGAAAAATATATAATTGTCAACTATATGATTGTTTGAAAAATATATTCATTTTTTTTATCATTACACTTTGTGATATATGATGCTTATTTATGGCAATATTAATGCGAGGGGAAAACAAAAGATTGTCCCCAACATGAAGTAAGTGAAGTTCAGTCTATGTTAATTGCATTCTTGTTCAAAATCAAGTTAGCTCCCTTGATATTGCTATTAATTAGTTTGGATTTGAGTTTTGCGCATAAAGCTCGACATTGATTGATGTAACAACTTTAACTAACGGGACAATTTGATTTTTAATTAAAATTATGTGAATAGCACATTTAAGTTAACCTTGCTTAATTTATTTCAAGTCATATATTTACCTCCAACCATATGAAATAAGACAGCATTGGAATTTTCATTTTTAATGCTTTGATAAATGGACAGAAACCTATTCCTTAGCTCCATTTGATACACGAAATTTTCAATTTTTAGGTTGGTTTGATGCTATTTTTTCTTCTTAAATGAATGATATCTCGCAATTAAAATATACTATTCACCTTACCATATGGCATATCTAATGGGTTGGATAAATTAATTTGCTACCCAATATGCACATGTATTTTCATTCTTAAAATTATGGAGGATATTGATCTATTGAAAATATTTGAGCATACTTCTAATTTGAGAAGCTTGTCACCAAAATGAAGTGATGAAATTGATTTCTGAAGTAAATAAATGGTTGCATGTGAGCTTATCTCTACAATAAGTCTTGGCAACACTCGAAGGAATAGTCCACAGTTTTGCTTTGCTTAACCATTTGTGTGAATCCAACAAGCTAGTTGTCTCTACAATAAGTCTTGGCAACACTCGAAGGAATAGTCCACAGTTTTGCTTTGCTCAACCGCTTGTGTGAATACAACAAACTAGTTGCTTGAGTCATCATGAACAAGTCCACCTAGTGAAGCTGGACCCGAGTTGCCTTTAAAGGTCGTGTCAAAGTTAATTTAACCTAAGAAGAAGGGGGTTCCAACCCACAAACTTATCTCTTTTTTTTCTTTTTAGGTAGATAGTCAATTTTCTACTAATCGTACAGATAGGATACTGTTGACATATATCCTAAGATTACATTCACATGTGTGCTTGGAAAGGAAAAGTTTGTCTAGTATAATCTTTGATCCCCTCAAATTACACAAATGCCAGCAGCCTACACCAAATAATAGTGGCTTGTCCTCTACTTTTTACCAATAATTGTTGCATCAAACTGGTTTGCTAACAACCACTTATGCAAATCAAGAGTGAAGAAACAACCCCTAATGTGTAGGCAAAATTTTCTATCAAAGGCAAGTTCAGTGTCCATTGCGGTTTTGTAAGTCGCCATCTCTGCCCAAGTTCTTCGTTGGATAAACGCTTTAATAACCATGATCAAGATATCAAAACATAAAAAGATCATAAGCTTTTTTTTCGGGAGGTGGAGGAGTAGCCGTTAGAAAAAAGATTAATAAAATCAATCCTATAAGGCGAGAACACATGAATAAATAATTTATTTAGTCTAATCGTACACATGCGAATTCATCGTATTCATCATATCTATTGAACCATCTGGCCTTACTCGGAATAGATTAAAAAAAGAAAAGAAAAAAAAAAAACACGAACTGAGGGGAAACGAATCGCTAACTCGCAAATTAACTCAACCCACACGATTCGGTGGACTTGTCGGAAAAAGGGCGCAGCAGAATTCGTGGGAATCGAGAATGTACCAGCTAACGTACCAGCCGCCCACGCCACGTGACGCCTCCCGGGGCGAGGAAAATTACCAACCGTGCCCTTCCCTCAAATAGAAAGACTTTTACCGCGGGCCGGCAGGTAAAAACCCCGCGGGGGCCCCCACGCGCCGTGCTCGAATAGAAGGAATTTTACCGCGGGGGGGCGGGTAAAAAGCCCGCGGGGGGCCCGCACGCCCCGAGCACGCGCGCGTGGGGCCCGGCGGGCTGGCCGGTGGCGTTCGGATTCGTCTAACGAACGACTGAACTTTCCTCGGAGGAGATGTGCATGTGTACACGCGACTCAACTCGCCTCGTTCGTGGTCTTGGTCCTTCTTCCTCCATCGACTTTCTTTGCGGTTTTCTAGAGAGAGAAAGTGGTGGTGGTGGTGGTGGTGGTCATGGTGGTGGTGGGGGCTGGTGAGGAAGAAAGGACCCGGAAGCCAGCCAGCACAGCAGGAGGCGAACCTCTCTCTCCCGGTTTCTCTCTCTAAGGCTCGTCGCACCTTTTTCTTTCTCTCTCTTGCTTTGAAATGTTGCTGCTCAGCTTCGGTCACCATGGTTAGGGTCGATTTATCTCTGTACTCTCTTTTTGTCATTTTTTATTCATTCTTGGGCTGTCCTTTCGTTTTTTAATCTCTCGAGCCCGGAGGGGCATTTTCTTGATGCCCTTATTCTCAGACCCATCTCTCTCTCTCTCTGTCGCTCTCCCATTATCTGAACTCAGCGAATCTTAACACTTAAGACTCGCTCTTTCCTTTTCTATTTTTGCCTTTGATCTTTGGGTTAAACCACACACAAACGCCTCCGCCTTTTTTCCCCCCTGCCCTTTTCCCGTTCGCTGGTAGCTGGTTGCGTACGGTCGAACTTCGGATTTCCTCTCTGCATTTTGCGTAATTCCGTGGCCATTTTGCTTCTCCGTAAGTTCTTCGTGATTCTTGAGCCGACCCGGTTGGTTTCGTGTCGTGGGCATTTGGTCCGCTGGGGGGGGCGACTATGCGGATGGTGTTTTGAGCCGTTCGAGATTTCGGAATGCCGTTTTTCGTCTGCCTTCTTTTTCTGTCGCGTCGCGTCCGCGAGCTTTTGAGTACTTGAGGGAGTTGATTTTTGTGGTCCGAGGATGGTAGATCGTTGTCTTGATAACTCTTGGTGATTTTTCTCTGCTGATTGTGCAGATTGGAGAGTGAGGTACATGTTCTTGTGAGAGAACAGAGAGGAGATAGAGGGATGAAGGTGGCAGGGAGATCAAGGGGGATGAGAAGATCCACATCTGCTGTGGATGGTGTGGACTTGAAGATCTACGTGCAGTTCTTGCTGGGCTTTTTGTTTATTTTTGCAGCTCGCATTTCGCTGGGCGACACTAATCCTGGCGATGGTATGGCTGGATTTTAAACATCTCTCTCTCTCTCTCTCTCTCTCTCTCTTCTTCTTCTTCTTCTTCTTTTTTTTTTTTTTTTTTGGGGATGAGGGGGAGTGGGGGAGGGAGCGACTCTTTTCTGGGTTGCTGAAGAAGTGGAGGAACCGGGGGAGCAATTACTGTTTCGATGTACGAATTACTTCAGTTCGATCGGTTAGACCAGGACAGGTCGTTAACTGTTCATCTCAGTTAGGGTAGCTAGCTGATTATAGCGTTGAACAGTTTGGACTCTTTAACTATGTCGCTTCCAATTATGAAATCTCTCTGAAGTTAATTGAAGATGGATTTCAAGTTTATCTTTGCATTTTGGTTAATCTTGATTGCAGACCCCCGCGGGGGGGATGGGTGGGGGCTTGTTGGGTTATCTATGGTAATGGTAGATGGAAGATGCCAGTTTTTGTTAAATTGCTTTTCATTCGATTTTTTCGCTTCTCCATCACACTTCCTGTTTGCTTTTTTTTTTTTTTTTTTTTGGAAAGTAAAGGTGCTTAACGGAACTTAATCATCTGCATTGTTGTTTGCTGCTATAGTTACTGCGATAAATAACTTGTATGTGTCTCTGGGGTCCCCTGCTCTCCCTGGGTGGGTTGCTAGCGGAGGAGACCCGTGTGGAGGTTCATGGCAAGGAGTTTCTTGCAATAATACCGAAATACAATCAATGTAAGTTTGCATTATTTAACTCTCGAGAATTTCTGCGGATGTTCACGTAATTCATTTTCCATTTTTATTTGACTGCATGACTTCACAGTACTATTAATGGAGCCAATTTGGGAGGCGAACTGGGGGATAGCTTGGGGTCATTTGCTTCCATCAAAACTATGTATGTCCATCTCCTCTCTGTCTTTGCACAAGCATCTGTTTGCATGCAAACGAGGCATTCGTGTCTCCGTGAATGACTCCAATAGTGTTTCCCATTTCTGTGCGATTGCTCTTGTCACTGCATTATCAAGTGGCCTTCTTGAATCACCTTACATGGAGTTTGGGAAGTATTGACGCTGAAGTGGCATTATTACTGATAGGTTTGTTCTGTTCAAGTGTATAATGTACTAATTTTATCTCACTGACATGCTACGTTATCATTTAGTAGGTGATTGTGCTATAAAATTGGCTGAAAATAGTCATTCTACCTAGATGACATACTGTGGCATTTGTGCTAAACTTCAGGCCCGTTATGTTTCTCTCCAGGCATTCTCACGTAGTATCATTGACATTTATTCATTTTCTTATTGCAGAGATCTGAGCAACAACCACATAGGCGGCAGCATTCCATCAAACTTGCCTGTTACCTTGCAAAACTTGTACGTTATTTCACGATTGCCAGAGGAAAAGAACTTTTGCTTTTTCAGTGTGTTCCTCCTTGTATGAAAGATGTAATATTTGTCACTTCTGGCAGATTTCTTTCAGCTAATCAGTTCACTGGAAGCATCCCAAGTTCTTTGTCTTCTCTGACTGGACTGTCAGCCATGTAATCACTGCTTTCTTCACTATGGCGTTTCCTTTCAGCTAAAACTCGATTTCCTTTGCTATTATTTCTTCTGAGCTTAATCTTTCTTTGTATTTCAGGTCTCTAAATGACAATCTTTTGAGCGGTGAAATTCCAGATGCTTTCCAAAATCTTATAGGATTAATCAATCTGTAGGGTTTCGTTATCTGCTTAACGAAAGCCTTGTTTCCATATGACTTTCCTTGACCTATGTCGTGATAGAAAGTGTTCCTGTGCAGTGACTTATCCAGTAATAATTTGAGCGGGCGTCTTCCTCCTTCTTTGGGAAATCTATCGTCTTTGACCACCCTGTGAGTGTTTACTGTCCACTGAAGATGCATATATGCTCATGAATTTCTTCTCTGTTATCTGATTTTACTCCTAAATTTGCAGACGCATACAGAACAACCAGTTATCGGGAACCCTTGATGTTCTACAAAACCTTCCCATGAGAGATCTGTACTTTTCTTACTTTGCTTCAAATTACTTTAATGTTTTTATTGAAATTTATAGTGCTTCGTCTGGAGTTCTGCTTTTTCATAGCCCTCCACTTATTTGCATCTTTTGATGTGTTGTGTTGCACAGGAATATAGAGAATAACCTTTTCTCTGGACCTATACCTGATAAATTACTTAGTATACCGAACTTCAGGTGAGAGCTACTTTTAAATGCACTCTGCTACTTCATTAATTTACTCTCCATCGTACTTAATCAATTTTGCCCACCTTCCCATCATTTTTGGTTATTCTGATATGATAGCAGAGGAAATGGTAATATCTGTGGAATTTATGTTGCTATTGCACTATGTGATCTTCATGGGAAGATTTTTTGTTGCATAAGTTTGGTGATTCCGTGATTGCTGTTATTGAATTTCAGGAGGCCGTGATGGCATAATTCTTTGAACTCTTTTAAGTCTGTCAAAATGAAGCCAAAGAACTTATTGCTACTCTCTCGAAACTGTTTTCTTACTCAAATAGGTCATAATGAATGCTAGCCTTTTCCCCCTTATGCATGCGAGGTAGTTGATATATTTCGTCCTCTTCTTTTTATGCTCTACTTCTTTTGAAGTTTTTCTTAGGGTAGAAATCACAAGCTTTATCAGCCTTCCTGTTCCAGCTTTTCGAAAGTAAAAAAAGAAAGAAAGAAAAAAAAAAGTCTTGTTCTTCCTTGGGGCCATTTATATTTGACTGTGGGAACTGTTTGCTAATCACTTTGTAATCTGCAGAAAAGATGGAAATCCTTTCAATTCCAGCGCTCCGTTACCTTCACCTTCACCTTCGACCCCAACGGCACCGTCATCACCAGGGACTCCTTTTTTTGTGGGCGGCGGGCCACCATCTTCCACCAAAGCACCTCCGCCACCATCTTCCACCAAAGCACCTCCAAAACAGGCGGATGGACCGTCTGCAAGAGAGCAATCAAAATCTGGTTCCTCGAAAAAGTCATCCACCAAAAGAATCGTTTGGATAGTAATAGCGGGGGTCATATCATTTGTAATTTTGGTTTTAGCACTCGTCCTTCTCATACCTGCATGTATTCGAAGAAGACATGAGGTTGACATATTTTCCAAGAGGCACCATATTGGTGCATATAATGGCAAAAGAGAGAATCCTCGGGAAAATCCTTCTTTAGGCCCTCCACCGAGTCATCTGGATAAAGGCAAGTAAACTAGTCCAGTCTTTAGTGCTGTATAACTCACATTTTAAATGTGTCAATTTTTGTCAAAGCTTGGTCACTAAGATGGAGTTTTCTTCCTGCAGTACCTAAAGAGACAGCTGTGAAGCTGTTGGAGGATCATCAACCTGAGAGCAGGAAAGTGTGGGCTGTTCCGAGGACACAAAACGAGCGAGAAGGAAATGCACAGAGAACTCGTCTGATGCCTGATCTGGAAGATCAGGGGAGTGATGTGAGTACACTTGAGGCGTACTTGATGCCTCCTCCCCCTCCCCCGCCCCCTCCTCCATCTCCTCCACCGCCTCCTCCACCACCTACTGAAATTATTGTGAAGCCCACTGTGCCTGAACAAACAATGGCCACAAAGCCTTCTGTGAGAACTCGTATTCCTCTGGTTTCTGCCAAGTCCTTCACCATTGCATTCCTTCAGCAACACACGAACAGCTTTTCTCAAGAAAATCTAATTGGAAGTGGAACGCTTGGTCGTGTGTATAGGGCAGAGCTTCCTGGTGGCAAGGTAACAGTTTGTATGGCTAATATTTTCAGGGATCAGTTCTTTTGCTGCTGAGCTTTTGATATGTGATTCCTTTTTTTAATGTTAAGCTGAAAATTCAGTTTTTAAATCCTAGACTTTTCACTTATTCTGATAAGCTCCTATATACGATTGATGGTGGCAATGTGTGCTCTTGAGTACGGACCTTCTGAAGATTGCTCCCAGTTCAGTACATTTTCATTGAAATCGATTCAAGTTAGGAAAGGCAAAGAGAAACATAACTTTGTTTCCAGGCGTACCTTCTGGTTGGATTATACTACCTTGTTTTTTTATTTATTATTAGGGGTTTGGGTTGCTCTATCACGTTGTCTCATTGACTATTGCTTTGTTGGTTGAGACTGTCTTCTTTGTCTTCTAAATTCTTTGTAACGTCATGGTATGACATGGGGAATCAGCTAAGCCCCAGCACGATGCACCATAAAATCCATAAGACGAAGTATACAAATACATGGGATGCAGCATTTTCGAATTTGCTGTGTGAACTTTAGACAAATACATGGGCATTATCTTGCTTGAGTGGCTTGAAAGTTGTTTTGTCTCGCAAATGTATACTTACTCGTAGTTTTCTGGTTGGTTGTGCAGTTGCTGGCTGTCAAGAAATTGGACAAGAAGGCTTCCAGTCAGCAGAAGGATGTCGAGTTTTTGGAATTGGTGAACAATATTGACAAGATTCGACATGCAAACGTTGTGGAACTCATGGGTTACTGTGCTGAGCATGGCGAAAGGCTTCTAATATACGAGTATTGCAGTAATGGGACATTACAGGATGCGCTTCATTCGGATGATGATTTAAAGAAGAATTTTAGTTGGAATTCCCGCGTTAGGATGGCTCTTGATGCTGCCAGAGCCTTAGAGTAAGTCGATCCATATTCAGGCACAATTAGAGCGGTGTTTCTTTTAATTCTGTCTGATTATCATGTAGAAGCATATGTTGTACAATGAGCTAATAGTGTAGTCACTTTGTGTGCACAGGTACTTGCATGAGGTCTGTCAGCCACCTATTGTGCATAGGAACTTCAAGTCCTCAAATATTCTCCTTGACGATGATCTTTCCGTGCACATTTCTGATTGTGGTTTAGATGCATTGATCTCTTCAGGCTCAGTTAGCCAGGTAAGCTATTTTTGTGAGTTTTTGAAAATTAACTTGGTGGGATGTCTAGCTGCAGCAATCCATCCCATTACATGCTAAACCACCCATAAAAAGTTCTCTCTAAAACAACCTCTTATTAATTTTGCCATTTGGAACAATTGTAATGGGAATTGAAGCTGTGGGAATTCACTCATCCGTGTCATGCTCGTTTGTCATCCAAAATTTTCAGTATGAAGTGCTAACTAGCAGGTTGTTTTTGTGGTAGTACTACTGTTACTTGAAATTTACGTAGGTCTGTTTCTTTGTCAGTTGTCGGGGCAACTTCTATCTACTTATGGATATGGAGCTCCTGAGTTCGAGTCCGGAATTTATACAATCAAAAGTGATGTCTACAGCTTTGGGGTAGTCATGTTGGAACTTCTGACTGGCCGAAAATCCTATGATAAGTAAGACCTGAAAGTACATATTGGTTTGATAACAGGGGTTCCAAATCCGTTTCCAGCTGTGGCTTTATCCAACATCAATTTTTATGTTCCCTTGACGAATCATTTTCAGGTCACGAAATCGGGGAGAGCAATTTCTTGTCAGATGGGCAATGTCTCAATTCCATGACATTGATGCATTGTCCAGAATGGTCGATCCTTCTGTTAAGGGACAGTACCCTGCCAAATCGCTGTCACGGTTTGCTGATATTATATCTCGCTGTGTTCTGGTGAGAGCTCTCGCGCTTCAAAGTGTTCGTATTATGCTTTCTTACTGTCCCATGTTATGCTTTCGGAGGAGGATCAGTCATATTCTTTTAGGTGGACAGTTTTTAGGGACATAACCAATTCTCTCTCTCTCTCATTTTTTCTTGTTTTCACAGGCGGAGCCAGAATTCAGGCCGCCGATGTCGGAAGTAGTCCAAGACCTCTCAGATATGATCAGGAGGGACCCTCATCCATGAGATCATGGCTCAAGACCACCATCAAACAATCAGTCAAGGAATGGTGACCTCTACCTTGTTAATGCCATTGAATTGTGAAAGTGATCTGCTGTGCACCGTGAAGAATTCTTTTGTCAGCAGGCGAGACGAGAAGGAATGGCCCTACTAACATAAGTAATGTTCTGATTCGTATCCTCGACGATTCGAGCGGGCGATCTGATGGGGTCATATTCCAGAGGGTACGGAGCTCAAAGATCTGGCCCCAGTTTGTTTTTGCGATGGTTGCTGTTTGTGTGCTAAGCATCGAGAGATGATGTGGGAACGAAGAACGTCCCTAACCCCAAACGTTTTGGAAATTATTGTTTTTAGCTAACTTGATAAGCGAGGTTCTTTGAACTCGCCTTCCGTCGTGTGTAAGGCTGTATCGATCTCTATGGCTCCGGCTCAACGCAGAGTCGGTTTGCCTTGTCCAGTATGCACTCTGTAGAACTGCTCTTTGCCTATGTAATTCTTCAAAAAAAAAAAAAAAAAAAACTCTTCCTATTTCTATAATTGCGTGCAAAGTAGTTAAGGCTCCGTTTATTCACGGAAAATGTGATGTTTCTAGAAAAATTTTCAGGCAGTCATTTTTTAGAAAAATAACAATATTTTCTAGTATTTAGTTGAAACTTGAAAATTAGCTATTTTTATTATTTGGTAAGAAAAATATTTTCCTCTATGCACTCCTTTTCAAAATTATTTTATTTTATTTTTTAAATTGTTTGTTAATTATGTTTTTCTTCTTCCTTGGTTGACATAGGCGAGCTTCGAGCTTGCTAGATTCCTCACCTAAGCCAGTGAAATCGAGCTCGCTTGAGGCTAGCAAGCTTGAGTCTCGCTACATCGAGCGAGCTAGGCGAGACTCGAGCCTTGCCCGAGGTTGCTGATTGCCACCTTAGTTGGCGATCTGCTGATTAAGAAGAACTAGGAAAAGAAAGGAAAGGAAGAAAAAGAACATAAAAAATAAATAAAAACTTGATTTTTCAACAAAATATATAAAAAAATAAAAGTAAAAGGAATTTGTGTTTTATGAAAAGGAGTGAGGTGAAAGAAGATAAGAGAAATGTCTTTTATTTTAGAATATTTTTTTATTGATGAATTTTTTTTTATTAGTTGAATATTGAAAAATGTGAAAAATTTATTTCTGAAAGTTTTTCTTCGTGAAAAGAAGGAAGCTTTGGCAATTTTGACACATCAAGAAAAAAGCGACCTTTCTTTGATTATTCGTTTTATTCCTAAGTACGGTCTATTTTTTGAGTTCCTGTTCTGTCGAAACAAGACCGTCCTTTTCCCAGAGGAAAATCAGCCAATCACCCGACCCCGTCCTTTGCACGGGCCGAGGTGTGGGGGGGGGCGGGGATCCAGCGGTTCCCCACGTGCGGGCCCTACCAGGAGTTCCCGCGAGTCGTGGGGGCCACGTGCGGATTCCGCACCCTTTTTTTTTTTATTTATTTATAATTTTGGATACCTCGAAAAAAGGATAAAAGGAGTGCAAGCCCACTTCGCAAAATCAATTTCGGAAAAGACGTGACGGGTTTTTTTAAAAAAATACATTTGTTTATCAAATTAGAGTTTCATCGAGAAAGAAAAGGAAAGAGAGCAGAAATTAGAGAATGCGTAGTGCCACTGCCAACTCCGCACGCCGACAGAGCAGTGCAAGACGACATAAATTTAGAAGCAAAAATGTACATTTGTGTCTGTCGCCTTCTTTTTTTTTTTTTTTTGGGTGGGACTCCCACGATGCTACCGAAAGACAAAAAAAATATCGTACTTCAAAATGTAATTGACGCCATCATTTCCACACTTTTCACTCCTACCACTCGCATCCACCGGGACGTGCCAACCACGCGCCGCCATGTCCTCCATTTCTCTCTCTGTTTTCAAATCTTGTATAGCCCCGTCTCATTATATATATATATATATATATATTTTTTTTTTTTGAATAAACAGGGTAGAGGTGGGGTGCTGGGTACAAACTTTCATTCAGGCGTTTTTAAGAGGCTCGCTTTCAATACGAAGTTTTTTTTTTTTTAATGAGAATAAAATGACATAAATGATACTTAAATTTTGACATATTATTTAATGTGATATTTCAAAATTTTAATATATTTATGTGATCTCTAAACTTTTAATACATGTTTAATTTGGTCCATAAATTATGAATATGTTAAATGCTATTTTTCCATTAATTCGAATTCAAGGATAATAATATTGAATATATACAAAAGTTCAAGAACTATATATCAAATAAGTTAAAAGTTCAAAGACAATATTGTACATTGATTAAAGTTAATGAATCATATTAAACAAAATAAAAGTTAAGATATCATATTTGCAAATAAGAGAGAGCCTAAAGGTAATGATTCTTTGGCATTAGTTTATGAATCCAATCTATCTGAAGTTCCAACCAATTCTGGTGGCTAGATAGTGGTGCAACTAATCATGTTGCATTTACCATTCGGGGTTCATAAACCGAAGGACGCCAACTCGGGATGAATCAAAACTCTTTGCATTGGAAACGAGCGTTGGAGTTGACGTTGAGTTCGTGGGAGATGTTTTTTGATTTTAGACTGGTTTCGGATGGTGTTAAGAAACACTTTTTACATACCTTCTTTTAGGCGGAATTTAGTTTCTGTGTCTTGTTTGGACAAGTGTGGATACTCTTTTGAAATAAAGAGTAATACTATTTCCATGTTTTATGATTCAAATAAGATTGGGTGTTGCAATTTATCCGATGGATTATATCGATTGAGTTTATCTCCCAACGACATATACGTTGCTTATTCATTTGAAAAGGTTGTTTCCAAAAAGGCCTCTGTCTAAAAGAACAGTCTTATGCATTGTGGCATAAACGTCTTGGTCACATCTCTAAAGAAAGAATAGAGAGGCTTATAAAGGCTGATATCTTGCCTACTCTTAAAGGTGATCAAGAGACTTGCGTAGGCTGCTGCAGAGGTAAGATGACTAAGATAAAGAAGAAATCCATTTGTACGAAGTTGATTTGTTGGAGGTTATTCACCTTGCGATATTAGTGGACCCTAACGCCTACCTTGTGCAGAAATTTTTATTTCATCACATTTATTGATGACTATTCCCGATATGGATACTTATATTTGATTAAAGAAAAATCCGAGTCTCTTGATAAATTCAAGATTTTTCGGATTTGAAGTGGAGAAACAGTTGGGAAAAGTTATTAAGATTGTTAGATCGATCGTGGTGGTGAGTATTTTGGTAGGCACGGTGATCTTTGGACAACTTAAAGGGCCGTTTGCTAAATACTTAGAAGATTCGGGATTATAGGTCGGTTTACTATGCCCGGAAGTCTGAACAAAATGGTGTAGGCGAAAGGCGGAATCGTACTCTTATGGACATGATGAGAAGTATGATTAGTAGGACACATTTACCTAATTTTCTGTGGGGAGAAGCTTTGAAAACAGCTCTTTATATTTTAAATCGCGTTCCTACTAAAGCGGTTCCATTGACTCCTTTTGAGTTGTGGGTGGACGTAAACCTAGCTTGAATCATCTTAGAGTTTGGGGATGTCCGGCGAAGTGAAGTTATATAATCCAACATTGAGTAATTTGGATTCCAAAACTACTCGGTGTTACTTCGTGTCTTACCCGGATCATTCAAAAGGATATCGATTTTATAACTCTAATGGATGTACAAGAATTGTCGAATCTCAGACTGCAAATTTTTTGGAATTTTATGTAGCCGAAAATGGTAGTTGCTCACAAACTATTGAATATGATAGTATGGTGGGAATTATTGAATCTCTATCTCATCTTGTGCAGACAATTATGGAGCCTCTTACGCCACAAATTGAGCCTGTTGTGGCCCATGATCCTGTTGTTGAGATTGTTCCTGAAGAAATTCCACAAGTTCCTCAGATTCAAAATGAGGATGAATTAGCTCCACTCAGAAGATCAACTAGAGAAAGACGTTCAGCTATACCACCAGACTATCTAGTTTACACAGGAGAGCATGATTATGACATAAATTGTGTTGTTGATCCAGTGACTTATCGAAGCCATCTCATGTCCTCAATCAGATTTGTGGTTAGATGCGATGAAAGATGAGATGCAATCTATGAAACACAATGGTGTTTGGGAGCTTGTTGAATTGCACTGAAGGTTGTAAACCTATTGGCTGCAAATGGGTATTCAAGACTAAAAGAGATTCCAAAGGAAAGATTGAGAAATTTAAAGCGGTTTGGTAGCTAAGGGTTTCACTCAAAGAAGGAATAGATTATGAAGCAACATTTTCTCCAGTTTCTTCTAAAGATTCCTTTAGAGTGATCTTAGCATTGGTAGCTTGTTACGATATGGAATTACACGGATGGATGTTAAGGCGCTTTTCTAAATGGAGACCTTGATGAGGAGGTTTATATGGTGCGGCTGAAGGTTTTGTAGCAGATGACTCGAGTCGGTTTGTTTGTAGATTGAAAAAGTCTATTTATGGCCTTAAGCAAGCTTCTAGGGTGGTATTTCAAGTTTCATAATGTTGTTACTTCATTTGGATTTATTGAAAACAAAGTAGATCAGTGCATATACACCAAGGTCAGTGGGAGGAAATATATTTTTCTCATACTTTATGTAGATGATATCTTGCTTGCTAGTAGTGACATTGGTTTACTGCATGAGACAAAGCAAATGTTATCGAAAAATTTTGACATGAAAGACCTTGGTGAGGCGTCTTTTGTTCTTGGCATTGAGATCCATAGGGATCGCTCACGCCGTTCATTGGGTTTATCTCGGGGCGTATATTGATCGTGTTTTAGAAAGATTCAATATGCAAGATTGCAAACCAGGAATTGCTCCTGTTGTTAAGGGTGATAAATTGAGTCTTTCACAATGTCCTAATTCAGATTTTGAGAAAGCTCGAATGAAGGATGTACCTTATGCTAGTGTGCTTGGGAGCATCATGTATGCTCAAGTTTGCACTAGGCCAGATATTGCTTTTGCAACAGGGCTTCTAGGCAGATATCAGTCAAATCCAGGACACGATCACTGGGTTGCTGCCAAGAAGGTTTTAAGGTACTTAAAGAGAACAAAAGATTATATCTTTGATGTATAGACATGTTCCGGACTTGCAACTAGTAGGTTATTCGGATGCAGATTTTGCTGGTTGTCAAGATGATAAGAAATCAACGGCAGGATACATATTTATGTTGGGGAGGTGCGGTATCATGGAAGCGAAGCGGCAATCCATATCTTCTTCTACCATGCAAGCGGAGTTTGTAGCATGTTTTTCAAGCTGCTACTCAAGCTATTTGGCTCCGAAACCTCATTAGGGAGTTATCGGTTTTTGATTTTGTGGATAGACCCACTCTGAGTTAAATAAAAGTTAAGAGATCATATTGTACATGAAACCCAAATTCATAAATTATTTGTGTCGTTTTTCCTTTTTGTAACATTTTCTTTTTGTCGAACCCTTTTCTATACTTAAAGCTGTAAAAGAATCATCTCTCTCGACACCCACCAAAATGCTACAATAAGTTCATAAGCTATTATCATCCTTCACTTGGGCTTCACCGAGGAAGAGAAGAGGGGCCGAGTCGAGCTGGCCATCACGGTGGTAATTTCCAACTTTCTGTCACCTCTTTTTCTCTTCTCATCAGAACTTTCTACCTTTTGTTTCTGAAATGAGAACCAGATCTGCAACTCTTTTCGCCCCCTTTCCCCCGCGTCCGCGCGTGTCGTCTTTGTCCCGTTCGCGCGTGACTTTCGATTTCAAACGTAAGGTCAAATCTACTTAATGAAAAAAACACACCAAATGTATGCTCTTTTTTTTTTTTTTTTTATTGTGTTTTTTGCCCGCAATTCACGTAAACATCCATTAAACCCATCAGGGCGGTCCATCCTCTCCGCCTCCGCCTCCGCCTCCACCTCCTCCACCTTCGTCTCCTTCTTCATCAAGCTCCCGTCATCTTCCCCGAACATCTCTTTCTCTTTCCGAGAGAGGCAGGGAATCCCCGTTTGAAGAAAGCCCTGAATCTCTCTCAAGACCCTTAAAGGCGTCATCTTTATCCTCGTAATCTCTCCCCGGTTGTCACCATCCTTTGGATTTCTCAATCCAAATCTCTCCGGTTCCAACGCCAAGTACCCTTTTGGTTTCCTTTCCTTCGAATTCCAGAAAGTCTCTTCCTTTTCGACTCTCTCCTTCCCGATCCTCCGATTCTTTATCGGGGAGCTCGCATCTCTCGGCTCGGCCACTGTCTTGCGTTCGAAGCATTTCGAACGTGCACTCCAAGTGTTCGTTTTCCCTCGCTTTCTCCGCCAAGAAGCTGTTTCTTGATGTGCTAGTTTCATTCGACCCGTAACAGTTTTATTCGGCTGACCGTGCGTTCCATTAAATGCCTAGCTTGTCGTATTCTAACCTATCGTTCTTATTTATTCGACCAGTTCATTGACTGTTATGAGATCGTTACTCGAATCACCCCATTTTTCCCGATTGCAAAATGGCCGTTTTGTGTTGAAAACTGTCGGGTATTCTGCTTAAATGCTGTTCGTAAGCCCCAAGAAGCGACTTTGGTCACGCTTTCGAACCTCCTTGCTTCTCTTCGAGTCATTATTCGGCTACCCTGAGCTTTTCCTTTAGCCAGGAGTCTTTGGGGGGTAACTTTCACGGGCACCCTTTTGAAGAGCATGAGGAAAAATGCTAATCCTCACCCGGTAAGGATTTTCAGTGATCGAAAATGGATCCCTCCGTTTTTCGCGAGTTTACTCGTGCTGGTCACGCTGTTGTTTTCTGCTGTTTTCGGGTTGTTTGGATCTCCTTACGGTGAATATCAATCCGCATTTGAGGAGAAGTTGGATGATCGAAATGGGCTCTTTGTAGACTCAGAGATAGACAAATCGGTCAATGCCAATGGCCGTTTAGCAGGGGATGCACCCAGATTTGCGTATCTTATTTCGGGTACAAAAGGCGATAGTCAGAGGATGATGAGAACTTTACAAGCTATTTACCATCCTAGAAACCAGTATATTCTGCATCTGGACCTTGAGGCGCCGCCTCGCGAACGGATGGATTTGACCCTGTCTGTAAAGAATGATCCGACATTCCGTGAAGTAGAGAATGTTAGAGTAATGGCTCAGTCGAATTTGGTTACTTATAAGGGACCTACGATGATTGCATGTACACTTCAGGCCATTGCAATTATGTCGAGGGAGAATTTGCGATGGGACTGGTTTATAAATCTTAGCGCCGCGGATTATCCTCTTATGACGCAGGATGGTCAGTATGAGATTCTTCTTTTTGAGTTTTACTCGCTCCTGTTAAATTGGTATTCTCGATCAAGTAATGTTGCCCTGTTCGGCAGAACTTTTGTTATGAGCTAGTCTTGATATTTACTCTGACAACCTAGGCATGAGGATGTCATCACTGTGCTGAACTAGTGAACTACTTGTGTACTTGATGTGTCTGAATTTGCAAGTTGCATTTCAAAATGATTTAGAAGTGATGGCTTTTCTTTTCTCTTTCAAGGCACATAGTTTAGGACGATTAGGAGTATGTTGTGGGCCTTTCTGAATTCTTCAGATGCCCTGAAGTTTATTGCTGATGTAGTCATCCACGTTTTTGAAGTTTACTTTGGCAATGAATTGGAAAACGTGTACATGTCTGTCTGTGGTGCTTCCTGGGTTGTTTGCATTTGAATACTCCTCTGGTTTACGCAGGTGATGCACCTTTCAACTTCCGACATTTTAAATGTTTGAAATGTTTCCTGATTGTTGTGTGTGTTTTGGATGCACGAGCTGAACTTAGTTCTTTTCACCAGTCAGGTTTTCTTTGCTTGGCTATAACTTTCAGATGTTCATGTTCTTTCCAAATTGGTAACAGCATCAATTAGGAAACTTTTAGCATCTTGCTCCATCCGATAGACCTGCTCATGTCTCCACCATGGCTTCTGATCTATGAAGAGGAAAATTTTGGTTGCCAGTCCTGCTCATTAGGAGAAGATTTCCTTTTCTAGATCGATAAATAATTCTCTTTCTCTCCAATTTCTTTTCTTTCTAGTCAGCATTTTCCTTTTCTTGTGTTTCACACTGTCAGAAGTCAATTTTCCTTCAAATCTCCTCTCTCTCTCCAGTTACGCATCAACTAACTAGTTGTGGCATAACTTTTTTTTCGTTAGAGCATTTCCTTTTGAAGTCAAGTTCTATAGTGGGTTGGTCCTTGCAAATAAAGTTTTGTTTTCCCTCTATTTGTGCAGATCTGCTATTTGTCTTTACCAATTTGTCCAGAAGCCTGAATTTTATTGAACATGCTCAGTTTGCTGGGTGGAAATTGTACGTAATTCAAAGTCTTGCAATTTTTCTGGTGAAAAACTCTTTATGTTCATGTTTCAATCTTTTATGTCAACTATGGTTCAACAATCTGTGGCTATACTTTCAGGGACCAACGGGCGAAACCAATCATCATTGATCCAGGGCTCTACTTGTCAAAAAAGTCTGACATATCTTTGACCACTCAACGTCGATCACTGCCAACATCCTTTAAGTTGTTTACTGGTGAGTACATGGGTTACCGCACTTCAGAGTTCGTACATTCACAACCATCATGCTCGAACCTTATTTCCAGTGAATTGTTATGCACCTAAGATGTAGGAGTCGTGCAAAAAGGACGTTCAAAATAGGTTGTCTTGGGATGAGCTTCATTAACTTATTGACAAGCATGGGAATGGTCTGTTTTCTGCTGTAGAGGCAAAACAGATGAGGGAAGGGAGTATAAGGAGACGCTTTCTGAAGACAATAGTCCTACCATGCCCAATTTTGCTCGGCCTTGCACTTTTGATAGGACTGATGTAATAAATGAGGGTTGACTTTGGGAAATGTGTTAGTGATCATGATTAATATGGATTTGACAATATTCAACATTAGTCAGAAATTGCATCTCCATAATTATGAACATTAGTCCAACTCCCCTGGATGTATGTAATCCCTGTTTTGACCTTTTCTGTTTGCTCTTCACTAAACAGGATCTGCTTGGGTGATGCTAACCCGTGATTTTCTCGAGTACTGCATTTGGGGATGGGACAACCTTCCTAGAACCATTCTCATGTACTACACAAACTTTATATCTTCTCCAGAAGGTTATTTTCACACCGTCATTTGTAATGCCAAAGAGTACCGCAAGACTGCTATAAGCCACGACCTTCACTACATTGCTTGGGCTGAGCCACCAGGGCAGCATCCTCTTGATCTCTCCCTCAGGCATTTCGATAAAATGATTAAAAGCAATGCACCGTTTGCGAGAAAGTTCCGGAAAGATGATCCAGTCTTGAGTTTGATTGACAGCGAGCTTTTAGGTAGGAAAAAAGGCCGGTTCACACCTGGAGGGTGGTGCATTGGCAACTCAGATGGTGAGGCCGACCCTTGCTCCTTGCGGGGTGACGAGTCAGTATTTAAGCCAGGACCTGGAGCTGAGAGATTGCTGGAGTTGCTTCAGGAACTTTTGTCTGAAGGATTCCGGAGCAAGCAGTGCTCTTAAATGGTGAGTACGATCTTACGCAACCTCAAGTGTAAATTTTTGCGTTTGTAGATCTTACAGTTGATGTAATCATTACAACTTAGTTCATCATAATGAAACTGAATGTAGCTTTTTGATTGTGGTATGCTCTTATGATTTTCAACTGGTCTTAGCTAACTGCTTTCTCTTTTTATCAACACGTCGGTTATGAAGATATCCTCTTCTGGTATTGGCTTTAGTTGCTTCAAAAGATGCTCGTGGTCAAAAGTGATTACTGTCATCAGAGTCATAAAATTCACAGTTACACCATTGTGAGCATAATATGCAGATAATGTTGATATCACTGGAAGCCCATCTTGGCTTAGTCTTCCCTGGAAGACACTAATTTCACATACTTTTCTATTATCATTTCTGGTGAGAAGTCGGTAAAATATCCTCTCTCCACATCCAGTCCTTCCTGGGCTGCTAGCATTTCGACTCGGTTCTGGACCCGGTCTGCTCCAATCTGGTTGGGCTCCAGCAGCATGCAAGCGATCTCAGTCGCATCTTCGCCGTGAACCAAGCCCAGCGTTTGCACCGTCGGTAACCCTCCTCCCCGAGCGCTCACCATACGGGCTATTCGCCGGGTGGCTGACACATCAGTTGACAGGATGGGGACATTGTACAGGGCAACCCACGGCCGGGCCCCAATCATGCTGATGCCTCTCGTTCGAGATACATGTGTTGGGCCCTCATCCGGCCTTTCAGGGAGGACTTCGGGCATCGTCCATCCGGCCCATTGGTTGCCCATGAAATTGGGCCGGAAGTAGCCAAGCTCCCGCCTGATGGTGTCTAGTGCCTTTCCGTTGGGTGCGCAGCAGCATACAGGAACACTGGCACTGAAAGTGTGAAAGAGAGTAAGTAATCAGGCAAAGGACAGTGACCCACAGATTGAAGGATTCGTTATCTTTCCATGCTCAGAAGAAACGAGTCATATGACCTATAATATAATTATACTGAAATAAGTGGAAAAATTATAGGCAGATTCTTTTTAGGGATGAGATGGAAGAGACAAGTTTTAAGTTGGTGCCCCAGAAATAATTTTACTGTGTTATACAGGTGACTCCAAACACGGAATTGCAGTGTTAGGGATGCTATTTGTACATGCTTTATCTTCACACCATTACTACCTCTTTGTGCCTTTTTATATGGATTAGAATTTATTAGGTATGTTGATGGTAAAGCCCTCCCAGTTTTGAACATTCCACGAGAATATGCGGACGGCTAAACTGATGTATCAAGCATGGTATAGTCCACTGTTGATAGACTAAATAGAAGTCAAATGCGTATAAATGCAAGAGGAACCAAACCTTGGAGTTTGAGGCCAATGTCAGCAGCCACAGCTTTGGCAAGCCAAGCTGCTTCATCGAGAGAAGCTCGGGCAAGCGGATGGAAGACGATGTCGTCTACCACCCCTAGCCGAGGGTGGGCTCCTGAGTGCAGTTCCAAGTTTATTGCCTCAAATGCCGCTTCGGCCATGGCCATGACGGTTTGTTGCAAAGGGCTGTACACGGCCTGGCCTGTGCAGTCATGGACGACGTAGGACACCAGAGTGTACCGGACACGGTTGTAAGCCCGATCCTCAAACTTATTCACGATGATGGTCTCAGGGTCGAGGTGGGCCGCCCGTTCGATGGAGTCGAGCACAGCACAGTTTCTTGATTCGGATATGAAGAGCTTGCAGCACAGAAGCATGCTGGTGCTGCTGATCTTCTTGTTCTCCTTGACGAAGGCAAGCAAATAACAGAATAAAAGCTGTTTCTTTATTTATTTAAGTAAATCAGTGAACGAAGATCATGGAGCTAATTCATACGATTTAAAAGTACACGCCTCACATCTAGTGCACTGTATGTGAAAAGATTGTTAAAATTTCGTCCATTGACAATGAAGACTATGACATCTTATATAAAAGAAATTAAAACAGAGTCAATTCAACTAAGCTTAAGGAAAGTTCTTTGCAGTACTGGTTTTACCCCTCCTTCGTCCTAAATGGGAAGAAAGTTTCCGAGCAATGTCCCTTGCGTATGAGAATCTTAATCAAGTTGATTGTACAGAGAGATGATCTCAGGAAAATGAATACAAAAAGACATAAAATTTAAGTCAACTTTCCGGGTTAATTGTCACACGACGTCGACTCCTCAAAATGAAATAAACTGGGCAGGTACTGTTCGTCTTTGATATCTTTTCAATATTATCTGGAAGTGATCTCACATAAATACTTTGAAAACCCAGATAGAAGGTAATGCCCCATCCAGCAAAATAAATGGGATTTTCTTGATTTTTCCGAAGCGACGAAGCTCGAACAGTGGATAAGATTTTAACCCTGAAATCACTATATATCCACGACCGACACGTTAGAGAGGCAGCCACCAAACAGGTGTGAGGCTGTCCCTCGTCTGCTTTTATTGTATTTTTGACACGTGAACTCTTTTGTGGGTCTCCATCTTAGCCTCTGCTCTCTTGAAGTGAGATTAGTTTCAGCAGAATGATTCCTTGAAGCATTTCAGTATTTGCTTTGCTATATCCTTTTCTTCATTAGTTTATTTTTGCTCGTTCATTCAAGCTTTCGCATGGTACAGAGGATTTTGTCGTCGGGGAAGAAAAGCGTCTGAAGAACAGAGCTTCGCGCTCTGTAATCGGCTCACTCGAAGCGACTTGAGTTTCACGAAAGAGGAGGAGGAGGAGGAGGAGGAGGAGGGAATTAACCCTTCTAATGTACTTCTACAGCAGAAAGTAGAAACAGAAGCAGCAGAAGATTTCTCCATGGAGCCAGAAGCCTCCCATTTCAAGAACAAGAACAAAACTTGCCTCTAAAAGCACACAAACAGAGAGAGAGAGAGAGAGAGAGAGAGAGAGAGTACCTTGCAGCCATCGTTGGAAGCGGCGAGGTCACCTTCTGATCTTCTGCGCATTGCTTACTTTGAAAGCGGTGGATAATTCAAGCATGCGCAAGACAGAGAGAGAGAGAGAGAGAGAGAGAGAGAGAGAGAGGAAAATGCGTCAGAGCATTATAACTTGTCGACTGCTTTCTTTTTTGGGCTTTTATATGCTTCTGCAACTGTTGCTGTATTTAGTTCGAAAGTAATCAGAAAGACAAATCAAGCGTAAAAATGTAAAACTGTAAAGGGGAAAGCGCGAGACAACCCAACACCCATCGCATCACTGTAATTTCGCAACCCTCGCGTGCTGGACAATGGATCTTTTCCGCCATTCAAAGCTCAAGCTTTACACGTCTATATGCCTACCCTTCTATGGACCGATTTGCTCTGTTTCCTATGACTGCTGATCACTCCCGAGCCCACAGAAACAGAGGGTATGCTAAGAACACAACGTTTCCAACGAATGAGTGCGTGCCATTTCATTATAACGGGTCAGATTGAGCGAGACTGCCGCAAGCATGTCCATAGCAAAACGTTAATCTGCCGATGCGATCTCGAGCTGTTGGATGAGTTGTCATGCTTGGCTCCAAACGAGGAGAGGAGAACACGACGAGCGGAGATGAGGCGACCAAAGGGAAAGGAACAAGGCATCAAAAGATGGGGACGAAAGAGATGGGACGCTTTGGACACTTCACGCGAAAGCGACCAACAGAGAGAGCTCACCTAAACCAGATAAAAGCAAAAAGTAATCTGTTCCCTCGAGTCTTAAACCGATTTTGGTATTACCGACCCATGCATCTATGTCCCATTTTTTAATTTTAGTCGAAAGGCGTAGGGAGAGACATATATAAAATCGGAGATAAATAGTACAAAGTATTTTAACACAATTCTCATGCATAAGTCGGATTAGAAACGGTAAATTCGATGAATGAGGGGTCATAAGTGAACAATAAGCTGGGACAGAACCTGATTCTGGTAGATTCCAGGTTTGGTTCGATCTGGTTTTCAGACGAGTGGAACCAGTTGAGTTCAAAATAAGAGAATATCTTGAACTCCATGACAGGTGAAGGAGACCCAAAAAAGGGCAAAATCGAAAGAGGAAAGTAGGCTTGAGTATCGTGGGGGAGAATATGAAAGATCGAAGAGGAGAGGAGGCCTGTGTGAGAAGTTTAAAAAGTAATAATAAATAAATAAAAAACAATCGGATCGCCTCTTTGAACCAAGAACCGAATTACCTGTTCGAATACTAGCTCCACTTTTAGGAATTGAGAATTGGATTGACACTCCTGGGAATTGAGTTTGGTCTGGTCTAGGTAGTTTCCGATTTGGTCAATCTATCTTGTTCATGCCTATCCAAAAGATCAAACTATGAATGGAGGGAGATTACATGTATATGAAGAACGTATAGTGCCTATAAACAAATGACCTAAGGGAGTTTAATAAAATTGATTCTCTTTGTTTTCAATAGGGCAAAAGCAAGATCGTGGGGCTTAGTTGAGTTAATGTTTTCATTTTTATAGAATTCTATTTTATAATTAAGATCGATTTCGGATAAGTATGACCCATTAAATCAATTTCAGTGGATCTCCACGCAAGAGAAGACTTCAATTATTGCATTGTCATGTTATGCATGCACATCACATTTTGTCTTATTATTCTAAAGGTACACGTGAAACCTTTCACTATTCCTTATAAATTTGTGGAAAACGAACACACTAGTGGATCACTAATTAAATCTGAAAAAGGAACACACTTTTTAATCATGTTTCGAAATGCTGTATTCACGTTCAACTGTTTCGATCAAAAATCAAGATCGAGTGATTGCGTTGGATTTTTCTGGCATGAGTTTGACCGTTGCGGGACTTCCAAATCGCGTCAGTTGTCTGGCGTCATGTTGCTGGAATTATCCTTCGCGACGACTTTGATGAAATGAAAATGCAGTTATCTCAGGTCATGCTGGTTATTGAACTGATACAGCAGAATCATTTCCAGTCTCAAATTCGATCGTCCAAAATGTCGGGAGACGCAAGCGGCGTCGCGTTTGTTCGCATTTTGAGCCTTAGTCGACACATTTCTTAGTTCAACCTGCTAAATGAATAGGTGAACCCAGTTTTCCTAAGTCGTACTGCTTCGAGCAAGCAGCGAATTGAATTGTCTCGGCATCTAACACGTCAGTCCAACTGCTAGATCTTCATCTCGACCCTCGACGGAAGCCACCTATTGACAGTTTTGTTGTCGTTGTAGTTGTACTTGTTCCTCCGGCTGCTGCTGCTGCCACCATAGATTCATTTGAATCATGCTACATGTTAAACTCCTCTCTTGGATCTGCGAAACCCCAAATCAGAAGTTATAACCATGTGCGATGCATATTCATGACAAGATTTATCTAACTAGACCTTTACTTGCGAGCAGCTAACAAAAAAGGTTTCTGCAGTTACAGCAACTGCTAGCTTCGACAGAACTACAAATTCAATTTCTCCGTGTTAACATGGGCTTGTGCGCAGTACAGAGTCAAATTGTTCTACTTGAGAAAATGTTTAACCTGACTAGCAAAATCAAGCATTACTATCCAAGTTTACCAATGCTCTGGTTTAAGTATATGCGATTCAGATGAGAATGCAGCAAAAGACTTCGCATGATATAGCTCATTATGCACATATTCAATGCGAATGCTCAGGTTCAGTAGTCATGTTTTCTCTAAGAAACCGCAGCAAACGTGTGACATATTGTCTGAGGGCATTAAACACTTCCATGGAATTAGAGACTAAAGCTTTCACCTCTAGCGTGGATATGGTCCTAAGATACTCCAGGCACTCCTCCAAGAGCAGCTTTTCTTGCCCAATCACATTTGCCAACTCCGAGAGCAACGAAACAGTGCCATCTCCCTGTAAGGACCTGAAATCTCAGATTGCGGTAGACCAAACAAAAGCAACTGATGAGGAGTTTGACTTTAGTAGTTGGTTCTCACCGATGGGGAGATATCGCTTATTGCTGACTTGATAGATGTCGTGAGATCCAAAGCATGTCGAAGAGCGAATGAAGTAGATCGTGGCTCGACCTGTACAAAAGTAGTCTCCATTTAGGCCTACCTCTAGAGATATGCACGCGTTTTACAAAGCATCTAATTAAAGATGATCATCATACCTCTGCACCTTCGATAAGCGGTAATCTGCAGACAATAGATTGCAAGGACTCGGTTGTCTTGGAAATTGCTAGCAAGTGTTGCCTTTCCATGTCTCCCCAAGTTTCCAGTGGTCTAATCTACAAAAAGTGATGTACGTTTCAGTCAGACTGGCTTAATTCAGATAGATGAATAGTAAAACGGTCCTATCGCGAACTTTTGCGCAAGATTACTACAAGATTCCATACTGACTTGGGAATAAATTATCAGGTTCAGCTTCATTTGGAACTTTTCTTTCTCCATCTGTAATTTCTTCTGGAGCACAGAATGTTGCAGTTTTGTGAGGCTGCTCCAAGCACATGCTAAATTTCTCTGAAAGGACAGGAAATTAGCAATAATTCAGTACAAGACTTTCACATCTCTATTGGTCCAGCCATGAGATTGACATATATACTCCTAACTTCATATTTATAATCAACTGAGAAAATACTATCCATGTCTCAATCCTTATGCGTATGCAGATGCTGCAGACGTACGTATACTTCAGCTTTCTAAATATTAATCATGGAAGAACGTGTTATGCTTAAAACCCGCATGCTTGAGGAAGATTTGCCAGTTAATCTCCTCATCGTCAGCATGATTAATGTAATCTCGAAAGTCTTATTGTTGGAATGAATTAACAATATGCAGCTTTGACCTTGAGACTTTCATGAATTCACAGAAATTTGGTTTTGAGTAACCCACACACCTCGGCCTGGCTAGTGATCTTTGAGTTCGCAGCATTGGCTTTAGCATTTGCATACTGCCATTGTATCAACTGATTATGAAGCAGACGAAGTTGATGAACATGTTCCGCACCAGCAGGACCCAGAGGAGATGAATGAGATGATGGTTTCTTAATTTTGAACAGGTCAAGTCCCATATTTAGCAACTTCTCCACACCATTATGCCTAGAGGGACTCGACGGTGGCTTCAAGCTCGAAAAAGACAACGGCCTCTCATTATTTTCTACAGACACTGGAGATGAACCTGACCTGCCGGGTGACAGAGCCCATTGTGATGTTGCACTTCTGTACCCAGTGAGTGAACTAGCCCTCTTGATCGCGCCTTTTACCGTAAACTTGTTCGACCGAGTGGTTTCATCGAACGACAGAGGATGCTGAACATTCAAATCTGAAGTCCGCCTGCTGGACCTTCCTGTTACATCATTCATGTACCTGGAAGAAACCTCTATACCAACTTTTCCCATTGTTGTCGTGGACGATAAATTGGATGCAGAAGAGGATACATCGCTGCATTCGGATTCAGATTCAAGAGTGTGGTCCGTGAAAGAATCAGGTTTCCTTCTGGAAGATTTCTTGTAAAGAGCATTTTCATCAACAGAGAATCTTCCAGGAATTGTTGGGGCAGGACTATCCGACCCCTTGCTCGAAGATGCTGATTTTCTGCCAGGAAACAATAATTTACCGGTGTACCTCATGGAACCGCCGAGAATCGGCCTGTCGTTCTCTTTACTGCTTCCCTTCACATTCTCGATTCTACTGATCTTGGTGCCACTCCTCTGCCTGCTCAAATGCGCAGAATTCTCAGCACTCGCAACCTTATTTCCGCCTTTGCGGTCCAAATGATCATTCAACCTGTCGTTCCCGAGGTGATCCGCAAGAGTGTCCAGTTTCTTGCTTGAGGACTGCGAAGGGGACGAGATCGCAGTCGCCGAAGGCCACAGCGACCCTCTTGTGAAGCCCAACTCCTCGAGGCTCCAGTGCTTCCGAGAATCCTGGGAGCTCGCGCTGGGCTTACGCCACATTGGCGACGAGCCTTGGGTCGGCGACGGGATCCCGCTGTCATGAGTGGGAGTCGATGGCGGGGAGAGGTAGCGCGAGCTCACTTCGCGGGACTTGGGGCGTCGAGGCTTGATGGGTTGATCTGAAGCTGTGATCTCCTTGTCATTCTTCATGCTTTTACTTGCTTGGGCATGAGAGAGAGAGAGAGAGAGAGAGATGGAAAGGGGAGAGATTGATGGAGATATGAGGGATTCTTTGGCGAGCAGTGAGGACGGTTAGTGACAAAGAAACAAACATTTGAAAGTGGCGGCAAAGTAGATAAAATAGATACGGCCGGCGAGATTTCATTGGGAAGGATTTCTATAATAGAAAATGGCTTATGAAGCAGGGGCAGTTTAGATTCCCTCCATGTTCATTCGCCACACGAGAGAAGCAGGCGTAGTTTTGGCGTTAGCCGTTGAATGAGGGGCGGAAGTTGTGGGACGGTCGAGGGTGCTACCAGGAACAGGAGGAGGAAACGAAGTGGTTTGTCCTTGATGGAGTTGCGCCGGCATGTCTTTTCTAAGTGGCGCCTCGTGCCGCCACGTGGCCCGACATGGCTCGACTGTTCAGGTTTCCAACCTTGGAAGAGACTGAGGTTGTTGGAGAGAGTCCAGGACACATGGCGCCGGTAGCTGAAAGTTATACACGGTTAGTTGTCGCTTAAAAATCACTCCTTTTTGTGTTTCGGATTTGCCAAATTATGATTCTTTCGACTCCCGCAGATTTCTTTCTTTTTTCAAGTCAGAAGAAAAGTCTCAGAGGCTCAGACCCACAATCTGCCAGGAGCCTCCGTGGAGTATAGAAAGGCAACAGTAACTTGCCAACTTGAACGTAATCGAATACAGCAAGCAGAGCAGAGGAGAAACTTATGCACGATTCGTTCTCGAGTGAAACCTTGTAAAGCTGTTGATGCAGATAATAAGCATAAAGGGTGACTCGATCTGTTGTTCAACAGTCTCAGTCAGGGATTCGGGCAAGAAAAACTACGTCTTGCAATGCTCATAGCGATGCTCATAGCCCTAATTCGATGCCTAGTTTGTTCGCTCTAAACACCTCCATTCAGATACACTTAGGAGGAAAAAAAAATAGAATTGACACAGTAGAAAGTCATCAACCTTTGCCTTATACAGGCTCACTGCAATTTGGTAGGGTAAATACACTTCGATCAGCAAATTGGTCGAAAGTTTCAAGATCTCTAAATACAATATGCTGAACTTAAACAGAATAAACATCGTACAAGGGAAGTAGACAGCAATTGAAAGAATGAAAGCTAACAGGACTGTACTTACTGTTTACAGCTCAATCTGCCTCGTAAACATACAAAAACTAAGCCTTCGCGTGGTCATACAGAATATGTAGATTGATCTACAATGAGAGCAAAAACTATAAATCTGAGCCATGATACAATTACCATCAGCCATGCTAAAATGCTAATGTTGATAGAATATTCAACCTTACTCTGTCACTGAAAAGCCTCGTCACATGATGGAAGAAATCGTCGACAATCAGTGAAAATTGCACTGTTGTAATAGAGGGTGAGTGTAATCAACATACTTTTCCCAAAGAGGCTTGTATTTTTCCATCCCAATCTTCAACCACGGCTTTGAGTTGCCATTATAGTGCAGGACAGCCCCCTTCTCTATTAACTGAGGATTCACATTTGTATAGCCGAGCCCCAACACGTGCCACGAGGGATCCAAGGGCTCGGTAAGCCCATAGAAAGTTAACAACCCTGGTGGGAGAGTCCCGAGTTTCCACAATGTCCGATCCACGTTGTTTTCCTGCCAGTAATGGTAGATACCTGTAACGTTCCTCCGCCTCCATTCCACCAAATCAAACACATTCATCCCAAATGCCCATCCGCACGCATCGGGATCAAAGTTCTCTCGTATGAGAGGGTGGGAGTAATTCAAATACTTATGGTACCGATGAAAAGTTTCCATGCATGTTTCTACAGCTCCATTGACATTGCCATTCAAATCGATGGAGAAAAGTCCAGACAGATCTTTCTGCACCACGACATCGTCGTCCAGAAAAACGAGTTTGTTCAGTGCAGGAAATACTTCTGGGATATAGAACCTTAAATGGTTAAGCATGGATAGGTACTTAGGGTTCCGAAACTTGATGGGTGTCTTACTCCCATCATTACTGCCGGAGAAGTAATAGCTTTGAGTTTCAGAGTCCTGAAGCTGCTTTAGAACAGGAACATAGGAAGCATTTAACCAGCTGAAGTCTTCAAATTTTTGGACATCAACAGTGACTCCTCGAAAATCATTCATATTGAACCATGCCTTCATTGGTGCATAATTTATCTCATCGGTCACCAGATGGAAGACAACCTTTCCAGGATTTTTTGAATTTACAGAGGTTGAGTTCACCACAACTGAAGTTGCAAGGATATTGTCGGAAAACACGCAGAAATGGAAGAGATTGCTATCCGTAAGTTTTGCATCCATCTTACGTCCTTCATCGAGCTTCTGTAAGTTCGGCCTTTTGAACCATTCGGTTGTTAACCTAACTCCCAGGCAGTATAAGCTTTTCGGTATTTCTTCTGCAGCAATCTGGCCATACTTTGAGCTCTTCTCATTTACTGAACCCATCTGTTCTTCAAGAGCTTGGATTCTAGCTTTAAGTCTCATGATCATGGTTGCACTATCATAGTGAAGTTGTTGGGCTTGGAAAAGCAACAATGCCATATCACGGATTGAAGTTTCTGATTCTTTAACTGTCAGGGTGGTTCGTCTAGTTGCGGCATTAGAGAGGAGGACCTGTGAATTACGAATCTGAGCACTCAATTCCCAAGCAAACTGTAGATTGTTACTTTCTTTTGCAATCACTACAAAAGCTTTTGCCAGAGATATCTGATCACTGATTTGTCTTGTGACGGAATTAGGGCTCAACATTTCATCAGTAATGTTAAGGCCTTCCATGATTTTATCACGCTGGTAATATCTCTGCAACAGAGGAGAAGAAACATGAAGAGTTCTATATTAAATATCAGAGACAAGCTGATGATAGAAGGAGCAGATGAGTAAAGAAAACCTCAATCACAGCCATAGCGCAAACAAGCAGGTTAATGGTTTAACTATCCAAATGAAAGAACAATTCAGAGTCTCACTCACAATATACTGCATGCCGAAAATTAATTGCATTAGAAAAGAAAACACAATCACAAGTTAGTGTCATTCCAAAGTAAGAAGATTATCTGTTTTTCATGGTAGGAACTAGATCTCCTTACCAATGGCCACAAACTACAATGTTTCGAAATGGTAAAGTCCGTGCACAGAATACTAAGTAGAAATGCACTACACAAGCTGATATGCATGTGGAACATATTACATGGACTACATACACACCAAATCCTCCGTCCTAAACTCCTACTTGCAGTAGTATTGGCCAAATCTAGTCATAGGTGAGTCATTACATCAGTACTTATATCTCAAAATGGTGCTGACAGAAAAAAGAAAACAGTATATAACCATTTTCAGTGGATCTCCAACATATGCAGTCGAAGTTCCTCAATTGCAAGTCACTAAGAGAAAACATCATTGCATTCGCATTGCAGGCAAACATCTTTTCCTCTTTATTCTATTCTTACATCAGTTTTAACGAAAGAAATCGACATTGTTATGACCTACGGCAACAGAGTCATCCACTACAAATGAGATATAATTCAGCTAATTCAAAAAATGGAAAATCAAACTTATCCTCTAGAACAAAATGAATGCTCATTTGGGTTTTTTTAAAGGAATGATGGATCTGATTCACAATACTCGAACTTGACGGGTATGAATTTCCCCTTGCACAATCATCATATTCGTCCTGTTAGAACATAGACAAGACCTCAAAAGAAATAAGAGCAAAAAGAGTACAGCCAGACAGATTAGTCCTCATAAGACATCAAACCATGATATCCATAATCGTGAAGCTTCAAACAATTATAGTGTCCGGTTCTCCATGTATGCCATCTTCTTAGGGAGAGACTGAGCAGTCTATTACCCAAAAAAGTTAAGTCACAAGATATCTAACTAAACTCCTGCAAGATTTAACCCATGCACCAAATTGTTCTGTCAGGTCTCCCCAAGATCTATTATCTAGATAATCACCTTCCCTCCTATGAATAAATCACTGAACTATGTGGTCATATCAGTGCTATATCATTTGCTTCTCAAATTCCAGTCTTTCCATCGAATTGCTTATGCGAGAACCTCTTAGTCAGCATTGAAAAACATAAGTTTCCACTAGTGCTGCTACCATTTTTCCCAATTCAATAAATCAATGCTTTACAAGCTGACTAAGGAGACTCTCTCCCAACAGCAACTACATAACACTTCTTTATTGTATATCCCAAGTACCTGATCACAGATTTCAATTAGTCCTTTCAACACTTCCCAATTCCAAGGTCGAGAAGACCTCAAATTTCCAACTAACATATGAACTATGTAAAGCGATTTCCAAACATATCAATAACAAAATCACAACGTCTGGCATGAACGACGTGCATTTTCTTTGTTTCTTTTCCCAAAACAAGTGCAATGCAGATTTAGACTGGATGTCGGCAATGGCATAAAAGCACAACTCAGAGACCAGTCTTCACAATATCGTCAGTGAAATAAAGAGATTGACAAAAATTGCGCTGTCGGCAGTTTTCATATCCGGCCCAAGTAATAACATTCGACCGCACAGTGAAAAAAGAGATAGAATGCAACATCTAATTCCAGTCCTCTCGAAACAACCAACCAGGCGGAATCAACCGACCCAGTTCGATTTCGGAAGAGAGAAAGGAAGGGTGATCGCCAAAATTTTACCTTGGACATGGAAGGCCTGGATTCGATTTGACTGTCCTTGCTCAGGATCACGATGAAGAGCAAGACGAGAATGCCGCACAATGTCCACCACACCACGTTGGGCCACCGCCGCCTCGGGGGCCGCCGGAAATCCGCGGCCCTTCGCCTCATTGCTCCCCCGAATTCCGCTCAAAGTTACGAGGGAAGACGAAGAGCAATCGCTTTTGCGGGCGGCGGGGGCCGAGAATGCGATGCAGATCGGGGGGACCGGCGACGAATGAAGGAGAGATCTGCAGGAAACTTTGGCGATCTCGCGTCGACAATTATGGAGTCGAGTGCTGCGAGGAAGCAACAATAGCGCCGAGCGGCTGTTCTTGGTTTTTCCTCGACAGATGACTATGTTTCAGCTACGCTGTTCTTCTGAACCGAGAGACACTCGGTTTTTTGTTATTCCAGTTTGAGATCCATTGTCAACTGTCCTGTTCATTCTCCATTAGTTTCCCTCAAATTCATCTTTTCCCTGATCTGGATTTTTCCATACTCTGATCTCTTTCTTTTGTCATGTCTCCTATGCACATTATTATATCAGAGAATTTACTACTTCTAAATAATTATACAGTAATTAAAAGTACAGCATGATGTGACGAGGAATTGGTTTTTCCGCCCGTCTCCCCTCCACTTATCAAAATGTGACCTTTCTTGTCTAGTTTCGTGCAAAACCAATTACTATGACCCATTGTTTATTTTTTATTTGATAAGATTAATAGGCTTCCAAAGGGAAAAAAAAAAAGGTTTTCTGTCTTTATATCCCTACAAGAAATAAACTTAGTTGAGTATTTCGCTTCTACAATTTCAGAGTCTAATTGGTGTTCTATTCTATGGCGAGGTAAGAGACCGCCCTAGACTGTTTCAAGATATCTGAATATGAAGAATTTCTAAGATAATGTCAATGGTATCGTTATGACAATGTCAATGGTATCGTTATGACGTCGTTTACATAGCTGGATGAGAGATGAAATAAAAGAGGGTGATGTAATGGCCATGATCCAACGGCTGATATTTAAGTGACTAAATGATTACAGAATGATAAAAAGACATTTCCTGACCATTGATTGTGTCTATCGTCCATGGCAGAATTCTTCTTCAGGAAGTAAGATAAAGAATGTACAAAAGTCAAGATCGAACATGTCCTACTTTGTGCAGTGCTTTCGCTAAGATAGACCTCAAAAATGAACTGATGTCCCTCGAGCCCGAGAAGCAGTAGATCATGGTTAGGACCGGAGGATCGGCAGCTGAGGTCAATCACTGGATCTGAGATCCTTGATTTGGAATTTCTGGCCCGCGGCTTTCACACGGCAGGATATAAGTGTGAACTGCCTGGTTTTGTTCTGCAAAGTCGCTTCTTTGACTGAATTGAACTTGGAGAGCTGCCATGTGACTACAAAAATTGACAAGAGGGCGCCCACAGTGTTGTGTCTAAAGGAAACTACGTGGAATGGCAATTGGATCAACGAACTTTTTAGACGGTGCTGGACGCTCCAGATATTGGCCGTACTGGATTGTTACGGCCTGCGAAAAGTAGATCTGTGCTTCCCAGAGAAACTCAGGAGTTCGACAAATCGCTCCAGGTATTCTTGAGGAGTCGAGAGCCGCAGTCGCCAGTCCAAATATCAAGTCACTAAGCATCTCCTAATGGTTAGAGCATCTGGAACTAGAGAGAACCTCTCGTCTCTACGAGATGCATCCGTTGATTTCTGTGATTGTCGCTTCTGTGTGCCTGATGAACATTGTGAGGTCCAAAAGATTCTGGAGGAACTCCATGGAGTCCGAGTACTCACAAGGCATCAACATCCAGTCTGGGGAGTTGACCTTCGTGTACTCAGCTATGCCTTGTTACTTTTACAACTGAAGCATCTATCGTCGCTGTTGATCCAAGAACTTGTAGAGACACTTCAAAACATCTCAACATAAAAAGATTCACCAAAAAACCCTTTGAGTCAAGGGGCTTCTGTCGCCTTTCTCTCTCTCTCTTCTTTTCCTCCTCCTACTCGGTGGTGGCACGGGGTGGGTAAGCTCCTTCAAGCAAATGCCAGGAAGCAAATGCCAGAAAGCATGGCATTGCTTTGTGTTCTTTTCATGGTCTCATCCATGATGTGGCTCCTTGCAAACTCCTTTTGCAAAATACGCATAGGCGTGGCTTCTTGATTGTCGACATTATTCTAGCCCGGGCTTTAAATTTATATAGCAAGATCATTATCTAGGCCTTGAGATCGTGCTAATTCTTTGGATTGCTAGTATAAACTGAGAAGCATCTCACAAATGACATACAGCAGCCAAAGGGAAAATTATCCAAAAAATCTTAAGCCTATTACACTTTTACTAATTCAGTCCTAAACCTTTTAATTTTGACAATTCAATTTTAAACATTTTCATTTCTTGCCAATTGAGTTCATCTGCCAATTTTGGCTAAAAATTGCTGACGTGACTTTAGTGCTAATGTGGCGCTTTTTAATAATTTTTTGAATTTTATTATTATTTTTTTGCTTTTCTTTGTTTTTTTTTTTTGGGGGGGGTGGGGTTTGGGGTTAGGGCCCGCGAGGGTTGTCGGCCAACCCTTGCTGGCCACAGTCAAGGGCTGGTTGCCCTCACTAGCCACAAGTGAGGGCTGGCCAACCCTCACCAGCCCTAGGCGAGGGCAGCCCTGGGCGGGCCACGATGCCCTCGCTGGATCTGGCGAGGTGAGGGTGGTGACCTCGCTCGGGGCCCTTGCCTGGCCAGATCCAATCACAAAGGCTCGCACAGGAATGGAATAGCATGAATGGACTTGCACAGGAATGGAGGAATCGGTTCCCATCAGATGAACTCAAGTTTGCTTGGAAGTGCAGAGATCTTTATTTACCGATGATAATTAATACTCTGACCAAGCATGAGGGCATTCACAACCAAAATTCTGACATGGTGATCCTGGATGAGAAGAGAACTCTTACCATGCTGTTCTGTTTCCCTGCACATAATGAAGCAGACAGATGGAATTTCAGCAACCAAACCAAAATTTTAGACCGCAACCCAGCAATTCCTGTGAAAGTAGGTTAATTAAAAATGGTCATAAACGTTATTATGAGTTGTATAATCGTAGAATGGTAGCAAGTTCCTTATTACTTTGCAACTGTCAGAGATTGCCAAGGCAAAGAAGGATGAACCAGCAATATATTCCTAAGAAGTTTTACAAAGAAGTAAGCCAATGACTTCATTAGGCAAAATCGACAATGATAAAAATTGCTTCTGCCCAAGAAAGGGTCGCCTCATTACTGGTTTAAACCACAATCTCACAAAAACAAGGTAAAATGTCTAGAATGCACTCTTATTTTAGCCCATCTTCCACAGATTCCCCCTAGACATTATCTTAGTGATCGTAATTTACCCAGGTTGACATCGCAAGCATGTACCACAGGTCCACAACCATGAAAGCATTAGTACAATATTATGCCACACCGACTGTATTTCACTAGTGCTCCCTCAGTTTGCATGAAATGAAGTTAGTCTTCTTGATTTCAACAAATTAGAAAGATATCGATGACCCTTGCATACAGTCCAAGAGGAAAACAGCCTGCTAAATTTCAAGATATTTGGGCGCAAATTAACTGTATAAAGATGACACGGAATGGATGGACACTAAGACATACACTGGAGTCACTTATAGCCTTCTTGTAACATCAAATGGCGATAACTACGACCACGGAAAACTCGCTGCCACAGGTACTTGAGTGAGCTCTGGAAGCTCAACTGCATTTGCTCCTGCACAAGCCTGTGACTCAAAATGAGCACACAGAACTCACAACAGGTTCATCTTCTTTAGTAGTCTTACGTAAGAAAATACATCACATACCATCTCACAAGACACCGCTGAATCCCACGTGACACAGGGCGAATGAAAGAAGGATCCCTTTGTGTATAGAGCAAACCAACCTACAAAAAGAAGGGAAAAAAAAAGTGAACGGAACCAAAGAAAGTACTTGGAGATATCCTTGATACTAAAGCAAGTGAACGGAGAAAAAAAAAATTCTGAAAGAAGCATCAATATCTCGCTATCCAGAGGGGTATGAAATTTGGTAAAGTCAAAAATCAAATATTTTGTTAATCATTTCAAGAAAATGGTTGCGCACTCGAAGATGGATATCTTTTGCAAAGAAAGCACAATACAAGTACCTCAATTAATGCTACGGCAGATGGATCATCAAAGATCTCAAGGCTACAATCAGCAAAGTAATTGACCTGTACAGCCAATGCAAAGTGATTTTCATTTGTAGAACTGAAAAATTTGCTGGGCAAACAAGAAAAGCTGGCAATAGATGTGATTCAATTTGCTCATACATCAATGACAAAACCTACATAGTGATGCACTTTTTTTAAAATAATTGAGAGAGGATGCATGAAAGCGAGAAAAAAAGATACTGTTCTAAGTGCAGAACAAAAGAGTACCCCAAATTCCGCATTAATAAGGGATTGAACAAAGTCCAAAAGCTGAAGCTTTGCCATTCCAAGTTCAGTGTAGGGTTGTCATCAGATGGAGGATGCCTCCAAGGAGCACCAAAACGGAGTCTATCTTTTGGAAGTTGTCCAGATCGCACATCAGCAGCAAACTTCTGAAGTATCTTTACAGCCTTATCCATTCCAGGATTTACCGTGGTAATCTAACAAGAAATATAGGATAAAGTGCCAGGATATGCAGTATACCAGAAAATAGGCAGTTTGAAATGGTAGAAGCAATACCACTCATATACCTACTGATACCTCTAGTTTACATAACTTTTAATACACTCAGAAAGTAAGACACCCCGTATAAACTACAAAGCAAAACTGTTCGGTACAATTTGCGATCATTGGTGGTAAAATGCATAGACCCCAGAATGCACATGATACCCACACCAAATCACATAGATGAAGATGCTCAATTAGTTCTTTGAAAGCACAAGAAGGTACTTGTGCTGAACAAAATCGAGAGACCATTTAATGCAGCACCACAGTCTGTTGAGAATGAGGAAGCTTGAGACATTTTGTGAATATCGACTACTAGATAGTCCCTAATGAAGAACTACCATATATGCGTTTGCGCACAAATAAATACTTATGCACACATGCAAGACTAATTCTTTCTCCCATACAACCAATACGAATGCAGCAACCTAACAGAAGCACTAAGCCTATGTAGTCAGCTGGCCAATTTTACCATCTTCACCATTTGCAATGCTATTGCTTTTTGTAATCAAATATAAGTGTGTGAAAGCACAATGGAGGCTCCACTGGGACTGGAAATTTTTTGAAAAATCTGTAAGAGGTCTGACATTCTACAAACAATTGACAAACAGCTATTATGTCTTTAGTAAGAAATAAGAATAATCAAGGAACTTCAATTTTCTGCAATGGTTCAATGATCCTAAGTAGCTAACAAATTTCCACCAGGGGAAAAGGCAAATATTTGATGAAAAGAGAAGCAAACACGCAGCTAATTCAGAAGTTACCTGCAAGTATGCCAAATATGCATCCACAGTATCTTCAAATGTTCTATTCTTCTCACTCATAACCCTGTGTTATTGTAGAAGGGACAAATCATTATGCAATGGCAATATAGAAAGATATGGCACTGTTCAATAATCAAAAGCACAAACATGGAAAGTACATTTCATGATATGCTTCTTCCATCATATCTTTTCTTTACAAAGCATGAGCTGCTGCTAGATAGATTTATCTAAGGTGTTGTAAATTTACAAATCATGCAAGAATTCTAAGTTATGTAGTTATACAGCTATTTTGCAGGATCATGACCATTCGCGAGGTGGCCACTTTAGAATAAGGTGACTGGTGATTTCTGACCTCTGATCTATGCACGATGACAGAGAAGTCATCTAATGGAAGGTACAAAAACTTATCAAGCAGAATAACCAGCACATGCATTTAAAAGCAGCTGGCAATTAATTCCAAGCTGACCACTTGATTATCAACAATTTAAGAGACCAGACAGTCTCAAAACTCCCTTCTCAACATTATTTTACATGTTCCAATTCTCCCAGGTACATCTCAGCTTATCGTAAGGGAAAAACCAAAGCATTCCCAGTTTCCACCAGTTCATTCTTTCATCAAAAGACAATCAAGGTTGCCTAATACAATTGGCCATGACCACTTTTGGATATATATATATTCAGCATAAAATAGTTCACATGTCAATGGAACTTGAAGTGTGTGAAATACTCAAACATCCCCCTTATAAATTGATAATATACAATTCCTCGCACTGGCAAAGACAGAGAATCAGGAAGTAAAGGTTCATTGAAGAGAAATGAGGCAGGAGCAAACAGCTAGAACAAAAGCAAATATCAATGTTTCAGCCCACGGAAGAGTGGGATATGACAACCTTCGTAGAAGCAGGTAGATCTAACCCATAAAATTCACTGCTGGATGCAGCAAGGTTGATAGCGTCTAGAACCAGTAGTAAGAACAACTGCCCTAAACAACGAGGAGTTTCAAACATGGGCATTCTTCACATGGAGAACCAAGAAAAGTAGCACAAAGGGCACATTGCTTAAGTTTGAGGATGAGCAAAAAGATATATGAGCCAGACATGTCAAAGAACAAACTCCAAGAACTAAGAGAAATTGCAGGTATTCTTGAACTAGATATGCTTACAGCACAAAATAACGGATACAGCTATTACAAAGACTGTCTCATGTACTATTCTAAGGTGAACAACAGCAGGAAGTCAAAGATTATACTTGTGCTCTTTAGGAAAAAAAAATACCTATTATAAAAATGGCTTTGTATGAGTGTGTAGAGCTCGAAGAGATGGCGAGGATTTGACCCAAGCACCTCAGAAATCACCAACCACTACATTTATCACCAAAAAAAAAAAAGAAAAGGCTGTTAAAATGGTACACCATGTCATAAGAAATTATGACGATAATATCCGACTTGTGCATTCTAGAACAAACCGTATTGATGTGAATTAATTAGTGACCAACTACTGTCCAAATCTGCTATTCTCACTTTGATCTCTAGAGAGTCATTATTTATCACTGTAAAAGTCATCTATAAAGTACATTTACCCATATAGTAATCAGATCTTCTCACCTCTGAATTGTTGAAGAAATTTGCCACCATATGCATTTTAGCTTCTTGCGGAGTCCAGCCAAAGGTCTATAAACAGTAGAAACAAAACATAGTTGAATCACTCATAATTAAGAGATTTTAATGTACCAACTGCCCTATATGGAAAAGTGCGAGCTCTTGAACCACTTTGTGCAGTGTTTATCAACTAGTGGAAAGTCTAATTCTTAAGAGCTGGAAAAAGGATTGATATGTATAATACTTTCAGAGAAATCAGAGTGAGTAAACTAAGCTCTGAGCCGAATATCTTCATTGCTGAAAAGATTTTATGAACTACTTTTCAATTTTTTTAAGGACATGTGAACTACTTTTGTCAAATGTGGGTTGTGTGAAGTGAACTTTCATAGAGCACTGCTGCTATTTCATCCTTCAGCTAGCACATCTTTCATTTGAAGTCGAAATCATTGGGTTAGTCACAATACTGGAACTTGTGAAAAGAATCCCTTGATAAGACTCATATCAAGTCATGAGAGAGAGAGAGAGAGTAATGGTTAACATTGAGTACCTCACGGGAAATGAATATGTCCGGAAACCCAAAATCCATGAAAGCTCTGTAGGAGTAGTAGCTGAGGCATCACATTACAAGTCAGAATTAAGATAGAAGATAGATAAACAAATTGAAAAGTCAATTAAACTTAATATAGAGTCAAAAAGAATAAAATCAAAATGATCGTCTGACAAGAATGATTAGCACCCGTCTTAATCAATATAGAGTTCAATGAATTAACATGCCCTGTCTCATGCTCTTGTGAGTATCGGAACAGAACACAACAGCTTCCAGAAGCCAAAGTGCAAGTACAGGATCCACTAACAGGAACAGAAGTCTGAAGAATGCAGACTCGAGTTACCAAAACTTACCCGTTTCTTTTCAATTAACTGTATTGCATATCAGGAAGTACATTTACAAAATCCGAAGCACTAGCAGGCAGGATTATACAAGGCCAAATCTGCCATGTATTCATGTGTCCTATGCAATTCGTGACTTCTAGGGTTGCTTGTTATGAAGAACTTCTGATCGTTTTGCTGGCAATCACAGTATTGGTACTCAACCAAGTAAATGAGGATGCTCAACCAGGAGAAAAATCAAACTGAAAATTTTAATATCAAGTGATAGGAAACTTATTATTAACTTCATTGTGACTTGCATTGTACAGACTCTATTTCCAAACATATAAAATGAAAATATGTAAGTTAAATATCATATCATTATTGACATAGGCAGACAAATATATGAACAACAGTCACAGAGGAATCGATTACCTATCAGAAGTGACAAGTATAACTGGTAGGCATCTCTCATTTGCACCCAAAGCAATTATTCTCCATATCAGACTATCGTGGTACATTGATGCACTAACTGATGAATCATTAGTCAAGATAGCACGTCTTAGCACATCTATGTTGTTTATCACCAACTTGGGCTGCCAAATTTAATGCAAGTAAATTGTTAGAGCACAGCACAATCAAAAGTTAAAATTAGGTGCATAGTCAAACTACTAAGTAGACCGTGTTAATGCTCTCATACCATTACACAAAACAACTATCATAGAGGATGTGAAGGTTCACACATACCTGAAAATGATCTAATTCAGCAGCTTGTGACAACAGTTCCAAAAGCAAATATGGCCAATCGGTACAGGAATGCGCTAGAGACCTTGAAAACCCTCCAGTCCGATTCAGATGTGCAATTTCCTTACTCCTCCATCCATGCTGAAGCTTGATCACCTCCTTGGCCAGCTTCAATCCAACAATGGCCTCTCGCAAATAAGAAGCCTCCTCGACTGACAAGCTCCTTACCTTCTCCTTCAATCCCAAAATACCATCAATCTCTTTGGCATTGCTTTGAGTAGATAGTGCGAAAACCGCCCAACTCCACAATGCAGAACCAGTAACCTTTTCTGAAACTACAGTCTTTGAGGCACCATTGCTCTCAAGAATCCGTCGAAGCGCTGTGTTTAGGCCGTGCCATTTTTTCATAGCTGTGAATATCTGCTGAGAAGTTATGGTACCAAGCTTGACACCCTTTTGGCCATGGATTCAAGGCATTGTTCAAGCTGATTCTGGAGAGTCACAATTGGGTGGATCACAATTCGACCAAGAATACCATGGGAATGAGTTATTGTGTTGTGGATGGTGATCCTTGATCGATTGAGCCAAGTCCACATATCCAGTGACATGAACGCCTTTATTCCACTCACCGAGGAGTCCTGGCAAAAGAGAGAAACCACGAAGCATTAACCAAACACAAATCAATCCCAGTTTTCATCATCGATCACAGCAAATATCGCAATACCCATATTGAAATAAACGACTTTTGCCCATCAGCTGTACGATGAAAGTTCACAGAGAGAGAGAGAGAGAGAGGTGGAGGATGACAAATTACTTTCAAGGATGAGAGTTGTCTTGCCGATGCCTCTAGGGCCGTGGAGGATGAGAGGCTGTGGGACACAGTGGTGCTGAGCATGGTTGTTGAGGACCATCTCCATCAAAGGCCTGGGAATTATCTTCCACATCTTGTGCACCATTTCCTCTCTTCCTCTTCTGGGTCAGCAAGATCAAACTAGTGCTGCAGTGTCTTCTTCTCAGTTTCTTAAACCCTGACTGTTCATATGGTTCAGGTGGTGTGAAGGGTTTTGGTGGCTGCGCAGGTCATCGAGCCAATGCTCGTTGGAGTTAAAGCTGCAGCAGTTATCCCCGTTTCTTCCCTCCAACTTTTTATCATTTACCATTTAGGGAAGATAGATGGCTGAAAAAAGGAATTATAGCGGGACCGGCAAACTTGAGTGATCCAAAGATAGTTGCTGAATTAATCATTCTAGGGGAGGTGTGTTGGATGTCCACAAACTAAGAAGACTCTTTGATGAACAAATAGTTAATGAAGTCCTGACTTTGCCCCTCAATCCTCAGATTACACAGGATAAACTAAGATGGATGGCTACAAAATCAGGTACTTTCTCAGTGAAAAGTGCCTACGATTTGATCCAAGAAAAGGACTTCCCACAACATAACATGCAAGCAACATCATCTTTCCACCCATGCCACCAACTCTGGCAACAGATTTGGAACATGAAAACCGCTCCTAAACTTAAGACATTTTTACGGAGCATATGTCAAAATGCACTTCCCAGAAAAGAGAATCTTTACGAGCGGAAAATCATACCTACGCCAGCATGCCCTTTTTGCAATCAAGAAGCAGAAACAATGGAGCATCTATTCCTGCTATGCTCTTGGGTAAACTCAGTTTGTACAGATCCTGATGTAAAAAATCCAAATTTCGCGTCAAAACATAACGCGAATTGAGGTATGGTTACATGATCAAGTAATACAGCCAGGCAACTCAATTACATTCGATGAAACCGCGACCCTCCTGCGGTTTATTAGGAAAACAAGGAATGATTTCGTCTTCCGAAGGCAACCCCTGAATCCGAGAAAACCCAATTGACTCAGCGAGGACATCACCCAGAAATTTCTGCAAGTGGGAACAACCAAAGCTCGAAACTTCACTCAGAAACGACTCAATCGACGAGAAATCGGATACCACCGAAAGCCCCTTACCTTCAAAATCAACATCGATGGAGCTTTTCTCGAATGCGAGACTGAAGGAGCGATTGCAGGGGTCCTCCGAGACGAGACATGTGCTTTTTACTGGTCGGGTTCGCCACGAAAGTGCCATCTTCGTCGGCATTTCGAACGGAAACCTTGGCTTTGCTCGAAGCCTTGAAGAAGGGTTTCCAGTCGAGTGAGAGAGAATGTGCTGGAAATCGAGTCCGACTGCGCAGAGCTCGCGGATGAAGTACAGGAAGGAGAAGACTCGCCGCGAAGGAGGAAATATTCACCCCCGCTGCTGAGGTTGTCACCGGGAATCCCTCCAGTTGGAGACCTTCCGACGCGGAACAGAGCGCCGCCGGCAACAGAGCTTTTTTTTTTTTTGCCCCCCTCCCCTCCCCCCCCTCCCGCTTTTTTTTGCTTCCTATTTTCCTTTTAGCTTAATACCACACTCTATCAAATTTATTACAAATTATTATTATGACAAATTTATCTTCAATTAATTTTCGTTAAATTTTACAGTTAAATTACTGAATTTATTTATTTTGATTGGTAATCAAATTACTAAATTAAATGATATATAATATGAATGTACTAATTTAGAGTTTTATCTTATGTTTGTCATAGGTATATTAATCTACGTTATTTTATGATATAAATCAAATTTAATTCAAAATTAATAAATGATAAATTTATAAGTAGCATTTTATTTTTATTATTTTATATAAATTTATTTAAAATTTTTTGTTGCTAAAAATTAATTTAAAATAAATTCATAATATATAATATTTGTATATCTTATTCATTTATTTAATTAATTAATATTATTATATACCTTATAAAAAGGATGGTTTAGGGGACTAACAAAATCTAATCTCAACACTATTGACATACTCTCTCGATGTTAATCAACGTTGTTCATCTCATTCGACAATAACATTAGTAACCATAGCTCATCATTGCATAGCCTTCGCATGTTGTCTTGTTGCTGTAGATTTTGCTATGTTTGTAGCCGCGTTATCTTGTTATCAAGTGGCCTACTTGCGTTAAACTTAAAATAATTATCTACCATGTCAATAGACAGGTTAGTGGCCATGTTAACATGTTGTTGTGTAGTCTATTGGATTGATTCTCTACTATCGATCAATCAAACTAAGGCACATACATTCAGGTGTTTCATTCTTTTTGGATACTTTTACAAATTATAATTGAAATCTTCTAAATGACTTTGAACATTTGAGATGATGTTAGAGATATATATCTAGAAGATTTTTTTATATCTCCCTTGGTTTTCATATATTTTAGGATTGTACAAACATCTTCCTGAATAATGCATATTTATAATTGACATTATAATATTTTGTTACCTGAAATTTAATCATATTATAAAGCTCGTATAGATACCTCATGCTCTTCATACATATAAATTATACAAGTTCTCTCCTCCACATATTCTCTTTTGCATTCATTTACATCATCAAATGTGAGAGTGAGAATGCATTGGTCTTTTCCGAAAGTTCATCTTAAGGAGACGGAAGACAACTAAGGTACAACTGTTTTTAAAGTAGAAGATGCTCTAGTAGAACGAGATTTTTGGCTGCATAAATCGTGGGTAAATTAAAGTCATCCTGGGTATATGGGCAAAGAATTTCACCAGGAGAACGTTTTCACATTTGGATAAAATTCAAGGAGTGGCATTTGACAACGAAGGACACCAGCTCAGCAACAAGATGTATGGAAAGAGTGATGTGATCATGCAACAGCTCGTTATTAGCTTTTCCAGACATGATAGATGCATCCATGCAAAGCAAGCTTGAGAAGAATAGCACCTGAAACTAGCACCTCGAGTGGCCTTGACCATGCAAGTTCATTGGCCCTGTTTGGTTCAACTTCCCCAAGGGGCTTTGGGCCCCAAAAACCTCTTGGGGAAAATATTTTATATTTCAGAGTTTGGCTGTACTGGACTGTTAAGGCCTGCGTGAAGTAAATTTATGCTTCCCAGAAACTCTGGAGCTTGACACATCGCTCCGGGTATCCTTGAGGAGTCGAGAGCGACAGTCGCCTGTCCAAATATCAAGTCCCTAAAGCATCTCATCTCCTAATGGAGCGTCTCGAACTAGAGAACCTGTCGTCTCTACAAGATGATGCATCCGTTGATTTCTGCGATTGTTGCTTCTGCGTGCCTGATGAACTTTGTGAGGTCCAGGAGATTCTGGAGGAGCTCCATCGAGTTCGCGTACTCACCGTGCATCCACATCCTGTCTTGAGGAGTTCACCTTCCTGTACTCTTCCGTACCTTGTTAATTATTTCTTACAATCGAAGCATTGACCCTTCAAAACTTCTCAATATAAGAAGGTCCGCCAAACACCCCTTTGAGTCAAGGGGCTTCTGTCGAGCACCGTCGTCGCCTTTTTCTCTCTATTCGTTTCCTCCTGCTACTCGGTGGCGGCGTGGGGGTGGGTAAGCTCCTACAAGCAAATGCCAGAAAGCGTAGCTTTGCTTTTTCTGTGTTCTTTTCGTGGTCTAGTCCATGCAGGTGTGGCTCCATTGCAAACTCCTTTTGCTAAACCCGTGTAGGCGTGGCTTCTTGATCGTCGACATTATTCTAGCTGGGCAAATTTATATAACACGAATATTATCTAGGCCTTGAGATCGTGCTATTTCTTTGCACTGCTAGTATGAACTGAGAAGGTCACTCAAATGACATACCCAGCAGCAAAAATCAGCTGCTCTGTTCTTCTTTGATGTAAGGAATGAAAACTTGCTGGTCAGACAGTGCAGAATTCCACTTTGATAGACTGTTGGTGTAAAAATTTGGTAAAAGTTAGGCTCTTTGCAAAGATTCCTAACTTTCTTTACCTAATTTCCTGCCACTAATGTCCCAATCAAAACACTAATGTTCACGTGTAATCTTTACCTTTGAATTTTTGTTTCTTTGATGAATATCAGAAGTAGATTTTATTATTCCAAGGTTGTAATAGCCAAAAAGAATATATCGACCATGCTAGTAAGTAGTAATAGCATAGCAAGTCTCCCTCATCCTAAGCAGCTGATTAATACTAACGAAAAATATGATGTCATTCCAAGAGATTTTTTAAAATCGAAGAATTGCAACTTTTATTGTATGCTACTTATTTCCCATGGAATATTTTGCATATCGAATATACATTTAATGAGACGTAGAAAATGCCCTAAGCTAACACAATGGTCCAAGATTCCCTCGAAAGAGATATACAAAATTAAGGCCGTATTAGATTGACCGTTGACTATGCTGACTTGGAGATGTGGGAGGTAGGTAGAAAGGACACGATAGCGACCAAGAACGCAAGGGACTTAAAAAAATAATAATAAGAGATTAAAATTTGGAGGAATAAATCAAATATTAAGTATGATCTAAGTTCGGACTAAAAAAACCACAAGAACATAAATAAAAGGCAAGAGATTTTGGTGTATTTAATATACAAAATTTAAAGTAACAATTGCCTAGTTGTATCCAAAAATATTGAAAAATGTCAAACTTTCCAGTATTTATCGGAAGGGTATCTAAGAAGGGTAATCTAACCATTTCTCAATACTTTCATGAAGTAGGTAATTCAACTAACTTATAGAATAGACAAGATATGTATTTAATGGTTGAGATGAAATTTTCTTATAAAGGAAGTTAAAATCATTAAATTGAGGACCTAACTTATCAAGCTGAAGTCGGCACGCCAAATATGACCAAGAGAATTTAAAGCTGGGTTGGTGTGGGCTTTGTCCTACTTATTCGGCTGACAATAATAGCATAGCATCATCAATTTTTTTTAAACAAATATTTTTTTATTATTATTGTACACCAAAGCAAATCTGATGTAGCACGGAAACTGTAAGGATCGTTGAAAAGTGCTAAAAAGATTTCTCTTAAAGAATTTGTCTCTCGGACACGAATATTTCAAGTCACGGAAATCAAAAAAAGTCAATGTTGTCCTCTCGGAGCTAAATAGAAACTGAATATTTCCCCACTCAGTAGAACCGCAAATTTAAAGGGAGAAAAAAAAAAAAAAAATCTCCATTCCCACCAAAAAAATCTTAAACGTCGGACCTAAAAAGGGTTAAAAAATACAGGCGGAAAAATTAATTTGTACTTTGGTAAATTTATCAATTACCCGTGATTCTCGCAAAATAAGTTTAAGAATAGTTTGATTTTAAGCTGGTTATAGACTGATTATGACTCGAGTATACGAGTTACTCGTACATCGTATTTTGGAAATCAATTGCTTTGAGTTAATTATTGATTCCAACCAATCGCAATCAAACCCTTGCAAATGTAAACATAATTATCAACTCCGAATATTGACAAATTATTCTGAGAAAAAATCAAATGTAACTTTCATATTCGAATCATAATCGAACTCTCACTAAAGTTAAAATTGTGGAGTGATCTAAGGATGAAAGTAAAGTTCAATTAACCGCTCGCCTTTAGGCTTACTTAACCAGACGATTTGGTCATTTTATCGATTGCCATGCTTGTTCTTATTCTTTCTTTTAGCGCTGCGCGAAAGAAAAATCAATATTATCACAGGAATTTTTTTATCACGGTTTCACCATTAGATATTCCACGTGTCAGAAACATGCACTTCCATCACCATTCCTTTTTTCCTGATACAAAACTATTTTCGAACTACATGTGCGGCACGTGAAAACCTCTTTTTTTCGGTTTTTTTTTTTTTGTTTAATGTCGAGATTGGATCTGGTAATTGTTTATTTAGTTACAGGACAGCAACCGAAAGGAGCCAAGCCAGAAGAGGAAAACAAGATAAACATCATAAAAATGATGCGAGGTTCAACGATGGCGGACGCACCGAGGGCCCCGAAATCCCATTATTTGTACGCGAGAGCGAGCGAGCCTTTCGGACCATCACTCCCCGGCTTCTCTCCTCCTCCTCCTCCTCCTCCGCTGTCCTTCCCCTGTCCTTCCTCGTCCCTCTGTCTCTCTGTCGATCGACGGCCATGGGCGACGGTGCCGACACCGGCATGGACGCCGTCCAGCGGCGCCTCATGTTCGAGGACGAGTACGTATCCGCCTCCCGCTTTTCCCTCCGTTTCGTGCATCGTGCTCTTCTCCTTCTTCTTCTTTGGGTTTTTCTTGTTGTGTTTGTTAATGGTCGGAGGACTTTTTATGGTTTGATAGTATTTTCGTTCGATTCGGTTCCATGTTTAATGGGTCCTCGGCCGAATCGAAGGGGGGATTCCCTGGTCGTTTCGTCGTCGGAAGGTCGCGATGCTTCTGTTAGCTGAGCGTCGCCTTCGAATGGATTGCCTGACGTTTATGAATTCGATTAGTGAATTGGTCGTTATGTTTCGTTTCGTTTCGATTCGGTCGTTTCATTTCTTCAGATCTGCTGCTTCTTTTCCTTATTATTATTTTTATTTTTGTGTCTGTTGGTTTGCTGACCTTTCGTCCCGTTATGATTGTGTTGCAGATGCATCTTGGTGGATGAGAAAGACAATGTCGTCGGTCACGAGTCGAAGTATAACTGTAAGAACGCTTGTCCTGGCTATTATGCGGTTGCTCTTGTCTAGCCGATTTCGGTTGAATCGTTTTCTTTTGTGATTACCCCCTTTTTGTGCAGTTCAATTTGTTCTTTAAGATTTTCTGACCCAAAAAAGAAAAAAAATTGAGTCTTTAAGATTCATTTTCTCGGTATCTACATGTATTTGCTGGTTGGCCTTACGTTGTTGACTCGTCCCAGTTTGTCAAAAATGTAAATTTTTGGCCTTGTTAGAACTTCTCAGGGTCTGCTATCCATGGATTGTGCTTCTGCGGTTTTTCGTTCTTCATATATCACTAGTCGTTTTCTCTTGGGTGATATTGCAATTGAGTGGTCGGTGGTTTGAAAATCTGCAGGTCATTTGATGGAGAAAATCGAGTCCTTGAATCTGTTGCATAGGGCGTTCAGTGTGTTTTTGTTCAACTCAAAGTACGAGCTACTGCTTCAGGTATGCAATAAGCATTCATTCACTGGCTATGATTCTTGTTGTGTTACTGCTCTAGGCTTTTTTACCTTTCTTGCTGATAAGGCAGTTGTCATGGGCATATTTAACCTTTTGAGGCTTATCTATTTTTCTGGAACAGCAACGCTCTGCCACAAAGGTAACGTTCCCCCTTGTGTGGACAAACACCTGCTGCAGCCATCCATTGTACCGGGAGTCCGAGCTCATTGCTGAGAACGCCCTTGGTATTGGAGCATATTTTACCCATTCTGGGTTTCTTGTTATCTGCATGACTGCGTCTTTCTCATAGTAGCGGGAGACTCCAATTCACGCTTGTCCATGAGGCTAATTAAGTCTGTACTTTGGCATCACTTGCAATCATTTGATGGACAGGGGCGAGGAATGCTGCACAAAGGAAGCTCTTGGACGAACTGGGCATTCCTGCTGAAGATGTGCCTGTTGATGAATTCATTCCTCTGGGTCGAATGCTGTATAAGGCACCTTCTGATGGAAAGTGGGGGGAGCACGAACGTAATAACTTCTTACCTTGCACTTCAGGCTTTCCTTTCCTTGGAAATTTTGGGTAGATTTTTAGTGCTGGTTTAGCATATCTTGACTTTACTAAATAACTGACATCATTTGTAATTCTTACGGCGTTTTTGAATTGTACGTCTTGGAAAATCCATCATTCTTATGGCAATAGCAATTATGCTGCCTAAAATCTGATGATGCACATGAATCTACTTGGGAGGAACATGGGCAGGAAACCCAGCATGAACCAATTTGTTATTTGGTTCCTGGTCTCCTTGAAGACATCTGATAAAATTTACATCTGGTCTATGTTATTCTCTTCTAGATTTTCTTATGTTGATGGATGTCAAATATTCTATGTTAGAACGGAGGACGTGGCATGAGTTGCTTCATGTTCTCTTACTTGTGCTCGTTGATGGCATGCAAGGGTCCTGATGTTTTATGTACTTTTGCAGTTGATTACTTGCTGTTCATCGTTCGAGACGTAAAGGTCAATCCCAACCCCGACGAGGTCGCCGATATCAAGTATGTGAACCAGGAGCAGTTGAAGGAGCTGTTGAAGAAAGCCGATGCAGGCGAGGGGGGCCTGAAGCTGTCGCCCTGGTTCAGATTAGTGGTGGACAACTTCTTGTTCAAATGGTGGGATCATGTCGAGAAGGGGACACTGAAGGAAGCAGCTGATATGAAAACCATTCACAAGCTGACCTGAGATTTTGTGTTGAGTAGCAGTACAATAAGGACGGAAAATTTGTACTTAAATTGACGTATTTAAGCTGCTCAATCCCAATTATGTCGGACTTAAATTTCAAAATTCAATGGTCAAACTTGTTTTCCGCCAGGGCCATTTTCATTTACTGGGGACCGCCATTGCTTATTGTTGGCGGCAGAGTTGTTCTATGATCCCTGAGACCATTGCATGATTCGCCTGGAAGTTACTGCTCGATTAAGGAACTTCGTTAGAGCTAAAGTTATGATGCATATCAAGATAGTTACTACCAGATAAATATTTAGGCTCCATCTAATTTGCAAAAGATATGATATTTTTGATAAAAATATTTTCGAGAAGTCATTTTTTAGGAAAATGATAATGTATTTTTGGTAGTTGATTGAAATTTGAAGATAAATTACAAACTATTTTTCTCCATTTTGTATATACAATTTTTTATCTTTCTTTTTCCTTTCTTCTTCGGCCGATTGTTGGCCACATCAATAGCCAATGCCTAGTCACAGGTGAGGCATGAGCTTGTTTGAGGCCAACAAGCTTGAGTTTTGTCATAGTCCGGTGAGCCGAGCTCAGGCAAGGCTCCATCTCGCTAGATCCAATGAGCTTCGAGCTCTCTAGAAGTTGACGAGGTTAGAGCCCCGGCATGGATTGACAAGGCTCAAGTTTGCCATATTCTATAGAGCTTGAGCCTCTTTGGTCTTAGGTGAACTCGTTCCTCACTCGTGGCTTACAGTCAGTTGAAAAAGAAGGACAAAAAGAAAAAGAAAAAAAGAAAAAGAAAAAACGAAAAAAAAATTATAAATTCGATTTTTATAAAATATATATATATATATTTTTTTTTATAAAAATGAATGTTTCATTAATTGAGGATCCAAACCTGAGCATTGATGACTCGTGCACAAACTTTTCAAATTTAGGTCTATGCACCATGATCAAAGCTCGAGTGTTGGGAACTCGAGCACTACCTTATGGACCTGGGCTCGAATGCCGAGGCACTAGGAATGGTACCGGGCTTTGGACTTGGCCTTGATGAACTTAAGCCCATCGGGCTTATCCTTGATGGATTCAAGTTCAAGCTTTGGAGCATTAAGATTTCCGTGTCCAAATATAGAGTATCTCATCATATTTTGGAAAATATTTTTTGATTTTTTTAAAAAAATAAAATTATTTCTCTAAATTTAAGCAGAGATTTTCTGTTGACCAAAAAATACAATTTTCGTTCACCCAAAGAAAAATATTTACCGCGAAGCCTTGGCCCTAAGAAGGTCTCCTTTCCGGCCTTTCCTTTCCTTTCCTTTCAGGCGTCTCTCTTCCTTTTGCTCTAAAGGCACCCGAAAAACATTGGCGCTCTCGCGCGTGCCATGAGAAGCCTCCTCAGACCTCCAGTCTCTCTCGCCGCCAGGCTCCTCCTTCCGCGCAGCGGCGGCGCGTTGCCGGCGACAGCACCGGCGGCGCTCGCCGCCGTCAGGCGGGTCTTCACCGACGGGTCCCGCCCTCCTCCCGAATGGGTCGAGCCCTTCAACGACGTCTCCGGCATAGCCTTCCCCGCCCCGCAGAGCCGCCCGGCCCCGTCTCCGTGGGTGGGCCGCATCCTCGACCTCCTGGACGGGTCCCCGGACATGGAACCGAAGCTGGACGGCTTCTGTCGTAAGTTCCTGATCAAGCTGTCCCCGAACTTCGTGTCCTTTGTGCTGCGGTCCGGGCAGGTCAAGGAGAGGCCGGACGTCGCCGTTAGGTTCTTCAGGTGGGCTGCTCGGCAGGGGAGGTACAAGCACGGGATTGAGTGTTACGTTTCTTTGATCGAGCTTCTCTCGGTATCTGGGGATTTGGATGGGGTGGCGAGGGTCTTTGCGGAGCTGAGGAACTCGGGGTTCTTGATGACGGTGTCGGCGGCGAATTCTTTGATCAGAAGTTTCGGCAGCGTTGGGATGGTGGAGGAGCTGTTGTGGGTGTGGAGGAAGATGAAGGAGAACGGTATCGAGCCGAGTTTGTATACCTACAACTTTTTGTTGAATGGTTTGGTGGATTCGATGTTTATCGAGTCGGCGGAGCGGGTGTTTGAGGTGATGGAGAATGGGAGGATTGGACCGGATACTGTGAGCTATAATATAATGGTGAAAGGATTTTGCAAGGTGGGTAAAACCCAGAAAGCGATGGAGAAGCTAAGGGATATGGAAACGAAGAGCGTGGAGCCAGATAAGATCACATATTTGACTTTGATTCAGGCGTGTTATGGTGAAGGGGATTTCAGTTCTTGTTTGGGGCTTTACCGTGAGATGGAAGAGAAAGGTTTAGAAATCCCTCCTCATGCGTATAGTTTGGTCATAAGTGGGCTTTCCAAGGAGGGAAAATGTATGGAAGCATATGCAGTTTATGCAAGCATGACTAGAAATGGTTATAGAGCAAATGTGGCAATCTACACAGCTTTAATTGATTCGTATGCAAAATGCGGGAGCATAGAAGAGGCAATGAGGCTCTTTGACAGAATGAAGGATGATGGGTTTCACCCGGATGAGGTCACGTATGGTGCTATCATTAACGGGCTGTGCAAAAATGGGAGGTTGGAGGAGGCACTTGCACACTTTGAGCACTGTCAGAATAGTGGGGTGACAGTTAATACAATGATATATTCTAGTATTATTGATGGTCTAGGGAAGGCAGGGAGAGTGGATGAAGCTGAGAAAATTTTTGAGGAAATGGCTGATAAGGGATGTTCACGGGATTCTTATTGCTATAATGCCCTGATGGATGCATTTATGAAGTGTGGTAAAATAAATGAAGCACTGGCGCTCTTCGGGAGAATGGAAGATGAAGGTTGTGATCAAACAGTCTACACTTTCACGATACTCATTGCTGGCCTTTTTGTGGAGCACCAAAATGAGGAGGCTTTGAAATTGTGGGACGTGATGATTGACAAAGGGATCACTCCAAATGCGGCATCTATCAGGGCTCTATCTACTGGACTTTGTCTCTCGGGCAAAGTGGCTAGAGCTTGTAAAATCTTGGATGAATTAGCACCAATGGGTATCATTCCTGATTCAGCTGTTGAAGATATGATCAATGTGTTGTGCAAAGCCGGCCGTATTAAGGAAGCTTGCAGATTGGCGGATGGAATTGTCGTTAGGGGTCGTGAAATACCCGGAAAAATACGGACTATTCTTATTAATGCCTTGAGAAAGGCAGGGAACACAGATTTGGCCTTGAAGTTGATGCACAGCAAGATCGGTATTGGCTATGACCGAGTTGGCAGCTTTAAAAAAAGAGTTAAATTCCGGACTCTTGTTGAAAGTTGAGCCTTTGGCTATTCTCTTATTGCACTATATTTATTGTCAATTCTACCATTTGTCCATGCAATAAACTGGGTAAGATTGTGGAAGAGCTGGAAAATCCTGGGTTCTCAATTTTATAGCCTGCCTGGGACTAGTTGATGGAGTTGTGATTTCAGAGTCTGTTAGAAGCCTGGTTCTATTGATTTTGTACTGGCAATAGGAGTAGAAAAAGTTGATTGACTGCCTTAAGCTCCTTGGTGCCTATGCTTCCACAAAGATGTTTCAAGTGCATCAAAAGTTCCAATTCCAGGTCCGTGCTCTGCTTTATGTTATACCTGTTCCTGTCTTGACTATGATTACTGTGGAACTTGTTGCGTCTATGGATGGAAGTAGATTAGTTGGATGGTATTTATTACTTGATGATTATGGTCATGGATTAGTTGCTGTAAGCCCTCCAACAGATGCACGACACTGGGGTCATCTGCATCTGATCAGAATCTTACTATATTTTATGGTTTTTTTGGTAATTTACTATAGACTATTGCTTGAATCCTTTCGTCCGATTGGTCCAATCTTACTTTGGATTTTGGGAGCAGAAGATTGAACAGCTATCATGTCATATTTGCTGTTATATTAGTCCAATTTCAAGAGATGTTTCTTGAGCTAATTAGGACATGACTAACAGACAACCATGTTTATGTTCTGTTACTATTGGTGGAGCTACTTCAACTCCCAACTGCTACTTGAGCTAGTTCTGTATATTTTTATTACAATTTGAGAGCTCTAGCAGAAGTAAATACCAAAGTAGGCATGTATAATATGGGACAAAAGTTTCTTCATCTGTAATTTGAGGCTAAGGCAGTTGCATGAGTTGATTTATTTCTGATATATTGTCCTTGATCCTGCAGATAATTGTTGTAAGTAGCTGTCATCATTCTCTTTGTTTTCTTCTTCTTCAATTTTCCTGTTGCAATTGTTAATTTTCGGAGGCTTATGGATAGGTAGCATTAGTTCCGTTAGATCTTTCTTTAATGGTTCTTGGCCATGTCGAATGAAAAATCCCAGGATTTTCATAGGAAAATCTGACACTTAGTTAGCTGAGCGTCAGCTTTGAAAGAAAGTTTTGTGTTAGACCCAGGTCTCTAAGCCTAAGCCCCATAGATTGATCCATTTACATTTGTTGTTGGTCAGGAATTACATAATTTATGAATTTGATAAGCAAATTGTTAATTGTTAATATTTCATTTAATTTCTATTTAGTTATTTTGGTTGTCCAGATCTTCTTTTTTGCGTTACTTTGCTTAGCTTTCGTCCTGTTATGATTGTCTTGGAGATGAATCTTGGTGGATGAGAATGATTATAATGTCTTTCATGAGTTGCAATATAACTGTAAGAATGCTTGTTTTGCCATTGCTCCTATCTAACTGGTTTGGCTTACATTATTTTCAATCTCGTAATTTGCTCCTTTTTGTGCGCTTCAATTTGTTCTTTAAGTTTAATTTTCTCAGTATCTACAAGTATTTGCTGGTTGGCCTAGCATTATCAACTCTCTCCCAGTTTGTCAGAAGTGTTATATGTTGGACAAGTATGTAATCATTGAATTTTTTAGCCTTCTTGGAACATTTTCTGGTCTGCCATCCATGGATTGTGCCTCTGCTGGTTTTTTGTTAATCATATATTACTAGTTGCTTTCTCCTTTGTGATATTGCAATTGAGTGGTTGGTGCTTCGAAAATCCGCAGGTCATTTGATGGAGAAAATTGAGTCTGAGAATCTGTAGCATAGAGCCTTTGATGGTTTTATGTTCGACTCAAAGTATGAGCTACTGCTTAAGGTATGCAATAAGCATTCACCCTGACTACTTGTTGTGTTGTTGCTCTAGGCTTTTTAACTTTCTTGCTACTGAGGTGGGCGTCGTGGGCGTATCTGAACTTTTGAGGTATCTATTTCTGGTACAGCAAGGCTCTGCCACAAACGCAACACTCTCCCCTGTGTGGACAAACACCTGCTGCAGCAACAACACAACAAGAAGTATAGTCAGAGTGAATGCTTATTGCATACCTTAAGCAGTAGCTCATACTGTGGTCGTCGTGGGCATATCTGAATTTTTGAGGTATCTATTTCTGGTACAGCAAGGCTGTGCCACAAACGCAATGTTCTCCCTTGCGCAGGCAAACACCTGCTGCAGCCACCCATAGTACTGGGAGTCCAAGCTTATTGGTGAGAACACCCTCGGTAACAGAGCATATTTTACACACTCTGTGTTTCTTGTTATCTGCATGACTGTATCTTTGTTATAGTAGCAGAAGACTCTAATTCATGCTTGTCTATGAGGCTAATTAAGTCTTTACTTTGGCGTCATGTGCAATCATTTGATGGACAGGGGCGAGGAATGCTGCACGAAGGAAGCCTATGGATGAAGTGGCATTCCTGCTGAAGACGTGCCTGTTGATGAATTCATTCCTCTGGGTTGAATGGTGTATAAGGCACCTTCTGATGGGAAGTGGGGAGAGCACAAACGTGATGACTTCTTACCTTATGACTCAAACTCTCCTTTTTCTTTGGGAATTTCAGGTAGATTCCTAGTGCTGGTTTAGAGTATCTTGACTTTGCTAAATAATTGACCTCAGCTGTGATTCTTACAGTGTTTTCAAATAGTACGTCTTGGAAATCCAGCATTCTAGTGGCACTATTAATATGCCACTCAAGCTCTGACGATGGACTCCAACTTACTTGGAAGAAATGTGGGTGGAAAACCCTGCAAGAACGACTTTGATATTAGTTCTTTGTGTCATCGGAGACATCCTGATAAAGCTGACATTTTAGTTCTCACTATTCTCTTTTAGATTTTTTTTTTTAATAGTTGTCAAATGTTCTGCGTTTGATGTAGGACAAGGGAGTGATGTGCTTCAAGTTTCTTGCTCATGGTCATGGATGGCATGCAAGAGTCCTGATGTTCATGTAATTTGGCAGTTGATTACCTGCTGTTCATCGTTCGAGACGTGACAATTAATCCAAAACCCCGATGAGGCTGCTGGTGTCGAGTATATGAGCCACGTGAACCAGGGGAGTAGTCAAAGGAGCTGCTGAGGAGAGCTGACGCGGGTGAGGAGGGTCATCTGAATCTGTCTCCCTGGTTCGGATTAGGTGGTGGACAGTTGCTTGTTCAGGTGGTAGGGATCATGCTGAGGAGAGGGGACACTGAAGGAAGCCAGCTGATATGGAAAGCATTCAACAAGTTAACCTGAGATTTGTGTTGAGCGGACTCCACTCGGATGTTATGAACCAGCTGCTCAATCCCAGTTGCTAAAGTCAAAAACTTGTTTTCAGACAGGGTCATCATTTCTAGTCATTGGTTGGAACAGCCATTGCTTTGGGGATTAATTTCATGACTTAAAATTAAAAACGTTAAATGGAAATTCTAATGCAAATGCAATGAAATTGCCGGGGACAGCGACCCGTTCGGCGCGTATAAATAGGGGGTCAACGATTAAAGGGACGTCAACATCCCCCGTCAACGGCGGGTGGTTAACTTTATTAAGCGCGTCCTGATCATATAATAAATAAATCACAATAGGTCAACAGTCTAATAATGGGGAAAAAAACAATTACTTTTTAATTCGATAATTTATAATTTTTATGAGAGACCCAAACGAGAAACCGAAAATGCCTATTGCGTCAAAAGTGTTTGTATCCGAGGTTTGCCGTACTGTTCACGGAACAAGAGAATATAACCAATCAAATGTCCTTTCTTCTTTTCTATGTATTGCGTTCTTACTGTACATGGATTGTCAATCAATCCTATCTTATCAAATCAGAAGTTGTAATACTCTCTTGTACAACTTTCCATTATTTTCGTATACTTTAGTATATTATAAAGTGAAATGACATGAATCTAATTAATCATGTGAATATACGCAGGATTTATATTTTTTTTTCCTTCACATCATGTGTAAGTGAACCCGTGTGTGAAAGTAAATCTTAAAGACACGAACAATGCAAAAACATAAATAAATAAAAAAGATACACATACCTTATCGAAATAATTTCCGCAGTATATATTTTTGAGTTTTGAGAAGTGAAAAAGTCAGAGAAATAAAAAAAAATTGATCAATAAAATATGGATATAAAATCAAAGGGAAATGAGAAGATAATCGAGAGGTGGGGGTAAGTAAAAAAGATCTTGCGCCCCCGGTAGAAATTCACACGGAATTCGTACAACTTTCAGATGTGATTGGACTACATGTGAAAATCATTCGCTCGTCCCTCATTTGCTTCTCCTGCGCATAAATTCCTCGCTTCTCCTGCTCACCTCTCTCCCTCTTTTCCTCTCCCGACCTTCCAGCGCGGACGCCCAGCGCGTCGCCACGCCTTCCTCCTCCTCTCGTTCCTCCAGTCTCTTCTTGGTTTATGAGGTAATGATCGGTCGACAGCCTTCTTCTTCATTTCTGTGATTCGGGCCTTTCGATCGATTCCCCCGCCCCGGGGCGCAGCGGTGGATCTGCTGCGGCTCGTCTGGGTGTTTTTGCGACGTGGGTTTTCGAGATCTGCGCCTTTCTCTTGCTGTTGCTTGTGTGTGTGGGTGAAGGGGGGGTTGATGACGGTTTGATCTTCAATGGGTTTTTTTCTGGTCGCGTCTGTTGATTGCCCGTGACGGGGAAAGGTTAAATTTTGCGTCTTTACATGGCGAAAAATGGTCGCTAGGCGTACTTCGCATTCGACGCGATACGTAGAGTTGAAAGAATATGAGGCGTGCATGTCTTTTTTCTTTTTCCTTTTCTTTTTTTCTTTTTTTATTTTTTAAGAATCGGAATCAGGACCTGGGAAATCAACTACATGGATGCGTAATCGTTCAGTTTATCTACAATAAGGAGACGGATGGTTTACGTGTCCCTGTTGGTCGCTATCGGTAGTGGCGACCCGGCGAGGTTTCCAAAATTGCGATTGGCTTTAATCTGTTGAAGTTAGCCTATACTGCATTTTCTCTGCAATGAGCTACCCCCTTGATAAGATCGAATGGTCTTTGGAAATTGTGGTTGGCTCGATCTATTAGAATGAGCCTACCCAACATCTTCTCTGCTGTGAACTACCCTTTCAGTTAGATCGAATCTGCAACCAATTGCTAGTGCTTACCATGCTTTCTTTGCTGATCCATTATGTTAATGTTGTAGGGACTCATTACTGCTCCTGCTGCTGTGTTTTCTTTCTGTATTTTCTGGTGGTGCTCCTTTACTTGCCTCTTTGAACCAAATAGTGGTATTAAGATCTGCTCATGTGATTGGGGTATTTGGTATCGCTGCTTCTTCTGTCCTGTTTTGAGTTTTAACTGAACAATCAACACTGTCTAGTCTCAACATGGTCTTGCCAAACAGAACACGAGTTTTATCAAGTGAATATTCTTCTTTGGTTTCAGTTTGTTGGTTGTTGATTGTTCCCCACTAACCCATTTGGTAGAAGTGGGCAAGTGACTCTGTTAAACTTCTATGCTGTAAGCAAACATGCTTTGTCTCCTGCATGCTCTAGGCGTTTAATGCTTGCAAGATTAGACAACATACTCTTACATCCTCAGTACAATAAGGTTTCAACCAAAAATATATATATATGTAGTAAGGTGGTGCATGAGAATTGAGCAGCTTTTAAGGTGCTGGGTGGTTGTATTGCTATGAGAGAATTTGTAACATGCTAAAAAAACTTATGATGTTTGTTAGAGGATCTTCTTAACAAGCAAAAAATCTAAAAAACTGATCCTCTGAGAGACATTATATTCTTTTGTGTTATCTATCGATATTGAATCTCAATCCGTTGATGTTCTTTCATGTCTTGGTATAAATAGCTTAGGAGATCCTGGTAAGGATTATTTTTTATTATTCTTTCTGACTTGTTGATGGAAGTTCATCCAAAATTAGAATGTTGATGTGATGTGCGGTTCCCCTTTTGACTCAGTGATGTGAGTTACTCAAGGATCAGTTGACTTTCTTTATTACATGCTCTCTCAAGACTTCCAAATTATCTATGTTAGCCTGAAGACACTCTAAGTTGCTCTGAAGTCTGACGAGCATGATCTTATCACATACGAGTAACTAGAGTGCAGTTGTATTCATACGACTTAAGTCTTGATAAAGGAGTAATGTGCAGGATGATAGCAGTATCTTATTATTACTCTGGATGCAACCTAAAAAAGTTGATGGTTTAAAAAGTGTATGCAACATGCATGGGCAACCTAATAGAGAAAAGGACTGACGCTACGTTTGGTATAAAGAATTGGAAATGTAATGGAATGGAATCTGGAAAGGAGTGAGGGGAGAGTAAATGTAGTTTGCATATACTTTAAAGACTTGTATGAGAGGTTTTGTTTTCTGTGGAATTCCTTTCTTCCACTTTTTCTTCTTTGAATTGCATAGGGCTGTCTTTAAGATTTTCAAGTCCATACAGGTGCTTGGAATAGGATGGCATTGGTCACCACTGCTGAAGTTTGTGATGCAAACCCCCAACTGATTGGGAGCGGTGACCTTCGGGCACTTCAACCTATTTTTCAGATCTACGGACGTCGCCCAGTCTTTCTGGGCCAGTAGTCACACTTAAGGTCTTTGAGGACAATGTTTTGATTCGTGAGTTTCTAGAAGAAAAGGGCAATGGCAGAGTTCTTGTTGTTGATGGTGGTGGGAGCTTACGATGTGCTATTCTTGGGGGAAATCCTGTTGTTCAGGCTCAAAATAATGGCTGGGCTGGCATAGTTGTGAATGGCTGTGTCAGAGATGTCGATGAGATCAACGGCTGCGATATTGGGGTGAGGGCTTTGGCTTCCCATCCAGTGAAAGCCAATAAGAAGGGTATTGGTGAAAAGCATGTTCCGATAACTGTTGCCGGAACAAGGATCTGCGATGGGGAATGGCTTTATGCCGACACTGATGGAATCCTGGTATCCAGAACAGAACTTTCTGTTTAGTTCAAGCTAAGCACAAATCACAGGATGATACACTGGCGGGAATTTGTGACTTGGTTCATGTTCTCAATCGAAACATCGATGAAGCTTTGTTAGATTGGACCTATGGACATTGAGCCATCCTTTCCTGTCTCTCTGTTGTATTTGAATCCTGTGTAGATATTCCTGTCAACTGCCATTGTATCGTATTGTGTCGTATGCACTTTTAAAATAAGTTTCTTTCCCATTCTGCGTGATGATTGATATTGATGCACTTTTAAAAGAAGTTTCTTTCCCATTCTGCGTGATGATTGAACTTGATGGTTTCGGTTATAAGTCCGTGAAATGAAGGTAGAAGACAGATGGGATTTGCAATTCCAGATGAGGGGCTTACTCTAATTCACACGTTGTTAGTTACCCAATGGAATGATCATCAGGGTCTGCTCTGTTTCTCAGGCTACTCCAATTTTACGCTTGCTATCAACAGGGAAATACCCTGACTTCGATAATTCTTTTAATTCCCTCCTCAGATAACTAATGGAGGCGAGACATAGGATTGAAGAAACATGAGGATGAACTGAACTGAACTGAACTTGGTCGATTTGGTATATCATACTCTCTTGCAAGATTAAATCGACGAAAAAATGCGTCAGTGTAGATACACAAGCTCTTTTCGGCTGACTTTGCAGATTGCAATCTACAAAAAGCTAGTTCAGCTCTTACGTTCAGTTTCTTGAGTTCGCTCACAAAAGTACAGAGAACCTCCATGAACGAAAACAAGTCACGCCCATTGATGTCTTTCTGTCGATCGCACATTTAGGCTAATTAGCTCGGTATAAGCAGTAGATTGGGTCATGATTTTTAGATTGAGGTTTGCATGAGTATGGATTCATGCATGGTTGTTTCGAGAGCTAGAGAGATTAAACTTCGAATTAGCAACATTTGTTGTCATATAATCCTTTTGAAGAAAATAAAAAAAATTTGGTTAATGCTACGAAAACCTCTAACTAATACACTCGTAATAAATTTACTTCAACTTAATTTTTTGATCACCAGAAATTTCAAACTGATGAATTGGTGATAAATTTACACTCCGTTAATTTTCGTTTAAATTTACAGTTAAATGGCTAAGTTGGATGACTCGTGGAAGTTAACAAGTATACTAATTTCTGTTTATTTTACCATCATGTTACTAAATTAGATAACATACGGAAGTTAACAACTATACTAATTTGAGATTTTACCATCAATTTATCATAAGTGAATTGATTTAATCTAATTTTACGAAAATTAATGAAAGATAACTTTATTATAAATGTATTAATTTAAAGTTTTAGTTTTAATTTCTTACAAATATATCAATTTAAGATTTTTTTATGATATGAATCTTAAATAAAATGACCGTAGTGAAATTTGGACAGGCTGCATTATTTTATTTCATTTTTTTTTTAACTCCATCCTCGGACCAGGTCTCGTCGTTTCCGAACCGAGAAATGCGAACGGGAGGAGGATGCTCCGCCCGACGACTACCCCCTGCTCAGTTCGATCGCCCAGCGCCGACCGTAAGTAATCCACGCTCCCTTTTCTCCAGTTAATCCTCCGCCCGCCGAATTCATCTCTCGCCTAGACCCTACGCTGCACCCGTGATCGACCCTGGTTCCGATTCCGTCCCGTCCCGTCCCTCGTATCGATACCACTACCAGAGCGTCCTTTCCGGTTCGTCCGTCGCGTCGTCCGTCGGGGATGATGGAACAAAGACGCGATTTTGATGGCGAAAACGGGACCAGCAGGCGGAACAGGGCAAAGGGTATCGCCCAAAGTGAGCGAGGAGTGGACAGGATCAGGGCCTTGCCGGATTCCATCCTGATCCACATCCTCTCGTTCTTGCCCGCCAGGGACGCCGCCAGGACCCTCGTCATCCCCAGCTTCGGCCGCCTCTGGACTTCGATCTACGACCTGGACTTCGACTGGTGCGTGTACCACGACTGCTCCGGCAATTCGTCCTGTCACTGCTGCAGCTACGACGAGGGCGCCCTGTCGAGGTTCGCGGAGCTCGTCCGCCGCGTGCTCGCGCTCCACCAGGGCGGCCGGATTCGTAAATTCCGCCTTCGTTTCGAGTTCTCGATAGATCACCAGTTGGATGAACTGATGCCCCTAGAGCTGGAGCCCGAGGAGCTGGAGATCATGATTAGGAACGGGGGTTTGGCGGGTGAGGTCAACCGTTGGATCGAATTCGCGGCGAGTAGGAATGTCGAGGTCCTCGATTTGGATTTTCTGGCTTGCGGCTTGTCGAATGTGGGATATAAGTATGAATTGCCAAGTTTTGTTCTTCAGAGCAGCTTCTTGACTGAATTGAAGTTGGTCAGCTGCAAGGTGAATTTATCTGCTGATATTGTCATGAGGGCGCTTAAGGTGTTGTGTCTTAAGGAAATCGCTTTGAACGATGATTCGATCAGGAACTTCATAGGCGGGTGTCCGGTGCTCGAGAGTTTGACTGTACTGGATTGTTATGGCCTGTGCGAACTAAATTGTGCTTCCCAGGAACTTAGGAGCGTGACGGTCGCTCCGGGTTTTCTTGAGGAGTCGAGAGTTAAAGTCACCTGTCCAAAAATCAAGTCACTAAGCATCTCTGGATGGATCGAGCGTCTGGAACTAGAGAGCCTATCGTCTCTACGAGATGCGTCCATCGATTTCTGTGATTGTTTCTTATGTGTACCTGATGAATATCGTGAGGTCCAAAAGATTCTGGAGGAGCTCCATCATGTGAGAGTGCTCACAATGCATCATCACCCAATTCTGGTCAGTTGATCTTCAATTCCTCATTTCTTACCTTCCCACTTTGACATGCATTCTTGAGGTAATCATGTGAGGAAAAAAATTAGTAAATATGATTTTCTAAGCAGGGGAGATAAGGTTCTTAGATTGGTGGACGGTCAAAACATGCTGGTGTCCTGTACAATTCTAAGCATTTCCACATTGTTCTCTTCCTTGCTGAAGTATGCGATCAGCTTCGGAATATCATCTCAGTAATTGCTTGTCATTTCCGCAAGAGGAATATCATGGACTCATTCAGATGATTTTACCTCTTTTATGTAACGTGTCATGATTATTCATTTCGTTCCACTAGGTAATGACTTGTGATTGTGGAATAAAATCAGGTTCTCACGGTATGGGAGTTGATGAACTTGCCTTGCCCATCCAACAGTTGGCAGCGCTTGATTCTTAGGACAATGCTGACCAAATGGCACCTCCCCGGAATTACCAATGTATTGAGAAGCTCCCCTAGCTTGGAAGTGCTAGATATACACATCATCCCAGGCGAAGTGCCTTCCATTGATGTAAGTACATTTATCCCTATTTAAAGCTGTCCTCTACATGCTAATCTAGGGGTGTGCAAAATTTTGTGTAACCGTCTGATCTGATTTTCTAGGCCCAAGAAGCATGGCTGCAATTGTACAAGATTTCCGAGGGGAACTACTGGGATTTACAAGATCGCTCTTTTGGATGTCTTGCAAACTGCCTCAGAATTGTCAGAGTGTCTGGCGACATAATGAAGGATCATGTGATTCAATTAGTGCAGTTTTTACTCCGTGAGGCATTAGTTTTGCAGAAGCTTGTCGTCTCTACAGGGCCGAACAATTCTTCCATTTCAGTCAAGGAGTCGAAGGAATTTTCCGACAAGTTGTTGAGTTTTCCCAGAGGTTCTCCTCAAGCTGTAGTTGTGTTTTCTAATGCATGACGTTCTTTCCCTGAATCCTAAGTTTTAATCCCGAGGTAATAAGAAGTGGCACCTACCGCAGGGTTGATTGTGTTACAATCCTGATCGACCAGATTTTGTGATTGTGAAGCATACCTGATGAAGATTTATAGAGTGTTAACTTTTTGGGTTTCGCTGTTCTTCCTTCTGATTTCTTTTTCTCTCTGGCAACGGGTTTTACCTTTTGAAGATGCATTGACATCATCGGGATCGCCTGAAGAGGAGGCTGCTTGTAGAAACTGTTTCTCTGTAAATATATGCTTGGCAGGCAATCTGTTTTTGAAGCGGGGGGATTTTGCAGCGCCCTCTTTTGACATTGTAGGTATATTCAATATCTTGAGCTCACTCACAAAAACATGAATGTAAATAAATTTCGTCCAATATTTTACATTTACATCCAATATCTCTGTGTCCATGGCAAATAAATTTTTTTGATATTCCTTTTTTTTTAATAATCTTGTTATTCTCTGTGTTAAATTATGCACTGCATGAAGTACAAAGGTTGGACCGCCAAAGAGAAAAGTACAGAGGGTGAAAGAAACGCCCAAAGTGAAAATGCGCATCGTTCCATTCGAAGAGTCGTAATCACATGCAGATAACATTGTCGTGCGATCACGAGGCCTATAGTCAAGCGATTGTAGTTTCATGTGTAGATAAGATGTGCAGAATATAAAAGTTAATGTTTGAATAAGGGAACCATATCATAAACTCAAATCTATGTATTTTCTCACTTTCAGTTTATCAATATATTTTTGTTTTCAGTACTTGCACTTCCTTTCCCTTTAGATTCAATTGTTCTTGATCCTTGTTATGCAATTCAATGTACCATCCGAAATAATCACTGAACTGGATTCACAAACACCAAAGGTTAACCATCGGCGAAAGGTATTCTACTAATTTCTAACGAAACAATCTTTCATATCTCAGGAAGGAATAAACTAATTGGTGTATGTTATTTTTTATGGTTCGAGTGTCTAAACTGTGTTCAATTCTATCATGGTACTATATTGAGGTAAGAGGTATTTTGATGGTCTCAGGAAACAAGAAACATTGGGATTTTTTCTACAATTTGGTCGTTTGTTAGATGGGAAATTGATGGTGTACGATGCAATAGATTCGATCCAATTAACTCACGTGAGTGACCGAGATGAAAACATATTCTTTTGATCATTGACCGCATCTGTCGTCTGCGACAGGATTCTTAGCGAGGAAGTAGAGTAAGGAACGTGAACAGGACGATGCTCGTTTCTAGTTTCTGATACCATCCTCAGTACGAGGTTTCTCGTCGGTATCAAAATTCACTGTTAGATTACCCTGTTAGATTACCAAGAAGAGTTGAGAAATGTGAACAGGACGATGCTCTGCCCTGCTTCCGTTGTCTGCGGCTGTTCCCACCTCTATTGGGTTTCACTCTCAGCTCAGTTCGATCGTGCAACACTGACTGACTGTGAGTAATCACGCTTGCTGCTTTTCAGTTAAACCTCGGCCCACTGGATTCATTCCGCAGGACCCTGTAACGCATCTGTGAGTAAAGCCAGCTCCAATTCTGTCTGATTGTATCAAAATTGGAACGTACTTCTCGATTCATCCGTCGTAAAGAGATGGAGCAAATGTGTGATTCTGATGAGGAATGTTGAAACAGTAGGAGGAACAAGGCAAAGGGTGTTGCGGAAAGTGAGCAAGAAGTGGACAGGATCAAAGCTTTGCCGGATTCCATTTTGATTCACATCCCGTCGCTTTTACCCGAGAGGGATGCTGTGAGGACCCTGATTATCCCTAGCTTCGGTCACCTCTGGACTTTGATTGGTGCCTGTACCACGATTGCTCAAACAATTTGAGCTACGGTCACAAAGAGAGCAGCCTGTTAAGGTTTTCAGAGCTTGTTTGCTGCATGCTCGCGCTTCACCATGGTCCCAGGATACGTAAATTCCGCCTTCATTTCAAGTTTTCGGTGTCCTGCCAATTGGATGAACTGATGTTTCTTGATCCTGAGGAGCGGGACACCATGACTAAGACTGGGGTATATGCAGGCGAAGTCAATCATTGGATCGAATTTGCGTTGAATAGGAATGCTGAGATCCTTGATTTGGATTTACAGCATGCGGCGGCTTTCTCAACTTGGATATTATGGCATGCGGTTCTCTTGACTTGACTCGCATTAGATATTAACTGCCTGGTTTTGTTCTCCAGAGCAGCTTCTTAATTGAATTGAAGTTGGTGAGCTGCCAAGTGAATTTTCTCTACAGAAATTGCCATGAGGGCGCTTAAAGTGCTGTATCTTAAGGAAATCGAGTTGAACGATGATCTAATCAAGAATTTTATAGATGGGAGTCCAGTGCTCCAGAGCTTGATTGTGATGGCCTGCGTGAACTAAATTGTGCTTCCCGGAAACTTAGGAAGGTGACAGTCGCTCCCCGTTTTATTGCACGAAGAGTCGAAGTTGCCTGTTTGAATAACAAGTCACTGAGCATCTGTGGATGGATTGAGCTTCTGGAACTAAAGAACCTATCATCTCTATGAGAAGCATCCGTTGATTGCTATGATTGTTTCAGGGGTGTACGTTATGAATATTGTGAGCTCCAAAAGGTTCTGGAGAAGCTCCATCAGGTGAAAGTACTTACAACGCATCACCAACCGATTCTTGTGAGTTGACCGTCCTCTCCTCATTTGTATAGAAGTGGATCTGTTTGTAAATCGAACTTTTGTTCTCCTCTGGAAATCGCACTAGCTGTCACCGCTGTTGTCTCTCTCTTCCACTTTTTACTAGGAGGGGTGGAGGCGGTAAGGTTCCCCTAAGCAATGCCAAGAACTATGGCTTCGCTTTTCGTGTTCTATCACCATCTCATCCATGGTGTGGCCTTTCTCTCTTTTGCCAAATCAATGTAGCTATGGCTTGTCGATGGCCGTCAACCTTATTCAAACTGTGCCAGTACATTTACGAGCATTTCCTCAAATTTGGGTTTGTGCTACTTCTTTTGAAGCTAAAAGTATGAACTAAAAAGCATCGCTTGAACAATACATGCAGCAGATATCGGCTGCTCTATTCTTCTTTGGTGTGAAAGAAAGAAAACTTGCTGTTGCTGATATTGTGACTGAAATCCATTCCTTGTGGTTGTTAGAACACTGGATAACACCACTTTAACATGAATTCTCGATGTGATCATGTAGGAAGCTATGGTTCTTAAAGTGGTGGAGAGTCGAAACATGCTAGTGTTCTGTCCAATTTCTTAGCAGTTCCACAACATTCTCTTCCCTTGCTGAAGTATGCGATAAGCTTCAGAGTATCATCTCAGTAATCGCTTGTCATTTCTGCGGGAGAGTTTTTACGGACTAATTTGGATGATTTTTACCTCTTTTATGTCATCATTACTGCATCGTGAATGTTCATTTTGTATACTAGGTACTGACCTGTGATTTTGGATAAAACCAGTTTCTCATGGTATGCGAGTTGAGGAACTTGCCTAGGCCATCCTAAACGGTTGGCGGCGCTTGATTCTTAGGACAATGCTAACAAAGTGGCACCTCCCAGGAATTGTCAATGTTTTGAGTAGCTCTCCTAGCTCGGAAGTGCTGGATATACACATCATCCCGGGTGAAGTGCCTTCCACTGATGCAAGTACACTTATCCCCATTTGAAGCTATTCTAGGTATGTGCGAAATTTCGCGCAACTGTCTGCCCTGATTTTGTAGACACAAGAAGCATGGCTGCGTTTGTGCAAAGATTCCTGAAGGGAGCTACTGGGATTTACGAGATCACTCTTTTGGACGTCTTATCAACTGCCTCAGAATTGTCAGAATGTCCGGCGACGTCAGGAAGGATCATGCAGTCCAGCTAGTGCAGTTTTTACTCCGTAAGACTTTGGTTTTACAGAAGCACGTCATCTCTGCAGTGCCGAACGATCATTCCATTTCAGTCCAGGAACTAAAGGAATTTTCCAACAAGTCGTCGAGTTTTCCGAGAGGTTCTCCTCGTGCAGTAGTTTTGTTTTCCAATAAGTGACGTTCTTTCCCTGAGTGCCCCAGATTTTGTGGTTATCAAGCATATTTGATCAAGCCTTCTTTGGTGTCAGATTTTTAGGTTTACCATTCTTCCTTCCGATCTCCTTTCCTTTCGAGCGACGGGTTTTACCTTTTGAAGATGCCTTGACATCGGGACCACCTGAAGACAAATTGTGTATTTACCAGCAGATGATCAGATGTATGAATCCTATATATACAGATGCACCCTGTGCCTTACCAAGGCAGCTTGTTTATATCTCTGAAGAAGTGACCTAATGCAATTGTTACCCGCGTTGCGCAACGTGTCTAAATTGAGAGCGAGAATGCCTCAAAAAATCCAAAATTTAGTCATTATGCATCAACAATTCAACATGACATGGACAAAACGAAACGAAGTGACTTAGACAAATCTTTTTTGTCGATAACCTTAGACCAATCAATCGAATATTGATTAATACGTGATCGATCGAAGACTACTTGAAAACGGCTCTTCTGCTTAGAAACGAAATGTTCCAAATGTTCCTGGAAATTCTTGCTCCCATTGGACCATTCGTATCTATATGCATTAGGATGCCTAATGAATTTTATGTAAAAGCGCCATCTGGGCTTTTCACCACGACAGAGACGTGCGCGTCTACAAAAGTCGCACGGGGGAATCCCGAGGAAAGAACTCCTTAGGCTGTTATCGTATTCTCGTCATGCACCGTTCGAGCTCCTCGTCCTGCTTGATATCTCTCACCAAGGTCCTGACCTCTTACGTCAGCCAAGGCTCCCACGACCGAGCCCTCGCTCTCTTTCACCACATGCACTCCTCCCTCGCCCTCCCTCTCGACCCCTTCGTCTTCTCCTCGGTCCTCAAGTCCTGCGCCGCCATCTCCCGCCCTCAGCTGGGCACTTCCATCCATGCCCACGTCGTCAAATCGGCCATTTTGTCGAACCACTTCGTGGCTTGCTGTCTCGTCAACGCGTACGGGAAACGCGTTTCTGTCTCGGCCGCCCGCCACCTGTTCGACGAAATTACCCACAGAAATGCTTTTGTGTGGAATACTATGATTTCGCTTTACTCCCACGCTAATCGAGTTGATGATGCCTTGCAGTTATTTGAGGTCATGGATGTTGCGCCTGATGTTTCCACGTTTAATTCCATCATCGCAGGATTATCGTCATCTGATGAAGGTTCTTCCAAGGCAATTATGTTTTATTGGCGAATGCGGGAATTGGGTTTGAAGCCGGATCTTATAACATTGCTTGCGCTGTTGCCCGCTTGTGAGGGCATGGCAGCTCTGAGCTTGATTAAGGAAATCCAAGGTTATGGGATAAGAAACCACATTGATCCTCACCATCAGTTGAGAAGCGGCCTCGTGGAGGCTTACGGGCGATGCGGGTGTCTCGGTTATGCCTGTGCTGTTTTCGATAATACAAAGGATAGAGATGTGGTGGCATGGAGCAGCTTAATATCGGCCTACGCACTTAATGGGGAGGCAAGAGCTGCGCTGGAGATTTTCGGGCAGATGGAGCAGGCAAGTGTGCAACCTGATGGCATCACATTTCTTGGAGTGCTGAAAGCTTGTAGCCACGCAGGGTTGGCCGACGAAGCATTGGGCTACTTTGCTAGAATGCAGAAATTCTATGGGTTGGAAGCAAGTAGCGATCACTATTCATGTTTAGTGGATGTATTAAGCAGAAGCGGGAGGTTACATGATGCTTATGAGATTTTAAAGGACATGCCAGTTAAGGTGACCGCAAAGGCATGGGGAGCTCTTCTAGGGGCATGCCGGACTTACGGGGAAGTGGAGCTCGGAGAGATTGCTGGGAAAGGGTTATCTGAGGTAGAGCCTAGTAATTGTGCGAATTATGTTTTGTTGGCCAGAATCTACTCTAGCATGGGGAGATACGAGGAGGCCCAGAGAATTAGAAGGGAAATGAAGGAGAAGGGAGTGAAGGCTGATTCCGGTAGTAGCTGGGTGGTGTGACAGGATTGATGGCATTAATTTCGAGCATTTTCCAATATGAAATTCACCTGAAGAAGGTATATGACCCAGACACATATTTGGGGAGGCAAGCAGCCTCTATCTGGTTTTAACAGGGGGGTTTTAAATGGCTGATAGCTGGATGGAAGCTTTCCTGGAGGAAATCTCTTGAGCAAAAAAAACAGGGAAAGTGAAGGAAAGATGCTCTCGGCTCGAGAGATCAAGGGACAGAGAACCTGATTTTGCGAGGGCAGTAGCATCTCTTACATGCCCACTGGTGCAGTGTTCCATGGACTTGGAAGATTGCTTAAATGGCCCTTCCTTGCTGTGCTACGCTCATCCTACCTCGACTGCCTATAGGGATAAGGAAAGATGGCGTGTTTATCAAGAACAGAGGCAATTTTTTTATCTGAATGTCGATATGCTTGTATACAAAGTCAGAGGCATGTTAGCTGTTGAAGCACACATTACACATGTTACCTGTTGAAGCACACTTTGTAATGTACCTTCCGACCATTCTTGTTCCTTCATTTGTAACATTCTTATATGAAAAAGGATGAAATTCCCGTCTGCTGCACTGCAGTCAGCTCATCTTCTGATTACACAAAATCGTGGAAAGTGTCCTGTCCTTCACTTTCAGTTGAAAGTGAATACCTCTAGAGATGCACTCTGCAACTGTAAAATGGTGCTTTCGCCATGCCCAACTAAGAAATGTGAGTGCTTTGTAAATGGCTCGGAGCACCCCTAATATACTTCTTAAGATTCTGTCATTTCATGGCGTATGAAGATAGCATAAAAATAGATGTGTCGTATTGAGATTCTCTCGGGAATTGCAGGTGCACTCCAACAAATTCTTGTATCTTGTGTCTTGTGTCGAGACGTCAAGAGGAGGCAGTCGCATTGCCATTGGTGAGGTAGAGGTGATCGATTCCGGTTGATCCTAGGAATGAGAGCTAGACTAGACCATCCATCCTGTCCAATGTAAGAGGTCACCTTTTTTTTTCCCAAAAACTCGATGCCTTATATTATAGGAAAAAAAAAAAGCTTTTCTCTTTTATTTTTTTAGAAATTAGAAAAAAAAAAAAGAAAGAATATATATAGTTAGTCCAATCCAATTTCTATTTGGAACGGAAATTGAGAACCAAACTGATACTCTTGGGAAACAGACCCAACCGGCCAGTTTGGTCTGGTCCGGGCGGTATCCGGTCAGTCCTTTTTGTATACCCCTTCGGCCAGGGCGTTTGCCCAGAAAATTGGACAAGAGGAAGCTGGACCCGACGAGGGAGCCCGGCCCGAAACGAAGACGATTTTAGCCCGGGTCGAAATGATTGGGCCGGGGCTTTCGCAAGGGACCGAGCCCGAGAGATAAAGCAGGGCAGCCAAGCTGCTGCCTCTTCGCCTTTATAAGCTCCCGTCGGCGCTATGTTGTTTCTCCGACTAGGGTTCATTGGAGACGCTCGCTTTCAGAAGATGGAACCATATCTCTGTCTTCCCCACATCAGCGTCGGTGGGGTTCGGTTCATCCATGGCATCTGCATGTTCAAATTTCTCTCCTTTCTGTTTTGTTTCTTTTTTGGTCTTTTTGCCTCGCCACACCTTTAGCTTGTTTTCGATGGGCGTACTGCGCCGTGAAAACGAGGCTAGTCATGGAGGCATAGAGTAATCGCGGTGTTAACGTGGGGGCACAAATTTTTGATCCCTTGTTGTGCCTCCAAAAACATTCTCTACAATCAGTCTTCTCCTTCCTTTTCCTTTTGCCTTTTTTCCAAAACAACTTGTCGGATCTTAATTGTTCAGCTGCAAATGTTCGGGGAGGTTGATGAGGATGTATCCATGTGTTGAGGTGTGGATAGCCCCATGCCCCTGCTTGCAGGGAGAACCTACTTGGGGTCCTGCACCATCCATGAAACTCCTGGATCTATCTGAAGCTCCTGATATGCATTTTGTGCCTTTAGAGTTTCATGTGTTTACGGAGTGAGTGACTAGGAAAGGTCTTTTGTTTGCTGATTGCCGTTCACTGTTCTTAGTTGCTTTTGTGTCAGATTGGAAAAGCCTACCTGCTCGTTAATTTGATTTGCATTAGCCAGTTCAGTCGATGGGTTAAGAATCGAATCAGGACGATTGAATTGTATCTGCTGTTGATGTCAGTGTGGATGTTCTATATTAAATTATCTATCGATAATATTTTGTTCAATCAATCGGTTGATTCTCTTTTTGCTCTTGAGTTTAACTATACTCTTGCCCTGTTGCAATAGCGGGTTTGGAGTCTGACAAACTCAGATAGCCTATGTGTTGTCATCAGCTTCTTCTCTTAATCCATGGAGTTGGAGTTAAATCACAGCACTAAATTTATAGCCTTTTCCTGAACATCTATGGCTTGATGGATGTCGTTTGGGCGACTGTAATGTTGTCAAGTGTTGTAAACATATCGATTTCTTACATTGATGCCTGGTTGTAATTTAATGTCACCAACTCTTATTTTCCGAGTCTCACCGCGTGTCCTTGCTAACCTTTCATTTGTATTTTCTTGTGTTTCTCGTGGGATCCGACCGGCACTCGAAACAGTTGCTTCTAAACGAAAAAGAACGTTGGATGGAGTGGATCTGTCTAACTGGGTTAATCTGAATTGCTGAGTTGAAGCACTGTATGCAATGTTGAATGATAAATCCAGCCAGATTCAATGATCTAGCTGATTCGCTTGCACAATTTGGGGGCGCGGTCATCAGATACCCGGGGCTTGTGTCGGATGGACGAGCGACGGTTCAAGATCAGAACCAACAGCTCTCGAGCATGCCAAAAAAGGTGTTCCATGCAACAATCATAGGTCCCAATAACAAATTAATCACAACCTGGCAAAATCTTTAATTGAGTGGCCAAAAAGAAAAATCAAGAAAAATCTTCAGGTCATATTGGACAAAAATTCTCGAGAATAAGTGCATTGAAAGTTTTAAAATTAAAATTTATCACGAAGAAAGAAGTAAATCTTAAACTTTATTAAAAGTTCAAATAAGTCTAAAAAATTATTAAAATTTATCATGAAGAAAGAAGTGAATCTTAAATTTTATTAAAAGTTTAAATAAGTCTAAAAACTTATTAAATTGATACAATTAATTTGTTTTTGTTAACTCTTGTATAACTTAGTCGATACTCGATAGAAAACGAGATTAAATGATGTTGTTTGTCCAAATCTAATTTTTAATACAAATTTTACTTAGATTAAATTAACGAAAAGCTAATACAAAAAAAAAAAAAAAATGTTAATAAACCTGGCGAAAAGGCCCTGTTGGTGAGGTGAGGGTCGCTAGCCCCCAACTAGTGGCTGGCAACCCTCACCGACCCCAAACAAGGTCTAAAGCTGAGGGAGGCTTGCAATTACCCTAGCTAGTTGCGGCCTTGGCCTGCTCCACCATTGCCACCCTTGTCGGCGGGTCTCATCAACACACTCTCTCATTTAATTTAAATAAGTTTATATTAAAAAATCAAATGTAGATCAAAACGACATCATTTTAAGTTTATGTTTCACGTCATCTTCACATAAAGAGATTAAAAAAAAAAATATGAAAAAAAAAAAGAAGAAAAAACCTACATCAATATTTTCATTTAGCCAAATAGATGAAGTTAACGAAATGATTCGATTGCACCAATTTGACAAATTTTAGAACTTAATTATGCTTTCTATAAGTTTTAAGACTCAACTTCACTTTCGTAACAAATTAAAAGACTTACAATCCACTTATCCCATAATTTTAAATCCTAAACCAGAAATCTCAAACGTTTGCTCTTTCGCTAATTACATGTAGAATTGGTCCACATGTCAGTCCCCGCATGAGCATGATTCTCGACTTCACGTAAACACAAAAAAGAGAACACATCTAGCATCCGGTTACCTCATGACCTGCAAGTAGAGAGGAAGTAATGAACAGAGCCAAGGCCTAGTTAGTTCTGGCAAAAGGAACATAACTCCCAATGCTGGAGAAGACTAAACTCTCATTGATCCTCAACAAACAAGCAGTGGCCCTACGTACCATGGCACACCGGAAACTAGAACAAAGCAAAGAGAAGGTGCTTCTTTGTTATCTATTTATCTTCTCCAACTGCAGTCCAAATTAATCAAAAGACAACCAAGAGACAATAATGTGCTCCTTTACTTGTTTCATCGTCCGTTCAGCCGTATCTTTTTGGGAAGGGGAGAACTGTTTCACCAACTACAAGGTTGTGCACACCATAAATCATAATAAGCATTTGTCACTTCACTTCGCGTTCAGATTATTTTGCTGCGCTTAATTCAGGAAGGTAGGCAGAGTTTGGCAAATGGAAAACATGGGTGAAAGTCCCGTAATCGGGTCCCCATCGTGGACTGGATAGCACAGATAACTTCATAGGAAAGCCCCAAAAGATCTCCTGCCACCAACCTGTGCAAATTAAGTTGAGAGAAGTTAAAACTAGCTCATTTCTGAGGCATGACTTTGCAAAAATGGTTAACTAAGTGACAATCACGACCTGAACAAGGCAGGCCTCCCGCCTCTTAAATTATGAAGCCGGCTTTGCAGTTGATCCTTTCATTTGCAAATAGACTATAACAATTTTTAGCTCCCACAATCTCACAGGCGTATTAAATCTCAGTCAGCAATATTCCACAATGCCAAAGGGTGACACCAACAGATTGCGCCACCACTGGACTGACGAGTCAACATTATGGATCAGTTCTTGCTTCTTCCACTTGCACCCAGAAGGAACAGTTCGAGTCGGTGATGTCCATCTAGAAGAGCAGCATCATCCGCAATTGTAGTTTTTACTTGCTCAACTTTGTAGGTTTTACCCTGCAGGGATGCCAGTTAAGAACCGATAATACCACAGTAATATGGCATACAAGATCAATAGATCACCTAAATGTTGGAAACAACCATACAAGGAATGAAGAAAGAGGCACGCTGGGGATGGGGGGAGGAAAGGGTACCAGGACTTACATTTATATATCACTTGAATGAATGAAGTGCTGCCTGCCCCATAGTACTTTCGCCTTGTCGCCTAAAATGTCACTAATAACAGATATTCGGATTCAATTTGAAACCAGGAACTTGTTTGTTATAACTATCTTTTGTTTCGTTTAAAATCCTTTGGGCCAGCAAGTTCTGAAAGTGATGAGGTCATTTCCTCGGAAATGGCCATTGCAACTTCCACCTTACCCATTTTCTTTAGATTGCTGATTAGCGATCTATAGATGTGTATAGAAGGGCGAATCTGCTTCAGCTTCATCTCATGGAAGAGACTCAATGACTGATGAACGTTCCCCGAGCGGCCAAAACACTCAATAAGTGCGGTATATGTAAGCAAATCTGGTTGTACACCACTATCTTTCATGTCCTTCCAGATACTTGAACACATATCTAGTCGACCAACCTTCCGCAAACTGTTCAATAATGTGTTGTATGTTACAACATCAGGGATAATGCTGGCTTCTTTCATAGCAGCAAATTCATGGAGCATTTCATTTAAACGACCAACACGACCCAAGACATCCAACACAGTGTTGTAAGTAATTAAATCTCGTTTACATGTCAGGCTCTCGAGTTGATCAAATATCAAGAGCGCCTTGTCAATCTGCCCACATTCAGCAAAGGAGTATATGATTCTATTCAGAACTGGTGTGCTTTTTGGAGAAGTCAGCTCTGAAATATCCTTGACAAATCTAAGAAGATGGGAACACTCACTTTGCTTAAAGACCTTGGCAATACTTAGATAAGCAGCTGAACTTAATGATTCACGAGACACCAACAGATGCTTAAAAATGTAAGATGAAAAGTCCACCTCATTTCCTTCTGTAGCCATAGTGAGTAGGGAATTATAGGCATTCTGACCTAGAAAGATGCCCTTATCGTGCAAGCATTTTAGCAACCTCAGAGCAGACGAGAAATTTCCTGATTTGCACAGCTTATCAATGTAAGTAAAACAGGCTTCCCAGCTCAAGGCGGGGTTATTTTCTATATCTGCAAGAACTGTACACAAGAAGTGGTCCATCACTTCCTCGTCATCAGGGGAGGCCTGAGTTGTGTATAACTGCACAAAATTCCTAAGAAGATTACTTCCAATCCGAAAGGACTTTCATATCCAAATGAAACCAACTGCGATGAATGTGCAGCGATTTGTATTAGACATGTAATACAGCAGTGAGAGAATCGAAGTCTCGGAAAAAGTAAACTACGAAGAAAAAATCATTAATGCTACTATTTAAAAGAAGGCTTATAGCCAAAATGGCTTGTTTTTCTTGTTATCAAAATTATTTGGGCAGAAAAATGAGATAAGAAAAGAAAAGTGAATAGGAATATGTGTGAGTATGCATTTAAATGATTTACATAGTTCCACTATTCATGTAAAGTTATAGCTGAAAGTTTTCTCTTTGTTTTCATATTTGTATCTTAGAGCCTTTGAATTCTCTTTCCTTCTCTGTGAATGCCCAGAATCATATGCGGCGTTTGGTAAGAACTGCCAACTGTGTTATTCATATTACGCTCGAACATTGGAGATTGTACAAGAAAAACTATTAATTTTCGATCCTATATATTCTAAACAGCCATTAAGCAAGTATGGAGCAGTTTCGATTGTCAAACTCCAAACAAACAATCCATGACACCACCATGCCATTTAATAAGGTGGCAGGTACTTATGGTTTACAACTCTCTAGGAAAAATTTGTAAAACTTAAACCGGCCATCGTTACAACTCTCTAATTGTTAAACTTAAGTTATTCGAATCAATCCGACTACTGCTATTTAACCAAAAACTGCATCATTTAACTCTATCCTCCTATACTAATCATATCAAGGCCTCAGTGGTTTTTGCCGTGGTGCAACTATGCGAGTGCTTCCACATTCTTATAAGCGCACAAGCATCGAAATCAGCTAACCAAAGATGTGAAATGCAATTGCAAGCGGACATATGGTGCAAAAGGCTTGTTAATTTAGGGGAACAACAAGCATAAAATTTTTGTGAAAAACCCAATATCACAGAAACTCAAAATAATGTAAAATTATATAAAATTTATGAAAAATACAAACTCACTGATTTTTTAACAGCTTCGACATTGCACATGTTTCTTGCCCTGGCAGGCGAATCCAAAGCAAACCCTGAACGCGCAGGAACTCCGAGGCCCCCTCTACCCTACACATTCAAGCCCAAAACAGCCAACCAAATTAACAAATCAATCGCACAGCTAACCCTAAGAGCACAGGCTTCCATAACAAAACACAAGCACGAATTTTTTTTCTCACAGAAGGCACAAGCCCGAGACTTTTCCCTCCTCCGGCATCGTGGGGCGAAGCTCCTCGCGTTTCTCCGGCGACCCTTTTCGCGCCCGCCCCGAAACTGAAACACCCGACTGGTATTCCGGTCCGCCGGTGCTTGGCGACGAGAGAAGCCCAAGCCATGTGACCCGGAATCCGTCTCACGAGCATCGTCTCGGGACCGATACCGGCGTTCGAAGCGGCGATCCGAGCTGCCCCATTGCGATTGCGGCCGCGACCGGCGAGGTCACGGATCGAGCGGCCGGTCCACAGCGGAGGTGCCGGGGGGTTTTTGCAGGGTTTAGCGCCGGGGCTGAGGCTGAGGCAGCGGCTCGAAGTCTTCTTGGAGGATATAGCTGCTAAACGAGAACGAGAACAGGGGTAGAAACTGAAAATGCCCAATGTTTTTCTGAATTCTGTCTTTTAGTCCATGGTAGGAGAATACGTTTCAATTTCATCCTTCTATTTTGGTCTTTTCACTATAGGGTGGAGCTTCTCCCACTGAGTGCCACGTGTCTCTTTACAATGGTTGGCCAGACCTAAATCATCCAATTTTTTTTTTTTTTTTGGGAAACGAAAATTGGATACCCTTTACATTACTTTTTGGCCTTTTTCTCACCTCCCTTTTAAAATTTATATTACCCCTTTTGATAATTTCGTTCGGAGAGACGTAAAGTGTGCGTACTGCGTAGCGCATCTATTTTTCATAAGCAGGATCTTCAGGATCTTTAGGGTATAATTATCTTTTTTATTACTTATTTGTTTCTAATTTTGTGCCCTTTTGATAACTGTTCATAGTAAATCAACAAATAAGATGCTTTCATTAAACACAATAGATTTGCTAGACTTATACAAAACCTTATCTCTCAACAAAATGATCATTTACGACTTATGGAAAATGCTCATACCTAGGTCAGCTTGTACTTTTTTTACTCATTACAAGTATTTTTGATTGCTCATATCTCATTTTCCAAATATGTGACTATATAACGTATATACATGAAATCTCTTTTCACTTTATGATTTAAGTTAATATAGTAGACAATGATCTCACACGATTTTTACATAATGATAGAGTACGTGTTGAGAGTTCAACCCAACACTTCCTTCTTGAACTCATCATCTGTAGTGAGTTCGACAACTGGCTCACATAAAACAGAAATTGTGTCTATTTCACAATTGCTTAGTCGAGTCCAACACGTGTAAAGAAGTATGCAAATGTAATTTTAAGTATAATTCCCACATCGGTTAAATATGTAGTTTTGAAGTGCATTTATACAATTACTCGTCATCCACTTGAGGTAAAAAAATTTGTTTAACTTCCCATCAGACTTTGATGTTAATATAATATTTTTCAGCTTAATAAACCGAAATATCAACAATGCATCATTTGAAGTGTACACACAATAAGATAAATCTTTTTTGGGCTTACATGGTTACACAAGCCTTCACCAAAAATTCAGCATTTCTTGCGGCAATTTCTACGTGATAGGATGCATTGCAACCAAAGTTACTTTGGCTAGAATTCCTTGAAAGTTCCTCGTGAACTGAGAGGGACACATTCACCTGCTTTTTCCAAGACGAAATGCAGTTAAATTAGATATGCTCCATCTTGAAAAAGCCTGTTCATTTCGATTCACCCGGAGGACACAACACAGAGAGATATGCTCGATTCGTCGAGGGGTCCAGGATCATCTCACAGAAGCTCGCAAATTCAGCAGCTGCAAAGACTCAAATCAACTGAAGCAAAAGCATAATCTTGGTGAGAACTGAGAACTGAGAAGCCGGCCCTAGTTGATCATCATTGCACAGCATCAACCAGCTGAACAGAAGAGCAAGAGGGGCCTTTTTATCCAATCATTATTGCTTGAAAAGTACTAACGAGACAGCAATCTTCTTTAACTACAATTCCCATACCGACACAGCAGCAGCCAAAGCATAACAAGAGTTATGTTGGGCTGTTCCTTGAACCAGAGTAGAACTCCAGAATTCACCCGAAAATAACCAAGAAAAAAGAAAAAAAAAATCCAATCTTTCCCCTTTATTCATTCATCACCTTCATCTTCATCATCTTGTATGAAGCTTAAAGCCTGACAAAATGACATCTGCATCTGCAACTCTGCCTCCTCCTCATTGCCGCCACCGCCGAAGTAATTCCTCTTTCCGACCAAATCAGCCACTCTCCTCGCAGCTCCCGAATCCCTCGGGCTCTCTTTCACGCCCCGCACCGCCCTGATCTTCGGCAGCACATTGCTGATCCTCCCGATCGACGACGGCGTGTCCATCTGCGCCTCTGCTGCCGAAACTTCCTTCTTGCTTTCGTACACTACCACTTCGCTCGGAACCTCCCACTTCTTCTTCACTCTGCTCTCGTTCGCTGGAGCATTCAATCCCCCCGAAGCTCGCCTTTTGTCGACCCTCTCGCCCTCATCCTTGTTGTTGTTTTCTGGGAACGACCTCTTCCTCGCCGCGCTCGCGGTGATCTGGTTGTACCTGCTCGCCACTACCCGCCCCGGCTTCCCTGGCTTCTTTGCAGAAGCAGATTTCTCTCCGTCTTTGAATAGGCGTTTGGGCTGGATCGAGGCGATTATCGCTTCTTCCTTCTTCGTGAACCTCCTGGACGCCGCGGTCGTCGCCGCTTGCTTCGGAGGTTGAACCTTGGGGAACGTCTTGCGTGCATTGCCGGGGCTCGTGGTCATGCTCATGCTCTTCCTCCTCTCCTTCGTGACTTTCAATTCGTCGATCTCCTCCAGCTTCCAGAAGCACGATTTCCTCCGGTTCTGTATCGACAGACCGGGAGTGATCTCTCCCTTCATCGAGGGCCGCGATTTGCCGGCGCTCGAAGCGATCTCCGCCGGCCCAAGACTGAGCCCTCTCCGGTTCAATTTCGGCTTCGCGCTCGACAGCGGAGCCTCCTCGTTCCTCTTCGCAGCATCCGGATCTCTTCCGATCCCCGCCACTTGCTTCGGCTCCAAGAACTTGGCCGCGACGACTCTCCCGCGGGGCTTCTTCTCGTCCCCGGCTTTGGCCTTCTCGAGGCGAAGCGCCTCGAGCCTCGACGACAGGCGCGTGATCTCCTTCTCAATCTCCTCAATCTCCGCATCGATAGTCCTGCCCTTGTCGTCTCGATCTCCTGCTTTCGCCGACAGAGGCTCCAGCACGCCCTGCTTCCACTGGATCTTGGAAGGAACGGAGGATTTGAGCGAAATCTGGGAATTGGCGCACTCGGGGCTCCGGTTTTCCTTGCTGAAGTCGTCGGACTCGAGCGAGTCGGAGAGCTTCACGGAGACGGGGTTGACGGACGACCAAGACGCCTTGACGGCGGCGGCGGCGGAGGAGTCTTCGGACTCGCCGTTGTCGAAGGCGGCGTTGTTCCACACCTGAAGCTCCGGCGCGTCGAACGCATCTGGGTACCCAAGAACACTCATCTTTCGGATCCCAGCAGGGCGAAACGAAAAGAAATCCGGAGATTCTCGCTTCTCTGGGGTGGTGGGTCGAGTCGACGATGATTCTTGAGGGTTTTCTCGGGAAGAAGAAGAAGAAGAAGGGTGGCAGAGAAGTCGGATTGAGAAGAGGAGAGGATTTAGGTTATTTCGAGAGTAATTTCGACCGTTGAGGGTTTTTAAAATGAGACGTTGAGGGGGGGGATGATGATGCGAAACGGCTAAGCCACCGAGAGACGCTCCGATCTGACTGTGTCTTTGAAAATAGAGAGGGGAGGAGGTGCGGGGGTCCGTTGATTAGTGGGGTTAAGTAAGTACGATGCGTTGTTTTTTTTTGTCAGCAGGTGGGAAGGTGCGGAGCGGCCTTTTGCCTTTGCTTTCTACTGGTCCTGGGACGATCATGACAATGAGAGATGGGCCCGTGCCCCATCCACAGCATGTGGATGTGTGCTCGTTTGTGCGGGGCCAATTGCGTGGAGGTGGGGCGGCCGTTAATCTTTGGATTCCTGAAATTTGGGTTTTGACTCGTTGCTGCAATTGTCGCACCAGATCCACTTATTACCTACCGGCTCGTTCTTTACATTGAAAATGGACTTTAATGCCTTCTTTATATCATTTGATATGCGATGGCTCTGACACTCTGCTGCATTTGAGTACCATGACTAATTTTAATTTTGACGAGTGAGATATGGAGCAGCATATTCCTTTGATATTCCAGAGGGTCGTGATCCTCTCCTGTTTATAGTTAACATCGACCCTCAAATCTCTCTCTTTTTATATATATGTTAAAAAATTATTTAGAAATTTGCCCATGTGAGGCCATGATGTGCTCGTGCGGATGTGACATCGTGCTTTGTTCTCTCAATTGACACACATCAAAGTTTGGTAAAAAATTACAATTAGATTTTGATTTGAAAATGTCAATTGCAAAAATGAAACGAAAACTTGTTCCATTCAATAATTAACATTAAAGTTCGGTGATCCAATTGGAAAACACGTCAAGGGCAATGATCAATTGGCTGTCTACCACATGATGTAGGGCTTTTGCATTAGGTTATTTTGTTCGACAAAGTTAGTAATTTAAATTTTTTTTTTTTGTGTAAGACAAAGTTACTAATTAGCGGAGCAATAAAAACTCCATCGTAAACATGTGAACTTGAAGGACAGGGATGGGACCAAAAAGGACAAAAAGGGAGAGCCTCCACCTTGAGGAGTTAATCGTGAGCGCTCGTGATTTAGGAAATGATGAGATTAATCAATTTTGAAATCTCGATCACTTGACAAGACAATCTTAGCTAGACGCATGTAAAAGGCCGGATCTTTTTCTCTTTCCCCGCTCCCCGCCCGCAAGCGCTAAAAAGGCGCGCGAGGTTGCCGAGCGGCGTCGCATCGGAGCTGTCCCGGACCGGCCCGACCCGGCCCGTTTCCTCGAACATAGAAAACTCCCCAACCACTGGGGGTTCGCCCCAGTGGCCACCCTTCCAACTTGGAAGGGGGAGGTGAGGGGTTCAAATCCCCACCTTCGGGGGATGGGGGTAGGGACGCGTGAGTTTTCGAGTGGGTTGCGGCTCCCACGCCCGCAAGAGGCGGGCGCAGTCTGCGATTGAGTGTAGAGTAGGAATAGAGTAGGATTGACCAAAAAAAAAAAAAAAAAAAAAAAAAAAAAAAAAAAAAAAAAAGAGAACCCACGGAAGAGCACACGCGACCAGAGAGCGAGTGGCCGCCAATCGCCGCGGAACGCCACGTGGCCAAAGCTGAGCGGCTGCTCTTTCAAATCACGGCTCTCGCTCTCTCGGACCGGATAAGCCTCTCTCCCCATTCCCTCCTCGGTCCCTGACCTCTCCCTCGCTTTCTCGAGAAAAAAACCAAAACTCCCGGAAAAGCTTTTCTCCCCCAACCATGACCCAGATTTTCCCGGAAAATTTCTAGCTTCCGGGGGCAGCTTTTCCGCGATATTCTAGAACCTTCTGCCGGTAGAAATGGCGGCGGCCGTCGCTTGCCTGTGCTTCTCCGCCATCGGTCAGTCCTGCGAGAAGAGATCGCTCGCCTCATTGCCGGCGACGGCAACGGCGACGGCGACGGCGCGCAGCTTCGGGTCGAACTTCGAGGGGATTCGGTTCCGTTCGAGCGTGTTGTCCGACTACGGCGGAGTGAGGACTTCGGTCTCGACGTCGAACTCGAGCTCTCGCATGGTTGTTCGCTGCATGTGCAGCGCAGTAGGTCAGTAGCGAGTTCTCCGCTTCGATTGCATTGCCGTCGTTTGTTCCCCGAAAAATTGGAGAGAGCAATGGAGTAGATTGCTATGTACCTGAGAACTTAATCTTGATTTAAGGAGAAAGTAGTTTAATTGAAGCTTTTGCTTCACTTTGGCAGCTTAGCGCTTGTTGCCTCTGACCGTGAAGTCCATTTCTTAGAGCATTCGTTTTCTTAGAAGCATGAAATTAGTTGTTTGCATTATGCAGATGATTCCTGTCACGTTGGTCAATCCAGCGGGTGTTGAATAATTCGGCGATTATTAATCTTTAGCTTTCTTGAGATTGATTTGAATTTGAGGGAACTGTTGACTAGTTATGCTTATTGAATCTCTTCTTGATTGTGAAGATGTGTCAAATTTGCTTTTCAGATGTTCCTACTGTTGCGGAGACGAAGCAGAACTTTCTCACGACGTACAAACGGCCCATCCCGAGTATCTACAACACCGTGCTGCAGGAGCTGCTCGTCCAGCAGCATTTGATGCGGTACAAGAAATTCTACAAGTATGACCCCGTGTTCGCCCTTGGTTTCGTGACTGTGTTCGATCAGCTCATGGAAGGGTACCAGAGTGACGAGGACAGGGAAACGATTTTTCAGGCGTACATTAGGGCCTTGAACGAGGATCCGGAGCAATACAGGTTCTTAATAAGTCCTCTCAAGGTGTCTGTTTGCATCTATATATGTGCGTGTGTATGGATGCGTGGACGTGTGGGCAGGTGGGTGAGGGGGAGGCATGGGGTTTTTCTGCAAGCCAAATGTTACTGTCACTATTATCCCATGGTTGTCATGATAGAATGTGCAGATGATTTACTTTGACATGCATGTTACAGATATTGTAGTAAATATTAGGACTATGGCTCAAACTAGCTGGAGATTTCTGTCTTTAAATTTAACAAGTGTCTGGTAATGAAATTATGGGAGGAGGTGGTAGTGGAGCAGTGAATTCCACCACACCTAGAGAAGGTGTGAAGTTGGGTTGGCTGGTTGGGTTTTGGCAAATCGACTGGTGCTCCTCTAGTTGAAGTGTTGGGCCCCTGGGAGTACCTTAGAAGAAATTTGACTCTATTCAGTTCTCAGTCTTGACTTTAGGCCACACCAACTACCCTTTTCTTCATAAGGCTTGTTTGAGGTCTGCATGGATAGAAATTAATGCCTGGGATGATCACTTGAATTGGATTTTACTTGTGCAGTAACTGTTGAAATTTTAACAAGGGAAATGCTAAGATTTCTAATGCTGCTGATGCTAAAAGATAGGGTCAGATATTACCCAAGGTTCCTTATCACCCTTTGTGTCGAGAATTTTCTATTCTTTTTTTTTTTTAGTTCTTTTATCAGTTTATGCAGCAGGCTGTTTTCTATAATCATTTTGTTGAAATGGAACCCTTACTCATCAAAAGTTAAACGATGTATGGCAGAGTTGATGCACAAAAGTTGGAAGAATGGGCCCGCAACCAAAGTTCAGACTCACTCGTTACTTTTTCGTCCAGAGGAGGGGAAATTGAAGATAAGTTGAAGGACATTGCAGAAAGAGCTGGGGGTAAGGGGAGTTTTAGCTATAGCCGCTTCTTTGCCGTGGGCCTTTTTCGTCTTCTTGAACTGGCAAATGCAACAGAGCCTACAGTACTAGATAAGGTTTGCCCTTTGAATCTCCTGTGTGTCAACAGCTTCGTGCATAATCTTATGATTCCTGATACATACTTAGGTGGGTAAATTGAATTTTTGGCACTGATAACTTTCATTCCATCTGGTTTTGGTATTTGAAAATTCTTCATATTTGCGCCCCCCCCCTCCCTTTTTTTTTTTTAAAAAGTACCTTGCTTATCCTCTTATTATGCTTGCAAGCAACTTTTGTTGTTATGTGCAGTAGTCTATTTGCTTTATCTACTAGCAGATGAAAGTAAAATAGAAAACGTTTAGGACTTTTAGCTTTCTTTAACTTTATAAAAAGCAACTTATGTTCATAGTGACTTATAGATATAGACTGCAAAATCAGCGTCTGCTTGGTTTGGTTTAATGTTTTCAGTAAAAGTAAAATGAAACAGCCTTTTGTTTCTTAAAACGTTTTAGTTCGTGAAAATAAAAGAATTCAACATTAATTTATGTTCTGAAAACATGTTTGGTTGTATTGTTTTCAAAGTTAAATAGCAGGTTTTCATTTTAATAGTTGATTTTTTTTTGGTTTTTTTGTGAGGAATTAAGATGTTGAAGACGTCTTCTTAGTTTGTAATTATAAAAAGCGACAACTGAAAACACTGTTCCTTTTTTTCACTTGGACACTGCTTTCAACATGTGCTCATACACATTGCAATACTGGTTTCATTTTCATAAAATAGAGAACTGGTACTTATACCGAATTGGTCCCTAAAATTTATTTTTCTTTTCTCAAACTGTAATTTCTGGTCCTGCTGGCAATGTTCTTGAGAATATTCATGACTAACAAGTAGTGTTGACACCTTTTCTTTGTACTTTCTATCCAGCTTTGTGCTGCTTTAAATATAAATAAGAGAAGCGTGGACCGTGATCTTGATGTATACCGTAACCTGCTCTCCAAGCTGGTTCAAGCGAAGGAGTTACTGAAAGAATATGTTGACAGGTGATGGCTTTGTTCATACCAACGTGTCTTTTGTTATATACCGGGTCATCTTATAATAACTGTTCCTTACAGCAAGACATAATACTCAACTAGAATAGTAAAATGAACTCATAATGATGGAAATCAATGCTATAAGTACTACATTGTCCAATAACCACCTTAAAACTTTACAGGATTAGACATGTTAAAATTTTCGGTAAACAGCCTCTTATGCAATTGAAATGCAATTGGATTAGAAATCTTTCTCGGAGGGGAAATGCCACAAACTCAACCTGCCTTCTGCTGGTTGGGATTGGATTTGTTAGTTACTCTTTGTGCTAAAGAAATGGCAGCGCATTGTTTATGCTGCTTGAACCAAATGATAAGAGCCTTAGCTGCCTAGATTTTCTTTTGTTGATTGGGGCTATTAATTGACCTATAAACAATTGTAGCTTTGATTGATTCCTCTCAAGCACTGAAATTATGCTTCTGGGAGGTTCTATCTTCAGTAGTAATTATTTGCTGAAATAATTGCAATTTTCAGGGAGAAGAAAAAGAGAGAAGAGAGAAAAGAGTCCCAGAAGGCAAACGAGGCTATCACAAAATGTGTGGGAGAGTACCAAGAAGTTGGCCAGTAATTCAGTATGATCAGTTCTCCAATCTGCAATAGAGGTCATGACCGACCTTTCTAAATTTTTGAGCTATTAAGAGTCGAAGGCGACATGATTTTGGCCCTCTGCCTCTTGTCGTGCATGCATTTGCATGTTAAATGTGTTGTTTATATGTGAATTCTGCCGATACAAGTGTCCCCATTTTTCTGGCAATATATTTTATATCCTCGATAAATGAATTCGCTTACTGTGTCTCCTCAAAAACTAATGTATCTATTTTGGGTAAATGCAATACGCAAGATGTCTCTTTCGGATTATTTCTTGCTCTATTACCTTTGCTTAGCATGGTGCAACGAGGAGTTTACTAGGAATGGGCACCAGACAATCACACCCAGCAGTCAATTTTTTGTTGGAAGTGCTTCTTTGGTGAAAAAATTAACTGTTGCACGTAAGAATGAGAATTAGTAGTCCATATCACAATGGCTTTAGCTAAAATGGGCCATGTCAACTTCATCTGGGATTTTGAAAGTGTCAGCTGCACCAAACTTCCTCCACTCCTCTTCTGGTATGGACTCTTCTTCTGGACTATCATCTTCCTGGGTGTCCTGATTGCCGTCGATCATTGGACGATGGATGCTTTTTGCCTTACAGTCATGAGTGGCAAGCACTTCGACCTGGCGGAGGTGAGAAATTTCCACTTCCACAGTGCCGTCAGTTGGCAGTGGCTGCTTCCAGGGCTCCCCATCAATCCTCATATAGGTGTGATCAGTTGCTCCCTTGTGAAACTCGAAGCGGATTCTTTGCGCCTGAGGCATAAGTTAGGTCAATTAAACAGAGCTCAAAATGAATTTCATGATTATCCATAGAAGGAAGGCACACAAATTAACCCCACAAATGAATACAACACGGTTTCTATATGTGATAAACAGGGCCGGATTTCGCTCTCCTGAAAGAAATATCCCCTCTTGCCCTCCCACTTCTAACAATGTATGAGCTTTTGTTGCATTTTTGTATCCCAGAACATGGGAAGCTCCACGACAGTTGAATAAGAACTTCGAGACTGAACAGTAGATGGAACGAAACATTTGGGATCTAACCTGAGCAAGACGAGTCCCGTGGCCATGTGGGGCAAGTAGCAAAAGCCCTTGCCAGGCATCTTTGAAACCAACTACCTCGATGAGGCCATCGTCTACATATGGTGGAGTGAAGCCCCCCTGCACATCATGTTATTGAGGCTAGTACTCAAGAGATTTAAGGGCAATAACACTGAATTATCGTGATCTTGCAGAAAAGCTAATTAAAGATAAGGTCACTCACTTTAGTGCCATGTGGTGTTCCCCAAGGGTTTAATCCACCAGAAAAGCTCGGCAAGTTGAGGCATATGATTGACCTTATGCTGTTAACACAAAAGGTGTAATAAAGGAATAAGAGTTGCTGCTCCAAGAGTAAAGAGAAGAAAATAAAGGAGCGTAGACAACCATTTCTGATTCATGCTATACCATTGACACACAACGCGCACGCTCACACATGCGCTCACACACACACAGAGAGCACATGTGAAGCATTGTAACCAGCAAAGACGAAACACATGTCAAATCATGAAGGGTCAGAATACCTGTCAAGGTTTGTTCTTTAATCGAATGTTCAAGAACTCTTGGACAAGCTGATTACGGACGTTGTAATACATTTAAACAAAATATGGTCTTGGTCTTGAGATGGCCTAAAGAAACTAAACAACCACATGCCCCCACTGCATATCTAGCATATCATCTTTCAACTGATAACGCAGCAACATCGAATGGTTTAACTTAAACATAGTAGCATGATTGAAGGATAGCATATATAAATAGATCTCATTGACCTAATTTTTCTTTTCTTACTTTGAGGAGGCCTTAAATCAGCGAACAAAATTAGAATATCAGTGAAATTGGACCGACGGAAAGCTGGACAGACAGACAAAGCCATACCCAGCAAAAGCTCAAAAGTGTATAGCTGCAGTACCTGTGAGGTATGTGGAGGGCTTGCCATTGACCTTCCTGGTTCATTATAGTCACCTTCGCTAGCTGAGCTATGTTCCTGAATTGACATTAGGGTAGCAGGCAGTGATATATCTATCAAACAATATAAGACAAGATATATCATCAATACAACTTTCATTTTTACACTTACAAAATAAGTTTTCGGACCTAGGGAGAGAGGGACACCACCAAAATTGTTTAAATAGACTGAAAACTGCTTGCTAAACCAAAATTGTAGATGCTTACTTAGATTTGGATTGAGTCAGCGAAGCAAAAAACCATCCTTGCGTTCCCACAAGCTTCATATAAGTACTCTATAACAGGGAAAAATGGAAAGGTCATAATGAAATTTGCTTTACAAACAAAATAATACAATAGAAAGAGGCCATGTGAATTTACCTACTCATCTTATTATAACATGACAATGCAATAGAAACACATATGCTTGAAGTCCTAAACTAGTGTTCACTCCGAATAAGTAAACTTATAGGGACAAGCTTTCAAGAGATCATTCTTAAGTTTGGTTGCCCCTAAGAAAGTATGTCAGCCTCAGCCAGAGATTTAAATGATGCTTTGTGCAAGATCTCATACAGAGGCAAAACTTCTTATAATCTTCATTTGAAAGATCATATGAGTATCAGAAGGAAAAATGATTTTCTGAACACACGTTGGACTGCTTAAAATAGCAGACATCATAACTATTTAAAAAGTACATGGTACCTGATTAACCAGCTGGTTTTTAAATTTTTCAGGATGCAACTTCCTTTCTGAATGAAATGCATATGAAACTTGGGCATCCATTCCTGCAGGAAACAGAGTGCAAGATTTCTTGCGTCAGAAAATGAATTCCATATAAAACTACATGCTGCCAAACTCACCAAAGAAAACAAATGGAATAAGCAACAGATGATCATGTAAGTCCACCGATACCGATCTAAAATTAGTAAGCCATTCTAATTTGGTCAAATACATAGAATGTGGAAAAATCAGTTGTTAGAAAAATCGTGCATCTTTGTGTTGCAATTAGATATGAGAATCACTTTCTCCAGTTAAAGAATCTTTACCCAAGCTAAAGTAGTTCCAGAATCCCCCACGAAATGTATGGCGACCTTCCTGAGAAGCAAGTTAGATGTATAAGGAAACAAAGAAAGCAAATTATGCGCAAAAAACCAGCAAGATAGAGACACTGATTCTCATTTTTGTCAAGAAATCTTTGCAAAGGGGAACTGAAGAGTCTAAGTTTGTTCACAAGCTATAGATGAGCAATGCCTTCTTGAATTCCACTGTTTTTCTACAAGAAGAAGTTGCAGGTTTTCTGATGTATCCCTCAGCTTATTAATTTTGTTATTGTCACAACAGCATAGAGCAACTAAAGTCTCATCATGTACCACCTATACGCATATTCCTTAAAGGGTACAGACTTCTTCCTGTCGACAGAGCATTAATGCCATGAAAATGGTGAAAAAATGTAACCAACTATACTTTGATGCCATGCATGGTATCATCCAATCTTAATAGTCAATGCAGTCATTGTTCGTATGCAGCACTATTTGACTGGAGAAATGACTTTGAACATAAAAACATATCTATCATCCCATAATTTCCTGAGACATGACTATATTCTGTACGCAAGTGCTACAAGGTAGTCATGTTGTTTTACCTCATTCAGTTCATCTGATGTAGAAACACGGCCAAATGCGTGCAGAGAATGTGGTAAATCAAGGGGTGCGATAGGCTCATAAGATCCTTCATTTGGAGTTCTCATCCTCATGAGAATATGCCAGCTGAATCACAAGAATCCCCTTTTAGCACTCAGAAAAGGATAGAAGAAAAGTTAAATCAGATTTGGTTAAAATCGTGAAGTTTTACCATCTGAGGAATTCACCATAAACTTGCTAACCAACCCTCAATCAAGCCTCTACAAAGACTTTGGAAGAAGCTGCATTGCTTTCTAGGAATATTCTTTCAACATTTAGCCTATGTTGATCATCTTGTAAACCCAATTACAGTGATGCGAAGGTGAAAACTCAGAGAAAGTTTGAAAAGAAGGTTCAACGGAGAACTTTGCAAAATCAAATTGGTAGTTGTTGTCACCAATTGGCAAGGAAAAGGAAAAGGAAAAGAGAGCATCTGCTCAATTTCTAAAGACATAGCCCACAACTAGCCTAAACCTTTGTCCTTAACATATGACAGAGAAGAGGAGGGGCTATTTTAACTCATGTAGGGGTTGTCCTTGTGGAGTTCGTGATTTATTACTTTGGAGACAAAAGACGATAATAAACATATTTTGATTCTTTCTCTTTTTGTGATTATATTGAGATTTTGAATGTACACAGATTTTAGGAGATGAGATAATGTATACAGCATAACCTGTCTACTTTCATTTCCTCTGCCTTCATCACTTGTTCCAGGAATGCCTCAACAGATTGAGGATCAGTCCCAGGATTCTTCTTACCCTGTAAGAGAATAGCAGCCTCATTACCCACTAGTCATGCAACAAATCCAGGAAAGGTTGGGTGACTTCTTGGTATCATAAGGCCTCACAAAGATGAGAAATTAGAGACCATGACACATTATGGCCAAAAAAGCAGTCTATATTTTTGGTCAAAAAATGCTGAATCATTAATCAGAAAGGTCAGGAAGGCCCTACCCAACCAAATGCAAAGGGTAGGTTATTTCCAGTTCCAAGGGGGACTGTGGCAATCGCAGGTGGGTTAGGTAATTTTAAATCCGACACAACTCCGAGAAGCCAACCGGCCGTTCCATCGCCACCTGCAACCTAGTGAAGGAGTTGCAAGTAAGGAGTCAATTTTATCCATAAAGATAATAATATGTTACTGTTGGATAAGTTGTTAAGAGTCCTCACAATGATTTTTAGCGTCTCTTGGATCTTTGTTGCGGCCTCGTTTCCTTCCAGCTTCAGTTTTTCCAGGTTCATATAAATTCTACTCAAAACCTTTTCTGGGGATTCTAGGCCCAGATCGAAAACCTGTAGTTCGCTCATCAAGTGCTCCCTCAGAAAATCAGTGATAAACAAAAAAGCAATGTCAGAATTTAAACAACACCAGGTTGCTGAGATATTCATAGCCCAGCTACCTTTGTGGAATACCTGATGCTTATTTAGAAGGCCACGATAAGTGACGAGAAGATTCCCGCCGAGCTGACCACCGCTTTTCGAGTTGATGAACACTAACACTGGGCATCCAGGTATAGGCGCCCCGGCCTCGACCTTCGAATCGGGTAAAAGTAAGTAACTGGGAATGTAAAAGTTTTTCCAAAATGAGAAGTCAGAGCTGGAATTCCCCGCTGCCATCTCCAACTGCAAACCGCAAGAACAGATCAAGCATCAAAATGGGAATAGAGACATTTGGGTTTCGCAAGAAGGATCGCAAATTTCCCAACGCGACATCATCAGCTTCGAGTAATAATTGCAAAGGCACAACCAACAGCATCACAAAGATCAAGATCACACCGCAACAAAAGCACTCGGGCATCGTAATTCATCATCCAGTGACCGCGGACTAGTCATAAAGAGAATCCAAATTCGAACAACTCCACCAGTCCATCCACCGCATTAAAGATCGCCATTGGTTTCGGTCGCCCCCCGAAAGAAGCAGAAGAACCGAAACTGAAATCGACGGAAGCTAAGTACGTCAGAGAAGCTAGCATTCGAATTACCTGGAGGATGAAACCCTTTGAGGAAATCGACTAGAACCCGTTTTCCTCAGGAGGAACGAGATTTAAAGATTCAAACTTTAGGACCCTTTGACCTTACCGACGAGAGAGAGAGAGAGAAGGGTTGACTGAGGTTGGCCGTGTATTTTTTCTTTGTTTCGTGTTTTCTGAAGAAGCGGGGATCGCTCGCGCTGACTGTACGCATACGCACGTTATGAATGTGCTCGTGATTTTTTGGCTGGGGAAATAACGGCGAATCTTCGCTGTTCTGTCGGGATTCGTAATCTCATGACAGGATAAACGGTAAACGGCAAAATTCAAAATTATATATATATATCTATATATGTTAAATGAGCGCACAATTTATTTGAATCAAATTCGCCTTTACGACTCTATCTTTACCTACTCATGCTCTTTTATTTTGTGCTATCATCTCGGTTTAGATATGTATTTTCATATAAATATATTTTAGTAATATGGATCGAATCGACTATATATTGGATATGAGTCAAATCGTATATAGATTACTAAATCAGAGCAAATTAAATGATTAATTTGGATTGGGCCATTTTCAACTTGACTCGCCCATTTGACAGCTTTAGTAGTATAGTACAAGTTTCATCCAACGTTAGCATCTCATGGTAACAGATCATGTTGACTAGAAGGAGTAGAGTATCTTGGCGATCTTGCATCGCTGAAGAGGTGTCCGAACAATATTTGACCCGTTGATTTGGAAATACAAAAATTCTCGATCGTTTAACATATATATAAGCTTTGTATTGATCTAGTGATGAAAATCTACGGGGGGGAACCGTGTTCACGAGAGACCATAGGCTCGATCCCCGTAGAAGTCACAAGTTTTGCCCCACTAATCAAACGTATATTATAGGAAGGCCAATACTGGATCTGGACCGTTCAGGCCTCATCAGTGATCATGCTTTCCCCCACGGGCCTGAACTAAGGTCAGTTCGGGCCTGCCCATTGATCAAGTTCTTTGTGCAACAAGCTATCTAGGGCATAGGCTTGAGCCCAGATGTTAAAGAGGAAGAGACTGGCTTGGTGTTGAAATTTGGGCCCGCAAGCATCTTGTAGTTCATCACCAAGAACGTATCGCAGACCAATCATTGGGACATAGAATGATGAGTTTATGACCCTAAGCAACTAGCGAGAGATTTAATTTCTTCATGAGTAGTTTGTTCATCTTGCTCGGCATCCTATCTCACGCATATCGGGTAATTGTTAGAGACACATAGATCTACCCTAAATAGTGGCTCTGAGGAAATGCTCAAGTGAGGTGATTCGAAACAAGTCATGAGTGAGAATGACGAACATACTTATCATTTGATGTTTTGCTGATATTTTCAAATGAATTCAATCCATGAATAGAGGATCTTTATAGACATATATACCCATGGATCCATATATCTTCATCAAAAGAATGGGAGAAGGTTTGAAAACAGATGGGTTGAACCAAGAGGGTCTCTTAATGCCTTCTTTATATTTCTCATTGGAGTTATTTCACAAAGACTTGCCATGATAAGGAAGAAGGGTGGAATAAGCTGTTGAGATACATGTATGAGTTTTATTAGAAAAGTCCCAAATTGGAGATCGGGGTGGTATGAACATATTAATATATCTGAGTTGACTCATAAATTGATATGTGCAAAATAGATCGCTTGAATCGAGAATTGTTTGAATTGAACCGAATCGGTCAATTAAGTTTGATTTTTGGGAGTGTCAATTCGATTCCCAATTCCTAAAAGCGGAACTGATGTCTAAACAGTCTGGTTTCTGATTTCAAGAGAAAATCAGATCCAACTAGATTGGACCAACTACATAATTTTTTATTTTTTTTATAGTTCTTCAAAAAATTATTAAATTGTGAACTAAACCGTAAGTGAAGTATTTTAGTCCTCTCAACTTCTCGAATCTTGTCCAGTTACCACTTGCTAATGTCAGTCCACTATTCGTTGTCGTCCATCCCTTGGCTTGTCCGCCGCCTCTCCTTCGACTCGTCATTGTCCATCATCTGTCATCAGTCGTCCATCGTTTGTCATTCGTTGTCTCTCCTTTCCTAGGTTCTATCGTTCGCGAGCTAATCGTCCTTGTTTTTGTTTTTTTCCTTTCCAATATGAGGATCATTTTGATCATTCATAATTGCAAAATAATCCTTCTCTCTCGATGATATTGATTGGTGGGTTTAGTTTATCGTTTTCATTCTACAATTTGTCTGGTTAACTCATTTTGTTTCCATGGCATAGAAGGTTGCTTCATGAACAAAGTGATTTGCCATGTTAAATACATTGAGAATGCTCTAGAAAATTAGTAAATAATGTGATGTTCTAAACTTACCAGCGTACGACTAAACAAGGGGGTAATACTTAATGCAAGTAAAATTGTTTCCAATGAGTTTCTTCCATCCTAGACATAAGTAATATATGTGCAGTTGGCATGTTTTGACCAGTTTACATCGATTCGTCATCGCATTAATCTTTACTTAGATTTTTCTTCTGAAAAAGTAATGGGAAACACACTCCCGGTTTCAAAGCATATGGCATCAAGTAGTGGGAAAAAAAAGTGACCGGTTCCATTGGATTGGACCCGAGAACTAATAATTTCTATTCATAATTCATTGGCTTAAACTTAATGAGCTCACACTTGACCAGGTGAAAGTATTTATTTCTATTGGCCCCTTCTATGCTCCTATAACAAGAACATTTGGAGAACGCCGCCCTTAGGATTGGCAAATCTAAGAGACCAAAAATCTAAGCGATTAGCTACGTGGAAAAAAGTTAAAATCTTCTAACATTTTATCACACAAACATTCTCATATCAGAATTATTGCCTACTCAGTGAACAGTTCTATTTGCCAAAGATATTTTTGCAGTGTCGTTATTGGCCGAAGCTTGCTCGTGTAGTTATTCTTTTACATTGTCTACGGACAGAGTAATTAAAGTCCTAAGTTTTTTTAATGAGGCCTAATATCATCGGACTTCCTCTTACAGTACAAACGCTATTTAATATCATCACTCGTGTATAGATTTGATTTTTTTTTAGAATTCTTTTCACCGGCAGCGGACCTAATACACATCCCTTTTCCAGGGGGACCACGAAAGAAATTTATGGTCATGAATCCTCAATTTTCCATTGGGGAAAGAGAGAGAAAGGAGATAAAACCTTCCTTTGCATTTCGTCAAACTGTTAAATAACTAAAACGAGGGATGATCTGTTCACATCTTTTCAGACCACCAACAACGGCTGATGACACCAGCCTCACGAGCTGTGGCAGAAGCTCCTTCATCCCCATCTGTGAAATCGAGACATGTTCAGATCATGTTAAAACACGTTTTCTACCTTAGCTCAAACCATATTATTATTTTACAACCTTACTCGTTCGATCGCCATTAAATTAACATCGAGACGCAACACCTGTCGACCCCTAGCAAGCCGACTCGGGATCTTCTAGTTAGCCCTCTCTCTGCAATCTACGTCCATTTCATGCATCAGCACGATCAGAAATGGATCCACGTGTCGTGCACCCACTAGCCCCAGAATTTACGTAGCTCATTTTGTACGTGAAATGCATTTTTAAATTGCATGTTTACGAACTATACGCAGCAGACAACGACTACGTAGTATATAATGGCGATTCCGCATGCAGGGATATGTTATTTGCACGCAAATTCCAACCACACGTACTTGGTCCATTGTTTATTTTTCCAAAAACATTATATTATCTTTGCCAAGAATCTTTATTTTATTTGTTTCTTTATTCGATGTTTTGTGACTCGCCATCCCTCCAGGGTTTCCATTATTCAAAGGTTGTTGGGTTATCAGGACACCTCGCAACCAAGAACAACGACACTATATAACTACCCGATAGTTGTATAATGCAAGTCAACGATAAAAGACGTACATGACTATATAAGGCATGCCATGCACAAGCAAACCCTAGGCGGGAGACATGTTCTTGCCACAAGGAGATCGCCATTCATTATTATCGCCTTATCTAATCCATATTATAACAACGCAGATCTGAATACATTGACCAACCATTGCGTATGGGTCTCCATGGCGAAATCTAGAAGGTAGCACCACCACCACAGAAAGTGGAAACCGAGGAACACGATCCACCCTTCTTATGCAATCTATTTTGCATGACGAGTGAGATCATTTTAGGGCAATGCCGAGATAACGGCACCATTATTCTCTGGGAATAATGGTGCCTTTTGAACCACAAAGTCACTTTCCTTCCTAATATGCAGTCGGCTGTAATAAGTTGAACAGTAATTCTGATTTTACCTGAACTTATCAAGCCTAAGTTACTGACAAAAAGTCGTAAAACCAAATGTCAAAGATGGTTATCTATGTTATACAAAGATGTTGTGGTATAGATTAGGATACGTGCAAGGACTATTATCCTTTTATTTGTGTGAGAATTCAAAGCTACTTTTCAAAAAAAAAAAAAAGGTATGTTTGTGGCAATTATATTGCAAATACGCAATGATTGTTTATTTTTAGATGTGCTACGGAACTGTGATTTATTTTTTTATTTTGGTGTTGCCAGATAAATTTTGGATTTATTGTATTACTTGCATTGTATAAGTACAACAAATTTGGGACCTAAAATGTCAATTTTCAAATATCATAGATTTTTTACAAAATTAACCAAAATTTGATATGGTGTAACTATGGACATAAGTTCATCCATAGATCACAACAGTTTTGTATAACATAGATAACCATCTTTGGAATTTGGTTTTATGAATTTTTTCAGTAATTTAGGATCGATAAGTTCTGTTAAAATCAGAATAATTGTTCAACTTATTACAGCCGGTTGCCTATTAAAAAAGAAAGTGATTTTGTGGTTCAAAAGGCACCGTTATTCCGGTGCCGTTATCTTAGCATTAGTCATTATTTTAAAACCTTCGCGAGGGATCTAACGTAACAAAGAGATGTCTCAAAGATATCGGAAACGGTCGGTTGCCACGTAATTTAGTCCCGAAACCTCTCGATGATTAACTAAGTAATATTCCGAAACACTTGACGAACACTTGTCCAACAGTTCGAACACCATTGCCGTTTTTCCTTTTTTCTTTTATGCAGCTGCCGGGACAGCACGCAATACCATTGACTCTGGAAATGTGCATTAGAACGAGAACCAAGTAGAATAAAAGGGTCGATGGTAATTATCTTGTGAAGTGAAACATCATTGCGAGCGAAGGGACAACACAGTGGGTTTATGACCTCAGAGCTGGAAAAAAGGAATATAATAGCATTTGACCATCTTTCCTGCGTTGTTAGATAGAGGTGGATGAGATGAACACCTGATTTTATTTGACTTTGAAAAGCAAACTCCTTAACCCCAGGTGGAGTGTCAAGCTTATGTTCCTGCAGAGCCAAAAAACCCAAAAAAGCAGCGCGCCCGCACATAACGATTTCCTATCTACAGCATTCAACTGTCAAAAAGAGATGGAAACGATGAGCTGGGGAGAGAAGAGGGGGAGGATGGGGTTGACCTTCGAGGTTGTGTGGCTCGGAGAGGGAAGGAACATATGTTGCTTCCGATGTTTGCTTCTGATGCTACGTGGCGATGCTTGTGTGGCTCGGTTCAAATACAATCCAGCTTGGAAAGGCAGCTTACTACAGCTAGACACGTGTTCAAAAGCCGACATGCATTTCAAATGGAATAGGCCCCAAAGAAAAAGGACACGGATGAATGATTAGGTACTTTTTGTAGAGTGATAGGGTGTTGATTTAGATTAAAAGGCGGTGGTGCACTGCCCTGTGAATGGTTGCTAAGTTGGATTACGCATTACATGATCCAATAAGTTTCTTTAGGCATGCGCCATGGCTAGACTTTTGCCTTATCTTCTGCAATTCATTAGTTAGGAGATTTTATTCTATAGACAGTGATAATTATAAAGTCATCAAATTTTATTACTCAAATTCCCCAATGTCTCTGACCAAAAATAAAATAAAATCCCCAACATCCAACTTTCTGTCCCTTGGTATGCCACCATTTTGTGTCATATATGTAGGACGAGGATTAAATGATGTTAACTTTGCAAATCGAAATCAAGTTGAAAAATTTTCAGATATGGAGATACAATAAGATAATGCCTTTATGTTCCTTATGTTTTAATGTAATATGGCCATATCTATTGTTTTAAATTCATGTTCTACTGTCTTTTTGTCCACACCAAGATATAGAAATTATTATTAAATCATACTCAACATCAATGAGAATATGAATTTAAAGGGGGTGATTTTTATTAGAAATTACAATGATTCTATAATTTTTTTTCACACGCTCAAGTAAAACAAAATGGAAACCTCCATTTGCTAGAGTAAAAATTGCATGTATCGGTATCTTAACCCCATTTTTAACGATACCTTGTCAATCCACCAGTGAACCAAATGAAAGTCCATGAAAAAACAGTTTATCACCATATTGAGCAAAAATCATGATATCAAAGAATATTCTACTCGTAACTCATCGGATACAGATCCTCTCCCTCCCTCCCTCCCTCCCTCCCTCTAGCCCTCATACACCTCGGCCCTCTGTCTCTGGCCCCTCCGCAACTTAGCCCGCCACTGCCAATCATCCTCCGACGCCTCCCACTTAGCCACTCTAGAGTCACCACCGGGGCTTGTCATCGTGTCCACCATTGCCATCAGTGACAATGGTGGCTTGAGGTGAAGGGTCAGCACTCGCCAGTCGCAGCTATACAACCTGTGGCAATGACGACAATGTGGGGGCAGTGTGCAAGTGGCAAGTCCGAGGAGTGAAAATAAAAAATAAAAATGAAAGGAGCACATATGTACCAAGTAGCATTAAATCAAGATATGCTTACGTATCACTTTCTCTTGAGAGGATCCTATCCAAGCTCAAACCATAAATAAATAACAGAGACATATTTTACTATGCATTTCACAAGTGCAATGAACAGACCCTAGACATAAAAGGATTATAAGCGTATGATGGTCGAATTGTCACACAAACGGCAAAAGGGTGGAACAAACACAAACGATCAAGCAAGATATATGTGCAGAAAATAGACCTAATAAAGAAGACTTCGGTAAAGTATGCCTCATCTATAAAGAGAGATTGATGTGATGTTAAATCAATATGGAAATATTACAATCACTTGAAACACACAACTTTTAAGTGTTTGTCAAACCCTAATTACATACGAAATCCCCATGAACACAAATCAAAGAGAAACAAATTGTTTGCCTCACTTACTTGCACTCCTTGACGGCTCCCTAAGTACTGCCTCGAGTTAGGCTTGACATTGGGTACGAAATTTGATTGTAAACATCTTTCGACAAACATTCCTATGGGCGCCCAAATCCTTCCTCGCTCAAAACATAACCAATTTGCTTGCTCCATATGTCCGGGATTTCAATCTGGAGCTGATTCCAAATTGAAGTGGGTTTAACTGCAAGTCACATTCAACATAAACTTTGTTTAGGTAGAAGAGATATGACCTTTTCAAAGTAAATGTCCAATGGAAATGCAATAAGCTTTCAGATGCATGCTAATGTAACATGAATAAACATAAAAAAATCCTCGGGAAAAACTTGCTCGCCATAAACTCTCGGTCCAAGAAATCCTACATTCTCTCCTTTCCCTCTTATCTTCAAGTAGCTGCCTCCTTCAATTTCTATGGAGGGAGGGGAGGGTTTGAGCCAGTAATCTCCCTCCCCTTCCTTTTCGCCCTTTTTCTTTGATTGTCTTGGTTCTCTATTTCTTGTCTTACTTTCCTCCCATTTTGGGGAGGTTTTTTCATCTTATCTAGTTTAAATTTAGAAGTTTTTACCTCCTGTTTCAGAGAGGTTTCCATTCCGATTTAGTCTAGATTTCAAATTTTTTGCGTGTATGATTTTGGCATTTCCTCGGATTTTGTTGGTGTGCAAATCCAATTTTAAAGGGATTAGAGGAGCTTCATGAAGGTTTCATTCTTAGAGTCTTAAGATTTGTGCTCATTCAATCTTTTTACTCCGAATGACAAATGTGTTGGCAATGCCAAATCTTGGCATGCATTGAGTAAAGGCAAAGCCATATCAATAGCTGGAGGTAGAGACTTGGTGTGTGTTAATTTCTGAAGACAAATGAAATAATAGGCCATTGATTTTGATTTGAAGAAGTCGTAGGTCTACTCTCTATGTGTGTAACCTCTAACTTTATTATAGTGATTTATTTGTTATTGTTTGGGATTTGTCATGGTTTGTAATTGGACTGCATTGTTTCTATCTTGTATTTCTAAGGAAATGAATGAAACGTTATCTCGACAAAACTTGAATAGATCAAAATAAATTCCTGTTTTTAAAGAAAACTTCTTACCATCATGAAAACAGAATGATATTTTTCTCTTTTCACACAAATATCGCTAATCTTTTGACAAGTTAGAACAAAGCATTTATCTAAAAGGAACTTTCAACTGTCAATGGGTTTAATATAAATATAAGAACAAACTCAAATTATAGTGCACATACGTGCATTCACACTCGAACTCGTTCATCGTAAAATAAATCGTGATAAACATTTAGGGCGCAGCCCACGCTCCTTCCTTCCCACATTATTCAAACCCTAAATTTGCAGCAATTTTGGCAAAAGCTTACGTTGGTTTCCAGAATCAGATGTCAGCAAGAAGGCCAAGGGTGCACCGTCTTCGCACACGTACATGCACCCTATGTACGCCCACACATACGCAAACCACGTGGCAACCAGGCCGGCACCAAATCTTGTTGACTTCGATCTGAGCCTCCCTTTTCTCTCTCTCCCCCTCTGTATATAACCTCGCCTCCCTTGGACCTCTGCACTTCAAGCGCTCGTCTCGTTTATCTCAGTCTCCTCCTCCTCACAAAGAGTCAAATCCGCTTTCCACGAAACTTTTTTCTTCCTTCGTTTAAAGGGAGAACCCTTTTCAACGCCGGATTCAACACACGAAAAGGTGTGTGTTTGTTGCTTTACCGTGTAGCGATGGGAAGAGCACCTTGCTGCGACAAGAATGGGCTCAAGAAAGGGCCATGGACGCCTGAGGAAGATCTCAAGCTCATCAACTATATTCAGGCTCATGGACCTGGTAACTGGAGGACCCTTCCCAAGAACGCCGGTATGCGATGCATCATAGGATTAATTCCTTTTTTCTTCTTCTTTTTTGTCGCATGTAGATGTATGAAGATTATGTTTGAATCCATGTTCTTAACCCTTTCTCTTTTCGATGATGTTTTAGGGCTTCAAAGATGTGGGAAGAGTTGTCGCCTCCGCTGGACTAACTATCTGAGACCAGACATCAAGAGAGGAAGGTTTTCTTTCGAGGAAGAAGAGACCATCATCCAACTGCACAGCATCTTGGGCAACAAGTACGGCCTTCGCTCTCAAAAATTGATAAAATAATTCATGCCTCAAGTGTAGTTTTCATTAGATTTTTTGAGCGGTTCATGAATATTCTGACTCTGGTACCATTTTCAATGTGTTAGGTGGTCGGCCATAGCTGCTCGCTTGCCCGGGAGAACTGACAACGAGATCAAGAACTACTGGAACACCCATATTAGGAAGAGGCTCCTCCGGAACGGGATCGACCCAGTGACTCACGCACCTCGCCTCGATCTTCTCGACCTCTCCTCGCTTCTCAGCTCGTCTCTATGCAACCCTCCTCTCATCAACATGGCTAACTTGTTGAAAACGCAAGCCCTGTTGAACCCAGAGCTCTTAAGGCTTGCTTCGACCATATTGTCGCTCAAAAATGAAAACCCAGATCTGCTCTCACAAAATAATCTGCAGGAGAACCAAATCTCTGATCCGAATGCTTTCCCATTGTCCCACTCCAATCAATTTCAAGTTCAAGCTCAATCTCAAGCTCAGCAAGTTCCAGCTTGCACCACTTCTACCCTTCCCTGTGGTCCACTTGTGGACCAAGCACAACTTGGACAGGCCAATGTAGGAGATTTCCCGTCAAACTTGCCGAGTAATTTCAGCTGTTCAAACACCGGACAGATTATTGTGCCTCCAATGGAAAGTCAAGATCTGGTGTCACAGCCGCACTATATTCAAAGCAATTCGAGTCCGGCTATGCCTGCATCATTGGAAAAGTTGTGTCACTTCCAACCAAACAATGGCGACGACCAGAACTTCAGGTTCGACTCAATGATGTCGACTCCGTTGTCCAGTTCTACACCATTGAATTCATCGTCCACATTCGTGAATAGCAGCTCCGAGGAGGAGAGAGAGAGCTACTGCAGCAGCTTCTTCAAGTTCGAGCTTCCAGAGAGTTTGGACTTTAACGACTTCATGTGAATACGCCTTACAATTATTACGGAGTGCGGAATAATGAAGTCGATGAAGTAGGACCTCTTTTTGTGGCTTTTTTCTGTTTTTAATTCTTCATTACCTTTTTTTTTTTGGTGAGGTTTTGGTTGTATCTTCGCTGGCTGTCAATATATGGAATTCTTTGTATGCTTGTGCAGAGAATAAGACTTTTATCATCTTTCAGAGAAGCAACAGTTTCATTTTCGTTTGGAAACAAAAAGACTACATACATACGATACATGAACGAGCTAACGCGTTGATTTCAAGAATAAAAACATGCCAAGGCCCCTACAGAATGATAAACTCTCGAAAGAAATACCAAGTTATAATCTGAAAAAAGAAATTCATTATGCACAGTAGTGATGGGAAATTTTTTTCCCCACAAGCAGCCTTAAATGGAATTACATATTTAGATATTCATTATGGGAAACATCTTATCTTTCTATTTATGCACTTCGTTTGCGTGGATGTTTCCAATCTCGGGCATGCTCGCCTCAGCATTTCAAATTCTTTGTCCTCTGAAAGGTGTCTGTAATATGGTTTTTATTTATTTTATTCGGACAGTTGAGAGAAGCCGGAGTTATATAGACATCCTACTTCCATCCGCCAGAACCTTGATTAAGCTATCCCGCAATCACTTTATGTTAAAGTACTAATAAAGAATTAAAAAGAAAGCACACGTGTATTGATTATATGATATAAGTTTTTCTTCCATAAATATAGTGAAAATGCGAGTTTTGAGATCCCGATTTGCCCAAAAAAGACGATCAGGGACCACCTAACCTTTGTCGCCTCTACGTGACTAGAAAATGAAGATGGGATGATGTTTTCATGTGTTCGATTTAATATATTGAAAGACCTTATCCTTACATATAGGAAGGAAAAAATTCAACCGGATAGGCTAAATCGACCGGTCACATAGTCCAAAAATTAGCTTTTAGGGTATTATGCATCGTCATTATAATTGGAAGAGATAAAAACCCTAATTAATTTATCGCTTTGACCTTTAAGTTTATCCTAAGCATGTACACGAGTTATTATGAAGAAGGGGTTGCACATTTTAACAGCTAGGTCGAATTCATCTACGAGTGTAATTACATGGTCGAACTCAAGTCGCATTTTGGTAGGCGATCGGTGGGTCATGTGTATGAACATATATGTGTGTATCGAAAGCTCAAAAAGTGCACTCTTGTCGTCATGTGGGCATCTTCCTTCCTTGCCAAAGTAAAAGTAATCATCGTTTTGAAGACTCCAAAGGGAGAATGCACGCAGTGGGTACCCTAGATAAACCGGTTGAAACGAAGGATCTCCTTTTCCGCACATCTCATTGATCTTCGTCTTGTCTTAGAAGTCACGACCAAACCATATTATCGATTTCCTGGCAATTTCATCATGTGAGGCCACCATTTTAGTTAGGGTTGGCACACCACACCTTTCTATTTTCCGTTTTCTTTTTTTCGTGTGGTTATGGACAACCTTAAAATTTGTTTCCCCTTTTGCAAGGAAAAAACCACCCAGAAAAGAAAAAGAAAAAGAAAAAGAAAAAGAAAAAGGCTTATCTTATGCTATGAGAGGAGGGAAAATGGGGTTGTGGGCTCAATATTCATTCACTAGTTTCCGAGGAGAAATTTCAAAGAAGGAAGAAGTTTTCTGACATTTTCTCTGCGGACACATGTAAACGAGATGTCGTCGTTATACGAGAGCAACAAGCAGGTACAAGCAGTTGACTTTGTTCATATGTAGATCTGTCCATTTTACGACCGTCCATGATTGCTTGTAAGGCCATCCTTTGAATTAAGCCATCGTCCCGTAAGAGATGAAGACGGAGTAGAAATTCATTTATCACGTTTGGCACCATAACGAATGTCATATCGTGTGATAGTGCACTGACTTGAAAGGAGCAATGCTACTCTGAAGAGATCTCTAAAAATAAAAGCCTGTAGTAATTTTCGATGAAAAATGTTTACTTAACAAAGAGGATCAAATCACGATTGATATTTGTTTCAGAACTTAATTACGGAAACGACTTTTGTTATTAACCGTTGGATCTTGTGCGACAAAGTTGTCATCTAAGACCTCGATGCATGGTAGAAAGGTCCTAGTAATCATCAGTTTGTTTTCTTCAATCTACTAGAGATCGATCGAAACCCGACTCAAGCTATGTGACCCCATGGAAGACATGCGTGCAAAAGAACATCGAACCATCCAAGCTGACTGATTTTTTGCCTTTTAAATTATTTAAACGGCATAATTGATTACATTTATCATGTCAAACAAAGAAATCCATCGGATCACCTTTTTTTTTCCCTTAAAACTTGAACGAACAGACTAGACTACGGAGGACGAGTTGCAAATTTCTGTAATGACCTTACATGTGAAATAGACAATATCATGGGAACGTCCCTGTATGAAAAGATTCTGGTGGATGTACAGATCCTGAATATAAGTGATATACCTTCAACAGTTTCTGATATTGTGTCGTCATGTGTTTTTTCGTTAAAGCAACATTGTTTCGTGCTATCCTTACATACCTCCGGTTCCATCAGGTCAACAGGAAAGGTGGGTAGGTAGACGAAGCAGGAGACAAAGATGGATCAATGCCATTATTGCCTTAATCAATTTATGAAACATACCGCCTTCGCACATAATCTCTTTCAGCTATTTTCGGATGGTTTCCATCCATTGGCAAACATGAAAAATGGGGGATGAACCTTTCGGTTGGACCAATAATTTGATGAATGGGGAACGAAGGCTTAAAAAGGGGTATAGATTAATGATCAATCCAAAATACATAAATTGTGTAATATCTAGTCTTTTCTTTTGCGCATTCTAATAGACTGATTTAGTTAATTGGTTGGAATTTTCAAACTAAGTACGACAGTCTATACCAATGAGGATCGACATGGGATGTGTGACAAATAAAAGAGCAATCAATTTACGAATTGATCTTTTCCATTGTCTAGATACGTAATCATTTCCCGTCACAAACTACCAAATTTGGATGGTGTAGTGATGATGAAGGATGATGGCGGGCAGGAAAATATCAGTAATTTGGTTTTGACTTGACGTTCCGACTTGATTATCAACTCAACTAACCGAGTGTCGAGTGATGAATCATCCAACTCGGTGTAATCCCACTAATAGAAGGCGAAAGCTGACAATTTCCGCCTTAATTCCAAATGAGGGTGGGGGCGTGGGGGGTTACTGTGCTCAAAGCAGCCGTCGTCTTCATCTTTTTGGGAGTCGGGAATTAGCCGATGGAAGAATGCAGAGCCAAGCCACTTTGGCTCGTGTTTCTTGTTTCGGCCAAAGCAATCATTTCGCATGTACGACAATGTATCTACGGAACTGCCTCGATTCCTGGTGATTTTGATGGAGCCTCGGGACGTGACATGTTCTCCCACCTGTCCCGTGGTTCGGCGTGAGAGAATGAATAAGAGAATGGAAGTTGGAAATCCTAATGTCGATGTAGGAGGAAGGTGTAAAAGGCGAATTTGTACTTTTCCTCTTGCATATCCACTGCGCAGGACGTAATTCACCTAAGCGAAGGTCAATAGCATTTTGCTTATGGGTGTTTAAGAGCCACCGCTTCAAGGGTTTAGGTTGTGTTTGGGGGAGCTCCGAGAAAATGTGAAGCCATTTCTAAAAACATCTTTTGGCTGAAGGTGCATTTGCTAAAAGCAAATAGCGTTTAAATGATTGACTTTCGGTGCATATTTTATAAAGCAACTTTAAAGGTAAAAAAAGGAAAAAACAAAAACAAAAAGGCAAGCAATTGGGTGAGCATCAACAAAGAGGACAAGAATATTAGGCGAGCCTCGGTGGCAACTAGAGACAAGCATCAGCAATTGTTAGCCGAGCAAGCGTCGAAGGGCGATAGTCCACTCTTAGTTGGTCAACTCTTGTCGCACTAGATTTCTACCTCAAATGGTCGACTCTTGATGACTAGAATTCGTGTTGATCGAGCCTTGTTGCACCATGTCTCAACCAATAGATCTTGACCTCGACGACCAAATCCAACACAACCCTCGGCAACTTGGACAAGTTACAGTAATGTCGCCAGTGAGACTTGAGGCCATTGTTCTATGGTCGCGAGCGATTGCTTGAGTTTGCTGTGCCTAAGGGACATTTAAGGATAAAAGCGTAATTCTAGGGGCAGAAAGGCAATTGAAAAATTCATTAATCCTTGGAGAGGGCTTTCCAAATATGCTGCACAGCCGAAGTAAGGGAGGATCAGCCTTGGGTTTAGGGCTTTGCCAACTTAAAGTGGTCCAAGAAAAATTTATCAAACATCCCAACTTTCACTTAAGAGACTTTACAAGCCCAAAATCCTTTTCCAAATCTGTGCAAAAACAGCCTCAATCCATATTCAGCAGAGTTGTTAGGGTCACCCCAGATTATTGAAGGAACCTGGTAATAATCATTGAGGACTAGAATTGTAGATGAAAGATGACAAGCCCACGTAGCCCAATTTCGTAGAATGGGCCTGAGAGTCGTCAATTGAGTGAGCAGGAAGCGCACTATGTATTCCCCATTTCATCCCCACTGAGCGATATTTTCTAATGACTGTAGAACCGTGGGATAATCATCAGTTGGCAGGAAATAACAAGCAATTACACCTCTTCGTGACAAGGAAACCCACCTCCGGATGCATACACTTTGGACTAGTGAAGTACCGAGCAAACCTCACGAACCCTACAACACGCGACCTCCGATGCGAATCGGCGTCTCCAACATAGGATCGTTTGCAATTTCATGATGCTGACGTTCATGAAAAGAAACTCTCAGTCCCTCGAAACACTCTTTACCTTCCAAGATTCATTCACGCAATGCGTCTTATTATGGCGCAAACCAGAAAAGCAATCCAACAACTTCGCCGTTGCAGCCTCCCGAACTCCTCCGTCGTCGGCCGGAGGGGGAATCACGCGGCCGGTGAAAAAGCACAGACGGCGGAAGCCAACCGGAGTGCTCCACCGCACTGTCCCAATGATGTGGATAGATTCGGTTCGAGACCGTCCAACCTCGATGTGGAGCGGCACTATGATTACGCCCTTTTCTCCCCTCCACTTTCCTTTCTTTTTTTCCCTTTTTTAAGCTCAATTACCAATGCTCCTGCAGACCCCATCGACCTTTTGTTTAATCTAAACGAAGATGATTATCTTATCTCACATCTCTGAAAAGGAACAGAGGAAAAAGAAGCCCACTTTCGCTGCTTTTTCCCTGCGCTGCTGTTGTCCTCTTCGGACATGGAGGGGACCCTTATGCCTAAACCCACAAGAAAAGCAAAAGAGCGATTTTGCAGGGCCTTTTGCAAAAGGTACGCCTTTTTTTTTTTGTGAGCATAATTTGGCACGACCCTCCACGTATTTTTCCCTTTTCTGGTGCTACTGTTAGTCTGTTACTTAACAAATGCCTTTACGACTTATAAGCCAATTTTTAAAAATTTCTTACTTTGAATTGAAAATGATTGAGAGATACGTTATGATACAATATGAGATTTTGTAAGATCATTGTCAACTATTTTAAAAACTCATATCGTTAGATAAATATATGACTTGATATTTATATACTCTTAACACGAAAAAAAAAAAATATTGATGGATCAATATACTAATTATCTAGTCTAACTATCTGGAAACCTAGCATTATTGAGAGTTTTGAACGAGGCAAAGACTGAAGACCTCGGGGTGATGAGATTATTTGGAAATTTGAATTATCAAAACCATCTTCCACTTTCTTTATTTATCTTATACTTTCAAAACTCTATAACTTTACATATCTATATTTCTTCAAATTGAGATTTGCATTTGTAAATCTAGCACTACTAAAACGTTTTGCAGGATTGTAGAAACTAGAGTAAAGCGTGGTCTGCGAATTAGAGGGTACAAAGTATATTAAAAGAGGACGTAATTATAAAAGCAACTGTGAAAATTTCAAATATGGATTTAGTGATTTGTAATATAATTCAATAATGGTTCTGATATGTTTGTGAATAAGTATCAACTCAACAGTTTTAAACCTCTTGAATTACTTCATTTCTATCTCTCTCTATCTCTTCGTGATTGTCCTATGAAAACCTATTCTAGTATTAGAGGGCCCATCTGGGATAAACCTAGGAGGATTTACTTTCTACTTGGGAAAATCTAACAGCAGTCGGAAGAGTTCAACGTCGCCGAAGAATGGTCAGGAAATTTTCATGCATCATCTCGATCAAATAGCAAAGAGAACACGGGGCTCCATCCAAAAACCGTTTGCTTAGTTTGCAAAAAACCACCTTCATGTAATTCTATCGCCGCTTCACTAGACTTCCGATTCACCATAACTTCTCGGTTCATATAATCTAACGATCGCGATACACTTGCTTCGCACGAATCAGTGATTCCGATAACGGAGAGAAAGAGAGAAAGAAGGGTTACCTAGAATGGATCTCTTGCAATCGCCGTAGGATCACTTACCAGGGGCTGGTCCCCTTCCTAGCTATTTTGCCAAAATATGCCATGCGGACAAATAACCAAGCTTCCTAGGACAAGCGAACCGCTTGATTTATAGCATCGGTTGTGGATGGTCCTCAAGTCTCCTCACTTTCCCAGCATGCTCATCATGGGCTAGCGTTGAAGATTCATCAAAAGTCAGAAAGCCAGGGCATTGATTTCCGATTTCTCTCGAGAAGTCGACCTGACAACTAATTGGCTACGTTTTGTTTATCTTTACAAAAAAATAAACGATTTGAAAATTATCTCTTAGAAATAATTGTTTATATTACTTATAAGAATGAACGAATGAAAAACATTTCCATTGTTCATTGAAATATTCAAACATAAATTATTATCGATAATGAAAACGTATTTCATTGACTAAGTAATTTGAGTGATACAAGCCGCCATTTTCAAGAAAGAATATTTTTTTTTTTTCGATTTTTTCTATGAAATAAATGGACCAAATATCATGACATGTGAAAGTTGCAAGAGTTGGTAGTGATATGATAGCCTTGGTATACATGTGTTATCAATTCGACAAACGCCTGGAAATGTTATTTGAGAAGTCGTATCTAGACTTCTAAACTTCATTTATCAATAAGTCTTCCCAAAAATCAGTCGATCATCAGTATGTTGGTCCAGCAACGGTTGCATGAGCGTTCGAGTTCAATTTCTTTCATTCCTCTTACTTGCATAGTTCTCTCAATGGTGTTTCGACTACTTCTCAACACTTATTTGATGTAAATGGAATACATGGCAACGATTGAAAATGGTTGTGACACCCGTTGTCAAATTCAATTTCATTCTCTCTCTTGAACTTATGATCATCAAGATTTGGGGTGGCAATTTGTACAAGTCATTACCGAAATGATTCAATGTTCTTGCAAAATACCTTCTTCTTTTTTTTTTTTTGTTAGAAGGCAGTAAAAAAGCGTCAATTTGTGATAATTTCGAATCAACTCTATTGTATCGATTCCGAGTCTCTCTCAAATATTGTATGCATTCGTGTGTCACATAAGGAATTCTCATTCATATGACCTAGGCGAGACACAACTAAAATCTATTTGAGGACATTGTTGTAACATGAAATATTTGCTAGTACAAAGCAATTGCAATCACAATTTCCGAGTCTTATGAAGCTCACAAGAAGTTGACATGATTAATAATACAATTGATAGATCAATAGAATACTCGTTCTGTCACTTATGATAGGCCTTTCACTTCTCATCCTTTGCATAAAATATATGACAAGTGTATCAACTTTCTTTTCCAAAGAATAAACTTATTAGGATTCGGTCACAACTTTTTTTACATGTTGTGGTGCTATTCTTTCTGTATTTCTTTTCAGTTTTTGCATTTTCTCTGTTATTACCGCGCACTCCATTTATTTATTTTTAGCGATGTCCCTTATTTCAAACTTTTCAACACATAGAATCATTCCGGATCTGAACTGTATAATTCCTAAAAGGTAACGTCTTTTTCCTCTGAATTTCAACAATTTTAGAGGAAGTAAAATTCAAAGAAAATCGCTAGCGATGAGACGGGGTCGTGTTGATACTCAAACGAGGCAATCACCTCGTACGTCCAATTCAAAATTTTACCTCCACAGCTTTTTAACCTAATCGTCTGGCAATGCCCAGCTGAAGTTTCATCCTCCTACATTGATCAGATTTGGCCGCATTATGCAGTTCCTTTTCGTGGGTACAAATCTCTCTGTCCTTTCTTGGACATTTAAAAAAAAAAAAAAAATCTCGACTGCAAGAGAGAGAGAGAGAAATGCAAGTCTCTCTCAGTCCTCTCTGTATCAGATTATCAATCCGTCTAGACTTCCATGCCCTCAATCCGTCTAGACTTCCATGCTCTCTCTCTCTCTCTCTCTCTCTCTCTCTCTCGCTAACCCTCTCTTCGAACTTGCATTTCTCGGGAGCTTGAAGCAGCGGCGAGCCAGAATATCTGCTGAATCTCCCGCAGCTCTTCCACCTTATTATAATCCTTCTGCTCCGACAAATACAAAAACCGAGACAAGAATCGGAAAAAGAAGAAGCGAAAAGCATCCGGAAAAGTAAAAGATTCAAAGGCCCACCCTTCGCCCATTATTGAGTAGAGAAAAAGGAGAAAAGCTCCCCACTTTATCTTCCTACTCTTCTTCCTCCCTCCTCCTCTGCTTCCTTCCTTCAATTTCCGAGTAGGCTCAGGCTCCCCACTTTTCCCCTCCTTTCCCGCACACAAAAACCCTTCTCTCTCTCTCTCTCTCTCTCAAGTCAAAGCGGTAATCATTTCGTCTTCATCACCCGGAAGAAAAAAAAAGAGAGAGAACATCACTTTCCCACTCGCCTCTCCACGACAAACCCAATTCCCCTTCGCTCGAACGCGGATAAAAAATGCCACTTCGGCTTCTTCTTCTCCCGCTGCTCGTCGCTTTCTGTTCCTGCGCTCTTCTCCTCCGCCCGTCCCTCGCCGGCATCCTCGCCGAGCCCGTCGGGGGCGGCCACGACCAGCCCTACACCGTCCCGGCCTTCCCCGCGGACTCGGCGGGCCAAATCTGCAAGCTCGACCTCTCCGCCGAGCTCTTCGGCGGCGTCAGCGAGGCCTGCGGCCGTAACCTCGACCGCAGCCGGTGCTGCCCCGTGCTGGCCGCCTGGCTCTTCGCCGCCCACGCCAGGTAAAAAGGGAGTCTTTTACGTGTCGATCGCATTGCCATTATCTCGGTCGAATTCGTGCTCGAACACCGAAAAATCCCACCTTTGCTTGCTTGCTTTTACGTGATGGTCGTGTGGTGTGCGGTAATAACTGAGAGTCTGAGAAACCCTACGGACAGGTACGCCCTGCAGGTGGCTCCGGCGGCGGCGCCGTCGTCGGGGGAGGAGCTGCCGATGATCCCGGACGACTCGCAGAAGTGCGTGAACTCGCTACAGTCGGCGCTGGTGAGCAAGAACGTGCACCTCCCGCAGCCGAACGCGAGCTGCGACGCCGTCCTGTGCTTCTGCGGCATCAGGGTCCACCAGATCAGCTCGCTGAGCTGCCCGGCGGCGTTCAACGTCTCCTCCGCGTCCCGGAACGTGACGCCGACCGCCGCGGTGAGGAACCTCGAGAAGAGCTGCCGGAACTCCTCGTACGCCGGTTGCACCAAGTGCCTCGGCGCCCTTCAAAAGGTACTTTCGACTTCGCTCTTTTGTCTCTTTTAGCTGCCCTTTTCTTTTCAAGAAAACCAAATACCGAGGAGAAAAGGAAGAAAAACGCTTTATTCTCGGCACTTGCTGTATAAAAAGCTTTCTTTTTCCTGTAAGGGAGCCATTTTTCTTGGTGCGGTTCCACATGTAAATTCAACAACTTTATGACGTGAGCCTTTCCATCACTTCATAAGATGTATAGCTTGCATCTTACAAGCCATCCCCACCCATCTTCCTCCCATCTTTCATACATGTACACACCAGCGGTACTTCGTCAGCCATTATCAAGTATGGAGCTGACTGATGGGTGCATGGATGCATGAAGATGAACGAGAGAGATGCGACCATGTTCCCTTCCGGGTCGATCTCTTTTGCCTCTTTCTGGAACAAACCAGATTGGTTCTGGTAGTGGTATATGATCCCAGACAGTGACAACCTTTAACCTCATTGGCACGTTCTGGACAGCGAACAGATTCAACACACCGCACGAGCCCCGTACCCTCTCCTTGTCCGCATCCGCTGTTGGTGCTCCTCCACTGAAATTCAAAACGTATATGTGAATTTTTTAATTCGACGCCCTTTTAAAAGTGGGGCATTATTATATTCTCCTTTTCCACATGATTGACAAAGCGAAAGAAATGTGGGGGGTTGGTTTCATTCAAGGCCAATCATGCCTAATAAATTTACATTTGGCGCCTCGATCTCCAGTTCTCCTTTACCTTTACCCCCAGTTGCTAAAAATAACATTAACTGAAAAATTAACTGGTGTTCTCTTCTGGGCAACAGCTGAAGGGAGGATACAAGAACGGGACGGGAGGGGGTGGCTCGTCGAGCGACCGGACGAGCAGGATGCTGGACCGGGACTGCCAGCTGATGGGCCTGACGTGGCTCCTGGCGCGCAACAAGACGGCGTACATCCCCACCGTCTCCGCCGCGCTGCGGGCCATCATGTACAGCAGGCACCCGCCGGAGGGCGCCAAGTGCAGCCCGGACCAGGAGAACATGCCGCTGGCCGTCGACTCCCTGCAGTTCGAGAGGGCCCAGTCCTCGTCGGCGCCGTCCCTCGCTTGGTTCCCGATCTTGCCCTCCATCATGTGGTTTTGTTTGTTTATCTAGGAGCCTGCCCCTCTCCCTCTCTCTCTCTCTCTCTCTCTCTCTCTCTCTCGGTGTCGGGTCACGTGGTGATGTTTAGGGCTTAGGGAGGATACGAGGCGGCTTGTTATTGGGTAAAATTTTTGGTCAAATCTCTCCATTTTTCTTTCCGACCCACCCCTGTAAATTACAGTTTGTAGTCAGTAATCTTGGGCCTCTGCTCAAATTCAAGACTATCATCTCTCTGCACCGAAGGCTGAGTTTTTTTTTTTTTTGATATTTTCGACGTCTATAGATCGATCGCATCGTTCGCATTTCGAAGCTGGGATTTAGATTAAGATTTGATTTAATCAATCTCGAGGCGAGAAGAAAAACAAAATAGTCGCGGGGATGGGTCCCGAGGACTGAGTATGTTGGTCGTGTTAGCGAAGAACAAGGAACGACCCTCGTTAAGATAATTGCCGAACAAGGCTTTGATTCTCCGTGCCCTGATTAAGAAAGAGGAAGGATTCGATCGAGGTTTCATCGCTTGTCGCGACGTGGAGGGGTTGCGTTTCCCAGTAGATTTAGATGTGTTTCCCCCAAATTTTTGTCACTTTAGGCTTGGAGGAAGCCCAGTGCAATCTGAGGTTAATTGGTCATTCTACGATTAACCGAATAAGGTGCTTCTGAGGTTTCGCAGTGCAAAAAATACAAGAGAGATAGAGAGAGACCGAAATTTATCATAATTTTCCTGAAATCATTGCCAAGTTTGTTGTACCTATACACAGTAATTTAACTTTCTAAGTCATAATTTTATCAATTGTTATGGTAACTTGTTTCCATGTCTAAGTAGTGATTTACGGTTATAGATGGTGACTTGGCTATAGGTTTCGTACCTTGAAAATATTAAGAACTAGTAATTAATTGATGACATTGTGGAATCTCGCAAGTTATCTTTAGTATTGTCTCTCTACTTACTAATTGGGCCCAAAAATTGTAATTTTCCCGTAAGTAATTGTGAATAATAAGTTAGTGATTGTGATTCATGAGCAGCATCTTACCTAATGTTCTTAACTTTTCATGAGATATATCATAAACGCCTTTGTTGTAAAATCTTTTTCCATATTTCTAATGGTTTGGTCCCGGTGAGTTTCGGTGCAATATTGGCCACCACTAGTTTTACCTTCAAAGAAAAAAATCGACGAATGTATCAAAGAACAAATGAAATCATTGGGTAATTAAACTGCATTTTTTAGATTGTAGACATTAGTAAAAATACTCGTGTGTGTATATATATCATAATCCTATATTTGAGAATTCATCCAAGAAGAAAATATAATATTTTGATTTCCGGACTTACAACTTTTTCCGAGTTTGAAAAGAAATCCACTGATCTCTCTAGATTTGGATTTTTGATCACAATGTGATGTAGTTAGTAGAATGAACATTACTCCGATAACATTTGTCAACACAGCACAAAGCGAGAAAGCTATTCAATAACAATACTTCTAATGTCTCTTAAGTGACACTATTTTTATACTTGTTAATTTAATTCAGTAGTTAACTTTTTTTCGGGATAATTTTGTCTCTTGTTTTCTTTCCTTTTTAATATAAAAGCAAACCCACGTAGTGGAAGTGGGGCAAATTCCAAGCGCCTTTTTTTTTTTCCCTTCAGATTTCCTAAAGAAATGATTTCCACAAGTCTGCAACAACAACGCAAATCTCGAGCTTCCAGCTTCCCTCTTCTGTTTAATTATTCTATTTCTCCGGATTCTACCTTTTGCTTTTCAGAAAAAGAGGAATTTTATTTTATTTTAAACTTCTTTTTGGACACCTCGGTTTCCTTCTCCTTTACATAACTGAGCAGCCCACCAAAAATCTCTTACTTTAATTTGGTATAATCTTACTGGGAACCATCTTCACCGTACCCAATTGCACGTTCGGACATGGCTATTGAACCGTCAGGCCCACGAACCACATGCCAATTCAGCCATCCAATGAAAAATCCCAAGTTTTTCAAGTTCATCTTGTTCGGGATCGGGATTTAATTATACCACGATGATGTTGCCTTGCCGCTCGATTTGCTGCAACTGCCGATATGACCAAAAAGTGTTTGGTAATGTGTGTTTTAAAAGCTCGAATGCTTTGGAGGACGCAGAGGCAACTTCTTGAAAATGGTGAGGGAGAGCGCAAATCACCAAATGTTGATCCCTTGGCCCCGCTGTACCTTTTTTTTTTATGGTAAAAAAACCTCAGTCGAGTAAGGCTCGTTCTTTGAAACTTAAGGTGAGATTCTCTCTCCCGATCTGACGTGGGAGTTTTTTCTTTTTGTCGTTTTCATATAGTTTTTTTTTTTTCCCTTTTGCACGCGACTGGTGCTCTTCTTTGATCGCCGGATGTAATTTCCGCTTCCATGTTAGGAATCAATCGGCTGCTTCAGATTGTCCAGACCAAGAAGTATGATAGGATTGAGGAGGAATATAGTAAGTTCCTGCTGCATGCTGACTCTTCCGAATTTTGAAATCTCTCGTTTCCCAATCTAAATTCTACAAGTTCCTTAGAAACGTTTTTGTGCTCGTTTAACTTCTCTCAATCAAAATCTAAATTTGGGAGCTTATTCAATATGTTTGTGATGTCTCTATGTAATGATGGTGTTAAGGACACTCAACTAGGCGTGCATTGCTCATTAGATAGTCCGTAACTTATAGGAGAAAGAGATTTACCACCGATAATGATGCGAGATTCGGCGATCAATTGTCATTCGTTTTGTTTTAATGCTACGATAGATCCATTCTTGTAGGATGATAGTGTATTTATCACAGCAGTTTGTGGCTTTACTATTTTATTTTTCAATTTAAAATTTGTTTTATTTTGAACCTTTCAATATTAGTTTGAGATATGAATAAAATATATACTTTCGGCAAAGAACAAAAAGGAGGAGGAGCTGTAAGTAGAGCCTCATAGCTGAACCACAAGCTATCCCACACGTGCACTAACCAGGACAACACGTAGGAGAATGTAGGTTAGAAAGGACTAGAGCAAAATGAATAACTCCTAATCTTGGCTTCCACCTGGTCTTGGATACCTCAATTATGTAACACATCCACTTTTCTTGCTCAAGGTGTGAAACTCTCCAATTTTAAAAAGGCAATATCGATATCAGGATCTTCTTGGAAGTTGGATGAAAAAATGGATTTCCGGGTACTAATTTTTCTTCAATTGATCGAAATATTCCTAACACATGTCAATGTATCTTCAAAACTTTTATGTGTTTTGGTGACACTTACGTATTGATAATAATGATACTCTAATCAAAGGAGAACTATTCCCAAATGAATCGGGTGAACGAAATGGACGGACATTATCGTATTCGATGAATTGTACGAAATCCATTATCATCAACAGTCATTGTCAAATTTGGATATAACCCAAGATAGGAAAAATCACAATGACCTTTGTCATTTGAGTCCATCAGGTACACAAGGAATGTGCACTTTCAAGCAACGAGTCAGCTCCTTCCCTGATCAGATTCCACGCGGCAACCACGTGGCGCTCCTCGGTGAGGGTGGCCCCCACCGCGAACCTCAGCACGTACACCCCTCCCACCACCGTGTGCGTCATGTACACCCGGCCCGTCGAGTTCACCCAATCCAGCAGCTTCCGGTTCATCGCGTTCGCCTCCCCCGGCCCGACCCGCCGGCGCCGCGGGACGAACCGGAAGCACACCAGCGCGAACAGCCTCGGCGCCACCACCTCGAACCGGCGGTCCGACTTCACGAACCCCTCGAACAGCCCGGCCATCCGCACGTCGGACCGGATGTGCCCTTGGAGGTTCGCGACGCCGTAGCTGCGCAGGACGAGCCAGAGGCGGAGCGACTTGAACCGCCGGCCCGTGCCCACCTGCCAGTCCTTGTAGTCCACGACGGAGCCCGACCTGCTCGGCCCGTTTCGCAAGTACTCCGGGTCCGTGCTCAGGGCCCTCACCAGCGAGCCCGGTTCCTTCACCCACAAGCAACAGCAGTCCAGGTAACTGAGCAGCCACTTGTGCGGGCTCAGGCTCAGCGAGTCGGCCCGCTCGATCCCGTTCAAGTAGTGCCGGAACTCGGGGCATATGCACGCGCTGCCGCCGTAGGCGGCGTCCACGTGGAGCCACATGCCGTATTCGTTCGCCACGTCGGCGATCTGCTCGATCGGGTCGACGGCCGCGGTCGATGTCGTCCCCGCGGTCGCGCAAACGTAGAGCGGGACCAGCCCGGCCGCCACGTCGGCTTCGACGACCTTGCGGAGCAGAACGTGGGAGAGAGCGAAATGGGTATGGAACGAGGTGAGGATCGACCTTATGTTGCATGGATGTATTCCCGCCAGCTTGCAAGTCTTCGTGAACGTAGAATGGGTCTGATCGGAGCCGTAGACGACGAGCTTTCGTAAGCTCTCGATGCCGATCGCGTCGAACGCTCGGTCCCTCGCGGCGACGAGGGTGACGAGGATGGACTCGCTGGTGGTGTTCTGAATCACGCCACCCCCGGTGCCGGCGAACATGAAGGACTTGGGGAGCTTGAGCATGCGAGCGAGCCAATCCATGACGACCATCTCGAGCTCGGTTGCCGCCGGAGAAGCGAGCCAGGTGAAGCCGACGGAATTGAAGCACGTGCACAGCATTTCTCCTAGAAAGGCGGCAGTGCTCACCGTGGCAGGGAAGAACGCAAAGAAGCTCGGGCTCAGCCAGTGAGTCATGCCCGGCATGATACAGCTCCGAACATCCATGAGGATAGAATCCAATGGCTCCGGTCGATACGGCGCAGATTCGGGCAAGCAGGCACGGAGGTAACCCGGTTGGACTTGACTGAGGACCGGGTAGGTCTCAACTTGTTTGTAGTAGTCGGCTATAAAGTCGACCATTTGATGAGCTTGAGCGCGGAATTCTTCAGGGTCTAAAGGCTTAAAGTGGCGAGAATTGCCGCAACCTGAACCGAGACTACCCATAAGCAAGCAAGAAACCAGAATCTTTGGCTGTGACGGTGATGAGAAGAATGGTACGAAGCAAAGAGAAAGTGCATAAATGGAGAGCAAAAGTAAGTGTTGCGAAGGGACAGAAGGGAATATAATGCGTTTATGAAAATGTAACGTTTGGAGCTTTCAGATAATTTTGCTTTTGATGCAATTTTTTGGCAACTTTGAGACAACAGCAAGGTCCTACATTGTCAGGAGTCTGTTACATTGATGGAGATTGATAGTTGTTCAGCCATGAACGATTCAGTGGACTACATCGGCTCTGCTTTTATGGGTAAAGGGTTGTAAATGAGTTGGGAGTCAACGGCACATAGGGGGCTCTCTGTCAAGACAGATCTTGCGCATGCATTGGCTTTCAAATGTCAAAAGATCAGAGAGAGCGAAATGTCATATTCAGGACACTTCAAGTTTCTGGGAAAAGCCATGTGAGAGGAAAAAGAAGCATCCTTTGACTTTCCCCACCCCGACCCAACAGAGCCACCTGCCCCACCCCTCGCTCTCTCTCTCTCTCGCTCGCTCGCACAGCGCGTGCGAGTTCGTGCATACAGAGTAGGAGAGACCATCTTCGACTAGACAATGAGTTCAAATACCGGTAACAGTAACATAAGCAAAAGATCGAGGACACCTCAGGTGATACGGGTTTCCGAGTAGAACTCTTCCGAATACAAGTGTACAGTTACCATGAAAGAAAGATGTATCGTACATTAAAGAGGATATGAAGCAAAATAGTTTGATGGCCGTTGCAACGTTCAGCCATCTTTACAAGATACATACATTGTGAATGATAGGAGTGGACAGATATACAAACTCAGCTTCGATGGATACAGTGTCATCTGAGGGACAATACAGCTCGAACCTGAGAGAGGAAGCTCAAGCCCACCATGGAGCATCCCCAGTTCTGAAATCTGTTTCTGTCCAGGGTACAAACACTACTTTCCCATCATCTATGTCGCAATGAGCCAATGCCAAGGACTGTTTCAATGAAGAATGTTAGTCAGTGCAAGTGAGCTGTCTGCAAAGACAATTGAGGGACTTGTGCTAGAATCTCAAACTGCCAATGGAGCTTGCTGAAGTTGCATTACATGGTGTTCTCATTCGTTCTATAGTTTGCTAGGATTTGAGTTCATATTTATAGTTTCAGGCAGCCCAACATATGAAAATAAGAACCACAGGACAAACCGAAATGCATCACAGTGGAACCCAACACAAAAGGAGAATACTTATGTCTGTGTAATGCAACCATATACATGTCCGATTGCATCTACACATGCAAAGATAGTAGTTGGAAGTAAGTAGAGGGGTTGTTTACTTACCAAAGGAGCAGGTCCCCTCACAACCCTGCCTTGGTCATTGTACTGGGAACCGTGGCAGGGGCAGAGGAACTTGTTCTCAGCTGTATTCCATGGAACAACACATCCCAGATGAGTGCATACGGCGTTGATTCCATACGTTGCAAGTGTCCTGTCTTTCTCCACGACAAGGTAAGTTGGATCTCCCTGGGGACAAGTATCAATTCAGAGTCTGTTCCACTTCATCGTATAACCTTATGATCTTTCCAGCCTCAGTTAACATGATGCACGGGCAAAAGAAAAAAAAAACAAAGAGAGGCAGGTTTTAACTGCTGTTTAGCATAACTGTATGGCTTTTAATGAGAAACTTACCTTCAATCCCTGAGTGAGAGTCCGGTCCCCAGGACCATGATCCTTTAGCCATTGTTCAGCAATGACATCATTTCCAATGGCATCCTTTGCAATTGTTCCACCGCCTCCACCTCCTGATCTGTACGATGTAGTCATCCAGATTACATCAGAGAACAACTCTACCAATATATTACAAGAGTTGCGAAGGGTGGGGGTTCACACAATGCTTGCCTAACTGTATAGATAGATCTCTGATGTTGTAGGATTTTTAAGCAAGATGTTTGCAGTTTGAGAGAGAAATTTTGGGCCAATACAAATTCAGAAGACAAGACAATACAATCAATATAAGGTAGGCAGTTGTGAAATCAATGAAGCATACACAAAATCAGCTCTTTGAACATCCCACCACATTTTTTGTTAAGAACAGATTGTTGGATTGATTTAGTGCTCTGGTCGGCCCAAAAACATCTATGTTCTTTTCACCAATAGGTTCTAGAAGAACTACACGATCCTCTTAGGAGCAATGTATAGTGACAAACTCCTATTTTTCAGACTCGTTCCATCACCTGTTTAGTAAGATTGAGTTCGTTCCTGCTACCAAATGAAGCTAAGCTACTTTGCCACGAAACTTAGGATGCGGAAGGATTCATCAATACAAGCCAAAGGAGTTGGGAACGATGCTCATAGAGCAGCCCACACAAGAAAGTAGGAAGCAAGAAAATTACAAATTATTCCTCAAGACCTGCTTTCCACAGAAGTAGCTTTACTTGCACCCACCAAACACAAGAGTGAACGAAGATTTCACCTTTGCGACGTGTTAAACCTCTGATAAGGCCTCTCTAATTTCAGATTCTTTAGCCTAATCGGAGGTGTAACAGTGACCCATTCCTAGAGATTTTAAGGACCAGAAATAATGCTAGAAATGGGCATGCAGGATTTCCTCGGAAATCAAATCGAAATTCGCATCACTCATTTCAGCGTAATTCAACACTGCCCTTTCAACAGACACCTAAGTAGCGAAACAACAAAGCCACAAAACTCCATTTCCAGAACATCGCTCTAATCACACACGCACACCCCCCCAGTGAAGAACCCCCGCAAGAAGAAGTAACAACCATAAACACATAAGTTTTCTCACAAGAACGAAAGGGAGAGGAAAAGGAGAGAAACTATACTAACCCAGGAGGGGCAAAGAAGGAGCCGTAGGGGACTAGCATGCCGGCAGTGGGGAGAGAGAGGGCGCCCAGAAGCAGCAGATTCAAGAGGTTCCTCTTCTCCATGTCGGGCACTCGATCATCCGCAGGCACGCTCGTCGCCTGGCACTTCACCTTCATCCCCTTCTCTCTAACCACCGCTAATTGGTGGGTTCTCGTCAAGCCCTTGGGCGAAGCAGAGAAGATGGCACTCCTCGAAGAGCATAGCTGCGCCAAGAACGGAGCTTTCTTTCCCGCTCGGTACAATTGCACGAAAAGAGGAAAAACCCAGAAAGGTAAAAGGCTAAAGAGAGTATAGAACTAGCACCTGCGATGGGTTTGCTGGGGAAAGGACGGTGCCTGCCATGGCGGTAGAGCTGGAAGAGCTTCTCGATGACTGAAGGAGGGGAGGCTTGGTTGGTCGGCTTTCAGGATGTATTAACGACCACAACTGCTGACAGTAGATAAGGCGAAAGGGGCGCACGGTTGCCACAAAAATTCCCCCTATTTCGGCCCTGATCTTGCTTTTCGCCTGTTCGATAAAATCCGAGGGAAAAGCGATCGTGTATGAACAAATCAATTGATTTTTCAGGAATTTCGAGAGTTATTATCAACAGATAAATGCGTTTGATATTTCAGAAATCAATATCTATTCTAGGAATATATTTTTCTATTTATATTACTCATACGAGTTTTTAGTAATTATATATGTTTGATAATGATATAGAATTTCTGTTTTCAAAACAGAACCAATATTTCTCCTTTTTGGATAACGATGGATGGTGATCGGTGACCAACGATCAGCAATCGATCGACTAGTAGCGAGACTAGTAGCGAGAGTGAGCGATAAAATAAGTTTTTATTTCTTATTTCTATTTTAGAAATAGAGAAGTAAAAGTTTTTACTTTTTATTTCTATTTTAAATTTATTTCTAAACGAAAAATTCGTTTCACAATATAGAAAAATAGAATTGTACTACCAAACGAATTTCTATTCTAAACATGTTTCTAGAAATAAAAAAAATAATTTTAGCTAGAAATAAAATGATTATCATGCATATCCTTAATATCTAAATATAACATATGTGTGTTGCATTTTAGTTACTGATTTTAACTTAGTGAGATTTACGAATTCTTTTTCTTGACTATGAGTTGAACTTTTCATTTTAATTGTAAAGATCAAAGCGATTTTAGTTAATCGCTTTTTGGATTTTCTACCACAATGTAGCTAGAAGCTACAAGTTGGGGGCAAAAGCTCCCTTTCTTCAATGACTTGACATAAGTAGATAATCATTAAATCGACGGCCGGCTCGTTATTCATTTATTTCATTTTGTCTCAATTAAAACATAGTTTGCTATTGATTTCTATAAATAACAAAAAATCAATTATCTGGTCGCACATTACCTACATGAAATTACTAGTATTTGTGTTGGATGATGAGAAAGTAGTTGAAGTCACAAAATCCAATTCGATTGTGAAAAATTAAATATTGCAAATGGGGTTTCGCATTCGAATTAGATTTACTCTTTTACATGGACATACTACATGTAGATAAATAAGTGAACATTTACTCATTGCAAATCTCACGCAATGTGCGGGTTCACGATTGCATAAGGTTGAGAAAGATGGTTTAGGCGACGGTCCATATTGCAGGCATGCAACTGTTGAAAATAAAAGATTATAGTATTAATCGACCACACACACACACACACACACACACACACACATATATATATATATATAATATTTATTGTTCTGCCTCATTGAAGTATAGCACTTCTGTAAATGGGGCCAAGATTTCATTAGGCTTAATCGATGGGCCAGCCCTAGGCGTCGGGCTTAGTAATGAACCTTAAAATCCTCGCCAGACCTGCCCACACAAAATAGAACTTCGCACGAAAAGATTGAGGCGCGATCCACATGAGATCTACAGTGATCAAGATTTGTCCATTCTATGGTAGACCGAATGGAGGCGAAAATTTTCCTCATGAAAAGAGTTGGTGGTGATCAAAGATGGATGAATTTATGGCCCATGGCCATTCCATCAACTCCAAAATTTACTGGTCTCTAAAGGCAAAAGCCTTCACAAAACTGAGTGCAACAAAATGCGAAGGGGCTTTCACATGGATTCTTCATTTGGAAATCTGTAACTTTTGGTGAATTCTTGGCTTGACTTTTCCATTCGCTAGGAGCCAAGGATCTTAGGATGATACCCTGGTTGGAGGTTTCAGTAGAACTGGGGCTAAAAGCCGACAAGCAACCATAATGCACCTCGATGATGGTATTGAAGTGCTAGCATTTCAGATTGTCTTTAGAGTGGTTGCTAAATGATTATGTAGCCTCACTATATATTGATTCTGCCCGGATATGAACAATTAATGTTTTGAGATCATTTCTTCATTGACTAAGTTTAGGCAATCCTTGACAAATAATTTGGACGAATAAAGTGAACTTTTTGAATGTTTTGGCTTGTTGAGCCACTAACTTCACGTTTGTACACATTATCATGACTCATTAAATTCAACAAACGCTTCATGTTGGATTACCTTCCCTCAACCCAACTCCCTAAGATATATCTATTCCTCGTCGTCGTTGTCGCTATTATTATATTGTGGACCCTCATTAACGCGCAAACATCTCGTGTATGATTAGATTGAACCTTAGTTTAGTTTCGACTTTGAAGCAGTCAAATCTACATTGCTTGGAAAAGGTAACAATAAAGTTGAGCAAAGTGGGCATGTAGACAGAAAAGGGATCCCAACTTGATAACATGGAAAACTTTAGTCACTCTCTTGCCTGCCAATTGCCATGGCACGGACTTGGAATGCCAAAGGGAAGAACCGCATCATGGCTTTCCCTTTAGCTCAAATTATTGGAAGAGACAATCACACGAGATAAACGAGGACAGATGTAAACATTTTATGAAAAATTATCAAAAAAGTCATAAATCTATTACAACTGTGTTAAATGAGTTCTAAATTTTTAATTTAACCAAATGAGTCATAAATCTTTTGCATTTGTGTTAATTCAGTTCATCCAGCCAATTTTGGCCAATTGACACTGATTTGGATACTAACCATCCTATGCGGCGTCATTGATTTCAATGTGGATAATTTTTAATTTTAATTTTAATAACTTTCTTTTCTTTCCATCTTTTTCCCCCCTTCCCTTCCTTCTTCCTCTAGCTAATTGCTAACTCAACAACCAACCAGAGGTAGGGTCGGTGAGGCTCACCAGCCTAAGGGAAACCTCATTATGGTTAGGTGAGGCTTGAGCCCTTGCCAGAGGCTGTGAGGGCAGCCTTGCTCAAGCTGTCTTGGCGAGGGTTAAGCCTCACTAGATTTGGCGAGGTCAACGCCGATGGTGTCACGTAGAATAACCAACATCCATGTTAGTATCAGTAGGTCAAAAATAGTTGGATGAAATGAATTAGCATAAATGCAAAAGGATAATGACTCATTTGGCAAATAAATGGATTTAAGATTGATTTTTTTTTTTGGTCAAAAAAGTACTCGATTTCCAAACAGCTACTTGATTTGTGGACCTGGGGGCATCCCGACCTAGGGGCATCCAAACATAAAAGATCCCAAAGAGATTGGGGGAGACTAGCTATCCAAAAAGAGGAAAGGTGATTCGAATGATAGGCCTTAGCGACCCAATCAACTACTTGATTTGCGGATGGTAACAATGGCCCAAGGAAATCTTCTTGAATTGATTGAATTTACACAATTGCAATAGCCTCATGACACAAACATTTTGTTAGGACAACAGAGTATATCAGTTTCCAAAGTATTAACATTTCCTTCTTTAACAAGGATGAGTAGACAAGTCTCCTCTTCATATCGTTTGTACGGTGCACTTGTCGGTGTTCGGTGCTTCGAGCGTGGCATCTGACGGCGATATTGAGAGGGGAATGTCGATGAGTAGCTCCATGAACATTTTTGCCAATCCATTGTGATAATAACAAGCTTTAGCGATACACAATTCCTTCTAAGATCCCAAAGATCAATCCACTCGCGACCTTGACTGACTGTCATAGCGGGAGGCACAACAACTTTGGCAAAAAAGTGAATTTTATCTCGAGTGGGCATAGAATCCGAGATAGGGGAGGACAGTCTTCTGCGAAAGCCGTCCAGAGGAGATAATAATTGGGTGTAGGCCTCATTGGTTTTCTTTTTTTTTTGTCTCCAATTGGGATATTAGGACCAGGTCCACCCGATCACTGTCTTTCGTTTCTTTTTTATTTCTTACCATATCCTATGCTTGAATGCGTGCATTCCATTAGGTACAATCATGGTGTCTATCTGCATGGAGACTATGGCGTGAAACATGCACACTCCATCATCATCCCTTGTCCCCTCCCATTTCCCCCCAACGCGTGCACTCTCTCTCTCTCTCTGTCTCTGTCTCTGTCTCTCTCTCTCTCTCTACAGTGTAGTCGTGTTGACTTGACTTGTATCCTTGTAAAGTTGTAATGCAAAGGCAGACTTAATATGACAGTACTGGTTCCTAACTTTCCATGCGCATGAAAAAGGTCACAAATAATGGGGCAGTTCATCTTATTATTTTAGGTGTATTATTATTGCAAACTATAACATTTATGAGTCAGAGACTATGCCCCGTAGAACAATCAATTTATTATTACTTTTTTTCTATTGAAACGTGCTTTCGAGATATTTGTTAAGCAACCGAATAAAAAAATATGAATGCACAATAATCGCTTCAAAATTGGGTATCTCCCTATTCAACATGCTCAACAAGTGCATCGAGAATGCTCGTTAATGAGACCGCAAACGAATTATGGCATCCCTCATGTGATGTTAATTGAAAAAAAATTGCGTGAAATGCGGAGAGAGTCCGCATGTTTGTGTTAGTGGTGATTCGACGAGGTACTGATCTTGGAAAAACTACATGAGAAATTCGAAATTAATGACTGAGTAGGTTTTTAGGGATGGAACATGATGATCTGAAAGAGCAACTTTTTTTTTTCTTTGCATCAGTGCCTAGAAAGCGAATCCAATTTTGCCAATTGCCACGGCGTCAGAGAATAAGACACACCCCCATCCAACGGCAAAAAAAAGTTCCAAAGTGAAAAGTAAACATAAACAAAGAAAAGAAAAAGAAAGTGTTTCCTGGGAATAGGAAGATTGGAGGATTACGAGGAGGATCAAAGGTTGAATAGAATCAAACAACCTCAGGAAAAAAAAAATGTTGGAACGTTTCTCGATGGCATTTCGAAATCATAACATAAAACAAACAAAAAAAAAAAAATCACATTCCACAAAAGATTTTATTAGTGAGTGATTTGAGAAAACTTGTTAAGTATATTTTGTTAGGATTTTTTATTTTTATTTTCAATGTACAAATTAAACATGACACGAGAGAGGCGGTGCATTGGAAATTACAATTTTTTTCTTAAGCGAGTGCTTAGTAAGTGCTCAAAAACAGTGCCTAACGAAACCCCTTTCGGAAAAAGCTGATTTGGCTCCTTCTGCTATCCATAGCTTTTGTCCCTCCCATCAGATCTATCTTCCCAGTTTTTGTAATTTACCATCTATTGGATCCATGGTCTCATTATTTTATCCTCACTTTCTCGACTGAGATCGACCCACTACCGAGATAGAATCCAATGGAGAGAAGAAAAAGAAACCCTCGTGGCGCATTCAAATGTTCACAGAAACAATAACCAGCTACTTCAGGTTTTGCTTATCAAATCAATGACTGGATCTAAGTTAATCTTTCTTTCATGGCCAAACATCAAAAACGACATGTTGTAAATCTCACTTGGGAAGGACCATGCTCGTTCCGAGGTCTATATCAGTTGGACAAGGGGACAAACTCACTCTGCAGAGTCGCATAGTTTTAGGCGACTGATATCCACATGTGGTTCCAAATATTTGTCCTGATGTCCGCAGCGTTTGAGCCGCCAAGGACTGACTAATCATGCTCCGGCATGATTTCGAAAGAGAGGGTCCATTTGTCAGAAAAGCATGTTCGTATGTACATGTAGATAGCATGCATTCGCCATGCACGCATGCATCACCATGGCTCTATAGCAAGTCCATGGGGGGGGGTTTTGCTTGCATTATTGACTCCTGCACTGTCCTCTTCATTTTTAACGTGGCTACCGCGCCGTTGAAGAAAAAGGGGTGAGATCCTTTTCAAGTCAAGACCGAATTTGGACCGTAGAAACTGAAACCCATGTATGGCTGTTTCGAGTTAAAAAAGGACGGAGGTCAAAGGAGTAAGTAGAAGACCATGTGAGCGAATAATTGCTGCTGAAAGTCATGCTCGACGTACATCATCACATGTTCCTTTGTTGATAGCTTAACTGTTGAGGATAATCGATTAACTTGAGATGATTTGAGAGGATGAGACATAAGAACACAAATCGTGGCATCAACAAGTTTGGTACATTGTGTAAAATTCGATACTTGTATTTATTCTTGCAATCGTTTTTTTTCCTATTCAGGGTTTTCGGGGAAAATTATCCAAAATGCCTATGTGATAGCTAATTGGTTATAAACTTTTTAATTGTGTCAATTTAATTTTAAAATTTTTATGATCTATCATTTTAGTTTTAAAATTTTCAATTGTGCCAATTTTGTCTTAACCCCTTAATAATTGTCAATTTAATCCTAATTTTTTTGATGATTTGTTAATATAGTTTCTTCAGCCAATTATCCGAGTAACATGTTTAGGATTGAACATATATAATTGAAAGATTTATAATTATATTAATTGTCGTACAATAGGTTTATGAATTTTTGGACAATTATTCCAAAGTTACCATATTCATATTTTATTGTTTTAGCTCGCTCGAGCCCCCAATGATCGCTTAAACCTAGCAGGACCTAACCATCGAAGGCCTATTTTTGCAATATTACATTGTTTAGTCGTGAAATCTCAACACAATTTCCTAATGGTATAGTCTTCTAAATTTGAAAATCTTTGATGATCGCTAAGAACCTAAGCAAGTGCACGAGATTGGCTCGGAGATTCCGACGGGGAATGTCTAGAGTTTGTCGATGCACAATCCTTGAGGAGGTGAGCACTCGTCAAATGTGAGAAACGTGTTTTTTGCATGGGTAAATCAATATGAAATGTAATAATTCTTTCCTCGTATCACTTCGCATCGATTTATCAATACAAATTTGCCGGCTTATTGCAATTTTAGGTGCACGAACCTTTTCAATTGAAAGACACGCAAAAAGAAGGAAAAGAAAATAAAGTGTTAGTGTCTTGGGTGAAGAATCTACTGTTTCGGCTACGAACCCGACCGAAATCTCTGCCTCGCACGCGCTCCATTCGCCAATCGCCAATCGCCAGAAGACAAATCCGTAGTCGCTCGTTATATTAAAACCATCAAAACAGGAAAAAGCATGCGTGACTAACTATATAAAACATTTTCCAACAGTTTTTAAGGCGGTCTCGCTGCAGTTTAAATCGCGTCGTTTTCCTCATTGACTTCGAAGTTCGTCAAGCTCTGCGCCACGCATTCTCCCTCCTCAGCTCCTACCTTCTGATATACGAAATTTTACCGCAAGTTATTTACTGTCTGCACGGTAAAAGAATGTGCTGTCTGCTCTTTGTCCCATTCAATGGCCTCTACTGTTTGTAATGTGAGTAATGGGACAGAGACAGAGAGAGGGTGAGGGAGATGGGGGTAAAATTCTCACCACGCGAGGACATGCAGGCCAAGCTGTCAAACTGCCAAAATGACTGTAGTTTAGTACTTGGACCGATGCAATTTCTGGAACTGTAGCAATAAAATTTTTGGGTTTTTTTTTTCTTCTTCCTTTTTTCCTTCCCCAATACGTTTTTTTCCTGGGAGTGGTTGCATGATTTTGTGTGAAGCGGCAACCTTTCAAAGTTGTCATTATCTTTGGAATGTCGCCGTCCGTTCTTGTCTGGATGTCCAAAAATAGAGCAGCCACCGCACTCAGTTTTTGCTGCTGAATAATGCGATGATTAGTCAATCGAGATTGAGATAGTGCCTGTTTTTGGGTTCTCCAGCACGCCACCACAATTTTTAATTTTTAAGCTAGTTAAGCCGAACAAAAAGGAGCTCATGTAATCGTTTAGAGCATTGGGGGAATTTCTAACTTGAAAAATGAATGTCGCTTATTTGAATCTTATGAATCGTGTGCAAACTATTATGAATTGGGTTTATTCATACGATATGCTAGAGGCCCAAATTCAATCGGTTCATGGAACTTGTAAAACATTTCACGAGTCTCTCGGTAATAATGATATTATATTGCATGCTTAGATTTAATACAAAAAAGAACATAAAGACTATTAACTTTCTCGGCTTTAGTGAGGACTTTTTCTTTGGTAATAGATATCATGCGGATGAAATTTCAGGAACATGATTAGGTTATAGGATGATTATTGGTTGCGTTTTGAAAAAAAAAATTAATTTTGTATTGCGATGTCGGTGGTCAGCGCAATTCTCTTTTAAGTAATAAGAAGTGGTGACCTAAGTGATCCTTGTGAAAGAGAAGGAAAGGGAAGACTAACTTCTCAGAGGCTTATTGATCCTTGCTAGGCAGTTTTAAATGTCACAGACAACAATTCACAAAGGCAAACATTGTGTAGATTTTGACTTATTCCAAAAGTTCTTTCTTTACATTGCAAGTGATTGTATCTACCAAAATAGATTGTTCATCGTAAATTAATTTAACTGCAAATACTTAAAAGTTTGGAAACTTATTAAAAAATATAAAAATATTATATATAATTCTCCAGGTAAATCATACTTTAAAAGTTCTAGCCTTTTTTTTTTTTGTGTGTCAAATAAAAAAAAAAAACAGCATCATGTAAGCACTGTGGAATTTGAACAAAAATGTAATGATAGATCTAATATGAATGGAAAAGGACAAGGGAAGGACATATTTCCTTTCCGCCACAATCATTAATGCCTTCCACAGCATGATTATCTTATCATGTTGATTGATATATAGTAAATGTGGTTTTCACTGTCATAATGGCAAGACTTTCCCATTTCCTTAAGAGTTCCAATTAGTAAATGTCTTTTCTAAGCATATGCCCGTACCGCAATCCATGCACAATCAAACCGGCCACGAGCCAACTTGTTCATTCACGCACTTAAATTAGGTCAACTAGAACTTGCAGCCAGCACCATTTCTTTCTTAGCCCTCTGACTGATCTACTTGTCTTCATTGATAAGTGTGATGTTATGCACTATTTACATCGGCTGGTTAACTCAACTTGACTTGAATGCATGAATGACGTATGCATTTTCTTAGCACATTTGGTAGGTTTTCTTTGATCCGTTCAACTGATTTATCCATCTTCATTGATAATTTGCAATAAGACTTGCGCATATATATGTGTCTTCCCCATGAATTCAACTCAAATCAAAGTAAACAATTTAAATAAATTTTTATGAGGGCTACGGAAAAATTATCTAAGAACTTAACTTATCTAAGTATTTTGAGAATATTTTTACCAATATCACGGTGCACTTTTAAGAAAGTAATTAGTAACTACATTGAGCAATGTTGACGAATTACAATGGAAAAGCTCAAAACATTAAAATGAAGGAAAATGACGCGCAACATAAAGATAACATTAATCACTATCCCGAGTTCAAGCCATGTCAATATCTTGACAAATTCCATGCATATGCTCTCGATCAATTTGTTATTTGAGTCTTTGTTAATAAGTGTTCCTCAAATATTGGCTAACTATGTCCATTACAAAAACATCTTTACTTGGCAATGCATCGCTGATTACACACGTAACACGGACCAAGCATGACTTCTTATAGGTGCATTGCCAGGATGAATGTTGCCGGAAAAAAAAAAAGGGTTAGTTTCAAGTGAAAATTTGACTAAAAAAAAAGAAGAAGAAGGAAAAGAAAAGGGAAATGAGTTTGTTTTGCCTTTTGGATGTGGCAGGGTCGGGTCACTCCAAGCTCTGTCGTGCACCTTCAAAATCACAAATAGCCTCGACCCCATCCGAATCCGATCACCAAACGCAGTACCACCTCCACCCCCTCTTCCTTTAAAATTATAATAATAATGTAAGAAAAAAGAAAGCAGAGATTTTCTCTCTACATCATGGAGATACTACTACTACTAGTCCCACGGCTACTCTTCCTCCAATCTCCACTTCAATGCGAATCCGAAGAAAATTCGAAAAATAAAAAAAAAAAGAGAAAGAAATTCCGAAAATACAAGGCCCCTCCCCGCTTCTTCTCTCATAAAGGAGTGAAGTTCAAGCATCGTCCACCACCCCCAGCAGCTGCAGCAAGCAGCAACATCGTCTTTTAAGATAGCACCAAACTCCCCTCCCCTCCCCCTCCCCTCGCAGCCTTTTTCTCTTCAATTTATGCCCCCTCCTCCTCCTCCTCCTCCTCTTCCCAACTTCGCCATTCTCTCCCTCGCTCTCTCGCTTTCTCGTCGATGGAGTTCGACCTCGAGAACCCGCTGCCCCTCTGCTCCGAGACCCTCGCCTCCCTCTTCCTCGTCGAGCCCGACCACATGCCCGGGGAGCAGTACGCGAGGGGCCTCCGGGACGGCGGCTTCGACGTCGCCGTCCGCCGCGAGATCGTCTCCTCCATCTCCCGCCTCTCCTCCCGCTTGGACCCCCTCTCCTCGTACCTCGCCGTCAACTACCTCGACCGGTTCTTGTCCTGCCAGAGCTTGCCGGTGCGGACGGCGAATAATGATTTTTTTTTTTTTTTTTTTTTTGGATGTAAATATGCAAGAAGGCTCTGTTCTTTTGTTCTCGTCCTCGAGATCTAACCGAGGCTTTTTCTCTCGCAGCACCTGAGCCCGTGGGTCCTGAGGCTCCTCGCGGTGTGCTGCGTTTCTCTGGCGGCGAAAATGCGGAACACGGACTTCTCGCTGGCTGATTTTCAGGTTCGTGACCACTGCAGAAGCGGCAATTCTTGTTCCGCGACGTGAGTGTTTTTTTTTTTTTATTCCCCGCTAAAGCTCTGTTTTTCTCTACCGTAATGCAGGGCGATGGAGGTTTCGTGCACGACTCGCGGACCATACAGAGGATGGAAGTGCTCATCTTGGGAGCTCTGAAATGGCGAATGCGATCCGTTACTCCCTTCTCCTTCGTCACTTTCTTCACGTCCCTCTTCAAGCTCAAGGACCCACCTTTGAGGCAAGCCCTGAATGCTCGAGCCACGGAGATCCTCTTCAAGTCCCAGAACGGTACGTGTCGAAACCTTTCCATTCGACGTAGCACTGAGAACGCAAGACGAAAGCATGTAACGAACTGGGCATCTCCTGTTCCGCAGACGTCGAGCTCATGGACTTCAGGCCATCGGTCATTGCGGCATCGGCTCTTCTCTCTGCCTCTCACGAGCTCTTCCCCTTGCAGTTTTCTTGCTTCAGAACAGCCATTTTAAATTGTTCGTATGTAAATAAGGTAAAATAAAGCACTCGTCCTGCGTCCCATTCGTTTTCTCGAAGCTACGGAGCATTTCCCCACTGTTGGATTATTAACTCGTCCACGTCTCACACGTTTTTTATGTGCCCATTCTCGCAGGACGAATTGTTAGATTGCTACAGCGCGATGCAGGACGTGGCGATGGAGGGATACGAGTCGGTTTTCGATGTCATCTCGAGGTCGGACACCCCCATCAACGTGCTCGACCAGAGCTTCTCGAACTCGGAGGACGGCGACGAGAAGGCCACCGGCGGCGGCGGCGGCGGCGGCGGCAGCGGCGCCATCTCGACCTCCACCATCACGAGGACCTCGCTCAGGTCGGAGAGGCTACTGAAGAGGAGAAAAGTCGCTGACCACTGCTGCGACTCGTCGTCCCGCGCCTTCCAGCTTTTGCAGTTCCAACAGTGCAGACGCCCGGGGCATTGATGGCGAGGGGGCGATAAAGAACCGATCCAAGCGATTGGGTCTCTGTTGGGAGCGCGACTCCTCCGAACGGCTCAGGAAGAAAACGTAGACGAAGAGGCTGATGAGCGGTTGGTGGATGTTTTTCGATTGGCTGAAGAATCTCGCGCTGGCAGGAGGAGAGGGGGGAAATTCTCGTTTTTGCAATTCCTTGTCTTATTCAGGGGACCAAATGGAGACAAATCATAACTTTGAGTTGTAGGGTTGAGCTCGAGAGAGAGAGAGAGAGAGAGAGAGAGAAAAAGGGTTTTATGTTCTTGGTTTTGGTCTTAAAAAAAAGTGTGCTGTGTCTCTTTAGTTTCTGGCAGAGGAATGATAATTGATAATTGATAATTGCAAATATAATAACAAACCATATGAGCTACTCCCCCTCAGAGGCAAAACCCAAAAAAAAAAGAAAAAAAAAAAGAAGAAAAAAAAAAGTTTGATAATTTATTGGGAAATGGAATGAAATCTCTGTGCTTTTTGTTTTCCCACTTCTTTTTTGGCCAGGAGAGAGAGGCTCAGTGGAAGAAAAGGAGCGGGCTTAAACTTACGGTCTTACCCTTCATCTCTTCTCTTTTCACCATTGCTGCAGCTCTCTTATCTTTTGTCCTAGAGATTTGCATTAAGACACGTTGGTTCTTATAAAGAAAGTAACTTGGTGCTAGAGAGAGAAACGGGTTTTTGTTGGGATCCTCTTGGGTCCGAACGAGTTTTTACAAAGAGCTAAATCACGGGAGCAGCTATTCATGGAATAGTACTAAAATTTAAGATGAGCACAACACGGGCAAGCGGAGGTTGGTCCCTATCCTGTCTCGTTATCTCTCGCAACGAAACATGTCTCGCCCCCAATTGCAATGCGAATCCATCAAATCCATCCATCCATCCGTCCGTCCATTTAAAAGGGGGTGTCGCCTTCCAAAACATGTGATGGTAGGTTTGTGAGCCGTCCGATGGTCCCCCTCCCCCACCCTTGAAAACCCGAGCTGATGATTAGGTTTCTCCAAGAGATTCGTGGGGCCCTTCCCGGAGATCTTCCTCCTCCTTCCCTCCTTCCCTCCCTTCCTCCCGCCCTGCAGCACCCCACAGGATGCGAAAGGCACCGTACGAAGAGAGCCGAGCGGGACCACCGGTGCACATGTTGGATGGATCGAATTCAATTGGGCGCCGAGGATGATGTGGCCATCGTGCATGCAAACTCATTGGGTGGATGTCGAATTTATGGTCTTTTCGTGGGAAAAGGGGCAGGACACATGTTGGTGCTGAGGATGTACGGGTTCCAGTGGGATCCAATGATTCACCACTAACTTAGGGTTCTAACTCCATGCAAGAATCACGAGGGGGATTCTTCTCTTTGATGATGAATTTTAAGTCTAATCGAGTGAATGGCAAAGTCAATTCGTCTACCCTATCTTTGCCTGCATGGCATCGAGTTGGGAAGAAAGAGAAGTGTAGTATGATCTCCGCTTGAGTCGATTTGGGTATTTTAGGGAGGCGACTCGTTCGAGCGAACTTCTTAAATGGGAGCCATGCATTGATGCCTAACTAGCTAGGGCTTTTGTTTTAGCGAGCGTGACGTTGAACCATGGAAAAGGAAGATGGTGGCATAACTCCACACGAAAAAAAGCAGTGTCGAAATACCAAATTAAGGAGTCAAAAGCTGGGCCGGAATTCTTTTCTGACACGTTAGTGAAGTTACTGCCGGCCTGACCCGTTGTCCTTCAAGTGCTTCCCAATGCTTTTTTGTGTATTCAATTGCAAGGTTAGAACAGAACGATGTCACGAAATCCTCGTATCATTGCCCCCCTCTTTCCACGGTTGATGTGTTGCAGCCAGCGTGATCATTGCGATGTTTACAGTGAAGCAAAAGTCCTGCGCGGATAATTGAAGCAAAGTAGGGCAAATCATTGGCTCATGACTCCATAGATTAATTTTTTGGAGTGAAGTTTTGACCAATCTAGATGTGCTAATGAACTCAAAACTTTAGGCTACGGCCATTTGGTAATTTCCCTAATGATGTACGTCCAACTTTTCTTTGAGCCTTTTCATAATGTGGTATTAGAGAGACGATGTATGATTGATTTGCCTCCAAAGCATGCCGGTGCTCGATAAATGTATCGAGGTAATCTCAATTTGATGCTCCACGTTCTTGATGGTCCCGGGTGCCGGATGATGTGCACTCTGGATGTGAATTAGTGACTAACGCTGAATCAAATGGGCAAATATCTTGTGCTCTTGTCCGTGGTTCTGAGTGAGAGTTAGGGTTAGCAAATGCTTTTTGTGGGAGATGCTGCAATAATTTGGCTGGAACTGAGGTGGGGATCATTGGGTACTTCACTTTGCATTAATGAAGAGTTGGGCTATTATGGAAGACCCATGTAGATGAGAAAGGTTTGCTAAGGTGCACTCACGACGCATTTAGGAGAAGTAATGTTCCGCATTAGATAATAGATGTAGAGAAATTAATGTGGTATCAAGTATGGCCCATAAGTTGAAGTCTCAAGACTTTTTAAGAGAAATTTAGCTGAACTATGTGAGCCGACAAAAAAAAACTTGAGCTTAACAAAAGCTACATATGCCAAGATTATGAGTCAAACTATGGCAATGGGCTCTCCTCACTAATGCTGGCCATCCTCTTCTCAAAGGACAATCTCTCTCTCTCTCTCTCTCTCTCTCCCCTCGCGTGTTATTACAGACACGTGATTCGGGACGACATGAGCAGAAGATGATGGAAGAAGCTGTCATTGCGCATCAATGAAAGAATGGTTGGGCTGGTTTAGGTGGGAGAAGAGAGAGAGCCAGAAGCTTCCTGAAATAAATTGAACTGCAGAGAGGGAGAGAACAGTGAAATTAAAGGTGGTGGGAACCCAAAAGTTCACATGTAGCCCGAGAGAATCACAATGATAAGCCTCCAAATTTCATAAATGAGAGGTGGGCGCCTTGTCCCTCTTTGGTGGCTTTGCCTCTCCGGCTCTACCGCTCTTTTGTACCTTCGCTTTACCTTCATCCACCCAGCCAAACATCTATCCTCACCCAAATCTCAACATCCACTCCAACGCTCGTGCCTCCCGATCGCACGTTGTCCCCTCCTCAAAAAGGACAAACCGTGAAAGCAAAATCGATGGATTCGGGGCCATTGCAATTCGATGTATCTAAGCTTCTTCGACATGAGTATCATGAGGTCCATTTGATTCGAGACTTCAAAAATAAAAAAAATCCACGCGCCCCTGTCGCTTGACCGACGCAACACAACACCTCCTAGAGATATTGTATCATTTGTCTGTGCTGTTATTTTTCTGGGCCATATATTGTTCAATTTTTGGTTTGAGGTGTTGTTCCTTCGAGTCGTACATCGATAGGTAAAAAATTTCAGGTGCAAATTTTAACTTAAATTAAATGGGAGTGGTGTCTATATTTGGAACCCATCATCTGGAAGATTGATAAGAAGAAACTCTTTCCAATCAAGAATAGAGAAAAATACGGTCCCTTGTTTTTCCTCCTTGTTAAAATCCTTGCGCGTAATTGACGGAGAAAGCTTCATCATGCTCATGGGATTGACTTAGAAGGTTGATGGATCCAAAGTCAAATGGGTTTTGTCCGAGAATTTATCACGAGCTTTCTCAAATATTTTCATTCTTGCAGGACCACAAAGCTTTACGGTGTTGTTGCGATAGAACAAGTCCGTACTTTTTTTTTTATACCTCAAAACAAAACTGCCAAACCAGTCCGTCGACGCCACTCGTATCCCATTTGCTCAATCCGAGCATAATTTCATTTGCTAACTAATACATTTTGGCGTAGCCATGGTTCCAAGCATGGGTACCGTGTCTTCTCTAGACGACAATAAAATTCCGACGCAAGTTAACATTACTCAAACTCAACCGACCATGTCTTTGCTCAAGCTTTCGGATATTATAACAGTTGGTTTTCTTTTGGTGGATAGCTTCGCTTGTGAAATGTATTGCTATCGATGATGATGGAGTTGATAACCATCGTAGAAGACATTATAAGAAGATACATTATGATGCGATTTTGAATATTTCTTTTTTTCAGATGCGTGCAAATCATCTAGTACATAGATTCTTTTCCGGCGTCCTTGTCAAAAGTCTGGGAGAAAGAAGACAGAAGAACGAAGCACTTAAACCACGTCAATCTAGCACTGTCCTTCTAGAAATAGTATGCCACAAAGTTTTCTCGAGTCCCATTCAAGTCCACGTTAACAAACTTTACACACTAGATTACGATGATATTTCGAATCTATATTATGTTTGAATATTCAAACTAGCCGGTCTCTGTTGACCTTTTATACTATCTACAGTAATATGATATGATGTGAAGGGATTTTATTTGATCCTTCGTGAATACGAAAACACAAAATGACCATAGTTTAGTCCGCAGTAAGCATCGGCAGTTAAACCATTTCTTACAATTGGTTTGGAAGCTAAAGGAGATATTACACGGTGTCAGCCTATGTCCAGCACAATGATCGTAGCAGTTTAATGTGTGGTCTACTCCACATGTTTACGCTGTTTTATTGGGAAATTCGTAAAGTTATCTGCCTTCTAAGTTCCAGAAATCTCTTTAATACTATTATATAAAGACATGGTTATGTAGAGCAAAACAGTTCAGGATCTCATGAATTATTCGAATTTCTGTCATGTAAGGTTCTGTATTTGAAGACTCGTGAAGAGTGGATGGCTTATATTCATCTATATGAGATTTGTGTGAATAAAGAAGAATTACTTTAAGATATTGCCAGTATGCAACCTGGGAGGAACTATATATGACAATTTTCAAAAGAATATCAAGGAAAGACTGCTGGTGGTTTCCAAGAGATTTCAAGATTGACCCTTTGAAAATTCTTTGCTGTAATTTGATTGCTGTTATATGTTCTACTAGTCTAACGAATCCTCCTTCTTCAGGAAAACTATAGTCAGTTTGCTTTCCAGACCCTTTGATCTATATCTAAGATATGTGAATTTTGAACGTCTATTATTATATCTTGCTTGAGCATGAAATTCATTTCCATGTGACGTTAGTTTATTGTCCGAATTTTTCTTAACTGAGGTCTCGCTTTCACGTCACTTCAACAAGTTCGAATGGAGAGACAATTTCCCAGCGCCACTTAATATTGCTACCTTCCCAACCTGCGATACCTATGAACTCTGATTTTTCCCAATGGAACATGATTAATTCAGTATGTGGAACGAGTTATTAACTGCTTGTGGCTAAGATACAATCATCCAAACGGGCATATATTGGTTGCAATTCACATTTCCAGATGATTATTCAAGTATATACATACCTTATAGAAAGGCTGCTAAATTGACAGAACCAACTACCCTATGAAGAACAGATTAGCTGTTCTTTATACGCACACAAGGTGACTGATCATTCTAAACAGACCAATTTTCTTAATTAATAGAAAACATCATGAGAACTTTCATCTGGTAGGAGCCAGGATTCGATATTGTTGTCGGTGATAAATGGTTCAGTCCAGAAACTCCCGCTAGACTCTGCAATATATGTGTCGGGAGAAGCTTCGTACTCCGTGTTTGAGAAGTCCACAGTTTCCATGCACGGCGATAATGAAGTCTCCCTCGAGCTCGAAGATGAATGGAGGGATGCAAACCCTTCCACGATCTGAGCAGTCATAGGGCCGTCCGTAGGAAGGTCGAGAATATTGTTTGGACTCGTATCAGATATATTATTAGGGCTAGCTTCATGATCCCATGAATGATTTTCTGTGATGGTTGCTTCTTGTGGAGATGTTGTTGATGATGGTGGGGTATTTTGATTCAAGCGCTTCTTCAAGTTGGTGTGCCAGTGATTCTTGACTTCATTGTCCGTTCTTCCTGGTAACTGAGATGCAATAGCTGACCATCTGTAATATATTGCATGTACAAATCGAACATTAGATATTCCCCTTTCTGGTTAAAATGTGTCTTGTTTTCTCAGGAAATGTAATTACATTTTCTTCAACCCAAATCAATTTGTGAATGCTAGTCAACCAAAAAATTTGCGAAGACTGAAAAAGGAAACTTATGCGGTCAGTTTCACACTCTATTTCTGTGATTACAACTCATGTGTATTTGAAAAGTGGAGACAATAGATGATACGTGATCTCATATGCGTTGGTATACTAATTGACCTTTATGAACATATTGTATGACGATCGAAACACTCCACAATTAACTCAGAAGATGAAGAATCCTAACTCCTCGTTCTTCAGTCTTTAGCTTCTTAAAGAACTTATGCCTCTTTCAATTAGTATTCCATCTCGCTTTTTAGGTTTCAACTAGTCAATTCTGTGTCCCAAAAATGAGAAACTCAGGAAATTCTAACAAGGATAGATAATACTCAGTCCAGTGTTTTCTTCCTTTTTTTGTTCCACCACCCATAAATATTGGGTTATCATCTTATGTTCTCACATCAAGGCCCTGCTCGCATGCATCTAGAAAACAATGAGCTTCGGATAGATTATGAAGAAGCTGTTTGTTTTATTAATCAAGTCTTTCTCCTTAGAGGAACTTCAAACACTAGTAGGGAAGTATATGACATCAATCTACATGCGTGTTTTTTTTTCTTTTCAAGAACTAGCTAACCTAGAAGATATGACTCACTTGTTCCCAAGCAATCCTTGTAGTCTGACGATGGTATCTTCTTCTTCCTTGGTATAGTTCCCTCTCTTGATATCTGGCCTTAAGTAATTCATCCATCTGAGTCTGCAACTTTTTCCACATCTTGATAACCCTGCAAATTTGAAGAGGAAAAAAAGAAATCTAAACTGTAAGCTGCCAAAACATGCATGCATAATTAGGAGTAAGAAAACTTATTTATAACTCCATCCTTCTGTTTGTAGAGCTTCTCTTTGCGACGGCTGTCGTATTAATCACGAGAATAGAGAGAAAGGAGATCTGCAGATACTTTTGCCTTCTTTTGGCTATAATAGAACTGCGAGCCTATAAGCTTGAATCCAAAATAGAAATCGTACTTCTTCTCCCTACTTTTTTAAGGACGGAAAAAAGAAATTATTCTAGAGATTTTGCATTAATCCTAAAACCTGTAGAAGCGCTTGAAGATAATTCAGGTTGCATTTGAAGATTAGAAATTAGCACTTTTCTCCCTTGAACCTTAAAAATTAGAGAAGACTATTGATCTCAGTAGCGAGAATAGTAATTTCTCCATTTACAGATAGAAGGGAAATTCTACAGCTTGGCAAGTAGAAAGAACATATTTCAAGGTTTCCAGGTTCTTGTTTTGATTCTTTCCTTCAAGCAAGAGGAGCTGGAAAACCTTCAGTTGATTTTGAGAAGAAGATTCATAAGATCATAAATTTCATTCGTGTGCACATCTTACTTAAAACAACACTTGATGATCTGAAAACTGATGGAATAATTTTTGATAAATTTACCTGCATACTTGGGGAGTTGGCGCCAATTCCAGAAGCCATATTTGCTCACATAAGCCTTCAGCTTCCTGTCTTCCTCAGGAGTCCACGTTCCCTTCTTCATCCCGTTCTTGTCTCGCCCAGGTGTCCTCGCCATCTCCCTCCCTCCCTCCCTCCCTCCTTCTCTCTCTCTCTCTCTCTCTCTCTCTTACTGTGTGCCTGTCCGTACTATGAAGAATTATCTTTCAACCTTTTTAAGCATCGAATGCGTTAGAAGTTTAGCGGTATTTATATAAACCTCTCCGTGACTCCGAGGATGGCCGAAACGTGTTCCACACATCAGTACAGTGTTTGGACTTGTCCTTTTGGCAAGACTGGCCATAGTTAATTACTTTATGTCGTTTCACTGTCGAATTTAGTCATTATGGAGCTGCTTCTTTTTTATTGGTGGGACCAATTTTTTTTTTTTTTTTAGCAAACACTTCGCGTTAATAAAAGGGGGTAACATTAAGTATTTGCCTTGTCTACCAAAGATGCAGATTATATACCAGCAGTTGGAGAGAATCAAACGATTATCTTTATGTCTTCAAATTAGGTCATGGATGGGACTGACGATGGTATAAACATCTAGCTCATCAACTTGTTCAAGTTGAAAAGAAAATTTAACTATTTTGTAGCGGTATTCTATAAATCCTGTCGTGTCGCCAAGTATGCTAAGGTACCGGTACCGCGCATTGTCGGGCGTAGAGTATTTTCTGAAATGTGATGTTAGAAGGGTATTCAATCCTAAGCTCACTTCATGTACAGAAGTTCAAACTTATTCCATCTGTATTCTAAAAGCTTCGACGAATAAGACTTAAGTCTTCTTAGTTGTCCTTATGCATGGTCGTCACGAGTCAATGGGCCCATGAGAAGCCAACTGATTATATGTCGCGCGCCCTTGTTCACCCAAATTTAAAACTATTATCAGCGCACTTCTTTTTGACGAACAAGGATCAACTTGCAACAAGGTGGTTGAACGGGTCCATGCGTTCAAGAAGCCTATGTGCTCAGAAGGGGAAAATATTAACAAATCCTATAAATAAGTGTCGAGGGTTTTTAATTACAAACCCCAAGAACAATAAACTATCGGGTGGTTCAGCTAACGATTAGACCAGGCGTAGCTCTTTAGCTTCAATTCCTCTTTGGACATCAATTCGCAGCGTCAAAACACGCGTGGAAAAGAGGACATCGCCTTGAAAAATACTCGGAAGCTATCGGCATTCCGCAGGTGACAAAGACAAGGTCGTTTTTAACTCGGCTCGACTGGAAATTTCGACGAGGGAGTTTGTGAATGCAAACCTATGAGGCATCCGCATCACTTGACTTCATCCCAGGTCGGGGACGTGCATCACTAATCAAAGACGAATACTCCTCCGGGAACCCATCAACGTTGTTGCAAGAGACAAGAATTTGAAGACCGGATTACGAGAGAGAGAGAGAGAGAGAGAGAAGGGGGTGGGGCCTAGGTCCGAGAATTCACATTCGTGCAAGTCTCGGGTCTCATCCCTTTCCAGGTCAACGGGGCAGACGAAGGTGATGATGTAGGCAGTGCGTTCGATTAGGTAGCCATTCGATCCCGCTTACGACACGCGGGGCCTGTTAATGTGTATTAGGTAGCACGATTGATTTAGTTTCCTAGGTTCTGGGGGCCAAGGTTGTCGGGGATTAATTTAAGTGGGATCACGTGTCCGTGTGGAAATAGTCACAAAAGCGGTTCTGGATGTTGAGAAAGTGATTTCGCATGGCAAAAGACAGGCCGTTTCCCCTACTTTGATGCCAGCGGAAGAGTTTGGAGCTTCGAATTTAAGTTTGAACTTAGAGTCGGTTCTGCTTGAATCAGTTTCATAATCTGAATGTTCCTAATGTTACTTTGAGAATGAATTTTTCCTTTTCGTTATAGAGAATATCCTCCACGAAAACGCCTTGGTCAACAAAATCTCAAGAGTAGTTATGTGGTAAGTATTTCCACACGAGTCTTTGTCAACAACTGCCTTTAAGTTGATCTTGAGCACTTACTAGAAAGACAAAAAGACCCTTCGCGTAAAATAAGGAAAACAATTATGCTATATAACTACCTTTTTCGTGCTTTTTCTTTTGAGGTCATACCCTTTTCATGCTTGAAAAGCTTATTTATGGTATTTTACAAAATCTTTATTCACGATGGAATTGGCATTTATACACAACACTCGCAATTTTCACACCTAATCAAGTTCATCAACCACCAGGATGCCGATTGGATCATTTGTCTGTCATGGGATTATTGAGTTCGATTCACATTGTGAGTGAAGCGCAAAACATAATTTATATGGAGAGATCACACGGTTAGCATCTTCGAAGGGTTATGTTGATGGGCCTACTAAACTTGGACCTTTACAAGGGAAAAAAAACTTGGACTTTTGGGGGTTGGCGAGGGGGAGTACTTATGGCTCAAACCGAACTTTCCATAGTTAGTGTGCGATTATGAGCAAACCTTAAATAGCTCCAACTATTTTATTAAGTTGAATCGTACATTATGTGAAGAGACTTCCTAACTATTAGCATCTCAGTGGAGTGATAGTAATGGACTCACTAATCTCGGACTTTTGAGTCTAGATAGTGTGGAAGAGCAATGATTCAAACTGAATGTTTTGTAATGGGTGTACGGCCCATTACAATTAATACTTAGATAGGCTCATTAGCACCGGTCTTTTTGCCGCGCTTTTACATAGTGTTGCAAGATATGACTAATTCTATTCTTATAAGACTAGCGTTACCTTTCGACATTTCATCGAAATTGTCCACTGAACATTGCCGGGAAATATAATTATGGGTTCTAATCAACATCAAGATTATATAATCCTCACCCCCAACCCCAAAACACCCCCTTCTCCCATTCAACTCCATCGCCATTGGGTCAAAGTCCTTAGATCTCTAGAAGATTCAATTAATTTACCCGTGAAAACGATCTCCGGAGGAATCGGAAGGCAAGAAAATGGACGGTGATGGATGACCCGTCCATAACAAAATGGCCATCGGAGCCCACGAGTACGAGGTGGCTCCAAAAGATGCTTTCCATGAAGAGCAATAGGAGCCCCCATTTAATGTCTTCGAGATATAAAATAACACGACTTCTGCTCCTCTTCCGAGGCGAAAGCGGGTCAACTCAATGTCACCACCATGCAATGGGAAACCAGACGAACGTTTGAAAAACATTGACTAATCAAACATGGGGCTCACGACAAGCCTTTGGTAACTAACTCTCCATCGGAACCAGCGTTTTGTATTATTAAATACATTGCATTCACCCCCAAAGGATGACGCATTGCGTTCGTGGCTACAGGTTACTAATCGCGAGAGGCACTGCTGGTGCTTGCTGGAGCATGCGTATGATTAATCTGATCACATGCATGTCAATCGATGCTAACGCTTTGGTGTTTGTCTTAGCGTCCATCCGCTTCGGATAAAGCGGATCGATGTCTTACCCGGCGATGGCGGGCGTCGTTTTCTTCGTTCCAATTGATTGATCCCAATCTTGTTTCGGCTCGACACACTAACTGCTCCTCATGACCACCGCCGCGACATGTTCCGTTATTGATTCAATCTTCAAAGAAAATGGACCGTAATGTCAGGAGTGCGCCGTGAAAAACGTTTGGAAAACACCTGCATCTCTGCATGCAACGCACTTGCACCAGTCATTTGGGGGGTTTTTCTTTCAAGTCAACTTAATTACTTTATAAGCAAAGTCAAGATGCTGCAAACCATCGTATAAATTCGTCAATTTTTTTTTCGCATATCATTTCACATTTGATTCCACCTTATTCCATGACAAAAAATCCCTCCGTTCACATAATAAAGGTCGCATTAACTTTTCCTTTTTGTCGGGAGAGTGTGGGTCTCGGCATTCGAATGAAAATAAAGGGTAATTTCCACACACTTTAACCTTGTTTGGGTTGTGTTGACTCTAAGGAATTGACCTAAATATTTTGACATTCCACGCATGTCTTTATAAGCATGAATCACGAGTGATGTCTCTTTTTCTATAATTATATATTATATTTTTACTTTTACGCCATTTTTGACCCCACGGTAAAATCTCAATTCATATTTCCTCTCAAAAACGAAAGAAGGAAGAAAAAAAAAGAAAAGAAGAACAAGATGCAAGACTTCTCGATGACTATGCCCATTCTAATTCTTAGCCAAATTCTATGATCTTATCTAGAAGTTGAAAATTAGGCAACAGATATAGAAAATGCATGGAATTTGTACCTTAATAATTTCAATTTTTCGTTGATGTAGTCCGCTTGGTGCCTGGAACATTACGGTGGCGGCTTGATAGCTACACTTGACTATCAATTTTGGTCGGTGCTAATGATAGGGTTACGTCATTGTGACCCTATTATTGTGGAAAATCTCTTTTCCATTTTGTTCTTTCCGAATGGAAGTTGAAGACTAGACAGACGAACCTGACATGCTTTTTCGTGCAAGTTCCTATTTTCTATTTTTGTCCTAACTCTTACGTCTGAATATTATTTTTTAAGGTATTTTAATCTTGGAGAGATTACTTCACATCATCCTTGACATCATATATTTTCAGTTTCAAGTGGACCACTAAAATTGCAGCTCGGCTTCGATTTCATTTTCAATCTTGTTTATCAAGTTGGAATTTTCAGTGACCTTCCATGAAAGTCGAGCGAATATTAAATTTTGCATCATGGAGGCGGGCTATTGTGTGGTGTTGTTCACCTACTTCTAACGCGCCTTTGTCCTACTTCTAAATTTTCAAACTGCAAACGAAAATGACTTTAAATGCGAAAATATTTTGAAAAGATTCCATATGATTCAACGTTCTCAATGTTTGGATATTTTGAAAGGTTTTGATTTTTTTTTTTCATGACAACGATAGATAGAAACACGGATGTCGTTGCCGGCCCCGAGTTCATTGTTTAAATCTCATTGATTTGTGGTAATAAACCCGTATTGTTCTGTCCTTTGACCATTGTAGGTTTCATTTAGGATTATGGGGCAATATATTAGATTAAGCAAAATCTAAGCAAGGCCCAATGATATAGGCACCGTCAGCTCATAATGTTCAACCCTAATTATAACAAAATCATTGGCTTTAATATGAAAATACATGATTCTGTCACTTATTTTACGCATTAGAATAGGTGGTATAAGTAATAATAGAAGAATAGGAAGCGGTAAAAGTGAATGTGCGTTACATTGCTTTATTTCACTTCTTAAAAGAAGCTATATTGATAAGCCCATAAATTGAAATCTTTGGTTATAGATCAAAATTATCCATGTGCTCGTTCAGGCTGATAAAATGGATCATAAGATCATTTTTCAACTCTTATCTAATGGCCCCTGCAGAATTGGCAACTTGTTTGGCAACCAAGTGGGGCAAAATGGGGACGGTGTTGTGTGGCAGAGCTTATGCGCAATAGTCTTCGTATGTCGATGTGGCTTCTTGTGTTGACTCGCTGGCTACGCCGGATCGTCATTGACAATGATGACGTCGTGAGGATGGGAAGACAGAAGAAAGTGAAGGTTTTGCAGGTAGAGACAGGTGAGAAGAAGACAAGAAAGACCGTAGCGGACAGTCAATTATGGATGTCCTAGGAAGGATGCGTGAAATGAACTGTCCCAAAAAAAAAAAAAAAAAAAAAAAAAGAAAAATATGAAGAAAGAGCCCCTGTTGCATTAAATTTTTTAGGATTACAAGCACGAAAAGCTTCAAATTAATATATTTATAATAAATTTATCCAAAAATAATTTTTTAACTAAATAAATTCCTAAATTGATACACTTATAACAAATTTAATTTCTATTAATTTTCGTTATATTTTTCTGTCATATACTAAGTTGGCCGATATGTGACTGTTGATGGGCATACTAATTTAGGGTTTTACCCTCCATTTGTTATAAGTGTACCTGTTTGTAGTTTTCATGGTATGAATCTAATTTAATGAAAACCGGCGTAGGTAAATTATCATAATTACAACGGTTCAGAGTTTTTGGTGGTCAAAAAGTAGTTTGTGATAAATTTATCATATGCGTATCGATTTAAGGGTTTTTGTGGTCAAAAAATTAATTTGAGGTGCATTTGTTACAGGTGTATTAATTTGAAGCTTTTCATGGTATTAATTCTATAAGTATTCTTGGCCAATCTGCTAGACTTGAGTTCAGTAACTTCAATAAAATTGGATCGATGAACGGTGGTGAGGATGGCCGGCGTTGCTCAACATTGTGGGCAAGGTGGCACATGCAGGCGGTGCTCAGTCTCGGTGGTGACTCACGGTTAGCTTCTTGATGATGGTTGCTCACGGCGAGGGGACGCCTGTGATGTGCCTGGCTCGGTTCACCTGTAAAATAGAGGAGACAAGGCTGGTGATGGCGCGACAGGGAGCAGCCAAGACGGAGTCGCAATTCGGCGAGAAAAGCAGCGTTGTGATCAACAGCAGAGTCGCGGTGCAGGGGATCGTCGAGATGGTAGCGAACAGTGTCGCAATGTGGAGGCTGCAGGGGACGTAGCTCGATAGGAAACAGTCATGTCGTCGTGGTGGAGTTTGGATGGCGATGGAGGGCGCCAAGCTTGCTGGGACGTGAGAGGGTCAGATCAGGAACTAGCAGGGTCGTCGTTGCGGTGGTAGCGAGAAGCGAGCAGCATGGGTCATCAAAGGGGGCTAAAAGAGGGCAGCTCGTCGTCGCCAGTGCAGGTGGCTGGAGGCGTTGGAAACTTGGCTCGACTTGACTGGGCTGGAATAGGAAGCAGCACGGCATGGCAACAGGGTTGGCACCGTCAAGGCAGTAGGCACAGTAGTCCGGAGGCACGACCAAGAACTCAGCCATGGAAGGGATGCACGGTTGAGGAAGCCTGGCCATGGAGGGGTTCCGCCGGCTGATGTTGGCCGAACTCTCTCCTTTCTCTCTTTTCTCACGTGTGTTTCTCCATGTATTTTTCGAATAATGAACTGCCCCCTGATTTATGAAGACCTAATGATATTATATAGTGTTAACCTAGGTCTTTCACGGGGATTCAATTCCGGACTTCATTGAATAATGGACTTTGATCGCTAAGGCATTAATGTAATTGTACTTTTTTTTTTTTGGCATCTAAAATGTAATTGTACTTAACAGGCTGAAATTGATTAAACCGAGCTCAATTAGACTCTCCCCCTCTTTATGAATTCTCCCCCTCTTTATGAATTTCATTAAGCCCCTAGTGGGCACCGGATTGGCTGATTTCCACTTCTTGTGGGCTCAATTGATGACACAGTCGATCTTCTTAGGACCTTTTCCGATTAAACACAAAGCTTTTAACTTTAACAGGCAAAATCGAACTTAATTAAAAATTAATAACTCCAATTCTTGGGCTCGGCCACTTCTTCCTTTATTGCTTGTCGAATCTTGCTTGAAGTGTAGCCTACTCCACTTGAGTGATCATGTCCATTTACCACCGCCCCAATACAAATGCAATTAATGATAAATGCTTCTAAAAAATATATGCTATGTATTTTAGTTATAATATTTTTGTTTAGAGGTTAAAATTATCTATAGTTTTCTATGTAATTAATTCTTAAATGGTTAGTTAAAATTTAGGTCTTAATAGCTTCCCCTTTTTGTAGGTTAGTTTGCAAATGTTGCATTCAAAGATAAATTAATACTTGAATTTTGACCATTCAAATGCGATGAGTGATATTTTTACTAGGATTATGAATCCTGTTATTAAACGCAATGTGTAATGATGCATGCTAGCACAAATGGTTAAACCGTACTGGGAGTTACTTACTTTGTGGAAGTGGTGAAGCAATTCGAGGAAGAACCCAACCATGAATCACTTGACAAGTGTCTGGATTGCACCCCGCAGATATACGTTTGATGATTTGTTGAAAGACTTCAAATTTCCCGGACATCATCTAAGGCATTCGAAAAGTGATAATCAATAGAAATCTGGATAATGTCTGGGGCACCTACGGATCAAGAGATAAAGGTTGTTCGGATATTGTCCGACATATTCGAATCGGGTTATTTGATAAATGTTTGGATATCGTCCGAGATATCTAATGATAGGATCAACAAAATGGTTCCGATCCAACTTTTAATGAAATACCTAGATATAGTGTCGCGACCTCTTTTTTTTCGGCACCCGCGATCGGGTACGAGCGCCTAAGGAGGCTAATGGCTCGGCTGAAATTAGTTATGCCCGGACTCTCCCAAGTCCACCAATTCACGACTTTAATAGTCTGAGTTTTTAACCTGTAGATCAATTTTTAAAATGGAGTCGCCACTAATCAATTTGGGGTGGGTTGATTAGAAACCCAAGTGAAGTATCGGGAGAAATACTCACTCCTGCGCAACCAGAGAAATTAGGATCGGGGACTTGATTACACTAGTTAATCACTAATGCCCTTTCGGTACCTAATCTTGTTTAAACCCTGAGGCTTTTTGGATGTTCGAGGGATTTTCCATGCATTTTGGGAGGAAAAACATTTTTGAGCCAGTTTCTCATTTTTGGACACAAAAGAGATTTTTGGTGGGATTTTTGGTATTTTTTTTTTGTTTTTTATGAAATTTTGACTTTTTTGGATTTTTGGCATTTTTTGGAAAATATGAAAATTTTTTGATTTTTTGATTTTTCAGAAAATAAAATATTTTTTAAATATTTTTAATGTTTTTGGAAAATAAATTATTTTTTATTATTTTTTTTTTCGATTTTTTTGAAAATAAAACATTTTTTAACATTTTTAAAATATTTTTCGATTTTTCTGGAAATTAAAACATTTTTTAATATTTTTGAAAATAAATTATTTTTTTGATTTTTTTGAAATTATTTATTATTTATTATTTATTTAAAAGTATTATTTAATATTAAAACAATATAAAAATCGACCGGTCGGATCCGCGGGTTGGGTCCGACCGGGCCGCCGACTGAGAAGAGGACGGGCCGCAACGCGGCCCGACTCGGATTTTTGCCTTTTTTCTTCTTTTTTTTTTTTTTTTTTTTTAGTAAAACGACGCCGTGGCCGGGCGTTTGGGGGCGCCGGCCCGGCCCGACTACCCGCTCCAACCTCCCGCTCCACGACCCGGCTCCTCCAGGAACCCTACCCGACTCGATCCGACCCCCGACCCGACTTGTAGCCCCCCCGGATCGCAAACCCTACCCGATTTTCCGGGTCCGGATCCGGTTCGCGACCCGGAAAATCGCAAACCCTAGGGTTTGCGAATCCGCGGCGCCGAGGAGGAGACCGACGGCGACGATGGCCACGGCGGTGGGAACCACAACGACGGCGACGATTTTTACCTTTTCTTGAATGGAGGCGAGGACGGCGACGACAGGGGTTGATCTACGACGGTGGCGTCCACGGCGAGGGTAGACTGAGGACGACGACCGCGGCGGACGACGACGGCATTGGAGGGTCTTGGACGGTCAGATCCGACCAGATCCGGCGCCGAGTTACCCTCTCTCTCCCTCGGGCTCGCACTTCGAGCTCCCCGAAGTCTCTCGGGGACCCCTCCGAGCTCGCCACACCACGGCCGGCCGAACTCGAGCTCCCGAAGTCTCTCAAGGGACCCCAAGCTCCGGTGACTCTCTCTCTCTCTCTCTCTCTCTCTATGATCTGTTTTTCGGTCTCCTCCTTCCTTCGTCGACGGTGAAGGCCTATTTATAGGCGCGGGAGCGGCCGGTCGGCGAGGCTTCGAGCCGCCGGTTGGACCGCCGTCCCATCCGCCATCATCGCCTCCTCCGGTCATGTCCCGTCGACGCCCCTGCTCCCTCGCTCCGCACGCAACCGTCTCTACTCAAGCTTCTTCGGCGTCGCGCTTGCCCGCGCGTGCTCCTCAGTGACGCGAGGAAGAAGATGACGCGGAGGGGGGCCGGGCTTGAGGCGATGATGGGCCGAAGGCCCACGCGGGGAGGGGGCTGCTCCTTTGCTTCTGTTTTTGCTTTTCATTTTTGCTTCCTTTTTTGGTTTATTATCCGAGAATTAAACAAAATAATAAAAAATAAAAGCCTAATTTTAGGCGTCAGCAATTTGCCGCCCTCTTTGAAGGTGTGCTCGCGAGAGAGGTTGCATTCAAAGACAAACCGATGCCTAAATTTTACCCGTACATGCGTAGTAGATTATATTTTATTTGAGACCTATTATCCTATGTAAAAAGAGCAATATTACATTACATATTCTAAGACAGATAAGAAGATACCTGTAGTTACTTACCGGGAGTGAGTGAGATAGGGTGTGAGCCCCGAGTTTGGCAAGTATCAAGGCGTCATCTTACCTGGTGATATGAGGAGATTGCTTTTCTAGGGTTCGAACCATTCTTCGGTCGCTGTTAAAACAATCAATGATTTGTCTAGGACCCGAACCTTTCTTCGGTCGCCTTGACGGGAAATTGCTCCTCCGGGACCGAACCATTCTTCGGTCGCCTGTTGGAGCAATCAGTGGTTTGTCTCGGACCTGAACCATTCTTCGGTCGCTGTGACGGAAATTGCTTCTCCAGGACCTGAACCATTCTTCGGTCGCTTGTTAAAACAATCGATGATTTGTCTAGGACCCGAACCTTTCTTCGGTCGCCTTGGCGGGAAATTGCTCCTCCAGGACCCGAACCATTCTTCGGTCGCCTGTTGGAGCAATCAATGGTTTGTCTCGGACCCGAACCATTCTTCGGTCGCCTGTTAAAACAATCGATGATTTGTCTAGGACCCGAACCTTTCTTCGGTTGCCTTGACGGGAAATTGCTCTTCTAGGACCCGAACCATTCTTCGGTCGCTTGTTTGGAGCAATCAGTGGTTTGTCTCGGACCCGAACCATTCTTCGGTCGCCGTGACGGGAAATTGCTTCTCCGGGACCCGAACCATTCTTCGGTCGTCTGTTAAAGCAATCAATGATTTGTCTAGGACCCGAACCATTCTTCGGTCGTCTTGACAGGAGATGCACCGACCTTTCTCAGGGCATCTCATTTGTGGGTGCCTGATTTGTATCGAGGACACCAGTTGGTACCCGAACCATTCCTCGGGAGGATGCGCCGACCTTTCTCAGTGCATCTGTTTTTATGGGGGGTCTGACTTTTGTCGAAGACACCAGTTGGAACCCGAACCATTCCTCGGGAGGATGCGCCGACCTTTCTCAGGGCATCGATTCTGGAAGATACCTGGACATTCACAGGCATATCAAAGAATACATGGATATTCACAAGTACTAACCTGAAGGATATCTGGGCATTTGCAGGCTTCAAAATGGGTATTTGGCTGACCCTTGGATATTGGTGAAGGTCTCTCACCTCCTAGTAGTTGGAATATCGATGGCGTGCCCCGCATATTCGTGAAGGTCTCTCACCTCCTGGTAAATGGGAATATCGAGGATGTACCTGAGATATTCGTGAAGGTCTCTCACCTCCTGATAATTGGGAATATCGAGGACGTTCCTGAGATATTCGTGAAGGTCTCTCACCTTCTGGTAAATGGGAATATCAAGGGCGTACCTGAGATATTCGTGGAGGTCACTCACCTCCTGGTAATTGGGAATATCAAGGGCGTACCTGGGATATTTATGAAGGTATCTCACCTCCTGGTAATTGGGAATATCAAGGACGTACCTGAGATATTCGTGAAGGTCTCTCACCTTATGGTAATTGGGAATATTGAGGACGTACCTGAGATATTCGTGAAGGTCTCTCACCTTCTGATAATTGGGAATATCGAGGACGTACCTGAGATATTCATGAAGGTCTCTCACCTCCTGATAATTGGGAATATCGAGGACGTACCTAAGATATTCGTGAAGGTCTCTCACCTTCTGATAATTGGGAATATCGAGGACGTACCTGAGATATTCATGAAGGTCTCTCACCTCCTGATAATTGGGAATATCGAGGACGTACCTGGGATATTCGTGAAGGTCTCTCACCTTCTGGTAAATGGGAATATCAAGGGCGTACCTCGCATATTCGTGAAGGTCTCTCACCTCCTGGTATTGTAAACTTGAATGTAGCCTGAGGCTTACCTAGATGGCCGCGGGCACTTAAAAAGGGTAGAACACTTGGATAGCCACAGGTGTACAAAGTACTGGAATATTTTGGATGAACACAAGCATTTAATGATATGATCTGGGAACACTCAGGCTGGTCCAAGTGTTAGAAAACATACCTGGATAACCACAGGCGCACAACACGATGGAATACTTGAATGGCCACTGGTATTCAATGATACAATTTTGAGGACAACTCGGACATGTCGAGTGTCACGGAAATGGAGCACCTAGACAATGAAAGGCACTCAAAGGTAATGGGATACTTGGTCAATTGTAGGCATCCTAGCTATGAAGACAACTCAAACAAGTCGAGTGTGAAGAAAAGGGAGTATCCGAACGGTGGCCGGTACTCAAAGACAATGGCGATACCTAGACAGCAGTAGGTATTCAACAACAAAGGGATACTTGATCAGTCACAAGTATCAATACTCTGGGGACGACTCGGACAGGTCGAGTGTCTAGAAGAGGGAGTATCCGAACGATGGCCGGTACTCAAAGACAATGGCGATACCTAGACAGCAGTAGGTATTCAACAACAAAGGGATACTTGATCGAGTCACAAGTATCAATACTGGGATGACTCGGACGGGTCGAGTGTCTAGAAGAGGGAGTATCCGAACGATGGCCGGTACTCAAAGACAATGGCGATACCTAGACAGCGGTAGGTATTCAACAACAAAGGGATACTTGATCGAGTCACAAGTATCAATACTGGGACGACTCGGACAGGTCGAGTGTCTAGAAGAGGGAGTATCCGAACGATGGCTGGTACTCAAAGACAATGGGATGCTGAGACGATAGCGAGCATCCGAACTCAAGGGATAACTCGAATAGGTCGAGTGTCAAGAAAAAAGTACCTGGACAGTGGTAGATACTTTAAGACAAATGGGGATAGGGATATGCTTACTTGGCAATATCTCTGATCTCTGAGAGAATGTCTGTTATTTGCACAGTATGCACACATGATTGTATGTGTTGTAAATTCATGAGTTCAAATGAAATTCATGCATGATAATTTTGTTAGTTTTGCATCATCCGGATTCCACTTGGGAAGATTCTGAAAGACAGCATTTATTCAGAATATAGATGCTTTGAGCATGCCAGATGAGGGACTTTCAGTCTGAAAGGACTTTTCACTCACTCTCATGGCGAAGGCTATCCTGACCATTGATGCAGGATTTATAAGGACCACACTATCTCACTGTCATCACGTCAACGGGGGTCCGAGTATTCTCGCAAACAGTACGACTTTACCAATGTGAGAGGTCTTTGTTGAAACTGTGACGAAGACTTGGTCAATGGCTCATCAAATGGGACCGTCAAGGCCAAGGCTTATGAAGTGCCGCACGATCATCTCCGAGTTTGCAAGTCAAGAATTCTGCGAAAAGAGATAGAGTAATCTTACTCGTACTTCTTCGAGCGATGCTTATTGACACATGAAATCCTACGTTAATTGAAGTGCCCCTAGTCTGAAGAGACTTTTACAATGGGAATGTGACGTAGTCTTGGCTCACATGACTGTTTTGGCATTTGTCACTAGTCTTTCTTGTCAGATGGGGGTTCTATGGACCACAACATCAACTTTTTCTTGGCTGTATTTTTAACTGGGGGGCATTGGCCTTGCTTTTACCAGGCACACTGCTTTTTTCATGCCCCTATTTTTTATCCTAGTTCTCCATTCATGGGCATTGACCTTGCTTTTACTAGGTACACTGCTTTTTTATGCCTCTGTTTTTTCATTCTTGTCGTTGGAGGAACTGGCCTAGGCAAGTTCAATCGAAGCACCGTTATTAGACTCTTGAGTCTTATCTTCAGTAGGTGCTCTGGGCTTTGCTGCTTAAATGGCGGTAACTACATTTTGCCTCCATGTGAGGGTGAAATTGCTGACTCGATTGGGTTGTACAATGGATACAAGTGTGTAAAGAAAGAATTGCTCTTCATGACTCTAGGGCACTTAAATTAACGCGAGTGTTCATATGCAATAAAGACACTCAAAGATTGATGCAAGTACAAGCAAGAGAATTCATATCCCTTTTCTCACTTCGTGATGTTGACTTGCCTTCAACTTGCCCCAGTGTAGGGTGTTTTTTATGTCGGGAGTATAGTAGAAATTTGTCAGTGTATGGGGCTCGAAGTGAGCGATGGAGTGCCTCTCACTGCTTTGATCATCGTACTATCCGCGAGAGAACTCTTTACCCCGTAGTCATGGAATTTTCTGCACTTATCTCACAAATGTATAGATGGGGGATTGTGTGTAGGATATGGCTTGCCTGTCATCATTCTGACACGCCTCATCCAACATGCTCAATCGATCTTGTATTCTTCATTTAGTTGTCTTTTCTAATAATTCTCAATGGAATCAATGATTTAGATAGACAAAATCATCATGCAAAAATCCATTTGGAAAATGCATGCAACATTTTAAACATGAGAGAGTTTGTACTCTCAAAACAAATGAATGGTTTTTACTCAAGAAACCTTATTAACAGCTTTAGGGATGCTTACTTGATAGAATTGTATTTACAAATGTGTTGAAACTTGAACATTAAAAGAGTTATTTACAAAAGGTTATTCACAAATGGGTGTCGATGGATGCCCCTATTGATTAGGGATATGACGTGTGAATAATTAGCTCAAGGTTGAGAATTTGATCGGGTGTCTCTGCTCTTGTCCTAGGTTTGGATCACTTGGTTTGCCCCATTTAATCATTAAGCCTGGCCCTTGAATCCCAATGCTTCCTGCCAATATAAGTTCAGAGAGTGAGTGACACCAAGTTGCATTTCCCGAGTTTATATGGGCTGGCTTCCGGGGATACTTGGATGTCGATGATAGCTTCTTTGCAGTTCCATGCTTCTTTTGACCGGCCTTTCTTACTTGTGGCCGCGTAGGCATGATTGCTAGTTGTTGATTCACTTTCAATGCCTTCCTTTTATGGAACCTCCCCTTCTGTGTTTGGTTAGCAGCATTGGGCAAAGTCATGCATCTCAGGCTTCTATGGAACTTGAGATGGATAATCAAAACCTCCATCTTTCCAATAGCAATTGCTTCTTGCAAGGGCATGCGTCTGGAACAAGAAGTGAGGCTTCCAAATTCTAAGATTGTTGACTGGGACAGAAGGTTCCTTCTAACCAGCGGTTTCTGAATGACGCATCTTTTACACCATGCTAGGTGAAATTGACATGGATTACTCTTATGCGTCTGCCTGGGTAATGTCAGTTTGCTCAAGTTATGCCATTGCTACTTGATTTTCGACACTTCCTTTAATGCTGGTGATTACCATTCATTTTTCTCCAAATACACGATTTTTATGACGGTGTAAATACATCACTCATATATAAAAGGTGCATAGGCATTTTCAATATGATAGAGAAGTGTTTGGCAATGCCAGACAATGAACATCATTCAAGGGTAGTACTTTTTTACAGCATCGGAATTAACTGGTTTAGAGAATTCTCGCCCATCCATCTCAGTTAGGATCAAGGCTCCCCCGGGGAGTATCTTCTTTATTACATAAGGACCCTTGTAATTGTGAGTGCTAGTATGAACAAAATAAACCTTGGCAAATATATGCGGAATAATAAACTTCGAGTAAAATAAAGGAGTTAGGAAAGAGAATAAGAACACGAGATTTATAGTGGTTCGGCTTAATCCAAGCCTACGTCCACTCTCCCATGCTAACAGCCTTCTTGGCTGGATTCCACTATGCAATCAATCAAGAGATTACAACTTCGAGTGCAAACACTTAGTAGTAGATCACACTATCTCACTAAGTCACTCTTTTGGTATTTCTCTCACGATCACAAATGTTTAAGCTCTCCAAAGATAAGTGTATAATCGAAGGTTGCTCAGACTTTGGAATTATAAATTCTACGCTCCGTCTCTTTTTTGCTCATCAGTCCATGATCTCCTTAAATACTCCTCCACTTCCAAACTAGCCGTTGGACAGCATCCCGGAGAATCGTCTTCCAATATACCCATTGGACAGCTCGTATCTAGAAGATTTGGTAGCCGTTGAGTGACAAAGGTAAAATCCCAAATTGATTCCGATCGCCCATACAAACGAAATCTTGGTTTCCATAAGTAAAGCTTCTTCGTGTAGAAAGTTCTTGTCTTCAATCAAATCAATCTTGATGTGGAATCCAAACCGGATCACTAGCCGTTGTATGATTAGGCTTGAGTTACGATTCATCGAAACTGGATGTAAAGTCGAGTCTTTAGACTTTACAACTCGAGTCGTAGACTTTACAATCCGAGTCCGACGGTCTTGGACTTTGAGTCTTGAGTCCGACAGTCTTGAGACTTTGACACGTAAGTCCGGAAATCTTCGAATATACTTCGGACATGTGTTACGTTTCAGTCTTCCGCCGTCTTCAGACTTTGACAATATCCTTTACATGTTCTATTATCGCATGGTCTATTACTTAACCATTAAACATGTTAGTAGCCTTTGATTTATTTTGTCATCTTCAAAACATCATAAGGGATTTCCCTAACAGTAATTTGGGGCGAACTTGCCTCCAGGCTCTGGAAAGATTGGCAGCGTCTTTCTCAGGACTAGCTCGTCTACCTCGAAGTGCTTGGGCCGCACCTTTTGATTAAATGATCGAGCTACCTTCTACTGATAACACTGACCGTGACAGAGGGCTTTCAGTCGCTTTTCATTGATCATGTTGTTTGCTCGAGCCTTTGTTGTGTCCATTCCTCCTTAGATAATCCAGGCTGGGATAAAATTCGTAGGGAGGGGATTTCTACTTCCACGGGTAAACCGCCTCCATACCATAAACCAGGGAAAAAGAGGTTGCCCCAGTAGAAGTTCGAATCGAAGTTCGATACGCTGTTAGTGCGAAGGGTAGCCTCTCGTGCCAGTCGCGGTAATTTTTAGCCGTCCTGGCCAGGATTCTCTTGATGTTCTTGTTGGCGGCCTCTACAGCCCCATTCATTTGCGGACGATAAGGGGATGAGTTCAAATCTTTGGATCTTGAATTTAGAAAACAATTGATCAATCGGCTTGTTGTTGATTTGTCCCATTGTCGGTGATAATGGAATCGGCACGCCATATCGGGCGATTATGTCACGTTTGATAAACTTCATAACATTTCGTGCAGTTACACTTGCATATGATGTGGCCTCGATCCATTTTGAAAAGTAATCAATTGCAACCAAGATGAACCGATGTCCGTTTGACGCCTTTGGGTTAATTGGGCCAATTACATCGATGCCCCACATTGAAAACGGCCATGGCTCAGATAACTGATGCAGTTCAGTTGGAGGGACATTTATTTTATCCCCGTGAATTTGACAACGATGACAAGCTCGTACATGCTGAGCACAATCATTTTCTAAGGGGAGCCAGTAATAACCCAGTCTCATTATCTTCTTGGCCAACATACGTCCATTCATGTGAGGGCCACATACTCCCTCATGTATTTCTTGCATTATTCGTGTGGCTTCTGCCGCATCCACACATCTTAGCAGGACCGAGTCATATGATCTTTTGTATAGATTTTCACCGCTGACGAAAAACTTTGAAGCCATTTTCATTAGGAATTTTCGATCGAGGGAGCGCTTTGTTCAGGGAACTCCTGCTTCTGGACGTATTTCATGATGTCGTAATACCAGGGTCTCCCGTCAGGCTCTTCAGTTATGGCCATGCAGTAGGCCTGTCTTGCTAGGACTTCAATTTTTAAAGGCTCCACTTCTAACCCTCTCGTTGCTTGCAACATAGATGATAGCATTGCTAGTGCATCAGCAAACTGATTATGAATTCTAGGTAGGTATTCAAACGAGATGTCTTGGAATTTCCCTGCCAACTTTTCCAAGTAACCATGATAAGGCACAAGTTTGGCATCTTTTGTCTTCCATTCGCCCAATGTCTGGAGGATTATTAAGGTAGAATCACCGAACACCTTCAGCTTTGTCACTCCCATTTCAATAGCCGCTTGCAGGCCGAGGATGCATGCATCATACTCGGCTATATTGTTGGTACATGGGAACATCAATTTTGCAGCCACAGGATAATGCTGTCCATTCGGGGATATCAAGACTGCCCCAGTGCCGGAGCCTGACAAATTTACCGCTCCGTCGAAGAACATATTCCACGTGTCTTCTTCTACTGCGGAAATTCGATCGTCCGGGGGATTATCCTTGCATACTTCTTTAGGACAATCTGCTAACATATCGGCAATCACCCGCCCTTTAAGCGATTTTTGTGACATCACTTGAATGTCGAATTCCGAGATCAGGATTTGCCATTTGGCCAATTTTCCTACCAATGCTGGGCGATTGAGCAAATACTTAATCGGATCACTTTCGGTTACGAGGAAAGTTTGGTAATGCAAGGTATACTGTCGGAGTCTATGCAACACCCATACTAATGCGATGCATGTTTTTTCTGATTTGGAGTAGTTTTGCTCTGACGTGGTGAATTTTTTGCTCAAATAGTAGATGGCTCGCTCCTTCTGGTCATGGGGCTCCTTTTGTGCTAGCATTGCACCTAAGGATTCACTGTTGATGGTAAGGTAGAGAATTAAGGGGTGCCGGGATTTGGAGGTACTAGAATCGGGGGTTTCATCAAGTATTGCTTTAGGTCTTCAAATGCCAATCGGCAATCATCATCCCATTTAATTTGTGCGTCTTTCCTGAGAAGTTTAAAGAAGGGTTTTGCAGTTTCAGAAAGCTGGGAAATGAATCGAGCAATGTAATTTAATCTCCCCAGGAGGCTCCGGACTTCTTTTGCAGTCGAGGGAGGAGGCATCTCAAATATCGCCTTGGTTTTTGATGGATCTACTTCTATCCCTTTACAGCTCACAATGAATCCAAGTAATTTGCCAGAAGTTGCCCCAAACACACATTTTGCTGGATTCAAGCGCAACTTAAGCGGCGAAGTCGCTCAAATAGCTTCTCCGGGGTCTTCACATGGTTTTCTCCCCGCTGGTTTTAGCGATCATGTCATCGACATATACTTCAATTTCTTTGTGCATCATGTCATGGAAAAGGGTGACCATGGCTCATTTGGTAAGTTGCTCCAGCATTTTTCAGGCCAAAAGGCATGACCTTATAATGGAAAGTTCCCCATGGAGTAATGAACGCCGTTTTTTCCTTGTCTTCCTCCTTCATCTTTATTTGGTTGTATCCCGAGAATCCATCCATAAAAGAGAACAGTTTGAACCCCGCAAAGATCTTGTCTACCGAACGTCTATGTGGGGTAATGGGAAATCATCTTTCGGGCTTGCTTTGTTCAAGTCACGATAGTCGACACAAACACGTATTCGACCATCCTTTTTCTTCACGGCACAATGTTTGCTACCCGGTTGGGGTATCGCGAGACTTCGAGGAAACCCACTTCGAGGAGCTTCATTACTTCTTCTTCAATCTTTTTGACAATTTGGCTTGGTTCTTCTTAGCCGCTGTTTCTTGGGGGCTATATCAGGGTTGGTTGGCAAACTATGCTCCACGATCATTGGATCAAGGCCTGGCATATCCGCGTATGACCATGCGAATACGTCTTGATACCCTTTTAAAAGAGCAATCAGGTCAGCAGCTTCTTCTTCAGGAAGGTTGGCGCCAATCTTTATCTCTCTTGGACCCTCGTCTTTGCTTAAATTGACAGTAACGGTGTCTTCAGTGGTAGAGGGCCTTGTTTCTTCATGACGCTCCCAGTCCCGTTGAATTTCCTTGGAATTATCAAAGTCATCATCTGAGCTATCAGAATTGCTATCATGGCTATCCACGTTGTTGGTTTGGACCACCCCCATACCCTTGCCTACCGCTAGGTCATTCTTGTGTCATAGAGTAGATAGGCTAAGAGGGCAAATAAGGTTAGTAGTATGCATGCTCTTTTTTTTTGGAAATGTGATAAATTGCTCTTAAAGATTTAGGATAAGGAAACACGAGGAGAACCGGGCCTCAGATTTCTTCTTTCATTTGACGGCCGGCTATCATCAACGGGCCGGTTTGGTGTGTCTCCCCATGCCCTCAAAATGTTTTCAACTTTATTTATTAGTAGACGGATTTACAAAGTGATTTCATAAAAAGGTTCCCCGAGTGGAACTGATGTTGAAAACGAGACAAGCCAAACTCTTAAAAAAATATGTACAAGCTCCCACGTATGGGAGTATGCGAAGGAAATGAAAAAGGATTCTACTCGAGCGGGTCTGCGCCCATTTCCCCTGGTGGTCCTTCACTGATAGCGCCCACGAAGAAGTCTTCATACCAGTTGCCAACCACGTCTCCCTGTGCTCGCGGCTTTGCAGATTCCAGATCATCCATGCCTTCCCATCCATCAGGGACGATGTGGTGATGATGATCATAGAAACTTTGGGGGATTGAATAATTGACATAGTAATCAAATCTACCACTTGGTTGGCCCAAAGTGTCCATGATCATCTCTCCTCTACGTGCTTCCTTTGCATGCTCAGGGAACATGGTACGAGTGCTGGGTACCACGAGAAGGTGATCTTTGCCAAAACACAGCCACGGAGAGCGGAACGTGAATACCCCAGCATCTAAAAGATCCTGAACCTTGTCTTTCAAGATGGTGCAGTCATCTAGCGAGTGTCCTAATTCCCCCGAATGATAATCACATTGCTTGGATGGATCATAATCAAGGAAGTACTCGGGAGTAGGATGACTCAGTTCCCTGGTGATTAGTCCTTGCTCTAGGAGAATGGGAAAAACGATGGCCATCGATTTAGGAAGAGGCGAATATTGCCTCATGCTTTTTGAGGACTGAGATAGCCGAATCCCTTGCCAGATTGCATCAGTAGGGTCTTCTTCATTTATTACCAAATCCTCATTGTGACGAGAGCGGAATGCGCGGGTAGCTTGAGCGAAGTTTTCCGTCAAGTGGTGTACTGTCTCACGCAGTTCGTCAACTTGGCGTTGAAGATGGATAAACGAGAAGTTATCGCCTGCTCCTTCTAGCTGCTCCTCCTCAATAGCACATATAGAAATGTCTCCAAACATGGTGGTTATGTCATCCGGCCCCTCCTTCTTTGAGGGCCAAGTTGTGCCCTCTCGGATTACGGGCAAGCTTGAGCTCCGGGGTTGAACCACTTTGGAGTATTGATCACTCCCTCCTCTTCACGCATCATCCGGGCTGGGCCTGGGAAAGTTTCCTCGAGACGAGGGTATAAAAGACCGACTTTTTTCTTTGTTTTTCTATCCGGGAGGTATCCTAAACCGACAGTGTAGGGTCTCTTCAGGGCTTCGATAGGTTGACGGATGCCCTGGCCTTCCTTACCAAGCCCTTGTCCCGGAATGAAACCGTGTCCAACCATGATTTTTCCTACCATGATCGCAGCACTTGACACTTCGGGGACGAGGGGCAAGGTCCCTCGAGTTTCGTGCACAGTGGACACGAGCTCAAACGATTGATAGCTAGCTTCATTCTTGTCACCAGGCTCAACATAAGGAATGACTGTTTCATGGTAGATACGGTGGTCTTCTTCTCCTCGGATTGTGATTAGCTTTCCTCCAACCACGAACTTCACACTTTGGTGGAGGCTTGAAGGTATTGCTCCTGCGACATGGATCCATGGGCGCCCTAAGAGGAAATTGAACGCAGTGGAGATATCCATTACTTGGAACAAAATTTTGAATACAGTTGGGCCAATTTGAACGTCGAGCTCAATCTCTCCTGCTGTTTCCTTCTTTGTTCCATCAAATGCTCGAACGGAAGTCTTGGGTACTTGGATCCGTGATCTGTCTATTTGAAGGCGACAGAGTGTCGCTAGTGGACATATGTTAAGAGCGAGATCCATTGTCAATAAGCACTCGAGCAACGTGAGATGCGTTGCATTTGACTGATATGTAGAGGCCTTTGGTGTGTCCTCTACCCTCCTCAGGGATTTCTTCATCAGAGAATGCCATTTGATCCTTCAGTAGGATGGTGCTAACAAATTCCTCGAGTTTGTCATGTTCAATCGTTTCAGGGACATGTACCTCACTTAATACCTTCATAAGGGATTTTTGGTGCTTGACAGATGTCTGAAGCAATTCCAGCAGAGAAATCTGTGCTGGTGATTTTCGTAATTGCTTCACCACATTATATTCGCTTGCCTTAACTACGGCCAAAAACTCCTTGGCTTCTTCATCGGTGACGGGCTTAGCAGACTGCGTATTTGCGTAGGTTCGCCCAGATCTGGTGACCAAACCCACATCAAGGTCATAAGACCATGGTATCGCGTTGTTACGCTCATATTTGTAAGGCTGGGGGATTTCAATGATTATAGCTGCTTCCGCTATCGATGCTTCGATTATATCCTCTGGTGGGGTGGAATCTTTCTTCTTCATTTCTGCATTTAGCGCGGCACATTCCTCATCCCAGTTGATGAGGACTTGTGATATAGTGGAAACTATGTTGGTGTGACCAAGGTGCACGATTACTCCGGCTTTTATCATTCTTGATACCCTCGCTTCCATTGTCGCAAAAGGTGGTATTTCGTCATCTGAATAATACCCAGTTTCCACTAACCCTCGATAGATGTCAACAATATGGGTATTGACATTTCTGATTTGACTGGTTTCGGAACCGAATATCGCATTTACCTTGTCAGCATGATCAGGGAGCGGATTACTTTGGACATTTGGTTTCGTCGTCTGGAATGAGAAGGCTTTAGTATCCAGCAGGTTTTGGATCCGATGTTTAAGGATGAAGCAATCATCAGTTGAATGGCCTACTTCTCCCATGTGATAATCGCATTTTTTGGATGGGTCGTAGCTGGCGAAGCTTTCAGCATTAGGTCGTCTCGGCTCAGTTGAGAGGAGATTCTTGTTCCGAAGGATTGCCAAAACCTAGGAAGGAGATCCAGGAAGCGGAGTGAATTGTCTTCGGTTGCTGTAGCGTTGAGGCTTGATAGTGCTAGTATGAACAAAATAAAGGAGTTAGGGAAGAGAATAAAAACACAGAAATTATAGTGGTTCGGCTTAATCCAAGCCTACGTCCACTCTCCCACGCTAACAGCCTTCTTGGCTAGATTCCACTATGCAATCAACACGAGATTACAACTTTGAGTGCAAACACTTAGTAGTAGATCACACTATCTCACTAAGTCACTCTTTTGGTATTTCTCTAACGATTACAAACGTTTAAGCTCTCCAAAGACAAGTGTATAATCGAAGGTTGCTCAGACTTTGGAATTATAAATTCTACGCTCCGTCTCTTTCTTGCTCATCGGTCCTTCATCTCCTTAAATACTCCTCCACTTCCAAACTAGCCGTTGGACAGCATCCCGGAGAATCGTCTTCCAATATACCCATTCTATGCAATCAACAAGAGATTACAACTTTGAGTGTAAACACTTAGTAGTAGATCACACTATCTCACTAAGTCACTCTTTTGGTATTTCTCTCACGATTACAAACGTTTAAGCTCTCCAAAGACAAGTGTATAATCGAAGGTTGCTCGGACTTTGGAATTATAAATTCTACGCTCCGTCTCTTTCTTGCTCATCGGTCCTTCATCTCCTTAAATACTCCTCCACTTCCAAACTAGCCGTTGGACAGCATCCCGGAGAATCGTCTTCCAATATACCCATTGGACAGCTCGTATCTAAAAGATTTGGTAGCCGTTGAGTGACAAAGGTAAAATCCCAAATTGATTCCGATCGCCCATACAAACGAAATCTTGGTTTCCATAAGTAAAGCTTCTTCGTGTAGAAAGTTCTTATCTTCAATCAAATCAATCTTGATGTGGAATCCAAACCAGATCACTAGCCGTTGTATGATTGGGCTTGAGTTACGATTCATCGAAACTGGATGTAAAGTCGAGTCTTTAGACTTTACAACTGGTCCGAGTCTTCGACTTTGAGTCTTGAGTCTGGGCATAGTCTTGAGACTTTGACACGTAAGTCCGGAAATCTTGAGAATATACTTCGGACATGTGTTACGTTCAGTCTTTCGGCCGTCTTCGAGACTTTGAAAATATCCTTTACATGTTCTATTATCTGCATGGTCTATTACTTAACCATTAAACATGTTAGTAGCCTTTGATTTATTTTGTCATCTTCAAAACATCATAAGGGATTTCCCTAACAATCTCCCCCTTTTTGATGAAGACAAAACAATCTCTGAATATGCAGATTTGTAAACATGCTTTTAAAGATATTAATTTAAATCAAAGGATATCAGAAGATTGCAAATAAATTGAGCATTAGAATATATAGAAAAATAATCGCAGCTCAATATTATGCAATAAATAATATCAACCAATTAACACATATGCATATTCATATCTTCTCCCCTTTTTGACATAATCAAAAAGCGATAATAATGGATTCACGTAGAGAATGATAACAAATATCTTGCATGAATCACAATTTCGAAAAATCAGCTTTTATAAAGCAAGTCGAATATTAAAGATATGCAATATAACTCTCTTCGATCATATATATATCATGAAATATCCAATGAAAATCACGGATGCATCATAACTTGCACGTACCATTTTTGTCATGATAATATCAGTAAGAGATTTGTTAATGACAAAAGGTAATAAAAGATGCACTAATCGGATTTTTTGAATAAATTCTGACACATTTACCTTTCCTTCCATTCATAATAAGATCACGATCAATCAAAATTTTTTTTTTCAAAATTGATCAAAGCTCCTCCTCAATTTGTTGCCTTTTTGAGATGATCACGATTAATTTCCTTTTCTTTTGGATTTGATTTCTCCCCCTGGATAGAATATATCTTCAATTGTCGCGAGAGATATTTTCGGATTGCACCAAAATTTGCGTAGATTCGCAATCATCCTTCCCTTAAAGAATTTCCTGCAATCAACTCATTTCCCTTTTTGGTATCCATCAATTTGGATCCTTCCTTGACGTTAGAGTAAAATAGAAAATCTCCATAATCAAATATTCTTTCTTAATTCATTATAACAGAGTATTCAAAGAAAGAATATTATGCACAATGATATTTTGAAAAATAAATTCTCACTTAGTCATAGTACAATAAAATCAGAGAGAATAAAATCCTTGAATATCTCAGAAAAAAATATCTTGCAAAATTAGTATAACGTAGAATCGGATTTTTACTTTGCAAAATATGATAATTTGAGAGCATAAAATTAAACCAAATAATCTGAATTATCTCAAATAATCACACGTACTAAATCAAATCTTAACTCACAAATCACAAAAATAAATCATATGATTCTTTCTTCCATAAAGCAAAATATGATCATTATAAAATCTCAATCAACCAAGGATATATCGAATATCAAGCATAATGAGAATTATTGCCCAAATCAAATTGAGAATAAAAAATTCCTTACCAAATCCTCTTTCCACAACATCCCATTGTAAGAGATCTCTGGATCTTAGGAATGCTTTCATTTTGTTCTTCCATACGTCGTATTCCTTTCCATCAAAATATGGTGGCCTTGTGTTGCTTTGCCCTTCCATAAGTCCTGGTACCAACATACTAGCCATAAAGAATCTTTAGCTCAAAAGTAAAAATACTTTTATAAACCGAGCACTTGGCTCTGATACCAATTGAGAGTGCTAGTATGAACAAAATAAAGGAGTTAGGGAAGAGAATAAAAACACAGAAATTATAGTGGTTCGGCTTAATCCAAGCCTACGTCCACTCTCCCACGCTAACAGCCTTCTTGGCTGGATTCCACTATGCAATCAACAAGAGATTACAACTTTGAGTGCAAACACTTAGCAAAAGTAGATCACACTATCTCACTAAGTCACTCTTTTGGTATTTCTCTCACGATTACAAACGTTTAAGCTCTCCAAAGACAAGTGTATAATCGAAGGTTGCTCAGACTTTGGAATTATAAATTCTACGCTCCGTCTCTTTCTTGCTCATCGGTCCTTCATCTCCTTAAATACTCCTCCACTTCCAAACTAGCCGTTGGACAGCATCCCGGAGAATCGTCTTCCAATATACCCATTGGACAGCTCGTATCTAAAAGATTTGGTAGCCGTTGAGTGACAAAGGTAAAATCCCAAATTGATTCCGATCGCCCATACAAACGAAATCTTGGTTTCCATAAGTAAAGCTTCTTCGTGTAGAAAGTTCTTATCTTCAATCAAATCAATCTTGATGTGGAATCCAAACCAGATCACTAGCCGTTGTATGATTGGGCTTGAGTTACGATTCATCGAACTGGATGTAAAGTCCGAGTCTTTAGACTTTACAACTGGTCGACAGTCTTCGGACTTTGAGTCTTGAGTCGGGCAGTCTTGAGACTTTGACACGTAAGTCCGGAAATCTTGAGAATATACGGACATGTGTTACGTTCGGTCTTCGCCGTCTTCGACTTTGACAATATCCTTTACATGTTCTATTATCTGCATGGTCTATTATTTAACCATTAAACATGTTAGTAGCCTTTGATTTATTTTGTCATCTTCAAAACATCATAAGGGATTTCCCTAACAAGGCTGACGGCCATTGGTCTGCTGTTGGCCTGTGCTCGACTGAACGGTCGGGAGGTGACCGGTATTTGTAGTGTAGGTGGCATTGACATCAATCGGGGGCTCTTTATCCTTTTTCATGCTTGAACCTTCGCCGACAGTGTAGGCTCGGTGAACCAGCCATCTCTTAACCCTATCTCTATCTGCTCTCCCATTGGAATGACTTGATTGAATGATTCAGCGATCGTAGTCACCATCCGATTGCGGTATTCATAAGGGAGGGTTTTGATGAACATTTTTCTTAATTCAAAGTCAGTCGGTTCGGGACCGATCCGGGCGCGAGATTCCTCCACCTAATAGCATACTCTTTGAAAGATTCCTGCTTTTTCTTTTCCGTGCGATCGAGATCCTCACGAGAAGGGGTAATGTCCATTATGAATTTGTACTCGCTTGAGGAATGCCTCGCTTGCTTCACTCCATGTTTCGATGAGGTTTATGTTTTTCTTGATGTACCACCTCAAGGCGGGACCTACCAGACTTGACTGGAACAATCGGATCATTAAAGGCACATTATTAACGTATCTTTGGGTCATTCGAACCAAGTACATTTGCAAATGAGCCCTTGGGCGGTGTCGTGCCATCGTATTTCTCAAATTCCGGCATCTTAAACTTTTCGGGCATTTTGACTTTGGAGTAGATGGAGAGGTCTGTTGGAGTAGGATCCGTAGGCCCCTGCAGCTTGCTTTAGTCTTTCTTCAAGCTTCTCCAGGACGCTTATCATGCTCGGTCTTAGACGAAATGCTGGGTTTTACTTTCTCAACTATGATTTGGTGCGCGTCGTCCTCCAATTCGGGCATGCTATCATCGGCTTCTCTTCCTTGTTCTCCTCGGGTGGATGATTGCGGTAATACTACTTCGATTGAGGTTGGGGTAGGAGCCAATTTGCCCTGAATGGAATCTATTTGCTTTGAGAGTTGTTGAAGCACATTGAAAACCTGCTTCATTTCTCCTTCCATAATCTCGACACGGCTTGGTACATTTTCTTCAGCCATCCTAGCTTTTGGATTTGATGAATATGGCTATGTTGTGATTACCTGCTAGCACAGGAAGTAGAGAAAATGTAAACAAAGGGAACACATGAAACACTGGCTCATGGCAAGAGTCAAGTCATTCTTATTTATTAACAAGAGATTTATACAATGTCAAAAGGATTTTTGACACAAGTCAGGACGACCCTAGACATTCACATTAAAATATTCACATCAAAAAGCCACAACGCCCATTTTTATATGCGATGGGAAGTCTCGATCTTGCGACGCCGTTTGCTCTTTTGAGATAACTTTGATATGCGCCTTTTTTTGCTGGTCTCCAAACTTTCTTCAAGAGACTTGATCATTTCTTGCTTAGTAAGTTTTTGCTTACATCGTGGATTACCGGCCGCAACTCCTCGGGAATCCCATGGTTGAGGATGTAAAAGGTGGATGCATGATGGGCTTTTTCCTGTCCCTTCAATCTTCTGGGTACGATAATTCTCTCTGGGTGGCATCTATCCCATGCATTCTGAATTATGTTGATTTCCTCTGAGTAGTCATAACCGGTGGGGTTGAAAGAAACCCGAAACAGTCCTGTCTTGAGTGGTGGCGGGACTTCTTGAAGGATCCTATACTGGCGAGCTACCCTATATGGATAGTATGAGGTAGCTCCGGAGAGGCCCAGCAGTGGGATGGGATCGTAAAATCAAGCGCGAAACGTGCCTCGCTCGCAAGGAACCACTTAGTTCGCCATATGAATGTCTCTGGGAGCGGTTTTTTTAATAAGTCAATCCATCGAGAATATTCTTCATCGGGAGAATATTTCTCCAAGCTTTGGAATTTTTGCAGTGGGTGCTTGGACTCATTAATTTCAAATATTTGCATGAGGTGCCCAAATCCTTTGATATGGGAAAAGAACCACATTTGTAAAATTTCTGGGGCAGCTCTCATGACCTTTTCTTTTTGATCCTTGAAACGATTAAGGGATAAAAATGTTTCGGCTAAAACCATGTTTACATATCCCGCTCCAAAAATGATTTGATTTATTACCCCCACGATTGAAGGATTTATGACATTCTTTCTATAGGGGAAGACAATAAATCCAAAGAACGCCAAAAGGAAGATTTTGGTTTTTTGCGACATCGTTGTTTTTCAAAGCATTCGGTTAAGGATGATAGTGGGAAAGCATTGTTGTTGGTTCTAACAATTTCTCTTCTTGAATGATTTTTTAAAAAACGTGATGGACTCGATTTGTGGGATCGATGCCAATTCGTGGCTTAGCAAGCTCCGCTCCCGGGGCATTCCTATGGCGAGACCGTATTCCTCCAAAGTGGGAGTCGGTTCAAATTTGCCAAACACGAAGGTGGATGTTTCCGGACACCGAAATGTGGTAGGGCTTGCATGATCCCAGTGAATATTGATTTGGAGCAATGGGAGGAGGTGACCAATCCTCATTTTGACACGCTCTTGGCCAAGTTGGTCTAAGCGATTCCACCACCCGAGGAGTTCTTTCTTTGGGGCGGGAATGAACTTGATATCGATTCTTCCCATTGCATTAAAAAAGCTACACGACCGACCCTATTTTGCCATGAGCCGAAAAGATTAAGTAAAAGTAAATAAATTACTTTGCTTAAAAAGACAAGCACAAAGACATACAGATGGGACGTGCGGCTCGATTTCTAACTCAGAAGGCTTGATGAAATTAAAAGGGTATCCGCCCGTCGCAGTCTCGCATTAGCAGCATACCCTCTTAACCTCGGCTAAGAAATTCGGGGAAAAGAAAGGCAACCTTTACATCGCAGTCTCGCGTTCGAGGTCGTATCTTTCTTAACACCATCCTAGAAATCCTATGGTGGCCCAGGTCCGGCGGCCGGGTTGTGTGTGCCATGTGTAGTGTTAAAATAGTAAAGCATGCATAGCAATTTATAATCACAAGATAATCTATTTTAAACAAAATTAAAATAAATTTCTAAACTACTGACTTGCATAAAGAAAAAAAATAAAAACAAGTCAGTAAAGAATTTAAACAAGACAAAAATGGCCTAAGTCTTCAAAGTCCCCAGTGGAGTCGCCAAGCTATCGCGACCTCTTTTTTTTCGGCGCCCGCGATCGGGTACGATCGCCTAAGGAGGCTAATGGCTCGGCTGAAATTAGTTATGCCCGGACTCTCCCAAGTCCACCAATTCACGACTTTAATAGTCTGAGTTTTTAACCCGTAGATCAATTTTTAAAATGGAGTTGCCACTAATCAATTTGGGGTGTGTTGATTAGAAACCCAAGTGAAGTATCGGGAGAAATACTCACTCTGCGCAAACTGAGAGAAATTAGGATCGGGGACTTGATTACACTAGTTAATCACTAATGCCCTTTCGGTACCTAATCTTGTTTAAACCCCGAGGCTTTTTGGATGTTCGAGGGATTTTCTATGCATTTTGGGAGGAAAAACATTTTTGAGCCAGTTTCTAATTTTTGGACACAAAAGAGATTTTTTTGGGATTTTTGGTTTTTTTTTTGTTTTTTATGAAATTTTGACTTTTTTTGGATTTTTGGCATTTTTTGGAAAATATGAAATTTTTTTGATTTTTTGATTTTTCAGAAAATAAAATATTTTTTTAAATATTTTTTAATGTTTTTGGAAAATAAATTATTTTTTATTATTTTTTTTTTTTCGATTTTTTGAAAATAAAACATTTTTTAACATTTTTAAAATATTTTTCGATTTTTCTGGAAATTAAAACATTTTTTAATATTTTTTGAAAATAAATTATTTTTTTGATTTTTTTGAAATTATTTATTATTTATTATTTATTTAAAAGTATTATTTAATATTAAAACAATATAAAAACTGACCCGGGTCGGATCCGCGGGTTGGGTCCGACCGGGCGCCGACTGAGAAAAAGAGGACGGGCCGCAACGCGGGCCCGACTCGGATTTTTGCCTTTTTTTTTTCTTTTTTTTTTTTTTTTTTTTTTTTTAGTAAAACGACGCCGTGGCCGGGCGTTTGGGGGCGCCCGGCCCGGCCCGACTACCCGCTCCAACCTCCTGCTCCACGACCCGGCTCCTCCGGAACCCTACCCGACCCGGATCCGACCCTCCGACCCGACTCGTAGCCGCCCCCCCGGATCGCAAACCCTACCCGATTTTCCGGTCCGGATCCGGTTCGCGACCGGAAAATCGCAAACCCTAGGGTTTGCGAATCCGCGGCGCCGAGGAGGAGACCGACGGTGACGATGGCCACGGCGGTGGGAACCACAACGACGGCGACGATTTTTACCTTTTCTTGAACGGAGGCGAGGATGGCGACGACAGGGGTTGATCTACGACGGTGGCGTCCACGGCGAGGGTAGACTGAGGACGACGACCGCAGCGGATGACGACGGCATTGGAGGGTCTTGGACGGGTCGATCCGACCGGATCCGGCGCCGAGTTACCCTCTCTCTCCCTCGGGCTCGCCCTTCGAGCTCCCGAAGTCTCTCGGGGACCCCCTCCGAGCTTGCCACACCACGGCCGGCCCGAACTCGAGCTCCCGAAGTCTCTCAAGGGACCCCAAGCTCCGGTGACCTCTCTCTCTCTCTCTATGATCTCTGTTTTTCGGTCTCCCCCTTCCTTCGTTGACGGTGAAGGCCTATTTATAGGCGCGGGAGCGGCCGGTCGGCGAGGCTTCGAGCCGCCGGTTGGACCGCGTCCCATCCGCCATCATCGCCTCCTCCGGTCATGTCCCGTCGACGCCCCTGCTCCTCTGCTCCGCACGCAACCGTCTCTGCTCAAGCTTCTCCGGCGTCGCGCTTGCCCGCGCGTGCTCCTCAGTGACGCGAGGAAGAAGATGACGCGGAGGGGGCCGGGCTTGAGGCGATGATGGGCCGAAGGCCCACGCGGGGTGGGGGCTGCTCCTTTGCTTCTGTTTTTGCTTTTCATTTTTGCTTCCTTTTTTGGTTTATTATCCGAGAATTAAACAAAATAATAAAAAATAAAAGCCTAATTTTAGGCGTCAACATATAGTAAGATATATTCAAAAAAATTAACTGCTAAACACTTGAATATCGTCAGAGGTGTTCAACGTGAAATTTTCCAAATTGTTTGAAAATTGCTTAAAAAGAAATATCTAGTGTTCGTCTGAGGTATTCGAAAAAGCTTGGTCAATAAATACCTCTGATAAATGTCTTGATATCATCAAAGGGATTTAAAGACTGAATGAAGAAAGGGAAGTAATCCGAATGTTTGAAAAAATCTTAACAAAGTACCTGAATAGGTGGGAGATGAGGGAGACCCAGAAGCTTCCTGAAATAAATTGAAGTGCAGAGAGAGAGAGAGAGAGAGAGATTAAAGGTGGTGGGAACCAAAAGGTCACATGTAGCCTGATAGAGTCACAATAATAAGCCTCCAAATTTCATAAATGAGAGGTGGGCGCCTTGTCCCTCTTCGGTGGCTTTGCCTCTCCGGCTCTCCCGCTCTTTTGTACCTTCGCTTTACCTTCATCAACCCAACCAAACATGTCGCCTCACCCAAATCTCAACAAACTCTCCAACCTTCGTGCCTCTGGATCGCACGTTGTCCCCTCCTCAAAAAGGACAAACCGCGAAAGAAAAATCGATGGATTCGGGGCCATTGTAATTCAATGTATCTAAGCTTCTTCGACATGAGTATCATGAGGTCATCTGATTCAGGACTTGAAAAAAAAAATCCGCGTGCTCCTATTGTTCGACTGATGCAACACAACTTTTAGAGATATTGTATCGTACGTCCGAGTGCAAATTCTAACTTAAATTAAATGTGAGTGGTGTCTATATTTGGAACCCACCATCTAGAAGATTGATAAGAGGAAACTCCTTTCAATCAAGGATAGAGGAAAATACAACCCCTTGTTTTTCCTCCTTTGTTAAAATCGTTGTGCGTAATTGACAGAAAAGACTTTGTCATGTTCATGGGATTGACTTAGAAGGATGATGGATCCAAAGTCAAATGGGCTTTGCCCTAGAATCTATCATGAGCTTTCTCAAATATGTTCATTCTTGTTGGACCACAAAGCTTTGCGATGTTGTGATGGAACATGTCCGTACTTTTTTACCTCAAAACAAAACCGCCAAACTAGTCCGTCGATGCCACTTGTATCCCACTTGCTCAATCCGAGCATGATTTCATTTGCTAGTCAATACATTTCGGCGTAGCTATTGTTTCCAAGCATGCGTACCGTGTCTTCTCCAGACGACAATGACATTCCGATGCAAGTTGACATTATTCAAATTCGACCAACCGTGTCTTTCCTCAAGCTTTCAGATATTGTAACAGTTGGTTTTCTCTAGGTGGATAGCTTCGGTTGTAAAATGTGTTGCTGTCGACGAGGATGGAGTTGATAACCATCGTAGAAGACATTATAAGAAGATACATTATTATTTGATTCTGAATATATACAATTTTTTTTTCAGATGTGTGTTAATCATCTAGTACGCAGACGCTTTTCCCACGTCCTTGTCAAAAGTCTAGGAGAAACATGACAAGAGAACGAAGCAATTAAACCATGTCGAACTAGCACTGTCCTTCTCGAAAGGGATGCAACAAAGTTTTCTCAAGTCCCCTTCAAGTCCATGTTAACGAACTTTACACACTTCATTATGATGATATTTCGAGTCTATAATATGTTTGAATATTCAGAGCCAGTCTCCGTTGACCTTTTATACTACTTACAGTAATAACTGAATTAGATACGTGTAACGACTTAACTGAATTAGATACGTGTAACGACTTAGTCTGACGAGAGCAATGAGTGATTGTTGCGTATGAGGGCTTGGATAAGGAGTGGCTTTGATAGGCTTCTAGGATGGCGAAAGAGTTTGGAATGAACCGAACTATATAGCGAATATGGAGAGGGCCATTCTAATATATATATGAAAATTGGAATTAACTTAAGATGCGTCATTTGATATAATAGTAATACTTAGTTTTGGAACTTCAAAGTTATGTATGCTCAAGTGGGAGCACTACTAGGATAGATGACTTTTAAGTGAGCTAAATACAAGGTATCATAGTACTCAAGCTGTCCACTTCCAGAACCTATTGTTTCCGAGTCCTCGAGCATAATTTTAGCTGCTTTTTGCCACACTTTTTTACCAGTAATGAGATAACTAATTATCGAAAAACAGAAGGTTTAGAAGTAGTAGTTACTAGTGATTAATATGATATGCTGTGTTAGGATTCTATTTGATCCTTCGTGAATACAAAAACACAAAATGACCATAGTTTAGTCCGCAATAAGTATCGGTAGTAAAATTCAATTGAACCATTTCTTACATCTGGTTTGGAAGCTAAAGGAGATATTATATAGTGTCAGCCAAAGTGCAGCACAATGATCATAGCAGTTTAATGTGTGGTCCACTCTACATATTTACGCTGTTTCATTGGGAAATAAGTAAAGTTATCTGCCTTCTAAATTCCAGAAATCTCTTTAATACTATAAAATAGTTCAGGATCTCATGAATTATTTGAAGTTCTGTCATGTAAGGTTCTGTATTTGAAGACTCGTGAAGAGTGGATGGCTTGGATTTATCTATATGAGATTTGTGTGAATAAAGATGTATTACTTTAAGATATTGCCAGTATGCAATCTGGGAGGAACTATATAAATGATCATTTTCAAAAGAATATCAGGGAAAGACTGCCGGTGGTTTCCAAGAGATTTCAAGATTGACCCTTTGAAAATTCTTTGCTGTAATTCGATTGCTGTCATATCTTTTACTGGTCTAACGAATCCTCATTCTTCAGGAAAACCATAGTCAGTTTGCTTTGCAGACTCTTTGATCTATATCTAAAATATGTAAACTTTGAACGTCTATTATCATATCTTGCTTGAGCACGAAAGCCTTTCAATGAAAGCCATTCCCATGTGACGTTAGTTTATTGTCCTAATTTTTCTTAACTGAGGTCCCGCTTTCATGTCACCTCAACAAGTTCGAATGGAGAGACGATTCCCCAACGCAACTTAATATTACTACCTTCCCAACCTGCGATACCTATGAACTGTAATTTTTTCCCATAGAAGATGATTTATTTAGTATTCGGAACAAGTTATTAACTGCTTTTAGCTAAGATACAATCATTTAAACGGGTATATATTGGTTCTAATTCACATTTCCAGATGATTATTCTAATGGAAAGGCTGCCAAATTGATAGAACCAACAACCCTACGAAGAACAGATTAGCTGTTCTTTATAGGCACACAAGGTGACTGATCATTCTAAACAGACCAATTTTCTCAGTGGAAAAAATCAAGGGAACTTTCATCTAGTGAAAGCCAGGATTCGATATTGTTGTCGGTGATAAATGGTTCAGTCCAGAAACTCCCGCTAGACTCTGCAATATATGTGTCGCAAGAAGCTTCGCACTCCGTGTTCGAGAAGTCCACAGCCTCTATGCACCGGGATAATGAAGTCTCCCTCGAGCTCGAAGACAAATGGAGGGGCGCAAACCCTTCTACGATCTGAGGAGTCATAGGGCAATTAATAGGAAAGTCGAAGTTATTGTTAGGACTTGTCTCGGACATATTCTTAGGTCCAACTTCAAGATCACATGAATGATTTTCTGTGATAGTTGCTTCTTGTGGAGATGTTGATGATGTATTTTGACTCAAGCGCTTCCTCAAGTTTGTGTGCCAGTGATTCTTGACTTCATTGTCCGTTCTTCCTGGTAAGTGAGATGCAATAGCTGACCATCTGCAAATATTGCATGTACAAATAGAACATTAAATATTTCCCTTTCCCGGTGGAAATTTGTCACTGTTTTCTTAGGAAATGTGATTGCATTTTCTTCAATGCAAATCAATCGCAAATGCTAGTCAATTGAAAAATTTGTGAAGACCAGAGGAGGAAAATTATGTGGTCAGCCTTTACCAAAAATAAAATAAAATTATGTGGTCAGATATCATTCTCTCTCTTTTTCATGATCATGACTCATGATCTATCCGAAGCTCATTGTTTTCTTGATGCATGCGAGAAGGGCCTCGATGTGAGAACATAAGATGATAACCCAATATTTAGGGGTGGTGGAACAAAAAAAAGGAAGAAAATATATGACATAAATCTTTTTTTTCTTTTTTCAAGTATATATTACATAATTCATGTGAAGTATTCTATGTTTCAAGTTGGGTTTTGTATTAGAGTAACTAGCTGCGAGAAGAGATAACTCACTTGTTCCCAAGCAATCCTTGTAGTCTGATGATGGTATCTTCTTCTTCCTTGGTATAGTTCCCTCTCTTGATATCTGGCCTTAGGTAATTCATCCATCTGAGTCTGCAACTTTTTCCGCATCTTGATAAACCTGCAAATTTGAAGAGGAAAAAAAGAAATAAAAACCGTAAGCTGCAACATGCATACATAATTAGGAGTAAGAACTCAACTCATTTTTAACTCCGTCTCTCTGTTTGTAGAGCTTCTCTTTGGCATGGCTATTGTATCAATCACAAGATAGAGAGAAAGGAGATTGGCAGATACTTTTGCCTTCTTTTCGCTATAATAAAACTGCGAGCATATAAGCTTGAATCCCAAATAGAAATTGTCTCCCTACTTTTAAGGGGGGAAAAATAAATTATTCAAGAGATTTTGTGTTAACCCTGAAACCTGAAGATGCACTTGAAGATTATGAATTTGCACTTTTCTCCCTTGAACCTTAAAAATTATAGAAGACTACTGGTTTTAGTAGCGAGAATAGTAATATCTCCATTTACGGATGAATAGGAAATTCTACAGCTTGGCAAGTAGAAAGAGCTTATTTCAAGGTTTTTCCAGTTTTTTTTTTTTTACCCTTTTCTCCAAGAAAGAGGAGTTGGAAAACCTTCAATTGATTCTGAGAAGAAGATACACAAGATCATAAGTTTCATTCACGTGCACATGCTACTTAAAACAACACCTGATGATTTGAAAATTGCCCGAACGATTCTAGGTAAACCTACCTGCATACTTGGGGAGTTTGCGCCAATTCCAGTAGCCATATCTGCTAACATAAGCCCTCAGCTTCCTGTCTTCCTCAGGCGTCCACGTTCCCTTCTTCATCCCATTCTTGTCTCGCCCTGGTGTCCTCGCCATCTCTCTCCCTCTCTCTCTCTCTCTCTCTCTCTCTCTCTCTCTCAGTGTGTGCCTGTGTGTACTTCGGAGAATTATCTTTGTTCCAAGCATCGAATGGTTTTGAAGTCCAGCGGTATTTATGCACTCATTTGGGACTCCGGAACAGGCGGAAACGTGCTCCACAGGCACACATTGCTATAGTATTCGGGCTTGTCTAACTCGTGTGCAGTAATATTCTGAAATGTGATGTTAGAAGGGTATTCAAACATAAGTTCACTTCACATACATAAGTTCAAATTTTGAAGACTATGATTGAGCGAGAAATACATGGTGGAATTTTACATGGTGCATGATTAACTTGCGTGTCTTCTCGCAAATTCTTAAAGCAATTTCGAAGCCCGTGGACATAACAAGAAATTCTACGATTTGATAATAGTTACATAAATATACATGAATTGGAGAAATCATATTGTGGTGTCTAATAGACTAAGTCAACCACATATCAAGAAACGGTGATTAATACATTAGATCTTATACAAATAAACACGTACAGAATGAATTCATATAACATTTCTTTTTCATAGATACGGAGAATCCGGGCGCTCGCTAGGTATCTCCTAAAATTTTCTTTCGATGCAAGTTGATTGACTCGGGATAGGACTCCTCTGTTCTGCCCTGTCTGAAGGGGCGACAGTTCGAGACAGAACTCCTCTGTTCGTGTTATGCCAATGTCTGTATACTAAAAGCTTCGACGAATAAGATTTGAGTCTTCTTAGCTGTCCCTATGCAGGCTCCTCACTAGTCGACGGGCCCATGAGATCATCGATCGCACCTCATTGGCCAACAGATTGTTACTGCACTTCTTTTTGATGAACAAGGACCAACTTGCAACAGGGTGTTCGGTCGGTCCATGTGTTCATAGAACCAATGTGCACATGAGGCAGAAAATATTAACAAATCCTCTCTGGAAACCATGCCTATATCAGCTAATATCACCTATAAACAAGCATCGAGGGTTTTTAGTTACAAACCCCAAGAAAAATAAACTATCGGGTGGTTCAGCTAACGATTAGACCAGTCGTAGCTCTTTAGCTTCGATTCCACTTTGTGCAGCAACCGCAGCGATAAAACATGCGTGGAAAAGAGGACATCGCCTGGAAAATGGTTGGAAGCCATGGGCATTGCGCAGGGGACAAACCAAGGTCGTTATCCGACTTGGCTCGACCCGAAATTTCGACGGGGGAGTTTGTGAATGGAAACCTATGAGGCATCCACATCGCTTGACTTCATCCCTGGTCGGGCACGTGCATCACCAGTCAAAGACGAGTACTCCTACAGGAACCCATCAACGTCATTGCGAGAGACAAGAATTTTAAGACCAAATTAGTCGAGAGGGGCCAAGAGGTTCGAAGGTTCATGCATTCACATTCGTGGAAGTCTTGTGTCTTATCTCCCTTTCCAATTTCCATCTCCACAGGGGCAGACGGAAGGGATGATGGAGGCATTGCGACTGCGTAACAATTCGATCCTGCTTACGACACGCCGGGCCCGTTAATGTTTACTAGGTAGTACGATCGATTCTTTTCCTTTTCTAGGTTTTTGTGGCCAAAAGCTGTCCGGGTACTGTTTGAAATGGGATCTCTTTTCCCTTGTTTTGAAATTCCCTCCACGTGTCCGTGTAGAAATAGTCACGCATGGCAAAAGACAGGCTGTTGCCCTTTACTCTGACACGCAGGGATGAGTTTGAAGCTTCAATTTAGAGTTTGGAGTTTGAGTCGGTCCTCTTGAATCAATTATATGTAATGATCATAATCTTAATATTACTAATGTTACTTGGAGAATGAACTTTTCCTTTTGATTAAAGGGAATATCCTCTATGAAGACGCCTTGGTCAACTAAATTTCAAAAGTAATTATATGGTAAGTACTGCCGCATGAGTTCTTGTCAACAACTAGTATTCTGAAGCCCTTATTTTTTTTTTAAATAAAAAAAAACCTATTGGGTCATTTGTTTTCCACAAGTTCATGGGTTTAATTTATGTTGTGAGTGAACTCTAAAATATAACTCATATGGAGAGACTGCACCATTAGCATCTTGAAAGGGTTACATTGACGGACTTGCCAACCTTGGGCCTTTAGGAAGGAGGAAAAAACCTTGGACCTTTTGGATGTTGGTGATGCATAGTACTTATGGCTCAAATCGAACTTCCTATAATAAGTGCACGATTGTAAGCAAACCCTAAACAGCTCAAACTACTTTACCAAGTTGAATCATAGATCATGTGAATGGACTTCCTAACTACTAGCATTCTGATGAGGATTACAGTTTTGAGCTTACCAATCTTGGACCTTTGGGTGCGGATTGCGTGGAATAGTTATAACTCAAACTTAATATATTGTAAAATGTATGTGACCTTTTACAATAAACACCCATATAGGATTATCAGTTTCGGTCGCCTGGCCACCCTTTTACCTAGTCTTGCAAGATGTGACTAATTTTATTTTTTTTAAGACTAGCGTTGCCTTTCAAGCTTCCATTGAAATTGTGCATTGAACATTGCCTTGAAAACAACCGCTCGAGAAATCAGAAGGCAAGAAATTGGACGGTGATGGATGACCCGTCTTTGCAAGAATCAGTCAGTCCTTGTTGCTCGTCCATAACAAAACGCCCGTCGGAGCCAACGAGAACGGCTCCAAAAGATGCTTTCCATGCCAAGCATATCGTCCCCCCATAAATATCTTCGAGAGCAGGTCAACTCAATGTCAAGAAGGCCGCCAAGCGCTGGAAAACGAACGTTTGTGAACATTGACTAATCAAACCTGGGGCTCACATCAAATGTTAATAACTCTCTAACGAATCTGGCGTTGGTATTATTGAATACATTCCATTCACCTCCGAGGATGACGCGTTGCTTCCGTGCCTACAAGTTTCTAATCATGATTAAGCTAATCACATACTAATCAATGCTAATGCTTTGCTATGCCCTACATCGATGCACTTCGGATAAAGCTAATCAATGCATTACCCGGTAATGGCGGGCTTCGTTCCAATCAAGCATATTCTGATCCCGTTTCGGCTAGACGCACTAATCGGTCCTCACGACCGCCACCGCGAAATGTAACATCATCGATTTAATCGTTAAAGAAGTGGACCGTGATGTCAGAACAAAACGGGCCGTGAAAAGACATGCATGTGTGCATGCAACGCACTAGATGTGCCTGCACCAGTCAGTTGGTCCCAAACCCTAGGCAAAAAGGGTCTTTCCTTATAACTTCGCCACCGGGTGGGGGGGTTTTTTCTTCAAGTCAACTTAATTACTTTATAAGCGAAGTCAAGATGGAGTAGAGTATCGCATATCATTTCACATTCGGTTCCACCTTATTCCATGACAGAAAAATCCCCATTTCACATAATAAGGCTCGCATTGAAATCTGTTTCGGGCGAGTGCGGGTCTTGTCGTGGCATTAGAATTGGAAAAAAAAGGCATAATTTCAATTTTCCACACGCTTTCACGTTGTTTGGACTATGTTGACTGTAATGGGTTGACCTGACTATTTGGTCCTTCCGTGCAAGTCCTTATCGGCATGAATCACGAATGACGTCCCTCTTTTTATTATTATTTTCTATTCTTACTTTTTCCCAGCGATAAAATATCCACTCAAGTCAATTCATATTCCCTCTAAAAGAGTTAAAAAAAATAAAAAAAATAAAAAGAGAAGAAGAACAAGAAACACGACTTCTGGATGACTATGCCTATTCTAAATCTTAGTCAAATTCTATGATCTTATCTAAAAATTGAAAAATAGGCAACAAATGCGGGAAATGCACGGAATCCGTACCTTAATAATTTCGATTTTTTGTCAATGTAGTCCTCTTGGTGCTTGGAACATTACTATGGCACTTGACTATCAATTTTGGTTGGTGCTAATGATAGAATTAGGTTGATTTGACCCTATATTTGTGGAAAATCTCTTTACTTTTTGTTCTTTCCGAATGGAAACTGAAGACCAGACAGGTGAACCTGATATGCTTTGCAAGTTCCTATTTTCTATTTTTATCCTAACCCTTGCGTCTGATTTTTTTTTTTTTTTTCATTGAAGCTATTTTTATCTTGGAGAAATTACTTCACATCATCCCTGACATCATATATCGTCACTTTCAAGTGGACCACTCGAATTGCAGCTCCGGTTCGATTTCATTTTCAATCTGGTTTATCAAGATGGAAATTGCAGTGACCTTTGATGAAAGTCTAGCAATATTTAAGTTTTGTATCATGAAGGCGGGGGCTATTTGGTGGTGTTATTCACCTACTTCTAACTTGTCTTCGTGACCCTACTTCTATATTTTCAAACTGAAAACAAATTACTTTAAATGCGAAAATATTTTGAAAAGATTCCATGTGATTCTATATTTTCAATGTTTGGATATTTTGGAAGGTTTCAATTTTTTTTTTTTTTGGCGAAAACAATAGATATCTGTCATAAAGAAATATGGTTATCGTTGCTGGCCTCTTCCAAAATTCGTTGTTTAGATCTCATTAATCCATGGGAATAAATACTTATTGTTCCGTCCTTTGACGATGGTAGGATCCATTTAGGACTATGGGCCAATGTATTAAATTAATCAGAATCCAAGCGAGGCCCAATGATATAGGCATTGTCGGATCATATAACATTGAGCCTGATTTAGCAAAAGATTGGCTTTAGCACGAGATTACATGATTCTGTCACTTGTTTTATAAATTAGAAAAAGGTGATACATATAAAAACAGAAAAAAGGGTCTTCAGCTTACTAGTTAGGAAACGGTAAAAGTGACTACGTGCTAAATTGCTTTTGCATCTTAAAGGAAGCTATATTGATAAACCCCTAAATCGAAATCTTTGGTCATAGATCAGAATTATCCGTGTGGTCACTAAAGCTGGTAAAATGAATCACAAACTGATTTTGCAACTCACATTTAATGGCCCCTTGTAGAATGGGTAAGTTGTTTGGCAACAAAGTGCGGGGCAAAATGGGTTAAGACTTAGTAAAATGGGTCATGATGGGTCGCTTAAACGATCCATATTTCTATTCGCTTGGACTTCTAAGACGAAAACAGGTCTGGAGACTTGACTCAAAGGAAAACTGGAGAGGAAAATCTGCAAAACGCACAGCTCTTGGAGAGATGAACTGCGATGGGAAATATTGTAAGTTTTTCATAAAATTGATGGGAGGAATGTACGCTTGGGAGGATATTTGGTTTGTATCCAAAAAATGTCTAGTGTATGGGCTGATTTTCAATAGAAATAATGAAATTTGACAGGGGATTATTATCATTTTTCCAGGTCCGAATAAAATATGCACTGCATCAAACAATGTTTCACTGAATATAATCAATCTTCATTCTTTGCATAAAAAAGCCCAAAGACCAGGCCAAGAATAGAGTGCAAGTCCAAATTTGTTAATATATTCGGTTGAATCGCTTTTATTAAAAAACTGAAGCAAATAAATATGAACGACAAGCACATTGTACTCCCTTGTGGCCCACGGTACATATCTGCAGTGATTTACATAGATTGTTGCACATCTAAAGAGAAGTTGGAGCGCAACTTTAATATAATTTACTTTTATTTTTATTCTTATCAACCTTTGGAGATCGTTTGGTGGAAACAATTTAGATCTTTTCTTAATTTAATGTTTACCTTAAGATTCAAAATATTAATTTACAAAAATTTCCAACAACATTAATGTGATTGTGCTGACAATGGCTATGATGATGACCGAGTAATGTCATTGGTTACTTTGTTATTGCATTCAAAATAGAAATTATATAGATGGGCTTGGGTCATGGCGATGCCACAACCACAATGATCAGTGAAGTTAGACATAGGTTCACGACCTCTTATTCGATATCGCGCGTGCGCGAGAGAGGCGACTATGTTTGGGGTCTCCACAGCAGCGGCGTGGGGCTTGGACGGAGGAGAGACAACGTTAGCTGAGTTGGTTAGGCAAGCGACAACGAGTGGCGACTTTTTATTTGGTTTATTATTTTTTAAATTGATATAAAATTTTATCTAAATGATAGATTCATATGAAAGGCTTAAAGTTGTTTGAGCGAATGGGTACGAGTTTGCATAAATTGGGTTAGTTATGGATTTTTTTAGTAATATGGATTGTATCGGTTATATGTTAGGTGTTAATTGGGTTGGGTATAGAACTCTAAAATTGTATAGCATAAAAATGGGTTAATGCGGGTTAAGTGGGTTAGATATTTTTTTCGACTCAATTCAACCCACTCATTTAATAGGCTTAGCCGACTTATTTCTTTAGAAGACTCTAATGATAATGCTCAAAGGGTGATGCTCAAAGGGTGATGCATAAATTGCGGACACAAGAGGGTTGCTCGACATGTAGATAGGAAAGGCGGGAAAAGTGCCAAAAAAGTCCTAAACCTTTTGTCTTTGTGCCAATTTGGTCCTAAACCTTTTTTTGGTGCCGATTTAGTCCTAAACCTTTTTAAGTTGTGCCAATTCAGTCCTTTCCGGCCAATTTTAGCCGGATTTTGCTGACTGGACGCCGGCCGGCTGACGTGGACAACTTTTAATAATATTTTAATATTTTTTAATTTTTAAAATATTTTTAAATACTTTTATTATTTTTTATTATTTATTATTTTTTTCTTTTTCCTCTAGCCGGTCGCCGAGGTCCGGCGACCGGCCGTAAGCGACCGCCGGCGAGGGCGAGGCCGACCTCGCCGGATCCGGCGAGGTCGAGCCTCGCCGCCATGGGCGAGGGCCGGCGAGGGCAAGCCTCGCCCATGGCCGCCTTGCCGAGATCGGGCCATGGGCGAGGCAGCCATGGGTGAGGCTCGCCCTCGCCGAATCCGGTGAGGTCGAGCCTCGCCGGCCCTCGCCCATGGCCCGATCTCGGCGAGGTCGGGCGAGGGGGCCGGCGAGGCTCGACCTCGCCAAATCCGGCGAGGGCGAGCCTCGCCCATGGCCGCCTCGCCGGATCCGGCCATGGGCGAGGCTCGCCCTCGCCGGATCCGGGCGAGGTTGAGCCTCGCCGCCCCTCGCCCGACCTCGCCGGATCGGGCCATGGGCGAGGGCCGGCGAGGCTCGACCTCGCCGAGATCCGGCGAGGGTGAGCCTCGCCCATGGCCGCCTCGACGGATCCAGCCATGGGCGATGGGCGAGGCTCGCCTCGCCGGATCCGGCGAGGTCGAGCCTCGCCGGCCCTCGCCCATGGCCCGATCTCGGCGAGGTCGGGCGAGGGCCGGGGAGGCTCGACCTCGCCGGATCCGGCGAGGGCGAGCCTCGCCCATCGATCCGGCGAGGCGGCCATGGGCGAGGCTCGCCCTCGCCGGATCCGGGCGAGGTCGAGCCTCGCCGGCCCTCGCCCATGGCCGGCGAGGCTCGACCTCGCCAGATCCGGCGAGGTCGGCCTCGCCCTCGCCGGCGGTCGCCTCGGCGGTCGCCGGACCTCGGCGACCGGCTGGAGGAAAAAAAAAAAATAAAAAAATATTAAAAGTATTTTAAAAGTATTTTTAAAATTTAAAAAATATTAAAAGTATTTAAAAATATTTTAAAAATTTTAAAAATATTAAAATATTATTAAAAGTTGTCCACGTCGGCACCGATCAGGCCACGTCGCCGGGCGTCCGGTCCAAGCAAAATCCGGCCAAAATTGTCGGAAAGGACCGAATTGGCACAACTTAAAAAGGTTTAGGATTGAATCGGCACCAAAAAAAGGTTTAGGACCAAATTGGCATAAAGGCAAAAGGTTTAGGACTTTTTTGGCACTTATCCCTAGGAAAGGCAGATGTTACATATGCAAAATCGTTAGATTTTGTAATGACCCAAACCCGGGGTAGTATGGAGGGACGGACTAAGATCGCCTCGGCAGTATGCGGGCGAGGCTAAGGGCATGTCTCCTATCCCACATTGCTTAGGGGGGAGTCCTGGGCTAGCTTATAAGGCTTGGGTCCATCTAACTGTACATAGGGGTAGTATGGGTTGTCCTGAGAAGAACAAAACCGTGAGGACTTAGTGTCCAAAGCAGACAATATGTGTACAGTGGAGGCCCAGGTCCTTACAGGTGGTATCAGAGTCGACTCCCGTAGTGTGTGGGGCCACAGCGAGGGTGCAGTACATGGGCGAGGCTAAGGGCATGTCTCTCGTCTCACATCGCTTAGGGAGAAGTCCTGGGCTAGCTTATAAGGCTTGAGTCCCTCTAACTGTACATACGCACTTAGTGTCTAAAGCAGACAATATTTACACAGTGGAGGTCCGGTCCGGGTCCTTACAAGGCATCAATGTAGGAAATGAAAGAATTGCCAAGAGAACCCAAAAAAATAAAGATAAAGCTCTGAAAAACAAACTCAATCTGATTATATGACTAAGAAACAATAAATTCATTGCAGTCTAAGCTTCCCTTCACATGGCTACTAAAATCGATAGATTAACAGGATATTTTTACCTGGAAAACACCATGCCGGAGTTGATCATATGAGTGTGCATACATCATTGCAGCAGTAGGCCACTGCATGTACCCAGCATCACTTGTATTTTGATTCAATCCCGTCACTCCAAAAGAGTTCATGATAGCACCAGAAAGAGGCATATAGTTAAGTGAAGCTTGAGGCCTCGGCATCTGACCAAGTGGAGTAAATCCAGCATCAAAATGCCCAAAAGGATGTTGAATCTTTTGCATGTTGAGGGGCACCAAACCAAAACTTTGACTAGCAGGGACATTCCTAACGTACCTGTTCCAGTACGGAATTCATCAAACAAAACGCCAATATTGAGGTGGCATTGCATAATGCCATGTTGCAGCTACACAAAAACATATTTTTGGGTCAAGGGAGAAGGCTAAGCAAAACAAGTGTCATTGTAACAGTTACACAGCAAATTGATAGCATATGCCTGTAAATAACTTTATCAACAGCTTTTCACAACAAAGTGATGAATACTAAAATATGTCACCACTTTTGCTGTGCTTCTTATGATAAATTGTTTTGAATGAGAAGTAAAACAGCTGATCAAAGGATTAAATCGAGGCTGAGATCAACTCCAGTCACATTGATCTCACGCTCAAAAAGTAGAATATCAATGGAACAAAAAAGACCTTACCTTTCATAACTCTGATCATAATCTGGGTCAGAACGATCTTTTTCTATCTCTAAGAATGGGTACCCTAGATTGTGTGCTGCCATCTCTAATGCCTGTATTCTTTTCAACATCCACCATGGGAATCTTGCACACTTCATTATCATCTCTGTTCAAAGATATATTCCTCCGGTCAGTTGAGGTCTGAGAAAATGTATCATCTAAATCAGAACCACTTGTGCTATTGAAGATACGAGCACGTGCTCTATCATACTCCTCTTTCCTCTCTTCCACACTTCGCACTGGGCTTCTTTTCATCCCTGAGTCATTGGCTCCATAAGCAGATGCTTTACTAGGTCGAGGCCTGATAACAATCTCAACCTGTTTAGCCTTATCATCTTCCAGACCTGGGGCAGTACGGAGACCTAGACCCAGGGAAGTACGGAGGGACGGACTAAGATCGCCTTGGTAGTACGTGGGCGAGGCTAAGGGCATGTCTCCCGTCCCACATCGCTTAGGGGGGAAGTCCTGGGCTAGCTTATAAGGCTTGGTTTCCTTTAACTATACATACGTGTTTTCTTGGGGTAATATGAGCTGCCCTGAGAAGAATAAAACTGTGAGAACTTAGTGTCCAAAGCAGAGAAACAATATGTGTACAGTGGAGGCCCGAGTCCTTACAGGTGGTATCAGAGCCGACTCCCGCAACGTGTGGGGCAACAACGAGGGTGCGTTAACTGTACATACGCATTTTCGAACAAAATCGTGAAGACTTAGTGTCTAAAGCGGATAATAGTTTCTTTGCTCGAATGGCCACAAACCACCATTGCATTTATTCACCCACTGAAACAGCATGATTCGATTTCTTGTGATCGTGTAAGCAGGTGGAACTTTTGGCTTGTAGCTAGCAAGCAAGCAAAATGGTTATTAGCACAAGCATTTGCAAGGCACCCCTAGGATTTTGAAGAAGCAACACATTTCTCGAATTGAATGCAAGGGTGATTGGTTCCAAGATGGGCAGTGGGCTATTCCCCCCCCTCCCCCCTCCCCCCCTAGAACCAAGAACCATCCGTTGGTTACCAATCTGGTTCTTGGGTGGATCCTTGGAACCGGTCTTCTAGAGGAAGGAATAAAGCCAAAATGTTTCTAATGTGTGTTGTATGAACACCAAACTAGCATGTGATCCTAATGGAGGAAAAGATATAGAAGGGAGGACGATGACAATAGTTGAGATGGGTCTCAATTTGGACAATAAGAAGAGAGCATCAATGTCCTCATTAAGATATCAAAGAAGCAAGTCCATGGCTAGGGACTTTAGAATTGATAGAAAACTTGACTGGTATATATATACCGGTCCAGTTCAGGTGGATGGTTCCATCCTTGGAACCGGACCGGTTCCCATGAGAACCGTTGATTCTAGGTGGGTTTGGTCCGATTTTGGGCGATTGTTGATTTTTTTGGATACTCCTAAACAAAAGGAATAAGTTTAGAATTCCTTGGAGGACAACTATCACATTTTACCCCACTCAGAGATTAATTATCTAGAGATGTTTTGACGATCATAAGGAACATTAAATTTAAAGCCATTTCTCTTCACTAAAACCATAAGCCAAGACGTGCGTAGTCATACCCTCTCCTCCTACTTGTCTGTCCATCGGCGGCAGTAAGCCATTATCCGCTTTTGCCCTTTTCTCTGACCTTCTCATTCAAGCATTTAAATCCTTAACCACCCGATAGTAATTCTCACTCTGGAAATAGAAATATTTATATAAAGAGAGATGTCTTCATGTACTTACACTTGCACCAAAGGAAAAGAAAACAAGTGATCCAAAACTACACTAAATCAATGGCCTTTCGACTCGAAGCCATCCAAAAATAACGTGTGGCCTCCCCATCTTTTCCTGCCTCGTTTCTTTTTTCCATTGAGTCCGAAACGTGGGTTGCGATTTGCAACGCATGAAACGTCAGAGAGAGACCATGAAGAATGTGTCGAGGATCAAGTTCTTGCATTGCTTTAGACGGCCCGTCATCGAGGACATGATGCTCGAGCCCAGGCGTAGGCGGAACCAGCTCATGCATCTTTTGATCGATGAGGACGACAATGAGAGAGCAAGCGTGAAACCACCGTATGCTCGATCGAGAAAGCATAGCTTTTCGCGCATGTTGAAGTCCGCTCTCTTCTACACCGCTTTGGTTTGGTATCCCACTTTTTTCGTTTTTCTAGTTTGTGCCATTAAAGAAATGTCCAACGAGGATTACATATTATGTTGCGAAAGAAACTATTATTATCGTGAAAATGTCACTTTAGGTCTGAGAACTACGTGAGAACATTTTAGTGGTTTCTGTATGTACTTATTTTTCTCCATTTTTTTTTCGCAGGCTCGGACTATCCACCGGAAAAGAAGTAGTTCAGTTCGAAACTCATTGTTGACGAAACGCTGTCCTTCAATGGATGTTGAACCAAGGGGGTCGTTATGTGATAATAACGATCAGAAGCTTACCGATGATCAGGCAAATCATTTTTCTTCTACCTCTCTTTCTTCAGGTTCAAGTTCGGCATTACAGTACGTGGACTATGTGTCCAAATAGTGGTCTCACAGTGGATTCTTGTACAATGGCTCATCAATGAAGCAAGAGCTAAGCCCAGATCATCAAGATCAGTCACGAACGAAACGAGCCAAACTTGATATGTGTCGCGACCTAATTTTCAGGTGCACCACCTAAGTTTAGGCTAATGGACTACTAAGTCCTTAAATTTGACTCGGGCTCTCCCAAGCCCATACCAATTCGCGACTTAAGGTTCAAATATTTAACATGTAAATGATTATTATCTAGAAGTCGCTACTAATCATTTTATGGTAGGTCGATTAGACACCTAAGTAAAATAATGAGAGAATTATTTTACTCCTACGAACCATTTAATTACATGCCTTTGTTGAATCGACACATTTCCGGTCTTTAGTCAATTTTAACGGTGCCATATTGACCCTTGCAGATTAGCACGGTTGAATAGTCGATTTTTAATCGAATTCTCAAGTCGATCGCATTTAGATTCCTTAACGGCTTCACCTGATAAATTAGTTATCTCATGAGTGATCAATTTAGATTCCTAAACGCGTCGATGAAAAGCCCAATTCATTTAATCAAAAACAGAATCGAAAATTAGAATGTCACAACAAACGTTTCGAAATTCTTTCATAAAGAGTTTCACAAACCATTTTTAGACAATCATTCAAACTCAATTCAAATGATAATTATCTCTTTCAACAACAAAATGGCAGTGAAAGCTTGATCCCGTTTTATGCAACAAAAGATGCTATTTATCTACTCATGGCATATATAATCCATAATTTTTTTTTTTCAAAACATGAGTTTAAAACACAAAGAAGAAATAGTGTCACTCACCTAGGAAAAGCCCAAAAACCAACTACGACGTTTACTTGAACCGACGCACTCAGATCTCTAACAATTAACCGAAAAACAATATCAAAAGGCGGCGTAAAAAAAAAAAAATTCTTATAACAACTTGCCTATACTAAGCCTATTTGTCGATAAAACAACACATACACGCCAATGAAAGCTCGTATTTAGCAGAAACCTATTGTTGTCTGCTAGGCATGGCTCGCGTGCTAAATTTTGTCACACCATAACTTCCTCTATAATATTCCGTTTCGAGCCATCTTATAGTTTTCTTGATACACTACAACAACCCCAACTTAGCCGTCCCAAAACTCACCGAAAATTGCTAAAATTCAGAGCCAAAGCTATTGTTCGGTATCATTCGGTACTATTCCAAAATGTACGCCAAAATTGAAAATTCCGTTATGGGCAAACTATAAGCTCAAATCACAATTTGTAAAATGCTATAACTTCAAAACACCATAAACTATCATTTCTATAAAATTACGTAGTTCAATAACTCAAAAATCAGATTTCGCCGCACAAATCTCCAAGAAATCCAAATTTTGAGCCCTAATTGTGACGATTTGTTTGAATAGATGATTATAGGCTTCAATCACTTACCAGCGTTGCAAAACGGAGTTAAGTCGGCTTAGTTAGGCTTCCGGGTCATGAGCGTGCCAAAAATTTTCCCTTGCTCCTTTCTTCTTTCTCCTTTCTCTTCTTTTCTCTTTTCCCCTTTTTTTCTTCCTTTCCCCCGTTTCATTTCTGCCCAAGCCCTCCCTCTCTCTTCTCTTTAAAAACAGCCCAAGCTTCCACTCTTCTCCTTCAGCTTCTTTTGTTGACTTTTCAAACCCTCTTCTTTTATTTCTTTCGTTTTTTTTTTCTCAAAGCTCATATATTACATAGAAAGTGTCACGGTTAATCTTTCTGTTGTACTTTTTTCTCTTACCAATCAAATTTTACTAACATGGATGTTGGAACACATGTATCGGGCCATATTATGCTTACATAGCGTGATGCCACATAGGTGTTGAGACAACATAAACATAAAAAGAAAAAAAATGACACAATTGAGAGAGAGCTCCATTATGACCCGCCATTACCGTGTGCTCCAACTCTAAGTTAGCATTGGCCATGGCCATTCATGCTCAAGCTCACGGATGGCCATAGCCATGATGTCTATTTGAGCTGCAAAGCTTGAGCCATGGCTACTTGATCTTCGAGCTTATGGCGTTGCCGCATGAGCTTTAATATTGCAGCGTTTTCATTCACTCGAGTCATGAGCCACGAAGCTCATAGCCCATAACTACTCAATTGCTAGTCGTGAGTAGATACAAATAATAGTTTTGTGGGTTTTTGTTTTCATAATAAAATGAAGAAGAACCTACAGGAGGGAGGGAGGGAGGAAGAGTCTATGGGCCCGTTTGGTTCGGCATTTGGAAGGGGCTTTTGGACTCTAAAGAGGTTTGGCCAAATGCAAACGTGTTTGGTTCAATTTTTTGGATGATTTTGGCAAGATACAATTACATCTCCAAATGGCTTTAAGGGCTTTTAACCAAAGTAGCTTCGGAGGTACTTTGGGAAGTTGCATATTTGGAATGTGAGTCCCATGGGTACTGTTCATCTTCTCCAGGGAAACAAATGGAGGCCGACGACCACTGACCAAGGAGTTGCTCGCGCTGGCAACTGTTGCCTGAGGGGTCGCTCGACTTGGCAACCGCCGCTTGAGGGTTGCGGCCACCGTCTAAGGTCATGCGACCTCAGGAGGTGGTTGCCTTGGTTCGTGTGAGCCAGTTGACGGTTGCCTAGGTTCGCGTGACCTAGGCAATGGTTGTCACGTCCCGATCCTCCAAGCACGTGCTCATCCCTCAATGGTCGATTAAATAGCGATGTCCCAGGACGCGTCGCCGACCCATTCATTTTAATGCGCATGTGGAAGCGAATAAATAAATCCCTAGACAATAATCGGATGTGATAGAAAAGTAGGGCCACAAATTTTCAAAATCACAACACACTTATATACACATATCAAACTATGTCATATACAATATTAGCTTATATATACAAGGTCTACAAAAAGGGGAGGGTAGAGGGCTACAGATCCTCTAAGCATTCGAGTCTTCAACTGAATACTTCGGGGACTCTGGATCTAAAGGATCCAAGTCTACCTCTGAACCACCAGGAGGGTCAGTCATCCCCTTGCCAAAAGCGATCTCCAACACCGACCTAGGAATCTCAAACTCCAAAAGAGGGCCTTCTCTAGGTCCATTTCGCTCATGACAATACCACGATATGAATTTATGGGGTACCTTATGGGGTAGACCCACATCAACCCAGACGGTGGATCTCACGAGTTCATAGACCCAGGCTTCTTGGCTCCTAGGGAGTGGAATCTCAGAATGCTGCTTGGTAACCTTCTTCGATTGGCCAAAACGCTCAGGTGGCACAATCATTTAAGGACCTATAAATATTATCCCACAACGGGGTGAGACGATGTCTCAGCAAGTTCACCTCCTAAGCTCCGACTAGGAAGGAAATATGCCTAAAGGCTATCTAGGCACACATAAGATAGAGGACTTACCTTTGCCTTAGTTTCTTCTTGCAATTCAGTACAGTACAGAAACTCAACCAATCTACTCAATTCAAATCGAACTATCGATCCACCAGTCAATCAGCTCAAGTCCACATCAACTGTACTATTTATCCCTTCAATACCACATATCTTTATCCTCTAATACTATCACTATTCACGACAGTTGCAATATATGATCTTAGCTCACTCAAGTTGATATTTAAATAGATAGCTCACTCAAGCTGATAATTATATATCGTGCTCACTCAAGCTGATAAAACGACCTTAGCTCACTCAAGCTAATAAATCCTCACATTGAAAATACTCAATAAAATAGTCGTGTGTGGGTACATGGTTGGCCTGAGTCAAAACCTCAATATCTTTCCTTTAGAAATTCCCACTAGTCATAATAATCCATAATCACATTTTTGGCGCTGTAGACCGATGCCCAGTATTTTCCAATTAAATACCGAAATTACTCAATTTTGGAATAAATACCCAAAATTATAATTCTCACTCAATTTGCACAACCTAACGTTCAATTAAATAAAATGAACACACCATTACAATCAGCACGAAATTTCGGCCACTGGTTATCCCATTATCATTTCCGAAAAATAATAAATAATTAAATAAATACAAATAAATGCCATAAATAGAAACTTAGGCCGGAAAAGCCTAATTAAATACCGAAACGGGCCTGGAAAATTTAAGAACCTATCTAAATAAATAATATGACATATCTACTTGCTAATTGCACTACTCTAACCACCTAACATGTAATATCAAACGATTAAATTGCTAATCTATTCTAACTAATCACATAATCCAAACTTAATCTAAACTAATCAACCATTAAGCATAATTGACTCCCTAAGCAGAGATTAGTGAGTAAACTCCGGTGAGTCCATGGCGACAGCGACGCGGAGACGGGCAACAAACTCCGAAGCAGTGACACCAAAGGAGGCCAAACCGAGGCCGAAATCGGCCTCGCAGAGCTCATGATTGAGCTGAATGGGTTGCTTCAGTTCTGCCCATTGGTGGTTCAGGGGTTGAGGGCTGGACACGGGGCTGCGGCTGGGCTAAGATGCGAAGCTGGCGGCTAGAACTCGAAGAGACGCGGGCTGTTGAGCTCGTGGATGCTAGATGGGCTGGGCTGGTTGAACAAACAACCGGAAGGGGCTGCTGGCGTGAAGGACTTCGGTGGTGTTGGCGTTGCAGCGAGATGGAGACATGAGGAGGTGTCAAGAGTTGACCGAAGTTCGTTGGCTTTTGTGGTAGCTGCGGGGGAGAGAAAGGGGGAAGGAGACGGACATGTGGCAGGGAAATGGGGGGAAACGTTGGCGCAAAAATGGAGAATGAAGGGGGTTTCGATGGAGGGAGAGAGAGCGTGGAGGAGTTGGCCGCATGAAGGAGCAGGGAGGAGAAAGAGAGATGTCGGCTTTGGGGGGGAAGAAAAGAACGTGTAGAAAGATTAAGAAGAGAGAGAGAGAGAGAGAGACGTGCGTAGATGGATAAGGAAGGGGGCCCGGGACGTGCGTGGATGGATAAGGAGGGGGGTCTGAAAGTCAAAGGATAAAAACATGAATGAAGATTGCTGAAGGGGGTTTTGTTGGTAGCAGAGGAGGACATGCGAAAATAAGAAAAAGAAAGAGAGAGAGACGTGCAAAATGGAGGGAATGAAGGAGGGGAGGGGAAAAATTAGATAAAATATCTTATACTCACCAAGTCTTGGTTCTACAAGCTCTCATGCACATCCCTAATGTCCCCCAAGCTTTTATGCACATAAATTCCACAAATAGTTAGGTTGGTGTCCACAAGTTGCAGCCCCCATGCCTACGAATTTCACTCAATTAGACTTTCATTTCTTCAATTTGATATCCAATTTTGCTGGGGAAGAAGCCCACACAAAATTCACAACTTCCCTCCGCCAAATAGCTCACTAAGGAGGCCAAATGTCCACTTAATTTGGCCCCTCTGAATTTCCTTTCAATTTTGAATCGTTTGAATTGATTTTCCGTAAAAATCTCGAACTCGCCGAAAATTCCTCGAAAGATAAGTTGACGTCTCTAAAATAAATCGTGACATGACAGAACTTTTAATTTATGAAATCGGGTTTAAATTCGTGATTAATTTCAATTTGATGCGATTTTAGCGTGACCTAACTTATTGAGTATATTTCAAGAATTTTTGATACAATTGACCCATGATCGATTTATCTCGAGTCACAATGTACATCGTCGACTTATTGACGACTCTCGATTGTCGTGAAAATCTCAAGATTTCAAATACAAGCACATGATACCCAAAACGACAGAAAATTGGTCTAATGCCAATCGACGAGAATTTTGCAATCAGGTGGAATCATCCACACTTTGATCACACATCTCAGTCAAATCGACCTATCCTTAATCTCTGATCGATTTTGACAATGCCGCAATGACCCTTGCAAATTAGCACGGTCAAGCAGTCGATTTCTGGTCGAATTCTCAAATCTATTGCGTTAAAATCCCTTAACGACTTCACCGGATAGGATAGTTATCTCGTGAGTGGCCATCTCAAAGAATAGCACTATAAGCGCGTCAATGAAAGGCCCGACTTATCCAATCGAAAACGGAACCTAAAAATCAGGATGTCACAATGGTTGCCTGGAATTTGTGATCTAGGCAGGCGTTTGGGCCGTGCAAACCTAGGCGTCACCTAAGTAGCGCCGACACACGACATGGACACATGACACGATACGACACCACACGTCGACACGTCATTTTTTAAAAATAGAGAATTCCGACATGTTGGGACACGTTGTATATTAAATAAATATTTTTATTTTTAATTAATTTAATTCAAATTCATTATTTTTATTTTTCAAAATTATTTTTTAATCTCATTTATTTATTTTTCCAATTAACAAAGAAATCTTATTTCCCTCGTCCATCCCCCAAATTTATTTTTCTTTCCCTCCCCACCGTCGTCCATTTCACCCCACTTTATTTTTCTTTCCCTCTCCATTTCCCACCACTTTCTTTTTCCCACCACTGACAGACAGGCTATCCCGTCACTTCCTCTCCCCCCAAAATACATGATGGCCATCCCCTTTTTTAATTACTTTTGAGTTTCCTATAAAAAACCCTAGCTTTACCTCTTCCTCCTCGCCACTTGCCACACAACCCTTCCTCTTCTCCTCCTCTCGATCCTTCTCCTTCCTCACCGCTCACCGCACGACCCCCTTCCTCTCCTCTCCTCCTCGTCGCACGACCGCCTTCCTCTCCTCTTCCTCTTGCCTTTGGCCCTTCTCCCTCACAGTTGCAGCCTCATCGGATCCATCGCAACATCACAATGGTGGCCCTCGCCTCAATCTATGCTCTTTCTTTGGCCGTCTCTCACCGCCGCGGGCTCGCCGTCGCTCGTGGCCTCGTCTCTGCTCCCTCACCATCACTTCCACCCTCCATCGTCTACCGGACATGCGTATCCAAACGTGTCGGGCAAAAGTTGACCGCGTGTCGGAAAATACGACATGCGTTGACTACGTGTCGATGTGTCCGACACCCTCTGACACGTGTTGGACACGACACGGAAGCACGGACAACGTGTCCGTACTTCATAGGGCGTCACGACCCAAACGGCCACCTAGGTTGCGAACCCTAGGCATTGCTTGAGGTTGCATGATCTCAGGTGAGGCTGGTGGCGGCTAGATCTAGCCGTCGGTGGCTAGATTAAAAAAAAAAAATTAATAAAAGTCTTATGCAAAATGTAGTTTTTACCAAACTGCATTTAAGTTAAAGTTGTTTTGCAATACATTTTAAAATTATAATTTACCAAACACTATTTGTATTTCGAAAAGGGTGCATTCATTTCGCGGAAAATATCATGTTTCCGGAAAACATTTTCCCGAAAGTCATTTTCCAGGAAAATGACTCCATTTTCCGGTGTTCGGCCAAAATCTAAAATTTGAATGGAAAATATTTTCCATCGTTCGTTAGCTCATTTAATTGTTTGGGAAAAATTATCAAAAATTGAATTTTAATATTTTTAATTGACTAAAAATTTATTTTATTTATTTATATTTTTTAAAAAATGTTTTTTTAATTATTTATATTTTTAAAAATCGAAATTTTTATTATTTATTATTTATTATTTCTTTTTCTTTTCCTTCCTCATTCCTCCTCCTTCTTCCTCCTCCTTCCTCCGCCGTCGCCTCCTTCCTCCTCCTTCTTCCTCCTCCTTCCGCCGCCGCCACCTCCTTCCCCGCCCGACGATGGGGCCGCCCCGATGGCCGACCAAGACCCGGTGGCCGATCCGGCGAGCTCGAGGCTCGGCCGATCTCACCCGAGCTCGCTAGATCTGGCGACAGAGCTTGAGCTCGCCTGGATCGGGAGCCCGAGCTATGCCACTAGATCCGGTGAGCTCGAGGCTCGGCCGATCTCACTCGAGCTCGCCGGATCTGGCGACAGAGCTCGAGCTCGCCTGGATCGGGAGCTCGAGCTCTACCGCTAGATCCGGCGAGTCGCGAGCTCCGCCGCCAGATCTGACGAGCTCACGGCTCGCCACCGCACGACGAGCGGCCTGGACGGCGGGCTCCCCGTGAGCCTCTCGTCGCCGCCGCGGTGCTCCCTCTTGAGCCAGATCCTCCCGAGTGGCTTCGAGCCGCCGAGGAAGCGGAGTGCGGCGGCGACGACACTGCCCCGGTCGGAGCAGGCAGGCAGGAGTGGCCGAGGAAGGCGGAGGCTGATCCCGGAGAAGGACGTTGTCGAAGCCATTGCAGCAGGGAGAGCAAGAGAGAGAGAGAGAGAACGAGAACTGAAGGAAGGAAAAAGTAGCGCGAGAGATAGCGAGAGCTCGTGCGAGAGGCCGGGAAAATGATTTCCTCTTTTCAAAAGAGGAAATCATTTTCCACGATGTCAAGAGGGGATTTTCCGATCAACGGAAAATGTTTTTCTTTGACCGTGTATTTTCCGTCCACCCAAACACCGGAAATTTTGGAAAATATTTTCCTAGAAGTTGTTTTCCGCGAAACGAACGGAGCATAAATGTATTTGCATTTTCCCAAAGACATTTGCCCAAAATTGAACCAAATGAGGTCGACATTTGCAAAAACGAAAAAAAAAATCCACATCAACAAATAAATTAAAAATTCACATTAGAAAATAGCTAGAAGTGTTTCAACAAAAGGACGACCAATGGCACTCTATGTGCAAGAATAGTTTCATATAAAATAAAAAGGGTAAAATCACCAAAACCCTTAAACTATATCCATTGTCACACATTTATCCTAATTTTTTTTATGGCACCAAAAACTCCAAATTCATACCTATGTGATACAATTACCTCAAATTTCTTTTTGTGACACCAAAAACTCCAAATTTATATGCTTATGACATATTTATCCCTAAAATTTCGTGTTGTAGAAGAAATTGTGGTTTTTGGTGTCACGATAATTTTTTAGGGTAAATGTGTCACACAAATATAAGTTTGAAATTTTTACAATTATTGAAAAAATTAAGCTAAATGTGTCACACGGGTACAAATTTAGGATTTTTAGTGTCACAAAAAGTAGTTTAGGTAAATATGCCATAGTGGACAAAATTCGGAGTTTTTTGTGAATTTTTCCCTTTAAAAAATTTAAAGGAATGACTTTGATTGTTGAACAAAAGTTGAGAGATCATTTATCAATGCCTTGATCTCTTAAATGATTGTGGAATCTAAGTGATCGAACAATAAAATAGACAAACATGAAAATAACAAATATCGGAATTTATGGTTTGATCGATGTGTCTTGCATTCGTGGGAGAGTAGTAAAGAATTCCATGATAGATCAAGCCATACTACGTAAATTACAATTACACTTGAGTTACTTAAATACTCTAATGTTTTCCAAACTCCAATTACACCTAATATTTTACATAGTACTTAGTCTCACAATTTCTCACAAAATAATCTCTCAATCTCACCAAAATATCAAAGAAATTTTATCTTAACTAAGTTCAACATATAAACTATTGAAGTAATTCCCCAAAGAGCCCGCTGCCAAGCCCCTAATACCAATGGGACGTCACTCACAAATATTTCACTCCCGCGACGCTCACTCAAAACCGCGCTTCAATATTTGTTCATAACCAACGGAGTAACCCACAACTCAATATTTATTTATAGGATTAATATCACAATAAATTTTAAACTTATATATTTGTGAAAAATTTACCCAAGACTAATTTTTTGATAGCCAAAAATCTCAAATTGGTACATCTGTAACAAATTTATCCCCCGTTAGTTTCCTTGAAATGTTACTATCAAATTGCTGAATTGGATGACACATGATAATTGACGGATGTATCAATTTGGGATTTTACCCTTTATTTGTTACAAATGTACTAGTTTAGGATTTTTTTTTATGGTCAAATAATTAGTTTGAGGTAAATTTATGATAGATGTACAAATTTGAGTTTTTTGTGGTAAAAAAAAAATAGATTTAGATAAAATTGTCATAAGTATATCAATTTTAAATTTTTTGTAGTATTATTCCGTTTATAATAGCCAAATTGACTGATTGAAAAAGGAAACTAAGTCCAACTCCGAACTTTCTTATTCTGTTGTTGTGTTGACCGACTCCCATGCAGAAATTAATTTTCGTAATCTACAAGTTCTGGTCTTTTGATTATCAAATCGGCAACTTAAGGTCCAAATATGCACATTGGACTCCGACGCCAAATATGAAATCTAAATTTCCATTCCCGACTTCCACAAATATCCGGCTTTAGGAATTTCCTTAATTGACTTAGTCTCTTACAATTCCTCCTAGTCGGATTTGTTTCGCTAACTCAAATTCGAATAAATGATCATAGATAGTGCTGACTTTAGAAACACCACTAAATAAAGATATAAGCAGATTACACCCTTTTTTATTGCTGAAGGAAGTTAAGACATCTTAATAGCACCTATAGCACCAGAGAAGGATCCACGATTAGAGTAAAATAAGTGCAGCAAGAAAAGTGAAACGATAGTCAGATCGAAAGTATTTAAGAATTGTGTACGGGAAAAAGGAAAATAAAAAGTGGCAATGGTAGAATGGAAAAACAAATGAGGGGAAGCTTGGAAAAACTGAGGGGATTATGGTACTGCAAAGGCCCACTAGATTAGCCTTGATATGGATGGATTATGAACTGAAAATCAAAGCTAGGCCTTCCAAAACAATTTCCCACTGCAATGGAAAATACTGTTTGGATCAACCTGATTGAAATGAGAACTCAATAAATTTCCCACCTGAACAAACAGTGGAGATTTTTAACGAGCAATGTTGAGATAATGAATTTGGTTTTACAAAACTTGTAAAGCAATGTCACAAATATTAAAGGGTAAGCAATAAACAAATGAATGGAAGCACCCAACAGAAGTCTCATACATCACTTTAAAATTAGTTTTGCTAAAAGGTTCGAGCAATCTCTAGCATAACACATATTCGAAGCATAAAGTTATGGGGCGATTCATGAAAACTCGACTTTAGAAGAGATATGAATGTCATGTGAAAAATGGGGCGGGCATTAACATCCTACAGCTCCAACAAAAGGATCTGCTAGCTGGAAATTATCCGCACATATATCCCTGTCCTAGCAAGTCATAGTTTTAAGGGCGATTTTCATACCGTGACTCGTTACATAAACAAAGTAGCGAGTAAGAGGAATTTATACTGAGAAACGCCGAGCCTTATAGCCTACTTTGCATGCAATGAGGGCACATTCGAGAACGATGAGACACCAGCCGGAATCCAAGCTAGGAGTTACTGATACGTTAGATCCAGATTCCAGTGCCAAAATCATTTGAAAGTGGAGATGACAGTTTTAGATGCTAACTACCAATGTCACCTGGGACCTCAAAAAGCAGACAACAGATCATTATATAGAATGAAGGGTCTGGCCGCGCACTTCTTTCATGCTTGCTTGTATCTATGTGCAACATAAATAGCTAGGGGAAAAAGCCCCAAGAAAGCCAATCCCCAAATGGTGAGATTTGCTCTTGACTACAGAAAAAGCAGAGGAGCATATGCACTATATAACTGAAGCACTTCTTGTACTAAGCATTTATCTTATCATCCTCAAGACTCGGACTTCGTTGAAGATGAACTATTTGGGTTCTGCAAGGAAGCAGTTGAGGTATTACTCTTCGTCTGGGAATTCTGGTTCGATGATGGCGACTCAGTGAAGAAAATTACATGCTCCTGATTATCAAGAAGCAGTTGAAGGGCTCTCGGTATCCTGGGCAGGTTCACATCCAACTGCCCCTCGAGTACTTGAACAACCAGCCCCATCGATGGCCTGTGAATTTCCTCATCTTGGACACACCAACAAGCAACTCTGCATATCCTATTTAGCTCTTCAGTATCAGCATTTTTCTCCAAGTCTGGGTCCAAAAGATCAAGCAGGTCACCTCCTTCAGCTATCTTGCTAGCAGCCCATGTTGGGAAGAACTCAATGGCCCCATTTTCCGATAGCTCTAAGTTCCTCCTTCCCGACACAAACTCAAAAAGCATCATCCCATAGCTATAAACATCAGCTTTTACTGTTATGGCCACTCCAGAGATCCACTCCGGCGCAAGATACCCTCTTGTGCCTCTCATGGTTGTCAACACCCTGCTGAAATCTCGGCCAACAAGCTTTGCCAGACCAAAATCTGCCACTTTTGGACAGAATTCAGCATCTAGAAGGATGTTCTCTGGCTTGATGTCACAATGTATGATGCAATCTCTGCACTTCTCATGGAGATAAGCCAGACCTCGAGCTATTCCCAAAGCAATTTGGTACCTCTTTTTCCAATCCAAGGTCTTCGAGTCCTTTCTATGAAAGAGATGATAGCCTAAGGAACCATTTGGCATGAAATCGTAGACCAACAGCCTCTTGTCACCTTCAGAGCAGAATCCGCGAAGCCTGACAAGATTCACATGCTGGATAGTGCCGATTGTGCTTACTTCCGTTCGGAATTGCTTCTCACCTTGGCTTATGCTTTCAAGCTTCTTGACCGCTATGTGACTTGAATCAGGTAATGTTCCTTTGAAAACTGAACCGAACCCACCCCCACCCAACTTCTCTGAGAAATTCTTTGTTGCTACTTGCAACTCCCGGTATGCAAAGGCTATCAGTGAACCCTCCACTATTTTTGTTGTTACAGTTGCCCCTCTCCTCCATCTCCAAACGGCAAATGAGACAATGGCTAATATCGCCACCGCGGCACCAACAGACCCTGCCACTGTTGCAGTGACATTACTCTTCTTGCTGGGATCCTTAATTTCGGAGGCAGCAAGCCGGACGTAGAAACTCCTTCCAGGGGTAGTGTCTTGTTTGAGCTGTTCCACATTGAAGAGATCCCCGATCCAGATTGAGCAGGCATTATCCTCGAAAGCATAAGCCGTGCAAGAGCAATTGCTCAAACAAGCAGTTCGGCATTCCTGATTCCTCCCTGCAACTAAAGATTGAGGATCATCATGCAATTTCATGTTAGACATAGGCCAGAAACGGTCTTTCTCCGCGTTCGCTGCACAATTTAAGTTTGAATTCCTCTTGCAACCACCAGACCAATCACTCCGATTCCAATCCATTGGAGAGCTTATGCTAAATCCCGGCAAGCAGCTGCACGAAACTTCGCTCTGCTCGCTGCAAACACTGAAAGGCCCACAAAGTCTATACACCTCACATTGTTGCCGGGGCTGAGACCAGAACAAGTTCCACGACTGGAAAGAAGGCAACCAGGACTCCTGCTTGATCTGCCCAGAAAGGTCCATCACAAGCCTTGATATGGTGTTCAAGGAGATTTTGACTGAATAGGTGAAGTAGCTCTCGTTCTCATTGTCCACATATTTGAAATCGTAAATATAGTTCGCACTCATTTCGGGGATCAAAGAGAAAACTTTCGTCTGATTGTCCCACGCCCCACTAGTCCAGTAATGCTCAGACCCATTCCACCTTACGTAGTACTCACCGTCACTGGATGGCTGGAGACCAAGAGAGAACAAACCTGTCGAAGGGTCCTCGGCGTTCTTCCATGATGTCAAGAGTTGACTCGTGTTTTTGCGCTTGTCGATCCCTAATTTGGCACCGGGAAGCCACGTGTGCGTCGGGTGATCAAAGCTTTGCCACAGAGTCACGGAAGAAGTCGGAGCCGTTTTGAGAGCGAAGTTGCCGTCGTCCTCAAGAACCGCCACCATGGAGCTCGATCCAGATGAAGAAGCAGTCAGATTCGTGGACCAAATGGGGACTTCGGAGTTGTTAACAATCACAAGATTGCCACCCGAGACCTTCAGCTCAGTGGATTGCCTGTCAGTGATAGGGTTGTCTCGGTTGGCGACCCAGACGACGGTTTTCACTTTGATTTTGTTGTACCAGATGCCTATGTAGGAGTACGTGGAGTTACCCGGCGAGAAGAAGCCAAGCGTAAAGTTGCCACCCGAGGAGGTTAAGGTTTGATTACCAGATATAGATCGATTCGCATCGAGCTTGTCTGTGCCAAGACAGAGGTGGGTGTACAGAGATGAGCAAAGCAAGAAAATTGGGAGTATGAACGACCATGGACTACTGTTTTTGCTATCCATGGCTGTACCATATAAGGTTCAAGCGGACAGGTGTAGAAACAAGATTCACAGGGAAAAGTATATATACTCGTTTGTGCTCGGAGCGAGGGCGAGGAAAGAGATCTCAAAGAACGGGTCAAGAAACGCGCAAAGTATCGCGTGGAAACTTCAACTGAGACTAGCGCATTGTCGTGGAGTACATAGATAGAAGCATTGAAGCAGGCATCATACCAGCGGACAAGGATGATATCCCGGAGTGAAGAAGACGCTAGTGGTGCAACTTGGACATGTCTTCGTCATACACTGGAATAACATGCAAAGAGAACACTCAAACTCGACATCAGACATTTGAGTGATCAAGTAGGACTTTAAACATAGTTTTACCGGCATCAGTCAACAACAAAGGAACAAATCCAAGTGTCAAAGTCATTCATATATTTGAAAAGCTGGACTGACAAGATTTGATTTTCATGTAGCATTGTCCAATATTCTTATGGTCCCTACTCTTGTCTAAGGTAGACTTGAGGTCAGTATCTTCAACAAAATGTGCTCGTTCCAAGCATGCTGAGCTGACCTGTTCGTCGAGGGACTAAACTCTAGAGCAACGAGTTGATTTTTTTCCCCAATTCATATATATGTAACATCATGGTTGTGTGCCTTTACTGGAAAAACCTTATAGACTTTGTCCTGGCCATTGATGTTGGCGTGAAGAGACCTCTCTGGTTGGACTTGGAGCGATTGGTAATTGGTGCCATGTCCATTATAATCTTTTACTGTTTTATCAATTCCTTTACATATGCCACTTTCTTTATGGGATCAGATTTACCTGTGCCTCTTATATTTTTGCCCGAAAATCAAAATCCCCTCTACTTTTTTTAAAGCATCTCTCTATAATTTAAAAGTATGGTAAAAGCCACCAAAAACCTTAAACTATGACTATTGTGAAATATTTACCCCAAACTTTTTTTTGTGTTGGAGGAACCACTTTGGCCGACAGCCGCCACGTAAACTCTTAGGTGTTGCCCCGGCGCCACACGTCAATCACTTAATAGCCCGCCAGCCTCCTTGCAACTTACGTTGCAAAGGCTTCGAACTCCTGACCTTCCCTCAAAGGACGAAGCCTACCCAGCGGAGTCACCACGGCCAGTGAAATATTTACCTCAAACTTTTTTTTTTGTAATATAAAAAATCCGAAACTTTTACCTACGTGACACATTTATCTCAAAATGTTGCAGTGTCACACATTTACTCTTGTGACATAAAAAAACCCAAAACCTTTCTTTTGTGACATCAAATACCTCAAACTTTTTTCTATGACACCAAATTTTTGGGGGTAGATGTGTGTAGTCTGGGGTTCTTGGTGTTGCAAACAAAAGTTTAGGGTTTTGATGTCACAAAGGTATAAGTTTGGGTTTTTTGGTGTCGAAAAAAAAAGTTTTGGGGAAATGTATTACTACACGTGTACAAGTTTGGGATTTTTGATGTTACAAAAAAGAATTTGAAATAAATGTGTCACAGTTGATAAAATTTGAGATTTTTTTGTGGCTTTTTCCCTTAGAAGTATCACCACTAATCATTCCGTTATACTTTTTTCTCTTGCCATTCAATTTTTATGAACAAGATGCCAGCATACCTATTGTGTGGTACTCCGCTCATATAATTATTTTAGGAAAAACAGGTGCTAAATTAGGCAACATAAACATTAAAAAAATCCTTACTCTAGATGGTGAAGATGTTATTGATTGTGAACCAATATTAGGTTATTTACACAGAGGAATGGATGGGCACAATTACGAGAGAGCTCCATTATGACCCACCATTACCATGAGCTCCAACTCTAAGTTAGCATTGGCCATAGTTATTCAAGCTCAAGCTCAAGCTCGCATATGGCCATGGCCATGATGTCTATTTGAGTCACAAAGCTTGAGCCATGGCTACTTGATCTTTGAACTCGTGGCGTTGCCGTATGAGTTTTGATCTTGTAGCAGTCATATTTGCTCAAGTCATGAGCCACAGAGCTCACGGTCCATAGCTACTCAATTGCTTGTCGCGAGTCGATACAAATAATAGTGTTTTTGCATTAGTATAGGCATTATTTTTTGTGGGTTTTTGTTTTCATAAAATGAAGAACCTAAAAAGGAGAGAGAGAGCCTACATTTGGAGAAAAAAAGAAAAATCCTCAACAAATAAAATAAAAATTCACATCAGAAAATAGCTAATAGTGTTCCAACATAGGGACACCAATGGCACTTAAGTGCAAGAACGGTTTTGAATAAAAAGAAATGTAAAATCAACAAAAACTCTAAATTATATTTACCGTGATATATTTATCCCAAACTTATTTTATGAAACCAAAAACTCCAAATTCATACTTATTTTGCATATTTACTCTAAACTTATATAATGTGCCACCTAAAACTTCAAATTTGTATGATGTGACATATTAACCCCAAAAAATTTGATGTTATAGAAAAAAATTTATGGTAAATGTGTCACATAGGTATTAATTTAGAGTTTTTGATGTCACCAAAAATAGTTTAGAGTAAATGTATCATAGTCGACAAAATTTGGAGTTTTTGTGATTTTTTTCCTTAAAAGAAATTAAAAGAATGACTTTGATTGTTGAGCCAAAGTAGAGAGACCGTTTATCAATGCCTTGATCTTTTAAATTATTGTGGAATCTAACTGATCGAACAATAAAATAAACAAAATAAGAAAATAAATTGGACACCAAATTTAAATGATTTTGCCGATGTGACATATGTCCATGGGGAGAGCAGCAAAGAGTTCCACTCTAGATCAAGCAATCTAATGAAAATTACCACCATACTCAAGTTACTCAAACACTCTCATGTTTTCTAACCTCCAATTATACTCAATAATTCACGCAGCATTTAGTCTTACAATTCCTCACGAAATGATCCCTCAATCTCAAAAAATGAATTAAATAAATCCTCACAAGATTTAATTGAGTCCAACACATAAGCTATTAATGTTAGTCCATGAAGAATCCACTACCAAACTTCCAGTGCCAATTGGCTGTCACTAACAAATATAGAACTTCCCTTGACATTCACCAAAAACTACACTTTAATAGTTCTTCATAACCAACGAGCAATCCACAATTGTATATTTATATTTAGGGTAATTTCATAATAAATCATGAACCGATACACTTGTAATAAATTTATCTAAAACTTTAATATACTCATAACAAATTTAGCCTCCATTAATTTCCTTCAAATTTTGTCATCAAATTATTGAATTGAATGACATTTGGCAATTAATGTTGAGTTTGAGGTTTTATTCTCTATTTGTAACGGATGTGCTAGTTTGAGATTTTGTATGATTAAAAAATTTCTTTAAGGTAAATTTATCATAGGTGTACAAATTTGGATTTTTTATCGTAAAAAAATTTAGATATTGGTAAATTTGTTATAAATATGTCAATTTTGGATTTTTCAAGGTGTTATTCCGTATATAATATAGCCAAGTTGACCGATTGAAGAAGGAAACCCAGTCCAACTTCGATCTTTCTTGTTCAGTTGTTGTGTTGACCAACTCCCATGGGAAATTGATTTTCGTAATCCACAAGTTCTGGCCTTTTGTTGGAGTTAGCGAATCGGCAGCTTAAGGGCCAAATCTGCACTTTGGACTCTTGACGCCAAATATGAAATCTAGACTTCCATTACCGACGTCCAAAAATATTCGGCTTTAGGATTTTCCTTAATTGACCTAGGGGTGCATGATAACCAAAATTTCGTTCTAGAAATAATTTTTCTATTCCGGACTTATTTCGGAATAGAAACCTGTTTGATAAACCTACTCGGTTTTTATTTTCGGAATAGATTTCTATTCCGAAATTGATTTGGAAGAGAAATCGAAATAGAAATTTTCTACTTCGATTTACGGAAGAGAAATCGAAATAATTTCACCCACTAAACCCTAATTTCGGTGAGTCCTCCCTCATCTCCTCTATGTCTCTGCCTCCTCCTCCACCTCCTCCACCTCTCCTCATTTTATTAAAAATAAAAATAAAAATATTCATTTTATTCATTTAAAAATAAAAATAAATTTATTAAAATGATAAATAATTTATCATTTTATTTTTAGTTTATTAAAAATAAATTTATTAAAAATAACTTATTTATGATAAATAAAAATAATTTATTTTTATTAAAAATAAATTTAATAAATTTATTTTTATTTGCCTTGAGTGTTTTGCCAAATAAATTTATTTTTATTTTTAATTTTTATTCATTTTAAAATAATTTTATTCGTAAAATAAAATAAAATAAAATAAAATAGAATAAATAAAATAAATTTATTTTAAGGATATTTTTATTTTAAAATAAAATGATATTTTTATTTTATTTTTTATGATTTATTTTATTTTATTTTGTTTTATTCTTTTTTTTGTTACTAAATCATTTTTATTTTTTTATATTAAAGGTCGTCGGTCGTCGCCACCACCATCCGAAAGGAAGAAATTTTGTGTCATTATTAAACGAATTTCTATTTTTAGAATAGAAATTTTGTGTCGTTATCAAACGGTTATTTTTCTTAGAAACTATTCTAAAAATAGAAATAGAAAAATTTATTTCTTTAAAACTATTTAAGAACGAGGAGAATGGTTGTCATGCGCGCCCCTAGTTTCTTACAATTCATCTCTAGTCGAATTTCTTTCATGAATTTAAATTCGAGATATAATTTTAACATAAATAATCATAGAGAGGGTTGATTTTTGTAGAAGCACAACTAAATAAAGATTTAAGCAGATTACACCGTCTTTTTATTGCTAAAGGAAGTTAAGATATTATAATAGCACCTCTAACACCTGAGAAGGGAAAAATATTAAAAAAGTCATAAACTTATTGCACTGGTATCAATTCAGTTCTAAATTTTTCAATTAGACCAATTTAATCCTAAATTTTTTTACATTGGTACTAATTCAGTCTATCAGTCCAATTTTGGCCGGTGTGCACATCAACATTAGCCGGCCAAAATTGGCCGGATTAACTGAATTAATACTAATGTGAAAAAGTTTGACATTAAATTGGTACCAATGCAATATATTTATGACTTTTTTGGTATTTTTCCCCACCTAAGAAGGATCAACGATAAGAGTAAAATAATTGCCGCAAGAAAAGTGAAACAACACATCATATCGAAAGTATTTAAAGAATTGTGTATAGGAGAAAGGAAAAGAAAAAGGTGTAATGGCTGTACCATATAGGTTCGAGCGGATAGGTGTAGAAACAAGATTCACAGGGAAAAGTATATATACCCATTTGTGCTCGGAACAAGGGTGAGGTAAGAGATCTCAAAGAAGAACGGGTCAAGAAACCCGCAAAGTCTCGTGTGGAAACTTCAACTAAGACTAGCTCATTGTCATCAAGTATGTAGATAGAAGCATTTAAGCAGGCACCATACCAGTGGACAAGGATGTCCATATCCCGGAGTGAAGAAGACGCTAGTGGTGCAACTTGGACATGTCCTTGTCATACACTGGAATAACATGCAATGAATTTGAGCAGTGAATAATCAAACTCGACATCAGACATTTGAGGGATCAAGCAGGACTTTAGTCAATAAGACAATAGTTTCCTTTTCTTTGTTTGTTTGTTTGTTTGTTTTTTTTTTTTTTTTTTTGGGGGATGAAAATCTCCATTCTATCCAGCTACCGACTTCACAGAATAGTCCCCATATTTCTCCAAATCATCATAAGAAAAATGAATGGGAGAATTGGGGGCTTGAGACATTGAGAGAGGATTGGAAGTCACACCTGGGTGGAATCTATGGATCTAATTTCTTCTCATCAGTGCTCTTTTGCTTGATACCAACTAATTCATGAACCACATCTTTTTGATTACCCACCCCATGATCCACATTCAGAGAAGATTCACTTCTTACAAAACCTGTATGACGCACCTTGCTATAAAAAAGATGAGGATCCTGGATGTTCAATTTCACCTCCATGTGTACCTTTATGCATGGCAGATAATTAAGGAGGATGGGGAACACGAGGGTGCCTCATGGAATACCTTAACCTCCCAAAAGAATAAGAGCCATCAGCCTCAGAATTCTGATAAAAATTTTACAAAAGATAGTGGACAAGAATAGTTACGAGACGAACTATGCCCCCACCCAACCTCACCAGCAAACCTCTCACTAAAATTCTCATGATCAAGCTTAGGATTCCTATTATCAGCATCTCCATCAGCAAGATTCCTCTTATGCCCTCTTATGTGAGGGAAATCTTCCATCTGAGGCTCTGACATCCCTCTTTTATTGCAACTCCTATAAGGCATATCCAGCTGCGATGAACTCTTTCATCTATTATGTTCTTTCTCCATGTCATGCATCTCGTCTAGGGCCATGATAACCACCCTCTTGTTCTACGAGACTAAAGGTTGAGCTGCTCCCTGTCTCAAAGGGTCCCTTCTCCATGAAGTAGAAGGTTTCCCTCTTTCCATTGATATTGAACTATTCCGAGAAATGTTTGGCCTGCTGCCCATGTCAATTGTTGTATTGAAAGTAGAAGAATCAGAAGATGTTGGAGTAGTAATCCTTTTAACTATAATTTCACTATCTTCCCAATTACTTGTACCTACTTTCAAGATATGTTGCAAAAGATATTAGATGGAAGTATCTCTCTGAATACTCAGCACCGCCATGCAATGCCCCTCCCCTTACCCTAGGCTATTCATGTTGTTTGAATATCTTTTTGTACTATAAAACAGCTTGACATATGTTTTACAGTGTAAAACATCTATGATAGCATCTAAGGCTTCAAAACACTTCAATCCATTGTCAAACAATTTCGTTATTTTCCATAGTAATACGATTCCATTTATGTCAAAAGCTCAACCTTATTCTTGCTCTAAAATATTGAGCCTGGCCCAAGATTCTTTCCAATGTCAGCTGGAAAGGACACAATCTTTTGGGGAAACAAATCAACCTGAGCTTCTGTTTTAGCTGCAAGTGTCCCAGTTGGATCCAATGGTTGCGACACTATGGAGGCCCTGAAGCCAATTGATATTTAGATATTTGCCCAATCACGTCCATCTGCAGTGGCAAAGTTAGTGTAACCATGGTCACAATTTCTCCACTTCTCAAAGAAAAGATCCTCTTAGAGCTACTGGGGAGGTTAGTACTTTGCAATGGACAAGACTTCCTTGGCACGTTTGCGACATAGTACTTTGTCTTGATCTCTTTCTCTCTTTGCTCACGTTTATCATTTAGCATTTTCATCTTTGACCTCACCTCAATGAAGTCATCTTCATCATGGGGGTTTCTACTCCAAGTTGCTGAAAAATGCGCACGATACCTCTTTGAAGAGGAGCATTGATATTTTCTTCATGAACATTGCTTTTAGGGAATTGCTAAAGAAAGAGTGGCTTAGTGTTTTTTTTTTTCTTTAAATCAAAGAAGTCAGGGGACGAACTATGCAAGAGGGTTTTCTAATGGCGCCCTTCGTCTACCTGAAAAGAGTTGGAAGCTCTGGTCGAAGACCTTGAAGTCACTGCTACTGAATTGAGAGGAGTTGACGAAGACAACTTACGATTAAGAAAAGGCTTCTTCATCTGGTAGCTCCTAGAACACCATCATTTGGATATGCTTCAACTTCCTCCTCTTCACTTTGAACAAGATCAGTTTTCTTCTCCTTCACATTTGGCCGCATATTGAGTGATCTCATCCTCTCGGTACGTTGACAAGTACTAAAGAGTTATTGACGTCTCTCTACTGCATTAGGAAAGTTGGCCTTCATTTCAGCTCAACTTCACTCAAGTCACTCCTGCATGGCTTTCAGTTTCGCCACCTTCTCTGCTCTCTCGAATCCCCACCCTTCCCTCAACTTTGCATCTCCTTTCAACATGTAATTTTCATAGAAACTTTCCTCTAGAATCATCAGAAAAACTAAGGTCGGAGAAGTTCCTTCTGAGAGAATTGGCATCCTGATTATCAAACACCTTCATTGATGGATGAGTATGGAAACCCATCACCTTTTCTGAGTTCCCTCTTAAGTCAATTGCAAAGTTCTTCTCATGCAGTTTAACAGGAGCTATCTCTTAGACCATTGAGCAACACCACTGGTCCTATTCGGGAATCAGCAGGTTTACTCCTTTGAGCAAAGCTGGACTGATCTATGGAAAGGCGAAGCTTGTGTTTTGTAAAGAGCTTTTTTTTTTTTTTTTTTTCATTTTTTAACTCATTAATCTTCATCTCAAGCTCATTATTGAGCTCCTAGTGCTGAACTTCTCGATATGTCAAAACCATAGTCATAATTTCCATAAACTACACCTATGTTTTTGTCTTGAACGACTTTAGTAAGAGGATCTCTATGTAAACTCAAAATGCTTTTGAGACAATATAAACTCAAAATGCTTTGCGTCTCACTAGAGGATCCTCCCATTTATGTCCACCACTAATACTTAAAAGATTAACGCGTTAGAGACTATCACAATCTCACCACATCTTGAAAGATCTACCCAAATAGATCATAGCCTAAACTCTGATACCAACAAATGTCACACCCCGATTCAACAGAATAAGGGCATGACACTGCCGTCCTTTCACCAAAGGATGCAACCTCAACGTATCCAAAATTCAGCCAAAAGTCAACACACACGCACGCACACGCACACGCACATGCACACGCACACGACAAAAAAGGCATTTGGTTATAATATCAGAGTTTTCTATAAAACACCAAAATTGATATATACACCTCCACCAAAAGCTTACTCACAAACTTATCAACTATATATGACTCATATCAAAAAGTCCCTACCACAAAAAGTCTTGCCTAATAACGAATGCTTAGGCCTACTTGCGCCTTGCTGAATAACCTAAAAAAAACAAGTAGATGAGAAGAGTGAGCTATCACGACTCAACAAGTAACACATTTCTTTCAAGCGGATTGAGAAATCACTATGCGCACTTAAAACGCAACCATAACTCATTCTAAAATAATATATATTCATAACATAAATACGGAAGACACCAATGGTCCAGGTCAATCTCATAAAAACCTGTATCGGTGGTCTATTCCATTGATTAATCTCATCAAAACATACGTCGATGATCCATTTCATCGATCAAACTCAAACCACATGTCAATGGTCCACTCCATTGACCAACTAATGCTCAAATGTCTATTCATGGTCATGCGTAACACCTGTGACACGACCAAGATTCTCCCTAGTTAGGTCTCCACATATTATTAGCTGGTAGCTTAGCCCACAAGGATATCCTAGACTAGTATGTGTATACCTATACACTGCTTAGGGTCTACAGAGACATTGAGAATTCATCACTAATCACAAATATCTAGTAATCCAACATCAGAATGAGAGTCATTTCATAACTCAGGCATTTGATATATAAATTTTAAAGCGTTCTTAAAGAACCACAAATGTTTGAAAATTCTTTCATAAAAGGGTTTCACAAATCATTTTCAGACAATCATTCAAACCCAATTCAAATGATAATTATCTCTTTAAATGACAATATGGCGGTGAAAGCTCGATCCTATTTTATACAACAAAAGATGCTATTTATTCGCTCATAGCATATATAATCCAATGTTTTTTCTTTTCAAAACATGAGTTTAAAACACAAAGAAGAAATAGTATCACTCACCTGGATCCCTAACAATTAACCGAAAACAATATCAAAAAGCCAAGTAAAAAAAAAAAATCTTATTATAACTTGCTTATACTAAGCCTATTTTGTCTGCTAGGCATAGCTCGCATGCTAAATTTCGTTGTGCCATAACTTCCTCTACAATAGTCCATTTTGAGCCATCTTATAGTTTTATTGATACGCTACAACAATCCCAACTTAGCCGTCCAAAAACCTCACCAAAAATGGCTAAAATTCAAAGCCAAAGCTACTGTTCAATACTATTTAGTATTGTTCCAGAATGCGTGCCAAAAATGAAAATTCCGTTTTGGGCAAACTGTAGGCTCAAATTACAATTCGTAAACTGTTATAGCTTCGCAACACTCTAAACTATAATTTCTATCAAAATACGCGGTTCAATAACTCAAAAAATGTATTTCGCCGCAAAAATCTCCAAGAAATTCGAATTTCGAGCCCTAATTGCGACGATTTGTTTGAATAAACGATTATAGGCTTCGATCACTACCAGCATTGCAAAACGAGGTTAAGTGGCTTGGTGAGGCTTCCGGGTTGTGAGCACGCCAAAAATTTTCCCTTCCTCCTTTCTTCTTTCTCATTTCTCTTCTTTTCTATCCTTCCTTTTTTTCTTCCTTTCCCCTATTTTGTTTATGCCCAAGCCCTCCCTCTCTCCTCTTTAAAAACAGCGGAAGCTTCCACTCCTCTCCTTCAGCTTCTTTTGTTGACTTTTCAAACCCTCTTCTTTTATTTCTTTCTTCTTTTTTTTTTTTCTCAAAGCTCATATATTAAATAGAAAGTGTCACGGTTAATCTATCTGCTGTACTTTTTCTCTTACCAATCAAATTTTACTAACATGGATGTTGGAACACATGTATCGTGCTATATTATGCTTACATAGCATGACACCACATAGGTGCTAAATTAGGCAACATAAACATAAAAAGAACAAATGACAATTGAGAGAGAGCTCCATTATGACTCGCCATTACCGTGGGCTCCAACTCTAAGTTAGCATTGGCCATGGCCATTCATGCTCAAGCTCACGGATGGCCATAGCCATGATATCTTTTGGAGCGGCAAAGCTTGAGCCATGGCTACTTGATCTTTGAGCATGCGGCGTTGCCGCATGAGCTTTAATCTTGCAGCGTTTTCATTCGCTCGAGTCATGAGCCACGGATCTCATAGACCATAACTACTCAATTGCTAGTCGTGAGTCGGTACGAATAATAGTTTTTGTGGGTTTTTGTTTTCATAATAAAATGAAGAACCTACAAGAGGGAGGGAGGGAGGGAGGGATAGTCTATAGGCCCGTTTGGTTCGGTATTTGGAAAGGGCCTTTGGACTCTAAAGGGGTTTGGCCAAATGTAAACGTGCTTGGTTCAATTTTTTGGACAACTTTAGCAAGATACAATTGCTCCAAATGGCTCTAAGGGCTTTTAACCAAAGTAGTTTCAGAGGTACTTTGGGAAGTTGCATCTTTGGAATGCAAGTGCCACGGGAATTGTTTATCTTCTCCGGGGAAACAAACGGAGGCCGACAACCATCAGTCAAGGAGTTGCCTGCGCTAGTGACCGTTGCTTGAGGGGTCGTTCGACCCTGGCAACCCACTGCTTGAGGGTTGCGGCCACCATTTGAGGTCATGCAACCTCAGGAGGTGGTCTCCTCGGTTCACGTGAACCAGGTGACGATCGCCTGGGTTCGCATGACCCAAGTGATGATTGCTTGGAGTTTGCGACCTAGGCAACCGTTTGGGCCGCGCAAACCTAGGCGTTACGACCTAGACGACCACCTAGGTTGCGAACCCCAAGTGTTGCTTGAGGTTGCACAACCTCAGGCAAGGTCGGTGGCGGCTAGATAAAGCCACCGGTGGCTAGATTAAAAAAAAATCAATAAAAGTCATATGCAAAATGTAGTTTTTACCAAATTGCATTTAAGTTAAAGTTGTTTTGCAATACACTTTAAAATTATAACTTCCAAATATTATTTGCATTTCGAAAGACTCCTTTAACCTAAAGGTATTTGTATTATCCTAAAGATATTTGCCTACCCTTTTTTAGAAACACCACTAAATAAACATATAAGCAGATTGCACCCTTTTTTTTTATTGCTGAAGGAAGTCAAGACATCATAATAGCACCTCTAGCACCAGAGAAGGATCCACGATTAGAGTAAAATAACTGCAGCAAAAAAAAAAGTTAAACAATGCGTCAGATCGAAAAGTATTTAAGAATTGTGCACAGAAAAAAGGAAAAGAAAAAGTGGCAATGGTAGAAAGGAAAAACAAATGAGGGGAAGCTTAGAAGAACTGAGGGGATTATTGTCGCGACCAATTTTTTCGGGGTGTGAACCACCTAGGATTTGGCTAATGGATTGTTAAGCCTAGACTTAACTCGGGCTCTCCCAAGCCCATACCAATTCGCGACTTAGGTTCAAGTTTTTAACATGCAATTGATTTTTAACTAGGAGTCGCCACTAATCTATTTTTGGTGGGTCGATTAGAAACCCAAGTAAAGTAATGGGAGATTTACTTTACTCCTACGAACCAGAGATTATGGGTACGGGGACTTGGTTACACTAGATTTCTCAAATGCCCTTTCGGTACCTTTCTTTTTATTTTGAAAAATGTTTGGCAAGCAGTTTGGATTGATTTTAAATTAATTTCCTAACATGTGAGGTGTTCATGCAGGTACGCAAACCACCAATTTAACACTCAAGTAAAGCAGAAAATAAATTGCAGGACTTACCTCGTAGCAACGAAAGCATCTGCAATGTTAATTTAAAATCCACATCAACAACCTTGGATATGGTTTCTAATTAACACGCAATTTCTCTTTTACTTATTTAATGAAAATTATGCAATATGCAATGCATGCCACTAATTTAACATGAAATGATATGACATGGCAACATGACTTAGCTATATGACCTAAGCAATATGACATAACTAAGCATGTAGTCTATCCTAAGCATGAGATGATTTATTCTAAATAATTCTTTGTATTTTCTATGAGATTCGAAATTAAGGAAATGCAACATTTAAATATGCAATCTAAATTAATCTAATGACTGACAATTTCTAATTAAATGGACCTAATAAAAATCACTAAATGACGTGCATTGTATGAACCTAATTCTATATGACGTGCGCATAAAAATTTCTATTCTAAATAAGCATGCAATTTATTCTAATATGCAATGACGTGCAAAGAATGCCCTAATTCTAATCTTTTTTTTTTTTTATGAAATTCGAAATTAAAACTGCCAAATAATTAAACATGCAATTCAAATTTAAAAAAGAACGAACATCCTAAATGACTGCGTTTTTTGGATATTTTCATTTTTTGAAATAAATAAATTTCCTATTCTAAACATGCAGGATAACCCTAAAACGATGAATATTCTAAAACAATCCTAATCTAACTCAGATTTTTTTCGGATTTTTCCTTTCTTTTACGGGAGAAATAAATAAATTTCCTATTCTAAACATGCAGGATAACCCTAAAACGATGAATATTCTAAAACAATCCTAATCTAACTCAGATTTTTTTCGGATTTTTCCTTTCTTTTACGGGAGCAATCAAAATAAGACATCAAGATCAGCACGCAACAAATCAGGCAAGATATCATCCATGTCCATTTTGGAAATAAATTGACGAATCATATCTCGTGCATGAGATCGGATTGGCCAATTTCAAATAAAATTGCGAATCGTATCTCGAGCGTGAGATCGGATTAGCAATTTTTCCGTGCGATTGTGAGTCGTATTTCGAGCGTGAAATCGGACTGTCAATCATACGCACGTTATGAAATTATGATGATTCCCCAATTCACAAGAATTCAAAAGATTTCTTTTGGACATGACAATATCAACTGAACATTCAAACATGATTGCTATCTGCAAATTAGGCATAAGATATATGAAACTGAATTAATCAAGACTCCTACCTAATTTGCGATATTGCCCGGATATTTTCCTGAGTTCGGACGGACGGCAGGGGTGCTCAACAAGCTTGCGGCTCATACTGCTTTGCAGTGGTCTGCGATGGGATTCCTGGTGCGAGGCTTTCACGGTGATTGGCGACCGGGTGCTTTTCTCGGCCACCGAGGAAGTGATTCCGGCTCGGACTAGCATTGATTTTTTTTGGAGAAAGGACTAGCATTGATGACTTGATCGTGAATGCTTTTGTTTTGTGGGACCATGCATTGAGTCAAACTTCCCATAATTCTATGCACGCCCGCCGCTGCTGTGTTGACCGAATGAGGTCTTGCAAACAGCCCAAGATTTCCAATATATTCATGCGTGAATTTGGAGTACGCTGCCTCTATTGGTGGGGTAGCTTGAGCGTAGCCGGACTGCTACGTGCGATCAACAACTGGTGCGGAGGACGGCAATCGACGGCAAACACAAAACAGCAACCTTGAACTCCAGGAAGTGCGATGGCAAAGATTTTGGTCAGAGAAACCAGAATCGCTTTTGGTCGTGGGGAGCACAGTTCCTCGTGGCCGAGAGTGGTGGTGCACGTCTAGTAGAGTCGATCCCAGTTGGGTACGTCGGTCTATTGAGCACGCGAGGCGACGAGTTGCTGCACCCACCGAACCCTCTTACACATAATCATCACGTCAGGATTTGCCACTTGGGCTCTTCTTGCTTGTGAATAATTCAAGTGCACTCCTTCAGTGATTCTTCACCATCGGGGAGGACCTCGCTGATTATGGTGAGTGATTTCACCGAACGAGGGATCGATTGGTCTGGTGCGATGATGAAAGGGCCGCAGTGAAAGGAACGGGACAAAGACCTTGCTCTCTGTTTTTTTCTCTCTTTTCGCCGCTCTCTCTCTAGGGTTGCAGCACCTTTTTCTCTCGATTGCGGCCGTGAATGTTAGCTGTGTGGCCTCCTCCTTCTTCTTCTCCGTACGTGGCTCTTATATAGGTGAATAACTTTGATTTTCGTGGATTATTTCACTTCCTTTCTCAGCTCACGCACGAAATCTCCTTTGATTATGAAATATTTCTTGTCTTGAGACATAGAATATATCGCTCAAAATATCCCCACGTGTGATATTCTTCTTGATATTTCATGCTTAAACTTCCAATCTTTTGTAATGTATCGCCTAATGTGAATATATGAAATAATTACCGAATATTGGAAGAATAATATGAATCCTTTCTGAAAATACCGAATTGTCAACTCGTAAAGGTGAAGCTCATCCGCCGCTGATCAAATGCAAAAGTGATAAAAGAATAATGTAAAATGCTTCTAAACTATATGTTATGCAATTTTTTTTTTTTAGCGATAAAATTAACCTTTAATTTTCTATGCACTAAATAAATAAACGGGCCGCCAAAATTTAGGTGTCAACAATTATGTTACTGCAAAGGTCCACTGGATTAGCCTTGATATGGATGGATTATGAATTAAAAATAAAAGCTAGGCCTTCTAAAACAATTTCCCGTTGCAATGGAAAATACTGTTTGGATCAACCTGGTTGAAATGAGAATTCAATAAATTTCCCACTTGAACAAAGTGGAGATTTTTAACAAGCAACGTTGAGATAATGAATTTGGTTTTACAAAACTTTTAAAGCAATGTCACAAATATTAAAGGGTAAGCAAAAAACAAATGAATGGAAGCACTATCGCAACCTCTTTTTTCGGCGCTCGATTATGCGCAAGTGCTTGCGGAGGCTAATGGTTTGGCTAAGTCTATTAGGCTTAGCTTGGGCTCTCCCAAGCTCACTCAATGGTTTGATATTTTTTGCTTATAAGTTAATTTTAAAATGTAGTCGCCACTAATCAACTTAGGATGGATCGATTAGAAATTTAAGCGAAATATTGGGAGGCACACTAGAGAAATTAGGTTCGGGGACTCGATTACACTAGTTAATCACTAATGTCATTCCGATACCTAATCTTGTTTATACCCTAAGGTTTTTGGATGCTTGAAGGATTTTTCATGTTTGGAGGAAAAACATTGGTCTTTTTCTATTTTTTGAACATAAAAGTGATTATTGGATTTTTTGGTCTTTTTTGAAGATATAAATCATTTTTTGGCTTTTTCTGATTTTTTTGGAAAATTGTGTAAAATATAGGATATTTTGGATTTTTTTAATTTTCGAAAATAATAATAATTTATTTTTTAAAATATTATTATAATAATATATTAAGAAACGACACAGGTCGGATCCCCGGGTTGGGTCTGACCCGGGTCGTCCACCCAAGACCCGGACGGCCTGCAACGCAGGCCTGGCCCGGGATTTTTTCTTTTCTTAAAACAAAAGCCCAAACGATTTGGCCTGTTTTCATATAAAAAAAAAAAAAAAAAAAAACTACAGCCTAAAGGCTACCCGGCCCACGCCTACAAACCCAACCCAGGCGGAACCCTACCCGAACGACGACTCGGGTCCGACCCGACTCAATAGCCGACACTCGAATCCTAAAAAACCTACCCGATCGACGACCCGGTTCCGCCCGACTTCGACACGTCTTCTCCCTCGCCGCTGGAGCCCTCGAGATCTGACGATCCGCGGCGGAGGCGGCCGAGCTCGTCTCGGTCCGAGCTTGGGCCTCCGCCGGCACCGCCTTGACCTTAGTCCGGTCGGCCGTTTCAGCCGATCCTGTCGCCTGTCGCCACCCGTCACCGCCGGTCACTGCAGATACGACGCTCGCCTGGGATTTCCATCGAACGCCTGGCGGGCACCGGTTGAGGAGGACAAGGCGGAGCCCTTCGGGCTCGGGATCGCGACAGGGCTCCGAACAGGTGAACAACGGGGACCGGCGGGGAGGCAGACTACGGACGGTCGGGGGCCGGAACTCGCGTGAAGCCGGCGGCTGCGAGTTGCGGCCCGACGACCCCAGCACGCACAAACAAACAAACAAAAAAAGGCGGACAACCCTAGCTCACCGCAACAGGGGATGCAGCGTCGGGTGGGTGGTCCGGTGGGCCGTCGACGGCGTCCGAGCCTTTTTTCTCCCTACAACTCGCGGATCTGGGTGCCTTCTCCCCCTCTCTCGCTCGCACTCTCTCCCTCTCGGGCTCATGGAGATGACAGTTTTCGATGCTAACTACCGATCTCACCTGGGATCTCAAAAAGCAGACATTGTTGATCATTATAAAGAATAAAGGGTCTTTACAACTGGTCTGGCCGCGCACTTCTTTCATGCTTGCTTGTATCTATGTGCAACATAAATAGCTAGGGGAAAAAGCCCCAAGAAAGCCAATCCCCAAATGCTGAGATTCGCTCTTGACTACAGAAAAAGCAGAGGAGCATATGCACTATATAACTGAAGCACTTCTTGTACTAAGCATTTATCTTATCATCCTCAAGACTCGGACTTCGTCGAAGATGAACTATTTGGGTTCTACAAGGAAGAAGTTGAGGTATTACTATTCGTCTGGGAATTCTGGTTCGATGATGACGACTTAGTGAAGAAAACTATATGCTCCTGATTATCAAGAAGCAGTTGAAGGGCTCTCGGTATCCTGGGCAGGTTCACATCCAACAACCCCTCGAGTACTTGAACAACCAGCCCCATCGATGGCCTTGAGTTTCCTCATCTTGGACACACCAGCAAGCAACTCTGCATATCCTATTTAGCTCTTCAGTATCAGCGTTTTTCTTCAAGTCTGGGTCCAAAAGATCAAGCAGGTCACCTCCTTCAGCTATCTTGCTAGTAGCCCATGTTGGGAAGAACTCGATGGCCCCATTCTCGATAGCTCTAAGTTCCTCCTTCCCGACACAAACTCAAAAAGCATCATCCCATAGCTATAAACATCAGCTTTTACTGTTATGGCCACTCCAGAGATCCACTCCGGCGCAAGATACCCTCTTGTGCCTCTCATGGTTGTCAACACCCTGCTGAAATCTCGGCCAACAAGCTTTGCCAGGCCAAAATCTGCCACTTTTGGACAGAATTCAGCATCTAGAAGGATGTTCTCTGGCTTGATGTCACAATGTATGATGCAATCTCTGCACTTCTCATGGAGATAAGCCAGACCTCGAGCTATTCCCAAAGCAATTTGGTACCTCGTTTTCCAATCCAAGGTCTTCGAGTCCTTTCTATGAAAGAGATGATAGCCTAAGGAACCATTTGGCATGAAATCGTAGACCAACAGCCTCTTGTCACCTTCAGAGCAGAATCCACGAAGCCTGACAAGATTCACATGCTGGATAGTGCCGATTGTGCTTACTTCCGTTCGGAATTGCTTCTCACCTTGGCTTATGCTTTCAAGCTTCTTGACCGCTATGTGACTTGAATCAGGTAATGTTCCTTTGAAAACTGAACCGAGCCCACCCCCACCCAACTTCTCTGAAAAATTCTTTGTTGCTACTTGCAACTCCCGGTATGCAAAGGCTATCTGTGAACCCTCCACTATTTTTGTTGTTACAGTTGCCCCTCTCCTCCATCTCCAAACGGCAAACGAGACAATGGCTAATATCGCTACCGCGGCACCAACAGACCCTGCCACTGTTGCAGTTACATTACTCTTCTTGCTGGGATCCTTAATTTCAGAGGCAGCAAGCCGGACATAGAAACTCCTACCAGGGGTAGTGCCTTGTTTGAGCTGTTCCACATTGAAGAGATCCCCAATCCAGATTGAGCAGGCATTATCCTCGAAAGCATAAGCCGTGCAAGAGCAATTGCTCAAACAAGCAGTTCGGCAATCCTGATTGCTCCCTGCAACTAAAGATTGAGGAGCATCACGCAATTTCATGTTAGACATAGGCCAAAAACGGTCTTTCTCTGCATTCGCTGCACAATTTAAGTTCGAATTCCTCTTGCAACCACCAGACCAATCCCTCAAATTCCAATCCATTGGAGAGCTTATGCTAAATCCCGGCAAGCACTTGCACGAATCTTCGCTCTGCTCGCTGCAAACGCTGAAAGGCCCACAAAGTCTATACACGTCGCATTGTTGCGAGGGCTGAGACCAGAACAAGGTCCACAACTGGAAAGAAGGCAACCAGGACTCCTGCTTGATCTGCCCAGAAAGGTCCATCACAAGCCTTGATACGGTGTTGAAGGAGCTTTTGATTGAATAGGTGAAGTAGCTCTCGTTCTCATTGTCCACATACTTGAAATCATAAATATAGTTCAATCTCATTTCAGGGACCCAATAGAAACTTTTCGTCTGATTGTCCCAGGCCCCACTGCTCCAGTAATGCTCAGACTTATTCCACCTTACGTAGTACTCACTGGATGGCTGGAGACCGTAGGAGAACAAACCTATCGAAGGGTCCTCAGCATTCTTCCATGATGTCATGAGCTGACTCGTGTTTTTTCGCTTGTCAATCCCTAATTTGGCACCGGGAAGCCACATGTGGGTTGGGTAATCAAAGCTCTGCCAGAGAGTCACGGAAGAAGTCGGAGCCGCTTTGAGAGCGAAGTTGCCGTCGTCCTCAAGAACCGCCACCATGGAGCTCGATCCAGATGAAGAAGCAGTCAGATTTGTGGACCAAACGGGGACTTCGGAGTTGTTAACAATCACAAGATTGCCACCCGAGACCTTCAGCTCAGTGGATTGCCTGTCAGTGATAGGATTGTCTCGGTTGGCGACCCAGACGACGTTTTGCACGCTGATTTTGTTGTACCAGATGCCTATGTAGGAGTACGTGGAGTTACCCGGCGAGAAGAAGCCAAGCGTAAAGTTGCCACCCGAGGAGGTTAAGGTTTGATTACCAGATATAGATCGATTCACATCGAGCTTGTCTGTGCCAAGACAGAGGTGGGTGTACAGAGATGAGCAAAGCAAGAAAATTGGGAGTATGAACGACCATGGACTACTGTTTTTGCTATCCATGGCTGTACCATATAGGATTTGAGTGGACAGGTGTAGAAACAAGATTTACAGGGAAAAGTATATATGCTCGTTTATGCTCGGAGCGAGGGCGAGGAAAGAGATCTCAAAGAAGAACGGGTCAAGAAACGCGCAAAGTACCGTGTGGAAACTTCAACTGAGACTAGCGCATTGTCATGGAGTACATAGATAGAAGCATTTAAGCAGGCATCATACCAGTGGACAAGGATGGGCATATCCCGAAGTGAAGAAGACGCTAGTGGTGCAACTTGGACATGTCCTCGTCATACACTGGAATAACATGCAATGAGAACACTCAAACTCAACATCAGACATTTGAGTGATGAAGCTGGACTTTAAACATAGTTTTGCCAGCATCAGTCAACAACAAAGGAACAAATCCAAGTGTCAAAGTCATTCATATATTTGAAAAGCTGGACCGACAAGGTTTGATTTTCATGTAGCATTGTCCAATATTCTTATGGTCCCTACTCGTCTAAGGTAGACTTGAGGCCAGTATCTTCAACAAAATGTGCTGAGCTGACCTGTTCGTCGAGGGACAAAACTCTAGAGCGACGCATTGATTTTTTTCCCCAATTCATATATATGTAACATCATGGTTGCGTGCCTTTACTGGAAAAACCTTATAGACTTTGTCGTGGCCATACATGTTGGCGTGAAGAGGCCTCTCTGGTTGGACTTGGAGCGATGGTACTTGGCGCTGTGTCCATTATAATCTTTTATTGTTTTATCAATTCCTATACATATGCCACTTTCTTTATGGGATTAGATTTACCGATGGCCCTTATATTTTAGCTTGAAAATCAAAATCCCCTCTACTTTTTTTAAAGCATCTCTCTACTATTTAAAAGTATGGTAAAAGCCACCAAAAACCTTAAACTACGACCATTGTGAAATATGTATCCCAAACTTTTTTTTTTTATAATATTAAAAATCCCAAACTTTTACCTATGTGACACATTTATCTCAAAATATTGCAGTGTCAAACATTTACTCCACGCTTTTATTTTGTGACATAAAAAATCTCAAACTTTTCTTTTATCAAACATTTGTCTATGACTCCAATTTTTTGGGTAGATGTGTGACTTGACTATAAGTCTGGGGTTTTTGGTGTTACAAAACAAAAGTTTAGGGTTTTGATGTCACAAAAGTATAAGTTTGGGTTTTTTGGTGTCGAAAGAAAAAAAGTTTTGTGTAAATGTATTACTACACGTGTACGAGTTTGAGATTTTTTATGTTACAAAAAAAAATTGGAATAAATGTTTCACAGTTGATAAAGTTTGAGATTTTTTTGTGCTTTTTCCCTTAGAAGTATCACGACTAATCATTCCGTTATACTTTGCCATTCAATTTCTATGAACAAGATGCCAGCATACCTATTATGTGGTACTCCGCTCATATAATTATTTTAGGAAAAACATGTGCTAAATTAGGCAACATAAACATTATAAAAAGAAATGGGCACAATTACGAGAGAGCTCCATTATGACCCACCATTACCATGAGCTCCAACTCTAAATTAGCATTGGCCATGGCTATTCAAGCTCAAGCCATGGTAAATTAGCATTACCACGATGTCTATTTGAGTCACAAAGCTTGAGCCATGTGTCACGGGCCGAGAGATTCCTTGGCCTCGGAAACGACCCGCGGGCGCCTAGCGAGCGGAATTCGCCAGGCCAGCCCTTTCTTTAACTGTTCCACGAACGATACGGTGAATGATTCTTCGTACGAGACTCTACCACGCCCGGCTTCGCTCGGGCGTCCGGTCCATCGAGTAAGGCAGCGGTTCTCTTTAGGTACGACAACCGGTTTCGGCTCGCCATGGCCTCGTCGGGAGAGCGGCATCGGCTCCCGACTAGTTTGTGCACGGGAGGCCTACCCCGTCTTGAGCTCCTAAGTGATGTACTCCTTCTATCCTAGAACTCCTAGCACCAACCGTCCTGACGCCACTCCCACGGACCAGTTGTGTTCTACCCTTCTGCCTCATACTCTTCACCGAGATAACCCCAAGCGCCACTCACAAGTGTCACGAGTACGGGAGGATTCACGGACCGTGACATTCTCCCCCACTCATTTCGCAACGCCCTCGTTGCGATCTCTGCTCTGTCGCTTCCTTGCGTAAATTAACCATTGATGTGCCACTTTTGGGAATTCACATCGAACGGTCACGCTCGCCCAACAAAACAGGTCATGCTCCATTGGTGGCCTCTTTTGATCTCAGCCGTTCGGCCCTTTAGTCACCCGCGCTTTTTGGCAAGTGTGGCATTTTTCGCCAACCGCATCTTTTGGCAGCACCATTCCAGCCTAATCAGCATCTTGACCCCAGCGGACCAATGGAGGTTCTTTTCTTGTTGAAAACGTGACAGTAGACCTCTTCTTCGTATTCACCGACCGATCCAGGAACGTTATCCCCATTCAGCAAGGGTTCGGTTCTTCTCTAACTCGCATTCCGCTCGACGAGAAGTCGACTCGTCCTAGCACCCATCCGCTAGGACTTATCTACTTGACCCGCACTTGAGCGAGGAGTCCGATTCTCCGACTTGCTCAACTTGCTTACTGGAGGGATTCCTACTCTGATACCACTTGTCACGGGCCGAGAGATTCCTTGGCCTCGGAAACGACCCGCGGGCGCCTAGCGAGCGGAATTCGCCAGGCCAGCCCTTTCTTTAACTGTTCCACGAACGATACGGTGAATGATTCTTCGTACGAGACTCTACCACGCCCGGCTTCGCTCGGGCGTCCGGTCTATCGAGTAAGGCGGTAGTTCTCTTTAGGGACGACAAGCGGTTTCGGCTGCCATGGCCTCGTCGGGAGAGCGGCATCGGCTCCCGACCGGTTTGTGCACGGGAGGCCTACCCCGTCTTGAGCTCTAAGTGATGTACTCCTTCTATCCTAGAACTCCTAGCACCAACCGTCCTGACGCCACTCCCACGGACCAGTTGTGTTCTACCCTTCTGCCTCATACTCTTCACCAGATAACCCCAAGCGCCACTCACAAGTGTCACGAGTACGGGAGGATTCACGGACCGTGACACATGGCTACTTGATCTTTGAGCTCGTGGCATTGCCGCATGAGCTTTGATCTTGTAGCAGTCATATTTGCTCAATTCATGAGCCATAGAGCTCACGACCCATAGCTACTCAATTGCTTGTCGTGAGTTGATATAAATAACAGTGTTTTTGCATTAGTATAGGCAATATATTTTGTGGGTTTTTGTTTTCGTAAAATGAAGAACCTTAAAAGGAGAGAGAGAGCCTACATTTGGAGAAAGAAAGAAAAATCCTTAACAAATAAAATAAAAATTCACGTCAGAAAATAGTTAATAGTGTTCCAACACAGGGACGGCCAATGGCACTTAAGTGCAAGAACGGTTTCGAATAAAAAGAAATGTAAAATCACCAAAAACTCTAAATTATATTTACTGTGATATATTTATCCCAATCTTATTTTATGACACCAAAATCTCCAAATTCATACTTATTTTGCATATTTACTTTGAACTTATATGATGTGCCACCTAAAACTTCAAATTTGTATGATGTGACATATTAACCCCAAAAAATTTGGTGTTATAGAAAAAAATTTAGGATAAATGTGTCACACACATGTATAAATTTAAAATTTTTGGTGTTACCAAAAATAGTTTAGAGTAACAACCGTAATGCGGGCTCAGGCGATTTTTTCACTGTTCATCCGATTTCTTGTGTGCCTAATTCCCGAAGTGTTGAGCGTTCGTTGAGGCCGATTCTCAGGGATCTGTGGCGCCTTGAAGGCATCTTCAAAACCCATTCAAGCTCGGCCTGGTACGTGCTCCTCCTTCGGTTTGATGGCCAGTTTTAGCTAGGGTTTTCCGCCCTTGTTTCTGCATTTTTGTTTCTATGCTGCTATGATTCCCGAAATGGCTTCGGCCTAAAATGAGGGGCCAAGGTTTGGAATTCGTAGCCCTCCCCATCCTGATAATGGTCCATCCCCTTCTGGTGGTCCCGTGAATGAGAATAGGGGTGTTACCGCCTAGACCCCTGCTGGTCTGAATGATGCTCCTGCCCGTGCTTGATTTACCCAAGCTCAAGGTGGGCCGAGGGGTAGGAGTAAAGGTAGGTTGGGTTCTAAACGGCCTCAGAGAGCAACCTTGACGAGCTCCAATCTTCGTACTTAGGCGAGTGTGGCTGTGGCTAGGGTGTCAACCAAAGGATACGATTTGGAATTCTGCCCTCCAACTTATGTTGATAATAAACCGGTTATTGAAATGACCGACGAAGATCTTCAAGCCGCCGATCCTAAACTTCAAGATTGTCTTGTTGGCTACTATATTGGGAGGAGAATTCCCTTCAAAGTTACTGAAGCTGCTTTCAAGAAAGCTTGGGGGAGTGAACTTGGTTGAAGTTATGGCCAATGGAAAGGGATTTTTCTTTTTCCACATTCCGGACAATGATTTTCGGAGGAAGGTATTAGAAGGTGGGCCTTTTACCGTCTCAAAAGTGCCTATCGTTCTTCAACAATGGAGGCCAGCCCTAGAGTTGAGGATGGATGCTCATCTAATCGTTTCTGTGCGGGTAAAGCTTATAAATCTTCCTGCTGCTTTTTTTACCTCTCAGGCAATTAGCAAAGTTGCTAGCGCCGTTGGGAGGCCGCTCTATGTAGACAAAGAACGGAATAGATGAAAATGTTAGCCTATGCTAGAGTCTGTGTAGAAATCACAGCAAAGCAACCTTCGTGTGAATCAATTGAGGTGGTTCATCATGGTGAATCATGCATGGTTGATATAGAATATGAATGGAGACCCACGGCTTGTGCAGGGTGTGGCATTTTTGGCCATAAATGCAATCTAGTTGCTGCGCATTCTATTGAAAAGAATGTTCAACAACCCTTGATCGTTACACCTCCGATCCCTCAATATGTGTCTTTGGCCCCTGCTCTGTCTTCAGGTCATGCAAATCCCCCTCAACCTGTACAGACTAAAGACAGTATGCGAGACAATCCGTTATTTATTAATAGGCCGAATGCTGGACATTGCCCAGCAGGGGAGACCACTTCGGATCGGCACATGATTGCAGACCCTGTTGATGAACATAATGCTCCTCAAGCAGACTTTGCTGTTGCTCGCAAGGTGGCCCTACCTCTCGTCTTGACTCCTTTTGTGACTAATTCATCTTCGGTTGATGAGGGATGGCAACAAGTAAAAGGGAAGAAGAAAAAGCAACTTGCAACTAAAGAGGCAGATTCTTTCGATTTAGCTCGACCTAGTGAAGGTAGGTAGCAGTTGAAGTTGAAGTTGAAGACTTCGGCACCAATTAAACCACCACTCCTTCCACCTATGCAGATTTCTAAAGGCCTCTTGAAGGCCCCTTCCAAGGTGCATGATGGTTGTGTAAAAATGTCACACCCGATTTCCCACTCGGATACTGCTCAGTGCTCCAATGAAATTGGTAGTTCTAGTTTACATGCTGCTTTGGACGATGGAGATTTACTTTCCATCAATTCTTCTCCTCGGGCACAGATCTCAGATGTAAGGCCAGAAAGTCTCTAGGAGCAACTGTTGCTTCTCCGACCGGACTCGCGCCCTTCGGTGAACACCAACGCGACCTCTACTGGTCGTAAGGCCTCTAGACCCTCTACAAAGAATCTTTCTCGAACATCTCGGTGAGAACGGCAGAAGCTAGAGAAGCTCTTCGCAGCACTCAAGTTGGTCTTCAAGTTGATCCCGCTAATTCTTCTCTCGCAAATCTTGAGAAATTTTAGCGTCGTGCTTTTGTTGAACTGCGTCTCCAAGAAGAATCATTTTACTGTCAAAAGTCTCGGGTGAAAATGGGTAAAGGAGGGTAATCGAAACACCAAGTTCTTTCACCACTCTGTGAAGAATAGACAACTCAATAATCACATCCTTTCAGTGAAAGATCCATCAGGCTCCATCATCACAGACCCTTTTCTTGTGCCACAAGTGTTTGTATCCTATTTCTCTGAGCTGCTTTCACCTTAGGTGGGTCTTTCTAAGCCTTCTCTTCAAGAGTTGAAGACGTTCATCCACCGGCAACTCTCAGATGCGCAATGCTACTCTATTGCTTGTCCAGTTATTGATGTCGAGATAAAGGAAACACTCTTCTCTCTTGCAAGGGGTAAAGCCCCGGGTCCTGATGGTTTCTCTGTTGAATTTTTCAAAACCAATTGGGAAACATTCGAGTCACTCGTCTTAGAAGCAGTTAAGGACTTCTTTTCTTCGGGATATCTTCTAAAAAAGGTAAACAACACTATCCTTGCTTTGATTCCCAAAGTTCCGAATGCTTCTATTGTCACGGATTGTAGGCCTATTGCATGTTGTAACACCATTTGTAAGGTTATTACAAAAATCCTTGCCAATCGAGTGGCTGTTGTGTTAAATGATTTGATTAGCTCTTCCCAAAACGTGTTCGTTAAAGGTAGAAGAATCAGAGATAACATTCTCCTAGCTTAGGAATTGTTTTCTGGTTTCCACTTAGAGCCATATCTACCGAAATGTGGTCGATTTTCAAAAGGCGTACGATACCGTCGATTGAGATTTCTTGGAACTCATGCTTCTGGCTTTTAGGTTTCCTGATTGGATCATCCGCTTGATTATGGTTTGTGTTAGAACGCCTAAATTCTCTGTATCTATTAATGGTGAATTACATGATTTTTTCTCTAGCGGTCGTGGTCTTCGCCAAGGTGATCCCTTGTCGCCCTATCTATTTACGCTTGTTATGGAGGTGTTCCCAGGGATTTTAAAGGCCCGATCTTCGGTGAAGGAGTTTAAATACTTTTAGAGATGCAAGAAAGTGAAGCTCTCTCACCTATTTTTTGCCGATGATGTTTTTCTTTTTTGCCAAGCTGATTGGGTCTCGGCTACTATGCTTAAGAGAAGTTTAGACATTTTCTCATCTTGGAGTGGGCTGAATCCGAACAAAAACAACAGCGAAGTATTTCTCTCGGGCGGTTCCGTTTCTATTAGAGATAATATTCGGCTTGCATTTGGCTTCCAGGAAGGTACACTTCCGGTTCATTACCTGGGGGTTCCTATCATCTCTTCTAGACTCGGGAAAGGTGATTGTATTATGCTGATTGATCGTATCACCGCAAGGATTCAATCTTGGACCCATCGGTTTTTATCCTTTGCAGGAAGGCTTCAACTTATAAGGTCAGTGTTGCATTCTATCCAGGCCTTTTGGGCAAGTGTTTTTTCTTTGCCTGCTTCTGTCATTGATAGGATTGAACAATTGTTAAGACAAATTTTGTGGAAGGGCACCTCACTTGGTCGTGGCGGGGCCAAAGTGTCTTGGGATGATATTTGTCTCCCTAAGGAGGAAGGTGATTTAGGTATTTGTAAGCTGAAAGATTGCAATACAGCCTCCTTGCTTAAATATATTTGGTTTCTCTTCACCGATAAAGAATCTCTATGGTGTCGTTGGGTTCATTCGTATTTCTTAAAGAAGGACAATTTTTGGAATTCTTCCCAACCCACCGTGTGTTCGTGGGCGTGGAAAAAAATACTGCAGATTCGAAGATTTTTCAGGTCGTCTTTCTTTTGGTAGATTGGTCATGGTTACTCAATTTCTCTATGGCACGACCATTGGCTAACTTGTGGACCATTACATTTGTTTGTGCCATTGAATCTTATGGCGAGTTTCGACCTTCCAAGCTATGCAGTGGCGGCCGATCTCTTCTCCCTTGTAGGTCGATTGCTCAGACTCTTCCTCGCAACGTGGGGCATTCCTATTCTCGATCGCTCCACGACCCATGACCGCTTCACTTGGCGCAATGACCCTTTAGGTTCGTTTTCGGTTGCTTCCGCCTGGAATACTATTAGGATTAAAAAGGAACATGTGCCTTGGGCTTCTTTTATTTGGGATAATGCGATTGCCCCTAGGTTTCAATTTAATATGTGGCTAATCACTAAAAATCGGCTGCCAACTCAAACCTTGCGATTGCCCCTAGGTTTCAATTTAATATGTGGCTAATCACTAAAAATCGGCTGCCAACTCAAACCTTACTCCTTTCTCATGGAAGAATCGAGTTTTCAGTGTGCGCCTTCTGCAATTCCATTCCTGATTCCGTTGACCACTTGTTTTTTGAATGTGAGACCTCTGCAACTCTAGCACATTTGTGGGCTTCTAGGTGTAATCTTCCTTGGAGGAATAGGACGTGGGTGGATAACCTATCTTGGGCGTTAAAATTCCTAACTGGAAAGGATTTCTTTCATAGTATTGCACGTTTCTCTTTCGGGACCATGTGCCATCTTATCTGGAAGAAGAGGAATTCCATCATTTTTCGGGGAGATTCCTTGGTGATCCTAGCTATGAAAAGTCACCTGATCAAGGTTGTGAAAGACAAGGCTCTTACGTTTAATAATGCTTTCGCCTACTCCAAGAAACAAAAGACTCCAGAGAAGCTAGGGTTTCGATCCCTCCGTGTTTGAATCGGCTACATCTTCCTAACACCCTCTCCGTTCTTCGCCTTTTTGATTGAGGGTCGGCGGTCTGGTTTGTGGTAGTTTGTAGTGCTGTGGGTTGTTTAGCTTGTTTCTTTTTGCCTTTGTATCTTTTGATTTGGCTCCCTCTCACTCTCCCTATTTTCCCGCAGCTAGAGTGTGAGTTTTTGGCTCCGTATTCTTGTAAATAGATATTAGAGTAAATGTATCATAGTTGACAAAATTTGGAGTTTTTGTGATTTTTTTCCTTAAAAGAAATTAAAAGAATGACTTTGATTGTTGAGCAAAAGTAGAGAGATCGTTTATCAATGCCTTGATCTTTTAAATTATTGTGGAATCTAACTGATGGAACAATAAAATAGACAAAATAAGAAAATAAATTAGACACCAAATTTAAATGATTCTGTTGATGTGACATATGTTCATGGGGAGAGTAGCAAAGAATTCCACTCTAGATCAAGCAATCCAATGAAAATTACAACTAGACTCAAGTTACTCAAACACTCTTATGTTTTCCAAGATCCAATTATACTTAATAATTCACATAGTATTTAGTGTCACACCCCGATTTTCGAGCGCGTGCCCATCCCTTGGTGGTCAATAAAATCTTGCGACTTCCTAGGACGAGTTGCCGACTTTTATTTATTTATTTATTGCATATGCAGAAGAGAATAACAAATCCCCTAACAATAACCATCTCGAGATAGAAAAATAGGACAACAGATTCTCAAACAAAACATGTTTTTATAAATCAACTAAGTCCAGTACAAAAGTCAACAACCAAAGACTTCAAAAGACTAGCTCTCAAAAGAAGCTGTCCTATCTGACCTACACTTTAGATCCCCTCAGCTCGACTTTAGGTCCTCCATCCTACAGTCCTAAAATGTGACATCTTGATTTTCGGGCTTTAATTTCGATTGGATAAATTGGAATGCGAGTGGGCTATATTGGTAAGGAAAAATACCAATTTGATTTACAAGGTGTTGAATGAATTAATAGGGGTCAATTTGATTTAATTCAAGTGGAATTAATGTCCAATTGGAGGGAAAGACTTAGCAAAATTCGCATGCCACTTATGCCCAACATTTTGGCCTACCTTAAAGCTTCTAGAAGGGGTATTTTTGGCAAGGGAAAGTGAGTGGAAGATAGCTGGATTGGTGGGGCCAAAGAGAGAGAGAGAGAGAGAGAGAGAGAGAGAGAGAGAGAGAGAGAAAGAGAAACCGGTTTTGCTTTTTCCCCCCTTCTCTCTCTCCTGTCGCTGTCTCTCTGCATCTTCTTCCTCTTCCTTGCATTTTGGTCGATCGCAGCAAGTGAAGAAGGCCTCCGCACAAACCGAAGACCGCCGGAGTAGCAGCGTCGCATGCCGTCACTGCCGTCCTGTTGTCGCGCGCAGCTCCGCCCTAGCCCCTCTCTTCCGACACCCCTCTCTCTCTATTTCCCCTGGTTCGTGCAACGCCTTAACCGGCAGAAGCAAAAGCAGCAACCACCGAGGGAAGAGGATCAGAGCAGCTCACCGTCGCCGCCTCACGCCGCACGTCGTCCCTGCCTCGCGTTGCCTCGCCGCCGTGCTGCCGTTCGTCTCCCTCTCGCCCGCTCGAACGCCGTCCGCCTCGTCCAGTCGAGCTGCCGTCTCAGTTCAGCTTCGTTTTGGCCAGCACAGGCCATGATTTAGCCACCTCTGGCCACCGTGAAGCCCTGCCTAGGTCTTGTTCAGTCCCTCCGTCCATCTAAGTTCGTTGTTGCCTCAATCCAAGCCCAGCTCCGCCCCCAATCAGCAGCAAACAGAGAGTTGGAAAATGGGTATGACAGCAGCGTTTTGGCCTGTTTTGACCGCCTTCCCAAGCCCGGATGCTCGGCCCGCTTTGAGGAAAGTCGATCCTCGCGTCGACCTCATCGTTTTTAGTGAGTTTTACTCACTAATGCATTCTTAGTTTGCTAATTATACTTAAATATTGATTAGTGTTAGTTAAGTGTAATTAGGTGGTTAGATTAGAATTGATTAGCGATTATTAGTTAATTGCATTGCATATTAGTTGTTTGGTTAGTGTACTTAAATAGAGAATTGCCTATAGTATTTATTGGATGCTTCGTGGGATTTTTCCCGACCCTATCGGGTGTTAATTAGGCAATTCGGGCCTAAATAGAATTTTTAGGAATTAAATATTAATTTTCGAAATTAATTATTTAATTATTTATTTCCCGGAAATTCAACTGGGACGGCCAGTGACCGGGATTTTATGTCGATGATTGTGGTGCAGTCCGTTTATTTAATTGAGTTTTATATTGTACTAAATTGAATTTATTGTATTTATTTATTTAATTTCCGAAATTAATTATTTAATTATTTATTTCCCAGAAATTCAATTGGGATGGCCAGTAACCAGAATTTCGTGTTGATTGTCGTGGTGCAGTCCGTTTATTTAATTGAGTTCTACGTCGTGCTGAATTAATTTAATTGTGGATTTTTAGGAATTATTCCTAAATTGAATTAATTTGAGTAATTGACTAGTGAATAATTGAGTATCGGTTGCTAGTGACAAAGGTATTGTAGTAGACTATCGATCATACTGGAAATTATGGAAATGAAAGTGAGTGTCTAAGATGTATGCTGACCCGATGCCTAGACATGTCATCTAGGAATTCGATAATGTGTATAGTGGATTCATGATAGGTTATATATCACCTTGGAGAAGGCACGTGCGCTCGGTGAGTTGGCCTATCACCTGGGAGAATGCACGTGGGCTCGATGATTAAGTGTGGCATCTTGAAAGAGACACGTGGGCTCGGTAATTTGATGCATTACCTCGAAGAATGCACGTGGTCTCAATGAGTACATTTGGCATCTTAAAGAGACACGTGGGCTTGGTGACTTGATGCATCGCCTTGGAGAATGCATGTGGGCCGCTAATTCAGTATGGCATCTTAAAGAGATGCGGGCTCAGTGACTTGATGCATCACATTGGAGAATGCATGTGGGCTCGCTAATTCAGTATGGCATCTTAAAGAGACACGTGGGCTCGGTGACTTGATGCATCGCCTCGGAGAATGCACGTGGGCTTGCTAATTCAGTATGGCATCTTAAAGAGACATGTGGGCTCGGTGACCTGATGCATCACCTTGGAGAATGCACATGGGCTCAATGAATACGTATGTCGTCTTGAAGAATGCATGTAGGCTCGGTGACTAGATATCTCACCGTGAATAATGTACATGGCTCTAGTATTCGAGAATGGCATCTAAAAGGACATGTGGCTCGGTGACTTGATGTACCACTTTGGCGAAGAGGTCGCCTTAGAGAATGCACATGGGCCCAAGGTTTGAGGCACGTGGCTCGGAGACTTGGTATGTCATCCTGGAGAATGCACATGGCCTGACTTCTAGATATTCCACCGTGAAGAATGATTTGGATGACATGTAATCGACTAGGTCGATTGATCGATGATTCGATCTGAGTGTGATTTGATGTGATTCATTGCCTTAATCTGATGTTGTGTATTGATTGAATGAATGGAATTGACTGTGAATAGTCTTATTGGCGTGTAATCGACTAGGTCGATTTGATCGATGTTTCGATCAGTGATGTGATGGTTAGAATGCTTATTTGATTTGTGCTAATATACATGTGAAATCTGAGGTCAAGGTAAGTCATCTGACTCATGTTGTGCATAAGCAGTCCTAAGGTGTATTAGTTTACTAATCGGGTCTTAGGGGGTAGAACTTACTGAAATGTAGTCTCATCCCAGTTGTGGGACAACATTTCAGGACCCTGATGAAGGACCTGAGGAGAAAGAAATTGAAGAGGAGTATCTGAAGAAGAACCCCGAGGATGATCTAGAGTAGAATCCTGATGACTTTTGTTGTGGAACTTGTTAAGTAGAAACCAATCTTTTTAAGATGGCTTGTACATGTATATGTATGACTGAATGTTATAGATGTACATAGGGTGTTGGCTTTCAGGTTCGAGTTTCTAGTCCTACTTGTATATCCCATAACTTTATTGTCTGGGTATTGTTATAACTGCTTCCGCATGTGCTATTACAAAAGAAAGGGTCGGCGATATGTAATCATGGGGATATCGCATTTGAAAATCGACCAAGGTAAGAGATGTGCGCATGCCTGAGGATTGGGGCGTGACATGAAAAGTTAAAGCCCATAACGGGGTGAGATATAAATCTCTACGAGTTCACGCTCTAAATTCCGATTAGAAGGGTAATATACCAAAAGCGTCCTAATCACACAACCACATAAAGATATAACTACCGAGACTTACCTCGTCTCAGATCCTCCCGTAGGTCGTCATAGTTCATATCATAACCACATGCACATAGCAAATTCACATACCAATTGGAACATCTCAAATCACATTTCCACCAATCACCACACCTCAATCTATCATACATTTCAAGTGATTACAGTCACATAGACATGCCCTATCATGCATTTCAATTAACTGTTGCTACAAAGGCATGATCTAACTGTCACATAGTGGATCTAACCATCATATAGTGAATTTAACTAGCACACAGCAGATTTATACGTTACATGGCGGATCTATCCGTCACATAGCAGACCTAACCGTCACACAACAATTTTATCCGTCACATAGCGGATTTATCTATCACATAGTGGATTTAACTGACACACAACGGATCTATCTGTCACATAGTTACCGCGTCGTCTCACCCCATCGAGTATGGCAACGTCTACTTCAAGATGGCTTTCCACCTGAAAGCATCGTTCACTCGACACACAGCGGGAGACGAATTCTCTTAACCAACACACGATTATCCAATCCCAACCAAAGACATTGTGCTTCGCACTTAAATTTCTCAATTAAAATAAGGTCCTGGCCTATTTTTTTTGTGTTAAAAATACCTGATAAAATAATGGTATGCGGGTATACAGTCGGCCTAAACAAAAAATATAATATATTTCTTTTGGAAAATCCTACTATTTAATATAGTCTATAAAAATATTTTTGGCGTTGTAAACCAACGCCCGGTATATTTCTAATTAATATTGGAAATTCACAAATTTTGGAATAAATTACCAAAATTCCAATCAGCACTCAATTTGCACAATTTAACACTCAATTGTAGAAATTAACTACACCATTGCAATCAGCACGAAATTTCGGTCACCAGCTATCCCAGACTAATTCATGGAAAATAATTGTAAATTATTTTCCATAAATAAATGCACATTAATTCAATAAATACCAACTTAGGCTTAAAATTGCTAATCTAACCACCTATTGAACTAATTAAATTATCCTAACCATTCTAACTATAAGGCCACACAATAAATTAACTAATTACAATTTCTAACCACCTAAATCACTAATCTAACTAATCTAAATTAATTAAACAAACTAATAATTAAACTAATCACACTTAAATTAATATAATCACCCCTTAAACGTTATTAGTTTACTAAGTAGAGTTTAGTGCATAAACTCATCGGTCTAACGCGAAAAACCGGTTCACCGCAACAGTGGCGTGACGGCAGCCAAAACTCAAGCTTACGGCGGCGCCAACGGGGCTTGGACCGGGCCCGAAAATGGCCCAACAAATCTCAGCCCAAGCTGAGATTTGCTCTTGAACTGAGCTGGACCAAAGCTGGGCTGAAGATGCGGGCCGTGGGCGCTGGAATTTGGGGCCGGACGTTGGGCTGACTTCAACGCAAAAAGGGCCAGAGGAAGGCGGAAGGCGAGCTAGCTTCGGGCGGGATGGCTGGCGTGAAGAATCGATGAAGTTGAGCTGGCGGTGGCAGCGAGAGAGAGGAACGACGGTGGGGACAGGGATGCTGGAGTCAACGTTGTGGAATTTGCGGAGGAGAAATCCACTGGAGTTGACTGGTTGACGCGCGGCAGAGCTGGGGAAACGCTGGAGCTGCTTCAATCGCTGCTGGGGGAGAGGGAGGATGCGCGGCAGCAACTGTTTCGATGGCTTGGAGGCATGCGGTCAACGATGGAGGGTTTACTCAGCAGCTTCGTGGCAGCGGAATAGAGGCGTGGGCGTGTGGGGATACGGGGGCTATTTCGGTGGAGATGAAAAAAAACGAAGATGCAGAGGAAATGAAAGCAAAACCGAAGGGGATGAAGCTGGCGTGAGGTGAACAGCGAGAGAGAGAAGAGTCGGTCGAAGAATATGGGAGAAAATGGGAGAAAAGTCAAATAGATATTATCTAATTCATCATTAGATGTCCAAGAAATCTTTCAAGCTTATCCTCATGTCCCCTAATTCTTTCTTGAAGATAAATCCACAAATTATCCAATTTGATGACAAATGTTGCACCCCCATGCCTAGTCCGAATTTCTTCAATTTTGGACCTCAATTTCTTCTCCAATCTCTCAATTTGATGTCCAATTTTGTTGTGGAAATAGCCCACACAATTTCTACAAATCCCCATCACCAAATAGCTCGGTTTGGAAGCCAAAATTCCCTTTAATTTGGCCAAATTTGAATTTCTGTTCGTTTCCGAATCATTCAAATTGATTTTCAGTAAAAATCCTGAACCTGACGGAATTTCTCCAAAAGACAAGACAACATCCTATAAATGAATCGTGACATGCTTGAATGTCCGATTCCGAAACCGAATTCAATTTCGTGATTAAAATCGACCGAACATGATTTTAGTCCAATCCGACCTATCGGGTAACTTTTAGGGATTTTACCGCGGATATATCCCTTAACGGCTTCACCCAATAGGTTGGTTAACTCGTGAGTGATCAACTTAGAGAAAAAGGACCATAGGCACATCGACGGAATGTCCATTTCATATATTCGAGACGGGATCGAAATTCAGGATGTCACATTTAGTTTTACAATTCTTCACGAAATAATCTCTCAATCTCAAAAAGGAATTAAATAAATCCTCACAAGATTTAATTGAGTCCAACACATAAGCTATTAATGTTATTCCATGAAGAACCCACTACCAAACCCGCAGTGCCAATTGGCCGTCACTAACAAATATAGAACTTCCCTTGACATTCACTAAAAACTACACTTTAATATTTCTTCATAACCAACGGAGCAATCCACAATTGTATATTTATATTTAGGGTAATTTTATAATAAATCATGAACCGGCACATTTATAATAAATTTATCTAAAACTTTGATATACTTGTAATAAATTTACCCTCCATTAATTTCCTTCAAATTTTGTCATCAATTCAATCTGGAATTCCTCTTACAACCACTAGACATATCACTCAGATTCCAATCTCTTAGTGAGGTTATACTAGACCCCGGCAAGCAACTGCAAAAGTTATCCGTGCTCTCGCTGGAAACACCAAAAGGCCCACAAAAATTGCGGAATTGACATTGTTTCGGGGGTTTGGGACCAGAACATGTTCCACTGCTGTGAGGGCAGCCAGGAAAGCATCTGCATTTGCCCAGAAAGATCCATCAAGAATCTTGATGGGGTAGTGCTACCATCTTTCCTTCTATAAGTGAAGTAGCTCTCATTTTCATTGTCCACAAAGATGAAATCGAAAATAGCGTTTGCTTTCAACTCAGGCACGTTGTCATACACTTTATTCTTACTATCCCACTTCCCGGTGGTACAATAACAAAACGACATGTTCCACAATATGAAGTACTCATTGGATGGCTGCAGCTGGAGAGAGAACAAACCTGTCGAAGGATCCTCGGTGTTCTTCCATGATGTCAAGACCGTGTTTTTGCGCTTGTTGATCCCTAATTTCGCACCAGGAAGCCACGTGTGTGTCATGTGATCAAAGCTCTGCCAGAGGGTCACGGAAGAATTTGGCCCGTCTTTGAGAGCGAAGTAGCCGTCGTCCCCAAGAACCGCCACCATGGAGCTCGACCCAGATGCAGATTCGTGGACCAAACAGGGACTTGGGAGCCGTTGACAATTATAAGATTGCTGTCCGAGATCTTCAGTTTAGTGGAGTACCTGTCGGTGACAGGGTTGTCTCTGTTGGCGACCCAGACGATGGTCGGCTCGCGAACTTTGTTGTAGCAGATGCCTATGTAGGAGTAAGACGACTTGCTTGGTGTGAAGAAGCCAAGCACAAAGTCGCCACCCAAGGAGGTTAAGGTTTGATTACCAGATAGAGACTGATTTGCATCGAGCTTGTCTGTGCCAAGACAGAGGTGGATGCAGAGAGATAAGCAAAGCAAGAAACTTGGGAGGATGAACGACCATGGACTGCTTTTGTTGCTATCCATGGTTGTACCAAACGAGGTTCGAGCGGACAGATTTAGAAACATAATGCACAGGGGGAAGTATATATACCTGTTTGTGCTCAAGAGTGAGGGTGAGGTAAGAGATCTCAAAAAAGAAAGGGTCAAGAAATGCACAGAGTAATATGTGGAAACTTCAACTGGGACTTGTGCATTTTCACTGGCATCATCCGTGGGGTCGCGTTTAGGCTTGAATGCTGAAACCAGTGGACAAGGACAGGCATCTCCTAGAGTGAAGAAGACGCTAGCGGTGCAACTTGGTGATGTCCTCGTCAACCATTGGAATAACATGCAATGAATCTGATCTCTCAAAATTGGGCATTTGAGTGATCAAGCAAGACTAAAACACAGGCATACTCGGACATGGGCAAAGCAAGAAGACAATTTTACCAATTCTAGTGAACAATAGAGGAAGAAAACCAAGTGTCAAAGCCATTCATAAGTTGGAAAGCTGGACCAACAAGATTTGAATTTCGTGATTCATGTTCCAATATTCTTGTTGTCCCTGTTCTTGTCTAAGCTAGTCCTGATGGTTGAAAAGACCTCTGCCTAGATGGCCTGAAGAGACCTCTGCCTGGACTTGAAGCGATTGATACCTTTCTTTTTTTGGGGTTGAAAGTGATTGGCACCGAAGGTCCATTACAATCTTTTATTGTTTTATCGATTTCCATCCATATGCAACTTTTTTCAGGAATAGAGTCTCCACAATCCTTATATCTTCGCCCAAAAATAAAAATCTCCCTCTATCTTTCTTAAAGTATCTCCTTATATTTTAGAATGTCACACCCCAATTCAATAGAATAAGGGCATGACACCGCCGTCCTTTCACCAAAGGACGCGGCCTCAACATAACCAAAATTCAGCCTAAGGTCAATATATATACATCCATATATATATATATATATATATATATATATATATATATATATATATATATATGACAAATAGGACATTTGGTTATAATATCAGAGTTTTCTATAAACCACCAAATTAATATATACACCTCTACCAAAAGCTAATTCACAAACTCATCGACTATATATAACTCATACCAAAAAATCCCCACCACAAAAAGTCCACCTCCATCAAAAGCTAATTCACAAACTTATCAACAATATATAACGTATACCAAAAAGTCCCTACCACAAAAAGTCCTCTCTAATAACAAATGCTTAGGCCTACTTGCATCTCGCTGAAGAACCTAAAAAAAATAAGTAGATGAGAGGAGTGAGCTACCACAGTTCAGTGAGTAACATATTTCTTCCAAGCAAATCAAGAAATTACTATGCACATTTAAAACGCAACCATAACTCACTTTAAAATAATATATATTCATAACACAAATACTGAACACACCTATGGTCCAGTTCATTGGTCAATCTCATAAAAACTTGTATCGATGGTCTATTCTATTGATTAATCTCATCAAACCATACGTCGATGCTCCATTCCATCGATCAAACTCAAATTACCTATCAATGGTCCACTCCATTGATCAACTCATGCTTAAATATCTATCCATCGTCACGGGTAATGCCCGTGAAAGGACGACCAAGATTCCCCCCTTGATTAGCTCTTCATCTATTATTAGCCGGTGGCTTGACTCACAAGAATATCCTAACTAGTATGCGCATACCCATACATCCCTTAGGGTCCAGATAGAGATATTAAGCATCAACCATCAATCACAAATATCCAGTAATCCAACGTTAGAACGAGAGTCATCTCACAATTCAGGCATTTGATATATAAATATCAAAGCGTTCTTAAATAACCATAAACATTTTGAAATTCTTTCTTAAAAGGGTTTCACAAACCATTTTTAGACAATCATTGAAACCCAATTCAAAGGATAATTATCTCTGTCAACAACAAAATGGCAGTGAAAGCTTGATTCCATTTTATACAACAAAAGATGCTATTTATTAACTCAAAACATATATAATCCATAATTTTTTTTTTCAAAACATGAGTTTAAAACACAGAATAAATAGTGTCACTCACTTGGGAAAAACCCAAAAACCAACTATGACAGTTGCTCAAACCGACAAATTCCTAACAATTAATTGAAAAACAATATCAAAAGGCCGAGTAAAAAAAAAAAAATTCTTATAATGACTTGCCTATACTAAGCCTATTTGTCAATAAAACGACACCTACATGCCAACGAAAGTTCGTATTTAACATAAACTTATTGTTGTCTGCTAGGCATGTCTCGCGTGCTAAATTTTGTCGCGCCATAACTTCCTCTACAGTATTCCATTTCGAGCCATCTTACGGTCCTTAGAAAGTTCTCTTGATGTACTACAATAACCTCAACTTAGCAGCCCCAAAACCTCACCAAAAATGGCTAAAATTCAGAGCCAAAGCTACTTTTTGGTACTGTTCCAGAATGAGTGCCAAAATTGAAAATTCCATTTTGGGCAAACTGTGAGCTCAAATCACGATCTGTAAAATATAATAATTTCTTAACACCCTAAACTATCATTTCTATAAAAATACGCAACGCAACAAATCAAAAATTGGACTTTGCCGCACAAATCTCCAAGAAATCAGAATTTCAAGCCCTAATTGCGACGATTTATTCGAATAGACGATTATATGCTTCGATCACTTATTGGCGTTGCAAAAAGGAGTTAAGTCGGCTTAATGAGGTGTCCGGGTCATGAGCGTGCACAAGTTTTTCCCTTCCTCCTTTCTTTTTTCTCATTTCTTTTCTTTTCTCTCCTCCCATTTTTTCTTCCTTTCCCTTGTTTCATTTCTGCCCAAGCCCTCCCTCTCTCTTCTCTTTAAAAACAGCTGAAACTTCCACTGTTCTCCTTCAACTTCTTTTGTTGACTTTTCAAACTCTCTTCTTTTATTTCTTTCTTTTTTGTCTCAAGTCCTTAAAAAAAAAAAATTCATCATCGAAATTTAAACATACTTGAATCATCAAACAAGTAAGGGTATATCTTGCCTCCCCTTGAAGCATTTCTCTTTCAGTAGCCCTGCTCACCTCTCATATGCAATTAAAGTGTTGCTACTATGTCTCACTGCATCAGCTTGCCTCTTCGCAATCCTTTCCTCTATTTTCAAAAGCTTTTAGTTAATTGCCTATTTTCTCTAAAGACACTCAAGAAGTAGAGGCGGCACCCTTACGACCATTTTCCTCACTGCTTGAGGTGCCAGCATCCACCTCTTCCTACTTCACGTCGTCAAACAGGATTTTAATTCACGTACCATAATTGATTCTCAGTTTTAGAAGGCATGCAATCACAGTTCCTGTTGTCTACATCCAATCTCATCATCTACTTCTCGTACTTCATCTTCTTCCTAGTATCCCTTTTCATCTCCATCTTTCTTCTTGCTCCTACAACAGTTCATTGTTCTCCTCAGTCCATTCTCCTTCATCCTTGCTGGGAATAGATCTGGGAACATTTACAACCTGCCCAGCTTTAGTCGATAAGACAACAGTTTCATTTTCTTTCTTTGTTTTTTTCTTTTAAGGATGAAAATCTCCATCCTATCCAGCTACTGACTTCACAGAGTAGTCCCAAATTTCTCCAAATCATCATAAGAAAAATGAATGGGAGAATTGGGGGCTTGAGACAGAGAGAGGATTGGAAGTCACACCTTGGTGGAATCAATGGATCTAATTTCTTCTCATTAGTGCTCTTTTGCGTGATACCAACTAATTCGTGAACCACATCTTCTTGATTACCCACCCCCTAATCCACATTCAGAGTAGATTCACTTCTTACAAAACCTGTATGACGCACCTCGCTATCAAAAAGATGAGGATCCTGGATGTTCAATTTCACCACCGTGTGTACCTTTATGCATGGCAAATAATTAAGGAGGATGGGGAACACGAGGATGCCTCATGGAATACCTTAACCTCCCAAAAGAATAAGAGCCATCAACGTCAGAATTCTGATAAAAATTGTACAAAAGATAGTGGACAAGAATAGTTACAAGACCAACTATGATCCCACCCAACCTCACCAGCAAACCTCTCACTAAGATTCTCATGAAACTCAGGATCAAGCTTAGGATTCCTATTATCAGCATCTCCTTCAACAAGATTCCTCTTGTGCCCTCTTATGTGAGGGAAATCTTCCATCTGAGGCTCTAACATCCCTCTTTTATTGCAACTCCTATATGGCATATCCAGCTCCATTGAACTCTTTCATCTATTAAGTTCTTTCTCCATGTCATGCATCTCGTCTAGGGCCATAATAACCACCCTCTTGTTCTACGAGACTAAAGGTTGAGCTACTCCTCGTCTCAAAGGGTCCCTTCTCCATGAAGTAGAAGGTTTCCCTCTTTCCATTGATATTGAACTATTTCAAGAAATGTTTGGCCTGCTACCTATGTCAAATGTTGTATTGAAAGTAGAAGAATCAGAAGATGTTGGAGTAGTAATCCTTTTAACTATATTTTCACTATCTTCCCAATTACTTGTATCTACTCTCAAGATATGTTGCAAAAGCAATTAGATGGAAGTATCTCTCCAAATACTCAGCACAACGATGCAGTGCCCCTCCCCTTTACCCTAGGCTATTCATGTTGTTTGAATATCTTTTTGTACTTTAAAACAGCTTGACATATGTTTTACAGTGTAAAACATCTATGATAGTGTCACGGGCCGATTGATTGGGATCGTGACCGCACGGTGACTCAGGCTATTTTGGATCGCCTAAGCCAAGCCTTGCTTGATCGAACACTCGCTCGCTCGTTCACCCTGATCGTAGAGAGAGAAAGTTTAGAGAGAGGAGCTCTAGAGAGAAAGGAACTTTGTATTGCTGATATAGTTGGATGGTTACAAATGAGGGGGAGGGCACCCCTTCTTATACTTGAGGCCCTCTGATTACATCCGTTGATCTAGAATTTATCCAGCGGACAAGATCGCATCGCCTCAACTATTGACACTTAATGACAACTACTAGCTACCGACATTAATAGCTAGAGTCTTCTAGAATTTGGCATAATGACGATGTCGCCCGCCCTTAGAAAGTTTGGGAATGAGACTTGTTGGGAATCCAAGCAAGCACAGGAGGTTCTCCATGGCAAGGCAAGGCTCTTTAGCTCCGGAAACCTCTTGGTCGTGACATTCTCCCCCACTCATTCGAGCAATGCCCTCATCGCTCACAGCTCGACGGGTGGCCTTCCTGGCTCGAGCACGGTCTCTCTTCTTTTGATTTTGCTTCGCTCGGACGCTCACGAATGAAGGACCACACCGTTTCATCTTCAGCTCGGGCATGGCACACAGCTCCATCTTCGGCTTGGGCATGGCATGCGGTGAGTACTCAACCTCAGGGAAGAGTGCTTGGATTGGCATGGCGTGAGTTGGGGTAGGATCCAGCTCTTCCTTTGGCTTCTCTATGGTTGGCTTGTGCATGCGTTTCTCGGCCTTCAAGCTCTTATCAAGGCGTCAGATCGTGGTGATGTCTTGGTGTCGACTATCCCTTTTATCATGGGGATCGTTGTCGGGTATTTCGGTTCGAGGATCATGATGCACTTGGTCCTCATGTCGATCATGGACCTCACGCTATGGAAAAACTACATTCCTAAGATGAGATCATAATCATCGAGAGAAATTACCTCGAATGCCAGCTTGCCTTTCCATCCGCCAATTTGGACGTCCACATCCGGAGTTGATCCTACGCCATGGACGCCATCCGAGTTGATGGGTTTGAACGTCTTCCCAATTGGCTCCACACGAAGTCCCAAGGCTTTCGCCACCTCGGGCGACATGAACATGTTCGACGCGCCAGTGTCAACCAAAGCGTATAGCGTTTGGCCACACACTTCGACTTCCACGAAGAACATGTCCATGTTCGGTGTAGCTTCCTTCTCTTTAGACGGCGATCGAGCTTGGACGTTGTTGACCACCTTCACGGCTCCAAGTCAGATTTGCCGCTTCTCTTCTTTGGGCTCCTCCTCCACTTCTTTGATGGCAAGGAGGGCATTGATCTTGCCCTTCTTCAGGCACTTTTGGGTCCAATGTGGACCTTTACAAATGAAGCAAGGAGAAGGCGGGGGTTGATCGAACTTACTCGTCGTGCAGTCCATTGGTCGACCCCCTTGGAAGGACGGCTTGGAAGTTCCTTCCCCCCATGTTTTGACTTGGCTGCCTTGATCATGCACACCTTGGAGAGTGTTTCTTCCTTCATCCTCGGAGGATCGATCCGACCTCCAATCTCTTGCTACTCCTTGGTTTAGCTTTGGTGAGGTCAACGAGAGACTCGGCCACGCCAAGTGCTCTCACGAGACTTTGCACATCCCTTCGTTTGAGCTCGAGTTGCGCCCACGGCTTCAATCCATCCATGAACACTTCGAGAGCCTCCTCCTCACTTAGGTTGCAGATTTGGAGTTTGAGCTCCGTGAACTCTTTCACGAACTCTCGGATCGTGCCTCTTTGTTTAAGGCGATGGAGCTTGCTATGGGCTTCTTGTTGAGCAAACTCGGGGAAGTAGTCTCGGAACTCCCTCATGAAGTCATCCCATGTGTCCATGGAATCGGCGCCGCGCTTAGTCTCATCGCACCTATTTCGCCACCAAAGCATTGCGGTATCGGAAAGGAATATTGAAGTGGTTCTTACCTTGATTGACTTGTCGTGGATGTTGACAGTGCCAAAGTATTGCTCCATACTCCACATGAAGTTGTCTACCTCCTTGGCGAATCGTCGCTTGTGAACTCTTTAGGCTTCGGCACCTCAAGCTTGGACACCGCTTGTGTGGGCATCGCTCTATTGGTGATGCTCAGTTTGCATAGGGCAAGCTCAGTCTTGAGCTTTTGGATCTCTGCCTTCATGGCTTCGACCTCATCCCTACAAGGGCTTACTTCCTCGATCACTTGGACGCGCTCCTTCAACACATCGATTGATGCTTCAAGGGCTTCATCCTTGTTGTGCAATGGGGCTGTAGCTTCATTGAGGCCGATTGTGAAGTCTTCACGGAGCGAGGTCTCAACCTCCATGATCCAGTCTCTCACGTCGTCAAGACCTTCCATGAATTCAACCATGGCACTTCGGACCTTCACGAGCTTCTTATCCAACGCAGCTACGGCGTCCATCGAGGCTTCTCTTTTCTTCGTTCAGCCGCGGGTCTCCTTGACTTGCACAGCCTCTCCATCCATAGCAGCTTCTTGGCTCGACATTCCCTCAAACAGTTGGTGCTCCTTGATCTCTCGAAACGGATCTCTCATTTGCTCTGATACCACTAGTCACGGGCCGATCGATTGGGATTGTGACAGCGCGGCGACTCAGGCTATTTTGGATTGCCTAAGCCAAGCCTTGCTCGATCAAACGCTCACTCGCTCATTCACCCAGATCGTAGAGAGAGAAAGTTTAGAGAGAAGAGCTCTAGAGAGAAATGAACTTTGTATTGCTGAAATAATTGGATGGTTACAAATGAGGAGAGGGCACCCCTTCTTATACTTGAGGCCTTTTGATTACATCCGTTGATCTAGAATTTATCCGGTGGTCGAGATCGCATCGCCTCAACTACCAACACTTAATGACAACTACCAGCTACCGACATTAATAGCTAGAGAATTTGGTATAATGACGATGTCGCTTGCCCTTGGAAAGTTCAGGAAGGAGACTTGTTGGGAATCCAAGCGAGCACAAGAGGTCCTCCATAGCAAGGCACGGCTCTTTAGCTCCATAAACCTCTTGGCCGTGACAATAGCATCTAAGGCTTCAAAACACTTCAAACCATTGTCAAACAATTTCGTTATTTTCCATAGTAATACGATTCCATTTATGTCAAAAGCACAACCTTATTCTTGCTCTCAAATATTGAGCCTGGCCCAAGATTCTTTCCAATGTCAGCTGGAAAGGACACAATCTTTTGGGGAAACAAATCAACTTGAGCTTCAGCTTTAGCTGTAAGTGTCCCAGCTGGACCCAATGGTTGCGACACTATGGAGGCCTTGAAGCCAATTGATACTTCGATATTTGCCAAATCACGTCCATCTGTAGTGGCAAAGTTAGTGTAAACCATGGTCACAATTTTTCTACTTCTCAAAGAAAATATCCTCTGGGAGCTACTGGGGAAGTTAGTACTTTGCAATGGACAAGATTTCCTTGGCACGTTTGCGACATAGTACTTTGTCTTGATCTCTTTCTCTCTTTGCTCACGCTTATCATTTAGCATTTTCATCTTTGACCTCACCTCAATGAAGTCATCTTCATCATTGGGGGTTTCTACTCCAAGTCGCTGAAAAATGCGCACGATACCTCTTTGAAGAGGAGCATTGATATTTTCTTCATGAACATTGCTTTTAGGGAATTGCTAAAGAAAGAGTGGCAGATGAACGGACTATTTCGAGATTCCATTTCTTGAGTATTTATTGAGCCCAATCTGATTCATTCAGACTCAAATGTCCATTTGGGTAGTTTAGTAAATAATACAGCCTTTCCAAAACCAGTTCTTCTTGAGATTATTGCACTGCCAATATTAACCCATCTACACTTGTCATCCAGCCCAAGGAGGGAAAGTGAACCAAGGATTGTTGATCACCAACAATAAAAGGTTCCGGCCCACTCCCCCATTCTTTCTCATTCATGCAACATCAACCCCTACTTGGCCCAAGATACAGAGTTCCATGATGCAGGGCTTCCAATTGGAGAATTGATGGAAGCAGCAAAATCTGAAGTCTCGTGTGGGCAGGAAACCAAATTTTGGACGCGTAAATTCCATGAGACTGGCTTTCACAGGGTGAATCCTTTAGAGAACTTGTCGGATGGAATTTTGATGGCCTAGAGGTAGCAAATTCACTAACAGAAACAAGGTCAACTTGGGAAATCGATCTCGGTGAATCATCATCATCTTCCTCTTTTGGCATGTCCCCCAAATCATCAGCCACAAAATCTGAGTCATCAAAATCGTGATCATTCATCAAATTTTCAGATGTCATTTAAGCCTTCCTTGCAATGCTAGATCTTACACCAGGAACAACTCCATAAATTACCATTTTTTTTTTTTGAATTGTCTTGAACACTATGATCCATCTGTTCTTGATCAAATTCCAATGAAACCAAAATAGCCAATTGCCATGCAAATCCAACATGTCCTTAAATACTATAGGACCAGCAGAACTTTTCCCAAAAGACTCAGATCGTTGAGTTCTCTCTTCCTTGACAAGAGGCAAATCTTCACCATTACTCTTGCTTCGAGCATAACTTCTCGCTTGTGAATGATTTGGTGCTTTGCTGATGTCGGGGGAGGGCTTAGTGTTTTCTTTCCTAAAATCAAAGAAGTCAGGGGACGAACTACGCAAGAGGGTTTTCTAATGGCGCCCTTCGTCTACCCGAAAAGAGTTGGAAGCTCTGGTCGAAGACCTTGAAGCCATTGCTACTGAATCGAAAGGAGTTGACGAAGACAACTTACGATTAAGAAAAGGCTTCTTCATCTGGTAGCTCCTAGAACACCATCATTTGGATATGCTTCAACTTCCTCCTCTTCACTTTGAACAAGATCAGTTTGCTTCTCCTTCACATTTGGCCGCATATTGAGTGATCTCAGCCTCTCAGTACGTTGACAAGTACTAAAGAGTTTGTCGCGACCTTCCCGAATTTTTTGAAGGGTGAATTATTCGAAAGGGCTAATGGATTACTAAGTCAGAAGACTTGGTACGGACCCTCCCAAGTCCTACCAATCGCGACTTGATATAAATTAATTCATTTAAACATGCAATTTGAATTTGGAGCCGCCACTAACCAATTAGGGCTGGTTAGAAACCCAAGTAAAGTATGGAAGAATACTTTACTATTACGAACCAGAGATTCAATAGGTCCGGGGACATGGTTACGCTAGATCAATCTAACGCCCTTTCGGTACCTTTTATTTTAATTTTAAAAATATTTTGCAGGCAATGTTGATTAATTTAAACCTAAGCTACTAACATGCAAATGGTGGTCATGCGAGTGCGTAATCAATAAAATAACATTCAAATAAAAAAAATGCTAATAAAAATGCATGCCCTAAACATGATTTCTAAATGACATGACACCTAATTTTTATTATTATGCAATCTTAATCTAACTTAATATACATGAATTTATTTTAATGACATGCGAGATGCAGTTCATATGATATGACTTAAAATTATCACTATATGTATGCAATCTAATTTATATAATCCTAAATATGCATGTGCTACGTGATATGGGATGAATGACATGGTATTTCTACATGTATATTTTTTTATGATTTTTTTATGATGATTCATTTTTTAATGCATATATGCAACCTATGCTAAAAAATGATGATATGAGATTAATTATGAATTAACCTATTAACTAACCAAGGAAATGATCTTCTTGTGTTTTCTTTTTTTAAAATGACTTTAAGAGATAATGATGCAATACTAATCTTCGGCTTTTTTTTTTAATATTAAGAATTACACGATGAGAATATTAAAGCATTAACCTATGACCCACTAACTAAAGCGCAACATGTGGTGTGCACATTATGAAATCTACATAACCTAAATAACATTTTTTTTAAATTTTTTTTAATTTTTTTTTTGTGTTTTGGTTTTATTAAAGGAAAATCATCCTAATTCTACATGAATCTTAAAAAGAAACTAAAATATGTTGCTTCAAATGTGAAATGTGTATAAACCTAAATATCTAATATGATGCATGATATGTGATGAGCAAATAATAACACGCTAAAATAAAAATCCATCCATGTAAATCAATGGCATTTTAATATGAATCAATGATGCAAAGAAATTCATGAATTTCGCCATAAAAAGTCGAAATAATCAAAAATCTAACCCGACGTCTCGCGGGTCAATATTTTTGATTATCATAACTTAATATGACAAATTTTCTAATGATAAAAATAAATCAAAACAAATCAAGTTAGAATATATAAAAAGAAACATGAAATCAAATATCTAGAAAATCACCTAGTCCAACTCAGGGTTGGCTTGAGGAATGGCGAGGAGCAGCTGGTGTTTCGGTGATGGGTCGCCGTTTGGAACAAGGGCTATCCATCGGAGCTCCGGCGAGGTTCGGAAGTAACCAGACCTGCAGCTAAACAGAGGAGGTAGCAAATGGTCCTGTTCGGGCGTGGAACCGGCGTCGGTTGCTGCAGAGGTGAGGATGCGAGCTGTGGTAGCGAGCAGCAGGTTGCGGTTGGCTTCGGGGCGGCGCGGCGGTCGCAGCTAGCTTCGGGGTGCAGGTCCGGCGTCGCGGGGGGAGAGCACAGAGCGGCGGACGACGTCGGACGCAGGTCTAGCGTCGCGGGGGGAGTGGAGCGGCGAGGCGTTCGGCAGCTGGGTCGGCGAGGAGGGCTCGCGGGTCACCGGTGTGTTGCAACAGAGGATTCGGCGCGGGTCGGCAAGACGTCGGGGGAGCGAGATCGGCGGGTTGCGGGGAGCGTCGGTGCGCGAGGCGCGCACGTCAGGTCGTCTCGGTGAGGTTCGCGGGGAGACCGGCGAAGCGGCTGTGGCGAGAGCGGTGGTGCTAGTGCGGCGGAGCGGAGGATCTCAGACCGGCGGCGATGTGGGGGCGCAGGAATGGCGGCGGCGGTCTTGGCAGCGCGGAGAAAACGGGCAGCAGGGGCACCGAATGGAAGCTCATGAGGAAGATGAACAATGGTCCATCTTTTTGCCCTTTTTTATTTTATTTCTTCTCCCCCTCTCTCCTCACGTCTCTGCCGAACTCTACCCTCTCTCTCTGCCACTGTACTTTTTCTCTCTTTTCTCTGCTCACGTCAACTCCTTCTCTCTCTCACTTTTCACTTTTGCCTTTCTCTTTCATCCCTTCTACGAAGAGGAAAAACCCCATTTTCTTTGCTTTCACCTTCTTTTGGCTTTTCTCTTTTGTTTTATATTATTTTCTTTCGACGAAGAGAAGCCCCCTAAACCGAAGCCTTGGCTTCTCTTTTATAGAAGAAAAACTTGAAATTGTTGAAGATCCGGCGATATTCACTCAACCTCTTCAACAAAGAAATGGCTCCAAAATCCGGCTATTGAATTATTTTGAATTCAAAATTTTCCTCTGACCTCTTTTCCCTCTACAACCAAATGCTATATTATTATAAATTAAATTTTAAAATAGGTGTCAACAGAGTTATTGACGTCTCTCTACTGCATTAGGAAAGTTGGCCTTCATTTCAGCTCAACTTCACTCAAGTCACTCGTACATGGCTTTCAGTTTCGCCTCCTTCTCTGGTCTCTCGAATCCCCACCCTTCCCTCAACTTTGCATCTCCTTTCAACATGTAATTTTCATAGAAACTTTCCTCTAGAATCATCAAAGAAACTAAGGTCAGAGAAGTTCCTTATGAGAGAATTGGCATCTTGATTATCAAACACCTTGTCCTGCAGTTTAACAGGAGCTATCTCTTGGATCGTTGATTTCTGGTGCTGCAATACCACTGGTTCTATTCGGGAATCAGTAGGTTTACTCCTTTGAGCAGAGTTGGACTGATCTATGGAAAGGTGAAGCTTGTGTTTTGTAAAGAGCTTTTTTTTTTTTTTTTTCATTTTTTAACTCCTTAATCTTCATCTCAAGCTCGTCATTGAGCTCTTAGTGCTGAACTTCTCGATATTTCAAAACCATAGTCATAATTTCCATAAACTAGACCTATGTTTTTGTCTTGAACTGCTTTAGTAAGAGGATCTCTATGTAAACTCAAAATGCTTTGCGTCTCACTAGAGGATCCTCCCATTTTTGTCCACCACCAATACTAAAAAGATTAACACGTTAGAGACTATCACACAATCTCACCACATCCTGAAAGATCTACCCAAATAGATCATAGCCTAAACTCTGATACCAACAAATGTCACACCCCGATTCAACAGAATAAGGCCATGACGCTGCCGTCCTTTCACCAAAGGATGCAACCTCAACATAACCAAAATTCAGCCAAAGGTCAACACATGTAAACACGCGCGCGCGCGCAACAGAAAAGACATTTGGTTATAATATCAGAGTTTCACACACACACGCACACGCACGCGCACACGCACGCACGCACGCACCGACGCATGCACGCACGCACACACGCGCACGCACACACACGCACGCAAACGCACACGCACACAGGCGCACGCCCACACACGCGCACGCACACGCGCACACGCATGTGCACACGCACACGCGCGCACACACACACACAACACACACACGCGCGCGTGTGCGACAGAAAAGGCATTTGGTTATAATAAACCACCAAATTAATATATACACCACCACCGAAAGTTAACTCACAAACTTATCAACTATATATGACTCATATCAAAAAGTCCGCACCACAAAAAGTTCTCCCTAATAACGAACACTTAGGCCTACTTGCGCCTCGCTGGAGAACCTAAAAAAGCTAGTAGATGAGAGGAGTGAGCTATCACGGCTCAATGAGTAACACATTTCTTCCAAGCGAATCGAGAAATCACTATGCACATTTAAAACGCAACCATAACTAATTCTAAAATAATATAAATTCATAACATAAATACTGAAGACACCAATGGTCCAGGTCAATCTCATACAAACCTGTATCGATGGTCTATTCCATTGATTAATCTCATCAAAACATACGTCGATGGTTCATTTCATCGACCAAACTCAAATCACCTATCAATGGTCCACTCAATTGACCAACTCATGCTCAAATGTCTATCTATGGTCATGCGTAACGCCCGTGACAAGATGACCAAGATTTTCCCTAGTTAGGTCTTCACTTATTATTAGCTGGTGGCTTAGTCCACAAGGATATCCTAGACTAGTATGTGCATACCATACACCGCGTAGGGTCTACAGAGACATCGAGTATCAATCACTAATCACAAATATCTAGTAATCCAACATCAGAATGAGAGTCATCTCATAACTCAGGCATTTGATATATAAATATTAAAGCGTTCTTAAAGAACCACAAATGTTTTGAAATTCTTTCATAAAGGGTTTCACAAACCATTTTCAGACAATCATTCAAACCCAATTCAAAAGATAATTATCTCTTTCAACAACAAAATGGTAGTGAAAGCTCGATCCTATTTTATGCAACAAAAGATGATATTTATCCACTCATAGCATATATAATCCATAATGTTTTTTCTTTTCAAAACATGAGTTTAAAACACAAAGAAGAAATAGTGTCACTCACCTGGGAAAAGCCCAAAAACCAACTATGACTCGCCTATACTAAGCAGTCGAATCCCTAACAATTAACCGAAAAACAATATCAAAAGGCTGAGTAAAAAAAAAAAAATTATTATAACGACTCACCTATACTAAGCCTTTTTGTTGATAAAACGACACCTACGAGCCAACAAAGCTCGTATTTAGTAGAAACCTATTGTTATCTACTAGGCATAGCTCGCGTGCTAAATTTTGTCGCGCCATAACTTCCTCTACAATATTCCATTTTGAGCCATCTTATAGTTCTCTTGATACGCTACAACAACCCCAACTTAGCTGTCCCAAAACCTCACTGAAAATGGCTAAAATACAGAGCCAAAGCTACTATTCAGTACTGTTCCAGAATGCACACCAAAATTGAAAGTTTCGTTCTGGGCAAATTGTAAGCTCAAATTACAATTCATAAAATGCTATAGCTTTACAACACTTTAAACTATCATTTCTATCAAAATACACAGTTCAATAACTCAAAAATCGAATTTCTCCACACAAATCTCCAACAATTCCGAATTCGAGCCCTAATTGCGATGATTTGTTCGAATAGACAATTATAGGCTTTGATCACTTACCGGCGTTGCAAAACGGGGTTAAGTCAGCTTGATGAGGCTTCCAGGTCATGAACACGCCAAAATTTTCCCTTCCTCCTTTCTCTTCTTTTCTATCCTCCCTTTTTTTCTTCATTTCCCTATTTCGTTTCTGCCCAAGCCCTCCCTCTCTCTTCTCTTTAAAAACAACTGAAGCTTCCACTCTTCTCCTTCAACTTCTTTTGTTGACTTTTCAAACCCTCTTCTTTTATTTCTTTCTTTGTTCTTTTTCTCAAAGCTCATATATTACATAGAAAGTGTCACGGTTAATCTTTATGCTATACTTTTTTCTCTTACCAATCAAATTTTACTAACATGGATGTTGGAACACATGTATCGTGCTATATTATGCTTACAAAGCATGACACCGCATAGGTGCTGAATTAGACAACATAAACATAAAAATAAAAAATGACAATTGAGAGAGAGCTCCATTATAACTCGTCTATTTGAGCTGCAAAGCTTGAGCCATGGCTACTTGATCTTTGAGCTTGTGGCGTTGCCGCATGAACTTTAATCTTGCAGCGTATTCATTCGCTCAAGTCACGAGCCACGGAGCTCATAGCCCATAAGTACTCAACTGCTAGTTGTAAGTCAGTACGAATAATAGTTTTTGTTGGTTTTTGTTTTCATAATAAAATGAAGAAGAACCTACAGGAGGGAGGGAGGGAGGGAGGGATAGTCTATGGGTCCGTTTGGTTCGGTATTTGGAAGGGGCTTTTGGACTCTAAAGGGGTTTGGTCAAATGTAAACGTGTTTGGTTCAATTTTTTGGATGACTTTGGTAAGATACAATTGCATCTCCAGATGGCTGTAAGGGCCTTTAACCAAAGTAGTTTCGGAGGTGCTTTGAGAAGTTGCATCTTTGGAATGCAAGTCCCACGGGTACTGTTCATCTTCTTCGGGGAAACAAACGGAGGCCAACAATTGCCGGCCAAGGAGTTGCCCGCATTGGCAACCGTTGCCTGAGGGGTCATTTGACCCTAGCAACTTGCTGCTTGAGGGCCGCGGCCACCATTTAAGGTCATGCGACCTCAGGAGGTGGTCGTCTCGGTTCGCGTGAACCAGGTGATGGTCGCCTGGGTTTGCATGACCTAAGCGATGATTTCCTGGAGTTCGCGACCTAGGCAACCATTTAGACCATGCAAACCTAGGCGTCATGACCCAAATGGCCACCTAAGTCGCGAACCCCAGGTGTTGCCTGAGGTTGCACAACCTCAGGTGAGGCTGGTGGTGGCTAGATAAAGCCACCGGTAGCTAGATTAAAAAAAAGATCAATAAAAGTCATATGCAAAATGTAGTTTTTACCAAATTGCATTTAAGTTAAAGTTGTTTTGCAATACACTTTAAAATTATAATTTACCAAATACTATTTGCATTTTGAAAGACCCCTTTAATCTAAAGGTATTTGCATTTTCCCAAAGATATTTGCCCACCCTTTTTCAAAAACACCACTAAATAAAGATATAAGCAGATTGCACCCTTTTTTTATTGCTGAAGGAAGTTAAGACATCTTAATAGCTCTAGCACCAGAGAAGGATCCACGATCAGAGTAAAATAATTGCAACAAAAGAAAAGTGAAACAATACGTTAGATTGAAAGTATTTAAGAATTGTGTACAGGAAAAAGGAAAAGAAAAAGTGGCAGTGGTAGAAAGAAAAAACAAATGAGGGGAAGCTTGGAAAAACTGAGGGGATTATGGTACCGCAAAGGCCCACTGGATTAGCCTTGATATGGATGGATTATGAATTGAAAATCAAAGCTAGGCCTTCTAAAACAATTTCCCGTTGCAATGGAAAATACTGTTTGGATCAACCTAATTGAAATGAGAATTCAATTTATTTTCCACCTAAACAAAGTGGAGATTTTTAACGAGCAACGTTGAGATAATGAATTTGGTTTTACAAAACTTTTAAAGCAATGTCACAAATATTAAAGGGTAAGCAATAAACAAATGAATGGAAGCGCTGTCTCGACCTCTTTTTTTGGCGTCCAATTATCCATGGATGCCTGCGGAGGCTGATGGTTTGGCTAGGTTTATTAGGCTTAGCCCGGGCTCTCCCAAACTTACCAATTCACGACTTAATAGTTTGATATGTTTTGCCTATAAGTTAATTTTAAAATGTAGTCACCACTAATCAATTTGGGGTGGGTTGATTAGAAATCCAAGCGAAATATCGAGAGGAATATTCACTCTTACGCAACCAGAGAAATTAGGTTCGGGGATTTGATTACACTAGTTAATCACTAATGCCATTTCGATACCTAATCTTGTTTAAACCTTATTTTCGAGGGATTTTCCATGTGTGGAGGAAAAACACATTGTTGGTCTTTTTCTATTTTTTGAACATAAAAGGGATTATAACCACTGGGGGTTCGCCCCAGTGGCTACCCTTCCAACATGGAAGGGGGAGGTGAGGGGTTCAAATCTCCACCTTCTCAGGGGGGATAGGGGTAGGGACGCGTAAGTTTCGAGAGTGGGTTGCGACTCCCACGCCCTGCAAGAGGCAGCGCACAAGTCTGCGAGTGAGTGTAGAGTAGGAATAGAGTAGGAATGACAAAAAAAAAAAAAAAAAAAAAAAACATAAAAGGGATTATTGGATTTTTTGGTCTTTTTTGAAGATATATATCATTTTTTTGGCTTTTTCTGATTTTTTTGGGAAATTTTGTAAAACATACGATATTTTGGATTTTTTTATTTTCTGAAAATAATTTATTATTGATTATTATTTTATAAAAATATTATTATAATAATATATTAAGAAACGACCGCGTCGGATCCCCCGGGTTGGGTTCGACCCAGTTATCCACCCAAGACCGAACGGCCTGCAACGCAAGCCTGGCCAGGGATTTTTTCTTTTCTTAAAACATAAAAGGCCAAACGATTTGGCCCGTTTTCATAAATAAATTAAAAAAAAAAAAAAAAAAAAAAAAAAAAAAAAAAAAAAAAAACTACAGCTTAAAGGCTACCCGACCCACACGTACAAACCCAACCCAGGCAGAACCCTACCCGAACGACAACCCAGGTCCGACCTGACTCAGTAGCCTTGACCCGAATCCCAAAAAACCTACCTAATCGACGACCCGAATCTGCCCATCCTCTCCCTCGCTGCTGGAGCCCTCGAGATCTGACGATCCGCGGTGGAGGCGGCTGAGCTCGTCTCAATCTGAGCTCGGGCCTCTACCGGCATCGCCTTGACCTTCGTCCGGCCAGTCATTGCAGCCGATCCTGTCGCCTGTCGCCACCCGTCACCGCTGGTCACTGCAGATACGGCGCTCGCCTGGGATTTCCATCGAACGCCTGGCGGGCACCGGTTGAGGAGGAAAAGGCGGAGCCCTTCGGGCTCGAGACCGTGACAGGGCTCCGAACAGGCGAACAGCGGGGAGGCAGACTACGGACGGTTGGGGGCCGGAACTCGCGTGAAGCCGGCGGCTGTGAGTCCCGGCCCGACGACCCCAGCACGCACAAACAAACAAACAAAAAAAGGCGGACAACCCTAGCTCACCGCAACAGGGGATGCAGCATCGGGTGGGTGGTCCGGGCTCGTGGAGATGACAGTTTTCGATGCAATAGATTTATGATTTTTTGGTATTTTTCCCCACTTGAGAAGGATCAACGATAAGAGTTAAAAAATTGCTGCAAGAAAAGTGAAACAACACATCATATCGAAAGTATTTAAAGAATTGTGTGTAGGAGAAAGGAAAAGAAAAATGTGTGATGGCAAAAAGGAAAAGCAAATGAGGGGAAGCTTGGAAAAAGTGAGGGGACTATGGTACTGTGAAGGCCGAACAAGATTAGCCTTCATATGAATAGATTATGAACTGAAAATAAAAGCTAGGCCTTCCAAAACAGGCTTCTTCAACGATAAATTAAAGTGGACATGGACTTGCATTTAATACCCACTGCAATGGAAAATACTGTTTGGATCAACCCATTGAAATGAAAACTCAACCAATTTCCCACCGGAACAAACAATAGAGATTTTTAACCAGTAACATTGAGATACTGAATTTGGTTTTACAGAACTTATAAAGCGGGTAAGAGCACCCAACAGAAGTCTCATCCATCACTTTATAAATAAGTTTTGCTAAAAGGTTCGAGTACTCATATTTGAAACATAAAGCGATGAGGTGATTTAAAAAAACTCAACCTTAGAAGAGATATAAATGCTATGTGAAAAATGGAGCGGGCATTAACATCCTACAGCTCCAACAATAGGATCTGCTAGTAATACATAGATCAGTTGGAAATTATCATGATCTAATATTCCGGTCCTAGCAAGCCGTAGTTTCAAGGGTGGTTTTCATACCATGACTCATTGTATAAACCAAGCAAGTAGCAAAAGGAGTTATTACTTAGAAATGCCAAGCCTTACAGCTTGCTTTGCATGCGATGGGGGCAGATTTGAGAACCATGTGAAACACCAGCTGGGATCCAAGCTAGGAGATACGAATATGTTAGATCTCAATTCCAGTGCCAAAAATATCAGAAAGTTTTCGATGCTAATTACCAATATCACCTTGGATCTCAAAAAGCAGAGAACAGATTATTATACACAGCGAAGGGTCTTTACAACCGGTCATCCAAGCTCGCTTGTAGTTATATGTAACAAAAATAGCTAGAGAAAAAAGCCCCAAGAAAGCCAATCCCCAAATGCTGAGATTCTTTGTTGACTACAGAAAAAGCAGAAGAGTATATGCACTAACTGAAGCACTTCTTGTACTAAGCTCTTATCTTATCATCCTTAAGACTTGGACTTTGTTGAAGATGAACTATTTTGCTTCTGCAAGGAAGCAGTTGAGGTGTTGCTCCTCATCTGGGAACTCTGGTTCGATGATGACGACTCAGTGAAGAAAACTACATGCTCCTGATTATCAAGTAAGTAGTTGAAGGGCTCTCGGTATCCTGGGCAGGTTCACATCCAACAACCCCTCGAGTACTCGAACAACCAGCCCCATCGATGGCCTGTGAGTTTCCTCATCTTGGGCACACCAACAAGCAACTCTGCATATCCTATTTAGCTCTTCAGTATCAGCGTTTTTCTCCAAGTCTGGGTCCAAAAGATCAAGCATGTCACCTCCTTCAGCTATCTTGCTAGCAGCCCATGTTGGGAAGAACTCGATGGCCCCATTTTCCGATAGCTCTAAGTTCCTCCTTCCCGACCCAAACTCAAAAAGCATCATCCCATAGCTATAAACATCAGCTTTTACTGTTATGGCCACTCCAGAGATCCACTCCGGCGCAAGATACCCTCTTGTGCCTCTCATGGTTGTCAACACCCTGCTGAAATCTCGGCCAACAGGCTTTGCCAGGCCAAAATCTGCCACTTTTGGACAGAATTCAGCATCTAGAAGGATGTTCTCTGGCTTGATGTCACAATGTATGATGAAATCTCTGCACTTCTCATGGAGATAAGCCAGACCTCGAGCTGTTCCCAAAGCAATTTGGTACCTCGTTTTCCAATCCAAGGTCTTCGAGTCCTTTCTATAAAAGAGATGATAGCCTAAGGAACCATTTGGCATGAAATCGTAGACCAACAACCTCTTGTCACCTTCAGAGCAGAATCCACGAAGCCTGACAAGATTCACACGCTGGATAGTGCCGATTGTGCTTAGTTCCGTTCGGAATTGCTTCTCACCTTGGCTTATGCTTTCAAGCTTCTTGACTGCTATGTGACTTGAATCAGGTATGTTCCCTTGAAAACTTAACCGAACCCACCCCCACCCAATTTCTCTGAGAAATTCTTTGTTGCTACTTGCAAGTCCCGGTATGCAAAGACTATCAGTGAACCCTCCACTATTTTTGTTGTTACAGTTGCCCCTCTCCTCCATCTCCAAATGGCAAACGAGACAATGGCTAATATCGCTACCACGGCACCGACAGACCCTGCCACTGTTGCAGTTACATTACTCTTCTTGCTGGGATCCTTAATTTCGGAGGCAGCAAGCCGGACGTAGGAACTCCTTGTAGGGGTAGTGCCTTGTTTGAGCTGTTCCACATTGAAGAGATCCCCAATCCAGATTGAGCAGGCATTATCCTCGAAAGCATAAGCCGTGCAAGAGCAATTGCTCAAACAAGCAGCTCGGCATTCCTGATCGCTCCCTGCAACTAAAGATTGAGGAGCATCATGCAATTTCATGTTAGACATAGGCCAGAAACGGTCTTTCTCCGCATTCGCTGCACAATTTGAGTTCGAATTCCTCTTGCAACCACCAGACCAATCACTCCGATTCCAATCCATTGGAGAGCTTATGCTAAATCCCGGCAAGCGGCTGCACGAATCTTCGCTCTGCTTGCTGCAAACACTGAAAGGCCCACAGAGTCTATACACCTCGCATTGTTGCGAGGGCTGAGACCAGAACAAGGTCCACGCCTGGGAAGGCAACCAGGACTACTGCTTGATCTGCCCAGAAAGGTCCATCACAAACCTTGATATGGTGTTGAAGGAGCTTTTGATTGAATAGGTGAAGTAGCTCTCGTTCTCATTGTCCACATACTTGAAATCGTACATATAGCTCATTCTCATTTCAGGGACCCAATAGAAACAGTTTGTCTGATTGTCCCACGCCCCACCGCTCCAGTAATGCTCAGACTTATTCCACCTTATGTAGTACTCACTGGATGGCTGGAGATGGAGAGAGAACAAACCTGTCGAAGGGTCCTCGGCGTTCTTCCATGATGTCAAGAGCTGACTCGTGTTTTTGCGCTTGTTGATCCCTAATTTGGCACCAGGAAGCCACGTGTGCGTTGGGTAATCAAAGCTCTGCCACAGAATCACGGAAGAAGTTGGAGCCGCTTTGAGAGCGAAGTTGCCGTCGTCCTCAAGAACCGCCACCATGGAGCTCGATCCAGATGAAGAAGCAGTCAGATTCGTGGACCAAACGGGGACTTCGGAGTTGTTAACAATCACAAGATTGCCACCCGAGACCTTCAGCTCAGTGGATTCCCTGTCAGTGATAGGGTTGTCTCGGTTGGCAACCCAGACGACGGTTTGCACGCTGATTTTGTTGTACCAGATGCCTATGTAGGAGTACGGGGAGTTACCCGGCGAGAAGAAGCCAAGCGTAAAGTGGCCACCCGAGGAGGTTAAGGTTTGATTACCAGATATAGATCGATTTGCATCGAGCTTGTCTGTGCCAAGACAGAGGTGGGTGTACAGAGATGAGCAAAGCAAGAAAATTGGGAGTATGAACGACCACGGACTACTGTTTTTGCTATCCATGGCTGTACCATATAGGGTTCAAGCGGACAGGTGTAGAAACAAGATTCACAGGGAAAAGTATATATAGTCGTTTGTGCTCGGAGCGTGGGCGAGGAAAGAGATCTCAAAGAAGAACGGGTCAAGAAATGCGCAAAGTATCGTGTGGAAACTTCAACTGAGACTAGCACATTGTCATGGAGTACATAGATAGAAGTATTGAAGCAGGCGTCATACCAGTGGACAAGGATGGGTTTATCCCGAAGTGAAGAAGACGCTAGTGGTGCAACTTGGACATGTGCTCGTCATACACTGGAGTAACATGCAATGAGAATACTCAAACTCGACATCAGACATTTGAGTGATCAAGCAGGACTTTAAACATAGTTTTACCAGGATCAGTCAACAACAAAGGAACAAATCCAAGTGTCAAAGTCATTCATATATTTGAAAAGCTGGACTGACAAGATTTGATTTTCATGTAGCATTGTCCAAAATTCTTATGGTCCCTACTCTTGTCTAAGGTAGACTTGAGGTCAGTATCTTCAACAAAATGTGCTTGTTCCAAGCATGCTAAACTGACCTGTTCGTCGAGGGACTAAACTCTAGAGCAAAGCATTGATTTTTTTCCCCAATTCATATATATGTAACATCATGGTTGTGTGCCTTTACTGGAAAAAAACCTTATAGACTTTGTCGTGGTCATATATGTTGGCGTGAAGAGACCTCTCTGGTTGGACTTGGAGCGATTGGTACTTGGCGCTATGTCCATTATAATGTTTTACTATTTTATCAATTCCTATACATATGCCACTTTCTTTAAGGGATTAGATTTATTGGTGGCCCTTATATTTTAGCCTAAAAATCAAAATCCCCTCAACTTTTTTTAAAGCATCTCTCTACTATTTAAAAGTATGGTAAAAGTCACCAAAAACCTTAAACTATAACCATTGTGAAATATTTACCCCAAACTTTTTTTTTTGTAATATTAAAAATCCCAAACTTTTACCTATGTGACACATTTATCTCAAAATATTGCAGTGTCACACATTTACTCCACACTTTTGTTTTGTGATATAAAAAACCCCAAACTTTTCTTTTGTGACATTAAATACCTCAAACTTTTTTCTATGACACCAATTTTTTGGGGTAGATGTGTGACTTGACTATAAGTCTGGGGTTTTTGGTGTTGCAAAACAAAAGTTTACGGTTTTGATGTCACAAAAGTATAAGTTTGGGTTTTTTGGTGTTGAATTTTTTTTTTTTTTTGGGGGAAATGTATTACTACACGTGTACGAGTTTGGGATTTTTGATGTTACAAAAAAAATTTGGAATAAATGTGTCATAGTTGATAAAATTTGAGATTTTTTTCGTGGGTTTTTCCCTTAGAAGTAGCAACACTAATCATTCCGTTATACTTTTTTCTCTTGCCATTCAATTTTTATGTACAAGATGCCAGCATACCTATTGTGTGGTATTCCGCTCATATAATTATTCTAGGAAAAACAGGTGCTAAATTAGGCAACATAAACATTAAAAAAAAAAAGGGCACAATTACGAGAGAGCTCCATTATGACCCACCATTGCCATGAGCTCCAACTCTAAGTTAGCATTGGCTATGGCTATTCAAGCTCAAGCTCGCAGATGGCCATGGCCACGATGTCTATTTGAGTCACAAAGCTTGAGCCATGGCTACTTGATCTTTGAACTCGTGGCGTTGCCGCATGAGCTTTGATCTTGTAGCAGTCATATTTGCTTAAGTCATGAGCCATAGAGCTCATGGCCCATAGCTACTCAATTGCTTGTCATGAGTCGATACAAATAATAGTGTTTTTGCATTAGTATAGGCAATGTATTTTGTGGGTTTTTGTTTTTGTAAAATGAAGAACCTAAAAAGGAGAGAGAGAGAGCCTACATTTGGAGAAAGAAAGAAAGAAAAATCCTTAACAAATAAAATAAAAATTCACGTTAGAAAATAGCTAATAGTGTTCCAACACAGGGACGACCAATGGCACTTAAGTGCAAGAACGGTTTTGAACAAAAAGAAATGTAAAATCACCGAAAACTCTAAATTATATTTACTGTGATATATTTATCCCAATCTTATTTGATGACACCAAAAACTCCAAATTCATACTTATTTTGCATATTTACTCTAAACTTATATAATGTGCCACCTAAAACTTCAAATTTGTATGATGTGACATATTAACCCCAAAAAATTTGGTGTTATAGAAAAAAAAAATTAGGGTAAATGTGTCACACAGGTATAAATTTAAAGTTTTTTATGTCACCAAAAATAGTTTAGAGTAAATGTATCGTAGTCGACAAAATATGGAGTTTTTGTGATTTTTTTCCTTAAAAGAAATTAAAAGAATGACTTTGATTGTTGAGCAAAAGTAGAGAGACCGTTTATCAATGCCTTGATCTTTTAAATTATTGTGGAATCTAACTGATCGAACAATAAAATAGACAAAATAAGAAAATAAATTGGACACCAAATTTAAATGGTTTTATCGATGTGACATATGTCCGTAGGGAGAACAGCAAAGAGTTCCACTCTAGATTAAGCAATCCAATGAAAATTACAACCAGACTCAAGTTATTCAGACAGTCTAATGTTTTCCAAACTCCAATTATAATTCATATAGTATTTAGTCTTACAATTCCTCACGAAATAATTTCTCAATCTAAAAAATGAATTAAATAAATCCTCACAAGATTTAATTGAGTCCAACACATAAGGTATTAATGTTATTCCATGAAGAACCCACTACCAAACCTGCAGTGCCAATTGGCCGTCACTAAAAAATATAGAACTTCCCTTGACATTCACTAAAAACTACACTTTAATATTTCTTCATAACCAGCGAGCAATCCACAATTATATATTTATATTTAGGGTAATTTCATAATAAATCATGAATTGATACACTTGTAATAAATTTATCTAAAACTTTGATATACTTATAAATTTAGCCTCCATTAATTTCCTTCAAATTTTATCATCAAATTATTGAATTGAATGTCATTTGGCAATTAATGTTGTATTAGTTTGGAGTTTTACTCTCTATTTGTACGGATGTGCTAATTTGAGATTTTTTATGGTTAAAAAATTTCTTTAAGGTAAATTTATCATAGGTGTACAAATTTGGATTTTTTATGGTCAAAAAATTTAGATTTTGGTAAATCTGTTATAAATATGTCAATTTTGGATTTTTCAAGGTGTTATTCCATATATAATAGTATAGCCAAGTTGACCGATTGAAGAAGGAAACCCAGTCCAACTCCGATCTTTCTTGTTCGGTTGTTGTGTTGACCAACTCCCGTGCGGAAATTGATTTTCGTAATCCACAAGTTCTGGGCCTTCTGGCCTTTTGTTGGAGTTAGCGAATCGGCAGCTTAAGGTCCAAATCTGCACTTTGGACTCTGACGCCAAATATGAAATCTAGATTTCCATTACCGACGTCCAGAAATATTCGGCTTTAGGATTTTCCTTAATTGACCTAGTTTCTTACAATTCATTTCTAGTCGGATTTCTTTCACGAATTCAAATTCGAGATATAATTTTAACATAAATGATCGTACAGAGGGTTGATTTTTGTAGAAGCACAACTAAATAAAGATTTAAGCATATTACACCGTCTATTTATTGCTAAAGGAAGTTAAGACATTATAATAGCACATCTAGCACCTGAGAAGGGAAAAGTATCAAAAAAGTCATAAACCTATTACATTGATACCAATATAGTTCTAAATCTTTCAATTAGACCAATTCAATCCTAAATTTTTTTTACATCGGTACAAATTTAATGCATCAACCCAATTTTGGCTGGCACCCACATCAACACTGGCCGGCTAAAATTGGCCGGATTGACTGAATTAGTAATAATGTGAAAAAGTTTAATATTAAATTGGTATCAATGCAATAGATTTATGATTTTTTTGGTATTTTTCTCCACTTGAGAATGATCAACGATAAGAGTAAAATAGGTTGATTACCAAGAACAGGTTACCCACCCAGGAAGTCCTTATCCATTTTGGCATAATCGACTCGGGTATTTATGCATTCTGTAATGTTATTCCGAACTCTATCGATCACTTGTTCTTCAACTGTCGTATCTCGGCCACGCTTGCTTATTTTTGGGCGACGAGATGCAATTTACCTTGGAAATTGAGGCCATGGATGGACAACCTTGCTTGGGCGATCATGTTGCTCTCCGGTAAGGATTTCTACCATCGGATTGCGCGATTCTCTTTCGGTGCCCTTTGTTATTTGATTTGGAAGAAAATGAATGATATTATTTTCTGCGGGGAAGCACTGTTTATCCCTGCTTTGAAGAACCACCTTATGAAGATAGTCAAAGATAAAGCGACTATGTTCACAAGTGTTCCGGACACTCCGAGAAATAGGCGTCTCCAAAGAAGCTGGGATCTTGATCCCTCCATCTTTACGGATCGTCTCGGGCTTTAGATTCCCTGCTTCTTCTCTCGCTCTGCTACAAGCTTCATCATCTCTCCGTTCTTTGTTTTTGAATGTTTGGCGGAGGTCTGGTGGTTGTAGTTATTTTTGTATTGTAACTGTGGTTCTTCTCCTTTTGGTTTGCTTGCCTTTGGCTTTTGTCACGGCTCCCTTCCACTCTTCAGTGTACCTTAGAGTGTAAGCCTTTGGCGCCGTCTTTTGTATATTTGTCCAAAGTTATAATATTCTTTACCTTTACCAAAAAAAAAAAATGATAAGAGTAAAATAATTGCCGCAATAAAAGTGAAACAACACATCATATCGAAAGTATTTAAAGAATTGTGTATAAGAGAAAGGAAAAGAGAAAGGTGTAATGGCAAAAAGGAAAAACAAATGAGGGCAAGCTTGGAAAAAGTGAGGGGACTATGGTACTGCGAAGGCCAAACAGGATTAGCCTTGATATGAATAGATTATGAACTGAAAATAAAAGCTAGGCCTTCCGAAACAGGCTTCTTCAACGATAAATTAAAGTGGACTTGGACTTGCATTTAGTTCCCACTTGCAATGGAAAATACTGTTTGGATCAACTTGATTGAAATGAGAAACTCAACCAATTTCTCACCAGAACAAAGAATAGAGATTTTTAACTAGTAACATTGAGATATTGAATTTGGTTTTACAGAACTTATAAAGCGGGTAAGAGCACCCAACAGAAGTCTCATCCATCACTTTATAAATCAGTTTTGCTAAAAAGTTCGAGTACTCAATTTCAAAACATAAAGTGATGAGGTGATTAAAGAAAACTCTAACTTTAGAAGAGATATAAATGCTATGTGAAAAATGGAGCGGGCATTAACATCCTACAGCTCCAACAATAGGATCTGCTAGTAATACATAAGTCAGTTGGAAATTATCATGATCTAATATTCCGGTCCTAGCAAGCCGTAGTTTCAAGGGTGATTTTTGTCACGTCCCGAACCTCGAGCGCATGCCCATCCCTCTCTGGTTGATAATATTTTGCGACTTCCCCGGATGAGTTGCCGACCCATTCATTTTTAAACATATGCGGAAGCGAAAATAAATCCCCTGACAATAATCATCTCATGATAGAAAAGTAGGACATTAATTCACAAAAGCACACTTTTTATAAGCAACGAGATTCAGGTACAAAACGAGTCTAGTCGAAAGCCTACAAAAAGGTCGACTCTCAAAAGAGGATGTCCTATGACATACTAATAGGACACATCCACCGATTCTCCCTACTCCTCCTCCTCAGACTTCAGGGCCTTGGTCCTCTACGACCACCTTCTAAGGACCTGAAAATGGTTATTCAATAACCAGTGAGACAATGTATCAGCAAGTCCATATTCTAAACCCCGATTAGGAGGGTAATACGCCCAAAAGCGTCCTAACCACACAATCACACATTTGGTATAAAGGACTTACCCTCGCCTCAGATCCACCCTGCAGGTCAGTTAAGTTTATATCACAGATAGCCATACCGATATGAGCAATAATTAAGCTCCAACAACTGAAACGCCACACTTAATTCTCAAATCAGCATGAGGGTCCTGATTATAGGGCCAAATCGTTATGACACGTCCCATTCCATGTCACACAATTTTGTCCCATAATCCAGCGTAGATATTTCACTTAACACGCGTTTCAATTGATAATTACGCCCGCTCTAGGGCACGACCTACTTGAAGTTCGGCGGTCTACTGGCGTAACCAGGCATCGTCTCACCCCATTGAGCACGGCTGTTTTCCCGAAAGAGCATAGGTCCTGAATCTACTGCGACCCAAAACCCAATGAGTGGGTAACCCATATAGGGTAACGTCCATTCGACACAGTTCGAGGACAAGTTCTCTTAACCAACACACGACCAATCAATCTCGACCCAGGACACCGTGCATTGCACTTAAATGCCTCAATTAAAATAGTGTTCCTGGCCTATTTTCTTCGTTTTAAAAACTTCCGATGAAAAGTAGTCGTGTCTGGGTACACGGTCAAATTGGGCCTAAAAAATTTGTAACATTCTTTTCAAAATCCCACTGGTTTATATAGTATAAACCATTTTCGGTGTTTAAAATCTGACACTCGGGATTTTCTGAATAAATATTGAAATTCATAAATTTTGGAATAAATGACCAAACTTCCAATCAGCACTCAAATTTTCACAATTTAACATTCAATTACAGAATTTAACCACACCATTGCAATCGGCATGAAATTCCGGTCACCAGTTACCCCGGCTTAATTTCCGGAAAATATTTAATAATTAAACTAATTACACTTAAATAAATCCAACACCCCTTAAACGTCATTAGCCTACTAAGAAGAGTTTAGTACATAAACTCACCGGTTTAGTGCAACAACCGGTTCACAGTGATAACGACACAACAGCAACTGAAACTCGGGCCTACAATGGCGTGGGAGGTTGGTGGCGGGTGGTGCAGCGGCTGCGGGCGCGGTCAAGACGGCTGAATCGGCACGGCGACGGACGGCGGCTACGTGTGCACGGCAAAGGGAACAGTCCCTTTTCTTTCCCTCGCTGCTCACTCTCTCGCTCGCTATTCTCTCTTGGTTTCTCTCACTCAAGCTCGCTGCTCGCTGTTCTCTCTCTCTCTCTTTCGCTCGGTTTTGCTATTCCCATCACTGGTTTTGTTGACAAAAAAACCAGTCAACGAAAGGAAAGCTTCGGCGGCAGAAGGAGGCGAGGACAGGTGGATGGAAACGTGGCTTGCATGCTGTCCCGGACGCTCTCTCCACTGGCCACCGAAGAGGGAGAAAGAAACGTGGCTTGCATTCGGTCTTCTCTCGCCAGCTCGAAGCCGTTGCTGCGTGTCTTCAGCTGCTCGAACGGCGTGGCTTCTCCTCGGTCAACTTCTCCATTTAGTTGACCCCGAATTTGTTGCCGCTCGCCACCTCGCATGATGCATGCGGACGTGGCCTTTGCTGGCCGCTCGAAGCAACTCACAGCTGCTTCCTTCGGTCAACAATTCCCTCACTTGTTGACCGTCCAAAGACGTGGACGTGGGCTTCATGGGTCAAAGGATGTGCATCGTTGACCGGCCAAAGAAATAAAAGAAAACGTGGCCGTTGGTGAGGCCATTCGCCGGGCTATCCACGGAGAACAATCGTGTACGAAGCTGTGTTGATCCGCGGTCCTTTGCGGGGTAAACGATTGGGAGGTCTTCGACAATTTTCATCGTAAACTTTCACGTACGCATGGCCGTTGCATGCTATGGGCCTTCAGCTTGGTTGATTTGCGAGGCCGCTCGGGGTTAACGTGTCTTCATAACTGATTGTGTTAAACGAGAAATTTAGAGGAGGAGCTATCACGAGAACGTGACGAAATGTGACGTTTCGTTACAGTGAGTGTGGTGATGAAGCAGGGTCGTAATTGGTGTCAACGACGTAGTCCGACGACAAATTCGTCGACCCGTCTCGGACAGTTACATATTCGAGGTCCGGCGAAATCCGGATGTCACAATTTTCATACCATGACTCATTATATAAACCAAGCAAGTAGCAAAAGGAGTTATTACTTAGAAATGCCAAGCCTTACAGCTTGCTTTGCATGCGATGGGGGCAGATTTGAGAACCATGTGAGACACCAGCTGGGATCCAAGCTAGGAGATACCAATACGTTAGATACCAATTCCAGTGCCAAAATTATCAGAAAGTGTTCGATGCTTCTCAAAAGGCAGAGAACAGATCATTATACAGAGTGAAGGGTCTTTACAACCGGTCATCCAAGCTTGCTTGTATTTATATGAAACAAAAATAGCTAGGGAAAAAAGCCCCAAGAAAGCCAATCCCCAAATGCTGAGATTCTTTGTTGACTACAGAAAAAGCAGGAGAGTATATACACTAACTGAAGCACTTCTTGTACTAAGCTCTTATCTTATCATCCTCAAGACTTGGACTTTGTTGAAGATGAACTATTTTGCTTCTGCAAGGAAGCAGTTGAGGTTGTTACTCCTCATCTGGGAACTCCGGTTCGACGATGATGACTCAGTGAAATAAACTACATGCTCCTGATTACTAAGAAACGGTTGAAGGACTCTCGGTATCCTGGGCAGGTTCACATCCAACACCCCCTCGAGTATTTGAACAACCTGCCTCATCGATGGCCTGTGAGTTTCCTCATCTTGGACACACCAACAAGCAACTCTGCTAATCCTAGTTAGCTCTCCAGTATCGGCATTTGCCGTCAAGTTTGGGTCCAAAAGATTAAGCAGGTCACCTCCTTCGGCTAATTTACTAGCAGCCCATGTTGGGAAGAACTTGATGGCCCCATTTTCCGATAGCTCTAAGTTCCTCCTTCCCAACACAAACTCAAAAAGCATCATCCCATAGTTATAAACATCAGCTTTTACTGTTATGGCCACTCCAGAGATCCACTCCTGCGCAAAATACCCTCTTGTGCCTCTCATGGTTGTCAACACCCTGCTGAAATCTCGGCCAACAAGCTTTGCCAGGCCAAAATCTGCCACTTTTGGACATAATTCAGCATCTAGAAGGATGTTCTCTGGCTTGATGTCACAATGTATAATGCAGTCTCTGCACTTTTCATGGAGATAAGCCAGACCTCGAGCCATTCCCAAAGCAATTTGGTACCTCGTTTTCCAATCCAAGGTCTTTGAGTCCGTTCTATGAAAGAGATGATAGTCTAAAGAACCATTTGGCATGAAATCGTAGACCAACAGCCTTGTGTCACCTTCAGAGCGGAACCCACGAAGCCTGACAAGATTCACATGCTGGATGGTGCCGATTGTGCTTACTTCTGTTCGGAACTGCTTCTCTCCTTGGCTTATGCTTTCAAGCTTCTTGACCACTATGTGAATTGAATCGGGAATGTTCCTTTAAAATCTGAACCGAACCCGCCCCCACCCAACTTCTCTGAGAAATTCTTTGTTGCTACTTGCAAGTTCCTGTATGCAAAAGCTATCAGTGAACCCTCCACTGTCTTTGTTGTTACAATTGCCCTTCTCCTCCATCTGCAAACGCCAAACAAGACAATGGCTAATATGGCTATCGTGGTGCTAACAGACCTAGCAACCACGGCACTCACATTGCTCTTCTTGCTTGGATCCTCAATGGTGGAGGCGGCAAGCCGGAGATAGGAGCTACATCCAGTGGTATCGCCTTGTGTGAGCTGTTGTGCATTGAAAAGATCTCCAATCCAAATTGAGCTGGCATTATCCTTAAAAGCATAAGCCGTGCAAGAGCAATTGCTCAAACAAGCAGCTCGGCATTCCTGATTGCTCCCGACAACTAAAGATTGGGGATCATCAGGCAATTTCATGTTCGACCTTAGCAAGAAACGGTCTTTCTCCTCATTTGAAGCATTTGCCGCACAATTCAAGTCCGAATCCCTCTTCCAGCCGCCAGACCAATCCCTCAGAGAGCTGATGCTAAACCCTGGCAAGCAGCTGCAGAAATTGTCAGTACCCTCGCTGCAAACACCAAAAGGCCCGCAAAGTCTGTACACCTCGCATTGTTGCTGGGGCTGAGACCAGAACAAGTTCCACGCTTGTGAAGAAGGCAACCAGGACACCATCTTGTTCTGCCCAGAAAGATTCATCACAAACCTTGATATGGTGTTGGCATTGGTGTACACTGAATAGGTGAAGTAGCTCTCGTTCTCGTTGTCCACAACCTTGAAATCGTAAATATAGTTCAATCTCATTTCAGGAACCAAAGGGAGAATTTTCGTCTGATTGTCCCACACCCCAGTGGTCCAGTAATGCTCATTCCTATTCCACCATACGTAGTACTCACTAGATGGCTCGAGCTGGAAAGAGAACAAACCTGTCGAAGGATCCTCGGCACTCTTCTATGATGTCAATAGCCGACTCGTGCTCGTGCGCTTGTCGATTCCCATTTTCGCACCCCAAAGCCACGTGTGCGTCGGGTGATCGAAGCTCGCCACAGAGTCACGGAAGAATTCAGCCCGTCTTTGAGAGCGAAGTTGCCGTCATCCCCAAGAACCGCCACCGTGGAGCTCGACCCAGATGAAGGAGTCAGATTCGTGGACCAAACGGGGACTTCAGAGTCGCTGACCATTACAAGATTGCCACCCGAGATCTTAAGTTCAGTGGAGTACCTGTCGGTGACAGGGTTGTCTCTGTTGGAGACCCAGACGACCGTTTGCACGCTGATTTTGTTGTACCAGATGCCTATGTAGGAGTACGAGGAGTTACCTGGTGTGAAGAAGCCGAGCTTGAAGTTGCCGCCAGAGGAGATTAAGGTTTGGTTGCCGGAGAGGGACTGGTTGGTGGAGATGGTGTTGGAGCCAAGACAGAGGTGGGTGGTGCAGAGAGATAAGCAAAGCAAGAAAATTGGGAGTGTGAACGATCATGGACTACCGTTGTTGCTATCCATGGCTGTACCAAACAAGGTTCGAGCGGACAGGTTTAGAAACATAATTCACAGGGGAAGTATATATCTGTGTGCGCTCAGAGTGAGGGTGAGGTAAGAGATCTCAAAGAAGAAGGGGTCAAAAAACGCGCAGAGTAATATGTGGAAACTTACTGAGACCAAGGCATTTTCATGGAATACACAGATAGAAGCATTTAGGCCGGCATCATACAAGAGGTCATATTTAAGTTCGAATGCCGAGACCAATGGACGAGTACGGGCATACCCTAGAGTGAAGAAGACGCTACTGGTCCAACTAAATAACATGCAATGAATCTGAGCAGTGAGCACTCAAACTCAAGATCGTATGTTGAGTGATCAATTTTAGACTTGAAACATAGGCGGACTGGACATTGGTAAAGCAAGAACACAGTTTTAACTGCTCTATTCAACAATAAAGGAAGAAACCAAGTGTCAAAAGTCATTCATACATTGGAAAGCTGAACCAACAAGATTTTATTTTCACGATGCTTGGTCCAATTTTCTTGATATTCCTACTCTTGTCTAAGCTAATCTTGAAGTTAGTATCTTCAACAAAATGCCCTCATTCCACACAGATGCTGAACCGACTTGTTAGTCAAGGGACTAAGCTCTAGATTACCGAGTTGACTTATTTCCTATATATACGAATCACATTAGTTGTATGTCTTTATCAAAAAAGCCTTATCAATTGTGTCAGTGGGTCCTAGGCCCTTGGCTACAGGTGATGGTGTGAAGAGACCTCCTCCCGGATTTGGAGCTATTGGTACTTGGCGTAGCGTCCATTATAGGCTTTGACGGTTTTATCGATTTCCGTACATATGTAACTTTCTCTGCAGGATTGGTGTCAATGTAGTCCTCTTGGTGCTTGGAACATTACTATGGTGGCTTCATCGCTACACTTGACTATCAATTTTGGGCAAAAGAATGCTTCAAGTGCCATAACTTTGGCCAAAGGGACACTTAAGTGCCGTAACTTACGAAGGTACACTTAAGTGCCACTTTCAAGAAAAACGGATCACTTGAGTGCGTAAGGCGAGAATCCGCAAAATGTCGACGTGGCACTTTTCCGGCGAACTAAGCTCAAAACGACGCCGTTTTGCACGCGACGTGGCCAAACGGCGTCGTTTTGGGCGACGTGGTTAAAAAAAAATTAAAAAATTAATTAAATTAATTTTAAAATTAAATTTAGTTGAAATATTAAAGAATTAATAACTAAAAAATTTAAAAATTTAAAAAAAATTAAAAAAAAAATTAAAAAAATTTTAAAAATTTAAAAAAAAAAAAAAAGGAAAGGGGGAGGCGGCTGAGGGTTTTTAAAATTTTTTAAATTTTTTAAAATTTTAAAATTTTTAAATTTTTTTTTAATTTTTTTAATTTTTTTAATTTTTTTTAATTTTTTAGTTATTAATTTTTTAATATTTCAACTAAATTTAATTTAAAATTAATTTAATTAATTTTTTAATTTTTTTTTTTTAACCACGTCGGCCCAAAACGACGCCCGTTTTGGCCACGTCGTGCAAAAACGGCGTCGTTTTGAGCTCGTCGCCGGAAAAGTGCGCCACGTCGACATTTTGGCCGGACTCTCGCCGGATTGGCACTTAAGTGATCCGTTTTTCTTGAAAGTGGCACTTAAGTGTACCTTCGTAGTTACAGACTTAAGTCAGTGTCCCTTTGCGCCAAAGTTATGGCACTCTCGTCCCGCGCGTCATCAATTTTGGTTGGTGCTAATGATAGATTTAGGTTAATTTGACCCTATATTTGTGGAAAATCTCTTTCCTTTTTGTTCTTTCCGAATGGAAATTGAAGACCAGACAGGTGAACCTGATATGCTTTGCAAGTTCCTATTTTCTGTTTTTGTCCTAACCCTTGCGTCTGAATTTCTTTTTTTTCATTTAAGGTATTTTTATCTTGGAGAAAGTACTTCACATCATCCTTGACATCATATATCCTCACTTTCAAGTGGACCACTAGAATTGCAGCTCGGCTTCGATTTCATTTTCAATCTGGTTTATCAAGATGGAAATTGCAGTGACCTTTGATGAAAGTCTAGCAATATTTAAGTTTTGTATCATGAAGGCAGGGGCTATTCGGTGGTGTTATTCACCTACTTCTAACTTGTCTTCGTGACCCTACTTCTATATTTTCAAACTGAAAACAAATTACTTTAAATGCAAAAATATTTTGAAAAGATTCCATATGATTCTATATTTTCAATGTTTGGATATTTTGAAAGGTTTCAATTTTTATTTTATTTATTTATTTATTTATTGTGAAAACAATAGATATCGGTCATAAAGAAATATGGCTGTCGTTGCTGGCCCGTTCCAAAATTCGTTGTTTAAATCTCATTAATCCATGGGAATAAACACTTATTGTTCCATCCTTTGACGATGGTGGGATCCATTTAGGACTATGGGCCAATGTATTAAATTAATCAGAATTTAAGCGAGGCCCAATGATATAGGCACTGTCGGATCATATAACATTGAGCCTGATATAGCAAGACATTGGCTTCGGCACGAGATTACATGATTCTGTCACTTATTTTATACATTAGAAAAGGTGATACAAATAAAATCAGAAAAAGGGTCTTCAGCTGACTAGTTAGGAAACGGTAAAAGTGACTACGTGTTAAATTGCTTTATTTTGCGTCTTAAAGGAAGCTATATTGATAAATCCATAAATCGAAATCTTTGGTCATAGATCAGAATTATCCGTGTGGTCACTAAAGCTGGTAAAATGAATCACAAACTGATTTTGCAACTCACATTTAATGGCCCCTTGTAGAATGGGTAAGTTGTTTGGCAACAAAGTGGGGGCAAAATGGGTTAAGAGTCTTAAGACTTAGTAAAATGGGTCATGATGGGTCGCTTAAACGATCCATATTTCTACTCGCTTGGACTTCTAAGACGAAAACAGGCCTGGAGACTTGACTCAAAAGAAAACTGGAAAGGAAAATCTACAAAACGCACAGCTCTTGGAGAGATGAGCTACGATGGGAAATATTATAAGTTTTTCATAAAATTGATGGGAGAAATGTACGCTTGGGAGGATATTTGGTTTGTATCTAAAAAATGTCTATTGTATGGGCTGATTTTCAATAGAAATAATGAAATTTGACAGGGGATAATTATCATTTTTCCAGGTCCGAATAAAATATGCACTGCATCAAACAATATTTCACTGAATATAATGCATCTTCATCCTCTGTATGAAAAAGCCCAAAGACCAGGCCGAGAATAAAGTGCAAGTCCAAATTTGTTAATATATTCGGTTGGATTGCTTTTGTTCAAAAACTGAAGCAAATAAATACGAACAACAAGCACATTGTACTCCCTTGTGGCCCACGGTACATATCTGCAGTGATTTACATAGATTGTTGCACATCTAAAGAGAAGTTGGAGCGCAACTTTAATATAATTTACTTTTATTTTTATTTTTTATCAACCTTTGGAGATCGTTTGGTAGAAATAATTTAGATCTTTTCTTAATTTAATGTTTACCTTAAGATTCAAAATTTTAATTTATAAAAGTTTCCAACAACATTAATGTGATTGTGCTGACAATGGCTATGATGATGGCCGGGTAATGTCATTGGTTACTTTGTTGTTGCATTCAAGATAGAAATTATATAGATGGGCTTGGGTCATGGCGATGCCACAACCACAACGATCAGTGAAGTTAGACATAGGTTCACAACCTCTGATTTGATATCGCGCGCGAGAGAGAGGCGACTATGTTTGGGGTAGGGGTGAGCATGGTCCGGGTTGGTCCGGGCCACCCCCTAACCCTAGGACCAACTTGTATAGTATCGGTCCTCAATTTTTAGGACCGAGGACCGACCCTATTGAGCTTGGGACCAAGTACCGGACCGACCCAATGGGTTTGGTCCGGTTCCAAGGTCAACCCGGGACCGATCAATAATTTTTTTCGGCTTATTTTTTATACTTCCTAAAAAAGCAAACCTACAAATTCAAATTACACATCCATCGACAATGCGGTATTGTGCAACTAAATTATAAATACCAATACATATTTAGCAAATTTAAGATAACACAATAATAGAAATTTCGTACATGCTAACCGCTCATCGAGATATGAGACAAGATGGAAAGTTATTGTAATCATCTATCTTTAATATTCATAATATCATATGCAAAAGCATTTTTCTACATTTGATCATGTAGAGTCCACCCAACCAAAAAATAAGCTTCACACCACTTGACTAGCAAATCACCATAGCAACTGCAGTACTACTCTACTCTTCAAAAACTTCTACCATTTGACACAAATTGAAAAGCAAAGTGCAGCTGAAATTCATTAGTAAAATACAATTAAACCATAAAAAATTCAAAATACTTAATATAAACCATGAATATATAACTTTACATCTTGTTAATTCACTTGAACTTCTATACACCTGAAAACAAAACAAACGAAACATAATTAATACTCAACAAAAGTTTTAAATTGAAATTACTATTAGTGCTATTGATAGAACATCTCGATATAATATAATATAATATAACAGACATTTTACTTAGGTTTGAATATATAAAAGAATTCTAAATAATATAATATAATATATAGGGTTGGTCCAGGGTTGGACCGACCCAAAACTCTTGGGACCGAGGACCAACCTGCACAGTGTTGGTCCTGGAATTCCAGAACCAAGGACTGACCCAATCCCCTTGGGAACCAGACCAGGACCGACAGGGTTGGGCCGGTCCAGGGTCAGTCCAGGGTCGACCCTAGACCACTGCTCACCCCTAGTTTGGGGTCTCCACAGCAGCGGCGTGGGGCTTGGACGGAGGAGAGAGAACGTTAGCTGAGTTGGTTAGACAAGCGACAACGAGTGGCGACTTTTTATTTGGTTTATTATTTTTTAAATTGATATAAAATTTTATCTAAATGATAGATTCATATGAAAAAGGCTTAAAGTTGTTTGAGCGAATGGGTACGAGTTTGTATAAATTGGGTTAGATATGGATTTTTTTAGTAATATGGATAGTATCGGTTATATGTTAGGTGTTAATCGGGTCAGGTATGAAACTCTAAAATTGTATAGCATAAAAATGGGTTAATGCGGGTTAAGTGGGTTAGACATTTTTTTCGACTGAATTCAACCCACTCATTTAATAGGCTTAGCTTAGTCGACTTATTTCTTTAGAAGACTCTAATGATAATGCTCAAAGGGCGATGCATAAATTTCAGACACAAGAGGGTTGTTCGACGTGTAGATAGGAAAGGCAGATGTTACATATGCAAAATCGTTAGATTTCCCATCCACTGTTTCTCTGCTTGAATGGCCACAAACCACCATTGCATTTTTTCACCCACTGAAACGGCATGATTCGATTTGTTGCGTTAGTGTAAGCAGGTGGAACTTTTGGCTTGTAGCATGCGTGCAAGCAAAATGCTTATTAGCACAAGCATTTGCAAGGCACCCCTGGGATTTTGAAGAAGCAACACATTTCTCGAATTGAATGCAAGGGTGATTGGTTCCAAGATGGGCAGTGGGCTATTCCCCCCTAGTTACAAGAATCATCCGTTGGTTACCAATCTAGTTCTTGGGTGGATCCTTGGAACCAGTCTTCTAGAGGAAGGAATAAAGCCAAAATGTTTCTAATGTGTGTTGTATGGACACCAAACTAGCACGTGATCCTAATGAAGGAAAAGATATAGAAGGGAGGACAATGACAATAATTGAGATGGGTCTCAATTTGGATAGTAAGAAGAGAGCATCAATGTCCTCATTAAGATATCAAAGAAGCAAGTCCATGGCTAGGGACTTTAGAATTGATAGAAAACTTGACCGGTATATATATATACTGGTCCAGTTTAGGTAGATGGTTCCATCCTTGGAACTAGACCAGTTCCCATGAGAACCGTGAACCGTTGGTTCTAGGTGGGTTTGGTCCGATTCTAGGTGATTCTCGATTGTTTTGGATACTCCTAAATAAAAGGAATAAGTTTAGAATTTCTTGGAGGACCACTATCACAGTTAACCCCACTCAAAGATTGATTATCTAGAGATGTCTTGACGATCATGAGGACCATTCAAATTTAAAGCCATTTCTCTTCACTAAAACCATAAGCCAAGACGTGCGTAGTCATACCCTCTCTTCCTACCTGTCTGTCCATCGGCGGCAGCAAGCCATTATCCGCTTTTGCCCTTTTCTCTGTGTTGGGAATAACGGATCCCCGAAAATCGGATTCGACACTAAATCGAACCCCTAAATCAATGCGGAAGACGAAGCCCGGGAAAACACGCATCACCGATCGTAAAGCACACCACGGATTTGAGCGTACCTTGTTAGCCACAGATTAAACACCAATGCTGAAGAAGAGGAAGAAATTCTGGCCGTATTCAATCCGATGACGCCTTGAAGGGGAGAAAACAGTGCCTTGAACTTACTGTTCTTTTTGGAGGAAGAGAGAACGCGCGGGAGAAGACGTACGTTGAATTGCCAAAACGTTGTCTTCTCTCTCTCTCTCCTCCCTTTTATACCTTCCCCCTCCACGGGCCTTATTCCCATGGGCCGGGCCCTTTTGGGCCTAACTTGAGCGGATGGGCCTTAAGCCCATCTCATAAATCCATCATCTCCCACTCGCACATGGTGGTCCAAAACCAACATGGGCGGACAGGCCCTACTCATCCCCATCAGAGAAAAATCCAGCATAGACTCTCACTTAACATGATGGGCCGAATGTAATCCTCTTTTTCTCTCTTCAACATTCATACCGGTGAATAATCCGTGCGACCAAAGCATACTTTGAGAGCTCGTTGCCATACATCTACGTTAGGAATATATAGCAGCTCATAATGGGCATCACTTCCTGAGTAGATTTAGTATGCAGTACCCTAGATCGATCGATCACATTTTACATCTCTCTTGATCTCTTTTAAACAATGATATATATATTGTATTCACAATTATGATTATCACAAAGACAGTCATAATTGGTTAACCGGTGAATACAAAACTATAATGTGATTCTCCAAAATCGATCTTCCCCTTTCCTTCAAACTCTCAATTTCAGTCCAGCTTACTTTTCTAGAAATGCCCCATTAGATCGAATCACTCATGACCATTGGCAACATCCTAAGATAGCAAACACTAAATAGAAATCTTGAGAATAAGTAAGAGTCATGAGGGGGACTAAGAAATTGAGGAACTCTCTTCCTCAAGAGTCTCACACGACATAAAAGTTGAGATCAAACTTTTGTCACTCTTATTGGTCGCCTCATGCATACGTAGTATGAAATACGTATTACGGTATTAACTCCTTTCCCATGGAGCGTATGTCTACACTTTCAATACCGTATAGATGATAGTTCAGACATACCCAATGTCTAACTTGAGTTCACGTATCTACTCATTCACAAAATTCATCAGAACTCACATCTGGCATCTTAGACAGATAAGGTAAAATATGTGGAGTATTTTACTTTCGGACATAGTAAGTATTATATCCTCATCTTAACACCTAGTTAAGGCGACATACATGTTTTAAGTTTGAGCTCTCGATTATCACCTAGATAATAAGCTTAAAGACAGTCTCATCTCTATTTATCACACAGTAAATAGAGGCGATTACCCGTGTGAGTGGGCTAATCTTATATATGTCCGACTTACTTCTCAACTTAAAGTAATGCACTAAGCATTAAGATGCATAAAAATCAAACAAAGATTCATAGGCATTAATGATGAAAACACAAATTCATCAAATTGTGAACACTTAGGGAAATTACAATATTCAGTACATCAGCCTCTACGCAATCCTAGATTTCATATGGCCACAAAACACATATCTAGGTATTGGCTTTGTCATAGGATCTGCTACCATTCTATGCGTAGTATGTACTCTTAGTTCACATCTTTTCGTGCAATCATATCCTTGACAAAATTATACTTGGTATCTATGGGTTTGGTCTTGCCATGATATTTTGGATCTTTGGTGTACACTTTTGCTGCTTGGCAATCACAGTTAATCAACAATGAATCCGCAGCACTTTCAATAACACCTAAATGATCCAAAAATCTCTAAAGCCAAACATCTTCTTATACTACCGCTGATAATGCCACGAACTCAACTTCCATCGTGGACAAGGCTATACACGTTTGTTTCTTACTGCTCCAACATATGGCGTCATTATTCGGTAAGAAAACAAAGCTAGAGGTAGATTTCCTTTCATTTAAATCTCCTCCCCAATCAGAATCAGGATAGCCTTAGAGTCGCAGATCCTTTCATTTATAACTCATCGTATAATTAGCAGTCCCCTTTAGATACCTCAGTATTCTCTTAACGGCTTTCCATTGTGCTTGACCTGGGTTGGATTGGTATCTACTCACCATTCCAACTGTAAAAACATATGTCAGGTCTTGTACACATCATAGCGTAGATCAAGCTTCCAACAGCACTAGTATAAGGAACATGTTTTATTTGTTCCTTCTCTTGTGGAGTCCTTGGACACAGTCTATGGCTCAATCCTTCACCTTTTGCAATAGGAGTGTCTATGGGTTTACAATCTTGAAATCTTAACTCCAAGAATATATGCAACATCACCCATGTCCTTCATCTCAAAATTGGAAGACAACCAACTTTTGACAAGTATTGACAAACTCCATATTACTTCGGCAATTAGTATATCATCAACATATAATGATATGATCACAAATTGATCATTGGATCTTTTGATATATACACAATGATCATCATCTATCATTGTAAAGTTATATGCCATTATGGCATTATGAAAACGTATATATCATTATCTTGACGATCGCTTAAGGCCATATATCGACCCCCAAAGTCGACATACCTTTTCTTCTTGGCCTTTCACTATAAAACCAGCAGGTTGTTCCATATATATTCCTTCCTCTGATTCTCCATTGAGGAAAGCAGTCTTTACATCCATTTGATGTAATTCAAGATCCATACTTGCCATTATTGCCAGAATAATGCGAATCGAGGTAAATCTCACTACAGGAGAAAATATATCTTCATAATCAATTTCTTCCCGTTGATTATACCCATTCGCCACAAGGCGAGCCTTATGCCTTTCTATCGAGCCATCGCCTTTCGCTTTATTTTGAGAACCCGGTTGTTCCCAATAGCTCTGCGTCCTTTTGGAAAATCAACCGGTTCCCAAACATGGTTTGACTTCACCGACTCCATTTCCTCTTTCATTGCATGAATCCATTTTTCCTTATTAGGGCAATTTAGAGCCTTATTAATATTTCTTGGCTCATCCTCATCTTGTGGAGACCATAAAAGTTTCCCTTTCAATGTCAAAACATTGACGGGGAATACTTTGGCGACTTGTTCACCGTATGGGAGATTGTACACTTAGCACATCATTCCCCATCATGCTCCCACTTGGATTAGGTAATGATGATGTTGTCACATCGGTGGTTGCAATTGAGAATGAGTTGAATTCAATTCATCACATCTCATATTACTCCCACTTGGACGAACTCCACTAACATCATTATCTTGATCTAAGGTTTCAAATAGGGAACAATCTTCCCTTATTTCGCCCTTCTTAGGAAATTCATCCACTAAGGATGTGACATCCCGTGATTCAAATTCAGTTATACTCCCACTTTCCTGCTCACCTATGAACACATACCCTTTTGAGTGTTCGCAGTATCTCATGAAAATACTCTTATTTCCTTTGGGACCCAATTTCCCAAACTTGTGAGAGGACTCATGTGTATAGGTAGCACAACCCCATGCCTTAAGAAAACTTAAGTCCGGTTTTCTACCTGTCCATAACTCATATAGGGTGGAAATAATTGATTTGGAAGGCATCCGATTAAGTATATTGGCAGCAGTTAACAACGCATCACTCCAAAGAGTGATAGGTAAGTTAGCATACGCCATCTTGGACCTAACCATTCCAGTAGGGTTCTGTTTATTCTCTCTACAACACCATTTTGTTGAGGAGTATATGGAATAGACAACTATCTTTATATTCCTTTTTCATCACATAATTTTTTGAACTTATCAGATAAATATTCTCAACCTCGATCGGATCTAAATACCTTTATTTTCTTGTCTAATTGATTTTCTGCTAGGTTCATAAACCTTCTGAAACAACTTATGCTTCAGATTCATGATAAATCAAATAGACATATCCGACTCGAGTATAATCATCTATAAAAAAGTGATGAAATAAACAGTCCCTTGCCTTCCTCTCACATTCATTAAAAACGGACGTCCAAATGGATTAAATGCAGAGGAAATTCAGCTCTTTTATCTTTTTCTAAATGGTTTCATTGTTATTTTCCCTACTAGGCAATGCTCACTTATGGACAAATCGACTTTTTCAATATTGCCCAACAAGCCCTCTTTGGCTAGTCTATTCATATGTTGTTGGCCCATATGATCAAGTCTAGCATGCCACCATATTCACATCATTATCATATAAGGTAGAAGACATGAAACAAGGGAATAACATATTGACATCATTACAGTCAATATTTAGTACAATAAAACCATTCAAGAAGTGACCACTGACCATAGTAGTTTGTATCTAAACACAAATCTACACATTTATTATGGAAGTTCATACCAAAACCAAGCTTAACCAACACTAAGATAGACACTAAATTTCGACGAATCTCCAGAGAATATAGAACATAAAGATGCGTCCACCATGCATGTTCAATTGGCAGGTGCCAATCCCTTTAACTTCAGCTTTGGAGTTATTTCCAATATAGATCCACTTAGTTCCAATTGGTATCGTCGGAATTCCACGAAGGATCTTCTATCCTTCGCTACATGGTCTGTCGTTCCTGAATCTACAGTCCACAAAGGATTGGATTCAGCCAATAATACAGAACTTGACACATAAGCAAAGTTCTCAAATGTACAAGAGGTGTTTACCTTTTTTGGCTCACAACAAGTTGCAAGCATAGTGACATTTCTTGTCACAATTGTAACACCTCACCCTTGACATTTTCTTCACTTAAGGACGTTTTCCTCTCTTGTGTTGGTTAACTCTTGATTTCTTGCAGTAAGGACTTGATCCTTTGTATGCCCACATATTGAACGAATCAATACGCTTGCGCTTAGAGCACAAAGCCCTTTTTAAGCTAGAACCAGCATTGCAAATATCTGTTTTTGGCACAAATGCCGTTAGGCGGTCCTCTACTAGCTCAAGGTGGCGCATGGCATTCTTAAGATCTTCCATAACATGGTCAAGAGCTTCTAGTGCTTCTTGCTTTTCCAGCACATATTGAATCTTCTTATTCAATATTTCACAATTGTTACCGTTCATATCGGCAATCACGTTCTTAGTTCTTTGAACCATCGTTCGAACACATCGACATCCATGCACGAATAATTAATGCCTATCATTTATGCATCCCTATTTGCATAGACCCATCATATTAATAAATAATTTCAAGTAAGGCTTCGAGAATCAAAAGGTCACTATGTTTCCAATCATCCTCCAAAAATCTTAACTCAAAACTATCATTAATATGATTGTCATATGCAAAATCAATTCTATGAAGCTACAAAAGCTTCTTAAACTACCCACATGACTAATTACCCACAAAGAACCGCAAGAATAATGAGAAAGCAAATAAAATCTAATATCCAATAAAATAACAATGCTTTCACATGATACGACTAACATATCGGTTGTTACATCAACAACAATCGGGTAGTAAACATTACATAATTAATCAAAGAAATAAATAGGGAATGTCCCTTCTAATCTATCAGTCAAAGCATCTGAGAAAACTGAAGGCACATTTGCCAACCAAGGAAAAACTTTTGGAGAGCTTTCATGCCGCCTCCAAGGCGCATTCACTCGGCGCCATGTAGCGCTCAATCTAAGGGTTGAAGTTTTGGTTAACTTAATCCTATAGAACTCTCTTACAAAAGCTTCAACTAGCTTCCTATAATCCGGAACCACGTTGACTTCCCATAGCCGATCAAACACTGCTTGCCATTCAGGTGGAAGAGTGTTTATTAAAGCCCGCACCTTCTCAAAATCCAGCATAAGATAACCATTCCAGATGATTTCCTGTATCATCTGATTGACCTTGATCACATGTGATACTAAATCACCGTCATGCCACCGATAATTAGCTAAATCTGACATAAGCCTTTTAAGTCTTGCATTTCCCTCGTCCCTTCTCGGGCTTGCAGGTATCTGTGCATAACTCATTATAGTTCATGCGACAAATGCAGAACTAAAATTGGATCACTTATAATCCATAATAAACATAAGGGAAAATACATAATTTTCCAAAATTCATGCAACAAATGCAGAATAAAAAATGGATTACTTATAACCCACATAGGCATGACTGAAAAAGAAACAAATTCCTTTTTTTTTTTTTTTTTTTTTTTTTTTTTTTCGGGTCAACGGTCAACAGTCGGTCAACAGTCAACGGGTCGGGTTAATGGGCGCGCGGGTCGGACCGGACGGACCGGCCGGGCCGGTCGGACGAACCGGCCGCACGTGCCGCGCGCGTGAGCCGGCCGACGTCACGCGACGCGTCACCGGGCACGTGCACGCGCGCGTGCCGGGGTCCGCAGTCGGGTCGGGTCGGGTCGTCGGTCGAGTCGCCACCGGCGACCGACATCATCGGCCGACGTCATCGATGATGTCATCCCGACGGTTATCGACCGTTGGGTGACGTCACGATGACGTCATCGAGTGACGTCAGCACGCGTCGGTTCGCCGACCGGCGCGTGCCGTTTCGCTGGTCGTCGGCGCGCACGTGCCGGTTCGTCACCGGCGCGTGTGTCGCACGCGTTGGCGAAGCCAATTCTTCCTGCGCGTCGCGCCCACGCGCAGTGGCTCTGGCCGCGCGTGTGGGCGCGTGCGGCGTCTTACGGCGGCGTGCGACATGTCGCCGGACTCGTCTCGACGTCGCCTTTCACCCAGTGCCTTCAGAATTCGTTTTCGACTTACGAAAACTCAGAAAAATGGCCGAACAGCGCTCGGGTGTCGGGATTTTTGCCCCGATCCGTACGGCCGAGAATTTCTTCGCGAAATTCAATCAAAAAACATCAAATTGATCAGGAAAACGTGAACTAGGGCTCTGATACCAATGTTGGGAATAACGGATCCCCGAAAATCGGATTCGACACTAAATCGAACCCCTAAATTAATGCGGAAGACGAAGCTCGGGAAAACACACATCACCGATCGTAAAGCACACCACGGATTCGAGCGTACCTTGTTAGCCACAGATTAAACACCAACGCTGAAAAAGATGAAGAAATTATGGCCGTATTCAATCCGATGACGCCTTGAAGGGGAGAAAACAGTGCCTTGAACTTACTGTTCTTTTTGGAGGAAGAGAGAACGCGCGGGAGAAGACGTACGTTGAATTGCCAAAACGTTGTCTTCTCTCTCTCTCCTCCCTTTTATACCTTCCCCCTCCACGGGCCTTATTCCCGTGGGCCGGGCCCTTTTGGGCCCAACTTGAGCGGATGGGCCTTAAGCCCATCTCATAAATCCATCACTCTGAACTTCTCATTCAAGCATTTAAATCCTTAACCACCCGATAGTAATTCTCACTCTGGAAATAGAAATATTTATATAAAGAGAGATGTCTTCATGTACTTACACTTGCACCAAAGGAAAAGAAAACAAGTGACCCAAAACTACACTAAATCTATGGCCTTTCGACTCGAAGCCATCCAAAAATAACGTGTGGCCTCCCCATCGTTTCCTGCCTCGTTTCTTTTCTCCATTGAGTCCGAAACACGGGTTGCGATCTGCAACGCATGAAACGTCGGAGAGAGACCATGAAGAATGTGTCGAGGATCAAGTTCTTGCATTGCTTTAGACAGCCCGTCATCGAGGACATGATGCTCGAGCCCAGGCGTAGGCGGAACCAGCTCGTGCATCTTTTGATCGATGAGGACGACAATGAGAGAGCAAGCGTGAAACCACCGTATGCTCGATCGAGAAAGCATAGCTTTTCGCGTATGTTGAAGTCCGCTCTCTTCTACACCGCTTTGGTTTGTTATCCCACTTTTTTCGTTTTTCAAGTTTGTGCCATTAAAGAAATGTCCAGCGAGGATTACATATTATGTTGCGGAAGAAACTATTATTATCGTGAAAATGTCACTTAAGGTCTGAGAACTATGTGAGAACATTTTAGTGGTTTCCATATGTACTCATTTTTCTCCATTTTTTTTTTCACAGGCTCGGACCATCTGCCGGAAAAGAAGTAGTTCAGTTCGAAACTCATTGGTGACGAAACACTGTCCTTCAATGGATGCCGAACCAAGGGGGTAGTTATGTGATAATAACGATCAGAAGCTTATCGATGATCAGGCAAATCATTTTTCTTCTACCTCTCTTTCTTCAGGTTCAAGTTCGGCATTAGAATACGTGGACTGTATGTCCAAACAGTGGTCTCACGGTGGATTATTGTACAATGGCTCATCAATGAAGCAAGAGCGAAGCCCAGATCATCAAGATCAGTCACAAATAATGGGTGAGATTGTGGATAAGCTTTTTAAAAAAAGTGGGTCGTGTTTGAGAATTTATAGCGGTTTAGCACATCACTTAATAAACCGATAGTATAAATCAGTCTTAGTGAGTCAAGCATTTTTTAAATACAAATGGCAACCAATAAGATGTGGGTTTAGATGACAAATAAGTTTTCTCAATTCCCTGTGGTGTGGGACTCCAGTTCAACTATATTTCAGAGCACTTCATATTAAAATCCTGAACGAATCAAATTGAAATAAGATATGAAAAGTATCAAAAAAGTCCTAATACTAATACATTGATACAAATTCAGTCATAACCTTTTCAATTAGATCAATTTAATTCTAAACTTTAAAAATTGCCACGTAAGTATCTGGCCACCAGTTGGTGTCCATGTCAACGCCGGCTGGCCAAAATTGGTCGGATAAACTGAATTGATATTAATGTGAAAATTTTTAGGATTAAATTATTCCAATTAAAAGATTTAGAACTGAATTAATAACAATGTAATATGTTTATGATTTTTTGGGTACTTTTTGTCACGTCCCGATCCTCGAGCGCGTGCTTATCCCTCGGTGGTCGATAAAAATTTGCGGCTTCCCTAGACGAGTCGCCGACCCTTTCTTTTTATTGCACGTGCGGAAGCGATTAACATATCCCTTGACAATAATCATCTCGGGATAAAAAAACATGGCAACATTTCACAAGAACACATTTTTATAAACAATTGGGTTTAAATACAAAAAAAGTCTAGGTAGGAGTCTACAAAATAATCGACTCTCGAAAGAAGCTATCCTACAACATACTAGTAGAACATAGACGCCGATCTTTCAAACTCCACCTCCACAAACTCCAGGACTTCAGTCCTCCAAGATCACCAACTAAGAACTTGAAAATGATTATACAATAATTAGCGAGACAATGTCTCAGCAAATTCACGCTTTAAACCCTGATTAGGAGAGTAATACGCTTAGAGGCGCCCTAACCACACAATTACGCAATTAGAGCAGAGAACTTACATCGCCTCAGTTCCTTCTTGTATGTCAGCACAATTCATATCACAATGCATATAACAATTGAAATATCTCATCAACTCAATTACTCATGTGTATATAGCAAATTCATACACCAATTGGAATGTCTCAAATCACATCTCTACCAATCACCACACCTCAGTCAATTATGCATTTTAAGTAATTACAGTCACATGAGCATGACTTAACCGTCATCATAGTGAATCCAACTGACAAACAACAGAATTATCTCTCACATAGCGGATTTAACTGACATACATTGGATCTATCCGTCACATAGCGGATTTATCCATCACATAGTTAAGCGTTGTCTCGCCCCCATATAGCATGACAACGTCTACCTCAAGACGGCTTTCCATATAAAAGCATCGTTCACCTGACACATAGCGGATGACGAATTCTCCTAACCAGCACACGATTAACCACTCTCAGCCAAGGACATTGTGCTTCGCATTTAAATTCCTCAATTAAGAATAATGTCCTAGCCTATTTTCATCACGTTAATAATATTTGATAAAATAATCGTGTGTGGGTACACGATCGATATAAGCCAAAATTTTCATATTTTTACTTTAAAAAATCCCACTATTTACGAGTGTCTGAAAACATTTTTGGCGTTGTAAACCGATGCCCCGGTAATTTCTAATTGATTATTGAAATTACTTAATTTTTAGGATAAATACCCAAAATTATAGTTTCCACTCAATTTGCACAATTCACACTCAATTGCATAAATTAACCACACCATTGCAATCAACACGGAATTCCTGTTACCGACTATCCCGGCCTAATTTCCGGAAAATATTTAATAATTAAATAATTTCTAAAATTAATTAAATAAATACATTAAATATTTAAAAATGCTAACTTAGGCTAAATGATTCTAATCTAACCACCTATTGAACTAATTAAATTATCCTAACCATTCTAACTATAAATCTACCTAACGAGCTAACTAAATTTAAGCCCTAACCACCTAATTCACTAATCTACCTAACCTAAATTAATTGAATAAAGTAAAACTACACTAATCTAAACTTAAATAAATCTAAACATCATTTAAACGTCATTAGCCTACTAAGTAGAGTTTATGGCATAAACTCACCGGTTTAATGCGGAAACCGGTTTACTGCGACGGCAGTGCTATGGTGGCCGAAACTCAAATTTTCGGCGATTTTAACAAGCACTTGGACCAGGCTAAAACCGGCCCTACACAGCTCAGCGAGGCTGAGCTTCGGCCTTGGGCTTTTGCAGGGGCTGCTGGTCACGGGCTTGGGCTGAACTTGCAATTGGGCTTGGCTTCACAGGCTTCAATTAGCTGGACCAAATTCGTGTGGGCTGAAGATTGCTTGGGCTGAGCTGCTGAACAATTGCGAGCTAAAGACGTGCTGATTCTGGCCTGACTTGTGGCTTCAAATGGGCTGGGCTTGCGGACTAAAGATGGGCCGAAGACGTGGGCTTCAAAAGGAGCAGCTTCGGCGAGGTAGAGGGGTCAACGTTTGGGCCTCTTGTTGGACGCTGGAGTTGGCTCGGTCGACTTCGGTGGAAGACGAGATCGAATGGAGCGGCAGGCGTGGCGCACGGGGAAGCTTCAAGGTCAACGATGGGCTTCGGTGGGGGAAATGTTTCGGTGAAAGATGGAACAACTGGTGGTGGCAGATTTCGTGAGTGGGGCTGGCACGCGGCAGAGGGGACAAACCGAAGTGGAGATTTCTTCGGTGGATGGAGAGGCGTGAGATGAGTGCTGGCGGTCAACCTTGGCTTCACTGGAGAGAAGAGGGTTGACTGAGCTGGGACAAAAGAGGGTGGACGGCGTGGCAGCGTGGATTCGAAGGGGGAGGGAAGAGGAAAAGCAACGTGGAGAGAGACCGTGGGCCGTGAGGCAGCTAAAGGGAAATGAAATGAAACGCAAGTGGAACCGAGGGGAATCGAGAGAAAGAGAAATCGAAGAAGGAGAAGGGGGGGTTGGTCTCGAGAGACGAAGGAGACGGAGGGGGCGTGCGGAAGAAGCTTGGGGAGAGGGGAGGAAACGTCAAGACAAATATCCCATAATCATCATTAGAATGCCCAATTAATCTTCAAGCTTATCCACTTGCTTTCCCCTAATACTTTCTTGCCTTTTAATCCACAAATAAATCAATTTAATACCAAATGTTGCACCCCCATGCCTAGTCCGAATTTCTTCAATTTTGGACCTCAATTTCTTTTTCCAATCTTTCAATTTGATGTCTAATTTTGTCATGGAAATAGCCCACACAATTTCTACAAATCCCTAACACCAAATAGCTTAGTTTGGAAGCCAAAATTTCCTTCGATTTAGCCAATCCAAATTTCCATTCGTTTCCGAATCGTCTGAAACGATTTTCTGAAAAAATCCCGAACTTGACGGAGTTTCTCCGAAAGACAAGACGACGTTCTATAAATAAATCGTGACATGCTCAAACGTCCGATTTCCAAAACCAAATTCAATTTCGTGGTTAAAATTGACCAAACACAATTTTAGTACAATCCGACCTACCGGGTAGCTTTTAGGGATTTTACCGCGGTTATATCCTTAACGGCTTCACCCAATAGATTGGTTAACTCGTGAGTGATCAGCATAGAGAATAAGGACCATAGGCGCACCGACGAAATGCCCATTTCATAAAATCAGGACGGGTCGAAATTCAAGATGTCACACTTTTCCTAACGAGGGAGGTGCCCTTAAAATCTATCGGAGAGGTGAATCAATTGTGGTGTTCCGAAAGTGGTCTGAACAAACCACATAATTGATATACAAAGAAAGAAAATACCTATCCTAGGTTTTATTGCTTCTCTGAGAACAAATTTTAGTTAATGTTCCTATCTTGTAACCTCTCTAGTATATTCATTCATAAATGATGAGAATATATACTGTGACAGCTTGAATTTTCAGAATTTGTTTTCGATTAAATAAATCGGGCCTTTCATCGAAACGCTAATAGTGCTATTCTCTGAGCTGATCACTCACGAGATAACTGGACTATCTGGGGAAGCAATTAGGGAATCTAAATGCAATTGGACTTGAGAATTCGACCAAAAATCGACTGCTCGATCGTGTTGATCTACAAGGGTCATTACGGCACCGTCAGAGATCGATCAGAAATCAGAGATAGGTCGATTCGACTGAGATATGTGATCAAATTGTGGGTGATTCCACTTGATTGAAAAATTCTCATCGATCGGCACTAAATTGATTTTCTGTCGTTTTGGTACCCGGTATCCGTAATTGAAACCTTGAGATTTTCACGATAACGGAGAGTCGCTAATGTGTCGAAGATGTACTTTGTGACTCGAGATAAATCGATCACAGGTCAATTGCACCAAAAATTCCTAAAAGTTACCCGGTAGACTAGGTCACACTAAAAGTGCGCCGGATTGAAAATAACCGCGAATTTGAACCCGATTTCAAAAATTGAAAGTTCTGAGGTGTCACAAGCTATTTTAGGAATGGCGACTCATCCTTCGAAGAATTTTCAAAGATTCAGAGATTTTTCGGAAAATCAGTTCGGACGTCGTGGAAAAATAACAGAAATTCGGATTGGCCGAATTGAAGAGATTTTCGACTTGCAAACCGAGCTATATGAAGAAAGAGACTTGTAGAAATTATGTGGGCTTTTTCTCCATCAAACTTTGGATGTTGAATTTGGGAAAATTATTAAATAAATTGGAGAACCAAAGAGTAAAATTCGGATCAAAGAGAGAAGGGCTGCATTTTGGCATCTTTTGGGTTTAATTAGTGAAAATTGAGCTAGAAAGTATTAGGAGACTATGAAGATAATGTTGAAGGCCTAGTGGGACCAAACAATGATGAATGTGAGATATTTAATGGGATATTTTGGCTTCCTCTCCCTCAAGCTTCTCCCATACGCTCCTTTCTCCTTCGGTCTTCATCATCTTCTTCCTGCTCGACCATTTCTCTCTCCCTCTCCGTTGGCTCCTACGCTTGCTTTCATTTTCCCTTTATTTTTCATCAATCACCAAGTCCCCGTTGCCTCTCTTGCTGTCCCCACCGACCGAACCACAATCACTCGCCCACATCTCCACTCACCGAGCGTCTCTCTCTCCCTCACGAAGACCAGCGCCCACGCGTCCGAGTCTCCACCTTCTTCAGTCAGCAATTGAAGCCGGTGTCGACCCAAACCTCCACCGAAATTTCACGGGCCCAGCATCACCGAAGCAAGCAGCCCACCTGAAGCCCAGCAGCTCCTTTAAGCCCAAAAGTCCAGTAGTCCAGTCTAATTTTGAAGCCCAGCAAGTTGTCTTTTTTCAGCAGTCCAAGCCCGCGAGGTCAGCCCGCGATTTTGAGGCCCACAAAGCAACCCAAGCCCAGATCAAGCCCAGTCCAAGTCATTAACAAATCTCAGATTTGGGCTGAGATTTGTTGGGCCAATTTTAGGCCCGTTCCGAGTTTCTTCGACGCCGCCGCAATTTAAGTTTCGGCCGCCGTCGCGCCGTCGTCGCGGTGGACCGGTTTCCGCAATTAGCCAGTGAGTTTATACTCTAAACTCTACTTAGTAGGCTAATGACGTTTAAGGGGTGTTTAGATTTATTTTATTAGGAATTAGGTGGTTAGTTAGATTAAATTAGAAATGTAATTATTTAATTGAGCATGTTAGGTGGTTAGCATGGTTTAGCTAAGGCCTAAATAAATTGTATTATTTATCTAGAAGGGTTCGGGAATTTTTCGGGTCCATATTGGTATTTAATTTAATAATTTTGGCCAAGGTTAGTATTTTTAGAAATTAAATTGAATTAATTAATCAATTTTTGAAATTAATTAATTATTAATTATTTTTCCGGAATTTAGGCCGGGATAGCCGGTGACCAGAATTTTTTATGCGATTGCAATGATGTGGTTAAATTCTCGCAATTAAGTGTTAAATTATGCAAATTGAGTCGATTGGATTTTTGTTATTTAATTCCAAAAATTGTGAATTTCCAATATTTATTCAGAAAATCCCGGGTGTCGGGTTTTAACACCGAAAATGGATTTTAAGTACTATATCAAATAGTGGGGTTTGAAAAAGATAGATATTAGTCTTCTGGTTCGAATTAACCGTGTACCCACACACGACTATTTTCGGGATGTTTTTAATACGAAGAAAATAGGCCAAGATCACTATTTAATGGAGGCATTTGAGTGCAATGCACAGTGTCCTGAGCCGAGATTGATTGGTCGTGTGTTGGTTAAGAGAAACCATCCTGGGCTGTTAAGCTGGATGTTACCCATTCATTGGGACTCGGGTCGCAGTAGATTCTGGACCTACGCCCCTTCGGGGAAGCCGTCTAATTGAGAGACGTAGCCGTGCTCAAAGGAGGTGAGATGACGCCTGGCAATGCCAGAAGACCGCCAATAGAGTTGGCCGTACCCTTGAGGGGTGTAATTAACAATTGGAACGCATGGTTGTTGAGTTTGATGCACCCGATTATGAGACCAAAACGCGTGTGACATGGAATGGGACGTGTCATAACGGTTTGGCCTTATAATCGGGACCCGGTGATTAATTGAATTGATGAGGTGTTCCGGTTGTTATGTGCATTGATTATATGCATTGCGTTATGAACTATACCGACATGCGGGGAAAGGAAACTGAGGCGAGGTAAGTCTTCTATGCTAATTGTATGATTGCATGGTTAGGATGCTTCTGGGCGTATTTCCCTCCTAATTGGGGTTTAGAGCTTAGACTCGCTGAGATGATATCTCACCCCGTTATGGGACAACATTTTCAGGGTCGTCGAGTGGAGGACCTGGAGCTGAGAGGAGGTGATCGGAAGCGTTGGTCAGTTAGGACCGCTTCTTTTTGGAAGGCTAGTCTTTTGTAGTCTTTGGCCATAGACCTGTGTACATGACTCAGTGTAAATATAAAAGCATGTTTGTTTGTGAATCTATTGTCCTGCTTTTCTATCCCGAGATGATTACTGTCAGGGGATTTCTTTTCGCTTCCGCATGTGCATTAAAATGGAAAGGGTCGGCGACTCGTCCTGGGAAGTCGCAAATTATTATCGACCGGATAGGGATGGGCACGTGCTCCGTGTTCGGGGCGTGACATCCCCTTTTTATGGTATCAGAGCGGGTCAGTGTTGGAGTGATAAGGTGCGATGGGTTCTTGGGATAGTTAGTAGGAATGACCTCTATTTTCATGCCGATGCATGTGAGTGATAGTTGTGTGGTAAATTGTTTGTGGTGATCACTCAGTTTCTAATTCTGTATGGAATTGGGAACCGATTTTGTAGAGAGTCTATAGTATGAGTGATCTGGAGTTGAGAACTCCTAGGCAGAGGACCTTATGCTCAGTGACTCGGGCTAGAATGCCAACAAGGATCGGTGCCCAAGGTAGTTGTGGTAGAGCGTCGGCTTTGGCCAGCACGAGTGTAGAGTACCACTGTAGGTCGGTAATAAGAGTGTAGTAGCACTGAGAGATCTTAAGTTCGATAGGATCATTCAGGTGCTAGTGTTCCTTGAAATTTGTCGAGCTAGTAAGCTCAGGACTGAGCCGCCATTGTTACTGCTATTACTGCCGCTGCCAGTGCCATAACCGTTGTTGTCGCCGCATCTACTGAGGTCCAACCTGGAATTGTGATTGGGGAGCAAGCTACCATATCTGAGTCAATGTTCAGTGTGGAGATATGATTGGGGAGCGAGCCGTTGCATCCAAGTCGGGGTACAGATCTAGGAGAGATGGAAACCAGTTTGGGAAGGAGCCTATGATCGGAGAAGAGTATTCTTTACCGCCCATCAAGAAAGGTGGGATAGACAAGCCATCATCAAATTAGGATGTCCTATGTCGTGGAAGACGACATGAATCGGCCCCGTGCCATGTTAGGATGGTTGTTTGTTTTGGCTGTGACCAACAGGGTCACCTGGCTAGAAACTATTCCAGGAGATCGATAGGACCATGGCAACGGTTGCCATCGCCGCTAATGGAATAGATCAGAGAGAATGTGCCGCCGAACGCACAGTGGGGTGTTTGGATCAAGCCCTGGGTGCAAGTAAGGGTGCACGTTGTTACCGATGGGAGACGGAGGATTCACTAGACAGGTGTCGAGTTGGGGAAGGAAGTGAGGATCAATCCAGTGTCCTGGTAGGACTGGAGTGTACTATGGATGTGGCCAGCACGACTATCAGGTGAGGGACTATCTGAATAGGTCCAAAGGAATACGAGCACCGCTACCGTGGGCAGAACGCCACTAGGATGGTGAAAAGGACAGGAATGGAATCGACCATGCACCGATCAGAGGAAGAACGTTTGTGGGATGATTTTATCAGAGTAGCGCAGCAGAGTTTAGGGATTAAGTTTGTGGAATTTCAGTTTGTTGTGTTAAGATTGTAGGCGAAGAACCACTGACTAGAGTTGTGCTCGACTAGTTGCTGAGGCATAACTTTGGCGTCATATGTCAATAGAGTGGGCTCATGGAGCATCTTGTGGTAATGAATTGTAGGCATGAGGTAACCCAGCTCAATCTGTTAGCATGTGGAAGTGTCGAGTTTATTATGAGTCGAGAAGGACCATTGATTTCATCAATCTCGTCGCTTAAAGGCAACTTGTATGTTAGATGGGGGTTGCCAATGTTACTTAAAGATTGTCGTAGATAAGACAGATTGAAGAACTGAAGATTTAGGATATCTCAGTAGTCCAAGAAATTATACATGTGTTTCAACAGGAATTGTCAGGCCTGCCGCCAAAAAGTAAGATTGGATGTGTAATTGAGTCAGCACCCAGGACAGAGCCATTCACTAAGGCTTCTTACTAGTTGTTGTTGTCTGAGTTAAAAGGACTAATGGTGCAAATGTGAGAATTACTGGATAAGGGATTTGTACGTCCCAATGCATCACGTTGGAGAACACTAGTCCTGTTCATGAAGAAGAAAGATGGTTCGTTGCGCCTGTGCATCGATTATCGTCAACTCAATCAAGTGATGATCAAGAACAAGTATCCATTGCCGAGAATTGATGACTTATTTGATCAATTGTAATGAGCGTCGATATTCTCTAAGATCGACCTGAGGATGAGATATCATCAGTTGAGGATAAGAAATGAGGACATTCCGAAATCAGCATTTCATACTCGATACGGCCATTATGAGTTCGCTGTTTTGGTCCGACGAACGCCCCAGCTATTTTCATGGATCTGATGAATCGTGTGTTCAAGGAGTACCTGGATCAATTTGTGATTGTTTTCATCGACGACATTCTGGTGTACTCGAGAAGTCCAAAGGAACATGAAGGGCATTTGAGATTGGTACTGCAGACTCCGAGGACTCATGAGCGGTACGCCAAGTTTAGCAAGTGCGAGTTTTGGCTGACTCGTGTTGCTTTCTTAGGTCACGCGATTTCAGGCAAAGAAGTCCCTATAGACCCCATCAAGATCAAAGCAATTATTAGTTAGCCGAGACCGACGTCAGTGTCAGAGATCAGAAACTTTTTGGGTTTAGCCAAATACTATAGAAAGTTTGTGGAGGGATTTTCAGCAATAGCTCCGCCTTTGACTCGACTGCTGAAGAAAGAATAAGAGTTTGTGTGGACAGATGAGTACAAGCGTAGTTCCAAGAGCTTAAGCAGAAACTGACTACTATACCTGTGCTGACCATTCCGTCTATTCCTGGAGGATACGAAGTCATTGATGCGCTGAGTTAGGAGTCTTCAGTTGCACATATGCTGGTTAAAGAATGGACTTTACTTGAGAAGGTTCGAGATTCGGTTTTCAAATTTGAGAGGGGCTACCTTCTAAATCTTATAGCCACCCTCAAAATTGAGCCGGATGCTCGGATTTGAATTAAAACACTTCAGTTGATAAACCCAGACATTCAAAAAAATCTTGCAAGAGGATATCGATAAGAGAAATGTTGATTTATAGATTTCTGAAGACGGAATATTAAAGTTCCGAGGACGATTGTGTGTACCTGACGATGTAGCACTCAGGAGGAGAGTTTGTTAAAAGCTCATCGTATCAGTTACAACATTCATCATAACAATACGAAGGTGTATCAGAATCCGAGTCAACACTATTGGTGGTCTAGTATGAGGATGGACATCACCAATCATGTAGCTAAGTATCAAACGTGTCCGCGAGTGAAGGCACATTTTTATCAGCTGAGAGGACTTTTGCAACCTCTTGAGATTCCCGAGTGGGGAAAGGAAACATGTCACGGTGGACCTTGTGACGAGCTTGTCAAGGAACCAAAGGGGTAATGATTTCAATTGGAATATGGGTTAACAGATGGAGGAAGTCGACTTACTTCAGTGCAGTACGAAAAGATTTTGATTGGAATAATCATACAGAAGTGTATGTGTGTCAGATAGTTCGTTTGCATGGAGTGCTAGTAATGAATTTATGTCAGATCAAGACCTGAGGATTCCCAGTTTCAGCAGAACAGTCCGATGGTTCCATTTTGAAGCAGTGCAGAGCAGAATGTACAGAACTTCAGTTTGTTGAGATGAGGTCAAAGAAAGAGTGATCGCAGGCCAGAGTTAGTCCAGTAGTTAGTGGACGCAGTTGCTTATATCAGTGATAGATTAAGGACCACTCAAAGCTATCATAATGGTTACTCAGATAAGCGTCAAGGGCCAGAATTCCAAGTTTGTGATTGCATCTTTCTGAAGGTGTCACCGATGAGGAATGCCTTGCGCTTCGGCAAGGAGGGAAAATTGAACCGTGGTACAGAGGTCCATTTGAGATTCTTGAAAGAATGAGGATCCTAATGTATCGTCTTGCATTACCGCCAAAGATGGTGCAAGTGCATGACGTCTTTCCCGTGTCGAGGTTGAGGACGTATGAGCCTAATCCGACTCACGTGCTAAATTTTGAAGAATTAGACGTGAATGACAGAGTGTCGTACATGGAAAGCCTGGTTCAGGTTGTGGATCAGTAAGAACAGATTATGTGTACTAAACAGGTCCCATTGGTCAAAGTGGTCTGACAACACCACAGGACTGAAGAAGCAACCGGGAAAAGTGAGACTTGATGAGACGACGATAACCCCCACCTTGTATAAGGATCGGTAAAGGTTTAAATTTCGAGGACGAAATTTTTATAAGAGAGGAAGAGTTGTGACAGCTTGAATTTTCAGAATTTGTTTTCGATTAAATAAATCGGGCCTTTCATCGAAACGCTAATAGTCTTATTCTCTCGAGCGATCACTCACGAGATAACCTGGACTATCCGGGGAAGCGATTAGGGAATCTAAATGCATTGGACTTGAGAATTCGACCAAGAATCGATCTCGACCGTGTTGATCTACAAGGGTCATTACGGCACCGTTAGAGATCGATCAGAAATCAGAGATAGGTCGATTCGACTGAGATATGTGATCAAATTGTGGGTGATTCCACTTGATTGAAAAATTCTCATCGATCGGCACTAAATTGATTTTATGTCGTTTTGGTACCCGGTATCCGTAATTGAAACCTTGAGATTTTCACGACAACGGAGAGTCGCTAATGTGTCGAAGATGTACTTTGTTACTCGAGATAAATCGATCACAGGTCAATTGCACCAAAAATTCATAAAAGTTACCCAGTAGACTAGGTCACGCTAAAAGTGCGCGGATTAAAAATAACCGCGAATTTGAACCCGATTTCAAAAATGAAAGTTCCGAGGTGTCACAAGCCTATTTTAGGAACGGCGACTCATCCTTCGAAGAATTTTCAAAGATTCAGAGATTTTTCGGAAAATCGTTCCGATGTCGTGGAAAAATAAAGAAATTGGATTGGCCGAATGAAGAGATTTTCGACTTGCAAACCGAGCTATATGACGAAAGAGACTTTGTAGAAATTATGTGGGCTTTTTCTCCATCAAACTTTGGATGTTGAATTTGGGAAAATTGTTAAATAAATTGGAGAACCAAAGAAAGTAAAATTCGGATCAAAGAGAGAAGGGCTGCATTTTGGCAAGATCTTTTGGGTTTAATTAGTGAAAATTGAAGCTAGAAAGTATTAGGAGACTATGAAGATAATGTTGGCGCCAGTGGGACCAAACAATGATGAATGTGAGATATTTAATGGGATATTTTGGCTTCCTCTCCCTCAAGCTTCTCCCATACGCTCCTTTCTCCTTCGGTCTTCATCATCTTCTTCCTGCTCGACCATTTCTCTCTCCCTCTCCGTTGGCTCCTACGCTTGCTTTCATTTTCCCTTTATTTTTCATCAATCACCAAGTCCCCGTTGCCTCTCTTGCTGTCCCCACCGACCGAACCACAATCACTAGCCCACATCTCCACTCACCGAGCGTCTCTCTCTCCCTCACGAAGACCAGCGCCCACGCGTCCGAGTCTCCACCTTCTTCAGTCAGCAATTGAAGCCGGTGTCGACCCAAACCTCCACCGAAACCTCACGTTTGCATAGCTCAGCCCAACTCCCTACTGCAGGCAAATTCGTGGACGCCAGCCAACTGCCCGCGTGGTCTTCTTCAGCCGAATTGAAGACCCAGCGAAGCTGCATCCATCCGTGTCTTCAGCCGCGTGTCTCCTTCGGTCAATCTTGTTGTTTCCTCATTTGGATTGTTGACCGGAGCCGCTCCTCAGTCGCGCGTCCCTCGGCAGCCAGCGAAGTCGTGATTTTGCCCCGAAGACTCCCACGCTCGAGCGATCCCACGCAACCGGTTGCTCTTCGTCCGCTTCTCACTCCATCGAAATCCAGCGTCCACCGAGCAAGCCGCGAAGCTGACTCCTTCTTCCGTTACTGCTTCGGTTTGCAGCAGTTCAGCCCACGAAATTTCACGGGCCCAGCATCACCGAAGCAAGCAGCCCACCTGAAGCCCAGCAGCTCCTTTAAGCCCAAAAGTCCAGCAGTCCAGTCTAATTTTGAAGCCCAGCAAGTTGTCTTTTTTCAGCAGTCCAAGCCCGCGAGGTCAGCCCGCGATTTTGAGGCCCACAAAGCAGCCCAAGCCCAGATCAAGCCCAGTCCAAGTCATTAACAAATCTCAGATTTGGGCTAAGATTTGTTGGGCCAATTTTAGGCCCGTTCCGAGTTTCTTCGACGCCGCCGCAATTTAAGTTTCGGCCGCCGTCGCGCCGTCGTCGCGGTGGACCGGTTTCCGCAATTAGCCAGTGAGTTTATACTCTAAACTCGCTTAGTAGGCTAATGACGTTTAAGGGTGTTTAGATTTATTTTATTAGGAATTAGGTGGTTAGTTAGATTAAATTAGAAATGTAATTATTTAATTGAGCATGTTAGGTGGTTAGCATGGTTTAGCTAAGGCCTAAATAAATTGTACTATTTATCTAGAAGGGTTCGGGAATTTTTCGGGTCCATATTGGTATTTAATTTAATAATTTTGGCCAAGGTTAGTATTTTTAGAAATTAAATTGAATTAATTAATCAAATTTTGAAATTAATTAATTATTAATTATTTTTCCGAATTTAGGCCGGGATAGCCGGTGACAGAATTTTATGCGATTGCAATGATGTGGTTAAATTCTGCAATTAAGTGTTAAATTATGCAAATTGAGTGCTGATTGGATTTTTGTTATTTAATTCCAAAAATTGTGAATTTCCAATATTTATTCAGAAAATCCCGGGTGTCGGGTTTTAACACCGAAAATGGATTTTAAGTACTATATCAAATAGTGGTGTTTGAAAAAGATAGATATTAGTCTTCTGGTTCGAATTAACCGTGTACCCACACACGACTATTTTCGGGATGTTTTTAATACGAAGAAAATAGGCCAAGATCACTATTTAATGGAGGCATTTGAGTGCAATGCACAGTGTCCTGGGCCGAGATTGATTGGTCGTGTGTTGGTTAAGAGAAACCATCCTGGGCTGTTAAGCTGGATGTTACCCATTCATTGGGACTCGGGTCGCAGTAGATTCTGGACCTACGCCCTTCGGGAAGCCGTCTAATTGAGAGACGTAGCCGTGCTCAAAGGAGGTGAGACGACGCCCGGCAATGCAGAAGACCGCCAATAGAGTTGGCCGTACCCTTGAGGGGTGTAATTAACAATTGGAACGCATGGTTGTTGAGTTTGATGCACCCGATTATGAGACCAAAACTGTGTGACATGGAATGGGACGTGTCATAACGGTTTGGCCTTATAATCAGAACCCCGGTGATTAATTGAATTGATGAGGTGTTCCAGTTGTTATACTATACTGACATGCAGGAAAGGAAACTGAGGCGAGGTAAGTCTTCTATGCTAATTGTATGATTGCGTGGTTAGGATGCTTCTGGGCGTATTTCCCTCCTAATTGGGGTTTAGAGCTTAGACTGGGCCGAGATGATATCTCACCCCGTTGTGGGACAACATTTTCAGGGTCGTCGAGTGGAGGACCTGGAGCTGAGAGGAGGTGATTAGAAGCGTAGGTCAGTTAGGACCGCTTCTTTTTGGAAGGCTAGTCTTTTGTAGTCTTTGGCCATAGAACTGTGTACATGACTCAGTGTAAATATAAAAACATGTTTGTTTGTGAATCTATTGTCCTGCTTTTCTATCCCGAGATGATTACTGTCAGGGGATTTCTTTTCGCTTCTGCATGTACATTAAAATAGAAAGGGTCGGCGACTCATCCTGGGAAGTCGCAAATTATTATCGACCAGATAGGGATGGGCACGTGCTCCGTGTTCGGGGCGTGACATATACTATGTTGACTAATAGTATGTGCAAATTTCGTTCATATATTTTATCCTATGGAGATTTTTTTTTTCTTTTGCCACATTATATCATCTATACATTGAATGTGTATGACAAAAGCCATACTGTAAAAACAACACATTATTATAGACCACAAAAAATCAAATAACAAAAAATCATAAATATTTGTAGGGTCCACTCCATCAATAATTTGTGGCTCGCAACAAACTATTATTTTTATGGTAGTTCGACTGTTATGCTAGCAAAGACATTTTGTCTTTGCATGCTGCGTGATGGATGCCAGAACCAACGTACAAAAAGGGGCATATCCAAGAGTGAAGATGACCTTAGTGGTGAGGCTTGAAGATGACTTTCGGTCACAACCAAGAAGAGAACTTTGCAATGAAATCCATCGCTTGAACACGACATCATCCGTTAGAATGATCAGGCGCAAGTAAACCATAGGCAGTCCGGTCATTAGCAAATCAAGAAAGATAGTTTTACCAGATCTTGTCAACAGTAAAAGAAGACAACCGAGTGTCGACGCTAACCGCACATCCAGAAGCAGGACCAACACGATTTGATATTCATGATGCACGGTCCAACTTCCTTTGTTACAGCTCTATGCGTTACTCTGATGCCCTTCGCTTTCCTCTACAGATATAGTCTCCTTTCATACCTGAGTTCAACCCCTCTCACAAATCTGATGGAAAAACTACCTTCACAAGCTACAGGAATGCAAATCCCTGCGTATCACAGTGACACTGTTTTTATTTTCCAATTGCGGTTTTCCCTCACAGAAATCATCACAAAACAATTGATAGAGAACGGATCAAAACATCGATTTTTCATGTGCATATTCTTTGCTCTGATCTTCAGAACCCATGGAAGGAGAGTATCTTGTTGAAGTCATTAGGTCAGGCTCATGAGATATGACAAATGCTTACATGCTTTTAAAAAGGTTTGTTGTCCCTCACAGAGATCATTGTGAAACAATTGATAGAGAACAATCTACAACATCTTGTGCATATTCTTTTCTCTGATCTTCGGTTTCTGTTCTTTACTTTGAATGAGCATTCAATGCAGCGAGCTCATCCGATAATAATCCCAAGGGTCTAGGCTCTAGATTACTGCGATTTGCTATTCCTCCACTTCATCTATTTGTAATATCCATGGTTAGTTTCTATGTAATTTCTACAAGAAAATCATCTAGATTGTGTAGACATGGACAGATGAAGTTTTGAAGAGTCCCTTGCATGGACTTGGGGTGATTGGTATTTGAGGTTGCGTCCATTATAACCTTTTTCTTTTTTATCGATTCCCTTACGCATGCAACTTTCTTTTTATCTTTTGTTTGGAGCAGTTCAATTTTCTGTTTATTCCATATTTTACCTAGTCCAGGTGGAATGCTTGAAGTTTTAAATGTTCATAGCAAATCCAGATCTAGTCAAGATTGCTTCATCTAAGAGAGGGTGCTGACTTTGCTGTAGCACGACATAATATTGATAGAAGCAGGTTAGACTTTATAACAGCACCTCTGGCACCAGAGGAGGATCAACAATCAGATGGTACTGAGAAAACAATTACAGAAAGAGAAGTGAAACGATATTAGATCTGAATTTATCATACTGCATTGATAGGAAAAAGGAGAAAAAATGTAGTCATAGTGTAAAGAAAAAACTGATGATGGAAAACTTGGAAAAGTTAGTGAGATTGTGGCACTGCGATGGCTAGGAGAAGTGGCAGATCCGAGAACCATGTGAGACAGTAGCATGTTGATAACTTGATTTCCAAGTGAAAATAGAGAGACCAACGGTGACATCGACCCCAATGGAAGTCTCAATTCATCACTTTACACGTCACTTTTGCAAAATGGTCAAGTAATCTCTGGCATTACTCACTCAAAACATAGAGCGAGTGAGCAATCCACAAAAATTCAACTTTAGAAGAGATGTAAATGCCATGACATAAAGGGGGCGGGCATTAACATCCTACAGCATAGATCACCTGGTAATTTTCATGATATACTTCCTGGTCCCAGCAAGTCGTAGTTATAAGGGCGGTTTTTGTGCCATGAATCATTATAAACAAAGCAAGTAGTAAGTGGAGTTGATACTGAGAAATGCCAAGCCTTATAGCCTGCTTTGTACGCAGTGGGGGCAGATTTGAGAACAATGTGAGACACCAGCTGAAATCCAAGATGAAAGTTCTCTGAACTAAACATTGCCGGGAGATGCCAACATCTGGCTGATGAAAATTACTGTAATTAAGAAAAGTGAGATAATGTTATTAACCATAGCGTGAAGTGTGGAAGAAGAATGTGAGAGTAAGCTAGGATTAAGTTGGGGAAATCATGGCACATCAACTGGGAATGGGAGAGCCTACGTGAAGCAAACCATGAACAAGAATTATGCATTCAGTTAGCCTGTGATGCACTCGTCAAAATCAAACTAAGTGATTCCATTTTATGGAGAATAACACGGTCAAAATGATACTCGTCTGAACAAGGACCAGACATCAGAACATTTCACCTGGAATCTAGTTGCAAATTCTGCACTAGAAAAGTACATCCAAGCAACGAGGCATACATCAGTTTTTCATCATGGGTTCTAACCTAAAGGCTGAAGCTTAATTCTCTGAGCGTGGTGGATCAAAAACCTGGTGAGTGTTGACTAAAATCTGTTAAAAGCAGATAAAAGGTTTTCTGCACCCACATTGAGGAAACCCATGTTTGAAGACGTGGATCCCATGAGAAAGTGGAGATGACGTAGATCCCAATTCCAGTGCAAAAATTATAAGAAAGTGGAGATGACAGTTTTTGATAATAATTACTAATGTCACATTGGATCTCATAAAGCAGACTAGATCATTATATAGAATGAAGGGTCTTTACAACTGGTCTGGCCGCGCACTTATTCCAAGCTTGCTTGTATCTATGTGCAACATAAATAGCTAGGGGAAAAAGCCCCAAGAAAGCCAATCCCCAATTGCTGACTCTTTCTTGACTAAAGAAAAAGCGGGAGAACAATATGCAGTATCTAAGTGAAGCACTACTTGTATAGAGGCATTTATCTTATCATCCTCAAGAGTTGGAATTTGTTGAAGGTGTACTATTTTGGTTCTGCATGGAAGCAGTTAGTGTGTATCTCTCCATCTGGTAACTCTGGTTAGATAATGATGACTTAGTGAAGAAAACTACATGCTCCTGATTATCATGAGCATGTAGTTTTCATACACTTTATTCTTACTATCCCACTTCCCGGTGGTATAATAACGAAACGACATGTTCCACAATATGAAGTACTGATGGCTGCAGCTGGAGAGAGAACAAACCTGTCGAAGGATCCTCGGCGTTCTTCCATGATGTCAAGACCGTGTTTTTGCGCTTGTTGATCCCTAATTTCGCACCGGGAAGCCACGTGTGTGTCATGTGATCAAAGCTCTGCCAGAGGGTCACGGAAGAATTTGGCCCGTCTTTGAGAGCGAAGTTGCCGTCGGCCCCAAGAACCGCCACCATGGAGCTCGACCCAGATGAAGAAGTATGCAGATTCGTGGACCAAACAGGGACTTGGGAGCTGTTGACAATTATAAGATTGCCATCCGAGATCTTCAGTTTAGTGGAGTACCTATCTGTGACAGGGTTGTCTCTGTTGGCGACCCAGACGATGGTCGGCTCGCGAACTTTGTTGTACTAGATGCCTATGTAGGAGTAAGACGACTTGCCTGGTGTGAAGAAGCCAAGCACAAAGTCGCCACCCGAGGAGGTTAAGGTTTGATTACCAGATAGAGACTGATTTGCATCGAGCTTGTCTGTGCCAAGACAGAGGTGGATGCAGAGAGATAAGCAAAGCAAGAAACTTGGGAGGATGAATGACCATGGACTGCTTTTGTTGCTATCCATGGCTATACCAAACGAGGTTCGAGCGGACAGGTTTAGAAACATAATGCACAGGGGGAAGTATATATACCTGTTTGTGCTCAAGAGTGAGGGTGAGGTAAGAGATCTCAAAGAAGAAAGGGTCAAGAAACGCTCAGAGTAATATGTGGAAACTTCAACTGGGACTTGTGCATTTTCACTGGCATCATCCGTGGGGTCGCGTTTAAGCTTGAATGCCGAAACCAGTGGACAAGGATGGGCATATACTAGAGTGAAGAAGACGCTAGTGGTGCAACTTGGCGATGTCCTCGTCAACCATTGGAATAACATGCAATAATCTGAGCACTCAAAATTGGGCATTTGAGTGATCAAGCAAGACTAAAACACAGGCAGACTCGGACATGGGTAAAGCAAGAAGATAATTTTACCAGTTTTAGTGAACATCAGAGGAAGAAAACCAAGTGTCAAAGCCATTCATAAGTTGGAAAGCTGAACCAACAAGATTTGAATTTCGTGATTCATGTTCCAATATTCTTGTTGTCCTTGTTCTTGTCTAAGCTAGTCCTAATGGGTGAAAAGACCTCTGCCTAGATGGCCTGAAGAGACCTCTGCCCGGACTTGAAGCAATTGATACCTTTTTTTTTTTTGGGTTGAAAGTGATTGGCACCGGAGGTCCATTACAATCTTTTACTGTTTTATCAATTTCCATCCATATGCAACTTTTTTTCAGGAATAGAGTCTTCACAATCCTTATATGTTCGCCCCAAAATAAAATCTCCCTCTTATCTTTCTTAAAGCATCTCCTTGTATTTTAGAATGTCACACCCCGATTCAATAAAATAAGGGCATGACACCGCCGTCCTTTCACCAAAGGATGTAGCCTCAACATAACCAAAATTCAGCCTAAGGTCAACATATATACATCCATAAACCACCAAATTAATATATACACCTCCACCAAAAGCTAATTCACAAACTTATTGACTATATATAACTCATATAAAAAAATCGCCACCACAAAAAGTCCACATCCATCAAAAGCTAATTCACAAACTTATCAACTATATATAACTCATACCAAAAAGTCCCCACCACAAAAAGTCCTCCTTAATAATGAACGCTTAGGCCTACTTGCGCCTCGCTGAAGAACCTGAAAAAAAAAAAAAAAGTAGATGAGAGGAGTGTGCTACCACGGCTCAATGAGTAACATATTTCTTCCAAGCGGATCAAGAAATTATTATGCACATTTAAAACGCAACCATAACTCACTTTAAAATAATATATATTCATAACACAAATACTGAAAACACCAATGGTCCAATTCATTGGTCAATCTCATAAAAACTTGTATCGATGGTTTATTCTATTGATTAATCTCATCAAACCATACATCGATGGTCCATTCCATCGACCAAACTCAAATCACCTATCAATGGTCCACTCCATTGATCAACTCATGCTTAAATATTTATCCATCGTCACAGGTAACACCTGTGAAAGGACGACCAAGATTCCCCCCCTTGATTAGCTCTTCATCTATTATTAGCCGGTGGCTTGACTCACAAGGATATCCTAAACTAGTATGTGCATACCCATACATCCCCTAGGGTCCAAATAGAGACATTAAGCATCAACCATCAATCACAAATATCTAATAATCCAACATTAGAATGAGAGTCATCTCACAATTCAGGCATCTGATATATAAACATCAAAGCGTTCTTAAAGAACCATAGACATTTTGAAATTCTTTCTTAAAAGGGTTTCACAAACCATTTTCAGACAATCATTCAAACCCAATTCAAAGGATAATTATCTCTTTCAACAACAAAATGGCAGTGAAAGCTGTCACACCCCAAAACCAACATGAATGGGGAATGACACGGCCGTCCTTCCACTCAAAGGACGCAGCCTCAAAGCTCCAAAAATCCAACTCTTAAAAGTCCCTACATCCATATCGCTCTCGTATCTACTCATCGCTAATCGAGGGACCTGAAAAACATTGTAAAATAGAGGGGTGAGCAACCACGGCTCAATGAATAGTGCATCTCTTCTAAGTGGATCGAGCACCCACTATGCATATTTATAAAATCAAACCGCAACTCTTTTGACCCAAATATATGATATAACAAACATATAGTAATAAGAATAAATTTCATACGCTTCCACATAGCTATATTTATAGCAAAAATAATCATTTCACAATAACATCGAAATAAACATCAATGGTCTAATCCACTGATCAATTTCACTAATTCACACGCCAATGGTCCATTCCATTGGTTAATCTCATACCACACCAAACCCAGAAATTTAACAAACCTTCAAGGCCAAAATATAACTTTTCTTACTTTAACACAATATGTTCAAAGTAAAAATATTCAAGATAATAATAAGCAAATGCCAATGGTCTAATCCATTGGTCAATCTCATAAAACATGCATCAATGGTCTATTCCATTGATTAATCTCATCAAACCACACATCAATAATCTAATGAAATTACACGTCGATGGTCCATTCCAACGACTAATCTCAAATTACCCGTCGATGGTCAATTCCATCGATTAATCTCAAATTATACGTCGATGGTCCATTCCATCGACTAATCTCAAATCACACGTCAATGGTCCACTCCATTGACCAGTCCATTGCTCAATATCCAACCATGGTCACGATACAACGCCTAGTGACGAGGCGACCAAGATTCCCCCCTTGGCAAGGTCTCCACCTATTATTAGCCGGTGGCTCGGCCCACAAGGATATCCTAGAATAGTATGCGCATACCCACAAGCCCCTCGCTGGGCCCACAGCGATATTGAGCATCCACATCAATCCAAAACAACACCATCCATAATTCTCAAATCAAATCCATAAATCATTTCATATATCCCCAAAAGGTTTTGCAACTCAACTCATCCGCCAAAAATACCTTTCATAAAACATTCTCAAATAATTTCAAGACTCGTCTCAATAAATCAATTCCAAATCAAATATATTTCAAAAAGTTTATCACAAATCAATATTCATATAGCCTTCCATAAACTATCTCAAAGCCGAGATCTTCATAAAAAGGTTTCACAAACTCAAAACATGCAATATTTCTCAATTCCGTTCATCAAACAGAATATTTATTTCCACCAAAAAGTTCTCACGCTATTCTCAAATATCAAAACGCAGTAAATGCCCGATCCAGATTTTATGCAATAAATATGCTTATTCATAACTCATAAACTATCAATAATTTATCATTTTGAAGACATGAGCTTGTAAATTCTTAGAAGAGACAGCACCACTCACCTGGGAAAGTCGAAAATCAACTACGACGCTCACTCGAACCAACGCACTCGGATCCCTAATAATTAACGGAAAAACATTATCAAAAGGCCGAGTAAAAAGGATATTCGCATAACGACTCGTCTATATTAAGCCTATTTGTCGATAAAACGACACCTATGCGCCACGAAAACTCGCATTTATCAAAAACCCATCAATTTCCCGCAAGCCGCAACTCATGCGCCAATTTTTGTCGCGCCATAACTTCCTCCACAAAATTCCGTTTCAAGCCGTCTTATAGTCTTTAGAAAGCTCTCTTAACATACAACAACAACCCCAACTCAGCCACCCCAAAACAATACTGGAAACAACAAAAAAACAAGCTCGAAGCTTACTGTTCGCTACAGTACCAGCATGCGCTCCCGACTTCAAAATTCCGTTCCGGACAAACCGCAAGCTCAAATCACGATCCGTAAGATGCTATAGCTTCACAACATCCCAAAGTACCATTTCTATAAAAATATGCAGCTTAACGACTCAAAAATCATACTTCGCCGCTCGATTTTCCCAAAATTCCGAATTTCAAGCTCTAGGTCCGAAATTACTCCTATTTAACAAATGGGCGGCACGAGCGCTTACCGGGCGTTGCGTTACGTAGTTAACGTGGCTTGGCGAGACTCCCATGACGAGAACACACAAAACCCTCTTCTTCTTCTTCTTCTTCTTCTTCTTCTTCTTTCTCTCTTTCTTCTTCTTTGCGTTCGAGCTCTCTGCCGTCCCTCTCTCCCCTTCTTTCCTTCTCTCTTTCCCTTTTATCTCCTCCTTTTTCTTTTATTTCTGTCTTTTCTTCCTCTCTCTCTCTTTCTCTCTCTCCTCTTTTCCTTCTCCCGAAAACTCTCGATTCCTCTCTCTCTCTCTGCTGAAGCTTCTACCTTTTTCTTTTTTTTTTCTTTTTTTTTTGACTGGGTCAAAACCCATATTTTACAAAAGCTTGATCCCATTTTATACAACAAAAGATGCTATTTATTAACTCATAACATATATAATCCATAATGTTTTTTTTTTTTCAAAACATGAGTTTAAAACACAGAATAAATAGTGTTGTTGGAGAAAACTCCCTTATTTGTTTTGAAGCTGACAAAACGTTTCCATTAGTCTAATCTGAAGACTTGCAGACTCTTTTGTCAAAGTCTGAAGATCATCAGACCGCTAGACTTAAGATTTAAAGTCTGCCCTCATTGACAGTTTCTAGACTGTTGAAAAAGACTTATCCAGAATCGAGTATTTCTTTAAGGATTTGATTCGAGCGGCTGAAGAAGATCTCACGACTAGAGATAGTATCTCAAGATCTATTATTCGTTTCGAATTTAATTCGAATAATTTGGATCCGTTGATTGCGAAGTATACTTGAAATGTTCTACTTATGGAAATCTAGATCCTGATTGTATGGGCGAGCAGGATTGGTGGGCTATAATCACATTCCTTAAGTAACTTGAGATCTCCCTAATTGATTATGTCCAACGGGTAGATTGGAAGAACTCATTTGGAAGGTGCTAACGTTTATGAAGGCATGGAGGAGTATATAAGGAAGACGCTCTAGTTATTCGAGTGTGTACACGATAGAAAAACTCCAAAGTCTGAAACTCATTGTTCTTTGCTGATTTAATTGTTGTGCGTAAATTTGTACTCAAAAGAGAGTTTAGATTCTTGTAAAACCTTGAGGAAGTGTAGCAGAGTCTCTACACTGTGGAATCAAGAACGTGATACTATAACGACTTTTTTGATTCATAGTGAAATCCAGCCGGTGGGCTGTCAATGCGGGAGAGTGGACTTAGGCTTGGATTAAGCCGAACCACTATAAATCTTGTGTTCTTATTTTCTTTCCTGAACTCATTTACTTTGCTCGTAACTCTATTTGATTGTTAGAGTCTAATTTCCTCTTCAAAGTCTATTATTAACTAGACTCAGTTTAAAAGTAAAGTTCTACACTATATATTGCAAAAATTTATTTTCGCACCTATTTACTCCTCTCTACATGCTCGTACTAGCATTTACAATTGGTATCGGAGCTTATGTACTCATTTAAATTGAAGTGTTTTTATTTCAGAGTTAACGATCAATGGCTAGTATGTTAGCTCCAGGTTTGGTTGAAGGGCAAAGTAACACCAGACCGCCTCATTTTGATGGAAATGAATATTGTATATGGAAAAACAAGATGAAAGCATTCCTAAGATCAAAAGATCCTCTTGAATGGGATGTGGTAGACAAAGGAATCATTCCTACAGCTACAACAGTCTCAAAAAGGGGAAAAGAAGCTGTTAAGTCCAGCGAGATGACTCAAAAAGAGATAACCAAGAGACAAGCTCTTGATGCAAAAGCAATTTATTCCTTATATTGTGCATTATCTCCTATTGAATATAACAGAATATCTTCTTGTGAAACAGCTAAAGAAATTTGGGATAGGCTGCACATCACTTATGAAAGAACCGATCGAGTGAAAGAAACTAGAATCAATATTCTGCTCGGTCAATATAAAGTCTTTAAGATGAAACCAGGAGAATCTATCATTGACATGTTTAATCGTTTTACATAAATCATAAATGGTCTTGAGTATCAAGGTCAATCAATCTTTGGACCCATGAAGGTTAACAAACTACTGCGTGAACTTTCCAAAGATTGAAATCACGTAAAGACCTCAATAAGGGAGACACAAAGAATCATACCACTCTTCGTTGACGAATTGGTTGGCACTCTTCAGTCTTATGAAGTGGAGCAAATCAATGAAGATGAAGATCCCAAAGATAAAAAATTCATTGCTTTAAAATCTAATGATGATTATGATATTACAGATTCTAAAGACGATATGGACGATGAAGAGCTTGCTCTCATGATAATAAGGTTCAGAAAATTGAACAAAAAGGGAAGAAGATTTAATTTGAAGAAACAAAGCTCTCAAAAGATTCAAAATAAATTAGCTGAGGACGATGAATCCAATAAAGATGTAATTTGTTTTGAATGCAAGAAAAATGGACACATCAGACCCAACTGTCCCTTACTGAAGAAAAAGAAAGGAAAAGCTGAGAAATACAGAAATGCTCTTAAAGCAGAAACTTAGAGTGATATTGAATGCGAAGAGAGTGATGATGATTATGCTAATATTTGTCTAATGGCACAATCAGAATCAGATTCAGACTTTGAGACGAATATAGACTTAGACTCAGACAGTGAAATCGAGGTAAGTAATTTAAAAATTCCTATTAAAGTCTCTAAATATATTGATGAACTGTGTTTTAGTCTCAAAATCTCTTTCAAGAGGATTTCCGAACTAAAAAGGGAAAATTCTGCACTGAAGTAATAGGAGATTGTTTGGAAAGAAAAGTTCGAAAATTTAGGTAAAAGTTTTATTATTTTGAAAGAAAATGAAGACTCTCTTTCAAAAGAAAATACACTTTTGAAAAATGATATTTCAAGCATTTCAAAAAGATTTTTTATAGGATCTGAGAAATTGGAAAATATTTTTTTCAGTACAAAGACCTTACTTTAACAAATCAGGCTTGAGAATAACTGCTGAAATCATCCCTCTAATTGATTTTCGAAAAGTAAAGGAAATGATCAAACAAAGACCTACAAAAGGCTTTTATAGAAATCATTTTCAAAAAGTCTTTGTAAAACCTGTAGGCCGTAGTACTCTTAAATGTTCTAAGTGCAACAACTCAAAACATTTTGAGAAAGAATGTCCTATGGTTTGGAAACCCGTTAAGAAGGTTTAGGCAAAAACCGTATATTGCACTAACTCCATTGGACCCAAGAAAGTGTGGGTACCAAAGAAAGCTTGAGTTTCTTTTTTAAATGCAGATCACTATCAAGAAAAAGGTCAAATGGTACTTGAATAGTGGATGCTCAAGACATATGACAGTAGATTCAAGTTGTTTCATAAAACTTATGCAAATTAATGGTGGAAAAGTCTCTTTTGGAGGAAATAGCAAATGAAAAATTCTCGAATACGGAACAGTAAAGATTGGAAGTCTCACAATTAACAACGTTTCCTTAGTGGAAGGACTCAACTACAACTTGCTGAGTATCAGCCAACTGTGCAACACAAATTTCAAAATCAACTTTCAAGAAAGAATATGTTCAGGAACTAGTAAAGACTTCTCTCAGACTTTCACGGGGCGAAGACATGGGAACATCTATCTTCTGGACATCAAACCAGAAAAATCTCAATGCCTAATTTCAATTCAAGAGGAAGCTAATCTCTAACATAGAAAACTTGGCCATATCAACATGAAGCAAATAGCCAAGATCTCTGCAAAGAAACTTGTTTGTGGATACCCAACCTGACATACCAAAAATCTAATCTATGCACACCATGCGTATTGGGAAAACAGGTTATAAGTTCTTTCAAACTAATAAATCAAGTTTTCACTAATCGTGTGCTGCAGCTCCTATATATGGATCTCTTTGAACCAACTAGGACTCAGAGCATTGGTGGAAAGAAATATTGCCTATTAATAATAGATGATTATTCACGATTTACTTGGGTATATTTCCTGACAAGTAAGTCTGAAACTTTTTCTTATTTCATAAAATTTGCTAAGAAAGTACAGAATGAGAAAGGGCATGTTATTTCAAGCATACGGATTAACCATGAAGGTGAGTTTGAAAATCAAGATTTTGCTAAATTCTGTGATGAATCTGCTTTTCAGCATGTGTTCTCCTCTCCATACACTCTAGAACATAATGGAGTTGTGTAAAGGAAGAATAAATCGTTGCACGAAATTGCTAGAACACTTTTAATTGAAAGCAACATTTCTTCTCGTTTTTAGGCTGAAGCAGTTTTTACAGCATGTTATATTATTAATAGAGTCTTCTTAAGGCATATTCTGGAGAAAACTCTCTATGAGTTGTTCAAAGGAAAGAAGCCAATTGTTTCATATTTTCATGTGTTTGGATGCAAATGTTTTATATTGAAAAATGTAAATGATCGAATTGGTAAGTTTGAAGAAAAATCAGACGAATGCATCTTCCTTGGATATTCAACCACCAGCAAAGCTTACAGAGTTTACAACAAAAAGACTTAATCGGTGGAGGAATCAATGAATGTCAAATATCAAGACCTTATACAAAATCAATCGATCCAGACTCAACTTGAAAAATCTGAACCTGCTCTAGACTCTACAAAGTCTAAATCCCTAGAAGCAACTCAGACTTCAGAAGGTCAACAATGAACAATCGTTGAAGAATCAAATGAAGAAAAAGATCAGCAGTCTGTAAGACCAACCAGCAACTGGAAGCACAAGTCTAGTCATCCCAAAGAACTCATTATTGACGACATTGATGAAGGGATTCGTGCAAGATCCAAAAGGCATGAAGAGTCAAGTGCTGTGGCTCTTATTTTTGAAATATAACCCAAGAGTATAGAAGAAGCTTTAACTGATGAAAGCTGGATTAAAACCATGCAAGAAGAACTTAGGTAATTCAGTATTAACGATGTATGGGAATTGACTCCTAAACCAAAAGGTAAATCTGTTATTGGAGCTAAATGGGTTTTCAAGAACAAGATGGACGAGAAAGGAAAAGTTATAAGGAACAAAACAAGACTCGTAGCCAAAGGATATACGCAAGAAGAAGAGATAGACTATGATGAGACTTACGCACCAGTAGCAAGGTTAGAATCAATTAGATTATTACTTGCTTTTGCTTGTCATAAGAATTTCAGGTTATTCTAAATGGACGTTAAAAGTGCATTCATGAATGGATTTATCCAAGAGGAAGTCTATGTGGAACAACTTCCCGGTTTTGAAAACTCAAGGAAACCAGACTCTGTATTCAAACTGAAAAAGGCGTTATATGGTTTAAAGCAAGCACCTTGAGCTTGGTACGACATGTTAAGTAAGTTTTTAATCCAAAATGGCTTTGTTAAAGGTAAAGTAGACACTACCTTATTTATTAAAAGATAAAGTAAAAAATTTTTACTTGTTCAAATCTATGTTGATGATATCATTTTTGGATCACCTAACGAAAATCTGTATAAGAAATTCTCTAAGTCTATGAAGGATGAATTTGAGATGAGCATGATGGGTGAAATATCCTTCTTTCTCGGGTTACAAGTAAAACAATTGAAGGAATGAACTTTCATTCACCAAGAAAAATATGCTAAAGAACTTGTTAAAAAGTTCGATTTGGAGAATTGCAAAAAGACTGATATACCAATGTCAAGTTCTTCGAAGCTGGACAAAGATGAATGAGGAAAGAAAGTTGAGCAGAAGCTATATAGAAGTATCATTGGTTCACTTCTTTATCTTACTGCTTCTAGACCTGACATTTTGTTTAGCGTTTGCATTTGTGCCAGATTTCAATCAGATCTCAAAGAATCTCATCTAAGTGCTGCAAAATGCATTATCAAATACATTGCAACAACCTCTAATTTGGGACTCTAGTATCCTAAAGAAGGAGACTTTACTCTCCTTGGATACTTAGACGCATATCTAGCAGGATGTAGAATTGATAGAAAAAGCACATCGGGCACTTGTCAATTGCTTGGTAATAGGACAGTATCTTGGTTTTCAAGGAAGCAAAGTACTGTAACTCTCTCAACAGCAGAAGTAGAGTATGTGGCTCTTGGAAGTTGTTGTTCTCAAATCTTGTGGATAAAAGAATCGCTAAGAGACTTTGGAATCAAAGATTCATGCACTGAGATCAAATGTGACAACACCAGCGCGATTAATCTCATGAAGAATCCAATTCTTCATTCAAGAGCAAAGCATATAGAGATTCAACATCATTTTGTTAGAGACCATGTTCAGAATGAAGAAGTCTTGATTCAATTCATAGACTCAAAGAATCAGCTATCGGATATTTTTACAAAGCCACTGGAGAAAAGTCAATTTGAGTCTATTTGATCCAAACTTAATATCTTAAAGTCTGAAGAAATTCAGACTCAGGGATAAAAGTCTAAAGATGCTCAGAATAAGAAGATCAAGAATCACGATTGTAAGTTATTTCTGTTTTAGAAATTTATCTTTCGGATAAAAACTCGAAAAGGTACGTTTGTCTATTAATCTGCAATTGATTGATGTTATCTTCCCAAGTTTTTGTATTATAACAATTATTTCTTTTCGAAAAAGAAGTTATCTTTTGAAATGACAGTTATCTATTTTTAAAAAAACAGTTATTTTTGAAAATGCATTTTCTATTTTTCCTTTTACGACGATCTGTATTACCCCATTTCGATTGCCTTATATACGATCGTCTTCTTCACGAACCCTAGAAGCATAGAACATCACTTTCTTACTTTTACTCTCTAGTTTAATCCTCAAAGTTTTCATCTTTCTCGCGAATCGAGTTTGGAATCTCTCAAAGACTGTGAGAATGTCTTCCCAAAGAAAGTCCTCAAGGATCGTAAATAGGGGACCACAGCATATGCGTGAGGGTCCTACGTATTTTGACCTCACCGAGCAAGAAGAATCTTCAAGACAGCAGCAGAGTCCACAACATTCTCAACCGCGTCATTCTCCTTGAGCTAGACCACAAGATGTTCAACAACAAGCGGAGGAAGAAATTATTGAGGGTGCAGAACCCATAAGAACTTAAAAGCCTGCTTTTACCTTCAAACTCTACTCTGCCTTGAAGGATGGAGGTACTCCTTTGAACTTTATTGATGAATTTTTGAAAGAAAAATGGTACAAAAATGAAACCCAGTTTTTGCGAACGATGGAACGTTTGGGAGTTGCTCCTGTGGGCTCGGCAGAAAGAGCCTTTGCGAATATCCCAAGCGATTCACATGTTGGAGGACTTAGTCAACCTGATGGAAATGATGATGAAAAGATGTTCACTCATTTTAAGCCTAGAATGGGTGTTGCCATGAATATTCGAAGAAAAAGAACAGATCTGTTTCATTCTGAGGAACACAAGCGACTTTACTTTAAGTTGCCGAAGCGAGTGGTGATAAACCCAAGAAGTGTTGATTTTGATTTTCTTGATTCTCCGAACGTGAAGTTGCGAGAAAAATTCACTTTACTTCAACTTGAACAATTTTTCTTTGAAACAATAGTGGCTCATCCAGAACTTACTGCGTATTTCTATTCCAATCTAAGCTTTTTGGATGCGAATAGATTTTCTTTCAGTATTAGAGACCAGGACTATGTAGTTGATATGGACACTCTGGCTGGTGTGATTGGAGTAGAGAGAGGGTTGTTCTAATCAATTAGTGTGTCTATTGGTCGTGCGATTGTGGAGCTTGTTCGGGATAGAATGGCAGAAGGTCGAATTTCATACTTGAGGATGAATGCCTCAAATGTCTTTCTTCACAAGATTGTGATCAATTGTCTTAGACCCAAATCGACTTTAAAGACTAACGTCTCCAATTCAGAAGCAAAGCTGGTGTATGCTATCAATGCTGGCAAAAAGCTCTCTCTACCACACACTATCATGTTTCACATGTACAGATCGATGGTGAAAGACAAGGGCCAATTTCCTTATTTAGCACTTGTTACTCAGCTATTCAGACATCTTAATATTCAAACTCCCAAAATTCTGTGTGTTCGAACCTGTGATCAAATGGTGGTGGGACTAAAGATGGTTTCCAAAATGCGTCTGAATGAGCTGAATAAAGCTTTAGAGCGATTTAAGGAGAAAACCTCTGTCAAGACTCATCAAGTCTCTATGGCTACAAAACGGAAAGGCAAGGAGCTCATGACAGCTCCATCCAAGAAAAGGAGAGCATCATCTTGGAGGATGAAGAAGATGAGGATGATGTTACCATTTCCGCTCTTGCCTTAAGAAACCTTCAGCTTTTTGTTCCAGAGTCTAAGGAGAGAGAGGATCAAGATAGAGAAGACCCAGAGTAGAGAAGTGAAGAAAGGGAAGTGATAACGAAAGCAATAGAGGAAGAAAGAACTGAAGAAGAAGAGGAAAGAGGAGAACAAAGTCATCATGTCACTAAAGATGAGACATAGCATGAATAGTATTTCTCTCCACCCGAAGGCACTGAAACGGGGGAGCTGCTGAGAAAAGAGGTACCTCTTCATTTGCTTTTACTAGTGAAGATGTTAGTCGTTCTCCTGCCGATCCAAAAGATGTATATGCCTCTCAATTTCCTAAAAAAGGTCATGAGGTTTCATCTCCAAATCTGGGTGCTCATGCTGAAATGCCATCATCTGCCAATACTCCTCAAATTGATCATGCTGAAGCAAGCACTCAAATTGACAACTCAGCAGACTTTTGAAGATTACTTGATGTTCTTATGGAGATGCGAGGCCAGATTTATGCCCTGGGATGCAAAATTCAGAATATGCAGAATGCCAGTCAAGCCTCTTCAGTTTCGTTGCTCAATCAAGTTCAGGCCCTTAACCTTCAAGTTCAAGCAACTGCCAATGGTGAAGAAGTAGCACAACTGAAGGAGGATCTGAGAAAGCTGGAGGAGACTGTCAAGTCGATGGGAGATTTCCAGCTTGTTTGCATTCCAAAACAATCTTAATCTTATCCAATTCTCTTTTCGTCTCTACTTTTTTAATGCTGACAAAAAGGGGGAGAAGTTGGTGCAAATTTGACTTTTGTTTGACTTTACTTTTGTTTGGTTGTGACTGGTTTGAATTGTATGTTTTTGGTTTGGATTGTTTGATCGTTTAATACTTGCAGTATTTTAAGCGTTGTTGGTATTCATGGCAAAGATAGTTGTTTTTACAAGACTAACACATTTCCTGTGGATGCAGATTCGATACTATATTTATCCTAATCCATTTATCTTTTATGAGATATCCATGTCTGCTTAAGTATTGTCTTGTAGGTTAAAAGTATCCAAATCTGTAGAAAAGTTTTGTCACCATAAAAAAGAGGGAGATTGTTGGAGAAAACTTCCTTATTTGTTTTGAAACTAACAAAAAGTTTCCATCAATCTAGTCTGAAGACTTGTAGACTCTTTTGTCAAAGTTTGAAGACCGTCAGATCGCTAGACTCAAGATTTAAAGTCTGCCATCATTGATAGTTTCTAGACCATTGAAGAAGACTTATCCAAAATCGAGTATTTCTTTAAGGATTTGATTCGAGCGACTGAAGAAGATCTCACGGTTGGAGATAGCATCTCAAGATCTATTATTCGTTTCGAATTTAATTCGAGTAATTTGGATCCGTTGATTGGCGAAGTATACTTGGAAGGTTCTACTTATGGAAACCTAGATCCTGATTGTATAGGCGAGCAGGATTGGTGGGCTATCGTCACATTCCTTAAGTAACTCGAGATCTCCCTAATTGATTCTATCCAACGGGTAGATTGAAAGAACTCCTTTGTAAGGTGCCAACGGTTATGAAGGCATGGAGGAGTTTATAAGGAAGACGCTCTAGTTATTCGAGTGTGTGCGCGATAGAGAAATTCTAAAGTTTAAAGCTCCTTGTTCTTTGCTGATTCAATTGTTGTGCATAAATTTGTACTCAAAAGAGAGTTTAGATTCTTGTGAAACCTAGAGGAAGTGTAGCAGAATCTCTACACGTGGAATCAAAGACGTGATACTATAACAACTCTTTTGATTCACAGTGAAATCCAGCCAGTGGGCTGTCAGTGCGGGAGAGTGAACGAAGGCTTGGATTAAGCTGAACCACTATAAACCTTATATTCTTATTCTCTTCCCTGAACTTATTTACTTTGCTCATAACTCTATTTGATTGTTAAAGTCTAATTTCCTATTCGAAGTCTATTGTTAACTAGACTCAGGTTAAAAGTAAAGTTCTACACTATATATTGTAAAAATTTGTTTTCGCACCTATTCACCCCCATCTAGGTGCTTGTACTAGCATTTGCAAGTGTCACTCACTTGGGAAAAGCCCAAAAACCAACTACGACGGTTGCTCGAACCAACCCACTCGAATCCCTAACAATTAATCGAAAAACAAGATCAAAAGGCTAGGTAAAAAAAAAAAAAATCTTATAACGACTCATCTATACTAAGCCTATTTGTCAATGAAATGACTCCTACATGCCAACGAAAGTTCTTATTTAGCATAAACTTATTGTTGTCTACTAGGCATGTCTCGCATGCTAAATTTCGTCGCGCCATAACTTCCTCTACAATATTCCGTTTTGAGCCATCTTACGGTCCTTAGAAAGTTCTCTTGATGTACTACAATAACCTCAACTTAGCCACCCCAAAACCTCACCAAAAATGGCTAAAATTCAGAGCCAAAGCTACTGTTTGGTATTGTTCCAGAATGAGTGCCAAAATTGAAAATTCCATTTTGGGCAAACCATAAGATCAAATCACGATCCGTAAAATACTATAGTTTCACAACACCCTAAACTATCATTTCTATAAAAATACGCAATGCAACAACTCAAAAATTGGACTTTGCCGCACAAATCTCCAAGAAATCAGAATTTCGAGCCCTAATTGCGACGATTTATTCGAATAGACGATTATAGGCTTTGATCACTTACGAGCATTGCAAAAAGGAGTTAAGTCGGCTTGGTGAGGTGTCTTGGTCGTGAGCACGCAAAAAATTTTCCCTTCCTCCTTTCTTCTTTCTCATTTCTTTTCTTTTCTCTCCTCCCATTTTTTCTTCCTTTCCCTTGTTTCATTTCTGCCCAAGCCCTCCCTCTCTCTTCTCTTTAAAAACAGCTGAAACTTCCACTGTTCTCCTTCAACTTCTTTTGTTGACTTTTCAAACTCTCTTCTTTTATTTCTTTCTTTTTTGTCTCAAGTCCTTAAAAAAAATTTCGTTATCGAAATTTAAACATACTTCAATCATCAAACAAGTAAGGGTATGTCTTGCCTCCCCTTGAAGCATTTCTCTTTCAGTAGCCCTGCTCACCTCTCATATGCAATTAAAGTGTTGCTACTATCTCTCACTGTTTCAGCTCGCCTCTTCGCAATCCTTTCCTCTATTTTCAAAAGCTTTTAGTTAATTGCCTATTTTCTCTAAAGACACTCAAGAAGTAGAGGCAGCACCCTTACGACCATTTTCCTCACTGCTTGAGGTGCCATCATCCACCTCTTCCTACTTCACGTCGTCAAACAGGATTTTAATTCACGTACCATAATTGATTCTCAGTTTTAGAAGGCACGCAATCACAGTTCCTGTTGTCTACATCCAATCTCATCATCTACTTCTCGTACTTCATCTCCTTCCTAGAATCCCTTTTCATCTCCATCACTCTTCTTGCTCCTACAACAGTTCATTGTTCTCCTTAGTCCATTCTCCTTCATCCTCGCTGGGAATAGATCTGGGAACATTTACAACTTGCCCAGCTTTAGTCGATAAGACAACATTTTCCTTTTCTTTCTTTGTTTTTTTCTTTCAGGGATGAAAATCTCCATCCTATCCAGCTACCGACTTCACAGAATCGTCCCAGATTTCTCCAAATCATCATAAGAAAAATGAATGGGAGGATCGGGGGCTTGAGATAGAGAGAGAGGATTGGAAGTCACACCTTGGTGGAATCAATGGATCTAATTTCTTCTCATTAGTGCTCTTTTTCTTGATACCAACTAATTCATGAACCACATCTTCTTGATTACCCACCCCCTGATCCACATTCAGAGTAGATTCACTTCTTACAAAACCTGTATGACGCACCTTGCTATCAAAAAGATGAGGATCCTGGATGTTCAATTTCACCTCCATGTGTACCTTTATGCATGGCAGATAATTACGGAGGATGGGGAACACGAGGGTGCCTCATGGAATACCTTAACCTCCTAAAAGAATAAGAGCCATCAGCCTCAGAATTCTGATAAAAATTGTACAAAAGATAGTGGACAAGAATAGTTACGAGACCAACTATGCCCCCACCCAACCTCACCAGCAAACCTCTCATTAAAATTCTCATGAAACTCAGGATGAAGCTTAGGATTCCTATTATCAGCATCTCAATCAACAAGATTCCTCTTGTGCCCTCTTATGTGAGGGAAATCTTCCATCTGAGGCTCTGACATCCCTCTTTTATTGCAACTCCTATAAGGCATATCCAGCTCCAATGAACTCTTTCATCTATTATGTTCTTTCTCCATGTCATGCATCTCGTCTAGGGCCATTATAACCACCCTCTTGTTCTACGAGACTAAAGGTTGAGCTGCTCCCTGTCTCAAAGGGTCCCTTCTCCATGAAGTAGAAGGTTTCCCTCTTTCCATTGATATTGAACTATTCCGAGAAATGTTTGGCCTGCTGCCCATGTCAAATGTTGTATTGAAAGTAGAAGAATCAGAAGATGTTGGAGTAGTAATCCTTTTAACTATATTTTCACTATCTTCCCAATTACTTGTATCTACTCTCAAGATATGTTGCAAAAGCAATTAGATGGAAGTATCTCTCCAAATACTCAGCATCGTGAAGCAGTGCCCCTCCCCTTACCCTAGGCTATTCATGTTGTTTGAATATTTTTTTGTACTATAAAACAGCTTGACATATGTTTTACAGTGTAAAACATCTATGATAGCATCTAAGGCTTCAAAACACTTCAAACCATTGTCAAACAATTTCGTTATTTTTCTTAGTAATACGATTCCATTTATGTCAAAAGTACAACCTTATTCTTGCTCTAAAATATTGAGCCTGGCCCAAGATTCTTCCCAATGTCAGCTGGAAAGGACACAATCTTTTGGGGAAACAAATCAACCTGAGCTTTAGTTTTAGCTGCAAGTGTCCCAGTTGGACCCGATGGTTGCGACACTATGGAGGCCTTGAAGCCAATTGATACTTCGATATTTGCCAAATCACGTCCATTTGCAGTGGCAAAGTTAGTGTAAACCATGGTCACAATTTCTCCACTTCTCAAAGAAAAGATCCTCTTGGAGCTACTGGGGAAGTTAGTACTTTGCAATGGACAAGACTTCCTTGGCACGTTTGCGACATAGTACTTTGTCTTGATCTCTCTCTCTTTGCTCACGCTTATCATTTAGCATTTTCATCTTTGACCTCATCTCAATGAAGTCATCTTCATCACTGGGGGTTTCTACTCCAAGTTGCTGAAAAATGCGCACGTACCTCTTTGAAGAGGAGCATTGATATTTTCTTCATGAACATTGCTTTTAGGGAGTTGCTAACGAAAGAGTGGCAGATGAACGGACTATTTCGAGATTCCATTTCTTGAGTATTTATTGCCCGATCTGATTCATTCAGACTCAAATGTCCATTTGGGCAGTTTAGTAAATAATACAGCCTTTCCAGAACCAGTTCTTCTTGAGATTACTGCACTGCCAATATTAACCCATCTACAGTCATCCAGCCCAAGGAGGGAAAGTGAACCAAGGATTGTTGATCACCAACAATAAAAGTTTCCGGCCCACTCCCCCACTTCTTTCTCATTCATGCAGCATCAACCCCTGCTTTGGCCAAGGTACAGGAGTTCCATGATGCAGGGCTTCCAATTGGAGAATTGATGGAAGAATCAAAATCTGAAGTCTCGTGTGGACAGGAAACCAAATTTTGGACACGTAAATTCCATGAGACTGGCTTTCACAGGGTGAATCCTTTAGAGAACTTGTTGGATGGGATTTTGATGGCCTGGAGGCAGCAAATTCACTAACAGAAGCAGGGTCAACTAGGGAAATCGATCCCGGTGAATCATCATCCTCTTCCTCTTTTGGCATGTCCCCCAAATCATCAGCAACAAAATCTGAGTCCTTAAAATCGTGATCATTCATCAAATTTTCAGATGTCATTTAAGCCTTCCTTTCAATGCTAGATCTTACACCAGGAGCAACTCCATAAATTACCTTCTTCTTTTTTTCTTTTTTTGAATTGTCTTGAACACTATGATCCATCTGTCCTTGATCAAATTCTAGTGAAACATAAATAGCCAATTGCCATGCAAATCCAACATGTCCTTAAATATTATAGGACCAGCAGAACTTTTCCCAAAAGACTCGGATTGTCGAGTTCTCACTTCCTTGACAAGAGGCAAATCTTCGCCATTACTCTTGCTTCAAGCATAGCTTCTCGCTTGTGAACGATTTGGTGCTTTGCTGATGTCAGGGGAGGCTTAGTGTTTTCTTTCCTAAAATCAAAGAAGTCGGGACGAACTACGCAAGAGGGTTTTCTAATGGCGCCCTTCATCTACCCAAAAAGAGTTGGAAGCTCTGGTCGAAGACCTTGAAGCCATTGCTACTGAATTGAGAGGAGTTGAGGAAGACAACTTACGATTAAGAAAAGGCTTCTTCATCTGGTAGCTCCTAGAACACCATCATTTGGATATGCTTCAACTTCCTCCTCTTCACTTTGAACAAGATCAGTTTGCTTCTCCTTCACATTTGGCCGCATATTGAGTGATCTCAGACTCTCAGTATGTTGACAAGTACTAAAGAGTTATTGACGTCTCTCTGCTGCATTAGGAAAGTTGGCCTTCATTTCAGCTCAACTTCACTCAAGTCACTCCTGCATGGCTTTCAGTTTCGCCTCCTTTCTGCTCTTTCGAATCCCCACCCTTCCCTCAACTTTGCATCTTCTTTCAACATGTAATTTTCATAGAAACTTTCCTCTAGAATCATCAAAGAAACTAAGGTCGGAGAAGTTCCTTCTGAGAGAATTGGCATCTTGATTATCAAACACCTTCATTGATGGATGAGTATGGAAACCCATCACCTTATCTGAGTTCCCTCTTAAGTCAATTGCAAAGTCCTTCTCATGCAGTTTAACAGGAACTATCTCTTGGACGGTTGATTTCTGGTGCTGCAACACCACTGGTTTTATTCGGGAATCAGCAGGTTTACTCCTTTGAACTCCTTTGAGCAGAGCTGGACTGATCTATGGAAAGGCGAAGCTTGTGTTTTGTAAAAAGCTTTTTTTTTTCTTTTTTTTTTAACTCATTAATCTTCATCTCAAGCTCGTCATTGAGCTCCTAGTGCTGAACTTCTCAATATGTCAAAACCATAATCATAATTTCCATAAACTACACCTATGTTTTTGTCTTGAACTGCTTTAGTAAGAGGATCTCTATGTAAACTCAAAATGCTTTGCGTCTCACTAGAGGATCCTCCCATTTATGTCTACCACTAATACTTAAAAGATTAACGCGTTAGAGACTATCACACAATCTCATTACATCCTGAAAGATCCACCCAATTAGATCATAGCCTAAACTCTGATACCAACAAATGTCACACCCCAATTCAACATAATAAGGGCATGACACTACCGTCCTTTCACCAAAGGTTGCAACCTCAACATAACCAAAATTCAGCCAAAGGTCAACATATATACATCCACACACGCGCGCGCGCGCAAACACACACACACACACACACACATATATATATATATATATATATATATATATATATATATGTATGACAAAAATGGCATTTGGTTATAATATTAGAGTTTTCTATAAACCACCAAATTAATATATACACCTCCACCAAAAGCTAACTTACAAACTTATCAACTATATATGACTCATATCAAAAAGTCTGCACCACAAAAAGTCCTCCCTAATAACGAACGCTTAGGCCTACTTGCACCTCGCTGAATAACCTAAAAAAAAAACAAGTAGATAAGAGGAGTGAGCTATTACGGCTCAGTGAGTAACACATTTCTTCCAACGGGATCGAGAAATCACTATGCACATTTAAAACGTAACCATAACTCATTCTAAAATAATATATATTCATAACATAAATACTGAAGACACCAATGGTCCAAGTCAATCTCATAAAAACCTGTATCGATGGTCTATTCTATTGATTAATCTCATCAAAACATACGTCGATGGTCTATTCCATCGACCAAACTCAAATCACTTCTCAATGGTCCACTCAATTAGCCAACTCATGCTCAAATGTCTATCCATGGTAATGCGTAACGCCCATGACAAGACAACCAAGATTCTCCCTAGTTAGGTCTCCACCTATTATTAGCTGGTGGCTTACCCCCACAAGGATATCCTAGATTAGTATGTGCATACCCATACACTGCTTAGGGTCTACAGAGACATTGAGTATCAATCACTAATCATAAATATCCAGTAATCCAACATCAGAATAAGAGTCATCTCATAACTCAGGCATTTGATATATAAATATCAAAGCGTTCTTAAAGAACCACAAATGTTTTGAAATTCTTTCATAAAGGGTTTCACAAACCACTTTTGGGCAATCATTCAAACCTAATTCAAACGATAATTATCTCTTTCAACAACAAAATGGCAGTGAAAGCTCGATCATGTTCTATGCAACAAAAGATGCTTTTTATCCATTCATAGTATATATAATCCATAATGTTTTTTTCTTTTCAAAACATGAGTTTAAAACACAAAGAAGAAATAGTGTCAATAACCTGGGAAAAGCCCAAAAACCAACTACGACACTTACTCGAATTGACGCACTCGAATCCCTAACAATTAACCGAAAAACAATATCAAAAGGTTGAGTTAAAAAAAAAATTCTTATATTGACTCGCCTATACTAAACCTATTTGTTAATAAAACAACACCTACGCGCCAACAAAAACTTGTATTTAGCATAAACCTATTGTTGTCTGCTAGGCATAGCTCATGCGCTATATTTCGTCGCGCCATAACTTCCTCTACAATATTCTATTTCGAGCCATCTTATAGTTCTCTTGATACGCTACAACAACCCCAACTCAGCCGTCCCAAAACCTCACTGAAAACGGCTAAAATTCAAAGCCAAAGCTACTGTTCAGTACTGTTCTAGAATGCGCACCAAAATTGAAAATTCCGTTTTGGGCAAACTGTAAGCTCAAATTATAATTCATAAAATGTTGTAGCTTTACAACATTTTAAACTATCATTTCTATCAAAATACATAGTTCAATAACTCAAAAATCAGATTTCGCTGCACAAATTTTAAAGAAATCCGAATTTCGAGCCCTAATTGCGACGATTTGTTTGAATAGACGATTATAGGCTTTGATCATTTACCGGCGTTGCAAAATGGGGTTAAGTCGGCTTGGTGAGGCTTCCCGGTCGTGAGCACGCCAAAAATGTTCCCTTCCTCCTTTCTTCTTTCTCCTTTCTCTTCTTTTCTATCCTCCCTTTCTTTTCTTCCTTTCCCCTGTTTTGTTTATGCCCAAGCCCTCCCTCTCTCTTCTCTTTAAAAACAGCCGAAGCTTCCACTCTTCTCCTTCAACTAATTTTGTTTCCTTTTCAAACCGTCTTCTTTTATTTCTTTCCTTTTTTTATTTTTTCTCAAAGCTCATATATTACATAGAAAGTGTCATGGTTAATCTTTCTGCTGTACTTTTTTCTCTTACCAATCAAATTTTACTAACATGGATGTTGGAACACATGTATCGTGCTATATTATGCTTACATAGCATGACACCACATAGGTGCTGAATTAGACAACATAAACAGAAAAAGAAAAAATGACAATTGAGAGAGAGCCCCATTATGACCCGCCATTACCGTGGGCTCCAACTCTAAGTTAGCATTGGCCATGGCCATTCATGCTCAAGCTCACGGATGGGCATAGCCATGATGTCTATTTGAGCTGCAAAGCTTATGCCATGGCTACTTGATCTTTGAGCTTGTGGCGTTACCGCATGAGCTTTAACCTTGCAGCGTTTTCATTCGCTCGAGTCATGAGCCACGAAGCTCATAGCCCATAACTACTCAATTGATAGTCGTGAGTCGGTATGAATAATAGTTTTCGTGGGTTTTTGTTTTCATAATAAAAATGAAGAAGAACCTACCGGAGGGAGGGAGGGAGGGAGGGAGAGAGAGTCTATGGGCCTGTTTGGTTCAGTATTTGGAAAGGGCTTTTGGACTCTAAAGGGGTTTGGCCAAATGTAAACGTGTTTGGTTCAATTTTTTGGACGACTTTGGCAAGATACAATTACGTCTCTAGATGGCTCTAAGGGCTTTTAACCAAAGTAGCTTCGGAGGTACTTTGGGAAGTTACATCTTTGGAATGCAAGTCCCACGAGTACTGTTCATCTTCTCTGGGGAAACAAACGGAGGCCGACGATCACTGGCCAAGGAGTTGCCCGCGCTGGCGATCGTTGCTTGAGGGGTCGCTCGACCCTAGCAATCGCTGCTTGAGGGTTGTGGCCACCATCTGAGGTCATGCAACCTCAGGAGGTGGTCGCCTTGGTTTGCGTGAACCAGGTGATGGTCGCCTGGTTCGCATGATCCAGGCGATGGTTGCCTGGAGTTCGCAACCTAGGCAGCCGTTTGGGCCGCGCAAACGTAGGCGTCATGACCCAGATAGCTACCTAGGTCGCGAATCCTAGGTGTTGCATGAGGTTGCACGACCTCAGGCAAGGCTAGTGGCGGCTAGATTAAAAAAAAAAAATCAATAAAAGTCGTATGCAAAATGTAGTTTTTAGCAAATTGCATTTAAGTTAAAGTTGTTTTACAATACACTTTAAAATTATAATTACCAAATACTATTTGCATTTCGAAAAACCCCTTTAATCTAAAGATATTTTGTATTTTCTGAAAGATATTTGCCCACCCTTTTTTAGAAACACCACTAAATAAAAGATATAAGCATATTACACCTTCTTCTTCTTCTTTTTATTGCTGAAGGAAGTTAAGACATCTTAATAGCACCTCTAGCACCATAGAAGGATCCACGATCAGAGTAAAATATCTGCAGCAAAAGAAAAGTGAAACAATACGTCAGATCGAAAGTATTTAAGAATTGTGTATAGGAAAAAAGACAAAGAAAAAGTGGCAATGCTAGAAAGGAAAAACAAATGAGGGGAAGCTTGGAAAAACTGAGGGGATTATAGTACCACAAAGGCCCACTGGATTAGCCTTGATATGGATAGATTATGAACTTAAAATCAAAGCTAGGCCTTCCAAAACAATTTCCTGTCGCAATGGAAAATACTGTTTGGATCAACTTGATTGAAATGAGAACTAAATAAATTTCTCACCTGAACAAAGTGGAGATTTTTAACGAGCAATGCTGAGATAATGAATTTGGTTTTACAAAACTTGTAAAGCAATGTCACAAATATTAAAGAGTAAGCAATAAACAAATGAATGGAAGCACTGTCGTGACCTCTTTTTTTGGCGCCCAGTTATATGTTGGTACTTGTAGAGGCTAATGGTTTGACTAGGTCTATTAGGCTTAGCCCGGATTCTCCCAAGCCCACCAATTCATGACTTAATGGTTTGATATTTTTTGCATATAAGTTAATTTTAAAATTGAGTCATCAGTAATAAATTTGGGATGAGTCGATTAGAAACTCAAGCAAAATATCGAGAGGAATATTATTCCTTGTGTAACTAGAGAAATTAGGTTCGAAGACTTGATTACACTAATTAATCACTAATGCACTTCTAATACCTAGTCTTATTTAAACCCTATGATTTTTGGATTTTTGAGGGATTTTCCATGCATTTTGTGGAGGAAAAGCATATTGTTAGTCTTTTTCTATTTTTTTGAACATAAAATGGATTTTTTTTTTTTTTTTGGTCTTTTTGAAGATATAAATCATTTTTTGGCTTTTTCTGATTTTTTTTTTTTGGAAAATTATGAAAACAATTGCATATTTTGATTTTTTTTTGATTTTCTGAAAATAATTTATTATTTATTATTTTATTAAAATATTATTATAATAATATATTAAGAAACGACCGAGTTGGATCCCCGGGTTGGGTCTAACCCGAATCGTCCACCCAACTGCCCGGGATTTTTTCTTTTCTTAAAACATAAAAGCCCAAACCGATTCGGCCCGTTTTCATGAAAAAAAAACTATAGCCTAAAGGCTACCCGGCCCACGCGTATAAACCCAACCCAAGCGGAACCCTACCCGAATGACGACCCGGGTTCGACCCGACTCAGTAGCCACGACACGAATCCTAAAAAACCTACCCGATCGACGACTCGAATCCGCCCAACTTCAACCTGTCTTCTCCCTCGCCGTTGGAGCCCTCGAGATCTGACGATCCGCGGTGGAGGCGGCCAAGCTCGTCTCAAGTCCAAGCTCGGGACTCCGCCGGCACCACCTTGACCTCCGTCCGGCCGGCTGTTGCAGCCGATCCTGTCGCCTGTCGCCACCCATTACCGCCGGTCACTGCAGATACGACGCTCACTTGGGATTTCCATCGAACGCCTGGCGGGCACCGGTTGAGGAGGACAAGGCAGAGCCCTTTGGGCTCGGGATCGCAACAAGGCTCTGAACAGGCGAATAGCGGGGACCGACGGGGAGGCGGACTACGGACGGTTGGGGGCTGGAACTCGCATGAAGTCGGTGGCTGCAAGTCTCGGCCCGACGACCCTAGCACGCACAAACAAAAAAAGGCGGACAACCCTAGCTCACCGCAACAGGGGATGCGGCGTCGGGTGGGTGGTCCGGTGGGCCGTCGACGACGTCCGAGCCTATTTTCTCCCTGCAACTCGCGGATCTAGGCGCCTTCTCCCCTCTCTCGCTCGCACTCTCTCCCTCTCGGGCTCGTGGAGATGAAAGTTTTCAATGCGAACTACCAATGTCACTTGGGATCTCAAAAAGCAGACAACACAACAGGTCATTATATAGAATGAAGAATCTTTACAACTAGTCTGGCCACGCACTTATTCCAAGCTTGCTTGTATCTATGTGCAACGCACTTATTCCAAGCTTGCTTGTATCTATGTGCAACATAAATAGCTAGGGGAAAAAGCCCCAAGAAAGCCAATCCCCAAATGCTGAGATTCGCTCTTGACTACAGAAAAAGTAGAGGAGCATATGCACTATCTAACTGAAGCACTTCTTGTACTAAGCATTTATCTTATCATCCTCAAGACTCGGACTTCGTCGAAGATGAACTATTTGGGTTCTGCAAGGAAGCAGTTGAGGTATTACTCTTTGTCTGGGAATTCTGGTTCGATGATGACGACTCAGTGAAGAAAACTACACGCTCCTGATTATCAAGAAGCAGTTGAGGGGCTCTCGGTATCCTGGGCAAGTTCACATCCAACAACCCCTTGAGTACTTGAACAACCAGCCCCATCGATGGCCTGTGAGTTTCCTCATCTTGGACACACCAGCAAGCTACTCTGCATATCCTATTTAGCTCTTCAGTATCAGCGTTTTTCTCCAAGTCTGGGTCCAAAAGATCAAGCAGTTCACCTCCTTCAACTATCTTGCTAGCAGCCCATGTTGGGAAGAACTCGATCGCCCCATTTTCCAATAGCTCTAAGTTCCTCCTTCCCGACACAAACTCAAAAAGCATCATCCCATAGCTATAAACATCAGCTTTTACTGTTATGGCCACTCTAGAGATCCACTCCGGCGCAAGATACCCTCTTGTGCCTCTCATGGTTGTCAACACCCTGCTGAAATCTTGACCAACAAGCTTTGGCAGGCCAAAATTTGCCACTTTTGGACAGAATTCAGCATCTAGAAGGATGTTCTCTGGCTTGATGTCACAATGTATGATGCAATCTCTGCACTTCTCATGGAGATAAGCCAGACCTCGAGCTATTCCCAAAGCAATTTGGTACCTCGTTTTCCAATCCAAGGTCTTCAAGTCCTTTCTATGAAAGAGATGATAGCCTAAGGAACCATTTGGCATGAAATCATAGACCAACAGCCTCTTGTTGAGAAAAGTATACTTCAAGTGCCATAACTTTGCGCGAAGGGACACTTAAGTGCCATAACTTACGAAAGGTACACTTAAGTGCCACATTTGAAAAAAAACGGATCACTTAAGTGTCACTTCGGTCAAATTTCGGCCAAAGTGCTGACGTGGTATTTTGTCGGCAAAGCAAGCCCAAAACGACGCTGTTATGCACGTTGACGTGGCCAAATAATGCAAAAACGGCGCATTTTGGGGCTGATGTGGTAAAAAAATAATATAAAAATTAATTAAATTAAATTTAAAATTAAATTTAGTTAAAATATTAAAAATAATACTTTCAAAATTAAATTTAGTTAAAATATTAAAAATAATACTTTTAAAATTAAATTTAGTTAACAATTTTAAATTTAAATTTAAATTTAGAAAATAGAAATAGAAGATAATCTTTGATTAGAGGGAAATTTTGAAAAAAAAAAAAAAATTGAATTCAAAAGAATTCAACAATCAGATTTTGGAGTTGCTTTTTTTTGTTGAAGAAGTTGAGTGAATATCGCAGATTTTCAACAACTTCGAGTCTTTCCTCTATAAAAAGAATGCGAGGTTTCGGAACGTGGGGCTTCTCTTTGTGAAAAAAAAAAAAAAAAGAGTGAAAAGTGAAAGGAGAAAAAAAGGAAGAAGAGAGAAACGTCAAAAAAAGAGGGGGATTTCTCTTCGAAGAAAAAGAATACAAAAAAGGGCAAAAAGCTTTTTCTCTTTCCGCTGAAAGTACAGCAGAGAGAAAGACAGGAGTGGACGTGCATCAGGCCAGCAAAAAAAAAAATGAAATGTGCACTGTTCATCTTCCCGTGGGCTCTTCGCTGTGTGATGCCTCCCCGCCGCCCGATCTCCTCGCCGGCGCACCAGCAGTCAGGCCACCGCACCGTCGGCCACCCCCGTGCGAGCACCACCCACAAACTCGCGCCACCGTTCGTTGCCCCTGCTGTGGCCGTGAAGACCCGACGCCTCCGCTCGTCCGTCCGCAAGACCCACACCAGTGCCGGCGACGACGATTGAAGAACAATCCCCGAAGTCACGATGCGCTCTCGCCGCCCCCTCGCTCTCTATCCGTCGCCAACGCCGTTGATCCAAAGCACCTCCGCTGCAACCTCGAGCAACCAACGTCCCTACATCTCCACGAGCACCGTCGTCCCGGTGTCCAGCGATCGCACCCTTCGTCGAAGTCCGAAGCCACCACACCTCTGCAGCTCGAGCTTTCACCAATCATCACCTCGCCAAACTGAACTGCCGATCCCTAAACTCCCTGATCGCCACGCTGTTGCTGTCGCTCAATCACCACGCCTTTGCAACGCGACCCCGACGCCGCCTTGCTCTGCCCACTGTTCACTTTCACTCAAGCACCTTTGCTGCTTTGCTCCGACGACTCGACGCCCCTGTTGCACACGACGTTGCTGCTCCTCTGCTCGTTGCTGCACGCCCGAACAGAGCCACCTGCTGCCTCCCCTGTTTTGCTGCAGGTCCGGTTACTACCCGAACCTTGCCGGAGTTCCGACGAACAGCCCCTGTTTCGAGCGATGACCCATTACCGAACCACCATCGCAACTCGGCCACCACCGTTTCTTCGCCATTCCTCAAGTTAACAGTGAGGTAGACTAGGTAGATTTTTAGATTAAGTTTTTTTTGAGTATTTGGACTCATAGTTTTCTTTTTATTCTAACTTGATTTGTTATGATTTATTATCATTACCCGATTTAGGAAATTGGTCATATTAAGTCATGATAATCAAAAATATTGAGCCGTGAGACGTCGGGTTAGATTTTTGATTATTTCGACTTTTTATGGCAAAATTCATGAATTGCTTTGCATCATTGAGATAATATGTCATTGATTTACATTGATAAATTTTCTATAAGATATATATTTTGGTGCGTTATCGTTATTTGTTCATCACATATCATGCATCATATGTCATATCTAGGATTTAGGTAGTTTGGTCCATAAACATTTCATGTTTAAAGCAATGCATTTTAATTTTTTTAAGATTCATATAGAATTAGGATAATTTTCCTTTAATAAAACCAAGACAAAAAAGAACAAAAAATGTTATTTAGGTTATATAGATTTCATAATATGCACACCACATAATCTCATTCATGTCATCATTGTTAGAGTAGGTTGCATATATGTAATAAAAAAATCATTAAAAAATCATAAAAAGAACATGCATATAGAATTACAACATCATACATCCCATGTCATATAGCACATGCATATTTAGGGTTATGTAAATTAGATTGCACACATATTGTAATGATTTAAATTATGTCACATGAATTGCATCTCATATGTCATTAAAGTAAAACTCATGCATATCAAATTTAGATTAAGATTGCATATAATTAACATTTTTTTAAAAAGAGAAAGAAAAATTAGGTGTCATGTCATTTAGAAATCATGTTTAGGGCATGCATTTTCATTAGCATTTTTGTAAGTTTCTTTTAGAGAGTAGACCTTAATAAGGTTGTAGTTTATAATTTCTTACAATCTATCACTTCAGTCGATTGAATGTTATTTCATTAATTATGCACCCGCATGACCACCATTTGCATGTTAGTGGCTTAGGTTAAAATTAATCAAGATTGCCTGCAAAATATTTTTTTAAATTAAAATGACGAGGTACCGAAAGGGCGTTAGATTTTTCTAGCGTAACTATGTCCCCAGACCTATTGAATCTCTGGTTCGCAAAAGTAAAATATTCTCCCATACTTTACTTGGGTTTCTAACCAACCCTAATTGGTTAGTGTTGGCTCCAAATTGAGTATAATTGCATGTTTAAATGAGTTAATTTCTTAGTGTCAAGTCGTGATTGGTAGGACTTGGGAGGATCCGTGCCAAGTCTTCGGACTTAATAATCCAATAGTCTTATTTGAGTAATTCACCTTCGAAAATTAGGTCGCGACATGTTGTCTCGGTTGGCGACCCAAACAACGGTTTGCACTCTGATTTTGTTGTACCAGATGCCTATGTAGGAGTACGTGGAGTTACCCGGCGAGAAGAAGCCAAGCGTAAAGTGGCCACCCGAGGAAGTTAAGGTTTGATTACTAGATATAGATCGATTCGCATCGAGCTTGTCTGTGCCAAGACAGAGGTGGGTGTACAGAGATGAGCAAAGCAAGAAAATTGGGAGTATGAACAACCGCGGACTACTGTTTTTGCTATCCATGGCTGTACCATATAGGGTTCGAGCGGACATGTGTGGAAACAAGATTCACAGGGAAAAGTATATATACTCGTTTGTGCTCGGAGCGAGGGCGAGGAAAGAGATCTCAAAGAAGAACGGGTCAAGAAACGCGCAAAGTACCGTGTGGAAACTTCAACTGAGATTAGCGCATTGTCATGGAGTACATAGATAGAAGCATTTAAGTAGGCATCATACCAGTGGACAAGGATGGGCATATCCAGGAGTGAAGAAGACGCTAGTGGTGCAACTTGGACATGTCCTCGTCATACACTGGAATAACATGCAATGAGAACACTCAAACTCGACATCAGACATTTGAGTGATCAAGGTGGACTTTAAACATAGTTTTAACAGCATCAGTCAACAACGAAGGAACAAATCCAAGTGTCAAAGTCATTCATATATTTGAAAAGTTGGACCGACAAGGTTTGATTTTCATGTAGCATAGTCCAATATTCTTATGGTCCCTACTCGTCCAAGGTAGACTTGAGGCCAGTATCTTCAACAAAATGTGCTTGTTCACGCATGCTGAGCTGACCTGTTCGTCGAGATACAAAACTCTAGAGTGACGCGTTGATTTTTTTCCCCAATTCATATATATGTAACATCATGGTTGTGTGCCTTTACTGGAAAAACCTTATAGACTTTGTCGTGGCCATACATGTTGGCGTGAAGAGGCCTCTCTGGTTGGACTTGGAGCGATGGTACTTGGCGTTGTGTCCATTATAATCTTTTACTGTTTTATCAATTCCGATACATATGCCACTTTCTTTATGGGATTAGATTTACCGGTGGCCCTTATATTTTAGCCTGAAAATCAAAATCCCCTCTACTTCTCTTAAAGCATCTCTCTACTATTTAAAAGTATGGTAAAAGCCACCAAAAACCTTAAACTATGACCATTGTGAAATATTTACCCCAAACTTTTTTTTTTTTGTAATATTAAAAATCCTAAACTTTTACTTATGTGACACATTTATCTCAAAATATTGCAGTGTCACACATATACTCTACACTTTTGTTTTGTGACATAAAAAACCTCGAACTTTTCTTTTGTGACACCAAATACCTCAAACTTTTTTCTATGACACCAAATTTTTGGGATAGATGTGTGACTTGACTATAAGTCCGGGGTTTTTGGTGTTACAAAACAAAAGTTTAGGGTTTTGATGTCACAAAAGTATAAGTTTGGGTTTTTTGGTGTCGAATTTTTTTTTTTTTGGGTAAATGTATTACTACACATGTACGAGTTTGAGATTTTTTATGTTACAAAAAAAATTTGGAATAAATGTGTCACAATTGATAAAGTTTGAGATTTTTTTGTGGCTTTTTTCCCTTAGAAGTATCACCACTATTCATTCCGTTATACTTTGCCATTCAATTTCTATGAACAAGATGCCAGCATACCTATTGTGTGGTACTCCGCTCATATAATTATTTTAGGAAAAAAAGGTGCTAAATTAGGCAACATAAACATTAAAAAAAAAAAAAAAAAAAAAAAAAAAAAAAAGGGCACAATTACGAGAGAGCTCCATTATGACCCACCATTACCATGAGCTCCAATTCTAAGTTAGCATTGGCCATGGCTATTCAAGCTCAAGCTCGTAGATGGCCATGGCCACGATGTCTATTTGAGCCACAAAGCTTGAGCCATGGCTACTTAATCTTTGAGCTCGTGGTGTTGCTGCATGAGCTTTGATCTTGTAGCAGTCATATCTGCTCAAGTCCTGAGCCACAGAGCTCATGGTCCATAGCTACTCAATTGTTTATCGTGAGTCGATACAAATAATAGTGTTTTTGCATTAGTATAGTCAATATATTTTGTGGGTTTTTGTTTTCGTAAAATGAAGAACCTAAAAAGGAGAGAGACAGCCTACATTTGGAGAAAGAAAGAAAAATCCTCAACAAATAAAATAAAAATTCACATCAGAAAATAGCTATTAGTGTTCCAAAACAGGGACGGCCAATGGCACTTAAGTGCAAGAACGGTTTCAAATCAAAAGAAATGTAAAATCACCGAAAACTCTAAATTATATTTAGAGTGATATATTTATCCCAAACTTATTTTATGACACCAAAAACTCCAAATTCATACTTATATTGCATATTTACTCTAAACTTATATAATGTGCCACCTAAAACTTCAAAGTTGTATGATGTGACATATTAACCCCAAAAAAAAATGGTGTTATAGAAAAAATTTAGTGTAAATGTGTCACATTTGTATAAATTTGGAGATTTTAGTATCATCAAAATAATTTAGAGTAAATATATCATAATCGACAAAATTTAAAGTTTTTGTGATTTTTTTCCTTAAAAGAAATTAAAAGAATGACTTTGATTGTTGAGCAAAAGTAGAGAGACCGTTTATCAATGCCTTGATCTTTTAAATTATTGTGGAATCTAACTAATCGAACAATAAAATAGACAAAATAAGAAAATAAATTGGACACCAAATTTAAATGATATTGTCAATGTGACATATGTCTATGGAGAGAGCAGCAAAGAATTCCACTCTAGATCAAGCAATCCAATGAAAATTACAACCAGACTCAAGTTACTCAAACGCTCTTATGTTTTCCAAGATCCAATTATACTCAATAATTCACATAGTATTTAGTCTTACAATTCTTCACGAAATAATCTCTCAATCTCAAAAAGGAATTAAATAAATCCTCACAAGATTTAATTGAGTCCAACACATAAGCTATTAATGTTAATCCATGAAGAACCCACAACCAAACCTGCAGTGCCAATTGGCCGTCACTAACAAATATAGAACTTCCCTTGACATTCACTAAAAACTACACTTTAATATTTCTTCATAACCAACGGAGCAATCCACAATTGTATATTTATATTTAGGGTAATTTCATAATAAATCATGAACCGGTACACTTATAATAAATTTATCTAAAACTTTGATATACTTGTAACAAATTTACCCTCCATTAATTTCCTTTAAATTTTATCATCAAATTGTTGAATTGAATGACATTTAGCAATTAATGTTGTATCAGTGTGGGGTTTTACTCTCTATTTGTGACGGATGTGCTAGTTTGAGATTTTTTATAATTAAACAATTTATTTAAGGTGAATTTATCGTAGGTGTACAAATTTGGATTAGATTAGATTTTGGTAAATTTGTTATAAATATGTCAATTTTGGATTTTGCAAGGTGTTATTCCGTATATAATAGCCAAGTTGACCGATTGAAGAAGGAAACCCAGTCCAACTCCGATCTTTCTTGTTTGGTTGTTGTGTTGACCGACTCCCATGCGGAAATTGATTTTCGTAATCTACAAGTTCTGGCCTTTTGTTGGAGTTAGCGAATCGGCAACTTAAGGTCCAAATCTGCATTTTGGACTCTGACGCCAAATATGAAATCTAGATTTCCATTACCGATGTCCACAAATATTCGGTTTTAGGATTTTCCTTAATTGACCTAGTTTCTTACAATTCTTCTCTAGTTGGATTTCTTTCACGAATTTCAATTCGAGATATAATTTTAACATAAATGATCATAGAGAGGGTTGATTTTTGTAGAAGCACAACTAAATAAAGATTTAAGCAGATTACACCATCTTTTTATTGCTAAAGGAAGTTAAGACATTATAATAGCACCTCTAGCAGGGAAAAGTATCAAAAAAGTCATAAACATATTGCATTGGTATCAATTCAGTTCTAAATCTTTTAATTAGACTAATTCAATCCTAAATTTTTTTACATTTGTGCCAATTCAGTCCATCAGCCCAATTTTAGCCGGCATGCACATCAACACTGATAAGTCAAAATTGGCCGGATGGATTGAATTAGTATTAATGTGAAAAAGTTTAACATTAAATTGATACCAATACAATATAGTTATGACTTTTTTGGTATTTTTCCCCACCTGAGAAGGATCAATGATAAGAGTAAAATAATTGCCGCAAGAAAAGCGAAACAACACATCATATGAAAGTATATAAAGAATTGTGTATAGGAGAAAGGAAAAGAAAAAGGTGTAATGGCAAAAAGAAAAAACAAATGAGGGGAAGCTTGGAAAAAGTGGGGATTATGGTACTGCGAAGGCCGAACAAGATTAGCCTTGATATGAATAGATTATGAACTGAAAATAAAAGCTAGGCCTTCCAAAACAGGCTTCTTCAACGATAAATTAAAGTGGACTTGGACTTGCATTTAATCCCCACTGCAATGGAAAATACTGTTTGGATCAACCTAATTGAAATGAGAAACTCAACCAATTTCCCACTAGAACAAACAATAGAGATTTTTAACTAGTAACATTGAGATACTGAATTTGGTTTTACAGAACTTATAAAGCAGGTAAGAGCACCCAAAGAAGTCTCATCCATCACTTTATAAATCAGTTTTGCCAAAAGGTTCGAGTACTCATATTCAAAACATAAATCGATGAGGTGATTAAAAAAAACTCTTAACTTTAGAAGAGATATAAATGCTATGTGAAAAATGGAGCGGGCATTAACATCCTACAGCTCCAACAATAGGATCTGCTAGTAATACATAGATCAGTTGGAAATTATCATGATCCTAATTGCAAGCCGTAGTTTCAAGGGTGGTTTTCATACCATGCCTCATTATATAAACCAAGCAAGTAGCAAAAGGAGTTATTACTTAGAAATGCCAAGCCTTACAGCTTGCTTTGCATGCGATGGGGGCAGATTTGAGAACCATGTGAGACACCAGCTGGGATCCAAGCTAGGAGATACGAATACGTTAGATCCTACTTGCAGTGCCAAAATTATCAGAAAGTTTTCGATGCTAATTACCAATATCACCTTGGATCTCAAAAAGCAGAGAACAGATCATTATACAAAGCGAAGGGTCTTTACAACCGGTCATCCAAGCTCGCTTGTATTTATATGTAACAAAAATAGCCAGTAAAAAAAACCCCAAGAAAGCCAATCCCCAAATGCTGAGATTCTTTGTTGACTACAGAAAAAGCAGAAGAGTATATGCACTAACTGAAGCACTTCTTGTACTAAGCTCTTATCTTATCATCCTCAAGACTTGGACTTTGTTGAAGATGAACTATTTTGCTTCTGCAGGGAAGCAGTTGAGGTGTTACTCCTCATCTGGGAATTCTGGTTCGATGATGACGACTCAGTGAAGAAAACTACATGCTCCTGATTATCAAGAAGCAGTTGAAGGGCTCTCGGTATCTTGGGCAGGTTCACATCCAACAACCCCTCGAGTACTTGAACAACCAGCCCCATCGATGGCCTGTGAGTTTCCTCATCTTGGACACACCAGCAAGCAACTCTGCATATCCTATTTAGCTCTTCAGTATCAGCGTTTTTCTCCAAGTCTGGGTCCAAAAGATCAAGCAGGTCACCTCCTTCAGCTGTCTTGCTAGCAGCCCATGTTGGGAAGAACTTGATGGCCCCATTTTCCGATAGCTCTAAGTTCCTCCTTCCCGACACAAACTCAAAAAGCATCATCCCATAGCTATAAACATCAGCTTTTACTGTTATGGCCACTCCAGAGATCCACTCCGGCGCAAGATACCCTCTTGTGCCTCTCATGGTTGTCAACACCCTGCTGAAATCTCGGCCAACAAGCTTTGCCAGGCCAAAATCTGCCACTTCTGGACAGAATTCAGCATCTAGAAGGATGTTCTCTGGCTTGATGTCACAATGTATGATGCAATCTCTGCACTTCTCATGGAGATAAGCCAGACCTCGAGCCGTTCCCAGAGCAATTTGGTACCTCGTTTTCCAATCCAAGGTCTTCGAGTCCTTTCTATGAAAGAGATGATAGTCTAAGGAACCATTCGGCATGAAATCGTAGACCAACAGCCTCTTGTCACCTTCAGAGCAGAATCCGCGAAGCCTGACAAGATTCACATGCTGGATGGTGCCGATTGTGCTTACTTCCATTCGGAATTGCTTCTCACCTTGGCTTATGCTTTCAAGCTTCTTGACCGCTATGTGACTTGAATCAGGTAATGTTCCTTTGAAAACTGAACCGAACCCACCCCCACCCAACTTCTCTGAGAAATTCTTTGTTGCTACTTGCAACTCCCGGTATGCAAAGGCTATAGTGAACCCTCCACTTCTTTTGTGGTTACAGTTGCCCCTCTCCACCATCTCCAAATGGCAAACGAGACAATGGCTAATATCGCTACCACGGCACTAACAGACCCTGCCACTATTGCAGTTACATTACTCTTCTTGCTGGGATCCTTAATGTCGGAGGCAGCAAGCCGAACATAGAAACTCGTTCCAGGGGTAGTGCCTTGTTTGAGCTGTTCCACATTGAAGAGATCCCCGATCCAGATTGAGCAGGTATTATCCTCGAAAGCATAAGCCGTGCAAGAGCAATTGCTCAAACAAGCAGTTCGGCATTCCTGATCGCTCCCTGCAACTAAAGATTGAGGAGCATCACGCAATTTCATGTTAGACATAGGCCAGAAACGGTCTTTCTCCGCATTCGCTGCACAATTTAAGTTGGAATTCCTCTTGCAACCACCAGACCAATCCCTCCGATTCCAATCCATTGGAGAGCTTATGCTAAATCCCGGCAAGCAGCTACACGAATCTTCGCTCTGCTCACTGCAAACACTGAAAGGTCCACAAAGTCTATACACATCACATTGTTGTGAGGGCTTAGACCAGAACAAGGTCCACGCCTGGGAAGGCAACCAGGACTCCTGCTTGATCTGCCCAGAAAGGTCCATAACAAACCTTGATATGGTGTTGAAGGAGATTTTGTTTGAATAGGTGAAGTAGCTCTCGTTCTCATTGTCCACATATTTTAACTCGTAAAAATTGTTCGCTTTCATTTCAGGGACACCAGAGAAAATTTTCGTCTGATTGTCCCACGTCCCACTAGTCCAGTAATGGTTAGACCCATTCCACCATACGTATTACTTACCGTCACTGAATGGCTGGAGATGGAGAGAGAACAAACCTGTCGAAGGGTCCTCGGCGTTCTTCCATGATGTCAAGATCTGACTCGTGTTTTTGCGCTTGTTGATCCCTAATTTGGCACCGGGAAGCCATGTGTGCGTCGGGTAATCAAAGCTCTGCCACAGAGTCACGGAAGAATTGGGCGCCGCTTTGAGAGCGAAGTTGCCGTCGTCCTCAAGAACCGCCACCATGGAGCTCGATCCAGATGAAGAAGCAGTCCGATTCGTGGACCAAACGGGGACTTCGGAGTTGTTAACAATCACAAGATTGCCACCCGAGACCTTCAGCTCAGTGGATTGCCTGTCAGTGATAGGGTTGTCTCGGTTGGCAACCCAGACGACGGTTTGCACGCTGATTTTGTTGTACCAGATGCCTATGTAGGAGTACATGGAATTATCCGGCGAGAAGAAGCCAAGCGTAAAGTTGCCACCCGAGGAGGTTAAGGTTTGATTACCAGATATAGATCGATTCGCATGGAGCTTGTCTGTGCCAAGACAGAGGTGGGTGTACAGAGATGAGCAAAGCAAGAAAATTGGGAGTATGAACAACCACGGACTACTGTTTTTGCTATCCATGGCTGTACCATATAGGGTTCGAGCAGACATGTGTGGAAACAAGATTCACAGGGAAAAGTATATATACTCGTTTGTGCTCGGAGCGAGGGCGAGGAAAGAGATCTCAAAGAAGAACGGGTCAAGAAACGCGCAAAGTACCGTGTGGAAACTTCAACTGAGATTAGCGCATTGTCATGGAGTACATAGATAGAAGCATTTAAGTAGGCATCATACCAGTGGACAAGGATAGACATATCTAGGAGTGAAGAAGACGCTAGTGGTGCAACTTGGACATGTCCTCGTCATACACTGGAATAACATGCAATGAGAACACTCAAACTCGACATCAGACATTTGAGTGATCAAGCTGGACTTTAAACATAGTTTTAACAGCATCAGTCAACAATGAAGGAACAAATCCAAGTGTCAAAGTCATTCATATATTTGAAAAGCTGGACCGACAAGGTTTGATTTTCATGTAGCATTGTCCAATATTCTTATGGTCCCTACTCGTCTAAGGTAGACTTGAGGCTAGTATCTTCAACAAAATGTGCTCGTTCCACGCATGCTGAGCTGACCTATTCATCGAGGGACTAAACTCTAGAGCGACGCATTGATTTATTCCCCCAATTCATATATATGTAACATCATGGTTGTGTGCCTTTACTGGAAAAACCTTATAGACTTTGTCCTGGTCATTGATGTTGGCGTGAAGAGACCTGTCTAGTACCACCGGCCAAGGTGGCTCCGCTGGGTAGGCTCCAGACCTCCAAACGGAAGGTCGAGAGTTCGAAGCCCCTGCAATGCAAGTTGCAAGGAGGCTGGCGGATCATTAAGCGATTTAAGTGTGGCGTTGGGGTGGTAGTTCCTTGCTAGCATCACCAGGGGATTTACGGCGCACTGTCGGTGCAAGCTGGTTCCTCCTGTCACCAATAAAGAAAGACCTGTCTGGTTGGACTTGGAGCGATTGGTAATTGGCGTTGTGTCCATTATAATCTTTTACTGTTTTATCAATTCCTATACATATGCCACTTTCTTTATGGGATCAGATTTACCAGTGCCCCTTATATTTTTGCTCGAAAATCAAAATCCCCTCTACTTTTTTTAAAGCATCTCTCTATAATTTAAAAGTGTGGTAAAAGCCACCAAAAACCTTAAACTGTGACTATTGTGAAATATTTACCCCAAACTTTTTTTTTTTTGTAATATCAAAAATCCCAAACTTTTACCTACGTGACACATTTATCTCAAAATGTTGTAGTGTCACACATTTACTCCACACTTTTGTTTTGTGACATAAAAAATCCCAAACTTTTCTTTTGTGACATCAAATACCTCAAATTTTTTTTCTATGACACCAAATTTTTGGGGTAGATGTGTGACTTGACTATAAGTCTGGGGTTTTTGGTGTTGCAAAACAAAAGTTTAGGGTTTTGATATCACAAAAGTATAAGTTTGGGTTTTTTGGTGTTGAAAAAAAATAATTGGGGAAATGTATTACTACATGTGTACGAGTTTAGGATTTTTGATGTTACAAAAAAAAATGAAATAAATATGTCACAGTTGATAAAATTTGAGATTTTTTTGTGGCTTTTTCCCTTAGAAGTATCACCACTAATCATTCCGTTATACTTTTTTCTCTTGCCATTCAATTTTTATGAACAAGATGCCAGCATACCTATTGTGTGGTACTCCACTCATATAATTATTTTAGGAAAAACAGGTGCTAAATTAGGCAACATAAACTTTAAAAAGAAAAAAATGGGCACAATTACGAGAGAGCTCCATTATGACCCACCATTACCATGAGCTCCAACTCGAAGTTAGCATTGGCCATAGCTATTCAAGCTCAAGCTCGCAGATGGCCATGGCCACAATGTCTATTTGAGTCACAAAGCTTGAGCCATGGCTACTTGACCTTTGAACTCGTGTCGTTGCCGCACGAGCTTTGATCTTGTAGCAATCATATTTGCTCAAGTCATGAGCCACAGACCTCACGGCCCATAGCTACTCAATTGCTTGTCATGAGTCGATATAAATAATAGTGTTTTTGCATTAGTATAGGCAATATATTTTGTGGGTTTTTTTTTTTTTTGGTAAAGTATATTTTGTGGGTTTTTGTTTTCGTAAAATGAAGAACCTAAAAAGGTGAGAGAGAGAGCCTACATTTGGAGGAAGAAAGAAAAATCCTTACCAAATAAAATAAAAATTCACGTCAGAAAATAGCTAATAGTGTTCCAACACAGGGATGACCAATGGCACTTAAGTGCAAGAACGGTTTCGAATAAAAAGAAATGTAAAATCACCGAAAACTCTAAATTATATTTATTGTGATATATTTAACCCAAACTTATTTTATGACACCAAAAACTCCAAATTCATACTTATTTTGCATATTTACTCTAAACTTATATAATGTGCCACCTAAAACTTCAAATTTGTATGATGTGACACATTAACTCCAAAAAATTTGATGTTATAGAAAAAAATTTTAAGGTAAATGTGTCACACGGGTATAAATTTAGAGTTTTTAGTGTCACCAAAAATGGTTTAGAATAAATGTACCACAGTCGAAAAAATTTGGAATTTTTGTGATTTTTTTCCTTAAAAGAAATTAAAAGAATGACTTTGATTGTTGAGCAAAAGTACAGAGACCATTTATTAATGCCTTGATCTTTTAAATTATTGTGGAATCTAACTGATCGAACAATAAAATAGACAAAATAAGAAAATAAATTGGACACCAAATTTAAATGATTCTGTCGATGTGACATATGTCCATAGGGAGAGCAGCAAAGAATTCCACTCTAGATCAAGCAATCCAATGAAAATTACAACCATGCTCAAGTTACTCAAACACTATCATGCTTTCCAAACTCCAATTATACTCAATAATTCACGCAGCATTTAATCTTACAATTCCTCGCGAAATAATCCCTCAATCTCAAAAAATGAATTAAATAAATCCTCACAAGATTTAATTGAGTCCAACACATAAGCTATTAATGTTATTCCATGAAGAACCCACTACCAAACCTCCGGTGCCAATTGGCCGTCACTAACAAATATAGAACTTCCCTTGACATTCGCTAAAAAATACACTTTAATATTTCTTCATAACCAACGAGCAATCCACAATTGTATATTTATATTTAGGGTAATTTCATAATAAATTATGAACTGGTACACTTGTAATAAAATTTAACTAAAACTTTAATATACTTATAACAAATTTACCATCCATTAATTTCCTTCAAATTTTGTCATCAAATTATTGAATTGAATGACATTTGTCAATTAATGTTGTATTAGTTTGGGATTTTACTCTCTATTTGTAACAGATATACTAGTTTGAGATTATTTCTTTTTAAAAAAATTCTTTAAGTTGAATTTATCATAGGTGTACAAATTTGGATTTTTTATGGTAAAAAAATTTAGATTTTGGTAAATTTGTTATAAAAATGTCAATTTTGGATTTTTCAAGGTGTTATTCCAATATAATATAGCCAAGTTGACCAATTGAAGAAGGAAACCCAGTCCAACTCCGATCTTTCTTGTTCAGCGTTTTTCAAGGTGTTATTCCGTATTATTGTCCAGAACTGCAACGCAGGCCCGGCCAGGGATTTTTTATTTACTTAAAACATAAAAGCCCAAACCGATTTGGCCCGTTTTCATTATGAAAAAAAAAAAAACTAGCCTAAAGGTAAAGACTACTCGGCCCACGCGTACAAACCCAACCCAGGCAGAACCCTACCCGAACGACGACCCGGGTCCGACCCGACTCATTAGCCACGACCCGAATCCAAAAAACCTACACGATCAACGACCCGAATCTGCCCGTCTTCTCCCTCGCAGCTGGAGCCCTTGAGATCTGACGATCTGCGGCGGAGGCGGCCGAGCTCGTCTCGGTCCGAGCTCGGGACTCCGCTGGCACCGCCTTGACCTCCGTCCGGTCGGCCGTTGCAGCCGATCCCGTCGCCTGTCGCCACCCGTTACCGCCGGTCACTGCAGGTACGACGCTCGCTTGGGATTTCCATCGAACGCCTGGTGGGCACCGGTTGAGCAGGACAAGGCAGAGCCCTTTGGGCTCGGGATCGCAACAAGGCTTCGAACGGGCGAACAGCGGGGACAGGCGGGGAGGCAGACTACGGACGGTCGGGGGCCGGAACTCGCGTGAAGCCGGCGGCTGCGAGTCCCGGCCCAACGACCCCAGCACGCACAAACAAACAAACAAAAAAAGGCGGAAAACCCTAGCTCACCGCAACAGGGGATGCAGCGTCGGGTGGGTGGTCCGGTGGGCCGTCGACGGCGTCCGAGCCTGTTTTCTCCCTGCAACTCGCGGATCTGGGTGCCTTCTTCCCCTCTCTCGCTCACACTCTCTCCCTCTCGGGCTCGTGGAGATGACAGTTTTAGATGCTAACTACCAATGTCACCTGGGATCTCAAAAAGCAGACAACAGATCATTATATAGAATGAAGGGTCTTTACAACTAGTCTGGCCGCGCACTTATTTCATGCTTGTGTCACGGTCCGTGAATCCTCCCGTACTCGTGACACTTGTGAGTAGCGCTTGGGGTTATCTGGTGAAGAGTATGAGGCAGAAGGGTAGAACACAACTGGTCCGTGGGAGTGGCGTCGCTGGACGGTTGGTCTTAGGAGTTAGGATGAGAAGGATTACATCACTTAGGAGCTCGAAGACGGGTGAGCCCCGCGCACAAACCTGGTCGGGAGCTGATGCGCTCTCCCGACGAGCGTGGCAAGCAGGCCGAAACCAGGTTGTCGTCCCTAAAAAAGCTAACTCGCCGCCTTACTGATGGATTACGCCCGAAATAATGGGCGTGGTAGAGATCTCGCACGAAGAATCATTCACCGTATCGTTCGTGGAACAGCTAAAGAAAGGGCTGGCCTGGCGAATTCCGCTCGCTAGGCGCCCGCGGGTCGTTTCCGAGGCCAAGGGAACTCTCGGCCCGTGACACTTGCTTGTATCTATGTGCAACATAAATAGCTAGGGGAAAAAGCCCCAAGAAAGCCAATCCCCAAATGCTGAGATTCGCTCTTGACTACAGAAAAAACAGAGGAGCATATGCACTATATAACTGAAGCACTTCTTGTACTAAGCATTTATCTTATCATCCTCAAGACTCGGACTTCGTCGAAGATGAACCATTTGGGTTCCGCAAGGAAGAAGTTGAGGTATTACTATTCGTCTGGGAATTCTGGTTCGATGATGACGACTCAGTGAAGAAAACTACATGCTCCTGATTATCAAGAAGCAGTTGAAGGGCTCTCGGTATCCTGGGCAGGTTCACATCCAACAACCCCTCGAGTACTTGAACAACCAGCCCCATCGATGGCCTGTGAGTTTCCTCATCTTGGACACACCAGCAAGCAACTCTGCATATCCTATTTAGCTCTTCAGTTTTAGCGTTTTTCTCCAAGTCTGGGTCCAAAAGATCAAGCAGGTCACCTCCTTCAGCTGTCTTGCTAGCAGCCCATGTTGGGAAGAACTCGATGGCCCCATTCTCCGATAGCTCTAAGTTCCTCCTTCCCGACACAAACTCAAAAAGCATCATCCCATAGCTATAAACATCAGCTTTTACTGTTATGGCCACTCCAGAGATCCACTCCGGCGCAAGATACCCTCTTGTGCCTCTCATGGTTGTCAACACCCTGCTGAAATCTCGGCCAACAAGCTTTGCCAGGCCAAAATCTGCCACTTTTGGACAGAATTCAGCATCTAGAAGGATGTTCTCTGGCTTGATGTCACAATGTATGATGCAATCTCTGCACTTCTCATGGAGATAAGCCAGACCTCGAGCCGTTCCCAAAGCAATTTGGTACCTCGTTTTCCAATCCAAGGTCTTCGAGTCCTTTCTATGAAAGAGATGATAGTCTAAGGAACCATTTGGCATGAAATCGTAGACCAACAGCCTCTTGTCACCTTCAGAGCAGAATCCGCGAAGCCTGACAAGATTCACATGCTGGATGGTGCCGATTGTGCTTACTTCCATTCGGAATTGCTTCTCACCTTGGCTTATGCTTTCAAGCTTCTTGACCGCTATGTGACTTGAATCAGGTAATGTTCCTTTGAAAACTGAACCGAACCCACCCCCACCCAACTTCTCTGAGAAATTCTTTGTTGCTACTTGCAACTCCCGGTATGCAAAGGCTATCAGTGAACCCTCCACTATATTTGTTGTTACAGTTGCCCCTCTCCTCCATCTCCAAATGGCAAACGAGACAATGGCTAATATCGCTACCGCGGCACTAACAGACCCTGCCACTATTGCAGTTACTTTACTCTTCTTGCTGGGATCCTTAATGTCGGAGGCAGCAAGCCGAACATAGAAACTCGTTCCAGGGGTAGTGCCTTGTTTGAGCTGTTCCACATTGAAGAGATCCCCGATCCAGATTGAGCAGGCATTATTTTCAAAAGCATAACCCGTGCAAGAGCAATTGCTCAAACAAGCAGTTCGGCATTCCTGATCGCTCCCTGCAACTAAAGATTGAGGAGCATCATGCAATTTCATGTTAGACATAGGCCAGAAACGGTCTTTCTCTGCATTCGCTGCACAATTTAAGTTCAAATTCCTCTTGCAACCACCAGACCAATCCCTCCGATTCCAATCCACTGGAGAGCTTATGCTAAATCGCGGCAAGCAGTTGCACAAAACTTCGCTCTGCTCACTGCAAACACTGAAAGGCCCACAAAGTCTATACACATCGCATTGTTGCGAGGGCTTAGACCAGAACATGGTCCACGCCTGGGAAGGCAACCAAGACTCCTGCTTGATCTGCCCAGAAAGGTCCATCACAAACCTTGATATGGTGTTGAAGGAGCTTTTGATTGAATAGGTGAAGTAGCTCTCGTTCTCATTGTCCACATATTTGAACTCGTAAATATAGTTCGCTCTCATTTCAGGGACCAAAGAGAAAATTTTCGTCTGATTGTCCCACGTCCCACTAGTCCAGTAATGCTTAGACCCATTCCACCATATGTAGTACTCACCGTCACTGGATGGCTGGAGATGGAGAGAGAACAAACCTGTCGAAGGGTCCTCGTCGTTCTTCCATGATGTCAAGATCTGACTCGTGTTTTTGCGCTTGTCGATCCCTAATTTGGCACCGGGAAGCCATGTGTGCGTCGGGTAATCAAAGCTCTGCCACAGAGTCACGGAAGAATTCTGCGCCGCTTTGAGAGCGAAGTTGCCGTCGTCCTCAAGAACCGCCACCATGGGGCTCGATCCAGATGAAGAAGCAGTCAGATTCGTGGACCAAACGGGGACTTTGGAGTTGTTAACAATCACAAGATTGCCACCTGAGACCTTCAGTTCAGTGGATTGCCTGTCAGTGACAGGGTTGTCTCGGTTGGCGACCCAGACGACGGTTTGCACGCTGATTTTGTTTTTGTTGTACCAGATGCCTATGTAGGAGTACGTGGAGTTACCCGGCGAGAAGAAGCCAAGCGTAAAGTTGCCACCCAAGGAGGTTAAGGTTTGATCACCAGATATAGATCGATTCGCATCGAGCTTGTCTGTGCCAAGACAGAGGTGGGTGTACAGAGATGAGCAAAGCAAGAAAATTGGGAGTATGAACGACCATGGACTACTGTTTTTGCTATCCATGGCTGGACCATATAGGGTTCGAGCAGACAGGTGTAGAAACAAGATTCACAGGGAAAAGTATATATACCCGTTTGTGCTCAGAGCGAGGGCGAGGTAAGAGATCTCAAAGAAGAACAGGTCAATAAACGCGCAAAGTGTCGTGTGGAAACTTCAACTGAGACTAGCGCATTGTCATGGAGTATGTAGATAGAAGCATTTAAGCAGGCATCATACCAATGGACAAGGATGGGCATATCCCAGAGTGAAGAAGACGCTAGTGGTGCAACTTGGACATGTCCTCGTCATACACTGGAATACATGCAATGAATCTGAGCAGTGAATACTCAAACTCAACATCAGACATTTGAGTGATCAAGCAGGACTTTAAACATAGGTGGCCCAGGACATTGATGAAGTAAGAGCACAGTTTTACCAGCTCCATTCAACAAGGAAGAAAACCAAGTGTCAAAGTCATTGATACATCGAGAAGCTGGACCAACAAGATTTGATTTTCATGAAGCACGGTCCAAAATTATTATGGTCTCTACTTTTGTCTAGTTTAGTCCTAAGGTAAGTATCTTCAACAAAATGTGCTCGTTTCACATATGTTGAATTGATCTATCCGTTGAGGGACTAAGCTCTAGATCAACGCATTGATTTATTCTCCCAATTCATATATACGTAACATCATGCTTGTGTGCCTTCACTGGAAAATCCTCATAGACTGTGTCCTGGCTATAGATGATGGCATGAAGAGACCTCTCTGGTTGGACTTGGAGCGATTGGTACTTGGCATTGTGTCCATTATAATCTTTTACTGTTTTATCAATTCCTATACATATGCCACTTTCTTTATGGGATTAGATTCACCGGTGGCCCTTATATTTTTGCCTGAAAATCAAAATCCCCCTCTACATTTTTTAAAGCCTCTCTACTATTTAGAAGTAGGATATGAATTATGAATTTAGATAGGGATTCCAATAGAAGTCTTTCCATTTCTTTTGTTTGTGACTGTGAATTATGTCGGAATGCCTGTGTTGTGTTGTACTCTGCCCACATAATTATTTTAGGGAAAATAGGTGCTACTTTAGACAATGTGAACCTTAAAAAGAAAGAAAAACTCAATCGAGAGAGGGCTCCATTATGGCCACTATAACTGCGAGCTCCAACTCGAAGCTAGCGGTGGCCATGACCATTCAAGCTCAAGTCTGTGGATGGCCATGGCCGAGAGGTCTATTCAAACCACTAAACTTGAGCCCTGGCCACTTGATCTTTGAGCTTACAGGATGGCGACATGAGCTTCGCACTTGGCGACATAAGCTTTGCACTTGCAGCGGCTTTGTTCGCTTGAGTTATGAGCCTTGAAGCTCGCGGCAATAGCCACTTAGTAATCTATGAGTGGGTACGAATAATAGTTTTTGTATTGTGATGGGCATTAGATTTTGTGGGTTTTTTTTTTAGGGAAACATTTGAAGAAGAGAAAGAGCCTGAAGTAAAAAGGGAGAGACAGAAAGAGTCCTCCTTTGAAAAAAAAAAAAAAAGACCACGTCAGAATATAGCTAACAGTGTTAATGCCAAACTACAAATTCCATCGTTGGACCGGCAAAGGGACGACCGATGGCACTTTCTAAAAGTGCAAGAATGGTTTCGGATTTAAAAAAAAAAAAAAAATTAAAGGGATGATTTTGATTTTTGAGCAAGAAAGAGACCAACGGTTATTAAATCCGTATTTTATATCAGGGTGATTAAAAGCTTGATCTTTTGAATGATCACGGAGAGTGCTGACTTTACAATAGCACAACCAGATAACGACAGTAGGAGATTACACCTTTCTTACCGGAGGGGGCGATTTAGATTTTTTGATTGCTGAAGCAGTTTACACTTTATAATAGCACCTCTCACACCTGTGCAAGATAAACGATCAAGATAGTACTGAGAAAATAAGTACAGCAAGAAAAGTGAAACAATAAATTAGATCTATAGTATGTAATGAATTGGGTATAGGGAAATGGAAAAGAAAAAGTGGTAAGGGTAGAAAGTAAAGACGAATGAGAAGAAGCTTGGAAAAAGTGAGGGGATTACGGTACTGCGAAGGCCCAACTGGACTCACCTTGCTATGAATAGATTATAAACTGAAAATGGAAAAATACAAAAAAAAAAAAAAAATTCTAAATCTGTTATATTGGTATCAACTCAATATTAAAGTTTTTGATTGGATCACAACAACCATCGCTGGAGGCTGATGGAGGAAAATAAGAAGAAAGGGAAAAAAAAAAGAGAGAGAAGGACAAAAGAAAGAAAAATCCAAAAATAATTAAATACTATATAAAAATGTTCACATCAACATCGGTCATACCACAACATCGATCGTTCATTGATCGTGCCACATAGAATGACCTACATCTATGTCAACATTTTCGGACATAAATTTGTCGGATAAATGTAATTGATACTAATATGAAATGTTTAGAACTAATTTGATTTAATTGAAATGTTTAAAAAAAAAATTGGTACTTTTCCCAACTGAAAATTAAAGCTAGGCCTTCAAAAACAGGCTCGTTTAAGATACATTGAAGTGGACTTGGACTTGTAATTAGTCCCCGCTGCAATGGAAAATACTATTTGGATCCTCCTTAATGAAATAAGAACTCAATCAATTTCCCTCCAGAACAAATGGTGGAGATTTTTAATGAGCAACGTCAAGATATTGAATTTGGTTTTACAAAACTTGTAAGCAATGTCACAAATATTAGTAAGTAATAAACAAATTAATGCAAGCACCCAAGAGAAGTCCCATCTATCAATTTACAAATCAGTTTTGCTAAAAGGTTCGAGTAATCTCTAGCATTACTCATATTTGAAACATAAGAGTGAGAAGGCAATCCATAGGAATTCAATTTTAGAAAAGATAAGTACCACGCGAAAAATGGGGCGGACATTAACATCCTACGGCTCCAATAAAGGGGTCTGCTGGTAATACAAGTCGTAGTTTCAAGGGCGGTTTTCGTACCATGACTCGTTACCTAAACAAAGCAAGCAGCAAGAGGAGTTTATGCTGAGAAATGCCAAGCCTTATAGCCTGCTTTGCATGCAACCGGGGCCGATTGAGAGACACCCGCTGAAATCCGAGCTAGGAGGTACCAATATGTTAGATCCCAATTCCAGTGCCAAAATTATTAGAAATTTTTCCATGCTAATCACCAAAATCACCTTGGATCTCAAAAAGCAGAGAACAGATCAATATATAGAATGAAGGTTCTTTACAACTGGTCTGGCCTGGCAATTATTCCAAGCTTGCTTGTATCTATATGTAACAAAAATAGGGGGAAAAGCCCCAAGAAAGCCAATACCCAAATGCTGAGATTCTTACTCGACTACAGAAAAAGCAGAAGAGCATATGCACTCACTGAAGCACTTCTCGTACTAAGCATTTACCTTATCATCCTCAAGACTTGGACTATTTTGCTTATGCAAGGAAGCAGTTGAGGTATTACTCTTCGTCTGGGAACTCTGGTTTGACGATGACGACTCAGTGAAAAAAACTACTTGCTCCTGATTATCAAGAAACAGTTGAAGGGCTCTCGGTATCCTGGGCAGGTTCACATCCAACACCCCCTCGAGTATTTGAACAATCTGCCCCATTGATGGCCGGTGGATTTCCTCGTCTTGGACACACCAACAAGCAACTCTGCAAAGCCTGGTTAGCTCCTCAGTATCGGCATTTGCCTCCAAGTTTGGGTCCAAAAGATCAAGCAGGTCACCTCCTTCGGCTAATTTACTAGCAGCCGATGTTGGGAAGAACTTGACCGCCCCATTTTCCGATAGCTCTGCGTTCCTCCTTCCCGACACAAACTCAAAAAGCATCATTCCATAGCTATAAACATCAGCTTTTGCTGTTATGGCCACCCCAGAGATCCACTCCGGCGCAAGATACCCTCTTGTGCCTCTCATGGTCGTCAATACCCTGCTGAATTCTCGGCCAACAAGCTTTGCCAGGCCAAAATCTGCCACTTTTGGACAGAATTCAGCATCTAGAAGGATGTTCTCTGGCTTGATGTCGCAATGTATGATGCAGTCTCTACACTTCTCATGGAGATAAGCCAGACCTCGAGCCGTTCCCAAAGCAATTTGGTACCGCGTTTTCCAATCCAAGGTCTTCGAGTCCTTTCTATGAAAGAGATGATAGTCTAAGGAACCATTTGGCATGAAATCGTAGGCCAACAGCCTTTTGTCACCCTCCGAGCAGAACCCGCGGAGCCTAACAAGATTCACATGCTGGATGGTGCCGATTGTCTGTACTTCTGTTCGGAATTGCTTCTCTCCTTGGCTTATGCCTTCAAGCTTCTTGACCGCTATGTGACTTGAATCAGGTAATGTTCCTTTGAAAACTGAACCAAACCCGCCCCCACCCAACTTCTCTGAGAAATTCTTTGTTGCTACTTGCAAGTCCCGGTATGCAAAAGCTATCAGTGAACCCTCCACTGTCGTTGCTTTTGCGGTTGCCCTTCTTTTCCATCTCCAAACGCCAAACGAGACAATGGCTAATATCGCTACTGCGGAGCTAACAGACCCTGCAACTATCGCAATTAGATTGCTCTTATTGCTCGCATCCTGAACGTCAGAAGCGGCACGCCTGAGATAGAAGCTTTTTCCATTGGTGTCACTTTGTGGGAGCTGTTGCGCATTGAAGAGATCCCCAATCCAGATTGAGCAGGCATTATCCTCAAAAGCATAAGCCGTGCAAGAGCAATTGCTCAAACAAGCAGCTCGGCATTCCGTATCGCTTCTGACATTTAAAGATTGGGGATCATCAGGCAATTTCATGTTAGAACTAAGCGAGAAACGGTCTCTCTCCACATTTGAAGCATTTGCCACACAATTCAAGTCCGAGTTCCTCTTGCAACCAGCAGACCAATCGCTCAGATTCCAATCCCTTAGAGAGCTGATGCTAAACCCAGGCAAGCAGCTGCAGAAATCGGCAGTACTCTCGCTGCAAACACCGAAAGGCCCGCAAAGTCTATACACCTCGCATTGTTGCCTGGGCTGAGACCAGAACAAGTTCCACGCCTGGGAAGAAGACAACCAGGACACCATCTTGATCTGCCCAGAAAGATCCATTATAAACGTTGATATGGTGTCGGCGGAGCTTTTGACTGAATAGGTGAAGTAGCTCTCGTTCTCATTGTCCACATATTTGAAATCGTAAATATAGTTCAATCTCATTTCAGGGACCAAAGAGAAAATTTGCGACTGATTGTCCCAGGGCCCACTGGTCCAGTAATCCTTTGATCTATTCCACCATATGAAGTACGCACTGGATGGCTGGAGCTCGAGAGAGAACAAACCTGTCGAAGGGTCGTCGGCGTTCTTCCATGATGTCAAGCGCTGACTCGTGTTCGTGCGCTTGTCGATCGCGATTTTCGCGCCGGGAAGCCACGTGTTCGTCGGGTGGTCGAAGCTCTGCCACAGAGTCACCGAAGAATTCGGCCCGTCTTTGAGGGCGAGGTTGCCGTCGTCCCCGAGAACCGCCACCGTGGAGCTCGACCCAGATGAAGAAGCAGTCAGATTCGTGGACCAAACGGGGACTGCGGAGTCGTTAAGCATCACAAGATTGCCCCCCGAGATCTTCAGCTCAGTGGCGAATCTGTCGGTGACAGGGTTCTCTCTGTTGGCGACCCAGACGATGGTTTGCCCGCTGACTTTCTTGTACCAGATGCCTATGTAGGAGTACGTGGAGTTATCCGGCGAGAAGAAGCCGAGCTCGAAGTTGCCCCCGGTGGAGAGTAAGGTCTGGTTGCCGGAGATGGATTGGTTGGCGGAGATGGTGTCGGAGCCAGAGCCGAGACAGAGGTGGGTGGTGCAGAGGGATAAGCAGAGCAAGAAGCTCGGGAACGCAAATGGCCACGGCCAGCTGCTTTTCCTATCCATGGCTGCTGCAAGTTTCTCGGGACAGGCTTTCAGATATTTGTATTGGAAGTGACAAACATATCCCAGAATTGAATGGTTCTGCTGGAGTCGTGTCCCCAGAGAGAGAGAGAGAGAGAGAGGGGGATGAAGAATGGGTCAAAGATCAAGAAAACGCGCTCGGAAAATACAACAAGCCGATCGCCGCAAGTCAAGAAAATAGGGGACCCTGTTCGGTTCTCACCTCTCTCTCTCTCTCTCTCTCTCTCTCTCGCCCTGCAAGAAAAGTCAAGAAAGGAACTCGAACCTCCGCGGCTCCGCCCACTCGGATACTAGGAATGTGAAAGAAAGATTTTCATAAGATTCGGGGCATACGTTTTGATGGCCGCGGCCACTTGTGACCAGGTCAAACCATCATATCCCACGTTGCACCAACACCTTCCGCTTCGAGTCGTCGGAGGTTGATCTTGCCACACGAACCACCACCCATATTTTTTTTATACTTTTCTAATGCCGCCTGTCCGCAATCAAATATGGTGCGCGCCCTTCAAGCGCGGTGCTTTTCTTTCCTTGTATCCTTAGAACAAAGATAGTGACTGCGATCGGAACACATATTGATGCCGACTTCTCGCGTGCTCCACACTGAATCTCGCAGTTGGCAGTGACCACCAACCCGAGTCGTCATGTTCAATGAACTGGGCCCGCGTTCGAGTCGTTCCCATCTTTTCACCGTGACCAAAGGGGAACGATAGATTGAACAGTCCGAGGCAGATCGATGCCCGACTTCGGACGCCTTGCTTTCGTGGAGGGAGGGGCATAATCAAATCAAGAACGTGTATCGGAAAGAAAGCCTATTCTCTTGCTGTTGAAAAGTCAGCTCTCGCGGGTCGCCGTCTGGTCCATTTTTTTCCTTATTTACAGACGTCGTTTTCGGTCCACCCAACGACGGAGACGCGCTTGGCTGGTTGCGAAGCAAGTGGGGCTCGCTCGGTGACAGATAGAAGCCATCAATGCCGCCAATCATGAATTACCACGACTCGCAGCTGCCTTCTTTATTTGGAAAAATGAAAAATCCTATCTTATGTCTCTATGCTTTCAATTCATTTTTTAATCAGGATTATGCAATTATAATTTATCTAATCAAGTGCCTTTACATTTATAAATTTTATAAACAAATCCCTCCAATATTAAATCAAACTAAATTCAGCTAACACCGCTTCCTTCGCCGACAATATGTGGTGTGAATAAAATTTGATCAACACACACAACAAATGGATGCCGCAATGAGAAAATTTAGTCAATGCAAACAATATCAAAATACGATGCAAGCAATATTTAACCAATACAAGTGTGTATATTGAAATTCTTTTAATCAATGTTGCACCACAAGATCTGCGTCAATTGTATTTGGTCAGGATTTAGTAATGAAGGGATTGAGAGTAGAAGATTTGTGATTATAAAAAGGATTAGATTAGACAAGCAAAAAATACAGGGATTTCATTAGAAAACATGCGAGTGTGACACTTTTTAAACTGAGGGGTATACAAGTCCAAAAGGATGACGTGCAGGCGCATATATAGCCAACATATGTGGATGAGTAATCATTGGTAGCGCTGAAAGAGCAAGTGACATTATTGGAGTGGCGCGGCTTGAAGAAAACGGAGAGAGAATCGTTCAGATTCATCGTGGACCCATCTGTAGAAACGAGGATTCAAGTCATAAATTAAGCAAAATCTTGATAGCTAGACATAATTACTTCTGAAATTAGCCTTTCTGATCGGCAATGATCGACACGACCAATTCAATTTGCTAAAATTAGCAAAGGAGAGACCCAAGTGCTTGATTGTGCAATTTACAAACTCCGGGACGGCGTAAGAAGAACGTGTGCTGCACCGGCGCATCCCTAAATTTTGCACCGTGAAATGAGAAATTGAAAGAATCGGTTGAGCGGTAGAAGAAAGTATCAATTTGTGGGTCCCAAAACAGGCAGGCTTATTTAAGGTGCCAGCCTAGCTATCTCTGTCACCGAAACGTCGAAAAGCCGTCACGACACAGTCTCACGATCATGCGGGCTTTCGCTTCGCTCAGTCTCGACAGTGGAATCCTTTCCTCAGGTCAAGATCAAGCACGACTGGGAACATAGGCAAGACTTCGGCCATTCATGAAACGAAGAAGATACCTTTGACCGGTCTTTAGTCAAACAGTGGAGGACGAAAACCGAGCATCCGGTCATTCGCATGCTGGAAAACCGGACCAGCGACATTGACTATGATGCTACTCCATTCATCGCCTTACCATGACCATTTCCTTCTATTTCCTTCAACTCCCCTAGGTAAACCCGATCGCAACTGCTTTCACACGATAATGCAAAGGCTTCAAACCCATCTTACAGAATTGTTAATGACGACCCTGTTCTCACTGGCTAATTGCAGTTCATGAAACAATTGATAGAGAACAAACTGGTGTAGCGAATTTGAAGCGCACTGTTCTGTTTCTATATCTCCGGTTTCTGTACTTTGAATGAGCCTTCAAAATCTAGAAGCTTTCGATGGACCACGTAAAGATGAACATCTAAAGGCTTTTGAGAGCATAAAATATTACTAGCCACATTTTCCATCTCTTAAAGCTATACTAGAGTTAAAAGACTCGGTAAAAATGTCCCAGGAGCTAAGCAGAAGCCACCTCTTCTTAGCATGTGAAAGATGAAGCATAGCGACCCAAGTGGCAGTCAGTTGCTACTGGGATGCGGCTTCCAAACGATGGACTCAGACAAGACGAATGATCTCTTCCATGAATGTGAATGCATATTTAAGGGACTGAGCCATTTCGATCTTAACGGCAGTGAGAACGATCCAAGTTGGAAGGATTGCTTTTGACTACAATTTAGATTTGGATATATAACTTCACAAGTAAATTTTCAAGTCCAACTTGCTGAAGCAGCATCCACTAAATAAGCATGTTCACAGAAAGTGCCGCAAGATTAATCAGCATGGTTATCCTCCATAATTTTTGCACCACGCCGTCTTCGTCTCGATGCACTCGCTCTACTCATATAAACACCAGAAACTCCAACAGTACCACATTTTCGTCCTTTTCTCTTAGAATCATTGACTTTGACAGAGGATTCTGCCCGAACAACCCTTACATGTTCCTTCCCACTTTCTTTGTGTTTATGCTGTACTCTCTGGAATGTTTGGCATACTCCATTGCAGTGGCCAAAATAGTGCGAGGGATCAATGTAGCAGGATGACGATAAAACAATGCCCCTCATGTTAATAGGTTGGACAAGTTGTACAAATTCATGAAGCTCCATGAAACAAGAGTGATCGGAATATGGAACAGTATAAATTTCTGGATGCAACCTTTCTTCCTTGGAAGCATCCTCATTTGCTTTCTTATTGTAGTATGACCTTGCTAGGGAATCAAAGAAATTCTCATTTCTATCGAGTGGCTTTGAGGCCCAAGGAAGACCAGAAGGCATGATTCCTATGGTTGGATGCATCTTATTTAATCCCTCCAAAGTATCCAAGGTAAAGCTATAGCGAGGAACAGCTCGGACTCTGGCGAGAGAAGTTTTAGTTGTGAATATTCCATCAAAACCAAGAATATGCATCGTTTGCAACCGTTCTGGCCACACCCAAATCTTTAAGGAAAAAAGTCAGGAGATCAGAGTAAGCAAAGCACGTCAAAGAACGATCCAGCAACTTTCTTTCTTTTATAAGAAGGATCTAATTTGCCTACTATCTGTTATAACAATAGCTATTTAGTCGATTGTATGTAAGTTATATATGTCATATCTATTATGACAATTAATTATTCATCAAAAGGGCACTGAATAACTCTTCCTAGAATATCAGGCCAGACAAGTTAAGAAATGCTTTCTGTGCTTCTCTCTACATACAGCAATGTGTCAAATTTGATTATATACTAAGACTAAAATTTTATGCAGCAGAAAAAGTAATTTAATGTGATAGTGTATCCAATAAGCATCCAAAAGGCATAATGCACTGGTAAATCATCTTTCATGTGCTCAGTACTCCACCACACGCGTATCATGTGAATCAGTTCACTCAATGCATTTTGAAGCAATAAAGTGTAACAAATTTGATGGTCAGCATCATTTATTCAATCTAACAGCTTTCCAAAGTAAAATCAAGTTATTTTACAAAGGTGTGGTCAAAAGAGAGCATCTTTGACATACCTTTATTTTAAGCACGCGAGCAATGTGAACCAGAAGATCTTCTTTGCCCAACATGTCTATCCCAATGATCACATGGTGCTTAGGATGAGAAGCAATGATATCAACAACCTGCAACCAGGTTTTGACGAATTCAAAGCTATGAGAAAACTATTCTAAAAGTATCAATAAATAATAAGTCATGACCTCTCAATACCATAACAGTGAACCTTGCACACAGGCGGTTTAAAAGAAATATACATCTTACAGGTTCCCCATGGATATGAGCACTGAAGTGGAATTTCTTGAGACTCGAAATTATTCTGAGGACCAACATTTTAATGGAAGGACATGAAAAAAGCAGATAGACACAAGCTGTTTAAAAAGCTCATGCACTTCATCATCGTTTCTCTCCTAAACAAACAATCCCCATCCTCCAAGAACCCGAGAGGATCATATATTTATGTGCAGAAGCTCAACTATAGCCAGTATCTGAATAATCAGTTAATCCCTAAACAAGAGATTCCAGAAAATGATACTTTGAGAAGCTTCCCTAAGGATGGGGCAGCGATGAAAACCATGTTAACCAACCAACTAAATGTACAGGCTGGAAATAAAGAGGGAAGCTACTCTTGCTTATTTTATCACAATCCATTGCAGCTAGCATCACAAGAAACCAGCGAAAGATACGGAAATCCGTTCAAGAACAAAGCCGGAGCACCTGCTGAGCAGCATCTCTACGAGAAGGAAAAGAATAGAAAGGATTGCAATAGGTATTGTCCAGATACACGGTGTTCACTCTGCTTCCATTGAGAGCCTTAACGAGCATGTCCCGCGACCTGCTCGCCTTCTCGCTCGTCGTCTCCCAGCGGAAATCTCCGGTGTAAAGCAAGCTCCCGAAGTCGCCGCTAAACAAGTACATGACGGCACCTACCCAAAAGAAACAAATCGACCAAAACGCAATTCATCAATCAGCGCACGAGTCGATCGAGCCTCGACGGCCCGATTGAGGAATTAAATCGAGCAGGTGCGAGGAAGGCGACGGGGCTCGAGGGAGGTTACCGGGGCAGTGGTGGGCGTCGAGGGGCATGACGCGGACGAGGGTCTCGGAGGCGGAGGAAGGGGAGAGGAGGGAGAGGGAGTGCCAGGCGCCGACGTCGAGGACGCGGAGGAGGGAGAGGTCGAAGCCGGGGAGCTTGAAGGGGAGGAGGTTGGCGGAGAGGCGGGAGCAGAAGAGGGGGCCCCGGGACCAGGCGGGGGAGAGGCCCCGGGTGTGGTCGGCGTGGAGGTGGGTGAGGAAGTACGCCTGGCTCCCTTCCGCCCACCGATCCACCGAGATCAGACCTCTCTCCATGGCATCAACCGCCCCAGCACCGAGTGCGCAGGGTGAGAGAGAGGGGGAGTTTTTATATTTTCGTTTTGGCGCCGGGGGGGGTGGGGAATTGAATTGAAAAGGATGGTGCTTTTTAGGCTTCGTGGAATCATCGCGGGCTTTTCGGTTTCAATGTGAAGCCCACTTTGGAGTTTGGTTTGGGCCTGACTGTGCGGCAGTTCCATTTTTTTCTGTGATCGAATGTGTCTTAATCTATGAAAATTGGTTTTAAATGTTCTTTATCTTTTGCCCACTTTACTATCGAAAAATAATCGAGAAAAGAAACATTCTATTAACGAGTGCCCTCATGAGCATCTTGCTAGGCACGTCAAAATGGGTCATTTTGCCCATTTTTTAACTCATATTAATGTTAAATGGGCTATGGATGGGTTAGATTTATCAAGTAAATGGATCATCGATAGGTTTAAACATAATATATGTGTTAAATGAGCTAAGTTTACAATTTATTTAGATTTAAACCACCTCTACAATTTTCTCTTTATTCTTTTTCGCCCTTATTCGATCTTGCCTTTACTCACTTCACATTCCCACTTTAGTTTTGGTGTGAGTTTTCATAAATTGAGTTTAATATGGGATTGTTTTAACAATACAAATCGAGTTGGATATGAGTCAAAATGCATCCAAACAAGTTAAATAGGTCTATTTGAGTTGGACCATTTTCGACTCAACTTGTCCACCCTAAGCCTTGCAAATGTTCATTTTCAAATAATATCAAAGTGAGTAAAAGTAGCAAAATTAAACACGTGGATACGAATTATGAGTTTCCAACACCTTCCAAAGGGACACGTGGTGAGCTAGTGCCTTTTTGCACATGTGTAAATTGTGGTTGAACTGATTCATTATGAAAATTCGTTTTACATAATCTTTTATCTTTTACCCACTTTAATGTCGAAAAATAAAACATTATATTAACAAGTGCTCTCATTGGCATCTTGCAAATTTTCCTTTCCAAAATATTAAAAGTGAGTAAAGAGATAGCAAATTAAACGCATCAGGATTGATTACGAGTTTCCAACTACCTTCCAAGAGGACACGTGGCGAGCAAGTGGGCTTTCGTGCATGAGTAAATTGGGGTTGAATTGATTCATTTCAAAAATTCGTTTTAAATATTCTTTTATCTTTTGCCTGCTTTAATGTCAAAAAATAAAACATTATATTAACAAGTGTTTTAATAATATGAGTTAGGATGTATATGAATTGTATAGAAAATGGATTGAAACCGAATAAGTAGGTTTATTTGGATTAGACCATTTTCGATTTGATTCGACCCAATTCAAACTTAACTCGACCCACCGATTTGATAGGCTTATGTCTTGGAAATGTTTCTTTTCAGATGATATCGAAAGTGAGTAGAGATAGCAAAATCAAACACTTGGCGACTGATGATGAGTTTTTGACTACCTTCCAAAGGGACATGTGGCAAGCTAGTGGCCTTTCGCATGAGAGTACATGGGGGCTGAATTGATTCATTCCGAAAACTCCTTTTAAATATTGTTTTATCTTTTGCCCGCTATACTATCAAAAAATAAAACATCATAATTACTAGTGTCCTCACTAGCATCTTGTAAATTTTCCTTTTCGAAATATCAAAAGTGAGTAAAGAGAGAGCAAAATTAAACGTATCGGGATCGATTATGAGTTTCCAAGTACCTTCCGAAGGGACGTGTGGTGAGCCAACGGCCTTCCACGGGAGATTAGATCGGGGGTCAAGTAATTCATTGGAGAAAATAAACGCAAGGAGGGCGCACATTGGGCGAATAATTTCAAGTTCCATCGGGATTTCACCTAAAACTTGAAATCCACATGTCAAAATAGGTTCCCAAATTTTTAAAACCTAAAATCTATCCGGTCACAAGTTCTAGAATTTATCCATATTTCACTTATACCCTTAATTAAACGATAATAGTGAATGGTCACTCATAGTAATCACCATTTACTACAATCTATTGATCAAAACTCATATTTAGACGAAAATTATAAAATATTAACAAAGTAAAAGTCTTAGTCAATAATATCCTTAAAATAGAAGCTTGGATTAGTGGTTTGGATTTACACACTCATCATTAGACGCCATAAAAGATTACAAGATCTTGCGAAAACATAAAATAAGAAAAATACAAAAACTTGTTCCACCTGAAATCGGGAACCTGCTCATCGGATCTGGAACATACATTGCATGTCCTATAACCTAGAACCATATCGATTTTCAAATTCTCAGTTTTACTAAGGGTGGTCAAAGGAACTAGGACTTTCTCAAATCACCCGGAATCGGATCAGACCTACCTAGAACTAGTGGTTCTTAAGGGAACCAGTCTAGTTCCCGATTCTAATTTATGAGAGAATCGGCGGGTACCGGTCAAATTCTCAATTTCATAGGTGGATCGCTCACCCGAAACGAACCAATTATATTATAATAATAATATTAATTTTAATACTAAAAAAATTCAAAATTAATAAATCTAAAATATTTGACTAACCTTGAGCATAACAACTTCTCCATTTCAAATTATGACAAACACCCATCACACCATTGGTTCTCTAAATTAGACAGAAACAATTTTTTTCCACAAAACTCGATGTGGATTTTTTTCAAACTCACTCTCCATTCAACTCATTGATGGAAGCTAAACTCGAGGTGGTGAGAGAAAAATTTGAAAGCCTGTGCCGAATCCGAAATTTTTCATAGGGGAAACATGAGATTTCAAGAGGGTTGTTGTACCTAGAGGTGAAAAGCGGTCTGAAAGGAGCAACATGCAGGTACTAGAACATTATTTTCCTCCTTGTCGTGTTGACTGCTGGCTTCTAGTTGTGCAAGTCTAGATCAGCAATATTTCATTGATTTTTTTTTTTTTTTTTTTTTTTTTTTGGTATTGGAGGAACCTGGCTTACAGCCGAACACCGCGCCGTAAACCCCCAAGCCGACACTTAAAGTTAGGATGACCCACCACCCCGAGCCACACTTAATACACCTAGCGCCTCCCCTGGGTTTTGAACCCTTCACCTCTTCGTTGAGGATCAGCAGAGCCTTATCCAGTGGAGCCACCGCGGCCGGTGGTAATATTTCATTGATGTTTGGGGAGACTAATTCTATGAATTCACCCAAGAGTAGGATTGGACCGGCAGTCTAGTTCCCGAGTAGATTCATACAACTAATAGATGATTTTCGATTTCAATTTTTCGAAACCGGTTCTTAGCGGGTGGTTTCCAGTTCTAGGATGAGAATCAACCACCCAGACCATACACACTCTCAAGTTTTATTTTGAAATCATGCTCGCCTCTAGGCATACAGACTGTCGTTGGGACCTTTTTTTTTCCGAGATGGAACCTTCAACGCGCTCAAATTCCAGGAGAGCATGACGAATGGTGATTGTGGATGGCATTTTTCTTCCCGGAGAAATGATTCTGTGGTTCGTTCAGTCATCTCCGAAATATGCAGGGGCCCACGCTTTTGTCGTCACTTCCGTTGTTTTGCACCTTCTTCCCGTTCCGTGTGGAGACCGATCTCGGTGGACCATGTATGCATCATTAAGTCAATGACTAAATATATATGTGAAGTAAAGATATGTCTTAAATCCATAAATAACCTATTTTCATTTAAAAAATAAATAAGTCATATATGAGTTACTTCAATTTTGAAAAGTCTACCTTAAATGGATTTCAAATTTTAAAAGTTAAAATAGGCTTAAATGAGTTGAGTTTAATTACCATTTCTAACTCACTAGGTTCATACGCTCTCTCGTCATTCGGCCTTATAAAAACATTTTAAAAAATCAAAATTATAATTATTTTTTCTTTTTTTCCCTCTTTCTTCTTCCTTCTTCGCCAGTGTCGGATTGGGTGCTATTTTAGATTTAAGTGGGTGCATGACATTAGTTGCTAGCTTTAAAACACATGTAAGAAGGTTTCCGCTCCCCAGCCCCACCATAAACATAAGTTGTTCCTGACTTTGGGTAGGCCCACATTCCGCCGAGTGAGGAGCACAGGATTAAAAAAAAGAAGAAGAAGAAGAAGAGAAAGGACCTTCTCTGCCTCTCTCGTGCTCGCGCACGCGCATTCACACGGAATGGTAAGGACTAAATTTCACGACGACATTTTCATTTAGAAAAGCCTATGGGGGATTTCTGTTCTGACTAAGTCAACGTTCCATGTGGGAAGTCTTTTTCTTTGATTGGCGAAAAGGATGAAAATGATTTCACTGATTCATCAAACACCACGCAACGTGATATTCCCGAGGAAGAAAGAAAATAGAGAAACAATCCAGACAACCTTACGGCCAATGATGAGGATGAGGTGTTATCGCAGTGAATGGTCGAACAACCCATAATCGAGGAGACATTAACCTAGTCGCCATTCCAAGAACTCCAGTTATCACCATGCGACGCTCCAATAACTTTACGTGCTTGCTCTTGTCTGTGATGTTCCTTCCGTCTTGCTTGAGCGGAGACACCATAACAGTAGGCACAATCACATACCCGGGAGGAACCACTCTCGTGTCCCCCGGGGAACGGTTCGAGCTCGGCTTCTTCTCTCCGAATGGGAGATCCGACTCCAGGAGGTACATCGGAATATGGTATTACAGGTCGGACCCCCAGATCGTTGTCTGGGTCGCCAACCGGGACGAGCCGCTCGTCGGCTCCACTGCGTCCTTTGGGCTCGTGGACGGCAACCTAAAGCTGAAGAATGAAGGACAAGAGATCCCGTTGACCAATATTGAGGGTTCAAGCTCTTCGACCCGGTTAGCGAAACTTCTCGATTCAGGGAATCTGGTGCTGAGCGACAGCAGAGAAGGAATTCTCTGGCAGAGCTTCGAGCACCCGACCGACACATTCCTTCCAGGGATGCAGATGGTGGACAACTTCATGTTGATTTCTTGGGCAAGCCAGGATGACCCAAAACAGGGGAACTTCACGTTCCAAATGGATCGAGAAGGCGGCAACAACAACTACGAGGTGACCCGAGAACTGTCTCCTTACTGGAAAAGTGGGGTCTACGACAAGTTCATACGAGCCGACCCGATGATGGACATCATCTCTTTCTTGCTCTCCAATTTTACCACCGGTGCCACCGCTTCTTCGCCGCCAGCCGGGACTAGCCCGGCTTCAGCCAACAAAAGCATAACCCGGCCTTCATTCAACAACTTCAACAACAGCCGGTTGGTTATGAACTACAATGGCCGGATTCAGTACTTCAGGCCAGGAAATGGGTCAAAGCCAGTCTGGTTCGAGCCGGCGAGCCAGTGCAGCGTGTTTAGCGTTTGCGGCAAGTTTGGGAGCTGCAATGATGAGAATGGCAATAAGACCATGTGCAGGTGCTTGCCAGGGTTCGGGCCGGCACAGCCAGATAATTGGAACTCGGGGGACTTCTCTGAGGGGTGCCTCAGGAAGTCGTCGATATGTGCAAAGAACAGCGACGACAGTGCTCATGATTTTTTGAGTTTAAAGAAGATGAGGGCCGGGTGGACGGACGTGCATTTTTCAGTAGACAGCGAGGAGCAATGCAAGCAAAAGTGCCTTAATTTCTGCAGTTGCCAGGCCTACTCGATCGAGGAGGAGCTGCACCAAAGGGCAGAGAGGGGCAACTTGACGTGCTATACTTGGTCGGGCGATCTCGAGAATATTCAGGAGTCTGCCCCAAATGGTAGCAACCTCTATGTCCGAGTTCCGCTTTCAGACATAGGTTAATTTCCTTCCAGCTCAACTTTTATTTTCCTTTCCAAAATTATTTGTGTCTGTGACCTTTTGACTTGAGCTGTGGCTATCTTATTAACCATCTTTGGTGGCTTCTGATTTACCTTCTTTGATGAAGTCATTAGCTTTGCTCATACTTTGTGCATTTACATGTTATCTTGACTGCAAACGCCGTCCAATCAAGCGTTCTAGTCAACCAGCATATGGAAAACAAATGACGCTATCCCAATTTCAGCTGTTAATATTATGTATGATTGGAGTTCAATTGTAGGTGAATGTGCATATTCACCGGTCTAATATTTATGCAATGTTGACTTTCACAGAATCTACTAGGAGGAGTTGTAAAACTTGCGGCACAAATTTAGTCCCCTACCCTTTAAGCACGAATTGGAGCTGTGGCGATCCGGTATACACTGCATTTAGCTGCAACAATGAAATTGCGCAGCTTTACTTTGAACGGCCCCAAGGTGGCTATAGAGTCACTAGCGTCAATCCAGAAGCTCGAACATTTACCATCCAAGTCAATGCATCGGACTGCACAAGTATCGGTCAAATGGAAATCAATCTGCAGCTTAACCAGTCCTCACCATTTCACGTGAGTAGTGGGTGTAGTGGAGAACAGAATGGCTCCAGCGCAGGAGGCTCTTTGGGAGGGGTTTGGTCGAGCGAAATAAAAATTGTGTGGAGAAATCCAAAGGAGCCGATTTGCAATTCGTCCGAAGACTGCGATTGGCCACATGCAACTTGCAAGAAAGCATCGGACGGAATAAAAAGATGCCTCTGCAACTCAGGATTCAATTGGAATTCTTTCAACATCGGTTGTTCTCCAGGTGAGAATGTTGATCTTGCGAATTGACACGCAACTTTAGCTACTTTATTCGTGAATAACAGATTAGAAGAAAGCAACCGAAAAAAAAAAAAAAAAACAGATTAGAAGCAAATATAGTCATTAGGTTTTACCAGTCGATATAGTAGTAGATTTTCTCGTGCCCTCAAATGATTGTTTTCCATCTCCGTCTAACATTTAGAGCACTGCTAGGATGATTTGCTGCTCCTAGAAACTGAAAATTTTCAAAGTCAACATTTATATTTTCAGCTTCCATTCGGAATTATAATAGATCAGCCAGAAGAGCTCGAAACCAGAACAAATATAGCTATCATTTGTCCAGAGCCCGAGATTCTCGAGATATGTTCACCCTGTCAAAGTGTCATAACATATGCCTTTACAGTTATCATCCCGATTATGGTGTATGCATTCAACGTAATGACAGAATCCTGGACTTGCCCCAAATAAGCTTGCTCTTTTTTGTAGACTATAAGAGGGATTGTGACCATGCACTATGAAGTCCTCACATCTGTCCTTTTATCATATTGGCAGTCCCCGTGTCTACAATTATTCGTTCAATTTTCTCTAAAATACAGTAGTTACTCTATCTTTTCTTCTCTAGCAGTGGCAGGTTATAACGTTGAACGAGGAGGATCATCAGTGGGACTTGTATATATAGTTGTTCCTACCAGTGCCGCAATCTTCATCCTTGTTTTTGGTGGTTTATTTTACATGGGAAGGCAGCATGGTGGTACGCTAGGCAATCCCTAAGCAAATACATACTTTTCATCTATCATTGTTAGAAATACGATAATAAGATTGAACCAATTAGTAACTAAAGCTGGCACTACAGGGAGCACGGAAAGCACTCAGGAAAATCCTGACTTTCGTCTATATGACAGCGAGAAGCGAATCAAAATGTGGATGGATTCATGCCAATTCGAGGAGGATAAGAAAGGCCTAGACGTGCCATTCTTTGATTTAGAAATTATTCTAAAAGCGACAAATAATTTCTCGGATGAGAACAAACTTGGAAGAGGAGGGTTTGGGCCTGTTTACAAGGTAAATAAAATGGTTTCTTCTTCTACCATCTGGAGCTCTTAACGAGGTCACGGTGAAGTAATCCATTCCTCAACTTTGTTTTAGGCTACTTTTCCAGGAGGACAAGAAATTGCAGTGAAGAGACTATTGAGAGGATCAGAACAGGGTTTTGAGGAGTTTAAGAACGAAGTCATCTTGATTGCCAAACTTCAACATCGAAATCTTGTCAGATTAGTAGGATATTGTGTCAAAGGAGATGAAAAAATGTTACTATATGAATATATGCCCAACAAAAGCTTAGATTCGTTCATATTTGGTAAGCATCTTATTTCATGTCCTTATTCCCTTGTATTCTTCAGTGCATAGTTGTAATAACTTGTAGCACTTAGCAGTCTCTTTCTCTACATAAAGATTTTAAGTTAGTCTGATGGAGTTATATTAAAAGACTTTGCTACCTACACAAATTAAAACGAAAACCTTGCTAGATCGAACAAGGTGTTGGTTGCTGAACTGGGAGATACGTTTTGAGATTATATTGGGAATTGCACGAGGAATGCTCTACCTTCACCAAGATTCTAGGCTGAGAATCATTCACAGAGATCTCAAGACAAGTAACATTTTGCTCGATGAGGAGATGACACCCAAAATTTCCGACTTTGGTTTGGCACGGATATTTGAGGCAAAGCAAATTGAAGCAAGCACACAAAGAGTGATTGGAACATAGTAAGTTTCTATAGATGCACATAAGATTTTTTTTTCATTGGGTTAGAGAATTTGTTGGACACTACACAAGGCACTCACCACATTATCACGTTTTAACATCTGCAATAGAACTTTAGTATTCCAACTCTTGCTTAATTGACTTATTATGCTTCAATGCAGTGGATACATGTCTCCGGAATATGCTTTGGACGGATTTTTCTCATTCAAGTCTGATGTTTTTAGTTTTGGTGTCGTCATACTGGAGATTATTAGCGGGACACGTAACACAGGCTTTTATCGATCCCAAGGAACAATGAGCCTTCTCACACATGTAATATTTATTGTCCCTTACTTTTGTTTTATCCACTTCCTGTCGCCCTTTTCTCTGAACATACTGAAGCTTCTATTGCCCAGGCATGGAAATTATGGAATGACAATAAAGCATTGCACTTGATGGATCGGGTGCTGCACGAAACTTACAACAGAGATCAAGCTTTGAAGTGTATAAACGTGGCGCTTTTATGCGTGCAAGAAGACCCAAGTGATCGTCCCACAATGTCAGATGCAGTTTTCATGCTTGGTAGTGAAACAGCGACTCTTCCAGCTCCAAAGAAACCGGCTTTCGCAGTTAGGATAGACGTTTCTACGTCTTCTTCTTCCAGCAAACCAGAGTCGTGTGCAGTGTTATCGACTACTCTGGAACGAGGACGGTAATGTTGGATCTTCCTCGAATCTATTCCACATCCTAATGGTCGAAAGCTTTAGCCATCAGGCATTTTATTTAACTAGGAATGCGTCGATTTTTGCCCCTTAATGCTACTTTCTCCTCCAACATAATACAGTTCACTCCCTATTGATTGCCGAATGCTCCAATATTAACATCCCCGAATCGGCTTCTTGATTCTTTTCCTGTCATTTCCTGTACTTTTCTTTTGTAATCAGTTTATTCTGCTGCAATTGAGTTGTAAAATCAATTTTCTCTCAGGTAATCGTCATCCTATCAAACTCACAATCTACCACACTCTAGCATACTCCGCAAAAATTTCAGTTTATGAATTGACTGAGAATTCCCTCTTACCTACCACTCAGATGTTACTCTTATGTCTTAAAATTTTTGCATATTTCATAGTAGTGTATGTTCGGTTGCCTTAAGAATCCGCTGCACAGCACATGTTTGTGATTATCCTCCTCAAGACAACAGATAATTGCATAATAACTTTGCACTTATTTAATCAACATAGCAAAATAAAATTAGCTAACACTAAGGCTCTGCTCCTTTTATGAAAAATAACTTCCATGAAAATGTTTTTCGAATTTTTTGGCATTCAATTCATGGAAAATGAATTGGTTGGGGAGAACATTTTCCATCAACAAAAAAAAGTCTTATAAAATAAGGGAGAGAATCGTTCAAATTCATCATGGATACATGCAGAAACGAGGATTCAAGACAAATTAAGCAAAATCTCAATAGTTAGACATAATCACTTCTGACATCGATCGAAATGACCAATGTAGCCAATTCGATTTACAAACTCTGGGCCCACACTTGAAGAATGGGAAAAGTGTTAAAAAAGTCCTAAACATTTTGTATTTGTGACAATTTAGTCCTAAACATTTTTTTTGTACCAATTAAGTCTTAAATTTTTTTACGTTATGCAAATTCAGTCCTTTCTGACAAATTTTGGTTGGATTTTGCTGACTGGACGCCAGCCAACCGACGTGGTTTGGATCGGTCTTGATGTGGACAAATTTTTATAATATTTTAATATTTTTGATTCTTTTTTTCTTTTCCTTCTCCTCCTTCCTCCAGGCTGGTTCTTGGACCTTGGCGGGCGGGGCGGGGCGACCAGCCAAAGGTGACGGTCGGCGACCTCGTTGGCCACCTCACCAGTGGCCGCCCCTGAGGCCTGGGTGGCGAGACTCACCCTCACTGAATTTGGCGAGGGTGAGCCTTGCCAGCTCAACGCGAGGTTGCCCTCGCGGCTTGGGCGGCCTCGAGCTAGCCTTGTGCCTAGTTGGTGAGGCTCGCCCTCATTGCTCAGGCCTTGAGGGCGGCCTCGTGCCAAGCTGGTGAGGGCGAGCCTCGCTGCCCAGTGCGAGGCCTCCCTCACGGCCACTAGCGAGGTGGCCAGCAAGGTTGAGGTGGCTAGTCGCCGAGATTCGGCAATCGGCTAGAGGAAGAAGGAGGAGAAGGAAAAATATATAAAATAAATAAAAAGTAAAAATTTCAAAAAAATTAAAATATTATTAAAAGTTGTCCACGTCAATGCCGATCATGCCACATTAGCCTATTGGCGTCTATTAAGCAAAATTTGGCCAAAATTGGCTGAAAAGGACTGAATTGGCACAACATAAAAAGGTTTAGGACTTAATTGGCACCAAAAAAAGATCTAGGACTAAATTGGCATAAATGCAAAAAGTTTAAGACTTTTTTAACACTTTTCCCCTCGAAGAACATATGCTGAACTTGCGCATCCTTAAAATCCATGCCGTGGAATGAGAAATTGGAAGAATCAGTTGGGTGGTACAAAGTACCAATTTTTGGGTCCCAAAACAAGCAGGCTTATTTAAGGTGCCAACTTAGCTATGTCCGTGACTAAAACTTTGAAAAGTTGTAACAACGCAGTATCACAATCACGCGGGCTTTTGCTTCGCTCAATCTTGACAATGGAATTCTTTCCTCAGGTCAAGATCAAGCACGACTGGAAACACAGGCAAGGCTTTGGACATTGGGGAAACGAAGAAGATACTTTTGACCAGTCTTAGTCAAGCAGTGAAGGAAGAAAACCAAGCATCCAGTCATTCGCATGTTGGCAAGCCGGACCAGCAACAATGACTAAATGCTACTCCATTCATTGCCTTATCATGACCACTTCCTTCTATTCCCTTCAACTCCCCTAGGTAAACCCAATAGAAATTGCTTTCACTCGATAACTCAAAGGCTTCAAACTGGTCTTACAGAATTGCTAATGACGACCCTGTTCTCACTGGCTAATTGCAGTTCATGAAACGATTGATAGAGAACAAATTGTTGTAGTGATTTTGAAGTGCACTATTCTTTTTCTATATTTCCGTTTTTCTATACTTTGAATGAGCCTTCAAAATCTAGAAGTTTTTGATGGACCACATAAAGATGAACATCTAAAGGCTTTTGAGAGCATAAAATATTACTAGCCACATTTTCCATCTCTTAGAGCTATACTAGAGTTAAAAGACTCGGAAAAAAGTCCCAAGAACTAAGCAGAAGCTACCTCTTTGTAGCATGTGAGAGATGAAAGATGCCTAAATAGAGGACTGTGTTAGAGAAATCTCCTTAACTGTTTTAAAGCTGACAAAACCTTTCCAAAGGTCTAGACTAAAGACTTGCAGACTTAAGTATTACAGTTTGAAGAACTCCAAACGCTACTGTCAAAGTCTGAAGACCGCTAGACTTTAACTTAAGTTTGACCTCACTGACAAGTTCTAAACCAAAGAATGAAGACTTATCCAGATACGGGTTTATCTTCAAGGGCTCGGTTCGTATGGTTTGTGGAAGATCTTATGGTTGGATATAGCGTCTTATGATCAATTATTCTTAGTGAAATCAATTCGGATAATCAGATCTCTTGAAAATCAAAGTATACTTGGAAGGTTCTACTTATGGAAACCAAGATCCTGATTGTATGGGCGAGCATAATTAATGGGCTTTTATCACTTTCCTAAAACGACTCGAGGTCTCCTTGATTAATTCTGTCCAATGGGTAGATTGAAAAAACTCCTTTGGAAAGTGCCAATAGTTGTAGAGGCATGGAGGAGTATATAAGGAAGACTCTCAAGTTGTTCGAGTGTGTGCGTAAAAGAAAATTTTCAAAGTTTGAAGCTTCTAGTTTTTCTATTTTAATTGTCGAGCTTAACTTATACTCAAAAGAGAGAGCAAACACTTGTGAGATTTTGGAAGAGTGTAGTAGAGTTTCTACACTATGAAGTCAAGGACGTGAGACTGTAAAATTTCTTTTGATTCTTAGTGAAATCCAGCTAGTGGGCTGTTAGTGCGGGAGAATGGATGTAGGCTTGAATTAAGTCGAACTACTATAAACTTTGTGTTTCTATTCTCTTTTCTTGAACTCTTTACTTTAATTCGTAACTTTATATAACTGTTTATAGTTGATTACATCTTCAGTCTATTATCTTCTAAATGCAATTTACTTTCATCACGTATTGCGAAAATTTCATTTAACATTCATTCACTCCCCTCTAAGTGTTCTTACTAACCATTTCAATTAGTATCAGAGCTTGTGTGCTCATTTTATTGAAGTGTTTTTACTTTTGAGTTAAAAATCTATAGCTAGTATTTTGGCTCTAGGTTTCGTTGAATGCCAAAGCAACACCAGACTGCCTTACTTTGATGAAAATAAATATAATGTGTGGAAAAACAAAATGAAGGCATTCCTGAGATCGAAAGATCCTCTGGAATGGGACGTAGTAGAAAAATGGATTATTCCCAAAGCTACATCCATCTCAAAAAGAGGAAAAAAAGTTGCAGATGCTTGCGAAATGGCACAAAAGAAATAACCAAGAGACAAGCTCTTGATACCAAAGCCATCTACTCTTTACATTGTGCTTTATCTCCTACTAAGTATAACGAAATTTCATCTTATGAAACAGTCAAAGAAGTTAGGGATAAGTTGCACGTTACCTATGAAGGAACTGATTGAGTTAAATAAACAAAAATCAATATTCTACTCGGACAGTATGAAGCCTTCAAGATAAAGTTAGGAGAATTTATCACTGACATGTTTAATCGTTTCACAGAAATTGTAAACGGTCTAGCATATTAGGAATAGCTAATTTCAAGACCAATGAAAGTCAATAAATTGCTGCGTAGACTCTTCAAAAACTAGAATAATGTAAAGACTTCAATAAGAGAAATCCAGAGGATCATGCTGTGACATCCCAAATTTTCAATCTTGTCTTCTATCGAATAAATCGAGTATTTTATCGACATGCCTATAGGGCTATTTTCAGAGCTGATCACTCTCAAGATAACTAGACTATCCAGGGAAGCTATTAAGGAATTTTAATGCAATAAACTTGAGAGTTCGACTAGAAATTGACTTTTCGATCGTGCTCATTTTTAGAGGTTATTACAGCATAGTATAAAATCGATTTGAGATTAGAGATAGGTCTGTTCGATTGAGATGTGTGGCTAATCATGGGTGATACCACTAAATTGGAAAATTCTCATTGACCAACTCTAGATTGATTCTTCTGTCGTTTTGGTACCCTGTGTCTGTATTTGAAATCTTGAAATTTTCACGACAACCGAGAGTCGCCAATGTGTCGAAGATATACTTTGTGACTTGAGATAAATCAATCACGGGTTAATTGCACAAAAAATTCCTAAAAGCTACCCGATAAACTAGTTCATTCTAAAAACGTCTTTGAATGGAAATTAAGTGAATTCGAACCCGATTTAAATGAAAGTTCTGTCACATCACGACTTATTTTAGGAATGTCAACTCATTCTCTGAAATTTTTTTGGAGATTTCGAGATTTTTACGGAAAATCAATTCGGACGTCGCAAAAAAATAATAGAAATTCGGATGGACTTAATTGAAAGGAATTTTGACTTCAGACCGAAATTTAGATGACGAAGGGGGCTTGCAAAAATTTCATGGGCTTTTTCTTTGGAAAATTTGGATGTCGATTTGGGAAATTGAAGTCCAAAAATAAGAAAATTCGGATTTTGGCAAGGGGCTGGAATTTTTGGCTTTAATTTGGATATTTTTGTGGAAAATTAGAGCAAGAAAGTAATTGGGACAAGAGGATAGTCTTGTGAGCCTTTGGGGGGGATCAATTCATGATTTAGATTGAATTATTGCTTGACTTTTGTGCCTCTTTCTCAATCTTCTTCAACACACCACCAGCTGCTCAATCCGTTGGATGCCTTCGTCGACTCCGTCATCGTCATCATCAGCTCCTACCTTGCTTTTCATTTTTCCTTTGTTTCCTTCTCGCCAAGCCGCCCCTCATTTTCTTTTCATTTCTCTCGCACCAGCACTCACGCACACCAATTCCTCCACTCACACACGCCCACACCCCCTCCCCCCTCTGAACTCTCCTCTGCAGGCCACACACCCACCAGTCAACACTCATCACCAAAACCCCTCATCTTTGACCACAAATTTCCACGAAGCCATCATCCACCGAAGCTGCATGCCACACGTCCACGAAGGGCTCTCTCTCGGTCAACAAACCTGCAAGTGCATCCACGCCGTTGACTCCCCTCAATTCTTCCCTCTCCGCGTGGCTTCTCCGTTGTAGCTACCCCCACCGAAGCCACGAAATCCAGCTGCCTCTCCACACGTTTTGTCTTCAGCAGCCCCCAGCGTAGCTCGTGGATTTCGGCCAGCTCGAAGACGCTCGCGTCTTCTTCAGCTCGTGGATCAGCCGCAACAAGTCCAGTCCAGCAACCTTCTTTTCTAGCCCAGCAATTCCAACGAAGCCCAGCAAAGCTGCAGCCCATCCAGTTTGTCTTCGGCCTAAGAAGTCAGCCCACTTGAAGCCCAAGTGAGATCAGCCCAGTCTTGAGGCCCGCAAAGCAGCCCAAGCCCGAAGCTAAGCACAAAAATTTCTGTAGGCTTGCAAGGCTTCTAAGCTTGGTCCAAGCCTGTTGGTGTCGCCGCGAGCCCAAGTTCAGCCACCGTCACGCCGTCGTCACGGTATTTTGGCCTTCGCTTTGCACAAGTAAGTTTTGCTCACTAATCCCTTATTAGTTGGTTAATGATGCTTAGGGGTTGATTAGATTTAATTAAGTACAATTATGTGGATAGATTAGAGTAGAGCAATTAGTTTAGAGCCTTATTAATGCATGTTAGGCAAATGGTTAGTGACATTAGCAAGTATACTCATGTTATTATTTATTGAACGAGTCTCGGTAATTTTCAGAGCTCGTCTTGGCTTCCAATTAAGCTATAATGAGCCTAAATTGGATTTATTGTATTTATATAATAATTTCCGTAAGTATTTATTTATTTATTTATTTTTTGGAAATTAGGTGGGATAAATTTGACGACCAAAATTTTATATTGATTATTGTAGTGTAGTCCATTTATTTATTTGAGCATTGATTTGTGTTGAATTGAATTAATTATGATTTTAGAATTTTATTCCTAAATTAATTACTTTTGATAATTAATGCGAAAATTACCAAGCGTCGGTTTAGAACGCCAAAAATATGTAATGGGCTGTTGAAACTGGTGGGATATTCAAAAAAGTGAAATTATAATATTTTTGTTAAGACTGACCGTGTATCCACACACGGCTATTTTTATTGGGAATGATAAAAAGATGGAATCGATTGTATGATTGGGATGGTATACTATATCAGCCTACGGGCGATATGTCAACTTAGATAAAGAGCTATATACCTGTGACGGCCCAAGTGTGAGGGCGTATCTCCTGTCCCACATCGCTTAGGGAGGAGTCTTGAGCTAGTTTATAAAGCTTAGATCCCTTTAATATGTGTGACGCGTCCTAAAACCGTGAGGACACAGTGTCCAAAGCGAACAATATTACACAGTGGGGCTCGGGTCGTTACAAATGGTATTAGAGTTGATTCCCGACCGTGTGTAGGACCACAGCGAGGACGCTGTGCTCCCAAGGGGGGAGAGTGTGACGGCCCAAGCGTGAGGGCGCGTCTCCTGTCCCATATCACTTAAGGGGAGTCCTCGGGCTAGTTTATAAGACTTAGGTCCCTCTAATCTATGTGATGCATTTTAAAGCTGTGATGACTCAGTGTCCAAAGTGGATAATATCACACAGTGGGGCTCGGGTCGTTACAATACCAATATACTATATCAACCTATAGGCTTTAATATGGCAGCTTTGCAGAGAGTAATGTCGGTATACTATATCAGCTTACGGGCAATATGGTAGCTTAGTAGAGAGCAGTATATCTTATCAACTTAAATTGAGCACTGTCGGTATACTATATCAGCCTACAGGCGATATAGCAGCTTAGCAGATAGCAATATACCCAATCATCTCAGAAGCAAGCTACACTATCTATTTATTAGTTTAATAGTGAGCAGTCTTGATATGAACGGACTTATAGATAGTATGAGATGAGCCGACCAAGAAAGGGTTAAGATGACATGTAATCGACTAAGTCAATTGATCTATGATTCGATATGATTAATGTGATGTGATGTGATCATGTATATTTGATATATATACTGACTTGCAGGAAGGAACTAAGGTCAATATAAGTCCTCTAACTCGTGTTGTGCTTAGACAGCCTTTAGAGTGTATTGGTTCCCTAATTAGGTCTTATGGGGTAGAACTTGCTGAAACGTTGTCTCACTGGTTATTGAATAACCATTTTCACGTCTTTAGATGGCATTGGTGAAAGACTAGAGGCCCGAAGTGTAGAAGGCGAAATCTGAAGAACTGATGATCCTATTAGACTAGTTAGTCATAGGACAAACCTCTTTTGATGGAAGTTGATTCCTTTTTACAGACTTTGTTTTAGGAACTTGTGGTTTAGAACTTGACTTAACAAATCGACTTGTATATATTTGCACTGTGATTTGCAATGTATATAAGTGTGATTGTTTTTAGAGTTGAAATTTGAAATCCTACTTTCCTATCCAATTACTTTATTTTCTAGGGATTTTATATGCTTCCGCATGCGTATTAAAATGAAAGGGTCGGCGATGCGTTTTGGGACGTCGCTATTTAATCGACCAAGGTGAGGAATGGGTGCGTGCCCGAGGATTAGGGCGTGACACATGTCGCTTTCTGTAGATGAACTAGTCGGCACACTTTAATATATGAAGTGGAGTAAATCAATGAGGAAGAAGATCCTAAAGATAAGAAGTCAATTGCTTTAAAATCTAATGATGATTCTGATAATACAGATTCAGAAGATGATATGGACGATGAAGAACTAGCACTTATGATAAGGAAATTCATAAAGTTGAATAGAAAGGGAAGAAGATTTAACTGGAAGAAGCAGGGCATTTAAAGATTTCAGAACAAATCAACTAAGGATGATGAAGCCAACAAATATGTAATTTGTTTTGAATGCAAGAAAAAGAGGGATATCAAATCCAACTACCCTCTGTTAAAGAAAAAAATTGGAAGAATTGAGAAATACAGAAATGCTCTCAAAACAGAGACACGGAGCGATACTGAATGCGAAGAAAGTGATGAAGAATATGTCAATATATGTCTAATGGCAAATTCAGGATTAGAATCAGACTTTGAAACGGATTCAAACTCAGACAACGAAATCGATGTTAGTAATTAAAAAATTCCTGCTAAAGTTTCAAAGTATATAGATGAACTTTGTCTAAGCCTCAAAATATCTCTTAAAAGGATTTTCGAGCTGAAGAAGGAAAATTCTAAATCGAAACAACAGGAAATTTCTTGGAAAGAAAAGTTTGAAAATATAGACAAAAGTTTTGTTAATTTAAAAGAAAATGTAGAGTCTCTTTCAAATGAAAACACTTTTTTTAAAGATGATTTTCAAATATCACAAAAAGGTTTTCAAAAGAATCTGAAAAACTTGAGAAGATTCTTTCAGTACAAAGACCTTATTTCAACGAATCTGGTTTAGGTATGACTCTATAAACCATTCATCTAATTGATTTTCTAAAAGTAAATGAAAGAATCAAACAAAGACCTACAAAAACATTTTACATAAATCATTTTCAAAGAGTTTTTGTAAAACCTGTCGGCCGAAGTGCTCTCAAATGTTCAAAGTGTAACAGCTCAAAATATTTTGAGAAAGAATGTCCCAAGGTTTGGAGACTTGTTAAAAGGAATTGGGCAAAAACTGTATTTAGTACTAATGGTGCGTTTGGAAATACTTTTGGGAAAAGTCTTTAGGAAAATGCAAAGACCTTTGAGTTAAAAGTGTTTTTCAAAATGCAAATTGTGTTTGGTAAACTATAATTGAAAAGCACCTTGAGAAGCCACTTTGGGGAAATGCTGTTTGGTAAACACATATTTGGAAAGTCCTTTAGTGTGACCAATTTAAGTTTTTAATTTTTAATTTTTTAAATTGAAAACAAAAATAATGACTTTTTTTTTTTTTTTGCATTGAGATGCATATATAAAAGAAATATATTAACAAATTCAATAATTTATATATATATATTTGCACCGAGATATATATATAAAAGAGATATATTAACAAATCCATATGTTAAAAATAACATCAAAGTGGATTTTTTCTCAATTAAAAAGAAAGAGTAATTTCATTATAATAAACATGATTATATATGTATCGAAGAAAGAAATACGTTTTCATTAAAAATTACAAACATCCTTAAGCATTTACTAAATTCATTACTATTTGATCACGTAAACGCGCCATGTTAGAAAATAAATTGTCATTTGAAGTACCAGCCCCCCCACTTGTATTATCAAAGTCAACTGAACATCCATAATTGGGATCCAAATCTGCTCTTGCAAAATATCTATCATTGGCGGTGTTTCATCGTATATAATTATGCAAAATCATTGTTGCTATAACAACTTTTACTTGCTTTTCAAATGGAAAATTTGGCATATGCTTTAGAATTTTCCACTTCTTCTTCAACACACCAAAAGCTCGCTCAATTTCTGATCGTAGCGAGGAATAAGCACGATTGAACAATTAAAACCTGAAAACTATTTAACAACTGCTCAGAATTACAAAATAAAGCTCAATTTAACTGTAATTTAACAAGGCCAACACAATCGCAAATGCCTCAATATTCTTTCTCTTGGTTCATGCATATTCTACAGCAGGTTAATATTTTAAGGATAGAAGTTTCTTCAAGCATGTTAAAGATATCATGAAAAATGACTTTCTAAAATAACTAAACATGAGAGACCTCACCATCAAGTGACTAAAGCATGTGATTGCTTCATTAGATGAATAATTACTTAGAACTCATGAATGGCGCAAACTGAAGTAGGTTACTATGATGTTTCAATTGGTGACAGTCTGCTCTGGCAGGCAGTAGGGAACAAACTTACACAAAGCAAACGGTGTGACAAGAATATATAGCAAAATCTATGTTAACATCTAAGTGTTTCACACCTTTACACCTACTTCGGCTTCACCCAACTTCTTTAATGGAAGAAAAAGAGTGGAAAAAAGAAATAATGATCTTTACGTAAATCAGAGTCCCATTCAAAGTGCAAAACAACGGTACATGATAACTGAATTTCAGAGGTTTTTTCTTGTGGGCCAAACTGAAGAGGAATTAAAGAAAATCAAAACATGGCCAATTAATTTAGAGATAACTGATGCCAACATCAATGCAGGATTATCCCATTGAGAAATCAACTTGCGTTCTGGCCAATTTAAGAATCAATACCACTCTATACATATGTACACATGCATAGCCACACATATGCCTAGAAGCATGCGGTCAAACACAGAATGGCTGAAAACATATAGATCCTTTATCTACGGGAGGTTTATACATAATAGCTCTATCAATTCATGCAACTTTTATCGCAACATATCTTTCTTCTGGATGTAATGATAACGACAACTACTTGAAGAAGAAAAGAGCAGAGTAATTTGCCCTTATACTACAAATACCGTAAGTGGTATCACAGTTTCTATCACATAAAAAAAGTCAAACTTACTTCCTTTGAGTAGAGTTTGGTTTAAGATCCTTGTCAATGATACCACGGGTTAAACTCCTTGCTAGCTTTAGTTGCTTGTGCTCAGATGGATTGATCCTTCCCACTTCAGGGTCCCATACTATAACAAGTTCATTTGTTAAAACTATTGGTGGAGGTAAGAAATTCGCCCCAGATTCCTACAAATCGACCATAATTCACTTTTTTCACAAAAGGAGAATGAAATGTTTCGTGGAAGGTCAACTTGCTAAACGATGCACAAGAAACATAGTGTCTTGCCAAAGAAAATAGCCACATGAGCCACCAAGCCCGGAAACTAATAAAGACAAACTAGCAACTATCAAGCACCACTTTTATAGAATTCTGAAAGGGCATCAACTCTGCAACATTCAACAGGATAGATAAAACAACCTATTTATACAGACAACATAATAAGCTCGTAAAGGGAACTGAACTAATTGATTCAAATCGACGCACGAGCTATGGTAAGCGATTCACAAGAAGCCACCCCCAGCTCCGGGCCAAACCATTCCATCATACTTTTCCTATATTGATCCTGCGAATGCTCCGACTCAAATATGCTCTAATCAACAACCTCAGTCCATAATTTCCCCCAACTTTTGAAAGCGCGAGAGCCTAATCGAAAAGGAAAATGGGAAAACTTGGAACGTTGGGGGTGAGAGAGTCCAACCTGTGAGCGATCAGAGAGATAGGGAACTCTTGTTGTAATTTGTGACTCCAACCCGATTAGCGACACACCAGAGAGAGCGGGGGTTCAGCCAACCGATCATCTCATCACCCTTGGAGCCCAGGCGAGGGTTCCGAGGTCGTTAGACCCCAAGCACGGTGATGCCGGGGTCCCGCGACCTCGACGAGCCTCACAACAATAGATCTAGGCAATGATGCAACCATCAACTAGGCGACCGGCGACGACCATCGATCAGGTGACCAGAGGTGACCCGGTGAGCAATGTCACTGGCTGATCAACGTTCGTGCGGCAAATAAGAGAGGCGAGAGAGCTATGTTTCGTTAGACGAGTGGTCGAGTGAAGAGAGACGCGAGGGAAGAAAAGACACGAGAGACGCGAGAGACGCGACGGAAGAGAAGACGCAAGGCAAGGGAATAGAGAGACAACGGATCAGGGTTTTTACATTAAAAAGGGGTAAATGGAGAATTATGGTTAATGAGTGAGGGTAAGATTGGAAATTCAAAAAATCTATTAACTGAGGCATTGTTGCATGCCGAGAATGCCAGAAAGCCAAAGCAAGGAGAGGTAGCCTTGAGCTAAGGGCCTTTACAAATGCAAGCATTTCCTAAATGGGCTTCCAAAAGTAATTGCCAAACACCAACACATTTGCCCAAGGGGCTTTAGAGGTCCAAAGGACTTTGCAAAGTTGTTCCCAAACGTAGCCTAACTCTACTAGACCCAAGAAGATGTGGGTACCAAAGAAAGCTCGAGTTCTTTTTATAATTGCAGGTCACTGTCAAGAGAAATATCAAGTGGTATTTGGATAGTGGATGTTCTAGACACATAACTAGAGATTCAAGTTGTTTCATTAAACTTGTACAAATAAATGGTGGAAAAATCTCTTTTGGTGGAAACAGTAAAGAAAGAATTGTTGGATGTAGAACTGTGAAAATTGGAAGTCTCACAATCAACAATATTTCCTTGGTGGAATGATTAAATTACAATCTACTTAGCATAAGTCAATTGTGTGACACTGGATTCAAAATCAAATTCCAAGAGGGAATTTGTTTAGGAACTAGTAAATGTTTTTTTCAATCTTTCACTTGACGAAGACATGGAAATAGTTATCTTTTGGATATAAAACCATAAAATTCTCGGTGTCTAATATCCATTCAAGACGAGGTAAATCTTTGGCATCGAAAGCTTGACTATGTTAATATGAAGCAGATTGCCAAAATCTCTTCTAAGAAACTTGTTCGTAAACTCCCTAATTTGACTTATCAAAAATCTGATCTATGCATGCCATGTGTTTTGGGGAAACAGGTTAGAAGTTCTTTTAAACCTATAAATCAAGTTTCTACTAATCGAGTTTTGCAGCTTCTACATATGAATCTCTTTGGACCAACTAGAACTCAAAGTATTGATAGAAAGAGATATTGCCTAGTAATTGTGAATGATTATTCTTGTTTTACTTAGGTTTACTTTCTAGCAAGTAAATTTGAAATTTTTTCTCACTTTTCAAAGATTGCCAAGAAAGTTCAGATTGAAAAATGATATGCTATTTCAAGAATACGAACAGACCATGGATGTGAGTTTGAAAACTAAGACTTTGCTAAATTTTGTGATGAATCTGGTTTTCAACATGTTTTCTCTTCTCTATATATACCAGAACAGAATGAAGTTGTAGAAAGAAAGAATAGATATTTGCAAGAGATGGCAAGAACCCTTTTAATTGAAAGTAATATTTCTTCTCTATTTTTGGCTGAAACAGTTTTCACAGCTTGTTATATATTATTAACAGAGTATTTTTAAGGCCTATTTTAGAGAAAACTCCTTATGAAATTTTTAAAGGGAAAAAGCCAAATGTTTCTTATTTTCACGTGTTTGATTATAAATGTTTTATTTTGAAAAATGCAAATGACCGAACTAATAAGTTTGAGGAAAAATTAAACGAATGAATTTTCCTTGGCTACTCAACCTCAAGCAAAGCCTACAGAATATTTAACAAGAAGACTCAATCTGTTAAAGAATCTGTGAATGTCAAATTCCAAGACTTTGTGCAGAATCAACTGAATCAGACTCAACTTAAAGAATCTGAACTTGCTCCAGATCTTACAAAGTCTACTTCCCCTGAAGTGGTTCAGGCTTCTGAATAACAACAACAACAAGACCAGTAAATTCAACTGAAGTAGAGGATCGGCAAACCTTCAGATTAACTAGTAACTGGAAGCATAAATCTAGTCATCCCAAGGAACTCATCATTAGCAACATTGATAAAGGAATTCGTACCAGATCCAAAAGGTGAAAAGAGTCTAGTACTCCGATACTCATTTCTAAGATAGAACCCAAAAGCATAGAAGAAGCCTTAGCTGATGAAAGCTGGATTGAAGCTATGCAAGAAGAGCTCAGATAGTTCAGCATCAATAATGATTGGGAGCTAATTCCTAAACCAAAAGGTAAATCTATTATTGGAACTAAATGGGTTTTCTGGAACAAAATGGACGAGAAAGGAAAAGTGGTTAGAAACAAAGCAAGACTTGTGACCAAAAGATATACGCAAAAAAAAAAAAAGGAATAGATCATGATGAGACCTATGCACAAGTGGCAAGATTAGAAACAATTAGATTATTACTTACTTTTGCTTGCTATAAAAATTTCAAGTTATTCCAAATGGATGTCAAAAGTGCATTCCTCAATGGATTTATCCAAGAAGAAGATCCAAAATGGCCAGACTTAGTCTTCATACTAAAAAAAAGCCTTGTATGGATTAAAGCAAGTACCTCGAGCCCGGTATGACAAGTTAAGTAAGTTTCTAATTCAAAATGATTTTATTAAAGGAAATGTAGATACTACTTTGTTCATTAAAAAGAGAAGATAAAGATTTTCTACTCGTTCAAATCTATATTGATTGCATTATTTTTGGATCACCTAATGAAAATCTGTGCAATAAGTTTTCTAAGTCTATGCATGATGAATTTGAGATTAGCATGATTGGTGAATTAACATTCTTTATCGGATTAAAAGTGAAACAATTGAAGAAAGGAACTTTCATTTATCAAGAAAAATATGTAAAAGATCTCATCAAGAAGTTCAGATTGGAGAATTGCAAAAAGACTGAGATACCAATGTCAACTTCTTCGAAGTTGGATAAAGACGAAAGAGGAAAGAAAGTTGACCAGAAACTCTATAGGAGTATTATTGGTTCTGTTCTTTATCTTATTACTTCTAGACTTGATATTTTGTTTAGTGTTTGTATTTGTGCTGAATTCCAATCAGATCCCAAAAAATCTCATCTAAGTGTTGCAAAACGCATTATCAAATATGTTGCAACTACTTCAAAGCTAGATCTGTGGTATCCCAAAGAATGAGATTTTACTATCTTTGGATATTCAGACGCAAATTTAGCAGGTTGCAGAATCGATAGAAAGAGTACTTTTGGTACTTGTCAACTGCTGAGTAACAAGCTGGTGTCTTGGTTCTCAAGGAAGTAGAGTACTGTAGCTTTTTCAACAGCAAAAACAGAGCATATAGCTCTTGAAAGTTGTTCTCAAATCTTATGAATAAAGTAACAACTAAGAGACTTTGGAATCGAAGATTCATGCATCGAAATCAAATGCGACAACACCCGGTGTGATTAATCTTACAAAGAATCTAATTCTTCATTCAGTAGCAAAGCACATAGAAACCCGACATAATTTCATTAGAGTTCATGTTCAGAACGGAGAAGTTATGATACAGTTCATTGATTCAAAGAATCAGTTGACAGGCATATTTACAAAGCCACTAGAGAAAAGTATATTTGAGTCTATTCACACTAGACTGGACATCACATCCTTTATTAGTTAAAGTATGAAAATAGTCAGACTCAAAACACCCAAAGGTCATGATTGTAAGTTAATTTCTTTTTGCAAGTAATTTAATTTTAGGAAGAAATTTTGAAAAGGTACGTTTATTTTTTGAATCGTCACTTGATTGTTTTTTTTTTACAAATTATCTTTTTCTGTTTTTGAATTTATGGCAATTTTTTATTTTCAAAAAGACAGTTTTTACTTTTTCCTTTGTGACGATTCGTATACCCCGTTTCATCTGCTTTATATACTGTCGAGATTCTTCTTATTCGTTTACACTCAGTCAAACCCTAAAATACAGAACTCCATTTTCTCACACTCTCTCTAGTTTAATATGAAAAGATTTCACCTTTTTCACAATCAAGTTTAAGAAATCTCCCAAAAAACGTGACAATGTCTTCTCAAAGAAAGTCTTCTAGAATCGCAAATAGGGGACTACAGCATATGCGTGAGGGTCCTACGCACTTTGATCTAATTGAGGAAGAAGACTCTATGCAGCAACAACAAAATCAACAACAATATTCTCAACCGCGTCACTCTTCTCAACCCAAGACTCAAGTTCCTCCACAGCAAGATGCTAAAGAAGAGATCGTTGTAGACGCTAAACCTATAAAGACTCTTAAGCCCGAATTTATCTTTAAAGTTTACTCTAAGTTAAATGAGGGTGGTACTGCAATAACCTTCATTGATGAGTTTTTGAGCGAGAAATTGTACAAGAACGAAACTCATTTTTTGAGGTCTATGGAAAGTATGGGTATTGTGCCTGTTGGTTTGGTAGCAAGGAATTTTGCAAATTTTCCAAGTGATCCACGATTTGGATCCTTTAATCAGCCTGAAGGGAAAGATGACGATGAAAAGATGTTTACAAATTGTCAACCTAGAATAGGCATCGCTGCAAATGTTCGTGGTGAAAAGACGGACTTTTTTCGGTCTAAGGACCACAAAAGAACTTATTCGAAATTACTAAAGCAAGGGGTGATGAACCCTAGGAGTGTGGACTTTGATTTTCTTGATTCGTTGAAAGTGAAACTGAGGGAGAAGTTTGCACTCCTTCAACTCGAACGTTTTTGTTCTAAGACAACTGTTGCTCACGCAAAACTTACGATTTACTTATATTCAAATCTATCCCTATTAGATGCGAATAAATTTTCTTTTACGGTTAGGGATAAAGAATTTGTGGTCGACGTGGACACTTTGGCTGATGTGATAGGGGTGGAAAGAGGAAGTTTCCAACCAATCAGTGTATTTGTTGCTCATGCTACTTTGGAGCTTGTTCAAGATAGAATTGCTGAAAGCAGGATTTCTTACTCTAGAATGAATGCCTCCAATATGTTGCTTCACAAGATTGTGATCAACTGTCTCAGACCCAAATCTACCTAAAAAACTGTTGTCTCAAACTCTGAAGTGAAGCTGATGTATGTGATCAACATTGGATTCAAGTTCCCACTGCCTCACACTATCTTAATGCACATGTATAGGACAGTTGTAAAGGACAATGGGCAACTCTCTTATTCTGCTCTTGTTACTCGATTATTCAGACACTTCAACATTCAGCCTCCTAAAATTCTGTGTATTCGAACCATTACTCCAATGGTAGTGGGACTGAAGATGGTTTCCAAGATGCGTTTGGAGAGCATTAAGGAGAAGTCTCTTATCAAGGCAAGATAAAACTTTGCAGCAAGAAAAAGAAAAGGCAAATAGCCTATGAATGCACCAATCAAGAAGATGAGAGCACTCATCTTGCAGGATGAAGAAGATGAGGATAACATTACTCTCTCCGCCTTTGCCTTAAGGAATTTATAGAGTTTTGTTAGCTTTCAAGAGCCAAAGGACATAGAGAACATAGAAAGAGAAAAGACAAAGAAGAGAGACGAAGAAAGAGAAGCGATGCGAACAGAGCAAGAAAAGAGAGGAAGAGAACAAGAAGAAGAAGAGAGTCAAGATGATTCTCTTGAGCTCACATTTGCTGACGACTCGGAGAAGTCAAGAAGTGAAATTGCTGGAGAAGGAAGAGATAAACATCAACTTGGTGCTGAAGAAGAGTAAGAACATGAAGAATAATATTTTTCTCCACCTGAAGTCACAGAAATAGGGGGAGCTACTGACAAAAGAGGTATTTTTTCACTTGCTTTTACTAGTGATGATGTTAGTCGTTCTCCTGTCAATCCAGAGGATGTGTATGCCTTTCAATTTCCTGAAGCTCATATTGAGGCATCATCTCCAAGTCTGGATGCTCCAACTGAGGTTCCATCATCAGTTAACACTCCTCACACTGATCGTGCTTAAGCGAGTACTCAAACAGATAATACAGCAGACTTTAAGAGATTGCTCGGGCTTCTTGTGGAGATCAAAGCTCAGTTTTATGGATTGTAGTGTGAATTTCAGAACATGCAGTCAGCTCATCAAGCCATTTCAGTCTCTCTACACAATCAAGTACAAGCCTTTAAGCTTCAAGTTAAAGCCACTGCAAAGGGTGATAATATTGAGCAATTGAAAGAGGACTTGAAGAAGCTGGAGGAGACTATCAAGTCTATTGGGGATTTCCAAATCGTTCGCGTCCCCAAACAACCATGATTTTTACCCCACTCTTTTTATAGTTTTTCTCCACTTTTTGTTGTTGACAAAAAGGAGGGGAGAGTTTGTGCAGATTTGATTTTGATGACTTTTTGCTTGGTTTGACTTTGGTTTGATTTTGATGACTTTGGACTGTTGTGCTTTGGATATTTGATTTTGAATGTTTTGATATTGATTATGGCTAGATAATTATTTATCTTGCAAGATTAACATGTGTTCTGTGATTGCAGAATCAATATTATTTAGACTCTAATTAATTTATTTTTATAAGACATCACGTTTTGTTTAAGTGTGTTTTGCAGGACAAAATTTTCAAATCTACAGAAAATTTTTGTCACAATAAAAAATTGGGAGATTGTTAAAGAAAACTTTTTAATTGTTTTGAAGCTGACAAAACCTTTCCAATAGTCTAGACTGAAGACTTGCCGAATTAAGTGTTACAGTCTGAAGAACTCCAGACGCTACTGTCAAAGTCTAAAGACTGCTAGACTTTAATCTCAAGTCTAACCTCACTGACAGGTTCTAGACTGAAGAATAAAGACTTATCTAGATGCGGGTTTATCTTCAAGGGTTCGGTTCGTATGGTTTATGGAAGATGTTATGGTTGGATATAGCATCATATGATCAATTATTTTTATTGAAATCAATTCGGATAATCGGATCTCTTGAAAAACAAAGTATACTTGGAAGGTTCTACTTATGGAAATCAAAATTCTAATTGTATGGGCGAGCATGATTGATGGGCTTTTATCACATTCTTAAAATGACTTGAGATCTCCTTGATTGATTCTATCCAACAGGTAGATTGAAAGAACTCCATTGGAAAGTGCTAATGGTTGTAGAAGCATGAAGGAGTATATAAGGAAAACTCTCAAGTTGTTTGAGTGTGTGTGTAAAAGAAAATTTTCAAAATCTGAAGCTTTTAGTTCTTTGTTATTTCAATTGTTGAGTTTAACTTATACTCAAAAGAGAGAGCAAATGTAGCACCCCCCGATGGCCCCCAATCCGTTGGGTCACCACAAGTACCTCTCACTTTATCCTGAAAGTATATTATGATACTTCATAAAATCCAGGGGGGTTTGTATCTTTTAAATTGGTCCCTTCGCAGAAAGTATAGTGGAAGCATAACCAACTACTCCCCGTCCTGAAATTAAAACGATGCACACCAACTAAACATTTATAGGTTAAAGCCGAGCACTTTTATTTACATAACTTGATGGATATCATTAGTCGGTACATCAAAATGCCAAGGTTTTCTATACTCGGCTATACTTCAAAAGATAACCGAGATATTTTCCAACAGTTGTATACTTAAAGTCCATCGATCAGTGTTGGCGTCCAAAAGTTCCTTCCTTTGCTGTCCTCCTCCTCGCAGTCATATCCAACCACTCGGTTCATCTACTAGTGGCAGTAGCAGCAGAGGTATCTTGTCTAGTTTGAAATGTTAGTCCCTAAAAGGGGTGAGTACAGACATCCAGCAATTGAAGATCTACCAAGCTATACTATGCAAGCAATCACAATCAAAGTCCATGCAAGATAGATATAACAGGTAATCAAATAATGAGTGTGCATCAGATCGATAAGACTTTTGAAAAAGCAATGGCAATGCAGTTTCAAAACCAAAATATATCATTTCAGTCACACAAGTCCCGATTATAGGGTCAAACTGTTATGACACGTCTTATTCCATGTCATACAATTCAGTCCTATAATCAGACCACACACACACTTAGTAGAGCCATCAGTTTTAATATTCAAAAGGTTTCACCCCCAGAGGACCAATGTTTGCGTCATTCTAGGATTTCGCACCCACCCTGGCGTCGTAAAAGCCTCCGGAATTACGCCACTAGGCCACCGGGCATTTAGAGTGTGTTTACGTCACACCTCTAGGCATCTCGCACCCCACCTGGTGTCACGAGGAACCTCCTGGGCACCATAGACATGGTTACCCCTACCATCCGGAATTATGTACCGACATACCACCGAGCATCCTGATGCACCCGGGGAAAACCTCTAGGCATGTATGCATAATACAACCAAGCATCCAAAGGGCATCGACTCATTCAAACCTCTGGGCATCCTGACTCTCGGGGCATTGTTGACCCGAGGGTCCAACAGCAACATTAACATCTTAATTTATTCCAATACCAAAACACTTTCAATGCAACAACGGCAGGCTTTGAAATCATATGCCATATCTATGTCAAAGAAATCCATTCAAAAAATTTCAGCAACATAATATCAGTTCATAAATCCATTTCCACTTTTCACCTTCAAAGCATTTCAAAAATCCATGTGTAAAATTTTGAGTTGTACTTGTGCCTCACGGCCAAATTCCAAAAGAGTTATCAAACACAAATAGATTGAATTCAGCGCATTGGTAATTCGAAGCTACACTCCCGACTTCAAGATTTTCAAAGATTGGTTTGTGAAAAGATTTGTAATTTTGAAGGTACCAAAAATATTTTCTTTTCCTTTTTGAATCATTGATAACGGTGCCTCGGTAAGTAAAATTTCAGCAAGAATTGGGAGGTTTTCCAAATTGGACTACGGCCAAGTTTTTTGTTCAAAAAAATAAATGAGTTTAAAACTTGTAGAGCAAGTTCAAAATGTCAACCTGATCTCTAATGGTTTTAAAAGAATTGATACAGAATTTCAAATATGAAAGCACCGTACATTTTCTTAAAACAAATGAAGCCAGTCCCTTAGTAAGTAAAACTTCAAATATAGATTGGAAGGTTTTTCATTCTCAAATCAAATCAATGGCCGAATTCTTCAAGATTTAAAAGTCATAAAATCTGTTTTGGATGAAGTCCAAAGAAATCAAAACCAGATATGAAAAATCCGAACATTTTCTCAACCCTTTAGCCTCGAAACAGTCTCAGTCACTCGATAAATCATCATTCAGCATCAAAATCCAACAATCCAGCCTATCAATGCACTTTCTAGACAGCAACAGCACCACACAACATAGATTAGTAGACTTCAACTTGCCTCAAGTCCTACGGTGCTAACGGCGAAAGGTTCGGTGCGGTGGTGCAGTTCAACAGCAACGACGCATGAGCACGGGTGGAGAGCAGTCCTCTCTCTCCCCTTTCCTCGCTGCTCCCACTCGCACGTTCACTTCTCTCTCACTCGCTCACGAACTCCTCTCGTTCACTCTATTCTCTCGCTCGCTCGCTGCGCTCTCTCTTTCGCTCGCTCGTTCTCTCTCAGCTTATCCGCCCTTTTTGTTCCTTCGTTGATTGACCTTATGGGTCAACAAAAGAGCCATCCTCGGTGGCTGCCGAAAGAACGGACAGCCCATCTACTCGTGTCCATGCGTGAGAGCCCCACTTGACTTGCTGCCACCTTGCTTCTCCATGCAAGATACGTGTCCGGTTCCTTGCTCCTGCGCTCGGTACGCTGGCCAACCCATCCCCATGCAGCGAACGTGACTCTTCTTTTCGGTCAACTTCTCCATTTAGTTGACCCAGATGCTGCTGCCGCACGCCACCTCGCATGATACATGCGAACGTGGCCTTTGCTGGCCGCTCGTAGCAACTCACGGCTGCTTCCTTCGGTCAACAATTCTCTCAATTGTTGACCATCCAAGGCGTGGACGTGGCTGCGGTGCGGTGCTTCTCAGTCAACATTTCCTTTCTTCTGTTGACTACAAAAAAGACGTGGGCATGGGCTGCATGGTGGCCAATCTCTTCTATTATTATATGACAAGAATTTGTGACCGTTGATGGAATTGTTCGCATGGCCATTCAAGGAGAATTTTTCTCCGAAAGTTAATGTTTTGGGACGTAAAGTGTGATGTAGCTAGTATAAGCACCTAGAGGGGGGTGAATAGGTATAAAAATAATTTCTCGAGATACCACAGAAATACTAAACAGATGATAGAAAGGAAATACTCTTTTGCTTAATTAAAATAAAGAGTAAGGAAGAGAAGATTAAATACAAGGTTTATAGTGGTTCGGCTTATCCTAAGCCTACGTCCACTCTTCCGCACTGACAGCTTATTGGCTAGATTCCACTATGAACAAAAGAGATGTTACATCACAGTTCTTCCTTAATTCCACAGTGTAGATATTCTATCACACTTCCTCAAGGTTTCTCACAAGTATAAACTCTCTTTTGAGTACAAGTTTTTCGCTCAATTGAATTGACTAAACAACAAGAGGCTTCAGACTTTGGAATTCTTCTATCGCGCATGCTCTTGAACAGCTTAGAACGTCTTCTTTTTATACTCATTTATGCTACCATACCCGTTGGCACTTTCCAAAGGAATTCCTCCAATCTACCCGTTGGACGGAATCAATTAAAAAGATTATTCGAGCTATCAAAGGAATATGACGATAGCCCATCAATCTCGTTCGCCCATACAATCAGGATCTCGGTTTCCATAAGTAGAACCTTCTACGAATATTTCTCCAATCATCGGATCCTTGACCATTGAATCAATCTCGATCAATTTAAGGGGATTCCGATAAGTCATATCCAGCCAAGAGATCTTCTCCAGTCGATAAGGTCATATCCTTAATAAAACATCCAGTTCTGGATACCCTTCCTTCAACGGATTAGAAACTGCCAATGATGATAGACTTTGAATCTTGAGTCTAGCTGACCGGAGGTCTTCAGACTTTAAACAGCAGAGTTTGCAAGCCTTCAGACCAGACCGATGGAAACGATTTGTCAGCTTCAAAACACTTCAAGAAGATTTCTCCAACAATCTCCCTCTTTTTATGGTGACAAAACTTTCCTGCAGATTTGGACAACTTTGACCGCAAAATATTTCTCAAACACATATGCATATCTTATAGAGATAAATGGCTAAATGAATAACACTAGAATCGCAACCACGAAAATAGGTTAATCTTGAATAAGATAAAGCCATAAAGCCAACCATAAGATATCAATATAAATAGCAGTCAAATCCAAATCCAAATCCAGACACAAAATTAAAATCAAACATTAATCCAAATCAAACAAACGATAAAAATTCAAAGTTTTGATTCAAATCTTGCACTTCTCCCCCTTTTTATTAGCATTAAAAAAGGTTAAGATCAAAATGGAGTAAAGTCAAGATTGCTTGGGAACGCGGACAAGCTGGAAATCTCCCATGGACTGTACGATCCCTTCCAGCCTTTTCAACTCTTCCTTCAGTTGTGCAATCTCCTCACCCTTGGCATTGGCCTGAATCTGAACAGAGAGGGCTTGGATTTTATCATTCAATGAACATGAAGAAACTTGACCCGCATTTTGCAAGTTTTGAACCTCGCATCCCAAGGCATAAATTTGACCGCGCATCTCCAAGAGAATATCCATAATTCTACGAAAATCGGCTGAGCTGTCGGTCTGCGTACTTGCTTCAAAGACGTTACGCGAGATGATGGCATATCGAATAATCTCGCAGTTCGGCGATGAAACTTCATGACCTTCTTCCGGAAATTGAGATGCATAAACGTCCTCTAGGTCGCAGTGAGCGACTCCTTCACTTGCATCGGGATATGAGGACTTCCCTCCTTTCTCTTGATCTCCCCTCGTTTTCGTGCCTACTGGTGGAGAAGAGTGTCTTTCGGAGTTCTCCTTCTTCTCTTCTTTCTTCTCCAGGTCTTTCTTGCTTTGCTTCTTTTTTGCTAGCTGCTCTTTCTTCTGCTTCTTTTTCTTCTTCTTCTCTCGCTTCTTTTTCTTTCTCTTGTCCTTGTCTTTCCTCTCCTTCTGTCTCATGATGTACCATGGATTCTGGAACAGAGCGACTTAGCTTCTTCAAAGCTATGGCCGAAATGGTAAGGTCGTCATCCTCTTCATCTTCCACGATGAGAGCTCTTCTTTTCTTGGTTGGAGCAACCATGGGCTCCTTCCCTTTCCTTTTTGATGCAGAAGAGAATTGATGAGACTTTACAGGAGTCTTTTCCTTAAATTTCTCCAACTCCTTGCTTAGTTCCTTTAGACGCATCTTGGTCACCATTTTCAGTCCTATCACCATATGATCGCACGGTCGAACACAAAAGATTTGTGGGGGCTGAATATTCAAATGTCTGAATAACTTCATCACAAGGCTTGGGTAAGGAAGTTGACCTCTGTCCTTCATCACAACTCGATACATGTGAAACATGATAGTATGAGGAAGAGAAAACCTTTTCCCAGTAAGAATGGCGTACATCAGCATTGCCTCTGAACTTGAGACATCAGTCTTTGAAGTTGATTTCGGTCGAAGGCAATTGATCACAATCTTGTGAAGCAAGATGTTGAATGCATTCATCCTTAAGTAGATGATCTTTTCGTCCTTTACCAGTTCCAGTGTAGCCCGAGCAGTAGAAACTTTGATCGGTTGATATCTTCCTCTCTCAACTTCTAACACATCCGCCAGCATATTCATATTCACAACAAAATCTTGATCTTTGACACCGAAGGAGAATCTATTCGCATCCAAAAAGCTAAGATTTGAATAGAAATATGCGGTCGGTTCAAAGATAGGCCCTCGTAGTGTCGGAGCGGTAACCTTTCAAGTTGAAGATGACCGAACTTTTCTCTCAAGTTCACATTCACAAAGCATCCGAAAATCAAAATCTACACTCCTAGGGTTTATCACCCCACGCTTCAGCAGTTTTGAGTATAGACCCTTCTGATCTTTCGATCTAAATATCTCTCCTCTTTTTCCTCTGATTTCTGCCGCAATACCCATCCTTGGTTGAAATTGCATGAACAATTTGTCATCATCATTCCCCTCTCTCGGATTAAATCCCCAATCACGAGGATCACTAGGGATGTTTTCAAGGGATTCTTCGGCTACCCCTTTTCGAGCAATTCCTAAACTTTCCATTTTCCGCAAAAATATATACTCATTCCCATATCCTTTGACTTTCAGAAAATCATCGACATAGCTCAGAGGAGTACGAGTTCATTTTAAAAGCACGATACAGCTTATAAATAAATGCGGGTTTTTGAACTCTTACAGGATCTGCATCTTCAATGATTTCTTCCTCTTGTTGATGATCAACGCCTTGAGGACTAGATGGAGGAGTCTGACGCTGTAGAGAATGTTGTGGGCTCTATTGCTGATCTGGTGACACTTCTTCTTCGGTGAGATCGAAGTGCGTAGGCCTCTCATTCATTCGCCGTGGTCCCCTGCTTGCGATCCTTGACGACTTTCTTGAAGAAGACATTTTTCTCGCACTTTGAGAGATTCCTTGCTTGACTTTCCCCAAGAAAAATGACAACTTTTCGAAGATTAGGCGGGAGATAAAAACGGGAATGGAGGATCGGTGCTTTTTAGGGTTTTTGAGAGTGAAGAGAGGAGGAAGCAACAGTATACGATCGGTTAAAAGAGAGGTATACGAATCGTCACAATAAAAAGATGCATTTTCAAAATAACTGTCCTTTTTCCGCGAAAATAGTCATTTCAAAAAATAACTTCTTTTTTGAAAAGGGAAACGATGCAATAATTACGCCAATTAAAGATAGCAATAAAAAGACACGATTCGACGATCGTACCTTTTCAAGATAATATTCGAGAGAGAGACTAACTTACAGTCAATGTCTTATTTGTTTGAGTCTGAGAGTCTCTAGACTTTAACTTCTTCAAACCTTAATATGTTGAGTCCGGAGCGAATAATTTCAAATTGATTTTTCTCCAAGGGCTTTGTGAATATATCCGCCGCGGTTGATTCTTTGAATCAACATACGAATCGAAACTTCTCCATTTTGAACATGGTCTTTAATGAAGTGATGTCGAATCTCTATATGCTTTGCTCTTGAGTGAAGAATTGGATTTTTGATGAGATTGATAGCGCTGGTGTGTCGCAATTTATCTATGTGCATGAGTCTTCAATTCCAAAGTCTCTTAGCTGTTGCTTTATCCATAGAATTTGTGAACAGCAACTCCCAAGAGCTACATACTCTGTTTCTGCTGTAGAGAGAGCTACTATACTCTGCTTTCTTGAAAACCAAGACACTGTCCTACCTCCAAGTAGTTGACAGGTACCCGATGTGCTCTTTCTATCAACTCTGCAACCGGCTAGATCTGCGTCTGAGTATCCAAGAAGAGTGAAGTCTCCCCTTTTAGGATACCATAGGCCAATACTTGAAGTCGAAGTAACGTATTTGATAATACGCTTTACAGCACTTAAATGAGATTCTTTAGGGTCTGCTTGAAATCTAGCACAAATGCAAACACTAAACAAAATGTCAGGTCTAAAAGCAGTAAGATAAAGAAGAGAGCCAATGATACTCCTGTATAGCTTCTGGTCGACTTTCTTTCCTTCTTCATCTTTGTCTATCTTCAAGGCACTTGACATTAGAATGTCAGTCTTTTTGCAATTGTTTAGTCCAAACTTTTTGACAAGATCATTTGCATATTTTTCTTGACGAATAAATGGTCATTCCTTTAGTTGCTTCACTTGAAGTCCAAGAAAGAAGGTTAACTCACCCATCATGCTCATTTCAAATTCATCCTGCATAGTCTTAGAGAATTTCTTGCACAGACTTTCATTAGGAGATCCGAATATGATATCATCGACATATATTTGAACTAGTACAAAACTTTTGTTTTCCTTTTTGATAAATAGAGTAGTGTCTACTTTACCTTTCACGAAACCGTTTTGAGTTAAAAACTTACTCAGCCTGTCATACCAAGCTCGTGGTGCTTGTTTCAAGCCATATAAGGCCTTTTTGAGTCTGAATACTGAGTCTGGTTTCCTTGGGTCTTCAAACCCAGGTGGTTGTTCCACATAAACTTCCTCATGGATGAATCCATTTAGAAAAGCACTTTTGACGTCCATTTGGAATAACCTAAAATTTTTGTGACAAGCAAATGCAAGTAATAAACGAATTGCTTCTAACCTTGCTACTGGTGTGTATGTCTCGTCATAGTCGATCCCTTCTTCTTGCGTGTAACCCTTGGCCACGAGTCTTGCTTTGTTTCTTATGACTTCGCCTTTCTCGTCCATCTTGTTTCTAAAAACCCATTTAGCTCCAATAACAGATTTACCTTTAGGTTTAGGAGACAATTCTCAGACATCATTGATACTGAATTGCCTGAGCTCTTCTTGCATTGCTTCAATCCAGCTTTCATCGATAAAGCTTCTTCTATGCTTTTGGGTTCTATTTCGAAATAAGAGCCACAAAGACTAGATTCTTCGCGCCTTTTGGATCTTGTGCAAATTCCTTCATTGATGTCGCCAATGATAAGATCTTTGGGATGACTGGACTTATGCTTCCAGTTGCTGGTTAGTTTGTCAGATTGATGATCACTTTCTTCGATTGATTCTTCAACAGTCACTTGCTGATGTTCCTTCAAAGTCTGAGTTGCTTCTTGAGATTTAGACTTTGTAGAGTCTGGAGCAGGTTCAGATTCTTCAAGATGAGCCTGAATAGATTCATTTTGAATGGAATCTTGGAATTTGACATTCATTGATTCTTCCACTTTGTTTGAGTCTTCTTGTTGTAGACTGTATACTTTGCTAGAGGTTGAATATCCAAGGAAGATGCCTTCATCTGACTTTTCTTCAAACTTACCAACTCGATCATTTGCATTTTTCAGTATAAAACATTTGCATCCGAATACGTGAAAATATGAAACAATGGGTTTCTTTTCTTTGAATAATTCATAGGGGGTTTTTTTTTCTAGAATAGGCCTTAGAAAAACTCTATTAATAATGTAACATACTGTAAAGACTGCTTCAGCCCAAAAACGTGAAGAGATGTTGCTTTCAATTAAGAGAGTTCTTGCCATTTCTTGAAGCGATCTATTCTTTCTTTCCACAACTCTATTTTGCTCTGGAGTATATGGAGAGAAGAACATATGCTGAAAGCCAGATTCATCACAAAATTTTGCAAAATCTTGTTTTTCAAATTCACCTTCATGATCTGTTCTAATACTTGAAATAGCATATCCCTTTTCGTTTTGAACCTTTTTAGCAAATTTTTCAAAGTAAGAGAAAGTTTCAGACTTACTTGCTAGGAAGTATACCCAAGTAAATCGTGAGTAGTCATCCACAATTACTAGGCAATATTTCTTACCTCCAATGCTTTGAGTTCGGTTGGTCCAAAGAGATTCATATGCGAAGGCAAAGACACGGTTAGTGGAAACTTGATTTATTGGTTTGAAGGAATTTCTTACCTGTTTTCCCAATATACATGGTGTACATAGATCAGACTTTTGGTATGATAAATTGGGTAGACCACGAACAAGCTTCTTTGCTGAAATTTTGGCTATCTGCTTCATATTGATGTGTCCAAGCTTTCTGTGCCATAAACTTACTTCATCTTGTATTGAGATTAAACATTGTGATTCATCTGGTTTCACATCCAAGAGGTAGATATTCGACCCATAAACGACGAGTAGAGTCTTTCGGTTCCGAACATATTCCCTCTTGAAAGTAGATTTTGAAACCGGTATCACAAAGCTGGCTGACACTGAGCAGATTGTAGTTGAGTCCTTCAACTAAAGAAACATTGTTTATTGTGAGGTTTCCAATCTTCACAGTTCCAAGTCCTACTATTCTTCCTTTACTATTTCCTCCAAAAGAAACTTTTCCACCATTCGTTTGAACAAGCTTTATGAAACAATTTGAATCTCCTGTCATATGTCTTGAGCATCCATTATCTAGATACCATTTTATCTTTTTCTTGATAGTGACCTGCATTTAAAAAAGAAACTCAAACTTTCTTTGGTACCCATCTTTTCTTAGGTCCATTGGAGTTAGTATAATATGTTGTATTTGCCCATGCTTTCTTAACAGGTTTCCAAACCATTGGACATTCTTTTTCAAAATGATCTGTACTATTACACTTCGAACATCTAAGAGCATTGCGACCAACTGGTTTTACAAAAGTCATTTTAAAATGATTTTTGTAAGCATCTCTTGAGGGTCTTTGTTTGATTCTTTCCTTTACTTTAGGAAAATCAATTAAAGGAATGGTTTCAGCAGTCATTCCCAAACCAAATTTGTTGAAATAAGGTCTTTGAATATAAAGTATTTTTTCTAGTTTCTCAGATCCTATAGAAAATCTTTTGGAAATATTTGTGATATCATTTTTCAAGAATGCATTTTCTTTTGAAAGATTATTTTCACTTTCTCTAAGAGAAGAAACATTCACATCTAAACATTTTACCTTTTCATTTAAAACATTTTCTTGTTGTTTTAAGGCAGAATTTTCCTTTTTGAGTTCGGAAATCCTTTTAAGAGAAGTCTTAAGACTAAAGCACAACTCATTAATGTATTTAGAAAATTTAATAGGGATTTTAAAGTTACTCACCTCAAATTCACTGTCTCGAGTCTGGTCTCGGAGTTTGAATCGAATCCGATTGTGCCATTAGACATATGTTGGCATAATCATCATCACTTTCTTCACATTCTGTATCACTCCAGGTTTCTGCTTTAAGAGCCTTTCGATACTTTTCAACTTTTCCTTTCTTCTTCCTCAAAAGAGGACAGTTGGGTCTGATGTGTCCATTTTTCTTACATTCAAAGCAGACTACATTTTTGTTTGATTCATCATCCTCAACAGACTTAGTCTGTTGCTTTTGAAAACTTTGTTTTCTTGGATTGAATCTTCTTCCTTTTCTGTTCAGCTTTCTGAATCTTTTTATCATGAGAGCAAGCTCCTCATCGTCCATATCGTCTTCAGAATCTGCAACATCAGAATCATCATTGGATTTTAATGCAATGTATTTCTTACCTTTAGGGTCTTCGTCTTTATTGATTCGTTCTACTTCATAAGACTGAAGAGTTCCAACCAACTCATCAACAGATAGTGGCATGATTCTTTGAGTCTTTCTGATTGAGGTCTTTATGTGATTCCAATCCTTGGAGAGTCCTCGCAGTAGCTTATTTACCTTCATGGGATCAGAAATTGGTTGACTTTGATTTTCAAGACCATTCACGATATCTGTAAAACGACTAAACATGTCAGTTATAGATTCTCCCGATTTCATCCTGAAGGCTTCGTATTGACCGAGGAGAATATTGATTATGGTCTCCTTCACTCGATCGGTTCCTTTATAGGTAATATGTAATCTATCCCAGACTTCTTTAGCTGTAACACAAGAAGATATTCTATTATATTCAGTAGGTGATAAAGCACAATATAAAGAATAAATTGCTTTTGCATCAAGAGCTTGTCTCTTGATTATCTCTTCCTGAGTCATTTGGCTAGACTCCACAGTATCTTTTCCTCTTTTTGAGATAGGTGCAGCTTTAGGAGTAATTCCTTTTTCTACAACATCCCATTCCAGAGGATCCTTTGATCTTAGAAACGCCTTCATTTTGTTTTTCCATATGTTGTAATCATTTTCATCAAAGTAAGGTGGTCTAGTATTACTTTGCCCTTCTACCAGCCTTGGAGCCAACATACTAGCCATGGATTTTTTACTCTGAAGTAAAACACTTCAAACAAAGTGAGTACACAAGCTCTGATACCAATTGATGTAGCTAGTATAAGCACCTAGAGGGGGGTGAATAGGTATAAAAATAATTTCTCGAGATACCACAGAAATACTAAGCAGATGATAGAAAGGAAATACTCTTTTGCTTAATTAAAATGAATTACGATCAAAGTAAAGTAAAGAGTAAGGAAGAGAAGATTAAACACAAGGTTTATAGTGGTTCGGCTTATCCTAAGTCTACGTCCACTCTTCCGCACTGACAGCCTATCGGCTGGATTCCACTATGAACAAAAGAGATGTTACAGCACAGTTCTTCCTTGATTCATTCTATCACACTTCCTCAAGATTTCTCACAAGTATAAACTCTCTTTTGAGTACAAGTTTTTCGCTCAATTGAATTGACTAAACAACAAGAGGCTTCAGACTTTGGAATTCTTCTATCGCGCATGCTCTTGAACAGCTTAGAACGTCTTCTTTTTATACTCCTTTATGCCACCATACTCGTTGGCACTTTCCAAAAGAATTCCTCTAATCTACCCGTTGGACGGAATCAATTAAGAAGATTATTCGAGCTATCAAAGGAATATGACGATAGCCCATCAATCCCGTTCGCCCATACAATCAAGATCTCGGTTTCCATAAGTAGAACCTTCTACGAATATTTCGCCAATCATCGGATCCTTGACCATTGAATCAATCTCGATCAATTTAAGGGGATTCCGATAAGTCATATCCAGCCAAGAGATCTTCTCCAGTCGATAAGGTCATATCCTTAATAAAACATCCAGTTCTGGATACCCTTCCTTCAACGGATTAGAAACTGCAAATGAGGATAGACTTTGAATCTTGAGTCTAGCTGACCGGAGGTCTTCAGATTTTAAACAGCAGAGTCTGCAAGCCTTCAGACCAGACCGATGGAAAAGATTTGTCAGCTTCAAAACACTTCAAGAAGATTTCTCCAACAAAGTGATGATGAAATGATAGCCTAATGCTATACCGACGATGATGATGAAATAGTGTCCATAAATGGTACCAATGACGCATTTCGATGATACTTCCGTCTATTTGTCACGGACGGTCACATATTCGAGGTCCGGCAAAAATCCGGATGCCACAGCAGACACTTGTAAGATTTTGGAAGAGTGTAGTAAAGTTTCTACACTGTGAAGTCAAGGACGTCAGACTATAAAATCTCTTTTGATTCTTAGTGAAATTCAGCCAGTGGGCTGTCAGTGCGGGAGAGTGGATGTAGGATTGAATTAAGCCGAACCACTATAAACTCTATGTTTCTATTATCTTTTCTTGAACTCTTTACATTAATTCGTAGCTTTATATAACTGTTTATAATTTATTACATCTTCAGTCTATTATCTTCTAAAGGCAATTTACTTTCATCAATTATTGCGAAAATTTCATTTAACACCAATTCACCCTCTCTAGATGTTCTTACTAGCCCTTTCAAATTGCATAGTGACCCAAGTGGCAGTCAGTTACTACTGGGATGCGGCTTCCAAATGATGGATTCAGACAAGATGAATGATCTCTTCCATGAATATGAATGCATATCTGAGGGGCTGAGCCATTTCGATCTTAATGGTAGTGAGAATAATCCAAGTTGGAAGGATTGCTTTTGACTACAATTTAGATTTGGATATACAACTTCACAAGTAAATTTTCAAGTCCAACTTGCTAAAGCAGCATCCGCTAAATAAGCATGTTCACAGAAAGTGCCTCAAGATCAGTCGGCATGGTTATACTCCATAATTTTTGCACCACGCCGTCTTCGTCTCGATGCACTCGCTCTACTCATATAAACACCAGAAACTCCAACAGTACCACATTTTCGTCCTTTTCTCTTAGAATCATTGACTTTGACATAGGATTCTGCCCGAACAACCCTTACATGTTCCTTCCCAGTTTCTTTGCGTTTTATGCTGTACTCTCTGGAATGTTTGGCATACTCCATTGCAGTGGCCAAAATAGTGCGAGGGATCAATGAAGCAGGATGACGATAAAACAATGCCCCTCATGTTAAGCAAACGGAGAGAGAATCGTTCAGATTCATTGCAGACCCATCTGTAGAAACGAGGATTCAAGACATAAATTAAGCAAAATCTCGATAGCTAGACATAATTACTTCTGACATTAGCCTTTCTGATCGGCAGCGATCGACACAACCAGTTCAAGTTGCTAAAATTAGGAAAGGAGAGACCCAAGTGCTTGATTGTGCGATTTACAAACTCCGAGACCGCACTAGAAGAACGTATGCTGAACTTGCGCATCCCTAAATTTTGTACCGCGAAATGAGAAATTGAAAGAATCGGTTGAGCGGTACAAAGTACCAATTTTTGGGTCCCAAAAACAGGCAGGCTTATTTAAGGTGCCAGCCTAGCTATCTCTGTCACTGAAACGTCGAAAAGCCGTCACAACAGAGTCTCACGATCATGCGGGCTTTTGCTTCGCTCAGTCTCGACAATGGAATCCTTTCCTCAGGTCAAGATCAAGCACGACTGGGAACATAGGTAAGACTTCGGCCATTCATGAAACGAAGAAGATACTTTTGACCGGTCTTTAGTCAAACAGCGGAGGACGAAAACCGAGCATCCGGTCCTTCACATGCTGGAAAACCGGACCAGCGACATTGACTATGATGCTACTCCATTCATCGCCTTACCATGACCATTTCCTTCTATTTCCTTCAACTCCCCTAAGTAAACGCGATTGAAACTGCTTTCATGCGATAATGCAAAGGCTTCAAACCCATCTTACAGAATTGTTAATGACGACCCTGTTCTCACTGGCTAATTGCAGTTTATGAAACAATTGATAGAGAAAAAACTGGTGTAGCGAATTTGAAGCGCACTGTTCTGTTTCTATAGCTCCGGTTTCTGTACTTTGAATGAGCCTTCAGAATCTAGAAGCTTTCCACGGACCAAATAAAGATGCACATCTAAAGGCTTTTGAGAGCATAAAATATTACTAGCCACATTTTCCATCTCTTAAAGCTATACTAGAGTTAAAAGACTCGGAAAAATGTCCCAGGAACTAAGCAGAAGCCACCCCTTCTTAGCATGTGAAAGATGAAATATGCCCAGACAGAGAACTGCATAGCGACCCAAGTGGCAGGTTGTTGATATCATTGCTTCTCATCCTAAGCACCATGTGATCATTGGGATAGACATGTTGGGCAAAGAAGATCTTCTGGTTCACATTGCTCGCGTGACTTATTAAATAAACGAAGTAGCAAGACAAACGCTGAGCCTTATAGCCTGCTTTGCATGCAACGAGGGCAGATTCGAGAACCATGTGAGACACCAGCTGGAATCCAAGCTAGGAGATACCAATACTCCCAATTCCAGTGCCAAAATTATCAGAAAATGAAGAAGACAATTTTCCATGCTAATTACCGATGTCAACTGGGATCTAAAAAGGCAGACAACAGATCATTATATAGAATGAAGGGTCTTTACAACTGGGCTGGCCTGGCAATTATTCGAAGCTTGCTTGTAGCTATATGTAACCAAAAAAGCTAGGGGAAAAGCCCCAAGAAAGCCAATCCCCAAATAACGAGATTCTTTCTTGACTACAGAAAAAGCAGAAGGGAATATGCACTAACTAACTGAAGCACTTCTTGTACTAAGCATTTATCTTATCATCCTCAGGACTCAAGACTTTGTTGAAGATGAACTATTTTGCTTCTGCAAGGAAGCAGTTGAGGTATTACTTTTCGTCTGGGCACTCTGGTTCAACGATGACGACTCAGTGAAGAAAACTACATGCTCCTGATTATCAAGAAGCAACTGAAGGGCTCTCGGTATCCTGGGAAGGTTCACATCCAACAACCCCTCAAGTATTTGAACAACCTGCCCCATCGATGGCCTGTGAGTTTCCTCATCTTGGATACACCAGCAAGCAACTCTGCATATCCGAGTTAGCTCTTCAGTATCAGCGTTCTTCTCCAAGTCTCGGTCCAAAAGATCAAGCAGGTCACCTCCTTCAGCTATCTTGCTAGCAACCCATGTTGGGAAGAACTTAATGGTCCCATCTTCCGAAAGCTCTGAGTTCCTCCTTCCTGAAACAAACTCAAAGAGCATCATTCCATAGCTATAAACATCAGCTTTTGCTGTTATGGCCACTCCAGAGATCCACTCTGGCGCTAGATACCCTCTTGTGCCTCTCATGCTTGTCAACACCCTGCTGAAATCTCGGCCGACAAGCTTTGCCAGGCCAAAATCTGCCACTTTTGGACAGAATTCAGCATCTAGAAGGATGTTCTCTGGCTTGATGTCGCAATGTATGATGCAGTCTCTACACTCCTCATGGAGATAAGCCAGACCTCGAGCTATTCCCAAAGCAATTTGGTATCTCATTTTCCAATCCAAGGTCTTCGAGTCCTTTCTATGAAAGAGATGATAGTCTAAGGAACCATTTGGCATGAAATCGTAGACCAACAGCCTTTTGTCACCTTCAGAGCAGAACCCACGAAGCCAGACAAGATTCACATGCTGGATGTTGCCGATTGTGCGTACTTCTGTTCGGAATTGCTTCTCTCCTTGGCTTACGCTTTCAAGCTTCTTGACCGCTATGTGACTTGAATCAGGTAATGTTCCTTTGAAAACTGAACCGAACCCGCCCCCACCCAACTTCTCTGAGAAATTCTTGGCTGCTACTTGCAAGTCCCGGTATGCAAAGGCTATCAGTGAACCCTCCACTGTCTTTGTTGTTACAGTTGCCCTTCTCCTCCATCTCCAAATGCCAAAAAAGACAATGACTAATATCACTACTGCGGAGCTAACAGACCCTGCAACTATCGCAATTACATTGCTCTTCTTGCTCGTATCCTGAACGTCAGAAGCAGCACGCCTGAGATAGAAGCTTTTTCCATTGGTGTCACTTTGTGAGAGCTGTTGTGCATTGAAGAGATCCCCAATCCAGATTGAGCAGGCATCGTCCTCGAAAGCATAAGCTGTGCAAGAGCAATTGCTCAAACAAGCAGCTTGGCATTCCGTATCGCTCCCGACATCTAAAGATCGGGGATCTTCAGGCAATATCATGTTAGAACTAAGCGAGAAACGGTCTCTCTCTACATTAGAAGCATTTGCTGCACAATTCAAGTCCGAATTCCTCTTGCAACCGCCAGACCAATCGCTCAGATTCCAATCCCTCAGAGAGCTGATGCTAAACCCAGGCAAGCAGCTGCAGAAATTGTCGGTATTCTCGCTGCAAACACTGAAAGGCCCGCAAAGTCTATACACCTCGCATTGTTGCCGGGGCAGAGAGCAGATCAAGCTCCACGCCTGGGAAGAAGGCAACCATGAAGACTGCTTGAGCTGCCCAGAAAGATCCATCATTAACGTTGATATGGCGTTGAAGGAGATTTTGATTGAATAGGTGAAGTAGTTCTCGTTCTCATTGTCCACATATTTGAAATCGTAAATATAGTCCGATCTCATTTCAGGGATCAAAGAGAAAATTTTCGACTGATTGTCCCACGTCCCACTAGACCAGTAATGCTCAGACCCATTCCACCATATGTAGTACACGCCGTCACTGTATGGCTGGAGTTGGAGAGAGAACAAACCTCTCGAAGGATCCTCGGCGTTCTTCCATGATGTCAAGAGCTGACTCGTGTTTTTGCGCTTGTCGATCCCTAATTTGGCACCGGGAAGCCACGTGTTCGTCGGGTGATCAAAGCTCTGCCACAGAGTCACAGGAGAATTCGGCGCGTCTTTGAGAGCGAAGTTGCCGTCGTCCTCAAGAACTGCCACCATGGAGCTCGACCCAGATGAAGAACGCAGATTCGTGGACCAAACGGGGACTTGGGAGCCGTTGACAATTATAAGATTGCCATCCGAGATCTTCAGTTCAGTGGAGTACCTGTCGGTGACAGGGTTGTCTCTGTTCGCGACCCAGACGAAGGCCGGCTCACGAACATTGTTGTACCAGATGCCTATGTAGGAGTAAGACGACTTGCCTGGTGTGAAGAAGCCAAGCGCAAAGTCGCCACCTGAGGAGGTTAAGGTTTGATTACCGGATAGAGACTGATTTTCATCGAGCTTGTCTGAGCTAAGACACAGGTGGGTGCAGTGAGATGAGCAAAGCAAGAAAATTGGGAGTATGAACGAGCATGGACTACTGTTTTTGTTATCCATGGCTGTACCATACAGGTTCGAGCAGACAGGTGCAGAAACAAGATTCACAAGGGGAAGTATATATACCCGTTTATGCTCATAGCGAGGGTGAGGTAAGTGATCTCAAAGAAGAACTGGTCAAGAAACGTGCAAAGTATTGTGTGGAAACTTCATCCGAGACTAGTGCATTATCATCGAGTGAGTAGGTAGAAGCATTTAAGAAGGCATCATACCAGTGAATAAGGACGCGCATATGCTAGAGTGAAGAAGACGCTAGTGATGCAACTTTGACATGTGATCAAGCAAGACTTAAAACATAGGCGGACCAGGACATTGATGAAGCAGGAGCACAGTTTTACTAGGTCTAGTCAACAGGAAAGGAAGAAAACCCAATATTGTGTAGAAACTTCAATCGAGACTAGTGCATTATCATCGAGTGAGTAGGTAGAAGCATTTAAGTAGGCATCATACTAGTGAACAAGTACGGGCATGTTGACACTTCATTTAAATTTAGAAAATAGAAATAGAAGATAATCTTTGATGAGAGGGAAATTTAAAAAAAAAAATTGAATTCAAAATCTCAACAGCCAAATGTTTTGGAGCCACTTTGTTGTTGAGAAGTTAAGTGAAGATGTGCAAGTATATCGGAAAATCTTCATCCGCAAAAAAATAAACTCAAGTCTTTCTTTTATAAATAGAGAGGGCGAGAAGTTTAAAAAAGGGGGCTTCTCTTCGTCTTTCGTTGAAGGAAAAAATAGAAATTTGAAGAGAAAGAAAAGAAGTGTGGGGCGACTTCTCTTCGTCGAGAGAAAATGAAAGCAAAACAAAAAAGTCAGTAGGGGTTCTCTCTTCGTCTTGGTCGAAGGAAGAATAAGAATACAAATGTGGAAAAAGTGAAAAAAGTGAGAGAGAGAAGGAGTTGACGTGAGCAAGGAAAAGAGAAAAAAGTACAGTGGGAGAGAGAGAGGGGATGTTCGGCGGAGAGCGAGCAGAGAAAGAAATGAAAAGAAAAGAAAGAAAAAGGAAAGATGAACAACTGTTCATCTTCTTCGTGAGTCCCCATCCGAAGTCCCTGTTGCCCGCTCCTGCGCCCTGCACCATCGCTGTTCCACCGGTCATCCGGACCTCCGCCGCTGCACGTCCTCGTAAGCGCTGCCGCCCCAGCGTCCAGCGATCGCACCTCCGCCGGAGCGCGACGCCATCACCTCCACATCCGCCCGGCGCCCGACGCCTGCAACAGCCGCATCCGCGCTCCACTCGAGCGTCTTTGCCTACCACTGAGCGCCACTCGTCGCTCTGCTAACTACCGTCGCGTCTCGCGGCGGCAACAATCGCGCCTTGAAGCACCGGCAGCACTTGATGACCTGCACCGCCTCTGCTCCGCTTGACGCCGCGAGCAGCGACCTGCTCGTTTCCACTTGCAGCGCCGCTCGAACGTCGCCGCCTCCTGCGCCTGCGCCTCTGCTCGACGATTGCACCAGTAGCCCGCGCTGCTCTGCCTCCGCCCGGTGCCCGACGCCTCTGCAGCGCCCAGACCTCCCGCGCTGCTCTGCCCCGACGCCGCGTCACCTCTGCTCGACCCGGTGCCCGACGCTCCCCCTTGCCGTCGCTGAGCACCATCAGAACCCTACTGGATGCCGAACCGACGCCTCCGACGCACCAGCCCGCGAGCCCTCCTCGCCGACCCAGCCGCCGGACTTCTCGCCGCTCCACCCCCGACGCCCGCACCGGTAGCTGCGCGTCGCCGCTGCGTTTCGTCGGACCCTCGCACCGCCCTTTGTGTCCGCCGCCGCAACGCCCCAAGCTCCACCACCTGCTGTCTTCCATGTTTTCGCTGCAGGTCCGGTTGCTACCCGAGCCTCGCCGGCGTTCCGACGATCGCCTTACTCTAGCCACCACGACCCATCACTGAACCACCGTCGCTACTCCCATTTTCCAAGTCTTAGGTAGTATATTTTTATTTTTTATTTTTTACTTATTCCATGTTATGTTAGCTTATTTTTTAAGTTTAATTATTTGAATTGTAGTATTGTATGTCAATATTTGTAGACCTTGTAGACATTAGGAGTTTTATCCCAAATTAAGGTAACTATTAATTTGACCCGTAAGACGTCGGGTCATTTTTTAATTACTTTAATTTTTAGGAATTTTGATAATATTTCAATCGTTAAATCGGTATAGAGTTAAAATAATTGTTAATTTAATTCGTGAGACAACGGATTATTTTTCGCTTATTTTAATTCTTATCTTCATTCTTTTAAAATAATTATTTGTTTGGAAAGATTAAAAAAACCAAAAAAAAAATCTAAAATTACATAAAAATCTAAATATTGCATTAGAGCATTTAGGTTTAGTAAATTAGGACTATATTTTTAGGGTTGGTAAATTAGAATTGCATTTTTAGATTATACTTTTAGATGAGTGATTTTTGTTAGGGTTAATTTTAAATAATGTTGGCATGTCTTGATTTTTATATAGCTTTTAAGATAAGATATAGTTTAAGTTAAATTGATTCCTAAAATAAATTAGAATATCATTCACTTTAGTTAGTCTAATTATTTTTTTTAATTAATTCCGAATTTCAATAAAGAGAATCCAAAAATATTAGGTACATATTAATTAATTTGCATAATAGGTTTAATTAGAATTTGTTTATTAGTAAAATATGGTCATATCTAGAACTTAGGTACTTAGGTCCATACAAATTTCATATTAAAGCAGCACACCTAGATATTTTTAGATTAAGTCAATTTTCATTTAGTAAAACAAAAAGAGGAACAAAAAATGTCATACATGCATATAGAATTATTATGTTATTCATCCCACATCATATAGCACATGCAAATTAGGTCGCACACATATCGTAATGATTTAAATTATGTCACATGAATTGCATCTCATATGTCATTAAAGTAAAACTCATGCATATCAAATTTAAATTAAGATTGCATATAATTAACATTTTCAAAAAGAAAAAGAAAAATTAGGTGTCATGTCATTTAGAAATCATGTTTAGGGTATGCATTTTTATTAGCATTTTTTTATTATTGAATGTTGTTTTATTGATTGTGCACCCGCATGACCATTTGCATGTTAGTAGCTTAAGTTTAAATTAATCAACATTGCCTGTAAAATTTTTTTAAAATTAAAATAAAAAGGTACCGAAATGGCGTTAGACTAATTTAGCGTAACCATATCCCCGGACCTACTAAATCTCTAGTTCGCAAAAGTAAAGTATTCTCCCATACTTTACTTGGGTTTTTAACCAACCCTAATTGATTAGTGACGACTCCAAATTGAATATAATTGCATATTTAAATAGATTAATTTCTTAACATTAAGTCGCGATTGGTAGGACTTGGAAGGGCTCGTGCCAAGTCTTCGGACTTAGTAATCCATTAGCCTTCTTTAAGTAATTCACCATCGGGAAGGTCGCGACAAGGCATATGCAAGAGTGAAGAAGACTCTAGTGGTGCAACTTGGACATGTGATCGAGCAAGAATTAAACATAAGCGGACCAGGACATTGATGAAGCAGGAGCATAGTTTTACCAGCTCCAGTCAACAAGAAAGGAAGAAAACCCAATATTGTGTGGAAACTTCAACCGAGACTAGTGCATTATCATCAAGTGAGTAGGTAGAAGCATTTAAGCAGGCATCATACTAGTGAACAAGTACGGGCATATGCCAGAGTGAAAAAGACTCTAGTGGTGCAACTTGGACATGTGATCGAGCAAGACTTAAAACATAGGCGGACCAAGACATTGATGAAGAAGGAGCACAGTTTTACCAGCTCCAGTCAACAAGAAAGAAAGAAAACCAAGTGTCAAAGTCATTGATACATTGAAAAGCTAGACCAACAAGATTTGATTTTCATGAAGCATGGTCCAATATTCTTATGGTCCCTACTCTTGTCTAAGCTTGTCTCAAGGTAAGTATCTTCAACAAAATGTGCTCATTCCACGCATAGAACTGACCTATTCGTCGAAGGACTAAACTCTAGATTAACGCATTGATTTATTCCCCCAATTCATTTATATGTAACGTCATGGTTGCATGCCTTTATCGGAAAAACCTTATAGATTGTGTCCTGGCCATAGATGGAGTGAAGAGACCTCTCAGGTTAGACTCGGAGCGATTGTTACTTGGCATAGTGTCCATTATAGTCTTTTAGGCTATGTTTGATAATTGGGATAAAATTCAAGATATGATAAAATTTATTATATCTTACATTTTGTGTCTATTCAAGACAAGATAAAGTCGAATATAAATGGGATATAAACAAGATAAAATTATCCTATAGGAGAGGTGGGATAATAATGGATAAGATTTCTAATATTTATAATAGAAAAGTTATTTTTCTCAACTAACAAGCTTCTTAAATTAATAAAATTGAAATTATATTTCAATATAAATAATTTTGAATTCTAATATAAGAAATTCAAAATAAAAAAAGTAAAATTTTAGTTATATTAATTTAATCTTATTTTTATTTATATATTCAAATTTAATTCTACTTTATAATATAAATTATATATATATCAATATAAATTCATATTTATTACATATTTTAGATATTTTAGTATTTTAGGTATATTAGTATAGTTTACTATTTAATAAAATTTTATTATAGAATGATGGAAGGGGAAGAAAGAAATTTAAAAAAAAGAGAGAAAAATTAAATTAAAAAAATAAAGATAAAGTAGTTGGAAGTGTCGTGAGAGATTTTTATCATCTTCAATTGCAAAATTTTTACTCTTTTTATTAATGCGTTGACGGAAAAGGATCATTGCAGAAAAGACATAAAGTGAAACTTTTATACATAGTTGCTCCTACCATTGCTGCAATGTTCATCCTTGTATTCGGTGGCTTATTTTACATGAGAAGGCAGCTTGGTAGTACACAAGGTAATCACAAATCAAACTCATATTACTTTGGGCGCGTTTGGTAACGATTCTGTTCCCGGGAACTGATTCTGACAAGAAATGATTATTTTTGATTCTATTCCCGGGAACTGATTCTGAGTAAAAACATGTGTTTGGTAAGCGTCTAAAATTTCGATTCGGAATAGAATTGCGTTTGATAACGTGTTTATTGATTCTGTTCCAAATTATTTTTTTTAATTTTTAAATAATTTTTTCTACTTTTTACTTTCTTTTCTTTTCTTTTTTTTTCCTTTTTCCTTTTTCCTTTTTTTCATTTTTTCTTTTCTTTTTTTCCTTTTTCTCCTATTTTTCTTCTTCTTCTTATGGCCCGTCGCCGGACCGGCGACCGGCCGAACGAAGGCCGGCAACCTCACCGGAGCGTCGCGCCCCGGCGAGGCCGGCCCTCATTGGCCAAGCCTCGCCGGCGGTGGCGAGGCTCGCCCTCGCCGGATCTGGCGAGGCCGAGCCTTGCCGGTGGATAGGCGGGCCTCACCGGGCCGGGCGAGGCCCGCCCGGCCACCGGTCGAGCTAGGCGAGCTCGGCCGGTGGCGGGCGGGCCTCGCCGGTGGACGGGCGGGCCTCGCCGAGGCCGGGCGAGGCCCGCCCGGCCATCGGTCGGGCTAGGCGAGCCCGGTCGGTGGCGGGCGGGCCTCGCCCGGCCTCGGCGAGGCTCGCCGGTGGGCGGGCGAGCCTCCGGCGAGCTTGCCGGACCTCGCCCTGGCCAGGCGAGCCTCCGGCGAGCTCGCCGGACCGGCGGCGGGCGGCAGCGGCGGCGGGCGGCGGCGGCGGCGGGCGCGCGGGGCGGCGGCGGCGGCGGCGGCGGCGGGCGGCGGGCGACGGTCGTGGGATGGCCGAAGGAAAGAAAATGGGTTTTATTGTGTTGATTCTTTTTCTGATTCTCGGACGCAGAATCAATTTTTTTTTATTCTCAAATCTTCTCCAAAACTGATTCTGGGAACAAAATTGTTAGGAACAAAAATTTTATCAAACGCGATTCTCGTCCCAAAGCGGTTCAGGAACAAAAAATCGGAATCGCCATCATTTATTGTTGCAGGCAAGTTGCCAAACAGGGCCTTTATATCTGTCATTTTAGATACACGACGATAAGATAGCAAACAAGTAGTAACTAGAGTTAACACTTCAGGGAGCAGGGAAAGCACTCAAGAAAATCCCGACTTTCGTCTATACGACAACGAGAAACAGATCAAAATGTGGATGGATTCTCGCCAATTCGAGAAGGAAGATAAGAAAGGCATAGACGTGCCATTTTTTGATTTTGAAATTATTCGTGTCCCTATTCCCTTTTACTTCAGGGCATAGCTATAGTAGATAGTAGCACTCAACAATCTCTTTTTCTTCATAAAGATTTTAAGTTAGTCCGACAGAGTTTTACTAAATGACTTTGCTACTACACAAATTAAAATAAAAACCTTGCAGATCGAACAAGGTGTCGGTTGCTGACCTGGGAAATACACTTTGAGATTATCTTGAGAATTGCACAGGGAATGCTCTATCTTCACCAAGATTCTAGGCTGACAATCATTCACAAAGATCTCAAGACGAGTAGCATTTTGCTCAATGAGGAGATGACTCCCAAAATTTCCGACTTTGGTTTGGCACAGATATTTGAGGCAAAAAAAATTGAAGCAAGCACGCAAAGATTGATGGGAACATAGTAAATTTTGTAGACACGCGGACCATTTATTTTCATCTGGATAGAGACTATTTTGGACACTACCCAAGGCACTTATCATATTATCATATTTTAATATTTACAGTGAAACTTCAATATTTTGATTCCGGCTAAATTGATTTGTTATACTCCAATGCAGTGGATATATGTCTCCAGAGTATGCTTTGGACAGATTTTTCTGATTCAAGTCTGATAGTGGGAAACGTAACATGAGCTTTTATCAGTCCAAAGGAACAATGAACCTTCTCAATCATGTGACATTTGATATCCTTTACTTTTGTTTTATCCACTTCCTATCGCCCTTTTCTCTGAACGTACTGAACCTTCAATCGCGCAGGCATGGAAATTATGGAATGACAATAAAGCATTGCACTTGATGGATCGAGTGTTGCACGAAACTCGCATCAGAGATCAAGTTTTGAAGTGCATAAACGTGGCGCTTTTATGCGTGCAAGAAGACCCAGGCGATCGTCCCACAATGTCAGATGCAGTTTTCATGCTCGGTAGTGAAACAATGACTTCCAGCTCCGAAGAAACCGGCTTTTGCAGTTAGGATAGGCGTTTCTACAACGTCTTCTTCTTCCAGCAAACCAGAGTCGTGTGCAATGTTATTGACTACTCTGGAACAAGGACGGTAATGTTAAATCTTCCTCGAATCCATTCGACATCCTAATAGTCGAAAGCTTTAGCCATTAGGCATTTTGTTTAACTAGGAGTGCCTCAAATATTTGCCTTATAATACTCCTTGCTCCTCCAAGAAAATACAGTTCACTCTTTATTGACTGTTGATGTTCCTCCTCGGCCTAAGACTGTACGATACTAACATCCCCGAATCCACGTCTTGATCACCAGAGCAGATTCTTTTCCTGTCATTTCCCGCACTTTTCATTGGTAATAAGTTTTTTCTGATGCAATTGAGTTGTAAAATCAATTTCCTACTGGGTTGTTGTCATCCTATCAAACTCACAGTCTACCACACTCTAGCATCCTCCGGAGAAAATATCTGTTAATGAATTGGCTGAGATATCCCCCTTAGTTATCACTGAGATGTTATTGTTATGTGTTAAAGATCTGCATATTTCATAGTAGTGTATATTTGGTTGCCTTAAGAATCTGCTACATAGCACATGCTTGTGAATATCCTCCTCATGATAATAGATAATTGCGTAATACCTTTACACTCTATTGATCAACATAGCAAAATAAAATTAGCTAATACTAAAATGATACATCGTGTCTTATTTAACGGTATGGTGTTATTTCTCATTATTTGAACTATTTTATAATAGTGTAGGAAAAGATTCAAATAATAATGACTTACTCTTGACACCTAATTTGTTTTTCCTCAAATACGTATTAAAATTTAAAAAAAAAAAATGTGAGAGGGGTCAGGTCGAGCCAAATTTGGCCTTGGCCCAACCCGCCCCTCCTCTTTCCTTTTCCCCCACGCAGTGGCCCAAGCCTTTCCCTCTTTGGCCCGGCTTGCTCCCCTTGGTTTGTCTTCTTCCCTGGCGTCCTTCGTGCGCGCGACAGGCAGAAGAAGGACGCCAGCGGCAAGGACAGAAGGACGGGTGAGCAGGGGATGTCGCGCGCGCTTTGCAGGCGAGGACGGCGAAGACAGCGGCCAGCTAGGCATCCTCGTCGAGCAGAGAGAGAGGAAGCGAGGGATAAGGGGAAACCAAAAAAAAAAAAACAGAGAAGGGGAACCGAGAGAGAACAGAAGGAGAAACGAGGGGAAAAAAAGGAAGAAAAAGCCAGTGGAGAGCGAAGTTGAGAAGAAGGAGATTCCCTACGACGCCCTATAACTGCCCGTGAGCCGCCTGATCGACACCAACCGCCACCATCGCCTCTAGAACTCAAGTAGGCATTTTGTCGAATACTTGGTGTGCACTCCTGGAACCGAGCCGGCCGGAGCTCATCCCAACCAATTCAGGCGAGTTCCGGCCACCGTCACATTCCCTAGTGTTCCGGCTTGCTTCTTTAGCTCTTTGGGTTTGTGCTCAGGCCTCGGCTGAGCCAAAAATCCCTAGCTCCATTAGTGCACATCGCCTGTTTGATGAAATGCCCAATTGAAGCCCACCCTTGGTTCGTTGTTTAGAGCCTCTGCAACCTCTCTCTCTCATTCCATCTCTTCCTCTCTGTCTTCTAGACGTCAATTATGTTAAGTTCCTGGGAGCTGTGTCGTCGAAGCCGAAGGAGGATGGAGCCGCGAGTCCTCGCACGGATCGTTGGAGCTTGCCCTAAAATGTCCCCTGCTGTTGCCGTCGAAGCCTTCAGTCTCAGGGATCAAAAGTCGCCCACCTCCCCCCCGCCTAACCGGGACGGCGCGGTTGCGCCTTGGCCAAAGAACCGCTTGGGCGGCGCCGTCGCGGCTCCTCTAGTTGTGACTTAGTAGTTGCTAACCAGAGGGTGTAGGCTGAGTTGGGCTAGATCTTTCTGGCCCCCTAGGCCTCTTTCTTCCGCAGGCCAATAGCCCAAAGTTGGTATGGGCTATGGGCAGCCTTTTTTGTAGGGGATTGATTCCACTAGTTGAGGCCCAATCCTAGCCTAGTGAAGGCCCAACTAGGGTTGGTCAGGCCTAGCCCATTTGGGCGGGCTAATTGGCCTACCCCCAACCAAACCGGACCGGGCGAGTTTGACCAACCCACCCCAACCGGGCCGGACCTAACCCGGCCTGGACGTTTTTTTTTTTTTTTGAAAAAAAATTAAAAATTGAAAAAATGTATGGTTTGGTTAGGAATTGTCATGTATTGCCTTCTTAGTGTAATTAGGCCTTTATTTGCTCACACATTGATTATGTTGCAGGTTTAATTTACATATTTAATTACGTTTGCGATTGTTTAGTTACATGCGCTAATTTTACTGCAGTTAGGAGCTTGGTTGCTAATTGTCACTTTAATGATTACGTACTCGCATGATCATCTCACAGGTTAGTCGATAGATATAAAATCAATTCAAACTGCTTGACAATTTTTTCTTAAATAAACAAGATTAGGTACCGAAATGGCACTAATTGATTAATTAGTGTAATCAAGTCTCCGACCCTAAATTCTCTCATCGCGTAGGAATTGAAATATACTTCCATGCCTCACTTGGTTTCTAGCCGACCCCAATAGGCTAGTGGCGATTCCTTATTGCGAAATTCTTAGTAACATCCCGATATTGCGAGGTATGAGTTTGGGAGGACCCATGCCTAATCATAGGCCTTAGGTCTATCCTTTAGGTAATACCCTAAACCTATTCCCTCCCCCCGAGGGGTAGGTCACGACATTTAAAGATAAATTACTATTCATTTGCTGTTAAACATCATCCTCGTTATATGTAAATGCTAGCCAAGTTGAGTCATCCGGATAACAAATTAACTAGGAGAAAATTAACAAGCCAACTTCATTAAAAATTGGGTTCATGTTACTTGTATAGTAAAATGGTATTAACAATAAAAATATCAATGACGTATTTGTTTCAACACACAAATTAACGGGAAATATTGAATGTTTGTTGTAGTTATTGAATTAGACTGCTTTAGCTTTGCTCTAATTACAGATTACAGAGGAAGTAGAACAGATGACACTTCGATTGAAAGCTCTCTCTCTCTCTCTCTCTCTCGTGCACGCTTAGGAATTAGAAGTAGATTGAAAGCTCCTACCGCTGTTCTTGTTGAAGACTGCCGGCAGGGGTCTGATATGGAGACAATTATGCATAAATGGCAAAATCTTGTGAAACATTTGCTTTCCCTTTTCCCGGATCAGATTAATTTTTATATGCAATAACATGGAGCACCTGGTGGTTCTAATGGAAGCCGGAGGCGAACGGCTGCTGCTTGATAAGACTGCGAACTAGACTCAATTCAGGAAAAAGACTTGCATTGGGACCTCACCGTAACTTTCCAAGCCAAATGTCTGATTTATCATAAGAAGATTATGAAGTTTTAACAGGAAAGTATGGCCATGACATTCCCTTGCAAGATGAGGTATGGACCTGATAGCACTTGGTTTTTATTGCCCAAAAAGAGTGCATAGAGGGTCTCAATTGCAATTTTCTTGATGGCTATGTTTTATTGATTCATATATTTTCCTGTCACTCCGAAATGTAGCGTGCTGAATTGAATTTTCAGGAAGAGAGGACCCCTGGGGTGAGGAAGTACGCTTGGCTCCCTTCCGCCCACCGATCCATCGAGATCAGACCTCTCTCCATGGCGTCAACGCCCAAGCACCGAGCGCGCAGAGAGAGAGAGAGAGAGATTATATTTTCGTTTTGGCGGGGGGGAATTGGATTGAAAGAATGGTGCTTTTAAGGCTTCGTGGAATCATCGCGGGCTTTTGTGTTTCAATGTGAAGCCCACTTCGGAGTTAGGTTTGGCCCTGACTCTGCGTGCCGTTCCTTTTTTTGAGATCAAACGCGTCTTAATTTATGAAACTACTTTTTAAAATTTTCTCTATTTTGCGCGCTTTGCTATCAAAAAATAAAATATTTTATTATCGAGTGCCCTCACTGGCATCTTGCACATTTTCATTTTCGAAAATACTGGAAGTGAGTAAGGAGACAGCAAAATTAAACACATTGGGATCGACTACGAGTTTCCAAGTGGCTTCCAAAGGGACGTGTGGTGAGCCAGTGGCCTTTTGAGAAGGATTAGATTGGGGTTCAACTAATTCACCAGAGAAAATGAAGGCAAGGGTAGCACATATAGGAGTGAGCACTTCTAGGTTCTATTTAGGTTTCGCCCGAAATCTACTATCCAAAGAGGTTCCCTAATTTTTGGAATTTCAAACCTACCATACATAGTCAGGAACCTGAAACTTACCTCATCACTGATTTTGGAGTAGATTCTAGGATTTGATCAGGTTTCATATATACTCTTAATGAAACGATTGCAGCGAATCTCACCTCTAATAGTCACCATTTACTATAATCTATTGGTCACAATTTATATTTAAACACACAAAAATTATGAAATATTAACCAAAAAAAGAGTCTCAGTTATGAAATAGTGCCAGAAGTATATTCAAATTACATATGCCATAAAATGTTGTAGGATCGTGCAAAAACATATAACAAGAAAAACATAAAATTTTGTTCGAGGTTCCTGATGCCCTTCAAAATAAGTTCCCCAATTTTTGGAACCTAAAATCTATACCTTGCATATCTTGGTGTCGGTGCTTGTTTCAATAAACAAGAATGCGTGTATATGTAAATTAATATCAAAGTTTGATCGTAGCAGAAGTAAAAATGCTTATATATGTATTTCCAAAGCATTGTTCGTGCATTTTAGCAAAAACACATAAAAACGAGAAGTAGGCTAATCACATTACCCTTGGTCCTTGCTAAAAAAATTTGGTTCTGACATTCTTTAGATTTTGATCACGAATGTTTGACCTTATGGTAACACCGATTCTATCATCCTTGAAATTTTGACCACAAACGCCTAATGTCTTCTAATAATACTGGTTATGATATTCTCAAGACCTAGAACGTTTGATCTCTTTGTCACATAGGTTCTAACGTTCTTCAAATCTAGCTCACAAGTGTCAGGCCTTTAGTTCAAACATATCACAATTCTCATGTTAAACAGGAGAGAAAAATTAAGAGACCTCACAACTACAATTATGCTAGTAATTATTGTGTGTGAATGACTTGATTGATCACTATCAACATTCTCAATTGTTGATTTTCGATCATCCTATGATCTGCTCTCACAATGGCGTTTTTATAATTAGTTCATATCACATTTTAATTGGCTCATTAACTCTAAAACCATTTTAGAGAAGCTTAATGGACAAAAGTTCTAATACCATTTCAGAAACTAATTCGGGTATCAACTCTATAACCATTATGGAACATTATTCCAAGAATTAGTTTGCAACCGTTCCAAGTCTTTATTCTGAGTATTAACTTTGTAACCATTACAAATATTTAATTTTTGACCATTACACCTGGAACCATTTTAGAATATTAATTGGTTATTTGAATCTGAAACCGTTTCAAAGCCCATTGATTCTGCAATCGTTTTAGATCATTGATGTGACTGTTCAATTTGAAACCGTTTCAAATTATTAATTTGGTTATTGATTCTAAATTCACTTCAAATCATTAATGATACCATTGATTCTGAAATCACTTCAAATCATTAATATGGCCGTTAATTCTGAACTCATTTCAGATTATTAATTCGGTCATTGAATCTAAACGCACTTCAAATCTTTGATTTGGTTGTAAGATCTAAAACCCACTTTAGACTTTGTAAAGTTTGAAGTCCCTTTCAGATCTTTTATTTTTAGACCGACTCAATCTAATTGGCTCGATTGCAAACACATTTGCAACATTGTTTCTCTCGTTCAAACGTTATTCTAATTGGTTGTGATATGTGAAATCCCTAGGTTCATCACTGAGCCAGTAGTAGAACTTGTACTAACATATTAACACAACCAATAAAATTGATTGTCCATATCAGTTTCCAGTTCCCACAAACCATAAGTGACATCTACTAATATCTTATGGCTAAATGTTTCAAAAACATAATGAACCTGTCGACTTTGGCGACTTTGTAATTAGATCATTTTGTCTCACCATGTCCCGATCGAATAAAGGCCATGGAATTATTGGTCAAGATACCAATTCGATCATATGCCCAAATCTAATTGACATGTACATCTTTGAGACATGAACAATTCATTCTCGGTCATAACATTGGCCGAAGATTTCAATACAATGTCACGATTAGATTGCATAGGACATCAATCTTAACAAGAAGATAGATTTCATATTACACACGCATGTGCCTTCGTATCTGAACAAACTATAACCATCAAGTATAGAAATGGATCGACGAAGTGTCAATATGTACACTTATGAATCACAACCATCGAACATACGAGTTAGCATCATGCCTTAGGTCTAAGGATCTTACACCAAACCAAAATGTGAACGATCAGAAATTGACTTCACTAAAAGCTTCCATGTTGTCAATTGTTATATGCCTGTCATGTTCAATAAACTTGTTCGAGACAAGCACATGTGTTTTACCTTAGATATCACAATACTCAATGACTTATGACTCATCATCTCCTCAGGTTTCCAATACTAAATAGTGAAACTTGAAAATGCACTGGTCTCAACAAAATCATCAATATCCTCTTAATGATCTATTAATTGGAAAATCTTTAAAAATTCAGCATAATATAAATTTGTCACATATATTCTTAACAGTTTAAGAATAAGTTCAGTTGCAACTGATCTTATAAACTCATTCATATAAATAGGACGATAAATGAATATTTATTTGCCACTAAATAATCCCTAACATGTAACTATTACAAGGTTACTTTAGGGCATATAGCTAACACTTAGAACCTGGACCACGGTTCCGATTTTTAGATTTTTGATTTTACTCTGGAACCATGCTTCCCCTAGGCAATGTTGTGAGGACCTTTTCTCAAGATGGAACCTTCGACGGGCTCAAATTCCAGGAGAGCAGGACGAACGGTGATTTTGGGTGGCTTTTTTTTCTTCCCGTGGGAATGTTTCTGCATTTCGTTCCTGACATGTCCAAAACATATAGAGGCCGACCCTCTTGTCGTCGTCACCTACGTTGTTTTGCATCTCCTTCCTGTTCCGCGGGGACCGATCTCGGCGGACAATGTTACGCATCATCAAGTTGACAACTAAATGTACGTGTGAGAATGCTCGAACAAAGTCACGGGGGAAGAGGAATCACAAGCAAAAGTGGCAGCCAACTGGCCTTTTTACTTTATTTCTACCCTCAAAATTTCTGCCCAAAAAGACTTTTTAAGCAACTCTATCTACAGTATTTCTAAAATCATTTTGGGTTTTGACGGTCCCCCACCAGTTGTTGCTTTAGCGAGGCAAACTAGGCCAACGACGACCATTGACTTCGCTCGCACTACCATGTGCAACGCGTGAACGTCCTGATATTTCCAGATATCAGTCCTTCTTTACTTCCTTTGAAAAGTCTACCTAGAATAAACATTAAAAAAAAAAAGAAAAAAGAAAAGAGGTTTGCTTCAAACGCAATAATTTCCTGCCATCAATTTTGATGTGGACATCGAGCCATATTGAAAATGAGGTGCCAGGGACCCATTGTCTATTCCTATTAATTCGATTACTTGAGTACAGGCTAAGCAATTCAGGCAAGCTATTGCCGTCATGGTTCGTGATATTCGGCGTGGAGATGGCCTTGGATCAAATCTTGAAGAATCATCAAATATTTGACCAAGTTAAGATATATATATATATTAACTTGTTTAGGTTTTATTCTAGAATATGACACATTAGATTTCTAGGATTGGTTTTAGGGTTTGTGTGGCGGTTAGAAAGCCTAAAGATATATTTTATTTTTGAGGAAAAGAATTGAAAGGTTTTTTGAGAATTTGACCTTGTTGACACCTAATTTTGGAAAAATAAAATTGCATTTTGAAAAGAAAAAATGAAAATGGGGAAAATTGATTTGATTGAATTATGCAAGGAAATATGGAATTCGACGGATGTCGGATTTTGTTAAATGCGAGAAACAATTTAAAAATCAAGTGAATAAGGGCAAGAATTTTATAAAACGGAATAAATCGGGAAAGAAAATCGAGTTGATTGTGAAATCTCGCTTTGATTTATAGCTTTGATTTAATGCGACAGAAGATGGAAACTCGAAAAATACCATTCAAGGTGGCCGTTCGGAATTAGTATAAAAGAGAGTTTCATTTTTCGTAAACTAGGGTGCGAAAAAAAAATTGAGAGAGAATCCGCTGAATTTTTCGTGAAAAGAGGGAAGGAATTCGGAGAGGGAGAGCAAAAAGGCGAGAGGCCTTCCTTCGGTTTTGGGGAAAAAAAAATGGATTTCTCCTTCGTTCTTTGAGAGAGCAAAAGGACAAAGCTTTAGAAGAGAAAAAAGTCAAAAAAGTACAAAAGTCAGCAGGGAATACGTGCGAATAAAAGTGAGAGAGAAGTGGGAAAAAGAGAAAAAAAAATAATTGACAAGACCCTTACTGTTCATCTTCTCCAGGGTTCTTTTTGCTGCTTTGCTGGTTCCTGCATCTTCGGTCTCTGGGTTACGCCGACGGCCTCCTTCCACCACGCATCCGCCAACCACCGCAAGCCCGCGACCCGAAGCCCGCTCGCCGCTGCGCCACCACGAGCACCGTCGCCACGCCACCGGAGCCGCGCCGACCGTCGCCGCGCCTTGCCACCAACGCCGCACCAGCATTCCCTCGTGTTGGCCACCGCACCTCCGCGTCATACCACCGCGCCTCTGCCATCGCCACCGAAGCCCACCGCGACCTGCAGCCCAGCACCGTCGCCGGCGTGTCCGCCCGTTGCTCGAGATCCCACAACCGAGCTCCGCACCGTAGCCGACGCCACCGCCCAGCGACCCGCGACCCAGCTCCGTGACTCGCGACTCAGCCCCGACTTCGCCGCTTCCCTGAGTTAGAGCCCGCCGCCGTTCCCTCACAGCCATTCCCCCGCCGGAGTTCCGACGACCGATCAAACGACCGCCTGGCGCCATTCCCCGTCGATTCCCTTAGGTAGTTTTTATTTCTTTTATTTATTTTTTAACTTTTTACTTTATCTATAGTTTAGTTTCTTTTACTCTTTTTATTTGTTATGTTATCTTTTTGTGTATTTCATTTGATAACATTTTTAGTTTAGGTATTTAATTTGTAATGTTGGATGTTAATATTTGTGAATTTAGTATGCATTATCCATAGGGAATTTGTCAGAAATTAATATAATTATTAATTTGATCCAGAGACATCGGACCATTTTTCTAATTATTTTTAATTTTTGGGCTTTTTGTAGAATCTCGATTGTTAAATCATAATAATTATTTAATTTGGTCAGTAAGGCTTGATTTAGATTTTTAATTATTTTGAGTTGTTGTGATGATCAGGGTTAGAATAATTGTTAATTTAACCTGTGAGACGTCAGGTTATTTTTTCAATTATTTTGATCCTTTATTTAGTAATTATATTAATTGTTTAGATTTAACCCTTGTTTAACAATTATTCAGCTTAAAAAAAAGCTAAAAAAATAAAAAAATCAAAAATCAAAACATTCAAAAAGATTTGCATGAGCATATAGGACATTAAGGTTTAATATAATAGACACGTAGGTTTAATTAATCAAATTTTTAGGATTATATTTCTAGGATTGCATTTTTAGATAATATTTTTAGGACTGCATTTTTAGATATTTTAAAAGAAATAGGTTAGGATTAGACTTAAATAGCCTTTTTAGAGTTTTAGATATAATTGGCACATTTTCATCCTCTTTTTAAAATAAAAAAAATAAAAATAGTCTTCTAAGACAGAATAGGGTTTAAGTCAAATTAATCCCAAAAATGGATTAGAAGATTATTTTTAGATAGATTAATTAGGGTTTTCATAAATTACGAATTTAAAAAAAAATGCAAAAATACTAGATGCATGTTAAATAGTTTGCATAATAGAATCATTTAATCAGAATTTGTTAATTAGTGAAATTAGTTCATGAGGTGCATGTTAATTAGTTTGCATAATAGGCTCATTTAATTAGAATTTGCATATTAATAAAATTAAGTCATTTAGTTTTAAAATGCATTTTTAATAAAAGAACTCCAATTTTTAAGAAAATCCAAAAACTGATTGCTTGCTTTGTGTGATGTAATTTATTTATTTGAATGTTTTAAATAACGGATGAGACAGTGTGTGGTCACCATTTGCGTGATAGTGATTTAGGTTAAAATAAATCACCGCTTTTGCAAAAACATTTTGAAAAATTAAAAAGAAATGGTAGAAAGGGCGTTAGAAAATTACAGTGTAACCAAGTCCCCGTAGCCTTGGGTCTGCGGTTCGTAGAAGTAAAATAAATCTCCCTTTATTTTATTTAGGTATCTAATCGACCTACCATAAATCGATTAGTGGCGACTCCTAATTAATAACCCCTTGCATGTTTAAAAATTTAAACTTAAGTCGCGAAGTGGTATGGGGGCAGGAGGCGAGCTAAGTGTAAAAACTTAGCAGTCCATTAACCTAGTTTTAGGTGGCGCATCCGAAAATTAGGTCGCGACAGACCTTATCAAGATTTCCTTATGATGGTCAATTCGACTTATGAAACGAGATAGCGAATTCTTTCGCTTGTTGCGTCTATAACGTTGGTTCGTTGACACGCGTTCGTAAAAAAGTTACGTTCATACTGAGGTTGCCAATCACAGGTTCGATTGGAGATGAAGGTTCGCAATTCACACCATCCGGGCTTTCATAGAATGATCTTTCCGCAACGATTCACATCAAATTTATCATCACTTTCATTCCACAATATCCAATTAATTAAATCATGTCTTATGCTTCATTAAATTTAGGGTTGTATGTTGATTGAGACGGGTGTATTGAGTGGGTTTTCCTCATCTCCAAATTGAGGAGATTGGGACTTTAATTAGATCAACAAACTTAGTTACAGTGATACTGTCCAAATATATTGAGCTTTTTCCTTTCATAATATTCTCTCACCGATAGTTGCCGGAGGACTTCACTTTGCCGACATGCATATAGTATTCCGCGTAATTAGTCAGGCGAATTTTGAATGATAATATGAGTGTCACAATCTGAAAAGGTGATGTAGGCGACATGTGTCACGAAGCACTTGGCCTTTCCTCAAGATTCTGTAGATTTTGGCAGGAACTCAGTAGACCAAGGGGTCCTCTTCAAAGCCGTCTCATTACACCGCTTATCCGGTCGTTGTCTTTGTACTCGAAGAGTCTTCTTCAAAGGACTCCGCAAGAACAGGGACTGGACAGAGAAAAGGAGCCAATAAATCTCATATTTTTTTCCGAAGAAGAAGACAGAAAAATAGAAAAAAAGAAGCCTGCAATATAATATCATACAAAAAAAACTAATTAGTCTAGAGAGAGAATTTTCTTTTGGGAGGAGAGAGAGAGAGATAAAATAAACAAAGTATCCTTTACTCTAGCTAATAGATTAGCGACAACCTATGTAGCACAGACACTCTCCGGAAGCCTTTGTGTTGTGTCCGACACTCCGACACGTGTCCGACACGCTCTGATACGTCCCGACACGCTTCGACAGGCGGTTAACGAGTGTCGAAAAATCTGACACGTGGTCAACTCTCTCCGACACACTCCAATACGTGAGTCAGAATTCCGACACGATTCCGACACGCACTTGGTCAATTTTAAAAATTTCTAATACTTGAGGGGTCAAAATATAAATATATACAAAAGAAGTAATAAATGAAGTAATAAAATTGCTATAAATATACACGCACGGGGTCAATTTTTTTTAATATTTTTTTATAATTTTTTTAGTTTTTTTAAAGTCTTTTACTATGAATGAAGTATTAAAAATGCTATATATGATAAATAAATAAATTTAAAAACATTATTTCACCATTTTTCTTTAAACAATGTTTTTTTTCCTCTAAGTTTTATGTATTATTGTAACAAATTAAAATAAAGAATGATATTATTTAATATTTTTCGTGTAAATTAATTCTAGGCTATTATTATTATTATTATTATTATTATTATTATTATTATTATTATTATTATTATTATTATTATTATTATTATTATTTATGTATTTATATATAAAAATATATTTGATATATAACGTGTCGGAACGTGTCGAAATTCTCTATTTTTAAGAAATGACAAGTCAGCGTGTTGTGTCGTGTTGTGTCACGTGTTGCGTGTCGCGTGTCGCGTATTCGTATCAATGCTACATAGGCGACAACCATGTGCTCACACCAGCTTTCAATGATTTCACGTCGTGCCCCTACAAATTCAATTGTTGTGAATTTGCAATTTCTTCCACCATCCCCCTTTTATTATGCACGGCCCAGGCCTAGAATCGTGCAAAGAGCAAACTAACGTTTCCTTAAATGGCTTTTGAAATACTTGGTGAAAAATAATCATTTGCATCTTGAAAAATACTTTACAAATCGTTTATTTTTTTGAAAATATATACACCCTAAAAGGACTTTCAGGCCTCCGATCTTGATCTGCCTAACCATTAGTAGGCTCTCGATCGAAATTAATCATGCCATGTGTGTTAACCTACCTACGATCATGAAACAAACCTGAAAAAAATGAACATCTCTCTCCCTCTCATTTGCTACCCAAATAGAAAAGCTCACCATCACCCATGCCCACGACCACCTTACGGGTCGCCACCACTAACAACAATCTCCACTTTCGCTTGTGTGGGGTGCCGTCGTAATTGTCGACGCGGTTACCACCCCGTCGACGGTGAGTGGCTCATGCTTGGAAGGACGGGGGGAGGAAGAAAGAGAGAGTCACCATTTCGCCGACCATAGCATGAGAAGATGCGGAGATGAAGGTCAAGATGACGACGGCGACTGACGGCGAATGAACGGCGACATGGTGGTGCCAATTAGTTCGGCAACAATGACGCGAGACGGACCCAATGGTGGTAATGTGGTGGTTGCTCATAGGGTAGAGGGAGAAAGGTAGAGCGTAGGTTCAGAATTCGTGGAGGATAAGTGCAATATTCTATTTCAGGAAGTTTTTCACATAAATCATTATGTGATAATTTTTTAACCGAGGATGGACGCAAAATTTGGTAGGTCCGGACCTACTTGACCATCCGCCTAGTTTACATTGAATGTGGACATGACATGATTTTCTAGCTTAAGATTAACATGTGACCCGGCCACGCCATCCATCCACATAATTTTTAGCGTGATTTTCTTTAAATTTCCTTTCCGCTAACTAAAGAGATAAAGTCGAACGCAAATCCCAAAAACAATAATTTTCCAAACAATTGTTTTGGGGGGTGGTGCTATGGGGTATTTCTTTGCTGACTTAGTCAACCAAGTAAGTCCAAAGAAGTGCCGCATAATTTCAAGACACGACACTTAAGCCGCCATAACTTCAAAACGATACACTTAAGTGCCACTTTTTTTTCGAGTGGGACACTTAAGTGCCACCTCCGGCGACCCCTTGGGGAAATCCTACGTGGCAATATTTTATTATTATTTTTTGCCTACGTGGCTCGCCGGAGCTCCAAATCAGTATAAAAATTAAAAAAAAATTTTAAAAAAAAAGAAAATTTAAAAAATTTAAAAAAACAGCAAATTTTAAAAAATTAAAAAATTTTAAAAAATTAAAAAATTTTAAAAAAATAAGAAAATTTTAAAAATTTTAATTTTAAAAAGTTTTAAAATTTTAAAAAATAACAAAATTTTAAAAAATTAAAAAAAAGGGGGAGGTCGAACGGGCGGGCGAGGGCCGAGCCCTTGCCGCCGCCGCCTCCCCGCCGTCGCCGGAAGGGCCGGCGACGGAGGGGGAGGGTCGGCCGGGGTCGCCCGACCCCGGCCGGCCGACGGCGGCGAGGGCCGCGACCCTCGCCCCGCATCCGGCGAGGGGTCGCGGGCCCTCGCCGCCTCCCCCGCCGCCGGTCTAGGGTGAGGGTCGCGGCCCTCGCCCGGATCCGGCGAGGGGTCGCGGGCCTTCGCCGCCTCCCGCCGCCGCCGGAAGGGCCGGCGACGGAGTGGGGAGGGTCGGCGGGTCGTCGCCCAGCCCGGGGGGCCGGCGAGGCCGGCCGACCGGCGAGGCCGGCCGACCGGCGGCGAGGGCCCGCGAGCCCTTGCCGGATCAGGGCGAGGGTCGCGGCCCTCGCCGCGATCCGGCGAGGGCTCGCGGCCCTCGCCGTCGATCGGCGGGGGGGGGCGGCGACCCCGCCGACACTCCCCCTCCGTCGCCGGCCCTTCCGGCGACGGCGGGGGGAGGGCGGCGGCGAGGGCTCGGCCCTCGGCCACCCATTCGACCTCCCTCCCCTTTTTTTTAAAAAAAAAAAAAAAATTTTTTAAACTTTTAAATTTTTCTTAATTTTTAAATTTTTCTTAATTTTTAAATTTTTTAAATTTTTCTTATTTTTTTAATTTTTTGAATACTTTATAATTTAATTAATTTTTATATTATTATTTACACGTAGACACGAAACGGCGTCGTTTTTGCGTTTTCTCCGCCACGTCGCGTGCAAAACGACGCTTGTTTTTTTGGACTAAACTTGCTTAGGAAAATTGCCACATCAGCCATTTGGCCGGATTTTCGCCGGAGTGGCACTTAAGTGTCCCATTTTACTCCGATGATGGCACTTAAATGTACCATTTTAAAGTTATGGACTTAAGTGTCGGCGTCTTGCTATTATGGACTCAGGTGTCCTCACCTCCTTAGTCAACGTTCTGTGTGGGAATTCACTTTTCCCGATTGGCAAAAAGACGATGACGATCTCGATATCTTCGCGTGCTTGCAGACAACCTTCCGGTGAATGGTGTGATGAGGATGAGATATTATTGCAATGAATGGTGACCAGGCGTGAGAGTCATTAAACCTCGCGGCCATTGCAAGAACTCCAGTTATTTACCATGCGACGCTCCAGCAAGTTCACGTGCTTGCTCTTGTCTATGATAGTCCTTCCAACTAAAACTCAGAATTTACCTATCGAAATAAATTTCCTAATTTTTGAAACTTAAAATCTACCCTATCACAAATTTCAAGATTTATTAGGTTCTTTATATACTCTTAATTAAACAATTGCAGTGAATTATCATATTTAATAATCATAATTTGTTATAATTTATTGATCACAACTCATATTTAGACATATGAAGATTATAAAATATTAACAGAAAAAAAAAGTCTTAGTTATACATATCGCCGGAAATAGAAACTCATTAGATATCATGAAATATCGCAAGATTAGGTGAAGATATAGAATAATAAAAAAAGCTTGAAACCTACTCGTTGGAACATGTTATCTAATTGTGAAATTTGAAAGTTATCTTGTACATTCTAGAACATGAAACCATACTGATTCCCACTATTCTGGTCATTAAAATCTTGATCTTACCTTATAACCATGCTCACCGTAGGCACACGGACTCGTCTGTCGTTGACACCTTTTATTAAAGTCTTGGAGACGGAACCTTCGCGCTCAAATTCCAAGAGAGAATGACAAAAAGTGATTTATTCTGGTGGGATTTTTCTTCCCGTGGAATTGACTTATGTGGTTCGCTTTAGACATGTGTAACACATGTGGAGGCCCACACTCTTGTCGTCACCTACATTGTTTTTGCATCTCCCTCCTGTTCCGCGGGGTCCGATCTCGGTGGAGAACATGCCTCATTGAGTCAATAACTAAATTGACGTGTGAAGAAAGGGAATCACAAGCAACTCTATTTACACATACGGTCTTTCTATTTCTTTGAGTTTTCGACGGGCCACCAACCAGTCACTTTAAGGAGACAAACTAGGCCGCTACCATATTCAATGCTTGAGCGTCCTAATATTTCCAGATGTCGGTCCCCTTTTTGTTTCCTTTGAAAATTCAACTTGAATAAACATTAAAAAAAAAAAGTTTGGTTCAAACGCCATAATTTCCTGCTAAATTAGACAAAAACATTGTCATCCTCAGAATCGATTAACTTTCACCTTCCTTCATCACAATTAATCAACTCAGCTCTGGTGCTTGATTAGATCTGTGATCGTATGTTGATCAAGACGGGTATCTATTGGAACTTAAACCAGCTCAATGAACTTAGTTAGCTACAATGACATTATCTAAACAAATTGAGCTATTTTCTTTGATAATATTCTCTTACTATTGGTTGTCGACAGACTTCGGCGTCACTGACATGCCACTGGTATTCCACATTAGTAGTTGGGCAAATGACAAATGATAATGCAAATGTCACAATTTGGAAAGGCGGCATAAACGACATAAGACACAAAAGCATTTTGCCTTTCATAGAGATTATGAAGATTTTGGTAGGACCAAGAGAGGAATCACACAGATCACTCTTGTTCGGAAATTCTCCAAGCCAGCGATCGCATCATGAGAAAGTTTGGTCACCATTACCAATCACATGGTTACCACAAGGCATCGACACGAGTAATATCAATATCACAAGAGGGCTCTAATAAAATCACCAGCAAAAGGTAAAATAGTGAGGTCTTGAATTTCTGCTGTATATTAAAAATTCCAGTACATCTCTCTGTCTAGTCTCTCCAGACCATGCTTAGGCTCATGTCACGCTAGCAAAAGCAGAAGAGGATAATGCCAATGGAATGGAGCGAACATGCCAATGGGCGAAATGCCACCATAAATTATGGCGTAGTATATTTTACTAGTTAGCATCGAGCAGGGTATCCATGAGCTAACCATTTAGAGATTTTTTTCACAATTTTTAATGTAGGTTGAATTGTTATCTCTATGTTTAACTTTTACTGTAAACATAAGAGGTGATATCGCTCTGTTTGTATAGTATGGAGTTTCAATTGAACGCGCGCGTGTTTGATATAGCTAGTACGATTACCTAGAGGGGGGTGAATAGGTATAAAAGATTTTTCTTTATAATTACACACTACTTAGATAGATGAACGGTTTGCAGCAATTAAAAAATAAACAATCGTAAGGCGAGTAAAGGAAAGAGAGAATTGGACACGCGGTTTATAGTGGTTCGGCTTGATTTGGCCTACGTCCACTCTTTTTCCGACCGATTTTATTGGTGGATTCCACTATGAACAAAGAGATGTTACAGTGATGATCTTCCTTGACTTCTCGGTGTAGACGATCTACCACACTCTCTCAAGGTATCACTAAGAACAAACACTCTCTGTGTATACAATTTCGCTCAAACAGTGTCAACTAATAATCAAGGGTCTTCAGACTCTGGAATTTCTCTATCGTTCACCTTTTTTAAAACAACTTGAACGTCTTCCTTTTATACTCCTTTATGCCATCATAGTTGTTGGCACTTACCAAAGGAATTCCTCCAATCTACCCGTTGGACGGAATCAATCACGAAAATCATTCGAGCTAATTAAGGAAGATGGCGATAGTCCATCAATCCTGTTCGCCCATACAATCAGGATCTTGGTTTCCAAGAATAGAACATTCCAAGAATACTTCGTCAACCATCGGATTTTCAATCGATCTAGATAAGAACAAACAAAGAATCCGAGATGATTATCCAACCAAGGGATCTTTTCCAGAGGATAGGATCACATCCTCAACCATATGCTTCGGTTCGGATTTCCTTCGTCACTTTGGATTAGAAAGCGTCGGTGAGAATAGTCTTGAGTCTTGAGTCTTGAGTCTTGAGATCATAAAGTCTTGAGACTTTAAACCGTCGGCCTCCGAATATCCAGGACTTGGGATCGATAGAAATGTTTTGTCGCCTTCAAAATATTCGGAAGGATTTCTCCAACAATCTCCCCATTTTTGATGGTGACAAAACTTCCTTGTAGATTTGAACAACTTTGACCTCGCAAAAACATTTCTCAAGCAATATGGCTGACTCATAAAGATTAATAAAACAACCAGATTCTCGCATCCACAAAGCAAATTGGTTAGTCTTTCATGAGTAATACCATGAAACTACACTTGATATGAATGCAACCAGTCAAGCATTAAAATCCACATCCAAGTTCACTCAAGTCAATCTAAAAAACAAACACAAAAACACAGAACCACAAATTCAAAGTTTAAAAGATGTTGAAAGTTCAAATTGGTTCTCCCCCTTTTTGTCATCATGAAAAAGGTGAGAAAGGGATCATGCTGCTTGGGAATGCGAACGATTTGGAAATCTCCCATAGACTGGACTAAGCCTTCTAGCCTCTTCAAGTCTTCCCTTAGATGAGCTACCTCCTCTCCTTTTGCATTGGCTTGAAGTTGTAGAGCGAGGTCTTTCATTTTGTCCTCCAGGGTAATCGAAGACGCTTGGCCAACATTCTTGATGGTTTGAATCTCACAGTCTAGAGCATATATCTGTCCCCGCATTTCCATAAGGATATCAAGAATACGACGAAAATCTCTTTGAGTTGTCCGTCGTGTACTTGCATGAGCTTTCTCAGATGGAGTAAATGCAGACGATGGAGCTTCTGTATAATCTTGCAGATTTGGAGTCGACGTATCGAGTCCTTCTTCAGGCAATTGAGAAACCTGAACTTCTTCTGGGTCTGCTGGAGATTGTCTTGGACCTTCACTATCGGCAGCATGAGGTGTGGACCGCTCTTGCTCGCCAACTCCCCCTGTCTCTAGGACATCACAAGGGGAAGAGTAATGATCATGCTCTTCTGTATCTTGATTTCCCTTTTCTCCAGAGTCAGTTGCAGACTTTTCTTTCTCTCCTTCTCTTTCTTCTTCTTCTTCTTTCTCCTTCTCTTTCTACTCTTCTTCTTCTCTGATCTTGGCTTGCTCCTCTTCTTCTCTCTGAAGTTCTGTTAGTTGAGTCACAGAACGTCTGGTTCTTGTTAAAGCAATGATAGTGGGATCTTCATCCTCCTCATCTTCATCCTCTAAGATGAGAGTCCTTTTCTTCTTTTTCGATGGGGCTCCAATGACCTCTTTTCCTTTTCTCTTTGAAGCGAGAACCGGAGACTTCACTCTGAATTTCTCCATTGCCTTGGAAAGTTCTTGTAGACGCATCTTCGTTAACATCTTCAAACCTACCATCATCTTATCGCACGGTCGAACACAAAGTGTATGAGGCGGTTCAATATTCATGTGTCTAAAGATCTTGGTCACCAGACCAGGATAAGGCAATTGTCCCTTGTCTTTTGACATTGCTCTGTACATATGAAAGAGAATAGTGTGCGGGAGAGAGAACTTCCGCCCTGAGTTAATCGCGTACATCAACTTTGCTTCAGAATAAGACACGGAAGTCTTTGATGTAGACTTCGGTCTGAGACAGTTGATTACAATCTTATGAAGCACAATGTTGATGGCATTCATCCTGGAATAGGTAACTCTCTTCTCTCGTGTCCCTATCTTTGACAAGTTCCAGAGTAGTACGAGCAGGTGAGACTTTGATTGGTAGATAACGCCCTCGTTCAACTTCAACTATGTCAGCCAACATATTCACATCTACCACGTAGACTTTGTCTCGTACACTAAATGAAATTCTATTCGCATCCAAAAAGCTGAGATTTGAATAGAAATAAGCGGTCAAATGAGCGTACCCGTCCGTAGTGTCAGAGCAAAATTTCTCAAGTTGAAGCAAATTTAACTTCTCTCTCAAGTTCATGTTGATGGCGTCCAAGAAGTCAAAATCGACACTTCTAGGGTTTATTACCCCTCTTTTCAACGATCGAAATACACATTCTCTTGATTCTTGGATTTGAACAAATCCATCCGATTTCCTTTCACCTTCGCTGCCACTCCCATTCTCGGTTGAAATTCAAGGAACATTCTGTCATCATCATTCCCTTCAATCAAATTTTGTCCTGGTACACGAGGATCACTTGGAATATTTGCAAGTGCATCCTCGCTTTTCCTTTCGGAGCAATTCCTAAATCCTCCATTTTCCCGAGAAAAATATACTCATTCCCATAGTTCTTGTCCTTAAGGAAATCGTCTATGTAGTTCAATGGTGTACCGGTGCTTTTCAACGCAAGATAAAGCTTATACATAAAGGAGGGTTTTTGGACTCTTACTAGGTCGGCATCCTCGATTATCTCTTCTTCAAGATTTTGACTTTCTCCTTGTGGGGTAGGAGGCGTTGAATGACGTGGATGAGAGCGAATCGGACTTTGTTGCTGACTTGATGAGTCTTCCTCCTCAGTAAGATCGAAGTGTGTCGGTCCCTTCTCCATTCTTTGTGGTCCCCTGCTTGCTATTCTCGATGATTTCCTCGAAGAAGACATTCTTCTTTGTCGATTTGAGAGATTCCTTCGCTTGCTTTCCCAAGGAAAAATGACCACTTTCTCGACGATGAACAAGAAGTAGAAACGAGGTTCGGGAGGAGAGTGCTTTTTAGGGTTTTGACGATTGGGGAAAAGCGTATATATATAACTCAGTTTTGAAAAGGGAAGTTCAATCGGCACAAGTAAAGTGTACGAACACTTCTTTTCAAAATCAATAACTACCAAAATTAATCTTTTTGAAAAGACAAGTTTTCGATTTTCACACAGATTATAACTTAACAACAAAATCATACCTTTTCGAGTCCGGATAAAATAGCAACTTACAGTCTATAGCCATGAACGTCTGAGTCTGAAGATCTAGAGACTGAGAGATTAGAGTCTAAGGATTGATGAGTCTTTAGACTTTAACTTCTTCAAGCTTCAAAATGTTGAGTCTTGAACGGATAGCGTCGAATTGATTTTTCTCCAAATGCTTTGTGAAAATATCCGCTAGTTGACTTTTGAATCAACAAATTGAATCGAGATTTCTCCGTTTTGAATATGATCTCTAATGAAGTGGTGTCGAATCTCAATATGCTTTGCTCTTGAATGAAGAATTGGATTTTTGTGAGATTAATCGTGCTTTGGTGTTGTCACATCGATTTACGTGCATGAGTCTTCAATGCCAAAGTCTTGTAGCCTTTGTTTGATCCATAGAATTTGCGAACAGCGGCTTCCAAGAGCTACATACTCGCTTCGTCGTTGAGAGAGCCACGGTACTTTGTTTCCTTGAAAACCAAGATCTTGTTCTATTTCCAAGCAAGCGACAAGTTCCGGAAGTGCTCTTTCTATCGACTCGCAACCGGCCGGATCGCATCTCGAGTATCCTAGAAGATTAAAGTCTCCCTTCTTTGGATACCAAAGACCGATGCTTGAAGATGAGGCAATGTATTTGATAATACGTTTCATGGCACTGAGATGAGATTCTCTAGGATCTGATTGAAACCTAGCACAGACACAAACACTCAACAAAATATCAGGTCTAGAAGCAGTAAGATAAAGAAGTGAACCGATCATGCTTCGTACGGACTTTTGATCTACTTTCTTCCCTTCTTCATCCTTGTCTATCTTCTGAGAACATGACATTGGTATGTCGGTTTTTTTGCACTTTTCCAATCCAAATCTTTTGACAAGATCATTTGCATACTTTTCTTGATGAATAAAAGTTCCTTCCTTCATTTGCTTCACTTGGAGTCCAAGAAAGAATGTTAATTCTCCCATCATACTCATTTCAAACTCATCCTGCATAGACTTAGAAAATTTTTTGCATAGACTTTCATTAGGGGATCCAAATATAATATCGTCTACATATATTTGAACAAGTAAAAAGCTTTTGTTTTCCTTTTTGATAAATAAAGTAGTATCTACTTTACCTTTGACAAAACCATTCTCGCATTAGGAACTTACTTAGTCTATCATACCAAGCTCGAGGTGCTTGCTTTAAACCATACAAGGCCTTTTCGGTCTAAAGCGAATCGGCTTCTTTGGGTCTTCAAATCCAGGTGGTTGTTCCACATAAACTTCCTCATGGATGAATCCATTTAGAAACGCACTTTTGATGTCCATTTGGAATAACCTGAAATTTTTATAGCAAGCAAACGCAAGTAATAGACGAATAGCTTCTAACCTTGCTACTGGTGCGTAAGTCTCGTCATAGTCTATTCCTTCTTCTTGCGTATATCATTTGGCCACGAGTCTTGCTTTGTTCCGTACGACTTTTCCATCCTTGTTCATCTTGTTCCTGAATACCCATTTGGCTCCAATAACAGTTTTACCTTTTGGTTTAGATGTCAATTCCCAGACATCATTGATGTTGAACTATCTGAGTTCTTCTTGCATAGCTTCAATCCGGCTTTCATCGATAAAGCTTCTTCTATGCTTTTTGGTTCAATTTCGAGAGATTAGAGCCACGGCACTAGATTCTTCACGTCTTTTTGATCAGTGCGGATTCCTTCATTGATTTCACCGATAATGAGATCTTTGGGATGACTGGATTTGTGCTTCCAGTTACTGGTTGATTTTTCTGGTTGATGATCTCTTTCTTTATTTGAATCTTCATGAGCATCTTGATGTTGGACTTCAAGAGACTGAGATGCTTCTTGAGTTGTAAGCCTTGAAAGATCTGGAGTAGGTTCAGACTCTTCATATTGAGTCTGACTGGATTCAACTTGCGTTGAGACTTGGAATTTGACATTCATTGATTCCTCCACCGATTGGCTTTTCTTGTTATAGACTTTGTAGGCCTTGCTTGTAGTAGAATATCCAAGGAAGATGCCTTCATCTGATCTTTCTTCAAACTTACCAACTCGATCATTTGCATTTTTCAAAATAAAGCATTTGCAACCGAACACATGAAAATATGAAACAATAGGCTTCTTACCTTTGAATAATTCATAGGGGTTTTCTCTAAAATGGGTCTTAGAAAGACTCTATTGATGATGTAACATGCAGTTGAAACGGCTTCAGCCCAAAATCGAGAAGAAATTTTACTTTCAATTAAAAGTGTTCTAGCCATTTCTTGAAGAGATCTATTCTTTCTTTCCACAACTCCATTTTGCTCTGGAGTATATGGAGAGGAAAACACATGATTAAAACCAGATTTATCACAAAACTTTGTAAAGTTTTGATTTTCAAATTCACTTCCATGATCTGTTCTTATACTTGAAATAGCACATCCTTTTTCATTTTGAATCTTTTTAGCAAACTTCTCAAAGTATGAAAAGGTTTCGACTTACTTGCAAGAAAATATACCTGTGTAAAACGAGAGTAATCGTCCACAATTACTAGACAATATCTCTTACCTCCAATGCTCGGGTTCTTGTTGGTCCGAATAGATCCATATGCAAAGAATCGTAGTACATGATTAGTAGAGACATGATTTATAGACTTAAATGAATTTCTTACCTGCTTTCCCAGAATACATGGTGTGCATGAGTGTTGGAGAAATCTTTCCAGAGTCTTTTGAAGCTGACAAAAGTTTCTATCAGTCTAAGTCTGGATATTCGGAGACCGAAGATTAAAGTCTCAAGACTTTATTATCTCAAGACTCAAGACTCAAGACTCAAGACTCTAGACTCAAGACTCTAGACTCAAGACTATTCTCACTGACAGTCTTTCTGTTCCAGTAGCAAAGGAAATCCAGAGCCGAAGCTTATGGTTGAGGATTCGATCCTATCCTCTCGGAAAAGATCCCTTGGTTGGATAAACATCTCGGAGTCTTTGTTTGTTCTTATCTAGATCGATTAAAGATCCGATGGTTGTCGAAGTATTCTTGGAATGTTCTATTCTTGGAAACCAAGATCCCGATTGTATGGGCGAACGGGATTGATGGGCTATCGCCGAGACTCCTTAAATAGCTCGAATGATCTTCGTAATTGATTCCGTCCAACGGGTAGATTGGAGGAATTCCTTTGGTAAGTGCCAACGGCTATGATGGCATAAAGGAGTATAAAATGAAGACATTCCAGTTGTTTTAGAGAGTGTGATTGATAGAAAATTTTCAGTGAGTCCGAAGATTCTTGATTATTAGTCGAGACCATTTTGAGCGAAATTGTAAACACAGAGAGTGTTCATTTCTAGTGACACCTTGAGAGTGTGGAAGATCGTCTACACCAAGAAGTCAAGGAAGATCATCACCGTAACATCTCTTTGTTCATAGTGGAATCCACCAATTGGCTGTCGGTGCGTAAGAGTGGACGTAGGCTTGACACAAGCCGAACCACTATAAACCTCGTGTCTAATTCTCTCTTTCCCTTACTCGGTCTTACGATTGTTTTTCTTAATTGCTGCAAATCGTTTATTTATCTAAACAAAGTGTGTAATTATCAAAAGAAAAATCTTTTATACCTATTCACCCCCTCTAGGTAATCGTACTAGCTATATCAATTGGTATCGAGCTCGTGTTCTTACTTTATTTGAAGTGTTTTACTTGAGTAAAAGATCCATGGCTAGTATGCTAGCATCGGGGCTGGTGGAAGGTCAAAGCAATACTGAGACCACCCTACTTCGATGGAAAGGATTATAACATCCGGAAGAACAAGATGAAAGCTTTCCTACGATCTAAGGATCCTCGGAATGGGATGTTGTGGAGAGAGGAATCACTCCTATTATCGCATCGTATCCGAAAGAGGGAAAGAAAGCTGTTGAGACCGGCGGAATGTCTCAAGATGAGATAAACAAGAGACAAGCACTCGATGCAAAAGCAATTTATTCTTTATATTGTGCTTTGTCACCAATCGAATATAACAGAATATCTTCTTGTGTCACAAAGAAAAGAAGTCGGGATAGATTACATATCACCTATGAAGGGACAGACCGAGTGAAGGAAACCAGAATTAATATTCTTCTTGGTCAATACGAAGCCTTCAAAATGAAACCAGGAGAATCTATAACCGACATGTTTAGCCGTTTTACGAGATATTGTCAATGGACTTGATAATCAAGGACAGAAAATTACGATCATGAAGGTGAACAAGTTCTTGAGAGGACTCTCCAAGGATTGGAATCATATAAAGACTTCAATACGAGAGACGCAAAGAATTATGCCATTGTCGTAGATGAGCCGATTGGAACTCTTCGGTCTTACGAAGTGGAGCGAATTAATGAAGACGAAGATCCAAGAGGTAAGAAATCCATTGCATTAAGATCTAATGATGACTCGATGATACAGATCTCGAAGAAGATCTCGGATGATGAGGAGCTTGCTCTTATGATAAGAAGATTCGAAAATTTGAATAGAAAAGGAAGAAGGTTCAACTCAAGAAAACAAAGTTTTCGAAACAAAGAAACCAAGTATGCGATGAGGAACCAAACAAAGATGTAGTCGCCGAATGTAAGAAAAAGGGACACATCGGACCTAAACCTGTCCTCTTTCAAGAAGAAGAAGAGAGGAAAAACCGAAAAATCTCGAAAAGCTCTCAAAGCCGAAACTGGAGCGAAACAGAGTGTGAAGAAAGTGATGAAGAATATGCCAATCTATGTCTAATGGCACAATCGGACTCGGACTACGGATCGGATTCGGACGGTGAATTTGAGGTAAGTGATTTTAAAATTCTGTCAAAGTCTCTAAATATATTGATGAATTATGTTTCGGTCTTAAGACTTCTCTCAAAAAGATTTCGAACCGAAAAGGAAAACTCGGCTTTAAAACGAAAGGAAAATATTTTAGAAGAAAAAGTGAAAAGTCTAGACTTGAATGTTTCTACTCTTAAAGAGAATGAAGATAAACTTTCAAAAGAAAATGCTTTCTTGAAAACCGACTTATCAAATATTTCAAAGAAATTTTCAATAGGGTCCGAAAAACTTGAGAAAGTTCTTTCGGTCAAAGACCTTACTTCAACAAGTCTGGTTTAGGCATGACAGCGAGAAACAATCCCTTTGATTGATTTTCCGAAAGTAAAAGAAAGAATCAAGAAGAGACCATCGAGAGAAGCATACAAAAATCATTTCAAAAGGGTTTTGTAAAGTCTGTAGGTCGAAATGCTCTAAGGTGTTCAAAGTGTAGCAGTCAAGATCACTTTGAAAAAGAATGTCCTATGATCCGGAAGCTGTTAAAAGGGTATGGCCTAATAATGTTTTTCCTACTAACACCAAAGGACCCAAGAAAATTTGGGTACCAAAGAAAGCTTGAAACTCTCTTTTGATTACAGGTCTCTGTCAAAAAGAAGGTAAAATGGTATCTTGACGGCGGATGCTCAAGACACATGACAGGAGACTCAAATTGCTTTATAAAGATTGTTCAAGTAAACGGTGGAAAAGTTTCATTTGGTGGAAATGACAAAGGAAGCATTGTGGGATTTGGAACTGTTAAAATTGGAAATCTCACAATAAGCAATGTTTCTTTAGTGGAAGGACTCAACTATAATCTTCTCAAAGCATTAGCCAAGCGTGTGATACTTTTGGGTTCAAGATCTCTTTTCAAGAAGGGATATGTTCGGAATAAGTAAAGACTCAACTCGAGTCTTTCATGGGTCGAAGGCATGGAAATATCTATCTTCTTGATGTAAGACCAAATGAAACGCAATGTCTCATCTCAATTCAAGATGAAGCGGTCTTATGGCATAGAAAGCTTGGCCATGTCAACATGAAGCAATTAGCCAAAATATCATCAAAGAAGCTTGTTCAAGGACTACCAAAACGCCTTATCAAAAGTCGACTCATGCACACCATGTATTCGGGGAAAACAGGTAAGAAATTCTTTTAAGCCTATAAAACATATCTCTACTAATCATGTTCTCCGATTCTTTGCATATGGATCTCTTTGGACCAACAAGAACCCGAGCATTGGAGGTAAGAAATATTGTCTAGTAATTGTAGATGATTACTCTCATTTTACACAGGTATATTTTCTTGCAAGTAAGTCGAAACCTTTTCGTACTTTGAAAAGTTTGCTAAAAAGGTTCAAAATGAAAAAGGATGTGCTATTTCAAGTATTAGAACAGATCATGGAAGTGAATTCGAAAACCAAAACTTTACAAAGTTTTGTGATAAATCTGGTTTTAATCATGTATTTTCCTCTCCATATACTCCGAACAAAATGGAGTTGTGGAAAGAAAGAATAGATCTCTTCAAGAAATGGCTAGAACACTTTTAATTGAAAGTAAAATTTCTTCTCGATTTTGGGTGAAGTCGTTTCAACAAAGCATGTTACATTATCAATAGAGTCTTTCTAAGACCCATTTTAGAGAAAACCCCTATGAATTATTCAAAGGTAAGAAGCCTCTTTTGTCTCATATTTTCATGTGTTCGGTTGTAAATGCTTTATTTTGAAAAACGCAAATGATCGAGTTGGTAAGTTTGAAGAAAGATCAGATGAAGGCATTTTCCTTGGATATTCTATGACAAGCAAGGCTTACGAGTCTTTAACAACAAAAGCCAATCGGTGGAGGAATCTATGAATGTCAAATTTCAAGACTCAACGCAAGTTGAATCTAGTCGACTCAATATGAAGAGTCCGAATCATCTCCAGATCTTTCAAGTCTTACAACTCAAGAAGCATCTCGGTCTACGGAAGTCCATCATCAAAATGTTCTTGAAGATTCAAATAAAGAAAGAGATCATCAACTAGGAAAATCAACCAAGAATCGGAAGCACAAATCCGGTCATCCCGAAGATCTCATTATCGGTGAAATCAATGAAGGAATCCGCACGAGATCAAAAAGACGTGAAGAATCTAGTCTTTGTGGCATTAATCTACGAAATTGAACCAAAAAGCATAGAAGAAGCTTTATCGATGAAAGCTGGATTGAAGCTATGCAAGAAGAACTCGACAGTTTAACATCAATGATGTCCGGGATTTGACATCAAAACCAAAAGGTAAAAGCTGTTATTGGAACCAAATGGGTATTCAGAAACAAGATGAACGAGGATGGAAAAGTCGTACGGAACAAAGCCAGACTCGTGGCCAAAGGATACACGCAAGAGGAAGGAATAGACTATGATGAGACCTACGCACCAGTAGCAAGGTTAGAAGCTATTCGTCTATTACTTGCGTTTGCTTGTTATAAAAATTTCAGGTTATTCCAAATGGACGTCAAAAGTGCATTTCTAAATGGATTCATCCATGAGGAAGTTTATGTGGAACAACCATCCTGGATTTGAAGACCCAAAGAAGCCGGATTCGGTCTTTAGGGCGAAAAAAGGCCTTGTATGGTTTAAAGCAAGCACCTCGAGCTTGGTATGATAGGCTAAGTAAGTTCCTAATACGAACGGTTTTGTCAAAGGTAAAGTAGATACTACCTTATTTATCAAAAAGGAAAACAAAAGCTTTTTACTGGTTCAAATATATGTAGACGATATTATATTTGGATCTCCTAATGAAAGCCTATGCAAGAAATTTTCTAAGTCTATGCGGGATGAGTTTGAAATGAGTATGATGGGAGAATTGACATTCTTTCTTGGACTCCAAGTAAAGCAAATGAAGGAAGGAACTTTTATTCATCAAGAAAAGTATGCAAATGATCTTGTCAAAAGATTTGGATTGGAAAATTGCAAAAAGACCGACATACCAATGTCATGTTCTCGAAGATAGATAAGGATGAAGAAGGGAAGAAAGTAGACCAAAAGCTATATAGGAGCATGATTGGTTCACTTCTTTATCTTACGCTTCTAGACGATATTTTGTTAAGTGTTTGTGTCTGTGCTAGGTTTCAATCGGATCCTAGAGAATCACATCTCAATGCCGTGAAACGAATTATCAAATACATTGCCTCATCCTCAAGCATCGGTCTTTGGTATCCAAAGAAGGGAGACTTTGATCTTCCGGGGTACTCGGATGCGAGATCCGGCGGTTGCGAGTCGATAGAAAGAGCACTTCCGGAACTTGTCGATTACTTGGAAATAGAACAGTATCTTGGTTTTCAAGGAAACAAAGTACTATGGCTCTTTCAACAACGAAGCGAGTATGTAGCCCTTGGAAGTTCTTTGTTCGCAAATTCTATGGATCAAACAACGGATTCTACAAGACTTTGGCATTGAAGACTCATGCACAGAAATCAGATGTGACAACACTAGCGCGATCAATCTTACCAAAAATCCAATTCTTCATTCAAGAGCAAAGCATATTGAGATTCGACACCACTTCATTAGAGATCATATTCAAAACGGAGAAATCTCGATTCAATTTGTTGATTCAAAAAGTCAACTAGCGGATATTTTCACAAAGCCTTTGGAGAAAAATCAATTTGACGCTATCCGTTCAAGACTCAACATTTTGAAGCTTGAAGAAGTTAAAGTCTAAAGACTCAACAATCCTTAGACTCTAATCTCTCAGTCTCAAGATCTTCAGACTTAGACATTCATGGCTATAGACTGTAAGTGGCTATTCGAACTCGAAAAGGTACGATTTTGTTCAGTTATTATCTGTGTGAAAATCAAAAACTTGTCTTTTCAAAAAGATTAATTTTGGCGATTATTGATTTTCAAAAGAAATGATCGTACTCTTTCCTCGCGACGATTGAACTTCCTCTTTCAAAAGTGAGTTAAATATATATATACAGCTTTTTCACAATCGTCAAAACCCTAAAAAAGTACTCTTCCCCCAAACCTGTTTCAATCTCTTGTTCATCGTCGAGAAAGTGGTCATTTTTCTTTGGGAAGCAATCGAAGGAATCTCTCAAATCGACAAAGAAGAATGTCTTCTTCGAGGAAATCATCAAGAATAGCAAGCGAGGGGGTCCACAAAGAATGGAGAAGGGACCAATACACTTCGATCTTACTGAGGAGGAAGACTTTTCAAGTCGGCAACAAAGTCCGATTCGTTCTCATCCACGTCATTCATCGCCTCCTACCCCACATGGTGAAAGTCATCATCTTGAAGAAGAGATAATCGAGGACGCCGACCCCGTAAGAGTCCAAAAACCCTCTTATATCTACAAGCTTTATCGTGCGTTGAAAATCACCGGTACACCTTTGAATTACATAGACGATTTCCTTAAGGATAAGAACTATGGAAATGAATATCTTTTTTTCTGCGGAAAATGGAGGAGTTAGGAATTGCTCCGAAAGGAAAAGCGAGAGGATGCACTTGCAAATATTCCAAGTGATCCTCGTGTGCCGGATAAAATTTAATTGACGGGAACGATGATGATAAAATGTTCCTTGAGTTTCAACCGAGAATGGGTGTGGCGGCGAAGACGAAAGGAAATCGATTGGATTTGTTTAAATCCGAGGAACGAGGAGAAAGTATATGGCGGATCGTTGAAAAGAGGGGTGATAAACCCTCGAAGTGTTGATTTTGATTTTCTAGACGCCATCAACATGAACTTGAGAGAGAAGTTGAACTTGCTTCAACTAGAGAATTTTTGCTCTGACTCTACGGATGGGTACGCTCATTTAACCGCTTATTTCTATTCAAATCTCGAGCTTTTGGATGCGAATATAATTTCGTTCGGTGTTCGAGACAAAGTCTACGTGGTAGATGTGAATATGTTGGCGAGACATTGTTGGAGTTGAACGAGAGCGTTATCTTCCTATCAAAGTCTCACCCGCACGTACTACTACGGATCTTGTCAAGGATAGGGACACGAGACAAGAGAGTTACCTATTCGGGATGAATGCAATCAACATTGTGCTTCATAAGATCGTAATCAACTGTCTCAGACCAAAGTCTACATCAAAGACTTCTGTGTCTTATTCTGAAGCAAAGTTGATGTATGCAATCAACTCTGGAAGGAAGTTCTCTCTCCCGCACACGATTCTTTTCCATATGTACGGAAGCGGTGTCAAAAGACAAGGGACAATTGCCTTATCCCGGTCCGGTGACCAAGATCTTTAGACACATGAATATTGAACCGCCCCATTCACTTTGTGTTCGACCGTGCGATAAGATGGTGGTAGGTTTGAAGATGCCGACGAAGATGCGTCTACAAGAGCTTGCAAAGGCAATGGAGAAATTCAGAGTGAAGACTCTGTCCCATCTCGCTTCAAAAAGAAAAGGATAAGAAATTGTTGGAACCCCATCGAGGAAGAAGAAAAGGACTCTCATCTTAGAGGATGAAGATGAAGAAGATGAGGATCCCACAATCGTTGCTTTAACAAGAACCGGACGTTACGTGCCTCGATCAACGAGAACTTCAACAGGAACAGAGAGAGGAAGAGGAGCAAGCAAAGATCAGAGAAGAAGATCAGCAAAAGGAGAAAGAAGGAGAAAAGGAGAGAGGAGGAGAGAAAGAACAGTCTGTATCAGACTCTGGAGATAAGGGAGATCAAGAACATGATCATCACTATTCTCCTTGTGATGTCCTAGAGACAGGGGGAGTTGGCGAGCAAGAAAGGTTTTCACCACATGCCGCCAACGGTGAAGGTCCGAGATCATCTCCAGCAGAGACAGAAGAAGTTCAGGTTTCTAAATTGCCTGAAGAAGGACACGATACTTCGAACCCAAATCTGCATGATTTCACGGAAGCTACAACGTCTGCATTCACTCCATCTGAAAAGGCCGATGCAAGTACACGGACGGATAACTCAAAGCAGATTTTCGTCGTATTATTGATATTCTTATGGATATGCGGGGACAGATTTTTGCTCTAGACTATGAGATTCAATCCATCAAGAATCGGCCAAGCATCTTCGATTACCCCGGAGGACAGAATGAAAGACCTCGCTCTACAACTTCAAGCAAATGCAAAAGGAGAGGAGGTAGCTCGGTTAAGGGAAGACTTGAAGAGGCTAGAAGGCTTAGTCCGATCTATGGGAGATTTCCAAATCGTTCGCATTCCCAAGCGAGACTTGATCCCTTTCTCACTTTTTCATGATGACAAAAAGGGGGAGAATCAATTTGAACAATCAACACCATCAACCTTCAAACATCATTTTATCTTTTAATCTTTGAATTTGTGGTTATGTGTAGTCATTTTTTTGAGTTTGACTTGAGTACTCTTGATTTGTGGATTTAAATGCTTGGTAGTTTGCGTTCATATCAAGTGTTGTTTTATGGTATTACTCACGAAAGACTAACCAATTTGTTGTGGATGCAGAATGTGGTTGTTTTATTAATATTTGTGAGTTAGCCATATTGCTTGAGAAATGTTTTTGCAGGTCAAAGTTGTTCAAATCTACAAGGAAGTTTTGTCACCATCAAAAGGGGGAGATTGTTGGAGAAATCTTTCCGAGTCTTTTGAAGCCGACAAAACGTTTCTATCGATCTAAGTCTGGATATTCGGAGACCGAAGATTAAAGTCTCAAGACTTTATTATCTCAAGACTCAAGACTCAAGACTCAAGACTCTAGACTCAAAACTATTCTCACCGATGTCTTTCTATTCCGGTAGCAAAGGAAATCCGAGCCGAAGCTTATGGTTGAGGATTCGATCCTATCCTCGGAAAAGATCCCTTGGTTGGATAAACATCTCGGAGTCTTTGTTTGTTCTTATCTAGATCGATTAAAGATCCGATGGTTGTCGAAGTATTCTTGGAATGTTCTATTCTTGGAAACCAAGATCCCGATTGTATGGGCGAACAGATTGATGGGCTATCGCCGAGACTCCTTAAATAGCTCGAATGATCTTCGTAATTGATTCCGTCCAACGGGTAGATTGGAGGAATTCCTTTGGTAAGTGCCAACGGCTATGATGGCATAAAGGAGTATAAAATGAAGACATTCCGGTTGTTTTAGAGAGTGTGATTGATAGAAAAATTCCAGTCCGAAGATTCTTGATTATTAGTCGAGACCATTTTGAGCGAAATTGTAAACACAGAGAGTGTTCATTTCTAGTGACACCTTGAGAGTGTGGAAGATCGTCTACACCAAGAAGTCAAGGAAAATCATCACTGTAACATCTCTTTGTTCATAGTGGAATCCAGCGAATTGGCTGTCAGTGCAGAAGAGTGGACGTAGGCTTGACACAAGCCGAACCACTATAAACCTCGTGTCTAATTCTCTCTTTCCCTTACTCGAGTCTTACGATTGTTTTTCTTAATTGCTGCAAATCGTTTATTTATCTAAATAGTGTGTAATTATCAAAAGAAAAATCTTTTATACCTATTCACCCCCCTCTAGGTAATCGTACTAGCTATATCAATGAGTCAGATTTTTGATATGGCAATTTTGGTAGACCTTGAACAAGCTTCTTTGAGGAGATTTTGGCTAATTGCTTCTTGTTGACATGGCCAAGCTTTTTGTGCCATAGGACTGCTTCATCTTGAATTGAGATTAGGCATTGTGTTTCATTTGGTCTCACATCAAGGAGGTAGATATTTCCATGCCTTCGGCCCATGAAAGACTGAGTTGAGTCTTTACTTATTCCAAAACATATCCCTTCTTGAAAAGAAATCTTGAACCCAGTATCACATGTTGGCTAATGCTGAGAAAATTATAGTTGAGTCCTTCCACTAGAGAGACATTGCTTATTGTGAGATTTCCAATTTTCACAGTTCCAAATCCCACAATGCTTCCTTTGTTGTTTCCACCAAATGAAACTTTTCCACCATTTACTTGAACAAACTTTATAAAGCAATTTGAGTCTCCGTCATGTGTCTTGAGCATCCGCCGTCAAGATACCACTTTACCTTCTTTTGTGAGAGAGACTGTTATCAAAAGAGAGTCTCAAGCTTTCTTTGGTACCCAAATTTTCTTGGGTCCTTTGGTGTTAGTAGGATAATCATTATTAGGCCATACCTTTTTAACAGGTTTCCAAACCATAGGACACTCTTTTTCAAAGTGATCACATTACACTTTGAACACCTTAGAGCATTTCGACCTACAGACTTTACAAAAACCTTTTTGAAATGATTTTTGTAAGCTTCTCTCGACGGTCTTTTCTTAATTCTTTCTTTTACTTTCGGAAAATCAATCAAAGGGATTGTTTCTTTGTCATACCTAAACCAGACTTATTGAAGTAAGGTCTTTGAACCGAAAAAGAACTTTCTCGAGTTTTTCAGACCCTATTGAAAATTTCTTTGAAATATTTGATAAGTCGGTTTTTAAGAAAGCATTTTCTTTTGAAAGTTTATCTTCATTCTCTTTAAGAGTAGAAACATTCAAGTCTAGACTTTTCACTCTTTCTTCTAAAATATTTTCCTTTTGTTTTAGAGCTGAGTTTTCTTTTTCAGTTCGGAAATCTTTTTGAGAGAAGTCTTAAGACTAAAACATAATTCATCAATATATTTAGAGACTTTGACAGGAATTTTAAAATCACTTACCTCAAATTCACTGTCTGAATCTAATCCAGAGTCTGAGTCTGATTGTGCCATTAGACACAGATTGGCATATTCCTCATCACTTTCTTCACACTCTGTATCGCTCCAAGTTTCGGCTTTGAGAGCTTTTCGAGACTTTTCGGTTTTTCCTCTCTCTTCTTCTTCGAAGAGGACGGTTAGGTACGATGTGTCCCTTTTTCTTACATTCGAAACAGACTACATCTTTGTTTGGTTCCTCATTATCAACAAACTTGGTTTGCTGTTTCTGAAAACTTTGTTTTCTTGAGTTGAACCTTCTTCCTTTTCTATTCAACTTTCTGAATCTTCTTATCATAAGAGCAAGCTCCTCATCATCCAGATCTTCTTCAGAATCTGTATCATCAGAATCATCATTAGATTTTAATGCAATGGATTTCTTACCTCTTGGATCTTCGTCTTCATTAATTCGTTCCACTTCGTAAGACGAAGAGTTCCAATCGGCTCATCTACGAGATAATGGCATAATTCTTTGCGTCTCTCGTATTGAAGTCTTTATATGATTCCAATCCTTGGAGAGTCCACGCAGCAACTTGTTCACCTTCATAGGATCGGTAATTTTCTGTCCTTGATTCTCAAGACCATTGACAATATACGTAAAAACGGCTAAACATGTCGGTTATAGATTCTCCCGATTTCATTTTGAAGGCTTCGTATTGACCAAGGAGAATGTTAATTCTGGTCTCCTTCACTCGGCCCTGTCCCTTCATAGGTGATATGTAATCTATCCCAGACTTCTTTTCTTTGTAACACAAGAAGATATTCTGTTATATTCACTTGGTGACAAAGCACAATATAAAGAGTAAATTGCTTTTGCATCGAGTGCTTGTCTCTTGATTATTTCTTCTTGAGACATTCCGCCTGGTCTCAACAGTTTCTTTCCCTCTTTCGAATGCGATGCAACGGTAGGAGTGATCCCTCTTTCCACAACGTCCCATTCCGGAGGATCCTTTGACCGTAGGAAAGCTTTCATCTTGTTCTTCCGGATGTTGTAATCCTTTCCATCGAAGTAGGGTGGTCTGGTATTGCTTTGCCCTTCCATCAGCCCTGGTGCTAGCATACGAGCCATGGATCTTTTACTCTAAAGTAAAATACTTCAAATAAAGTAAGAACACAGGCTCTAATACCAATTGATATAGCTAGTACAATTACCTAGAGGGGGATGAATAGGTATAAAAGATTTTTCTTTATAATTACACACTACTTAGATAGATGAACGGTTTGCAGCAATTAAAAAATAAACAATCGTAAGACTGAGTAAAGGAAAGAGAGAATTGGACACGCGGTTTATAGTGGTTTGGCTTGATTCAAGCCTACGTCCACTCTTTCGCACCGATGACCCTATTGGCTGGATTCCACTATGAACAAAGGGATGTTACGGTGATGATCTTCCTTGACTTCTCGGTGTAGACGATCTACCACACTCTCTCAAGGTATCACTAAGAACGAACACTCTCTGTGTATACAATTTCGCTCAAACAGTGTCAACTAATAATCAAGGGTCTTCAGACTCTGGAATTTCTCTATCGTTCACCTTTTTTAAAACAACTTGAACGTCTTCATTTTATACTCCTTTATGCCATCATAGCCGTTGGCACTTACCAAAGGAATTCCTCCAATCTACCCGTTGGACGGAATCAATCACGAAGATCATTTGAGCTAATTAAGGAACATGGCGATAGTCCATCAATCCTGTTCGCCCATACAATCAGGATCTTGGTTTCCAAGAATAGAACATTCCAAGAATACTTCGTCAACCATCGGATCTTCAATCGATCTAGATAAGAACAAACAAAGAATCCGAGATGATTATCCAACAAGGGATCTTTTCCAGAGGATAGGATCACATCCTCAACCATATGCTTCGGTTCTCGATTTCCTTCATCACCTGGATTAGAAAGCATCGGTGAGAATAGTCTTGAGTCTTGAGTCTTGAGATCATAAAGTCTTCGGACTTTAAACCGCTTCGGTCTCCGAATATCCAGGGACTTGGGCGATAGAAACGTTTTGTCAGCTTCAAAATATTCTGGAATGATTTCTCCAACAGTGTTTTATTGACTCAATTATCAGTTTTTACTATATTTCTTCCCTCCAAAATTTCTGCCCTAAAAGGACTCTTTATGCAACTCAATTATCAGTCTTTCTATTTCTTTTGAGTTTCTGACAGGGCACTCGCTAGTCGTTTCAAGGAGACAACCTGGCCCGACGGCGACCGTGGACGCCCCCCGCACTACCACATGCAATGATTGAAGGTCCTGATGTTTCGAGTCGAAAGCTATACGTATACCTTTGAAAAGCTATGCCAGTCCCCCTTGTTTTTTTACTCCATTTCCTTTGAAAAGTCTAACTTGTATTAACATAAAAGTTGTGGTCCAAATGCAATATTTTTAACGTAAATTGGACAAAAGCATTGTTGTCCTCCGAATCAATTAACTTTTCTTTTCTTTTCCCATCACAATTAATTACTCATCTCACATCCTTAATTAACCCTATGTTTATATATTGATCCAAAATGGATAAACCGAGTTAGTTTTCCTTATCACTAAATCAAGAGGGTTTGCACTTTAATCAGCTCAATGGTGAGGCTAGATAAATAAATCAATTATTTTCCCTTTAGTATTCTTTCACCGGCGGTCAGAGGACCCCTACGCTTATCCTAATCTAGCCGAGATTTTATGCCCTTCGCCAACGTGTCTGAAGAGAGTATTATGTGCTATTAGTCTGGTGAATTTCGAATCATAATGCGGGCATGGCAATCGCTTGAGGCGATGTTTGCAACATATTATATGAAACCTTTTATATTATATTTACATTATGAAGATTTTTGCAGTAATTTGACAAGTTAGTGGGACCTCTCCGAAGTAATCAGGGGAGAATTAATCACATGACTAGACTACATTTTGTATCTTTTTTTCTTTTCACTAGATTAAAAATGAAGGTCCAATTAATTGGGTGTCTGTTACGGTTAATTGGGTTTCATAGGACAATTCTAAAGATCTTTTCTCATAACTATGACTAAGAAAGTCGATTGTGAATACAACTAGCTCTTGTTTATTTTCAGCTAAACAAAGTTACATCTAACGTTAACGCCACGTGGAGATTGCCGTATTGACGTTACTAGGTCATTGTGTTTGTACTTAACATGTATTATTTGGACTTTGACGAGTCAAAGGTCAGAAAGGCCAAAAAAAAGATAAGAAGAAGAAGAAAAGAAAGTGCGCGTTCATATAAAGAGGAAAGGAAAAGCAACGAAGAGAGAGAAGACGCACGATGCGTTCACATAAAGAGGAAAGGATAAGTGAGAGAGAGAAAAAGGAAAAGTGAGAAGAGAAAAGAAAGGCATGACAAAAAAAAAAAAAAAAAAAACAGGAAAGAGATACACGTTTTGGGGGTTCGTCCAGTCGAATTTACTTCGACTCGTAACGTTCGGTAGGGATTTAAGTTATTTTCTCTTCTAATGGGAGTAGTTTCTTTAATTGGGGCACAAATTCGAAATTATATAAAACTGAAACTAAGAGATTCAATTTAGGAATTGCTAGGGTGAGAACCTACGGGGTTTAATAATTTAGGGTACTATAGGATTTAATAGAACTCAATTCCGGCTTATAGTTTGTGCAAAACAAATTTTTGAAGTTTTGTGTGTACTCAACCAGTAGATTTTCGACCAATTTTCATTAGTTGTCAACTTAATTTTAAAACAACCAAGTTATAGGTCTTCTACAATCAGGGAGCCTAAACAGTTTTCTATGCTTGGACAAATCATGTTGTGATCCATTATTTGTTCTAGACAAGTTTCTCTCAATTCTCTTGTGATTCGCCATCTCTCATCTTTTTCATGGATTATCAATATTTTCACTAAATTATTGACTCAAGATACTTGTCCTCTCCATTGACTAGTATCTATTGACACCTAAATTGTTTTTTCAAATACATATTTAAAAAAAAAAAAAATGAGAGAGGGGCCAGGTCGGGCCGAATCTGACCTTGGCAACCCGCCCATCCTCTCTTCTTCTCCTTCTTACACAGCTCGGCCTAGCCTCCCTCTCTCTTCGTCCCTGCCTGCTCCCCCTAGCTTGTCTTCTTCCTCCAAGCTGGCCTTCGTGCATAGGACCTGCAAAAAGAAGAAAAAGAATGCAGTAACAAAGGACAGAGATAGAGGAGGCAGGGGGAGCATTTGACTGGAGTTGGTGGTCGGGGATCAGCCCAGCAAGGTCAATTGGGGTCGGGGGAAGCCATGCGCACTAGCCAGAGAGGGATAAAATGGAGAAGGGGCTGGAAACAAAGGGGAATAGGAGGGGGAGAAAGCAGAAACGGGAGGAAGAGGGGGAGGACAGGGCTCGAGAAGAAAGCTGAGGAGAAGGAGAGTCCTCAGGACACCCTACCATTGCCGGTGAGCTGCCCAACCAACGCCGACCGCCGCCATCTCCTCCAAAACTCAGGTAGGCATTCTGTCAAACACCTGGTGTGCGTACTGTGATACCGAGCCTACCAGAGCTCACATTGATTAGTTCGAGCGAGCTCTTGCCACCACCCATCCTCCCTTGCATTTCTTGATGTTTTGGCATGTCTCTCTGGAGTTTTGGATACACGCTTGGGCCTCAACCGAGCCAAAGGCTTCTAGGATCATTGGCACACTCCACCTGTTCGCTAAAATGCCCAGCTGAAACCCCCATTTTCACCCATTTATGTAAAGCTCCAGCCAGGTCGGTCGGCCATTAGAGTAGCGCCATTGTTTGGCCAGAAGTCGCGCTGTGCCCCGTCTGACCGAGGTGACACCATCACGCCTTAGCCGGATCAAGTTTGTGTTGAACGTCGTCGTCACGTTTTCCCCCGCCGTGGTCGGGCAGTCGTGGAGCAGAAGGGAGGCGGGTTGAGTCGGGTCGGAACTGGGCCTATTCGGCCCGTTCGCTCCATCGGCCTCCTAGCTTGGGTAGTTTATTGGGCCTTTTTTTAAACTACGGGCTTGCATGGAGCTGTTTTTTGTTTGCAAGGGATATTGGGCTTGTCGATTGGGGTCCAGTCCAAGTCGAGCAAAGGCCCGATCAGCCTTGGTTGGGCCTATCCCACTCAGGCGAGGCTGACCAACCCGCCCCAATCGGGTCAGACCCGGGCTCGGTAAAACTGAACCCAACCCAAGCTCAGTAATATATATATATATATATTCAAAAATTAAAAATGTGGGAATTTGGTTAGGCCTTTGTTTGTTCGCACATTGATTATGTAGTATGTTTAATTTGTATATTTAATTATGTTTGCGAATGTTTAGTTGTACGTGGTAAATTTTACTACAATTAGGACCTTGGTTGTTTTATTAACATTGCTTTTTAGCAAATCGTTTATTAATTACCTTTTTAAAAATAGGTTGGAGTTAGTTTAGACTTTAATGGAAAATGAGATCAACAAGAAACTTTTGCATGCTCATTTAGTGGACAATTGCCTTTAGGATCATGATCGAAAGATCAAGGCCGTTTGAACATGTTAGTTGATAATCAAACTAGGTTAGGTACCGAAATGGCACTAATAGGTTGATTAGTGTAATCAAGTTTTCGAGCCTAGATTTTCTAATTGCGTAGGAAGAAAGGTATACTCCTATACCTCACTTGATTTTTAGCCGACCCTAATAGGCTAATGGTGGCTCCTTATTGCGAAATTCTTAAGAACACCCTAATGTCGCATGAGGTATAAGTTTGGCGACTCCATTGGGAAGGAGTTTTAGACCTTAGAGGACTTAGATCGAAATTGATCTTGTTCAAAAAGTATTTTTGATTGTCAGCAAGGATTTAAGGTACATCCTTAACGTGTCAGGTGCTAAATGTTTATACAGAATGGGAGGTATAAGAGGAAGTAAACGCTAACTTTTGTTTTGTAGGGGGAGTAGAAATGAATGGTTTATTTACGTATGAAGTGTTGCTTGCTTATAAATTGTTATACCTACGTCCCTTGCATTACATTACATTGTGGCACATACTACTTGCCACCGGACCTGTGCTACATACGATCACCTAGGATAGTGTTGAGATCGATACCACTTCGACTACAACTATGTAGTACGAGTCGCCCATCTTAACCCCAAATTTCATTCTTGATGTCAAAAGGTCCCTACCCTGGTTTGTAACCACGCGACATGGGTTAGCTCTTTGACGAAGTCGAAGTCATGAGAAACACGACCTAGTGGAGATCATGCTAGCTCGGTCCAGTGATCCTATGGCTCCATTTTAGGCGTTTATAGTAGAAATCGAACCAGCGCCCCATGCGCATGTCTACATCATTGGCATTGCTACTCAATGAGTAGGGTAAATTTTTCGACCCCTTTTACTCGCAATTTACTTATTCGTCTTCCTTTGGTTGGTCTATGACAAATTAAGTTGGTTGTAACTTTGGTTGGTATACGATTGGGGTACCTGAGCTTCGCATCATTTTCGCCCTGAAAGCCGAGCTTCATGCATGATGGGATAGGCTAGATCCAACTAGTCGTGACTGGGTGCGATCTTATGTTGGATGACTACTCCTCCTATTAGAGATAGAGACTCATTATGGTGTCATGCAAGCCTTGGCACATGTCTGGTGCCCTAAGACTTGCACATTCATATTCGATGACCACGAACTCACTCCAACCTTGGAGGAATACAATGTTGCCATTGGAAAACCCCTAGTGTCATAGTTAGTTAGCCCACCCATAGGGATTGAGCACGCATCAACCTTATCTAAGTTCCTTAGGGTTAAGAGAGAAGACGTGAAAAAAGTTTTGAAAGTCAATCATAAAACCTGTCCATTTTCATTTCTAAATGAGCTTTTTCAAAATGCTCATCTTTCCAAAAAAATATGATCTTCCTGCTAGCTTTCTTCAGGTTCGTGATATTCCCACATTGTAGGAATGCTATTAACCCCTCTGTGGTATGGGTAGTTCCTAAAACATGTATGTGAAATGGCTTTATTAATGCCGTTTTGGCTGAAATTTTTCTTTCCCTTACTCGTTTTAAAGAAAACAAAGACAAATCTTTCTATGCTCCTCTTGAACTATTGCAAGTTTAGTTCTTCTCTCACATTAAGGGGTTCGGTAGCTTGATGGCCGTGAGCGACATTTCTAACTCTAGCCACCCTATCCAAAAGTTTAGAGATAGGAAAGCATTTGCCCTAAACTGTCATTATTCTGAGTAGTTAGTTTTCATGACCGATCCTGACCTTGAGGATTTCCAATGGCATGTTAAATGGCTTCGAGTTCATGAAGCGTGATTCGTGTGTGGGCTTATCGGACCTATTCCTTTGCTGGGAATCACTAGAGCCATTGAATATTATTCGACTCGAGTTGTCCACCAATTCCAAAAGGTTCAGCAGCTCCCATCAGCAATTCAAGAGGACCCGCTCATGATAGACTTCCCCAACGGATGTCAAGACCACAAGGACTCCGTCATGTTGATCAAGTCAATGTTTGATATGTGCCACCCCTGGAAGCTGATGTCGCCCAAAAGGGGTTGGAGGGGCAAGAGAGGGCCTACTATGCCTCGATAGAGTACATCCTTAAGCACAAGATTCCGAAGAACCTATGCTCGAAGATTCCTAACGTGCCACTGAAGATCACCCACCGAGCCGAGAACAAGCGCCTCAAAAAGGAGCTCGAGGAGGCCGAGGAGTGCGCCTCAAAGTTGACCTGAGTTAGTGGGTTGCCACGAGCAGAAGCTGTCCCTCATTAGTATAGATCAAGTCAAGCGTAATATATAGTGGGTCCTTGGCCACATACGTTACTTTGCTAAGAATGTTTAAGAAGTTTTGTCTCGTGTCTTAATGTTGGAAGTTAAGAGTCATGTCTTTCCATTTTTAAAATAGCTTTGATGTTTAGGTTTTCTCCCTTGGGTTTTTTCCTGTTTTATGTAATAACTTTGCTTTCAATAAAACGAACGAATTTGGGTGGTTAGATCTTTGTCATGGGCCGATCGCCTATTTATTTCTTATGCTTATATATGCTTATCTACCCTTGATTAGGTACTAGCCAATTGGTCCCCTTTTGTCGATCATCAACACGGCCAAGCGGAGATCCCCAATTTGCACTCGCACGAAAGTTAAGATGGAGAATGAGGACACCAACACGCGCATAGCCAAGATGGAGGACCAGCTAGCCCAACTTACTGCAATGATGCTTGAGATAAGTCAAAAGCTTAAAGAGCCCCCCGTTGTAATTGTCACTGGGACATCCACTCCTACGTTATCGGGACACACTCCGGAGGCCCGCACGTCGCCGACCCCTTTGGAAAGGAAACTGCTAGAGAAGCTCATTCTGTCACGCCAATCATCGTCAACTTGGATCATCCTCTAAAGGAAGAACCAACGCCTTGCTTAGATGAAGAGATTGAAAAACGCCTAGCTAAGATGGGTGAGTGACTGTGTGCCTTGCAAGGATACAAGTTGAAAGGAGTGTATAAGCTATCCCCGTATACCAAGACGAACTTCCCCGAGACTTGCCAAGAGCCTGAATTTACGAGGAAGTATGATGGAACATGATGCCCCAAGACTCACCTTAGGTACTACTTGAGAAAAATGGCTCGCTATGCTAACAACATGCCCTTCCTCATTCACATGTTCCAAGATAGCTTAGATGGCATCACTTTGACGTGGTTCATTGCGCTAGACATCGAAGAGTTCATTGGTTGGGAAGACTTAGCCAATGAGTTCTGTAGCAATACAGGTTTAATACTAAGCTTGCTCCCACGAGGGAAGAGTCAATCCGCGTAGAAAAGAAGAGGAATGGGTCATTTAAGGCCTTCGCGCAAAGGTGGAGAACCATGGCCTCATAGATGAAGCCGGCCTTGAATGAGAAGGAGATGAAACAGCTATTCCTCAAGACATTGCCCTCTGAATACTTCCAAGGATTAATATACTCAGGATGCCATATGTTTTCACAATTAATAGATGTGGGTGAAGGAGTCGAATAGGCAATTATCGAGGGAACGATATTTACCGGAAGCACTAAAAAATTCCCAGCGAGGAAAGATAAGGAGACCGTAGTTGAAATAGCGCTTGTGAAAAAGCCGCTTCTCCTTAGGCCACCTTCAACTCCCACACATAAGCCTATAGTCATTCAAGGGAACTCATCTCAGGCATATGACAAGGGCAAGAGGCCCATCCGAAGGGAATTTTCCACGCTATTGTACCCGTTGTCAAAGTTGTTGCCCATACTTCTCGAAAAGATGATGGTTGCGAAGGAGGTGCCTAGAGACAACCCCGCGAAGTTTGCCGAATTTGATGTGACCAAAACATGCGAGTATCATATGAGGGAGAGAGGGCATCACGTAGATAATTGCTACATGTTGAAATACAAGGTCCAATTGCTACTAGATAAGGGCATTTTGATTTTTAGGGAAGTTCAACCTAACGTGCAGCAGGTTAACGACCTTTAGTGGTAGATGCTTTCAAGTTATATGAGTTTCAAATGCTGGCGAGATACTATGAAGATGAGGAAGATGTGACAATAGAGGAGAAACTAAACTACGTTTGCAAAATGGTAGCCATGGGGGTAATCCGACGTGGAGAAGAGGAAGAGAGGTTCGTGTCCCTGATAGTGCCACCATCATTCCATTCATCTTTTTGCAATCATGCTTCTATCCTTTGGGCGAAGAAGGTTGTGCCTAGTGTTCTGAAGACACCAGCACTATACAAGGAAAGAGTGGTAGCTATGATAACCCCGATGATGATAGAACTATCTGATGAGGAGCCCGCCAGTAATGTCTAGATGGAACTCACCAAGCTTATGGTGATTGACCTCATGATCGAGGAGTTGTCGATGATTGAAGTCATAGGAGGGAGCATGACGCCAGTCACAATTGAATTGCTACCCCAAGAGGAAGACATAATGATAGTCTTAGAGCACCCTCCCAAATTCGATCCCAAAGCAGTAACTTGGAATTATGGAACGAATGAGGTAGATGCAGTCACACAATTGGGCCGTTGTTATGCACCCGATAAATGAGTCGAAAAGAAGGCCGTAACCGAGGAAGAGGTGAAACAATTCTTGGCTATAATGAAATCCAGTGAATTCAATGTAGTGGACCAACTACGAAAGTTGCTAGCTTAGATCTCTTTCCTAGAGCTGTTCAAATCCTCCGAGAAGCACAGAGCCATCTTGCTGAAGGTCGTTAATGAGATACATGTGCCAAAAACAATCGATGAAGTGCAATTGGAAGAGTTTGTTAAGGCCATTCTACCGAAAGATTAAATTTTCTTCATTGATGAGGATTTTCCCCTCGATGGTCCTAGTCATACCAAAGCGTTGCACATCTCAATGAAGCATGAGAGCACTCTTGTCTGTAGAGTGTTCATCGACAACAATTCTGCACTCAATATATGCTCATTGGCTACACTCTACTGTCTTGGCATTGATCTTGAGAGAATCCGCATCGGCAAGTCGACTATTCAAGCTTTTGATCAGATGAAGAAGGAGGTGATAGGGCAGATCGAACTTGAGCTGCTGATTAGCCTTGTACTTTTCCAAGTCTTGTTCCAAGTGTTGGACATACCAAGCGCCTTCAATTTTCTCCTAAGGAGGCCATGGATCCACACGGTGGGCGCCATTCCTTCTAGCCTTCATCAGAAGATGTTATTCGTGGTTGACAACAAGTTTATCACTGTTCATGGGGAATCCGATTTCAAGATCTACCACGAGACATCCATCTCCTATGTGAAGCCTAAGTGTATCGAGGAATCAAGCTTTCAAACCCTCGAGTTGGTATCATGATTCATGTGCTTGTGGGTTCTTTCACAAAAGCCTATGAATTACCTAAGTTGGCCATAGTGGTGGGAAAAATCATGCTAGCAAGCAGATATAACCCTAAAGAGGGCCCTGGATCGCATGGCTAGGGCGTGCGAAAGCCCATCGAAGTTCGTAAAAACTCGAATAGAAGAGGGTTAGGATATGTTGAAGGGCAAGGAGGCCGTAGCAAGCGAGGTGGCCGTGGCAACCGAGGAAGCCATGGAAGACAGGCCCGAGGAGGCTGAAGTGGGTACGGAGACCAAGGTGAACACATTGCCCGAATTGAGGAGAACGAGGGCAGTCAGAAGCCTTTTCCCCTGTTGCTGGAAGAGCCATTTCCAAGACCTCCAAGGATGCTATCTGAGGAAGAGGGGGCCATCAATGATGTGATTGAGCTGTTTGAAGAGAACTTCATATGCACCATCCTGGCATGCGAGGAAGCTGAGTCATCTGAAGTCGTAGTTGTCCCTCCAAAGTAGGACGATTCTCGTGTAACCTAATTTTCTGTTTTATGTCCTTTCCCTTGCGTGGGATCTCATAGTTATTTCTTTCTTGTCTATACTGTTTGTCACATGAACTATGGTCAGCCCCGATCTTGAGCCGTTGGTCAAGAGTGGTGTGTGTTAAAATACGGCCTTATCTTTTCTCATTCAATAAAATAGATGCATGTTTTATTAAGAACATGTAGAAGCATATCAAACTAGTCCTATAATGGTCACTGAGGCTTGGGCCTTCACATGCTCCCTAGTTTGTCTATTTTGCGAGGGCGAGGAAATCCAATGATATGAGGAGTTCTTAAAACTTTTTAAAAAAAAAAAAATATATATATATATATTTCAAATTTTTTTTCTTCAAAAACGACATGCATCATCATTATTGTTGACATGCTATAACTTATTTCATCGTATTTCAGGCATTACATTATGCATAATCATGATAAGGACTCATGTGACCCGAATGTGCATGGAGAAAATCTCTTAGGTTCCGATGACACCAATGATGATTAGAAAGGGATTGAGCATGAATGGAATCTATTAGAATTCAAGTCAGCAGAAGACAACTTACCTTTATCTAATGTGCAAGAAGCAATTAACCCCGGAATGTACGTTGAATTGCGGATGAATCACGAATAAAATTACCTCAAGTTGGTCTTGAATGTAATAACGAGGAAAATATCCAATTTCCATAATGTAAATGCTGATTGTTCTTGTAATGAAGAAATGGAGCGCCTTCTTTTTCTTCGATGGAAAGGGGACAAGAAAATTGAGAGGAATTTCTTAGCATACGTTTTGTCAAACCGTACCAACAATTGTCTTCTGAAGTCTTTTATATGACGCCATCACACCCCTTCAAATGGTATCTTTCCATTGTCGCGTATCAAAGTGAAACAATGCGTTCTCATCGCATCCCATCAAGGACGTATTAGTTCAGTACAACATCTCCCACTCAGACATGATGGACTTGATAGCGCTTTATCAAGAATATAAAGCGTTCAACATTCATCAACTTTACAAAACAATTCATACTGGCAAGTAAGCCGTGCGACTAGTGAGTATACCTACACTTGGGAGCTCAAATTATGCACCTGTTAGGGATGACATAATTGCTACAACCCCTAAAAGAAATAAAAAAAATCGATGTCTCACAGCGCCCCAGACATATTTTGTTACATCAGTCCAAGTATATCTATCCCTTAAAGGCTATACTTGACTATTCTCAAAACACCATGTATTTACAATTATATTCGCAACCACATAAGGTAATATAATTGATCGACCAAACAACAATAGTCTTTCTTCGCACTCATGTCTCTCTCCATTTCAAAACAACCGCTTTCCTAGACACGTCCCATAGAGCTATATCTATTCATGACTGCTAGTAACATGCTGAAGTAACAACATTGATATTTCACTTCGATAACATAGTCAGAAATAACATAGGGCACAAAATGAGGTAAATCATAAATTACCTCAAGGGCTCACACGATGAATAAATATGGATAATTTTACTCACATTCCCTTATTGGTCGTATAATGCACATGTAGTATGAATTACATGCTATAGTGGATTTCTCTTTCTATAAAAGCGTATGTTATTTATTAAATATATTCACTATATGGATCTTAACCTAAACATAGTCACGTGCTTCTCACGTACTCATGTTTAGCTCGAGTGCTATATCAGCTCGCTTTCTATAGCACCCAATTAAGTACTCGCATCCGGCATCTTACAGGTATACATGATTGTTGGACTATAATGTTCGATCTTATTATAAAAAAATCACACCATCATCTTGACTCCAATCAATGCGACATATTTTATGTATCAGACTTACTTTTCAGCATTTATTTGTACAAAACGTCTCATCTCAACATGCTGACTATAGCATTTGAGGTGATTGTTCGTGTAAGTGAGCTAATCATTACCTGCTGACATACTTTTCAATAATATATGTGTGTATGTGCTAGTCTCATAATGGATTTGTACTTATTAATAAAATATCAAGTCACTAATAAACAAAAAGTACAATACATATATCCACAAATACATAAACCAATAATCATCTACAATAACACATATCATATTCTACGCAATCCTAGCGACACCCTGTGACTCAAGAATATGTCTCTAGGAACGGCCTTCGTAAATGGATCAATAACCATTCTATTGGTTGAAATGTATTGTAGGATCACTTATTTCTGCGTTATAATATCTCTTGTCGCAACCTACCCTCGGGAGGAGGGAATAGGTTTAGGGCTATTGCCTAAAGGACAGGACTAATACCCATGATTAGGCATGGGCTCTCCCAAGCCCATATCCCACATGACGTTGGGATATTCTTAAGATATTTTGCACAAAAGGAGTCGCCACTAGCCTATTAGGGTTGGTTAGAAACCAAATGAGGTATGGGAGTACACCTCACTTCCTACACAACCAAAGAATCTAAGGTTTGGGACTTGATTACACTAATTGACCAATTAGTGCCATTTCGATTCCTAATCTTGTTCATTTTAGCAAAATGATTTTTGGCAATCAGTTCGAATTGATTTCATATCTATCCACTAAAATATGAGGTGATCATATATGTGCGTAATAATTAAAATAATAATCATAACTACCAAAATCTTCATTGTAGTAAAATTAAACATGTGCAATTCAACATAATTAAACTAAACATGCAATATAATCAATATACGAGTAATAAAAGCCTAATTACACTAAAAATGCAATACATGGCAATTCCTAACCAAGCCCCACATTTTTTAATTTTCGAAAAATTTTTAAATTTTTTTAAATTTTTTAAATTTTTAATTTTAATTTTTTCAAAAAAAATAATAACAAAATAACATTTTTTTGGGGGTCGACCGGGTCGGGTCCGGTTTGACATTTGGGCCAAGCTTGGGCCCAGCCCAAGAGGTCCCCTCCTCTCTTTTTAAAACAAACCAAGCCCGGTCTAATCTAATTTTTTTAAAATAAAACTCACAAGCCCATTACCTAAGCCAGCCCAAACCCACAAATCCAAAAGCCCAAAAGCCCAAAACTGGCCCACATTTGCCCAAAACCCTACCCGGTTTAGGACCCGCGCCTGACCCGATTTTTGGCCAAACCCTAGGGCTTCTTGTCGGCGCTGATAGCGACGGCGACGGGCTTGACGGCGGCGGGCGGCAGCTGTGTCGGAGGTAAGCGGAAGGCGGGTCACAAGCTAGTGCGGCGAAGGCTTCAACTACTGGCGACTCGGGTAGCAACAAGTAGCATATCAACATGGAGGGCTACGACAGGCGAGCAATGGCACAAGCTGCAGCAGCTTCGTAACTCGGGTGAAAAGGTAGGTGAGGGCGAAGACGGTGGTTGCAGCAATGTCGCGGCTCCTAAGCAGCAAGTTGAGGCGGCAAAGTAGATCGAACAACATCGGGTTGAGGGCGGCGACAGGTGAGTGACGGCACGAGCTACGGCAAGGGGGCTCATGTCGTCAAGTTGAGGCAGCGAGGCTCGGATAACGTCTGAAGCTGGACGGCGGCGGCGGCGGTGGCCAGCCTAGTGATCCGGTGGAGCTTGATCTGCTCCCAAATCTGGGCCTTTGGTCAACTCCCCTGCCTCGGATCTTCGGATCTGAGAGGCTCCGAGTTCGTCCTCCCTCTCCCTCTGGTCACGGCCAGCTCGGTGTCGAGAGCAGTGGCGCCAGGTGTTGCGGTAGCTAGCGTCGACAGTAGCGACGTCGAGTGCGGGGAGTCGGACGGCAGGAGCTTGAACGGTGTCAAGCTCGAAGGGCGGCGGCTGCCGAAGGGCGGCAAGAGGAGTGCGATGGCTCAGCTGGCGTCGAGTTGAGGCAGTAAGGAGGGCAACTTCTCGAACGGCGTCGGGCAGCACCACCGCTGCCCTCCTCCCCTCCGTTCCTTCTCTCTCTAGCTGTCTCTCCCTCTATTCTGGTCTTCCTCGAGCTCTCTGTCTCTCTGTTCTAGTCTTCCTTAAGCTCTCCCTCTCCCTCCATTGCCCCCCTCTCTAGGGTTTCCTGTGCGAAGATGGGTAGAGGAGGGAGAAGCTCCGCGCCGGCCAGGCCGAGGGGAGAGAGGAAAAGAGGAGGACCGAGTTGGGCCTAGGCTAGATTTAGCCCAACCCGACCCCTTCACATCCCCCTTCTTTTTTGTTGCTCATTTTTTTTTAATTAATAAATTTTTTAAAAGATTTTTTTTTGTTTTTTTGGTTTTTTTTTTGTTTTAATATGCACTCGAAAAATTAGGTGTCAACATCTCTGATGAAGTTATTCTTTATGTCAATGTGTTTTGTCATTCCATGATACTTGGGATCTTTCAGATAGACAATGACTGCTTAACTATCGCAATAAACTATCACCGATCTTGGAACCTCAGTGATAGTGACTAAATTTTTCAAAAAACGTTTTAGCTATACTGCTTCTTGCACTACGATAGAACATGCAATAAATTCCGCATCCATTGTAGATAAGGCCGTGCATGTCTATTTCTTGCTATTCCAAGAAATTGCACCTCTATTGAGCAAGAACACATATCCAAAAGTTGATTTGCGCTCATCCAAGTCTCTATCCCAATCGGCATCTGAATAGCCTAATAGGTGTAAATCATTCCCTTGGTAACAAAGTCGATTGTCCATGGTGCCCTTCAAGTATCTCAAGATCCTCTCCATTGCTTTCTAGTGTATTTGACTAGAATTTGATTGATATCGGCTCACTAATTCCACGGCATAACATATGTCGAGTCGAGTACACATTATAGCATACATCAAACTTCCGACTACACTAGAGTAATGAACAGTTTCCATCACTTTAACTTTTTTTAGAGTCTTAGGACACATCTCAGTACTTAGGCCTTCACCTACATGACAGGGGTATCAATGTGATTACAATGCTACATATTAAAATGCTCAAAAATCTTCATTATATAAGACTCTTGTGATAAAATAAGGAGTTTCCTTGATCGATCTATTTCGATCTTAACTCCTAATATATAAGCAGTTTCTCCCATGTCCTTCATTTCAAAATTGGAGGATAACCATTCTTTTATGGTGATAACCAAAACTTTGTCATTTTCAATCAATAGAATATCATCCACATAAAGTGATGAAATCACAAATTTATCTTCGGACCGCTTGACATATACACAATGATCTTCTTCAATCATCGAAACCAAAAGTCATTATGGCTTGATGAAAACGAAGATATCATTGTCTAGATGATTGCTTAAGACCATATATTGAGCAATGGAGCTTGCATACTTTATCCTCTTGACATTTAGCTATGAAACCTACTGGCTGCTTTATATAGATTTCCTCATCTAATTTTCCATTAAGAAATGCCATCTTTATATCCATTTGATATCATTCAAGGCCCAAATGTGCAACTATGGCTAGAATAAGGCGTATTGAAGCAAACCTTACAATTGATGAAAATGTTTCCTCATAGTCTTTACTCTCTTATTGAGTACAACTTTTCGCCACAAGGCGATCTTTATACTTTTCAATGAATCCATCCGCTCTTTACTTAATCTTAAAGACCCATTTGTTTCCAATAGTCTTACAATTGGGTGGTAAATTAACTAAGTCCCAGACATAATTTGCCATCATTGACTCCATTTCATCTTCCAAAACTTTTCTACATTCTTCCTTATCAGAGGATGAGAGAGTCTCTTGAACAGTCTTTGACTCGGCATCGTCTTTCTGAGCAATCATAAATATTTCCCATTCAATCTCAAAACAAAAATGAGAAATACTTTTACGATTATTTTTACGCAACTGAATTTCTCTTGAATTCAGTTCGCCAGACGATGCAACACTCCCACTGGGTCTTACATGTTGAGGTAAATCTTCATTTCCCTCTACAACATCAGTAGGTGTGTTATTAGGATCTTCCATCTCATATAATTGCAAGTCCTTATCAATCTCATATATACTAGGAAAATCGTTCTCTAAGAACGTGACATTTCGTGACTCCATTTCGGTCACACTTCCATCAGCTTGTTCACTTATGAACACGTACCCTTTGGAGTGCTCAGAATATCTTATGAAAATACTTTTCTTCTCTCTATGACCTAATTTGTCATATTTATAGGAAGAATCATGAACATAAGCTGCACATTCCCATGGACGTAGATTACTTAAGTCTGGTTTCCTACCAGTCCATAATTCATAAAGGGTAGAAGTGACCGATTTTGAAGGCACTCGATTAAGTACATAGGCAACAATTAATAACGCATATCCCTAATAGGAGATAGATAAATTTGACTGTGCCATCATAGACCTAACCATTTCCAATAGAATTCTATTCATTCTTTCAACTACCCCATCTTGTTGTGGAGTACCAGGAATAGTCAATTGATGTACAATTCCCTTTTTATCACAAAGAGCCTTGAATTGTTTCGATAGATACTCATGTTCGCGATTGGTTCTCAATGCCTTTATTGTTTTGTTCAACTGATTCTCTACCATCAATATATATCTTCTAAAGCAGTTTAATGCTTTTGACTTATGAGAAATTAGAAAGACATAACCAAAACGCGTGAAGTCATTTATGAAAGTGATGAAATATGAGGCTCTATACCTCGCCCTCACATTTAAAGGACCACAAATGTCAGAATGTATGAGTTGCAATGGAAATTCAACTCTAGTCCATTTACCGAATGGTTTTCTAGTTACTTTTCCCGCTAGACAATGTTCACATACTGGTAAATTAACATTAGTGAGTGATCCTAAAAGGTCTTCTCTAACTAATATTTGCATTCTTTGCAACCCAATGTGACCTAATCTAGCATGCCAAGTACTTACATCAATCTCAACATTACTAGAAGATGCAATTAAAGAAAAACAATCATCGACATTAATATTGTACCGATCATAGTCAATGTCTAACACCATAAAACCATTTGATACATTACCTGAATCATAATAAACTGTTTCATACAAAATGTCAATACAATCACCATGAAAATTTAATACATAACCTAAGCTAAGAAGAACAACTACGGCGACCAAGTTTCGTCGAATATCTGGAGCATAGAAGACATCATGTAGGAATAAGCTTTGATTATCACGTAAAATTAATTTACATGTACCGATATCTTTTACTTCAATTCTTGAGTTATTCCCAACATATATCAATATTCTTCTAGGCTGTATTCGACAATACTCCACAAATGCTTCTCAATCTCTAGCTATATGATCTGTTGCTCTTAAGTCTACAATCCACATTGGATGAGATTCAGCAAGCATCACAGTGCTAGAAATAAAAGCATTACTTAAAGTAATTGAGTAATAGGGTACCTCTTGCAGCTCAATGCATTCACGAGCAAAGTGACACATATTGTCACAATTGTAGCACTTCATCTTGGCCTTGTCCTTCTTCCCACCATGCTTCTTGCATTAGAAGGTATTAACCCTTTTAGGTGCCTAATTAGTCCTCTTCCATTTATTGTTGAATTGAGAATTCCTTTTGCGCTTTAAACCCGAAATTTTGCGCGAACTCGATTAAGCAACATAAGCATGGGTAGAAGATCTTGCAGCCTCTAGGCGCTCATCCTCTAATTCCAAATGATACGCTATATCATTAAAAGTGACAATATTATCATTATGCGTCATATTGATCTTCATATGATCACAATTATCAGGAAGAGACCTTATAACAGTCTGAACTTGTTACTTATCAGTAAGGGAGTAACCTACCGACTTTAGCTCATGAATCATATTTGACATCTCCCGAAGATGCTGCCTCATCATTTGGGCGCTTTCGGTATATGTTAAACTTGATGGTAAGTCTCATCAGCTTAGTGGTAAATGTACCACAAACTTATTTTTCAAGGCAACTGACATGGCTTGAGCTTTATCATAACTTTTAAACTCACACATGAGATCATTTTGCATACAGCTCAGTAACGTGATGTGATCAATGCTATTTTTCTTTTTCCAAGCTTGATAAGCTTCTAGATCTTTCTTATGTTAAGCTGAAGTTCTATGCTTAGGTTCATGCATGGTGTGGTTGAGGGTTTCCAAAACCTCTTGCTCCTCAAGGATGTTCAGAACCTTTCGGTGTCAAATATCATAATTGTCACCATTTAACTTCTTATCATTATTGAGGTTAGCCACAATGGTCTTAGATGCCGAAATCATAATCAATTACTATAACATATTGACATAATAAACACAGAATCAATACTAGCACACTTTACAGAGTAACACACATATTTAATTTGCAGTAAAGACAAACTAAATTAATGATAATTCAACAAAAGACATAGAAGCAAAAGTTCACTATGTTCCCAATCAACTTCTATGTACGATTGTTCTATTATCATTAATTAGTTTAATTTGCGCAAATTTTAAGTTCTAGGTGAGAATTTTTTTGAATTCTACCAACTTACGAACTCCCATTAGGAAAAATAATTACATAACCTCATGTAATTTCGACATTTTTCCATTAACACAAAAACATAGCATGATGTGAACCAACGTATAAAAAAGTAATCATGCTATAACTACAATCAAAACCGCAATTAAACATGTAACAGAAAAATAAGGACTTCCTACCATTGTTCGAATTTTCTTGGAACTAGAAAATTGTAAGTATATTAAACTATATACATTCTACCATCGAAACAAGCTCTACACAACATATATGACATCATTTTCATACAGGCTAGCTACTGCATTACCTCAAACATAAGAAAATACAAGCTGAAAATAAATAAACTATGCATTAAACTCTCAAAAATACGAGTACTTAGGGTTTCCTACACATTTTTATACATTTATAAAACTAAAAAAAAAATACAAAATAATTACATCATAGTGTAGAGCTCAACCATACAAACCAAACGCTGCTGACCACGCTCCAATCAGAGCTCTCACGTGTCCACACGCACCGCCTGAGTGTGCGACACGTGTGGCACACGCACCAGCGAGCCTAAGGGCTCCTAGCCGGTCTGACCGGTTGGATCGGTTGACTGGTCAACGGTTGGGTCGGGTCAACGGGTCGGGCCTTGGGTCAGGTCGGGTCTTCGATCGAGTTGCCGGCCGGCCAACCGCCGCCGGCGATGACGTCATCAATGAGGTCATCCGGCGGTTACCAACCGTTGGATGACGTCATCCGCGACGTCAGCACGCATCGGTTCGCCAACGCGCGCATGACGCTCACGCGCTCGCTTTCCCAGCACTTTGAGCACGTGGCACCCATGTGGCGCAGCTTCTAGCTGTGCGTGTGGGCGCGTCCAGCCTCATCCGACGGCGTTCGACCCACCGTTGGACTCGTCTCGACGAGTACTTTCACCTTGTATATTTGAAAATTGATTTTTGCCGAAAAAATATTTCAAAAATTGGCCAAAACCGTACGGGTGTACGCAATCCCGAACCCATTCTTCGCTTCGGTTCGTTTTTGACGATTCAAATAGCAATTCCGAGGAATAAACATCAAAACAATGTAGATTTCATACTCTTGATCTCGATATCAAAAGGTAAACGAGAAAATTCGATAAAAAACAAGGCAGAAATCACGACCGGGCTATGATACTAATGTTAGATTTCAAGTCGGCGGAAGACGACTTGCCTTTATCCGATGCGCAAGCAACAATTAACCCCGGAACATACGTTGAATTGCGGATGAATCACGAACAAAATTACCTCACATTGGTCTTGAATGTAATCACAAGGAAAACATCCGATTTCCACAAAGTAAATGCCGATTGTTCTTGTAATGAAGAAATGGAGAGCCTTCTTTTTCTTTGATGGAAATGGGACAAGAAAATTGAGAGGAATTTCTGAGTGTACGTTCTGCCAAACTGTACCAACGGTTGTCTTCTGGAGTTTTTTATATAACTCCATCACACCCCTTCAAATAATGTCTTTCCATCGTAGCGTATCAAGGTAAAACGGTGCGTTCTCATCCCATCCCATCATGGACGTACTAATTCAGTACAACAGAATCGACATGAAGAATCGAAGCTGTTGATAGAAGAACATATAGTCACCATAAATTTGAGTGATGTAGAGAATGTCATGGAAGTAAAGATTGGGGCATGTCTCTTAGTCTCTCAAAGTCATTGCTCCAAATTTGGAGGTCTCTCACCGCCCCCATCAATGGAAAGGAGCACACGCTCGGGGGGGAGAGAGAGAGAGAGAGAGAGAGAGAGAGAGATACACGCTGCTTGGTCAACGGTAGAGAGAGACGAGGCAGCGCTGAAGATGGAGAAGATGACAGCGGGCTGAACGGCGACTTAGGGGTGTCAATTGGTTTGATAACGGGGACCAATGGTGGCTCCACTGGTGGTTGTTCAAAGGACAGAGTGAGAGATGGAACATGGGATGGAGATAGGGATTGATGGACGGATTAGTGTCATTTTTTAGTGTGATAAATTTTTCACGTAAGTTGTTATGTGACGATTCTATTAATGGAGAGTCTGTAATTTTGTAGGTCCAAACTACTTGTCCAATTTTAGATTAAGTGTGTACATGACATGACTTACGAGCTTTAAAACCCATGTAAGGAGTTTCCCACTTCCCAGCCCCACCATAAACACAATTAGTTCACGACTTTGGGCAGGTCCATAGTTCGCCAAGAGAGGAGAGCGAACGGAAGGAAGGGGAAAAAAGACAAAGGAGAGAGTAAGGACCATCTTTACCTCAATTAGCCATCTCTATACTCTCTCTCCGTCTCATACACACCCACGGAATGATACACGGAATGATACGAACTTAATTTCACGGCTACATTTTCTCCACAGAAATACTTATGTGACTGTTTTTAATTTATTGTGGTAATAACAGCTCATTTTCTTTTAGACGGGCCTGTGGGGTATTTCTTTTCTGACGTAGTCAACGTTCTGTGTGGGAATTGTTTTTCTTCGATTGGCAAAAAGGACGAACATGATTTCAATAATTCATCGAACCCAATGAAACGTGATATTCCCGAGGAAGAAAGAAAAGAGAAAAACAAGCCCGACAACCTTACGCCGAATGATGATGAGGATGAGGTATTATCGCAGTGAACGGTGGAACAATGGCGACCCATAATCAGAGAGATATTAACCTCGTCGCCATTTCAAGAGCTCCAGCTATTACCATGCGACGCTCCAATTACTTTACGTGCTTGCTCTTGTCTTGGATGTTCCTTCCGTCTTGCTTGAGCAGAGACACCGTAGCTGGAGGCACAATCACATACCCAGAAGGAACCACTCTCGTGTCCGCGGGCAAGTGGTTCGAGCTTGGCTTCTTCTCTCGAGATGGGACCTCTGACTCCAGGAGGTATGTCGGAATATGGTATTACGGGTCGGACCCTCCGATCGTCGTCTGGGTCGCCAACCGGGACAACCCGATTGTCCGTGGCAACGCATCATTCGACCTTGTGGATGGCAACCTGAAGATGTCAAACGAAGGACAAGCGATCTGGTGGACCAACGAATCAAGCTCTTCAACCCGATCAGCAAAGCTTCTTGATTCAGGGAATCTGGTGCTGATCGAAGGCCAGAATAAAGTGTGGCAGAGCTTCGATCACCCGACCGACACGTTCCTTCCAGGGATGCTGATGACTGAAAAATTCATGTTGACTTCTTGGGCAAGCCAGGATGACCCAAGAGAGGGGAACTTCAGGTTCCAAATGGGTCAAGAAGGTGGCAACAACAACTACGACGTGATCGAAAAAGTGTCTCCTCTTTGGCGAAGTGGAGTCTACGGCAAGTTCATAAAGGCCGACCCGATGTGGGACGAAATCTCTTTCTTGCTCTCCAATTTTACAACCAGCGCCACCGCTACTTCACCGCCAGGCGGGACTAGTCTGGCTTTGGACTACGGAAACATAACCCGGCCTTTATTCAACAAGTACAACAACAGCCGGTTGGTTATGAACTACAACGGCCGGATTCAGTATTTCAGGCGAAATGGGTCAAAGCCAGCCTGGTTCCAGCCGGTGAGCCAGTGCAGTGTCTTCAGCGCATGCGGCAAGTTTGGGAGCTGCAATGATAAGAATGGCAATAAGACTATGTGCAGGTGCTTGCCAGGGTTCGAGCCGTTGCAGCCAGATAATTGGAACTCGGGGGACTTCTCTGGGGGGTGTCGCGAGAAGTCGTCAATATGTGTGAACAGTGATGGTGCTCATGTTTTCTTGAGTTTGAAGATGATGAAAGCCGGGAGGCCGGCCATGCAGATTTCAGTAGACAAGCAGGAGAAATGCAGGCAAGAGTGCCTTGGTGACTGTAAATGCAAGGCTTACTCGTTCGGGGAGGATCTGCACTCAAGGGCAGAGACGGGCACCTTGAGATGCTATACTTGGTTGGACGATCTCGACAATATTCAGGAGTTTGCCCAAGATGGTCGCGACCTCTATGTCCGAAATCCGATATCAGAAATAGGTTAATTTCCTTCTGACCTGACCTTTTTCCCTTTCCAAAATTATTTGTGCCTCGGACCTTTTGACTTGAGATGCTGCTTTCTTATTAACTATCTTGGTGGCTTTTGATTTGCCTGCTTTAATGAAGTCATAAACTTTGCTCATACTTTGTGCACTCACATGTTATCTTGACTGCAAAAGCGGTCTAGTCCACCTGCTTATGGAAAACACATGATGCTATCCCAATTTCAGCTATTAATATTATGTATGATTATAGTTCAATTGCAGGTTAATGTGCACATTCACTGGTGCTAATATTTGTTCAATGTTGACTTTTGTAGAATCTAGTCGCAGGAGCTGTCCAACTTGTGGCACTAATTTAGTCCCCTACCCTTTAAGCACCAGAGAGAGCTGTGGCGATCCGCTATACTTTGCATTTTGCTGCGACGATAAAAATGCCCAGCTTTACTTTAAACGGTGCAAAGGTGGCTACAGAGTCACTAGCATCACTCCAGAAAATAGAACATTTACCATCCAAGTCGAGGATGCATCCAACTGCACCGATAGTGGTCTGATGGAAATTAAGCAGCAACTTAACCAGTCCTCGCCATTTAGTGTGAGTGATGGGTGTATCGAAGGAAAAAATGGCTCCAGCGCAAGAGTTGTCGAAGTGAAAATTGAGTGGAGCCCTCCAATAGAGCCACTCTGCAATTCGTTCAAAGACTGCAATTGGCCACAAGCAACTTGCAAGGATGCATTACATGGAACGAGAAGATGCCTATGCAACTCGGGATTCAGTTGGAATCCTTTCAGCGCCAATTGTTCTCTAGGTAAGAATGTTGATCTTGCGAATTGACCCACAACCTTAGCTACTGTATTCATGAATAACAGATTAGAAGGAAACATAGCCATTAGGTTTTGATGGTCACCATAATAGTTGATTCTGCCGTGCCCCCAAATCAATATTTTCTATCTCCATGGTCTATCATTTAGAGTACTACTCCTAGGATGATTTTGTTCCTCCTAGAAGCAAACTGACAAATTCCAATCAGTTAATGTCTATATTTTCATCGTTCTGAATTTATAATAGTTATGCCAGAAGAGATCGAAACCAGAACTGTTACAGCTATAGCTTGTCTCCTGCCCAAGATTCCCGAGATATGTTTGCCCTGTCAAGGAGTCAATAGCATCTGCCTTCACGGTTACAATCACAAGTATGGTCCATTCACGCAATGTGATGACAGAGTGCTGAACTTGCACCAACTAGCTCTTTTTCATCGACCAAAGAGGGATTGTGACCATGCACTATGAAGTCCTCATATCTGTCCTTGGTGACTCCATGTGTCTACAATTATTCGTTCACTTTTGTCCAAAATACAGTACTTACACTTTCTTTTCTTATTAAATAATGTTGAAGGAGGAGGATCATCGCAGAAAAGACAGAAAGTGAAACCTGTATATATAGTTGCTCCAGCCATCGCTGCAATTTTCATCCTTGTATTCGGTGGCTTATTTTACATGAGAAGGCAGCATGCTAGTACGCAAGGTGATCACAAATCAAACACGAACTACTTTGTATCTGTCATTATTAGATATATGATAATAAGATAGCAAACAATTAGTAACTTGAGTTGCACTTCAGGGAGCAGGGAAAGCGCTCAAGAAAATCTTGACTTTCGTCTATACGACAGCGAGAAACGGATCAAAATGTGGATGGATTCGCGCCAGTTCGAGGAGGAAGATAAGAAAGGCATAGAAGTGCCATTTTTTGACTTAGAAATTATTTTACAAGCGACGAATAACTTCTCAGATGAGAACAAACTTGGAAGAGGGGGGTTCGGGCCTGTTTACAAGGTAAATAAAATGGCTTCTTCTTCTATCATCTGGGGCTTCTGACGAGGTCACTGTGATGAAGTAATCCGTTCCTTAACTTTGTTTCAGGCTACTTTTCCAGGAGGACAGGAAATTGCAGTAAAGAGGCTATCGAGTGGATCAGGACAGGGCTTAGAGGAATTTAAGAATGAAGTCGTCTTGATTGCCAAATTACAGCATCGAAATCTTGTCAGATTAGTAGGATATTGCGTCAAAGGAGATGAAAAAATGTTACTATATGAATACATGCCCAACAAAAGCTTAGATTCTTTCATATTTGGTAAGCACCTTATTTCTGTTCCTTTTTTCCTTGTATGCTTCAGAGCATAGCTGCAATAGGTAGTAGCACTCTTCATAAAATTTTTAAGTCATTCTGACGGAGTTAAATACTTTGCTACCTTCACAATTAAAATAAAAACCTTGCTAGATCAAACAAGGTGTTCGCTGTTGACCTGGGAGATACGTTTTGAGATTATCTTGGGAATTGCACGAGGAATGCTCTATCTTCACCAGGATTCTAGGCTGCGAATCATTCACAGAGATCTCAAGACAAGCAACATTTTGCTCGACGAGGAGATGATTCCTAAAATTTCCGACTTTGGTCTGGCACGTATATTTGAGGCGAAACAAATTGAAGCAAGCACGCAGAGGGTGATTGGAACATAGTAAGCTTTTGTAGATGACCATTTATTTTCGTCTGAATAAAGAATTTGTTGGACACTACACTAGGCACTCACCACATTATCACCTTTTAATATCTGCGGTGGAACTTTAATGATTCGACTGTGGCTTAATTAACTTATTGTGCTTATGCTCCAATGCAGTGGATACATGTCTCCGGAGTACGCTTTGGACGGATTTTTCTCATTCAAGTCCGATGTTTTTAGCTTTGGTGTCGTCGTACTGGAGATCGTTAGTGGGAAACGTAACACAGGCTTCTATCAGTCCGAAGGAACAATGAGCCTTCTTACTCATGTGAATAAAGTCCATTTGCTGTCCCTTTCTTTTGCTTTATCCACTTCCCGTCGCCCTTTTGTCTGAATGTACTTTAGCTTCGATTGTGCAGGCATGGAAATTATGGAATGACAATAAAGCATTGGACTTGATGGATCAAGTGCTGCACGAAACTTACAACAGAGATCAAGTTTTGAAGTGCATAAACGTGGCGCTTTTATGCGTGCAAGAAGACCCGAGTGATCGCCCCACGATGTCAAATGCGGTTTTCATGCTCGGTAGTGAAAGTGCGACTCTTCCGGTTCCGAAAAAACCGGCTTTTGCAGTTAGGATAGGCGTTTCTACAACAGCTTCTTCTTCCAGCAAACCAGAGTCGAGCACGGTGTTATCGACTACTCTGCAACAAGGACGGTAATGTTGGATCTCCCTCGAATCTATTCCGCATCTTAGTAGTCAAAAGCTTTAGCCATGAGGCATTTGTTTAACTAGGAATGCCTCGATTTTTACCCCACGATATTCCTTCCTCCTCCGGCAAAATACAGTTTACTCTGTTGATAGCTGATGCTTCTCCTTGGCCTAAGACTGTACCATACTAACATAGCGAGTCGACTCCTTGATCACCTTAGGAGATTCTTCTCGTCAGTTGCAGCAATGCTCCTTAAAAATAAGTTTCTTGTGCTGCAATTAGAGTTGTAAACTCAATTCCCTTTCGGGACTGTAGTCATCCTATCAGACTCGCAATCCACCCCATTATAGCATGATCCAAAAATATCTCACTTTTTGAATTGACTGAAAAATCCCTCTCAATTATCACCGAGATGTTACTGTTATGTATTAAAGATCTGTATATTTCACAGTGATGCATGGTCAGTCACCTTAAACATCCGCCGCATAGCAGAGGTTAGTCAATATTCACCTCAAGAAAAAGGAAGCTTGCTTTACAAACAATAGAGAATTGCCTGATACCTTTGCGCTCGGTAAAACTCATGCCGAGTTGCCGGCTGGATCTTTGGGTCTACATTTACTACGAGGGTTTGCTTCTTGGGTCGTGGGTTCTGATCTTGACATGAGAAAGTTGGCTTTTTCTTACTTCAAAAGAAACTTAATCAAGACCAAAAAATTAAAAAATTAAAAAGGCTAGAAGTTCTATTTCTCATGTGCACGATATAACTCAGTGGCGCTCATGGTTCCAAGTGCTAGACCCGAACTAGTACTACCATCTTTATCTGATCGATGCCATGTAAAACAATGTCGTTTTTTTTATGTTCATGTTAAAAAGTTTTACTTTTCTTTAGAAGAAAATCGACTCGCTAAGTATATCTCGTGAAAATTTGTTAGCTAATGGTAGGAAGATCAACAAATGCAGTCATTTTCCGCATTTCCATTGAGATTATTATGATAATTTGAAACTTCTGAAAAGCCGAAATCCTGAATCCTTCCCATTTTACCTGTTTATAATAAAATGTTAAGATCCTTTCACACGCAATATTACCAAAAAAGAAAAATAAACGGTTTTGAGTGGTAAAGGTCTACCATCATATCAAGGCAAAAGGCAGACCTTCACAAAAATAAATAGGAATGCTCGTAATTCCTACGCAGTAGTCTAATACAATAATAAATTTTATCAATTCGTGTTAGAAAGCATGAGTCTATAAAGAGGCTTGAATAAATACAAGAATAACCTGGCCGAAGGCCAAATCCACTAAGAATCCTGTGATATTAGCAACTTCAGCCTTAGAACGAGGAGAGGAATCATAAATCGCCCTTCCTCAGAAATTCTCCATGTGAGAATTTCAAAAGGATGCCAGTGATCCGGCCAAAATAAAGCTTTGCGACCATTACCAATCCAATCCCTCAACGCCACCATTTCTTTTGCAACGCACGCTCTACAATCCTTTCAAAAGATAAGTCTAAACTCGGGACTGCAACAGGAGATGCCACAAAGAATGCAAAACAGTAGCCTTTATTCCATTCATCAAGTCTTCGATTGCCTAAACCTCCTCTATTTTTAAGTAAGCCAATCGCGGGCCAACTCACCCTTAGTTCCATAAGCCTTCGCATCTCTTTTGCTAGAAAAACCAACGTTATTTCTACTCCCCCATTCCAATAACCTCTTCTGCAGAATAAAAATGCTGTGCCAATAGTTAATGTGACACCCCGAACCCTTCGCAGGTCGTCACCAGCGCCGATGTTACACCTTAATTACCTTTCTTTCTTTTGAAGAAGTGTCCTAATTCGCAGACACATTTTTTTTTTTTTAAATACTCGGTCCCAACGCGACTCATTAGCGGAAGCAAATTAAACATCACCATCTATCCCCCTACCAATCCGTGATACCAATACACACCAACTAAACATCAGCATTTTATAAACAAACGTTGACACATTATTTACATATATATATGACAAGATGGGATTCCTTTCGGGTCGGTACAAAACAAGAAAAGCTAGGACTCTGCCATGTCCTGTCTAAAATCTCAAAAAGATCCTCGACCCTCTACATCACATGTGTACGACCTCCCATCATATGTGTCGGCTACTAACTCCCAAAAAAAAACACAGCTCCTAACTCGTCACGCTCAGGTCTCACACCCAGTCCGGTGCATCAGGTGGTGGTGGTGGCAGCATCCCCCTCATCACCCCATCGCGGCGAACGTGGACGGAAACAAACTCTTGGACGACTGGGCCCCCAGCTAGGCCTATGTCGTACATAACCAGACAACGCACGCGTATGTAGGTGAGTCCAGGCACGGAAGGACAGCCGAACTCCTCACACTCTACCTCAATGTCGGACGGTAACCCGTAAAAAGTACCTCGCGTGACGGCAGGAAGCGGCATACTGACTAATCCGAAATGTTATCCCCAAAAGAGGTGAGTACAACCACTCAGCAGATAGGGAAACCCAATAACAACTCAATGCATCATGCATATCATCATACATTGCAGGCATTACTTACCTTACAGCCATGCGCATACTATCGTGCATCATCGTCATGCATTTCATCATGCATATCATCATCATTATCATCATCACCATGCATTATCATCATGCATATCATCATCATTATCATCATCATCACCATCATCATCATCATGCATCTCATCATGCATATCATCATCATTATCATGCATATCATTATGCATATCATATCACTATCATATCATCATGCATATCATCATGCATCTCATCATCATTATCATCATCACCATCATCATCATCATGTCATGATTTAATGTTCCACTTTTGGATTTCAATCTTGATCACCACATCACCCATTTCTCAATTTATCAATTTCATCATCCCTTCGGGCAAAGACCTCCGACAGGGTTCCCAGCATTCAGCCTCCCAGGCCACTGGGCTTCCGGCCCCCCACATTCCGGGCATCTCGCATCTCAACTAGCATCACGAGGCATTCCCTTCGGGCAGAAACCTCTGACAGGGCTTCCGGCCTTTACCCTTCTAGCCAGGCATCCCGCACCCAATCCTGGCATCGCGAGGCATTCCTTTCGGGCAAAGACCTCCGACAAGGCTTCCGGCCCCCACATTCCGGCATCCCTGAATCTCCCAGGGAATTCCGGCAATGCATCTCTGTACATTCCAGCCTCATCCTCCACCATCACCTCTTACTCACTTATCATTATCCACATTCATCATCCTTTTGATCTCATTATTACACGGCATATGTTTCACACATGCATCACAATTCATGATCATACATACACCAATGTCTTATCACACATGTAACATTGCATAATAAATTCAATGGAATTTATGGCCAATAAAATAATCCCTTTTTATTTTATTGTTATTTTATTATTATTTTATTATTATATTTATTTATTTTCATAAATAAATATTAAATTTAATATCTATGATTTTCCCAAAATCATAATATTCAAACAATCATTAAACCAACCAATAGGATGACAATTTCATACAAAATTCATGGCCAAATTGAATTTCACACAATTTCACAATTTCCACAAAATAGCACATGATATTCGGATAATGACCAGAATGCACAGTTTCCAAATAAATTCGATTAAAATACTCATACGGCCTCATCCATGCTTCGATTTTTCATATCTAACACCCAAAAATTCAACATGCAACCAACACACAACCATGCAAGAGAAGCTAGAGGACTCCCACTTGCCTCTAGGATGGACAAACGACGGCGTACGGCGGCGTACACGGCAAATGGACGGTGGGACACGGCGGCGACGGCGACTCCCTCCTTCCTCTCTCTCTCGGCCGCTCCTCCTCTCTCGCACGGTTCCTCTCTCTCACTCTCTCTTTCTCGGCCAAATGAACCGGCCACTCTCCTCTCTCTCCCTTTATTTCCCCAATTTCTCATGATTAGCAATCATGAGATTGCCTCACCAATGGCCAATGCATGGCCTTCTCCCTTGCCACTTGTCTTGACCCATGCAAGATGGGCTTTGGAGTTGGGCTTGGGCTTGGGCCCATCCGGCCACTCCTCCTTGGGCTGGTCGACAGCCTCCTTGTGGGCTTTAATGGGCCGGTCGAACTCCCTCTTGGACCGACTAGCTTGGCCCACCAAGCTTAGGCCAATGGGTCCAAGGCCCATTCGAAAATTAACCCCCTTTTTTCTTTTTTTTTTTTTTTGAATTCCTTTCTATAATTATTTTTAAATTCTAATTTTCATCTTGGCCAAAGTCTTAGGGCATTTTTATTCATTGGAATTTAAATCATATGGCCAAGCATAGATTATTAATCTATTAAATTTAAATTTCCACAATCACAAGCACAAATCATCAAATTAAAAGACTAATGGCTAAAACATAAGCCATGGAAATTCTATCACCTAATTAAAGACTTTAACACACCTTATGGCTTGGCTTTGAATTTCTGGGATGCCACAGTTAACCAAGCTAAAAGGAGCAGACTTGATACAATCCAACTCTACCGGCAATGGTTTTATTAGTCATCTTCTCAATAAGGGGCTTGCAATGTGTGACATCCAAAAATTCCTACATTAGTTATTAATATGTAGGAAATGAAGACGATAAATGTTAGAAGTAGAAATTCCAATTGGATTATTGACTTTATAGTGTGTGAAAGATCTAGAATGTATTTCCGCACCTGTAACTTTTGGAATGTGATTCCATTAGGATGTAATTATTGAGCATTTGCACATAAGTTCATTTTTTGGAGTAATGGTGAATCACGTGATTGTTATTAGGGACTATTACACTTCAAGTATGCATATTGAAGGATTTTCATGTTAGAAATTTACTAAGTCAAGATCCTTCTAACGTCCATTACCTCAAACCGCTAATTTGAGTGAGCTCAAAATATTTTTCGGATTTACTGGTATTTAGAATGGACACTGGTTTTCTTGGTCATTTGCTGTAATACAAAATATATTGATGACTTATGAAATACCTTCATCAAGCAACCTAAATGTGGCCATATATAGTGCTTTTACTTGATCACATCTTCCTCATTTTTAACCATAAGTTTAGCATATAAATTTACATCATGCATGACCTCACTCTTTTGCTTCAATGATTATATATCAAATAATTATTCTTATTCACGCATCTCCTTAGGAGATCATATGCTCTCTCTAGTTGTTATATTCATTTAACTACTCAAATTTTATGCCACTTATAACTTTTTGATTTGTATACTTCTCTCTCATTCTCCAACAATAGTTTTTAAACCCAAATATCATCACGATTTTTAAACTTAGTTAACTAAAATGTATTGTTTTTAACTCATGAGAAACACAAGTCAAGGTAATTTCTATCTCTCATTAATATTTGAAATGATTACAACTGAAATAACGCATTCTCATTCATGCATTGTGCTTGGCCTATGATGTCCCCTCCCTCCCTCCCTCTCTCTCTATTGAAGGAGATGTGGTCAAGTAAAAACACTATATATGGCCACATTTGTGTTGCTTGGTGAAGATATTCTATAAGTTACCAATATATTTTTTTATTTCAGTAAATGACCAAGGAAATCAGCGTCCGTTCTAAATGCCAATAAATCCAAAAAATATTTTGAATTGACTAAAATTATTGGTGAAAGGGAACAGACGCTAGGAGAATCTCAACTCAATAAATTTCTAACACAAAGATCCTCCGATATGTATACTCAAAGTATAATAGTCCATAATAATAATAATCACTATTGCAATAGGTGATTCACCATCACTCCATAAAATCAATCTATATACAAATGCTCAATGATTTCATCCTAATAGAATCACATTCCAAATGTCATAAATACGAAAATACATTCTGAATTTTTTTTGCACACTATAAAGGCAATAATCCAATTGGAATTTCTACATATGAAATTTATCGTATTCATTTCCTACATATGAATAATTGATGTAGGAATCTATGGATGTTACACAATATTTGTTAGATAATCTCAAATTGAAGGCACCTTTCTAATGCCACTTATTTAAATTTATTCATCTATATAAAAGTCATCATAACTATCACCTAGGGCCATCAAATGAGTGGGTTGTTGGGAGAACATAGTAGAAATCCAATATCTTCACAAGGAGATCACTAAGAGGAAGCCCAAGTCGGAGCCCATCAATATATTTAGTTGAACTTACTTTCACTTGAAACTTAAGTCAATGAGTTATAAACTAATTAAGATATATTAATTTCTCTAGCAAACCAATTCATTGATGGGCAAGTTCTCTAACACAATTCACACGTTTATATCAACGATATCCCTCTCACGTGTGAGGTTGGTGTTAGGTCGGCTCTCCATTGATTTTGGTATCATTCTATATCTCAACTTGAATATCCATTAGTGCCCAACTTCATCTGTAGTCTTTTTTTTTCTAGATCTTACCATGAAATCTGCCATCGAGCCCATGTTGTTATTCCACAACGCACACCACCTAGAAATTGCATTGGTCATTAAATTTTTTTTTTGAGAGATTCATTAAACGTCGTAATAGATTAGGGGCCAACCAATTTACCATTTGCTCTAATACCATTTGTTGGGAATACGTAGCAAAAACATGATACCTTTACTAGGGGAGATCATCGATAAAGAGCTCAAGTCCAAGTCCATCAACATATTTAGTTAAACACACTTTTACTAAAAAACTTAAATTAATAAATTATGAGTAAATTAGTATAGAACTACTTCACATCGTACCCATTTTCTGATGTGGAATTCTATAACATGACTCATTGAGTCATATTGGGTTTTTAGGTTGGGTTAAAAAATAGTCTAATCCAAATTGACTCATTTATACGCAACATTGGAATAAGGCAAATGACAACCAACCAAAAAAAAAGAAAAAGGGGATAAGTGTATTCAAATTCCTAAAACTTGTCATGCAAATGTAATTAAGTTTTAAAATTTTCAAAAAATGTAATTAAGTCTTAAAATTTGTCACGAAAATAAAATTGAGTTCTAAAACTTTAAAAAAGAACATTCAAAACCTAAAATTTATTAAATTGGTCAAATCAAGCCATTCTATTAATTGTATTTTTGAAAGTTTTAGAATTCGATTGTATTTTTGTGACAAGTTTTAGGACTTGATTACACTTTTTGAAAATTTTTGACTCTATTATACTTTTATGATAAATTTTAGGATTTTTAATATACTTATTCTGAAAAAAAAAAAAATTCACGAGACATGTTCGAGCAACAGCACGGTCAATATCTATCTTCCCTAAAAAAATTGGACGGGCCACCGTGAAACCGTGTGCCGACAGAGTCATTCCTGTACATGGGGACATGTGAATTCACATTGGGCCAAGTCCACTTTTTCAAACGTTACTCAGACTTACTTCTCAGCACACCAATCGATTACTTTACAAAATTAGGCCGACGACCCACCGTTGATCCCCTACACAAGAATGCAATGGTTTAATATAATTCCCTTTGAATAATCGTATCATTCAATTTTTTTTCTTTTTTCTTTTTTTTAGCTTTGAAAATTCTAACATGCAGAAACTTTAAAAGTGTGGTTCAGATGCAATAATTTCCTGGTAAATTGGACAAAAAAATTGTAATCCTCTCAATTAATTGAAGCTCCATTTATTTCATAAAAAATAAATTATTTGAAAATTATTTTTGCTTAAAAATAATCACTTATATCGTTAGAAATAATTAGTCAATTGAAATTATTTTCATCATCAACGGCAATTTATGCCTAAACTTTTTTTTTGTAAACAATGAAAATATTCTTCGCTCCTTCATTTTCGTAAGGAATTCAAGTGATAATTTTATAAAAAAATTCAAATCATTCATTTTCCATTAAAGAAATGCACCTCACTAAGAAATTTATAATAAAGGAATATATTTTCCATGCAAATCAATTTCAACAAAAATAGTTAATTTTTCATTTGATTAGTAATTTAGGGAAATTGATTTTCTTCTTACTAGAAATCTGAGTTTGTTGTTTTCAGTCCATAAAAAACATTAATTAGTTTTTAGTCATCCAAACATCAAAAAGTCGAAAATTAATTTCTCAGACACAGTTTCACAAATGGATCTTGGAGTTTACTTTTCTTTTCCGTTACAATGAATTAACTCATCTCACATGGTTACTTAAACACATGGTTATATTTGGGATTTAAATTTGATATATCGAGTTTGCTTTCTTGGTCTCTAAATCAAGAGGATCTGGACTTTAACTGGCTTAATGAAGTTAGTTCATGATGGTAATCTGGATAAATAAATCAATTTTCGTTCTTTCAATATTATTTCAAAGGCCTTCACCTTTATCATTGCGCCTATGAAGAAACTATTCAAACTACACAATAGCCTTTTCCTTCGGTTAGATTAAATACGAAGGTCCAACTGGTCTCGCGGGTCATGGATAATTGAGTCTAATGGAACAAGTCTAAAGATTTTTTCTTAAGACTGCAATTAAGAACTTCGATTGTGAACACAATGAAGGTCCAATATATCAGGCGTCTTAGGTTAAGCGGGTCTAATGGGACAAGTAGAAAGGTCGTTTATTACAACTGCAATTAAGAAATTGATGCTTTTCTGTTGACTTTAATGCGATAGGTCATCGTGTTTGTATTCAAAGAGAAGCCAGTGACTCCTTTTTTCTTTTTTCTTTTTACAAGGACAGAGAAAAATAAGCCCGCAATATAGTTTCATACAAAAAGTAATTATTTTTTAATACTCCGTTCTCTATACCAATAAAACCACGTCCAATCATTTATAGTTGTAAATTTCCTGGAGAGAGACAGAGAGAAAGAGATTAAGAAAGTATTCTTCCCTCTAGCTAAGAGCGACAACCTTGAGCTCACGCCAGCTTTCAATGATTTAACGTCGCACATCCACTAGTTTGGCTGTTGTCGATTTCAATTTCTTCAAAAACTTGCAGACCTCTCTAATCTGAAAGTCTTTGTTAACTCTGGTAGTAATAATGTCTGCTTCGTAGTTGCTTCGTAGTTAATTGAATTAGGTCAATATGTTTTTTCAATTCCTTTCTATTTCATCGGACGTGCTTGAATAACCTAATGTTAACCTGGTCGCTACTTCAATAGCTCCAATTATTACCATGCGACGCTCCAATATCTTAACGTGCTTGCTCTTGTCTGTGATGTTCCTTCCGTCTTGCTTGAGCAGAGACACCATAACAGTAGGCACAATCACATACCCGGGAGGAACCACTCTCGTGTCCGCAGGCGAACGGTTCGAGCTCGGTTTCTTCTCTCCGGATGGGATCTCCGACTCCAGGAGGTACATTGGAATATGGTATTATGGGTCGGACCCTCCGATCATCGTCTGGGTCGCCAACCGGGACGACCCGCTTGTCAGCCCCACCGCGTCCTTTGGGCTCGTGGATGGCAATCTAAAGTTGTGCAATAAAGGTCGAGCGATCCAGTTGACCCATGTCGAGGGTTCAAACTCTTCGACCAGGTTAGCGAAGCTTCTTGATTCAGGGAATCTGGTGCTAATTGAAGACGACGGAAGAGAGAGAATTCTCTGGCAGAGCTTCGATCACCCAACTGACACATTCCTTCCAGGGATGCTGATGAGTGAAAACCTAATGCTGACTTCTTGGGCAAGCCAGGATGACCCAAAACAGGGGAACTTCACGTTCCAAATGGATCAAGAAGGCGGCAACAATAACTACGACGTGATCCAAGAATTGTCTCCCTACTGGAAAAGTGGGGTCTATGGCAAGTTCATACAAGCCGATCAGATGTTGGACGTCATCTCTTTCTTGCTCTCCAATTTTACCACCGGTGCCACCACTACTTCGCCACCAGCCGGGACTATTTCAACTTTGGCCTACAAAAACATAACCCAGCCTTCGGACGACAACTACAACAACAGCCGGTTGGTTATGAACTACGATGGCCGGATTCAGTACCTCAGGCAGGGAAATGGGTCAAAGTTAGTCTGGTTCGAGCCAGCGAGCCAGTGCAGTGTGTTAAGTGCGTGCGGCAAGTTTGGGAGCTGCAATGATAAGAATGGCAATAAGACCATGTGCAGGTGCTTGCCAGGGTTTGAGCCGACACATCCAGATAATTGGAACTCGGGGGACTTTTCTGGGGGGTGCCTCAGGAAGTCATCGATATGCGCAAAGAACAGTGACGATAGTGCTCGTGATTTTTTGAGTTTGAAGATGATGAGGGCCGGGAAGCCGGACGTGCAGATTTCGGTAGACAGTGAGGAGCAATGCAAGCAAAAGTGCCTTGATGTCTGCAGTTGTCAGGCTTACTCGTTCGAGGAGGATCTGCACCAAAGGGCAGAGAGGGCCACCTTGACGTGCTATACATGGTCCGACGATCTCAACAATATTCAGGAGTCTGCCCAGGATGGTCGCGACCTCTATGTCCGAGTTCCGCTTTCAGACATAGGTTAATTTCCTTCTGACCTGATTCTTTTCCCTTCCAAAATTATTTGTGTCCGTGACCTTTTGACTTGAGCTGCGGCTTTCTTGTTAACTATCTTTGGGGGCTTCTGATTATTGCCTCCTTTGAAGAAGTCATAAACTTTGCTCATACTTTGTGCACTCACAAGTTATTTTGACTGCAAGTGCCGTCCAACCAAGCGTTCTAGTCCACCTGCATATGGAAAAAAAATGATTCTATCCCAAATTCAGCTATTAATATTACGTATGATTATAGTTCAATTGCATGTGAATGTGCATATTCACCGGTGCTGATATTTGTGCAATGTTGACTTTCATAGAATCTACCAGGAGTTGTAAAACTTGCGGCACAAATTTAATCCCCTACCCTTTAAGCACGGGACAGAGCTGTGGCAATCCGCTATACTCTGCATTTAGCTGCAACAATGAAACTGCGCAGCTTTACTTTAAACGGCCCCACGGTGGCTATAGAGTCACTAGCGTCAATCCGGAAGCTCGAACATTTACCATCCAAGTCGAGAATTCATCGGACTGCACAAATAGCAGTCAAATGGAAATTAATCTGCAGCTTAACCAGTCCTCGCCATTTCATGTGAGTAGCGGATGTAGTGGAGGACAGAATGACTTCAGCGCAGGAGATTCCTTGGGAAGGGTCTGGTTGAGTGAAATAAAAATTGTGTGGAGCAATCCAAAGGAGCCGATCTGCAATTCGTCCAAAGACTGCGATTGGCCACACGCAACTTGCAAGAAAGCGTCAGATGGAATAAAAAGGTGCCTCTGCAACTCAGGATTCAGTTGGAACTCTTTACACGTCAATTGTTCTCCAGGTAAGAATATTGATCTTGTGAATTGATACGCAACTTTAGCTACTGTATTCATGAATAACAAATCAGAAGGAAATAAGTCTTTAGGTTTTACTGGTCGATATAGTAGTAGACTTTCTTGAGCCATCAAATGATTGTTTCCCATCTCCATGGTCTAACATTTAGAGCGCTACTAGGATGACTTGCTGCTCCTACAAGCTGAATATATAAAATTTTCAGAGTCCATATCTATATTTTTAGCTTCCGTTTGGAATTTATATTAGATCAGCCAGCAGAGCTCGAAACCAGAACAAATATAGCTATCGTTTGTCCAGGGCCTGAGATTCTCGAGATATGTTCGCCCTGTCAAAGTGTCATTAGCATCTGCCTTTACAGTTACCAACCCAAGTATGGTGTGTGCATGCAATGTAATGACAGAGTCCTGGACTTGCACCGACTTAACATGCTCTTTTTCATCGACTATAATAGGGATTGTGACCAAGCGCTATGATGTCCTCACATTTGTCCTTCTATCAAATAAGCAAAACCCTGTGTCTACGGTTATTAATTTTCACTTTGTCCGAAATATAATAGTTATATTAATTTCTCTTGTCTAGCAGTAAGTAATGGCCTTGGAGGAGGAATATCATCGCAGAAAAGACAGAAAGCAAAAGCTGTTTATATAGCTGCTCCTGCCGCTGCCACAATTTCCATCCTTGTTTTTGGTGGCTTATTTTGCATGACAAGGCAGCATAGTAGTACGCAAGGTAATCACTTAGTAAATACATACTTTTTATCTGTCATTATCAGAAATACGATAATAAGATAGAAATCAATTAGTAACTAGAGCTGGTACTTCAGGGAGCAGTGAAAGCACTCAGGAAAACCCTGACTTTCGTCTATATGATAGCGAGAAGCGCATCAAAATATGGATAGATTCATGCCAATTCGAGGAGGAGGATAAAAAAGGCATAGATGTGCCATTCTTTGATTTAGAAATTATTCTACGAGCGACGAATAATTTATCGGATGAGAACAAACTTGGAAGAGGCGGGTTTGGGCCTGTTTACAAGGTAAGTAGCATGGTTTCTTCTTCTACCATTGGGGGCTCTTCGCCTGGTCATGGTGATGAAGTAATCCGATTCTTAAGTTTGTTTCAGGCTACATTTCCTGGAGGACAGGAAATTGCGGTAAAGAGGCTATTGAGTGGCTCGGGACAGGGCTTGGAGGAATTTAAGAATGAGGTCGTCTTGATTGCTAAACTTCAGCATCGAAATCTTGTTAGATTAGTAGGATATTGTGTCAAAGGAGACGAAAAGATGGTACTATATGAATACATGCCCAACAAAAGCTTAGATTCATTCATATTTGGTAAGCACCTTATTTCATGTCCCTATTCCATTGTAGTATTCAATGCATAGCTGTAATTGGTAGTAGCATTCAGCGGTCTCTTCCTCTTTATAAAGGTTTTAAGTTAGTCTAACCGAGTTAGATTAAAAGACTTTGCTACATTAACAAATTAAAATTAAAATCTTGCTAGATCGAACAAGGTGTTCCTTGCTGACTTGGGAGATACGCTTTGAGATTATCTTGGGAATTGCACGAGGAATGCTCTATCTTCACCAAGATTCTAGGCTGCGAATCATTCACAGAGATCTCAAGACAAGCAACATTTTACTCAATGAGGAGATGACTCCTAAAATTTCCGACTTTGGTCTGGCACGGATATTTGAGGCAAAACAAACTGAAGCAAGCACGCAAAGGGTGATTGGAACATAGTAAGTGTTTGTAGATGTGCATGCCATTTATTTATTGGATAGAGACTTTGTTGGATCCTAGACAAGGCACTCACCACGCTATTACCTTTTAATATTTGCATTGAAACTTCAAGTTTTCTGACTGTGGCTTAATTGACTTATTATGCTCTTATGCAGCGGATACATGTCTCCGGAGTATGCTTTAGATGGATTTTTTTCTTTCAAGTCCGATGTTTTTAGCTTTGGGGTTGTCGTACTGGAGATTGTCAGCGGGAGACGTAACACATGCTTTTATCACTCTGAAGGAACACTGAGCCTTCTCACTCATGTGAATACAGTCCATTCGCTGCCCCGCTCTTTTATTTTATCCACTTTTTGTGGGCCTTTTCTCTGAACGTACTGAAACTTCAATTGTGCAGGCGTGGGAATTATGGAATGACAATAATGCATTGGACTTGATGGATCAAGCGTTGCATGAAACTTGCGACAGAGATCAAGTTTTGAAATGCATAAAGGTCGCGCTTTTATGCGTGCAAGAAAACCCCAGTGATCGTCCCATGATGTCAAATGCAGTTCTCATGCTCGGTAGTGAAGCTGCGACTCTTCCATCTCCGAAAAAACCGGCTTTTGCAGTTAGGGCAGGCGTCTCTACAACAGCTTCTCCTTCCAGCAAATCGGAGTCAAATGCAGTGTTATCAACTTCTCTGGAACAAGGACGGTAATGTTGGATCTTCTTGGAATTTATTCCACATATTAACGGTCAAAAGGTTTAACTACCAGGCATTTGTTTAACTAGGAATGCCTCAATTTTTGCCCCATGATGGTCCTTTCTCCTCCGACAAAATACAGTTTGCCCTATGTTGCTGGTGCTTCTCCTTGGCCTGAAGACTGGGCTATACTAACATCACGAATGGGCTTCTTGATCCCAGGAGTAGATTTTATTCTTGTCATTTCTCGTACTTTTCATTCTTAAGATTAAGTTTCTTCTGCTGCAATTGAGTTGTAAAATCAATTTCCTTTCGGCTCATAGCCATCCACTCTAGCATATTCAACAACAATCTCTTTTTTTGAATTGACTGAAATATTTATTTTTATATATCACTAAGATGTTACTGTTATGTGTTAAAGATCTGTGTATTTCATAGTAGTGTTTGCTCGGTTGCCTTGAAAATCCATTGCGTAGCACATGTTTGTCAATATCCTCCTAAAAGGAATGAAATCCTACTTTGCAAAAAATAGATAATTGCCTACACATATGGCACATATGGTATTTCTTATTATTTGAATTATAGTGCGGGAAATGATTTGAATGATAATGACTTACTTAAAGATAAATTACAATTTATTTGGTATTAAACATCACCCTCGTTATATCCAAATGGTGGCCAAGTTGAGTAATCCAAATAACAATTTAGCTAGGAGAAAAGTAATTTATTTAGGCAATGTATAAATCAACTTCATTAAAAATTGGGTTCATGTTACTTATATGGTAAAATGGTATTAACAATAAAAATATCAATGATATATTTGCTTTAATACACAAATTAATTGGAAATATTGAATGTTTGTTGTCGTTATTGAATTAGATTGCTTCCTCAGTTATGTGCCGACTACTAAGGGAGCAGAGTAGATGCCACTTCGAAATAATAACCATGATTGGATACATTGATAGCTATCAAGGTTCTCTCTCTATCTACTAGTAGATTGAAAGCTCCTACCGCTATTCTTGTTGAAAACTGCCAACACGGGCCTAAGTATGGAGACAATTTTGCGTAAATTGCAAGATTTTTATGCACTAACATAGAGCAGCTGGTGGTTCGAAATGAAGCTGGAGGCGAACATCTACTGCTTGATAAGACTACGAATCAGACTCAATTCAGGCGAAAGACTTGCATTGGGACATCACCATAACTTTCCATGCCAAATGTCTCATTTCTCATAAGAAGATTATGAAGCTTTAACATGAGAGTATGGCCATGACTTTCCCTTGCAAGATCAACCATAGACCTGATAGCACTTGGTTTTAATTGCCGAAAAAGAGTGCATAAAGGGTCTCAACTGCAATTTCTTGGTTGCTATGCTTAACTGATTCATATGTTTTCCGTCACTCGAAAATATAGCATTGAAAGGATGGTGGCTTTTGGGCTTCTTGGAATCATCACGGGCTTTTGTGTTTCAATGTGAAGCCCACTTCGGAGTCAGGTTTGAGCCTGACTATGCGTGCAGTTCCTTTTTTTGTGTATTAATTTATGAAATTTCTTTTTATAATTTCTGTATTTTGCCCGCTTTACTATCGGAAAATAAAACATTTTATTATCGAGTGCCATCACTGGCGTCTCGCAATTTCAAAATATCAAAAGTGAGCAAAGAGATAGCAAAATTAAACTTATTGAAATCGATTATGGGTTTCCATGTACCTTAACATGGTGAACCAGTGGCCGATTAAATTGGGGCTCAAGTAATTTATTGGAGAATCTAAAGGCAAGGGGGGCACACATAGGGGTTAGTAGTTTCAAGTTCCATTCAGATTCCAACTAAAACTCGAAACCTACCTATTGAAACATGTTTCTTGATTTTTGGAACTTGAGATTTACCCTATCACAAGTTCCAAGGTCTACCTAGGTTCTTTCTTTACTTTTAATTGAACTATTGTAATGAATCATCACATTTAATAACCCACATTTATTACAATCTATTTATCATAACTTATATTTAGATATAGGAAAATTATTAAACATTAACAGAAAAAAAAATTAGGATATCGCTGGAAATGGAAGCTCAAATTAGTAATTTTAAATTACACAATTATTATTAGACGTCATGGAATGTCGCAAGATCATATAAAAATATATAATAAAAAAAATACAAAAACTTATTTCAGGTTCTAATCTAGAACCTATATGTCTAAACATGCTATCTAATTTTTGAAATCTAGAACTTACCTCGTATATCCTAGCACTTGGAACCATACCAATTCCCTCTGTTCTGATTCTTAAAGTCTTGATCTTGCTTTGGAACCATGCTCATCCTAGGCACACGGACTTGTCTGTGGTTGACACCTTTTATTAAAGTCTTGGAGATGGAACCTTCGCGCTCAAATTCCAGGAGAAAATGACAAAAAGTGATTTCTTCGGGTGGGATTTTCTTCCCGTGGAATTGTTTTCTGTGGTTCGCCCAGACATGTCCAAAACGTGTCGAGGCCCACACTCTTGTCGTCACCTACGTTGTTTTTGCATCTCCCTCCTGTTCCGCGGGGTCCGATCTCGGTGGAGAACATGCATCATTGAGTCAATAACTAAAATTAACGTGTGAAGAAAGGGAACCACAAGCATCTCTATTTACACATACAGTCTTTATATTTCTATGTTTTTAAGGAGACAAATCCACATTATTAGTTGGACCAATGGCAAATGATGATGTGGGCATCACAGTTTGGAAAGGCGATGTAGACGATATACAATACATAAGCATTTTGCCTTTCATCGAGATTATGAAGTCTTTGGTAGGACCAAGAGAGGAATCACACGATCACTCTTGTTGGAAAATTCTCCAAGCCAGCGATCCCACCAGCGATCCCATCATGAGAAAGTTTCGTCACCATTACCAATCACATGGACCACGAGGCATTGACACGAGTAATATCAATATCACAAGAGGGCTTTAATCAAATCACCAGCAAAAGGTAAAATAGTGAGGTCTTGAATTTCTGCTGTATATTGAAAAGTCCAGTACATCTCTCTGTCTAGTCTCTCAATACAATGCTTAGGCCCATGTTACGCTAGCAAAAGCAGAAGAGGATAATGCCAATGGAACGGAACAAACATGGGAATAAGGCAAGTGACGACGCATATTTCCAGCCACTAAGGCTGCGTTTGTTTTCATTTCTTTTTTTTTTTTTTTTGTTTCTAAACAATTTTTTTTTTTTTTTTTGTTCTTGGGAACAAAAAAGAAACAGAAACGCGTTTGTTTGCGTTTTTGTTCCAAAATTACTTTTTTGTTTCCATAAACACATCTGGAACAGAAACAAAAAATAAAAAAAAAAGTTGTTTCTTGTTTCTGGAACATATTTTAAGAACAAAAAAGGAACAAAAACATTAGCTCTTTCTGTTTCTTGCTCAACTGTTCAAACACTGCCTCTGCTCCTGCATCTTCTCCACTGTTGTCTTCTCGGCGCCTCCCACTCTCCAGCGTCGACAGCCGCCTCTGTCTCGAGACCATCAGGCTTCTCCACCGTCGTCCTCTCCGACGCCAACAGCCGCCTCTATCTCGAGACCATCAGCCTTCTCCACCGTCGTCCTCTCCGGCGCCGACAGCCGTTACTCCTTCACCGGGTCGGCGCTTAGCGGTGGCCGGCGAGGCCGAGCCTCGCCGCCGCCGGGTGAGCTCGGCCTCGTCGGATCCGGGCGAGCTCGAGCTCGCCCGGCCAAGGCGAGGTTGACCTCACGCCGAGCCGGGCGAGCTTGATCTCGCCCGGATCCGGTGAGGCCGAGCTCGCCCGGCTACGGCGAAGCTTGGCCTCGCCGGGGGCCGGCGAGCCTCGTCGTGGCCGGGCGAGGCCGCCGGCCCTTGTCGACGGTCGCCGGCCATGGCCGAGGCCGACGACCACCAAAAAAAAGAAAAAAAAAAAAAAAAAAAAAAAAGGAAAAATAAATATGAAAAAAAGAAAGAAAATAGAAAAAATAAAATAAAAATATTTAAAAATTAAAAGAAATAAAAAATTATACAAATTTACCAAACGCGTTTTTTTGTTCAAAAATTGTTCCTTGGAATAGAAACACTTATTTCTATTTTCGTTTCCTGGAATAATTTTTAAACAGAAACGTTACCAAACGCACCCTAAGACACTGTTTGAAAAGTCTAACTTGTATTAACATAAAAATTGTGGTCCAAATGCAATATTTTTAACGTAAATTGGACAAAAGCATTGTTGTCCTCTGAATCAATTAACTTTACTTTTCTTTTCCAATCACAATTAATTAACTCATCTCACATCCTTAATTAAACCTATGGTTATATATTGATCCAAAATGGATATACCGATTTAGTTTTCCTTATCACTAAATCAAGAGGGTTTGGACTTTAATCAGCTCAATGGTGAGGCTAGATAAATAAATCAATTATTTTCCTTTTAGTATTCTTTCACCGGCGGTCAGAGGACCCCTACGCTTATCCTAATCTAGCCGAGACTTTATGCCCTTATGCCCAGTCGAATTTACTTCAACTCGTAACGTTCGGTAGGGATTTAAGTTATTTTCTCTTCTAATGGGAGTAGTTTCTTTAATTGGGGCACAAATTTGAAATTATATAAAACTGAAACTACGAGATTTAATTTAGGAATTGCTAAGGTGAGAACCTACGGGAATTAATAATTTAGGGTACTATAGGATTTAATAGAACTCAATTCCGGCTTATAGTTTGTGCAAAACAAATTTTTGAAGCTTTGTGTGTGTACTCAACCAGCCGATTTTCGACCAAATTTCATCAATTGTCGACTTAATTTTAAAACAACCAAGTTACGGTTCTTCTACAATCGGGGGCCTAAACAGTTTTCTATGCTTGGACAAATCACGTTATGATCCATTATTTGTTCTACACAAGTTTTTCTCCAGATACTCGTCATCCAGATACTCGTCATCCCCATTGACTAGTATCTTTTACAAATCAATATGAAAAGAGCACATCAAGCAGGGCATCCACAAGCTGAACATATAGAGATTTAGAGATTTTTTTCCTCAAATTTTAACGTAGATCAAGCTGTTATCTCTGTGTTTAACTTTACCGTTAACATAAGAGTATGATATCACTCTGTTTATACAGTACGAAGTATCAAGAGAGTGCGCGCGTATTTTATTGACTCTATTATCTATTTTACTTTATTTCTTCCCTCAAAATTTCTGCCCAAAAGACCTTTCTTAAGCATCTCTACACGTACAGTCATTCTATTTCTTTGAGTTTTGACACGTCGCCCACCAGTTGCTTTAAGGAGACAAACTAGGCCGACGACGACCGTTGACTGACCATAATGTGGGCGACATATGATATAAATCATGCTCCGCTCGTTTCACTCAAAATAATTTTCAAGAACATAATTTTTAAATTTTTCAATATTCGTTTAATAAAAAATGAACTAATCAAGAAAAATGTAATTCACTATTGGAAAAAAAAACACCTTTAAAAGTGGAGAAAATATTTTTTACTTTTCAAAAGTGGAAAACATTTTCATAACCTCTTTCACCTCATTTTCTCTCACCAAACATATTTTCATTTATTTTTATGTTTTCTTCTGCTTTTTTATAAAAAAGAAAATTTGATATTTTATTTTTCCTTTTTTCTTTTCTTTCTTTCCTTTTCTTCTTCTTCCTTGGGCTTGGGCGGTCGCCGGCCAAGGTGGCCACTAACGACCCCAACTTGGGCATCGCCCTAAGTTGATGAGGCTTGAGTTTGTAGTTTTCCAACAAGGTCAAGCCTCGCCAAAGCTAACGAAGCTAAGCTCACCCAAGGTTGGCGAACTCAGGATTCGCCAGATCCAGCAAACTAGGTGGGGCTTGGGCTTCGGCTAAGCTCATTGGCCTAGGGCGAGACTTGACCTGGCTTGTGCATAGTCGCCGGTGTCGCCGTGTCGCCGTGGCGGCAACCCGGCCAAGCCCAAGGAAGAAGAAGAAGAAGAAAAATGAAAGAACGAAAATAAAAAAAAAAAAAAGGAAAGGAAAGGAAAAAAATTAAAATAAAAAAAATCAATTTTCATAAAAGTAAAATAATAAAAAAATTATTAAAAATAAGTGAATGCATAAAAGATTTTCCTTATTGAACAATGAAAAATACTTTTTGGTTCATTTTCAAATTTTAACCAAATATAAGAAAATATAGTTATTTCCCGAAAGTTTCTTGGAGAACAATTTTTAGAAACGCCACATTTTCCGTGAATCAAATGTAGCCCTAGATTATGAAGATTTTGGCAAAAATTCGGCAGGTTAAAGAGACATTTCTAATATAGTCTCTCATTTTACGTCTAGAGTGATAGGAAGAATTAATCACGTGATAGAAATATATTCGAGATCTTTCCTTTGGCCGGATGGAAAATGAATGTCCAAGCAGCTCCGTTCGTTTCGCGGAAAATCATCGTGTTTCAGGAAAATATTTTCCTGGAAGTCATTTTCCAGGGAAAATGACTCTATTTTCCTAGGTGTTCACCAAAATCTAAAATTTGAATGGAAAATATTTTTCACCGTTCGTTAGCTCATTTAATTGTTTGGGAAAATTTATCAAAAATTGAATTTTAATATTTTTAAATGACCAAAAAAATTATTTTATTTATTTATATTTTTTAAAAAATGATTTTTTAATTATTTATATATTTAAAAAATCGAAATTTTTATTATTTATTATTTATTATTTCTTTTTCTTTTCCTTCCTCCTTCCTCCTTCCTCCTCCTCCTTCTTCCTCCTTCCTCTGCCGTCGCCTCCTTCCTCCTCCTTCCGCCGCCGCCACCTCCTTCCTGCCTGACGATGGCCGGCTGCCCAGCGGCCGACCAAGACCCGGTGGCCAGATTCGGCGAGCTCGAGGCTCGGCCGATCTCACCCGAGCTCGCCGGATCTAGCGACAAAGCTCGAGCTTGCCTGGATCGGCGAGCCGCGAGCTCCGCCGCTAGATCCGGCGAGCCGCGAGCTCCATCGCTAGATCCGCGACCTCATCGCATCACACCAAACAAGCATAACCAAATCCCCAAAACAGAGCAACGAACGAACACACGAGCAAGCACGCGGAGCGCTAAAAAAAATCCCAAGGAAAGGAATTGGGGGCAATCACCCGTCCACCGGAAGCCTCGCACCGCATGACGAGCGGCCTGGACGGCGGGCCCCCGCGAGCCTCCCGCGCCGCCGCGGTGCTCCCTCTTGAGCCTGGATCCTCCCGAGCGGCTTCGAACCGCCGGGAAGCGGAGCGCGCCGCGGCGGCGGCGGCGCCGTGCCGGAGCGGGCGGGCGGGAGCGGCCGGGGAGGGCGGAGAATGAGGGATGCTTCGCCCATCGTCGGCGTCGAAGGAGGAGGAGGAGATCAGAAACCCTAAGCTTTTGTGAGAGAGTGCAAAAATGAGAAGGAAAAAACAGCGCGAGGGAGAGCACAAGGGAGAGCGCGAGAGGCCAGGAAAATGTTTTCCTCTTTTCAAAAGAGGAAAACATTTTCCTTAATGTCAAGAGAGAATTTTCCGTTGACCGGAAAATGTTTTCCTTGACCATGTATTTTTCGCCCACCCGAACACCGGAAATTCAGGAAAATATTTTCCTGGAAGTTGTTTTCCGCGAAACGAACGGAGCATTAATTGCGGGTGACTTGTGTTTTGGTTCATTGGGTCAACTAGAACGAGCCTACAGATCTTTTCTAGTGAATGCATTTAAGAAATTCGATTTCCAATATAACTAGCTCTGATAAGAAAAGGAGCCAATAATTCTTCTTTTTAACAGAAAATGGCAGAAAAAAGGAAAGAAGCATGCAATGTGATATCACGCAACAAGAATAATTAGTCTAGTCAAGGTCTTATATCTACGTAAGAGAACAATAAAATGTTGACCAAAGTTTACAAAAGTTTTTCTGCACTTTCTTCTCTATACCCAAAAAACCACGTTCACTTTTATATACTTGTAAATTTTTTGGGGAGAGAGGGATAGAGAAGGAAATGAACATAGTGCTCTTCCCTCTCATTGACAGCGGCCATCAAGAGCTCACGCCAGGTTTGAATGATTTAACGCGACAAATGACGATAAGGATGAGGTATAAGTGAATGGTCGAACAATGGCCAACCTGAATCAAAGAGACATTAACCTCGTCACCATCTCAAGAACTCCAGCGATTACCATGCGACGCTCCAACAACTTTACGTGCTTGCTCTTGTGCGTGATGTTCTTTCCGTTTTGCTCAAGCCAAGACAACATAACAGAAGGCACGATGATCAAGTACCCGCAAACTCTGGTGTCTGCCGGCGAGGAGTTTGAGCTCGGCTTCTTCTCTCCAGGAGGGAGCTCCGACTCCAGGAGGTATGTCGGAATATGGTATTACAGGTCACACCCTCCGATTGTTGTTTGGGTGGCCAACCGGGACGCCCCGCTCATCGGTCTCAATGCATCATTCGGCCTCGTGGACGGTGAGCTGCAGTTGTATCACGAAGGACCAGCGATCCCGTTGACCAACGTCAAGGGTTCAAGCTCTTCAACTCTGGTTGTGAAGCTTCTTGATACGGGGAATCTAGTGCTGTTGGAAGACGACAGGAGCAAGACGGTCCGGTGGCAGAGCTTTGATCACCCGACCGACACCTTCCTTCCTGGGATGCTGATGATCAATGACTTCAACTTGACTTCTTGGTTTAGCCGGGAAGACCCGAAACAGGGGACGTTCACGTTTCAGAGGGATCAAGAAAGTGGCAGTAGCGAGTACGAAGTAGTCCAAGACCTGTCTCCTTACTGGAGAAGTGGGGTGTATGGCGACTTCACACAAGCCGATGAGAATATATATGAGATCACTCTTTTGCTAAATGATTCTCTGCGTTTAGCTTCCAGTCGGTTGGTCATGAACCACACCGGCCAGATTCAGTACTTCAGTTTGAAAAATGGGACGGAAACAGTCTGGTCTGAGCCAAAGGACAAGTGCAGCGTGCTCAATGCGTGTGGCAAGTTTGGGAGCTGCAACATTATGAATGGTAACGAAACCATGTGCAGGTGCTTGCCAGGTTTCAAGCCGGCACAATTGGATAATAGAACCCCAGTGTACTCCAGCGGGTGCCTCAGGAAGTCATCAAAATGCTGCGGGAAGAACAGCAACGGTGCTGATCATTTCTTGAGTCTGAAAATGATGAAGGTCAGGAAGCCGGACATGCAGATCCGGACCGAAAACGAGGAGAAATGCAGGCAAAAGTGCCTCCATGACTTCAGATGCCAGGCTTACTCGTTCATGGAGGGTCAGAGCCGAGCGACAGATACATGCTACACTTGGTCAGACGATCTCGACAATATTCAGGAGTTTGCCCAAGATGGTCGCGACCTCTATGTCCGAGTGCCACTTTCAGACATAGGTTAATTTCCTTTTAGCCTGACCCTTTTTCCTTCCCGAGATCATTTGTGTTTATGGCATTTTGCCTTGTCTTGTGACTTCTTTGTTTTAGCTATCTTTGGTGGCTTCTGGTTTGCCGTCTTTGATGAAGTTAGAAACTCGGCAATATTGTGTGCACTTACAATGTTATCTTCATTGCAAGCGTCTTACAACCAAGTGTTCTAGTCCACCTGCATATGACAAACAATTGATGCTATCCCGATTTCATCTATAAATGTTATATAGGGATAAGTATATCAAAAGTCCTAAAACTTGCCATAAAAGTGTAATTGAGTCATGAAACTTTCAAAAAAATATAAGGTTCTATAACTTGTTACAAAAGTGCAATTGAGTCATAAAACTTTCAAAAAGTGTAATCAAATTCTAAAACTTATTAAATTTTTCCATTTGTCAAGTTAGATGAAGTTAATGGAATGACTTAATTGTAACAACATGACTTGTTAAAGTCCTATAACTTATTACAAAAGTGTAATTAAGTCCTAAAATTTTTAAAAAGTGTAATCAAGTCCTAAAACTTGTTAAGTTTTTCCGTTTGTCAAGTTAGATGAAGTTAATGGAAGGACTTAATTGTATCAGGACTTTATTGCACTTTTTAAAAATTTTAGGACTTAATTGCCATTTCATAATAAGTTTTAGAATTTCTAATACACTTTTCCCTATTATGTATCAATAGAGTCCACTTGCAGGTGAATGTTTTTTTTTTTTTTTTTTTTTTTTTGGTAAGAGGCCACTTGCAGGTGAATGTTGATATCCATTGATGCTGATTTTTGTATATTGTTGACTTTCATAGAATCTACTAGCAGGAGCTGTGGAACTTGTGGCACTAATTTAGTCCCCTACCCTTTAAGCACGGGACAAAGCTGTGGCGATCCACTATACTTTGCATTTAGCTGTGACGACATAACTGCCCAGCTTTACTTTGAACTAGTCACGGATAGCTACAGAATCACTAGTATCAATCCAGAAGCTCGAACATTTACCATCGGAGTCAACGATAGATTCAAATGCTTGAGGGAGGATCTAAAGAAAATCAGTCAGCAGCTTGACCCGTCCGGGCCATTTGCTGTGAGTGGCGGGTGTATTGGAGGACAGACTGACTTTAGCGCAGATGCCTCCCTTGGAAGTGTCAGGTTGAGCGAAGTGAAAATTGTGTGGAGTGATCCAAAGGAGCCACTCTGCAATTCATCCAAAGACTGCGATTGGCCACACGCAACTTGCAAGAGGGCATCAGATGGAATTACAAAGTGCCTCTGCGACTCGGGATTCAGTTGGAATTCTTCCAACGTCAGTTGTTCTCCGGGTGAGAATGTTGATCTTGACAATTGACCCACAACTTTAGCTACTCTATTCATGAAAAAACAAATTAGAAGATAATATAGCCATTAGGTTTTAAAGGTCGCCATAATAGGAGATTCTGTCGTGCCCCCAAATTAATATTTTCTATCTCCATGGTTTATCAATTAGAGTACTGCTAGGATGAGCAGCTCCTCCTGCAAGTACACTGACAGACCCCATACAGTGGACGTCTATATTTTCAGCATTAATCTGAAATTTATAATAAGTCAGCCAGAAGAGCTCAAAACCAGAACGGATACAGCTGTAGTTTGTCTCCCGCAGGAGATGTGTTGACCCTGTCAAGGAGTCAATAATATCAGCCAGGGATTGTGACCATGCACTTGAAGTCCTCACATCTGTCCTTTTATCAAATTAGCGAGTCCATGTGTCTACAATTATTCGTTCACTTTTGTCCAAAATACAGTACTTACGCTTTCTTTTCCTATAACGTTGAAGGAGGAGGAACATCGCAGAAAAGACAGAAAGCGAAACCTGTATATATAGCTGCTCCTGCGGTTGCTGCATTTTTCATCCTTGTATTTGGTGGCTTATTTTACATGAGAAGGCAGCATGGTAGTACACAAGATAATCGCAAATACAACACATACTACTTTTATCTGTCATTATTAGATATACGATAATAAAATAGCAAACAATTAGTAACTAGAGTTGCACTTCAGGGAGCAGGGAAAGCACTCTAGAAATTCTTGACTTTCGTTTATATGAGAGCGAGAAACGGATCAAAATGTGGATGGATTCATGCCAGTTCGAGGAGGAAGATAAGAAAGGCATAGAAGTGCCATTCTTTGACTTAGAAATTATTTTACAAGCGACAAATCACTTCTCAGACGAGAACAAACTTGGAAAAGGCGGGTTTGGGCCTGTTTACAAGGTAAATAAAATGATTTCTTCTTCTACCATCTGGGGCTTTTGACAAGGCCACTGTGATGAAGTAATCCGTTTTTAACTTTGTTTCAGGCTACTTTTCCAAGAGGACAGGAAATTGCAGTAAAGAGACTATTGAGTGGATCGGGACAGGGCTTGGAGGAATTTAAGAATGAGGTCGTCTTGATTGCCAAATTGCAGCATCGAAATCTCGTCAGATTAGTAGGATATTGCGTCGAAGGAGATGAAAAAATGTTACTATATGAATACATGCCCAACAAAAGCTTAGATTCTTTCATATTTGGTAAGCACCTTATCTTGTGTTCTTGTTCCCTTGTATGCTCCAGGGCGTAGTTGTAATAGGTAGTAGCACTCCAGAGTCTCCTCTCTTCATGAAGATTTTAAGTCAGTTTGACCGAGTTAGATTAAGAGGCTTTTCTTCCTTCTCAAATTAAAATAAAACCTTGCCAGATCGAACAAGGCGTTCCATGCTGACTTGGGAGATACGCTTTGAGATTATCTTGGGAATTGCACGAGGAATGCTCTATCTCCACCAAGATTCAAGGCTGCGAATCATTCACAGAGATCTCAAGACAAGCAACGTTTTGCTCGATGAGGAGATGACTCCTAAAATTTCCGACTTTGGTCTAGCACGTATATTTGAGGCAAAACAAACTGAAGCAAGCACAAAAAGGGTGATTGGAACATAGTAAGTTTTTGTAGATGCACATACCATTTATTTTCGTTTGGATAAAGAATTCGTTGGACACTACACAAGGAACTCACTACATTATCACCTTTTAATATTTGCAGTGAAAGTTCAAGTATTCCGACTGTGGCTTAATTGACTTATTATGCTCTAATGCAGTGGATACATGTCTCCGGAGTATGCTTTAGATGGATTTTTTTCTTTCAAGTCCGATGTTTTCAGCTTTGGCGTTGTCGTACTGGAGATTGTTAGTGGAAGACGTAACACATGCTTTTATCACTCTGAAGGAACACTGAGCCTTCTCACTCATGTGAATACAGTCCATTCTCTGCCCCTTTCTTTTATTTTTATCCACTTTTTGTGGCCCTTTTCTCCGAACGTACTGAAACTTCAATTGTGCAGGCATGGGAATTATGGAATGACAATAAAGCACTGGACTTGATGGATCAAGTGTTGCACGAAACTTGCAACAAAGATCAAGTCATGAAATGCATAAACGTCGCGCTTTTATGCGTGCAAGATAACCCCAGTGATCGTCCCACGATGTCAAATGCAGTTCTCATGCTTAGTAGTGAAACTACGACTCTTCCAACTCCAAAACCGGCTTTTGCATTTAGGATAGGCATCTCTACAACAGCTTCTACTTCCAGCAAATCAGAGTCAAATGCGGTGTTATCGACTACTCTGGAACAAGGACGGTAAACTTGGATCTTCCTGGATTTCATTCCACATCTCAACTGTACCAGGCATTTGTTTAACTAGCAATGCCTCAATTTTTGCCCCATGATAGTCCTTTCTCCAACAAAATACACTTCTCTCTATGTTGATTGGCGGTGCTTCTCCTTGGCCTAAAGACTGCTATACCAACATCGCAAATCGGCTTCTTCATCCCAGGAGCAGCTTCTTTTCTTGTCATTTCTTGTACTGTTCATTCTTAAGAATAAGTTTTTCGTGCTAAAATTGAGTTGTGAAATCAATTCCCTTTTGGGTTATAGTAACCCTACCAAACTCAAAATCTACTACACTCTAGCATACTACTCAAAAATCTCACTTTTTGAATTGACTGAAATATTACTTTTTATTTATCACTGAGATGTGAGTGTCTTTTTTTTTTTTTTTGGTAGAAACTGAGATGTTAGTGTTATGTGTTAAAGATTTGTATATTCCATAGTAGTGTATGTTCGGTTGCCTTAAAAATTTGTTGCATAACACATGTTTCTCAATATTCTCCTCAAGGGTTAGAAATCCTACTTTGCAAAGCAATAGATAATTACCTAATACCATTGCACTCAATGAATCAAAATAACAAAATCAAACTAGCTAACATTAAAATGATACATTATGTTTATTTACAGATATGGTATTTCTTATTAGTGGAACTATCTCATGATAGTGCGGGAATAGATTCGAATGATAATGACTTACTTAAAGATAAATTACAATTTAACTAGAAGAAAAGTATTTTATTTAGGCAATGTATAAATTAACTACATTAAAAATTGAGTTCATATTACTTATATAATAAAATGGTATTAACAGTAAAAATATCAAGCAAATATTTGTTTTAATACACAAATTAATTGGAAATATTGAATGTTCGTTGGAGTTATTGAATTAGACCGCTTCCTCAGCTGTGCTCCAAATACTGAGGGAGCAGAGCAGATCACTCTTCAAAGTCATAGTCGTGTTCGGGTATATCGATAGCTATCAAGGTAAGCTCTCTCTCTCTCTCTGGCACACTTAGGAATTAGTAGTAGATGGAAAGCTCCTACCACTGTTCTTGTCGAAAACTGCCAGCACGAGCCTAAGCATGGAGACATTCTGCATAAATGGCAAATCTCGCGAATCATTTGCTTTCGCTTTCCCTTTTCCCAGATCAGATTAGTCCTTTTATGCACTAACATGGAGCGGCTGGTGGTTCTAAATGAAGCCAGAGGCGAATGTCTGCTGCTTGATAAGACAACCAATCAGACTCAATTCGGGCGAAAGACTTGTAATGGGACCTCACCATAACTTTCCTTGCCAAAAGTCCCTTTTCTCATAAGAAGATCATGAAGCTTTAACAGGAAAGCATGGCTATGACTTTCCCTTGCAAGATAAACCTTAGAGCTGATAGCACTTGGTTTTTGGTTGCCGAAAAAGAGTGCATAAAGGGTCTCGACTGCAATTTTCTTGATCACTGATTCATATGTTCTGTCACTCAAAAATATAGCATTCTAAAGTGAACTTTACATGAGTCATCTGATATGCAAAGGGGACCAAGCGAATCTGAAACAATCCATAAGGACACCTAACAAAAGGAAATTTTAGCATTAGAAGCCGCCTTGGAGAATTCCACGATTCGGGATCTGATTTTCTTTTTAAGAATAGAATCTTTGACCTTGCCAGCCTCTAAGCACAGGATCATATTGTTCAAGGACTTCCCATGCCTGAGCAGAAACTTCGTGAGGCTCACTTCCTCCTCGCAATCCAAAAGCCCCGTTATCTTCACAACATTCAGGTGATCAAGAAAGGATCCTATGGCTTTACTGCGGATTTCCCACTGCTTCTCTTCCTCAGAGACAGACACATCCCATAAGTGTGCCAAGTTTCCATTCAATTTCTGAAAGAAGGGGTAAATTGCAGAGTTTAGTCGAAGAACTATATAATCATCCTAGGAGAAAAATTCTGCACAAAGTCCAACGCTGCAGGAACAATCATTAATCATCAGGTGTGCATAAATGGTACCACATTCTTGCGCATGTTGTGGTCCGGAACCAACTTGATATGGAGACATTCCACGAATGGAGCGTTCATGAACAGAGAAACTAGCGGTGGGATATAGGCTCTGCCGGTAAAGGTAGAAAGCTCCAAATGGGCAAGGTTTTCAAATGGCCGCAGAACTTCTATGCCGTCCATGTTTCCTAGAATCTGGAACAGTTGTGTGTGCACCGCAACATAAAAAATTGCATTAAAGCTACTTATAATTGCATAAAAGTGCAACTATTAGACCCCGTGTAAATCACATATTAGTAGTTGACGAAACAAATAATGGATTCTAATTTAAGACAACGTTGTCCATTTCATCATCCTAGAAACTTCTATCCAATGACTTTGTCGACCACTACACCCCGAGAAATGCCGATGCACAGAGAGAGGACCAACCTTGATGGATAGCGAGTCCATTCGCAAGGACCGAGCATGAGATATCCTGGACAAGAATCTCAATAAACTCCTGGCCGGCTTTTCATCAATGTCCTCGACCTTGATGCTCAAAAAACCAAGGGAAACCCTAATAGCGGGATTCGAGTTATGCACGCAACAATGGTCAGGAACATCGCTGCCTTCCCAATCGAGAACATCTAGTCGAGGCGCATAGATGTTCAACATGCACATATGCCTTCCTCTAGGAAAACAACCCGACACTCTTAATCTCTCCAATTTTGGACCGCGAACTTCCAAGAAATTCATCTTGGAACAATTCTTTACTACTACACTCTCCAAAGCCCCACACTTTATGCTGATCTTCTCCAATCCCAAACACCTTGAAAGGCTCAACTTCCGGAGTGCAGGAAATGAGGATTCCGTGAACAAATCCAAGAGAAAGGGTTGGTTATATAGGATCACCCCCGAGAGGTGCAACTTCCGCAGTGACCGGAAACCGTTCTTCATCGTTGACAGCGGTGGCAACCGGAACCCTGGGAACCGCGACACGAACCTGAAGGCCTGCAGGTGCTCACTCGTCGCAACGCGCTTTGGCAGATTGAAGTAGTCCTTAGTTGCCACCTCGATGTCGAGGGTTTTCACCTTGTGCCTGAAGGCATCACGCATCAGGTTGTTCAGGCGTGTGAAGCTCAAGTATGCACAGAACCTGAGAAGTCTCAGGCCATCCCTGGGCTGCGGTGATCGGCTGCGGTGTCTCAGGACCTGCCTGATGAAATCCTGCTCAAGGTCGACGATGTAGAGGAACTTCAGGAACCCTTGAGGGAACTCGAGGTTCGGGCGGTTGGACATGATCAGCTTCTCGAGGGCGGATATGCCTCGGTCTGATGATTCAATGGTCGTGAAGTCGAGATCTGGCAAGGAGCGCCAGAGAGCAGCCCAATGTTTCGACACGAGGCTCGTCTTTGCAATGGACTTGATGGGCAAGAACGTGAAGATGTGGCGAAGAACATCATCAGGAAGATCACTGATCTGACGACGACGAGGAGTTGGCAGACCTGAGGATGCATCGTGATCTCCAGTTCCGTCTTGGAGAAGCGAGAGCCTTCTTCTCTTGGCCGATCTGGTCTCCATGGTCGTGAAACGTGATGGAGCATGTATCTGTTATACCAGTGGTGAGATATTGTCGTGAGATGGTTATGCTAGGGTTTGAACTTTTCAATGAGTGATGCTAATGCCCTGAGCAACGGCCACTAGAGTATATATTCAGATCCTCTCAAACTCTGAGAGCAAGCAATAATTTCCATGGGCAGTTCCTTTGATACAGTAAGGTATACGTACGTATACGTATCTTAGGGATAAAATGTTGGGATACAGAATATATTCTGTACGCCAATCAAATGAGGTGAAAGGGGATACATATAGATGTTCTAGATTTGGAGCCTTGACAACTAAATCACGCATACAAATTGAAAATTCGCTGTGTTTTTACACGGCAAAAAAAGCTCTCATTGAAGAGAAAATAATTTGTGCATTAAGGGTGTAACCACCAATCACATATTAACAATACGATATGCATAATCAATGCATAACTGATTAACGTTGAAGTAATCAATTAACGTTTGGCATGTGAGAGTGAGAGAGCGATAACAGCAATGTTACCGAAATTTTATGGTGAAAATCAGCTCTTTCAACACAACCTACTTATAAGACATGTAATTGTGATTAAGCATGTTAGATTTAATGGTAATTTTGGGTCATAAACAAGTCTACCCATATCTACACACAATTCATAAACCTATCCTCTATGGGTAGACCTATCCTTTGTGTGCTGACTCTTTTATTCCGTTAACGACATACATGGACATGTCTGATTAGGTAGGTCAATATGTTATTCATGTCCACACACAATAGACATGTACACACACATTTGGATAGGTTAATATACCAATTTGCAAATTTATATAAGAGTGTAAATGTAAAATGTATTCATTGCGTCATATACTATCAATTTGGTTATCAAATTTGTGGTACATTTTCAATAACCATAAATGGGCTAAAATATATATGTCGTGTTTCAATTAGACCTAGATTTGACCTAACAAGGTTAGGATAAAGATAGGAAAACATAAATTGCCAGCCCACTCCAATGCTACCCGATAGTTTTGGATCGAGATGGTGCAGTGAGTTAAGCTTCCTTGAATTGGTGGACTGGCTAAGCTAAGCCTACCTTAGGCTTATTTCCATAATCCCATGATCAATCACTTCCTTGAATTGGTGGACTACCTAAGCTAAGCATGCCTTAGGCTTATTCCCATGATCCCATGATCAATCACTCGCTCGCTCTACGCCATCCCATGATCAATCACTCGCTTGCCTAGATTGTGGGGAGAGTGTCTTGTATTGCTCAAGTGTCTACATGGATACAAACGAGGGAAGATCACCCTATATATACCAAAATAATAATAATAATAATAATAATAATAATAATAATAATAATAATAATAATAATAATAATAATAGAAAAATCCTCTCACTACATCCGCTAATCGACTCTAAATCTAATGGTGGAGATCATATCTCTCTATCTACTAATTACTGGCATTTATGCCGAGAATGCTATAGAATTCGGTGCATTTACCGTATCACCCATTTCTGGGAATGTTTTGGAACATCTAGGCGACTTGGTCACCCATTCCTGGGAATGTTTTGGAAATTCTAGGCGACTTGGTCAGTCTTTTTGGATTGAACACAGTCCTTTGATCACAAGAACTCGAGACCATGACCAGTGTAGGGTGAAAAAGGAAAAGCCAAAGATTATATGAAGAGTTTAAAGGATAAGAAGATGAATGAAGGTACAATTTACCTTAAATAGTTATAAGCTGACAAGATATTCATTCGTGGGCTCTCCACGTAGCACTCCGCTTTCCTTTCACACGTGGCATGATTATTTTGCACCCCTATTTATACAAAAGATGCTCTCATTAAATCCATTGATCAACTCTAAATCTAATCTAATGGTGGACATTACATCTCACTATTTATTAACTACCAGCATGGCAGCATCTATATAAAGAATGCTCTAGAATTTCGCACATTTCCCATATCACCCATCCTTGAGAATGTTCCAAAAATCCTTGGTGACTTGGTTGGTCTTCTTGGATCAAACACAATCCTTAGGAAATTTGGGATCACGACCCGTGCATGTGGGTTTGAAAAACAAAAAGTCACAAAATTATATGAAGTGTTTGAAAGATGAGAAGATGATTGAAGATACAATTTAGATTAAATCTATACCTGCAAATTTATTATATTAGAGAAAATGTTCTCAACAGTACTATATGTCCAACTTTTCATTTGAGTTTAAGGGTGGGATAATAGATTTGAAATTTGAACAGCCATATTAATCGATTGGATTAGTTGGATCAAATTAGCATTCTATAGATCAAATTTAAAATGGATTTGATAGTTGTTTAAATCAAAGTGGGTGTTGGTCAAAATACAAATTATGGATAGATAATCTTAAAGTTAATAAAACGAAGCAATCACGAAGATTAAAGGTCATTCTCACCATCTCTATTATTTTTGGATGGACAGACGAGCACTCTGGTTTTTTGTAAAGTTTTTGCCGTGAAGTTCTGGAAAATTAATAGAGTTAATGGGATCTAGGCTATCAAGAACTCAATCAAAATTTTGACCATCGAAACCTCATTAAATAATAAGGTTATCAAGATCTCGACCATCTATGATTTGAGATCAAGCTTTTGAGGTCCTCACGTTCACGAAAAGAAATAAAAAACGCGCAATCATATTTTACATCAAGCCACTAAAGCTCTTAAATTGTGCTAATGTGAATAAACTCTCGAATCGTGTCGAAAAAAAAAAGGAAAGAAAAAAAGTTCGTGCGATAAAAGATGACACTGTCAAGGCCGTTAAATTGTCTTTTCATCTCTAAAGGAAAAGAATGAGAGAAATTCTTTATTTCGTTGGGAAATTTGCATATTTATTACATTGTTTTCTATTCTTATTTTATACTGCAGACTTAGTTGTTTATAATTTTATGGAATGATATAAACGTCAGCAAAATCGCTTATCCAATGAAAGAATAGAATAAATTATATACAACTTTAAATTAAAAGTAAAGAAAAGCAGCTTAGCAAGGAATATACAAAAGTGGAACAAACTAAATATATATGAATTATATATAACTCACTATATTTCATATAATTAGATACAGTCCCAACAAAGTTAGGTTGAAAAGAGAAATTCACTTAATTTAGTATTTTAAATATGTAGATAAGAACAAAGTTCATCAACTTTAATTCAGTACAGCTTCTATCTTTTTTCATCTGCACATTTATATATTCGAGTTTCAAATTGATAAAATTGATAAGGAGAAAATATATATGAATATATTCTTCTACAATACTATAAAATTGATTTTATATATAGTATAGACAGAATCAATTAATAGCACAATTTAATTTGACGTCTCAAAATTTGTTCATATTGGCTCTTTCCCCCCTACGTGAGTCTCAAATGGGACCTGCTTATTTCCCCCTTCTTATTGAAAACGTAATTCCCAAGGCAAAAAGATTATGAGATTTTCGAATTTGGTGCTCCACATGTTTATGAAATTTTTTCGATAATCCGATTACTTGGTATTTTATTGAAATCTATTACACATGATCGAACCCTTATCACCTGGGAAAAAAAGTCAAAACGGTTAAAGAAATGTATGTCGCGCATATGCTAATTTCAAATAAGATAACTACTAAGACTTTTTGGAATTGTGGCTAATCATATTTTGTGCAAGAGCTTCTGACTGCTCTTACACAAAATTTCAATCTACCACGTGAAAAAATTTCAATCTGATTGCTCACATTCATATGGACATTTTTTGGGTGTCGGTATCAATTGCGAAAACTTTAAAGAGCACAAAATCAATCACACACATGATCGAGATCCTGTCAATATAATGATTATGAGAGTTTTTTTTTGTTTTTTTGGTGACCAAGATCCGCTGGAGCATGCCCTTGTCGGCTTATGCCGATTTGGGGTCTCATGGCTTCCGCGATGAAGGACCTACAATGCCTATATCTTGGGGAGAGCTAGCCCAGCAACTCTCCGTCAGGGCCCCTCACTTAAATCGCTAGTAATGTAGGGTTTCGAACCCTTAACCTCCATGCGCTGGAAGGAGTGAAATTAACCAACTGCTCTACCTACGGATGGGTATGATTATGAGAGTTTTTTTTTGGTAAATGGTAAGAAATATATTAAGGAAAGGCCAAATGTACAAAAGATCTCGACACCAGGAACTTGCACTCCAAATGCAGGGACAAAAGAAGTGGAAGGGTGACGAGATGTAAAAGCCGCAAAGACGGCGCAAGCACTACAACAACAAGACCAAACTAAGCACGGCTAGGTCGACCGGATTATGATTATGAGAGTTAATATCACAAAAAATTCTAAATAATTACATATGTGATAAATTCACTCAAAATTAATTTTTGGCCATAAAAAACCTCAAACTAGTACACATGTAATAAAATTTTCCCGAGCTAATTTTTTTTATCACAAAAATCTAAACTTGTACATTTGTGACAAATTTATCATTTGTTAATTTCCATTAAAGTGGATTAATACCACCAAAAAAAAAACTAATACACATGGGACAAACGATGGGTAAAATCTTAAATTGGTACACCCATTAACTATCATATGTTATCTAATTCAGCAATTTGATGGTAAAATTTAATAGAAAATTATAAAGTTAAAATTGTTATAAGTGTGCCAATTTGAAGTTGTTAAATTTGTCATGACTGTATTAGTTTAGGATTTTTGTGGTATCAACTAGGGATGTGTAAAAAAAAAACAATGAGCCAAATCAAATTGGCCGGGAACCGGTGGTTCCCATAGGGATCGATTCGATTTTTGGTTCCAATTTATTAAATCCGATAAGTATCGATTCGGTTCCCAGTTTCAAGCGTGAAACCACATATCCACCCACCCGAACCTGTACAATACATACATATATATTTAAAAAAAGAAATTCCAATTCAATTATTTAATTACTTATTTAATTTTTTGACCAATATAAATGTACATATATATTTGTAGTATTGGATATTATTGATTAATTTTGTCTTTGGGGTGTGATAATATTAACACTCCACTTTGTATTCATTCTAACAATCCATTTACTTGCTTTCTCAATCAAAATAAATAAATAAATAAACAAATAAAGATGATGGAAGAGATCAATAGGAGATGTCCGTAAATGTTGCAATGTTTTGTCATCATGTTTCAAAATTAAGAGCTAATAGCTTGTTTTAAGAGCATAATTAGGTTTTTCCTTTATCATCCCGTAATTAAATTAGATTGATGTTGAGAAAAGATGGATTAAACAATTAATGTTTTTACTTCTGTGAAAGTTAGGATTTCTAACGTAGAGTTTAATTCTCCACATGTTTCGGGAAACCCTAAGAAGATCACACCATGATCTTTGGAGAAATTAAGTTCCTAACTGAGTATTGTTGATTCATTCCGCCCTACAATTTTCAATCCTTAATCAAAATCATTGATTCACAATTCAACTTGGATTTAAAGCCGAAAAAGTGTTAGTGCTTTCCATAGAAATTAGGTTTACCATGATATTAATCGATAGATACAATTTTGTAAAATTTGGAGATCGGTTCCACGAACTTATTTAAGAATTGGACCACGGTCCGATTCTTGAGTGAGGTACAATTCTGGAGTGGGTCTATGAAACCAATGTGCGGCTTCCAATTCTAACTTTTCGGGTTCCAATTCTAACTTTTCGGAAACGATCTTTAGTTCTCACCCGTCCGGATTTTGCTCACCCCCAGTATTAACCTTGATTATGAATTAATGAGCACAGAGACTTAAAATTCGAAGTACTTAATGTAAATGGTCAAAAATTAAAAACAACTGAAAAATTGGGTTCGCATGAAGACGCATTTCCTCGAACAGCTCAGCTGCATCATCATCTCTCCCTCCATCTCTATGGGCGTGAAGAAGATGCAGAGGGCTCGCCCCGCCGCTCCACGACTGCAACATCCCCACTGAAGAACGATGGACAGGCACGTCCGGGCGTTCCTCAACAAGCTCTCCCTCGCCTCCGTCGCCGTCGCCACCTTCACCCTCCTCCTCCTCTTCCTCCGGCCGCCCCCGCAGACCTGCCTCCCCCCCACCGCCGCCGCCCGCCACCGCTTCCCCAGGTCCTCCTGCGACGCCGCCGCCCGCCGCGAGTTCCTCCCCCTCGACAAGAAGAACAAGCGCCTCTGGTCCTCCCGCGCCTTCCGCGGCCAGGTCCTCTCCTACCGGACCTTCTTCGGCTCGATCCGCGACCTGGGCCTCCTCCGCAACGACTCCAAGGTCCTCTGCGTCTCCGCCGGGGCCGGCCACGAGGTCATGGCGCTGTCCGAGTCCGGGGTCGCCGACGTCACCGGGGTCGAATTGATCGACTCGCCCCCGCTGGTAAGCCGCGCCGATCCGCACAACTTGCCCTTCTTCGATGGGGTTTTCGATCTGGCGTTCAGCGGGCATCTGGAGGAGGCTCTGTTCCCGTCGCGGTTCGCGGCGGAGATGGAGAGGACGGTGAGGGTGGGCGGGGCTTGCGTGGTGGTCGTGGCGGAGTGCGGCGACGCGGAGGTGGAGGAGATTGTGGGATTGTTTAGGAAGTCGAGATTTTTGGGTGCTGCTAATGTTACTTTGATTGGATTGAAGATGACTAGAATCGTAATGAGAGTTAAAGCTGCTTCCTGATCAATTTGTTGTGCCTGTTGCTTCATCATCTGTGTCGATTTAGATGATTTGTTGGGCACGTTTCCTATCTTTTTCACCTTCCCTCTTTCTTGATTAAGAGTCTATTCAATTGAAAATCATCAAAGTAGTAAATCTGTTGCCAATTGAAACTTCAGTTGGGACAAGTTAGGTTTTTTGGTGGAGATGAAAGCACCTTGCCGCCATTGGACTCGTGGATGGTTTGTCTTTGGTAATCAAAGAATGTCCAAAGAAAAAAATGGGAGAAACTTTTCGTTCAAACCTAAGCAAGATCGATGGGATGACATGAGGTGTGCCTATAGTACTGATCCAGGTAATAACATCATGATTGAATGGCGACTGAATTGTTTGTTTTTTCTTTTGGGCTTTTGCCTCTCATTTGTGACCTTGTTTAGCTGCCATAAAGTGTAGAAACTCCTGATAGCCTGGGTGAACTGGTTTCAATTCTAGAGTGTGGCAACTTCTGACTGGGTGGAACTGGTTTGAATTCTGGAGTATAGTAATTATGTTGATCTGGAATCTTAACATTTGATGGTGTAATTAGAATTTGTACACTACGGGAGGTTCATAGCTATCTTCCTCAGAGTAAATTTCCTGTTCACCGTTCAGGATTATGCATTAGATCAATAATGTTCCTGTAGATGGTTGTAGCCTTAGTGTGAGAATTTGTTCCTTCCTTGTCAGATCCTTTGCAGACTGCTTTCATGTATGATTGCAACTTTGCATGAGAACTGTGATAAGCCTGGGTAGTTTCGTAACATCAGAAAACTGTGTGATTTCTGCTTCCGCGGCTTTTGCACCAACAACTTCCTTTATGCTAAGTTCAGTTCTGCAGGTTGCACTTGTGTGTATCCTGATGAATTAAAACAAGAAGGATGATCAAAATAACTACTAATGATAATGTATGTTCCTCTCTGCATTCTCATCTGCTTACCTGTTGGCCGTTGGCTTGCCAAACAATGACATCCTGAAAGATAACTTGTTTAACCTTCTCAACTTCTTCCCTCTCGGATAATGTCAATGATGGTAAAATCCAGTTTTAGTGGTTAAAATGATTTTTTGCTCCTGTGGTTACTCAAGGATTTTCATGCTGGAAAAGGGGTAGGCCTTACTATTTAGTACTTTGATGTGTTGTGCTGGTGATGATACTGGTAGATCTCTTTCATGAAGGCACTTTTTTTCCCTGAAAAATGTTGTTCTCCTGACCTTCCTATTAGACATGTTCTCTTTTGAAATTGCAAATGGAGGGATCACAGACTTTTCTCTGTCCTGTCTTTAGTTTGTGCATTAGTATGCCAGTACTTACAGATCGATCCACTCATCACATTGGAGTTGATTCCTGAAGGGCTTAATGGAAGTTTTGGAACTTGTTATTTATCTTTGAAGACTTGCATTTTCTGTATTCCAATCGACTCCACTAAACTTATTTTTTTCTTGAATTCAAGATCTCACTTTCTTAATCAGATCCCTACTATGAGGTCATTCTTTCATTTATTGACTGGTTCCTTATTTACCCAAGTGACGTTGTGGTTTCAATGGCTACTTTATGCTGCTACCACAGTCATTTTGTTCAACCTATTCATTAATCTTACTAAAAACAGAGCCGGATATGTGGAGTGGACTTCAATTTTTTCTCATTTAAGGTTTTCCTGTCCTAATATGTGTGATTGAGTTAGCCAATTCATTAGCTGATATGCATATGCAGGTTTTAAAGCAGGTTGGAGTGTCTCTGGCACTCTTCGTGTTATCCTCAATTCTGTAGGTGTTGGATCAACAGAAAATGGGTCGTTAGGTAAATGAGAACTTTGTATTTCATTTCATCAAATAGATCCTCGTGGCGATGTTGTGATGTTCAACTCAAGAAAGTGCACACAGAGCGACAAATGCAAAGTTAGAACCAAAATCAGTACATGAGCAAAATGAAATTGTATAGCAGATGTACCGTGAGCACCATTGAATTTGATTTCTATCATACAACAGCAATCAGCCGGAAGTCTAGTCTCATCACCACTTTCTTGAATTTTCTGCTTCTGCTATTTCCAATGCTCTAGCTATTCCATGAATCACGAAATTTCTCGATTTGTATATATCTGGCACTCCAATCTCTAATCCGTTAATGGCCACTCTAGTTCTTTGGTTCGTATCGGTGCTACATGAAGCATCTTTTCTACCAATCTCAAGATCCCTGCCAGGAACAAGCGTCCTAAGAGACGCTTTGTCGGGCAATCTCGCGAGTTCTTCGTGTGTGTACTTGTGGGGCAAGATGTGGAACCTAACCATCCTCTCAAGAATTGCGGAGTTCGAAGCTACGAACCCAAAATCAGCTGGTGCAAAGACCGTCACCGAAGCCAAGTCCGCATTGTCGTCAAGAATACCATCAAGAACAGACTGCAAACCAATTGTGAAGGAAACGAATCCACTGGAGCTCAGCGATCGGATTACTCGACCCCAATCAACAAGATGGCGCTCCTTCCCAACCACTGACAACGATCTAGGATCACGGTTGCATTTGGACGACTGGGCCAAACACAATTCCTGTTCTTTGTGCAGTAGTGGCTGAAGAACTCCATGAATCGCGAGTCTCTCTCCAAGAAAAACATTAGGATGTGTTATAACGACCCCATTGATCTCAACAAGTCTATGTTCGGCGTCGCTTCTGGTAACCGTGACGTTCTTCTTAGCAAGCAATGTGGGCAAGCAGCTTCCTCGGGGCATCTTCAGGAGATCGTCCACCGAGAGCTTCAATGGGGAGGTGTGGTACCGAAGGACTTCTTCCATGAGCCATGGAGACGAAGAGAGGTTGGCCATGAACAAGTCCTTGATCACGAAGATTGTCGCCCTAGGAGAAGAAAAGAACAGCTCAGGAGCGATGGGGAGGAGTGCCGCCATCGCGGTGAACCCAGCTCTTCCGAGAGCTCTTGAGGCGTTCAGCGGGACTTGGTGCAAACCGGGGCTGCTCGAGGGAGCGGCCAGACTCTCGTTGGTCGAGTGAAGCGATGAGGAGATGGCCATGAAGGCCAAGACTGCCGAGACGACGGAGTAGATTGGCAAGCGCCACTCCGAACAAGAAGCCATTGATGCTGACGGGAGGAGGAACGCAGCCTTCTTTGTATTTGAGAGTTAACCGAATGTAGTGAGGCCGATTCTTTTCAAAGCACAAGATTATGGAATTAGTTTCGGTAACTGACGAGCGGCAACAGGTCAAAGAGGGTTGTATATTTCTTGAAAAAGTAGCGAAGCCTCTCCAAGAAATTATTGTTATTATTCTCATTATGAGGAAGGATCGAGGCCAAATTAAAACTTCATTCATTTCACTAAATATGAATTATTTGAAAAATATTTTTATAAAACTCGTTGATTAAATTGCTTGAAATAATTAATCATTGAAAAATATTTACATTATTGATAACAATTTATACTTAAATATTTTCATAGATAATAAAAATATCTTTTGTTCACTCATTTTGACGAGCGATACAAGCAATCTTTTTTAAGTTATTATATTTCAAATCATTCATTTTTTGCAAAACAAATACACTTTAAATCACAATGTATTTGCACAAGTGACGTAGCCATAATTCAAAAGTCAGAACATGTATTTTTGCTCGGGGACAGAGTAAAAAAAGATCACGGGGCTTGCACGTGACTAAATTAAATCACATTGTATGCATAATTAGATAGACCCCAAGACGACAGGAGGACATCTCCGAAATTTAGTTTATGCGCAAAAATCAAGATAAAAATTTGATTCTATAGAGCAAATTCGCAAAGTGGCGACTAAACCCTCAATTTTTAGCAATTTCAATGGTGGAGTGGATTTATAATTTGCAGCTCTTTTGGGTAACTTAGGCTCGATAAGTTCTATGAAAATAGAAAATAGAGTTTATTGCTAAGATGACTTTCAATGGTTCGTTTCGGCCATCTAACTTTCGATGGTTTGAACACACAAACGAACGGGCTCTAGGCAAATTGATTAATTATCACAAGAGTTGAGGGAAAAAAAATTACATACACCAAAGTGTAATCATCTCATTTCCTTTTAATTTAATGTTCACTTATAATCCTCCACATTATTTGGCCTTTATCTCAATAATTTACAAATACAGATTAAAAGTACGAGATTAATGAGCAGAACCAACTTGAAATATTACCAAGTCCACAAATTATGTGTTATTTCCTTCCCCCGTTAGACTATTATCAGTCCATTTGAATTTTGGACATAAGCAAATCCTAAAAATACTTCGTTTAAGCCTCTTGCAGATCTCAACATCCTTGAATGTAAAACATCTACAAGGTATTCCCTCTCTCTGAGGAAAATAAATATACAAAAGGAAAATAAATGCACCAAGGCATGTGGACATCCGACATGTTAATTATGTAAATGTAATTTTGTCAACCCGCTGACGGTATACCTATTGGACAAGTGGGGCAGCCCTTAATTGGAATCTTCCGGCTCCTATGGTGAGGAACCCTGAAAACAGTTAAGGATCCATGGTGTACCCCCGTTTCCAGGGGTATAAATTACGTGCTATTTCCTTTCCCCATCCAACCATTATCAGTCCCTGATGCGATTGATTGCGCCATTCACGGAAAAGGAGTTGACTCCTTACCGCATCGAAGGACGATCTGCCCTTTTCCTATTTTCTCCGGGGAAGAAGGATCGAGCCGTTCGCTGCCGTCCCCCATCGAGGGTCGCTGCCAAAGCCAGTGGATCAAAATCTCAAAAAGCCGAAGGACCCCTCTGCTTTGCTTCTCTACAGCTACTTCCATTTGATCTTAGCGCATTCGTGCTTCTACTTTACTTTTACGTCACGTCTAGAAATTTGCCATTTCATGATGATAATGATGATGAAGTCCGATTAAAGCGAGTCGCGCATTTGAATGAGGAAAGCGAAATCGACATCTCGAGCAGGGCTCATCCGACCGACATGGTCTGATCGAAATTTCATGAACAACACATCCATTCATTCACAAACTGATCATCAAAGATTTTAATTAATCGAAAGCATATACAGATTTCTTCCACCCCGTAAACTATCACTATGCTAAGCTTCGTTCTCCTAAACCGCTATGCCTTTTTTTAACTGCTCACACACAAAAAAGAACTCAGCGTTGAGCAAGCTCAACGAGCGGCGCCGTCTCTCTTCCGGGTGACTCTGATGTAGCAGAACACCGCGGCGAAAATGGCCGTCACCAGGCCTCCGATGATGACCCCTCCGCCAGCCACGGACTTATCCGAGGACCTGTGCTTCGTCACCGTCGTTGCAGCGGTCTCTGCTCCCACCGGCGCTTCAGCCGCCGGCGCCGGGGACTCTTCCTTGTCTTGCGACGCCTCGGCGACGCTAGAGGCAGGCTCGGCCGCGGCTTCCGTGACCAGTTTGCGCGATCGGATCGCAGCTCGGGCCGCGACCCTAGACGAGCTCGCGCCGGAAGCCTCCGATGGATCCGCCATCGCCGCCGTTTGCAGCAGCGAGACCTGAGCTAATGACAGTAGGCATAGCCAAGCAAGAGCAATCCTCCTCATTTCTTGAGTAGGGGGTGCTCTCCTCCTCCTCTTCTGCCTCTTCTTCTTCTTCTGGAAAGGCCGCTGAGCATTCAAGTGAGGACTGCTCGTGCGCTTTATGTGCAAAAGCTGGCGAGTGTCTTAATGTTCATGGGGCAGGTATTTATGCGGGGTGGTGGGTGTGTGCGACGGAGGGCGATTAAAAGAAACGTGTGGACGGCAACGGAAGCGGGGCAGAAGATTCAAATCGAGTGGGACTGGGCGGCCGTAGCACGAGTGGGGCCACCACATTCGGTGGTCAGCGTTTTCAATGCTGCAACTAATGGTTGCGTAATGCACCCTGATGATGCGCACAGGTAGCTTGTCCTCTTCGCGGAACTACTTCTTTGGTACATGCATAAAAACAGTAGAGGAGGGCCAGGCCAAAATGATAGGGACGAGGCGTTGGGAATAGAATGACAGGCTGACTCCAACCGGATATATTAGTGTATTAGGTTTTGGCTTCGGGACCAGTAGCTTAGGATAGATACTCCCAAGTCCACGACCGTCCATGCTTTCTCAGTTCGAACTACAAAACAACGACTGGTTTGTACACAACGAAGCGACAAGGTTCGTTCTCCAAAAGGGTGGACTGTACGCCTTTAATGATCCTAAATGCGAGGGAATTCATGTATTCAACCACTTGTTCCCTTTTCTTTTCTCTTGCACGGACTCTTTATACTTGGGAAAGCATAGTAAGCAAGATTGTCATAGGGTAAAATACTGGCTTCGGTCCGCATCAAAACAGACGACGGGAATAGAAGCGCGATAGATAGGGCAACAATTAAAACGGAATGGTGATGAGGAATGCTAGTATTTGAACTCATAGAACATGCGTAGTAATATCGTCATTTCTTCCCCAAAAGAAAATTTAAGCCGATAGAATGAGAGTCTAATATGTACATGTAATATATTTTCACAATGGGCTTTATAGTTCCACATCGATGGCTAAAACAATTATATGGACGTAAAGTTGTACGATTTGATATGTGTCAAGCAAGCTAGGACTAGATCTTCCAAGTGGTCTGGATTGTGCAAAGGACGAGGGAGTGCCCTTCAAATGATCAATCCTTCGTCTGAGCAAGGTTAGGTGCATTGTCATAATCATCCCAGCCTGGGTAGGGACTGAACAAGGGGATAGGGCTTGCTCGTCCCAATGGAGGTTGGATGGGGCAGCACATTTCACCAATTAGGAAGCACACTGAATCGACGTTACGTACGTAGATATGATCGATCCTTCAAAGGATCGATTAAGTTGCTTTTGGGGTCACTCGATCTAGTCATTTTATTGAGAGTTCACAATTCGTCCGCATCGTCCACTAGCGCACTGGGACCTAACAATAAACATGGGGAAGAGCTAGCTAGTTGGTATTAGGAAGAACCGACACAAAGGTCCTCCGGAAGAACAGTCTCCGGATTGCTTACAAGTAGTCGCCTAGAGAATTAGATGGAGAGAGAGAGAGAGAGAGAGAGAGAGAGAGCTGAGCTTCCTTTTTCTTTTGGCGACATAATCAGGACGCATGTTCTCTTGCAAAGAGTAGCTTAAAGTTAAAGAGGAATTTTTTGGTCATTTTTAATGTGTCATTTTCATGTTTTTTCGTGTCACCTTCCTTTGGTTTATACATTAAAAATAAGAAACATAATGAACAATTTAAGGGGTAAAAATTACTAATCCCAACTTCTAGACCTCTAATAAAATGAGTCCAGCAATTTAAGTGTCAATGAAAAATCATTCTTCTTGCAATAGCACCACGGAGACTTATTTGTCTACGTACATATAAAATTTTAAAACACTATCCAAGTTTAGATAATTATAAAAAAAAATAGATGTGAATTTACGTGATTATTTTTATACATTGCGAAAGTTTTGGGTGCTTCGATGTATGAAGTAGAAAGCGAAAAATAAAAGTTTCTCTGGGTTTTCATCTATGTGCTTGTGAAATTGTTTTTGAATTTTCTGCCACCTGGAAAGAGGCCAGGTCAAATTTTGCCAGTTGCTTGGGCGGCGTCACCTGCCCCCAACCCTACAGCCAGCCAATTCACACAGCCAGCTGCAAAATCTCCTCGTCTCGAAATGAGTGGGATCCTCCTCGATCGCACCCATCTCCGAGGAGCTTTGTTGTTTTCTAGTGAGTAATCGGCACTTTGTTGACGCTGACACCTTGACGCCGACCGCAAGCTTCTTCCTCGTTGCTGGGGAAAAAGATCGGATGCATTTACTCACGAGCGTATCCAACTGTCCACAGCCTGAGCACTCGCCCTGCCACCTTTTTGCATGGAGATGCGGTCGTGCACGGGGCTACTGTGGGACGCGTGTTACCGCTTTTGACTTCTCGCTCCAAGCCCCCGTGCTTTTATTTTTTGACCGGCCGCGGTGGCGATTCGCGTATTTCCCACCTAAGACTCCGGACCAGAATTTGGTATGGAGTAAACGAGGACAGCCATGCATCCGCATGTGACAAAAGCGATCAGGGCATCATTCGTCTGCTGGGTGGTCGGCGTCGTGCAGATACTCGCGCGGTCGGGGCATCATTCGTCCTTCTCTATTTTTCTCAAAAATAATCATCAAACATAACTCGCCGAAACAATCTATACAAACGTACATATTTTTTAGTGTGATCATATGAAATCTTACAAATCATACAAAATCTTTATATGATCATATATCTTATTCCTAATTATTTTATCTAATTTTTTAATTGTACTTATCATGAGTTGATTTAGGATATATAGTTGCGAATTGTGTATAAATATGTATATTTAGAATACAAGAAGAATTCAATAGTCTCACATTGGGATCTTCAATTTTGTCCTTTCTCTTATGTGCAAACAAGAACTAAGAAAGTAATACCCGTCGAGGTGTGGAGAGAACGAGGTTTTAGTTTTGTGCTCTTGCGGTAAGCGGACGGTGCTTTTGGATGTTTCGTTGGATACAGGAATGTCGGCCGATGTCATTGAAAGAAGAGTCCCGGCTCCCGGCGAGCTTTTCCGTCCCCTAACCTCGCTCTTAATCGAGATTTGGATCTTTCATTAGTTGTTAAGTTTATGCAGCAAGCACATCTCTTTCTATGAATATTCACAGTCGAATGTCGTCCAGAAAATCCCGAGGGGTCCAATTGTTATGGAGCTTCACATGCCTATGTTTGTACTGGGACATACTAACATAGCCACAATTCTAATAATGGTGTTTTGATGCTGAACTTGGTAGGATAGAGCCATCGGATGTGTCCGTTCTTGCTGCAGTTGCCGGGCTCTAGTTGCAAGGATGACCTATGTTGTCTGCAGTTTGTTGATACTCACGTTCAAAGTCATGTCCCTTTCATCTATGTATACATGCTGTTGAATGGTATATTCTCGAACGTCTCCCACATCAGTGACCCTTCTTCCATCGTTTCATGTCCGAACCTTGCCTCCTTTCGGGTCTTTGTGCCGTCCATCATTGAAGGGAAGGTAGCCCCGCTTGCAGCCATGCGATTACATGAACCATCGTGCGGTCACTCTTAGATTCAACATGGTAAGTTCTCCTTCCCTGTAAATCAGATCGTAAGACACCTAACAAAAAGAGCAAAGCTAGATTTGTTGATAATAAACTACAAAATTCAATTTACTTTAAGTGATTTGCATATGAGTGATCCTTTAGCCAAGTGTATTGTGCTCAAGATGAAAAGCGGATTGACACATAATTTGATAAACCAATTATGATAGCTAGTTTTAGCAAGTCAAGAATTTCAAGATAAATATTACAATGATGCTATCTATACTAAGATTCCATATATCGACAAGTTAAATGATGCAACATACTGCGATTGAACATTGAATATGGTTCGGTTTTTAAGTATCATCACTTACGTAGTACATAGTGAGCTGACTGATGCCACACATTTTATCAGCTTCTGTCAACATAGGAAAATCACAGCCATTGACATGATCAAAGCCCTTGCGTGAGACAGCGAAGGTTCCATGGACCTAGTCGGTCTTAACCCACCCACCCTGCATGGCCCAATCAACGTCCATGGGCTGGTCCTTTTGGAGATGGCTTTCTCTCGTGCACCGAATAACGGCGCACTTTGGACTCTCTCTGATCGATATGTCAAAGCTACTAGAAATCCGGACTGACCCTTGACATGGATCAGGCAATAATTGAGAGACTTTGAAATAGAAAAATCTTGTACTGAAATTAGATGCAACAACATTAGCATAATCAACCTTACTAAGAACCCCATTCTTCATTCAAGAGCAAAACATATCGAAATTTGACACCATTTCATAAGAGATCATTTGCAAAGTGGTGAAATCGATATTCAATTTGTTGATTTAAAGAATCAACTAGCAAATATTTTTACAAAGCCTTTGGAAAAAAGTACGTTTGAATTCATTCGTAATAAATTGCACATAACTTATCCTTTTGGTTAAGGTCTACGCAAGACAAGTTCTCAAAGGCAACCTTCTAGAAGTGACATTCTTCTGAAATCCCATTCAAACCCACGTAGTTATTTTTAAATTTTGGCTCGTAAGCTTCCTTCCTTTTCAAACAGGTTTGAATATTTTATATTTATTAAAATATTTATTTGCCTTTTATAGTTTTTGGGAATTGTTATTTTTCATTATTTCCTAATTTTCTCATAATAAAAAATTTTCCGAAATTTCCCAAAAATTTCTCAATCATTTTCGATTTTTTTCCAAATTGGCAGTTAATTTCCTTTACGACTCTTCGTTTGCCTTTGTTCATTCTCTTAAATATATATATATACTTCTCTCAAACCCACTCCTCTATAAACCCCAATCACCTTAGTCTTTTCTCTTGAACAACTTCTCCTCTACAAACCCTAGCCTTGATCACTTCTCCTTCATGTCTTCAAAATCTTCCAAGTCAATCTCGGTCTCTTCCCAGCAAAAGTTATCCCACATAGCCAATTGAGGGCATCGATGTGTGAAGGATACTCGAATGCACTTCGATCTTAGTAGAGATGAATCTCCGCAGAGCACCAATCGAACTTCCATGGAACAAAAAGCCACTCAGGAAGTAACCCCTCTTTCGGTAAGGAAGCCTGATGTTCTTCTTAAACATTATGAGTTTTTGAAGAAGGGAGGAAATCCTATGAATTTTACTACTACTTTCCTGAAAGAAAATGGTTATGGAAAGGAGACATTGTTCTTGAAAGCCATGGAAAAACTGGAGTTGGTGAAATCTAGCAGAGTGAAGGAAGAATTGACAGTATTTCTTATTGATTCTCGCTTTGGAACTGAAGGTAAGAAGGAAGACGATGATGAGCGGATGTCTAAAAATTTTCAGTCTAAACTTGGTATTGCTGCTAGGGTTATAGGCTCTAAAGGGATTTTTTTTTTTTAATTTTATTTTAAAGAGCATAAAAAGGTGTAAGGTCAATTTTTGAACGGGGTGTGATTAATTCTCGCACTATAGACTTTAAAATTCTAGAGATGATCAAAGTGAATCTAACGAAGCAATTTGCTAAACTTCAAATGAAAAACTTTTGTCTGGAAACATTTGATACTTATCCAGAACTAACTACTTACTTCTATTCCAATTTGTCTATTTTGGCTCCCACACATATTAAATTCACTGTATGTGAAAAGTCTTTTGATGTGAATGTTGATTTGCTGGCTGATATTCTAAGAGTTGAAAGAAGTGACTTTATACCTATCAATGTCTCGAATGAGGAAATGATTAAGTTTTTGGTAGAGGATAAGATTCCAATGGCTAGTATAACCTATTCTAGATTGTTAACTTCCAACATTCTGCTTCACAAAATCATTATAAATTGCACCAAACCCAAGGCAGCATCCAAGACTGATGTTTCTAAGTTTAAGGCCAAAATAATGTGGGCTATTTGCAACAAAGTAGCCTTCTCTCTACCACACACCATTCTACTAGTTTGACTAAGACCGGGTCTGCAATTGAGAAAAAGAGGAAATGCATGAGCGTAGCCTCCACGATTCCCAAGAGAAAAAGACCTATCCTACTGTTACAAGATGAGTATAGGGAAGAAGATGAAGAAAAGACTATCTTTGATATTATCACAAGCATTGCAATGAGAGATCTTGTCACCAATATGGCATAATCTGAAGAAGAAGCAAAAGAAAGCGAGAAGGAACAAGAAGACGAGAGTGATGAAGAAGAAACAGGCGAAAAAGAGGGAGAGGAGGAAGACAAGGATGATGGTGATCATGATAAAGAAGAATCTAACAATGGAAGAGATGATGCAGGGGATAATGCTGACGATACTACATGAAATTATCATGAGGGACAGGATCAACAACAAGATGTTGAAGAACAACAACAAAGGAAACTAAAAAGGATCATGATATAGTAGGAGGATATCTAGCTGCTCAATCAAATGGCATAGAAACGGGGGAGTTGTAGAGAAAACTCCTCAAGAGCATAATGCCGAATGGACTTTAAGTGATAGCATCAATCATTCTCCACCAGACACAGAAGGCATCTACACCTCCCATTTTCCTGAGGATTCTATTGGCAACAAGGAGTAGCAGGCTGATGTTCGGGGAGAGAAAAATACTTCCAAGGTACAAATTGATCTTCCTTCAAGTTTGGATATTCCTCCAGTTCACTTTATGGAGGCTACTGCTTAGATCGAACTATCCTTGCATAGTTGAACTTCTCCTGAAAATCAAAGCACAATAGTATGGAATGGAGGTCAAAATACAAAAGTTGCACACCTCTCTCGCTTTCATAGCACAATCTCTTACTGGACAGGTACAGTCTCTTGTAGAAAATTTTCAGAATAACAAACAACAAGCTGTCCAGGATATGGCTAAAATCGAAACTGCTTTTAGTCAATGCATGACCAAGCTAGAGGAGATTGTGCAGAACTTGGAAGATATTCATCTTGTCTGACTTCCTAGAAAGACCTGATTTTTGATAAATCTTCATCTCTTTATGTCTTTTAAGTATTCTAATCATTTTAGTGTGTTTGTTGGTTAGGCTGCTTTCTTGATCTGCAGATTTTTTAGACCCTCTTGTTGTTGACAAAAAATGGCAGACTCTGTGCAGATTTTAAGCGTTTTGGTGTGTTGATGTGATTATGAGTTTTTTGCAAACTTTTAAGAAATATTGTATCTATATCTATCTTGCCTGCTTATTCTCTAGTGACTATTTATTTCATAAGTTGTGCTGCTTAAGTGTTGTTTTGCGAGATAATATAAAACTTGTGCTTAAATATACATGAAAGTTTTGTCACCATAAAAAATTGGAAGATTATTAAGAAAACTTCTATTAAGTTTTGAAGTTGATAAAAAATTTCTAGATCTAACGCTAATTTCAAGAACATGTAGGTTTTAAAATTGTTTCTGAGGAACTATATATATATATATATATATATTTTTTTTTTTGCAAAAGTCTATTCACCCTTTTCAGGTGTGAGTTCTAGCTTTATTAGTGTTTAGTTGACGTTTAGTAGAGCCCATCTTTTGAAGTGCAGTACATGCTGCGGTCCTTCGTGACAAAGACGTATGATACTTCATACCTGCTCCGTCGTTTACTGCAACCAAATCGAGCTAATTTCGGTCAGAGTTGATAATGTCATTCCAGATCGTCTGTCTGTGCGCACCAGGGACAACTGGCTTGGCTCCTTTGCAGTTGCAGGCAGGCCCAGCTTTAGCGTAACTTACTGCTGGAGCCTGATCCCGTGACGAGTAGCATCGATTATAAAGATATTCGATGATCTTATTTATACCCTTCAAGAATCTACCCGAGAATTCTCATAACTTAAAGGTAAACAAAAAAGTTCGGTCCAAACTTAGTTGCCTTGAGCATCTTTTCGAAGCTTAGGTTTGATGAGTTTCGTAGTGACGGAAGAAGTGATCAGGAAAGCAAAAGCAACTGTTGACATTTCAATGGTAGGCTCAGACTGATAACGTCGATTTTTTTTTCTAGGCGTGAGAAGACAATTGACTAAACATGTGATACTCTTTTGAGTGTATGTCATTGTTTAGATTCTTCTCTTGATATGAGTGCGATCACAACCATCTATCATATGAAACCCAAAAAATCACGGATTGTGTTACAAGTTAGTGATGCTACTTGCAAGCAAATTTAACTAAACATAAAAATTTAGGTGATATCCATGCACGTAGTTTATCAATCACTTAACTAGATGAAGTCTACTCCAACTAGAGATGGAATAAAACATGGCCCTTTTTCATAAAACTCGACATGAAGCAGATACTTTGTATCACATCACTTTTGCGCAAAATAAGAGATGACTAACTCATAAAACTCAACTTGATGAGTGGATGAAGTGAGTTTCAAATTTAAAGTTAGATTACTGTTTGTATAATATTATAGTTCATTTTCTGCTATAGTTATGTAATATCGTGATGGTGAATTTAGCTGGAAACTAGAGATATACTTTATAATGAATTCCTCGGACACATCATGTATCTCAAAACTTACTGCGGCACTCCTTCAATTTTGCTCAAATCTGTCGTTATTTACTTTCCTATCCAAAATTCAACAAAGAACCTTTGCAACCTTTGTCAATTCACTAGTCTATCCACACACACACGCATATATATATCGAATTTTTGATGAATCAGAAGCTTAATTAGTTCTTGGACCTTTCATTTTGTGTAAACTGTCCAACATTTATAGAACTTGTATGGGATAATTATAGAAAAAGTCCTAAACCTGTGGGTGTTAATTCAATTATAAACTTTTCAATTTAGTTAATTTAGTTGTAAGTCTTTTGACGAATTACCAATATTATCCTTCCGGCCAATTGAGTATTTTTCCTGAATTTTGACCCTAATGGTGAGTATTGTCCGAACAGTTTGCCTCCAGCCTTTCCAGTACAAAATTTACACGTCTTGACCAGTCGATCAATTCAAATAGAATTTGTGTAGTCCACTTCAAGTTGAACCGTTTGCCATTGCGGTATGCCAAACTTGTATGGCAATCAACGCATGACTCACGTGAGTTACATCTTCAAGCTGTCAAGAGAATCCTTCGTTGTGGAAGGAAGATGACTTGTATACCAAACTTGTATGGCAATCAACGCATGATTCACATGAGTTACATCTTCAAGCTGCCAAGAGAATCCTTCACTGTGGAAGGAAGATAAGCAGATGGGCTTGGCGCTCAGCGAGTGACTGCATTACATAATTAATCACAGTAATATAAAGCGGCCCTTGGTTTGATAAGCGTACTCATGCGATTTCTTCTCTTTCCGGGAAACGCGTGGGATAGCTTAAAGAAAGTTCCCATTAGCTGTAGACATTGACCTGAATAACGTGACTCCAGCGACAGAAATCCCCAGTTAAGCAACCTGTGCACCATGGAGAGGGACATCTCCAGAACTAGCCAATATAGTAAGCAATATTGCTATTTATCCGTGCACGTGTATCATGTAGCTATCACCCTTTTTTTCCTCACGCACGGCATGATATGGAAAGACAGATTTATGCTGAACTAGCCTTTGAAGAGACTACGAGTGTTTACTTATGAATCTTTTCATAAATGCCTTTTCAATTTTGGAATTTACTTGTTATAAACCTTTCCACTTAGACTTTCGCGTCGTCATTACTATAGGCCGATATAGTTCATCAATACTCTCCATTTGAGATGCGTACCTGCCCTGCAAAAATAAGGCCTGCCTCACACCCCTGTCCAGAGCCCCACGCGAGGCTAGGTGGGTTTCGCATCACGAAGCAATGGCGTCCCGCAAGGCATCACATGATGATTTGGAAGAACATTTCAAAAAAAAAAAAAAAAAAAATCTCTTGAATCACTTAAAAAAATGACTAAAAGGATCTTTTTTTATTATCCACAAAATTATTTAGAAATAAATTATTATCAATAATGAAATCTTTTTATTAGTTAATTATTTTATGATACTAGTGATTATTTTTTGAATTTTTTTTTGGTTGGTTGGAAAATGTTATTCAAATCATTTATTTTTTATGAAACGAATGGAGTCTAAAAAAATTTCAATACCACTTCCAAAGGCTTTTGACCTTTCCTAAAAGAAAGAATGGTTTTATTTCACGGGTGGATTTTAAAATGAAATGGCCTCATGGATGTCTTTTATAGAGTTAAGCAAGCTCCATCTTCACAAAATAGATGGTTTGGGACAAAATGAAAATGATATGCATGGAAGATATAATGTTATATTACTTGGAGACCTTTCGAAACTTGCATCTCATATAAAGTCAAGTCTTGTGCTTGACTTGAACAAAATTTCCTAAAAGCCTTGTCCCACATTGCTTGAGGAAAGAAACTTATGAGCTAGCCAAACTTTTCTAACATAAAATTCTTAATCCCCATTTATTGAGGCAAGCAAGTGATTTTAGAGTAAATTTTAAACTATTAAACATGAAGACGAACTGTGAATAAATATATAAAGCATATTTCTTTTAGTTGAGATAGAGATCAAAACTTTTTTTTCGGAATCTCCTTGGTGAAGCAAGAGCTGCTGCACATCCCAACAGTAAACATGTTGTACAAATAAATCGTGTCTGAAAATTGTAGACTCTAGTTTTGATTGTTACACAAGAAACTGACATAATCTGTTTTTTTTTTCCTAATCTGTAGAAAAAGTCCGATCTGAACTACGAGTAAGTCGACATGGAAGCGCGCAGACAGAGAGAGAGAGAGAGAGAGCTGAGGAGCAACGACCCCCGATTGATTTCCGCCGCCCAGAATTTTAAAATACGTAATTGGCTCACTCGGTCACTACAACACAGCATACACTGTTGGAGGTTTGTTTATCAAAACAAACTGAGTGTTTTTTCCTTATCCCACATAGGAAAAGTGGGAGGAAGTGGTGCAATTTATAAGTGAAGGTTTCCTTGTCTATCTCAAGGAATGATTGGGTGGGGCTAGACCCCACCATACCCGTGTGCAGGTGCGCGATTTTGGCGCAATTATTTGGACTACAACATTGTGAAGTCATGATCCATGAATTGCTAATGCAATACCAAAACAAAGGAAGCATGGCTATCAAAGCTCTTAGCATAAAAGCTTCCTCCCTTCTTCAATCCGCCACGGACGACAATCCTCTGTCCCGCCCTTCAAACACCCACGACCCTCCTCCTCCTCCTCCTTTGCTGCCGTTGCAACCACTTTGAAAATTCCAAGAATAAGCTGCATGAATTCGAATACTAAAGAACAGTTACTGGTTGACAGGCGCTCGGCAAATTACATGCCAAGTGTTAGGGACTACAACTTTGTGATGTCACTTAGTGCTGATTATGCGGTTAGTTTCAATATACTCTCTCTTGCTTATTATTAATACCTTGTTAAGCTTTTAATAACTCTAGGACCTTGTAAAAGTATCTCAATTTCAATTCAAACATGAGTTTGATTCACACTCCATACCTAGGAAATATTCATCGTCCGAAAAAAGGGAAAATGGAGTTTTTATCTAAATAAATGCATTGAGAAAGGACAGATGCATAGAACCTTTCAATGAGATAATACTTTTTCAAGTTTCTCAAAATGGAATCTATTCCAAAATCATAAGAAGGCCATAATATGTTTAATAATATGTTTAATTTTGAAGAGCTAATATATGTGTTGTAGAAGGAGAGATATATGGAGCGGGTCCAGAGGATGAAGGAAGAGGGGAAGTGCACATTGGAGAGGGAGGATAATTTGTTGGCGAAGCTTGAGTTCATTGATGCGATTCAAAGGCTTGGTTAGCAATGCCATTTTGACAGCGAGATCAAAAAGGCACTACAGGTTATCCAAAATGAATCAAATGATGCTTGGTTTTCTAATTTCCTTCACTCGACTGCCCTTCGATTTAGACTTCTCCGACAACATGGCTACAATGTATCTCAAGGTATGATGTTTATTATTTTCCATCTCACTTTGCCTTTTGGTTTTGCCCCCTCATTTATAACTAAAATTAGGGTCCATTTTGTCTAAAAGAAAACTGATTTCGAGGAATGATTTTTTTTACTTACTATATTTGAATGATAGAAAACTAATCTATTTATGGAAAGCATTTTATATGGACTAAAAATAAAAGTTTAGGTTGGAGGGAAACTCGGGGTGAGCATCGATCTAAGGTTAACTCTGAAATGACCTTGGAATAGCTCAACCCGATTGGTCTTGGTCTGGTTTCAATGAGGATTAGGCCTGTCCCTAGACCTGGGGCCACTTGAAATTGTCCTGTGCATGTTAGTCCCTAGTCTTGGGATTTTGGGATTGGTCCAACTTACACCAACCTTGTAATTATGGTTTTCCCCAAATCTTAGGCATACTATTATAAGTGCCCTTCCTTTTCTTCCACCGTTTTCCTCTCTTAGAGTCTCACTCTCACTCTCTCCCTAAATCATAGATTATCGCTGAAATCTTTCATTTCCATCTCTTTGGGGTAGTCTTTTTGTCTTCTTTCCACTCATTTGAACTCAATTATCGATTCTCTCTACTCATTCAAAGCAATCTTTTATGAATGGACAAGATATGAAACCTCATATTCATGTTTTATGTTAAGTATTTTGAACTTTTTATTGTTTATTATATTTTACGTGTACGTTTTCTATGATTCGTTGCTTTTGACAAGTGTAGATTTCTATTGCTGTCTTATCTTAGATTTATGTTTGATTTGTACTAATGTATACTGTTTGGTTGCTCAATATCTTATTGGCGATGGATATGTAATTTCAAAGAGTACATTTGTTCTTTTAAGGAATACATATAAATGAAAAAAAAGAAAAAAAGAAAAGAAAGGGTTGATCCTGAGTTAACCCTATAACCTGACCGAACCCATAGGATTGATCCAGTCCTCAATCGTAGCCTCAACAAGGTTGGTCCTCACTTCCAAAAATTGGGAGCCAACACTACACTATGAAAGTTGGTCCTGAGTTAGGTTGCTAATCAGCTCAACTCAGACAATGCTTATCCCTAGAGAAAACAACTTCCTCTTTTGATGAAAAGGAAAATCACTTTTCCTAAACCGCCAAACAAATAAAAACTCAGTATTTTTTCTTGAAAATTATTTTCACGGAGAATATTTTCCTCTGTCTTAAAGTTTTCAGTGAAAAAAATGCACCCCTGTTTAATTGTGAAAGCTTTAATACTATAGTTTTGGAGAATGATTAGGCTTTAGAATAAAATAAAATTTTCATCAACAAAAATGATATTCTAAAAATCAGTATATTTTGAAAAAGACTATCCTCCAATACGAAAAAGCTAAAACAGGCAGTGGGACCAAATCTTCATTGAGACTCATTTAATAAATATATAATCCAAGAAAAGGCATCACAATATGGAAAATAAATCCATACTTCTTGGCGCGGAATTGTAGAATTCCACTCGGACCTTTAATTAATTTCATGTTGCATGTCTTATATAAAACTTTCTATCGATGAACTAAATCTCATTACTCTGATAAATGTGTTTGAAAGCTTCACGGACAAAATGGGGGGTTTCAAGGTACCGCTGGTTGAGGATGTGAAGGGGCCGTTGAGTCTGTACGAAGCTTCTTTTCATGGTTTGAAAGGCGAAAGTTTGGTGGATGAAGCAAACGCTTTCACTTGCGAGCATTTTTTTTTTTTTTTTTGGTCGGAAAATGAAATACTTCATTAAGCTAATGAAATATGCAAGGGCCCAAAGACGGGGCTTTAGTACATAAAATACTCTGAAGAGCTTGGGGTGGGAAAAAAACCCAGTTCAAGGGTAATGAATTTTTTCTGTGGGCTCTCGCAATATAATCCTCTGCTAAATTGGCCTCTTTAAAGCAATGGGCCACTCGAGCATTGGAAAAAGAGAGTAACTTATCTTTGCACTTCATGATGACGGGGTGAACATCCCACGTGAGCTGATCTGAACTGTTTAGTGCGTTGACTAGGTCTGAACTATCTATCTCAAACACCACTTCCTCCTCTCGAAGAGAGAGAAACTGATTTAGGGCTTCAAAAAGAGCTTGAGCCTCTGCCATGAATGCCGAAGAAGCTGTTACTGTTCGCGCGGCTCCATCCAGCAAATTCCCAGTAAAATCTCGACATATACACGCCACAGAACCTTCCATTCTCCCAGGTTTGTAAGATCCGTCAATATTTATTTTAAATGTGCCATCTTTCGGTGGAATCCAAGCTTTTGACGAGCTCATGGCTTCAACTTCAGATTTGCTCAACTTGGGGTTCCATTTTCTGAAGCTTTGCAACTCTACTAAGGCTATGTCCACAAGGTTGCTTGGGTCGAGCATTTGAATCGTCTTAATCTCAAGGGAGGAATCATCTCCTCTTGCATAAATAAAAAAATAAGTCATGCCTTGGGATTGCCTATCCATTGGAGACCTAATAGATTGGAAGCTAGATGGTTCATGGACATCTATGAGGAAGATCCGAACATGAACTCGACTTTGCTTGAGATGGTGAAGTTGGATTACAATGTACTGCAGTCAATCTACCAGAAGGAAGTGAGCGAACTAGCAAGGTATATATGTACATCAACAGAAGATACACACAAAATTTTGCATCAATCGTTTTTTGACATGTTTATTCATATTTGCATCATCCAAATAGACTACAATGAATCGGAAAAATGTATAGACATGATGCTTTTAGGTGAAAAGGAGCGATGTGATTATCTTGCACAAGTAGAGTAACATGGTTATGGCGATCGTGGACGCAAGGACGCTTTCACAAATAATAGCATGCCTAGCATGCGCAGTAGTTCACTCAACGAAAACGGAAAACAAAGGAAGCTCGTCATTTGCATTTATTATCATTTCTGCTCCTCCAAAGCTAGTCACCATGTACGCCCTGCATCAAGCGTCCCGTTAAGATGAAATTCAGTAATTCGTAAATTAGAACAAAGATTAGATCAATGGCAATGAGTCATAATTCCTACCTTAAAAAGAAATTCGAGCTAAGTTTCTTGTAAATTTCATCTGATTAGATTAGTGATTGATCGGGTGCCTAGTAACTCTCGTTTTGGTTCACATGTTGTTTTTCAGCTTAGAACAATTCCATGATGTGCTTTGACATGTGATTGATTGATTAATTAACGAAAATAATATGTTGATTAAACGTTCGCAAGAATGAACCGATTAGAGTGTACACCGTCCAAGTGACGTCCTTATCTTTTTCTTAAGGTCGTGTATTCTATAGATTTAGTCCATTCCCAGAGCAACTCATTGTATATGAAGATGTGTGGCAAATGTTTCAGGTGGTGGCTTAAGCTAGGCATCGACGAGATGGGCTTTTCCAGAGATAGATTGGTGGGACATTATATATGGTTCGCCATGATGGTTCATGAACCACAATTCGGATTTTTCATGGTTCTGTCAACCAAGATCATTTCCATGATAACGCTCATAGACGATGTTTATGACGTGTTTGACACTTTGGAAGAACTCGAACTCTTGATGGACTTTGTTGAAAGGTTTGTTAATGACCATTTATACAAATGTAAATCATATTTCATAAGCACCTGGAAATGAAATGAAATGAAATGATTAGAAGTGTCTCTGTTTATGATGCTTGAGACTTTGGTCATTTCCAGATGGGATATTACCGACATCGACAAACTTCCCCTGACAATAAGGACTTCTTTCCTAGCTCTGTACAACACGACCAATAACGTCGGTTTGGGGATACTGAAAGCGCGAAGCTTCAACCCCATACCTTACACTTGGAGAATGGTAACATTGTTTGTTTGCTTATACTGTACTCGAACTCATATTTGTATTCCTATTCGTATTCTTACTAGGATTTAGTTTATAACATCATGTGTTTCCGCACAAGATGCTTTTCTGATGAAATTAATAGTAAAGATTTCTTGGGTTATCACTTTTAGAATCACCATGTGCAAAATTAACTCTCCATATTTCTTACCAAAAAAAAAAAAAAAATTCACTCTCCATATTCATAGACCTGAAGTGGTTCACTAATATTCTTTTTCTTTTTTTACTTTTTTGCGTCATTGTCGCGACCAAATTTTTCGAGTGCACCACCTAGGATTTGGCTAATGGATTACTAAGCCTAGACTTAGCTCGGGCTCTACCAAGCCCATACCAATTCGCGACTTAGTTAAAATTTCTTAACATGCAAATAGATTTATCTAGGAGTCGCCACTAATCAGTTTATGGTAGGTCGATTAGGCACCTAAGTAAAATAAATTATTTTACTCCTACGAACCAAAGACTTTAGGTACGGGGACTTGGTTACACCAAACTTCTCTAATGCCCTTTTGGTACCATTTCTTTTATTTTTAAAAATATTTTTGCAAGCAGCTTGGATTAATTTTAAATCTATTTCCCTAACATGTTCCATCAATTTAACTATAAGGACCCAAGCCCCACTATGTGATATTGTCCACTTTAGACACTAAGTCATCATGGCTTTAAAACGTGTCAAACAGGTTAGAGGGGCCCAAGCCATTATAAACTGGCCCAAGACTCCCTCCCTAGGTGATGTGGGACAGGGACCCCTTCCTTGCGCACGTCCGGGGACCGAGGCGTGGACACACCGCCATCCCTCCTCCCCCGCACCGCCGCTCGGGCCGTCACATTAACATCCAAGAAAAGCAATGAATAAATTGCAAGACTTACCTCATAGCAACGAAAGCATCTGCGTTGTTAGATCATAAATCATATCAACAGTCCTAAATATGATTTTTAATTAATACGCAATTTCTTTTTTTTTTCATTTATTTAATAAGAGTCATGAAATGCATGCTACTAAATTAACATGAAGCAATATGATCTACCTATATGACATAAAATGCAGTCTATACTAAAGAATGAAATTGATTTATTATAAAGACACTTTTTTTGGTATTTTCCATGAAATTCAAAATTAAGAAAAATGCAAAATTATCTAGCTAGATTAAGATATCAATCCAACTTATATTAAGAATTGGGTTAGGCCAAATCCTAATTTAAACTAAGATATTATCTTAATTTAGCAATCCCTAACCTAAGATGCAATCTATCTAGAAAAATCAATCTAAACTTAAAATGAAATATGCAATTTTATCCTAGTATGCAATGACGTACAAAAGATGTCCTAATTCTACATGACATATGCATGATGATTTTTGATTTTTTTTAATTAATTTCGAAATTAAAAAAATGTCAAATAATTAAACATGTGATTTAAGCTAATGAAATGAAAATCTAACATCCTAAATTTATGCCTTTTTTTATATTTTTTATTTCGAAAATTCATGATAAATAAAATGCTTAGTCTAAATATACAAATAACCCTAAAGCATGCAACATTCTAATGTAAATCTAATCTAGCTCAAACATATCTAAAGATAAATAAAGCAATCAAGATGAGACCAAACCATTCACGGTCATCAAAGACATTATTTGTTGTTCGAATTTGGAAACGATATCTACTTAACTTAGTTATTTCACTAGTAAAATCGATAAATTAATCTTAAACCTTAAAAATCAATTTTATTTCCGCGTGGTTAATTATTCCATCTAAAGCCTTATAGATGGAATAAAAAATCAGTATGCGGTTGCGAATTTAGGCAATAAATTCTAATTAGAAATACGCCTATCATTCAATTATGCAGATTCAATCAAGATCACAATAGTTCAAACGAGGAAACAAAATATTCAAGAATTAGATTAGAAAGGATTTTATCCTACCTTGATTATTTGTTTCCAAGTTCGGACGGGCGACAGATCGCGAAAGTCATGGATCGATGACGCTTTACAGTGGCGATGTGTGGACTCCACGAATTTACGGCTGGCTCGCGATGCTCGACAAGGGTGCTGGCTTGCTGTGTTGCCGGATATAACGTTGACTGGGTCTTGTAGGGGTAGTTGCTAGGGGTCGCCTGGAACCTGCAAAAAGGAACACTAGGAGCCCAGACCTTGCTGTGTTGCTGGCTACGCTAATGGTAGATCATGGACGCTGCTGCCATTGGGCTGGAACGGAGGTGATATTGCATGAGCTATTGAACCGCGTTGAGTCACGACAGCAGGGACTGATCTGACGTGTTGTGGTGCCGCTGGGCTTGCTGAATCTCGTCCGCTGGTCGCTAGCAACACTGGGAGTTCGCTGCTGGGGTGGATCGATGGAGGAACAGGGGAGGTGTAGCAGCTTGGGCACTTGCTGGACACCAAAATTTGTCGTTGAATTCAGCGAGCTTTCTCGGCGAAGGAGTGGACATCGAGAGAGAGTCTTCGTGCGTGTCTTTCGGTGACCTCAGGAGGCATGCGTCTTAGGAAGAATATCTATGCCCACGATTTTTCTCCTCTGTCTTCATGTGTGGATTTTATGAGTTGGGTGCTGCAGAGAAGTGAAGGAGGCATGCGTTCTCTCCCTTTTGTTGACTATTGACTCTGGACTCTTTTTTTTAAAAAAAAAAAAAAACCACCTCCTCTATTCACTCATGAACCGACGTGCTCTCGTAATGTGCCACCTGCCTTTTTGTTGTCTTCTTTCCTTTGGAGTTCTCTACTTCAGTACGTGGCCATGGATTATCCTGACTTGGTATTCTCGACCTTGGCCGACAGGTTGTGATAATGGGACAAACGAGCAACGGGAAGCAGCAGCAAAGACACGTCACGGCTATCGGTGGCGCACGGCGAGGGGCTGGGAGACAATGCGAAGCTGCGACTGGATTCGATCAAGAGGGCCTTGACCGTCTCGCGGTTCACTCTTTCGTTCGTGTATTCTCGATGTGCGCTCCGAAATTCTGAGTTGCCGACTCTCACCGTGGAGAACGTGAGTTCTCCTTCTTCTTTTTTTTTGACCCTGTGTTTCTATTGTGTTGCCCTCTCAAAATCCTACGCGAACAACATTTTTATAGGTTAAGGATTAGGGTTTCAATTTCCTTTTCGAATCAATATCAGTGAAGATTTCTTTTCCACATGTAATATTACTTTTTATTTTCCACATCTCTTCCAAATTTCTTTTGTAAAAAATGAATATTCTCTACTAATTTTTTCCAAATTACAATAGAATTTTTTTCAAATTTGAAATCTTGCAAAGATGAGCCCATAATACAGGCTTGGGCCAATTTGCTCTCGTCGTGGACTTAGTCCGACCTATCTATTTAAAGCTCAAAACCACCAAATCTAACTCATCTGTCATCAGTCCAATGCAAATGCAAATTAAAAATAAATGTACCTAGAATTATATGCTATGTAATTTAATTTTAATTTTTTTTAGAGGTTAAAAATTAACTCTTAATTTTTTAATGCAATAAATAATTTGGTTGCCAAAATTTAGGTGTCAACAGTCATTAGTGGGTGAATGAATGTAGGATACACCTAAAAGGAACCAAGTGGTACCACAAGAGCTGTAACCCAAAATTAGAGGAATATATCCGCTTTTCAGTAACTTCAAGTGGAGGGCCCATGATGTTGTTCTGTTGTTTCCTCATGACCACACACGAGTTAACACATGAGGCCGTGGATTATGTGTCGAAAACCCCAAGTGTCATGCACGTTTCTAGCTTGATTCTTCGACTCAATGATGACCTGGGTACATCGCCGGGAGGCATCTTTGTTCTGACTCACATACACAGCGAGGTTCCTACAGTCTTGTCTCCTTGGTCAGGACGAAATGCTCGGAGGAGATACTCCGAAGGCGGTTGAGTGCTACATGAATGAAAGTGGAGCTTCTCGAGAAGCTGCGGTGGAGCACGTCAAGGATGTTATTTGGGAAAATTGGAAGACGATGAACGAACAGGCGTTTGGCGATCGTCCATTCCCGGGGATGTTATTTGGGAAAATTGGAAGCCTTTGTTGGGGCATGTTTGAATCTGCCCCGTGCCTCTCACAGCCTTTACAGGTACGAAGATGGCCATGGTGTTCAGGACCGTGAGACCAAGGACATCATCACGTCCTTTCTGTTACAGCCCGCCCCAATGAATTGATCGCGAAACTTCAAATCGCTTTGTTCTGATTTCATCCTGTGGTGTGATTTTCCGAGTCTTAATTCACGTGTCTTCCTTTCATATTTTGCATGCGTTTTTAGAATTCTTTAACGAATAATGCTGGAGAAAATAAGATCGTTTGGCTGACTTAATTATCAAATTACTATGACAGCCTCCTGTTATTCACTTGAGTATAATATACTGATCATTTAAATGCTCCAGTTGAGCTTTGTTTGGAAGATAGGAGCGGAAGAAATTGAGAAGTAGGTGGGAAAAATTTAAGAAACTTTGAATCTTTCGCACAACAAACCCGAAGCATAGTTTTTTCTCGAGGTATTTTGCTGGGTAATTGATGCAATGGATGCTCTGAGAAACTTGCAATGCAAATCCCACAACTCACGCAAAGTACGGTCGCAAAGGAACACGCCGGATGAATTCACAATTTTTTTTTTTTATTGTAAAGTGAAATCGCGTGAAACAATTTAAAGTTATTTATAAGTAGTAATTAGAATCTCCAAATGAAGAAACTGATGTTTTAACCGATTATATACAAATACAACATTTAGCCAGAACAGATGCAGTTTCGTATGGGCTTTGCTAAGGTTCGTTACTTCTAAAATTTGTCAACTCAAGCAAATTAAGTTTTGCCTTATTTAAGTTAATTACTAAGGTTCAATTTTTTTTTTCAAATTACCAACTGCTCTTGTATATGACAAAAAAAAAATATTTTTATCACTTACAAATTTTCATTTACTTTTCTTACCAACAGCTTAAATTTTCTAATATTAAATAAAATTACTAACCTTTTTTAAGTGTCTTTCCAACTTTTTTCTGATTAAGGTTATAATTAATTTTGAGTTACCAAACTCTCACTTGAGTTGGCTTAAATTACTAACCTAGTAATCCGTTAGCTTTTCCTCAATAATTCACTTTGAAAAAAGTCGCAACATGAATTACGAACTTTTTCCTGATTGAATCATCAACTAGTCTTAGCTTGTTAGCTTTTGTTGGAGTTGCTTATCAGCCCTAATCCGTTAGCTTCTCTTTGGCAAATTGAAAACAATGTTGGTAAGCAACTCTAATGCTGACTAAACCGCCATGTTATCAATAAACAATTAAAAGTTATATATATCAGTGCAAATTACGTCACGTAGGATGGTTAGTACTAACTAGACCATCGCGTTAGCAATTTCTTATCAAAATTAGTTAGAGAGACTATATTGGTAATTCGTTAAAAATTTTAGAACTAAATTAGCAAATTGCCAAACAATTTATGACTAAATTGGTAAAATTAAAATATTTAGGACGGAATTGACCACCGTACAATAGGTTTAGGACTTTTTGGATAATTTTTCTTTTATAAGTATAAGGAAAAATCTCGCCCTTCGAGTTAGCTTTTGAAGTGAGAGAGATCCAAGACCACCCAATATTGATATCAGAGCTTAACTTACCAATAAATCTAGACCCAACAATCACACAAGAGACATATGTTATTACTGCTCCAATCCCCCATGTTAGTTGTGGAAGGATTGGTGATTAGTTTATAAGTATGAGAGAAATCTCTCTTCCAATTAGTTTTTAGGGTGAGAGATGCCCAAAACTACCTAACAAATAGGTTCATGGGCAAGAAGGGAGGTTGAAAGGTGTTGTTGGTTGGGAAAATGAAGGGACTGTTATATTGGAGTTATCACATATCGTTAATGGAAAAGGCTAGTGATCAATTTATAAATGTGAGGGAAAATATCACCCTTTGAGCTATATTTGTGATGAGAGAAGCCCAAAACGACCAAATATAGCAAGTCTATACAAATCTTGTTTTCATGGGTTGAAGCAAAGGGTTTCACTTAGAAGCAGAGGTTGAATCATCTCCTCTTGCATGGGTAGAAAAATAAGGCATGCCTTAGAATTGCCTATCTATCGGAAACCTAATAGATTGGAAGCTAGCTGGTTCATGGACATCTGCGAGGAAGTTCCGAACATGAAGTGAGCGCGGGGCATCGACCCCATCCCTTTCATGCAAAAAGTGGGATTAAGCAGAAAGTGACGTTTCTCCTTCTTTTTCCCTTTCGTTTTTTGGTTTTGAAGCAGAAGTTGATGTTCTTTTCTTTTTCTCTTCTTTTTCGTTTTTGGTTCGACGTAGAAAGTGGTAGTTTTGACTTTTGACTTGCCGGTACTTTCACCTAATTTTGTTGGATTTCATCTAGTAAATCTTGACTTGCCGACAGCCACTATGCCACGTGAATCTCGTCAAAAGTGAATATTTCACAAATTAAAGAGTGTTTCCCTTATGGGCAGCAAGTTGCCACTCCCGATCCGAATGACCTGTAATGATTATTTCTGATCTTATCTCGCTTTTCTCAGGCAGAAATCACAATATATGTTAATGCGTGACCCATCATGAATCGCTAATGCTAAATGCCAAAAACACAAGAAGCATGGCTATTCGAGCTCCTAGCACAAGCTGCCTTCCTTCTCCTCTCCACCGCGGGCGACGACCCTCGGTCCTGCTCTTCAAATTCCCTCGCCCCACCCCCTCCTACTCCATTGCCGATGTCGCAACCACTGCGGGAATTCGGCGCATCAGCTGCGTTGATCCGAATACAAACGAGCAGTCACCAGTCGCTAGGCGTTCGGCAAATTACATGCCAAGCGTTTGGGATTACGACATTCTGAAGTCGCTAAGTGTGGATTTTGCGGTCGGTCTTGATATGTTCTCTTGCTTATCATGAATACCTTGCGAAGCTTTTCAATTACTCAAAGCTTACGAGAAGGCCACAATATGCTTAAATTCTTATGAGCTTAAAAATGTGAAATCAAATTGTAGGAGGAGAGATGTACAGAGCCAGTCCAGAGGATGAAGGAAGAGGTGAAGGACACATTGGAGAGGGAGAATCATTTGTTGGCGAAGCTCGAGCTCATCGATGCAATTCAAAGGCTTGGTTTGCAGTACCATTTCGAGAACGACATCAAAAGGGCATTACAAGTTATTCACGATGATTCAAATGATGCTTGTTTCTCAAATGATCTCCACTCGACCGCCCTTCGATTTAGACTTCTTAGACAACATGGCTATGATTTATCTCAAGGTATAATGTTTTTTATTTTCCATCTCATCCCATTTATAACCTTTAATTCATGAAAGGTTTAATAAGATAGTTTCAGAGAAAAAATCAGCCTTTAGAATGAAATAAAATTTTCATCCTCAAATATATGGTATTTAAAATAATTACATCTTGAAAGAGACTAAACTTCAATTTAAAAAGCTAGGATGCGTAGTTTGACCGAATCTTCATTAAGTCTCCTTTTACAGATATATAATCCAAGAAAGGGGTTCACAATATTTGTAATCCCATTATTTGGTCGGTGTATTACATATACTAGTTACAATCGTTTGTCTACTGACTTCAATTTAAGCGATTACAAACTTGGCTTATATTAAGTTACCAACTACTTGTGCATCACAAACTCTTATTTAAGTTAGTTACAATCGTTTGTTTAGTCTTATTCTAATTATTATATCCTCTTATCTAAACAAAAAAAAATTATTATTTGTTTTATTGGACATATAGATGCGTTTCAAAGGTTTATTAACAAGACGGGTAATTTCGAGGAATCACTCAAGAAGGATGTGAAGGGACTTCTAGGTCTTTATGAAGCTTCTTTTCATGGATTGGAAAGCGAAAACATACTGGATGAAGCTCAAGATTTCGCTTCTAAGCATCTGAAGAATCTAAACCTCGATGAAATTCCAACTTGTTTGGCTAAACAAGTGCTTCATGCATTAGATATGCCTATCTGCTGGAGGCCAAACAGGTTGGAGGCTCGATGGTTCATGGACATGTATAGGAAACAGCAAGACATGATCCCCTCTTTGCTACAATTGGCTAAATTAGACTTCAATTTAGTGCAGACAATCCACAGAAAGGAAGTAAGCAATTTGGCAAGGTATTAACAAGCACTCTGTAGTTTATAGATGCAATATGGCAACGTATGAGTGCATTTTTATTGATTAAGTCATCATATGACAACTGTTTCAGGTGGTGGGTTGAACTTGGGGTGAACAAGATGACCTTCTCTAGGGATAGGTTAGTGGAAAACTATTTTTGGAGCTGTTTAATGGTTTTTGAGCCTCAATATACAGCTTATAGAGAAATGACAACAAAGATCGGTTGTATGGTGACACTTATTGATGACGTTTATGATGTATATGGAACACTGGAAGAGCTTGTGCTGTTAACAGATTTCATTGTCAGGTTTGTGTAAAATTACCACCATCATCATCTTTCCTTGTAACTATTATCACCAAGAAAAAAGATAGGGAATTAATTAGTCTCCAAATGCGATGGATAAATCATATGTTATGAAATAAATTCTTTAATGTGTTTTGGACATATATCATGTTTTTATCTAAGCTTGTTTTTCCTTTTGGGCTAATAAAGTAAGGATATGCACTATTTTCATTGTTATTACAAAAAGCATATCAAGTGTCAGTTAAAGATATAAGATTGTTTTTTTTTTTTTTTTTTTTGTTGAAATATAAAATTGCTAAAATAGTGGCAACTCTAGGTGGGACATCACAGATATTGATAAACTTCCTCCAACAATAAGGGATAGTTTCATGGCCTTGTACAACACGACCAATGAAATTGGGCATTGGACAATGAGAGAGCAAGGAATCAATCCCATTCCTTACATGCGAAAAGCGGTAATCTTCGCTTGCTAAACCTTTCAACTAGTAATTTCTAGATTGTGCTGGACAACTTATTTTTCTACTGAAAATTGTCCGAAAAGTTCTAAATGTATTGTACTTTTGTCAAATTAGTCATAAACACTTTAATTATGCCAACTAAGTCATAAATATTTTCATGTTTTGTCAATTGAGTTCACCTAATCAATTTTAGTTGAAATTGCTAATATAGACACTAACCGTCTTTCGTGACATAGACAATTGTTATTAATATTTTAATTTTTTTTAATTTTTAATTTTTTTTCCTTTGTTTTTTCTTCTTCTTTTTTACCTTCTCTTTTCCTTCTTTAACTTTTCCCTTTTTCCCTTTGTCGGCAATCACCATACCTCAAAAAGTGGTTGTTGGCCTCAGGCAAAGTTAGCCTTCACTAGCGAGCCCCCTTGAGGGCAGCGCTCGCCTAAGGCTGCCCAAAGGAAAAAGAACAATGAAAAGAAAAGACGAGAAAAGAGATTAAAAAAGGGGAAAATAAAATAAAATTCAAAAAAATATTCGAATATTATTTAAAAAATTGTAGGATAACCAGCATTTACGTCAGCGATTTTTAATCAAAATTGATCAGATGGACACAATTGACAAACATAAAAATGGCTTATGACTCAGTTGACATAATTAAAATGTAAAAGTATAATAGGTTTAAGATTTTCTAAATAATTTTTCATATTTTTTTACTCTAACTTTCCATGACTTCTTATGACTCCTGAGAATCTAAAAAACTACGAGAAAAAGAACATCCCTCGACTTGGCTATTGACATTATTTTCTAATTTCAATCCTGTAGTGGGCGGATGAATGCAGGGCGTACATAAAGGAGGTCCATTGGTATAACGAGGGCATTAAACCGACACTGAAGGAGTACTTGAGCAATGCGGTGGATTCTATCGGAGGGCTGATTATGCTGCTGCATAGCTACTTCCTGACCACAGACAATCTGACGAAGGATGGACTCGATTACATGTCGAAAATCCCGAGTATCATGCACTGCTCTGCCAAGATTCTTCGACTCAATGATGATCTCGGTACATCATCGGTAATTTACTTTGATATTTTAATTTCTTTGAGATGAATGTGACATGAATCTCGGACTTATATTTGTGATCCATCAATGTCATCCATGCTTAGTATGAATTGGCACGAGGAGACAATTTCAAGGCGCTAGAATGCTACATGAATGAAACTGGCGCTTCGAAGGAGGCCGCGCAGCAACACATCAAGCATCTAGTGCGCGAGACGTGGAAGACAATGAACAAAGATGCGTTCGAAGATTACCCATTTCCCGGGTTCAAGCCTTTTCTTGGGGCATGTTTGAACTTGGCGCGAGCTTCTCAGTGCTTTTACCAGTATGGAGACGGACACGGCCTTCCTGGTCACGAGACCAGGGACCATATTGTGTCGACTTTATTCAAACCCGTGCCCCTCGATTAGGGATGCCTGGTTGGCCATGAACTCGCTTTTGGAGAAAGCCTTTGGTCTCATACATTAGTGACGGGTGTTTGTACAAGCTTTATAAAGCTCGTCTAAGAAGCATATGCTATTATGTGCTTAGTTCATGGCATTTCTTGAGCGGAATCTGTCGTTATTCACATTAATATGATTGTCTTTTTGGTAGTTTTCCCTTATATTCCTATCGTAGTATGTAGGATTCATGTTTACGGAGAATGTTTACATTGTTGGAGGAATCAAACACTTATAATAGATGCTAATTTCGTTGATATGGATGCATTAACTGGACGGCGGCTAACTAAATTTTCACGACCACTAATTCTCATGCCACTACTTAAGTAGTGCTTGTTTTGCATCTACATAGTAGCTACATTAAATTAATTTATGTCTTGCCTAGTTGCCCCCTTGCCGGCCGTACTTTCAAAATGTAAATCCTTTAATGGTGGAAGAAATTCCACCGATTCCTGGCTTCGAGCACGCCCCACAATCACGTTCCTTTCAAGATCGTGATATCTCTTTTTTTAAGCCACTAATCCAGCCGTTATCCATTATCCTCCATTCCTTATTGGCCAAATTTAGAGTCCGATTCGTGTTGCCATGCCGAAAATCCTATTTCAGATTGCGACGTTGATCCTTCAATCAATAAAAAACTTTCGCTTAAAATATGTCAATTTCTATGGGCGCTGGTCAATAAGAAGGATTCCGCGTGGCACGTAATACTCCACTTGTGGGTTTTCAATGAAATAAATAAGTAAATTTAATACGGTTGTTCTCAAAGGAAAAGATTAAGTCAACGTTTCCCTTCGTCTTCTTCTGAATGTATTTCTCTCTCTCTCTCTCTCTCTCTCTCTCTCTCTCTCTCTCTCTCTCTCCCTAAAACTACTATAGAAACAACACGGAGCAATATCAAACTGTTGAACCGGGCGTTTTTACGTCGCGACTTTGACGGAACGCTCGTGTGTGATTAGCGATAAGTGGACCGTCACCATCAAGCCCACGATGTTTTACCATCGTTACAAAATATTTCCTTCGCATGGAAACATCTCTATGATTAGAAGGGTCAAGACCTTGTACTTCACACCAATCATCAACCAACAAGGAACATTTGCCTTCTCGCCCTCCACATTCTCTCTTGCTTCCTTAAAATCTTTCAACCACCGCTTGATTCATGGCAGCTTGTGGTGTAATGGGCGATTTGGCGATTGACGGGTCAAAGAGGCGGAAGGCGAATTTCCGGCTGAGCACTTGGGCTACGGCTTTGTTCAGTCACTTAGAAGTGAATACCAGGTAACCACGACACTACACTAATAGAATGCTAATAGGGTGCTTTTTTCCTTGTGGTTGTTTTGCGTTCTTTTGCTAAAAGTACAAATGGGAAGAGAAGAAACGGTGAAACCGTCGGCAATGCAGGAGGTGAGATACATGGAACGGGTCAAGAAGATGAAGGAAGAGGTGAAGGATTCCATTCGCAGCGAAAAGCCTCAAGTGGAGAAGCCCAAGTAGATCGATGCGGTTCAACGGCTAGGACTGGGATGCCACTTTGAGGTGGAGATCAAGAACGCATTGCGAGCCATTATAAATGGCACAACAAATAGGGCCGGGGGCTTTTGATGATGATCTTTACGCCATAGTGCTTCGATTTAGGCTGCTCCACCGAGATGACTTCACTGTGGAGCAAGGCAGTAAATATACATATGCCAATTATCAATGGAAGATACAAATACCATTTGGTGACGCTTATACACAAAACATGTTGTTCTTATGCACAGGCCTATTTGAAAGATTCATGACAGAAGATGCAAGCAGTTTCAAAGAATCCCTGAGGAAAGATGTCAAGGGTTTATTGAGCCTATATGAAGAATCCTTCTACGGATTTAAAGGTGAAGCCATCATCGATGCAGCCAAGACTTTCTCTTCTACATGTTTGGAAGATCTCGAGGAAGTCAACATTTGGGCAAAAAAGCACGCTTTGGACATGCCCGTTCATTGGAGGCCCAACAGATTGGAGGCCAGGTAGTGCATGGACATGTATGAGGAAGATCAAGGCGATCGCCGAACCCCGTCCTGCTCAATTTGGCTAAGCTCGATTTCGACATGGTGCAGTCAATTTATAGAGACGATGTCAGCAAATTAGCCGAGTACTTGGTCTTGTACCACATGCACTAAGAAGGTAGCAGTCTTTGGCCCACTAAATCCGATTTTTTCTAAATAAATCAAGTCAAACTGACCCGATTTGTATATAGCCCAAAAAAAGTAAAACCCAATAACAGACAAATTATGTGTACGTGGGCCTTGTAAATGAATATTTTGTAGGCCTTCCTCATTCTAATGAGCCCAACAGGTCCATTCCAATTTACATGGGTGACTTTCTTTCTAATATAAATAATTAGAAAGAAAGTCACCCATGTAAGGGGGAGGTGAGGGGTTCAAATCCCCACCTTCGGGGGATGGGGGTAGGAGCGCGTAAGTTTGAGCGTGGGTTGCGACTCCCACGCCCGGCAAAGAGGTAGAGGCGCAAGTCTCTACGCAAGTGAGTGTAGAGTAGGAATAGAGTAGGGTCGACCAAAAAAAAAAAATAATAATAACTTTAATTTCAACTAATGTTTTTATACTTTATGTATCAAGCCCGTCCTTTGAGCAATCAACCAATACCAACCTTGGTAGTTTCTTTAGGAGTGAGCATGGTCCGGATTGGCCCGGTCCACCCCTTACCCCTTAGGACCAACCTGCACAGTGCTGGTCCTCAATTTTTGGGACCGAGAATTGACTTTATTGAGCTTAGAACCAAGGACCAGACTGACCTAGTGGGTTCGGTTCAGTTCAGTTCGAGGGTCAACCCGAGACCAATTGATAATTTTTTATTTCATTTTTAATACTTTTTGAAAAAGCGATTGAGGACCGGACCAACCAAATGGATTCGTTCCGGTTCTAGGGTCAACCCAGGACCAACGAATAATATTTTATTTTATTTTTTGTATTTCTTGAAATTGCAATCGAGGACCGAACCGACCCAATGGGTTCGATGACAAGCGAAGTCAGCTAAGAAACGCAAGTGGTGAGGGTCAAGTGGGGTGAACATTGAACATAGTGATTATCGAGTGTTGAGTGGGGGGCAAGCCAAGCGAGCATCGAGCGGCAAGCAGCACGAGTGACCCAAAGTGAGCGAGGCGAGTGTTGAGTAGCGAGCAAAGAAGTTATTTCTTTCAATTTTGACAAATAAAACAGAAGAGAATGAGTACTAAAGGAGGATACCGTAAGGAGCTGTTTATGCCTTTTTGGACACCGTGAAGACTCCTTACAAAAATATTTTCCTCCTTTGTAAATTATGATTGTTGACGTCGTAAAAGACATTAAAAGTCTAAGTTATTAAAGAACAATGTAAAATTACTCGAACTACTCACTAAATAGTTGTTTAATGTTATTAACGCCGTTTATTTTAAAGTTTTCTCTATGTAAAAAAATTATAAATAATATATATATATATAGTCAGGGTTGGTCCGAGTTAGATCAACTCTGAACTCCTAGAACCAAGGATCAACCCGCATAGTACTGATCCAAGAATCTTAGGATCAAGGACCGACCCAATTTCTCTAGGAACCGGACCTAGTATCGGTCCAAGGTCAACCATAGACTGATGCTCACCCCTAAGTTTCTTTTTCCGTATGTTCTTATCATGCGAACTCCAATCTCTTTCAAGTGGTGGGTGAATTTAGGGAAGAATAAGATGGATTTTTGCTGGGATAGACGGATGGAACATTACTTATGATACTTTGATGGTGCATTACTTATGGAATGCTTTGATGGTCTATGAACTGCAATTTGGAGCTCTCAGGGAGATGAGCACAAAGATCACGTGTATGATCACGTCGATGGATGATATCCATGACGTTTTTGGTTCATGGGAAGAACTTCAGCTGCTAACGAAATTCATCAAAAGGTTTGTCCGCTATTTTATTTTTTTTTTAATATTTCCTCGAGATCTTACCCTTACGCTAATATAAAAACAATACTAATATCATGCTCGTAATGGAAATGTTGCATGGACAACACTACCAATGAAATTGGCTATTGGACTATGAAAGAGCAAGGCTACGGGTGAGCAAAGAGAACTGCCCAATCCGAGAACCACCCGAGTTGGACCGAACCGATTGATTTGTTTTGATTCTCAAAGACACCAGGCCACTTGCCAATTCTACGAAATTGCCAATTCTACGAAAATAAACCGACTTGCCAGTTCTACGAAAATAAAACCGACACTGTTTGATCCGATTCCGGTTCCTGAGGCAAAACCGACCACCAAATCAAATCGACTACTAACTTTTTAGAACTCTAGTCTAATTACTCAAAACGTGCTTCAATTGTTCCTAGAATATCTATGCAACATCCCCAACGTTATGCATTGCTCCTCCCTAATTCTTCGGTTCACGAACGATTTAAGCACCTCATCAGTAAGTATCCATTAGTTAACCATCCCATTTTGTAGTTCAAGTTATGACACCTTAGATGATCAGGAACATACATATTGCAGGATGAGTTGGCAAGGAGAGATTATTTCAAGTCACTACACTTTTACATGAATGAAATCGGAGCTTCCGAAGAAGCAACTCGACAGCACATGAAACGTATGGTTCAAGATGCTTGGAAAGATATGAACGAAGATGCTCTCAGTTATAACCCATGCCCCAGGCCTTTTCTCAACACATGTTTGAACCTTGCAAGAGTGTCTCCATTGTTCTATCAGTACAGAGACAGTCATGGGATTCTAGATCACAAGATTAAAGATAACTTGACGTCGATCTTCATCCAAGCCGTCCCGATAGTGAGCAGCTAAATGTGCCTTTGATTAATTACACTAATTATGTCGCAAATAACAAGTGGCGTTGATAAGCTACTTGGCCATTATACCTAATTTAGGCCAATTGTGTTTCCATATTATGTAAGCTTTTCCATCTTTCCTTTCTTTTTTGGACTGCAATGCCAATCATGGCCATGTTGGGCTTCCTCCAAAACAGTATGTAACAAATATTACAGGATTTTACCTTAGAAAGTTTCAATCTCCAAAAAAGGGGCTTAAAGATTACCTAGGAGAGCGCAAGTACTTCCTAAAATATATTAAGTAACTGGAGCTCAAATCGTGCACCAAAGCCATATCAAATTATCAAATCTCTTCCTAGTCTCCCAAACATATCTCGGAAAAACATGACACGAAAAGACAGATTGAGAATTGTGGGCAATACGGCATATTGAGCTTCTTCTTCTTTTTTTTTTTTTTTTTGGGTGGCAATTAGGTCCAGGCTCAAGATGGTGAATCTCAGCCATGATCTTAAAATGATGACTCTTGTGCGTCTCACTATGAATTTTTAGAGTAATAAGGAACTTAGGGACTCATATTGGTTTTTCTAGTAAGGCCATCTGTCTCTTAATGTTAAAAAAACTCAAACATCCCCTCTATATTGGACAAAACTACTCCGTTGCTTTGTGTCTAAAATGAAAAATAAAGCGTAAAGGTCTTGCAACCTAGATTAAAATAAATAAATAAATAAAAATCAGTTTAGAAATAGTTGCGAATACTGGAAAATGTACTCTATAATATAAAAGGTTTCCTTGAGCATTTTGTCGTTTTAAATATGCAACTGACAAGGCCTCGGAATAGTTCTCGGAACGAGTCGCAGTAAGGGCGCGCATGACAACCATTCTGTTCCAGAAATAGTTTCTAGAACAGAAATAGATTTTTTTATTTCTATTTCTAGAAGAGTTTCTAAACAAAAAAATAACTGTTTGATAACGACGCAAAATTTCTACTATAAAAATAGAAATTCGTTTGATAATGATATAAAATTTATTCCTTTCGGATGGCGGCGGCAACGACCGACAACCTTTAATATAAAAAATAAAAATGATTTAGTAACAAAAAAATAAAGAATAAAATAAAATGAATCATAAAAATAAAATAAAAATATCATTTTATTGTAAAATAAAAATATCCTTAAAAATAAATTTATTTTATTTTATTTTATTTTACGAATAAATTTATTTTAAAATGAATAAAAAAATAAAAATAAATGTATTTGGCAAAACACTCAAGGCAAATAAAATTAAATTTATTAAATTTATTTTTAATAAACTAAAAATAAAATTATAAATAAAAATAATTTATTTATTTTTAATAAATTAATTTTAATAAATTAAATTTTATTTTTAAATGAATGAAATGAATATATTTATTTTTATTTTTAATAAAATGAGGAGAGGCGGAGGAGGAGGAGGAGGCAAAGACGTAGAGGAGATGAGGGGAGGACTCACCGAAATTAGGGTTTAGTGAAAGAAATTATTTCTGATTTCTCTTCTAGAAATCAGAAGCATAAAATTTTTACTTCTGATTTCTCTTCCAAATCAATTTTTGGAATAGAAATCTATTCTAGAAATAGAAAAACTGACTAAGTTTATCAAACGGGTTTATTCCGAAACAGTGCGAAATAGAAAAATTATTTCGAAACGAAATTTTGGTTATCACGCACTCTCTAATTTATCAAGATAGCACTCCTTTTTAGGACAAAAAGTCAAGACAGTCCCTTTTGCACTAGGTGCTGTTGCTCCACATGATTTCATACCATCGTGCAAAGTTCCAAGAGAGGATCTTTCGAAAAAATTTCTAGGCTGATTTGACAATTGATAGTAGCTAGCGACGAATCCATGCAATATTAATAGCGACTAGGACTATATATTTTGGGTCTTATTGGTGGAATTTCTCCATGAATACCAGTGTTGCAACCCCGTGCCTTTGTCAATCATCGAAACCAGCAATTGTCTTATCGAGCTGTATATTCTTGCTCCCTTGAAACCTTTGACTCCCGTTCATCGCCACCTTCGCGGCCCTTACTTTTTATACAAGATCGACGGCTCATCATGGATGAATCATCCTGCAAGTTTCCGACCGAGCGTTTGGGACATGCCCGTTTACTCGAGGTCCAACAGATTGGAGGCCGGATGGTTCATGGACATGTACGAGGAAGATTAGTGTGATCGCTTGAACCGCTTCTTGCTCGATTTCGCTGAGCTCGATTTCGCTGAGCTCGATTTCATCATAGTCCAATCAATAAATAGAGACGACGTCAGCAAATTAGCCAGGTGCTTGGTCTTGTAGCGCATGCACTTCGATGGTCACAATTTTCGGTCCACAAAAATTTATGTTCTTTTATTTTGAAGAACGAAAAAAAAAAATAGAAACATGTTTGTTAACTTCTTGTTCCCAAAAATAATTTTGAGAATCAATTTTTCTCTCTCTTCCTTTTTCTTCTTCTTCTTCTTCTTCCTCTTATGTTTGTGACCCATCAATGTCGTCTGGCACTTCAAAGGAGGTCGCACGGCAACACATCAGACATCTAGTGCGCGAGCTGTGGAAGACAATGATAGAGATGTGTTCAAGGACTACCCGTTTCTTGGGTTCAAGCATTTTCTCAGGACATGTTTGAACTTGGCATGAGCTTGTCACGACCTAACCTCGGGTGTATCATCTAGGATTTGGCTAATAGATTACTAAACCTAAATTTAGCTCGAACTCTCATAATCCCATAGCAATTCATGACTTAAGTTCAAGTTCTTAACATGTAAATTATTTTTTAATTATGAGTCGTCACTAATCTATTTTTGATGGGTCAATTAGAAACTCATATAAAGTAACGGGAGATTTATTTTACTCCTGCAATTGTGAGTTTGGAAACTTGATTACGCTAGATTTCTCTAATGCTCTTTCGATATCTTTCTCTTTTATTTTGAAAAAAATGTTTTCCAAGCAATTTGAATTGATTTTAATTTACTTTCCTAACATGTAAGGTGATTATGTGGGTGGGCAAATAAGTTATAGGACTTACCTCATAACAACGAAAGCATCTGCAATATTAGATCAGAATTCATATCAACAATCCTAGATATGATTTCTAATTAACACACGATCACTTAATTTTTATTTTCACTTGTTTAATGACAATCATGTTTTATGCAATGCATGCTACTATTCTAATGTGAAGCGACATGGCATAACAATATAACCTAAACTTATAGTATTTTTTTGTATTTTCTTAAATAAGCACGCAATCTATCCTAGTATGCGATGACCAAATGACATGCAAAGAATCCTCTAATTCTAGGCTTTTCTTTTTCTTTTTTATGAAATTCGAAATTAAAATTGTCCAGTAATTAAACATGCAATCTAAATTAATGAAAAGAGAATCTAACATCCTAAATTAATGTTTTTAGTATTTTTTATTTAAAAAATTCGAAATAAATAAATTTCCTTAAACATGCAAACTATTCTAACATGAACCTAACCTAACTCAAATATATATTTTTGGGTTTTCTTTTACAGAGACAAAATCTATTCAAACAACACGACAGCAAATCAAACAAGATGTCATTGATATCTATCTAATAAATTGACAAATCTTATCTCACATATGAGATCGGATTGGCCAATTTTTAACAAAATCGCAAATTGTTTCTCGAGCGTGAGATTGAATTGGCGATTCTCGAGATACGACTTATGATTTTTCCATGCGATTGCGAGTCATATTTCGAGCGTGAAATCGGACTGCATGTTGTGAAATTAGGAAAATTTCCTAATTCATGAGGAATCAAGAGATCTCTTGGATATGGCAATATCAATCAAATGTTCAAACAACATCATAATTTTACGAATTAGGCAACAATATCGAATTAATCAAGATTCTTAACTAATTCTTAGTATAGTGTGGATGACGTTTCCGAGTTTGGGCGAACAACAGATTGTGGGATAGCTCACGGTGTTGCAAGGGAATCTGTTGCACTTCCAGCAAGACTCAAACAAACCTGCAAACAATTCAAATTGGATCCAACGAATTTTGTTGACTTCATTGGACTCACTGAGCAAGAAAGGCAAGACTAATGATATTGCCGTATGCGACGGAGACCAAGTGCTAGCAATTTGAACAAGACAGAAGCCCGATGGGGGCAGCGAAATTCACTTGACTTGGTACCAAATTGATGGGCGCTTTGGAAATTCAACCGCCTGGGATCTACCGAACTTGACTAGGACTCAGCTGAGGAAAACTCGGCTGGGACAAAAAGTCAGGTTCGTAGTGACTCGCTGGACTTGCTCCTTCGCCCCGATGTAGGACTGCGTCGTGGCCTGGTAATGCAGCGGGGAATTCCCACAATCTAGATGACTCGCGAACGACAGCGGGAGGAAAGGGAATCCTCAGATTGGAGCAGCTGGTCGTCGGTAGGTAGGCAGTGGTGGGACGCCGAGATCTGCCTGAAGTTCGCTGGGTTGCTGCTGGAATGCTTGGGGATCGGCTGGAGATGTCGCCACAGTGACAATGACGCTTGCCTAGCGTCACGTGGAGCAACAAGAGGGAGTTGATGTAGGTGGTGATGGAGCTCGAACATTGGCTACCCAGAGAGGAATTCGCTAGTTGTCCCTTTTTATACGTGGCGTCCTCCCTATGTGTTGCCCAATAGAGGAGACGTCTGTCCTCCCTCTCTCTCTCTCTCTCTCTCTCTCGTCGCTCCTCTCTTTTATGTATGCCGAACTTCCTCTCTGTTTTTCTCTCTTGCTTTCTTGTGGCCGCGTATCTCAATTCTGTGGCCCTCTTTTTTCTCTTTTCTTGACCAAGCAGCATTTTATAGGTGAATGGTAATGATCCCATCAGGAAAGGAAAATCTCTGCACGAAATCTCTAATGACCATGCAATCTCTCTCCTTCTGAGACAAAAAATATATCGTTCAGTATATCCCCAAGTGCAATATTCCCTCTTGATATTTCATCCTTAAACTTCCAATCTTCTATAAAATATATCGTTTAATATATAAATCACGTGAATATATGAAATGTTTACAGAATATTAGAAGAATAATATGAATTCTTTCTAAAAATACCGAATTCGTAAAATTGAAGCTCATCCGCCGCCGATCAAATGCAAAAGTGATAAACAAATAAATAAGTACAACTAAAATTATATGCCATGCAACTTTAATTCTATATTTTTTTTAGAGGTTAAAAATTAATCCCTAATTTTTTATGCAATAAATAAATAATCGGGTTGTCAAAATTTAGGAGTCAATAAAGCTTCTTAATGCTTTCTCCACTTTTGAAGCTCATTTCCATGGAAGTCTTATCATCAATTGTTTAGGGCGGCGGCGTGGGAGAGCAGGTCACTCTTAGGAAATGGTTGAAAACGAACTACTTCAATTAAAGCTTTTCACGTAGGGAATAAAAACTTAATAGAGAATCCACCGGGTGGTTAATGAAATAAATAAAGAACTTTGCTAGGACAACAGTACTGCTGTTTACAATTAATAACGGTGCATTTCTCACCACAATAAAGAACTTTGCTAGGACAACAGTAACGCTGTTTACAATTAATAACGGTGCAACTGGAGGGACTTGTAGATGAATTTAAATATAAGTTTTATAAGATACACGTCCCTTATTTACTTCTAAAGCCAATTCAATTGTTTTTTCATCTTTGAACTTTAATTAATCTTTCTAATGACTTGAACAATTTTTTTCTAGTGATGATATTGATGCTTGTAATTATCTATGTTTAGATATTTAATTGTTTTTTTCCTTTTTCATATTAAAGAAATCTCACTGAGTGGAATTCTAAGACAATCCTCACGATGAGACTTTTCAATTTTGATTTTTCCAAAAAACAAAAAAACCGTTGAACAAGTCAACAGATTTATTTGAGAAAATCTGTGGTGGCAAAGCCACGTTTGTTATTGAAGACTAACGGTACTGTTAGGTTGTCATTTTCCATGAACAAAGAGATTTAATGCCGTTGTTCTAAAAGGAAAATATCAAGTCACCGATTTCTTGCAATGTCAAATGACTTTGAAGGAACGTTGTCGTGCGATTCTCGATAAGTGGACCTTCGCTATCGAGCACGCGTTGTTTTACCGTCCTCAGAAGTTCAAAGGGGAAGTCTTCTGAAAAAACTTTTCTGCGCTTATTCAATTTGATAGCAGAAATCAACGTCTTTGCTGGCCTGTAGCAAGTGAAGGGCTAAGCAAGAATGCAAAGGAATTAAGGGCGGCCATTACAGAATATTCGGGTCCTTCGCGCGGAACCACTCTATAAATAGAAGTGTCGAAACCTTGCACTTCACACCGATCATCGACCAACAACAACGTTTGCCTTCTCACGCTCTGCATTCTCTCTCGCTTCCTCAAAATCTTTCAACCACCACCGTATCAATTCATGGCGGCTTCTGGTGTCACAAGCAATGGGTCGAAGAGGCGCTCGGCGAATTTCCGGCCGAGCACTTGGGACTACGACTTTGTTCAGTCGCTAAGAAGTGAATACCGGGTAACCGCAACGCTACACTACTAGAATGCCAATAAGCGTGCTTTTTCATGTGATTGTTTTGTGTTATTTTGCTAAAAGTACAAGTGGGAAGAGAACAACCAGTGAACTCGTCGGCGATGCAGGAGGAGAGATACATGGAACGGGTCGAGAAGATGAAGGAAGAGGTGAAGGATTTCATTTGCAGCGAAATGCCTCAGGTGGAGAAGCTCGAGCATATCGATGCGGTTCAACGGCTAGGATTGGGATACCACTTTGAGTTGGAAATCAAGAAGGCATTGCAAGCTGTTACCAACGGCAAAACTAATGGGTCCGGGGCTTTTGATGATGATCTCCACGCCACGGCGCTTCGGTTTAGGCTTCTCCGCCAAAACGGCTTTAATGTGGAGCAAGGTAGTATTATACATACGCGAAATATCATTTGAAAATATATGTATCATTTAGGAATGTGTATGCACAAAATATGCTGCTTTTATGCACAGGCATATTTGAAAGATTCATGACGGAAGATGGAAGCAGTTTCAAAAGATCCCTGAGGGAAGATGTCCAGGGTTTATTGAGCCTGTATGAAGCATCCTTCTGCGGATTCAAAGGTGAAGCCATCATCGATGAAGCCAAGATTTTCTCTTCTACATGTCTAGAAAATCTCAGGGGAGACCATATTTGGGCAAAAAAGATAGATCACGCTTTGGACATGCCTGTTCACTGGAGGCCCAACAGATTGGAGGCCAGATGGTTCATGGACATGTATGAGGAAGATCAGTGCGATCGCTCGAACCCCATCTTGCTCGATTTGGCTAAGCTCGATTTCAATATAGTGCAATCAGTTTATAGAGACGAAGTCAGCAAATTAGCCAGGTAATTGGTCTTGAAGCACATGCACTTAGAAGGTCACAGTTTTTGGCCCACTAAATCTTCCATTTGCTCTTATGACCCGATTTGTATAGCCCAACGATAAAACCCAATATCAGACAAATTATGCGTAGGGGGGCCTTGTAAATGAAGATTTTGGAGGCCTTTCTCATTCTAATGAGTCCGACAGGTCCATTCCAATTTAAATGGGTGACTTTCTTTTGGATATAAATTATAGGGGTGAGCAATTCCAAATTTCGTACAAGTTCCATATAAAATCTAGAACCTATCTGTTAAAATAGATTTTTCAGTTTTTGGAACCTGGAACCTGCTTTGCATATCTTAGAACTTAAAATCTACCATGTTACAGATTCTAGGATCGATTCCAAGGTCTACCCAAGTTCCACCCGTATTATTAATTGAACGATTATAGTGAACTATCATATTTAATGACCATCACTTGCTATTACAATTAACTTGTCATAACTTATATTTAAACACACGAAAAATATGAAATATTAACAAGATAACAGTTTCAATCATAAAATGAAAGCTCGGATTAATAATTCAAAATTATACATTTATCATTAAATGCCATGGAATACCGCAGGGTCGCACGAAGACATACAAAAACTTATTCTAGATTTTATGTTACAAGTTCCAGGTTGCATTAACCTAAAACCTACAACTTATCTGTCAAAATTGATTTCCCAATTTTTTGAATTTTAAACATACCCTACACATGTTGGAACCTACCTAGAACCAAATAGATTCCCACAGATCCAGTTCTTAAGTGCTTGTCCAATTCTAAGGTTCTAGGTTTTATCTTGGAAACATACTCACCCTTAGTAAATAACTTTTATTTTGACTAAGGTTTTTATACATTTTGTATCAAGCCCATCCTTTGAGCAATCAACCAATACCAACCTTAGTAGTTTGAGTTCTCGTATGTTCTTACCATGGAAACTCCAATCTCTTTCAGGTGGTGGGTGAATTTGGGGTTGAACAAGATGGATTTTTGCCGAGACAGATTGATGGAACATTTCTTATGGAATGCTTTAATGGTCTATGAACCAAAATTTGGAGCTTTCAGGGAGATGAGCACAAAGATCACTTATATGATCACATTGATGGACGATGTTTATGATGTTTTCGGCTCATGGGAAGAACTTCAGCTTCTGATGAAATTTATCGAGAGGTTTGTGCACACTATCTCTTACGCTTACACCAATATAAAATGAATACTAATGTTGTGCTTGCAATGGAAATGTTGCAGATGGGATATCTCCCAAATCGATAAGCTTCCTTTAACAATAAGGACCTGTTTCCTTGCCATGTACAACACTACCAATGAAGTTGGTTATTGGACCATGAAAGAGCAAGGCTTCAACATCATTCCTACTCACACAAATTGGTACATATCACTCCTCACTAAGTTAGGCCATCATTTTTCAATTTGTAATTCCAAGAGAATAGCTCATAACTCATGAAGTCTTTGTTTCAATGATTGCTTACATCTTAACATATCTCAGTGGGTAAATCAAGGCAAGACTTGGTTAGAAGAAGCAAAGTGGTATCACGAGGGCCACAAACCAACACTCAAGGTATATCTCAATGCTTCAGTGACATCTATAGGAGGACATCTTGTGCTGCTCTGCTCTTACTTCACCACTTCGGACAAATTATCGAAAGAGATCCTAGAATATCTATGCAACATCCCCAACGTTATGTATTGCTCCTCCCTGATCCTTCGACTCACGAACGATTTGAGCACTTCATCAGTAAGTTTTCTTTAGATTAACATCCAATTTTGCAATTCAAGTTATCACACCTTTGATGATCGGGAACATGCATATTGTAGGATGAGTTGGTAAGGGGAGATAATTTCAAGTCACTACACTGTTACATGAATGAAACTGGAGCTTCCGAAGAAGCAACTCGACAACACATCAAAAGTCTAGTGCAAGACGCCTGGAAACAAATGAACGAAGATGCTTTCTGTTACAATCCATGCCCCGGGCCTTTTCGCGGTGCGTGTCTGAATCTTGCGCGAGCGTCTCAGCTGTTCTATCAATACGGGGACGGTCATGGGATTCCGGATCCCGAGACCAAAGACAACCTCAAGTTGATCCTCATCCAACCCGTCCTGATAAAGCAGTAGCGAGCAACCAATTGTGCCTCCAATAAATTACGCTGATTATGTCGCAAATAACAAGTGGCGCTCATGAGTTACTTGGTAGTTTTACCTAATTTACAAACATTTTATTCCCATATTATGCAAGCTTTTCCCTCTTTCCTTTACTTTCCCTTTTGGAGTGCAATGCCAATTATGGCCATGTTGGACTCCCTATGATACAGGAGTGTAACAAAGTTTATAGGATATTTTCTTGAAAAGTTTGGATCTCCAAAACGAGCTTAAGGGAGAACGCAACTACTTCCTAAATATAATAATAACTCAAGCTCAGATCACGTGCCAAGACCATATCAAATTACCAAGCCTCTCCCTAGTCTCCCAAACATATCCCGGAAAAACCACAACACGAGTAGACAGATTGAAAATTATGTGCAATACAGCCTATTGATCTCGGTTTTTTTTTTTTTTTTCCTTTTTGTGGCAGTGGGACTAGGCTCAAGATGTGAATCTCAGCGATGATCTTAAAATAATGACTTTTATCCGTCTTACTATGAATTTTCAGAGTGATAAGGAACTTAGGTAATGACTCTCATGTTATATACATACATATATATATATATGTGATCCCACACTTTTGGACTCACATTTTCTCTTTAAAATAGCGGTTATTCCATATGCAATTTGATCCCACACTTTTGGACTCACATTTTCTCTTTAAAATAGCGGTTATTCCATATGCAATTTTTTCATGCTTCGTACCTCTTCATAATAACTGTCAATTTGACAACCACTTTGATGGAATATGGTATATGAAAGGAACGATTGTTCATTTCTTAAGGTTAATCACAAGGTCTAACGGAAACCTTCTCATTTGGAATACACCATCAGTACGCGAGGGGATTGTGTTAGTAGAATATGCTCGTAATTTCACCGAATCTCCGTGAATTTCCGACAAACAATGGCTGGAGGCTTCTTTACATTTGATCTTTTTTTCCGCATATAATTTTTATTTTTAACATTTCATTGGTTTTACTATTAAAGACATTTGTCTCTTTATGTTAAAAAACTCAGACATTCCCTCTTTATTGGACGAAACTACTCTGGTGCTTTTCGTCTGAAATGAAAAATAAAGGGTAAAGGTTTTGAAATCTAGATTAAAATAAATAAATAAATAAATAATCAGTTCATAAATAGTTGTGAATAGTAGAAAATGTACTCTAAAATATGGAAGTTTTCTATGAGCATTCTGTTTTCTTTTTAAAGGACATTGCAAAGAGAAAGGCATCGTTATTCAAAGGGAATAAAAATCTTGTGGGCCGCAATTTCCCATTTAATGGAAATGGGCAACTGGTTGAACCAATAAGGAAAATAAATTTTGATAGAAAATTCTCAATTATCAATGATTTTTCTTTTCATAAAGAAATTGGAAATTCCTTCTTAACCCATTTAAAACTTTGAAAAACTACTTGAATAGAAAACTCAGTTTTGTTGCAAAGTACTCGCGAAAACAATTTCACTAATTCTAGATACAGTAAAAGTCAAATTAGCAACTCACACATGTTTTTTAACCTTATTTAATGAGATTTCAAAGAATTACCGAATAACTGAAAATTTTGGATGTTGAAAAAATGGGGTTGTACTAAAAAAAAAAAAATCATTGAGGTAAAAAATTGTAATCAAACAAATCCAATATACTTAAATTTTTAAATAAAATTCATTTTTAGTTAGTCACAAGAAAATCATAATTTTTATTTTTGAATTAACTTGGATCACCATGACTTGAGCAAAATTTATTAAAGTTTTAAGTTATGTAAATTAGGTATTCAATTCTTCATTTTGACAATTGTATTCATTTTGTTCAATGTGAAATTATTTAATCGTAAAGGTGTTGTTAATAAAAACAAGTCACAGTAGTTTATGAAGATAGCACTCCTTTGTAGGACAAAAAGTCGAGACATATCCCTTTCACGGTAGTTTTGTGTCCTTTTGCTAAAAATACAAATGGGAAGAAAAGGTCGAGAAGATGAAGGAAGGTGCGAAGAATTTGATTTGTTGTGAAATGGTGGAAGAGCTCTAGCACACCGATGCAACAGTTAGGATTGAGGTATTACTTTGAAGTGGAAATCAAGAATGGGTTGCAAGTCATTTTAAATGAAACAACCTAGGGGGCTTGGGCTTTTGATGATTATCTTCATACCAGAACGCTTTTATTTCCATACAGAAGCAAAAGATTATTTGTAGATATACATACCAATTAGCAACGCATACGCGCAAATATGTTGCTCATGTTTGCAAGCATGTTTCTAACATTCATGATGAAGGATGCGAGCAGTTTCGAATAATTGTTTAAGGAAGATGTTAATAGTTTATCGTGCTCGTATGAAGCATCCTTTCTAGGAAAATTGTTCAAAAACTCCTAAATATATTATACTTTTGTCAATTTTGTTATAAACCTTTCAATTTTATCAATTGAGTCTAAAAAATTTTCACTTTGAGTCATTTAAGTCCATCAAACCAATTTTAGTTGGAATTTACTAAAGTTGACAATTTTAATAATATTTTAATATTATTGAATTTTTTTATTAATTTGTCTCTTTTTCTTTTTTTTTCCCTGTTTTCTTCTTCCTTTTGTCAGTGGATGACCAGGGCCTGAGCAACGCTCGGCGTGAGACCACCCTAGCTTAGGCAAGGCTGAGCCTTGCCGAGGCAAGGGCGACCCTCACCCAAGCGAGGCTAGTCGGCTCAGCCATCACTTGTGGCTAGTGGCTATCACCAGCAAAAGGAAGAAGAAAGAAAAAAGAAAAATATATTAAATTATCATTAAAAATTATTCATGTTAGCATCGGTTATCCTATGTGACACTCTTGTTGTTTATGTTTGCGATTTTCGGCTAACATTGACCAAATAAACTCAATTGGGAAAAAGTGAAATTTTTTGGGACTTAATTGATCAAATTCAAAAATTTAGGATTGAATCAGTAAAAGTGCAATAAGCTTATGATGTTGTGAATAATTTTCCACGTCCTTTTATGGATTCAGAGGTGAAACCATCATCAATGAAGCTAAGACTTTCTCTTGTGTATGTTTGGAAAATCTCAAAGGAGACGATATTTGGGCGAAAAAGATAAATCGCACTTTGGACGTGCACCTTTACTGAAGGTCCAACGGATTGGAAGCCGAATGGCTCATGAACGTGTAAGTGGAAGATCAGTGCGATCGCTTGAACCCTTCTTGCTCGATTTGGCTGGGCTCGATTTCAACATAATGCAGTCTGTTTATAGAAACGAAGTTAGCAATTTGGAAGGTCGAAGTTTTTGGCCCACTAAATCTTCCATTTCTCCTAATAAAACAAGTCAAATTGACCCAATTTCTATGGCGGGTTAGCGAAGAAGACACGATTTGTATAGCCCAAAGAAGATAAACCCAATATCGGACGAATAATGTATAGGTGGGCCTTGTAAATGAAGAATTTGTAAGGCCTTCCTCGTTATACTGAGCCCAATAGGTCCCTTTTCAATTATGTTTTGTTACTTTTTATTTTTTTCAAAGCTCATAATTTACCTTTTTTTTTTTGTCAGTCCTACTCTATTCGTACTCTATACTCACTCTCAGACTTTTGCCCTGCCTCTTGCAAGGTGTGGGAGTCAAAACTCACTTCTGAAACTTACGCGTTCCCACCCCATCCCCCCTAAGTAGATGGGGATTTGAACCCCTCACCTCCCCCTTCCATGTTGGAAGGGTGGCCACTGGTAGGAGTGTCAGAAAAACCCGACCCGAACACGACCCGAACACGAAACAAGTATTATACTTGTTTCGTGTTCGGGTCTTGTTCGGATAACAAACATAAAACAAACAAAACAATGTGTTTCGGGTTGGGTCAGGGTTCGAACATTGCTCGACCCGAAACACGTTAATTCTGAATTCCAAACACACCAAAAACACAAACCCCAAACAGTCAAACACAAACACATACCTCGTCGGCTCCGCCTTCTTCTCCGACGAGTGCGCCTTCTTGTGGAGTCCACTGCCGCCCTCCGATCGACGCGCCTCCGCCTCTCCGTCGCCGTCGCCACCCCTTGCCTCTGCCTCGCCGACGCCGGAACCCTAGCCGCCGCGTGCGGCCGACCATCATCGACGGCTCGGGGACTGGGTTCACTCGGCGATCATGGCGCTCGCTTCTCGCCTCGTTTCCAAGTTTAGATGTATATTTGCTTGAGGCTTGAGCTAAGACACCGGATATACCGGTTGTTCCTTTTCTTTTCGAGCTACAAGGGTGATTGTTCTTTCGCGTTGTGTGTAGGCTCTGTGTTTGCTTCAATTCCTGAGTGAACTGCGGCGTACAGTTTTTGAGCGATCATGACACTTAAGTTAGCGGGTTCCCGTGTCGGCATATCTCGCGAAGCTTGCTCGCATCTCCGTGAAACCATACTGAAGTGAGGATCATCCACGGGACATGATGGGTTCGGAGGTTGAAACGCTTGAGGAGAGATTGAAGTCTTCCTTGGTCCAGCTCCATGCGGAAGGTGCCATTCTTGAAAGGATGGTGTACAAAAACAAGAACCCGCATAGGCGTTGCTCCTATTTCCAGTATCTTTTGAAGGTTCCTTTTTTCGCCCACCGTTTGACTGGTGTCATGACTCATGACCTACTTTTGAGCTTTTTAAAATTAGTCAAAAAGGCATTGGAATCTGAGAGATGTCTTATTTGAAAAAATGAGAGGGAAAGATTGAAGTTTAGATGAATAGCCGATGAAGGATTCGTGGATCTTAAGTGCTTACTGGTGGTTTTGTTTATACAGCTTAAAAGTTTTAAACCAGTGCAATCAGCAAAAGATTGCGTCATTTTTTTTGAGGTCGGGAAGCAGAAATTGGATTTGGCAAAATTTTATCCCTCTTTTGGAAATGTAAAAAATTTGGGGCCAGAGTGATTAAGGTGAAAGCTAGCCCTCTCAACTGATTGTTATTAGTGTTCTTTCTGGCACCTTTTCTTTTTACCGTCGTATGTATGGCCTGGCCGAGGTTTTTCATCCCAGCGATTCCTGGGTTGGCAGGGAAGAGGTTCCTTTTGGGGCTCGTTCTATTTCAACTCAAGTGGGTAAGAGTCATGTTATCTTAATTTCTCACGAATTCATCTTTTGATGCTTTCTTATTCAAGTTTCCTTCCAGTGAGCTGAGAATTGACCATTTGTATTTGTGGAAATACCTGATCCTGTGTTTTTTCTCTATGCAGTAAGGAACAAATAGAAAAAAAAGGAGGTGAAAAAAAAAAAAAAAAGAGTGAAAACCCAGAACCCGACCCGACCCGACCCGACCCGACCCGAATTTCCAATGCACGTTTAATGTGTTTTGTGTTCGGGTCGGGTCGGGTCACACTATGTGACCCTTATGTTTCGGGTCGGGTCGGGTAACATCAAAACCCGACCCGACCCGACCCATTTACACCTCTAGCCACTGAGGCGAATCCCAATGGTTAGCTCATAATTTACTTGGGTGACCTTATTTTAATATAAATTACTTTAATTTCAGCTATGGCTCTTATACTTTTTTGTATCAAGCCCGTCCTTTGAGCAATCAACCAATAACAGCCTTATTAGTGTAAATTCCAATATGTTCTTATCAATCGAACTCCAATCTCTTTTAGGTGGGAGGTGAATTTGGAGTTGAACAAGGTGGAGTTTTGCCTAGATAGATTAATGAGACATACCTTATTAGAAATGAGCAAAAAGAACCACCCCAATTTGGAAGTCCGGATTGGACAGAACTGACCGGCTAGGTCCGGTTCTCAAAGTAGCCAATCCAATTCCCATTTCCACAATATTGGAAGTGATGAATGTCGGTTTGATTCTCGATTCCAAAGATAGATTGACTGCCCAAACTGGACTGATTATCAATTTAACAAATTTTAACTTTTCATTAAAAATATATGAAAAATAATTTATACTCAAATTTTCATGCATAAACAAGGCCTCTTCAATGCAACACAAAGACAAGTCCTACGTCAAACAAATAGCGGTGAGCCTAAGAGATTTCGTGTATCAATCCCAAGCCTAGCAGCTTCTTTTTAGGCCTATTCCTCAGCCCTTTGGCCAAGATCAAGCATCAAGTTTTTGAGATGTGGTTGATTAGTGGATTCACACTCATGCTTGAGATAGTTAAATATTTTTTCACGCATGTATAAAGTGTTGGAAGTACATGAGATCGATTTTGCTGGACTGCCTAAGAACCGATTCTTCTGATCCGGTCCTTGGTTCCAACCTCCTTTGGTCTAATTCTCAATTCTGAAAATTGAGAACTATGTGAAAGTTAGTACGCGCACCTAGAGGGGGTGAATAGATGCAAAAACAAATTTTCAGAGAGAAGTGTGCAACTCTAATCAACAATAGATTATGAAAATGAAATTAGACTCTTGTAAACAAATTGAGTTACGATCAAAGTAAAAGAGCTTAGGGAAGAGAATAAGAACATAAGATTTATAGTGGTTCGGCTTAATCCAAGCCTACGTCCACTTTTCTGCACTGACAGCCCACCAGCTGGATTTCAATATGAAAAAGAGTTGTTACAGTAAAGCTCTTCCTTGATCCCATAGTGTAGAGACTCTGCTACACTTTCTTAAGGTCTCACAAATATATAAACTCTCTTTTGCATACAAGATTTCGCTCAACAATTGAATTGACTAAGAATAAGAAGCTTCAGACTTTGGAATTCTTCTATCGTGCACACACTCGAATAACTGGAACGTCTTCCTTATATACTCCTTTATGCTATCACACCCATTGGCACTTACCAAAAGAAATCTTCCAATCTACCCGTTGGACAGAATCAATTAGGGAGATTTCGAGTTATTTAAGGAATATGTCGATAGCTCACCAATCATACTCGCCCATACAATCAGGATCTAGGTTTCTATAAGTAGAACATTCCAAGTATATTTTGCCATTCAATGGATCTAAAATCCCTGAATCGATCTCAATTTGAATAATGGATTCTAACATGCTATATCCAATCAAGAGATCTTTTTCAGTCGATAAAATCAAATCCTTAACAAAATACTCAGTTCTGGATAAGCCTTCTTCGACGGTCTAGAAACTGTCAATTAGGATAGACTTTGAGTCTTGAGTCTGGTAGTCTGGAGATCTTCAGACTTTGATGGAAGAGTCTGTAAATCTTCATACTAGACTGATGGAAACGTTTTGTCAACTTCAAAACATTCAAGAAAGTTTTCTCCAACAAACTAGTCCCTCAATCCACTGGTTTTGGAAATTGGGAATTGGTCTCTTTAGTTCGGTTCTTGATTATGGGGTGGGAATCAGACTGCTTGGGAACTAATCACCCTTATTAAATGCTTTAATTGTCTATAAATCACAATTAGAAGCCTTCAGAGAGATGAGCACAAAGATCACATGTATGATCACGTTGATTGACAATGTTTATGACGCTGTCAACTCATGTAAAAAACTTCAGTTGCTGACGCAATTTATTGAGAAGTTTGTATGCTGTATTATCCTAGTGTCCTCAAGATGCTTATACTAATATAAAATCAATACTAATGTCATGTTGTAGATGGGATATCTCAAAAATCAACATGCTTCTCCAACGATGAGGGCCTAAAACACTACCAATGGAAAAAGCCCTAAATCTATGGTGTCGGTACCAATTTAATCTTAAACATTTCAATTGACCAATTCAGTTTTAAGTCTTTTCACATTAATGCAAATTTAGTCAATCCGACCAATTTTGACTTGATAGTGCTAACATGAACACCGAACGTTCGGTCAACGTTAACGTGGCAATTTTTAATAATTTATTTTCAAATTATTTTATTAATCTTTTCTTTTTCCTTTTCATTTCTATTTTCTTCTTCCTTTTTTTTTTTTTTTCTCTTCTTACTCCTCAGATTCTTTGCAATGGTTGGCCACTAGCCACTAAACGAGGGCTGCCAAGCCCTTAACAGTTGCCGATAAGGGTCACAGCCCTTGCCCAATGATTGGTGAGTTGCCGGAAGCTTGCCGGCCATTGTCAAAGAAGAAGACCAAGAGGAAGAAGAGGAAGAAGAAAAAGGAAAAGGAAAAAATTAATAAAAAATTTCAAAAAAGAAAAAATTATTTAAAATTTGCCACGTCAAAATTTGTTGGTCAGTCGGCGTCTGCATCAATGCCGACTAGCCAAATTTGGCCAAATGGACTGAATTGGTATTAATGTGAAAATATTTAGAACTAAATTAGTTTAGTTGAAAAAATTATAATTGAATTTGTATCAATGCCATAGATTTAGAACTTTTTTGGTACTTTTTCCTACTACCAATGCAATTGGCTATTGGACTATTAAAGAGCGAGACATCAACATCATTCCTTGTTTACATAAATTGGTACACATCACTCCTCACCCATTACTCTTGAATTTGCAATTCCAAAAAATAAAACATAGTTCATGGCGTCTCCGATTCACTGACTACTTAAATCTTAACATGTCTCACGGGTTAGTCAAGGCAAGACTTGATTAGAAGCAAAGTGTTATCACAAAGGCCACTAACCAACCCTCGAGAAGTATCTTAATGCTTCAGTGACATCCAGAGGACATGTTGTATTGTTCTAATATTACTTCACCGACAAACTATCCAAAAAGACCCTAGAATATTGGGATGCGGACACATGAAGTACCAAAATTTGGCACGGATGACACTTGAATGTCAAAAGTTTGGAAATGTATACTTAAATGCCAAAATTGGATCAAAATGAATCAATTAAATGTCAATTGGAAGAAAATTTAGCCAAAATGCTAATATGGCATTTTTTCAACGAAACAAGTGCAAAACAACATCATTTTGCATCGGATTCGACTTGTAATGTAAATATTAATTAAATTAAATTTTAAAATAAATTTAATAACTAGAAAAAAAAATAAGGAGAAGTAGATCGTAGAAGGCAAGGGCCATGCAAGCCCTCACTGCCACCTCCTCGCTATCGCTAGCCCTTTCTAGCGTCGATGGAGGGAGGGTCAATTGGAGTTGCCGAGCCCCGGCTCACGATAGTGGGGCGGTGGTGGTGAGGGCTTACATCGCCTTCGCAATCTGCGTCCCCTTTTTTTTTTTTAAAAAGAATTATTTTAAAATTAAATTAATATTTATATTTATATTACAATTCAAATAAACAATATCGTTTTGGCTATTCTTTGTTAACTCAGCTCTTTGGCGAGCCGCGTAAGCAAATTATATTTTTTTTAAAATACAATGTGGGATTTTTGGCACCCTTCGTGGGAATTGGCGCTTAAATGTCCCATTTAAAAAAAAAAAACGATACTTATGTGTATCTTTCGTAATTTTTTACATTTAAATATCACCTCATGCCAAGTTTTGGCACTCTGTATTGTATTTTTTCCAATAATATTTATAGACATCCCAAACGTTCTCTATTGCTCCTCATTGATTATTCGGCTCACGAATGATTTGAGCAACTCATCAGTAAGTCTCCATTAGGCTAACTATCAAATTTTGCAGATCACGTGACGCCTTGAATGATCAAGAACATACGTATTGCATAATGAGTTGCTAAGGGGAGATAATTTTAAGTCACCCACACTGTTACAAGAATGAAATTGGAGCTTTCGAAGAAGCAACTTGACAACACATCAAAAAGTTTGGTGCATGACGCGTGTAAACAAATGAATGAAGATGCTCTCGATTACTACTTGTGCTCTAGGCCTCAACTGTTCTATTAGCATGAGGACAGTCATGGAATTCCAGATTGCAACACTAAGGACCTATTTGTTAAAAATTTTGTTCCTAGCAATGTATTTCTATTTTTTTGTTCCTAGAAGTAGATTTGGAATAGAATCGAGAAGTTAAAAAAAGTTGATTTTTTGTTCCCGTGAAAAATTCTAGAATCAAGCACCTATTTTCTCTCTTTTCTTTTCTTTTTTCTTGTTCTTATTCTGTCTTTCTTCTTCTTCAACTGTCGCCGCTGTTGTTGCCATCCACCACCATTCGTCACCCACTGTCGCCAATCACCAGCGATTTGTCTTGCGAGCTCATCGGAGGCTCGCCAAGCTAGGGCGAGGTTCGGCGAGCTCGCCGATGGCTAGGTGGGCCGCATCGGGGCCTCTCCCGGCCATCGGTGAGACTCACTTGGCCGGGCAAGGCTCGGCCCAACCATGGCTGGGTGAGGCTCAGCTGTCGGTATGGCTCGATCTCGTCGGACCATCATGAGGTCGGTGTCACCTGGCCAAGGCGAGACTGGTCTAGCAGTGGTCGGTGAGGTTGAGCCTCGCTGGCGGCTAGGTGAGCTTGGCCTTGCCAAATCTAGGCAAGGCCACTCACCTAGCCAAGGCTCGGTCGACAAGGCACGGCCTCGCCAAGGGTCGGCGACGCTCCGGTGAGGTCGCCAGCCCTCGTTTGGTTGGTTGCCAGTCATCCCAAGGCCGATGACCGGCCACCTTGAAGAAGAAGAAGGGGAGAAAGAAAGAAAAAAAAGAAACGATGAAAAAAGAAAAAAAAGGAAAAATATTTAAAAAATAAAAAAATAATTTGAAGTATAAATTTTGAGAATGGTACTAAACGCAATTTTATTCCGGGAATTAAAATTTTGGACAATTATCAAACGGCTTAAAATACTTAGATATATATATATATATATATATATATATTTTTTTTTTTTTTGGTATTGGAGGAAGCAGAAATGACGGTGACAGCCGCGCCGTAAACCCCCAAGTGACACTTAAGCGGGAGGACCCACCACCCCGAGTCACACTTAATACACCTAGCGCCTCCTCGGGTTTTGAACCCTTCACCTCTTCGTTGAGGATCGCAGAGCCTTATCCAGGTGGAGCCACCGCGGCGGTGGTCTTAAAATACTTAGATATTGTTCCTATAAATATAATAAAAGAGAATAATTTTTTATTAAAAATTATTCTCGAGAATAGAAGCATTACTAAATGCGCCTTAAAGTCGATCGTCATCCAACCTGTCATGATTAAAAAGAAGCGAGAAGCTATACTTGCCTGCGATTGGATATCTCAAATAAGAAGTGCGCTGACGAGCTACTTGAAAATTATACTAGTAAGGTTGTTTGTCCGCGTGATGTAAGCTGTTCCTACTTTCTTTTTTGCTTTTGGACTGCAACGCCAACCGTAGCCATGTGGGGCTTCCTACAATCTGGGAGTGTAATAAAGTTCACGAGTTCAACTTTGAAAAGCTTCGATTCCCAGAACGGGTTTAAGGATTACCAATGAGAATGTAAGTACTACCTAAAATATATTAAGTAACTTGAACTCAAATCAAATGCCAAATCCATATCAAATTACCAAATCTCTCCATCCTCTACCAAACATCTCTTGAGAAAACCATGGCCACCACCAAAAACCACTAGATAGCGGTCAGATCGATTGAGAATTCGGTGCATTAGGGCATATTAATCTTGTTTGACAGAAGTACACTCTAAGTGTCAAAACTTGACACGGAGGAACACTTAAGTGTAAAAAGTTTGGAAAGTGATACTTAAATACCAAAATCGGAGCAAAATGAATCATTTAAGTGCCACTCCAGCCAAAACGCCAATATGATGATTTTCCGGTGAAAGAAGTGCAAAACGACGCTGTTTTGCGCACTAATGTGGCTAAACAATATAAAAACAACGTTGTTTTAGTACGACGTGGTAAACAAATTAATATAAAAATTAATTAAATCAAAATTTAAAGTTAAATTTATTTAAAACATTTAAAAATAAAATAAAAATATTTAAAAAAAAAGTTTAAAAATTAAAAAAAAAAAGTGGCAAGTGGCTAAGGACTGAGCCCTCACTGTTGCCGCCACCCCGCCGCCACCGGAAGGACGCGCCCCCCCCTTTCTTTTTTAAAATTTTTAGTTTTTTTAAAATTTGTGTTTTATTTTAAAATGTTTTAAATAAGTTTAGTTTTTAAATTTTTTAAATTTTCTTTTTTTAATATTTTATTTTTAAAATTTTTAGTTTTTAATATATTTTTTTAAATTTTTATTTTAAAATATTTTTAGTTTTTTAAATATTTTTTATTTTTAAAATTTTTATAGTTTTTTAAAATTTAAAATTTAAAATATTTTTATTTTATTTCTAAATGTTTTAAATAAGTTTAGTTTTAAATTTAATTGAATTAATTTTTATATTAACTTTTTTACGACGTCAATATCAAAACGACGTTGTTTTTGTATTGTTTAGCCACGTAAGCGTGCAAAACGGTGTCGGCCGTTTTGCACTTTCCTTGTCGAAAAATCGCAATGTCAATATTTTAGCTGGATTTTGGTCAGAATAACACTTGATTTATTTTGCTCCAATTTTGACATTTAAAGTGTCACTTTCCAAACTTTCTTTTGGCACTTCCTTCGTGCCAAGTTTTGCCACTCCAATATCCATACCTCGATCTTGTTTCTTGTTTTTTTAGGCAATAAATCCAAGCTCAAGACGGTAGATCTCGGCAATGTTTTAAACACAACAAGATTGGAAATTTTGGTCAAATATGGTACGGATAACTCGGAAAGTATATAATAGAAGCTGACCATGTCCCATTCATGATTCCTTTCTTGGGATGATTACTTTCCAAGGACTCTCATTTTTTCCTTTTTCTTTCGGTTCACACTTGTCAATAAAAAGGGCAAGTACATTAAGTTCTTACGGAGAGAAAAATGGGTATTCCCTATTAATTTTCTTTCCTGTTCTGGCATGATTTGACAGAGGAATTTAGGTAATGAATCTTGCCTGTTTAATTTTCTTTTGCCCTTAGTTTAAGAAACCAAAATGAGAGTTTTACTTCGACGGACCTCGATTGGGCTTTGTTAAGCAAGCCCATGTCCAATATCAACTCATTTTATTAGATTAGATGTAGCCGGTGCGATCATTTCATTATATATACATATTTTATCCGACCGTTTATTCATTCACCTATCGTCGTAATTGTGCATTTTAACAATTTAAGAGATTTATTAAGATGGGCTATCGGCATCTTCTTCTCTATCACTGTACTTTCGAAAGTTGTATCGAAAACTCTATGCTCCGTACCTATTACCGAGCATCAGAGAGCCCGATCCACTCCGACGATTGTCGTAGTATTCCTTTTAAGGACAAAGACCGGAGATAAATCTCCATTTAAACAATAGGCGCTCTAGCTCCTGAATGGTTCCGTCCTAATTAAGCTTACACGGCCAGTTATCTCATCGACCTGGTTACGTGACGGAATCAGCTGCCGGAGCCAGCAATAAAATCTCACATTCGCCCTCCTAACAGGAGAAGCCAATTCTCGATCGCCGACCTCGACCTCGAGCCAATGGCCCGGGCCTATGAGCCCAGCAGGAGGGCGGACCCCTCCGGCCAGCCAGCCCGGCGTGAGGGCATCCTGGTAACTTCATCCCCCCTCGGCGGGACGTCGCGGAGGGGCGGAGAAGGGATTTCCGGTTTAGTTAAAAGGGGGCGAAAGGGGGAGAGAGAGGGGAGAACTCGAGCGCTCGCCTTTCAGGCCCGAGTAACAACAGCGCCCCACCGGGAGGAGGGGGGGGGGAAGAGGAAAAAGCACGAGGGATTATATCAAAGCGAAACAGCGACAGAGCGGCAGAAGAAGCGAAAGAGGAGAGACGAGAGAGAGAGAGAGAGAGAGAGAGAGAGAGAGAGAGAGAGGAAATAAGAAAAAAAAACGCACCGGAGATTTCCCTCCCCTCCTCCCGCTTCGGCGAAAACGCTCGTTTCCCTGCTCTCTGGCTCCGTTCGATCTCTCCTCCTTCCTCCCGTCCGCTCGTTACGAGCCTCCTCCTCCGTCGAGGCGCGGCCCTCTCTCGCTCTCCTCTCGCTCGGTGGCTCTGCCCTGCCCGATCTAGCGCGCCGGCTCCCGATTTCTAGGTCAGTCCCCCTCCCTCTCCGGTCGTCTCGTCTCTTCTCTTCTCGTTCTGTTTCTCCGCCTCCGTCGCGCGCGCTCCTCGCGGCGGCTCGCTCCGCGGAACTCTCGCTGCAATCGAGGTTTTGCGGGGCTGAGCCCCGCGCGCGCGCGCGCCTCGAGGCGCCCCCCCGGGGGAGGCTTCCGTGTTCGTTCCCGGTGGGGGGCGCTGCATTCCTAATTCTCGTTGGATTCTCTCTGTCTGTGGAATTTAGGGTTCGGACGCCGAGGGCTGGAATCAGAGCGAGATAGGAGAAGGCGAATTGTTGCAGCATGAGCATCGACAGCCCCGGGGGAGGGGACAGCTAGGGTTTCCGATTCCGGGGGCGGAGAGGATTTCCATGGGTGATGGGGGAGTCGCATGCATGCCTTTGCAGCACCAGCATAATAGCATCATGGACAGGCTCTCAGCGCCGGAGAAAGCTCTCTGCGGAGGCAATGGGTTCAGCACCAAGCCGCTCAAGTTGGACGGTTCCCAGCCCAAGAAGAAGATGAAGAAGGTCAAGAAGGTGGTCACCGTGAAGAAAGTGAGGACTTTGAAGAGTGAGGTGGCGCTGGCGCGGAAGGATAAGGGTGGCCAGCAAGTCGAGAATGGGGAGGCCTCTGCGGATAAGGCGCAGAATGATGAGGTGGAAGAGGGTGAATTGGGCACTCTGAAGTGGCCAGCTAAGGAAGTGGAGAACGGGGAGCTGGCACCGGAGAAGCCGCAGCCGCAGCCGCGTAAAGCTGACGGTGACAAAGAGACCGTCGCCGAGAAGTTGAGAAAAGGTGAACTGGAACATCATGGAGAATATGTTTCTGGTAGACCAAGAAAGGCGGAGGTGGAAAAGGAAGAGATAGTTTTGGAAAAGAGCAGGAGAGGTGAAGCCGAGAAAGGTGAATTAAGGCCCTGGAGAGGTTCCATTGACGATGTCGAGAAAGGAGAATTCATTCCTGACAGATGGGGTAGAGGCGAAGCGGCCAAGGATGATTACAGGTACGGTAGATCACGCAGGTATGAGGCTGTGAGTCACAAGGTTTGGAGACGTGACCTTGACCATACACCACCTTCACATATGGGGAGTTCAGGGAAGTACTCTGGCGATGATAATTATCGGAAGAAAGAATTCAGCAGAAGTGCAGGTCTGCAAGTAAAGAATCCTTTCAAGTGGGAGGCTGGCCAGGAGAAAATAGTGAAACTGGGGTCGAAAGTTGTGGATGAAGGTGGTTCGCACAGGGTTGACTATCACAACGGTAAGAACCAGGGAAGAGACTACTTTCCTGGCAGTCGGCTGAAGCGCCATGGACATGATGCAGATTCGGATAGCAGTGATCGTGATCGCAAGAGCTATGCGGATTACGCTGATTACACAGGCCCAAAAAGCCGGAGGATTTCTGATGACGGTGTTCGTCCTGTGCAGTCGGAGCACTATTCTCGCCACTCTCCAGAACGGCTTCATAGAAATTCTTCTTCTTTTAGGCTGTCTTCATTTGACAAGCATACTTCTAAACATCATGAAATTTCTCTATCTTCCAGAGGAGCTTATGACAGACATGGCCGCAGTCCAGTCCAGGCTGATAGGTCCCCACGTGGTCGTACTCGGTATCATGATCACAGGGAACGGAGTCCACTTCATCACGAGAGGTCACCATATAACCGAGAGAGATCTCCCCGCTATCCGGGAAGAATTTTTTCTAGTCGTGATAAATCTCCTTATGGCCGCCAAAGATCTCCATATGCTCGTGATAATGCCCCATACAACCGTGAGAAGTCTCCTTGTGGTCGTGAAAGAACGCCATATGGCCGTGAAAGAACGCCATATGGCCGTGAAAGGTCTCCCTATGGTCGTGACAAATCCCCATTTGAGCGCAGCCATCACTTTGATCGCCGCAACAGAAGTCCTTGTGCAGAGCGGTCACCGCAAGATCGAGGTAGGCATCGGGACCGCAGGGACACACACCAAAATAATAACGAGCGGTCCCAGGTCGATCGAGGTCAGCCGAATAATAACCGTGAAACGAGCCATAAGAGTGGAAAGGAAAAGCCCAATATTCAGTTGGGAAACAAAGGGGAAGAAGAGAAGCCAAATGAGAGGAATTCTACTGGAATGGAGGCTGATAATTCCATCAAGGAATGTGATGTCAGAGCCAGTATGCCTAATACAGATACATCATCTCACGAAGAGAGAAGTGGCAGCATTCAATCTCACAAGGAGGACCAGACTCAGAGTCCAAGTGTTGACTGCAAGGAATCTCCAAATGTCAATGGGGCTCCTCAAGAAGAGCTGCTCTCCATGGAAGAGGATATGGATATATGTGATACACCACCACATGCGCCTCTGGTGGCCGACTCAACGGTGGGGAAGTGGATTTACCTCGATTACCTGGGTTGCGAATGTGGCCCTTCGAAGCTCTGCGATCTCAAGTCACTTGTTCAAGACGGCATTCTTCATTCAGATCACTTTATTAAACACATGGATAGCAACAGGTGGATGACTGTTGAAAATGCAGCTTCCCCTTTGGTAACTGTGACTTTTCCATCTATAGTATCAGAAAATATAACGCAGCTGGTGAATCCTCCAGAAGCTCCTGGTAATGTGTTGGACGATACTGCAGATGGTGGTCAATCTGGTAGTCTGACTGTTGAAGAAATGCAGTTGCCTGTTGCAGCTGAGCCTCTGGAAGATCTTTGCATTGACGAAAGAGTTGGAGTTCTGCTTGATGGTTTCACTTTGATTCCGGGGAGGGAACTTGAAACTATTGGAGGTATTCTTATAAAAAGATTTTGCATTTAATTCTTTGGATCTAGAATTTTTTTTTTTTTTGGCGGTAGTCTAACATTATTCTCTCACAGAAGCCTTGCAGATGACATTTGAGCATCAACAATGGGAGGAATGTTCTAACCCTGAAGGTATGATATTCTGGCATTTATTCCATATTTTTTGGTTGTTCATGCATATGCTAATTTATTTTTCTCCTTCAATTTATTTGAATTTAAGGAGTTGCATCCACATACTGACAGTGCTCATTCTGAATTCTAGTAACATTCTGTGGATTGTGACAATGCTCCTCTTTCTAAAGTTCTATTTGGTGTCGTTCCTGATGTCTTTGATGATCTGAGTTTACACCTTGCTGATATGTTGACATCTGTGATGCTTGTTGATCTTTTGAACCTGCTTAATTATTTGGAAAAGCATAGCCTGTTGAGAAAAGGCAAAGAAGTTGCAATTTGGATGTCATATAGTTAATGCTGATGTAGGGAATGAAAAGAAGTAATATAATACCGAGGAAATCAATCTGTAAATTTCATCATTTTCTCTGCATTTCCTTGATGTATTTCCATAGTTTCAAGATGCGGCATGATGAGTAAGATTTGACCTATCTTCCTTTATGAATTTTAATGGCTTTGTTTCGGATGGATATTTACTGGACATTTCCTGTTTTGTTCCAAGATGTTAAAATTTTTGATTTCCGATAACTGTTTGCCATTTGAATTTCATTTTTAAATTTGTTCTCATAAATCTTGATTTGAATTGTATGGAATGTGTGTTGCATAGACGGGTAAATTTTTACTTTGTAAAATTTTGGTTGCCTTCTTTTAGGTCATAGGTTTAATCGATCAAATGTCATATATATAGCTAAGTGCTTTGCGAAGAACTGTCCTACTCTCTTATTTCCATGTGGTTCCCATGCTAGATATGGGAGTATAACCTATAGTGGACCCAGGAGAGAGATCTTATCCGTATTTCCCTTTTATTATTTCTCGTAACTTCTTTTTTCCTGCTCTGGAAAGTGACTTCATTTATTGAAACGTGTGGATTTCAGGAACAGGGTATCTGGCGTCTTTACATAATTTCTTTTTGTTTTTGTATGTGTAAACCTTCATGACGATCTACTTCTGCATGTAATTCTTTGAATGAGTAATGTGTTGGCACTTATGACCACTGTTATCCTGTATTTGGTAGATTTTTTCTGGCATCGAGCTTGTGTTGGAGAAAGACCAAATAGGATGGCAGATGATGCATCAAGATGTACTGATGTTGCATCGGCTGACTTTAGGGAAAGTTCAGTCTCGGACAAAGATTTCTCATTTGTCCATGATGACTCTAACGATTGGTTTTCCGGCCTCTGGTCATGCAAAGGTGGAGATTGGAGAAGGAATGAGGAAGCTGTGCAAGATAGAATTTTGAGAAAGAAATCTGTAGTGAATGATGGTTTTCCCCTATGCCAAATGCCAAAGTCTGGAAACGAGGATCCTAGGTGGCATCAGAAAGATGAATTATATCATCCTTTGCAGGCCAGAAGGCTTGACTTGCCTCCTTGGGCATTTAATTGGCCAGATGAGAGGAGTGAGAATGACTTGGCTAGCAGATTGCAAGTTAAGCCTGCTATGATGCGAGGTGTCAAAGGTACAATGTTATCTGTGGTCAGGATAAATGCATGTGTTGTGAGGGATCAGGGCTCTTTTGTTTCTGAACCTCGAATGAAAGCCCGGACAAAGGAGAGGCACTCTTCTAGGTCTGCTCGGTCACATTCTTCAAGTTCTGATGCCAAGAGATCCTCTGTGGAAACTGATTCCCGGTCGAGATTTATTGATGAACACAGCTCGCGGGGCTTAAGGAAGAGCATTGTCACCATTAACACTCCAAAGGACCGAGTATGCACTGTCCATGACCTGCAATTGCATTTGGGTGATTGGTACTATTTTGATGGAGCTGGACAAGAACATGGGCCTTCTTCATATTCAGAGCTTCAGGAGCTAGTTGATAGAGGTACCATACAGAAATATACCAGTGTTTTCAGGAAATTTGATAAACTCTGGGTTCCGGTGACATTGGCAGGTGAGAATTCTGAAACTCCTCTCAATATACAACAGGAGAAGAGTTCCTGTGGTGGTTCTTCTGGTGCTGCTGTCCCGCAATTGGAAGGTGGTATGATTGAAAGCAGTAAGGCTGCCTCTTCATTCCACAGCATGCACCCACAGTTTGTTGGTTATATGAGGGGAAAGCTACATGAACTAGTCATGAGATCATATAGAAGCAGGGAGTTTGCTGCCGTGATTAATGAGGTATTAGATCCGTGGATCAGTGCCAAACAGCCAAAGAAAGAGCTTGACAAGCACATTTATCGAAGATCAGGTCTGCACATAGTGATAACTCTTAATTTTCTGCTTTATTTGAGGATTGGATAATAAATGATAGGATCTAGGCTTACACTATAACTTTCATTTTTTACCTTGTATAGTCAGTTTTTTTTCCTTCACCTTGTATAGGTAGAGAGGACTTTTTATATTGAATATGACACTTCAATTTTCTGTTCAATCTTTGATTGGAGGACATTTTCACGCCTACTATGTTACTCATGATTCCTCTTTGCCTGTCATTTTTTACTTGATTGGGTAAATTCTTGTGCACCTTATGCTTTTGTCTAAGTGGTTGATACTGTGACCAAATTGTAGATGCTGATTACCATGCTGGCAAACGAGCACGTCTTTCCAATGACGAAACCGAAGAAGATAGTGAAAATGAAGAAGTCGCTGAGAGAATTCAGAGGGATGACATCTCATTTGAGGATCTATGTAATGGCAATTCTTTCAATCAGGAAGAAATTGTTTCTTCTGAAAATGAGTTGGGTTCTTGGGGTTTATTGGATGGTCATGTGCTTGCTCGAGTTTTCCATTTTCTGAGGTCGGATATGACATCCCTTGCTGTTGCTTCTTCTACTTGTAAGCACTGGAGGGCTGCAGTAAGGTTTTACAGGGATATCTCCCGACAGGTTAATTTGTCATCACTGGGTCATAGCTGTACCGATTCAATAATCTGGAAAGTCTTGGTAGGTAAATTAAGATTCTCTTTTGGAATGTACTAGTATCTCCTAGCTGGGAAGTTAATTTTCTTTTGTTGCCTGCAGAATTGTTATGACAGAGAAAAGATAAAGTCACTGATATTGACTGGATGCACCAATGTAACTCCAGGCGTGCTTGAAGATATTTTGCGTTCATGTCCTTGTTTATCTGACATAGATATCAGAGGTTGCAGTCAGCTTGAGGACTTGACCCTAACATATTCCAACATAAATTGGGTCAAGAGCCGAAAGAAATTTGGTGATGTGCACTTCAAGATGAGGAGTCTAAACCAGTTGACGGACAGGAACTTGGAATATGCTGGAGTAAAGGGTATAGGCGGTGATGTAGATGATTTTAGTGGTTTGAAAGATTATTTTGATAGCGTGGATAGGAGAGATTCAGCTGGTCAATCTTTCCATCGGGGGTTCTATAAACGTTCCAAATTGTTCGATGCAAGAAAATCCTCCTCCATTCTATCAAGGGATGCGCGCATGAGGCAATGGGCTGTTAAGAAATCTGAAAAGTGGAACAAGAGGATAGAGGAGTTTCTTGCTTCAAGTCTGAAGGACATCATGAAGCAAAACACCTTTGATTTCTTCATGCCGAAGGTATCACTGGGATTTTTTGTTTATGAATGTTTGACATGGAGGTTATTAGAGCTCTAATTAATTGCTTCTTACTTTTCTTCTCCGGGTTCAGGTTGCTAAAATTGAAGAGAGGATGAAGAATGGTTATTATATTCGCAATGGGATTAGGTCTATCAAGCAGGATATTCGTCGAATATGTCGGGATGCCATAAAGTAAACTCCAAAGTTACCCTTTTGTTATATTTTCCTAATTTTTGTCTTCTTTCACTGACGGTGCCATGATTAGAACTACTTAAGAATTTTCTGCAATCTAATATCCAAACTACAGATTGTTCGTATTTTATGGCAGAAGCCTGACTCATTCTACTAATTAAGCTGTTAACTCTTTGCCTGATATCACATAATAGTTCATTTGAATGAGCAATTAGTGATTGCATTGTTTCATAAGTGGCACTAGTCTGCACCCACAGGTTTTGTGGGTGTTGGTGTCTATATCCCATTAATCTCTTTCTACCATGCTTATGCGTAAAGGAAGAATACATTTTATTCATTTGAGTTGAAAATGAATTCTTAGTCCGACTTTTATCTTCTTTTACAACCCTTGCTTTTTGTTGTCCTTGCTTTTGGTTCGTATGTCCAATTAACCATAGCAATAGCTGGTTTATCTTCCATTTTAAGTCTTTAATGGTAACTTTTTGATGTAGAGCAAAGAATCGTGGTGAGGCTGGGAATATGAACCATGTCATATCATTATTTATCCAACTCGCCACTCATTTGGGAGAGAGAGATGACTCATTGGAAGGGTTCTCTGATTCTTCAAAGTATAAACGGAAAGTAAGCAGAGCTGATAGTGAGAGAAAATATGCAAGTAGAAGCAATGGTTCCTCATTTGTGAATGGCGCTTTAAATGATGGGGAGTATGCTTCTGATCTGGAAATTAGAAGGCGTTTGTCCATATTGAATAAAAAATCTATGGATTCAGATAGTGAAACATCTGATGACTTTGGCGGATCTTCTGAAAGTAGCAAGTCTGAAAGTGAGACTACTGTTTCTGACACAGAAAGTGACTTGGGATTGCAGCAAGATCAATCTGTATTCTCGAACTCAAGAGAAGATGGCAGTTCCATGGCGGATGAGAGTTTTGATGACGACCGTGAGTGGGGTGCCCGCATGACAAAAGCAAGCCTTGTTCCTCCTGTTACAAGAAAATATGAAGTTATCGACCAGTATGTCATAGTAGCCGATGAGGATGATGTGAGGCGTAAGATGCAGGTATCTTTACCAGAGGACTATGCTGAGAAGCTCACTGCTCAGAGGAATGGAGCTGAGGAGGTGGATATGGAACTTCCAGAAGTCAAAGACTACAAACCCAGAAAGAAGCTTGGGGATGAAGTGATAGAGCAAGAAGTTTATGGAATTGACCCCTATACGCATAATCTTTTACTTGATTCAATGCCAGAGGAATCGGATTGGTCTCTCTTAGACAAGCATTTATTCATTGAAGATGTACTTCTTTGTAGTCTGAACAAACAAATCAGGCACTTTACAGGCACCGGAAACACTCCTATGATTTATCCTTTACAGCCTGTTATCGAAGAAATTGAAAGGACAGCTGAGGATGATCACGATTTCCGGACTGTGAGAGTTTGTAGGGCTATCTTGAGGGCCATTGATAGCCGTCGAGAAGACAAATATGTTGCTTATAGAAAGGTATTTGCTTGCACTCTTTTTCATGGGCTTGATACCTACTTGTTAAAATATTTGTGCTGCGAGTTTAATCTTGTGATATGAACTGACTAGGGGCTCGGTGTTGTCTGCAACAAAGAAGAAGGATTTGGTGAAGATGATTTTGTGGTGGAGTTCTTGGGAGAGGTATAAATGAAGTTTGTCATTACACAATTCTACTATGTTTGTTGGTTATAGCATATTAGCCTTGGAACAAGTAGAAGTCCTGTGCGATACATGTTTTTAGGAATATTGTTATCTAAAACTTTATTTTGGGATTATATATTCTAAAATAACTAGAAGGGAGAAAAAAATTCATTCTTATGGCATAAGTTGAATAATTAAGAGTGAAATATCCAACAAATCAGTCTACTCGATCAAATTATCAAGCATCGAAGTGCATTTAATTATTAAATTATACAAATTAATGTTGAGGTACGTTAGTCCTACCATTAGTGGGGTAATTAAGCATTTTCTGGTTCTTTTGTAGTTAATGAGTAATTTTTTTTTGGGGGGGTTCTGTGCTGATGTGGCATAAGGACGAAGCTCTACTCTACGCACTTTTTATATATATATATATATATATATATATATATATATATATATATATATATATATATATATATTATTCTCTCTCTATTTTTACTTTGTTTGGCCATTATTGATTGTGAGTCTCGTAATGTTACTGAATAATTGGGAGAAGGCAATTTTTTATTTTTTTTTGTTTAGTTTATGTTTGCACATTCTGTTTTTGATCATTAATTCACTAGCTCTTTGAAGATGAGTTTTGACTTTGAGGCACACTATGAATATTTCATGGTTCTGTCTTTTTTTTTTACTGGTGTTTCAAATGGAATTAAAACCAGCATATTTTGTTCACATGCCACAAGCTATTTTTGATCTCCTGGTGAGCTTGTGTTGGTGCGGTTCTAGTAATCCATTTTAGTATGACATGAGCCTCTCACCTTTTTTTCCCCCAAATCAAGAGATTTAAATTTGCTGAAAACAACTCTATGCCTCCCCTGAATATGCCATTGCAGGTCTATCCTACTTGGAAATGGTTTGAGAAGCAAGATGGTATTCGATCATTGCAAAAGAACAATAAGGATCCTGCTCCAGAGTTCTATAATATTTATCTTGAGAGGCCAAAGGTAGAAAAATATTTTTAACGTATTACTCTTCTGGCTAAGACTTTTCCAATGTAATCAAAATCTCTCCTTATTTTGACGATTTGTTGCTTTTTAATTTATGCCTTTGCCAGGGTGACGCTGATGGTTATGATTTAGTTGTTGTTGATGCCATGCATAAGGCAAACTATGCAAGCCGAATTTGTCACTCTTGCCGTCCTAATTGTGAAGCAAAGTAAGTGACAGCTCTATATCTTTAGTTTGATTTCTCAGAGATATGTAACCAGACATTAAGCTATTTAATGTCCCTTAAAAGATCAACCATCCAAATGTCCTTTAATGGGTATTGGGCTTTTTAGGGAAGCCCATTCTTTCCTTAAAAGTTTTGGAGAGTCTAAATCTAGGTGACTTTTGGCAACTTGATGTTGAAAATAAAACTGTGGCTGTTTTTCCCATACAAATGTTAAACTTTTCATTTGCTGAATTCTCAATGATGCCATGACCAATTCTCTTCTTTTCTTATGCTATATGTTTGACTTGCAGATATATTTGGCCAGTTTTATTATGATGCTTTTATCCCTATGGTAGATGGTCCCAATTTGCTTTGGCAAGGTATCTTGGCTGACTGATTACTTTTCCTATATTAAATACAGGGTGACTGCAGTCGATGGACAGTATCAAATTGGAATATATTCTGTACGCAAAATCCAATATGGTGAGGAGATAACATTTGACTACAATTCGGTCACAGAGGTATGTGTATTGTTTCTGTAGACTCAATCCATTGTCATATGGTGTCTTTTTTGTTCAGTGATCATTGCCATTAATTCTTGCAGAGTAAAGAGGAGTACGAAGCCTCTGTTTGTTTGTGTGGTAGCCAAGTCTGTCGAGGGAGCTATCTCAATTTGACTGGAGAGGAAGCTTTTCAAAAGGTAGAAATGCATGGCCATATTTTCTTTTTCTGCCCTCCACCTCGGCTTAATCCTTGTTATATGTGGACTTAATTTCAGAGGCTAAAAGAAAGAGCATAAATGAAAAGGTTTTGCCTAGTTTCTGGGTTTCTTGGATCAGTGATTTGTTTCAGACAAGGGCTCACTTTCCTAAGTTTGTGTGTGTGCGCGCGCACGCGAGTGTGTGAACTTTTGTTAGTATATTCTCTACCACTGTTTGGTTTGATATCATATATATTTGGCCAAACAAATCTATTTTTCTGTTAACGTGAGGAATTGTTTCAGGTTTTGGAGGAATGGCATGGGATTTTGGATAGGCATCAGTTGATGATAGAGTCTTGTGAAGTGAACTCGGTGTCTGAAGAAGATTACTATGACTTGGGAAGGGCGGGTTTGGGCAGTTGCTTGCTAGGCGGGCTGCCAGCTTGGTTAATTGCATATTCTGCTCGCTTGGTTTGCATCCATTGCTCTCTCATCATTGTTGACTTATTTGGTTATAATTTCTGTTGCTAATTTCTCTAATATATTGCTTTTGGGGCAGGTGAGGTTTATAAACTCTGAAAGAACTAAACTTCCTGAGGAGATTCTTAACCATAATTTGGAGGAGAAGAGGAAATATTTTCTGGATATTTGCCTTGAAGTAGAGAAGAGTGATGCTGAAGTTCAGGTGAATCAATTTTTCAAATTTTGGTTCCGTGGCTGGAGCTGACCCGTTCCTTGTGCTCTCTTGTCCAGTTTTCCCTGCCAACACCCTCCCCACCTCCTCTTGCATGGGTGCGTGGGTGGGTGGGTGGGTGGGAGTTGATGACACTATTCACCTTCAGTAGTGTTAAAATCTTTACTGGTATGCTTATCCTTTCTATTTGGATTGACCCATGTTGCAGGCTGAGGGTGTCTATAACCAGAGGCTTCAAAATTTGGCCGTTACTCTAGACAAGGTCACTTTAATCTTTTTGGTTTGCTCTTAAGTTGGTGTTCTTTTATTTTGCTCCTCTGTGATGATCTCTGCAACTCTGCTTAAGCTTATATGGCCTTTCAGTTGTTGATATCACCCTGAATGATGCAGGTGCGGTATGTTATGAGATGTATTTTTGGAGATCCAAAGAAGGCTCCACCTCCGCTGGTAAGGCTCAGTCCTAAAGAAGTAGTCTCCTTCCTGTGGAAAGGAGAAGGATCACTGGTGGAGGAACTTCTTCAGTGCATGGCTCCTCACGTGGATGATAATGTGCTAAATGATCTCAAGTCAAAGATTCTTGATCATGATCCTTCTGGTTCAGATGACATCCTGAAAGAGCTAAAACGATCCTTATTGTGGTGAGCAATGAATGCATTTATGTTCAAAATGCTATTATATGTTCTGCTTTCTGTCAATGACGTGGTGGATGTTTTTGGTTTTTTGATTTCTCTTTAATATGCAAGGTTGAGGGATGAGATCCGCTATCTTCCATGTACATACAAATGCCGGCACGATGCCGCTGCTGACTTGATCCATGTCTACGCTTACACAAAGTGCTTCTTTAAAATACAGGTAAGATTCTGCCGAAGCTATCTAATTGTTTGGAAGTGTTATCAGGGAATGTCCTGAAGCCCCTTCAATACAAGGAGATGGCTATCAATTGAAGTTATGCTTTAATGGTTTGAAATGACCAGAATGATCTATATTAGAAATTTTTACCACTACTCTCCAACTTCTAGAAATGATCAGGTTAAATATTTATGCACTGCTAAAAGAGTCAAAAGTTGGTAGTTTTGTTCTTGGGAGATCTCGAAATGGTGTTCAGTTAAAAGGTCACTTTTATTGACATGAGTTAAATTCCTTGTTTTGGTCTCTAAAATCTTTCTTGCATTCTCATGCAGGGATATAAATCTGTGACGTCACCACCAGTTTACATTTCTCCGCTTGATTTGGGTCCAAAATTCAGCAAAAAGTTGGGACCAGGTTCTCACGAGTATCGCAAGACCTATGGAGAGAATTATTGTTTAGGGCAACTTATTTTTTGGCAGATCCAGACAAACACCGAGCCAGATGGTAGCTTGTTTAGAGCAAGTAGGGGATGCCTGTCATTACCTGATATAGGTTCATTTTATGCCAAAGTTCAGAAGCCGTCACGGCAGCGTGTTTACGGCCCAAAGACCGTTAGATTTATGCTGGGAAGAATGGTAAGTCTGTTACTGTTTTTCTCCTTTTTATTTATATTAGAAACGGTACAAACACTCGTGATTTTAAGCATTCTACTGAGGCAGGTAATGCATGCATATGAAATTTTAAGATGCTGAGGTGTTCTTATTCAACCTGTTCTTACCTTTGGTTTTGCTTAATTCGTTGGCTTGCTAGTTCCCTTTTCTATTTTCTGGAATATTCTTTCATTTTGAAATTGCTCTATAGGGATGTTTCATGTGGTGCAACATTGATGAGATAGAACTTTTTCTTAGAAAGCATGTCAAGCTGTTGCTTTGGTTCATCATTTAGTTTGATTCAGGGAGAAAGTCATTTTAACATGCTCACAAAACTACGATTTGGGATGCAATCAGAAAACTGAGTTTTGTAGGTAGGCAAAGCTGGGTCATATTTTGGGATTAGGTAATCTGATGGAGGTTGTGAATATTTCTGCGAGGAGCAATAGCTGTTGAATGAGTTGAAAGTGAAGTGAAACCCGTAAACCTTTAATCTAAATGGAGTGTGGCGATTATCTTAACTTGAGAATACCATTAGAAGTTGCAACGGTCTTAGTCTCGTTTAAACCCTCGCTTTGTCTCTCCAGGAGAAACAGCCCCAGAGACCGTGGCCAAAGGACCGGATATGGTCATTTAGCAGCTCGCCCAAAGTGTTTGGGAGCCCAATGCTCGATGCGGTTTTGAACAACACTGTGATGGACCGAGAGATGGTGCACTGGCTGAAGAACAGGCCCGCGGTGTTTCAGGCAGTGTGGGATCGGTGACCTCTTCAATTTCTGCGTCCAGGGGAAAGAGAAGGCGGCACAGCAAATAACTAACCTGACAGCTACTCGTGTTTCTGGTAGCTTCAAGATAACTACACAGCTCAGTTCGGTACCTCCTGATAAAGCGCGAGGGGGTGGTGCTGCTTCCCCTGCATCATTATTGTGTACAGTCTCGTTTTATTGTTTTTCTCCCTCCCCCCCATCCCTACCTCCTCCTCTTTTTTATTTTTTTACCTCCTCTGTAATCTTGTAATTCATCATTTAGTGTTAGTGCATTTTTTGTTTTAGTCTTGGGTATATCTGTAATCTAAAATAGAAACAAAAAGGGAAAGAAGTAGTCTAGTGCATCGTCATTCTTTTTATCTGCCAATCCTTGATGCGATTTTCTGCTCTTGCAGATTGGAGGTTTTGCCTTTTCTTTTCTTGTTCTTTATTTTTTTTCAAATCGGCCATGCGGTTTTATCCATTTTGCGTTGAATTTGGCTCTAGAAACTATGTGCAGGCCAAAACACAAGCTTGGCTTGTCCGTTTTACCTCCCCTTTTCCTCTTCAGGCTCCTGCTTTGCTTGTTAAAGCTCTCACTCGGGGGTCTGGCTTTACATAAAAGTTGTATGGATAAATGGCGACAAGTTCACTCGATTGAGCTTTCAAACCAGTCTTCTCGTTTTTAAATGGGAAAAATCCATCAGAAGTCTTGAACCTTTTTTTGTGACACTAAATCTTAAACTTTGTTAATTGTGATACATTTACCCTTTCTCTATACCGGTTCTATTAGATCCACTCGGCAATCGGACTGGCGGTTCGGTTCTCGGGTGGATCCACGTAACAAATAGGTGGATCTCGATTTTTATTTTTCGGAACCGGTCCCTAGCAGGCGGTTCTCGATTCTAGGTCGGAAATTGTCCGTCCGGATCATGCACACCTCTAGGAAAAACTCATAAAAATTTTAAATTCTTTTTTTTTTTTGCGATACAAAAATCTCAAATTTTCTAATCGTGATATATTTACAAATTTTGCGATACAAAAACTTTGGTAAAAAATTTTCATCTTATTATTTTTCTTTATATATTTTTTCTTTTCTTTTTTTTTTTTTTTCTTCTTCTCTCTTTCCTTTTTTTCGATGGGAAGCCGGATCAAGCAAAGACGACCTTCGCCTAGGTTAGGCAAGGACAACCCTCACTAGATCTGGCAAGGACCATCGATGCCCCTGGGAGGGCCTTCACCAAATCTGGCGAGGGTTGCCCTCGCTCGACGTCAACGAGGGCTAGCAAGGGCAACCCTTGCCCGACATCGGCTTCCCTTGGCCATGGTTGACAAAGGGAAGAGAGAAGAAGGAAAAAAGAAAAAAAAAATTTAAAAATAAAACATGAAAATGCCTTATACTTCAGAGTAAATAAATGAGTCACGTGAATGTATATTTAGGGTTTTTTGTGTTATGGAAAAAAGTTTTGGAATAAATTTGTTACTTTAGCCAAAGTTTAGAGTTTTTGGTGATTTTTATCATTTTTAAATTGAAAATGGAAAACGGAGGCGAGTTTCCTCTTTGAAAAAAAAAAATGGACATATTCCTTTTGCCTGCATACGAGTTTGGGAGGAAAAGAGGAAAAGAGGCGCCGCGTCTTTCGCGTCTGTTTTACTTCCCGCAGGGTAAGTATCGGTACCGGCAGCGGCACTGGCGAAGACAGCGACCTCACCATCGGCAGGGACAAGGGCGTCGGATTGCCAGCCAATGCGAACGCCGTACGTCCGGGTCGTGCGTTCCGCGCCCTCCCCCCATCTGCCTCTCTTTTTCTTCTCCACTCTTTTCCCCACTTCTGTTTACGTCTTCTGAGCGGACGAGTATGTGGCTCGTAGGCCTAAAACGGCAACGCTTTGAGTGGGTAATCAATCCCTCAGGGATACAGCTGGGGTTTTGCTCTTTTTCAATTCCGAGCGTTTCTTTCTTTCTGGGGGGCCGTGGCGCTCGTAAATATGTCCTGGCACCGCAAAACCAAAAGCCCTCAATGCTTCTAATTCCAATGTAAAAGAAGGATTTAACAAAAAAAGAAACAGTCGGATTAGTTTTCGGCGAGGCGAGCTCGCATTTTCCCGGTGAGAGAGAGGTTGGGGGAGGGGAAATACAAACGGCAACGAGGAAACAAAACGACAATGCATGTCAGAGAGAGAGAGAGAGAGAGAGAAACATCCCTCCCGCGCGCACCCAATCGTCATCGAGCATGTAGCCGCCCTTTCTGATTCTGTTTTTACCGTACGTCCTCCCCGTCCCGTCCCTAATCCCTCCCCGCCACGTGTCCCCCCGGGGCGATGGGGGCTGGTATCGCCTGCGTAATATAAACGGGGGGACGACACACGCTCGCTTCGCCATTTTCCATTCGCAATCTCTCTCTCTCGATCGACATGAACGGCGATCCTCTCTCGGCCTTCTACGGCGGCGAGCCCTCCTCGAGCCGCCGCCGCCGCCGCCGCCTCCTGCTGTCGTCATCCCCTCCGGCGGCCGCCGAGGACATGTCCAACTTCGACGCCATGTTCGCCGGCGTCAGCCTCCGGTCCCTCTTGCTGGACGACCCCGTCGTCTCCTCATCCCCTTCCCCTTTCTCCTCCTCCTCTTCTCCGTCCCCTCTCTGGTCGCCACTGCCGTCCCCGCTCTCTCCCTACTCGCCGTCCCCTCTCAAGATGCCCAAGCAAGAACCCGGTCATGGCTTCCCCGACTTCGCTCCCGGTTCGTCTAAGTTTAACTCCCCCTCGCTCGCCGCCGCCGACGACTCGACCCTCTGCTTCCCCCTCCACCGCTTGTCCGACCTCCTCCGCTCCCTCGAGACGCTCCAACCGCAGCCGGCGGCGGCGGCGGGCCCCGGCCCGGCTCGCAAGCGCTCCCCGCCCGACCCAGAGAAGACGAAACGGGCCAGAGAAAAGCGGAGGAAGATAGGCGACTGCTTGAGGCAGTTGCACGAGCTGGTGATGCCGCCCGAAGAGAAGAAGATGGACATGCTCACCACGCTGGAGGAGGCCTGCAAGCACGTGGCGTACCTGCAACAGCTGGTGAAGTGCGCTCTCCAGCTCGTGCCCCGCGAGCCGCCGCCGCCGCCGCCGCCGGCGACCCCAGGTTTCCTTCCCCACTGCCCGACGGACGACGACGGCGGGACGTTGGGGAGGTTGAATATGCAGCATCTGCTGGAGAGCATGGTGAACTCGCCTCCGGCTCATGGGGTGTGGTGCGATCAGGAGTACGGTGCGGCGGCGGCGGCCGCAGCAACGAACCAGCAATGGCAATTTCTGTTGAAGCAGCAGGAGCAGGAGGGGGAGGCGTCCGAGATGAGTATGAGGATGCAGATGTTGATGCAGCAGCAGCAGCAGCAGCAGCAGCAGCAGATGTGGTTGAATCTTGAAGCTCCTCCTCCAAATCAACCCCCCTTTTGAAGGAAGAGAGTGAGTGCCACGGAGGACGTCTCCGGGTGGGAATGGCTATCCGGGTTCGTGTCGAGTCTCTCGCGTATATGTTAACAGGTAGAACTAATACAACCATCTTCTGATATGGCTCCGATCCCAAAAAAGATCTTGAGAAAAAAAGGGAGAAAAGAAAAAGAAATCGGACATGGCTTCTTCTTCTTCTTCTTCTGTCTCGTTCTTGGTTTAAACTTCTTTTCGGTTATTTGCTGTTTTGTCTTTTAGAGTCGGTATAGTTAAGAGATGAAGAGATGAGCATGCCATTTTGTAATCAAGAGGCGTCATGCTTCGCTGCGGAAGTGATGATGAATATGGTGATGGACTCCGATCCTTTATGGACCTTTTTTTTTTGCATGTTGCCCGTTAAATCGCCGGAGGAATCTTTTTTACAGCAGATTCTCAGAGAGCCAAGCGCATTTCCATATTATCACAGAGCTGCACATTCGAGTTTGTCCGGTACGACAATGCCCGGCTTCTTCTCTTATTTTGCATCATCATCCATGCCGTTTTGAATCCGGTACACCGCGTAAAAGGACAGAAAGAAAAGAAACAGAAGAAGTTAAAAAAGACAAACCACATCATATAAAATATACATATCACCCTCTTTTTCCTTGTTGGGTGGTGGGTCATCAGAACGAACGAAGATCTCCTGTTGAAATGGGCTCGACCACTTCTAAAACCAAGAGGAATTACGAGGAGAAGGTGCGGAAGATCTGTGCCGGTAAAGCCCAAATGCTTAAGCCCACCTGTTCCTTCTGCACTGCTCTTCTTGTCCTTGAGCTGGTCGTGGCTCCGGCTATGAGAATTCGTCAATGCTGTACTGCACTTTTGAGGGATCTGAAGGCTTTTTCTTTTCCGTCTCCAAAATAATATCAGCGTCATTATAGGCATGTTCTTCATATAGCGCCATTATAGTCAGACACTCCGCAATAAAACGATTTTCCCAAATCTGTTAAATGCTTTCTTTTTTCCGCATACATGAAGTGCAGGTTCGTTTATGCTAGTAATACAAAATAAAAGGCAATGTAAGTAGTACCTTATTTTATCGTATGGATCGCGATTACTACCAGTATTAATAAATACAATTAGACATAGTCTCTCTGTCTTTTGGTGGTCCGTGCATATATCGGAAGCCACATCAATCGCGCTAACCAAACTCGTGTATCCCATGGACTTGAACTATTAAACAAGTGAGATCGAAAATCGTATGGAAATGTAGATACATTGAATAGATATGGGCAAGTCTACTTAACTCTTGTTCTATTCTCAATTTTCATATTCCTATTCACGGCAACAACAAAATAAAGAAGAAGAGAGAGTTAGTTGGAAGGTACCATGAAAAATCTCTTATTTCATTTTCATATAGAAAAATGTGGATTAACAGAAGAATGTACGGCAAATAAGAAGAGATGGCAATGTGGTGAACTTACTTTACTATCTGCTGGCTTGCGAGTCTGTATTCTCTCAAGCCAGCGATGCACCGAAGACCCACTTTTTAAATTTTAATTTTTTAAAAATTTTGATAGGCACTTTTCACTGGGAATGGTTGATTCCATAACTAAGAGCGAGGGAGCGCGAGATGACGTCGGAGCCCCCACCGCAAAAGCCAGCCTCAGAGGGAGGGGCTCAAATGGCGAAGAGAAAGGTGCGAGCACGAGCGAAAAGGAAAGAACTGAGAAGGGCCGCGAGTTATGTCTGATAGAGACGTGGCCAACAAAGATTAGGGGCTTTCTTCTTTTGTGAAACCGATTCCAACGTGGTTCAAAAAATGGGTCCGGCTCTTGGTTTATTTTTCACTTGAAACGCAAAACCGGTCCAATTCCAGCAGGGAATGGATTTGTTCATAGGGTGATCCAATCCGATTCTCGAATAGAATCGGTCCCGCTGTACTCCTCCAACTTTCACTAAGCTCACCGACCAAAAAAACTTTCAGTAAGCTCGAGGCTCGAGCAGATAGATGATGAAGACGTGACCCAAGTTTGACCCTTTGGTGATTCGGAACCACCAATTTTCTGACCCCAGACTTACGGCTTCCAAATCAATCGCGGCCCGCGAGGGCCCCCGTTTGTACCGTTAACGCGGTTTGCTCTTTTTTCCATTTGTCCGCTCTTATGTTTACCCATCTCTGGAGAGTGTCCACAATCCTTTTGTCTAATGTATTAAGCAAATTGAAAAATCGAAAAAAGTGGGATTCTTATTTTGTATACTTCAAGCTGGTCCAAGACACAATTCGACCGCACCGACCGAAAATCAAAAACAAGAGAAGGGTTCTGTAATAAGCAGGATTAACAAGGTCCAGGTTGGGCATGTTGCCCATGTAGAAACCTTCCCCTGATTAGTAAGATCTTCCCCCCTGATTTGGTCCAAGATAACGGAACCGTTAAAGAAGATGCTGCAGCTGCGGTCACTGCACTACTGATGACACTGCCTCGAATAGGTTAGACAGCGATGGTGTGATTTCAATCGCCGGGTCACTCTTTCCTATCCGTGTTAGTTGGTTTATTCTCTGCTTTCCTTGCTCCTCCATCAGACGGATCTTACAGAAGGGAAAAAGGAAGAAAGCAAAGTGAAAAAAAGTGTTTTTGGCACCGTGCGGTGGACGAAGAAAATAAGCTTTTTTTGCCCCCCTCTTTTCAAACAGCTCACCACATTCTCCTCCCCATCTTTTTTTCAGTTTTTCCTTAGGCACAAAAACATTCTTGATTTCTTTACTAAACCCCATGCATATATCTTGATGACTTTTGTCCACTTTGTCCCTCTTTAAAAAGCACAACCTAATTCTTCCTCTCCTTTCTTCCAGACGCCCACATACACAGCAACAGCAGCAGCAGCAGCAGCAGCAGAGTTTCTCAGAAATGGTGAAAGGAAGGGGGATTCTTTTGTGCATCCTGATCATAGGCCTGGATATTGCAGCCGGGATTCTTGGCCTGGAAGCTGAGGTCGAGCAAAACAAGGTAAACTTGAAATAGAGAAGAATGAAGAAAAGGAGATGGCATCTTTAACGTGTCTTGAAGATGCAATAACCAGGGAGTCTTCGTGGTGTTCAGGAGAAGCACATGAGGCTGTGGACATTCGAGTGCGAAGAGCCGAGCCCGAAGGCGTTCAAGCTCGGTGTTGGCGCGGCGGTACTCCTCGCCTTAGCCCATGTCCTCGCCAATTTGCTCGGCGGCTGCTACAACCGTATCTGCACCCAAGACAGGCTCCGGCAGCCCCTCGCCCATTGCCTGATCACCATAGCCTGCCTTGTCTTAACATGGTATATACTCTCTCTTCCTCCTTTTCAACAACTATCCGTCGATTTCAGTTGCGGATTGACCGTGGATTAATGGGTCAGGATCCTACTGGCGATCGGCCTATCGCTGTTGGTCATCGGGACGCTGGCGAACCACAAGTCCAGAGGCTCCTGCGGTATCTCGCACCACCACTACCTCTCCATCGGGGGCGTCGTCTGCTTCATCCACGGCCTCTTCTCCGTCGCTTACTACGTCTCCGCCACCGCCACCGCCCCCGCCACCGGTACCGCCACCGGTACCGCCACCGACGGCTGACCTGGGTCGTCAGTCCAGATGACTTAAGTCTGCAGATGGTTGACTGACGTTTCTGTTCCCCAATGCTTCACTTCCTACGTAATCCATGTTCTCCCCTTCTTTCTTGTAGCTGTTCCAGGTTCTTTGGTGTGTGCAATTTTCCTCTTCTTCTTCTTCCTCCTTTTTTCCGGTTCTTGTTTTAAGCGATGCTTATGGAGGTAGGTAGATGAGTGACCAATGTACTGGTAGAATCTTTACGTGGACGGACTGACTTAACTCACTTCCTCTTTCGCGCAAAAAAACTATCCATCCCACGACTTACCGTACCATAAAGGGGCGGATGATTCATTTGAATGGATTGTACCATGGACTCTGCTTTTCTCGAAATTTGAATATGAAGCTCATAGGGAAGGTGTTTACATGAATCGAACTCGAATTGTTCGTCTAACCTATTCATTTCTTAACGACGAAGCCAAATTTTCTAAGTTGGTTTTTTTTTTATGCAATCTTTACTGTCAAATGTATTGCTTTCATCAATGTTCCTTTTTTTTTTAAAGCAAATCATCAATGTTTCTTCATCATCACTCGGTTTTTTTCTGGCAAATTAACATATGCGACATTCAACATGGATATTGCACATTTTTTTTGGATTTGCAGTAACAAATAATAGGGGAAATTGATTTCAAAATGGGTGGCTTCTTAGTCAATTCTTAGCTCTAAATTTGGGAATTGACTTAGTTACCCTAAATTCCAAAAGATTGGAAATGGGAACCCGATTAGTCGCTTTTGGAATTGATCGGTTTTGATTTAGTTCTCGGTTTTATCCAATAACTAACATTATATGTTTTTAGTAAAAAAGCAAATTTTCATAATGAATATAAAAATAGTACCATTTTACTTAAAAACAGTTATTGATCAAGTGTTCATGTTGTTATTTGTTCATATTGAAAATCATGATTTAATTTTTGATGATTGCAAAGGCATTTTTGTTCTTCTGAAAGAAACTTTAGTACGTTGAAACTACCCCTGAACCGATGGGTCTTAGATCAATTCAATCTCGGTTCTTGAGTTGAACCAAGCCCAATGCTCATCCCGATGAACTGTAAAGTAACGCTTCCCCTCAGGTTCTACCTTGACTAAAAAGTAGTCATCTCTTCCCAAAAACAAATTTTTTAAAAGCAGCATCGAGTAATGGGCATGTGAAAAAGACGTGCCAGCTCCTCAGAGCAAAGTGTCAAATGGAACTCATTAGATCGATCTAGAAAAGACAAGAAAGATAAATTGCTTGAAAACTAAATTGCAAGGGTCGGAAATTAAATAAAAAATTAGAGGAATAACACAAAAGTGACAAGCTTAACTCCAAAGACCGGAATCAAATGTGAAAAGGCATTGCTTCAAAAGCAAATCACTTTAGAGGAATTCACGTGCCGTCCTTCCGCCTGTCCGTCTGTCTGACTGTCTGTCTGCTCCAACCGTAGCTTCCTCAGTAGCTTCCATGTCCGACATGCATCTCGCATTAACAGGAGAATTAAGGCCATGAGCATGACCATTGTAGAATTCAGCACCCTCGGTGTCAGTGACGAAGAAGCATGTCTTGGCATACTTTCCCGCTCGTTCAGTACTCAATCTTAGCTCTTCGTCTTGGATGCAAGTTCGGCAGAGTGTGATGTGGGTTTCTTGTTGCGCCCATTATGGTTCACTCCCCATCACTAACCCACCTCGGAAACCCACTGCTCGCATTTCTTCAGAGATCCAAGAACACGTCGCAAATCCTACAATCCATGCCCAGCTCATCACGACCGGCTTCGTCTCCGATTCTTTCACGTCGAGCAAGCTACTCACTTCCCTGACATCGTTGAACCCGCCCAACATGGACTACGCGCGGTTAGTGTTCGAACGAATTCACATGCAGAGCGTTTTCATGTGCAACAACATGATCAGGGGCTACGTCAGCAGCTCAAACCCAGGAAAAGCTTGGAGCTTTTACGCGGGTATGAGAAGGAAAGGCCTTGTGGGGGATGATTACACGTACCCGTTTGTGTTAAAAGCGTACGGGATGAGGATGGGCTTGGGCAAGCGAAGTGTTAAATTAATGTCTCGATTATAAATTCGGATAAATCGAATTTATCGATAAAGTTTTTCCTAAAGGGATATTATAAATCGAACGTAAGAAAAAAAGGAAGCTGATCGTGGGGGCCCAGTGAAAGAGGATACGAATTGCTTCTTCGGAATTCTTGTTGGAAGTTGTTATCTAGGGTGGGGCCCGGACATACAATATTCCACCATTTCCTTTTAGCTGATGAAGTCTTCTCTACGAAGGAGTTTCCTGCATGTGAATTACAAAACGTAGGTGGGCCCAGGTCAAAGTTTGACCTGGGCACACACGTATAAAAGGAGAAATAATTGTTGTAGGTCTTTCTTCCGCCCGAAAAAGAAGCCGTCGAAGCCTCTGCGAAAGAAACCCTACGTAGCCGCGTGTCCGTGACCTTTGAAGCCGCAAGTTGCATGAAGCGTTGAAGAGACTCGCGAAGCCGTATGTAGAGCGTTTTGTCGCACGATAATTTTGTGTCGTGAGTTTATTTTCAAGTGAGTTGTTTATTATAAACACTTTGGGTTTTGGGTTAAATTTAGATGCGGAAAACACTTGAGCGATTAAGTGATTGTAAACTCTGATACTTCGATTATAGTGAATTATTTGCTGCTGGCTCTTCCCATGAATGTAGGTACCGATACTCGGACCGAACCACGTAAATTTCTAGTATCTTTGTTTTTCTTGTTTATTTCTCTGGCTTTTTCGCGTTGACGTAAATTGCAAGATCCTGTCGTTTCCGTGTATTATATCCCAACAATTGGTATCAGAGCGTGGGGTTGGATTTCTTGATTATGATTTGGGGTTTTGGCTTGTCGGATTATTATTTGGAAATTCTGTTATTGCAATTATGTCTGAGAGGAAATCTGAGATTGAGGAATTTGATGGGAGAAATAACTTTGTGTTATGGAGCATCAAGATGCAGGCTTTATTGACAATTGCCAAGGCACTAGATGGCGAAAATAAGTTGTCGATTATAATGAAAGCCTCAGAGAGGGTAGAGCTTATGCAAAAAACAAAGAGTATAATCCCGTTAAATTTGTCGGATGAGGTCTTACTAGAGGTTATTGAGGAGAAGGATGCCGCAGCATTATGGGCAAAACTTCAAGCACTCTATATGAAGAAAGGTTTGAACAACCGCTTGTATATGTTGAAGAAGATGTTTCAGTTTAGATATACTGAAGGTATGTCTATCAGATTCCACCTAGATGAATTTGATAAACTCATGTTGGATCTGAAGAACGTCGGTAAGATACTTGATAATGAATAGCAGGGCATGATGTTGTTAGCCTCTTTACCAGAGTCATGAGAGCACTTTACTGATTCACTGTTGCAGGGGCGTACTATTATTACCTCAGAAGAGGTAAAGTCCGCCTTATTTTCTAAGGAGTGGTAGAGAAAGTTGCGAGATGATGGTCTGGCAAAAGAAGCAGCGCAGCATTGACGATTTGGGGTAGAGAATAACATCGAGAGCCTAATAGCAGCAGAGGTAAAAGCAGATCAAAATCACGCCATAAAAAGTCTAAGGGACGCATGAAGTTCTTTGAGTGTCACGAGGAGGGGCACATCAAAAGAGATTGTCCAAAGCGAAGAAATAAAGTTGATAAGCAAAATGTCATAAGCAGTGTGACAAACGTTGCTAAGGGGAGCAATAGGGATGCAGAAGCTGTTTTATGTGTAACTGTTACTTCGTTAGGAGATGAATGGGTGTTAAATTCGGGGTGTTCTTATCACATGACGCCTCATAAGAATTGGTTTACTACTTACTAAGCTACAGATGGTGGTAGGGTTTTTTTGGGGAATAATACAGTCTGTAAGGCTGTGGGGATAGGGACAATCCGGATCCGGATGCACGATAGGGTGGTGCGCATATTGACAGATGTGAGGCATGTACCAGAGCTCAAGAAGAACATTATTTCTCTGGGGACACTCGATGACATCGGGTGCAGGTACACCACTGAAAGTGGAGTAATGAAGATCTTTCGAGGTGCTATGACAGTGATGAAAGGGAAGAAAGTAAATACTTTCTATCATCTACTGGGAGAGACTATGACCGGAACCGCTGTAGTTTCATCAGGTGAGTCAGACTCTAACTTGACTCAATTATGGCATATGCATTTGGGGCACATGAGTGAGGCAGGTATGATGATGCTTAGTGAAATGGGGTTGTTGAAGGGTCAGAAGACAGGAAAGCTGGACTTATGTGAGCATTGCATTGATGGGAAGCAGGATCGAGTTAAGTATACTACAACTATTCATTCGACCAAACGACCGGTTGAATATATTCATTTAGACGTCTGGGGCCCATCTTCGGTTCCTTCTAAAGGAAGTGCCCGATATATGTTGACATTTATCGACGATTATTCGATGAAAGTATGGGTATACTTTCTAAAGCACAAATATGATGTGTTTGATCGGTTCAAGAAATTTAAGGCATTGATTAAGAAGCAGCAAGATAAGCAAATCAAGTGCCTGAGAACCGATAATGGCATGGAGTTTTGTGGTAAAGATTTTACCGAGTTCTGCGAGAAAGAAGGTATTGTGAGATACCGCACAATACTTGGGACACCACATCAGAATGGCGTGGCAGAACGGAAGAACAGAACTTTGCTTGAGCGAGCTCGATGCATGCTTTCGCATGCATGACTTGGTAAGGAATTTTGGGCCGAAGTAGTGAATATGTCATGTTACTTGGTAAATCGATCTCCATCGTTTGCTATTGAGTGGAAGACTCCTGAGGAAGTATGGTCGGGAAAACCTGTTGATTATTCCAAATTACGTATATTCGGATGTCCTGCGTATGCTCATGCGAGTGATGGTAAGCTTGAGTCGAGGGCAAAGAAGTGCATATTTTTGGGTTATGCACATGGGGTGAAAGGCTACCGGTTGTGGTGCACTGATCCCAGATCACCCGGTTTTCTAATCAGCAGAGATGTAATCTTCGACAAAACTGCAATGCTTCAACAGAGGAGTTCTGAGATACAACCAACAGAGAAGATAAATCATGGTGTTATTAGTGAGGTGGAGCTTCAGGTGAAGACTCCGGAGACCTCGAAGGTAAAAGAGGTTGAGACTACAGATGAAGCCGCAGTTCCTGAAGTCGGTGATAGTGAACAACCAGTAAAGCCGCAGCAGACTATAGCTGCAGATAGACAAATAAGGTAAATTAAACCACCGATACGTTATGGTTATACAGATATTGCTTATGCATTGACTGTAGGTGATGAGGTGGAGATAGGTAAGCCTTTGTCTTACTCTGAGGCGATGGTTAGTTCGGAGTCATCGTAGTGGCTAGGGGTTATGAGTGAAGATATGGAATCTCTCCATCAAAATCAGACATGGGAGCTGGTCAAAGTACCAAAGAGCCAAAAGATTGTTGGAATTAAATGGATCTTTAAACGGAAATAGGGCATTCCCGGTGTTGAGGCAGCGAGGTATACACAGCGTGAGGGCATTGATTACAATGAGGTATTCTCTCCTGTAGTAAGACATACTTCTATTCGTGTTTTACTTGCCTTAGTTGCTTCGCAGGATCTCGAATTAGTGCAGCTAAATGTGAAAACTGCGTTTCTTCACGGTAAGTTGGAGGAGCAGATTTACATGAGGCAACCAGAGAGATTTGCTATTCTGGGTAAGGAAGATCATGTTTGCTTGTTAAAGAAATCTTTGTATTGTTTGAAACAATCTCCTAGGCAGTGATATAAACGTTTTGATGCTTTCATGGCTAGTCAAGACTATTCAAAAAGTTAGATGGATAGCTGCGTTTACTATAGGAGATTGGAGAATGGTTCTTTATTTATCTACTTTTATATGTTGATGATATGCTGATAGCAGCTAAGAATATGTCTGATATTGATGTACTGAAGAAGCAATTGAATGCTGAATTTGAAATGAAAAATTTAGGTGCTGCAAAGAAAATATTGGGTATTGAGATTTTGCGTGACAGGGTTGTAGGGGTTTTATGTCTATCTCAAAAGAAATACATTGAGAAGATCGTAGCACGTTTTAATATGCAAACGGCAAAATTTGTAAGTACACCTTTGGCAAATCACTTTAAACTTTCAAATAAATTATCACCTCAGACTGAGGATGAGAAGGGGCATATGTCCCGTGTTCCTTATTCTAGTGCCGTGGGTAGTATTATGTATGCTATGGTGTGTACTAGGCTTGATATTTCACAAGCTGTGAACACGGCTAGTCGCTATATGAAGCGTCCTGGTAAAGCTCATTAGGAAGCTATGAAGTGGATGCTCAGATATTTGAAGGGTACAACATACGTGGGTATAGTATATCGGAGAGACAGCAATGATAGTGAGACCACTAGTTTTGTGGATTCGGATCACGCCGGTAACTTGGATGATTGCAGATCTTTAGCAGGGTATGTGTTTACACTAGCGAGTGGTGCAATTAGTTGGAAAACATCCTTACAGGATCACATTGCCTTGTCTTTGACTGAGATAGAGTACATGTCACTATCCTTTGTAGCGAAAGAGGCGATATGGTTACAAGGTTTGCTCTCGGACTTTGGGTTAGAACAGAAAAGTGTGAATATACTGTGATAACCAATGTGCGATATATTTGGCGTATAACCCAGTTTATCATGAGCGAACGAAGCATATCAACATCAGGTACCATTTTATCTGAGATGTCTTAGCTAAGGGTATTGTTACTCTTAAAAAGATTGCTACAGTAGATAATCCAGTAAACATGATGACTAAGTCTGTTTGTTTAGCGAAGCTCAAGCTTTGCTTGAGCTCTATTGGCGTCTGTGGAGAGTGAGCGCCCATCGGGGCGTTGGGAGAGCAGCATGGATGATGAGTACTATAACTTGGCTTCAAACATCGAGCCAATGTGGAGAATTGTTAAATTAATGTCTCGATTTTGAATTCGAATAAATCGAATTTATCGATAAAGTTTTTTCCAAACGGATTATAAATCGCACGTAAGAAAAAAAGGAAGCTGATCGTGGGGGCCCAGCGAAAGAGGATACGAATTGCTTCTTCGGAATTCTTGCTAGAAGTTGTTATCCAGGGTGGGGCCCAAACATACAATATTCCACGATTTCCTTTTAGCTGATGAAGTCTTCTCTACGAAGGAGTTCCTGCATGTGAATTACAAAACGTAGGTGTGGGCCCAGGTCAAAGTTTGACCTGGGCACACACGTGTAAAAGGAGAAATAATTGTTGCAGGTCTTTCTTCCGCCCGAAAAAGAAGCCGTCAAAGCCTTTGCGAAAGAAACCCTACGTAGCCGCGCGTCCGTGACCTTTGAAGCTGCAAGTTGCATGAAGCATTGAAGAGACTCACGAAGCCGTATGTAGAGCGTTTTGTCGCATGATAATTTTGTATCGTGAGTTTATTTCCAAGTGAGTTATTTATTTATAGACACTTTGGGTAGTTTGGGGTTAAATTTAGGTGCGAAAAATACTTGAGCGATTGTAAACTCTGATGCTTCGATTATAGTTAATTATTTGCTGCTGGCTCTCCTCATGGATGTAGGTATCGATACTCAGACCAAACCACTGGTATCCTTGTTTTTCTCGTTTATTTTTTTGGCATTTTCGTGTTGACGTAAATTGTAAGATCCTGTCGTTTCTGCGTATTATATCACAAGGTTCATGGGGAGTCAGTGAAGAGGAGAAGATGTTATCATGTGTTCGCAGTGAATGGATTGATTGGTATGTACGGGAAGTGTGGAGAAATAGGTTGTGCGACGATGGCTTTTGAAGGGGTCGAGGAAAAAGATTCGGTGTCTTGGAATCTATTATTGAGTGCTTATGTAGGGTGCAGGAATACAGAAGAGGCCCAGAAGGTGTTCGATGAAATGCCAGAAAAGGATGTGATTTCTTGGTCTATGATGATAGATGCTTATGGTAAGGTCTGTTCCACATGATTTCTATAGTTAAGTAGTAAATCTGGGGTTGCAGAGAAGTTTGTTTACATGAGGTTTTGCCTTTCTGCGGTTTTTTCCACCTGAATGTGACTTAAGGCATTTGGCTACCTAATGTCAATGGATATCATAGTTGCTTATGACTTTTATCTTCTTTTTTACCACCACTTGAGTAAATAATGATACTTCAGATCTTGTTTATCATCTGCTCTTTACAACTGTTAATAGATGCCTTGGAATGCTGGTTTGGTTATATACGAAGTTAGAGTTTATTGGGAACTTAATTACATTTTACGTGCAAGAAGAAGGAAAGGAATTGGCTTCAGAGTATATAAGATAAAGATTGCAACTTCTATAAAATTTGAAGCGATGAAACTGGAAGAAAGTTTCGATCAAAAAAAAGAAAAAAAGGAAGAAAGTTGCATTTTCCATGAAGTAATTTCTCCTCTTGAAAATGTGGATGAATGCAAGTGATTGTTTATCTCTTAGAGAATTTGTGCTTACAGGGCTTCTTGATTTTGTCAAAGAAGTGGTGATGTTGTGAGGGCTCGACTTTTCTTTGATAACATGCCCATCAGAGATACTGTTACATGGAATTCTATGATTGCTGGATATGTCAAGGTGGGAGATGTGACGGCTGCTCGTGAACTATTTGATATGATGCCAGGGAAATTGTGATATCTTGGAGCATTCTGCTAGATGGATATGTTTCGCATGGAAATCCCCTGGAAGCATTGAAACTTTTTAAGAAGACGGTTTAGGAACATGTGAAGGTTGATAAGGTTGCAGTGGTTGGAGCACTATCAGCATGTGCCCAGCTGGTGGCGCTTGATCAAGGGAGATGGATACATATCTTTATGGAGAGGAACGGAATTGACATTGACATAGTTGTTCAAGCTGCGCTTCTCGATATGTACATGAAATGTGGGAGTGTCAATGAGGCTCGCAGGACTTTTGATAGCATGTCTGAGAAAAATGCCATTTGCTATGGTGTGATGATTTATGGATATGGTACTAATGGCTATGAAAAGAAAGCCTTGGAATTATTCAGGCAGATGGTTTTGGAAAGAAATGTACTGATGGATGATATCCTTTTCCTGGCAATTCTTAGAGCATGCAGTCATGCAGGTTTTGTCTCTGAAGGTCTCAGTATCTTTGGACAGATGAAAGGAGTTTATAGTATAGAACCCAAGCTCGAGCACTACAGCTGTTTGGTTGATCTCCTTAGTCGGTCCTGTCAATTAGACAGTGCCCGAGAAGTCATAAAATCCATGCCTATGAAACCCAACCGTGCTGCTCTCTGGGGATCTCAGCTCTTAGCATGTCGAACTCATCAAGATATAATGCTTGCAGAAGTTGCAGTCAAGATGCTTGTGGAGCTAAAAGCTGATGATTGTGGGACTTAAATTCTTTTATCCGTTATTTATGCCAATATGGGTTTGCGGGAGGAATCATTGAGGGTATGGAAACTTATGAAGAACAGAAGTATGGATAAGGAAACAGGGAAGAGTTCGGTAAAAGTAAATGGCGTTATAAAAGAGTTTGTGAGTGGAGAGAAGTCCTCTGTAGTAGCAGATGCATTGGGATGGATCATACGGAGCCTATCCAGATTGCATTTGCATGAGGGATAGACTCGAGAAGCCACGGGCTGAGCTCCTTTTTTTTTTGGCTGTCCTCTCAGGATAGCAATGCAATTGAAAGATTTTTCCTAAATCAGAAATGTTCTCGTGGGTGAGTTAAAGAAGCTGGCATGGAGATAACTTGCGTGGCACTTCTTTTAAGGCAGAGTAATACGGTGCTAGCCCATGATCACTAAAGGCAATTCAAAGATAAATGTGCATATAAAGGGGTCTAAAACTCTGTTTCTCTCAGGAGTTTGTGCGATGAGGTTCAACACAGCAGCATTGAACTATCACTTGATGCAGATCAACATGATGTCGGTGAAGTTTATCTTTCTGCAGCAAGAGAAAGCCTTAGCAGTTGCTGTGAAGTCTTCTTTTCTCATCAGGAGGTTTGGCCTCAGCATATGCTAAAATTGCTAATTGGCCTGATGTAGATGCTGAATCTGGTAGTGAATAATGAGATGATGGTGCCTCAATGGATGTCATTATCTATTATGACTCAAAGACCACTTTTTTGTTGGATGAGGGCCTGCAGACGTTAGTTAGCTGAGAGGTCATTACTATTTACGTGGGGCTTGTTGCCATATAAGACCTTGTTGATCCCCAGTTGCACCGCAATGAGCCTGACGCAGATCTGTCTTTGCTTCAAAGTTTCGTTTCTCTGTCCCAAACAATTGATGATTTTGTATTTGAAGGTTTTCATCTATGAATAACAGAGTAGAGGCCGAACACGTAAGGTGAGAAAAGTGTTTCTTGCATTTTACTCAATATTGTTAGAGTACATTAATCAGTTGCAGAATAATTGGTCTAAATAATCTGAGTAACATGTGTGCTTGGTCTTCCATGAGCAGCATGGCTCATGCGAACTTATGTGTTGTTTTAAATCATAGATGTCATGTGGATATTCCTGGATGAAAGGACCACTTAGCATTTCTTTTTTCTCAAGCGGCAATGACTGGACAAAGCCCCAAATAACAAAGTTTTTATGTTAATGAAACATAATTAAAGCTGAAAAGCTGCCTCTATTATAATCAGTTTTGGTGAGTTTGAGAGCATGAGTATGCATTTTCTGTTCAACTCGCATTCTTTTACAAGCAAAAGACCACTATATTTAGGCTCCGTTCATTTTGCGGAAAATAATTTTCGGGAAAACGTTTTCCGGATTTTCCGGCGTTCGTTTCACAAAAAATAAATTCCTTGGAGAAAATATTTTCCATAAAAGGAAAAAAGTCTTATGAATTAGGGGAAAATGTTTTCAACCTCACTTAATATTTCTTATCTCACACATTTACAAATCCTTACTTCCTCCTAGGGGTGAGCAGCGGTCTAGGGTCGACCTTGGACCGACCCTGGACCGGCCCAACCCTGCCGGTCCTAGTCCGGTTCCCAAGGGGCCCAGGTCGGTTCTTGGTCCGAATTCCGGGACCAACACCGTGCGGTTGGTCCCTCGGCCCACAAGAGTTTTGGGTCGCCCAACCCCCGGGACCAACCCCGTATATTATATTATATTATTTATAATTCTTTTATATATTCAAACTTAAGTAAAATGTCTATTATATTATATTATATTGACATGTTCTATCAATAGCACTAATAGTAATTTCAATTTAAAACTTTTGTTGAGTATTAATTATGTGTCGTTTGTTTTATTTTCAGATGTTTAGAAGTTCAAGTGAATTAACAAGATGTGAAGTTATATATTCATGATTTATATTAAGTATTTTGAACTTTTTATGGTTTAATTGTATTTTACTAATGAATTTCACCTCGCACTTTGCTTTTCAATTTGTGTCAAATGGTAGAAGTTTTTGAAGAGTAGAGTAGTACTACGATTCTATGGTGATTTGCTAGTCAAGTGATGTGAAGCTAATTTTTGGTTGAGTGGACTCTACATGATCAAATGCTAGTCAAGTAGTGTTAAACTCATTTTTGGTTGAGTGGACTTTACATGATCAAATGCGGGGAAAACGCTTTTGCATATGATGTTATGAATATTAAAGATAGATGATTACAAGAACTTTCCATCTTATCTCATATCTCAATGAACGGTTAGCGGGTATGAAATTTCTATTATTGTGTCATCTTAAATTTGCTAAATATGTATTGGTATTTATAGTTTAGTTGCATAATGCCGCATTATCGATGGATGTGTAATTTGAATTTGTGGATTTGTTTTTTTAAGGAGTATAAAAATTAAGACAAAAAAAATTATCGATCGGTCCTGGGTTGACCCTGGAACCGGACCGAACCCATTGGGTCGGTCCGGTCCTTGGTCCCAAGCTCAATAGGGTCGATCCTCTGGTCCCTAAAAATTGAGGACCAACACTGTATGGGTTGGCCCTAGGGTTAAAGTGGCTGGACCAACCCGGACCATGCTCACCCCTACTTCCTCCTATCATTTTTTCTTCTTCTTTTCTTTTTTTTTATTCGAATTATTTCTTAATTTTCTTTTTCTTTTTTAATTCGAATTATTTTTAATTTCCTTTTTCTTTTCTTTTTCTTTGTTTCCCATCTTCTTCTTTTTTGGCTAATCGTCGGCCGTTGCCAAGCGAACCTTGAGCTCATCGATTTGGCAAGCCTCAAGCTCAATGCTCACGCTCGCCAATCTGGGAAGCAGTAAGCCTCATGCTTGTCGACGAGCTCGAGGCTCGCCGGTGGCCAATCGCAGGCTATTGCCTTGGCCGACGACCCCAAGAAAAAAAGAAGATGGAAAACAAAGAAAAATAAAAAGAATAATAGATTTAAAAAAATGAGAAATCCATTTTAAAAATAAGATAAATGAAAAAGAGTATATGAAAGAAAAGATTTTTTTAAATTTATTTTCAGGTTTCATCTAAATACCGAAAAATAATTACATTTTCCCGAAAAATAATTTAAACGCCACATCTTCCTTTAGATGAACGGAAAATAATTACATTTTCCTGAAAAATAATTTCCTAGAAAATAATTTCCAGAAACGCCACATCTTCCTGGAGACAAACGGAGCATCCCACCGACTTCTCATTGAGTCAGTTTCGGGGAAGCCATGACCGGGTTCTTGCTTGGTGAGTTTGAGAGCATGAGCAGCTCTCGTTTCGCTGGTCGCCGTCCCCTCTCAAGATGCCCAAGCAAGAACCCGGTCATGGCTTCCCGACTTCGCTCCCGGTTCCTCTACTTTTAACTTCTCCTCGCTGCCCGCTGCCGCTGCCGCCGCCGACGACTCGACCCTCTGCTTCTTCTTCCACCGCTTGTCCGACCTCCTCCGCTCCCTCGAGACGCTCCAACCGCAGCGGCAGCCGCCGCCGCCGCAGCCGGCAGCGGCGGCGGTCCCCGGCCCGGCTCGCAAGCGCTCCCCGCCCGACCCAGAGAAGACGAAGAGGGCCAGAGAAAAGCGGAGGAAGATAGGCGACTGCATGAGGCAGTTGCACGAGCTGGTGATGCCGCCGAAGAGAAGAAGATGGACATGCTCACCACGCTGGAGGAGGCCTGCAAGCACATGGCGTACCTGCAACAGCTGGTGAAGTGCGCTCTCCAGCTCGTGCCCCGCGAGCCACCGCCGCTGACCCCATGTTTCCTTCCCCACTGCCCAACCGACGACGACGTTGGCGGCGGGACGTTGGGGAGGTTGAATATGCAGCATCTGCTGGAGAGCATGGTGAACTCGCCTCCGGCTCACGCAGTGTGGTGCGATCAGGAGTACGGCGAGGCGGCGGCCGCCGCAGCAACGAACCAGCAATGGCAGTTTCTGTTGAAACAGCAGGAGCAGGAGGAGGAGGCGTCCGAGATGAGTATGAGGATGCAGATGCTGATGCAGCAGCAGATGTGGTTGAATCTTGAAGCTCCTCCTCCAAATCAATCCCCCTTTTGAAGGAAGAGAGTGAGTGCCGCGGAGGACGTCTCCGGGTGGGAATGGCTATCCGGGTTCGCGTCGAGTCTCTCGCGTATATGTCAACAGGTAGAACTAATACAACCATCTTCTGATATGGCTCCAGCCCCAAAAAAGATATTGAAAAAAAAAGAAAAAAGAAAGAAATCGGACATGGCCTCTTCTTCTGTCTCGTTTTTGGTTTGAAATTCTTTTTGGTTATTTGCTGTTTTGTCTTTTAGAGTCGGTATAGTTAAGAGATGAAGAGATGAGCATGCCATTTTGTAATCAGGAGGCGTCATGCTTCGCTGCGAAAGCGATGATGAATATGGTGATGGACTCCGATCCTTTATGGACTTTTTTTTTGCATGTTGCCCGTTAAATCACCGGTATCTTTTTTACAGCAGATTCTCAGAGAGCCACGCGCATTTCCATATTATCACAGAGCTGCGCATTCGAGTTCGTCCGGTACGACAATGCCCGGCTTCTTCTCTTATTTTGCATCGTCATCCATGCCGTTTTGAATCCGGTACACCGCGTAAAAGGACAAAAAGAAAAGAATCAGAAGAAGTTAAAATGACAAATAAAAATTTCACCCTTTTTTTCCTTGTCGGGTGGTGGGGTCATCAGAACGGAGATCTCCTGTGTGCGTGAGAAAGGGTGTGAACGCCATTGAAATGGGCTCGAGCTCCCCCCCAAAAGCACGAGGAATTACGAGGAGAAGGTGCGGAAGATCTGTGACTGTAGCCCAAATGCTTAAGCCCAGCTCTGTTCCTTCTGCCCTGCTCTTCTTGTCCTTGAGTTGGTTGTGGCAACAGCTACGACGCTGTACTCCACTTTTGAGGGATCTCAAGGCTTTCTTTTATCTTTTCCTAAATAATATAAATGCGATTTCATGCGCCATTAAAGTTTTTTTTATTGAATCTTGATTCAAATATTTCGCAATGAGATGACTTTGCGAAATTTGTTATATGCTGATCTTGCTAATCTCTTTTTGCATACATGACGCGCATGTCCGTTTGTGCTAGTAATATAAAAGAAAGGAAAACGTAAGTAGCATCTGGTTTCATCATATGGATCGCAGTTACTATAGATATTGATTAAATGCAATCGGACCTACTCTTTCTTTTGTCTTTTGGTGGTTCGCCAATTAAACCGCATGTATATCGGAAGCCATATCAATCACAATAGCTAATCTCGTTTGTCCCGAACCTTAACTATTAATAAAGGGAGGTTGAAATTATCTCAAAATGTAGATAGATTCTATTGATATCGGCAAGCCTACTTAGCTTTTTTTCTTATCTCATTTTCATATTTCCATTCAAGAAAACAAAAAGAGAGAGTCGGAAGGGACTTGTGAAGAATTTCTTATTTCATTTTCGTACAGAAAAATGTGCATTATTAACAGAGGAATGTACGGCAGATAACCAGATGGCAATATGGTAAATCTACTTTACTAATGATGACTCCGTGTGCCAGCGATCCACCGAGGACCCATCTTATTAAATTTTTATCTTGACCTGCACTTTCTTTAGAAGTGATCGGCGCCGGACTTGAGAGCGAGGGAGCGAGAGATGACGTCGGAGCCGCCACCGCAAGAGCCGACCTCAGAGGGAGGGCTCAAAAGGCAAAGAGAAAAGTGCGATCGCGGGAGAAGAGGAAAGAACTAAGAAGGGCATGCGACTTATGTCCGAGAGAGAAAATGAGAAATTATCTCGTGAAACCGATTCCAAGGTAGTTCCTAAAATCGGTCCGACTCCCGAGTGGCTCTTCGCTCGAAACCCGAAATCAGACTGATTCTAGCGGAAACCGGGTTTATTTTTCAGATGATCCGATGCGTTTTCCGAATAGAACCGGGCCGGCTGCATTCCTCCAAACCTTCACAAAGCTCGAGGCTCGAGCAGATAGATGATGGGACCTGACCCCAGAGCTTGACCCTTGGCGTCACGGATCCACTGATTCTTTGACCCGAGGCTTACGGCTTCCGAATCAATAGTCGCCCGCGAGGGCCCACATTTGCCCCGTTAACGCGGTTTGCTCTTTTTTTCCATCTGTCAGCTCTGCTCTTATGTTTTCCCACTCTCTGGAGAGCTTGTACCATTCTGCCATAATGTCCAGAATCCTTTTATCTGAAGTTGTATACCTCAAGCTGGTCTAAGACACAATTCGATCGCATTCGCACCGACCGAAAATCAAAAACAAGAGAAGGGTTCTGTAATAAGCAGGATTAACGAGATCTAGGCTGGGCACGTTGCCCATGTAGAAAGCTTCCCCTGATTAGTAAGATGTTCCCCCCTGATTTGGTCCACGCTGATGGAACCATTAAAGAAGATGCTGCCGCTGCGGTCACTGCGCTACAGATGACACACTGCCTCGAATATTGTCATGTTATATAGGTTAGACAGCGACGGTGTGATTTCAATCGCCGGGTCACTCTTTCCTATCCGTGTGAGTTGGTTTATTCTCTGCTTTCCTTGCTCCTCCATCAAAGGGATCTTACAGAAGGGAAAGAGAAAGAAAGCAAAGTGAAAAAAAAAAAGAAAAAAAAAGAGTTTTTTTTGCACCGCGTGGTGGACGAAGAAAAGAAGCTTTTTATGCCCCTCTTTTCAAACAGCTCACCACATTCTCCTCCCCGTCTCTTTTTTCAGTTTTTCCTTAGGCACAAACGCATTCTTGATTTCTTTACTAAACCCCATGCACACATCTTGATGACTTTTGTCCCACTTTGTCCCTCTTTAAAAAGCACAACCTAATTCTTCCTCTCCTCTCTCCCAGACACCCCACATACACAGCAACAGCAGCAGCAGCAGCAGCAGCAGCAGCAGAGTTTCTCAGAAATGGTGAAAGGAGGGGGCATTCTTGTGTGCATCCTGATCATAGGCCTGGATATTGCAGCCGGGATTCTTGGCCTGGAAGCTGAGGTCGAGCAAAACAAGGTAAACTTGAAATAGAGAAGAATGAAGAAAAAGATATGGCATCTTTAACGTTTCTTTGAAGATGCAATAACCAGGGAGTCTTCGTGGTGTTCAGGAGAAGCACTTGAAGCTGTGGATATTCGAGTGCAAAAAGCCGAGCCCGGAGGCGTTCAAGCTCGGTTTTGGCGCGGCGGTATTCCTCGCCTTAGCCCATGTCCTCGCCAATCTGCTCGGCGGCTGCTACAACTGTATCTGCACCCAAGACGAGCTCCAGAAGGCCTCCCCCAATCGCCAGCTCACCATAGCCTGCCTTGTCTTCACCTGGTATACTCTCTCTTCCCCCTTTTCAACAACTATCCATCGATTTCAATTGCGGATTGACCGTGGATTAATGGGTCAGGATCATACTGGCGATCGGCCTATCCCTGTTGGTCATCGGGACGCTGTCGAACCGCAAGTCCAGAGGCTCCTGCGGTTTCTCGCACCGCCACTTCCTCTCCATCGGGGGCATCGTCTGCTTCGTCCACGGCCTCTTCTCCGTCGCTTACTACGTCTCCGCCACCGCCACCTAAGGCTAATGCGTAGCTGGGTCGTGAGTCCAGATAACTTAGGTCTGCAGATGGTTCACTGACGGTGTTCTGTTCCCCAATGCTTCCACTTCCTATGTAATCCATGTTCTCCCCTTCGTTCTTCTAGCCGTTTCAGGTTCTTTGGTGTGTGCTATTTTCCTCTTCTTCTTCTTCCTCCTTTTTTCCGGTTCTTGTTTTGAGCTATGCTTATGAAGGTAGATGAGTGACCATTGTACTGGTAGAATCTTTATGTGGACAGACCGACTTAACTCACTTCCTCTTTCGCGCAAAAATACTATCCATCCCACGCCTTACCGTACCATAAGGGGGCGGATGATTCGTTTGAATGGGTTGTATCATGGACTCTGTTATTCTCGAAATTTGAATATGAAGCTCAAAGGGAAGGCGTTTACAAGAATCGAACTCGAATTGTTCGTCTGAACTATTCATTTCTTAACGACGAAGCCAAATTTACAAAGTTGTTTTTTTTTTTTTAATGCAATCTTTACTATCAAATGTATTGCTTTCATCAATGTTCCTTTTTCTTTTTTTTAGCAAATCAACAATGTTTCTTCGTCACTCGGTCTTTCTGAATAAAGAAAGTGGAAATCGACCTCCATTCCACTAGTGGGGTGAATCCATACTTTTAGGTTCTTCTGGATAAAATGAAATGAAGTCACTTTATGATCCGACATGACCGTCTCCTTTTTGAGTCCGAGGAGGACGCTTAAGCATGATGAGAATGTTTCAGAACTCGACCTCCATTGGTCGACAGAAGACGAGGCGCTCGACCATCAATCAACCAATTACGCCATCTTATAGAAATCAATGGATGGGCCGCTTCAATCAATGGTTTTGATACATTGAGAGAACATAAACAAAAAATGATCAAAGGCCGCTGCGAAAAGTACATGGAATCCGCATGGTTCTGCATGATGATCGCTTCAACAACGGAGAAAATGATGATGGCGACCACTTCCAGTTGCCGTCCAAGACAGTCTTCCAGATCGTGAAGTCGATTTGAGACTCTCCAGTTGATCTTTTTACAGGTCAATAATAAATTTGGAGTGAGGCAAAAGCTTTTTGACATGCTAAGGTACGAGGTGTGTATCAATGAATCGGCAACCGTTCATTCTTAATTCAAAGAAAAATTGTCCTACAAATCCTAAATTGATATGATTGCCAATTCAATTCTAATATTTTTAATTTGATCGATTTAGTCCTAAATCTTTTGATAATTTTCTAATATAATCCATTGATTAATTTTGATTAGAAATTACTGACATGACAAACCAGTTAACATTGATTGTTGTATGTGAGAGACGATAAGTTCTTAGTAACGTTGCTCCCCAAATCAAGCGTGTGAGGTCATGACTCTAAGGAGCCAGAGCTTCATGTCACGGGTTGCTCTGCTTTCGTGACCTTCACTGCGTGGCCTATCTTCTCAATCCTCTAAGTCAAGAAATCATCCTGTTGTCGAGCATCGTATCGTCGTGCAAGTTGCGACACTTGCACAAGATCAAAATCAAGGTCGATTGCCTAACCTGTCGGTACAATATCGTTTACGTGAGCTATTCTTTTGATAAAGACCGCACAATTCACTTGATGAGGGCAGAGGTGGCTCGTGGGCAGTGAGGGCTACGGTGCCCTTGCTCGAGACATTGATAATCCCTCCAACCTTTTCAGAAGATAAATAGGGAAAAGGAAATGAAAAGAAAATTAAGAAAAAATATGAAATCTCAAAACGATTTCGTTTTGACGTCGCCAATTTTTGGCCTAAATCAGTTAAATCGACTACATTGGAATTTTGCACAAAGTTTCATAACTAAATTAATCAAATTGAAAAGTTTATGATTAAGTTAACTGTCGTATGATAGGTTTATGAAAATTTAGACGATAATTTAGTGCATTGCAAAAGGCACACATGGCAATTTTTTTTTTGGCAGATTTTTTTTTTTTAGTCAGTCCTACTCTATTCTTACTCTACACTCACTCTCAGACTTTTGCCCTGCCTCTTGCAAGGCGTGGGAGTCGAAACCCACGCCTGAAATTTACGTGTCCCCACCTTATCCCCTCCTGAGAAGGTGGGGATTTGAACCCCTCACCTCCCCCTTTCATGTTGGAAAGGTGGCCACTGGAGCGAATCCCAATGGTTTTTTTGGCAGATTAAGGTATGTTACATTCAACATGGATATTGCACTTTTTTTTTTGGCTTTGTAGTAACAAACAATAGGGGAAATTGACCACCGGCCGCGGTGGCTCCACTGGTTAAGACTCTGCTGATCCTCAACGAAGAGGTGAAGGGTTCAAAACCCAGAGGAGGCGCTAGGTGTATTAAGTGTGACTCAGGGGTGGTGGGTCCTCCCGCTTAAGTGTCACTGGGGGGTTTACGGCGGGGCTGTCGGCTGCAGTTCTGTTCCTCCAATACCAAAAAAAAAAAAAAAAAAAAAAAAAAAAAAAAAAAAAAAAAAAAACAAAACAATAGGGAAATTGACCACGGCCAGTGGTGGGCTCCACTAAGTTAAGACTCACGATCCTCAACGAAGAGGTGAAGGGTTCAAAACCTGGGGAGGCAGGTGATTAAGTGTGACTCGGGGTGGTGGGTCCTCCCGCTTAAGTGTCACTTAGGGGTTTACGGCGCATTGTGTCTGCCGCAGTTCTGTTCTCCTCCAAAAAAAAAAAAAAAAAAAAAAAAAAAACAATAGGGGAAATTGATTTCAAAATAGGTGGCTTCTTAGCCAATTCTTAGCTCTAAATTTGGGATTGACTCTGTTACCCTAGATTCCAAAAGATTGGAATTGGAACTTGACTAGTTGCTTTTGGAACCGATCGATTTTGATTTAGTTCTTGATTTTATCCAATAACTAACATTATATGTTTTTAGTAAAAAAGCAAATTTTCATAATGAGATATAAAAATAGTACCATTTTACTTAAAAAAAAGTTATTAATCAAGTGGTTATGTTGTTATTTGTTCATGTTGAGAATCATGATTTAATTTTTGATGATTGCAAAGGCATTTTTGTTCTTCTGAAAGGGACTTCAGTTCTTTGAAACTAGCCCTGAACCGATGGGCCTTAGATCAATTCAATCTCGGTTCTTGAGTTGAACCAAGCCCAACGCTCACCCCGATGAACTGTAAAGTAACGCTTTCTCCTCAGGTTCTACCTTGACTAAAAAGTCGTCACTTCTCCCCAAAAACAAGGTTTTTTCAAAGCAGCATCGAGTAATAGGCATGTTAAAAAGACGTGCCAGCTCCTCAGAGGAAAGTGTCAAATGGAACTCATTAGATCGATCTAGAAAAGACAAGAAAGATAAATGGCTTGAAAACTAAATTACAAGGGTCGGAAATCAAATAAAAAATTAGAGGAATAATACAAAAGTCACAAGCTTAACTCGAAAGACCGGAATCAAATATGAAAGGCATTGCTTCCAAAGCAAATCACTTTGGAGGAAGATCTCGACACGGTCGCCGAAATTCACGTGCAGTCCTTCAGCCTGTCTGTTTGTCTGTCTGCTCCAACAGTAGCCTTCCTCAGTACTCTTAAGTGGGTTTTAAACTAGATGCACCGACACGGCGGGACACGACACGACACAACACGTCGACGCGTCATTTCTCAAAAATAGAAAATTCCAACATTTGGGACACGTTATATATTAAATAAATATTTTTATTTTTAATTAATTTGAATCTAATTTATAAATAATTAATTAATTAAAAAAGAACTTATTATAAATTTACACTAATCATTCAATATTTTCGATAAGATTTTAAGATTTTTTTTTTTTTTATTTCATTATCCCAAATTTACTTTTATTTCTTTAAAATCAAACCCCTCCCCCTAAAAAAAAAAAAACCTGGCGGGCCCAAACTCCCTCCCTTTTTTCCCTCGAGAGAACCCACCCCCAAATTTTTTTTTTTTTTTCCCTCCCCACCACCTGACAGCCGTCCCTTCCCCTCCCTCCTGTCATTTCCTCCTCCCTCCAACACGCAAGCCCCTTTTTTAATCTTTTATTTTCCTTCTCAGTCTCAAAACCCTAGCAGCACGGCACCTTCTTCTCCTGCTCCTCAGTCCTCGCCGCACGACGCCTATCTCCGAAAGCATTGAAGACTCGCAAGAAAAGCACCAGCATTCGCCGAAGGAGCGGAAAAGGGAGTAACCCAGAAAAAATTTCAGTGGAAGGGATTGGAAAAGAAGGCGGAACGCGCGGTCCCTGTGCGCGGAGACGCTGCCCTCCCTCACGAGTGCCTCCCTCGTGAAGTTCCTCCTCACCGCCCTCGCCTCACTCTTTTCTCTTTCTCTGGCCGTCTCTCGCCGTCGCGGGCTCGCCTTCACTCGCGGCCTCCACCCTTTCGGACACGCGTGTCGAAGCGTGTCGACAAGCGTTGACCGCGTGTCGGATTTGTCGACACGCGGTCAACGCGTGTCCGAACGTGTCCGAGCGTGTCCGAGCGTGTCGGACACGTCGACACGTGTCGGACACGACTCGGGAGCTCCGGCAGCGTGTCGGTGCTACCTAGGTTTTAAATGTGTTGGATTTAGAATCCAATTTTAATTAAAATCTCACAATCTCTATCTTTCATCTTTAACTTTATAAAAATATATTTTTTTTTTTATAAAAATCGAAATTATTATTTTTCAATTTTAATTTACTTTCCTTTCTTTTTTTTTTTTCTTTCTTCCTTCTCCTTAGGTGGGCAAGACTGCGATGGTCGATGGCCGGCTAGGCGAGCCTTGAGCTCGCTGATATCGGGTGAGCTTGAGCTCGTTAGATCTGGCGAAGTGGAGGTCTCGCCGATTTGGTGAAACTCGAACTTGTCATGATTGGGCAAGCTTAGGCTCATCGGATCCGGCGAGGCTCAAGCTCGCCGGATCCGGCAAGGCGAGACCTTGCCAACGCCCTGGCGAGGCTCAAGCCTTGCTAATCGGGTGAGACTCGAACTTGCTGGTGTTGAGCGAGGCTTGAGCTCGCCAGCGTCGGGTGAGCTCGAGCTCACCTAAGCATCAGCAAGTCGGGCAAGCTCGAGGCTTGCCTATGGCCGGTTGCCGGCTGTCGTCGTGGTCGGCAATCGGCCAAAAAACAAAAAAGAAAAGAGAAAAAAAATTAAAAATTATATTATTAAAAATAAAAATAAAAATAAAAATAATTAAAAATTTTAATTTTAAAAAAATAAAAAATAATTATTTTTAAAATTATAAAAATTGTCCACTAATTTTTTTGATAAAAAAATTGTCTATTAAATTTTTTTGTATAAAATTATTTTAGCAATATCATATATATATAAGAAATAAGCTTTCTTAAATTTAGTTAAATGGGTCGGGTATGGATCGAGTATAGGTCAGGTCAGATATGGGTCAAAAATTTTACATTACAATAAATTGGTTATAAACAAGTTAAATGTGTCGAGTTGAGTCGGATTATTTATGACTCGACCCGACCCACCTATTTAACGGTTTACTTAAAATCCACCTATCTTAATCTTTGATTGTTAAACCTATATAACGATTTTTTATTAAAAAATAAGTGACCTATATATGCCTCATCTATAATTTAAATGGGTTATATATGGGTCTAACACTCATTTTGCCAAATAGCTTGCATGTCTGACATGTGTCACGGGCCGATCGATTGGGATCGTGACCGCGCGGCGACTCGGGCGAATTTGGACTACCCAAGCCAAGCCTTGCTCGATCGAACGCTTACCCGCTCGTTTACCCGGATCGTAGAGAGAGAAAGCTAGAGAGAGGAGCTCTGAAAAGGAAGCGGAAGCTTTGATATTACTGAAATGTTGGGTGGTTACAAATGAAGGAGGACACCCCCTTTTATAGTTGAGGACCTCGGTTTACAACCATTGATCTACCTTTCATCCGACGGGCGAGATCGCACCGCCTCAACTACCGACATAAGTGCTTAACTACCATCTACCGACATAAATAAAAGGAACGGACTCCCGTAGTCTAGCTCAATGACAGTTTCGTCCGCCCTTGCAATTCGGGGAGAAGACTTGGTGGGAATCCGAGTGATAGCAGGAGGTCCACGAGCGAGTCGCGGTAGTCCTCCAGGAACCTCTTGGGTCGACTTTCTTTAGGCCCATGACATTCTCCCCCACTCAATTGAGCGACGTCCTCGTCGCTCTCAGCTTGGCGGGCAACCTTGTGGGCTTTGGCACGAGCCTTTTTGTTCTTGTTTCTCTTCGCTCGGACGCTTGTGAACGAAGGGCCGCATCCTTCCATGATGAAGTCGGACGCACGCGGCTTGGTCTTTGGCTTGGACGGAGTGTGTGGCGCGCACTCAACCTCAGGGAAGAGCGCTTGGATGGGCATGGCATTTGTTGGAGTAGGTCCCAACTCAACCTTTGGCTTGACCTCGGACAGCTTGTTGATGCGCATGACGGCCTTCAAGCTCTTGTCGAGGCGTCGGATCGACGCGATGGTCTTGGTGTCGACCACCCCTTTGATCATGGGAATCATCGACGGGCACTTTTGGTCGAGGATCATCATGCACTTTGTCCTCATGTCGATCATAGCTCCCACACTATGGAAAAACTGCATTCCAAGGATGAGATCATAGTCGTCAAGAGGGATTACCTCGAACGCTATTCGGCCCTTCCATCCGCCAATCTTGACGTCCACGTCGGGTGTTGATCCTACGCCATGGAAGTCGCCCGAATTGATCGGCTTGTACGACTTCTCGGATGGCTCCACGTGAAGTCCCAAGGTCTTCGCAACCTCGGTCGACATGAACATGTTGGATGCGCCGGTGTCGACCAAAGCGTAGAGCGTTCGGCCACCCACTTTGACCTCCACAAAGAACATGTCGGTGTTTGGAGTGATTCCTTCTTCTTTGGTCGGCGATCGGGCTTGGACCGAGTTGATCATCCTTACCGCTCCAATCCGGATCTGCCGCTTATCTTCTTTGGACTCCTCCTTTTCTTCCTCGAGGGCAAGGAGGGCGTTGATTCGACCCTTCTTCGGGCACTTTTGGGTCCAGTGCGGACCTTGGCAAATGAAACAAGGAGAAGGCGGGGGTTGATCAAACCTGCTCGCGTAGTCCGTCGGTGGTCTACCCCTTTGGAAGGGGCTTGGAAGACCCTTCTCCCCATGCTTTGGCTCGGCCGCTTTGCTCATGCGCGACTCGGGGAGTGTTTCTTCCAGCTTTATCCTTGCAAGGTCGATCCGACCTCCAATCTCTTTGTCGACTCCTTGGTTCGGTCTTGGTTAAGTCGATGAGCGACTCGGCTACGCTCAGCGCACGCACCAGGCTACTCACGTCTCGTCTCTTGAGCTCGAGAAGTGCCCATGGCTTCAACCCATCCATGAACGCTCCGAGAGCCTCCTCTTCGCTTAGGTTACGAATTTGGAGTTTGAGCTCGGTGAACTCCTTCACGTACTCTCGGATCGTGCCTCTTTGCTCGAGGCGATGGAGCTTGCTACGGGCTTCTTGCTGAGCGAACTCGGGGAAAAAGTAGTCTCGGAACTCTCGCACGAAGTCGTCCCATGTGCACACGGGATCGGCGCCGCGTTTAACCTCATCACACCTATTGCGCCACCAAAGCATTGCCGTATCAGACAAGAACATGGAAGCGGTTCGTACCTTGGTCGACTCGTCGTGCATGTTGACGGCGCCGAAGTATTGCTCCATGCTCCAGACGAAGTTGTCCACCTCCTTGGCGGATCGTTCGCCTTTGAATTCTTTCGGTTTTGGCACCTCAATTTTGGGCACCGCTTGGTTCGGCACAGTACCGTTGGTGATGCTTAGTTTGCACAAGGCGAGCTCGGTCTTGAGCTCTTGGATCTCGGCCTTCATGGCTTCGACCTCGTCCCTGCGCGGAGCTTCCTCCTCGATCACTTGGATGCGCTCCTTCAACACATCGATCGATGCGTCAAGGGCTTCGTCCTTGTCGTGTAATGGGGCGGTAGCTTCGTTGATGCATGACGTGAAATCTTCACGGAGCGAGCTGTCGACGTCCATGATCTGGTCTCACACGTCGTCAAGACCGTCCATGAGTTCGCGCACGGCGCTCCGGACATTCGCGATCTTCTCATCGAACACGGCGTCTCTTTTCTTTCCACGACCGCGGTCCTCTTGGACTTGCATGGCCTCTCCAACCATGTCAGCTTCTTGGCTCGACATTCCTTCGAACAGTTGATGCTCCTTGGTCTCTCGAACGGATCTCTCTTTTGCTCTGATACCACTTGTCACGGGCCGATCGATTGGGATCGTGACCGCGTGGCGACTCGGGCGAATTTGGACTACCCAAGCCAAGCCTTGCTCGATCGAACGCTTACCCGCTCGTTTACCCGGATCGTAGAGAGAGAAAGCTAGAGAGAGGAGCTCTGAAAAGGAAGCGGAAGCTTTGATATTACTGTTGGGTGATTACAAATGAAGGAGGACACCCCCTTTTATAGTTGAGGGCCTCAGTTTACAACCATTGATCTACTTTTCATCCGACGGGCGAGATCGCACCGCCTCAACTACCGACATAAGTGCTTAACTACCATCTACCGACATAAATGAAAGGAAAGGACTCCGTAGTCTAGCTCAATGACAGTTTCGTCCGCTCTTGCAATTCGGGGAGAAGACTTGGTGGGAATCCGAGTGATAGCAGGAGGTCCACGGGCGAGTCGCGGTAGTCCTTCAGGAACCTCTTGGGTCGACTTTCTTTAGGCCCGTGACACATGCATCTTGCATTAACAGTAGAATTAAGGCGATGAGCATGACCATTGTAGAACTCAGTACCCTCGGTGTCAGTGACAAAGAAGCATTGTCTTGGCATACTTTCCCGCTCGTTCAGTACTCAATCTGAGCTCTTCGTCTTGGATGCAAGTTCGGCAGAGTGTGATGTGGGTTTCTTGTTGCGCCCATTATGGTTCACTCCCCATCACCAACCCACCTCGGAAACCCACTGCTCGCACTTCTTCAGAGATCCAAGAACACGTCGCAAATCCTTCAAATCCATGCCCAGCTCATCACGACCGGCTTCGTCTCCGATTCTTTCACGTCGAGCAAGCTTCTCACTTCCCTGACATCGTTGAACCCGCCCAACATGGACTACGCGCGGTCGGTGTTCGAACGAATTCACATGCAGAGCGTTTTCATGTGCAACACCATGATCAGGGGCTACATCAGCAGCTCAAACTGTTAAAAATTAAAATGTGCGCGGAAGCATGGTTTTAGTTATGGATGATAGTTTTTTGGTTAGTGATGTGTGCAAGTGTATGGTATATTTTGTGGAGGAAGAACAAGGGACAATATATGGTAATTAAAGGATATAAGACATGGGGAAAATAGTTTCATTAGTTGGATAGAATAATTTTACAAGGAAGTGTCGGAAGTGTTGGTGGAGGTTGGTGGAGGTCTAAACCTCACACACCTCAAATGGTCATATACAAACATATTTATAGGCGTGAATCCACCGCCATACACAACCGACTTAGTACATAAAATAATATAAAATTGCAGCTTCTTTTGTCGCGACTTCTGCCGCATCTTCTGGTGGCTTCTCCATTTATCTTCATTTTTCTATTCTCTTGGCTGCCCACGTACTCTAGATCACTCTTTCTTCATGGTTAAGAGTCAACAATTGTAGGCTTTCCTTCTTGCTCTCTTGAAGACTCCAGCAGCCATTATAATAATATTTTAATATGTGCCCATCCTCTTGATCAGCTTGAGGCTTCTTCACGTGTTTCCCATGCACGTAAATTTCTCTAGTTTATTCTAGGTTTTTCTTTGATGCTTCTTCACTCTTCATTTTTTCTTGCATGGACGTGCAATGCTGCCGACTCATTTCTTCTCCATTAAGCTAGTGGTTTCTAGACTTTGTTGAAAATGAATCACCAATTTCCAACACTCCCCCTTGATTCATTTTCGGGATAACCCAGACTTGTGTTGTAAAGTCTCGGACATACCCGGAAATTTTTCTTGTAGTTTATCCCATGTCTTTTATATCTTCTTCGTTCCACAATCCCTTGCATTCTCTTGTTGAAACACTTGCACTTGCCGTTGAATGTTCATGTTTTTTCTTTAACGATGTCCCATACGTCTCGGAACATCAAAAATGTTCTTTAGTTGTTAGCTCGGGCTCGCTCCGCTCTCGTAGGCTCGCTCGGCTCCGCTTTAGTTCCGCTCGGCTCCGCCCGGCTCCTTGGCTCTCGCTCGGGCTCGGCCTTTGATTCTAGCTCGGCTCCGCCCGGCTCCGTTAGCTCTCGCTCGGGCTCTGGCCTTCTTAGTTGAGGATGGTGAGGACAAACGCCCATAACCATCCAATATGCCTAGCTCTGGCTTCATGGACCTTTTCGCCTGGCTCAGTTACGAACCTGGGCGAACCTGGCTCTGATACCATGTTAAAAATTAAAATGTGCGCGGAAGCATGGTTTTAGTTATGGATGATAGTTTTTTGGTTAGTGATGTGTGCAAGTGTATGGTATATTTTGTGGAGGAAGAACAAGGGACAATATATGGTAATTAAAGGATATAAGACATGGGGAAAATAGTTTCATTAGTTGGATAGAATAATTTTACAAGGAAGTGTCGGAAGTGTTGGTGGAGGTTGGTGGAGGTCTAAACCTCACACACCTCAAATGGTCATATACAAACATATTTATAGGCGTGAATCCACCGCCATACACAACCGACTTAGTACATAAAATAATATAAAATTGCAGCTTCTTTTGTCGCGACTTCTGCCGCATCTTCTGGTGGCTTCTCCATTTATCTTCATTTTTCTATTCTCTTGGCTGCCCACGTACTCTAGATCACTCTTTCTTCATGGTTAAGAGTCAACAATTGTAGGCTTTCCTTCTTGCTCTCTTGAAGACTCCAGCAGCCATTATAATAATATTTTAATATGTGCCCATCCTCTTGATCAGCTTGAGGCTTCTTCACGTGTTTCCCATGCACGTAAATTTCTCTAGTTTATTCTAGGTTTTTCTTTGATGCTTCTTCACTCTTCATTTTTCTTGCATGGACGTGCAATGCTGCCGACTCATTTCTTCTCCATTAAGCTAGTGGTTTCTAGACTTTGTTGAAAATGAATCACCAATTTCCAACACAAACCCAGGAAAAGCTTGGAGCTTTTACGCGGGTATGAGAAGAAAAGGCCTTGTGGGGGATGATTACACGTACCCGTTTGTGTTAAAAGCGTGCGGGATGAGGATGGGCTTGGGCGAGGGAAGGGCGGTTCATGGGGAGTTAGTGAAGAGGGGAAGATGTTGTCATGTGTTCGCAGTGAATGGGTTGATTGGTATGTACGGGAAGTGTGGAGAAATAGGTTTTGCGAGGATGGCTTTCGATGGGGTCGAGGAAAAAGATTCGGTGTCTTGGAATCTATTATTGAGTGCTTATGTAGGGTGCGGGAATACAGAAGAGGCCCAGAAGGTGTTCGATGAAATGCCGGAAAAGGATGTGATTTCTTGGTCTATGATGATAGATGCTTATGGTAAGGTCTGTTCCACATGATTTCTTTAGTTAAGTAGTAAATCTGCGGTTGCAGAGAAGTTTGTTTACATGAGGCTTTGCCTTTCTGCGGTTTTTTCCACCTGAATGTGACTTAAGGCATTTGGCTACCTAATGTCAATGGATATCATAGTTGCTTATGACTTTTATCTTCTTTTCTACCACCACTTGAGAGTAAATAATGATACTTCAGATCTTGTTTATCTTCTGCTCTTTTCAACTGTTAATAGATGCCTTGGAATGCTGGTTTGGTTAAATACGAAGTTATTTTCCTGAGTTTGTTGGGAACTTAATTACATTTTACGTGCAAGAAGAAGGAAAGGAATTGGCTTCAGAGTATATAAGATAAAGATTGCAACTTCTATAAAATTTGAAGCGATGAAACTGGAAGAAAGTTGCATTTTCCATTAAGTAATTTCTTCTCTTAAAAATGTGGATGCATACAAGTGATTGTTTATCTCTTAGAGAATTTGTGCTTACAGGCCTTCTTGATTTTGTCAGAGAAGTGGTGATGTTGTGAGGGCTCGACTTTTCTTTGATAAAATGCCCATCAGAGATACTGTTACATGGAATTCTATGATTGCTGGATATGTCAAGGTGGGAGATGTGATGGCTGCTCGTGAACTATTTGATATGATGCCAGGGAAAAATGTGATATCTTGGAGCATTCTGATAGATGGATATGTTTCGCATGGAAATCCCCTGGAAGCATTGAAACTTTTTAAGCAGATGCTTTTGGAACATGTGAAGGTTGATAAGGTTGCAGTGGTTGGAGCACTATCAGCATGTGCCCAGCTGGGGGCGCTAGATCAAGGGAGATGGATACATATCTATATGGAGAGGAACAGAATTGATGTTGACATAGTCGTTCAAGCTGCGCTTCTCGATATGTGCATGAAATGTGGGAGTGTCAATGAGGCTAGGAGGACTTTTGATAGCATGTCTGAGAAAAATGCCATTTGCTATGGTGTGATGATTTATGGATATGGTACTAATGGCTACGGAAAGAAAGCCTTGGAATTATTCAGGCAGATGGTTTTGGAAAGAAATGTTCGGATCGATGATATGCTTTTCCTGGCAATTCTTACAGCATGCAGTCATGCAGGTTTTGTCTCTGAAGGTCTCAGTATCTTTGGACAGATGAAAGGAGTTTATGGTATAGAACCCAAGCTCGAGCACTACAGCTGTTTGGTTGATCTCCTTAGTCGGTCCGGTCAATTAGACAGTGCCCGAGAGGTCATAAAATCCATGCCTATGAAACCCAACTGTGCTGCTCTCTGGGGATCTCTCCTCTTAGCATGTCGAACTCATCAAGATATAATGCTTGCAGAAGTTGCAGTCAAGAAGCTTGTGGAGCTAAAAGCTGATGATTGTGGGACTTATATTCTTTTATCCAATATTTATGCCAATATGGGTTTGCAGGAGGAATCATTGAGGGTATGGAAACTTATGAAGAACAGAATTATGGATAAGGAAACAGGGAAGAGTTCGGTAGAAGTAAATGGCGTTATAAAAGAGTTTGTGAGTGGAGAGAAGTCCTCTGTAGTAGCAGATGCATTGGGATGGATCATACGGAGCCTATCCAGATTGCATTTGCATGAGGGATAGACTTGGGAAGCCACGGGCTGAGCTATTCTTCTTCCTTGTTTTTTTTTTGGCTGTCCTCTCAGGATAGCAACGCAATTGAAAGATTTTTCATAAATCAGAAATGTTCTTGTGGGTGAGTTAAAGAAGCTGGCATGGAGATAACTTGCATGGCACTTCTTTTAAGGCAGAGTAATATGGTGCTAGCCCATAATCACTAAAGGCAATTCAAAGATAAATGCGTGTATATATGGGTCTAAAACTCTTGTTTCTCTCAGGAGTATGTGTGATGAGGTTCAGCACACGCAGCATTGAACTCTCACTAGATGCAGATCAACATGATGTCGGCGAAGTTTATCTTTCTGCATCAAGAGAAAGCTTTAGCAGTTGCTGTGAAGTCTTCTTTTCTCATCAGTAGGTTTGGCCTCAGCATATGCTAATTGGCCTGATGTAGATGCTGAATCTGGTAGTGAATAATGAGATGGTGGTGCCTCAATGGATGTCATTATCTCCTGACTCAGACCGCTTTTTTGTTGGATAGGGGCCTGCAGACGCTAGTTAGCTGAGAAATCATTACTATTTACGTGGGGCTTGTTGCCATATAAAACCTTGTTGATCCCCAGTTGCACCGTAGTGAGCCTGACGCAGATCTGTCTTTGCTTCAAAGTTTCGTTTTACTGTCCCAAACGATTGATGATTTAGTATGTGAAGGTTTTCATCTATGAATAACAGAGAAGAGGCCGAACAAGTAAGGTGACAAAAGTGTTTCTTGCATTTTAGTCAATATTGCTGGAGTACATTAATCAGTTGCAAAATATTTGGTCTAAATAATCTGCAGTACCATGTGTACTTGGTCTTCCATGAGCAGCATGACTCATGCGAGCTTATGTGTTGTTTTAAATCACTGATGTCATGTGGATATTCCTGGATGAAAGGGCCGCTTAGCATTTCTTTTTTCTCAAGCGGCAATGACTGGACAAAGCCCCAAATGACAAAGTTTTAATGTTAATGAAACATAATTAAAGCTGAAAAGCTGCCTCTATTAGAATCAGTTTTTGTGAGTTTGAGAGCATGAGTATGCATTGTCTGTTCAACTCGCTTTCTTTTACAAGCAAAAGACGACTATACTTAGAATTCCACCAACTTTTCATTGAATAAAGACCAGCAAACCAATATAAAACTATGGAAATGGGCTCTCATCATCTGAACTAGAATCATACATCTGTCGGTCTAAAATTGCTGGAAATAGTCGCTGCCGGATATCAGGTGATGGCTGATGGTTTTCTCGGGACGGTGATGCGGTTGGCGTCTCTGTTCTGGAAGTCTTAACAGTCTTCGTCGCCGAGCCTCTCACTTCTTTGCAGGCCTTATCCAACATTATCAAGAAATCACGTACAATCACAAAGAGCCGTAATCCTTCTGATTTCCCTGCGCTTCCATGGAAGTAAGCTGCCGTGCTTTCCACCAAAGCCATTATCCTCTTTTCTTCCCCCAATATCCGTGCGACATCACCTTCTATACACTCGACAAAACTGGTGAGTGAGTCACAGAATTTGCTTTCTTCCTCCATGCTATTCATCTCAGTGTCGAGGAACTGTTTAGTCTTTGCAAGTGAGCCCTCCAGCTTCGCTACCGAAGCCGATAAACCATCAGCATCAATTACGGCAGCTTTTTTCACGTCTTCGAGTTCGTTGCTGACTCCAGAAACCACCTGCAGCCCAAGAGCACGATAATGTTCTGCTGAATCATGGTTTGAATCATCCACGAGATCTTCTGACTTAATACTAGATATGCTTTGGCTCGTGCTTGCAGAACGAGCAGCCCGAATTCCTTCAGAACGGATGATCTCCTGAACGACAAAATGCAAAAGGGTGGTTTTCCCATCCTTTCCTCTGACATCAGACAATTTCAAAAGTGTGTCAAGCCTAAATGCCTGCGCACCACCTCTATACGTCCCATCATTCATGCGGTTACCGGTTTTGAGGACTGCTTCTAAGAGTTTAAGAAACAGTCTGCTATCTCTGAGTTTACCACAGGCGACCTGCCATTAAGAGAGGTGAATTTTGGTTATGGAATGGCAATGATCAATCTATATATCTCTGTGCAGAACTGTATACGAACTAGAATTAGGTTTGCCCTCAATTTCCCATATTGCACCTCTGCCAACTCGAGTTAAGCAGAGAATCATGTATAAATCAAAGAAACCGAAGTGCAACAAACACCCAGTCTGAACAAAGTAGTAATTATTTACCTCTAGAGTTGCCAAGGATTCTTTGATGCTGGATACTTCTTCCTGAGCGGAGTTCATAAAAAGTAGTGTTTCCACTCGCTGGAGAGCATATGGTATGTCAACCAAGACCTTCAAAAACCTCTCTGCAGGGCCAAGTTGAGACATTTCGCCACTAAACAATCGAAGTTTCAGTTCCTCTTCCGTTGTTGGAGCCATTTTTAGAATAGTCTGGAGAAGCTCCACTGGAAGCTGGGTACCTGTATCATAACAAGCATAAGAGTCAGACGCCACCTTTACAAGTAATTAAGAATGCGATATCCATGAAAAGTTGAGAACTCAATGTCTCTGACCTTAATATAAAAGCAGTGAATTGGTCTACATAACAACTTGAGAATGGCAACTCATCCTTTCTAGGCATTGTTTGGTTAATGACTCCCAAGGCATATACAGGATTCAACATCTGGATTGTACCTCACACTTGTTGTCTTGCAGACAACAGCCAATAGTCTCAGGGCACAAAGAAAATTAATAGTTTTTAATAGGCCACCAACCTCCAGATCATGAAACCCAGGCCGTGAGCTATTGAAGCATCAGGCTTCACAAAGTTGGTCTCCATGTCATGGTCTCAATTACACACAGGGATGTCAAGTTGCTTAGTTATCAGATTCTACAAAGTACGTACTAGGATCTATCAAGTGGTTACTTGAAGAAGATCAACATAAAAGAGAGGAGGCTCTACATGAAGAGGCAAATGATCAATACTTGTCACTATTATGATCTAATTTCCAGTTCCAATTTCAATACATTAAGCAGTAGTTTAGGACATGAGAAAAGCATGGGAAATTCTGCGTTATTTAGCATGGTGTGAAAAGAATATTCTTTTAGGCTATCATAATAAAATAGGTTATTTGACACACTGCCTGAGAAAAGCACGACTAAAATGGACAGGTTCAACGACATGGATGCCCATCCAGATATCGAGGTTACCTTCTCGAAGGGCGTCGCAGACTTCCTCTGTTGTCACATTAAGTGCTCGTAGTAGAATTGAGAGGTTCTGCGCTTTTTTCGTATCAATAATTTGAATATACTGAGGAGTTTCCAGGGATAATGGTTCTTTTTTACGGTCAGTTTTGTTCTTATCCACGGTGCTATATCCAAATAATGACTCCATCATCTCCTCATTGAACCTGTGAAAAATATCATGACAATGACCATTCAAATAGTTAGTTCTTAATTGACAAAGTCAATTTCAAATCATACTCAGTTGACTAAGTCAACCTAAGATAGATCCTAGACTTACTGGAAGGACCCAGATTTGATCTCATGCCAGACCATTGTCTGATCAGAATTTGCTAGGACCTTATCCCAAAAAAATGGCTTCAACTTGGTTTTGGGGGCTTCAGATTCTGCATTGGGGTCATCCTGCTGGTTTGGTCTAAGAGGTGAAGCTCCTTTAGAAGGTAGGGGTGGAGGGCGAGCACCTTTTGGAGGTGGTGGAGGCCGAGGATGGAGAAGAGGTGGCGGTGGGGGTCCAGGAGGTGGTGGCGCTGATTTTCCAGGAGGTGGCTTCAATGGAGCAAGTGGTACTACTCCATTTGTTTCCAGGGAGGATACTTCAGGCTGCGATGAATCATGATGTTCGGATACTATGGAAAGATGACTCACAAATGATGGGGTCTTTCCACTATTAGAACTCGGTTGTTTACCGCTTGAATTTCCAATGCTATAGGATTTTTGGGAAGAACCTGATAAAGTTCACATATTGTCAGATCAGACATCAGAAATTTAGAATGATCACATGCCAATGATAGAAGTGACATCTAATAAACAAATACCAGTGGAGTAATCACTCAAGCTCAAGTTTAGAAGAGGTCTATCATCTTTTTGTCCTGCTCTGGGATCAACTTTCTTGTTCCTGCCCTTGGAACAGCATAATAATAAGATTAGCGCAATAACCAAAAATGTCGCAGCTGCTGTACACCCGGCAGCTATTGCACTTTTCATCCATTGGTGATCGTCTTTGTTAGGTGAATGGCTTGGAGCAACATGTGCCCCGATAGGTAGAATTTCATTACTTGGCGGTTGCTCCGGTGACTCACTCGTATCTGGTGGTGAAGATGGCTCCTCTGGTGGCTCCACGGGCGCTTGTGGTTTTGGGGATGGAGAAATGGTTGGAGCAAGATCAGATGGAGATGGACTGGGACTTGGAGATTCTGTTGCAGAATATGGAGAAGGGCTTATTCCTACATTTTGGTTCGGAGATGGAGCCCGAGCAGGACTTGGCACGATATTTTTATGTTGAGAAGTTGATGGAGCTGATGCTAGTATATCCGGCGATGTTATCCGGTGATGTGACCTGCTTACCAGATTTCTCCGAGGAATATTTGGCCAATAGGAAAGAAACTCCATGCACTCCTTGGACCAGTTCCTCAAGTTCGGCTCCCCATTGGAAGTGCGTGCTCTGAGATTCTTCTCTCTTAAGCAATCCAGGAGCATGCGTTTCACATTGGGCGGCAGAATTCCCGAGGCTTTGTCCATGTTTCCTTTGATTGATCTAAGGCCCTCGATCGCCTCCTGAAGTACGTTTATGTCAAAATCTTGAATCACCTCTGCCCTGGCCATCAGTTCATTCTCGCAGTAAATCCATGCTTGCTCTGTCTGTTATCATATAATGCATTCGAATTTTAGGGGGGTTCTTGATCTCAAAAAGCAAATGAGTGGGGCTGTCAAGTCAAATATGTGTAAGGACCATCATTGTTCCTTAGATATCCAGCTACTGAGTTTCCAAAAAGGGTTCTATCATCTAATCAAAGTGATATTTCCTTTCAAGAATATGCAGCACAGGCTGATTGCAATGTCTATCTCAAGCCATAAGAGACTTAAAACATCAAAATGGAGCACCATCAAACGCGCAGGAAATTGAAGAGTCTTACAGAGGGAAAACATCAGAGGCAAATTGGTCTCAGTTGAAATGAATTCTCAGATTTTTCTCTCTAAAGTTACCATTTCATTTTTTCCCCAGGAACATCTCAGTTAATTCACATCCTGAAAATTTATGCATTACGAAGCACCCGGTGAATCAATTTCCTCTTATATGTCTTTGTTTTCATGTTTTTCTTTTGCGGGGCCCTCAAATTTGTCTTATTATCAAAGAATACTACGCAGTGGATAGGCCATCCGATCATCTATCTTGGCAAGTACAGATTCTTTAGAAAGAGCTTTTCTTTTTCCAGGAGCCTTTTCAACGAAAGAGAAACCAGCTAAACGGACTCCAACCGGGAAACACATACATAAGCTCCAGAGGAGGCAAAAGAACTTGTTAAATTTCGAAAAGAAAAGAACACACGTAAGAAATCCTCGTACCTTGGGGAAGCTCGTCGGCAGCGGCGGCGAAACTCCTCCATTTCTGAGAAGTTCGTGCGCAGCTTTTCTCTTGCCTCCCGAGCTCCCAGTGGCCAACGCACAGAGCAAAATCACCAAAACGACCGACCCGCTTTTGAGTCTCATATCTATTCCTTCTCACGTTTCCATTCTCTCGCTCCTTTTCTCATCTCATCCAATTTGAATTTTCCCACAACGTTGTTTCGATGGCCATTCAAGAAGGCGGGAGGTAAAAAAAGAATCACCCTTGCCACGCAAAACCCAACTGGCCTCTTATCTCCTCCTCCTTCCTCCTCCTCCTCTCCTCCTCCTGCCGTTCATCGACCCACAACGGGCGCGTCCCCTTCACGTCGATTCACTCAGGATCAAGATTGGGACCGTCCCAACGACACAAAAAAGAACCGAAAACACACGAAATCTTGGATGAACACGGGAAATGTGGATCCAACAAGCCTCACAAAACAAGGGATCCGCTAACGGGGGACGTGTCAAAACTCGACCTTTGTCGGAAATTCAAGAAACTCGAAGGCGAAAGAAAGATGGGTTGCTGGCGTGCCGATCACAGAAGCGCGTTCGCAAGACGATCTCGAGCCTTCTCTCTAGCGACGACGAGCTTTTTCCTCCACCGTTTTTGCATGTCTTTCTTTTCTTTTTTCTCTCTCTCGAATGCAAGAGGAAAGAGAAGGAACGACGCCTCCCGCACGAGGAGGGATACGACGTGGCGAGAACGAAGCTGGGGAACGCCCATAATCTTTGGGGGTCGTACTCGCCATCCGCCCTCCGGTTTCGCGTTTAATTACGCTTCGACCAAAGCCCAGATGGAATTTGGGATTCTCCAAAAAATTTTCAAAGCTTTTTTATCTCTCCGGAACGTCCGGTCTCATGAACCTAACCCCGTCTCATCTTTTGATTCCTTTGACCGAAAACCAAAAAAAACAAAAAAGATCTTTTAGTTTCGATCCATTTCAACACATTGGCCAAGATAATCTCAACAAAATCCATGATTTTGAGGGTCTAAATTGTTATTTAAATCCCATCGAATCGAACATGATAACTCCAGATAAGTATCCAAAGCCATGTGTGTTAAATGTTAAATGGGCGAATAAAAATAGAAGGATCACATTTGGAGGAAGTTTGAAGAGATTTCGATCATTTTTATACAAACTCAGAAATTACCATTTTGAGATTTTTTTTTTAAGTCCTAATACTTTTGTTTTTTTTTTTTGGTTGACAATTACCAATTATTAACACATTTGCTCCTTCACAACACACATCACAAGTTGGCCCTTTTGGGTACACTAATAAATAGCAATTAATTCCCCTCCCCCTTCCTAACGGGCAAGATGCGCTAATTAATCCCATTTATTATTAAAGGAATTGTCGGGTGCAAGAATAATGATTCTTATATGTAATTAAACCCAACACATCCAACAAGGGGATGTAGCTCAGATGGTAGAGCGCTCGCTTAGCATGCGAGAGGTACGGGGATCGATACCCCGCATCTCCATATTCATCTTTCCTGCTTTTTTGTTTTTTTGTTTTTGGGTCTTTAGCTCTCTGATCTTGCATGCAAATTAGTTGCATGAAAGCTTTGAGCAATGCTTGACCACATGGAGTTGGAAAAATCCGTTCTTGTGGAATTCCATGATCAGGGGCTACGCTTGTACCGTGAAATGTCTTTGAGGTTCGGTCGAAAGGCGGGTGAGTTCGCTTACCCTTTTGTCCCGAGGGCGTGCGGTGATCTGTCGTTTATAGAAATCGGGAAAAGAGTTCGTGGCGAGATAGTGCTTAGCTGGTTGGAGTCCGGTATTTATGTGGGTATTTCTTTGCTCGCCATGCATCTGAGGTTTGGGGATATTGAGAATGCTGCGAGGGCGGTGTTTGACAGAATGCGTGAGAGAGGCTTGACTTCTTGGAGTACGGTGATTTTTGCGTTATGCAATGAATGGCAAAGCGGAAGAGGTTTTGTTGGTTTTCCAAGATGGACAATTTGCTCGCTCTTCTCAAGGCTTTGTCTAACCTTTGAGGAGCGAAGCAGGGGAAAGAGGTTCACGCCTATGCTGTCCGGAATGGGGATAGACGTTGCGACAGATTTGTGTCGAATGCTCTTATAGGCATGTATTGTGCTTCCTGTTTTGTATTGGAAGCAAGAAGATTGTTTGTGGCGACAGTAATTGATGCAGGGTCATGGAACTCGATGGTATCTGCTTATGTGAAGATTGGAGATGCCGTGGAAAGCATAAAGCTTTTCTGTCTGATGGTTTGTAAAGGTATAAAAAGTGCCGAAGTCACTGTTGCGGCTGTTTTTGGAGCTTGTGATCAGATGACGGCCTTGCATTTTGGCATGTCTGTTCATTCACATCTAGTTATAAGAGAGGATTTGGTGCTGACACTATTGTAGGAATTACCCTCTTGGACATGTATTAACCTCTGCACATTGCGTGTTGATGAAGTGCCCCATAAGAATTTGTTTTCTTGGACTTCTATAATTTTTGGATTCAGGACGCATCGAAAGGGAAGGGACACTGTTGCCTTGATTTCTGCAATGATGGAAGAAGGTATTACTCCAGATGGGGGTCTATTTTCTTTGGTTTTGTCTGCATGGAGCCATGCAGTTTTAGTTGATGATGGCAAAGAAATATTTTAGGAAATGGAAAAGCAATACAAAGTCAAGCCTAGAGTTACACACTTTACATGTCTGGTGGATCTTCTTGGCCGTGTAGGGAAATTAGAGGAAGCATACAAACTGATCGAGACTCTGGAATTGGAAGCCTGCAGGTGGAATACAAATATTGAGCTGGCTGAAATCTCCTGCTCAGAAATTGTTTTCTATTGATCCTGGTGGTGTGGGTGTATATATGTCTTTCAAACATATATGCCACTGAGAGTAGATGGCATGATGTTGAAAGAGTTACTCATAATGGGAGGTCATGGTTTGAGAAAACAGACAGGATACAGTTTTACTGAAGTGGATAAGATGGTCCATCACTTCTTGGTTGGAGATAGCTCACATGAACAGTCAGAACATATATATGCCAAGTTGAAGGAATTGAATGGTGAATCGAAGAAGGCTTAATATAAACCTCATACAAGTTCAGTGTTTTATGATGTGGAGGAAGAAGTCTGGGAGAAAATGTTCTGATATCACAATGAAAAGTTGGCCATTGCTTTTGCTCTTATAAACACAGGTCCAGGGACCATTATTAGGATAACCAAGAATTTTTGTGTTTGTGGGGATTGCCACGCTGTCAAAATTTATTTCAGAACTCATAGTTCATGAGATCATTATGTAGGATATTTGTAGTTCACCATTTTAAAGAAGGAAATTTTTCTTGTGGCAATTAATGGTGAGAAATAAGTTTAGACGCATTTTATTTGTATAGGAGCAAAAAGTGGAGAGCAGCAGCGTTACTCCTACAGGATCTGATTTGCGCCATGAAAGGACGTTCTGTGATCTTTGGAGATTTCTGTGCCTCAGTGGGCATTATTGTACTGCTATTCACTCTGTCATTCTCGGGTCTCCTCACTTCAAAATAGAGGTGATTTTTTCTATGAATTTGTCGAAGAAATCAGCAAGTGCACCACCAACGCTCATGTCTGTCTCTTTATCCCATGGGAAAGGCTTCATTGGTTCGGTTGCTTCTAGCAAATCTTCAATTGAAAGCTTTGGATTTGAACGCTCTAGTGGATCTAAACATTGGCCATACTTTCTTGAGTCCGCACAGTGGTCCTGGACCAAAAAAAGAGTGTTTGGACATCTCAATAAAGATTTGTACAGAGATTTCGTGAGGGTTTTCTTTACCTGATCAGCATGCATTTTTTTCACAAATGTCTTGAATATCTTGAAGTTGTTTCTGTCGAGTAACTTGTCTGATAAACGAAGGTATGTTATTCCATACATTTTCAGCTTTGGCGGGCCATCTCTATTGACCCCATTGGGCCTAGCATTTAGAAGTATCTGATTGTAGCCAGCTCGATCATATCTTGAAAGTGCATTCTCTCCTGCTACCTCAATTTTCTCTCTCCAACCTCCACTCAGAACCTGCAAAATATGAACCCCAAGTGGAGTCATTCTATATGATTATCTTGCCCTAGCAATCGTGATTTTCTTATAGTAAAAGTTCAATTCTGGTAGAGATCACAGATCTTCTATCCAGATTTTTCAACTGGAGATAAATTTTTCCCTTCAATTTTTTTCAATCATGATTATTGCTATTCATTCACTACTTTTGATTCTATTGTTTTGAAGAATTGAAAGTTGTACCTGCTGTACAAGTTCCTCAGGCCCGCATTTGGCAGCAGCAGTCTGTTCAGAGTCTCGCATCTCAAGACATGTGAAATTAAGAATTGCATGATGCCTTGACAGCATCCTCGCAATAGGTCTGTAGCCATCTCTGTCATTAAGATTGTAGTATCCTGAAGTGAGCTCTGTAGCGTGACTATCGTCTTTATACCACCAATGTATGCCAGCTACCTGATTTGTGACGACATTTGATTGATAAAGTTATGATTCTGAAAACACATAACAAGATACATGCTTTAGTTACTTGCAATATAGGGAGTCACCTTGGCCGCTAGCTTGACTCTACAGCCGAGAAATACTTTGTTGGCTTCATCCATTATCTGATCACCATGGATTATTAACTTGTTAGAGTACCAAGTCAAGAAAAACTTTCCTCTGTTGGTGAGGTATGTCCCGTTTGGACCGAAGAATTCTGTTGATTCAGGTGTGGCATTGTAACTTCCTGCATTATCTGGGAGTTCCCATTCGGGATGACCCACATTTATTGCAGCCTCCTTGAAATCTGCTTCGAGATACTTGTCATAGCACTGAAATTAAAGTTTGTCATTTCTGTTATTACCTTGGTTAACGTCCAAGGGAATGTCATACAGTTATGCAGACATTGTCTAAGGGTGACTGTTACCTGAAATTCCCCGATACCAGGAAAAGCCCATCCTTGACTTTCGGGATAAGAGGGGTACCTCAGCTCCCCTGCAGGTCCTAAACCTACTTCAATGTCTATTATCAGTTCTGATTCCAGGAAATCTGACATGCTTTCCCTGAAGCTCTTCATGTAGTCACTATACATCTGAATACACAACAGGACATCATATTTAAAACGCGAAGCAGAAAATTTATCACATAAATGGATAGAACAACTGAAAGAATTGCCTAATTTGGTTTTAATGTACTTACAACTGACTTAGTATAAAAAGATGATCACTATGCAAAATTGCAGCAGTCTAGCTGATATCATTTGTCTGTAATAATCAAGTCTAAATAATTTGATAGCATGAGTTAAAAATTCATGATCATGATTGTGCATGCTATGTATATTCTAAATATGACTTTTCCACTCAAAACATTTATTGCCTCTATTAGTAGTGTGTGCTTCAAACCTCTATTTCATTCTAATGGTACTTAATATGAGGTAAATCCTATGTATTTTTGTCTAGAGTTTGTTGTGTTCATTCTAGGACAAATTCATTATTGCTCGGATAAACATATGGTGAGAGTATCAATTATCTTCCTCGCCTTAATACCTGTATATCAATTTGTATCTCACTTTTGAAAACCTACATGTTGGCATGTTGCATCATGTGTTTTGTTACTATACTTCAATTTGGACCTCCCACTCATGATCCTTGTCCACTTATTAACCGAACTGCCATTTTCTTTCCATGTTGGCGTTATCACTCTCTTATCCTTTCTTCCAAAAGAAACCTTAACCCTAAAATCCATTCCTCTTTCCTCCTCCTCAGTTGTTCATCGTGTCCCAACGGCTAATTCCCTAAAAACCACCCAACTTTAGGTTCAATCTCTGCCCCCAACTCTTTTTTGCCAAAAATAATTGTTAACTTTCACTCTTATCCCAAATCTGCCCGTCCAAAAATCTCACTAGTTTCTTCAAAATTATCAACATCACGAAGATGTTGTTCTATACAAAGGTGAGGGTGTTGATAAAGATGCAGATTCTGATAATGAATCTCTGATTGGCCTTGACTTTAAAAAAAAAGAAAAAAAGATTTGGGATAGAATTGGGATTGAATCTAAAGTTGGGGTTTGTTTAGGGGATTAATCTATGTTCCAACCCCTCTATCTCCTCCTCACACTTGGCTTCCTAGCTTTGAGGCCATTGAAACTGACGTCAACATCAAATTAGAGGTTGCGGATGTTCTGACCTCTGTGACAGCCCAGATCAGTTGGGCCTGAAGTCGCTCTAGGCACGGAGCTCAGCATCACAGCCATGGCGAGCTTTGAACAGAGCTTAAGCCTGAGCTCCATAGCCATGGCAGCCAAGCTCTGGACAAAGCTTAAGTGTAAGCTCCATGGCCGAGCTCTTTTAGAGCTCCGTGAAAAAGGGAAGGGGAGGATCGTGGTGGTCAGTGTGTGGTTGGTTGGTGTGGCATTGTTGGGCAGTGCATCGGTTGGCGGTGTGCAGCGCCAAATGTGCTTGGGTATGGTGGACCTTGGATTGGTTAGGTGGTGGTGGGTAGTTTTTGTGTGGTTTTCTGTTTGAAAGAGGAGCAAATGAGTCTTTTAAGCTTTAGATTTTGTCTTGAGGTGCAAATTGCAGGTTTTGAAAAGTGGGGATACATATTGATATGGGTGAGGAAGCTCAAGTTGGATTTTGAGACTTTCCTTAGGATATGATATCATGATTCTTATCTTACAGCCAACTCAACTATTTCAGTGGCTAGCTGTAGCTATGCAAGACTCAACTATGATAAAAATGAAGCTCATAATCACCTGCACAGCAGTTCTTCCAAAAAAGAGAGGTTGGTTACCCACACCGATTGTGAGACATTCTCTGTTCCTGTTGCCATTTTTATTTGTGTAGAATATATCAGGGTCTTTTTCTCCAATGCCAAGTACCCATTGAGGAATTGGGATGTTTACCACATCTCCGACGTTCCCACCACATTGGTGGAATGACATTATAGCTTGTATCTTCAGATTGCATCGTTGAACAATCTGAAACAGGCTTCTATATGCAGTCCAGTCATACTGTTTAGGACCTTTGGATTCCACGATTCCCCACCAGACATCAACCATTATTCCATCAATGCCTGCTGCGCTCAGCTTCTTGAGCTGCTGCTCTATCCCATCTTCGTCCTTGAGAGTGTTATCAACTGTGACGACATCCAGCTGAAAGTAAGCATTGGTAGTAGAGTCAATTATTTGCCATCTTTAGTTGCATTTTGCGTTTTTCATTGGAAAATATTTATTGGTACTTACAGGGAGCATTACATAGATTGGTACATAGTTTGCTAACATCTTCTCATCATATGCACGGGGAGATGTTGTAGCCTGCACATTGTAATGACAACTGGGTTTAGAGCGTCTCTTTTGATTAAAGTTTCTCTCCGCATTGCTTTCGGAATATCCAGAATGTGAGAGATGGGGTATATGGAGGAAATAATCACGACAAGAAGGCGTATAGAGAGATTATGGAATGGGAGATAAACTTTTCGGAAACAATTATGGTGCAATTACTGCCCCTGGAAATTGGAGAAAACAGGTGCAAATGATACAACGCTGCTACCGTCATTTGGGTCTGGAGTTTTGGACAGACGGACACAGCTATGGACTATCTAGTGTTATTTCCGCATTCTGACAATGCTACATGAAAGTCCACGCTAAATTGCTAATCTTAATGGGATGCTTCAACTTTTGAAACGAGACATAAAATTTAATTGAATCAAGGCTGAGCAGAGGGCATCACTTGCCTCTGTTTCCGTGGGCACCGCGAACGCCACTGCTTTGGGATTTTTGAGTTCCTTGCCAGAGCTGAATGAGAGAGCTTTCCCGTAACTAAGCCTCTCCACTTGCCTGGCTTCTTGTACCCTGTGATTGACCACTGTCAAATCCCAACCGAGTTCTCCGCGGAAGAACTTACATTTCAACCCCATTTCGGCAGGTGATGCAGAATTTAAGATGCTCATCATGTTGGCCGCAACTTCTCTCCTTCGTTGCCTTGGGCCTGTCAATGCTTTTGAATGGCCACTCCCTGTGTCTATCCGGGCTTGTATGTTTCCATATGAAGGATGTAATGAAGACCCTCATTCGCAAGAAAAAATCTAGTCTATTTTGTTTCTTGTGGAGATTTTTCTCATACGCTTGTGGTCGCATATAGGCTTTTTTCCATGATATGAAGGAAACCTCCAGCAAGGAATGCAACGGGTGGTCGAGACTCTCTCATGGTATAAAGAGGCCAATGTCATGAACATCTCTCATTCATGAATGTTCATCTTCTGGTTCTATATGTGCGTTGGCAATGGCTTTTCCAGTCACTGTCCACGCTTTTGCTCTTTCTTCCAGCCATTGTCCTTAACTTGTGCGTGGGGAAATCAGCAGCTTTATCCTTTTCCCTCCAAGAAGAAAAGTTAAGCAGGGACGCTAGAGGTTGATCATTGATTAGTAAGGTTTCAGGAGACCTCGACCTGATCGAGGACCGTTGGTCTCCAACTCGACGATAGCTCTAGTCCCGCTATTTTCCTGACATGCCTATGTCAAGAGGGTCATGATAGCTTCTAGAATATTCGGTCAATATTCAATAACTATTTACCTCAGATTATTGGATAGCTTTTATTTATTTCTTCAGTAAATATTCTTTTTACTTTTTGAGAATGAGATATTGTTGTCCGGATTCTAAAAAAGTGAAAATTTGCATATTAAATTAGGCTAATGTATAAAAAAGGCTTATGAGAAATGTCAATTCTAATAATTGCAATGTATCGACAAAAAAAATCAATGCACCGTAAGAAGGACGTCGAGTAGTCAATAACCGTTGACGTACAATTGTTCCACCATGTCTGAAGAAAATCAAATTGAGAGAATCGTCAATATTATAATTGCTTACGAATAAGAGTATGCAATTAAAGAATGTGAGAGGGATGCCAAGAATTTTGGAGGCAATTGTAATTTGTGATTTAGAAGATAATTGCTTGTTGATGGTTACACTTTGTACAAGGCTATATAAGGCAGAGTATAACCGATTGTAGATGATCCACAATCAATAACATTTATCAAATTTCTGTAATTCAATTTAGTTTACGACTTACCAATCTTTATTCGTAATTATTTATTCTTTCTATTTAGTTAGTACCAGCAATATGTTCCCCACCTATTGTTTCCTGTTTAAATCATCATATAGCCAAATTCACTTTAAAAACCAAAGATCCAACGTTTGGTGAAAGGTCTTTTGTTGACGACCATTTTCGGCGAAACTTAGGAACAACCATCCTAGCTAAGAAATGCATCTGCAACTCAAAAAAGGTTCTTTTAGCAAGAGAAGGGGTATAAGTTGCAACATAGTGGCCATTGATAGAGCTGTTAGACGGGTGGGTCGGGTCGGGTTTGAGTCGAGTTATTAATAGTTTGACCCAAATTGACCCATTAATTCATTTATGACCAATTTATACCTAATATAAATTTTTTGATCCATACCCGACCCATATCCCCATTCTCTCATCAATGGCTTTCTCCTCTTCTCCGCAACCCCTCCTCCACTGCCTCCTCGCGGTGGCCCTCCTCCTCCTCTTCCTGGCCTCGCCGCCAACATCGTCAGCTACAAGCAGCGACGGGCGATGGAGGTGGTGGCGAATCAAATTTGTTGAAGCGAAAAAGGGTAGGGTAGACTAGATTGTTGATTCATCTTTAATGGGTTGGTAAATGGTCTTAAATGGGTACAAAGTAGATCCATTTAAGACTCATATATTTTAGTAATTTTATTTTTGAAATCCATCAGGAGTGTCTTAAGAAATAAAGCCTGACCCATTAACGACTTATTTAAGTAAACATGGGTCCATATATGGGTTGTGTACTCATTTTAACACCTCTAGCCATCGGTGCCGCGATGAGGCTCCAGTCCGGGGTGGCTAGAGCTGTCGTTTGGCACGCTTTCTTGCTCTCTCTGGTCTTACCGACCACTCATGGCGAGTGCTCGCACCACTAGGATCGACAACTAATCTGTCAGGTGCGACCGTGCCGTCCACGAAGTAGCTCACTAGTTCCAGACAAAACGATTCACTTGCGTCGGTGAACGCTACGGAAAGCCAACTCGTCCCGGTGAGGTGAAGTATTAACAACTTTTCAAAGGTGTACTAGTTTGGCAACCACTCCGGTACGGCACGGGACCCGCCCACTGTGTAAGAAAATTCTCACGAATTAAAGATCCGACGCCTCTTGTCTGAACGCGCGGCGTACTTCCACCGGTCGGCCGTTTCGCACTCCCAGCGAGCGAGCGACCTACCTACTGGACTCTCGCCAAGCCCCGTCTTCTTCGTATCGGGGGGGCATCTCGAGCAGCAAAAACCTCCTGACACGCCCGAGCTCGCCGAATCAGAACGGCAGCGGGGACGCCTCTCCCCGCCGCTTGTCAGCAGAAAAGAAAAACTCGACTTTTAAGGACATGAAAAGGGGTCGCGATTCCTCATTTGTTTTAGTCGCTTGATGCCACGAAACCCATGATGGTGGTCGTCGCATGGTAAACAGAGATCGGTTTTTTTAACGGGAGCGTTTGTCTTGTAACGGGGTTCACGTGCCACCCTCCCAAAAAGCACAGCAGAGCACACATACCCACGGACCAGACCAGAACACCAGACCATACCACCAAATGCAAACTCACCCTCCATCTCCTCCCTCCTCCCCCTGCCCCTCCTCCTCCTCCTCCTCCTCTCCTGGATCGCCATGAGAAAACGACGAAAGCGACACCCAAAGACGCGAATAACAATAGGAAAAGAGGACCCCCCAGCACCTCCAAAGAGACCAGCGCAGCGCATCCGGACCCCATCCCGTCTCCTCCTCTCTTGAAAGCAACAGAAGAAGAGCTACGCCAGGACTACCGACCCATCTCCGCGTCAGAGAAACCGATCAAAGGTTCCTCCTGCTTTATCGCTTAGCAGAATCCGAGGACAGACGGGGGCAGAATGTGTTATGTCGGGAAAGCGACCAAGATCTTCATCTTCATCGTCACGGCGCTCGTCGTCCTCGGCCTCGTCATCGGCTTCGGCCCCTTGCGTCACTCCCTCCACCACCACTCCCACGCCCACCAGTGCTCCGGCGACTCCTCCTCCTGCACCTTCTCCTCCCCCATCGTCACCCCCGCCACCCCCACCAACCCGACCACCACCCCGGTCTACCCTTCTCCCCCCGGTTCCGGGTCCTCGTCGACCCAGCCCGCCCCAACTATCTCCAACCCTCCTCCCAGCCCGGCCGCCTCCGGCGCTACCTCATCGTACCCGCCACCGCCCGTCCCGATCCTGAGCCCGCCCATCGCGAACCCCGCCGCCCCTCCGCCGGCGTCGCCGTCATTGCCACTCTCTCCCCCGCCAGCGCCGCCAGCGGAATTGCCGCCTCCGCCGCCAGCGGAGTTGCCGCCTCCGCCGCCGCCGCCGCCAGCTACGACAGGTGCGGCGCCGCCCTACACAAGCCCGCCGAGCCCGGTGGTGGTGACTCCAGGTCCTGTGCATGCTTAGCTTAGCTTAGCTTAGCTGTTCTTTCTTCATCTTAAGAATTAGTCGAGACAAAGTGCATCGAATTTTCTTTTTTCTCATTTTAAGAGGCGAAGACGGATTTGTGGGTTTTCAGAGTGAGGGATTTAGCTTGATCTGGGATGGCCTGTGTACAGATGACGGAGGTGTAATTTGGATGGTTGGTGGTGCTGTTTCTTTTTCCTGGAAATTAGCCAAAAATCACTCCTTTTTCGCTTTTGTCCTTTGCAACATAGGATTCTCTTTCGAATGTCTTCATTATTTGGTTGAAGGTCTTATTACTATGTGCTCGAGTAAAGCATTCCTGTGGAATTCACGATGTCGTTGCTTTTTCCGTGCCAAGATTGTCAATTGGGTCACTTCGTCTTGACTACGTTGATCTCTTTCGATGGGATGATTCTTGGCATCTTTTACACTGTATCGTTCTTCCTCTGCACGTCTCAACAGTAAACCAAATCGTGCTGGAATCAACTCTTTCTTTTGGCCAGAAAACAAAGTTTCTGCTGGAACATACTCTGCATCTTTCCTCTTCGGCTTTCCCTCTTCTGGGCTCAATGAAGAACCAACCCGAAAAGGAGGCTTCATAAATTAATGTAACGCGAGGAGCCGCATGTGGTGGTTGGACTTGGAATGGGGCTTCTCTCTTGGTTATTGTGAGGCGATCTCAAGCATCCAGTGGCAGATGGAGTCACGTTCTCTATCCCATCCTACCAAGAAGAAACGGGAATTGAGTGGGATCTTTCTTCCATAACTGAGCCAGTAATCCATGTGATGTCCATACGTTGCCATGTGACAGATAATTTAGATGGGATGGAGATATATATAAGGTGATACCGTGGATATACTCTCCTCATGCTGGACGAGTTATTATCATTGCAACCAAGGTTTGATGCATACTCTATAGTTGACTCTAAAATTATCCCAAAGTAGAATTAGCGAATGGAATGTATGTAAAGGGTCATCTTGCATCTTTTCCTTTGACATTGCCACTCAGAATTGGATAGAGTCAACTTTCAATATACGGAGATTTGGTATGTAGTCCGAAGGCCATCCTAATTTCGGCAGAGTCAGAAATTAAGGCCAGGAGCGTAGTTGGGGGACAGAATCGTTTGACTTCAGGCAGCTAGCAATTACCACCAATTCTTAGGAAAGGCCTCCTTGCCCACGTTGTAGATGTTCCAACTGTAAAGTTCATGATGGGATTTTACTTCACGACGGCAGCGATAGAGCTCTAGCTAGATGGATGGCCTTGGTGGCGATTTAGGGTGTGGGGCTCATCTCATCTGAAAGTCATTGCATGACTCACGGCAATGCTTCAGTCCTGAGGAAGGGGCCAATGTGCGCAGAATTTCTATCTCTGGTTGGACTGTCCTTGTCGAGACTGCCCTTTTTCGTAATTCTTAGTAGAATTAGATTACCTTGTTGGATTGTCGCCGAATTAATCTAGTTATAAGATACCACAGCGCTCATGTTTATGTAAAAGCTGCCTGACTATTTTATTAGAGGGTCATGAATAATGATCACTTCTCTGCTTTGAAAAGTAAAAATTACTTCTCAAACACACCAGAAAAATGTGACGGAAGATAATTTTTTTTTTAATCAAATGCAGAGATCTAAAAGAATCACACAAGAATGTTTAGCTCCTCACACACCCAGAAGGCTCACAACTCCAAAGCATACTCCTATTGCCCAAGTAAAAGTCGAACTTCCTCTGTTGGCTGATGACTTGGGTGATTCCGCAACAGTTCCGCTCGGGGCAACTGATCCTACGGAAGTGTCGCTTGGTGGAGCCAATCCTGGGGTCGCTGCTGGTGAGGATTCGGGTGTTTTAGGAGCCAGAGCGGAACGTGGAGGACTGGCCGGAGATTCTGCTGGAGGAGAGGCTGCTGGAGATCTTGACGGCGGGGAAGCAGCTGGGGAGCTCTGCGGTGGGGTGGCTGGAGATGTGGGTGGCAGGGTGGCAGGAGATGTGCTTGGGGGGGTGGCGGGAACGGCTGGTGGTGGGGATGAAGTGGCTGCGAGGGTGTCTACTTCGAGCTTCATTCCTGCGGTGCAGTGTCCCGGGGTAGAGCAAATGAAGTATCTCTTGCCCGGAGATGTGAGGGAAACAGTGGTGGATCCGCCAGTGCTTGTTTTGATTGGGCTGGTTGCTTGGCAAGAGTCGTACTCTGCCTTGTTGACTTCGGTTACATCATGGCTTGGCGCGTACTGAAAGACTATAAAGAATAGAGAGCACCACTTAGTATCGATTGTATTGCTCTTGCTCATAGATTTTGGCATGGAAGTGAAGCATCAAGTGCTTAATTAGAGCCATTTTGACAGAAATTTTTGCAAGAACCCCTTTGTATAGAAAGCGTGTGATTTAGGACCACACAATGACTAGATTCATTTCGGAGGCTTTCATTCCGACTGAGGATTTATGATCTACCCGTGATGGCATTGAAACTCAAATAAAAAGTCTATTTGTAGAAGTGAATGCAAAATATTTTGGGTTCCCCCTAAAAATAGCATATGATGGGTTATCATATAAGTTTGTTTTTTTCTATAGAGAATCAAGTCATGGACGTCCGTAATATCCCAATTTTGAATGTCATTGCTTTTCAAGTACTTCATACTTCTAGAAAGAATAAAGGTATCTGCAAATGCTACCACAAGTGGAATGACAAGTCACAAGTAAAACCCTTGAGATACAATAAAAAATGCAGATCATCCCAACTGGAGCATTGGGATATTTACTCACCCAGAGTATCTCCTGCTAAGAACTTCTGAGATGATGCCCAGGTCTGGACATTGGTAGCCGTGTCCCACCCGCCGTTCGGGCCTCCGACCGTGTAGCTAGCTGCCGCGGCTAGTTCGATCAGCAACGCTGCTATGACGAAGCAAGTCAACGATCTGAGAGTTGCCATTTCTGATTTTTGTCACAGGATTGCAGAAGAGAGGCTCAATGGGAGGTCTTGAATTGGCACCTCTGTCTTGGCCAGGGCGCTTGTATATATAGAGATAGGGGGAAGCAGAGCAAGTGGATACAGAGAGTAAGTAATACTATTTTTCATGAGTTGTTCATCGGGGTTGGTTTTGACATCTTAAGAGCTGCTTGGCTCGTGACAGGTTGTTCACCAGATTTGGAGATCTAATCGACTCGTTAATCTTTTGTTTTTCTCCCTTCGTTGACTTGGCTTGCATTCCATGTTATCCCCCTTGTGGCAATACCCATTCATTGAAGTTGTCATAATGCGAAGGAGCGATCATCGAACTACTCACGATCTTCATGTAACAACGACTCGGTTCGGACAGACAGCACCCCTCTCTTGAGCGATGGAGTTGGCGTTTGGATCGAGCTTGATGACCGAGGACGCGGCGTTGCGGTGTTCTGTGCTTTGACCGGAGAGGTTAGGATTTGTTCCAAGGGAAGTTGGTGGTGATCACCATCCATGTGCAGAAACTATTGACTTTTTCTTCTTCGTATGTATCGCACGATTCAACAAAGTTGGCGAGCACGACCGCGATAAAATAAGAGTACAGAGGTGGACGTTTACTTGATACGTCCTTGATTCACTATTATAATTCCTAGTCATGTTACGGGGAAATTTAAGAAAACGACTAGATAGAACAACCTCACTACACTGATTTGAACTTCTGATGAATGCAATTTTCAATCAATGTGAAAGCACAAAGGTTTGAAAGAAAACTCTCTCTATTTATGAGACATTTTATGTGGCATCCAAGAATTTCAATGACCCTCGGATATGTGACGGTCATGACCAATCGACGGAAGTATTGTCGGACTGTGGCATTGATATCATTTATGGGCGTTGATTCGTATTTGTTTATTTATTGGATTGATATGATATGTTTAGCAATGGACCAATCAACCGTGCAACAAGAGAAGTCTTTGGACTTTGATCGATTGATGGAATTCGGCCATGCATGAGGAACACGCATGTCGAATTTAAGAATAAAATTTTGAGGAGTTGGACCATGCATGTCTTTTCTTTGTGCAATTTGGCAAGTGAGGAAATGAAATATTATCACCATGCCGCCCTGTCGAATTCTTTCTCCACGCGAGAACTTCGGTTATGTACTTGTATATGAAGCAAATTGATTAAGGGAATATTCGTTGATTTCTATGAAAATCAAAAGGCCTCATATTTGTGCAGAAATTTAAGGGCTTATCTTTGGAGAATTTGGGCCATTTAATTAGGACCTTTCAGCCATTTTAATTAGGACCTTTCAGCCACAAATTTGCAGGCCCAAAAAGCCCAAGAAGCCCCCCTTAATTGTCGACAAAGCAAGTCAACAATTCTCAATTTTCTTCCTAGGTGTTGACTGAGAGAAGCCCAGCAACTTCCACGTTGCTCTCCCATTCGGTGGCCAGCAAAGTGGGGAAACCGGACAAGGGAGACACGCCACTCTCCACCTGTCCATTGCTACCTCAGCCACTTTCCACCTGTCTCTCTCCCTTGAAGCCACTGGAGGAACCTGCATGCAGAAATTAGCAAATTAATTAATCAAAAAAAGCAAAAGCTTTCGGTTTGAGCAAGGAAAAGTGAGGCCGAGAGAGTGAGCGGGCGAGCAAGTGAGAGAGAGAGAGAGAGTTCGAGAGAGAGGGTGTGCAGTGAGTGGTCCGAGCGAGTGAGGGCAGAGAAGGAAGGCCACCCTCCACCTGTGCCATGTCTGAGCTGCCGCCATCGATGCCACCGATCCCCGTCGCTGATTGAGCCAAGCCGAGACCCCCGAACCCCTGTTTTTGGCTAGCAACCGAGTAGGAAGACTTGAGGCAAGTAGAAGTTCATTGATCTATGTTTTGCTTGCTATAATTATCTAGTGGAGTGCTGGTAGACGTGAGAAAATGCAGAATTTGGAGCTGCACATTGATTTTAGATGAATGAGATGAAGCTGGACTAAGAAACTGAGCAAAAACACAGCATGTTTTGGTGGATTTCGGTTTTTGAATTGAAATAAGAACTCAAGGATCTAGCTATGGTGGATTTTTGGAAGTGAAGAGGCTGTAATGTGGTGTAATACATTTGTAAACACTTGGCTGTGGACGTTGGATGCTGAGATTCAAAGAGTAGGAGTAGTTCTCTGTAGGACAATAGACTGTTTTTGCAGAAGACAGTATGACCTTCAGTTATTCCATGATTTTTCTATAATTATCTAGCCAAAATTTGACTTCAAACCCTTAATAAAAATCGTAGGGCACATCTTCAGGAACAACATATCAAAAATGAAAAAGTATGACTGATGAAACGATTTTTCTATGGAAATACTATATGTGGAAGTTATTACAGAACGTTAGTACGGAATACAACAATTACTGCTCTTGATACATAAGGAATTTGACTTGGTGTTCATCATGAAACTTTTTCCTTTAGGTCTCATTGATAACATGTCAAATTTTCATAATTTTCTGAGTTCATTTGGGAATTATTCCGAAATTTTTACCAGAACTGTGCATTATAATGATCAATCTGTTTTGTTTCGAATTTGCACAAATTGTCCCAAAGGTGAATATATCTTGAATTGTTATGTGACATGATGATACTGGCATTGGCATATTATGCAATATTGAGATTTGATGAAGGATTCAGGGGACATTTTGTCATTGCATTTGAAAGTATTTTTGGAAATTAAGATGTAAATTGTTGCCATTGGACCCTAGGGTCAACGATGCCCCGGGAGTCGGGATGCCCAAAGGATTGAATGAGTTGATGCCTTATGGATGCTCGGTGGCCCTAAGTGGCTGAATGCCAAAGGTTTTTCCTCGGGAGCTTCGGGATACCCGGTTGTATGCTAGTCAATACGTAAATCTGGAGGGCCGGGGTAATCATTCTCATGGTGAGCCTCGGAGGTATTCCTCGTGATGCCAGGTGGAGTACAAGATGCCTGGAGGTGTGATACGCTCCGGATGCCTGGTGACCCTAAGTGGTTGAATGCCGGAGGCTTTCGCGATGCCAGGGTGGATGCGAAATCCCATAAGGATGCAAACATTGGTCCATTGGGGGGATAAAACCGTTTGAATGATTAAAATTGATGATTATATCAAGTGTGAGTGTGGTCTGGTTATGGGACTAAATTGTATGGCATGGAATGTGATGTGTCATTACAGTTTGGCCCTATGATCGAGACTTGTGTAGCTGAACATGATGCATCTTGAGAGTTTCGAAATTGTACTTGCCATTGCATTGAAGGATTTCATGATTTTGATGCTTGCTTATCCATTGATTACCTGTTTTTGTCTATCTTGCATGAATCTGGATATTGATGGTACTGCGTGATATAGCTTAATGAATCTTTTATTGCTGAGTGGTTGTACTCACCTCGTTTGGGGACTAACATTTTAGACTAAGTCAAGATACCTCTGCTGCCACTGCCACTAGTAGATGGACTGAGTGATTGAATATGACCACGAGGAGGAGGACAGCAGAGGAAGGAACTTTTGGATGCCGACATTGATCGATGGACTTTAAGTATATGACTGTTGGAAAAGATGTCGGTCATCTTTTGAAATATAGCCGAGTATAGAAGACTACGACATTTTGGTGTACCGACGAATGATATCCATTTGGTTTAAGTAAATAAAAGTGTTTGGCTTTTATCTTTATAAAAGTTTTAGTTGGTGTGCATTGTCTTTAAATTTGGAATATGGAGATGTTGGATTACGCTTCCGCTATATATATATATATATATATAAATTGTGCAGGGACTGATCTAAATGATATAAACCCCGAGGACTTATGAACCTATTATAATTCTATGGTATCGGAGTGATATATTATCAGGTCAAGAGAAAGGCAAGTGGACTGTGGCGACTCTAGAGGATCGGGGGCCGTTCTAGGGTGCCACATTTTACATCCCTTCTCTCAATCTAGGAGAAACTAAGGTATTCAAATCCACCGTGCTCTTTTGTCATCCTCGACGGTTAAGTCAAGTTTCAAATACAACCTGAACAAAGTTAAGAGGGCATGGACTCATCATAACGATTGTTGTGATTCTCCATACACAAGTTGATTCAAGCATACTGGTACGATTGGAATGGTGAGGATGATCACACACTTATTGCGGTAACGCATTTCTTTGAAATGGCTAATCTGAGAGCATACATGAACTCGGATCACATGCACGAGATCGGCCAATGATGGATATTCCTTGGTGCCAACACACTATTAGGGGTGAGCATGGTCCGGGCCACCCCCTAACCCTAGGACCAACCCGTACAGTGTCGGTCCTCAATTTTTAGGACCGAGGACCGACCCTATTGAGCCTGGGACCAAGGACCAGACCAACCCAATGGGTTCAGTCCGATTCCAGGGTCAACCCGGGACCGATCGATAATTTTTTTCGTCTTATTTTTTATACTCCCTAAAAAAGCAAACCTATAAATTCAAATTACACATCCATCGACAATGCGGCATTGTGCAACTAAACTATAAATACTAATACATATTTAACAAATTTAAGATGACACAATAATATAAATTTCGTACCTGCTAACCACTCATCGAGATATGGGACAAGATGGAAAGTTCTTATAATCATCTATCTTTCATATTCATAACACCATATGCAATAGTGTTTTCCTGCATTTGATCATGTAAAGTCCACTCAACCAAAAAATGAGCTTCACACCACTTGACTAGCAAATCACCGTAGTAAGCTGCAAAGATACTACTCTACTCTTCAAAAACTTCTACCATTTAATACAAATTAAAAAGCAAAGTGCAGCTGAAATTCATTAGTAAAATACAATTAAACCATAAAAAAGTTCAAAATACTTAATATAAACCACGAATATATAACTTCACATCTTGTTAATTCACTTGAACTTCTAAAAACCTAAAAACAAAACAAACGACACATAATTGATACTCAACAAAAGTTTTAAATTGAAATTACTATTAATACTATTGATAGAATATCTCAATATAATATAATATAACAGACATTTTATTTAGGTTTGAATATATAAAAGAATTATAAATACTATAATATAATATACGGGGTTGGTCCGGGGTTGGACCGACCCAAAACTCTTAGGACCGAGGACCAACCCGCGCATGTGTTGGTCTGGAATTTCAGGACCAAGGACCGACCCAGTCCCCTTGGAAACCGGACCAGGACCGGCAGGGTTGGGCCGGTCCAGGGTCGGTCCAGGGTCAACCCTAAATCGCTGCTCACCCCTACACACTATAGATAGATTTGCCACCAAGCAGTATCAATTGAGTGGCATTAACCTTCTCAACGCCTCCATATATATTTCAGCCAATAACACCATCACAAACAGCCTGTGGATGATAAATGATGTTGATGTGCACCGAGAGTTAAAAATGGCCCTAGACAACATGTTATTCCTTATACATCATAGAAGTACCAAATGAAATATTGGGATAAGTTGGAAAAGGCAGTTAAGTCTGTCCCTAGAGATCAATAATATATTATACAGTTCAAAGAAATCTGATTGCTTCAATACTTTATCTTCATTAATTTTATGCAAATTATCATGATGATTATTTCTTTGGAATTTGACTCTATGACAAAATATCTTTCATCAAAAAGTGCTCTTTAATTTTACTAGAGGAGATAGGTTCTATGGTGACTCCGGATAGGAAATATCATTGGTAGACGAGAGAAATTATAACTTTACTTCAAATAGAACCAAACATACCCAAATTATGTTGGAATTTAATCGATGACAAAATCTGAGAACATAAGTGCTCCTAACGGAACCAAAATATGCGTTAACTCTGTCGAAATTAAATCAATGACAAAACTTGAGAACATGAAGATGCAACGCTGAAATATAATCCACGATGAGACTCCCATGTTAAAAGAAACATGCCAGAATTTAAGCGACGACACAAATTTGAAAACTAAAACTAAGAAACACGCTAGAATTTAATCATAGATGCGAGTCTGAAAACTATAACCACCATGCAAGAATGTAAAGATCATTGAAAGCTAATATGTATGTTTGTTGGTGCGTAGAAGGTCCCCAATATAGAAACGTTAGTATTTATAGTGTTCACACCATAATCATCTAGGAAAAGTTCTACAAAATTATAACCATATCATCACATCTCTGAGAATCTTGTCTGTGAATCTTGTGCCCATGCTCTCATGATGCCATGATCATATTTTCTAGCAGTTGCCCTTTTAAAGTTGCATTTTGATCCTTTGTGTCCATATATGTTGCCTCGTCCATTCTTGCTTCACGATTTACTGGCCTTTGTAGCTTTGCTCGCCAATGATTTTAAATTCCAAATTTAATAATTGCATCCCGATGCCTTCTAAGTATCCAACCTTCTCCTGGTGTTTCAATCAGTAATCCATTGTCCGTTTTAATTGATATCTTTGTCGACAATCACCAACCACACATCGTTGTATATCGATAATTAATTAATGATCATTGATGCATCGATATTGATAATTTATTTATTTATTTATTTATTTATTATTATTATTTTTTATGATTGTCAACAATAACTCACGTGTTTAATAATAACTTTTATTCTAATCCGCCCCAATCCATATTGACGACCTGGTCAATTTATAGCTAAATTTTCCACCAAGTCAGTCCAAGAATTAACGCTTTATATCATTCGCAACAATCACAAATAAATTCATGTAGGTCCATAACCAATCCCTCACAAGGAGATACTTTGTGAGATACTTAATTGGTAACTTAAACTGAGTCTCCATTGATATATCGCCACACAACCTCCTCCTCCTCCTCCTCCCTCCCTCTCTCTCTCTCTCTCCCTCTCTCTCTCTCTCTCTCTCTCTCTCTCAGGTAGGATTTAGAAGGTGTTTATTGAAGTTTAAGACCACTTTCTTTTGTTGCATGCTCAGTTAGAGTGGGCACTTTTAGGAAAAAACAAGAAATTTGTTACAAAAGTTTGAACCTGAAAAACTAAACATCCTCGTGAGATTCATCAATTATTGGATTTAATTTCTTCAAACTTTGATGCATCATACATGCCTGTTGCATCCATTTGCGAAGATCATTGAGTTTCAAACAATCTCAAACATCGACGAAAGGGTAAAGCTCATATCTGACGTTACAACTCCCCCCAACGGTTCTCCCCCCTCGTTTGCCATAGCAAAACTTCGGCAGGTCACTTATCGCGCCCTTGAGGCACGTCTTGCAGTCATCTGCGGATAGATCCCTTGTGCACTGAGCCAAGCCAAACAGTGTCTTGTACCCTCCGAGCCCGAGTTCGCCATACGCATACAATTTGGGACCTGCCACGGCTTCGTCTGTCAAGTTGCTCAGCAGTTGCTTGATCTTCCTGTAGAATCTCAAGAAGCTCATGTCGACGTCCTCCTCGTTGTTCCAGTAGAACTTGTTGTTGGTGTCGATCTTGCCGAAGAATTCCACATTGGAATACTTGAGGAGACAATTGTCATACCTAAGTGCACCCATCGAGAGAATCGTGAATCAACATATCAAATATCGTTTCGAAGCAAAGCAAAAATAGTAATGATAATTAGGATGAGGAAGAGAAAGTATAGGAGCAATCGAGGGAAAATGGAATTGGTCAATTTGAGAATGGAACCGGATGATTTACTTACTTTTAGATACTTGATTTATGCTTCCAGAGCATTTGCTTTTGCAAACATATGAGTCACACCGCCTTTTACTTTTGGATTAATGATCTATTTGAAAAAAAATTGAACATCTTTTGATTGAAAACCTAGCAAATTGATGGCTAGAAAAGTTAAACTAATTGTGGTTTACATGAAGAGCATTTTTAAATTTATACCAACCACAGAGAACAATGTTTTAGACTAGATATAGTTCAAGTTGAAGCCATTTTAAGCAGAAATTAACCTTTAGTGTAGTTTGAAATTATCACTTTTTTCAGTTGGTTTGGCATCGGTTATTAACTTCAAAGCGGACTCCATGAGTCGTTAAAAGTTGAAAGCTGTCCTACCAAATAATAGCGACCTTCTGCTCAGGGCAACGCTGCAAAAGCTCTGGGCCTGCATCTGAGACGCAACTTTCGCAGTCAGAGCTCGATACGTCACCCCGGCAAAGGGCTAGCCCGTACACTTGATCGTTCCCCTCGCCGCTTGAGCTGGTTCCGAACCCACTGGGAGGAACCCTGGAAACGAGAGTAGTGAGCAAGCTGTCGAGATTGGTTTTGAAAGGACTACCGGAAGTGTAGTTATCTCTGCGGACGCAAATATGGTAAAGCGGATCGGCGCCGAAGCTCATGTCGAGAAGAAGGAAGAAGGAGAGGAGGAGGAGAGGGATTGATCTGGAGAGAAACATACTTGTGACTCTCGTACAGATTAAAGACTAGGGAGGTTTTGGCTCTTTGAAGAAAGAAAATGATGATTAATTAAGGGAAGAAGGAAAGTGAAGTCTAGAATATAGAGCTGAAAATGTTGACTTTGACTATTCAATTGAGTGGCGTGAACCTTATCAACTCTCCAGAGATATTTCAACCAATAACACCGTCACAAACTGCTTGTGGATGATAAACGATGTTGATTGGCACCGAGAGTGAAAGAGTAGCCAAAGACAACATGTTTTTCCTGGTACATCATGGAAGTACCAAATGAAGTGCTGGATAAGTCGGAAAAGGCAATTAAGTCCATCCTCAAAGAGCAATTATATGTCATACGTTTCAAAGATATTCTATCACTTCAATACTTGATCTTAATTAATATTAAGTGAATTATCTTGACAATGTGAATAGATTTTTGGATCTTGAATTTAGAGGATCTGTGCAAATACTTAAAGGCTGCATTTGGCAGTCGGAATAAAATTCAGGATAAGATATGATTTATCATATCCTACGTTTGGTACTCACTCAGAATATGATAAAGTCGGATATAAAAGGGATATAGGCCGGATAAAATTATCTCATAGAAAAGGTGGGATAAAGGTGGATAGGATTTTAATGTCTATAATAGGAAAATTATTTTCTCGAATAACAAAATTTATTAAATTAACACAATTGAAATTATATTTCAATATAAAAAATATTTGAATTCTACTTTAAGAAATTAAAAATAAAAAAATAAACATTTATTTTTTATGAATCTTATTTTAATTTATATATTCAACTTTAATTCTATCTTATAATAAACATTCAATCTATAAATTATATATTTATACTTATTATATATTTTAGGTATTTTTGTATATTAGGTATGTTAGTACAGTTTACTATTTGATAACATTTTATTAAAGAATGATGAAAGGGGGTCAAAAAAATAATAAAGAAAATAATATAAAAAGAGGAAAAATAAAATAAAAATAAATTAAGGAATAGTGTTACGAGAGATATTTACCATCTTTATTTACAATGATATGCCGTTACATGATATGATATGAATATATCCAACTTTAATACCGCGATATATTAAATAATGGATATGATATAAAAAAATTCCAGGATTTCATATCCCATCTTATCCAGTCCTATCCTGATTAAAAATCTGGACGACCAAACGGAGGGTGTGATAGATAGATGGATCACACAGGTGCTCATGACATAGTTATCAAAAGTGAAATATGCACATATATTGAGAGGCCAATGAACTTATAGAAGTCATATTTTGCCAAGCTGTCTAGATAATATGGATTCTTTCATTTTCTAATATATTCTACTTGAGTAAGAATCGAACACATTTCAAGAAACAATTAAGTGAACATAAGAAATCACATTAAAAATGTAAGCTCTGGTTGTAGTATGATCGAATCCGTCAAGTCAAAGTGAGGCCAGTGGCGAGGTGAAGATTCGACCGAGAGCCACTGCGACTGGCGGGTTCGGCCTAATGGCCATTATTCTTGAACCACTAAGCATGTGATTTGTTTTTGACTTGCTTTTTAGGTCCACTTTTGAGGCACGACCGATTACTTACTTTTCTTCTTTTTCTTAGGGGGGGTTTTCTCGGTATTGGCTTTTGATTCGAGTGGATGGTGAGGACCAGCAAAGCGCACCACCTATGTCGAGGACCAGACATGGCAGCCATCCACTAACTTTTCCATTAAATTTCAATTCGCTACAGAAGAATAGTTGCGGTCATGGGGCAAAATTGCTCCTTATCTCGTCAATTATTACAAAAAAGAGAAAAAAAAACAAGTTGAATTTTCACCTCGAGCTCATAATTGATCATGATCATATGGGGATCATGGCATGCTTCAACCCCAGTTAACATCAAAGTAACAATCATAGCCCTCTTGCTCCAGATCCTATTGAATGCTCAACGAAGGAAAAATAAAAGGAAAAAAAAATTTGACAACTATGAGCTCTGATCTGATCTGAAGTCAACCCTTGTAGAAAAGGGAGGTTGACAAATGGCTAAAAGAAAGACGGCATTGAGCTTAATTAGGCCGCGGTTTTCTTGGTCACACATTTCGTTGCTGCGTAGGTATTATAATGAAAACAAAATGACGAAATGAAAACTAGTTCAAAAGTCAACTGTTGTCCCTCCGGAATTTCGACTATATCTTTGGATAATTCAATATGAGACAATTCTTTTTGGTGGTATTATCCTCAAGAAGGTGCATGCAACCTCATGTCACGGATTGCTAAGGAGGCCCATGATAGTCGAATTAGAATAAGCACAAAAGAAGTAAATCCATTTCCACTCCCGGAAAGATGTAGACTCTCGTGGCCGTGGACACGTGAATGACTATGGTAGACGGGTTTTTTTCCTTCTCGTGATGATAATATCTGGTGATCGTATTATAAGTTAATATAAAATGTCATAGATTGGTCGATAAAACGAGCACATTTTTAGTCGTAATTATTGACTTTTCATAACGAAATTGTTTTTGATACGTGACGCAAAACATCAACTCGAAACGAGTGAGTATATTTTTTTCATAGACTTTCATATTAGAATAATGCGTTATAAACTCAAATAACTAAGCCTCGCTAGTCCCAAGGGGTGGCTGGTCAAGTGGTGACAATATTCATTTTCTTGACTAGTTGAATCTACCTTAGGGTGTATAGATTTACGTTTTCACGATAATTATTTGGAGTCTTCATGAGTGGATTTTCTCGAGGCTAAAAATCCCCCAACCCCACTCTCCCTTTTTTTTTTTGGTTAAAATTACCAAAATTAGTCCTAACTCTATTATATAAATGCCAATTCAATTCTTAATTTTTCAATTTTGTCAATATAACCTTAAATATTTGCTCGAAATTCTGATGTAACTCTTCCAAAAATTACCATCGGATATTACTGACATGGTGATCCCTAATAACTCCATGTCAGCTTGCCATGTAGGATAGCTCATGTTGATTGGACGTCACGTTAGCAATCTTTGGCTACAATTGGCCAGAAGAATTACGTTAAAATTTCCCGCAAAAGTTTAAGTTTACATTGACAAAATTGAGAAGTTTATGACTCCTTTAGTTATTATCCCTCTTTTTCATGTGAATGTCAAATGTTCTCGGCCGAGTGCCATTGCTAGCCTCACGAAGCCACCATCCTGGCCGTTCATTAATATTGTCTTCCAACCTTAATTGTAACTGACCCTTGATCACCAAACCCTTGATCATATATAATTAGCACAAAAACTAGTTCTCTCTTTGTTTTCTACATGCCTATGCTCAGTGATCTCATTGTCTTCGACGATAACTATTCTAACACACATCACTGTCAAGATCTAGAAGAAAAGAGCAGCTGAAATCAATTGAGCCCAATGTCACGCCCTGATCCTCCGAGCGCGTGCCCATCCCTCTATGGTCGATTAAATAACGACATTTTATGACGCATCACCGGCTCATTCATTTTAATGCACATGTGGTAACAATTAAATAATTTCCAAACAACAACAATATGGAATAGGAAAGTAGAGCCATAATTTTTCAAAATCAAACCACACTTATGTATATATATCACAATCAGGTATATATAATACAAACTGATATATATACATACCATAAGTTCTACATATCCATAAGTTCTACAAAACAAGGGCAGGGGCTTCACAAACTACGGGTCCTCGTTCTCCTCTCTATCATCATCTACACTCCAATTGGAGCTTTCAGCAGACTGCACCGGGGACTTTGGTACTTCAAGGGTCGGGTCTACCGCATCTACGACCGAGCCTTGAGGAGGATTTGCTGTGCCCTTTCCAAAAGTGACATCCAGAACATACAAAGGTATCTTAGACTCTGGTATGAGACCCCCTCTCTGGCCATCCTAAGCCTAATAGTACCATGATCTGTATTAATGGGGCACCTTGTGGGTGAGACTTGCATCAACCCAAACTATGGACCTTACCAGCTCATAGGTCCAGCCCCTAGGGCTCCCATGTAATGAAATGGGGAGAAGTACACTATCGGTGCCATAAATTGTGTACGGCATTCACTTTGGTGCCAAAAGTTTCTATTGGATCATTTAAGTGCCAAAAAATTTGAAAAATGCTCACTTTGGTGCCAACGCCGATCTGATCGGTTGTAAATCCGACGTGGCCTTTATTTATTTATTTATTAATTTCTTATACTGATGTGGCTTGCCGAAGAGTCCAGTCAGCGTGTAAACCACCAAGAGAGAGGCCATGGCGGCGTTGTCTTCTTCCTCAAAGAACAACACCAGCAGAGAGAAAGAGAAGCCATGGCGGCATCATCTTCTTCCCTGAAGAACAACACCAACAAAAGAGAGAGAGAGAGAGAGAGAGAGAGAGAGAGAGAGAGAGAAGCCATGGCGGTGTCATCTTCTTCCCCAAAGAACAACACTAGTAGAGAGAGAGAAGCCATGGCGGTGGCATATTCTTCCCCAAAGAACAACACCAGCACCAGCCACTCTTTAAACAGAGCCCAATCCACCATCTCCATCTATGCCCTCCTTGTTTCCCTTGCACTCCTCGTCTTCTCTCTCTACACCTTCAACCCCTCTTCTTCCTCCTCCTCCTCCGCCCTTGCCTCTTATTTTCCCATCACTTCTTGGCTGAGCGACGGTGGCCGCACGGTGGCTGAGTGACGGTGGCCGAGCAAGCTAGGTCGGCGAGGATGAACAAAAAAAAACCCTAATTTTAATCACAAATGAGCTATACGGCGTTGTCTTTCTTAAGCCATCCACATAGGACGGTAAAACGACGTCGTTTTCTTAAGTAGGACAGAAAACGATGTCGTTTAAAGGGTTTATCGATTTTTTTTTTTTAAATATAAAGCCATGCAATTATTTTGGCCGGAATTTCTCGTCAGTGGCACCAAAGTGATCGTTTTTCCTCCGATTTGGCACTTAAGGGGTGCATGATAAAAATTATTTATTGCCTGCACCAATTTCTCGGGAATGTAGAAACTTGTTTGATAACGCTTATCAAATTTTCTATTTCGGAATAGATTTCTATTCCGAAATAAAAATGGAGGAGAAATCGAAGTAGAAATTTTCTACTTCGATTTCTCCAGAAATCAATTTCGATTTCTCCCAACCCTAATTTCACTCTTTTCTCCCTCGTACGCCTTTTCTCTGCCCAAAATAAAAATAAATATATTCATTTAAAAATAAAATAAATTTATTAAAATAAATAAATTATTTTTATTTATCATTTTCTTTTTAGTTTACTAAAAATAAATTTATTAAATTTATTTATGATAAATAAATAAATATTTTTATTAAAAGTAAAATTATTTTTTATTTGCCTTGAGTGTTTTGCCAAATAAAATTATTTTTATTTTTTATTTTTATTCATTTTAAAATAAATTTATTTGTAAAATAAAATAAAATAGAATAAATAAAATTAATTTATTTAATTAATTTAAAATAATTTATTTATGATAAAAATAATAAATTTTTATTTGCCTCGAGTGTTTTGCCAAATAAATTTTATTTTTATTTTTATTCATTTTAAAATAAATTTATTCATAAAATAAAATAAAATAGAATAAATAAAATAAATTTATTATATTTATTTAAAATAATTTATTTATGATAAATAAAAATAAATTATTTTTATTTGCCTCGAGTGTTTTGCCAAATAAAATTATTTTTATTTTTTATTTTTAATCATTTTAAAATAAATTTATTCGTAAAATAAAATAAAATAGAATAAATAAAATAAATTTATTTTTATATTTTAATTTTAAAATAAAATCATATTTTTATTTTATTTTTTATGATTTATTTTATTTTATTTTATTTTATTCATTATTTTTTTTTGTTACTAAATCATTTTTATTTTTATTTTTTATATTAAAGGTCGGCCGTCGCCACCGCCGCCAGAAGGAATAAATTTTGTGTCGTTATCAAACGAATTTCTATTTTTAGAGTAGAAATTTTGTGTCGTTATCAAACGGTTATTTTGCTTAGAAACTCTTCAGAAATAGAAATAGAAAAATACATTTACATTAAACTATTTTAACATAATGGTTGTCATGCGCGCCCTAAGTGATTCGACAGAAACCTTTGACACCAAAGTGAGTGCCGTACACAACTTATGGCACTGATAGTGTACTTCTCCCAATGAAATGTAAGATGTCTGCTCCGTAACCTTCTTAGGTCGTCCAAAAAACTCAGGAGCTGCCATCTATGAAGCTAAAATGTTATCCCACAACGAGGTGAGATCACGTCTTAGCGAGTTTTACCTCCTAAGACCTGACTAGAAAGAAAATACGACCCAATGGTTGCCTAAGTACAAACATAGGTCGGAAGACTTACCTTGACCTCAGTCTCTTTCTGTAAGTCAGTTCATCTCAAAACTCAACCAAACATTTCAATTCATCAAATTGGATCAAACTATCGATCAATTGACTCAGTTGATTACATGTCATCACGACATTCTCTCGGTTGACCAAATCAATACTATTTAATAAGTCTGATTATGTCAGAACTGCTCATTCTAAGCTGGTAATAGATAGTATAGCTCGCGCTAAGCTGATAAATAGTATACCACTCTCTATCTAAGCTGACATATCAGAGCTCGTAGGTTGATATAGTATACTAATAATACTCGATCTAAGCTGATCAGGCATACTGCTCTCTATTTAAGCTGACATATCAGAGCCCGTAGGTTGATATAGTATACCGACATTGCTTACTTTAAGCTGATAAATAATATTGCTCACTCTAAGTTGATAGGGTATACTGCTCTCGCTAAGTTGACATATTAGATATTAGAGCTTGTAGGCTGATATAGTATACCACCCTAACCAAATAACCAATTCAACACTTTTATTATACCCGATAAAAATAGCTGTGTGTGGGTACACGATCAGCCTTAACAAAAATACAATATTTTTACTTTTGAACATCCCACTAGATTTAGCAATCCCAAAATAGATTTTTGGTGCTGTAGACCGACATCCGGTAATTTTCCAATTAATTACCAAAATTATCAATTTCTGAGATAATTACCCACAACCACCAATCACACTCAATTTGCACCAAATAACGGTCAAATGAATAAACAGATCACAACATTGAAATCGGCACGAAATTCCGGTCACCAACTATTTCGGTCTAATTTCCGAAAAATAAATAAATAATTACGGAAAATAATTAAATAATGCGAATAAATAGGACTTAAGCCCGTAAAGCCTAGTTAAAAGCCGAGATGGGCCTAGAAAATTTCTGAATCACTCTAGATAAATACTAGAGCTTGTCTAGGCTCTAACTACACTACTCTAACCACCTAACATGCAATAACCATTGATTAAATTGCTAATCTAATCTAACTATTCACTTAATCCATATTTAGCATAAACTAATCAACTCTTAAGCATCATTAGCCTACTAAGCAATGATTAGTGAGTTAAACTCACTTGTTAAGCGATCTACTTGGATCGAAACGACGGGGACGTGGTGAGGGGCAAGAAACTCCAAAGTGGGCTTGCCAAACGAGGTCGGGGACGCCATCAAAACGGGCCAACTAGCAACCTAGAGACGCACTAACTTTAGTCTTTGATCTAGGCCAAAAAGGGGCTGAATGGGAGCTGGTTGAGGCGACAACGGGCTGTGACGGATTGAGGAGGCTGAACCGGGTCTAGGCAGACGGCTTCAGGCTTCCAAGCGGCGTCGGCGACGGCGAGGCAAGCTCGAATAGCTTCGGAGGTGGCCTGGGCTCGCAACTGAAGCTAGAAAACAGCTAGGGAAGGCGGAGACGTGAGTGGGGCTGGCGTGAGGCGCGATGAACGCGATGATGGGCGAGCGGCGATCCGACAGGGGGCTGGGTTGCTCTGGCGGCTTCATTTGGTTTCTTTTGGAATTCTCGGCTTCTAACAACACAAATGGAGAAGGAGAGAGGGGCTGGTTGACAGTAAAGGGTAGAGGAGAGAGGGAGGGGGCAAGGGGGGACCATTTGGCTTCTTCTTATCTCACTTGTCCCCCTCCACCTTGACCAACTGGAATCCATGGCCAATTTTCAGCCACCAACTCTTTTCTAGAAGTCTCGAGTTGGTCCAAAATGTTGGGTCCATGGGGGCATACGAATTACAAATTATTTTCCCTCAAATTGGACTTTAATATTTCTTGAATGATCTCAAATCGGCTCTCGTAAATTCCATTATTGAGTCAACGATCAAATTGATATTTTTCTTCACCAATTGATCCTACTTGCTTCCCAATTACGCAATAAAAAACGGTCTCGACATTTTCGGATAAAAACGACCCTACCTCGACTTTTTCCCAAAAAGTCTCAGTTTATAGAAAAATTTTCGGAGACTGAGTTGATGTTCCTAAAATAACCTGACATGATAAAACTTTTAATTTCTGAAATTAGATTCAAATTCGTGGTTAATTTCAATTTGGCGCAATTTTAGCGTGACCTAAGCGACCTAATAGCTTTCAGAAATTTTTGGTGCAAATGACCCATGGTTGATTTTCATTGAGCCACAATGAACCTCTTCTACACATTGACGACTCTCAATTGTTGTGAAAATCTTGAGGATTCAAATACGGACACAGGGTACCAAAACAATAGAAAAATCAATCTAGTGTCGATCGACGAGAATTTTGCAATTTACTGAAATCACCCACGTTTAGCCACATATCTCAGTCAAATCGACCCATCTTTGATCTCTAAGCGATTTTTAACTATGTAGTAATGATCTTTGCATATGAGCACGGTCGAGTAGTCGATTCTTGGTTGAATCCTCAAGTCTATTGCATTAAAATTCCTTAATGACTTCTCTAGATAGTCTACTTATCTCACGAGTGATCAGCTTTGAGAACAATACTATAGACGTAACGATGAAATGCTCGATTAATATAATTGAAAGCATAAGTAAAATCCAGGATGTCACACCCAACGTCTAGAGGAGCGGGCGAAGTTTGTTGCACCAACGTTGCTTGATCTTGAGATGCTCTGGTCACTCATTGACGGTGACACAGTAACGAGAGATGGGGATTTGTTTGAGAGAGAGAGAGAGAGGACGGTGACGGCAATTGAACTATGATGTGATGGTGGATTGATTGCTTAGTGACAGCTATGACATTGTCATGGTGGCTAGTCACATGGGAAGGAAGGGAGATAAGAGGATTGAGTTAGGGTTTTGTGAAAGTGCACATGTAATTTTCTCATGTGGAAAATACTACGCATATTTTTATATGTGTTGATTGCTTAACGATAGAATTACCTAAAATTGGAGAGGCCTAGCTTATCCCACCTCTTGTCTTGAGCATGGCTATTCACATCCTCTTTTTACTCATTTGTGAGATCTCCTACATTCTTTACATGCACACTAATTTAAAAAGGGAAAATGACATAGATGAACATTGAATTTTGATCTGATATGCAATGTTGTTTATGAACTTTTAATTGGTTTAATGTGGCCCTCAACTTGAGCTCGGTGTGTAATGTTGTTCATGAATTTTTAAGTTACTCAACATAATCTATGAACTATTGATATATATATATATATATATATATATATATATATATATTTATTTAATTTAGTTTTTGGACTATATGCTCAATGTAGTCCTCTCATTAATTCAAGTTAATATGATTTGTTGATTTAGCTTTCAATTTAGTACGTTTGAAAAGTGGACAAAAACAACTTTACACGTTGATTAGCTACATAAGATATAAATCTCAATGTGAAGTTTGACATGTTTGCAAATCAAGATTGATTTAGCATATGGTATTCTTTTTCTTTTCTTTTTTTCCAGAATATTTCTAAATTAAAGAATAACGTTTTATTTCAGAAAGAGGAAGGAGTTTTGGATGGACTTTATTTTAACACTGTTGACACCTAAATTTTAGTGACCAATTTAGTCATTTATTGTATTAAAAAATTGGGAGATAAAAAAAATAGTTAATTGCATAACATATAGTTTTAGGTGCATTTATTTTTAATTTGCATTTATGGTGGGCTGGTGACAAATGGGTTCGAATTGATGGTTCAGAACTTTAATTTGATGAGTTGGGCTAAGCCCACAAATGGAGTAGATCGGCTCAAGCCCATATCCTCGGGAGATTTTATGGATTTATCTTTGTGAGATTCAATTTAAAAACAAATATTGCGTTCGGAAAAACAAATATTGCGTTTGGAAAAGAAATCTTCATGGATATCGATTTGGAAAAATTAAAACCCTAATCCGTGGCTTATAAATAGATCAAAACATGTAGGGTTTTAAGAAGGGCCACACAATTGAAGACATGGCCATACACTAAATTGAGGGAAAAATCGTGAGGGGAAGCTTCTTTATAGAGTGCTCGTGAAGGTGAGAGTGAATAAAGAGGCTAAAAAGGCCACACTTAGTCCACGGTTGGAAGAGAGCCCCACATACTCGCGAAGTTGATCCACTTGCCGATTCTTCACAGCATCAGGAATCGCAACACCTCCTATTGCCGATTGAGGAGTCCCATATGAAAAGCCAGGTTCGCCAAGCCCATTGATACCACCGGTAGCCTCATGACGAGCTGCACCTTCCGAAGGACAAGTTGTTCTGATTTGCCCCTGCTAGATCAATGCCGACCTTGACGATGTTGCAGTCCACCGCCCATGGACGTCGCTGCTCCTGTTGTCCATTGCATTGATGAGGGCTGACCTGACTGGGATCCACAACAACGACGAATCCCCTCCATCGGCAAATAAGTTGGTGCGGTCAATCTGCAACACTTGGCTTTCTTCTCTGCAGTACCCTCCACACGCGAAGATTGAGACGACCACAGCACAGAACACACAAAAATCGGAGGTCGGCAAATCTATTCTCAGAGCACACTAGAGAATACATGTGAGAATCGAGAGAGGAGAGGAGCTTCGCCAAGAACTCTTCACGGCCGAGACACCCCTTAGCCAGCGTCTCTCCTTGCTGAACAACGTCCCTGCGATCTCTACTGGTGTTGCTGCTTCCCGACGAGTTTGCTATCAAAATCCTAACGCCAACCAGCGTCGACGAGGCACCAGGCTTCGCAGCGTCAACTCAAACAAATCCAATATCGGCGAGTCCCGGAGTCTGGCTTTCGTGGCTCTGGTTCACTCGAAATGTAGCCTCAGCAAAGGAGTCAGAAACGTCTACAAAAGACAAGAAGAGAGATGACCACAATAAAAAGAGAGACGTGGCAGTGATGATGATCCAACGTTGATCTTTGTGTTTGTTTTTTGTGAGTGCAGTTTGACTTGGTTAAGCATCCCCTTATGGTCAAATTCAAGACGCCCCACGTCCTTCGCACTACATGCGTGAAGAACGGGCGTTCCATACCTTGTGTTCACGCTGCAACTACGTCAAGTCTCGGCGACGCAGCTCCAACAACACCGAGGCTCGCGGGCTTCATTCGATTTTTCATCACGAGTCCCTCGGTTTGGCCGACAAACGCCGGAGTTGCCGTCTATCATCGCAAGACTCCCTTTAACTTGAGCATGAGCCGTCGCTCATCACCCTGTTCACCACGAGGAGTCGATTGCAATTCTGGTCTAATTGCACTTGGTCCAAATTTGGAAAGAATATCCGCAAATTAGGTAAAAAATCTCATCCAAATTTGATTTAGATATCATATTGCCTAGGTTGATGAGATTGATATATAATTTAACCTTTTTGAGTAATAAGCATAATGTCAATTAGGATTTATTGCCTAATCCGCAACCGCACGTCAATTTTTTATTCCCTTTATAAGGCTTTAGATGGAATAATTAATCACGCGAGAATAAAATTGATATATTGATCTTTAAGGCTTAAGATCAATTTATCGATTTTATTAGCGAAATAATCAAGTTGATTAGATATTGTTTCCAGATTCGAATGATGGATAATATCTTTGATAATCGTGAATGATTTGGTGCATATCTTTTAATTGTTTTGTTTATCCCAAAAATACAAAAAAATTGCATTTGCATTTCATGTATATTAGAATTGATTTCCTAGATAGAATTGTATGATAGTTAGATTCTTTTCTAATTATATTAAAATGCATGTTTAGATGGTATCTAGGTTAGATAATATTTTTGAATTAAATTACATGTTGAGATAAATTTCTAAGTTAAGATCGGATTCGGATTAGTTTATTTCCTAGCTTAAAATGGATAATATCTCACTTTAGTTAGATTTTTATTTTTAGCAATTTTAATTACGAATTTTGAAAAAATACAAAAATATCATGCGCATGTCATATAGAACTAGGTTCATGAAATGCATGTCATTTAGTGATTGTTGCTAGGTCCATTTAATTAGAAATTGCTCGTCATTAGAGTTAGGTCATTTGGTTTGATTGCATTGCATATAGATTATATTTCATTAAACAAGAGAAAATTCTTAAAAAATATTGTGTGATTGCGTGTTAATTAGAAATCATATCTAGGACTATTGATATGAATTCTGGTCTAACATCGTAGATGCTTTTGTTGCCATGAGGTAAGTCATGCACTTTATTCACCGCTTTATCTCGGGTGATAAATTGATGGTTTGCGCACTCGTATGATTACTTCACATATTTGGGAAGTAAATTAAAATCAATTCAAGCCGCATGCAAAACATTTTTTCGAAATAAAAAGAAAATGGTATCGAAAGGACGTTAGAGAAATCTGGCGTAATCAAGTCTCCGAACTCAAAAATCTCTGGTTCGCAGGAGCAAAGTAAATCTCCCGTTACTTTACTTGGGTTTCTAATCGACCCACCAAAAATAGATTAGTGGTGACTCTTAATGCTTCGTTCGTTTCGCATAGAAAATACCAATTCTATAATGCTTCGTTCGTTTCGTGGTAATATTTTCTAGAAAGCTATTTTCCTAGAAAATATAATTATTTTTCGGGATTCGCGTGAAATTTAAAAAAAATATAAAATGTTTTTCTTTGTTCAAGAAAGAAAATATTTTCCTCCATAGACTCTTTTTCTATAATTTTATTATTATTTTATTATTTTAAATTAATCAATTTTTCATTATTTTTTAAATTCAATTATTATTTATTTATTTATTTATTTATTTCTCCTTTCCTTTTCTTTGTTTTTCTCTTCCTCTTCAACTGGTCGTTGGCCGGCTAGTGACTAGCCACAGGCAAGCCTCGAGCTCACCAACAAGCACGAGGCTCACCCACCTCTTACGAGCCTAGGCTCTTTGCTCGCTAAATCGACGAGCGCAAGCATCGAGTTCAAGGCTTACTTGATCGGCAAGTGACAGCCTCTTGCTCTCCGATTTGAGAGGCCTAAGGCCGGCGAGCGAACCTCGCCAAAGGTTCAAGCTCGTCAACCTTGGGCCTCGCTAGATTGGTGAGCCTTGAGCTCATCGACCTCAAGCCTCGCTTATGGCTGGTTGTCAGCCATAGCCATGGCTAGCGACTAGTTGAGAAAGAATAAAAGGAAAACAGAGAAAAGAAAAAGAAAAAAGAGAGAGAAAGAAGTGGGGACTTGTAGGTATGTGAGATAAGAGAGAGCAAGTGAGGAGACTGGTGATCGACCAAGAAAGAAGAAGAGGAAAACAAAGAAAGGAAAAGAAAAAAAGAAAAAGAAAAAGAAAAAAGAAAAATAATTCAAATTTTGAAAAAAATTGAAAAAGGAAAGATGTAGGGGCTTGTAGGAATGTGAGATAAGAGAAAGCAAGTGAGGAGGCCGGTGAACACCCAAGAAAGAAGAAGAGGAAAACAAAGAAAAGAAAAAGAGAGATAAAAAATAATTCTAATTTTTTGAAAAAAAAGGAAAGAAACATGTGGGGGCTTGTAGGGGTGTGAGATAAGAGTAAGCAAGTGGGGGAGGTCGGTGACCAGCCGAGAAAGAAGAAGAGGAAAACAAAGAAAAGAAAAAGAAAAAAAAATAAAAAATAAAAGAAAAAATAAAAAATAATTTGAATTTTTTAAACATGAAAAAAAAAAAGGAAAAAAAGAAAAGAAATGGGGGCTTGTAGGGATGTGGGACTAGAGAGAGTGAGGAAAATATTTTCCCTTATTTTAGAAAACTTTTTCCTTTCATGAAAAATGTTTTTCCTAAGCAATTCATTTTCCGTGAAATGAGTGCTATAAAATTCGAAAAACATTATTTTGGAAAATGAATAGAGCCTTCATGGAAATTAACTTTCAAGAAAACATTTTCTGAATTTTTGGTGTTCATTTTACAAAAATAAATTAATCAAGGAAAATTTTTTCCATCAATGGAAAAAAACTCATTTAAAAGTGAGGAAAATGTTTTCCACTTTTAAAAAATGGAAAACATTTTCCACTATTCTTTCTTTCACCATTATGTTTAGTTATTTTTTATTCACATTCTTTTCTTTTTCAAATTGGAATTTTTAATTTTTAATTATTTATATATTTTTTTCTTTCTTGAGCTGGTTGTTAATGTGAGGTTCAAGCGTCACTAGATTGGCAATGCTTGAGCATTGCTAAAGGGCCATGAAGCTTGGGTCTCACTAAATCAGCGATGCTCGAGTGTTGCCAAAGGGCAGCGAGGCTTGAGCCCAAGCTTGCTAGCCGTTGCCATGGTCCACGATCGACGAGGAAAATAAAAAGAAAAAGAAAAAAAGAAAAAAAGAATTAAAATTTCTAATTTTTTAAAAAGAAAATATAAAATAATTAAAAATTTAATTTTTTAAATAAAAAGGAAAAAAAATGATCAAAATGAGTGCACGGAGGAAAATCAAATTAAATACCTAATGTTGGAATCATTTTCATGTTTTAGTTAGATACTGGAAAATATTGTTATTTTTCTCGAAAATAGTTTTTTGGAAAATATTTTCTAGAAACGTCACATTTTCCGATAAACAAATGGAGGCTTAATATTTTAACACCCCTCTCGCATGTAAGCTGAATTTACGACATGAGGAATTTAATGAAGGAGTCGCGCATGCAAAGTGGATTGTGCAAAACTTGTAAACTTGTATCTAATACCATATAAAGGAGTCCATCCAAAAGTTTAAGCACAAAGGCGGAGGGAGACCCATATGTATATCAAAAGCATATAAATCACGTAGACAAGTGATACGTAATATATTTCTTGTGTGATTATTTGTTATTGCTAAATACAGTGATTTCCAACATTAGCATATAACATAATGTAACAAATTCATAATTTTAGTGATGATTGATTCATCGGAGTACGACCCAGGATAATATCCCCTAAGATAATAGTAGATAACACTCCATTTCCCCGGTAAATTGCGTTTACTATGCAAATCAGAATTTTATGATTCTAAAGAGTTGGTGATTTTAGGTAATCATGGACATCTCTACTTTCCATTCTCCTCTTCGTCAGTGTCGTTGATTATCTCAAACTTCTTCTGATTTTGATGTGACTCGGCTAACTGTCTATGTTCCGAAGAATCATGTATCCTACCCTTGGCATAATAAAACAAATCATGCAGTAATGAAATACTCGAATGTTTTTGGATTTCAGACATGATGGTATGTAAACTATTAATATCATTTTCCCTATTAAATACAGTAATTCTCTCGAAAGCGTATCTTGTGCTTTTAGAGATATGTGAATCGGTCACCCGTTCAATCAACCGAATCCATTCGTCCCGTCCCTAGTCCAAGAGGTGTCATCTACGGCTTTTAGGTCTGGAGCAAGGACTTTGCAATTTTGAACCCAAGAAACATTTTCAAAGAGTGGGCAACTGGAAGAGTTTTTGAAATTATAGAATGGGATTTTTAGGGTACTACAAAATCCATTGTTTTTTGTTTTATGCCAATGTAGTGTAGTTATGAAAATCAGCGTGGTCTCATTCAATTAAAAGAACTAATACTTTTATGCATTAGAAAACGTGATGAAACAATAAATTATAAGATGTTGCGTTTTACAACGTTTTCCCCTTACTTGTGGTGAACACCATTGGTCATTGTAAAATATCATAACATACACAAGAATCCCATTTGCATTTGATTACAATTTAAAAAAAAAAAAAAAACTTTAGAATGTTTTGCTTTTTAGTTTTGATGGGCAAAATGTCGTAAATTTTAAAACTTTGCGCTTTAGGACAAATTTGAACCTAAAATCAATTAGATATAGTAAACACCTGTACAGAGTCATAAATCCATATACCGTGACGTTCTATACTTGGTTATTTATGATAGAGGTTGGTCAAATGGTGACAATATTTATTTTTTCGGTGGGAATTTCTCGAAACTTCTCTTGTTGACACTGAATTATTGGTGACCCCATTCATTGCATAGAAAAATTATGGATTGATCTTGACTCCCAAGCAAAAATATTAAATTACATCTACACATTAGAAGCATTACCATTTAGTAGTATTAATTACTTTATAATTGGATTGAGTTAAGTGAGGTAACTTTGATCTTAATAGGATTATCTGGACTAAACTCAAAAGAATACAAAATTTGGCCAAGCATGTGATATGATTGGATATATCAATACTTGAACACAATCACCGGAATTCTCTTTACCTAGGGTATTGAATGGTCACAAACGAGAAATGTACTTCTGCAATAATAATAATTTTTGCACCACCATCCAATAAAAAATGGTTTCACCAACCGTTCGGAAAACAATTCTACAAAATGAATTTGTAGACAATAAATTTTAATGTATCAACTTGTGGATGATTGGATTTTCATTATATATATACACACACGCATTGTAACTTTTATGGGGGAAAGTGTTAAAAAGGTCATAAACCTTTTGTATTGGTGCCAATTTTGTCCTAAACTTTTTAAATTTGTGCCAATTTAGTCCTTTCCAGCCAATTTTGGTCAGATTTTGCTTACTAGATGCCGGTCGGCTGATGTGGCCTCATTGGTGCTGACGTTGACAACTTTTAATAATATTTTAATATTTTAGAATTCTTTTCTTGTTTCTTAATTTATTTTTCTTTTTTCCTTCTCCTCCTCCTTCCCGGCAAGGTCGAGGTCGAGGTCGACCTTGCGCCCACGTCGCTAGTGGCTGTGAGGGCGGCCTTGAGCTGGCCTCGCGCCGGGTTGGCGGGGCTTGCCCTTGCTGGCCATGGGCGAGGCTCGACTCTCACCGGATTCGGCGACGGCAAGCCCCGCCAACCCGGCGTGGGGCCACCCTCGCGCCTTGAGCCGGCCTCGCCACCTAGGCCTCGAGGGTGGCCTCGTGCCGGCGGGTGAGGCTCGCCCTCGCCGAGATCCGGCGAGGATTAAGCCTCGCCCATGGCGGCGCTAGGTGGTAATAAAAAGAAAAATAAAAAAAAATTCAAAAATATTAAAATATTATTAAAAGTTGTTAACGTCGCCGCCGATGAGGCTACATTAGCTTGCTGGTGCTTAATTGGCAAAATCCAGCCAAAATTAACCGGAAAGGACTAAATTGGCACAAAAAAAAGTTTATGACTAAATTAGCACAAATGCAAAAGGTTTAGGATTTTTTAGGACTTTTCCCCACTTTTATGTCATGACAACCACACAATATAAACTTGTGAATGGTCTTAGTTATGTTAACTTAAAATATAATGATAACATTTGTATAAGACATTAGTCATGACATATTGATAAAGACATCGAATTTCTATTTTCAAACGGCCTAATATAAACCATTAAAATAATGAAAGAGTCTCAAATAAATTCCCAAACTTGCCTTCACTTTATTTACCATGTATTACACTAGGAACACCCTAGCTAGGGAATAATCAAACCGCACTTAGTTAGGTCCTTGAGCGAGGACTCTTAAACATTGACAAAAGGGTAAATCTCGTATCAGAAGTTGCAGCTCCCGCCAACCACTCGCCCCCCTTCCTTCTCGTCGCAATAGCTCGGAAGCTCACCGATTGCGCCCTCGAGACACTCCTTGCACTCGATCATTGACAGATCCCTCATGCACTGCACTAATCCGTACAGCTTTGTCTTATCCTCCGGTCCTATCTCTCTAGTATAGCTTTGGCATTGTGTAAGCCTCCTTGACCAGCCCGGTTAGCAAACTCCTTACCTTGCTGTTGAATGCCTCCGTGTTGCTTAGTTTTTTAGGTTCCACATGTAGAACTTGTTGGCATTGTCGATTTGGCTGAAGAAGTCGGTGTCAATGTACTTGAACATGCAGTTGTCGTACCAAATTATCGCCCCCTTGTTGTGAGGGCAGCGGCGGTGGATCTCGATGACAACATCCACCATGCAGGCGTTGTAGTCTAATGACGATGTGTTGCCCCGGCACAGTGCGAGGCCATAGTTGTTGGAGATGTGTCTCAGTTCTATTGCTGATGTTCTGTCGTTTTTTTTATTATATATTATTTAGTCAAGTTTATTTGTTAGGCGGTTGGTTTGTTAGCTATTTTCTAGGAAGTGGAACAAGTCTGTTTTGCACATTTGTGTGTGGTTCCAAAAGATGTTCTTATTTAGCTTGTACTTGACAGTTTTTTTAGAATGAATGAAGTTCAATGTTTTGTTTCATTCCTTCTCTCTCAATGTAACTAGAAGTTTGTGAGTATTAGTTGAATATATTAGCAATAACAATGGTATCAGAGCCTCTATGGGATCTTAAGAGACCATGAAGTGAGGGTAAGTGAGTGAAGACTGCTTTCAATTTGCAAAGAAAAAGCTTATGGAGGCAGGGTCGAGTGGATTCTCTACTATGGGAGGCTGTGGAGAATGATTATGAGGTTACTCCACTTCCAAACAATTCGACCTTGAATCAGATAAAGTACCATAAAGAGAGAATCACAAGGAAGGCCAAGGCAAAGTCTTGCTTGTATGCTGCTGTCTCACGCCCTATTTTCACAAGGATCATGAGATGTGATTCTGCAAAGGTAATATGGGATTTCTTGAAGGATAAATATGAGGGAGATGAGAAGATAAGGAGCATGAATGTATTGAATCTCTTGAGGGAGTTTGAGAGACTGTAGATGAAGGATTCATAGTTAGTGAAGGAATATTCTGATAGGCTGATTGAGATAACTGAAAAAATTAGAGTCTTAAGGACTGACTTGAAGGATGAAAGACTGGTTTAGAAGATCCTGGTATCTCTTCCAGAGAAGTTTGAAGCCACCGTAGCTTCTCTGGAAAATACAAGAGACTTAGCTGACATAAAGCTTGCAGAATTGTTAAATGCCCTGTAGGCACAGGAACATAGAAGACTGATGAGAAGAGAAGAGCTTGTAGAGGGTGCACTGCAAGCTAAAGTGAAGTCCAATGATAAAGGCAAAGGGAAGAAATGGAATCAATTCAAAAGAAATGCAGGTGACTCCAAGTTTGTAGCAAAAGAAGGAAGTTCTAGTGGGTCTTGCAAATGGAAGAAGAACAAGAAGCCTTGTCAACACTGTGGTGGAACTAATCATCAGTCCTTTAGATGTTGGAGGAAGCCTGATGCTAAGTGTAGAAGATGTCACAAGGTTGGTCACATGGAAGCGATCTGCAAAGAGAACAAACCAGCAAGCAAGAGAAGCACAGATAGCAGTGAATGAGATTGAGGAAGAACACTTGTTTGTAGCTTCCTATTCTGGCTCTTCTGTTGAGAATGATGCATGGTTGGTGGATAGTGGCTGTACCAATCATATGACTAGCAATTTAAAGCTATTTAGGAGCCTAGACAGGTTAGTCAGAATTGACAATAGATAGTATATCGAAGTGCAAGGGAAGGGTACAGTGGCTATTGAAGGAAATCAGGAGGTGAAGCTGATCAGTGATGTTCTCCTTGTACGAAAAGTTGACCATAATTTGTTGAGTATTGGTCAATTAGTTGAGAAGGGCTATAAGGTGAAGTTTGAAAGGAAGGAATGCTTTATTGATAATACATATAGCAAAGAAGTGCTAAGAATGCCAATGAGGGACAAGAGGTTCATGTTCAAGCCACAAGAGATGCAACAAATATCTTTAAATTGCAAAGAAGAAAATGCAGAGCTATGGCATAAAAGGCTTGGGTATGTTCACAAGAAGAACATGTTTATACAACGGAATAGCTTGGCAGATGACTTGCCAAGTTTGGAGAAGGAATTTCCACAGTGCAGAACTTGTCTTCTTGGCAAGCAAGCTAGATTTCTTTTCAAAGGAGGAGGTTGGAGAGCATGTGAGAAGCTGCAATTAGTCCGCACAGACTTACGTGGACCTATGTCTGAGTCACCTCTTAATGGTAGCAGGTATTTCATTACTTTCACATATGACATGACTAGGATGAGCTGGATTAATTTTCTGCAAGCCAAGTCTAAAGTTGCTGATGTATTTGTGAAGTTCAAAGCCTTAGTTGAGAATCAGAGTGGGAAGAAAAGTAAAATGCTTAGGTTTGACAATGGTTTTGAGTATATTGCTCACAAGTTTAAGTTAAACTATGAGCAAACAGGCATTGTACATCAGTTCACTGCTCCTTATTCACTTCAATAGAATGGGGTCAATGAGAGGAAAAACAGAAGCATTATGGAGATGGCTAGATGTATGATGCAGGAGAAGATGTTTCCTAAGAAGTTCTGGGCTAAGGCAGCTAATGCTGCAGTGTTCTTGTTGAACAGATTGCCCACAAAGGCCTTAGAGAGGTCAACACCTTTTGAAGTCTAATATGATGTTAGACCTTCTACGAAGATTTGAAGGTTTTTGGGTGTTTGTGTTATACTCATGTTCCTCAGGTCAAGAGGGACAAGCTGGATCAAAGAGTTGAGCTTCGAGTCTTCATTGGTTACAGTCTCCAATCAAAGACTTACATGATTTTTCACCCTATGACAAGGAAGGTGATAGTGAGTAGAGATGTTGTTTTTCTAGAGAAAGATGAGTGGGATTGGATGAAAGAAAAGAATGCAGGACAACAACAATCTATAAAACAACAACTTGCAACAATTGTAGAGGTTGATGAAGTTATGGATGGATTGGAAGATAGTATGGATGATCTGCCAGTAAGAGGCACAAGGTCACTTGTTGAAATCTATGAAAGAAGTAATGTGGTAGTGCTTGAACCATATAATTTTGTGGAAGTTAAAGAGGATTAGAGGTGGATTGCAGCAATGCAGGAGAAGTTTGCAATGATTTAGAAAAACCACACATGGGAGCTTGTTGACAGACCATCTGATAATAATGTGATTGGGGTTAAGTGGGTGTTAAGAACAAAACTTAATCCTGATGGTTCTGCCAATAAATACAAAGCCAAACTGGTTATGAAAGGTTATGCTCAAAGACTATTATGAAACATTTGCTTCTGTTGTAAGGCTTGATACAATCAGGCTACTATTAGCTGTTGTAGCAGAGAAGAAGTGGCCTATATTTCAGTTAGATGTCAAGTCTGCATTTCTGAATGGAGAGCTCAAGGATGAGATTTTTGTTGAACAACCTGAAGGCCTCAATATCAAAGGGCAAGAAGAGAATTATACAGATTGAGGAAAGCTCTATATGGACGAAAGCAAGCTCCAAGAGCTTGCTATGGGAAAATAGATCGATATTTATAGGATTTTGGCTTTGTAAGAAGCTTGAGTGAGTTCACTCTTTATGTCAAGAGGGTGAATTATAGTGTTGTAATTCTATCACTCTACGTAGATGATTTATTGGTAATAGGGAATGATGTGGAACTGATAGAGAGGGTGAAGCAATGTGTGTTTGCAGGTTTTGAGATGTTAGACTTGAGAAAGATGGCTTATTTCCTGGGTCTAGAAGTCAAATAAGCCCAGAAAATAAGCTTCACATGAAATCTTCATCTACTAGAAAAAAATACATGAAGGAAATTCTAAAGAAGTTATAGATGGAAGATTATAGTAGTGTAAGCACTTCTATGGCTGCTAAGGAGAAGCTGCAGAAGAATGATGGAATAGATGTAGTAGATGCTTCTATGTATAGAAGCTTGATTGGATGTCTCATGTATCTTACAGCAACCAGACCACATATCCTATTTGTAGTGAGTGTTCTATCCAGATTCATGAGTAGTCCTAGTCAGTTACATTTGATTGCTGCAAAAAGAATCTTGAGATACCTCAAAGGAACATTGTTTCTTGGTATGGAGTTTAGGAAATGTCAGAAGTTTAAGTTGCAGGGCTTTTTTGATAGTGACTAGGCTAGCTCAGTAGATGACATGAAAATTACATCTGGGTATTGCTTCACTCTTGGTTCTACTTGTTTCTCCTGCTGTTCCAAAAAGTAGGAGATTGTAACTCAGTCCATTGCAGAGGCTGAGTTTATAGTAGCTATTGCAGCTGCAAATCAAGCTTTGTGGCTAAATAAGAAAATGAAGGATTTGTGATTGAATTCTAGTGATTGCATTGAAGTTAATGTGAACAATTAGGCTACATTAGCAATATCACAGAATCCAGTTTTCCATGACAAAACCAAGCATTTTAAAGTCAAATTCTTCTTTCTACGTGAAGTGCAACAAAGTGATGAAGTTAAGTTGGTCTATTGTAGATCTAAAGATCAGCTTGCAGACATGTTCACAAAGTCATTTCAGGCTGGAATGTGACGTCTTAAAATTCGAGCCCTTTGAGGGATGAATAAATGTGAATTTCGTCAATGCATTGTTGGTTAATCTTACTTGAAATGGATCACCCTTGAGATATTGACGTTAAGGGAAAAGGCTAATGAGGACATAACTCGTGTGACTAAAGAATTTGACTTGGGAAAACGACTTGACCGTGTGACTTATGTGAGGACAATCCTATAAATAGGCAAGCTGATTTCAGAGACGAGTTGAAGTCGATTCGCAGACAGAACATAATGGGATAACGGGTGATTTTGTTTACTATTATCGAGCCCGCGAACAACCCTATGTCGATTCTCGGTAATCGTGTACTTTGAAATAAGAATCTATCCTCCGCAATTTCATGTAGTCAATGATGTCCATGTGTCGAGATATCTTGAACGTGGTTTGGTATGAGTCGGTTATGTGTGAATCCTCAAAGCTGCCTGTCGCGACCAAATTTTCGGGTACACCACCTAGGATTTGGCTAATGGATTACTAAACCTAAACTTAGCTCGGGCTCTCCCAAGCTTATATCAATTCACGACTTAGGTTCCAGTTCTTAACATGCAAATGATTTATCAATTAGAAGTCGCCACTAATATATTTTTTGTGGGTCAATTATAAACCCAAATAAAGTAATGGGAGATTTACTTTACTCCTACGAACCAGAGATTGTGAGTTCGGGGACTTGGTTATGCTAGAATTCTCTAACGCCCTTTCGATACCTTTTTCTTTTTCAAAAAAATATTTTGCATGCGGCTTGAATTGATTTTAATTTACTTCCCTAACATATGAGGTGATCATAAGGGTGAGTAAACCATCAATTTAACACCCAAAAAAGCAATGAATACATTACGGGACTTACCTCGTAGCAACGAAAGCATTTACGATGTTAGATCGGAATTTACATTAACAGTCCTAAACATGATTTCTAATTAGCACGTGATCACTTAATTTTTTTAGAATTTTCTCTTGTTTAATAAAAAAAAAATCTAATTTATATGCAATGCAATCTAATCAAATGAACTAATCGAATGGATCTAGCAACAATCACTAAATGACATTCATTTCATGAAACTAATTTTATATAACATGTGCATGATTTTTTTTTTTGTATTTTTTTTATAAAAATTCCTAATTAAAATCGCTAAAAAGAAAAATCTAACTAAAGTGAGATATTATCTATTTTAAGTTAGGAATAGACTAATCCGAATCCTATCTTAATCTAGAAAATTATCTCATCATGCAATTCAATCAAAAAAATATTATGTAACCTAGATACTACATGCATTTAAAAAAAAAAAAACTATTCTATCATGCAACTTTATCTAGGAAATCAATTATAATCTACATGGAATGCAAATGCAATTTTTTTTTGTATAAACAAAACAATTAAAAGATAAACACCAAATCATCCATGATCATAAAAATTGTTATCTATCATTCGAATTTAGATTCAAACTTAATTATTTTGCTAATAAAATCGATAAATTGATCTTAAGTCTTAAAGATCAAGATATTAATTTTATTCCCGCGTGATTAATTATTCCATTTAAAGCCTTACAGATGGAATAAAAAATCATTGTGCAGTTGCGGATCGGGCAATAAATCATAATTGGGAATATGCCGATAATTCAAATATACACATAAGATATTGAAAATCATGCATTAGGCAATAAAATATCCAAATCAAATTTACATAAGGTAATTACCTAATTTCACAAATAATGTTACTAAATTTGAACCAAACGGAATTTGCTCAATGGGTGACGGCGGTGCGTGGTGGTGCTTGGTGGCATCAATGGTGATGGTTGATGGTTAATGATGCTCCAAGGTGGCTTGGCGACGGTGAGGGAGTCTCTGCGAGGACGGGCAGCTGTGGGTGGAGCTTCGGTTGCTGGCTATTGTTCCCTTGTATATCACGGGAGCTTGTTATTGGCCTTGAGACCTCAGCTGAACCTACAAAAGAGTGTGAGAACAAAGCCGCAAAGGCTCGTTGGGTGATCACCGGTGCTGTTTTAGAAAAAAAAACACTTCAAGACACCGTCGGACAAACACTTCAAGATAGCGTCGGACTAAAAGGGAAATCCTTAGGAATATCGCCGGCTTTGAACTTTGGCGACGGGGGTTCAGGTGACCCTGAGGTATATTGGCTCGTGGTATAGGAGCAGTAGCAGCAACAAATCGTGGGTCTTCGAATGTGCAGGAGTTGCTACTCGGGCAGGTTGATGCGAGGGGGATGCTCACAGAGACGCGATGGGCAACATTCCAGGTGCAAGATCGGCGTCAATGATCGGTAGCACGCGGTAATAGGGCGTCAACGCAAAACTCTTAGCAAGAAAGGGGTGGCTGGTCATGGGCGCGAAGAACAAGGGCGGAGCTTTGGGGTTGTTGCGACTGCAACAGATAGCAGACGTCGAGCGCTAGCGGAGCTTCGGCACGGAGACGCGGTGACCGGTGAGAGGCGAGCTGTTGCGAGGCTGACTGCAAGAGCTACATGGGCCGGCAGAGGGCGAGGAGCTCGGCGGCTGGCGTGGTGACTGGTAGAGGGCGCGGGTGCTCGGCAAAGGGGGCGGCGCGAGTGTTGGTGTCGCGGGTCGTTAGAGGTCGCAGTAGCAACGTCAGATTGTAGGCGGAAGCGCGGCGAGGGGGCTTGCTGGTTACTGGCAGTGCGGCGGAGTGACAGTGCTAGATCTCGCAGGTTGCAGGTGAAGCGAAGCTCCAGCGGTGGTGCGAAGAGAACGGCAGAGGCGGTGTCGCAGAGAGCACAGAGCAACGGTGGAGTAGAGTGGGCTTGTGGGTCGCCGGCGTTGGGTGGAGGCGCGGTGGCCGATGCGGCGGCGTTGTGCAGGGATCGGCGAGCGGCTGCTGCCCGAGGAAGAAGAAGAACCCCTTTTTCTTTTTTCTTCTTTTTTCATCTGCTGGCCTGCTGCACGTCCTACTGTCCTTTCTTTTGCCCTCTGTACCTTATGTTGACTTTGGCTTTTCCTCAAAAGAGTATTTTTTTTCTTCTCTTTTGACTTCGGAAAGAAACGACGGAAGACCACCGAAGAAAATAGAGCCCTACGAAGTCATCCCAAAATAAAACCACCCTTTTCCCTCATGAATTGTTGGCTGTGTGTTTTTGTTTTTTGGTGACCCAGGGAACCCGCGCACCGTACCAACACGGACAGCCTGAAAGGCCCGGGGTAACAGGGGGTAAATCCTGAGGGCAACATGTGCTAGCCACCACACACGTGCCATCGGGTAAGTCACCCAGCAATGCTCGGGAATCGACCTCCTCCCCTTGCTTTAGGGGGAAAAGCTCGCCGCCAACAGTGCCACCTAAGTGGGTGGTTTGTTGGCTGTGTGTTTCTATTGTGTGACCCCTCAAAACCCTACACATTTTAATCTATTTATGGGCCACGAATTAGAGTTTTTAATTTCCCAAAATCATATCCACGAATATTTCTTTTTCAAACGTAATATTTGTTTTTGAATTGAAATCTCGCAAAGATAAATCCGTAATATCTTCTCAAGAATACGGGCCTAGGCCAATTTGCTCTCTTCATGGGCTTAGTCCGACTTGTCAATTTAAAGTTTAGAACCACTAAATTAAACTCATCCGTCATTGTTCCAATGCAAATGCAATAATAAATAAATGCATCTAAAATTATATGCTAAGCAATTAACTATTTTAGGGATAAAATTAACTCATAATTTTTTAATGTGATAAATGACCAAACGGGTTATCAAAATTTAGATGTCAACACCGCCTATCAGTTTGAGTTGTACCAAAATGGCATTCGAGTGAAATTAACATGGCATGAGAATCCAAGATTGGACTTCAAATTTTTGGGAACGTTCGGGACAGACTTTTGGACGATGTTACTTCGACAATCGACAATGCCGGTAAAGCCGAGTATTTGGAAAAATGATTTACGGATCGAGGAAATGAACTTATGAGGATGTGGGCCGGGTAAGGCCAGTGGGGGCCTCATGCCCAAGGTGGGATAGTCACCATGGTAGACCGGAGACAAGTAAGTGAGCCCATTGGACCCAACCAACCAATTTATCATTCCAAGCCCATTGTTTAACCTTGAGTCATTTCAAGCCCAACCAATTCCTGAGCCCGTTCCTATTCATCTCCTAGCCCGTTTCTTAGGCCCGCCCTTCATTTCAGCCTAAGAGCAGGTTGGGAAATGTGCAAGGTGGAAATGACCATTTTGCCCCTAGATATTATGAGGAAAAGTCAACAGAAGAGAGAGAAGATGATGTCAATGTTGCATGGGGAGTTGAAGCAAGTATTTAATGGCCTTAATAAGGAGTGCAGCCAGCCCTCACTTCACTCTCTCTCCTCTCCTTCAACCCTCACACCGTACCCTCTCTCTCCCCTTGTTTTCCTTCCCTTCATTTTTCTTCTCCTTCAAACCTTCCTCCAAAAACCTGAGTTGTTCGTTGCTTTCCCGTGCTGATCATCACCCATGCCACCCACCATTGTGCTTAGGAGGTTCAAATTGTGTTCCCCACAGTGGCCGTTCACCGAACGGAGTTGCCAGTCGACCCGCCTACCGGCCGGAAGTCCCTGCTCCCCTGTCCGCCTATCCCTCCACTGTTCCACCTAGTTTAGCTGTTTTCCTCCTACTGCGACCCAACCACCGCCTAGCCTAGCCACCAGCTGGTCCCCCTTGATCCCCAGGTGCCATAGGTCATCGGCCAGCTGCTTGTCGGAGCTTCAATCAATCAACTCAATCCCTTTCCTCCTTCGGTAGTTCAATTTTCCAGTGTTGCAAAGGGAGTCTGAGTTGCTTACTGTTATTTTGATCCTAGGATCATCTTGGATCACTGTGGTCGAGGTCCTCGTGTGTTGCCTTCATTGTCACTACTGCGTCCGTGTCTCCGGCCCGCTTAACGGGTGAGTTTAGTCCCTAATCCTTGTTTAGTGCCTAAACTTGCTTAGGGTTGGTTTAGTTATGGTAATTTTATTTTAAGAGGTTTAATTAAGTTGTATTAGCCCTAAGATAGGTGTTTAGATAGATGGTTAATATTAGCTTAGCTTAATCTTGTTTTATCTTCCTTAATGTAGTTTATTGTGGCTTATGTGTTTAATTAAGCATGTTTTGCCTTGATTAATTGATTGTTTGTCTTAACTTATTCTGAAATTAATTTATTAATTATTTAATTATGAAATTACATTATTCATAGTGCACTGTTCACAATTATTGTTCATGCGCACTGTTCATCCAGAAGTGAAAAATTGTCTAATTTCATGTGTTTTGATTTTATGATGTGAATTAGATGTGTAAATGCATGGACATTCGCATAAATCGTATGGTTTTCACAAAAAAAAAGGGAAAATGCTTTGTCCGAGGGACACTGAAAATGAACCGTTTTTATGAGAAAATGATTTGAAGTTGTATATGCAAGTATGTATGCATTGGCTAATGTTCAAAGATAAAAAGTGAGTTGTGGTGGTATGCTTGCGTAATCACTAAGTTGAACCCATCGCCCCGGCCGTAGTTCGGGGGGTAATAGTTTGATTTATTGGAAGCCCGGTGGGGGTCCGAATGTAGAGTCGTGGTAGAGGCTGGGCCCATGCTCCTTTGGGAATGGCGTCTTGGGAGAGAACCCTTGACGTTGCCGCGCCTCGCGGGGGAGGGCGATGCCTGGTTATGCTAGTAGACACTAGCGGGGGTTCGGTTGTAGCCTTGAGGGGCAGTAATAATCAGAACACGTGTGGGTGCAAGAGCATATGAGAAACATGGCATCATTGGTTCCGATTATGCATGAGCTAATCACATTATTTATGGCACGCACGCACGAATCAATAATGTGTAGGGTGTGGCAATGGTCAGGTGAGATCGCTTATGACGCAGCTCGTATGTGATTGATGAACTGCATCATCTAATGGCCATATGCATTGTGTGTATTGTGTTGAGATATAACGTGCAGGGCATGGCATACCGGGTAAGGTTGCATGTGAACTGACTATTTGATTATTGGTTGGCCTTGGCTGTTGTTATTTGTTGGTTGTTGGTCGTTGGTTTGCTTGTGGGGTGGTTTTAGAGAGATATCTCGAGCTGAGTTGGTGTACTAACCAGGGATTAGGGGGAGGACTCACTAAGATTTTATTTCGCTGGTTATTGTATAACCACTTTCAGGCTCTTAGAATGACGCACCCGCCGGTGCGATTCGGGATCCCTAAGGATTGGGAGATCGTCATGACACGCCACCACTTCCTGGGTCGGGTGCATCTTTACGAGAAGTATCTTTCCACCATCTAGGAGGATGAGGGACTAGGGTAATAGATACCCCATCGGTTCCTAGCGTGGTACATCCCGGAGGATGATATGCTGAAATTGGTCTTCTACCAGGTTTTGATGGGCCGCCCGGTAGGGGCCCCAAGGATGCCGACTGGGATCCTATGGAGCTAGACCCTCTTGACGGTGCGGTGGAGAATTTTGCCCCCACTCCACCAGTGATCGACCCGAATGCCTCCAACTACGACCCGACAGAGCCTGAGTTTGATGGGTCCGAGTGATAGTGGTGCCGAACTCGAGGGTTCTTTTTGTATAGTTGGATTAACCTAGCCTAATTTCTTTTTGGTGGCTTAGAGGATGGATTGGTCCCTCTGTTGCTCTTGTAAATCAGAAACAATCCTTTGTTGGTTAATCCAATGAAAATGTATATACGAGTAGTTGTTGTTGTTTTTGCTATTCATCCTTCTATCCCTGTTTGATTGCTTGATTGTTTGTTTGACTAGTGGATTGTTTGTATTTTGTTTGCGCATAATGAAAATTAAAATGAATGGTCATTGACAAGTCCCGGGACGTCGTGTTCTACCGACTAAGGAAAGGGGTTGTTGCGTGCTCGGGGTTCGGGGTGTAACATGGAAGATTTGAGTTGTTAGAGAGAAAATAGGAGTTTGTAGCAACAACTGATCCAAGGAGGAGTTTGTTGGAGCTGTGTCTCAGTGTTGCTACTGATGTTCTATCATTTTTTCTATTATTCAGTCAAGTTTATTTGTTAGGCGGTTGGTTTGTTAGCTATTTTCTAGGAAGTGGAACAAGTTCTGTTTTGCATGTTTGTGTGTGGTTCCAAAAGATGTTCTTATTTAGCTTGTACTTGACAGTTTTTTTAGAATGAACGAAGTTCAATGTTCTATTTCATTCCTTCTCTCTCAGTGTAACTAGAAGTTTGTGAGTATTAGTTGAATATATCAGCAATAACAATAGTCCTAGTCTTGGTATTGGCCGATGGAGCTGAGGCCGAAGCCTGAGGAAGGGGTCTTGGTGAGCTTGTCGAGGTTGGATTCGTATGGGCTGCCCACGTTGAAGTTCTCGGAAGTGGAGGAGAAGTGGAGGAGAGGGTCAGCGCCAAGGGCAGCCCGGAGGAGGAGGGCGGACTAAGGGTCATGAATGATGATCACCTCTCTGCTTTGAAAAGTATAAATTACTTCTCAAACACACCAGAAAAATGTGACTGAAGATAAAATTTTTTTTAATCAAATGCAGAGATCTAAAAGAATCACACAAGAATGTTTAGCTCCTCACACAGCCAGAAGGCTCACAACTCCAAAGCATACTCCTATTGCCCAAGTAAAAGTTGAACTTCCTCTGTTGGCCGATGACTTGGGTGATTCCGCAGCAGTTCCGCTTGGGGCAACTGATCCTACGGAAGTGTCGCTTGGTGGAGCCAATCCTGGGGTTGCCGTTGGTGAGGATTTGGGTGTTTTAGGAGCCAGAGTGGAACGTGGAGGACTGGCCGGAGATTCTGCTGGAGGAGAGGTTGCTGGAGATCTCGACGGTGGGGAAGCAGCTGGGGATCTCTGCGGTGGGGTGGCTGGAGATGTGGGTGGTAGGGTGGCAGGAGATGCGGTTGGGGGGGTGACGGGAACGGCTGGTGGTGGGGATGAAGTGGCTGCGAGGGTGTCTACTTCAAGCTTCATTCTTGCGGTGCAGTGTCCCGGGGTAGAGCAAATGAAGTATCTCTTGCCCGGAGATGTGAAGGCTTGATGGTGGATCCGCCGGTGCTTGTTTTGATTGGGCTGGTTGCTTGGCAAGAGTCGTACTCGCCTTGTTGACTTCGGTTACATCATGGCTTGGCGCGTCGAAAGACTATAAAGAATAGAGAGCACCACTTAGTACCGATTGTATTGCTCTCGCTCATAGATTTTGGCATGGAAGTCAAGCATCAAGTGCTTAATTAGAGCCATTTTGACAGAAAATTTTGGAAGAACCTCTTTGTATAGAAAGCGTGTGATTTAGGACCACACAATGACTAGATTCATTTCGGAGGCTTTCATTCCAACTGAGGATTTATGATCTACCCGTGATGGCATTGAAACTCAAATAAAAAGTCTATTCGTAGAAGTGAATGCAAAATATTTTGGGTTCCCCCTAAAAATAGCATGATGGGTTATCATATATGTTTGTTTTTTTCTATAGAGAATCAAGTCATGGACGTTTGTAATATCCCAATTTTGAATGTCATTGCTTTTCAAGTACTTCACACTTCTAGAAAGAATAAAGGTATCTGCAAATGCTACCACAAGTTGAATGACAAGTCACAAGTAAAACCCTTGAGATACAATCAAGAATGTAGATCATCCCAACTGGAGCATTGGGATATTTACTCACCCAGAGCATCTCCTGCTAAGAACTTCTGAGCTGGACATTGGTAGCTGTGTCCCACCCGTTGTTCGGGCCTCCGACTGTGTAGCTAGCTGCCGCGGCTAGTTCAATCAGCAACGCTGCTATGACGAAGCAAGTCAGTGATCTGAGAGTTGCCATTTCTGATTTTTGTCACAGGATTGCAGAAGAGAGGCTCAATGGGAGGTCTTGAATTGGCACCTCTGTCTTGGCGAGGGCACTTGTATATATAGAGATAGTGATGTAGCTAGTATAAGCACCTAGAGGGGGGTGAATAGGTGTATAAAAAATTTCTCGGGATACCATAGAAATACTAAGCAAATGATAGAACGGAAATACGCTTTTGCTTAATCAAAATGAGTTACGATTAAAGTAAAGTAAAGAGAAGGGAAGAGAAGATTAAACACAAGGTTTATAGTGGTTCGGCTTATCCTAAGCCTACGTCCACTCTTTCCGCACCGATGCCTAATCGGCTGGATTCCACTATGAACAAAAGAGATGTTACAAAGCACAAAGTCCTTCCTTAATTCCACAAAGTGTAGATATTCTATCACACTTCATCAAGGTTTCTCACAAGTATAAACTCTCTTTTGAGTACAAGATTTTCGCTCAAGTGAATTGACAAAACAACAAGAGGCTTCAGACTTTGGAATTCTTCTATCGCGCACTTCCTTGAACAGCTTTAGAACATCTTCTTTTTATACTCCTTTATGCCATTATACCCGTTGGCACTTTCCAAAGGAATCCCTCCAATCTACCCGTTGGACGGAATCAATTAAGAAGATAATTCGAACTATTAAGAGAATATGCCGATAGCCCATCAATCCTGTTCGCCCATACAATCAGGATCTCGTTTTCCATAAGTAGAAGTTTCCACGAATATTTCGCCAATCAACGGATCCTTGACCATCGAATCAATCTCGATCAATTTAAAGGGATTCTGATAAGTCATATCCAGCCAAGAGATCTTCTCCAGTCGATAAGGTCATATCCTTAATAAAACACCTAGTTCTGGATACCCTTTCTTCAACGGATTAGAATCTGTCAATGAGGATAGACTTTGAATCTTGAGTCTGGCTGTCCGGAGGTCTTCAGACTTTAAACAGCAGAGTCTGCAAGCCTTGACCACTGCATCGATGGAAACGATTTTGTCGGCTTCAAAACACTTCAAGAAGATTTCTCCAACAATCTCCCCCTTTTGATGGTGACAAAACTTTCCCGCAGATTTGGACAACTTTGACCGCAAAACATTTCTCAAACACATATGCATATCTTATAGAGATAAATGGCTAAATGAATAACACTAGAATCGCAACCACGAAAATAGGTTAGTCTTGAATAAGATAAAGCCATAAAGCCAACCATAAGATATCAATATCAATAGCAGATCAAATGCAAATCCAAATCCAGACACAAAATTAAAGTCAAACATTAATCCAAATTAAGCAATCCAAACGATTAAAAAATTCAAAGTTTTGATTCAAATCTTGCACTTCTCCCCCTTTTTGTCAGCATTAAAAAAGGTTAAGATGAAAATGGAGTGAAGTCAAGATTGCTCGGGAACGCGGACAAGCTGGAAATCTCCCATGGACTATACGATCCCTTCCAGCCTTTTCAAGTCTTCCTTCAGTTGTGCAATCTCTTTACCCTTGGCATTGGCCTGAATTTGAACAGAGAGGGCTTGGATCTGATCTTGTAATGACATTGAAGAAACTTGACCAGCATTCTGCAAGCTTTGAACCTCGCATCCCAGAGCATAGATTTGTCCACGCATCTCCAAGAGAATATCCATGATTCTACGAAAATCTTTGAGTGTCGGTCTGCGTACTTGCTTCAAAGACGTTCGCGAGATGATGGCATATCAGAATAATCTTGCAGGTTTAGTGATGAAACTTCATGACCTTCTTCTGGAAATTGAGATGCATAAACGTCCTCTGGGTCTGCTGGTGAGCGACTGACTCCTTCACTTGCATCCGGATATGAGGACTTCCCTCCTTTCTCTTTTTCTCCCCCTGTTTCTGTGCCTACAGGTGGAGAAGAGTGTCTTTCAGGTTCTCCTTCTTCTCTTCTTTCTTCTTCGGGTCTTTCTTGCTCTGCTTCTTTTTCACCACCTGCTCTTTCTTCTGCTTCTTTTTCTTCTTCTTCTTCTCTCGCCTCTTTTTCTTTTTCTTTCTCTTGTCCTTGTCTTTCCTCTCCTTCTGTCTCATGATGTTCCATGGATTCTGGAACAGAGCGACTTAGCTTCTTCAGAGCTATGGCCGAAATGGTAAGGTCGTCATCATCTTCATCTTCCACGATGAGAGCTCTTCTTTTCTTGGATGGAGCAACCATGGGCTCCTTCCCTTTCCTTTTTGAAGCAGAAGAGAATTGATGAGACTTTACAGGAGTCTTTTCCTTAAATTTCTCCAACTCCTTGCTTAGTTCCTTCAGACGCATCTTGGTCACCATTTTCAGTCCTATCACCATATGATCGCACGATTGAACACAAAAGATTTGTGGAGGCTGAATATTCAGATGTCTGAATAACTTCGTTACAAGGCTTGGGTAAGGAAGTTGACATCTGTCATTCATCACCGCTCTATACATGTGGAACATGATAATATGAGGAAGATAAAACCTTTTCCCAGTAAGGATGGCGTACATCAGCATTGCCTCTGAACTTGAGACATCAGTCTTTGAAGTTGATTTCGGTCGAAGGCAATTGATCACAATCTTGTGAAGCAAGATGTTGAACGCACTCATCCTTAAGTAGGTGATCTTTTTCGTCTGTTCTCCCGTCTTTCACCGGCCCATTGTAGCCCGAGCAGTAGAAACTTTGATCGGTTGATATCTTCCTCTCTCAACTCTTAACACATCCGCCAGCATATTCATGTCTACAACAAAATCTTGATCTTTGACATTGAAGGAGAATCTATTCGCATCCAAAAAGCTAAGATTTGAATAGAAATATGCGGTCAGTTCAGCATAGGCCTCTGTAGTGTCGGAGCAGAACTTTTCAAGTTGAAGATGACCGAACTTTTCTCTCATGTTCACATTCACAGTATCCAGAAAGTCAAAATCTACACTTCTAGGGTTTGTCACCCCACGCTTCAGCAGTTTTGAGTATAGACCATTCTGTTCTTTCGATCTAAACATCTCTCCTCTTTTTCCTCTGATTTCCGCCGCAATACCCATCCTTGGTTGAAATTGCATGAACAATTTGTCATCGTCATTCCCCTCTCTCGGATTAAATCCCCAATCACGAGGATCACTTGTGATATTTTCAAGGGATTCTTCAGCCACCCCTTTTCGAGCAATTCCCAAACTTTCCATTTTCCGCAAAAAGATATACTTATTCCCATATCCTTTGTCTTTTAGAAAATCATCGACATAGTTCAGAGGAGTACGAGTTCCTTTTAAAGCATGATACAGCTTATAAATAAAGGCGGGTTTTTGAACTCTTACAAGATCTGCATCCTCAACGGTTTCTTTCTCTTGATGATGATCAACGCCTTGAGGACTATGTGGAGGAGAATGACGCGGTTGAGAATGTTGTGGGCTCTGTTGCTGATCTGGAGACACTTCTTTTTCGGTGAGATCAAAGTGCGTAGGCCCCTCATTCATCTGCCGTGGTCCCCTGCTTGCGATCCTTGACGACTTTCTTGAAGAAGACATTTTTCTCGCACTTTAAGAGATTCCTTGCTTGACTTCCCCCAAGAAAAACGACAACTTTTTCGAAGATTAGGCGGGGAGATAAAAACAGAATGGAGGATCGGTGCTTTTTAGGGTTTTTGAGAGTGAAGAGAGGAGGAAGCAACAAAGATACGATCGATTAAAGAGAGGTATATGAATCGTCAGAAATAAAAAGATGCATTTTCAAAAATAACTGTCGTTTTTCCGCGAAAATAGTCATTTCAAAAAATAACTTCTTTTTCGAAAAAGGAAACGATGCAGTAATTACGCTGATTAAAGATAGCAATAAAAAGACACGGTTCGATGATCGTACCTTTTCAAGATAATATTCGAGAGAGAGAGACTAACTTACAGTCAAGGTCTTGTTTGTCTGAGTCTGAGAGTCTCTAGACTTTAACTTCTTCAAACCTTAATATGTTGAGTCGGAGCGAATAATTTCAAATTGATTTTTCTCCAACGGCTTTGTGAATATATCCGCCGTTGGTTCTTTGAATCAACATACCGAATCGAAACTTCTCCATTCGAACATGGTCTCGATGAAGTGATGTCGAATCTCTATATGCTTTGCTCTTGAGTGAAGAATTGGATTTTTGGTGAGATTGATAGCGCCGGTGTTGTTGCAATTAATCTCGTGCATGAGTCTTCAATTCCAAAGTCTCTTAGCTGTTGCTTTATCCATAGAATTTGTGAACAAAGCAACTTCCAAGAGCTACATACTCGCTCGCCGTAGAGAGAGCTATCGTACTCTGTTTTGTTTTCTTGAAAACCAAGACACCGTCCTGCCTCCAAGTAGTTGACAGCTATCCGAGGTGCTCTTTCTATCAACTTTGCAACCGGCTAGATCTGCGTCTGAGTATCCAAGAAGAGTAAAGTCTCCCCTTTTTGGATACCATAGGCCGATGCTTGAAGTTGAAGCAATGTATTTGATAATACGCTTTGCAGCACTTAAATGAGATTCTTTATGGTCTGCTTGAAATCTAGCACAAATGCAAACACTAAACAAAATGTCGTCTAGAAGCGTAAGATAAAGAAGTGAGCCAATGATACTCTATGCCTTCCGATCGACTTTCTTTCCTTCTTTATCTTTGTCTATCTTCAAGGCACTTGACATTGGAATGTCAGTCTTTTTGCAATTGTCCAGTCCAAACTTTTTGATAAGATCATTAGCATATTTTTCTTGACGAATAAAAGTTCCTTCCTTTAGTTGTTTCACTTGAAGTCCAAGGAAGAAGGTTAACTCACCCATCATGCTCATTTCAAATTCATCCTGCATAGTCTTAGAGAATTTCTTGCCTGAGACTTTCATTAGGAGATCCGAATATGATATCATCGACATATATTTGAACTAGTACAAAACTTTTACTTTCCTTTTTGATAAATAGAGTAGTGTCTACTTTACCTTTCACGAAACCGTTTTGAATTAAAAACTTACTCAGCCTGTCATACCAAGCTTGAGGTGCTTGTTTCAAGCCATATAAGGCCTTTTTGAGTCTAAATACTGAGTCTGGTTTCTTTGGGTCTTCAAACCCAGGTGGTTGTTCCACATAGACTTCCTCATGGATGAATCCATTTAGAAAAGCGCTTTTGACGTCCATTTGGAATAACCTGAAATTTTTGTGACAAGCAAATGCATGTAATAAACGAATTGCTTCTAACCTTGCTACTGGTGCGTAAGTTTCGTCATAGTCGATCCCTTCTTCTTGCGTGTAACCCTTGGCCATGAGTCTTGCTTTGTTTCTTACAACTTTGCCTTTCTCGTCCATCTTGTTTATGAAAACCCATTTAGCTCCAATAACAGATTTACCTTTAGGTTTAGGAGACAATTCCTAGACATCATTGATACTGAATTGCCTGAGTTCTTCTTGCATAGCTTCAATCCAACTTTCATCAGATAAAGCTTCTTCTATGCTCTTGGGTTCTATTTCAGAAATAAGAGCCACAAAGACTAGATTCTTCGCGCCTTTTGGATCTTGTGCGAATTCCTTCATTGATGTCGCCAATGATAAGATCTTTGGGATGACGGACTTATGCTTCCGATTGCTTGGATAATTTGTTAGATTGATGATCACTTCCTTCACTTGATTCTTCGACAGTCACTTGTTCTTTGTTCCTTCAAAGTCTAAGTCGCTTCTTGAGATTTAGACTTTGTAGAGTCTGGAGTGAGTTCGAGATTCTTCAAGATGAGTCTCGAATAGATTCATTTTGAATGGAATCTTGGAATTTGACATTCATTGATTCTTCCTTTGTTTGAGTCTTCTTGTTGTAGACTCGTACGCTTTGCTAGAGGTTGAATATCCAAGGAAGATGCCTTCATCTGACTTTTCTTCAAACTTACCAACTCGATCATTTGCATTTTTCAGTATAAAACATTTGCATCCGAATACATGAAAATATGAAACGATGGGCTTCTTTTCTTTGAATAATTCATAGGGGTTTTTTTTTTTTCTAGAATAGGCCTTAGAAAAACTCTATTAATAATGTAACATGCTGTAAAGACTGCTTCAGCTCAAAAATGTGAAGAGATGTTGCTTTCAATTAAGAGAGTTATTTCCATTTCTTGAAGCGATCTATTCTTTCTTTCCACAACTCCATTTTGCTCTGGAGTATATGGAGAAGAGAACATATGCTGAAAACCAGATTTATCACAAAACTTTGCAAAATCTTGATTTTCAAATTCACCTCCATGATCTGTTCTAATACTTGAAATAGCATATCCCTTTTCGTTTTGAACCTTTTTAGCAAATTTTTCAAAGTAAGAGAAAGTTTCAGACTTACTTGCCAGGAAATATACCCAAGTAAATCGTGAGTAGTCATCCACAATTACTAAGCAATATTTCTTACCTCCAATGCTTTGAGTTCGGTTGGTCCAAAGAGATCCATATGCGAAGTTGCAAGACACGGTTAGTGGAAACTTGATTTATTGGTTTGAAGGAATTTCTTACTGTTTTCCCAATATGCATAGTGTACATAGATCAGACTTTTGGTATGATAAATTGGGTATACCACGAACAAGCTTCTTGGCTGAAATTTTGGCTATCTGCTTCATATTGATGTGTCCAAGCTTTCTGTGCCATAAACTTGCTTCATCTTGTATTGAGAATAAACACTGTGATTCATCTGGTTTTACATCCAAGAGGTAGATATTTCCATGTTTTCGACCCATAAACGACTGAGTAGAGTCTTTACTGGTTCCAGAACATATTCCCTCTTGAAAGTAAATTTTGAAACCGGTATCACAAAGTTGGCTGACACTGAGCAGATTGTAGATGAGTCCTTCAACTAAAGAAACATTGTTTATTGTGAGGTTTCCAATCTTCACAGTTCCAAATCCTACTATTCTTCCTTTGCTATTTCCTCCAAAAGAAACTTTTCCACCATTCGTTTGTACAAGCTTTATGAAACAATTTGAATCTCCTGTCATATGCCTTGAGCATCCACTATCCAGATACCATTTTACCTTTTTCTTGATAGTGACTCGCATTTAAAAAAGAAACTCAAACTTTCTTTGGTACCAATCTTTTCTTGGGTCCATTGGAGTTAGTATAATATGTTGTATTTGCCCATACTTTCTTAACAGGTTTCCAAACCATTGGACACTCTTTTTCAAAATGATTTGTACTATTGCACTTTGAACATCTAAGAGCATTGCGACCAACTAGTTTTACAAAAGTCATTTTAAAATGATTTTTGTAAGCATCTCTTGAGGGTCTTTGTTTGATTCTTTCCTTTACTTTAGGAAAATCAATTAAAGGAATGGTTTCAGCAGTCATTCCCAAACTAGATTTGTTGAAATAAGGTCTTTGAATAGAAAGTATTTTTTCTAGTTTCTCAGATCCTATAGAAAATCTTTTGGAAATATTTGTGATATCATTTTTCAAAAATGCATTTTCTTTTGAAAGATTATTTTCACTTTCTCTAAGAGAAGAAACATTCACATCTAAACATTTTACCTTTTCTTTCAAAACATTTTCTTGCTGTTTTAAGGCAGAATTTTCCTTTTGAGTTCGGAAATCCTTTTAAGAGAAGTCTTAAGACTAAAGCACAACTCATTAATATATTTAGAAACTTTAATAGGGATTTTAAAGTTACTCACCTCAAATTCAGTCATGCGAGTCTGTCTCGGAGTTTGAATCTGAATCCGATTGTGCCATTAGACATATGTTGGCATAATCATCATCACTTTCTTCACATTCTATATCACTCCAGGTTTCTACTTTAAGAGCCTTTCGATACTTTTCAGTTTTTCCTTTCTTCTTCCTTAAAAGAGGACAGTTGGGTCTGATGTGTCCTTTTTTCTTGCATTCAAAGTAAACTACATCTTTGTTTGATTCATCATCCTCAACAGACTTAGCCTGTTGCTTTGAAACCCTTGTTTCCTTGGATTGAATCTTCTTCCTTTTCTGTTCAGCTTTCTGAATCTTCTTATCATGAGAGCAAGCTCCTCATCGTCCATATCGTCTTCGAATCGTAACATCGAATCATCATTGGATTTCAATGCAATGGATTTCTTACCTTTAGGGTCTTCGTCTTCATTGATTCGTTCTACTTCATAAGATCGAAGAGTTCCAACCAACTCATCAACGAGATAGTGGCATGATTCTTTGAGTCTCTCTCGATTGAGGTCTTTATGTGATTCCAATCCTTGGAGAGTCCTCGCAGTAGTTTGTTTACTTTCATGGGATCAGAAATTGGTTGACCTTGATTTTCAAGATCATTCACGATATCTGTAAAACGACTAAACATGTCAGTTATAGATTCTCCCAATTTCATCCTGAAGGCTTCGTATTGACCGAGGAGTATATTGACTTTGGTCTCTTTCACTCGATCGGTTCCTTCATAAGTAATGTATAATCTATCACAGACTTCTTTGGCTGTATCACAAGAAGATATTCTGTTATATTCAGTAGGTGATAAAGCACAATATAAAGAATAAATTGCTTTTGCATCAAGAGCTTGTCTCTTGATTATCTCTTCCTAACTCATTTCGCTGGACTCAACAGTGTCATTTCCTCTTTCTGAGACAGATGCAGCTTTAGGAATGATTCCTTTTTCTACAACGTCCCATTCCAGAGGATCCTTTGATCTTAAGAACGCATTCATCTTGTTTTTCCATATGTTGTAGTCCTTTCCATCAAAGTAAGGCGGTCTAGTGTTGCTTTGCCCTTCTACCAACCCTGGAGCCAACATACTAGCCATGGATCTTTAACTCTGAAGTAAAACACTTCAAACAAAGTGAGTACACAGGCTCTGATACCAATTGATGTAGCTAGTATAAGCACCTAGAGGGGGGTGAATAGGTGTATAAAAAATTTCTCGGGATACCACATAAATACTAAGTAAATGATAGAACGGAAATACGATTTTGCTTAATCAAAATGAGTTACGATTAAAGTAAAGTAAAGAGAAGGGAAGAGAAGATTAAACACAAGGTTTATAGTGGTTCGGCTTATCCTAAGCCTACGTCCACTCTTCCGCACTGACAGCCAATCGGCTGGATTCCACTATGAACAAAAGAGATGTTACAGCACAGTCTTTCATTGATTCCACAGTGTAGATATTCTATCACACTTCCTCAAGGTTTCTCACAAGTATAAACTCTCTTTTGAGTACAAGATTTTCGCTCAAGTGAATTGACAAAACAACAAGAGGCTTCAGACTTTGGAATTCTTCTATCGCGCACTTCCTTGAACAGCTTTAGAACGTATTCTTTTTATACTCCTTTATGCCATTATATCTGTTGGCACTTTCTAAAGGAATTCCTCCAATCTACCCGTTGGACGGAATCAATTAAGAAGATAATTCAAACTATTAAGGGAATATGTCGATAGCCCATCAATCCTGTTCGCCCATACAATCAGGATCTCGGTTTCCATAAGTAGAACCTTCCACGAATATTTCGCCAATCAACGGATCCTTGACCATCGAATCAATCTCGATCAATTTAAAGGGATTCCGATAAGTCATATCCAGCCAAGAGATCTTCTCCAGTCGATAAGGTCATATCCTTAATAAAACACCTAGTTCTGGATACCCTTTCTTCAACGGATTAGAATCTATCAATGAGGATAGACTTTGAATCTTGAGTCTGGCTGTCCGGAGGTCTTCAGACTTTAAACAGCAGAGTCTGTAAGCCTTCAGATCAGACTGATGGAAATGATTTTGTCAGCTTCAAAACACTTCAAGAAGATTTCTCCAACAGATAGGAGGAAGCAGAGCAAGTGGATACAGAGAGTAAGTAATATTATTTTTCATCAGTTGCTGATCGGGGTTGGTTTTGACATCTTAAGAGCTTCTTGGCTCGTGACGGGTTGTTCACCAGATTGGAGATCTAATCGACTCGTTAATCTTTTGTTTTTCTCCCTCCGTTGACTTGGCTTGCATTCCATGTTATCCCTCTTGTGGCAATACCCATTCATTGAAGTTGTCATAATGCGAAGGAGCGATCATCGAACTACTCATGATCTTCATGTAACAACGACTCGGTTCGGACAGAGAGCACCCCCCCTCTTGAGCGATGAAGCTGGCGTTTGGATCGAGCTTGATGACCGAGGACCCGGCGTTGCGGTGTTCTGTGCTTTGACCGGAGAGGTTAGGATTTGTTCCAAGGGAAGTTGGTGGTAATCACCATCCATGTGCAGAAACTATTGACTTTTTCTTCTTCGTATGTATCGCACGATTCAGCAAAGTTGGCGAGCACGACCAATCAATGATTTTGCGATAAAATAAGAGTACAGAGGTGGACGTTTACTTGATACGTCCTTGATTCACTATTATAATTCCTAGTCATGTTACGGGGAAATTTAAGAAAACGACTAGATAGAACAACCTCACTACACTGATTTGAACTTCTGATGAATGCAATTTTCAATCAATGTGAAAGCACAAAGGTTCGCAAGAAAACTTTCTCTATTTATGAAACATTTTACATCCCTTCTCTCAATCTAGGAGAAACTAAGGTATTCAAATCCACCGTGCTCTTTTGTCATCCTCACGGTTAAGTCAAGTTTCATATACAACTTGAACAAAGTTAAGAGGGCATGGACTCATCGTAACGATTGTTGTAACGATTGTTGTGATACTCCATACACAAGTTGATTCAAGCATGCTGGTACGATTGGAATGATGTGGATGATCACACACTTATTGTGGTAACGCATTTCTTTGAAATGGCTAATCTGAGGGCATACATGAACTCAGCTCACATGCACGAGATCGGCCAATGATGGACATTCCTTGGTGCCAACACACTATAGATAGATTTGCCACCAAGCAGTATCATTGTCGACAATCACCAACCATACATCGTTGTATATTGATAATTGATTAATGATCATTGATGCATCGATATGGATAATAATTTTTTATTGTATTATTATTATTATTATTTTTATGATTGTCAACAATAACTCACGTGTTTAATAATAATTTGTATTCTAATCCGCCCCAATCCATATTGACGACCTGGTCAATTTATAGCTAAATTTTCCACCAAGTCAGTCCAAGAATTAATGCTTTATATCATTCGCAACAATCCACAAATAAATTCATGTAGGTCCATAACCAATCCCTCACAAGGAGATACTTTGTGAGATACTTAATTGGTAACTTAAACTGAGTCTCCATTGATATATCACCACACAACCTCCTCCTCTTCCTCCTCCCTCCCTCCCTCCCTCCCCTCTCTCTCTCTCTCTCAGAGGTAGGATTTAGAAGGTGTTTATTGAAGTTTAAGACCACTTTCTTTTGTTGCATGCTCAGTTAGAGTGGGCACTTTTAGGAAAAAAACAAGAAATTTGTTACAAAAGTTTGAACCTGAAAAACTAAACATCCTCGTGAGATTCATCAATTATTGGATTTAATTTCTTCAAACTTTGATGCATCATACATGCCTGTTGCATCCATTTGCGAAGATCATTGAGTTTCAAACAATCTCAAACATCAACGAAAGGGTAAAGCTCAGATCTAACGTTGCAACTCCCCCCAACGGTTCTCCCCCCTCGTTTGCCAGAGCAAAAGCGCAGGTCAAATATCGCGCACTTGAGGCACTTCTTGCAGTCATATGCGGATAGATCCCTTGTGCACTGAGCCAAGCCAAACAGTGTCTTGTTCCCTCCGAGCCCGAGTTCGCCATACGCATACAATTTGGGACCTGCCACGGCTTCGTCTGTCAAGTTGCTCAGCAGTTGCTTGATCTTCCTGTTGAATTCCATGAAGTCCATGTCGACGTCCTGCACGTTGCACCATTTGAACTTGTTCGTGGTGTCGATCTTGCCGAAGAATTCCATTTTGGAATACTTGAGGAGACAATTATCATACCTAAGCGCGCCAATCGAGAGAATCGTGAATCGACATATCAGATATTGTGTTGAAGCAAAGCAAAAATAGTAATAATAATTAGGATGAGGAGGAGAAAGTATAGGAGCAATCGAGGGAAAATGGAATTGGTCAATTTGAGAATGGAACCGGATGATTTACTTACTTTTACATACTTGATTTATGCTTCCAGAGCATATGCTTTTGCAAACATATGAGCCACACTGCCTTTTACTTTTGGATTAATGATCTACTTGAAAAAAATTGAACATCTTTTGATCGAAAACCTAGCAAATTGATGGCTAGAAAAGTTAAACTAATTGTGGTTTACATAAAGAGCATTTTTAAATTTATACCAACCACAGGGAACAATGTTTTAGACTAGATATAGTTCAAGTTGAAACCATTTTAAGCAGAAATTAACCTTTAGTGGAGTTTGAAATTATCACTTTTTTCAGTTGGTTTGGCATCGGTTATTACACTTCAAAGCGGACTCCATGAGTCGTTAAAAGTTGAAAGCTGTCATACCAAATAATAGCGACCTTCTGCTCAGGGCAACGCTGCAAAAGCTCTGGGCCTGCATCGGAGACGCAACTTTCGCAGTCAGAGCTCGATACGTCACCCCGGCAAAGGGCTAGCCCGTACACTTGATCGTTCCCCTCGCCGCTTGAGCTGGTTCCGAACCCACTGGGAGGAACCTTGGAAACGAGAGTAGTGAGCAAGCTGTCGAGATTGGTTTTGAAAGGACTACCGGAAGTGTAGTTATATCTGCGGAAGCAAATATGTTTAAGCGGATTGGCGCCGAAGCTCGTGTCGAGAAGAAGGAAGAAGGAAAGGAGGAGGAGAGGGATTGATCTGGACAGAAACATACTTGTGACTCTTGTACAGATTAAAGACTAAGGGAGGTTTTGGCTCTTTGAAGAAAGAAAATGATGATTAATTAAGGGAAGAAGGAAAGTGAAGTCTAGAATATAGAGGTGAAAATGTTGACTTTGACTATTCAATTGAGTGGCGTGAACCTTATCAACTCTCCAGAGATATTTCAACCAATAACACCGTCACAAACTGCTTGTGGATGATAAACGATGTTGATTGGCACCGAGAGTGAAAGAGTAGCCAAAGACAACATGTTTTTCCTTGTACATCATGGAAGTACCAAATGAAGTGCTGCATAAGTTGGAAAAGGCAATTGAGTCCATCCTCAAAGAGCAATAATATGTCGATATTCGATCACTTCAATCCTCGATCTTAATTAATATTAAGCGAGTTATCTTGACAATGTGAATAGATTTTGGATCTTGGATTTAGAGGATCTATGCAAATACTCGAAGGGTATGATAAACAAATGGATCACATAGGTGTGCATGACATAGTTATCAAAAGTGAAACATGCACATATATTAAGAGGCTGATGAATTTATATAAGTCATATTTTGCAAAGCTGTCTAAATAATATGGATTCTTACATTTTCTAATATATTCTACTTGAGTAAGAATCGAACACATTTCAAGAAACAATTAAGTGAACATAAGAAATCACATTAAAAATGTAAGCTCTGGTTGTAGTATGATCGAATCTGTCAAGCCAAAGTGAGTTCAGTGCTGAGGTGAAGATTCGACCGAGAGCTGCCGCGACTCGCAGGTTCGGCCTAATGGCCATTATTCTTGAACCACTAAGCTTATGATTTGTTTTTGACTTGCTTTTTTGGTCCACTTTTGAGGCACAGCCGATTATTTACTTTTCTTCTTTTTCTTAGGGGGGGTTTTCTTGGTATTGGCTTTTGATTCGAGTGGATGGTGAGGACCAGCAAAGCGCACCACCTATGTCGAGGACCAGAAATGGCAGCCATCCACTAACTTTTCAATTAAATTTCAATTCGCTACAGAAGAATAGTTGCGGTCATGGGGCAAAATTGCTCCTTATCTCGTCAATTATTACAAAAAAGAGAAAAAAAAAAACAAGTTGAATTTTCATCTCGAGCTCATAATTGATCATGATCTTCTGGGGATCATGGCATGCTTCAACCCCAGTTCACATCAAAGTAACAATCATAGCCCTCTTGCTCCAGATCCTATTGAATGCTCAACGAAGGAAAAATAAAAGAAAAGAAAATTTGACGACTATGAGCTCTGATCTGATCTGAAGTCAACCCTTGTAGAAAAGGGAGGTTGACAAATGGCTAAAAGAAAGACGGCATTGAGCTTAATTAGGCCGCGGTTTTCTTGCTCACACATTTCGTTGCTACGTAGGTATTATAATAAAAACAAAATGACGAAATGAAAACTAGTTCAAAAGTCAACTGTTGTCCCTCCGGAATTTCGAGTATATCTTTGGATAATTCAATATGAAACAATTCTTTTTGGTGGTATTATCCTCAAGAAGGTGCATGCAACCTCATGTCACGGATTGCTAACTAGGCCCATGATAGTCGAATTAGAATAAGCATAAAAGAAGTAAATCCATTTCCACTCCCGGAAAGATGTAGATTCTCGTGGCCGTGGACACGTGAATGACTTTGGTAGACGGGTTTTTTTCCTTCTCGTGATGATAATATCTGGTGATCGTATTATAAGTTAATATAAAATGTCATAGATTGGTCGATAAAACGAGCACATTTTTAGTCGTAATTATTGACTTTTCATAACGAAATTGTTTTTGATACGTGACGCAAAACATCAACTCGAAACGAGTGAGTATATTTTTTTCATAGACTTTCATATTAGAATAATGCGTTATAAACTCAAATAACTAAGCCTCGCTAGTCCCAAGGGGTGGCTGGTCAAGTGGTGACAATATTCATTTTCTTGACTAGTTGAATCTACCTTAGGGTGTATAGATTTACGTTTTCACGATAATTATTTGGAGTCTTCATGAGTGGATTTTCTCGAGGCTAAAAATCCGCCAAGCCCACTCTCCTTTTTTTTTTTTTTGGTTAAAATTACCAAAATTAGTCCTAACTTTATTATATGAATGCCAATTCAATTCTTAATTTTTTAATTTTGTCAATATAACCTTAAATATTTGCTCAAAATTCTGATGTAACTCTTCCGAAAATTACCATCGGATATTATTGACATGGTGATCCCTAATAACTCCATGTCAGCTTGCCATGCAGGATAGCTCATGTTGATTGGACATCACGTTAGCAATCTTCGGCTACAATTGGCCAGAAGAATTACATTAAAATTTCCCGCAAAAGTTTAAGTTTACATTGACAAAATTGAGAAGTTTATAACTCCTTTGGTTATTATCCCTCCTTTTCATGTGAATGTCAAATTTTCTCGGCTGAGTGCCGTTGCTAGCCTCACGAAGCTGCCATCCTCGCCGTTCATTAATAGTGTCTTCCAACCTTAATTGTAACCGACCCTTGATCACCAAACCCGTGATCATATCTAATTAGCACAAAAACTAGTTCTCTCTCTGTTTTCTACATGCCTATGCTCAGTGATCTCATCGTCTTTGACGATAACTATTCTAACACACATCACTGTCAGATCTAGAAGAAAAGAGTAGCTGAAATCAATTGAGCCCAATGTCACGCCCCAATCCTCCGGGCGCGTGCCCATCCCTTTGCGGTCGATTAAATAGCGACGTCTTAGGACGCATCGCCAACCCATTCATTTTAATGCACATGCGGTAGCAATTAAATAATTCCCAAACAACAACAATATGCTATAGGAAAGTAGGATCATAATTTTTCAAAATCAAACCACACTTATGTATATATATCACAATCAGGTATATATAATACAAACTGATATATATACATATCCATAAGTTCTACAAAATAGGGGTGGGGGCTTCACAAACTTCGGGTCCTCGTTCTCCTCTCCATCATCATTTACACTCCAACTGGAGCCTTCAACAAACTGCATCGGGGACTCTGGTACTTCAAGGACCGGGTCTACCACGTCTATGACTGAGCCTTGAGGAGGATTTGTTGTGCCCTTTCCAAAAGTGACCTCCAAAACATACAGAGGTATCTTAGACTCTAGTATGGGACCCTCTCTCTAGCCATCTTGAGCCTGATAGTGCCACGATCTGTATCAATGGGGCACCTTGTGGATGGGACTCGCATCAACCCAGACTATAGATCTCACCAGCTCATAAGTCCAGCCCCTAGGGCTCCCATGTAGTGAAATGTAAGATGTCTGCTCCGTAACCTTCTTAGGTCGTCCAAAAAACTCAGGAGCTGCCATCTATGAACCTAAAATGTTATCCCACAACAAGGTGAGATGACGTCTCAGCGAGTTTTACCTCCTAAGACCTGACTAGAAAGAAAATATGACCAAAGGGTTACCTAAGTACAAACACAGGTCGGAAGACTTACCTTGACCTCAGTCTCTTCCTGCAAGTCAGTTCATCTTAAAACTCAACCAAACATTTCAATTCATCAAATTAGATTGAACTACTGATCAATCGACTCAATTGATTACATGTCATCACGACCTTCTCTTGGTCGGCCAAATCAATACTATCTAATAAGTCCGATTATGTCAGAACTGCTCCCTCTAAGTTGATAATAGATAGTATAGCTCGCGTTAAGCTGATAAATATTATACCGCTCTCTATCTAAGCTAACATATCAGAGCTCATAGGTTGATATAGTATACTAATAATGCTCATTCTAAGCTGATCAGGCATACTACTCTCTATCTAAGCTGACATATTAGAGCCCGTAGGTTGATATAATATACTGACATTGCTCACTCTAAGCTGATAGGGTATACCGTTATTACTAAGCTGACATATCAGAGCTCATAGGTTGATATAGGGGATAAGTACACTAATGGTGCCATAAGTTGTGTACGGCGCTCACTTTGGTGCCAAAAGTTTCCGTTGGATCACTTAAGTGTCAAAAAATTTGAAAAACGCTCACTTTGGTGCCAACGCCGATTTGATTGGTCGGAAATCTGACGTGGCGTTTTTTTATTAATTTTTTAGGCTAACATGGCTTGTCGGAGAACACAATCAGCATCTAAACCACAAAAACAACGTCGTTTGGCTTCTTTCCCCCAAATCGAAACCCTAAATCCCCAAATTGAAAGAGAGAGAGAGAGAGAGAGAGAGAGAGAGGGAGAGAGAGGAGGCACGTTGTCTTCTTCCTTGAAGAGCGACACTAGCAACGAATGGCACCAGCAGCAACACTAGCGGTGCACCGGTAGCAGCACCAACAATGGCACCAGCAGCGACGACGATGGCGCACCGGTTGCGGCACCTTCAACCCCTCTTCTTCCTCCTCCTCCTCCGCCCTTGCCTCCTATTCTTTTTGCCACTTTTTGTTTGAGCAACATCTCATTCTCTCGTCACTCACCTGGTCGAGCATCTACAATGGTGGCCGAGCAACGGTGGCCGAGCGTTGGCGGGCGAACAACGGTGGCCGAGCGGCGAGGAAGAAACCCTAACCCTAATTTCAACCCATGTACGAGCTAAACAGCGTCATTTTTGCGAGGGTGTCCACGTATAAGAGCAAAACGACATCGTTTCTTGAAGAGGATGGAAAACGACGTCGTTTAAAAGCCGAGCAAATTTTTTTTTAAAAATAAAAATGCCATGTAATTATTTTGGCCGGAATTTCTCGCCGGTGGCACCAAAGTGATCGTTTTTCTCCGATTTGGCACTTAAGTGATCCGGTGGAAACTTTTGGCACCAAAGTGAGCATCGTACACAACTTATGGCACCATTAGTGTACTTGTCCCGTTGATATAGTATACCACCTTAACCAAATAACCAATTCAACACGTTTATCATACCCGATAAAAATAACCGTGTGTGGGTACACGATCAGCCTTAACCAAAATACAATATTTTTACTTTTGAACATCCCACTAGATTCAGCAATCCCAAAATAGATTTTTGGTGCTGTAGACCGACACCCGGTAATTTTCCAATTAATTACCAAAATTATCAATTTCTGAGATAATTATCCACAACCACCAATCACACTCAATTTGCACCAAATAACGGTCAAATGAATAAACATATCACACCATTAAAATCGGCACGAAATTCCGGTCACCAGCTATTTCGGTCTAATTTCCGAAAAATAAATAAATAATTAAATAATTACGGAAAATAATTAAATAATGCTAATAAATAGGACTTAGGCCCATAAAGCCTAATTAAAAGCTGAAATGGGCCTAGAAATTTTTTGAATCACTTTAGATAAATACTAGATATTGTCTAGGCTCTAACTATACTACTTTAACCACCTAACACGCAATAACCATTGATTAAATTGCTAATCTAATATAACTATTCACATAATCCATATTTAGCATAAACTAATCAATCCTTAAGCGTCATTAACCTACTAAGCAATGATTAATGAGTTAAACTCACTTGTTAAGCAATCTGCTCGGATCGAAGCGACGGGGACGAGGTGAGGGGCAAGAAACTCCAAAGCAGGCTTGCTAAACAGGGTCGGGGATGCCACCGAAACGGGACAACTAGCAGCGTAGAGACCCACTAACTTTGGTCTCTGATCTAGGCCAAAAAAGGACTGAAGGGAGCTGGTTGAGGTGACAACGGCTGAGACGGATCGAGGAGGCTGAACCGGGTCTAGGCGAACGGCTTTGGGCTCCCAAGCGGCTTCGGTGACGGCGAGGCAAGCTCGAACAGCTCCGGAAGTGACCTGGGCTCGCAACTGAAGCTAGAAAACAGCCAGGGAAGGCGGAGACGTGAGCGGGGCTGGCGTGAGGTGCGATGAGCGCGACGATGGGCGAGCGGTGGTCCGATGGGGGGCTGGGCTACTCCGGCGGCTTTAGTTGGTCTCCTTTGGAATTCTTGGCTTCAAACAGCACAAATGGAGAAGGAGAGAGGGGCTGGTCGACGGTAAAGGGTAGAGGAGAGAGGGAGGGGGCAAGGGGGGACCACTTGGCTTCTTCTTATCTCACTTGTCCCCTTGAAGGGCTCCACCTTGACCAGCTGAATTCCATGGCCAATTTTCAGCCACCAACTCTTTTCTAGAAGCCTTGAGTTGGTCCAAAATGTTGGGTCCATGGGGGCATACGAGTTACACATTATTTTCCCTCAAATTGGACTTTAATCTTTCTTGAATGAACTCACATCGGCTCCCGGAAATTTCATTATCGAGTCAACAATCAAATTGGTATTTTTTTTCATCAATTGATCCTACTTGCTTCCCAATTATGCGATCAAAAACGGTCTTTGACATTTTCTGGACAAAAACGACCTTACCTCAACTTTTTCCCAAAAAGTCTCGGTTTGCAGAAAAATCTTCGGAGATTGAGTTGACGTTCCTAAAATGACCTGTGACATGATAGAACTTTCAATTTCTGAAATCATATTCAAATTCGCGGTTAATTTCAATTTGGCGTGATTTTAGCGTAACCTAGGCGACTTGGTAGCTTTCAAAAATTTTTGATGCAAATGACCTGTGGTCGATTTTCTTCGAGCTACAATGAACCTCTTCTATATATTGATGACTCTCAGTTGTCATGAAAATCTTGAGAATTCAAATACGGACACAGGATACCAAAACGATAGAAAAATCAATCTAGTGCCGATTAACGAGAATTTTGCAATTTAGTGAAATCACTCACCTTTAGCCACACGTCTCAGTGAAACCGACCTATCTTTGATCTCTAAGCGATTTTTAACTATGCCGTAATGATCTCTGCAGATGAGCACGGTCGAGTAGTTGATTCCTAGTTGAATCCTCAAGTCTATTGCATTAAAATTCCTTAATAACTTCCCCAGATAGTCTACTTATCTCACGATTGATCAACTTTGAGAACAATACTATAGATGTGTCGATGAAATGCCCGATTAATATAATTGAAAGCATAAATAAAATCCATGATGTCACACCTAACATCTAGAGGAGCGGGCGAAGTTTGTTGCACCAACGTTGCTTGATCTTGAGATGCTCTGGTCACTCATTGACGGTGACACAGTAACGAGAGATGGGGATTTGTTTGAAGAGAGAGAGAGAGAGAGAGAGAGAGAGAGAGAGAGAGAGAGAGAGAGAGAGAGAGAGAGAGGACGGTGACGACAATTGAACTATGACGTGATGGTGGATTGATTACTTAGTGACAACTATTACATTGTCATGGTGGCTAGTCACATGGGAAGGAAGGGAAATAAGAGAATTGAGTTAGGGTTTTGTGAAAGTGTACATGTAATTTTCTCATGTGGAAAATACTAGGCATATTTTTATATGTGTTGATTGCTTAACGATAGAATTACCTAAAATTGGAGAGGCCTAGCTTATCCCACCTCTTGTCTTGAGCATGACTATTCACATCCTCTTTTTACTCGTTTGTGATATCTCCTACATTCTTTACATGCACACTAATTTAAAAGGGAAAATGACATAGATGATCTTTGAGTTTTGATTTGATATGCAATGTTGTTTATGAACTTTTAATTTGTTTAATGTGAGCCCTAAACTTGAGCTCGATGTGTAATGTTGTTCATGAATTTTTAAGTTACTCAACATAATCTATGAACTATTGATATATATTTAATTTAGTTTTTGGACTATATGCTCAATGTAGTCCTCTCATTAATTCAAGTTAATATAATTTGTTGATTTAGCTTTCAATTTAGTACGTTTGAAAAGTGGACAAAATCAACTTTACGCATTGATTATCTACATAAGATATAAATCCCAATGCGAAGTTTGACATGTTTGCAAATCGAGATTGATTTAGCATATGGTATTCTTTTTTTTTTTTCCAGAATATTTCTAAATTAAAGAATAACGTTTTTTTTTCAAAAAGAGGAAGGAGTTTTGGATGGACTTTATTTTAACAATGTTGACACCTAAATTTTGACGACCCATTTAGTCATTTATTGCATTAAAAAATTGGGGGATAAAAAAATAGTTAATTACATAACATATAGTTTTAGGTGCATTTATTTTCAATTTGCATTTACGGTGGGTTGGTGGCAAATGGGTTCGAATTGATGGTTCAGAACTTTAATTTGATGAGTTGGGCTAAGCTCACGAAGGGAGTAGATCGGCCCAAGTCGGTATCCTTGGAGAGATTTTACGGATTTATCTTTGTGAGATTTAATTTAAAAACAAATACTGTGTTCGAAAAAGCAAATATTGTGTTTGGAAAAGAAATCTTTGTGGATATCCATTTGGAAAAATTAAAACCCTAATTCATGGCTTATAAATAGATCAAAATGCGTAGGGTTTAAGGAGGGCCACACAATTGAAGACATGGCCATACACTGAATTGAGGGAAAAATCGTGAGGGGAAGCTTCTTTATAGAGTGCTCGTGAAGGTGAGAGTGAATAAAGAGGCTAAAAAGGCCACACTTAATCCATGGTTGGAAGAGAGCCCCACATACTCGCGAAGTTGACCCACTTGCCGATTCTTCACAGCATCAGGAATCGCAACACCTCCTATTGCCGATTGAGGAGTCCCATATGAAAAGCCAGGTTCGCCAAGCCCATTGATACCATCGGTAGCCTCGTGACGAGCTGCAGCTTCCGAAGGACAAGTTGTTCTGATTTGTCCCTGCTAGATCGATGCCGACCTTGACGATGTTGCAGTCCACCGCCCATGGACATCGCTGCTCCTGTTGTCCATTGCATTGATGAGGGCTGACCTGACTGGGATCCACAACAACGACGAATCCCCTCCATCGGCAAAAAAGTTGGTGCAGTCAATCTGCAACACTTGGCTTTCTTCTCTGCAGTACCCTCCACACGCGAAGATTGAGACGACCACAGCACAGAACACACAAAAATCGGAGGTCGGCAAATCTATTCTCAGAGCACACTAGAGAATACATGTGAGAATTGAGAGAGGAGAAGAGCTTCGCCAAGAACTCTTCACGGCCGAGACACCCCTTAGCCAGCGTCTCTCCTTGCTGAACAACGTCCCTGCGATCTCTACTGGTGTTGCTGCTTCCCGACGAGTTTGCTGTCAAAATCCTAACGCCAACCAGCGTCGACGAGGCACCAGGCTTCGCAACGTCAACTCGAACAAATCCAATATCGGCGAGTCCCGGAGTCTGGCTTTCGTGGCTCTGGTTCACTCGAAATGTAGCCTCAGCAAAGGAATCAGAAACGTCTACAAAAGATAAGAAGAGAGATGACCACAATAAAAAGAGAGACGTGGCAGTGATGATGATACAACGTTGATCTTTGTGTTTTTTTTTTGTGAGTGCAGTTTGACTTGGTTAAGCATCCGAATTCAAGACGCCCCACGTCCTTCGCACGACATGCGTGAAGAACGGGCGTTCCATACCTTGTGTTCACGCTGCAACTGCGTCAAGTCTCGGCGACGCAGCTCCAACAACACCGAGGCTCGCGGGCTTCATTCGATCTGTCATCACGAGTCCCTCGGTTTGGCCGACAAACGCCGGAGTTGCCGTCTATCATCGCAAGACTCCCTGTAACTTGAGCATGAGCTGTCGCTCACCACCCCGTTCACCCACGAGGAGTCGATTGCAATCCTGATCTAATTGCACTTGGTCCAAATTTGGAAAGAATATCCGCAAATTAGGTAAAAAATCTCATCCAAATTTGATTTAGATATCATATTGCCTAGGTTGATGAGATTGATATATAATTTAACCTTTTTGAGTAATAAGCATAATGTCAATTAGGATTTATTGTCTAATCCGCAACCGCACGTCAATTTTTTATTTCCTTTATAAGGCTTTAGATGCAATAATTAATCCCGCGAGAATAAAATTGATATATTGATCTTTAACGCTTAAGATCAATTTATCGATTTTATTAGCGAAATAATCAAGTTGATTAGATATTGTTTCCAGATTCGAACGATGGATAATATCTTTGATAATCGTGAATGATTTGGTGCATATCTTTTAATTGTTTTGTTTATCCCAAAAATACAAAAAAATTGCATTTGCATTTCATGTAGATTAGAATTGATTTCCTAGATAGAATTGCATGATAGTTAGATTCTTTTCTAATTATATTAAAATGCATGTTTAGATGGTATCTAGGTTAGATAATATTTTTGAATTAAATTACATGTTGAGATAAATTTCTAAGTTAAGATCGGATTCGGATTAGTTTATTTCCTAGCTTAAAATGGATAATATCTCACTTTAGTTAGATTTTTATTTTTAGCAATTTTAATTACGAATTTTGAAAAAATACAAAAATATCATGCGCATGTCAATAGAACTAGGTTCATGAAATGCATGTCATTTAGTGATTGTTGCTAGGTCCATTTAATTAGAAATTGCTCATCATTAGAGTTAGGTCATTTGGTTTGATTGCATTGCATATAGATTAGATTTCATTAAACAAGAGAAAATTCTTAAAAAATATTGTGTGATTGCGTGTTAATTATAAATCATATCTAGGACCGTTGATATGAATTCTGGTCTAACATCGTAGATGCTTTCGTTGCCATGAGATAAGTCATGCACTTTATTCACTGCTTTATCTTGGTGTTAAATTGATGGTTTGCGCACTCGTATGATTACTTCACATGTTAGGGAAGTAAATTAAAATCAATTCAAGCTGCATGCAAAACATTTTTTTCGAAATAAAAATAAAATTGTACCAAAATGACGTTAGAGAAATCTGGCGTAATCAAGTCTCCAAATTCAAAAATCTCTGGTTCGCAGGAGTAAAGTAAATCTCCTATTACTTTACTTAGGTTTCTAATCGATCCACTAAAAATAGATTAGTGGCGACTTTTAATGCTTCGTTCATTTCGTATAGAAAATACCAATTCTATAATGCTTCGTTCGTTTCGTGGTAATATTTTCTCAAAAGCTATTTTCCTAGAAAATATAATTATTTTCCGGGATTTGCATGAAACTTAAAAAAGAAATATAAAATATTTTTCGTTGTTTAGTAAAGAAAACATTTTCCTCCATAGACTCTTTTTCAATAATTTTATTATTATTTTATTATTTTAAATTAATCAAATTTTCATTATTTTTTAAAATTCGATTATTAAATTATTATTATTATTATTATTGTTATTATTATTATTATTATTATTATTATTATTATTATTATTTATTTCTCCTTTCCTTTTCTTTTTTTTCTCTTCTTCTTCAACTGGTCGTTGGCCAGCTAGTGACTAGCCACAGGCGAGCCTCGAGCTCACCAACAAGCACGAGGCTCACCCACCTCTTACGAGCCTAGGCTCTCCGCTCGCTAAATCAGCGGGCACAAGCATCGAGTTCAAGGCTTACTTGATCGGCAAGTGACAACCTCTTGCTCTTCGATTTGGAGAGGCCTAAGGTTGGCGGCGTGAACCTCTCCAAAGGTTCAAGCTCGTCAACCTTGGGCCTCCCTAGATTGGTGAGCCTCGAGCTCACTGACCTCAAGCCTTGCTTATGGCTGGTTGTTAGCCATCGCCATGGCTAGCGACTAGCTGATAAAGAAGAAAAGGAAAACAAAGAAAAGTAAAATAAAAAAGAGAGAGAAAGAAGTGGGGACTTGTAGGTATGTGAGATAAGAAAGAGCAAGTGAGGAGATTGGTGATCGACCAAGAAAGAAGAAGAGGAAAACAAAGAACGGAAAAGAAAAAAAAAGAAAAAGAAAAAAGAAAAAAATTCGAATTTTGAAGAAAATTGAAAAAGGAAAGATGTAGGGGCTTGTAGGAATGTGAGATAAGAGAAAGCAAGTGAGGAGGCCGGTGAACAACCAAGAAAGAAGAAGAGGAAAACAAAGAAAAGAAAAAGAAAGATAAAAAATAATTCTAATTTTTTGAAATAAAAAAAAAAAGGAAAGAAACATGTGGGGGCTTGTAGGGGTGTGAGATAAGAGTAAGCAAGTGGGGAGGTCGGTGACCAGCTGAGAAAGAAGAAGAGGAAAACAAAGAAAAGAAAAAGAAAGATAAAAAATAATTCTAATTTTTTGAAATAAAAAAAAAAAAAAAAAAAGGAAAGAAACATGTGGGGGCTTGTAGGGGTGTGAGATAAGAGTAAGCAAGTGGGGAGGTCGGTGACCAGCCGAGAAAGAAGAAGAGGAAAACAAAGAAAAGAAAAAGAAAAAATAAAAGAAAAAAGAAAAAAATAATTTGAATTTTTTAAACATGAAAAAAAAAAAAAAGGAAAAGAAAGAAATGGGGGCTTGTAGGGATGTGGGACTAGAGAGAGTGAGGAAAATATTTTTCCTTATTTTAGAAAAATTTTTCCTTTAATGAAAAATATTTTTCCTAAGCAATTCATTTTCCGTGAAATGAGTGCTAGAAAATTTGAAAAACATTTTTTTGGAAAACGAATAGAGCCTTCATGGAAAATAACTTTCAAGAAAACATTTTCTGAATTTTTTTGGTGTTCATTTTACAAAAAATAAATTAGTCAAGGAAAACATTTTCCACCAATGGAAAAAAACTCATTCAAAAGTGAGGAAAATGATTTCAATTTTTCAAAAAGGGAAAACATTTTCCACTATTCTTTCTTTCACCATTCTGTTTAGTTATTTTTTATTTACATTCTTTTCTTTTTCAAATTGGAATTTTTAATTAATTATTTATTTTCTCTTTCTTGAGCTGGTTGTTAATGTGAGGCTCAAGCGTTGCTAGATTGGCAATGCTTGAGTGTTGCTAAAGGGCCATGAAGCTCGGGTCTCGCTAAATCAGCAATGCTCGAGCGTTGCCAAAGGGCAGCGAGGCTTGAGCCCAAGCTTGCTGGCCGTTGCCATGGTCCACAATCGGCGAGGAAAATAAAAAGAAAAAAGAAAAAAATAATTAAAATTTCTAATTTTTAAAAAGAAAATAAAAAATAATTAGAAATTTAATTTTTTTTAAATAAAAAGAACAAAAAAAAGAAAAAGAAAAAAATGATCAAAATGAGTGCACGGAGGAAAATCAAATTAAATACCTAATGGTGGAATCATTTTCATGTTTTAGCCAAATACCGGAAAATATTGTTATTTTTCTCGAAAATGGTTTTTTGGAAAATATTTTCTAGAAACGTCACATTTTCCGATAAACAAATGGAGCCTTAATATTTTAACACCCCTCTCGCATGTAAGCTGAATTTACGACATGAGGAATTTGATGAAGGAGTTGCGCATGCAAAGTGGATTGTGCAAAACTTGTAAACTTGTTTCTAATACCATATAAATAAGTCCATCCAAAAGTTTAAGCACAAAGGCGAAGGGAGACCCATATGTATATCAAAAGCATATAAGGCACGTAGACAAGTGATACGTAATATATTTCTTGTGTGATTATTTGTTATTGCTAATACAGTGATTTCCAACATTAGCACATAACATAATTGTCGTGACTCATTTTTTGGGTGTGAACTACTTAGGGTTTGGCTAATGGATTGTTAAGCCTGAACTTAACTCGGACTCTCTCAAGCCCATACTAATTCGCGACTTAGGTTCAAGTTCTTAACATGCAATTGATTTTCAATTAGGAGTCGTCACTAATCTATTTTTGGTGGGTCGATTAGAAACCCAAGTAAAGTAACGGGAGATTTACTTTACTCCTACGAACCGGAGATTTATGAGTTCGGGGACTTGGTTACGCTAGATTTCTCTAACGCCCTTTTGTACCTTTCTCTTTTATTTTGAAAAATGTTTGGCAAGCAGCTTGAATTAATTTTAATTCCCTAATATATGAGGTTGTCATGCGGGTGCGCAAACCACCAATTTAACACCCAAATAAAGCAATAAATAAAATGCGGGACTTACTTCATACCAACGAAAGCATCTGCAATATTAGATCAGAATTCACATCAACAACCCTAGATATGATTTCTAATTAACACACAATTTTTTTTTTGTTTGGTTTACACTTATTTAATGAGAATCATGCCTTATGTGATGCATGCTACTAATTTAACATGAAATGATATGACATGGCAACATGACCTAGCTATATGACGTAAATAAAATGCAATCTCTCCTAATGAATGAAATTGATTTATTCTAAGGCAATTTTGGTATTTTCCATGAAATTGGAAATTAGAAAAATGCGAAAATTATCTACCTAAATTAAGATATTATCTAATTTGTATTAGGAATTAGGTTAAGCCAAATCTTAATTTAAACTAGAACATTATCTTAACCAAGTAACCCTAAAATGCAATTTATCTAGGAGAAGTTATTTAAACCTATAATCAATTAGAAAATAAAATTGAACATGCAATCTTATCCTAATATGCAATGACGTACAAAGAATGCTCTAACTCTGATTTTCCTTATTCGTGATGATTTTTGTTTTTTCGAAATTAAAATTGGCAAATAATTAAACATGCAATTTAAATTAAATTAAAAAAACTAATGTGCTAAATGAATGCATTTTTTGGATTTTTTTTATTTAACAAAATAAAATTGATTCAACCAACATGCAGGCAAATCAGATAAGATAGGATTGATATCCACAAATTGGTGAACCATATCTCGTGCATGAGATCGGGTTGGTCAATTTTAAATAAAACCGCGAATCGAATCTCGAGCGTGAGATTGGATTGGCAATTTTTCCGTGCGATTGCGAGCCGTATTTCGAGCGTGAAATCGGACTGTCAATCATATGCACGTTGTGACGGCTATTTGAGATTATGATAACATCATTCGAGAATTTAATCAAGAATGCAATAATTTGAGCAAGGCAACAAAATATATGAATCTTGACTAAGATGAAATTATTACCTTGTTCAAACACTTGCTTGTCAAAATTGGACAAACTCGACACGATGAAGAGGTGGTGGGGACTCTCGGTTACGACTAGCTCGTGGTGGGGTTGACCAGTGTGGCAGCGGCTGGGATCATGCAAAGTGAGGCCGAGTGCTGAGGTTACCGGCGGAAATCGCCTGAGAACGTTAATGTGGTGCGATGGCGCAAGGAACAGCCGCATTTTCTTGAAGGAAAACCCGCCCTACGATCCCAAAGAAAATTTTCCTTGATCTTCTTGCTTTGACCAATAACAAGCTTTGCTGACTCCTCAGATTTTTGACCGTGGACTTCAAGGCAGTGAGAGACGCGGCTTGGACGGTTAATGATACTCGGCCAGGCGCGTCACGGGCAGATACGGTTGCGGTGAGGCTCGGCTCAGTGGCTTCATGGATCATAGGTGATGGCTTGGCCTTGGGGACGTCGCTGGGGGTGGCAACAACTGCAGGCTTGATGGCGAGACCTCGGACGTGACTGAAAAAACCTGCAAGAAAGTGAAGCAAAATTGAAAGAGCAAGGGCTGCGAGCGCTGGGATCATCGGAAACCTGCAAATAAGGAACAAACGACTGGACGGCGACTTGATTTGGGACTGAGGCTTGTCGGGTTAATTGATCTCGCTTGACTTTCTTTTCGGATGGTGTGCTTTCTTTAATGCATGACTCCTCTCCACGTTTCCTCCTTTGACATTCTCTAGTGCGTCCTCTTCAATGTGCACGTCCTCATGTATGACCTTCCCTCGCCCAGATTTTCCTTCAAATAAAACAATCAATATTGGAGAAAATAAGTGAGAGAATCTGCACTTGCCAACGGCACCCCTGGTCGTTGACGGATAGCCTTTTGGAAGGCTATAGTGGCTGGTGCAGGACGGTCTCGAGCACAATCAACAAATGAGGACTGCTGTGACGGTTTGCTTGGGTGCTGTGCTCACCGGAAAACCTGCAAAAATTCAACCAAGAATACAAAACCGGCGTTGGCTGCTCATGATAGGCTCTGGAAATCACTGGGCGCCCTGGACGTAGAGCTTGGGCGTAGCTAGGAAAGCCGCAAGGCACCAGGACCACTGCTGAGCGAGGAACAGGGATTGAAGGAAACCCCCACCGACTGCTGAATTCCGCAGACAAGTCGCGGTCTGGGAACTGTGCCAGATCTTGTGTTTCTCTCTATCTCTCCACGTTGAGAAATCGTGAATTTTTTATTCTTAGATCCAATCCCCCATCCATGTACTCTCCCTGTTTTTTCACGTGTCACTTGCGAATCACACCGATGCACGGCAGCAGCTTCTCAGCTTTGTTGGGCAGCAGCAGATGGCGGCAAGGACACCGACGGCAGCGACGAAGATCGGTGAAAAAGTGACCGTGAGGATGTAAGACTGACCGTAGCCTCCCTCTCCTTCCTCTCTATTCACGTGTATTCTCTTGGCCGTATGCTCAATGTGTGGCCCCCAAAACTTCGTGATTGTTGATCACCGCCAGATGAGGGGGTGCACGCTGCTACTTTATCATCGGAGAGGATCGCGACAAAGCTGGTCGTCGTCAATGCAACGGACGATTGGCAGCAGGGTCGGCGTCGAGGCACGGCCACGAACTTGACAAATTCATGGACGTGAAGGGGTTTCAACCGTGACTTGTTCAGCTCTCGCGAACGTGCCCTCTCTCAATCGTCCCTTCTCACGTGTCTCTCTATGCTCTCAGAATTGTGGCCATCCCCTTTTGTCTATAGTGCGCCCATCTTTTATAGGTCAAGGACGTGACCGAAATTTCCCGGCCTATAATTTATTTCTTTCCTTTCTTTTTTGCTCCAATGGACGCACAACATCCTGTCTGTGAGCATCCATGACATATATTGAAATTCCTTTTCCTTCCTCACGCTTGCGTATCATGCATTTGTAAGCTAATTTTTCTTTATTTCCTGTTTCTTTTCTTTTCCAGCTCACCTATGAAATCTACCATGAAATATTTCTTGTCTTGAAACATTGAATATATCAGTCAAGATATGCCCCACGTGCGATATCCCCTCTTGATATTTCATCCTTAAACTTCCAATCTTCAGTAAAATATATCACTTAATGCATAAATCACGTGAATATATGCTATATTTACCGAATATTAGAAGAATAATATGAATCATTTATGAAAATACCGAATTGTCAACTCGTAAAATTGAAGCTCATCTGCCGATGATCAAATGCAAAAGTGATAAATAAATGAATAAGTGCAACTAAAATTATATGCTATGTAATTAATATTTTTTCAGGGATAAAATTAGCCCCTAATTTTTTAATGCAATAAATGACTAAATGGGTTGCCAAAATTTAGGTGTCTACAATAATGTAACAAATTCATAATTTTAGTGATGATTGATTCATTGGAGTACGACCCAGGATAATATCCCCTAAGATAATAGTAGATAACACTCCATTTCCCCGGTAAATTGCGTTTACTAGGCAAATCAGAATTTTATGATTCTAAAGAGTTGGTGATTTTAGGTAATCATGAACATCTCTACTTTCCATTCTCCTCTTCGTCAGCGTCCTTGATTATCTCAAACTTCTTCTGATTTTGATGTGACTCGGCTAACTGTCTATGTTCCGAAGAATCATGTATCCTACCCTTGGCATAATAAAACAAATCATGCAGTAATGAAATACTCGAATGTTTTTGGATTTCAGACATGATGGTATGTAAACTATTAATATCATTTTCCCTATTAAATACAGTAATTCTCTCGAAAGCGTATCTTGTGCTTTTAGAGATATGTGAATCGGTCACCCGTTCAATCAACCGAATCCATTTGTCCCGTCCCTAGTCCAAGAGGTGTCATCTACGGCTTTTAGGTCTGAAGCAAGGACTTTGCAATTTTGAACCCAAGAAACATTTTCAAAGAGTGGGCAACTGGAAGAGTTTTTGAAATTATAGAATGGGATTTTTAGGGTTCTATAAAATCCATTGTTTTTTGTTTTATGCCAATGTAGTGTAGTTATGAAAATCAGCGTGGCCTCATTCAATTAAAAGAACTAATACTTTTATGCATTAGAAAATGTGATGAAACAATAAATTATAAGATCTTACATTTTACAACGTCAGTGCCGATGAGGTCACGTCAGCTAGCTGGCGCTTAGTCAGCAAAATCCAGCCAAAATTGACTGGAAAGGACTAAATTGGCACAAAAAAAAAGTTTATGACTAAATTAGCACAAATGCAAAAGGTTTATGATTTTTTTAGGACTTTTCCCCACTTTTATGTCATGACAACCACACAATATAAACTTGTGAATGGTCTTAGTTATGTTAACTTAAAATATAATGATAACATTTGTATAAGACATTAGTCATGACATATTGATAAAGACATCGAATTTCTACTTTCAAACGGCCTAATATAAACCATTAAAATAATGAAAGAGTCTTAGGTAAATTCCCAAACTTGCCTTCACTTTATTTACCATGTATTACACTAGGAACACCCTAGCTAGGGAATAATCAAACCGCACTTAGTTAGGTCCTTGAGCGAGGACTCTTAAACATTGACAAAAGGATAAATCTCATCTTGGAAGTTGCAGCTCCCGCCAACCACTCGCCCCCCTTCCTTCCCGTCGCAATAGCTCGAAAGCTCACCGATTGCACCCTCAAGACACTCCTTGCACTTGGTCGTTGATAGATCCCTCGCGCACTGCATCGATCCATACAACTGTCTTATCCTCCAGTCCCATCTCTCTAGTACAGCTTTGGCATCGTGTAAGCCTCCTCGACCAGCCCGGTTAGCAGACCCCTTACCTTGCTGTTGAACGCCTTCAGGTTGCTCACGTTTTTTAGGTTCCACATGTAGAACTTGTTGGCATTGTCAATCTGGCTGAAGAAGTCGGTGTCGAGGTACTTGAACATGCAGTCGTCGTACCAGATTATCGCCCCCTTGTTGCGAGGGCAGTGGCGGTGGATCTCGGCGACAACATCCACCACGCAGGCCTTACAGTCTGATGGCGATGTGTTGCCCTGGCATAGTGCGAGGCCATAGTTGTTGGAGATGTGTCTCAGTTCTACTGCTGATGTTCTGTCATTTTTTTTTTTTATATTATTTAGTCAAGTTTATTTGTTAGGTGGTTGGTTTGTTAGCTATTTTCTAGGAAGTGGAACAAGTCTGTTTTGCATGTTTGTGTGTGGTTCCAAAAGATGTTCTTATTTAGCTTGTACTTGACAATTTTTTTAGAATGAATGAAGTTCAATGTTTTGTTTCATTCCTTCTCTCTCAGTGTAACTAGAAGTTTGTGAGTATTAGTTGAATATATCAGCAATAACAATGGTATCAGAGCCTCTATGGGATCTTAAGGGACTGTGAAGTGAGGGTAAGTGAGTGAAGACTGCTTCCAATCTGCAAAGAAAAAGCTTATGGAGGCAGGATCGAGTGGATTCTCTACTATGGCTACTCCAGTCTTTACTGGGGAAAATTATCAAGCTTGGGCTGTCAAGATGACAGCATTCTTGGAGGGTCATGATCTATGGGAGGTTGTGGAGAATGATTATGAGGTTGCTCCACTTCCAAACAATTCGACCTTGAATCATATAAAATACCATAAAGAGAGAATCACAAGGAAGGCCAAGGCAAAGTCTTGCTTGTATGCTATTGTCTCACCCCCTATTTTCACAAGGATCATGAGATGTGATTCTGCAAAGGCAATATGGGATTTCTTGAAGGATAAATACGAGGGAGATGAGAAGATAAGGAGCATGAATGTGTTGAATCTCTTGAGGGAGTTTGAGAGACAGTAGACAAAGGATTCATAGTCAGTGAAGGAATATTCTGATAGGCTGATTGAGATAACTGAAAAAATCAGAGTCTTAGGGACTGACTTGAAGGATGAAAGGTTGGTTTAGAAGATCCTGGTATCTCTTCCAGAGAAGTTTGAAACCACCGTAGCTTCTCTGGAAAATACAAGAGACTTAGCTGACATAAAGCTTGCAGAATTTTTAAATGCCTTGTAGGCACAGGAACATAGAAGATTGATGAGAAGATAAGAACCTATAGAGGGTGCACTGCAAGCTAAAGTGAAGTCCAATGATAAAGGCAAAGGGAAGAAATGGAATCAGTTCAAAGGAAATGCAGGTGACTCCAAGTTCGTAGCAAAAGAAGGAAGTTTTAGTGGGTCTGGCAAATGGAAGAAGAACAAGAAGCCTTGTCAACACTGTGGTGGAACTAATCATCAGTCCTTTAGATGTTGGAAGAAGCCTAATGCTAAGTGCAGAAGATGTCACAAGGTTGGTCACATGGAAGTGATCTGCAAAGAGAACAAACACCAGCAAGCAGGAGAAGCACAAATAGCAGTGAATGAAACTGAGGAAGAACACTTGTTTGTAGCTTCCTATTCTGGCTCTTCTGTTGAGAATGATGCATGGCTGGTGGATAGTGGCTGTACCAATCATATGACTAGCAATTTGAAGCTATTTAGGAGTCTAGATAGGTCAGTCAAAATTGGCAATAGATAGTATATCGAAGTGCAAGGGAAGGGTATAGTGGCTATTGAAAGAAATCATGAGGTAAAGCTGATCAATGATGTTCTCCTTGTACCAAAAGTTGACCATAATCTGTTGAGTATTGGTCAATTAGTTGAGAAGGGCTATAAGGTGAAATTTGAAAGAAAGGAATGCCTTATTGATAATACATATAGCAAAGAAGTGCTGAGAATGCCAATGAGGGACAAGAGGTTCATGTTCAAGCCGCAAGAGATGCAACAAATGTCTTTAAAGTGCAAAGAAGAAAATGCAGAGCTATGGCATAAAAGGCTTGGGCATGTTCACAAGAAGAACATGTTGTTTATGCAAAGGAATAGCTTGGCAGATGACTTGCCAAGTTTGGAGGAGGAATTTCCACAATGCATAACTTGTCTTCTTGGCAAGCAAGCCAGATTTCTTTTCAAATGAGGAGGTTGGAGAGCATGTGAGAAGTTGCAATTAGTCCGCACAGACTTATGTGGACCTATGTCCGAGTCATCGCTTAATGGTAGCAGGTATTTCATTACTTTCACATATGACATTGATAGTGCTAGTATGAACACCTAGAGGGAGAGTAAATAGGTGTAAAAACAGATTCTGCAAAATGCAGTAAAAACTTTTACTTTTAACTTGAGTATGAATAACAACAGACTTTTGAAACTGAGTCTGAAGAGCAGCAGGCTTTGAGCGAGATCAGACTTTAGCAGTTAAATAGAGTTACAAACAAAATAAAGAGATTCAAGGAAGAGAATAAGAACACAATGTTTATAGCGGTTCGGCTTAATCCAAGCCTATGTCCACTTTCCCACGCTAACAACCTTCTTGGCTAGATTCCACTATGCAATCAACAAGAGATTACAACTTTGAGTACAAACACTTAGTAGTAGATCACACTATCTCACTGAGTCACTCTTTTGGTATTTCTCTCACGATCACAAACGTTTAAGTTCACAAGAGACAAGTGTATGATCGAAGGTCGCTCATACTTTGGAATTATAAATTCTACGCTCCGTCTCTTACTTGCTAATCGGTCCTTGATCTCTTTAAATACTCCTCCACTTCCAAACTAGCCGTTGGACAGTATCTTGAGGATCGTCTTCCAATCTACTCATTGGACAGATCTATATCTAAAAGATTTGGTAGCCGTTGAGTAACAAAAGTAGAATCCCAAATTGATTCCGATTGCCTATACAAACAGAATCTTGGTTTCCATAAGTAAAACTTTTTCGTATAGAAAGTTCTTGTCTTCAATATCCAATTGTCAATCAATTAAATTTAGTCAATCAAATCAATCTTGATGTGAAATCCAAACCAAATCACTAGCCGTTATATGATTGGGGCTTGTATTACGTTATGTCGAATCTGGATGTAAAGTCTGAGTGCAATAGACTTTACAATCTGAGTCTGAGTGCAATAGACTTTACAATCTGGGTCTGAACATATTCTGCTTCTAAACAGATTTAGCTTTAAGGTCTGAACACAATCCGAATAAGTTTAGCTTCAACATAGAGTTTGTCTTATGGTTCTTCATTCATGTTCAGTTTGGAATTTGTCAGAATGAGCAGATTTCTGATATAAAACAGACTTTAACACTAAAGTCTGGCAGTCTTCAGACTTTGATACAGAAGTCTGGAAATCTTCAGGATATACTTTGGAAATGTGTTACGTTCAGTCTTCTGGCCGTCTTTAGACTTTGACAATATTTTTTATTCGTTCTATCATCCGCATGGTCTATTACTCAACCATCAAACATGTCAGTAGCCTTTGATTTATTTTGTTATCTTCAAAACATCATAAGGGATTTCCCTAACAAACATGACTAGGATGAACTGGATTTGTGAAGTTGCTGATGTGTTTGTGAAGTTCAAAGCCTTAGTTGAGAATCAGAGTGGGAAGAAAATTAAAATGCTCAGGTTTGACAATGGTTTTGAGTATATTGCTCACAAGTTTAAGTTAAACTGTGAGCAAGCAGGCATTGTACATCAGTTCACTGCTCCTTATTCACTTCAACAGAATAGGGTCAATGAGAGGAAAAACAGAAGCATTATGGAGATGGCCAGATGTATGATGCAGGAGAATATGTTACCTAAGAAGTTCTGGGCTGAGGCAGCTAATGCTGCAGTGTTCCTATTGAACAGATTGCCCACAAAGGCCTTAGAGAGGTCAACACCTTTTGAAGTCTGGTATGATGTTAGACCTTCTGCGAAGAATTTGAAGGTTTTTGGATGTTTGTGTTATACTCATGTTCCTCAGGTCAAGAGGGACAAGCTAGATCAAAGAGCTGAGCTTGAAGTCTTCATTGGGTACAGTTTCCAATCAAAGACTTAAATGATTTTTCACCCTATGACATGGAAGGTGATAGTGAGTAGAGATGTTGTTTTTCTAGAGAAAGATGGGTGGAATTGGATGAAAGAAAAGAATGCAGGACAACAACAATTTGCAAAACAACACCTTGCAACAATTGTAGAGGTTGATGAAGTTGTGGATGGATTGGAAGATAGTATGGATGATCTGCTAGTAAGAGGCATAAGGTCACTTGCTGAAATCTATGAAAGAAGTAATGTAGTAGTGCTTGAACCATCTAAGTTTGTGGAAGTTAAGGAGGATTAGAGGTGGATTGCAACAATGCAGGAGGAATTTGCAATGATTTAGAAAAACCACACATGGGAGCTTGTTGACAGACCATACGATAAGAATGTGATTGGGGTTAAGTGGGTGTTAAGAACAAAACTTAATCTTGATGGTTCTGCCAATAAACACAAAGCCAAACTGGTTATGAAAGGTTATGCTTAAAGACTATTATGAAACATTTGCTTTTGTTGTAAGGCTTGATACAATCAGGCTACTATTAGTTGTTGTAGCAAAGAAGGGGTGGCATGTATTCCAGTTAGATGTTAAGTCTGCATTTATGAATGGAGAGCTCGAGGAGGAGATTTTTGTTGAACAACTTGAAGGCCTCAGTATCAAAGGGCAAGAAGAGAAGGTATACAGATTGATGAAAGCTCTATATGGACTGAAGCAAGCTTTATATGGACTGAGCTTGTTATGGGAAAATAGACCGATATTTACAGGATTTTGGCTTTGTAAGAAGCTTGAGTGAGTTCACTCTTTACGTCAATAGGGTGAATTACAGTGTTGTAATTCTATCACTCTATGTAGATGATTTATTAGTGATAGGAATGATGTGGAACTGATAGAGAGGGTGAAGCAAGGTCTGTTTGCAGGTTTTGAGATGTCAGACTTGAGAAAGATGGCTTATTTCCTAGGTCTAGAAGTCAAATAAGCTTCACATGAAATCTTCATCTGCTAGAAAAAATACATGAAGGAAATTCTAAAGAAGTTCCAGATGGAAGATTGTAGAAGTGTAAGCACTTTTATGGCTGCTAAGGAGAAGATGTAGAAGAATGATGGAATGGATGCAGTAGATGCTTGTATGTATAGAAGCTTGATTGGATGTCTCATGTATCCTACAGCAACTAGACCACATATTCTGTTTGTAGTGAGTGTTCTATCTAGGTTAATGAGTAGTCCTAGTCAGTTATATTTGGTTATTGCAAAAAGAGTCTTGAGATATCTCAAAGGAACATTGTTTCTTGGTGTGAAGTTTAGGAAATGTCAGAAGTTTAAGTTGTAGGGCTTTTCTGATAGTGACTAGGCTAGCTTAGTGGATGACATGAAAATTACATCTGGGTACTGCTTTAGTCTTGGTTCTACTTATTTCTCCTGGTGTTCCAAAAAGCAAGAGATTGTAACTCAGTCCACTGCAGAGGCTGAGTTTATAGTAGCTATTGTAGCTACAAGTCAAGCTTTGTGGCTAAAGAAGATAATGAAGGATTTGTGGTTGAATTCTAATGATTGCATTGAAGTTAATGTGAACAATTAGGCTGCATTAGCAATATCACATAATCCAGTTTTCCATGGCAAAACAAAGCATTTTAAAGTCAAATTCTTCTTTCTACGTGAAGTGCAACAAAGTGATGAAGTTAAGTTGGTTTATTGCAGATCTAAAGATCAGCTTGCAGACATGTTCACAAAGTCATTTTAGGCTGGAATGTGACGTCCTAAAATTCGAGCCCTTTGAGGGATGAATAAACGTGAATTTCGTCAATGCATTGTTGGTTGATCTTACTCGAAATTGATCACTCTTGAGATATTGACCTTGAGGGAAAAGGCTAATGAGGACAGAACTCGTGCGACTAAAGAACTTAACTTGGGAAAATGACTTGACCGTGAGACTTACGTGAGGACAATCCTATAGATAGGTAGGCCGATTTCAGGGACGACTCGAAGTCGATTCGCAGACAGAACATAATGGGACGACGGGTGATTCTGTTTACTATTATCAAGCCCGCGAACAACCCTATGTCGATTCTCGGTAATTGTGTACTTTGAAATAAGAATCTATCATCCGCAATTTCATGTAGTCAAAGATGTCCATGTGTCATGATATCTTGAACGTGGTTTGGTATGAATTGGTTATGCGTGAATCCTCAAAGCCGCTTGTTGCGACCAAATTTACTAAACCTAAACTTAGCTCGGGCTCTCCCATGCCTATACCAATTCGCGACTTAGGTTCCAGTTCTTAACATGCAAATGATTTATCAATTAGAAGTCGCCATTAATATATTTTTGGTGGGTCAATTAGAAACCTAAGTAAAGTAACGGGAGATATACTTTACTCTTTCTAACTAGAGATTGTGAGTTCAGAGACTTAGTTACGCTAGATTTCTCTAGCGCCCTTTCGATACCTTTCTCTTTTAAAAAAAAAATGTTTTGCAAGCAGCTTGAATTGATTTTAATTTACTTTCATAACATGTGAGGTGATCATAAGGGTGCGCAAACCATCAATTTAACACCCAAGAAAGCAATGAATACATTACGGGACTTACCTCGTAGCAACGAAAGCATTTGCGATGTTAGATCAGAATTCACATCAACATTCCTAATGATGATTTCTAATTATCACGCAATCACTCAATTTTTTTAGAATTTTCTCTTGTTTAATAAAAAAAAAAATCTAATCTATATGCAATGCAATCTAATCAAATGAACTAATTGAATGGACTAGCAACAATCACTAAGTGACATTCATTTCATAAAACTAATTTTACATAACACGTGCATTTTTTTTGTATTTTTTTAAATAAAAATTCCTAATTAAAATCACTAAAAAGAAAAATCTAACTAAAGTGAGATATTGTCTATTTTAAGTTAGGAATAGACTAATCCGAATCCTATCTTAATCTAGAAAATTATCTCATCATGCAATTCAATCAAAAAAATATTATCTAACCTAGATACTACATGTTCGACCAAAAAAAAAAAAAAAAAAACCTAGATACTACATGCATTTAAAAAAAAAAAAAACTATTCTATCATGCAACTTTATTTGGGAAATCAATTTTAATCTACGTGGAATGCAAATGCAATTTTTTTTTTGTATAAAAAAAACAATTAAAATATAAACACCAAATCATCCATGATCATCAAAAATGTTATCTATTATTCGAATTTAGGTTCAAACTTGATTATTTTGCTAATAAAATCGATAAATTGATCTTAAATCTTAAAGATCAAGATATCAATTTTATTCTCACGTGATTAATTATTCTATCTAAAGCCTTATAGATGGAATAAAAAATCATTGTGCAGTTGCTGATCGGGCAATAAATCATAATTGGGAATACGCCGATAATTCAAATATACACGTAAGATATTGAAAAGCATGCATTAGGCAATAAAATATCCAAATCAAATTTAGATAAGGTAATTACCTAATTTCGTAAATAATGTTACCAAATTTGAACCGAACGGAATCTGCTCAACAAGTGACGGCGGTGCGTGGTGGTGCTTGGTGACGTCAATGGTGATGGTTCACGGTTAATGATGCTCCAAGGTGGATTGGCGACGGCGAGGGAGTCTCTGCGAGGACGGGCAGCTGTGGGTGGAGCTTTGGCTGCTGGCTAGCAGGAGCTTGTTATAGGCCTTGGGACCTCAGCTGAACCTGCAAAAGAGTGTGAGAACAAAGCCGCAAAGGCTCGTTGGGTGATCACCGGTGCTGTTTTAAAAAAAAAAAAAAAACACTTCAAGGCACCGTCGGACAAACACTTCAAGACACCGTCGGACTAGAAGGGAAATCCTCAGGAATTTCGTCGGCTTTGAACTTTGGCGACGGGGGTTTAGGCGACCCTGAGGTATACTGGCTCGCGGTATAGCAGCAGCAGCAGCAGATCGTGGGTCTCCGAATGTGCAGGAGTTGCTGCTCGGGTAGGTTGATGCGAGGGGGAAGCTCACAGAGACACGATGGGCAACGTTGCAGGTGCAAGATCGGCATTGATGATCGGTAGCGCGCAGCAATAGGGCGTCAACGCAAAACTCTCAGCAAGAAAGGGGTGGCTGGACATGGGCGCGAAGAACAGGGGCGGAGCTTCGAGTTCGTCGAGGCTGCAGCAAACAGCAGACGTCGAGCGCTGGTGGAGGTTCGGCATGGAGACGCGGTGACCGTCGAGAGGCGAGCTGTTGCGAGGCCGACTGCAGGAGCTATAGGGGCCGGCAGAAGGTGAGGAGCTTGGTGGCTGGTGCGGCGACTGGCAGAGGGCGCGGGTGCTTGCGAGGGCGGCGAGGAGCTCGGCAAAGGGGGCAGCGTGAGTGCTGGTGTCGCGAGTCGCTACAAGTCGCAGCAGCGACATCAGATTGCAGGCGGAAGCGCGGCGAGAGGGCTTACAGGTTGCTGGCAGTGCGGCGGAGCGACGGTGCTAGATCTCGCAGGTTGCAGGCGAAGCGAAGCTCTGGTGGTGGTGTGGCGAGAGCGGCAGAGGCGGCGTCGCAAAGAGCACGGAGCAACGGTGGAGTAGAGTGGGCTTGTGGGTCGCCAGCGTTGGGTGGAGGCGCGGTGGCCGGCGCGGCGGCGTTGTGTAGGGGTCGGCGAGTGGCTACTGCATGAGGAAGAAGAAGAACCCCTTTTTCTTTTTCTTTTTTCTTCTTTTTTCCTCTACTGGCCTGTTGCACGTCCTTCTGCTGTCCTTCTTTTTGCCCTCTGTACCTTCTGCTGACTTTTGCTTTTCCTCAAAAGAGTTATTTTTTTTCTTCTCTTTTGACTTCGAAAAGAAACGACGGAAGACCACCGAAGAAAATAGAACCCTACGAAGTAATCCCAAAGTAAAACCTCCCTTTTCCCTCATGAATTGTTGGCCGTGTGTTTCTATAATGTGACCTTCTCAAAACCTACACGTTTTAATCTATTCATAGGTCACAAATTAGAGTTTTTAATTTTCCAAAATCATATCTATAAAGATTTCTTTTCCAAACGTAATATTTATTTTTGAATTGAAATCTCGCAAAGATAAATCCGGAATATTTCTTCAAAAATACGGGCCTGAGCCAATTTGCTCTCTTCATGTGCTTAGTCCGACTTGTTAATTTAAAGTTCAGAACCACTAAATCAAATCCATCCGTCACCGTTCCAATGCAAATGCAATAATAATAAATAAATGCATCTAAAATTATATGTTAAGCAATTAACTATTTTAGGGATAAACTTAATCCATAATTTTTTAATGCGATAAATGACTAAACGGGTCACCAAAATTTAGGTGTCAACATCGCCTATCAGTTTGAGTTGTACCAAAATGGCATTCGAGTGAAATTAACGTGGCATGAGAATCCAAGATTGGACTTCAAATTTTTGGGAACGTTTGGGACGAATTTTTGGACGATGCTACTTCGACAGTTGACAATGCCAGGTAAGCTGAGTATTTGGAAAAATGATTTACGGATTGAGGAAACAAACTTATGATGATGTGGGCCAGGTAAGGCCAATGTGGGCCTCATGCCCAAGGTGGGACAGTCATCATGGTAGACCGAAGACAAGCAAGTGAGTCCATTGGACCCAACCGACCAATTTATCATTCCAAGCCCATTGTTTAACCTTGAGTCGTTTCTAGCCCAACCAATTCCCGAGCCCGTTCCTATTCATCTCCTAGCCTGTTTCTTAGGCCCGCCCTTCATTTCAGCCCAAGAGCAGATTGGAAAATGTGCAAGGTGGAAATAACCATTTTACCCCTAGATATTATGAGGAAAAGTCAACAGAAAAGAGAGAAGATGATGTCAATGTTGCATGGGGAGTTGAAGCAAGTATTTAATGGCCTTAATGAGGAGTGCAACCAGCCCTGACTTCACTCTCTCTCCTCTCCTTGTTTTCCTTCCCTTCATTTTTCTTCTCCTTCAGACCTTCCTCCAAAAACCTGAGTTGTTCGTTGCCTTCCTGTGCCGATCAACGCCCGTGTCACCCACCACCGTGCTCAAGAGGTTCAAACCATGTCCCCCACGGCAACCGTTCGCCAGACAGAGTTGCTGGCCGACCCGCCTACCAGCCGAAAGTCCTTGCTCCCCTGTCCGCCTGTCCCTGCACTGCTCCACCCAGTTCAGCTGTTTTCCTCCTACTCCGACCCAACCACTGCCCAGCCTAGCCACCAACCGGTCCCCCTTGACCCTCAGGTGCCATAGGTCATCGGCCAGCTGCTTGCCAGAGCTCCGATCAACCAGCTCAGTCCCTTTCCTCCTCTAGTAGTTCAGTTTTCCAGTGCTGCAAAGGGAGTCTAAGTTGCTTACTGCTATTTTGACCCCAAGACCATCTTGGATCACTGTGGTTGAGGTCCCCGTGTGTTGCCTTCGTTGTCACCACTGCATTCGTGTCTCCGGTTTGCTTAATGGGTGAGTTTAGCCCTAATCCTTGTTTAGTGCCTAAACTTGCTTAGAATTGGTTTAGTTAGGGTAATTCTAGTTTAGGAGGTTTAATTAAGTTGTATTAGCCCTAAGATAGGTGGTTAGATAGATGGTTAAGATTAGCTTAGCTTTATCTTGCTTTATCTTGCTTAATGTAGTTTATTGCGGCTTATGTGTTTAATTAAGCATGTTTTGCCTTGATTAATTGATTGTTTGTCTTAATTTATGATTTGCTTAATTTCTGAAGTTAATTTATTAATTATTTAATTATGAAATTACATTATTCATAGTGCACTGTTCACAAATTACTGTTCACGCGCACTGTTCATCCAGAAGTGAAAAATTGTCAAATTTCATGTGTTTTGATCTTATGAGGTGAATTAGATGTGTAAATGCATGGACATCCGCATAAATCATATGGTTTTCACAAAAAAAAGGGAAAATTCTTTGTTCGAGGGACACTGAAAATGAACCGCTTTTATGAGAAAATGATTTGAAGTTGTATATGCAAGCATGTATGCATTGGCTAATGTTCAAATATAAAAAGTGGCTTGTGGTGGTATGCTTGTGTAATCACTAAGTTGAACCCACTGCCTCGGCCGTAGTTCAGGGTGTAATAGTCTGATTTATCGGAAACTCGGTGGGGATCTGGATGCAGAGTCGTGGCAGAGGCTGGGCCCGTGCTCCTTTGGGAATGCCATCTTGGGAGAGAACCCTCGACGTCGCCGCACCTTGCGGGGGAGGGCGATGCCTGATTATGCTAGTAACACTAGCGGGGGTTCGATTGTAGCCTTGAGAGGCAGTAATAATCGGAACACGTGTGGGTGCAATAGTGTATGAGAAACATGACATCATTGGTTTCGATTATGTATGAGCTAATCACATTGTTTATGACACGCACGCGCGAATCAATAACGTGTAGAGTGTGGCAATGGTCAGGTGAGATCTCTTGTGACGCGACTCGTATGTGATTGATGAACTACATCATCTAATAGCCATATGCATTGCGTGTATTGTGTTGAGATATAACGTGCAGGGTATGACATACCAAGTAAGGTTTCATGTGAACTAACTATTTGATTGTTGGTTGGCCCTAGCTGTTGTTATTTGTTGGTTGTTGGTCATTGGTTTGTTTGTGGGGTGGTTTTGGAGAGATATCTCGAGTTGAGTTGGTGTACTAACCGGGGATTATGGGAAGGACTCGCTAAGATTTTATCTCACTGGTTATTCTATAACCACTTTTAGGCTCTTAGAATGATGCACTCGCCGGTGCGATTCGGGATCCCTAAGGACTTGGAGATCGTCATGACGCCCCACCACTTCTCGGGTCGGGTGCATCTTTATGAGAAGTATCTCTCCACCATCTGGGAGGATGAGGGACTAGGGCAATAGATACCCCATCGGCTCCTAGCGTGGTACATCGCGGAGGACGATATGTTGATCGGTCCTCTACAAGGTTTTGACGGGCCGCCCGGTAGGGACCCCAAGGATGCTGACTAGGATCCTATGGAGCTAAACCCTCCTGACGGTGCAGTGGAGAATCTTGCCTCCACTCCACCAGTGATCGACTCGAACACCTCCAACTACGACCCGACGGAGCCTGAGTTTGATCGGTCCGAGTGATAGTGGTGCCGAACCTGAGGGTTCTTTTTGTATAATTGGATTAGCCTAGCCTAATTTCTTTTTGGTGGCTTAGAGGATGGATCGGTCCCTCTGTTGCTCTTGTAAATCAGAAATGATCTTCCATTAGTTAATCCAATGAAAATGTATATACGAGTAGTTGCTGTTGTTTTTGCTATTCATCCCTCTATCTCTGTTTGATTGCTTGATTGTTTGTTTGACTGGTGGATTGTTTGTTTTCTGTTTGTGCATAATGAAAGATTAAAATGAATGGTTGTCGACAAGTCCCGGGACGTCGTGTTCTATCGACCAAGGGAAGGGATTGTTGCGTGCTCGGGGTTCGGGGCGTAACATGGAAGATTTGAGCTGTTAAGAGAAAAAATAGGAGTTTGTAGCAGCAACTCATCCAAGGAGGAGTTTGTTGGAGCTGTGTCTCAGTGTTGCTGCTGATGTTCTGTCATTTTTTTTTTTATTATTCAGTCAAGTTTATTTGTTAGGCAGTTGGTTTGTTAGCTATTTTCTAGGAAGTGGAACAAGTTCTGTTTTGCATGTTTGTGTGCGGTTCCAAAAGATGTTCTTATTTATCTTGTGCTTGACAGATTTTTTAGAATGAACAAAGTTTAATGTTCTATTTCATTCCTTCTCTCTCAATGTAACTAGAAGTTTGTAAGTATTAGTTGAATATATCAGCAATAACAATAGTCCTGGTCTTGGTATTGGCCAATGGAGCCGAGGCCGAAGCCCGAGGAAGGGGTCTTGGTGAGCTTGTCGAGGTTGGATTCGTATGGGCTGCCCACGGTGAAGTTCTCGGAGGTGGAGGAGAAGTGAAGGAGAGGGTCGGCGCCAAGGGCAGCCCAGAGGAGGAGGGCGGACTAAGGGTCATGAATGATGATCACCTCTCTGCTTTGAAAAGTATAAATTACTTCTCAAACACACCAGAAAAATGTGACGGAAGATAATTTATTTATTTTTTAATCAAATGCAGACATCTAAAAGAATCACACAGGAATGTTTAGCTCCTCACACAGCCAGAAGGCTCACAACTCCAAAGCATACTCCTATTGCCCAAGTAAAAGTCGAACTTCCTCTATTGGCCGATGACTTGGGTGATTCCGCAACAGTGGGGCAACTGATCCTACGGAAGTGTCGCTAGGTGGAGCCAATCCTGGGGTCGCTACTGGTGAGGATTCGGGTGTTTTAGGAGCCAGAGCAGAACGTGGAGGACTGGCCGGAGATTCTGCTGGAGGAGAGGCTGCTGAAGATCTCAACGGCGGGGAAGCAGCTGGGGATCTCTGCGGTGGGGTGGCTGGAGATGTGCTTGGGGGGCTGGCGGGAACGGCTGGTGGTGGGGATGAAGTGGCTGCGAGGGTGTCTACTTCGAGCTTCATTCCTGCGGTGCAGTGTCCCGGGGTAGAGCAAATGAAGTATCTCTTGCCCGGAGATGTGAGGGAAACGGTGGTGGATCCACCAGTGCTTGTTTTGATTGGGCTGGTTGCTTGGCAAGAGTCGTATTCTGCCTTGTTGACTTCGGTTACATCATGGCTTGGCGCGTACTGAAAGACTATAAAGAATAGAGAGCACCACTTAGTATCGATTGTATTGCTCTCGCTCATAGATTTTGGCATGGAAGTCAAGCATCAAGTGCTTAATTAGAGCCATTTTGACAGAAATTTTTGCAAGAACCCCTTTGTATAGAAAGCGTGTGATTTAGGACCACACAATGACTAGATTCATTTCAGAGACTTTCATTCCGACTAAGGATTTATGATCTACCGTGATGGCATTGAAACTCAAATAAAAAGTCTATTCGTAGAAGTGAATACAAAATATTTTGGGTTCCCCCTAAAAATAGCATGATGGGTTATCATATATGTTTGTCTTTTTCTATAGAGAATCAAGTCATGGACGTCCGTAATATCCCAATTTTGAATGTCATTGCTTTTCAAGTACTTCATACTTCTAGAAAGAATAAAGGTATCTGCAAATGCTACCACAAGTGGAATGACAAGTCACAAGTAAAACCCTTGAGATACAATCAAGAATGCAGATCATCCCAACTGGAGCATTGGGATATTTACTCACCCAGAGTATCTCCTGCTAAGAACTTCTGAGATGATGCCCAGGTCTGGACATTGGTAGCCGTGTCCCACCCGCCGTTCGGGCCTCCGACCGTGTAGCTAGCTGCCGCGGCTAGTTCGATCAGCAACGCTGCTATGACGAAGCAAGTCAACGATCTGAGAGTTGCCATTTTCTGATTTTTGTCACAGGATTGGAGAAGAGAGGCTCAATGGGAGGTCTTGAATTGGCACCTCTGTCTTGGCGAGGGCGCTTGTATATATAGAGATAGGAGGAAGCAGAGCAAGTGGATACAGAGAGTAAGTAATATTATTTTTCATGAGTTGCTGATCGGGGTTGGTTTTGACATCTTAAGAGCTTCTTGGCTCGTGACAGGTTGTTCACCAGATTTGGAGATCTAATCGGCTCGTTAATCTTTTGTTTTTCTCCCTCCGTTGACTTCGCTTGCATTCCATGTTATCCCTCTTGTGGCAATACCCAGTCATTGAAGTTGTCATAATAAGAAGGAGCGATCATCGAACTACTCATGATCTTCATGTAACAACGACTCGGTTCGGACAGAAAGCACCCCCCCTCTTGAGAGATGAAGCTGGCGTTTGGATCGAGCTTGATGACCGAGGACCCGGCGTTGCGGTGTTCTGTGCTTTGACCGAAGAGGTTAGGATTTGTTCCAAGGGAAGTTGGTGGTGATCACCATCCATGTGCAGAAACTATTGACTTTTTCTTCTTCGTATGTATCGCACGATTCAACAAGGTTGGCGAGCACGACCAATCGATGATTTTGCGATAAAATAAGAGTACAGAGGTGGACGTTTACTTGATACGTCCTTGATTCACTATTATAATTCCTAGTCATGTTACGGGGAAATTTAAGAAAACGACTAGATAGAACAACCTCTCTACACTGATTTGAACTTCTGATGAATGCAATTTTCAATCAATGTGAATGCACAAAGGTTCGAAAGAAAACTTTCTCTATTTATGAGACATTTTACATCCCTTCTCTCAATCTAGGAGAAACTAAGGTATTCAAATCCACCATGCTCTTTTGTCATCCTCATAGTTAAGTCAAGTTTCACATATAACCTGAACAAAGTTAAGAGGGCATGAACTCATCGTAACGATTGTTGTGATACTCCATACACAAGTTGATTCAAGCATACTGATACGATTGGAATGATGTGGATGATCACACACCTATTGCGGTAACACATTTCTTTGAAATGGCTAATCTTAGAGCATACATTCACTCAGCTCACATGCACGAGATGCGCCAATGATGGATATTCCTTTGTGCCAACACACTATCGATAGATTTGCCACCAGGCAGTATCAATTGAGTGGCATTAACCTTCTCAACGCCTCCATATATATTTCAGCCAATAACACCATCACAAACAGCCTGTGGATGATAAATGATGTTGATGTGCACCGAGAGTTAAAAGTGGCCCTAGACAACATGTTACTCCTTATACATCATAGAAGTACCAAATGAAATATTGGGATAAGTTGGAAAAGGCAGTTAAGTCTGTCCCCAAAGATCAATAATATATTATACAGTTCAAAGAAATTAGATTGCTTCAATACTTTATCTTCATTAATTTTATGCAAATTATCATGATGATTATTTCTTTGGAATTTGACTCTATGACAAAATATCTTTCATCAAAAAGTGCTCTTCAATTTTTCTAGAGGAGATAGGTTCTATGGTGATTCCAGATAGGAAATATCATAGGTAGATGAGAGAAATTATAACTTTACTTCAAATAGAACCAAACATATACAAATTATGTTGGAATTTAATCGATGACAAAATCTCAGAACATAAGTGCTCCAAACAGAACCAAATATACGTTAACTCTGTCGAAATTTAATCAATGACAAAACTTGAGAACATGAAGATGCGACGCTGAAATATAATCGATGATGAGGCTCCCATGTTTAAAGAAACATGCCAGAATTTAAGCAATGGTACGAATTTGAAAACTACAAGTAAGAAACACGCTAGAATTTAATCAAAGATGCGAGTCTGAAAACAATAACCACCATGCAAGAATGTAAAGATCATTTAAAGCTAATATGTATTTTTGTTGGTGCGTAGAAGGTCCCCAATATAGAAACGTTAGTAGTTATAGTGTTCACACAATAATCATCTAGGAAATATTCTCCTACAAAATTTTAACCATATCATCACATCTCCAAGAATCTTGTCTGTGAATCTTGTGCCCATTCTCTCATGATGCCATGATCATATTTTCAAGCGGTTTCCCTTTTAAAGTTGCATTTTGATCCTTTGTGTCCATATATGTCACCTCGTCCATTCTTGCTTCACAATTTACTGGCCTTTGTTGCTTTGCTCGCCAATGATTTTAAATTTCAAATTTCATAATTGCATCCCGGTGCCTTCTAAGTATCCAACCTTCTCTTGGTGTTTCAATCAGTAATCCATTGTCCCTTTTAATTGATATCTTTGTCGACAATCACCAACCATACATCGTTGTATATTGATAATTGATTAATGATCATCGATGCATCGATATCGATAATATTTTTTTATGATTGTCAACAATAACTCACGTGTTTAATAATAACTTGTATTCTAATCCGCCCCAATCCATATTGACGACCTTGTCAATTTATAGCTAAATTTTCCCCCAAGTCAGTCCAAGAATTAATGCTTTATATCATTCGCAACAATCCACAAATAAATTCATGTAGGTCCATAACCAATCCCTCACAAGGAGATACTTAATTGGTAACTTAAACTGAGTCTCCATTGATATATCACCACACAACCTCCTCCTCTTCCTCCCTCCCTCCCTCCCTCCCCCCCCCTCTCTCTCTCTCTCTCTCTCTCTCTCTCTCTCTCTCTCTCTCTCTCTCTCATGTAGGATTTAGAAAAAACAAGAAATTTGTTACAAAAGTTTGAACCTGAAAAACTAAACATCCTCGTGAGATTCATCAATTATTGGATTTAATTTCTTCAAACTTTGATGCATCATACATGCCTGTTTCATCCATTAGCGAAGATCATTTCAAACAATCTTAAACATCGACGAAAGGGTAAAGCTCATATCTAACGTTGCAACTCCCCCCAACGGTTCTCCCTCCTCGTTTGCCATAGCAACAGCTTGGCAGGTCACTTATCGCGCCCTTGAGGCACGTCTTGCAGTCATCTGCGGATAGATCCCTCGTGCACTGAGCCAAGCCAAACAGTGTCTTGTACCCTCCGAGCCCGAGTTCGCCATATGCATACAATTTGGGACCTGCCACGGCTTCGTCCGTCAAGTTGCCCAGCAGTTGCTTGATCTTCCTGTAAAATTCCATGAAGTCCATGTCGACGTCCTGCACGTTGAGCAAGTAGAACTTGTTCTTGGTGTCGATCTTGCCGAAGAATTCCACATTGGAATACTTGAGGAGACAATTGTCATACCTAAGCGCGCCAATTGAGAGAATCGTGAATCGCCATATCAAATATTGTGTTGAAGCAAAGCAAAAATAGTAATAATAATTAGGATGAGGAGGAGAAAGTATAGGAGCAATCGAGGGAAAATGGAATTGGTTAATTTGAGAATGGAACCGGTTGATTTACTTACTTTTACATACTTGATTTAAGCTTCCAGAGCATATGCTTTTGCAAACATATGAGTCACACCGCCTTTTACTTTTGGATTAATGATCTATTTGAAAAAAAATTGAACATCTTTTGATTGAAAACCTAGCAAATTGATGGTTAGAAAAGTTAAACTAATTGTGATTTACATAAAGAGCATTTTTTAATTTATACCAACCACAGAGAACAATGTTTTAAACTGGATATAGTTCAAGTTGAAGCCATTTTAAGCAGAAATTAACCTTTAGTGTAGTTTGAAATTATCACTATTTTCAGTTGGTTTGGCATCGGTTATTACACTTCAAAGCGGACTCCATGAGTCGTTAAAAGTTAAAAGCTGTCATACCAAATAATAGCACCCTTCTGCTCAGGGCAACGCTGCAGAAGCTCTGGGCCTGCATCGGAGACGCAACTTTTGCAGTCAGAGCTCGATACGTCACCCCGGCAAAGGGCTAGCCCGTAGACTTGATCGTTCCCCTCGCCGCTTGAGCCGGTTCCGAACCCACTGGGAGGAACCTTGGAAACGAGAGTAGTGAGCAAGCTGTCGAGATTGGTTTTGAAAGGACTACCGGAAGTGTAGTTATCTTTGCCGAAGCAGATATGGTAAAGCGGATCAGCGCTGAAGCTTGTGTCGAGAAGAAGGAAGAAAGAAAGGAGGAGCAGAGGGATTGATCTGGAGAGAAACATACTTGTGACTCTTGTACAGATTACAGACTAGGAAGGTTTTGGCTCCTTGAAGAAGAAAGAAAATGATGACTAATGTTGACTTTGACTATTCAATTGAGTGATAGAGCTGAAAATGTTGACTTTGACTATTCAATTGAGTGGCATGGACCTTATCAACTCTCCGGAGATATTTCAACCAATAGCACCGTCACAAACTGCCTGTGGATGATAAACGATGTTGATTGGCACCGAGAGTGAAAAAGTTGCCAAAGACAACACGTTTTTCCTTGTACATCATGGAAGTACCAAATGAAGTGCTGGATAAGTTGGAAAAGGCAATTAAGTCCATCCTCAAAGAGCAATAATATGTCATACGTTTCAAAGATATTCGATTGCTTCAATACTTGATCTTAATTAATATTAAGCGAATCATCTTGACAATGTGAATAGATTTATGGATCTTAAATTTAGAAGATCTGTGCAAATACTCAAAGGGTGTGATAGACAGATGGAACACACATGCGTATGACATAGTTATCAAAAACGAAATATGCACATATATTGAGAGGTCAATGAACTTATAAAGTCATATTTTGCAAAGCTGTCTAGATGATATGGATTCTTTCATTTTCTAATATATTCTACTTGAATAAAAATCCAACACATTTCGAGAAACAGTTAAGTAAACAAAAGAAATCACATTAAAAATGTAAGCTCTGGTTGTAGTATGATCGAATCCGTCAAGCCAAAGTGAGGCCAGTGCAGAGAAGATTCGACCGAGAGCCGCCGTGACTGGCGGGTTCGACCTAATGGCCATTATTCTTGAACCACTAAGCATGTGATTTGTTTTGGACTTTCTTTTTTGGTCCACTTTTGAGGCACGACCAATTACTGAGCTTGAATTCTAGAAATCGAAGTTTCTTATTTTTGTACTTTTCTTCTTTTTCTTAGGGGGGTTTTCTCGGTATTGGCTTTTGATTCGAGTGGATGGTGAGGACCAGCAAAGCGCACCACCTATGTCGACCACCAAAAATGGCAGCTATCCACTAACATTTCCATTAAATTTCAATTCGCTACACAAGAATAGTTGTGGTCATGGAGCAAATTGCTCCCTATCTCGTCAATTATTACAAAAAAAAAAAAATTGAATTTTCACCTCGAGCTCATAATTGATCATGATCTTTTGGGAATCATGGCATGCTTCAACCCCAGTTAATATCGAAGTAACAATCATAGCCCTCTTGCTCCAGATCCTATTGAATGCTCAACAAAGGAAAAATAAGTAAAAAAATTGACAACTATGAACTCAGATCTGATCTGAAGTCAACCCTTCTAGAAAAGGGAGGTTGACAAATGGCTAAAAAAAAGACGGCATTGAGCTTAATTAGGCCGCGGCTTTCTTGGTCAAACATTTCGTTTCTATGTAGGTATCGTAATGAAAACTAAATGACGAAATGAAAACTAGTTCAAAAGTCAACTGTTGTCCCTTCGGAATTTCGAGTATATCTTTGGATAATTCAATATGAGACAATTCTTTTTAGTGGTATTATCCTCAAGAAGGTGCATGGAACCTCATGTCACGGATTGCTACGTCGGCCCATGATAGTCGAATTTTTTTTTTTTTTGGTCGAAAGATAACATATATTATATTAGGGATCAATACAAGCAAGTGCGGAAGCATCCGAAGAGAGAATATTTAGGAAAATAGAAGGAGGGAAGAGAAGCCAGTTTGTAGGTGGGCCTTGATCCCTGTGGGCTTTAGCGGCCCAGTCAGCTACTAGGTTTGCCTGACGCCGAACGTGTTGAAGCGAGAGATTAGGGCATTGCTATAGAAGATCACTGAGAATCACGAAGAGATGGCGTTCCATCCATGGCGGCCGCTGTTTCGTCCGAACGATCTCCACCAACGTTAAGCAATCAAATTCGATCACCAAGTGCTGAAGATGGAGACCCTGCTGGATCAGCCGTTGAAGAGCGGATATGAGGGCATAGATCTTGGCTTGGAATGCCGATTGGGCAGGCACAGATCTGGTAGGCACATCCGTTAAAATACCTTTACTATCTCTGAGAATACAAGCGATTGATCCTTTCTCCGATTCTTTGCGAAAAGCCCCATCGATATTACACTTTATATATCCCTCCGCAGGTGGTTTCCATCCCTATTGTAAACTAACCAATTTGTTTTTAATCTTCTGTGGCGAGGGCTGGAAAACCTTGAAGATGGTGCTTTGGGTAAGGGCATCATTGACGACTTGGAGAGGATCCAGTGGAATCTGACGAAAAACAGCATTATTTCGTTGGCGCCAGATCTCCCACAGAATATGAGCGATCACTTCAAACTCTGGAGACGCTTGTGGGAGGGAAGCTCTGTCGACAATCCAGGCATCAAAATGGCTAACCGAGGCAGGTGATATGTTGACTCTAATGTCTTCATGATTCCAAATGTCCTTAGTCCACGGGCAGAAGAAAAACAGATGCTCTATTGATTCTGGAACATAATTATTGCATAGAGAACAGAAGGGATGCGGGATGATATGGCGTTGATAGAGATTGTGTTTTGTAGCAATTGCATTGTTGCAAGCTAACCAGAGAAAAACCCTTAGCTTTGGAGCTGTACACATATGCCAAATTTTCCTCCATAACAGGGGCGGGTTAGTATAAGAGGATGAGGATTTATGTATTGGTTGCTGATTTTGTGAAGAGAGATAATGATAACAACTTTTCATTGTGTAGGTACCAGAAGGTGTTTCGGTCCAAACAAGTTGATCATGCAGGAGAGACGGATTGAGAGGAGTATTGAGGATAGCTGCACTGACCTGGGCATCGAAAAATGCAGTAACAAGGGAGGACTTCCATTCAGAGCACTGTAAATCAATAAGAGCAGCGACTAGTTCAGGTTCTCCCTCCTCTGGTAAGCCTCTTATAGGACCTATTGGTAACCAATTATCTTCTCTGATGTGTATCTACGAACCATCCCCGACTAACCAACGTAGTTTAGGAGTAATTGCTTCACGGCCTTTCAATAAACTCTGCCACCCCCAAGAAGGACAATGTCCTGAGGGAGCAGTTTGAAAGGAGGAATAGCGAAAATATAAACCCTTAAAGAGTTGACTCCAGATAGCTTGAGGTTGCTGAAAGAGACGCCAAGCTTGCTTGCCGAGCATAGCGTTGTTGAAATTAATTAAATCTCTGAATCCCATCCCCCCTGAAACTTTTGAAAGCTTTAATTCTGACCAATTCTTCCAGTGAATTCCCGATTGACTGTTATGTTTACTCCACCAGAATGCTGAGATCTTTCTTTCTATCAATCTGCAGAGAGACAGCGGAAGCTTGAAGATAGACATGGCATACTGCGGTAAGGCCTGAATTACTGATTTCAGTAAGATTTCCTTGCCACTTTTCGATAAAAATTGTTCCTGCCAACCTGCTAACTTAGCATTTACTCTTGCCAGAATCCAGGAGAACATCTCCCTTTTGGAACGGCCCCAATCCGAGGGAATGCCCAGGTACTTACCATACTTACTGATAATAGGGACTCTGAGTTCTTGTGCTAGATTGTGTTGTAAAGAAATAGGACAGTGTTTACTAAAGAACACACCAGATTTGTTTCTATTAATGAGCTGGCCTGTAGCGAAACAATATTGGTTTAGAAGATTGGCAAGGTTATGACATTCAGAAAGTGTGGCTCGAAGGAAAAATACTGAATCATCAGCAAAAAAATAGGTGAGATAACTTAGGACAGTCTCTATTGAATTGAATCCCCTTTATATGACCCATCGCCACAGCTTGAGTGAGAGTAGTGGATAGGGCATTGGCAAGTAAAATGAAGAGATATGGAGAGAGGGGATCACCTTGGCGCAGCCCTCTAGTAGGCGTAAAGTAAGGGAGTTGTTCACCATTAAAACGAATACTGAAAGAGACTGTAGTAACGCAAGCCATTACCCGAGTAACCCAACTGTCATTAAAGCCCAAATGCTTCAAATAGGCTTCCAAGAAGTTCCATTCAACCCTATCGTAGGCTTTCTGCATGTCTGTTTTGAGAATAAGGTTAAAGCGTTTCTTGCATGCTCGCACTTTAAATTGATGCATGACTTCTTGAACCACCATAATATTGTCCTGTATCTGTCTGTCGCTGATAAAAGCTGCTTGCTCTTTGGAAATCAAAATAGACAGCCAAGTTTTAAGTCTGTTGGCCATAATTTTTGAAATGATCTTGTAAGCGAAGTTGCAAAGACTTATGGGTCGGTACTGTTCAATACTTTCTGGATGCGGAACTTTAGGGACTAGGGCAATGATTGTTCTATTTAGTCTAGGAGGCATACAACTTGTGATAAAGAACTCTTGAACTGTTTGAATAACGGTTGTTTTGGTTACATTCCAGTGATGCCGATAGAAGAGGCCATGAAGACCATCAGGTCCAGGAGCCTTCGAAGCGCCCAACTGGAAGGTAGCTTGGTAAATCTCCTCCTCCGTTATCCTACTCATCAAGTGGTCATTCAATTCAGGTGTTACCACTGGTGGACATTGCTCTAAGAAAGGACGAAAATCCCGGTAGCCCACAGATCGGTAGAGCTGAGAGAAGAATCCCTGAGTTAGTTCTTTGAGTTGTTCTGGTTCTCTGATCCATTGCTGGTGAGTATCCACGAGCATAGTAATTCTATTACGCTGTCTTCTTTGCATAGTGTAGGCATGAAAAAACTTGAATTATGATCTCCCCATTTTAACCATTGAATGCGAGAACGCATAGCCCAGAATTGTTCGTCTTGAGTCCATAGTTTCTGAATTTCACATCTAATAGCATTAGCTTGCTCCTTATCCCCTTCCTGATAGGATGTTCGATTTATAATTGTCTGCAGTTGAGATTGCAAGTGAGAGATTCGTTGATGACAATTGCTGAAACGTGCTCTGCTCCAGCTTGTTAATCGAGTAGCAACTGCCTGTAATTTGGAAATCAATGAGGTACTACTGTTCTCCCATGCCTATTTAACCATGTCATGACACTCTTTATCTTGATTCCAGAATGCTTCATATTGAAAAATCTTTGCGCGCTTGACAGATGGTGGACGAGCTTGCAGCAATAGAGGACAATGATCCGAGCCAACAGGTGGTAGGGCAAATACTTCTGCAGAAGGGTAAAACCTCAGCCATTCCAGTGAACAAAACACACAATCGAGCTTCTCCTTCACTAGAGCATCCCCTTCGCGATTATTTGACCAGGTAAATTCGCAACCTTTACTGTGTAGTTCTAGTAAGGCACAATCATTGATTACATCCGAAAGAAAGTCATGCGCGAAGTGATTGCAGGTCTCTTGCCCATTTTCTCCCAGGGAGAAAGGAAGTCATTGAAATCACCTATACACAGCCAAGGTAAATGATTTGCAGCATGGATGACTCTTATGGTATCCCAAAATTCCTGACGGAGCTGATATGTTGGAGGTGCGTGCAGGCAAGTGATATGCATGGAGGCTGTTGTCCTAGGATCAAGGGCGATGAAATCAACAAACTGAGCATCCGAATGTACAATAGTAACTTCAAAGTGATCATTCCAAAACAGAGCAAGACCACCCTGAAAGCCAACTGGGTCCTTCACAAAAGAGTGAGTAAATTTAAACTTACGCTGTAACCTAGTCACAAAATGTTGATCATGCTTTGTTTCCATTAAAAACACGATATCGGGCTTGTCACAGGCTAACATCGCCTTTAAAGCTTGAATTGTCAGGGGATTGCCTAACCCCTGACAATTCCAACTGAGGAGCTTCATTGGGAACACGGTGGCTGTTGAGGGCCAGCCGCCAAAGCCCAAAGATCAGGGATATCTGCCTCCAAAACCGGAGTATCCAGAAGGAGGGACTCATCAAAAGCTGTAGAGGAGGGAAGTTTAATATCATAGGGTGAATATCTTTTCATTTTCTTAGTGGAACCCCCAAGTGGCATTGGGCGAGGAATCTTAGATCTCTTCTGTTGTTGCTTATCCACTGGAAGGACCTGAGTGTTTTTCATCTTTGCTGCTGCAGGTACTAAATCCGTAGTAATAGTAGTTGGAGTTACAGGATTCAAGCACTTGGAAGTCCCTTTAGGTAGAACAGGGATCGAGGTAGCAGCCTCTGTTGCAGGGATAGGAGGGAGAGCGGGGAGGACAGGCTGCATTTGAGGTGGAGTTTCAGGTACTGTCTCTTCCATTGGCTCGACTGGTACTTTAGGGTGATAAAAAGCATCCCAGTAAGGGCTAAATTGTTTAATCTCTGCTCTGAGCCAAGGTCCATAGATCATCGTGTCACGGCCATCGAATTGTGCTTCATCATAAGGGTACTCTGGACATGAAGCTGCATAATGACCAAGCCTTCCACAGGAATAGCAGTAATGGGACAATCTCTCATACCTAAAATCAAGCCATAAGGTTTTGCCTCTGATAAGTTTTCCAGTTTTCAAAGGTTCTTTCAGATCTAATTCGATCCGTATTCTTGCAGAGATGTCAAATTTCACTTCTAGAACTTTACCTATCTGGGATACAGCTCTACGCAGGATGGGAGGAGAAGTCCACTCCAAAGGTAAGCCGATTACATGCATCCAAAACATACATTTTCCAAAATCATAGCGTTGTAAGGGAGTATTAGGTTGCTATGGTCGTAGGTTAACCAATTGACCTGAAAATAACCAAGGGCTACCATCCAAAATGTGACGTTTTTCCACTTCAGTTCTAAATTTGATTATATACAGCCCTGTATCTGCCGAAGTAATCTCTACATGATCCACTCGCCAGGCTTTCTTCATCGTAACTTGAAAGGCTGATAAATTCACAGTAGGATTTGTAAAAATATTACCCACAAGTATCAGGCGACAATCCTTCAGTTTGGCCGACGCAGGGATGTCATCCCAAACCTCCAACTCCTGTTCTGAGCATAAACGACACAGGCGATGGCAGAGGGAAGCAATTCTCGAGGTATTGTCACTTTCATCCATTAGTAAAGTAACAGAAGTACACTAGTATGGATAATTTGAAGAGCAGATGACTGAAACTGAGATTTGTAGGGGTTGCATGTTACAGATCGGCAACATGCAAAGCAGGAATTGCTGGTAAGTGAGAGAGACGGAAGAACAGCAGAACCGGGGAAAGGTGATAGTTGGAGGGGATGGAAGAAATTGCGCATGCGGAAGAATTAAAGAGGAGGAGAAACGGTTAGGGTGGAGTTGGCGATGAACACCAGTGGTTCAAATGAAACGCAAAGATCGGAAGAAGAGCTGAGGAAAACGAAGACATGGCGAAAAACTCGAGCATCACGCGAGAGGAAACTCTAACATAAACGAGAGAAAAAAGTATTCAATTATAAAAAGAGTCACCCATGATAGTCGAATTAGAATAAGCACAAAAGAAGTAAATCCATTTCCACTCCCGGAAAGATGTAGACTCTCATGGCCGTGGACACGTGAATAACTATGGTAGACGGTTTTTTTTCTTCTTCTTCTTATTGTTTCTCGAGATGATCATATCTGGTGATCGTATTATAGATTAATATTAATGTCATAGATTGGTCGATAAAACAAGCACATTTTTAGTCATAATTATTGGCTTTTGATAACGAAATTGTTTTTGACACGTGACGCAACACATCAACTCACAACAAGTGAGTATATTTTTTTTCATAGACTTTCATATTAAAATAATGTGTTATAAACTCAAATAACTAAGCCTCGGTAGTCCCAAGAGGTGGCTGGTCAAGTGGTGACAATATTCATTTTCTTGACTAGTCGAATCTACCTTTGGGTGTAAAGATTTTCGTTTTTCACGATAATTATTTGGAGTCTGCTTGAGTGGATTTTCTCGAGGCTAAAAACCCCCCCACCCTACTCTCATTTTTTGGGATAAAATTACCAAAATTAGTCATAACTTTATTATATGAATGCCAATTCAATTCTAATTTTTTCAATTTTATCAATATGACCTTAAATTTTTGCTTGAAATTCCAATGTAACTCTTTCAGAAATTACTGTCGGATATTACTGACATGATTATCCCCAATAACTCCACATCAGTTTGCCAGTAGGATAGCTCATGTTGACTGGACGCCATGTCAGTAATCTTCGGCTACAATTGGCCGGAAGAATTACATTAAAATTTTTCGCAAGGGCTTAAGTTTACATTGACAAAATTTAGAAGTTTAGAAGTTTATGATTCCTTTGGTTATTATCCCTCTTTTCCATGTGAATGTCAAATGTTCTTGGCCGAGCGCCGTTGCCAGCCTCACGAAGCCGCCATCCCGGCCGTTGAAGCCCTCGCCGCTGCCGAGTCAACCCGCCCCGCGTCTCCCTACCTCTCTATCAGGATTGTCAAAGGTCACCCCCGTCTCTCTCTCTCTCCCTAAGGGCCTAAGGGTAGGGAGTAAGAATTGTGGATTGCTATTTTTCCTTCACTTCTTTTTATTCTTATTTTTGGGATTATGTGTTTAACATTACACGTGGGTGGTGTAAGAGCATGTGCCCACCAAGATCCTGATTGAAGGAAAATATAAACCTTACTTAATAATGTTGGTGACCATGGAGAAGAGATCAACTCTATTAGGCTTTACTTATTCTATACGAAAGACTTAAAGAATTGCGCGGTGCATGTAACTTATTTGTTTGGCATTTTAAAAGTAAACATTCGAGTCATATGTAATACATTTCAAAAAAAATAAGAAAAAAATAAGAGGATATGATTGGATATATCAATAATTGAACACAACCATGGAAATTCTCTATACCTAGGGTATTGAATGGTCATGAACGGGAAAGGTATTTCCAGAATAATAATAGGTTCTGCACCAACCATTCCGGAAACATTTCCACATACAAAACATTGGCAAAATGGCATTGTAGACTAAAAAGTTTTACATATCAACCTGTGGATGGTCAGATTATCATCATATATACACAAGAACTGTAACTTCTATATTGCCACAACTGCAAAATAGACTCGCGGATAGCCCCAGTTACGCTAACTTAAAACATAGCAAGGACATTTATATAAGAAATTATTCATGACATATTGATGAAGACATCAAATTTTTATTTACAGCTATATAAACCATTCGAATGATGAAAGAGTCTCAGGTAAATTTCCAAACTCGCCTTCACTTTATTTACCATGTATTACACTAGGATTACACTAGGAACACCCTAGCTAGGGAATCATTAAACCACACTTATTTAGGTCCTTGAGCGAGGATTCTTAAACATTGACAAAAGGGTAAATCTCGTATCGGAAGTTGCAGCTCCCGCCAACCACTCGCCCACCTTCCTTCCCGTCGCAACAGCTCGGAAGCTCGCCGATTGCGCCCTCGAGACACTCCTTGCACTTGGTCGCTGACAGATCCCTCGTGCACTGCACCAATCCGTACAGCTTCGTCTTATCCTCCAGTCCCATCTCTCCAGTCGCGTACAGCTTTGGCACCGTGTAAGCCTCCTCGACCAGCCCGGTCAGTAGCCCCCTTACCTTGCCGTTGAACGCCTCCGGGTCGCTCACATTTTTCAGGTTCCACATGTAGAACTTGTTGGCATTGTCGATCTGGCCGAAGAAGTCGGTGTCAAGGTACTTGAACATGCAGTCGTCATACCAGATTATCGCCTCCTTGTTGCGAGGACAGCGGCGGCGGATCTCAGCACCAGCATCTGCCACGCAGGCCTTGCAGTCCGATGGCGATGTGTCACCCCGGCACAGCGCGAGGCCATAGACCTGGTCCTGGTATTGGCCGATGGAGCCGAGGCCGAAGCCTGAGGAAGGGGTCTTGGTGTAGAGGAAGCTGGTGAGCTTGTTGAGGTTGGATTCGTACGGGCTGCCCGAGGTGAAGTTCTCAGAGGTGGAGCAGAAGTGGAAGAGAGGGTCGGCGCCGAGGGTGGCCTGGAGGAGAAGGGCGGAACAGAGCGAGAGCAAGACAAAGCGGGCCGAAGACATGTCGTTACTTAAAGATTTGATATGAATGTGCCGTGAGGTGAAGTCGTCTCACCTTCGTGTTGTGTTTGCGATGAGAATGAGATGAGTACGTTATTTGCATGCATATATTTATATAGGCGTCGAGGGGATATGAGAGGATACCATCGGAGTTGTTGTCGTGGTTTGACCAAAGGGAAGGACTTTCAGACGTACGACTTTTTCCTTTGCAACTTCGGAAGTTCGATTTTAACCGTGTAGAAATCTTCAACATGGGCGGCGTTGTCGGAGTATTTTAAAAGAGATGGGTTTTCAAATTAATGGATTAGCTCGCGGAGCACTCGGCCGCAAATGTGGCTACGACAACTTGAGAGAAACAATTGTATTATATCGAACTAAAGATGGCTCGGGAAGTAGTCTCGTCTATCGGATTGATTTTAAGGGGAGAGAAGGTCCATTATCGCAAGGAAATGTTGTCGCACTCGTGTAATTAAGTTGACACAGGAAGCTGCACTTCGCATTAAAAGGGTAAATTATTCAGGAAGATGTAGGTCCACTTTAGGGCTAATGAATCTATCAGAGTAAGCTAAAACATGACTAGGCAATCATCAATGGAAAAGGAGATGAGCTGCCGTGGGCTATGCTAATTCTCTCCGTCTCTACCCACTTAAAAGAAATGTGACAAGGCAATCATCATCATCATAGCGTACGTAGGAATAGTAGCATTGCCGATGTAAAGATTGGCTGATGAAATTTGTTTGTGCAGTTTTATACCCCCGTTTGCTACCATGCCATAGTGAAATAGGACCGAATTAAATAAAATTACCATTTAAAGTATTTTTGTGATGTCGTTGGGAGAGTCGGGGGCTAGTTAATTGCTAATGTTGTCCTCTATCAACTATGGCGATTCCTATCCGATTACGTTGGGTAATTATGGAATTATAAAGGTCTGTGACTTTTGAAAGTCATTATTAATAAAGTTTGTATGTATGAGAATAAATTAGTAGACCAAGCCCTTCATTCTTATTAAAGCTTGGTGAGATTTACGAATTCTTTTGTAAGAGAGATTATTTCGTAAGGAATTGTAGGGCTAAACACATGTGGGTTATTAGGCGTAATTGGAGATTGGTAAACATTGAGAGTATTCATAATAAAATCGATTGTTCCCTGTGGATTAAGGTCACATCGATTAATTGAATTATGTAAATTCGATATCCGATTTATTTTCTTATTATGTTTCTTTTATTATTCAATCGCTTATTTTCACAACATTGCCTTTACTCTTGCACATCTTCTAGAAAAAAGAAGAATGTGGGTCTGGCACACGGAACCGGATGCAGCTCCCTAATGTTGCAAATGTGTGCTTAGTCAATGAATTTCCGCTTCTCCAATGCCGGAGTGTCTCTCCCACTTTGATTGCATCGGATGGCGTAGCCTTAGGATACAAACGTCACTTACTTTGAAGAAATGTTTCACCGTGGACTCATATTTGATCATGATCTTATGTGGTTGGGGTGTAAATATTCTATGATCTTCTAGAGAGATGGAAAGAATATCATTAAATACTACATCTATACTCAACTAACTTTATTAGATAAGGATATTTATGCCCGAATAATATGCATAAGAAGGAAACAATCTAATCTTATAAGGAAATTAACTATCTTAGAAATAATGATATTTAATGATATTTCTGAAAATATTCTTTAATAGATAAGTCTCCACTATCCATAAATATACATCAACACAAGCATGCTTCACTTCCGGTTGATATTAAAAGAACAAACACAACCTTCTTTTCTCTCCCGAATCATGTAATTGCGATTAGTCATGTATGGCATTATTTACCACAAGAATATCCTTTGCCTGATTCCAAGAGGGTGACGCTGCAAGATTCTCGATTCTATTGGGAAAAGTACAAAAAAAGTCATAACCCTATTGCATTGGTATTCAATCCTAAATTTTTTAATTTGACCAATTTAATTTTAAATATTTTCATGTTTGTACCAATTGAGCCCATTCGACCAATTTAAGCAAGAAATTGTTGACATAGATACCAATAGTCCTATACGGCATGAATCACTGACATGGACAAATTTTATAATGATTAAATATTTTTCAGAATTTTTTAATGTATATTTTTTCTTTTTTTAATTTTTCTTCAACCTTTGGTAGGTGAGGTTGTCAACCAACCATTGCTAGCCATAGGCTAGTCTAGGTGAGGGCCACTGTGCCCTCTTTGGCCACAAGCGAGTATGTCAGCCCTTGCCTAGATCCAAGTGACGACTGAAACTTTCGCCTGTTGGTCTACGAGGGCATTGTGCCCTCGCCTAGATCCATGTGAGGGCATTGCACCCTTGTTGGCCACAAGCGAGGGCGTCATACCCTCACCCAAATCTAGGCAAGGGTCATGTCCCTCGTTGGCCAACATGCGAAGGTGTCGCAGCCCTTGTCGGCCAACATGTTAGGGTTTTGAACCTCATTTGGATCTAGGTAGGGGCCTGCACCCTTGCCTGTGGCCAGCGATGGTCGATTGGCAATCTCATTGGCCAAAGGGTGAAGAAAAAGAAAAATAATATTTAAAAATTCTGAAATAACTACAAATTATTAAAAAAAAAAATACATGTTAGCGTTAGTCATATCATGTAAGACCACTGACGTTAATGTCAGTAATTTTCAAATTGGCTAGCTAGATTGAATTGGTATCAATGCGAAAATATTTATGATTAAATTGATCAAATTGAAAGGTTTAGTACTAAATTTGTACTAAAGCAATATGCTTATGATTTTTTTTTTAATACTTCTCCTAGATTCTATCCAACGTGCAACGGAGGAAAAATCAAAACAAGTTGCGGCTTCCCTTGGCAATTACAAGCTCAGACCTCATCCCAAGTCAACCTTTTCTAGGGGAGGGGACTTTGACTAATAGCTAATTAAAGAAGGCGTCCGCGTTGATTAGGCCGCAGTTTTCGCGCTTTAAAAAAACTTCAGAGAAGACAAAATGGCGAAGCTAGTTCAAGGTCAAAAGATGAAATTTCGTTCTCTGTACTCGGTCTTATTTTCAATGCACGATAAATAATTCTTTCTTAGATAACCCCCACATAATACCATTCTCTCTAATAGACTAATAGTATTATTGCCTAATTATCTTGGAGTACCAAGTGCCCTACAATACTCAAATTAGCTTAAGCTTGAAAGAAATGAACCCATTGTCCACCTTCCGGAAAGATGTCAAATTTCGTGGCCGTGGACACGGGCATGGCTACAGTAAATGAGTTATTTATTTATATGATATGTCATCGCGTTGTTAGATTGATATAAAATCTCATAAATTACTGTTCTTCCCATCTTTTTCCCACTTTATACTGTTGGTATTTGCCATGCTTTGATTAGCATTACCGGTGTATAGATTGGTTTATCAAATTGATTTGTGCAGCTTTTTATGGCTGTTTGATACTATGCCCTAACAAAATATGACCAAGTTCAATTATAATTACCATTTAAAGTATTCTTGTAACGTTGTTAGGAGTGTTGAGGGTTAATTAATTGCTAATGTCGTCCTCTCTCAACTCTGCCGATTTTTATCTGATCAGATTGGATAATTATAGAATCACAAAGTCTATTGCTATCGAGAGTCATCATCATTAAAGTTTGTATGTATGAGATAATGGATTCGCAGACCAAGCGCATCTTTTCTTGTTCTAATAACCTGAAATATAATTTGCTTTAGGTGCTTTCCCATGTTGCACTATTTGTGTTTCCGATTGTGTTGAACTAGCATTTCAAGTAACCATCCCCTAATTTGAACGGAAATCATGTATCTTACTTCCTTTTTCTTATAAACTTCATATGCTATCGGAAGGTTACTATAACAAAAAATTAGAAATAGCCTCGTTTCATACGGCAAAAGACGGAGGGGGCATGAATGAGATAAGGTACTATCGTATACCAATGTATAATTTGTATAGGTTCACGTAGTATTTGTATTATTTTGAAAAAAAGGTTTAGCTACTTTTGCAGAAATATTCGGAGAGAAAATTACAAAGTGTCCGGTAAGCGGCTCCACTTTCTAGAATTGATCTTTGGAGAAGTCTATCAAATAAGCTAGACTTTTGGGGCAAATGGTGAAAAGAAAAGTAACTAAACATCATGGTTTGAGTAGTTAGCAAATACTACCTGGTACGTATTTGTGTTCTTCTTCACAATTATGATTCTAGAAGACATTACAAGCTTACATCTTGCATATATTTCAATGCAATTTTTCTATGTGGGTCAAGACATATTTTTCAATAATTACTCAAGTCTAGAAGTCCTTTACCGTGTGGATGGATTTGTCTTGTGGAAATCAATGGAAAGTTCAATTTTCAAGCTCGAACTAATAGGTGAATAGAGATCACATGCTAATAAAAAACATATGAATCCCACAAGTAAATGATATTGGATACTTTAACACCCCTCTCACATGCAAGCCGAATTTACGACCCGAGGAATTTGATGAATTGGGAGTTGCACACGCAAAATGAATTGGGGCAGAACCTCAATTTGATATCATATTAAAGAGTCCACCCAAGAGTTTAAGCACGTATCTTGTATCTCTATTAATGCATATAAATCATGTAGAAAAATGATGAGTTATATTTTAACGGAAATGAATATATTTCTTGTGTGATTATTTATTGTTGCTAAATACAGTGATTTCCAACGTTAACACATAAAATAATGTAACAAATTTATAACTTTAGTGATTGGCTCGTTAGAGGGGAAAAGTGTCAAAAAAGTACTAAACCTTTTGGCTTTGTGCCGATTTAGTCCTAAACCTTTTTTTTTGCTGATTTAGTCCTAAACCTTTTTACGTTGTGACAATTCGGTCCTTTCCGGCCAATTTTGGCCGGATTATGCTGACTGGAAACCGGTCGGCTGATGTGGCCTGATCGGCGCCGACGTGTACAAATTTTAATAATATTTTAATATTTTTGAATATTTTTTTATTTTTTCTCTTTTATTGTTATTTTTATTCTTTTCTTTTTTTCTTTTTATTTTTCTTTTTTTCTCATCTTCTTCCTTCCTCCCTGGTCGCCGGAGCTCGGCGACCGGCCGAGGCAATGGCCGGCGAGGTCGACCTCGCCGGCCACCTCGCCGCGTGGCCGCGAGGCTCGCCTCGCCGGATCCGGTGAGGATCGAGCCTCGCCCGCCCGGCGCGAGGCCGCCCTCGCGGCCTAGGTGGCGAGGCTCGCCCTCGCCGGATCCGGCGAGGGTCGAGCCTCGCCCATGGCCGGCGAGGGCGAGTCCCGCCGCTCGACGCAAGGCCAGCCGCCTCGGAGAACCCCGGGAATCACAAAACCCCCACCCCGATGAATCGCCGCCGCGGGAGAAACAGGCGAAAATCCGGGGCCGGAGCCGCGCGACCGAAGACACCCCAAGCTCCCGTAAACCCTAGAGACGACGACGACGACGAGCGGAGGAGGGAGGAAATTTCTAAGGTGAGATTGGGATCGGAGAACGGAGCCGGGAGGAGTCCACCGGCCTCGCGTCGAGCTGGTGGGGCTCGCCCTCGCCGGCCATGGGCGAGGCTCGACCCTCGCCGAGATCCGGCGAGGGCGAGCCTCGCCACCCAGACGCGAGGGCGGCCTCACGCCGGGCGGGCGAGGCTCGCCCTTGCCGGATCCGGCGAGGTCGAGCCTCGTCGGCCATGGGCGATGCTCGATCCTCCCGGATCCGGTGAGGTTGACCTCGCCGGCCGTCGCCCGGCCGGTCGCCGAGCTCCGGCGACCACCGGAGGAAGAAGATGAGAAGAAAAAAGAAAAATAAAATAAAAAATAAAAAATATTCAAAAATATTAAAATATTATTAAAAATTGTACACGTCAGCGCCGATCAGGCCACGTCAGCCGGCCGGCGTCCAGTAAGCAAAATCCGGTCAAAATTGGCCGGAAAGGACTGAATTGACACAACGTAAAAAGGTTTAGGACTAAATCGGCACAAAACCAAAATGTTTAAGACTTTTTTGGCACTTTTCCCCTCGTTAGAGCATGCCCCAGGATTACATCCTTTTAGATAATAGCAAATAACACTCCATTTGATTGGTAATTGCGTTTACTGGGCATATCAGCATTTTATAATTCAAGAGAGTTGGTGATTTTAGGTAATCATGCACGTTTCTAGCGTTCTCTTTGTCAACGTCGCTGATTATCTCAAACTTCTTCTGATTTTGTTGTGACTTGGCTAATTGTCTATCCTACGAAAAATTGTCTAACCCACCTCTGGCATAATAAAACAAATCACGCGGTTATGAAATACTCGAATGATTTTGAATTTCAAACGAGATCATGCGTAAATTAATTGTGTTATATTCCCTGTTGAATACAATAATTCTCTCCTAGAGTGTATCTTGTGCTGGTGCAGATGTTCGAATCAGTAACTTGTTAAATCAACCGAAGTCCTGTCTAGTCCCTAATTCAAGAGGGGTCAACACAATAAAACCTTTTCAAAGAGTGGCCAATTGGAAGAGTTTTTGAAATTATAGAATGGGATTTTAATAGTACTATAGAATATATTTTTGTTGTTGTCTGACATTGTAGTATAGTTATGAAAATCAGCGTGGCCTCATTCAATTAAAAGAATTAATAGTTTTATATATCATGAAATTTCGACACCATAAATTATAAGATCTTACATTTTTCAGCGTTTTCCCACTTGCTTATGGTGTAAAATATTGTAAAATACACAAAAGAAATGTTCTGAAGAAATGTTTCACCTTGGGCTCATATTTGATCATGATCTTATGTGGTGAGGGCGTGAATATTGTAGGATCTTCAAGACAAAGGGAGAAAGAATCAATTCATCTATACTCAAATGAAGAGAAGAGTATTTATATCTTAACAAAGTACATAGGAAAGAAAATAATCTAATCTAATAAGGAACTCAACTATTTTAGAAAATAACGAAATATTAAATAACATCCTCAATATCTAATGATATCTTTAAAAGTATTCTCTAATAGAGAATTCTCTACCATCCACGAATATACATCAACACATGGCATGCTTCACTCCCAATTGATATCAAAAGAACAAACACAACCTTCTTTTCTCTCCTTAGTCATGCAATTACGATCGATCATGCATAGCATTAGGGTGCGTATGGTAATGTTTTTGTTTCCGAAAACAATTTTTATTCAGAATTAATTTTTTCTATTTCTATTCCTTTGATAAGTTCCTAAGCATTTGAATGTATTTGATAACTAAACAAAATTTTTACTTCTGGAACAAAAATGCTTTTGGTGCAATCCCAAATATTTTGTGACTTATAATTTCATTTAATTTATTAATAATTTTATTACATGTTTCTTTTTTTTCTTTTACTTTTTCTTCTTCTTCCTCTAGCCAATCGCTAGCCTCGGGGGAGACACATCTTGGCTTAGCGAGGCTCGACCTTGCCTTAACTGGGTGAGGCAACCTCGCCAAGCCACCGGCAAGGCTCTGCCTCGCTTGGGCACCTTGAGGTTAGTGTCAATTGGTCGAGTTTCACTGTAGCTGAGTGAGGCACCCGGTGACATTGTTGAGCCTCATTTGGTAAGCAATCGATTAGGGGAAGAAGAGGAGGAAGAGAAAAGGAAAGAAAAGCAAAAAAAAAATAAGAAAAAAAGAGAAAAGACTTGTTTCTTAAGTTGTTCTCGGGAACAAATAAGTAATTTTTTTAAATTTTTATTTCTATTCCTAATCTACTTTTGGATACAAATTTATTACTGAGAATAAAAATCTATATAAACAGATTTCTATTATATTTTTATTTCTGTGAATTAAAAATTTTAAAAAATAAATAAACTAGGGCGTTACCAAATGCTCCTTTAGTTGCTGCAAGAATATCCTTTGGCCGATGCATGAATATTCTTTGGCCGATTCCAAGAGGGTGACCCTGCAAGATTCTAGATTTTATCGAGCGTGCAACGGAGGAAAAAAGGACAGTTGCGGGTCCCCTTGGCAATTACGAGCTCAAATCTCATCTCAAGTCAACCATTTTCTAGAGGAGGGAGGTTGAGTAGGAGCTAATAAAAGACGGTGCCGGCCGCACTTAGGCCGCAGTTTTCGTGCTAATACGGCTTTAACTTCAGATAAGACAAAATGGCGAAGCTAATTCAAGGTCAAATGAAGAAATTTCGTTCTCTGTACTCAGTCTTATTTTCAATAAACGATAAGTAATTCTTTTTTAGATAACCCGATATAATGCCATTCTCTCTAATAGTACTATTGCCTACTTCTATTGGAGTACTAAGTGCCCTACAATATTCAAATTAGATTAAGCCCGAAAGAAATGAATCCATTGTTCACCTTCCGGAAAGATGTCAGTTCTCGTGGCTAGTCGACACAAGCATCGCTACAGTAAACGGTGTTTTTTTTTTTTCTTTTGATTGATATGATATGTATCCTCTTATCTTTTCCCACTTAATTCGGCTGGTATTTGCCAATGCTTTGATTAGTTGGGGTTCATCCAGTGACCACAACTTGAGCTCTGAAATAAGTATCATATGCAAAGAAACAAAATGCGACAAGGCAATCATCATCATAGTGTAGGTAGGAATAGTAGCATTAAAGGCGTACAGATTGGTTCAAGAAATTGATTTGTGCAGTTTTATATGACCGTTTGATACTATGCTATAACAAAATATGACCAATTTAAATTAAAATAAACATTTAAGGTGTCTTGTAATGTTGTTAGGAGTGTCGAGGGGTAATTACTTGCTAACGTCGTTCTCTATCGACTGTGACGATTTTAATTTGATCATATCGGGTACTTATACACTCACACAGGTCTGTGGTCTTCAGAGTCATAATTGTTGAAGTTTGTACGTTTGAGATGATGAACTAACAGATGGAGTGCTTCTTTTCTTGTTCTACAAAACCTGGACTATAATTTGCTTTAGCTTCATTCCTACGTAGCACCATTTTTGTTTCCGATTGTGTTCAACTAGCATTTCAAGTAACCATCACTTAATTTGACTGGAAATCGGCTTACTTCCTATTTCTTATAAACTCTATATGCTATCGCAAGTTTACTATGACAAAGATAGAAATAGCTTCATTTCATACGGCAAGAGGGGAAGGAGCATGGATGAGACGAAGGTACCATCGTATACCAATATATAATTTGTATAGGTCCATGTAGTAGTTGTACCAATTTGCAGAAATATCCCGAGAGAAAATCCGTTAAGAGGTTCCACTTTCTAGAGTTAATCTTTGAATAGGTCTACCGGATAAGCTAGACTTCTGGGGCAAATGGTGAAAAGTAAAGTTTACTAGACATCGAAGTTTTGACTAGTTTTTTTTTTTTTTTTTTTTTGCCTTTTGGTCGAAAGGTTTGACTAGTTAGCAAATACTACCTCGTACTTATTTTTGTTCTTCTTCACATGTGTGATTGTAGAAGACTTTTTCTTTTTTTAAATTGTAGAAGACATTACGTGGTTACATCTTGCATATATTTCAATGCATTTTTCCTTTGTTAGTTCAGACATATTTTTCAATAATTAGTCAGGTCTAGAAGCTCCTTCAATGAGTGTGTAGATGAATTTGTCTCACGGGAAATTGATTGAGAGTTCAATCGGAAAACTTAGAATGATAGATGAATAGAGACCACATGTTTATAAAAAGCATATAAATATTGTAAACAAATGATGTTGGATACTTTGACACTTCTCTCTCATGCAAGTTGAATTTACAACAAGAGGATTTTGATGATTTGGGAGTTGCACACATGAAAAAAAATTGGAGTAGAAATTGAATCTAATACCAAATTAGAAAGTCCACTCAAAAGTTTAAGCACATAGGTAGGAAGAGATCTGCATGTACTCAAGAGCATAAAAATTACGTATATAAGTGATCCACAATATTTTAACATAAACGAACATATTTCTTGTGTGATTATTTTTTATTGCTAAATACAGTGATTTCCAACATTAGCACATTAAATAATGGAACAAATTTATAATCTTGGTGATGATTGGTTCATCGGAGCATGACCCAGGATGGCATCCCCTTAGATAATAGCAGAGAACACTCCATTTGACTGGTGAATTGCGTTTACTAGGCAAATCAGAATTTTATAATTCTAGAGAGTTGGTGATTTTAGGTAATCATGCACTTTTCTAGTGTCCTCTTTGTAAGTGTCGTTGATTATGTCAAACTTCTTCTGATCATGTGGCGACTCTTATGCTACGAAGAATTATCTATTCCATCTCTGGCATAGTAAAACACATCACGCATTTGTGAAATACCCATATGATTTTGAATTTCGAACAAGATCGTATATAAATTATGTGTCATTTTCCTATTGAATACAGTAGTTCTTTCCTAGAGCGTATCTTGCGCTTGTAGAGACATACAAATCAGTAATATGTTGAATCAACCGAAGCCTGTTGTCTCGCCCCTAATTCAAGAGGGATCATCTGCGGCTTATAGGTTTGGAGTCAGGACTCTGCAATTATGAACACAAGAAACTTTTTCTAAGAGTGGACAACTGGAAGAGTTTTTTAAATTATAGAATGGGATTTTAATAGTACTATAGAATCTATTGTTTTTGTTTTATGACATTGTAGTATAGTTATGAAGATCACCGTGGCCTCGTTCAATTTAAAGAATTAATAGTTTAAAATATCATGAAATTTCATTACACCATAAATTCTAAGATCTTCAACGTTTTTCCACTTGCTTATGGTGAATACACGATTGGTCATTGTAAAATATTGTAAAATACTTTTTTTTTTTAAAAAAAGTCACATCTGCACTTGGTTACAACTAAAAAAAAATATGGCATTGCAAAAGACAAAAAGTCACATCTGCACTTGTTTTGCTTTTTAGTTAAGATAGGCAAAATTTCGTAAATTAAAATTTTGCGCTTTAGGACATTTTGAACCTGGATATGATTAGATATAGTGAACGCCTATAGAAAGTCATCAAGTTAAAATCCCATATATTATGACATTTTATACTTGGTTATTTATGACAACTATCTCTTGTCGACACCAAATTTTTGGTGACCCCATTCATTACATAGAAAAATTATGGATCGATCCCGCCTAAAGAAACATATTATTAAATTACATTTGCACATTAGGAGCATTATCATTTAGTAGTATTAAGCCCACATAAATTGCATTATAATTGGACTGAATTAAGTGAGGAAGCTCTGATCTTAATGGTATTATCTGGACTAAGCCCAAGAGAACACAAAATTCGGCCAAACCGAAATTTCACATATGGAATGCACAAGAGAACCATAAAGCATATGGAGCTCAAAACTTAAATTGTTAGGGAATGAAAGAGATATCTAATTTTCTCGTCTTAACGATATCGCGCAGTTCCTTTCTTATTGCGAAAGGGTGTCAGATATAATCCCCCACTCTCCTTCACTTTATTTGTCGTAATTCCACTAGGAACACCCTAGCTAGAGGATAATCAAACCGCGCTTAGGTCCTTGAGCGGGGAATCTTAAATACTAAAAAAACGGTAAGTCTCGTATCGAAAGTTGCAGCTCGCGCCACCCAATCGCCCACCTTCCTGCCCACTGAACTTGATCGGAATCGCGCCGATTTCGCCCTCTAGACACGCCTTGCACTCAGCCGCCGACAGATCCCTCGTACACTGCACCAATCCGTACAGCGTCGTCTTACCGTCCACTCGCTTCTTTCCCGCCGCGTACAGCTTCGGAATCGAGTAGGCCTTCTTAGCCAGCCTGGTCAGCATCTCCGTTACCCTGAGGTTGAACAACGCAGGGTCGCTCACTTTGTTCCCGTTATACAAGTAGAACATGTTGGCTTTGTCGACCTGGCGAAAGAAGTTGGTGTCGTTGTACTTGAACATGCAGTCGTCATACCACATTACCGCCCCCTTGTTGCGAGGGCAGAGGCGCCGGATCTCGGTGCCAGCGTCTGCCACGCAGGCCTTGCAGACTGAGGGTGACACATCACCTCGGCACAGTGCGATGCCATAGACCCGGTGTTGGTGTCGGCCAATGGAGTCGAGGGCGAAGCCCAAGGGAGGCGTCTTCGTGTGGAGGAAGCTGGTGAGCTTGTTGAGATTGGATTCGTAGGGGCTGTTTGCGGTGAAGTTTCCGGAGGTGCAGAAGTGGAAGAGCGGGCCTTCGCCAAGGGCGGCCCTGAGGAGGAGGGTGGAAAAGAGCGAGAGCAAGACAAAGCGGGCCGAAGACATATCGTTACGTGAGGATACGATATGAATGTGCCGTGAGATGAAGCTATGTCACCTTTCTACAGTGTTTGTGATGAGAATGAGACGAGTCTGTTATTTGCATGCATCTATATAGGCGTTGAGAGGATATCATTGAAGGTGTGAATCGACGTGGTTTGACCTTGCAACTTCACATGTTCAATTTTTACTGTGTAGGAATCTTCGATCGTGGCCGGCGTCGTTGAAGTATTTTAAAAGAGATGGGATTAAATTCAGTGGATTAGCTCGCGGAGCACTCGGCTGCAAATACGGGCTACAACAACTCGAGAAACTTTGTATTATATTGAACCGAAGATGGCTCGTGAAGTAATCTCATGTATCGGATTGTTTTTTGTGGGGAGAGAAGGTCCATTCTCGTACGCAGTGTAATTAAGCTGACGCAGAAAGCTTCACTACGCATCAAAAGGGTAAGTTATGCAGGAAGATGTAGGTCCACTTTTGAGCTGAAGAAACTTGTCAAAGTAAGGTAAAAATTGCTGATGTTGCAGACATCGCAAGGCCATCTTCAATGGAAAAGGAGATGAGCTTCAAATGCTGTTTGCTTATGAGATTCATATACTTTTTATAAGCATATGGTCTCTCTTTATCTATCATTTTAAGTTTTTGAATTGAACGCTCTATCAATTTTCCGTGAGATAAATTCGTTTGCATGTTCATTGAAGGGACTTCTAGACTTGAGTAACTGTTGAAAAATACGTGTGGACCCACACAGAAAAAATGCATTGAAATATATGCAGGATGTAACCTCATAATGTCTTCTAGAATATTCTTTTTAAAAAAAAGTCTTCTAGACTCATACATGTGAAGAAGAACACAAACATGTACGAGGTTTCATTTGCTAGCTAGTCAAACCGTGATGTTTCTAGTAAACTTTTCTTTTCACCATTTGCCCTGGAAGTCTAGCTTATCTGGTAGACTTATTCAAAGATTAATTCCAGAAGTGGAGCCCCTTAACGGATTTTCTCTCGGGATATTTCTGCAAAATCAACTAAACTTTTTTCAAATTAATACAAATGCTACATGCACCTGTACAAATTGTATATTGGTATACGATGGTACCTTCATCTCATTCATGCCCCTATCCCTCTTGCCGTATGAAATGAAGCCTTTCTAATTTTTTGTTATAGAAACCTTGCGATGGCATATGAAGTTTATAAGAAAAGGGAAGTAAGCCGATTTCTAGTCAAATTAAGTGATGGTTACCTGAAATGCTAGTTGAACACAATCGGAAACACAAATGGTGCTACATAGGTATGCAGCTCAAGCAAATTATATTTCAGGTTTCTAGAACAAGAAAAGAAGTGCTCAATCTGCTAGTCCATCATCTCAAATGTTCAAACTTTAAGATTATGACTCTCAAGAGCCACAGGCCTGTGTGATTCTATAATTTCTCAATATAATCAGATTAAAATCGTCACAGTCAATAGAGGATGACATTAGCAACTAATTACCCCTCGACACTCCTAACAACATTACAAGACACATTAGATGGTAATTTTAATTTAATTTGGTCATATTTTGTCATGGTGTAGTATCAAACGGCCTTATACAACTGCACAAATCAATTTGATAAACCAATCCATACGCCGGCAATGCTATTATTCCTACAAACACTGTGATGGCAATTGCCTTGACGCTATGATACCGTTTTCAGAGCTCAAGTTGTGGTCACTGGATGAAGCCCAGCTAATCAAAGCATTGACAAATACCTGCTGTATAAAGTGGGAAAAGATGGGAAGAACAACAAATTATGAGATTTTATATCAGTCTAATAATAAGATAACATATTATATCAATAATATATATTTAAAAAAAAAAAACGCTTTTTACTGTAGCCATGCTCGTGTCCACGGCCATGAGAATTTCTGGAAGGTGGACAATGGTTTCATTCTTTCGAGCTTAATCTAATTTGACTATTGTAGGGCACCTAGTACTCCAATAAAAGTAGGCATATGGGTTTACCTAAGAATTATTTATCGTTTATTGAAAATAAGACCGTGTACAGAGAACAAAATTTCGTCATTTGACCTTGAACTAGCTTCGCCATCTTGTTAATCTGAAGTTAAAGCCGTATAAGCAATAAAACTGCGGCCTAATTAAGGCCGGCACCGTCTTCTAGTAGCTAACCCCCCATGGAAAGTGGTTGACTTGGGATGAGATCTGAGCTGGCAATTGCCAAGGGGACCCGCAACTTCTTTTTTTTTCCTCCGTTGCACGCTTGATGGAATTTAGAATCTTGCAGCGTCACCCTGTGAGAATCGGCCAAAGGATATTCTTACAGTAACTAATGCCGCCCATGACCCATCACAGTTGCATGACTAAGGATAGAAAAGAAGAATGTGTTTGTTCTTTTGATATCAACTCGGGGTGAAGCATGCCTTGTGCTGAATTCTCTATGAGAGAATACTTTTAAAGATATCATCTGATATTGGGGACAATATTTAATATTTCTTTATTTTCTAAAATAGTTGATTTCCTTATTAATTTAGATTGTTTACTTTCCTGCGCATTTTGTTTAGGTTTAAATACCCTTCTCTTCAATTGTGTAAAGATGAATTGGTTCTCTCTCCTTTTCTCTTGAAGATTGTAAAAAATTTACGCATTTTTGACATTCCGCTTGTGATTGCTCTTGGAGAAGTAGAGGTGGCAAGGAACTACATGAGATCATGATCAAATATGAGCCTGAGGTGAAACATTTCTGAAGAGCAAGTGACTTCTGCAACAACCGATTTATTAGGATCGGTGATTCTCGTGGACCACATCTGTATCCTAGGGCTACACAATCCGATGCAATCAAAGTGGGAGAGACATTCTGGCATTGGAGAAGCGGGAATCTATTAACAAAGCATATGTTTTCATCATTAGGGAGTTGCATCTAGTTCCATGTGCCAAATCTATGTTCTTCTTTTTTCGAGAAGATCTCCAAAGGATATTCTTGCAGTGACTAATGCCGCGCATGCCTGATTACAATTGCATGACTAAGGAGAGAAAAGAAGGTTGTGTTTGCTCTTTTGATATTAATAGGGAGTGAAGCATGCCCTATGTTGTTGTATATTTATGGATGATAGAGAATTCTCTATTAGATAATACTTTTAAAAATATCATTAGATATCGGGGATATTATTTTCTAAAATTGTTGATTTCCTTATTAGATTATATTATTTTCTTTTCTGTGCATTTTGTTCATTTATAAATACCCTTCTCTTCAATTGAGTATAGATGAACTAATTCTCTATCCTTTTCTCTTGAAGATCCTACAATATTTACGCCCTAACCACATAAGATCATGATCAAATATGAGCCCGAGGTGAAACATTTCTTCAAAGCGAGTCTGGTAACAATGGATTTACTAGGATCGGTGATTCTCTTAGACCACATATGTATCCTAGGGCTATGCCATCCGATGCAATCAAAGTGGGAGAGACATTCTAGCATTGGAGAAGTGGGAATCTATTAACAAATCATACGTTTTCGACATTAGGGAGTTGCGTCCGGTTCCACGTGCCATATCCATGTTCTTCTTTTTTCGAGAAGATCTCCAAGAGGAAGGACAGTGCTACAACAATAAGCGATCGAATAATAAATTTAACATAACGAGAAGATAAATCGAATGCCGAATTTTCATGGTTCGATCGGTCAATGTGACTTATGTTCATGGGGAGAACAACAAACAATTACACTATAAATTAAATGATACAATGAAGATTACATTTACACTTGAGTTATTCAAACATTCTTAATATTTTTCAGTCTCCAATTACACTCAATGACCCACATGTGTTTACCCTACAATTTCTCATGAAATAATTTCTCATTCTTACAGAGGAATTCAAAATCTTACTAAGCTTCAATGAGAATGGGGGGCTTGGTCTGATAATTTATCCTCATACATACATACTTTAATGATAACGACTCTCAAAAGTCACAAACCTTTGTAATTCCGTAATCACACAATCTGATCAAATAGGAATAGTCATAGACAATAGAGGACAACATTAGCAATTAACTAGTCCTTGACAATCCCAACAACATCACAAAAATACTTCAAATGGTAATTTTATTTAACTTGGTCCTATTTCGCTGTGGCATGGTAGGAAACGGCTTTATAAAAGCTACACAAATCAATTTCATCAACCAATGTTTACTTCGGCAATGCTACTATTCCTCGCTACGATGTAATGATGATTGCCTTCTCACATTTCTTTAAGTGGATAGAGACAAGACGGAAAGAATTAGCATAGCCCCTTGATGATTGCCTACTCATGTTTAGCTTACTTCGATAAAGCATAGAAAATACCAACTCTATAATCTTCCTTTTGTTTCGTGAGAAATGTGGCGCTTTTGAAAAATATTTTCTAGAAAGCTATATTCCAGAAAAATAAAATTACTTTTAGGGATTCAGGTGAAACTTAAAAATGAAATGTAAAATATTTTTCATTGCTTAGTAAAGAAAATATTTTCCTCCATACACTCTTTTTCAATAATTTTATTATTATTTGATTTTTAAAAATCGATTTTTCATTATTTTTTATTTTTTAAAATTCTATTATTAAATTATTTTTTATTTCTCTTTTCCTTTTCCTTGTTTTTCTCTTCTTCTTGAACTAGTTGTTGGCCATGGTGACGGCCAACGACTAGCCACAGGCGAGCTTTGAGCTCACCAATGAGCACGAGGCTCACCCACCTCTTGCGAGCCTAGGCTCTCGGCATGTTAAATCGGCAAGCGCGAGTGTCAAGTTCGAGGATTACTTAATCGGCAAGTGAGAGCCTCTTACTCTCTAATCTGGAGAGGCCCAAGGCCAGCGAGTGCGAGCCTCGCCATAGGTTCGAGCTCGTTGAACTTGGGCCTCGCTAGATTGGTGTGCCTCAAGCTCACCAACTTCGAGCCTTGCCTATGGCCGGTTGTCGACCATCGCCGTGACTAGCAAGTGGTTGAGAAAGAAGAAAAGGAAAATAAAGAAAAAGAAATAAAAAGAGAAAGAAGTGGGGGCTTGTAGGTATGTGAGATAAGAGAGAGCAAGTGAGGAGGCTGGTGATTGGCCAAGAAAGAAGAAGAGGAAAACAAAGAAAAGAAAAGAAAAAAATAACTCGAATTTTTTTTAAAAAAAAGAAGAAGGAAAGAAGTGCGGGCTTGTAGGAATGTGAGATAAGAGAAAGCAAGTGAGGAGGCCAGTGACTGACCAAGGAAGAAGAAGAGGAAAATGAAGAAGAGAAAAAGGAAAAAGAAAAAAAAAAAAAATAACTCTAATTTTTGAAAAAAAAAAAAAGTGGGGGCTTGTAAGGATGTGAGATAAGAGAAAGCAAGTGCGGAGGTCGGCGACCAACCGAGAAAGAAGAAGAGGGAAAACAAAGAAAAGAAAAAGAAAAAATAATTCAAATTCTTTAAAAATGAAAAAAAAAAAAAGAAAAAAAGAAAAGAAAGAAGTGGGGGCTTGTAGGGATGTGAGATTAGAGAGAGCAAGTGAGGAAATATTTTTCCTTATTTTAGAAGACTTTTTTTCCTTTTATGAAAAATATTTTTCCTAAGTAATTTATTTTCTGTTAAATGAATGCTGGAAAATTCTGAAAATATTTTCTTAAAAATTATTTTCCGCAAAACAAATGAAGCCTTCACGGAAAATAATTTAGAAAAACTTTTTCCAAATTTTTCAGTGTTCATTTCACAAAAAATAAATTAGTCAATGAAAACATTTCCACCAATGAAAAAAACTCATTCAAAAGTGAGGAAAATGTTTTTCATTTTTCAAAAAGGGAAAACATTTTCCACTACTCTTTCTTTCACCATTCTGTTTAGTTATTTTTTTTATTTTGCATTCCTTTTCTTTTTTAAATTAGAATTTTTATTTTTCTTTATTTTTTTCTTGAGTCGGTTGTCAACGTGAGGCTCAAGCGTTGCTAGATTTGCAACACTCGAGCATTGCTAAAGGGCCATGAGGCTTGGGCCTCGCCAAATCGACGATGCTCGAGTGTCGCCAAAGGGCGGCGAGGCTTGAGCCCAAGCTTGCCGGCTGTCACCATGGTTGACAATCAACTGAGGAATATAAAACGAAAAAGAAAAATAATTAAAATTTCTAATTTTAAAAAAAATAAAATACAAAATAATTAAAAAATCGATTTTTCCTAAAAATAAAAAGGAACAAATAAAAAAATAAAATAAAATAAAAATGATCAAAATGAGTGCACGAAGGAAAATCAAATAGAATACTTAATGGTGGGATTATTTTCATGTTTTAGCCAAATATTGGAAAATAATGTTATTTTGTGGAAAATGATTCTTTAGAAAACATTTCCTAGAAATGTCACATTTTCTGAAAAACAAACGGAGCCTTAATATTTTAATGCCCCTCACATGTAAGCCAAATTTACGACATGAGGAATTTGATGAAGGATGTGCATGCTAGTGGATTGTGCAAAACTTGTAAACTCGTATCTAATACCATATAAAAGAGTTTATCCAAATGTTTAAGCACAAAGGCGGAGGGAGACCCATATGTATATTAAAAGTATATAAATCACGTAGACAAGTGATACGTAATATATTTCTTGTGTGATTATTTGCTTTTGCTAAATACAGCGATTTCCAACATTAGCACATAACATAATGTAACAAATTCATAATTTTAGTGATGATTGATTCATCAGAGCACAACCCAGGATAACATCCCCTAAGATAATAGTAGATAACACTCCATTTCCCTAGTAAATTGCGTTTACTAGGCAAATCGGAATTTTATAATTCTAAAGAGTTGGTGATTTTAGGTAATTGTGCACATCTGTACTTTGTAATGTCCTCTTCGTCAGCTCGCTGTTATCTCAAACTTCTTCTGATTTTGATGCGATTCGGCTAATTGTCTATGTTTCGAAGAATTATGTATCCCACCTCTGGCATAATAAAACAAATCATGCAATAATGAAATACTCGAATGTTTTTGAATTTCAAACATGATCGTATGTAAACTATTAATATCAGTTTCCCTATTAAAGACAGTAATTCTCTCGTAGAGCGTATCTTGTGCTTTTAGATACATGTGAATCAGTCACCCGTTCAATCAACCGAATCCATTTGTCCCGTCCCTAGTTCAAGTGGTGTCATCTACGGCTTATAGGTCTGGAGCAAGGACTTTGCAATTTTGAACCCAAGAAACATTTTCAAAGAGTGGGCAACTGGAAGAATTTTTGAAATTATAGAATGGGATTTTTAGGGTACTATAGAATCTATTATTTTGTGTTTTATGCCAATGTAGTATAGTTATGAAAATCAGCGTGGTCTCATTCAATTAAAAGAACTAATACTTTTATGCATTAGAAAATGTCATGAAACCATAAACTATAAGATATTACATTTTACAACGTTTTCCACTTACTTATGGTGAACACACCATCGGTCATTGTAAAATATGATAAAATACACAAGAATCCCATTTGCACTTGATTACAATTTTGAAAAAAATGACATTCGAATTCTGGACCAGTAGAAATGTACGAAAGGTGGTCTTGTCCTTTCCTTTCCATTGTAAAAGACAAAAAGAACTTTAGAATGTTTTGCTTTTTAGTTTTGATGGGCAAAATGTCGTAAATTTTAAAATTTTGCGCTTTAGGACATTTTGAACCTAAATTCGATTAGATATAGTAAACATTTGTACAAAGTCGTAAATCCATATACCATGACGTTCTACCCATGGTTATTTATAATAGAGGTTGGTCAAGTGGTGACAATATTTATTTTTTGGTGGGAATTTCTCGAAACTTCTCTTGTTGACACCAAATTATCGGTGACCCCATTCATTGCATAGAAAATTATGGATCGATCTCGACACCCAAACAAAAATATTAATTACATCTACACATTGGGAGCATTACCATTTAGTAGTATTAAGCTCACATAAATTACATTATAATTAAACTGAGTTAAGTGAGGTAACTCAGATCTTAATAGGATTATCTGGACTAAACTCAGGAGTACAAAATTCGGCCAAGCACATGATATGATTGGATATATCAATATTTGAACACAATCACCGGAATTCTATTTACCTAGGGTATTGAATGGTCACAAACGAGAAAGGTACTTCCACAATAATAATAAGTTCTGCACCACCGTCAAAAAAAAAAAAAAAAAAGTTGCACCAACCATTCCGAAAACATTTCTACATACATAACATTGGCAAAATGGCGATGAAAAATGCCATATAATTTGTAGATTATAAAGTTTTATGCATCAACTTGTGGATGATTGGATTTTCATTTTATATATATGCGCGCGTGCACTATAACTTCTATGTCATAACAGTCACACGATATAAACTTGTGAATAGTTTTAGTTATGCTAACTTAAAATATAATGATAACATTTGTATAAGACATCAGTCATGACATAATGATAAAGACATCAAATTTCTATTTGCAAATGGCCTATATAAACCATTAAAATAATGAAAGAGTCTCAGGTAAATTCCCAAACTCGCCTTCACTTTATTTACTATGTATTACATTAGGAACACTCCAGCTAGGGAATAATCAAACCACACTTAGTTAGGTCCTTGGGCGAGGACTCTTAAACATTGACAAAAGGGTAAATCTCGTATCCAAAGTTGCAGCTCCCGCCAACCACTCGCCCACCTTCCTTCCCGTCGCAACAGCTCGGAAGCTCGCCGATTGCGCCCTCAAGACACTCCTTGCACTCGGTCGCCGACAGATCCCTCGTGCACTGCACCAATCCGTACAACTTCGTCTTATCCTCCAGTCCCATCTCTCCAGTCGCGTACAGCTTTGGCACCGTGTAAGCCTCCTCGACCAGCCCGGTTAGCAGCCCCCTTACTTTGCCGTTGAACGCCTCCGGGTGGCTCACGTTGTTCACGTTCCACATGTAGAACTTGTTGGCATTGTCGATCCGGCCGAAGAAGTCGGTGTCAAGGTACTTGAACATGCAGTTGTCATACCAGATTATCGCCCCCTTGTTGCGAGGGCAGCGGCGCCGGATCTCGGCACCAGCGTCCGCCACGCAGGCCTTGCAGTCCGATGGTGATGTGTCACCCCGGCACAGCGCGAGGCCATAGACCTGGTCTTGGTATTGGCCGATGGAGCCAAGGCCGAAGCCCGAGGAAGGGGTCTTGGTGTAGAGGAAGCTGGTGAGCTTGTTGAGGTTGGATTCGTACGGGCTACCTGCGGTGAAGTTCTCGGAGGAGGAGCAGAAGTGGGAGAGAGGGTCGGCGCCGAGGGTGGCCTGAAGGAGGAGGGCGGAACAGAGCGAGAGCAAGACAAAGCGGGCCGAAGACATGTCGTTACTTAAAGATTTGATATGAACGTGCTGTGAGGTGAAGTCGTGTCACCTTCGTGTTGTGTTTGCGATGAAAATGAGATGAGTATGTTATTTCCATGCATATATATATATTGCGGTGAGGGGATATGGGAGGACATCTTCGAAGGTGGAAATTGTCGTGGTTTGACCGAGGGGAAGGACTTTCAGATGTACGACTTTTTCTTTCGCAGCTTCACATGTTCGATTTTTACCGTGTAGAAATCTTCAATCATGGGCGGCGTCGGAGTTTTTTAAAAGAGATGGGTTTAAATTAATGGATTAGCTCGCGGATTACGCGATTACTCGGCCGCAAGTGTGGGCTACGACAACTTGAGAAACTATTGTATTATATTGAACCAAAGATGGCTCGTGAAGTAGTCTTATGTATCGGATTCATTTTGGGGGAGAGAAGGTCCATTTTCGCAAGGAATTGTTCTCACTTGTGTAACTAAGTTGACGCAGGAACCTTCAATAGGCATTAAAAGGGTAAATTATACAGGAAGATGTAGGTCCGCTTTAGGGCTAATGACTCCATCAAAGTATGCTAAACATGACTAGGCAATCATCAACGGAAAAGGAGATGAGCTGCCGTGGCTATGCTAATTCTCTCCATCTCTACCCGCTTAAAGAAATGTGAAAAAATCAATGATCATCATACCGTAGGGAGGAATAGTAGCGTCACCGGTGTAAAGATTGGCTGATGAAATTGATTTGTGCAGTTTTATATGGCCGTTTGCTATCATGCCATACATGATCAAGTTAAATAAAATTATCATTTGAAGTATTTTTGTGTGTCATTGGGAGTGTCGGCAGCTAGTTAATTGCTAATGTTCTCCTCTATCGACTCCTGCAACTCCTATTCAATTAGATTGGGTAATTACGGAATTACAAAGGTATGTGACTTTCGAGTGTCATTATCATTAAAGTTTGTATGCATGAATATAAATTGGCAGATCAAGTCCTTTATTCTCATTAGAGTTTAGTAAGATCTGTGAATTCGTTTGTGAGATTGAAAAATTATTTCAAAAGAAATTATGTGATTCGATACTTATGGGTTATTTGGTGTAATTAAAAATTGGAAAACATCAAAATTATTTGAGTAATTCGAGTGTGGTTGTAATTTGTTGTATCGTTTAATCTATAAAAGGAATTCTTTACTAGTCTCCCTATGAATATAGATCATATATTTTTGTGTCTATTTTATTATTCGACTTCTTTTTTTCAAAATACTATCCTTGATTTTGGAGATCTTCTCGAAAAAGAAGAACATGGGTCTGGCACACGGAACTGGATGCGATTCCTTAAAGTTGAAAACGCACACTTACATTAATGGATTTCCGCTTCTCCCATGCCGGAACTGCTCCCACTTCGCATCGGATGGCGTAGCCCCAGGATATAAAGATGGTCCATAAGAACCATCGATCACAGTAAATCGATTGCTGCACAACTCACTGTGGATCGGCATTCGCTGCTTTGAAAAAATGTTTCCCCTCGAGTTCATGTTTGATCATGATCTTATATGGTTAGGGTGTTAACATTCTAGGATTTTCAAGAGAGGAGAAAGAAAATCAGTAAAAATTTATCTATACTCAATTGACTTTATTGGAGAATCGTATTTATACTTGAATAATATACATATGAAAGGAAATAATCTAATCTAATCAGAGAATAAGCTATCTTGAAAAATAACGAAACATGAAATAATATCCATAATTTACAATGATATTTCTAAGAGTATTCTCTAATAATGAATTCTCTATTATCCATAAATATACATCAATACTGAACATGCTTCAATCCCAGTTAGACTAACATTAAAAAAACAAACAGAGCCTTCTTTTCTCTCATTTGTCATGCAATTGCGATCGGTCATGTACGGAAGTAGCTACTGCGAGAATTTCCTTATGCCGATTCCAAGAGGGTGACGCCACAAGATTCTAGATTCTATCGAACGCGCGATGTAGGAAAAGTCAAAAAAAGTTGCGGGTCCCCTTGGCAATTACGAGCTCAGATCTCATCCCAAGTCAACCGTTTCTAGAGGAGGGGAGGTTGATTAATAGCTAACGAAAGATGGCATTGGCGTTGACATTAATTAGGCCGCAGTTTTCGTTCTTATACGGCTTTAACTTCAGAGAAGACAACGTGGCGAAACTAGTTCGAGCTCAAATGACGAAATTTTGTTCTCTGTACTCAGTTTTATTTTCAATACAAGATAAATAATTCTTTTTTGGATAACCCCATGGAATCCCATTCTCTCTAATAGTATTATTGCCTACTTATATTGGATTACTAAGTGCCCTCAAATAGTCAAATTAGATTAAGCTCAAAAGAAATAAATCCATTGTCCACCTTTTGGAAAGATATCAATTCTTGTGGCTGTGGACATGAGCATGGCTACAGTAAATGGTTTATTTTAATTGATATAATATATCGCCGTGTTGTTAGACTGACATAAAATCTCACCAAATTGTTGTTCTTTCCATTTCTTCCCACTTTATACAGTTGGTATTTGTCATGCTTTGATTAGCATTGCTAGTGTAAAGATTGGTTTATCAAATTGATTTGTGCACTTTAATGCAGCCATCTGATACTATGCCCTAACAAAATATAACCAAGTTAAATTAGAATTACCATTTAAGGTGTTCTTGTAATGGTGTTAGGAGTGTTGAGGGCTAATTAATTGCTAGCATCATCCTCTATCAACTTTGACGATTTTTATTTGCTCAGATCAGGTAATTATAAAATCACATAGGTCTGTGGCTCTCGAGAGTCATTATCATTTAAAGTTTGTACGTATGAGATAATGGACTGGCAGACCAAACGCTTCTTTTCTTGCTCTACTAACCTGCAATATAATTTGCTTTAGCTGCATTCCTGTGTTGCGCCATTTGTGTTTCCGATTGTGTTCAACTGGCATTTCAAGTAAACATCGCTTAATTTGACTGGAAATCATGTATCTTACTTGCCTTTTCTTATAAACTTTACATACTATCCCAAGGTTACTATAAACAAAAAAATCTGAAATAGCTCTATATCATACAGCAAGAGGGGAAAAAGAGATCATCTCTACAGGCAACATTTAAAAATTGAGGTTGGGGAAAAACAGTAAATGAAATTTGCGAAATATGATAAAAATCTATTACAACACGAACGAAAATGTACTGACTATACTGTATTAATTACTCAATCGCAAACCCTATTCATATAATCCATGAATGAGATGAAGGTACCTATACTAGTATATAATTTGTATAGGTACATGTAGTATTTGTATTGATTTGAAAAAGTTTAGTTGATTTTGCGGAAATATCCCGAGAGAAAATTACAAATTGTCCGGTAAGGGGCTCCACTTTCCTGAACTATTCTTTGGATAAGTCTATCAGATAAGCCAGACTTCTGGGGCAAATGATGAAAAGTAAAGTTCGTTAAACATCAAGGTTTGACTAGTTAGTAAATACTACCTCGTACGTATTTGCGTTCTTCTTCACATGTATGATTTACGAGGTTTTACATCTTGCATTTATTTCAATGCATTTTTTCTCCGTGGGTTGAGACATATTTTTTGATAATTACTCGAATCTAGAAGTCCTTTCACCGCACATGGCAGACGAATTTATCTCACAGGAAAATGGAGAGCTGAATCCAAAAACTAAAAATGATAAATAAGGAAGGCCACATGCTTATAAAAAGCACGTAAATCTCATAAGCAAACAATATTGGATACTTTAACACCCCTCTGCATGCAAGCTAAATTTACAACACGAGGAATTTGATGAATTGGGAGTCGCACACGTAAAAAGAATTGGGGCAAAATCTGAATTTGATACTATGAGCAAATAGATGGTGTTAAAATGCACATATAAATTGTGTTAGAAAAATCCCACATTAATGAATTAGTGTGGTATAGAGCACTTAATATATTAAAATTGTCTCATAACTCATTGGTTTAAGTTTTGAGTAAAAGTAGGTCTAATTGAATATATTAAAAGGCTCGGACTTAGGCTTCCTTTTTGTTATCTCCCCAAGCGAAAGGTATCAAACTTGGTGGATGAAGCTGGGCATAATTTCCGTGCGATAGGCATTATGGTGTAACAATGTAGGCTAAATTAAGGGGGAGCTCACATGTGAATGGAAGATTGTTAGGATGTACTTAGAGAAATTCCACATCGGTGAATTGGTGTGGCATAAAGCAGTTAACATATTATCCTTGTTGGGCCATAACCCATTGACTTATGTTTTTTAATAAATATAGGTATTAGTAGATATGTTAATGGGCTCAAACTTAGGCTCCCTCTTTGTGATCTTTATCCTAGTTGGCCCATAAATCATCGATTTAAGTTTTTGAGTGAACGTGGGTCAAACTAGATATGTTAACGAGCTTAAACTTAGTCTCCCTTTTTGTGATCTCCCCATGCGAAAGGCATTAGGTTTCCATTGTTCCCTCCTAACAGATAGAGGGAAACCTGTACATATATTAATGTTGTGTTTGACCGTTAAAATAAAATTCAGGACAGCCTATTTGTGATCTCCCCTAGCAAAATGTACTAGGCTTATGTTGTTCGCTGCTAACAACCGGAGGGAACCTGTATGTATATTAAAGTTGCATTTGACAGTCATGACAAAATTCATGATAGGATAAAGTTTATCATATCTGTGTTTGACGCCTACACAACATAGGATAAAATTGGATATAAGTGAGATATATGTCGATAAGATTATTTCATGAGGGAGGTGTGATAAATGTGGATGAGATTTTTAATATTCATAATAGGAAAATTATTTTTCTGGAATAAAAACTTCTTAAATTAACAAAAAAAAAATTATATCATATAAATAATAGTTGAATTTTAATATAAGAAATTCAAAATAATAAATAAATAACAGATAATTTTTTATATTTAATCTTAGTGTTATTTACATATTCGAATTTAATGCTATCTTATAATATAAATTCAATATATAAATATAAATTTGTATTTATATTTATGAAAATTTTTAGGTACTTTAGTATTTTAGATATATTAATATAGTTCAATATTCCATAAAATTTTATTAGAGAATGTTGGAAGGAAAAAAGAAATAAAACAATTAATTATATATAAAATGAGAGAAAAATAAAATAAAATAAGAAAATAAAAATAAAATAGGCAAGAGTATCACGAGGTATTTTCACCATCTCTATTTGTAAAATTTTTTGTTCATTTATAATTATATATCTTTTATACCAAACAATGTACATGATATGATGCGAAGATACGCGACTTTATTACTGCAATTACCAAACGATAGATATGATATAATAAAATCCCTAAATTTCATATTTTATCATATCCAGTCTTATTCTTATTAAAAATCCATACAACGAACATAGCCTAAGAGTATGTAAATCATGCAAACAAGTGACTCGCAATATTTTAATAGAAATGAGTCTAATACCATAAAATTGGAGTAGAAACTAAGTCTAATACCATATTAGAAAGTCCACCCCAAAAGTTTAAGCACATAGGTAGAAAGAGATCCGCATGTACATCAAAAGTACATAAACCACATATATAAGTGATCCACAATATTTTAATAGAAACGAATATATTTCTTGTGTAATTATTTATTTTTGTTTAATACAGTGATTTTGCAACATCAGCAATATATTATAAATCCAGACAACGAACGTAGCCTAAGAGTATGTAAATCATGCAAACAAGTGACTTGCAATATTTTAATAGAAATGAATCTAATACCATAAAATTGGAGTAGAAACTAAATCTAATACCATAATAGAAAGTCCACCCCAAAAGTTTAAGCACATAGGTAGAAAGAGATCCGCATGTACATCAAAAGCACATAAACCACGTATATAAGTGATCCGCAATATTTTAATAGAAACAAATATATTTCTTGTGTAATTACTTATTTTTGCTTAATACAGTGATTTCCAACATCAGCACATAATAATGTAACAAATTTATAATTTTACTGATGATCGATTCGCAGAGCATGATGACATCCCCTAAGACAATAGCAGATGACATTCATTTGACTGCTAAATTGCGTTTACTGGGTGTTGGGAATAACGGATCCCCGAAAACTGGATTCGACACTAAATCGAACCCCTAAATCAATGCGGAAGACGAACGCAGAAAAAACAACACGTATCACTGATCATAAAGCACACCACGGATTCGAGCGTACCTTTTTAGCCACAGATTAAACACCAATGCTGAAGAGGAAGAAAATCTGGCCCAGTTCGATCCGATGGCGCTTTGAAGGGAAGAAGAAAAGTGCCTTTGCCTTACTGTTTCTTCTTTTTCTTTTTTTGAGAGAGAGTGCGCGGGAGAGAGGAAGCGTACGTTTGTTTTTCCAACATGTATCATCTCTCTCTCTCTCCTCCCTTTTATACCTTCCCCCATCCACGGGCCCTATTCCCGTGGGTCGGGCTTTTTTTTTTGGGCCCAACATGGGCGGACGGGCCAACTTAGGCCCATCTCCATAAATAAAACCATCACTGGGCAAAACAGAATTTTAAAATTCTGGAGAATTGGTGATGTTGGGTAATCACACACGTTTCCAGCGTCCTCTTAGTCGGCGTCGCTGATTATCTCAATTTTCCTCTGATCTTGTTGTGACTTGGCCAATGATCTATGCTACGAAGAATTATCTATCTCACCTCTGGCAACAAATCACCCAGTAATGAAATACTCAAATGTTTTTGAATTTCCAACAAGAACGTATGTAAATTATTTGCGTCATTTTGCCTTATTGAATATAGTAGTTCTCTCGGAGAGAGTATCTTGCACTTTCAAAGACATGCGAATCAGCAACTTGCTGAATCAACCAAAGCCCTTTGTCTCATCCATAATTTAAGAGGGGTCATCAACGGCTTATAGGTTTGGAATAAGGACTTTGCAATTATGAACGCAAGAAACTTTTTCAAAGAGTGGGCAACTGGAAGAGTTTTTGAAATTATAGAATGTGATTTTGATGGTACTATAAATCTATTATTTTTGTTTTATAACGCTGTAGTATAGTTATGAACATCAGCGAGGCCTCATTCAATTAAAAAAAAATAATACTTTTATGTATTCTGAAATGTCATGACACCATAAATTATAAGATCTTACATTTTACAATGGGGAAAAGTGCCAAAAAAGTCATAAACATTTTGTTTTTTTGTCGATTTAGTCCTAAACATTTTTTTGGTGTCAATTTAGTCTTAAACATTATTAAGTTGTGCCAATTCAGTCATTTCTGGCCAATTTTGGCCGGATTTTGTTGACCGGAGGCCGGCCGGCCGACATGGCCTTATCGGTGCTAACATGAACAACTTTTAATAATATTTTAATATTTTTTATATTTTGATTTTTTTGATTTTTTTCTTTTTCTTTTTTTATTCTCTTCTTCTTCCTCCAGTTGGTCGCCGGACCTCGGCGACTGGCCAAAGGCGACAGCCGGGTGAGGTCGACCTCGACCTCGACCTCGACCTCGCCGGCCACCTCGCTAGTGCTCGCGAGGGCGGTCTCGTGCTGGGCGGCAAGGCGGCCCTCGAGGCCTAGGCGGCAAGGCTCGCCCTCGAGGCCTAGGTGGCAAGGCTGGCCCTCGTCGGATCTGGCGAGGCTCGAGTCTTGCCAATGGCCGCTGAGGGCAAGCCCCGCTAGCTCAGCGCGAGGAGGCGGCTTCACTTGAGCTATCGATTTTCAATTCGTCGCGATCGATTTCCTCTCACCCATCTCTACCATAACCCTAGCAACGGTGGCAACCCCCTCTTGCCGGTTCGAAGAGATGTCGGCGGCGGTGAAGCTGACGGAGGGCGCGATATGGAAGATTTCTAAGTGCGAGCTCGTCGGGGAGAGCGAGGTGAAGCCGATTGTGCAGGTGGTGGACATGAAGATGGTGAAGGCCCCTGGCAACCAGAACCAGAACCCGAGCGGCGCCGGTGCCGTGGAGAGGGAGTGGCAAAGGTTCTACATGGTGCTTTCCGATGGGACCCACATGCAGCAAGGCATGCTCATGATGTAGCACAACCACCTCGTCGACTCAAGGCCGCCTCCTCACGAGGGCGGCCTTGCGCGGGGCGTCGAGGCTCGCCCTCGCTGGATCTGGTGAGGTGGCCGACAAGGTCGAGGTAGAGGTCAACCTCACCAGCCATCGCCTCTGGCCGGTCGCCGAGATTCGGCAATCGGCTGGAGGAAGAAGAAGAGAATTAAAAGAATTAAAAAATTTTAAAAAAATAAAAAAGAAAAGAATATTAAAATATTATTAAAAGTTGTCCACGTCGGCGTCGATTGGGCCACATCACCGGTGGCGGCGCCCTCAGCAAAATCTGGTCAAAATTGGCCGGAAACGACTGAATTGGCACAACGTAAAAAGATTTAGGAGTAAATCGGCATCAAAAAAATGTTTAGGACTAAATCGGCACAAAGACAAAGGGTTTAGGACTTTTTTGGCACTTCTCCCTTTTACAACGTTTTCCACATACTTGTTGTTAAAAACCATTGGTCATCGCAAAATAACACAAAATACACAAAACAATTCCATTTGCACTTGATTACAATTAAAAAAAATTGACATTGTAAAAGATAAAAATTATTTTAGAACGTTTTGCTTTTTAGTTAAGGTGAGCAAAATGTCATAAATTAAAATTTTGTGCTTTAGGAAGTTTTGAATCTAAATTCATTTATATAGAGCGAACACCTTTACAACGTCATAAATCCATGTACTATGATGTTCTATACTAGTTAGTTATGATAGCTAAAGGTGGTTGGCCAAGTGGTGGCAATATTTATTTTTCTAGTTGGAGTTTCTCCAAACCATCTCTTGTTCATCGCATAGAAAAATTATGGATTCATCCCGATTCCTAAATAAAAATATTATTAAATTACATTTGCACATCTGAAGCATTATCATTTAGTAATATTAAGCCCACATAAATTGCATTATAATTGGACTGAGTTAAGTGAGGTAGCTCTGACCTTAACAGGATTATCTGAACTAAGCTCAAGAGAACACAAAATTCAGCCAAGACTATAGTAGTTAAAATTTCACATATGGGATGCACGAAAGGAAGTTAAATTAGAAACGACTGCAACAAGAAAGCATATGGAGCTCAAAACTTTGGTCATTGGATAGGGAATGAAAGAGATATCTTATTTTCTCGTCTTGAATATTACACAATTTCTTTCTTATAATGAAAGAGTCGGATTTATTCCCCACTCTCCTTCACTTTATTTACCGTAATTTCCACTATTAACACCCTAGCTAGAGGATGATCAAACCACGCCAAGGTCCTTGAGCGAGGACTCTTGAACATTGACAAAAGGGTAAATCTCGTATCGGAAGTTGCAGCTCCCGCCAACCACTCGCCCACCTTCCTTTCCGTCGCAACAGCTCGGAAGATCGCCGATTGCGCCCTACAGACACTCCTTGCCCTCGGTTACCGACAGATCCCTCGTGCACTGCACCAATCCGTACATCTTCGTCTTATCCTCCAGTCCCATCTCTCCAGTCGCGTACAGCTTTGGCACGGTGTAAGCCTCCTCGACCAGCCAGGTCAGTAGCCCCCTTACCATGAGGTGGAGCAGAAGTGGAAGAGAGGGTCGGCGCCGAGGGTGGCCTGGAGGAGGAGGGCGGAACAGAGCGAGAGCAAGACAAAGCAGGCCGAAGACATGTCGTTACTTAAAGATTTGATATGAATGTGCTGTGAGGTGAAGTCGTGTCACCTTCGTGTTGTGTTTGCAATGAGAATATGAAGAGTATGCTGCATGCATATATATAATAGAGCTGAAAATGTTGACTTTGACTATTCAATTGAGTGGCATGAACCTTATCAACTCTCCAGAGATATTTCAACCAATAACACCGTCACAAACTGCTTGTGGACGATAAACGATGTTGATTGGCACCGAGAGTGAAAAAGTAGCCAAAGACAACATGTTTTTCCTTGTACATCATGGAAGTACCAAATGAAGTGCTGGATAAGTTGGAAAAGGCAATTGAGTCAATCCTCAAAGAGCAATAATATGTCGATATTCAATCGCTTCAATCCTTGATCTTAATTAATATTAAGTGAGTTATCTTGACAATGTGAATAGATTTTTGGATCTTGAATTTAGAGGATCTATGCAAATACTTGAAGGGTATGATAAACAAATGGATCATATAGGTGCGCATGACATAGTTATCAAAAGTGAAACATGCACATATATTGAGAGGCTGATGAATTTATAAAAGTCATATTTTGCAAAGCTGTCTAAATAATATGAATTCTTGTATTTTCTAATATATTCTACTTGAGTAAGAATCGAACACATTTCAAGAAACAATTAAGTGAACATAAGAAATCACATTAAAAATGTAAGCTCTGGTTGTAGTATGATCGAATCTGTCAAGCCAAAGTGAGGTCAGTGCTGAGGTGAAGATTCGACCGAGAGCTGCCGCGACTCGCAGGTTCGGTCTAATGGCCATTATTCTTGAACCACTAAGCATGTGATTTGTTTTTTACTTGCTTTTTTGGTCCACTTTTGAGGCACGACCAATTACTGAGCTTGAATTCTAGAAATCGAAGTTTCTTACATTTGTACTTTTCTTCTTTTTCTTAGGGGGGTGGTTTTCTCGGTATTGGCTTTTGATTCGAGTGGATGGTGAGGACCAGCAAAGCGCACCACCTATTTCGAGGACCAGAAATGGCAGCCATCCACTAACTTTTCCATTAAATTTCAATTCGCTACAGAAGAATAGTTGCGGTCATGGGGCAAAATTGCTCCTTATCTCGTCAATTATTACAAAAAGAAGAAGAGGAAGAAGGATCACACATTTCGTTGCTACGTAGGTATCATAATGAAAACAAAATGACGAAATGAAAACTAGTTCAAAAGTCAACAGTTGTCCCTTCGGAATTTCGAGTATATCTTTGGATAATTCAATATGAGACAACTCTTTTTAGTGGTATTATCCTCAAGAAGGTGCATGGAACCTCATGTCACGGATTGCTACGTAGGCCCATGATAGTCGAATTATAATAAGGACAAAAGAAGTAAATCCATTTCCGCTCCCCGAAAGATGTAGACTCTCATGGCCGTGGACACGTGAATAACTATGGTAGACAGTTTTTTTTCTTCTTCTTCTTATTGTTTCTCGATATGATCATATCTGGTGATCGTATTATAGATTAATATAAAATGTCATAGATTGGTCGATAAAACGAGCACATTTTTAGTTGTAATTATTGGTTTTTCACAACGAGTGAGTATATTTTTCTTTCATAGACTTTCATATTAGAATAATGTGTTATAAACTCAAATAACTAAGCCTCGGTTGTCCCAAGAGGTGGCTGGTCAAGTGGTGACAATATTCATTTTCTTGACTAGTCGAATCTACCTTTGGGTGTATAGATTTACGTTTTCGCGATAATTATTTGGAGTCTGCATGAGTGGATTTTCTCAAGGCTAAAAATCCCCCCACCCTACTCTCCTTTTTTGGGATAAAATTACCAAAATTAGTCATAACTTTATTATATGAATGCCAATTCGATTCTAAATTTTTTAATTTTGTTAATATGACCTTAAATTTTTACTTGAAATTCCAATGTAACTCTTCCGGAAATTACCGTCTGATATTACTGACATGGCGATCCCCAATAACTCCACATCAGCTTGCCATGTAGGATAGCTCATGTTGACCGGATGCCACGTCAGCAATTTTCGGCTACAATTGGCCGGAAGAATTACATTAAAATTTCCTGTAAAGGCTTAAGTTTACATTGACAAAATTGAGAAGTTTATGACTCCTTCGGTTATTATCCCTCTTTTTCATGTAGTCAAATGTTCTTGGCCGAGCGCCGTTGCCAGCCTTAGGAAGCCACCATCCCGGCCGTTGAAGCCCTTGCCTCTGCCGAGTCAACCAGCCCCGCGTCTCCCTACTAGGGGTGTGCAAAATACCCGGGAACCGCCCGGAACCGGCGATTCTTGAGGGAACCGGTCTGGTTCCCGGTTCCAATTTTTGGGAACCGGTGGGAACTAGTCCGGTTCCCAGTTCCATGGGCGGGTCCGCCTGCCTACCCACTCGGACCGGACCGGTTCCCTTTTAATATTTAAAAAAAATTACTAAAATTGAATACAAAGCAATTGTTTTGTGGCAATTGTTTCTGCTGCAGGATGAATACAAAGCTAAATATTGGGAAATTGGGAAATTCGTATGCTTTTTGGTTGTTTAGTTTATTTATTAATATAATGATGAAGGTGATGTATTCAATAAAGTCTTGTTTAGTTTCACCTCCTTTGATTTGTCTGTGCGACTTGTGATATTTTGCCAAACCTAATGAGGGATATGTCCAGTTCATAGCTTTAGGAGAGACCCATTTTTCCTAAACACTTACTACTCTCTCCGCCTCTATATCAACTTATGTACATCCATTCCTTCATTGGTTGCATTTATGGTTGCAACAAATGAATCTTTGTTCCACATACTTAAATTTGGTTTTTCTTTATTTGGCTTGCTCTGATGTCACATAGTCGTTCTATGTTGAAAACCAAAATTGTTTCGCGTCAAAATCGATTCCATGGATCCACCCAGGAACCGAACCGGACCGGCGGTCGGGTTCCCGAGTGGATCCATGCAACAAACAGGTGGATCCCGGTTCCAATTTTTCGGAACTGGTCCTTAGCAGGCGGTTCCCGGTTCTAGGTCGTGAACCACCTGCCCGAACCATGCATGCCCCTACTCCCTACCTCTCTGTCAGGATTGTCAAAGACCCCCCCTACCTCTCTGTCAGGATTGTCAAAGACCACCCCCCCGTCTCTCTCTCTCCCTAAGGTCTCCCTCTCTCCCTAAGGGTAGGGAGTAAGAATTGTGGATTTCTATTTTTCCTTCACTTCTTTTTATTCTTATTTTTGGGATTATGTGTTTAACATTACACGTGGGTGGTGTAAGAGCATGTGCCCACCAAGATCCTGATGGAAGGAAAATATAAACCTTACTCAATAGTGTTGGTGACCATGGAGAAGAGATCAACTCTACTAGGCTTTACTTATTCTATACAAAAGACTTAAAGAATTGCGCGATGCATGTAACTTATTTGTTTGGCATTTTAAAAGTAAACATTCGAGTCATAGTAATACATTGAGAGAGGATATGATTGGATATATCAATAATTGAACACAACCATAGAAATTCTCTTTACCTAGGGTATTGAATGGTCATAAATGGGAAATGTATTTCCAGAATAATAATAGGTTCTGCACCAACCATTCCGGACACATTTCCACATACAAAATATTGGCAAAATGACGTTGTAGACTAAAAAGTTTTACGTATCAACTTGTGGATGGTCAGATTATCATCATATATACACAAGAACTGTAATTTCTATGTTGCCACAACTGCAAAATATAGACTCGCAGATAGCCCCAGTTACGCTAACTTAAAACATAGCAAGAACATTTATGTAAGAAATTATTCATGACATATTGATGAAGACATCAAATTTTTATTTACAGCTATATAAACCATTCGAATGATAAAAGAGTCTCAGGTAAATTCCCAAACTCGCCTTCACTTTATTTACCATGTATTACACTAGGAACAACCTAGCTAGGGAATCATTAAACCACACCTATTTAGGTCCTTGAGCGAGGACTCTTAAACATTGACAAAAGGGTAAATCTCGTATCGGAAGTTGCAGCTCCCGCCAACCACTCGCCCACCTTCCTTCCGGTCGCCATAGCTCAGAAGCTCGCCGATTGCGCCCTCGAGACACTCCTTGCACTGGGTCGCCGACAGATCCCTCGTGCACTGCACCAATCCGTACAGCTTCGTCTTCTCCTCCAGTCCCATCTCTCCAGTCGCGTACAGCTTTGGCACCGTGCAAGCCTCCTCGACCAGCCCGGTCAGCAGCCCCCTTACCTTACCGTTGAACGCCTCCGGGTCGCTCACGCTTTTCGGGTTCCAAATATAGAACTTGTTGGCATTGTCGATCTGGCCGAAGAAGTCAGTGTCAAGGTACTTGAACATGCAGTTGTCATACCAGATTATCGCCCCCTTGTTGCGAGGGCAGCGGCGGCGGATCTCGGCGACAGCGTCTGCCACGCAGGCCTCGCAGTCCAATGGCGATGTGTCACCCCGGCACAGCGTGAGGCCATAGGGCTGGTCTGGGTATTGGCCGATGGAGCCAGGGCCGAAGCCCGAGGAAGGGGTCTTGGTGTAGAGGAAGCTGGTAAGCTTGTTGAGGTTGGATTCGTACGGGCTGCCCGCGGTGAAGTCCTCGGGGGTGGAGCAGACGTGGAAGAGAGGGTCGGCGCCGAGGGTGGCCCGGAGGAGGAGGGCGGAACAGAGCAAGAGCAAGACAAAGCGGGCCGAAGACATGTCGTTACTTAAAGATTTGATATGAATGTGCTGTGAGGTGAAATCGTGTCACCTTCGTGTTGTGTTTGCGATGAGAATGAGATGAGTATGTTATTTGCATGCATATATATAGGCGTCGAGGGGACATGAGAGGATATCATCGAAGTTGTTAATCGTCGTGGTTTGACCGAAGGGACGGACGTTCAGACGTACGACTTTTTTCCTTTGCAACTTCGTAAGTTCGATTTTAACCGTGTAGAAATCTTCAATCATGGGCGGCGTTGTCGGAGTATTTTAAAAGAGATGGGTTTAATTAATGGACTAGCTCGCGGAGCACTTGGCCGCAAATGTGGCTACGACAACTTGAGAGAAACAATTGTATTATATCGAACATGAGTAGGCAATCATCATTGGAAAAGGAGATGACCTGCCGTGGGCTATGCTAATCCTCTCCATCTCTACCCACTTAAAAGAAATGTGACAAGGCAATCTCATCATCATTGCGTCCGTAGGAATAGTAGCATTGCCGATGTAAAGATTGGCTGATGAAATTGGTTTGTGCAGTTTTATACCCCCGTTTGCTACCATGCCATAGTGAAATAGGACCAAGTTAAATAAAATTACCATTTAAAGTATTTGGTGATGTCGTTGGGAGAGTCGGGGGCTAGTTAGTTGCTAATGTTGTCCTCTATCAACTATGCCGATTCCTATCCGATTACATTGGGTAATTATGGAATTATAAAGGTCTGTGATTTTTGAAAGTCATTATTAATAAAGTTTGTATGTATGAGAATAAATTAGTAGACCAAGCCCTTCATTCTCATTAAAGCTTGGTGAGATTTACGAATTCTTTTGTAAGATTGAGAGATTATTTCGTAAGGAATTGTGGGGCTAAACACATGTGGGTTATTAGGTGTAATTGGAGATTGGTAAACATTGAGAGTATTTGAGTAACTCGAGTGTCGATGTAATATCTATTGTATCGTTTAATTCAAATGCTACATGCACCTATACAAATTGTATATTGGTATATGATAGTACCTTCATCTCATTCATGCCCCTACCCCTCTTGCCGTATGAAATGAAGCGTTTCTAATTTTTTGTTATAGAAATTTTGCAATGGCATATGAAGTTTATAAGAAAAAGGAAGTAAGCCGATTTCCAATCAAATTAGTTGATGGTCACCTGAAATGCTAGTTGAACACAATCGGAAACACAAATGGTGCTACATAGGTATGCAGCTAAAGCAAATTATATTTCAGGTTTCTAGAACAAGAAAAGAAGCGCTCAGTCTGCTAGTCCATCATCTCAAATGTTCAAACTTTAAGATTATGACTCTCAAGAGCCACAGGCTTGTGTGATTCTATAATTTCTCGATATAATCAGATTAAAATCGTCACAGTCAATAGAGGATGACATTAGCAACTAATTACCCGTCGACACTCCTAACAACATTACAAGACACATTAGATGATAATTTTAATTTAATTTTGTCATATTTTGTCATGGCGTAGTATCAAATGGCCTTATACAACTGCACAAATCAATTTGATAAACCAATCCTTACGCTGGCAATGCTATTATTCCTACAAACACTGTGATGGCAATTGCCTTGACGCTATGATACTTTTTTCAGAGCTCAAGTTGTGGTCACTGGATGAAGCCCAGCTAATCAAAGCATTGGGAAATACCTGCTGTATAAAGTGGGAAAAGATGGGAAGAACAACAAATTATGAGATTTTATATCAGTCTAACAATACGATAACATATCATATTAATAATTTAAAAAAAAAATGCTGTTTACTGTAGCCATGCTCGTGTCCACGGCCATGAGAACTTCTGGAAGGTGGACAATGGTTTCATTTCTTTCGAGCTTAATCTAATTTGACTATTGTAGGGCACTTAGTACTCCAATATAAGTAGGCATATGGGGTTACCTAAAAAAGAATTATTTATCGTGTATTGAAAATAAGACCGTTTACAGAGAACAAAATTTCGTCATTTGACCTTGAACTAGCTTCGCCATTTTGTTAATCTGAAGTTAAAGCCGTATAAGCACTAAAACTGCGGCCTAATTAAGGCCGGCACCGTCTTTTATTAGCTACCAGTCAAACCCACCCCACCAACCCCTCACCCCCCCGGGGCCCAACGAAAAGTGGTTGACTTGGGATGAGATCTGAGCTCGTAATTGCCAAGGGGACCCGCAACTTTTTTTATTTTATTTATGGGAGTGAAGCATGCCTTTTGTGCTGATGTATATTTTCTGGATGGTAGAGAATTCTCTATTAGAGAATACTTTTAAAGATATCATCTGATATTGGGGAGATTATTTAATATTTCTTTATTTTATAAAATAGTTGATTTCCTTATTACTTTAGATTATTTACTTTCCTGCGCATTTTGTTTGGGTTTAAATACCCTTCTCTTCAATTGTGTATAGATGAATTGGTTCTATCTCCTTTTCTCTTGAAGATCCTAGAATATTTATGTCTTTACGACATTCCGCTTGTGATTGCTCTTAGAGAAGTAGAGGTGGCAAGGAACTACATGAGATCATGATCAAATATGAGCCTGATGTGAAACATTTCTGAAGAGCAAGTGAGTTCTGTAACAACCGATTTATTAGGATCGGTGATTCTTGTGGACCACATATGTATCCTAGGGCTATGCAATCCGATGCAATCAAAGTGAGAGAGACATTCTAGCATTGGAGAAGCGGGAATTTATTAACAAAGCATATGTTTTCAAAATTAGGGAGCTGCATCTAGTTCCATGTGCCAAATCTATATTCTTCTTTTTTCGAGAAGATCTCCAAAGGATATTTGACTAATGCCGCGCGTGCCTGATTACAATTGCATGACTAAGGAGAGAAAAGAAGGTTGTGTTTGCTCTTTTGATATTAATAGGGAGTGAAGCATGCCCTATGCTGTTGTATATTTATGGATGGTAGAGAATTCTCTATTAGATAATACTTTTAAAAATATCATTAGATATCGGGGATGTTATTAATATTTTGTTATTTTCTAAAATTGTTGATTTCCTTATTAGATTATATTATTTTCTTTTCTATGCATTTTGTTTAGATATAAATACCCTCATTTCAATTGAGTATAGATGAACCAATTATCTCTCCTTTTCTCTCAAAGATCCTATAATATTTACGCCCTAACTACATAAGATCATGATCAAATATGAGCCCGAGGTGAAACATTTCTTCAAAGCAAGTGAGTTTGGTAACAATGGATTTACTAGGATCGATGATTCTCTTAGACCACATCTGTATCCTAGGGCTACGCCATCTGATGCAATCAAAGTGGGAGAGACCTTCTAGCATTGGAGAAGTGCGAATCTATTAACAAATCATACGTTTTCAACAGTAGGGAGTTGCGTCGGGTTCCACGTGCCATATCCATGTTCTTTTTCGAGAAGATCTCCAAGAGGAAGGACAATGCTACGACAATAAGCGATCGAATAATAAATTTAACATAACAAAAAAATAAATCGAATGCCAAATTTTCATGGTTCGGTCGGTCGATTTGACTTATGTTCACGGGGAGAACAACAAACAATCACTCTATAAATTAAACGATACAATGAAGATTACATTTACACTTGAGTTATTCAAACATTCTCAATGTTTTTCAGTCTCCAATTACACTCAATGACCCACATGTGTTTACCCTACAATTTCTCACGAAATAATTTCTCATTCTTACAAAGGAATTCAAAATCTTACTAAGCTTTAATGAGAATGGGGGGCTTGGTTTGATAATTTATCCTCATACATACAAACTTTAATGATAATGACTCTCAAAAGTCACAAACTTTTGTAATTCCGTAATCACACAATCTGATCAAATAGGAATAGTCATAGTCGATAGAGGACAACATTAGCAATTAACTAGTCCTTGACAATCCCAACAACATCACAAAAATACTTCAAATGGTAATTTTATTTAACTTGGTCCTATTTCGCTGTGGCATGGTAGGAAACGGCTTTATAAAAGCTACACAAATCAATTTCATCAACCAATGTTTACTTCGGCAATGCTACTATTCCTCGCTACGATGTAATGATGATTGCCTTCTCACATTTCTTTAAGTGGATAGAGACAAGACGGAAAGAATTAGCATAGCCCACGGCAGCCCATCTCCTTTTGCGTTGATGATTGCCTACTCATGTTTAGCTTACTTGGATAAAGCATAGAAAATACCAACTCTCTAATGTTTCTCTCGTTTCACGAGAAAGGTGGCGCTTTTGAAATATATTTTCTAGAAAGCTATAATCCAGGAAAATATAATTATTTTTTGGGATTTGGGTGAAACTTAAAAATGAAATATAAAATATTTTCCTCCATACACTCTTTTTCAATAATTTTATTATTATTTTTATTTTTAAAAATCGGTTTTTCATTATTTTTTATTTTTTAAAAATCTATTATTAAAATATTTTTTATTTTTCTTTTCATTTTCCTTGTTTTTCTCTTCTTCTTCAACTAGTTGTTGGCCATGGCGATGGCTAGCGACTGGCCACAGGCAAGCCTCAAGCTCACCAACGAGCACAAGGCTCACCCACCTCTTGCAAGCCCAGGCTCTCCGCACGCTAAATTGGCAAGCGCGAGCGTCAAGTTTGAGGGCTTACTTAATCGGCAAGTGAGAGCCTCTTACTCTATAATCTGGAGAGGCCCAAGGCCAGTGAGTGCAAGCCTTGCCATAGGTTCGAGCTCGCTGACCTTGGGCCTCGCTAGATTGGTGAGCCTCAAGCTCACCAACTTCGAGCCTCGCCTATGGCCAGTTGTCGGCCATCGCTGTGGCTAGCAAGTGGCTGAGAAAGAAGAAAAGAAAAAGAAAAAAGAATTAAAAAGAGAAATAAGTGGGGGCTTGTAGGTATGTGAGATAAGAGAGAGCAAGTGAGGAGGCTAGGGATTGGCCAAGAAAGAAGAAGAGGAAAACAAAGAAAAAAAGAAAAAAATAACTCGAATTTTTTAAAAAAAAAAAAAAGGAAAGAAGTGCGGGCTTGTAGGAATGTGAGATGAGAGAAAGCAAGTGAAGGGGCCAGTGACTGACCAAGCAACAAGAAGAGGAAAACGAAGAAAAGAAAAAGGAAAAAGAAAAAAAAGAAGAAAAGAAAAATAACTCTAATTTTTTGAAAAATAAAAATAAAGAAGTGGGGGCTTGTAAGGGTGTGAGATAAGAGAAAGCAAGTGAGGAGGTTGGCGACCAACTGAGAAAGAAGAAGAGGGAAAATAAAGAAAAGAAAAAGCAAAAATAAAAGAAAGAAGTGGGGGCTTGTAGGGATGTGAGATTAGAGAGAACATGTGAGGAAAATATTTTTCTCTATTTTAGAAGACTTTTTTCATTTCATGAAAAATATTTTTCCCAACCAATTATTTTCCATGAAATGAATGCTGGAAAATTCTGAAAATATTTTCTTAAAAATAATTTTCCGCAAAACAAACGGAGCCTTCATGGAAAATAATTTCCAGAAAAACGTTTTTCAATTTTTTTCAGTGTTTATTTCACAAAAAATAAATTAGTCAATGAAAACATTTCCACCAATGGAAGAAAACTCATTTAAAAGTGAGAAAAATGTTTTCCACTTTTCAAAAAGGAAAACATTTTCCACTACTCTTTCTTTCACCATTCTATTTAGTTATTTTTTATTTTGCATTCCTTTTCTTTTTTAAATTAAAATTTTTAATTTTTATTTATTTTTTCCTTTTTTTCTTCAGCTAATTGTCAATGTGAGGCTCAAGCATCGCCGGATTTGCAACACTCGAGCGTTGCTAAAGGGCCATGAGGCTTGGGCCTCGCCAAATCGACAATACTCGAGCATCACCAAAGGGCAGCGAGGCTTGAGCCCAAGCTCACCGGCTGTCACCATGGTCGACAATCGATTGAGGAATACAAAACGAAAAAAGAAAAATTAATTAAAATTTCTAATTTTTAGAAAAGAAAATACAAAATAATTAAAAATTCGATTTTTCTAAAAATGAAAAGGAACAAATAAAATAAAATAAAATAAAAATGATCAAAATGAGTGCACGAGAGGACAATCAAATAGAATACCTAATGGTATAATCATTTTCATGTTTTAGCCAAATATTGGAAAATATTGTTATTATGTGAAAAATGATTTTTTAGAAAATATTTTCTAGAAGCATCACATTTTCCGAAAAATGGAGCCTTAATATTTTAATGCCTCTCTCATATGTAAGCCAAATTTATGACATGAGGAATTTGATGAAGGAGTCACGCATGCAAGTGGATTGTGCAAAACTTGTAAACTTGTATCTCGATACTGTTGACACCTAAAATTTTGATTAGGTTTTAATTAGGTTGTAATTTCTTTTATTTTGTCCTGTTTCTCGGATAATAAATAATAATAAAACAAAACAAGAAAAAAACAAACAGAAAAATAAATAAAAATAGAAAAAATAAAAAAGAGAGCAGCCCATCAGGGCTGGGCCCCTTCTCTCTTGCGTGGGCCCCTTTGGCTCAGCCCACGCGAGGAGGCCCTTTTTCCCCTCTTCTTCTTCCTTCCTCCTTCCTCCTCCGCTTCTGCAGACCACGTGCTGCGACGACGACGCTCGATGAAGTGAGATAGTGATGGGACACGATTCGACCGCACCCAAGGCCGATCGGCGCACGTCGACTGGCGGCCGAACCTCAGTCAGCCTCAGTCAAGCAGAGAGAGGTGCCCATCGGGTCTGAGTCGGGTCGAGCGAAACCCCCATCCGGGTAAGGTTTCCCCGTGTTGGGCCTGCGCGCATGGGCTGGGTAGTGTTGGGCTGCAATTTTTTGTGAAGTGGGCCAAAATCAACTTGGGCTTTTTCGCTTAAAAGGAAAATATCCTAGGCCGAGCCTGCAATCTCAAGTGGACGACCCGAGTCAGACCCAACCCAAGGATCCAACCCAGTTCATTTTTATATTATTATAATATAATATAATATTTTCAAAGTAAAAAAAATTTAAAAAATATCCATATTTTCCCCAAAAAAGCCAAAAGGTCAGAAAAAGCCAAAAAATGATTTTTATTTTCAAAAAAAGATCAAAAAATGCTTTTATGTCAAAAAATGAGAAAATGATCCAAAAATGTTTTTCTTCTACAAATGCATGGAAAACCCCTCATAAATCCAAAAAGCCTTAGGGTTTAAACAAGATTAGATACCAAAAGGGCATTAGTGATTAACTAGTGTAATCAAGTCCCCGATCCTAATTTCTCTGATTACGTAGGAGCGAGTATTTCTCCGATACTTCGCTTGGGTTTCTAATCGACCTACCCTAAATTGATTAGTGGCGACTCCATTTTAAAATTAACTCACAGGTTAAAAACATCAAACCATTAAGTCGTAAATTGGTGGACTTGGGAGAGTCCGGGCTACGCTTAATAATCATAGTCGAACCATTAGCCTCCACAACGTGCCCGCCCCATGGGGGGCGCCAAAATAAAAGAGGTCGCGACAGCTTGGTGACTTCGCTGGGGATTTGAAGACTTAGGCATTTTTTATCTTGTTTAAATGCTTTGCTAATTTGGTTTTCTTTCTGTACAGGTTAGTAGTATTTATTTTATTATGTTAAAATAAAATATTTTGTGATTATAAACTGTTGTACATGCTTTACTGTTTTAACACTACACATGGCACACAACCCAGCTACAGAACCTGGGCCATTATAGGAAATCTAGAATGGTGTTAAGAAAGATACGGTCTCGAACGTGAGACTGCGTTGTAGAGGTTGCATTTCCTTTCCCCGAATTTCTTTGGCCAAGGTTAAGAGGGTACGCTGCCAAAGCGAGACTGCGATGGGCGGATACCTTTCTAATTTCAACAAACCTTTTTAGTTAGAAATCGAACCGCACATCTCATGCGCATGTTCTTGTGTTTGCCATTTTCTTTAAAACCAAAGTAATTTCTTTACTTTTACTCAGTTTTTTTTATTGGCCCATGGCAATTTAGGGTAGGTTTTTCGAGTCCCAGTTTATATGCGATGGGAGAAGACAATATCCAGTTTATTCCCGCTCCAAAAACGGAGCTCTTTAGATGGTAGGGTCAATTGGACTAATTTGCCCAAGAGCACGTGAAAGCCAAAATTGGTCACCTCCTATCATTGTTCCAAATCTTTGTTCATCCTGAAGTCCTACAGGCCATGGCACATTTCTGGTGCCCGAGGACATCCACTTTTATGTTCGGTAGGTTCGAGCTAACCCCAACTTTGGAGGAATATAGCATTCTCACTAGAAAGTCTCTTGAGAATTGGCTTGTTAGGCCACCAACAGGCATTGACCCACTGCGTGGGTTAGCACGGCTTTTAAGAACTGAAGTCCATGTTGTGAGGCAAACTCTTGAAAACAACCATAACACCTGCCCACTAGCATTTTTGATTGCTTGTTTTGAAAATCAACCCATGACCCAAAAAAGTGAAATTTTCCTTCTAGCCTTTTTCGAGTTCATCATTTTTCCCCATCAAAGAAACGCCATAAGTCCCTCAAGAGCATGGGTGGTTGATTAGGTCTCGAGAGGACAAAATTGCATCAACATGATTTTGGCCGAAACGTTTTTGTCTCTTAATCGTTTTAAAGAAAACACGAAAAAAATCATGCGGGCCTCCACGGAAATTTTGCAAGTTTGGTTCTTTTCTCACCTAAGCGAATTTCGATGCCTCATGCAATCATCCGAAAATGATTTCAAAAATCTATTACAGAAATTTGTGATCCTAGAACTATATATTCACAACCAAAACTGTTTTAACTAGATAAATTTCTTAAGAGACCCCACTCTTGAGACATTCCAATGGTGTGCTATTTGGTTTTAGGAAAAGAGAGCTCGCTTTGCTTATAGACGTAGCCATCTAATTCTGTTGCTCGGTCTCACCGGTGGCACCCCTTATTACCTATATAGGGTGGCCCGACAGTATGGAACCCTTCAGGAGATCCCGCCGCTTTCCAGGACAAAAATACATCCACTCCGTTTTACCCATCAAAGCCGTGACTACGCATTCGAGATTGCCATCATCGAGGAAACCATCGCAAAAGAATCGTGGTTCCTGAAAGGCTTGAGGGACAGGAAAAAGCCCACTGTGCCTCTAAGTCTTACATCCACAATCATCGTATCCTGACAAAATTAGCGAGGGCAACCGGCACGAGTAAGCAGAGCTTATACAAAGAGATTTGGGAATAGGCTGGATACATGTCTCAGAGCCAGCCCAAGGAAGCAAGCATTTGCGCAAGAACAAGGCTCTCTATCGCATATAAAATGGCAATCATGTGCCCCTTAGTGTTAATATTGTGAAAGTTTTGTCCCATTGTTTACGGACTTTTGTTTAATATCTAATATTTCACTCTGTCATTTCAATTCCAAGTTTTAGATGTCAAAAGTTTGCGATTTATAAAATCCTCTTTTGATAAGTAAAAACAATTAGACTATTGCTATGAGTCAATCTTTGTCTACTTTCATGCTCATTCATGATTTTTTGCGATACTAGGTAATTATGAATTGCCGACTATCAACCACATGCGAATGGCCTCACATAATAGGGCTTGATCAAAATGATGTACAAAATCGCCTTGCCAGCATTGAAGACAACGTAGGGCAGATGTCCATTATCCTTCAACAACTTTCAAAGCAAATGGAATCCACTCAAGTCAAACCCAACTCGGTAGCTGCTTTAAGCGTACTCCTGGCACCTGCGAATTTGCTAGAAGATAACCAACAAGATAAATAGCTTGAAAAGATCATGAAAAAACTAAGCCATCTGCAGGAGCAGGATCCCATGAACTTGTCTAATTACGCCGGCATTAAGATCTCTAAAGAGCTCAAGACACCTGAATGCAAAAAGTATGCTGATAGCTCTCACCCAGAGACCTACTTGTAAGCTTACTTGGTCCGAAAGATGATTCAATCGTACCAACCAAACCTAATTGACCCCGTCTTGTAGTGGTACATTGTAAGGAAGATTAATCTCCTTAAAACCTAGGAGGAACTAATTGATGTTTTTCGTCAAGAGTATAATATTGACATTAGCCCCAACATTGCCCTGCCCCACGAAGAATCAATAGTTGCGGAGCACAAGGAGCCAATAGTCGCAGAGACTGGAGAAGAGGATGTCGATAAAGCATTTCACGATAAATAGACGACCGAGCAGTATCTTATTGCCGAGAAGCTTCCCATTAGGAAAGGCAAGGAGCCCACAAATGAAATCAACACTACTTAGAGCCGAAGCATGATGGGACGGCTTCTCAAGCTTATTGCAAGAGCTAGGGTCCAAAGAATGCCGACCCCCATCAACCTAGGGAGCGAAGCTCCACCATCTCCTACTAGCAAAACGAAGAGCTTTACTCAAAAGGTTCGGACCAAGAGTCAAGAAAAGAAAATCTAAGCAACACGAGTCAGCGCCTACCACTGAACGTAGGCAAAACCTGGCAATCAATGAGTCGCCACACCCGCACTTCGAGCATCCCCTGAGGATCCTAAGCCTGTTAGAAGAGGGAGCATTCGTCTTTGTCCGCCATGACTTGTCCCCCAATCAATTGCTAAGCTTGTCGCCTAACCATGAGGATGACGTAAACACCTTATCCTCGCTTGGTAATTTTGACCCGAAAGAAAGTAACGAGATGATCTTGGGAGAATCTAGTTTTCCCGAAGCAACAAAGTTTACCATCGCAATGAATATGCAATGGGAAAACTAGTGGCCTAACCAGGATACTATAGGCCCGTCTTGCCCTCATAGTATCATGACCCTTGGAGAAATGTGGATACCTAATCTCGGCAAGTATAACGACACGACTTGCCCCGTGGCCCATTTGCAATATCTTTATGTTGAAATGAGTCAGTACTATAGCCCAATGTCATTCACAACTCGAGCCTTCCAAGAAAGTCTTACGGGGCCTACATTGCAATGGTTCGTCACAGCAAATATCAACCTCATGAGGGATTGGAACGAGCTATCTTCCACATTCCTTCATCAATACCAAAACCAGATTGGACCTTAACTGCATTGCGAGAACTTGGTTCACTTTAGAAGAAGACCAATGGAGGATTTTCGAGCATATGCAAGGCGGTGGAAGGCTTTTATGATGCAAACCTACCATTAGCTAGCTAAAGAAGAAATAATAAAGGTGTTCATAGGGGCTTTACCTTGCAAGCATCGTTGTTGGTTGCATGGGTTACACTTCCGTAGCTTCCATGAAGTGGTCCTCTCGTGCAAATACTTCGAGTCTACTGGAGGCAAAGAGCTCTCAAGTGCTTGATTTCAAAGCCAACACTATCAAAGTGCTCCTTTCTAGTAGGAGTTTTCATGGGTTTTGCTTATTTTTATAATTCATGTTTCTTATCATATCTAGTGTGCTACTGTTGCATTTTCCATTCCAATAATCTAATATACGGTTCTAATATTTTATTTTAAGAGCATGGGGTAGTATTCCAAACTAGCCCAGTGATGCTTTCCAACCATGAAAAGAAAATATCATCCAAAGAGAATACTGAGGGCTGGGCTTCTTCATGCTTTCTTCCCCCCAAAGATATATACTTTTGAAAAAAAAAAAAATCTCATTACCAAAAACTTTTGTCAAAACAATATGTTAAATTTAAACATGTTTGTCTTTCTGACTCACTCATTTTGTGTCTTAGAATATCATCACATTTGACTTAGTGAGACAAGAAGCATTTGAAGCTGGCACATCGTGTGAACTCGCCAAAGTCAAAGACACCCTTTCAAGAAAGCAGGGGCAAACAGAAAAGATCCCGTTTCAAAAGGGTAAATCTTATTCCTTGAACATAATATCGAAAATGGCGTCCTCTCTCTTCTATCCACAGGAGACGAAGGATGGGACGTAATAGGCACAGGCATACTATCGAACTTAAAGTATGCATAACATGATAGCTCAAGGCAGGATGTCGCGAGTTCATTGATGGGACTTCCAGCTTCAACGAGCCAAGAAGCACAAAGAATAAATTTCTTATCTTCCTTTGAATTGACTACTAATCCAGACAGTTGAAACGATCTCTAGCCCCTATTCAGACAATGACTTAGGGCCTAGAAACCTCACTTCGTGCTCCAGAAGGAAGGCGTTGAAGATGAATCAACAACCATCAATCATACATACATGGCCACAAATGAAGAAGGCCAATCAAAAGAAATGTCAAACTGTGTTGAGACAAAGATGTCGTCATTGACATTTAAGTATCCTTAGGAGTCAACAAATACAAACTCTGGAGAAGAGTAATTTGGTATCGTTTCCAATACTCCCCCCTCTTTGAATTCACTTTTGACATATTCCCCCTATTGGCAGGAAGCATCAGGATTCAAGAGCCAAACTTGATGGTTAGGTTTGGCAAATCAATATTGGCCAAGCTAGTACATGGAAATGACCAGTATCAAATTCACCTGACTTCATGTAAAAGGGTGTGTCATCCAAAAGTCGGTTTGGTTAAATGAAAAAAGAAGTGTACTACTAACGCCACCGGTGCCTTAGCCTAGTGTGGGAGAATAATTGACTTAACGAAGCAAGAGACATAGAACTTCGTGTCCCACTTGCCCTTTTGCTCCATCCAATCATCTGCAAACCAGTGAAGAATAATGTTGTATCGCTTTCAAGTTATTCGACTCTTGAAAGAGCTTCTGACTAACATGATCCCTTTTATCTATTGCAGGATCACTTGACCGTAAAAAATGCAGATAACAAATCAAGGAAAGACATGTCGAACTCTGATAAGTTCTCCTAAGTGAAATGGCATCCTGAGCAATCACCAAAGCAAATGATAGAAAATCTTCAGGCCTCAACTCACATTTGATTTTGTCTAGACTAAATTGATTTACTTGTACATCTTCTCTTCTGTAGGGGCAAAAGCAGAGATACCCGATCAAATTCTCAATCCTTGGCTGATCATTCATGTGTCATATCCCTAATCAATAGGGACAATCATTAACACCCATTTGCGAATAACCCTTTCGATGTTCAAAATTTAACATATTTGGAAACACCTTTATGTTAACCCCTAAAGTTGTCAATAGGGTCTTTTTTGAGTCAAAACCATTCACTTGTTTTGAGAGTACAAACTCTCTCATGTTTAAAATGTTGCATGCATTTTCCAAATGTATTTTTGCATGATGATTTTGTCGATCTAGATCACTGATTCTGCTGAGGATTATTAGAATAAACAATTAAGTGAAGAATACAAGATTGATTGAGCATGCTGGATGAGGGGCATCAGAATGATGACAGGCAAGCTATATCCTACACACAATCCCCCATCTATACACTTGTGAGATGAGTGCAGAAGATTTCATGGCTGTAGGGTAAAGAGTTCTCTCGTGAATGGTACGATAACCAAAACAGTGAGAGACATTTCATTGCTCACCCCCTTCATGAGCCCCATACACTGGTGAAGCTTCTTTCATACCCCCGTTAAGAACCACCCTACACTGGGGCAGATCGGAGGCGAAGCAGCATCACAAGGTGAGAAGAGAGATAGAAATTTTTTTGTTCGCACTTGCATCAATCTTCGAGTGTCTTTATTGCATATGAACACTCGCATTAATTTAAGTGCCTTAGAATGATGAAGAGCAATTCCTTCTCTATGCACTTGTATGCATTGTACAACTCAAGTGAGTCTGTAATTTTACCCTCACATTGAGACAAAGCAGAAGTTATTGCCATAGCCTAGAGCGCCAACTGAAGATGAAGACTCAAGAGTCTAAATAACGATGCTTCGATTGAACTTGCCTAGATCAATTCCTCAAGCAACAAAAATGAAAAAACTAGAGACATAAAAAAAGCAGTGTACCTAGTAAAAGCAAGGTCAAATGCCCATAAATGAAGAACTGGAATAAAAAATAGAGGCATGAAAAAGTAGTGTGCTCGATAAAAGCAAGGCCAATGCCCCACAGTCAAAAATGCAACCAAGAAAAAGTTGTCGTTGTGGTCTATAGAACCTCCATTTGACAAGAAAGACCAGTAACAAATGCCGAGACAGTCACCAACTCTCACCCTCTTACATGTGAGCTAAGTCTATGTTACATTCCCATTGTAAAAGTCTCTTCAGACTAGGGGCACCTCAATTAACGTAGGATTTCATATGTTTATAAGCATCGCTCGAAGAAGTACGAGCAAGATTATTCTATCTCTTTTCACAGGATTCTTGACTTGAAAACCTGGGGATGATCGTGCGGCACTTTGTTCATGAGCCTTAACCTCGACAATCCCCTTTGATGAGCCACTGACCAAGACTTCATCACAGTTTCGACAAAGACCTCTCACATTGGTAAAGTCGTACCGTTTGTGAGAATACTCGGACCCTTGTTAACATGATGACAGTGAGATAGTGTGATCCTTATAAATCCCGCATCAATGGTCATGATAGCATTTTCCATGAGAGTGAGCAGAAAGTCCTTTCAAACTAAAAGTCCCTCATCTAGCATGCTCAATACATCTGCATTCTAAATGAAGGTTGTCTTTCAAAATCTCCCCCAGTGGAATTCGGATGATGCAAAACTGACAAAGCTGTCATGCATGAATCCCATTTTGAACTCATGAATTTATAGCATATACAATCATGTGTGCTTATTGTGCAAATAGCAGACATACTCTTAGAGATCAAAGATATTGCCAGGTAAGCATATCCCTATCCGCATTTGTCTTAAAGACCTACCACTGTCTAGGTACTCTCTCCTTGACACTCGACCTATTCGAGTCTATTGGAGAAATCTTCATAAAGTGTTTTGAAGCTGACAAAACATTTCCATCAGTCTAGTCTGAAGGTTTGCAGACTCTGCTATTTAAAGTCTGAAGACCTCCGGACAGCTAGACTCAAGACTCAAAGTCTATCCTCATTGACAGTTTCTAATCCGTTGAAGAAAGGCTATCCGTAACCTGGATGTTTCATTAAGGATGTGACATTATCGACTGGAGAAGATCTCTTGGCTGGATATGACATAACGGAATCCTTTATTTGATCATGATTGATTCGAAGATTAAGGATCTGATGATTGGCGAAATATTCTTGGAAGGTTCTACTTATGGAAACCGAGATCCTGATTGTATGGGCGAACAGGATTGATGGGCTATCGACATGTTCCTTTAATAGCTTGAATGATCTTCCTAATTGATTCCGTCTAACAGGTAGATTGGAGGAATTCCTTTGGTAAGTGCCAACGGGTATGATGGCATAAAGGAGTATATAAGGAAGACGTCCTAAGTTATTAGAAAAAGTGCACGATAGAATAATTCCAAAGTCTGAAGCTCCTTGTTGTTTAGTCAATTCCTTTGAGCGAAATCTTGTACACAAAAGAGAGTCTATATTCGTGAGAAACCTTGAGAAAGTGTGGTAGAATATCTACACTGTGGAATCAAGGAAAAGCTGTGCTGTAACATCTCTTTTGTTCATAGTGAAATCTAGCCAGTGGGCTGTTAGTGCGAAGAGTGGACGTAGGCTTGGAATAAGCCGAACCACTATAAACCTTGTGTTCAATTTTCTCTTTCCTACTCCTTGCTTTACTTTGATCGTATTTCATTTTGTTAATCAAAAGAGAACTCCCTTTCTATCGTTTGCCTAGAATCGCTTCCATATCTCGAAAAATTGTTTTTACACCTATTCACCTCCCCTCTAGGTGCTTATACTAGCTATCTCAGAGTCGTCCCTTGAGTTTGGGTGCTTGCAACTGTCTAAATATCCCCTGTCTTTGAGTATCCACCACTTGCCAGGTACTCCCTCTTATTGACACTCGACCTGTTCGAGTTATCCCCAGAGTATTGATACCTGCGAACGTCTTGGTATACTCTAAGAATTTGTACTTGTGATCATCCAAGTATCCCTTCGATACATGTGTTCATCCAGTTATCCTCCAAGAGTTTATACTTGTGATCATCCAAGTACCTATTCAATACTTGCAAGCAATCCGGTATTTTTCAGCATCTAGTACTTGTGATCATCCAGGTACTCCTTCAACGCTTACAAATATCCAAGGTACGTCTTCAATATTCCCAATTACCAGGAGGTGGGAGACCTTCATGAATATGCAAGGTATGTCCTCGATATTCCCAAATTACCGGGAGGTGGGAGACCTTCATGAATATGCGAGGTACGTCCTCGATATTCCCAAATTACCGGGAGGTGGGAGACCTTCATGAATATGCGAGGTACGTCCTCGATATTCCCAAATTACCGGGAGGTGGGAGATCTTCATGAATAGGCGAGGTACGTCCTCGATATTCCTAAATTACTAGGAGGTGGGAGACCTTCATAAATAGGCGAGGTACGTCATCGATATTCCCAATTACCAGGAGGTGAGAGACCTTCATGAGTATCTAAGGTACGTCCTCGATATTCCTAATTACTAGGATGTGAGAGACCTTCATGAATATCTAAGGTACATTCTCGATATTTCCAATTACTAAGAGATGGGAGACCTTCATGGATATGCGAGGTATGTCCTCGATATTTCCAATTACAAGGAGATGGGAGACCTTCATGAATAGGCGAGGTACGTCCTCGATATTCCCAATTACTAGGAGGTGGGAGACCTTCATGAATATGCAAGGTACGTCCCCAATATTTTCAATTATCAGGAGGTGAGAGACCTTCATGAGTATGCGAGGCATGTCATCGATATTCTCATTACTAGGAGGTGAGAGACCTTCACGAATATCTAAGGTACGTCCTCGATATTCCCAATTACCAGGAGGTGGGAGGCCTTCATGAATATGCGAGGTACGTTCTCGATATTCCCAATTACCAGGAGGTGGGAGACCTTCATGAATATGCGAGGTACGTCCTTGATATTCCCATTACCAGGAGGTGAGAGACCTTCATGAATATCTAGATATTCCCAATTACAAGAGGTGAGAGACCTTCATGAATATCTAAGGTACGTCATCGATATTCCTATTTTCAGGAAGTGGGAGACCTTCATGAATATGCGAGGTACATCCTCGATATTCCCAATTACCAGGAGGTGAGAAACCTTTATGAATAGGTGAGGTACGTCTTCGATATTCCCAATTATTAGGAGGTGAGAGACATTCATGAATATCTAAGGTACGTCCTTGTTATTCCCATTACCAGGAGGTGAGAGACCTTCATGAATATCTAAGGTACATCTTCGATATTCCCAATTACCAGGAGGTGAAAGATCTTCATGAATATCTAAGGTACGTTCTCAATATTCCCATTTCCAAGAGGTGGGAGACTTTTATGAATATGCGAGGTACGTCTTCGATATTCCCAATTACCAGAAGGTGAGAGACCTTCATGAATAGGTGAGGTACATTCTCAATATTCTGAATTACCAAAAGGAGGGAGACCTTCATGAATATGCGAGATACGTCCTCGATATTCCCAATCACCAAGAGGTGAGAGACCTTCATGAGTATGCGAGGCACGCCCTTGATATTCCCATTACCAGGAGGTGAGAGACCTTCATGAATATCTAAGGTACGTCCCCGATATTCCCATTACCATGAGGTGAGAGACCTTCATGAATATTTAAGGTACATCCTCGATATTCCCAATTATCAGGAGGTGGGAGACCTTCATGAATATGCAAGGTACGTCCTCGATATTCCCAATTACCAGGAGGTGGGAGACCTTCATGAATATGCGAGATACGTCCTCGATATTCCTAATTACTAGAAGGTGAGAGACTTTTATGAGTATGCGATGCACACCCTTGATATTCCTAATTACTAGGAGGTGAGAGATCTTCACGAATATTCAAAGTACGTCTTCGATATTCCCAATTACCAGGAGGTGGGAAACCTTCATGAATATGCGAGGTATGTCTTCGATATTTCCAATTACTAGGAGGTGGGAGACCTTTCATGAATATCTAAGGAGGTGAGAGATTTTCATGAATATGCGAAGTACATCCTCAATATTCCCCTTTTACCAGGAGGTGGGAGACCTTCTCGAATTGCTCTAATAGGTGACCGAAGAAAGGTTCGAGTCCTGGAAAAGCGATTCCCTGTCAAGGCGACGGAAGAAAGGTTTGGATCTTGGAAAAGCAATCTCCTCATGTCACCAGGTAAGATGATGTCTTGATACTTGCTAAACTCGGGGTTTACACCCTATCTTACTCATTATCGGTAAGTAACTACAAGTATCTTCTTATTTGTTTTACTACATATAATGCTACGTTACTCTTCCTTGCATAGGACACTAGATCCCAAATAAGATATAATCTATTGCATATGCATGGGCAAAATTTGGGTATCAGTTTGTCTTTGAAATCAACCTCTGCGAACTCACCTTCAAAGATTGGCAACTGTTGACACCTAAAATTTTGGTTAGGTTTTAATTAGGTTGTAATTTCTTTTATTTTGTCTTGTTTCTCAAATAATAAATAATAATAAAACAAAACAAGAAAAAACAAACAAATAAATAAATAAAAACAGAAAAAATAAAAAAGAGAGCAACCCATTAGGGCTGGGCCTACAAGCCCAGCCCCTCCTTCTCTCTTGCATGGGCCCCTTTAGCTTGGCCCACGCGAGGAGGCCCTTTTCCCCCTCTTCTTCTTCTTTCCTCCTTTGATGTGGACATCGAGCCATATCGAGGAGGAGGTGCTAGGGACATATTGTCTATTCCTACTAGTTCGATTACTCGAGCGCGGGCCAAACAATTCAGGCAAGCTGTTGGCGTCATGGTTCGTGATCTTTGACGTGAAGATGACCTTTAATCAAATCTTGAAGAATCTTGCAAATCTTGGTGCAATTTAATTATCCGGTCACTAAATAATTGACCAAGTCAATTTATATATATTCTTGTTTAAGAATATTCTAGAATATGAATATTCTAGAATATGACGCATTAGATTTTTTATGGTTGGTTTTTAAGGTTTGTGTGGCAGCTTATATAAAGGATTTGCCAAATTTCTTTGGGGACAAATAGATATTTTACTTTTTTGGAGGAAAAAGTTGAGAGATTCTCTTCTATTGTTCTTTTGAGGACTTGACATAATCAAGATTCTCTTGTGGCGGTCGATTCGACTTATCGAGCGAGATAGCAAATTCTTTCGCTCGTGGTGTCTATAACGTTGGTTGGTTGACACGCGTTCGTCAACAGGTCACGTTCATACCGAGGTTGCCAATCACAGATTTGATTGGAGGTCGAGGTTTGCCATTCGCACCATCTAGGCCTTCGTAGAACGATCCTTCCGCAACGATTCACATCATCCTTCCTCCTCTGCTTCTGCAGACCACGCGATGTGACGACAACACGCGACGAAGTGAGATAGCGATGGGACACCAGTTCGGCCGCACCTAAGGCCGATCGATGCATGCCGACCGACGGCCGAACCTCCATCAACCGACACCCCTCCCGCCTATAAATAGGCCCCCAATGAAGGCCAGAGGAGGATGGGCACACCGAGGAAAGTCGGAGGCATGCAAGCAACAATAGCTTCCCACCGAGAGACTTCGAGGGAGGTTCGAGAGCGAGCGAGCCCAGATCTGATAGGAGGTCGGCTGGAGAGGAGGTTTGGGGCTGAGTGAGGTCGGTCGGAGAAGGAGGTCGTCCTGATGCCAGATTTGAGAAGCCGACCCGCCGTCGCTACCGTCCCTCTTGACACCATCGACCAAGCTCCGCCGAAACCTCCAGCCGCCTCGAGCTATGCCTAACTCCATTGCCACAATCGATCCGCCACGCCACGCCAGATCTGGAAGCTGAAGGGCCGTCGTCGCTCCCCTATCATTGTCACCCGCACCTGCAGCCCCTTGTCACCGCCTCCGTCCGCCACCTTGTCGTGCCACCGCCGTAGAACAGGTAACGGTAGACGTCGACCGCCACCTCCAATCACGCCCAGTTCGCCGTTCGCCTTTGCATCTCGACGCCTCAACCGCCTTCACCAGCGCTACGAAGACCTGAGCAAAGAGAGGTACCCCTCGGGTCTGAGTTGGGTCGAGCGAAACCCCCATCTAGGTAGGGTTTCCCCGTGTGGGCTGGGTAGTGTTAGGCTGCAATTTTTTGTGAAGTGGGCCAAAATCGGCTTGGGCTTTTTCGCTTAAAAGGAAAAAATCCTGGGCCAGGTCCGCGGTCTTGAGTGGACGACCCGGGTCCGACCCAACCCAAGGATCCAACCCGGTTCGTTTTTATATTATTATAATATAATATAATACTTTCAAAATTAAAAAAATAAAAAAATTCCATAAAAAACCAAAAAATAAAAAATATCCATATTTTCCAAACCAAAAAGTCAGAAAAAGCCAAAAAATGATTTTTATTTTCAGTAAAAGATCAAAAAAATGCTTTTATGTCCAAAAAATGAGAAAATGATCCAAAAATGTTTTTCTTCTACAAATGCATGGAAAACCCCTCAAAAATCCAAAAAGCCTTAGGGTTTAAATAAGATTAGGTACCGAAAGGGCATTAGTGATTAACTAGTGTAATCAAATCCTCGATCCTAATTTCTCTGGTTGCGCAGGAGCGAGTATTTCTCCCGATACTTTGCTTGGGTTTTTAATCGACCCACCCAAAATCGATTAGTGGCGACTTCGTTTTAAAATTAACTCACAGGTTAAAAACATCAAACCATTAAGTCGTGAATTAGTGGACTTGGGAGAGTCCAGGCTACGCTTAATAAACATAGCTGAACCATTAGCCTCCACAAGGCACCCGCCCCACAGTGGGCGCCAAAAAAAAAGAGGTCGCGACAATACCATATAAAAGAGTTTATCCAAATGTTTAACTTTAAGCACAAAAGCGGAGGGAGACCCATATGTATATTAAAAGCATATAAGTCACGTAGACAAGTGATACGTAATATATTTCTTGTGTGATTATTTGTTATTGCTAAATACAGTGATTTCCAACATTAGCACATAACATAATGCAACAAATTCATAATTTTAGTAATGATTAATTCATCAAAGCAGGACCCAGGATAATATTGTTGGAGAAATCTTCATGAAGTGTTTTGAAGCCGACAAAACGTTTCCATCAGTCTAGTCTGAAGGTTTGCAGACTCTGCTATTTAAAGTTTGAAGACCTCCGGACAGCCAGACTCAAGATTCAAAGTCTATCCTCATTGACAGTTTCTAATCCGTTGAAGAAAGGCTATCCAGAACTGGATGTTTCATTAAGGATGTAACCTTATCGACTGGAGAAGATCTCTTGGCTGGATATGACATAACGGAATCCTTTATTTGATCATGATTGATTCGAAGATTAAGGATCCAATTATTGGCGAAATATTCGTGGAATGTTCTACTTATGGAAACCGAGATCCTGATTGTATGGGCGAACAGGATTGATGGGCTATCGACATGTTCCTTTAATAACTCGAATGATCTTCCTAATTGATTCCGTCCAACGGGTAGATTGGAGGAATTCCTGTGGAAAGTGCCAACGAGTATGATGGCATAAAGGAGTATATAAGGAAGACATTCTAAGTTGTTCGAGAAGTGCGCGATAGAAGAATTCCAAACTTTGAAGCTCCTTGTTGTTTAGTCAATTCCCTTGAGCGAATTCTTGTACACAAAAGAGAGTCTATATTCATGAGAAACCTTGAGGAAGTGTGGTAGAATATCTACACTGTGGAATCAAGGAAAAGCTGTCTTTGTAACATCTCTTTTGTTCATAGTGAAATCCAGTAGGTGGGGCTGTGTCGGTGTGGAAGAGTGGACGTAGGCTTGGAATAAGCTAAGCCACTATAAACCTTGTGTTCAATTTTCTCTTCCCTACTCCTTGCTTTACTTTGATCGTATTTCATTTTGTTAATCAAAAGAGAACTCCCTTTCTATCGTTTGCCTAGTATCGCTTCCGTATCTCGAGAAATTGTTTTTACACCTATTCACCCCCCTCTAGGTGTTTATACTAGCTATCTCAATTGGTATCAGAGCTCGTGTACTCACTTTGTTTGAAGTGTTTTATTTCTGAGTTAAAGATCCATGGCTAGTATGTTGGCTCGTGGTGGTAGAAGGACAAAGCAATACCGGACCGCCTTACTTTGATGGAAAGGATTACAACATATGGAAAAACAAGATGAAGGCGTTCCTAAGATCAAAGGATCCTCTGGAATGGGACGTTGTAAAAAAAGGAATCATTCCTAAAGCCGCACCTGTCTCAGAGAGAGGAAAAGATACTGTTGAGTCTAGTGAAATGACTCAGGAAGAGATAATCAAGAGACAAGCTCTTGATGCAAAAGCAATTTATTCATTATATTGTGCTTTATCACCTATCGAATATAACAGAATATCTTCTTGTGTTACAAAAGCTAAAGAAGTGGGATAGATTACATATTACCTATGAAGGAACCGATCGAGTGAAAGAGACTAGAATCAACATTCTCCTCGGTCAATACGAAGCCTTCAAAATGAAATCAGGAGAATCTATAACTGACATGTTTAGTCGTTTTACAGATATTGTGAATGGTCTTGAAAATCAAAAGGTCAACCAATTTCTAATCCCATGAAGGTAAACAAGCTACTGCGTGGACTCTCCAATGATTGGAATCACATAAAGACCTCAATCAGAGAGACCCAAAGAATCATGCCACTATCTGTTGACGAGTTGGTTGGGACTCTTCAGTCTTATGAAGTGGAACGAATCAATGAAGACGAAGACCCTAAAGGTAAGAAATCCATTGCATTAAAATCTAATGATGATTCTGATGTTACAGATTCCGAAGACGATATGAATGATGAGGAGCTTGTTCTCATGATAAGAAGATTCAGAAAGCTAAACAGAAAAGGAAGAAGATTTAATCCAAAGAAACAAAGTTTTCAAAAGCAACAGACCAAGTCTAATGAAGATGATGAATCAAACAAAGATGTAGTCCGCTTTGAATGTAAGAAAAAGGGACACATCGACCCAACCGTCCTCTTCGAGGAAGAAGAAAGGAAAAGCTGAAAAGTATCGAAAGGCTCTCAAAGCGAAACACGGGAGTGATACGAGTGTGAAGAAAGTGATGATGATTATGCCAACATTTGTCTAATGGCACAATCGGATTCAGATTCAAACTCCGAGATAGAATCAGATTCAAACAGTGAATTTGAGGCGAGTAACTTCAAAATCCCTATTAAAGTTTCTAAATACATTAATGAGTTATGTTTTAGTCTTAAAACTTCTCTTAAAAAGATTTCCGAACTCAAAAGAGAAAATTCTGCTCTAAAACAACAAGAAAACGTTTTGAAAGAAAATGTGAAATGTTTAGACATAAATGTTTCTTCTCTTAGAGAAAGTGAAGATAATCTTTCAAAAGAAAATGCATTCTTGAAAAATAATATCTCAAACATTTATAAAAGATTTTCCATAGGATCTGAGAAACTGGAAAAAATTCTTTCTGTCCAAAGACCTTATTTCAACAAATCTGGTCTAGGAATGACTGCCGAAACCTGGTTTAGGAATGACTGCTGAAACCATTCCTTTAATTGATTTTCCGAAAGTAAAAGAAAGAATTAAGTAAAGACCCACAAGAGATGCCTACAAAAATCATTTTAAAAGGATCTTTGTAAAACCAGTAGGTCGCAATGCTCTCAGATGTTCAAAGTGCAATAGTGCAAATCATTTTGAAAAAGAATGTCCTATGGTTTGGAAACCTGTCAATAAAGTATGGGCAAAAACCGCATATCATACTAACACCAATGGACCCAAGAAAATATGGGTACCAAAGAAAGTTTGAGTTTCTTTTTTAAATGCAGGTCACTATCAAGAAAAAGGTAAAATGATATCTGGATAGTGGATGCTTAAGACATATGACAGGAGATTCAAATTGCTTCATAAAGCTTGTTCAAGTAAATTGTGAAAAAGTCTCATTTGGAGGAAACTTGACAAAGGAAAAATTGTGGGATTTGGGCTGTAAAGATTGGAAACCTCACAATAAGCAATGTTTCTTTAGTAGAATGACTCAACTACAATCTGCTCAGTGTCAGTCAGCTGTGTGATACCGGTTTCAAAATCTACTTTCAAGAGGGTATATGTTCAGGAACCAGTAAAGACTCTACTCAATCATTCATGGGTCGAAGACATGGAAATATCTACCTCTTGGATGTGAAACCAGATGAATCGCAATGTCTAATCTCAATCCAAGACGAAGCAAGCTTATGGCACAGAAAACTTGGGCACATCAATATGAAGCAGATAGCCAAAATTTCAGCAAAGAAGCTTGTTCATGGTCTACCCAATCTATCATACCAAAAGTCTGATTTGTGTACACCATGCATATTGGGAAAACAGGTAAGAAATCCCTTTAAACCAATAAATCAAGTTTCCACTAACCAAGTACTGCAGCTTCTGCATATGGATCTCTTTGGACCAACCAGAACTCAGAGTATTGGAGGTAAGAAATATTGCCTAGTAATTGTGGATGACTACTCACGATTTACTTAGGTGTATTTCCTGGCAAGTAAATCTGAAACTTTCTCTTACTTTGAAAATTTTGCTAAAAATGTTCAAAACAAAAAAGGATAAGTTATTTCAAGTATAAGAACAGATCATGGAGGTGAATTTGAAAATCAAGATTTTACAAAATTTTGTGATGAATCTGGTTTTTAGCATTTGTTCTCCTCTCCATATACTCCAGAGCAAAATGGAGTTGTGGAAAGAAAGAATAGATCGCTTCAAGAAATGGCTAGAACTCTTCTAATTGAAAATAACATCTCCTCACGCTTTTGGGCTGAAGCAGTTTCTACAGCATGTTATATTATCAATAGAGTTTTTCTAAGGCCTATTCTAGAAAAAACCCCTTATGAATTATTCAAAGAAAAGAAGCCTATTGTTTCATATTTTCATGTGTTCGGATGCAAATGTTTTATACTGAAAAATGCATATGATCGAGTTGGTAAGTTTGAAGAAAAGTCAGATGAAGGCATCTTCCTTGGATATTCAACCTCAAGCAAAGCGTACAGAGTCTACAACAAGAAGACTCAAACAGTGGAAGAATCAATGAATGTCAAATTCCAGGATTCTATGCAAAATGAATCTATTCAGACTCATCTTGAAGAGCCTGAACCTGCTCCAGACTCTACAAAGTCTAAATTGCAAGAAGCAGCTCAGACTTTGAAGGATCAGCAACAAGTGACTGTTGAAGATTCAAGTGAAGGAAGTGATCATCAACCTGACAAATTAACCAGCAATTGGAAGCATAAGTCTAGTCATCCCAAAGATCTTATTATTGACGACATCAATGAAGGAATTCGCACAAGATCCAAAAGGCGCGAAGAGTCTAGTGCTGTGGCTCTTATTTCTGAAATAGAACCCAAAAGCATAGATGAAGCTTTATCTGATGAAAGCTGGATTGAAGCTATGCAAGAAGAACTCGAGACAATTCAGAATTAATGATGTCTGGGAGTTGACTCCTAAACCAAAAGGTAAATCAATTGTTGGAGCTAAATGGGTTTTCAGGAACAAGATGGACGAGAAAGGAAAAGTCATAAGAAACAAAGTAAGACTCATGGCCAAGGGATATACTCAAGAAGAAGGGATAGACTATGATGAGACTTACGCACCTGTAGCAAGGTTAGAAGCAATTCGTTTATTACTTGCATTTGCTTGTCATAAAAATTTCAGGTTATTCCAAATGGATGTCAAAAGTGCTTTCCTAAATGGATTCATCCATGAGGAAGTCTATGTGGAACAACCACCTGGGTTTGAAGACCCAAGGAAACCAAACTCAGTATTCAGACTCAAAAATGCCTTATATGGTTTAAAACAAGCACCTCGAGCTTAGTACGACAGGTTGTGTAAGTTTCTAATTCAAAATGACTTTGTCAAAGGTAAAGTAGACACTACTCTATTTATTAAAAGAGAAAGCAAAAGTTTTCTGCTTGTTCAAATATATGTCGATGATATTATTTTTGGATCCTCTAATGAAAGTATGTGCAAGAAATTCTCTAAGACTATGCAGGATGAATTTGAAATGAGCATGATGGGTGAGTTAACCTTCTTTCTCGGGCTTCAAGTAAAACAGCTGAAGGAAGGAACTTTTATTCATCAAGAAAAGTATGCAAATAATCTTGTCAAAAAGTTTGGACTGAACAATTGCAAAAAGGCTGATATTACAATGTCAAGTTCCTTGAAGATAGACAAAGATGAAGGAGGAAAGAAAGTCGATCAAAAGTTATACAGGAGTATCATTGGTTTACTTCTTTATCTTACTGCTTCTAGACCTAACATTTTGTTTAGTGTTTGCATTTGTGCCAGATTTCAAGCAGATCCTAAAGAATCTCATTTAAATGCTGCAAAGCGTATTATCAAATATATTTCATCAACTTCAAGCATCGGTCTCTGGTATCCTAAAAAGGGAGACTTTACTCTTCTTGGATACTCAGACGCAGACCTAGCCGGATGCAGAGTTGATAGAAAGAGCACCTCAGGTACTTGTCAACTACTTGGAGGCATGACAGTGTCTTGGTTTTCAAGGAAGCAAAGTACAGTAGCTCTCTCTATAGCAGAAGCAGAGTATGTAGCTCTCGGAAGTTGTTGTTCACAAATTTTGTGGATAAAACAACAGCTAAGAGACTTTGGAATTGAAGATTCATGCACGAAGATTAACTGCGACAACACCAGTGCAATCAATCTTACCAAAAATCCAATTCTTCACTCAAGAGCAAAGCATATAGAGATTCGACATCACTTCATTAGAGATCATGTTCTAAATGGAGAAGTTTCGATTCAGTTTGTTGATTCAAAGAACCAACTGGCAGATATATTCACAAAGCCTTTGGAGAAAAATCAATTTGAAACTATCCGTTCTAGACTCAACATTTTGAGGTATGAAGAAATCAAAGTCTAAAGACTCTCAGACTCAAACAAACAAGACTTTGACTGTAAGTTATTCTCTCTCTCATCTCATCTTGAAAAGGTACGATCATCAACCGTGTTTGATTATTGATATCTTTAATCGACGTAATTATTCCAACGTTTCCTTTTTGAAAAATGAGTTATTTTGAAAAGACTATTTTCTCGAAAAAGGCAGTTATTTTTTAAAAAGGGATCTTTTCACTTTCCATTACGACGTTTAGTATTCCCTCGTGTCAACTAAGTTATATACAGTCGGTTTCTCTTCGTTTAAAACTCCAAAACCCTAAAAAGCACCGATCTTCCATTCTTGTTTTCTTCTCTTGTTTAATCTTCGAAAAAGTTGTCATCTTTCTTGGGAAAGTCAAGCAAGGAATCTTTCAAAAAGTGAGAAAGATGTCGTCTTCAAGAAAGTCTTCGAGGATCGCAAGCAGGGGACCACGGCGAATGAGTGAGGGGCCTACTCACTTCGATCTCACCGAGGAAGAAGTGTCTCCAAATCAGCAGCAGAGCCCACAACATTCTCAGCAGCGTCATTCTCCACCAACTAGTCCACAGGATGTTAGTCATCAACAAGAGGAAGAAATCATTGAAGACGCAGATCCTGTAAGAGTTCAAAGGCCCTCTTTTATTTATAAGCTTTATCGTGCTTTAAAGAGGACTGGTACTCCATTGAACTACATCGATGATTTTCTTAAGGACAAAGGATATGGGAATGAATATATCTTTTTGCGAAAAATGGAAAGTTTGGGAATTGCTCATAAAGGGGTGGCAGAAGAAACCTTGCAAATATCCCAAGTGATCCGCGTGATTAGGGATTTAATCCGATAGATGGGAATGATGATGACAAATTGTACAGCCAATTTCAACCGAGAATGGGTGTTGCGGCGAAAAATCGAGGAAAAATGGGAGAATTGTTTAGATCGGAGAAACAGAAGGCTCTATACTCAAAATTGCTAAAGCGTGGGGTGATAAACCCTAAGAGTGTGGATTTTGATTTCCTTGATACTGTAAATGTCAATTTGAGGGAAAAGTTCAGTTTTCTTCAACTTAAGCAGTTCTGTTCTGACACCACAGAAGCTCATGCTGAATTAACTGCTTATTTCTATTCGAATCTTAGTTTCCTGGATGCGAATAGATTCTCTTTCAGTGTCCAAGATCAAGACTTTGTAGTGGATATGGATATGCTAGCAGATGTGTTAGGGGTTGAGAGAGGAAGATATCAACCGATCAATGTTTCTATTGCTCGTGCTACATTGGAACTTGTTAAGGATAGGAGAACAGAGGAAAAGATTTCCTACTTAAGGATGAGTGCGTTTAACATTCTGCTTCACAAGATTGGGATCAATTGCCTCAGACCAAAATAACTTCCAAGACTGATGTTTCAAGTTCAGAGGCAAAGCTGATGTATGCCATCATCACTGGGAAAAAGTTTTCTCTTCCTCACACTGTTATGTTCCACATGTATAGAACAGTGGTGAAGGACAGAGGTCAACTTCCTTATCCAGGTCTTGTGACGAAGTTATTCAGACATCTGAACATTCAGCCTCCACAAATTATTTGTGCTCGATCATGTGATCATATGGTGGTAGGACTAAAAATGGTGACTAAAATGCGTCTGAAGGAACTAAGCAAGGCGTTGGAGAAATTCAAGGAGAAGACTCCTGTCAAAACTCATCAAAGCTCTTCTGCAGCAAAAAGAAAAGGGAAGGAGCCCATGGTTGCTCCATCCAAGAAAAGAAGAGCTCTCATCATTGAGGATGAAGATGATGAGGAAAACATCACCATTTCTGCAATGGCTTTGAGGAATCTGAGTTGTTCTGTTCCAGAGAAAGACTCAGAACAGAGGACGAGAGAAAGAGAAGAGAAAGAAGCAGAGGAGAAAGAAACGAGAGGAGAAAGAAGAAGAAGAAAGAGATCTTTGAGAAGAAAAGAGTTGAAAAAGAAGAAGAAGAGAAAAGAGATCAAGAAGAAGGAGAACATAAGGGACACTCTTCTCCACCTGAAGGTAGGGAAACAGGGGGAGATCATGAGAAAAGAGGAATGTTCTCATATCGTGCTACCAGTGAGGGAGTCAGTCGCTCTCCAACAGATCCAGAGGACATTTATGCCTCTCAATTCCCTGAGGAAGGACATGATGTTTCATCACCAAATCTGCGTGATTATGCTGATCTGCCATCGTCTGCCTTCACTCCATCGATCGGGTCGAAGCGCACGCGGCACCGATAATTCAGCAGATTTTCGCATAATTATGGATATTCTCTTGGAAATGCGAGGTCAGATATATGCGTTGGGATGCGAAGTTCAGAATTTGCAAAATGCAGGTCAAGCTTCTTCGGGTTCATTGAATGATCAGATCCAAGCCCTTTCTCTTCAGATTCAGGCTAATGCTAAGGGTGAGGATGTTGCACAACTAAAGGAAGACTTGAAAATTTGGAAGGCATCGTTCGATCAATGGGAGATTTCCGGCTTGTCCGTGTTCCCAAGCATTCTTAACTCTATTCCATTTTCATCTCAACCTTTTTTATGCTGACAAAAAGGGGGAGAGATGTAAGATTTGAAACTTTGATTTTTAATCGTTGGTTTGTTTGACTTAGATTGTTTTGATGTTTGACTTTACTTTTGTGTCTGGATGCGTGGACTGAATTTGGATTTGGACTTGACTGCTTATATTAACTACTATTGATATCTTATGGATGGCTTTATCACATACTAGACTAACCTATTTTCTGTGGTTGCAGATTCTAGAGTTATCATTTATTAAGCCATTTATCTTTATAAGATATCCATATTTGTTGAGTAATGTTTTGCAGGTCAAAGTTATCCAAATCTGCAGGAAAGTTTTGTCACCATAAAAAATGGGGAGATTGTTGGAGAAATCTTCATGAAGTGTTTTGAAGCTGACAAAACGTTTCCATCATTCTAGTCTGAAGGTTTGCAGACTCTGCTATTTAAAGTCTGAAGACCTCCGGATAGCCAGACTCAAGATTCAAAGTCTATCCTCATTGACAGTTTCTAATCCGTTGAAGAAAGGCTATCAAGAACTGGATGTTTCATTAAGGATGTGACCTTATCGACTGGAGAAGATCTCTTGGCTGGATATGACATAATGGAATCCTTTATTTGATCATGATTGATTCGAAGATTAAGGATCCGATTATTGGCGAAATATTCGTGGAAGGTTCTACTTATGGAAACCGAGATCCTGATTGTATGGGCGAACAGGATTGATGGGCTATCGACATGTTCCTTTAATAGCTCGAATGATCTTCCTAATTGATTCCGTCCAACAGGTAGATTGGAGGAATTCCTTTGAAAAGTGCCAACAGGTATGATGGCATAAAGGAGTATATAAGGAAGACATTCTAAGTTGTTCGAGAAGTGCGCGATAGAAGAATTCCAAAGTCTGAAGCTCCTTGTTGTTTAGTCAATTCCCTTGAGCGAATTCTTGTACACAAAAGAGAGTCTATATTTGTGAGAAACCTTGAGGAAGTGTGATAGAATATCTACACTGTGGAATCAAGGAAAAGCTGTGCTGTAACATCTCTTTTGTTCATAGTGAAATCCAGCCGGTGGGCTGTCAGTGCGGAAGAGTGGACGTAGGCTTGGAATAAGCCGAACCATTATAAACCTTGTGTTCAATTTTCTCTTCCCTACTCCTTGCTTTACTTTGATCGTATTTCATTTTGTTAATCAAAAGAGAACTCCCTTTTTATCGGGGAGAAGTACACTAATGGTGCCATAAGTTGTGTACGGCGCTCACTTTGGTGCCAAAAGTTTCCGTCGGATCACTTAAGTGTCAAATCGGAGGAAAAACGATCACTTTGGTGCCACCGGCGAGAAATTCCGGCCAAAATAAATACGCGGCCTTTATATTTAAAAAAAAAAAATTCAACGTGGCTTAAGATTGTCCACGGTGGATAGCATAAAACGACGCCGTTGTCCTTTCTTCGTAAGAAACGACGTCGTTTCTTGCCATCCATTGTGGATTCACATAAGAAACGACGCCGCCTTGCTCCATAGCAAAAAATGACGTCGTTGCAGAGGGAGTAAAATAGGGTTCGTATACGGTTCTCCTCGACGCCGGCCGTAGCTTGCTCACCCACCGTCGTTCACCCACCGCCGTTCGCTCGCCCGCCGTCGCTTGCCCGCCGTCGCTCGCCCACCATCGCTCGCCTGTCGTCGCTCGGCCATCGCTGTAGTTGCACCGTCGTTCACGATCGTTTAGGTTTGTCATGTTCTCTACGTGGATCAATTTTGCGAAAAATTTAGGGTTCCGAATGGCAAGTTAGGGCACGGAGGGCAAATTGAGGGCTCGGCTCGGGGAAAGTAGTGGGAAAAGTGGTGGGGATGTCACTTTTATGGGGATGGAATAGAAAAATTGATTCTTCCATCGTTCGTTCGCTTTCTGTTGTGGGGACCGAATAGAAAAACAGGGTGCGAAGGGGCTTGACTCGGATGGAAACAGTGGTGGAACCGAATTTGTTTATTTAATTAATTGGACTGGTTTTGTTGGGGGACCGAATGTGAATGTGATTAAATTGAAAAATGGGTGGTGGGGACCTCACTTTGTTTATTTAATTCGGTTTCTTTTGTTTCTGTAAATGCACCGAATTTAGGAGATTTTAGTCGCATTTGTTCATTGACAACAAAACGATAAGAACCTGCATGTAAAGTTGCCGATTCTGTCATGTGTTTCCAAAAAAACGACAATAACTCTTTTTTCTTTTTTTCCATTGGGTGCAGCATCGACATGGACGCAAATCAGGTAGGCGTCATTGTTTGCTATGGTGGAGAGTTTGTTATTGGCACTGAAGATTGGGAATATAATGGTGGAAATGAAGGTACCATTTATGTCAATGTTTGGAAGCCATCATATATTGATTTTATGAGGGATTTGGTATATTTTTTTACGATGCAAAGTGCAAAAACTACATTACTGTGTTCCTAGGAAAGAATTGAAGGATGGGTTGAGATTTTTTAATGACGATAATGGTATTAAGGATATCATTTACCATTATCTTCACGGTGAAGAAGCTAAGGTATATGTTGAGTATTATAGTGAGGATGAGGATAAGGATGAGGATGAGGATGAGGATGGGGATGAGCAGACCACCACTGAAGGAGGAGAAGTGAGGGATCCTATTCAAGCGAGTAATCAGGTTGGGGATGAGTTTAGGTTAGATGGAGGGCAAAATGATAGGGAGATAAGTCATATTGATAGAGATGAACAAAGAGGGAGATGTCCTGAAATCTTGGATGAAGACTTCATTGGATTAGAATGGGAAATTGCTTTATCTAGTGAATCGGAAGATGAATGTTTGGTCGTAGTAAATTTCCCAAGTGACGAAGATGATGATGAACTCGCACGACAGTCAAGACAAAAGCAAAGGGAATTTCGAAAAAACTTGCAGCTTCAAAGCAAGAAGGCCCGAGTCAGTAAATAGGGATGGAGATCCAGCTGAGGGTAATAGAAGTGAAGATGAAGAAAGCTATGGCAATGAAGTTGCTGGTTCGGAAAATGAGCTTGACAATGATGATGAAGAACCTGCTCCTCGAAGAAAAAGTAAGTACCATTGTTATGATCCGACTGTTGATAAACCTGTTTTGTCGGTGGGCATGAGATTTGATGATGCCAAACAGTTCAAGGAAGCTGTTGTAAAGAAATCAATTGGTGAACAGAGGAGCGTTAAATTCATTAGAAACATGAAGAAGTTTGTGAGAGCTAAGTGCTCACAAGCTAATTGTTCGTGGAAACTCTATGCTGCGCTTAGTAAGAATGGGTCATTCCAGATTAGGTCCTTTCAGGAGGAGCATACTTGTCCAATTATCTTTAACAATAAAAGGGTAACAAGTGTGTGGTTATCAAAGCATTTTTCAATACTATCAAAGCAATGCCCGAGATCAAGAGTCCTCAATTTCAACGAGTTAGTGAAGGAGCAAGTGGGGGTTAATGTGTCGAGGAATCAATGTAAGAGAGCGAAGATGAGGGTGATGAAGATATTGATGGGTGGGTATAAGGAAGAATATGTGCAGGTATGGGATTATGCTGGTGAATGTATGTTTCAAAACCCATCTAGTAGGGTATATGTAGAGGTTGTGCAGAGGCTACTCCCTGATCTTGGGCCTAGATTTGATAGATTTTATGTCTGTTTTGATGCATGCAAACGGGGCTTCTTGGCTGGTTGTAGAAGAGTTATAGGATTGGATGGATGCTTTCTAAAGGGTTTATGCAAGGGGAGTTGTTGGCTCTTTGTGGGGAGAGATGCCAATAATCAAATGTTCCCGATAGCTTGGGTAGTGGTAAAGATAGAGAACAAGGATATTTGGTCCTGGTTCCTAAAAAATTTAATGGCTGACCTTGAGATAACCAATGGGGGAGGATTGGCATTCATGAGCGACCAACAAAAGGTAATTTCATTGTCAATTATAATATACTCCCTTTTAATACTAGTCAGTTGCATATTTTTCTTGACTTGTATTTATTGGTTTGAATTTTTGTAGGGACTTATTCCTGCATTGGCTGAATTGATGCCACATGCTGAGCATAGAATGTGCGCGAGGCACATATATGCAAACTGGTCAAGGAACTTCAAAGGAGATAGGCTGCAGAAGCAGTTCTGGCAGATAGCAAAGAGTACGAATATGGCTGATTTCAGATTAGCCAAACAAGGATTGTTGCAGTTGACAAAGGACGGTTTTGATGCACTCTTCCATACAGAAGCTAAGCACTGGTGTCGGGCCTTCTTCAGCGAAGAGTTCAAATGCGATATCATTGATAACAACCTCAGTGAAGCTTTCAATGGTAGAATTTTAGAGGCCAGGTGCAAACCAATCATCAGCATGCTTGATGATATTCGAGTTATGGTTATGACTAGACTACATAGGCAAAGAGATGAGGCTACAAAATGGAGTAAAGACTGTGGCCCTAGGATTGTGAAGAGATTGGATGCAAATATTGCTGCTAGTAGGTTCTGCCATCCAGTTTGGAATGGAGATAATGGATATGAGATTATTCAAAATCGGGATAAGTATGTTGTCAACGTGGATAGAAGAAAGTGTTCATGCCGAGCACGGCAACCGAATGGAATTCCCGTGTCCATGCCATTTGTGCTATTCGGATGAAGCAAGAAAACCCAGATGATTACCTACATGATTGGTACAAAAAAAGCTCATACCTTGCTTCATACCAATTCATGATACTGACCTATCGAAGCAGCAAATTTTGGGAGCCAACAAATCATGAAAGTCCTCTACCTTTACCGCTGAAGAAGTAAATAGGAAGGCCAAAAAAGAGACGAAGAATGCAGCAGGAAGAGGCATCAAGTCAAAGGATGAGTAGGATTGGATCAAAGATGAAATGCTCCTATTGCCGCAAGGAATGGCACAATAAGAAAGGTTGTGAGCTGAAAAAGCAGCATCAACAGCAAGATGTAATGGCTGATTCAGTGCCAGGGACAGGACCTACTAAAGAGTTTCTTGTTGGGCCTATTGAAGGGAGGACAGAAGGCCCTGCTGTAATTCCTACTGAAGGGCAAACAGAAAGCCATGTTGTAAGGTAAGTATCCTCTTGATCTTAGTAACTTTACAGTTCTTATTCGATAGTGCTGTTGGTCATAATCCTAATATAGTACATTGTTGTAAGGCCTACTAAAGGGCCAGAAAAAGGCCCTGTTGTAGGCTCAAGTGCAAGGATAGGGACTGGAATGGGCGGGGACGGCAACAACAACAACAACCGAGTCCACTGTTGAGCAAACAAGAAAAAAATATCCCGTAAGTTGTACATCGTTGTGTTTGGTCTTTTATGGGCTAAAATTTACATTTGTTATGTGTTTCTCGGGTGAGAAGACGAGCAACTGCACAAGTTGCGAGAGGTTGCTACAAGGATTATTGCTTTGCTGAAAATGATGCACCACAACGAACAAGAGGGGCTCTTGGGAAAAGATTAAGGCAATATGGTTATGGGATTTACACAGATGAACGTACTGGAATGACTATTTTGAATGTAAGATTTATAGGCCTCATGCATTTAATTTGTTGTATTTCAATTCATTTGATTGACAATATCACTATGTTTTTGTAGCCTAGGAGAACTTCGGAGGTACTTCTCTCTCAAGGTGGGCCAACTCAAGAATCAAGGGCGCAGCCAAAGAAGAGTGCTCCAAAGAAGAAGAAGACATCGGGTACAGCTGCAAAACAGCCATCCAAAAAGAACCCAGCACCAGTTCCATCTCAACCAACGATTGGGAGCAGTAGTGATGATATGGACCAACACATGACACGTGGTAGAACAAAAATAGCCGCCGTCAAAAACAAGGACAAGGAAAATGAGGTGATAGAAAGCCCAACTAAAGAACCTGCACAACCAGTTCGAAAGAGTGCTCGGATTATGAATCAATTCAAAGCTCCAAGAGGAAAAGGAGATCAAGGTGTTGTCAATATTGACTAATGGGAGGGAGGGTGCTGGACATGGTCTCTTTTTATGTAATGCTGGACATGATTTTTTTCATGTGATGCTGGACATGGTCTTTTTCTTGTTTTCTTCTTTTTTTAGGAGTGTGCTGGATTGATGGTAGTTGTTGCCTGCAATGCCATTGTTTTTTTTTTTAAGAGAGTGTTGAACTCTCGATGCTTGGGGAGTGAAGTTAGACATGCTTTTCTTTTCTTTTGTAAACAATCAATCAATGTTAATGGCAAGTACTGGAATGACTATTCATTTTCCCTTGTGTTGGTTTCAGCTAGAATGCTAGTAAGTCAATTATGCTACCTGCTTGCTTTGTATATTTTATTTTTGTTATTCTTGCAATGTTGCTGTATTCTTTGCCGCACTTTATTCTTTGTCAGCATTGTTGGTTAAAGTTGTGGATTATAATGAATTTGTTGCTGTCAGCATTGCTGCACTGTTACTGTGCTGCACTTTATTCTTTGCACCTTTTGCTTGATTATATGTGTTGCTACAAGAACACTTTGGGTGCTGGTACATCTTGTTGCATCTAGGCTGGTGTAAGAAGATGCACCAGCAACTCAACTGGTGCAAGAACAAGGTGCAAGAACAAGGTGTATTTGGAATGTGACGTTTGTCACTAACATGTTCTTTTTTAAAAAACTTGTGCAACGTAAGTGATCACTTTGTAATCGCGACTGGCACTTAAATGATCACTTTCATAAAAACTTGGCACTTAAATGATCACTTTCATAAAATCTCGGTACTCAAGTGATCACTATTTACAACTTATGACACTGAAATGGTCAATCGTGAATTTGCCACCATCCTTTAATTTCGGCCATGGTTTGCGGTTGCAGCAAACCAACAAACCAACAAACTAGCAAACCAAAGCAAACCAGCAAACCAAGCGAACTATTACCAAATAAAAAATGCAGCAAACCATCATCAAATAAAAAAATGCAGCAAACCATCATCAAATAAAAAATTGCAGCAAACCATTATCTAATAAAAAATGCAGCAAACATTACCAAAAGCTTTCAATGCAGCAAACCATTACCAAACAGAAAAATACAGCAAACCATTACTAAAAGCTTTCAATGCAGCAATGCATTACCAAATAAAAAATGTAGCAAACCATTATATTTGAAGCAAAAACTAACCAAAACAAACATTGACAATACACAACTAAACAACAAAACTTTTAAGTGCTCACAACTAATGCATTCCAAGTCCAACCTTGTATTTCTACCCATAGATTACAACAACAAAATATTCTGCTCCATACAAAAATTGCAGCAAACCAAAAAACACATTTTATTTATAAACAATCCAATACAAGTGCATATTCCACGTCTTCGACTATGGTAGACATACAAATTTCTTCTCATTACTCACTTTACATTTGAATAAACTACCCAAGAGAATAAGAACACAATCAACGCTCGATAAAAGTTTCTTTCGATTTTCAACCTTGAAACCTCCCTCTTCAAATGGTCCACCAAAGATGTTAAACCCTTCATTTGAGCTTGCATTGAGTCGACATCCTCCAACTCGTCCATTAACATAGGTGGAGGTTGATTTCGGCCTTCAAGTAACTCCAATATCACCTCGTCGCTCGATCGAGAATTTTCTATCAATTCATTTGAAATATTGGCACTTCGAGCCTTCTCTATATCTCGCCGCACCCATGGAATCTTCTCCCGGGATTCAACCGAGTCCAAGATGTTCTTCTCGGACTCGGTAACCCACAATAACAGTAATACTTACCATCTAATTCACTTTTCGAAACGAATGTGAGCCGCTACTAAAGCTTTTGCCCTCCATTTGCAAGAGCGAGCGATAACTTTGGGAGAAAATCGAAGTATGTACTCGAAATGATCGAATTGGGGATTTAGGGTTTTCAACTTCCGGTTCTAATCGAAATTGGGGATTTAGGGTTTCTTATTTGGGGAAAAATGGTAAACGGCATCATTTTGTTCTTTGTATGCTGATTGTATTCTCCAGCGATCCACGTCGGCGTCAAAAATTAATAAAAAACTGCCACGTCGGATTTCCGGCCAACCAAATCGGCGATGGCACCAAAGTGATCATTTTTCAAAATTTTTGGCACTTAAGTGATCCAACGGAAACTTTTGGCATCAAAGTGAGCGCCGTACACAACTTATGGCACCATTAGTGTACTTATCCCCTTTTTATTGTTTGCCTAGTATCGCTTCCGTATCTCGAGAAATTGTTTTTACACCTATTCACCCCCCTCTAGGTGTTTATACTAGCTATCTCAAATATCCCCAAAAATAATAGTAGATAACACTCATTTCCCTGGTAAATTGCGTTTACTAGGCAAATCATAATTTTATAATTCTAAAGAGTTGGTGATTTTAGGTAATCATGCACATCTCTACTTTCTAATGTCCTCTTCGTCAGCGTCGCTTTTATCTCAAACTTCTTCTGATTTTGATTCGACTCAGCTAATAGTCTATGTTTCGAAGAATTATGTATCCCACCTTTGGCATAATAAAACAAATCATGCAATAATGAAATACTCGAATGTTTTTGAATTTCAAACATGATCTTATGTAAACTATTAATATCATTTTCCCTATTAAAGACATTAATTCTCTCATAGAGCATATCTTGTGCTTTTAGAGATATGTGAATCAGTCACCCGCCCAATCAACCGAATCCATTTGTCCCACCCCTAGTTCAAGAGGTGTCATCTACGGCTTATAGGTCTGGAGCAAGGACTTTGCAATTTTGAACCCAAGAAACATTTTCAAAGAGTGGGCAACTGGAAGAGATTTTGAAATTATAGAATGGGATTTTTAGGGTACTATAGAATCTATTGTTTTTTGTTTAATGCCAATGTAGTATAGTTATGAAAATCAGCGTGGTCTCATTCAATTAAAAGAACTAATACTTTTATGCATTAGAAAATGTCATGAAACCATAAATAATAAGATTTTACATTTTACAACGTTTTCCACTTACTTGTGGTGAACACACCATCGGTCATTGTAAAATATCAAAAAATACACAAGAATCCCATTTGCACTCGATTACAATTTAAAAAAAAAAAAATGACATTCGAATTCTGGACCAGTAGAAAAGTACAAAAGGTGGTCTTGTCCTTTCCTTTCCATTGTAAAAGACAAAAGGAACTTTAGAATGTTTTTCTTTTTAGTTTTGATGGGCAAAATGTCGTAAATTTTAAAATATTGCGCTTTAGGACATTTTGAACCTAAATTCGATTAGATATAGTAAACATATGTACAAAGTCGTAAATCCATATACCATGACGTTCTACCCTTGGTTATTTATAATAGAGGTTGGTCAAGTGGTGACAATATTTATTTTTTGGTGGGAATTTCTCGAAACTTCTCTTGTTGACACCAAATTGTTGGTGACCCCATTCATTGCATAGAAAAATTATGGATCAATCTGGACACCCAAACAAAAATATTAATTACATCTACACATTAGGAGCATTACCATTTAGTAGTATTAAGCTCACATAAATTACATTATAATTGGACTGTTACCTCTGATCTTAATAGGATTATCTGGACTAAACCCAAGAGAACACAAAATTCGGCCAAGCAAATGATATGATTGAATATATCAATATTTGAACACAATCACCGGAATTCTCTTTACCTAAGGTATTGAATGGTCTCAAATGAGAAAGGTACTTCCACAATAATAATAACTTCTGCACCACCGTCCAAAAACAAAGAAAGTTGCACCAACCATTCCAAAAACATTTCTCCATACATAACATTGGCAAAATGGCGATGAAAAATGCCATATAATTTGTAGACGATAAAGTTTTATGTATCAACTCGTGGATGATTGGATTTTGATTATACATACATACATACATACATACATACATACATACATACATACATACATATATCAATCAATCATGACATATTGATAAATACATCAAATTTCTATTTGCAAACGGCCTAAATAAACCATTAAAATAATGAAAAAGTCTCAGTAAATAACCAAACTCACCTTCACTTTATTTACCATGTATTACACTAGGAACACCCTAGCTAGGGAATAATCAAACCACACTTAGTTAGGTCCTTGGGTGAGGACTCTTAAACATTGACAAAAGGGTAAATCTCGTATCCAAAGTTGCAGCTCCCGCCAACCACTTGCCCACCTTCCTTCCCATCGCAACAGCTCGGAAGCTCGCCGACTGCGCCCTCCAAACACTCCTTGCACTTGGTCGCCGACAGATCCCTCGTGCACTGCACCAATCCGTACAGCTTCCTCTTATCCTCCAGTCCCATCTCTCCAGTCGCGTACAGCTTCAGCACAGTGTAAGCCTCCTCGACCAGCCCGGTCAGTAACACCCTTACCTTGCTGTTGAAAGCCTCCGGGTCGCTCACGTTGTTCAGGTTCCACATGTAGAACTTGTCAGAAAACAAAGTGAAAGCAAGTAGAATAGAGAGAATAGAGTAATGTATTATGTGCACTTCATTGATTGTTTCAATGTACAAAGAGGAATAAATAATGTACAGAGGATGTTTAATAAAAGGAAAGTATATCAGATCTAATCCTAGATTGATACAAAATAATCAATTACAATTTGGAGAATATATCCATCACAATCTGTGCATATCTTTGGCATATCTTCCAACACTCCCCCTCAAGCTGGTGGCTTGTATATGTCTCAGACACCTAGCTTGCTTAGGAGATATGCATGTTGCCGTTGACATAAAAGGCTTGGTGAATATATCTGCAGGTTGTTCGGTAGTCCCAATTCCTCTTGTTTTGATTATCCCTTCTTGAATTTTCTCTCTAGTAAAGTGACAATCAACCTCTATGTGTTTTGTTCTTTCATGTACTATCGAATTTGCCACGAGTTTAAGTGCAGAATCATTATCACAAAACAATAAGGTTGATCCCTTGACTTGTACTCCGAGATCTAGAAGTAAGCCTCATAACCAAACTACCTCACATACGGTCTTGGCCATGGATCGATACTCAGCTTCAGCTGATGATAGAGAGACAGTGGACTGTTTCTTTGTTTTCCATAAAAGTAACGATTCTCCAAGTTTGATGCAGAAACCAGTGATAGATCTTCGACTCATAGGACAAGTCGCATAATCAGCATCACAGTAAGCCGTCATTTCCATGTTGCAATCACGAGAAAGAAGAATCCCAAGTCCTGGGCATTTCTTCAGATATATCACAACTTTTAATGCGGCATTCATATGAGACTGTTTGGGGCTATGAATGAACTGACTCGGCGTTTGAACCGCATAACATATATCTGGTCTAGTCATAGTGAGATAAATAAGTTTCCCAACCAGTCTCTGATAGCTTGATGGGTCTTTGAGTAACAAATCATCCTCAGTAGATTGTAGACTCGCATCATAATCAGCAGTGGTCAATTTGACATTCTGCTCAATAGGAATAATTGCTGGTTTGCATCCTGATAGACCTGCTTCAGATATAATTTCTAACACAAATTTCCGTTGACTAAGTGAGATTCCTTGCTTTGAACGAGCTATCTCAATGCCAAGGAAGTATTTGGGTGGTCCCAAATCTTTAATATGGAAAGCGGAATGCAAATATTTCTTGAGACTTGTCACGACGGATTCATCATTTCCCATAATAAGTATGTCATCAACATATATCATCAAATAGATAGATGACATACCTTTTGTCCATGTGAATAAGGCGTAATCATGTCTGGATTGTTTGAAACCTGCTCCCATAAGTGCATCCGTAAACTTGGCATACCACTGTCTAGAAGCCTGCTTAAGACCATATAAGGATTTGTGGAGACGACATACCTTAGACTCCCCCTGTCTCCGTAATCCCGGTGGAATGTCCATATAAATTTCCTCATCCAAGTCACCATGGAGGAAGGCATTGTGAACATCCATTTGGTGCAATGACCAATTACGAAAAGCAGCAATTGCCAAGAAAGTGTGAACTGTAACATCTTTCGCTACTAGAGAAAACGTTTCATGATAATCGAAACCTTCTTGTTGAGTGAAGCCTTTGGCTACCAACCGTGCCTTATATCTTTCTACAGAGCCATCGGCTTTATATTTAATCTTGTAGACCCACTTGCAACCAATCGGTTTTCGATGAGACAGTAAAGGAACAATGTCCCATGTATGATTTTTCATTAATGCATGCAATTCTGTCTCCATAGCTTTTTGCCATCGTGGATCATTTACTGCCTCACTATAATTTGACGGCTCTGTTTCCTCAGACATACGACTAATACAGCACGTATGATCCGAGGATAACTGATGAAAAGAGACATATGAGGAGATAGGGTAACGAGTACCTTGAGAACTTGAAGCTGCACAAACATGGTCCTTTGTCCATGTGGGCGGACGCGTAGCACGTCCAGAGCGCCATGGCGGATTATTCTATGGTGTTGGTTGTGAAGACACTTGTGATTCTTCATTTGACACTGGAGATGCTGTTGTTGATGAAGGATTATGCTCCTCCTTATTCAGTGTAGCTGAAGTATCCACAGCTACTGTTGGAGAGGAAATTATACCTTGTGGCAGATATGATGAAGGTGCAATGATGTATGATTGTCCAGGAGATAGATCTTCTTCAGATAAAAAAACGATGATTATTCATGCCCTTATCAGACTCATCATGTAAAGATAAATCATCACCAAAAGGAAAAATAGTCTCATGGAAAACAACATCCCTGCTAACAAAGAATTCCCCAGTGGACTTATCAAAAACCCGATATCCCTTTGTGAGACTCGGATATCCCATAAATATGCATTGCCTGGCTCGTGGACTTAACTTATCTCGTGGCCCCACTGTAGTCACATAGCACAAACAACCAAAAACTATCAAGTGTTGAAGTTCTGGTTTCTTTCCATATAGCATCTCAAAAGGTGTCTTCTTGTTGAAAATGCAACTTGGCATTCAATTTATTAGGCAAGTTGCAGTGACTACACAATCTCCCCAAAAAGTCTCAGGAATGGAAGCTTGGAATTTAAGAGCACGAGCTACCTCTAAAATATGACGGTGTTTACGCTCGACAATACCATTTTGCTGTGGGGTATATGTGCAAGAACTCTCATGCAAAATTCCGTTTGAAGAAAAAAAGAATGCACATTCACTATTGAAGAATTCTCTTCCATTGTCAGTACGAATACGTTGAATTGACTTTCCAAATTGATTTTTGGAGAGAGAGAAAAAAGTTCTTATGTGAGAAAAAATTTGACCTTTTGATTGCATCAGAAATATCCATGTGGCACGAGAAAAATCATCCACAAGTGTTAAAAAGAAACGAGAACCATCACGATTGGGTGTGTGATAGGGCCCCCAGACATCAGCATGGATTAATGAAAAGGGGGCTTTTGCACGAGATTTGCTATTGTCAAAAGGCATACGAGCTTGTTTTGCCAAAGGACAAATTGAACATTGAGGGTAAGGAAAAGCAGCAGAATGACCCAGTCGTTGATGATTAAGGAAAAGCTTATCATTGGTAGTAATGTTACACAATGATTTTTTATTCAATCCAATACAAGATGAACTGAAATTACTGGAGAAACTTGTCCAAAAATATAGCCCTTGCGAAATTCTACTCGAGCCCATCAGTTTGCCAATCGAAAGGGCATGAAACAGACAATGATCATGATTGAATAGGACACGACATGAGTTTTCTTCAGAAGCTCGAGAAACTGATATGAGATTGAAATGGAATTCTGGAACATAAAAGACATTCTGAAGTGTGATAAGAGGACTAAGGATTACTGTGCCAATCATCGTGACATAGGTAGCATTCCCATTTGGAAGTTGGACTGAGATAGGAAAATCTAATTTTTTTGATTTTGAAAAGAACCTTTCATTGCAGATAATGTGGTCACTAGCACCTGAATCAATTATCCAAACAGTCCTCGAAATTGAATTCAACAAACAATAAGAAGTACCTGTAAAACTCCCGGTGCTCTCAAAAACATCCAACTTCTTAAGAGCCTGCATAATCTCTTGATACAGATCATGAGTAATTGACTGATTTGATCTGTCAGTATGCTGCCTTGTCACCTGTAAAGCTATTGGAAAATCCCTTTTTCCTTTTTCTCCAAGTTTACCATGCAATTTCCAGCAATTATCTATGGTATGATGTGGACGTTTGCAATAATTGCAGTATAACTTACATTTTCCTTTAAAATTTTGCCCATTGTTCTTTGATGTCGTGGCAAAATATGATCCGTTGGATGGTTTAAAAGACGAAGCCATCGTGGCCTCATTTGGGCCGTTGGATCCATGTGCGGAAAATGAGCTCTATGGGCCGTTGGATCCATGCGTTGAAAAAGAACGCCGTGGGCCGTCCAATCCTGCTGGAGAGATTCCGCATGGGCCGTCAGATCGAGCGAAAGGATTGAGCCCACGTGAACCGTCGGATCGGACAATTAGATCCTGACCGTTTGTTCCTTTCTTGAAGGATTTAGGGTTTGCTCCTGCAAACCAGATCTGCGGCGCCCATCCTCCTTCGTACTCTCTGGTCATGGCTCCTCCGTGACTCGCATGAGCTGTGAGTGCCATCCTGTCGCCGGATTTGTGCAGATCGGAGCCAACAAGACGCTGGCTTTCTTCTTGGATGGCGAGCTGATAGATCCAGCCAAGAGTCGGCATGGGTTCCATCGCCAAGATTTGAGATCGAAAATTCTGGTAAGACTCATTCAAGATCAGCAAGAATCTAGTGATCTTTTCCCTCTCTCGAATGGCGTGGTATTCCTGTAAGGTAAGATCTGGGCCCTCTAACTTCTCCTCGACTGCCTCCAATTCGTTCCACAAAGCGGAGAGCTTGTTGTAAACCGCGGCGATGCTCATGTTGCCCTGTTTTATACCTGAGAGTTGTTGGGTCAAGGAAAAAATCTTAACCCTATCTAATTTTCCATACATCTCCTTGATATTGTCCCACATTTTTCTCGAATCTTCCGTCGGTGGGAGTCCGACAGCGACTTCGGAGGTAATGCAGTTGCCGATCCATGTTTGGACTGACTGATTGCACTTCCTCCACAGTCGCGCCATACATTCATCCGACGGGATCGGTAAAGTACCATCAATAAAAACTTCTTTGTCTTTCGTGATCAACGCTCGCCGGAACTCCACCGACCAGCTTGAATTGTTGTCGGGGCCTGACAGTTGTTGAGTGATGAGCCGTAGCTCCGGTCAGTCGCCTGTCGCCGTGTAGAGTGAATCACCAGGCTCCAGTCGACCGCTGGCAGCGATGAACGGGTACGGCAAGAAACCAGGTTGGGAAACCGGGTAGGGATTTAGCCCTGGACCCAAAATACCCGGTTGAAAATCATCCGTATTCGTTGGGTTTGGCCCAGTGGTTTGGCTTGCCCTGAAAGCGGTTGGTGGGCCCCCACTGGGCTGAACCGGCTCTCTGACGCCTTGACGCATCGACCATGGATTTGGCTGGGTGGGCCCGTAGATCCATGGGCCGGGTGGCATCTGAATAGGGAGCCACTGGATGGATTGCCCTGAAGCATGCTGGGCTGCGATCGATTGTCCCGAAGTGGCCTAGCCTGCGATGGGCTGTCCCTGGTTCGACTGTTCTTGTTGCACAGATGACTCTTCTGAGATTTTTTCTTCAGAAATCAATGAATCTTCCTTAACCATGATGTTGGTAAGAAAGCAAAAAACGGTAAGGAAATATTTATGATTTTGAAGTGCTTAAATACTGATTCCTACACCGGAGTGCTAATCTTGTTGTGCAGGTTTAGTGTTCCTACAACAACAAAGACAAGAAATGTCCGGAGGGCAATCAAGAAGTGCGGAAGTCAAAAGAAGAAGGAACCTCGCTCTGATACCATGTCAGAAAACAGAGTGAAAGCAAGTAGAATAGAGAGAATAGAGAGTAATGTATTCTGTGCACTTCATTGATTGTTTCAATGTACAAAGAGGAATAAATAATGTACAGAGGATGTTTAATAAAAGGAAAGTATATCAGATCTAATCCTAGATTGATACAAAATAATCAATTACAATTTGGAGAATATATCCATCACAATCTGTGCATATCTTCGGCATATCTTTCAACAGAACTTGTTAGCATTGTCGATCTAGCCAAGGAAGTCGGTGTCAAGGTACTTGAACATGCAGTTGTCCTACCAGATTATCGCCCCCTTGTTGCAAGGGCAACGGCGGCGGATCTCGACGCCAGCATCCGCCACACGGGCCTTGCAGTCCGATGGCGATGTGTCGCCCCGGCACAGCACAAGGCCATAGACCTGGTCTTGGTATTGGCCGATGGAGCCGAGGCCAAAGCCCGAGGAAGGGATCTTGGTGTAGAGGAAGCTGGTGAGCTTGTTGAGGTTGGATTCGTACGGGCTACCTGCGGTGAAGTTCTCGGAGGAGGAGCAGAAGTGGGAGAGAGGGTCGGCGCCGAGGGTGGCCCGGAGGAGGAGGGCGGAACAGAGCGAGAGCAAGACAAAGCGGGCCGAAGACATGTCGTTACTTAAAGATTTGATACGAATGTGCTGTGAGGCGAAGTCGTGTCACCTTCGTGTTGTGTTTGCGATGAAAATGAGATGAAAATGTTATTTCCATGCATATATATAGGTGGTGAGGTGTTATTTCCATGCATATATATAGGTGGTGAGGGGTTATGAGAGGACATCTTCGAAGGTGGAAATTGTCGTGGTTTGACCAAGGGGAAGGACTTTCAGACGTACGACTTTTTCTTTCGCAGCTTCACATGTTCGAGTTTTACCGTGTAGAAATCTTCAATCATGGGCGGCGTCGGAGTTTTTTAAAAGAAATGGGTTTAAATTGATGGATTAGCTCGCGGATTACTCGGCCGCAAATGTGGGCTACGACAACTTGAGAAACTATCGTATTATATTGAACCAAAGATGGCTCGTGAAGTAGTCTTATGTATCGGATTCATTTTGGGGGAGAGAAGGTCCATTTTCGCAAGAAATTGTTCTCACTTGTGTAACTAAGTTGACGCAGGAACCTTCAATAAGCATTAAAAGGGTAAATTATACAGGAAGATGTAGGTCCGCTTTAGGGCTAATGACTCCATCAAAGTATGCTAAACATGACTAGGCAATCATCAACGGAAAAGGAGATGAGCTGCCGTGGCTATGCTAATTCTCTCCATCTCTACCCGCTTAAAGAATGGTGAAAAAATCAATGATCATCATTCCGTAGGGAGGATTAGTAGCGTCACCGATGTAAAGATTGGCTGATGAAATTGATTTGTGCAGTTTTATATGGCCGTTTGCTATCATGCCATACATGATCAAGTTAAATAAAATTACCATTTGAAGTATTTTTGTGTTTCATTGGGAGTGTCGGCGGCTAGTTAGTTGCTAATGTTCTCCTCTATTGACTCTGGCAATTCCTATTCAATTAGATTGGGTAATTACGAAATTACAAAGGTTTGTGACTTTCGAGTGTGATTATCATTAAATTTTGTATGCATGAAAATAAATTGGCAGATCAAGTCTTTAATTCTCATTAGAGCTTAGTAAGATCTGTGAATTCGTTTGCAAGATTGAAAAATTATTTAAAAAGAAATTATGTGATTCGATACTTGTGGGTTATTTGGTGTAATTGGAAATTGGAAAACATCAAAATTATTTGAGTAATTCGAGTATGGTTGTAATTTGTTGTTTCGTTTAATCTATAAAAGGAATTATTTATTAATCTCCCAATGAATATAGATCAAATATTTCTTTGTTTATTTTATTATTCGGCTTCTTCTTTTCAAAATACTATCCTTGATTTTGGAGATCTTCTCGAAAAAGAAGAACGTGGGTCTGGCACACGGAACTGGATGCGATTCCTGAAAGTTGAACACGCACACTTACATTAATGGATTTCCGCTTCTCCCATGCCGGAACTGCTCCCACTTCGCATCGGATGACGTAGCCCCAGGATATAAAGATGGTCCATAAGAACCATCGATCACAGTAAATCGATTGCTGCACAACTCACCGTGGATCGGCATTCGCTGCTTTGAAAAAATGTTTCCCCTCGAGTTCATGTTTGATCATGATCTTATATGGTTAGGGTGTTAACATTCTAGGATTTTCAAGAGAGGGGAAAGAAAATCAGTAAAAATTATCTATACTCGATTGACTTTATTGGAAAATCATGAATATACATATGAAAGGAAATATTCTAATCTAATAAGAGAATAAGCTATCTTGGAAAATAATGAAATATGAAATAATATCCCTAATATCTAATGATATTTCTAAGAGTATTATCTAATAATAAATTCTCTATTATTCATAAATATACATCAATATTGGGCATGCTTCAATCCCAGTTATACTAACGCCCTGTTTGGTAAAAAGTGTTTCTGTTCCCCGGAACAAAAATTTTTATTTTTTTTTTTGTTTCAGGGAACAAAAAAGGAAAAGAAACATGTTTGGTAAAACTTTTGTTCCTGAAAACAAAAAATCTATTTTTTTGTTCTTGGGAACAGAAACAAAAAGTAGAAAAAAATTACTTCTTGCTTCCGAGAACAATTCGAAGAAACAATTTTTTTCTCTTATTTTTTATTCTCTTTCTTTTCTTCTTTTTATTTCTTCTTTTGACCGTTCACCAACCTTGGCCATGGTTGGCGCCGGCAACTGGCCAAACGAGAGCCAACGACCTTGCCAGAGGGTCGTCGGCCCTCGGAGACGCTGCACCATGGCGAGACTCGTCGGCCCGAGCCTCGTTGTGGCTGGGCCAGGCACGGCTAGGCAAGCCTCGCCGACCAGCACTAAGATGGCCTTGTGCTTGCCCAGCCCAAGCGAGGCCAAGCCTCACCAACTAGCTTGAGGCTTGGCCTCACTAGTGGTCAGGCGAGGCTTGCCTGGCCACCGAGGCCACTAGCGAGGCTTAGTCTCACCCAAATTTGACGAGACTAAGCCTTGCGGTGCTCCCCAGGCCTTTGGGAGGCTCCCAAGCTAGAGAAGAAGATAAGTTTAGAAAGCCATAAAGAGGTTTTTCACAAAACACTCACTTTACTTCAAGGGATTATGCCCAACACATTACATCCTCCTTGCCTTATATAGACAATAAGAGGTTACAAACAAACAAGAACCAAGCTCATGAGATCCGGGCAAGGCCGAGCCTCGCCGGTGATTAGGCAAGGCTCCGGCGAGCTCGCCGCCATCGCCTTGCCCTCGCCTAGCCGGTTGCCAGCCGCCGACAACCGGCCGAAAGAGGAAGAAGGAGAAAAAAAGAAAAAGAAAAAAGAAAAAAAGGAAAATATAATAAAAATATTAAGAAATTAAAAGAAACAATAAAATTACACAATTTTAGCAAACACATTTCTTTCCCAGGAGTAGAAATTTTGTGCAGATTACCAAGTGTATTCTTATACTTAGAAATTGTTCTCGAAAAAAAAACTATTTTTGTTTAAAAATTATTTCTCAAAACAAAAACATTACCAAACGCGCCATAATATTAAAAAAAACAAACAGGGCCTTCTATTCTCTCATTTGTCATGCAATTGCGATCGGTCATGTACGGAAGTAGCTACTGCAAGAATTTCCTTATGCCGATTCCAAGAGGGTGACGCCACAAGATTCTAGATTCTATCGAACGCGCGAGGAAGGAAAAATCAAAAAAGGATGCGGGTCCCCTTGGCAATTACGAGCTCAGATCTCATCCCAACTCAACCGTTTCTAGTGGAGGTGAGGTTGACTATAATAGCTAACGAAAGATGGCGTTGACCTTAATTAGGCCGCAGTTTTCGTGCTCATACGGCTTTAACCTCAGAGAAGACAACGTGGCGAAACTAGTTCGAGTTCAAATGACGAAAGTTTGTTCTCTGTATTCAGTCTTATTTTCAATACAAGATAAATAATTCTTTTTTGGATAACCCCATGTAATCCCATTCTCTCTAATAGTATTATAGCCTACTTCTATTGAATTACTTAGTGCCATTAATAGTCAAATTAGATTAAGCTTAAAAGAAATGAATCCATTGTCCACCTTTTGGAAAGATGTCAATTCCTGTGGCCGTGGACACGAGCTTGTCTACAGTACACGGTTTTTTTTTTTTCAATTGATATAATATGTTGTCGTATTGTTAGACTAACATAAAATTTCACAAATTGTTATTCTTCCCATTTCTTCCCACTTTATACAGTTGGTATTTGCCATGCTTCAATTAGCATTACTAGTGTAAAGATTGGTTTATCAAATTGATTTGTGAAGTTTAATGCAGCCATCTGATACTATGCCCTAACAAAATATAACCAAGTTAAATTAAAATTACCATTTAAGGTGTTCGTGTAATGTTGTTAGGAGTGTCGAGGGCTAATTAATTGCTAGCATCATCCTCTATCGACTTTGACGATTTTTATTTGCTCAGATCAGGTAATTATAAAATCACATAGGTCTGTGGCTCTCGAGAGTCATTATCATTTAAAGTTTGTACGTATGAGATAATGGACTGGCAGACCAAGCGCTTCTTTTCTTGCTCTAATAACCTGCAATATAATTTGCTTTAGCTGCATTCCTGTGTTGCGCCATTTGTGTTTCCGATTGTGTTCAACTGGCATTTCAAGTAAACATCACTTAATTTGACTGGAAATCATGTATCTTACTTGCCTTTTTCTTATAAACTTTACATACTATCCCAAGGTCACTATAAACAAAATTATCTGAAATAGCTCTACATCATACAGCAAGAGGGGAAAAGAGATCATCTCTACAGGCAACATTTAAAAAATGAGGTTGGGGAAAAACAGTAAATGAAATTAGCGAAATATGATAAAAACCTATTACAACGCGAACAAAAAGGTACTAACTATACTATATTAATTACTCAATCACAAACCCTATTCATATAATCCATGAATGAGATGAAGGTACCTATACTAGTATATAATTTGTATAGGTGCATGTAGTATTTGTATTGATTTCAAAAAGTTTAGTTGATTTTGCGGAAATATCCCGAGAGAAAATTACAAATTGTCCGGTAAGGAGCTCCACTTCTAGAACTATTTGACAGAAAATGTAATGGAGACTTGGGAAATGGCTTTTCCTCTGTATATTTATTATATACATTTACATTGCATTGGTAAATTTATAGTGTAAGAGACAAAAGAATAAAACAGGAAAAAATAATAAATGAATCTCTATTTTCCTATTTTTCTATTTACCAAAACTAATCCACGATTGACGATTGACTGAATCACAATTAACGGAATCGGAATCTTCAAGATATATTTCCAACACTATTCTTTGGATAAGTCTATCAGATAAGCCAGACTTCTAGGGCAAATGATGAAAAGTAAAGTTTCTTAAACATCAAGGTTTGACTAGTTAGCAAATACTACCTCGTACGTATTTGCGTTCTTCTTCACATGTATGATTTACGAGGTTTTACATCTTGCATTTATTTCAATGCATTTTTTCTCCGTGGGTTGAGACATACTTTTTGATAATTACTCGAATCTAGAAATCCTTTCACCGCACATGGCAGACGAATTTATCTCACAGGAAAATGGAGAGTTGAATCCAAAAACTTAAAATGATAAATAAGGAAGGCCACATGCTTATAAAAAGCACGAAAATCTCATAAGCAAACGATATTGGATACTTTAACACCACTCTTGCATGCAAGCTAAATTTACAACACAAAGGAATTTGATGAATTGGGAGTCGCACACCCAAAAAGAATTGGGGCAAAATCTGAATTTGATACCGTGAGCAAATAGATGGTGTTAAAATGCACTTATAAATTGTGTTAGAAAAATCTCATATTAATGAATTAGTGTGGTATACAGCACTTAATATATTAAAATTGTCCCATAACTCGTTGGTTTAAGTTTTTGAGTGAATGTGGGTCTAACTGAATATATTAAAAAGCTCAGACTTAGGCTTCTTTTTTGTGATCTCCCCAAGCGAAAGGTATCAAACTTGGTGGATGAAGCTGGGCATAATTTCCGTTTGATGGGCATTATGGTGTAACAATGTAGGCTAAATTAAGGGGGAGCTCACATGTGAATGGAAAATTGTTAGGATATACTCAAAGAAATCCCACGTCGGTGAATTGGTGTGACATAGAGCAATTAACATATTATCCTTGTTGGCCCATAACTCATTGACTTAAGTTTTTTAGTAAATATAGATATAACTAGATATGTTAATAGGCTCAGACTTAGGCTCTCTCTTTGTGATCTTTATCCTAGTCGGCCCATAAATCATTGATTTAAGTTTTTGAGTGAATGTAGGTCAACTAGATATGTTAACGGGCTCAGACTTAGGCTCCTTTTTGTGATCTCCTAGGCTTCCATTGTTCCCTCCTAACAGATAGAGGGAAATCTGTACATATATTAATGTTGTGTTTGACAATCAAGATAAAATTCAGGAAACCACCGCTTGCGGTGGCCTAGTTGGATAAGAGCTCCCATGATGTCTACCTAGGACAGAGGAGTTCGAATCCCATGGGACGCATAGGATCTTAAGCACGACGTCAGGGTGGTGGGTCCTCCGCTAGCATCGCCCCAGGGTTTAACCGTTGGCTGCCGACTGCCGACTATACGGGATTCCCTGGGTATAAAAAAAAAAAAAAAAAGATAAAATTCAGGACAACCTATTTGTGATATCCTCTAAAGAAAGATACTAGGCTTATGTTGTTCACTCCTAACAGAAGAAGGGAACCAGTATATATATTAAGGTTGCGTTTGACGATCATGACAAAATTCATGATAGGATGAAGTTTATCATATCTTGTGTTTGACACCTACTCAACATATGATAAAATTGGATATACGTGGAATATAGGTCAGATAAAATTATCTCATGAGAGAGGTGTGATAAATGTGGATGAGATTTTTAATATCCATAATAGGAAAATTATTTTTCTAAAATAAAAAAATTCTTAAATTAACAAAAGTAAAATTATATAATGTAAATAATAGTTAAATTTTAATATATGGAATTCAAAATAATAAATAAATAACAATTAATTTGTTATATTTAATCTTAGTGTTATTTACACATTACATTCGAATTTAATGCTATCTTATTAATTAAATTAAAGTATGTAAATATAAATTTGTATTTATTTTTATGAAATATTTTAGGTATTTTAGTATTTTGTATATTAATACAATTCAATATTTAATAAAATTTTATTAGATAATGTTGGAAGGGGAAGAAATAAATAAATAAATAAACTATAAAATGAGAGAAAAATAAAATAAAATAAGCAAATAAAAATAAAGTAAGCAAGAGTGTCACGAGATTTTTTTACCATCTCTATTTGTAAAAATTTTTGTTCATTTATAATTATATATCGTTTATACCAAACAATATATATGATATAATGTGAATATACACAACTTTATTACTGCAATTATCAAACAATGGATAGGATATAACAAAATCCTTGAATTTCATATCTTATCATATCCAGTCTTATCCATATTAGAAATCTAGACAATCAACATAGCCTAAGAGTACGTAAATCATGCAAACGAGTGACTCGCAATATTTTAATAGAAATGAGTCTAATACCATAAAATTGGAGTAGAAACTAAGTGTAATACCATATTAGAAAGTTCATGCCAAAAGTTTAAGCACATAGGTAGAAAGAGATATGCATGTACATCAAAAGCACATAAACCACGTATATAAGTGATCCACAGTATTTTAATAGAAACGAATATATTTGTTGTGTAATTATTTATTTTTGCTTAATACAGCGATTTCCAACATCAGCACATAAAAATAATGTGACAAATTTATAATTTTACTGATGACCGATTCACAGAGCATGATAACATCCCCTAAGACAATAGCAGATGACATTCATTTGACTGCTAAATTGCGTTTACTGGGCAAAACAGAATTTTTAAATTCTAGAGAATTGGCGATGTTGGGTAATCACACACGTTTCCAGCGTCCTCTTAGTCGGCGTCGCTGATTATCTCAATTTTCTTCTGATCTTGTTGTGACTTGGCCAATTATCTATGCTACGAAGAATTATCTATCTCACCTCTGGCAACAAATCACCCAGTAATGAAATACTCAAATGTTTTTGAATTTCCAACAAGAACGTATGTAAATTATTTGCGTCAATTTGCCTTATTGAATATAGTAGTTCTCTCGGAGAGCGTATCTTGCACTTTCAAAGACATGCGAATCAGCAACTTGCTGAATCAACCAAAGCCCTTTGTCTCATGCATAATTTAAGAAGGGTCATCTACGGCTTATGGGTTTGGAATAAGGACTTTGCAATTATGAACGCGAGAAACTTTTTCAAAGAGTGGGCAACTGGAAGAGTTTTTGAAATTATAGAATGTGATTTTGATTGTACTATAAATCTATTGTTTTTGTTTTATAACGCTGTAGCATAGTTATGAAAATCAGCGAGGCCTCATTCAATTAAAAAATAATAATACTTTTGTGTATTCTAAAATGTCATGACACCATAAATTTTAAGATCTTACATTTTACAACGTTTTCCACATACTTGTGGTAAAAACACCATTGGTCATCGTAAAATATCACAAAATACACTAAAGAATTCCATTTGCACTTGATTACAATTAAAAAAAAAAAATTGACATTGTAAAAGACAAAAATTCTTTTAGAACATTTTGCTTTTTAGTTAAGGCGAGAAAAGTGTCGTAAATTAAAATTTTGTGCTTTAGGAAATTTTGAATCTAAATTCAATGATATAGAGCGAACGCCTTTACAACGTCATAAATCCATGTACTATGATGTTCTATACTAGTTAGTTATAATAGCTAAAGGTGGTTAGTCAAGTGGCGACAATATTTATTTTCCTAGTTGGAGTTTCTCCAAACTATCTCTTGTTGACACCAAATTTATGGTGAACCCATTCATCGCATAGAAAAATTATGGATTCGTCTCGATTCCTAAATAAAAATATTATTAAATTACATTTGCACATCTGAAGCATTATCATTTAGTAATATTAAGCCCACATAAATTGCATTATAATTGGACAGAGTTAAGTGAGGTAGCTCTGACCTTAACAGCATTATCTGGACTAAGCTCAAGAGAACGAAAATTCAGCCAAGACTAAAGTAGTTGAAATTTCACATATGGGATGCACGAGAGGAAGTTAAATTAGAAACGATTGCAACAAGAAAGCATATGGAGCTCAAAACTTTGGTTATTAGATAGGGAATGAAAGAGATATCTTTATTTTCTCGTCTTGAATATTACACAATTTCTTTCTTATAATGAAAGAGTCGGATTTATTCCCCACTCTCCTTCACTTTATTTACCGTAATTTCCGCTAGGAACACCCTAGCTAGAGGATGATCAAACCACGCCAAGGTCCTTGAGCGAGGACTCTTAAACATTGACAAAAGGGTAAGTCTCGTATCGGAAGTTGCAGCTCCCGCCAAGCACTCGTCCACCTTCCTTTCCGTCGCAACAGCTCGGAAGCTCGCCGATTGCGCCCTCCAGACACTGCTTGCACTCGGCTGCCGACAGATCCCTCGTGCACTGCACCAATCCGTACAGCTTCGTCTTACCGTCCACTCCCTTTTCTCCAGCCGCGAACAGCCTCGGAATTGAGGAGGCTGCCTTAGCCAGCCTGGTCAGCATCGCTCTTACCTTGCCGTTGAACAGCGTAGGGTCGCTCACGTTGTTCAGGTTCCACATGTAGAACTTGTTGGTTTTGTCGATTTGGCCAAGGAAGTTGGCGTCGAGATACTTGAACATGCAGTCATCGTACCAGATTATCGCCCCCTTGTTGCGAGGGCAGCGGCGGCGGATCTCAGCGCCCGCATCTGCCACACAGGCCTTGCAGACCGAGGGTGATGCGTCGCCTCGGCACAATGCAAGGCCAAAGACCCGGTCTTGGTATTGGCCGATGGACCCGAGGCCAAAGCCTGAGGGAGGGGTCTTGGTGTAGAGGAAGCTGGTGAGCTTGTTGAGGTTGGATTCGTACGGGCTGCTCGCGGTGAAGTTCTCGGGGTTGGAGCAAGAGTGGAAGAGTGGATCTGCGCCGAGGGCGGCCCTGAGGAGGAGGGCGGAACAGAGCGAGAGCAAGACAAAGCGGGCCGAAGACATATTGTCACTTAAAGATATGATATAAATGTGCTGTGAGATGAAGTTGTGTCACCTTCGTGCAATGTCTGTGATGAGGATGAGACGAGAGTGTTGTTTGCATGCATATTTATAGGCACTGAGGGGATATCAGTTGAGTCGTCAAATTGTCATGGTTTTTGACCAAAAGGAAGGAGTTTCAAGGCTGCGAATTCTTTCTTTTCCAGCGTCGCAACTACGATTTTTAGCGCGTAGATACGTTCACCGTGGGCGCCGTCGTTGGAAAAATTTAAAAGAGATGGGGTTGAATGAAGTGGATTAGCTTGCAGATCACTTCGCCGAAAATTTGGGCTAAAACCACTTGAGAAACTATTGTATTATATTCAATCACAGACGATTAGCTAAATATTCTTCCGACGGATTGATTTTGAGGAGAGAAGGCCAATTCTCGCAAGAAATCGTTGGTGTATCTATATACGTAGGATGCTACACTTTGCATTAAAAGGGTAAGTTATGCAGGAAGATGTAGGTCCACTTTTAGGGTTGATGAATCTTATCAAAGTAAGGTAAAAATTAATGATGTCGCAGACTTCACAAGGCCATCTTCAATGGAAAACGAGATGAACTTTAGAAAGTTGGTATTTTCTGTGCTTTGAATAGCTGTTCTTATGTTTTATACGCATTCGAAACGATCATGTGACCGCCAACCAGTATCTCATGGAAGGAAGCAAAATGGAGGCAATCGTCATAGCAATAGTAGGGGCATCACCAGTGTAAAGATTTGTTTATTGATTTGTGCAGTCATATCCGGCCGTTTGTTGCTATGCCATAGCCTAATATGACCAAGTTCAATCCACGACTTTATCATTTGAATCAGTTTTATAATATTGGTAGGAATGTCAAGCGCTAATTAATTGACAGCCATAGTTCTCTATCAAGTGCGACAATTCGAATCGAAAAAAATTACCAAAAAGGTCATAAATCCATTGCACTTGTATTAATTGAGTTTTAAACTTTTTAATTTAGCCAATTTAATGCTAAAATTTTTAAAAATTGGCTAGATAAATTTGTCAACATAGTCAATCTAGACAATTTTGGTCAGAAACCATTGATGTAGAAACCAGCCACCCTACCTAACACAGTGGGCAATGACGTAGACAAATTTTATTAATTTAATATTTTCAAAATTTTTATTAATTTTATCTTTTATCTTTTTATTTCTCATTCTTCCTTTGTCAGTTGCTAGGCCTTTACGGTGATCAGCAACCGGCCAAAAGCAATGACCGGCAAGGTCAAGCCTTGCCTGAAGATAATGAGTCACCCCTCATTAGCTCTTGGGGAGATCCCGGCCAGGGTGTCCTCACCCAAGGCTGTTGAGGGCAACCCTGGCTAGCCATCATCGAGGCCGAGCAACCGGTAGAGGAAGAAGGAGAATAAAAAAAGGAAAGAAAAAAAATCGATAAATATTAATAAAAGTTGTTTATGTCATTACCGGTATGATGACCAATATCAACGTTAGTAATTTTCGACAAAAATTAGCCAGATGGACTATATTAACAAATTTTCAATGGGTTTTGAATTGAATTGGCTAAAATGAAAGATTTAGAACTAAATTTGCACAAATATAATAGATTTAAGAGTCTTTTGGTAATTTTGCGTGACGGTGGTTATACAAGTTTGTGACTATTGAGAGTCCTTACCATTAAGTTTGGACGTATGAGATTATGGATTAACAGACCAAGCCCTTCTTTTTGGGTCCGAGCCACTTGAAGTATAATTAAATTTTTGTCGCATTTTTGTGTTGCGCCATTTGTGCTACTGCGATTGTCATCAACCATCATTTCAAAGTACCATCACTTAATTCGACTGGAAACCATATTTTTTACTTCCTTTTTCTTGTCATCTTATATACTATTTCAAGGTCATCATAAGTAATAATTGGAAAGAGTATCATCTTACATAGCGAGAGTGGAAAAGAGATCATCTCTGCGAGCATGACATCAACAATAACGTCGGGAAAAAACAGTGAATGAAATTTGCGAAAAATTTAAAAATCTAATACAACGATAATGAAAAGGTACTATTTATGTTGTACTAATTATCAATCGCAAATGCTATCCTTATATCCATGAATACCTATACCTCTATATAATTTGGGTAGGTTCATTTGGTATGGGATAATTGTCCAAAAAGTTCTAAGCTTGTAATACGATAATTAGTTCATTCCTAAATTTTTCAATTATATCAACTTAGTCACGATTCTTTTAATAATTTACTAATATACCTGTCAACTTAGTTTGGTTAAAATTTGCTAACATGGAATCCAACCTTCTTACATGACAAGGATTGCAAGGATTGCACTGACGTAAACAACTTTTACAACTTTATTTAATTTTTTATTATATATTTATTTATTTTCTAATCTTTTTTTTCCTTGTTTCTTCCTTTTTGGCCTTTGGTTGATTGTTGGTGCCGAAAACTGGCCATAGGCTAAGGTCACCCTTGCTGGCTACCTTTGCCCAAATGTGGTGAGGGCAACATCGGCTTGAAATGAGAGTTGGGGTGGTCGTCGTTGCCAGATCTAGCAAGGCAGAAAGCATGGCCCTCACTTGCGGCTGGTAGAAAAATGAATAGAAAGGAAGAAAAAGAAAAAGAAAAATTAAAACTAACTATAAAAACTAGCAATATTAACTTTGGTTGTACTACGCAAGACAACTGACATTTACGTCAAAGATTTCCGTTTAAATTGGCTAGAAGGATTACATTAACAAATCGTTAGAATGTTTAAACTAAATTAGCACAATTAAAAATGTTGGACTGAATTGACCATTGTGCAATATGTTCAAAATTTTGTGGACAATTTTTACTATATAGTATTTGTATTAGTTTGAAAAGGTTTTAGTTGCAGAGATACCCCACGAGGAAATTACAAATTATCCGGTAATGCACTCCACTTCCTCTTTCTGACATTAATTTTTGAAATGATAGACTTGCGGGGCAAATGGGGAAAAGTAAAGATCAAGGTTTGACTAGTTAGACAAACGCCACCTCGAACATATTTGTGCTCTCCTTGACGTATATCTTTCTAGAATATATATATTGGGTATTTCTCAATGCATTTTTTATCTGGTCCAGACATATTTTTTAATAATTACTTAAGTCAGAAGTCTCCCTGACTTGCGCACAGAAGACGTAGCTGTCTCGTACTAGAGATTATTAAAAGGTTAATCCAAAAATTCAAAACTGAAACGTAAAGAGAAACTCTCTATATATAAATGTATATGAATTTCATAGACAAATGATATAACATACATTAACATCCTCTATTACGAGCAAATTGAATAGAAATGATATTAGGAATTTGATGAATAAAATAAAAATGAATTATTCCATCTGCGATTTTTTAATTATTGCTAGCGATACACGGCGATTTACAACATTAGCACATAAAATAATATTAAATATTAATTGGACAGAGCATGTCCTAGAATGACATTCCATCTGGTTGGTAGACTGCGTTTACTGGGCAAATCAGAATTTTAAAAATTCTGGAGAGTTGGTGATTTTAGGTAATTACGCACAGTTTGCAGTGCCCTCTTCGTCAGCGCCGCTGTTTCCAGGGCAAATCAGAATTTTAAAAATTCTAATCTCGTGTGTGACTGGGCATATTCCAAGGCTCTCGCTTGGAATTCGAAATTGCACTTTCGCATGGTCTTTTTTTTTTTTTTTGAACAGGACACTTTCGCATGGTTAAAAAAACATAAATTTCGTCCGGATCATCATTTTCTGTAGTTGATTTTTCTGGAACGACTTTTGTTTTATCATTTTATCAGAGTGAAGGAATAATTTACTAGTTTAACAAATGCATTTGGTTTAACTAAAACTTTAAAATATGACATTACACTACAGTACGTGTATCCAAGCTGCTCAATTTTTATTTTATTCGGCAAATTTAATAGTCCAATCTTTATTTATTTCTCATGTCAGCAGCACAAAATTTTCTAATAGACATTTTCAAAAAATGATTAACAATATGATAGAGTTAAGTACATTAAAAATTCTAAACATTCATTATTATCACGCAAATTCAAAAGAAAAAACTCCTAAACCATTATAATATGAAAAAGTCATCACTACATATTTTTAATAGATATCTTTAAAAATATAATTAACAATAGGGCATATTGAGTATGTTAAAAATTCTGAACATCCAAAATCATCATGCAACTTCAAAAGAAAAGGCTCCCAAAAACATTATTACATGGAAGAGAAGAATTGTTAAAAATTCTGAACATCCAAAATCATCTTGCAACTTCAAAAGAAAAGGCTCCCAAAAACATTATTACATGGAAGAGAAGAATTAATAAATTGGACTATTGGTCACACTGAATCAGATGAAAGTTGAGCACTTAAAATACACGGACTACATTGTAAGACATATATGTAACTCATTAACACAATAACTAGCGACTAGTCTGCCAAAAAAACTACTTTGTATTGGAAAAGAGGGACATGCTGACCCTAGAGTGTCACTTTTAATATTAAATTTTTAAAAAAATACTTTTAATATTTATTTATTTTAAAAAAAAAAAAAAATTAATATTAACAATTTTTATTTTTAAATATTTTAAATAAATTTAATTTTAATTTTTAATTTAATTAATTTTTATATTTTTTTTACCATGTTAGCACCAAAAATACGTCGTTTTTATATTATTTGGCCACGTCAGCGTGCAAAATGATATCGTTTTACATTTATTTCGTCGGAAATTACGCACGTAGCATTTTGATCGAATTTTGGTCAGAGCGGTACTTAAGTGATCCATTTCTCTTTGAATATGGGACTTAAATGTCACTTTCATAAGTTATGGCACTCAAGTGTCACTTTATGTCAAGTTATGGCACTTGAAGCGATCTTTCGCGGGAAAAGAAGGTAGTCGGTTTCATCCTGAATGGCAAAATGGCAAGATATAAGCTTAAAGCAACAGTGGGCTCCAAGTTTAACTTGGTCTTCACAATTGGAAACTTTTAAGTGGCAACCGCATACTGAAATCGTCAGGAATAATGTCAGGGACAACGGCGTCTCCAGCCATATTGGGATGAAAAAACGCGAGCCTTTCATTAGCAGGCATTGTTGATTAATAGTTTCTATGGAGCGGATCTTCCTCTTTTAGAGAAATGCTAATGAATAGTTCCTATAGAGCGCATCTTTTATCAGCAAGCGTTGTGTCGTCCCTACTTCAAGAGGGTCATCTATGGCTTATAGGTTTGAAAGTAATTGCGGATCCTACCCATATCGCCAACGCCAACCACCACTATCGACGACCGAGTTTTTGCCATTTTGACCTAAATCGTTGCTGAAGTTGCTTAACTCGAATCATGTGCCGATCCATGTTCACATGCCCACCATGTGATCTGATGTCTTGTGTCGGTAAATACGAGCTGAGTTATACAAGACGTTCTCCCAATTGATTTGGTTTGCTTGTATGCAAAGCAAGATTGAGGTACATAACCTCGAGATACGATGCTCGGCATATCTCGCTTTTCAAGAAACAAACCTTAGTTCACATTCATTTCTATGAAAAACTCGTTATGGGTTTGCGCATATTGTGATAATCGGCGATCTACCGTGTACATCGTCATAAATGATCTTCTAGATCTAAAATCATCAAAAGAGGCAAGTCAGACTTGATCAAGCTACATACTTCAGCTCTGACACGTTTCTTCGATTCAATCTTATCCATACCGAAAATCTCGGTATTATCCCATTCCACTGTATCCCTCCTTTTGTTAAATTTCATACTCAGTCCTGTCTATATCGTAGGTATGAGTTCATGATTCAAACCTTTGATTGAATAAACATCCGAAACGTAAAACTTATGCTTAAAACTCTGGAAGCAGAGACTGAAAGGAAATTGGTCATTTCTGAGACAGCTAAAGGTGCAGATAGATCAGCTCTTCTTCTTTGCATTCTTTGATGGCAATGTCCAGCACTTCATTATTGGAGGAAGGCAACACATTGCAGCATTGCCGTCTCGGCGCCTGCAACTGAGTCCGACACACAAACACAATCTCAGTCACTCATTTCCAAACCTGGTCCAAACTTCAGTAAATAATCAAGACTTACCTGCTTCTTAGTGAGGTCCATTTTGTGTGCATACACCCTGATCTCCTTGATTTTCCTCGGGGAACCGCCGTCGTACTCACAATTCAGATCCGCTCTCTTGTAAGTGGTCTTAGTCCTGCCCTTGCTCTTGGATATCTTCTCGAAAAAGAAGATCGTGGGCCTAGCACACTCAACCGGATGCAGTTCCCTAGTGTTGAAAACGTACGCTTCCGTCAATGGATTTCCGCTTCTCCAATGCCGGAACGTCTGTCCCACTTTGATCGCATCGGGCAAGTACACGTGGTTCGGGAACACTTGGATGGCGTATCCCCAGGATACAGAGATGGTCCACGAGAACCACCTGTCGTAGCAAACCGTTTGTTGCAGAATTCTCTGTGGGTCGGCGTTCGCTGCTTTGAAGAAATGTTGCAGGGCATGGAGAGTGTTCATTCCGGGGAAAAGTGGGTCTATTTGGTCTAGACTGTGGATGGAAACTAAAGGTGTCACTGGATGCGCCGTCAGTAGACCAAGCGCATTGCCACGGATGTCGAACTGGTTCCATTTTTATTACAAAGTTGATGATGGCGACAAGATTAGGATAAAGATTAGTAAAATAGCCAAAGAGCAATGTCTAGTCTGACTTCAGTATATATGGAACTCCATCATGGAAGAGACTCTAAATGGCATATATGTACTTAATGCAAAGATACTGAAGTGATAGGCATGAGAAATAGACAAATACTCTTGATCAATCAAAGCATGCGAAGATGGCTATTTTTCGCCAGTTGTGCATATGGAGAATCTCATTTCTCGGTAAGAGAGGATGTCGATCTCAAATACGCTATTTTTGTGCCAAATTACTGTTTCAAACCCAAGCATGCATTGTTGGCCAGAAACACTCCAGAATTAATTAGCATCTCAACTGCAAAGCGTATGAGCAAACAGAATTGCTGTTTAAGAAACTCAAATATCCAGAGTCAAACTGTACCTAATGTGCAAATAGTCAAAATATACAGGCAAAGCTTACTTTTAGGGGCATGACAAGCTGTAATGTAAAGCTCGAGCTTAGATTTCAATGCATAGTGATATCCATGACAAAGCACTCGATGAGAAAGATCGATAAGAGGGCTGTTTTGCTTGAATGGAAAAGATGAAGCAATACCTGATGGAAACCAGGCTCATGAATCATCCCAATTCCAAGCTCTGCCAAGCAAGCAAAGACCCGACCATCGCCCCCATAGAGATGAGCATACCGATCCATACATGAGTCGATCACTCTTGCCAAGACCTTGGCCAGCGGTGAACTTATGGCAATACCCGCTCCTAAAAATGCCATCTTGAATCCGAATTCTCTGTTCTGCTCAAGATTTTCTGAGTTAGCCCCGATATAGTGCCATAGCCTGTGGTCGTACTTCGAAAGAGTCTTCACTAGATTCTCCTTAATAAAAACAGTGCTTTCATCCGCGAAGACATACCATCGAACGTTAGAATGGTTACGGGCTACAGCTTCTAGGACCATGCGGGCTATACGGATCTGAAACCTGTGCTGAGCTCCGTGAGTGTATCGGAATCCTGATGTATCTTCAGATACACACAAAGGAGGAAGAGAAGAAGTGTCGTTGTAGGAATCTGCATCTGGAGGCAGTCTGTCAAGAAAGGCGCAGCCTCGCATGGTGTGCGAATTCCACCAGAGCTTGACATACTCCTTGCTCTTAGGCCACGAATCTTGACTCGTGAAGATGCCGAACACAATATGATTGAGGTTCGTCGGAGTAGATAACTCTTGCAAGGGCGAGTATAGAGATGAATACTTGGAAGTAGATAATATGAATAGTAAGACCAACAAGTAGACAATCAATATCGAAGATAAAACTTTTAAAAGGTTAATTAACCGAGAGGAAGAGTGGGTTTTGGTAGGAGACTGCAGAGGTTGCATTTTAACGGCACAACACAAAACAATGTTAATCTTCGCTCCCCAGATGCAAAAACGTCACATTTCTCAGTGATTGGAGAGAGAGAGAGAGAGAGAGAGAGAGAGAGAGAGAGAGAGAGAGGCAATCTCTATCTACAGATGAAAGAGCCTTTGGACTTGTAAAACTTGATACCAGATTGATTCAAGTCAACGGGCTAATTGAGTGAGAAGATGGAGAATTATGTTCACACAATTCTATGGCATTGAAACAAGCGGCAACTTTAGTTCCAAAGTCTAAAACGATTGCTTAAAGTGCACTTTTACCAAACTAAGAGCCACCTACATGTGCAGAACCAGACAATCAGGCACTTGTATTGGAGGAATGAGTCCAGATTCAGCAACTCCAGGCAAAAGCGATCGCATCAAGTCATTTGCACCCGGTATAAAGATTTTAATTTAATACCAAACAACTAATTGAGATTAGGAGATAAAAAGAACAGGGACACATTGAAGTAATTACAAACATAAGAAATTTACATATGTTGAGATATAAGATCTCTGTCAAAACCAACCTTCAGATACCATTTATTGCTTACACTAAATGCAGGTATTTCTGGAATCTAAAGCAACTTTTATTGAGTTCTGACACATTAATTTAAAGTACCTGATCTTCTCCAAGTAATATACTATCCAATGAATGCACCCTCAAAAGAAAAATTGAAGATCTGATGCAAAATACATTGTATAAGTAACAGAAACAGTTTGTCTAGATGCACGTAAATAACAACAGAAGATACAAGGCAAATAACTAACAGAAGATGCAACAAGAATGGAAATCTTGCACCCAAATTTGAGAGCTTATCATTGCCGTATCACCAAACCAGAATATTCAGGCGTTGCAATACAATCGATGAAGTATAGATTGCACCAATTGTGTCAACTTTTAAATTCCCAGAGCAACTTATTTAAATCAATAGAAAAACATCAGCTCTTTTGCAAAATTTGGAATCCGCTATATTACATTGCTCAGCAACGTTATGCCTCTGCTGCACTGCAACCTCACATCCAATCTCTTCAGACAGTTCCTCCTTAAGATAAAGCCATAAACCAATGAGCAAAATAGCTTTCAGCCTATGAATCACTCTTGAAGAGCCTGCGCAAGAAGAGTCAACCCGCCTTTCACCTTTACGACCCAGTCCAGCAGTCTGCGAGGAAGAGATAATTCTGCTGCAAATGCCCAGGAACACAAAGCACGGCTGGCAGTACCTCCAACAGTAATGCTAGTGATACAAAGGCCAGTCCATGCTATCGATTTGCAAAGTGATGCATATTATACCAAACAACGGCCTGCCACATTACTGTGTAACCTCCTAATCTACCTCAAAGACCTAAATTAACAGGAGTTCTTGCGATGTGCTATCTCTCCACAAGAAAGAATCTTCTCATTCTTGATCTGCACACAGCAAGAACAACTTGCTATAATAATAGATTATGGAGAGAGAGCAGAAGAGTAGAAGCCCAACAATTACTCGTTTCACGAGCTGTAGACATCACCAGACTAAAGTTATTAAACACACTCACCTTCTTGACTAGCGTTTAACTAATGAAAAAAAAAGCTTCACTGGGCTCTCGGATTTCGCAAATATATTGATCAAAGATTGGGAATGCTAGTTTAATATATGAGAACTTTTAACCCAAGATAAGGAGTTCATCAACATATTTATTCCATCTAGAAATAAAAACAATCAACAAAATATCTCCTAATATTTTTTAGATGAAGGAATCTCATGAAAGTTGTATTTATTTAAATCATATAAACCAATGATACATGAAAGTTGTGTTCAATGAGGTTAATAAATCAACTGCAGTCAGTAATCAATGGAGGTGATTTAGTCTAGCTTTGCTTCATCCATTCCTAGATGAAGTAGGATAGAGCATTGATTGTTGGGTGTCTACAAAGTCATATTCTCACCAAAGCCTATTGTAACATTAATATAACAAACTGAGTTCAACTTTTCCTGCATGCGTGACCCATAAGCCATCATCAACATGATTATGCAAACTACACCATCTTCATCATTATTAGCAACAATTAATATCAAAATGCATGAAGACATGACTGTGTTGAAAACAGCAACAGACTTACAGTTTAGAATTTTGACTCTGGCAGCTCCAAGATAGTCTTGAGAGCTTCTTATCTTCCAGTGAGGAAATCTTAATTGCTACAGCAGAAGCCAGCTAAAAATGCATTGAAATAAGTTCGTCATCACCGCATTGTCTGATATGGATAACCATTGATCCATTGATGATGGGCAGAACATCACAGCACTGACGACGCAGGGCCTTCATCTGAAAAGAAGAGGGAATAAGAACTTGTTAAGACAACGCAACTCAATACAAAAGGAAAATTCATTAAAGCATTTAGGACATTGCTAGTGTTAAATGAGAAAAAATAGGATGTCTCAGATATAAAGAGCATTCAGAGGGAAGGAATCCAAATCCATAAAAGATCTACCTGTTCGACATCATGCTCTAGCTTCCTTGAAAACACAGTGATCTTTTTTATGTTCTTCAATGTGTTTCCTCTGATACAATGCCCGACAATCTGCCCCTCATAGCTGCTCCGGACACCATTCTCATCTGACAAAATACTATGCAAAAAGAAAGTAACAGGTCTTTTGCAGGGATCCTTGGGAAATTCCCTTGTGTTGAACATATAGCGATTTGAACTGGCACTAATACTCCTTCTCCATGGAGTGAAGGTTCTCTGCAATGCAAGGAGGTCTGGAAGAAGCTCATTGCCCTCATAAACCTGGACCGCGTAGCCCCACGAAACAGAAATAGTCAAAGATTTCGTACGATCATAGCAGACACTTTGTTGCAAGACCCTGGCAGGGTCAACATTTACAGCTTCAAAAAGAAGCTCCCAAGCTTGGGTTCTATTCATGTTGGGGAAGATTGGATCCACCGCATCCAAATGATGAAGGGACACCAGCGGTGACAATGGATGAGCAGTCAACAGGCCAAACAAATTCCCACGCATATCAACCTGCAATGCACTATCACTGTTCAAGAATCTATCGAGCCTGACATACACCTCACTTAATCAACCTCAAATACATCAACATGAGTTATTTGGATGGTACATTGTCACTGACCATCGCACAATACATGATTTCCAACAAATATGACATGTAACAATCAACAGAGATCAACCCCACCCCCACCCCAATTAAGGAGGCAACTAGAATTCAGAACATCATCATGTAGCTTTAGATTCCTCAATTTCAATGTACTTAAATGCTTATGATGATAAAGTTTAAAACTTTAAAAAAAAAAAAAAAACAGCACTTTCCCAGAACACTAACCAATCATTCAGATATCATTTGGTGATCAGAATCTAAACCAATGGTAGCACCGAGACTTTCATTGTTTGCTTGAACAAATATATGCACCAAAGTTAAACTCCACGGCTCAAATTGGTATTGCACTAACTACTCTGTACAACGACTTCAAATAAACAAGGACAATCTCCAAATTAATTAGCTTGCTATATGCAACTCGGGAAAGATAAATATTGCATTAAAGAAAGCAAATTTGGGTACCTGATGGAACCCGGGCTCATGAGTCAATCCGACCCCCAACTCCGCCAAGCACGAGAAGATCCTGGCATCGCTTCCATACAAATGCGAGTACCGCACGAGGCACGAGTCCAAGACCCGGGCCAATGCAACCGCAAGTGATCGACTTATCGCAAATCCACCGCCCCCAAAGGCCATGTCGAAGGAGTACTTGATGTTCTGGTCGTAGCTCTCCGAATTGCTCCCGATATAGTACCACTTGGTGTGATCATACTTGGACAGCACACTGACCAAATTGTCCACGAAGAACACCGTGTCGTCGTCCCCGAACACGTACCACCGAACCCCCGGCTCCCCGCGGTCCGCGACCTCCTTGACGACCCGGGCCACCCGGATCGCCGACCGGAGGCCGCCGGGGAAAGTGTACGGGAACCGGGAGGTGTCCTCGGAGACCAAGGTGGGCGGGAGGTCCGGGGCGGGGCCGCCGTCGGGGAGGCGGTCGAGGAAGGCGAGGGCGCGGGTGGAGTTGGGGGAGTACCAGAGGCGGAGGTAGGGCCGGCGGCGGGGGAAGGAGAGGGAGGAGGAGGCGACGGCGAAGAGGAGGTGGCGGCGGGAGGTCGGGGTCGCGGGGGCGGCCTGCGGGGGGAGCACGGGGGGAGCGTGGAGGAGGGAGGCGGCCTGGCGGTGGTTGGAGAGGAGGAGGTAGAAGATGCACGAGAGGGAGAGGGCGAGGAGGAGGTTCTTGACGCGCGACGGCGAGAGGGTCTTGAGGACGGCGGCGGAGGAGGTCGAAGAAGACGGCATGTCGCCCGGCGCACGTCGGCGGATCTTGATTCGCGGCGGTGGCGGTGTCGTGATTGGTGGGTCTTTGAGCGGTGGGTTGGTTTGGAGATTATATAGAGAGACGGTGGACGGAGGAAATGAAGCGGGAGCCGGAGACAAGCGCGTCTCGACTCGATTTTGCCTTGGTTTTCACGTCGGCCCGCGGACATCGCGATACGATGTTACTTCCGATTCTTGATTTTACGTTACGATGTCATTTTCGGTTCTTGATTTTCTTGGAGCAGCCCCGAGATCGGGAACTTCATGTGAGCCAGTTCCTTTATGGATTAGTTTCTACTTGGAAGGAGATATTTTCCGTCTTGGAGAGATTGAAACTCAATCAAGAAAATCTAGTCAGTCCACTTTCTAAATGTTTTTCGAGTAACATGGCGCTTACTACGCGTGGACCGACTTCATTACACCTTGCGGATCATGTTATGTTTTCGGAGCGGGAATTCGGGTCTTGTGTAGCATTGCTAGCTTCGTCTTCTATTCTCGATGCGATGGTGTCGGTTTTCGAGCCGTGAACAGACACTTTGAGATGAGCTACGGAGCTCGACTGATACGTGCCGGTTTTGCATTTCCTTCCGCAAACATATGAACAAGTTAGATGTATCAATCGTAGAAATTGAACCAAAAGTTACCATAAAGCGTCTTTTATTATTGATTTGGAGCCTTTATTACATATGCAACTCCATATTCAAAGAAAATAATAATAATAATAATAATAATAATAATAATAATAATAATAATAATAATAATAATAATTTGCTTTACCAAAAAAAAAAAAAATAATAATTTGAATTTTTGAAAAAGTATAAAGAAAAAAAGAAGCAGGGCTTATAGGGATATAAGATAAGAGAGAGCAAGCAAGAGGCCAGCAACCGACCGAGAAAGGAGGAAACGAAGAAAAGAAAAATAATAAAATAAATTAGAAGAAACTAGATCCGGCACAATTTGGTCCGCTGCGTCTCTCAACAGAACGCAGTTTACCAAATTTGCAGAGCACGAGAACAGTGATCGACCATGTAGCATGAAGAGAATCCAAAAGTGAGGACATCAGCCTGACAGGACAGTCCATAAATTGCAAGAGTTACAATTGCAAGAATTGCAGTCACAGATTGTCGACTAAAATATCCCAATCATGAGAAGCACTTGCCAATGCAGATATGCTTTTCCTCACTCAATGATGGAAGGCAATGAAATTTTGGAAAAGAGAAGGCTTTAGATTATGCAGATTGGAGATGGTAGATGCATTAGTCACCCCGATCAGTAGCTAAGGAAGATACCGCTAAGGCCGTGATGCGCAATCTGAAATCAGCATATAATAGTGAAATAGGAAAGAGACCTTGGGTTGAGAGCAGAAGCAGAATCCTCCCCCAACTCAAGGCAGGGCAATTAGACCTGCGAAGAACGCACTCGCGCCTGTCAACGTAAAAGCAGGATTGATCATATACTATCTGCTAATCTAGGCAAGAATAATCATGGCCCGAGTCATGACATCCAAATAGTGTTCATGTATTAATCTTCTATACAGATTGTCATCATCAGTAACTGATGATTAGAATGTGACTGTCGAAAGTCGTCATTCATAAATAATTAGGAGAGTTACCTTATTCTGTCTGAACTTGTCTTTCAAGAACTGAGTTTGCGATATGGCTCAGAAGTCCCTCGTCCCGAGAGGGTCGAAATCATACGCTTCCCCAGCTTTTACAAATCGACCTTTCACGCGTTTTCTCGTGTCTGCTCTGGCTTTCCGAGAGGCATATCTTATTTGTTTCCCAAACCTGCAGACGACAGAAGTGCAGATCTATTAACATCTAGAAACCGAAAGTCCGTAGAAGCATCGGAGATTGAGGAGCGGCCACAATTGAAACTGTTGGATAGTTTTTTATGACCGTGTAGTTCCCATTTTCAAGCATAAAAAGAACGTATTTTTAACATTCTTAAAGTTGAGGAACTTACGTTCTTGTTTTCTTCTTTTCATTATATCTCATCTTAGCTTTATCTCTCGCCTGCGGACAACTCGCTTCTAGTTTTGATTCCCACGGTGATTCACCAGTTAGAAATACCGGCGACATTCCACAGTCTTGGTAATCAGCTGCGCTACTTTCCCCAGTGATATTCGACAGGGATAGCGATACGCTTGAATGAACCGGGCCAGTAGGATATCCAAAATTCAAATTTCTGGTACCCCCAGGACTCATAAGCATGCAATTCGCGGCTCCCTTCATAGACTGTACCCCATTTACTGAACTGGCCATGTAAGAGGAGTGAATAGATACCGAGTCTTGTTGCACCGAGGACGATGCCTGAAGAAACAGTAAAGGTGACTGAGAATAGATCAAAAGGTATTATTCTCAAGTACCGCAATAAGGAAAAATGAAAGCGAAAGAATATGGAGAAAGCTCGGCAGAAATTTTTCTTCCGCAACAGACGATGCAATATGACTACTGGAACCTGTCATGCTTAGTTTGAGAAATGGTATCGTTCATGTTATCTGTAGATCAATGCTAGCTGACCTCCATGGCATTCTCGATCGGTCCATTTGACTCAGTTGCAGACAGATTTTTCTCCATCAAAAGGCTCTCCATATCTCCGTCTTCAAAAGGAAACCTGTTCTGATTAGGTTGATAGCCCAAAATCTCATCACCATTTCCATGATGAGGAAGATTTTCCATGCCAAGACTCTGGCAAAGATCGCTGCTCCCATGAAACCCGAGATTTTTGGAACCGGAGCAACCCAAGGGCACCTGCAATTTGTGCGATAAGGGACTCAAAGGATTAGTCTGGATGTTCATCAACAGATTCTGCAGCAAACAGTTTGCTTGCACCCCTTTTCGGCCTAAACATCGACTCTCTTCTCAATGAAATAAGAAACTGAGACAAAAGAAGCATTACCTTGGGCAAATTAAGTTCCCGAGCAGCGAAAGGTGCTTGATCTTTGCATAACTGTGCATAGTTTGCGTTAGGTGTCAGCAATGCAGTCGGCCCCATCCATGGCCCAAACTCATTTAGCTTGCTTATCGCCATCCCGAATGAACCCTCACAGTCCCTATTCTCCAACAAGCTGCTCATGCCATTGCCAGCCATCGGCAGAGCGCTCAGCGGCCCCCACCTGCTATCCAAATCGCTCGAACAAGGCGGATCAAGAACCGAGGACCATAATCTCGTGAACTCCGACAACGTAGGGCAACCCGTGTAGCAGTTCAGCACCTGGCGACGGTGTCCAGGCCCAGAGCACCCATTGCCACTCCAATCACAGTCTTGGCACAGCGACAATTTCTCGTCCATACATCGAACCGCGGCATGCTGCGAACAGCACTTGTCGCACAGCAAGGACCGCGCATGACGACGCGAGAGCGAATTAGCGGAGTGGACGCATCCATCGCACTGCAGACAAAGGCGGGCCGAGTCCGATTTGCAGTATACCACAGCCCTCACTATACCACAGAACTCGCACACAGGATCCATACCTTGACAATTCCCTCCGTCGTTCCTCCTTCCTCTCGCGTGCTTTTCGCTCGAATCCAGGTCTAGCCACAACAGAACTTATTCTTTCCAAACTCCTGGGCAACCAACGAACCCTGCGACGAATCCCCACCACCTCAGGAGGGTCCGACGCACATTCACCCGAGATCAAGAAATGCCAAACCCATTTAGCAGACGCGGACAGAAGCCTCTTCTACCGAAGCAAATCGAGATAGCCGAGCTCAAGGCATTCTGAGGAGGCGAGTTCGGTCATCCATTACTTCTTAAAAGGAAAAAAGAACGCTTTGCCCTGCCGAGACATGCAACGTGATGGCGAGGTGCGGTTGAGCTGAACATCTTCGGGCAAGTGCTGGCTGAGTTTTTATTGACGCTGTTCCTGAGTTTTCTGGGCGAGCGCCATGTGGCTGCATGTGAGCTTCAAAAGTGATACAGTGTTGGGGGTGGTATGGCCAGCCGTCGAACTCGGACGCTGCTGATCTGGTGGTGGCAGTGGAAAGGCAATGAAGTAGGGGATCAACTGGTGGGTTCGTTGAGAATCTGGATTAGCATGGGTTGACGAGCTGAGGTCACTGTTTCCGGGGAGAAAGATAAATGGAAAACGAGAAAAAAAAAAGCAATGAAAAAATGCCTGCCGACGTGGTTGGGCGAGCTTGGCTTCTTGGTCGGGAGGAACATGAATCGCTTGAGTTTGCAAGAAAATATTCAATCCGATTAGATTTTTGCCAACGTTTTGTGTGGGAACGACCGGATTTAGCGGGATGGATGAACTCCACGGTGCACACATCTGTCTATCAATTCCACGGGAAAATGTTTCCCGTTTTTTTCTCAATGTCCTCGAAGAACATTCGAGAAGCTTCGCAGGAGTTACGATCAAATCCGTTCGCCAAATGATCGGGATAAGTGCAAAAACCAAAGACGAGGTTTTGTTTTGGTCAATTGAGGAATTAGGATGTTAAAAACCCAAGATTGGATTTTGAGGTTGCCATGGATAGAATTCAAGCACATGTCGTTTGTTGATGTGGCATTATGCTACAAAGGATGGTCGGTGATGACTGAACCGTCCCATCAACAAATTTTGACGAATATTGATCGGAAAGGCTATATTAGAATTTCGTGTAAAAGTTTTTAATTGAATTCGTAAAATTAGGATTGAATTGATATTCGTATATTAAATTTAAGACTAATTGTAATTTGCCCGTTTCTAAAATGTTCTAAGGCAGGAGGGACCACCAGCTTATTGAGATTATCATGAGGAGGTCAGTGGTGATTTCAATAGAGATTCATCCAATTTTAGGATATGGTGTGCAACGCCTTGAGATGATTGGCTTGTTCATTTCTTAATAGATTATTTCACGCGCATTAGTGTTTCTCTTATCAAAAGGTTGACAAAAGTTCCTTCCTTCGGTGAAAGAAAAGGGAGCAGATCCCGAAAATTACATCCTTGCTCCCTCAATAAAACACAATCCAATGTGATCACTTACCAAAAAATGGAGTAAACCTCTAGATGGCCCATCTAATACAAGATTTTATCACATGTAGGGGTGAGTATAGCCCGGATGGGCAGTTCCCACCTTGGAACCAAGAACTGTCCACTAAGGATCAATTCCAAAAAATTGGAATTGAGAATTGCTCGTTGATTTCATAGATCCAACCAAGAATCGGACTGCCAATCCAGTCCAATCCCCAAGTGGATCCATAGAACTAGTCCCCCAATCCCTATAAAATTGCATTCATCAATTAATATCAAGTTGAACCTAATTTCTATTTTAGAGCATCGGCCTTATATTTCGATTCTTAATTTCATATCATGACAACAAAGCACCACAACATTTATGGACATCTCCAAACGGTCCTCTATTTCCTCTTTGTTCGTTTATTTTGTTTTGGTTGAGAAAGCAAGTAAATGGATTATTAGAATGAAGAAAAAAATAATAGATTAGTCCTATTACACACCCAATAGACAAAATTAGTCAATAATATTTAATGACTACAAATATACACATATGTACATATATTTTTGGTCAAAATACTACAAAATAAATAAGTAATTGTCATGGAATTTATTTTGTAAAATATATATACAAGTCCACTCCAAGTGGGTGGGTGGATTGGTGGGCGGTTCCACACCTAAAATCGAGAACTAGACTAGTATTCACCAATTCCATCAAATTGGAACCAAGAACAGAATCGGCCCCTATGGGAATTGCCGGTTCCAATCCGATTCGGTCTAGTTCTAGGCGATTAGGGAGGTTCCTAGGTCTTTTGCACACTCCTAATTACATGCATAACTGGATTGAATGACCTGATTAGCTAGTTAATTTGCACATGCATTTCCTCCTCTAAAATTATGAAGAACCTCAGGCTAATTCTCCAAAAATCCCCAAACTTTAGGTTCAGTCCCAAATCTACTCTTGAACTTTCTTTTGTCTCAGAAAAAACCTTAAATTTTAGATATAGTCCCAAATCTACCCTAAACTTTTCTCTTTTTCTTTTTTTCTTTTTTTTTGTCTTGGAAGAAACCTCAAACTTTAGGTCTAGTCACAATTTCACCTTGAAATTTTGTTGTCTTGAAAAAAAAAAAAAAAAAAAAAAAAAACCCAGCTTGAAACTTTAGGTCTAATCCCAAATCTACACTATTTTTTCTTTTTGTCGAAAAAGAAAATTGTCTATCCTAAATTTGCCAGGGTTAGCCCTCTATCCAAATGTTGCGGTCAATGATCCTAATTTTTATATCCTAAAATGGTTTTATTTTGAAGATAATTTTCTATGTTGCTTTGCCGATGTGTATTTATCATTGATGTGGAAATGTCACGTTAAGTTGAGATTGGAACATGGGGTACATCGAGAATAATTAAAAGTTGATAAATTTTTTTAGACAAAACAAAATTCTGGGTAGATTTGGGACTAAACCTAAAGTTTAGGGTTTTTTCTAAGACAAAAGAAAGTTTGGGGCAGATTTAAGACTGGACCTAAAGTTTAAGTTTTTTTGTTTTTTCCTAAGACCAAAAAACGTTGGGGCAGATTTGGGACCAAATTTAAAGTCTAGGGTTTTTAGGGAATTGACCTGAAAAATCTCGACCTATTGAAAGAGCATATTTCCAATTCTGGAAATGAGTGTGTCATCAAAGTGAAGAGATGAAGTTGATCTCTGAATCAAAGAAATGACCAGTTGCGAGTCCACCTCCATGATGTTTGTAAAATTATAGTTTTACTTAGTGCGGTTTGCTTTGCAATGTACTTCGAATTTCTTTCTTGTGAGTACATGTCCCTACCAGCAATTTGTTTATCTATTCTCAGCTCGTAGAATTAGAGTGATTTGGCCACATCCAATTTAAATCCTTTGATTTGCGCATGTTGCTGAACCAAGCAACCGCGGATTTTTCTCCATCTTCTGAACCACGGATCGTTCTGGCCCAACAAGTTCTCGTGAAACAGATGTGCGGAACAACGAAATGAAACGGAATTGCTCGAGCATGATGTGTGCCTACTCAGACCGTGATTGAGCAAAACAAGCTACACAAAGTCCGCTTTCGAGATTGACCATTAGATCATTTGGGATACATTAATATGAATCTAAAAGGCCTTAATTGAAATTTTTGAAATATTATCCCACATCACTTAATAATGGGATTTAAATACTCTTTATATTCATATGATCTTCCTCCACCTATCAGTTTAAACTTTTGGATTGAACTTTCTAATATAATATTAGAGCCAGTATTATCCCTTTCGTGAATATGTCTCCATCCCCACTAGTCAAACTGCACGTGTACATGCAATATAATGAGTTAGCGCATTTACAAAAATCTTTTGTTCTTATTATGTTGACATAAATTGAACTAATTGACAAGAACAGAAGCCGGGACCACAAAATTGATGACTGGGATTAAGCAAACCTGCAAGTGCATGAAGTTCTACATTGTCCGGAGAGGGTCGAGCTGACATGTTTCAGAGCATGCATTCAGCGACTTCCATTCTGTTAGCATGGGACTACCGCTCTATGTCATTCTCCATCTCATGAGTTTTCACTTTATAACACGCACCGAAAGAACGGTCCCTCTCGTCGACCCAAACACAAGCCGGGGTTTTCAACGAACAAAGGGTCATCGCTGAAACCCGCTGCCACGATGAGGGTGATTGTTGTCGTGTCGGGGCGCGAACTGGCGACCGAAGTCACCCGCCAAGAGACCGTCCTGGAAATCAAGCAGAGATTGGAACGGTTTCTCGGTATCCCGACATCCTCACAAACTCTAGCCGTGTACGGGTTGGAATTAGTAGACGGCCTCGATATGGATGACTACCCTTTCATCATCGAAGGAACCAAAATCCAACTCACCATTGAAGACGCCAACCGTCCTCTATCTAATGGCTATAGCAAAATCCGGGTCGTCGTGAAGTTCCCCACGAGGAAAATCAGTGTGGAAGTCGATCAGACCGAGACGGTCCACAGCCTCAAGGAGAAGATACACATCCTGGAGGGCACGCCGATCTCCAGGATGTCGCTCTTCTTCTCCGGGAGAGAATTGGAGGACGATTTCCGGTCTCTGACCGAGTACGGCGTTGGGGAGTCTTCGGAAATAGTTATCTTCCTAAAGAACAGCAGCAGGCAGAGGCACGAGCCCCCTAGTAGGAGGCTCAGCATCGTGGTTCAGACCTCGTCGAGCCTGCTCAATGCAGCTGCGATTCCTCTGGAAATGAAGGACTCCTGCACCGTGGGTGACTTGAGGCAGATGCTGCTGAGCCGCCAGATTCTTCCCGCGGATGACTATATCTTCATACACAAGCAGAGGCTGATGCGCTGCGATTGCAGCCTGCGTTGGCATGGCGTGGAGGACGGCGAGACGCTCTATGTATTCAGAGGCACCGTGATGCGCGGTTCCTTCTGAGCCCCGACAACCGAGAAGTTTCGATCGTTTTGCAGACCACAAGAATCGAACCAACAGTAGTATTTATCTAGGTAGGAGTATCAATGGTCAAAACAAGTTGTTCTTTGTGCATTGATCTAGGCACAATGGGTTGGTTTTCTGTTTTCTTTCACATGTTAGCATCTTCCACCTTTTAGTGTCTATTTTTTAATGTAAATCAATCTCATAGCCTAATCTCTGAACTCTAATTAACAATCTTATCAATTGAGAAAAGTTCGATCATGTAAATTGGAGTGAAGATTTGAGAAATACGGGCATGAAAAAAAAAAAATCCAAAAGCCAGTTTTAGCTAGTTTTTAGTGTGTCGTAGATGTGAGTGTACAGTCCATACGCTTTAAAAGCTGCATCTCTTTTGAGATGAATGTGAATATAGAATTCTTAATTTAGGGCCGTCAGCTTAGTTTTGGTCTTTATATGAAATTAACGAAGTTGAAACTTCGCATTGTGAAGTTAATTTGTAATAATTTGATTAAATGAGATAAGTCAAGGACGATACAAATGTTAATCACACTACATGTAGATGCTATCTTTTGAGTAAATTCATGTTATCTTCAGAAGAATTTATTAGCACAACAAAGATAGTCAATCTTGTACCTATTTTTATTAGATTAATGTAAGATGCCGTGTTTGTTGTGGCTATTGCAAACTGCAGAAGTATTCGACGCCACGCCCACGTAGTCGTATAATATGCAAATTAAGACGCTGAAACTAAGGGACAACAATGTTTCTAAAAGAAGAGATTTTTAAGAATATAAAAGACAAAACGAATGACATTAATTCAAGTTCAAATACTATGTAACGACTGTCTGATCTTCTGGAGAAGCATCGGCACTGTCGACAGCGACCGCAGGAGGTGGGGGTTGATCAGAATCATCAGGATCAACGGGCTTGAAGAAGAGGTAAATGTGGGAGCCGTCCTTGATCCCTACATCGACGAGACGAGCCCCGTCTTCATCGTCCTTGATCGGATGGCTCCGATCACTGTCACCGGGCAACAGGATCAGACGGTCGCAAGGGAGCTTCTGCTGGGCCCCGATCACCTGCTTGAGATCCGCCACCGTACTGTCGCCAGGCACGTCGGCAGAGAACAGGATTCCAGTCAAGATCTCCACCACCACCTTCATTTCTTGAAGTCTAAGCTCGTCGCGCCGTCCATTCTCGGGGGGGCACGAGCCAACATGACCTTGGACTTCTTCGCGCATCCGGAACACGGCAATGCGCGATGCATTTTCGTGAGTTCTCGGTGGTTAGTTTTGGGCATGCCTTTGTGGTGGGTCTGAGGATCGGTTTGGGAACGAGAATTTTGTGGCGTTTCTATACCTCTTCTCTTCGATCCGATCATCTTTCTCGCGTGCCACGCGACCTAAAAGCGAAATAGTAAATGAGGGAAAGCTCTTTTCACTCAAAAGATCTCTTTGACCAATTCATCTTCCGTTAAACATACTTTTCTCCTAACAATCCCATTAATCTTAGCTGGGGGTTACTTTGAGTTCCTAACCTCTCTAACGTATTATGCATGAATGTGGTGGAATTCGATGTTATTGTTTCTTTAAAACAAAAAATCTGGATGTTAACATAGAAATTGTTTGTGTGGTGTCCAATTTTATCGGGGGATATTAGGTAGACAAATCGGTTAATTAGACATTGTGCGAAGCACAGATCGACCCAGCAAGTTCTCTTGTGATAATCACCATCTCACCTAGGTGCCAAAGACTATTATACCATCCTATCTGACCATAACCACTTCTGAAAAGAAAGTGACGGGAGTCTAAATTCCCCCAGTGGCCCCCCAAGTTTCCAAGTGAACCTTCCTCTTCCCCACCTAGGAGGAAATACCCCCGAGTTTTATGTCCTAGATTTCATTTGAAGCCTTTTCAAAACATGCCTAGGTCTAGCTTGTTCATGTTGTAAGTGAATCGATTCCACGTTTTGGGAAAAAAGAAAGAAAGAAGGCGATCCTCGACTCGAGCTTAAAAAATAGATATATCTAGAGATCCAAAATCACTTTTTAGTCCCTAATTTCCACCTTAGCAGAAAAGTTAGTAAAAATTGTTGGCTCATGCTATTTCCACCCATTTATAAGCCTGAGACCCCGTGTCACATTAAATTGACTATATTATCTCTTGTGGGTCTCACTCTTGGTTTAAGATTATTTGTTGCTTTTTTCTTTTTCTTTTTCTTTTTTCTTTTGTTTCAATGTTCTAAAAGACAAAACTACCCCCATCCATTTCAAATAACTTTTCTCACCCAAGTTCAATATTTCCTTCTTCATAACTTAATCTCCATTATTGTAATTTAAGCAAGCACTCATCATATATCGAAATGAAGAAATGTTAGTTCTATCTACAAATTATTTACTTTATTTCCCTAGATTATCCTCCTAACTGCGAATTTTTCGACCTCAATACTATGGTTGATGTATGCATTATACACAATTTACTTATTTTTTGTGGAAGACAACATTTTTTTTTTTTTTTTTGCTTAAATGCATTTGTTGATAACAAGACTACCAATGGAGAATGTCAATCATGTCTACAAGTTCATTTGAAATGTTAGCAAGTAATTTCTAACATGATAGGATCTTTCGAGTAGTGTGCGAATGCACTTTCATACTCAAGATTACGTTCTCCCTATAAAAAGGCAAAGACAAATATGTTCCTCTTAATTATGATAGGAGAGGTAATTATTGTAATCAACATAATATTCCTATCACAATGTAGAGAATGAAAATTGGATATCGTTTCATTGATTGTCCTTTGGAATTTGTTGTTATAAATAGAAGAGCGAATCAAGGTCACTTAATATATTAAAATGCATCGCACAATAAATAATTAAAAATTTGACTATTAGATTCACCAAAGAAAATGAAAGTTGAGTAGTTAAGATACACATAATACAATGTAATGATGTGTATTAAATTTATATATAAATGAAATGAGAAATAAAACTGTTAGACAGAAATGTAAAATTCATTAACACAATAATTAACTTTTTTGCTCAAATAATTAGTTAACTATCTACCAAATAATTATTTTTTGGAAAAGGGATACACCAATTTTGTTTCAAATGGAGAAAGAAAAGGAAAAAAAACCAAAAGAGAGAGAGAGAGAGAAGAAGGCAAGCAATAATCTTAAAAATCAAGAGCGAACCCCACATTTAACGTTACGGCTCGAGGTTTTTTTCTCTCTCTCTCTCTCTCTCTCTCTCTCTCTCTCTCAAAGATTTTCTGACGTTTTTGGCTAGTCAGTGCTAATGGGGCAGTCCACATTAGCAACATCATTTTATATATTTTTTAAAAAGGACTAATTCAAGGGGGAAAAAGAAAAAGATATGACAACAAAAGTGAGGGAGATGCAGCTCCCAAATTTCCTTGGATCCTCTCTTAATCGCCGTCCCTTTTTGGGCCATTCTCTGAATTTTACCTAAACGGACAATTTTATTCCCACATGGAAAGTCCCCTCTATGATTTTGCTCCATCGTTATCAGATGATGATTCTCTCTCTACTTTTCCTCAGCCGCTCAAAGATCCCATTTCCCCCAAAAAAAGGGAAAAAAAATCAATGGATAATTACCATTGATTGTTTCAAATTCACCTAACCAAACCGCCTCGTCAGTTCGCAAAAGAGAAAAGAAAAGCGAAAAAACACAACCTTGTCAGTTCCGAATCAATGCGTCTTATTGGCGTGGGAAAAAAACGGCGATTGACGCTGCTGATCCGGTCTATTCTCTCTCTCCCGCCAGAGGCCTCACTCATCTAAGGCCCGATCTATTTATCTCGGGGGCACCTCTGTCTCTTCCTTTGTCGTTTCCTTAATGATTGCCAACTATATTCCCAGGATAATCCCTCTTGAACATGACCCCTCCCACCCACCAAACATTTCCTCCCCCGGGGTCCGTTCCTCTACCGCGCCACCCCACCAGGCCATGTCGTGCTCCCTAGCTCCCCCGAATCGCCTTTCATCGGCCCCATGACGAACCTACGTCTGGGATCATCGCTTTCCTAGATAAGGGTCCTAGGCGTAAGGAAAAAGAACCATAAGAATTGGCTGAATCAACCGATCCTAGACGATTTCCGAAGGCATCGATCCAATTCACCATTTTATAAAATTGGAAATAGTGAATTCACTAGCATTTTATCAAACTCTCATCAACCTCTGTAGCCTCTACATATGATCATTCGTAGCTTTATAACCATTTCATTTGGACCGATTTTTTTAATTCTTTTTAATATGTAAAAAAAAATAATAAAACCCTAACTTTCTCCTATTTTACACCTCACTCATGCGCATAGGCATGTGAGTAAGATGACGATCAAATCAAAACACAAAAGTAGTTGCTCATCCAAATTAAATTTTGCCACAAATTATAAAAATCTCTATAAAACCTACAATTTTATATGTAATTCAGTAATTGTAAAAGCATATTAATTATCAAGAACATCTTCAAATTAGTCTTGAACATTAATAAACAAATAAACAAACAAACAAATTGAACATGCCACTCATTCCATTACGAAATTGAATTCACCAGTTTCCAATTTAAAAAATTAAGAAAATGTTTGAAAACTTATCACTCCGAATGAGTCTACGGTTTAATCATGAACACAATTGTCACATCTTTTTAAATAGATCTGGATGAGATCTCACACAATCCGTGATTATTGCATCGTATTAGTTTGACCAGCATCGGAACAGGCCTTCGACCACGTCGATTTCCCCTCTTGATCACTTTCACGTTGTAGCGGCGACGGTGATGAAAGACGAGGGAGGTAAAGTCACATCACGATCACAGACGAAATACGATGAGTCTCACGGGACGAACGGTGCGAGCGGCACCACTCAAGAGTCTCCCCATAAGGGGAAGTCGTGAACCAACCAACAATACTAGTTTAGTAAAGCGTTCAACTACCTATCAAAGTTGGACTCCGGAAAGCCTACGCTGTCAACTACCATTCTTCTTCTTCTTCTTCCTCGTCCCATGCTCTCTCTCTCTCTCTCCAGTCTCTCTCACCGCCCATTCTTCTCTCTCTCTTTCTCTCTCTCTGTGTACAGGAGGGACCACCGCTCTCTTGAGAGTTCTCCTTTTGGCCGTCCCCTATTAATACTAAATTAAATCACTTCAGGTTCGCACACGCCCGAGCTTCAGTCTCACTTTCACTCCCCACCCGCAACCACCAACACGTTCTCTGTCCGTATACTCATCAAGCTCAATCGTACCCAGTGTTGAAAAACTTGCTCTCTCTCTCTCCCCCTCTCTGCCGCTCAGTCCCGGAACTGCGCTTTTGGGAAGAAAAGAAAATGTCTCGCCTGGACCATTCCTCTGACGATTCGTATGCGGACTCTAGAGGTACCTACTCCGAGCTTGAAAATCTCTCCTTTTTTACTTTAGTAGATTCCTCCTATTAGCTAGAAAAACTTTGTCTCGAGGAGCTATAAAGATATGGTTGTCGAACATCTGCAGCAGAGGATGTCGGTCGAGATTGTAAGCTGGAATTCTCGGAAGATGAGGAGACGCTCATAACTAGAATGTTCAAGCTAGTTGGCGAGAGGTGGGTCGGGTTCTTCTGCCGCTTCCGATTCTCGTCGTGAACTCTTTTGTTGTTTTGTTGTTCGGGATATAACGCGAGTTCATGTGCTTCTAGGTGGTCGCTAATCGCCGGGAGAATTCCAGGGAGAACGGCGGAGGAAATCGAGAAGTTCTGGACTTCAAGATACTCGACCAGCGAAGACTGAGGAAGACCATCTCTGTTCTGTGGTGCTTTGGCAGCTGATGAAAGAAGCAATTTTGGCTTTCATTTGAGCGTAGTCTGGATGTGCTATTGCTAGTTGCTTTACTAGAGAAGATGGAAATCGTCTTCAGGGTATTGTGGTGTTACTTTTTTTTTTTTTTTTTTTTGGGGGGGGTGGGAAGGAACAAAAGCGGCCACTCTAATGCAGAATCATGTAGATTTGGGTTGGGTTAATATTAGTGTGGAATGATGATTCGCTTTTGGGTAATTTTCAGACACCATGATCTCGCTGCTCGTCTGTTTAGGTGAATTTGGATTATATGCAAACGAAGGTCTATTTGAATCTTCAGTATTACTTTTCTTCGTGAGTCCTGTTAAAAGAACGGAAACAGAGGAAAAACAGAGGGGAAAACAGTAACGGCGCGTATTCCTTGAAACTGTTCATAAAGCAAATCGCTTTTGGAAATGTAAAGATTCGATGGATTACGATGAGACTTTTGAGTATAGCGACGAATCTTGGACTTTTAAAGTTCAATTCGGAACGGTATCCCTCAAGATTTAGCAAGTTCGTTCGACCAGCATGAAATCAAGGGTTGATTTTGTTCCCTCCACAATGCAGAACATGATGGTCGTGCAAGCATAATGGAGCCAATTGGTGCACCATTCATGGTATGGTTGGACGTCTTTGTACTTTGGAGTAAATTTGGGGATTGCATTGCCTGTGATTATTCCCCTAAGAACACTCGTGATTTCTTTCCTAAGAACATGGCTTGAGTTTGAACTCAAAAGGGAAAGTCCAATCCCATTTCCCTGTTTTTGTTGGTTTCCTTAAAAAGGGACAATTCGATCTAATTTTCTTGTTTTTATTAGGTTTCCTAAAATTGGTTCTCTATTTTGGATGAGAGAGAGAGAATGTTATAAGAGCAAACAGGAGAAGTCTTGGGGCTAGATTGAGATAATATTTGAGTTTTGTTTTGGATGTAATCCAAGTAGAGAGAGAGAGAGAGAGAGAGAGAGAGAGAGAGAGAGAGAGGAGTGTTGGGGCTGGAATGTGAGATAGCACTTGGGTTTTGCTTTGGGAGTCTGCATTCTCAAGATTCATATTGGATTTTTTGGCGACTTTCTCTCCTCATGAAGTAAATATCGACACTTGACTCAAATCAGTAAATTTTCGGCGTTCCTTATCGTTCCTTATTGATTTCTCTGGTACTTTCTTCTTCTTTGAATTAGACTCGGATTACAAGATCCATTATCTTTCAAGTATATTTCACAATAGCTCTTTTTATTAGAAGAGCTTTTCATTTAAATTCCGATATGCATTCTCTTTAAATTCTTATTATCACTTCTCCTTCGCATCATGCAACCATTGCTAGTGATACTTATCTTAGTTAATTTTAGTTCCTACATCCATCTAGGAGGAGAGGGTTAGTCCTCCCCCTGCAAATGACCCTTATTAATCACAATATCTAGCAAATATAAACTGGGAAGTCATTGTCAGGACTATTGTAGGCGATAAAGTTACTCACTCTCTTGCTGTATAGATTGTCAAGGCATAGTCTTATTTAGTGTTGAACATAACTCATTTCTTTTAAATGTCGGATTGCACTCTATCCTATCGATTAGCTTCTACATTTTGTGGACCAGTCCCAAAAACCCAAGCATTTTAAATTGTCCTTACATAATGAGGACATTGCTGAAGTATGCTGATGGATCTTCTCTATCAAAAGCTGGCCCATTACATTCGCCCACTCAAAACATCTCCCATCACATACTTAGGCCTTGAAAGAATACTTCCGCACATGATACTGTAATTACATTGCCTTAGGTTAATTTCTTTATTTTTTGGTAATGGTTATCCCTGCAATCTCAAGAGATTAATTTATTTAGAGATTAGAAGGTATAATTATACCAAATTACACGAAAGAAACGGCAAAAACAAAATTGAGGAAGAAGTCCTTGCTGTCCTATTCGAGTGTCTTTCTGGCACAAAAACAAAATCCATGTCGAATACAGAACGACATAACCCTTCTTTCAGTTTACTTCACTTTCTTATGTGACCATCTCTCCTGCATTGTTCATTGATTAGTAACCAGCTGAAATGGCTCGCCGACGTCTCAAACTATGCTGCATCACCTCGGTGGTATTCTTAGTCATTCTCATCGCCATCATCGTGACCTTATCCTTCACGATCTTCAAGCCCAAAGATCCTCAGATTACGATCCAGCCCGTTGGCCTCGAGAACTTCAGCTTCAACATCACAGGCGTCACGTTAAACACGCTCGTCACAATCCACAACCCTAACTACGGCAGCTTTGAGTACAAGAACGTGACCGGTTACGTTAACTACCGCGGGTCGACGGTGGCTGAAGTCCCCATCGCGCACAACAAGATTCCCGCTCGGGCAAAAGTCAACATGACCACTTCGACGGATCTGATCGTTGGTAAATTGATATCGAACCCGAGTTTCTGGGAAGACATTGCCTCGGGCTACTTGAACTTCACTGCTACGGCGACTTTGCCTGGGAAAGTCAGTCTGGCCAAGATCTTTAAGTTCCGGGCCACCACTTATACCAACTGCTACATCTTAATTTACATTCAATCTCGGGATGCGGACTCTAAATGCATTACCAAGATAAAGCTATAAAGCTATAATTGTTTCTTGGTATACCTAGTTTTGTTTTAGACAACAAGTATTCATACCCAGGGCCTCGTTCCAGCGAAGTTCGACATATTTCGAATCCACATAGTTTTAAGTATAGTTGATTACAAGGCTTTGGCTGGCTGGTTCTTCTAGTCCTGCTTATATAGCAGCATGTTTGCAACTATAAATTGCAATATAACCTAGTTTTGAACTTTATTAGTTTTTCCACGTCGTATTAACTTGTCAGAGCTAGAACCTCACCTCTTAATTATGACCCACGAGAGCGTATGCAAAATGGTTAAATTTTCGCCCATGTGGCCCAATCAATCAGGCCATCTAAGAAAAGTGGGGAAAATTGCTAAAAAAATGTCCTAAATCTATTAGTTCGCTTCCACATGTGCATAAATCAATTGGGTTGGCGATGCATCCTGAGAACGTCGCATTTTAGTCAACGGCTAAGGGATGTGTGCGTGCCCATGGTTCAGGGTGTGACACCGCCTATCGGCATAGATTCTATTTTTGAGTTATCACAATATTTAAGAATGAAAGTTGAAACGGTAAGGAAGGTCGTCAAAGCTAACTATTATGCATGCCCATTTTCATTTCTGGCGAAGTCTTTTGCAAATCAACCAATGATTCCAAAGGCTATGATTTTTATTTGAGCATTTTTTGGACTGATTATTTTCCCTTATCAAAAAAATGCCATTAATCCTTCAATTTCATGGGTGGTTAGCCGAGTTTGTGACAGGTTAAATTATGTCAGTATGATTTTAGTTAAAACACTTTTGTTATTAAACCGTTTCAAACAAGATGAAGAAAAGACCATGCATGCCCTTCCTGAGTTTTTGCAAATATGGTTTTTCTCTCACGCAAGAGTTTGGGCACCCTATGAAACAATTTAAGATAGATGATTTTAGGCATTCCATACGAAAATTCGAGATCCTAGAGCGTTTTTCCCCGAATAAATAGTACTCACATTGGATTAATTTTTTGAAAGATCCTAATCCTAAGGCATTCCTATAGCACGTTGAATGGTTCCATGTTGAGAAGGCCCATTTCTCTCATAAGTATGATGAACCAATCCCATTATTGGGCCTCTCTAGTGCTACTTCATATTACCCATATAGGGTGGCCCTTTAATATAGAGCTCTTCAAGAAATTTCTCCGCCTCTCAAGACGGAATTGTTCCAAGTTCCTTTTACTCGTACAAGCTATGACTACTTCAAGAAAACCTAGATGATCCTTGCCGCATGGAGAGAATGTCATCTAGAGATTTTGGTGCCTAAGAGGCTAAAAGGTGAGGAGGAGATTCACCATGCGTCGGCATTCTACATCCAACAACATCGGATTCCTGCCGCCTTGTGTCCAATAGTCCTTGATGTGACTAAGAAGCGCACTCAGCAAGCGCGAATTGAGCATCTTAAGCGGAAAGTGGAAATGATTAAATCTAAGAATAAGAAGTTTCGTAAGGCGTTGGGCTCCTGAAAGCATATAAAACGAGACGTTTTGGATTTTGATTGCAATTCTTAGTTCAGTTTTTGGGAAGTTTGATTTAAGTTTTAGTTTAGGGAATCTGATTTCAATTCAATTTCACAACACCCGTTTTCATTAGAAGGGCTTTTCACTTAAATTTCGGTGTGCATTCCCTTAGATCCTTGTAATGATACTCATGCGTATTGTGTAACCATTGCTATTAATACTTTGCTTGATTTATTTAGTTCTACATTCATCTAGGAAGGGAGGGTGGTTCCTCCAACCGCAAATGACCCTTATTAATCACCATATCTGTTAAGTATCCACCGAGATGTCATTATTAGGACAGAAGGACGCTATTATAGGTGATGAAGTTACTCTCTTGCTATATTGATTACATGGCATATTCTTATCTAGTGCAAAACATGACTTATTTCTTGTAAATGTCAAATTGCATTCTATCTTATCGTTTAGCTTATAGATTTTGTGGACCAATCCTAAAAAAAAAAAAAAAACTAGCATTATAAATGCTCTTTGGTAAGCAAGACATGGCTGAAGTATGCCGATGGATCTGCTCTATCAAAAGTTGGCCCATTTCATTCGGCCACTCAAAACAACTCCTATCACATACTTGGCCCTTCATAGAACACTTTCTCACATGATACTTTAATTACGTTGCCTTATGTTAATTTCTTTATTTTTGGTAATGTTTATCTTACAATCTCCAGAGATTAACTAATTTAGCGGGGATTAGAAGGTATAATTATACCAAATTACACGAAAGAAACAGCAAAAACAAAAGAGGAAGAAGAAGCACTCGCTGTCCTATTCGAGTGTATTTCTGGCATACTAACAACACCCTTGTCAAATACAAAGCTCCGTAACGTGATGAACTCAAGCTAAGTTGTACCTTGTTCATTACGTTCATCTCCCCATTAGAATCCACTTACAGCGTCCTGCGTTTGCATCATCATCATCCACTTGATCTTGCACGCTGATCTTCACAGCTTTATCCTCGAATTACAGAAGCATTCAACATCCATACTCCAAAGTAAAACAAAATGAGATTAAAAGAGAAATGACACGAGCCTTCTTTCAGTTCACTTTCTTATATGAACATTAACTGATGTCCGCATTAATCCGCATCTCTCCCGCAATTTTTCATCGATTAGTAACCAACTGAAATGACTCACCGACGTCTCAAAATATGCTGCTTCACCTCGGCGGTTCTCTTGGCCATTCTCACTATCATCATCGTGACCTTATCGCTTACGATCTTCAAGCCCAAAGAGCCTCAGATTACGGTCCAGTCCGTCAGCCTGGGGAGCATGCTGTTCAACGTCACCACTTTAAGCATGCTCGTGACCATCGACAACCCTAACTACGGTAGCTTTGAGTATAAGAGCACGATGGATTATGTTAACTACAACGGGTCGACAGTGGCTGAAGTCCCCATGGCGCAAAACAAGATTCCTGCTCGGGGAAAAGTCAACATGACCACTTCGACTGATCTGATCACCGATAAGTTGATATCAAACCCAAGTTTCTGGAAAGATGTCGCCTCTGGCTGATTGAACTTCACTTCTACGGCGACTTTGCCTGGGAAAATCCATGTGGCGAAGATCTTTAAGTACCATGCCACTACTTATAGCACCTGCTCCATCCTATTTCACATTCAATCTCAGGCTGTGGACTCTAAATGCAATACCAGGATAAAGCTATGGTTGTTCCTAGGCATACCTAGTTTCGTTTTCGACAATATGTATTCATACCCAAGGCCTCGTTCCCTCAAAGTTCGCTTTATTTCGAATGCACATAGTTGCAAGTATAGTTGAATGCTAGGCTTTGGCTGGCTGGTTCTTCTAGTGTTGCTGCATCATGTTTGCAACTTTATATTGCAATATAACCTAGTTTTGACCTTCATTTGTTTTTCCATGTCGTATTAACTGATAAGAGCTAGAACCCCACCTCTTAATTATGGCCCATGAGAGCACATGCAGAATGGTTAAATTTTCGCCGACGGTAGTTCCCAGTCAATCAAGCCATCCAAGAAAAGTACCATATTTGTCTTGCTTAAGCTTCAATTACCATATGATCACGGCGCGGATATTTAAGAGAAGGCAAGGGACCAAACACAGTGACAACACCAAAAAGTCAACAATAGGACTACATGGTTTAAGTCCAACTAAGAGAGTCGACAACAAAGCAATCATGCGAAGTCTTTCTTTCCAAGCTACACTCATGTTGATCGAAGTATCCAATTTATTGGAGAAAATTATAAATAAAAAAGGAGTCTTGAAACCTACTTCATTCATATCAATTCAATCATAAACCTTTTTAATTTTGTCAATTTTTTTTTTTTTGATGACCCGAGAACCCCCATGTGACCGGCAACAGGCGGGGTAAACCCGGGGCGAACTGAGCTACCATCACAGACCCAGCCGCAGGTGAGTCGCGCAATGGGGACGAGGGGTTTTGAACCCCTCCCCCCTCGGTGGGGGAGAAAGCTCTAACCATCGCGGCCACCGCGGGTGGTGATTAATTTTGTCAATTTAATCCTAAATATTTTGATAATTTGTTATCATAATCCATCTAGTAAGTGGAAATCATTGATGGGACGTCGATTATCTTACATAGCACTGTTGGCGCTAAAGTAAATAATTTTTATAATTTTTTTATACTATTAAAAATTTAAAAAATTTAAAGTCTTTTTTTCTTTGTTCTAGTGAGGGTCTAGCGAGGGTGGCCATCACCCCATCAAGGGTGACCTCACTTAGGTAGGGGGAGGGTCCCCTCATCCAAGTGGGGCAAGCCTCTCCTTATATCACTGACAGCCACCCATCACTTGTGACTAGTTGTCAACGAGAAGGAAAGAAAAAAAATAGAAAAAGGAAAAAAGTAAACAAAAAAAAATCTAAAAATTATCTACGTCAATGATGGTAACCACTTAGACGGTTGGTCATTATATCAGTGTTTTCAGTCAAAATTGATCATAATGACTATATATCACCAAAATGTTCAAGATTAAATTGGTACAATTGAACACTCTTTTCAAACCCTATCAAACCCTAGCCTCTTTCTATTCTCATCCATTTCTCTCTAGTTACTTTTTTTTTCTTCCACCGAAAGCTCCCTCGACTGAGGGAGGCTCCATCTTCTCAATTCGAATTGAGATTCTCTCTCCCCATCTGATATGGGGGTATTTTATTATTTTTATTCTAAATTTTTTTTCTTTGCTCGCTGCTGATGCTCTTCTCTGGTCGATGGGCGATCTTCGCTTCCGAATTGGTATTGTTATCCTTACAATCTCAAGAGATGAGCTAACTTAGCCGAGATTAGAAGGTATAATTATACCAAATTACACCAAAGAAACAGCGAAAACCAAAGTGGAAGAACAAGCACTTGCTGTCCTATTCGATTGGCTTTCTGGCATATTAACAAAACCCATGTCAAATACAAACCTCCGTAACGTGATGAACTACTAAGCACGTTCTAAGATCGAGCTAAGCCGTACTTTTGTCCATTTCGTTCATCATCTCATTAGAATCCACTTGGAGCGTCCTGCGTATACGTCGTCACAATCCATTTGATCTTGCACGCTGATCTTCATAGCTTTATCCTCGAATCACAGTAGCATTCAACATTCATGGCCCAAACAAGATAAGATTTAATAAGAAACAACATGACCCTTCTTTCAGTTTACTTCACTTTCGTATATGAACAGTAACTCATGTCTGCATTAATCCGCATCTCTCCTGCGTTGTTCATTAATTAGTAACCAACTGAAATGGCTCGCCGAGGTCTCAAAATATGCTGCTTCACCTCGGCGGTTCTCCTGGCCATTCTCACTATCATCATCGTGACCTTGTCGCTCACGATCTTCAAGCCCAAACAGCCTCAGATTACGACCCACCCCATCGGCCTTGAGAACATCCTGTTCAACATCACTGGTATCAATGTCATGCTAGATGTCACGTTAGGCATGCTCGTGACGATCGACAATCCTAACTACGGCGGATTCGAGTACGAGAGCACGACGGGTTACGTTAGCTACCATGGGTCGATGGTGGCCGAGGTCCCCATCGAGCACAGCAAGATCCCCCCTCGGGCGAAAGTCAACATAACCACTTCGACGGATCTAATTGTCGATAAATTGCTATCAAACCCAAGTTTCTGGGGAGACGTCGCCTCGGGCTGCTTCAACTTCACTTCGATGGCCACTTTGCATGGGAAAGTCAATCTGGCAAAGATCTTTAAGTTCCACGCCACTGCTTATAGCACCTGCTACATCTTATTTCACATTCAGTCTCAGGCCGTAGACTCTAAATGCAATTCCAGGATAAAGCTATAGTTGTTCCTAGGTATACAGTTTTGTTTTCGTCAATAAGTATTCATACCCAAAGCCTCACTACATTGGAGTTCGCTATATTTTGCATGCATATAGTTTCAAGTGTAGTTGATTACAAGGCTTTGGCTGGCTGGTTCTTCTTGTGCTGCTTATATTGAAGAACATTTGCAACTATATATTGCAATTTAAGCCACTTCATTAGTTTTTCCGTGTCGGATTAACTTATTAGAGATGGAACCTCACCTCTTAATTATGGCCCACGAGAGCACACGCAAAATGCTTAAATTTTCGCCAACGTTAGGTCCCAAAAGATCACGCCATCTAAGAAAAGCAACATAATTATCTTAATTAAAGCTTCAATTACCACATGATCACGGTATAGATGTTTCAGAGAATGCAAGCGACCAAGCACAGTGACCACCAGAAAGGTCAAACAACAAGATTCCATTGTTTGGGCCCAACTGTGAGAGTCGACAAGGAAGCAATCATGAGAAGCCTTTCTTTTCAAGCTACTCTCATGTCGATCGAAGTTTCCGGTTCCACGGCCAGTGGCCCGTTTTCAGATTTTAATAATGACAAAAGGAGAAGAGGCGAAATAAGTGCAAAATAATCAAAGGGGGACGATTGAGGACAAAAAGAAAATCTTGTCCAAGACCACTAAATCTGTCACGAGAGAGCATAAATATCGTGTTATCATTCACGGACATTTTCGACATGTGGTGAGGTCTCGGGAGACTATATTTGCGTGAGCTTAAAGACAGGATGACCAATGACAAATTGACAATCACGCCGTTCTCTATCTTTTTGCCCTAAATTGCCGGCGGCTGTATTACTTGCATTGCATTGAGCTATTCTTCGTAATATTTATTGAGAAGAGAATATCATTTCTTCTGAAATGCGACATGGCGAAGCTCTGCCATTGAGGTGGTTGGGTAGTTGTGATAGAGGCTTAGAATTGGCGTGGCGGTGCTTTATGGTATCCGACGATCTCAAGTTCGAACTAGGCTATTGATAGTAGTTGTCCTTGTGATGTAACATCACATCTACTTGTGGGATTAGCTATCACACCATAAGTCAAATCGATTGGCTATTTGGATATTTATTTAGAGCAATAGCGTGATCACTATTATTATCAAAACAGTAATAACTATTATTAAGAAAAAGTATTAAAAAATCATAAATTTATTATAGTAATTTTAATTCAATTATAAACATTTCAATTTAATCAAATTTAATTCTAAATATTGGCATTCATACCAATTAAGTTCATCCGACTAATTTTGATCGAAAAGCGTTAATATAAATGGCAACTATCTTATGTGATACAATTAACGTTAACGTAAACAAATTTCATAATTTTTTAGTAACTTTTTTTTCATTGTGGCTAGCAAGGATCCCGGATGAGGGCAACCAACTCCTCGGAATTATGAATTAGAAGTTTTAGAAATACGCTTCTTAATGTCTACTATAGAACTCTTACATATAAGCGTCTTGCCGTTGTGTGGATTGTACTTTCATAATTACCCATCTTTATATACAATTATTAGTGATTATACCCTCGGAAATATAGATGATTTCGGGAGAGCCTTTCTTTTTAATTCTTATTCATACCCCTTTTGAAAAATCAACATCACCCGACATAGTTAGATTAGTGTAAATGGCTGATTCTTTCACTCTATAAACGATCATTTATGTGGAGTAATTTCACCCGCAAATCACATCAGTCGAGGTCTAATTGCAAGAAGAAGGTGGCCACTTTCTCTTCTCTCTGTTTAGGGATGCCGGTTCCTAGAATGCTAAGAAAAGGAGAGGTTAGATGATTCGCAACACTCCATGTGCTAATCCGCATTTTTCCTCAGTTGCAGTGGATTTCGCCGGTCCAAAGGTACAACTAATCAAAACCGCATTGGAATCTGTATTACCGTCGCTTTCGGAAAGGACATGATGCTCACTGAAATGGGGCTTTATCCTCATGAGAATTAGGTCAGCGAACAGTGCATAGATAGTGAGGGAGAGACGACGTACTTGCATGGCTGTCTATCATACAAGGGCGAAAGAGACGTTCGATGTTCATGTGTGGAACCATTGCTTTATTATGGTGAATTCACTAAGGTAAAAAGAGTAGTTTAAAAAAAAATGGTTAATATTACCAAAAAATCTCAAAATTAGTGTATATGTGAAAAATTTATCATAAATTAATTTTATAACCACATAAAATCTCAAACTGATATATTTATGATAAATTTATATTTCTTTCATTTTTATCAAATTTTATTATCAAATAACTGGATTTGATAATGCGAGGCAATTGGCAAGTGTACTGATTTATTTATTTATTTTATAATCCGGAACCTAAATGCAGCGGCATGGCGAGGTAAACCCGGAGTGATGCTAGCGGAGAACCCACCACCCTAACGTCACGCTTAAGATCCCGTGTGACCAGCGAGATTTGAACTCCTCTCCTCCTCGCAAAGGGTCATGGGAACCTTGTCCAACTGGGCCATCACAGGCAATAGTAGTGTACCGGTTTATTTTATTTTTTTTGGTAAAAGGTAAGAATATATATTGAACTATGGAGAAATGAACAAGAATTCGGCACCGTAACTCACACTTTAGCTGTGGGGGCAGGGAGAGTGTGAGGGTGCCGAATCAAAAGATACGAGAGGAGGAAACAAAGCAGCATCTACTCGGCTGAACTACAATCAAAAAACAGACTAATGACCCTCAGGCACCCCTCCAAAGATTGAAGAGATGGAGAAGAGCTAGGAAGAGGATGCCGAGCTGAAAATGGACGGGTCGAACCCCAACTTCTCCGGAGTCGCTTGTTTCTTGGAGTAGGCGAGACATTAGAGAACAAAAGAGCCTTATCCTTCACAACCTTGATCAAGTGATTCTTCATGGCCGAAATTGCCAAAGAGTCACCTCGAAAGATGATAGAATTCCTTTTTTTTCCATATGAAATGGCATAAAGCCCCAAAAGAGAACCGGGCAATACTGTGAAAAAAATCTTTGCCGGATAGGAATTTGAGAGCCCAAGAGAGGTTGTCCTTCCAAACTCTGTTCTTCCAAGGTAAATTACATCTAGAAGCCCAAAAGAATGCAAGGGTCACAACGTTGTGCACTCAAAGAACAAGTGGTCCACGGAGTCCGGAACGGAGCAGCAAAAAGCACAAACAGAGAACTCAATCCTCCCATAAGAGAGAAGGAGAGTCTGAGTTGGCAGTCTATTTTTTGCGAGCAACCACAAATGAAATTGAAATCTGGGTGCAAGGTCATTGTCCCAAATAAGAGGAGCCCAAGACACTCGATTCTTTTTAACCCCGATGTATTTCCGGGCGGAGGCAACAGAGAACGAACCGATGGATCTTCTTGCCGAGGTGAAGCGGTCGGGAATCGGTAGAAAGAATGGGTATAGTAATTCCCATATTTGTGAGGAGGTTTCTCAAAGAAGCACCCACGGGAGAATAAAGGTCCGCCACTGAGAATAGCTTGGAAGGCGACGGCTCTCCACAAGGTCCGGCGGGATAAGTAAGAGAAGCGGGCCACATTCCAGCCAATTGTCGTGCCATAAGGAAACAGAGGAACCGTGGCCAATCTTCCAAAAGAAAGAGAGCCTAAAGTGTCTTCGAAGTTGAAGGATTTTTTTCCACGCCCATGAACACGTTGTGGGTGTGGAGGAGTTCCAAAAGTTGTCCTTCTTTAAAAAATAAGAATGGATCCAACGACACCAAAGAGATTCTCTATCGGTGAAGAGAAACCAAATGTACTTAAGCAATGAAGCAGTATTGCAGTCTCTCAATTTCCGAATACCCAAGCCACCTTCATTTTTTGGGAGGCAAATGTCATCCCAAGATACTTTGGCACCGCCTCGGCCAAGCAAGGTGCCCTTCCACAGAAATTATCTTAGCAGTTGTTCAATTCTATCAAGAACAGAGATAGGCAGAGAAAAAACACTAGCCCAAAAGGCTTGGATAGAATGCAGTACCGACCTTATAAGTTGAAGTCTTCCAGCAAAGGATAAAAAACGGTGAGCCCATGATTGAATTCTTGCGGTAATACAATCAATCAACGAAGCACAATCAGCTTTCCCAAGTCTTGAAGTAATGATGGGCACCCCTAAGTACCGGATGGGAGTCGACCTTCCCGAAAGCCAAATGCAAGCCGAATATTTCTCTCGATGGAAACGGGGCCTCCGAGAGAAACACCTCGCTCTTGTTTTTGTTCGGAAGCAATCCACTCCAAGATGAGAATATATCAAGACTTCTCTTGAGGATCGTGGCGGAAACCCAATCAGCTTGACAAAAGAGAAAGACATCGTCGGCAAAGAAAAGATGGGTCAACTTTACCTTCTTGCATCTCCAAAAGTATTTGAAGCCTTTCACCGAAGTACGAGAATTTAAAATCCCTGAGAACACATCCATAACAAGGGTAAAGAGGTACGGCGACAAAGGGTCCCCTTGGCGAAGGCCTCAACCTCCAGAGAAGAAGCCATGAAGTTCGCCATTAATAAAAACCAAAAACTTGGGTGTTCTCACACACACCATTATCAAATGGATGATCCATTCCGGGAATCTGAAAGCTTGCAGAGTGAGTTCCAAAAAATCCCAGTCTACAGTATCATACACCTTTTGAAAGTCCACCTTAACAGCGCATTTCGGAAGGTAAGGATCTAAGTGAAAACCAGAGAACAATTCCTGAACAAGAAGAATATTATCTCTAATTCTCCTTCCTTTAACAAATGCATTTTGAGATGATCCAACCAAAACATTCAAAACAGCAGCCACACGATTAGCTAGAATTTTTGTAATAACCTTGTAGATGGTATTACAACATGCGATAGGTCTAAAATCTGTGACTGCAGTAGCATTCTGAACTTTGGGAATCAACGTAAGGATAGTACTGTTTACCTCTTTTAGGAGGAAGCCCGAAGCAAAGAAATCCTGAACAGCTTCAATAACCAATGGCCCAACAAGATCTCAGTTGGTCTTGTAAAATTCAACCGAAAAGCCATCAGGACCCAGGGCTTTTCCTCTTGCTAGGGAGAAAAGAGTATCCTTGATCTCCGAATCTGTGACCGTGCAAGAGATGGAGCTGCATTGAATATCCGAGAGAGGCCGATGGATGAGCTCCTTCATCTCATGAAGAGACGGTTTTGAGAGGCACACCTGAGGTGAGAGCAACTTTGAGAAGTAGGACACAAACACTTGAGGCACAAGGGCTAGATCATCTATGAGGACACCAGATGAATCCATAACCGAGAGGATGTGGTTTTCGTGTCATGCATTCTTAATCTAATTGTGGAAGAATGTAGTGTTCCGATCACCCTCTTTCAGCCAAGTCACACGAGATTTTTGGCGGTAAAAAGACTCCTCATGGGCCCGCAGTTGGACAAAGGCACGTCGCTGGTTTTTTTCCAGGTCAGCAAGAGATGAATTAGAAGGATCATCATGAAGCCCAACCTGAGTGATGCGAAGGGCTTCTCTAGCTTCAGCCGTCTTCATCGAAATGTTGGAGAAAGACTCTTTGTTGAGTAAAATGAGGCGAGCTTTAACCAATTTCAGCTTGGACACGAGGCGGAACATCGGCACTCCGAAGACTGGCGTATTCCAAGCTTGATTGATGCAATACGAGTAATCCGGGTGTTCGGACCAAAAATGAAAATATTTAAACGGCTTCCTTCTCGACACCGGATCAAGCACTCTAACAATCATAGGAGAGTGATCAGATATACTCGGATTGAGAAAGGAGGCTTGAGAGAAGGAGAACCGATGGTTCCACAGATTGTTAATAAGGACCCGATCAATCTTGCACATTTTCCTTGCAGCACCAGAGGAAGTAGACCAGGTAAAACGGAGGCCAATGTATCGAAGGTCCACCAACTCGGTTTGAGCTAAACATAAACGAAACTCGTCAAAAAATGGAATCCAAGCGCTCGAACCCCCCACCCTATCCGATGGGTCCTTAATGGCGTTAAAGTCACCAGCTACAATCCAAGGCGAGTCCTAGAAGACTTCATTGTAATGGATTAGATCATCCCAAAGGGGCCTACAACTGACAAACGTGTGATCAGCATAGATCGCAGAAATACAACAACTCATGTTAGAAGAAGTAGAAGAAAGAAAACCATGAACAGCTTGCTTATTTGAAGAAATAGGAGCAAACTCAACTACACTTGGGTCCCAGCCAACCCAAATTCTGCCACGAGGAGCATATTCATAGTTCGCCGTCCATTTCCAGCCTCTTAAAAAGGTCGAAGATATGGTATCAAACAATTCTTTAGGCACCTTAGTCTCAAAAATACCGATCAAGCAGAGCTTGTTGGAGAGAACAAGTTTCCTTACCTCAGCACGCCTAACAGGATTGAGGATACCTCTAACATTCCAGAATCCAAAAAACATATGTACACAAGGAAGGGAGGCAGTTACCTCTTCATAGAGGCTTTGCGGCCAGCAGAGGTGGCCTTAGCAAGAACCGAAGTAGGAGGTTCAGGAAGTAGACGATCCAGCTGGTCTTGAATAGAGTCTGGCTTTGCACAAGACATCGTCCCCCGAGGTGAGGAACTGATGGATAGTAGATCATCATCCTCCAAGATAGCATGAATACTAGAACTAGCAATCTCGTCCGAGCCAATAGAATGTCCCGAGCGGGCGGTGCGGTCGAAGGACTTGGCAGTATTATCATGTACCTTAACAGGTGCTTTCAAAAGTCCCTTAGAAATTCGAACAGGAGGGAGCACAGGTGGTTTAACCGGTTTAGTGGAAGCGGTCTTCAGATTTAACTGTTGTCCACCTCTAGTAGCGCCTGCCACACTAACAGATGCCGCCTTCTTAGAAAATGGAAGCTTTTTCTTTTTATTTTTACCTACCACTTCATGCCATTCCTTACCCATGGGAGGAATAAGTGGAGGGGAAGAAGCGAGGGCAGGCGCGACTTCACGCACTGTGACTAAATCAGAGAAACCAGCATCGTTTCTTGTAGGTATAGGCAAAGCAACCAAAGACGACACTTGGGAAAAGGCAGCGGCTTCCGCATTAGGAGCAGCAAGTTCCCCACCGGCTTCCAAAGCATCGAAAGGCTGCTGGACTCCTTCCGAATCTTGCTGATGCAGGGCATGATCAGCCACCAAAACAGGGGAAGTAAGGGGAACAGGGGAAGCAGGCCTGTCCTGGGGGAGCTGAATAGGAACAGGAACAACTGATATAGGAGCCTTGGCTGCAGGTCTCCTCAAATTAGATGCTTGGCGAGGGGCTGGGGGATTGCAGTTATGGCCAAAGATGCCGCACTTGGAACAAACTTGTGGACGCCACTCATATTCCACAGCAACAATACGAGAATTTCCATTATGAACCAGCAGAATAGAATCACGAGAGGGCTGGTCTGCAGTAATTTCAACACACACACGAGTAAAAGCTAACATATCCCTTTGCTCAGTACGATGATCTACATACAAAGGCTTGCCAACCGCACTCGCAACTTTGCCAATAGCCTGGGCCAACCAAAAGGAGAAAGGAAGGTTTCTCAACTTGACCCACACGGGGACAGTTAAATGGGTGTCTTTCTCGAGCTCAAGACCAGGCCTCCATTGTTGCAGAATAAATGGAACCTTCGCAACTGTGATTGGGCCACCTTCGAGGAGCTTCCTCCTAAAATCCATATCGGGAATATGTAGCACGAAGAAACCTTGTCCGTCTGCCATGACTTCGGTGAGGTACGGGCTCCACACCCTTTTAAGAGCTTCCTCAGTAACTTTAAACGGAATTCTCCTACCCAGATAATAGCCAATCAAACAATCATGGAGTTTGGGGTCAGCAGCTTGAAGGTCAAGGTCTGACAGCTCAACCAACGGTTTATCATCCAAAAAAGCAGGAGGGGTGAATTCTAAATCATAGCCTTTCCTCAACACTTGAGCAACAGACGCCCAAGAACGGCTAGATGGAATTGCCCCGCCCGTAGGCTAAGGCCGGTTCAGTCTGGATCTACCTCTGCTTTTCGTGCAAACACCAGCATGGTTACGAACAGGGATGGGAATATCCGTCTGCCTCAGATCAGGGGAAAACGAGGGGCTTCGCCCCTTATCCTTGCACGAGGGCCCATCAAGAGAAGGTCGACCTACAACTTGAGGAACATGGGCGAGAGAACTCGGCCCTTCATCAACACGAGAGGCCTGGCCAAAAGCCGAGGCCATCACAGCAGCAATTCGAAATCCGGAGCCCAGACGGGAGAAAAGCCCTAATCGAATTCATCCATAATCGGTCTGAAAAGAGGGGACATACCAGGGCCAAGCTTCGGTGTTCTTCCAAAACAGAGTTGGCAACCAGATCGGAGCTTTGGCGCGGGAAGTCGGGTGCTGGTGCAGACGTAGGTAAACCGAGCAACGGTAGTGTGGGCGCGAATCTGGCTGTCGGGCACCGAGGAGAGGCGAGCAGCGACGGCGTGGGTTCTGGTGGCGTCGGGTCGCGAGACCGGCGAAGCGGCGCAGGCGCGGAGCAGGAGCAAGAGGTGCAACGCGAGCGCGGGGGAAGCAACAGCGGGCGTCAGAGTTGCAGACGCGGGCGAGGCCGGCGGAGCGGCAGAGGCGGGTCGCAAGAGCAGAGGCACGGCGATGGGCGACGACTCAAGCAGTAGGAGTCGCCGATGGGAGAGGCTCCGGCGGCAGGCGGAAGGCCGGCGCGCGGTCGTCGGGGCGCCTGTCGATCGCGAGCGCGGGGGGAGCTTTTTAGGGCTTTTCCTTTCTTGGTTTTTTTTTTTTTTAATGTAGTGTACCGGTTTATTCGTTTGTCATAAGTATATTAATTTGTGATTTTTCATGATGTTAATCAAATTTAACGGAAACTAAATTATAATAAATTTGTTGCAACTTGGAGTTTGTGTGGTCAAAAAATTAGTTTTAAATAAATTTATTACAAATATACTAATTTTGGGTTTTTGTGGTCAAAAAATTAATATATCGTAAATTTGTCATGGATATACCAATTAATATTTTCGGTAACTAAAAAAATTAATTTTAAGTAAATTTGTTAAATGTGTATCAATATTAGAGGTATGCAATGAAAACCACCTAAATCGAGAACTACCTGAATCGAACCAGATCAGCTAGCTTTGGGCGGTTCTTAGAGAAGACAGTCTGGTTCCCGGTTCTCCTTCTTGGAACTGGTAGCCGGTCGGTCCAGTTCCTAATTCTAAGGTGGGGAACCAAACTAACCAGTTAATTATATATAATATATAATTTTAAATTCTCAAGAAACAAACCCTAAATTAGGAGTGTAATTGACGTGGACATCATCGATGAAAATGGGAGCCACAAGTTCAATCACACTCGTTCTGCACCACCAAAAAAATAAATAAATAAAGGAGAGAGAAAAGAACAAAGCTTGAAAAGACCGAGACGCAAGTTCAATCCTACTCGTTCATCTTCTTTTTTCCCGATCATATCTCCATTCTAGACTGCCCTGTAGCTTTTGTGTTTTTCAGCTGCCTTTGGCTGCTGCAACTCCTACCTTCTACATATGAATTAATATATATTTTTGGCCTGAAATAGCAAACTTACCGGTTTCACTAGACCGGGCCAGATAGGACTGGACCAGTAGGTCGGACTGATTCCCGCTCCCAGAATCTGGGAACCAATCCTCCCGATTCAATTCTCGATTCCACCTCAGAATCGGACTAGGCTGGGAAACTATAAGTCCTAATTAATAAGAGATTTTTTATTGTATTAACCATAAAAATAACTTGACAAATTTATCTTCATATTGATATGTTTTTGGTTGAAAATTTTCTCCCATTGCGTTTTTATTTCATGATAACTAAGTCAAGTATTCTTTCCTATTTTCACCTCAGTTGTTTTTGTCGACTATCAATTTGGATCAATAGTTAATTTATTACTCTAATTTATATCCATATTGACTATAACAGAAGTGGCATGTGTACTTGAATAATGGGAAAACTACTAAAAAAGGTCATGAATTTGTTGCACTTATGTCAATTCAATTCTAAACTTTTTCATTTGACTAATTTAGTTGTAAAACTTTTGATAATTTGCCAATGTAGCTTATTCAGTTAATTTTGGTTAGAAATTGATGATGTGAATACCAGCCGTTCTACATGGTATTGCCAATGCTAACGTTGAAAATTTTTTAATTTTTTTTTTTAATTTTGCAGAAGTTTTTATTGATTTTTACTTTCTCTCCTTTCTTTTATTTTCTCCTTTTTTTATTGTTAAGAGTAGGCCGATGCTCTACGACCTCCACTAGCCACTAGCCAGGGGTCTGCGAACCCTTGCCCAATTCTAAGCAAGGATTGCAAGTCCTTCCCAAACCCGGTGAGGGTCGCGATCCTTGCCCAGCTTTAAGCAAGGGCCACGAGACTTGGGTCACCAAGCCTTAGCCGGTAGCCATCCTTAACAATAAAGGAAAGAAAAAAAAAAAGAAAATAAATTAATAAAAAAAAACTCCACGTCAACCTTGGTCATGCTATGTAGGACATTCAATGTACATGTTATCAATTTTTGGTCAAAAGTTGACTGAATAAACTACATTAGTAAATTAATCAAAGATTTAGAACTAAATTAGTCGAATTAAAAGGTTTACAATTGAATCGATACAAGTGTAATAGGTTTAGAACTTTTTAAATATACAAAGCGGCTTGTTACTAGAAATCAATAGTTCTGTTTAACTCACTTAAGAAAAACTCAAAGCTAGGGTTTCCAAACTCATTTGAAATCTTTAATATTTCAAAAGCTTCAGCCTCGAGAGAGTACTCAAATAAGTGAAGATTTGAAACTCAATCACACTTCACAAAGCAACTGAGGGTTGAAGAATCTACTCTCTTTGGATCTACTCACTCGCTTTGGCTCTAGGTGCTTACTCTAGAAAGTTGAGCGCTCTGCAAGCCTTTGAAGCTCCTTTCCCACAACACAGTGGGTTTATTTAAAAGTGATTTTGTAATGAACTGATATATGCTTTGCAACTCTTTTCTCTCCATTTAAATTTAGATATAGATTTCAGTGCTCTTCTATCCCGATCTAGATATAGATTTGGGACTTACAAGACTTTATTTGTGCTCTTTCAACCTATTAACGCTATTGTTGTCTTTATAAAGTGATGGTGTTGAGGATACTAAACCTAGGCATGCACTGCATTTTGGCAAAGTCGGAGCTATTGGAGAGGGAAATCTCGATGTGTGCTTATCACTGATGATGATACAAGTTTCAATGATCAGCCGTTGGTTGTGTTATGATGCTATGACAAATTCATTCTTGTAGAGTAAGCGAGTCTTTGTAGGTGGTACCGAGTTGATTCATTTTTCATATTCGTATTGAATTGTAATCTTTGGGATTGGTTGTCTTGTATCTCTCTTTCACATAGGGAAAATTCAACGTGTGCTTATTACTAATGATGCGAGTTTCAGTGATCGGCTATCAATTGCACTATGATAATATGACAAATCCATTTTTGGAAATAAGAAAGTCTTTGTAGGCGGTATCAAATTGATTCATTTTTTAGATTTACATTGAACTGTAACTCTTCAGGATTAATTTTGTCTTGTATGTCTTTCACGTGAAATGAAAATTTTCCTTTGCATCCCAAAAATAAAATAAAATAATAATAATAACCGAGGGTTCGAGCGCAACAATGGCAATCGTTCTTGGGTCGTATGCAAATCCCATAATCCGAGGCCGTCGCTCCCCCTGATTGACTTTTCCGCCGGCTATTGGAGTGCAATTATTTGTGATTCTAGAAACGTGGCGATATCTAGAACAAATCTAAACATATTGATAAAATAACATCGCGGATTGCGTCATGGGAATAAAAATACGAAAGTAAACAATTGAATTAAGAAAGTCTTTCTGGTCGTCCTTCGTGCTTCCCAGACACCCCAGACTATTTCCATAGATACTCCTCGAGTGGGTATACTCTTGTTTATGTTAGGATGATGGTGGTTGAAAGGCCGGCGATGGAATTGATTTTATGATTATAGAGAGAATAATTAGCTCAGATTAATAAGAAGCATAAACTATGCAAGATACGCAGCATCATATGGTACTATTTAGAAATGGTTATCCTAGGAAATGCAAGCTGTCACGACCAAAAGCAAACATGTTCACATTATATTTGCTTGTGAAAATTTATGACTCATTTTGACATGATGCAATGACGTTTATCTGTCATAACTCAAGTTGTAACATGGTGTTAATTGATAAAGGTATGGAGATGGTAATGATAGTGTCAAGGGAAGGGACGGCGGTGAGGATGATCGCGCATCAGGTGGTGGTAATACAGGTGAGGATGCTGATGGGAGGGGCGACGGCAATGCAGGAGGCGTTTGTGGAGGTCATGGAAGAGTCGCGAATAATGAGAATGTTTGGTATTTTTAATTTAGACCCACTTTCACGCTTATGAAATATACTTTAAATCTCGTTTAGGGCTCCAATCATTGACATTTTGAAGGTAATCGAACAAATTATAATATGACGGAATGTATAAAACCTCAAATAAAAGCTCTTTGATTCAAATTTTTTAAAAGAGGAAATTAAATCGAGTAAAAGGAGAGAGAGGAGGAAGGGGGTGGGTGAGAGAACACGACGGCCAGGGGATCCCCATCACGGCGAGTTGTCAACATCCATCAATATTGGTATTCCTGACGAATCATATTAATAGTAAATTTCTCTCTTTGTCTCTCTTCCCGTGAACGACAAGGCTTAGCAGACAAATTTGGAATGCCCATTTCACATTCCTTTTTTTACTAAACTAGAAGATTAATAAATAAAAATCATATAACAAAAAAAAGATCAAGGGAAAAAAAAGTATTGTTAGGGTCCTCTTTGTTTATACTTTTTAAAAATCAAAAAGCAACTTTTTTCTTTCCCATTGGACATTACAATATTTATACCAATTAGATAAAATTATGAAAAAGTTATTTGTAAATCTACTTGTCAAAAAATATATATTGTGCAAGTTTCAGATTAAGGAAAAGACAAAACTTAAAAATTTCTCTATACAAGCCCCAACTATTAATATATAGAAAATAACATATGTTATGAAGTTAGATTATAATATCATGAAGTTATTTTTAAGTGTAATTACTCGTTCTCATAGAATAGTTATTTTCTGTATTTACTTTTTAGTGTAGTTAACAAATTGTAATTCAATGAGCAGTACGATTATTTAAAATTAGATTACTAACAATTTTTTGTTATACTTAAATAAATTTCAATTGTTTTACTACTTAACCAGAATTTACAATTAATATCTTAATTAGTGAGTAATATTATTGATACGAAATTATTGTTAACTCTTAATTATATTCTAGATATAAAAATCATTATATTGTTAATCCAAGGATAAGGTAAATTGAATTCGCTGGAAATTCCTTATTCCATTCCATTCTTCTCACCACAAAACACAAGAGTCCCCATTTCATTTCATTCCCACTATGACCTAATTTCGTCACAGCAGACGCAAGATAAACGTAATACTCCTTAGGCTACAATTTGGGACGTCGAATCAAAACATTTTTTCCCCTTTTTGTTTTTACTTGAGTCACGATTTCATGAATCATTTACATGGCTTTCTTTGTCAAATTGTCATGTTCAATAATAGAGCAGATGAAAATAGTCCAAGATGCCATTGCGTATGACTATCTAGGTATATGCCTAGTCTCCTGATATTGACCATGCACGATAGACCACCCCCTCCTCACATTCATTGTATGTTGACTATTACAAAAAGAGCATGCTGCTCAAAATTTCATTCTATTGGAGGATCAAGCTTTGCGGTCTCGAGCAAATTGCACTTATCTTCCAATAAGGCGATGATTTAACGCAATTCAGTGGGCCATCCAATTTTATAAAGCGCCAGCCCTCCCTCACCAACTGTCAATCTCGAATTCTCTTTTTTCAAAGGTACACGTCTGAAAACATGCCCGGGAATCACGCAGGCGGACCATCCATCCATTCCTTCGCAGGTTTCATTGAAAGCCACTGCCATTTTGGTCAGAGCACCAGCACTAGGCTACAAACTTAACAATCCGTTTTTTTCTAATTGGGTCTTGAATCCTGCCCCCACCGCCTTTCAAATGTCCTGGGCAGACTTCCATTTGAGCATTTGACTCGATTTGACAAATTCGTTTTGGTTAGCAACATAAAAACTTGAAATTGGGCGATTCACGGGATTTTGTCATGCTAGTAAAAGGGTCACGTAAAGGATAATTATCTCAAGTCTTACCGCCTGGGGTTTAGGTTCAAGGAACCATTGACTGAAATGTTCTGATATTTGTAGTAAATTGTGTGTCCGTCGTCTTAATTTGATAGGCGCATATTGCATTGATTGAATTATATAAATTGATTGTGCTTATCTTCGAGATTTTCTTACACATTGATTCAATTTTTTTTTTTTATTAAATACATGCCCTAAAGGCTATGTTCTTAGGTTTCATCTTTGTGAATAATTGACGCTCCACTCGGTTGCTGACCTACCCAACAAAGCATAAAATAAAAGGTTGAGTAACAGAATCCACTAAACCATATCCTAATTATATTAGCTTGCCGAGTACTAAACTTAGTTATATAAAACCCAAAAAATAATTGCCGGCGCGAGAAATTGGAGTCCATCTCCACTAGGTCTTATTAAAAACGTTAAAAATAAAGGGGCCTAAAGAAAAAGTTCGCGAAGAGAACGTGGGGGGAATATAGAGAGGATGTTGATGTCGGTTGATTATTCATTCAAGCCGACTCGAGTCGTCGTTGCTAAAGCGGCTGAATTGTGATTGAATTTTATAGATTGTTCTTTGATTTGTGAAGGAATTAGCAATTATCTAATGCAATATCGTCCTTTTATCTTTGATTATCATGTCAACATGTAGTTTATATATACTTGCTTTGCCCTTTCCATGTCAAGGGTGGAATGCCTGATATGCACGTCATGAGGATTAATCAATAAGTTGAGCAACTATCCCCAAAATTATTAATCTAAGTTTATTAGTGACCACATTGCATTAATAAATTAACATTCCGAGAGAAGATGACTTAAATTGGAAGTTTTGTAGGTTCAAATTATCATGTGTTCTCACGAAAAAGAAAATAAAAAGTCTTTGATTTCACATGATAAATAATACACACAAAATTGAATTACAATCGAACAATGTGGGGAAAAGGTAATGTATCTATCTAAGTAATAATTCTTTCATATAGACCAATTCTCTGTACTCCTCCGGATCCTTAAAATCAAATCACTGCAGAGGTCGCTTTAGTAATTATTTGATTGATCACCTAACCTGTCTTGCTAAGCCATTTCAAGCCAATTTGTTCATTGTAATCCTAGCTTTTTTGAATAGATGTCAATGCTTATCCAAAGCGGAAAACAATGGTTCTTGTCACGGGACACGGCCGAATTAGGTCAAGTTCAATTCTTTTATCTTGTCAAACAGTGGGTTATCTCCTTTCACATCACATAATTAGCGATGCTGACTTGGGAAATAAATGCGCTAAACATACATTAGACACAAATTCTCAGTATGAAGTCCACTCGAAATTGCCCGTAAAGACCTTGGATCATTCAGAGGAGCAACGATGCACGCGGCACATGCGTTGTTCCTTACTCGAGGAGGAAGAAGACAGCCCTTTTAAGTGCGTCGCAAAATCCTATCACCAAGTACCTTCTCTCGAAGAAGACGAGCAAACCCCATGCTACAGTGCATGTTAAGGTGCTCAAGTATCACAGTAAACAAGATATGGGTGTGATTTCTGATGTAATCGGATCTTGTATTAAGCATGTGTTAAACGAGCTTTACCACTAACTGTCCAAGTAAATATATTAAGGACAACCCCAGAGAGAGTTCTTCTGTTGTATCACAAACCGCACAGTTCTTTAAGAAGCTCTTAGAGAATCCCTCCCTGACTTTCATATTTGCTAAAGTGGACTTTTCTTCTTTAAATTATACAAGAAACAACAGCACCTACTCTCTCAAAGAGAATAAGTTTAGCAGGAGAACTTATGTGAACTTCTAGAGAGAGAGAGAGAGAGAGAGAGAGTCAAGTTGGAAGAAGAATCAAAGCGAAGTATATTTAGCTGAAATCGAGCTCAACAACTCCTGTGGTTCTTTCTTGCGGTGGTCACCTGCCTTCAATGCTGGTGCACATGGAGGGGCCTCACATTGGCCTGCAAGCGTTGGGGATGAGCTAATGCACTATACTTTTTATAATTGATTTAGTGGGCAGGGTCCATGTATTTGCCCCCACCATTTTTTTAATTTTGTATAGCTATAAAGCGCATGAATAAGAGGCTCTCATCCACCCCATGGATTGATAATCTGATCAACATATAAATTATGTATCATATAGAATTGATGTCCCTCGAATATTATATATTATAACACATAATATAATGTCCATGAACACATGTCGAGTTATATGCTAATTAACGTAAGCGTGAGCTAGGGTTCGGTGGTTGCAGTGTTATTTCTAAGAATGTGGGAGTTAGTAAGGTTTTCCCTTGCTTCTGTCTTTATTTATAAGAAGAATTTGGAAGAAAATGTAAGTGATCACCTCAATGTCTCTGATAAGATATTACGATATGGAACAACAAGGAGGGAACAAAAAAAAATGAGGGAACAATAATTAGACAGTAAGTAAATTTAAATGAATTTAAACTTTCTAGAACATGGTAACTTATTAGAAATGCACAGATAATCTACCGCATCATAAATGAAGGTTCCAAAGATGCACATGCATCATGATTGCATATATGTCTCGAGAAATAAACTTTTTAGCCACCATTCAAACTTTCTAATAAACAATGCTTCAACTGAGATGAAACAGAATGACTTTTTTATATTATTGAAAAGGCATCAATCATTTTTATGATATCAAGCCCTCTGATATAGAAAAGAAGTTATGGATGTAAAAAATTTGTTGGAGGGATAAACGATACAGCTGAGATTAATTTGTTGAATTAATCCTAAAAAACAAATAACCTCAACGCGTTAATTGAAAAATTGACGATGATCCTCCCATTCAGTCAAAAAAGAGAGAGAGATGTTAGAGTCATGTTGCACTCTCTTGCCTACGTATTTGCGGCATGTGTCACGGGCCGAGAGTACGGGAGGATTCACGGACCGTGACACATGTCTGAACTTGAACATGGTCAACCATAGGCAACAAAAGCATGGACATAATCAAACACAGGAATTCGAAATGATATTTTGATTTACATGGGGTTTACAATAAGAAAGAAAAGGCATTGGGCCACATTCCCGTCAACGGTGAACTTATTTACAAAAGTTCTACACAGTTGATGGGAGAGGAGGAGGAGGAGGAGGAGGAGGAGGAGGGAGAGAGAGAGCGAGCGAGCGAGAGAGAGAGGGAGAGAGGGAGGGAGGGAGAGAGAGAGAGGGAGAGATGGAGAGATGGAATCGATTCAACCAAGCTGATAATTCATGAACATGGACAGAGGAACCAAGCAAAGTCCTTTTTTCCTCAAGCTTGAGCACTCGTAGTTCTGCCCATCAGTACCGTACATCATCTTCTCATTTTCATTGCTTTCTCTCGCCTTCAATCCCATGCAGCTCTCCGATGCCCCACCGCTTCCCTACATATCAAATTTCATTGAACTCAGTTCAGAAACTTAGTTTAGACGAAACCCTTCTTGTATCCCTAAATAGAAAGGCATAAAAACAAAAAGAAAATGTTATAACTCACCAGAGAAAGATGAAGAGAATCGTCTGTCATCCGGGTGCCTATCATCTCCACCCGCTTTAGATGTGTGATCTGCGAAGGCCCATTTGGCCAAAACTCGAGTAAAACAACCAATAAAAGGCAGACGCCGAGCAAAAGTATCTCCATAGAAATATAAGTTTTTCCGATTCATAGCGAAGCAGAAGCTTAACCGGAGACCTTTGGGCTGTTCACAGGAGACGTGGCGGTGTCCTCTAGCGGATCTTCATCTGTGATCTCCCTGGTCCTCATCCTCTTGATCGTGCTCAGCCTCCTCGGAGCCTTCGGCTCGGCAGCGGCGGCGGCAGCAGCAGCATTCCGGTGGATGGCATAAGACGCGGCGTCCGAAACCAAAGAGGAGGTTCCGAAGCCGGAGCAGAAGCTATCTTCTCCGTCATTGTTTGGCGAGAAGTCCTGGAGATAAGTAGTCCAACCGCTTTCTTCGCCGCCCCCATCGTCTCGGTCGTCGGGCACGGTCTCCTTCGTCAATCTGGAGTCCCCCATTGATGGGGAGGCTCTCTCACTTAGAAAGAACGAAGGAGTGGCGTGTAAAATCGAATCGGAATACAGGTGGGAAAGGAGTCGAAGAAGGGTTGTTCTCTGAAACAGAGTTTTATAACAGAGGAAAAAAATAAAATAAAATAAAATAAAATAAACAGGGGAGGTTTATTTATACACGAGAAAGAAAGGGGGAGGGACGGGGCCAAGCCATTTGATGAGAATCCTGGCGTGGGGCCTATGGGGAAGAGAGTTGAGGAAGTTGAGAACAGCAGTTGCAACGGAAATGCCAATGCGAGAGAGAGAGAGAGAGAGAGAGAGAGAGAGAGAGAGAACGTGCGAGAAAATACAAAGGAAATGGAGGGGGTGGGAGAGTTGACCTTTGCGGTTGAAACTTGAGAGAGAGGGCAAAGCTCCTGCGTATATCTTGGGGCCTGCCTAGACCCGGTCGTGCTGCCAAATAATCTGAACCGTCGCGTATGATGAATTGCACGCACACTGCCTAGCGATGCTCACATCGCATGTGCAGGGTTCGACTTGGGGCAAAAATCTAAAAGCGAGATAAGAGTCAGAGATGGGACAAACAGGGGAAAAAAAAAGGGCCTGGTCGGCAGGATCATTTATCCCTCTCGCCGTGGATTGAGGCGAGTACATAGAAAGATTTCATGAAATTTTGAACTGGGGACGTAATAGCTATTCTAGAATAGGGATAGTAAGTGATTCATATTGTCTGGATGGCTTGATGATTGTTAATAATGTTAGGAGGTAAAATGATTCTCCCAATCTATTCCTAAATTGAGAGAGTACTCTAAAGTCAAGGAATTTTTAAAACAAAAGTGACAATATTTTTTCGTTGACAAGTGCATTTTATATGGTATGCTAGATGGAGACATCTATAAACTTATTAAATTATTGGGACAATCGACCTTCATTGAACCAATAACCAATTATGGTCGCATAGCTCATTATTTTCTCAAAGTAATTGAGAATCATCATATCCAACCACACTTTTTTATACACGAGAAAGCCGAAGAGACCTTTGAAAAGAAGGGCTTGGACCTCGTAGTCATCCTTTTTAAAGTAGCAATTGATTAGATCTAACATCAAGGCCGAATGGAACGAGCCATGGACGAATTGGACTCTGCTATAATTGCCCAATTGGTATAATACTACACTATAATTCGGGGGAAAATTAGAGATTATTTGGGACGTAATCTTGGTCCCCTCCAATTAATTTCACAGCTTCGGTTCATTAATTTTTTAGAAATGACACATGTGGCTGATGATCTTTGATATAATGTGTAATATTATCCATGAACTTTTAATTTGTTTAGTATGGTTCTCGAACTATTTATTTATGTTTGATTTTGTTCCTAAAATATTTAAATATGCTCGATGTTGTCCTTTTGTTCATTCAAGTTAATAGAGTCTATCAATGCGGCTTTCAATCCATTAAGTTTTGAAATGGTAGACAATAGAAAAAAGGTGCACACGGATTATCCAAGTGAGATATTGATTTCAAATTAGGAAAAAATAATCCACATTATTAAATAAAAACGGACATGTTAATGTGCTAACTTCTTTTTCTTGTTCTTAAAGTGAAATGATAAAATGATAGACATGTTCATTCATCATTTTTAAAAAATCAACTCAACTTGTAATATTTTGCGTCATTACATAACATCTTATTTGTCATTTAAGCAAATGAAATAATTACATTGAATTTTAACTAATGGTTTTTGAATCATATTGAACATATTAAATGGCCATTTTTGTTGTGACCCTCTAGGTTTTTTCTGGTACAAAATTTTCGCCCAATGGACAAATCAAACGGAAACCCTGTCCCTTGCCACATTAGATTGGTCCATCGAAATGATTTGTTCACCTAACCCACTCTACTTGCGTACTCTGTTTTAAATCGTTAACCACGATTTGACATCCTACATTTGAAAAGATCGGTGCATGGTGCAAGACGGTAATCTTCAGGTGATGTCGTGAGGTAAGTGTTTGAGAGATTGGCTTCAACTAGTTGTTCGAGGATGCATAATAAACCTTTTGCAACTCGGATATCGAGGGGATTCAATGGCCATTGGATAGTTTTTTTGCACAAGCACAGCAGAAAAACGAAGGCAGTGCCGGCCAGTTGTTTTTGCTGGGCCATAGGAGGCTCAAAGGCCGTGTGCTCATGCGTCGATGGGCTGTTGCCTTTCCCGTCCATGCGCTCGCCTCCTTGCTTTTATTATATCCGTTCCGATCCCTTCCGCATTTGAATTCAAGATAATCGTCGGGTATTCCATAAATATCTGATCTTTGCTTATAAAGCAATTTAAATTTTTTTCATAAAAATCGATCGAAATCTTTACATATCATTCTTTTTTAATTTTGACCATTTTTTGCCTCTACTTCTTTTTCACGGGATGCGAGTGTGCTCTTGTTCTCTTGTACACGGAAAAGAAAACCAAAGAAGGCAATGCCAAAAAGAAAAGGAAAATGGCGTTGAGATTCTCTCGATCAATTACTCGCCTCGATTGACGCTCTCCTAAATTGAGAGATCCCAATAAAAGAATAGGACGTCAATGGCGCTTTCCTATGATTTTGACCAACACCCTTTAAAGAAAACTTCATTTTTCCCAAACTTTCATCGAAGATGGATGGATAAATAAAGAGCAAGAGGACACTAGAAGTGTCAAAGAGGTTCTATAAAGAGTCCACAACAATGTCGTTCAATTGCTTGCACAACCCAAAACGATGCCGTCCACAAGAAAAACCTAACGATCCCACCCCCGCCATTTGAGGTCTACAACAGCTCTAGGGTTTCATTTTGGCTTCAAGATTGATGGGAGGAGGAGAAAAATCTACTTGAGTTAAATTTAGACATTCTATCAAACATGTGGCGAGCAATTTCCTAATGGTGTTTACATTCAGCTATCGATGCGGCTAAGAACGGCAATGACAACAATCTCATAGTGGCTAAAGTACAACGAGGCGATTTTTTTCAGTGGAGAGCATGACAGTGCTTGGCGTGGTGGGTGGTGGCTCCAGGGCGGTGGTGGAGACAATGGTGAGGGAGGAGATTACGAAGAAGGGGGGAGAGGGTCAGAACCACGTAGGCTAGAAATCCAATGTCATTTTTTTTTATGTCTATGTCAACTTGGTCTTTAAAAAATATGACATTTTAATTAAAAAAGCCTGTGATCAATTAGTCGGAATATCTTGTCATTAGAACTTTATTGATAATTTTTCTTTGATTTGGCATTTAAATGATCTGGCGAAAATTTTTGATATTGAAGTGAGTGCCATACATAATTTTTAACACTTCTAATGTTCTTTTTCCCGAAATACAGAGTCTAACCTGGAAGATCAAAACAGCATATAGGTAAGTGTTGTTGAATCGAAATGGAAGAACTTGCCTGGAACTAGGATGAAAGAAAAACAAATCAAACAAGCTTGACCATTTCAGTTAAACGATCTTTGCTCCTTCAAGGACAACTACATTGCAGAAACAAGTAGAAAGAAAATAAAGCTTGAAAGAAAACTTCAAATGGCCGTTGGTCGCGGCGGAGTAAATGAGCTAGGGTTTCTGCAAATTGACTTGGCCATGGCCAAGCCGAAGAGACTCGCTCTTTCGCTTTGACCTCATCAGCATGGAGTAAGCCAAATCCAATCTCGAGCGACGAGATTTCCCACTTGCCTTTGGCCCGCATGGGGCCATGAAAAGTAGACAGGCACCCAAGCTAGGATAAGGAAGAGGGTGGCATCAGGCGGGTCTTCCTCAGATTGAAAGCCTTGGCTCCGTTCTGTAAGTTTTGGCAGCATTCGCTGGAGCGGGCAACGACTGGGGACACCCGCTAGCAAAAATTCTAGGGCTCTCTCCTCTTTCTTTGGACTCCATCTTTAAGTAGAGAAGTTTTCTCACACCTTCGTCACGTGGCTTGAAAAAAAAGCGAAAAATTGGTGACTAGATGAAGAAGTTAATTGAAAGTTGAAATGAGATGAAGAAGTTAATTGAAAGTTGAAATGTTCATTGTATCTTTCATTTCTTTTAACTATTTAGTCTAGACATAATTTGGTAAAACCGCTCAAAGCATGACAAATGTCATTTCTAACTTCAGTATATGGAAAATATATAGGTATATATATGCACACTATTTGAGAAAATAACTTCTTACTGACATGGGAACGAATGTACATCCAGACTCATACGTCGTCTACCTTTGATTGATAATGGAGAGAGAAATAGTTTCTGTATGCACTGTTAGGATTTAAAATTTTTGCTACTTACGGTGAATTGAAGCTAAAGCTCTCGAGCTCTTAAAGTTAAATTCACTGATCGAGGACGGATGTGCCATGCGTCCATGTCGACAAGCATCTTCTGGCTGATATAGACACTTCACCAAATTTCAAGCCTTGTATTTGGAAGTTGATGTAAAAGCTTTCGATGCTCAAAGCAGGGTGAAGCGAGTATAGTATACTCCTTATTTTGTTTATCAGAACTTTGTATAACACTAGGAGGTCACTAAATGTTGGTGGATCATGAAATATCTGCATAACTCCCACTTTAGCAATCGAAAAATCATCAACCCTACTGAAAAAACGAAGTTCGGTCAGCTATTCATGACATGGGCAAAAAACTAAATAAACCCAACTGATGCGAAGCGGGGAATCGATTATAAAAGGGAATTATTACTAATCAAACACAGATACCAGTATGTCTAGCCCAAGGGCAATAAATAAAAGCAAGTATATACAAGCATAGGGCGTCACATTCAAGCGTGCACTCTTTAGCTACCTAAGTATCACGAGGATCATAAATTCTAATGTGATGGGTACGTAGGAGTAAATGCGTCTTTTTTCCTTTTGTCATACAGAATATCACTCCATTTATGATCAAAGAGCGCCAACATACGCCTAGAGGAATTATTGTTGATCAATAACATCCTGCGGCTTTAAATAAAAGGAGGGAAAGTAAAAAGATAACGAAACGGAAATGTCGCTTTACCTTCGAAAAGCCCGTGCAATGTTTGAAATGTCACGAAACTGCCGGCATGAATGGCATCCTCAACTTTATGGGTCCATAAATACTTAGACAGAAAGGTGCCATTTGGAACCAACTTTGTGAAAAACTGGCTCCTTAATACTTTGAAAAAACACTAAATAGCATAGCTTGATGTAGAACTTGAATTCGAATCCTTGACATATCCCACCATCTCGTAGAGCATATCAAAAGCAAGGCGAAATACAGTTGACCGCCTTTTCTCCTCTCTTTTTGTGGCGGAGAAGTATAGGAATTCAAAGGCAGTGACTAGCTTAGACAAAAGGAAAACCTATGTTAATGCATGTAGGCGTAGCTAAGCATCATTTTCGAAAAGTTTCTGTAACGTAGACGTTGTCATCCTTTCCCCCGGATTAACTAGTTCCAGACATTAAATTTTACATCTATCAACTTAAGTTAATGTAATCTAAGATTTGTTTGCTATGTGTCCTTCCAATCCAGCGGCTTATCGATATGCTTTTCGCTTTATATTAGCTCACGCTGATCATGCATATGGGTCATTGTCTGTCTTCTCGCTGTGGTCGTGGTCATGGTCATGGTCGTGGTCGTGGTCGTGGTCGTGGTCGTGGAGTCCATACAAATGCTTCAGTTTTATTCGTGAGATGAGGAGCATCTAGCTTTCTCTATGGTTCTGCCTATTCGGAGACGGGAATATTCCTAAAAAGATGTCGTTTTGTGTCTCACAGATGTGTTACTCCAAACCCTAAAGAAAATGTCGGTTTGCGTCCCACTGATCTCTAGCGCAATCAAGCGCAACATCATCCAGAGGCTATTACGGTCCACGATAACGTGGTGGCATCTTCATCAGTTGCTCTAAATGAAGAGGAATGACAGAGTTGAACTGGGTTTGATGCTTGCCATTTTATGGTCCTCTCAATTTAATGCGCTTCACCATCCTTTTCAGACGTTTCTATCGTTCTGAAGTCAAGACTTTGGTTCCGAGTATTGATACATAGAGCAGATAACGTAATCGGATGGAATTTGGTCGGGTGATGGAATGATCTAATTAACTTGGATCTATCTCTAGAAAGGAGTATCCTAGACACGAGCTTAATCTCTGCCCGCAAAAATAAAGACCAATGCTAACAAAAACCTCGCCTTTTTCATCATGTTTTGAATGTGAATTTCAATTTTACCACCCGATGCTCAAGGATACATGCAAAATTATTTTCCATATTTTAGATTTGATATTCGAATTCGCTTTAAGAAGTACAAAATTATTCTTAACGTATTCCTATGCCAAGCTATAATAAGTAGAATAGGTATATCTCATGGAGTGCTTGGGTAAAACTTATATATATGCATATGCTAATACAAATGAATGACATGTGAAAGATCATTCTTCGAAGAATAATGTACTTTCGAAATTTAATAAAGACGGCAAGACAAAGTATTTCATGAGCCTTGTTTATCACAAAAATTCAAGTAAATATTGTTCACTCTTAAGAGAAAAAGAGAAGGAAACGAGTCACTTTGTGATACAATTTTCACAATGAACTAAAGAACCACTCCGTTATTGCATGGGGATGTTTGTACTATACCGTTTCCAAAAAGCCTTGTAAGTGTCAAAAATATTACTCAAAAAAGTTACAGGTTAGCTGACTTTCGGCAACTTATTGGCAAATTATTAATATTTTTACGAAATTACTAGCTTGTTTTTTGCAGCTTATATCATCAGTTTTCTTTTACTAACTTTTATTTGTATGACATATGTAACTGTTAAACTTACCAATTCATATATAAATTTACGAATTTTTATTTGAGTCATTTATCAATTTCTTCAACTTAAGTAACTAACTAATTTTTGTTACTAACTCTCATTTAAATTACTTACCAATGTTCATTGATTTCTTTATTTATCGACTTTTGTCATAATTTATCTACTTTCGTTTGTTTTCATTGCAAATGACTAAAATTTATTAGTTATTACATTAGATAACCAATCTTCATTGTGGGACTTGCCCCCTTTTCCCCCATTAGATTCCCGAAATGGCTTATCGATTTGAATTCTTTTAAAATTTTCTCTTTTATTAACCTTTCTTATGGATGCTTGAAATTTACCAACTATAATATCAAATTACCAACATTTTACTTAAGTGAATTATCATTATTATCTAGTTAAGGAACCAACTAGTTTTAGGTTACCAACTCTCACCCAATTTGCTTATTACCATTATTTTTTTTTAATATTATCTACTTTTTTATTGAGATATCACTTTTCTTTTCATGGTTGCCAACTTTTTAAATTTACTAATGGCCTACATGGTAACATTTCTATTTCTCCCGATTTCTATTCTTTTGTTTCTCGGAACAAAAAAAAGAATAGAAATCTGTTTGATAACGCCAACTTATTTTTCTATTCCTCGGAATAGAAAAGTGGCTGGGGAATAGATTTGGAACAAAAACATGAAACAAAAAAAAAAAAAGTAGCTTTTTGTTCAAGAGAATAATTTCTAGAAATAATTTTATTTTCTTCCTTGTTGTGGCCACCGCTAGCCACTTGCCAACCGTTGGCCACCTCCTACTGCCCGTGGCCACCGTCGACAGCTGACCATCGGTGACTGTCGGTGACGATTGCCACCACCCGTAGCCCATCGGCCGCCGCCCACAACCCACCGGCCGCCGCCCACAGCCCACCGGCCGACGACTGCCATGTTCGCCGACAGCTTGCCATCACCAACCATCGCACGACCGTCACTGCCGCCGCATGACCGCCGACCGTCGCTACCGATCGCCACCGTAGGACCACCGCCCATAACTCATCGGCCATTGCCCCCTCTCACGGTCGGTGGGCTGTGGGCGGCAATCCTATGGTAGTGGTCGGTGGTGATGGTCAACGGTCGTGTGGCAGTCGTGCAATGGCGAGCGGCGGTCAGTGATCCATGAGTAAGAAGAAAAAACAAATAAATACAAAAATTTATAATTTTTTACCAAATGCATTTCTATTCTTTTTCTATTCCTAGAATAGAAATTTTGTATAATTACCAAACACCTTATTTTACTCGAAATTGTTCCGGAGTAGAAATAGAAAAAAACTATTTCTAAAAGGAAATAGTTCCTCATAATAGAAACGTTGTCATATGCACCCAAGTCTACATAAATAAATCGATCGGTATTAGAGTGGTCATAACTTTTATTTAATTAAGTTAAAAATTTAATAATGTTGCATTGCCAACTAATCATATTACCAAGCAATTTGAGTTGGTTAATAATGTTTATTTGACTTTACAAAATACCAATCTCTATTATCTCTGGCCAAAAGAAAATTCTCTTATTATTTATCAACTATTTGTTAAAATTTATCAATAATTTTTTATTGATAATTTTTTTACATTTATCAAATACTTATTAAAATTTACTAACAGGCCTACCTCTTTCTAGAAAGATCAGCGCTTGAGGTTTGACTACAACGAAAGAAATCACAGTAGCAAGATTGGGACAAATTGACTTTGTCCAACGTCAAAATCAATTATGGAGCTTCACAGGAAGGGCCTACCACATTGAATTAAGGGAGAGGGCAGAGGGACTGGTGTGGTCCTTCACCTGTTTGATGAGCTGCCCCTCACATGCTACGCGCGCCCTAATTTTCTGCTCCTTTCTCGAGAAAAATTGTTTGGATCGACTGAGATGTGTCATCATCAATCACGCCATACCATGCAGCCATTCCAATCAAACTTTGAGTTCTCTCTCTCTCTCTCTCTCTCAGGGCATGAATTTTGAATGGATATTACTTACAAAGAATATGACTTCGACGAATCAAGTCACGTTAAAATAAGTTTGATTTGATATGGTCATCATCTTAGAATTAAAGAAGCTATTTAACCAGTTCTAGACTTATTATATAAATGTAAATTTAGTTTTAAATTTTTCAAAAAAAAATTGTTCAAAAATTCATAAACTTTTATTGTATGATGATCAATTCAGTCATAAATTTTTCAACTATGTCAATCTAATTATAAACATTTTAACGATTTATCAATTTAGTATCAAATATTTTAATTGTGTTAATTTAATTTTAAACCTTTTGACAATTTACTAATTGAATTCGAAGCTTTTTAATGATTTGCATTTTAGTCACTCTGGCAAATTTTGATCATTCGCATGGACGCTTTTTGTAATTTTTTTGACTTTCTAATTTCTTTTTGTTCTTTATTTTTCCCTTTCTTTACCTTTTAATTTCCATCTTTCCCTTTTTCCCTCCGCCAGCCATTGTCGAGCCTCATAGATGGCCAGCGGAGGTCACCAGCCTTAAGCGAGGGACACTTGCGCCTAAGTTGGTGAGGGCATCAAGGCCATTCTCGGTGGCCAATGACCTCCACTAGTCATCGGTGAGGCACAACAATGGTCATCAAAGGGAAAAAGGAAAATTGAATAATGACAAAAAAAAAAAAGGAAAATAATGTAAAAACTTTTTAAAAAATAAAAAATTATCCACATAAGCGTCGGTTGTAACACGTAAGATGGTTGTCACTGATTAGACCACCATGTTAGTGCTTTTTCACCAAAAATTGACTAGAGTGACTAAAGTGACAAATGGTCAAAATATTTAAGATTAAATTGGCAAATGGTCAAATAGTTTATGATTAAATTGACTAAATTAAAAATTTTAATATTACTTTATTTGTCATGCAATAGATTTATGATTGAATTAGCACAACCGAAAGATTTATGATTGAATTAACATCGTATAATAGATTTAGGACTCTTTGGATATTTTTTCCTAATTTTTTTCTATTTTGTCAATTTTGTCATAAAATTTTACTTAAAATTCTAATGTAGTCCTACCAGTCATTTTTTGTTGAGTATCGCTGATGTGATAGTGTATCACATAGGACGGTCATTAATGACTAAATTGCCACATAAAAATTAAGCAAAAGGATTAAATTGGAATTTCACAAAAAAAATTTAGAACTAACTTGACAAAGTTGAAAGATTTTAGATTAAATCGGCATCATTGCAATAGGTCTTGTAATAATTGGATAATTTTTTCTCGTAAAATTAAAAGCCCACATTTCTTGATATGGTTATACGGGCCATAAGCCAATCCACTAACTCTTGATTATATATTCTTTTGTTCTCATAATCTAAGGAAGTCAAGAATTTTACGTAATTCATCTAGCACCATGATCGACAGGCTCCCCAAAGCACAAAATTACTTAATTGAGTCTGAAAAGATTGCACAAGTCCGGGTATTTTCTTTCAATAGCTCTCTGTTCTGTCAAGCTATCAATATGCGTATACGTACAAGACATTTTCACATTACAATTAACATTTACTCTTTGAGAATATATCAGGAGGTATTCCTTTTTTGCAAATGCCAAGTTTGCTTTCAGAGCTATGTTAGGCGACTTTTTAATTAATTTCATAGTATCACTATTGTAAATTACCTAGTTAGGTGTCAGTGTTCACTTAAAGCCATATGTAAAATTTTGCATAGAAAAAGGCGTGGTTTAATAGTCAAACACTTTAACATTTCCACTTACACATAAGCTAGACTTTCGCATAACTTAAAGCAGCTGAACCTAAGAAAATATCGTGCTCTGATATGATGTAAAATTTTATGAGATCATTATCAATTATTTTAAAATTTTAAAGTGGTAGAAGAATGCATAATTTAATATTTGAATACTTTAACCCTGTGAAAATTTTGGCATTGAAAAAGGATTGTATGTGTTAATACTATAGATTCTTTTTTGATAACTTAAGTTTTCGCTTCATGCCTAAATAGGATCTTATTTCTCTAGAACTTCCTAACTTGATGTGGTCATCGCCAAGAGTATCAATCCTCTTAGGGGGTGACAATCTAGTGTAGTAATTTAATGTCTTAATTAACTAATGGGGTTTACCCCAGTGGCCACTATTTTAACATGGAAGAGGGAGATGGGGGATCGAATCCCCACCTTCTTAAGGGGGTTGGGATAGGGACAATTTAGTTTCAAGTACGAGTTTTGACTCCCATGTTCTACAAGAATGCAGAGCAAAAGTTTGAGAGTAAGAATAGAGTATGACCAACAAAAAAGAAAAAGAATGTCCTAATTAAGATACCTCTCATCTTATTTTGAATATTAATGTACATGAGATATACTAGGAACATGGATATTGTCAAATAGTTGGAATTAATCATTTCCTTATCGCCCAAATAAAGTGTTTCCCTTTCAATAACTGATAGCGATATTGAATATCTAGGTAGACCATACTTTTGTCCATATCACCCGCATATGAATAGCCGCATCATTCATTCTAATTAAAAGCATTAACAATGGGATTTATTGTTAACTAAGCTTTTACCGCTATATGTTGCATTTTTGCGTGACGGTATGAGTAATCAAATCAAAGCGTGATCTTGCTAATCTAACGGGGATCTCATTCAGATCATGCTATTTTCTTGAGTCAAAATGTTGACATTGCAATGTTTCGGATGCGAAAGTGACTCATTAGTTACTATTATTCACAAATATCTTCCAAAAGAGTACTTCAAAATGATGGTTGTCGATAATCCTTAATTTAAATATAATGTAATCCCAAGCTCTTTTTGGCTTCTAGTTCCCAAACCGAGTACAGAAAGTCTTTGTAAAGGAAGGGAAACCACATGTTTTATAAAAAAAAAAAGCATATAAACTCATGCAAATCGTACTTTATTTTCTCAACCTAGGTTGGATGCGGGGATAATGAGTGCAGGTGTTGGTACAACATAGGTAGACTTGGAATCGAGTGCACTTTAGATTAGTAATGAGTCCAATCTAATTGTCTAAAGTTATCCGGCTTATGTCAACTACTCAAGTTACATATGATCTTCTTGACTTAGGAGTATTACAGTAACTTTATACACAAAAATACTTCTTGATTTAGGAGTATCACAGAAATTCTGAATTCAAAAGACGCTCTTGAAAGTGTTGGTGTTTGAATTGTAAGCTTGTAGACGAACACCTATCTTCCTAGTGATGAATATTCAATTTCCCGCCTAATTTTCTTCCTAAAATCAACTACTATAATATTTTCCATGTTGACCGCGCCTTGATTTATTTCCATAATCAGATGACACTAGTTGTGTTCTGCGGTGGTTCTAGGAAATCTTTAATGTGGGATCCAAATTGCAAAACAACGATTTGATAATTGTCATATTATCAAGATGAACCCTAGAGAAGTTATTCTGTGCATCTAGCATGGATGTTCTTACATAGGATATGGTTCGAAGGTTTAATTGTCAGACAGAAGCATGAGAGAGAGAGAGTCAATACTTGAACAGCAAAACCAAAAGCGAAGAAAGTTGATAATCCGTAGGCATTTCTCTCTATGGGTGAAGCTACTATATGTAAATTGAAACAGCGGTATAAATGTGAATAGCTGGAAGAGACATGGAGAAATGAATGTTTGTACAGGGAGAGATACGTACGTGTATTCCAAGTTACGTGAATCGGGAGTATGGTAGCCGTCATTCGATGCACTATGCTCCTCTCCTTTTCAATTCTCTCTCTCTCTCTCGCTCGCTCGCTTGCTCTCTATAATATCAATATCAATACAGAAACAGTAATTACACCTCCCTCTCCGCCATTAAATGCTGGTGCACCCTCTCAATACGCTCTGCAATTACTCCTTCCCTCTCTCTGTCTCTCCGCCTCACTTTCCTCCATCCGCTCCCTCTTTCTCTGTCTCTCTCTTTCCCTCTTCTTCATCTCTTTCTCTCTCTGTTATCTTTTCCTTTCTCTCTGCATCTGCCCCTCCAACATCAACTCCGCCTCTCTCTCTCTCTCCCTCTCCCCCCACTTCAATTTTTTTTTTTTTTTTTTTTTTTGGTCGATCTCCCCGCTTCATTCACTTACGCATATATGCGTTCTTAGTTCTCTCACCACCACCAACTCAGTCCATAAAACAACCCCGAGAGACCCAGCAGAACAGTTGCTTTTTGTTCAAGGAAGGGTGACCGGACAACCAGATCTAACCTCCCTTGTCGAAGCTTTTTCCAATATCGAAGGCTTTCCTGGAGGTAGGCCAAGAGAAAATTCTCTCTCGCATGCGTTCGCTTTACACTTCTTTCTATTTCTGGGTGTAAAACTATACCTAAGGAAAAATTGGGTTCTGATCTTTGCAAGATCACTGTTGGGACAGGGTTTCTTGATGCAAAACGCTTGCAATGAGTCTTATATTTACTGGGTTCTCTCTCCTTTCTTGTTTGCAGATATAAGAGCGCACTACCACAGAGAGAGAGAGAGAGAGAGAGAGAGAGAGATTTCTGGAGAATGTTTTGGAAAAGGAAAGGAAAGACAGAGAATGTTCTCGTTAGATTCACTCCGACATCTTAGGAGGCGTTTCATATGCTTTTAGCCTGATTTTCGTCTGCCAAAAGGGACCATTTCACAAAAAATTGTTAATCTTTGGCTTTATCTTCAGTTTTTTTTATTCTGCTTTTCTCGTGCATTGGCACTTAAACCCCCCTCCCCTCTCCCCAAAAAAAATTAAATAACAAAGAAATTCGAGACAAAATCTGAGGGTCAGCCCAAGTACCATCTCTTAGTTTTCCTAAGGATAGGACAATATAGGGGTTCAAAAAGGTCAAACCTAGTATTGCGCTTAACAGTGCTGAAGGAGAGGAGAGGATATAATCAGCATTTGCTTCACTTTTGGAACTAGGGTTTCTAGCTTCTTCGTTAACATGCCAGCTGGAATCATGATTCCGGCAAGGAACATGTCGTCATCGCCGATGATCGGGTCCAATGGAAATGCCAGTGGGTATGGATCGTCTTCCGGGCTCACCCTCGGTCAGGTAAGCTCATTTTCGTGCCCTTATTATTCTCTTATAATTACCCTAACTTCTTTTTGTGCCCTATGGGGAGTGTAAAAATGAGAACACTATGTTGGGATTGATCTTCAGTAACTTAATGTTTCTGCTAAACTTGAATCTCATTTCCCGAAAAAATGAAATTCATTTTTGATTCTCAAGACAACCATCTCGAGATTCAAGAATCCATATAAGATGTCTGTTACATGGTTAAAAAAAAATCGTTCAATGGGCATAAAACCCCCACATTACATACCAAAATCACCTTCCACAAGAGACATGTATATGTTTTCGCAGCCAAACATGATGGAAGGCCTTCATCATCATCAGCTTCACCACCCCTTAGACATGGCTCATCAGACCCCGTCAGAGAGCGAACTTGCTCGGCTCCGAGATGAAGAGTTCGAGATTAGCACAAAGTCGGGGAGCGAAAACCAGGAAGGTCAATCCGGAGACGACATGCAGGATCTTCAGCGTCCCAATAAGAAGAAGCGATACCATCGTCACACCCAGCATCAGATCCAAGAGATGGAAGCGTGCGTTGCCGAATCCCTCTGTTAACATGATCGTCAATTTTGTTTCTAATTGATATACCCCTTTTGAAAACTGGTTCGAGGAAAAAATGTTGCAGTTTTTTTAAGGAATGCCCGCATCCAGATGACAAGCAGAGGAAGGAACTCAGCCGTCAATTAGGCTTAGAGCCTTTGCAAGTCAAGTTTTGGTTCCAAAACAAGCGCACTCAAATGAAGGTATGTTTAATTACCAAAACTGGCAGATAAAGAAACAAAGAAACGTAGGTGTGTGTGAATGTGTCTATATATATATATATATATATGTATGTTGCGGGTAACTTCAATATTTTGGTCTTCTAAGAAGTGGGCTTTGCCCTAGTCAAACCTATGCTGATTATATAGTGCTAGTTTTGCCTTTGCACTTGATTATAACTAAGTTGAGTGCATTTTTTCTTCTCTTGCAGACACAGCACGAGCGCGGCGAGAACACACAGCTCCGAGCGGAGAATGACAAGCTTAGGGCCGACAATATGAGGTACAGGGAGGCACTAAGTAATGCCACATGTCCCAACTGTGGAGGGCCGACAGCCATCGGAGAGATGTCATTCGATGAACACCACTTGAGATTGGAAAATGCACGTCTAAGAGAAGAGGTACATCGTTCCATTTCTTTTCCCTGTGGTATATATATGCTTATATTATAACAGCTAATAGCATTGGATGTGTTAAGTTAGAAGTAATAACTACAGGCCTTATATTAAACATTGAACCGATGGTACTTTTGAGTCAACACTTAACATAAGTCAGAATTCTTGCACTCTAACGCACATATTCTTATTTTGCATCCATATATTTTGCAGATCGATAGAATTTCAGCTATTGCTGCCAAGTATGTGGGCAAGCCAGTGGTGAACTATCCTCTTCTTTCCCCTTCGGCTCCACCTCGTCCACTCGACCTTGGAGTCGGAGGTTTTGGGGGTCAATCTAGCGTAGGAGGAGAGATTTATGGAGCTGGAGACCTTCTCAAGTCGATTGGCGCCCCAACAGAAGCCGACAAGCCAATGATCATTGAGCTGGCAGTCGCAGCCATGGAGGAATTGGTCAGGATGGCCCAGATGGGAGAGCCCCTCTGGAGTGAGAGCTTGGATGGCATTTCATCAAGTGTGCTAAATGAAGATGAGTACATGAAAACATTTCCTCGGGGTATCGGGCCAAAGCCTGCTGGATTTAACACAGAAGCTTCACGAGAAAGTGCTGTTGTCATTATGGATCACATCAACCTTGTTGAGATTCTCATGGATGTGGTAAGGGTTCTATTAGTTCTCCTCTTGGGTGCTCCAAATCGTGAGGCGTTCTTGCTTTTGACCAGGTATTGATGCACAGCACTGAAAAAAATATGGATTCGTTCTCGAATGATATTTCGCATTTACTTTTTTCGCAGAATCAATGGTCGACAGTTTTCTCCAGCATTGTCTCACGAGCTGCAACATTGGAAGTACTATCAACAGGAGTAGCTGGCAACTACAATGGAGCTTTGCAAGTGGTATACATACATATGTATTTGTCAATTATTACTAAGGATTATACTTTGTTGATAGTCCTAAATCACATGAGCACGTGTAACCTTTTGCTTTTTCTTACAACTCCTGTCTTCTAAGCTCTCTAAACATCGGATTAATGCAGATGACAGCTGAATTTCAAGTTCCTACACCACTTGTTCCAACTCGCGAAGTCTACTTTGTTCGGTACTGTAAACAGCACAGTGATGGGGCTTGGGCTGTTGTTGACGTTTCCTTGGACAATGTACGCCCAAGCCCGATTGTCAGGTGCCGAAGAAGGCCTTCAGGATGTGTAATTCAAGAAATGCCAAATGGATATTCCAAGGTAAGAAGAATCCCCATGTTTTAGCTAGAACTACATATGTAACTCAAAGCATTCACTTCGATTTGATACATCCTTATTTACTCTATCATTGTGCCCTAGGTTACATGGGTTGAGAATGTGGAAGTGGATGATAGAGGAGTCCACAGCTTATACAAGCAGCTTGTTAATTCTGGTCACGCCCTTGGGGCTAAACGGTGGGTCGCCACCTTAGATAGACAATGTGAACGCCTTGCCAGTGCCATGGCAACAAATATTCCTAATACCGATGTTGGAGGTAATAATATTTTCAAGTCTATTCTGATCCCTCAATAGTAGTTACACGCGCATTTCTACTTCACTTTTGTTAAATACAAAAGTTTCTGGTTGTCATTAGCCAAAGAATTATGAAGTCCTTTCTTTTAGCTAATGAATGTTTTGTTAGAGGTGGTCTTGCTAGTTGTCACACTCATTTTCAACTCCTGAGTTCGCTTACATTTGGCAGTGATAACGAGTCAAGAAGGAAGAAAGAGCATGCTAAAACTAGCCGAGAGAATGGTGATAAGCTTCTGCGCCGGAGTCAGCGCATCTACAGCTCACACATGGACGACATTATCAGGGACAGGTGCCGACGATGTGAGGGTCATGACCAGGAAAAGTATAGACGATCCGGGTAGACCCCCCGGTATAGTACTGAGTGCTGCGACTTCTTTCTGGCTTCCGGTGCTGCCAAATAGAGTCTTCGATTTCCTCCGTGATGAGAATTCTCGAAGCGAGGTATCAAATTTCCTTTTCCCGTAGTTATACATACTGAAAACAAGTCCAAGTGCATGTCCATCCTGGTCTCTAGATTCGTGGTTCTAAGGTAGTTATTCTATTTGTCTTCAATAGAGATCATCTTTCAGTTATTCGACTCAAGTAACGATTTTCTACTACTACTCATCGCGAACCTGCCTTTTTCTTTTCGTAAACAAAACAGTGACTATTCATGAACAAACATTGGTATTCAATTAATTCTAAACTGCTGAATTCTAATTTTCACTGATCCTAATAAAGAACAGACCATGTTTCACTCAAGCACTTGATAACTGGCTACTTTCTGCCCCAGAAATTGGAGGCTGTTTTATTCCAGATGACATTGAAGGCTAGATTCCTGTTGTGATTCTAGTTGACATGTTATTCTGGAAAAAACTTAGTTTCTTCTTTTTGCTGTTTTCTTCATTTCGAGATTGCCTATCACTGCTAATTGAAGCATTGCCTAATTACTGCGATACAGTGGGATATTCTCTCGAACGGAGGGGTGGTTCAAGAAATGGCGCATATCGCAAATGGCAGGGACACTGGCAACTGTGTATCTCTACTACGAGTAAATGTCAGTTTGCGAAAACTTCCATTATCAGTACTTTTACCAAATCTACATATCCTACAAGATCAATCATCTCATCATTCTTTTTACCAAATTAATTCTCTTAGAGTGCTAACTCAAGCCAAAGCAACATGCTGATCTTGCAAGAGAGTTGCACCGACTCTGCCGGTTCTTTCGTAATTTATGCTCCGGTGGATATCGTCGCTATGAATGTGGTACTGAACGGTGGGGATCCAGATTATGTCGCGCTTCTTCCTTCAGGGTTTGCAATACTGCCTGATGGTTCGGCCATGCAAGGTGGCCATGATCAACAGGCAGTGGGATCTGGTGGTGGGTCTCTCCTCACAGTGGCATTCCAGATTCTGGTCGATTCAGTTCCTACTGCTAAGCTCTCTCTTGGGTCAGTTGCGACTGTTAACAATTTGATCGCTTGCACTGTCGAGAGGATCCGGGCTTCATTGTCGTGTGAAAGTGCATAACTCTGCAGTCTAATGTCCAGGTAAGTCGAGATTCTTAAAATAAAGTACGTGGCAAGCATTATCTGATGTTATTTTGGTTCAATTAAAGAAATGTATACGCAAGATTTGGTTTCTTTTTTATAGGAGCTGAATTGCAGTGTTCTGCAGATGTAGGACATCACAGAAGCAACGTTAAGAAAGAACCCGCAGCTTTTGATGTTCAAGCAGAAACATCAGCTTATATCGAATTTGGAGAAGTCAAGATCGCACCTTACTTGCAAGGATTAAGGGGTTCGGGTATTGACTTCCCAGGAAAAAGTGAAGGCAGGGAAACTAACATGAAACATTCCATTTCCTGAGTTTCGACTTCTCTTTTGACCAAGTTTTGAGAACTTCTGTAGTTTAAGCTTAGCTTAGAGCTGTAGTGGTAAAGTTTTCAGTTGCGTGATCCATCAAAAGTTCCTTTGGGTTATTTTTTTCTTAATCCTCTCTCAAAGTAACCCCCCACTGCAACTGTCAATGATATGAACAATACTGGTCCATTTGTTGTTCTCACTTTTTCTCTCTGATGTGCTAATGTCCAAGCAAATTTTAATTTGGCTCCTGAAACATTGGATCAGCATACTGTAGCAATTAGAAACTTCGAGCGAACAAGAGGCATCAAGTAAAGGTTTTCAGAGGACGTGTCGCTTACTTTCTAACTTGCTGGGCATGACACACGGAATAAAAGAAAAATCTCATGACCAAGATAGAAGTTGCCTGAATTTCTGCTACTGCAATATTCTGAGATGCGTAAAGATAAACGAATAATAACAGAAAGGAAGGATGATGACTGACAGAAGAAATTGCTTCGGGAGGATACCAAATTATGTCAAAGGTTGTTATCTTACCATTTTTGCAAATTTCTTGCTAAACAATGGCCATGCAGATTTCAGTTTTGGAAGTAGGAATCTGCAACATAACCGTAATTTCAACTTGAAGAGAGCTATTCCTGATAACTCCAGATTTACAAGCAGTGAACAAGAGATTCAGAGTGTGGACAGAAATCAATCAGTAGTAAAGTTAAACTGTTCTAGATGGAGAATTAAACAACCAAATCAATGACATATTTTATGCCAATCGACTCATAAGCAGCATAAGCAATTGCAGCTTTAGGAATCTTGGTGCAGTAAAAGTTATTCCAGGTGAGTGAACAAAAAAGTGCTGCCAAAACAAACTTAGTTCTTCCCAGATGATGAGTTCAAATCCAATGGTCAATGGCTTTCAGTTAAAAATCTCATAAAAGGGAGCCCCAAGAGCAGAAAAATTTCCTAACTCGCAACATTCTCAATCTGATGTCACTGAAAAGAAATAAATTGGATCTTGAATTGGTTAGAAAGCACAGGACGACCACAGCGCAGTGTTGTGTCTCAAGCCCTCTTTTTCCTTGCCAATGCAGATTTCTTGCTGATGGTCGATGTAGTCTTTGTAGAACACGGCAGCAGACCCCGCAGAAAGGCCAGCAAACTGAGTCCCAAGAAGGGGAAGTACACCATCAGCAAGTCATCCGATGCTTTACCAGACCCAGTCAATTCCGACAATATAGCAACCTACAAACAGGGAAAAGTCCATTTGCATGAAACATCAGTGCCAAGAGAAATGCATTATACTTTTGCATTGACCTGTATGCCAGAACTGCAACAGACATTATCTTGCAAGAGCTCAAAAGCAGAGTAGATAATTTCAATCTGTGCAATTCACGCATTTCATATCAAACCACTCTTCAATTCGGTAGCACTTGTGTCAGTTGCGTATTACATCTTTCTGCAAAGTGAACGGCCGACAACAGATCTCCTCCTTTGAAGCAGCAGGGCCAAACTATTTCCCACTTTAGTATAAACTAACAATTTCTTTGCTTACTTTACCAAAAAAAAAAAAACAATTTCTTTGCTTTAGCCAGGATAGCATCTTAAAGCCCATCCATTTCTGTAACGAAGGTGGCAACAATCCATAACCAAATTCAGAAACTACGTTGTCGTCTTTGTCGGGCTACTCGACATGGAATGATCCACTCAAAGAATCAAAAAATTCTTGTCCTTCATAAGAATGTTCGCAAAGACTGGAAGAATGAAGACCACTCGGGTCTGCAAAATCTTTGGCTCGACTGCTCTCCTGTTCGAATCAGACCTCACAGGTAAAGCCCGCACCAACTCAATCGACATGGAATGTCAAAAACAAAGTTTTTCACGAGAACAAAAACAGCGGAGGCGCTCAAATCACAGGTCCCACTCAGCAGTGTAAAAAGGTACGGCCTTTGCCCGAAAAGCTACCTAACATGACAATGGGCAAACGATGCGTGCGGCAATTACCATGGAAGTGGCCACGGAGACGCCGTAGATCAAGCAGGTGGTGCGGAACCAGGGCCTGGCGGCGAGGATCCCGTACAGGTTGAGGATGGAGAGGGGCCAGAGGAACAGGATCTCGAGCCAGACGAGGCCGACAAAGAAGAGGGGCTTCTCGGCGACGAGATAGTCGCCCACCCGGCCGCTGTACCACCGGTTGAGGTCGAGCAGGGCGTCCGGGAAGAGGGACTCCGGGAGGCACGCCTGGGCGTCCAACAGGGGCGCGCAGACGGCCATCAGGAGGAAGAAGAGGAAGAGGACGGCGTCGACCAGCTTCACGAGAGCACCCATTTTCCTTCGGAGTTCGTTCGAGAGGGTGGTGGTGGTGGAGGAGAGGGGATCCGAGGGGAAAGGTTGAAGAAGGGAGGCTGGCTGGTTTGGTTAGATCTGGAATTTGGGGAGAGATATTGAGTCTATGGAAGTGGTGGCAAACGGCAAACAGGGCACTTCCGCATTTTAGCAAATTTCCATGGGAGAGGAGAATATGTCAGTGACAGATGGGCAAAAGACAAGGTGGACTTCAAAAGCTTGTTTTTTTTTTTTTTTTTTTTTCTAATCTTCTTTGTTATAATAAGGTTTAGGGACTGAAAAAGCTAGGGAAAGCACCGAAAGCGGGAAGCAGAGTTATCTCAATGACATGATGAAGATGAAATATACAGACTATCAAATAACTTGCTCTAGATTCCTATTCCGAAGAGTTAGATAACTTGGGGTTGTATCCCGTTTCCGCGACAGCCCCGATTGTCGAACCAGATGAGGCCTTTGTGTGGTCCTGTTATGGCGTGTCTAAGAATATGTATTCTGGCTTAGGAATGGCATTCTACAGATGCAGTCATATGTTTATTCTATTGCAATGAACCGCGGGGTTTAGCTGATACGAACCAATGGCATTCGATGCAAAGTAAACTGTCTTTTCATGAGGAAGATGCTACTTTAACTTCTTAGAAAAGGATCAGAGATGTTTTTTCTTTTTTCTTTTTTTTATCCGACTGAGCAAGCGCGAGATAAGATCTTTGATTTACAGCGAGGAGACATTCCTATACAATTGTGACTATACGTCAGTCTCTGTCTCCTTCTCGAAGTTTAGAGAGTAGGAGGGGCTCAGGTACTAGAGATGTACCTGCAGCACGTCCCTCAGAGCAAACAAGGGACAGCAAACAATCCTACATATCTAGATAGATTGTTCTGCTGTCTCGAAAGTTGGTGTGAGGTGGTATCTTCAGGATCAGACGTGCGTGCAGTGTCATTTAAGCAAGTTGGCTAATTGTATTGTAGATGGTGTGGATTAATGCGAAGTTGCAGACCACTAAAATTAAAAATTTCAGAGCAATAAAGAATTAAGAGAAGTCAAGCCAAGAAAGGCTTCTTTGATCATTTGATGCTCCCCCACCTCCCGCGCAATTATGAGAAGCTTCAGCTTCTCGACCAGATGATTCACATATATCTTTGATCATCCTCTCGATGTAAAATAACACAATCCCAGCTTCTCAGCATTAAAAAAGGAAGGAGAAAGTAGTAATAGGGAAGGGTTTCATGCTGCCGTTCTTTTCGTTTGCGTGCCCTCTTTCTGACTCTTTTATTTAAAGGATCCATGCTGTGGAAGCTTCAAGATTCCTTTTTAAGTGATATTAGTTGGAAATCGTTCATCATATTTTACCATGATTTGAGGCCATGTTTTGCTAATGATCTTTGAATTTAAAGAAGTAACTGACATGTGCAAACTAATTGCTGCACCACATCGACTTTACTTTGGTCTGTGCAGGCTTGTTTCGAAGGATAACCATTCAAGACAATTCCAGGACCTTTCAATCTCTTTTGGCAATGCATGCCATCAAAACCTGAGGGCATTTTACCTTTTGTCTTGTGATAACCTAAGCTGTTTTTCTCTTGACATCATTTTGACTTGCTGCACTGTTTCTGTGGTGTTTGGCCGGATTTTTCCCCTCCAAAAATGGGTTTTCTCCATGGAATTTGAATGAAAGACCCTTCCCCCTCCTGCCCCATCCCTCTTCTCCCATCCTTACATTTAAACTTGACTATCTTCTCAAAGGAATATGAAAATCCAGTGGCAGAAAGTATAAAGTTACTACCAGAAGAATCAAGAGCCAACCGTCTTTGTTTATGCCATTAGTGCGCCTTGATGGGAAACTGTCTTTGTTTACGCAAGGAATACCCATTCTTCTCCCGGTTAGGTGATAATTGGTGCATCCTCCCTGATGTGCTAATGTCCAAGCAATTTTAATTTGGCTCTGAGAAACAGTCCATCAGCATATTGTAGCAGTTAAAAACTTCATGTGAATAAGAAGCACAGAGTCAAGGGTTCAGATGAAGCGTCACTTACCTTCTAATTTGCTGGGTATGACACCGTGAAAATGAATGAAAAATCTCATGACAGGGATAGAAGTTGAGAGAGTTTCTGCTGCTGCAATATTGTGAGATAGATAAAGGTAACTGAATAATAACAGAAAGAAAGAATGATGAATGACTGTAGAAATCACGCAGGGTGGACAACAAATGATGTCACAAATTGTGATCTTCCCATTTTCATATATCTTTATTAAACAATCGCCATGCAGATTCCAGGTTTGGAAGGATTCTTCAATATAATCGTAATTTCAACTTAAAGAGAGCTATTCCTGATGACTCCAGATTTACAAGCAATGAACAAGAGATTCAGTGCATGGGGAGAAATCAATCATTTATAATGTTTAGCCCTCCTCGAAGGAGAAATTGACCCCCAAATGGATAACATATGCCAATCAATTCATAAGCAGCATGAGCAATTGCAGCTTTGGCCACCTTCACAAGCAATATCATCGCAATAAAAGTTATTTCAGGTGAGCAAACTCAAAAGTGCCGCCAAACCAAGCTAGGTTCTTACCAGATGATGACTTCAAATCCAATGTATAACGGCTTTTGGTAAAAAATCCTCACAAAAAGCAGCCCCAAGATTAGAAAATCTTCTTAACTCGCAACATTCTTAATCCGATATCACCAAAAAGAAAAGAGTTGGATCTGGGATCGGTTAGAAAGTGCAGGACGTTCACAGTGCAGTGTTGTATCTCAAGGCTTCTTTTTACTTGCAAATGCGGGTCTCTTGCTGACGGTCGATGTAGTCGTGGTAGGATATAGCAGCAGAACCACAGAATGGCCAGCAATCCGAGTCCGATGAAGGGGAACTTCACCATCAGCAAGTTATCAGACACTTTACTGGAGCCGATCACTTCCAATATTATAGCAGCCTACAAACAGGAAAAAGTTAATTTCCATGAAGTATCAGTGCCAAGAGAAGTGCATTATACTTGTGCATTGATCTGTTTGCCGGAATCCAGCAACATTATCAGCATCTCGTACGAGCTGAAAAGCAGGATAGATTAATGTCGATCTGGGCAAATTCGCTCGTTCCATATTCAAAGCACTCTTCAATTCAGGAGCACTCATGTCAGTCAAGTACACATCTTTTTTGCAAAGAGCACGGCAGAACAACAGGTCTCCTCATTTAAAGCGGCAGGGCCAAACGATTTCCCGGTTTGCAGTGGCTAACGGTCACTTTGCGTTAGCCAGGAGAGCAGCTTGAAGACTATCCATCACCGTAGTGGAGACACCATAATCTATGACCAAATTCAGATACCATGTTGTCGTCTTTGTCGGCCTACCGACAAGGAGATGATCCACTCAAAAGAATCAATGAGGCGTTAACTAAATCGACATCGAAGAACATCGAAAAACAATGAAACGTCCTTCACGATAAGAGCCCCCCCATTCAGCAGGTAAAAGTATCATGAAAATGGTCATGCAACGCAGCAATCACCATTGAAGCGCCCACAGAGAGGCCACAGATCAAGCAGAGGCGCGACGATGGGCGATCGGGAGGGAGAAGAGGGAAGAGGATTGCGTCGGATCAGCTTCAAGAAAGAGCACCCATTTTCCCTCTGATCGATTTACGGGGGTTCGTACGAGAAAGGTTGAAGAAGACCGACTGCGTTTGATCAGGAATTCGGAAAAGAGAGAGAAAGAGAGCGGCACGCCATGGAAGTGGGGCAAAGAGCGCACCTTTGCGCGGTTTCGCAATTTCCCATGAAGGGAAAGAGAAGGTGGAGATCATGCCGGCCCGAAATTTCGATCCCTATTCCAGGCCCGGGCGGATTCGATCCGGCCCGCCCATCGATTGAGCCCGACCCGAGATCATCATCTTCTCTTCTCCTCTCTCCCTTTCGCGAGCGCCTGTGAAAGATCCCCCGAGAGAGAGAGAGAGAGGATGAGCGAGACGAGGCCGGTGCCGAGGAGAGAGAGTCCATGGGGAACGCCCGGGGGAGACCATCGCGAACCCAAAGCCCATCGCTGCAACGATCGAGCTGAGGACGTCATTCAAGTAAAATGCCTGCCCCTTTCTCTCGCTCCGATCTTTTTTTCTGATTTCTCGTATCTTTCGCACCGTCTTTGAGTTGTTTTCAATTCATGCCTCTTCCCGTCGCCAGGGTAGTAAATTTGCATTTGAGACGCGCACGAACACGTCCCGTCAGTCACTTTTCTCTCTAATTTGCTGTGGCGTGGCGAAGAGTTGGAGTGATGCAGTTTGTCTGTTTGTTAAAATGCTTCTGTGAGTAGGAGTCTTACTGAACCGATGATGGTGGCCGTAAACCGATGAGGGTGGTGATGAGACAAAAAGTTGGGATGTTGGTAGGGGTGATGATGGTGGAAGTATCGGTTCAATTGTCAGTTGCATTGACTTGTATAGAATGAAGTACCGAAAGAGCGGAACTGTCTCCATTACATGGTGAATTATCTAGACCGTCAAATAACTAACTATGGATCCAATTATGAAGAGTTAGATAGCTTGTGACTGGAACCCGTTTCCACGATCCTGTCCTTGAACCAAATAAGGCCTTTGTGGAGTTTCACTATGACATGTCTAAGGGTATGTATTGGGTCAGGAATGGCGTCCTACGATGTAGTTGTATGTGAATTTTGCTGCAATGAACGGGGTTTGGCTGATATGAACCAATAATGCTCGATGCCTCTAAAAGCAACTAAATTGTGCCTTTTCATAAGGTAGATGCTACCTGGATGTTCACTGAGTGTGCCTGAGCTCTCACTCATGCTTAGCACAAGTTGGTGACTGATGTCTTTTCTTATTGTTATTTTGAAGAGGTGAACTGGCAGTTTTTACGGGGGAATGCTTGTTAAGTTTGATTCAACGTTTGATAGTGTTGTTCAATTTCTAAGATGAGGATAATAGATGATTCTTTTGTATTCAACTGAGTAAGCACAAGAGAGATATTTCTTTATATTTTCTCAAGCACAAGATCGTTTTTTTCACAAGCTCTTTGATTTGTGGTGAGGAGATATTTTACTACGATTGTTACTATATGTTAGTCATCTTATTGAAGTTGTGAGAGTTAGAAGGGGCAGGGGTATTAGAGCAATACCTGCAGCGCATCCCTTATGGCAAACGATCCTTTATATCTAGATATATTGTTTTGTAGTCTTGAAAGTTGGTAATTCGTAATATCTTCAGAGTTCAGACATGCTTGAAGTTTTATCAAAGCAAGTTGACTGACTGTATTGTAATTTTGTGGATCAATGCAAAGTTGCCAAACACCAAATTTTAAATTTTAAAGAAACATATAAGAATCAAGGGAAGTCAAGCAAAGAAAGGCTCCTTTGATCATTTGATGCTTCCCCACCTCCTGCCCAATTAAGAGAAGCTTCGGCTTCTCAACTAGATATTTACATACACCATCAGTCATCTTCTTGATGTAGGATAACACAATCCCGGTTTCTTAGCATTAAAAAAGAAAAGAGAAAGTAGTAACAGGGAAGGTTTCATGCTGGCTGAAAATAAAATTTTATAGCTTTTATAGATTAGTTGATCTAATTAACTAAAATCCATATAATTAAAACTTTCCCTTCCCCCCCTCCTCAAAAAAAAAAAAAAAAAAAACACTTAAAAGATAAAGGAAAAGGAGAAAGTAGTAAGGGGAAGGTTTCGTGCTTCTGTTCTTTTCGTTTGCATGCTCTCTTTCCGACTCTTCTATTTGAAGGATCCATGCTCTAGAAGCTTCAAACTTCCTTTTGAAGTGGAATTAGTTGGATATTGTCATCTTGTTTTCTGGCTTTTAGTATGAAGTGAGCCTATCTTTTGCTCATGATCTTAGAATATAAGAATTGGACCTGATATGCGCAATTTATTTGCTGCACTATGCCAACTTTACTTTCATCTGTGCAGGCTTGTTTTGAAGGAAATCCATTCAAGACAGTTCCAGGACCCTTCAAGCTCTTTTGGCAATGCATGCGGTCAAAACCAGGGTATGTTTTACCTTCTGCGTCGTAGAAATCATGCCTTTAACAATGGTTTTGCTTAAACCGCATGGAAAACACTGATTATCTCTTGATATCATTTTGACTCGGTGGATTGTTTACATGGTATTTTAGCTTGTTTTCCTCTTTCCTCACACCCCTCCTTCCCTGTCTCTCATCTCCCCTCCTGATTTATAAACTTCGACCATCTTCTCAAAGGCATACTATAATCTGGTTGTAGAAAATTCAAAAGTTACTACCAAAGCAATTAGCATTAGATTATCTCTTCTTATAATATAGAAAGCAAGGGAGACATTGAGCCATGAAATCGATGCACCTTGAGTGTGAATTTGTCCTTGTTTATGCAAAGAATACCCATTCTTTTCCTGGTTAGGACACCATGATGCCACTATTGCCACTATTGCATCATTAGCTGCTTTATAGCTGCATTCCCATGAAAAGTCACTCTTTGTATTGTGCAGGGAGGAGCCAACAGCGCCGTTCTACTACTTGGACTTGGAGCCCCCAAAGAGGGAGGTTAAACTTGAATGACGCAACCCCTTTTAGACAATGATTGCCTTCTGTTTCAAATCTGCGCCTCTGTTCTTGTAATTTCTTGGATGAAGACAGGTTTTCTAAGTGCGACTGGTTTTTCCATTCTTTTTTTTTTTCTGGGTGCATGTGTACTTATTTACACCAGCTAATAAAATGAATCCTTAACTCGGTTTTCATTTTCGATCTGGGAAGCAGGCTTTTGGTCATGTCTTTTACAGTTGTTATTTTTACTGTAGAAAATGTGATGATGAAGTTGTGAGTTCAAATCGTTCGTAAAAGAAAAAAACTGAGGAAGTCAATGAAGACTGGAGTAATTGGTTGTGTTGAGAGGCTGCTGCAGGAGTGGCAGCACAAGTTGACACTAGTTGTTAACCTAGGTTTAAAAGTTCCGGTGGTCGGATCATTGGGCTTTGGTGAATTTCGTTTAGCAATCTGATCTCCGAGTGAAATTACAATACAAGGAGATCGGATGCAAGTTTCACGTAACAGTGTTTTGATCATTATGAGATTGATCAAGAACTCCCGGAATGTGATGATTTTGATAAGATCATCCCACAATTCTGATAAGAATGTCAATATGCCCTGGCTTTTCAGAACTTTTTTACGGCCTAGGCTACCAGCATCGTCTTTGGAGTGAGCAGGGCATTGATTTGCCTTCTCATCCTATGGGGAGAGAAGGGGACAGAGAGATTGATGCTCCTTATCAGGTGCCTAATTCCTTCATGAAAACTTGTTCCACACTTGATTTTATTGTCGATCGTCAATGGAAACGCAGACAATACACAACTCGAGATATCGCTAGGACGACTGAGGCGCACCCCACCTTCGAATTCCCCTAGCGACCGGTTGCTTTGACGAACCAACTATACACAAAAAAAGCTACAACACTTCCTTCAAAAGTCGATGATAGGCTCCCCGATCGTCAAGTTGCGCTCCACGGTCCACGGCAAGTCGAAGAGCTTCGCGGTTATGAACTTGAAGATCTTGTTGACGTTGATGTTGTAGGTCGCACTCGAAAAGAAGAGTGTGGCGTTGAGGGCCTTTGCATACGCTCTCGCCTGTCAAAACATCATGAAAACGAGACATGTCATGAAACCGATAACCCGTCGACTTAAACCGGGTGAGCCTAAAGTTTATCTTCTTTTTTTTTTCTTTTTTTGGGTGAATTGGGTGGTTGGTCACATCATCTGAAGATATAATTCCAAACCCAAAACTCAAATAGTTCCAAGTCATCCTAAGCACTGTCGCCATCGACACCTAACATCATCAAGGCATTATTCTAACCGGGCCATCATCCCATTACGTGCCCTAAATTCATCGCTCCTCCTTCTCCATCCATCCATTATTGCGACCCGTCCCTTTCGAGGTCCCTCGCCCTCGCCTACTCCCGTCTTCGTGTCCCGAACGAGTGAAACGCCGGAAAATTTGAAACCTCGTCCCGTCCCGTCTCGACTCAATCGACCGTTGACTTTTAGGTACATTATGCATGGTGGTTCCCGGATACATTCGATTGCTGCTGCAGCACCGGGCCAAACTGCCCTTTTTCTCTCCTCCTTCGGATTGCAACTTGGCCCTCAACTTGCGGAAGAATGTTCCCCAAAAGCTGTAAGGCCCGAACGATCTTCCTCTTAAACTAATATCCCCTAATTTGATCTCCAAGTGGGTCGTTTGGGGATGGATTGTCCTTCGCTAATTTCTCTAATTAAGATATAGGGACTGATAATTCGAGGCATTCTAATTGGAAAAATAATATATATATTATTTACCTGGCTTGCTATCGTCCACTGCAGATCTATGGGCAGCTGGATGAAATCGTCGAATTTGGTTCCTACTATAATCGGGATGGCCGTCTGCATAACAAAGATTGATATATAACTTAGATTTATAATTTAAGATTAGTCTCTATATGAGAGAACAATTTCGAAAAAAAAAATATATATATTACCTGATTCCATCTCCTTGCTTGCTGATACCAGCTTATGACACTGCAATCAAACAAAGATCTCACACACTAAGTTAAGCATTCAATCTAATTTAAGCCTCTAAATTATCCCGACCCGGCTGCCCGCCCGCCAGCCTGATTATCGGGCGACCGGAGGCGAGGCGAGGCCAGGCAAGACGCGCACCTGTTCAGCGTGCACCGGCTAGTCAGGTCGAACATGAACAGGATCGCCACGCAGTCCTTGCAGGCGATCGGGACGTGGTCGTCGGGCCTTCCGTCGCCTGCACCACACCGGAAATACGCAGTTTCAGATTCAATCTTAGCGACAGTATCCTTGGATGTCGTACGAGGATGCTTTTTTTTTGGGGGGAAATTCCCGAATGCGTTAGCTTTACCTTCGACTTCCCAGATGCTGTAGGAGATGCGGGCGCCATTGACCAGCAAAGTCTTGTCCATGAGATTCAAGCCTTTCGTCTCCGAACAGCCATAGATCTCCTCCTTCTCGTCCCCCACGTACTTTACCTTCACCCCACCCAGAAAAAGAACACAAAAAATTCAACAGAATTTGATATAATGAGGACCCGAGAACGATCGCGTCGATTTCGCTCTCCCCCCAGATTCAAAGATCGAATCTTTCGTTCGAGGACTCACTCACCACGAAGCTGGTCTTGCCAATCTGCTGATCGCCCAGCAGCCCGATCTTCAGGGCCACCAAATCCGAATCCCCGTCGCCTCCTCGGCCCGCCGCCGCGGCCACGACGGGCGGCGCCGCGATCCGGGACGCGGGCTCCGCCGCGACGGAAGGCGCCACGGGCTCCACCTCCCGGGGGCCACCTCGGCGTACGGCAGCAACCGGTACCGGCAGCGCTTGCCCGACGACGCGGCTGCCGGAGCCGCCGCGGGGGACCGAGCGGGCGAGGAGGAGGAGGAGGAGGACGCGGGGGTGGAGGAGCGGGCGAGGATCTGGTGCCAGGCGCGGCGGATGCACCGCCGGAGCGTCCAGAGGCGGCGCTGGATCCGGCGCCGGAGGTTGAAGCGGACCATTTCCTCTGATCTGAGGGACAGCTCCAGGATGTGGGTGTGAGCTCAGCTAGCAGTGTACGAGGATGGCCTTTGAGGAGGAGTGTCTTGCTTTTTATCGGCCATGGAGAATGGGAACTCTCGAGTGCAAATCATGCTTGGTGTTTAAAAAGGAGGGTCGCGATATTTTTGGGAAGGTGGTGTTGAATTTTTGTTTTTATTTTTATTTATTTTGGATTTATTTGTTTATTTATTTATTTATTTTTATGTTTTTAAATCAGTTGCAACGACGTTGTAGCTAGGAATGCGACTGATTTAACGGGGAGGGTTGACCGGTATGATGACGAAAAGGGGGAGGAGGTGGAGGGGGTTGGAATGGTCCGAATTGCCGGCTGATTTGTCCCCCTCCCCATTCCGGTTCGAGGGGCAATTTGGGGAAATTCTGATATTGTTTTTGCAGTGAGCGATGCTCCCCTAGAAAAAAGGCTTTATTTGTCGACAATATGTAATTTTTATACGGAGGCTGCCTGATTTACATACAATTTTTTAGCCCATGGACTGATCGATTGATGAATCGACTTGATTGGGATTGGGGGTTGATATTGGGTTTAAATTTGATCCGAAGTGGGAAGTATCGAAAGGCAAATTTAATCCGTATTAATTTCCGTCTTCGATTTCTTTAAAAATGGTATGGGAATCATAGGACTTGATATGTAAGGAGGGTCATTTGATATGTACTGTAGATTTGATGATATTTTTTTGTTATTGCAATTCAAAGTTAAATTGTATTTCCATATTTTCAATTTGGAGCGAATTTGAACTCACTCTCATGCATTCTAATATCTATGTGCATGCCTTCTCAATGATTAAAAAAATTATCATCAACTTTGCTCTACATATTAAATACTCTCAGCACATTTGAAATGTATATTTTACATCTTTCTGATCTAGACTCAGTTGCCTTCATGTACACCCAAGATCCACGCTCGAAAAAGCAAAAAATAAATGTTGGGGATCATGTAATCTAGAAAAGAAATTGACGACGAGGAAAATTATGCATGGTACATCTCGAAAGTAAAGAATATAATAATTGTAGATTTTGAAATTGAATTGGGTATTTGATACAAGTTGATGATACTTTATGTGATTTCCCATAACCCTTGCTCCTTCCATCTCATTGCTTTTAAAAAAATCATATATATTAGATCCCATCAGTCATATTGCCTTATTTGCAACAAAATAATTGTTGATCGTGTTTTAACCATATTTTAAAGGCTCTAAGAATTATGCAAGGCATGAACATGTACAGTGGATATAAGGTTGTTAAGATGTCAACAACACTTTCTTGCAAAAAATAATGGGATGAAATCACTTACCCATCTATGCTTAATTTAATGGCAAGTCATGCCGCTTTCGCTTTTCACATGTATGTGCATAAAAGGGTTTCCAACTCAAAGTGAAATTTTGTTATGGCGATACCCCTTAATCGTTCACGGGTATGCGATGGCCATGTAATCCGATGACGGTAATTGAATAAAGTAATAATCGATTACATGCTTTTAATCTATTCGAAAAAAAACTAGTCTCTTGGTGCCAAACAGTCGGCACAGAAACGAAACCCTTACAACGCCCTCCTCAGATCGAAGTCTAGGAAAGACCCTCAAGAGAACCCATCACAAAGAAGCAAATCAATCTTTGACTTATGTCTCCACTGCAATTATTTTGAAAAAAAAAATGTGATGGCGAAGTATAGTAGTCACTGGGGCCAGCGGCGGAAACATGGAGTGCGCAGAAGTCTACAAAACCCACCAAACTATTTATGACCACCGCTGCCCCCACCCTATAAATATCTTATTCAATCAAGAAATCTCCCCTGCAATACATAGAGAGAGAGAGAGAGAGAGAGAGAGAGAGAGAGATTGTAAATGTTTAAAATATGATTGGATGTTGGAAAGTAAGGGTCTTGAAAATCATATGTTAAGTGCACGGTAGCTATTCCGGCAAAAACCTCAATGATTAGATGTCTAATCTCCTTCCGGATATTCCCCACTTTTGTTCTAGAACTTATTACACATTATCTGATGTGATGGCGATTTTAACTAAACCCACAAATTTGTAAAAACATAGAAGAGCTCTCTTGTGTATGGGCAATCGGAATAACATCGTCATGGAATTTCATAGATGTGATTGTATATTTATACTTGTGGACATGATTTTCCGGCGTGACACTCAATTTCACAATAAATTCTAACAATATCTCTCTTTGGAGGATTGAGATTCTAGAGAAACGTGTTACTAATACTAATAGCACGAGTCCTCTAATCCCTTTTAAAATAACCCAAAAAAAAATGATATACTTAATTATATATGAGATCTAAGAATTGGGCCGACTACTCCAACAACACTCATTTATAAATCGGTTGCTTGTACGAACAAATCTCTCCTCGAGAGAATAGATGGGGTGATTCAAGTGCCCTCCTAGGGCTGTTTTATATTTTTAAGGAAAATTGTTTATGAGAAATCATTTTTGGACTTTTCAATATTTGGATGACAATAAACTAATGGATCTTTAGAATGCATGTTCCATGGTCTGAAAACAACGAGTTTGAATTAGGGGAAAACAACTTTCCCCCCTAATAAGATGGAAATCGGTTTTTCCTAAATCACCAAAAAGACGAAAACAAATCAACTGATTTCCATTGAAAACATTTTTTTATTATAAAATTTATCACAAAATAAATGCGCTACTTTTGAGAAGACTTCGTAATAAATGAAAGCACTTTTTGAAAAATCATTTTTGAGAAAAAAAAACACATTTTCTCCTTTTCAGACTAACTTTGAGCTTTTATGTGTCTTTTGTCCTGCCGTAAATGATTTCGTCGACCGATTATTTTCAGTAAATTAAATGCGTGAAATTTTAAATAAAGAAGAGTTCGCGGAAAAGTTAGGTTTGGCCATACATGGTTAGGTTGACCGGCCAACGTAGGAAGAGCCGGTCGAAGAAGCATGTGCGATTAGGCCACGTAAATTGTCGCGATCCGAATCTTTTTAGATGCTCGATGCGCATACGTGGAGACCCTAGAATCCACAAACCGGAAAGTGGGACCCACGTCAATGATCGATTTATTTTACTTTTTCAAAGTGATGCCGACCAATGGCCCTTGTCCACATCGCATGGTGCCCACGGTGGCTGCCATAGTCAAAGAAATTAACGTGGGTGCACCTCGCGAGCTTTCGTGATTTTTTTTTTTTTATTTTTTTTAAAGAATTAACAAATAAATCACCCGTATCATTCACCGACACGAATGCATAAAAGAATATTTTCATCATCCGCGAAATTACCCAAGCATAAGTTGTTATTGATAATAAAAATATTTATATCATTTTATTATTTCAATTGATTCGGACGATTATTTTTTGGAAACCATTTTACAAATTATTTATTTTTTGTAAAATAAATAAAGTATAGATTTAGTTGCAATATCTATTGCCATCGATACCACAGCCGAATCATGGGAATTTACAAGCGAATTGCTAGAGTAATGTAAAAAAAATATGACCAATCTAACTGATAAATCACTGTATCGTGAAAATTAACATAGATGACGGAGATAATGATTTACGAGTTAAAGGGCTATCCTCATTTATACAATAGATATACGCTATTAATTTGTTCTTTTATCACATGAAGGAGTGCAATCGAAAACATTTTCTTTATTATCTCTAATTTGATAAATACAGGATTTTTTTTAACTTCGATTATAGATATATGTGTATCTAAGAATTTAATATAACTCATAACATAAGTAATTTTAAAATAGAAGTTCAATTTTAAATTTCAAAAATCATTACTTGAGCAATTTTCCCCAGACACGTTTCCATTTGATGCTTGTGCTGGTTTCCTGTGGGCCTGCGGTCACCTCTTTCTAGGAAGACCAGGGCCATCCCTCGGCTCCAATATCTAGATCTGGCAGGTATCGACTTAGCCCAGGTTAGAGAAACATATTTACATGAATCTCTGGAAACATATCTGGCCTGAGGTCACTTGTTTGTTTAAAATTGTTTATTAAGAAACAAAATTTCTATTATTTTGTTCCAGGAAACAAAAAAAGAACATAAATGTGTTTAGTAAAAATTTTGTTCTCGAAAATAGATTTGTAACATAAATAAAAAATAGAAAAAAGTTATTTTTTATTTGGAAATAATTCCGAAAAACAATTTTTCTTTTTTCTTCTTCTTCTTCTTAGATGAGGGCGGCGACCTCACAGGAACATTGCTAACCCATGAAGACGTCGAGCCACGACAAAGCTCTTCGGCCCAAGCCTCATTGTGCTAGCTAGGCAAGGCCGACCTCGCACCCCTTGGGTGAGGTCGAGCCTCACTGGTGGCCTCGGTGGCCAAGCGAGCCTCGCGAGGCCACCGGCAAGGCTCGGCCTTGCTGGCCCTTGTGGTGGCTTGGCGGGCTCTGGCAAGCTCATTGGAGCTCACCTAGCTAGTTGCTAGCTGCCGTCGTGGCCGGCAATTGGCCACAAAGAAAAAAAAAGAAAAAAAAAAAAAAAAAAAAAAAAAGGAAAATATAATAAAAATATTGAAAAATTAAAAGAAACAACAAAATTATACAAGTTTACCAAATGCATTTCTAATCTTGGAATAGAAATTTTTGCGAGTTATCAAGTGCGTTCTTATACTTAGAAATTGTTCCCAGAAACAGAAATAAAATAAAAAAAACTATTTCTGTTCAAAAATTATTTTTCAAAACGGAAACGTTACCAAATGCGCCCTTAAAGAGTCTCTTATTTTAGAAACATTGATTTCATATAACACGAGACAAACAGTGTAGTGAAAATTATATAATATTTTCTATTTATACCGAGAATAACGGTTGTAAAGGAGAATGCAAATTTCGGTACCGGTTGTAGCTAAATCACTCCTTTTTTTTTTTTTTTTTTTCAAATAATGAAATGGCTAAAGACAATGGAGATATTTTGATAATTTTGCACTTACCTCGTTGGTATTGCGCTAGCTGTGGATTAATAATTCCAAGTACATTAAGATCGATCTATCTTAATGTCATATTAAACTAACTGCACATTTTAATTAGATGGCATATATGGCCCACTTGCATAAATATACATTTAAATAAGTGGACGTGTCCACATAGAGTTTTTCATATCACTTACTACATGTTTGATACATTGTTTTGTAAGGTTTTATTATTCAAGAGACATATATGTTAAGATAACTACCGATCTCTATCAATTGTTATTTTCTTTGATCATAATATCTATCAATCGTTTGATTCGAGTTCTTTCTCTTGCCACCTCTAATCTCAAATTAAATTATATATATACGCAACACATTGGTTTTGTAATATGGAAAAATCAATCACGATGACAAACTAGCTCATTCAATATACCGTTGTGATCTTTTCGATCTCAAAGGAAACTCTCCGAGGTGAAGACAAAGCTGGTTTGGACCAACATCAAAATTTGGAGAGTACTCAGTTCAGAGCAGTTATAATTGTTGCAGAATGGAGTCAAAGAAGCAGAGCCAGATCTCGGACTCTGCATTATGCCAGACTCCACGAGCATTGTGGACTAAAATTTGGCATACTTAAACCTCCCCCAAGATTGTAATTGTCGAAATGGTTTACCTACTAAAGCAAATCTATTCAGGAGAAAGATTGCAGAGGAGGATACTCGGGAGCTGTGTCGACAACACCTCGACACCTTAGAGCACCCGTTTATTCTGTCCCTGGACGAACAAAATCTGGTCCGATTAAGCCTTGTAGATCAGATTAATAGATAAAGATTAACAATAATCGAAGAATGGCCACTGAATTCTAAAAGTTGCTTAGTTTTCACTTCCTCATTGCGATCCTCTGGCAAGTTTGGAAATTGAGGAACAACTTCATCTTTCGAAGGAAAAAGCTTGACTGAAGTACTTGGTGAGCTCTGCTTAGGTGTGCTTTTGGAATATTAGTAGGTGAAATAACCTAGAGAGAAACCCAGGTTCGAGTGACGAAGCTTACCTCAGTTTTGGCACTGTACGACAAAGGGGTCTCTCAAGATAAACATCAATAGTTCATTCAATGAGATTTCAATAGCTATATTTGTAGAGATTATCTCGATCGCTCGGTAGATTGATTTATTAGATCTGCAAAGGTGAACTCGGCCAAGTGCACCGACTAATCACTGGGCCCAAATCCAAGTTGTTGGGCTTTGCTAATCCATCTCAAGACCATTTTTGTCGAGATGCTAATAGAGTTATAATTTGATTCGCAAAGACCTAGCATGACAAGCACTAAGTCTAAGATTTGCTTGCCAATCCTCCCGAACTGCTTTGAAATTTACTTTGTTTTGATTCTGCCGTTCCTTTATTGCACACTTCACACTAGTAATGATAAAAAATTAAAAAAGACAACATGGATGCGCTCAAAATGTTGGGAATTCGATCGGCTCTTGATTTTTGACCGTTGGCCGTCGACGGGGAAACGGGAAGGGCACTTCGGAGGTTTCGATATAGGAGAAGGGCAATTACGTCTTCCTGGGGGAAGAATGCTCCCGAACTTGCAAAAATGGATAACGAGTGCATTTCGGATTTCGGATAACAAAATACCTTCGGGCCTCTCGAGCGTCCGCTCAGAAACTTCCCCAGGTGGATGCGCTTTGACTCGCGACGATGGTCTCTTCCCTCTCCTATCCATTGCAGACATGGTCAGCACCTTAATTTCCTGCACTCTTTCGTTCTTTTTCGTGTTCGCTGCTGCGAGTGCGACGTTCTTCGTGCGTGTTGTTCTGGCGCTCATAGTACGCTGTGTATTTTCTGCCCTTGCGAATGGTCAATTCGAAGTTCTACTGAAATTTCAGCATCTGGGTAGTCGAGAATTTGAGAGCGTAGTGGAGTGATTGGGTGTGCGTGGTCGGTGGAGGGACGTAGAGCAATCGGTCTTTGGTGGCACTTGATGTTCTTCCGGATTATGCATTTCCCTCGAAGTTATGTCCGTCGTTTAGAGGTTGGCTGTTGATGTCCATGGGAATTGGATTCTTCTTTTTTATGAGATTTGGTCTGCATTGATTCGATTCAATTAAGTGGCGAAGCTTGGTGTTCGGCAAAATGTCGAAGTTGCTGAAAAATTATGAGAGTGGGAGAACGTTGAAGCTGTGTGCTTTTGCTGACTCGATGATTTTATGTTTCACTCTGTGACTCTCTCATGTGGATATGACGCAAATTCAGGGTTCAGGGTCTAAATCCTACACCTTCGCTAGAAAAGCCACCTCTTTTGTCGTGCAAAATGCTTCAAAAAAGAGAGAAAAATCCTAAAGCTTCTTTGCAGTGTACTCTGTGGCCTGGGATTTACATTGACAATGTGTTTCTCTGTTTTCTTCCATGTCATAAGGCTCTCACTGACGAAATGTCGAGAAATTCTTGGTTCTTTTTGGCCAGAGAAGTATCGTCATTTCTTCCAATTTGAAGCCAAAAGGCACAGTTTATTGTATAACGGAATCAGTCAGCCCATGCCAAAGTGCCAGAAATCTCTTTTTAGTTCCTTGTGGATGAGGCCTTTTTTTTCCCGAGTTGAACCTCAAATTTATTTTACTCTTCATGCAGTAGTGGTATCTATATAGGAGGTTCTTGTATGTTACCCTTTGCTCTTGCTCCTTGATGAGAGTTTGGAGTTGGAAGTTCGTTATTCAATTTTATGTTGATCCTTTTAATGAGGGCCAACTTCTCAAATTTGAGTACTAATTGTCAAAACATTCTCTGTTTATCATATTACAGCAAACTGAGATCAGCAATTTTGGGTGAAAGAAGTGGCATATGCATTTCTTCTGGTCCTGTAACTCATGTTAGATTCATGAGAAGCAATATAGAATGTAAGGAATCTCGCATAGGGAAGCAGCCAATTGAGGTGCCAAAGAATGTGACAATCACATTAGAGGGCCAGTCTTTGAGAGTGAAAGGTCCCCTTGGAGAGCTTGCACAGATTTATCCACGAGAAGTGAAAGTTGAGAAGCAAGAGTCGGGATATCTCAAGGTCAGCAAGGCATTGGAAACTAGAAGGGCCAACCAAATGCATGGCCTTTTTAGGTGAGCTCTAACTTGACTATCCTTGCAAAAGAGTCTCTTCATTATGTTCTTGCTTCTTTTTATTGAGTCAACTAAAAGTTGTAGAGGTTGTTGTGCTGCTTCCTCTCTCCCCTCTCGAGTAGAAGTGCAATTAGAATGCTACTTCTGGATGATTTAGAGGTCGCATCCAATTGTGGAAACAGTAGGCTAATGTGGCATTTTCCGGGCTATAAAGATGGTTGGCTGTGCTTATTCTATAAGCTTTGAAGAGCTTATTTGTTGTCTGTCATTTATGGGACTTGTATAAAATCTGTAATTAGCACACCTATACTTGGGAAGACGTGTTTAAAACACATTGACACGCCTGGAATTCATCTCTTCAACTAAAAAAGAGTGAATTACCTGTGATTGACCTCAACCTCTGTTATATAATGTATCCTTTCCTAAGAGGGTATAGACAGATGGAATGGAAACATGTCAGCTCCAGTGTCAACTTGTGGAAATTTCATGAAATTGGACACCAACATTGAGGATTTTATAAATAGCTGGTATCTCTAGGATGAAGTTTATGATTGCTAAATGATTCTTTGATGGAAGAAGGAACTATTCATGTGTCAGTTGCAGTACCCTTTCTCTTGCTTATCTGTGATATACACCTTCTTCATCTCCTCCCAGAACCAATTGAAGTATTGGGTGCTTCAAATGTGCCTTCTTGTCTTTGAAGATAGTATAGTTTCTCTTGAAACCATGAATGACTTCTTTACCGAAGTGTTCTGTTTAGCATCATATTCACACATTGATTGAATCTCACATTTGCAGGACGCTAACAGATAACATGGTCGTGGGAGTATCTAAAGGGTTTGAGAAGAGACTTCAGTTGGTCGGAGTGGGGTATAGGGCAACGTTGGAGGGCAGGGATTTGGTGTTGAGTCTGGGGTTTTCCCATCCCGTCAGGATGGCCATTCCCGAGGGCATACAAGTGAAAGTAGAGGACAACACCAGGATCATCATCAGTGGTTACGATAAGTCTGCCATTGGTCAATTCGCTGCTTCAGTCCGAAAGTGGAGACCTCCAGAACCTTACAAGGGGAAGGGGGTGAGATATGCGGATGAAGTAGTCAGATTAAAGGAAGGAAAGTCAGCGAAGAAAAAGTGATGGCCCTATTTCTTTTTCTTGCTGTGCCATTCTTCTCCATGTCTTTCGTTTGTAACTTTCTTTTTGGCTGAATTCATTTGTAACTTTTACCGGTTGCATCTGTATGCCTTGGAAGTAATCTGATAAGGTTTTGCTTAGTAATTATTTGTCAAAATACTATCTCATTGTGTTCATCCTTACATGTTGCTTGGATAATTTGGCCATGGATACAACTTTACTTGATTTCTTGTTTCTCTCGCCTTGGTGGGCTTTCATTTAGCAAAGTTCCTCATCCATAGGAGGATACCAAGAAAGCGGGCATATCGATATGAGAAAATGTTTGGTTTGACACCAAGTCTGCATATTTATGGTGAGTGCCAGAACAAAATGATGTTGTCTTGACAGTCTAGCTGATCCTAGCTAAAGATGCATGTATCATGAGAGTTTCTCTTCGTTGTTTTTCTGTCGCTCCATTAGAGCATTGGCTGTGTAAACCCCTTCTCTTCTTCTTTGCCTATTCTCTTACATTACAGCACGGGTACAGGTCCGGATAGGACAACTGGACCCTAAATTCATTAATTATTATCAGCAATTGGAGCAAAGTTCTCAAGAAGACATTTGTGATCTCGTAACTTCATAGTAAACATCCAGTTTGGAATGTCTACATGCCAGAATCGCACCAACAGAACAAATTGCACACAAAGCTTCATCAACACCATGTGCGTTTCAGAAGTCAGCAGTTTTTATATCCGCAAATAAGAGAACAAAAGAGATCTGAAGGGGACGCAAAGGCAGATACTACGAGGGAAATGAGGTTTTGCGTTCTCCAGTAATCTGGCCCGGTCAGAAAAATAGCAGGGCCAAAGAAAAGGAACGTTGCTACATTATTCCTGCAAATTCTTATGATTGTCTAACTTATTAGTACTGTAATTGTGTGAAGGTGTTGATGATACGCAGTAATGACTACTTCTAGAGTTCTACTAGTGTGTGTTTTCGGGGTGCGAGGGGCTCAGAACTACCAACAGAGTGTCTAACCTAGGAAGAAAAAAGTTACCCTTTTTCCATCTGCCTCTTAAGGACTCCAGTTCCAAAAGCTTTGCATCTACCTGAAACAAGCCGAAAACAAATTGGTTTGTCCCTGTCAGATCTTGAATAATTGGTTTACCAGAAAACCCAGTCATTCATGACATTGCTAGCCAAATTCAAATTTCAAATTAACTGAGATTAATTTTTTTTAATCGCCTCCTTACCCTATCTGTTCTTTCTGGAAATTGGAAACAACATGAGATAGGAAAGTACTGATGATTACCTAAGAACTTTCTTCCTCATCATCCTCAACCTCAGGAGTTGATTCAGAAGTAGATTTTTCGGATGATGCTGCCAGCTCAGCCTCATCTTCTTTGACATTCTAGTATCAGGCCATGAAACAACATATTTAGCTTAATTTTGCGTGGAGCTGCCGTGAGAAGGTCCGTGTTCTTTTGTTTTCTTTAGAAGCCATCATACGAGCTATACTAATTCAAACTAAAAATCCAAACGAGAATGGAAAATACCTCATTCTCGTTATATGATTCCATAGCCTTGTCATAGTCCGCCTTACTCTCCACGGCTTTTTCAATGTACGGACTTTTCTCCTGCATAAACGGTAGGCTTGAATAAAGAAGTTCGCAGTGCAGTGCAGTGCATTTGTTGCGTTCATAGTAGTTCCTCTTTTTTTTCTTAGGCTTCACAGCTTTGGTGAGCTAATGCTGCATTGAGAAGTTGAGAAGGGGTTATCTTACGGCTAGAGACATTGATTTCCATCTCTCACCACCAGCTTTTGCGACCTGCACGCCATTTCAAGCACAACTAGTTAGGGTCTGAGAGACTGCTAAGGCAAACTTTTAGCTGGGATCGTCAGTAAGGAATAAGATCGAAAAGCGTCAAGGTAATCCGATATCGACAAACAGAGACCAGGCTCTGGCTCATTGCGAGTAATGCAAAAGAACCAAGAGAGACTCCCAGTAGGAATTTAGTTCTCTTCCAGGCCGCAGCATGACTGAAAATGAGACGACGGACCTATATTGATTAGAACTATTATTCGGATGAGCATCTTGTTATTAGATGCTTGGCTAAAGGCTACTGTCAACTCCGAATCGCGACGTGACTTCCATCACTTGAAGCAAAATGAAAACCAAAAACACAAGAAAGGAAAAGGAAAGAGATGTAAATGATTTAACGAGATCAACTCGATTCTCATCACTACTCTGGAGCCACAGAAAGCTAAAAATAGTAAAAGACGATCGTGATAGCTGAGATCGCCAGGTAAAATCCGAGTTCTGAGACTCACGGCGGAAACGGATTTGTTCTCTGGATGCTCCTCTTTGTAACTCTTCCTGAAATCCTCCCTATCATCATCCACAACACCATACATGTAAAAGCGACTAACAGTAACCAAAAAAAAAAAAAAAAAAAAAAACAGAATCTATTGTATCAGTCCAAGCGCGACTCACATGAAGAGGAGAAAAGCAGTGGGAGGACGCTTTGGTTTTGCAGGACCGGAGCTGCTCCCGACTCCTTTCTTCTTCGAAATACTCTTTCCATCCTTGCGCGGCTTCAGCGTCCTTGATGAAGAAGCAGAGACGCGAGTCATTGAGCAATCTCATTTTCCGATGCATCAGCACGAGCAAGAGAGTTTATGTATTCACTCAACAGTAGCCACCACTTCGAATCGCAAAAACATATCCTCGATGACAAAGAGTAAGGAGGACTGTCAATGCAGAAAGAGCGCGCGGTCGTAGTCGACATAGCAACGCAAGACGGCCGGCGCATTCGAAACGCCTTTCGATAACGACGACAAAAACGTTCAATCTTCACTAAGGCTCGCAGGTGCAGAAACGATCCGGCATCTAAAAAGCATCAAAACGCAAGAAGGATCGCGATAATCGATCGAAAACGAATCTGTCACTGCGAAGCACAGTTCAGTGACATCATCCGACTCCAAAACGACGTCTAAATGCCGCCGTGACAACTCGAAACACTACACGCCACGACCACGACTCCAGCTGATCATGTCTACCGGACGATTCGCCAAACGGTAATACCGCAAAATAATGACAGCTCGAAGCGAAACGGAACGAAGCAGGGAGAGATCGAGGAGCCTACGGTGGGCGAAGCTTCTTGTGAGCGATCATGACGTTCTTCCGACCTTTCATTGCTGCTGTTGCTGCTGCTGCGACTCTGAGAGAGAGAGAGAGAGAGAGAGAGAGAGAGAGAGAGGAGAGAGATTGTGCGCGTCTTCAAATTTATACGAGCCTTCGAGCAGGAAAATCCACCCCGAGTTCGTTATTTTGGCGGGAGGGCGGCGTGCTGGATCCCCGGGACGACACTGCTTTCACTGGCGCGAGTGTAGAAAGGAAGGGCACTCTCCGGTTACGTCCCGACACGTGGCGTCAGCAGGACAGCTCGACCGCTGCCGTGCCTTTGGACGCCGGCCGGACGCCTTGAGTGGGACCGCCCTCAGGGGAGGAGGAGTGGCGTGCTGCTCCCTTCTTTCGGAAAGTGCGAGTGCACCGTGCGTTGAAACGCAGTTAAGGGTGTAAGTTCAAGGACATCTGGGCTATTTTCAATTTAAAGAGAATATTAGTTTGTCCATTTGCGTTAATTGTTAGTTAACCGGTGATTTTATAAATATAGAAGAATTATTAAGGTGCGCATGGGAGGGTGTGAGGTGAAATTGGCCTCCCCTTGGCCGGGGATGTAATGTATAATGGAGTAGTTAATGTACCTCGATTGGCTTACAACCCATTTGCTTAATTATTTTTATTTTTTTTGAGGCCCTCGGTGGTCTCTCTCTGCGATCCAAGGTATCTTGCTTCGGTTGCCCTATCCAACAAATGATATTGGAGTTAATGGTAGGTTGGTGAGACTTGACGTGGATCGACATCTCGAAGAAGGTATCTTAGACGTAGTTGGCTCTATAATCGAGGCGATGAATCTTTTCTCCCGGGTTCTTGCTGAGGTTTGGCTCCGCCAAGGTGATTGAGTTAGAGTTTGAAGGGTGGATGTTGTTCTTGTCTCCAGCACATGCTAAATTTGGTCGAGCTAAGGTGGAGATTTGAAATGAGGCAATGTTGATGCGGAAAGAATACCTAGCTTAAGAGTGGCAGGCCCAACACAGAACGGTCGCACGTGAGGGGAAGATTCAATAAGGCGTGGGCTCGAGGATATTAGGCAAGAGTAGTCTCGCATCACTTATGTTTGCATTACAAAGCAATTGGTATAATCATAGTTGGATATTATTCATTCGTTTAAGCTCTTCAATGAGAATGAATTTAACTACACATATTGACGAGTTCAGATTTAGATCCCTTTTGATGATCTCTCGAGATGAATATATTGGACATCGACTTGGCAGAAATCTTAAGAAATTAAGAAGAAATTAACTAAATATGTAGTCGGTATAACAGACAGATTATTGAATAAATAAAATCAATATGCCGTTGTGAATTTCTAATCTATAACATGCTTTGGCATTCAATTTAATAAGAAAGGGAAATAGAAAATCCACCTCCTCCATCAATTCATCTTCTTTTTTCAACTTCTTTTTTCACGCCAATTTCTTCCTATAACAAACTTCACCAGAACATAATTTTTGCCCAAATCGGTTACTCCTTCAATAAGGGTTCCTTCTTGTCCTGCCACTCATCCAACCTCTTCATTGCTTCCTCCACCTGCGAAAAGACCTACATTAACCATGTCCAAGAAACATTTGTCGAACGGCTTCTTCGTCGCGCGGTCAATTTAGCATGAACGCATACGAAATCGCGTTAACATGATCTGTTTAGTGAATAGGGTCGCGTACCTCCTTGTTCCAATCTGTCCGGAACGTGATCCACATCAAGATCAGGGTCTGCATGATCGTGCCGGCAAGCATACCGCCCCATATCCCCTGCCACCACCAACCACGACGAAGGTTCACCTCGATTAGCATTTCATATCTTAATCGTCGCGATGGCCATTTACAATGAAGAGAAAAAGGTTCACCGAGCTTGAGCCAGTTATAACTTACCTTCGCGCCGAGTCTGAAGTAGAACCCCAGAAGCGAACCCAACGGAATGCCAAGCACGTAGTAGCATCCAACGTTGATGTAAGCCACGAACGCCTGCCATCCGCACCCGACCGCCACACCTTCATCAATTTATATGCGATCAGGACTTAGATGGTAGATCGATATTATCACAAGATCAGTGTGCAGGAAAAGAATGGTGCTAGTTCAGCCATTAGCTACTTGAACAAATCCTCCTTACCGGACAAAACGGGTTGAATGCCATTCAAGAGGAGGGTGAGGGCGAGCAGAGGGCACAGATCGGAGACGGCGGCCGCCACGGCAGCTCCCTCCGTGAAGGCATAGCTGATGACTCCACGGAGTGCGAGCACCGCCGCCGCTGCAATCACAGAGATGACGAAGGAGATTATTGTCACTACCACCACCGAGAATGCCGCCGACCTCGGGTTCCCAGCTCCAAGCTCATTGCTCACCCTGACGCTGTTTCCGATGAACGGAAGATCAAACGCAACACGTCAGGGCTTTCTTCAATCGAACTGGAATCAATACATGCACGAGAGGAATTTAAGGAAGCAGAATGGGACTAACCTGGCAGCAGCATTCAGGCCAACTGAGATCATGAACACCCACCCGGATATAGTCATGCTGCAATTTGCCCGAAGTCACAAAAGGAGTTCATTAGCATGTGCCTAATCATTTCCGAATTAAACTAATAATCCTCTGGACCCCGCATCCACATAAGCAATTTCAATTCGATCTACCGTCGCTAAACCAACCTGGATGTTGTCCGTAGCATCCCATGTGAAACGACATATAATAATGGAGATGAAGACAAGAAATCGTCACATGAATGACTAACTGCTTCTTCCTAGGATTTAGTCTAAATGGGAAAACCAAGCGTCAACACATCATAATGAAGATGAAGACAAGAAATCGTCGCGTGAATGGCCATCCACTTCTACCTAGGGTTAGTCAAAATGGAAAAACCAAGGCGTCATTCATATTCCTTCCAAGGCGATCGGCAGAATCTCAGCAGTCGCGTCAATTTTTTATACCGGGAATCCGACGGTTGACCCGATAAAAGTCCGACGCACAGAGCATACGAAATGTGTACATCAGAAGTTCCTAATCCCTCAATCACGACTCGGTTCTTCTTTCGACGATCTTTCCCATCATCGGTTTCGATAAGCCTTCTCGACCCTTATCGAAGTACTCGCAGGAAAACGCTTCCATGGCTCGGTTCTCGTGAAAACCGCGGCGCGCGAACGGCTTGCTTCTGTCAGGATTTGCCCGGCGCTCCACAGCCATTGAGTAATAGCGACGAAAGGTGCTCATCTCAACGCACGGCAACGTTCCATCAGAAGCTTCACAAGATCCGCACCACCCCAACCGAGATGACATCATTTTTCCAAAGAGACACCCCGGCCAGCTTTCTCCACGTGGTACCTTTAACGTGCGACTTCTAATGGCGACACAGTTCGTCGTTTTTGATAAGCATGCAGAAACCACTTTCGTTCTTATGCTCATCTGTATTTTGCAGTCTTGCCATGTTTTCGTTAAAGAGCAACGTTTGCCTCACATAGAGGGTACCATTTAATTATAACCAGCCACAAAACACTTCAAATTGTCAAGTTTTTACTTTCACTGTACTTTACTACCTCGCCTTGCGCCCTCGGAATTCGATTCGGTAACTTCTTAATGCTAACTTACAGCGCTGGATCTTTCGGGTCATGAACACATTTTCAAGAACAAGTGCACATAATATAAGAAATCTTGCTGTTGTGTGTAGTGAAATAAGCTAAGAAAACTTACCATGTGCATGCAGATATTCTTCCCTTTTCTGGTTAGAAATGAAGCTAAAGGCATAAGGAGAGAAATGATGCGTTTTGGCTTACCAAATAGAGAGAGAGTCCAGCGCCAACTCAGCATTCTCCAGCAGCCCGGCGAGCAACACGAGTATCTGGAAATACCACGTCTCCAGGCACAGCATCACCGCCGACGCGGCGGAGAGCTTGAAGAACCCGAACAGCCCGGAGAAGGCCTGGACGCTGAAGCCCGTCCAGGTGCTCCGGCACCTCTCGCTCCGCACGATGTACACCATCTGCGCCACCACGATCACCCACCACGACAGGCTCAGCACCAGCGACGCCCCCAGCAGCCCTAGCCCCGCCCGGTACACCGCGACCCAGCTCAGCGCCAGGTGCAGCACCAGCGTGGCGGTCGAGATGTAGGCGCTCGGGGCGACGATGCTCTGCGCCTGGAGGAACTTCTGGATGGGGAAGTTGAGGGCGTACGCGAAGATCTGCGGGATGAGGCCGTAGACGAACACGGCCGCCGCCGAGGCGATCTCCAGGGGCTCCCCGAGGAACAGCAGAAAGGGCTTCGAGAAGACGTAGACCAGCGTGAGGAGGAAGCCGGTCGCCGTCAGCAAGACGGCGGCTCGCTGGAGGTACACGCCGAGCATTTCGTACTTGTGAGCTCCGTACGCTTGCCCGCACAGCGTCTCCACCGCACTCCCCATGCCCAGCTGACATGTTTTTGATTGGTTAATCAACGGAGTTATAGATGAAATTCACGTAAAGATCGAGCTTTATACTAGAGATCAACAGAGTGCGGTTCTACCATGAGGCCGTAGGCGAAGACCTGGATGCCGGTGTTGCCGAGGGAGGCGGCGGCGAGCTCAAGGTTGCCGAGGTGGCCAGAGAATATCTGGGTGGACATGGACATGATATAGTTGATCATGTAGACGACGACGGCGGGTGCCGCCAGGTGGAAGAGCAGCTTGAGCTCGATCCATGAGGCGGCCCGGACCCTGGCCCCGAGAGTCAGGCTTGGGTCGGAGAGCACGGATTCGAGGTGGCCGCTTGTCTCGTGGTGGTCGGGACGGGGTCGGTGGGGCCGGGGAGACGGAGGTGGCGGGACTTGGGTGGACTCCGGAAGAGGGTCGTACTTCCTGTCGCCGCCGGCAGCTTGCGAAGAACCCATTTTGGTGCGGGAGTCGCGCGGCGGCGGCGGCGAGGCGGTGGTGGCGGCGGCGGCCGTGGAGAGGAGGGACGAGAGTACTTATCAATTGAATTGGCAAGAACGTGGGAGAGTCGAGAGAGGAGGGGTTTTTAAAGAATGCGAATGTGCCGTTGATAGAGAGGAAGGGAGGAGGAAGTTGCCCTCCGCGTTAACTGAGTCGAGGCTGTACGTTAATTAATTACCTCATCAGCTGTCAGCCATTACGTCAATTCCAAACGCGAGTTGCTGTGTCAGGGTTTCCATTCGTTTGTAGGACCATTCATTTACTAAAAGATCAAAATAACTTGATTTGGATTAGGTAAAAAATGATAGAATTAGTGATTCATATCCTATTCGATCTGATTCACATCCAATCCATACCCATTTTATATTATTAAAAACACTTAAATATTTAATTAAATCTATAAAAGCTCGTACTCAAATTGAAATGAAAGTGCAAAGCGAGCAAGTGTGAAATTGAGTAAGAGTAGGAAAGAATGAAAATAGAGTTATGGAGGTGGCTTGAATCTAATTAAGTTGTAGACCCGTTTGTGACTCATTTAATACCCACATTATTTTTAGACCTATTTACATTCAGTTTACTTAATATAACTAATTCATTCATGGTCCATTTAACATTTATAGGGATTAAGGAATGGGCCAATGACTTATTTTGACAGGTCTAATTTATAGTCAATCAGGAGTCATGATTTGGTGCCTTAATTTTACATTTTTCGAGTTGTAATGGCCGATCAAATTCGATTCAAGAATCCAACTCACCAAATTCATCCGTGTACAAATGTGAAGTGATATTTCGATTCGTTCACGTGCGGGACATCCAAACCGCGGAAAACTATTTCGATGACGACCATCTTTGATCCATAGAGTTGTCTAACGACGGAACTCTTAGAAATAGTACGATGAACGGGAACCGAAGTAACGCATAAAAAAAAGAGAGAAAGCAAGAACAAGATGATAATGCGATAAGTATAGCCGCCGTTATATGGAGAGTGTCGTTTCGTGTAGAGAAGACAAGAATGAAGGCAGATCGTTCACGAGTTTCATTTTCCTTTTCTTGGGGTTTTCCACGAATTGAAGGAATAAATTCCCAAAAGAAAAAAAGAGAAATCCAAAGACATTTCCTCGGTTGGCGATTGAAGGATTTGGACGGCTCATCTTCATGTGGACCTTCCACAATGTTGATGGTTGGCGAAAGATTAAGTGCCGTGATCCTTGCTAACCATCTAAAAAAGTCACCAAAAAAGTTGGATAAAGAGAGGATTCGGTATTTAAAATATTATAATATTCTAAGCTAAGTATTGGTTCAATAATTAAATAGATCTAGAAAGATTTTGGATTTATACTTCCCGCTCTGATACCACGAAAAATTTTGCGGGAGCGTTGCACTAAAATGGGTAAATCATTTAATGAAGTCATGGTGTGTATTCAATCGGTACTAAATAATTCCCTTTTGTCGAGATGCCTGGAATCAATTGGGACAAGTAAAGCCTAGGAATAATCAACAAATTTGTTACATGTACCAAACCAACTGCCGAAGTTTGATTTGTTGCCTTGCCAATTTGGACCTTAAATTGACTTTTGACCAATCGGTGTCATAGAAGGTGGCGTCAACTAGGCAACCGATGCTAATAATGGTTCATAATGGAGTAGAGTCCAAATCAGAGTTTCCTTTCTCTCTCTTTTTTTAATATCGAGACTAGAAAGGAAAAATTGGGCTTTGCGAGCCATCGCCAGAAGAAGCGTACGGCTGCACAAGTTGCACCAGAGAAAAGTGACAAAAAATTGTTTCCCCCACTGGATAAAATATGTAGAATCGTTTTTAAAAGAGGAATTTAAGGATACGTTTGGTAACATTTTTGTTTAAAAATTATTTTTGGAAACGAGAAATAGAAAAAAAGTATTTTTGTTTCAAGAAACAATTTTGAACAAAAAAACGCGTTTGGTAAAACATTTAGAAATATAAAAAGAATAAAAACACGTTTAGTAAATTTATATAATTTGTATAATTTTTTAATTTTATGTTTTCTATTTTCTTTCTTATTTTTTTTTCTTCTTTTGGTTGGTCGCCGGCCTCGGCCATGGCGGCGACCGGCCAACGAGGGCCGGTGGCCTCGCCTAGCCACCGTGAGGCTCACCTAGCGGCCGGCGAGGCTCGGCGTCGCCGGGCCACCGCCGGGCGATGCCGACTTGGCGGTGGCCCGGCGAGGCCAAGCCTCGCCAGCCGCTGGGTGAGCTCAGCCTTGCCGGGGGCCGGCGACGCTCCGGCGAGGTCAGCGGCCCTCGATGACCGGTCACCAGCCATGGCCGAGGTCGGCGGCGGCCAAAAGAAAAAGAAAGAAAAAAAGAAGAAGAAAAGAAGAAGAAAAAAAGAGAGAATAAAATGGAAGAGAGGGAAATAGTGTTCCTAAATTTTGTTTGAAACAAGAAACAAAATTTTTTTGTTTCTTATTTCTATTCAGATGTGTTTTAACAAAAAAATAGATTTGGAACAAAAACGCAAACAAACGCGTTTTTGTTTCTTTTTTGTTCCCAGGAACAAAGAAACAAAAAAACTGTTTTTAAACAGAAAAAAGAAGTGAAAACAAACAGGCTCTAAACAGCGCGTCTAAAACAGCGCGTCCAATGAAATAGATTTGAACTCAAAATTTAGGACCGGATGACGACAATCATCTCCACAACCACAATCTTGAAACCATTGCTCTCCGTTTTGAAAAAACAACGTTGGCTGATTACGATATTAAAGCCATATATTACGGTTAACTTTCCTAATGTGTTAAAATTTGTATATATATATATATATATATTAAATTATGCATTCATCTTTTTTTTTTTTTTTGGGTGGAAAAACTATACATTCATTTAATAGTATATACTTACAGTTATTAGTAGTCTACAAAATTTTATTGGGATAATTGTCTGAAAAGTCATAAATCTTTTGTACGGTGGTCGATTTTGTTATAGATTTTTTAATTGTACTTATCAATTTAGTCATAAACCTTATATTTGTCAATATAAAGGATGGAATTTATAATGGTTTTTTTTTGGGGCGGGGGTGCCTAGTTGGAATTATAGGAAAAGACTTGGAGATCAATTTTATATGCTAATATCCAAATGAGAGATACTAGTGAAGTGTTTCTTATGTTGAGGATAAGGTACATGTCTTAGGGTTTAATATAGGAAAGTAGAAGATTTTGCTCTCTAAAGAAAACCCCGTCTTGCACAGTCAATTTTGTATGCTACCAGAAAATATTAGGCACGCACGTACTTCCACATAGGATTGTAGATCTTAATCCCTGCTGTTTCCGATGATTCCAGCGTTTTTGTCGAGTTCCAGTGATTCTCAATCCAATTAGTCGTGATGTTTCTTAATAGCATTGGATGGTGCAATTACATGCATGCTGTTTTGAGTCTACACAGATACCATGATAATTGCTACTACTATGTCATTTCTTGTTTTAATATATACCATAGGCTAATTTGATCTGCTTAGGTCGTCATTGCATGCCGTGTTAGATTAAATTATAGTTCTCTTACTCGTCCTTAGAAGTAGGTCGCACATAGATCACATTAAATTTCACCTTCATATGTCATTAATTCAAGTTAGAATTCACGTAGACATAATTTAGATTAAAATTGCATCCATAATAAGAAAATTGCAAAAAGAATTAAATGTCATCATACCAAAAAATCATGTCTAGGCTATGCGTGCATTTTTAATTAACATCTGATAGATATTGGGAAATTAATTAGTAAAATTATACTTGGCTTTCCATCGAGGTTAGTCCTATTTCCTAGCAATTTATTTATTGCTTTGATTATTGAGTGTTATATTATCTAATTGCACACTCCGCATGATTACACTTGAATGATTAGTGATTTAACTTTAAAATCAATCAAGATAGCTTGTAAGGCATATTTTAAAGAGAAAATGTATCAAAATGGTGTTAGATTATTTTGCCGTAATCAAATTTCCGTATTTATGAATTTATTGTTTATAAAATTAAATTGTTGGAGAACACTTTACTAGCACTTTACTTGGGTTTTTAATTAACCCTAATTCATTAGCAACAGTTCCAAAAGATAAGAAAATTGCATGTTAAATCAGGTATCAAATTGTAATTGATAAGGCTGGAAAGAGCCCATCCTAAATGCGAGCTATTAACTCGCGAGACCAACTTCATTCCCATTTAGTAGTCCATTAGCTTTATCTTATATGGTTCATACCTAATAAAGTCGCAGCACTTGGAATAATTTTGCACATTTACTAGAGCAGTTGCAGTGGATGGGTAATAACGATCAATAATAATTGGCAGGTATCATTTTAGTAATTCAACACTCGATAAAAAAAAAAGAGAGTAAATGGATGTAAAGAGGAGGATACGACATTGTTTTTCTCTTTTTTTTTTCACTTGTATACGAGTTTCTTGTTACAGGATTTATTATATGGAGCTAGAAGAATTGGTTGCTCCCTCATGCCCTTTTTCCTAAATGCCATCACAGTTACAGAGGTTGCCTGGTAAAGAATGAAGATGTCGAGGACTGTGCTCGCCTGATACATTTCCCCGTCTTGCACAGTCGTTTCTAAGTATGATTTCTTCGTCCTCCAACTTCGGAGGGACAGATAAGATGAGAATACACTCCTATCTAAGGAAGGGCTCGAATGGCAGCTAGGAAAACCAAAGTGCCGGCAAGAAGTTCAAGGAGGCATCTTGAGAAACAGCAGAGTTGTAAATAGCAGCGTCACCAGTAAATTTTCGATGCAAGCGCCTGCATGTTGATGCGTCACAGAAAACTTAGTACTTGAGACCAAATGCTATAACGAAGAAGCACCACATATTTGCAACGCAAAGACACCGCTGATGAATATCTTACTACTGATGGGATTTTGTTAAAGAAAGAGAACACGCTGTTGGGAACTTCTTACTAATCGAGTCAGAAACAGTCTCTTATCAAACTATGCACCTTGCAACCATTCCAAACCCTGGGGCCAACTGATTCAATAATTTCTGAATAAGCCTAATTAAGGCTCTGTGATCAAATTTCTCTATTTAATTTAACCGAAAATAAAAAGAGGGCTTGATTCAGCAAGCAGTGACCTCAAATATATCCCACATTCAGATCACTGAGGTACTCAAGCCTGTTGAGATGCCAATCAAAAAAACACAAATTTTGGATCCCTATAGTGACTTAATACGCAAAAATTCACTGGTGAGCTATCACATGCACTCGAAGAGACTTTAATATGTGTCAAACAAGGGCAAATGGGTAGTTATCGTTCAAGAAGCCATGATATAAAAGTAATGACAGATGCAATCTTTGGCTAGAAAAGGGCATCAAATTTCCTTACCGCGGTGTGCAGATGATGTTTTGGGAAGAGCCGGAATTTTGCCAGCTGCTATGCCGAGGAAGAGCAAACGTGTCAGGAACAGAAGTGCCGAAACCAAAGTAGGGAAGGCTAAATACTGACATACAATAGAAAGACAGGTAGTTGGGATATACTTTTGTTGCAAGAAGGCAAAGGAACGAGAGAAGTGGAGGACGGCCATGGAGCTGCAATGTTGTCGTTGAGATCACATATGAAGCTTACTCCTGACATTTGATCAAATGTCGCATCTGAAGGTAAGCTTGGTAGAAGACAGCCAGATTCTGGAAACAAATCAATGGAGCTCTCAATTTCTCAGGAAGAAAGATACAGCAACAATGGAGTCCAATTAGTTCATATGGTACTTAGCAAATGCTTTGAAACTTGTGAATTTGGCCTACCAAGGCAAAGTTGTTGTCGAGGTTGTTTAGCACTGAATATCTTGAATCAGGATCTTACATGAAATCAGAGATAGCACAAGTTGTACCCTTTTGGATTGTTTTATTCTCAAAGGCCATGTTATACTGGGTAGTAGACGAGTGAATATGAGCCTAAAAATCATTATGATTTTCAGAAGAAATACGAGCTCAAACTCTTTACTTCACGCTTCGAAAATAAGATTTTATTGTAAAATCATAAACCTTGCAACCCTTTCTATCCAGTGATGCTTCACCAAAGAACCAAGCAGGAATGAGACATTAGACTTGAGATAGAAATTTGTCACTTAAAAGACAAAATGAGCCACTGCATAATCTTAGTATGTAGGATAGAAGGCAATCATAAGATTAGAATGTTACCTTGCGATAAAGCTGAGGCATCCAGTTCAGAAACCCCCATTATAGAGGAAAAAGCACAAGAATGTCTTCGGTCAGTATCAGTTCTTTAGAAGACTGAATGACAGTAAATTGCTCGCTTAGCTGCAAGTAGGGAAGAAAAGGGAGAGAAAAAGGATTTGCTTACCTTGAAGAGAGAAATCCTTGAGGTTTATATGACAAAGATTATAGAGATTCTTTGATACATTGGCTTGCTGCAATTTCATTCCAAGATATGTAGCACAATTTAATGCTTGCAAGTTGGTTAGAAAGCTCTGCTCCTGTAAGTGGGAAACATAGCTCTCCATTGCTTCACAGCAATCAGTTTGGTCACTTATCAGTCCCTCACATTCTTTTGAAATTGTCGTGATGTTTGGGAATTTCAGTGGACAAACTGTCAGATAAAGAACATACAAGAGAATCAAAAATAGGGATTAAGATAGTTCCAGAAATTTCCTGAAAGCTCTCAATGACGACCAGTACTGAACAGAATAAGATTCCAAAAAAGCGATCAACCATGCACATTTGCATGCATGTGTACCTACACATTCAGATGCATGCTTACCCTTGTTTGTATTGCAATTGGAGAGGCCTCTAAGGACACTGTTAGCGGAGGAGGGATCCAGTTTACTCGCCAACCATCGCACGACAATATTCTTACAATCATCAATGTTATTTGAGTGGTCAGGTGAGATAGGATTCCCATCTGAACTCGACATGCCATTCAAGGATAGTTTCTGGGCTGCATCTAAAATTGCGTTTTGGCAAGTTTGGTCACAGCACTCCTTGACAGGATCGATTTTTTGACAAGCAGTTAGAAGTCTTGAGGTGTCCACGCTGCTCTCAAACTCATTGACATCAGTGATAGGGCAGGAGGCTGCGGTGAGGTTTGTGGGAGAAACAGAGCATATGCTTTGAAGAGTTCCATTGGCACCTTGAGCCTCTAGGATTGTTAGAACATCTGAGAGGCAATGGTTGGAATGAGTTGCATTTAAAGCAAGCATCCCAGAGTTTTTACTAGACTGCCCCATGAGAATGACCAGCGTGGCATCAAACTGAGGACAACATACCACATTAGCTAAATATGGCGCAAATGAAGCCCAACAGTCCGTCGCTGTTATACTCATGATGCTTTGTGCCGCTGAAAAATTCAAGCTGCAAAGTCCTGATGAACCAAAACCAAAACCAGCAGAAAATTAGGCCATGTGCACTGCCCTCCACAAAAAAGATAGTTCTACTCCAGTCAAGAAAGTCAAGTGAGATAGGCCTTAATTGACCAAAATCTGTGTGGACACAAGAAAATGCAGGATACTTCAAACTCTTGTACAAAGAAGACACAGGGTTTAGTCAATGCCAGAGTAACTGTCACATTTCACATTAGTTTGCAATCATGGATGCAGTTACCCTGCATCATTGCACAAAATCCTGTCACTTGTCCATGAATAATCCACTGTTGTACGTGATTCGAGAAGAAGTGATGCAAATGGGAGCTTCAATATTCAGGTCAAAGCTAACTAAAAGAAAAGGGTGCTCTAAAAGCATGGTAATTGGGAAGCTTTCCACAATAGTCATACTCAGGAAAATCACCGTGGTTTGTCCCAAGCACACTTGGGAAACTTTTAGCCAAGCATAAGTGACATTGTTTAGGCAAACCTTTGTTCCTATGTTATTTGGGCAAGTGAATCGCACCTGATAATTTGGGCACAGTGGCATTTGTGAATGGCATCAATGGTGCAGGAGCTAAACTAGGGAGAAAAGGTTGAGGTTCTGCACTGGGCGAGATTTTTGGAGTCACAGCACTTCTCTTTATTGAAACTAAAGCATTGTGTTCATCACCAAGAACTGAGCTGGAATAGGAGACATTTAAACCTGCAGAGACAAAGGAGCTACATGATTGATAGCCTGTCATACACACGAAGGAAGACATAAATATTGCTGATAAGCAGAGAGTTATCCGCTTGTATTGATTTGCTGTACGATAAAATTAATAACACTAAAGTTCTCACTATTGAATAGTAAATGGTTCTAAAGCAACACAACATAACTTGGAAATTACAAATTTGGGTCCAAGCAGACCCTAGAAGCCACCTTAGAAAGTTGTGAAAGCAACATTCTGAGTTTCCTTCAGTCTGAGAGAACATTGCACAAAATAGACACCATAACTTCTGTATCACAAGTTTCCCACAAACTGGAGAATGATTTTGTTAGCAGGAATATTACAGACCATCCTGCTGAGTTTAGCTTAGTTGATTTATCACCTAGAAACCCATAAGCACATTCTAATTCTCCTGCAAGTAATTGTTGCAAAGAAAAAAGGGCTTTGAAAACCTTCACTATCTTAACTACACAGAAACCCAATCTGATAAGCTACCATCGCTCCAAGAAACTAATCAGGTCAGTCAGTAAGACTCCCAGCAAAACCATCAATTTAGCTTTTCATCAGTATTCATAACAATGTGTTCTGCAGCACAACTTGGCTAAGAAACTTGCATCCACAAAAGACACCACCAATTTATTCTGCATTATGGACCTGAAACGTGATGCTGGTTGCCTTTTCAGAGCCCTCTTTGGAAATCAAAGCGCATCCCAAGTTTTAGCAATTCTTCATTGAACTTCCTCATAAGCTCTAACATTACAAATCAATTATGAAACCTTGGTTATGCATCCAAAAGGATTGATTTGATATACCAACAAATCCTCTCAGAAGTAAAAAATTTCGTTCCCATGTCACCTTCTGCTTTCACACGCTTTGTTGCCGAGATACCTTCTGCTAAAATTCGTCCCTATCCTTTTGGTTTTAACAGCTTTTTCACCTTAAAATATTTTCCAATATGAGGTCCAAACTCCAAAGCATCGAAATACAGAGAAATTGCACCAAAACAACAGCGTCGACAAAAACTGGAGCTGCAATCAAAGTTGGCTGTCCGGCGGCAGAAATTCAAAAAGCTAGATTCTTGATAAGCAGAAGAGCAGAGAACTGACACGACAGAGGAAACCAGGAAATCAAGCACACTCGGGTCCTCCAAAAATAAGCATTCAAGACAACCCAATTTGTTAAATTTGCCAAAAGGGAAGATTAATGCCAAATAAAGACACCGGCAGTGAAAAAAAACCAAGAACAAGAACAAGAACGCTTACAAAGAATCGCTATCGCTAGCAGAACACGCCGAGGCGCGAGGCCGCCGCCCAGCCTCGCTCTCATGCCTTCACCCTATGGGTTTCGCAGCAGCAAACGCAGAGAATGCGAATGCAAGATGAACGGGCCGGGGGAAAAAAAGGAGACTAATGCAGGAGTGGCGAACCCACCTCAATGCCTCTGCAATTGAAAAAACGGGCACTGAGAATCTTGCGTATTAAATAGACCGTACGGAGCGTTGAAAAAGAGAGAGGCCGAGGAGGAGGAGGAGGAGAAGGAGGAGAACGGGAACTTCGCGGAGCGAGGGAGGGAGGGAGCCAGCGAACACTTCACTTGGACACGCTCGGTGAACAGTAGCTACGCACGAGCGAGGTCGACCTGGGGGTGGGCGGGGGAGGAGAGAGAGGATCACGTGCCGAGAGTCCGGCGTCACGTGGGGGGAGGTTGCTTCCGGGAGAATACACTCGCAGCATGCCAGCATGTATTAAAACCGAAAATTGGAATGTAACCGTCATATTTCACGAGGTTAATGTCAAGAAAAACTTTAAATTCGTACATTTACGATAAATTAATTTTAAATTAATTTTTTAATCACAAAAAATTCTAAATCAGCACATCCATGATAACTTACTCCAAACCAATATTTTAATCACAAAAAAGTCTAAATTGATATATTTGTAATAAATTTATTGTAATTTAGTTTTTGTTCTATTGAATTAATGTCACAAAAAACTACAAACATGTCTATTTATGATAAATGGAAAGTAAATCCTCAAACTAGTACACTCGTTAATTGTCGCGTGTTATTTAATTTAGTAATTTGATGGTAAATTTAAGGGAAACTAATTGTGGGTAAATTTGTTATAGGTATATCAATTTGAGCTTTTTGATAATAAAAAAAATTAGTTTTAAGATAAATTTGTCACAAATATAATAATTTGAGGTTTTTTCGATCTATTAACCTTATTTTATTTAAATTGTTCATTCATATGTTTCGTTATCAAAGTAAATTTCCGTGCCTCACTAAAAATTAATGAAAAGCCATTCGTTTGACTCGAAATTCTCTTTGCCCATTCCGTGTCGCAACGTGTGTTAAATTCAAGCTTCTCTCGATAATTATATGTAGTATTGTCATATTTCACATAAAGACACTCACCACTAAATTCCATGACCTAGATCAACATATTTCACTTATTTTTGTTTTTATGAAATGCATCTAATTCACGTCTGAGATATTCGTACAAAAAACACATAATGATCTTGATGGGGATTATCACTAGTAGTTTTAGCTAGATTCGGGTGGCATACACCGCCACTATCTTATTTACCTTTCCTTTTGCCATTTGGGGTTGCTTCGGGCATTGAGCTCGTGTTCCCGGAGGAAGCGTGACAATGCGGGGTTTGACTCCGTGCGATGCGCAGCGGAGAAAGGACAGCCGTTTGATTTAGCACGAAACGAAACTTTGGTTTTAAGCCTTCGCTTCTTGATGTGGTCATCTTTTACCTCTTCATCTTTGGACCCGTCGTTCCGTCGTGGAATCGTCATCGCGCCTTGGATTTTTCAATTGATTGGTGGCTTTGGATGCATTGTTTGTCTTGGGGGGAGCTCGAGAGATTTGCGCGTGAAAACAGCCTTCCAAAACGGGGTGGGGGAGGGGGGAGGGATTTGGCGTGTAGTTATATTTGCCCACTTGCGTACGCAAGGACAACAAACATTAACATTCCCGAAAGAGATGCCTCATAATCCCCGTCTTGTCCCCGACTCCCGCATGCAGCCCAAAATCCCCACGGAATAATTTGCCTTTTTTTTTTTATCTCACAGGAATGTGGGGGACACTTGCCATGTCCTTGAGAAAAAGAAAAAGAAAATATGGCTTGTCGAGCCATACATTTTTGTTCGCATAATTGATTCTCACACTTTCAAACATCGCGCGACTCAAGGAAAAAAAAGGAAAAAAAGAAGGTCGTACTCAAGCGATTGGTTGAAAGGTTAAGGCACTGATTATGGCGTGCTTTTCTAGAGGTCCCGAATATTGTTATTATTATTATTTTTTGAGTGGATGCTTTGTTCTTTTATTTTTTTGGGTCGACTAAAATGGGCTAAAAGGAGTCTGGTTTTATGGCTAATGAAGTCGGTGTCATTAATGGGCTGGGCGGTCCATCCTTTTTCATGCGAAGTGCACCCGAGAAGATAGAGGGACTGGCCTTGTAGTAAATGGAGTTGTAAATGAGAGTTTCAGATTTCGTTTTCGAAATGAGACATCCAGGAAGTCGTGAATGGTGACGAGGGACAAAGCCTCGGTGCTTATCGGCCTGCACGATTAGTCCCTTCATTGGGACGAGCCCCCACTAGCTTTGCGAGGCCCAGTCCAATATCAATCGGTCCAGTTCTGGGGTCGGTTTATCACTTTATTGCGCACCCTCTTCCCCTTAAATGAGCCTCGGTTTTGAGCTCACCGCCGGGGCCTCCTCATTGGCACCTCTAAGATGAGCATCCTACGGCAGATATTTGATCTGGAGATTCTCAAACCATCCGAGGCCGTGGATCTAACGAGTGTTGACTCTCTCGTGGCAATGGCGATCAGGAGGAGATGAAATGTCGTAATCTTTGGGAGCCCAAGTCACCTGGCGACGGGGACAAAGGCCCCATAACCTATTTTCTTTTATGAGGGTGAGTGCGGGTCAGGTGATTGCGTGATGACTTATGGCCTTTCATTTTTTGGATCCAAGGTAAGGAAGAGATATTTGAGTTTTTTGGAAGAGACATCTGAGTTATGTGTCTGCCTCTGTGTGTGTTTGGGAGAGAGACAGATGAACCGAATAATTATAAGGACCAACATTTATCTTTCAACAAATCTAAATAAAAAATCCCCATTTGTTGCACTGTTTGCTTTCTAAAGGCGCCCTTACTATATAACAACCATTAATTGAGAGATAGAGAACAATGCGCTCAGAGCTTATAGTGGTTCATTATGGTATAAGCTTGCGTCTACTCTCCCAAACTAATAACCTACTGGATAGATTCTGCTAGTTAGTCGTTGAAAAGTTTTCATAGATTATGTCACTTATGCTCAAGCACTTTATGTTAAAACTGGTGCCGCTTATATCCAAGCAGATAGATCTCATTATCTCACACCTAAGCATAAAGTATTATACAACCAACACTTCTCAAAAGATTACAATATGAGGCTCACAAAAGATGACAAAAATGTAGGCAAAGTTTTCTCAAAATTTGAAATCACAAACTCTCGGTCATTCAGGCCATTTCTCAGTATGTGATGTTTATATTTAAAATTCCAACTTCTATATGTCGAACCATAGAGAAAAGAATAGCTTCCTTTTGGTGGAAACAGCATGCTGAAAAAAGAAGTGTCCATTGGAAAAAGTGGGAAGAATTGAAAATCAGGAAGGGTAATGGTGGTTTGGGTGTCAAAGATCTGCAGAATTTTAACTTAGCCATGCTGGGAAAACAAGCATGGAGGATTATCAATCAACCAAATGCCTTATGGTGCAAAGTGCTGAAAAGCATATACTTTCCTAGAAGTGATTTTTGAGCAGCAAAAAAAGGCAATTGACCATCATGGGGCTGGCGGAGTATTTTATAGGGGAGAGAAGTAATTGAACTAACTACCAAGTGGGAGATTGGGGATGGGAAAACGATCAAAATTTGTGAAGATTATGGTTGCCTACCGGAAGACTCATTGGTCCAGTTAATAAGGAAGAGCCACGATTAGTGGTTGATCTAATAGAAAGTGACAGCAAAAAGTGGAATGTGAACAGAGTTATAGCCCTGTTTCAGGAAGATATAGCTAACGAGATACTAGCTCAATCCCTCTGCCTTCATTCTAGACCAGACAAACTTGTATGGACTGCAAACAAGTCAAGCATCTACACTATCAAAAGCAGATACAATCGCATATACAGCTCAGCCACGCATCCAAACAACCAACAACCCTCCCCATCATACCAAACACCAAAGTTGCTCTGGCCTACAATATGGAAACTTCCTACATCCCCAAAAATCCGATTCCTAATCTAGAATATATGCAACAATTCACTCCCAACCAAAGAAAATCTTCACCGAAGGAAAATGATACCTGATCCATTGTGCTAGATTTGCGGCCAAGCCCTAGAAACCATGGAGCACCTCTTCATCCTCTGTGGTTGGACAAAAACTGTATGGTTAGACCCTCAAAATCAAGCCGACACAAACCCAGAACACATAACCAGAATAGACAAGTGGATTTTTGAGAATCTTACCACCAGAATTGATGACAGATCAAAAGCCCTCTTCGCAGCTCTTTTGTGGAACATCTGGCTGACCTGCAATGCTGTGATCTTCAGGGGAATCAAGTCGGCTCCCTCTCATACCCAAGAAAACGCCTAGATTATAGCAGATCTACACCTGAAATGGGGAAAATAAGGGAAGAAACCATCAAATAGCACAGCACTAGACAAAACCAACTGCAAAACCTGGAAACCACCTGACCTATTTTCGTTGAAGCTCAATGTTGATGCTGCTTGGAGTAGCTCGAACCAGACAAGATCGGTGGTAGGGGTATGCCGGACTACTGCTGGTCGCCTCGTCGCAGGCTTCCCCAAGCTGATTTCTGCTCCATCAGCCATGATTGCGGAAACCCTAGCTCTGCGCAAGGCTTTGCAGTGGGTAAAGGAGATGAGAAGCAACCAAACCGCACGAACTGAAGCCCCTCAAGTCTTCGACATTCTTGATTTGCCACTGCACGTATCAACAGACAACTTATCACTTGTTGACAGCATCATGGCCCGCAAAGACCCCTTGGCAAGCCCAACCTTTCATTATGGATTGCAAGCTTCTTGCAGCCCAAATCAGTGATATCTCTATTCAATACGAGCCTAGGAAGACCAATATGGCAGCGGATTGGGTCGCACGTGCACATCGATCAAACACCCTTCCTAGTAATTGGGTTAATTATCCTCCTATGCCTTTGCTTTCAATATTATGTCTAGACGTACCAGTTTATGGTGCCCATTTTACGGGCTAGTAATGAATATCAACCATCTTCTGACCAAAAAAAAAAAAAAAAAAAAAAAAACTCTCGGTCTCTTTATCTCTTCAGTGTATTGGTCTTCTTTTATATTTCTCAGCATCTAAACTTCCCATTGGACAATTTTCAAATAATCAACCTCCAATCTAATCAATGGACAATTGTTGAGAAGATTTGGGTCGGTTAAAATTGATCAATCAAAATTCCCGTAAATTTAATCACATACACAATCAAATCTTGGTTCCCAAAATTTGAGTGCTTCAACTATAGAAAGTATTTTGCATTTGGGATGATTGTCAATCAAGAAATATATCTCACATAATTGATTTATCTTGTTCATATAATCTTTTTATTGATGGTCAATCAAAATCTTCTAAGTTGGGAGTCCATGTCAGATCACAAGCTATTAAGAAATGAGATAATACATTTAAATAATTATCTCGAAAATCGTGACAAAATTGTCATCACAAATAGTGTAGGTGTTGTGCTTATATTCACAGTGTTATATCCAGCTCTCCTACTATCTATAGATATCAAACTTTCATAGGCCTTTGTTTATATTAAGCTTTTGTAATACTCTATTCATATCCATTCAGCATGCTCTTGATATTTACACAGTAGGATGCTTATATCCAAGCAGTACGCTGTTTATATCCGTGCAATAGTTGATTGTGGCTTCTCAATTATATTCAACAATTCTTCCCAAGACACTTTAATAGCTATAGCGATGCAAAATCTTTTAAAGCGGATATTCCCTACAACACAAATGACTTTTGCATTTATCAAGATCAATATAAACCATGGATAGTTTTGTCAATTTTAATTATGTTAAGAGGTTTTCTCATTAGTACAAACACCTATCAATATTACATCAGTTTCAATATCTTAGAGCTGACAGAGCCACCCCAAAAGCTAAATATTAAAGGTTCTCTCGGAGAGCAAGACCTTGGTGTATAATGCATCCCTAATCGAGGGGAACAGGGTCGAATAAAGCTGACGAAATTTGGTCCTTGGTTTCGTGACTGGGAAGGCCATGTCCATCTTCATACTGGTAAAAGAACTGAAGCTCGTGCCAAATTCAAACAGGCACTAAGGAAAGGTTTGAACCCGAGAAATGGGTAGTCCTCAAACACGTCTTTGTTCATCCTCTTCCAGGTCTTGCGCACTATATGCCTGATGTGTTCCCGTGCGGCCTCCTCTGAAGCGCTAGTTTCATTCATGTAGCATTCCAGTGCTTTGAAGTTGTCTCCTCGTGCCAATTCATACTAAGTGGACGACATTGACAGGTAACAAATATAAGTTCCATTATTCATATCACATGCGTATCAAATAATAAAAAAGAATAGAACATCATCATGAACACTACGATGTACTCTTCTTTTATAAGTGATTATTTACAAGGAGAAAAATAAATGTCAAATTAAGCTACCGATGATGTGCTGAGATCATTGTTGAGTCGAAGGATCTTGCTAGAACAGTACATGACACTTGGAATTTTTGAAACGTGTTCAAGTCCCTCTTCCATCAATCTGTCCGTGGTTAGGAAGTAGCTGTCCAACAGCAACATCAGCCTTCCGATTGAATCCACCGCATTGTCTATGTACTCCTTCAGTGTCGGTTTAATGCCCTTGTTGTACCAATGTACCTCCTTCATGTACGCCTTGCATTCACCGGCCCACTGTAGGATTGAAATTCGAAAAGTATGTCAATGACCAAGTCTAGGGATGTTCTTTTCTCCTACATTTTGGGATTCTCAAATGTTCAAAGAGAAGTTATAACGAAAGTTAGAGGTAGAAAAATGACTTATCTGATGTGGACAAGCAATTATTAGGTGAGAGATTTAGTAAGTCGAGATTACCAGTTTCCGCAGATAAGGAATGGCGTTGATTCCTCGCTCTCTCATCGTCCAATACCCAATTTCGTTGGTTGTGTTGTACAAGGCCATGAAACTGTCTCTTATTGTTGGAGGAAGCCTATCTATGTCTGTGATGTCCCACCTAGATAAGTTATCACCATTTCAACAATCTTATGAATTTTATCATGACTCAATACGTTTTTTAGTAATAATGAAAATTAGTGCCTGTTGTTATTTTATTAGCCCAAACCAGTCAATCACATAGAAGAAAAACAAGCTGACATAAAACATGATATGTCTAAAACACATCAAAGAATTTGTTTCATAACACATAATTTTTCATATTTTTCGATTGCGTTCAAACTAATTAATTTTGTCTTTTTTCTTGGCAATAACAGTTACAAGGGAAAATGATGATGGTGGTGACACTAAACAAACCTGACAACGAAATCGGTTAAGAGCTCAAGCTCTTTCGACGTCCCATATATATCATAAACATCGTCGATAAGTGTCACCATACAACCAATCTTTGCATTAAATTCTCTTAAAGCTGTATGATGAGGCTCAAAAATCATTATACCGCTCCAAAAATAGTTTTCCACTAGCCTGTCCCTACAAAAGGTCATCTTGTTCGCCCCAAGATCAACCCACCACCTGAAAAGTTTGTCATAAAATGACAAAGTCAATCAAAATGTGCTAACTGACCAAAAAAAAAAAAAAAAAAAAAAAAAAAAAAATCAAAATGCGCTCCTATGTGGATTCCACCTCAAACGTGATGTTGGCTGCATTTATGAACATTTAAAGAATACTTGTGTATACCTTGCCAGATTGCTAACTTCCTTCCTGTGGATTGACTGCACTAAATTGAAGTCTAATTTAGCCAATCGTAACAAAGAGGGGATCATGTCTTGCTGTTTCTCATACATGTCCATGAACCACCGAGCTTCCAACCTGTTGGGCCTCCAATGGATCGGCATATCTAATGCATGATTCACGTGGCTCACTAAAGTAGTGGGAACTTCATTGAGTTTTAGATCCTTCAGATGCTTATAAGCGAAGTTCCAAGCTTCATCGAGTATGGTTTCACCTTCCAATCCATGGAAAGAAGCTTCATAAAGGCTAAGAAGCCCCTTCACATCCTTGTGGAGCAACTCGTTGAATGTGCTAGTCTTGTTCATAAACCTTTGAAGCACATCTACATTTCCAATAAAAGGAATGGTAAGGTAAATTTCAATCCATCAACATGATTTACAAAAGGTTAACTAATTAGTGAATACCTTGCTGTACGTTGTATCCATGTTGTCTAAGAAGCCGGAATCGAAGGGAAGTGGCATAAAGATCATCCAAAAGTTGAGTATCTTCAATGTTGTTATAGATGGAACTAAGAGCATTCTTGATCTCAATCTCAAAATGATATCCTAGTCCTAGTCTTTGAACCCCGTCAATGAACTCGAGTTTGGTCAGCTGATTCATCTCCTGGTCGAATAGACCCTTGACTTTTTCCTTCAACCTTTGGACTTGCACCCTATATTCATCATCCTAGGCCCATGAAAAACCCATAAAATGAGATCCGAAACAAAGTCAATGCATAAGCAGAGTTCAATATTGCCTCTTGTATGAAAACAGATCGATTCTCGTTTGAATGTCTTATATAAATCATATATAGAAGAACATAAGAAGTAAACATCCATAAATCTAATTCAAAGTACAAGTTTCTTTTTATTTCTAGGTCGTTTTTGTGTTTGTGGACTCATCCCATTGAAGTACATAAAAAATAGGAAAAAAGTATACATTCAATTGCTGTACTTATGTTGTTTTTGTAGTCAGTAATATCCTTAAACTTACAATTTGCACAATCAAGTGCTTGAACCTGTGGAATTTCTGTTCTTCCGTCACTAATTCTAGCAAAGTGAGGCCAAGGTATTGATCGATGCCAAAAAAAGGTTTGCTATTCAAATAAGCAGTGTCATCATGGAATAAAATGTTACTGAAATTTGCTTACAGTTATCTTGGGTTATTGTTATTGTAGTTTGGCAAATTGAATATCCACAACGGTCTCAAATTTTTCCACATTCTGCTAGCATTGACATACGCATGAGCTTCAAATTGCCGGAACCATAGACCAAAAAATTTGATAGGAAATTTCCACAAGTTCAAGGACCATTTAAAAAAAAAAAAAATTAGATCGAATGTGAATATTTTCCATAGAACATACAGAATTTTGGGAAAAATTATCAAGAAAATCTTAAACTTATTACACTTATGTCAATTAACTTATAATAAGTTTGGGTTTGGTCAATTTAGTCCTAAATCTTTCGAGAACTTGCTCATGGAGTCCACATGGCTAATTTTGACAGGAAATTGTTGATGTGAACATTGGCCGTCCTACGTGGCATATTTAGCGCTAATGTGGACAATTTGTAAATATATTTTATGAATTCTTTCTTTCCTTTTCTTTTTGCTAGCGGTTGGTTGTCAGCCACAGGTGATGGCTAGTAAGGGCCTCTCTTGCCAGATCTGGCAAGGGTGGGACTTGGCTAGACTGCCCTAGCCTGAGCGAGGGCAAAGGCTACCCTTGACAAATTTGGTAAAGCCAACCCTACCTAGGCTAGTGCGAGGCTCGCCAAGCCTCACCCTCACCTAGGTGATGCCCGGGGATATTGCCCTGGCTTGGGCGAGGTTCGGTCTCACTAGATTTGGCGAGGGGGCCCTTGTCGGCACTCGCCCTTGCTTGTGGTGACTGGGGGTGTCTCTCACCCAGGCAAGGCTAGCACTCACCAACTTTCACCTATGGCCAATGGCCCATGACTAACCACTAGCGACGAAAAGGGAAAAATAAAGAAAGAAAAAAAATACAAAAATACAAAAAAAAAATTGTCTACATTAATATTGGTTGTACTAAGTAAAATGGTAATTATCCATATCAGCGATATTCAGCCAAAATTTACTGAATGGAATTTATTGGCAAATTGTCAAAAGTTTTAGAACTCAATTGATCAAATCAAAAGATTTAGGATTGAAGTTGTAGGAGTGCAATAGTTTTGGTCTTTCTTGGTAATTTCCCCCAAGATTTTGTGCTAAAAAGGGAAGAAAATCATTACCATGTAATTAACACCGAGTGACTGCACAAAGCCATAGTCCCAAACGCTAGGCTGCCAATTCGCCGAGCGTCTCACGTTTTCCTGATCTTCAATCTTCATAGCACACGTCATAAATTGAGGGCCGGAGGAGGTGGAGGAGGAGGGAGAGGAGGAGCGAGGGTGTCTAAAGGAAAACAGAGAGGTTTGTTTGGTTATGACGAATTGAGGAGGGGAGGAAGCTTTTTAACATAACAGGAAGAGCCATCACGAAATTTGTTGCGAATCTCTTTGTATACTAACCATCCTTTATATAAAGGTGTTGTTGCGGAGCATCAATCATGAAGGAAGTTTTTTTTTTTTTTTTTTTTTTTTTTTGGTGCTGGAGGAACCGGCTTGCAGCTGATAGCCGCGCCGTAAACCCCGGGTGACACTTAAGCAAGAGGACCCACCACCCCTGAGTCACACTTAATACACCTAGCGCCTCCCCTGGGTTTTGAACCCTTCACCTCTTCATTGAGGATCAGCAAAATCTTATCCAGTGGAGCCACCGCGGCCGATGATTCAATCATGAAGGAAGTTTTTTTTTTTGGTATTGGAGGAACCAGTTTGTAGCTGCTATTGGAGCGAATTTTTCTATTCGCTCGAGCCATTCTCTAATCATTGCATTTCATTGATTCTACGTGCACAGAGTTATACCGACACTGATATCACGATCCCTTGGGAAACACGTTTTATTTGTTGCAAGTTCAGCACATGTGATCCAAGTCCCACCGTCAGGCTTGCAGGATAACAATCATTTGTCCTGTGGCCACGAAAAGATGTTTTAAAAGAACGATCTATGGACAGCCAGTTTGCATGGAGGCCTGTATTTACGAAAGGGTGGACAACAAAGTTGTCCATTTCACGTGGATCATACCTCCAAAAGGAAACATTTTAAGGGACCACCGACATAAAAAGTTGATTATATTAAATTTGTGAGAGCTACATATCTTTTCTATGCTAATTTATTTTTTAAAAATCGAGTTTTTGATTTTTCTTTTTCTTCTTCCTTGGTTGATCACCAACTAGAGTGGTGGCTGGCGATTGACCACAGGCCAACTCGAGCCTCACCTCACCTAGCGAAGCTAAGCTTGAGCTTTGCCCAATCTAGTGAGGCTTGACCGTGTTGGACTCTGGTGAGCTCCAGCCTTGCTGGCCTAGGGTGAGGTTGGAGCTTGCCAATGGCCGATTGCTGGCCATCGCCATAGCTGGCGATCGTCCAAGGCCAATGAAGAAGAAAAAAAGAAAAAAAAAGAAAAGAAAAGAAGAATTAAAAGTTCAAAAATCAATTTTTAAAAATAAAAAAAATATTAAAAATGAGTGTTTTTTTAGGAAAAGATTTCCCTTACTAAATAGCGGGTAATACTTTTTAGTTCATTTTAAAATTTTAATTGAACATTGGAAATATATGGTTATTTTTCTGAAAAATAGCTTCCTAAAAAATAATTTTTGAATGGGGCCTCATCTCTAGTCCCCTTGCAGAGGTCACGAAACATTCTATCATGCACACAAGATAAGGGGTGAAAAAGGGCTTATACAGAGAAAATTATAAATTTTGATCTTGGAGGTTGACATTTTAAAAGAAAGCCGGAGATTGCAATAAAAAGAAAAAAGAAGGTGTGGAAAGAAATTGAACAAGTTGGCATCTATTTTGGGTTACGTTAATGGCCTCGGGAAACGGGAATCCAATCTTGCATTACTCGCGATTGATTGAGATGGGCGAGAAAGAATGCTTGACCGATTTGGCAGTCACCCCTCGAAACACTCAAGGCTACAGGAACCTGCAAACCCCATTTTTTTTGCTTTCTAGATGAAACTCTGGATATCTAGTGCTTGAAGGTGCGGTTATCCTTTAACGTGCAATTGCCCAATTAATATATCTTCCCAATCAACAGTCTCTTCTACTAAATTAGATCAAAATTTAAGCATTAGGAGAAATAACATGAGATATTTTAGTAGCGGGATTGGCATAACTATTTAGAAATTTCTTATCCGCTAATTCTATTTCATAGTCAATTGTGGGTCCTATCCATAAGCAGTTACCATTTGGCTTCATCTTTATTCCTGCAATCTTTATCGATTTCATGATCAACTGGCATCTTTCCTTTGCACTATCGATTTCCAGCTTGCACCGATTCTAATTTATCGATAACAGCCATCCGTCTTTGTTATTGACTTGTGATGGTAGTATGCACCTGACTTGTCGACGACACACCAAAAGCTTTATCTTGACTTGGATGTTTTTGGAACGAGCGAAGACACTTTTCAGGATACTTTCTAGATAGTTGCATTCTCATTATTGTGCAAACGGTTTCAATGAAAGTATTGGCTTTAAGATATAATGTCTCACGTAGGAATACAATAACGTAGTCCCCTTTTTTCTTTTAGGTCTGTAGAATAATGAATTTCAAAGTTTTCTTTGATTATGAATTCAAAACCCAAAGAACGTTATAGAAAGATAGCAGTATTGTTGGAGAAGAACACAAAACTCGGTCCATTCTAATCAATCGACATTTCAACCTTTCAAAATAGCATCGCACTGTTCTGGACGTTGGAGAATCTTTGTAACACCGTTTCAATGAAACTCAATGGTAGAAGAAAACTTTCTGTACAGCCACCGTTTCAAATTGGCATTGAACCAGCGTCGGTCAAAGTCGACCGATTTTATTTTATTTTATTTTCTTCTCTATATTCCTTTTCTTTTCAATTTTTCTCCAGTACAAACAGCTAAATATTCAACATAATATAAAAATTCGATCGCCACGAATATAATTTGTGATTACATAATCAGCGACCACACAAAGCACGGAATAGCATGTGCTTCTATGCCCAAGCTCATCAATAGACTTCATGTAAAATAGTTTCGACATCTGAGAGCTCACAGAGACATCCCAAAAAACTAAGAAAGACACATAAGATCAAAGGGTCTTTCCATAAGCAAGACCACTGGTCAAAATGCATGCCTAATCAAGGGGCACGGGTTTGTATATAGCTGACACAAGATAGTCCTTGGTATCATTATTGGGAAGGCCGAATCCATCTCCATATCGGTAAAAAGTATGAGAAACTCGTGCCAGGTTTAAACAGGCATCAAGAAAAGGCCTTAATCCGGAAATCGGGTAGTCTTCAAACACGGCTCTATTCATCCACTTCCAGGCCTCACGCACCATATGCATAATGTGTTCTCGCGCGGCCTCTTCCGACGTGCCGGTTTCATTCATGTAGCATTCCAGCGCCTTCAAGTTGTCTCCTCGTGCCAATTCATACTAAGCATGGACAATTATTGTTGGGTTATAAGCATAAGTCCAAATACTCATCCCACTTTTGTATCAAAGAAACAAAAAAGAAGATGTACTCTTTTTTTCTTATGAGCCACTATTTACAAGGAGAAGAACAATATAAAAGTAAGTTACCGATGATGTACTGAAATCATTGATGAGTCGAAGCATCTTGCTAGAACAATGCATGATGCTTGGGATTTTCGACACATAATTAAGTCCCTCTTCCGTCAATTTGTCCGTGGTTAGGAAGTAACTGGCCAACAGCATAACCAGCCCTCCGGCTGAATACGTCGCAACATCCATGTATTCCTTCAGGGTCGGTTTGATGCCCTTGCTGCACCACTGGACCTCCTTCAGGTACGCCTTGCATTCATCGGCCCACTATAGGATTGAAACTCGGAAAAGTGAGTCAGTGACCAAGTCGAGGGACGTTCTCTTCTCATACTCTTTCGGATTCTCAAACGTTCAAAGAGAAGTCATAACGAAAGTTAGAAGTAGAAAAATGAGCTGACTGACATGGACTAAAAATTACTGGGTGAAAGATTTAGCAAGTTGAAATTACCACTTTCTGCAGGTAAGGGATGGGGTTGATTCCTCGCTCTCTCATCGTCCAATACCCAATTTCATTGGTCGTGTTGTACAAGGCCATGAAACTATCCCTTATTGTTGGAGGAAGCCTATCGATGTCTGTGATGTCCCACCTTAATGAGTTATCACCGTTTTAGCAATCTTATGAATTTTACCATCATTCAATAACAATAATGAAAATTAATGCCAACCATTATTTTATTAGCCCAAACCACCTACGTAAACCATGATATGTCCAAAGCGCATTGAAGAATATATTTGGCAATATATAATTTTTAGTATTTTTTTTTCCATCGCATTCATAGACTAATTAATTCCGTCTTTTTTCTTGGCAATAATAGTTACAAGGGAAAATGATGACAGTGGTGATACTAGGCAAACCTGACAATGAAATCCGTTAAGAGCTCAAGCTCTTCTAGCGTCCCATATACATCATAAACGTCATCAATAAGTGTCACCATACTAGCGATCTTCCCATTCATTTCTCTGAAAGCTGTATGCTGAGGTTCGAAAACCATAATACTGCTCCAAAAATAGTTTTCCACTAGCCTGTCCCTACAGAAGGTCATCTTGTTTGCCCCAAGTTCAACCCACCACCTGAAAAAATTGTCATATGATGATTAAGTTGATCAAAATGTGCTCCCACGCTAGCAGATTGATTTTGTACCTTGCCAGACTGCTGACTTCCTCTCTATAGATTGATTGCACTAAATTGAAGTCTAATTTAGCCAATCGCAGCATAGAGGGGATCATGTCTTGTTGTTTCTCGCACATGTCAATGAACCACCGAGCCTCCAACCTGTTTGGCCTCCAGTGGATCGGCATTTCTAATGCATGATCCACGTGGGTCGCTAAATTAGTGGGAATTTCATCGAGGTTTAGATCCTTCAGATGCTTAGAAGCAAAGGTCCAAGCTTCATCGAGTATGATTTCACCTTCCAATACATGAAAAGAAGCTTCATAAAGGCCAAGAAGCCCCTTCACATCTTCATTGAGGGATTCGTTGAATGTGCCTGACTTGCTCATAAACCTTTGAAACACATCTATATGTCCAACAAAAGGAATGGAAGGGTAAATTTCGATGCATTGACGTAATTCACAAAAAATTAATAGTTGGCGAGTACCTTGTGATACGTTGAATCCATGTTGTCTAAGTAGCCGAAATCGAAGGGAAATGGCATCGAGATCATCCGAAAGTTGAGCATCTTCGGTGTTGTTATAGATGGAACTTAGAGTATTCTTGATCTCCGTCTCAAATTGGTATCCTAGTCCTAGTCTTTGAACCACATCAATGAACTCAAGCTTCGCCACCTGATCCATCTCCCTATCGAATAGACCCTTGACTTCTTTCTTCAACCTTTGGACTTCCTCGGAATATTTATCCTCCTAGCACATGAAAAACTCGGAAAAATGAGATCTTAATCAAAGTCAATGCACAAGCACTGTTGAGCTCTTGCCTTTTTGTTGAAAATATGCCGTTTTGACCAGGTTTATTGATATCTCCTATAGAATATTGCTGTGGTTGGCCGTACATTTGATACTGTGGCAATGGATGAATGTGCAAATTGATTTTACATATCTCGAACGTCATATAGAAATCATATACACAAGTACATAAGATGTATACATCCATAAATCGGATTCAAAGAACAGTTTGTCCTCTGTTTCCATGCCGTTTGGGGTTTAACGACTCGTCCCATCAAAGTAAATAGAAATTAGGGAAACGGTGCACTTCGGTCACTAAACATATGTCTTTTTTTTTTTTTTGGGTTGTCGGCGTTGATAACTTAACATTTGAGCACTACAAAGTGAAGCAGGGGTATTAATCGATGCCAAACAAAAGTATAATACTCAAACAATTAGTGCTATCATCGAATAAATTGTTACCGAAATTGTCAGAACCATGACCAAAAAAATTGTTGGGAAAATTTTCCAAGTTTGAGGACCAAATACGAATATTTCCCATAGTACTTAAGCTAGGCTGGGTTTTATGCCCAAAAAACAAAAGAAAATTCATTACCGTGTAATCAACACTGAGTGACTGCACAAAGTCGTAGTCCCAAACGCTAGGTTGCCAATTCGCCGATCGTCTCCCGATCTCTTGAGCTTCAATCTTCAAAGAGCATGTCAGGAATTGAGCACCGGAGGAGGTGGAGGAGGTGGAGGAGGTGGCAGCGTAGGAGGAGGAGCAGAGGTGCCTAAAGAATAAGAGAGAGGGCTGGTTATGGTGAATTGAGGAGGGGAGGAAGCTTGTGGACAATTTCGAAAGGGCCATTGAGAATTTTGTTGCGAGTCACTTAGTATGCCAACCATCCTTTATATAGGGGCTGGTGTGGAGCCCCCCGATGGAGACAATTTGTAGCTGCTTTTAGAGCAGATTTTTCCTATTTACTCGAGCCATTCTCTAAGCATTGTCATTTATGTACTTTTATTATTATTTTTTTCTGAACCAGCTCTCCTCGACACACCATGATTAATTCGGATGAATAAGAACACGGTGCTTCGGAATTAGAGGTGCTAGAATGAATAAAAGACCCATTCTTTCTACTTTCCTTTTTTTTTAAAAATCAAAATCAGTATCTCAAATTATAAAAACATTCTCTCGTAGACCATCGAGAGAAAAAAAAAAAAGGCAAACATATGAAAGAAAATGAGTGAGGACTCTCCAAATTTCAAGAAGAAACGGTAAGAAAATGTCATAGAACATCTTTGCGACGTTCGATTAGGAATAAATGCGAAGCACTGTATAAAAAATAGACCGAACGCCGAACGAAATCCCGAGGTTGGAGATCTCTGCACTCAAAGCTAAAGGTCGTTGGCTGTCGATTGAATCTCGTGTAGCAACTGTTTTTGGGAGACACACCCCCTGAAAGAAAAGCCAAATCTAATGCCCCCAAAATTTAGCCGCCCCTAATGGATAGGGCGTCGCTAACACAAAGTTAATATAGGTTTGGTTAGGGTGGCTTTGAATTGTAGGACATCTCTCACATTAGAAACCCTTTCCCCGTACGTGGTGTCCTACAATGCCCACAATAGAAAATCTGCTCTACAGATATAACTTATGATGGTTGTTGATTATTAAGACTGAGAAATCATAATCAAGAAGTCGGTGTCCATGAATGAGCTCCAATTTTGAGAATTTGTTTCCAGATTCGAGCTAGTGGACAGTGGGTTGGATGGTGATTGGTGATGGTGCACAGCGTGTAGATTCATGCATCCCATGCGCCCTACACATTTATCCATTTGTTAAAATGTCAAGGGAAAAGGAAATCATTGATCGTAATTTATTGCAATACCTCATTGAAATCATTCATGTCATCATCAACCAAACTCATGATCTTGAGCAACCTACATAGATCACAGGCTGTTTATTATTGCTCAGTATATCACTAATCAACGAGTTTCCATCAATAATTGGAGCTCATTCATGGACACTGACTTCTCGTTTTGATTATGATTTCTCAGTCTTAATAATCAATAAACTTCCATCAATAATTCGTTGAATTAAAGGATACTATACCAAAGTTATAATCTTGATAGGACGGATCTAGGACAATTGTTATTGTTAGTCTAGTGAAATTACATTATCTACTAATAATAAAGTCAAATTCTGTCCAAACTTTCAAACATCTCATCATCGTCAGGCTTGTCCGTTGACGGTCATCTGTCTTGTGGCCACGAAACAATGTCTTAAAATTACAATCTATGAACCACGAGTTTGCTTGGAAGCCTGTAACTGCGATAGTGTGGACAACAAAGCCGTCCATTTCACGTGGATCATGCCTAAAAAAGGAGACTTCTTTTTAAGTGACCTTCGACATAAATAATTGACTGTATCAAATATGTGAGAGCCACCTAAGGGAGGAGATAAATCTATTGATTATACAGCATTGTCGTGCTTGAAGAGCATTACAAGAACCCAAGAACCACAAGTTTGCTTGGAAGCCTGTAATTACGACAGCGTGGACCCCAAAGTCGTCCATTTCACGTGGATCATACCTCAAAAGAAGACTTCCTTTTAAGTGACCTCCGACCTAAATAATTGACTGCATCAAATATGCGAGAGCCACGTAAGGGAGGAGAGAAACGTGTTGATTATACGGCATTGTCATGCTTGAAGAGCGGTACAAAGACGTTCAAGATGTGATTAGTAGATGAAACTTTATATATCTAATGCTTCGAAGATGCGGTTGTCTTTCAACGCGCATTATCCTAATTGATATATCTTACCTGGCAATAGTCTCGTCTACTAAATTAGATCAAAATTCAAGCACTAGGAGAAGTGACATGAGATTTTTCTAGTTGCTTGATTCGTGAAACTACTTAGAAATTTCTTATCTACTAATGTTATGCCATGTTTTACTAGTTTTTTAATAGATCAGTTCTTTTTCAATAAGCTATTATTTTTCATATTAAGGGATAAATTGCTAAAAATTGAATGATTGTCAATCTCAAGAAATATCTAAGTGGAGTATGCCAATTATGCGTGATATTTTGATTGATAAACAAATATTCTAAAAACTGATTACTTTTCATAGTTCGAGCTACTCTAATTTTGGAAACCGGAAGATTTCATTGTATAGGTGAGCAAACCTCCTAAATCTCGGATTCATTGACTTCATCAGCAAGATTTATCTTGTCAACAATTGTCCAACGGATAGCTTGGCCTCTTAAAGATTGTCCAATGAGAAGATTGGTTATTGAAGAGTGTAGAAAGAGATCAACAAAGGTCGCAAATGCAATGAGGTCGGAAGTGACAAACAATCCATTAACAGAGAAAGTTTTACATCCTTATATTGTCTTTTGAGTGAACTAAAAGTGTAATCTCTGGAGAAGTGTATCAATGTTATAGTTTGTACTTAGTTGGGAGATAGTGAGATCTATTCGCATCGTTATAAGCTGCGTTAGCTTCGAGATGAAGTGCTTGAGTATAAGTGGCACATATTACTATAACTACACAGAGATGCCTAGTAAAATCAAGCTAGTAGGCTATTTGTCTAGGTGAGTGAATATAAGCTCACACCAAATCGAACCACTATAGAGCTCTAAATGCATCGTTCTCTATGTCTGCGCTTCTATCTATCTGTGCTTCTATCTAATACTGTCTGATAGAAGCACATTATACTAATTGATATCACCTACTCTCGCATATATCAGCTCATGACTCATATCTACGCTTCTATCAAACTTGACACTTATAATTCTACAATAATTTGTCAAGTTTCTTGAAAACACCAATTTACTACCTTTAGGTGATATTGTTAGCCATTACAATTGATATTAGAGCTCGGTGCTCATTTTTTTGGAAGTGTTATTTGACTTCTTGAGTTAAGGATTTATTATAACTAGCATGGTTTGCATACTGAATGCTTGCCACTAGATTAAAATAAAATGGCAAAAAAGAAGAAAAAAGAGCAGTTTCCTTTCATTTGGAATTGCACACATCATATTGTTGGCTGTGACACCTGAGATGGTCGGTTTGGCGATGCTTAACCACTATATTGGCATTTTCAAGTGAAATATGGATGAGAGGACTTAATTGCATTTGCACTAAAATGTTTAGAATCACATTGGTTCAAATGAAAAGATTAATAATGAATTTAAATTCATATGATGAGTTTAGAAGGTGAAAATGCAATCTTTTACCAAACAGTGTTTGTACAAATGCTCGAAACGCATCAAATCAAAGATCTTTTAACATTAAATCAGGTGAATCTACATAGGACCAGCAGAATGTAACAAATCACATTCATTGAGAGCATGTGATCCGAAGACTACACAATAAACATAATAGAATTTCAAGTACGTTTTAGCGTCCATGATTATTATTGAACATTTAATTTCCACGAAAAACTTGATTGGTTTATTTTAAGTCATTAAATCAAATTGTGGAGCCTGCCTTCTTCTCTATCATTTTCATGTCCTTCATTCTCCACATAATTGAAATGGTTTGCATACTGTTCCTTGAAAAGCTTTGAGGACCACGCGTAAGGGAAAGCAAATGTGGCATCTTTACAAGCGCTAGAACTCTTCATATCAACTCAATTAAGTCCTTGAAGTAAATTAGACGTGAATTTGCAAAAAAAAAAAAAAAAAAAAAAAAAAAAACGGAGGGAAAGAATCATCCCATGACTCATCAACGGACGGTAGAACCTTAATGGATAAATTACTAAATTACGAAATCTAATTTTATATTAAAGAAATTGCTCTTTAGAGCAACTGCACATCCCATGTGTGCGACATCCTTGTATGTATACATCTATCGATATTCAGATTATTGTTAGAAAACTCAGCATCCGCCTAATAATACAAACTCTCACATAATTGCAAGCCTTTTCTCAGATTTGTAAGATAATATATTTACCTTTGGAGTCTCGAATCTTATAATGTATTGATAGGACTCGTCAGTACGTCGAAAATGGGGGATTTCACATGCAATAGGCCCACTTGGGAACGCAAGGACAATCTGAAGTCATCATCCCCAAAAGAGACGCTTCAGAATCTCTCGTCCGAGACTCCCATGGGCAACGTAAATTCCTATGTAATTTTATCCCTCGTTTTTTTTGGGGGAACGTGGAATATTTGCTATGCCCCGACCAAAAAGAAAATAAAATATTTGCTATAACTACTCTAAAATTTGGCGGAAGCTCTCCTATCCCGATTTAGATGTAGATCTAAATTTGGAAGCTTTTATCTCTCAATCTAATTCTAGATTTTGGAGTTTTTTTTTTTTTTTTTAGAAGTGTTTGATTTGTAGTAGATTATTCTCTCCATATGACAGATGGTATTGAGGATGCCCATTCTATGCGCACATTGCAAGCTGTAGTTTTTTGACAAAAAGATCTCTATGTGTGCCTATCACTAACGGTTTTGTTGATTGACACCGATTGTTTTTTGATACTGTAATACATCTAGTCTTTTGGGATAAGAGTGTGCATCTGTGCTCTTCTTTTTTCTTTTTCTTTTTTTGGATTTTGTTTTGTTTTGTCTTTGTTGGGATTTATTTTGCTAGGAAATTTTTTATGTTACTTTTGTATTTAATTATGATAGATGAATGAAATTTTCCTTTTACCCCCAAAAAAAAAAGTCGTACGTTTTCGTTTCCATAATGAATTCTCATGGTTTGCAAACGGCTCAAGAAGGCGTTGTTTTATGGCTCAAGAAGCAGGTGTCATTATGGGCTGGTCAGTCCATCCTTTTCATGCGAATTCCACCCGAGATAATGTACTGGCCTTATGGTAGCCTTTGCCCGAAAAACCTAATTGGTCTTTAACCCATTTTCCCCCTGTTTCGACGAACCCTATAAATGGATCTCTGTTGATCAATTTCCATCGATGGTTCTCCCAGCTGCCAAAAATGTTTGCTTTTCTGATTTCTTCCCGATTGAAGGTTTCCTCAAAGTCTTGACATGATGCGAGTCTCTCAAAAAAAAAAACCCACTCCTATCATCTGATTCCTTTGCATGTCAGTTGAATCTAGCGATCTAAGCAGAATCGAATAGCCAGAAACCTGATTTGGCCGCCATCGTCAACTTGTTCACGCCATGGACCAATACGACCAGGAAGAAAACCCTCGTCTCGCTGCGCTATGCTAACGGTTGGGTCGTCTGTGGTCCCTTGAAGAAATCGACGACTGGGATGAGCTGCCTCCTATGGAAAAAGTGGAAGAGTGTCAGCTGACGCTCGTAGGTAAAATTCCTTCAAATCCCTCCATAAATATCCAGGCTTTTCAGAATACTTTAAAGCGGGCTTGGAGAACTGAACAGGTCGATATTAACCAGCATGAAGCTGGAATCTATGTCACTAAGTTTAAGTTAGCATAAGAAAAACAGAGAGTGCAACAGGGTGGACCATGGCTGTTTTCAGGTCATTTAGTAATTTTTAAACCATGGATTCCTAACACGCCTTTACACTGTTATAATTTTTCAACATGTGCTTTCTGGGTACAAGTCTTTGGTCTGCCGTTAGAGTGGTGCTCGGACCATATGATTTGTAAAGCTGTTAAAAACATAGGGAAAGTGCTTGAGGTGAAGTTGGATTCGAAAGAAGGAACTACCATTAGAACTGGAAAAGCTCGTATTGAAATCCGATTAGAAGAACCTTTGAAAACAGGCCAACTCATCCGAATAGCCAAGAAACCAATATGGCTAGATTTTAGATATGAACGACTACCACATTTTTGTTATTCCTGCGGAAAAATTGGCCACTATGCTATGTATTGCAAGGATATTCCTTTCACAAAGGCTAAAATGGAAGGTAAAGAAAAGATGGCTTACGGTCAGTGGTTGAAGGCAGAGGTTAAAGAGCACAGTCCTTATTGGCGAACTTTCTATGAGGAGCAGCATCAAACTGAAGAAGAAATTATACCTGAGACTCCGCATTCTACTCCATTGCTTCCAGCGATACCTTCTTCCCATGAGAAGGCCGATGCTAACCCAACTGACGACATGATGCAACTTACAAAGGTGGAGAAACAGCTGCAGCATACTCCCACCATCCGAAAACCTATACAAGAGGAGGAAAATCAAAATACAGAACACACAAGCTCACGGGTGGACAAGGTAAAACTGAAACAACCTGCAACAGATAACCCTCCAGCTCTTATTAACCCTCCTAAATCTACCTTTCTTGGAGGGTCTATTCCTACATTGAGTTCCAAGACAGAATTGATTCCTGTTACTATCGACAAGAACTACAACTTCGAAGCTTTTATGAACACAGCCAAACAAAGGAAAACGAAAAACTCAAGATTGTCAACAAGGGCAGGAGATGCAAAAAAAATCAAGCGATACAACCCGTATGATCCTCGCACTACCACAGCAGCAGATTTGGTTCAATCACGACTAATGGAAACACCCATCTTAATGGAAGAAGAAGCAGCTGTTGGAGAAATCTTTCCAGAGTCTTTTGAAGCTGACAAAACGTTTCTATCAGTCTAAGTCTGGATATTCGGAGACCGAAGATTAAAGTCTCAAGACTTTATTATCTCAAGACTCAAGACTCAAGACTCAAGACTCAAGACTCTAGACTCAAGACTATTCTCACCGATGTCTTTCTATTCCAAAGAGCAAAGGAAATCCAGAGCCGAAGCTTATGGTTGAGGATTCGATCCTATCCTCTCGGAAAAGATCCCTTGGTTGGATAATCATCTCGGAGTCTTTGTTTGTTCTTATCTAGATCGATTAAAGATCCGATGGTTGTCGAAGTATTCTTGGAATGTTCTATTCTTGGAAACCAAGATCCCGATTGTATGGGCGAACAGATTGATGGGCTATCGCCAGACTCCTTAAATAGCTCGAATGATCTTCGTAATTGATTCCGTCCAACGGGTAGATTGGAGGAATTCCTTTGGTAAGTGCCAACGGCTATGATGGCATAAAGGAGTATAAAATGAAGACATTCCAGTTGTTTTAGAGTGTGTGATTGATAGAAAAATTCCAGTCTCGAAGATCCTTGATTATTAGTCGAGACCATTTTGAGCGAAATTGTATACACAGAGAGTGTTCATTTCTAGTGACACCTTGAGAGTGTGGAAGATCATCTACACCAAGAAGTCAAGGAAGATCATCACCGTAACATCTCTTTGTTCATAGTGGAATCCAGCCAATTGGTCTGTCAGTGCGAAGAGTGGACGTAGGCTTGACACAAGCCGAACCACTATAAACCTCGTGTCTAATTCTCTCTTTCCCTTACTCAGTCTTACGATTATTTTTCTTAATTGCTGCAAATCGTTTATTTATCTAAATAGTGTGTAATTATCAAAAGAAAAATCCTTTATACCTATTCACCCCCTCTAGGTAATCGTACTAGCAATATCAATTGGTATCAGAGCCTCGTGTTCTTACTTTATTTGAAGTGTTTTACTTGAGTAAAAGATCCATGGCTAGTATGCTAGCATCGTGGCTGGTGGAAGGTCAAAGCAATACTGCACCACCCTACTTCGATGGAAAGGATTATAACATCCGGAAGAACAAGATGAAAGCTTTCCTACGATCTAAGGATCCTCTCGGAATGGGATGTTGTGGAGAGAGGAATCACTCCTATTATCGCATCGTATCCGAAAGAGGGAAAGAAACTGTTGAGACCCGGCGGAATGTCTCAAGATGAGATAACCAAGAGACAAGCACTCGATGCAAAAGCAATTTATTCTTTATATTGTGCTTTGTCACCAACCGAATATAAGAATATCTTCTTGTGTCACAAAGCAAAAGAAGTCCGGGATAGATTACATATCACCTATGAAGGGACGGACCGAGTGAAGGAAACCAGAATTAATATTCTTCTTGGTCAATACGAAGCCTTCAAAATGAAACCAGGAGAATCTATAACTCGACATGTTTAGCCGTTTTACGATATTGTCAATGGACTTGATAATCAAGGACAGAAAATTACCGATCCTATGAAGGTGAACAAGTTGCCGAGAGGACTCTCCAAGGATTGGAATCATATAAAGACTTCAATACGAGAGACGCAAAGAATTATGCCATTATCTCGTAGATGAGCCGATTGGAACTCTTCGTCTTACGAAGTGGAGCGAATTAATGAAGACGAAGATCCAAGAGGTAAGAAATCCATTGCATTAAGATCTAATGATGACTCGATGATACTGATTCGAAGAAGATCCTGGATGATGAGGAGCTTGCTCTTATGATAAGAAGATTCGAAAAGCTGAATAGAAAAGGAAGAAGGTTCAACTCAAGAAAACAAAGTTTTTAAAACAGCAAACCAAGTTTGTTGATGAGGAACCAAACAAAGATGTAGTACGCTTCGAATGTAAGAAAAAGGGACACATCGACTCAACCGTCCTCTTCGAAGAAGAAGAGAGGAAAAACCGAAAAATCTCGAAAAGCTCTCAAAGCCGAAACCCGGAGCGATACAGAGTGTGAAGAAAGTGATGAGGAATATGCCAATCTATGTCTAATGGCACAATCGACTCGGACTGGATCGATTCGGATATGGTGAATTTGAGGTAAGTGATTTTAAAATTCCTGTCAAAGTCTCTAAATATATTGATGAATTATGTTTCGGTCTTAAGACTTCTCTCAAAAAGATTTCCGAACCGAAAAGGAAAACTCAGCTTTAAAACGAAAGGAAAATATTTTAGAAGAAAAAGTGAAAAGTCTAGACTTGAATGTTTCTACTCTTAAAGAGAATGAAGATAAACTTTCAAAAGAAAATGCTTTCCGAAAAACCGACTTATCAAATATTTCAAAGAAATTTTCAATAGGGTCCGAAAAACTTGAGAAAGTTCTCGGTCAAAGACCTTACTTCAACAAGTCGGTTTAGGTATGACAGCAGAAACAATCCCTTTGATTGATTTTCCAAAAGTAAAAGAAAGAATCAAGAAAAGACCATCGAGAGAAGCGTACAAAAATCATTTCAAAAGGGTTTTTGTAAAGTCTGTAGGTCGAAATGCTCTAAGGTGTTCAAAGTGTAACAGTCAAGATCACTTTGAAAAAGAATGTCCTATGATCCGGAAGCCCGTTAAAAGGGTATGGCCTAATAATGTTTTTCCTACTAACACCAAAGGACCCAAGAAAATTTGGGTACCAAAGAAAGCTTGAGACTCTCTTTTGATTATGTGTCTCTCGTCAAAAAGAAGGTAAAATGGTATCTTGACGGCGGATGCTCAAGACACATGACAGAGACTCAAATTGCTTTATAAAGATTGTTCAAGTAAACGGTGGAAAAGTTTCATTTGGTGGAAACAAACAAAGGAAGCATTGTGGGATTTGGAACTGTTAAAATTGGAAATCTCACAATAAGCAATGTTTCTTTAGTGGAAGGACTCAACTATAATCTTCTCAAAGATTAGCCAACCGTGTGATACTTTGGGTTCAAGATCTCTTTTCAAGAAGGCATATGTTTCGGAATAAGTAAAGACTCAACTCGTCTTTCATGGGTCGAAGGCATGGAAATATCTATCTTCTTGATGTAAGACCAAATGAAACGCAATGTCTCATCTCAATTCAAGATGAAGCGGTCTTGTGGCATAGAAAGCTTGGCCATGTCAACATGAAGCAATTAGCCAAAATATCATCAAAGAAGCTTGTTCAAGGACTACCAAAACCGCCTTATCAAAAGTCCGACTCATGCACACCATGTATTCGGGGAAAACAGGTAAGAAATTCATTTAAGCCTATAAAACATATCTCTACTAATCATGTTCTCCATTCTTTGCATATGGATCTCTTTGGACCAAAGAAGAACCCGAGCATTGGAGGCAAGAAATATTGTCTAGTAATTGTAGATGATTACTCTCGTTTTACCTGGGTATATTTTCTTGCAAGTAAGTCAGAAACCTTTTCGTACTTTGAAAAGTTTGCTAAAAAGGTTCAAAATGAAAAATGATGTGCTATTTCAAGTATTAGAACAGATCATGGAAGTGAATTCGAAAACCAAAACTTTACAAAGTTTTGTGATAAATCTGGTTTTAATCATGTATTTTCCTCTCCATATACTCCGAACAAAATGGAGTTGTGGAAAGAAAGAATAGATCTCTTCAAGAAATGGCTAGAACACTTTTAATTGAAAGTAAAATTTCTTCTCGATTTTGGGTCAAGCGTTTCAACAAAGCATGTTACATTATCAATAGAGTCTTTCTAAGACCCATTTTAGAGAAAACCCCTATGAATTATTCAAAGGTAAGAAGCCTCTTGTTTCATATTTTCATGTGTTCGGTTGCAAATGCTTTATTTTGAAAAATGCAAATGATCGAGTTGGTAAGTTTGAAGAAAGATCGATGAAGGCATTTTCCTTGGATATTCTATGACAAGCAAGGCTTACAGAGTCTTTAACAACAAAAGCCAATCGGTGGAGGAATCTATGAATGTCAAATTTCAAGACTCAACGCAAGTTGAATCTAGTCGACTCAATATGAAGAGTCCGAATCATCTCCGCATCTTTCAAGTCTTACAACTCAAGAAGCATCTCGTCTCGGAAGTCCATCATCAAAATGTTCTTGAAGATTCAAATAAAGAAAGAGATCATCAACCAGAAAATCAACCAAGAATCGGAAGCACAAATCCAGTCATCCCGAAGATCTCATTATCGGTGAAATCAATGAAGGAATCCGCACAGATCAAAAAGACGTGAAGAATCTAGTCGTGGCTCTAATCTCGAAATTGAACCAAAAAGCATAGAAGAAGCTTTATCTGATGAAAGCCGGATTGAAGCTATGCAAGAAGAACTCAGACAGTTTAACATCAATGATGTCTGGGATTTGACATCTAAACCAAAAGGTAAAACTGTTATTGGAACCAAATGGGTATTCAGGAACAAGATGAACGAGGATGGAAAAGTCGTACGGAACAAAGCGAGACTCGTGGCCAAAGGATACACGCAAGAGGAAGGAATAGATTATGATGAGACCTACGCACCAGTAGCAAGGTTAGAAGCTATTCGTCTATTACTTGCGTTTGCTTGCTATAAAAATTTCAGGTTATTCCAAATGGACGTCAAGAGTGCATTTCTAAATGGATTCATCCATGAGGAAGTTTATGTGGAACAACCACCTGGATTTGAAGACCCAAAGAAGCCAGATTCAGTCTTTAGACTGAAAAAGGCCTTGTATGGTTTAAAGCAAGCACCTCGAGCTTGGTATGATAGGCTAAGTAAGTTCCTAATACGTAACGGTTTTGTCAAAGGTAAAGTAGATACTACCTTATTTATCAAAAAGGAAAACAAAAGCTTTTTACTTGTTCAAATATATGTAGACGATATTATATTTGGATCTCCTAATGAAAGCCTATGCAAGAAATTTTCTAAGTCTATGCGGGATGAGTTTGAAATGAGTATGATGGGAGAATTGACATTCTTTCTTGGACTCCAAGTAAAGCAAATGAAGGAAGGAACTTTTATTCATCAAGAAAAGTATGCAAATGATCTTGTCAAAAGATTTGGATTGGAAAAATGCAAAAAGACCGACATACCAATGTCATGTTCTCGAAGATAGATAAGGATGAAGAAGGGAAGAAAGTAGATCAAAAGCTATATAGGAGCATGATTGGTTCACTTCTTTATCTTACCGCTTCTAGACCGATATTTTGTTAAGTGTTTGTGTCTCGTGCTAGGTTTCAATCGATCCTAGAGAATCACATCTCAATGCCGTGAAACGAATTATCAAATACATTGCCTCATCCTCAAGCATCGGTCTTTGGTATCCAAAGAAGGGAGACTTTGATCTTCTAGGGTACTCGAGATGCGAGATCCGGCCGGTTGCGAGTCGATAGAAAGAGCACTTCCCGGAACTTGTCGGTTACTTGGAAATAGAACAAAGTATCTTGGTTTTCAAGGAAACAAAGTACCGTGGCTCTTTCAACAACGAAGCGAGTATGTAGCCCTTGGAAGTTGCTGTTCGCAAATTCTATGGATCAAACAACGGCTACAAGACTTTGGCATTGAAGACTCATGCACGTAAATCGATGTGACAACACCGGCGCGATCAATCTTACCAAAAATCCAATTCTTCATTCAAGAGCAAAGCATATTGAGATTCGACACCACTTCATTAGAGATCATATTCAAAACGGAGAAATCTCGATTCAATTTGTTGATTCAAAAAGTCAACTAGCGGATATTTTCACAAAGCCTTTGGAGAAAAATCAATTTGACGCTATCCGTTCAAGACTCAACATTTTGAAGCTTGAAGAAGTTAAAGTCTAAAGACTCAACAATCCTTAGACTCTAATCTCTCGCCTCGAGATCCTCGGACTCGAGACATTCATGGCTATAGACTCGTAAGTGGCTATTTTATTCGAACTCGAAAAGGTACGATTTTGTTGTTCGGTTATTATCTCGTGTGAAAATCAAAACTTGTCTTTTCAAAAAGATTAACTTTGGCGTTATTGATTTTGAAAAGAAATGATCGTACTCTTTCCCCTCGCGACGATTGAACTTCCTTTTTTTCAAAAAGTGAGTTAAATATATATATACAGCTTTTTCCACAATCGTCAAAACCCTAAAAAGTACTCTTCTCCCGAACCCGTTTCAATCTCTTGTTCATCGTCGAGAAAGTGGTCATTTTTCTTTGGGAAGCAATCGAAGGAATCTCTCAAATCGACAAAGAAGAATGTCTTCTTCGAGGAAATCATCGAGAATAGCAAGCGGGGACCACAAAGAATGGAGAAGGGACCAATACACTTCGATCTTATCGAGGAGGAAGACTTTTCAAGTCAGCAACAAAGTCCGATTCGTTCTCATCCACGTCATTCATCGCCTCCTACCCCACATGGTGAAAGTCATCATCTTGAAGAAGAGATAATCGAGGACGCCGACCCCGTAAGAGTCCAAAACCCTCCTATATCTACAAGCTTTATCGTGCGTTGAAAATCACCGGTACACCATTGAATTACATAGACGATTTCCTTAAGGATAAGAACTATGGAAATGAATATCTTTTTCTGCGGAAAATGGAGGAGTTAGGAATTGCTCCGAGAGGAAAAGCGAGAGGATGCACTTGCAAATATTCCAAGTGATCCTCGTGTGCCCGGACAAAATTTAATTGAAGGGAACGATGATGATAGAATGTTCCTTGAGTTTCAACCGAGAATGGGTGTAGCAGCGAAGACGAAAGGAAATCGATTGGATTTGTTTAAATCCGAGGAAAGGAGAAAGTATATGGCAAACCGTTGAAAAGAGGGGTGATAAACCCTCGAAGTGTTGATTTTGACTTTCTAGACGCCATCAACATGAACTTGAGAGAAAAGTTGAACTTGCTTCAACTAGAGAAATTTTGCTCTGACTCTACGGACGGGTACGCACATTTAACCGCTTATTTCTATTCAAATCTCGAGCTTTTGGATGCGAATAGAATTTCGTTCGTGTTCGAGACAAAGTCTACGTGGTAGATGTGAATATGTTGCGACATTGTTGGAGTTGAACGAGGGCGTTATCTCGCCAATCAAAGTCTCACCCGCACGTACTACTGGATCTTGTCAAGGATAGGGACGCAGACAAGAGAGTTACCTATTCCGGGATGAATGCAATCAACATTGTGCTTCATAAGATCGTAATCAACTGTCTCGGACCAAAGTCTACATCAAAGACTTCGTGTCTTATTCTCAAGCAAAGTTGATGTATGCAATCAACTCGGAAGGAAGTTCTCTCTCCCGCACACGATTCTTTTCCATATGTACAGAAAGCGGTGTCAAAAGACAAGGGACAATTGTCTTATCCCGGTCCGGTGACCAAGATCTTTAGACACATGAATATTGAACCGCCCCATTCACTTTGTGTTCGACCGTGCGATAAGATGGTGGTAGGTTTGAAGATGCCGACGAAGATGCGTCTACAAGAGCTTTCCAAGGCAATGGAGAAATTCAGAGTGAAGACTCCCCGTCCCATCTGCTTCAAAAAGGAAAGGAAAAGAAATCGTTGGAACCCCATCGAGGAAGAAGAAAAGGACTCTCATCTTAGAGGATGAAGATGAAGAAGATGAGGATCCCACAATCTTTGCTTTAACAAGAACCAAACGTTCTGTGCCTCGATCAACGTAACTTCAACAGAACAGAGAGGAAGAGGAGCAAGCAAAGATCGAGAAGAAGATCAAGAAAAGGAGAAAGAGGGAGAGAAGGAGAAAGAAGGAGAAAAGGAGAGAGGAGGAGAGAAAGAACACCGCATCGACTGGAGACAAGGGAGATCAAGAACATGATCATCACTATTCTCCTTGTGATGTCCTAGAGACAGGGGGAGTTGGCGAGCAAGAAAGGTCTTCACCACATGCGCCAATAGTGAAGGTCCGAGACCATCTCCAGCGGAGACACGTAAGAAGTTCGGGTTTCTAAATTGCCTCGAAGAAGGACACGATACTTCGAACCCAAATCTGCATGATTTCACGGGAGCTACAACGTCCGCATTCACTCCATCCGAAAAAGCCGATGCAAGTACACGGACGGATAACTCAAAGCAGATTTTCGTCGTATTGTTGATATCCTTATGGATATGCGGGGACAGATTTATGCTCTAGACGTGAGATTCAATCCATCAAGAATGCTGGCCAAGCATCTTGCTACCCCGGAGGACAGAATGAAAGACCTCGCTCTACAACTTCAAGCAAATGCAAAAGGAGAGGAGGTAACTCGGTTAAGGGAAGACTTGAAGAGGCTAGAAGGCTTAGTCCGTCTATGGGAGATTTCCAAATCGTTCGCATTCCCAAGCGAGACTTGATCCCTTTCTCACTTTTTCATGATGACAAAAAGGGGAGAATCAATTTGAACAATCAACACCATCAACCTTCAAACATCATTTTATCTTTTAATCTTTGAATTTGTGGTTATTTGTAGTCATTTTTTTGAGTTTGACTTGAGTACTCTTGACTGTGGATTTAAATGCTTGACCGGGTTGCGTTCATATCAAGTGTTGTTTTATGGTATTACTCATGAAAGACTAACCAATTTGCTGTGGATGCAGAATGTGGTTGTTTTATTAATATTTGTGAGTTAGCCATATTGCTTGAGAAATGTTTTTGCAGTCAAAGTTGTTCAAATCTACAAGGAAGTTTTGTCACCATCAAAAAGGGGGAGATTGTTGGGGAAATCTTTCCGAGTCTTTTGAAGCCGACAAAACGTTTCTATCGCCTAAGTCCGGATATTCGGAGACCGAAGATTAAAGTCTCAAGACTTTATTATCTCAAGACTCAAGACTCAAGACTCAAGACTCTAGACTCAAGACTATTCTCACCGACGGTCTTTCTATTCCAAAGTAGCAAAGGAAATCCAGAGCCGAAGCTTATGGTTGAGGATTCGATCCTATCCTCTCGGAAAAGATCCCTTGGTTGGATAATCATCTCGGAGTCTTTGTTTGTTCTTATCTAGATCGATTAAAGATCCGATGGTTGTCGAAGTATTCTTGGAATGTTCTATTCTTGGAAACCAAGATCCCGATTGTATGGGCGAACAGATTGATGGGCTATCGCCAGACTCCTTAAATAGCTCGAATGATCTTCGTAATTAATTCCGTCCAACGGGTAGATTGGAGGAATTCCTTTGGTAAGTGCCAACGGCTATGATGGCATAAAGGAGTATAAAATGAAGACATTCCAGTTGTTTTAGAGTGTGTGATTGATAGAAAAATTCCGAGTCTCGAAGATCCTTGATTATTAGTCGAGACCATTTTGAGCGAAATTGTATACACAGAGAGTGTTCATTTCTAGTGACACCTTGAGAGTGTGGAAGATCGTCTACACCAAGAAGTCAAGGAAGATCATCACCGTAACATCTCTTTGTTCATAGTGGAATCCACCAATTGGTCGTCGGTGCGTAAGAGTGGACGTAGGCTTGACACAAGCCGAACCACTATAAACCTCGTGTCTAATTCTCTCTTTCCCTTACTCAGTCTTACGATTATTTTTCTTAATTGCTGCAAATCGTTTATTTATCTAAATAGTGTGTAATTATCAAAAGAAAAATCCTTTATACCTATTCACCCCCCTCTAGGTAATCGTACTAGCAATATCAGCAGCACAATGGGCGGAGGCGGCTGGCCCTCAACAGCTGCCAAGGGAATCATGAAACTGATTTGCTGGAACTGTCAGGGATTGGGCTCTTCCCTGACAGTTCGAGCCCTTAAGGCCTTTGTGGCCAAAGAACAGCCCAATATAATTTCTTTGATGGAAACTAAGAATAGGGAGGCAGTGCTTACTCGTCTTCAGCAGAATCTTAAATTTTAGCGATCTTTTGTTCTCAATCCAATTGGGTGTGCAGGGGGAATGGCACTGTTTTGGCAAGATTCTATTAAGGTAAATCTCACTAAATTGTCTCCAGCGTTCTTTGATATGATATGCTCAGAAGTTAGCTATGGTATCTCCATGCAACTCACCTACGTGCATGCACCTGCGACTTATCAGCTTCGCCAACAATTTTGGACAGAACTCATACAGATTGCTCTTTCCAATGATCTACCATGGATATGTGGGGGAGATTTTAACGAAGTCTTATATCACTGGGAGAAAACAGGTAAGCGGTTACCGGAACCTCACAGAATGCAATCATTTAGACAAGTTATACAGGATTGTTCCTTGATGGACATGGAAAGTAAGGGCTGTGCTTATATGTGGACAAATAATCGGGAGGGTGATGAACTTGTTAAGGAATGATTAGACCAAATGCTATGTAATATAGATTGGCGCCTAGCCTTCCCTGAAGTAGAGGTCTTAGCCTTACCTGCAATAGGCTCAGATCATAGCCCAATTATGCTATCCACAGAGGCGTTACAGGTAAAACGAAACAAGGCATTTATTTTCGAAGCATTTTGGCTCCAGGATAAGGAATGCAGCGAGGTCATAGCTACTTCATGGCATTCGGGTCAGCCAACACCTATCGACCTACCACACCGAATAGCAATGGTTTCTAAGGCTCTTGCTAAATGGAGTTGACGGAAGTTTTCTAGAGCTCACAATCAGATAGCTGGTTTGCAACAACAACTCTTGTCCTATACAAATCAGCATTACAGTCGGTTTGACAAGCATACAATCAACAATATAAAGGCTGAAATTCACAGACTTTGGCAGCAAGAGGAACAATTCTGGGCTATGCGCTCAAGAATTAATTGACTGAAGTGGGGGGACAAAAATACCAAATTCTTCCATGCTACAACGATACAACGGAGGCAACGGAATAAAATTAGAGTGTTAAAGGATGATGATAATAGGTGGGTTAGGGACGAACAACAGCTAAAGGAATTGACGCAACAGTTTTTCTCTAACCTATACAAATCAGATGGCCAAAGAGACTATGGACCAATCATTGACCAATGCCCAAGAATAGTTACTTCGGAAATGAATGATACTTTAACGGCGGAGGTTACTCTAGAAGAAATTCATAAGGCAACTTTCCAGCTGGGGAAAACCAAAGCTCCCAGGCCTGATGGTATGAATGGTTTGTTTTATCAAACCCATTGGGACATCTTAAGGGATGAAATTTTCTGCTTAGTAAAGGATTTCTTTAGAACAGGGTTCATGCCAGCTAATCTTAATAAGACCATCATCGCACTGATTCCGAAGGTACCAAACCCAGAAAGCCTTGATCAATACCGACCTATAAGTTTATGTAACTATGCATACAAGATCATTTCAAAAGTGCTTGCCAATAGGCTTAAACCTTGGCTCCCGACTTAATATCACTGGAACAGAGTGCATTTGTGAGTGGTCGCCAAATCCAAGACAACATCCTCATTGTCCAGGAGGTACTCCATCAACTACGGACCAGGAAAAGGAAGAAAAATTTTCAAGTAGTGCTCAAAGTGGATATGAAAAAAGCTTATGACAGAGTCGAATGGGACTTTCTGGAAGATTATCTACTGAAGTCAGGATTCCACATGACTTGGGTAAGATGGATCATGCAATGCATTAAAACAGTCTCTCTTAGGGTTAGATTCAATGGGGAGCAATTACCATACTTTCGTCCAACTAGAGGACTTAGACAGGGAGACCCTCTTTCCCCATATCTATTCATCTTGCAGGCCAACGTTTTATCCGTTTTACTAAACAGAGAAATTGCAATCGGCAACATCAGAGGAATCCAAATCAACAGGTGGTGTCCTGTACTTTCACATTTATTCTTTGCTGATGACGCTATCTTTTTCCTAGATGGTAAGCTTATGGAATGCCAAAATTTGGCCAACATCCCGAATCAATACTTGTTTAGCTACGGGGACAGCTGTAAATAGAAATAAACTGGAATATTTTTTAGCAAAGCTTGCCCTATTAGCTTACAGGAAAATTTGGCTAATGAACTGAGAGTTCCAGTATTAGCAAAGACTGGGAAATACTTAGGGATTCCTTCAGATTGGGGGCGATCACATAAAGAAATGTTTGCTTGGATAATGGGGAGAGTGAACACGAAACTGGGTGAATGGAAAGAGAATTTAATATCTAAGGGCGGAAAAGAAGTCCTGATTAAATCTGTTGTTCAAGCGATCCCTCAATATGCCATGTCCATATTTCGCCTTCCAGCGTCTATTTGTATATCCATTGAAAAGAAGATTGCCCGCTTTTGGTGGCAGAATGATTGCGTAAAACCTGGAATTCATTGGAAAAGTTGGGAGGTGTTAAAGACAAGTAAATATATGGGTGGTCTAGGCTTTCAAGATCTCATGGCTTTTAACAAGGCCATGCTAGGTAAACAAGCCTGGCGTCTTATCCAGCATCCTACAGCACTCTAGAGCCTATTTTTCAAGGGCATTTATTTTCATTCCAAGGATTTCCTTCATGCCGATAAAGGTTATAGACCATCTTGGGGATGGCAAGGTCTTATTTTAGGGAGGGACTTACTTACAACACATCTACGATGGTCGGTAGGAGATGGGAAAAACATCAGAATTAGGGAAGACCGCTGGCTACCTAGAGGAATTTTGGGAGGACCTGCGAATTGCAATGAACCAGCTAAGGTTGCCGAATTGATCAACATGCAGACACATGACTGGAATATTCCACTGCTTCATAATTTATATGATGAATCTATTGTCCAAGAAATCCTCGCAATTCAGGTTACACCTACTTATATCAGAGATAAACTCATTTGGACAGAAACTACTGATGGTGATTACACAGTTAAAAGCGGCTACCATGCAATAAAAAATACTGAGGTCACAAAGAATCAACATACACCAACAGGCTCTTACCAGACCCCGGCGAATCTATGGAAACAACTATGGAAGCTGAAGATAGAGCCCAAAGTTTGAGTATTTATGTGGTTGCTATGTCACAACGCCCTTCCCACTAAAGCCAATCTATGTCACCGACGTATATGCGCAGAATCGGTATGTATTCTCTGCCAAAACCAAATACCAGAAACAGTAGAGCATATTTTCCTACTTTGTCCATGGACGAAATCTATATGGTCGCACCCAAAAATCAACACTCACATAGATCTGCAGGGAGTACAGACACTTAATGAATGGATTGCAGATTGTTTCAATAGAAATTACTCCTCACCTGAACCAGAAACAGTGGCCTCTGTCCTTTGGCAAATTTGGAAAGCGCGTAATGGTTTTATATTTCGTCGCCAGCGTTTGGACGCGATGCAAGTTGTCGATGAGGCCCTCGCCACCGCCAGAGCCGCTGGTTTATCCCATTGTAGATCATTGGGAACAGGAACAAGAGTAGCAACAGGACAACTGCAAATTAACCTTGGCGAACTGTGGAGACCCCCAGATCCGAGCTGCATTAAGGTGAATATAGATGGAGCTTTTCAATCTCACAGCAAAACAGGGACTATGGCGGGTATTTGCAGGGACCAAAATGGGAGGTTGGTCGACGGACTCACCAGAGATTTCGATGCCTCGACAGCTTTGCAAGCGGAGTTCATGGCTCTTACCATCACTCTTTACCATCTGCTAGACACTGGAAGACAACGAGATTCACTGATCATCGAGTCAGACAGCCTCATTTTAGTAGAATCGGTCAATGCCTCTACGCAAGTGCCATGGGAAGCTCGGGCAATCGCTGCAGAGGCCGTCAGTCTCCTCTCTCGATTCTCATCTGCTAGGGTAACGCACTGCAAACGGCAAGCAAATTCTATTGCGGATTGGGCCGCAAAGGCCCATCGAAATGGGCTCCTCTCTCAAGATTGGGCTACCTCGCCGCCCTACTTTTTGCTTACCTTACTTTGTTCTGATGCTTTAGCGGCTGGTTGTGCTGTTTTGTAACTTCTCCTCGTTATGTTAATATTTATCATCCTTTCAACCAAAAAAAAAAAAAAATGTACTGGCCTTGGAAATGAATTTTTAAATGAGAATTTCAGATTTGTTTTTTTGAATGAAAAATGCGGAGGCGCATGAGGGCACTCATGGCAGCGAATGACAACGAAATTTCCAAATCTAGCTCGTCTAATGGTGGTGCTTGTTTTTCGAAACAAGCAACGTAAAGCGTCAAAATAATGCTCAAGAGTGGCGAATTCGGTGGAAAACAACATCGGCGTCGCTCATGTATTGTTGCTACAAACACTGTGTAAAAGGCTCAAGGGGCTCTTCAACAAACAATAAAAGCTTGGGAAAATGATGCTTCGAGTATCATAACTTTCGTATAATGCTTGTTTCAATGCCACAACCTTTTTCCCAATCACTTCGATGCAATTTTAGTGAAAAGTGATCACCTCAGTGCCATTGGTGATTTGTGTATCCGGAAAATCCGTCGTAACCTAATTTAATGTAAAACGTCGGTGTAGCTTACCAACATAGTAAAATCATCAAAAAAGAGGTCTTGCATCACATTTGTTTGCCTTAAATTAACAATTTAGATTAAATTTATCGTGCTCTTGAAATCCTAACTCCACAAACAAGGAATTAGGGCAAACTTAGCTGTTGAAATGTGCAATCAAGAGCAGGAGCTAAACAAGTGGTTCCTGATCATGTCAATTTGGTCAGGACAAAGTGGTGGAGGCTTGGCGTTGCTCTGCGATGTGAAGCTTGTTGGATATTTCAATAATATTTTGAAATATTTACAATAATAGTTTCGTAAAAAGTTATGACCGCATGGAAGATCATCATTATTTTTAACGATCACATAACAGTTTCTTAACGGTCATTTAACGGCTTTTCAATCGTTTTGTAATGTTCAATTTATTTCTCAAATAAATAATCCATTATTTTACAACGGCTCTTTTAACGGTTCTATTTTGTTTGAATATAAAAATAAAATCTCATAAGACAATCTTGAAATATACACTGAATGAAAGAGAGAATATCATTTCTTTAAAAAATCTTTCCTTTCCTACTCCTTGCTGGGTATATATAACGTTGTTTTTGCTCCTTCCAATATTTAGTGTGGAATATAGAAAAAGGTCTGTTGTATCTTGGAGGATAGCTGTCAGAAGCTTATTGCATCGAGTTTTGCACTCCGAGGGGCGGAATTATTCTTAAGGACAATGCTTGCGCTTGTGAGATAAGTACATCTCAAGTGCCATAACTTAGCAGAAAGGGACACTTAAGTGCCATAACTTATGAAAGGTACACTTAAGTGCCAATTTGGCCAAAATCCGGCAAAATTGCATATGTGGTATTTTTGCAGCGAAGTGAGTGCAAAACGACGCCGTTTTGCCGTTTTGCACGCTGACGTGACCAAATAATGCAAAAACGGCGTTGTTTTGGGTTGACGTGGTAAAATAATAACATTAAAAATAATTAAATTAAATTTAAAATTAAATTTAGTTAAAATATTTTAAAATAATAATTTTAATATTAAAAAAATTAAAAAATAATAAAAAAACAAAAAAAAAAAAAAAAAGGGGCTCTCGGCCGTCGCCGGGAAGGGCCGGCGACGGAGGGGGAAGCTCGGCCGTGGTCGTCGGCCCTTGGCCGGGCTCGATGACCCCGGGCCGACCGGTGGCGAGGGTTGGCGGCCCTCGCCGGATCCGGGCGAGGGCCGCGACCGTTGCCTAGATTTGTGGCGAGTGGCGAGGGCTCGCGGCCCTCGCCTAGATCCGGCGAGGGTTGGCGGCCCTCGCTCGACCGAGCCAAGGGTTGCCGATCGTCGCCGGATCTAGGGGAGGGCTCGCGAACCCTCGTCGCCGGTCGGCCGGGGTTGCCGGCCCCGGCCGGGTGCCGGCAACCTCGGCCGAGCCTCCCCCTCGTCGTCGGCCCTTCCCGGTGATGGTGGGGAGGCGGCGCCGCGGCCCTCACCGCCTCCTCCCCCTTTTTAATTTTTTAATATTAAAATTATTATTTTAAAATATTTTAACTAAATTTAATTTAATTAAATTTAATATTATTGTTTTACCATGTTAGCCCAAAACGACACCGTTTTTGCATTATTTGGCCACATCAACTTGCAAAACGGTGTTGTTTTGCACTCACTTCATTGAAAAATTGACACGTCAGCATTTTGGCTGGACTTTGGTTGGAGTGGCACTTAAGTGGTCCGTTTTTCTTCGAATGTGTCACTTAAGTGTACCTTTTGTAAGTTATGGCACTTAAATGTCCATTTGTGCCAAGTTATGGCACTTGAGGTGTACTTATCTCTGCGCTTGCACGCCTCAGACAAATTTATTGATTCTCATTAGCTTTTTCCAACAATCTTAAGGATAACTTCCATGGAGCCTCAAGTTGATACTGCTGTTGATGCCTCAATCTCCGCCAGTCCAATTGCACTACCACCACTACCACATATGTCCTATGCCAAACCATTCCCCGACATATCGAAGATCGAAGTTTTTAATGGCAACAATTTCAAAAGGTGGCAAGAAAGGGTTTTCTCTATCCTAGATGTGCACGGCATGGCTTTCGCACTTACGGAGGTTGAACCAACTAATAACAAGCCGCGAGATCAATGGATACACGTTAATAAGGTATGTAGGCACATAATTATTAGTACTCTTTATAATGAATTGTTTGATGTCTATTGTCCGTACAAGGAAGCAAAACAATTATGGGACTCCATGATACAAAGTACACTGTCGAAGATGTGGGCAGACAAAAATTTGTAATCAGAAATTATTATCGATGGGAAATGTCTAATGATAAGGAAATCAAGACACAAATCAATGAATATCACAGGCTAGTGGAGGACTTGAAGGTGGAAAACATCATTTTACAAGAATTATTTGCGGGCATTGAAAAGTTGCCTGAGTCTTGGAATAACTACAAGCAACAACTCAAGCACAAGAACAAGCAATTGTCACTAGCCAATCTTATTGTGCATATTATCATTGAGAATACAACTCGCAAGAAGATCAAAGCTGCCAAAGCTAAGGAAATTGCTACAAGGGCAAATTTGGTGCAAGGCAAATCTCAACATCGCCAAAATAGGTATAATAACAAAAAACCTGATTACAAACTCAAGGTTGCTCACCCCACCTTAAAAAAGAAAGGCTCTTGCTTTGTTTGTGGAGAACTAGGTCATCATGCAACGCACTGTAGAAAGAGAATAATGGGAAATTACAATCCTGCTAAACCAAAAGTCAATTTGGTTATAGCATATGACTTTAATGATATAATTGTTGCAGTTATTTCCCAAGCCAACAACGTGGCTAATGTGAAAGAGTGGGTGGTAGACTCAGGTGTTACCAAGTATATTTGTGCAAACAAAAATGCCTTTTCCTCCTACACCCTAGTAGGGGAAGGAGAAGAAATTATTTATCTTGGTGATTTAAGATTAGCTCAAGTTCTTGGGAAATGAAAAGTTCTTCTCAAGCTCACATATGGCAAGCCTTTAGTCCTGAATGATGTATCACATGTCCCTAATATAAGGGCAAACCTAGTCTCTGTACCTCTTTTAGGATAGGTTGGGGTGATGGTGTCATTCGAATCTAATAAGATTGTAATGACAAAAAATAACTTCTTTGTGGGAAAGGGTTATTGTAATCAATGACTTTTTGTTCTTAACGTTTCCAATGTTATTAATGAAAATGCTACTACTTTCGCTTACTTGGTTGAATCTATTGATTTATGGCATGGTAGATTAGGTCATGTTAGTATTTCTTATATTAAGAAAATGCAAAAACAAGGTTTAATTTTTGGAATTAAAAACCCATGTTTTAATAAATGTATAATATGTGCCGAAACAAAATTAACAAAAAAGCCTTGTATTTATGTAAATAGAGAATCTGATTTGTTGAGTTTAATTCATACTGATCTAGGAGATTTAAAACAAACTATGACTAGAGGAGGTAAATAATATTACGTGACCTTCATTGATGATTATTCTAGATTTACTAAAGTTTATTTGCTTAGGCATAAAGATGAAGCTTTTGTAAAAGGATAAAAAGAATTAGATTGGATAGAGGTGGAGAATATGTATTGTTTAACGAATTTTGTGAAAAGGAAGGAATAATTTATGAAACTACGCTTTCTTATTCTCCCAAATCTAATGGCATAGCTGAAAGGAAAAATAGGACTTTGAAAGAGATGATGAATTCTATGCTTGTTAGTTTTAGTGCTCCAAATAATTTGTGGGGTGATGCTATTTTATCTGCATGTCACATCCAAAATAGAATACCTCATAATAAAATAGGTAAAACACCTTATGAATTATGGAAATGTTATCGTCCTAATTTAAAATATTTGAAAGTGTGGGGGTGTCTTGCTAAGGTTATGCTTCCTAATTCTAAGAAAAGGAAAATAGGCTCTAAATCATTTGATTGCATATTTATTGGTTATGCTGAACATAGTGTTACATATAGATTTCTTGTATTAAAAAGTGACGTGCTTGATAATAATACTATAGTTAAGACAAAAAATGCAGAATTTTTTGAGCATATTTTTCCATTAAGTATTGATACTATTTCTCTTGCACCTCTTCATAGAAACATTTTTCAAAAATTCAAATGATGAATTGAGAATGAGCAAAAGAATAAGGGAAGAAACTTCTTTTAGGAATGATTTTTATACTTATCTTATTGATAATGATCCTTTGACTTATTTTGAAGCAATATCTTCCACATAAAGCAATTTTTGGAGAGAAGCTATAAAAATCGAAATTGATTCTATCTTTCAAAATCAAACTTGGAAATTAGTTGATTTACCACCCGGTGCAAAACCGATTGGTTGTAAATGGATTTTTAAAATGAAATATAATCTTGATGGTTCTATTGATATAAAGCAAGATTAGTTGCAAAAGGTTTTAATCAAAAAACAAAATGTTGATTATTTTGACACTTTTGCTCCAGTTACAAGAATTTCATCAATTCATGTTTCAATTGCTTTAGCTTCTATTTACAAACTTGTTGTTCATTATATGGATGTTAAAACAGCTTTTTTAAATGGTGATTTGGAAGAGGAAATTTACATGGTGCAACATGAGGGTTGTATTTTTCCTAGCCAAGAAAACAAAGTTTGTAAACTCATTAAATCTTTATACGGCTTAAAGCAAGCGACAAAGCAATGGCATAAGAAATTTGATGAGGTTCTAGTTAATAATGGATTTTCTCCATTGGAGTAGATAAATGTGTATACACAAAAATCGTTGATGTTGAATCTATAATTATTAGCTTATATATTGATGACATGCTTATTTTTGGTATGTGTATTGATGTTGTGAATAAAAAAAAAAAATGTTTTTTGACTTCTAAATTCAATATGAAGGACATGGGGGAAGCTAATATTATTTTGGGTGTTAGAATCGTAAAGAGTGATAGTGGCCTAATGCTTACTTAAGCGCGTTATGTGGAGAGGCTACTTAAAAAATATGATCACTTTGATGTCAAACCTATACATACTCTTTATGATTCTAATATCCAATTAGTGAAAAATAAAGGGGATGGTGTGGCTTAGTCCAAGTATGGTCAAATTATTGGGAGTTTGATGCATTTGATGAATTATATTCGACCTGATATAGCTTATGCTGTATGTAGACTTAACAGATATAAACAAAATCCCAATGATGATCATTGGACTGTTTTGAGTAGATTAATGAAATATTTGAAAGGAACCATGAATTATGGTATTTTATATAGTGGATTTCCCATTGTATTAGAAGGATATAGTGTTGCTAATTGAATTTCGGATTCAGATGAGACAAAATCCACTAGTGGATATGTGGTCACCCTTAGTGGAGGTGTTGTAACTTGGAAATTAGCCAAACAAACAATATTTACTAAATCCACAATGGAGTCGGAGTTTGTGGCTCTAGAATTGGCTGGCAATGAGGCTGAGTGGTTAAAGAACCTCTTATCGGATGTTCATTTGGGAATGAAACCGACACTTTTCGTGTTTATGCACTATGATTGCCAAGCGGCAATAGCCATTGCAAAGAATAGAACTTTCAATGGTAAAAATAGACATATCCGATTGAGACATGATGTAGTAAAGCAACTGCTTAAAGATGGAATTATTTTTTATCGATTTTGTAAAGTCAGAAGTGAATTTGACCGATCCTTTGACTAAACCTGTGGGAAGAAAATTAATTTATGACACATCGAGGGGAATGGGACTTAAGCCAATTGAGGAAAAACAACAGTGATGGTAACCCAACCTATGTGATTGGTGATCCCATGAATTAGGTTCATATTGGATAATAACAAGTTATTTGTTGTTCTGGTGATGCATTATTAAAAATTATTGTCCATCCTAAGATGAGAATAGTGCAAAACTGCAAGGAAAAAGTGGTTGAGCTAAGCTCTTAATGAAATTTCATAGCCATTATTGGTAGTGTATTAAGTTACAGAATACACTTGATGGAATCACCTATATAAATGTGGAGTAGGGCCAGTCCTATGAGAATTTTTAGCGAAAATCTCTAAAGCATTTATGAAAAAACCAAGCATGCGCATGGCCTATTAGCGCAAAACTACATTGAACAACAAAGTTTGTGGAAGTGCAATGTGATTAATGAAAATTATAATTCACAAAAGAAATTTTTGGTTCATAGAAGTTTCAAACTTCATCAATAATTTCGTGAATTATATTTCATTTTTTCTAGGGCTAGTTTATGGCCTAACAAGTACCAGTTCTGATGTATTACACTCTAATAACCCAGCATCATTATTATTTTTTTTTTCAAAATTTTTTGAAATATGTGGGGGATTGTTGGATATTTCCATAATATTTTGAAATATTTACAATAATAGTTTTGATAAAAGTTATGACCGCATTGAAAACCATCATTATTTTTAACGGTTACATAATGGTTTCTTAACGATCATATAACGACTTTTCAATCATTTTGTAACATTTAATTTATTTCTCAAATAAATTCTCCATTATTTTATAACGGCTCTTTTAATGGCTCTATTTTGTCTGAATATAAAAATAAAATCTCATAAGGCAATCTTGAAATATACACCGAATGAAAGAAAGAATATCATTTCTTTAAAAAATCTTCCCTTTCCTTTTCCTTGTTGGTTATACACAACATTGTTTCTGCTCTTTCCAATATTCTGTGACATCATTTTCCAGTTCTGCTTTTAATTGAATGAGTCAGGCTTTTCATCGATGCGACTATAGTTCTTTTCCCTGAGTTGATCACTCACGGGATAACTAGTTTATCAGGTAAAGCTGTTAAGGTATCTAAACATAATAGACTTTAGAATTTGACTAGGAATCGACTGCTTGACCGTGCAAATTTGCAAGGGTCATTACGGCACAGACCGATTAGAGATCGAAGATAGGTGAACTCAATAAAGGTATATGATTAAGTGTGGGTGATTCCATCTAATTGCACAATTCTTGTCGATCGGCACTAGAACAATTTCTCTGTCGTTTTGGTACCTTGTGCCCGTACTTGAAATCTTGAGATTTTTATGACAACCGAGAGTCATCAATGTGTTGAAAATGTACAACGTGGCTAAAAAATGATCGATCAATGGTCAATTGCACTAAACGTTTCTAAAAGTTAGCCGGTATGTTAGGTCATGCTAAAATCGCGTCAGATTGAAATTAACCGCGAATTTGAACTTGATTTCAGAAATTAAAAGTTCTGTCATGTCACTATTTATTTTAGGAATGTCGACTCATCCTTCGAAGAATTTTCGGTGAGTTCGAGATTTTTATGGAAAATCAATTCGGATGATTAGGAAAAGAACGAAAATTCGGATGGGCCAAATTGAAGGGATTTTTAGCCTCCTTCATGAGCTATTTGGGGATGGGAACTTGAGGAAACGGTGTGGGCTTCCTCCTCAGCAAAATTGGACATCGAATTGGAGAATTGGTGAAGAAATTGAAGCTCATTTTGGGAAATTCGGAGCCTTGGATGGGGGCTACAACTTTGGCACCAAAATTGAGTAATTTGTGGGATTATATGCAAGAAAGTAATTGGGGGGACAAGGGGGATAGACATGGAGACTTTGGGGGACCAAACATTAATTGTGTGGATATTTTTTTGTTGACTTTCCCCCCTACGGCTGCTTCCTTCACACATCCAGCTGCTTCCCACCTTCACTGCCTCTCTTTCATTTCCCTCGGAGCAGTTCTCTCCACGTTGTTCTCTCTCTCCCTCACGCCTGTAACTCCCTCCATTTCCTTCGTGCAACTTATTCCACAGAATCTCCATCCAAGCTACCACATGTCTGTCCCCCTTTGCAGCTGCCAAGTCAACCTTTCCCCAAGCAGCGACTGTAGCAGCTCCTTTCCTTAGGCCATTTCTCCTCTGCCATCGAAGCTGCTCCACCTTCATTTGTCTTCGCGGACTCCCTGGCTGTTGACCGCTAGCTGCCGCACGTCCCCAACAGCTTAGTCGAAGCTGCTTCTTCCTTGCTGCCAGCTCCACCGAGTCAACGTTCAACGCTGCAGCTCCACTACCCCACGCATCTGCGACATCTCCACTGACGGCACCCCACCAGCGAAGTCAGTTGCCCATCTTTCTTCACGTCAGCCGGTCTCCTTGATCTCCGCCTTTGCACGTTCCCACCGAATCAACCTGCAGCCAAGCAAATTTCCAGCCCACGTCTTTAGCCTGGTTCCACGGCCAAGCCAAGCCCGCAACTTAGTCGCAGAACCAAGGCCGAAGCTCAGCCTTGCTAAGCTGTCTTGGGCCGTTTTTAGCTCGGTTCGAGCTCCCCTCAGCCTCACCGTGAGCCCGAGTTTCGCCCGCCTTGGCGTTGCCGTTGCCATGGACTCATTGGAACGTTAATCCGGCGAGTTTACTCACTAAATTTTGCTTAGGGAGTTAATGATGCTTAATGGGTGTTTAGATTATGCTAAGTATGTTTAGGTGGTTAGATTAGCTTAATTAATTGTTCATTAGATTAGATGAATGATTAGTTTAGTGGATGGATTAATTAGTCTAATTATGCAACTAGATTAGTGTAATCATGTTTAGACCTTTTAATTAATTATTTAAATTAAATATTATTTAAATATATTATTTTATATTTAAATTAAATTAATTCATATTTTCGAGAGCCGCTCGATAGAATTTTGAGCTGATCACAGTGGTGTGTTTAGTTTCCGTGATTGAATGTTCTATGGTGAAATTGAGTGATGTTGGTGAAGTTTTGATATTTAACTTGAAAATACCGGGTGTCGGGTTTTGACAATGAATGTGATTTTTAAGTACCATAGCAACTTGTGTGAGTAGTATTGATCGAATAGCTCATGTGAGCCCAATGATAAGTCAACTTGTGAGAGCAATAATAACTCAGCTTGTGTGAGCAATAATAACTTAGCTTGTGTGAGCATTGGTAAAAGTCAGCTTGTGGGAGCAATAGTGCATCTCAGCTTGTGTGAGCACTAATTTATTAAATTGATAGACCGATGTGTGTCGGTAGTTCATGCTTGTGTGAGCCATGATTAATTGAATTGATGGACCGATGTGTGTCGGTGGATCACGCTTGTATGAGCAATCAAATTGATTGAATCGATTGATTAGATTGATTGTTTGGGTTTATGAATTGTACTGACGTGCAGGAAGGAACTGATGCAAGGTAAGTCTTCTGACTTGTGTGGTTAGGTCTCTAGGCGTATTTCCTTCCTAGTTGGAATTTAGGGGGTGAACTTGTTGAGTTATTGTCTCACCTTGTCGTGGACTCAACATTTTCAGGTCCCTAGATGGCGGTCATGGAGGATCCCAAGCCCTGGAGTCTGGGGAGGTGGAGACCGAAGAATCGGCCAACGTGTTTGACTAGCTAGTTATAGGACAGTTCCCTTTTTGTTGAGCCGGTCTTTTGTAAACAAACCAGTATTGTACATAAACCTGTGTGTTTATAAGAGAAGTGTTTTGGTGGTGATTTGGTTTCCTGCTTCTTTCTATCCCAAGCGTTTGTTGTTAGGGGTATTTATTCGCTTCCATATGCGTATTAAAATGAATGGGTCGGCGACGCATCTTGGGACGTCGCATATTTATCGACCACCAAGGGATGGGCATGCCCTCGAGGATTGGGGCGTGACATATTCAGTGTGAAATATATAAGAAGATCTGTTGTATCTTAGAAGATAGTTGTCAAAAGCCTTGCATGCCTCAGACAAACTTATTTGTTCTCATTAGCTTTTTCCAACAAAGCTGACGTAAAAGATCTAACGTAACTTGCTAGCAAAGTGAAATCAGCAGAAACGGCAACGTGTATCACATTTGTTTGTCTTAAATCAACAATTTGGCCTAAATTCGTCGTGTTCATGAAGCCCTTAGCGAATTGGGGCAATATTAGCTGCCAAAATTTGCAGTGGAGAGCAAGAGCTTAACAAGTGGCTCCCGATCGTGCGAATATGGTCCAGACGAAGCGGTCTGCAAAGTGAGCCGGGGCCATATGTTTCTCCCCGTTTAGGGATCTACCGGTAACTGTCAGAGGAATTGCTAATCCAATCGGAGGAGGATTGAAGCGGGAATGCTTCCGTCGTGATTAACCAGACAGTGAAAATAGAAAACTGCGAGTTGCAGAAAAAACAGAGCGCAAAATCAACTGACTTCTCGAAACTGTACCAAGCTAGCTGGAGGATCATCTTTCTGACGATTGCTCCTTTTTAAAGTCCCACAGCAACTGACCAAAAAAACAAAAAAGACAAAAAAGTCGCACAGCGAAAAACATAAGCTGCAACGATCAATAATGAGCTTGGAAATGGATAAACGAAATTCCAATATTTATATATTATTCAGGATCTTCGGCAGAAAACACAGTCTTGCTATGCTCAAACATTTGATGATACACATAATTCAGGAAAAATTAGGAAATCTCCCACCAATCCTCACAGGAAACAAACGAAAAAATGCTGAGGGCTAACCAAGATAGTTGCTTCAACTCTCGGTATGCTTTCGATCCTTCTTGCTGCTCAAGACAATCAAAGCCAAAGCCAAATTGGGGGTCTTCTTTTTAAAAATTTATGACACTCAAACAAGTCAAGAAAAATTATAGCACTAAGGTAAACACAATAACTATGGCACTCTAGTGAGCGTGGAACGAAAGTTATGGAACTTGCAATTTTCCCGAATGCAAACTATCATGAAAAGCCCAGAATTTTCTACTTTCCTTTTGATCAAAATCAGTATCTCAAATTATAAAAACATTCTCTCGTAGACCATCGAGTATAAAAAAAAAAAGAGGCAAACATATGAAAGAAAATGAGTGAGGAGTCTCCAAATTTCTAGAAGAAACAGTAAGAAAATGTCATAGAACATCTTTGCGACGTTCCGTTAGGAGTAAATGCAAAGCACTGTATAAAAAATAGACCGAACGCCGAACGAAATCCCGAGCTTGGAGATCTCTGCACTCAAAGCTAAAGGTCGTTGGCTGTCGATTGAATCTCGTGTAGCAACTGTTTTTGAGAGACACACCCCCTGAAAGAAAAGCCAAATCTAATGCCCTCAAAATTTAGCCGCCCCTAATGGATAGGGCGTCGCTAACACAAAGTTAATATAGGTTCGGTTAGGGTGGCTTTGAATTCTAGGACATCTCTCACGTTAAAAACCCTTTCCCCGTACGTGGTGTCCTACAATGCCCACAATAGAAAATCTGCTCTACAGATGTAACTTATGATGGTTGTTGATTATTAAGACTGAGAAATCATAATCAAAACGAGAAGTCGGTGTCCGTGAATGAGCTCCAATTTTGAGAATTTGTTTCCAAATTCGAGCTAGTGGACAGTGGGTTGGATGGTGATTGGTGATGGTGCACAGCGTGTAGATTCATGCATCCGATGCGCCCTACACATTTATCCATTTGTTAAAATGTCAAGGGAAAAGGAAATCATTGATTGTAATTTATTGCAATACCTCTTGAAATTGTTCATGTCATCATCAACCAAACTCATGATCTTGAGCAACGTACATAGATCACAGGCTGTTTATTATTGCTCAGTATATCACTAATCAACGAGCTTCCATCAATAATTGGAGCTCATTCATGGACACTGACTTCTCGTTTTGATTATGATTTCTCAGTCTTAATAATTAACGAGCTTCCATCAATAATTTGTTGAATTAAAGGATACTATACCAAAGCTATAATCTTAAAAGGACAGATCTAGGACAATTGTTATTGTTAGTCTAGTGAAATTACATTATCTACTAATGATAAAGTCAAATTCTGTCCAAACTTTTAAACATCTCATCGTCAGGCTTGTCCGATGACGATCATCTGTCTTGTGGTCACGAAACAATGTTTTAAAATTACAATCTATGAACCACCAGTTTGCTTGGGAGCCTGTAACTGCGATAGTGTGGACAACAAAGCCCTCCATTTCACGTGGATCATGCCTCAAAAAGGAGACTTCTTTTTAAGTGACCTTCGACATAAATAATTGACTGTATTAAATATGTGAGAGCCACCTAAGGGAGGAGAGAAATCTGTTAATTATACAGCATTGTCATGCTTGAAGAGCATTACGAGAACCACCAGTTTGCTTGGAAGCCTGTAATTACGACAGCGTGGACCACAAAGTCGTTCATTTCACGTGGATCATGCCTCAAAAGGAGACTTCCTATTAAGTGACCTCCGACCTAAATAATTGACTGCATCAAATATGCGAGAGCCACGTAAGGGAGGAGAGAAACGTGTTGATTATACAGCATTGTCATGCTTGAAGAGCGGTACAAAGACGTTCAAGATGTGATTACTAGATGAAACTTTATATATCTAATGCTTCGAAGATGCGGTTGTCGTTCAACGCCCATTATCCTAATTGATATATCTTACCTGGCAATAGTCTCGTCTACTAAATTAGATCAAAATTCAAGCACTAGGAGAAGTGACATGAGATTTTTCAAGTAGCTTGATTCGTGAAACTACTTAGAAATTTCTTATCTACTAATGTTATGCCATGTTTTAATAATTTTTTTAATAGATTAGTTCTTTTTCAAGAAGCTATTATTTTTCATATTAAGTGTTGACACCTAAATTTTGGCAACCCGTTTAGTTATTTATTGCATTAAAAAATTATGGATTAATTTTAACCCCTAAAAAAAATATTAGTTTATTAATTAATTGCATATCATATAATTTTAGGTGCATTTATTTTAATTTGCATTTACATTGGGTCAGTGACAGATGGGTTTGATTTGGTGGTTCTGAGCTTTAAGTTGGCAAGTTAGACTAAGCCCACAAGAGAGAATTTGGCCAAGGCCGTGAACATTGTTAGTGGTAAAAAAAATCATATAGATTGGAGGGTTGAATTAAGAAAGATGAATTTCTCAAGGGGCAATCATATTATACTCGTTTGAGTTTTTGGCGATTGGTAGATAAGATGAGGAAAATACTGTCAATATTTTGATAGAATCAAGCCAGCTACTAGTCTAACTAAATTGGGAATGTGATTTGCGGGCAATGGGTGAAAAAAATTTGATTCCTGCACATGTGAAATTTTAAAAAAAAAGGAAAGAGATAAAAATCATAATATATTCAGCATCTACGAAAGGAGCAAAGACCGGTTCTCTTTCCTTGGAAGATCCTCGGCTACCCTACGTATATAAAGCAAGACCTATTATGAGAGAAAGGAGGCCACTCACAATAGAATACACGGCCATTAGGAGGCTTCTTTCTTCGCTTTGTGGGAGGGGTTTTCTTTCTTTTTTCATATTCAAAGGCCAATAGTCAAAAGACGGAGGGCCACAGAATTGAGATAAACGGCTACAGCATAGGGAGAAGAGAGCGTGAGAGATTGAGGAGAGAGTGGGGTCACGGCCAAGCATCCCGCGGCCGTGACCTTGCTGATTTGTGGCCGCATCTCACTGCCGAGCTTCAACCTGAACCTGCTTAGTCGGCTGCACCACTGTGTCTTGCGGTGCCACTTGGCTATGAGACAACGTGGTGCTGTCCCAGGGCCTATTGCGACGAACCATCGCTGAGATGCAGCACGATTTTCCAGTCCCAAGCAACGGCTAACGAGTTTCCAACAATCCCGGCGAGTCTCCCAGAAGGTTGCAGGTTCCTGTCGAAGTTGCCGTTGTTTTGAGGCTCGCAGTCCCGTCCAGTCACCATCAATGCTGACGGTTATCTTGAGAATTTTCTCGGAGTTTCTCTCACGACTAGCAGCGATTCACTCGAATCAGATTTTTTTTGTCGAGGCTTGTTTCTTCATGCAGGCTTACCGGTGAGACCCATTCTTGCTGATTCAGATGCAGCTCCTATTCTTGGCTGCACCCGTGAGAACACAGCCGTATCCCCAGCATGATCCAATGACGACGAGCCTCATCGTCAAGTCCCGGTAGCAATAAGCGTTGCCTGCCGCAAGAGTTGCCCTACGTCAATCTTGCGACACAAGTCAAGAACAATTTGCGCAAGTCCACTTAGTTCTTTGCAGCAACCAGAAAATTTCTGCTCAGCCTCACCCATGGCCTCATCATCACCATCACATGCAGAAGACGCCAATTTTTGATAAAGTGGTGGTCAAAGTGGATTGCCCGGTCAAAGTATCAAGTCTTCAGTGGAAGCTCGGACAAATATAAATTCACGAAGGGACCTGAATACTGAGGGTCGAGGAACGCATCTAACTTGGTGGCTCACCAGCAATCCCTAAGCTCAAAGGCTGTCGTCCGGTCCGCGGTTGCGAGTCGCCATCCCAATTTGGAAAACGTTATCCGCGCGATATCGAGAGCTAGGTAAGATTCTTGATTAACTCGATTTTCTCATATTTTATTTGCCTAATCCATGGGATCGCGATTTATTTCGAATATTTGTTTGTTATTGCCATATCCAAAAATCTCTTGATCTTCATGAATTAGGGAAAAATCCCTAATTTCAAAACATACATACGATTGACAGTCCGGTTTTTGCGCCCGAAATCTGACTCGCAATCGCACGGAAAAATCACCAATCTGATCTCACGCTCGAGATACGATTCATGATTTTGTCTAAAATTGGCCAATCCGATCTTATGTGTGAGATATCATTCGTCAATTTATTTCCAAAATTAAATGGACATGGATGATATTTTGCTGGATTTGTTGCTGTGCTGTTCTTGATGCCTTTATTTGTTTGCTCCTGTAAAAGAAAAATAAAAAATATATATTTGAGTTAGATTAGATGCATGTTAGGATATTACTTGTTCTAGGGCTATTTTGCATGTCTAGAATAGGAAATTTATTTATTTCGAATTTCTTAAATAAAAACACCAAAAACATAAATTTAGGATGTTAGATTTTCTTTTCATTAATTTAAATTGCATGTTTAATTATGTGTCAATTTTAATTTCGAATTTTATAAAAAAAAACACAAAAATCATCATGCATATGTCATGTAGAGTGAGGGCATATTTTGCACATCATTGCATATTAGGGTAAAATTGCATTTTAAATAATATTTTTCTTAATTTATTATAAGTTTAGATATTAAATAGATTGCATTTTAGGATTATTTGGGTTAAGATAATATTTTAGTTTAAATTAGGATTTGGCTTAACCTAATTCCTAATACAAATTGAATAGAATCTTAATCTAATTAGATAATTTTCACATTTTTTCTAATTTCGAATTTCATGAAAAATACAAAAAAATGTCCTAGAATAAATCAGTTCCATTCTTTAGGATAGATTTCATTTTTAGGAAAAATAAAAAAAAAATGTCATGTAAATGTCATATAGGATTAGATTCATGAAATGCACGTCATTTAGAGATTGTTATTAGGTCTATTTAATTAGAAATTGCATGTCATTAGAATTAGGTCATTCGGTTATATTGCATTGCATATTGCATGATTTTCATCAAATAAGTGAAAACAATAAAGAAATTGCATGTTAATTAAAAATCATATCTAGGAATGTTGATGTGAATTCTGATATAACAATGTAGATGCTTTCGTTGCTTTGAGGTAAGTTCCTACAATTTATTCATTGCTTTCCTTGGATGTTAAATTGGTGGTTTACGCACTCGCATGATCATATCACATGTTAGAGAAATAGATTTAAAATCTATCCAAACTGCTTGCAAAAACATTTTTCAAAATAAAAGAGAAAGGAACCGAAAGGACGTTAGAAAATCTAGCGTAACCAAGTCCCCGAATTCATGAATCTCTGGTTTGTAGGAGTAAAGTAAATCTCTCGTTGCTTTACTCGGGTTTCTAATTGACCTACCAAAAATAGATTAGTGGCGGCTCCTAATTAAAAAATAATTTGCATGTTAAGAAATTTGAACTTAAGTCGTAAATTGGTATGAGCTTGGGAGAGCCCAAGTTAAGTCCAGGCTTAACAATCCATTAGTCAAATCCTAGGTGGTTCACACTCGAAAAAATTGGTCGCGACATTAAGGGAGAAATTGCTAAAAATTGAATGATTGTCAATCTCAAGAAATATGTAAATGGAGTATACCAATTGTTAGGAAGCTGGGAGGAACAACTTCATCTTGTCAAATTCGCCTACTACAATAGCTACTAGCAAAGCATCCAGATTGCTCCTTTTGAAGCGTTGTATGGCATAGCATGCAAAACACCAGTGTGTTGGGATGAAGCCGGGGAAAGAAAGATCACAGGCCCAAAGTTGGTTTAGCAGTCAGTGGATGCAATTGCAGTTATCAAAGGTAGATTAAAGACCGCTTAGAACCTGCCAGAAAAGTTACGCAAATTAGTGCCGGAGACCATTGGAATTTCAAGTTAGTGATCACATTTTTCTGAATGTGTCACCAATGAGGGGTACTTCACGCTTTGGCAAGAAAGGAAAACTGAGTCTGAGGTACGTAAGTTCATTTGAGATTCTTGAAAGAATCGGGGTCCTAGCGTATCGTCTTGCATTACCACTGAGACTAGCGCAAGTGCACGACATCTTTCACGTATTAATGTTGAGGAAGTATGAGCCTAACCCAACCCACATGCTTAATTTTGAGGAATTTGACATGGACGATAGAGTGTCGTACGTGGAAAACTCGGTTCAGATCGTGGATCGGAAGGAACAGATTCTGCATACCAAGACCATCATGTTGGTTAAAATGGTCTAGCAACACCACGGCACTGAATTAGCAACCTGGGAGAGTGAAGAGTCGATGAGACGACAATACCCCCACCTTTTTGTTTAAAGTATTGTAATGGTTTAAATTTCTAGGACGAAATTTTTATCAGAGGGAAAGATTTATGACACCCTAAAATTTTCAATTCTGCTTTTTATTAAATAAATCGGGCCTTTCATCGACGCGCCTATAATGCTATTCTCTGAGCTGATCACTCCTAAATAACTAGACTATCTGGGGAAATCATTAAGAGATTTTGATACAATAGACTTGAGAATTCAATTAGGAATCGACTACTCGACCATGCTCATCTACAGAGATCATTACAGCAGAGTTAAAAATAAATTAAAGATCAGAGATAGATCGGTTTGACTGGGATATATGGCTAAACATGGATAATTCCATCAAATTGTAAAATTCTCATCGATCGGTACTAGATTGATTTTTCTATCGTTTTGATACCCTGTATCCATATTTGAAACCTCAGGATTTTCATGACTATCGAGAGTCACCAATGTGTTGAAGAGGTGCATTGTGGCTTAAAGAAAATCAACCACGGGTCAATTGCACTAAAAGTTTCTAAAAACTACCCGGTAGCTTAAGTCACGCTAAAATCGCACTAGATTGAAATTAACAACGAATTTGAATCCAATTTCAAAAATTGAAACTTCTATCATGTTGCGAGTCATTTTAAGAACGTCAACTCACCATCCAAAATTTTTTCTACAAACCGAGATTTTCGGCGAAAAGTCAAGATAGGGCCGTTTTTGCCGGAAAATTCATGGGACCGTTTTTTATCGCGTATTTGGAATGCAAGTAGGTTCTTTTGATGAGGAAAAATGTCAATTTAATCGAGGACTCGATGATGGAATTTTTTAGGACCAAATTGAATTAATTCAAGAGGGGATTAAAGAGGAAATGGAGGAGATTTGTGCAAAATCCGTAACCCCCCATGCCTCAACCCTTTGAACCTCTTCAATAGCTTGCTTCCTTAGCTACTGCAAGTTGCTAAGGAAGCCAGCCCATACTTGGTGGGATCTCTTCAAGGAGACAAGAGGATAGAATGATTGCATAAGGGGACCCTTAAGGCTGTTGGTTGTCCCCTTCTCCTCCCTTCCATCAACTTCCCCATTTCTAGAGCAGAGGAAACTCCAAAAATTGTAAAGAAGGAAGCCAGTAACCTCCCCTAGCCGTTGAGCAGCCCGCCGAATCATCGAAGCCCCGCCGTGTAACCATCGCGCCTTGCACGCCAGCTCGCAAATTCTGCGCCTGTTCCGCCATCCAAGCTGCGTCGTTCACTCCTGCTCGCCGTCCAACTATGAAAGCCTAAATTTTCAGAATTTGTTTTCGATTAAATAAATCGAGCCTTTCATCGACGCGCCGATAGTGGTATTCTTTAAACTGCTCACTCATGAGATAAATAGGCTATTTAAGGAAGCCATTAAGGGATTTTAATGCAATAAATTTGAGAATTCAACTAGGATTCGATTGCTCGACCGTGTTGATCTGCAAAAGTCATTACGGCACCATCAAAAATCGACCGGAGATCGAAGATAGATCGATTCGATTGCAAAATTCTCATCGAACGGCACTAGACTAATTTTTCTGTCATTTTTATATCAAGTGTCTGTATTTGGGACCTTGAAATTTTCACGACAATCGAAAGTCGCCAATGTGTCAAAGATATACATTGTGACTCGAGATAAATTTATCACGGGTCAATTGTACTAAAAATTCCTAAAAGTTACCTAGTAGACTAGGTCACGCTAAAATCGCATTGGATTGAAATTAACCACGAATTTGAACCCAATTTCAAAAACTGAAAGTTCTGTCGTGTCACTATCTATTTTAGGAATGTCAACTCATCCTTCGAAAAATTTTCGGAAATTTCAAGATTTTTACGGATAATCAATCCATACGTTGCGGAAAAATAACGAAATTTCGGATGGGCTAAGTTGAAGGAAATTTGGACTTCTAAGCCAAGCCTTTGGGTGTTGTACACTTACAGAAAATTGTACGAGATTTTTCTTCATCAAAAAAATTTGGACATCAAATTGAAAAATTTTGGTGGAAATTGAAGCTTTATTGAGGAAATTCGGAACTAGAAGAGGACAGCAATTTTGGGCTTCAAAATTGGATTATTTGGTGGATTTCTATTGCAAGAAAGAAATAAGAGACCAAGTAGGATAAGATGAAGACTTTAGGGGGGACATACAATTAATTAAAAGGATGGATCCTTGACTTTTTGCCCCCTTTTTCTTCTCAGCTTGCCGTGCACACCTCACTGGCCTTCTCCTCCTTCATGCGTCCATCTTCTTTTCTTTTGGATGAACCAGCTGCTTTGGTCTTCTACTTTGCTTTTAAAACTTCCTTTCCTCATCCCTTAAGCCTGCAACTTTGTTTTCTTTCAATTATCCTTCAAAACCGAAGCTACCGCCAGTCCACGAATTCTTCATGCCGTTAATTCCTTTCGGCCTTAACTGCAAGACCACCGGAATTTCAGTCAACCGGCAGCCGTTTGTTGACCCATTTTTCCCAGCGTTGCGGCCCCAGTTTCCTCCGCCCACAAAGACTGAAGCCCACGCAACTCTCCCGTGCAACTTCAATCCACCAAGCTACTGTCTGCGCCACCACTGAATCCCCACCACCAACTCGCGTTCAAGTCTCCGGCATCTTCGGTCAACGAAAGAAGCTCCCACTGATTCACTCAGTCACCGAATCAATGCTCGTCTGCTCCATCTTCGACCGCACGCCAGCAGCTGCTTGATATATCTCCAACGAGTCTTCATCCTGCGACCCACGTGAATGTCATCTTCAAGCCCAGCCATTTGAAGCCCATGTTCAGCCTTGGTTCAACCCGGTTTTGAAGCCCAATGAAGCAATTTTTCAATCCACCAACCCAGCTCGGATCCAGCCCAAAACTTCAGCAGCTCCTTTAGGCTTTCTTGTTTAGCCCACACAAATTTGATCGGCCCATTTTCAGCAACCCAAGCCAGAATTAGCCTAGTCTTGAGGCCCACAAAATCTCCAGCCCAACTCAATAACAAATCTCAATTTGGGCTGAGATTTGTTGGGCCAATTTTAGGTCCGGTCCAAGCCTGTTGACGTCGTCACAAACCCGAGTTTCTGGATTAGGTGGTTAGATTCAATTAAATTTGTGAATTTAATTATTTACCGATGCATGTTAGGTGGACAGTTAGTACAATTAGAACCTAGACAAGCTCTAGTATTTAATTAGAGTGGTTCAGTAATTTTCCAAGCCTGTCTCAACTTCCAATTAGGCTTTTCCGAGCCTAAGTCTATTTATTGGTATTTATTTATTAATTTCCGTAATTATTTATTTATTTATTTTCCGAAAATTCAATTGGGATGATTGGTGACCGGAATTTCGTGTTGATTGCAGTGGTGCTTTTTGTTTATTTAATTAAGCACTAGTTTATGAAAATTGAGTGAATTGATGATTATGGGGAAATTATCCCAAAATTGGAGAATGTTAGTATTTGAGTGGGAAATAACTATGAAAGGTTGTGAGTGGACTTACAAAGCCGCCGAAGTATGGCCATGCCAGTTAAGCCAAGATTCGCCACCGAATTGGAATTAGTCGTGCCCAATCAGGCCGTGATTTGCCACTTGATAGAGGTCATGCCCATCGGGCTGTGATTTGCCACCTAATAAAGGTTATGCCCATTGGGCCGTAATTACCACCTAAGATAGGTTGTGTCCTTGGGACCGCGAATTATAGCTGAGAATTTTATAGACTCTGCTCATTGAGCCATGATTGAGAATTAAGATGGAATAGTTGAAATGACCGGGGAGTGCTCCTGTTGACTTGTAATCGACTGAATCGATTGATCATTAAGTCGATCTGATTGCTTGGATAATATGATTGTCAGTATCTGTTATTTGAACTGACTTACAGGAAGGAATTGAGGTCAAGGTAAGTCCTCTGACTCGTGGTTGTGCTTAGGCAACCCCTAGGGCATATTTTCTTCCTAATCGAGTCTTAAAGAGTAGAACTTGCCGAGATGTCGTATCACCCTATTGTGGGATAACATTTTCAAGTCCCTAGATGGCGGTCGTGGAGAACTTGAAGTCCCGGAGTTTGGGGAAGTGAAGGAAACAGAATCGGCAAACCTATCTGACTCGCTAGTCATAAGACAGTCCCTTTTTTATTAAGCTGATATTTTTGTAAACGACCTGATGTTGTAAATAAACCTGCGTGTTTATAAAAGGTTGGTTTTGGTTTGAAAAATTTATGGCCCTATTTTCCTATTGTTTTATTGTCTAGAGATTATTTATATGCTTCCGCATGCGTACTAAAATGAATAGGTTGGCGATGCGTCCTTGGGACATCGCTATTATATCGACCCAACAGGGATGGGCAACGTGCTCAGAAGGTTGGGACGTGACACCAGCAAGTTGCCTAAGCTAATGTGGAGGTCACCGGAGCTTAGATCGTTGCCGTCCAGTAGCCGCCTCGACTCACAACAGCTTCACCGCCTGTCCTTGCCTATTTCGGCCCCAACTAGCCACTCAGCCTTCTCCTCAACTCACCGTCTAGAACCGAAGCCCCTGGGTCTGATGAGCACTGTTTGGCCCGTTTCCGAGCCCTTCCGAACCTTGCTTGGTGCCCCCACTTTGGAGTTTGTGGCCCGTCTCCGCATCCCCGTCGAAGTGAACTCACTAGAACGCTAATCCAATGATTTTACTCACTAATCTCCGCTTATGGAATTAATTATGCTTAAAGATTGATTAGTTCATGTTAAGTATGGATTAGGTGGTAGTTAGAATGGATTAGTGATTTAATCGTTCGATATTGCATGTTAAGTGGTTAGAGTAGTACAATTAGCAAATAGATAGGTCGTAGTATTTATATAGATAGGTTTAGAATTTTTCTGAGCCCGTCTCGGCTTTTAATTAGGCTTTTCCGGCCTAAGTTGCATTTGTTGTTATTTATTAATTAATTTTGGTAATTATTTGATTATTATTATTTTCTAGAAATTAGACCGGGATAGTCGGTGATCGGAATTTCGTGCTGATTGCAATGTTATGATTGATTTATTTAATTGAGTGCTGGATTGTGCAATTTGGGTGTGAATTGAAATTTTGGGAAATTATCTCAAAATCTATTAATTTCGGTATTTAATTAGAAAATACCGGGCGTCGATTTACAACGCCAAAAATATGTTTATGGATCATGGAAATTAGTGGGATTTTCAAAAGGGAAAATATTGTATTTTGGCTAAGACTAATTGTGTACGCACACATGATTATTTTTATCGGAAATGATAAAAATTGTGAAATTGTTAGATGATGGGGATGGTATACTATATCACCAGTAGGTTTTGATATGTCAGCTTAGTGAGAGTATTATACCGGTATACTATATCAACCTAAGAGCTTTGATATGTCAGCTTAGAGCGAGCAATATACCTTAATAGCTTCTGGTGAGCATTGTCAGTATACTATATCAACCTGAAGGCCTTGATATGTCAGCTTAGAATGAGCAGTATACTTTATCAGTTTAGAGTGAGCTATACTATCTATCTTTAGCTTAGGGTGAGCAGTCCTTGATGTGATCAGACTTTATAGATAGTATTGAATGGATTGACCGAGAGATGGTCTCGATGACCTAAAATCGACTAGATCAATTGATCGATGGCTCGATCTGATTTGATGATTTGAATTGTTGAAATGATTGGTTGAATATGCAAATTGTACTAACTTGTAGAAAGGAATGGAGGCAAAGGTAAGTCCTGTGACTTATGCTTGTGCTTAGGCATCATTTGGGGTGTATTTTCTTCCTAGTCAGGACTTAGGGGGTGAATTTGCTGAGACGACGTCTCACCTCGTTGTGAGATAACATTTTTAGGTCCTTAGATGGCAGCTCCTCCCAAGCATTTTGGCCAACCAAAGAAGGTCACCAAGTAGAGATGTTATATTCCGCTTCATGGGAACCCGAGGGAATGGGTCTATGAACTTGTGAGGTCCCTGGTCTGGATTGATGTGGATCTACGCCATAAGGTACCCCATCAGTACATATCATGGTATTGTCGTGAATGGAATGGACAAAATGAGAGTCTCATACCGGAGTCTGAGATCCTTATGTCGGTGCTAGAGGTTGCTTTTAGAAAAGACACAGTAGATCCTCCTGGTGGTTCAGTGGTAGACCCGAATCTTTCGTATCCAGGGAGAGTATTCAGTTGAAGACTTGACTAATTAGAGGATCTGTAGCCTCTACCCCCCAATTTTTTGCAGACCTTGTATATATCAGCTATCATTGTATGTGACTTTCTTTGTTATGTATAAAGGTGTGGTTTGGTTTTCAAAAAATTGTGGTCCTACTTTTCTATCCCATCTTGTTGTTGTCTGGGGATTTATTATTCGTTTCCGCATGCACATTAAAATGAATGGGTCGGCGACGTGTCCTGGGATGTTGCAAATTAATCGACCACTGAGGGATGGGCACATGCTCGGAGGATCGGGGCGTGACAGGGACTAATCGTATGGGCCGATAAGCACCGAGACTTTGTTCTTCGTGACCAATGACCATTCACTCCTGCATTTTTCATTCAAAAAAAAAAATCTGAAATTCTCATTTACAACTCCATTTACAAGGCCAGTACATTATTATCTCAGGCGGAATTCGCATGAAAAGGATTGGACTGACCAGCCCATAATGACATCGACTTCTTCAGCCATAAACGCCTTTTTTAGCCTATTTCAAACCATGAGAATTCATTATGGGAACGAAACGTACGACTTTTTTTTTTTGGGTAAAAAAAATTTCATTCATTTATCATAACTAAAAACAAATTTCCTAACAGAATAAATCTAAAAATAGCAACAAAACAAAATGAGATAAATAAAATAAAGGGTTAATACCTTGAAAAACCCCAAACTGGTACACCTGTGACACATTTACCCCAAACTATTTTTTTGACCACCAAAAACCCCAAACTGGTATACCTTTGACAAATTTACCCTAAACTGGTACACCTGTGACAAATTTACCCCCTGTTAGTTTTGGTTAAATTTTCTTGTTAAATTATAAAGTTAAATAACACGTGACAATTGACCGGTATATCAATTTGAGATTTTACACTCTGTTTGTCACAGTTTATAATTTTTGTGATTTTTTTGTGGTATTAATCTAATTTTTCGGAGGGTATATTAGTCACAAATTTACCAGTTTTGGGTTTTTTGTGGTCGAATAAATTAGTTTGGGGTAAATTTGTCATAAATGTAGCAGTTTAGGGTTTTTTATAGTTAGTTGGGGTAAATTTGTCACAGGTGTACCAGTTTGGGGTTTTTCATGGTAAAAAAAATAGTTTGGGGTAAATTTGTCACAAGTGTACCAGTTTGGGGTTTTTTAAGGTATTAACCCTAAAATAAAATAAAAAGAGAGAGTATGGCTCATAGCTCTTATCCCAAAAGACTAGATATATTATGATATCAAAAAACAATCGGTGTTCGATTAGCAAAACCGTCAATGATAAGCACACGTTGAGATCTTTCTGTGAAAAAGCTACGGCTAGCAATGTGCACATAGAATCGGCATCCTCAATACCATCTTCAATAACATCTGTCATATGGAGAGAATAATCTACTACAAATCAAACACTTCTAAAAAAAACTCCTAAATCTAGATTTAGGTTGAGAGAGAAAAACTTCCAAATTTAGATCTATATCTAAATCGGGAGGAGAGCTTCTGCCGAATCTTGGAGTAGTTATAGCAAATATTTTCTTTTCTTTTTGGTCGGGGCATAGCAAATATTCCACATTCCCCCAAAAGAAAAGGAGGGATAAAATTACATAGGAATTTACATTGCCCATGGGAGTATCGGACGTGAGATTCTGAAGCGTCTCTTTTGGGGACGATGAATTTAACTGCATGTGAAATCCCTCATTTTCGATAGAAGCGTCAAGTTTGATAGAAGCATAATAATAGATATGAGTCGTGAGTTGATATATACGAGAGTAGGTGGTATCAATTAGTATAATGCGCTTCTATTAGACAATATTAGATAGAAGCACAGACATAGAGAACGATGCATTTAGAGCTCTATAGTGGTTCAATTTGGTGTAAGCTTATATTCACTCACCTAGACAAATAGCCTACTAGCTTGATTTTACTAGGCATCTTTGTGTAGTTATAGTAATATGGCCACTTATACTCAAGCACTTCATCTCAAAGCTAATGCAGCTTATAACAATGTGGATAGATCTCACTATCTCACAACTAAGTACAAACTATAACATTGATACACTTCTCCAGAGATTACACTTTTAGTTCACTCAAAAGACAATATAAGGATGTAAACTTTCTCTATTAATGGATTGTTTGTCACTTCCGACCTCATTGCATTTGCGACCTTTGTTGATCTCTTTTTATACTCTTCAATAACCAATCTTTTCATTGGACAATCTTTAACGGACCAAGCTCTCTATTGGACAATTGTTGACAAGATAAATCTTGCTGATGAAGTCAATGAATCAGAGATTTAGGAGGTTTGCTAACCTGTACAATAGAATCTTCCAATTTCCAAAATTAAAGTAGCTCGAACTATGAAAAGTAATCAGTTTTTAGAATATTTGTTTATCAATCAAAATATCATGCATAATTGGTGTTGGTGCGGAAACAACGGGATCTTGCAATTTATGTCAATGCGCAAACTCCAAAAAAATAAACGAGAACTAATAAGGAAATTTATGTGGTTCAGTCCGAGTATCGATACCTATATCCACGGGGAAAGCCAGCAGCAAATAATCCACTATAATTTGAGAATCAAAGTTTACAATTGCTCAAACGCTCAAATGTTTCTCACACTTGGATTTAAGCCCAAATCCAAAGTGTTTATAAATAAACAACTCACTTGGACATAAATTCACTGCATAAAATTACCACGCATTCAAACTCAAAACAAAACGCTCTACATACGCCAAAATCAAGAACTCCAACATTCGTCTTTGGTCCGCGTACGTACGTCTCCACATTCCTTTTCAAGGCTTCGCTTGGCTTCAAAAACTTGCAGCTCCTCTGTCAAGTGGATCATGGACGTGCAGAGGGCTTCACGTTCCTTTTAGCTTTTATATTGTGTGGCCAAAGTCAAGACTATGACTTTGGGCCTCACGTTTCTTTCCTTCTTTAAAAGGGAAGTGGGACGCGGCAGGTAAAGGGAAGAAAACCTTCATTTTTCTTCCTTTTTCTTTTATCTCCCTTAAATATAAATAGATAATAAAATATATAGTGTGCCCCTTTTTTATGTCTTCTAGTGACAAAACATATCCTTCTTGTTTCGTTGCTTATTTTAATCCTCAACAAAATTTGGTTTAACAGATCATTATCCGAATTCAAACTTAAATCCAGCACGCAAGCTCACAACATGTCTTCGAGGGTCTGAGTCATCCTCTTAGATTGGCTATCCATCTGAGGATGATATGCCGTACTATATTACATCTTCGTTCCTAAGCAGCCTGCAAGCTCTTCCAAAATACAGCTGTGAATATCAGGTCTCGGTCTGAAATTATCGTCATCAGCACTTCATGCAAACGAACAATTTGACGCACGTACAACTCTATGTGCCTATCCAAATTAAGGTCCTTCCATACTGCAATGAAGTGAGCCGACTTTGTCAATCTGTTGACCACTACCCAAATAGAATCATTACTGCTCTGACTCCTTGGTAAATCTGTTACAAAATCCATCGTGATGTGCTCCCATTTCCAATCTAGGATCTTGAGAGGTTGTAGGAGTCCTCCCGGCTTACAATGCTGTGCCTTCACTTGTTGACACGTCAGACACTTGGCAACATGCTTGGCAATGTCTGCCTTCATACCATACCACCAATATTGTTGACGTAGATTCTGATACATTTTCATACTGCAAGGATGAATGCTGTAACTATTATGATGAGCTTCTGATAAGATCTCCTCTCTAAGCTCTACACGTCAGGTACACACAATCGTCCTCGAAACTTTAGTGTTCCATCCTCAGAAATTTGAAAATCAGCATTTCTCTTATCGGTATCATTTTGTAGAATCTTTTGAACATCTGGGTCTATTGACTGAAGTGCCTTTATTCTAATCTGAACATTTGGCTCAATTATGAGGGTGGCCATAAGATTCAAAGGTGGTCTACCTCAAATTTGAATACTGAATCTCGAGTTCTCTCGAGTAAATTCCACTTCTTAACCAGCATATGTGTGACTGAAGACTTCCGACTCAAAGTGTCGGCGACCCTATTTGTTTTTCTCGGGTGATACAGGATATCACAATCGTAATCCTTCAGGAGTTCCATCCAGCAACACTGTCTCATATTCAACTCATTCTGAGAGAATAGATACTTGAGATTGTGATGGTCAGTGAAAATTTGGAATCTTTCTCTGCACAAGTAATATTTCCAAATCTTCAAAGAGAAAATGATTGCTATGAGTTCCAAGTCATGTGTCGAGTAATTCTGTTAATGAGGTTTCAATTGATGGGAGGCGTATGCAACAACCCTACCATGTTGCATCAGCACGCAACCTAGTCCTTTGAATGACGCATTACTATAGATCTCGTATCCTCTAGGACCAGATGAAATGGTTAGCATAGGTGTGACAGTTAGCTTTTGCTTAAGCTCTTGGAAGTTACGCTTGCACTTGTCTGTCCATACAAATTTCTCTTCCTTCTTCAGAAGTCGGGTCAATGGTGATGCTAAGGCTGAAAATCCTTCCATGAATCTTCTGTAGTAACCTGCCAAACCCAAAAAACTTATGATCTCTATCACTGTAGTTGGTCTTAGCCAATTGATCACTGCTTCAATCTTGGATGAGTCCACGGAGTTTCCTTCGCCTGAAATCACGTGACCTAAAAACGCTACGTTAGTTAACCAAAATTCGCACTTATTGAACTTAGCGTACATTTGATGATTCCTCAGGGTTTGAAGTATCAATCTCAGATGACTTTCATGCTCCTCAGTACTTCTCGAATACACCAAAATATCATCGATGAACACGATCACAAACTGATTCAGATAGTCTTTAAACACTCGGTTCATCAAATTCATAAAAGCAATTGGAGCGTTCATCAATTCAAACAACATTACAGTGAACTCATAATGGTTGTATCAAGTATGAAATGCTGACTTTGGAATGCCCTCCTTCCTGATCCTCAACTGATGATACATTGTTATCGAAAATATCGATGCTCCTTGCAGTTGATCAAATAAGCTGTCGATCCTCGGGAGTGGATACTTGTTCTTGATCGTCACTTGATTGAGTTGACGATAGTCGATGCACAGACACAACGAACCATCTTTCTTCTTCATGAATAGAACTGGTGCTCCCCAAGGTGATGCACTGGGATATATGAATCTCTTATCCAACAATTTTTGCATCTGCACCTTCAGTTCTTTCAACTCAGTTAACGCCATCCGATAAGGAGCCTTCGAGATTGGCTCTGTTCCAAGTGCTAACTCGATCACGAAATCAATCTCTCTCTCTCTAGCGGTAAGCTTGGCAATTCTTTCGGGAATACATATGGAAATTCTTGCACCACCAAGATATCCTCAATCTTTAGCTCCTCAACTATCGTATTCATGACAGTTGCCAGGTAACCTTGACAACCATTGTATAACAAACGGGTTGCCTTAAGCGATGAGATTAAAGTAATCGAGGGTCCTCCTCGACTCCCAAAAAACTCAAAACTTTCACCCTTTAATGGGTTAACCTGAATCGCTTTACGATAGCAGTTCATCTCTCGTTGTTTGGTGAGCCAGTCCATGCCAATTATCAAGTCAAAGTCATACATGGCTAGGACTAATAATTCTATCATCCCTCTCGCTCACTAATTGCTAACTTGCAACCAGAACAACTCAATGCAGATAACACCTTATCTTTTAATGGTGTAGATATGCTAACCATTAACTCCAGCAACTCAGGACTTAATTCTATCAGCTTAACATATTGCTTAGCAATAAAATAATGAGTCGCGCGAGGGTCAAATAAAGCATAAGCAGTATGGTTGTTTAGTGAAAATGTACCTGTAATTACATTAGGCACGTCCTCTGCCTGACCTTTGGTGATGGCATACACTGTCCTTTGAGCTAGGGGTCTATTCTGCCCACCTTGTCGTGTAAACTGCACACCCCTTATCTGACCCATCGGTGGGGACGGCGGTAACTGCTGTTGTCCCCTCGATCTTCTAGGATAATCTCTGGCCATGTGACCTTGTTGGCCACGTTCAAAATAAGCGCCCGTTCTTCAAGGGAACGAGGTCATACCATGTCGTCTTTCATAGAAGCGACATATGCCATTCTGATTTGGCGCTAGCTTTCCAATTCCACCAGTGGCACCCCCGAACGACCCCCGATCCATTGGGTCACCACAGTTCGCTTACCTTTCTCTTACTTGACCTGAAGGTCTATCAATTCTAGGGGTTTATATCTTTTAAATCGGTCCCTGCGCAATTTATATGGTAGAAGCGTATCCAACAACTTCCTTCCCTATATTCAGAAAAGATGCACACCAACTAAACACATTTATAGGTAAAAGCTGAACACTTTTATTTACATAAGCCAGATGGACATGATTCGTCGGTACATCAAAATGCTATAGTTTTCTATACTCAGCTATACTTCAAAAGATGACCGACATCTTTTCCAACAGTCGTATACTTAAAGTCCATCGATCAGTGTCAACGTCCAAAAGTTCCTTCCTCTGCTGTCCTCCTCCTCGCGATCATATCTATCTGCTGGTAGCGATGGCAGTAGAGGTATCTTGTCTAATCTGAAATGTTAGTCTCCAAAAAGGGTGAGTACAACCACTCAGTAGTAAAAGATTCATCAAGCTATATCAAGTAGTACCATCAATATCTAGACTCATGCAGGATAGACAAAAATAGGTAGTCAGAGGATAAGTATGCATCAAAATAATGAAATCATTTAATGCAATGGCCAAATGTGATTTCAAAAGAATCAAAATGCATCATGTCCAGTTACACTAGTCCCAATCATAGGGCCAAACTGTAATGACACGTCCATTCCATGCCATACAATTTAATCCTATAACCAGACCACACTCACATAGTCCCATAACCAGACCACACTCACACTTAATATAATCATCCGTTTTAATCATTCAAACGGTTTTATCCCCTCAGAGGACCAATGTTTGCGTCTTTATGGGATTTCGCACCCAACCTGGCATTGCGAAAGCCTCTGGGCATGTATTCATAATACAACTAGGCATCCAGAGTGTGTTTCATTACACCTCTAAGCATCTCGCATCTCACTTGGCATCACGAGGAATCTCCGGGGCTCGCCATGAAAATGGTTACCCCTACCCTCCGGGCATGCATCATAATACAACTCCTCACCCTTTTGGCATGTATCATAATACAACCGGGCATCCCGACACTCCTGGGGAAAACCTCTGGGCATGTATTCATAATATAACCAAGCATCCAAAGGGCATTGACTCATTCGAACCTTTGGGCATCTCGACTCCCGGGGCATCATTGACCCAAGGGTCCAACGGTATCAATTAACATCTTAATTTCCAAAAACACTTTTCAATGCAATGACAAAATGTCTCTTGAGTCTCATCACATCTCAATATTGCATGATATGTCAATACCAGTATCATCATATCACATAACAACCCAAGATGCATTCACTTTTGAAATCAGTTGAGCAAAGTCGGAGCAAAACAGCTTAAAAACTAGAATGTGCAGTTTCAATGAAAATTTCGGAATAACCCCTAAATGAACTCAGAAAATTCTGAAGTTTGGATATGTTATAAAAAAGACCTAAAGGAAAATGTTTCATGAAGAACACTAAGTCAGATTCATTGTATATCAAGAGCAGTAATCGCTATAATCTTTATTGACATTTTGTAATAGCCTCCAGATTTAACATTTATAAGGAAAATCGTTTTACTGACCAAAAATTGTCCATTTATTCTCAAATTTTGATATGTTATTCCTAAAAATATGGCCTACAACTTTCATTAAGGGTTTGAAGTCTAATTCCGGTTAGATAATTACAGAAAATTCAAGGAGTCACCGAAGGTCAAGCTGTTCTCTACAAAACAGTGTACTGATTTCAATAAATTCACTCCTATCTTCATGTTTTTACATTCATGTGGCAATATCTAGATGTCTAACTCAATCTATTACTCATCAAGTTCAATCCAACACAGCACGACAACAATACATTTAACCCTCCACATAACAGTGCTCTATCTTCATCTCAATCATCCAAAAATCCAACATGTAGTTTCCATTTCAGCATTTTCTCACATCTACCAGCACTTTGCCAGATAATCATAGCGTGCATAACATAGATTAATGAACTTCTACTTGCCTCAAGCTCTCTAGCTCAATTTCAAGCAAAACAGGATCGGTCCGGCGATGCAACTCGACGGTGTGAGGTGAGACGCGGCTAAAGCGAACAGCAGCAGCAAAGGTCAGACGATCAGCAACGGCAGAGGGCTGGTCCTACTCTCTCTCTCTTGCTCGCTTGCTCTCTCTCACGGATTCTCTCTCACTCGCTCACCCGCTCATTCTCTAGTTTTCGGCTCTTCTCTCTCCTCTCCACCCATCTGAACCTTTTATCTCTTTTGTTCCTCACTTTGTTGACAATTTAGGGCATGCATGTTTATGTTCTTTTTTCTTGTTTATGAACAAAAAATTTGTTTTTTTGTTCTCGTGAACAAAAAAAGAACAGAAACGCATTTGTTTGCGTTTTTGTTCAAAAACTGTTTTTTTGTTCCTGGAACAAAAAAAGAAACAAAAAAAAGTTCTTTTTTTTTGTTCCAGAAACACTTCTTGAAAGGCCGAAAAGAACAAAAAATGAAAAAAAAATTGTTTCTTTTGTGTTTCTCACTTTGGTGCCTTGCGCGAGTCTCTCCCTTTTTCGGCGTCTCTCACGGGTTCACCACCGTCGAGCGATCCGGCGCCTCCCAACTGGTCATTCTCTCCGGCGCCTCCCCACTCGGCAGACTCTCCAGCATTGACAGCTGCTGCTCCTTCACTTGCTAAAGCTTCTAATTCGAGGTAAGTTTCTGTGCTCACCAGCTGTTGCTCCTCCTTCACCGTTTGACGAGGGCTTCGGTGAGAGCCACCCCTTGCAGATCTGGGAGACGGCTGCTCGGGGCTCGAGCGTGACAGCTCGCTCGAGGCAGCGCTTGCCCAGATCTACGAGACACTTGCTCGAGCAAGCCCTCGTGCTTGAGCCCTGAGCGAGCGTTGCTTGCCCAAATCTGTGGGAGATCTGGGCAACGGCTGCTCGCTCGAGCTGCTCTGCTCGCTCGGCAAAGTAGTGATGCTCGCTCGAGCGAGAAGAGCAGCTCGAGCGAGCGTCGCTATGAGCTCATCCAAAATCACCATGAGAGCTATCTTTTTGACAGAGAGGGACTTTAGTTGAGAAACTTACAGAGGAAACACTGAAGGACTAGAGCCACTTTCAAGAACTTCTTTTTGTGTTTGAAGGTAAGAACCAAGGGTAATGCTGCCTTGTGTTGGATGAATTTCATGGTTGCATATTATATCTAGCATTACAATGAAATGCTCAAGCTGATCATTTGGATTTCACAGCTCAAAGACAGGTTGGAGAGAGTAGTTGTTTAGGGACATTTGGAGCAAGATTGATCTTTTCACATTTCTTTTTATTGTAGTGTTTGAAATATGACCTATATTTTGACATGGTAGGTTTCTCACAATGCTCTTTATTTTATTTTGAGCATTCTATTTCATTGATCATTGATAGTCATAGTACTATGTAGTTCTTGTAGCTCAAAATGCAACTTATGATCTATTTTATACAAGTTAGTTCAAGAATTGTCAATTTTGTCATTATAGTCTTCTCCGCTTGCATCTCTTGAGAATGATTTTGTGTATGTCATGTATAGTATTATGTTATTGATTTAACTCATAACTCATATGCTGCTCAACCGGTCAAAGATTAAATGGCACCTGAGAGACAGACATTCAATGCAAAGTGGACCGAGTCTGTAACCAACCTATTTATCGGTTTGTTGGTGGATGAGGTCAAAAAGGGAAATCGCACTTCTTCTACTTTCAACAAAGCAAGGTTGAGGAATATATAGACTGAATTCATTAGACAGACAGGATGCCATTATAGCATGGTCTAGCTGAGGAATAAGACAAACAAACTGAGAAAACAATATAGCAGTTTTCAGAAACTTATGTCTCAGTCTGGATTTGGTTGGGATAATGTGAATAAAAGAGTTGTTATCGACGATCCAAGTATATGGAAATCTCACATCAAGGTATCTTTTTAACTTTTTGGTCATTTTGATGTCATTATATATGTAAATTTTAAAATGTATGATTATATTGCTGAAATGTCATTATTGTGAAAATTGTAGGAGAATGTTGAGTGGGCAAAATTCAAGAATGATGAATTTCCTCAGTATCCCGAGCTATGTATTATATTTGGTGATACATATGCCACTGGGGAATATGGCATAGGAAATGCTCAAGATTTGACGGTGTCGGAGGAAGATGACAATGGTGATGGCAATTTAAGCGGTGACAATAGTGGTGGCAATGCATAGGATGATAATGGTGGTGGCCATACGGATGACTTCAATGATCACCACATTGATGAGAGAGTCTTTACATCAGACAATGCTGCAACTTCAACTCGTGGAAAGCACAAATTGGATAGGACTCCAAATAGTAAGAGGAGAAGGAAGAGTAACCAAAATAGTATTGATGACATTTGCAAAGCCATACAAGACTTTTTGAAAGTTAGGTCAAGTCAATTTGGTAGTGGCTCTACGGCCTCTGGGGTTATGCCATCATCTGTAGACCCTTTCTCCATAGCTGCTGTGATAGATATTCTAATTAGTATGCCTGAGATAGACCAAGATGTTTATAATAAAGCAGTGGAACGAGCATGCGATAGTGCCTCATGGATGGTGGCTTTCATTAAATCCCCACCTGAAAGGAGAAATGAACTTCTTTATCATCTTTAGTAGATGTTTGGAAATATATTATGGATTGAATGGGGTTTCATTAGACTGTATAACTTATGTTATCCATTAATATTTAGTTTTTAAAGATATTAGTGTTGAGACTCTTGGTACTTATATATAATGTCATCTTCTATTGAGACTATGACTTATGTTATTGACTGTTATTGGATATATTTTCAAAATCTATATTGATATTTTTATATTTTTGTGATGGTATAGGTACTATGGAAGAGGGATCAAATAGTATATCTAGTGAACAGGTAGAACTAGTTGAACAATTCTTGGATGATGATGATCTTCACATATTGCTAGCATGGTTGTGCACGGTTGCGATTGACACATCCGTGCATACAAGAGAACCCATTAGGGACAGTAAATTGTCAAGATCCGAATGGATAATGGAGATTGTTTATGGACATTCAGATATGATATATCAAGCCTTTAGAATGGAGAGACATGTCTTTCTAAATTTATGTGATTTAATGAGAGCAAGGGGTTGGTTAAAAGATAGTCAATTTGTTAGAATAGATGAACAAATTGGGATATTCTTATCTTTGGTTTGTCACGGTAGCTCAAATAGAGATTTATGTGAGAGATTTCAACATTATGGAGAAACGATCAACAAGTATTTCAACAATGTGTTGAAAGCAGTTATCAAACTTTCAAAAGAGATAATCAAACCACCATTCTTTGATGTCATCCCACAAGAAATTCTTATGGATCCTAGTCATAAACGTTACTTCAAGGTATGATTTTTATATCGACTTTATACCGTCAAATATATGTAGTTCATAATGTTATATAATCTTAGATTGGTAATAAATTGACAGGACTGCGTAGGTATTATGGATGGCACCCATATAAATGCTATTATCTCGGTGTCTCAGCAGGTTCGATTTAGAGGCAAGAGAGGGACTATCACCCAAAATGTGTTGTGTGTTTACTCATTTGATATGAAATTTAGTTTCGTGTATGCTGGATGGGAAGGATTTGCCAATGATTGTTGAGTGCTTTCGGCAACACTCGAAACTCCTCAATTGCAATTTCCCCGACCACCACCTGGTATTTACTTTGTTTATATAGACATTTGTGATTATATTATGGTTGAATATCACAACAAATTTATATATATCATGTTGTAAGGAAATACTATGTGGTAAATTCCGGTTATGTAGCACTTTTGGGATTTTTAACTCCATTTAGAAAGGAACGGTATTATCTTAGCGAATATAGAGGGAGTGGGAGACGGCCAAGAACAGCAAAAGAGTTATTCAATTATAAGCACTCTTCACTAAGAAATGTAATTGGGAGGTCATTTGGGGCATTAAAGAATCGCTTCACCATTTTGAGACATATGCCTCCATTTACAATTCGGAAGCAAGCACTTGTTGTAATTGCATGTTGTGCTTTTCATAATTGCAGTCGTGATCAAGATAGGATGGACATAAATTTTTCCCTATATGGAGATCCGGAGTATCCATTTGGACCTACAAAAGTGGAGGTTGCAGATGATACATCACATGAGCAGGCATCTGGGATAAACATGTTTAGGATAAGTATTGCAAATAAAATGGCAAATGATCACAATATGCGTGAGATTTGTTGACGTTGTGTTTCCAACTTTTGTAATATTGTTTTTAAGTATTCACTATGATGAAGTTAAACAATGAACTATATTGCTTCATTATTGTGATGTCATGTATGGAAGGGTTCATGTTGAGATGTATAAGATACTCTTCTTTTTGCTAGTTCTTATTGTACGAACTTTACTTATAAAATTTTCTTTTAAGTATGCACATATGACCATGTTGAAAATATTTTTCTTCACTCACCATGATCAAAATTAAATTGATGAGCATTTTATGAGAATGAGAATTCAATATCAAGTTTACTTTATAAAAAAAGAAAAAAGCACTTGAAAAAAATTGATACAAACTTTACTTACAAAATTTTCTACCAAGTATGCACATATGATCATGTTCAGAATGTTTGTCTTCACTCACCATGAACAAAATTAAATTAATGAGCATTTCATGAGAATGAGAATTCAATATCAAGTTTAAACTTTATTAAAAAAAAAAAGAGCATTGTTTGAAAAATTTGGAACAGAAATTTTGTACAATTACCAAACGTGTTTCTGTTCTTTTTCTATTCTAGGAACATAAATTGAGTGCGATTACTAAACGTGTTTTGTTCTTTTTTATTTCAACAACATAATTTTTTTATACTTACCAAACGCATTCTTTTGTTCAAAAACTGTTCTTCGGAACAAAAATAGTTTTTTTTTATATTTATTTCTGTTCCCTGGAACAATTTTTGAACAGAAACACAAACAAACGCGTCCTTAGTCAACTTGCTTGCAAGCATTTGGTGGCTGCAGCAACAAGGGGTAGGTGGAAGTGGCATGTCTTTAGCTGAAGATTGCCTGAGTTCCGTTGGTAGCCCCACACCAAAACCACGTGGCCATCATCAGCAAAGCTTCAGTCAACACTACTTAACTTAGTTGACTCACTTGCTGATTGAATGGAGAGGAAACTCGGTAGCTTGGGTCGACAATGTTTGGCCAACTCCTTCCCTCCGCGCGGGCTTGCATGTTCTTGCGCACGGCCGAATTCTGTCCTCTCGATTCTCAAAAATTGAATTGGTAAAAATCCAAATTCTTCTCTTATTCCGTATTCACTTAGGTGGTCTAGTTGGGTCGTGTCATCGAGAGAAAATGTGTACATAAATTGATGGGGTCTAACATCGGTGCCGACGATGAAGTTCGAAAATAAATTCATCAATCCACAATGTGTCGTTATTTTTCTGATGTCGACAAAAGTATACGAACGAGGTTGGTCTCACTCACACCTATGAAATTTTTCTGACAAGACTATGGCTTACTCGGCAATTAGACCATCGCTAAAAGAAATGCATTGGTCCAACAATAATACGAGCCAATGATCGTGTATAGCACCAACGGCATAATCTGACGATACTTTCGTCACTTAATCACGAACCGCTGTGCATCCAAGGGTTGTCAAAATTCTCGGATGCCACACCACCCTTCCTGTTGGGTGGAACATGGAATCTTTCTTCGGTCATGGGCCTCTTCTCATGTCAATTCCCATCTCTATTCGAATTAAACCTCGATCCATATGAGGTGGCTTGTTTGTTCAAACTTTTTTCTATCAATTGGGCTTGGTTGTACACCTCACAATAGTCCTTCAGATCAAATAGCACCAGTGGGTTTTTCAGCTCTAGTCGAAGGCCATTCTTGAACCTTCAAGCCTTGTCTTCGGGAGCCTCTATCAACCTCGGAGCATACTGAGAAAGCTTTACGAACTTGACCTCATACCGTTCAACAATCATCATTCCTTGGCGAAGGCGTTGAAATTCCTCCATCGTCTATTCTCGGGCGCTACCCGAAAAGTACTTGTCATTGAAGGCTTTAAGGAAAGCGTTCCACACAAGGACCACGCCTTCCGAAAATATTGTACCACTAGTGGCTCTCTACCAGGTATTCGTGTTACCTTGCAATTGATATATTGCCAGGACAACTATTTCCTCCTCATTACACCTCAGAAGTGCAAAAGCCTTTTCCAGATCTTGAATCCACAACAAGGTAGTCTCGGGATCTCCAGTACCAGTGAACCTCAGTAGGTTCAGCTTCAAGAACTGCTCCACCAACTTATGGATCGGTCTCTCTCTTTCCACAACTATGTTTCCAGCTGGAACTTTGACAGGTGCAACAATGGCGGCAGTAGCAGCAGCGTGAGCGGCGACGGTAATGGCGGCGGCTTGATTCTGAGCTAGCTGCCCCATCAGATCTCTCATTGCTTCAAGTGCCTGCATGATCCCTTCGAACCTGGGATCACCAGGGGCTGCTACCCTAGCACCAACAGGCGGCGGTGTTATTCCATTAACGCTAGCCTGAGCTGGTGCTCTACCACGGCCTTCTTGGGTACCAACCCTCGTCGGTGTTCTACCCCGAGTAACAAGCCCTATAGTACGCTTTCTAGGAGTCCTTTGCTCCTGATCACTCATCTTGCAAGTTTTCTACAAAAATCCGCCTTCTAATTCCACACAGAATTAGAAGTTGAGTGATTCACACAAACAAACAATTCTACCAAGTCAACTATCACAGACATGCATTAGTATGGAATAAAGGCTAATCCTACCAACTATCCCATAAACCATCGCACCTTATCACTCCAACCACTAACCTTACTCTAATACTACTAAATGGGGATGTCACGCCCCAATCCTCCAAGCACATGCCCATCCCTTAGCGGTCGATTAATTTGCAACATCCCAAGACGCGTCACTGACCCATTCATTTTTATGCACATGTAGAACCGAATAATAAATCCCCAGATAACAACAAGATGGGATAGGAAAGTAGGACCACAATTTTTTGAAAACCAAACCACACCTTTATACATAACAAACAAAGTCACATACAATGATAGCCGATATATACAAGGTCTGCAAAAAAGGGGGGGGGTAGAGGCTACAGATCCTAATCAGTCAATTTTTCGACTGTGTACTCTAGGGTTCCTTGATCCGAAAGATCCGGGTCTACCACTGAACCACCAGGAGGATCTGTTGTGCCTTTTCCAAAAGCAACCTCCAGCACCGACATAGGGACCTTACACTTTGGTATGGGACCCTCATTTTATCTATTCTGCTCATGACGATACCATGATCTGTATTGATGGGGTACATTATGGGGGTAGACCCACATCAACCCAAACCATAGACCTAACGAGTTCATAAACCCATCCCCTCAGGTTCCCATGAAGTGGAATATAACACCTCTGCTCGGTGACCTTCTTCGGTTGGCCAAAATGCTAGGGAGGAGCTGCCATCTAAGGACTTGAAAATGTTATCCCACAACGGGGTGAGACGACGTCTCAGCATGTTCACCCCTAGGTCCCGACTAGGAAGAAAATATGCCATAAGGGCTGCCTAAGCACAAGCATAAGTTAGAAGACTTACCTTTGCCTTTGTTCCTTCCTGCAAGTCAGTACAATTTGCATATTCAACCAATCATTTCAACAATTCAAATCATTAAATCAGATCGAGCCATCGATCAATCGATCCAATTGATTCCATGTTATCAAGACCATCTCTCGGTCAATTCATTTAATACTATCTATAAAGTCCGATCACATCAATGACTGCTCACCCTAAGCTGAAAATAGATAGTATATCTCACTCTAAGCTGACATATCAAGGTCCTCACACTGATATAGTATATTGACAATGCTCACCAGAAGCTACTAAGGTATACTGCTTGCTTTAAGCTAACATATCAAAGCCCTCAGGCTGATATAATATACCGGTATAATACTCGCACTAAGCTGATATATCAAAACCCATAGGCTGATATAGTATACCATCCTGATCTTCTAACAATTTCACCATTTTTATCATTCCTAATAAAAATAATCATGCGTGGGTACATGGTCGCCTTAACCAAAATACAATATTTTCCATTTTGAAAATCCCACTAATTTTCATGATCCATAAACACATTTTTGGCGTTGTAAACCGATGCTCAGTATTTTCTAATTAAATACCGAAATTAATAGTTTTTTGGATAATTTCCCAAAATTTCAATTCACACACAAATTGCACAATCTAGCACTCATAAAAAAAAAAATCAATCATACCATTGCAATCAACACGAAATTCCAGTCACATAATATCGCTGTCTAATTTTAAAAAAATAATAATTAATTAAATAATTACCAAAATTAATTAAGAAATACCAATAAATGTAACTTAGGCCAGATTAGTGAATTTTTCTGAAGCCGAGATGAGCTCGGAATTTTTCTGAACCTATCTAGATAAATACTATGACCTATCTACTTGCTAATTGCGCTACTTTAACCACCTAACATGCAATATCGAACGATTAAATCACTAATCCATTCTAACTAACCACCTAATCTATACTTAACCTAAACTAATCAATCCTTAAGCATAATTAACTCTCTAAGCGGAGATTAGTGAGTAAACTCACTGGATTAGCATTCTGGTTAGTTCACTTCAACAGATACGTGGAGACGGGCCATAAACTCCAAAGTGGGGGCACCAAGCGAGGTCCGGAAGGGCTCGGAAACAGGCCAAACATGCTAATTGCGCTACTTTAACCACCTAACATGCAATATTGAACGATTAAGTCACTAATCCGTTCTAACTAACCACCTAATCTATACTTAACCTAAACTAATCAATCCTTAAGCATAATTAACTCTCTAAGCGGAGATTAGTGAGTAAATCAACCATTAGTCATTTGCACTAAAAATTTCTGAAACCTACTCAGTAGCCTAGGTCACGCTAAAAACGAACCAAAATGAAATTAACCTTGAATTTGAATCTGATTTCAAAAATTGAAAATTCTATCTTGTCACAGGTCATTTTAAGAACGTCAACTCATCTTTCGAGGACTTTTTTCGGCGAGTTCGGGATTTTTACGGAAAATCAATTCAGATGATTCCGAAAACGAACGGAAATTCGAATTGGCCAAATGTAAGAGAATTTTGGCCTCCGGTGTGAGTTACTTGGCGAAAGAAAGTTGTGTGGGCTTTTTCTTCATCCAAATTGAACCTCAATTGGAGAAGTTCAAAAAATCGGATTTTGAAAAAAATGAATTAGAATTCGGAATCAAAGGAAATTGCCGTTTTTGTTGCCCGAGACTTGTTGTTTGGGGGAAATTTGGTTTAAGAAAGCCAGTGGGGATCAAGTACTTTAGCATGGGGATTTTTGGACCAAATTGGACTAAACAAGAGAAAGTGGGACCAAGATTTTTGAGTTTTAGGATTTCCTTTTTATTTCCTTTTCTTTTGCCCACTTGGTCACACATTCCCTTTCCTCTCTCTCTCTCTCTCTCTCGTGTGAATCCCTCCCCCCACCGACGTTCCCTCCTTTTCTTTGCCGTGTCTCACTTCTCCTCCCTCTTATTTGACTTTTCTTGATTCTATCTTATCCTTTCATCCCTTTCCCTACTTGAGCGACACGCCCCCATCCCTTTTTCCCTTTTTTTTTTCTCTCGCCCGTTCCACTGCAATTTCCCTTTTGTTTGTTTCGATTCTGTGGAAGAACCTTGCAACTTTGCCCAAGCCACCAACCTGCCATTTTCTGCCCACGGATCCTCCATGCTGGCGTCCCCTCCATTGAATTTTTGTTAGCTGATTGCAGCAACCGTTCCCATCAACCCTCCTTGGCTGTGCCACCAACAACTCGACCAACAAAGTTCAGCCGTGCAATATCAAATCCAGCAACCCCGTGAGGCTTTGCGGGCCAATTTTCGAGCTTGATCCGACTCGAAGGCTGTCGCTACATTGGAGAAGATCGAGCCCCGTTACATCCCCGTCAATTTGAATCGAGCGGTTCGTTAAACAAGTGAGTTTAACTCACTAATCATCGCTTAGTAGATTAATGACGCTTAAGGATTGATTAGTTTAGGTTAAGCATGGATTATGTGATTAGTTAGATTAGATTAGTAAATTTTATTAATTACCGATGCATGTTAGGTGGATAGTTAGTGTAATTAGAGCCTTGACAAGCTCTAATATTTAACTAGAGTGGTTTGGTAATTTTCTAGGCCCATCTCGGCTTCCAATTAGGCTTTTTCAGGCCTAAGTCTATTTATTACATTTATTTAATTAATTTTCATATTTATTTATTTATTTATTTTTCGAAAATTAGACCGGGATAGCCAAGTAACCAGAATTTCGTGCTGATGTTAGTAGTGCTTTTTGTTTATTTAATTGAGCTCTAATTTGTGTTGATTGTGAGTGAATTGAGAAATTAGGAATTTATTCCCAAATTTGTTTAATTTTGGTAATTGATTGGAAAATTACCGAGCGTCGGTCTACAGCGTCAAAAATCTATTTTGGGACTGTTGGAAATGGTAAGGGATTCAAAAGTGAAATTATTATATTTTGGTTAAGGCTGACCGTGTACCCCCATATGGCTATTTTATCGGGAATGATAAAATGTTGAAATTGGTCGTATGGTTGGGATGGTATACTATATCAGCCTATAGGCGATATATCAGCCTACGGGCGATATGTCAACTTAGCAGAGAGCAGTATACCTTATCGTCTTAGATTGAGCAATGTCAGTATACTATATCAGCCTACATGCAATATGGAAACTTAGATAGAGAGCAGTATACCTAATCATCTCAGATGCGAGCTATACTATCTATTTATCAACTTAGCAGTAAGCAGTCATGATATAATCGGACTTATAGATAGTATGAGATGAGCCGACCAAGAAAAAGGTCGTGATGACATGTAATCGACTGAGTCGATTGATCGATGAGTCAATCAGAATTGATTGGATGTTATGATTGCGAGTTTATGAATTAAACTGATTTGTAGGAAGAAGTGGAGGCCCAAGTAAGTCCTATACCTTGTGATTGCGTTTAGGCAGCCCTTAGGGCGTATTTTCTTCTTAATCGAGTCTTAGGAGGTAGAACTCGTTGAGACATAGTCTCACCCCGTTGTGAGATAATATTTCAGGTCCTTAGATGGCCGCTCCTTAGTTTTTTGGACGACCTGAGAGTGTTATAGAGCATACATCTTATTTTCTATTGCATGGGAGCCCTAGGGGTTGGACTTATGAGCTAGTGAGATCCACGATTTGGGTTAATGTGAGTCTCACCCACAAGGTGCCCCACCGATACAAATCGTGGTATCGTCTTGCTCAAGATGGTTAGAGAGAGAGTCTTATTCCGGAATCTGAGATTCCTCTGTACATCCTGGAGGTCGCTTTTGGAAAGGGGATAGCTAATCCTTCTCAAGGTTCAATAGTAGATGCAGTAGAGCTGGCTCTTGCAGTACCAGAGTCCCCAGTGCAGTCTGTTGAAGGCTCTAACTAGAGCATGAAGAAGGAGAGATCGAGGATGATGATGACTCGGAGTAGATCGGGAACCCCCACTCCTGTCTATAGACTTTGTTTTTTTGATTAGTTTGAGTAGGACATGACTTATCTAGTTCGTATTGTATAATATACATTATGGTTTGCAATGTATATAGGTGTAGTTGTTCAGATTTCAAAATCCGTGGCCCTACTTTTTTATCCAATTATTTTATTGTTTGGGGATTAATTATATGCTTCCGCATGCGTATTAAATTAAATGGGTCAGCAATGCGTCTTGGAACATCACTATTTAATCGACTAGTGAGGGATGGGCATGCGCTTGTGAATCGGGGCGTGACAAGGGGAGGTTGCTGGCTTCCTTCGATACAATTTTTGGAGTTTCCTCTGCTTTGGAAATGGGGAAGTTGACGGAAGGGAGAAGGGGACAGCTAATAGCCTTGAGGGTCCCTCCATGCCATCCTTTTAACCTCTTGTCTCCTTGAAGAGGCCCCACCAAGTATGAGCTGGCTTCCTCAGCAACTTGTAGTAGCCAAAGCTTCCTTAGGAAGCTATTGAAGAGGTCCAAAGGGTTGAGGCATGGGGGGCTACGAATTTTGCACAAATCTCCTCCAATTCCTTTTCAATCACCTCTTGAATTAATTCAATTTGGCCCTAAAACGTTCCATCATTGAGTCCTCAATTAAATTGCCATTTTTCCTTGTCAAAAGAACCTATTTGCATCCCAAATACGCGATCAAAAATGGTCCTCTGAATTTTTCAGACAAAAACGGCCCTATCTTGACTTTTCGCTGAAAATCTCGATTTGTAGAAAAATCTTCAGAGGGTGAGTCAATGTTCCTAAAATGACTCGTGACATGACATAAGTTTCAATTTCTGAAATCGGATTCAAATTTGCGATTAATTTCAATTTGGCGCGATTTTAGCGTGACTTAGGCTATCGGTTAGCTTTTAGAAATTTTTAGTGCAATTGACCCGTGGTCAATTTCTTTCGAGCCACAATGAATCTCTTCGACACATTGGTGACTCTCGGTGGTTGTGAAAATCTTGAGATTTCAAATACGGACACAGGGTACCAAAACGATAGAAAAATCAGTTTGGTACCGATCGACGAGAATTTTGTAATTTGGTGGAATCACTCATATTTAGCCACACATCTCAGTCGAATCGACCTATCTCTGATCTCTAATCGATTTTTAATTGTGCCGTAATGATCTTTGTAGATGAGCACGGTCGAATAGTCGATTCCTAGTCGAATTCTCAAGTCTATTGCATCAAAATCCCTTAATGACTTCTCTAAATAGTCTAGTTATCTCAGGATTGATCAGCTTAGAGAATAGTACTATAGGCATGTAGATGAAAAACCCGATTTATTTAATTGAAAGCAGAATTGAAAATTTCAGGATGTCACAGTCCCTAATTGGACAAGCTACTAATAATTTTGTGAGGTCCAGTCAAATATCAATTAATCCAATTATAGGCTGATTCTTGGAAGGAGAGAATCATGTTAGTTCTCAATTTCAAAAACTTATGAAAACACTTAATTAGAATAGAAGGAAAATGAATTTGTAACTCTAAATGAAGTTATAATTTTATTATTGTAGAAACCATAAGTTAAATAATACTTAAATGGAACTATATTAATTTTTAGATTTCATATTGTGAAATGGACTGGTGTGCAATTTCTTGTTGAGATGTTTGGTTAAATAAGCAAAATGGAAGATTGGAGTATAAAAAAGAAAAAAAAAGTAATATAACAATCATGAACGTTAGATGTGATGGTTGGGTCAAAAATAAAGAATTAAAACAAGGGGGGCACGAATAGATGAGCTTTTGCAATTTCGTAGGAAGCTTGTAGTGACTTTCCTAGGTGAATTATCAAGGAAATATTAATAGATTACTAAATAAATACTTAGCTTGAACTCTCCCAAACCCATATTGATCTTAACTTAGGGGTCACGATTTAATTAATTAAACACACAAATCGATCAATTTAATTTGGAGTTTCAACTATTCTTTTACGAATGAATTTGTGATGTCCCTAGCACATCACAACTAATGTAGAACTACTAGTGCCATTATCTTTCTCGTTTCACTTTTTTTAAGCATGCGGAAGTGTAAGGGACTAAATTAATCCTGAGGTATATGTGGACTTCTGTAAACAGGTGTTGACACCTAATTTTTGTTTTCAAATATATAAAAAGAAAAAAATTAATTAAAAAATTAAAGAAAAAGAAAAAAAAGTGGAAAGGGTCGGGTTGGGCCGGATTCAGTCTTAGCCTGGCCCACCTTTTTCTTTCCTTTCTCGTGTGGCCCGATCCCTAGCCTTCTCCCTCCTTCCACCTTGGTGTCTCGAGGCATGCGAAACTTGCAGAAAGCAAAAGTAGCAGCAGGGCAGGCATGGGGAACTGGCGGAGAGACAATAGAGAGCAGGGCATGCGTGGGAATCTACATGCAAAAAGAAAAGAGAGGAGGGGGTAGAAAAAAAAGGGGAACCCAGAGAGAGAGAGAGAGCTGGAAGGAGGGAGCTCGAGAGAGAGATGTGAGGGGACAAGTGAGTGAGAAAAAAAGAAGAAAAAGAAGGGGAGAGGGGGAGGAGAAACAGAGGAGGATAGAAGGAGAGCTCGAGAGCTTGAGGGAGAGAGTGACAGGGTTCATCGCCCCCGTTGCTGCCCCGGTCGCCGTTGCCGCCAAAGTTTCGACCACCGGCGCCTCCGCCTGCTGCTGCTGCTTCAACTTCGCCCGCGACCTGCAGCTGTCTCCATCTTTCGTCGCCAACGCCGTAGGAACCACCGCAGCAGCTCGCCTAAGCATTGTTGCTCCTGTAGTGTGGCACCCTCGACTCGCCTCCTCAGGTCGCCACAGCTGATCTTTCTTAATTACTCGATCTCATATAACTTCACTTGCCGATACCCTTTGACTAGGGATTTTTTTTTTTAAAGCGGTCCCAATGCAACTTATTAGCGAAAGCATAAACAAGTCTCACCATTTCTCCCTCCAATAACCATAATGCAATACACACCAACTATGCACCATAAGAAAGATAATGCCGATTCACTCTTATTTATATTTTCATGATGGACATCAAGGTTGATACAACAAAAAGGCCAAGGTTTTAACTATACTTAACTACCACCCCAAAAAGGACTCGATTCTACATCGATCATGTACCACCCTCCATCGACGAGCGTCGGCTATCTCTAAAAAGTGTTAGCTCTCATCAGCTATATGCGCCATCATACCCAATCCGGTGCATCGGGTGGCGGTGGCGGTAACATCCCTAGCATAACTCCATCGCGTCGGACATGGACATATATAAACTCCTGGATAACCGGGCCATCAGCTCGACCCACGTCGTACATCACCAACACTCGGACTCAAACAAAAACTAAACCAGGAGCACCGACACAGACATGCTCAGTACACTCCACATCCACATCAGTAGGTATGCCATAGTAAATACCGCGTGCAATCGGCAGCAAAGGCATCTTTCTAACCTGAAATGTTAATCCCCAAAAGGGGTGAGCACAACCACTCAGCAGCAAAGATCCATCACACTACTCAATGCATCAAACAGAACAATCAAGAATATAACACATATCATTCATGCATTCAAGCATACCTTACCTTATAGTACATATATCACCATGACATATGTGCATATATCACCATGCACTCATCATCAAGCATTCATGCATATATCCATGCCATATGTGCATATACCACCATGCACTCATCATCAAGCATTCATGCATATATCCATGCCATATGATATAGTCTCAATTTTCATTTTTCCAGGGACTAGTGTTTTCATCCCACAATTTATCGCTCGTATTCAACTTGGCATCACGAGGAACCTCCGGCACACACCTCCGGGCATCTGGCACCCCCACACTCCGGGCATCTCGTATCCCAACTAGCATCACGAGGTATCCCCCCGGCACACACCTCTGAGGCTTCTGGCACCCCCACATTCTGGGCATCTCGAAACTCCCAAAGACATTCGGCACACACACTCCGAGCATCCGGCACCCCCCATCTCGGGCATCTCGAAACTCCCGAGGCATCGTCGGCTCACACCCCCGACGGTCTTGTCATCATCTCAATTTATATTCACATATATGTCTCAATCTTAACATGGCATTTGATGCAATAATATCAAGGGTCTCAACCAATATTTCATGCCATATAACATGCCATATGTCATCACATATGCAGCAAAATCAACCACTCAAAGTATTACATCACATGGATAAATTTATTTATTTTTCAAAACACATCAATTTTTCGGATAATTCAGAATGCATTCCTCTAAATAAAACTCCAGAAAAATTAGTAAATGACATTAATAAATTCTGAAAACTTGACACATTATAGACGAGACCTAAAGGCAGATATCTCATGAATAACTCCATGCCAAAAAAATCTCACACAAAACAGTATGGTCCATACATCACAGAATTCAAAACTTCAATATTTCAACTTGCACAGTTTCGGGAGTAATTTAAATTAAATACACAAATGAACTCCAAAAATTCTGAATTTTTGACATGTTATAGAAAATTCCTAGAGGTAAATATCTCATGAAGAAATTGAAACCCAAATCGTTCTAGGTTAATAGATATAGATGATCATTTCCCCCTGTTCTCGGTGCCATTTTTCCAGATTGTCTTCTTCCAAAAGAAACTCATTTCACCGACCTACATATGTTCATTTCTTCTTGTATGTTATTCCTCAGAATATTACCTACAACTTTCATTAAGGACAAACGAACAAATTTTAACTGTATGATTTTATAAAAATCACGAAATCATGCTGGGTCGAAGTAACGTTTTTCCCAGATCCAGTTTCTTCAAAAGGTGATGATTTCACGGACCTATCTTTGTTCATTTCCTCTGAAATTTTGATATGTTCTACCTCAAGAAGTATACTACAACTTTTATTAAGAGATCAACGTGAGATTTTCATTAAAAAGTTACTTTACAGACCACGAAATCTCTAAAGGTCATCTCAACGAATTCCAGATCTAAGTCCTCCAAAAAAAAATCATTTCACTAACCAGTACTTGTTCGTTTTGCCTCAAAGTTTAGTATGTTGTTCGTCAGGGTGTTCTCTACAACTTTCATGAAGAAATTGAAACAAGATTCCAACTAAAAAGTCACATGCAACACACAATCTCATGGGCAGTCGGACTGGTCTTTCCAGAAACAGCCTGCATGACCAACAAATCTCTCTTCCAAGCTCCGAAATCTCATCGCATCTACCACAACCAAGACTTACCATCTACTACACATACACTCAGCAATGCAAGGGGTAGGTTTAGGACTTCACTTGTCTTAAACTCAAGCACAAACAGCAACAAGAACGGCGGCAAAGCGGCGAACGGACGGCGGACGATCCTCCTCCCTCTCTCGCATGCATGGCTTCTCTCTTTCCCTCTTCCTCTCTCTCGGTTCCCTTTCTCTCTCGGACGGTACTCTCTCTCTCCCTCTCTTGGTCGATTCCCCTTCATCCGCCTCTCTCCCTTTTCTTTTCTTCGCCCATAATCATTTGCAATCATTTGATTGCATGAAGCCGCCCAAGGAAGCCAATGGGGGCAGCCACACTTGGCTCCTCCTCCATGCCACTTGGCAGCTCACATGCAAAGTTGATGGGCTTCAAGGTTAGGCCGGCCTTGGGCCTTCATGGGCTGGTCGACTAAGGGGCTGGCGTGGGTTGGTTGGACAGTCTTTGGGCCTAAAGATCAGCCCACCCTCTCCTATTTCTATCCCATTTAATCTTTACTTATACAAACACCTAATTTCAACTTACAAATCCACAAGACTTTGTAATTTAAATCAATAAAATTCTACTTATAAAGTGCACCACCAAGAATAAGATTTCTATGCCAATTTGCACCTAAATAAAATCCTTGGTTCACTTGTAGAAAATCTCCATCCAAACAATCATCCATTACAATGCTCGGCCTTAAATTAATTGAAATTCATTAATTCAATGGTAATACAAAATCAAACGGCACTTCCATTACCTAATCACGGTTCATGGTACTCCAAAGGTTGTCACGAGATTTTAGGATGCCACATGTAGGTAGTAGCATTTAACTCTGTTGTCCCGAGCTCACCGCCTCAACCCCACGCCGTCCGAGCCATTGCCCTCCAGCTTCGTACGTCGTCGCTGTTGCAGCATGCTTAATTTGCATATTTAATTATGTCTGTGGATATTTAATTGCATATGCTCTAAAAATGTGGGGTTTGGTTAGGAATTGCCATGTCTTGTCTTTTTAGCGTAATTAGGCCTTTATTTTCTTGCACATTGATTATATACCATACTTAATTTGCATATTCAATTACATTTGTGGATGTTTAATTGCATGTGCTCAATTTTACTGTAACTAAGATCTTGGTAGTTATGATTGTTATTATAATAATTGTGCGTCCACAAGATCACCTCACATGTTAGTAGATAGGTATAAAATCAATCCAAACTGCTTGACAAAAATCATTTTTTCTAAAATGAACAAGATTAGGTAACGAAAGAGCACTAATTAGTCAATTAATGTAATCAAGTTCCCTATCCTAGATTCTCTATTTTCATAGGAAGCAAGGCATACTCCCATGCCTCGTTTGGTTTCTAACTGACCCAATAGGCTAGTGGCGACTCATTTTTGCAAAATTCCTAAAGGTATCCCAATGTCACGCGGGGTATGGGCTTGGGAGAGCCTGCGCCTAATCAGTGGGCCTTAGGTCCGTCTTTTAGGCAATACCCCTAAACTTATTCCCTCCCCCGGAGGGGTAGGTCATGACAGATTGGTGACTCCGCTAGGGAATTACTAGGGAATTGGTTTTAGACCTTAGAGGACTTAGGCCTAAATTTATCTTGTTCAAAAATAAGTTTTGTTTGACAGCGAGTATATCAGATATGTCCTTAACATGGGTGTTAAATGTTTTTGCAATTGGGAGTTATAGGGGGAGGAGTGATTGTTAACCCCTTGTCTTGCAAGTGTGGAGTTGTGAATGAATGTTCATGTTTTGAATTTATGAAGTGTTGCTTGCCTATAAATTGTCATGCCTGCGTTTCCTGCATTGCACTACACCATGACACACACTACCTACTGCCAGACATGGGCCGCATAGAATCACCTAGGATGGTGTTGAGGTGGATACTACTCTGACTACAATCATGTAGTACGAGTCGCCCATCTCAACCTCGAAATTTCTTTCTTGATGTCAAAGGTCCCCACTCCGGTCTGAAACCACGTGACACGGGTTGGTTCTTTGACGAAGCCGGAGTCATGGGTAACACGACCTAGCCACAATCTTGCTGGCTTGGTCCGGTGATCCTATGGCTCCATTTTGAGCCGTATAGATTAGAAATTGAACCACATCCCATGTGTATGTCTATGCAATGAAAAAAAAAAGAGAGAAAAGTCGTCCCCAACTGTAAGTATCATTCTTCTTTTTATTTGCCTTTTTTTTTAATTGAATTTTTATCTTGGAATTCGCGGAAATTGATCGAATGCCCTCAATGTTGTAGGCTTATGATTAAAAAATTCGCAATCACTCTTGATAAGTGAACATTGAATGCAAATTCTAAATACTTTGATTTGGCCTTGTTGAACACATGGTTTTGTTTAAATTTCTAGTTATGGGCTCAAATTCGCATTTTACAAAAAAAAAATCAAATTGCAATTCATTGGGGCACAACAATTGAAATTGCATTTTTAATCAAATTCTCTCCATTTTGTATATAGATTTCTCAAAACAAAAGTCACTTCATTTTTGCAGGAGTGAAATCACAAATCAATCTTTCAAAAATCAATGCCACTTTTGCATGAAAATTTGAAATAGAGTGGACGTTCGATTGATGGCTGCGAATTGATTTTTTTAAAATGAAGTCTTCTCTTATGATAAAATCTTGGCGAAATACAAAAAATCCTGTAGTAAGGACTATGGGGCATGTATTGTCGCCTCGATTTTGTTTTAAGAAGCGACCTAATTGAGATATCATTTTCTCATTCACATACTGACATTGTCATTTTTTTCGCAGGTTATGCATGATGCTCCTTGACATTCTCGTGTTTGACCACATAAATAAATGAATTATAGAGTTAGGACAAGAGTTGATTTTTACTCTTATCTATACAAGAGTTTCTTGTATTTTATCATTATTCTTATTCTTGTTAAGAATCATGTTTTCCATTTTAGGTTTTAATTGTGAATCCAATTGTGCTTTTGTAAATCATGCGACTCACTCTTTTTAATGATGGAATTCAGTTTCATGAAAATCATCATTTAAAAAAAAAAATCAGAAGTGTTTCAAGTGAACATTTACGTTTACCTTCCAAAATGAATTTCAATAAAGCTTTGCTTAAGACCCTCTCTTCACGGAATTGCTTTCTCTGATAGGATGAGGAGTTTATCTAAGATCGACATCTGCCCATTTTAAAAGATAAAAGTGTAGGCTCATGGAACTTGAGGAGTAAACAGGCGTCAAGGCATTGCTAGCACCAATCTTCCAATAGAGGCGGAATGAAGCTAAATTCCGTTCTAGGAAGTTTCTTTATTTGGAAATTGGGCATCACCATCACCATTGTTTTTTTTTTTTTACGAATTTTATCAAGAGCCACATCAGATGTTACTAATAGGCTAGCACTAGGGCTCTTGCACAATTTGGCAATTAAAGCATTTAAACATTTGACTGCAAGAACTTTCTGCAATCAACATTAGAGATTCGTGATGCAAATTTCTTAGGTGCCAAAATAGCCCATCGATCTCATTCACTCTACATGATGAGACAAATGAAGGAGGTTGCCAAGCATCCAAAAGGCGAATTCGAAGGAAGAGTAAACCGTATCGATTCCAATTATCCATTTTTGATACCGTTTCTGACATGATTTCCTTTTCCATTGCCAAGGTTACATCATGGGCGCCAAGTTATATACCATTCCAACAAAAGCGAATGAGTATTCTTATAACGGCAATATTTCTCTCCAATAAGACATGGCAAGACATCCAATTTATCACAAAAGGAAGTATTTCGTTCCTAAATGAATTGTGTCGAGTACGGGAATAACATATCACATTTCTTCTTCCTTGCAGATGATGAATGGGGGAAAAGGTGCACACTGATTGTAGAAGTATCGCCTTCTAACAAGAAAGCATGCTGAGACTTGACCATCCATTTGGGGTAAAAGGATGTATATAGTTCCTAAATGATTTCCAATTGAGTGTGGAAATAACATGTCAAATCTTTTCTTTGCAGGCAATAAATGGGGCAAAGCATCTAAAGAACAATGTCCCCAAGTGTGGAAACAGGGAGCACCCACTCTCCTTTCAAAGCAAGATCTTGAAAAACACATCTCATGATCCATATATAAAATTTTCAAGCTCCTTGTCAGCTAAACGTCTCTTCAAAATGAGCATTTGAAAAGCAGAAATTGAACTTTGTAAATTGTTGTATACAATAAAGAAGTGCTTTTCATGGATAAAATCATGGCCACATAGTCATTTTTCATTCAATCCTAGCCATTTCAGGGAAAGTTCATACTTGAAGAATGAAAAGACGTGAAGGGTAATTTGTGTCGGTTCCAATTGCTCATTTTGATAGCGTCTCTGACATGATACTTTTTTCTTTTGATAGGAAGACATCAGATACTTAAAGGCAAATGCAAGTGAAGGGTAATATCGAGTTACCAAATATCCACGAGGGTGAATCCAATAAATGTTAGCACTCAAAAGATAAAAGCGAGTAAAGGGTAATAATGTATCGTTTCCAACATTTTAATCCCTAAATATTTTTGTACTAACATATTCTTTTACATTCTTTATAGGGTTACCGAAACACCATGCGGCAGGTCAGTACCCCTTTTCTCAAAAAAAAAAAAAAGTGAAAAATTTCCATTACAAAAAGAACCTTTGGCACTTTCCTAGAAATAAGCACAAAAATGGATAATTGAGGGGAAAAAAAAAGAGGAAACTTTCTACAAACTTTTTGAACATCATTTTTATCTCAAAATTGTTTTCTTGTTTTGTGGGTTATTCACTTTGAATCAAATTTCCCTATGGAGATTGATCTATTCAGATGATCTCGACAGAGTGAAATTGAGACGTTAACCATGCCAAACAAGAAGTGCTTAGGATGAAGAAAGGCAAGCCTATTTTCAAACACATCCTTCATACACTTTTGAGAGTTGAGTTAAAAGCAACATTTTCTTAGGATGAAGGATTCATTCGCATTGAGCACAGAGATCGAAATGATAAAGGCATTTCCTTCATCAATCCCCAAGCATTGCGATAATCTCTTGCTACCCCTTTGGGCCGAACAAAGATGATCCTTCAAAGTACCCCTATCGAGAATGACCCTACATTGGGGCAGCATAGTAGGTTATGATCGTATTGTAGAGCGAAAGATTGAGAAAGATTCTATTACTTTTTTGGTGGTAGCTTTAGAGGAATTCTCATTAGAGATTGACTCATCCTAAGGTGAAGAAGAGTATTTCATTCTCTACCCAAACACCGATACCCATTGCTTTCACCAATTTGGGCCTGATTGTTCATTTCTGAACCCCAAGCGGTGATCATCTCTCTTCATTGGGGCAAGGCATAAAGATTGACCACATGCAATTGACATTTATGAGAAGACGTGAAAAGCATCTCGAAAGTCATAAGAGCTCCAAAAGTTCAAAGAATAAAAAGTTTGACAAAATTAGGGGTCATGAAAAAGCAATGTACCTGGTAAAAGTAAGGCCAATGCCCATCAAGAAAAAGAGCAAAAAGGCTGCATCTTATGTGAAAGAAAAATTATCAAAGTCCAAGCGCCTGCGTAAAAAAAAAAAAAAACTATCGCAAGAGCAAAGGAAATTAGAGAGAGGAGCAAAGCTCCTATGCAAAAAATGATTAGTCAAGGGACTTTTGAGATGTGTCGTGTTTCAAAAGCCAAATGCTTTTGAAAGGTCGAGTGACCTGGTCAAGATGCCATGATAATCATCGACTCTTAAAAACCCCCTTGAAAATTTGAAGTCTTTCGAGCCTCTCCCGAGCCAACATTACAACCCTCTTCCGAAGTCTCTTTTGATTGGGATGGTTTGAGTGAAAATGAGAATACCACAAAGAAGCTATTGCTTAAAGGAGTGGAAATAATTTTATCTTGTCTCGTCTTCCAAGTTCTTGACTTGTAAACTTGATGAAGATAGCGACAAATGTTCCTTTATTGACCTCAAAGCAATAATCCATTTGTGTAAGCCCATGACCAAACCTATATTGCGGTCTTTTCAAAAGACTTTTTTTATCGATCAGATTGTGCTCATCGCAAATGTTTCTGAAAGCCTTTGACATGAGTTATCTGAGATACTCTCAGCAATCAGTTACTTCCCACACGAATGGATGTGATCAAGCAGCCATTTTATCGAGAGTGTGTAAGAAACCCTTTCTAACTAAGAAGCTCTAGTTTGGCATGCTCAATGAGCTTTTTTCATGAGTCATAACCGTTCTGATAAGAACATGACTCCTGTAAAATTTGATGATTAATGAGACATCCCCGAACAAGATGACAGTTTTGTGCCACATGATATTGATTAACATCGAATGTTTTTTTTTTTTTTAAAGTAGTCAGACTTAGCTTGATTAGCTTGTTCAATTAATGCTGCAATATTGCCAATACATCTCTTGATGACGCCCCTAATGACATTTGCTCAAGTCGAGTTTGACAGGATTTCTCAGTGAAGCCATGCAGTTTTCAAGGAGTTAGCAGGTGCTTCCCTAAAAACCAAAGGTTCATGGTTAGCCTTAAACCATGTCATCTACAAAGGTTCATGGGTTTTCCTCAAAACCATATATTTTCAACCTGGTCAAAACCCATTATTACACGGCGAGACTTCCTTCTCTTTCTTCTTATGACACGACGAGCTTCTGTAGCCCAGAGTCATCTTCCTTCTTATGACACGGCAAGCTTCTATAGCCCAAAAACCTTCTCATTCTTCTTCTTATGACACGGCGGGCTTCTATAGCCCGGAGTCTTCCTCATTCTTCTTATGACACGGCGAGCTTCTGTAGCCCGGAGTCCTCCTCTTTCTTCTTATGACACGACGAGTTTCTGTAGCTCGGAGTCCTCATTTTTCTTCTTATGACACGACAAGCTTCTGTAGCCTGGAGTCCTCCTCATTCTTCTTATGACACAGCGAGCTTCTATAGCTCGGAGTCCTTCTCCTTCTTCTTATGACACGACGAGCTTCTGTAGCCTGGAGTCCTCCTCATTCTTCTTATGACACAGCGAGCTTCTATAGCCCGGAGTCTTTTTTCTCCTTCTTATGACACGGCGAGCTTTTATAGCCCGGAGTCCTCTTCCTTCTTCTATGACATGGCAAGCTTCTATAGCCCGGAGTCCTCCTCATTCTTCTTATGACACGACGAGCTTTTGTAGCCCAGAGTCCTTCTCCTTTTTATGACACGGCGAGCTTTTGTAGCCCGAAGTCCTCTTCCTTCTTCTTATGACACGGCGAGCTTCTGTAGCTCGGAGTCTTCTTCCTTCTTCTTATGACATGGCGAGCTTCTGTAGCCCGGAGTCCCTCTCCTTCTTCTTACGACAAGGCGAGCTTCTGTAGCTTGGAGTCCTCCTGCTTCTTCTTATGAAACAGCGAGCTTTTGTAGCCCGGAGTCCTCCTCCTTCTTCTTATGACACAGCAAGCTTCTGTAGCCCGGAGTCATTCTCTTTCTTCTTATGACACGCCGAGCTTCTGTACCCTAGAGTCCTTCTCTTTCTTTTTATGATACGACGTGCTTCTGTAGCTCAAGGTCTTTCTTCTTCTTATTGACAAAACATGCTTACATAATTATGAGTCCTTTCTTTCAACCTGATACATGCCTATGCACCTAGGGTCTCTCTACTATCGAAATAATTTAGGTGTCTTCTATTTTTGAATGCAACCTCTTTGAGGCTACATTCAAAGAAGGGCAGCTATTGACACCTAATTTGTGTTTTCAAATATATAAAAAGAAAAAGATTAATTAAAAAAATTTAAAATTTGAAAAGAAATAATTAAAAATTTAGCTAATTAATTAATTTTAAAAAAACAAAAAAGAAAAAAAAAGTGGAAGGGGCCGGGTCGGGCTGGATACGGCCTTCGCTTGGCCCACCATTTTCTTTCATTCCTTGCGTAGCTTGGCCCCAGCCTTCTCCCTCCTCCTTCCACCCTAGCATCCTAGGGCACGCGAAACTTGTAGAAGGCAAAAGTAGCGGAAGGGCAGGCATGGGGAACCGACGGAGAGACAGTAAAGAGTAGGGCATGCGTGGGAATTTGCATGCAAAAAGAAAAGAGAGGAGGGGCCAGAAAAAAAAATGAGGAACCTAGAGAAAGAGAGAGCTGGAGGGAGGGAGCTCGAGAGAGAGACGTGAGAGGACATGCGAGTGAGAAAAAAAAAAGAAGAAAAAGAAGGGGAGAGGGGGAGGAGAAACAGAGGACAAAGGGAGAGCTCGAGAGCTCGAGGGAGAGAGGGATAGGTTCATCGCCCCCACTGCTGCCTCGGTTGCTGTCGCCACCAGAGTTTTGACCATTGGCGCCTCTACCTGCCGCCGTTGCTTCGGCTTCGCCTGTAACCTGTAGCCACCTCCATCTTTTGTCGCCGACACCGCAGGAACCGCCGCAATAGCGAGCTCCATTGTCTCAAGCTTGCTACCTCAACCTTACATCATTCGAGCCGTCGTCTTCCAGCTTCGTACGTCGTCACCATTGCAGCCCGCATCGCACCACCGCTACCCCTGCGATGCCTGTAGCCTGAAGCTCCGACGCCACCGCTGCCCTCCAAGCGTCGACCTATAGTACCAGCCACCAAACCCGCGACATCGTCGCGCCAGTAGCCCGACCCCTCTTCCGCCGTCGCAACACTAGTTCAGCCCTGTCGTAGCACCAACACTACTCCGTTGCCGCTCGTGCTGCCGCTGCCCGCCGCCTCGTCGCCACAGTCAAGCTTGTCGCCACTGCTGTCAGCGCTGCCAAGAAACCCTCAGCAGAGGAGGTATGAGTCGGGTTGCAGCCACCGAACCGGGTAGGGTTTTGATCCGTCGGGGTTGGGCCTGCGTGCTTGGGCTGATTTATCTTTGGGCTGAATTGGGGTTTAGGCATTAGGATTAGTTTAGATTTCTTTCTTGGGCCCTTTTTTTAATTTTAGAGGGCCAAGGCTTGTCGATTGGGCCTGTGAGCTTTTGTTAGGGGTTGGGCATCGGTCTGGCCCGCCCGGCCCTTATAGCCGAGTGAGTTGAACTCGAGTTGGGTCAGACTGGATCGGACCCGGTTTGCCTTTTTTTTAAAATTAAAATATATATAGAAAAAAATTTAAAAAATTAGTTTTAATTTTTTTTATAAAAAATATTTTTAAAAAAATTTCAAAAATTAATTAAAAATTTCGAAAATTAAAAAATGTGGGGTTTGGTTATGAGTTTTCATGTCTTGCCTTTTTAGCATAATTAGGCATTTATTTTCTTGCACATCGATTATATAGCATGCTTAATTTGCATATTTAATTATGTTTGTGGATGTTTAATTGTATGTGCTCAATTTTACTGCAATTAAGATCTTGATAGCTATGATTGTTTTTATAATAATTGTGCATCCGCAAGATCACCTCACTTATTAGTGGATAGGTATAAAATCAATCCAAACTGCCTGACAAAAATCATGTTTTTCTAAGATGAACAAAATTAGGTATTGAAATGGTACTAATTGGTCAATTAGTGTAATCAAGTCCCCAATCTTAGATTCTCTGGTTGTGTAAAAAGCAGGGCATACTCTCATGCCTCGTTTGGTTATAGCCGACTCCAATAGGCTAGTGATGACTCCTTTTTGCAAAATTCCTAAAGGTATCCCAATGTCACGTGGGATATGGGCTTGGGAGAGCCCGCACCTAATCATTGGACCTTAGGTCCGTCCTTTAGGCAATACCCCTAAACTTATTCCCTCCCCTCGAGAGGTAGGTTGCAACAACAGAGTAACTTCATTTCTTATTTATTTATATATGTACATCAGCGAGAAGTGGGGTATACTAAGGAATTCAAAAGGTCCATACTATTGAGTACACCGCCTTGTACGTTGGTCATCCCATCCCCACCTAGCTGCACACATGGTTGCCCCCTAGCTTCTGACTTTATCAAAAATCTTCTAAGCTCTTAAAAATCCAACTTCCCTCCTACCTCCCGTCTATGCGGCAAGGCTACCTCCATTTCCTGACCCATCAACAAATAGTGGGAGTGGACCCACCATGTGCCCATTGACGTGGGCGTACATCCCGATGGACCCAAGAGTGATCTACCCTGTCGAAGGCCCTATATCAACGACCATACGTGACTTGATTCAAATAAAATATATCCGCAAAATCGGGGTCAATGAATTCATCCTCTTCCCATGTGAAGTCAATAAGTACTCCATGAAAGACCATAGGAGAGGCAGGTAGGATCGACATTCTATTAATGTGAAAAGATAAAGTCAACAACCAGTAAGTATAAATCCACAAAGTAGAAAGTCCAATGGTCTATACTACACAAATCAATTATTATTGACAAAGAAAGCCTTAATAGAAATTTTAGTAAATCACTTGCACATCAACTTACTTGAGAACCTTTTCAAAATACATGACAAATCAATACGAGTAATAAATTTACCCTTTAGATAATCAGTAGCTCAATTCCGAAGTACTAAAGTTATATTTAATATAAATTCATGCTACCATCATCATCCAGGGAACCTCATTACTCGGCATCTCGCACCCATCTGGCAGTGTAAGGACCTCTAGGGGAACTACATTACACCTTCCAAGTATCTGGAGGAACCCAATGTGCAGTGGGACGCTGCACATAAAGGTGAGGAAAGCCTTCCTTTTTCTTTTTATCTTTTATTTCCTCTTTTGTCTTGTTTTGTACATCTGAAAGTATTGTCTAAGAAAGGAAATTGTTTCTTCTTTCTTCATCTGAGTTGAAATCTATTTGGGAAAACTTTATTGACAAATTCGGTTTAATAAATCGCTATCCGAATTCAAACTCGAGACATTAATTTAACAATTCTCCACTTTGGCTCGATGTTTGAAGTCAAGTTATAGTGTTCATCATGTGACATCCTGGATTTCAGGTTCTGTATTCGATTAGATAAGTTGGGTTTTTCATCAACACGTCTATAGTTCTTTTTCTTGAACTAATCACTCACGGTGTAACTAGCTTATCAGATGAAGCCATTAAGGGATTTTAATACAATAGACTTGAGAATTCGACCAGGAACCGATTGCTCGACCGTGCTAATCTGCAAGGGTCATTACGGTACTGTCAAAATTGATTAGAGACTGGAGATGGGTTGATTCAACAGAGGTATGTAATTAGTGTGTGAGTGATTCCACCTAATTGAAAAATTTCTATCGATCGACACTAGACCGATTTTTATGTCATTTTTGTACCCTATGTCCATATTTAAAATCTTGAGATTTTCACGACAACTGAGAGTCGCCAATGTGTCGAAGATGTACGTTGTGGCTTGAAAATAATCAACCACTAATCAAATACACTAAAAATTTCTAAAAGCTACCCAGTAAGCTAGATCACGCTAAAATTGCGTCAGATTGAAATTAACCGCGAATTTGAATCCAATTTTAGAAATTGAAAGTTCTGTCATGTCATGAGTCATTTTAGGAATGTCAACTCATCCTCCGAAGATTTTTCTGCAAACCAAGAATTTTGGCAAAAATTCAAAGTGAGGGCGTTTTTGACCAGGAAATTTAGGGGACCGTTTTTTATTGCGTTTTTGTTGGAGAAATCTTTCCAGAATATTTTGAAGCTGACAAAACGTTTCTATCAGTCTAAGTCTGGATATTCGGAGACCGTCAGTTTGAAGACTTTATGATCTCAAAGAATCAAGACTCAAGACCCAAGACTCAAGACTCAAGACTATTCTCACTGACAGTCTTTCTAAATCCAGTGGCGAAGGAAATCCGAGCCGAGGTTTACGGTTGAGGATTTGATCCTATCCTCCGGAGAAGATCCCTTGGTTTGATAATCATTTCGGATTCTTTAATTCTTATCTAAGGTCGATTGAAGATCCGATGGTCGACGGATTATTCTTGGAATGTTCTATTATTGGAAACCAAGATCCTGATTGTATGGGCGAACATGATTGATGGGCTATCGCCAGGTTCCTTAAATAGCTCGAATGATCTTCGTGATTGATTCCGTCCAATGGGTAGATTGAAGGAATTCCTTTGGTAAGTGCCAACGGCTATGATGGCATAAAGGAGTATAAAAGGAAGACGTTCTAGTTGTTTTGGAGAGCGTGATCGATAGAAGAATTCCAGAGTCTGAAGAACCTTGATTATTAGTCGATACTGTTTGAGCGAAATTGTATACATAGAGAGTGTTCGTTCTTAGAGATACCTTGAGCGAGTGTGGTAGATCATCTACACCGAGAAGTCAAGGAAGATTATCGTTGTAACATCTCTTTGTTCATAGTGGAATCCAGCCAATAGGCATCGGTGCGAAAGAGTGGACGTAGGCTTGAATCAAGCCGAACCACTATAAACCGCGTGTTCAATTCTCTCTTTCCTTTACTCAGTCTTTCCATTGATTTTTTAATTGCTGCAAATCATTCAAACCGTCTAAGTATTGTGTAATTATCAAGAAAAATCTTTTATACCTATTCACCCCCCCTCTAGGTACTCGTACTAGCTATATCAATTAGTATCAGAGCTCGTGTTATTACTTTATTTGAAGTGTTTTACTTCAGAGTAAAAGATCCATGGCTAGTATGCTAGCACCGGGGGCTGGTGGAAGGGCAAAGCAATACCTGACCACCCTACTTTGATGGAAAGGATTACAACATCCGGAAGAACAAGATGAAAGCTTTCCTACGGTCAAAGGATCCTCTCGGAATGGGACGTTGTGGAAAGAGGGATCACTCCTACCGCCGCATCGTATCTGAAAGAGGGAAAGAGACTGTTGAGACCAGCGGAATGTCTCAAGAAGAGATAAACAAGAGACAAGCACTCGATGCAAAAGCAATTTACTCTTTATATTGTGCTTTGTCACCAACTAAATATAACAGAATATCTTCTTGTGTTACAGCAAAAGAAGTCTGGGATAGATTACGGGGCTGTTTGGTTCAGCATTCCCAAGGGGCTTTCAGCCCCGAAAGCCCCTTGGGGAAAATTTCAACTGTTTGGTTCAGCATTTGGAGCCATACTTGGGGGAATGCTAGCATTTGGAATGCTAGCGAGAATGCTTTGAAAGCCCAAAGCGTGTGGGGACTGCTTTGGGCTTTCGGCATTCGAAAATCTTGAAGAGGGGATTAATGAGTTTTTTTTCTTCCAATATTGCCCTCGCTGATAATTACGTTTTCCTATTATACCCTCAAAAACTACTGTTTATCGTCTTCCTCGTTGAACTTATTTCTTCGACGAGTGAAGCTCAGCCGGCGGAGCTCAGCCGGCCGAAGCTGATCGCCCACGCATCACCGTCGCCAAGCACCGCCGTCGCGTGGGTAGCGGCCTCAAGCGACGTCGCCTAGGTCGCGCGACCCACGCGACAGGCTGAGCGGTGCTCAGCCGGCCAGATCTGGTCGCCATGCACCGCCGTCGCCAAGCGCCGCCGTCGCCACGCACCGCCGTCGCCAAGCACCGCCGTCGCCACGCACCATCGTCGCGTGGGTCGCGGCCTCAGCGGCGTCGCCGGGTCGCGCGACCCACGCGACGAGCCGAGCACCGCCCGATCCGGTCGCCACGCACCGCAGATCGCGTGGGTCGCGCGGCCTCGGGCGTCCGACGCCCGAGGCCGCGCGACCCACGCGACGACGATGCGTGGCGAGCGTGGCCCCAGGCGGCGTCGCCCTGAGGGCGTGCGACCCACAAGACAGCAGTGCGTGGGTCGCGCGACCCAGGCGACGCCGCCTAAGGCCGCGACCCACGCGACGGCGGTGCGTGGGTCGCGCGACCCACCGCCTCCCCACCACCACGGCCACCGGTCGCCTCCCCCACCTCGCCCATCGGCCGCCCCCCCCACCACGGCCACCGCCTCCCCCACTCGCCCTCCGGCCGCCTCCCGAACGTTCCCACATCTCCTTCTCCTTTCTCCTTTTCTTTTTTTCCCTTTTCTTTTCAGCTCAAAGCTCCTTTGTGAAATGCACAAAAATAAAAAGGGTTCCCAAACACTTTAGCATTCACAAAATGCCCATTTTCCTAAAGATACTTGGGGAAATGCAAAGGCATTTCCCCAAAGTTGAACCAAACACCCTACATATCACCTATGAAGGGACAGACCGAGTGAAGGAGACCAGAATTAACATTCTCCTTGGTCAATACGAAGCCTTCAAAATGAAACCAAGAGAATCTATAACTGACATGTTTAGCCGTTTTACAGATATTGTTAATGGTCTTGAGAATCAAGGACAAAAAATTTCTGATCCCATGAAGGTGAACAAGTTGCTGCGTGGACTCTCCAAGGATTGGAATCATATAAAGACTTCAATACGAGAGACGCAAAGAATTATGCCATTATCTGTAGACGAGCTGATTGGAACTCTTCAGTCTTACGAAGTGGAACGAATTAATGAAGACGAAGATCCAAGAGGTAAGAAATCCATTGTATTAAAATCTAATGATGATTCGATGATATAGATTCGAAGAAGATCTCGGATGATGAGGAGCTTGCTCTTATGATAAGAAGATTGAAAAGCTGAATAGAAAAGGAAGAAGGTTCAACTCAAAGAAACAAAGTTTTTAAAAAAGCAAACCAAGTTTGTTGATAATGAGGAACCAAATAAAGATGTAGTCCGCTTTGAATGTAAGAAAAAGGGACACATCAGACCCAACTGTCCTCTTCTGAAGAAAAAGAGAGGAAAAGCTGAAAAGTCTCGAAAAGCTCTCAAAGCCGAAACCTGGAGCGATACGGAGTGTGAAGAAAGTGATGAGGAATATGCCAACCTGTGTCTGATGGCACAATCGGACTCGGACTGGATCGATCGGACGGTGAATTTGAGGTAAGTGATTTTAAAATTCTGTCAAAGTCTCTAAATACATCGATGAACTATGTTTTAGTCTCAAGACTTCTCTCAAAAAAATTTCCGAACTTAAAAGGAAAATTTAACTCTAAAACAAAAGGAAAACATTTTAGAAGAAAAAGTGAAAAGTTTAGACTTGAATGTTTCCACTCTTAAAGAGAATGAAGATAAACTTTCAAAAGAAAATGCTTTCTTAAAAACGACTTATCAAATATTTCAAAGAAATTTTCAATAGGGTCTGAAAAACTTGAGAAAGTTCTTTCGGTTCAAAGACCTTACTTCAATAAGTCTGGTTTAGGTATGACAGCAGAAACAATCCCTTTGATTGATTTTCCGAAAGTAAAAGAAAGAATTAAGAAAAGACCGTCGAGAGAGGCTTACAAAAATCATTTCAAGAAAGTTTTTGTAAAGTCTATAGGTCGAAATGCTCTAAGGTGTTCAAAGTGTAATGTCGGGATCACTTTGAAAAAGAGTGTCCTATGGTTTGGAAGCCTTGTTAAAAAGGTATGGCCTAATAATGCTTATCCTACTAACACCAAAGGACCCAAGAAAATTTGGGTACCAAAGAAAGCTTGAGACTCTTTTTGAATGCGGGTCTCTGTCAAAAGAAGGTAAAGTGGTATCTTGATAGCGGATGCTCAAGACACATGACAGGAGGCTCAAATTGCTTCATAAAGTTTATTCAAGTAAATGGTGGAAAAGTCTCATTTGGTGGAAATAGCAAAGGAAGCATTGTGGGATTTGGAACTGTGAAAATTGGAAATCTCACAATAAGCAATGTCTCTTTAGTGGAAGGACTCAACTACAATCTTCTCAAAGATTAGCCAATTGTGTGATACTTGGTTTCAAGATCTCCTTTCAAGAAGGCATATGTTCGGAATAAGTAAAGACTCGACTCAGTCTTTCATGGGTCGAAGGCATGAAAATATCTACCTCCTTGATGTAAGACCAAATGAAACACAATGTCTAATCTCAATTCAAGATGAAGCGGTCTTATGGCACAGAAAGCTTGGCCATATCAACATGAAGCAATTAGCCAAAATCTCATCAAAGAAGCTTGTTCAAGGTCTACCAAAATTGCCATATCAAAAGTCTGATTCATGCACACCATGTATTCTCGGGAAAGCGGGTAAGAAATTCATTTAAGCCTATAAATCATGTCTCTACTAATCATGTACTACGCTTGCTGCATATGGATCTCTTCGGACCAACAAGAACCCGAGCATTGGAGGTAAGAAATATTGTCTAGTAATTGTGGACGATTACTCTCGCTTTACACGGGTATATTTTCTTGCAAGTAAGTCAGAAACCTTTTCGTACTTTGAGAAGTTTGCTAAAAAGGTTCAAAATGAAAAAGGATGTGCTATTTCAAGTATAAGAACAGATCATGGAAGTGAATTTGAAAATCAAGATTTTACAAAGTTTTGTGATAAATCTGGTTTTAATCATGTGTTTTCCTCTCCATATACTCCAGAGCAAAACGGAGTTGTGGAAAGAAAGAATAGATCTCTTCAAGAAATGGCTAGAACACTTTTAATTGAAAGTAAAATTTCTTCTCGATTTTGGGCTGAAGCTGTTTCAACAGCATGCCATATCATCAATAGAGTCTTCCTAAGACCTATTTTAGAGAAAACCCCCTATGAATTGTTCAAAGGTAAGAAGCCTATAGTTTCATACTTTCATGTGTTCGGTTGCAAATGCTTTATTTTGAAAAATGCAAATGATCGAGTTGGTAAGTTTGAAGAAAGATCGATGAAGGCATCTTCCTTGGATATTCTACAACAAGCAAGGCCTACCGAGTCTATAACAAGAAAAGCCAGTCGGTGGAGGAATCAATGAATGTAAAATTTCAAGACTCAACGCAAGTTGAATCCAGTCAGACTCAATATGAGGAGTCTGAACCGGCTCCAGACCTTTCTAGGCTTACAACTCAAGAAGCATCTCAGTCTCTGGAAGTTCAACATCAAGATGCTCATGAAGATTCAAATAAAGAAAGAGATCATCAACCAGGCAAATCAACCGGTAACTGGAAGCATAAATCCAGTCATCCGAAAGATCTCATTATCGGCGAAATCAATGAAGGAATCCGCACCGAGATCAAAAAGACGTGAAGAATCTAGTCTTTGTGGCTCTAATCTCTGAAATTGAACCAAAAAGCATAGAATAAGCTTTATCTGATGAAAGCTGGATCGAAGCTATGCAAGAAGAACTCAGACAGTTCAACATCAATGATGTCTGGGAATTGACATCTAAACCAAAAGGTAAAACTGTTATTGGAACCAAATGGGTATTCAAGAACAAGATGAATGAGGATGGAAAAGTCGTACGGAACAAAGCAAGACTCGTGGCCAAAGGATATACGCAAGAAGAAGGAATAGACTATGACGAGACCTACGCACTAGTAGCAAGGTTAGAAGCTATTCGACTATTACTTGCGTTTGCTTGTTATAAAAATTTCAGATTATTCCAAATGGACGTCAAAAGTGCGTTCCTAAATGGATTCATCCATGAGGAAGTTTATGTGGAACAACCACCTGGATTTGAAGACCCAAAGAAGCCAAATTCAGTCTTCAGACTGAAAAAGGCCTTGTATGGTTTAAAACAAGCACCTCGAGCTTGGTACGACAGACTAAGTAAGTTCCTTATACAGAATGGTTTTGCCAAAGGTAAAGTAGATACTACTTTATTTATCAAAAAGGAAAACAAAAGCTTTTTACTTGTTCAAATATATGTGGACGATATTATTTTTGGATCTCCTAATGAAAGTCTATGCAAGAAATTTTCTAAGTCTATGCAGGATGAGTTTGAAATGAGTATGATGGGAGAGTTAACATTCTTTGTTGGACTTCAAGTGAAACAAATGAAGGAAGGAACTTTCATTCATCAAGAAAAGTATGCAAATGATCTTGTCAAAAGGTTTGGATTGGAAAAATGCAAAAAGACCTACAATACCAATGTCATGTTCTTTGAAGATAGACAAGGATGAAGAAGGGAAGAAAGTAGATCAAAAACTATACAGGAGCATGATCGGTTCTCTTCTTTATCTTACTGCTTCTAGACCTAATATTTTGTTGAGTGTTTGCATCTCGTGCTAGGTTTCAATCGGATCCTAGAGAATCACATCTCGGTGCCGTGAAACGTATTATCAAATACATTGCCTCATCTTCAAGCATCGGTCTTTGGTATCCAAAGAGGGGAGACTTTAATCTTCTAGGATACTCGACGCGAGATCGGCCGGTTGCGAGTCGATAGAAAGAGCACTTCCGGAACTTGTCAATTGCTTGGAAATAGGACAAGTATCTTGGTTTTCAAGGAAACAAAGTACCGTGGCTCTCTCAACGACGAAGCGAGTATGTAGCTCTTGGAAGCTGCTTTGTTCACAAATTCTATGGATAAAACAACAGCTACAAGACTTTGGCATTGAAGACTCATGCACGAAATCGAGATGTGACAACACCGGCGCTATCAATCTCACCAAAAATCCAATCCTTCATTCAAGAGCGAAGCATATTGAGATTCGACATCACTTCATTAGAGATCATATTCAAAATGGAGAAATCTCGATTCAATTTGTTGATTCAAAGAGTCAACTAGCGGATATTTTCACAAAGCCTTTGGAGAAAAATCAATTCGACGTTATCCGTTCAAGACTCAACATTTTGAAGCTTGAAGAAGTTAAAGTCTAGAGACTCACCAATCCTTAGACTCAAATCACTCAGACTCTAAATCCTAAGACTCAGACATTCATGGCTATAGACTGTAAGTTGCTATTTTATTCGGACTCGAAAAGGTACGATTTTTAGTTCAGTTATAATCCGTGTGAAAATCGAAAACTTGTCTTTTCAAAAGGATTAATTTTGGCAGTTATTGTTTTTAAAAAAGAAGTGTTCGTACACTTTCCTTGTGCCGATTGAACTTCCCTTTTCAAAACTGAGTTATATATATACAGTTTTTTCTTTACCCAATCTTCAAAACCTTAAAAGGCACTCTCCTCCCGAACCTGTTTCTACTTCTTGTTTATCGTCGAGAAAGTGGTCATTTTTCCTTGGGAAAGCAAGCGAAGGAATCTCTCAATCGACAAAGAGGATGTCTTCTTCGAGGAAATCATCAAGAATAGCAAGCGAGGGGGACCACAAAGAATGGAGAAGGGACCGACACACTTCGATCTCACCGAGGAAGAAGACTTATCAAGTCGGCGACAAAGTCCGATTCGCTCTCATCCACGTCATTCAACGCCTCCTACCCCACATGGCGAAAGTCAACATTTTGAAGAAGAGATAATCGAGGATGCCGACCCAAAGAAGAGTCCAAAAACCCTCCTTTATGTATAAGCTTTATCTTGCGTTGAAAAGCACCGGTACACCATTGAACTACATAGACGATTTCCTTAAGGACAAGAACTATGGGAATGAGTATATTTTTCTGCGGAGAATGGAGGAATTAGGAATTGCTCCGAAAGGAAAAGCAGAGGATGCCCTTGCGAATATACCAAGTGATCCTCGTGTACCTGGACAAAATTTGATTGAAGGGAACGATGATGACAGAATGTTCCTTGAATTTCAACCGAGAATGGGAGTGGCAGCGAAGGTGAAAGGAAATCGGATGGATTTGTTCAAATCCAAGGATCAGGAGAACGTGTATTTCAGACTGTTGAGGGGTGATAAACCTTAGAAGTGTCGATTTTGACTTCCTGGACGCCATCAACATGAACTTGAGAGAGAAGTTGAATTTGCTTCAACTTGAGAAATTTTGCTCTGACACTACGGACGGGTATGCTCATTTGACCGCTTATTTCTATTCAAATTTCAGCTTTTTGGATGCGAATAGAATTTCATTTAGTGTACGAGACAAAGTCTACGTGGTAGATGTGAATATGTTGGGTGACATAGTTGAAGTTGAACGAGGGCGTTATCTACCAATCAAAGTCTCACTGCTCGTACTACTCGGAACTTGTCAAAGATAGGGACACGAGAGAAGATAGTTACCTATTCAGGATGAATGCCATCAACATTGTGCTTCATAAGATTGTAATCAACTGTCTCGGACCGAAGTCTACGTCAAAGACTTCCGTGTCTTATTCGAAGCAAAGTTGATGTACGCGATCAACTCGGGACGGAAGTTCTCTCTCCCGCACACTATTCTCTTCCATATGTACGAGCAATGTCAAAAGACAAGGGACAATTGCCTTATCTGGTCTAGTGACCAAGATCTTTAGACACATGAATATTGAACCGCCTCATACACTTTGTGTTCGACCGTGCGATAAGATGGTGGTAGGTTTGAAGATGTTAACGAAGATACGTCTACAAGAACTTTCCAAGACAATGGAGAAATTCAGAATGAAGTCTCCAGTTCCGTCTGCTTCAAAGAGAAAAGGAAAAGAGGTCATTGGAGCCCCATCGAAAAAGAAGAAAAGGACTCTCATCTTAGAGGATGAAGATGAAGAGGATGAAGATCCCACTATCATTGCTTTAACAAGAACCGGACGTTACGTGCCTCAACCGAGTAACTTCGGAGGAAACAGAGAGAAGAAGAGGAGCAAGCCAAGATCGAGAAGAAGAAGAGCGAGAGAGAGAAGGAAAAAGAAGTGAAGAAGAAAGAGAAGGAGAAAAAGAAAAGTCGCGGCTGAACGGAGAAAAGGGAAATCAAGATACAGAAGAGCATGATCATCACTCTTCCCCTTTCGATGTCCTAGAGACAGGGGGAGTTGGCGAGCAAGAGCGGTCCACACCTCATGCTGCCGATAGTGAAGGTCCAAGACAATCTCCAGCAGACCCAGAAGAAGTTCAGGTTTCTCAATTGCCTGAAGAAGGACACGATACGTCGACTCCAAATCTGCAAGATTATACGAAGCTCCATCGTCCGCATTTACTCCATCCGAGAAAGCTCATGCAAGTACACGAGACGGACAACTCAGCAGATTTTCGTCGTATTCTTGATATCCTTTATGGAAATGCGGGGACAGATATATGCTCTAGACTATGAGATTCAAACCATCAAGAATGCTGGCCAAGCGTCTTCAGTTACCCTGGAGGACAAAATGAAAGACCTCACTCTACAACTTCAAGCCAATGCAAAAGGAGAGGAGGTAGCTCATCTAAGGGAAGACTTGAAGAGGCTAGAAGGCTTAGTCTAGTCTATGGGAGATTTCCAAATCGTTCGCATTCCCAAGCGGATTCGATTCCTTTCTCACCTTTTTCATGATGACAAAAGGGGAGAACCAATTTGAACCAACAACTTTCAACATCTCTTAAACTTTGAATTTGTGGTTTTTTTTTTTTTTTTTGGTTATGTTTTTGAGTTTGACTTGAGTGAACTTGGGTGTGTTAACTTGATGAATTATTTGTGGATTTAAATGCTTGACTGGGTGCATTCATATCAAGTGTTGTTTTATGGTATTACTCATGAAAGACTAACCAATTTTCGTGGATGCGAGTCTCGGTTGCTTTATTAATCTTTATGAGTTAGCCATATTGCTTGAGAAATGTTTTTGCAGGTCAAAGTTGTTCAAATCTACAAGGAAGTTTTGTCACCATCAAAAAGGGGGAGATTGTTGGCGAAATCTTTCCAGAATATTTTGAAGCTGACAAAATGTTTCTATCAGTCTAAGTCTGGATATTCGGAGACCGTCAGTCTGAAGACTTTATGATCTCAAAGAATCAAGACTCAAGAATCAAGACTCAAGACCCAAGACTCAAGACTCAAGACTATTCTCACTGACAGTCTTTCTAAATCCAGTGGCGAAGGAAATCCGGAGCCGAGGTTTACGGTTGAGGATTTGATCCTATCCTCTGGAGAAGATCCCTTGGTTTGATAATCATTTCGGATTCTTTAATTCTTATCTAAGGTCGATTGAAGATCCGATGGTCGACGAATTATTCTTGGAATGTTCTATTATTGGAAACCAAGATCTTGATTGTATGGGCAAACAGGATTGATGGGCTATCGCCAGGTTCCTTAAATAGCTCAAATGATCTTCGTGATTGATTTCGTCCAACGGGTAGATTGGAGGAATTCCTTTGGTAAGTGCCAACGGCTATGATGGCATAAAGGAGTATAAAAGGAAGACGTTCTAGTTGTTTTGGAGAGCGTGATCGATAGAAGAATTCCAGAGTCTGAAGAACCTTGATTATTAGTCGATACTGTTTGAGCGAAATTGTATACACAGAGAGTGTTCGTTCTTAGAGATACCTTGAGCGAGTGTGGTAGATCATCTACACCGAGAAGTCAAGGAAGATCATCGTTGTAACATCTCTTTGTTCATAGTGGAATCCGCCAATAGGGTGTCGGTGCGAAAGAGTGGACGTAGACTTGAATCAAGCCGAACCACTATAAACCGCGTGTTCAATTCTCTCTTTCCTTTACTCGAGTCTTTCGATTGATTTTTTAATTGCTGCAAATCATTCAAACCGTCTAAGTATTGTGTAATTATCAAGAAAAATCTTTTATACCTATTCACCCCCCCTCTAGGTACTCGTACTAGCTATATCAGTTTTTAGGATACAAGTTGGTTCTATTGGCAAACGAAACATGTCAATTAGGTCAAGGACACATTGGTTGAATTTATGGGGGGCGAATTGAATCTAATTAGAGAGGATTTGGTCCAATTTGGGGGAAAAATGTTACAAATTCATAGGTCCCCTTGGTCCTCACCCTTTGGACCACTTCCTTGGCTTCTAAGGGAAGCTTGCTGGTTTGTAAATGGTTGAGGAAGACAACCAAGCCTAGTGGGACCTCTTCAAGGGACAAAGAGATAGAATGGAGGCTTGAGGGACCCTCCAAGCCTTTGATGTCCCCTTTCTTCTTCTTCAGAGTTGCTTTCTCCATTCTAAAAGCCTTTGAAGCTCCAAAGAACAAGAGAAAACTACAGCTTTGCCCCCTTGCCATCGAGTAGCCCGCTAAGCCCATCGGAGCCGCTCACTCACCGTCGCGTGCCGCATGCCAGCCGCGAGCCCATCGTGTGTCGTCCCTCCTCCCTGTTCGTCATCTTCCTTTGTCTCACCATCCCCGGACTGCTTCAAGCCGCCGTCCAACCCATCGAAGCCCCTAGATGTTGTTCCAGCCGTCATCGTCGCCCGCTGTCATCCATAGCAGCTTTGCTAGCCTGTCTTCACCGTTTCAGCCCTTTCGGCCCATAAAAGATAATTGGAAGCTAGCAAGCCTCCGTGGGCTTCAAGGCCCATTTCAAATCGCTTCTGAGCCTTATAGGGTGTCGCTGCTTCGAAGTTTGTTGCCCGCTCTGCATTACTATCGCCGTGAACTCATTGGATTTCAAAACTGGTGAGTTTACTCACTAATTTCCGCTTAGGGAGTTAATGATACTTAATGGTTGATTAGTGTATGCTAATTAGGGATTATGTGGTTAGCTAGAACGGATTAGCAATTTAATTATTCGTTTATGTATGTTAAGTGGTTAGAGTAGTGTAATTAAAGACTAGATAAGCTGTAGTATTTATCTAGATTGATTCAAAAATTTTCTGGGTCCGTTTCAATATTTAATTAGGCATTTCCAGCATAAGTTTCTATTTTCGGTATTTAATTGTATTTATTTAATTATTTTTGGCATTTATTTAATTATTATTATTTTCCGAAAATTAGACTGGGATAGCTGATGACCGGAATTTCGTGCTGATTGTAATGGTATGCTCGGTTTATTTAATTGAATGCTATATTGTGCAATTTGAGTGAAAGTTGTAATTTTGGTAATTATCCCAAAGTTGAGTAATTTCAGTAATTAATTAGAAATTACCGAAGCGTCAATTTACAACGACAAAAATGTTTTTAGATACTGTATAAATAGTGGGATTTTCTAAAGTAAAGATATTATATTTTTGGCTCAGGCTGACCGTGGACCCATATGTGACTATTTTATCGGGTGTATTTTAACACGATGAAATTAGGCCAAGTTGTTATTTAATTGAGGATTCGGTGTGCAAAGCACAAGATCCTTGGTCAGGATTAACTTATCGTAGTTCAGCTTCGGTGAGCAAAATTTTATAGCAACTTCGGCGAGCAAGATTTTATGACAGCTTCGGTGAGTATTATTACCTAGTAGCTTCGGTGAGCAATATAGATATTAACTTTGGTGAGCAATAATATAGGTATATCTATCAGCTTTGGTGAGCAGTGTTCGAATCGATTGAATTTATAGATGGTATTGTATGTATCGAATTGAGTGATTCAATTGATCAATGGTTTGATTTGTATTAATTGAGTATATGATTTATAATAACATGTATGAAAGAACTGAGACAAGGTAAGTCATTTGTCTTGTGTGTGTATAGATAGTATTTAGGCGTATTTCCTTCCTAGTTGTAGTTTAGAGGGTGGATTTGCTGAGACATTATCTCACCCCGTCGTGGACTCAACATTTTCAGGTTCATAGATGGTTGCTCCTCCCAAGCATTTTAGTCGGCCAATGAGGGTCACTGAGCGGGTTTATAAGTACCCCGATCCTGGAAGCCATTAGGTCTATGAGCTAGTAGTGACAATAGTCTGGGTCGAAGAGAACCTACCTTATAGGGTACCTCATCAATTCAGGGCATGGTTTCGCTACAGACCCAATGGATTACCAGTGGGTCCTCTCAGGTGTTTTGAAATCCCCGCTAAGATAATCGATGCCACTTTAGGGGAGAGTACAATTGACCCTCCAGATGGTTTGGTGGAGGACTCGATATCTCATCCAGAGCCGGTGGAGACCAAAGGATCGGCAAATGAGTCCAACTACTTGGTCATAGGACAACTTTGTTTTGATGACCAATCTTTCGTAGACCCTTGTGCATATACTAGTATTGTAAATAAACTAGTCGGCTTGTATAAAGGTGTGCTGTGGTTTGTGAATTTGTGGCCTTACTTTTCTATCCCATCTTTGTGTTGTCTGGGGATTTATTTATTTGCTTCCGCATGTGCATTAAAATGAATTGGGTTGGTGACGTGTTCTGGGACGTTGCAATTTAATCGACCACCGAGGGATGAGCACACACTTGAAAATCAGGGTGTGACACATCATCCATATTGTTCTCCCAACGCCCCGACGGGCACTCACTCTCCACAAATTTCAGTATAGCTCAAGCTTTGCTTGAGCTTCGCCAAAGTAACAGACTTAGTCATCATGTCTGCCGGGTTATCTACTATAGCAATCTTTTTGACAATAACACTACCTTAGTTAAGACATCTTGAATGAAGTGGTACTTGATGTTGATATGCTTCATTTGCTCGTAATAAACTGAATTATATGCCAAATATATCACACCTTGGTTATTATAATATATGTCCACACTTTTTTGTTCTAACCCAAAGTTTGAGAGCAAATTTTGTAATCATATCGCCTCATTCACTACAAATGTTAGTGCCATGTATTTTGCCTCAGTCAAAGACAAGGCAATGTGATCCTGTAAGGACGCTTTCCAACTAATTGCACCACCTGCTAGCGTAAACACGTACCCTACTAAAGACCTATGATCATCCAAGTGTGGACACCTAAATTTTGGCTACCCGTTTAGTAATTTGTCGCATTAAGAAATTAAGGGTTAATTTAATTCCTGAAAAAATATTAATTGCATAGCATTTAGTTATAGGTGCATTTATTTTTTTATTTGCATTTACTGGACCGATGGTGGATGGGTCGTTTTGGGTTTTAAATTAACAGGCTGGACTAAGCCCATGAAGAAAATTAACCCAAGCCCGTTGTTATGTTTAATTAATTATCTTGTGAAAATTTAAGATTTGATGCGATATTATGATAATTTTTGGAAATTAAAAAATCGCACCTTTGTAATCTTATCTTTAACAATAGGTGTTGAAATCATCGGGAATATTAAGGAGGATAAGAAATAATCAAAATATTTTGTTGCGGATGGAGATTTCGAAGGATTTTAGAATTTGGATAATGAAGCCTTATAACAGATAATCTTCAATGGTCGAGCGAGTCAACTTAAAGGATTTTAATGGATGATTTCAATGGTCGAGTGAGTCAGCATAATCTCGTATTTTCGAAGGATGATCTTCAACGATTGAGTTGTTATACAAATCTTCGTAGGTAGAGCAGACTAAGTTTTCACCCTATAAATAGGGGTGGCCTTCTCTTCATTTGGGGAAGCTCGAGTGAAAAAGAATACACAAAAAAGAAGAAAAAAAGTTCTTTAAATACGGTGGCCCTCCATTCGTGCCTTTGAAAAGTCAACACAAAGAGTGAGGTTTTGAAAGTGTGCAGAGAGAAAAAGTGGAAAAGGAGAGGGAGGCCGTCCGTGAAGGTCTTGGGAAAAGTAAAGAAGCACAAAGAGAGAGGAAAGGACGTGCGGCAGAGAGGAGAGAGAGGGAGAAAAGAAAAAAAGAAAAAGGAAAAAGGGCTCCTGTTCATCATCTTCTCCGAGTCTCCCCTTGCCGTCCCACTGCGGCCTTGGCCTTATTTGTGCCGGTTGCCGCCCCTGCTTTGCCTTGACGTCGAGACGCTGCCGCTCCCGCTCCACGCGACCCGACGCCGGCGACCCACGACGCCTTGCCACCGTCTCCAGACGCAGCTGCTGAAGCCACGACGCCACCGATCCGACCTCCACCTGAAGTTCGATCCCACCGATTGCCGTCCAAAAAATCCGACGCCTCAGCCCATCCGTCTCCGTGAGCCCTCGCTTCAGCACTGCGATGCCCCACGAACCAGCGCCTCTGCTCGCGGACAGCACTCCCTCCGCATCTCCGAACGACCTGTAGGAGCCCGTCCCATCGCGCTCGCACTCGGTCGTTGACGCCGAAACGCCGGAGTACCGCCGTTCACCGCATAACGCCACCCCGCTCAACTGCGCCCGACCCGCGACGACCGGGTGCCCTGCAGCCGCCGCCCGAACCCCAACGATCCGACGCTCCCGCTGCCCAAGTGCCGACACTGAGTTGCTCTCCCGAGCCACAACCCGGAGTCCTCTGTTCGTGGCACACGGTTCAGATCTCGCGATTCCGACGGCCTCCTGCCACTCAAGCCCTTGCGCCGGTCACTGCAGTCCTTGCGACGACCCACAACGCCGGTAGCAGCCCACCGCCGAGTCGGTCTCCGCCCCTGCACGCCGTTCCGAGCTTATTCCTCATCCAAGCGACGTCATTGTAGCACCGGTGACTAGCCGGACCGACGACCATTCCTCTTGGAGACCCACGGTCACACGTGGGAAAGGAAAGAAGAAAAACAAGGAAAAGAAAAGCAACGGAAAAAGCAAAATTAATTAGGTGGTTTTTACTTTTCATTTATTTTACTTTATTTTGTTTATATTCTTTAGTTTATTTACTTAATTGGATCCCAATGTTCACTTTATGAATCTCGTAGGCATTATCCGAAAGGGTTATCCCTAAACTTATTGTAATTATTAATTTGACCCGTAAGATGTCGGGTTATTTTTTTAATTACTTTAATTTTTAGGGTTTGTTGATAGTTTTTAAATACTGAATCAATGTAATTATTAATTTGATCCGTAAGAATTCGGATAAGATTTTTAGTTATTTTGACCTCTTTGTTGTGATAATTAGGGTTAGGATAATCGTTAATTTGACTGTGAGACAACGGGTTATTTTTTCGATTACTTTGATCCTTTATTTGATTGCATATCTTGATAGTTTAGATTTGATTTTTAGTTGGTAATCGCATTATTTTAAAAAAAAGCCACTAAAAAATCTAAAAAATATTTGAATTAGGATTCAGTTTGTTTTAGAATATTTTTTGGTTATCTGGCATATCTAGGATAAGGATTTCAGTTCAGAAAATATAAATATAAAAAAAAACTAAAAAATGCATTCATTTAGGATTTTTAGTTTCTGTTTAATTTTAGTTACATGTTTAATTACGGGGCAATTTTAAATTAAATAAAAAATAAAAAATAAAAAATATCATGCACATGTCATGTAGAATTAGGGCATGCCCCGCACGTCATTGCATATTAGATAGATTGCATGTTAGATTAAGATAATGTCGTTTTTAGTTTAAATTAGGATTTAATGTGACTCAATCCTTAGTTTAAATTAGATAGAATTTTAATCTAGCTAGATCATTTTTGCATTTTTAAAAAATAGAAATATCAAATGCACGTCATCTAGTTTTTATTAGGTTCATTTAATTAGAACCTCCTCGTCATTAGACTAAGTCATCTAATAAATGTCACATGACATATAACTCACATGCTAAATTATATGCTGCATGTTTAAATAATTTTGTCATTGCATCACATTGCGTGTCGTTAAAATTAAGTCATTTAGATTGCATTTAATCATTGCATTTCTTCATGTCATATAGTTTAAGTCATGCTGCCATGTCATATTAAATTATTAACATGCATCGCATGACGTTCATTAAAAAAAGCGAAAACAAAAAATTAAATTGCGTGTCAATTAGAAATCATATCTAAGATGGTTGATGTGAATTCTGATTTAGTAATGCAAATGCTTTCGTTACTTCGAAATATATTTTGCATTATTTAACTGCTTTCTTGAGTGTTAAATTGGTGGTATGCGTACATGTATGATCACCTTACATGTTAGAAAGTTAAATTAAAATCAATTCAATTGCCAAACATTTTCTTGAAAATGAAATAAAATGTACCGAAAGGGCACTAGGATAGTCGGGTGTAACCAAGTCCCCGAACTCATAAATCTCGGTTCGTTCGTAAAGTAATTCTCCCGTTACTTTACTTGGGTTTCTAATCGACCCACCAAAAATAGATTAGTGGCGACTCCTGATTGAAAATCATTTGCATGTTAAGAATTCAAACCTAAGTCGCGAATTGGTATGGGCTTGGGAGAGCCCGAGCTAAGTTTAAAGACTTAGTAATCCATTAGCCTAGTTTTAGGTGGTCCAAACCCTGAAAAATTGGGTCGCGACAGCTTGGTGACTCCACTGGGGACTTGTGTTAAAACACTTAGTGGACTTCGGCCAATTTTTTTTTTTTTTTAAATGTTTTTGTTTGGCAGCGAGGATCCCAGGTATGTCCCTAACATTCCTAAGGTATTAAATGTTCTTGCAGATGGGAGGTATAAGGGGAGTAGTCTTTGCTAACCCCTGTCTTGCAGGTTGGAGTATGGATGAATGTTTGAATTAAAACTATAGAAGTGTTGTTTGCATTTAAACTGTTGTGCATGCTTTATTGCTTTAGCACCACACTATTTGCACACACAACCTGCGGTCGGACCTGGGCTGCGATAGGATTTCTAGGATGGTGTTGAGAAGGATACTTCCTCCAAAGCGAGACTGCTATGTAGAGGTTGACCTTCTCTTCCCCGAAATTTCTTTCATGGTGTCGAATGTGTTTGTCCATATCCGCAAGACTACGTGATTATTGGATATTCCATTCGACTGAGCCGGAGTTAGGGGACTCGACACGTTAATGCGAGACTGCAACGGTCAGATCATCCTCTTAGCTCCACCTTGTTAAGCCATCTAGATAGAAATCGAGCTTCACTTTTCATACGTGTGTCTATGTGATTGTCATTCATTTCCAGTGAAAGTAAGTTGTTTAAATTCTTCGTAATTTATTTACTTTACTGTAATTTTTGTCGGTCCATGACAATTAGGTTTCGTCGCCGGTCTTGTTTTATATGCAATGGGGAAAATCGATGTACAATTCATTTCCACTCCAAAAAAAGAGCTCAAAAGGTGGTTGGAACAATTGGATCAAGATGGTCGAGATATGTGAAAGCGAGAATCGCCCGACTTCTTCCTTTGTTAGAGATCAACGTCCACTCGGTGTGATTCGGGCACTCCCTCATTTCGGTGCCCACAAACTTCCACCTTCATATTTGGTAAGTTTGAATTGACTCCAACACTTGAAGAATATAGTCTCGCCATTGGAATGCCCTTGGAAAAGGAACTTGTTAGACCGCCTATCGGTATAGATCCTATTTCTGAATTATCACAGTTTTTAGAAATTGAAGCCGAAGAAGTGAGGAAGGTTGTTAAAGCCAATTGCTATGCATACCCATTTTCATTTTTAGAAGGCTGTTTTTCAAATCGACCCATGATTTCAAAAGCTAGGATTTTCATCTTAGCATTTTTTGGACTAATTGTTTTCCCTTATCGAAAAAATGCTATTAATCCTTCAATTTCATGGGTGGTTAATCGTGTTTGCAACGGGTTGAATTATGTTAATATGGTTTTAGCTGAAACATTTTGTCATTAACCCGTTTCAAACAAAATGAGGAAAAGACCATGCGGGCCCTCCCCGAACTTTTGCAAATATTGTTTTTCTCCCACATAAGAGGATTTGGGCACCTTATGAAGCAATTTAGGATTGATGATTTTAGGCACCCCATACAAAAGTTTGCGGTCTTAGAACGTTTTTCCCCAAATAAAAAAGTATGCTCGTTGGATTAATTTTTTGAAAAATCCCGATCCTAAGGCATTCCTGTGGCATTCTAAATGGTTCTGAGTGGAGGAAGCTCGTTTCTCACACAAGTATGATGAGCCAATTCCGTTGTTGGGCTTTTCTGGTGCAACTTCTTACTACCCGTATAGGGTGGCCCGTCAGTATAAAGCTCTTCAGGAAATTCCTCCGCCACTCAAGACAGAGTTGTTCCAAGTTCGTTTTATTCAAGCAAACTATGACTACTTCAAGGAGATCCAGATGATTATTGCTGCATGGAATGAATGCCACCCAGAGAAGATTTTGGTGCCCAAGAGACTAAAAGGCGAGGAGGAGATTCACCATGCGTCAACATTTTACATCCAACAACATCGGATCTCTCGCCACCTGCGTCCAAAGTGGTCCCCGATGTGACCGAAAAGCCAACCCAACGAGCACAAATTGAGCATCTTAAGCGGAAAGTGGAAATGCTTGAAGCAGAAAATAGGAAGCTTCGCAAGGCGTTGAAATCCCGAAAGCATATAAAATGAGACGTCTTGAATTTTGATTCCTAGTTCAATGTTTAGGGACTTTGATTTCAATTTTTAGATTCGTTGTTTAGGGATTTCGCATTTCAATTTTTAGTTCGTTGTTAGGAAACTTGGTTAAAATTTCAAATAAAATCAAGTGATTAGACCATTGTCATGGGCCATTTTTCCTATCTCATCATTGGTTCTTACATTACTTTTATCTAATTAGGTTATAACGGATCCGCCACGCTCGCCAATCATCACACGACTAAGAGCTAGAATGGCCGAACAAACCGAAATGCGTGATCGTGTCTCCGCTATGGAAGGCCAACTCCAACAGTTAGCTGCCTTAATGGAGCTTATAACAGCTCAAATCCAATCCCTCCAGGTGAATCCAGCAGCTGCACCTGCTCTCCCAGCGAATCCACTAGCTGCACCTGCTCTTCCTGAGATAGTCGTCCCGAAGCCGGCAAACAAGGCCCAAACAGGTGAGGATGACATGCCCGGGCTAGAAGATGATCCATTCCAGATCAATGTGGAAAAAGCTAAGCCTGTCAGCATCCCTAAGACGGAGCAAGATGAACGCTTTGCGAAATTGGAGGAAAAGATGAAACAATTGCAGGAGTCACAGAGTTCACTCCCGTTCGACTTGTCCGTGTATGAGAAAGTCCAGATGCCAAAGAAATTCAAAATGCCGGAGTTCGAGAAGTATGATGGTACTTCCTGCCCAAAGGCTCATTTGCAGATGTACCACATACGCATGGCCTAGTATGTCAAGAATGAGCCTCTCATGATCCAATCATTTCATGCAAGTTTGACTGGGCCTGCTCTGAATTGGTATGTGATGAAAAATGTGAACCTCCTCGACACTTGGAACGAAGTGGCTGACGCGTTCCTCAAACAGTACAAATTCAACATGGACATTGCACCTTCCCGAGAAGACTTGGAGCGTATGGAAAAGAAAAGAAGCGAATCGTTTAAGGAGTATGCTGTGAGATGGAGAAACCTGGCGGCTCAAATTACTCCTGAGCCTACCAACAAGGAGTTGATGAAGTTGTTTGTGAAGACTCTCCCTTCTGAGTTTCGTACCCGGATGGCCAGTACATACGTCGAAAGCTTCAATCAGCTTATTCCTGTAGGAGAGCAAATTGAGATGGGGATAAGGGAAGGATGGTTTACTGAGCCATCTAGTAAAAGATTCACTGCCAAGAAGGAGAAGGAAGCGGCTGTGGATGTGAATGTGGCTTTTAACCAAGAAAATGTCAAACGTGCCCCGGCTATCCAAATGAATCCAAGACAACCACAAACTGCTGGCCGTCAATCATTTGCCCAAGCGAATAATAGAAGGCAATTTTCTCCTCTCCCTGGGTCTCCATCCTAAGTGCTGACGATCCTCCGAAAGAAGGGTTTGCTTACTAATGAACCAAAGCGTCCCAATCGCGAAAACATTCGTGGTTATGACCCGACAAAGAAGTGTGACTACCATAACGGTGAATTGGGGCACTCAAGGCGACGAATGTTTCACCCTCAAGCACAAGATCCAAAATCTCTTGGACACGAAGGCCTTCTCATTTCAAACTGCTCAGCCAAATGTCCAGAAAAATCCGCTACCAGAGCATGAGGGTACGGTGAATGCTATCTTAGAACCTGAAGTTAGACAGATCAAGAACTCGAAGGTGCATGTGGCAGATGCCTACAATGGACTGGTGAGAGCTGGATATTATCCAGACCAAGAAGATGTTCCCCTATCATTGATGAAGGAAAGAATTGCCGAAATGGTGGATGACGGCATTATCGTGTATGCTGACCATAATTGTGTGGTTTCCACCATTTCTCATATCATCATCGATTGGGAGGAGGAGCAGGCTGCTCTTGATGATGGTAAGGAAGAAGTAGATCCGTCACTCGCAGATATGCCCCCACTAGAAGATGCAACTGATGAGGAGATTGTGATCGAGATACCTCAACCATATGAGTATGTCAACAATAAGGCAGTACCTTGGTCTTATGACCTAGATGTTGACCTTGTTACAAGGTCTGGTCGAACCTATGCTCAAAATAATGCTCAACCTGCAAAGCCTATCACTGACGAAGAGGCTAAGGAATTTCTGGCTGTGATTAAAGCAAGTGAGTATAATATCGTCGATCAGTTGCGAAAGATGCCTACTCAGATCTCTTTGCTTGAGCTCCTCCAAACCTCCTCTGTGCATCAAAAGTCGCTGATGAAGATTCTTAGTGAAATTCGTGTACCCAAAACAGGTTGAGGCGAGATAAACCGGAGGATTTTGTGGGATCGGTCCTTCTCAAGGACATGATCGCTTTTTCTGATGAGGAATTCCCTCTTGAGGGTAGGGGGCATAATAAAGCACTCTACATATCTGTTAAGCATAAGGTTTCTCATGTGTCCCGAGTGCTCATTGATAATGGGTCCGCCCTAAACATATGTCCATTGGCCACTCTTCACCGCCTCAAGGTAGACCCGTCCAAGATTCATCTTTGCGAAGACTTCGTGAGAGCTTTTGATGGAACGAAGAAGGAGGTGATCGGGAAATCCACCTTGACGTGCAAATAGGGCCGGTCGTCTTCAACATTCCTTTTCAAGTCTTTGGATATCCCTACCGGGTTCAATTTTCTACTAGGTCGTCCCCGGATACATACTTCGGTGCGGTCCCTTCAAGTCTATATCAAGCTGTAAAATTTGTGATCGAAAGGAAGCGGTCACCTTGTGTATGGTGAAGAAGACCACCGGATTTACCATGAGACGGCTATCCCTTATGTAGAGCCGGATTCTGAGCTCGAATCAAGTTACCACTCATTTGAGTTAGTATCTACCATACATGCTTCTTGAGGTTCATCGCCGCCCACTCCTGAGGTTTCAGATGCTGCCCTCATGGTAGGAAGAGTGATGGTTGGGAATGGTTTCGTCCCCGGCAATGGGCTTGGGAGAAATGGCGGGGCATTCGAAACCCCATTGAAGCCCCTCGAGAGGTCCCGATCTGCTGGGTTAGGGTACCATGGAAGAGGTGAAGGAAGTTCTGGAAGGCAAAGACAGGGAAGGCATAACTCGCCACCTGAGCAAGGGCGAGGGAGGCAAAATTTACCACCTCCAAATATTCATGAGAGGTTCCCTGGTCCTCCAATTATGATGCAAAATGAAGCTGAAGTGATGGATACTCTCGGGCAGCCAAGTGGGAAGTTCGACTATATGGTGAAGTATTCGGCTCCTCATAGCTTTTACTTTGATGCCCGCAACATAGTTCCAAGTGGATGGGATGGCATGGATGATCCAACGCCTTCAAAGACGGAAAACTCTGATGACACCCTAGAAGGAATTTCAAGCTTGTTCGATGACCTCTTCATTGGACCCATTGATGGAGAGCCTCTGGAAGAAACGGGCCCTGGCCCACAAGAGTAACCTGTTTATCACTTTTGCACAGTCCCCTGCGTGGGAATTTTTATTGCTTTCTAGGATTTGTTTTCAATTTCTTCTTTTTCACTTTCTTCTTAGGACTTGAATTGCATTTTCCATTCAATAAATTGTAATTAATTGATGAATGTCAATGAAATTGCAAGTTTTATTTTGAGGGCATGATGAGGTACACCAAACCAGCCCGGTGATGATATCCAGCCGATAAAACAAAATCAAAATCTAAGGAGAATTCTGAGGCCTGGGCTTCATCATGCTTTCTCATGTCAAAATGTTTCAAAAATGCTTTTGCAAAAGAGTTTCAAAAAATATTTTTATGTGAGGTACAACTGGTAAAGCTACAGCTGCTTCTATTTACCCTGTTTGTCTTTTTGACCCTTCTATTTCATGTTTCAGGGATAATCATATAGCATGCAAGGGTGTGGAAATGGTCCAATCTAATGTAACAAGTAATGATGATCTTGAAGATTCGATCGAGGATTCTATTGACGTGCAACGTAGTTGGGAACAACATGAAAAAACCAAGGCTCTTACGACCGAGCAAACTATCACTATTAATCTAGGTGATATTGAAGAAGCCAAGGAGGTGAAAATTGGAGCAAATCTCCCCAAAGATGAAGCCAAGCACCTAACTCAACTATTGAAGGAATATCAAGACATCTTTGCATGGACCTACGCTGATATGCCTGGGTTAAATCCGTCAATTGTGGAACACTGTTTGCCTATTAATCCGGACGTGCCACCTAAGAAGCAGAGGTTGCGGAGGACTAAACCCGAACTCTCAAAGAAGATAGAAGAGGAAGTGATGAAGCTTTTGAAAGTCGGATTCATTGAAGTCTCGCAATATCTGAATGGGTAGCAAACATCGTGCCAGTGATGAAGAAGGATGGTCGGGTTCGAGTTTGTGTCGATTATCGGGATTTGAACAAGGCTAGCCCAAAAGATGACTTTCCACTACCTCACATAGATGTCCTTGTTGATAGTACTGCCGGATTCGAACTATTCTCATTTATGGATGGTTTTTCTGGGTACAATCAGATAAGGATGAAGGAGGAAGATAAAGAGAAAAGCGCATTTATCACTCCGTGGGGAACCTTTCATTATAAGGTCATGCCCTTTGGACTCAAGAATGCGGGGGCAACTTACGGCGAGCTATGGTAGCACTATTTCATGATATGATGCATCAAGAGATCGAGGTTTATGTTGATGATATGATTGCCAAGACTCGACCTGGAGAAAGCCACGTTGAAACCTTGAAGAAGTTGTTTGATCGGCTCCGTGAGTTCAAGCTTCGTCTAAACCCCACTAAATGTGTGTTTGGAGCAACATCTGGTAAATTACTTGGATTCATCGTAAACAGCAAAGGGATTGAGATCGATCCGGCCAAAGCTAAAGCCATATGTGAGCTGCAACCTCCATCAACAGTGAAAGAAGTCCGAAGTCTATTGGGCAGATTGAATTATATTGCTCGATTCATTTCCCAACTTTCCGAAACTGCTAAGCCATTCTTCAAGCTCCTGAAAAAGAATGCACGAATCCACTGGGATGATGAGTGTCGAAAAGCATTCGACAAGTTGAAACAGTGCTTGATGAATCCACCAGTTCTTGTCCCGCCATCACCAAGGCATCCTCTGATTCTTTATCTCACCATTCATAGTGAGTCTTTGGGTGCGATGTTGGCACAGGAAGGTCTCGTCGACAAAAAAGAACGAGCCATTTATTACCTGAGTAAAAAATTCACCATGTCAGAGCTGAAATATTCTGATATGGAAAAGACTTGTGCCGCACTAGTGTGGGTGTTACATAGATTGAGACAGTATACACTGCATTATCAGACATTCCTTGTAACTGAAAACGATCCTATCAAGTACCTACTTGATCGGCCAACTTTGGTGGGTAAGTTGGCTAAATGGCAAATTTTGATTTCGAAATTTGATGTGCAATATATGCCACAGAAGTCGGTTAAGGGTCGAGTGATCGCCGATTTATTGGCTGAGAATCCAGAAGTCTCAAATAATGATGATCGTTCCTTGGAAGACCGTATCTTGAGTATAAATGAAGATTCATGGACAATGTTCTTTGATGGAGCCTGTGAACTTGTGCGGTTCGCACCTTTGGGGGCGGTTTTGATATCCCAGCACGGGCGGCATCACCCAAAGTAGCTGCAAAACTGATATTCCCATGCACTAACAATACAGCTGAGTATGAAGCTTGTATCCTCGGGCTTCAAGCTGCAATCGAGATGGGTGTGGCCAAATTAAAAGTGTTCGGGGATTCCGCGTTGATCATATTGCAGACCGTGGGTGAATGGAAGACTAAGGATGCTAAATTGCTCCCATATCACAAGTACCTAGAAGATTTGATCAAGAAATTTGATGAAGTTTCATTCGAATACTTATCGAGGTCTCACAATCAATTTGCAGATGCCCTCACCACTTTATCATCTATGTTGCAAGTCACCAACGGATTAGAAGTTGAGCCATTGAAGATAGAAGTTCTGCCAAGACCGGCTTATTGTATGGTGGTGACAGAAGAGTCTGACGGAAAACCATGGTATTACGATATCATGAACTACATCCAAAAACAAGGATTCCCCGAGGGAAGTACTCCAGCTGATAGGAAGTACATCATGAAGATGGCCTCAAAGTTCTTCGTTAGTGGTGGGAATTTGTACAAGAGATCTTATGATTCAATCTTGTTACGGTGTGTGGATGCAGCTGAAGCCACTCAAATCATGCAAGAAGTTCACGAAGGAGTATGTGGCCCTCATATGAATGGACACATGATGGCTAAGAAGATCATGAGATTAGGCTATTATTGGCTCACGCTAGAAGGTGACTGTATTCAGCATGTTCGAAATTGTCATCGTTGCCAGATCCATGGTGATAAGATAAATGTTCCTCCAACGGTCTTTGCACCGCAGTTTTTCCGAGCCATGGCCCTTCTCAATGTGGGGCATTGATGTGATTGGCCCAATAAATCCAAAGGCTTCCAATGGGCATAGATTCATTTTAGTGGCCATAGACTATTTTTCAAAATGGATTGAAGCTATGTCATTTGCAAGTGTCACTGCTCGCAATGTTGCGAAGTTCATCAAACGTGACATAATTGCTCGCTATGGTGTCCCTGAAACAATTATCACTGACAACGGGACAAATTTGAACAACAAGCTTGTTGAGGAGTTGCTTACCAAGTTCAAAATCAAGCATCTGAATTCGTCCCCTTATCGCCCTCAAATGAATGGGGCTGTTGAGGCGGCCAATAAGAATATTAAGAAGATCTTGGCTAAGACAGCCGAGAATTATCGAGATTGGCACGACAGATTACCCTTCGCACTGTTGGCGTATCGGACATCGATTCGTACTTCTACCGGGGCAACTCCTTTTGCGTTGGTATATGGCATGGAGGCAGTTTTGCCTGTAGAAGTGGAGATCCCTTCCTTGAGAGTATTATCCCGAGTGAAATTATCTGAGGCAGAATGGACGCAACAAAGACTTGAGCAGTTAAACTTGATCGATGAGAGAAGACTGAAGGCTCTCTGCCATGGCCAAACATATCAACAGAGAGTAGCCAGATCTTTCAACCGAAAGGTGCGGCCGAGACATTTCAAGGTAAATGATCTTGTTCTAAGGAAGCAGTTGCCAATTTTTCCAGATCCTGGAGGGAAGTTTGCTCCAAACTACAGTGGCCCATATATGGTAAAGAAAGTACTTCATGGCGGTGCTTTGATCTTGGCTGAAATGGATGGTCGTGTGTTTTCCACTCCCGTTAATTCGATCTTTGTCAAGAAGTATTACCCATGAATAGAATTTGCCATATCATGTTTTGAGTTGCAAATATTTTATGATGAATAAATTGCCTCATTGAATTGCAAATTCAAACTTGTTGCAAATATTGCATGTTTTCCTTGATGAATTATGTGAAATAAATTGAATGTGCCAAATGGGATACTTTGGAATGATGAAAGGCAAACCCCGTTCCATACATTGTTTTATACACCGACCCTCAGTGAGTTGTGTGGAAAAATTCCATGCCTGCGAGAAAAGGGTGATCTCGCAAAGGGTACGTCAACCGAGGTGATGAGAGGCAGTTGCTTCTGCTACCCAAAACACTACAAGTATACCCATTGTTCAGCCCTTTGAGCCCACACACATGAAGAGCTTTTTAAATTATCCCTATCAAGAATCGTCTCATACTGGGACAAGATTTGAAATGAATGATAGGAATTTTCTTACTCACACTTGCATCAATCTTCGAGTATTGCTTTTACAGTGTGACTTGTATGATAATTTAAAGTGCCTTAGGACGACGAAGAGCAGTTCTTTCTCTATCCTATACACTTTATCCATTGCATAGCCCCCTTGAGCCTATGAATTCATTTCACATTAGACCCAGTTGGTGATCATCCCCCACACTGGGGCAAGGCAAGAAAAATTGAACCACTCAAGTAGCATGGTTTATAATGCTGATAAAAGATGAAAGGTTGTGCAAGTCCAAAGAAAATAAGTGCAAAAAATGGGGCATGAAAAAGCAGTGTGCCTGGTAAAAGCAAGGCCAATGCCCAAAGGAAAAAATCAAACACTTGATGAAGTGATTCGTATCTCCAACAAGATGGTACCAAAAAAAAAACTCAAATGTTGAGATATTGCAATAGGTGAAGTTATGATGTGAAGAAAATCTTCGATGATGGGGAAGAAAATTGTTGCAAATGTCGAGATGATCACCAACTTTGACCCCCCTAAACACTTTTTGGACTTAATCATCCTTTTGTTTCTCAACCCATGAACTTAACATACGTTACGTCCCTTGCAGAGTCTCTTCAGATTAGGGCACTTGAATTAACGTAAAAGTTCATATGTTTGAAAGCATCGCTTGAAGAAGTGCGAGTAAAATAATTTCTGCTTCATTTCTCATGTTTCTTAGTTTGTAAACCCCAAGATAATTGCGGAATATCACTTATTTTTCAAAAGCCTCGACTCAAAGAGTCTCCTTTGTTAAACCGTTGACCAAGCCTATATTACGGTCTCTGTTAAAGACCTCTCAGATTGGTAAGGTCGTACCACTTGCAAGATTGCTCGAACCCTTGTTTGGCATGATGATGGAAAGATAAAGTGATTGTCAAAAATCCTGCATCAAGGGTCAGGATAAAACAACCCATTTTAATGAGGATGAGTGAAAAGTCCTTTCAGACCAAGAGGTCCCTCGTTTGACACATCCATGACACTCATGTGTTCAGATTGGAACATTCCTTGTGAAATCTTTCCCAATGGAAATTAGGTGATGCAGGCTTGATATAAATCACAGCGCATGAACCTCCCTTAAATTAATGCATGTTTGTAATCACAAATGCATATTGCTTCTCCTATGACCATATTTTGCAGAGGACATTTCCCCTAGGAACAGAGATGATACCAGGTAAGTATATCTCTATCCATACCTTAAATACTTGTCATTGTGCAGGTATTCCCTTTTGAAAATACCGACACTCGATGGAGTTGTCCCCCAAAGATTTTTCCTCCAGATTCAATTTGATTAAGGCGACCGAAGAATGGTTCGGGTCCTGGTCGGATGATCTCTGTTGCAAGGCTGGGCGACCGAAGAATGGTTCGGGTCCTAGCCAAGCAAAACCTCAGTTTAGGCAACCGTAGAATGGTACGGGTCCTAGATAAAATCTATTTCCCTATTCAGGCGACCGTAGGATGGTACGGGTCCTGAAAGGTAAATCCCCGTTTAGGCGACCGTAGAATGGTACGGGTCCTAGACACAACCAAACACTGTCATACTGGGCGACCGTAGAATGATACAAGTCCTGGGAAGGCAGTCTCTTTACAAAACAATGTTACTATTTTAGGCGACCGTAGAATGATACGGGTCCTAGATATGTAACACCAGTTACCTTGAATCACTCTACCCTCCTTAAAGGTAAGATATTCCAGGTAAGTTTTTTTAAAAATCATAACATCTCAGTCTGGATCTGGATGTCTCAATCTGTTACCTGTTACACTTTTCAAGGAACCTGAGTGAGAGTTGGGTACTTGTAGAGTAAATAGAAACTTATCATGTACCTCAAGATGCTCTACCGCACCGATCGGTAAGTAATTGCGGGTACGTTCTTTCCTTTCACATCATGCATTTTGCATTAGCATTTCCATGCACCATATAAATTGCATTTTAAAATGGAATTCATTTTCCAAAAAATCAAAAAAAAAATCAAAAAAATCAAAAAAATCAAAAAAATCAAAAAATCAACAAATCAAAAAAATCAAAAAATCAAAAATCAAATCAAATCAAGCAATCATTTAATACATGTGCATAGTCAAAATTTAGGTCTCAATTTGTCTTTGAAGGCAACCTCTTCGAGCTCACCTTCAAAGAGGGGCAGCTGTGGACACCTAAATTTTGGCTACCCGTTTAGTAATTTGTCGCATTAAGAAATTAAGGGTTAATTTAATTCCTGAAAAAATATTAATTGCATAGCATTTAGTTATAGGTGCATTTATTTTTTATTTCAATTTTTGGACCGATGGTGGATGGGTCGTTTTGGGTTTTAAATTAACAGTGGACTAAGCCCATGAAGAAAATTAACCCAAGCCCGTTGTTATGTTTAATTAATTATCTTGTGAAAATTTAAGATTTGATGCGATATTATGATAATTTTTGGAAATTAAAAAATCGCACTGTAATCTTATCTTTAACAATAGGTGTTGAAATCATCGGGAATATTAAGGAGGATAAGAAATAATCTAAAATATTTTGTTGCGGATGGAGATTTCGAAGGATTTTAGAATTTGGATAATGAAGCCTTATAACAGATAATCTTCAATGGTCGAGCGAGTCAACTTAAAGGATTTTAATGGATGATTTCAATGGTCGAGTGAGTCAGCATAATCTCGTATTTTCGAAGGATGATCTTCAACGATTGAGTTGTTATACAAATCTTCGTAGGTAGAGCAGACTAAGTTTTCACCCTATAAATAGGGGTGGCCTTCTCTTCATTTGGGGAAGCTCGAGTGAAAAAAGAATACACAAAAGAAGAGAAAAAAAAGTTCTTTCGTACGGTGGCCCTCCATTCGTGCCTTTGAAAAGTCAACACAAAGAGTGAGGTTTTGAAAGTGTGTAGAGAGAAAAAGTGGAAAAGGAGAGGGAGGCCGTCCGTGAAGGTCTTGGGAAAAGTAAAGAAGCACAAAGAGAGAGGAAAGGACGTGCGGCAGAGAGGAGAGAGAGGGAGAAAAGAAAAAAAGAAAAAGGAAAAAGGGCTCCTGTTCATCATCTTCTCCGAGTCTCCCCTTGCCGCCCCACCGCCGGCCTTATTTGTGCCGGTTGCCGCCACCTTGCTGCCTTGACGCCGAGACGCGCCGCTGCTCCCGCTCCACGCGACCCGACGCCGCCCACGACGCCTTGCCACCGTCTCCAGACGCAGCTGCTGAAGCCACGACGCCACCGATCCGACCTCCACCTGAAGTTCGATCCCACCGATTGCCGTCCAAAAAATCCGACGCCTCGGCCCATCCGTCTCCGTGAGCCCTCGCTTCCAAAGACTTTGCGATGCCCCACGAACCAGCGCCTCTGCTCGCGGACAGCACTCCCTCCGCATCTCCGAACGACCTGTAGGAGCCCGTCCCATCGCGCTCGCACTCGGTCGTTGACGCCGGAACGCCGGAGTACCGCCGTTCACCGCATAACGCCACCCCCCGCTCAACCTGCGCTGACCCGCGACGACCAGGTGCCCCTGCAGCTGCCGCCCGAACCCCAACGATCCGACGCTCCTGCTGCCCAAGTGCCGACACCTGAGTTGCTCTCCCGAGCCACGACCCGGAGTCCTCTGTTCGTGGCACACGGTTCAGATCTCGCGATTCCGACGGCCTCCTGCCACTCAAGCCCTTGCGCCGGTCACTGCAGTCCTTGCGACGACCCACAACGCCGGTAGCAGCCCACCGCCGAGTCGGTCTCCGCCCCTGCACGCCGTTCCGAGCTTATTCCTCATCCAAGCGACGTCATTGTAGCACCGGTGACTAGCCGGACCGACGACCATTCCTCTTGGAGACCCACGGTCACACGTGGGAAAGGAAAGAAGAAAAACAAGGAAAAGAAAAGCAACGGAAAAGCAAAATTAATTAGGTGGTTTTTACTTTTCATTTATTTTACTTTATTTTGTTTATATTCTTTAGTTTATTTACTTAATTGGATCCCAATGTTCACTTTATGAATCTCGTAGGCATTATCCGAAAGGGTTATCCCTAAACTTATTGTAATTATTAATTTGACCCGTAAGATGTCGGGTTATTTTTTTAATTACTTTAATTTTTAGGGTTTGTTGATAGTTTTTAAATACTGAATCAATGTAATTATTAATTTGATCCGTAAGAATTCGGATCAGATTTTTAGTTATTTTGACCTCTTTGTTGTGATAATTAGGGTTAGGATAATCGTTAATTTGACTGTGAGACAACAAAGGTTATTTTTTCGATTACTTTGATCCTTTATTTGATTGCATATCTTGATAGTTTAGATTTGATTTTTAGTTGGTAATCGCATTATTTAAAAAAAAAAAGCCACTAAAAAATCTAAAAAATATTTGAATTAGGATTCAGTTTGTTTTAGAATATTTTTTGGTTATCGGCATATCTAGGATAAGGATTTCAGTTCAGAAAATATAAATATAAAAAAAAAAAAAAAACTAAAAAAATGCATTCATTTAGGATTTTTAGTTTATGTTTAATTTTAGTTACATGTTTAATTACGGGGCAATTTTAAATTAAATAAAAAATAAAAAATAAAAAATATCATGCACATGTCATGTAGAATTAGGGCATGCCCCGTACGTCATTGCATATTAGATAGATTGCATGTTAGATTAAGATAATGTCGTTTTAGTTTAAATTAGGATTTAATGTGACTCAATCCTTAGTTTAAATTAGATAGAATTTTAATCTAGCTAGATCATTTTTGCATTTTTAAAAAAATAGAAATATCAAATGCACGTCATCTAGTTTTTATTAGGTTCATTTAATTAGAACCTCCTCGTCATTAGACTAAGTCATCTAATAAATGTCACATGACATATAACTCACATGCTAAATTATATGCTGCATGTTTAAATAATTTTGTCATTGCATCACATTGCGTGTCGTTAAAATTAAGTCATTTAGATTGCATTTAATCATTGCATTTCTTCATGTCATATAGTTTAAGTCATGCTGCCATGTCATATTAAATTATTAACATGCATCGCATGACGTTCATTAAAAAAAGCGAAAACAAAAAATTAAATTGCGTGTCAATTAGAAATCATATCTAAGATGGTTGATGTGAATTCTGATTTAGTAATGCAAATGCTTTCGTTACTTGAAATATATTTTGCATTATTTAACTGCTTTCTTGAGTGTTAAATTGGTGGTATGCGTACATGTATGATCACCTCACATGTTAGAAAGTTAAATTAAAATCAATTCAATTGCCAAACATTTTCTTGAAAATGAAATAAAAGGTACCGAAAGGGCACTAGGATAGTCTGGTGTAACCAAGTCCCCGAACTCATAAATCTCTGGTTCGTTCGTAAAGTAATTCTCCCGTTACTTTACTTGGGTTTCTAATCGACCCACCAAAAATAGATTAGTGGCGACTCCTGATTGAAAATCATTTGCATGTTAAGAATTCAAACCTAAGTTGCGAATTGGTATGGGCTTGGGAGAGCCCGAGCTAAGCTTAAAGACTTAGTAATCCATTAGCCTAGTTTTAAGTGGTCCAAACCCTGAAAAATTGGGTCGCGACACCAAGTCACAAGTGTGATCTAAATCCACAAAACCAGTGATCTCACTATCATTGCTATCCCTTTGATACACTATACTCACGTCTGTTGTCCACTTCAAATATCCGAGGATCCACTTTATAGCTTCACAATGAGCTTTACCAAGACGTTTCATGTAGCGACTAATCACGCTCATAGCTTGTGAAATATCGGGCCTAGTGCACACCATACTACCCACGGCACTAGAATAAGAAACATGGGACATATGCTCCTCCTCCTCCTTAGTTTGCGGTGATAATTTATCTGAAAGTTTAAAGTGTTTCGCTAAAGGTGTATTTACAAATTTTGCCGACCGCATATTAAAACGTGCCACGATCTTCTCAATATATTTCTTTTGAGATAGATGTAAAACTATTACAATCCTATCACGCAAAATCTCCAAACGCAAAGTTTTCTTTATAGCACCTAAATCTTTCATCTCATATTCAGCATTTAACTGCCTCTTCAGCACATCAATGTCAGACATATTCTAAGCTGCTATCAGCATATTATCAACATATAAGAGTAAATAAATCAAAGAACCATTCTCTAATCTTTTAAAGTAGACACAACTACCCATCTTACTTTTTGAATAGTTTTGACTGGCTATGAAAGCATCAAAACGTTTATACCATTGCCTATAAGACTGTTTTAGCCCATACAAAGATTTCTTCAACAAGCAAACATGATCTTCCTTACTCGGAATAGCAAATCCCTCTGGTTGGCTCATGTAAATCTGCTCCTTCAACTCACCGTGAAGAAACACAGTTTTCACATCTAGTTGCTGTAACTCAAGATCCTACGAAGTAACTAAGGCAAGTAAAACATGAATAGAAATATATCTTACCACAGGAAAGAACACCTCATTGTAGTCAATGCCCTCACGCCGTGTATATCCCTTCACCACAAGTCTCATCTTATACCTCACTACCTCAACATTAGAAATGCTCTCTTTCCGTTTAAAGAGCCATTTACTTCCAACAATCTTTTGGCTCTTGGATACTTTAACCAGCTCCCATGTCTGATTTTGATGGAGTGATTCCATCTCTTCACTCATAGCCTTTAACCACTACGACAACTCCGAACTAGGCATCGCCTCAAAGTAAGACAAAGGCTTATTTGTCTCCACCTTATCACCTATAGTCAATGCATAAGCAATATCTGTATAACCATAACGTACCGGTGATTTAATTTGTCTTCTCTGTCTATCTGCAGCTATAATGTACTATGGTTGTGCTGATTGTCCACTATCACCAACTTCAGGAACTGCGGCCTCATCTGCAGTTTTAACTTCAGTTACCTTTGAGGATTCTTGAGTCTCCACCTCACTAATGACACTATGATCTATCTTCTCTGCTGGTTGTATCTCAAAACTCATTTTTTGAAGCATTGCAGACTCGTCAAAGATCACATCTTTGCTGATTAGAAAACCGGGTGATCTGGGATCAGTGCACCATAGTCAGTAGCCTTTCACCCTGTGTGCATAACCTAGAAATATGCACTTCTTTGCCCTCGGCTCAAGCTTACCATCACTTGTATGAGCATACGCATGACATCTGAATATACATAATCATGAATAATCAACAGGTTTCCCCGACCATACCTTCTCATGAGTCTTCCACTCGATAATATATGATGGAGATCAATTAACCAAGTAACATGCCATGTTTACCGCTTTGGCTCAAAATTCATTGCCAAGTCCTGCATGCGAAAGCATGCAACAAGCTCACTTAAGCAAAGTTTTGTTCTTCCGTTCTGCCACGCCATTCTGCTGTGGTGTCCCAAGTATTGTGCGGTGTCTTACAATACCTTCTTTATCGCAGAACTCAGTAAAATCTTTACCACAGAACTCCATGCCATTATCGGTTCTCAGTCACTTGATATGTTTATCTGACTGCTTCTCAATGAATGCCTTAAATTTCTTGAACCAATCAAACACATCATATTTGTGCTTCAGAAAGTATACCCATACATTCATCGAATAATCGTCGATAAATGTCAGCATATATCGGGCACCTCCTTTCGAAAGAACCGAAGATGGGCCCCAAACGTCTAAATGAATATATTCAACTGGTCGTTTGGTCGAATTAATAGCTGTATTAAACTTAACTCGATGCTGCTTCCCAAAGATGCAGCGCTCACATAAGTCTAGCTTCCCTGTCTTTTGATCCTTTAACAACCCCCTTTCACTCAGCATCGTGATACCTATCTCTTTCATGTGTCCTAAACACATATGCCATAATTGAGTTAAGTTAGAGTCTAACTCACCTGATGAAACTGCAGCGGTTCTAATCACGGTCTCTCCCAATAAATGATGGAGAATATTCGCTTTATTTCCCTTCACCACTGTCATGGCACCTCGAGAGATCTTCAGTATTTCACCTTCAGTAGAGTACCTACACCTGATGTCATCGAGTGTCCCTAGAGAAATAAGATTCTTATTGAGCTCTAGTATATGCCTTACATCGGTCAATGTGTGCACTAGCCCATCGTGCATCTGAATCCGAATTGTCCCTATCCCCACAGCCTTATAGATTGTGTTATTCCCAAAAAGAACTTTACCACCATCTGCAGTCTGGTAAGTAGTGAATCAGTTCTTATGAGGCGTCATATGATAAAAACACCCCGAATCTAGCACCTATTCGTCTCTTGACGAAGAGTAGTCACACATAAAACTACTTCTGCATCACTAGTGCTCCCCTCGACAACGTTTGCCACATTACTTGTGGCATTCTGCCTATCAGCTTTATTCCTCCGCTTTGGACAATCTCTCCTAATGTGCCTCTCATTGTGACACTCAAAGCACTTCACGTGTCCCTTGGACTTTCTATGACGTGATTTAAATATGCTTTTACCTCTGTTGCTACCAGGCCCTCGATATTGTTCTCTACCTCGAATTATTAGTGCTTGCGCTACTCCTTGCGTTAGACCATCATCTCGCAACTTTCTCTACTACTCTTTAAAGAATAAGGCGGATTTTACCTCTTCTGAGGTAATTATAGTATGCCCCTACAACAGTGAATCAATAAAGTGCTCCCATGACTTTGGTAAAGAGGCTAACAACATCATGCCCTGTTCTTCATCATCAAGTATCTTACCGACGTTCTTCAAATCCATAATGAGTTTATTAAATTCATCTAGGTGAGTTCTGATAGACGTACCTTCAGTATATCTAAATTGAAATATCTTATTCAACATGTACAAGCGATTGTTCAAACCTTTCTTCACAAAGAGTGCTTGAAGTTTTACCCATAATGCCGTGGCATTCTTCTCCTCAGCAACCTCTATTAAAATCTCATTCGACAAATTTAACAGGATTGTACTCTTTACTCTTTCCATTAACTCTACCCTCTCAGAGGCTTTCATTATAATAGGCAACTTATCTTCACCATCTAGTGCCTTGGCCAAACCTTTGGTTATTAATAGTGCCCGCATCTTGATACTCCATAACACAAAATTGTTGCTCCCATTAAACTTCTCAATTTCATATTTCCTTGCAGACATAATTGCAGTAACAGAATTTCCAGATAATAATTAGACAAGTAAAAGCTCTAAATCACAATAAAAAAATCTGATCCCAAGCTTTGATACCAATTGTAATAATATAATACACGAAAACGACAAGATCTTGCAATTTACGTCAATGAGAAATCACCAGAGAAATAAACAATAAATAATAAGGACACAAGAAATTTATGTGATTCGGTTCGAGTATCGGTACCTACGTCCATGGGAGAACCAGCAGCAAATAATCAAATATAATCGAAGAATCAAAGTTTACAATCACTCACACGCTCGAGTATTTCTCATACTTAGATTTAACTCAAAACCGAAATTGTTTATAAATAAACAACTCACTTGGTTATAAACTCACGGCACAAAATTATCATGCGTTCAAGTTTTAAACAAAACACTCTACGTACACCAAAATCAGGAACTCCAGCATTCGTATTTGGTCCACATACGTATAGCTTCGCGTATCTCTTCAAAGGCTTCACACGGCTTCTCTAGGTTTTTTTCTTTTTTCTTTTTCGGCTCCCTTCTGTGGCTTGCACGTGCAGCAGTCACTTATGTAAAGAAAATAAAAGAAAACCTATGCCTTTTGTGTGCGTGTGCCCAAGGTCAAAAGTTTGACCTTGGGCCCCACCACTTTCGATTCTTCACATGCAGAGAACTTCAATGTGCGGTGGGACGCTGCACATAAAGGTGAGGAAAGCCTTCATTTTTCTTTTTATCTTTTATTTCCTCTTTTGTATTGTTTTGCACATCCGAAAGTATTGTCCAAGAAAGGAAATTATTTCTTCTTTCTTCATCTGAGTTGAAATCTACTTGGGAAAATTTTATCGATAAATTCAGTTTAACAAATCGTTATCCAAATTCAAACTCGGGACATTAATTTAAAAAAAAATCTTTTAATATATAGAAAAAAAGTCTCTATTAACATAACCAAACGAGCTATGAGAAGAACAGGATGCCAATAAAGCCTACAAATTCACAACTTACATGAAATTGAAAGAGATAGAGGGAGAAAATCACATTAAAACACGAGAGTTTATTCCAAAGTGTTTTTCGATCATGAATTTAAAGCAAAGGCCACCGTTTCCAATGGCATTGTCTCGTCGTTGGTCAAAGCTGACCGGTCCTTCTTTATCGCTATATATTCATTCTCTTCCCAATTTTTTCTCCAATATAAACTATTCGACATAATTAGCACAGTAGTGAAGAAAATAACCACAAATTTTATTATCAGTTACGTACATCAGCCACAACTCAAAGCGCCAAATAGCATGAGCTTCTCCGGCGAATTTTATGGAGCTCGTACAACGCCCATATATTGTATAGGCTTCAATTACGACAGTTACCGACCAAAAAAAAATTACGACAGTTTCAAAGTCTTAGAGCTTCCAGAGCCATCCACCCCAAAAGCTAATAATAACACGTAAGTCGATAGGCTCTCTCCAAAAGCGACACCTCTGTCGGTAATATGCATCCCTAATCGAGGGGCACAGGGTCGAATAGTGCCCTCACAAGGTGGTCCTTTGTTTCGTTGTCGGGAAGGCCGTGTCCGTCTCCGTACTGGTAAAAGCACTGAGAAGCTCGTGCCAAGTTCAGACAAGCGCCGAGAAAAGGCCCGAACCCAGAATATGGGTAGTCCTCAAACACATCTTTATTCATCCTCTTCCAGGTCTCGTGCACCATTTGCCTGACATGCTCACGCGTGGCCTCTTCCGAGGCGCCGGTTTCATTCATGTAGCATTCTAGTGCCTTGAAGTTGTCTCCTCGCGCCAATTCATACTGACCGTGAATGAGATTGATGTTTCACAAACATAAATCTCAGGATTCTCATCAAATATATTAAAAAGAATAGCACGTATTTTTGAATCCATCAATGATGTGCTTTTTCTTCGTAAGTGATTATACAAAAGGAGAAAGGTAAACGTCAAAGTAATTTACCGATGAGGTACTGAGATCATTGTTAAGTCGAAGGATCTTGGCAGAGCAATGCATGACACTCGGGATTTTTGACACGTAATCAAGCCCTTCTTCCGTCAATTTGTCCGTGGTTAGGAAGTAGCTGCCCAACAGCATAATCAGCCCTCCGATTGAATCCACCGCATTGTCCATGTACTCCTTCAGTGTCGGTTTGATGCCCTTGTTGTACCAATGGACCTCCTTTATGTACGCCTTGCATTCATCCGCCCACTAGAGGATTGAAATTCGAAAAAAGTGTGTCAATGACAAAGCCGAGGGACATTCTTCTCTCGTACATTTTTCGAATTCTCAAATGTTTAAATAGAAGTTTCATTACGAAAGTCAGAAGTAGAAAAGTGAGTTGCCTTGCACGGGCTAGAAATTATTAGGTGAAAGATTCAGCGAGATTACCACTTTTTGCATGTAAGGAATGGTGTTGATTCCTAGCTCTCTCATCGTCCAATACCCAATTTCATTGGTCGTGTTGTACAAGGCCATGTAACTATCCCTTATTGTTGGAGGAAGCTTATCGACTTCTGTGATGTCCCACCTGGATAAGATATCAACATTTCAACATTTTGTAAATTTTACCAGCACCCAATACACTTTTAGTAATAACAATGAAAGTTAGTACTTACTACTACTTTAATTGCCCGACCAATCAATTATATAGAGGGAAAAAAATCTAACTTAAAAAGTGATATGTTCAAAATACATCGGAGAATTTATATCATAGAACTATCAAAATTTGTTGTATCTCTTGTGTCATTCAGAGACTATTTAATTGCTTATCGTTTCTTTGGGCAACAATAGTTACGAGGGAAAATGATGATAGTAATCATATTACACTAACCTAACAAGAAAATCTGTTAAGAGCTCGAGTTCTTCCTGTGTCCCATATACATCATAAACGTCATCGATAAGTGTCACCATACAAGTGAGCTTTGTCGTCATTTCCCTGTAAGCTGTATATTGAGGTTCAAAAACCATGGCGCAGGTCCAAAAATAGTGTTCCACCAATCTGTCTCTGAAGAAGGTCATCTTGTTCGCGCCAAGTTCAACCCACCACCTGAGAAATTTACCATTCAACAACTAAGTTGATCTAAATGTGCTCCTACAGGTTTGGTGTTTATATATAGAGTGCTTGCGTATACCTTGCCATATTGCTAACTTCCTTCTTGTGGACTGATTGCACTAGATTGAAGTCTAATTTAGCCAATCGTAGCAAGGAAGGGATCATGTCTTGCTGTTTCTCGTACATGTCCATGAACCACCGAGCCTCCAACCTATTTGGCCTCCAGTGGATCGGCATATCTAATGCATGACTCACGTAGCTCGCTAACATAGCGGGAACTTTGTCGAGGTTTAGATCCTTTAGATGCTTAGAAGCAAAGTTCCTCGCTTCATCAAGTATGGTTTCACCTTCCAATCCATGAAAAGAAGCTTCATAAAGACCAAGAAGCCCCCTCACATCCTTATTGAGTGATTCGTTGAACGTGCCCGTCTTGTTCATAAATTGTTGAAACACATCTATATGTCCAAAAAAAGGAATGGTAAGGTAACTTTTGATTCATCAACACGATTTACAAAAGGGTAACCATATGGCGAATACCTTGTGATATTTTGTATCCATGTTGTCTGAGTAACCGGAATCCAAGGGAAACTGCATGGAGATTGTTCAAAAGCTGAGCATATCCGGCATTGTCATAGATGGAACTGAGAGCATTTTTTATCTCCGTCTCAAAATGGTATCCTAGTCCGAGTCTTTGAACTGCGTCAATGAACTCGAGCTTAGCCACCTGGTTCATCTCCCTGTTGAATAGACCCCCGATTTCTTCCTTCAACCTTGGGACTTGCTCGGCATATTTATCCTCCTAGGCACGTAAAACATTCAGAAAAATGAGATCTTAATCAAAAGTAATGCATAAGCAGAGTAAGCATTGTTAAGAATATGCCATTTTGATCGAGTTTATTAGTATCTCTATGGAATATTGTTATGTCGGTCGTATTTGATAGAGTGGCAGTGGTTGGTCGTAGACAAAAGTACTCAAGTAGTATACATCCTTATATCTAATTCAGAATACAGTTTCGTTTTTGTTTCTATGCCATTTTGGGTGCTGTGGACTCTATCTCATCAAAGTAAAAAGAAAGTAGGGAAAAGCAATAATACGATCCTCAACTTATGTTGTTTTTTATTTCCCTTCTCAACATGATCCTTGAACTTAAAACTTGTACCGAGTTTCCTGCATCATACTTTCCGCTAGCATTGACACGCGCATGAGCTTCAATTTGCCAGAACCATAGACCAAGAAATCGGATAGGGAATTCCCACAAGTTCAAGGACAAGATTGGAAAAAAAAGAATACAAAGTTCAGGACCGATACGTGAACATTTTCCATAGAACATAGCCAGGCTGGGTATTGTGCCGAACCAAAAAGGATCATTACCGTGTAATCAACTCTGAGTGACTGGAGAAACTCGTAGTCCCACACGTTAGGTTTCCAATTTGCCGAACGTCTCACGATCTCTGGATTCTCGATCGTCACAGCGCATGTCACCGATTTAGCGCCTGAGGAGGAGGAGGAGCAGCGAGGGTGTCTAAAGGACAAGAGAGAGGGTTGGTTATGGCTGATTGAGGAGGGGACGAAGCTTGTGGACAAAGCAGGAAGAGCCATTGCGAAAGTTGTAGTGAATCTCTCAGTATGCTAACCCCGCTTTATATAGATGGTGTTGTTGTTGAGCACCGGTCATAGAAAAAAGTTTATAGCCTTGGAAATAAGATTATTGATTTGCATAAATAAGAATCTCGTGCTTAGGATCTACTCAAAATTTCTCGAAGGATCCCACGCATGCATTCAAATATCATCGTGATTAGAAATCTTTTTGCATCTTTCGACTAAATCTTTTTTTTTTTTCTAAAATGAGTCGATAAAACCTATTGTCTCCTAATAAAAGGAAATCAGCATTAGTAGACAAAAGAGAAATAGTTTGATGGCCAAATATCATAAAAATTCTGTAAGTTTTTACTTTTTCATCTGGATAAGTGTATTGAAAGTTCTAAAACTTGTCACAAAAGTATAATTGAATTCTAAAATTTTTAAAAAGTGCAATCAAGTTCTGAAATTTGTCACAAAAGTCCAATTGAGTCCTCAATTCAAAAGTATAATTAAGTCCTAAAACTTATCTAATTATTTCAATCAAGTCCTTCTATTAACACATTTTGAAAGTTTTAGGACACAATTGTACTTTCGTAATAAGTTTTAGGACTTAATTGCACTTTGGTGACAAGTTTTATGACTTAATTGCACTTTTTGAAAGTTTTAAGACTTAATCGCACTTTCATGATAAATTTTAAGAACTTCTAATGTATTTATCCCCTTTATATCTATTGAAAAATAAGGCAAAATTATCTAAAGAGTCCTGAACCTATTGTACAATGCTATTTCAATATTAAATTTTTCATTTTGACTAATTTAGTCATAAACCTTTGATGACTTTTTTAATATAATCCTTCGGGTCAATATGGGTCGAAAATCGCTAAGGTGGATGTTAATTGTCCTGTGTTTGTAATTTTTTAAAAATATATGATCTTTTTATTTTATTTTTTCAATTTTACGCAGGCCATCTTCAAGGCCCCATCGGCCTCCACTAGCCCTTTCAGGAAGATGGACAACGGAAAAGCAAAGAAAAGAAAAGAATAGAAAATTAAAATTTAAAAAAAATTGTAAAAATCTTCCACGTTAGCGCTACAATGTAAGATGGCTAGTACTAACTTGAGGGTCACATTAACTGTTGTTGGCAAAAATTAGCCATATAGACTACATTGAAAAAACTAAAAGTTTAAAGCAATATTGGCCATTAAATAGGTTTAGAACTTATGAACAATTATCACTCAAAAATTGCTTCTAGTATTGTAGCACAATTTTGTGAAGACCATTAAATTGATTCATTTCACGTTATAAATTTTGTTCGTTAGTCGGCATATCGTTATGTCTGCCATCAAAATGCTTTGGGTTAATGCCATGAAAAACCTAAAATCGATACATATGTGATAAATTTACTCTAAACTAATTTTTTGACCACAAAAAATTGAAACTTGTGTACTTGTAACAAATTTACTCTCCGTTAATTTTTGTTAATTTTTATCCACAAATTGCTACGTTAGATGACATGTGACAGTTGACAAGTATACCAGTTTGGAGTTTTATCTTTCATTGTCATAAATGTATTGATTTATGATTTTTTATGATATTAATTCAATTAAATGGAAACTAACAGAGGGTAAATTTGTCATAAATATACCGGTTTGGGATATTTTATGATCAAATAATTAGCTTAGGGTAACTTTGTCATGGGTGTGCTAATTTGAGATTTTTTTTGTGCTAAAAGAATTAGTATTTGGTAAATTTATCACAAATATATTAGTTTGGAGTTTTCATGGTATACACCTAAATGCCTATTTAGCAATTTTTACTATGAGATATATATATTTATATATAATAACTATTAATTTTAAATTGAAAAAAGTCACAAGAAATCCCAAAATATATCCACAATGACATATTTAGACTGAATTTTTCTTTGTGACATAAAAAAATCCCAAACCATAACATATTTACACTAAACTTTTTCTTGTGACATCAAAACCCTTAATTTACGCCCGCATGCCACATTTACTTTTTGGCAAGGTTCTATTAGATGATTTTCTAGACAAAATATATCATTACTATTTCACTTAAAGCCATGTCAATGTCAAATTCTATTAGATGATTATTTGTCTTTTATCATCCATATAGGCAGATTTTTAACAGTACTCATTAATGGAACCTCAATAAAAGCGACAAGCCGTTTGCTATAAATCTTGCTATCAATCGCAAAAATCACAAAATCCGGTGTAGAGGAAGACACACCCCCTAAATATGGCAAAAATAATTCCCCCCAAATTCAGCCGCCCCTAATTGACAGGGCGTCACTAATGCAAAATCAATATAAGTTTGGTTAGGGTGGCTTGGATTTATAGGGACAGGTCTCACTAGACCGCACCAAACTCGCTATCCATTTACGGTTGTCCTCCAACGCCTACAAATAGAAAATTGGCTTTTGACATGACCGTATGACGGTTGTTGTACATTAAGACCGAGCAATCATAATAAATATGCATAGCCGTTGCCTATGAATGAGTTTCAATTGACGCTTAACAAAGGGGCCCTATACTTAAGTTGCAATCTTAATGGGACGGATCTAGAACTACCATTGTTGTCAATTTAGTGAAAGTACATCTACAAATGACAAAGTGAGATTCTATCCCCTCTTCTCGCTTCCATCTATAGTAGCCTGTTAGAGATTCGACATACCTTTTTCAGAATTCAAACCTTTTTCGGAACTGTCAAAATCACTTATTTCTACACTTGAAGCGTTGCCAAATTTTCGTTCACAAAACCCTCGTTCACGATCCTTCTAATATATCCCAGAAATCTTCTTCAACCTCAGTCTGTTTGCGAATAATCATCCTCTCTAATGGCACCCAACGTTGCAAACACTGTTTCTAAGAGATATATTGGGCTGAGAAGATCACAGAGAAGAACGGCAGTGATCGCTTCTGCTCCAAGGGGACGAGGAAACTGGAATACAAGAGTGAAGAGACGCCTCTCGTTAGAAATTCGAGTAACACTCCCCCTTTAAGCCAAAAAAACCTCCCTACTTCTTCACCCAAAACTCCAATTCCAGGACCATCTTCTGGACCGGTTTCTGTACCTGCTTCAGAAACACCTCCAACTATTCACTCACCAAGGTTTGACAATGCCAGCATAGTAAGGAACATGCTGAATGCAATCAAGGAGAAAGATGCTATAACGGAGGATATTTTGAGTCTAGTCAACGACATCTGCTCAGTTTCTTATGAGCGAAATTGAAAATTACTCAAACCCTGCTCCTGAACTAGAAGCTCCTGTGCAGAGTCAACCAGAGAGGGCATATACCTCTCAAAAAGGCAAAGAAAAGATTGCTGAAGAACCATCAAATGTTCCACAAGAACTAGTGGAACCGGAATCGGAAACTCGTCTGGAGGGTAAGAAAGACGATGAAAGGATGACAACTTTCATCCTCCATCGGTGTTTGCAAAGTACAATCTCTCAAATCTCGCTTCTTTCTGTCGTCGAAACACAGTGAATTCTATGATTTACGACTCGCTAGAGGAGTTATACTTCGCAGGATAGTTGATTTCGATTATTTTGAAAACCATAGGCTGTTTATCTCAAAAATATTATGATGATATGAAACTGACCAAACTTTGTTATCTGAACGAATCATTTGATCCTCAGTCGATGGCATATTTTTACTCAAACCTTTTATTTCCCTCTCCTAATGAAATGATTTTTACCGTGAAGGAGAATGTTTTTACTGAATGTGGAAGAACTGGCCTTAATTCCCTTTGCTTCGCTTCACACATTTGTTAAATACCGGCTTCCCTTGAGAATGCGCACAAAACTTCGACGGCTAACTGCTAGCACCAAAATTTGGTAACTTTGTCTGATTATTCGTTGCAAAAAAAAAAAAAAGAAAGAGAAAGAGAAACCGGCACTGATCTCTAACAGAAAATTAATAAATGCATCTACATGTTAATTGCATTTTTATGCAATATTAAACTCATATAATTGAATTGGACCTGAGTTAGTGGACTTGTACAGATTGGTTTCGAGCTAAATAATTTGGATTAAACCTGTTAAAAAACGAAAAAGATTCGGCCAAGCCCATCGTCCACCCTATTGTTGTCACGCCATGATCTTTCGAGCACGTGTCCATCCCTCTTTGGTCGATTAAATAGCGACGTCCCATGACGCATCGTCAACCCATTCATTTTAATACGCATGTAGAAGTATATAAATAATCCATAGACAATAAAATAATGTGAAAGGAAAGTACGGCCAATTTTTCACAAAATACCTTTTTATAAACACACAGGTCTATGCACAAAAGTTTACAAAAGGGATCGGCTCCTAACAAAAGAGAATTGTCCTACGACTAGCTAGCCGGACAAGATTGCTGTTCTTCGGGCTTTAGCTCTTAAACTTTGGGGCTTCCGATCCTTCACCGACACCATCTAAGGACCTGAAAATAGTTATATAATAACCAATGAGAAAATGTCTCAACGAGTTCTACTCCCTAAGACTCCAATTAGGAAGAAAATGCAACCTAAGGGCTGCCTAAGCGCAAACACGAGTTGGAGATCTTACCTTTGCCTCTATTCCTTCCTGCAGGTCAGTTTAATTCATAAAATCGCAATCATAACATTCAATCAATTTGGATTGATTCATCGATCAATCGACTCAGTCGATTACATGTCATCACGACCCATTTCTAGGTTGGCTCATCTCATGCTATCTATAAAGTCCGCTTATATCAGGACTGGTCACTGCTAAGCTAATAAATAAATAGTATAGCTCGCTTCTGAGATGATTGGGTATACTGCTCTCTATCTAAGCTGCCATATCGCCCGCAAACTGATATAGTATACCGACATTGCTCAATCTAAGCTGATAAGGTATACTGCTCTTTGCTAAGCTGACATATCGCCCATAGGCTGATATATTATACTATCCCAATCATACAACCAACTCAACATTTTTATCATTCTCGATAAAAATAGCCGTATATGGGTACACGGTCGGTCTTAGCCAAAATATAATAATTTCATTTCCATAAATCCAACCATTTCATATGGTCCACCAAAATATTTTTGGCGTTGTAAACCGACGCTCAGTTAATTCCCAATTAAATACTCAAAATAAATAAATTTAGGAATATATCCTAAAATCACAATTCACACCAAATCAGTACAAATTTGAGCTTAATTAAATAAACAAATCACACCACTACAATCAGCATAAAATTCCGGTAACCGGCTATCCCGGTCTAATTTTCGGAAATTAATTAATTAATTACGAAAATTAATTAAATAATGCCAATAAATACCAAAAACACATACTTAGGCCCATAAAGCCTAATTATATGCCAGAATGGGCCCACAAAATTTTTGGGACTCGTTAAATAAATATTAGAGCCTATCTACTTGCTAATTACATAAAACTAATCACTTAACATGCATCAGTAATTAACTAATTCACTAAATCATTCTAATTATCCACTAAACTAACCTTAGTCTAAACTAATCAACATTTAAACGTCATTAACCTACTAAACGAGGATTAGTGAGTCAAACTCACTTGATTAACGAACTACTCGGCTTGAAACAACGGGGGTGCGACAAGGCTCAACTATCTCCAAAGTGGACCTAGCTTTCAGGGTTACGAAGGGTGCGTTTGGGAACCACTTTTGGGGAAAGCCTTTAGGAAAATGCAAATACCTTTGAGTTGAAGGTGTTTTCCAAAATGCAAATTGTGTTTGGTAAATTGTACTTTGAAAGCTCTTTGTGAAGTAGTTTGAGCAAAATGGTGTTTGGGGAATTACATTTACAAAGGAGTTTTGTGGTAAAAAAAAATTATCAAAAGAAAAATTAAAAAAAAAAAAAAAAAGACCGGCAAGGGCGGTGGTCGTCGGCGACCTCCGGCGACCGCCGGCGACCTCCGGCGACCCGGTTCTTGGACGGCGAGGTCGCGCGACGCCATCGCGACCTCCGGCGACCCGGATGCGGGGCGGCGAGGTCGCGCGCGTCGCGCGACGCGGCCTCGACCTCCGGCGACCCGGATCGGGGGCGGCGAGGTCGCGCGGCGCCGCGCGACGCCGCCTCGACCTCCGGCGACCTAGATCCGGGCGTCGAGGTCGCGGGAGGACCTCGCCGCCCGGATGCGGGTCGCGGCGGGGTCGCGCGACCTCGCCGGCCCGGATCCGGGCGGCGAGGTCGCGCGACCCCGCCGCGACCCGGATCCGGGCGGCGAGGTCGCGCGACCGCATCCGGTCGCCGTTGGAGCCTCCGGCACCAGATCTGGTCGCAACCACCAGACCGGCGACCAGATGGGTCGCGCGGCCCCGGCGAGCTCCGTGCGGAGGTCGCGGTGCAACAGGCGACGGTCGCCAGCAACGCCGCGACTCGCGGAGGTCACCCGACTCTCCGACGAAGGGCGGCGAGGTCGCGGCGTCCCTCAGTAGCGGTCGTTCGCCCGAAGAAGATGATGAGTGTTCATCCAAGGGCACGCACCGGAAAAACAAAAAATTCATGAGGACAATTTTGGAAAAAAAAAAAGTGAACAGTGCCCCCTTAGCATGCCGAAAATCTTTGAAAAGCCCAAGGCGGCCCCCCCGCCTTGGGCTTTCGGCCTTAAAAATGCCGACATTTTGCCTAAGTCCCTTTCAAAGTTTTTTGCCAAACACCATTTTTTGTGCCCAAAGGGCTTTGGACTCCCAAGGGGCTTTGGGAAGTGGTTCCCAAACGCACCCGAAGCGGGCCAAAACGGGCCTCAAGTGCTATTGGAAACCTACTGGGTCGAGTTCTGATCTTGGCTAAGGAAGAGGCTAGACTGGTGCTGGCTAAGGTGAGACAAGACCGGCGGAGCTGCAGCGGCCTAAGTGGGGCTAATCGGCGGCGAAATAGTGGTGCACGGGGCCTGGCTGAGCTCGACTAGACCTAAGGGACATCGACTAGGCCAAATGGCAAATGGAAATGGTGAGGAAGGTCACAAGCGGGGAGAGACGACGGCGTGCAGTAGTGGTGACTCCAACTGTGGCGTGCGACAGGCGAAGGCGGTCTAGCAACAAGCTTGGTTGCTTCGATAGCTTCTCTGGAAAATTTTGGACTTCAAATGGCACTATAGAGAAGGAGAAGAAAGGGGGCTGTCAATCGGTTTGGGGGAGGGGGAGAAGAGAGAAGACAAGAGGGGGCCACTTGGCTTATTTTCTCATAAATTGTCCCCCTTGGCTAACCTCCACCACTAGCTGCCTTCCATGGACCAAATTCAGCCACCAAGGCTCCTCTTTGCACTCTTGAAATGGTCCAAAAGCCATAGGTGATGGGGGGTTACGAATTTGGCTTGTCTTCTCTTCAATTGGACATCAAATGCCTCTTAAATCAACACAAATTGGCCTTTATAAAATCAAATAACACCCCATTCATCCAATTAATATTTTTTCTCACCAATTGATCCCACTTGCATCCCAATTGCGTGATAAAAACGGTCCTTAACAATTTTAGAACAAAAACGGCCCTATGACAACTTTTTCCCAAAAAATCTCGGTTTGCAGAAAAATATTCTGAGACTGAGTCGATGTTCCTAAAATGATTTGTGACATGACAGAACTTTCAATTTCTGAAATCGAATTCAAATTCACGGTTAATTTCACTTTGGCGCGTTTTTAGCGTGACCTAGGCTACTAGGTAGCTTTCAGAAATTTTTAGTACAGATGACCTGTGGTCAATTTTCTTCGAGCCACAATGAACCCACTTGATACATTGGCAACTTTCGGTTGTCATGAAAATCTTGAGGATTTAATTACGGACATAGGGTACCAAAACGATAGAAAAATCAGTCTAGTGCTGGTCAACAAGAATTTTCTAATTTAGTGGAGTCACCCACGTTTAGCCACACATCTCATTCGAACCAACCTATTTCTAATTTCCAATCGACTTATATCTATGCCGTAATGATCTCTGCATATGAGCACGGTCGAGTAGTCGATTCTTGGTCGAATTTTCCAGTCTATTGCATCGAAATTCCTTAATGGCTTTCCCTGATAGTCTAGTTATCTCGAGAGTGATTAGCTTTAAGAACAGCCCTATAAGCGCGTCGATGAAAGGCCTAATTTATTCAATGGAAAACAAAATTGGAAATTTTGGGATGTCACAACTCTTCCCCTCTTATAAAAAAATTTGTCCTCGAAATTTAAATCATTACAATACTTAAGCAAAAAGGTGGGGTACAAACGTCTCATCAACTCTTCAGTCTCCTATGTTGCTCATTCAGTGCCGTGGTGTTGCCAGACCACTTTGACCAACGAGATGGTCTTTGTACACAGAATTTTCTCTTTTCTGTCCACGATTTGAATTGGGCTTTCAATGTACGACACTCGATCGTCCACGTCCAATTCCTCGAAATTAAGCACGTGGGTGGGGTCGGGGTCATACTTCTTCAACATCGACACGTGAAAGACATCGTGCACTTACGCCAACCTTGGCGGCAATGCAAGACGATACGCTAGGGTCCCGATTCTCTCAAGAATCTCAAACAGTCCTACGTACCTCGGACTTAGTTTCCCTTTCTTGCCAAAGCATGAAGTTCCCCTCATTGGCGACACCTTTAGAAAAACGTATCACCAACTTAGAATTCCAATGATCTTTGGTGCTTATCTGCATAACTCTTCTGTCTGCTCTGAGCGGTCTTTAATCTACCTCTGATCACTGCAACTGCATCCACTAACTGCTGAACCAACTTTGAGCCTGTGATCTTTGTTTCCCTAACTTCATCCCAACACACTAGCGTTCTGCATGCTCTACCATACAACGCTTCAAAAGGAGCCATCCAGATGCTTTGTTGATAACTGTTGCTATAGGCAAATTCCATGAGATGAAGTTGTTCTTCCCAACTTTCTTTAAAATCCAGTACACAAGCTCGCAGCATATCTTCAAGGGTCTGAATCATCCTCTTAGATTGGCCATCCGTCTAAGGATGATATGTTGTATTGTACTGCAGCTTCGTACCTAAGGCACTCTGCAAGCTCTTCCAAAAAGCAGTTGTGAATCCTGGGTCTCGATCTGAAGTTATTGTAACCGAAACTCCTTGCAGTCAAACTATTTGGTGCACGTACAGATCTACGTGTCTATCCAAACTGAGGTTCTTTCATACTGCAATGAAGTGGGCCAACTTGGTCAATTTATTGACTACTACCCAAATCAAATCATTACCTCTTTGACTCCTCAGTAGGCCGGTCACGAAATCCATCGTGATATGCTCCCATTTCCACTCTAGAATCTCAAGAGGTTGTAGAAGTCCTCCCGGCTTGCAATGTTGAGCTTTGACATGCTGACACGTCAGACACTTGGCAACATGCTTGGCGATGTCCGCCTTCATACCTGACCACTAGTAGTGTTGATGCAGATTCTGATACATTTTAGTACTACTAGGATGAATACTGTAATTGCTACGACGGGCTTCTGATAAGATATCCTCTCTAAGCTTCACATCATCAGGTACAACCAATCATTCTCAGAACCTTATCGTTCCATCATCAAAAACTTGAAAGTCAGCTTTCCTCTTATTTGTGTCCTCTTGTAGAATCTTATGAACGTCTAGGTTTGTTGGTTGAAGTAGCTTGATCCTGATTTGCACATCCAGTTCAATTCTGAGGGTGGCTATAAGATTCAAAAGGTGGCATACCTCAAACTTGAACACCGAATCTCGAGCTCTTTCGATTAAATTCCACTTCTTCACTAATATATGAGCAACTGCAGACTTCCGACTCAAAGTGTTGGCGACCTTATTCACCTTTCCCGGGTGATATAGGATATCATAGTCGTAGTCCTTCATCAATTCCATCCATCGACACTATCTCATATTCAACTCCTTTTGAGAGTCCATGAAGATCTGGAACCTTTCTCCGCACAAATAGTGTCTCCAAATCTTCAACGCAAAGATAATTGCCACGAGTTCTAAGTCATGCGTTGAGTAATTCTGTTCATGAGACCTCAACTGACGGGAGGCGTATGCAATCACTCGGCCATGTTGCATCAGTACGCAACCCAATCCTCTAAATGACGCATCACTATAGATCTTGTACCCTCCATGACCAGATGGAATTGTTAGCACAGGTGCGGTAGTCAGCTTTTGCTTCAGCTCTTGGAAACTACACTCGTACTTGTCTGTCCGCACTAATTTCTCTTTTTTCTTTAGGAGTCTTGTCAAAGGCGACTCTAATGCTGAAAACCCTTCCACAAACCTTTTGTAATAACTTGCTAAACCCAGAAAACTTCTGATCTTTGTCACGTTAGTCGGTCTCGGCCAGTTGATCATTACTTCAATCTTGGACAGGTCTATGGAGATTCCTTCACCTGAAATCACGTGACCTAAGAAAGCAACATGAGTCAACCAAAACTTGCACTTGCTGAACTTGGCATACAACTGATGCATTCTCAGCATTTGTAGCACTAATCTCAAATGACTCTCATGCTCTTCATCACTTCTTGAATACACCAGAATATCATTGATGAACACAATCACAAACTGATCCAGATATTCCTTGAACACTTGATTTGTCAAATTCATGACAGCAGCTGGAGTGTTCGCTAATCCAAATGGCATTACAGTACTCTCATAAAGGCCATATCGAGTACGAAACACTGTCTTCGGTAGAACCTCCTTTCTAATTCTCAACTGATAATACCTTGTCCACAAGTCGATCTTTGAAAGTATCGACACTCTTTGTAACTGGTCACACAATTCGTTGATCTTCGACAATGAACACCTGTTCTTGATCGTCACCTGATTGAGTTGACGATAGTCAATGCATAGACGCAGCGAACCATCTTTCTTTTTCACAAACAGAATTGGCGCTTCCCAAAGTGATGCACTGGTATGTATAAATTTCTTATCCAGTAATTCTTGCATCTACACCATCAGTTCTTTCAACTCAGACAATGATATCTGGTAAGAAGTCTTAGAAATTGACTCTATCTCGGGTGCTAACTCAATCACAAATTCTATCTCTTTCTCTGACGACAGGCTTGACAATTCTTGTAGAAACACATCTAGAAATTCTTGGACTACCGAGAAGTCCTCAATCTTTAGTTCTTCAATCTGTCTTATCTATGACAATTGTCAAGTAACCTTAGCAACTCCCGTCTAACAAATTGGTTGACTTCAAGCGACAAAATTAAGGAAATCGAGGGTCCTCCTCGACTCTTAATAAACTCGACACTTCCACATGCTAACAAAATAAACTGGGTTATTTCACGACATCAACTCATTACTAGAAGATGTTCTTTGAGCCAAACCTTTTTACACATGACATCACAGTTACACATCAGCCAACTAGTCAAGTACAACTCCAGTCAGCGATTCTCCTACAACCTTAACACCACGAATTGAAATTCCACAAACTCAATCCAAACTTATGCTGCGTTACTCTGATAAAATCACCCTAAAAACATTCTTCCTCATATTGGTGCATGGTCCTATTCAATCTTGTTCCTTTTTGCCATCCTAGTGGCGTCCTATTTGCAATAGCAGTGTCTGAGTTTCCTTAAACTCATACTAATAGTCCTTCACCTGATGGTCATGCTGGCTACATCCATAGCACGCTCCCGTTATACTAGGATATTGGATTGATCCATGCTTTCTCCTACAAACTCAACTCACATTTGGTGAGTCCTCTATCCCCTGTCGGGTGATAGCAAGCACTCATTCTTGCACCTGGTGCATGTTCCAAATACCCTTGCAATGCATTCTACAATGCATTCCTTTTGATCTATCCTATCGGCGACGATGGCACTTGCGATCCCATTGGCCTATGTGGACAATCCTTGACCAGGTGGCCATGATGGCGACACCCATAACAAATTCTTGTCCTAGGAAAACATGAGACCGATCCATGTTGTCTCTCATAAGAATGACATATTATATTCTGATTCAGTGCTGACTTGTCTATCCCACCCTTCCTGTTGGGCAGAATAGAACACTTTTCTCCATCGTAGGCTTCTTCCCAATCAGTTTCCATCTCTACTGGATCTACACTTTGACTCAGACGCAACGGCTCACTCCCAGATCACCTCTCCATGCTAGACCTCAGTAGGTGTGGCAACAATAGTGGTGATGGCACTGGCAGTGGTAGTAACAGCTGCAACAACGACGACTCAGTCCTAAGCTTATTGACCCAACAAATTCCAAGGTTCACTAGTGTCTGAACGATCCCATCAAACCTAGGATTGCTCGATGCTACTACACTAGTATTGACCTGCAGCGGTACTCTTACACTTGTGCTGGCCTGAGCCTGCGGTAGGCCATGACTACCTCGAGCATCGACTCTTGTTGGCGTTCCACCCTGAGTCATAGAGGCTACTGTCCTCTTACTAGGAGTTCTCAACTCTTAATCACTCATGCTATAGGATCCTTATAGAAACCTGTTTTCTAATTCTAATACCATATTAGAATTTGAGTGACCCACACAAATAGGCTACAAAACAGCTATCACAAACATGTACCGGCATGAAACAAAGGTCATTCCTACTAACTATCCCAAGAACTTATTGCACCTTATCACTCCAAACATAAAACTTCGCTCTGATACCATTTAAACCGGGATGTCACGCCCTGATCCTTCGAGCACGCGCCCATCCCTCCTTGGTCGATTAAATAGCAACATCTCAGGACGCATCGCCAACCCATTCATTTCAATATGCATGTGGAAGTATATAAATAATTCACAGACAATAAAACAATGGGATAGGAAAGTATGGCTAATTTTTCACAAAATACCTTTTTATAAACACACATGTCTATGCACAAAGGTTTACAAATGGGATTGGCTCCCAACAAAAGAGAATTGTCCTACATTAGCTAGCCAAACAAGATCGCCAATTCTTCGGGCTTCACCTCTTAAACTCCGGGGCTTCCAGTCCTTCACCGACACCATCTAAGGACCTGAAAATGGTTATACAATAACTAGTGAGACAATGTCTCAACGAGTTCTACCCCCTAAGACTCTAATTAGAAAGAAAATACAACCTAAGGGCTACCTAAGCACAAACACGAGTTGGAGGTCTTACCTTTGCCTATGTTCCTTCCTACAATTAGTTTAATTCATAAACTCGCAATCATAACATTCAATTAGTTCAGATTGATTCATCGATCAATCGACTTAGTCGATTACATGTCATCACGACCCCTTTCTAGGTCGGCTCATCTCATACTATCTATAAAGTCTACTCATATCTGGACTGCTCATTGCTAAGCTGACAAATAGATAGTATAGCTTGCTTTTGAGATGATCGGGTATACTGCTCTCTATCTAAGTTGCCATATCGCCCATAGGTTGATATAGTATATTGACATTACTCAATCTAAGCTGATAAGGTATACTGCTCTCTCCTAAGCTGACATATCACATGTAGGCTAATATAGTATACCGACATCGCTCAATCTAAGCTGATAAGGTATATTGCTCTCAACTAAGCTGACATCTCGCCCGTAGGCCGATATAGTATACCATCCCAATCATTCAACCAATTCAATCTTTTTATCATTCCCGATAAAAATAGTCGCATGTGGGTACACGGTCGGCCTTAGCCAAAATATAATAATTTTATTTCCATAAATCTCACCATTTCATATGGTCCACCAAAATATTTTTGGCGTTGCAAACCGACGCTTGGTTATTTCCCAATTAAATACTAAAAATAAATACATTTAGGAATATATCCTAAAATCACAATTCACAACAAATCAGTACAAATTCAAGCTCAATTAAATAGATAGATCACACAACTTCAATCAGCATAAAATTCCGATCACTGGCTATTCTGATCTAATTTTTGAAAAATAAATAAATAATTAAATAATTACGAAAATTAATTAAATAATGCCAATAAATACCAAAGACACATACTTAGGCTCATAAAGCCTAATTATGTGATGGAATGGGCCAGGAAAATTTCTGAGACTTGTTAAATAAATATTAGAGCCTATCTACTTGCTAATTACATAAAACTAACCACCTAACATGCATTGACAATTAACTAATTCACTAAACCATTCTAATTATCCACTAAATCAATCTTAGTCTAAAATAATCAACCTTTAAACGTCATTAACCTACTAAGCGAGGATTAGTGATTTAAACTCACTTGATTAATGAATCACTCAGTTCGAAACTACGAGGGCGTGATGAGGCTCAACTATCTCCAAAGCAGGCCTAGCTTTCGAGGTCGGGAAGCGGGCTAAAACGGGCCTTAAGCGCTGCTAAAAACCCACCGGTTTTGGTTCTAATCTTGGCTAAGGAAGTGGCTGGATTGGTGCTGGCTGAGGTGAGACAAGACTGGCAAAGCTACAGTGGCTTAAGCAGGGCTAATCGGCGGGAAAATGGCGGTGCACGGGCTTCGGCTGAGCTCGACTAAACCTAAGGGACACCAACTAGGCTGAACGGTGAACAGAAACGATGAGGACGGTTGCAAGCGGGGAGAGACGACAGTGTGCAGTCGTGGTGACTCCAGCTGTGGTGTGCGATGGGCGAAGGCGGTCCGGCGACTGGATTGGCTTCTCCGGTGGCTTCTCTGGAAAATTTTGGACTTTAAATAGCAAAATAGAGAAGAAAGGGGGTTGTCCATTGGTTTGTGGGAGTGGAAGAAGAGAGGAGACAAGAAGGGGCCACTTGGCTTATTTTCTCACAAATTGTTCCCCTTGACCAACCTCCACCACCAGCTGCCTTCCATGGACCAAATTCAGCCACCAAGGCTCCTCTTTGCACTCTTGAAATTGTCCAAAAGCCATAGGTGGTGGGGGGTTACGAATTTGGCTTGGCTTCTCTTCAATTGGACATCAAATGCCTATTAAATCAACACAAATTGGCTTCTATAAAATCAACCAACACCCCATTGATCCAATTGGTATTTTTCCTCATCAATTGATCCCACTTGCATCCCAATTGTGCGATCAAAAATGGTCCCTAACAATTTCTGAACAAAAATGGCCATATGACGATTTTTTCCCAAAAAGTCTCGGTTTGTAGAAAAATTTTCTAAGACTAAGTCAGCGTTCCTAAAATGATTTGTGGCATGACATAACTTTTAATTTTTGAAATTGGATTCAAATTCACAGTTAATTTCATTCTGGCGCGTTTTTAGCTTGATCTAGGCTACGGAGTAGCTTTTAGAAATTTTTAGTGCAAATGACCCGTTGTCGATTTTTTTCGAGCCACAATGAACCCACTCAACACATTGGCTACTCTCGATTGTCATGAAAATCTCGAGGATTCAATTACGAACATAGGGTACCAAAACGATAGAAAAATTAGTTTAGTGCTGGCCAATAAGAATTTCCCAATTTAGTGGAGTAACCCACATTTAGCCACACATCTCCGTCGAACTGACCTATTTTTGATTTCCAATGGACTTATATATGTGCCGCAATGGTCTCTGCAAATGAGCACGGTCGAATAGTCAATTCTTGGTCGAATTCTCCACTTGTTTTTCTTCAAGATAACCTGAAATCAAAGTAAATCTCATCTTTTCTTTGGCACCCACTTAAACTTAGGTCCTTTGTGGTTAGGCTTTAATTCAAGATCAAAAGACCAGCTAGTTTTCCTGAATTTCTTTAGTTGTTTTGGACAGTCCATTTTGAAATGGCCATATCCTCCATAGTTTGAATACTTAGGAAATTTCTTACCAATAGCTTTAGTAAAGTGTTTGACAAAGTGAGACTTGTAAAAGTGTGCAAGAGTTTTGTGCTTTAATTTGTCCTTTGCTTTTGGAAAATGATTCGTCTCATCTTCATTTCCTTCACATCCAAGATCACTATTGCTGTAGTGAGGAACTTGGATAGAGAAAATGTGCTGTAATGTTTTTGAACCAAAATAAGATTTAATGTTGATTTTTGAAATTTAATCCTTGACATTCTCATTCTCAACTTGTAGGAGCTTTACTTGATTTATTTGAGAATCAAGCTCTTTCTTCAAGTTGTCAATGAGAGTTTTGTTAGTGAGGTTTTAAGTGGTAACACTATGAACCTCCTTTTTTTAAAGGAGAAATTCGTTTTAAAGCTTTCTAGTGTTTTTCAAACATTTCCTTTAAAAAATCTTTCAATTCATTGTAAGACAACTCATAATCTTTTATCTCATCTTCTTCTAATTCGAATCCATGAGATAAAGATTTGCTTATTCTTCATCACTTGATTCACATTCAGTGTCACTCCATGTTTCAGCTTTTAGCGCCTTTTTCTTTTTCTCAAATTTCCCTTTCTTCTTCTTGATGGATGGACATTCTAGTTTTATGTGTCCGGATTTCCTGCATTCATAGCACACGATGTCCATTCTTCCTTTTTTAAACTTCTTTGTTAGTAATACCATGTCTTCATCCATTTTTTCATCATCAAATGATATTTCTCAATCTATATCATCAAGGTTAGCTTTAAATGCAATGATTTTCTTACTTTTGGAGTTGCTTTCTTCATTTTAAAGCTTGACTTCATAGGACATGAATGTTCCTATAAGCTCGTCCATTGTGGTTGGTTGAATCCTCATGGTTTCTCGTGGTGAAGTCTTGACAGTACTCTATTCCTTGGAAAGAGCTCATAGTTTTTTGTTTACTTTCTCGGCATCTATGTAGATTTTTCCTTAAAGAGAAAGTCCGTTCATTATTTTAGTGAATAGTGTGAACATTTGAGTCACCGTTTCATCGAACTTTATCCTGAACAGCTTATAGTTTCCGAGCAAGATGTTTGACTTTGTTTCTTTGACTCTTTCTATTCCTTCAAATGTCGGCGTAATGCAATCCTAGATTTCCTTCGTTATATCACAAGAAGAGATTCTGTTAAATTCAAAATGTGACAATACACAATACAAGAGGTGTTTCGCTTTAGCATTAAGAACGGCTCTTTGTCGAGATTTTTTTGTAGCGTTGATGATTGCTACTTCCTAGCCTTTTTGTCGAACAAAAATTGGTACTTCTAGACCGTTTGCAACTGCATCCCACATATCTAGATCTATGGCTTCAATTTATAATTTCATTCTTTGCTTCCAATAGCCATAGTTGCTTTCATCAAAATATGGCGGCTTGTTGGGAGCTTAAGCATCATTAGTAAAGAAGCTGCCAAGGTTAGCCATAATAAAATATCTATGTATTCAAAAGAAATACACTCAGATAATGAGCAACAGAACTTTGATACTAATTGTTGAAGCTAACAATACAACATATAGGGGTTGAATAGGTTGTTTTCAAACTTTAATGATCTTTTATGGAAACTAGCTAATTGCCAAGTAAAGATCACCTCAACATAATGTTTAAGTAAACACTCACTAACCATATGCCCTTTTATATAAGAAGATGAAAAGTAGTGTAACACAGAAAGTTATAGTGGTTCAACTTTATCCTCAAGTCTATGTCCACTCTTCAAACTAATAGTCTTAAGAAGAGCTAAATTTCATTAACAATCTACTTGGAAAGTTATAACCAGCTAGAACTAATCCTTTACGTGATAGATTATACTATTTGAATTTAGTTGCTACTCTTATACTCGTTCACTTAATTCGTAGCACAATTGCTAAACAACATGACAAACAAAATAATAAGACAGAGAGCTTTCAACAAAGAATAATAGTACGTGAGCTACTTGATCTTTTATGTGGCACACTCCCTTTTGGTTCTTCAAAACCTTCTCTTTTATACTTTTCCTCAATATATCCATTGCGGTTGGTTTAGAGAAGTAGATGACCGTTAAAGAGTTTTCGTTAAGTTGTTGTCTAGGAATATATTGCTCATTTTTTTCCTAGGACTTCTACAAACTAACCAAAAATAGCAACTGCTGCTTTCTTCTCACTGCGGTCTCTAATTAACCTGTCAGCCGCTCTAGCTACTCTACTACATGCTTTATTCCAATTTTGCTGCTATGCGAATCCAGATCTTTCAATGGTTTTTTAGCTAACCCAACGAACATTAATTGATATACTTGGTTGTCACATAACCATCAACCTGATCTTTACTGCTTCTCTCTCTCTCTCTCTCTCTCTCTCTCTCTCTCTCTCTCTCTCTCTCTCTCTCTCTCTCTCTCTCTCTCTCTCTCTCTATATAATCAGTACATGATCTTTTGGTTGACTAGTGCTATTTGTAATAATAGGACATTTGCGAACTTCTTTTGATGGATCACACCATGATATTGTGTAGTCTTTTGGTCCAAACATATGCAAATAACATTGTAAGTAATATATTAAGGATACTTTGGGCATTATCAAAATCTCTTGGAAATGTTTTGTGACATCCAGAATTTTCAACCCTGTCTTCTACTGAATAAATCGGGCATTTCATTGACGCATCTATAGGGTTATTCTCAGAGCCGATCACTCTCGAGATAACTAGACTATCTGGGGAAATGATTAAGGAATTTTAAAGCAATAGACTTGAGAACTCGATCAGGAATCGACTCCTTGACCGTGTCCATCTTTAGAGGTCACTACGGCACAGTTAAAAAAAATCGATTTGAAATCAGAGATAGACTGGATCGATAGAGATATGTGACTAATCGTGGGTGACACCACTGAATTAGAAAATTCTCGTCGGCCAACACTAGACTGGTTTTCTTATTGTTTTGGTACCCTGTGTCCGTAATTGAATCCTCGAGATTTTCACGACAATCAAGAGTTGCCATTGAGTCGAGTGGGTTCATAGTGGCTCGAAGAAAATCGACCACGGGTCATTTGCTTTAGAAAGTTCTGAAAACTACCTGATAGTCTAGGTCACGCTAAAAACGCGCCGAATGAAAATTAACCGCCAATTCGAGTCCGATTTCAGAAATTGAAGTTTTGGCCATGTCACAATAAATTTTAGGAGCATCAACTCAGTCTCAGAAGACTTTTCGGAGATTCGGGAAATTTTACGGAAAACCGTTTCGGACTTCGCGGAAATTTGATGGAAGTTCAGATTGGCTAAATTAAAGGGAAATTGGACCTTCAAGCTAAGCCGTTGTGTGTCGGGGATTTATAGAAAAGTTCTTGGGATTTTTCTACATCGAAATTGGACCTCAATTTGGGAATTTATTGGAGAAATGGAATTCATTTAAGCCAATTTCCCTCCCCAAATTCGTGTACCCCCACCTAGCCACAACAATTGGACCATTTTGGCTTCTAGAAGAGTGCATGGGAGGCCCATTGTGAGCCAAGTAAATTATGCATGGCTAAGAGTGGTTCTTGGGGAGATATTTGTGTGAGAATTAAAAGCCAAGGCCCCACTTCACCCTTTATCTTTATCTTCTTGCCTTCTCCCATCCACAACCATCCCTCTCTCCCAATTCCTTCATGCGACACCAGCACCAGCAGAGAGAAGAAAACCCAGCTTCTTCAATCTTCGGTCAGCTTGCACCAAAAGAAAGGCCGCATCTCCCCTCCACCGAAACCGCAGCTGCCAACGTTCCCACGAAGCTGCTCCTCCAGTCAATTTCTTCTCCACCGAGATCCCTGCAGACGGCCACGCATTCGTTCCTCCTCATCACCGGTCAATCTTCAACGGAGAAGACCGCCTTGCTGCATCCGAGCTGGTCGGCCACTCACGCCAGCCTCCACCAAAAGTCAACGGAACCAGCAGCTTCTTCTCTCCTGTTGACTGAAGCTGCCAGCGGATGCTCCTTCTCCACTGAGGTTGGTCGGCCACAAAAGCCAGAAGCTGTCCGAGAATTTCCTCCACTGTTTCTTCACGCGTCCACGCCAGCGGTTCCCTCTCCTTCGTGCGTCCAGTGAAGTCTCCACGCGTCCGAGTCTTCTCTTGAGTCGGTCAACGACAGCAACGCCGCTTGAAGAAGCCACGCCTTCACCGTGTCAAAATTTCCCAGGTAGCTTCGGTTGTTGACCCGCCAATAGCTCCACCGAAGCAACCCCCAATCCAGCGTCTTCGGCCCAAAATTTCAGCAGCAGCCCACGCAAATCTTCAGGCCCAGCTTTGACCGTAGACTCCAGCATGTGCGGCCCAATTGAAGTCCATCAACAGCCAATCTCAGCCCGTAAATTTCGGTCTTCAAGCCCGCAAGATTGAGGCCCAATTTCAGCCCTCAATTTGAAGCCCAAGTTAGTTCAGTCCAGAAATTCAGCAGGCCCAGCCCAACTTGGGTCTGGCCCAAAAGCAAAAACAAATCTCAGTTGGACTGAGATTTGTTGGGCCAAAGTCGAGGCCCGGTCTAAGCCCGTGGGAGTCGTCGCGAGCCCGATTTCGGCCGCCGTCGCGTCGCCGTTGCGGTGATTCGATCTCCGCTTTTTCCAAGTGAGTTTTACTCACTAATGCTTTATTAGTTTGCTAATTATGCCTTAGGGTTGGTTAGATTTAATTACATGCACTTAGGTGGATAGATTAGGTTAGAGCAATTAAATTAGTGACTTAATAATGCATGTTAGGTGGTTAGACCTAGCTATTAGCAAGTACAAATGTTTGGTTATTTATTGAATGCATCTCGGGATTTTTTCCCGACCCGTTTCGGGCTCCAATAAGGCAATATGGGCCTAAATTGGATTTTTAATGTTTATTTATTTATTTTTCGAAATTAATTATTTAATTAATTATTTTTCCGGAAATTCAACCGGGATGGCCGGTGACCGGAATTTCGTGCCGATTGTCGTGGTGCAGACCGTTTATTTATTTGAGCTCTACGTTGTGTGGAATTGATTTAATTGTGGAATTTTAGGAATTGTCCTAAATTGTTTATTATTGAATATTTGATTGGTGCTTGGCCGAGTATGGGTATATAGCGCCGATACGTTGATGGGCTATATAGTAGAGAGAATGATGAGAGATAAGCGAGAATGTTATTGGCTGAGACCAATCAGGTACGATGTTATTGGACATACGTGGTTCGGTGATTGGGAGTATCACTGGCGAAAACGGCGCCTTAAAGAACGCACGTAAATGACTTATAGACAAACGTGGTTCGGTGATTAAGGAAATATCACTGGTGAAAACGACGCCTTAAAGAACTCACGGTGTTGTCTATAGCCGATGTCACCTTGGCGAAAACGACGCCCTAGAAAGGACACGTGGTTCGGTGATCGAGGATATCTTTGGTGAAAACGGCGCCTTAAAGAACGCACGGTGTCGGTGATCGGTATGTCATTGGCGAAAACGACGCCCGAGAAACACATGTGATTTGGTGAATGAGTACACCACTAGGAAAGCGTGGTATGAGTGGGAATGACCTAGAGAAGGTCTGACTGACATGTAATCGACTTAGTCGATTGACCAATGCTTGATCGGATGTTGTGAACTGTTTGAATATCGTGTTTAACCTTGAATTGCAGGTTGGAACTGAGGCCAAGGTAAGTCCTTTGACTCGTGTTGTGCTTAGGCAACCGTATGGTGTATTAGTTTATTAATCGGGTCTTAGTGGGTAGGACTCGCTGAGACGTGGTCTCATTGGTTATTGAATAACCATTTCAGGACCCCGAGGAAAAGCGAGGAGGAAGAGCTTGAAGGGGAGAAAGTATTTTGAAGTAGAAGATGATCCAGAGAGGGATCTTGAATATAACCCGGATGTGGACTGAGATCCCATCCCTTTTGTGGACCCTGTCTTAGTGTAGATAGGTGTGAGACTTTCATGCTGTAAATAGTATTGTAAATATACTATGAGTTGCGCTGTTAATGAAAGTGTGGTTGTGAATTTCAATATGAAAAATATGGCCTGCTTTCCTATCCCATTGTTTTATTGTCTGGGGATTTATAACTGCTTCCGCATGCGTAATAAAAAGAAAGGGTCGGCGATAAGTAGTCCTGGGATATCGCACTTTAAAAATCGACCAAATGGAAGGATGGGCGCGTCCCCGAGGATCGGGGCGTGACATGTTTTCTCTAATATATATTTATATATATTGTGTGTGTGTGTGTATATATATATATATATTGTTAGTTTCTTTGGATGAATAAGTATGAAATCATTTTTCGAGTCTTTTTTCCAAAACTACAGCCATATTTTCAATTATTACTAGGAGAAACCTTGAAGATATACTATAATTGCTATGTAGTATTCTCATTTGAGACTCCGTTGTATCTTGGAGGATATATGTTAGTGACCATTAACAACATTATAGCGCAAATAAATTCTTAAAAAAAGTGATATCATGCCATTCGATGCCATATGTTCCCAACAATAATAACACATAAGATTAAAGGCTCTCTCCTATAGCAAGACCCAGGTCAATAATGCATCCCTAATTGAGGGGCATGATTTAAAATATGGTCGACACAAGATGGTCCTTGGTTTGGTGACCAGGCAAGCCATGTCCATCTCCACACTTGTAAAATCAATGAGAAGCTCCATCTCCACACTTGTAAAAGCAATGAGAAGCTCATGCCAAATTCAAATAGGCAATGAGAATAGGCCTAAACCTAAAGAATGGGTAGTTGACAAACACTCCGTTGTTCATTTTCTTCTAAAGTACCGAATGCCCAATATGTTCTCGTATGGTTGTCTTATTAACTTTGTATTAGTTCAAAGGTTGTTTTTGTTTATTAAGTATTTTTGGAAATTATGAAAATTCAGAATTTTATTTATTAAAAAAATATTATTTTTTATTATTGCTTTATTATTTCAAATTTTTATATGTGTCTTTTCAAGATAATATTTGGAAATTATACTCGTTCAGTTTGCACTTTCTCGAAGAATTGCATTTTTTCGTTTTGCAACTTCTTCCGAAGGGATGCCTTTGTTCACTTTGTAACCTTTCACGAAAAGTTGCCTATGTTCTTTAACATCGATTTATATATATATATGTTAGTTTTTGGATGAACAAGTATAAAATCATTTTTTGAGTCTTCTTTCCAAAAATATAACCACCTTTTCAATTGTTTCCTATAGAGACCCTAGAGATATACTAGAATTGTTATATAGTATTCTCATTTAAGACTTTGTTGTATCTTGAAGGATATTTGCCAGTGACCATTAGTAACGTTGTGGGCAAATAAATTCTTAAAAAAAAAAAAAAGTAATATCGCAAAAGGCCATCTCCATCTCCATACTCGTAAAAGCAATGAGAAGCTCGTGCCAAATTCAAATAGGCATCGAGAAAAGGCTTGAACCTAGAGAATGGGTAGTCCTCAAACACTTCTTTGTTCATTTTCTTCCACGTCTTGTGCACCAGATGCCTGATATGGTCTCTTGTAGCCTCTTTTGAAGCGTCGGTTTCATTAATGTAGCATTCCAGCACCTTCAAGCTGTCTCCTTGTGTTAATTCATGCTAAGGATGGACAACAATGATGGGTTGCAAGCATAAGTCCCCAGATTCATTTCACATTTGTATACGAGAAATAAAGAAGAATAGCACATCACTATGGACATTCCGATAATGTGTATTTCTCATAAGAGATCATTTATAAGGAAAGGACAACTATCAAGGCAAGTTACCAATGATGTACTGAGATCATCATTGAATTGAAGGATCTTGGTGGAAGAATGCATGAGACCAGGCATTTTCAACACATAATCAAGTCCCTCTTCCGAATAAAAAAGCACCTGAAGTGTCAAAACTTGGCACAAAGAGATACTTAAGTGTCAAAAGTTATGAAAGTGATACTTAAGTGTCGAAATCGAAGTAAAATAGATCAATTAAGTGCTAACGGCAAGAAAATCCGACCAAAATATTGATGTGGCGATTTATCAACGAGGCAAGTGCAAAATAACGTTGTTTTGCATGCTAACGTAGCTAGACAAGTGTAAAAACGACATCGTTTTGCCGCTGATGTGGGTAGATAATTCTCGCGACCTCTCTTTTGCCGTTCGGGGGAAAAAGAAGAAGGTTTAGGGGTATTTGCCTAAAGAGGCGGACCAATGGCCTTAAATTAGGTGTAGGCTCTCCCAAGCCCATACCTCGCGCGACGTTGGATTTTGTTTTTTAGTTATTAACAACCTATATAATTTTAGGAGTTGCCACTAGCCTATTAGGGTCGGCTAGAAACCAATCAAGACGCGGAAATATTGTCTCGATTCCTACACAACCAAAGATTTCTAGGAACGGGGAGTTGTTTACATCAATGTTTCTATTAGCGCCCTTGCGGTACCACTAACTTGGAAGGTTGTTTATCTAAATAGCCACACAATCTTGATTACCAATTATAATTCTTATAAAACCGTTAAGTGTCCATGCAAATGTTTTTATAGGTTTGTTTTTCTTAATATCTAGACTAATTCTAACATAATTTAGAAGAGAAATTTACACTCAAATTAATAAAAAGCGGTGCGTAAGTAAACAACCAAAAAATTGAAATGACTTGAAAATAAATGCGGAAAAGGGAAACCTGATACAAGTCAAGTAAATAATATTACATGGCCTTGTTATCACGCCCTGAGACAGGACCCCCATGAGCAAAATGGGAATTTAAATGTGCATGATAATAATCTAAATGCATGAAACTACTATAAATAATTTTAATCTACGAAAAATGGATTATTTACAAAAATGATTATAAGATAGCATTAAATTAGGAAAAATGACCTTGTAAAATTAATAAAATTTCATAGATGTCATTTTTGCCTTAATTTGATACCATCTATCACTTATATATATAGAAATTTTTGGATTTTTGGATTTTATATATATATATATATATATATATATATATATATATATATATATTAAAATAATAATAATAATAATTCCCTAAACCGATATATGCTAACATTGAACAACACAACGCATGAATATCACAATAATCGAGCTTAAATCGACCCTTTCAAAATCAAAGCTTGGTTCCAACATTTTATCGAATATTTGGCTTGCATCAAATTACCTCAAAAACAGCTTCCTCGGGCGATATTCGTGGCCTTCAATCTCGACCCATAAGCAATCTCATGTGAAAGCAAAGTACTGAGGATATACTATTACATACAAAGAATAGATTTAGCTAGAAATCACAGCCTAGAACACGCAAGAACCAAACTGAAAACGGCCTCAAATATGCAGGTTGGAGCCGTTTTGCAAATTTGGTGTTGAACCCAAGTCAAACAGACATGTCATATGCCCAGATTAAAGCCCCGACAACCATCACATGCAACATATATATGAAATATTACTCCATCCGGATGAAAATAGGTAACATGGACTTTCAAATGCAACAAACATCACCGAGAACAATCAATCGGACACATCAAAACGAACTCTCCAAAAAGCATACATGCATGATCTATGCTGGCCAACCATGTCTCAATGTGGATTGGCTTGGTTTTTGGCTCATGTCATAAAAGTTTCATGGTTCACAAGGAGATTTAAAGACTACATCGAGTTGTCATATACATCATTTGTACTCCCATATAACATCCATCAAAGTCACAACGGCAAAAAAAAAAAAAAAAAAAAAAAAAAAAAAACGCATGCAAAGGGAGTAACAAGTCAAGCATGTAGGGGTATTGAAGAGGTTTTAAACACTTAAAAAATTCAACCTCTGAAATCTGTTCTCCGGACTAGTTTTTCTCTTGATTTTCATGATCAAAACGTGTTCAAACTCAAACAAAAATATAGCTAGGATGTTTACCTTATTTCCTAGTTTCTTTTGCAAGTGACTCTTGGTCGAGGAAATAAGAAATTATCCTCCGGGGGGGCACGTGGAAAATGGCTCCTTTAAACTGAAAATGAGATTTATGGAAGAAAAAAAAAACTGAGAAGGAAGGTTTTCGTTGACCCCCAAAATTAGGCTTCAAAACCTCTTTTGTTGGCCAAATTAAAACCAACCCAAACTATATAAACTCTAGTTTGGTTTGTAAGTCATGGCTTTCCTCATTTATCTCGCATGTTTCTAAAAAAAACTCACATTTCCTCACTCGTGACCAACCGAGCTCAACACTAAGAAAAATCGTAGGACTCCCTTGGCCTGCTAGGAGGGTATCTTTTTGGGGGGCTTTAAGAGGTCTTCCCGATCTCCATTTTGGACATGTGACCTATGGTTGGAAAGATCTTTGAGTGAAATTTCACTCTCTAGTTGAAGATTTTGGCTAATTTTGGCTGCAAATTTGTGAAAGTTTCACTTTTCTCTTTAAAGGTTGATCTGGAATTTCTGGGTTTTTGCTTTCTAGAGTTACTTCTGAGGGTGTCTTTTGGGCACAATTGTGAGCTCCCTCCAGTGCCTCTTATCTTCTACCTCTTATCCCTCAAAAGAGCATGCTTCATAGATCTTATCCACTTCATTAAGCAATCTCTTGATCGACTTTTTGCCCTCTTGCCAAGCCTGCCAACTGAGCAGTTTACCCACTTTCTGACTAAGCCAAAATTTTCAAATTTGTAGCTGTTGAGTGTGTGGATTTTGTTGTGACTTTCCCGTGCTTTCAGTAGCTTATCCCTGGCCAATTTTTTTCCACTTGCACTACTAATTATGGTCTTCCATCACATGCAAAGACCAAGCTGGTTGGGCAGCTGAGGAGGATATGGTGGGGCCACCAAGTTGCTTACTCAGCAGCTCCAAAATGAGATTAATTTGTGGACTGAGATTTGGCAACTTTTTTGGGTGCCTAAATCCATCAATTTGGCTGCGGTTCTTGTTCAATTAGCAAGCTCATGTATAGTAGTTTAAGATCCTGATCATTTTTCGCAATTGTCTAGTCCTAATTTTTCAGGAAAGTCCCTCAAAGTTGGCCATTTTCTTGCCCGAGAATGCCCAATTCAATCCAATTTGGTCATTTTTGCCCAATTCGATTACTTAGACCTAAACCAAGTTCAATTTCAACTCAAATGGAGGCAAAGATGATGATTTAAGGGCTCGAGCGCAAATTTTGCAAAATTTGATAATTGGTCCCTCAACTTGTGAAAATTGCATTTTAGTCCCAACTTGCTGTTTTAATTACAATCTGACCTCCTGAGCTTGGCTAGTCACACTCAGATCATCGGCTCCAACCTTTTTTACTTTTTACTTTTTTTATCTTCTTTTTTATATTTTTTAATTTTTAATTTTTTTAAGGAAAAACATCTTCCATTTAAAAAAAAAAAAAAACTATACTAAACACCTAAATAATCTATATGCAAGAATTGGACATGAAATATTTGTGGAAAAACAAGTTCCCATTTTTTCGGAAAGGATTTTTTTGGCTGAAATTTAAGTGTCAACAATAATTAATATAAAAATTAATTAAATTAAATTTAAAAATGAAATTATTTAGAAAAAGGAAAGGAATATGGAGATTGTAGGTGGCGAGGGCTAAGCCCTCGTAATTTAATTAAATTAATATTGATATTAAAATTATTATTAAAAAAAAGAGACGAAACGACATCGTTTTGGCTATTTGTTGTTGACTCAGCTGTTCGATGTGCCATGTAGACGAGTTATATTTTAAAAAAATTACCACGTAAGATTCCCGGCCACCTTCGCCCGACTTGGCACTCATATGTCTTATTTTAAAAAAAAAAAGTGGCACTTAAGTGTCACTTTCGTAACTTTTGGTACTTAAGTATCTATCAATGTCAAGTTTTGGTACTTCAAGTATTCTTTTATCCCCTCTTCCATCACTTTGCCTGTTATTAGGAAGTAGCTACCCAATAGCAAAATCAGCTCTTCGATTGAATCCACTGCAACATCCATTTACTCCTTCAATGTCGGTTTAATACCCTTGTCGTACCAATAGACCTCCGTCATGTATGCCTTGCATTCATCAGCCCACTATAGAACTGAAATTTGAAAGTGTGTTATTGACCTAGTCCAGGGAGGTTCTTTTCTCATACTTTCACGAATTCTCGATGTTCAAAGACAAGTCATAAGGAAAGTTAGAAGTAGAAAAATGAGTTGCTTGGCATGCGCTAGAAATTATTAGGTGAAAGATTTAGCAAGTCGAGATTACCAATTGCCATAGATTACCAATTGTCTATTATGATTGGAGGAAGCTCATTAATGTTTGTAATGTCCCGACTTGACAAGTTATTGCCATTTCAACAATCTTATAAATTTTGCCGTTACTTAGTACACTTTTTAGTAGTAACAAAGAAAATTGGTGAATCTTTTTAGTAGTAACAAAGAAAATTGGTGCATACCATAACTTTATTGGCCGAAACCAATCAATTACATAGAAGAAAAACAAGCTGATACCAAATATGATATGGGAAAAACACATCAAAGAATTAATTTCATAATATATAATTTTTAGGATTTGTTATAGGCATCCTATTCATAGACTAACTAATTCCCTGTATTTTTTCTTGGCAATAACAGTTACAAGGGAAAATAATGATGGTGGTGACATTAAACAAACCTAATAATGAAATTTGTTAGGATCTCAAGCTCTTCTGGTGTCCCATATATATCATAAACGTCATCAATAAGTGTCACCATACAACTGATCTTTGAACTCAATTCTTTGAAAGCTGTATATTGAGGTTCAAAAACAAATAACAGCTCCAAAAATAATTTTCCACTAGCCTGTCCCTAAAGAAGGTCATCTTGTCCGCCCCAAGTTCAACCCACCACCCGAAAAATTTGCCATTTGATGAGTGAGTCAATCAAAATGTGCTCTTACTTTGCCAAATTGCATCTATGAACTATAGAGTGCTTGTGCATATCTTGTCATAATGCTGACTTCCTTCTTGTGGATTGACTGCACTAAATTGAACTCTATTTTAGCCAATCTTAACAAAGAGGGGATCATGTCTTGCTTTTTCTCGTACATGACCATGAGCCACCAGGCCTTTGACCTGTTTGGGCTCCAGTGGATCGGCATATCTAATGCATGACACACTTTGCTCGCTAAATTAGTGGGAACTTCATTGAGGTTCGGATCCTTTAGATGCTTAGAAGCGAAGTTCCAACCTTCATCAAGTATGGTTTCGCCTTCCAATCCATGAAAAGAAGCTTCATAAAGACCAAGAAGCCCCTTCACATCTTCATTGAGCCATCCGTTGTGCCAATCTTGCTCACAAACCTTTGAAACACATCTATATATGTCCAACAGAAGGAATGGTAGGGTAAAATTTGATGCGTCAACATGATTCACAAAAGGTAAACTAGTTGGTGAGTACCTTGCGGCACGTTGTATCCATGTTGTCTAAGTAGCCAGAATCAAAGGGAAGCAGCATAGAGATCATTCGAAAGCTGAGGATCTTCAGTGTTGTTATAGATGGAACATAAAGCGTTGTTGATCTCGGTCTCAAAATGATATCCTAGTCCAAGTCTTTGAACCATGTCAATGAACTCGAGCTTGGCCACCTGATTCATTTCCCCGTCGATTAGACCCTTGACTTCTTTCTTCAACCTTTGAAGTTGCTCCGTATATTTACTCTCCTAGGCACAAGAAAACTAAGAAAAATGAGATCTTAATCAAAGTTAATGCACAAGCAGACTTGAATATCGCCTCTCGTATTGAAACAGATCGATTCTCAATATAGTTGTCAAAACATTTTAATAGGCACTGTTGAGCTCTTGCTATATGTTGAGAATATGCCTTTTGACCAGGTTTACCGATATCTCCTATATAATATTGTTGTGGTTGCTTGTAAATTTGATACCGTGGCAGTGGATGAATGTGTGTGTTACGTATCTCGAATGTTGTATATAAATCATATACAGAAGTACACATGAGAAGTATATATCAATATATCTAATTCAAAGTACAGTTTTTCTTTTGTTTTTATGTCGTTCTGGAATTTGTGGACCCCCCCATCAAAGTAAACAGAAAATAGGGAAGAAGTGCACTTCGCTCACCGAACTTATGTTCTTTCTTTTTTTTTTGGTCAACGTGATAATTTAAAATTTGAACACAGCAAAGTGAAGCCGACATATTAATCAATGCCAACAAAAGTCTAATATTCAAATAATCAGTGCCAATATGGAATGAAATGTTAGTGAAATTTGCTTAAATTTGTCCTGAGTTATTGTTTTTGTAGTTTGGAGAATTGACTATCCACAATAGTGACGAGTTCTTCCACATTATATTTTCAGCTAGCATTGACATGGACATGAGCTTCAAATTGTCAGAACCATAGACCAAAAAGTTTGATAGGGAATTTTTCTAAGTGAGGACCAAATAGGAAAAATAATGCAAATTCAGGACTAAATGTGAATATTTTCCAGAGTACTTAAGCTAGGCTGGGTTTTGTGCCGAAAAAAGAAAATCATTACGGGGTAATCAACATTAAGTGACTGCACAAAGCCGTAGTCCGAAACGCTAGGTTGCCAATTCGCCGAACGTCTCGCAGTCTCTTGATCTTCAATCTTCAAAGCGCATGTCATGAATTGAGCGCCGGAGGAGATGGAGGCAGAGGAGGAGGAGGAGCGAAGGTGTCGAAAGGATAAGAGAGGGGGTTGATTATGGCGGATCGAGGAGTGAAGGAAGCTTGGGCACAGAACAGGAAGAGCCATTGCGAAGTTTATTGCAAGTCTCTTCATATGCTAACCATCCTTTATATAGGGGTTGTTGTGGAAACCGTCACGGAAAAAGTTTTTAGTTGCTTTCAGTGCAAATTTTTACTCACGCTATTCTCTGAGCGTTGCATTTTATCTTCTTCTTTTTTTATTTGGTTTCAAAACAGCTGTCCTCAACACACCATGCTTAATTTGGATGAATGCAAACGTCGTGCTTCAAAACTAGAGGTGTCGGAACCAGTCATAAACCCATTCTTCGACTCATATTCTTACAATCAAGTTGTATATGGGTTGTTTAAACATTTAAAAAAGCCAGATGAAAATGAGTTTAAGAAATTAAAGTTCGATCGGATTGGGTCTTGATGGAATTTTAGAGGATGTAACATATATGGCCGGCACACAACACCAAACTAGTACATAACAATCAATCGGTGCTGTGGCCAAGGAAAAAGTTTCAAAAAATAAATCCATTGATTGTCACCTTCCTTTTTCTTTTCTTTCCTTTCTTAAGGCCTGCAATTAGTATATGTATAACGAACGATTCATTTTGCATTGATCATTTCTCCAGGGTGAGTATTTTAAGTGACCACCACCAGAAGGAGTTGGGTGATAACAATAACGGTTTCAAATATGTGAGAGCTAAACGAGGAAAGTCACTAAAATTTGTTGATGGAATATTAGCACTTGAAGGGGGTTAAAAAGATACTATATGGGACTCTATATATCTAATGCTCGAGAGTGCGCTTGTTTTTCCACGTGCATTTTCCCTTTTGATGTATCTTTCTAGGTATGGCCGCTTTGGAGAAATCAGACCAAATTCCTAATACTATAGGAAATAACAGCATATTTGTCCTAATAGCTTGAAATCTGACAATTATTTAGTGGAATAAGTAAACTAGAAGTAACCTTTTTCACTAGTTTGAATGCCACATCGATATGAAATCGATTACTTGAATGTCATTTTCGGCAAGGGCAAATCATCTTGCATGAATTCTTTTTATAATTTTCCATTCCGATGTGAAAATTTTAAAACTAGACTAAAGTCAAACGTGGAAATTTTTGTCCATCATGGCAAGAATATAACAAACAGTGTCATTTATTGTTGTTTCGTTAAAATCTTCCCCAATTAGATGACATTGTTTTCAAACTCTTTCTCTTCCTCAAATGATGCCATTTTCAAACTCTATCTCTTCCTATCACTTAAGTGGTCACTTTTAAAAAAGTTGATGAACCTTGGTGTTCATGTCTAAAAACTTGTGACTTTATGAAATTATTGGAACTTCAACAACATCGTTTGCCTTCTCAAGTGCAAACTTCAACTTTACAACATGTCACGTTGAATGATGTATAATAAACTAATGTCACATAAGCTTTTTCGATGAGGCAAATCACTGACGACACTCGAGTGATCGATTTTTTTTTTTTTTGGTGGAGTCAAGTGAATGAAAAATAAGTTATAATACTCAAGCGAGTATTATACAAAAATTATGGCACTCCTAACATACTTATCGCTTTTTTGAGTAATTGCTTATTTGCTAATTCATTTTCATATTTCGGCTCCATTTGTTTCGCAAAAAATGAATAATTTGGAAAATATTTTGCTAAAAAATTGTTACTTGTATTGCTTAGAAAAATGAATTAATGAAAAGTGTTATCATTAAAAAATTTAGACATAAAATTATTGATAATAAATATATTTTTAGTTAACTAATTATTTTGAGCAATATAAGCAATCATTTATGGAAAAATGATTTCCAAATCATTTATATTCCACGAAACAAATGCACTCTTAATTTCCTTTTAATTGATTGATTTTTTTACTATGGTAAAATTCGGAACCAAGTTGGGTCCAGATTAGGTCGAGTCAAATAAGAGTTGCTAATTGTGTTACTTGCAAAGAGGTAATGATAACACCCTTGTCTAACCTTTAATCGTTGTTGAACTTTTTCGACAAATTACGGATTTGGTTGGCAATTTCGCCTTCTAGGCAGTGATGTTAGTCTCGCCAGATTATCAACATTAATTGACATGGAACATTAACAGTGGGTGGAAATTGGCCTTACATCTTCAACATTTGGCAATTAAATAGTCTATTGACCAATTTGATTTGTTAAATTTTCGTCACTAGTTGGATTATTTTGACTAATATTTCCTTGATTATTCTCATTATTGTGACTTTGATTAGAAGAATGGACCTTTGCATAATTCTCATGAAGGGTTGGCTACTCTGATGAATATTATTGGCCCCAACAAATCAAGAGGGATTATGAACATACTCTATTACAACTAGATTGGCTAATGGTGGCTGATTAGATGATCCTAGCCTCGAGAAAACATCACACATAGCATTGATGATGATCGGCTTGATTACATCGACATGTGACTCACGATATAGCTCTTCAAACAATCTCTTCACGATGGCTAGCATGTGAGGAGTTAGTGCAACTTCTCTTGATTGTTCTTCAGTGAGACACTGGGGAAGGGCTACCCCCTCATGTTTCAACACATTTTCTTACCTGCAAGTCTAATTATGAGTGGCCCATGACATTTAGACCATGGCATGTGAAATTTGACCAATGAGGTTGGATACACATTCATGAAAGGGATCGCTCCAGTTTTGATATCATGTTACATTTTGTGAGAGTGGTTTAATATTTATATATTCTTAAACATATGATGAAATTCGTAATTCAAGCAAAATCAAAAAGTCTCCCAACAATTCTCATAGAAACAAAGGAAAAAATTATGAGGACTAAGCAAGCGTCACTTTGACTCTCGATATGCTTTCGAGGCTTATGGTTTTTTAGTCTATGCGATGATGGGCCTAAGTGGGCCCGTCCGCCCATGTTGGGCTTAAAAGCCTGGCCCGCAAGATAAGGGCCCATGGAGGAACGGTTGTGATGCGAGGAGTTGCGTCTTTTGGGATAGGTATTACATTGAGGGGTTGCGCCCTTTGGATGAGACGCTTTGAGGGAAAGAAACAAAAAGGGAACATACCTTTTGGGACGTACGTACGTTCTCAAGGAAACAGTTCTCTCCCTCTCCCAAATAACAACGTAAGTTTTCTCCCCCTTGAAGCAATAAGACGCTCCTCAACAGAACGGGACCAGGATTCTTTCTCAAACTTCAATGTTGGTGTTTAATCTGTGGATAATAAGGTACGCTCGATTCTGTGGTGTCTTTGATTAGTGATACATGTTTGTTCTTGGGCTCATCTTCCGCATTTGTTTTATGGGTTCGATTTAGTGTCGAATCCATTTTAGGGAATCAGTAAATCCCAACATTGGTATCAGAGCCATAGTTCATGTTTCCTAATCCCTTTTTATGTTATTGAATTATTTTCGTGGTCAGAATTCGAGAAAAGTCACTGCCGGTCGATCGGGGACGGAAAAACCCAACACCCACGTACTATTCGCCTTGTTTTGTGATTCTTTGCAAGTCGAAATTCGTTTTTGATAGTGTAAAGACGAAGCTCTCGTCGATACGAGAAAAATGAGTGGCAGATCACCACCGGAGGCCACCGGATGCGCCGCCACGCACTGCCGAAATGAACGGGGGTCATCGCCGATTCGGTACCCTGCAGACGCGTGCATCGCACGCGCCGTTTTGGCCCAGGCGCGTGCGATGCACGTGCGGGGTGCTGGCGCGTGCCACGCATATGCCAGCTGACGTCATCATGACATTAGCCAGGCACAAGCGTGGCACGTGCCGATCGGTTTATTCGACTGGCACAACCGATCCGACCGAGCTGTTTGGTTCAACCCGGCCCGTCCAATCCGACCAGTCCGACCCAACCTGTTCAACCCGACCCAACGGCCCGTTGACCCGATTGACCCATTGACCCATTGACTTTGACCCATTGACCGTTGATTCCTTTGATTGTTGACCGTTGACTTGTGTTGACCACTATTGACCTACGTTGACCACCGTTGACGGGCGTTGACCGGCAAAAAAAAAATTGTATTTTCTAATTTGTTCGTTATTGATTATAAGTAATCCCCTTTTATTATTTTTGCATTTGTTGCATGAAACATGGAAAATTCTGTATTTTCCCTTTTGTTCATTTTGGATTATAAGTAATCCATTTTTCTTCTGTATTTGTTGCGGAAACTATGATGTGTTATACACGCATACCCGCATTTCCGAGAATGAAGGAGGAAAATGCAAGACTTAAAGAGCTAATGACAAAGTTAGCTAATTATCGGTGGAATAATGGTAATGTAGTATCACACGTGGTTAAAGTCAATCAGATGATATAAGAAATCATCCAGAATGGTTATCCTATGCCAGATTTTGAGAAGGTATCGGCCTTAATGAACACTCTTCCATCTGAATGGCAAGCAGTATTAGATCACCTATGGGAGGTCAACGTGGTCCCGAATTATAGGAGGCTTATAGTAGCTTTTGTAAGAGAATACTATAGGATCGAGTTAACTAAAACTTCAACCCTTGGGATGAGTACCACATGGCGCAGAGTAAATGTGCCTTAGAGGTGGCATGAGAGCTCTCCAAAAGTTTTTCCATTGTTAGCTAATGTGCCTTCAGAATTCTTAGAGAATTTTACTGATAGACTAGAAGAGACTTTCCCTATTTATTTTTTAGATTAGTCTGAGATGTTTTTAGGTGTAAATATCTCTTTCTATGTTGATATTTTCCTCTGGATATATTACTTAGTGTAATGGACATGTTTAATTATTGATAGTCCAATGTTATTTATTGTTGTAAATTAGTATGTTAATTTACAATTAGTTGTGGGAAGTTCAAGAAAGTTTTAGTGACTTTGTTGAACTTATTTTGCATATAAGATTATATTAATGATAATTTTAAGTTAGGATTTTTTGGATGATGATTAGAAACATAGTGACCTTTTGATTCCGAAACCTTACTTGAAAGTATTCATTGATATGATGGGTCTGTGTAAAATGGACGCATAAACAATAGGCATTAATAATTCGTGCATATATGTCTAATATGTTCAAATTGATGGCTTCAGCAACTAAGAACATAATTGTTGATTTGAATAAAGAAGACAAATTGAACGGCAAGAATTGTGAAATATTGAATAAGAAAATTCAATATGTGCTTGAAAAGCAAGAAGTATTAAAAGCTCTTGACCATGTTATGAAAGAACTTGAGGATGCTATGCGCCACCTTGAGCTAGTAGAGGACTGCCTCAAGGCATTTGAGAAGGAAACACATATTTGCTATATTGCTTCCAGCTCAGAAGGGGTTTCGAGCTCCAAGCCTAAACGTCTTAACTGGTTCGATAAAAAGAAAGGCAAGGAGGCAGGTCCTTTAGGGAAGAAACTTAAGCTTGACCAACATGAAAGAGGAAAGCGTCCTCGAATGAAGAAGCTTACAATGGTGAAATGTTACAACTGTGACCAGAAGGGTCACTATGCTCGTGATTGTCGTGAGTCAAAGAAGATACTCACCTCTTGTACTCTCAAGAACTTTGCTAATGTGTCAAGTTCTGTATTCTTAGCTGAATCTAATCCTTTGTGGATTGTAGATTCGGGAGCAACATACCATGTAGTGAAGGATAGAGAATCCTTCGTGGAATTCTAACGAGTACCAACTGGAACTTAGTGGATCTATGTAGGAAATAACTCCAGAGCAGAAGTAAAAAGAATTGGCACCTACCAATTGAACATGCGTGGTGGACGCACTTTGTTACTACATGATGTATTGTATGCTCTGGAGATTTGTCAGAATTTAGTGTCCGTTTTAGTGTTAGTTAAGCTTAGTTTTAATATGAACTTCCATAATAATGGTGTGGATTTGTATTTGGATACAAATTACTATGGTTGTGGTTATTTTCTAGATAGTTTCATTGTGTTAAATATTGACTATGGTAATACCAATGTTTGTTATTCCCTTTTCACGTCTCCTAATTCATATGATAATGATGTGAATGTGTGGCATGCTAGACTTAGTCATATTGGCCAACAACGTATGAATAGACTAGCCAAAGAGGGCTTGTTAGGCAACATTAAAAAAGTCGATTTACCCATATGTGAGCATTGCCTAGTAGGGAAAATGACAAAAAAAAAAACCATTTGAAATAGATAAAGAGCTGAATTTCCTTTACATTTAATCAATTCTGACGTCTGTGGTCCGATGAATGTGAGAGTAAGGCATGGGGCTGTTTATTTCATCACATTTATAGATGATTTTACTCGATTCGGATATGTCTATTTGATTTATCATAAATCTAAAGCATTGAGTTGTTTCAAAAGGTTTATGAACTTGGTAGAAAATCAATTAGACAATAAAATAAAAGTATTGAGATTCGATCGAGGTCGAGAATATTTGTTTGATGAGTTCAAATAATTATGTGATGAAAAAGGAATAGAAAGACAGTTGCATATTACATATGCTCCTTAACAAAATGGTGTTGCAGAGAGAAGGAACAGAACCCTATTGGAAATGGTTAGGTTCATGATGGCGCATAGTAACTTACCTATCACTTTTTGAAGTGATGCATTGTTAACTGCTGCCTATATACTTAACCGAGTGCCTTCCAAATAAGTTATTTTCACTCCATATGAGTTATGGACAGGTAGAAAATCAGACTTAAGTTTCCTTAAGCCATGGGGTTGTGCTGCCTATACTCATGAGTCCTCTCACAAGTTTGGGAAATTGAGTCCCAAAGGAAAGAAGAGTATTTTCACAAGATACTCTGAACACTCGAAATGATATGTATTCATAGGTGAGCAGGAAAGTTGAAGTATAACTGAATTCGAATCACGGGATGTTACATTCTTAGAGAATAAATTTCCTAAGAAGGGCGAAATAGGTGAGGATTACTCCCTATTTAAAACTTTGAATCCAAATAATGAATTTAGTGGAGTTTGTCCAAGTGGGAGTGACATGAGAAGTGACGAATTTAATTCAACTCACTCTCAATTATAACCACATGATGAAACGATATCATCATTATCTAATCTGAGTGGGAGCATAATGAGGAATGATGTGCAAAGTGTACAATCTTCCATACGACAAATAAGTTGCAAAAATATTCCCCGTCGACGTTTTGACATTGAAAGGGAAACTTTTATGGTTGCTCCACAAGATAAGGATGAGCCAAGAAATATTAATGAGACTCTAAATTGTCCTAGTAAGGAAAAATGGATGCATGCAATGGAAGATGAGATGAAGTTAATGAAGTTAAACCATGTTTGGGAATTTGTTGATCTTCCAAAAGGACACAAAGCTATTGGGAACAAGTGGGTTCTCAAAATAAAGGATAAAGCTGATGGCTCGATAGAAAGGCATAAGGCTCGCCTTGTGGCGAAAGGGTATAATCAACAGGAATGAATTGATTATGAAGAAACATTTTCTCATGTAGTGAGATTTACCTCAATTTGCATTATTCTAGCAATAGTGGCAAGTATGTATCTTGAGTTATATCAAATGGATGTAAAGACTGCTTTTCTTAATGGAGAATTAAATGAAAAAATATATATGGAACAACCTGTTGGTTTCATAATGAAAAGCCAAGAAGAAAAGGTATGTCAACTTTTGAGATCGATATATGGTCTTAAGCAGTCATCAAGACTATGATATATACGTTTTCATAATGCCATAAAAACATATGGTCTTATAATGATTGATGATGATCATTGTGTATATATCAAAAGATCTACAGATCAATTTGTGATCATATCATTATATATTGATGGTATACTAATTGCCAGAAGCAATATGAAATTTGTTGACACTATCAAGAGTTGATTATCTTCCAATTTTAAGATGAAAGATATAGGTGAGGCTACATACATTCTTGGAGTTAAGATTTCAAGAGATCGTTTGAAGAGATCATTATCTCTTTCGCAAGAAACATACATAAATAAGATTCTTGAATGATTTCGTATGCAAGATTGTAAACCCATTGATACTCCTATTACAAAAGGTAAATGATTTAGCCATAGATTGTGTCCAAGGACTCCACAAGAAAATGAACAAATGAAACATGTTACTTATGCTAATGCTGTGGGATGCTTGATGTACCCTATGATGTGTACAAGACCTGACATATGTTTTGCAGTTGGAATGGTGAGTAGATACCAATCCAATCCAGGCCAAGCAATTGGAAAGCCGTTAAAAGAATACTGAGGTATCTGAAAGGAACTGTTGATTACAAGCTAAATTACCAAGGAAAGGATCTGCGGCTTGAAGACTATTCAAATGCTGATTGGAGAGGAGATTTGGATGAAAGAAAATCTACCTCTGGTTTTGCTTTCTTACTGAATAATTGTGCCATATCTTGAAGCAGTAAGAAGCAAACATGTATAGCCTTATCCATGATGGAAGCTGAGTTCGTGGCATTATCAGCAACAGTACAACAAGGTGTTTGACTGAAGAGATTTTTGGATCATTTATGTGTTATTGAGTATGCTGGAAATCCATTATTGGTTAACTATGATAGCCAAGCAGCTATAGTGTACACCAAAAATCCAAAATATCATGACAAGACCAAATATATAGATACCAAGTATAATTTTATCAAGGATATGGTTGCATGAAAAGATGTGAACTTACAGTACATATCTACGCATAGAATGGTAACAGATCCTATGACAAAGCCAATACCTAAAGATGTGTTTTGTAGTCATGTAAAATCTCTAGGACTGCATAGAGGCTGATGTACTGAACATTGTAATTTCCCTGAAGTGTTCACATTTAATAAATTTGTGTTTTTTCATCATTAATGCCTATAAATCCTTGTTTGACGTTTATGCATCTTAATGCTCAGTGCATTATATAAAGTTGAGAAAGTATGTCGGACAGATAAAAGATTAGCCCACTCACGCGGGTAATCGCCTCTATTTACTATGTGATAAATAGAGATGAGACGTTTTTTTACATTTATTATCTAGGTGATAATCGAGAGCTCAAGCTTAACTGAGTGTTAAAATGAGGACATGATATTGACTATGTCTGAAAGTAAAATAACCCACATATTTTACTTTATCTGTCTATGATGCTAGATGTGAGTTCTGATGAATTATGTATATGAGTAGATATGTAAACTCAAGTTAGACATTATGTATGTCTGAACTATCATCTGTACGGTATTAAAGATGTAGACATACGCTCCATGGGAAAGGAGTTAAATACCGTAATGCGTATTTCATACTACGTATACATGAGACAACCAATAAGAATGGCAAAAGTTTGATCTCAACTTTTATGTCATGTGAGACTCTTGAGGAAAAAGGTTTCTCAATTTAGTGCCCTCATAACTCTTACTTATTCTCAAGATTTCTATTTAGTGATTGCTATTTTAGGATGTTGCCAATGATCATGAATTAATTCGATCTAATGGGATATTTCTAGAAAAGCAAGTTGGACCGAAATTGAGAGTTTTAAGTAAAGAGGAAAATCGAATTTGGAGAATCACATTCTAGTTTTGTATTCACTGGTCGACCAATTATAACTGTATTTGAGATAATCATAATTGTGAATACAATATGTCATTATTTTTAAAAAGAGATCAAGAGAGATATAAATGTGATCAATTGATCTAGGGTATTGCATACTAAATATACTCAAAGTGTGATGCCCATTATGAGCTGCTATATATTCTTAACATATGTATAACAATGAGCTCTCAAAGTATGCTGATCACACGGATTATTCCCTAGTATGAATGTTGTAGAGAGGTAAAGAGGATCATGTTTAGCCCACTATGTGCGAGTGGGAGATGATGGTTTTTTAGTCTATGTGATGATGGGCCTAAGTGGGCCCGTCCGCCCATGTTGGGCCTAAAAGCCCGGCCCACAAGATAAGGGCCCATGGAGGAACGGTTGCGATGCGAGTTGCATCTTTTGGGATAGGTATTACATTGAGGGGTTGCGTCCTTTGGATGAGAAGCTTTGAGGGAAAGAAACAAAAAGGGAACGTACCTTTTGGGACGTACGTACGTTCTCAAAGAAACAGTTCTCTCCCTCTCCTAAATAACAACGTAAGTTTTCTCCCCCTAGAAGCAACAGGACGCTCATCGACAGAATGGGATCAGGATTCTTCCTCAAACTTTAACGTTGGTGTTTAATCCATGGATAATAAGGTACGCTCGATTCTGTTGTGTGTCTTTGATCGGTGATACATGTTTGTTCTTGGGCTCGTTTTCCGCATTCATTTTAGGAGTTTGATTTAGTATCGAATCCGTTTTAGGGAATCAGTAAATCCCAACAGAGGCCTTCTTGTTGTTCAAGACGATTGAAGCTGAAGCTAAACTGCAGTCTTCTTCTTCGGCTCCTTTTCCTCATTTGACTTTTGTTGACACCTATTTTTAAACCAAAAAAAAAAAAAAACAAACAAACAAACCAAAACAAAAACAAATAAAAACCAAAACAAAAACAAAAACAACAAAAAACAACAAAAGAAAAACGCTTAGGGGTCAAGTCAGGCCGGATCCGGCCTTGGCCCGGCCTACCTCCCTTTCTTTTTCCCTTGCACTAGGCCCAGCCCATCATTCTTTTTCTTCTCCTTTGGCCCAATCCACCCCAACCGGTCTTCCTCCTCAGCTTCCAGCTCGCACGCGAACCTGCAGGAAAAAGAAGAGAAAAGACAGGAGCAGAAAGGAAGAGCAGAGGAGGGGATAGGAGCAGAGAGCAGAGAGGGCAGCAAGTGAGTAGTAGAAGAGGAGAAGAAGGGAGAGAGGGGAACCAAGAGGGGAGTGAATTGGAGAGAGGGCGATCGAGAGAGAACTGAAGGAGAGGAGCGTGATGGGAGAGAGCTTAAGGGAGCCCCAGGGGGGAGAAACGGGGAGTGACCGAGAAGAGAGAGACCTGGAATCCGTCTTAGCTGAGCGTCGCTTAGCCACCCCCGACGTCCTCAATGTGAGGTTGCGTCCCCTAGCCGGAACCAACAAGATGTAGCTTCCCTTGCCTCGATTTCAAGCTTTTCAGTTGAGTTTTCCGATTTTTGGTTCAATCAGTGTAGATTTCCTAAGGATCTTGGCTTGGGGGCGTGCAAGGCGACTGGACGTAGTCCGATCTGTCAATCTAGCCCACCGTTCGCCACCCACGAGTCGGGTAGGAAGCCCCCGCCGACCTTTTTTTGGTGCCCCAATCTTGTCCCGTTCTCTCACATTTTTTTGCATGGATTGCCAATGTTTGAATCGGCGTCACAGCGGAAGAGGATCGTGCATTTTGCAATTATGTCGGGAGCTATAGAAATCGTCAGAAATAAAACGAGGAACAATAAAAAAGGACACCAAAATTTTACGTAGTTCGGTCCGAATATCGGAACTTACGTCCGCGGGGAGAGCCAGCAAAATAATCCACTATAAATTGGAGAATTAATGGATTACAATCACTTATGCACTCAAGTGTTTCCCAGCCCTACTTTATATTTGATACCCACAGTGTTTAACAACTCAGCTCAATGGAATCGACTACACGCAAACCTCTCTAAGCTCACGCCTCTCACTCTCTCTCTCTCGAGCTCTTTCTTTTCGCTGCTCTCTCGAGCTCTTTTCTTTGCTACTGCTTCGTCCTCCGAAGCTCTCTCTCTCCTTTTTTATCAGTGGCAAGGAAGAAAACAAAACAAAATTGTACTCCGGAATTGTCAGAACGGCGCCGATCTTCAAAGCATGCGCCTCCATGCAATTAATGAGAGTGTGCGCGCATGACCATGTAGAAGGAGAATAGCTTCTACCTTCCCTCTTTCTTTATTAATAATAAAACAATAGAAGCCCACAAAAGATGACCAAGAAGAGAGGGAATTCGGCGCCTACATGATAGGCTTCTGAGGCAGCACAATTTTTCTACGAGCATGCATGCACATGGCCATGTACATGCATTTAATGACGTAGAAGAAATTCGGACGATCAACTCTTCAGAAATTATGCTGACAAGTGAGAAGGGCCACAAAAGTCAACACATGGATTTTGTGGCCTTCATTTCCAACGTGAAGGGCTAGATGATTTTCGGCTCCTATCGCGCACTCTTTATTTATAATTAAATTCTCCGCGGACGTGCTTCCTCATTTCAGCATGTAAATGTTTTGCACGTATCAAGTATCATATATGGACTCAAACTCAAGACATGATTTAACAATTCTCCACCTTGGCTCGACGTTTGAAGCCAAGTGATAGTGCTTATATTCCATGCTCGGCTCTCCCAACACCCCAATGGGTGCTCATACTCTACAGACACCAATCGAGCTCATACAGAACTCGAGCTTTGCTAAAGGAACATGCTTCGTCATCATATCTGCTGGGTTCTTCGCTGCTGATATTTTCTTCACAATAATTTTACCTTCGCTATGACATCTCGGATGAAATGGTACCTAATGTCAATATATTTTGTTCACTCATGATATATTGGATTATATGCCAGATATATCACACCTTGATTGTCACAGTGTATGGTGACACTTTTCTACTCCAATCCAAGGTTCGAGAGCAAACCCCTTAGCCATATCGACTCCTTTGCAACAAAGGTTAGTGCCATGTACTCCGTCTTAGTTGAAGACAGCGCTACATCATCTTGTAAAGACGCTTTCCAACTTATTACACCACCTGCTAGTGTAAACACATACCCTGCTAACAATCTGCGATCACCCAAGTTACTGGCGTGATCCGAATCCACATACCCTGTGGTCTCATTGCCATTGACGTTCCTCCGATACATAATGCCAACGTCTGCTGTCCCCTTTAGATATCTGAGAATCCATTTCACGGCTTCCCAATGAGCCTTACCTGGGTGCTTCATGTAACGGCTGACAACACTTACAGTTTGTGAAATGTCAGGTCTAGTACATACAATGGCATACATAATACTACCCATTGCACTAGAATAAGGAACACGGGACATATGTTCCTTCTCCTCCTTAGTTTGCGGTGATAACTTATCGGAAAGTTTAAAATGTGCGGCTAAATGAGTACTTACAGATTTTGCTAACTGCACATTAAAACGTGCCACGATTTTCTCAATATATTTCTTTTGAGACAAACGCAATGTTCTTGTAACCTTGTCATGCAAAATTTCCATACCCAATATTTTCTTAGCAGCACCTAATTCTTTCATTTCAAACTCAACACTCAACTGTCGCTTTAACACATCAATATCAGACATATGTTTAGCTACTATCAACATATCATCAACATATAATAGCAAATAAATCAAAGACCCATCCTCCAATCTCCTAAAATAAACACAACTATCAAACTGACTTTTCGAATAATCTTGACTAGTCATGAAAGTATCAAAATGCTTATACCACTGTTTAGGAGATTGTTTCACTCCATATAAAGATTTCTTCAATAAGCAAACATGATCTTCCTTACCTGGAATAGCAAATCCCTCAGGTTGCTTCATGTAAATTCGTTCCTCCAATTCACCATGAAGAAATGCCATTTTCACATCTAGCTACTCCAGCTCAAGATCCTGTACAGCAACTAAGGCAAGTGAATAGAGGTATGCCTTACCACAAGAGAGAACACTTCATTATAGTCGATGGCCTCTCGTTGAATATACCCCATCGCAACAAGTCTCGCTTGGAACCTGGTTGCTTCTACACCGAGAATGCCCTCTTTCCGTTTGTAGACCCATTTGCATCCGACAATTTTCTGACTTTTGGGTACTTTGACCAACTCCCATATCTGATTTCGATAGAGTGATTCTATTTCTTCACTCGTAGCCTCTAGCCACTGTGATAACTCAGCACTAGCCATCGCTAGAATAGGATGAAGGCTCATCCATCTCCACCTCATCACCTACAAGTAATGCATAGGCAATATCAGAATAACCATAACGTACCGGTGGTTTAATTTACCTTCTTTGTTTGCCTGTGGCTATGTTGTGTTGTGGCCCTGCTGGTTGTTCAATGTCACCGTCCTCAAAAACTGTGGCCTCATTCGCAATCTCTTCCTCTATTACCTTTGAGGTCTTTGGAGACTCCGCCTGAATCTCCACCTCACTTCTGACACCTTGATCCATTTGCTCTACTGGTTAAGTCTCAAGACTCATCTTTTGAAGCATTGTAGTCTCATTGAAGATCACGTCTCTGCTGATTAGAAAACCGGGTGATCTGGGATCAGTGCCCCACAGCCGGTAGCCTTTCACCCCTTGTGTATAACCCAGAAATATGCACTTCTTCGCCCTCGGCTCAAGCTTACCATCTTTCGTATGACTATACACAGAGCATCCGAATATTCGTAATCCGGAGTAATCAACAGGTTTCCCCGACCATACTTCCTTAGGAGTCTTCCACTCGATAGCAGAAGATGGAGATCGATTAACCAAGTAACATGTCATATTTATTGCTTCAGCCCAAAATTCCTTGCCCAGTCTTGCATGCGAAAGCATGCACCGAGCTCACTCAAGTAGAGTTTGTTCTTCCGTTTTGCTACGCCATTCTACTGTGGTGTCCCGAGAACTGTGCAATGTCTCACAATCCCTTCCTTTTGGCAGAACTCGGTAAAGTCCTTCCCACAGAACTCCATGTCATCATCAGTTCTCAGGCACTTGATTTGTTTACTTGACTGCTTCTCAATCAATGTCTTAAAATTCTTGAACCAATCAAATAACTCGGATTTGTGCTTCAGAAAGTATACCCATACCTTCACTGAGTAATCATCAATGAATGTCAGCATATATCGGGCACCTCTTTTCCATGGAACTGGAGATAGTCCCCAAATGTCTGAATGAATTTATTCGATTGGTTGCTTAGTCGAATGTAGAGCTATACCAAATTTAACACGACGCTGCTTCCCGAAGATGTAGTGCTCACACAAGTCTAGCTTTCTTGTCTTTTGACCTTTCGGCAATCCCTTCTCACTCAGCATTATCATACCTGCCTCACTCACGTGTCCCAATCGCATATGCCGTAACTAAGTCAAATTTGAGTCTGACTCACCTTATGAAACTGCAGCAACTTCAGTCACGGTTTCTCCCAGTAAATGATAGAGAGAATTCACCTTCTTCCCTTTCATCACTATCAAGGCACCTCGAGAGATCTTCAGTACTCTACCTTCAACTTTGTATTTGCACCCGAGGTCATCGAGTGTACCCAGAGAAATAAGGCTAGTCTTGAGCTTCGGTACGTGCCTTACGTCTGTCAACATCCGTTCTACGCCATCGTGCATTCGGATTCGAACTATTCCTATCCCTACAACCTTGCAGGTTACATTATTCCCCAAAAGAACTCTACCACTATCTGCAGTTTGGTAGGTAATGAACTAGTTGCTATGAGGAGTCATGTGATAGGAACATCTAGAATCTAGCACCCATTCGTCTCTTGGCGAACTTGTAGATACACATAGGACAGCCTCGACATCACCGGTACTTTCCTCGGCAACATTCGCCACACTGCTTGTGGCATTTTGCTAACCACCTTTATTTCTTAGCTTTTGACAATCTCTTGTTATGTGCCTCTCCTCGTGACATTCAAAGTACTTCACGCGACCTTTTGATTTTCTATGTCGCAACTTCAACCCGCTCTTGCTTTTGCTTCTGTTGTTGGGCCTCTGATGTTGGTCTCTACCTCGAATCCCCAGTCCACACGCTACATCTTGCGCTAGATTGTCATCACACAACTTTCTCTGCCACTCCTTTGAGAACAGGGTAGATTTTATCTCTTCTAAGGTAATCGTAGTACGCCCTTATAACAAAGAGTTGGTAAAGTGCTCCCATGTCTCCAGTAGAGACGCCAACAACATCATGCCTTGTTCTTTATCATCTAAAATCTTGCCAACATTCTTCAAGTCCATCATGAGTTTATTAAACTCATCTAGGTGGGATCTAATGGACGTACCTTCAATGTATCAAAACTGGAACATTCTCTTTAGCATATGTAAGCGATTGTTCAAACCCTTCGTTACATAGAGGGCCTGAAGTTTAGCCCATAATATTGCGGCATCCTCCTCTTCGGCCACCTTTATTAGCACTTCATCCGAAGTATTTAAAAAAAATTCTTAAACTTATCATATTGATTTTAATTAAGTCTTAAATCTTTTAATTGGACCAATTTAGTCATAAACATTTTGTATTTGTGACAATTGAGTTCATCTGATCAATTTTTGCTGAAAATCACTAACTTTGACATCAACCGTTCTATGTGACACAATCAACGTTGACATAGACAAAATTTACAATTTTAAATTTTTTGTAAACTTTTATATTATGTTTCTTTTCTTTTTTTTTTTCTTTTTTCCACTGTGACCAAAAAGGGTCACTAGTGAACCTCAGCAAGCACCAGGCAAGGGCTTGTGAGCCCTTGCTGGCCACTAGCAAGGGTCACAGTCCCTCGGCTAGGCTGCAAGGCTTCTCTAGCCACAATGAAAAAAATAGTAAAAATAGTAAAAATTCAGAAAAAATATTAAAAATTTGTCCATCTTGACCCCAATCATGCTACATAAGACAACCGGCATTCGTGTGAGCGGTTTCTAGCGAATATTAGTATAATAGACTCAATTGGGACAAATCCATTTAAGATTAAATTGATTTAATTAAAATTTTTAGAATTAAATTGGTACTAATATAATAGATTCAAGACTTTTTTGATATTTTTCCTTATGAAAATAGAAAATTGCAAGTTGCAGAAAACTCAGGGCAAAATCAAGTACCGCAAGTGCCACGTCCTCTTGTGCTTTGTTCAGACTTCAATTTCTTTTTAAAATGCCACACAAGACTTAAAAATTTATTAAAAAACCACATAAAACAAATCGCTGAAATTTCTCACTGGAAGCACTGTAGCAATCAATATTCGACCAACGTGGCGATATAGGACCAAACTGATCAAAAAAGTCATATGGCACTTATATATCTTTTTTTCCCCACAAAAAGCTCTATAGCAAGAGAAGAAATATGTGGAAGAGAGAATTATTGTTTCTCTTGTAATGAAAAATACATGAGTCTAATAAGATCATTCAATCAAGGATATGTATAGATAAAGGAGACATACGTATTATCCTAGAAATATGGACATTTGAAGAAATATATTGATTATCCCGAACTTCCGACTTTAATTTTTTCTAATAAAAGTCATTAAAAAATGTTGTCTCCTTTACGATAAACTAATAGAAGTATTAACAATAGTAGACAAAATAGAAATAATTTGAAGGCCAAATATCATGAAAAGCCTCTAACTTTTTATTTTCCTTTTTATAAAAATCAGTTCTCAAATTATAAAACGTTCTCCCAGATACCATGGAATATAAACAAAAACATAAAGGAAGAATATTAAAGAAAATGAGTGAAGACTCGCCAAATTTCAAAAAGAAACCATAAGAAAAACGTAATAGAATGTTTTTGCGACATCAAGTCAAGAATAAATGCAACCTCGTGCTTTCATATCTCTGCTCTCATAGCCGAAGGTAGTTTGCTATCGATTGCAAATGTCACAAAATCCTTCTAAAGAAGCGAAAACTAATGCCCCCAAATCCAGCCGCTCCTAATCAATAGGGCGTTGCTAGTACAAAATCAATGTGAGTTTGGCTAGGGTGGCTATTAATAGTAGGATATGTCTCCCATTAAACTAGGACTCCACCAAACTCCCTTTTCATCGTAGGTATTGTCATACAACGCCTATAGATAAAAAAAATTTGCTTTTCACATGTAACTTTTAATGGTTGTTGTTTATTGAGACTGAGAAATCATAATCAATACACAAAAACGTTGTCCATAGATGAGCTCCGATTGAAGCTTAACAAAGGTGTCCTATATCAAAGTCAAAATCTTAATAACATGGATTTAGGAACATAGTTATTGTCAATCTAGACACGTACTAATGATAAAGTCAGATTCTATATAAGAACTTTCAAATATCTCACAAAAGAACACAAAATTTGGCTTCCAATCCAAAAAAGTCCCCCCTTCCAGCATCCATCCATAGTAGACGTTAGATGTTTGACATGTCAACCAACATATGCTTAGACCTCTCGGATTTAGGTGACATGCATTGATGATAAACGAAAAGATGTCATGTCACTCAATAAATTATTTAATAAAAGTGGGAAAGTATTGGATAGTTGTGGCTTTCCGTGCCAGCTCCACTCATTGATTAACACTGAAATGAGTCCTACTCATTAGAGTTTTCAAAATTTCCTCTCTTCCCTCTCCTTACTATCTCTTCTCCATAGTAGTTTGGAGAGATTTAGCATGTCGGTCAACACGTGCTTACACCGCTCGGATTTAGGTGACATGCATTAAAGATAAATGAAAAGATGTGTTGCTCAATAAATTATTTAATAATGTAAGAAACTATCGGATAGTTGTGGCTTTCCGCACCAATTCCGCTTGTTGATTATCACGTGTCCGAAATGAGCCTTATTCATTAGATTTTCAAAATCTTCTCTCTTCTCTCCTTACTATCTCTCCCTCCATTATTAATTTGTTGAACGAGGGGTCTTATACCTAAGTCACAATTTTAATGGGACAGATCTACAACTATTGTTATTGTCAATTTAGTGAAATTACATCTACTACTGATCAGATTCTGTCCGAAGTTTAAAAAATCTCACAAAAGGACACCAAGTTTGGCTTCCAACCCAAAAGGTCCCCCCTGTGGATTCCTTGAGCTTGTTTTAGCTTCTATCTATAGTTGCTGCCAAAAAAGTGTACCATATGCCTCAAATGGAGGACAGCCAAAAAGATGTCACATGACTCTACAAATTTCTTCGTGAAAGTAAGAAAATATTGAATAGTCATGGCTTCCACATCAATCATAGGCCACTCCACTCACTAATCAACACATGTTTAGAGGGTTTCAAAGTTTTCAAAAAATAATAATATAAATGATTCCTTAATTTTTAAACTATTGAGTAATGTAATCCATGAACTTTTAAATTGTTCAATGTAGTTCATAAACTTTATCCCAATATGTAATGTGTTCTTGCACTTTAAATTGTTCGATGTAGTCCTTAAATTTTTTTGTACATGTTCAATTTAGTTCTTAAACTATATGAAGAGTTTAATGTTATTTTTCCATTAATTCAAGTTCAATGACAATATTGAACATTTTCATATAGTTAATTGACTAAATTTAATATCTATCAAAAGTTTACGGACAACATTGGACAAGTTAAAAGTTTGAGGACCATATTACACATTGAACTAGAATTTTGATATCATTTGTGTCATTTTCTCTATAAAATTCCTCTCCTCTCTCTTTAAAGCGAGCTTCCTTACTGACACACACTGTCACGCCCCGAATCCCGAGTATGCGCACATCCGTCGACGGTCGATAAAAAAAAAAAAATGCGACATCCCAGGACACGTCGCTGACATTTTCTCTTTATCTTTCAATTAAGCACATAAGGAAGTGAATTAAATAAACCTCGGACAACAAACAACACAGGGATAGTAAAAGCAAGACATCAATTTTCACAAACCACACTTTATAAACAAACCGAGTTAACTCTACAAGTTTATAAACAAGCCTGTCTCCAAAAAGAAGTCCTAGGCAGCCTACACCCTGGATCCCTCTGACTCCAGCGTTGGGTCCTCTACGACACCATCTGGGATGTCGATGTCCATGGGGTGAGCTACCTCCCCATCCTCTGTCACACCCTGATCCTCGAGTGCATGCCCATCCCTCGATGGTTGATTAAATTGCAACATCCCAAGATGCGTCGCTAACCCATTCATTTTAATGTGCATGTGGAAGTGAATGATTAAATCCCCAGACAACATAAAGATGAGATAGAAAAGCAGAGCCACAATTTTGAAAACCACAACACACTTATATACACAGCAGACTAAGTCAATTACAATATTAGTTTATTAACAAAAGATCCACAAAAGATCGGTCCTCCAAACAAAGCTGTCCCATGACTAGCTAGTCAGACTCATTCGCCGATTCTTCTGTCTCCACAAGCGCTGGGGGCGTCGAGTCCTCCACTACACCATCAGGAGGGTCAATTGCACTCTCCCTTAGAGAGGCATCGATTACCCCAGCAGGGATTTCAAAACACTTGAGGGGACCCACCCTAAAACTATTGGGTTCGTAGCGAAACCATGCTCTGAATTGATGAGGTATCACATGACGTGGAATCTCTTCGACCCAGATAGTGGTCACTACAAGTGCATAGACCCAGTGACTTCCGGGATCACGATAGTGATAAACTTGCTCGGTGACCCTCATCGGCTGACCAAAACACTCAGGGGAGGTAGCCATCTAAAGACTTGAAAATGTTAGCCCACGACGAGGTGAGACAGTGTCTCGGCAAGTTCGCCCCCTAAACTCCGACTAGGAAGGAAGTACGCCTAAAGGCTGTCTATGCACACACAAGACAGAGGACTTACATCGCCTCAGTTTCCTTCCTACAAGTTAGTATAACTCATATACTCAATCAATCAATTTAATTCAAATCATCAATTCATCGATGCACTTAGTTAATGGATTCAGTTCGAGACCATCAACATGATCCGTACTATCTATCAATGAAGACCATATATAACTCAATTCCGTCTATTGATTCAATTGATACCACTATTGCTCACACAAGCTATAATAGACAGTCAACGCTTTCACAAGCTAATATATATGGTCATAGCTTTCACAAGCTAATATAGATAGATAGTAGCTCACCCAAGCTGATAAATAGATCGTGCTCCTACAAGCTGATAAACAATCATAGCTCACACAAGTTGATAAGGTATATTGCTCTCCCAAGCTGACGTATCTAAGCACATAGGCTGATATAGTATACTGCTCTCACAAGCTGATAAAAATGTATACTGCTCTCACAAGTTGACGTATCCAAGCACATAGGCTGATACACTATACTGTTTTTTTTTTTTTTGGTGACCCAGGGAACCTCCGTGCGCCGCTTCGCGGCGGAGTAAACCCTGAGGTGAACTGGGCCCCCACCACTGACCCAGCCAAAGATGAATCGCGCAATTTGCGCTAAAGCATCGGCCCACGCAGAGTTTCGAACCCTTCCCCCTTGGCGTATGGGGTACCAAGCCTTAACCAGCGCGGCCACCGCGGGCGGTGGTCTGATACACTATACTATTCTCACAAGCTAACGTGCAAAGTCTTTCTTTTAGAAAATTTCACTATTCACATAGCCCACAAAGACATTTTGGCATTGTAAACCGACGCCCGGTATTTTCTGATTAAAATGCCGAAATTACACAATTTTGGGATAAATACCCAAAATTACCAATTTCACTCAATTTGCATAAATTAGCCCTTAATTAAATAAACCAAGCATACCATTGCAATTAGCACAAAATTCTGGTCACCGATTATCCCGTTATAATTTCCAGGAAATAATAAATAATTAAATAAATACCAAAATTAATTAAATAAATACAATTAAATTCCATAAATAGAGACTTAGGCCAGAAATGCCTAATTAAACACCAATATGGGCTCGGAAAAATTTCAAACCTATCTAGATAAATAGAACAACATATCTAATTGCTAATTAAGCCGATCTAACCATCTAATATGCACAAACAAGTAATTAAATCACTAACTCATTCTAACTAACCACTTAAACCATACTTAGTCTAAACTAATCAACCCTTAAGCATAATTAACTCCCTAAGCAGAGTTTAGTGAGTAAACTCACCAGTTTTGCAATCCGATGAGTTCACGACGACGGCGTCCTAGAGACAGGCGACAAACTCCGAAGCGGTGACACTCTACAAGGTTCGGAAGCCCACAGTTCCTTGCTGGCTTCAGCTTCTATTTGTTAGGCCAAAGGATTGAGTTGGGCGATGGTTTAGGCTGGAAGTGGTGAGGCTGGCTAGCGGACGATTGTAGAGTTGCTCGGCGAAGGCAAACGGCGACGGAACAACAACAACGGGGCTCTGGTTGAGCTCGATGTAACCTAAGGAGACTCAGGGGAAGAACTGGGCTCACAGACAGTGAGTTGGAGGCGAATGGGCAGACGGCACATGACGAGCGAGTGATGGCAAGCGGCGGGCCTAGCAATGGTCGGATGGGCATGCGATGGCTAGAGGAGGGACTACTTGATTTTCTCTGCACTTTCAGAGTTCCCAGGGGTCCAACAATGGGGAAAGCAGCTATGAAGAAGAAGAAAGGGGACGGCAAAGGCTTAGAGGGGGCCACTTTGCTTCCATTCTATCTCTTTGTCTCTTGAAGAGATCCCACCAAACTTGGTTGTCTTCCTCAGCCTCTTGGCAGCCCACAAGCTTCTCTAGGATGCCATTGAAATGGTCCAAAGGTGGTGGTGGCCATGGCATACGAATTTGGGCACAAATTCTCTAAAATTGAACTAATTTCTCTTCAATTGGACTTAAACTGGTCCCTATAAAATCCACCGAGGTGTCCTCAACCAAATTGACATTCTTCCTTGCCAATATAACCAACTTGCATCCTAAAAACGCAATAAAAAACAATCCTCTAAATTTTCCGGACAAAAATGGCGGCCATATATTGAATTTTCACCAAAAATCTTGGTTTGCAGAAAAATCTTCGAAGGATGAGTCGATGGTCTTAAAATAAATGGTGACATGACAGAACTTTCCATTTCTAAAATTGAATTCAAATTTGCGGTTAATTTCAATTTAACGCAGTTTTAGCGTAACCTAGCCTATCAAGTAGCTTTCATAAAATTTTAGTGCAATTAACCCGTGGTCAATTATTTTCGAGCCACATTGTACATCTTCGACACTTTGGCGACTCTCAGATGTCATGAAAATCTCGAGATTTCAAATGCGGACAATGGGTACCAAAACGATAGAAAAATCATCTAGTGCCGATAGACGAGAATTTTGCAATTTAGTGGAATCACCCACACTTAGTCACATATCTCAGTCGAATTGACCTATCTCTAACCTCTTATCGATTTTTAACTGTGCCATAATGACCATTGCATACTAGCATGGTCGAGTAGTTGATTCCTAGTCGAATTCTCAAATCTATTACGTTAAAATCCCTTAATGGCTTCAACTAATATTCTAGTTATCTCATGAGTGATCAGCTTAGAGAATAAAACTATAAGCAAACTATTATGACACGTCTCATACCGTGCCACACAATTTTGTCCCATAATTAGGCACAGCTATAGCAACCACTCAGGTGTGTTCCAATTATTACGACCCAACAGCCATAGCCAACTTAACAGTCGACGGTAATCTGGCATAATCGGACGTCATCCCGCTCTATCAGGCATGGCAACGTCTACGCCTAGACAGCATTCCATAAAGGAGTATTGGCTCGACTTCCACCGCAACTAGCATCTGTTGACTTGGGGTATCCGAACTTAATCAAGCATCGCCTCCCCAACTCCCGTTGGGTGATAAGTTCCGATAGCGACCACACACGCATACATACTTGGCCAAGAACATCGTGCTTTGCATTCAAATATCTCGTATTCAAATAATGAACTTGGCCACTTTTCTTCATATTAAACGGTGCCATTTGGATATTCTGCCGATAACTGTTGTTGTAGGCGAACTCAACTAGATGAAGTTGTTCCTCCTATTTTCCTTTGAAATCCAGTACACAAGCTTGGAGCATGTCCTCGAGGGTTTGAATCGTCCTCTTAGACTGGCCATCCATCTGTGGATGATAGGCCGTATTGTACTGCAGCTTCGTTCCCAAGGCAGTCTATAAACTTTTCCAAAAAAGCTGCCGTGAACTTCAGGTCTCGATCAAACGTGATCGTCATAGGCACTCCATGAAGACGAACTATCTGTCACACATACAATTCAGCATATCTATCCAATGCATAGTCCTTTCGTACGGCGATGAAGTGAGCAGACTTAGTCAATCAGTTGACTATAGCCCATATGGAATCATTACCTCGCTAACTCCTTGGTAGTTCCATCAAAAAATCTATTGTAATATATTCCCACTTCCACTCGGGAATCTCAAGAGGTTGTAAAATTTCTCCAGGTTTGCAATGTTGTGCTTTCACTTGCTGGCACGGCAAACACTTGGCGACATGTCTAGTGATATATGTCTTCATACCAGTCTACCAATAATGTTGATGTAGATTCGAATACATCTTCGTCCTACTTGGATGAATAATGTAATTGCTACGATGGGCTTTTGACAATATCTCCTCTTTAAGCTCTGCATTGTCGGGTACACACAATTGCCTACGAAACTTTAGTGTTTTGTCCTCAGTAACTTGAAAGTTAGCCTTCCTCTTTTGTGCATCTTCCTGTAGAATTTTCTAAATCTCAAGGTTTGTCAACTACAACGTTTTAATCCTTAACTGCACTTCAGGTTCAATTCTGAGGGTGGCCATAAAATTTGAGAGGTGGCCTACCTCAAGTTTGAAATTCGAATCTCAAGCTCTTTCTAGTAGGATACACTCCTAAACCATCATATGCGCAATCAATGACTTTCAACTCAACGCATCTGCGACCTTATTGGCTTTTCCAGGATGGTACAAGATGTCGCAATTATAGTCCTTGAGAAGTTCCATTCAACGACGTTGTCTCATGTTCAATTCCTTTTGAGAGAATAAGTACTTTAAGCTTTGGTGGTCTGTAAAGATCTAGAACTTTTCTCCGCACAAATAATGTCTCCAAATCTTCGCGGCGAAAATGATCGTTGCGAATTCTAAGTCATGCATCGGATAATTCAACTCATGAGGCATTAATTAACAGGACGAGTATGCAACAACTCTCCCATGTTGCATTAAAACGCAACCTAGTCCTCGGTACGACGCATCACTAAAGATCTCATATCCTCTAGGACTAGATGGAATCGTCAGCACGGGTGCGATAGTCAACTTCTGGTTAAGCTCTTGGAAACTATGCTCGCACTTATCTATCCACACAAACTTTTCTTCCTTTTTCAACAATCTAGTCAGAGGCATGGCTATTCTAGAAAACCTTTCTACAAACCGTCTGTAATAACTCGCCAATCCCAAGAAACTTCTAATCTCTGTCACCGTCGTTGGTCTTGGCCAAATTACCATGGCTTCAATCTTAGTCGAGTCCATGGAAATCCCTTCACCAGAAATCACATGACCTAAGAAAGTTACACGAGTCAACCAAAACTCGCACTTACTGAATTTGGCATATAGTCCATGTTCTCGCAGAGTTTGAAGCACTGTCCTTAAATGTCTTTCGTGCTCCTCTGGACTTCTCGAGTACACCAAGATTTCGTCAATAAACATAATCACAAATTGATCCAAATACTCCTTGAACACTCGATTCATCATATCTATAAAAGTAGTTGGGGCGTTAGTCAAACCAAACGGCATTACGGTGAATTCATAATGGCCGTAACGTGTACGAAAAGCCATCTTTGGTATGTCTTCCTTCTTAATCCTCAGTTGATGGTATCCTGTCCTTAGGTCGATCTTGAAAAATATTGACGCTCCTTGTAGCTAGTCAAACAAGTCATTAATCATTGCTAACGAATACTTGTTCTTGATCGTCATCTAATTGAGTTGCCGATAGTTGATGCAAAGATGCAAAGAACCATCCTTCTTTCCTACAAATAGAACTGGCGCTCCCTAAGGTGATGCACTAGGACGTATAAATCCCTTGTCCAACAATTCCTACATCTACACCTTCAGTTTCTTTAACTTTGACAATGTCATACGGTAAGAAGTTTTAGAAATTGGCTTCGTCCCAGGGACCAACTCAATCACGAACTCGATTTACCTTTTTGGGGGCAAACCAGGTAATTCCTCAGGAAACACGTCAGAAAACTCCCGTACCACGGTGATGCTTTCCATCTTCGGCTCCTCAACTATCGTATCCACAATAGTTGCCAAATAACCTTGGCAACCCACATCTAACAACCCGGTTGCCTCAAGCGACGAGATTAAGGTAATCGAGGGTCCTCCTTGACTTCCAATAAACTCGAAACTTTCACCTACTAAAGAGTTAAACTGAATCGATTTACGATAACAATCTACAGTAGCTCGTTGCTTGGTGAGCCAATCCATGCCAATGATTACATCAAAATCAAACATGACCAGCATAATCAAATCTATCATTTCCTCCCGCTCACCAATAACTCACTTGCAACCAGGACATCCTATTGCAAACAACACTTTATCCTTTCACGGGGTAGATATACTAATGACTGTCCCCAACGGTTCTGGACTTAATCCTACCAACTTAACATACTGCTCAGCAATAAAAGAATGCATATCTCCAGGGTCAAATAAAGCATAAGCAACATAGTCTTTCAACGAGACTGTCACGCCCCGAACCTTGAGCATGCAACAACCCCTTTCCTTGGTCGATAGAAAGCGACATTCTAGGACTTGTCAATGACCATTCATTTTAATCTTTTATTATGCACATGCAAAAAACAAACCATCCCCCAATCAAACAGACAATCAAGCAATCAAACAAGGATAGAGGGATGAACAGCAAGAACAACAACAACTAGTCGTATATACATTTTCATTGGATTAACCAATGGAGGATCATTTCCGACTTACAAGCCCACTAGAGGGGCCGATCCATTCTCTAAGCCAGACCAAAAAGAAATTAGGCTAGGCTAATCCAACTATACAAAACGAACCCTTAGGTTCAATACCCCTATCACTCGGACCCATCAGACTCAGGCTTCGTCAAGTCATAGTCGGAGGCGCTCGGGTCGACACTGGTGAAGTGGGGGCAGGATTCTCCACTACACCAGCGGGTGCGCCATTCTAAGGGTCTGAAAGTAGTTATACAATAACCGGTGAGATAAAATCTCAGCAAGTTCTCCCCCTAAGCTTCGGTTAGTACACCAACTCAACTCAGAGTATCTCTCCAAAACCACCCTACAAGCAAACAAGCGACCAACAACCAACAATCAACCAATAACATAGCCAGGGTCAACCAACAATTAAATAGTTGGTTCACATGCAACCTTATCCGATATGCCATACTCTGCACGTTATATCTCAGCACAATACACGCAATGCACATGGCCATTAGATAATGCAGTACATCAATCACATACAAGTCGCGTCACAAGTGATCTCATTTGGCCATTGCCACACCCTACACGTTATCGATTCATGCGTGCGTACCATAACAATGTGATCAACTCATGTATAATCAAAACCGATAATGCCATGATTCTCATACGCTCTTGCACATTAGTGCGCCACATATCAAATATCAATCAATCACACATGTCTCGATTATAAGGTAAAATCGTTATGACGCGTCTCATTTCATGTCACACAATTTTACCCCATAATAAGGCACAACAATCTCAATACTCATGTGTGTTCTAGTTATTACTGCCCCTCAGGGCTATAACTGACCTCTGCCGGGTTTTCAATAAATTGGACTATCACCCCTAGACTCCTGCCGGGGCGGCGAGTATTTCAACTATCACCCCCCAAACTCCTGTCGGGGCGGCGGGTTCAACTTAGTGATCAAGCAAGCACACCACCACTTTTTATCTTTGAGCATTAGCCAATGCACACATGCTTGCATATACAACCCCAAATAAAAGCGGTCCATTTCGGTGTCCCTCGGACAAACCGTTTTTCCCTTTTTTTGTGAAAACCACACGATTCATACGAATGTTCATGCAATGACACATCCAATTCACATCATAAGATCAAAGTACATGAAATAAGGCAATTTTTCACTCTTTGGTGAACAATGCATGTGAACAATACCGCGTGAACAATCTAGGGGTGAGCAGTTCTAGGTTCCCTATAGGTTCCACCTGGAACGTGGAACCTACCTTCGAGTACAGGTTCCTAATTTTTTAGAACCTGGAACCTACCCATTGGAACTTAGAACCTGGAACCTACCCTATTACAGGCTCCAGGGTCGATTCCAGGTTCTTATAGGTTCTTTTTTTTTTTTTTTTTTTTTTTTTCATCTTTAGTTAAGCAAAACTTTCACAATACTTATCTCGAGAAATAGCTACGCCAACTTATCACGACACTTTCACTTCCAAGATGTACTTCTCCATAACAGGACCCATAATGCCATCACTCCAAAATGAAATATAAGCATCCATTGAACTATACAAGAAGTTTCATTAGCATAAGACCATTTTTCTAAAGCTCTATGTTGGGAAAGTCTCTCTATCATAGCTCAATGGGACTTCCTAACAACTATGCATTAGAAAAGTTCAGATCGTCTACTTAGGAAGACCTGTCAAATATGCAGTTGTTTGTCAACTCATCCTCAAGAAGTCTTTCTAACCTACAAATTTTTAAAACATGTATATGAAGAGCTATTGTGTACTTAATAAATATATTTATTACTTTGCGAAACAAGAGCTTTTCAATCACACTTACCTTGGTAGACCATAAAGAACAAGAATGGCTGTAACTTTGCATTTCCTCGTCAATTTCTGGGGTTGAGTTTTCATTCCAACTAGCCTATGGCCTCCAAGTCTGGGCCTTCTATGAACCTGAATACAAAAGCAAAGAAACGAGTGTAAAATTGAACAGGTGAATCTTGCTCAAGGATTTACTCTGGATTTCCTAAAAGTAAAATCAGTAGATGTCCAATATCATACACTGGACATAGTTTGCTCCTCGGGAAGACACAAACCTCTTGTCTCAGGCATGTGATGGTGGCCCTACAAAAAAAACTAGCATCAGGAATGGTGAGCCAACTTTGAAAGAAAACCCAAACCTCATACCATGTCATACATTTTTTTTTCTCCAACAATAGCCTTATTAAGTGCTTGTCTTTCAACCAAAAGCATTGGAATTTGTTGATCCAATTTCATGTTCATTCCTTCATAGTAGTCTCTGATCGCGTGATAAAGTTGTTGACAGTCACCGGTGTCCACGATAGCAGATTCCATGCACTCGAGGCATAAACTTCGTCCATCTCCCAAAGATATGTATGTTGTGTTCCACGACTATCAATAGGTAAAATAAATATCAAAAGAAAGAAAAACAAAAAAATGAGTACAGTTGCTTCAACGCATTTAAAATATACAATCTGCAAGATTGTGGGAACAAAGCATGGCATTGCATTTACTTGTGCTACCTAGACCGCTACCTCAAATGGGCTCACTTGCTTGCCTTGGGCCTACCATGGTGGTTGTCCCACCTTAGGCCTGAGGCCCACACTAGCCTTGCCCAGCCCGCATCCTCATGGGCTCGATTCCTAGGTTCATAAATTGTTTTTCCCAAAGACACGGCTTAACTACACTATCGGCTATCGAAGTAGCATCTTCCAAAACTCCGTCCCGAACGTTCCCAAAAATTCGAAGTCCATTCTTGGATTCTCATGCCATGTCAATTTTGCCCAAATGCCATTTTGGTACAACTCAGACTAACAGGCGGCTTCGAGGATTCATGCGTAATCGACCCGTGCCAAACCACATTCAAAACATCTCGACATATGGACGTCATTGACTACATAAAATTGCAGAGGATACATTCTTATTTCAAAGTACACGATTACCACAAACCAACATAGGGTCGTTTGCGGGCTCGATAACAGTAAACGGAATCACCTGTCGTCCCATTATGTTCTATCCGCAAATCGACTTCTCATTGTTACTGAAAATCAGCCTTCTAATCTATAGGATCATCCTCACGCAAGTCTCATAGTCAAGTTGTTTTCCCAGGTCAAGTTCTTTAGTCGCACGAGTTTTGTCCTCATTAGCCTTTCCCCTCAAGGTCAATATCTCGAGAGTGATCAATTCCGAGTGAGATCAACCAACAATGCATTGACGAAATTCACGTTCATTCATCCCTTAAAGGGCTTGAATTTCAGGACATCACAGAGACAGTACCTATAACCACATCTGGTGAGTCCTCCGCCTCCCATTGAGTGCCAGCATACACCCTTCCCCACAATGCGTTCTAAGACACACTCCCTTTATTCTGTCCCATTTACGATAGTGGCGGCTGTGATCCTATAGGCCTGCGCAGATAGTCCTTAATCTAGTGGCTGTCTTAGCCACATCCAAAACAAGCTCCCGTCCTAGTAAAACACGAGGCTGATCCATGTCTTCTCCCACAAAAATGACACACACTATTCGAGTTAGGTGTCGGCTTTCCAATCCCACCCTTCCGGTTGGGCGGAATGGGATACCTGCCTCCTATCATCGGCCTCTTCCCGAACTGATTGTTGTCTCTGTTGCGCCCAAACCGCAACCCAGATGCGGTGGCTCGCTCATTCGAGTTCCTCTCGATCATATGTGCCCTCTCATATAGATCGTTGTAATCCTTCAAATTCAGCGGCACCAATGGATCCTTAATCTCTAGCCTCAATCCATCTCTAAATCTCCTCGCTCTGTCCACCCAGTCTTCGATTAGCCTCGATGCATACTTAGACAGTTCTACAAATTTCGCCTCGTATTGGTCCATGGACATCAAACCTTGATGAAGAGGCTAAAATTCTACCATCTTCTACTCTTCGGTGCAGTCCGAGAAGTACTTCCCATAGAAGACTTCAATGAAGGCATTCCATTCCAGAACCGTGCTTTTGGGAAACACTCTTCCTCCAATGGCTTCCTACCACATGCTTGCATTCCCCTGCAACTGGTAGACCGCCAAGACTAAATTGTCTTCCTCAAAGCACCTCAACAGTGCGAAGACCTTTTCTAACTCTCGAATCCAGAGGGTTGCAGCATCGGGATCGCCTACTCCAAAGAATCTCAACGAATTCAGCTTCAAGAATTGTTCTACCAACTTGTGCATTGGTCACTCCCCGATCCCATTCCTAAGCGGGACTTCAGCAGGTGTGGCGGTAACAACAGTAATGGCATTGATGGCGGAAGTGGCGGCAGCAGTAGTAGTAGCTTGATTTTGGGCCTACTGCCCCATCATATTTCCTAAGGTCTCCAGTGCTTGAACGATCCCATCTATTCTAGGATCGCCGAGTGCTACTCCCTTAGTACCAGCCTGCGGCGGTACTCCTTCTCTCGCACTAGCCTAAGCCGACGCTCTACCTCAAGCACCTACCCTAGTCGGCGTCCTACCCCAAGTAACATACACAACTATCATCTTCCAAGGAGTCCTCTACTCAAGATTGCTCATACTGCAGGATTTTTATAGAACCTACTTTCCAATTCCAACATGGAATTAGAAGTCTGAGCTACTCACACAAAACAATCAATCAATCACAAGCATTAGTGTAAGGAAAATGTCTTTCCTACTAACTATCCCAAGACCCATCGCACCTTTTCACTCCAGACACTAACTAGCTCTGATACCATTTCAAGTGGAGATGTCATGGCCCGAACCCCGAGTACGCGCACATCCCTTGGCGGTCGATAAAAAAAAAATACAACATCCTAAGACGCGTTGCTAACCCTTTCTTTTTATCTTTCAATTAAGCATATGCAGAAGTGAATTAAATAAACCCCGAACAACAAACAACACAAGGATAGTAAAAGCAGGACAGCAATTTTCACAAACCACACTTTATGAACAAACCGAGTTAACCCTACAAGTTTATAAATAAGTCTATCTCCAAAAAGAAGTCCTAGGCAGCCTACACCCCGGATCCCTCCGACTCCGACGTTGGGTCCTCAACTACACCATCTGGGATGTCGATGTCCATGGGGTGAGCTACCTCCCCATCCTCAATTTCAACAATAGGCCCATCAAAACCCTACAAAGGACCCTCCCGAGCCCCGTTAGGCTCGTTAATGAACCACGCTTTGAATCGATGAGGCACCAAGTGAAGGAAACCCTCGTCGACCCAAATCGTGGTCACTACTACCTCACGGGTCCAGGTGGTCCCAAGAATAGGGAAGAAAGTAGATTCAAACTCCATGTGCCACAGCATCCCAAAATGGACATGACGTATCTCCATGCTAAGGACATGAAAAAAGGATTAACCACGACGGGGTGAGATAAATCTTAGTGAGTCAAAACCCTAAACCCTGATTAGGATGCAAATTTGCCTCGAAGGCGGTCCTAAATATGCACCATACAGACCTTACCTCGCCTCAGCGCATACCTGTACATTAGCTCATCACATATGCTATTATCAGTGCAACAAATGCAATTTAATAACTGGAACACATTATATCAATCACATGGGTCCCGATTATAAGGCCACACTGTTATGATACGTCCCATACCACGTCACAAAAGTTTGTCCCATAATCAGGTGCAGCTATAGCAACCACTTAGGCGTGTTCCAGTTATTAAGATCCATCAGCCACGACCAACTCAACAGTTGGCAGTCATCTAGCGTAACCGGGCATTGTCCCGCTCCATTGGGCACGGCAACGTCTAGCACTACCCGCCTAGACGGCATTCCATAAAGGAGCATTGGCCCGGCCTCCACCATGACCAGCATCCGTTGACATGGGGCATTCGAATTTTATCAAGCATCGCCTCCCTAACTCCCATTAGGTGATGGGTTCCAATAGTGACCACATGTGCACACATACTTGGCCAAAAATATCGTGCTTTACATTCAAATATCTCGTATTCAAATAATGAACTTGGCCACTTTTCTTCATATTAAAAATCTCCGGTAAAATGATTGTGCGTGGTCACATATTTAAATCGAACCATTAAACATAGTACGCTCCCAATTTAAAATTCCACAATTTTCTAATTAAATACCCATAAAATCAAGTTTTGTAATAATAATCAATAACCAAGCACTCAACTGCACATCATAGCATAAATAAACCATCAAATTCACATATATATTCAACCATGAGAATCAGCGTAAAATTTCATTAAATGGCTAATCCGTCACAATTTACGCTAATTACAATTAATTAAATAAATAATGATTAATTAAATTAATCTAATTTAATTAACCTAACCACGATTAAGTAAAATAACCATGGTTAACTAATCTAACATAAGTTACTAATCTAACCTGGGGTAGGCTAACCTAACGAAACTAACCCACCTAACTAACTAGTTCATCTAACTAAGTAATTAGCACTAATCCACTTAGCACTAATCTAACCCCTAAGCGCAATTAACAACCTAATCAAAGATTAGGGAGTTAACTCATCGGATTAGGGTGGCGGCGGGTTCACGGCAATGGCGATGCGAAGGCAGTGAAGACTCGAGACTACCGCATCTCCAACGGAGCTCAAACAGCTGAAGAAAATAGCCCAACAAGTCTTAGCCAAAGGCTAAGATTCGGCTCTATGGAGGGTTGGTTGGAGCTGTGGACACGGCTAGACTAGGCGGTGGCTAGCGGATGGACGGGCTAGGGGTGAGCTGGCTATGGCGGTTACAGGCGGTTCGGTGGGCTAACGTTGGAGGGGCTAAGGTAGGCAATAGCTCAGGACGAGGGCTGCTACTTGGTGAATGCAAGACTGGTTGAGCCGAGGAGGGCGAACAGTGAGGTGCAGTTACTGGTGTTCTGGCGATGGGTGAACGACCGAGCGATGAAAAGGGAAAATGGAGGGAGCTGCGGCAAGATAGAGTTGTTGTGGAAATGGAGAAGAAGAAATGAAGAAGAAGCAAAAGAGGATTCGGCTAAGCTAGCGGATGTGCATGAGGGGAGGAGAGAGGGAAGAAGGAGGGAATGGAAGTCAGGCTATGGCTAATCAAAGGCTTTGCAAAATATCCCAAACACTCATTGCTTGACCTCAAAAGTCTTTAGCCCTTAGGGTCAATTGGCCCTCCAATGAGAATTTAGCTCTCATTTTACCCAATTCTCATTTTACCCAAAATAAACCATTTTGGCAGCCAATTAAGTCCTTTAATCTGCCCATCCGAATTTCATTTATTTTCTTTTTGCCGAAATTGATTTTTCCGCAAAATTCCAGGCTTGACGAAAATTCTCCAAAAGATTAGACGATGACCTATAAATGAATCATGACACGCTCAAACGTCTGATTCCCGAAACCAAATTCAATTTCATGGTTAAAATTGACCAAACGCGATTTTAATACAACCCAACCTATCAAGTAGTTTTTAGAGATTTTAGCGCGTTTGACCCGTGGTCGATAATTTTTTATCCAAGTTTGTGCATCTCCAACTCGTAAAAGACTCTTGGTTGTCGTAAAAATCGCAAGGTTTCAATTACGTGTCCTGAGTATAAAATCGATAGAAAACCAAGTTAGTGCCGTTCGACGCGAATTCCGCACTTATGTGGAATCACCTGCAGTTCAATTACACCATTTCATTGAATCGACTTATATTTGATCTCAATTCAATTATAATGGTGTCATATTGACCCTTACCAATTATAATGGTCGAGTGAACAATTTCCGATCGAATTCTCTAGTCTACCGCGTTTATATCCCTTAATGGTCTCACCTAATAAATTAGTTAACTTGTGAGTGGCCAACTCAAAGTAAAATTACCATTGGCGAGTCGACGAAACAATCATTTCATATTATCGAGACAGGGTCGAATTTCAAGATGTCACACACTCTCTCTCTCCCTCTTCGCTTCGTCTCTTTTCCTTTGCTTCCTTAGCCTACCCCTTAAGGCAAAGCAAATCATCTCTTTTCGACATTGGTGATTACACTTCCAAATCGCCTACTTCACTCTACACTTGACCACTCTTCTTCAACCCTTTCATCAACCATCGCAAAATGCCCCACTTTTCTAGCTCCCTCTCAAGATCCCTCCTCTCTCATGACCCGCCCACCATGGCCTAAGCTTCCACACCTCTACTTTCGAAACCGGCCTCCACTTCTATAACCATGAGCTTGACAATCTCAACCTTGACCCAAGTCGTTTGGAAAGTCTTCTTTGTTCTAGCCCAGATCCATCTAGCCAAGGTTGCAGAAGACATGGTGCTTCTTTAGTCAAACATCGTAAATCAGACCCTACTCATGAAGAGCAATAGGAGGGCCTAGGTTGGCCTAATGTGAATGTCTAGCATGCGATCTACCCTGCTCATGAAGAGCAATAGGAGGACCAAGGTTGGCCTAACGAGAATGTCTCGCATGCAATCTTCTAAGAGGAGGAAATTTATCTATCTATTGACCGGATGGAGTTACTGAAAGTAAAACCACATGCATCTCACCATTCAAGCCTTTTGATGAAGTATATTTATGGAGATTAGAGTTTTCCTTATTAGAGAATATCGTTAGAGATATTATTAGATATTAGGGAAATTTTTTAATGTTTTGTGATTCTCTAATATAGCTAATTTCCTTTCTTATGCATATTGTTTGGGTATAAATGCTCTTCTTTAATAACTTGTAAAGTTAAGCCAATTAAGTAAAGTAGTCTTTACTTATGGTCTATCCCTCTCTAAAGATCCTATAATATTTACATGGTGTCAAAGCTACCAAGAAAGAAGGAATTAAATCAAACATTAGCTATTTTTTCCCCTTTATTTTGTCTTTAGTCATCTCATCTTCATTAACTTCCCAATTTTCTCAACACTCAACAATGCTTCTATGGATGTTATTCGTTGTGGTACTCTCTTCTAATTGCGAGCAACATTAATGAGCGAAATTGCCATCAAATATCTAGGTAGCTATGAGTACCAGAGTCAAGCATACCTCCATTGGGCTGCCAAACATGAGCGTGATGGGGTGATGTCATCAAGTATCCAAGTAGCTATGAGCGCCAGAGTTACGCACACTTTATCAAGTAGTCAAAGATAAGCACAGTGGGCGTGATGCAGTTTAGTTTGCCGCAATTCAAGTTGGGTTTCCACACAATCCTATAAAGGTTGTATGACAAAGATATGTCAACTTTCTAAGCATGTGTTACTTTAGCACTTGTCAAATCCGGTTTGTTTAGTGCAAGGTCCGACTTACACGGCGCTTGGTCACATACTTTCAAAGAAAGTTACACCAATCATATGCAAGCTTGATTTTCCAACATGAGGGGGAGTGATGAAGTATGTTCAATGGTAATTAGAGATTTCCTTGTTAGAGAATATCGTTAGAAATATTATTAAATATTAAGGATATTACTTAATATTTCGTGATTCTCCAAGTTACCCAATGTCCTTTCCTGTAAATATTGTTTGGGTATAGGAATGAAATTGGCATGGTGAGGATCTCGGAACCGGCCGCCAGAGGTCCAGAATCGGCCAGCAAGAAGTCAAACAGCTCCACCCCATCGACAACCGATCAGACCGATTCATGCTAGTTTGATTGGTACTTGATCAGTTCAAACCGGTTCTAGCTGGTTCACGCATTAGTGGCTCTTATGGATTCAAAATTTATGCATTTGGTCTCTCAAGGACCAAATTGAAGAGGAAATTTGCACGATTTGAGGAGAAATTTTCTAATTTCATTTCAATTAAGTCAATTAAATTTTATAAATATGACCTATGGACCCTCTATTGACTTAATTAAGCGATTATTGTAAAAAACAACGAACTAAGACTATGGGTTCGTTAGATTGAGCCTTAAGGGCTAAAATGAACAATTTTGCAATTTAATGGCCAAAATTGCAAATTAATTGAAATTGGATTCAATTAATGCTGCAATAAACCTATTTGACTAATTACCCATGTGTAGAATCATCTAATGTATTCAAATTGGCTTTAAATTGAAGCGTCCAAGCTCAAGTCAAAAATGAACTTAGATCCAATATTAAAATTGGACCTAGGTCCATACAATTGAACCATAGACTTGACTGGATCAACTTGAATTTCTCTAATTGAAACTCAATTGCTTGATTTTCTTATACTCAAGAGAGTAAAATTCCTCAAATCGGGAAGGTTTAATGTGAATTTCTCAAAATTAGTCTCGAATTCGGACCTATCTTAAAAAAATGAGTGAAAATCAATTATCCGTTTGTATATCATGAATAATAGATTTTGGCCCTCTAAGTAGGGCTCAAAATGGCGACTTGCCTTTCAATGTGGTAATTTGCAAAATGATGTGAACGAATGGGCTCAAAATAGTCCCTAGACCAAATGTCGTAAAAGACACTATACCTAGCTGTGACTAGAATAAAATTTATTTTATTTTTTGACAATATAGAACCTAAAATCGAAAAATTTGGAAAACAAGGTTCTTAATTGAATTTTGTGAAATTTTCGACATACAAATCAAATTGATGCTAAAAGAAGTGCTTTTATGGATTTTTTTTTTTTCATTTTTAATCAAAGGTTTGACCAAAAGTCAACCATTTAGTTGACTTTTTTTTTTTTTAAATGTTGTTTTTTTGGTCAAATCTTTGAAAAATTGATTTGATGAAAGTGAAATTTAGGTGAAAAGCCAATTTTCAACTCGGGATTGACTTTTGATCAAAGAATTTATCAAAAAGTCAACTCGAAAGTCAACCATTTGACTTTTCGAATTTTTTTCGAAAATGAATTGGAAATTGCTTAAAAGTAACAATACAAAATAAAGAAATGAGAAACAATTTTTTTTTTTAGTGAGAAACGGGCTCCATCGCGATCGGAAACCTAAATCTCGATTTTTTTACCTTTTCGACGCGTCAACTAAAAATTAAGTATCAACAATCACTACAAATTTCTTTACCAAAAAAAAAAAACCAATCACCACAAATTTTATTATCAATTATTTAAATCAACCACAACTCAAAGCCCCGAATAGCGTGAGGTTCCCCGGCGAATTTTATGGAGCTCGTACAACGCCCATCTATCGTCTACGCTTCAATTACTACAATTTCAAAGTCTCAGAGCTTCCAGAGCCACCCACCCCAAAAGATAATAATAACACGTAAGTCGATAGGCTCTCTCCAACAGCGACACCTCAGTAGGTAATATGCATCCCTAATCGAGGGGCACAGGGTCGAATAGTGCCCTCACAAGGTGGTCCTTTGTTTCGTTGTCGGGAAGGCCGTGTCCGTCTCCGTACTGGTAAAAGCACTGAGAAGCTCGTGCCAAGTTCAGACAAGCGCCGAGAAAAGGCCCGAACCCAGAATATGGGTAGTCCTCAAACACATCTTTGTTCATCCTCTTCCAGGTCTCGTGCACCATTTGCCTGACATGCTCACGCGTGGCCTCTTCCGAGGCGCCGGTTTCATTCATGTAGCATTCTAGTGCCTTGAAGTTGTCTCCTCGCGCCAATTCATACTGATCATGAATGAGATTGATGTTTCACAAACGTAAGTCTCAGGATTCTCATCAAATATATTAAAAAGAATAGCACGTATTTTTGAATCCATCAATGATGTGCTTTTTCTTCGTAAGTGATTATACAAAAGGAGAAAGGTAAACGTCAAAGTAATTTACCGATGAGGTACTGAGATCATTGTTAAGTCGAAGGATCTTGGCAGAGCAATGCATGACACTCGGGATTTTTGACACGTAATCAAGCCCCTCTTCCGTCAATTTGTCCGTGGTTAGGAAGTAGCTGCCCAACAGCATAATCAGCCCTCCGATTGAATCCACCGCATTGTCCATGTACTCCTTCAGTGTCGGTTTGATGCCCTTGTTGTACCAATGGACCTCCTTTATGTACGCCTTGCATTCATCCGCCCACTAGAGGATTGAAATTCGAAAAAAGTGTGTCAATGACAAAGCCGAGGGACATTCTTCTCTCGTACATTTTTCGAATTCTCAAATACGAAAGTCAGAAGTAGAAAAGTGAGTTGCCTTGCACGGGCTAGAAATTATTAGGTGAAAGATTCAGTGAGATTACCACTTTTTGCATGTAAGGAATGGTGTTGATTCCTAGCTCTCTCATCGTCCAATACCCAATTTCATTGGTCGTGTTGTACAAGGCCATGTAACTATCCCTTATTGTTGGAGGAAGCTTATCGATTTCTGTGATGTCCCACCTGGATAAGATATCAACACTTCAACATTTTGTAAATTTTACCAGCACCCGATACACTTTTAGTAATAACAATGAAAGTTAGTACTTACTACTACTTTAATTGCCCAACCAATCAATTATATAGAGGAAAAAATCTAACTTAAAAAGTGATATGTTCAAAATACATCAGAGAATTTATATCATAGAACTATCAAAATTTGTTGTATCTCTTGTGTCATTCAGAGACTATTTAATTGCTTATCGTTTCTCTGGGCAACAATAGTTACGAGAGAAAATGATGATAATAATCATATTACACTAACCTAACAAGAAAATCTGTTAAGAGCTCGAGTTCTTCCTGTGTCCCATATACATCATAAACGTCATCGATAAGTGTCACCATACAAGTGAGCTTTGTCGTCATTTCCCTGTAAGCTGTATACTGAGGTTCAAAAACCATGGCGCAAGTCCAAAAATAGTGTTCCACCAATCTGTCTCTGAAGAAGGTCATCTTGTTCGCGCCAAGTTCAACCCACCACCTGAGAAATTTACCATTCAACAACTAAGTTGATCTAAATGTGCTCCTACAGGTTTGGAGTTTATATATAGAGTGCTTGCGTATACCTTGCCATATTGCTAACTTCCTTCTTGTGGACTGATTGCACTAGATTGAAGTCTAATTTAGCCAATCGTAGCAAGGAAGGGATCATGTCTTGCTGTTTCTTGTACATGTCCATGAACCATCGAGCCTCCAACCTATTTGGCCTCCAGTGGATCGGCATATCTAATGCATGACTCACGTAGCTCGCTAACATAGCGGGAACTTTGTCGAGGTTTAGATCCTTTAGATGCTTAGAAGCAAAGTTCCTTGCTTCATCAAGTATGGTTTCACCTTCCAATCCATGAAAAGAAGCTTCATAAAGACCAAGAAGCCCCCTCACATCCTTATTGAGTGATTCATTGAACGTGCCCGTCTTGTTCATAAATTGTTGAAACACATCTATATGTCCAAAAAAAGGAATGGTAAGGTAACTTTTGATTCATCAACACGATTTACAAAAGGGTAACCATATGGCGAATACCTTGCGATATTTTGTATCCATGTTGTCTGAGTAACCGGAATCCAAGGGAAACTGCATGGAGATCGTTCAAAAGCTGAGCATATCCGGCATTGTCATAGATGGAACTGAGAGCATTTTTTATCTCCGTCTCAAAATGGTATCCTAGTCCGAGTCTTTGAACTGCGTCAATAAACTCGAGCTTGGCCACCTGGTTCATCTCCCTGTTGAATAGACCCCCGATTTCTTCCTTCAACCTTGGGACTTGCTCGGCATATTTATCCTCCTAGGCACGTAAAACATTCAGAAAAATGAGATCTTAATCAAAAGTAATACATAAGCAGAGTAAGCATTGTTGAGAATATGCCATTTTGATCAAGTTTATTAGTATCTCTATGGAATATTTATCGGTCGTATTTGATAGAGTGGCAGTGGTTGGTCGTATACAAAAGTACTCAAGTAGTATACATCCTTATATCTAATTCAGAATACAGTTTCGTTTTTGTTTCTATGCCATTTTGGGTGCTGTGGACTCTATCTCATCAAAGTAAAAAGAAAGTAGGGAAAAGCAATAATACGATCCTCAACTTATGTTGTTTTTTATTTCCCTTCTCAACATGATCCTTGAACTTAAAACTTGTACCGAGTTTCCTGCATCATACTTTCCGCTAGCATTGACACGCCCAGAGCTTCAATTTGCCAGAACCATAGACCAAGAAATTGGATAAGGAATTCCCACAAGTTCAAGGACAAGATTGGAAAAAAAAGAATACAAAGTTCAGGACCGAGATGTGAACATTTTCCATAGAACATAGCCAGGCTGGGTATTGTGCCGAACCAAAAAGGATCATTACCGTGTAATCAACTCTGAGTGACTGGAGAAACCCGTAGTCCCACACAGTAGGTTTCCAATTTGCCGAACGTCTCACGATCTCTGGATTCTCGATCGTCACGGCGCATGTCACCGAATTAGCGCCTGAGGAGAAGGAGGAGGAGGAGCAGCGAGGGTGTCTAAAGGACAAGAGAGAGGGTTGGTTATGGCTGATTGAGGAGGGAACGAAGCTTGTTAACAAAGCAGGAAGAGCCATTGCGAAAGTTGTAGAGAATCTCAGTATGCTAACCCCGCTTTATATAGATGGTGGTGTTGTTAAGCACCGGTCATGGAAAAAAGTCCATAGCCTTGGAAATGCGATTATTGATTTGCATAAATAAGAATCTCGTGCTTAGGATCTGTTCAGAATTTCTCGAAGGATCCCACGCATGCATTCAAATATCATCGTGATTAGAAATCTCTATGCATCTTTCGACTAAATCTTTTTTTCTAAAATGAGTCGATAAAACCTGTTGTCTCCTAATAAAAGGAAATCAGCATTAGTAGACAAAAGAGAAATAGTTTGATGGCCAAATATCATGAAAATCCTATAACTTTTGACTTTCTTTATCCGAATAAGTGCACTGAAAGTCTTAAAACTTGTCATAAAAGTGTGATTGAGTCCTAAAAATTTCAAATGCAATTTAGTCCCAAAACTTATCAATAAAGTACAATCCAATCTAGGGGTGTGCAATTGGACCGAGTATACCCGGTTCCTGGACCGGCTCACTCGGAAAATAGGGTTGGGAACCGGTTCCTGTTGAAACCGGTCCAAGAACCAAATTCCAAAATTCGGAATCGGTTTAAACCAATCCGGAAACAGGTTCCGAGTGATTACCCACCCAGAAACCGGTTCCCGGACTGGTTTTGTAAGTAGAGGTCCAAAACCTTTTTTTTTCCCCAGATTTTTATTCTTACTCCTGCAATCACACGACATTTTTCCTCTAGGCTCTTTCAAGCACGCACGACACTCATCCTTTGTCAAAAGGTTAATGTATTTATTTATTGAAAAATCATCAAATTGTTTTTAAATAAATTGATAAAGCTGAAAATTTAGGACAATATTAGCTGTTAAATAGGTTTAAAACTTTTTGGATAATCATCACTCAAAAAATGTTTCTAGTATTGTAATACAATTTCCCGAAGACCCTTGAATTGATTTATTTCATGTAAAAAGTGTTGTTCATTAGTCGGCATATCATTATGTTCACCATCAAAATGCTTTAGGTTAATATCATGAAAAACTCGAAATTGATACATATGTGATAAATTTATCATAAACTAAATCCTTGACCAGAAACCCAACAAAAGAATAAAAAATCAAAAATTTAAAAAGATTGCAAAAATATTTGATGTTAGCGCTACCATGTAGGACATCCAACATTAACTAGAGGATCACATTAGCTATTGCTGGCCAAAATTAGCCATATGAACTACATTAGAAAATCGTCAAAATGTGTAGAATTAAATTGATAAAATTGAAAGTTTAAGCCAATATTGGTTGTTAAATAGGTTTAGAACTTTTTGGACAATTATCACTCAAAAACTATTTCTAGTATTGTAACACAATTTCCAAAGACCCTTGAACCAATTTATTTCTAATACTGTAAAATTTTGCATATGTGTCAATTGAGTCCATTCAATCAATTTTTGTCAAAAATCGCTAAAATTGACATTGGGCACCATTTTATGTGACACAATCGAAGTTGACATGGACAATTTTTTAATATTTTTCTAAGATTTTACTATTTTTACTCTTCTTTTTTTTTTTTTTCATTGTGGCTGGAGAAGCCTTGCTGCCTAGGTGAAGGACCGTGGCCCTTACCAGCGACCGGCAAGGGCTCACAACCCCAAGATCCGGCAAGGGTCATTGACCCTCACCCAATAAGGCCAAGGACTATTATTAGCTAGGGCGATCCAACAACCATTCCACCCCAGATCTAGGCGAGGGCCTATAGGCCCTCGCCAACCGTTGGACAAGGCCACCGGCCATTGCCCAATGGCCAGTGACTCTAGCCGACCCTCACCCCACCATCATTGGCCCTTTCCCATGACCATGGGGTGGCGGTGGCGAGGGCCTCAACCCTTTTCAAACGTGTTCGCTTTTCTTCTTTTTTTATTTTAGTTTTTTTAATTTATCTTCATTAACATTTATATTAAAATTCAATTTTGAGGAAACATTAGCGTCAAAACGACCTCGTTTTAGACTTATCTAGCCACATCAGTGCTAAAAAGACATCGTTTTGCATTTATCTAAGCTACGCCAACGCCAAAAACAACGTTGTTTTCCACTTATCTTGCCAGAAAAATGTCATGTCAACAATTTGGCCGAAATTTTTTGTCATTGGCACTAAAGTATTACATTTTTTTTCTAATTTTGGTATTTAAATATACAATTTAAAACTTTTAGCACTTAAGTATCCTCCATGTCAAGTTTTGATACTCTTGATGTTTGCACCTTGAAACACATCATAGAACATCTTTGCGACGTTAGATTAGGAATAAAAGCAATCCTGTGCTTTCAGATCTCCGCTCTCGAAGCCAAAGGTCGTTTGCTGTCGATTGCAAATGTCACAAAATCCCCCTAAAGAAGCGAAAACTAATGCCCCAAAATGCAGCCGCTCCTAATCAATAGGGCGTCGCTAGTACAAAATCCATTTAAGTTTGGTTAGAGTGGCTTTGACTAATAGGACATGTCTCCCACTCAAATTAGGACTCCACCAAACCCCCTTCCTATCGTACGTAGTGTCATACAACGCCCACAGATAGAAAATATGCTATTCAAATGTAACTTTTGATTGATGGACGTTGTTTATTGATACTGACAAATCATAATCAAAACGCGAAGTCGTTGTCCATGGAGAAGCTCTGATTGAAGCTTAACGAAGGGGTCCTATACCGATTATCCCCAACTACGCATCTTCCAACTCTAATTTTTTCTTTAAAAAAAAGTCATTAAAGAATTTAAGTTTGGTTAGAGTGACTTTGACTAATAAGACATGTCTCCCACTCAAATTAGGACTCCACCAAACCCCTTTCTATCGTACGTAGTGTCGTACAACGCCCACAGATAGAAAATATGCTATTCAAATGTAACTTTTGATTGATGAACGTTGTTTATTGATACTAACAAATCATAATCAAAACACGAAGTCGTTGTCCATGGAGAAGCTCGATTGAAGCTTAACGAAGGGGTCCTATACCGATTATCCCCAACTACGCATCTTCCGACTCTAATTTTTCTTTAAAAAAGTCATTAAAGAATTTAAGTTTGGTTAGAGTGGCTTTGACTAATAGGACATGTCTCCCACTCAAATTAGGACTCCACCAAACCCCCTTTCTATCGTACGTAGTGTCGTACAATGCCCACAGATAGAAAATATGCTATTCACATGTAACTTTTGATTGATGGACGTTGTTTATTGATACTGACATATCATAATCAAAACGCAAAGTCGTTGTCCATGGAGAAGCTCTGATTGAAGCTTAACGAAGGGGTCCTATACCGATTATCCCCAACTACGCATCTTCCGACTCTAATTTTTTCTTTAAAAAAAAGTCATTAAAGAATTTAAGTTTGGTTAGAGTGGCTTTGACTAATAAGACATGTCTCCCACTCAAATTAGGACTCCACCAAACCCCCTTTCTATCGTACGTAGTGTCGTACAACGCCCACAGATAGAAAATATGCTATTCAAATGTAACTTTTGATTGATGAACGTTGTTTATTGATACTAACAAATCATAATCAAAACGCGAAGTCGTTGTCCATGGAGAAGCTCTGATTGAAGCTTAACGAAGGGGTCCTATACCGATTAACCCCAACTACGCATCTTCCGACTCTAATTTTTTCTTTAAAAAAAAGTCATTAAAGAATTTAAGTTTGGTTAGAGTGGCTTTGACTAATAGGTCATGTCTCCCACTCAAATTAGGACTCCACCAAACCCCCTTTCTATCGTACGTAGTGTCGTACAATGCCCACAGATAGAAAATATGCTATTCACATGTAACTTTTGATTGATGGACGTTGTTTATTGATACTGACAAATCATAATCAAAACGCAAAGTCGTTGTCCATGGAGAAGCTCTGATTGAAGCTTAATGAAGGGGTCCTATACCGATTATCCTCAACTACGCATCTTCCAACTCTAATTTTTTCTTTAAAAAAAAAGTCATTAAAGAATTTAAGTTTGGTTAGAGTGGCTTTGACTAATAGAACATGTCTCCCACTCAAATTAGGACTCCACCAAACCCCCTTTCTATCGTACGTAGTGTCATACAACGCCCACAGATAGAAAATATGCTATTCACATGTAACTTTTGATTGATGGACATTGTTTATTGATACTGACAAATCATAATCAAAACACGAAGTCGTTGTCCATGGAGAAGCTCTGATTGAAGCTTAATGAAGGGGTCCTATACCGATTATCCCCAACTACGCATCTTCCGACTCTAATTTTTTCTTTAAAAAAAAGTCATTAAAGAATTTAAGTTTGGTTAGAGTGGCTTTGACTAATAGGACATGTCTCCCACTCAAATTAGGACTCCACCAAACCCCCTTTCTATCGTACGTAGTGTCGTACAACGCCCACAAATAGAAAATATGCTATTCACATGTAACTTTTGATTGATGGACGTTGTTTATTGATCCTGACAAATCATAATCAAAACGCGAAGTCATTGTCCATGGAGAAGCTTTGATTGAAGCTTAACGAAGGGGTCCTATACCGATTATCCCCAACTACGCATCTTCCGACTTTAATTTTTTCTTTAAAAAAATCATTAAAGAATTTAAGTTTGGTTAGAGTGGCTTTGACTAATAGGACATGTCTCCCACTCAAATTAGGACTCCACCAAACCCCCTTTCTATCGTACGGAGTGTCGTACAATGCCCACAGATAGAAAATATGCTATTCACATGTAACTTTTGATTGATGGACGTTGTTTATTGATACTAACAAATCATAATCAAAATGCAAAGTCGTTGTCCATGGAGAAGCTCTGATTGAAGCTTAAGGAAGGGGTCCTATACCGATTATCCCCAACTACGCATCTTCCGACTCTAAGTTTTTCTTTAAAAAAAAAGTCATTAAAGAATTTTGTCTCCTTTAAGATAAACTAATAAAAGTATTAGCAATAGTAGACAAAGTAGAAATAATTTGAAGGCCAAATATAATGAAAAGCCTTTAACTTTTTATTTTCCTTTTCATAAAAATCATTATCTCAAATTCAGTATCTCAAATTATAAAACATTCTCCCGCAGACCATCAAATATAAACAAAAAAATAAAGCAAAGATATGAAAGAAAATGAGTGAGGAATAGCCAAATTTCAAGAAGAAACAGTAAGAAAAATGTAATAGAACGTGTTTGCGATGTCGGGTAAGGGAACATTTTTGTGACATCGGGTCAGGAATAAATACAATCTCGTGCTTTCATGTCTCCGCTCTCGAAGCTGAAGGTCATTAGCTATCAATTGCAAATGTCACTAAATCCCCCTGAAGAAGCAAAAACTAATGCCCCCAAAATTTCAGCCGCTCTAATCAAATGGGGCGTCGCTAGTACAAGATCAAGTTTGGTTAGGGTGGCTTTGAATAATAGGATATGTCTCCCATTCAAACTAGGACTCCACCAGACTCCCTCTCCATCAGACGTGGTGTCATACAACGCTTACAGATAGGAACTGAGAAATCATGATCAAAATGCATAGTCGTTGTCCATGGATGAGCTCCAATTCAAGCTTAAGGAAGGGGTCCTATACAAAAGTCACCATCTTAATAGCACGAATTTAGGAGTGTAGTTATTGTTAATCTAGTGAAATTACATGTACTAATGATAATGTCAGATTCTATTTGTTCAAATGTCTCACAAAAGAACACAAAATTTGGCTTCCAACCTAAAAAAACCCCCCTTCTAGCATCCATCTATTGTAGCTGTTGGAAATTCGACATGTCAATCAAAAAGTGTTTGCACCTCTCGGATTCAGGTGACATGTTGTGTCACTCAATAAATTATTTAATAAAAGTGAGAAAATATTGATAGTTGTGGCTTTTCGCACCAGCTCCACTTGCTGATTATGACATGTCCGAAATGAGTCCTACTCATTAGAGTTTTCAAAATTTCATCTCTTCTCTCTCTTTACTATCTCTCCCTCCATTATTAATTCATTGAACGAAGGGTCCTATGCCTAAGTCACTATTTTGAGGGGATAGATCTACAGCCATTGTTATTGCCAATTTAGTTAAATTACATCTACTAATGATAAAGTCGGATTCCTTCCAAACTTTCAAACATCTCGCAAAAAAATACAGAGTTTGGCTTCCGACCCAAAAAAGTCTACCCTTCTAGCATCCATCCATAGGAGTTGTTAGAGATTTGGCATGTCGGCCTACATGTGCTTACACCTCTCGAATTTAGGTGACATGTATTGAGGATAAACAAAAAGATGTTGTGTCACTCAATAAATTATTTAATAAAAGTGAGAAACTATTGGATAGTTTTGGCTTTCTGCACCAACTCCACTCATTGATTATCACATGTCAGAAATGAGTTCTACTCATTAGAGTTTTCATAATTTCCTCTCCTCTCTCTCCTTGCTATCTCTCCCTTCATTATTAATTCGTTGAATGAGAGGTCCTATACCTAAGTCACAATTTTAATGGGATAGATCTACAACCATTGTTGTTGTCAATTTAGTGAAATTACATCTAATGATGATAAAATCATATTCTTTCCAAACTTTCAAACATCTCATAAAAGAACACAAAGTTTGGCTTCCAACCCAAAAGGTCCCCCCCGGTGGCCAGGAGCTTCTTTTAGCTTCTATCTATAGTTGCTGCCGACGAAGTGTACCATACGCCTCTCAAATTGAGGACAACCGAAAAGATGTCTATCACTCCATAAATTACTTCATGAAAGTGAGAAAATAATTGAATAGTCATGGCTTCCACGTCAGTCATAGGTCACTCCACTCACTGATTGACACATGTTTAGAGGGTTCCACTTGTCGAAGTTTTCGATGCTGTTCATGACTTCTGCAGCATCGGCTGTAAAGCAATATGTATTTGACTTGTTAGGCTCTGTATTGAATTAGTCCATGTAAACATAAAAGCAATTGTACTCTACGGTAGTTCAATCGCTAGAAGTAGAGACTAGAAGGACATTGCGCATTGTCTTCCCCCTCTATAGCTGTATTGGCTACCGTACAGGGTACGGCTGTCAAAATTCGAAAGCAACTCCAAGATGTCGCTGGTCTGTTATTCGAATTCAAGGACGCCCTGAGGTTTGGCCTTGCACATGGTGTCGTTTTGTAACCACGTTTCTGCTACAACCAGGCAGGAACGGTCTCTCCCCCAAAGCGACTGCCTGTCGAAAGTCGATCAAATCCACCTTGATTTCAAATAGCATGTCAAAACTTGTAAGGCGAATAAATTCTCTTGGGCATGAGATAAGATTACATTGGTTAGATGCAATAGAGCTGAATTTACAGATTTGTTTTATATGATGAATACCAAAGGATTACTCAACTTAGAACAATCATTCATGTTATCTCCTCATAATCCTATTGGGGAAAATTACCCAAAAATGGCACGTTTGTTTCAGGAAAATTACATGATAAAAGAAAATGCTTTTTGAAAAATAATTTTTCAGGAAAATGGATAATTTTCCTTTAAGGCTTTACTAGCATAAGAGTTTTTGGACTATTATGAGAATAATAGCTTATTGTGAGCTATAAATTCTCAAAAGAGTGAACCCTACAACAATTTATAATTATTTATTAATTGATTTTTTTATAATCCAAAATAAAATGTTATTTTACAATAGATTAAATACTATCAGGTAACCATTTTTGTGCCATTCCTTTATTTGGTGATATATGAGCAAAAAAATAATATTAAAATATTCGAGATGGGCAATTCCGATGTTTCATTTCATTAGATTTAAGGATTCTCTTTCATAAATTTATGTATAAATGTTTTCGTTGACTAAAAAGTGTTTTCATTTGAATAGTTATTTTTCGCAAACCAAACGAGTAATGCCCTATTTGGTAAACAATGAATATTTTTATTATTTTGTTCCTCAAAACAAAAAAATAAAAAATAGAAATAGAAATCCGTTTGATAACGTCAACTAATTTTTCTATTCCTAGAAATAGATTTATTTTTGAAAAAAACTTTTTCTTGTGACATCAAAACCCTTAATTTACACCCACATGCCACATTTACTTTTTGGCAAGGTTCTATTAGATGATTTTCTAGACAAAATATATCATTACTATTTCACTTAAAGCCATGTCAATGTCAAATTCTATTAGATGATTATTTATCTTTTATCATACATATAGGCAGATTTTTAATAATACTCATTAATGGAACCTCAAGAAAAGTGACTAGCCGTTTGCTATCAATCTTGCTATCAATCGCAAATATCAGAAAATCCTGTATAGAGGGAAAAACACCCCCTAAATATGGCAAAAATAATTCCCCCCAAATTCAGTTGCCCCTAATTGACAGGGTGTCGCTAATGCAAAATCAATATAAGTTTGGTTAGGGTGGCTTGGATTTATAGGGACAGGTCTAACTAGACCTCACCAAACTCGCTATCCATTTACGGTTGTCCTCCAACGCCTACAAATAGAAAATTGGGTTTTGACATGACCTTATGACGGTTGTTGTACATTAAGACCGAGCAATCATAATAAATACGCATAGCCGTTGCCTATGAATGAGTTTCAATTGAAGCTTAACAAAGGGACCCTATACTTAAGTTGCAATCTTAATGGGACGGATCTAGAACTACCATTGTTGTCAATTTAGTGAAATCACATCTACAAATGACAAAGTGAGATTCTATCCCCTCTTATCGCTTCCATCTATAGTAGCCTATTAGAGATTCGACAAACATACTTTTTTCAGAATTCAAACCTTTTTCAGAACTGTCAAAATCACTTCTTTCTACATTTGAAGCGTTGCCAAATTTTCGTTCACAAAACCCTCATTCACGATCCTTCTAATATATCCCAGAAATCTTCTTCAACCTCACTCTATTTGCAAATAATCATCCTCTCTAATGGCACCCAACGTTGCAAACACTGTTTCTAAGAGATAAGAAGTACAGACATCTAGAGTGCCAAAACTTGACACGTAGTGACATTTAAGTGCCAAAAATTTGGAAAGTGACACTTAAGTGTCAAAATTGGAGCAAAATTGATCACTTAAGTGTCAATCTGGCCAAAATCCGGTCAAATTGCTGACGTGGCGATTTTTTGGTGAGGTGAGTGCAAAATGGTATCGTTTTGCATGCTGACATAGCTAAAAAATGCAAAAACGACATCTTTTTATCTACGATGTGGTAAATAATTAATATAAAAATTAATTAATTTAAATTTAAAACTAAATTTATTTAAAATATTAAAAATAAAAAACTTAAAATTTAAAATATTAAATATTAAAAAAGGGGGGAGCCAAAGGGAGGCGTTAAGGGCGAGCCCTCATCGCCGCCACCTCTCGCTACCGCTAGGAAGGGTTGGCGACGAAGGGAAGAGGGTCGTCCGGGGTCGCCAGCCCCTGACTAACTGGCAGCGAGAGCCCACGAGCCCTCGCCGGATCTGGGCAAGGGCTCACAAGCCCTCACCGCCTCCCCGTTGTCGCTAGGAAGGGCCGGCAACGGTGGGGGAGCGTCGACCGGGGTTGCCAGGCCTTGGCCACGGGTTGGCGACGCTGGCCAACCGGCGGCGAGGGCCCGTGAGCCCTCACCCCGGATCTAGGGCGAGGGTTGTATTTCTCACCCAGATTCGGCGAGGGCTCACGAGCCCTCGCCACCGGTCGGCCGGGGGCTAAGAACCTCGACCAACCCTCCCCCTCCATTGCCGGCCCTTCTCAACGGTGGTGGTAAGGGCTCGGCCCTCAACCCCCCCCTCGCCCCTCCCCTTTTTTCTAGTTTTTAGATTTTTTTAAATATTTAAATAAATTTAATTTAATTAATTTTTATATTAATTATTTACCACGTAGAGACAAAACAATGTCATTTTTGCATGTTTTTTTTTAACCACGTCAGCAATTTGGCCGTTTTTTGGCCAAATTGACACTTAAGTGATCCATTTTGCTCCGATTTTGGCACTTAAGTATCACTTTCCAAACTTTTGACACCCCGTGCCAGTGCCAAGTCTTGGCACTTGGGTTGTACTTTGTCCCTAAGAGATATATTGGGCTGAGAAGATCACAGAGAAGAACGGCGGTGTTCTCTTCTGCTCCAAGGGGACGAGGAAGCATCGATATCACTGGAATACGAGAGTGAAGAGACGCCTCTCGTTAGACATTCGAGGAACACTCCCCCTTTAAGCCAAAAAAACCTCCCTACTTCTTCACCCAAAACTCCAATTCCAGACCATCTTCTGGACCGGTTTCTGTACCTGCTTCAGAAGCACCTCCAACTATTCACTCACCAAGGTTTGACAATGCCAGCGTAGTAAGGAACATGCTGAATGCACTCAAGGAGAAAGATGCTATAACGGAGGATATTTTGAGTCTAGTCAACGACATCTGCTCAGTTTCTTATGAGCGAAATTGAAATTACTCAAACCCTGCTCCTGAACTAAGATCCTGTGCAGAGTCAACCAGAGAGGGCATATACCTCTCAAAAGGGCAAAGAAAAGATTGGTGAAGAACCATCAAATGTTCCACAAGAACCAGTGGAACCAGAATCGGAAAGTCGTCCGGAGGGTAAGAAAGACGATGAAAGGACGACAACTTTCATCCTCCATCGGTGTTTGCAAAGTACAATCTCTCAAATCTCGCTTCTTTCTGTCGTCAAAACACAGTGAATTCTATGATTTACGACTGGCTAGACGAGTCATACTTCGCAGGATAATTGATTTTGATTATTTTGAAAACCATAGGCTGTTTATCTCAAAAATATTATGATGATATGAAACTGACCAAACTTTGTTATCTGAACGAATCATTTGATCCTCAGTCGGTGGCATATTTTTACTCAAACCTCTCATTTGTCTCTCCTAATGAAATGATTTTACTGTGAAGAAAAATGTTTTTACTTTGAGTGTGGAAGAATTGGCCTTAATTCCCTTTGCTTCACTTCACACATTTGTTAAATACCGGCTCCCCTTGAGAATGCACACAAAACTTTTAACAGATAACTGCTAGCACCTAAATTTGGTAACTTTGTCTGATTATTCGTTCCAAAAAAAAAAAAAATGAGAAACCCGCACTGATCTCTAACAGAAAATTAATAAATGCATCTACATATTAATTGCATTTTTATGCATTATTAAGCTCATATAATTAAATTGGACCTGAGTTAGTGGACTTGTACAGATTGGTTTCAAGCTAAATAATCTGGATTAAGCCTGTTAAAAAAAATCGGCCAAGCCCATCGTCCACCCTATTGTAGCCAAAATTCCCATATGCAATACACATGAGAAAATTTGGAAAGCAAGAAAACATATTTTCGGCCAATATGGATTTAGGAGACAACGAGATTCTAGTGCATTGGAAGAGCCAAAAAACAAATAGGGAAGAAACGAAAAAAGTTTGACAGAGAAGGGATGATTTTCAAAAGAAAAAAAAAAACGTTTCTTGATTTGCTCCACGATGTCATGATTCGTTCGCCACAATTTATGGGATTTCCTTGGACTACATAAAAGAACAGATTCTTCCACTGCCAGCAAAAATGTGAAAAACAGGTCCCATTCGCTATCACCTCCCTCGACAACTTCATCGAAATTCTTTATTCGCCCTCGGCGGCCCTCCACTCACTATAAGACAACACCATCACACGGGGGAAATGGAGGTCAGAGAAATTGTGATGTGACTGAAGGACGTCGTAACTTTGCAATTATATTAGAAGCTATGAAAATCGACAAACATATAAAACGAAAAATAATAGAAGGACACATGACATTTACGTGATTTAATTTGAATGTCAAAACCTGCATCCACGAGGAAAGTCAGCAAATATTCTGTTAAGAAATAGAATAATTATAGAATTACAAACGCTCACACAATTGAATGTTTTCTAATTTTAATATACCCATTGTATTTAACAGCTCAACTCAATGGACTTACTCTATGCACAAACCTTCCGAGCCTCACTTCTTGTCACTTGAGCTCTCTTTTCTACTCTATTATCTATGTCCTCTGCAGTCATCCTTTTGTCGGAGAATTGATGTAGACACAAGACAAATGGCACCCTCTTCAAAAGCCAATTAATGATGACATTGTAAGTTGTTAAAACAGCACCAAAGATATCCATAACTAGAATCAAGAGCACATATAATTGAGTAAATGAGATTTGCATACCTGATTTGAAATTAATCTTCATAAACAAAATCAAGAACACATGTAATCGGGTAAAAGAGATTTGCACACCTGATTTTGAAGTCATCTCTATAGCTAGAATAAATAACACCTATTATCAAGCAAAAGAGAGATGTAGAATAGCGACGATCCAAAGCTCAAATACTTTTTCACTATTGCCATTGTATTATTAGCTCAATGAGATTGCTCCTTACCTCAGTTTAACAAACCTCCTTATGTAAGGATATTTATGTATCAAGGTTATAAAAGAGATTTAGACACTATTTATAAAGTTTTTTATCACAGGCCAAGTTCTACTAGACCTATATTAGTTAGCCTCATATTAGACTAATTAAAAATTATTATATCTCACCTTATTAGATCAATCTCGTAAAACGGTAAATCACATTATTAATTAACGTAGCTCATATTAAAAAAAAAAAACTCTCACCGACATAAGAAAAATTAGCATAACTTCGACTTCTTCCTTTCCTCTAATCATTAATAAAAGACGAACTTAACCCACGAAAGATGATAAAAGAGGAGAGAACATTGTCGCCTTCAAGACAAGCCTCAAAGCAGCAAGGGCGCCCACCAATTTCTATGGGCATGCATGCACATAGCCATGTGCGTGCATTAAATGAGGGCAAAATTGGATGTCCCACTCCATGGGCGCATGCATTGATGAACGAAGCAAACGTCAAGATTTGCATACTTCTTCAATTAACGTTCGCTCGCTCAAGACTCTGCATTTTGCGTGTGACTTTGAGCGATGCATGCTTCACATAACGTCCCGGGTCTCGGGCTCATAATTAAGGAGACCACGAACCAGTACCAGCGAATTCTTATCTTGCTGGCCGAGCCTCCAATAGAACTAGCTAATCTGTTGTTGTTCGCCTGTGAAGCCCTTGCAACCCTCATCACCGGTCTCGTGTTTGTTGACACTCGAATTCTTGTTGATGTTTTCTTTCCAAAATATCCATTTATTTTTGCAAAAAAAAAAATATATATATATATAAGATAAAAAGAAAAAAAATTGAAAAAAATGAATAAATTGGACCAAACAAAAATGAAATAGAAAATGGTGAGAATGAGCGGGCCAGCATTTTTAACCCACTCCTTTAAACAAATTTTCGGCCCTCTAAGCCTTTATTAGTCCAGCCCGTTTGTTTTAATTCCCTTGGCCCATCTTTTGTTGTCTCTTTTAAGCCCACGCTAGCATGCCTTTTTAGGCTCAACCTTTTTAGGCCCTATTTCATTGCCTTTTGGCCCGATAAAGTGGATGAAAGCCTTTCATCCAGCGAGCTCAAGCTCGCCCGACACCGGTGAGCTCGAGGCTCGCCTGGCTGGTCGCCGGCCATCGCCGCGCCAGCGGACCAGGAGAGGAAGAAGAAAGAAAAAAAAAAAGAAAAAAATAATAATTATAATAAAAAAATAATTATAATTTCGGTTTTTATAAATAAAAAAAATTGTAAAGTTAAAGAGAGGAGAGAGAGATTGTGAGGCTTTGAGTGAAAATAAATGGGTTTATTTTTAATGGGTTGATAAATTGATCATAAATGGGTCAGAGAGCTGACCCATTTAAAATTCATATATCTTAGTCTTAACCCATTAAAATCCATTATAGGTGCTTTATGAAATAAAGCTTGACCCATTAATGACCCATTTAACCATAAATAGGTCCATAAATGGGTTACACAACCCATTTAACACCTCTAATGAAAGGAGAAAACCCAATCCATCATTTCTTCTTCCCCTACACGTGCATAGCCGTGAGGCGAACGCCTGTAAGACTGTGACGCGAGAAAAGAGCCGACGAAGAAGGCATGCGTGAGCCTTGCCTGACGTGAAGGAGAGATGCACGAGTGACCAAAGCGGATCCACGCACCCTCTAGAATCGCTGAGCTGGCGTGGTGGAAAGGGTTGCGTAACTGAAAAGATTGCTAGTTCAAGCGGGGGAGGCATAAGGGGTGCCTCGACAGAAGATTAAGGAGAGCGTTCGGACATTCAGAGGGGGGCTTATCTGTTTTTCTGGCAGAAAACCAATCACGATCGGAACTGAATACTACTTGAACCGAAAACCCAATTTGATTTTCCTTTTCCTTTTTGCCCTGCTCGGTAGAACCGAATTGAATAAGGAAAAAGGAAAAAGATATATTTAAGTTGGATGTTCAATTTTTGTTGAGAAATTCGTTTTGGCTCGGTTAAGCGAATTGAATCGAAATAACTCAAATCAGAAAAACGAACAGTTATTTTTCCATTATTCGAATTGAAAATTAAACCGAACAAAAAATGTACGAAATTTCGGTTTAATTCAGACATACCTAGTTAATGATAGTGACATGCAGCTATCATGGAATTTATAATTTCATCCAATTGGAAGAGTTGCAACTTCAACCCAAACTTGGGGTAATTTAGCGCGTATGACCTTCTTGCAACATATTGCTTACATTCCGTATGGCCTCTCTAAAACTCCAATGATTGTAACTTGATTTTGCATTTTGCAATAACTAAATGAAATTAGGATTGTCCTTGACTTATTGTAGATTGGTAAGGAGTATCTTACTTGTACGAATTGTTAGCTGGGTTAACTCCTATGTGGAGGAGGCCCAATGAGTTGCAAGCCCAAAAAGGGCTTGAGCCATATGATAAGTTATATAAGAAAATTGGGTTTCTCACTATCTATATAAAGAGGTAGCGAGAAAAGGAAACGATAAGAGAAAAAGAAAAAAACAGAAAATGCAGGGTATTGGGTAATATCGATTTATATCAAGCTGGTGTCGGAGGTCGATTCGTGGTCCGATTGAGCTGAAATTTTGTCAGCATGTTCATGGCACAATTTTATCGAATCTGAGCGGTTTGATTTTCGTTTGAAGCTGCCTCCATCAGGTTTTTCGTGGATTGATCAAAACCTGCATTTTTGGTCAGATTTATCATTGATCTCTTATGAAGTCTATGTGTATTGCCAAGAATTATGTTCTTGAGGTGTTTGCTGCTATGTACCTCTAGTATTTGCTAGAGAATAACAATTTTGTTGATAGTAAAGAATTTCTGGTAGACTCCGATCCCGTGGTTTTTGATCTCCTCACATCGATGAGGTTTTCCACGTAAAAATCGTCTTGTGTTCGCATGCTTGGTATTTATTTTACTCTATTATATCGATTCCTATTAAGTTTACACAAGAGGAGAGATTATTTATTCCACTGCATTGATTCAATATTGTTCGAATTGTTACCATTCTCCCATCAGAGTGGTATCAAAGCATCAGGTTATTGCTTGATTTTTCTGCCTTGTGTTAAACAATGGAACGAATACGAGTATAATGGTTACACTGAATTATTCGAATTATCATATTCGAATTATTCGAATTATTCGAGCATCAGGTTATTGCTTGATCTTTTATATGTGAAAGATTTTTATTTGCCCGTATTTGCTAAGGAGAAACCGGAGAATAAAACTGATATTGAATGGTCTATATTTCATTGTCAAGTGTGTGGTTATATCAGGCAGTGGGTAGATGATAATGTTTTGAACCATATTATTGAGGAAACACATGCACGCAGTTTATGGGATAAGCTCGAACAGTTATATGCTCGAGAGACTGGGAATAATAAGTTATTTTTTATAAAACAGATGATGGCTCTGAGATATCATGATGGTACTCATTTGACTGATCATTTAAATTCTTTTCAAGGAATTATAAATCAGTTAGCTGCGATGGGAATCAAGTTTGATGATGAGATACAAGTACTATGGTTGCCTGGTACTTTGTCGAACTCCTAGAAGACTTTCCGAACATCTTTGTCTAATTATGCTCCAGATGGTACAATTACCATGGATTTGGCCAAGAGTAGTATTTTGAATGAAAAGATGAGAAGGAAGACACAAGAATCATCCTCTTCACATTATGATGCCTTGGTTGTTGAGAAAAGGGGAAGAAGTGAGTCTCGAGGTCCGAGAAATAGAGATAAAAGCTGAGGTAAGTATAATAAATTTGCTAATGTTAAGTGCCATTATTGTCATCAGAAGGGACATATTCAGAGGTTTTGTCACTAGTTAAAAAGGGAGAAACAAAAGGAGAAAGGTAAAGAGAAGAAAAGTGATAATGACAGTGATGGCAATCGTGTCATTGCACTTAAAGAAAACTTTCTCACTATTTTTATGGTGATGTGGTCAATTTTGTTTCTCATGAGACCAGTTGGATAATTGATAGTGGTGCATCCGTTCATGCTACGTCTCGTCTGGATTTCTTTACATCATACAGGTCAGGTGATTTCGGATCTGTGAAGATGGGAAATAATGGACTAGCTCAAGCTGTAAGTATCGATGATGTGTGCCTAGAAACCAGCAATGGCACAAGGTTAGTATTGAATAATGTTAAACATATACCTAATATCCGCTTGAATTTGATTTCTACAGGCAAGTTAGATGATGAGAGGTATTGTAGCACCTTCAGTAATGGTCAATGGAAGCTCACCAAATGTTCTTTTATTGTGGCTAGAGGTGAAAAATATTCTTCGTTGTACATTATGCAGGCAAAGTTGTCCACAGACAAAATTAATGCAGTAGACAGCGAAGATGCAGCTGAATTATGGCATAAGAGGCTCAGTCACATCAGTGAGAAGGGTTTGTCAATATTGGCCAAAAAGAAGCTCCTTTCAGGATTGAAAAGTTCAGTGCTAAAGAAGTGTGCTCACTGTTTAGCAGGAAAACTGAACAGAGTTGCATTTAAAAGCTTCCCTCATTCAAGAAAGTCAGGTATACTGCAATTAGTGCATTCTGATGTTTGCAATCCTATGAAAACAAAATCACTTGGTGGCTCTCTTTATTTTATTACCTTCATAGATGATTTTTCAAGGAAAATTTGGATTTATACCTTGAAAACTAAAGATCAAGTATTAGATGCTTTTAAGCAATTTCAAGCTTCAGTTGAGAGACAAACTGAAAAGAAATTGAAATGCATCAGAACTGATAACGGGGGAGAGTATATTGGACCTTTTGATGAATATTGCAGACAACAAGGTATTTGACATCAAAAGACACCTCCCAAGACGCCTCAATTAAATGGCTTAGCTGAGAGAATGAACAAAACACTAGTTGAAAGGGTAAGATGCTCACTTTCACAGTCAAAGCTACCTAGATCCTTTTGGGGTGAGGCTTTAAGTACAGTTGTGCATGTATTAAATCTTACTCCATGCGTTCCTTTAGAGTTTGATGTTCCTAATAGAATTTGGACAGGCAAAGAAGTTTCTTATGATTATTTGCGTGTCTTTGGGTGCAAAGTATTTATGCATATTTCCAAAAATGAGACGTCTAAACTTGATGTGAAAACACGATAGTGCATATTTATTGGTTATGGACAGGATATGCTTGGCTACAAATTTTATGATCCACTTGAAAAGAAAATTGTAAGAAGCAGAGATGTTGTGTTTATGGAAGATCAAACAATAGAGAATATTAAGAAGCAGAGATGATTTTAGCACCACAGGTTAGTGATAATCTGGTTGATTTAGATCCAGTTCCTCTTACAAATATTCCTACACAGGTTGATGAAGAGCAGCAGGAAGTCAATGTTCCAAATAACGCACATGTTCCTGAAGATGTTGAAATAGATAATACTATTCCTGAACCAGAGGCTCAATTAGATGTTCCACTGGATGTTCCAATCCGGAGATCCATTAGAGACCGATGACCTTCCACCATGTATTATGAAGATGAGTATGTATTATGGACTGATGCAGATGAACCAGAGCGCTATGCAGAAGCAATAGAAGATGAATACAAAAGCAATTGGTTTGATGCCATGCAAGATGAGATGCGGTCACTTTATGATAATCATACTTTTGAATTAGTGAAGTTACCTAAAGGTAAAAGAGCTTTGAAGAACAAGTGGGTATATAAATTGAAGCAAGACGAACATACTTCACAACCACGGTACAAAGCTAGATTGGTTGTTAAGGGATTCGGTCAAAGAAATGGTATTGATTTTGATGATATATTTTCTCCGATAGTGAAAATGTCTTCTATCATTGTGGTACTAGGCTTGGCAGCTAGCCTAGATTTGGAAATTGACCAAATTTATGTTAAAACAGCATTCCTACATGGTGACTTGGAGGAAGAGATATACATGAAACAACCTAAGGGTTTCAAAGTGAAAGGGAAAGAGGATTATGTGTGCAAATTGAAGAAAAGTCTCTATGGCCTAAAACAAGTACCAAGGCAGTGGTATAAGAAATTTGCGTCAGATATGACAGAACAAGGTTATAAGAAGACTTCCTCGGATAACTATGTGTTTGTCCAAAAAATTTTCTAATAATGACTTTATTATTTTCTTGCTTTATGTTGATGATATGCTGATTGTTGGCAGGAATACTTCAAGAATTGAGTTATTAAAGAAGCAGTTAAGCAAGTCTTTTGCCATGAAAGACTTGGGCTCGGCGAAGCAGATTCTTGGCATTATAATTACCCGAGAAAAGATGTTAAGAAGTTATTTTTGTCACAAAAGAAATATATCGAGAAAATCCTTTAGAAATTTTACATGGACAAGGCTAAAGTGGTTAGTACTCCTCTTACTGCCCACTTTAAGTTAATTATGAAGCAAAGTCCTACGACTAATAAAGAGAAGAAAGATATGGAAAGTGCTCCATATGCCTCAGCTATAGGAAGCTTAATGTATGCGATGGTATGTACACGCCCAAACTTGGCACACGCAGTTGGCGTTGTTAGTCTCTATTTGTCAAATCCAAACAGAGAGCACTGGAATGTAGTGAAGTGGATTATGAGGTATCTTCGGGGAATTTCAAATTTGAAACTCAGTTTCGGGACCAGAAAACTTGAGTTAGTTAGATACACAGATTCCGACTTGGCAGGAGATATCGATACTCATAAATCTACTTTTGGTTATTTGATTTCTTTTGCGGGTGGAGCTGTGTCATGGAAGTCAAGATTGCAGAAGTGTGTTGCACTTTCTACAACCGAAGCTGAATTTATTGCAGTGACTAAAGCTAGTAAAGAGATGCTATGGATGAAGAAGTTCTTAGAAGAACTTAGGTTCAAGCAAAAGAGGTATGTGCTATTTTGCGATAATCAAAGCGTAATTCATCTTGGTAAGAATTCATCTTTTCATTCTAGATCGAAACATATTGATGTTAGATATCATTGGATAAGGGATGTTCTAGATGAAAAGTTGTTGGAACTTGAGAAAATTCATATGAATCATAATGGCTCCGATATGATGATGAAGACTCTACCAAGAGAAAAGCTTGAACATTGCCGTTTGATAGCAGGGATGGTGAATCCCTCCACATTGTCGTGAGGGGAAGATTTGTTAGCTGGATTCACTCCTATGTGGAGGAGGCCCAATAAGTTGCAAGCCCAAAAAAGGCTTGAGTCATATGATAAGTTATATAAGGAAATAGGGTTTCTCACTATCTATATAAAAAGATAGCCGCAGAAAAGGAAACAGTAACAAGAGAAAAAGATAAAGCAGAAAATCTAGGGTTTGGGGCAATATCTGATTTACATCAAGCTGATGTCGGAGGTCGATTCGTGATCCGATTGAGTTGAAATTTTTGTCAGCATGTTCGTGGCGCAATTTTATCGAATCTGAGCGATTTGATTTTCGTTTGAAGTTGCCTCCATCAAGTTTTTCGTGGATTGATCAAAACCTGCGTTTTTTGTCAGATTTATCATTGATCTCTTGTGAAGTTTATGTGTATTGCCAAGAATTATGTTCTTGAGATGTTTGCTGCTATGTACCTCTAGTATTTGCTAGAAAAAAACAATTTTGTTGATAGTGAAGAATTTCTGATGGACTCCGGTCCCGTGGTTTTTGATCTCCTCACATCAAGAATGTTTTCCACGTAAAAATCGTCTTATGTTCGCGTGCTTGGTATTTATTTTACTTTACTATATCAATTCCTATTAGGTTTACACAAGATGAGAGATTATTTTATTCCGCTGCGTTGATTCGATACTGTTCGAATTGTTACCATTCTCCCATCACGAACAAGAGATTTTGAGTTCAAAGATTTGGTTACACCAATTTCAGCCAACACTCATTACCGGTAGGGGTGAGCAGTTCCAGGTTCTAGTTCGGTTCCGTCTGGAACCTGGAACCTACTCTCGAGTACAGGTTCCAAAAAATTTGGAACCTGGAACCTACCCGTCAGAACCAAGAACCTGGAACCTACCCGGTCACAGGTTCTAGGATCGGTTCCAAGTTCCAACAGGTTCTTTTTTTTTCTTTTAATTCATTTTCAGAGTTGAATTATAACGTACACGCATATTATCGGAATCTTCAACACTGTCGAGATGTTGATTGTCACCGATCTTTCTTCTCAAACCATATGTTTTTATCAAAACATAGAAATCTTTTTTGTAAGTTCGTGAAGAAGTTTTGCTACGCTTAACCTGTTAACAAATTAAAAATTACAGTTTTCCATAATGCCAGATGTTGGCTAATGGATGACTGTTGAAACATCAGGCACACATAATTGAAACTTGAAGAAGGGTAACAAACTCTACAGATTCTATAAATTTGTTGGTAGAGGTAATGGCACTTTAAGTTAAATCCTTTAATTCGGTTAGAAAGCACAAAGAGAGAATCAGTAATCAAGAGCTTTTGCTTCTGAAGGTAATCAGCGGTACAGTTAATGCTCATACAAGTAATCTATAAAAGCCTGTCCTTCAACAACCTAATTAGTGAGATTCATCAAGTGCAGATCAGTACATAATTCAAGGGTTAGAGCCTGAGTTTTAGTCTACAGTTCTCCTTCACCGGCAACATCCAAGAGCATAACTACTTAAATAACAGCGGGTCCAGCAATGTAATAGCTGTACATCTCTAATTTAAGCATAACGTGAACAAATTAATTAACATGGTATGCATACTCATCCAAAAAGAAAAACAAAACACCGAATGAATTTCCTCTATCTAGAGTCAGTGCACTTAATCAGAGTGTCTATGCTTCCAGAACATCTAAAAAAGTGCCTATCTATCAGTGATAGTGCTTACGGCATGAAGAATTCCTTTTGTGGTGACATCAAATGCTCCGGTTGTGCCATTTGTAGCGTTTATCCAGTCGATAATTCTCTGCCTATGTGCATCTTGATTGTGATCCATTTCTCCATATGTATAGCTTAGGGAATCCCAGTACTCATCAACAGCAAAGTAAGGTTCACTAGCATCCAAGTAGTCTTTGACATAGCCACCCCAAAAGCCTTTAACAAAATCGAGCCTCCATCCATCATACCCAATTTCGCTCCTGAAAATGGCATGGCACCAACAGACTTGCCATAGTAAGACCTTTAATATATTATCATCGTAGAAACAAAGTTTTGCATGAGAAGCAAGGCATAAGTGCAACCATATTAAAAGTCAGAAATCATCCGCGGAGGGTCAACTCAAATGTGGAAACTGACACAAAGAGGGTTAGAACAAGGAGAGAGGGCACACTTGGAGATACACACTTAGTCAAGAGAAAACAAGGGGAATAAAGCCTCAAAAGTATTAAATAATTCACAATAATGAGGAAGTCAGACACTGCAACTTAGCTCTACCAACATTCACAACCAAGAATAAAGCAGCATGCACTTGCAGCCACCCAAATATTCGTAACTGAAATTTTACTAGTTGAGCTGCCGCTAAAGATAATAAGTCATAGAATATCGAATTTGTAAGGAGAAAGCCTGCAAGTCCTCTAAGTCATAAACGGGTGAACACGTAAGTAATCTGGACTCACAGAAATAACAGGTGTGCATGGGATAGAAGAATCATGCCACAGGAGAATTTGTGGAACGGTAATGGACCCAAAAGAAAGGAAGAGACAGTCATTCGATTCTTAAAATTACATCATGGTGAGGGACTCGATCATCTTAGCTTTTGCATCAAAAACCGTCGAAATCCGCAACCAAGCAAGTCCCAATTCCAACAAAAGTGAAACGAACAAGAAAAGAAATAATAAATGACAGGCTTATGCTTTTGGCATGTTGGGCTGTGTTCCTCTCTCAAATGAAAATGATGAAGCAAAATATACTAAGGAGATGAAAAACCAGAAGTGCTAACAAGATCTCAAATTTTCATCTACTCCATAGTGTGAACTTTGCAACATTTCTCTGTGATTCCTTTGGCACAGCAAAACCCTGCAAAAACATGGATGAAAATAGTCGAAATCCTAAGTAAAGACATAGAAAAAAAAATCAATATCGATAATGCTTCATGAAACATGCAATTTTGCCCATCTAAAGGCTCCTAAACTCTTTGACAACATAGTTAAAGCAGCACAAAGCCAACAAAAAACCTTGCTTGAATTCTCAACCGTTGGACCCATTGCAGTTGCGACACCACCAACTCTATTTATCGACAATAATCTCCGCATTAAGACCAACCATATCTGAAAAAAAGAAGAAGAATAGGTTAAATAAAATATTCACTTATCAGATATACAAAAAGAATTACAATATATAAAGATATAAACATTACTTACCCAATTCAAATTGTTCTGCGTTCTCAATACACTCTTCAACATCAAACGGTACACGAACGGCTCTCAACCAATCTTGAGTGCAAATCAAAGCTTCCACTACTTTGGGAGTTAAAGAACTTCGAAAGCCATCAAGCACACGACCCAATATACTAAAAGTTGACTCTGAAGTAACGGTAGTTACATAAATGGACAAAATATCTCGAGCCATCAAAGAAAGGATCTTATATTTTGAGCCATTAGTCTTCCACCAAATCAAAATGTCAAGACCAAGATCCTTTTCATTTTTTTCTTGAAGATACTCATTAAGCTCGAACTTCTTATTATCGCACTCTTGTTCATTCGAGTATAAAAACATTTTCTTCCAAACTTGGCCGTCATACTTCTTTATTCCTTCACTACCACCCGTATCGGTATTAGAATTGGAACTACTACTACTTGCACCCAAATTATAACCACCAAAATCTTGATCACTTGAAATAAGAGAAAATTGCTCATAAAATTCATACAAATGCTCCAATGCATCATTCACCTTGTAATGCATCTCTTTAGTTTTCGATTCATCATCATAAATTTGTCCATACAAGAAACTCACATAATTTAACTTGGCTCTAGGATCTAACACAACCACAATCAACACCATCATATTCACTTTATCCAAGCTTCCATAATATTTGTCAATTTTTTTCTTTCATTTTCACACCCATAGCTTGAAGCTTAGGATCCGAAGCATTAACTGCATCTTTCAAATATCTATACAAAAGAGCTATCCCTTCAAAATAATCATTTGAAGTAACGTATGAAGTCCCAGACATCTGATTGGTGGCATCATAGAATACTTTTAGAAAATCCGAAAGAATAATAGTATTTTCCCAATCATCATCAATGAGAGTTTCATGATTAAACTCACTTACAAAAGATAAATCGTGATCTTCCATCCTTTCGAAAGCTTTTCTGAATTTTATGGCGGTGTCTAACATGAGGTAAGTAGAGTTCCATCTAGTGGCAACATCAAGAACTACCGAATCCTTATAAGTGATCTTTTCTTTCTCAATGCAAGATTGAAATCATTGGGCTCTCGTGGGAGAACTCCTTACATACCTAACCACATTTCGGATACGTGCAATGGAGTCACGTACTGTAGTCAAGTCATCTCTCATAATCAAATTTAATATATGAGCTGTACACCTCATGTGTAAAACACTACCATCTAATATCAACGACATTTGTTTCGAAAGTTTTTCCCTCAAATAGCTAATTGCAACATCATTCGAGCTAGCATTATCCACAGTAATTGTAGACACCTTTTTTTTCTATTCCCTACTCAATGCATTTCTTCACCATTTTCCCAATCTCTTTACCCCTGTGACTGTGCATCACCACAAAGTTAATGATTCTCTTATGCAACTTCCAATTTTCATCAATAAAATGTGCAGTGAGACACAAATAATTTAGATTTTGATTGGAACTCCGTGTATCAGTCGTGAGTGCGATTCTAGAATTAATCTTTCCAAAATAATTCTTCAAAGAAGTTCTTTTACATAAAAACAACTTCATGCAATCTTTTGCCACTGTGAAACATGATACATGTTTGAAGAGAGGTTGTAACTCACTAACATATTCACAAAATCCAACACGTTCAACCAAGGAAAAAGGTTGCTCATCAAGGATGATGAACCAAGTAAGCATGTGCCTACAACATTCTTGATTAAATGACCTTATCGATAAGACGCTACCAGTACTAGAATTTCTTCCTGTCTTACTAGCCATGTTGGCATTACGTGGTGCAAAGAATTTCTGCCTCTTATCTACATTACGGGGAAACCTCTTGCATGTGGTCAAGTGCTTCCTAATTACAGAAGTACCGTTAACAACACGGTACTTAAGCATGGACCCACAATGAATGCACTTCACTTGATATATTTTTCCATCCTTATCACTAATTCTCGAATAATGATTCCAGCATTTGGATATATATTTCTTACCATGAGGAAGATGAGAACCGGGTACCTTATTTGTGGCACTCGAGATAGGAGATGCCTCTTCTTCAATTTCATCGCCAGAAAACTCCAAATCCATAATCGGAGTCATCTCCTCACGTCCCTCCACCTCCATTGACGTGTTATCTTGATACATTAACTTTGTACTACACAACAATAATAGAATATAATTAGAAATTTCAAAACATAATGTGAATTGAGTTACAGAATGTGCAGGCAGTTGCTAAAAACCAAATCAATATACAACTTTCCCCTCAAAGACACGCTCTCAAGTATTGTAGACAATTAGCTTTTGCTAGATGATAATAATTTGTGTATTTTCATAGATGATAACTTGTGCGCAAATGACACAAACTAAAAGGAGTCCAATTTGATCATGCATATATCCATTATGGGGCACATTATTATCATTCTCATATATTGCCTCTACAATTAAGGACCAATAATCTAGAAGAGCCACCCAAAACAAAGAAGTTAAAGCATATAGATTGCCAAAATTCAAAAACACAGCTTCCCCAAAACAAAGAATTGATCAGATAGTTTCATTGAGCCGTTTAGGGACCTTATTTAATTTAATTTACTGATACTTAATTGGTTGACTTTGACATGAAACCAAAACAGCAAAAAAAGATTACCACCATTTTTGGAAGCACAGCAATCAACGCATGAGAAAAGCAGGAAGGAACAATAATAACTTAATCGGCAACCAACCTAATTGAACTTTTAAGGCAAAGATATTATTCTTAATTCAGCAACAGTCCGTTTTACTTAATTGTTCATTTGACAACGAAAGACAAAAATGATAATCAAACACCCACAATCTACCCATCTCTTTGAACAGAGAAAAGAACCATTAAAGAAGCCATGGAACACAAGAGCTGAAGCTATCGAACGCACTGTGCTGCAATTAAGATATTAATTAAATAATTCGAAATGATATGATCCATAACAAGACGCGAGACACCCATTAACCAGTGAAATGATTAAGTAATGAGAAAAATGGGAGAAGACCGAAGACCAGAGCCTTTGAACTCCAGTTAGAAAGAAAAGGACAGCACAAAGAGAGCCAAGAGGGAAGGAGGGACGTCAGTAGGCAAACCCTGAGATCGTACCCTTGGAGAGAAGTTCCAAAAATCTAATTTCACCGGGCGAGCAGCGTCCGGCGCTGAGCAGGGACGTCAGTCGCTGGTCTTTGGGGCAATGGCGTCAGGCGTCGCGACTGCTGGCGTCGGGTCGTCAGAGCAGAGGAAGAGACAACAGCAGCGGCGTCGTGGGTCAAAATCGGAAAGCTAGTGACCAGCAGCTACGATCGGACGGCCTGAGGATGGAATCGCGGCAGTAACGGTGGCTTTTGGCGTCTAGTTGTAGCGGTGGCGACGACGGTGGAGTAGACAAGGACCCAACAGTAGGGGCGTCGGGGCTTCTGGCGCTGAGCAGGGACGTCAATCGCTGGTCTTCAAGGCAACGGCGTCAGGCGTCGCAACTGCTGGCGTCGGGTCGTCGGAGCAGAGGCGGAAACAGCAGCAGCGGCGTCGCAGCAGGAATGGTGGCTTTTGGCGTCTGGTTGCAGCGACAGTGGAGCAGAGGAGGACCCAGCAACAGGGGCGTCGAGGCTTCTAGTGCCGAGCAGGGATGTCGGTTGCTAGTCTTCGGGGCAACGGCGTCAGGCGTCGCGACTGCTAGCGTCAGGTCATCAGAGCAGAGGCGAAGACAGCAGCAGCAGCGTCGCGGTAGGAATGGTGGCTTCTGGCGTTTGGTTGCAGCAGCGATGGAGCAAAGGAGGACCCAGCAACAGGGGCGTCAGGGCTTCTAGCGCTGAGCAGAGGTGGTGGGTCGCAAGCAAAGACGAGCTTGGCTCAGATCTGCCTACGTCAGGTAGTTGCGGCAGCCAAGAGTCAGAGCGGCGTTGGCAACAGGCAGAGGCAGAGCACAGCAGCATCGGGCGTCAAGCGGCGAGGGTCACGCGAGCAACGTCGGCGTCTGGCGTCCGACAGCGGTGGCCTTGAGGGCAAGCGACGTCCGGCATCGTGAGACTAAGTTGAGTTCTTTGCAGCACTTTCCTTTCTGGGACTCGGAAGCGCCAAGCGGGGGAGGGGGGCTCCTTTTGGAACCCTAACTAACCGGTTCCTCGACCAGTTCCGCGACCAGTTCCGGTTCCTCGATCGGAACCAGGATCGCCAGTTCCCGGAAAAAAGGAACCGGGAACCAGAACCGGTCCTTTAAGAACCAAGAACCGAACCGGAGGTTCGGTTCTCCGGTTCCCGGTTCTACCGAGGAACCACGCTCACCCCTAATTACTAGTACTTTTCCTTGTTTAGGAAAGCGTTGTTTCGTGCAATATTCCCAACTTTTTAGAGAAAACCCATTAATTGTAAATTTCCGTGCATAAATGTTCAAACAAAAAATGATAACAATAAATAATTTAAAATAAATAAAGATAACGACAATTGAAAAAATAAAAAATAAAAAACAACCGAGCGTAACACAAGGTCTTATTAAAACGCCCTGGGATAAGATTCCCAGTGAGCAATGCATAAAGGTAAGTATGTTTAAATCTAAGAATGGGAAATTAAACTTGAATTTTAACTAAATCTAAAAGATGACATGCACTTAGATAACAAAATGCTCCTATATCTATCACGAAATGAGAGAGTTACTAGATGAAATTGAAGTTTTATTTATATAATGGAAAATAGACGTAGATTTATGTGACGCAAGATTTCTAACATGTTACATTGATTTATAACACTAAAACTAATAGAATATTGCTTAATTCTTTGGTGACGAGCAAAACTTATGCGAGGGAGACGACATCCCTGATTCTAGCGACTTCCATGCATTCCTACGAAACGAAGAGTTAGACTCCAGTGCAAACAAATCATATTCACAAATCATCCCTAATATAATGGTTTTGAACTTCGACCGCTAATAACTCGTTATTTTACCTATTTTAGACAACAAATATTGTACTTTATAATGAAATATTTGTTAGAAAAAATCTGGATTTCCTTTTATTTACTCAAATCTTCCTTATTTATGCAAAATAAGGAGATATGCAGAAAATAAGGAAAAAAGGGCAAAAAGAAGGAAAGGAAAATTTTCGGGATAAGTGTTCCAAAAGTCCTAAAACTTGTCACGAAAATGCATTTCAGTCATAAAACTTGCAAAAAGTACATTTCAGTCCTACAACTTGTCAAAATGTTTCAAACGAGTCCTAAAATCGACGCCGTCTAATTTCTTAACGGAAAAAGCTGACGTGGCCCCCGCGTGGCTTTTCTTAATCGTTTCTCTCTCCTCCGTTGCGAATAGTTTAAAAAAAAAAAAGCCACGCATGCAGAACGACATTGTCTCCTCCTTTCTTCTTCACCACGACGTCTTCTCCTCCTTTCTCCTTCCCCACGACGCCGTCTCCTCCTTTCTCCTTCGCCACGACGCCGTCTCCTCCTCCCACCTCTGTCTCTACTTCTTCTTTCTCTATTCCGAGTGTCCCCTAAGCCCCAAATCGAATTCGTCCAAACCCTAAGCCCCAAATCGAATTCATCCAAACCCTAAGTCCCAAATCGAATTCATCCAAACCCTAAGCCCCAAATCGATCTCGTCCGAACCCTAAACCCCAAATCGAATTCGTCCAAAACCCTAAGCCCCAAATCGATCTCGTCCGAACCCTAAACCCCAAATCGAATTCGTCCGAACCCTAAGCCCCAAATCGATCTCGTCCGAACCCTAAACCCCAAATCGAATTCGTTCGAACCCTAAGCCCCAAATCAATCTCATCCGAATCCTAAACCCCAAATCGATTTCGTCCGAACCCTAAGCCCACAATCTGCAGTTATCTTGCGATTTGGGTCCTCATCGACCTCAAGTTCGACGCTCGTCGTGAATCCGTGTTCTTTCCTTCCTTTGACGATTGCGCGTTCGTGCGAAGATCTCGCTTGCGGGAGTCTCGACATCTCAGCGGTGAAGCGATTGGCGTCGAGGATGACGACAGGGTCAACGACGATGATGGCGACTCCTCCTCACGTAGGTATCGCTCTCTGCATTATAGCATTTTGTTGTTTTCCATTCTCCAATACTAGTGACAAATTAGAACATTGATGCAGAAGTAAGTTATGGTTGTCTATTCATCCAAAGTGCATATGAAAAAGAGATGTTTTTGGAGATTGAAAACATCTCCTAAATCTCTCAAGTAAACACACTTTGCATTATGCAGAAGTTATTAATATGAAGACGTTATGAAGGAATCATAATATAGCTAATATACTTCTATTAGGTTCCTATAATACGAAGCCCGGAAGAATGAGGGCAGCAACATCTGCATCAAGTAGCGTAACTCCTAATGAGGTCAACTCAGAGCTAACATGTTATTGTGGCCTTCAATCGCCAATTCTTATGGCAAAGACAAAGAAAAACGCAGGAAGAAGGTTCCATGGATGTGCTAAGTTTGATAGTCCAAGTTGCTGCAATTTCTTCATGTGGGTGGATCCAAAGATACCAAATCATGTGAGGGACATGATAGTTAACCTCCTTGAAAGAAATCAAACATTGTCTGAATCAAGCCAATCGAGGGGTGACGGAGTCAAGGTGAGCTCACTGCTAGCTGAAATGAAGAGTCAAAAGGCGAAAAATAGACGTTTAAATGAGGAGCTTGCACAAGTAAAGAAAGGGAAGATGCTATATCAATCAACATTCATTCTATGCATGTGTTATATCGATGTATTGGTTATATATAATGTGAAAGTTGGTGGGAAATTTCTAAGTCTTCCATAGTACTTTCTATCTGAGTTTGTAAATTTGAACACTAGTTGTGGATAATTGAGATGGGAATGAAATCTGATGTGAGTTTGTAGTTTGCAAGACCGATTGCTTGTCATGCGAGAAATTACTATCGTATTGCAAAATGTTGCTTGATTTGTGTGCTTGTCAATAGCACTACATGAGCTATTGCCACCAGAATAAATTTGGAACTTCAAAAAATGGTGACAACTCCCTTATTATGCAATCGAGATTGTTAATTGGTGATTTTTTCATGATTTTAATAACGAGTTTGCCTCAAATGGAATGTGTAAAAAATCAAGTGAAATCAAAGTAGTCGGCTACAATACCTAAGTTACCTAATCAAATCTTCCATGAATCATCCAATGCGGGCCACAGAGACCACGTAGAGCAAAACCCCATCATATAAAATGAAAATTCTGCATGGCCAATTTCAGTAATTACCTATTAACAATCCCGAAGAGTAATCACTTTTGTGCATTATCCAAACCAAAACCAAGCATCCCACATAACTTGTTGAAACACGATTCATTGACAAAGCAACATGCTTACATTTTCAGTGCACAAAAGGTTCTGTTCAACAAAATATGCACTTTCAGTGCAAAAAAGGTTCTATGCACAAACGCTACACTTCTCATACAAAAAACCAGCTAATAATTGATATACATTCACCTAACAACACCAATTTCAACAGACATATCAATCCAATATGATGGTCTACGGTGGTCCAGTAGGTTGAGCCTTCACTTGATTCTGAATTCTGGCACTTTTCCTTATATATGGTCTCATAGCGATAGGCTTTGGAGGAGTTCTTGTAGCCTGAGATGACTGAGCCTGACGTTGTAATAGTGGCTTTGGCTTCATCGCAACATGCTTTCGAGGAGGTAATGTTGCGCGAGATGATTGAGATTGGGAACTTGCCTTGGGTCGTGATGGTGCCTATCGCTTTAAACCAAGATGCTTCTAAGCTATCGTAACCAAGAGCTTCGGGATTAGCCTAAGGTTGCAATAGTGGCTTTGGCTTTAGCGCAACATGCTTTCGAGGAGGTAATGTTACACGAGATGATTGAGGTTGGGAACTTACCTGGGGTTGTGATGGTGCCTTTCGCTTTAAACCAAGATGCTTCTGAGCTATTGTAGCTTGAGATGACTGAGCTTGAGAACTGGCCTGAGGTTGTGATAGTGTCGTTGGCTTCATTGCAACGTGCTTTGGAGGAGCTACTGTTGCACGATATGACTGATGTTGTGAAGTGGCCTTGGGTTGTAATAGTGGCTTCGGCGTCACTGCAATTTGTTTTCGAGGAGCTGCTGATATATGATATGACTGAGGTTGTGCACTGACTTGGGAATGCACCTTTGCTGTTGACGTAGCTCTTGTGACTACCCCTTTCTTCGGTAGGTTAACGATTCTTGCACCAATTGTATTAGGCTACATAAGAATGAGTATCTTTTTTAGCTTAAGGAGATAAGTAATTGCTATTATAAAAATTTAAAAATATTACTCACCTTGCTAATATGAAGGTTTGTCATAGGATTTGCGTCAACACCCAACCTTATCATTTTCATCATCTTGGCTTGTGATTCTCTCTGTATCATGCAATTTTCAGTGGTAGGTCTTTTAAACTGAAATAATAGAAAATTCATTCAACATGAGAACGTAGTCACAATACATGTATACTTGGGGATTGAGGTATTACTCACCGGAATTTTTTCACGTCTATGCTTAGCCATTATATTGGCCGGTGCACTGCCTTCCCCTTGATCCGAACGAACTTCACCAAAAGCATTGGCCTCACTACTACTGCCTCTAACATTAGCACTAGCATGAGCAAAAGCAGTGGCACTACATTCTCTTACATTTGCATGACCACTACATTCTCTTACATTTGCACTAGCCTGAGTAGAAGCATTAACATGCCCACTATTGTCTCCTATTGAATTGGCATTTGCAGAAGCATTGGCATGGCTTTCGGATCCTCCTTCAGCTACGCTTGTCATTGCTTTAGCTTTAGCCTGAATATATATTCAAAATTACTTAATTGGAATCTTGATATACAAAACTTACAATAATGGTTAGATGACAACTTACTTGTCTTCTTCTGAGCCTTGGACTAGTGGAATTAGCCTGAGATTGAGCATAAGCTTCAGATGTACTTGCACTAGCATGAGCACTGGATGTACATACATTGACCTGAGCATTGGATGTACGTACATTGGCCCTAGCATTGGCCTGAGAAGCACATATTAAGTATTGATTAACAACATGTTAAAGTGACATGCCCAGCATTAAGATGATCAGTTAGTTGAGAAAATACCTTTTTTAAAGGATATCCCTTGCAGTTGTGTCCAATTTGTTTGCAAGTAGAACAAGTCATTTGCTTACCCTCTTTAGTCATTCTATCACCTCTTACAAGCTCAATCGGTTGCTTTCTTCTACTCCTTTTTGGCCTACCAGGCATGTTCTTCATTGGTGGGGGTTGAGGAGCTTCTTTATTGGTTTTATTCCAAAATTTATGTCCTCTCACTGTAGGCATTATGAATTGATAAGCACTTAGATACTTTTCCTTGTTGAAGCACCCGGCTAGATAGTCGGTCAAATCATTTTTCTTATGGTGTATTGCACAAATGGCATGGCAACATGGAATTCCACTAAGTTCCCAAGCTCTATAAGAACAAGTTTCTAAATTCAAATCAACAACATATTTGTCACCACCTTCTGTAATCTCATATCCTTCATTTTCATTCCATATCAAATGGCAATACCTACTAGCAGATATATTCTCATGTAACTTACGCATAATCCTTGGACCGTAATTTCTAGTCCACTTAGCACATCCATCCCTCTGAGTATGCATTCTATTCATAACCATGATTCTAATATCCTCCAGCATACTCATAATGGCCTTGCACCTAGCTTCCACACACCTGCCATTGAACGCTTCACTCAAATTATTATCAACGATATCACATTTAATGTCGATGTCAAAGAAGGCTTTGCACCAATGTTTTGGCTCAATACGGAATAAGTCATCATGACCTTCCCGAGTCAGTTCCTTCAACCTCTGTCTATGCATCTCGAAATCTGACATATTATTGCTCTTGACACATCTCCAAAATTGCCTCAACAACTGTTTTCCTTTGTATTTTTGACCCCAGTTGGAATAAATGTGCCTTGCACACATCCTATGCTCTGCATTTGGCAACAGTTCAGCTACAGATTGGACGAGACCCTGACAATTACCGAAAAAAGGAAAATATATATGAAAACAGAAAGAAAAACATTGTAATGTCACAATCAATTTACAAATGAAAACAGAAAAAAAGCATACATTTTGTTGATCACTTATCAACGCCCATCCGTCACCATTACACATATTGAGGTCTGACTTCAACAATTCGATAAACCAAGTCCATGTGTCCTTATTCTCGATTCTTACCACTGCCCATGCCACTGGATACATTTGATTGTTGCCATCCCTTCCAACGGCACATAACAACTCACCCTTGATCAAACCCCTCAAAAAACATCAATCTAATCCAATGATCTTCCTACATCCAGCCAAAAAACCTTTCTTGCAAGCATCAAAGCAAATGTAAACCCTATCAAATACTGGTAGAGAATTTGGCAATGGCCTTTCAACTTTCAATTTAAAAGTGCTTGAAGGGCTTGCAGTGTAAAGCTCTCCCAAGTAGTCGTGCATCTGTGCATATTCCTTCTTGTAATTGCCTTGCAGTTCCTTCAATACTTTCAGCTTTGTTCTCCTACACTGACTGAAAGTGACATTTACTCCAAGTTGTTCTCTAACTAATTTCTTTAACTCAAGTGCTTTGATTTTAGGATTGTAGAAATGAGAATCATGAAGTGCTTAGCTAAATAAGTGCTAGACACTCTCTTATTCTCGAAAGTGATACTGCATATATGCTGATTTACATACCTTCTCAAATGAAATAACCCAGTTTTGCTATCAAGAACGCCATAGATCATCCAGTTACAATTGTTTTGGCCACACCTAGCTCTTACAACACTTTTTGTGTTCTTAGTGTATTTGATTGCTCTTTGCTCAGCCACAGAATACTTCAAAATTGCATTCTTGAACTCAGTTGCATCCTCAAATGTCATGCCAACAATAAATTCTAGATTTGTACCACTTTGATCATATGATGGGAACCTACTTCTCCTCCTTGAAATAACATCAACCTCTTCACCACCCTCATCATTTAAAATTGATTGAAAACTGTCTTCCTCATCTGAATCAACATACTCTGTTTCGTACCCAAAATCATCTAATGATTGAGCCTCATCCACAATCGGTGGTTGGGAAGTACTAGTTGCCTCACTATAATTTAAAATTTGGAGCCTATGTCTTGCTGAAAATTCAATTAATTTTTTCCTTGGTTCAACTAGTTCAAAGTCATCATCATCACTCGACTGTTCCATATCCACCAAATTATGTGCATCATCATCCTCTTCCTCATCTAGATCCCTATTGGCAACTTCAGCCCGATTCCCGTCATCATCAGTATTCCTAATCACATTAGACATACCTCCAGTTTCCATCTCAACACCCCCCATCTCAGCTCCTACCTTTTCATTATCAACATGCTCAACATATAGCATAATATTTTCAGAGCACAAATGATGATAAAATAGATCCATCACATCAGCGTTATCTCATAAATACCTAAGAGTTACTCTGTCTACAAGAGTCTTACTTCCAGGAACTCTGTAAAAGAGTTTCTCTACTCTACACACACCCAAAGCCTCAATAGCTTCAATTATACTAGACAGTGAATGCTTACTTAAACTTATTTCAGCAACATCAGCCCTTCCACCTATGTATTCCAATGGTGGGCCAACTTTAAATTTACCTCCATAGCGAACAGTGACATAAACTTTGTTCTCGGCCATTGGACCTACAAGGGAACAGAAACAAAAAGCAGAGCACTTTCAATCATCAAATTATTGAAGCAATGTTCAAGTTCTAAATTGAAGATATTTTTATAAAAGACTAACAATCAATACGGAAATAGCAAATTAGCATAATCCATTTTACAACCACAATGCAACTACATGATCAATAGTGAGAGCAATGTTCTAATTTGCTGCAATGTTATAATTTATCGCAAGAATTGGAAAATGCAAAACAACCATAACGCGGAGAGTAAAACGCCGCTATAATGTAGAGAGTAAAACACCTTTGCAAAACAAAAAAAAAATGGTAATATTACTATGACATACCCAAATGCTGTAATGTACAGAGTGATACCTGCATGAGGAGTCACCATCGCCGTCCCTGATGCCGCTCTCTCCGCCGTTGAGACGCCGAGATGCCCACAAGACATATCTTTGCATGAACTCGCAATCATTAAAGAAGAGAACATAAAGTTGATGTGTGTCAAACTCGAGCTCTCTGAACTCCAAATAATGAAGAAATGAGGACGCTAACTGACATCGTTTTACATAATGCAGAGATTAAAGCACCTTTGCAAAACAAAAAACAAAAAAAAAAATCGTAGCATTACCATGAGATACCCAAATGTTATAATGCAGAGAGCGATACCTGCATGAAGAGGAGTCGCCATTGTCTTCGCTGACCCTGTCATCGTCCCCGACACCAATCACTTCACCGCTGAGATTTCCAGACTCCCACAAAGAGGTCTTCACACGAACTCACAATCGTTAAAGGAAGGAAAGAATACGAACTCACGATGAGTGTCGAACTCGAGGTCGATGAGGACCCAAATCACAAGAGAACCGCAAATCATCAAATTTGGGGCTTAGGGTTTGGACGAATTCGATTTAGGACTTAGGGTACGGATGAATTTGATTTGGGGCCTAGGGTTCGGACGAGTTCGATTTGGGGCTTAAGGTTCGGACGAGTTCGATTTGGGGCTTAGGGGATACTCGGAAAGCGAAAGAATACATAGAGATTGAGAGGGGAGGGAGAACATGACAGTGAAGAAGACGTACAAACGGAGGGGGAGACGATGTCGTGGTGAAGGAGAAAGGAGGAGACGACGTTGTGGTGAAGGAGAAAGGAGGAGACGGCGTCGTGGTGAAGGAGAAAGGAGGAGACGGCGGCGTGGCGAAGGAGAAAGGAGGAGACGGCATCGTGGCGAAGGAGAAAGGAGGAGACGGCGTCGTGGTGAAGAAGAAAGGAGGAGACGACGTCGTTCTGCATGCGTGGCTTTTTTTTTTAAACTATTCACAACGGAGGAGAGAGAAACGATTAAAAAAAGCCACGCGGGGGCCACTTTAGCTTTTTCCGTTAAGAAATTAGACGGCATCGATTTTAGGACTCGTTTGAAACATTTTGACAAGTTGTAGGACTGAAATGCACTTTTTGCAAGTTTTAGGACTGAAATGCATTTTCGTGATAAATTTTAGGACTTCTGGAACACTTATCCAAAAATTTTGTGATCCAAGAATTCAAATCAAAAAACGTTGGAAGATGAATACCAAATTAAGGATTCTGCGATTTATTTTCTGATTTTATACCAAAAAAAAAAAAAAAGCTATTGCATTGTGTTAGGATTCTTGAATATAACCTATAAATGGGATAATATAGAGCTAGGTTTTTTTGGATTTCAAATTGTTTTTCCATTGTTTTGAGAGTTTTTCGAGCATTCTTGAGAGAAAACAAAGTAGTGACAGAATTGTTGTTCTTTGATTTAGGATATTGGGTTTAATTTATATTTTTGTTTCTTCTTTTACTATGTTCTAATTTTCTTTTTGTTAGGGCTATAATGTAGCTTGATAATAATTATATGAATTTCATTACTTTTATGCATGCGAGTGATTTCATTTATATTAGTTATATATTTTGTGCTTAATAATTTTGAGGGATTGGCCACCATTTGAATGATATGATGTGTACGTTTGAGATCAATAAGTGATTTTATGCAATTGTTCCTTATAATATAAAATCATGAATTAAATGTGTAGCTTTTAGTGATAAGGTGTGGCACCCCCGAACAGCTGAGGTCACCACAGCTACCTATCGCTCCTCCTCATGAATACCAGTTACATCTCTTAGCGGAAGCACAATTTTATCTTTTTTTTATAAGAGTTTAGCACAGCTCATAGCGAAATTAAAAAACGAGTCTCACCATCCCTCTACTCTCTTAATGACAGTACAATACACACTTACTACACATCGAAGGAAAACATAAGCCGAGCCACTTTTATTTACATCTTTAGGATGGACATCTTAGGTCGGTACAGCCAAAAAGAAAAACCAAGGCTTTTAGCTAAACTTGGCAACAGCTCAAAAAGAGATCTCGACCCCCCTATATCGATCATGTATAACCCTCCATCTACAAGTGTCGGCTATATCCAAAAAATGTCAGCTCTCACTCCTCATGCAGGCCATCACACCCATCCAGGTGCACCGGGCGGTGGTGGCGGCAACATCCCCCACATCACTCCGTCACGGCGAACGTGGATCGACAAGAACTCTTGGACGACCGGGCCCGCAACTAGGCCAACATCATACATAACCAACGCCCGAACCTATATGAACGTCAAACTAGGGATGGTGACACTATCAAGCTCCATACAATCGACCTCCACATCAGATGGAAGGCTGTAAAAGGTACCCCACGTGACCGAAGCGAGAGGCATCTGTCTAATCTGAAATGTTGGTCCCCAAAGGGGTGAGTACAACCACTCAGCAGGTAAAGGATCTATAAACTACTCAATGCATAAAACAAAACAATCATAACATCATAGTACATATCATTCATGCATATACCATCATGCCATAGGTGCATATACAACCATGCACTCATCATCAAGCATTCATGCATATACCATCATGTCATAGGTGCATATACAACCATGCACTCATCATCAAGCATTCATGCATATACCATCATGCCATAGGTGCATATACAACCATGCACTCATCATATTATATCATACGGCCATGCATACATATCACCATACCATGCATGATTCAATTTCCGCTTTTTATCTTTCAAATGGATCACCACATTTTTCTTTCCCGGGATCAGTAATTTGCATCCCACATTTATCGCTCGCACCCAACCTGGTGTCACAAGGAACCTCCGGCACACACCTCCGAGCATCCGGCACCCACCTCCGAGCATCCCAACACTCCCAGGGTATCGTCGGCTCACACCTCCGACGGTATCCTCATTTCTCATAATTCATATCCACATTTATGTCTCAATATCAACATGGCACATAATGTAATGGCAACAAGGTCAATTTCAGCTTTTGAAATTCGCAGAATCCAGGTTGCACAGTTTAAGAAAACATTTTCATTAAATACCCAAATGACATTCAAAAATTATTAAATTCAAACATGTGATAGTCAAGACATAAGATCAGATACTTCATGAAGAACACTACACCAAAATATTCCCATATAGCTCAATACAGAACATGCATCACAGCACTACTAATTCTATCCGTTCCAATTGCACAGCTTTTGAAACATTTTTGGCTAAATAGGCAAATGAACTTCAAAAATTACGAAATTTGAATATGTTGTAGCCAAGACATAAAAAAAGATGTTTCATGCAGAACACTTTTCCAAAAGAATCTCGTACAAAACGGTATAGACCACGCATTGCAACTTACAAGGTCCGAACTCAAACAGATTGCACAGTTTTAAGAACATCTCCGATTAAATACCCAAATGAACTTCAAAAATTTATCAAATTTAACTATGTGATAGCCAAGACCATAAGGTACATACTTCATGAAGACATCGAAGTCAGATTCGTCCTAGGTAATGAAATATAGGCGGTTGAAACTTCTGTTCCCAGTACCGAAATTTCCAGATCTAACCATCTCCGAAAGACTAAGATTTCACCTGCCTATTCTTGTTTTTTTTCTCTAAATTTTTGATATGTTAAACCTCAGGATGTCCTTTACATCTTTTGTTAGGAAGGCGAAGAGAAATTTCAACAAAAAGATAGCCTTACAGTCCATGCATTCATCAAAGGTAGTTACCGAAATCTCCAGATCCAGTCTCTCCAAAGAATAAAGATTTCACCCACTTATACTTGTTTTTTTTATCCCAAATTTGAGTATGTTATACTCCAAGAAGTCCTTAACAACTTCCATTTAGAAGTAAAATCCAAAATCCAACTCGAACGTCACATGCAAGCCACTAGAACATCCAAGGTCAAGCTGTTTCTCAAGAACAGTTTACTGGACTAGAACCACCACACTTAAAACTTCGGTTTTTCACATCCTAAACATCCGAAATTTGTCACCATTCAATCACATACACTAGGCACAACATGCAAGAGTAGATCAAGGATCCCACTTGCCTCCAAACCGAGCAAACAGCAAGCACCACGGCGATGGGACACGGCAACGGACGACGGACGCACGGCAAACGGTCGACAAGCGTCTCTCCTCCTTCCTCTCTTCCTTTCTCCCTTTCTTCCTTTCTTTCTTCTCTTTCTCTCCTCTCTTTCTCTCTCAGACGAACTCCCTCTCTCTCTCCCTCTCTCTTGCTTAATCCGGCATCATCTTCCCCTAATTTTTCTTCCCCATCATCATTAGCTATCATTAGGTCATGCATGGAGGACACTTGGCAGCTAGGAGGGAACACATGGCCTTCTTCATGCAAGATGGGCCTCCATCTTCGGCTGGGCTTGGGCCAGCCATGGGCCGACGGCAGCTCTCCTTCTTGGCTTCGTGGGCCGGTCGAGAATGGGGTGAGGCAATGGGCTGGTTTGGGCCTTTAATTGTCCAGCCCATCCTCATCCTATTAATCCACCTAATCCTTAATTATATAAACGCCTAATTGGAATTTATAATTCACAAAACTTTGTGACCTATCTTAATAAATTCCAATCCATAATTCACATGGCCAAAAATAGAATTTTCCTATCAAATAATTACCCACCAATAGCTTGGCCAAAAATCTCAATGCAAGACGTGAATTAGAGTACCTATAAGGATTTACAAGAAATTCTAGGATGCCACATAAGGTGATCCAAAAGATTAGATTTTAATGCACTAATATTTATTTAAATTCACATAAAGATATAGTCTATTAATAAACTGAGTAAGTTTGCTATACTTAGAGATAGGACAATAAATAAATTATGAAATTCCACTATCATATGTTTGATGTCATTCTTATACATGTAACAATTTGAATTTTATTTCTAGTGGTTATGGTCTAATCGAATACTCTAACATATTATCTGATTGATTTACTGCATTTGGATTGCATTTAGTATCCAAATTTTGCTTTTAAGATTTTTCTTTTTAATTTATTCTCAATTCTATTTTCATTTGTTAGATAAATTTTAGAATTAATCTATTTTTAGTATTTAATTAGTTTATTAATCATCAATCTCCATGGGACAATACTTTTTCTCATCATTATATTATTTGTTTGATACATTCATTTCCGTTTAGAATTTTATGAATAGGTTTTTGGTGCTGTGCATTTGAACTTGCAACTAATGTGTTAGTTGATTTTAATTTTAATTAGGTTGATCCATTTACTGAGCACCAAAATCCTTAATTTTTGAATTGTGTGTAAATCTAGGGAATATTCATGTGAGGTATGTGATTTTCTTAGATCTTATCCAAATATTAAAATTTGTTTGATTTCTCTTGAGGCAAAATCCTAAGCTACATCTAATTAAGAAAATAATTTAGGCAATTTTTGGATCGATTAAGCCTTTCAAGCCAACCTTGTTTATTTATCCCTAGTCACCTCATTTATCCTTAATTATTAACTAATTTTCATTAACACCCATATATGTTTAGCCTAGCTTTTATCAAATTATATCATTGTCCTACACCCCATGAACATGTTGATTTTTTTTTTGGATAAAAGTTTTTTTGAGCCTAATAGCAATTTGGGAGGAAGGTTAGAGCATGAAAAAAAAAATTGATTGCTATGATTCCCCATCCAACTTTCAATTGAGTGAGCCTTTTGTATACTCAATGGATTGAAAATTTTCATGGTAAATCAAGAAGGAATTTGGGAGAAACTCCACCATAAAGCAATTAAAAAAGAGCAATAAAAAAAAAGGAATGATAATATATGATGGTAGAAAAATTATCTTGAATGAGTGAAATTGGAGACAATGACATTGGCTCTAATTAGTCCAAGGAATCAATGTGTTAATGGGTGATTTACGCTTAAAATTTCCATTATCTCACCTTTAGCCCAACTTTACATTACAAGCACAAAAAAGTCCTTTTGATTTTTGGTTTGATGATTAGCTTATATTAGTGGAGAAATGACTAAAAAGCAAACCTATGAGATTTGGTCATAATTATAAGAATTGTTTAGTGGTTGCATACTAATATGAATATATCTAGATTACATATAATTTCAAAAGATGAGGACTCACACACACTTGGATCACATCATTAGAATTGGTTTTAACTTATGAATCAATTTCAATATTTGGAAGAAATTTGTGTTTTTTTTTTTTCCTTTTAATTGTGAATTTGAGCAATTATGGAAAGATGTCATGGAGGAGGTTGTTAGCTTGAGTATGTGTTATATCTTGCTTTTGCTCGAGGACTAGCAAAATGTTAAGTTTGGGGGTTTGATGACTCTATAAAGAGTTATTTGACCTATTTTAGGCATTAAATATGATACTTTATAATGCAATATTTGTTAGAAAATATTTGGATTTGCTTCTATTTATTGAAATGTTCCTTGATTATACAGAATAATGAGATATCGAGAAAATAATGAAAAAAAAAAGGAAAAAAGAAGGAAAGGAAAATTCTATGATTTTGGAATTCAAATTAAAAGGCATTGGAAAATTGATACCAAATCAAGGATTTTACGATTTATTTCCTAATTTTATGTGAAAAAAATAAGCAATTGCATTGTGTTAGGATTCTTAAATATATCCTATAAATAGGATAATATAAAGCTAGGTTTTTTTGGTTTTCATATTGTTTTTCATTGTTTTGAGAATTTTTTTTAGCATTCTTGAGAGAAAACAAAGTGATGACAGAATTCTTGTTCTTTGATTCAAAATGTTGAGTTTAATTTATATTTTCATTTCTTCTACTATGTTCTAACTTTATATTATTAGGGTTACGACGTAGCCTGACCATGATTACATGAATTTCATGATTTTTATGCATACAAGTGATTTTATTTATGTGAATTACATATTATTGTGCTTGGTGCTTTTGAGTGACTAGCCATACATATTTGAGACTGAAAAGTGATAATATGCAATTGCTCATTCTAATATATAACCATGAATTAAATATGGATAGATATATACTGTGTTATTTGTGTAACTTTTTGTAATAAGGTGATCCAAAAGATTCATTATAAGCCAATAATATTTATATATTTTAATGCACTTATATTTATTTAAATTCACATAGAGATATATTAGATTAATAATTGAGTAGGTTTGTTATACCTAGAGATAGGATAGTAAATAAATTAGGAAATTCCGCTATCACATATTTAATATCATTCTTATATGCATAATAATCTGAAATTCATATCTAGTGGTTATAGTGAAATCGGATGCTCTAACATATTTATCTTATTGATTTACTGCATTTGGATTGCATTTAGTCTCCAAATTTTCTTTTAATATTTTTATTTTTAATTTATTCTTTATTCTATTTTGATCTGTTAGATTAATTTTAGAATTAATCTATTTTTAGTATTTAATTAGTATACTAATCATCAATCTCCGTGGGAATATATTTTTCTCATTATTATATTACTTGTTCGATACATTCACTTACATTTAGAATTGTATGAACAACTACATAAACATGCATGTTACGACCATTTACAAGTGGTTACTGTGACATCCAGATTTTTCAACCTGTTTTCTACTGAATTAATCGGGCATTTCATTGACGTGCCTATAAGGCTATTCTCAGAACTGATCATTCTTGAGATAACTAGACTATCTGGGGAGATTATTAAGGAATTTTAAGACAATGGACTTAAGAACTCGATCAAGAATCAGCTTCTCGACCGTGTCTATCTTTAGAGACTATTACGACAAAGTTAAAAATCGATTTGAAATCAGAGATAGACTGGATCGACAGAAATGTGTGACTAATCGTGGGTGACACCACTAAATTAAAAAATTCCCGTCGACCGGCACTAGATTGATTTTTTTATTATTTTGGTACCATGTGTCCATATTTAGATCATCGAGATTTTCACGACAATCGAGAGTCGCTAATGAGTCGAGTGGGTTCATAATGGCTCGAAGAAAATCGACCACGGGTCATTTGTACTTAAAAATATCTGAAAGTTACCCGGTAGCCTAGGTTATACTAAAAATGCGCCAAGTAGAAATTAACCGCGAATTCAAGTCCGATTTCAAATATTGAAGCTTCTGTCGTGTCGTAATAAATTATAGGAGTATCGACTCAGTCTCAAAAGATTTTTCTGACACCCAACACTTTTTGGGAAAAAGTCGTCGTTGAGTCATTTTTTGTACAGAAAAGGCTAAAGATGGTTTCGATTGCAAAATCGAGATGCAAGATGGGTTATTGGATGAGGAAAAATAGCAATTGGGACATTGAGGCGTTGGTTGATTTTATGGAGGCCAATTGAGATGGAATTGATGTGGATCAAGTGGCCAATTGAAGCCAATTCTTACAAAAATTCGTAACATCCCCTCACCCTAGCAAGAATGGACCACTTGGGAGGTTATATGGGACATTTTTGATGGCCTAATGAAGGCCAAGTATTTATACATGGCCTAGATTGATTTAAGGGAGATATTTTGCAAAATATCAAGCCAAGTGGAGCCCCCTCACCTCTCATCTCTATCCATCTACCTCTCCCTCTCCCACATCCTCTCTCTCTAGTTGTCATGAATTATTTCTCCTCCATCCTCCCCATTTTGTGCGACGCCACAGCTGAAGAGAAACGGAGCAGTTCACTGAAGACTACCCCTCCTCGACTATGTTTCGTCCACCGCTACGTTCCCCTGCACAAAGCCGGCATCAAAGGAGCTGCGCTAGCACATCCGGTCAACTTCAGCCGTTCGTGGACTCTGTGTCACGTGTCTTTCCACTGCCTGCGACCACCGAAATTTCGATCGAGCACCCAGCAGCTTCATTGACGCCAACAACTACTCCTCGTCTCTACCACGTCCCAACCACCTTCAGTTCATGTCTCCTTCTCTCAATCAAAGCAACCCTCAGCGAAGAAGACCCCTCTGCCGCTTGCCCACGAAGACCGAAGCCCACGCGGCTTCAATCCAGCGAATCCCCATCGCCAACTCCTGTCCAAGTCTTCGGTCAACAAAAGAAGTCCCCATCTTCTCTCCATCTCTCAACATCAGCCGCACGTTGATCCCTCCACCCAACATCGCCCGCAGCTCAACGCCAGCGATTCCTTCACTGTTTCTGTTTCAATTGGGCCACGCCAGCTCACGTTGCTGCTGCTGCCATCCAAGTCCTCAAGAAGCCCATGCCGTGAGCAGCCCATCCACAAAGGCAGCCAGTCCAGTATTCTGTTCAGCCTGAAGCCCAAGTGAATAGCTTCTTTGGGCCAGCAAATCTCATGAGCCCATCAGTCCAGCAATTCTTCAGCCTAGTTCAGCGAAGCCCATTTAGTTTAGTCCAGTTTTAGCAAGCTCAAGCCCAAGAGCAAGCCCATTTCAATGCAAGAACAAATCTCAGTTGGGCTGAGATTTGTTGGGCCTAAGTTTAAAGCCCGGTCCAAGCCCACCGGTGTCGTCGGAAGCCCAATTTCAGCCGCCGTCGCGTCGGCGTCATGGTGTCCCGATCCCCACTTTAACCAAGTAAGTAATCTCACTAATCCTTGCTTAGTAAACTAATTATGCTTAAGGCTTGATTAGATTTAATTAAGTGCAATTATGTGGTTAGATTAGAATAGATTAGTGATTATTAGTTAATTGCATTGCATATTAGCCTATGAAGCACGGACACGTTGTCCATGCTTTCGTGTCGTGTCCAACACGTGTCGGAGCGTGTCGGACACGTCGACACACTCGGACACGGTCCGACACGCGGTCAACGCATGTCGGATTTTCCGACACGCGGTCAACTTTTCTCGACAAGCGTGTCGACGCGTGTCCGGAAGATGATGGAAGGTGGAGGCGAGGGAGGGCGAGGGAGTAGAGGCCGCAAGTGCCGGCGAGACGAAGCTACGAACGGACCACCGCGACGGCGAGAGACGGCTAGAGAAAGAGCCGAACAGAGAGAAAGAAGAGAGAAGGCAAACTCCTGCCGGCGAGACGCAGCCACGAACGGACCACCGTGACGGCGAGAGACGGCCAGAGAGAGCGGCGAGAGCCGCCACTGTTGCGATGGATCAGCGACGAGAGGAAGAGGAGAGGAGGGAAGGGGGTCGTGCGACGAGCGGCAATGAGGAACAGGAAAAGGAGGGCTCAGCGGCTCGTTAGGTTTTTCATAAAGAAACCCAAAAAAATAAGAAGAAGATCTGATGGCGTGAGGGGGAGGAGAAGTGACAGCTTAGCTGTCACTGTCAAGTGGTGGGAGGAGGGAAAAAAGTGAAAAAACTTGGGATGGAGGGAAAAGGACGAACGAAAGAAGGGGTGGATTTTGGGGTTGTTTTTTAATCAGAAAATTAAATAAATGAAATTAAAAAATAATTTCGAAAAATAAAAGTATTAAATTTTAAATAATGATAAATTTTGTTCATGGTAGAAAATTAAGGATTTATTTAAATAAATTGATTCTAATTTCTTATTAATTATTAGTTTCATCGATAATTTTTGTTAAAATTAAAAAAATGTTCCTCATTAACTATAAATATATCTTTTGAATTTCAAATGAATTGATTTGTTAATATTATTAGTGTAAATTTATTATAGGCTCTTTTTTAATTATTTATTTATTTATGAATTTGAATCAAATTAATTAAAAATAAAAATATTTATTTAATATATAACGTGTCGCAACGTGTCGGAATTCTCTATTTTTTAGAAATGACGTGTCGACGTATCGTGTCATGTCGGACACTCGTGTCGTGTCACGTGTCGGTGCTACATAGATATTAGCTAGGTGGTTAGTGTACTTAGTTAGAGAATTGCCTATACTATTTATTGAATGCATCTCGGGACTTTTCCCGACCCTTATCGGGCTTCAATTAGGCATTGCGGGCCTAAATTGGATTTTGGTATTTATTTATTAATTTTTGAAATTAATTAAATGATTATTTATTTTTTGGAAATTAGGCAGGGATAGTTGACGACCAAAATTTCATGCTGATCGTCGTGGTACAGTCCATTTATTTATTTGAACTCTACGTTGAGTGGAATTGACTTAATTGTGCAATTTGAGGATTTTTCCTAAATTGTTTGAATTGAATGGAAATTGAATGATTGATTGGTAGACAGCGGAGTATGGTTATTCAGCATTGTTAATGCCTTGATGGGTAATAAAGTGGAGAGAACTGTGAGATTTATTGGTTTCCTAATCGAGTTTTAGTGGGGTAGAACTTGCTGAAACGTAGTTTCATCCCGATTATGGGACAACATTTCAGGCCTGTAGATGAGCCTGAGGAGGAAGAGCCAGAAGATGACAATGAGCCAGAAAAATATGAAGAGCTCGAAGGAAATGAGCTTGGTGAAGATGAGTCAGAAGAGGATCAGGATGATCCTAAATATGACCCGGATGAGGACTGAGATCCCATCCCCTTTTGTGATCAGTGTTCATATGTGAATAAAGTGAACTTAGAAAGTAGTGAATAGTTTGTGAAATACTTTGAGTTATGCTCTATATAAAAGTATAGTTGTGAATTTCAATATGAAAAATATGACCTTGCTTTTCTATCCCATCGTTTTATTATCTGGGGATTTATAACTGTTTCTACATGTGCTATATAAAAAGAAAGGATCGGCGATACATAGTCCTGGGATATCACATTATAAAATCGACCAAGTAGAAGGATGTGTGCGTGCCCGAGAATCGGGGCGTGACAGTTACACTTTATAATAGATTATATAAGAGCCGTGCTAAATCATTATAAATGATTCGTAACACTTATGTATCTTTTAGATTTCAATTTATTGGCTTATCAATTTATCAATTTCCTGTACTTGCATTTTACTTTACTCTAGATTTATTTGTCCTTATTGCACCATTAGTTACTTCCTGTCTGAATCACCACTAAACTCAATCCAATAAAAACCAAAGATCAACCTTTGATGAAAGGTATTTTGTGGTATGAATCAATTCTAGCAAAGTTGTAGAGAAATGCGAGTGAATGTAACTCATAATGCGAGTCAACGTAACTCTAATGTAGAGAAATGTTAGAAAAATCACAACACTGTTGGATTCAACGTCTCCCCTAAATGTGATATGCCAAAAATTAATTGAATAATCACTTTTACTATGGGCCAAATTTTGATGACATCAACGAGTTCAATTCCTAGTGCAAAAATAGACATTTGGGCGAAAATTCAGATTTCGACGTACTTTAAGAGATCTATGATAGCCTTTCGCTGCCCTGGACATCGCAGGATTGTTTGGGACGTCGTTTCATTGAAACTCAATAGTAGAAATAAAACCTCCTGCACAGCCACCGTTTCCAATTGCACTGGGCCAGCGTCGATCAAAGTTGGCCGGTTTTCTTTACTGTCGTAGATTTCTTTTATTTTCAATTTTTTTTTTTGGTTAAGTACGGTCGGAACAAGTCGCGGAGGCTTTTTTTATTTTCAATTTTTCGTCAATATAAAATGCTATATTTTATAACATAAAATAGAAATCAATCCCCACAAATACTATCACCAATTACGTAATCAACCACAATGCAAAGCACGTAATAGCATGAGCTTCTCTGTCAAATTTTATGAAGCTTGCACAAACACCCCTCAATAGACTTCACTTACAATAGTTTCAATATCTTGGAACTCACAAAGCCAACCCAAAAGTTAATAATTATTGGAAAATTTATTTGCAAAACAAACAAAGTGTGCTTTTTATTGTCCTACAAAGGAAAGTTTGGAGGAAATGAGTCAATTTATAAGTGTGAGCCTTTTTTATTATGTTTGAAAAAAAAAAATTGGGCGTGGGCTAAAAACCATAATAACTGCATGCGGGTGTGCGATTTTGGTGCATTTAGCACTTTGCACACTTGTGCACCTATAGTTTAATTAGTACTAATTCCTTTATTTTATTTTATTTCATATGGTTATCTTATTAACCTTTTATTAGTTCAAAGGTTGTTTTTGTTTATTAAGTATTTTTGGAAATTATGAAAATTTGAATTTTATTAAAAAAATATATTTTTTTTGTTATTATTTTATTATTTCGAATTTTTATATGTGTCTCTTCAAGACAACTTTTGATAATTTTATTCATTTAATTTGCAACCTTTCTCAAAGAGTTGCATTTGTTCGCTTTGCAACTTCTTAAGGGGATGCCATTGTTCACTTTGCAATTTTTCACGAAGAGTTGTCTATGTCTATGTTCTTTAAGACTATATATATATATATATATATATATATATATATGTTAGTTTTTTGGATGAATGGGTATGAAATCATTTTTCGAGTCTTCTTTCCAAAAATATAGCCATATTTTCATTTGTTTCTTAGAGAGATCCTGAAGATATACTAGAATTGCTATATAATATTCTCATTTGAGACTTTATTGTATCTTGGATGATATTTGCCAATGACCATTAGCAACATTGCGAGGCAAATATATTTTTAAAGAAAGTGATATCACACCTCAAAATCCAACTTGATTGCTCTATTGATTCGAAGCCATATTTTCCTAACAATAATAACACATAAGATTAAAGGTCTCTTCAATAGCAAGACTTGGGTCAATAATGCATCCCTAATCAAGAGGCACGGATTTGAATATGATCGACACAAGATGGTCCTTGGTTTGGTGACCGGGAAGGCTGTGTCCATCTCCATACTCATAAAAGTAATAAGAAGCTTGTGTCAAATTCAAACAGGCATTGAACCCAGAGAATGGGTAGTCCTCAAACATTTCTTTGTTCATTTTCTTCTCGTGCACCAAATGCCTGATATGTTCTCATATGGTTATCTTATTAACCTTTTATTAGTTCAAAGGTTTTTTTCCTTATTAAGTATTTTTGGAAATTATGAAAATTGGAAATTTTATTTATTAAAAAATATATTATTTATTATTTATTATTTATTATTATATTATTTTGAATTTTTATATATGTCTTTTCAAGACAATCTTTAGAAATTATATTCGTTCAATTTGTAACATTTCCCGAAGGGTTGCGTGTGTTGTGTGTGTGCGTGCATGCGTGCGTGCGTGTGTGTGTGTGTTAATTTTTTGGATAAATGAGTATGAAATTATTTTTCAAGTTTTCTTTCCAAAACTATAGCCATCTTTTCAATTATTTTCTAAAGAGATTTTGGAGATATACTAGAATTGCTATATAGTATTCTCATTTGAGATTTTATTGTATCCTGAAGGATATTTGCTAGTGACCATTAGCAACATTGTAGGGTAAATAAATCTTTAAATAAAGTGATATCTTGCCTCAAAGTTTAAGTTGATTGCCCTATTGATTCAAAACCATATTTTCCCAACAATAATAACCCATAAAGATTAAAGGTTCCCTCCGATAGCAAGACCTAGGTTAATAATGCATCCCTAATCGAGGGGCACAGATTCAAATATGGTCGACACAAGATAGTCCTTGGTTTAGTGACTAGGAAGGCCATGTCCATCTCCATACTTGTAAAAGCAACAAGAAGCTCATGCCAAGTTCAAACAGGCATTGAGAAAAGGCTCGAACCTAGAGAATAGGTAATCCTCAAACACTTCTTTGTTCATTTTCTTCTCACGCACCAGATTCTGACATGTTCTTGTATGGCTATCTTATTAACCTCTTATTAGTTCAAAGGTTATTTTTCTTTATTAAGTATTTTTGGAAATTATGAACATTCGGAATTTTATTTATTAAAAACATATATTATTTATTTATTTATTATTTATTTATTTATTTATTTATTTATTATTATTATTATTATTATTATTATTATTATTATTATTATTATTATTATTATTATTATTATTATTATTATTATTATTGTGTTTTTTCAATATAACCTTTGGAAATTATACTTGTTCAATTTGCAACCTTTCTCGAAGGGTTACATTTGTTCGTTTTGCAACTTCTTCCAAAGGGATACCTTTGTTCATTTTACAACCTTTTGCGAAAAGTTGTCTATGTTCTTTAAGACCAATTTATATATGTTGAGGCTAATAATACAACCTAGAGGGGATGAATAAGTTGTTTTCAAACTTTAATCATCTTTTATGGAAAGTAACTAATTACTAAGTAAAGATCACCTCAACCTGATGTTTAAGCAAATACTCATTAATTGTATGCCAATGTATAAAAGAAGATGAATAACAATGGGACATAAAAAGTTATAGTGGTTCAACTTTATCCTCAAGCTTACGTTCACTCTTCAGACTAACAGCCTCAAGATGGATTGGATTCCCCTAACAATCTGCTTGGAATTTATAGCTGGCTAGCACTAATCGTTCATGTGATAGATCATACTATCTAGACTTAGTTGCTGCTCTTACACTTGTATATTTATTCTATATCACAATTGCTAAACAGTATGACAAACAAAACAATAAGACATAAAGCTTTCGATAGAGAACAATAGTACGTAAGTTACTTGATATTTTATGTGGCACACTCTCTTTTGATTTTTCAAAGCCTTCTCTTTTATACTATTCCTCAATCTATCCGTTGAGGTTGGTTTAGAGAAGTAGATGACCGTTAGAGAGTTTTCCATTGAGCTGCTTTCTAGGAAGGTACTACCCATATAGCTTTTTTCCTAGGACTTTTGCAAGTTAACAAAAATAGCAATTGCTACTATCTTCTTACTGCAATTTCTAACTGACTTGTCGGACACTTTAACTACTTTGCTCCATGCTTTATTTTGATTATGCTACTATGTGAATCCAAATCTTTCAACAGCTCTTTAGCTAACCCAACAAATATCAATTAATGTACTTAATAGTCACACTACCATCAACCTGATCTTTATTGCTTCAACATAAACAATCATAAGAACCTAATCTTTTGGTTGACTAGTGCTATTTGTAATAACAAGACATTTGCAAACTTCCTTCCAATGGATCACATCATGGATGTTACGTAGCCCTTTGGTCTAAATATCTGCAAATAACATAGTAAGTACTATACTAAGGATAGTTTAGGCATCTGCAAAATCTTTTGAAGATGTTTTCTCCAATAATCTCCTCATTTTTAATGATGACAATAATATCCTGTCAATGTGAACAAATAGTAAAGCTTGTTTGAAATAATTTGCAAAATTTAAAATAGGATCTCCTTAGGATGTTTTGATGTAATGCTTTGGAGAAATACTCAAATGATCTTTAGTAAGATAATATATGATTGCACAAAAGATCTTCTTCCCAAAGTGTGTCATCATCTAATTTGGGGATCATAGTATAATAGTTGGTTGCTCCCCCTAGCTTGATGATACACTTGTATGCTCCCCCTGTCTTGGTGAGCACTTTAATTTCAATCATTAGTTGGTTTCAAGCAAAACATTATAAGCAAATTATCAATATTAGATGTTGTGAGCATATCCAAAGTTTTCAAAGGAATATCCAACATCTCTAGTAGCGAATATTTTAAGAGCAAATGTTAGGCTCCCCCTGTCTTGGTGAGCACTTTAATTTCAATCATTAGTTGGTTTCAAGCAAAACATTATAAGCAAATTATCAATATTAGATGTTGTGAGCATATCCAAAGTTTTCAAAGGAATATCCAACATCTCTAGTAGCGAATATTTTAAGAGCAAATGTTAGGCGTAATCTTTCACATCAAGTAACTCCCCCCTTTTTATCATCAATCAAGGTAAATGTGAAATAGCAACAAGAATGAAAAGATCAGCTTCATTGATGGTAGGTGATAGTGTGATACAAATGTCAAACCTCAGCAATGAACTGAGATAGATAAAACAACAAGAGCAAAACAAGACCACATTAAGATTTGAAAAGTTCTAGGTACGAAGGCATTTGCGCTACCGAGAGAAAGTGGGTTTTTCGAGTTTGGCAGTCTCTGGTTCAGGGCGGATAAGGTTGTAGCAGTCTAGGCTAAGGATGGTGCGCTCAATCTTCACCATGTATCAAGTCAAAGAAAGGAGGGTGTTCTTCATCTTCTTAACATTTGCTTGTAGTTGTTTAAGGCTGGCAAGAGAGGCAGGTGTGTCAACAGCTAGTGAAGGTGATCTTTCTGGATGATGTGGATGAGGATCCTTTGTTGGTGCCGGAGCCTTAGCATGTTTACGCTTTTTCTAGTTCAGAAAACTCAGCAATCCTTTCTTTGAGCTTTGTCATTGTTCTTTCATGGTCGTTGTGACCAATGGGGACAATTTCTCCTCTATGATTGACCTATCCTTCTAGTGTCATCTTGAGCATCATCTTGTTTAATGTTTTCTTCCCAATCTCTACATTTAGCATGACAAGAGGTGAAACTTTAGAGTAGTCGATCCTAAGGTACTTGAAGATTTGTGTCAAAGCACTATAGGGTAGCTTTTCTATCTTTATCTTATCCATGCGGTACATGTGGATAAAGAACATTTGGGAGAAGGAAAACTCTTCAAATTTGTTCAAGATGGCCTAGATCACCCTAACCTCATATCAAGAGACATCATTTACAGAAGATGTTTTTGGGCAAAGGCAGAAAGCGAGGATCTTTTAGATAAAATTCATTTTGAGAGGGAGAAGATTCAACAGGATAATTTCTCTAGAACTGCGAGCAAAGTTGGAGGTTTCTAAAACAAAACTGTAGGCCTCATTAGGCTCTATTGGAATGCTCTTGAAAACGTTGTATTATGTTTGGATAATTTCAACCAATTTATCCAGAGACACAATATGATTTTGTCCACAAAAAGTAAAGGCAAAAGAGTCCCGATTTGGAAAATACAAATTTGAGTAAAACATTGCCACGAGTTCAGGATGAACTTCCTCTTTCATGGAGCAGAAATATTTGAGTTGAAGTTCTTCAAAAAGCTCAAACAGAAAAATCCCATGATTTTCTAAGAAATCAAAATCAACATAATGATGAGGGATGATACCTTGATTATAGAAGTGATGTTTTGCGTGTTTATGTTCTAGTGAAAGAAAGAAATCATATTTGAAACTGGGATCTTTTTCAAAATTAAGAGTGTGTTCCAAATTTTTAAATACCCGGTCGTTATCTTCTTCTCGACGCTTGTCTCCCAGGGCTTCTCCTGTTTCTTTTGTGGCTTCACTTCCTTCAGGCTGTAAGGTAACTGGTTTGGTGATGATTTCTACTTCTTCAACAATATGCTTTCCTTTGTCTTTGGGAGCAGCGGGTTCTGAGGTACCTTCCTCTCTTGTTGAGGATTTATGAGGTGAGGGTTAAGACGGCTGAGATGGCTAAAAGGGCTAAGCAGCTGAATGAGATGGTTCAACGGCTAGTTTTTCTTGAGCAGTAAGTGCTCGTTCAAGCTATAGGGTTTGCAATCCTGTGACTTTGAACTTGAGGAGTTTCTTTAGCTCTAGTCCATAGGTTTCCATGAAAGTGGTTAGGCCTTTCAATAGATCTTCTAAGAGTGTTTGGGCAAGAGTTGATGGTGATGGAATGGCTATAATTAGTGGTGCCATATGTGATACAGCACATGTATCCTTCTCTACAAGTAATTGTGATTTAAGGGTTTATTTTTCTGTGCCCATGAGCAATAGGGTACTAGCAGTGGTTAATCCACCAGCTTAGACCACACTCTGACTTTGAGTGGCTTCCAGCAATTCTTTCATTGGTGATCTCCTTTTTAGAGGTTTTGAACGATGAGCAAGTGTTTCGTGAAGATTTTCTTAATAGTGCCATGACTCGGTCTCATTGCCTTCTATCTTTCTCGCGAGGAAAGGAAAAGGGGTGAAAGGTCAGATTTAGGGATACTTGACCATGAAAGTTCCCTCACAGTTCTTAATTACAGAGATGTCATCACCTCATCCCTCGGATGAACCTCTTATGAGTTCTCTTTACAAGGTTGCGAGTTCTCCCAAACTCATACTCCGCATGACAATAGAGTGGCGCGATCTGTATCACACGAGCGACACACCTCAAGAGAGGAGGTCGGGTGTGAATTTCAGATTTAAGGGTACATTTACCATGGTAGCTCTCCCTTTGGTACTCCTTCCTAAGGATGGCGTCACTTGATCCATTAGGAATTTTCTACATGCGAGTATTGCTAAACCAGGGTGAGCCCTATTGAGACCCATACCCACGTGACGAGTTCATTTATACATTCTAGTTGTTTAGGATAACCTAAAAATAAGATAGGAGTTGCCACTAGTCTTGTTTTTGGGGGTCAGCTAGAAACCCAATTGAGGGTCAGGAGTGTTCCCTCGATTCCTACGCAAATATCTAGATCTAGGGACTTGGTTAGGCCAATATTCTAGTAGCGCCTTTTCGATATCTAAATAGTATGTTCTGTTTACCTAACATGTCCACGTATTTCTTCTTACATTTTTGGGATCGTTAGTCCTAAACTAAACGATTATGCGTGGTTGGTCATTTTCATACTATTCTATTTCTAGAAAACGAGAAAAGAAAGTAATTAATGGAATTAAAATTATGAGATAGTAAGTAAACAATCAAGAAAGCAGTAAATCTACCATGCAATCCTAGAAAATATAAAAGAGAAGCACAATTGAAAAGGATAAGAAGAAGAGGACCCGCAACTCGTTGGGCTTGATGAGAACCTAAGACATATGTCAAAGAAAAGAATAGTACATGATCCTAATCTAAACCTAGACTAGAAAATTATATAACTAGGTAAATATAATGGAAAGAAACAAGCATACACATCAAAACAATAAAATTAAAAAAAAAAACACATCATGCCAAAATCAATCTTTCAAAAGAAATTAAGTGCAAAAAAAAAAAACTTGAGCCTTGGGATCGACCTTTGAAATTCATGCAGAGGTCTCTCTAAGACACCTACCCAATTCATTTTATGACTTATAGTCATTATTGACCAATTGTGTTCTCGCATGGCCAATAATATTTATAAGTTTCATAACCAAGCAATTTATGTGATCTTAGGGTTTTCCCTCAATATTATGCATTGACCCTACCACATATTTAAATCTCACATGCATTGCAGGAATTAAACATGCGTACAAGTCTTTTGGACCTTGTTTCTAAACCAATCAAGCGAGAAAGTGAACTGTCAACGGGTTAGTTATTGTCAAGAGTATGGGCCAATCACAAACACAGATATTTTTAATGAATAGCGTAATTTTATGCATGAAGGTACATGTGATGTTTCAAAGACATCTTTGAAATCGTTCACAAAAGGTTTTGAGACAAAGTAATGTCTCGGCTATGAAAGATATTCAATTGCCAAGGCTAACCTAGAACTCACATAAATGCACTCACAAGTATCGAAGGCATTTTGAATACAATTCAAACAATGACGTTCACAATTGTCAAATAAGGATTTTAGAAAAAATTGAAAATATTTCAAATTAAGGAATAAGTAGGCTATGGAACACATTCAATTGCCAAAACTAGCTCGAGACTCGCATAAATACACTCACAAGTGTCGTATGCATTTTGAATATGGTCCAAATTATGACTCTTCCTTAAGCCAAATCGAGCTTTTGGAAATGAACTTTTTAATAAATTGTTTTTGGAAAACATCACATGTGCCAAAGCATTTTTAAATTTGGTTTGAAAAGAAGATTTGTCGAAAATCATTTAACAATGAATATCAAGGTATTTAAAGAAAATTTTATGAAGATGGAATGGCCTAGGTTCATGCACAAACTAACCTAGGAAGTTTATCACAACAATCACAATCAAGTTCATATTAGGGAATTTCAAAACAAGCATGCAAAAACAGCAAAATTGGGCAATATGTAATGACAATTTGGTAATGACAAAATTCCCTAACATGCATGACAGGATAACAAACAACTTTTGTGAAGAAAGTTTTATTAAACGAGCTATACATGATTTTATAAAAAAATCAAACAATAGGCAACAGCAAGTCAGAAAATTGTCAAAATAATAGGACACTCAGCCAATATTACAAGGATTTGTCCTATCAAAACAATACCAAATTTTCACACGACATAACCAACATGTTAGCAAGCAAGTTTTGTTAAGAGGTCAAGTGCAGAATCCTTGTAAAAAAAATAGAACAAAAATGTCAAAAGGCTATCCAAATAGGGGTTAGAACAAGGGTTCGAATTTAATCCCATGAGATTATGATCTAGTTTTAAAAGAAAAAATGGAAAGTTGATTAAACAATGAGCGATTTGTATAAAATCACCGACACTAGAAACTTCTAAGCGTGCCTTACAACTTCCTAGAAGGACTCGAGTCCAAACTAGGTTAATTAGATACTCTAAGATCGAGATCTCTAAAGATGTGCGTGTTAGTAACTAAGAAAAATAGAACACAAGCATGCATTAGAAAACCTCAAAGTCATTCAAATGGTGCACAAACGGCATGAAGAAATCACATGGGACTTAGGATCAGATACAATGGAAAATTTGGATAACCATCTAATCCTAGGTTGGCATGCAAAATGTCATACAACTTAAATGACATTATAAAATGATTCAAGATTCATAATGGTATGCGTGGGAATCCTAAGTGTGATGAACACTTTTGTGGTACAAATTTAATGTGCAAGATGATATTCGAAGGATATGACCTAAACATATGTGGACCTTATAACATACAGTTTAATTGTCAAGAAAGCATGATCGCAAAATTTGATCTCTAAATGACTCAAACAAGTATGGCAAAATGCATATACAACAAGATTTCATTTCAGCATTAACTTCACAGAACGGGCATGATTTTAGCCATCTCAAGAAATACAAAAATCCTACAAAAAATTCTACATATAGAGCATGCAATGATGAACATTTCTCATTGAGAATTCAAAACCTAAATATGATCGCATGAATCACAGCAAAAATGACAAAAAAAAAGGTGCATATCTAAGCTATGTATTGTTGCAGCACATTTTCACCTTAATTCTTGCAATTGACTCACTTGTCAACATTAAGGCTTTGCAAAGCATGTATCGATTGAACATATATAGCATGTATTTCAACTTTCATGAAGGATTTAAGACCAAACAAGCTCATTTTTTGGACTCAATTTTACCAAAACAAAATTCAAAGCAATGTAGGACAAACTGTTAAGCTAGGCTGGGTTTTGTGCCGAAAAAGGAAAATCATTACGGGGTAATCAACATTAAGTGACTGCACAAAGCCATAGTCGAAAACGCTAGGTTGCCAATTCGCCGAACGTCTCACAGTCTCTTGATCTTCAATCTTCAAAGCGCATGTCATGAATTGAGCGCCGGAGGAGATGGAGGCAGAGGAGGAGGAGCAAAGGTGTCGAAAGGATAAGAGAGAGGGTTGATTATGGTGGATCGAGGAGGGAAGGAAGCTTGGGCACAGAACAGGAGCCATTGCGAAGTTTATTGCAAGTCTCTTCGTATGCTAACCATCCATTATATAGGGGTTGTTGTGGAAACCGTCATGGAAAAAGTTTTTAGTTGCTTTCAGTGCAAATTTTTACTCACGCTATTCTCTGAGCATTGCGATTTATCTTCTTCTTTTCTTATTTGGTTTCAAAACAGCTGTCCTCAACACACCATGCTTAATTTGGATGAATGAAAACGCCGTGCTTCAAAACTAGGTGTCGGAACCAGTTATAAACCCATTCTTTGACTCATATTCTTACAATCAAGTTGTATATGGGTTGTTTAAACATTTAAAAAGGCCAGATGAAAATGAGTTTAAGAAATTAAAGTTCGATCAAATTGGGTCTTGATGGAATTTTAGAGGATGTAACATATATGGCCGGCACACAACACCAAACTAGTATATAACAATCAATCGGTGCTGTGGCCAAGGAAAAAGTTTCAAAAAATAAATCCATTGATTGTCACCTTCTTTTTTCTTTTTCTTTTTTTCCTTTTTTAAGGCCTGGAGTTAGTATATGTATAACGAACGATTCATTTTGCGTTGATCATTTCTCCAGGGTGAGTATTTTAAGTGACCACCACCAGAAGGAGGAGTCGGGTGATAACAATAACGGTTTCAAATATGTGAGAGCTAAACGAGGAAAGTCACTAAAATTTGTTGATGAAATATTACCACTTGAAGGGGGTTAAAAAGATACTATATGGGACTCTATATATCTAATGCTCATGTCACGCCCCAATCTTCGGGCACGCGCTCATCCCTCACCTGGTCAATAAAATAGCGACATCCCAAGACGCATCGCCGACCCTTTCATTTTAGTACGCATGCAAAAGCAATTAAACAATTCCCAGACAAGAAAACAATGGGATAGAAAAGTAGGGTTATATTTTCCATAACTAAAAAACCACAACCACACTTTTATACTAGCAAACCTCATAGTATATATTACAATACTATTCACAAAAGTCTGATCTAACATATATCAGTTTCTACACAAGGTTTGTCAAATAGGGTGAGGTCTCAGTCCTCATTCGGGTCATACTCCAGATCATCCTCTTCAAGCTCTTCCTCAGACTCTTCTTCTTCTTCAGGTTCCTCCTCTGTCTCTTCTCACTCCTAGTCCTCCTCCAGCTCTTCCTCTTGTTCGACTATTTACCCTTCCTCTTTACTCCAGTTTGCTCCCCCGGCTGAGTGCACTGGAGAGTCAGGGTCACTCTTGAGCTTAGGGTCTTTGGCATCTACTACCGACCCATCCTTATGATCTGCAGTCCCTTCTCCAAACGCTGCCTCTGAGACGAATATAAGAGCATCACCTTCCGGTATGAGACCCTCTCTACGCCCATCATGGTAGTCACGATACCACGACCTATACTCATGGGGCACCAGACCGTCATTACCCACATCAACCCAAACTGTGGATTTTATCAAAACGTACTCTAGACCTTCCGGGTGGGGGTGTATTAAGAAGTGATATGCTATCTCAGTAACCTCTTCGGGAATACCAAAATGCATAGGAGGACGAGGAGGTGGAGGTGTTGCCATCTAGGGACATGAAATGTTATCCCACAACGATGTGAGATTACGTCTCAGTAAGTACTACCCCCATTAAGACTCGATTAGAAAGCCAATACACCTTAGGGCTCCCTAAGCACAACACGAGTTAGAGGACTTTCCTTGGCCTCAGTTTCCTTCCTACAAATCAATTCAATTATAAACACTAATGGATACAACACCCAATCAAAGCAGATCAAATCATCGATCAATCGACCCCGTCGATTACATATCAATCAAACCACTTCTCAGTCATTTTAATTCATCTTATTCAATCTTCAGATAATATATACCTAGTCACTGAGCCACGTGCATTCTTTAAGGCGACACACTTAGTCACCGAGCCACGTGCATTCTCTAAGACGACATGTCTAATTACCAAGCCCCGTGCATTCTCTAAGGCGATGTACATAATCACCGAGTCACATGCATTCTCAAAGGCGATATACCAAATCACCGAGCCACGTGCATTCTCTAAGATGACGTACTAATCACCGAGTCACGTGCCATTCAAAGGTGATTTATCAAATCAACAAGTCACGTGCATTCTCCAGAACGACACTCTTGGTCTCCGAGCCACATGATACAACCTTCCTTCTCATCTTTCTCATACCCGATAAAATAGTACCCGATTGGTCTTAGCCAAAAATATAATTAATTCACTCTCACAATTCTTGTCACTTTATATTTTGGCGCTGCAAACAGACATCCGGTTATTACTCAATCAATTATAAAAATTGATTAATTTATTAATAAAATCCTAAAAACACGATTAAATCAATTCAACACTCTATAAGGCTCAATTAAATAAACGGACTGAACCACCATTATTAGCATAAAATTTCGGTCGTTGGCTATCCCAACTTAATTTAGGAAAATAATTAATTACGAAAATTATTAAATAATTGCAATAAATTCAATTTAGGCCCATAATCCCTAATTGGGTGTCGAGACGAGCCCGGAAAATTACCGAGACTCGTTAAATAAATACTATAGACTATTCACTAGCTAATAGCACTAACCATTTGGGTAACATGCATTGATAAGGCACTAATTAAATCTAATCAACCCCTAAGCATCATTAGCATACTAAGCGAGGTTTAATTAGTTAAACTCACTTGTTTAATGCGTGGGTCAGATCAAATTGACGAGAATGTCACGGGGGTCGATTCTTCTCAAAGTGAGCCTAGGTTTCAAGGCCCGGAACACCTCCAAAATGGGCCTAGATGCTTGCTGGAAACCCACTAACTTCCTCTCTGTTTTGAGCTGCAAAACAGAACAAACAAGGTTGAAATGGGCAACAAGGCTTGGGGAAGGGCAACGGGGTGGTTTTGGTCCAAACGGGGACTTGACGGACCTCCAGTGGTTGCTCACAGCGGCTCCGGTGCTTGCTGGACGTCGGATAGGGAGAGTTGAGGCTGCTGGAACGGCGAGGAGGCACGGCGAAGCGAGCGGATGTGCGCGAGGCACTCGAGCAGTGGTGGCACACGTGGACGGTGACAGGTAGTGGCGCGGGTGGCTGCTGGCTTTAACTGGCCCTCTACTAGTCTCCTTTGGTTGCTGTGGTGTTCAGAAATGGCAGATGGAGGGAAAGAGGGGATGGCTAGCCAGCTGAATAAGGAGAGAGAGAAGGATAAGGAGACAAGGGCTCCACCAATGCCATTTCTTCCATCCCATGGTCTCCTTGACCATTTCCAGCCAAGCATGGCTTCCTTGGCTGTCCATGAGCCACCAAGACACTTCTTACAACACTTGAATTGGTCCATTTAGGCTAGACAATGGGGGGCATACAAATTTCTCAATTTTGGCTTCAATTGGACTCCTCATCCCACTTGATCTGATCTCAATTGGCCCTCACGAATTCAATCAACTTATTATCGATCATCTTGGCATTTTTCCTCGCCAATACAACTCACTTGCTTTCCAATTTCGCGATCGAAAACGGTCCCCGGCCTTTTCTGAACAAAAACAGTCATATACCGATTTTTTCCCAAAAAGTTTCAGGTTGCAGAAAAATCTTCTAAGACTGAGTTGATGCTCTTAGAATTTATTGTGATATAACAAAATCTTCAATTTCTGAAATCAGACTCAATTTGGCAATTAATTTCACTTAAGTGCATTTTTAGCGTAACCTAGGCTATTAGATAGTTTTTCAGAATTTTTAATGCAAATGACCCATGGTCGATTTTCTTCAAGCCACAATGAACCCACTCGACACATTGGTGACTCTTAATTTTCGTGAAAATCTCGATGATTCAAATACAGACACATGGTATAAAAACGATAGAGAAATCAGTCTAGTACCGATCGATGAGAATTTTCCAATTTAGTAGTGTCATCCACGATTAACCACACATCTCAGTCGAACTGTCCTATTTCTGATCTCAAATCGGTTTTTAACTGTGCCGTAATGGCCTCTAAAGATGAGCACGGTCGAGAAGCCGATTCCTAGTCGCATTCTTAAGTCTATTGCATTAAAATTCCTTAATTGCTTCCTTGGATAGTCTAGTTATCTTGAGAGTGATCAGCTTTGAGAATAGCCCTACAAATGCGTCGATGAAATGTCCGATTGATTCAATAGAAAACAAGATCAAAATATGGGATGTCACAGCTCGAGAGTGCGCTTGTTTTTCCACGTGCATTTTCCCTTTTGATGTATCTTTCTAGGTATGGCCGCTTTGGAGAAATCAAACCAAATTTCTAATACTAGAAATAACAGCAGATTTGTCCTAATAGCTCGAAAATCTGACAATTGTTAGTGGAATAAGTATACTAGAAGTGCTATAAATTTTTTCACTAGTTTGAATGCCACATTGATATAAAATCGATTACTTGAATGTCATTTTTGGCAAGGGCAAATCGTATTGCATGAATTATTTTTATAATTTTCCATTCCAACATGAAATTTTTAAAACTAGACTAAAGTCAATCGTGGAAATTTTTGTCCATCATGGCAAGAATATAACAAACGGTGTCATTTATTGTTGTTTCTTTAAAATCTTCCCCAATTAGATGACATTGTTTTCAAACTCTTTCTCTTCCTCAAATGATGCCATTTTCAAACTCTATCTCTTCCTATCACTTAAGTGGTCACTTTTAAAAAAGTTCATGAACCTTAGTGTTCATTTCTAAAAACTTATGACATCGAAATGATCATTTATGAAATTATTGGAACTTCAACAACATCGTTTGCCTTCTCAAGTGCAGACTTCATCTTTACAACATGTCACGTCAAATGATGTATAATAAATTAATGTTACATAAGCTTTTTCAATGAGGCAAATCACTGATGACACTCAAGTGACCGATTTTTTTTTTAATTTGTGGACTCAAGTGAATGCAAAATAAGTTATAATACTCAAGCAAGTATTATACAAAAATTATGGCACTCCTAACGTACTTATCGCTTTTTTGAGTAATTACTTATTTGCTAATTCATTTTCATATTTTGGATCCATTTGTTTCGCAAAAAATGAATAATTTGAAAAATATTTTCCTAAATGGTTACTTGTATTGCTTAGAAAAATGAATCAATGAAAAGTGTTGTCATTAAAAAATTTAGACATAAATTGTTATTTATAATAAACATATTTTTAGTTAACTAATTATTTCGAGCAATATAAGCAATCATTTATGGAAAAATGCTTTCCAAATCATTCATATTCCGCAAAACAAACGCACTCTTAATTTCCTTTTAATTGATTGGTTTTTTTACTATGGTAAAATTCGAACCAAGTTGGGTCTAGATTAGGTCGAGTCGGATAAGAGTTGCTAATTGTGTTTCCTGCAAACAGGTAATGATAACTCCCTTGTCTAACCTTAATCATTGTTGAACTTTTTCGACAAATTGTGGATTTGGTTGGCCATTTTGACTTCTAGGCAATTATGTTAGTCTTGCCAAATTATCAACATTAATTGACATGGAACATACCCAGTGGGTGGAAATTAGCCTTACATCTTCAACATTTGGTAATTAAACAACCTATTGACCATTTTGATTTGTTAAATTATCGTCACCAGTTGGATTATTTTGACTAATATTTCCCTGATTATTCTCATTATTGTGACTTTGATTAGAAGAACGGACCTTTGCATAATTCTCATGAAGGGTTGGCTACTCTGATGAATATTATTGGCCCCAACAAATTAAGAGGGATTATGAACATGCTCTATTACAACTAGATTGGCTAATGGTGGCTGATTAGATGATCCTAACCTCGAGAAAACATCACACATAGCATTGATGATGATCGGCTTGATTACATCGACATGTGACTCACAATATAGCTCTTCAAACAATCTCTTCACAATGGCTAGCATGTGAGGAGTTAGTGCAACTTCTCTTGATTGTTCTTCAATGAAACAGTGGGGAAGGGCTACCCCTCATGTTTCAACACCCTCTCTTACTTGCAAGTCTAATTATGAGTGGCACATGACATTTAAACCATGGCATGTGAAATTTGACTGATGAGGTTTCGACACTCTTTCTTACATGCAAGTTTAATTATGAGTGGCACATGACATTTAGACCATGGCATGTGAAATTTGATTGATGAGGTTTCCACACTCTTTCTTACATGCAAGTTTAATTATGAGTGGCACATGACATTTAGACCATGGCATGTGAAATTTGATTGATGAGGTTTCCACACTCTTTCTTACATTTTCTTACATGCAAGTTTAATTATGAGTGGCACATGACATTTAGACCATGGCATGTGAAATTTGACTGAAATTTGACTCATACACATTCATGAAAGGGATCACTCCAGTTTTGATATCATGTTACATTTTGTGAGAGTGGTTTAATATTTATATATTCTAAAACATATGATGAAATTTGTAATTCAAGCAAAATCAGTGTCGCGACCCAATCTCGCCGCCCCTCGAAAAGTATCCAAGGTGGGAAAGATCGGGTTTAGGGGTACTTGATTTCAAGATCGCGAGCTCTCCCAAGCTCATACCCTGCGTGACAGTAGGTTTATTTATATGATCTAGGCATTTAACAACCTAAAAAAATAGACAGGAGTCGCCACTAGCCTCATTTTGGGGGTCGGCTAGAAACCCAATCGAGGGTCGGGAGTGTTCCCTCAATTCCTACGTAACCAGATATCTAGGTTCGGGGACTTGGGTTACGCTAATATTGTTATTAGCGCCCTTTCGGTACCTAAACAGTTTGTTGTGTTTTTCCTAACATGTTCATGCATTTCTTTTTATATTTTCAGGATCGTCAATTCTATACTAAATGATCATGCATGGTGGATTACTTTCATTCTATTCTATTCCTAAGAAATAAAAGAAAAAACAAACAATGAAATGAAATTGCAAGACATGAAGTAAACAATCAAGATAAAACAGTAAACCTAATCATGCAATTCTAAATAATATAAAAGAGAAAACAATCGAGAAAGAAAGGAAACCCGCAACTCGTCGGGCTTTATACAATGCATGAAACCCGAGACATATGTCGGGAAAACGAATATTACATGACAATAGTCGGAATGGACATCGACCTTCACCATCTTCATGCTTTATCCATGTTCAGGATCCTATTCTAAACCTAGTCTAAGAAATAAATATCCCTTGCCTCATCTTATATGACTAAGACAACGCATAGAAATCATTATTACGACGAACAGACATAGGCATCAGACATGAACATGAATCCAACAAAATCAAATCACAAACAGGACAAAATACAAGGCATGTTTAAAGGTTCGTAAGACCACCTAGACAATATACAAAAATGTGAAACTTGCACATGACATAAGGTTGAATGCGAAAAAGGTTTGGGTAGACATTTAACCCTAAATCATAATGCAAAGAAGTCACAAGAGTCATTAACATTGCAAAGTGACTTAGAACTAAAAATGTCATGCTTGACAAATTTCAATTGCAATTAGCCAAATGGATGCATGATATTCACATCAAACGAGATTCAAATATGATATGCCATGCATTGATGTGAAACTTGTAACACGTGTTTCAAATGTCAAGAAGACAATGACGCATGATTTGGCCCTTAAAACAAAGAACCGGCAAAATCAATACACAAAGAAACAGCAAAAACAGCACATCAATGACACAACTAAACAATTTCACACACCAGGACATATGAACAGCAAGCAAAGAAATATCGATACTAAAGAACAACATAACTCTGGACATCTTTACAAACAAAAACACACAGAGTTTGGATCGGTAGAACACAAATAAGCTACTGGGTAAAGTGATTAGTGTTGGAAATTGGTTTGATGGTGGATATCTAATATCAATTATCAAACAACAGAACTTTGCTAAAAAAGAGAACAATACAGCAAGACCATCCCACACGTGATTTACTTTTTTGGTATTATCAACCTCAAAATCTATGCTCAACAGATCGTAGGAAAGTGGCAGACAATCAGGCCCACCCAAAAACAGAATATGCATTTCTGACCAAGGCAAATTCCAGATTTCAGAATGGATTTAAAAAAAAAAATGTTAAACATGGCAAATGATGGTCGATTCATGCATGCAATATGTCATTTTAAAGCTTGAGATGCCTATTACAATTATCTAGAAGACATTAAGTCCTAATAACATCATCTACCAGTTCATATCAAGTGATTTACACAGAAGGTCATCCGAAACAGAGAGACAAATATTTGGCAGATTCTGGACCAGGCTTTGGACAAACAAAAACCATATTAAATGAAGTCTGATTAGGGGATTTTATAGCTCATTGGAAAGATAATCGAACCATCTTCAACCTCCATGAAGACTTCGAACACAGAAAACCACAACAACCAGCTCACATCAAGTCATTTGCACAGAAGGTCATTCAGAACACAGAGACAAATATTTGGCAGATTCTGGACCAGACTTCGGACAAACAAAAACCATATTAAATGAAGTCCGATTAGGGCATTCTATAGCTCTTTGGAAAGATAATTGAACCATCTTCAACCTCCATGAAGACTTCGAACACAGAAAACCACAACAACCAGCTCATATCAGTTAAAACAGAAAATCGCAGAACAGCAAATCAACCTTAAAACTACCGCAGAATTGACAAACTTTGTAGGTGTTTTTCAGTGACCAAATGGCGTTCGTTCAGGGCGTGCGACATATCAAATCGAAGCTCTACAAGTGTATTTTTTATGCCTAGAAGGGCTCAAGACCAGAAAGTCTCATCTATCACTTCATTTAAGCCAAAACATAAAGTCTATCACAAACACACGAAATTGCAGATTAATAGAAATCAAACTCAATCAACCTCAAGTTCGTGATCATTGATCATCAAATTAAGGTGCTTATCAATGAGTACACATACATCATTTGCGCTATTCCTCACATAACAGAACATGTAATTCATATTCACTCTCGGTGGACAAAATCAGAACATGCTGAGCATTTCATCGAGCAGAAAGTATGCATCTCGGCCATGAGTCCAAAATGCAACAGCCAAATAGGAAAGCACAACCAAACTATCACAACAACAATATTACAGGCTCAGATTACCCAATGAACTTCGATAGTAGGTAAGTTTCTCATAAACAGAAATCAGAATCCTCAGTCACTTTTCAACCCAATGAACATCCGGATATGGAAGATGAATTTATGTTCAACGTACCTTGAATGAAGCGGCGAAGGATCATAAGTCGTCACTACCGTCGACGCTGTCTGAACTCTAAACTCCAAACTCCTCGACCGGCCGTTCGAGCAAGTCAAATCCGGTGCACAAGACAGAGCCGAGAGAAAATGTGCGAGGTCAGAGAGAGAACGGGAGAGAGAACCAGATCCTAAAAACTTAATCGGATAAAGAGAGAAAGAGAGGGGAAGAGCTCACCGTCGAGCAAACGACAGAGCCGAGAGAGAAACGGTTAAACGTCCTATCGTCACCGTTGTTGCCGTCACCGCCGATGTTGTCGATCGGTCTCGGAGCTCAATCCTTGGAGCTGAACCGGAACCCCAGATCTAGAGAGAGAATGAACGATCGAGAGAGAGTTCGATCCGGCGAGCTCCCACACCTCCGATCGCGCCAATAAAGGAAAACCCTAACTGATCGAGCTCCAACCGAGAGAAAGCACTAATCTCCGACCGCCGCTGTCACCGCCTTCGGATCCCTACCCTCGGAACCGAACTGATATCTCCGACAGCTTGGCGCGATTTCGAGTCTCGCACCACGAGTTCCTCGATCAACAGTTGTTCCGTCTTCTAGAGTTGATCGGGAGAGAGAGTCTCGATCGTGAGGATGCCGGATCCGGCGCGCTACTTCTCAAGAGGAGCACCGCGAGACTTGGAGGCGATCGTCGAGGGAGGGAGCGGAGCCATGGCCGGCGCCGGAGGGTTCTTCGTCGGCCTCCGAGATCGGGAAGAAATCGAGAGAGAGAGGAGGTTGTTACGGCGAAAAAGCGGGAGTCTATGAGTCCGTTCGGTCATTTAGCTGAGAGAGCGGGAACCAGGGAGAGAGAGAGCGTCTCTGAGAGAGAGAATACGCGCCAGAGAGAGAGTCCCCCTTCGAATGCCCCCTCCTTCCTTTTATATTATTTTTCTGTTTTATTTTTTCCTTTTTCTCTACTTTTTCTTTTTCGTTTTCCTTATTTCTAATTTTTTTTTTTCTCTTTTCATTTCATTTCATTTTTTTCTTCTTTTCTTTTCTTTTCTTTTCTTTTTTTTTTGTTTTCTTTTTTTTTTTTTTTTTTTTGCTCTTTGTTTTTTATATTTTTGCAAAATTGATGATTAAAATGTCGATAAAAATTTCAGGTGTCAACAATCAGAAAATCTCACATCGATTCTCATAGAAACAAAGGAAAAAAAATTGAGGGCCAAGCAAGCGTCGCTTTGATTCTCGATATGCTTTCGAGGCCTTCTTGTTGTTCAAGACGATTGAAGCCGAAGCTGAACTGCAAGTCTTCTTCTTCGGCTCCTTCTCCTCATTTGGCTTTCATTTATTCACAAGTGCCATGTCCTCTCGTGCTTTGTCCAGACTTCTCTTTTTTTAAATGGCACATCAGATTTAAAAATTCACTGAAAAGCCATGTAAGACCAATCGCCCAAATATCTCACCGAAGCCACTATAGTAATCGATGTAGTATTCAAAGGTTCGTATATAGCCAACGCAAAATGATCCTTGGCTTTGTCACTAGCAAGTATGAGAAACTCATGCCAAGTTTAAATAGACACCAAGAAAAGGCATGGATCCAGGAACTGGATAGTCTTCAAACACAACTCTATTCATCCTCTTCTAGGTCTCATGCATCGTATACCTCATGTGTTCCCGCGCAGCCTCATCTGAAGGCTGGTTTCATTCATGTAGTATTCTAGCGCCTTAAAGGTGTCTCCCCGTGCCAATTCATACTAAGCATGGACAATATTGTTGGGCTATAAATATATGTCCAAATAATCATCTCACTTTCACATCGACGAAATTAAAAACAATAGCTCACCACTACGAATATACCAATGATGTACTTTGTTCTTATAGCCACTATTTACAAGGAGAGGAACAATATAAAAGTAAGTTACCGACAATGTACTAAAATCATTGGTAAGTCAAAGAAACTTGGCAAAATAATGATATATTTTTTACATAAAGTATTTTCTGTTGTTGGTTCTTTTTCTTTTCAATTTTTCTCCAATATAAAATGCTATGTTTTTTAACATAAAATAGAAATCAATCACCACAAATACGATCGGCAATTATGTAATCAGCCACAACGCAAAGCACGGAATAGCATCTGGTCCTCTGCCCAATTTTATGAAGCTTGTAAAAACACCCCTCAATAGGCTTCAATTACAGTAGTTTCAATATCTTGGAGATCATAGAACCACCCCAAAGCTAACAATAACACATAAGATTAAAGGCTCTCTCCAATGGCAAGACCTTGGTCAACAACGCATCCCTAATCGAGGGGCACGGATTCAAATATGGTCGACACAAGATGGTCCTTGGTTTGGTGACCGGGAAGGCCGTGTCCGTCTCCATAATCGTAAAAGCAATGAGAAGCCCGTGCCATGTTCAAACAGGCACCGAGAAAAGGCTTGAACCCGGAGAATGGGTAGTCCTCAAACACTTGTTTATTCATCTTCTTCCAAGTCTCGCGCACTAGATGCTTGATATGTTCTCGTGCGGCCTCTTCTGAAGCACCGGTTTCATTCATGTAGCATTCCAATGCCTTGGAGTTGTCTCCTCGTGCCAATTCATGCTAAGCATGGACGATGATGATGCGTTACAAACATAATTCTCCACATTCATTTCACATTTGTGTCAGAGATATAGAAAATGAATAGCATATCACTGTGGATATTCCAATAATGTGTATTTTTTATAAGAGATAATTTATAAGAAAGCACAACTATCAAAGTAAGTTACCGATGATGTACTGAGATCATCATTGAAGCGAAGGATCCTGGCAGAAGAATGCATGACACCCGGGATTTTCGACACATAATCAAGTCCCTCTTCCGTCACTTCGTCCGCGGTTAGGAAGTAGCTATCCAACATCAAAATCAGCCCTCCGATTGAATCCACCGCAACGTCCATGTACTCCTTCAGTGTCGGTTTAATGCCCTTGTTGTACCAATAGACCTCCTTCATGTACGCCTTGACTTCATCGGCCCACTATAGGATTAAAATTCGAAAAAGGTGTCAATGACAAAGTCGAGGGACCTTTTTTTCTCACACCTTCATGGATTCTCAATGTTCAAAGAGAAGTCATAAGGAAAGTTAGAAGTAGAAAAATGAGTTAATTGATGCGGGCTAGAAATTATAAGGCAAAAGATTTAGCAAGTCGAGATTACCACTTTTCGCAAGTAAGGGATGGGGTTGATTCCTCGTTCTCTCATCGTCCAATACCCAACTTCGTTGGTCGTGTTGTACAAGACCATAAAACTATCTCTTATTGTTGGAGGAAGCTTATCTATATTTGTAATGTCCCACCTAGAAAAGTTATCACCATTTCAACAATCTTATCAATTTTACCGTCATTCAATATGCTTTTTAGTAATAACAATGACAATTAGTGCATACCATAACTTTACTAGCTGAAACCAAACAATTACATAGAAGAAAAACAAGCTGACATAAAACATGATATGAGCAAAACACATCAAAGAATTTATTTCATTATTACAATTTTCAGGATTTGTTCTGGGCAAGATGTTCATAGACTAATTAATTCCGTCTTTTTTTTTTGCCATAATAGGTTACGAGAGTAAATTATGATGGTAGTAATAACCTGAGAATGAAATCTGTTAAGAGCTCAAGCTCTTCTGGTGTCCCATATATATCATAAACGTCATCGATAAGTGTCACCAGAGAACCAATCCTTGTATTCAATTGTCTGAAAGCTGTATATTGAGGTTCAAAAACAAATATACAGGTCCAAAAATAGTTTTCCACTAGTCTGTCCCTAAAGAAGGTCATCTTGTTCGCCCCAAGTTCAACCCACCACCTGAAATTTTTTTCATATGATGAGTAAGTCAATCAAAATGCACTCCTACTTTGCCAAATTGCATGAACTATAGAGTGCTTGTGCATACCTTGCCAGATTGCTGACTTCCTTCCTATGGATTGATTGCACTAAATTGAAGTCTATTTTAGCCAATCGTAACAAAGAAGGAATCATGTCTTGCTGTTTCCCATACATGTCCATGAACCACCGAGCCTCCAACCTGTTTGGCCTCCAGTGGATCGGCATATCTAATGCATGACTCACGTTGCTCGCTATATTAGTGGGAACTTCGTCGAGGTTTAGATCCTTCAGATGCTTTGAAGCGAATTTCCAACCTTCATCAAGTATGGTTTCGCCTTCCAATCCGTGAAAAGAAGCTTCATAAAGACCAAGAAGCCCCTTCACATCTTCATGGAGCGATTCGTTGAATGTGCCCATCTTGCTCATAAACCTTTGAAACACATCTACATGTCCAACAGATGAAATGGTAGGGTAAAATTTGATGCGTCAACAATATTTCACAAAAGGTAAACTAGTTGGCAAGTACCTTGTGGTACGTTGTATCCATGTTGTCTGAGTAGTCGGAATCGAAGAGAAGCAGCATAGAGATTATCTGAAATTTGAGCATCTTCGGTGTTGTTATAGATGGAACTTAGAGCATTCTTGATCTCTGTCTCGAAATGGTATCCTAGTCCAAGTCTTTGAACCACGTCAATGAACTCGAGCTTGGCCACCTGATTTATCTCCCTGTCAAATAGACCCCTAACTTCTTCCTTCAACCTTTGAACTTGCTCCATATATTTATCCTCCTAGGCACATGAAGAAATCAACGAAAAAAAAAATGAGATCTTAACCAAAGTTAATGCACAAGCAAACTAGAATATCGCCTCTCGTATTAAAACAGATCGGTTCTCAATATATTTGCAGACACATTTTAATAGGCAATGTTGAGCTCTTGTCTATATGTTGAGAATATGCCATTTTGACCAGGTTTGTCGATATCTTCTATATAATATTGTTGTGGTTGGTCATACATTCGATACTATGGCATTGGATGAATATGTAAATTGATGTTACATATCTCGAAGTACACAAGAAATGTATATATCCATATATCTAATTCAAAGTACAGTTTTTCTTTTGTTTCTACGTCGTTTTGGAATTTGTGGACCCATCCCATCAAAGTAAATAGAAAATAGGGAAAAAGTGCGGTTAGCTCACTGATTTTTTTTTTTTTTTTTGTCAATATGGTAAGTTAAAACTTGAACACAGCAAAGTGAAACCGAGGCACTAATTGATGCCAACAGAAGGCTAATATTCAAATAATGAGTGCCATCATGGAATAAAGTGTTAGTGAAATTTGCTGAAATTTATCTTCGAGTTATTGTTTTTGTAGTTTCGCGAATTGAATATCCACAATAATGGCGAGTTTTTCCACATCTTACTTTTATCTAGCATTGACATGAACGTGAGCTTTAAATTGTCAGAACCATAGACCAAAAAGTTTGATAGGGAATTTTTGCAAGTTTGAGGACCAAATTGGAAAAAGAATGCAAATTCAGGACCAAATGTGAATATTTTCCAGAGTACTTAAGCTAGGTTGGGTTTTGTGGCGAAAAATGAAAATCATTACCGTGTAATCAACAGTGAGTGACTGCACAACGCCATAGTCCCAAACACTAGGTTCCCAATTCGCCGAACGTCTCGCAGTCTCTTGAACTTCAATCTTCGAAGCGCATGTCACGAATTGGGTGCCGGAGGAGGCGCGGGAGGAGGTGCGGGAGGAGGAGGAGGAGGAGCAAAGGTGTCTAAACGGTAAGAGAGAGGGTTGATTATGGCAGATCACGGAGGGGAGGAAGCTTGGGCACAAAACTGGAAGAGCCATTCCGGAGGAGCGAAGGTGTCTAAACGATAAGAGAGAGGGTTGATTATGGCAGATCGCGGAGGGGAGGAAGCTTGGGCACAAAACTGGAAGAGCCATTCCGAAATTTATTGCATGTCTCTTAGTATGCTAACCATCCTTTATATAGGGGTTGTTGTGGAGGCCGTCATGGAAAAAGTTTTTAGTTGCTTTCGGTGCAATTTTTTCTATTTACACGAGCCATTCTCCAAGCATTGTAATTCACCTGCTTATTTTTTTTTTTCCCTCCTAAAATGGTTATCCTCGACACACCATGTTTAATTTGGATAAATAAAAACCCCGTGCTTCAAAAATATTGGTGTCGAAACATGACACAAAACCTTTCTTTGACTCATATTCTTACAATCAGGTTGTACATGGGTTGTTTAAACATTTAAAAGGTAGGTGAAAATGAACCTAAAAATTTAAAGTTCAATCAGATTGGGTGTTAATGGAAGTTTAGATGAGTTATTTTTGTTTCTACATGCAAAACGTTTCCTACATGACGTGTGCATTGACTGGATGCCTCGCCAGTGCTGATGTGTGATGACGTCAACAATACATGCGAAGGAGCTTTCGGCGCACAAAGGCACGAGGCGTGCGAACCCAATGGGGCAGAGGCGCATGAGGGCACTAGTGGCAGCCAATGGCAACGAAATTTCCGAATGCAGCTCATCTAATGGTTGTGCTTGTTTTTCGAAACAAGCAACATAAATCGTCAGAACAGCACTCGAGCGGCAAGTTTGGTGGAAAACGACATCGACGTGGCTCATGTATTGTTGCTACGAATGTTGTGTAAAAGGCTCAATGGACTCTTCCTCAAACAACAAAAGCTCAAGGAAATGACGCTTCAAGTGTCATAACCTAGTACTTGTTTCAGTGCCACAACCTTTTTCCCAATCACTTCAATGCAATTTTGCTGAAAAATTAATCGCCTCCGTGCCATTGGCGATTTGTGTATATGGAAAATCTGACATAGCCTTATTTTAATATAAAATGTCCGATGCAGCTTGCCAACAAAATAAAATCATTGGAAAAGAAGTCTTGCATCACATTTGTTTGCCTTAAATTAACAATTTAGATTAAGTTATTGTGCTCTTGAAACCCTAACTCCACAAACAATGAACTAGGGCAAAATTAGCTGTTGAAATTTGCAATGGAGAGCAGGAGCTAAACAAGTGGCTCCCGATCATGTCAACTTGGTCAGGACAAAGTGGTGGAGGCTAGGCGTTGCTCTGCAATGTGAAGCCGAAGCCACATGTGTGTTCCCGTTTAGGGATCTACTGGTAACTATCAAAGGAATTGCTCTTCCAATTTGAGGAGTATTGAAGCGGGAATGGCCCCTTCGTGACTGACAAGACGGTGAAAAGGAAAAGTATTTAAAAAAAAAATTCTTTAACTTATTACATTGATTTTAATTAAGTTTTAAATATTTCAATTAAACCAATTCAATCATAAATGTTTTGCATTTGTGAAAATTGAGTTCATCCGGTAAATTTTTGCCGAAAATCAGTAACTTTGACATCCCATCTTATGTGGCACAATTAGCGTTGACATGGACAAATAACAATTTTTTAATTTTTTGTAAACTTTTTTTTATTATGGTTCTTTTCTTTTCTTTTCTTTTTCCACTGTGGCCAAAAAAGGTCACTAGCGAACCTTGCCAAGCACCAGGTGAGGGCTTGCGGGCCCTTGCTGGCCACTAGCAAGTGTCGCAGTCCCTCAGCTAAGCTGCAAGGCTTCTTTGGCCATAATGAAAAAAAAATATTAAAAATTATGACCTCAATCATGCTACATAAGACAACCGGCATTTGTGTGAGCGGTTTCTAGTGAATATTGTTTGAATAGACTCAATTGGCACAAATGCGTTTAGGATTAAATTTATTTAATTGAAATGTTTAGAATTAAATTGGTACTAATATAATAGGTTCAATACTTTTTGATATTTTTCCTGATGAAAATAGAAAATTGCAACCTTACCAAAAAAAAAAATTGCAAGTTGCAGAAAACGCAGCGCAAAATCAAGTACCACAATTGCCATGTCCTCTTGTGCTTTGTCCAGACTTCAATTTCTTTTTAAAATGCCACACCAGACTTAAAAATTTATTTTAAAAACCACATAAAACAAATTGCCGGAATTTCTCACGGGAAGCACTATAGCAATCAATATTCAACCAACATGGCGATATAGGACCAAACTACTCAAAAAAGTCATATGGCACTTACGTATCTTTTTTTCCCCACAAAAAGCTCTGTAGCAAAAGAAATATGCCGAAGAGAGAATTATTGTTTCTCTTGTAATGAAAAATTTTCAATCGAGGATATGTACAATTAAAGGAGACAAGTTTGGGACACCTGAAGTCTTATAACTTGGCACGGAGACACTTAAGACTCTAACTTCGGGAAAGGTACACTTAAGTGCCGGTTTCGGAGTAAAGTAGAACATTTAAGTGCCACTCCAGCCAAAATCCGGCCAAATGGCTGACGTAACAATTTTCTGGCGAGTTGGGTGCAAAACGTCGTCGTTTTGCACCCTAACATAGAAAGAAAATGTAAAAACGACATCGTTTTGTGTCGATGTGTAAATAATTAATATAAAAATTTATTTAATTAAATTTATTTAAAATATTCTACAAAATTAAAAATTAAAAATTAAAAAACTTAAAATTAAAATTAAAATTTTAAAAACTTAAAATTTTAAAAACTTAATTTAAAAATTTTAAAAACTTCCATATTTAAATTTTAAGTTTTTTAAATTTTAAATTTTTTTAAATTTTAAGTTTTTTAAATTTTAAGTTTTTTAAAGTTTAAGTTTTTAGTTTTAAGTTTTTTAAATTTTTTTAAGTTTTTAAATTTTTTTAAGTTTTTTTAATTTTAAGTTTTCTAAATTTTAGGTTTTTTAATTTTATGTTTTTATATTTTAATTTTTTTTTAATTTTATGTTTTTATATTTTAATTTTTTAAAATTTTTAAATTTTTTAATTGTAATTTTTTTATTTTTAAGTTTTTTATTTTTTATTTTAATTTTAAGTTTTTTTATTTTAGGTTTTTTAAATTTTAAGTTTTTTAAACTTTAAGTTTTTAAATTTTAATTTTTATAATTTTAAGTTTATTAAATTTTAAGTTTTTTATTTTTTAGAATATTTTAAATAAAATTAAGTTTAAATTTAATTTAATTAATTTTTATATTAATTATTTACACATCGACACAAAATGACGTCGTTTTTGCATTTCTCGTCACGTCGGCATGCAAAACGACGCCGTTTTGCACCCAGTCGCCGAAAAATTGCCACGTCGGCCATTTGGCCAAATTTTGACTGAAGTTGCACTTAAGTGTTCCACTTTACTCCGAAACTAGCATTTAAGTGTACATTTCCGAAATTATGGCACTTAAGTGTCCCTCCATGCCAAGTTATAACACTTGGGCTGTTCTTCTGTCTAAATGAGACATAAATATTATCCTAGAAATATGGACATTTGAGGAAATATACTGATTATCCCCAACTTCCGACTTTAATTCTTTCTAAGAAAAAAAAGTCATTAAAAAATGTTGTCTCCTTTAAGATAAACTAATAGAAGTATTAGCAATAGTAGACAAAATAGAAATAATTTGAAGGCCAAATATCATGAAAAGCCTCTAACTTTTTATTTTCCTTATTATAAAAATCGGTTCTCAAATTATAAAATGTTCTCCCAGATACCGTCGAATATAAACAAAAAAAAAGAATATTAAAGAAAATGAGTGAGGACTCGCCAAATTTCAAAAAGAAACCGTAAGAAACACATAATAGAACGTTTTCGCGACATCAAGTCAAGAATAAATGCAACCTCATGCTTTCATATCTCTACTCTCATAGCTGAAGGTAGTTTGCTATCGATTGCAAATGTCACAAAATCCTTCTAAAGAAGCAAAAACTAATGCCCCCCAAATCTAGCCGCTCTTAATCAATAGGGCGTCGCTAGTACAAAATCGATGTGAGTTTGGCTAGGGGTGGCTATGAATAGTAGGATATGTCTCACATTCAAACTAGGACTCCACCAAACTCCCTTTCTATCCTAAATATTGTCCTACAACACCTACAGATAAAAAAAAAATTTGCTTTTCACATGTAACTTTTGATGGTTGTTGTTTATTGAGACTGAGAAATCATAATCAATACACAAAGACGCTGTCCATAGATGAGCCTCGATTGAGGCGTAACAAAGGTTTCCTATATCAAAGTCAAAATCTCGATAACATGGATCTGGGAACATAGTTATTGTCAATCTAGACGCATGCTAATGATAAAGTTAGATTCTATATGAGAACTTTCAAATATCTTACAAAAGAACACAAAATTCGGCTTCCAATCCAAAAAAGTCCCCCCTTCCAACATCCATCCATACATCCATCCATAGTAGATGTTAGATGTTTGACATGTCAGCCGACATATGCTTACACCTCTCAGATTTAGGTGACATGCATTGATGATAAACGAAAAGATGTCGTGTCACTCAATAAATTATTTAATAAAAATGAGAAAGTATTGGATAGTTGTGGCTTTCCGTGCCAGCTCCACTCATTGATTAACACTGAAATGAGTCCTACTCATTAGAGTTTTCAAAATTTCCTCTCTTCTCTCTTCTTACTATCTCTTCCCCATAGTAGTTTTGAGAGATTCAGCATGTCGGTCAACATGTGCTTACACCGCTCGGATTTAGGTGACATGCATTAAGGATAAATGAAAAGATGTGTCGCTTAATAAATTATTTAATAAAAGTGAGAAACTAATGGATAGTTGTGGCTTTCCGCACCAATTCCGCCCGTTGATTATTACGTGTCCGAAATGAGTCCTATTCACTAGAGTTTTCAAAATCTTCTCTCTTCTCTCCTTACTATATCTCCCTCCATTATTAATTCGTTGAACGAGGGGTCCTATACCTAAGTCACAATTTTAATGGGACAGATCTACAACTATTGTTATTGTCAATTTAGTGAAATTACATCTACTACTGATAAAGTCATATTATGTCCGAAGTTTCAAACATCTCACAAATAAAGAAAGAATATCAAAGAAAATGAGTGAGGACTCGCCAAATTTCAAAAAGAAACCGTAAGAAAAACGTAATAGAACGTTTTCACGACATCAAGTCAGGAATAAATGCAACCTCATGCTTTCATATCTCTACTCTCACAGCCGAAGGTAGTTTGCTATCGATCGCGAATGTCATAAAATCTTTCTAAAGAAGCAAAAACTAATGCCCCCAAATCTAGCCGCTCCAAATCAATAAGGCGTCTCTAGTACAAAATCGATGTGAGTTTGGCTAGGGTGGCTATGAATAGTAGGATATGTTTCCCATTCAAACTAGGACTCCACCAAACTCCCTTACCTAGGGTGGCTATGAATAGTACGATATGTCTCACATTCAAACTAGGACTCCACCAAACTCCTTTTCCACCATCTGTATTGTCCTACAATGCCTACAAATAAAAAAATTTGCTTTTCACATGTAACTTTTGATGGTTGTTGTTTATTGAAACTGAGAAATCATAATCAATACCCAAAGACGTTGTCCATAGATGAGCTTCGATTGAGGCTTAACGAAGGTGTCCTATATCAAAGTCAAAATCTTAATAACATGGATCTAGGAACATAGTTATTGTCAATCTAGACACATGCTAATGATAAAGTCAGATTCTATATGAGAACTTTCAAATATCTCACAAAAGAACACAAAATTTGGTTTCCAATCCGAAAAAGTCCCCCCTTCCAGCATCCATCCATAGTAGACGTTAGATGTTTGACATGTTAGCCAACATATGCTTACACCACTCGGATTTAGGTGACATGCATTGATGATAAACAAAAAGATGCCGTGTCACTCAATAAATTATTTAATAAAAGTGAGAAAGTATTGGATAGTTGTGGCTTTCCATGCCAGCTCCACTCATTGATTAACACTGAAATGAGTCCTACTCATTAGAGTTTTCAAAATTTCCTCTCCTCTCTCCTTACTATCTCTTCTCCATAGTAGTTTTGAGAGATTCAGCATGTCGGTCGACATGTGCTTACACCGCTCGGATTTAGGTGACATGCATTAAGGATAAATGAAAAGATGTGTTGCTCAATAAATTATTTAATAAAAGTGAGAAACTATTGGATAGTTGTGGCTTTCTACACCAATTCTACCCGTTGATTATCACGTGTCCAAAATGAGTCCTATTCATTAGATTTTTCAAAATCTTCTCTCTTCTCTCCTTACTATATCTCCCTTCATTATTAATTCGTTGAACGAGGGGTCCTATACCTAAGGCACAATTTTAATGGGATAGATCTACAACTATTGTTATTGTCAATTTAGTGAAATTACATCTACTACTGATAAAGTTAGATTCTGTATGAAGTTTCAAACATCTCATAAATGGACACAAAGTTTGGCTTCCAACCCAAAAGGTCCCCCTTGGGTTCCTTGAGCTTGTTTTAGCTTCTATCTATAGTTGCTGTCGAAAAAGCGTATCATATGCCTCAAATGGAGGACAGCCAAAAAGATACAGAGTGAGAAAATATTGAATAGTCATGGCTTCCACGTCAATCATAGGCCACTCTACTCACTAATCAACACATGTTCAGAGGGTTTCAAACTTTTCAAAAAAAAAATAATAACATAAATGATTCCTTAATTTTAACCTATTGAGTAATGTAATCCATGAATTTTTAATTTGTTCAATATAGTTCCTAAACTTTATTTCAATATATAATGTGGTTCTTGCACTTTTAATTTGTTCAATGTAGTCCTTAAATTTTTTTTGTGCATTTTCAATTTTGTTCTTAAACTGTATGAAGTGTTTAATGTTATTTTTCCATTAATTTAAATTTAATGACAATATTGAACATTTTCATATAGTTTATGGACTGAATTGAATATCTATCAAAAGTTCAGGGACCATATTGGACAAGTTAAAAGTTTGAGGACCACTGATAACTCTATAAAAATAGAGTTATTTTACCTATTGTAGGCAACAATTAATGCAATATCTATGAAAAAATATTTTGATTTCCTTCTGATCATTTGAATTTTCCTTATTTATGCAAAATAATGAAATATTAAGAAAATAAGGAAAATAATGGCAAAAATCAGGAATTCAAATCAAAAGGCAGTGGGAGATAGATATCAAATTAAAATCCTCTGATTTACTCCCTAACTTTATGTGCAATTGCTTGGAGATAAGGATCTTCGATATATCCTATGAATATGAGAACATTGAGGGAGAGAGAGAGAAGTTAGGCTTTTGTTAGATCGTTTTTCATTGTTATAAGAGTTTTTCAAGTATTCTGAAGAGAAGACCAAAGTGATGACAAAATTCTTGTTCTTTAATTCAAGATACTGAGTTTGATTTATATTTTTATTTCTTCATCTGCTATGTTCTAATTTTCTTTTGTTAGAGCTATGATATAGCCTAACCATGATGATGTGAATTTCATAATTTTTATATTTTGCGATTGATTTCATTCATGTTAGTTATATATTATTATGCATAATGCCTTTGAGTGACTGGCCACCACTTAAATGATCTGATATACATGTTTGAGACTGAGAAGTGATAATATGCAATTGCTCATTATAATATATAACCATGAATTAAACGTAGATAGAGATATACCGCGTTATTTGTGTAACTTTCAGTAATAAGGTGATCCAAAAGACTCATTATAAGCCAGGAATATTCAAAAATTTTAATACACTCATGTTTATTTTAATTTACATAGAAATATAGTGAATTAATAAACTAAGTAGGTTTGCTATACCTAGAGATAGGATAGTAAATAGATTAGAAAATTCTATTATCACATGTTTGATATTGTTCTTGTACCCACAATCATCTTAAATTCATATCTAATGGTTGTGATGAAATCGAATGCTCTAACATATTTATCGGATTGATTTACTGCATTTAGTCTCCAAATTTTGTTTTTAATTTATTCTCAATTATATTTTGATCTGTTAGATAAATTTTAGAATTAATCTATTTTATTATTTAATTAATTTATTATTCATCGATTTCCGTGAGATGATACTTTTTCTTATCATTATATTACCTGTTTGACACGTTCACTTGCATTTAGAATTTTACGAACAAGTTTTAGGCACCGTTACCGGAGATCGTTTGTTTAATACTAATTAATATTGATACCAGATAATTCTAAGTTTAATCTAGCTTTCGTTTTGTTTTATTTTTTAGGGTGTACATCGATTTATGACACGTAGCCAACAAGGGAAACTTCCTGAGCTTGATCCAGAAATCAAGCGTACATTCAAAAGGCGACTGAGAGAACAGAGAAATCACACTAAGAAGATGGCAGACGATGATAATGAAAATCCACGTAAACTCTTAAAAGATTATGCTGCACCAATAGTTCAAGGCACCACATCAAGTATCAGAAGACCTGCAATTCAAGCAAACAACTTTGAGATCAAGCCGTCACTCATTCAGATGCTTCAACAATCAGTACAATTCAATGGGCTACCAAGCGATGATCCAGACACTCACATGGATACTTTTCTTGAAATCTGTGACACCATTAAATATAATAGAGTTACAGATGATGCTATTAGATTGAGATTATTTCCATTCTCTCTTGGAGACAAAGTTAAGAGTTGATTTTCTTCTCTTCTTGCAGGATCAATCACTACATGGAATGATATAGCTCAGAAATTTTTTGGTAAGTTCTTTCCACCTGCAAAGTCTGTGAAGATGCGTAATGATATTACTAATTTTATGCAGATGGATAATGAATCATTATATGAAGCATGGGAAAGATTCAAAGAATTTCTTAGGAGATGCCCACATCACGGACTACCCGTATGGATGCAAATACAAACTTTTTATAATGGCTCTAGTACAAATCTTTGTTCTATGATTGATGCAGCTGTAGGGGGAACTCTAAATAATAAAACACCAGAAGAAGCCTACGATCTATTAGAGGAGATGGCATCCAATAGTTATCAATGGCCTACCAATGCGAAAAGTTAGCGGAGTTCACGAAGTGGATACTTTTACTGCAATTGATGCACAATTTGAAGTACTCAACAAAAAGCTAGATAATATGAGTGTTTCAACCATGAAAATTCAAAATTTGACATGTGATTTTTGTGGTGGAGGATATGTTAGCACAGAGTGTCAGGTAGATAATACTTGTAAACAATCTAGTGAAAATTCTAACTTTGTTGGGAATTTTAATAGGTCACAAAATAATTCCTACTCCAACATATACAATCCGGAATGGCACAATCATCCAAAATTTTCATGGAATAATCAGAATGTGACGAGACCACCCGAATTCAAACAATTAGAAGAAATAAAGTCAAATTTGGAAGATATAGTCACCAAACTTGCTAATACGACTCATGACTTCATCAAAAGCACGAATGTAAGATTTTAAAATCAAGAGGCTTCAATCAGAAATCTAAAGATGCAAGTGGGTCAGTTAGCAAGCATGATGTCAGGGAGACAACAAGGTTCTTTGCCAAGCAACAAAGAGAAAAATCCAATTGAAAACATAAAGGTTATAACCCTGAAGAGTAGTAAACAAGTGGGAGAAGAAGATGTCAAACAGGAGATTTTCAGAGACAAGGAAGAAGTGATCAATAAACAATCAAAGGAAACAAGTAAGAGTAAACTTTTTCCAGATAATCCCAAGCCATATGTGCTGCCAATTCCATTTTCTCAGCGACTCCAGTAGCACAAAATAGATAAGTAATTTTCTAAATTTCTTGATGTATTTAAAAGATTGCACATTAACATTCCTTTTGCAAATGCCTTAGCGCAAATGCCTAGTTATGCAAAAAAAGTTTAAGAAGATTTTGGCAAACAAAAGGTGTGACATCCTGAAATTTGATCCCTTTTCGATAAAGTGAAATGTGCATATCGTCGGCGCGCCTATGGTCCTTTCTCTCTGAGCTGATCACTCACGAGTTAGCTAACCTATTGGGTGAAGCCGTTAAGGGATATAACCGCGGTAAAATCCCTAAAAGCTACCTAATTGGTTGGATTGGACTAAAATCGTGTCCGGTCGATTTTAATCATGAAATTTAATTCGGTTTTGGGAATTAAATATTTGGGCGTGTCACAATTCAATTTTAGGATTCTGTCTCATCGCTCGTCAATTTATTGACGAGTCCGAAATTTCGATAAAGAAATTATCGGAGGAAAAATCGAAGGCCGAAAGAAAATAAAAATGGAAAGAGAAGAAAATTCAATAGGAAAAGTAATGTATTTACTTTTTCTTTTTCTCTCTCTCCATTCTCTTTTCTTCTCTCTCTCCCTCTCTTTTCTTTTCTTTCTTTTTCTCTTTTCTTTCTCTCTCCTCTCTCCTCTCCCCTCCTCCCATCCGTGCGATTTCTTCCCCCTTCCCCACCGCCCATTCCCTCTCTCTCTCTCTTTTCTCTCTCTCTCTTCTCTCTCCTCTCTCTTCTTTCTTCCCTCGCACGCTCGACCGAACCCCCTTTTTTCTTCTTTCTTCTTCTCCTTCTTTTCTTCACGCCAACCGAACAGAACCAGCCCGCCCTCGCCCGCTCGCCCCGCCGCTCGCCGCTCGCCGCCGCACCGCGCCGCGCGCGCGCCGCGCGCGCGCGCCGCGCCCCGCCGCCGTCCGCGCACGCCCAGCCGCGCGACCCGGCTCGGCCCGGCCCCGTTTCTTCTCTTCCAGCTCCGTCCGACCATCTCCGGCCACCCCCCCCCCGCCGGACCTTCCCCGCGACCCCCTCGCCCTCCGCCGGCCTTCCCCGCCGCCCTAGCCGCCGGAGCCGCCCGATCAGCCGCGACCGGCAAGATACCCACGAAGTGGGTTTCAGCCACTTCGGGCCCGCTTTTGGGCCGTTTCCGGTCCCGGATCCGCGAGTCGCTTTGGAAAGTATCGTTCCTCGCGTCGCCGCCGTCGGATTGATCCGATTTGCGCGCGATTTGGTGAGTAATCTCACTAATCCAGGATTAGTGGCTAATTATGCTTAATGTTGGTTTAGATTTAATTAATTATGTTTAGGTTGTTAGATTAGATTAAATTAGCAATTATTAGCCAATTGTGATGCGAATTAGATAAATTGAATGTGTAATTAGCAAGTAGACATGGTCTACTATTTATTGGAAGTGGCTCGGGATTTTTCCCGACCCTTAGTGGGTTCCAATTAGACTTTTCGGGCCTAAGTGGATTTTAGTATTTAAATATTAATTTTCGGAATTAAATTAAATAATTATTTATTTTCCGAAAATGCAACTGAGATGGTCTGGAACCAGAAAATTATGCTGATGACCGTGGTGAAGTCCGTTTATTTAATCGGGCTGTAATTTGAGCTAAATTGAATTTTTAGTAATTAATAATTAATTAATTAATTATTTTTCGGAAATTAAGATTTTGATGGCCGACGACCGAAATCTCGTGCTGATCGTCGTGGCGCAGTCCGTTTATTTATTTGAGCTCCACGTTGTATGGAATTGGATAAATTGTGATATTTTAGGGATTTACCCTAAATCGATTGGAATTGATTGAGACCGAATTGTTGATTGGTAAATGGCCAAGTATGTTAGCCAAGTATGTTATTTAGTATTTATAATGCTTTGTTGAATTGATTTAATTATTTGATTGAGAAATCATTGGGCATTGGTTGTCAGCATTAAAAGTTGATTGGTAACCACTTGAAAGAAGCACGTGGCTCGGTAAATTGGAATATCACCTGGAGAATGCACGTGAGTTCAGTGGTTGAAAATATTGAATTGTTTGTGTTGGCTCTGTGATCAGTGTATCACCTTGGCGAAAAAGACGCCCGAGAGCATATTGAATTGTTTGTGTTGGCTCGTGATCGGTGTATCACCTTGGCGAAAAAGACGCCCGAGAGTATATTGAATTGTTTGTGTTGGCTCTGTGATCAGTGTATCACCTTGGCGAAAAAGACGCCCGAGAGCATATTAAATTGTTTGTGTTGGCTCTGTGATCAGTGTATCACCTTGGCGAAAAAGACGCCCGAGAGCATAGTAAAGTGTTCACTGTACGTCACCTTGGCGAATCGACGCCCGAGAGCATTGATGGAGCTCTGTGACTAAGTGTAGGCATCTAAAAGGGCACGTGGGCTCGGTGACTTGATGCATCACTTTGGCGAAAAGGTCGCCCGAGAGAATGCACGTGGGCCCAAGGTTCGAGGCACGTGAACTCGGAGACTTGGAAGGTCGTCCCGGAGAATGCACGTTGCCTAGTTTTTAAATATCCCACAAAGTGGGGATTGATTGGCATGACATGTAATCGACGGGTTCGATTTGTTTGAAGTGAATGAGTATTTATTGTGAATTATACTGACTTGCAGGTGGGATCAGAGGCCAAGGTAAGTCCTCTACCCTGTGCGTGTTTAGGCAGCCTTTAGTATAGTGGTTTACTAATCGGGCTTAGTGGGGTAGAACTCGCTGAGACGTAGTCTCATCCCAGTTTGGGGAAAACCATTTCAGGACCCCGCTGAAGAGCTAAGGAGGAGGAATCCGAGAAGGAGAACTCGGAGGTGAGATCTGAAGAAAAGGATTTTTGGAAGAAGAAGACAATCTTGAGAGGGGCCTTGAGTACGGCCCAGTTTGTCTAAGTTTCTGTCTTCTTTTGATATCTCCGTTTTGATGTGAATAGTTATGAAGTGATTTTATGGTTTGTATAAAAGTTTGGTTATAAATTTCAATATGAAAAATATGGCCCTGCTTTTCTATCCCATCGTTTTATTGTCTGGGATTTTAACTGCTTCCGCATGTGCTTAAAATTGAAAGGGTCGGCGATACATTGTCCTGGGATATCGCATTATAAAATCGACCAAGTGAGACGGATGTGTGCGTGCCTGAGGATCGGGGCGTGACATCAAAAGGAAACTGGAGGATTATGAAATTGTGAAGTTAAATGAGGAGTGTTTAGCCATCCTACAAAACAACTTACCTCCGAAATTAAAAGATCAAAGGAGTTTTACAATTCCTTGCACTATTGGGGATTCTTACTTTGAAAAAGCATTACGTGATTTAGGTGCAAATATTAATCTGATGCCTTATTCAATTTTCAAGAAATTAGGATTGGGCGAAGTAAAAGCAACCACAGTGTCACTTCAACTGGCTGATCGATCAATTAAATATCCGAGAGGTATTATAGAAGATGTTTTGGTAAAAGTTGACAAATCTATCTTTCTTGCAGATTTCATAGTTCTTGACATGGAGAAAAATTTTGAGGTACCACTTATCTTAAATCGACATTTTCTAACAACAAGAAGAGCTCTTATTGAGGGAAGTTGATTCTTAGAGTTCAAGATGATCTTGTTTCATTTAATGTTTTTAAAGCAATGAAATATCAATCTGATGATAATTCTTGTTTTAGAGTTGAGACGGTTAACAAGTTGGTGAATAAGGTTTTTCAGGAAGATATTTTTAAAGATCCACTTGAAACATGTCTAATTCAACCAAGGGACAAAAATATTCAGAATGAGGAGATAAAGGAGTACGCAAATTTCATGAAGGCAATTCCACCATTTTTAAGGCAAAAGGCAACTAAATTTGAGGAGTTGGGACGACACATAATAAAGCCTAAACCATCAATTGAAGAGCCTCCAATTCTTCAACTCAAACCCTACCTTCTCATTTGAAATATGCTTATTTAGATGGAGTTTCTTCTTTACTGGTAATTATATATTCTTCTTTGACAGATTTGATGGAGGAGAAATTGTTCAGAGTATGAAGAGAGCATAAAGGTGCAATTAGATGGAAAATAGCAGATATCAAGGGAATTAGTCATTCAATTTGCATGCACAAAATTTTGATGGAGGAACAATATAAACCCACTATCCAACCTTAGAGGCATTTGAACCCAAAGATGCAAGAAATAGTGAAAGCTAAGGTAATTAAGCTACTTGATGTAGGTATCATCTATCATATCTCTGATAATTCCTAGGTAAGTCTTGTACAAGTTGTGCCATAGAAATGCGGTATGACTGTTCAAAATAACGACAACAATGAATTGATTCCAACTAAAACAATTACTGGGTGGCGTGTGTGTATGGATTACAAAAAATTGAATGATGCCACTAAAAAATATCACTTTCCTTTACCATTTATTGATCAGATGTTAGAAAGACTTGCAGGGCATGAGTTTTATTGCTTTATTGATGGATATTCGAGGTATAATCAAATTCTTATTGCACCAGAAGATCAAGAGAAAACTACTTTCACTTGTCCCTATGGTACTCTTGCTTTTAAAAGAATGCCCTTTGGTATTTGTAATGCACCAGCTACTTTTCAGAGATGCATGATGGCTATTTTTTCTGATATGGTTAAAAAATTTATTGAGATTTTCATGAATGATTTTTCCATTTTTGGCTTATCATTTGATTCTTGTTTAAATAATTTGGCTTTAGTCTTACAAAGATGTGAGGAGACTAACCTTGTTTTGAATTGGAAGAAGTGTCACTTTATGGTATAAGAAGGAATAGTGCTCGGGCATAAAATTTCTCAAAACGAAATAGTTTTTGATCGAGCCAAAGTGAAGGTCATTGCAAAATTTTCTCCGCCAACATCTGTGAAACTTGTCAGAGGATTTTTGAAGCATGCAGGATTTTACAGACGATTTATAAAATATTTTTCAAAAATTGCTAAACCTCTTTCTAATCTTTTGGAAAAAAAAAAATGCTCCTTTTAATTTCTCTATTGAATGCATGCAGGCTTTTAACACTTTAAATGAGAAGTTAATGTCAACACCAATTATGGCAGCACCAAATTAGGATTTACCTTTTGAACTGATGTATGATGCTAGTGATTCTGCAATAGGAGCTGTTTTGGGACAAAGGAAGAACAAAGTTTTTCGAACCATATACTATGCTAGTCGAACCTTGTCAAGTGCACAATTGAATTATTCAACAACGGAAAATGAACTTTTGGCGGTAGTTTTTGCTTTTGATAAATTTCGTTCTTATTTTTTTTTTTTTTTGGTCGTAAATTTCGTTCTTATTTAATTGGCTCAAAAGTTATAATTTATTTTGACCACTCTGCTCTTAAGTATTTGCTTGAAAAGAAAGAATCAAAACCCCAGTTGATCAGGTGGATTCTATTGCTGCAAGAATTTGATTTATAAATCAAAGATAAAAAAAAAAAAAGGGGATTGAAAATCTAATTACAAACCGCTTATCAAGAATTCCAAATTTAAAGGAAGAGGTAAGACCAATTTTAGAAGAGTTCCCTAATGAGAAAAATTTTTCATTAAGTCCACAAAAATTCCCTAGTACACGGACTTTGTAAATTATTAAGTAATGTTCTTCCTCCTGAATTATCATATCAACAAAAGAAAAAATTCTTTTCTGATGTTAAAAATTATTTTTGGGAAGAACCTTTCTTATTTAAAGTATGTGCAAACCAGGTCATAAGGAGATGTGTTCCAAATGAAAAAAAGGCAAACATTCTACATCATTATCATGATGGAAAGGTAGGAAAGTTGCGGTCTCGATGGTATGGTCCTTTCACAGTTACATAGGTATTCTCATATAGAATAGTTGAAGTTGCACATGACACTCTAAACGGTCAACATTTGAAGCCCTACTTTGAAGATGGTTATAACAAGCAGAAGACCACCATTGAAATGCATCCTCTAGAATAGCGACATCTGATATAGTTTGGCTAAAAACTATAAAGCAAGTGCTTCTTGGGAGGCAACCCAAGCATTTTAATTATGTTTTTTTATTATTTATTGTTAAATTTATGTTTTGCAAAAAAAAAAAAAAAAAAAAAGATTAACTTTTCTCTGTTTTATCCAGGTTAATTTTTTAGGGATCACCTTTCAAGAGTTTAATCATCAAAATCATCTATGAACTTATCCTACAACCAGGGGAGTTTTCTTCTTCCTATTTCTATTTTTCACATTGAGGACACTTCTTTATTCAAGTTTGGGGGGAGACAAAATTTTTGGCTAAATCTATTTTTTTTAACATGATTGCATTCTTGGTTGTGAATTTTTGCGATTCTTAAGAAAATTTAAATTTTATTTAAACTTGCAATTGATGTGTGAGTTAATCTTAATTCTGATTATGTTTATCCACTTACTGAGCACTACAAGTCCTTCATTTTTGAATTGTATGTAAATCTAGATAACATTCATGTGAAGTATGTGATTTTCTTAAATTTCACCCAAATCTTAGAATTTGTTTGATTTTCTCTTAAGGCGAAATCCTAAGCTACATCTAACTGAGAAAATGATTTAGGCAATTTTTGGATCAATTGAGCCTTTCAAGCTAACCATGTTTATTTATCCTAGTCACCCCGTTGAGCCTTAATTATTACCCAATTTTTCATTGACACCCATATATGTTTAGCCTAGCCGTTATCAAATTATCATTGTCCTATGCCCTATGAGCACGTTGATTTTTGGGATAAAAAATTATTTGAGCGTGATAGAAATTTGGGAGGAAGGATGGAGTATGAAAAAGAAAAAAAAAAGTGATTGTTATGGTTGTTTGGGGTGTATTAAAAAAAAATTGCTTTTATGGTTCTCTATCCAACTTTCAATTAAGTGAGCCTTTTGGATACTCAATAGGTTAGAAATTTTCATGTTATATTAGGATAGACTTTAGGAGAAATTCCACTATAAAGCAATTCAAAAAAATAAAAGAAAAAAAAAAGAATGATGATATATGGTGATAGAAAAATTATCTTAAAGGAGTGAAATTGGACAATAATATTGGTTCTAATTAGATCCTAGAAATCAACGTGTTGATAGGTGATTTGCTTAAAATTACAGTTATCTCACCTTTAGCCCAGCCTTACATTATAAACCGAGAAAAGTCCTATTGATGTTTGGTTTTATAATTAGCTTACATTAGTGGAGAGATGAATGAAAAAGCAAACCTATGAGATTTGGTCATAATTATTAAGAATTTTTTAGAGGTTGCATGTCAATGTGAATTTATCTGGATTGCATATAATTCAAAAAAGATAAGGACTCTCACATACACACTCGGATCACATAGTTAGAATTGGTCTTAACTTATAAATCAATTTCAATGTTTGGATGAAATTTGTGTTTTTCTTTGAATTATGAATTTGAGCAATTATGGAAAGATGTCATGAAGGAGGTTATTAGTTTGAGTATGTATTATGTCTTGATTTTGCTTGAGAACTAACAAAATGTTAAGTTTGGGGGTTTGATAACTCTATAAAAATAGAGTTATTTTACCTATTTTAGACAACAATAAATGCAATATCTATGAGAAATATTTGGGTTTTCTTATGATCATTTGAATTTTCCTTATTTATGCAGAATAATGAGATATAGAGAAGATAAGGAAAGTAATGGCAAAAATCAGGAATTCAAATCAAAAAGCGGTGGGAGATAGAAATCAAATTAAAATCCTTTGATTTATTCCTTGATTTTATGCACAATTGCTTGGAGATAAGGATCTTAGATACATTCTATGAATAGGAGAATATTGAGGGAGAGAGAGAGAAGTTAGGCTTTTGTTCATTTGTTTTTCATTGTTTTGAGAGTTTTTCAAGTATTTTGAAGAGAAGACCAAAGTGGTGATAGAATTATGGTTCTTTTCAAGATGTTGGGTTTGATTTATATTTTTATTTCTTCATCTGCTATGTTCTAATTTTCTTTTGTTAGGGCTACGATGTAACCTAACCATGATGATGTGAATTTCATGATTTTTATGTTTTGCAATTGATTTCATTCATGTGAGTTATATATTATTGTGCATAATGCTTTTGAGTGACCGGCCACCACTTGAATGATCCGATGTACATGTTTGAGACTGAGAAGTGATAATATGCAATTGCTCATTATAATATATATAACCATGAACTAAATGTGAATAGAGATATACCGTGTTATTTGTGTAGCTTTTGGTGATAAGGTGATCCAAAAGACTCAATATAAGCCGGGAATATTCATAGTTTTTAATGCACTCGTGTTTATTTTAATTCACATAGAGATATAGTGGATTAATAAACTGAGTAGGTTTGTTATACCTAGAGATAGGATAGTAAATAGATTAGGAAATTTCGCTATCACATATTTGATATCGTTATTATACCAACATTCATCTTAAATTCATATATAGTGGTTATGGTGAAATCGGATGCTTTAATATTTATCTGATTGATTTACTACATTCAATCTCCAAATTTTATTTTTAATTTATTCTCAATTATATTTTGATCTATTAGATAAGTTTTAGAATTAATCTATTTTAGTATTTAATTAGTTTATTAATCATCGATTGCCGCGAGACAATACTTTTTCTTATCATTATATTACTTGTTCGACACATTCACTTGCGTTTAGAATTTTACAAACAACCAAATGTCCCTAGACCAAATGTCGTAAAAGGAACTACACCTAGTTGTGACTAGAATAAAATTAATTTTATTTTTGGACAATATAGAACCTAAAATCGAAAAATTTGGAAAACAAGGTTCTTAATTGAATTTTGTGAAATTTTCTATATAAAAATCAAATTGATGCCAAAAGAAGTGCTTTTATGGATTTTTTTATTTAATCTATTTTTTAATCAAAGGTTTGACCAAAAGTCAACCATTTAGTTGACTTTAAAAAAAATGTTGATTTTTTGGTCAAATCTTTAAATTTTTGAAAATTTGATTTGACGAAAGTAAAATTTAGGTGAAAAGTCGATTTTCAACTCAAGATTGACTTTTGATCAAAGAATTGATCAAAAAGTCAACTCGAAAGTCAACCATTTGACTTTTCGAATTTTTCTCGAAAATGAATTAGAAATGCTTAAGAGTAACAATACAAAATAAAGAAATGAGAAATGATATTTTTTTTAGTGAGAAACAGGCTCCATCGCAATCGGAAACCTAAATCTCATTTTTTTTACCTTTTTGACGCATCGACTACAAATTAAGTATCAACAATCACCACAAATTTTATTATCAATTATGTATATCAACCACAACTCAAAGCCCCGAATAGCATGAGGTTCCCTGGCGAATTTTATGGAGCTCGTACAACGCCCATCTATCGTATAGGCTTCAATTACAACAGTTTCAAAGTCTCAGCTTCCAGAGCCACCCACCCCAAAAGCTAATAATAACACGTAAGTCGATAGGCTCTCTCCAACAGCGACACCTCCGTCGGTAATATGCATCCCCAATCGAGGGGCACAGGGTCGAATAGCGCCCTCACAAGGTGGTCCTTTGTTTCGTTGTCGGGAAGGCCGTGTCCGTCTCCGTACTGGTAAAAGCACTGAGAAGCTCGTGCCAAGTTCAGACAAGCGCCGAGAAAAGGCCCGAACCCAGAATATGGGTAGTCCTCAAATACGTCTTTGTTCATCCTCTTCCAGGTCTCTTGCACCATTTTCCTGACATGCTCACGCGTGGCCTCTTCCGAGGCGCCGGTTTCATTCATGTAGCATTCTAGCGCCTTGAAGTTGTCTCCTCGTGCCAATTCATACTCACCATGAATGAGATTGATGTTTCACAAACATAATTCTCAGGATTCTCATCAAATATATTAAAAAGAATAGCACGTATTTTTGAATCCATCAATGATGTGCTTTCTCTTCGTAAGCGATTATACAAAAGGAGAAAGGTAAACGTCAAAGTAATTTACCAATGAGGTACTGAGATTATTATTGAGTCGAAGGATCTTGGCAGAGCAATGCATGACACTCGGAATTTTTGGCACATAACCAAGCCCCTCTTCCGTCAATTTGCCCGTGGTTAGGAAGTAGCTGCCCAACAGCATAATCAGCCCTCCGATTGAATCCACCGCATTGTCCATGTACTCCTTCAGTGTCGGTTTGATGCCCTTGTTGTACCAACGGACCTCCTTTATGTACGCCTTGCATCCGCCCACTAGAGGATTGAAATTCGAAAAAAGTGTGTCAATGACAAAGCCGAGGGACATTCTTCTCTCGTACATTTTTCGAATCCTCAAATGTTTAAATAGAAGTTTCATTACGAAAGTCAGAAGTAGAAAAGTGAGTTGCCTTGCACGGGCTAGAAATTATTAGGTGAAAGATTCAGCGAGATTACCACTTTTTGCATGTAAGGAATGGTGTTGATTCCTAGCTCTCTCATTGTCCAATACCCAATTTCATTGGTCGTGTTGTACAAACCCATGTAACTATCCCTTATTGTTGGAGGAAGCTTATTGATTTCTGTGATGTCCCACCTGGATAAGATGTCAACATTTCAACATTTTGTAAATTTTACCAGCACCCGATACACTTTTAGTAATAACAATGAGAGTTAGTACTTACTACTACTTTAATTGCCCGACCAATCAATTATATAGAGGAAAAAAATCTAACTTAAAAAGTGATATGTTCAAAATACATCGGAGAATTTATATCATAGAACTATCAAATTTGTTGCATCCCTTGTGTCATTCAGAGACTATTTAATTGCTTATTGTTTCTTTGGGCAACAATAGTTATGAGGGAAAATGATGATAGTAATCATATTACACTAACCTAACAAGAAAATCTGTTAAAAGCTCGAGTTCTTCCTATGTCCCATATATATCATAAACGTCATCGATAAGTGTCACCATACAAGTGAGTTTCCTCGTCATTTCCCTGTAAGCTATATATTGAGGTTCGAAAACCATGGCGCAGGTCCAAAAATAATGTTCCACCAATCTGTCTCCGAAGAAGGTCATCTTGTTCGCGCCAAGTTCAACCCACCACCTGAGAAATTTACCATGCAACAACTAAGTTGATCTAAATGCGCTCCTACAGGTTTGGTGTTTATATATAGAGTGCTTGCGCATACCTTGCCATATTGCTAACTTCCTTCTTGTGGACTGATTGCACTAGATTGAAGTCTAATTTAGCCAATCGCAGCAGGGAAGGATCATGTCTTGCTGTTTCTCATACATGTCCATGAACCACCGAGCCTCCAACCTATTTGGCCTCCAGTGGATTGGCATATCTAATGCATGACTCACGTAGCTCGCTAACATAGCGGGAACTTTGTCGAGGTTTAGATCTTTTAGATGCTTAGAAGCAAAGTTCCTTGCTTCATCAAGTATGGTTTCACCTTCCAATCCATGGAAAGAAGCTTCATAAAGACTAAGAAGCCCCCTCACATCCTTATTGATTGATTCGTTGAACGTGCCAGTCTTGTTCATAAATTGTTGAAACACATCTATATGTCCAAAAAAAGGAACGGTAAGGTAAATTTTGATGCATCAACACGATTTACAAAAGGGTAACCATATGGCAAATATCTTGCGGTATTTTGTATCCATGTTGTCTGAGTAACCAGAATCCAAGGGAAACTGCATGGAGATTGTTCAAAAGCTGAGCATATCCGGTGTTGTCATAGATGGAACTGAGAGCATTTTTTATCTCCGTCTCAAAATGGTATCCTAGTCCGAGTCTTTGAACCGCGTCAATGAACTTGAGCTTGGCCACCTGGTTCATCTCCCTGTTGAATAGACCCATGATTTCTTCCTTCAACCTTTGGACTTGCCCGGCATATTTATCCTCCTAGGCACTTAAAACATTCAGAAAAATGAGATCTTAATCAAAAGTAATACATAAGCAGAGTAAGCATTGTTGAGAATATGCCATTTTGATCAAGTTTATTAGTATCTCTATGGAATATTGTTATGTCGGTCGTATTTGATAGAGTGGCAGTGGTTGGTCGTATACAAAAGAATTCAAGTAGTGTACATCCTTATATCTAATTCAGAATACAGTTTCGTTTTTGTTTCTATGCCATTTTGGGTGTTGTGGACTCTATCTCATCAAAGTAAAAAGAAAGTAGGGAAAAGCAATAATACGATCCTCAACTTATGTTGTTTTTTTTGGCCTTCTCAACATGATCCTTGAACTTAAAACTTGTACCGAGTTTTCTGCATCATACTTTCCGCTAGCATTGACACGCGCATGAGCTTTAATTTGCCAGAACCATAGACCAAGAAATCGGATAGGGAATTCCCACAAGTTCAAGGACAAGATTGGAAAAAAAGGAATACAAAGTTCAGGACCGAGATGTGAACATTTTCCATAGAACATAGCCAGGCTGAGTATTGTGCCGAACCAAAAAGGATCATTACCGTGTAATCAACTCTGAGTGACTGGAGAAACTCGTAGTCCCACACAGTAGGTTTCCAATTTGCCGAACGTCTCACGATCTCTGGATTCTCGATCGTCACGGCGCATGTCACCGATTTAGCGCCTGAGGAGAAGGAGGAGGAGGAGCAGCGAGGGTGTCTGAAGGACAAGAGAGAGGGTTGGTTATGGCTGATTGAGGAGGGGACGAAGCTTGTGAACAAAGCAGGAAGAGCCATTGCGAAAGTTGTAGCGAAAGTTATGGCTAACCCCGCTTTATATAGATGGTGGTGTTGTTAAGCACCGGTCATGGAAAAAAGTCTATAGCCTTGGAAATACGATTATTGATTTGCATAAATAAGAACCTCGTGCTTAGGATCTGTTCAGAATTTCTCGAAGGATCCCACGCATGCATTCAAATATCATCGTGATTAGAAATTTCTATGCATCTTTCGGCTAAATCTTTTTTTCTAAAATGAGTCGATAAAATCTGTTGTCTCCTAATAAAAGGAAATCAGCATTAGTAGACAAAAGAGAAATAGTTTGATGGCCAAATATCATGAAAATCCTATAACTTTTGACTTTCTTTATCCGAATAAGTGTCCTGAAAGTCCTAAAATTTGTCATAAAAGTGTAATTGAATCCTAAAAATTTCAAGAAGTGCGATTAACTCCCGAAACTTGTCAAGAAAGTACAATCGAATCCTAAAACTTTCTAAAAATGCAACTGAATCCTAGAACTTTTCAAATTGGTCCAATCAAGTTCTTCATTAATTACAATTTTTGAAAGTTTTAGGACTCGATGCACTTTGGTGACAAATTTTAGGATTTAATTGCACTTTTTGAAAGTTTTAGAACTTAATCGCACTTTCGTGATAAGTTTTAGAACTTCTAATGCACTTATCCATTTTTTATCTACCAAAAAATAGGGCAAAATTAATTAAAGAGTCCTAAACCTGCTATATGATGCTATTTCAGTATTAAATTTTTTAAATTTGATTAATTTAGTCATAAACATTTTGATAATTTTTTTAATATAATCCTCCGAGTCAATATGGGTTGGAAATCGCTAACGTTGACGTCGATTGTCCTACATTTGTAATTTTTTAAAAATATTTGATCTTTTTATTTTTATTTTTTTAATTTTGTGCGGGCCATCTTCAAGGCCCTATGGGCCTCCGCTAGCCCTTTCAGGAAGATGGACAATGGAAAAACAAAGAAAGAAAAGAAGAAAAAATTCAAGAAATTTAAAATTTATAAAAACTTCCACATTAGCACTACCATGTAGGACAACCTGCACTAACTGGAGAGTCACATTTGCTACTGCTGGCCAAAATTAGCGATATGGACTACATTGAAAAATTGTCAAAATATTTTTTTTAAAAATGATAAAACTGAAAATTTAGGACAATATTAGCTATTAAATAGGTTTAAAACTTTTTGGACAATCATCACTCAAAAATTGTTTCTAGTATTGTAACACAATTTCCCGAAGACCCTTGAATTGATTTATTTCATGTAAAAAGTGTTGTTCGTTAGTCAGCATATTGTTATGTTCACCATCAAAAAGCTTTCGGTTAATACCACGAAAAACCCGAAACTGATACATATGCGATAAATTTACCCTAAACTAATTTTTTTACCACCAAAAACCCAACAAAAGAATAAAAAATCAAAAATTTAAAAAGATTGCAAAAATATTCCACGTTAGGGCTACCATGTAGGACAGCCAGCACTAATTAGAGGATCACATTAGCTATTGCTGGCCAAAATTAGCCATATGAACTACATGAGAAAATCGTCAATGTTTAGAACTAAATTGATAAAATTGAAAGTTTAAGACAATATTGGTTGTTAAATAGGTTTAGAACTCTTTGGACAATTATCACTCAAAAACTATTTCTAGTATTGTAACACAATTTCCCAAAAGACCCTTGAACTGATTTCTTTCTAGTATTGTAATATTTTGCATATGTGTCAATTGAGTCCATTCAATCAATTTTCACCAAAAATCGCTAACATTGACATTGGCCGCCATTTTATGTGGCATAATCGAAGTTGACATAAACAATTTTTTAATATTTTTCTAATTTTTTACTATTTTTACTCTTCTTTTTATTTTTTCATTATGGTTGGAGAAGCCTTGCTGCCTAGGCAAGGGGCCGTGGCCCTTGCCAGTGACCGACAAGGGCTCACAGCCCCAAGATCTGGCGAGGGTCACCTCACCCAATAAGGCCAAGGGCTATCATTAGCTAGGGCAACCCAATGACCATTCCGCCCTAGATCTAGGCGAGGGCCTATAGGCCCTCACCAATAGTTAGACAAGGTCGCTAGCCATTACCCAGTGGCCAACGACCCTAGCCGACCCTCACCCCACTGTCATCAGCCCTTTCCGATGACGGTGGGGTGGCGGTGGCGAGGGCCTCAACCCTTGCCAAACGCGTTCCCTTTTCCTCTTCTTGTTTTTAGTTTTTTTAATTTATCTTCATTAATATTTATATTAAAATTCAATTTTGAGGCAACATCAACATCAAAACAACTTCGTTTTAGATTTATCTAGCCACATCAGCACTAAAAAAAACATTGTTTTGCACTTATCTAGCCACGCCAATGCTAAAAACAACGTTATTTTCCACTTATCTCATCAAAAAAATGTCATGTCAACAATTTGGCCGAAATTTCTTGCCATTGGCACTTAAGTGTTACATTTTTTTTCTAATTTTGGTACTTAAATTTGAAACTTTTAGCACTTAAGTGTCCCTCTAGAGCAAGTTTTTATACTTTTGATGTTTGCACCTCGAAACACGTCATATAATGTCTTTGCAACGTCAAATTAGGAATAAATGCAATCCCGTGCTTTCAGATCTCCGCTCCCGAAGCCAAAGGTTGTTTGCTATCGATTGCAAATGTCACGAAATCCCCTTGAAGAAGTGAAAACTAATGCCCTAAAATACAGCCGCTCCTAATCAATAGGATGTCGATAGTACAAAATCGATTTAAGTTTGGTTAGAGTGGCTTTGACTAATAGGACATGTCTTCCACTCAAACAAGGAATCCACCAAACCACCTTTCCATCGTACGTAGTGTTGTACAACGCCCATAGATAAAAACTGCTATTCACATGTAACTTTTGATGGTTGTTGTTTGTTGATACTGACAAATCATAATCAAAACGCGAAGTCGTTGTCCATGGGGAAGTTCTGATTGAAGCTTAACGAAAGGGTCCTCTACTGATTATCCCCAGCTACGCATCTTCCGACTTTAATTTTTTCTTTAAAAAAGTCATTAAAAAATGTTGTCTCCTTTAAGATAAACTAATAAAAGTATTAGCAATAGTAGACAAAGTAGAAATAATTTGAAGGCCAAATATAATGAAAAGCCTTTAACTTTTTATTTTCCTTTTCATAAAAATCAGTATCTCAAATTATAAAACATTCTCCCGAAGACCGTTAAATATAAACAAAAAAATAAAGAAAAAATTTGAAAGAAAATGAAGTGAGGACTAGCCAAATTTCAAGAAGAAACAGTAAGAAAAACGTAATAGAACGTTTTTCCGACATCGGGTAAGGGAACATTTTTGCAACATCGGGTCAAGAATAAATACAATCTCGTGCTTTCATGTCTCCGCTCTTGAAGCTGAAGGTCATTTGCTGTCAATTGCAAATGTCACAAAATCCCCCTGAAGAAGCGAAAACTAATGCCCCAAAAATCCAGCCGCTCCAAATCAAATGGGGCGTGACTAGTACAAAATCAAGTTTGGTTACGGTGGCTTTGAATAATAGGATATGTCTCCCATTCAAACTAGGACTCCACCAGACTCCCTCTTCATCGGACGTGGTGTCGTACAGTGCCCACAGATAGAGACTGAGAAATCATGATCAAAATGCATAGTCGTTATCCATGGAGGAGCTCCAATTGAAGCTTAAGGAAGGGGTCCTATACAAAAGTCACCATCTCAATAGCACGAATTTAGGAGTGTAGTTATTGTTAATTTGGTGAAATTACATTTATTGAGAAATCATGATGAAAATGCATAGTCGTTGTCCATGGATGAGCGCCAATTGAAGCTTAAGGAAGGGGTCCTATACAAAAGTCACCATCTTAATAGCACGAATTTAGGAGCGTAGTTATTGTTAATCTAGTGAAATTACATTTACTAATGATAAAGTCAGATCCTATTTGAGAACTTTCAAATGTCTCACAAAAGAACACAAAATTTGGCTTCCAAATCAAAAAAGTCCCCCCTTCTAGCATTCATCCATAGTAGCTGTTAGAGATTCAACATATCAATCGAAAAGTGTTTGCACCTCTCGGATTCAGGTGACATGTTGTGTCACTCAATAAATTATTTAATAAAAGTGAGAAACTATTGATAGTTGTGGCTTTACGCACCAGCTCCACTCGCTGATTATGACGTGTACAAAATGTCTCCTACTTATTAGAGTTTTCAAAATTTCATCTCTTCTCTCTCTTTACTATCTCTCCCTTCATTATTAATTCGTTGAACGAAGGGTCCTATACCTAAGTCACTATTTTGAGGGGATAGATCTACAACCATTGTTATTGTCAATTTAGTTAAATTATATCTACTAATGATAAAGTCGGATTCTATCCAAACTTTCAAACATCTCACAAAAAAATAAAAAGTTTGGCTTCTGACCCAAAAAATTCTGCCCTTCTAGCGTCCATCCATAGGAGTTGTTAGAGATTTGGCATGTCGGCCTACATGTGCTTACACCTCTTGAATTTAGGTGACATGCATTGAAGATAAACGAAACGATGTTGTGCCACTCAATAAATTATTTAATAAAAGTGAGAAGCTATTGGATAGTTGTGGCTTTCCGCGCCAACTCCACTCATTGATTATCACATGTCAGAAATGAGTTCTACTCATTAGAGTTTTCATAATTTCCTCTCTTCTCTCTCTCCTTGCTATCTCTCCCTTCATTATTAATTTGTTGAACAAGGGGTCCTATATCTAAGTCACAATTTAAATGGGATAGATCTACAACCATTGTTATTGTCAATTTAGTGAAATTACATCTACTAATGATAAAATCAGATTCTTTCCAAACTTTCAAACAACTCATAAAAGAACACAAAGTTTGGCTTCCAACCCAAAAGATCCCCCCCCCCACCGGGAGCTTCTTTTAGCTTCTATCTATAGTTGCTGTTGACAAAGTGTACCATACGCCTCTCAAATTGAGGACAACCGAAAAGATGCCGTATCACTCCATAAATTACTTCATGAAAGTGAGAAAATATTGAATAGTCATGGCTTCCACATTAGTCATAGGCCACTCCACTCACTGATCAACACATGTTTAGAGGGTTCCACTTGTCAAAGTTTTCAAAAAGATAATGATGTAAATGATTCATTAATTTTGACCCAATGTGTAATATAATCCATAAAATTTAAATTTGTTCAATGCAGTTTTTAAAATTTATCCCACTGTCCAATGTGGTCCTTGCACTTTTAATTTGTTCGATGTCATCCTTAAATTTTTTATACGTGTTCAATTTAGTTCTCAAGCTATATGAAGTGTTTAATATTATTTTTCCATTAATTCAACTCCACTCATTGATTATCACACGTCATAAATGAGTTCTACTCATTAGAGTTTTCATAATTTCCTCTCTTCTCTCTCTCCTTGCTACCTCTCCCTTCATTATTAATTCGTTGAATGAGGGGTCATATATCTAAGTCACAATTTAAATGGGATAGATCTACAACTATTGTTATTGTCAATTTAGTGAAATTACATTTACTAACGATAAAATCAGATTCTTTCCAAACTTTCAAACATCTCATAAAAGAACACAAAGTTTGGCTTCCAACCCAAAAGGTCCCCCCCACCAGGAGCTTCTATAGTTGTTGCCAACAAAGTGTACCATACGCCTCTCAAATTGAGGACAACCGAAAAGATGCCGTATCACTCCATAAATTACTTCATGAAAGTGAGAAAATATTGAATAGTCATGGCTTCCACGTCAATCATAGGCCACTCCACTCACTGATCGACACATGTTTAGAGGGTTCCACTTGTCAAAGTTTTCAAAAAGATAATGATGTAAACGATTCATTAATTTTGACCCAATGTGTAATATAATCCATAAAATTAAAAAAAAAATTCAATGCAGTTTTTAAAATTTATCCCAATGTCCAATGTGGTCCTTGCACTTTTAATTTGTTCAATGTAGTCCTTAAATTTTTTATACGTGTTCAATTTAGTTCTCAAGCTATATGAAGTGCTTAATATTGTTTTTCCATTAATTCAACTCCACTCATTGATTATCACATGTCATAAATGAGTTCTACTCATTAGAGTTTTCATAATTTCCTCTCTTCTCTCTCTCCTTGCTACCTCTCCCTTCATTATTAATTCATTGAATGAGGGGTCCTATCTAAGTCACAATTTAAATGGGATAGATCTACAACCATTGTTATTGTCAATTTAGTGAAATTACATCTACTAGTGATAAAATCAGATTCTTTCCAAACTTTCAAACATCTCATAAAAGAACACAAAGTTTGGCTTCCAACCCAAAAGGTCCCCCCCCCACCAGGAGCTTCTATAGTTGTTGCCAACAAAGTGTACCATACGCCTCTCAAATTGAGGACAACCGAAAAGATGTCATATCACTCCATAAATTACTTCATGAAAGTGAGAAAAGATTGAATAGTCATGGCTTCCACGTCTGTCATAGGCCACTCCACTCATTGATCGACACATGTTTAGAGGGTTCCACTTGTCAAAGTTTTCAAAAAGATAATGATGTAAATGATTCATTAATTTTGACCCAATGTGTAATATAATCCATAAAATTTAAATTTTTTCAATGCAGTTTCTAAAATTTATCCCAGTGTCCAATGTGGTCCTTGCACTTTTAATTTGTTCAATGTAGTCCTTAAATTTTTTATACGTGTTCAATTTAGTTCTCAAGCTATATGAAGTGTTTAATATTATTTTTCCATTAATTCAAATTCATGGACAATATTGAATATTTTTATATAGTTTATGGACTAAATTTGAGATATCTAAAGTTCATGAATGACATTGTATTTTGAACTAAAGTTCAAGGACCACATTGGACAAATTAGAAGCTTAAGGACCACATTGCACATTGAACCAGAATTCTGAAATCATTTATGTCATTTTCTCTTTATAAAATTTCTCTCCTCTCTCTTTAAAGCAGGCTTCCTTACTGACACACACTCTCTCTATCCCTCTTCGCTTCGTCTCTTTTTCTTTGTTTCCTTAGCCTGCCCCTTTTGGCAAAGCAAATCATCTCTCTCCGACAATGGTGATTACACTTCCAAATGGCCTCTTTACTCTACACTTGACCGCTCTTCTTCAACCCTTACATCGGCCATCTCAAAATGCCCCACTTTTCTAGCTCCCTCTCAAGATCCGTCCTCTCTCGTGACCCGCCCACCATGGCCCATGCTTCCACGCCTCCACATTCGAAACCGGCCTCCACTTCCGAAACTGTGAGCCTTACAACCTCGGCCTCAACTCGGATCATTTAGAAATTCTTCTTTTTTTTCCCCGGGTCCATCCAACCGAGGTAGCCGAAGACATGGTGCTTCTTGAGTCAAGCATCATAAGTCGGACCCTGCTCATGAAGAGCAATGGGAGGGCCAAGGTCGGCCTAATGTGAATGTCTCACATGCGATCTTATAAGATGGGAAAATTCATCTATCAATTGACTGGATGGAATTACTGAAAGTAAAACCACATGCATCTCATTATTCAAACCTTTCAATGAAGTATATTTATGGAGATTAGAGTTTTTCTTGTTAGAGAATATCGTTAGAGATATTATTAGATATTAGGGATATTATTTAACATTTCGTGATTCTCTAAGATTGCTAATTTCCTTTCTTATGCATATTGTTTGAGTATAAATACCATTCTCTAATAACTTGTAAAGTTAAGCCAATTAAGTAAAGATGTAGTCTTTACTAATTGTCTCTCCCTCTCTCTTGAAAATCCTAGAATATTTACATGATGTCAAAGCTACCAAGAGAGACGGAATTAAATCAAATATTAGCTGTTTTTTTATTCCTTTATCTATCTTTAGTGGTCTCATTTTCAGTAACTTCTCAATTTTGTCGACACTCAACAATACTACTATTGATGTTATTCGTTGTGGTACTCTCTTCTAATTGTGAGCAACATCAACGAGTAAAGTTGCAGTCAAATATCCAGTTAGCTATGAGCACCAGAGTCAAGCATACCTCCATTGGGCAACCAAACATGAGCGCCATGGGGTGATGTCATCAAGTATCCAATTAGTTGTGAGCATTGGAGTTAAGCACACTTCATCAAGTAGCCAAAAATAAGCACTGTGGAGTGATGCGGTTTAGCTTGTTGCAATTCAAGATGGGTTTTCACACAATTCTATAAAGGTTGTATGACAAAGATATGTCGACTTTCTAAGCATGTGTTACTTCAGTGCTTGTCAAATCCAATTTGTTTAATCTAAGGTCTAGCTTACACGATGCTTGATCACAAACTTTCGAAGAAAGTTGCACCAATTATATGCAAACTGGATGCTCCAACTTGAGAGGGAGTGATGAAGTATATTTATGATAACTAGATATTTCCTTGTTAGAGAATATCATTAGAGATATTATCAGATAATAGGGATATTATTTAATATTTTGTAATTCTCTAAGATAGCTAATTTCTTTTCCTATACATATTGTTTGGGTATAAATGCCAAGGATTCTTAGATCTTCAAGAGAGAAGGAGGAAAGATCAGTAAAGTCCATAACTTTATTCATCGCTTGTCTTTACGAGTTATTAGAGGAGGGTATTTATACTCGAACGATACGCATAGGATAAGAAATTAGCTATCTTAGAGAATCACGAAGTATTAACTAATATCCTAATATATGATAATATCTCTAACAAGAAAATCTCTTATCTCCACAATATACTTCATCACTCCACCTTAAATTGGAGCATCCAACTTGTAGTATGGTGCAAATTTCTTCAAAAGTCTGTGATCAAGCACCATGTAAGTCAGACCTTACACTAAAAAAACTGGATTTGACAAGCGTTAAAGCAACACATGCTTAGAAAATTGGAGAAAATTACCAAAAAAGTCTTAAACCTATTGCAATTGTGCTAATTCAGTCATAAACTTATTTTTTTGATCAATTGAGTCCTGAACCTTTTTATAATTATTCCCGATCAGTCCATCCGGCCAAAATTGGCCGGCCGATGCCGACATGGCAGCCGGCCAATGTTGGCAAGCTTTTTTTAATAATATTTTCTTTTTTGAAATATTTTTTTATCTTTTTTTTCCTTTTTCCTCTTTTTTTTTTTTTTTCCCCTTCTCCCTCTTCCTCCCTCCTCCCTCCTCCCTCCTCCTTCCTTTGGCTCGGCAACCGGCCAAGCCGGCCGGTCACCAAACTAAGGCGATCCAGCGAGCTCACACCCAGCGACGACGAGGCGAGCCCCCGCCGACCGGCGAGGGCTCGCCTCGCAGTCACCCCGAGCGAGGTGGCGAAGCCTTCCTCGCCGGATTTGGCGAGGGCTCCCCTCGCTCCGCCAAATCGCCTCGCTAGATCCGACAAGGTTTCGCCCCACAACCTTGAGGCGAGCCCTCACCGAGATCCGACAAGGGGGTGCTCGCCGGATTTGGTGAGGGCTCGCCTCGCTTGGCAACCGCAAGGTGAGTCCTCACCAGATCCGGCGGGGGCTTGCCCCACCAAATTGCCTTGCTAGATCCGGCAGGGTTTCGCCCCGCCGTCACTAGGTGCGAGCTTGCCAACCGGCAAGGCTCCCCTCGCTAGATCCGGCAGGGCTCGTCTCGCCGAATCTGGCGACAACGAGGCCCCCCTCGTCGGATCCGGCGAGGGCTCGCCCGGCGACAACGAGGCGAGCTAGCCTAGTCGCGGAGCCAAAGGAAGAAGGAGGGAGGAGGGAGAGGGAGAAGGAAAAAAAAAAAGGATAAAATGGATAAAAATTAATAAAATATTTCAAAAATAAAATATTATTAAAAAAAAAGCTCGCATGCATCGCCGGCTGCCACATCGGCACCGACCGGCCAATTTTGGCTAGATGAACTGATTAGGAATAATTGTAAAAGATTTAGGACTCAATCGGTCAAAAAAATAAGTTTATAACTGAATTGGCATAATTGCAATAAGTTTATGACTTTTTTGGTAATTTTCTCTAGAAAATTGACATATCTTTTGTGACGGCCCAAGCACGGGGGCGTGTCTCCTATCCCACATCGCTTAAGGGGGAGTCCTGGGGTTAATTTATAAGGCTTAGATCCCTCTAATCTGTGTGACGCATTTTAAAGCTGTGAGAACTCAATGTCCAAAGCGGACAACATTACACAGTGAGGCCCGCGTCGTTACAAATTGTATCAGAGCCGACTCCTGACCGCGTGTGGGGCCACAGCAAGGACGCTATGCTCCTAAGGGGGGGAGAGTGTGACGGCCCAAGCGCGGGGGTGCGTCTCCTGTCCCACATCGCTTAAAGGGAAGTCATGGGGCTAGTTTATAAGGTTTAGGTCTCTCTAATCTGTATGACACGTTTTAAAATTGTGAGGACTCAGTATCCAAAGCAGACAATATTACACAGTGGGGCTCGGGTCGTTACATCTTTTCTCATACAACCTTGATAGAATCATGAATTGTGGCAAACCAAACCGTGATGACATCAACTCATGGCACTAATTTTTGGCTGCCCAATAAAGTGTGCTTGACTCTGATGCTCACAGCTACTTGAATATTTGATGAAGACTTCACTCGTCAATACTGCTCGCAATTAGAAGAGAGTACCACAACAAATAATGTCCATAGTAGCATTGTTGAGTGTCAACAAAATCAAGAAGTTAGTGAAGATGAGACAACTAAAGACAGCATAAAGGAAGAAAAAGTTAAGGTTTGATTTAATTCCTTTCCTCTTTATGGCTCTAATACCATGTAAATATTCTAAGATCTTCAAGAGAGGGAGAGATAATCAGTAAAGACTACATTTTTACTCGTCACTTGTCTTTACAAATTATTAGAGGAGGGTATTTATACCTTAACAATATGCATAGGAAACGAAATTAGTTATCTTAGATAATCATGAAATATTAAATAATATCCCTAATATATAATAATATCTCTAGAAATATTCTCTAACAAGAAAATCTCTAATCTTCATAAATATACTTCATCACCTTTTCAATGGAACTAAGATTCTTAATTATTATTCGAATCTGAAATGTCTCTCCAAATAAAATTGCAAGAATTGCCTGAAACTTCTAAGTTGAGTTAGGGCGCGTTTGGTAACGTTTATGTTCAAAAATTGTTCCAAGGAACAGAAATAGAAAAAAGTGTTTCTGTTCCAGGGAACAATTTTTGACCAGAAAGATGCGTTTGGTAAACTTGTTCCGGAAATAAAAAATGAATAGAAACACGTTTGGTAAATTTTATTCTTTTTTGTTTCTTTTAATTTTTTAATATTTTTATTTTATTTTTCCTTTTTTTTTCTTTCTTTTTTTTTTTTCTTCTTTCGGCTGGTCACCGGAGGCCGGCGACCGGCCGACGGGGCCTGGGCCGGCCTCGCCCGGCCACGGCGAGGCCGAGCCTTGCCGATGGCCGGGCGAGCTTGAGCGGCCCAGATCCGGCGAGGCCGAGCGTCGCCGGTGGCTTAGGTGAGCTCGGGCTCGCCGCCAGATCCGGCGAGGCCGAGCGTCGCCGGCCCCGGCGAGGCTCGAGCTCGCCCAACCACCGGCGAGGCCGAGCATCGCCGCCCACCGGCGAGGCTCGACCTCGCCTTGGCCGGGCGAGCTTGGCCTCGCCCAAATCCGGCGACGGCTCGCCCAGATCCGGCGAGGCCGAGCCTCGCCAGTGGCCGGCGACGCTCGGCCTCACCGGGGCCGGCGATGCTTCGGCGAGGTCACCGAGGCCCTCGACGGCCGGTCGCCGGCCATGGCCGAGGCCGGCGACCACCCAAAAAAAAAAAAAAGAAGAAGAAAAGAGAAAAGAGAGAAGAAGAAAAGTGTTTCTTCAAAATCGTTTCGGAACAAGAAACAATTTTTTTTTTTTTTGTTTCTCATTTCTGTTCTTTTTGTGTTCCGGGAAAAAAATCTGATTCTCGAATAAAAACGCAAACAAACACGTTTGCCTTTTTTGTTCCAGGAACAAAAAAAACAAAATTTATGTTCATAAACAAAAAAAAAGAATGAAAACATGCAGGCCCTTAGCTTACACCTTTAATTACTACCTCCATTAGAAATGTACAACAATAAAGTTTGACGATATGTAGAGCCGTTAAACAGGTGGGTTGGGTCGGGTTTGGGTCGGGTCATTAATGGTCCGACCCAAATTGACCCAATAACCCATTTATGACCCATTTATGTTTAATGTAAATTTTTCGACCCAAACCCGACCCGACCCATACCCAACCCATACCCAACCCGACCCAACTCATATTAATAAAATATTTTCATATTTAACAAATTTAGAAAAACTTATTCCTATATTTTTTTTAAAGATTATATTATTAAAATACTTCCAAGCTTTTATATATATTATTTTTTAAAAAATTGTATTGCTAAAATAGTTTTATACAATATAAATTTAATGGACAATTTTTATAAATTTTAAAATAATTATTTTAAAAAGTCGAATTTTAATTTTTTAAAAATTTAAAATTTAATTATTTTTATTTTATTTTTAAATATAATTTTTTTTTCTCTTTTCTTTTTTTTTCTTTTTCTTTTTCTCTTTTTTTCTTCTCCTTCTTCTTCTTCTTTGGCCGGCCGCCACCACACGACGGCCGGCGACCGGCCACAAGCGAACCTTGAGCTCGCGGACGCCGCCGAGCTCGAGGCTCGCGGATCGGCGAGCCTCGAGCTCGCCGACGTCGGCGAGGCCTCCGCCTCGCCGGATCCGGCGAGCTCGAGCTCGCCCCTCGCCGGAACCGGCGAGGCTCGCGGTGTCGGGCGAGCTCGAGCTCGCCCCTCGCCGACGCCGACGGGCTCGAGGCTCGCGGATCGGGCGAGGCTCGAGCCTCGCCGGATCCGGCGAGCTCGAGCTCGCCCGCCGATCGCCGGCCGTCGCCGTGCCGGCGACCGAAGGAGGAAGGAAAAAAAAAAAAAAAAAAAAGAAGAAAGATAAAAAAGGAAGAAAAAGAAAAGAGAAAATAAAAATAAAAAAATTATAATTTCGATTTTTATAAAGTTAAATAGAGAAGGGAGGAATTATAATGTTTTTGTTAAAGATGAGTTTTCAACCCAACCCATTTAAAAACCCACTTAAGATCCACCTATTTTAAACCTTTAATTGTGAAACCCATTTAACTATCTTTTGTTATAAACAAGTGACCCATTTTAACACCTCTAACGATACGCGACATGAAAGGGTATCTCTCATCATTTTTTCTTAAAATTATGTGGAAAATATTCGACCCTATTATAAGAAAGTATAAAATTTTATAATCATTGGTTTACATTAATTACTTGAAATTTGCATATAAATATATACCTATGTTGTTGCAGTTTCTCATAAAGTATTACGTTAAATAATTGGAAATCATTTTTTATTTGTGCTATTTAATGATAAATCTAAAGAAATCTATATTTATATAGTGAACATGACATGATACATTTGTTTTTTCAGTACATATAATAATAGACATTTTACATCCCTAAAGCCTTCGTGGATTTTCTTAACCGCCGAACGAGATGAACTTGACCATCGTGGCGGAGATGTTGAGCCAGGATCTCTTCTTAAAGATAGAATAAGCTTGATGCTTTGCTCGCCTATCTGTAGATCTCTATTCCCTACGTGTATAATGAGTTTTACTTCATTTGCGTAAGTGCAGTAAATTTTCGGAAGATGAAAATTTTATTGACAATCTCGTATTTACGTGTATTTTACGTAAAAATAATAGTAGAGGTCTGCACCAATTACATCGATTTGGATACACTCATAATACGCGAGAGTCCTCGCTTGTCATTATGCAAAACGTTAAACTGAAATTTGGGCCGACCTAGAAAGAGTATCTGCCGCCCCATCCTGGTAAAGTAAATAAAAAATTATGAATTTTGCAGCAACTACTTGCGCATACTCTACTCTATATAGTTGACCAAGAACAAGTAAAATGATATAAAAGCTGCGGAACCTGATGATTGCTCAAGTGTTAAGCGCGATCGTCTTTCTCGTTAGATATTTAGATTTGAATCATCATATTTGCGCATTTTTTGGGAGATTATTATTAGAAATACAGATCAATTTATCTATAGTTAAGTAGAACGAGGGAACAGCCACGCCCGATAGGAATTAGTCGGACGTCCAAATGGGTCTCAGATATTATATAGATATATAAAGGTAGGAGACGGCCATGCTGACTTAAAGTACACGGAAGGATAAAAAGAAAAGCCAAAAACAATCAGACAGACAATAACAAATGGGACGTCAAATTCGGAGTACGTGGGTAGGTGCTTAGAACAAGGAAAGGAATCTGTCCACTTGCCTTTCATCCAAAGAACCGGCGCAAAAAGGGGACTGCTCATGTGCTCTTGCCCTTCAGCCTCTCCTATATTCCCTGCGTCCGAATAGCATTCTTGATTCTTTCACACATTTAGCTCTTGAGAAAGAAAAAGGGAGAAGAAAGCAAAATGGGAAATTGCTTGGTGAGTAACGAAGTCATTGCTCGAGATCATGAGGATGAGATTTCGCAATCCAAGTTGGAGCCAGCAATACGTGTGCATGGAGGCAAGAACAAGAACGAGAAGATGAAGAAGAGCGTGAGCTTCAAATTGAAGGATAACGTCGATGAAGTCGTCGGAGACAACCAACCCCATACCGGTGAATCCAGCAAAAGTGGGGTCCTGAGAGTGAGGGTATTGGTCACAAAGGAGGAGCTGAAGCAAATACTCAAGCACACACAAGATCGCAAGTTTTCATCTGTGGAACAACTGCTGAGTGCGTCGAAGCTGAGAAACAGAAGCATATCGGAACTGAGAATAGGTGACAGAGGGTTCGATGGCAACAACCGGAGGCTGCATTTGGAGAGCATTCCGGAAGGTCGTTAAAGTTTTAGCTTGTCAGTGTTTATCTCGCAAGTCATAGTCGTCTTGCTTATGTGTCTCTGTGATCTGAGCCTGGTCTAGGCTATGTCGTCTCCTTAGTTCTTAGTTTAGGACTTGACAGAGACAGAACCATGGAAATACTTGAATTAGTTTGTGAGTTGGCGCTTTGTACAACCGCTGAGGCTAATCAATGATGAGTCGATTGATTTAACCCTGGTCTGTGCTGATGCGCTCCTCTTGTTGTCGATGCTGTTCATGACTTCTGCAGCATCGGCTGTAAAGCAATATGTATTTGACTTGTTAGGCTCTGTATTGAATTAGTCCATGTAAACATAAAAGCAATTGTAGTCTACGGTAGTTCAATCGCTAGAAGTAGAGACTAGAAGGCATTGTGCATTTTCTGCCCCCTCTATAGCTGTATTGGCTACCGTACAGGGTACGGCTGTCAAAATTCAAAAGGAACTCCCAGATGTCACTGGTCTATTATTCGAATTCGAGGATGCCCTGTGGCTTGGCCTTGCACATGGTGTCGTCTTGTAACCACGTTGCTGCTACGACCAGGCAGGAACGGTCTTTCCCCCAAAGTGATTGCCTGTCGAATCTCAATCCAATCCACCTTGATCTCAGATAGCATGTCGAAACTTGTTAGGCGAATAAATTCTTTTGGGCATGAGATAAGATTACATTGGTTTAATGCAATAGAGCTGAATTTACCGATTGGTTGTATGTGATGAATACCAAAGGATTACTCAACTTAGAACATGTTATTTCCTCATAATCCTATTTGGGAAAAGTACCCAAAAATGTCTTACAGTGCGTTTGTTTTGGGAAAATTACATGATAAAAGAAATTACTTTTTGAAAAATCATTTTTCAGAAAAGTGCATAATTTTCCTTTAAGGCTTTACTAACATAAGAGTTTTTGGACTACTATAAGAATAACAGCTTCTTGTGAACTATAAATTTTCAAAGGAGTGAGCCTTCCAACAATTTATAATTATTTATTAATTGATTTTTTGTAATCCAAAATAAAATGTTATTTTACAGTAGATTAAATACTATCAAGTCATCATTTTTGTGCCCTTCCTTTATTTGGTGATATATGAGCAAAAACATTTTCTAGTGTTTGCATCTCTTTAGAAAAGTGATTTTAATCCATGACTTCATCTCATAGCAAAACCAAAGTCAAACGTATAAATATTTTTTTATTTTCATTTCTTTTCTTTTTTTCTCTTTCTTTTTTTCTTTTTATTTTTTCTTTCCCTCCATTAGTTGATGGGCCTCAACGATAGCCAATTACCAACAACAAGCGTAGGCTGGTGAGGCTCAAGCTCACCTGTGCCGATCACCAACAACTAGTTGAAGAAGAAGAAAAGATTAAAAAAATTTTAAAAAAGCAAGTAAATATTAAATATTAAAATAAATTATAAAGTAAAATAAATTAGATAATATTAAAATATTCGAGATGGGCAATTCCAATGTTTCATTTCTTTAGATTTAAGGATTCTATTTCATAAATTTATGTATGAATGTTTTCGTTGACTAATGTTTTCACTTAAATAGTTATTTTTCGCAAACCAAACGAGTAATGCCCTATTTGGTAAACAATGAATATTTTCATTATTTTGTTCCTAAAAAAGTAAAAATCCGTTTGGTAACGTCAACTAATTTTTCTATTCCTGGAAATAGATTTATTCTTGAAAAAAAGTTACTTCTTTATTTCTAGAACATATCAAGAATCAAGCAATTTTATTTCCTTTTCTTTCTTTTCTTTTTCCTTTTATCTTCTTATTCTTCTTCCTCTAGCCAATCGATGGCCTCAGCTCTCACCGAGGGCCAATGAGGCTACCCCAAGGCTAGCAATCAGATAGAGGAACAAAAGAAAAAAAAAAAGTAATAAAATCATTTAAAAATTTAAAGAAATTTTAAGTAACAAAAAAATTTGAGATCTTACCAAATGCATATTTATTTCAAGAATAGAAATTTTATACAATTACTATACTTAGAAACTCATCTCAAGAACAATATCAAAAAAACTATTTCTAAGCAAAAATTATTCTCGAGAACAAAATGATTATCAAATAGGCTCTAAAAGTTGGAAAAATTATTTCCTAAAAAACATTTTCCCCCAAAAAACACATCCTTAAATTTATTGAAATTGTACCAATTTAGACAATTGCGTTAATTTAGTATTATTTGTTTTATTTCAATTGGTGGTTCCTTACACTTCTAGAATCAATTATCCTTGAGTTATACTTAGTTGTGCTTCGTACTAATTTTAGGATAAGAATACTAGAAGCACCAAAACTTTCATACGGCACCCACTTGAGTGCCAAAACTTTTTCCTCATTTGAATGCCACAAATTTAAAAGATTGATCACTTAAGTATCAATTCTGATTTACCTCGCCAAAAAATCTAAAGTAGACGTCAATCATCTTATGTGACTTTGTCAGCACTAACGTGGACAATTTTTTAATATAATTTTAATACTTTCTTTTTTGCTTTTTTTTTTCCTTTTTCTTTAGGGCCATTAAGGGTTGTGGTGAGGGTGACCAACAACCCTCATCGACTGCAAAATCCTCACCAAATTTGGGCGAGAGCCACCTCACCCTCAACTACAAAGGTCTTGGGTGAGGCCATCAAGCCCTTGCCAATAGCTGGTGAAGGCCCTCACCACCTCCACCTTAGGCCCTTGCTGGCAACGGACGAGGCTATGAGGGCCTTCGCCTGCAACCGCCCAAAGCCAACAAGGGCCCTCACAACCTCGCCAACAGTCGGCAAGGCCCCAATAGCCTCGCCTAGGGCCTTCACGACGAAGGGCAAGGTGGCCTAGGTGAGGGTTTCATGGCCGATGAGGGTTGCCAATGACCCTTGCCAACCTTTAAAAAAAAAAAAAAAATCTATTAAATTCTAATTTTTTAGAATTGACACTCAAATGAGCAATTGTACTCCAATGTGACACTTAAATGAGGGAAAGGAAAGCCTTTACACTCAAATAAGCGTCGTATAAAAATGTTGACACTCCTACCGTTTTTATCCCCCTAAGTTCTCTCAAAAATATTGACACTCCTACCGTTTTTGTCCCCCTAAGTTCTCTCGTGTTGGATGGCATTATAAAATTTACCTGAACTCGCCTATCCAGATTCTCAAAATTGAGCTGAATTTTCCCGCGCTTTTACGTGGAAGAATATATGCAGGCAAACTTTTGCGATTCGCAAGAACTAGACGGCAAAACTGAACTAGTCAGCTAAGCTTTTCGATTCTGCTTGCTCTCATGAGTCACGTCACTTGCCAAAAAGCCTATTTTATTGCTAAAAGTACCTGTCATTGCTCATTTGCACTCCAAATACAGAGACCGCAACTATAATTGCAAATCTATAACTTAGATTTAAATTGATGTGGCTTTCAATAATGGAAAACCAACAAGGGCTCCACCATTCAAGAACATGGGCAAACCATTAACACAAGTAGAAAAGGGAAACGCAATTCTTACTCCTACCGCATATCAAATAAAGCCTGCATAAGCGGAAGTTCTCAAAAAAATTGTCCCATGACAGGGATTTTTCTTTGTATTCGAGACATTATTTTCTTCTCAAATTTTACAAAGTGAAACGGCTCCCATGCTGGAGCAAGCCGCTGCCAACAATTCTGACTTATTGGTTAATAAGATTCCTAATGACGTACGGAAGAATCCCTCCATGGTTGAAATACGCCAGCTCCACCTGAAACATGATCAAATTTTGAAGCTTTAACCACACAGTAGTAGTTTCCGAAATTCTCTATTTCGCATTCGCTTGGTAAGTACCTAGAGAGGCTATATAGCTCCGTACAGAATATAGTCAAAACACTACCTCTCAATATTCTTTTCTAATTTGTGGCCAAAATACTACCTCTCAGGAATGACCAGAACATATTAAGGAGATGAAGTGGGAAATACCTCAGTATCGAAGCGGGCAGTGCAGGTGAAAGATTTGCCTGTGTCAGTTGTGACAGTCACGTCTTGGCCAGGCCTAATCTCACTAATATTGCTCGGGAGGTCAATACTGTAACGCTCGTGACCAGTCAATCCTAATGTGTCCGTGTCCTCACCAGCCTTGAAGCAGAGTGGAATAATACCCATACCCACCAAATTACTCCGATGAATTCTCTCAAAACTTTTTGCAATCACTGCTTTGACTCCCTGTTGCATATTAAAATAAGTCTCGAGGATAAGACAGTGCCAGTGGAAAAATGAAATACGCTTGTTACGCTGCAAGTGACCTCACCAGTAGCATGGGCCCTTTGGCTGCCCAATCTCGGGAGCTCCCGCTACCATACTCTGCTCCAGCCAGAACAATGGTATCGTGTCCAGCAGATTTGTATTTCTAAAATTACACCAGATAAGACAGGTTAAGAGATTCCCATCATTCTGAGAACAGAATCGCCCAAAAGTATTTCAAACAATTCCGAGATATATATGTTCACTTGTTTTCACACTTTGCACTTAAAAAACTTATTTTACCAGCAATTATCAAAATCACAGCAGCACAGCATCTTCTTTTCATGACAGATGTCGCAAAATATCTGATGACTCTGTGATACGAAGCAAAAATATTTATCCTTTTGGGGATGACACACACAAGCATTGACATTTCATTTTAGGGAAAATATCAAAAACATATCTTCTTTTTGCCCAATGACCATTTCCATATCTCTATTTTTCAAAATACCCAACACATATTTCACTGAGTTTTACCTTTGGAGACCATTTTGCATCTTCACATCAATCAATTATTTCTGCCCCTTTTCTAGACACACCCATTTCTTTCCAAAAATGCTCATCCCCAATTCCTCAATTCTCACAGCCACCTTAAATACTCAACCAATTGAAAACTAAACCACCCAGATCCTACAATGAGTTTGCCAGAAGCAATTTGGTCTTTCTATTGTAGGGTTTTGCTTAAGGTATGTAAATGATCAAAAATGAGATGTGCGTTTGGTATATTCCCTTCATTTAAATAGCAACACCTACAAGCAAATAGTCAATCATATTTTAAAATAGTCTTAAATAAGCACAAGGAAATGAAGGAAATAAGAGATTACAAAGCACAGAGAACTCCCAGAAACTTACCATTGCTGCATCGAACACATAAAGCTTCTCTCCTGTAGGGATATGAACTGTCTTGGGACCCACTTCGCCATTTAAAAGCTTATTAACAATACGAATATTGGCAAAAGTTCCCCTTGCCATCACTTCGTCGTTCCCACGTCGACTTCCATATGAGTTGAAGTCTTTGCGGTCCACCCCACGCTCAAGTAGATATTTAGCTGCAGGACTGTCCTTGTGGATGCTTCCTGCTGGGGAAATATGGTCAGTCGTAATACTGTCACCAAAGTTCAGCAAGCAATATGCATCTTTCACTCCATGGGCTCCAGGAGGATCCATGGTCATTTCCTTAAAGTATGGAGGCTCATGAATGTAGGTAGAGTTGGGGTCCCATTTGTACATGGTCGTAGCAGGAACAGAGAGCTGGTTCCACATGGGATTGCCCTTTGTGATAGCTTCATAAGTGCTTTTGAACATTTCTGGCAAAACACTTGATTGGACAACCTGATAACAAGGGACACCTTAGTTAGACTCAATCAAACCCCAACATTACTTGCTAACTCAAAATTATAACACATTGTCTACCTGTGCAATTTCCTCTGTCGATGGCCAGATATCTTTGAAGTAAACACTCTTACCATCCTTCCCTGTTCCAATTGGCTCTTTGTCGAAGTCAATATCAACCTGGCATCAAGATATAAAATCAAATGTTGGCAGTGTACAAATATCCCTAAGAGGATCACGTCAATGATCAGTCAAAGAATCATAACTAGGATCAGAATTCGGACTAATAATGGCCTATAATCACCTAAGAAGAAAATCAAGGTGCCTGGTAGTATCCACACTAAAAATTATGACAATGAAAAAAAGAATTTGCACAAGTGTTAACATTTCCGAAACCAGCAAGAGATCTCCACACAGAAAAATCACATTAAAAGAGGATTTCCCCTTGTTTTTATTTGAGATAATAAATATTAAAAAAAAAAAAGACTTTGATTTATAACTTCGATCCTGAAAACAGTTTTCCCTATTTTATTTGTAAACTTTTTGCAAAATACTAGAATTGGGTATATTTACCTTCTCGAATTAAAACAGAGAATGTCATAAACTCAAAAACCCTAACAAGTTATTATTCTTTATATACATGAATTCAATAAATTCCACATTGCCATCAATTATCATTACATACCGTGCCAGCGAGAGCATAGGCAACTACTAAAGGAGGTGAAGCTAGATAATTAGCTCTAGTCAATGGGTGAACACGCCCTTCAAAGTTTCGATTACCAGAGAGTACGGCAGCAGCAATGATATCTGCATGACAGGTAAATAAGCCGTTTTAGATAATCTAATCAATGATGTCCAGAAGCAATTGCTTATGCAACTGCTTAAACAAATGAAGCCCAACACTCGGCATTATGTCTCCGTGCTAGAGAATAATAGTACCATTTTCTGAGATGGCAGAGCCAACTGATTCATCCAAGTCCCCAGAATTTCCAATACAAGTAGTGCATCCATATCCCACAATGTTAAATCCCTGCTGGTTTAAGTACTTCTGCAGCCCACTGCATCAACATCAAAGATACAGTTATCAGGTTGCCTCCTCATTGCCAACATAAAGATACTCTACTACACTATGCTAATTTATCCCAAAATGGTACCTCTGAAGTAGATACTTAGTGACAACACCGGAGCCAGGTGCAAGACTTGTTTTGATCCATGGCTTGACCTGGTGTCACAATTCAGGTCACCAACAAGAATTATCAATGTAGCAGTGAAAAGAAGCTTGATCCTGGAAAGAGTACAGAGTATAGAGATGGACAGTAATAATAATCACAGCGAACCTGTAATCCAAGTTCACAAGCCTTTTTTGCTACTAGAGCAGCTCCAAGCATGACGCTGGGATTCGATGTGTTGGTGCAGCTAGTAATGGCAGCAATCACAACACTCCCATGCTTGAGTTCAGCTGGCTGCCCATGGAATGAAAATTTTGCCACCTTATCTTGTGATTCTTTGGGTACAGCAAAACCCTGTATTACCACGAAAACGAACCAACATTATATTATAGTCTATCAATTCCCACTCACACTTCAAATAAATAAACATAATATCATATCCTATATATTTTCACCCAGCTCTAAAGAAATTCCAAAAAAAAATTGCATCAGTTTGATTCTGCAGGATAACAATTTAGGCAGGCTGTAAATAGAGAAAATAATGCCTCCCAGAAAAAAGTGAATTAGGAAGAAGAGCCTATTGCCTATATCTACAAAATTTATTGTGGACGAAATGACGAGGACTTTCTAATCAAGATGTCACAGGACATTGCAGAATAAGATTAAAATGACTGCGCTCAATTGAAGATAGTAGATTCTACTTCATCAGAAAAAGAAAAAATGCAACATGAACTGCAAAGCAAATCTCTTAGTCTGATAGCAAGAGAATTTATTTTCCTGCGTGTTGTACCATTGTGGCAGCTTTCCATGTCAATGATCCAGTCAAGGCAAAATTAGAAGAAAGAACTAGTATGACCTCGTGTGATTATGAAATCAAAGGTTGTTCAAGAGAAAACTAACCTTGAAGCCGACTTTGTTATCAAGACAAGAATGCCAATCAGCCTTCATTTCCTTCAGAGGAACCCGATCATGAGGTCTGGCAAGAAAAGGTGACGAAAATTAAGGATGTCACACACTGAAGCTAAATGTGGATTACAGATTAAAAACATTAAACCATGCAAATGGCATGAATCTGTGGAACCAAGATATGGAGACCCTCGGCAGGAAACTTATACCTCTTAGGTCCTGAGATACAAGGTTCAACATCCTCGAGATTCAGCTCCAGGTAAGATGAGTAAACTCGTTCTTGTTGAGGCTGCAATTGGGAATAGGAAGTAAGCAGTTACTTCTAACAGCTTCCACTCACTGAGAATGCAAGTTCGTAGACTTACCTCATCATAATCAATAAACAACTTATTTGCGCGTAGGTAAGCCTCTATCATCGCCACCTGCAGGGACCATAAGAAATAATTAAACACTGGTGATACTTTCAGGACACAAGCTTCAGTCAGTGAAGTCAATGACTCACAGTCTCATCACTCCTTCCGGTCAACTTCAGATACTGCAGAGTTACATGGTCAACGGGGAAGAATCCCATGGTTGCCCCATACTCAGGAGACATGTTTGCAATGGTAGCCCTGTCAGCTAATGATAGCTCTCCCATACCATCCCCTGCAAAGCACATTCAATCTAAGACCATGTATACGACTAGGAGACAAACCAAGCTAGGATGAAGCTATGGCAACTATCAAGTTACCATAAAATTCAACAAATTTGCCAACAACTCCATGCTTCCTCAACATTTGTGTCACAGTTAGGACCAAGTCAGTGGCTGTGACACCATCACACAACTTCCCAGATAATTTGAACCCAACAACGCCAGGCAACACCATGCTCATAGGCTGTCAAAGGTAACAAATATTACGCAAAACGTATTAGAAACGATTATGTCCTCAATGCATAAAAGAAGTGGGGAAACTATAACCATAAACACATTATAATGGCTAGAACAATACACTGCATTGAATTCGACATAGATAGAAATTTTGAATTTTGCAAAAGCTAAGAACAACCGGAAACACAGAAAATGCCGGAAAAATTTCACAAAGTCTGCACAACAGTCTAGGAAAAAATCCTTTGAAGTACTTGAGGGAAACTCATGAGAAAGTGGTAACTAAATGGTGTGTAAATCAATGATCAACTCTTGATAGTCACTGGAAAGTAATAAAAGTGGCAAGTTCACACACATGATGGTCATCACCACAATTAGGAGACCACAAGAGGAGTGAACCATCACTACGACTCAATATCATACTGTCGTTTAGCTTTCACTTTAAATGAAGCATTCCCAAGGTCAGAAATCATGCATTTGCAGAGAATGAGATTGCTTAGGTCCATCAATATCATACCTGGCCAAGCATTGCTGCCTCAGCCTCGATACCTCCAACTCCCCAACCAGCAACTCCTAACCCATCAATCATGGTTGTATGGGAATCAGTTCCAACAACGCTATCGGGATAAAGCATGCCGTCTGTGTTGAAAACAACCCTTCCAAGATATTCAAGGTTGACCTGAAATTTCAAGTTACTGTCATATTGGGGTTAAAAAAGAGATAAATCCAAGACACTTCAATAACATCCTTACAAGCAAGCAAATCAGTATGGGTCCACCTCAATCCAAACAGATGTCAAAAGAAATATACAATCCAATTGCTAAGGTCAATTGTGCAGTACGACATCAACCTACGATCTTTAGAGAGCCACCAGCATCATTTCCAGATTATGCACAATATACTGATCTACATCAAGGAAGTACCCATAGATGTAATTTTAAAAAAAAAATTAAAAATAAAAATAAAAAGGAGCATTTATTACGGCTTTGAAAAGTAAAAACTCATTAAAGATCAATTAGAACTTCTTAAGACATTGTGGCAGGCAACAAAGTAACAACTTAAATTATGGAAAGTTGAAGATCTAAACAATTGACCTAGAAACTTATAAAAGTACATTGCATCGTAAAACCATACGCATTCAATCCTAAATTCGTTTTCTCATTTTAAACATGCCGCATGAATTAAGACATTGAAAATAGAGGCCACAATGTTAAGAGCAAAATTTTAAAGGAACTGTTTCCAAAAGTTAGGAGGGCATAAGTTAGTCAGAGGCCCTATCATAGTCACGTGGTAAGCTAATATGCACAATGACCAGAAATGCAGAGTGAACAGATCTAAGAAAACGGATACTGTCAGTGTCCATGTGAAGTACCTCCCATACAAATCACATATTGCCAGTTAAAGAAAGACTGTAAAGGACAGAACACCGTGAATTCTGGATGATTGAAATGTCAAAATAACACGTGAAGGACCGCCTGTACGAATCACATACCTGATGCACAATACCAGAGCCAGGAGGAACAACAAGCATGTTGCGAAAAGCAGTCGACCCCCATTTCAGGAAAGCAAATCTCTCGTTGTTTCTCTGGAATTCAAGCTCCATGTTTGCCTGAACAGCGTTTTCTGACCTTGCAACATCAACTTGGACCGAATGATCAATCACGAGGTCCACAGGAACCTGCACAAAGAACAACGCTGTTCTTAAGCTAAATTCTCGGTGTTGATGCTGGAAACATAACTTAATAGGAAAATGAGAGAGATCACACGCACCAAGGGGTTAATCTTATTTGAATCGCTGCCAAGTCTGTTCATGGCATCACGCATGCATGCCAGATCCACGACTGCAGGCACGCCAGTAAAATCCTGGAAAAAGAAAATTCTTGTAAAGAACAATTAAATTACTGTGCAACAAGTAGATCAATTGAATCAAGGACTACCTGCAAGAGAACACGAGCTGGCTTGAAAGGAATTTCAACTTGCTTCGGAGAAGTATTTTCCCAATCTAGAATTTTCTCGACATCCCCTTTTTTAACTTGGAAGTTGTCGCAATTACGGATAGCAGATTCAAGAAGGATCCTGATAGAGTATGGCAACTTGTCTGTTGCACCATCAGAACAAAATGCAAGGCACGTCATCAGTCTTGCCACTCACAATAAATGGGTACTCGAAATGATTTAAAATCATGAGTCTCCAGTAATTTCCAATCACATGTAATATTGGATTTTCTGGTCCAGCCAAGTCAATGAAAACTATGTGACAACCAAAAGTTAAAAAGCAAAAACAGAAGGATAAAGAAAGAACGAATGGAAAAGCTGGAAAGGAGAATTAACAAGGACAAGTCTACAACAGGATAGCAATGTAAATCAGCTAATAATTACGCAGAATTTGATACAAAAGGAGCATAAGAAGAAATGCAATTCCTATGCTGGTAAGAGCACGCTCAAGAATAATACCTATCCTGGGATCATTTAGAGCAGGAAGGCTGTAAAATTTTCCAAAATGGCCACCTCCTGCCTTCGGTAAAGTAGTTAAGATCTCCTTGAAAGGATTCTCTGAAGCTGCAAACAAGCAGACGAACAGCAGAGTTACATCCCCACAATAGATAAAACTTTAGAACAAGGTAGCATGTGTAATTCCACGATGAGAAGAAAAAGTGATCAACACTGACTCATGTGAAAGCTATTCTGGATGGAGTCTACAAGAACATTTCTTAAACTTGGACTTCCCTAAATATCCAACCAATGAACGTATACAAAAGGAACTCGACCGTCAGAACCCGCCAGCATTTTTCAAAGTAAAGCAAGGCATTGAACACTTCTAAGCAGCTTTTCCTTTAGCATCATTCTTCTTTTTGGGCGATCAGATTAGACTACGCAAGCATGAGGACTTCAACGTTTACTCTTTTAGTTAAGACAGCCGAGAGTCAACTTGGAGACCACAGTCACGTTTTCCCTTTGATACAATTCTTTCTCGGGCTAATCACCAAACTCAATGTTCGCTATGACTGAGACATGAGAACTGCTTCGCAGACATATCCAACAAATAAAGCGAAAGGGACAGATAACCTTTCACAGCATGATTACCCAAAGAACAAACCCAAAAAACCGACACGGACAGATGGTTCGGTTTCATTTTCGTCATCTACTCAGGAACAGCTCGGGAGGTGAACGGTACTTTCGTACTCTCGCGTGACTCGCGAATCAATGACAGCTTCAGCAGCCGCCATTCCCAACGCGAGGACGGCGGCACAGATCGAGCCCGAACAAACTCCGCCCAACCAACGCGACTCACAAGCTAACTCCGAGATCATCGGAGATCAACAGAGAGTAAAAGTTACCCATGGTGGCGAACTTCCGCTGGAGGCGCTCGATCACGGGGGCGACGGCCCTGATCTGAGGGCGCAGGCTCGCGGGCGACCTCCAATCGACGCCGTGGCTCCACCGCGGCACCGAGCTCCGGAGGGATCGGAAAGCGGAGGAGAAGCTGAGCGATCGGCACTGGCCGGCCGAGAGCGAGGGGCACGGGCCCTGAGCGGCCAAGGCGCGGGAGGCGGCGGACGACAGCGAACCGGAGAGGCGCACCCTAGAAGCTCGGAGGAACGAGGAGGCCGAAGCCGAGGCGCTCGTTATATACATGGCGGCGACCCCACCCGCGGCAGCGAAATCACATAAATGATCGGGCCAATAATTCTGGGGATGGAGATAAGGGTCGTTGCAGAGGAGAGAGAAGACCACGTCGAATCCCGATGCAAAGACGAAGCTAAAGTGGTTATGGAGGAGGAGGAGGAGGAGGAGGAGGAGGAGGAGCTAGCGTTCACGGCTTCTTCTGCGAAGGCGATTTGCAGAGAACGACAGAAGAGAGAGAGAGAGATGCGCGTGGTGACCTAGAGCTGCGTGCCCCACTCTTCTAGAAGAGGATGAGCCGAAGACCCAGCTGAAGATGGTGAGATTATTGCGGGGGAGGGCCATGTTCCCCTGCGCCCTGATTTATTTGTCCCCCCGTGCTTACCAGCAATGGGGCGTCGCCACGTAGGGGTGGCGGGAGCGCAACGTCCGCATCGAATCGAGGATCTCGTCGCACCGTCGATGGTCGTGAGGGTTTGACGGCCCGTTGAATCGCCGCAGGGGCTCCGTCGGGCCGTGCGATGAGGATCGGTCGGCTGCGGTGAGCGAACGGCGCGAACGGGGGATATTTTGGAAGTTTCGCTGGAGGCGACTTTTCTCCCCCCTCTGTGAATAGTTTGTAGGACAGCGCCTTTAGTTTGTTTTGTAAAATATAATGATGTTTTTTTAATTACATTTCATGCTTTGTCTCAGGCTAATTTTCCTGATTTGTGGGCCAAAATGGAAAGAAGAAAAGATGACTCTCGTATGTAAGAATATATTTTATTTGGCAATCAAATCTGATGGTCGAATAGCTGACGTAAAAGTGCTAGATAAATATGCATCTAGATAATCACTTAAATTTATCTCTAGCCACCCTTCTCACATGAGAAGAGAGAGATGGAGAATTTAAATTCTCGTATTCTTAGGGAGTTGAAATGGAAACAATTTGGTTTTAAGTATAGACCGATACTTGCAATAAATCATAACAAAAATTTGAGAATAGGAGTTAAAGTAGAAATAAAATAGAACCGACAAAAAAAGAATGCATCTAGATTCTAGTTATAAGATTTATTTAAATGTTGAAATATCATGTAATTTCTATGTATTGAAGATTCTTCGGATAATTTTTGCGTGATAGGGAATCGAGTGACAAAAAATAAATGTTAAACTTATGACAGCTAAGTTAAAGAGGTCATGTATGGTGGAAAAAATTTTCATGGCATGGCAATCATTAGTCTTTTGAGGTGGAGCTCAAGAACGTCACGTCATTTGCATTTGCCACGCGAGAACTAATTCAGATGTCATGTAATTTTTATGAAAAGAGAGATTGTATTTATCGAAACTCGGACTCGCCGTCATGTTTTTAGGTTACAAAAGTTTTCTACCGTTTCGGTTACGCAACCAACGGCGGCCATTGGTGCTCGAGCGAGTTCATTTCTAAAGCATCTGCATTTCCTTGATTATAGAAGTATGAAACCAAGAACGTTCAACGAGTTCCTTATTTTATTTGCTACAAAAATTAAAGGGATCGCTGCATAATCAAATGTGTTTTCTTTTATACGAAGAATATGCTCTTTGACAAGTGGGTGCTCGGCATGTGTAGAGCCCATGCTTCAATCTTTTTGGGGGCAACAATAACTCTCCTTTTCTAGATAAGGTTACGTCACAAACTTTCTTTTACAAAAAAAAAAATAATAATAATAATAATAATAAGTAACGAAAAGCAAAAGAAGAAATCATTCCAAAAATCACCACAACCCAAGAACTAGATTGATCAGGCCTCGAAATCGGGAATCAAAATCGAAATCGAACCGATTCGATCAAACCAATTTCGATCGAATTCTTGCATTTAAATTGGGTTTGATCATTACCTAAATAACAGCTTCAGAGAATAAATGTGATTTAAACCTGTCAAATGAATGAACTCGATCACAAGTCATCTAACCCAAATGGATCTACTCCTCCCGTTTTGTTCCACATAATACAAATTTAATGACAAATATCTTATTCGATGAACGGGCGCTTGCAGAAGAAAGCCGCCCCGGTATGGGGCCGTGGGGCCGGCGATCACGTTGACGATTCTCTGGCTTTTACCGATCGCAAAGGGACGATGACAGGGAATGGGGCGCGTACTTTCCATGGCATTTGAATAAAAGCATGTTGGCAAGTTGGAGTAGGCCAATTCGAACTTCTCCAAGGGCGAATCTGCAGTGCAAAAGTGCGCCTTGGCTTCAACCTCTAGAGTCACCTCACTTCCCGCTGCTTTCCATGGAGCACGTTTATGCTCCACGGAAGCTCCGGCAAATCAAAAAAGTTCGTTCGAACTTGGGTTCAGTTTAGATAATTATTTCGTGCGCTTATAAAATTATGAGTACTAATTGTCATCGCTACGAGCTTAACATTGTAATTATGAGATTTTATGAAATCACTATTGATTATTCTAAAAGTTTTAACCGATAGATAAAGACGTAATATATTATTTCGTAAATATCCTAAAATTGCTAACATCAATCTTATCGAAACTTAATTGCCCTATCACGAACTGACAATTGCCACCATAGATGGCAGATATATATAACTGAAATATAGCCCGCATGATGGAATTGATTTATTCACCTCAATTTTAAGGTTGGCTATATTGCCAGAACCAAGAAGTATAAAACCAAGAAGTATAAGTGTATTTGTCTATATCCTTATGACCATATTTTGTGTACTTTTCGCCAATTGAGCAATTTTGCTTTCACTTGAGCTAGAGAACCATCTCATGGAATTCGATCGCTATTGAACCATATGTAGCTCGCCAATTTCGCCGATGAAGATTGTTCATGACAGTGGCAATTAAAGCTAGCTCATGCCCTGTCCCCGGCAGGCTATTCTCTTGCGGACAGAGAGGTTCCCAGATCTCGAACGGACTCTTGAAACTTAGAAGACCCGGATCAAATTACTCCACAGCGAAATGAGAGATTAAATGCCTCTAAACAAGTAAACGAAGACTCAAACATTTACTTATCCGAGGCTGATACGAACATTACGCCAATCCTCTAAGTGAAATCTATGATTCCGATCATTGCTAGAAGTTACCAATCGCATCACACAAGCAAAGGTTCAGTTTGGACGTGGTGAAACATAGTTGGCCTTGGTGGCCTAAGGCTTTCCTAAAAAGCCGCCGCAGAAGAATATATGCTGACCTGATATTTTTCTAGGAATCATCGAGTGTCACGCCTAATGGCATAGGATCCTTTTTGTCATCCGAAACGACGTCTCTACTCTGTCATTGACTTTGTTCTAGCACGTTTGCTTGAAATTGGTCACTTTGACGGCGTCATTGTCCCTGAGGTTTTAAAAGCCCTCATGTTTATTGATCTCACTAGGCCGGTCCTAATATTCTAGTCGAGAGATTGCCGCCTAAGCATCTCACCTTTTGCCATATGTCAACCTTGTTGAACCAGCGAATTTGATAATAGATAACGATCTAAGTGACGACATAACACCTCACTTGCCAGCTTCAAAATGAGTCTTATCAAGTTCTCTAAATTCTCTTCAACGTAATGTGTTGTGCCCTACGATGACTGTCTAGTAAAATACTTGGTCATCTAGTCGCTGATGATGCGAAAGCATCCAACTTACCTCCATCAGCCCACTCAGCACCATCATTGCTAGTCAAGTTAGAATTTGAGTATAACATGCTTCAATGGGTTGAGATTGAAATTTCAAACTAAAGCAGTACCAAACTGTTATGCTAAAGTTATCAGTACCAATGATTAATGAGTCACCGAAGTTATTGACACCGATGGTTAATGAGTTACCGAATTCTCGGTATGATATATTAGTCACTGATTTCTCAGTATGCTTTATTAGTTGCTGATCTCGAAGTTTATTAACAACATATTAATGGGAGGCCATTCTAAACAACTTCCTTGGTTATTTGATGAAGTCTGGGAGCACGAATTTTGCAAGGTTGAAGAATCAATAATGCAAGTTCCCAAGTCATTAAATGCATCGCTATTTTCATAAGAGTCTTTAATTTTATATAAGTTCCAAGAGTAAAAGTTTTTAGTTCCTAGGTCTTTAATGATAGGCTAGTTCCCTTGCCTATTTATTGTTTTTCTATTTCTTAAGTTATCTTCCTCCTATAAATAGAGCAAATCTCTCGATTGTAACTAGGCAAGATTTTATGAATGAAAATACATGGGATTTTCTCTACGTGAGTAAATATCTTTGGAGAATGGATAATTTTTATTTTGATCTCTTTATCCTTAAAGAGTGGATTACTCCTCAATGGTGAGCCAAGAAACCCTTTATCCTCAACTAGTGGATTTTCCTTTAGGTCTCGATGATGAGCTCCTCTTATCCTGAAGTCCTTTATTCTTGGCAGGTGGTTTGTCCTTTAAGCCTTGGTGATGGACTTCATTTATCCTGATCTTCATTTTGGTTAGTGGCACGTCCTTTAGACCTTGGTGGGGTTGTAATCTATCTTTTATTTTGTATTTTATCCTTCGACGTCCATTTCCATACACTATTCCCATGCCCTTAACCGCAAAAATCCGTATAATCCAAAATCACTCGCTCACGCATGTATCGGCCAATGCCTATTTGGCATGAGAGAAAATACATGCATGCAAATGGTCCAACATGTCATCTACTTAAAAGGGGTGAATCAATTGTATTTTCAAGTTGGGATAATAACACAAATGATTTCTAAACTTTGATACAATGTGTAAGCGATTCATGAGCTTTTGATTCATTCGATGTGGTTCAAGAACTTCAGCATAATATGTAACGTGATACATGAACTTTTAATTTGTTCAATATGATCCTAGGACTTGCTCAATTTAATCCATAAACTATACAAAAATATTCAGTATTTTCTCATAATTTGAATTAATGAAATGACAACATCGAACATTTTCCATGCACCAAAATTTCAGGAACCCTTATTTAATAAATTAAAATTTCAGAGATTATATTATAAATTGAGGCTAAGTTCATGAATCGATTATATCATTTTCCCTTGCAAAGTTCCTCGAAATGGAAAAGGGAAATGCATACAGGGAAAAGATGGGCCCTGAGGGAGGCCCATAACGACACGGGCCCACCGTATCCCGGACTCTCTCCCTCTTGTACACGAGCGGTTTCTCAACAATTCGACTCGACTCCGCGCCGCCGAAACATAGCCTAGGCTCCAAGCAGCCGAACGCCTCCCCTGACTTCACTCCTCGCTGCGAGCTCCGCTCGCCCGCTCGCCCGCTCGCGCGCGCGCAGCTGTCGATCCTCTTCCCAGGTAAATCTCTCTCTCTCTTTCTTCTCCTCCAGCTCCATGCGCCGGTGATCGATCGATCGATCGATCGATCGTTCGTTTTCCGGCGAGAGATCTCGCGCCTGAGCGCGGGCTCCGGACGTTCGTGCCTCCCTCGCCGGCGACTGAAGCTTTCGCGGTGCTCGCAGGTCCTTTCCGCTTCACTCGCAGGCTCGAGCGACGGGTTTTCGGACGAGGCGGTTCTCCGGAGCTGAGTAGGACACTCGCTGTTTTTGATGCTGAGGCGTCGGTTCGTCGCGAGTGACCGAAGCTTCTCCGCTTGTTAGTCACCGGACGATCGGACCGCGATGGCCGAGCCGAAAATCAAATACGATCGCCAGCTCCGGTACTCCGCTTGTAGCTTCCTGTCTATCGAGTGCTTTTGTTGTAGCTCGATGTTTCCTGGATTATTCCCGTCCTGACTCGATAAAATTAGAATATGGCAGATTTGATTTAGCGAGAGTGGAAGAGAACTTTCGCAGATCTAATTTTGTTTTGACGAGAGTCCGAGGTTGCACTTGGCAACGCATTCAGTGGAAAGTTCTGTGTGTTTGAAGTTTTTAGCTACGCTTCTGATATTGGCAATTCATCCATTCGATTGCACCTAGGGTCTTAGATACGGAGAAATTCACATTTTATTGATTACTTCATTATGTGGCAATTGCATTAGAGTTTGCCTCAGAGTGCTGAAGTGTTCGTTGAAAGAGGAGTTTAGTTTTTTCGGTATTGATCGACTTAATGCAACATGGTTCGCTTAAAGAGGTGGAGGTCAACTTGATAGAGAAACCTTTGCCATTTCTTTGTTAAATGTCGATGGTCTTTAACTTGCATGTAGATCCTTTGGTCACTGTAAAGTATTCTGTCGTGTTTCCACATGTTTTTATGTGAATATATTGATACCTCAGGATCTGGGGTGAGCAAGGTCAGGCTGCTCTCGAGAAAGCCAGTATATGTTTGCTTAATTGTGGTCCTACTGGCTCTGAGACGTTAAAAAATCTTGTTCTTGGAGGGGTCGGGAGCATCACTGTGGTTGATGGATCGAAAGTTGAAGTCGGGGACCTTGGGAATAACTTCATGGGTTTGTGCCTTAACTGTGCTATCCTTCCAGTTTCTTTTGGGATTTTTTTTTCCTACATTCTCAATGGCTCTGCAAACTTTAGTGGATGAATCAAGCATTGGGGAATCCAAGGCAAAGTGTGTGTGCTCTTTCCTTCAAGAGTTGAATGATGCAGTTAAAGCAAAGTTTATTGAGGAGTATCCTCAGGCTCTAATTGAGACAAACCCTTCATTCTTCTCTCAGTTTACTTTGGTGGTGGCTACTCAGGTATGAAGTTGTAAGCTACTGTTGTATGCTCTCTTTAGTTGTTCCATGTAAATTTTCAAAATCCATTTTGCTTGATTGTAGCATTAAGAACTGTACTAGTGTTGCAGTAGATACTTGTTTTTTATTCTTCTGAGTGCACAATTGAATCCTTGTAATTGCTCTTTCAGCTGGTAGAAGACTCTATGATCAAGCTCGATAGAATTTGTAGAGAGGCAAATGTGAAGTTGATATTTGCTCGTTCCTATGGACTTACGGGACTTGTGCGGATCAGTGTAAAGGTGATGTTCTTGTAATCCCAACTTTTGACTTCTAAAATAACACTGGTTTGTTATCAAGTGATGTGATTTGCTCGAATTAGAATTGCAGATTTCTTTATAATGTTGAACTGAGAAACGTGTATTGAGTCAGACAGAAATCTGTGCATATACTGTTACAAATATGCGCTATATCTAACATTCCTTTTTGTAGCAGGAGCATACGATAATTGAGTCAAAGCCAGATCATTTTCTGGATGACCTTCGTTTAAATAATCCATGGCCCGAATTGAAGAGGTTTGCATTTTATTACTGAAGACACATGACTCTTTGGTTTCATAAAGGTCAAAATGCTTCAACTAACTAGAAAATCTTCTTCTGCTTCATGCCATGTCATAAACATAGTCCATTCTGTTCTTCCATACATCATACAAGCAGTGCATGTAGATAAGGTCATCATTTATGACTAAAATATACCATGTCAGGTTTGCAGAAGGCATTGATCTGACCACTGCAGATCCAGTTGCTCACAAGCACATACCTTATGTTGTCATTCTCGTTAAGATGGCAAATGAATGGGCAGACTCTCACAACGGCAGGCTTCCATCAACTAGAGAAGAGAAGATAGAATTTAAGGTTTGTATTCAGTTTCGATGTTTTATACTGAATCACTTTGCTCGTGATAGGCTGTAACAGTAGATATTAATGATATTGAACATTTCAGGAGCTTCTGAAATCCAGGATGATTGCATTGGACGAAGACAACTACAGGGAAGCTGTCGAGGCATCCTTTAAGGTCTTTGCTCCTCAAGGAATTAGTAAGTTGTAGAAGTAAGCATATTGTTATTATGAGGATAGAAGCGACATTCATCGAGACCTCTTTTGTTGACGGGTTAAACAACCTCATGCATAGCTATATTCCTGATAAGCAATATTTCTTAACAGGGCTTGCTTGCAGGTACTGTGGGGAGCTGGGTAGAAGTTCTTTGTTCTATTTCTATCCAAGCAAGAACGGAGTTTTTCTAATTATATTGGTCTTAATGGATCCAATTGCTTTGACTATTTTTTTGGTGGCAAATTTTGTTAAATTGCTCATACGGTTGATTATGCCATCTTAAACCTTACACACAAGGTTAGACATGCACTTTGTCTGAGATGATATGTCACCTCTATACTTCTTAAAAATAATATTAGAGATACAAAGATTGATTTACATAATTAATTTACAAGTGGCATTGTCCATGCTTCAATATGGTTCACTTATTCAGATATATCTACTTACACTTTATAGTAGTATGTGGTAAACAAATTTTGTGGATCGGTCTTAATATGCCCTACATTTCTCATTAAAAGGTTCTTGCTGCCCATCCATCCTCTTTTGTTAGTAAGGGTCCTTTCTTGTTCCGTTGGCATAGATACCTTCCATATGTTATTTTTCCCATTTAAATTCTTCTTTTTCCCCCAAGGGGTTTGTAACTTTCCACAAGCTCTCTTTTGGCCCCCAAAAAGCGCATATGTGATTTTATTTCTTTGCTCTATTCCCCTAGCTATTATTTCGTGATGAACTTTTATATGTTTCAATTGCCATCTAAATCCTAAAGCTCACTGTTCCACGTATGGATATAGCATTTGCCTATAGGCCCCTCATATATATTAATTGTTCGATGCCTGACTTTCTTGTTCCCATTTTCAAGTGCCTTCCCATGGCATCTTCATTACCTAAGATATGGATGGATCTTTGTGAGTGGAAAAGTAATGCTTGCTCCATGTATTATTTATAAGCAGTTTTCTTGTAATAAAATCGAGCTGTTGCTGCTGCATGTGAACAGTGACTTAGTCAATCTTGTTTCTTTACCAGGTCAAGAATTGAAGCAGATAATAGACGATAGTGCTGCAGAACTTCATCATAATTCATCAGATTTTTGGGTGATGGTGGCAGCTTTGAAGGTAGTTATCCCAAGTCTTGTCTGTAACATTTATAGCTATTCGTTCAATTTTGACATGGTTTAGCTGGTACTTTATACCAATCAATTTGGATTGGAGGTCCTGGTGGATGGGTTGTGGAGTCTTTTGGAGTGATGCTTTTCAATTGGAAAAATTACCTAATTAGTCCTGAGCCTATTGTACTAATGTCAATCTAGTCTTAAATTTTCCAATGTAGTCTTAAACCTTTATGTTAAATTCCAATGTTGCCCTTGTGGTTAATTGCTGTCGGAAATTGCGGATGAGGTGGTATAGTCTTTGTCAGCTGTCCTACGTAGCATGGCGAGTGATCCAGCATGCACAACTCAATCAAAACTATGTTGTTTTCTTTATTTTTCTGATTTTTTCCCCTTTTCCGCACTACTGTTCATCTTCTTCTTCTTTTCTATGTTGCTTTTCTGAAGATGGAGGGAAATCTTCACGAGTGAAGCTAAAAGGGTGAGGACAAGGGAAATCTTCACAAACGAGACTTGCAGCCTATGAGCTTCACAAGAGAAGGTTGAGCCACCATTGAGACGACTCAACAACCTTGGTCGAGGTAGTTCATGGCTTCTTTGATCTTGGATCGAGGTTGTGAGGGTTAGACGACCTCGAATCTAAGGTCGAGACACCATGGATGACAACCTTGGTCAAGGTTGTCCATGGCTTTGAGGTTGTGGGGGTCAATGAACTTGAATCTAAGGTTGAGCCGCCATGGACGACGGCCTCGAATTGAGGTCGTGGGGGCTTAGTGACCTTGAATCCCATGGAGGGTGAGAAAAAAAATCATGAAGCGAAGCATTTACATAGAATTAGAGGGGAAAAAATTTGGCACAAAATGGAATTAGTACCCTTTTCTTGGTCAAGGGTATCTCCTGAATTAGCTCTCAAGATTACAAGAAACCCTTGAAATGCCTTAAAAGAAAAAGGGAAAATGTCACAAACAGTCCCTAAACTTCTACTTAATGTACAATCTCGTCCCTAGACTTTTAATTTGTTCAATTTGGTCCCTGAATTATCGATAAATGTCTAATCTAGTCCCCGACTATTTGAAAATTGACCAATTTCATCCCTCCATTAGTTAAAGTTAACGGAATTGGCTTACGTGGCTTTTAGTCTCTTAAATATAAAATAAAAAAGGACATGTGGAATATCCACGTGGAAATTATCTTTAAAATAGGTTAAATTGTGGCCACCATCCAAAAAAAGAGATACATACCACTTCTTCTCTGCTTTTGTGATCAGTGTTCTCATCTCTAGTTGACCCTTAATTTGTTTTCCTTTTTTAAGATATATATTGACTCATAATTCTAGTAATCCAACTTGGTTCCACATCATCAATTAATGCTCCATGTTATCACTTAATGGTTTGAACACACAGAAGGACTAGATGGAACATTTGTTAATTGTTTAGGGACCAAATTGAGCAAATCGAAAGCTCAGAAATGAAATTGAATATTAGATGAAAGTTCATGGACCATTTGTGACATTTTCCCAAAGGAAAAAGGACAAAAAATGAGGAATCTTAGGTTGAAGACAATGAGCGAGAAGTTCCATTTACTTTCAATTTTCGTTCCATAGCTTGAAGCAATCTCGAAGAGGATGAATCATGGGTTGAAGACAATGAATCTTGGGTTCAAGATTATGAACGGTTGAGTTATGGAGATACACCATCTCATATTGCACCCAGAATCAGAAAAGCAGTAATAGTCAAAGTTATTAAGAATCGGATTCCAAATGATTGTTGACAAGAGATCTTCAAATAACAGCTACCAAGGCTTGGCTCGAGGGACAAGTGAGATCAATGGCCTTTAAGCGGCAACGGGACAGGTGAGGATGAGGACACGCGGCATTGGGGACAGTCAAGGTCTAAGGCTTAGCTCAGGGGGCTAGTCGGTCTCGGCTCTAGGTCTATCCTAGGTCCAAATGGGTTAGTGGCTTGTTTTGAAGATGAATAGTAATGGGAAGATGAAGATGGTGGTATTGTTAATATGAAGAAGGTGAAGATGAACAGTGCCACAAAAGAACTGTAGAAGGGAAAGGAGAAATTAGAAACAAAGAAGAAAGAAAATTCAAAAGATTAAGCAAAATGGCATAGTTCGTCTATGATTGTCCATGTCAAATCACCAGCCATGCCATTAAGGACTTCTAGCGATGACCAAATACCACATTAGCAATTTCAGAACAAAATTGACCAGAATGATTACATTGGAATTTTCTAAATTAGTTTAGGACTACATTGGCATAATTGGAAAGTTGGGACTGAAATAGCGTCTACACAAAGGGTTTAGGATTGATTGAGTAATTTTCCCTTTCGATATGACCCATACAGGATCACTCTACTGGAAATTTGGTAAATGACAAATTGTCCCAGTTCCTTACGTTTGCCCCCTTATGAAATGAACATGATCGCTCCCTTGATCTCTGCTTTGTTTTTCCATTGATCCTGCTTTTGGGTTGGGGGGAAGTTTTCTTTACTGAGCTGGTAATTCGCATGGATTTCTTGTTGTATCGTACTTGACATGTCTTTGAATGGCTTAAATGACAAGTATAGTGCAAATACATTTAACAGGACGCGATAAGGGTTTGAACTGAACCCCGGAACTTGTTCATTTAAACCCGTGCATGTCTTTCTTCCATTTCAGAGGATACGTTCTTGTTATTTATTTCTTAGGAGAATGCTTGCATCATCTCTCAGCGGGTAGACACTGAAAAGAGATCTTCCTTTTCCAGGTCTCTTTGAGTTGCTGTGATTTGAGATCTACGAGTAGAAGTTCAATAGAACCTCATCAATTAGAAGCACAATGTTTACAATACAATGGAGTTTTAGATTTATAATTAGGTTCCATTTCCTACTACCTTTGTTTGTGGAAAATTTCAATTGCTATTTGTGCTGATCTGCCTGTTGAACTTCTGGCTGACTTACGACTTTCCAGCAAGATATATTTTGTTCCTAAGATGGAATTTCACGCATCATGTTGCTTTATCTTTGCAGGAATTTATTGCAAATGAAGGTGCTGGAGAGGCACCCCTTGAGGGTTCGATACCAGATATGACATCTTCAACAGAGTTAGTGGCTTAGGAATGAATGATGCTGTTTTTGTTCTCCATTGTGTGAGAAGAATTTGGTGACATATCTTCTGTATCATTTCTCTTTTGCAGACATTATGTAAACCTGCAGAAGATCTACCAAGCTAAGGCAGAGGCTGACTTTCTTGTTATGGAGCAACGAGTGAGGAATCATTTGAAGAAAATTGGTAGAGAGACAAAGATGATTTCAAAACAAACTATTCGAAGCTTCTGTAGAAATGCACGAAAACTCAAAGTGAGTTATTTTTTACATGATTTAGTTCATGCTTAAAATTGGTGTACTGCATTAAATAGCAAATTCAGAGTAGAATGGTTTAAGCTAAGCTTATCAAAGTTGCTTTGGTGTCCATTGAGATTAGTGATGCTGCTGAGTTTGCTTGTGTGCTCCTTAACTGTTTTTCTGTTGACTCCTGTTGTAAGTTTCTACATATAAGCTCAAATTGCTGCCTAGTTCAGATTTTTTCCCTCCTGGATTCAATTATGTAGCATTATTAGAATCTGTTTTTTTCATTTTTGTTTATCACTTCTCTTAAGTCTCTTCTTTTCCTTTCCTGAAAATGAAGAGATAACATTTTTCAGCTGTAGGTATGCAGGTATCGCCTAGTCGAGGACGAGTTTAATTCTCCAGTCATATCAGAACTTCAGAAGTATTTAGCAGATGAAGAATACATGTAAGATAGGTTTTAGCTTATATCCCTTAAATTATTTTCCTGCTGAAATATGCAGTTGCAAATGCTTCATATGCATGCTTAGATCATGAGACCTAGAGCCCCTCTCCAACAAAGAATTAGAAGTTCACAATTTGTTCAAGGTCTTCTAAGCACTCTTTTGGGGTGCTCATCAATCAGTCATGGACCTCATCCTTGAAAGTTAAATTCAAGAGTCCTGTTCTACCAGAAGTTCTGAAGATACTCATCATAAAATTATCCTCACTAGCTTATCTTTTTCCATGACAACAGCTTTTCTCTTAAATACATTTTTATTGTTACTTTGTGGGGATGTGGTGAATGCTTCGTTATGACATGGAATGGTCAGTGTGCTTAGAAAAGTATATTGGTAAAGCTGGTACCAGTCACATGGAATGGCATTTATTCTTTTGGAATTAATCCTTGACAGCATGGGCTGTTCTTAACCCTGGATGATTCATTTTATTTCCCATTATTAGGCTTTAAATTTTTTCTTTTTCCTTGCTTGAGTCAAAGTTCATGTATCTTCTGGATCAAATTGGACTTGGCTAGTGCAGGTTTGATCCATGTTAATCTTGGCTCAACCACATGGCTTGTTTCAATCTTCCACTAATTTTTTCAAGTTGACTAGCAAATAATTTTTATTGCTGGAAAAGACTTTCATTTTTGCCTGTCATCTGACAATCTGTGGTTCTTGTCGATCAGTGTTGCTGTGGGGTTCTATATACTGCTTCGAGCTGTTGACCGGTTTGCTGCTAATTATAACAGCTTTCCTGGAGAGTTTGATGGGTAAGTTCTGCCGATATTGAATCTGCCATTTTTCCTCCAGCAAGCTCTTTAAAAGTCATTACCCAATCACTGCATTTCTCTGCATGGTGAATGCACTGCAGTGAGATGGACGAGGATATATCTCGGTTGAAGACAGCAGCAGTCAGTCTTCTCAGCGACTTGGGCTGCAATGGCCAAACCTTGACTGAGGATCTTATTAGTGAAATGTGCCGGTTTGGTGCTGCAGAGCTTCACGCTGTTGCTGCTTTCATTGGAGGAGTTGCGTCTCAGGAAGTGATCAAGGTTGCATCATCATCTCTGTTCACCATAGCTTCATTAGTTAATTCGTTGATGTCGAGTGCTCCAAGTAGCTGGGGCTATTATTCACCTCTTCTTTTGGTTATATATCGGAACTGAGATGCTATATTTTGCTTTAAAGCCACGTTCTCTGTTTGTTGTAGCTCATAACGAAACAATTTGTTCCCATGTCCGGGACGTTCATCTTCAACGGCATTGACCAGAAGTCTCAATTGTTGTCCCTTTAGCGATTACAACTTCGAACTGGTAATTTCTGATGCTCTAAATTGTCGCACTCGCCTCTGTAGTCTTTTCCACACAATCGACAGTTTCTAGAGGGAACTCAGTTTCCTCCGTTTGGGTTGTTGCAGATCCTCGCTTCTTGAGAAGAGCACGGTAGAATTGTCTGGTGGGGGCCAACGACATGCCAAGGTGGAGAAGCAGAAGTTTTGTGTGAAAGCCCTTATGGGATTAAAAAGAGGGAACTGGTCCGAGAGGATCGATGTGCGATGGTACGAAGATGAATTACGGCAACAAAGAGAGATGCCAAATCAACATAAGACCTACTCCCCTCAAAATGAATTTGTAATCCCTGCGATCACTGCCGGTTTTGTTGAATTAATTTATTCCGAGGACTCGTATCTCTGTGTCGATCCAATTATCTTAAAAGGCACCAACTTTAGTTCAGGTTTTACTTATGGTCCAAAAAAGAATATCACCTTTATCTTAAGTCCTAATTCTGTCCTAAATAATTTTTCTTATAAAAAAAATACCAACTTTAGCTCAGGTTCTAATTTTGGCTCTAATTGTTTTTGTCTAAAAAGAAACATAAATTTTCAGTAGGTACTCAAATCTGGCCCCACTCAAGATTCCATCCGATAATGCCGTTAAAGATGCGACATTCCATTCCATGTGTACTTTTCAATTAATATTGAGATACTGACTTGAAATTTTTAGTTTACAATTGAGAGAGTTGGTGTTTCTTTTTATGGAAATGGTTATACAAATGGTCCTTTTAACTTTAGGAACAATAATTGCATAATAGGCTGAAATCCAAAGGTCATATGTGTCAGTTTTCCCCTTTTTCTAAGAAAAAGAAGTTTTGGGTTCTAAATTTGATTTTTTTTTATAAATGAATTAAGCCGTTTGTGTCCCAAAACTCAATTTTTTGTCATTTGTTTTGTTTGGTTTTTTCTTCAATATTGCTGATTACAAGTCGATCAAACAGAAGTAACTGCCTTGACTCGATATAATTTGGAACCGGGTATGAGGAAGATGTCATTGGAATCTTTACGAGGAGATATATATATACTCCCGGGAAACCCCCCCCCTAAAAAAAGAGGACCCTAACCAACTGATGGCGCAAGGGTCACGATGGAAATAAGCATCTAGCTGAGTGAACATCATATAAGCAACTATCAAGGCTTCAGAGGTTACGAAATGAAAGACTGCTCCTCTCTGCTACTTCCTAGTTGCAATGCCGGAATAGCAGATCCAAAAACACATTGGAGGGTCCGGTATAGCAACCGTCACATAACTGTTGAATGTAAACCAGAGCCGATCCAATAAATAACAAAGTCTTCATCAAAACCCTAAAGTGTTCAATAATGTAAAGAACATCACTGGCCAAATCAAAATTCCAAGGACCACTATGACTGTGACAGTCCTTTGAGGTAAGAGTTCTAACCGGAGTCACTAGTGCTCTGTGCCTTGTAGTGGCTAGCAACAGCATTACCACAGCAGATATCAACTCTTAGCATCTGCCAATGAAGTAAGAGTTCCAACCGGAGTCACCGGTGTTCTGTGCCTTGTGGTGGCTAGCAATAGCATCACCACAGCAGATTTCAACTCTTAGCATCTGCCAATGCCTTCTTGATTGGATTGTACACGCTAAATTCCCCAAAGTCCCTCCGACCACTGGCAAAATCAGCATGCCAAGTCAGACCAATGGAACAGCCACACACATGCAAACAGACAGACAGACAGAATGAATAAGATGCAACATCAAGCTCTTGCAATGCCAGAGAAATCAGTTTGCCCATTGACACCCATGAAACAGCGTCACACACAAACACAGAGAGAGAGAGAGAGAGAGAGAGAGAGAGAGAGAGAGAGATGATCTAACATGCAGTATCATGCCCTTGCAGTGCCAAAGGGAAAACAGATAATCCTGATTGGCTAGTTGTGAATGCGACCCATGAGTCATTTCAGGAGCCAAAATCACATGTCAAGATAGAGTGATCAACGCAAGCATATTCAGTCATCATCAAATGTGTCACAAAATCAATTATTAAATACTTGTTCTAACATTAGTTCAAAGTGGGCGAGGCATATAAGAACCAAAAAAATAAAATTGTTGATATAAAGCAGATTATCTATTTGCAAAGAATGAACAATATCTATATAGCCTGTGTGCTTGGCAGAATACCTGTGCTTTATATCCCATCCAGCAGGAAGGAAACGAGGTTTAATAGCTTCGATAAATACTTGTCTCCATCTTTGACAAAAGACACTAATGCCATCCTCCCCATACTCCTTCAATATGTGATCGACAACTTGTTTCCCATGGGGTCCATGTCCTAATAGCGATAATTTGGAGTTGTGCATTGGCTGCGTTTCATCATTTCTAGAATCACCAAGGTCTGACCCTTCATTTTGTAGGTTGCCATTTTGCAAATTATAGAAATCTGTGTTTTTGTTGTTGCTATCATGAGCAGCAGCTTCTGGTTCCATCCCTGAATTGATTGGCTCTGTCTTCACTTGGTCCGTGATCTCATCATTGACATATTGCTGATCTTTTTCAGACAATGAGACATCGACTGTTTCAACTTTTGATGGATTCGCTGTACTTGATATCAGCCTTTTCTCAGTACTTCCAATTTGCTCTTTATCTGGAATACCGCCACCTTTGGAATGTTTTGAAGACAGCCCTCTCTTCTTCTCAAGCCGTCTTTTCTCATGAGAACTCATTCCAACTAACAAGGCTCTTTCCAGATCCGCATCAGATATATCTCTTCCTCCATAAAACCTCATCACAATCTGCAAATTAATGACAGTCGAATTAATAGCCAACGCCTTTTAAAGGAGTTAGGAGGTCAAAGCAGATGAACAAAGTGAATATCTATACCCAACACAAAGCTGCATGGCAGAAAGATTAAGAGTATACAAATCGAGGGCCCCCATTAGTGTATTCTTATTCAGAACACACGTATATAGTTTTTCCATGTCAAAATGATGAAGAAAATTGTCCTATGAATTTTGTGCATGTACTGGAAGATCAAAATCAAATTTCAAATATCCAAAAGATCAAACTAGCCTTCTGACTTGATTCAGCTGAAACTCCAGAATGACTTATAACTGAATCTGTAGAATTAGTTTAGGTTGGATCCAAGATAAAAGCAAATATGAGGACAAAAAAGAAAACAATGTGCTGTTCAATTGTGAATCAAAACACCGGAGTTAAAAGACTTCAAGACCTGTGTCAGTTCTTCACGGCGCTTCTGAGGCATTCTTTGTCCATGGCGTAGTAGAGCCATTGCAGCCGTTCGTAATTCTAGAGGAGATATACCAGCTTGTTCAAAATTTATCCCCATTGCACATGTTTCTGATGCAACTTGATCATCTCTCAGTTCAACAATATTTCGAACAAAGAGCGGAATACCAAATTCCTCTGCAATTTTCCTTTTATACTTCTCAGCCGCAGCATGAGCAACCTCATGACAGTCCACACAAAGGAGGACTATATCATGAGAACGATGACTTTTCAAATGCTCAGGGAAGTGCATTCTGTAGCACGAAGGAATAATCCGGTAACGCAAGTAATGATTACCTTCACCGCAGCCAACACAAATATTTTTCTTACTCTGAATGTAAAATTCATTATCTTCATCTTCTGGATGACCTTTAGGCTCAAAAAGAAGCATAATAGCAGGAGGATCATTGTCAACAAGTTTCGCAAGATCACGGTGAAGATACCTGTCACGTGTGAATATTCATGACAACACTTACACAAATATGTAAACAAAGAAAAGATAACTGATTGAGAAAGCTCCGAACCATTCAAGCTTTCTACGATCGCAGTAACAAAGCAAGCGTCCATCATTTGCGTAGATCCTACAATTATGGTACACTGGAGATTTGCAAGAGAACTTTTTAACAAATAGCTCTCGAGAAGCCTTTCGAGAAACTTGTTTCAAACTTTTAGTACCATTTTGTCTGGAGACTACCTTGTTAGTTGATCTCATAGTAAAATTGACCAGAATAGAATAATTAAAGACAGATAATGGACAAGTTCCATCTTGACCAAGGCACTTTTGAAGAACTACCAGAGAGATTTCATCGAGGTTGTCCATCCTCTCCTCTAATAGATCACAGAAACTGTCCATGTGGCCACAAACAACAGGCGATGGAGATGGCGTGGAAGAACTCAGGGCATCCGTATTAGAATCAGCCTGCCTTAGGATGTCAAATATATCTGTTGGATTAGTTGGAACTTTGCTCGCGAGAGCAACAATAGCTTGATCTGACAATACAAATCTTAAGCTTTCATCATGCACACGGGCCTGAAAGAAATGCGTAAGCCATGGTAAGTAGAGATAGCTATAAAGAAGCAGACTACCTGCCCAAACAAAAGCAAAGAATGAAGGCAAACATGATAAAGGACCATACAGTATCCCATGTGGAAGTTACACATCAGTAAAGATCAGAATTCTGCCTAGGTTTCTTCGATGAATCATGAGGAAGCCATACAAGCAGAAAAGGAGACATAAGAAGGCAAATTGGAAACCTTGACCACTTTCTCTTGTTTGACAAGGCAAGTGACCATGGTACTCAATTCATGCAGTTTAGTTTAGATGAATTTTAGCAATGTTTGCACAGTATTGCTGAATGACAATACAACAACCGGCTCAATACTTGAACCTGTTCAACCCACATGACAATGGCATCAACCAGCAATGTTTAGCTCCAAATCTAGCAACTAAATCCATAAAAAAGAATGTTTGGTGCAGAACTATCCAATCACCCCTCCAATCAGTAACAACATTATCAAGTAAAGATTTTTGCAGACACACACAAGAATAAGGTAGTCAAGATCCCTTTTTCGTCTAGGATCAGTGAGGTTGTCGTGAAATCGGACAGTAAGATCTATTTGTGAAATCTTCAAATGTTAAAAAATAACTCTAAAAATGCATGGTCAAGGTCCAGTCTAACACAACAAGGCTACTATAACTAAAAATCAACAAAAACAAGGTCATTAGGTCATTTCTATAAGTAAGACATCTATAAATAAGACAGTAAGTTTGATTACAGATTCACAACTAGTAAACCATAGTTTCAACTTGACAAATAACAAAACCATTGAATATCTAATTGTAAATTCAAAACAATGTGAATAGACTAGAAACTCATCAAGTTTCTAAATAATCATCAATTTGCAGTAGATAATAACGGAAATAATAGGCCCTATAGAGTCACTACATTTTCCATTCATAATACTAATGGAGGGAGGACATTTCATATAATCTGGAAACAATAACAAAAGGAAATATTTCAGACCAATTTTTTTTACGTTGAATACACCTCAATGATGCTTTCCCATCGTACATGAGGTTGCAGAGAAGTCATGTCCATTGAATTTTCAGATTGATATTTTTTTCCTTTTCCTTTTTAATGATATTTTTGTTTTGCTGTGACTAATCTGTTTTCATTTTATCGTTGATCCTTGAGGTTTGTTTTATTCGTTTTGTTTTCTTTTTCCTATTCTTATAGACGTATTTTTCCTATACCAAATGGGCTTGGTTATCATTATATCAAATCATGGGCTTCTTTCAAGCCAAGTGCCTTTGAAAAAAGCTCCTGTGAAGTTTGTCATTCAGCAACAATCTGAACTGCAATTCCAAGCAGGTTCACGTGTCAGCATGCGATCCAAGAATGATTTTATTCTGCTGCAAGTTGACGGGATCTTCCACTTTAGACTAGTAAAATTGTACTTTTTCATGACTAGTAAAATTCCACTTTATTCTACAGCAATCAAGAAGACCGTGGCCTAATGAAGGCAAAGAAGAAAAATACAAAAAGGCCCAGTACTTTAAATATCAGTGCAGATAACAAAAAGGACCATTCAACTGATACTTAGAGGTGCCTGGAAGCATTGCTTGTAACCAAACAGGCTGAGAACAGACATAGAGAAGTTAAATCAAATTATTCTGAGCCTTGGCGATTTATTTTGTCCCTACCCATGTGAGAAAGGTACGTTAGGAACAGACAGAGAAGTCTGCAAGCTTTCGTTGTAAGGTAACAAGCGAAGTGGTACCACTTATTATTATTTTGGAAGTATAATAACTAATATGACTATCCAGAATTTTTCATCTATCTAAAACATTCCTATTAAAACAGATAAACTTTCATTACCAAAAAGTTGCTGTAAAACTAACACTAACCATTAACTCCCTCCAAGCGCACACTCTTCTCACAATATCCTGAAACTGATTATTGGAATGGCATCAGAATATACCGCAACAAAAAGAAGCGGAAGGATGCAGATACATAAAAGACCGTGCACCTGGGCTTTGTAGGCATCTGATTCACCTCCTTGACCATTTGAATGTCGGGAAATTATCGATGATGCAGCAGACTCCCCCGGCGCAGCTTCAATATCTTTCGTGTATCGTTGCAAGCAAATCATATTTGAACGGCGACATGCCTCCAGGACAAAATGCAATTCATCATCGAAACAAGATTCTGGTGCAATTTTTTTTTTTTTCAGAAAGTTTCATAAAACAAGAAATATAGATGCTGGTGCAATTGTTGGCTCAATTCAAAACAAACATTCATCACCTTTGATCTCTAATACCAAAACCTCATGTAGACAACTAGATGCAACAAGTAAATGTTCATGCTGCCTATCTGGCCATCCTAATGAACTTTATGTTGCAAAGAAATACTCTGACAAATCATGACTTCCTTATTTCGCCAGAATTCTCCCCACAAAAGGAAGAAAAAAAGAAATGAACTATTTTGGGCAAAACCAATGCAATTGAAAAAATCATACCATTATCCTTTTGTTTTAGCTCTCCAACCAAACAGCGAGCAACATATAGCAGATAGCACGCATCTGTCCTGGCATATTGCAACATATCTTGTGGCAATGGACGTTGTCTCCAGTCTTCACGCTGCATTTTTTTTCAAAAATATAAGGACAGACATGTCGCTTATTTCAAAGATAACCTATGAGTAATAACAACTGAGAAGCTCTCTGCATGACTTTCAAAAATATACATAAAAATGGGCCCAGTTCTAACCTGTAGCAATTTATTGGTGGTTACACCACAATAAGTTTCAAGTAAGTATGCCAGTGATCTCTGTGGCTTTGATAGAATGTCGCACGCCTGCAGTTGGATGACATGAAAATACATTTCCATTAAGACTGTTTTTATCACCCAACCACTCTCTCTCCCCTCCTTTCCCCACCGCTCAAATCTCTTTTCTTCCCAATAAAGGCAGAAAAGAAAAAAGAAAGCAAGAAAAGTTACTATGTATACAGTTCATGAAGAAGGCATTCAATAGAGACAGGTCCACCTTTGCAGTATCAAATAGATTGACAACGTAAATGTGGAAGTCCCTTTGCAACCAGAGAACGTCATTATCAGCTCCATGAAACACCTACATAAAGATTGAATCAGAATTGATGTATTGCAGTTATTCACTATAAGGGAACTTTGGATTGAAAAGAAGAAGACTAATGCGTAATTTTCAACGAAGTTTATAACAAATGAAACTAAAGCTGTCTATTAAGTCTAGTTTTTAATTATCATTAATATCATCAGCCAGCAACTTAACACTCAAGGAAATTGATGGGTATATGCTCCCAAACATGTGTGCAGATACACGTCAATCATTTGCAGTGGAAGTACACGTCAATCATTTGCAGTGGAAGAGCACAAGCAGATAAGGCAAACAAGATTCAAATTTATCCAAATGAAGGGGCCCATGATGTGACAGGCTGATGGAAAAAATTACCTTGCAAATATTAGGCTCACTGAAAACTGGACGAAGAATTCCCATAGCATCATGCAGCTTTATTGTGTCAATCAAATAGTCCTCATTTTGTGTGGAGATCTATCAAATTTTGGAAGGAGGAAAGGAGGAGGCAAAAGACACAAGCATTATCAAGCTGCGCTCACTGCATATTGGATGGCAAATTCTGGTGATAAATGTCTACTCACCTGCATAAGGGCGGTAAAACCTAAAAATGAACATAAACTGTGCTGTTCTGTATCAACGGCGAAGACTCTCTCCTTGATCAATACATTGGCAAGTTCCTCCAGTTGTTGCTCAGTTTCCACCCAAGTATAGACATCACTAGTCATTGGAATCTTATCATCAGGATAAAACGTGAATTCTAGTCGCGGACTATCTAACAGAGCCGTAATCTCCGCCTCATATGGATGTGAGTTTGAAGAATCCACTGTCAAGTTTTAGCATATTAAGCCATGCTCCATAGATCTTTCCATGCAGGTATCAGAAAAATACGCGAAGAAATGCTTCCAAGCAAAATGACCAACCCTAAGATATCGCACAATTAGTTGGCTTTTCTATCCTTATTACTAACAAATAAACATAAATACAGAAAGCTTTCCATCAATTAAGTAGATGACATGTCAATACCTCATGTAAGATTCTCTTTAATGAGCATCCTAACAGTCAGAAACAACATACAATGCAACAAAGACAAGCTTCTCTTCTTAATGCAGGTCAAAAGTTCGATTATCTTACAACGTCTTCCATCGACAAAGGACCAGATAACGTACGTCAGTAACCACAGGCACAAGCTCATTTTCATCATAAAGGCGTATCTGACTCGAACTATCCCAAACTTTCTCAGCATTTGCACAAGTTCGAAAGTTCTGGATTATCTTACTAACGGCTTCCATCGACAAAGGACCGAATCCCGTACATTCTCTCACTAAACAAACACAACGACCTGATCACCTCAGTTTCATCACAAAGGCGTATCTGACTCGAACTATTCCAAACTTTCTAGCATCTGCACAAGTTCGAAATTTCCGGATCATCGCTACCGCTAAACTCCCAAGCGCAATCCCCCGCCGCCAACCGACCGGCGAGACAGCGATGACAAAAGCGAAGACGAAATGGTTCGAGCTCAGCTCCAGAGAACGTACCGTCATCGGAGCCTCCGACCTTCAGGTGCTTGAACGGAGAGTAGGAATTATCCGCCAGGACTCGCCTGAAGCCGTGCTGCGGCTTCGACTCGGCTCGCAGGTAACACGCGCCGCCGCGGCGGCTCCTCTGCTTCCTCCGTCTCCGGTGGTAATGCACGGCGAGGAACGCCGAGAGCGCCGCGACGGAAGCGAAGGCGATCGCCATTCGCAGCTTCCGATCCCTCTCCATCTTCCTTTCGGTCTTCCTGCGCTCGAGCTTTCTTCTTCTAAGTTCGTCGTTCTCTAAAGGTTCGGTCGGTCAATTTGCTACATGCTGAGTTTGAGAGAGAGAGAGAGAGAGAGAGAGAGAGAAAGAGAGGGCTTCAGCCCAGTTTGGGATGGGCCTGAATCCCCCACCAGATAGACGACGGCTTAGAGAAAAACGAGGGTAATGGGCCGTCGACTTCTCGGCCCATTTGATGATCGGGGCAATTTTCATCGGATAGATGCCGTAATCAATGAAATTTCAATGTATACATCCTTTGTCCAGCTAGGTATTGCAATTTTCTTTTTGTCTCAGAACTAAATTTATGCGTTGGTCACTAGATATATGATTAAATTACTCCTAAGAAAGAAAGAAAGAATTTGACAAAATGAAAAAATATCGTTGTGTTTCGAAAAATGGTTTCACGCCCGACACACGCTATGAAGAAAATGATATTGAAGATGATTGACGCTTCTTTTGCATTTTTGTTCTTTGCCATGTTGATGAGAGAATCCACCTGAAGCAGAAAAGTTTAGGTTGATCAACGAAACACCGTGTATGGCTCGAGCAAAACACCCAAGCCAATATATCGAAATTGAAATTATTCTTGGTGATTTGGGAAATCAAAAGCATAAATTTTTCAAGAGAGATCTCATGAAAAACACAGAATTTTTAAAAAAATAGGAGGAATCAAGCTATTAGAACGCACCCCTTATCATCTATACCGTTAAATTTTAAGAGAGTAAAATTTCTGGAACCCGTACCTCATCACTCTAATAAAATTTTCCCGCGACATTACTGATTTGGCTTTTTTTTTTCATTATAAGAGCCGGAAGTCAATTGGGTAATTGAATTTTTTTTATAGTTAAGAACGTTATGCAATAAACGGAAAAATTATACTAAAAAAGAGGAGAAAAGAAGGAAGTTGTCAAGTGGCTGTAGTGGGTCCCGCTCCTGCACCTTCCTAAAGTCCCTCTCTGATCAGCCTCTTTGCTTGTAAGCCACATGATGGGGAGAAAGATGGGTGGCGTCCCAAGCACTTTGGAGCCCGAAGCGTAGCTGGGGCTGGGCGACATCAGGGTCTATCTAAATCTGAATCTTAGGATGGTTCAACGTTCAAACAAGCATCGCTTTTTGTCCCCCTTCTCTCTCTTTTCTTCCTCTTCTTTCCTTCCTTCCTTCCTTTTTTATATATATATATATATACTTTATATATCTAAGTATATATATTATCACTTTGGTGTTTGGTCGTGTGAATGAAGTAGAAGCACAACCCCTTCTGTAGGCCCCACGTCATGTGAAAGAGAACCGGTCGACAAAAAGAGGGGAACCCACAGCCTCAATCATGCTTGTATCATGACCCCCCTCCCCTAAAAGTAAAAGGTCCTTCGCACCAGCATATAGACCCAGAAACGAAAGGTAGAGGCGAAGAACGGTAGATGTCGACGCCAATATTTATAGGAGGGGGCGGTCGATGGATAAGTCGCTACACGAGTTCGGTCCACGCAGACCGTCGTCGCTTATAGCCATTGATGCGGGTCCCGTTGCGTGGTTCACACATGGGATGGCGTTGATGGTATTGATCTATATAAAATGAATCTATTTTGTGTAATATTTTCCCCCGTTAAAACAATATGCGGTTAGGGGTAGTTGATTCTATTGAAGTGTTGTCCCACATTACTTAAAGGGGTCTTTATATATTCTTTATATTTATTCGGTCTTTCTTTTCATTACAGTTTAAGTTTTTAGGATAGACTTTCTAACACGATATCGAAGTTAATATTTTTCCTTTCATGACAAGTCTTATATGCTTTTTTATATTTAGGTTCCAGACTTGGAATAGACCCTACAATTGTCCTAGAGCCAAACTAATTGGTTTCAGGGTCGATGAGGAACAGACTAGGGCCTTTTTTTATTTTATTATATATAAAATATGCATGAGGCATATATGCTTCTTTTTTATATGCTTTCATGACAAGTCTTATATGCTTTTTTATATTTAGATTCCAAACTTGGAATAGACCATACAATTGTCTTAGAGCCAAACTAATTGGTTTCAAGGTTGATGAGGAACAGACTAGAGCCTTCTTTTATTTTATTATATATAAAATATGCATTAGGCATATATAAATACAGTTTTTCTGCTTGAGGATGACATGTCAAACATATTAAATTTCAATAAATATTCTTTATTTAAAAAAAAAAAAGAAATAGAGCAAAAGAACTTATTTAAGGTTACGAGGAAACTAGCGTGGTTTTGAATTATTGGGTAAACTCGGCCCATTCAAAATATAGAACAAGGAACCGAACCAACCCAAGGTCGCTTCTCAATTTTTGGAGCTGGGAACTTGGTCGGTCTCCTTGCAAATTGGCCTTGAACATATCGGACAATTCTCGTTCACGCAAATTCCCGAGTTGAACTAGCCCGATTGCTCACCCTTACATATAGTTACCGGATGGCCGACGCTTTGGAAAGCCAGACTTATCTTGGAGAGGTTGTGGCCCAAAGGACGAAAACGCCCCCTGGCTTTCCCCCCACGAGGCAAAGGCAAGATCTCCCCCACCTAATTTTGATTTCGCGAGATATTATTCTCTGGAGGCTTCCCACATGATTCTTGAATTGCCTGAAAAGGAAGGCGCAACTGCAACTGCAACTGCGGCTGTAGCTGCACAGGAGAGAGTCCATGAGGGGGGGAGGAGTGGTGTGCGGTGGCAGCTTTGCAGGGAAGGCTGGTGCGCGAGCTTGCTTGAACAGACGACAAGTTGCCCTGTGCAGTAAAGCGACGGGGACGACTTTTGGAAGCTGAGACTCATTTGCAAGCAACGCATCTCCACGACCAAATTTCGATCGCCCCGCACCGCACTCAACTGCATGCATCCATCACACCCGCAGGTCTCGTTTGGGATCGAACGTTTGATAACTTCTGTCTATGCTTGCAATGCACGTACGCGCACATCGCTTCACCGTGTCCGTGCCGTCGGTTGAGCCGGCTTTGAAGACATTTGGGGAATATTTTAAGACGTCTTCGTCAAATTTCTATTCTTAGGGTGCCTTTGTTTAGGGAGAAACTTAATCATAAACAAAATATTTTTCGAAAAATCCTTTTTCTTAGAAAATTTATAATTTTCCTTTGTTTAGTGATACGCGACCAAAAACGATTTCATTTAAAAATTGAGTTCGATCTCATGATTCATTTTTCCTTCTTTATTTGCCTAATCATCGAACCTCTGTAACAGTCGATCTAGTGAGGTTGAGCCTCGCTTGTGACTTGTCATCCACCATCATCGAGGCCTACATTCAGCGGAGGGAGAAGGAAAAAGAAAATAAAAACGAAAAAAAATTCAAAAAGTGTTTCCATTTTTTAAAATTTAGGAATTCATTTTCCTAATTATATGTGCAAATATATTAATTAGAAAGTGCTTTTAGTTGACTAGATAATTTCGATAAACCATATGGGTGAAAATCTGAAAAATTAATTTATGAAAAATACTCTCATCCAAACAGACGAACCCTCGTATCAACTTGCATCCAGACTTTTTAAATCCAACAATGTGCACGTCAAGTTCCCTTTGCTGAATCTGTTGTGATCGTGAAATTTACTGAAGTGCCACTTTTATCGAAAATGCCCTTATGTCATATTATATCCCATTAAATTAGAATAACCCCCGTAAAAATATTGCCCACCACTTGATACACTTATATCGAGTTTTTCTTTTATTTTGGCAACGTCTTTGGTCACTTTCGCTGCATAAACCGGTCACTTGGCAAAATATATCCGACCCAAAATTATTTTCTCCTCCGACAAGGGAGTATATAATATTAAGGGTGCCTTTGTTTTTCGAAAAATTTTACGATAAATGACGATTCATTTAGAGAAAAAAATATTTTTTTTCCTCTTAATTTTAAGCACTTATACTTTTTTACCATAATTGCCTTTTTATTGACCAATTATTTTCAACAAACTAAACGAACGAAAATTCATAAAAAGAACTCACTAAATAAATTTTCACCATAACAAATGCGCCCTAAGTAAAAACATCTTCTTAAAATCTCTGCTGTGCACACTCAGCATTCATCGCACTCACCATTTGTATTGAGATCAAGCCGTGATGGTGGTAGTACCTCAACTTGCTGATAAGCATCTCAGCTTATAATTTCCCAGATATTCAAATTTTGTTCCTAATGTCTGGTTTACGAGCTCATATCAAATAATCAATTCCCTTCTTCCAAAGCCTGGATCCATCTCAATCCATACAAACCGATCCGTTCAAGCGTTATTTTCCGGGCCTGATCTGGAATTCTCAACAATTTTCCTCAAATTTCCTTCTTCTTTTTTTTTTTAAATAATCGCTTCTGTCGATATCCATGCACTATAACAACTCTAAACTTCAAGAAATCAATTGGACGTTAATCCAAGGCGCATGCTCCCAAGGGAACTTTTGATCCTCAATATTTTATAATCTCGGCATTAATTTCGCGACCCGAATGACGATGTTGCCCTCCGGGGGCCGCGCGGAATGTCCGACGTTGCCGGGTCCCGGTCCGAAGCCTGTCAGGACCTCATGTGGCTGCAGAGACATCGAACGAAAGAAAGAAAAGGGGCAGTCGGCGAAATCATGGCACGTGTCGGGTCGGCTCGTGAGGTGGGGCCCGACGGGAATGCAGGCTGTGGCAGCGCGTCCACGTGAGCCAGTATGTGACCGCTCACGTGATTAATGGACAGGCTTGGGGTCTACCGAGAAGGCCGGCGAATGGGGACGCGCCACGTCTTGGGCCTGCTGGATCTGATCACGTGCCGCCTAGTTTCCGGAATTCGAGAGCCTTACTAAACATGGATTAACCCCACACCCACAGTGTCCGGCGGGGGGGAAAATCTAGGGATAACTATAAAAATTACAGTTCGATGATGAGGAACTCTCCTCGAAATTTGGAAATGGTTAAGAGATTCCCTTTGGAAAATATCCTAAAAATGATTCTAATGACGACGAAATTTAATTTATTTGAGTGTTAATGAATTCATTTGAGTGTATGGTTAGGATGTGTTTGTTTAAATGAAAGAATTTATCGAGAATTAACTTTCCAGATTTATTCATGCATTTTGATTTGTTGGAAAAAATTTAATTAACTGAAAATCATTTTCGAATAAAAAACATAAATGCTTAAGAAATGGAAAATAAATTCCCTAATTTGAAAATGAGAAAACAATTTCCTTAAAAATAATTTCCACAAAAAGTATTTTCTTTTATGGTGAGATTTTTCTGCGAAATAAGCATACCTTCGATATTGTCATAAAAAGAATCATAGGGTAGTTTGGTGAAAATTTTGTTAGCAATCAAGATTGAATACTCATATAAGGAGAAAAGCCTTAAATTAATTACTAGCAAAATCAAGAAGTTGAAAGCATTTTTGGATCATTCTTTGGTCCGTCTTTGTATCGCTACATTGATAGTTTATCGGGCATTGTTCCAACAAGTTAACAAGAATGTCAAACCCATTAGTAAACGCACGAAAAGAGCGGTTGCACTTTAGGTGAAATTCACATCCGCCACATACCACATTTACATGTATTCAATTTTTTTGAAGATCTTGGTAGCTTTCCATAGGTAGACTTTCAGGACGTTGACAATTCACCATTAAATTACGTTGCGTAAATATATATTTTTGGTCAACGTCTCAACCCTAATCACAGCATTTGACTTGCTCCCTACACTGTCGTGGAATTCCGAAAGCATCAGGGAATTTTCTATGGCTGACCGCCTCAAGCCCATAGCCAGGATGACACCCCTCTAATGCCTAGGGATCTAATAATTGCAAATCGCATTCTTGAACGTTGACCGCAGACCTCCTAGACAGTCGACTCCACATCATCTTTTTTTTTTCCTTTTTTCTCCTTTTACTTTTGCTTATTTAGCGATTCTTTTGCCCTTTTTGGGGGTCTACAATTTGATAAATAGAGGTTCCTCTTTTGGGGTACGTTGCAGGTTGCACATGCACAATGCTTGTATGTCAACCCCTTTTTGGTTGCTACTCAAGTGCAGTGCATGTTCCAGCAGAAGACATCCTTAGTTTAAATCCATGTCATGTGATCAGGATTAGAGGTAAACGTTGGGGATTATTCCCTAGCCACATGAGGTTCATGTGCTGATCCAGGGACATGCCCTGCCAGCATTAAAGATCCCATGAAAGATCAAATGTACGTTCGGTAGGGGCGATTGAAAAGCTAAAAAAAGAAGAAGGGATTTTGAATAATTACCAGTGAAAAAGAAGAAAAATGATTTAAGAAAATAGAGTTGAAATGATTTGACAAGAAAGGGGTCCGAGTAATAATAACAGAAAGGAAGAGAAATGATTTGAATGGATTGAATTCTCACATTGTTTGGATCCTTACTTAGGGGAAAGATCGGGGAAAATACAAACTATAACGTAAATCCACTTTTGCATAATGAAAAATAGATAGAGAAAATGATATGAGGAAAAAAAAGAGGACATGTTTCATTTATCGATACACAAATTCCTTCTAATTTCTCGGTATTTGGATAGATTTAAAGGGATTTAAAATGACCGTGAAGATAATTTACCAATGCCTCATAATTTCTTTTAATCCCTCCAAACCCTTTCTCTTTGTTCAAATGAGATCGCATTCTCAAAAATCTTTCCCTCTCTCTCTCTAATACCTCCTATCAGACTTTGTGTAGATGTGGCGAACCAAACAAAATATAACAGTTGAGGAAATATACAACCTAATTTGATTGCCATCTTATGGATTAGGGTCATAATTACTAAATGAACATTGTCTTGGTTAGAAAATGTTGTTGTCTAATCTCTTTGCAAGTTTCCCATATAATTGGAAACTCATATGATAATGATACAAAAGATCAATACAGTACACAAATAGAAAAAATAATGACAACAAATGAATTTGAGTTTACCTTAATGCACAACATTATATAATGATGAAGGCATTAAACTTTAACATGGGATATCATAATATCGCAAATTCGTAGACGATGTTCGTATTTTTTAGAGTGACAAAAGTTGTATGCCTTCATGGCAAACTGCATTACAAAACATTTAAGTGGAATTCGAGTTTATCATGCTTTGAAATAGACAACATCCCCGGTTCCAGAATTGGCACGGGCAAGGCCAAAAACACATGACGGTAGGTCTAGATAGGGCCGTTTGGTTGTCCGATCTAGTTTTATACAAGTTCAAAAAGAAAAAGAAAAAACCAGAAAGAAAAAGAAAGATGCTGCATGTTTCCGATGTGTGTATATATATATATCGGTGTTCAATAAATGTCTTGTTGGACCTGAGCAGGTCCCTAAAAGGCTCCCCCGCCAGCCCCATGAGGCGTGAACCAGCAAGCGGGAAAATTAAAGTGGGGTGAAACATTTGAAATTTTCGTCGGAGTCGGCGGAAGAAAGATAAATTCCATGATGACAACCCGCGCCCTGTTTCTAACCCAACCCACCCCCGCCATTTTTGGCCGACAAGCTCTACTTCTCCCACAATGGTGGGGCGCGCATCTTGGTATGATGGCAGTTTGGTTGTCCGATCTAGTTTTATACAAGTTCAAAAAGAAAAAGAAAAAACCAGAAAGAAAAAGAAAGATGCTGCATGTTTCCGATGTGTGTATATATATATATCGGTGTTCAATAAATGTCTTGTCATTTTCTTATCTTTCTTTAGTGTACCAATATCTTGACCCCATTAAAATGCATGTTGAAAACCATGAACCACGTCGAGTTGGCATTTACTTATGTTAGGTTGCGTTTGTGTTTTCTCGTTGAATTTTCATGGCGGACTCTGTTTTGCCTAAAATTATAACCTGATTGAATACATCATTGTTGCAATGTTAGGAAAATAATTAATATTACGAAAATTTTTAAGCTGATATATTTATAATAAATTTATCAAAAATAATTTTTGATCATAAAAAAATCCTAAATTGATATATTTGTAAATGATAAATTTACTATATGTTGATTTTCATTAAATTCAATTAATATAACGAAAAATCACAAATTAGTACACTTGTGACAAACGAAGAGTAAAACTAAATAGATATACTTGTCAACTATCACGTATCACTAAACTTAGTAAGATTTAACAAAAACTAATACATGGTAAATTCGTCATATGCATATCGATTTTGGGTAAATTTGTCAATTTGAAGTTTTTCATGATATTAACCCTTAAGAAAAGCATAACTTAATGAAAAATATTAGTATCAGCAACAAGCTTCGGAAAAGAAAAAAGAAATAAACAAATAGAAAAAGAACCTTTTCGGACAAGAAGAACACGAGAAAAATGACGGGGGAAATGGGGGCAAAAAAAAAAAAGACCGAGGACATTGAAATAAAAAGGCTTGGTTGGACAGGGACGGTTTGGTAAATTCAGGTTCCGGGAGCTCCAGCAGTTAGTGGGTCTTCTCACTTCTGTTCAACTTCCCTTGCCTGGAAAGCAGAGACTAGAAAGAGAAGGGGAGAGAGAGAGACAGAGATAGAAGGGGAGAGAGAGAACGAATGAGAACCCGAATTTAAAAACAGAGAAAGCCTCTCTGTTAAGACACATTCCTCTCCCTCCCTCCTTCCCTCCCTCCCTCTCTCCGGAAAGATACCATTCTTCTGCCGATTCCCACCCGAAGCTCTTCCTTTGCTGGGTCTTTATTCGATTCTTCTTCCTCTCTCGCCTCCGCTGCAAGTGGGTATGCACTGAGCATGGAGGAGAGCTGAAAGGCAAAAAAAAAAAAAAAAGGAAAGGAAAAAAAACAGAGGGCGGAATTAGAAGGGAGAAAGAAGGATGTCGATGAAGATCAGGGGAGAGCAAGCTCCCAAGAGCGCCGTGTCCAGGAAATGGACCCTGTTTCTCTGCGTGGGTTGCTTCTGCGCCGGGATGTTCATCACGAGCAGGTGATGCCCTTTTGCTCCGATGTGACAATTCTGCTTCATCTTCAGATGCGTCCGGTGCTGGTTTTTTGGTCTTTCCTTTTTTTGTTCTTTTCTGTTTTTGCCTTTTCGGTAGCTCCTTTCTCGGGGCTAACGATCACGGGTTCGGTTTGCGCGTTTTCAGCCAGAGGGTTTTGAGCCGATTTTCGGTTTTGTTTCGACTGAGGGAGGCTTGTTTTGAATAATTTTGCGAGTGTTGGGAGATTCGTTCTTTGCTGATTCTGGCGTTTTCGTGTTCTGAGAGTGTTGAAGATATGCAAGTTCAATGCGTTTTTCTTTATGTGAGGTTCTTTTGGAATCGTTTTGAGGCTGCGCAATCGTAATTGGGTTTCTTTGCAGCTCCTACTGTTGGACTTCTCCTCTTTTTCTTTCTTTTTCGGTTTTTTTTTTTGGTTGCTTCAATTGACTTTGTGACTTCCTCATTAATTGACAGGGTGAGGTAGATCCAACTTAGGATTTACACCCCGGTAATCTCTCTCCCAATCTGGAGATGTTTTTATGGCTTCCAATGGCTAAATTCTGATGATTTTCGGACGTTCGTTGTTGCACTGATTGCTTAATTTTTCTCCTCAGTTTTGGCATAATTGCCATTTGCTTTTCAAGTTCAATGATGCTCGTTGTTTTAGTTGGTGATTTGGATCTCTGGCCCACCGACGCTTTCATGGCCTTCTGAATTTGCCCCATCCCCCATTTAATGAGCAGAAGGGACTCATCTGATGTAACTTAATGCTCATTATCGTTTCTTCGGTAGTTGGAAGTGCAACTGTTAGGTGAAACTTCATCGCCTTTTTCTGATCCAGTTTCATTTTCTCTTCCACCATAGCTTGAATTGTTAATCTTGGATACCTTAAAATCGATGTTTGAATACTAAGTTGTCGGCAAACTAAAGCTTACGGCATTAACATAAAACAAGGAAAAATTCTAGGAAGACTTATTACTGGATGTTTTTTTCCCATTGCTGAAGAGACCTGATTTGAGCAAGTAATTGTCTTGTTCATTTTTTTTTTTTTTCTCTGATTCATTATGCCTTCAGAATAGTTCGCAACGTTTTGATAGAACTTGCGAATGGAAGTCATGTCGACTCAGGATTTTCCAATTCTGATGACAAGTGTAAATTGATAACAGGTGGATGGTACCTGAATCTAAAGGCATTGCACGGACCACTGCTGTGGAAGCTGAAAAATTGAAACTGGTTTCCGAAGGTTGTAATCCCAAAATTGTGAGTATCCACAACTTGGACTAGCAGTTCATAGTTCACAATTTTCACATTTTGGCTAGAGCGCTCCAATCATAATGTTTTTTTGTCTCTCTCATCTGGTCCTTATTTTTAATCTTTTTATTCATTTCTTGATTTTCCGGTATATTTTTTTTTTAGCTGCATCGGAAGGACGTGAAGCGAGACTCAAAGGACATCATTGGGGAAGTTTTTAGAACTCACAATGCCATACAGTAAGGCCCGCCTACTATTTTATTAGCTTTTTATTGGTGCTATCAGTAATTGATATTTGATGTGGTCCTAGGTCATCCTAATATCTTTTATTTTGACAATGTTCTGTTCTGTGTGTTTAGCACTTTGGACAAGACCATTTCTAATCTGGAGATGGAATTAGCAGCTGCAAGGGCTGCACAGGAGTCTATTGTCAGTGGGGCTCCTCTGTCGGAAGACATTAAAACGGATGAACCCACCCGTAGGAGAAAGTATCTTATGGTTATAGGAGTAAATACTGCTTTTAGCAGCAGGAAAAGAAGAGATTCAGTTCGCGTTACATGGATGCCTCAAGGTTGGTACAATTCCTGTCTATTCGTGCCTGGCTAATCTTCATGACCATTACTGGATGTTTCACGTGACTGAATACTTTTGCGAAACATGGGATCACAGGTGAGAAAAGGAAAAAGCTGGAAGAAGAGAAGGGAATCATTGCGCGCTTTGTCATTGGTCACAGGTTGGAAATTGTCTTCATTTAGCACTTATAATCTAGATAAGCATGCTCAATGATGTCTACTTTTTAGTTTTTGGTTGATGAGTGCAAGCTTGTACATGTAAACTTTTACGAATGCTATGATTGCACCTATAGTTGATATTAAGAAAGCAGTTGGTTTTTCCTTCTGCAATCCACAGAAGCATATAGCTAACAAATGCAATTACATATGCATGCAGCATTAGCTCCATGGGGCACTTTTGTGTGTGTGCGTGTGCGTGCGTGCGTGTGTTTAATTGATGAGTGCAAGTTTTTAAATGTAAACTTTTATGGATGCTATGGTTGCACCTGTAGTTGATATTAAGAAAGCAGTTGGTTTTTCCTTCTGCAATCCACAGAAGCATATAGCTAACAAATGCAATTACTTATCCACACAGCCTTAGCTCTACGGGGCACTTTTTGTGTGTGTGTGTGTTCTGGCCCCTTTCTTGCCAATCTGTCACCTTTCTTGCAAATATTGTGATATAATCAGATAACATCTGAAGGAAACATGCTCTGTAACTAATTCTATGCATGGTTTAACCTTCTTATAAGACCTCAGATACTTCAAATTCAGATACAAAATATTTGGTGTTGCCAATTATCAAGAGGTCTTTACTCTCTACACACTCACCAACATAAGTTGGATACTGTTTTCAGAGGCACTGCTGCAGGCCATTATTGTATTTATGGAGTTAATGAACTGCAAAAGTAAATTGCCAATGATGTCTTTGTTTTCATGCATAAAAGTGTTGCCAGTACATTATATTGACATGAGTATATGTAAGATGTCAGCGTAGGAATACCTAATACTATGAATGGTAGGTTTCTGTATAGGAACATTAATTTGCATAAATATTGCTTTGGTGAAATGTGCTATTATGGTTACATTACAGAAGGAACATGCAGTAAATAATTCTTAACATAACCCTTGTCCCATCTAGTGCTACGCCAGGGGGTATCCTAGACAGAGCTGTTGAAGCGGAGGACAGAAAACATGGAGATTTCTTGAGACTGGTAAAGATTGATCTTCTGTTGGTTCATTACACTTAGACTTGTTCATCTAAAAATTTCATGGTTCTGATTGTGGACAAAATGCATGATACTTCATTCCCTTTTTGTCAGGAACATGTTGAAGGATATCTCGAGTTGTCCGCCAAGACGAAGATATATTTTGCCACAGCTGTTGCTACATGGGATGCAGATTTTTACGTCAAAGTTGATGATGATGTTCACGTGAATATAGGTAAATATTCTAATCGTTAGTGTCTGAGAGGTTCAAGAATTAAAAATAGGCAGAGGATCTATTTAGTCTTCATGTCAAGAAAATGAGGGAAAGAATCCTTCACTCAAAATTATGGTTGATAGACGAAGGAGCAGAATACTTCAGTACCATAATTCTGAGCATATGATAGTCTGCTTCCTATATTATGCTACTGTTGAAGTCTTCTCTTTATTCTGCTGTAGCAACACTTGGAGAAACTCTGGTTAGACACCGACCCAAACGAAGAGTATATATTGGTTGCATGAAATCTGGTCCGGTACTTTCTCAAAAGTAAGTTCTCTGTTTTTTTTCTTTTTTTTTTTTAATTTATGTCTTTCTTGTATTTCTACTTGGAAGTTTTTTCCCCCTTGGTGACACTTAAGAACTGTGCTCTCACTGCACAGAGGAGTGAGATACCATGAACCCGAGCATTGGAAATTTGGCGAGTCAGGAAACAAGTACTTTCGTCATGCTACCGGACAGTTATATGCTATCTCAAAGGATTTAGCCACATACATATCCATAAACCAGTAAGATTCCTGTATACTTGGTGTAAATATGAGATGAACAAATTATATAGATAGGAAATTTCGGCTTTGCCCTCTAGACAGTAACTGTATGTCTAAACATTCCTAATCAAAGATTTTTTTCACCTCAATATTTTAGGCATGTTCTACACAAATATGCAAACGAGGATGTTTCACTGGGATCTTGGTTCATAGGACTTGACGTGGAGCACATTGACGACAGGAGATTATGTTGTGGCACTCCACCTGGTAAAAATAAATAATTTTTACTGAAGTCATCAGGATGGTATCTGTTTCATTCTTCTGGGACAAAAACAGTTTTTACAATACTAGCGTAATGCTTTGCGGTCATGTCTACCTTCTCCATAAATTTTAGTCTGCCCTCTAGTGTACTACAACAACTGTCAATACTCTTTTACTATTCGTGCAGGTCACAGTTATGTCGCAGCGTAGTTAGTTTTTCAACTATCACTAAAAGCTACTTGTTCCTGCAGATTGTGAATGGAAGGCCCAGGCAGGGAACATATGCGTTGCTTCATTCGACTGGAGCTGCAGCGGAATCTGCAGATCCGTCGAGAGGATCAAAGAAGTCCATCGGCGGTGCGGTGAAGGTGAAAATGCTTTGTGGAGTGCTACTTTTCGGTAGGAGGCTCGACTTGAGCATCTTCCCAACTCAGGAAGATGTGGAGCTAGGCCTATACACAGGTTTGCGAGTCCTTTTTCTAGGGTGTTTCTTTTCTTTTCTTTTTGTGTCCGAGAGTATAGAAAAATCCTATTACACAGACAAGCGTAGATTGGAGAAAGAGAGATATGCTTTGCCTCGTGGATCACTTCCATTTTATTGAAGGAAGTGGCGATCGAAATGGCAGGAAAGAGAGAGCAAGAGGCTGTTGCCTGTCGCCACCCCACTCATTCTTTGATGGCTTGAAGGCCATTTTGTAATCTACATTTCCACTGGTTCTCAAGCTCATAATAAAGACCAAATCTTTCTGTGGTGGCTCTTGTGGCCTGCCTTCTCTCACTTAAAACCTTCTCCGTCCTCTACCTCTCTCCCGCTTCCTTGACGGTGAAGTGTGTTTCTTACGCTTTAGTTTCGGGCAATATTTGCCTCCACCACGTGTCGATTTTTGAGGACTGGATAAACATGCTCCTTGGGCATGTTAGTTTTGGACACATTCTTGCTAGTTGCTATGTGGTTTAGCTTCATTTTATTGTACTCTAATACAATCACATATAGAATATGTGGAAATCGAACCCGAGATCTGTCAATTTATGAATTTACTGCAAGGTAAAAAGTAACTCACCTCGACAATCACTATGGTCATTGCATCGCATGAGTAAAGACGCATAGCCAAACACACTGTATCAAGCTGCTCAAAACGACAAAGGAACAGAGCGGGGCAACAACGGTGAACCAAAATTGAATGCTTGAAAAGATGCTTAACGGTGCGTATGTCTTCTTCAATTCTTCATGGATGTCGCTGGGGTTTTCTGTCAATTAATAAAGCTCCTCAAATACCCCGTGACGGGGAAACTCTTGATGTTATGATAGGATCTGCAATTCGAATCTCGACAGGATGAGAAAGGACATCCCATCGCGTAATGGTGTTTGTCATGTGGCTTGTCGTGTTTGATATGATATGATTAAAACAATCAAGTTTCCTCATTTTAGGATATGCGGTTGTGTATTCTTCGTTATAGAACAAAAGATATAATCTTGATTGTGGTGATTTCACGTTAGTATGTCACGCCGCATTAACGAAAATACTGTAAAAGGAGGTATTGTCCGTAATCACGCACATAGGCTAGAATATCCCTTGTACTGCGAAGTTTGATATGATGTGATTAAACCAATCAAGTTTCTTCAATATAAAACAAAATAAAGAATCTCGATTGTGGTGATTTCACGAAAGTATGTCACGCTGTATTAATACAGTAAAATGAGGCATTGTTGGTAATCGCCACATAGGCTAGACTATCCCTTGTACTAGCAAAGTCGCTTTGCCGTCGGAATGCCTTCAGCAAGCAAGTTATCTTCGTCTTATATCTTCGGCATTCGAGGGCTTCTCCTCTTGCAGCTTCTCATATCATTGGAAACTCTGGCTTAATTAGTCACAATCATCTTTTGGGAGTCAAAGTTACCCATATTAGGGACAAATAACATGGGAGTGCAACTAATTAGGACTCCTCAATTAGAGCAAACAAAATTAGGAGTCCTAAATCAGACCCAAATCCCAAAATTCATTGCATAAGGGCCACACCACCGTTAGGAATTTAGGAAAGCTTTGCCCAAGGAAAGTTATATTCATGGGATCAACCAAATGAACTTGAGAACAGACACGTACGGAAAGCAAAATGAACGTATGAGGGTAGAAATCATCCGAAAAGCATGCCTTTTTGGAGTGCCAAGCAAGTTTCTTGCACTGTATAGGCATCAACTGAGAGATGAGTCCCCATTACCAAAAAAAAAAAAAAAAAAAAAAACTGAGAGATGAGTCCCTCGTGATAGTGTAGTGCTAAACTTATTCACATCCGATTCAGATAGTGTTATCTAGAAAATGTTACAAAAGATTGTATGAGATATTTGAACTTAGTACGACTTCAAAATGCCATGTTATGTTTTTAGATGGTAGCTCAACCAGTAGCTTAATTATCCATCGAGTAGAACATAAAAGCAGATCTGATGGTTCAGTTTTCAAGATATGAGCAATGAGAAGAAGGTGCAATATCTTGCTGGTGAATGCATAATCTAATAGCTTAAAGGAAAACACTTTGTAAACGAAGCAATTTGTGCTTTCGAAACATTTAGACATGATCCTAGCTGAACCCCTGAGGCTAAGAGAGAGAAAGAGAAGAAATTACCTTGCGGGTCTTGTGATGGACCCGAGGAGCCAAAACGGGAGTGACAATGGCACGCGATATTGGCACGGCTCAATAAAAAAGCAGGGTTTTAGACGCTTCAAACGCGGCTTTCTTATTGAACCGCACCAATATCCCGTCCACCTGATCCACCCGTTATCAACCACGGGGTAGCGCAGACAGACATCTGAAACGCTCACCAATCTAAAACGACGAGACTTAGTATGAAGAAAACGAAGAAGCCAGAGCAAGAAGCGTTACTCGATCCGAAACGCAAATCACTAATCTTGCAAGTCAGAGAACGAGTCGTCTCCATTCGCGTGGGGGTTCTTGCAGTGAACAACATGGTACTTTCAGGGAAATCAAGAAATGGACAAACCTGGACGTTATTAATGGTTGAAGCTGACAAACCCAATTCAAGAAAGCAAGCGACGATCCCGGGTTTGTTTTAGTCAAGAGCAAAGTGAGGAATGAAGGAGGGGACTCTGGGCTCTTTTAAAGAAGGGAGAGGGCCATGAGAGAAAGCAGAGAGCAGAGCAGATGGACACATGGTGGGGGTGTCGATAGACATGTTGGTTATTATAGACGAGAAGGCATTTTGAACATAGTTCTTGGCATTGAATTCCTTCAACCACCTAACGAGAAAGGAAGTTGGAACATTAACTCGACAAGGTACAAGAATCGTGAGCGGGGGAACCTCGCAGAGACAAATCTGGAGCTTTTAATATCGCATTTATGGTGGGGTGCTGGAGGGATGTTGGTCCTCTGTTCAGCCTCAGAATTTATTTGAATAGAAGGCTCACAGAGAAAGAGAGAGAGAGAGAGAGAGAGAGAGAGAGAGGGGCTGTGTGACAATTCAAGCTTTTTTATTTGTTTCTTCTGAGCTTTTCACGTCTCTTCGGGGTTCGCAATCCTAGCTTAGCGTCCTCTTGTCAAACCGCTTGATAGTCCACGCTTCACAGGCCAATTTATTGCACCTCCATGCTCGAACAACGCCCAAAGTCCGGACAGCTTTCCGCTCAAGCTAATTTGGGTGATCAGACGTGTATAACATACGCGCAACATGACCGATCTGTTCAAGTATGGAATGACGATATGCCTAGCAGAGTCTCAAATTATACATATGCATCGTTTTGACGAGTCGCTACCGGGACAAAAATCCTTGGCGCGACCTTGATATTGCCTATTTTTAGGTAAGTCAATGAGCTATAGTTACACTATACGGGAAACTGTGGCTAGATGCTTTCTCTTTAAGTGTCAAATGGGATGGCATTGGCTTGGTCTAAATAATTTCCATAAGCTTTGCCATTAATGATGGGTGCACGCAATGTACCTATCAAAGCGTTTCGACCGGTGCTTTGAGTGCACGACTCTGTTTTTTTCACCCCCAAAAAAAAGAGACTTTGTCTTGAGCATGTGGCTTGGCTTTGTCTTCTGAAACGTAGAAAAGCTCCTGTCAGATCAGAACGTAATGCAAGCAACAGTCTCCATAAATGCAAAGAGCAAATAGCATATTGCCTACTTATGGCTAACTGGCGCCAAAAAACAACTGACTGCATGCCTCACCTCTTTCCCAGTTTAAAGTATCGGACTTTGATCATCGTGTTCGATCCTTCATATCAGATTCATTCGTATTTCAATCTTTTGTGTGTACAAAGATAAAGAACGGTGATTTCATCCGGACATTGCATTTGTTTGGAAACTGCTTCAAGTCGATACATGTTGAGCTAGATACACAACCAATGTAAACCCTACATGGATCCATGCCTTTTCTTACAAGGAAACACGGAAATTTACCTCGGTAAAAAAGGCGAAACCCTAAGTCTGATCCTGCATCTTCTTCTAAGCCACTCTTTTGGCTTACTATGTCTGTCACAGTCTAGTGAGTACAAACCTTATGAACAACAGTAATGCATTTGCCTATGGGCTTACAAACATCTCCCTATTGCTCTCCATACTTGTCCCAACTCAACAACATGAGCACACACTTCCTGACTATGTATAACCTCGTCCTTTGCTCTTTCGCGACCGCCATGCACCGCCTAGCCAAGCTCGAACTCCACTTCATCAATGGCCGAGCCCCGCACCGACGCATTTCTCCACTCGCCCTCCTTTTGATTTCTCTCTTAGTTCGAATTAAAGGCCAGCAGTGCGAGTTCCCTAGAATGGTGCGGATCGCTTATATAACGAGTTGAGACATTTCTAGAAAAATGAGAGATGTCCAGAGAAACCGGACAAACTCACTGAAACGTCCTGCCTCTGGCTCAGGTTCGATGGGGAAATAACAGGAGGGGGGAAAGGTCACGCAAGGCATGGTGGGCAGACACGGTGAGGGCCCACTGGGCCTATCCTGGTGGGCCATGATGGGCCAGGAACGACGGGTCGAGTCCGACGATTGACTGGACCTTAGGGAGCCCAACACTTGGCATTCTCGAATTGGGGTTTGTCGAGTTTAGACAGGACTTCCGCCAAATTTAGCTATGCAGAGAGCTAAGTCTGGGTAATAATTTTGCTAAATGCGTCCATGGCGTCCCGCGACACGTCTTGCTTCCAAGTGGAGTCCTCCTTCGAGGACCGTACACGTTAACCCGACAGACTCTTTCAGGTGGAAAAGAGCTCTGTTCAATTTTCCCCCCCCTTCTGGTTTGGCCTTTCCATTCCCTTCAGGGAAAAAGCAACGCAAGAAGTATGAAAAGGATCAGTCAAATCCTACCAGAGCCCTCGAGAACTTCTGGGTCGTTTCCGACTTGGATGGAGACTGTGATAACCTCCATCCGTCAACTTGCTTCGATATAATTGTCGAGAGAATATTCGGGTGAAGAGTATGTTAGTCTATGTAAATTCCTTGGTAGTTCTTTTTTCCCTGTCGGAAGACACATTTGAAATGAGATATTAGCTATTTTTGGTTAAACTTCATCCTTTTCTTTCCTTTTCATTTTTGCCGCCGTTGCAATTTGACTTTTACCGGTTATAAGAAAATAGAAGTATATTTAGACCATGTTTGTTTCTCTAAAAATTTTCTGTTGGAAAACACTTTTCTTATTTTCTAATATTTGGATTGTTTAGAAAAATGAATTAAACGGTAAATCTTTTCAAAGTCAATGGAGAAACCAATATTTAATTCGGGGAAAATGTTTCCCTTTTTAAAAATAAAAAATCATGTTCTACATACATAATAAGACCTTGTTGCTTGGACCTAAAAGAATCAGAAATCATTTTCCATAATTGGACTAGACAAGGTCACTTGGACTAGAGATCTCAATGTTCCCCAATCGCATTTCGGACCTCGGTGCTTGTGCCCAGATCTAGCCACCATGTTTGAGATTTTACTGCTTGTGCTTAGGTCTTTGGCTGCCACGTCCAAGTACTTGTCTCTAGGTCGGGAGTCCATAGAGGCTAGGATCGGTTCCTCAGCGGGGCTTAAGTCTCTCGAGCCTAAGCTCCAAGCCTCGATTCCTATACTTAGGTACCTAGCTTCTGCACCAAAGTCACTAGTGCTTGGGCTCGTGTCCTCAGAGATTGAGCCCAAGACCTCTGTGTCAAGTGCTTAAGTACCTAACTTCAGCACTCAAGTCATTTGCCCCGACCTTTGTGGACTTAGGGTCAGGCCCATCAAGGTAAGCCTAGGTCCACATAAGTTGAGCTTGGGATCTTGATTCTTGTGCTGGCTCGATGGTTATGCTTAGGAACTAGGTCCACAGTGGCCAAACCTAGGTTCTCAATAGCCATGGAGGTAGGGCTCAGGATACAAATGCCCATGCTAGGATTCTCAATAGCCATGCCTGGGTACTTAACGGTCATGCCCCGATTCGCGGCTTCCATGCCCTAGTCACAAGCACTTGGGCCTAGGTCCATAGAGGTTGGGTTTAAGACCTTGGTGTTCATGCCTAGGTCCCCAATGATCATGCTTGGGGTACGGGGCTCTTCCCAAGTCACCGATGCCTACGGAGGCTAGGCCTAAGACCCTGGTGTTTGTGTTTGGGTCCACGAAACCCAAGCTCAAGACCCAAGTTCCTTATGATAGGGTCTTCGACGGCTATGCTCTAGTACCCGGCTCTCTTGCCCATGTTATTGGCTCTCGAACTTAGTTCCTCGATGGCAAGATCCAAAACTTAGTGCTTGTGCTTGAGTCCCCAACGGCTATTTTAGGGTAGCTCCTATGCTCAAGTCATTAACACTTGAGCTTGAGTTCATCAAGGTCAACCTTGAGTCCCCAACGTCTTTGCTTGGGTTTGTAGTGGATGGGCTCAAGAAACCTTGGCTTATGTGATTAAGATCTCGGGGATTAGGTATCCTCTATTTGGAAAACTTTAAAATTAACTTTTTATTATCAACCGATAGAAAATAATTTTCAGTTTATTTTTAATTTCAACCAAATATGGAAAAATATTATTATTTTTCTAAAATATGATCTTTTTAAAAATATTCTTTGGAAATGTCAAATTTTTCGTGATATAAATTTAGACTTAGATTGTGTCATTTTTCATTACTTTAGTGACCCGTCACATGGAGAAAAACTACCCCATGTGAAAAGAAAAAAATAAGGGACTAAAATTTACACGTCCAGTTAAAAGAGCAAAATCTGAGTTCAGAAAAAATCTATTACAATTATTGCATGGTAGGTGGCTTCCGTACTCATTTGGCGGCACATTCAAGTGGAGGACGTGCCTGTTTCTCTATGCTTCTCCGCCACTAGGTACACGGGCTTTGTCGCTCTCACCAAATCGGGGTATCAGAAAGTGGGAGATCAGAGATGGACAAATTGCACGAAGAATTACATCCAATGAAGTCGTTCCGGCTTTAAACCAAAACGAGAAAATTAATGAAATTCGAAGATGTTTGTTTCAAGAAAAATTCAAAATTTTGACAAAAATTCAAGATTTCAAAAAAAAAAAAAAAAAAATATATATATATATATATATATATATATATATATATATATATATATATATATATATTGAAAAATAATGACATTTATTGTTTATAAAAGTAAACAAATGAACTTCATTGTTTAAGAAAATACTTAAGGATAAGCCGTGATCAATAATAACATTTTTCTTGTTAATTATTTTTTTCTAACTGATATGACTAATCTTTTTACAAAGAATGTTTTTCAAATCTTGAGTTTTCCATGAAATAAACGTTCTATAAATAAAGAATTTTTGTTTCAAGAGTGTTTAACTTCTTTTCATCCATGTTTTTAAGACAATGGGTAAGTTACTAAATAACAAAATTGTTATAATACTAAAGATTTTTTTTTTGTAACATATTTATAAATAAATGAATATTTTTAAAATCCGATCATTTCTTTCAACAGGCTGCTTGAAACGTTTCTTTATGGCATTTTATAATGATTAACCAAAAGCTATGAATCTATAGTTGGGAATATTAATTTCCCAAATTTAAATTGCCAAAATGAATAAATTGTCTTGTTATTCATGTAACATGACAACATATAAGTGACTAAAATGATAAGTACAATATCATATCCTTTGTAAAAGGAAAAAAAATAATATGAATATACCAGAATAACTTACAAATATTGAGTACATTAAACATGATGATATTAAACTGAAGTATATAAAACCTAAGGTTCAAGTTTTTGGCAATCAATCCGGTTCAAGTTTTTGGCAATCAATCCGGATGTACCATTGCTCTTTGTTATCTTAAAATGATTAGAAACTTAATCTTGTCAATTGAGGGAAATCTACATAATCACCTCAATTGAACTGACATCTACAGATATATACACGTGAAACCTTAACAATTTTAGATTTGACTATCCAATTAGATATGTGACCAGGTTAGCAATTTTTCATGACCCTCTTTCAATGTAACTGTCATTTTATTTGTTAGGCTTAAATTTATCATATTTGATTTCATGAGGGATCAATAATTTTCATGATCATAAATTTTATAAAGATGCATAAATATCAAGATCCAGAAATAACTTTGAAACTTTTACTACATTTCAATAGTTAGATATTCTTTTCTATGATAAATAAACTTTCTAGTATGCTCTTATAATAATAATAATAAAAAAGCCATGCTTAAGTTGAAGAAAAAAGATGTTAAGAAATGGTAATTCAAGATTGTGATAAAAGTATAAAATTGACTTGTCACTTTAAAATAGAAATTGAGTAAAAGAAAAGGTTTAGGTCAATTAGGTGAATGTAGGAATGACAAATGGATAGATCAAGTTGGATTCGGATGGGTCATACATGGGTTCAACTCGAAGTCATCCATTTTATTCACATTGACTGAATAATTTAGATGACTCATACTCAACCTAAATTTAACTTACGCCCACCCACATAACTCACTTAACAAACAGAGAAAAAGGCCCAACATAACTCTAAAAATAAATAAACAAAAAGTAGAAGAAATCTGCAAAGTTAAATGAAAAATAAAAAATAAAAACAACAAAAAGATATAATTTTTTTAGAAAGAAATGAAAACCATGTCCTCATAGAGCTCCAACACTCCCTCTTTCGTGAGAAGCTGCACAGACCAAAAACGACGGATATCACCATTTAACGAAAACTCGACCAGCCCGATTCCATTTATTAACAATTCACATCAGCGATAAGCGAATTTGCAAGCGTCTATTTTACCAAATCATGGACGAGGAGGAACGCTTGAGGTTCCTCTCTCAGACAACCTACGAAACCGCAACGCTGAGCAGAGGGTCGGGGACGGACATGGAGAGGGCTCCGAATCGAAGCCTTTCGACAGATCCGAGGAATCCGAGGCGAATTTATTGGAGGCCACTGGAGGGCTGATCTTTTCCCTGGCGAAGGATCGTGCGACTCGAAGAGAAAGCTACAGTGAACTTCTATGGGTTCACGTGCGGCAACTACTCGGGGACATCGCTGTTGAGAAGCAACAGTGGCAGGCAGCTCCCGAGGTGCGCCGGCGACGGAGAACCTCATCGCCGACAGCGAGCTCTTCGCCCTCTCTCCCTGTTTTCTTTGGCATGGACAGTTATTCATTCCTTTTTTTCTTTTCATTTTTCTTCAGCTATTAATCCTTTTAGGCTTAAGTGAGTTCGTTTTCAAACCCGCTAAAACCCGCGTGTTGTAGATGGGTTTTGATACTGTGAACCCAATTTAAGCTGTTTATAAATTCTGAAGCAATCCATATCTGACCCACCCATTGAAATTAAGTAAAGAAAAGGGTCGTGAAATTTGCCAACTCTAGAGGCCAACGTAAAGTTAACAAATAACATTAGAAGGAGGGCTTAAGAGGGTGACACATAGTCCTCAAAAACCACCCTTTTATATATCTTTACAAACAAAAGATTATTAGCTGATCGGATACAATTATTTTATCTAATCAAGTTGCACAAGCGGGCGAGACTCTACTCTCTTGGAAAGGTCCAGGAATCCCCTTGTTGTATGATTCTTGCCAGGATCTTAGAGATTATAGATTTTGTGCAACAGTTAAGTACCAAAGCTGGAATAGCTCAGTTGGTTAGAGCGTGTGGCTGTTAACCACAAGGTCGGAGGTTCAAGCCCTCCTTCTAGCGATCCGACTTGCACTTTTTATTTTTTTATTTTTCTTTATTGTTTTCAATAGTAAACTACTTTTGACTTATTACACTCAAATATAGAACCTTACGATCCTAAAAGTTGAAAAGAAAATCAAAATTCAACTCCTCCTTTTAAATTTCATCCCAAAACATCATCGGTAGTAGGTGATTGGTGGATTGATAGTATTGATGATTTGGTCATGCCCTACTTCTACATAATCATGTGCTTGTTCTCTCCAATGTATGTATGTATGTATGTATGTATTACCATTTGAAATATATCTTCTAATTAACCATGTGAAATAAGTCAACATCAATTGCGACAAATCATGATTCATTTTTTTGACAGTTGAACCTAAGTCATAATCTGCAATGATGTTCATTATAATCATGCTAGTGAAAATTTTAAAAATTTTAAAGTATAATTAAGCTCGTCACAAATTCCAATATTTCCGAATCCTAACCCATCAGACAACTGCACCGACTATGTATATTTGATACCCCAAGGCTCCAATTTTTCATTTCCTAGTAATTGCATTATACCCTATAATTATGTCAATATATAGCTGAATATTTTCGACAAGAAAATCACAATTTGACATTAGCCACTCTAGGTAATCAAATTTATGTATTGGTTGCTTTTTTATATGATCTAGTTGTCCGATGAATTAGCTAATTTTTCTTTTTTGTCAACCAAAGGCACTCCTAAACTTAAGAACTCTTCAAAAAGGAGCTTAGTGTGCTCACCTGGGGAAATCCCATAAACCCTCTCTATTCGGAGGAGGGGAGTTCTGAACTTCCTATCTCCTCATGACTATGTGAGAATAGTGGTCACTCGAGAAGGCCTAATTAACTAGCGACATACCATATAATAGAGATTGCACGTTATATTAAATTCTAGAGAGATGCTAAGTCTATATTTTAGAGTGGAAGTTTCAAAGCTAATCATAATTATGTCTAACCCTTGTAACATTAATTGGGACAAAACTTCCATAGCTCGGTACTAGAGACCATGAGAACACCTTTAATTTCACAAAATCTAAACTACCCCTTAATACAAATATCATTACATTCAAAACAATAGATGTCTTTCAAACGTTTGCTTGTCTTGCTAAAATAGAATTAAACCTAATCAATGGATATAAAACAAACTACAAGTATAATCTTGCCTATCAAGCCACATAAAATTGGAAAATTGTCCAAAAGTCCTTACCTTTATTGTACGACAGTCGATTCAGTTTTAAATCTTTCAATTGTGTCATTTTAGTCTTAAATCTTTTAACAACTTGTCAATTTAGTTCCAAATCTTTCAATTTTGCTTATTTAGTCTTAAATCTTCTGAAGATTTGATAATTTAATCATAAACATTTTGAAAAGTTGCTAACTGATGTGGACATCAACTATCCAACATGTCGTGGTTGACGTTGACATGCACAAATTCTGCATTTTTTTTGTACAATCCTTTCTCTCTTTTTTCCTTTTCTTCCCCTTTGGCTTGTGGCCGGTACTCGGCCATAATTGGCGACTAGCCACAAGCAAGAGTCAATGAGGGCGTTATGGCCTCACCTACCATGGGCAAGGGTGGCCCTAGCAAGGGCTTGACTCTCGTGGCTTGAGTGAGAACTCTAGTTGAGGGCCACCCTTGCCTAGGTCGTGAGTATCGACTTCTTGTCAGATCTAGCTTGCTTGGCATTCACCCAGGCCGCGAGGGTCAAGCCATCACTTGTATTTTGTGATCGATTGTTAGCCCACGCCAAGTACCGACCATAGGTCAAAAGGAAAAGAAAAAGGAAAAAAAAAAAAGAGAAAGAAAAATTTTAAAAATGAAAAGATTATACATTTCAACACTAGCCATGTCATGTAGGATAGCCAACAGCTAATTGATGTCCAACTCAGCAAATTCGGCCAAAACTAGCTAAAATGACTAAATTGGTTAGTTGTCAAAATGTTTATGGCTAAATTAGCAAATCTTCAAAATGTTTAGACTAATTGGCACCGATGACAAGTTTGAGAATAAATTGACAAATTGTCTAAAGGTTTAGGATGAAATTGATATAATTAAAAGGTTCATAATTGAATTCACTGCCGTACAATAGGTTTAGGACATTTGAATAATTATCCCCTTTTAGCTGGCTATTCTTTCCATAATATCATTCCAAACGAGAGATCTTCTAGACTTCTACATAGCCCTAAAAATAGAAAATCCTCTTTGCAAGGTTTTTTTTTTTTTTGTTTTTTTTTTCCCAAGCTGCGGAGTATGCTCGGGAGAGTTTTAGATTGTAGTCCATTATACATTTTATATCTCGTGATTTAGTTAAACTGAACCGAAACCATTTTAGAAATCGATAAAATAAAAAGGAAAGTAAATGAATTTAATATCAAATGAATTAAAACACATTTAGTATGAGATAATGTAAATATAGTAAAAGATATCATTTTTGAAATAAATTAGAGAAGATTTGTAGAATATGATATCTGTCCTATTATTTATGAATTTATAGTTGGACTGAGTTGAAATATATTTTCTATGTATATATTCAAGATTATCCGATAGTCTTTCTAGTCTTATCTTAACAAGTTCTGTTCGAATGAGATGATATCGATGCGGAAAAGTTTGTCTATATACCTTAGATTATAGGATAAGAGATTATCATGTTACATATCATGTACATTAAGTTATTTGATTAACTTAGTTTTTTTATTATTGATTTTAATTCAATATCTCATATTAAATGATAAAAGGAAAAAGGAAAACGGATAATATATCTTGTATTGTTTTGTACATTTCCATGCATGGTGACCATTTTGATGATATCTAGATATTGTTCTTATTTTATTATAACCAATATAACTTCATCGTGGATAAAGAATTCTTTTTTAAATTCAAAGCGGAATAAGAAATAGAAAAGGTAAAATCACGTGAGGTGAAGTTGTACCCACATTATATATAATATATATTTTCATTGATAATAAGTTGTTTCTTATATATTAATAAGGGGAAAAAATAAAAAAAGCGACAGGAAGTGAGGTGGCAGCCATCATTTGAGTCACATGTCAACTCCCCATCGGGCCCTTCATGGAGCACAAGAATACTATAGTAGTTTTAGATTTGATTGCTTTTCGAGTCCACCTTGGCTGTCAACAGATGCCGGGCATGTTGTTCCAACATGGCGTGCACAAGTTCAATTCCAGTTCAGCGGCCGGCACGGTCGAAACTTGAGAGGGCAATGGCAGCGGGCCTCTGGGGCCGTCAGTCAGGATACAGCCGTTGTTCGGGCCAGACGACTGCGGGGTTAAGTAGGCGCCCCGGAACCAGTCAGGCTCCGAGATTGCAGACGAGGGGAAGTTCATGAGAAGACTTGAGAGATCGTCATCTACCTCTTCCAAAGGTCTTATCATTCCTGTGTAAAACACCGATGAGATTACTGTAGTATACTATTAGTTCCGATTCAGACATGAAGTTAGATTTCACAAGGTGTCTTAGCTTAAAATAGTGTTGGCATCCTGGTAAGTTGATGTAAAATACTTCCTAAGCGATTAGGTAAAATCAAAGTGTCAGCAACGAAATTAATATTGGGGCGTTCTACAACAATAGCCAAAACTATGGACTAATGTTGTGTTGGAACGTAAATCGCGTCACTTTTTAACTGCTATTGTTAAAATCGTTGGTTGATGTAATAACAGATAAATCTACATGGATTGTCATATGATAACAAAGTGGTCAAAAGTTCCAGTAAAGAGAAAGCTCTATAAATCTAAGTGCAGAATTTAATGGTTAAGTTACTGTCATGTCGTCCGCAACCTTAAAAACACTCTGATTTTGCAGGCTCTTAAGGACGTATCGTATGTGAATGTTCTTTTGAAATTAGAATTGCCAACTTTACTATTCTATTAACTAGAATGTTATGATCTATCCTGAGGTCCTCACAGAAATTACACAAAAGGGTAGATGGCTCCGAAATTTTCTTGAAATGTATGGATCAACTAACAAAAAAACTCCAAACGGATGCTCGAACTACCTCCAGATATTCATTCTAAACCAGCAAATGCAGAGATAAAGAAATAAAGGAACAGGAAGAAGTATTAAACATGCTCAAATCACTCACCACTGAGAGATGATGGCGGAGCGGAGCAAATATTCTCCCAACGCTGGTTGTCCTCCATGCCCTGATGGCTTCCTCTCTCAGCTCTTCCCACATTCGCTCCACCCACCATACTTCCCTTCACTTTCTGCGACGACGCAGCTCTAGCTTCCTCAAAGAGCACGCCCAGTAAAACACTGTTGTTTGGTACCGTCATTGACGGCACCGCCGATGTTGGCGTAGCCTCAAAATTGTTCGAGCAGCAACTGGAGGCGGCACCGCCAGCAGAAGCTCCCATCATGTAATTGCCGCCCATCACGGAAGAGTTGCTCGAGGCCGTCACCCCCGGGGTTGCTGCTGCCGCCATGCTGGTCTCTCTCTGCGTGTCGGTGATGATGGGCTTGCGCTCAACTGAAGCAACTCCACTATTGAATGTGTCGAGGACGAGGTTCAGATCAGAAGCCCCCAAGTCGAATAGGAATGGCGGCAGCGATGATAAAGAATGAGGAGGGACGACTGAGGGCGTGGGCAAGATGCCGTTGATGATGTTCTCTGGGTGGTGATAGGGTTTGGGGTATGAGAGAGGATCAAGTGAGTGATAAACATTAGCAGAGAGAGTTGGTTGTTGTTGTTGTGGTGGGGCAAGTAGAGAGTGGAGAGAGGAAGTAGGGATGGGCTGTGGCTGGAGATTAATATCGTAGGCGACGGTGGCTTCCGGTTGAACTTGCTGAGGATAGAGAGGTTCATTTGCTCTCTGGCGCCTCTTCATTCTCGTGTTCCAGAAGTTCTTGATCTCATTGTCCGTCCTTCCAGGCAACTGGATCTCAAGAGAGAGAATAAACGATCACAGACAGGAGAAAGTGCTAAAAGTTCGCCCAAGATGAAGTCAATCACAGCTTAAACGTTATGTGTTTTCATTTATTTGCTTTTATCGAAGTTAATATGACGTTCATGCGACTCTCCCTTGCGTCAGTATTGGCCTAAAATCATGCAGATCAATTTCTATGAGAAGAGGGTTGGTCGGAGAAAGACGGAAAGAGGCTTCCAGGTCGAGATCGAGAGAGAGAGAGAGGCCTATTGAAAGATTAGGGCACGATCGAAACACAAATGAATCCATTCGCAGGAATGACAGAAGAAATCAACCCCAGGATCCTCTCCCTGCGACAACACCGCACAACCAAATACTCAAAGCGCAAATTAGAAAGATGATAACGTTCAAACACAACAAATGTATTTCTTGCTACGATAATGAAAGAGGCATGATCGTTACCTGAGCGGCCATGCGAGCCCACCTGTTGCCGAGCCGAGCATGAAGCTGGATGATCTTGGCCTCTTCCTCGGGCGAGAAAGCGCCTTTCTTGAGGTTCGGCCTCAGGTGGTTTGCCCATCTCAGCCTGCAGCTCTTCCCACACCGCATCAACCCGGTCTTCCTTCTGATGGCATTCCAGTTACCCTCGCCGTGCGCCTTCACGTATTCGATCAGCACCGCGTCCTCCCCGGCTGACCACGGCCCCTTCTTCAACGCCCCTTGTCCTTGCTCTCCATTGCCGCCGCTGCCGCCACCGCTCGTGCGGTCGTCACCCTCTCCCTTTCGCTCCAAACCGGTTTTCTCCGCCCCATCGAAGTTCGTGTTGATCACCATCCGAGGTGCTTCTGTCCAACGCAAGGGGATGTTTTTTGGTTTTTTTTTTTTTTTTTTACGTATGTAAAGAAAAACAAGAAAAGACTCGGCAAAACGAAGAAGGCCGTTCCTACAAAATGTTCCTGGTTTCGGAAGGAAACAAGGACAAAAAGAGAAATCAAAAAAGGAAAAACCTCCTAGGCACGAACTGGGTTTTTGCTAATCAGGACGAGGAACTCATCTCTCCTCTCCAAGTTTAACTGGGAAAATTCGACACAGAGGAGAGAGAGAGAGAGAGAGAGAGAGGGAGACAGGCAGACGGACAGATCGGTTGCTTCTTTTTTGGCCTCTTGCTTATTTGCTGGGGCCTAGTGTTTGAGGGTGGAGGAGAGAGAGATCGGAGTGGGGAAACTGAGGAGGAGTTTAGAGGCGCGAGCTTCCATTTCGCTCGGCCTCGCAAGCTTACGTGGGCGAGGGGGCGCTTCTCTCCCTCGCGTTGTCACCCTCTCCTTGCAGCCCGATTTCCGCGCGCGCGCACATCGGCCGTATGCTCCGTACATTTTCTCCGTATCTCAGCCTTCTGGTTAGGAAAGTGATGATAATCGCTTGACCATAACAGGATTTCTATTTGTGAATATATGCAGTTGGCTCTCCTTTGCTTCCCTCGAAGGCATAGAGATCCGCATGAGTGCCTATCCGTGCATGCGATCGATGGTAAAACCGCCAACCATCCCTATCTCGAACAGATTCATCGAATTTTAACTTTTTACTTGATGCATTTTCATGCCTTTTCTGGAGCATGATTCTGCGTACTCTCAGCAATTGCTTTTGCGAAAGAAATCTTGAGATAAATCTCCCCCGAAAACTTCTCCATCATGTCTAGTGTCTTCAATTAATTTCCGTGCTTAAGGAGCTAGGAAAACCACGATGTCGCTCCTGCTTCTTAATAATACAGATTAATCCTGCATAATAGACCTTTTGCAGTATCACCGTTCCAGCACTCGATTCGCACTTTTAGCGTGTATTTTGTATATTGCACTGCTGTATACTAGTAATTTTTGAGTGTTTCGACGTTGCTTTTCTTATTAATTTCTGTTTGCGCTTTTATCATTCATCGCTTCTTATTGATCTCTGTTTGTTCTTGCACATGAAATAATTACCTTGGTCAATAGACTATGATTCTGACTGTACTTACTGTTTTTCGTTGAGAATACGGGGTCGTGATTTACGGTATAAAAGGCAATTCGCATACGACTATCTCGATGGATTTGGGTCATTTGCCCCTTCCTTTATTGCTATTTTCTTTATTGGTTTGGTCAATAACCGCCTTTACTATTCTTGAATTTCGTTTGACTAATTTTTGAATTTTCTGCGCTTGATATATTTCTAAACGATATGTCCGTACAAACTCTAAATGTGTACTATTTCAATTCGAAAGAAGAAATACACTATTTGTTCTCAATTTCATTGCAAAATTTCTACGAATGAACTTTTTAGGTTTTAAAGGGTTCTCATAAAATACTTCAATAAATATTAACGAGAAAGTTAAATATATATGCGTGTGAATTACATTGTCACAGCTAGATTACAGCTTATATTGTTATGCGAAATGAGAGTAGAATACATTTGCTCCGAACAATTTAAAGGACAATTCCAAGGCGTGGGCTTCCAATTCTCTCCACTTTGCTCACTACATTGAATATACTTGATTCTCTCTGTTTTCCACCCTTATCCGCACGAATTTTCGCACATTTCCCTTAGCAGTACGGATTACATCCACCATTAGTGATTAGAGCAGGCTCGAAACTAACGGTAAATAGATTGATGAAGGTCCATCCTACCCCGCTTTTCTGACCAAACTTTTGCTCAAAGATCATTGCTCTGAAGCGGCTCAAATGCTCACTCACCACCCAAAAGTGGGATGAATTCTCACGCATTGCAACAGCATTGACTCAGAGAAGATTCCGAATACATAACCGTCCACAGTCTAGAACGAACTATTATCAGTTAACTTACCGTCGGATCATGAAAACCCCACGTGAAATCTATGAAAATCGAGGGTTTGGTGTACTGAGCTCATATGAATCCAATACACCATAGTTTTTGTCTGCTACTGATGTTTAAGGTCACACGATGATGGAGAAAGTACATATGAAGGGCATCAGCTCCGGTTAATCCCCTCTTTTAGGTCACTTTCCTGTGCAAAGCGGTTCAACTGTTTTCTGTAAATGTACTCTGGTTTTAAACAGAAGTAACCATCTGGTTTTAAACAGAAGCAACCACAACAGACTAAAGATCATAAAATCAGGCCAATCTAACCCCCTAATGCTGTCCTGCATTTTGCCCTGATGAGCGAATTTTAAGTCTGATTACAGGCCTAAAATAGGAAAGGCTGCTGATTGGCTGCAGAGCAACAACAGTTTACAGAATACATTCCAAAATTGGCACGAAAAATGTGAAATAATGTACATGATCAACATTGCATCACCCAGATATGCCATTATGACCTTAGAGAAGCTGTAATTGAAGCATTCTAACCTATTTACACAATCTATATTTTGCATCAACAAAAGCTCTGCTACAAAGGGAATGCACTTTCAAAACAACAAAACAGACGAATTGAATGGAGGAGGATTGGAGTAGCAAAAGCCCCCACTACAAGTACTAGGGACCTAATATTGTAATGAGCATATAATGGTTGCATATTCTATGTGATTCAACATCAGCCAAAAAAGTCTTTTTCTACGAATTCTCAAAACCACTTAAATGAGAAATTTACGATGGAAAACTTCAAGATAAAATCAAAAGATCAATAGTTAACAATCACCTTACGCAAATAGAAGTCTCAAAAGAGCCAAATTAGACAGGACCATTAAAATGAGGTATAGATAACATGAATCTATCAAGGAATAGACAGGATGTTGAGTATGCAACCCATGCAAGTATTTTAAATATAATTCCACAAGAATTACTCCTTCCAGGTCTATGACCAAGAACAGCGGCAGATGTACAAACTTCGAAAAGGAAGAAGCCAAATACCATCTTTCCTTTTACTTCCTGAGAGAAAAGAACCAGATACGTCCACTCACATCATGTTTCCTGTTCCTCCTGATATCATGATCGACAGAAGGTCAACGATGTGCTAAGATACATGTGAAATTTTTTTCCAGCAAAAGGGTCCAGTTGGCAGTCACAACATGTCTTTGATGAAGTCAAGGTTGAGTGTATCCCGAACAATGAGAAATAGCCCAATGAATATGACAAACACGATTCCTGAGGACATGATACGCTGTTCCACTTCCAGAGGAAGCTTCCTTCCACCCCTTGCCGCCTCCACGAGAATTAAGGCCAACGTGCCCCCATCCAATGCAGGCAATGGAAGTAGATTTATGACTGCCAGATTTATATTTAACACAGCCGCAAATTGGTAAAGTCCATCGATATTCGATCTAGCAACTTCTGCCCCTACAGCAATGATAGCTACAGGACCAGAAACTTTGCCAGCAGTTTGCGAGAAGTTCATAAAAGTCTGTCTTAAGCTGTCGAGCACATTGGATGACAGACCCCAAAATTCCTTGCCAGTAAAGTTAAAGGCTTCAAAAATATCTTTCGGTATGGCCTTCAATATTCTAACATTCGGCGATAATTGCACTCCAATTTTACCAGTCCCATCGAAGTTTTCATCTGGGGTCACGCCAATGTCAAAATCCTCCTTCCCTCTCTCAACCTTAAGGAACACATTCCTCCTCGGACTTTTCTTAATTACATCTACTAGCTCAGAAACTGCAGTCGGCCCTTGTCTTGATAATTTATTTCCATTAACAGCAAGAATCACATCACCAGGAAGCAACCCATCTCGAGAGGCTGCTGAAAATGCCCGGACCTCAGGCACGAGCACCCCGGGGAAGGCCTCTTGCACAGGCAATCCAACAGATAACACTTGAACAAAGATTATAACATACGCAAAGACTATATTGGCGATCACCCCTGCCGAAACAACTAGCACCCTGTCCCATATCGGCCTATTCTTGAGCAAATTCACATCATCCACCGGAATTTCAGAGTCAGGATCATTGTCCGGAAATCCTACGAATCCACCTAAAGGGAAGGCTCTAACAGAGTACTCTACATTGTTCGCGTTAAACTTAGCTAAAACCGGGCCGAACCCGATAGCGAACTTACTTACATGAATGCCCTGAAGATAAGCAGCCAAGAAATGACCGCTCTCGTGTACCACGATAATGGCGGTGAGGACACCAGCAGCCTCCAGGACCGACTCGAAGTTGCCCAAATCGAACCCGGGAGCTGCGAACGCCCTCGAATCGAGCCTCTTCCCGCGCGGAGACCCGCCCTTCCCGAAGGACACCCGGTTCTTGCCGTCGGAATTAGGCTGCGCCCAGGAGAGAGAGCAGAGAGGGGAGGGAGCAAGAAGAGATTTTGAGAAGTGGGTTCTGGGCTTCAGGGGGTATTCGGAGAGGAGGGACTTGGGGCCGACCAATCTGGGGAAGGAGTAGGAGGAAGATGATGATGGCGGGCATGTCGAGAGGTTTATATGCATGGCTTCTTGGATTCTTCTCTTCTGCTGGTAAAGGATTAATGTGGGGGGGGAAAAAGATTGGGTTAGCGGGAGGAGGGAAGGAATGAAGAGGAGAGATTGGTGATTGGATAATCCATGGCTTTTGGGTTCTGTGTGGATGGGAAGCCACCGAAGTGTCCCCCCTCTCCTCTTCGGAGAGACTTGGGCTTTTGTGACCGTGTGGATCCTGCTGCGTCCAAGAACTGTGAGTTCGAGCTACACGGCTTGTGATTTTGTCAGGAGGTGGCCGCTGAGGTCGATGCCCTGCAACCGCAAATGTCAACAGCCGAATCACATTTTGGTGTTAACATCGAAGATATGATTGGATTAGGGTGCCTTGTCAAGGGAAAACTCATTGGTAAATAAAAATATGATTGAAAATTTTATTTTTTACGGAAAATTGTTAGTTTTTCTCTTTTTCTTTTCTTTTTTTGGTAAGGGAAACTTTTTTTTAAGGGCACTAGCGTGGGGACCCACCTCCCATGGCACCCCACTTAAGTGACGCAATGTGACGAGCTGGGGAATCGAACCCTGGCCAATGGTGTGGTCAACATATGCCTGAACCAACTCGGCCCATCATGGGGTGGGTTTCTCTTTTTCATTTTTGTTGATGTGTGGTCGAATTTTTTATTTATTTATATATTTGGATCTCGTTCGGAAAATAATTTCGATCTCATGATTTTATTTTATGCTAAAAAAACTCTATTTTTAAAAATTATTTTTTTATTTTTTTATATTATATTTGTTTTGCTCTTTCTTTTACCTTTTTCCTTTTTCATTCGCTGGGCACTAAGCCTTAGTGATGCCCAGCGATGGCCATAGGCAAACTCAAGCTCGTCGGCTTGCATCATAGTTGGTCGTTGGGCTAGAGGTCGTCGCTCAGGCATGGGCCAGTGGAAGAAGGAGAAAGAAGGAGAAAGGATTAAAAAAAATAAAGAAGAGAGAAAAGAAGAAAATGAAAAAGGAAAGAAAAAACAAAGAAACAAAAAGAAATAAAATTATAAATTTTTTGATATTTTAAATAAATAAAATTGATTACAAAATCGTTTTTTATATATATTTTTATAAGAACAAAGTTCTGTTAACCATGGACTCAAGCCCAAGTGTCGAGAACCTGCACACAATCTTTGTGAACCTAGGCTTAAGTGTTGGGACTAGAGCTCCAACATTACGGACCCAAGAATGGCTTTTATGAAGCCGAGTTTGGGTGCAATAGGGGTTGGGCCTGACCTTGGTGGTCCCAAGCATAGGTGCCAAGGGCCCAAGCCTAAGTACCGGGGTCCTTGGCTGTTGTAAGATTTGGTCCTGAACGCTATGACTTGGAAATCAACTTTGAGATTTTCATGTTTAAGTGTAGAATGTTGGGTTCAACCATCGATAACTAGTTATATTTTAGAAATCATTTTTCAGTTCTTATAAAGAATAAATCATTTTCCCGAATTTAAGTTTAGATATGACAACGTTTTCCGTTGACTCATTTTTTTTAAGCAAATCAAACTTAGGAAAATGAGGAAAATATTTTTCGTGAAACAAATATATTTTACAAAATTTCTTCATAGACTGAAGTCAATCAATTTTATCAATCAATTTTATTAGCCAGTCTTGATAAATTTAATGTGAATGAAGGCTGTTTATGAATTGGTTATACTCTAATTTTTCAATGCTTAACATGTGAATAAAAAAAAAAAAAAAAAAAAACATGCGAATTTCATTTACTAACGAACAAATCGAATTTATAATAAATCCCTTTTCACATAGACAATTGAGGTCATTTGCATTCATTCACACTATTCATGATTTTTTTTTAAAATGTAAAATTACTCCTTAATTTTGATTGAAGGCTGTTTCCTAAACGGGCCTTTTGCGTTGTGCCAAAGAAGCTGGCCTTCTAGTACTCTTTTATCTTTGCCAAATTCACACTCCGTGCATCTGTTTGGTAAGGCGGTATAAAATGACATACATTAAAATGGGAAAATTATCCCAAAAAGTCCTAAATCTAGTGTATAGTGGTTAATTAATCCTAAATCTTTTGAATATACTAATTCAGTCTTAGACCTTTAACAACTTGCCAATTAAATTCTTAATCTTTCAATTGCTCTAATTTAGTCTTAAACTTTTAATGAATCACCAAACTAATCCTAAACTTTTTAACAAATTACCGATTCAGTCTTGGCGACTAATTTTGACTGAACACTGCTATGTGACATCCCAATAAATGCTACCCATCCTATGTGATGTGGGTAGCAGTAATGTGGATTATTTTTTTATTCTTAAAAAAATTCTGATTTTTTATTGATTGATTTTTTTTCCCTCTTTATACACATGGCAGGTTGGGTTGCCAATTGACAACCTATTCCAACTGGGTGAGGGTTGCTATGAACCATCGCGATGGGGCCAACAATGGGCTAGGCGAGAGATCGTGATGCCCTTGTCGGCCACAGCAAGGGCTTGTGAATCCTTGCTAAACCTAGATAGGGTTGCGACGCCCTCATCATTAGATCTAGTGAGGTGAGGGCTGTGGTGAGGACTTGCGAGCCCTTGCCAAATTTAGCGAAGGCCATGACCCTTGCCTGCAGTTGGTAAAGGCTTCATGGCCTTTGCCTAGGCTTGGCAGGGTGATTAGTGGTTGGTGACCCCACCGGCCATGTTTGAAAAGTGGGAAAAAAGAAATTAAAAAAAATCATAATTTAAAAAAAATTAAAAAATTGTCCATGCTAGCTACCCACGCCATGAAGGATGATTGGCATTGACTATGCTGCTATGTTAGTGATGTTTGACTAAAGTTAGGCGAAATGACTAAATTGACAATTCATTAAAAAATTTAAAACTGATTTGGAAAATCATTTAAATGTTTAGGACTAAATTGGCATAACCGAAATATTTATGATTAAATTGGCAAGTAGTCAAAAGGTTAAGGATTGAATTGAAAAAATTGAAAGATTTAAAATTGAATTGACTGCTGTACAATAAATTTATGATTTTTAGACAATTTTCTTACAATAAAATAAAAGAGGGAATTTGATATATTCTAGTTTTTAATGGGAGCGAAATGTAAAGAGAATTCTTTTATGGAGTTGTTATAGAACAAAAGCGAGAATGAAGGTAATAAGAAAGTCCGATGTATTTTCATCTACTTAAAATAACAAATCTATCGTAGCACAATAGAATCATTATCATAAAAAGGTTATAAAATCTTTATGAAAATCATAACCAATAAATAAATGATTATGAATTATATTACAAATTTATATGTTTTCTATGGACACCATGTGTTCGTACGAAATTGTCAAAGGACTTTGAGCCTATAAAGGCTTTTGGCAAAATATTGAGGTGTTGCAACAAAATTGTAAAGCCCTTTTGGTCATGACTACCATTTCCAAAGGCCTTTTAACCTGCAAATCCCAGCTGGCATTGGCATTTAGCATTTTTCGGAATATTGCAATGAACTTTTTCTTTCAATTTTGACCTCACTAATAATTTCATGCTCCGAATTTGTCCTCAAAATCACTATTGATCTTCTCCCTCGCTAAACCAAACGTTGAGGGTCACCTAGGGTCTGGGCTCACGTGTCTGGGTCAAGATTGCGGGTAGATCATATTAAATTGCTAGTCCGACGCCCCACCGACGATCCAGGTTAGCTTGCTGAGGTTCGCCGGAGGTTTGGGTCCACGCATCTCGGTCACCAACGGTTGAGGTTTGAGCGGGTTTGGGGCCCTGAGGTTGCGCGACCCTTGGTGTTGCCTCACCTGGCCTCTTCGACAATTCGATCCTCGTTAGCCAACCGATCTTGCGACCTTAGCTTCAATTCAGTCCGTGTTGTCACGGTCGAACAGAACGCTAGTTTATGGGCTTCTCAAGGACTCTTCTTCGGTTCTTGCTACACAAGGGCTGGTTCTGTTGATTCGAGCTCTGATGAAGCTGGATTGGTTCTTGAATTTGCTGCTGATTGCTAGACCGAATGTAGCTTAGGATTATTTGGAATTGGGGTGGTTTGAGGAACTTCTTAATTTGAATTACACCGATTGCATGCTCTCCCACTTTATTTTATTTATTTTTTTTGTCTGTCTCACTCTAATTCCTCATTTCACTCCTAGAGTTTTGTCACATTTCTATATAAAATGTGGGAGTCGAACCCCACACTTAAAACTAAACATTCCTACCCCCAAAGTCTCCTGAAAATGTGGGAATCAAACTCCTCACATTTCCCTCCCATATGTGGAAAGGTAGATATTGGGACAAATCCCAATGGGTACTCTTGCTTTATCAAAAGAAGGAGAAATTGGAGTTTGGGTACTCTGAGCTTTGCAGTTGAGTGGTGATTCTCAAGTGCTAGCTGAGTGGGCGGAAAAGATATCAATGGATAAGCACACTTTGATTCTGGGGCAAATCTAGGGCAAATCTTTGATTTGCTTCACTAGATTTGCTTCCACGACGGAGACGGTGAACAGTTGTCATGACTCGTGTTTTTTTTCCTTTATTACTTTAACTTGAAAGATCCTTCGCACAAAATACGCCAAAAGTTAATCAACTAAAGGAATTTGCTTTAAGCAAATGTGCCTCGAGTGAAAGATCAGCGTACCCTAAGTTATCTGTTCATAAAGAACCTGGAGCCCAATATCTCTTGAACCTGTCGAAGCCCAGCATGCTAGGACATATTCTTTTTTAAAAAGCTACAAATGCCCGGGGTCCATTTCGCTCTTTTTCTTTTTTTATCCGACTCGGCTCCAAGTTTGAGTAAGAACACGATTTCTTCAAGTCAAATGCAACGAATGTCCAAAAGCAAAACGACAACAAAAATGGACAAACGTACTTTCCTATTGTCAATCCCGAGCTGAATACCTTTCACAAAGCCTCCTGGCTCGCAGACAAATACTTCTATTCTCAAAAGTGGGCTAATGATCATCCCTGGTGGGGGCATCTTGAGCGGATTGGGGTCGCAAAAGCTTTTCCTGACGTCTAAAATGTTTGCTTTTATGTATCCGCATTAGCAAGGGATGTCTCTTGATGAAAGAAATCTAACAGGGCTATTAAGAAGTAAACATATTCAAATTTTCATGACACGGGCACCAACGACGACTTACAAAATCTTGGCAACTAGGGCACACGCGCCTCGACATGCTGGTGAATTTGTCCCCGCATATCATGATCACACCGTCTTTGTAACATTCAAGTTGCTTTCATTCAATAGTCATTTCCTCGTCGAACATCTTTTCACCAGCTAGATTAGCTCTAAGCATAACTACCAAAAGACTACAGCAATTGATTCCATGCGTACGTTGATCCATTGACTTTTGTATCTATAACAACCTCCTCATGAACCACTCGTCTAACTTTCAATGAGTTATAAACATGCATACCGCCCATATTTAGCTTTAGCAAAGTCTTCACATAAAACAATATCTATATTTATATATCACGATCGCGAAATAGATGTTTGTTTAAAAGAAAGTACAACTTTACCGAAGAACCTCGGAAAAATAAAGGGAAGATTGTTGACTAAAATAGAAATCTCTAATCTGTAGTAGGAACTAGACGTTTTTTTAGTAATCCAAGAGAATAGCATGGAGATTTGATTATCTGGAGTTTTATGAAATACTTTGCAAACCTCATGAATCGATTAAGTCTTGACTTTTGATCTTTACGGATAACCTTGATCCTAGATAACCAACACGTGATTAATAGGATTCCAACATATGACTTCTAGCTCTTGAGCCGAGAATTTTCTACCATCCTTATCAATTGGGCCAACCCTGAGGTTACTCGAGCAAAAAATCATGGCTTGAACAGTAGTTTTTATCTTGAAAATGAATACACCCTTGTCTTTTTCCTAACAAAAAACGTGGGAACTGGATTATTAGTGGCAACGACATTATTGAGTGTCATTATGCGAATTCTATACTTGTTACCAAACATTCAATTCGTACATACCTAAGCTTAGGAAGGTTTCACGTCGAAACGCCAACAAACTACTGATGGGATACATTTGTCCTGCAAAGGCACATGGCTCATGAACACGGAAGACAGAGAAGGTGTTTCTTGCCCTGAACCCTAATTAATCAGGCCAACTACCTCGATGGTAAGTTTGTCGTCGTGCTTGGGTGTTGTTGAAAACATCTCCAGCGAGGAAGTGACAGAGTCGGTCGAAGAAACAATGAAGGAAGCCAAGATTTTCCAAATCCAAGCATATCAGCTGAGTGGGCCTCCTGATCTTGACCTTATTGGGATCCTTGGTATCAAGACAAGAACTCGGGGCAACAAGTGGAATTTAATCAAGACAAAATGACAAAAGCACATGCAAATAATTCACATCGAAACCTGCTTAAAGAGAAGGAAATTTCGCTGAATCTGACACAGGTGATGAAATGATGACGCTATTCTCACCTCAGCGCTTAGTGGGAATATAATTGTGAACAACAAAGACTAAAAGACTTTTTCTCCGTGAGTAGGAATATTGGCCACCTAAATCATTTATATGTCCTGAACCCTAGCCTTTCACCTAAATCAAATTCTCTTCACTAATCTCCACACAAAACAGATTTTCTTGTGGTTTGCTTTTAAGGGAAAATGACAACAATTATTCTCAAATCTTGATACGATATGCGATGTCGTCTCTGGACATTTAATTTATTAATACGGTGCCTCAACTATTGGTAAGTATTCAATTATGAAAATATTTATTGTCGTTCTTCCATTAATCCAAGTTAATAGAATTTGCTGATATGACTTCCATTTCGTTTATTTTGAAAGGTGGACAAAAAAAAGTCATGTGAATTATCCATGTCAGTTATTCATCTAAAATCAGGACATTATAATTTGCGTCATTAAATAACGATAAACATATTAGCACCCTTTTTTTTTCCTTTTATAAAGTGGATAAATAAAAGGATAGACACCTTGACTCATCATTTTCAGCCTATAATAAGTTAGGTCATCAGGCAATGTCTAATTTGTCATTTTAAAATGGGAATGACTACATTGAGCATTACCAACAATTGAGGATTATATTGAATAAATTAAAATTCTTGACTCATCATTTTCAGCCTATAATAAGTCATGTCATTAGATATTGTCTAATTGGTCATTTTCGAAAATCGAATGACTACATTGAACATTTACCAATAATTGAGAATACATTGAATAAATCTATGAATTACATTGTATATTGAGCTAAAATTCATAGACAATTTTTGCATCACTTTTTCTTGCTTCCACATTCTTCATTATTTCTCCATCTCTTTCAATGAAACCTTTTTGTAAAGTCGTGTCTCTTAACCAGAACATCCATTCCTAGCACTGGTATTACAAAAAGTGTTACTCCAACGGGTAACTTAAAAGTATACAGTTAATTCGTTAGTTGAGCTAACTAATAATCGAAAGATTGAAACACAAGTGCAGAATAATGAGCCTTAACAAATGCGGCGCCCTGAGGATACCATCTAATTAACAATTCCCGATTTCAATCGTGGGACGATTATAGTGTTCCGTTCTAAAAGAAGTGTTTTTTCTTTCCTGTATCGGTATATTTTTCAAAAAAATCGATAAGTATAAAAAAAAAAAAAACTATTGATTAAATAAATTAAGGGCCACCCAGTTTTCCCGAAACTTGCTAGTCACATATTGACACTTACGTGAAGTTACCAATTCTTTTGACGGTTCGTTTATCAATTTTTTTTGTTTTCTTGCCCAGCACCTTAAATTTTACCTTTAAGTGATTGAGCAAGTTTTTACAAATAAAATTACCAATTTATTGTGGGCTACTAACTCTCAATTGAATTACTCACAAAAATTATTTGGTTTTATGTGATTGATCAACTTTTGATATCGATTTTTATTTGTACTACTTACAAGCTATACTCCTAATTACTAACTAGGTTTGGTTAACCAATTGTCATTTGAGTTGCTTACCAACGTTAGTATGATGTTTTTTTAAAGAAAATTTACCAACTTTTTAATTTAGTTACCAATATTTATTTGTCAAGCCATTAAATTTACCAACTCTTTATACTATCAACCTTAATTGGAGTGATTACCAACTTTATTCTAATTAACATAGTAACTAGTCTTGATTCATGAGATTTTGTAGGACCGCTGTCAACTTTAAAAGCTTAAGCTGTTAAATAAAGACGCGATTTATTATTTAAATATTCCCCTCATGCTTAGTTTGATTTTTTGCCTAGTACTAGGCGTGAAAATATTTAATTAAGAAGGCAAATGGGGCCTGAAAAGATTTGAACTCAAAAACTCCAGCTTTGATATCAAATGAGATTTTGTATGATTACTGCCAACTATTCTAAAAACTTAACCTATTAGATGAAAGCGTAATTTACTATTTAAGTATTCTAACATGAGTTATTAAGTCTTATTTGAATTTTTAGTTTTTTATTAAATTATCTCTAGCAAAGAAAGGCTTCTTTCATCTCTAACTAACTTTTATTTACATCTTTATCACAATGCCTTAAATGTACCAACTATCACATGACCTTACAAACCTTTATTGAGTGAATTACCAATTTCGCTGATTAACTAACTAATTAGTTTTAGGTTGCCAACTTTCAAAATAGTTAATTGCCAACATTTATTTTCTTTTACTTTTAAATTTATCGACAATTTTTTTTATTGATTACTGACTTTTGCCTTGGTTTTAAATTTACCAATTCTTTTTAGAACTTACCAAAGTCAATTAGAGTGATTACCAACTTTTATCTAATTAAGTTACAAATTAGTTTTATGTTAGGATTCTTTAATTGAGATAGTTACCAATGTGTGTGTGTTTTTCTTTTTTAATTGTCAAATTCTCTTACCAATGTTTACTTTGTATATATTAAGTTACCTACTAGTTTGGATTTCATTAAAATACAAATTTCTTTGATTTCTAGCAAACAAATCATCCTTATCTTTTGTGAACTTTCTATCTTTTTAACCGACACATTGAACTTACTTATTATTAGATAAAATTAGGAACCTTAATGTATTTGAGTGACTTATCACTTTTTTCCCAATTAAGTAACCTAAGAGAAAAGTTGGTGAGCCAAAAAAAATATAAAAAAATAAACGCCAATAACTAACTCCAACGAGAGTTGGTAAAGAATTAGTTGATAACTTTATAGACAATAATTGATGAGTGACTTAAATCGAAATTCGTATTGCAATTTGTAAACTTAGATATAGTTACGAGAGATAAATAAAAATTGGTAAAAGCTAAGAAAAGATGTTTTAAAAGAAAAATAACCTTTGCAAGTAACTCAACGAAGAGTTAGTAACCCAAGTTAAGTAAATTACTTAATTTAAGGGTTTTTAAAAAGATTTGGTAAATTTGAGGTTGCTAGACAAACAAAAGCTTGTAAAGGCCAAGAACAATTGGTAAATAAAATAATAAAAAAATCGGTAGGTGACTCAAATGACAATTAATAACCCAATATTATGTGGTAATTTCGGAGGAGAAAAGTTGAGAAGTCATGCTAATAATGGTTGATATATTTCTAAAACGAGTTAATTTCGGAGGAGAAAAGTGGAGAAGTCATGCTAATAATGGTTGATATATTTCTAAAAAGAGTTGGTAAATTTAAGAGATTGGTAACCCTAAACGAGTAGACAAATAATTCTAATGAAAATTGGTGACCCAAAATAAGTAGGTAATTGAATATGTCTAAAGTTTTTAAGTTGCTAATTTCAAACAAGAGTTTATAAATTTGAAAGGTTAGTAAGATATGCAAATAAAATTGGTAAGTTAGCATGAGAATTAGTAATATGTAAACAATTGAAAAAAGTTAGTAATTTCACTTGGTAAATTACCAAGCTATTTTGGAAAAAAAGAAAGTCACAGGTGTTTTTTGAGTCACTAACTTTTTGAAACTTATCCACAATCATTCAAAGTGACCTGCTCAGACAAGAAATCACGATCCTTGCACAAAATAATAGAGTTCTGCTCAACGTGACCTTTTCAATATAGAATTCCGTCATTTTGTACTATAAAGGTGGCCATAGTTTGCCACTTTAAATTAACCCTGTGTGGTAACAAATGAGAGTGAAGAGAAATGTCAAAACATGGCAAGCGCGGTATGTTTTGGATTGATGTGATATGATATAATGGGACATGGTAATTATGTTGCCCTCATAATTAAGGGCTTCTCCTGTCAGCTCCAAACTGCCTTCAAAGTGGGGAACCTATGATTCTAGAAAATGACAAACCAAAGGCTACAGCCACCTGTGAATATCAGCTTCCACCGATCTCCTCAGCAAAACCTCATCTATCTACCTCTTCTAGAGGGAAAACCAAATCAAAATTACATATTTCCTTCAACAGCACTTTGAGTAGAGCACTGGTAGATATACAAGAAATGGGACAACTATGGAAACCACAGCCAACTGAAAGATTTTCTCTGTCGTGGTTGGGGTTCAATAGAATATTTCTGCAAGATATATTTTTACACCAGATAAATTCTTACTGTATTATCCCTTTCGTTTCTTGAGTCAAACATACGAAGAGCGATTTCTTGGACATAAACTGAATCAAAGCTTGATAATATGAGCAAGCGCACATTAGCGAGTTCAAAAGCTTTTTGGCCAGCGCAACACTTTTTTTCTGGTAATGCATCCTTATTTGAATGCTTTGACTCTTGACAATGGCGAACACAGAGGGCTTAAGGTGGAATCTTATCTCATCATCCTCAATCTAAATCTTCCGTCTACGGTGCCTCTTGGTGCAAAAAAGGGGTAGGAATATATAAGCCAATTCGTAAATTGGTCTACAAAACTGCATTAAAAAGTTCAGCTTAAATTCGACTAAACCGCAGATCTACTCAGGCGCAATTCAATTACCAAAAAGTAATATTGATTCTAAGGACATCAGTCTGGCTACAACTGCCTGTGTTTGTTTGTAAGTAGACACAAGAGAACGGAGAGAAATAAATGCAATCCCAACTGAAACCAGAGTTTGGTAGGCCCAAGCTCACGTACGTTGCGGTAATGGTTGCTGCCGCTTGGCATTTCACACCTGTCTCAATGTCATCATCGATCGACAACAAATTCCCTGATTTTGTATCAGATATCCGAAAGGGTTAGTAAAAACTTCCTAGTTCGTACTGACTAATCTCTATATAATGACACTTTAGTATAATTTGATGCTTCGACAGTATTTTATTTTTCAACTCTTGATCATCACTAGCTATAGGAACCTAGGTATTTTTATCACGGGGCCAATATCATCCCAACTGGCTTCGTTGTTTCCCAATTCAACTAAAATATAGAGACTACCTCACTGACGCATTAGATCAAAGAGACTAAACATATTATTTGGATGATTATATAAAAGGGCAGGTCCTTTTCGTGCGATTGAGTGGGAAGACGAGTTTTTGTTTTTCCTTTCTTTTAACTAAAAATTTAGGTAAAAGCTAGAAAGAGGAGATGAGGTTATGGAGGTGGCCGACCCATTACCCGTTTCTCACCTACTCTATCTTTTCCGGCTTTCCCTCCTCTTTCCCCCTCATTATTGATTGACGGCATGTTGTTCATAAACCTCTTTCTCTCTCTCTCTCTCTCTCTCTGGCACAGAAAAACACGAGGCGCTTCCAAGAACAGAAAACCCTAGCTAAACATGGAGGAATTAAAGGTATGATGATGGAACTTTATTTTTCTGGCTTAAATTACGATTTCAATCAACCCAAACTTGCTATAAGCACTAGGCTTATGGCCTAAGTTTGAGCACCGCACTTTTATCGCGTTGCAGACAAAGTATGGATGCACCCAAAGGCAAAATGAATCAGAGAAATCACTCATGACAAGGCATGCATGCATGCGCGAGTATAATTTGCTGGGCACATCATCAGGATCGATAAAACAATGGATAACATGGGATTGAGCAAGAGGGCATGATTAAATGCGATGATTTGCATACCTGTGAATCAACCGATCGCATAGAAGGAGAACTAGCTTGAGAGAGAGAGAGAGAGAGAGAGAGAGAGAGAGAGAGAGAGAGAGAGAGATAGAGGTGTGTGGAAAAAAGGAGATATTGACGCGGCTCAAGCCAATAAGGTGCGGTTAGGGATGAAGGAGGAGTCAATTTCTAACCACGCCATTAGTTTGAAGCGCGCCAACATCTTCAGTCGCTTCATCTTTTGCCACACTTCTTCCCTCCCAATCTCTCTCTATCCACCTTCGATTGTCTATCTCCTCTTGCCGTTCCCATTCCTGCCGTCCGTCGGTCTCCCCATTTATACCAAGCTCAAGCTTAAGCCTCACCGAGAGAGACACAGAGAGAGAGAGAGAGATTCCACATAAGGAAGAGGTGGGGGTGTTGATCAAAATAATTTCGAGGGTTGACGTATTTATGAGCAACTCTCTCTCTCTATTTTGAAAGAGAGATTAAAAAAAAAGAAAAAAAAAAGACATTGGCCTTTACTTTCTCTTCTAAAGGGAGGCGCGTGGAAGATGGAAGAACCCTAAAGGAGTCTTTCTTCTCCGGCCTGTTCACGATGGTACTGGAACTCATATTTAAATTCGAGATGCGACGTTGCATTGGAGCGAGCCCCGGATAATAAAATTACGTCCCAAATTTTCTCTAGACAAAATAATGTTGTTAAAAAAAAATGATAGAAAAAAGAGAGCATACCCGAGGAGACGTCAAGCTGACGAGGGGCCAAAAGCCGCCTCACCACCAACCCGTGGGTCCCGTCGCTGCACATTTGTACAAGCAAAATTGAACACAGGTCCAACCTTTTGAGAAAATAAAATATTATTAATCTGCTCAAGTTGTTTTATTAAAAACTAAGATAGTTATTGACGTGATGGTATAATTATAATCCGTAAGTCTTCCCAATATTTCTGCACAGCGGAACCCTAAACCACCGAGGCAGAGACGTAGAAGAACAAACGAAAGGTGCCAATTTGGGTGTAGATGGATCCGTCCTCTTTCGATAACGAATTAGTCATCGAATTTTGTTTGCTCACTCAGGGGTGACGTCACCCCAACTCCTTTTATTTTGGGCAACTTTCTCTTGGCAGGACTTTACGAACATCGATTCCCCAACTTCTTAATTAAACACGTGGCATCAAAGGAGATTAAAAGTTTCTATTTCAGGACTACTAGTGTGGAAGAAAAAAGCACACTAAACCATATTATTTACGAAGATCAAGACGGTGAAGATTGGAGAACAATTATCAAGGCCGAGGCAACCGCTACATTGTGGCTCATGTTTGTTGATCATAAGCAATTGCATCTTAGGTCACTCACCTAGCTTTTGCTCATGCCTTAACCTACTTGAATGCCTACGACGTCAAGCTTTGGAGATTTAGAGTAATTAATGAACGAAATCAATGTTGTAGAAACCTATTTGGTTAGCAGGGAATTTCATAGTTCGAGATTTGTCTATCTAAGATAACTTCCTAGTGATAAAAGAAAGAGTCAATCCATTATTTATACAGTGCTGAATTTGGAGTTTAGTTTAGTGACATACGAATTTCGTTGTCATAGGTGCACGGTGGTGACAGTACTGCAAGATACTATTCAAGATGAAAATTTATCATTTTTCGACCTTTCATCAGGCTAAAGATGAACTAGTCGTTCGGTACGCTGTCTTATCTTTTCCACGAGACTAACCTTGCTTGAATTGGACATGTATATTTTGAGAATGAGACCAAATATTTGCTGTGAAACATGAAAATAATATATGATCTAAAATATAATTTTTTTTTATTGGGTTGCCTCAATTTACAACATGAACATGAACCTGCATATATGTATGTTTAATCTGAGGTACATGCATCTTAAATGACTTGTTATGACATGGTGGATGTCTGCATAGGACATGAGATCTAGCCATCGCCTATTCCGCTCTTTAGAGTGATGCGCCCATTGTTAGGGATGCCTCGTATCAAGATTATTATATCTTATGGACTATATTATGATGGTGTGATATGATATTGAAGCATAGGTACATGCTATATTCTTGCCATACTCTAGGATGTCTTGCTAGTTTGGATGAGTGACGAAATAATTATGGTTCTTGTATGATGGTTTCCTACTATATTAAAAAGATACAATAATGTTAACTGGATCATATTTTTAGATGAGACAAATGAATTTACCCTTGCTCATGTTGCCGCACTTGGAAATCGACCGGACAAACTGTTCAAGCTCTACTTTTGATTTCTTGAGTTAGGTAGTAGTGACTAGTGGGCCGAGGAATTCCTACTAGGGAATTCTATTAGACGTCAAACCGACGCTCTGTATAGCGATTGCTGCCATTGCTAAAAAGAAAAACTTACAATCGTAGGAAAAGACACATTTGATTGAAAACATGACATCATAAAACAATTACTGAAATTTGGCGTTATATTAATTGACATATAAAGTCAAAAAGTAATTTTAATTAGGAGTGAGTATGGTCCAGATAGGCGGTTCCTACCTTGCAATTGGGAGCTGCCTACTAAGGATTGGTCCAATTCCATGGACTCAATTCCTAGGTGGGTCCATGGAACTAGTCCCCAATATGGTCTCCAATCCCTACAAAATTACATTCATCAATTAATATTACGGTGAACCTAACTTCTACGTAGAGCACTAAAGCTTATTCGGCCTCAAAATTTTGGACTGAATTATAAGCCATTGATTTTGATTAAAGATTGAAAACTAAGGGAAGAACAAATCGACAATACTCATTAGCCAGAAACTTGATCTCTCCAAAGGTTATGGTGTGGTCTTCTCACAATTTCTCAATACTGGAAACATGTGAAGATTTAGACTCTACTTAGAATTCTTAACCTCCACAGAAGTCAAAACATTAATTGCTTATCAACCTAATTTAATCATGGGAATGGTTAATGAGAGACCTAATTATGCTATTAAAATGAGCCATTGGCTTTTAATTTCATACCATGACGACGAAGTGTCCCAATATTTATGGACATCTCCAATCAGTCCCCTCCATCATCTTTGTTTGTTTATTTTGTTTTGACTGAGAAAGCAAGTAAATAGATTATTAGAATGAACAAAAGGTAGGGGGTTATTCTTATTACACACCTAAAATATAAAATTAGTTAATAATATCCAATACTATATGTGCGCATGCATACATATATATTGATTGAAAAACTACAAAATAATTAAGTAATTGAGTTGAGATTTCTTTTTTTAATTTATATTATACCGGTTCGGTTCGGGTGGGCGGTTCCACACCTGGAACTGGAATCAGATTGGTACTCACCGGTTCTAATAAATTAGAAATGGGAACTAGACTGGTTCTCATGGGAACCGCTAGTTCCGGTCTAGTTCGGTCTTGCTCTAGGCGGTTCTTTGTTCCTTTGCACACCCCTAAATTTAACCAATCCTTTGACTAAAGCTTTGGAAGGAAGCAAATGTTTAAACAGCAAGGAAAATGGGACTTATGCTAATTCAATATATCAATTGCGGTGGTAACCCAACCATGTGAGCGGAGATTGCATGATATAGGTCCACTTGTGTGATTGCAAGCTATTTTGTTGATCCCGTGGCACCAAAAATGCACTGAAGTCCCTCCTCCTATGGTGCAACTGATCGGTGCTGAACTACATATTAGGCGAGGATGAGTTAAGCTCTTGATAAATTCTATATCCTTTATTGGTAGTCCATCTAATTGCACTGTATGCTTGAAGAATTTACTTAATATAAGTGTATAGGGCTACTCCCACGAGATTCATTGCTGGGTCCCTACTGCGAAACTGACTCTCTTCCTTCTCTTCTTAAAGAATTATTTTGAAATATGCGAAAGGTGGTTGTGTATAGTGCATTTCAAAAAGTCAATCTACAATCAAGATCAAACATCTCTACATGTGACCTTAGACCATTATTGACTTTCTATTGATCATGGCTCATTTAATGTACTAGCCATTGCCTAATTATTTCGCCAGCTGTCGCAATATTTATTCTTAGACACACTAGTCAGTCCTCATATACTCGGTCTTTCTCCTATATACACTGACCGCTCTGCTCCTATTTTGATTTGCCCAAAACTATGCACCCAAAGATCTTCGCACAAAGATATTCTTTGACTTTGCTTTCCTATGGTTTTGCATGTTATGTATTTTCACTCTTACCTAAAAATTGAATTTAACCCTACTCAAGAAGTCCTTTGAATATTGAAGGATAACTGCTACACATCTTTTGGTACTTCGTGGAGGGTGTAATTTACCCTCGAGGACAATGATCGGACACCCCAGACCTTTTCGATTTATATGTCATGTGGGCTTTGCACAATGAAAATTCATATTTGAAATGTGATATGATCTCGATCCGTAACCAATTTAGCTTTTGGTGGTGGCTTCACTACTTGGAACATAATGAACATATATTATCCACATTAAGCACCAATTCGGAAATGTAGGAAAATTACAAAAAAAAAAAAAGCCATATAATTATAATATATTGATCGATTCCATTTTAAATCTTTCAATTGTGTCAATTGAGTTCTAAATATTTTTGACGATTTGTCAATATAATCTATCCAATCAATTTTAATAGAAAATTGATGATATGGACACTAGTTGTCCCTACTCGGCACACCCGATGGACAACCAACGCTAACATGAATAATTTTTATTTTTATTTTTAAATTAAAATATTATTATTTTTTTCTTTTATTTCCTTGCTTTTTTCTTCTTCTTTTTTCAAACTGTGGGCTGATGAGGGCGTTGAGCCCTCACCTAGATCTAGAAGAGAGTTGACCTTCACTTGGTGGTAGAGAGAGCCACCAAGCCCTTGCTTGTGGTTGGTGACGGTTGACCAGCGACATTGGTAGCCTAGAATTGTTTAAAAAAAAAAAAAAAGAAGAGGAACAAAAGACATAAAAAATTAGAAAAAAATATTTTAAAAATTATAAAAATTGTCCACATTTACCTTGACAGTGTCACGTAAGATGACTGGTGTCCACGTCAACGGTTTCTAATCAAAGGTTTCCAATCAAAATTGGTCGGATGAGTTATAATGAAAAATCATTAAAATGTTTTTGACTAAATTGATACAATCAAAAGATTTAGAACTAGATTAGCACAATTATAAATAATTTTTGATTGTTTTGATAGTTTTTTTTCTCTCGAAAATGATGCTGGATATTCCTCACCGTCGTAGAAAAAAAGAAGAAGAAGAAGCAGGAGAGGAAACCTTGACTTGGTTGTCCTCAAGGCAACTTCCGCAAAGCAGATATTTGATTTGTTGACTTATTTTTTCATCAGTCATTACGTGCGATTATGATTTATCTGATTTTTCTTTAAACGGCGAATGATATATCATCACGAAAAGGTCAAACGGGAGAAAAAAAGAATATTTGTTTGACAAAACTAAGGTCTTTCAATATAAACAAATAGTAATAATTTAGATCAATATTAAATAAGATGGACCATCAAAGTTGGTGAGCACTTTTCACATGATTAGAACACCCTTAGTTTTTCTCAATATATAAAAAACGAAAAAAAAATATTATAAATCATTAATAAGAGAAACTCGATATCTCCACGAGGTTACCTAACAACCTCCTATCCCTCAGTTTTGAAGTTTACATCCATATTCTCTGCTAAAAATCATTATAAAACCCATATCGAATCGGGCACGTAACATAACTTGTGAGAAGGAACTAGTCTAGCCAATACAAATATTTCCTAGATGTCATTCGGTTTGATCTTTTAGTTCAATTGCATCAAAATGATTGCGAATGACCAGAAAGCTTTAGGTTCTCCTCCTTTAGTTTAATAAAGAAAACGATCCTCATATTTTAAAATTTCTACAATTTCCAAGAACACCGTCTCTCAAGAGATTCTCAAAAGATTGATAATCGCTGGATTACAAATGATAATTATTGTAAGCCGCTAATAAATTTTTTTTTTTTTTTTTTTGCTGTTTGGTCATTGCAATATTTTATGTATGGACTGCGACAGAGCATTCCCCTCAACAGCTCAAGAACTTTCTCGCAACAACTCCCTCTGAGGACCTAAAGCTCTTACCAAGCCCACCACACCACCATAGCTTTTTGCTAATGGAGAAATGTTTGCAGACAAGTGATGTACGCACTTGGCGTGTCTATCCTATCTATCTACCCATCTAAAGTCTAATCCGATTCCAAGAAAACGTGCACCGCACCATCACATTTCCACCTAATGCAATGCTCCCCCACGTCCGCGTGCTTCGTGGGCTCTTGTCCTCTCTCACCGCATCCTCGTACCACCTTCCGACACACAAGCCTCTGCAGCAGATCCTCTGTTTCAAGAATTCGCTTTGTTAAATCTCTCGTTCCAGCAAGAAAAGGCGCGGCGGACTGATTTTTCTTCCCTTTCCTCTGTGAATTCATGCGCTAGAGGACGAAGCGCTGTTTTGTTGGGGAAGCTCTTAATTCTTTGCGATGACGGCCTTGCGAAATTCAGTCGTGTTGGGGAGTGCCGGTGATGCTTGGCAACAGGGTCGTGGTGAGCATTTCCTGGTCGCCCCGAAACGGATCGGACTGCTCAAGTGGGCGCACTTCGGTGGCTTTTCTGGGTTGTCCGTCCGGCGGGCGATCAGGTCCGTGGAGGACGAGAGCTCGTCGACGTCGGCCACTGAGTTGCGCAGGGTCGTTGACCAGACGGAGACGAGTGTTTCCAAGAGATTGCACAAGGACAAGGACTTGACTTCTTTTCCCAGTGGGTAACATAGAAAAGCTTCTTTGGTTGACTTGTTTTTTTATCCAAAGTGATTGTTCCAAGCTGCTCATGATGTGTTGAAGTCTCTCTTTTTGTGCTTTGACTTGTTGGTAATAGTTTGTGTGAAAACCTTGGTGTAAAAGATTAGAAATGAATTGCCTGTGGAACTTTGATTGGTGTTTAATCACGGTCTCATGTGATGGAGTTGAGTGAGCTTGCCTGCATACAGTTATTTCATTAGAAATTGTTTTATATCAGTGGAGTTTCATAACTGTCTATTGAGATTGAAGCTCACATTGGAATTGACTTGTGTGAAAGATTGTGAGTTCAGCTTTCTGAGGGCAGAAATGCTGGTAATGCTGATGGCAAGTTTTACCTATGGATTTCTGTAATTGGACTTGTGTTTCAAAATGAAGATGTTGCAGTCCCACCTAAAGAGAGCAATGATAATTTGGATAGGCTGGATTGACTTCTAAATTTAACTGCTCCAGTGACGGGGCGAAGCAATCTCAGAAAGGACCCAATTATAAGCATCTTTTATAGGTTTATCCTTCAATTCAGGGTGATCTTCATGGTCTTGTTACCTGAGCTTGTATCGGCTTTCTATTCTCTATAGATAAAGTGACACAAATGATCCTTAAACTTTGGCCCAATGTGCAATGTCGTCCTTGAACTTTTGGTGCATATTGAATCTAGTCCCTAAACTGTATAAGAATGTTCAGTGTTGTTCTTCCATTAATTTAAGTTCAACGATAATAATAAACATTTCATATAGTTCAAAGATTAGATTGAACATGCACCAAACCACATTGAACAAATTAAAAGTTCAGGGACGACATTGCACATTGAGCCAAAGTTCAAGGACTATTTGTGCAATTATCCATTTTCTATGCTTTGGCCTATCCTTGACCTGTTGCCCAGAATTTGTTTAACATGTTAAGTTGTGTAAGGTTCACAGCATTTTGCTATCAAATGCATACTGTGATGGGATCTACGCTGCCTTGTCTAACCATGCTCATCTTGATATTTCTATTTCTCCAATAAATGTAGGGCCACTGACTGTTTCTGATTTCTCTCCCACTCTAGAGAATAAGTCTAAAATGCGGATAGCATTCAAGGTAATCATCTGCGAAGTTTTTCCTTTTGCTTCAGTGCAGTTGGCGAAAGCATAAGAAAACAGGAAAATAAAGTTGAGGAAAATGAGGATGAATACCATGTCTGAGACAGTCTATAATCTAATATATGCTGAAAACACATTGCAGGGGGTACCAGGTTCATTCAGTGAGGATGCTGCTCTTAAAGCCTATCCTGACTGTGAGACTGTTCCTTGTGATGAGTTTGAAGATGCTTTTAAGGTTCAGAATTAACATACAGATACTTGCACGTAGAAATAACACTGCAAGTGACCACATCTTTTTGTAGTTTTCAAGTCCATAACAAGAGAAAACGTGCCACCTTGTCTTGGAACTCATCTGCCAGGCAAAATGCCGAAGCATGTAAATTTATTTAAACCATCTTACAGAACTTTCAGCTCTGTGAGAGCTTGCCCTAGCGTAGCCATTTGTCAACAAACCAATTAAGAAAATTTTATAGTTTTCAATGCACTAATTACCCTTATGTTGTGCACAGTCATTACCTTGAAAAATGAATTATTTCAAACAAAAATATACTTAACTAGTGGGCACTAGTTAACATAACCCTTTTTACAATTTTCCAAACTTGCCCTGGTGTATGAATTCCAATTCCATGATCATGCATATCAATGTATATCAACTTTCCTCCTCATTTCTACTTTGATTTGATTTATTCTATAGGCCGTTGAACTATGGTTAGTTAATAAAGCTGTTCTTCCCATTGAGAACTCTTCTGGCGGAAGCCTCCACCGCAATTATGATTTACTTCTCAGACACAGACTTCACATAGTAGGGGAAGTTCAGATGGCTTTCAACCTGTGTCTATTGGCTCTTCCAGGTGTTAGAGCAGAGCAGTTAAAACGTGTTTTAAGCCACCCACAGGTGAGATTTCTATCTGGTTGTCTGAAAAGCAATGCTTAATTTAGTCTTCATGAGGTGGATGTGCAAACAGCAGCAGGACTATTATGGGCTGATTTTTTTTTAAAGGCAGAACCTTTATGTATGCGAAATCCATCTCTTCTTGCAGGCACTTTCTCTAAGCGATAATGCTTTGACCAGGTTAGATGTTACCCGAGAAAGTGTTGATAGCACAGCTGGTGCTGCTCAGGTATGCTGTAGATTTATAAGGTGGGTTGCCTTTTACTTCTGCACTGAACAGTACCCCGTTGTTCTTGACATGAAATTTGGTAGTTTGTAGCATTGAATGAACTGAGGGATGCTGGAGTCGTTGCAAGCGCTCGGGCAGCAGATATTTATGGGCTTAATATACTTGCAGAAAGAATCCAGGTGACTGTCTTTCTTGTACTTCATTAAACTTAAGAATGCTCCTTCCTTTCATTTAGAATATTAATTCACTCCTTTGTATCCCCTGATATGACAAAATATGGTGTCATGCTTTCTGAAAATTTTATATGTTTTCTTGGCCTGCTCCTGTGGTTTAGACTTCGCAGAATTAGTGCAGAATTATTATTTACAGAAATAAAAATTGGTGTTTATCTCGCATATATAGTACTTTGGAGGACGATTGACATAGAACTTATTAATATGGTGAAGACTTCTTGTGTGTATTGGTGAAAAACTTTTGCTGACTGATCGTAGTCTTGACAGGGGATAATGGTGGTTCGATGAGGTGGATTAGAAAACTCGAACTACCAAAGAACTATTCTATTTTACTAGAATTGGAAGAAATCCTAACACATAACCATCTAATGAGGGCACTGTTTCATTCTCTGTCATTGGGACCTATGTTCTTGATTAAATGAAAGAGAACATGAAGAATGCTAGTTGAGATTATTGTAGAACTGATGGCCACAGTAGGCTAGTAGCGGATGGATCCTACAGCAATGTGTGGACATCACACCTGTTTCTGACTTAACTTCACCTGTTCACATGACTTCAACATGTTATTGCAAAATGAGTGCAATCACATTCTTCCGTATTCCACTACCTAACAATTATGCACCTTGCAGGATGACTCCGATAATGTCACTCGCTTTCTTGTGCTAGCAAGAGATCCCATTATACCCATTATACCAAGGACTGACAAACCTTTTAAGGTGACATTTCACAGCAGTGGACATGTGCATTACCTGTTTTGATTTTTTAGTGGACTCTTTTTAATTCTAGTATGGTCTCCCTTCCTCCCAGACAAGTATTGTCTTCACCTTGGAAGAAGGCCCTGGTGTGTTATTTAAAGCCTTGGCTGTATTTTCCTTGAGAGGCATAAATTTGACAAAGGTATCTCTGCAAGGCTTTCTTTAGCTTATATTAGATTTGCATGACTTGGTAAATAAACTTTTACCTGAGTATCAAATGCATAATGTCAGATCGAAAGCCGGCCACAGAGAAAGCGACCGCTTAGAGTTGTTGATGACTCCAATACTGGAAGTGCCAAGTGAGTTCTTAAATTCCTATTTCATTAGATAATTTGATCAAACTCAAAGACCACCTTGTTTGCATCCTTTTGGATTATTTTATTAGAGAAATTGGGAGTCTTGGACTCTGAAGTTGAGTACTTTAAATTGAATTGTGTTCTGATATTTGGGAGCATATATGTCTGGAAATGTGTCATCCAGCCAATGTCCAAACGAATTTTCTTTTTCTTTTGATACGTCAAAAGGAAACAATCTTTGTAGGAAGGAACAGCTGCTAGTTGTCCACATTTATTTTGTTCTCAAGGGGGAAGTAAAGTCTCTCCACGTTAACCTGCAGATCATGGCTTCCACAATCATCTTGTCGTTCCTCTTAAGGACACAATAGAACATGTTTATTGATAGTTACATCCATAAAACAAAGCAAACGCCCAATTTTATGTAAATCCTCTAAAATCTTTAGATTCCTTCGCCCTCTCCATGTTAACCTGCATATCATGGATTCCTGCCACAGAAAAGAAACAGTCATCTTGTTGTTCCAGAAAAGGACCCAACAGAACATGTTTATTGATAGTCACATCCATAAAACAAAGGAAACGCCCAATTTCTATGTAAATCCTCTAAAACTTTTAGATTACTTCGCCCCCTCCATGTTAACCTGCAGATCATGGCTTCCAGCCACAAAAAAGAAAGAATCATCTTGTCGTTTCAGAAGAGGACCCGACGGAACATCTTCATTGACCATTACATCCATAAAATCATAGGAAACACCAATTTTCTATATAAATCCTCCAAAATTTTTAGATCTCTGCATTGTTAATATGTGCTGCCTTTTCTATTAGTTGCATTTTTTTGGCATCCTGATTTCCCTATATACTGTTTGACTCCTTCATTGTCATATTCATATTTTGTCATTGCACTCACCCTGTATAGTGCATGCTTCTTTGTGTAGTAAGTCAAACAATGTATATGGTCTGATGGCTCTAATTTGGCAGATACTTTGACTACCTCTTTTACATTGACTTTGAGGCTTCTATGGCTGATACCCGTGCTCAAAATGCTCTCGGACATCTGCAGGTACTGTCACCATCATTCTCAGCATGAGAGAATATGCTTTCTGCTTGATTGTTGGCCTTATCTTAGTATTCATAAGTTCCTGGTGCACAAAAAAAAGAAAAAAAGAAAGAAACGAGAAGGAAATGAGAACACATATGGTCAATTAAGGTGCACCTTTCAACAATAAATCGAAAAATGTCTAACTGCATTTGGTTAATCAGCACTTCGATTGTTGAATATAAGAGATCAGTGAATCAGAGTCCAGACTGTAAAATATTGGTCATCTCAGCAACTGTTGCTCCATGTGCATTAATCTATTTTCTCTATGCTGACATTGATGAGTTCTATTGGAAAGCTGTATTCATCTTAGATTGAAAATTGGTCTGGTAACTGTTGTTTACCCATACGTGGTTTCTGCATTTATGCTGGCATAACCTGCAACCATGACCAGTTCACTACCTCTATGCAGGAATTTGCGACCTTTCTGCGTGTACTTGGTTGCTATCCCATGGACACAAGTGTTTAGTTGCTTGTCCATGCCTCTTCTTATCACTGTTATCCTCGTGAATCATGGATGAGAATGCAAACCATTTAGAAATCTGAGTCGGCTGGAAGCTTGCATTATTTGTTTGTCATTTGCTAAGGCGGGATCAGTATTATATATCCAAGTGAGAGAATGGAATTCTGCATTGGTTAACTGCCCATCTACAGGAGCAAAAGGATATGCAGGGCTGTAGGATATTGCCTGCTAGATAGTGGTATGTTGGGACCTTGGTGCGGCACTTATGCATGCTAAGCAATGGGGAAACGACATTGTGTTGAATGCTTGGCTTGTGTTTTAGCAGGATGTGAGCTTTTGAGATATCTTCTTGAGGATCATGCAGGCATGATGTGCGTGGATCAGTTATTTGCGGGGGCAACCAATTCTTTGTCAGATACAATCATACAAGACAGGTTACAGGTTTCTTTTTTAGTGAACCAATGAAGTTATAGCTTTAGATGTTGGTTGGAGCTTCTTTGCCATCACCATCTGCATTGTTCATGTGCTCCCTTCTTGTGCTTTGCTGAGGAAGTTTTCTTTTAAATCTGTAAACTGTGCTTTGTAAATACTAAAAACTCATCCAGCTATTCTTTCCTCCTGTGGAAGATAATAGTGCATGTGGGTGGCTAGTTTCTTACTCAGACTATGACAAAAAATTCAGTTCATACTAGTTGATTTGATATTAACTTATGTTAGGCGTGACAGAATGGAATTTCAATGGCAAATGGAATGAGTTCATAGTGAAGTTGGGCAGGACATAGAACAGAATTGGCATGACCCCTGCACTTGCTTGTATCTAAGGAATGACGTGAAATTTGTTAAATTTCTAAAAAGGAGGAGAGATGAGACTGAAACTTCATCTTACGTACAAAGCAACCAAGTCTTTTACAAAAGACAAAATACATAACGTAAAACACACCATAACTACCCATGTTCTCCATAAAGCACTTGCCCCACTAACACCTAAAAATTAGGATAACCAACACACATGACTCCACTAATTCTAATAACTGAAAACCAAATCAGCAACATGTGAAAAATAAAATAACTATTTTATCAACAATCCCTCCCTTAAACTAATGTTTGCTAACATTCAGTTTAAAGCTTTGACTTCTTTCACCGTGCAAACACCTAGTAACTTTCTGAGCTTCACAAATGACTCCATCTTGAGGGCCTTGGTGAATATATCAGCAACTTGATCTTCACTCCTGCAGTAGATTAGATCAATTGTTCCATCATTGCTAAGATCTCTCAAGAAATAAAACTTCACATCAATGTGCTTGCTTCTTCCATGTAACACCGGATTCTTGGAGAGTTTTATTGCTGAGTTATTGTCACAAAAAATTTTAGTAGGTTCCGGTTGCTTGAATTGTAACTCCTCAAGAATTCTCCTAAGCCAAATAGCTTGACAAGCACTAGCTGTTGCAGCAACAAATTCAGCTTCTGTACTTGACAAAGTGACAATTGGTTGCTTCTTGGATGACCACGAAATAGCACCTGTTCCAAACATAAAAGCATAACCCGAAGTGCTCCTCCTATCATCTTGATCTCCTGCATAGTCACTATCAGTAAATCCCAACAAATCAGACTTTTCACCATTCTTGTAAAATAGCCCAAAGTCTCTAGTTCCTTGCAAGTAACGAAGGATTCTCTTGGCAGCTAACAAATGCATTTGTGTAGGATTCTCCATATATCTACTGATTAAACTCACAGAATACATTATGTCTGGTCTTGTTGCAGTTAAATACATCAAACTGCCCACAATTTGTTTGTAAAGTGTGCTGTCAACCTTCCTCCCTTCATGATCTTTGTATAACTTTAAGCCAAACTCAACTGGAGTGTTTACAGGATTACAATCCTTCATCTGAAACCTGTCCAAAATTTCTCCCACATACTTCTTTTGAGAAATAAAGATCCCATCATCCGATTGTACCACTTCTATGCCAAGGAAGTAATGCATCATACCAAGATCAGACATTTCAAACTCATTCATCATAGATTTCTTGAATTCTTCAAACATTCCATCACAACTTCCAGTAAATATAAGATCATCAACATACAAGCAGACAATAAGCATTTTTCCTTTATCTCCAATCTTGACAAAAAGCGTATGCTCATAAGGACATTTTGAAAAACCAACTTTAAGAAAATAAGTTTCAATGCGACTATACCAAGCCCGAGGGGCTTGTTTTAGCCCATAAAGAGCTTTCTTCAATCTATAAACTTTATGCTCATTTCCAATCTTGACATAACCAGGGGGTTGCTCGACAAATACCTGTTCCTCCAAGTACCCATGCAAGAATGCCGATTTGACATCTAGCTGGAAAATAGGCCAAGAATTCTGTGCCGCCAATGCAACCACCAATCTGATCGTGTCATGTCTCGCAACTGGAGAAAAAACCTCTGTATAGTCGACCCCATATTGCTGCTTGTATCCCTTGGCTACCAAACGTGCTTTATATTTGTCAACCTCACCATTTTCTTTCAGTTTTGTTTTAAAGACCCACTTTACACCAATGGTTTTTTGTCCACCCGGAAGATCGGATAGCTCCCAAGTATCATTTCTTTCGATGGCATTAATTTCATCATCCATCGCTTTTCGCCATTTTTCTTCTTTGACAGCACTCTCAAAAGTTGTAGGGTCATAGTCTGAAAATAAGGCAAAGTGAGTAATTGAATCTCCAATTCCAGTTACCTCATAATCTTCCATCCAAGCAGGCTTTCTTCTAACGCGGCGAAGAGATTGGGCTTCTTCTTCATTGACTTCAGCGCCTGTTGGTGAAATTCCAGCAGCTGTAGAAGTTGTATTTGATGAATTTTGGGTCATATAAGGTGCTGAAATTTGCTCCTGTTCAACATCATTGTCATAAAGAACTTGGGTAGGCTGCTGCCTATTCCAATCCCAAGTGTTCTCTTCATCGAAAACAACATCCCTGCTAGTCACAATCTTCTTTGTTAGTGGATTGAATAATTTATATGCTTTGGATGCTTCACTTACACCAAGAAAGACACATTTTTCAGCCTTGTCATCAAGTTTCTTCCTTTTCACATCCGGGACATGGGCATATGCGATGCATCCAAAAATTCTGAAGTGATCTACAGCCGGTCTTCTCCCACTCCAAGCCTCCTCAGGTGTCATATTCTGAACAGCAAAAGTTGGACTTCTGTTCAAAACATGAATACTCCAATTTACTGCTTCTGGCCAGAAAGTCTTTGGAACTCTTCCTCTTGCCAATAAACTTCTCACCATGTTGAGAATTGTTCTATTTTTCCTCTCAGATACACCATTCTGCTGTGGTGTATATGCAGCAGTAAGCTCTTTTCGAATGCCATACTCTGCACAAAAAACTTCAAATTCTTTTGAACAATATTCACCGCCACGATCTGTTCGAAGAGTCTTAATGGTCTTTCCTGCTTCATTTTCAACACGAGTTTTGAAGCTTTTAAATGTGGAGAAAGCTTCGATTTTTCTGTAAAAAATAAACCCAAGTTTTTCTGGAAAAATCATCAATGAAGGTAATTAAATATCTTTTACCTCCATTAGAAGATGGATTTATGGGACCGCAAATGTCCGAATGCACCAGCTGCAAAACATCCTTTGCTCTCCATGACTTTTCTTTTGAAAATTGAGAACGATGCTTTGTTTGCTAACAACACATTCTTCACAAACTTGAGAAGGAACAGTAATTTGAGGAAGACCGGTCACCATGTTTTTCTGTTGGAGGGTCTTCAATCCACCAAAACTCAAGTGACCATAGCGAAAGTGCCAAAGCCATGAGGGATCTTCCTTTTCAGCCATCAAACAAGACTGAATATTTTCAATCTTTAATGGAAACAATCTATTTGAATTCATAGGAACAACTGCAATAGCACCTCTAACGGAATCATAAATTTCACAGACACCCCTCGAATGGTGATTACATAACCCTTTTCTTGTAATTGGCCAGCACTCAATAGATTACTTTTCAAGTCAGGAACATACAACACATTAGAGATCGTTTCCACAAAACCATTCTTGGTTCTTATCTTAATTTCACCTTTTCCCATCACTTTCACAGTAGAATGATCCCCAAAACTCACAGTGGAATGAAAATCTTCATTTAGATGAGAAAAAGAAAACTTACTTCCACTCATGTGGTTACTGCAGCCTGTATCCACATACCAAATATCTGACTCGCGCTCCTTTTTATCTTGAACAGCCATCAACAACGTTTCTGCTTCCTTTTCTTCAACAAAATTTGAACTCTCTGCCTTTTCTTTATTATTAGGCAGCCTAGTATAACATTCAGATGCATAATGACCAAATTTATGACATCTAAAACACTCTACCTTAGATTTGTTAGGATCTCGTCCTCTACCTCTCGCCTTGAAATTGGTCATTATTGGCTTTGAAATTCCTGCCAACATCTCTGTTTCCTCGATCTCCCCTTCCTCTACCTCTACCTCTACCCCTTCCTCTGAAATTGTTGGAATGAGTATTGGTAGAAGCCTTCAACGCTTGCTCCTCTACTGTTGAACTTCTGTTCATCTTTTGTTCATGGACCAATAAGGAGCTTTGTAATTCATCAAGAGAGAGCGCATCTATGTCTTTCGACTCTTCAATTGAGCAAACAACATAATTAAACTTTGGTGTCAAGGAACGCAAAATCTTCTCCACAATGGTGACATCATCCATCTTCTCGCCATGGAATCGCATCTTGTTGCTGATCTCCATTGTTCGGCACAATAACTAGTGACAGATTCTCCATCCTTCATCGCTAGTGTCTCAAAATCTCTTCTCAAGGCTTGAAGCTGTGCACGCTTCACCCTAACAGAGCCTTGATATTTCTTCTTCATAGAATCCCAAATATTCTTGGAAGTTTCTTTGCAAAGAATAGTCTCCAAGATGGAACGATCGATAGCCTGAAAAAAATAATTTTTGCCTTCAGGTCCTTCAACTTTCTAGCTTCCAATTCTGCTTTCTGGGGATCTGTCAAAGCCATGCCTACTGGTGGCTCTTGAATTCCAGATTCGACAACCGACCAATACTCCTTTGATCGTAAAAAATTCTCCATCAACATACTCCAATGGTCATAGTGACCATCAAAGCGTGGAATTGCTGGTTGAACAAAATTGTCGGTGGCCATTGGAAATATTGCTGCTGCAATTTTCTCACGAAAGTTTTTTTTTTTTTTTTTTTAAACTCTCAAGTTTCTCTCAGGCTCTGATACCACTGTTAAATTTCTAAAAAGGAGGAGAGATGAGACTGAAACTTCATCTTACGTACAAAGCAACCAAGTCTTTTACAAAAGACAAAATACATAACGTAAAACACACCATAACTACCCATGTTCTCCATAAAGCACTTGCCCCACTAACACCTAAAAATTAGGATAACCAACACACATGACTCCACTAATTCTAATAACTGAAAACCAAATCAGCAACATGTGAAAAATAAAATAACTATTTTATCAACAATTAACGTGCTAGACCTTTTCCTGTGTTTGGATGGGTTTGGCATCCAAATGAGTTCGTAGTCCTACACAAGGTTTATAGATGTCAGACTTCGAATGTTTGATGCCATTCTGGCTCTCATCTCGTAACCCGATAGAAGGAGCAGAACTTCCCCAGAATTGAAGTCTTGCCAGACCGAACATATTCCAAAGTCTTGCTCCATCTTAAGTTTGAGGACTTGTTCTCATTCGAGTTATGAACAGCAACAGTAGGAAGAACTACCATTATTCTAACGCAACATCAACCGCTGACCATTGAAAGATTAGACAGGAGAGAATTTTAAAAGAAAGAAGTAACTGGAAAAGGACGAAAGGTAGCAAAAATTAGAACCACCGAAAGTTGAATTCCTATTGGCAGAATAGAAAAGGAAGCTGACAACATGATTTATTCCAGTTATGCTGTCAAACTTGGTGCTCGCTTTTCTCCCGTGGCCATGAGTAGATCCTCTCATTTTCTTTCTTTCCCCTGCCCCCTTTTTTTTTCTAAGTGTGCAATTTCTGTGGGATAAAATCAGTGGCCATGTTCACAGAATCAGGAGCTTTGAATTTAGTCCAAGTTGTCGTCTCGGTGCTCTCTTTTCCTTAGGAATACGTGTCAGCATCGTACAGTGTCGTAGAATATGCAAATAGATGTAAGATCGCTAACTACTCAAGTTTATGCTCTTTAGTGTATATGCACATGACACGGAAAACGGGAGCAATTAATAGATGGTACATTATGTGTGGCCTGGGGGAGGATTATGTGATGGCCACTGAACTTTGTGGAAAATTGCAGGAATGTATTTTCTTCTTGCCATTTCTTTTTGGATTAACACCACGAAAAATCATAATTTGATACATTCATTAAAAACCCCAAGTTAGTATATTTGTGACAAATTTACCCTCAATTAGTTTTCATCAAATTAGATTAATACCACGAAAAAACCATAAACTGATATATGTGACTAGTAGAGGGTATTGATACATTCGTTAATCCTCACGTGTCATATAACTTAGTAATTTAATCGTATAATTTAATAGAAATTAACGAAAGGTAAATTTGTCATAAACATATCAGTTGAGAAAGCTTTTTATGGTATTGTTAACCCTTTCGTTTATGGTTGAAATTTTGTACCCCTTGTAAGGAGCTTTTACGGAACCCATCGAAGGGCTCTGTGCGACAAAGTGATAAGATTGACCCGGGTTGAGAGATCATTCGATAGCATTGAATTTAGATTAGACATCACTTTAATCTAATTGGTAATCACAACGGTGCCACTATAGCTAAAAAGCCGGGCAAGCACTAGTTCTCCAAAAGATTTGACCACTGTAGAGCACTGCGCATTCTCAGGGTGCCGAGCGGCCTTAGCGATGGAAATTTGTGCATGCAATTCACAAAAAATTTGGGCATACCGCCCTCAGCCGCAATCCGAATAGCTCGCTAAGTATATAAGAGAGAGCTCAAGCATGAGAGGGCTAATCCGAGTCCTAAAGTCGGACGCCTTAACCCGAATTTTAGATTGCTTGTAAATTCTAGAAGCTGGGTATTGGTTGGCAAGCTGGTCCCCAAGTTCAGTATGAACACTCTCCTTCACATGCGTGAATTCTGTTTTAGTTATTGTTCTCTCAATTCTACTCGACTTAGATTGATGGAGACAAATGAGGTTGCTGTCATTATCAAACAATGAATGATTGTTGTCATGTTGCTCTCCTGAAGTAGCCGTTAATTGAAGGAAAAATGGTCTAAACAATCCTAAATTTTGAAACCTTTTAATTTTGTTAATTGAGTCCTAATTCTTTTTACGTTTTGCCAATGAACCAATTCAACCAATTTTGACTAGAAGTTGCTAATGTGAATATGCGACCATTTTCGTGAACAATTTTTTAATAATATTTCACTATATTTTTTATTTATCTATTATTTTCTTTTTTTTCTGACTCTAGGCTGGCCACATGCAAACCACCTTGGCCGAGGCCAACTCAAGGTTAGGAAAAAAAAATAGAACTTAAAAATAATTGTAAAAATTATTTACGTCAGTACTAGCCGTGCTACATAGGACATCCAATGTACATATCAGTGGTTTTTGCCTAAAATTAGCCGAATAGATTCAATTAGCAAAACGTGAAAAAGAAAAATGGTTTATGATTCAATGGACAAATTGAAAAATTTATGACTAAATTAGTAAAAATATAATAGATTTTGGACAACTTTCCTATACATCAAACCTTTACGGATGATAAATTCTGACTTTCTATCCAAGAAAATTAGAACACACCTCTTAGATAGTTCATAATTTTATCATTCACCTTATCAATATGGTAAGACTATAACTAGGACCCTTTGAGGTCCAGTGCAACATACAAGGATATTTTCTCTCATATATTTCTAGGAGTCTTGATTAAGTAGGAAACATTGCGAGGGAATTGAATGGATTATAGTGTGTACATTAACTACAGAGTTGAGAAAAAATCTTCTACCCTTCAATGATTTTGATGTGGTAAATAATGGAGGTGGAGTTACTATATTATTTTGTGGGGGTGAAACAAAGTAAAATCCATAATTGATTGATCAAATGGCACTTTCTCACTTTAAAGATCACAGGTATTAATCTAAAACAATTGTATCATAAAAAACTCTAAACTAGTATATATATGACAAATTTACTTTAGATTAATTTTTTGACCAAAAAATTTAAAGTTGTATATTTATGACAAATTTACTTTCTATAAATTTATGTTAAAGTTTTTATTAAATTAATTTAATATCAAGAAAATTCTTAACACTTGTGATAAATGGAGGAGTTAAAACATCAAATTAGTATATTTGTCAACTACCATATGTCATCTAAATTAATAATTTAATCATAAAATTTAATGAAAATTAATGGATGTAAGTTTGTCACAAATTTATATATTTAGAGTTTTTTATGATCAAAAAATTAATTTAAGGTAAATTTATCACTTGCGTATGAGTTTGGAGTTTTTGTAGCATTAACTCAAATCTAAAAAGTAAAATGCCTGCGAAGGCAATATTCTTCTGCGGTCATGATTATGATAAAACCCTTGTAAAATTACAGTAAATTTAAGTTATAAAAACTAAGAAAAGGTAAAATGACGTCACCGGAGGTCTCTACTTTTTAACTCTTGCTGTTCAAGTCGAGAGAGAGAGAGAGAGAGAGAGAGAGAGAGGGGGCCGCGTGGGGGGAGAAGTGGGGTCGGCATTGCTTTGAAAATAAAACCTACATCAACAAATTTTTTATGACATCAAGTCCACGTCAGTAACCAATCAGCTAAATCAATAATCCTAACAGTGCAAATCCGAATAGTCCCGCTTTATAAAAAGCGAAAGAACCATTTTGAACATTAAAAAGAAAAAAAGTAAAGAAGTAGAGGAATACTTTCGAATTTTGAGCAAAATTAGAGAGACCATTCATTAATGATGTTATCCCAAAAGATTGCAAAGTTAGTGAATATATATCAGCAAACCAATAATACCACACTTAACATTAGTTTTATAACATTTTTTACGTCGGGGATGAAACATGCCTATATATACGAGCGAAGCCAAAGGGTGTTCTATAAAGGTTTGATAAATACGTAATAATTCACTTGTTAAATTCAATTACGCATAATACGACACGACAACGAGAACGGCGAAACTTTCTTCATCGGGCATTTTACAAGCGTCGCCAGGACGCTCATTGACTAGATTCCCTACACCTCGCGTCGCAAATTTTCCAACCCCGGTCGTACCGGACCAGCCGCCCGCGTGCGAGCATTACGTGGAAAGTCCCTTCACTTCTCGCAGCCCCTGATTCGTTCACGGTTCAAGGCGATCCGGTGGTAGCGACACTGCGAGGAGAAAAAGGCATCTCTTGAGATCGTCAAACGTCCGTCTGCTAAAGGAATGGTGGACTGTGGTCGTCTCTGGTCCTTTTCCACGACACTGAATTCGAGAACTGGACTAGGTTCAATGAATCTGGTCTGCTCATGGCCCCGCCGCCGCCCTATAAATTAAGCCCGCATATTAATCTGCTCTGGCAGACTGCTGGGGCCGTCGGACTTTGCATCGCCCCGTCGCTCTTCTTCGCACTTCATCTTCTTCTCATGGCAGAGAAAAGGTATACTCATCTTTTCCCTCTTTTCTCGCTTTAGTTGCAAAAGGGTCGTGCTTCAGTGATATTTATTTTCTTCTGTAACCTCAGAAAAAAAATTTGCTTCTGCTGATTCCTGTTTAGGAGAAATTTTTCTATTAGAAATGTGTTTTGGTCAACTTAAGAAGTGGATCGGCAGCTCACATGAATACTGATATAAGGGACTGGATTTCTTTTTTTTCTTTTTTTTTTAATTGTCTTTATTTTTTATTTTTTTGGTCGGTTTTAATTGTCTTTATGGTGTGAGATGACCCTTTTTCATAAATGCGTTTGAACTAATGCATTTTTGTTGAGAGCTTGAATTTTGGTCTTTACATATGCTGTTCTCATCAATCTCGCCAGAAAGAATTATATTAGACTATCCGGTTTAAATCGTTGCTTGAAGTTTGTGAAATTTGCCTGCATATTTAGTTATGTAAACCCTATGAAAGTATTCATTTCCCAATCCATGTACATTTTGGTTCCCTCCCAATCCACCTGCTGATTTGCAGAAAGATTTGATTCCTGATGCTTATGGCATCTGACTTCTTGGATTCCCAAGTCTCTTTGGGTCAATCTTACTTGAGCTACTGCCAAGAGAAAATTCTGAGACATTTGAGAAAGCAATGATGTTGACTGACTGGTTCATCAGCCGTGGGCGTGCGGGCTCCAATCATCAAAATCTGCTGCGTTCTCTTCAAGTCAACACGCATAAGAAGTCACCTTCGATCATGATAATTTAACTCCATAAGATTCTCTGTACCTGATCTGGCTTTACATCCCCTTTTGTTTATGGTCACGCTTTCATGGAGATTTCCACGCATGGGCCATCTCTACTCTAGGCCCCAGAGCTTCGTCATTGCTGATTATAAGTATTAATCCCAAATTTTGTCCACTAGTCTCCAGCCACCGTGGCACGGCCCCAACATATTTTAACTCAATAATGGCGATTGATTTTATTTGCAGCTACTATTGAACAACTTGCCAAATCCCCCCTAGATCTAGCATGTCGTCCTTTTATTTTAGCCAGGCCTTTCTCACGATTGATTGTGCCAATAATGCGATACAGGTTTGAATAGTTCCTAGTGATAAGTCCCGCTTTGTTGATCATGGGTTAACTGGTCGCCGGCCCACCCCTTCTCGTCGTTCAAGGGAGTCGAAGAAAGTAAGTTTCAGCTGTGTTTAAGCGGTAGGACGCATTTGCATGGAGTACTAGTTCGGAGATGGTACCATGATGAATGGAGTCGTAAAGTTGTTGCTAATCGGTTCTGAATGTGCGTGCATTGGCCTGATTCAAATATGAAAACCACGAGAGATGGACAGAAGCTGAAGACGAAAACCAAGTAAATGTTCAGGATGATGTTCAGGAATGTGTCTGATTTGTGACAAGTTCTTCATAGTCTGAAGCATTATCTGCACTGGATTCAGGTCCTCTGAACAACTTGTTTGTGGACGCTATTATTTCAGCAGTTCCATCTGCTCTCTCGCACTTGAATGGAACCTCAGAAAACTCGATCGTTAAAACGGCACAGCATTGCTTGGAGTTGTAGGAGTTCGTCCTCGACCATGACAAGAAATAAAGGATTCGTGCACTGGCACTCGGCAGAAATTCTTTCACCGTGCAACGTTTTCATATGCCGGGTCGCACATCCACCATAAAATAGAGCATCAAAAAGGAGCTGCCAAGCTGCTCGGGAAGACAGATTGGGATACACCCAGTTTGTTCATCCGTGGCGCTGCTTCTCTCGACGACATGCCTATGGTACAAGTCGTCCTCATCTTCCGTGTGAAGAGTTCCCCTTCGTGACTTCAAATGTGTTCCGACAGTTATTCATTCTGTAGTACTTTATTGAGACTATGGTGAGTTCAATGCGAGTAGCGCAAGCTGGCGAAAACATGTTTGCCTACTCAGGTCTTCTCAGCGCGAGATCGTGCTTTTTTTTCACTTGTGTGTTGTCAGTTGTCATAAGTATTTACCACTTCTCATGCACAATAACAGGAAATACATACTGAATTGGTTGAGTTCTCTCTCCCCTTATCTTCTAGCTCCTTGTCTATTATTAGCCACCAACACCTCCGTCGCAAGGGCAGCTCCTGAACACTCGGCCTTTACGGACTCTCAGCTTGCTCACCCACTCGATAATGAGTTTTCCTGTCGCAACGCAAAGGAAAATAGCTTGGTTCGGCTTTAGAGTTGCATACGGTGGTTTATGCTCCCAGAAACTCTACTAATGGAAGTCCAAAGGAGAATGAGAGGCATGATCATCAATAGAGAGCCTCTCTATGGACCTCTGTTTTGCCCTCTTCTTGGGCTATACAGAGGGAAAGTTCATGCTCATCATACAAGCTCTCCCTTCTAACGCCATCGATAAGGACTGAAGCGTTAGGGACGACCATCAATGGCCAGACACCATTCCGAGTGGAAAGACTTGGCCAAGCTCAATTAGGATGCAGTTAATGCCGGTGGCTCGTTAACACGATATCATTAGACAACCAATTGGACATACTCGTCGTGGGTTTCTTAGCATAGTGAGTGAATGAAAAGGGCACGGTTGATTTGACGTTACTACCACACCTCTTTCGCACAATAAAAGAGCTCCAGGAAATGCACCCTTATCTATGGTTAAAGTTGATCGAGACGGGCAATTCTTTCCCGAGGGAATACATTCCAAGCAAATCACCCTCTTGGACCCTAAGATCTACATGATTCATCCTGTAATATGCCTAGACCTGTCAAACAAGTGGATTGAGTCGAGTCATAATCAAGTCAATTCAAATTTACCTATTAACTCATCTATAACCTGTTTATTCAGAATGCAAATATAGTGACCTATAATTAATATCCGACCAAATTTATATTACTAAAATACTTTCATTTTAATCTAATGTAGGAAAAATCATATCCAAATTGAAATGAGAATGAAGATAAAAGTAGATTGGATCTAAGTTAGTTGTAAACTCATTTGCGACCCATTTATGACCCACTTAATACTCATATTATATTTAAATCCATTTACTGAATATAATTAACTCATATAATTACTCAGTCAATCATTTATAAGTTAATAAATGGGCATATAACATATTTTGACAGATCTAAATATGCCTAATCTTGTTTTTCTAGTAGACCTCATTGTCACCCCTTCGTTGTGTCTTCTTCTTCTTCTTCTTCTTCGTTTTGTGGGGAATGGAGTGGAATCAATTGTCTCTACTTCGTGCTACCCCAATGAATGCTATGTTTTGGTTTGGCTTTTGGGGAAAACCGAAGTCAAAGTTAGTGTGAGTTTAAGTAAAGCCTGTCAATTGCCATATTGTGAGTAAGCTAAGCCCATTCAATTCATTCCGGTTGCATTTTAACACAATATCATTAACAAATCAACTGGATATACTCATCAAGGGTTTCTTAAAATAGTAAGTGAATGAAAAAAGACACGGTCAATTCAACGATAAGACCTCGCATCTTTCACACAATAAGAGAGTTCCACGAAATGTATATTTTATATGATTAAAGTTGATCTAGACAAGCAATTCTTTCTCTAGGGAATATATTCCAAGCAACATCACCCTTTTGGACCCTCAGATCTACACGATTCTTCCTGTATTATGCACAATCTTGCTTTCCCAGTTGGCCTCGTCACTACCCTTTCGTCATCTTGGTTTTGTGGGAAACCGAGCGGAGTCGGCTGTCTCTATTCCGTCTTAACCTGACGAATCCCGCTTTTTGGTTGGGCTTTTGGGGAAAGGGGAAGTCGAAGTTGGGTATCGCCTGTTTTAGAAAAGCCCATCGATTTGCACCTCGGGACTAAAGCTAAGCCTGTCCAAATCCAGACAATTGTATTTCGTTTTTTACGTCTGACATAATAAAAATCGACCATGATAGTGACCTGAGTTGGTGGACCCTCACGTGAAAAGTGGTGGTCTCAGACTCTCAGGTCTGATTCCGCCAGCACGAGCCACCTAACTTCGTGAGGGTTAGTTCTCTGTATTTTTTCACGCATCATATTAAATAGCCTTCCGCGTCACTGTACGCAATACCCAAGAGTCAAAAGTTCTTTAAAATATCATCTCGTATTTCGTGACAAAATACAAATATCATTTTCCAAATTTGCAATTACAAATCCTTACTCTTCCCATTGGATTTCAAGTTACATTTCCTTGCTTACACATGTTATTATCGATTGTCATTTTCGTCGTCCCCAAATTAGCGCATTCTTGATATTGTATTTCCATTTTTTTGCGCAAGATTTCGGACATGCATGAGATAAAATAGTATCTTCAGATTATAGAGCCAAATATAGGTTTCGAGTCTGCGAGAAGGGTTTTAAAAGATTTTTTTAATATAATAATGAAAGAACAAAAAGAGACGCCGGGCATTTGCGAGTGGCAGGACCCTGGTTTCTGATTGGTGAGATGGGTAATGGAATCTTCGCACGACTCTTCCGATGAGAACAGCTAGTTGCGTTAAAGAATCTCCAATCATCTCGACCCCAATCGATTCGACAAAACGATATCTCGCGGCCTGAGCGATCTTTCCAAATCGAATGCAACAACAAACTAGCAAAGTAGCAACAGCTGTTCGAAAGGAAAAGATTGGAAAGCCAATCGACAAACCCCGCCAGAACGTCAAGAAGTGCAGAAGATGCGGACTGATCGAACGCGAGAGAGATGGGTTTTCATTTTCACTTTCAGAACCTGCTCACTACAGATGTCAATGGCGGCAGCTGGGATTGGTCCCTTCGAGTTCGATTATTCTACGACAAGGTGAAGAAATCAAAAGATCAATAATCGGAAGAGACAGACAAACCACTTTTGTTCCTTGGTTCTTTTCAAGCCTTCTTTGCCTTGGGTTTCTGGATAGGGAACAGCAGCTTGAACGCCCACCCGGCCAGGACCGCACCCACGAAGGGGCAGATCCAGTAGACGTAGAATTGGTCCCACGTGTTGTGCCGGTCGTTCACGAACGCCCACCCGTACGCGTTCGCCGGGTTCATAGCCGGCCCGGTGTAGCTCGACCCGACCATCACCATCCCCACCGTCGTCATCGCCACCAGCCACACCTTCACCAGCAAGCTCCTCGGCCCCTTCACGAATATCACCAGGACGGCGAGGCTGATGGCGAAGGTCAGCGCGCCCTCGGCGGCGGCGCCCGCGTGCAAGTCCACCTTCAGCGACGGGCCCCGCAGCATGTGCTTGTACCGGGCCGGCATCAGCAGCAGGATGGCGTTGGCGCCGCCCACGGCGCCGGCGGCCTGGGCGGGGAAGCGGACGGCCATGGAGAGGAGGGAGGCGTCGGGGCGGAGCCCGGCGGCGCGGAAGGCGACGGTGGTGGCGGGGTTGAAGCTGGCGCCGCCGAGGAGGGAGCCGAGGACGCTGAAGAGGAGGACGAGGGCGGCGGCGAGGGCGGTGGTGATGAGGAGGCCGGCGAGGGACTGGGGCGGGACGGAGAGGGCGGTGGCGGAGAGGTAGGTGAGGGTGCCGAGGGTGGAGACGCCGGCGACCCAGAGGCAGGTGAGGACGGCGTCGCCGGCGGCCGATCTGAGGAGGCCCATGGCGGCGGCTTCGGCGCTGTTTCGAGCTCCAAGGCGGCGCCGAGAGCCGAGATCGGAGATCCAAGAAGAGAGGAGGAGGAGGAAGGAAGAAGGAGGAAATGGGACAAGCAGCGAAAACGCAGAATCTTTAAAAGGAATCGGACGTGGGAGATTCGGACTCCATTATCGTGTAGCGGCGAGGGATTAAGTAGTCCTTGTCGACCAGTAGCAGCAACAGAAACTAGTCGAAATCTTTACGTAAAAAATAGAAATAAATCCATGACTTTGCAGGCAGATCATCATCCACGCCGTGTGTAAAATAAACTCTTCGAAAATGGAAAATATCCTCTCCTAAGCTTGGTTAGGTGATTCATGAGTCGAGACCCACCTCTGATTTTAGATGGACCAAAAAGAAGGTAACTGGCCAGTGCTCGGGTTCTTCCCACGTGCGCAACATCAAGAAAAGTTGCCAGCCCGCGTCCTCGTTAAAAGTTAAAAGTCAAGACCGGCGTGCCGTACTGTAATAAGAGGGTAAGGACGATTGAAATTCTGAACAGAACTCTAAAACGTTTAAAAGGTATAATTAAATCATAAATTTTTTTTTTGGTAAAGTAATTAAATCATAAAATTTGTTGTGATTGATTTTTAAAAATTTACAAAAAATACAATTAATGGAATAACTTAAATATATTTTTTTATAATTTTAAGACTCGATTACTTTTTTGAAAATTTAATTATACTTTCGTGATAAATTTTGATGCTTTTAATGGATTTATCTCATATAATAATAATGATAGTATTAGTAATAGTAATAATAATAACAGCAATAATAAATAATAGTCACATTTGTCTAAAATAGGCAGTGATCGATGGGATTAGGTAGATGGATGATTCTTGCTGAAGGCATGAATAAAGCCTTTCGGTAGGTAGAGGACGATAATAATACCAGTGACCCCTCCTGCATTTTTCCATTAGACCCTAGTGAATGGTTAGGTTGCATTTTTCAGGGTCCAAGGGACCATCCCTCGTGCCCCCTTTGTGAGGTCGGGTCACTCTCACTTCACACTTCTTGAAGGACTTTTCTGTTTGATTCTGACCTCCTCGTCCTCTTTCAAGAAAAGAAAGAAAAAAGAAAGCCTAACTTTTTAAATCAAATCAATTTTAGAAATTGCGACACTATCGACAAGAGTGAATATTCCGTTAAATTTTATCAATTCCAAATTTTCCCTAAAATCTTGTGTCTATGCTTGCTTGCTTTTCTTCTTGGATTTTCCGCCACCCCATTGTTTTTGCATTGATCTTTTGAATGGGAGAATATTTATCCAGCTGGAATATAGTTCATACGATTTCATGATGTGACTCATTTGATGACCTGAAAATGTGTTGATAAAAATGAAAAAAGAAAGGAAAAGAATACAATGAGGAAACGTCAGATACGTGGTTGCTCAGTTGGGACAAGTAGAAGATGATCGACACCCGGTTTGGCCTTTGACCTGAAAATCTTTTCGTATATAATAAATAGTCACGCCTAGATCATTTAGTAGCATTTACTTTGCAAAAGATGAACAATTTGAAAATTATTTTTTTCAAAAATATTTACTTATAAAATTGAATGAACAAAAAAAAAATTTATCATCTACAAAAAATATTTTGAAGTAAATTGTTGTTAATAATGAAAATATTTTTTATTAACTAATTATTTTAAGCGGTATAAGCAATCACTTTTAGGAAAATATATTTTAAATCATCATTTTTCTCGAAATAAATGGAGTCTTACTGACTTGTTTATTTCGAGGGAATTAATAAAATTTATTAGGGGTGAGCATTGGTCCAGGGCTAACTCTAGACTAACCCTGGACTAACTTAACCCTATCGATCCTCGTCCAATTCTCAGAGAAATTGGGTTGGTTTTTGGTTCTAAGATCCTTGTATTAGCACTGTACGGGTTGATTATCAGTCTTGGAAGTTTAGGGTTAATTCAACCCGAACCAACCCGGACCAATCATAACTATATATATTATATTTAATATATCTAAAATATATTTATACATTATATATAATATATTATTTATAATTTTTTATATATTCTAAAGAAAAATCCTAAGTCAAATGGCGTTAACAATATTAAACGGCTCCCATAACGTCCTCCTCCAATACTCATTCTCTTCTATCTTTTTTGTCCTCTTAGTATTCAATTTGTCAAAATCAAAAGAAATAGCTTCTTCACTCACCAGTCGACACTCACCCTGCTCAACTTCCCCACTCGTTGCTCAACTTCCCATTTTGTCCTATATCTCTATGAGTGATCTTAATTATTTTTATGGTTTCTCTCTTTTAGCAAGTGTGAAGTTTCTATTATTGCTTTATCTTAAGTTTGTTGAATATGTACTGGTATTTAGAGTTTGGTTGCACAACGTTGCATTGTCAATGAATATGTAATTTGAAATAGTAGATTTGCCTTTTCAAATAATACAAAAAATGAAAAAAAAAATTATCGGTTGGTCCTGAGTTGATTTTAAAATAGAACCGAACCCATTGGGTCAATCCTCAGTCCCAAAAATTTAGGACCAATATTGTGTGGGTTAGTCCTAATATTAGGAGGTGAATTGTTTCAACCCGGACCATACTCATCCCTATAATTTATCAAATTAAAATTTCAAACTGGGGTTTTGACAAGATAAGGATATAAGCTATTTAAAATTTAGGCCTCACCAACCTAAAGCCCATTAAAATATAATGACACATTTGGTAACAATTATGTTATCGAGAACAATTTTTAATCGGAAATGATTTTTTTCTAATTATATTCCTAGGAATAATTTATGAAAGAAAAGAACATATTTTGGTAATTTGCCTAAAATTTATATATCCGGAGCAGAAATGTGTTTTGTAGGATTTTTAAATTATTTTGTTTCTTTTAATTTTTAATATTTTATTATATTTTTCTTCTTTTTTTATTTTTTATTTTTAATTTTCTCTTCTTCCTCCTCCTCCTTTGTAGCCCGGTCGCTGGCCACCTCTAGGCCTCAGGGGGCCTCAACGTCACAACCTAAGGCATGATCGAGAGATTTGACCAAGTCTAGAGGACCTTCCTTACGGATCTAGCTACCGTCAGTGACGAGGTAAAGCTAGGCAGGAGGCGTGAGGTCGACGCCAGCACAAGCTGTTCGAGCTATTAGCATCATTTGAAGACCGATCTTGTTTAGTATTCGATGGAACTTACCCATCTCCTATCCAAAAAGGAGCATGGCATGGGATTATTCAACTACCGACCCGTCCGGTTGTTCATAATCCTATACCCCACAAAAATCAGTCCAATAACATGTATCGATGTGGCACTGACTATAATTACGTGATTGTTTAACAAAAAAAAAATTTAGCGTAAACAAATCCCAAATTCTATGACTCAGAAGGGGCGTGCTCGCCAGCTTCTTACTTGGATAAGAAACCGAGCCCGCTTGGAATGCAAGAACTGTGGCAACTCTGTTTAACCACAGCTCTCTTGATACACAGATGAAAAACGGCCCGTCGTATTGGGGCTCAAGCTATTAAAAACAATAGCCCAATCTTTCTTTAGGACAAGGAGACGTTTATTCGTAACGTGGCTAGGCTCCACTTTTCTTTTCCGGGCCAAGACGTCTCGAATCCACCGGCTGATTCCTGAAAAGATGCACGTGGGCACGTGAATAGTTTCTCCCCTCTTTTTCAGCTCATGGGTCAGACCCCGGATGACATTGTTGGGCCCCCATGTTTTTCTCATAGGATGCTAATTATAATAAGGGATAATTACACTGAGCTTTAACCAAATATGTGATGTGATAATTGAACTTTTAAGTGATTCAATATAGTTCATGAATTATATCTCAATATACAATAATTTGTTCAATGTTTAGATTATATGAAAATATCCAATCTAATTCAAGTTTAAAAGCAACATCGAATATTTTAATATAATCTAGGAATTAAATTAAATCCAGGCACCATACCGAATAAATTAGAAATCCAAGGACCTTGTTGAACAAATTAGAAATTCATGAATTATATTGCATATTTGGTCAAAATTTAGATATCATTTATGCCATTTTCCTTACATTAATGGGTTTTCATAAGTCGAGAAAATATGGTTTGTTATAGTTAGAATTACTAAGATCGATTTTATAAGATTAATTTTATTAAGCATCCGATTTCGGCACGCCATGCAGTAATTGCTTCGCATCTAAGTCTTCGTCTCTGACAGAGGGCTTTACCTACTACTACTAGATTCTCTCGTTTCCTTTTGAGGCTCTTTTGTCCTTTTTCACTACCCCATTTTTCTTTATCGTTAATTAATGAGGTACTACTCTTATCTTATATTAATAATAAAAAAAAGTTAATCGTCGCACGGAACTATCTAGTAAATCACTTCGAGACTATATAGATTTCTGAACCAGTCGCAGGGTCATTTTTGGAGTATTGAATTCCTTGCAACAGCAGCCATCGACCTTGTAATAAAATGAAACTCGAATGTCGAGGCCAGAGAACAGAGAACAGCCCGCCCAAAAATGTCGGTGGATCTCGGACAAGATTTAACCCTTGGTAAAAGTCGGCCTTTCATTTCCCCAGAATTCGACTGCATCATACATCGGTTCCCGCCATTTCACATCAACCCCAAGAAAATTACAAGTTACAGTAATGTACCGATTGCACATAACAAGAGAGAGTATATTGAAATGATGCACGTATTTTTCTAAACTGGGTATGTAACAGCTCATGAAAATTCTTAGGAAAAAGATGAATTTATGACGCACCAAACGAATCCTGAAGCAGGGGGAGCGTGGTGATATAGCTAAGGAAATGAATTCGGTTCATGGTCAGGTCGAGGACGAGTTTTGATGAGTTTTTCAGGTTTCTCGGGTGGTCTCTGATGTCACATAACTTCGCTGCTTCGCTTCGTTCGAGACTGGGCGGCGCGAATCCTGTCCCGCCCTTTCCAGATTCTCAGACACGCTTGACTTAGACAGCTCATGGAGGGATCGAGATCCGTTCTCTGAAAATCGGAACGCCCCCCCTATCTTCTCTGCTCTGCTCCGCACTGCTGTTAAGAGGGGAATATATAAAAGAAAGTTAAAAAGTGCAAAGCTTCAAAGCAAAAGAGGAAAAAAGACGAATCAGAAGAAAAAAAAACAGGGGGTGGATAAACAGAGAGAGTCTCTCTTCTCTTCCATCAGTAGATTTTTCTGTAGATTCGTGTCCCCAGTTCTTTCTCTTTCCATTCTTCGCTGAAGTACTACCGTCGGACGCGTGCGGAGGCTTTTGCGGGGAGTAAAAATGGGAGCTCGTAGAGGCCCCTGGGCAGTGGTGTCGATGGCGGTTCTGGTTCTATCGCTAGTGAGCTGCGTAAATGGGGAAGACCCGTATAGTTTCTACAACTGGAACGTCACTTATGGCGATATATACCCTCTTGGTGTAAAGCAACAGGTACGAATTTTCAGTCTCTTGCACTTGAAACTGGTATCTTTTACATTTGCGCAGTGGTTTTGCTTCTCTTGGTGGAAGCTGATGGGCCACGTGTTAAAGCTGAGTTTGTTTTCTTTCGTTCGAAACGTGGCAGGGGATATTGATAAATGGGCAATTTCCAGGGCCTCAGATCGAGTCCGTGACCAATGATAACTTGATCATCAATGTCTTCAACGCCTTGGATGAGCCTTTCCTCATCTCCTGGTCAGTCCTCCCTTTGTTTCTTCTTCTTCTTCTTCACTCGTCTGGTGTATTTCATGACTTTTATATGGATTTTGGTATGTTTTGCGCATTGTAGACTTGATGCATACGTTGTTTAGCAGCCCAACCAACAGGTCTCCTGAAATGAGCAGCTTAGCGTGAAAAACAAGTGCTCTATAATTTCCTTTTCTTCAGTTCAGTGGTATGCATCAGTCTTACAATTCTTTTGACATATTAAGAGTCAATCTACGCAATACTTTCTCAGGTTTCATCATGTCTGTGTCGGCTTGTATGCAGACTTTTGTTAATTTTCGCCCGGTGTCAGACAGGGCCAACATTCAAATCCTGGGACCAATTACTTGAACTAGTCCTTGACTGAAGTCGCTTAACCATAAAGTCATATCCTGAGAGTTGAGCATTTTCAGAATAGTTCTCTTCAATATACAGACTCTGAACTAGAGATGGACAGGGCAAAATTATGGACAAGCATTTTTTCAAAGGATCATTTCACTGGAGATGGATCTGTCGGTCAGATCTATCACCTCATCAGAAAACTGAGCATCTAAAAGTTTTTCTCACAGTGCTTAAGAGATCTTTTTTCCCCTTTCGGATGTTATATCCTGAATTTCATATCCAAAATTACTGGCTTCTTTTATTCAGAAGAAGTCCTTGTTAAGTTGCTTCTGTCCGAGAATGTTAATGCTTGATGATGTGCTGTGAATGTTTAATGTGCCGAGTCACGTGTTCACTCAAACTACTGAGCACTTTCCTTCTTCGATATGTCTGTAAACAAATTAGTCTCGGCAGAACAAGTTAAGATCACAAGACAATTCGAACCAAGTGACTTTCCACTTTGATAACTGTATCGAAAGAACTGGCAATGAACTCCTATGACGGCAGAATAAGTCTGATGAGTTCGGGAAATTTGTGTTACTAACAGAAGCCCTGAGAGTAAAAGCTTGAACATGGAACTTAAAGATATATGTCACCTGGCACAAGTGATCATTTGGCAAAACAACATTATTCAAGTCGTCACTCATCTATTTTATATTCAGGAATGGTGTGCAGCAGAAAAGAAACTCGTGGCAGGATGGAGTTTATGGCACAAACTGCCCGATCCCACCGGGGCAGAACTTCACTTACATCCTTCAAGTGAAGGATCAGATCGGTAGTTATTTCTACTTTCCTTCCCTTGCTTTCCACAAGGCCGCAGGAGGCTTTGGCGGCTTCAAGATTCTTAGCCGATCAGTGATTCCTGTGCCTTTTCCACCTCCTGCCAACGACTTCACTATCCTTGCTGGCGATTGGTTCACGAAAAACCACTCTGTGAGTTGCTTAAAAAATACAATCGTCATAGGCTCCTGCCGTTGAAATAGATTATAAATTTTGGAATCAAATGTCTCACCTGTGGCTGGATACATGTGACACATTTCCCTTATTGCTTTCTTTTCTCACTCGATTTATAGGACTTGAGAGCAATATTGGATGGTGGCAGTGATCTTCCGTTCCCTGATGGGCTACTCATTAATGGCCGTGGATCAAATGGTTACACCTTTACAGTGGATCAAGGTATTTTGCTGAGCTCTGGATATGCTAAAAAAATTATCCTGTCCCGATAGTGGTATGTGTGAAGCGTACCGTACCAAAATCCAAACTTGTTTTGGCAGGGAAGACGTACAGGTTTCGAATATCGAACGTAGGGATCACGACTGCCATCAACTTCAGGATCCAGGGGCACAAGATGGTTCTAGTGGAAGTCGAGGGGACCCACACATTACAGAACACTTACGATTCCCTGGACATACATTTGGGTCAGTCTTGCTCTGTCCTGGTCACCTGCGATCAACCCGCACAAGATTACTCTATTGTCGTCTCCTCACGCTTCACCTCCGAAGTGCTGACCACTACCTCGATCCTCCATTATAGCAACTCGGCTGGAAGTGTCTCCGGTCCCCCTCCTGGCGGGCCGACCATGCAGATTGACTGGTCACTTGAACAAGCAAGGTCTATGAGGTGTGTCCTGGCATTGTGCCGTTTTTTTTTTTTTTTTTTTTTTTTAACTTTGGTCATGTGAAAACTAACTAATTCTCAAAGAATTCTTGCTTTGGTAATTGAGTTTTTGGTTTTCATTAGGTAATCTAGCAATGACTATAACATTAAATTTATCATAATTTATCACCACTGGTGTCATGTGCAGTAAATCTCCTTGTACTTTTTCACCGTATAAGCACTGACCATTCCTTTATCTGTTCGTTGTGTCATTTATCTTATTAGGCGGAACCTAACTGCAAGTGGACCGAGGCCTAATCCCCAAGGCTCCTATCACTATGGAATGATCAACTCGACACAAACAATCAGACTCGCAAACTCTGCTTCAATTATTAATGGGAAGCAGAGATACGCTGTCAATAGCGTTTCTTTTGTTCCAGCCGATACTCCTCTGAAGCTCGCTGACTACTTCAACATTCCTGGAGTCTTTACACTAGGGAGCATACCGGATAGCCCCACTGGCGGTGCTGCTTATCTCCAGACTTCAGTCATGGCAGCTGATTTCCGAGGTTATGCGGAGATTGTTTTTGAGAATTCTGAAGACACTGTGCAGTCCTGGCACATCGATGGCCATAACTTCTTTGTTGTGGGGTGAGTTTACTGGCCCATTGCACTTATGAATGACTATTCTCTGGAGACGCGGGTCTTCGCACCCATGTCCCTGGATTATTGTAAAAGAGAAGAAGATAAACTCTTTAATTTTTCATGGATATGAGAATTTGAAAGTTTTTGTCTTCATGCTGTGCATTGATATTGGGCAGAATGGATGGAGGGCAGTGGACACCTGCAAGTAGATTAAGTTACAATCTGAGAGACACAATTTCTCGCTGTACCGTTCAGGTATTCAGGCATCACCTTTCTCTCATTCCCTCTAAGACTGATTTATGTCATCATCATACTTTGTTGGACTATTTGGAATTTAAAGATTTGATTCCAGGATATCTGACCATCTGGAAGTTAGCTAAGCCTGAATTACAATTTATCTGATAACTTTGTTTCCGATACTTCGGTTTTATTAAACAAAAAGAATGGCTTCCATGCTGATTTTGTTCATTGATCTGGTTGCAGGTCTATCCTAATTCATGGACTGCTGTTTACATGCCTTTGGACAACGTGGGGATGTGGAATGTGCGGTCGGAGAACTGGGCTCGCCAATATCTGGGACAACAATTCTACTTCCGTGTCTATTCTCCGGCCAAATCTTTGAGGGATGAGTATCCAATTCCAAGCAATGCTCTTCTCTGTGGTAGGGCTGCAGGTCATCACGCTTGATCCCAACAAAAGAGTGAATCGAATTGAGTTTGTCATCGATCATGAAGGTGTCAATCCACTAGGAACTAGAAGGAGCTGACAGTATTCTAGGTGACTGCTAAAGATGTTATGAAGGCTTCCCTTGAGCCATATACATTTTCTAGTATGCTTGCTGAATCGAATTTTCATTTTTTCAGAATGATCTCTTGATGTATGCTTTTCTATTTGTTTTGGCATTCTTCACATTATTTGGTCCGTTTTCTTCTGCCCATTTTATCCTTCTGGTTAGAGGTAGTCTGTAATATCCCTTAATGATGAGTATACTCTCGAGGACTCCATGGAGAAGCTGATCATCGTTAAACCGAATTCTGTCTGTTCCCGGTTACAAATCTAAATAATCGATGCTTTCATTTCACGAGGGCCATAGCATGAAATAGACGAGTCATGGACGCTCCCAGAAGTCCCGAATTTATTCACTGACAAGGTTATATATGCTCACTCCGGCCCCTATAGCAGTATGGACAATGCACGGTTCGTTTGAGACTATCTTCTTCCATGAATTTCGTCCAAAAGCTGGACACACATGTTCTGTCCTAGACGAACGCAAAATATCATCTTTCACTTCAACTGATCACAGATGTCTCAGCCTGTTGCCTTTTCTTCGAGCATTAGTGATCCTTAGACAATCACTTCAGGCAAGCAATGCTGAGTACCATACTTGCCAGTTGAATTTTCTTGTCGGCAATCCGTGATAACAGGTTTATACTCTGGAACTTTTTCTCAGGCGCAATTTAGTGAACTTAGCGAATGTGAAACCGCCCCAGCAAAAGCGTTCTGATTCACGTGGACATCCCCATGTTGCTGTATATTCTATTTTTGGTAACTCTTCAGATTTTGAATTGATTGCCAATTATTTGTCAAAAAGCATAATGCTGCTTGTCTTGAATTATCTTTTCAGAGGGCATGAAATGTTTTAGATTTTATAGACGCATAAGCAGTAATATTTGAGCGCAGGTTCATTGAATCTTGACAGTTTTGATGAGCCTGATGCAATCTGTAACGAAAGAAACATGGGAAGAATTTGCTATTGCATAACATTTTCCAAATGTGGCCTTAGAGCAAAGAAAATCCGATCTTAAAATAAATGAACCCTATTTTTTGGCCGTGATAATACATAAGGCCTTGAATCCTATCCTTTCCGTTGATTGCTAGACTATGTCAACCATATAATACAGGTCTGGCCAACTCTACTGGGCGAATCCATAGGCTCTTCCAGATTGAAAATGAAATTCTAATAATTCTTATGGTGTGTTCGTTTGAGCAGAAATGCTTTTTGCGAATTAATTTTTCAGACTTTCACGCGTTTGATTTGCTGAAGATGATAAGGTATCGAAAAATCATTTATGATAAAAAGAAAATATTCATGCTTAAAATTAGGAAATGAGTTCCCTAATCCGAGGAGGTAGTTAATTTTCTGAAACTTGTTAACAAACTTTTCTTCGCTTTGTTCAGTTTTCTTCACCAAGGCTTAGTTGCTTTTTCACCTTCGTCAAGGTTCGCTATTCTTCACAAACGCTCAACGTTTTCGTTGAAGGTTAAGCTCATCTTCAACGTCCTTTAATGGTTTTGTTTCAGGTTCTCTCCTCCGCCATTTCAAAATACTCTATGAAAATTCGATCGATCCTTTTCATTGTGAATCTGTTGTCATCGCCTGTGCTATGATTGTTTGATTCTCCTTTCTGTTCATTTTTTGTGCTCGACAGAAGGAAAGTGGATATTGACAGAAAGGTGGAAAATGAAGCAACTCACAATCTTTTGATCAAGCATTAGACATTACAATTTAGTTTTTAATATTATATGTACGAAAGACTCGCTGTTCTTCGATTATTTGTTGAAGTAGCTATTCAAGCAGCGCTTTGTGGCACAATTTATCCTAATGAATCATGTGAAAATAAAGTGATCCATGCTGGAATCAACAGTGCAATGTTTTGGGGAGAAGTGTTAAAAATGTCCTAAACCTTTTGTATTTGTGTCAATTTAGTTCTAAATCTTTTTTTGGTGCCAATTTAGTTCTAAATTTTTTTACTTGGTTTCGATTCACTCCTTTTTGGCCAAATTTGGTCGGATTTTGCTGACTGAGCGCCGGTTGGCTGACATGGCCCGATCGACACTGACGTTGATAACTTTTAATAATATTGTTGAATTTTTTATTTTCCTTTTCTCTTTCTTTTTCTTTTTTCATTTTTCCTTCTCTTTCTCATTCCTCTAGCCAATCGCCGAACCTTAGTGACCAGCTAGAAGTGATGACCGGCGAGCCTCGTCGGCCACCTCACTAGTGGCTGCGAGGGTGGCCTCACGTCAGGCTGGTGAGGTTGGCCTGGGCGGCTCAACCCAGCGCTAGGCCAACTAGAGGCCACCCAGGCTGGTCTCGCCAGCCTTGCCAAGCATGGGTGAGGCTCGACCCTCCCCAGATTCGGTGGGGGTGAGCCTCGTCACCCAGCGCAAGGCCGCCCTCGTGGCCATCGGAGAGGTGGCTAACGAGGCTCGCTAGTGGCCGGTTGCCAAGGTCCAGCGACCGGCTGGAGGAAGGAGGAGGAGGAGGAAAAAAGAACAAGAGAAAAAAATTCAAAAATATTAAAATATTAATAAAAATTGTCTACATCGAACCAATCAGGTCACGTTAGTTGATCAACGCTCAGTTAGCAAAATCTGACCAAAAGGATTGAATTGACACATAGTAAAAAGGTTTATGACTAAATTGTTACAAATTTTAAAAGTTTTGGACTTTTTAAACACTTCTTTCCAATGTTTTGTTTATGTATTACTTAGAATGTTATGATAGAAAGATATTACAAAGTCGATTTTTTTTCTTATCTATTTATTTTTCAAGCTGGAAGCTACTCTTGGATTTGAAAGGTTAGACGGACTTCAAAGTAATATATAAGTTTAAAATTATTTTCTAAATGAGATCTAAAAATCCAAAAACATTTCTGGTCACATTTTTCATTGTACCACAAAATAAATGAAAAATATTCATTTTTCTTGAAATTGTTTTTATGGAAAGTATTTTTTTATTTATTTTTTTATCGGGAAATCTTTTTCCGAATTTTTGCTTTCCGAAATAAAAATGACCGAGTTAACAGTTGATTATGTCAACCGTCAAGGGTGACAAGTAGCTGCTTCTTTGAGTGTCGGCCGCTAGGGTTGACTGCCTTAAATGATTAGGCGGGAGCAAATGAGTCGTCCACCATCACAACTGTACGATGCCGATAAATGTCTTGATAATGTTGTCTAATCATTTGAATAGAAAAAATAATATGATAGAGAGAGAAAATCCCAATTGGACGCTGATACGATCGAGCGTTAGGGAACGACAGAAGCAACTACATGTGTGTCTTTTTCTTTTTTGTTTTTTGGTGCTTTAAGTAGGTCTATGAATTTAACATGAATATTAGGAGGATTTTTTTAAAGACCATAATGGCTAAAATAAGGAAATAAACAAGGTATGGATCCTCTTATCTTCATACTTTATTATTGAGCCTGCTTGTCACGATCATGGTAAAAACAAGCCTCCCATCCAACTAAAGAACCTACCCGTGAAGCACTCTTTAGCTTTTGTTCTTCACTTTCTGCTATATCTTATGCAAAACAGCATGCAAATTTAACAACTTGCTCGAGAGTGAATTAACAACTTGCTCCTGGAGTCAGAATGATGACTATAAGAGTACATATGGAGAGTCAAACTATGACTTTTATTTCCATTTATTGCTCGGGCCGCTCGCCCAACGGTTCCACGCGGCACATGAAGGGATGAACATGCACTCATTTATTGGATGTTTAGAGTGGAGCAAGCAGTGACAATGGGCAAATTGCTGGCTAGTGGATAACACCTATATAAATACGAGCGTCGATGACCCAGCCATAGCAAGCTTAGTCAGCTACTGAATATCTCTTTCTCTCACTTACGCACACACTCTCTCTTTTGGCGTCCGAAGCCATGGGGGTCTCGAGAAAATGGCTCTCCGGGGTTCTTCTCATTTCATGCATCGTGCTCCATCTGAGTGCACTAGCTCTCAGTGACAACAAGGTTGACAAGACCAGGTTTGGCGACGATGATGACTGTCGATGGGGACGGAGACGCTGCGGCGGCAGATTCGGTGGTGGGCCGGGCCGTGGTGGAAGAGGCGGTGGATTTGGTGGAGGACGAGGTGGGGGAGGTGGAGTTGGAGGAGGAGCTGGTAAGGGTGGAGGGTTTGGAGGCGGAGCTGGGGGTGGTGTTGGAGGTGGTGCAGGGGGTGGTGTAGGTGGTGGCGGTGGTTTAGGTGGCGGAGGAGGTGGAGGAGTTGGAGGAGGAGCTGGGAAGGGTGGAGGCTTTGGAGCTGGGGGTGGCGTTGGAGGTGGTGCGGGAGGTGGTGTAGGTGGTGGTGGGGGTTTTGGTGGCGGTGGAGGTGGAGGTGCTGGAGGTGGTGCTGGAAAAGGAGGTGGCTTTGGAGCTGGGGGCGGTGTTGGTGGAGGAGCTGGAGGAGGTGCCGGTGGTGGTGTTGGAGGTGGCGGCGGTTTTGGTGGTGGAGATGGAGGAGGTCTTGGTGGTGGGGCCGGTCATGGTGGAGGCTTTGGGGCTGGGGGTGGTGTAGGTGGTGGAGCTGGAGGTGGAGTTGGAGCTGGAGGTGGTGGAGGAGGCGGTTCTGGTGGAGGTGGAGGTGTTGGTGGGGGTTCAGGTCATGGAGGAGGCTTTGGTGCTGGAGGAGGTGTAGGTGGCGGTGCAGGAGGCACTGGAGGAGGTGCTGGTGGAGGTGGAGGTGGAGGAGGCGGAGGTGGCGGCGGCGTTGGTGGAGGAGCAGGACATGGGGGTGGATTTGGTGCTGGTGGCGGCGTAGGAGGTGGTGCTGGCGGAGGTGTCGGAGGCGGAGGCGGAGCTGGAGGAGGTGGCGGTGGTGGTTTAGGTGGAGGAGCAGGCCACGGCGGGGGCTTCGGTGCAGGCGGGGGAGTAGGAGGTGGAGCTGGAGGAGGTTTAGGTGGTGGTGCCGGAGGAGGGGGAGGTGCTGGTGGTGGACTTGGAGGTGGCCATGGCATCGGCAGAGGTGGAGGGTTCGGAGTGGGAATCGGGGTTGGGATTGGAGTTGGAGTAGGGGCTGGTGCCGGCAATGGGGTGGGTGTCGGAGGCGGCTCAGGCGGGGGAGATGGAGGAGGGAGGTAAAACCCCGGCCAATCTCCAAAACCAAACTATCTGCTACGGTGGTGAACGAGTCCATTGGTCTGCATTGGCGCGATGGAGATTTTCATGTTATCTTTGATGTAAACAAAGTGTGCAATCTAAAGACCACATGAAATAACGACTTCCCTTTTTGTATTACATTCAGAATGCATTTCGTTTTTACAAGTTATCGCGTCTCTTGTTTCGCATGAAGAACTAGTCTTTCAATTCAGACAGTGAAATATAACATTTTTCCCCCTGGTGCTCTCCGAATCGAATGAAGAACTTAAGAAGAAGCTTGACATTTATGTCGCAAAGGAGAGATTGGTGAGGCCTCATTCATGAAGCAAACCAAACCAGTGAATTGTATGCGGCGGATGGCTATAGCCGTCTTCTGCAGGCAAGGTCGAACGTGTTTTAAATCGACAAGACACCATTCAAATCATCAAATTCCCTGTGCTCCAGGTAACAACGGACTCGAAAGATGTCCTTACTCATTCTACGGACAATCGCTCTAAATGACACCAAATTACAGCTCGCTCCACGTACTGAAAGATGCAATCACGACAAAAGGCCCCATGTAGTAAAAGCCCTAGTATAGAGAAGACAGGTCTTCCCACATGAATGAGATCGGTTGTGACATTGAACTAGCTGATCCCCATTCAACATTAGGAGAAAGAAAGGAAAATTAGCGGTTCTTCAAAGCTACTGCGGCATATTGCTCATTTGCATTAGTAGAAAATTCGAGGGAAAAAATGAAAAAGGAAGCCGCTTAACCGTGGGATTTGAGGAATTCCCACTAATGAGATTCCTTAAATTAGAAAAAAAAAAAATAAACAACATAATTTCAGCACAAATTACACACCAAGACCTAGATACTCACAGGTAGAAAAAGATGATCACTAACTAAGAATAAATCATTAATGCCAGATAAGATCGTTTAGATTCTAAAGATGAATAATATTCGAAATGTTGGCTTGGAGACTAATAACAAAATCATTGTCCATTCAAGTGGATCCTCATTCTTTTTACTCAACTCAAGTTGTATCAAAAGGACTCTCATGTGACCTAATATCAAGATTGGTAAATAACAATAGATGAAATAAAAGAAAAAAAAAATATTTTTTCTAATTTTTTATAAATCATTCATTTTTCACAAAATAAATGGAGTCTTAAAAGTGAGTTGTCATGATGAGTATTTGCAAGACAATTTTTCAGAAGTATGTTTACTAAAATCTGAGATTTTCAAAGCATTAATATGGCAATCTTGAAAGAATTGGGTGCATTGATTTTTTTTAGGTCCACTCTCAATGTAAAGAATTTCTCCACATTTTTTATTGAAAAAGTGACCGCAGTATTAGGAGTATCTCAGTCTTCAACGGTCCATGCAAATTATTTTTCTTTTTACGGTGAATGTAATAAAAATTTGGGATGTGGATATTATAAACGCAATAAATTTCGTATGAGACTCATTTGAGGGCTATAGTTTTTTTTTTTCCAATCAATGGAGTGATATGATGATTAGAAATCGTTTACTTTAGTGCCATCGATTTGTATCATGCTATTAATTTTGTTATAGCATGGCCGACATGGCTTGCAAGGAAAATTTAATTGACAAAATCCATAAAAAATGAGTCGTTTTTCTCCTATCTATTAAAAAGAAGAAGAAAATCATAAACTCAAGTATCGTGGTTCCTCATTATTTAAGAGGAAAGCCCTCGACTTGGGCGCTCCTCGTTTCCTCTCGGAACTTTCCCATTTAATGTCCAATCCCCATTCTTAAATCGTGGGAAACTCTAATTCGGTTAATTTTGGTCAAAATTACCTTCTGAATTACTTGTGGCAATAGACAGACGAAGAAGTGGAAAACAATGTTTTTTGTCCGCTTGCTGAAGGCCCCTCTTTCACTCTTTATGAATCTGATTTCCAGATCGAACACCTGATCGAATAAAGCAGTTTTCACCAAAAATGAGTTTGCACCAAATATTTCCTGGGTTGTGCACGACTAAGCCAAGTGATTCAAGGACTCGAATTGCCTTGGCTCAATTCCGAGAGATGCACAGCTTGGGGAGCTCAACTCGCTTCGACATCACTGTGGCCACCCCGCTCGGGGGATGAGGCGAAGGCATACCATCACAACTCGAGAAAACATTGGCTATGAGATGTGTCGGTGCAACAAATTGGAAATGCACCAAGGTTGGCCAAATGTCAAAGAAAAAATTTCACTCTCCCCTTCGCGCTCTCTCTCTTCGCCGCCCCCTTGTCCGACCGACAAACCACCGCGCCACCCCTCCGGCTCGTTCTGCGCACTCTCTCTCTCTACGCTCTTGACTCTACCCCCTTACTCTCCCTCCAACGAACCACCGACATTTGGCTCCATTTGTTACACGTTGTGAAAGGAAGCAAGAAGAAGCGAGAAAAGGGAATAGATGGCTAAGGGGAAAAAACGTATTTTCATTGTATATCCCCAATGTACAAACTCTCTGTAATTATAATACAGAAAAGGGACAATAAATGGCAATGATATATTCTGCAAAATCAATCTAATTTCAATCTAATCCTTAATTGATTTATGCATTATCATAATCCATATCTTCAGAATCCCACACATACCTTCTAACATGTTGCAATCTCAATGTTTTTTTTTTTAATTTGTTGCGTTGGTACATCTCATGTTGTCACTATTTTCTCTCACGATAGACTCAAAATTTGGATTGTCTCATTTTTTACTTTGAAATTTCTTTTAGAAAAGCCAAGTCAGACAAAAAAATCATTTCAAAAAATCACGTGGAATAATTTATCATAATAGATAATCAAGTGGACAACTTTTACGGATACATCATCGAAAAAAGAAAAAGAAATTACAGACATCCAAGCGAGCGATACAAGTTTCGATCTCATTACTCCCGGTGATCTCTAACTTTGGAAAGCAAACGGTTCACAAAATCCTTCGAGAAAAAACAGGAAACAAAATATACCAAACGTCGGACGCGATCTTCACGTCATGCTCCGGAACACGATTTGTCATAAATGAAGGGCGGTGGAACACGGCGGACACGCGAGACGCGTCGCACATGGAGAAGCAGGGCGAAGCAATCAATACCGACGTGGAGACCTTCCACGGGCAAATGACAACATCATCGTATAAATCCCCCCCGTCCTCGCCAGACAAGCCGGCAGTTGAACCAACCGATCCCATCCCAATTCTTTCCCTATCGAAGCCACACCCTTTCTTTCTGCAAAACTCTTTTCCCCCACCGCTCTCCTCGCGATTCTAGGTTGTGGGTCCCCCCCATTTTTGCCCCTCCGCCCGAGAAGATGATACAGCTCCTGTACACCGTGATCGCCTCCGAGATGGCGCTGATCCTGACCCTCCTGTTCAAGACCCCTCTCCGGAAGCTGGTGATCATGGCCCTGGATCGGGTCAAGCGCGGCCGGGGCCCCGTCATGGTGAAGACGGTCGGCGTCACGTTGCTGGTCGTGCTCGCCTCTAGCCTGTACAGCATGGTGAAGATCCAGCGGCGCACCGTCGAGGCCGGCCTCCTCAACCCCACCGACCAGGTCCTCATGTCCAAGCACATGCTCGAGGCCTCTCTCATGGGTAAGGGATTTTTTCCCAGCTCGCCCTCGGCTGGCGTGGAGTTTTTCGGCTTCTTTCGGGCTAGATGAATGGTAATCGTTGCCGACGTTTTTCTTTTTGAGACGTCGAGTGATTTTAGCTCTTAGGGTTCTTCTTGTTTGGGTCTCCGGTGAAAAGGGTGGGAAGAAATGATGCTAGATTGGAAGGCATTGGCGCTGGTTCGCCGGGCTCGTCACGAGCCTTCTAGAAAATTAAAATTTTGGGGTTACTTCCTTTTGTGCATCTGCAGTGGGCGTAATCCTGGCGACTTAGCAGTTCGCGAGTTGAAAGCGCTGCTGTCTGTGGTTGTGATCCCCCAATTGAAATGCTAAATCCCATGCCTTAGTTCGGTCGCTCTGTCCGATAACTCTGATCAGTTTATGCTCTTTCGCATCGGAGATTTTGTCTCGGATAGGATAGGACTGGAGTTCTCTGATGCTGGCATCGGATAAGTGACCCATGATTTTTGATTGCTGAACTAAAATACATGGCTTTCATGACCCAGTGGATCTGGATTGTTACTGATTCCTAGACATTGATAATCTGTATCATGCTATAGAAAATAGGATGGTTGGGGTACTAAAGGACAAAATTAGTACCTGGTTATTCTGGAGAATTTATTGATTGAATCTGTAGGTTAATATCGGTGCTGTTACTGGGGGAGCCTGATCTTTGCATACTGTTGGCTGATGCAAAAAGCATTTTCTCATTTCAGATAATTTCTTCCCTTTTTTGTTTTTGCCTTAATGGGTTCACTGGAGCTTGACTGTTTTTCTTGTTAGTTCCCATGTTCTGAGCTCATTGCGTTTGCTTCAGTTTGTGTTTTATTTAGTACGTTTGAAACCTGTGCTTTGTTTTATCGCTGTGGGCTGATTATAGACTGCCATACAGTCATGCACTAATGGTTCGCCGGTATAGCATTGCTCTCTGTATCAGCCTGTGTAGTGGTCCAATTATCTTGTATTGTTTTCTTTTGCAAGCGACTAGTATCCAGCAGCCTTCTCTCTGGTAAAGAAAGTTAAGAGAGAAGGGTATAGACACAATTACAAGACCACAGAAATGCTAATGATGTGTTTGGCCGAAATTCTGGATGTCATATACCAAAGTTTTAATGCATTGGGTACCTTTCTCTGAAGAAAGGTCGCCCTTAAGCTCTCCTATATTATCATTGTTGTAGGTATGGGTTGGATCTGATTCTATGTGGTTTATTTCACGCAGGATTTGTGCTATTTCTGTCTTTGATGATTGATAGATTGCACCATTACATAAGAGAACTGCGTTTGCTTAGAAAGACCATGGAGGCAGCCAAGAAACAGAGTCGAGGCATTGATGAGGGGAAAAATGGCAGTGCAGAGGAGGTCAAAGGCTTGAAGGAAGAGATTGCCACTCTGAGGACAAAACTGAATAAGCTGGAAAATGAATACGATACCAAAGACAAAGAAGCCAAGACAGCTGAAGCTGAAGCTGAGGCTCTGAAGAAACAATCCGAGGGCTTACTCCTAGAGTATGACCGCCTGCTTGCAGACAACCAAAGCCTTCGAAGTCAGTTGGAGTCTATTGATCTCTCCTTGTCCAATTCTGATGGCAAGAAGAACACCTAACAAAGGGTTTGGTTGGAGCAGGCGATTTCTTGATCTTGTTTGATGAGTGTTTTGTAATAGAAATATAGTTTTCGACAGGGAAGACTGCATGGCTGTCGTGTTGAATCTGTCTGTACAAAGAGAAGAACAAGACCTTGCGATGAGTTTTGTAAACTTGTTGGTTTAGGACGGAAATCAGGGTTGTACTAGGTACTTACTCTGATCATTCCTTATATTTCTAATCGCTATAGCATGGCAGCAGATGGGATTCTCAATTGCCTGCGATCCATTCTGTCTTTTATAATTCAAAGAAGCGAAGCTGGTAAGTTATGTTTTATTGCAATTATCTCCTCAATCAAGAAGGAACCAAACGAATGAGAGATTCAAAAAAGGAGTATGGCTCTGTTAGAAACAAAGATTGATCTGTTTGCAGGTACAAGAAAATTAAAAAATATCCCGACCTACTGAGTGAATTGGCCGCCGGTAGTATATGCCGGCACTTCTTCTTCAAGCTAGTATCAGCAGCTTTGCTTGATAATTACTCTTTATGGATCTTTGTGATTTCATACCGGGGTAGGTTTAGTGGTTTAGTCTGCATCGATGGATGTTATAACTCATGATCTTATGCCATAACTCTTGATAATCTTGGTCCTAACGACTCAAGTAGGCTAGCAGTTGCTTTATTTGTTCGATGCAAGGGAGATTAATTCAAGTTTGTGTGCCTAAGGACAGCAAAGAGAAACTGCAAGTTGAGTTAAAACATGCCACAAAGTAGCAAAATTTTCGTCCAGTGGCATTTCTTTTGGGATAAATGTACTGCAAGTCATAAAATTTATTAAGGACATACGATCGAGGTCTAAAATTTTTAAAAAATATAATCAAATCCTAAAATTTGTCAAATTGATATGATCAAATTATTATAGGGATAAGTATAGTAGAAGTCCTAAAATTTGTAACGAAAATACAATTGAGTCCTAAAACTTGTAAAAAGTGTAATTAAATCCAAAAACTTGTCAAATTGTTTCAATCGAGTCTTAAAGTTAAAACTTGTCAAATTGTTTCAATCGAGTCTTAAAGTTAACATCGTCAACTTTTTTAACGAATAATGCTGATGTGGCATTTAAAATTAATTTTTATTTTCCATGTGGCTCTTTTATTTTTTTTAAAATTAGATTTAAAAATTAGAAAAGAAAAGTTAAAATTTATTTAAAAAAACAAAATTGTTCAAAAAAAAAAAAAAAGAGGAAAAATGGTCGCTGGCCCTTTCGGTGATGGGTGGCGGTGGCGAGGGAGGAGCTACTTTTTTTTTTTTTTTTTTTCTTTTTAACAATTTTTAAAAATAAATTTTAGCTTTTATTTTTTTGTTTTTAAATATAATTTTTTAAAAAATTGAATAAAAAATAATTTAAAAAAGCCATGTGGAAAATGAAAAATTATTTAAAATTCCACATTAGCGTCGGGTTAGTATTTTCATTAAAAAGGTTGACGATGTTAACTTTAGGACTTGATTGAAATAATTTGACAAATTTTAGGACTTGATTGCACTTTTTTGCAAGTTTTATGACTCAATTATATTTTTGTGACAAGTTTTAGGACTTTTACTACCCTCGTCCCATTATTATATTAATTTTGCTCAACTTGTCTACTAAAAAAAAATGTAGACGGTTCTTTTTTTTATTATTTTCTCTCCCACATGACATCAACATGGCTAAAACATGAACGACAAGACTCTAAAATATTATTTAAATAGATTAAAAATATACAATTTTTTAAAGATGAAGGCTAGAGATGGCGAATCTGAAATTTTTAAATTTAAATATTATTTAAGTAGGTTCAAAAATATATAATTTGTTTTTTAGAAAAAAGATGAAGGCTAGAGCGGATTAAGGTAGACCCTCGCTGCTGCTGCCCACCATTGCCGGAAAAGGCGGTGAGGGTGCGGTGACGGATGGTGATCACTAGTATTGGCAAATTTATTTTGTCAATGGAAATACTTCATGGCCCCATGGAATACTTCCTGAAAGGGCCAATTTCGGGACCATACTCCTCACCGATGACCCCATGGCTGAGACTGCCTGACCCAGGCTGGGCCATGGTTAGGCGGGCACAAAGCATGTACACAACCTCGTCGCTGGATGGGTCAAATGCTCACATCATGTTGTGGTTCTGTTCCAAATCGAGCCTACAGTGGGAGCACCCTGGAGATCCATGGCACAAGCAAGTAGTCCGGGGGGTCGAAGAGTACTTGGTGGCAGCCGGACCGGGAAGTTCCGGTTCATGTGGGGCTACGTGATGGTGAAGACTATCCCTTTGGACATGTCGCAGGCTTATTCGGTTATTGTCCGGTGCAATGTCACGGTCCATCATTGATTTGAGGAGATTTTGAACATGTTTGACAAATTGAAAAATAAAGATGAAAGATGGAGTCAAAAATACCATTTGACCCGATGGTAAAATAAAGTTGTGTAAACGTTTTTGTTTCACGGCGAAGGAGTCCTAATCGGGAAATAAGTCTTGGGCTCACGACGTACCTTGCAGAAGAGGAAATGGCTGTGAACAACTTTCAGCTTAGCCCGGGTGCTTGGGACCTGTTAAATCTCCAAGTATTTGACGATGAACTTATCCAATGCATTCACGCCATTCCTTTTGCTCGCGGTTCGAGTTCGGAGGACCTCATTGCTTGGAAATTCTCACAAAATGGGGAATTTAGCACTACTGATGCCTATGATCTTGTGACCAGCAACAAGCCTGATGAAGGTTCTGCCGGATGATTGGTCTTGGATTTGGAAGTCGAAAAACTATCCCTGGAATCCAGTTTTCTCTTTAATTGGCTAATGACCCATTATAGAATCAAGCCATGTTCTCTATCGTGTTCACCAACCGAGCCTACAACGGGAGCACCCTACATATCCAGGGCACGGGCAAGCAAAGCTCGAGGAAGGAAGCAGTGAGTACTCATGGTGGTGGGGACTGGGAAGTTCCGGTTCGCGCAGGGCTACATGAAGTTTGAGACTACCTACATGGACATGCCGCAGGCCTACTTGGGGGAAAAGTGCCAAAAAAGTCCTAAACCTTTTGGTTTTGTGCCGCTTTAGTCCTAAACCTTTTTTTGGTGCCGATTTAATCCTAAACATTTTTACGTTATGCCAATTCAGTCCTTTCCGGCCAATTTTGACCGGATTCTGCTGACTGGACGTCGGCCAGTTGACGTGGCCTGATCGGCGCCGACGTGTACAATTTTTAATAATATTTTAATATTTTTAATATTATTTTTATTTTTATTTTATTTTTATTCTTTTCTTTATTCTTTATTCTTTTTTCTTCTCATCTTCTTCCTCCAGTCGGTCGCCGGAGCTCGGCGACCGGCCAGAGGAGACGGCCGGCAAGGTCGACCTCGCCGGCCACCTCGCCAGTGGCCGCGAGGGCGGCCTCGTGCCGGGCGGGCGAGGCTCGCCCTCGCCGACCCGGGGCGAGGATCGAGCATCGCTCATGGCCGGCGAGGCTCGACCTCGCTAGATCCGGCGAGGGCGAGCCTCGCCCGCCCGGCGCGAGGCCGCCCTCGCGGCCGGGTGGCGAGGCTCGCCCCGCCGGATCCGGCGAGGGTCGAGCCTCGCCCATGGCCGGCGAGGGCGAGCCCCGCCGGCTCGGCGAGAGGCCACCGGACTCCTCCCGGCTCCATTCTCCGATCCCAATCTCGCCCTAGAAATTTCCTCCCTCCTCCGCTCGTTGTCGTCGTCGTCTCTAGGGTTTACGGGAGCTCGGGGTGTCTTTGGTCGCACGGCTCCGGCCCCGGATTTTCGCTGTTTCTCCCGTGGCGGTGATTCGTCGGGGTGGGGGTTTTGTGATTCGGGGTTCTCGAGGCGGCTGGCCTCGCCCTCGCCGGCCATGGGCGAGGCTCGACCCTCGCTAGATCCGGCGAGGGCGAGCCTCGCCACCCGGCCGCGAGGGCGGCTCGCGGGCGGCGAGGCTCGCCCTCGCCGGATCCGGCGAGGTCGAGCCTCGCGAGGATTGAGCATTGCCCATGGCCGGCGAGGGCGAGCCTCGCCCGACCGGTGCGAGGCCGCCCTCGCGGCCATCGGCGAGGTGACCGGCGAGGTCGACCTCGCCGGCCATCGCCTCGGCCGGTCGCCGAGCTCGCGACCGGGCTGGAGGAAGAAGATGAGAAGAAAAAGAAAAAGAATAAAAGAAAAGAATAAATAAAAGAATAAAAATAAAAAATAAAATAAAAAATATTCAAAATTATTAAAATATTATTAAAAATTGTACACGTCGGCGCCGATCAGGCCATGTCAGCCGGCCGGCGTCCAGTTAGCAAAATCCGGTCAAAATTGGCCGGAAAGGATTGAATTGGCACAACGTAAAAATGTTTAGGACTAAATCGACACCAAAAAAAGGTTTAGAACTAAATCGGCACAAAGCCAAAAGGTTTAGGACTTTTTTGGCACGTTTCCCGCCTACTTGGTCATCCAGTGCAATGTCACAGTCCGTCTTGATTAGAGGAGATCTCGAACGCCTTTGACAAATTGTGCGGAGATTGAATATTACCGGAGGTTGTGTGTTCTGTCCTGCGTACTGATAAACAAAATGTACACTATGTTCTTGCAAATGTCATCAATAAAATGGGGCTCTCTCCCTCCTATTCTCAGATGTTTCTACAAGTTGTCGCCTCTAGATTTTTCCAAAAAAAAATCAATAAAAGTTAGTCAAGCAATTTGCCAACTTCTGTGAAGACTATTACGCCACCTTCAGAATTCTCTTAAAAAGAAAATCAGCGTCGCAATGTAATGATTAATTTAGGAGATATTTCTATTAGATAGGGTGGAAAGCTGGGAGCGACTTTCCGTCGCTTCTAAAGGATCAAGTGGTCGTGTTATTGAGTAGTGAAGAAAGTAACGTAGAGGTTTTCAACTAGTGTTTACTCCCAAAAACCATAGGAAACGAGTTATTTACTGGAGTTTGTTGGTTCAGGTGGGTAGAAGGAAATGCCGCAACTTTTACCTTTTAAGGAGAACAACAGCATGAAAGAGAGAAATTTCCAAGTGGCCTCTGCTACAGAGATAACAAGAAGATCTTGCAGACTCCTCTATTACCAAATCAGATAATGCAACAACTTTTGTCACATCCTTGGAGAAGAGCAAGCCGAGGATAAACTCGAAGAAGCTAATGGCAAGTAGTTGTGAAGAGGAACTGCAAGAGATGTAGGAGGATGATGAAGAAGCTGAGAGTTGAGAGGGCAAAGATGGAAGAGAAATTGAAGAAGAGGGCCAAAATGCTGAGGCAGAAAGACAATGAGCTCAAGGCAAGATAGAGAGAGCTCAAGAAGTTCTGGGGTAAGTTCAAGAAAATGCAGGAAGTTTGAGAAATTCAAGCCCAATAAGACATTCCCAATCGATCATATTAGGAGAGATAAGGAATTCCTGAAGGAAAATAAAATAAAATAAAAAAATGGTTTTTATGAGAAAAAGAGACCATCTCCCCCCTTACATCCTGAGGTGGAAGGATAGAGGAGAAAGTGAGGAGAAGAAGCCCAATGAGAAGGAGGACCAAGTTGTACATCAAAATGCTACGGATGGAATGAGATCAACTAAAACACGAAATGAAAATCAGGAATAAGAGGCTTAACCACATGAGTATGGAGATTGAGATGAAGGAAAAAGAGGCGTTGCTAAAATATGAGCTTCACAGAGCCTAGTGGAAAGTCGCAGCCACAGAGGCAATTGAAGTTAGAGCAGATAGTGTTAAATCAATTCTTATCGTGCAGTACAGCAGCTAACACCGGCAGTGGTTGAAGCCAACAAGGAGTAGAGGTTAAAGGAAGAAGATGATAGGATTGTTGACGAAAAGCGATTTGGTATGCTTGCACTAAGAGAGATTAATCAGCAAGGGGAAGTATATGAGAAGCATCGCCTCTCTCCTATTCCTGGATGTTTCTAGAAGTTGTTACTCCCATATTTTTCCAAAGGAAAATCTATCGACAAGTTATCAAGCAACTTGCCAGCTTGCGTGAAGACTGCCACGTCACCTCCAGAATTCTCTTAAGAAAAATCAGCTAAAGCAAGCTGGAATGCAATGATTAGTTTAGGAGATATTCATGGAAAGCTGCGAAAGTACCGACTTTGCATCCTATGTAAATGAAGACAGGATTGAAATTGCCCTTTTGATTTGATAGTCAAAAGAAGTTATCTAAGCATCTTTGTTCCGTGCAAAGGAGTCATCTTGATTAGGTTTCGTTTGGCAACTTCTTATTAATTTCTATTCTTTTGTTCTTTGAAATAATAATAAAATAATAAAAATCTATTTAATAACGTTAACTAATTTTTCTATTATTTATAATAAAAAAATAGCCAGGAAATAGATTTATAATAGAAACAAGAAATAGAAAAAAATTACTTTTTGTTCTCAGAAATAATTTTTGGAATAAGTCACTTTTTTTCTTTTCTTTTATTTCTTTTCTTTTATTTCTTTTATTCTTATTCCTCTTCTAATTGGTTGCCACCGTTGGTCGCTGCCCCACTGCCCACCCATTCGTTGCTGTTAGTGGCTGGTCATCGCCGGATACAAGAGGAAGAAGATGAAAGGAAAAAAAAAAAAAAAAAAAAAGAAAAATCTAAAAGGATATTAAAAAATTAAAAGAAATTTTACGCTATAAAAAATTTATGAGTCATACCAAACATATTTTTGTTCTTTTTCTATTCCGAAATTAAAAATTTTGTATAGTTATTAAACCCATTTTTTTACTCGGCCCGAGGAATAAAATAGAAACCAATTATTTTTGAAATTTTCAAAAGAGAAATGTTATCATATGCACCTTAACTAACTCCGGGCTCAAAGAAGCAAAGCCAGTAAGTAATCAACAGGAACCAGATGAATAAGGAGACTCGAGCAAGTAGTATGACTCGGTTAGAAACTAAAGATGGATTTGTCTACAGGTACAACTGAAAATTTCCCGACCCACCAAGCGAGTTAGCCAACAGCATGTGCCGGTATCTTTTCTTCAAGCTAGCATTAGCAGTTTCGCATGATAATTCCTCTTATAGATCTATGTGGTTTCATCCTAGAGCAGGTTTAGTGGTTCAGTCTGCATCAATGGAATGCATAAATGGTGATTTCATGCCATAATTATTCCTTCCCATTAGTTCCGTACTCCTTGATTTCTTTAGGGAGAAATCCATGATCTAACACTAGATTAGATGACCACAGTACATGTTAGTTATGCTAATGAGGAAGCTTAACTTTCTCTCCGATTCCGACCGCCTCAAGTTCACAAAACCAAGTTGCGCATGTAATTCACTAAGTGATTACTTTTCTGTTCTGCTCCTTGCAGAATCGCCTTCTCTCAATTGCTCAACTGCGTTGCCCTTGTCTCTCGTGTGCTTGCGGTCCTCTTAACCCAACCTAGAGCATTGTGAGATTGGGAAAAAGCTGACTAAACTACTCATTCCCATCATCTGAATCCTGGCTTTCAATTTTCGGAGAGCAAGGGACCAAAGGCAGAAATTGCTTAATCCAGTGTAGCACACCTCACGGCCTCAGGTCTCCTCGTCTGTAAGGAGATTTTTAGTTATAAGTTGAGATGATAAATGGTACGTTTGGTTCAGTTTTGCCAAGGGACTTTTGGCCTCCAAAGCCATTTGGGGAAATGCTGAGGTATTTGACAAGCCTGTTCAAGGGGTTTTTAGTCAAATGCTGGTATTGGAAAAGCTAAACACCTAGAAAACAGGTTAAGGATCCATATTTTGTCTCATCTCAAATGGATCAAGCAAAATGGGATTATTTGAAATTTTAATAAAAGTTCGAAATGGATTTATCATCGTCAAAGTGTATGTTATACATATCCAGGCATGTTCTCTTTTGTTAAATTAGATCGAATTTCTAATATCAGGAGAAATAACAAAATACGTGTTCGAAATGGATTATTTGAAGTTTTAATAAAAGTTCGAAATGGATTTATCATCGTCAAAGTTTATGTTATACATATCCAGGCATGTTCTCTTTTGTTAAATTAGATCGAATTTCTAATATCAAGAGAAATAACAAAATACGTGTTCTAATAGCTTGATTTGTCATTTTTAAATAATTTCTTATTTGCTAATTATTTTCACATTTAATTTGTTGTTAATTGGTTAGTTTTTATTTTTTCAATATGCAGTTTTTCGTATTAAGAGGAAAAATTGCTAAGAATCGGATAGGATTGAATTAGATCTGAATTGAATCTGGTATGAGTCATTAAAATTGTATTATATAAAAATATTTGAATCAGATACATAGTTTTTTATTCGGATTGACCCAACCTATTTGACGGATTTAGTTATAATTGAAATAGAGTTACTTCCTTTTTGCCCGACAAAGATAAGAACTGGCCCATGATGAAGCCGAGTGCATTGAATTATTGGATCCAATGGGTGCCAAGTGGAATATTCATATGCGACGATTCAAATCATCCGATTATTCCCATGGCTGAGGCGAGAATTGTTATAGATAAAGCAAAATATTTGTTTTTAGGGGCTTTTTTGTCTTTCTATTAGATTTCCTTTTAGGTTAAAACTATTAATATGCTCTGCGACAGAATCTCTATCGATAACTTCATATTAACCAGTTTCTTCAAAGCAAAAATACCGATTTGATGTGGATGGCTTCTCAAAAATATTTGTTAGAATATCCATGGCTTCTTTTGCAGTTTTTGCTTTCGCGATGTGGTACCCTGTCTTTTCGTCAACCCTAGACGAATCGCACCTAACGCCTTTCGATCAAGAATTTTCCATCCGGCTTCGCCGTCGGATCCACTTCCGCCATCTCGGGTTTCCAACCCTCAAGTGGTGCATAGAGATCTTTTGATAAAGATAATCCTCTATTTGTAGTTTCCACCATCCGAAATCCTCTCCATTGAACTTATCGATTCCGATTTTATCTTCGCCATCCGTTTGCTTTCAATCGAACGTCACCGAAAACCCTCGATGTTCTCGATTAGCCAACCCAAGCTCGATACCGGTTGTTACGAAATCGCACGTCGATTCCAGAAAAATAACACTCGCAAACAATTCTCCGGACATAATATAGTAATAAAAGAGCGAGAATCGGATGAACACGCAGAAAATTTGTTATCGAAGTTCACCCAAACCGGGCTACGTCTCCGCGCAGAGGCACTCGCGAATCCACTAGACTTCGAAAAAGTTGGAATACAACGACGATCTTCTCTCAAGATCAGGGTATAAAGAGATTGAGAACTCTCATCAAGAAAAAACTCACTTTTTTCTTCTCTCTTTTTCTTGCCTCTCTAAAACTGCAAAAGAAGCCATGGATATTCTAACAAATATTTTTGAGAAGCCATCCACATCAAATCAGGTATTTTTCTTTGAAGAAACTGGTTAATATGAAGTTATCGATAGAGATTTCGTCGCAGAGCATATTAATAGTTTCACGCAGTCACGGGTCAATTAGAATCCGCAGGCATAAATTTAGATATGAAGCTTCAAGCTTTATTATTTTTATGTTCTCTTCCGAGAAAGCTACAATACCGCAGGTGCGGGGAATTTCGAGCACCATGAAGGATGATTTAACTCTTGATGATGCTGTGAGTAGTATCATGGATGAAGAGATGCGAAGGAAAGTCTCGAGTGGAGATAATCTTTTTGCATCTACATCTTCAACGGCACTTGCAAAGTGGAGAACCGTGGAAGAAGTAAAAGTAGAGGAAATTTCAGCGGTCGTGGCGGATCACAATCAAGGGGTAAGAGACAAAGGTTGCAAAAGATGAGTGTTGGTTTTGTCACAAAACCGGACACCGGAGGTTTCAATGTGAAGCCTACAAAAAGAAGCAGCAAGATGAGAATCAAGGTGCTAATGTAGTTAGCGATAAATCTTTGCTAGATAACTTGTGTTTGTCTACGGGGTTTGATTTGACAACGAGATAAATGGTTTATTGATTCGGCGCTTCTTTTCATTGCACCTCGCAAAGAGACATATTTGATGATTATGCTAGTGGAGATTTTGGACAAGTGGTTGTGGGAAACGGCCACATGTGTCCAATTGTTGGGAAAGGAACCGTGATGTGAACATCTCGGGTGGAGGACATCTAGTTTTGCGTGAAACTAGGCATATTCCGAAATTAAAGAAAAATCTGATTTCAACCAAGTAAACTTGACCAAGAAGGTTTGGTAATAACCTTTGGGTGGAGAGTGGAAGATAACCTCGGGGATAAGAGTAGTAGCAAAGGGAAAGCGTACGGGTACACTTTACCTTCTCCAAGGAGACAATATCGTGATATAGTTGCAACTACAATGGCTACGAGTAATTTATCTACTCTTTGGCATTATCGTTTGGGACATCTTGGTGAAAAGGTGTAAAGCAATTACACTCGAGGAAATTACTTCCGGGTTTACAAAAAGTTGAGTTAGATTTTTGTGAGAGTTGCATTTATGGAAAATGAAGGCTGTTAGTTTTCAATTGAATGGGCAACAAAATAAAGGCCGAAGCTAGAGTTGGTTCATACCGATGTATGGGGACTCGCTCGGGAACTCTCTTATGGTGGTAAGAGATATTTTGTCACCTTCATTGATGATGCAACAAGAAAGACTTGGGTCTATGCTCTTAAAGAAAAATCGAAGTATTCGGGATGTTCGGGATGTGGAAGACTATGGTAGAAAAAGAAACAAAGGTTATCGATTAAAGCTTTGAAATCGATAATGGTGGTGAATACACAAGTAAAGAATTTGCAAATTATCTCGAGTCGAGAAGGCATACACGGGCTAAAGACTGTTCCTAGAACTCCTCAAGAGAACGGTGTAGCTGAAAGAATGAACAGGACTATTCTAGAACGTGCGAGATGCATGAGACTACACGCGGGTCTCCCGCTACACTTATGGGCTGCCACGGTTGATGCAATTTGTTTATCTTATCAACGAAGTCCATCTAGTGCGTTGGATGGAGAAATACCACGGGAGCGGTGGTCGGGTAAGAAGATTAATTATTCACATTTAAAGGTGTTTGGTTGTATTGCATATGCTTTGATTGACAGGGGAGGATAGGAAAAAGCTTGATGCTAAGTCCCGTAAGTGCGTCTTTATCGGATACGGTGGCGACGAGTATGGTTATAGACTTTGGGATTATGAGAATAATAAAGTTATCCGCATGATCGCAATGTGGTATTCCATGAAGAAAAGATGTACAAGGATCGTCGAGACGAGAGACAGAGCATGAGAAGGTAGTACAATCGAGAATATGTTGAATTAGACACAATGCCCGTGAAGATGTTTCCGGTAGATCAAAGTTCACCCGAAAGAGAGGTTCAAGATGAGCCTATTATCGGTGAAGAGGTAGTTCAAGAAGAACGGTGATGATTCGGAACAAACGAATGACCTTGAAGTACCTATCTTGAGAAGGTCTACACGTGTGAGAAAGCCAAAGGTAATTTTTGATCCATCGGCTAATACTTTTGTTCTAAGTCATGTCTTATATACGGATTCGGGAGAACCGGAAACTTACAATGAGGCAAAGGCAGACACGTCTCACTTGCAAAGTGGGAGTGTGCTATGAAAGACGAGATGAGCTCGTTGCTTGTAACAAAACTTGGGAGTTGACCAAGTTGCCCACAGTAAAAAAAGCTTTATTAAACAAATGGGTGTACGGGATTAAGAATGAAGCAGATGGTAGTATTAGATACAAGGCGAGACTTGTAGTTAAGGGCTTTTCTCAAAAAGAAGGGATCGACTACTCCGAGATATTTTCACCGTAGTGAAAATGACATCAATTAGAGTTCTGCTAAGTATAGTTGCAAAGTGGAGGATCTTTATCTTGAGTAGTTAGACGTAAAAACAGCGTTTTTACATGGTGACTTAGATGAAGAATTATACATGGCACAACCTAAGGGTTTTGAAGTCAAAGGTAAGGAGCACATGGTATGTCGCTTGAAGAAAAGCTTGTATGGCTTGAAACAAGCTCCGCGACAATGGTACTTAAAATTTGATGGTTTCATGCAAGAAAAGGATTTACACACTGTGAGTTTGATCTTTGTGTTTATTTTCGCAAATATGATGATGGTGACATTGTGTATTTATCTTTATATGTGGATGACATGCTGGTGGCTAGTTCCAATATGAAGAGAATCGTAGAAGTGAAAAAGATGTTATCATCACGGTTTGCTATGAAAGACTTGGGAGAGGCCAAGAATATTTTAGGCATGAAAATCATTAGAGACAGGAAAAATAAGAAATTATGGTTGTCGGGAAGACTATGTGAACAAGGTGTTAAAGAGATTTAACATGGACAAGGCAAAACCGGTTGCAACTCCTTTAGCGAATCACTTCAAACTTTCCAAGGATATGTGTCCAAGCACTCGGGCTTTGAAAGATGAGATGGCGGTAGTTCCATATGCATCGGCAGTGGGGAGTTTGATGTATGCCATGGTGAGCACGAGACCGGACATTGCACAAGCAAAGTGGGAGTTGTGAGTCGATATATGCGAGAACCCGGGTAGAGAGCATTGGAATGCGTTAAATGGATATTGAGATATCTAGCAGGTACTTCCAATTACTCACTTTGTTATAGTGGTACATCTCTAAAGTTGCAGGGTTATGTAGATGCAGATCATTCGGGTGATCGAGATAGTGGTAAGAGTACCACTGGATATGTCTTTACGATGTTGAGTGTACAAAGCGGTGAGTTGGGTATCTCAACTACAAAAAGTAGTTGCTTTATCGACAACAGAGGCGAGAATATGTAGCGATTACGAAGCCTCCAAGGAAATCATGTGGTTACAAGATTATATGGAGGAGTTACATCGAAAAACAGCCACCAAGACACCGTGGAGTGATAGTCAAAGTGCAAAGTGCACTTAGCAAAGAATGCAGCTTATCACTCAAGGACTAGACATATCAAGAAGCGTTATCACTTTATCAGTCAGCATTGAAAGATAATGAATTAAAGCTACAAAAGATTGATGGCTCGAAGAATCCGGTGACATGATGACCAAGGTAGTAGACAGAGAGAAGCATATTTTACGTACTACTACCATTGGTATTACTCCATGTTGATTGATGAGGAGTATCGCAGAGGCACAAGTTTCACAACTACTATTTTTTGAAGAAGATGGATGCAAAGTTGCTTGGTGCTTGGGTATATTTGTCTTCAAGTGGGAGATTGTTATAGATAAAGCCAAATATTTGTTTTTAGGGGCTTTTTTGTCTTTCTATTAGATTTCCTTTTAGGTTAAAAGTGGTACCTATATATTAGCGATGGCAAAACCCTACCGTCAAGACGCCGAAAAAGGAAATAGAGAGGCAAGAAAAAAAGAGAAGAAAAAAAGTGAGTTTTTCTTGATGAGAGTTCTCAATCTCTTTATACCCCGATCTTGAGAGAAGATCGTCGTTGTATTCCAACTTTTTCGAAGTCTAGTGGATTCGCAGAGTGCCTCTGCGCGGAGACGTAGCCCAGGTTTGGGTGAACTTCGATAACAAATTTTCTGGCGTGTTCATCTGATTCTGCTCTTTTATTACTATATTCTGTCTGGAGAATTGTTTGCGAGTGTTATTTTTCTGGAATCGACGTGCGATTTCGTAACAAGAATTTGCCTTGGCTACAGTGGTTCCCCGATGGACAGATAACAGAAACAGCAAAGGACCATGCACCAATGCAACTAAACTTAATCCCACATGAATTACGAGATCAACGACATTTTTGTTTTGTAAAATAATATGAAAGATAATGGAAAGTTGGCCAAAATGAGCACTAAATACTTTTCGAGAGATCTCCTCCAAATCATTGGTATGGCTATCGAAATCGTGAGCATCAGCATGTAGGTTCAATATTGCACCAATTGCGAGCCTCGCACGGTGACTTTTCAGGATGGAAAGTACATAAAACAATATTCACTCACCAAGAGTCTTACAATTCCAAATCTTAGCAAACAAAGTCCAGCCAATATTTCAAACCAAAAAAATCCAGCTTATATAATGCTTTGTCATTGAACTCCCCGTTAACAAAAATAGTACATCACATAGATCCTACGAATGAGGTGGGTTTATTAATAATTTACAATAAAATAAATATATGGTAGAAAAGGAAACATTTCTTCATCTTTCACGTCCTACATTTAATGTATTTTTGCTCTAGAAAAGTTACTAAAAAAGTTCTAAACCCGTTATAATTGCGCCGATTTAGTTCAAAACTTATTTTTTGGACCAATTGAATTCCAAAATTTTTATAATTATACTAATTTAGTCCATCCGACCGATGATTTTTTTTAATAATATTTTATGTTTTCGAATTTTTATTAATTATTTTAAATTTGGCCGGTCGGCTCTCGAGGGTTCAAATCCATTCCTTTCCATACTTATAACTTATTGGCCAATATAATTAACCAAAATGTACCAAATAAGAAGGCAAAACCTGATTCCAAGACTTTAAAATTTTTTGATATAGAGTCGTCGCCGTTAATTTTGCGAGGGCCGGCCAATTTGATCGTCTTTTTTGGGAACCCCTACCGAATAGGAGTAGAGAAACTGGAAACTTGAGGATTACTCTGTAATTTTTTTTTGAAGAACCGAAAAAAATTGCGCAAATCACTCTTCTTCCCACTTTCCAAGATAGGGTTTGTCATAAATAATGCATTAACCTTGTTGACTCAGGCAACGGCATATCCACATTTTCGTTGGTTCAGTTCCTCTTATAGATAGGATCTAAGTAGCACCGGCACGACACGACACCACATGTCGACACGTCATTTCTCAAAAATAAAGAATTTCGACATGTTGAGACACGTTGTATATTTAATGAATATTTTATTTTTAATTAATTGAATAAATAATTAATTTAAAAAGAGCCTACAATAAATTTACAATAATAATATTAATAAATCAATTCATTGAAAATTCGAAAAACATATTCATAGTTAATGTGTATCCATGTTTGGAAATATATTTTTAACTTTAACAAAAATTATTAATGAAACTAATGATTAATAAAAAATTAGAATTAATTTATTTAAATAAATCTATGATTTTCTACAAATGACCAAAATTTATTATTATTCAAAATTCAGTACTTTTATTTTTCAAAATTATTTTTCAATCTCATTTATTTATTTTTCTATTGAAGAAAAAAGCCCCCGCACCTCCACTTCCTTCTTTGCCTCGTCTATTTCCCCCACCCCTAGATTTATTACACTTTTAGTTCCCTCCCCCATCACTTGAGAGTGACAGATAGGTTGTCACTTCCCTCTCCCAAAATTAAAAGTCACGCGATTAGATCCTTACTTATTTATTTATTATTTTTGAATTTTCTTATAAAAAATCCTAGCTAACCCTCCTTTTCCTCCTCCTCCTCGCCGCTCACCGCACGACCCCCTTCCCTCTCCTCTTCCTCTCGATCCTTCTCCTCCTGCTCCTCGCTACATGACCGCCTTCCTCTCCTCTTCCGTCTCTCACCATCTCTCGCCGTTGCGGGCTCGCCGTCACCCGCAACCTCATCTTTGCTCCCTTGCCCTTGTCTCCACCCTCCATCTTCTGAGAAAATATTCAGTGGTTCCAAAGCAACTGACGTGGTGCACTTTTTTATTGATATCCAATAATACATCGACACGTGTTGGATGAGGTGGAATAAAAAAATGATTTTTTTTTTTTTTCAACTTCCTGCTCCACCGACTCTTCTCCTCTCCTGTGCAAATCGTTTCTCGGCCGTGGTTGACACGGCCTCCTCCTCCTTCCGGCCACCGCCTGCCCAGCCACTTGAGAATCCGGTGCGGCTGTCTCCACCGCACAAGCCAGAGGGGACTTGGAACAGTCATGGAGTCTCTCTCTCTGGTGTCTCCTTCCATTGTCCTCCCTTCAAGTTCCCTTCCGTGAAGCCCAGCCATGACAGATCTGGAGCCATGGCAGGATCTAGATCTGGAACCGCGGAGTCATGGCCGCGTTCTCGACAGAACTTGAAGCCACGGCCGCACAACAGACCTTGGGGCCAGATCTGTCGCGGTTATGGCTTCACAGACGAGGCCGGCCTCGCCAGATCTGGGCGAGGGATGGCCTCGTCAAGACTTGTTCCATCATTTTTGAAGGCTCAGCCATGATGGCTCGACCGAGATCTGGAGGAGGAGTTGCTCGGCCATGGCTCGGTCGAGATCTGGAGAAGGTTTAGCGCTCAGTGATGACTGGAGGAGGGAGTCGCCGGGATCCGAAGGTTGGCCAGGTCTGTTGCGGCCATGGCTTCGCGGTTCCAGATCTGGATGCGGCCAAGTGACACCGGAAGGGGCGGAGATTGTGGCCGGACGGGTGTTCTCTGTCAGGGAGGAAGATGAAGAGAGAAAAGAAGATTCTTATTTTTTTCATTCTACTTCATTCAACACGTGTCAATCTATTATTGGGTATAAAAAAACACGCGCTTTTTGGAACTACTGAATATTTTCTCCCATCTTCTGGACACCCTTGGCAAAACGTGTTTGACCCTGTGTCGTGCGACACACGGTCAACATGCGTTGACCGCGTGTCCGATACGACAGGGAAGCACATGCAACGACTTCATAGGATAGGACAATAGACACGACTCGGCATAACACGGAGCGTGTCGGACACAACACGGAAGAATAGGCAACGTGTCCATACTTCATAGGATAGGACAATGGACAAATGATCCAATCCCTTCCTAAATAAATAGACAATAGGGAACCTACATTTTAGCTAGGAAAAACACAACCCCCCTTCTTTAGCTGGCCATTTCTTTTTCATCAAATGGCACTAATCTCAGCTCCCAAAATGCTCATGGTCACGACATTCTCGCAACTTCTTCTCCTATTCACTTACTCAATTCTCATGCATTCCTATTCATTAGAGGCAACCGTCCAGCCTCCACACACTACTAAGCTAGTGTTGTACTTCCAGGACATCATTGCCGGGCCCAATGCCAATGACATCCCCGTCGTGGGCATACCCGGGAAGCTCTGGTCGTTCAACCAGTTCGGGACGGTGTTTGTTGCTGATGAACCAATAACCGAGACGCCAGACCCCAACTCAGCCACGGTCGGGCGGGCACAGGGCATGAATGTGATCGCGTCGTTGGACGGGTCGAATATTCAAACGGTGTTCTCGATTGTGTTTACCAACCAAGCCTACAACGGGAGCACCCTAGAGCTCCAGGGCGCAGGCAAACAGCTCCAAAGGGTCCTCGAGTTTGCAGTGGTGGGGGGGACCGGGAAGTTCCGGTTTGCACGAGGATACACGACCCTCGAGACTATCTCATTTTCACAGGGTTATTCAGTTATCCAATTTAATGTCACTGTTCGTCATGATTAGAAGAGATTTTAAATATGTTCGATATATGGATTGAATAATATTGGGATAAGATGTTGTGTGCTCTGTTTGGGCACTAATAAATAAACCGTACTCTTTACCAAAGAAAAAAAAATTGTACTCTATAAGCATCTGTCTTCTTTTAGATGTCATTAATAAAATTACAATTTTCTAAGCTTCATTGCCTAGAATCTTTCCTATCCTTGGTAAGTTGAAAGTAAAAATGAAAGATAGAGTCGAAAGTACCATTCGATCCGGCGTAACCTTTTCTCTTTTATTTCCCCCCCCTTTTTTTTTTTCTCTTCCTTCTTTCTTCTTTTTCCTCTCTGTACGTACCCTTCTTTTCCTTTACATAGCCGTTGGCCCTTTTGACCAAGTCAATCTTCCTTTTCTTCTGACAAAAAAAAATTTTCCTTTTTCTATTTATCTCTTTATTTGACCAAGTCAAATATCGCAACTGACGACTTGAACAAGGAGCATGACTTGGTTAGAAATAAAGAATGATCTCTTTGTGGGCGCAATAAACTGGAATTGTGCTGACCTACCGAGTGAAGTGGCCGGCAGCATATTCCGGCACTTTTTCTTCATTCTAGCATCGGAGATATCACTGATTACTCCTTCCCTTCTGTTCCTTCCTCCTTGATTTCCCCAGGAATCAATCCATGGTCCAACAATTCATTTGATGACCACAGAGCACATGTTGGTCATGCTAATGAAGAAGCTTAACTCGTCCATTGATCCCGACCGCCTCAAGTTTATAAAACCAAGTCGCACATGTAATTAATTCCCTGAGCAGTCGCTCTCTTCTGTTGTGTCCCTCACGGAATCGCCTTCCCTCCGTCGTTCGGGAGTATCACCATCGTCTTTCATGTGCTCGCAGTCCTCGAACTCCAAATCCAGGCCTAGAGCATTGCGAGATTGGGAAAGAGCTGACTGAACTACTCAGTCCCAATCTCTGAATCTCTCTGCCTTTCAATTTCGCCAGAGCACGTTGACAGGAGGCAAAAATGGCCCAATTCAGTGTAGCGCGCCCCGTAGCCTGTGGTCTCCTCGCCTAAAAGGCGTCGCTTTAGCTAGTTGAAACATAGTTTGGTCCCTATTTGCCAAAAAGCAAGAGAGCCGTCGGTCCATGATGAAGCTATAGAAGTTGGCATTTTCGATAAACTTGGTACTGGCAACTAGAGTAGATTAGTAGTTCGACTTTTATTCGTTCTATACAAGGGAAATTCATAGAAATTTGGGTTTCTAATGGACAGCTAAGAGAAGCGACAGGTAGATGAGTCATAAATCCTTCAAGCCGCTGATCAAGGATCGCCAAGAACATGTCTCAAAGCAGCTAAATTTAATCCAAAAAGAAGCACGAGATTAATAGATTAATTGTGTTTGCCTTAGCAAAATAAACACTCCATTGACTGCAACTACATTTTTGAAGGATGGAAAGTATATAGAATAACATTTTTGACCTTTTCATCTAATCACTTCTAAGCTTTTCATAGAGCCACTTCTATTTTGTCTATTCTTATACAACTTTATGTCTCATTGTAATAAAATAAGGGTTAATAGAAATAGTCAATCATATTAATTCAATGAATGAGATGGCTTCATGAATAATTAAAAGATATAAAAGAAAGCATTTCTATCTCTTGTATTATTCAAAGAAGCGAAGCTGGTAAGCTATGTTTTATTGCAATTATCTCCTCAATCAAGAAGGAACCAAACGAATGAGAGACTCAAACAAGGAGTATGACTCGGTTAGAAACAAAGATTGATCTGTTTGTAGGCACAAGAAAATTAAAAAATATCCCGACCTACTGAGTGAACTGGCCGCCGGTAGTATATGTTGGCACTTCTTCTTCAAGCTAGTATCAGCAGCTTTGCTTGATAATTACTCTTTATGGATCTTTGTGATTTCATACCGGGTAGGTTTAGTGGTTTAGTCTGCATCAATGGATGCATAACTCGTGATCTTATGCCATAACTCTTGACAATCTTGGTCCTAACGACTCAAGTAGGCCAACAGTTGCTTTATTTGTTCGATACAAGGGAGATTAATACAAGTTTGTGTGCCTAAGGACAGCAAAGAGAAACTGCAAGTTGAGTTAAAACATGCCACAAAGCAGCAAAAGTGTCGTCCGGTGGCACTTCTTTTGGGATAAATGTACCACAAGTCATAAAATTTATCAAGGAAGTATGATCGAGGTCTAAAATTTTTAAAAAGTATAATCAAATCTTAAAACTTGTCAAATTGATATAATCAAATTATTATATTAATTTTGCTCAACTTGTCTACTGAAAAAAATGTAGACGTTGCTTTTTTTTTTAATTTTTATTTTCTCCCACATGACGTCAACATGGCTAAAACATGAAGGACAAGACTCTACAATATTATTTAAATAGATTAAAAAATATACAATTTTTTAAAGATGAAGGCTAGAGATGGCGAATCTGAATTTTTTTAATTTAAATATTAAAATAGGTTCAAAAATATATAATTTGTTTTTTAAGAAAAAGATGAAGGCTAGAGCGGATGAAGGTAGACCCTTGCTGTTGTTGCCCACCATTCTCGTAAAGGGCGGCGAGGGTGCGGTGATGGATGGTGGTCAACTAGTATTGGCAAATTTATTTTGTCAATGGAAATACTTCATGGTCCCATAGAATACTTCCTGAAAGGGCCAATTTTGAGACCATACTCCTCACTGATGACCCCATGGCTGAGACTGTCACACCCCAAAACCATCAAGAATGGGGGATAACACGGCTGTCCTTCCACTCAAAGGACGCAACTTTAAAGCTTCCAAAATCCAACTCTTAAAAGTCTTTACATCCATATCGCTCTCGTACCTACTTATCGTTAGTCGAGGAACCTGAAAAAGATTGGAAGATAGAGGAGTGAGCAACCACGGCTCAATGAGTAGTGCATTTCTTCTAAACGGATCAAGCACTCACTATGCATATTTACAAAACCAAACTACAACTCTTTTAACTCAACTATAGGAAATAACAAACATACAGTAAAAAGAACAAGTTACATATGCTTCAACATAGCTATATTTATAGCAAAAATAATCATTTCATAATAACATCGAAATAAACATTAATAGTCTAATCCATTAATCAATCTCATTAATTCACACGCCAATGGTCCATTCCATTGGTTAATCTCATACCACACCAAACCCAGAAATTTAACAAACCTTCAGGGCCAAAATATAACCTTTTTTACTTTAACACAATATATTTAAAGCAAAAATATTAAAGATAATAATAGACAAATGCCAATAGTCTAACCCATTGATCAATCTCATAAAACATGTATCAATGGTCTATTCCATTGATTAATCTCATCAAACCACACATCGATAATCTAATGAAATTACACATCGATGGTCCATTCCAACAACTAATCTCAAATTATATGTCCATGGTCCATTCCATCGACCCAACTCATATCATATGTCAATGGTCTACTCCATTGATCGATCCGTTGCTTAATATCAAACCATGGTCACGATACAATGCCTGGTGATGAGGCAACCAAGATTCCCCCATTGGCAAGGTCTCCACTTATTATTAGCAGGTGGCTTGGCACATAATGATATCCAAAAATAGTATGCGAATACCCACAAGTCCCTTGCTGGGCTCATAGCGATATTGAGCATCCACATCAATTCAGAAAAACACCATCCATAATTCTCAAACCAAATCCATAAAACATTTCATATATTACGAAAAGATTTCGCAACTCAACTTATCCGCCAGAAATACTTTTCATAAAACATTCTCAAATAATTTCAAGACCCATCTCATAAATCAATTTCAAATAAAAAACATTTCAAAAAGCTTATCACAAATCAATATCTATATAACTTTTCATAAATCATTTCAAAGTCGAGCTTTTCGTGAAATGGTTTCACAAACCCAAAACATATAATATTTCTCAACTCCGTTCATCAAACATAATATATATTCATAATAAGTTCTCGCACTATTTTCAAATGTTAAAACTTAATATCTATATAACTTTCCATAAATCATCTCAAAGTCAAGCTTTTCGTGAAATAGTTTCACAAACCCAAAACATATAATATTTCTCAACTCCGTTCATCAAACATAATATATATTCATAATAAGTTCTCGCACTATTTTCAAATGTTAAAACTTAATATCTATATAACTTTCCATAAATCATCTCAAAGTCGAGCTTTTCATGAAATAGTTTCACAAACCCAAAACATGTAATATTTCTCAACTTCGTTCATCAAACATAATATATATTCATAATAAGTTCTCGCACTATTTTCAAATATTAAAATTTAGTAAATGCCCGATCCAACTTTTATGCAATAAGCATGTTTTTTTTTTTTTTTTAATGACCTAGGGAAATTCGCAAAGGCGACGGCAGGTGGACAAACCCCGGGCCCACGGAGAAACCCACCATCCTCGTGAAGCGGGACTTATCCACCTGCGGCGTGCTGGGGATTCAAACTTCTCCCCTTTGTGAGGGGGAGAAAGCCCGAAGTTAGCAGCGCCACTCAGTGCAGTGGTAATAAATATGCTTATTTATAACTTATAAAAATATCAAATCTTTATCATTTTGAAGACATGAACTTATAAATTCTTAAAAGATATAACACCATTTATCTGAGAAAGTCTAAAAATCAACTTATGTGGTTATTTGAGCCAATGCACTCGTATTCCTATTAATAAATCGAAAACGATATTAAAACCAGATAATACGCCCCTCTCCAACTAACGACTCAACTAAATTATGTTTATTCATCGATAAAACGACACTTACATGCTAATAAATCACTCAACCAAAACAATTACTTAAAGCCGTCCTTAGCGCGAAGTGCGAGCACGAAACTTCATCATGCCATAATTTTTTCCACCGAACTCCGTTTAAAATGTACTTAAAATCAATGGAAAGCCCATCCAACATACTACAAGAACCCCAATTTAGCCAACCCGAAATCAACTAAATATAGCCCTGAAGTTCTGGCCGTGCACTGTTCATCACGCACGATAAACTTCAAAATTTTGTTTTGGGCAAACTATTAGCTCAAATTACGATCCGTAAAATCTCACAGCTCCACAACATCTAAGCTATCATTTCTACAAAAATACGCAGCTCAACGACTCAAAAATCATACTTTGCCGCTCGATATTTCCAAAACTCTGAATTTCAAGCCTTAGGTCCGAAATTACTCCGATTGAACAAATTGGCGATATGAGCACTTACCGGGTGTTGCGTTATATGGCTTGGTGAGGCTCCCATGATGAAAATGCACAAAACCCACATTTTTTTGTTCTTCTTTTTCTTCTTTTCGAGCGTGGGCTCTCTATCCCCCTTTCTCTCTCCTCCTTTTTCTCTCTCTTTCCCTTTTATCTCCTCCTTTTTCCCGTTTTTCTTTTCTTTTTTCTTTTCTTTTCTTTCCTTCTCTCTCTCTCTCTCTCTCTCCTCTTTTTCTTCTTCTCTCCCGAAGACTCTCGATCCCTCTCCTTTGTTCTTTCTCCTTTTTATTTTTGACTGGGTCGAAACCCATATTTTACAGAGACGCCTGACCTGGGCTGGGCCATGGTCAGGCGGGCACAAGGCATGTACACAACCTCGTCGCTGGACGGGTCAAATGCTCACATCATGTTGTGGATCTGTTCCCAATCGAGCCTGCAGTGGGAGCACCCTGGAGATCCATGGCACAGGCAAGCAGTCCGGGGGGTCGAAGAGTACTTGGTGGCAGCCGGGACCGGTAAGTTCCGGTTCATGTGGGGCTACGTGATGGTGGAGACTATCCCTGTGGACATGTTGCGGGCTTACTTGGTTATTGTTCAGTGCAATGTCACGGTCCGTCATTGATTTGAGGAGATTTCGAACATGTTGGACAAATTGATAATAAAGATGCAAGACGGAGTCAAAAATACCATTTGACCCGATGGTAAAATAAAGTTGTGTAAACGTTTTTGTTTCACGGCAAAGGAGTCCTAATCGGGAAATAAGTCTTGGGCTCACGAAGTACCTTGCAGAAGAGGAAATGGCTGTCAACAACTTTCAGCTTAGCCCGGGTGCTTGGACCTGTTAAATCTCCAAGTATTTGACGATGAACTTATCCAATGCATTCACGCCATTCCTATTGCTCGCGGTTCGAGTTTGGAGGACCTCATTGCTCGGAAATTCTTACAAAATGGGGAATTTAGCACTACTGATGCCTATGATCTTGTGACCAGCAACAAGCCTGATGAAGGTTCTACCGGATGATTGGTCTTGGATTTGGAAGTCGAAATACTATCCCTGGAATCCAGTTTTCTCTTTAATTGGCTAGTGACCCATTATAGAATCAAGCCATGTTCTCTATCTTGTTCACCAACCGAGCCTACAACGGGAGCACCCTGCATATCCAGGGCACGGGCAAGCAAGCTTGAGGAAGGCAGCAGTGAGCACTCGTGGTTGCGGGGACCGGGAATTTCCGGTTCGTGCGGGGCTACATGAAGTTTGAGAATATCTACGTGGACATGCCGCAGCCGTACTTGGTCATCCAGTGCAACGTCACAGTCCGTCTTGATTAGAGGAGATCTCAAACGCCTTTGACAAATTGTGCGGAGATTGAATATGACTGGAGGTTGTGTTCTGTCCTGCGTACTGATAAACAAAATGTACACTATGTTCTTGCAAATGTCATCAATAAAAATGGGGCTCTCTCCCTCCTATTCCCAGATGTTTCTACAAGTTGTCACCTCTAGATTTTTCCAAAGAAAAATCAATAAAAGTTAGTCAAGCAATTTGCCAACTTCTGCGAAGACTTTTACGCCACCTTCAGAATTCTCTTAAAAAGAAAATCAGCGTTGCAATGTAATGATTAGTTTAGGAGATATTTCTATTAGATAGGGTGGAAAGCTAGGACCGACTTTCCGTCGCTTCTAAAGGATCAAGTGGTCGATGTTATTGAGTAGTGAAGAAAGTAACGTAGAGGTTTTCAACTAGTGTTTGCTCTCCAAAAACCATAGGAAACGAGTTATTTACCGGAGTTTGTTGGTTCAGGTGGGTAGAAGGAAATGCCGCAATTTTTACCATTAAGGAGAACAGCAGCATGGAAGAGTGAGATTTCCAAGTGGCCTCTGCTACAGAGAAACAAGAAGATCTTGTAGCCTCCACTATTACCAAATCAGATAATGCAACACCTTTTGTCACATCCTTGGACAAGAGCAAGCCGAGGATAAACTCGAAGAAGCTAATGGCAAGTAGTTGTGAAGAGGAACTGCAAGAGATGTAGGAGGATGATGAAGAAGCTGAGAGTTGAGAGGGCAAAGATGGAAGAGAAATTGAAGAAGGGGGCCAAAATGCTGAGGCAGAAAGACAATGAGCTCAAGGCAAGATAGAGAGAGCTCAAGAAGTTCTGGGGTAAGTTCAAGAAAATGCAGGAAGTTTGAGAAATTCAAGCCCAATAAGACATTCCCAATCGATCATATTAGGAGAGATAAGGAACACCTGAAGGAAAAAAAGAGATAAAAGAACGGTTTTTCTGAGAAAAAGAGACCATCTCCCCCTTACATCCTGAGGTGGAAGGATAGAGGAGAAAGTGAGGAGAAGAAGCCCAGTGAGAAGAAGGACCAAGTTGTACATCAAAATGCTACTGATGGAATCAGATCAACTAAAACACGAAATGAAAATCAGGAATAAGAGGTTTAACCACATGAGTATGGAGACTGAGATGAAGGAAAAAGAGGCGTGGCCAAAATATGAGCTTCACAGAGCCTCGTGGAAAGTCGCAGCCACAAAGGCAATTGAAGTTAGAGTAGATAGGGTTAAATCAATTCTGATCGTGCAGTACGGCAGCTAGCACCGGAAGTGGTTGAAGCCAACAAGGAGTAGCAGAGGTTAAAGGAAGAAGATGATAGGATTGTCGACGAAAAGCGATTTGGTATGCTTGCAAGGGTTGTGCTAAGAGAGATTAATCAGCAAGGGGAAGTATTTGAGAAGCACCGCCTCTCTCCTATTCCTGGATGTTTCTAGAAGTTGTTACTTCCTTATTTTTCCAAAGGAAAATCTATCGACAAGTTATCAAGCAACTTGTCAGCTTGTGTGAAGATTGCCACGGCACCTCCGGAATTCTCTTAAGAAAAATCGGCTAAAGCAAGCTGGAATGCAATGATTAGTTTAGGAGATATTCATGGAAAGCTGCGAAATTACCGACTTTGCATCCTATGTAAATGAAGACAGGATCGAAATTACCCCTTTGATTTGATAGTCAAAAGAATTTATCTAAGCATGTTTGTTTCGTGACAAAGGAGTCCTCTTGATAAGGTTTTGTTTGGCAACTTCTTATTAATTTCTATTCTTTTATTCCTTGAAATAAAATAAACTAAAAAAGAATATAAATCTATTAAGTAACATTAACAAATTTTTCTATTCCTCATAATAAAAAAGTAGCCAGGTGAATAGGTTTGGAGTAGAAATAAGAAGTAGAAAAATGTTGCTTTTTCCCGAAAACAATTTTTGGAATAAGCTATTTTTTATTTATTTTTTATTTTTTTTCTTCTTCCTCTTCTAACTAGTTGCCGCAGTTGGTCGCTGCCCACTGCCCACCCGTCCATTGCTGTTGGTGGCCGGTCGCCACTGGATACAAGAGGAAGAAGAAGAAAGGAAAAAAAAGAAAAAAAAAGAAAAATCTAAAAAGACATTAAAAAAATTAAAAAAAATTATGTCAAAAAAATTTTGTAACTCGTACCAAACACATTCTTGTTCTTTTTCTATTATGAAATTAGAAATTTTGTGTAGTTATTAAACGCATTCTTTTACTTAGAAACTGTTCCAAGAAATAAAAATAGAAAAAAAATATTTTTAAGAAGAAATTATTTTTCAGAAAAGAAATGTTATCAAACGCATCCTAAATAACTCCGAGCTCAAATAAGCAATAACATGTGCCGATACCGTTTCTTCAAGCTAGCAATAGCAGTTTCGCTTTATAATTCCTCTTATAGATCTATGTGGTTTCATCCTAGAGCAGGTTTAGTGGTTCAGTCTGCATCGATGGAATGCATAAATGGTGATTCCATGCCATAATTATTCCTTCCCTTTAGTTCCGTACACCTTGATTTCTTCAGGGAGAAATCCATGATCTAACACTAGATTAGATGACTACAGTACATGTTAGTTTTGCTAATGAAGAAGCTTAACTTGTTCTCCGATTCCGACCGCCTCAAGTTCACAAAACCGAGTTGCGCATGTAATTCACCAAGTGATTACTTTTATGTTCTGTTCCTTGCAGAATCGTCTTCTCTCAATTGTTCAACAGTGTTGCCCTTGTCTCTCGTGTGCTCGCGGTCCTCTTAACCCAGCCTAGAGAATTGTGAGATTGGGAAAGAGCTTACTAAACTACTCAGTCCCATCATCTGAATCCTAGCTTTCAATTTCCGTAGAGCAAGGGACCAAAGGCAGAAATTGCTCAATCCAGCGTAGCACGCCTCACGGCCTGTGGTCTCCTCGCCAGTAATGAGATTTTTAGTTATTAGTTGAGATGATAAAACAGGTCAAGGATCCATATTTTGACTCATCTCAAATGGATCAGGCAAAATGGGGATTATTTAAAGTTTTAATAAGAGTTCGAAATGGATTTATCATCGTTGAAGTTTATGTTATACATATCTTTCTAGGCATGTTCTCTTTTGTTAAATTAGATCAAATTTGTAATATCAGGAGAACTAACAAGATACGTGTTCTAATAGCTTGATTTGACATTTTTAAAATAATTTCTTATTTGCTAATTATTTTCACATTTAATTTGTTGTTAATTGGTTAGTTTTTTTTTTTTTTCAATATGCAGTTTCCGTATTTAAGAAGAAAAATTGCTAAGAATCAGATAGAATTGAATTAGGTTTGGATTGAATTTGGTATGAATCATTAAAATTGTATTATATAAAAATGAATCAATTTGAATCAAATACATAGTTTTTTTATTCGGATGACCCAACCTATTTGATGGATTTAGTTATAATTGAAATAGAGTTACTTCCTTTTTGCCCGACAAAGATAAGAACTGGCCCATGATGAAGCCGAGTGCATTGAATTATTGGATCCAATGGGTGCCAAGTGGAATATTCATATGCGACGATTCAAATCATCCGATTATTCCCATGGCTGAGGCGAGAATTTGCCTTGGCTGCAGTGGTTCCCCAACGGACAGATGGCAGAAACAGCAATGGACCAATGCACTAATGCAACTAAACTTAATCCCACATGAATTACGAGATCAACGACATTTTTGTTTTGTAAAATAATATGAAAGATGATGGAAAGTTGGCCAAATAAGCACTGAATACATTTCGAGAGATCTCCTCCAAATCATTGATATGGGTATTGAAATCGTGAGCATTGGCATCTAAGTTCAATACTGCACCAATTGCGAGCCTCACACGATGACATTTCAGGATGGAAAGTACATAAAACAATATTCACTCACCAAGAGTCTTGCAATTCCAAATCTTAGCAAACAAAGTCCAGCCAATATTTCAAACCAAAAAAATCCAGCTTATATAATGCTTTGTCATAGAACTCCCCGTTAAAAAAAATAGTACATCACATAGATCCTATGAATGAGGTGGGTTTATTAATAATTTACAATAAAATAAAATATGGTAGAAAAGGAAACATTTATTCATCTTTCACGTCCCACATCTAATGTATGTTTGCTCTAGAAAAATTACTAAAAAAGTTCTAAACTTGTTACAATTGCACCGATTTAGTTCAAAACTTATTTTTTTAACCAATTAAATTCTAAACCTGATTCCAAGACTTTAAAAAATTTTGATATAGAGTCGTCGCCGTAAATTTCGCGAGGGCCGGCCAATTTGATCGTCTTTTTTTGGGAATCCCTACCGAATAGGAGTAGAGAGAGGAAACTTGAGGATTACTCTATATATATATATTTTGAAGAACAGAAAAAATTGCGCAAATCACTCTTCTTCCCACATTCCAAGATAGGGTTTGTCATAAATAATGCATTAACCTCGTTGACTCAAGCAACAGCATCTCCACATTTTCATTGGTCCAGTTCCTGGTTGCAGATAGGACAATGGACAAATGATCCAATCCCTTCCTAAATAAATAGACAGGGAACCCACATTTTAGCCAGGAAAAACAGCATCACTCTTCTTTAGCTCGCCATTTCTTCTTCATCAAATGGCACTAATCTCAGCTCTCAAAATGCTCACGGCCACGACGTTCTCGCAACTTCTTCTCCTATCCACTTACTCAATTCTCATGCATTCCTATTCATCAGAGGCAACCGTCCAGCCTCCACACACCACTAAGCTGGTGTTGTACTTCCAAGACATCATTGCCGGGCCCAATGCCAATGACATCCCCGTCGTGGGCATCCCTGGGAAGCTCTGGTCGTTCAGCCAGTTCGGGACGATGTTCGTTGCTGATGAACCAATAACCGAGACGCCGGACCCCAACTCAACCATGGTCGGGCGAGCACAGGGCATGTATGTGATTGCGTCGTTGGACGGGTCGAATGTTCAAACAGTGTTCTCGATTGTGTTTACCAACCAAGCCTACAATGGGAGCACCCTAGAGCTCCAGGGCGCAGGCAAGCAGCTCCAGAGGGTCCTCGAGTTTGCGGTGGTGGGGGGGACCGGGAAGTTCCGGTTTGCACAAGGCTACACGACATTTGAGACTATCTCCTTTTCGCAAGGTCATGCAGTTATCCAGTTAAATGTCACTGTCCGTCATGATTAGAGGAGATTTTAGACGTGTTCGACAAATTGTGTATGGATTGAATAATATCGGGACAGGATGTTGCCTGCTCCGTCTGGGGCACTAATAAATAGAACGTACTCAATAAAGATCCATCTTCTTCTAGATGTCATTAATAAAATTACAATTTTCTAAGCTCCATTGCCTAGAATCTTTCCTATCCTTGATAAGTTGAAAGTAAAAATGAAAAATAGAGTCAAAAGTACCATTCGATCCAACGGTCAAAGAAAGTTGTATGAACATTTTTGCAGAGACTGACAAGTCCTCTTAAATAGTAGATAAGTCCAGGCTCATGAAGTACCACATTGATCTTATGAGTCAAAAAGTTTTTGAACAACATTATTATATGAGCCTCTAGCTCTTGGTTTAAGGAAAAATGCCGATTCCCACTTTTAAGCAAAAATGTGGATCTCAACCCCCGACTATTGCTCTAATTAGGAGAGCTAGGTTCAAGTTTGATTAAGCAATATTAGTTGGGGAAATGCAATTTCCGGTGAAAATAGAGCAATAGCTATGAATCTTTGATATTTAAATGTATGATGACAAACACTGTTCTTAAGGTACTATTTACCTACATTATTATTATTGTCGAGTTGAAAACAAATATACTCCAATGATATATATCAAAGCCGCAGGAAAACAAGTTCACCAACTACTCAATTTTTCTCTTGAAATTTCATCTTAAATGTGTCATCAAAGTTGAAAAAAGTTGTTGTCTTGGTTAGTTGCAACGAACAATGCATGATTAGGTGCTATTGATCAATAATCAATAAACATGTCTTTTAGGAAGAAGTACCTTATTTCAACCATTATCACTTTTCATGATGAATCATCATCACTTTTTATGTCAATAATAACTTTCTTTCATAACCTAATTTCTTTTCATGATTAAGAGTCACATCTTTTCATAATAACAAATTATATCAATGATACCTCACCTAGTTTATTATTTATTCTAATTTACATAAATTTATACGTACAAGAAGGTATCTGTTAAGACTTGAACATTTTCTTATACTCATCCTCTCAACTTTCCATGAGTACTAACCTTGTGCCCTTGTATTTGATCACTGTTAAGACACAATAACTTATTATTACCCATTGAATTTTAATAATTTCATTAGAAATTATAAAGTTGGGTTTTACTATACTTGGCAATTATCAATTGGTTTAAGACCCATTCTTTCAGAGTATTGCTTGTTAAACCTCTTCAAAGTCCCTTAATGAATGGATCAACCTTGTTATTATTAGGCCAAACATAAATTAGTCTAATTTCGTAAATTAAACAAACGGTTCGAATACTCCGGCTTAGGGAGTTGTGGAGACCGTACCCCTTTCTCTTTTATTTTCCTCTTTTTCCTTTTTTTTTTTTCCTCTTTTCCTTCTTTCTTCTTTTTCCTCTTTGTACGTATCCTTCTTTTCCTTTATATAACCGTTGGCCCCTTTTTGACCAAGTCGATATTCCTTTTCTTCTGACAAAAAAAAAAAAAAAAAAAAAAGAATGTCGCAATTGACGACTTGAACAAGGAGCATGACTTGTTCAGAAACAAAGAATGATCTATTTGCAGGCGCAACAAACTGGAATTGTGCTGACCTACCGAGTGAAGCGGCCGGCAGCATATGCCGGCACTTTTTCTTCAATCTAGTATCGGAGGTATCACTTATTACTCCTTCCTTCTGTTCCTTCCTCCTTGATTTCCCCAGGAATCAATCCATGGTCCAACAATTCATTTGATGACCGCAGAGCACATGTTGGTCATGCTAATGAAGAAGCTTAACTCGCCCATTGATTCCGACCGCCTCAAGTTTATAAAACCAAGTTGCACATGTAATTCCCCGAGCAGTCGCTCTCCTCTGTTGTGTCCCTCACGGAATCGCCTTCCCTCCGTCGCTTGGGAGTATCACCATCATCTTTCATGTGCTCGCGGTCCTCTAACTCCCAATCCTGGCCTAGAGCATTGCGAGATTGGAAAAGAGCTGACTGAACTACTCATTCCCATTCTCTGAATCTCTCTGCCTTTCAATTTCCCCAGAGCAAGTTGACAGAAGGCAAAAATGGCCCAATTCAGTGTAGCGCGCCCCGTAGCCTGTGGTCTCCTCGCTTAAAAGGCGTCGCTTTAGCTAGTTGAAACATAGTTTGGTCCATATTTGCCAAAAAGCAAGAGAGTCGTCGGTCCATGATGAAGCTATAGAAATTGGCATTTTCGATAAACTTGGTCTTGGCAACCAGAGTAGATTAGTAGTTCGATTTTTATTCGTTCAATACAAGGGAAATTCACAGAAATTTGGGTTTTTAATGGACAGCTAAGAGAAGCGACAAGTAGATGAGTCATAAATCCTTCAAGCCGCTGATCAAGGATCGCCAAGAACATGTCTCAAAGCAGATAAATTTAATCCAAAAAGAAGCACGAGATTAATAGATTAATTGTGTTTGCCTTAAAAAAATAAACACTCTATTGACCCCAACTATATTTTTGAAGGATGGAAAGTATACAGAATAACATTTTTGACCTTTTCATCAAATCACTTCTAAGCTTTTCATAGAGTCACCTCTATTTTGTCGATTCTTATACAACTTTATGTCTCATACCATCTAATAAAATAAGGGTTGATAGAAATAGTCAATCATATTAATTTAATGAATGAGATGGCTTCATGAATAATTAAAAGATATAAAAGGAAAAGACATAAAAGAAAGCATTTCTATCTCTTTTATATCTAACATGTTGAATTCTTATCTTTCCATATCTTTGACTCATCTACCAATATTATTATTCACAATACATCAAATAACAACACATCATTGAATCTAAAAGTTAAAAATTTCTTTGATACAGGTTCGTCGTTCCTAATTTTGCAAGGCCAACTTGATCCTCTTTCTTTGGGAAGAGAGACGGCTAGAGACGCAACAAGCTCGTTGGCTCAAGCAGCGGCATCTACACGTTTAGCACGGTCCATAGCTAAATAAATTGACAGAGAAAACCCACATTTTAGCCAGGAAGAATAGCGTCATCCATTGCCTCACCTCTTCTTCATCAAATGGCGCCGATCTCAGCTCTTAGAATACTAGCCACCTCAACATTCTCAAGACTCTTTCTTTTATTGTCTCTCTCCATTCTCATGCATTGCAATTCATCACAGGCAACCCAACCTCCACAAACCACCGAGATGGTGTTGTACTTCCAGGATTTTGCTGCCGGGTCCAACGCCACTCTCATCCCGGTTGCGGGCATTGCCGGGAAGCTCTGGACGTTCAGCCAGTTCGGGACAGTGTTCGTCACTGATGACTTCATAACTGAGACACCCGACCCTAACTCGCCCATGGTCGGACGGGGACAGGGCATGTACGTGACCTCGGCGCTGGACGGGTCAAGCACTCACACCATGTTCTCGATCGTGTTCGCCAACCAAGCCTATAATGGGAGCACCCTGGAGATCCAGGGCACAGGAAAGCAGTTTGAGGTGGTCAGGGAATACTCGGTGGTGGGGGGGACTGGGAAGTTCCGGTTCGCGCGAGGCTACACAACATTCGAGACTATCTCCATGGACATGCCGCAGGTTCACTCGGTTATCCAGTGCAACGTCACCATCCGTCTTGACTAGAGGAGTTTCCAACAGGTTTGACAGAATTACCGGAGGATTTAGAATAATGGGACCGGAGGTTTGCGTGGTCCGTCCGGCCTACTAGTAAATAAAGCCTACTATAAGGCTCTGTCTTCTTGCTGATGTCATTTATAAGATCAGAAATTTCGTATCTCCATTGTCTGAAATCTTACCTATCCTTGATAATTTGTAAGCAAAAAATGAAAGGCACGGTGGAAAATGTCTTTTGATCCGACGGCAAAAGAAAAAAAAAACCTCGTCTAAACGTTCTTGTTTCATGGCAAAGAAGTCCTCCAAATTAGTAAATAAGTCCAGGCTCATGAAGTACCTCATTGATCTTATGAATGAGAAACATTTTGAACAACATCCTTACCAAAAAAAAAAAAAAAAACATTTTGAACAACACTATTCATATCAGAGAGGTTCAGTCCCAGTATGAGGCTCTAGCTCTTGGTATAAGGAAAATGCTGAGTCCGAGTGAAAACGTGGGTGTTAACCACAAGTAGTACTCTTATTGAAAGAGCTAGATTCAGGTTTGATTGAGGAATATCTTTCTCTCAATCTATGGAGAGAAAAGTTGCAGAAATGAAGAAATTTATAAAACTCGTTTAGTAAATCAAATGTCCAATGTAATACACACACCTTCTGAAAAGAATATGCGGATGGCCCAACTTCTTTGGAGACCTGCTTAAATACTAAAACCCCATACGGCCTTCTGAAATGCAAGAAAAACCTACTATTACCTCGGCTTTAAAGCCAGCAAATTCGTGGGAAAGCTCCCGGGGTTTCCCATTTGCGACGATAATAGATGTAATGGTGAGTCTGACATTGTGGTGGATGGAGTCAAAGGGAAACTCTGCGGTTGGAAGGCTAAGAATCTATCTCTCGCTGGTTGTATGCGCTTGTTCAATCTGTAAGGGAAGTGGTCCTCGATCATTATATGCAATGTTAATGTCCCTAGTGAGGTTCTGATCGTCTTGACCAATTTGAAAGGAACATTATCTGAGGGTATATCGAGAATAAAAGGAAAATTCATTTGCTCGTTTGGTCCGCCATCATCAAATGGAAAAGAAGAGGTGGTCTGCAGCTCTGTCGAGCCAGGGAGAAGAGCAAGGCCACTCTTGCGAGGCTCGATTGGCGTCTCTTAAAGGAGGAAGACAAACTTTTGGGTCAGAACCATCGCTGCCGAATATTTTGAAAATTGGAAAAGCTTCGGTAACAGCGGGCGAAAACGTCACGGACATGGACGGCCTTAAAAGCGGGCCACTCCATTCTCCTCGAAGGCATTCGACATGTAGTGGGGGGTGACAAAACGATAAGCTTCTGGTTGGATGACTGGCTGGGAATTGGTCCTCTGAAGAAATTATTATATTGGGCCTCTTAATAAAGACGAAGAGGAAATGACGGTTAACAACTTTGGCTTAGATGTTTGGGACCTTTTAAATATTCATGTATTCGATGATGAACTCATCCAATGCATTTGCACCATTCCTATTCCTCGCGGTTCTAGGACCTCATTGCTGGGAAATTCTCTTAAAATGGTGAGTTTAGCACTACTGATGCCTATGATCTTGCGATCAACCATGAGCCCTATAAGATTTTTCCAGATGATCGGCCTTGGATTTGCAAGTCAAAAACTATCCCTCCAATCCGAACCTTTATTTGGCTTGGGATCCATAATAGAATTGCCAACAAAAATTTTTTCCACAAGAAGGTTCCTGTTCTTCATGACTGCTGTCATATTTGCATGACTAGCAGAGAGGACATTCTCCATCTTTTGGCTTACTATACGTAATTCTGGTAAATTAGCAGTTTACAGGTTAAAAGTGCTGTTATCTGTTGCAATCCTAGTATTAAAATGCTAACTCTAGTGCGTTAGGTTCATTCATGTTGGAAATGGTGATCCATTTTCTAGAATTTCCTAGAGTTGCTAAACTTCTAGAATTCCCTAGATAAAGTTTCTAGAAGAAAGAGGAAAATGTCCAACATGTAAGAGAAGTCTCTAGAAGAACTACAATCTAGAATTTCCTAGAATAAGCCTAAATCTTTTCTACTAGGGAATTCAGTATCTTTATGCATGAACATAATAAATTCGGTCGTTATGGTCGGACTCTATTATGGATTTCTGACCACATTCTCCATAGGGCCCTCTTATCTCTTCCTTCTCCGAGGTCGGGTTTTGGAAGAAGGAGAAGAAGGAACCGAGAAGAAGGTATTAGCAACAACGGATTTTATTGCAGGACAGCTCATAATGTTCATATCGATCTATTATGCGCCTCTGGACAACATTCCACATTATTCTAGAATGTTGTATTTAGTCTCTATAAATAGGAAAGAGGGGAGCGTAGCAAAACAACAAATGTAAAAGAGAGAGATGAGCATGAGATAATACTCCATATCTTGAAGCTCCTCCACCAACACTTCCTTCAACTATTATAAAATTATTTTATCCAACTAATGAAACTATTTCACATATCTCATGTTTTTTGTCATTCAATTATCCTAGTTTATCCCTTGTCCATCCAGTACAAATTATATCATACACTTGCACACAACATCACTAATCAAAAACTATCATCAATACCAAAACCATGCTTCCACATACATTTAAATTCTAACATAGTATCAGAGCCAGGCATATCGGATGGTTATGGGTGTTTGTTCTCACCATCCTCAACTAAAAAGGCCAGAGTCCAAGTGAGAGCCAACAGAGACAGAGTTGGAGCCAGAGCCAGAATCAAAGCCAGAGCCCGAGTGAGAGCCAACAGAGCCAGAGCCGGAGCTAGAGCTAGAACCAAAGCCGGAGACAGAGCTAGAGCCTACGAGAGCCAGAGCTAGAGCCCAAGCTAACAACTACAACTAAGAGCATTTTGATACCCGAGACATATGGGACATCATTAAAGAAAAGACACGGACATTCAAAAGCAAGTGCGAGTGTGCCAACAAAAGGATACAAGGGATCATGGAACGAAGACGGAATAAAAGACATGGGACAAACTACAATATCCGAAGTATCCCGAAAATGGATCAAGGGGGAGTGTTGGAGATGGTGATCCATTTTCTAGAATTTCCTAGAGTTGCTAAACTTCTAGAATTCCTAGATGAAGTTTTTGGAAGAAAGAGGAAAATATCAAATATGTAAGAGAAGTCTCTAGAAGAACTACAATCTAGAATTTCCTAGAATAAGCCTAAGTGGACAACATTCCACATTATTCTAGAATGTTGTATTTAGTCTCTATAAATAGGAAAGAGGAGGAGCGTATCAAAACAACAAATGTAAAAGAGAGAGAGGAGCATGAGATAATACTCCATATCTTGAAGCTCCTCCACCAACACTTCCTTCAACTATTGTAAAATTATTTTATCCAACTAATGAATCCGTTTCACATATCCGATGTTCTTTGTCCTTCAATTATCCTAGTTTATCCCTCGTCCATCCACTACAAATTATATCATACACTGGCACACAACATCACTAATAAAAAACTATCATCAATACCAAAACCATGCTTCCACGCACATTAAAATTCTAACAATTCACTCTATACTATATAACTCTTATTTGTTTATTCTCTTGCGTATTGGAGATTTTGTGGCAGATAGGTTAGACCACTGAGTTCTCTGACGAAGGCATGGGACAAGTAGCGCCTGATATTTGATTACTAAACTAACATTCATGGCTTCCATGTCCCTATGTTCTGGATCGTTACCGATTTCTAGAACATTTATAAACTGTAACGGAGGACAAAATGAGTACCCAGTTGTTCGCAAGAATTTATTGATTAAATCTGTAGATTAATATAAGTGGTGTTACTTGGGGGAGCCTGATCTTTGGATAACGTTGGCTGATTCAGATAATTTCTTCCTTCTTTAGTTTTGCCTTGGTGGGTTTACTGGAGCTTGACTGTTGTCCGGATAGAGCCCATGCTTTGAGCTCTTTGTGTTTGCTTCGGTTTGCATTATATTTCATATGTTTGAAACCCGTCTGAATCCCAGGGGACCTCTTAGTTTTGTTTTATCACCGAGGGTTGACCATAAATTGCCATTCACTCCTGCACTAAGGCTTCACCTGGATAGCAATGCTCTCTGGATCTCACCGTGCATGTTCCATTTACATTGTATCATTATCTTTCGGAAGTGAATTGTGATTAGCAGCCTTCTCTCTGGCAAAGAGAGTTTAATAGAAAGGTATGGACACAATGACGGGGGCATAGACTTACTAATTATGTGCTTGGCTAAAATTCTCGACGTCGAATACCAAAGTTTAATGCATTTTGTACCTTTCTCGGAAGGAAGGTTACTCGTAATCTCTACTTTATTATCATTGTTGTAGGTATGGGTTGGATCTGATATCAGTGTGGTTGACTTCATGCAGGATTTGTGCTATTTTTGTCATTGGTGATTGATAGATTATAACTTCGTTTGCTCAGAAAGACCATGGGGACAGGTGAGAAACAGAGTTGAGGCATTGACGAGGGGGAAGATGGCAGTGCAGGGGTCAGAGGCTTGAAGGAAGAGAGTGCCACCCTGAGGTAAAAAGTGAAGAAGCTGGAAAATGAATACGAGACAAAAGACAAGGAAGCCAGGACAGCTGACGCTGAAGCCAAGGCTCTAAAGACCACCTGCTGGCAGACAACTAAAGCTGTCGAAGTCAGCTGGAGCCTACTGACCACTTTTTGTCCAATTCTGATTGCAAGAACACCTAATGAAGAGTTTTGCCGAGCAGGCGAGTTTTTGATGTTGTTTTAGCGTGGAAGACCGGATGGCTGTCGTGTTGAATGTACAGAGAAAAGAGCAAAACCTTGCAATGAGTTCTGTAAACTTGCTTTAGGACGGAAGTCAGGGTCGTACTAGGTATTTGCTCGTAGATCATTCCGTATATGCTTAATCAGCATTGCATGTCAGCAAATGGGAAACTCAGTTTTGCATGATCCATACCATGCTGACTAATATAAACAAGTGAAGCTGTTTATGATTTATTGCAGTTTTCTCCTCAATCAAGAGGGAACCAAATGAATAAGAGACTTAAACAAAGAGTATGGCTCTGTTAGAAACAAAGATTGACACGCTTGCAGGCACTGGAAAATGACAATGTCCTGACCCACTGAGTGAATTGGCCGGTAGCATATGCCGGCAATTTTCTTCAAGCTAGTATCAGCAGGTTTACTTGATAATTACTCGTACGGATCTTTGTGACTTCATACTTGAGCAGGTGTAGTGTTTTAGTCTGCATCGATGGATGCATAAATCGCCATAATATTCCTTCCTTTTTGTCCTGTACTCCTTGATTTCTGCAGGGGTCAATCCATGACCCAACTCTAAATTTGATGACCACAGATTATATGTTGGTTTATGCTAATAAAGAAGCTCAGATCGCTCCCAATCCGACCGCATCAAGTTCAAAAAACCAAGTTGCTCATGTAATTTTCCAAGTGACTGCTCTTCTGTCGTGTTCCTCGCCGAATCACCCTCTCTCTGTCATTAAAGAGTACTGCCATTTTTCTCTTGTCCTCGTGGTCCTTAACTCCAAATCCCTGCCTAACGTAGTGAGATTGGGAAAGATCTGGCTAAACTACTCAGTCCCGTCATCTCAATGCCGGCTTTCAATTTCCATGGAGCAAGTACACATAGGCAAAAATGGCCCAATCCAGTACAGCAAACCTCACAACCTGTGGTCTCCTCCGCCCAAAAGAAGACGGCTTTGATTATAAGTGAGATAGAGTTAGGTCCATATTGCCGAAAAAATAGGTAGAGTCGGTCCATGATGAAGCCAAGCGTTTTGAGCCATTGGATCTAGTGGATGCCATGTGGGGTAGTCATATGCGATGGTTCAAACCATTCGGTTCGGTCCCTCGTTTAGGCATGAATTTGACTTAGCTATAGATATTGGCCGAGTGCCAGACATCTGGAACGCCAAATTTAAGTGCTAAAAGTTAGGAAATTGACATTTAAATATTAAAATTGGAGCAAAATAGATTACTTAAATGCCAACGGTTAGAAAATCTCGCCAAAATGTTTACATGGCTATTTTCCGATTAAGCAAGTGCAAAACCATGTCGTTTTGCACACTGATGTGGCTAGACAAGTGCAAAAACAACATCATTTTGTTACTGACGTGGGTAAATAATTAATATAAAAATTAATTAAATTAAATTTATTTAAAAAAACGAGAGAGAGAGAGAGAGAGAGAGAGAGAGAGTTGGAGATTGCAGCCCTCGTCACCGCCTCCCCGCCGTTGCCAAGGCTAGGGCATGGCGACCCCGACCGACCCTCCCCACACCATTGAGGCGGCGGCGGCGAGGGCACAGCCCTTAGCCACCTGCAACTATCTTCCTCTTATATATATAGAAATTTAATTAATTTTTTATATTAAAATTCAAATCCTTGCCAAAACGATGTCATTTTTGTGTTTCATTGCTAAGTTACCTCTCCGGTGAGCCACGTATGTGAGTAAAATAAATAAAAAATTGTCACGCAAAATTTCCAGTAAGGTTCACTAGCGGTAACACTCAAGTATCTCATTTATTTTTTTTTAAGTTGCACTTAAGTATCACTTTCATTACTTTTGACACGTGTCCCATTGTGTTAAGTTTTGGCATTTGAGGTATACTTTTTGCCAATATTGGCCCTACTTGACAAACTTGGTATTGACAACTCAAGTATACTAGGAGTTTGACTTCATATCTTCGATAGAAGGGAAATTAATACAAACTTGGGCATCTAATGGACAGATAAGAGAAACGGCAAGGAGATGAGTCGAACATCCTTCAGGCCGCTGATCAAGGATCGCAAGAACATGTCCTAGAGGTAGGTAATTTGATCCAACATGAAGCATGAGACTAATGGATTAATTGTGTTTGTGTAGGAAAATATACTCTACCGATTTACCGACCACAAGTATGGCACAATAATTTTCAAGGATGCGAAGTATCTAGAACAATATGTTTGATCTTATTGGAAGCGCGCAATAGAAGCCAAGAAGGAGCTCAAGTCCAAACTCATCAACATATCCAATTGAACAAATCTTTCCCTCAAAAGCTTAAACCAAAAAGTTATAGGCCAATTAGGATATATTAGTTGTTTCATACAGTTAGTGCTCATGTGAGAACTGAGCGTCAGGTTTACTTCATCTTAATTCAAGTATCTTTCTACATCAACATCACATCAACTTGAATCTTCAATCATCGCCAACCAGCACAAACGACAAGTGCAAACACACAAAGATCTCAAACTTCTTGAGGTTTTTGGTAGTCAAAAAATTAGTTTATGATAGTTTATCACTTGTGTACTAGTTTGAGGTTTTTTAGGATATTAACCCTTTTATTTATCTATTTATTTGACCAAGTCAAATATCGCAATTGAGGACTTGAACAAGGAGCATGACTTGGTAAGAAACAAAGAATGATCTGTGTGCGGGCACAATAAACTGGAAATGTGCTGACCTACCGAGTGTAGTAGCTGGCAGCTTGTGCCGGCACTTTTTCTTCAAGCTAGTATACAAGGTGTCACTAATTACTCCTTCGTTTCTGTTCCTTCCTCCTCGATTTCCCCGGGAATCAATCCATGGTCCAACAATTCATTTGATGACCGCAGAGCACATATTGGTCATGCTAATGAAGAAGCTTAACTTACCCATTGATTCCGACCGCCTCGAGTTCATAAAACCAAGTTGCACGTGTAATTCCCCGAGTGGTCGCTCTCTTTTGTTGTGTCCCTAGCGGAATCGGCTTCTCTCCGTCGCTTGAGAGTATCGCCGTCATCTTTCCTGTGCTTGCGGTCCTCTAACTCCAAATTCCAGCCTAGAGCATTGTGAGATTGGGAAAGAGCTGACTCAACTGCTCAGTCCCATTCTCTGAATCCCGGCCTTTCAGTTTCCCTAGAGCAAGTTGACAGGAGGCAAAAATGGCCCAATTCAGTATAGCACGCCCCGTAGCCTGTGGTCTCCTCGCCCAAAAGGCGACGCTTTAGCCATAGTTGAAACAGAGTTTGGTCCATATTTGCCAAAAAAACAAGAGTCTTCGGTCCATGATGAAGGTCTAGATGTTGGCATTTTCGATAAACTTGGTCCTGGCAACTCGGGTAGATTAGTAGTTTGACTTTTATTCGTTCTACACGAGGGAAATTCATAGAAATTTTGGGTTTCTAAAGGACAGCTAAAAGAAGCGGTAAGTAAATGAGTCATAAATCCTTCAAGCCGCTGATCAGGGATCGCCAAGAACATGTCCCAAAGCAGCTAAATTTAATCCAAAAAGAAGCACAGGATTAATAGATTAATTGTGTTTGCCTTAGAAAAATAAACACTTTGCTGACCGCAACAATAATTTTGAAGGATGGAAAACATATAGAATAACATTTCTAATCTTTTCATAGAGCCACTTTGACCTTTTCATAGAATGACCTCCATTTGTCAATTCTTATACAATTTTACGTCTCATGCCATGTAATAAATTAAGGGCTAATAAAAGTAGTCAAACACATTAATTTAATGAATGAGATGGCTTCGTGAACAATTAAAAGATTAAAAAGAAGAAGAAGAAGAAGAAGGAGACAGAAAAGAAAGCATGTCTATCTCTTTTAAATCTAACATGTCGAATTCCTCTCTTTCCATATCTTTAACTCATCTACCAATATTACCATTCACAACACATCAAATAACAACACACACATTGATTCTAAAAGTTAAAAATTTCTTTGATATAGGTTCGTCGTTCCTAATTTTGCAAGGCCAACTTGACCACTCTTTCTTTGGGATTCTTATGGGCATAGGAGGGAGGGAGGGAGAGGAAACAAGCTTGTTGACTCAAAAAAGGGCATCTACATGTTTAACACGGTCCATAGCTAAATAAATAGACAGAGAAAACCCACATTTAGCTAGGAAGAATAGCTGTCACCCATTGCCTCACCTCTTCTTCATCAAACGGTGACACCTAAATTTTGGCAACCCATTTAGTTATTTATTGCATAAAAATTAGGGATTAATTTTAACCTCTAAAAAAAAAAGAATTGCATAGCGTATAATATTAGTTGCACTTATTTATTTGTTTATCACTTTTGCATTTGATCAGCGGCGGATGAGCTTCAATTTTACGAGTTGACAATTCAGTATTTTCAGAAAGGATTCATATTATTCTTCTAATATTCGGTAAATATATCATATATTCACGTGATTTATACATTAAGCAATATATTTTACTTGAAGATTGGAAGTTTAAGGATGAAATATCAAGAGGGAATATTGCATGCGGGGCATATCTTGAGTGATATATTCAATGTCTCAAGACAAGAAATATTTCATAGTCAAGGTAGATTTCATATGTGAGCTGAAAAGAAAAGAAACAGGAAATAAAGAAAAAATGGCTTACAAATGCATGATACGCAAGGGTGAGGAAGGAAAAGGAATTCCAATATATATCATAGATGCTCACAGACAGGATTTTGTGCGTCCATTGGAGCAAAAAAAAAAAAAAAAAAAAAAAAAGAAATAAATTATAGGCAGGGAAATTTCAGTCACGTCCTTGACCTATAAAAGATGGGCCACCATAGACAAAAAGGGGGAGGCCGGCAATTCATCATTCAGAAGGCACTAGGGAGAATGCACCTAAATAGAGAGTAAGAAGGAGAGGGAGGTACTTTACGTCGTGCATTCTCACGGCCATGTTAATCCTCACCGCTGCCGTCGGCGTCCATGCTGTCATTCGCTGCTGCCCGACGAAGCCGAGAAACTGCTGCCTCGCCGAACATCGCCAAGCGCCCTCTGCCGCAGCCCTTCAGTTGCAGGTGTGATTCGTGAGTGACACGTGAAGAAGTAGAGAGAGTACACGAAGGAAGGATAAATCGTAAGAGCAGAGGGCCATTACACGTGAGAAAGTCTTCATATTCAAAGGTCAATAGTCAAAAGATGGAGAGGCCACATAATCGATACAAACGGCCACATGTAGAGGAAGGGTCACAATATAGAGAGAACATATGTGAACAGTGAGAGAATAGAGGAGAAAAATTTGTGAGGTGCGGGGTTGGCTCATTGAAAATCGCGAGAAGGAGAGAGCACCTCCAAGGTTCATTGAGGCACTCATGTTGACCGACGGAGACCACAATTGCTTGCACCAAGAAAGCTCTACGTTGCTGCCGTTCTGACCTCCCTGTTCGGTGACCACACTGCTTCCCTGCCACGAGAAGCCCTGCACAGCTATGACATCTTCATATGAATAAAGCTTGGGCCCAACTACCACGACAGTCTACTGCTTTCCTGAGTCACCGCGATGAAGCTGTTGCTGCTGTGATCTGCTCCTGCCCATCGACGGCCAGACCACGTGCTGTGAGTGCGAACAACAGCACACCCTGAGTTCTCCGACAACTGCCGTTCTCACCATGAGTTGCCGCTGCTGACCTTATCGTCCCAGCTGCTACAAACCCACTGCAACCGAGGTTCTGTTTTGCAGGTTTCAGCCATCCGTTACAACCGAGAGCTGCTCACCACCGACGATCCTTGCTTGCTGCTTCGCCATCGCAAATCGCACCTGCAGTACCATTAGTTGAGAGCCTCGACCAACGGCCAAGGACAGGAGTCCCCTCACTGAGAGCCTCGACTTTGCGGTCCTCGCTTCACTGCCATTGACCGCCGTCACAAGCCTTGCCCACCGCTCTGCTGTCCGAGCCCTGGCGATGAGCCGATACTCCTATTGATCCCGAAGTTCCTATTTTTGCAGGTTCGTTGACCGTGAGCCCACGGTCATCCTTCCAAGCCCCAAACCGTGCTGAGAAGCCACACGAGCACCCCCACACACCGCCGGTCATCCGTTGAGCGGGTTCCGTTCGGTTCAAATTTGATAATATTATTTGCGGAATTAGGTAATTATCTTATCTAAATTTGATTTGGATAGTAAATATATGCTTTTCAATATCTTACGTGCATATCTAAATGATAGGCGTATTTCCAATTAGTATTTATTACCTAATTCGCATCCGCACATGATTTTTTACTTCATCTTTAGATGGAATAATTAATCACGCGGGAATAAAATTGATATCTTGATCTTTAAGGCTTAAGATCAATTTATCGATTTTATTAGCGAAATAATCAAGTTTGATTAGATATCGTTTCCAAATTCGAACGATGAATAATATCTTTGATGACCGCAAATGATTTGGTGCTTATCTTTTAATTGTTTTATTTATCCCAAAAATACAAAAAAGATTGCATTTGCATATCCTATAGATTACAATTGATTGCATGATATGTTAGTTAGTTTTTTTTTTTTAATGCATGTTTAGGAGGTATTTAGAATACTTAACATCTCACTTTAGTTAGATTTTTATTTTTAGCAATTTTAATTATGAATTTTCATAAAAAAAAATACAAAAATCATGTGCACGTCATATAGAATAAGGTTCATGAAATGCACGTCATTTGGTGATTGTTGTTAGGTCCATTTGATTAGAAATTGCGTGTCATTAGAATTAAGTCATTAGGTTAATTTAGATTGCACATTTAATTATTGCATTTCTTTAGAAATTGCTTTACTTATGTCATATAGTTTAGGCTATACTACCATGCCATATCATTGCATGTTAGATTAGTAGCATTGCATTGCATATAGATTAGATTCTCATTAATTAAGTGAAAACAAAAAAAAAAGAAATTGCGTGTTAATTAGAAATCATATGTAGGATTGTCGATGTAAATTCTGATCTAATATTGCAGATGCTTTTATTGCTATGAAGTAAATTCCGCATTTTTTTTATTTGCTTTCTTGAATATTAAATTGGTGGTTTGCACAACCGCATGATCGCCTCACATGGTGGTTTGCACAACCGCATGATCGCCTCACATGGTGGTTTGCACACCCGCATGATTGTCTCACATGTTAGGGAAATAGCTTAAAAGTAATTCAAGCTACTTGCCAAACATTTTTCAAAATAAAAGAGAAAGGTACCGAAAGGGCGTTAGAGAAATCTAACGTAATCAAGTCCCCGAACTCACAATCTTTGGTTCGTAGAAGTAAAATAATTCTCACATTATTTTACTTAGGTGTCTAATCGACCTACCATAAATTGATTAGTGTCGACTCATAGATAAATTCATTAAAAAAAAAAAAAAAAAAAAAAACTTGAACCTAAGTCGTGAATTGATATGGGCTTAGGAGAGCCCGAGCTAAGTTAGGCTTAGTAATCCATTTGCCTAATTTTAGGTGATGCACCCGGAATTTAGGTCGTGATAGCACTAATCTCAGCTCCTAGAATACTAGCCACCTCAACATTCTCAAGACTCTTTCTCTTATTGTTTCTCTCCATTCTCATGCATTGCAATTCATCACAGGCAACCCAACCTCCACAAACCACCGAGATGGTGTTGTACTTCCAGGATTTTGCTGCCGGGTCCAATGCCACTCTCATCCCAGTCGCGGGCATTGCTAGGAAGCTCTGGACATTCAGCCAGTTCGGGACGGTGTTCGTCACTGACGACTTCATAACTGAGACGCCCAACCTAGACTCACCCATGGTTGGACGGGGACAAGGCATGTAAGTGACCTCAGCGCTGGATAGGTCAAGCACTCACACCGTGTTCTCGATCGTGTTCACCAACCAAGCCTACAACGGGAGCACCCTGGAGATCCAGGGCATAGGAAAGCAGTTTGAGGTGGTCAGGGAATACTCAGTGGTGGGGGGGATTGGGAAGTTCCGGTTCGCGCGAGGCTACACAACAGTCGAGACTATCTCCATGGACATGCCGGGGTTCACTCGGTTATCTAGCGCAAGTCACTATCCGTCTTGACTAGAGGAGTTTCCAACAGGTTTGACAGAATTACCGGAGGATTTAGAATAATGGGACTAGAGGTTTGCGTGGTCCGTCCGGCCTACTAGTAAATAAAGCCTACTATAAGGTTCTGTCTTCTTGCAGATGTCATTTATAAGATCAGAATTTTGTAGCTCCATTGTCTGAAATTGGGAAAAGTGTTAAAAAAGTCATAAACCTTTTGTATTTGTGCCAATTTAGTCTTAAACCTTTTTACTTAGTGCAAATTTAGTATTTTCTGACCAATTTTGGCCAAATTTTGCTGATTGGATGCCGGCCGGCTGACATGGCATGATTGGTGCTGATATGAACAATTTTTAATAATATTTTAATATTTTATATTTTATATTTTATTTTTATTTTTTCCTTCCCCTCTTCTAGTTGGTTGCTAGACCTTGGCGATCGGCTAGAAGCAATGATCGGCGAGGTTGACCTCGCCGACCACCTCCCGGTGATGCGAGGGCGGCCTCGCGCCGGGCGGCGAGGGTCAAGCCTTGCCCATGGCCGGTGAGGCTCAACTTCGCTAGATTTGGCGAGGGCGAGCCTCGCCGCCCCGCGCGAGGCTGCCCTTGCGACCACTGTTGAGGTGGCCGGTGAGGGCGAGCCTTGCGGCCACTAGCGGGGTGGCAGGCCAGGTCCAGTGAGGTCGACCTCACCGGCCGTCGCCTCTGACCGGTTGCCGAGGTCCGGCGACCGGCTAGAGGAGGGGAAGGAAAAAATAAAAAATAAAAATAAAAAAATTCAAAAATATTAAAATATTATTAAAAGTTGTCTACGTCGCATTGATCGGCCATGTTATTAGGCTGGCGTTGAGTAAGCAAAATCCAACCAAAATTGGCCGGAAAAGACTGAATCAGCACTAAGTAAAAATGTTTAGAACTAAATTGGCACCAAAAAATGGTTAGGACTAAATTGGCACAAATACAAAAGATTTAAGACTCTTTTAACACTTTTCCCGTCTGAAATCTTACCTATCCTTGATAATTTTTAAGCAAAAATGAAAGGCACAGTGGAAAATGTCTTTTGATCCTACAGAGAAAAAAAAAAAGAGTCGTCTAAACGTTCTTGTTTCATGGCAAAGAAGTCCTCCTAATCAGTAAATAAGTCCAGGCTCATGAAGTACCTCGTTGATCTTATGAATGGGAAACTTTTTGAACAATACTATTCATATCAGAGAGGTTCAGTTCCAGTATGAGGCTCTAGCTCTTGGTATAAGAAAAATGCTGAGTCCCAGCGAAAAGGTGGATTTTAACCGCAAGTAGTACTCTTATTGAGAGAGCCAGATTCAGGTTTGATCGAGGAATATCTTTCTCTCAATCTATGGAGAGAAAAGTTGCAGAAATGAAGAAACTTTATAAAACTCGTTTAGTAAATGAAATGTCCAATGTAATACACGCACCTTCTGAAAAGAATATGCAGATGGCCCAAATTCTTTGGAGACCTGCTTAAATACTAAAACCCCATACGGCCTTCTGAAATGCAAGAAAAACTTGCTATTACCTCGGCTTTAAAGCCAGCAAATTCGTGGGGAAGTACCCGGGGTTTCCCATTTGCGACGATAATAGAGGTAATGGTGAATTTGACGTTGTGGTGGTCCTGGTGGATAGAATCTATCTCTCACTGGTTGTATGCGCTTGTTCAATCTGTAAGGGAAGTGATCCTCGATCATTATTTGCAATGTTAATCTCCCTAGTGAGGTTCTGATCGTCTTGATCAATTTGAAAGGAACATTATCTGAGGGTATATTGAGAATTAAAGCAAAATTCATTTGCTGGTTTGGTCCGCCATCATCAAACGGAAAAGAAGAGGTGGTCTTCAGCTCTGTCGAGCCAGGGAGGAGCAAGGCCACTCTTGCGAGGCTCGATTGGCGTCTCTTAAAGGAAAGACGAACTTTTGGGTCAGAACCATCGCTGCCAAATATTTTTAAAAACGGAAAAGCTTCTGTAATAGCGGGCGAAAACGTCACGGACATGGATGGCCTTAAAAGCGGGCTCACTCCATTCTCCTCGAAGGCATTCGACATGTCTTGGGGGGTGGCAAAACGATAAGCTTTTGGTTGGATGACTGGCTGGGAATTGGTCCTCTGAAGAAATTATTATATTGGGCCTCTTAATAAAGACGAAGAGGAAATGACGGTTAACAACTTTTGGCTTAGACGTTTGGAACCTTTTAAATATTGATGAATTGGATGATGAACTTATCCAATGCATTTGCACTATTCCTATTGCTCGCGGTTCTAGGACCTCATTGCTTGGAAATTCTCTCAAAATAGTGAGTTTAGCACTACTAATGACTATGATCTTGCGATCAACCATGAGCCCTATAAGATTGTTAACAAATTTTTTTATTCCTCATAGTAAAAAAAGTAGCCAATAATAGATTTGGAATAAAAATAAGAAATAGAAAAAAAGTTATTTTTCATCCTGAAAACAATTTCTGGAACAAGTCATCTTTTTTTTTTTTTTTTTTTTTCTTTTCTTCTTCTTCCTCTTCTAACCTGTTGCCACCGTTGGTTGCTGGCCACTGCCCATCCGTCTGTTGCCTTCAGTGGCAGGTTGCCACTGGATACAAGAGGAAGAAGAAGAAAGGAAAAAAAGAAAAAAATCTAAAAAGGTATTAAAAAATTAAAATAAATTTTACGTCAAAAAAATTTGTAAATCGTAATAAAGACATTCTTTTTTTTTTTTATTCCAAAATTAGAAATTTTGTATAGTTATTAAACGCATTCTTTTACTAAAAACTATTATGGGGAATAAAAATAGAAAAAAAGTTATTTTTAAAAGAAATTATTTTCCGGAAGAAAAATGTTAAAATGCACCCTAGATAACTCCGAACGCAAAGAAGCAAAGCCGGTAAGTAATCAACAGGGAACCAGATGAATAAGGAGACTCAAGCAAGGAGTATGACTCGGTTAGAAACGAAGATCGATTTGTCTACAGGCATAATTGAAAATTTTCTGACCCACCGAGCGAGTTAGCCAACAGCATGTGCCGGTACCTTTTCTTCAGGCTAGCATCAGCAGTTTCGCTTGATAATTCTTCTTATAGATCTATGTGGTTTCATCCTAGAGCAGGCTTAGTGGTTCAGTCTGCATGGATGGAATGCATAAATGGTGATTCCATGCCATAATTATTCCTTCCCTTTAGTTCCGTACTCCTTGATTTCTTCAGGGAGAAATCCATGATCTAACACTAGATTAGGTTACCACAGTACATGTTAGTTATGCTAATGAAGAAGCTTAACTTGCTCTCTGATTCCGACCGCCTCAAGTTCACAAAACCGAGTTGCGCATGTAATTCACCAAGTGATTACTTTTCTGTTCTGTTTTTTGTAGAATTGCCTTCTCTCAGTTGCTCAACAGCGCTGCCCTTGTCTCTTGTGTGCTTGCGGCCCTCTTAACCCAGCCTAGAGCATTGTGAGATTGGGAAAGAGCTTACTAAACTACTCAGTCCCATCATCTGAATCCTAGCTTTCAATTTCCGTAGAGCAAGGGACCAAAGGCAGAAATTGCTCAATCCAGCGTAGCACGCCTCACGGCCTGTGGTCTCCTCGCTTGTAAGGAGATTTTTAGTTATAAGTTGAGATGATAAAACAGGTCAAGGATCCATATTTTGACTCATCTCAAGTGAGAGTGGGTTGCGACTCCCACGCCCTGCAAGAGGCAGGGCACAAGTCTGCAAGTGAGTGTAGAGTAGGAATAGAGTAGGACTGACCAAAAAAAAAAAAAAAAATGGATCAGGCATAATGGGGATTATTTGAAGTTTTAATAAGAGTTCGAAATGGATTTATCATCGTCGGAGTTTATGTTATACATATCTTTCCACGCATGTTCTCTTATGTTAAATTAGATCGAATTTCTAATATCAGGAGAAATAACAAGATACATGTTCTAATAGCTTGATTTGTCATTTTTTAAATAATTTCTTATTTGCTAATTATTTTCACATTTAATTTGTTGTTAATTGGTTAGTTTTATTTTTTTCAATATGCGGTTTTCTGTATTTAAGAGGAAAAATTGCTAAGAATCAAATAGGATTGAATTAGGTCTAGATCGAATTTGGTATGAGTCATTAAAATTGTATTAAATAAAAATGAATCAATTTGAATCAGATACATAGTTTTTTATTCGGATTGACCCAACCTATTTGATGGATTTAGTTATAATTGAAATAGAGTTACTTTCTTTTTGCCCGACAAAGATAAGAACTGGCCCACGATGAAGCCGAGTGCATTGAATTATTGGATCCAATGGGTGCCAAGTGGAATATTCCTATGCGACGATTCAAATCATCCGATTATTCCCATGGCTGAGGCGAGAATTTGCCTTGGCTACAGTGGTTCCCCAATGGACAGATAACAGAAACAACAAAGGACCATGCACCAATGCAACTAAACTTAATCCCACATGAATTACGAGATCAACGACATTTTTGTTTTGTAAAATAATATGAAAGATCATGGAAAGTTAGCCAAAATGAGCACTAAACACCTTTCAAGAAATCTCCTCCAAATCATTGATATGGGTATTGAAATCGTGAGCATCGGCATCTAGGTTCAATACTGCACCAATTGTGAGCCTCACATGGTGACTTTTCAAGATGGAAAGTACATAAAACAATATTCACTCACCAAGAGTCTTGCAATTCCAAATCTTAGCAAACAAAGTCCAGCCAATATTTCGAACAAAAAAAATCCAGCTTATATAATGCTTTGTCATAGAACTCCCCGTTAACAAAAATAGCACATCACATAGATCCTATGAATGAGGTGGGTTTATTAATAAATTACAATAAATAAATATATGGTAGAAAAGAAAATATTTCATCTTTCACGTCCTACATCTAATGTATTTTTGCTCTAGAAAAATTACTTAAAAAGTTCTAAACCCGTTACAATTGCGCCGATTTAGTTCAATTTTTTTTTGACCAATTGAATTCTAAAATTTTTATAATTATATTAATTCAATCCATCGACCGATGATTTTTTAATAATATTTTATGTTTTCCAATTTTTATTAATTATTTTAAATTTGGCCAGTCAGCTCTCGAGGTTCAAATCCCTTCCTTTCCATACTTATAACTTATTGGCCAATATAATTAACCAAAATGTACCAAATAAGAAGGCAAAACCTGATTCCAAGGCTTCAAAAAAATTTGATATAGAGTCGCCGCCGTTAATTTCGCGAGGGCCGGCCAATTTGATCGTCTTTTTTGGGAATCCCTACCGAATAGGAGTAGAGAAAGAGGAAACTTGAGGATTACTCTGTATTTTTTTTTTTTTTGAAGAACAGCAAAAACTGAGCAAATCACTCTTCTTCCCCACTTTCCAAGATAGGGTTTGTCATAAATAATGCATTAACCTCGTTGATTCAGGCAACATCATCTCCACATTTTCATCGGTTCAGTTCCTATTGCGGACCTAAGTAGCATTGACATGTGACACGGACATGCAATACAACACGACACGACATGTCGATGCGTCATTTTTCAAAAATAGATAATTCTGACATATTGGGACACATTATATATTAAATAAATATTTTTATTTTTAATTAATTTGATTCAAATTCATAAATAAATAATTAATTAAAAAAAGAGCCTACAATGAATTTACACTAATAATATTAATAAATCAATTCATTTAAAATTTGAAAAATATATTTATAGTTACTGTGTATCCATGTTTGGAAACATGTTTTTAACTTTAACAAAAGTTATTGATAAAACTAATGATTAATAAGAAATTAGAATCAATTTATTTAAATAAATCCATGATTTTCTACAAATGACCAAAATTTATCATTATTCAAAATTCAGTACTTTTATTTTTCAAAATTATTTTTCAATCTCATTTATTTATTTTTCCATTTAAGGAAAAAGTCCCCACATCCCCACTCTCTTCTTTCCCTCGTCCATTTCCCCCAACCCCCAAATTTATTACACTTTTATTTCCCTCCCCCACCACCTACCAGTGACAATGACAAATAGGCTAGCCAACCCTCCTTTTCCTCCTCCTCCTTGCCGATCACCGCACGACCCCCTTCCCTCTCCTCTTCCTCTCAATCCTTCTCTTCCTCCTCACTGCACGACCCCCTTCTTCTCCTCTTCCTCTCAATCCTTCTCCTCCTCCTCGTCACACGACCGCCTTCCTCTCCTCTTCCGCCTCTCGCTGTCTCTTGCCATCGCGAGCTTATTGTCACTTGCAGCCTCGTCGCGGGCTCGCCATCGCTCTCAGCCTCGTCTTTGCTCCTTCGCCCTCATCTCCACCCTCCATCTTCCGAACACTCGTGTGAAAACGTGTTTGACCACGTGTCGTCCGACACGCATTGACCGCATGTTCAACCGTGTCGAGCATGTCAACGTGTTCGACACGACACAAAAGCACGGGCAACATGTCCGTACTTCATAGGATAGGACAATGGACACGACACGGAGAGTGTTGGACACGACATGCTCATGTCGGGCACGACACAGAGCGTGTTGGACCCGACACGAGCGTGTCGTGCCCGACACGAGCGTGTCGTGCCCGACACGAGATAGGACAATGGACAAATGATCCAATCCCTTCCTAAATAAATAGACAAGAGGGAACCCACATTTTAGCCAGGAAAAACAGCATCACCCTTCTTTTGCTCGCCATTTCTTCTTCATCAAATGGCACTAATCTCAGCTCCCAAAATGCTCACGGCCACGACGTTCTCGCAACTTCTTCTCCTATCCACTTACTCAATTCTCATGCATTCCTATTCATCAGAGGCAACCGTCCAGCCTCCACACACCACTAAGTTGGTGTTGTACTTCCAGGACATCATTGCCGGGCCCAATGCCAATGACATCCCTGTCGTGGGCATCCCTGGGAAGCTCTGGTCGTTTAGCCAGTTCGGGACGATGTTCGTTGCTGATGAACCAATAACCGAGACGCCAGACCCCAACTCAGCGATGGTTGGGCGAGCACAGGGCATGTATGTGATTGCGTCGTTGGATGGGTCGAATGTCCAAACGGTGTTCTCGATTGTGTTCACCAACCAAGCCTACAATGGGAGCACCCTAGAGCTCCATGGCGCAGGCAAGCAACTCCAAAGGGTCCTCGAGTTTGTGGTGGTGGGGGGGACAGGGAAGTTCCGGTTTGCACGGGGCTACACAACGCTCGAGACTATCTCATTTTCACAGGGTCATGGAGTTATCCAATTCAATATCACTATTCGTCATGATTAGAGGAGATTTCATATGTGTTCGACAAATTTTGTATGGATTAAATAATATTGGGATAGGATGTTGGGTGCTCCGTTTGGGCACTAATAAATAAAACGTACTCTATAAGGATCCGTCTTCTTTTAGATGTCATTAATAAAATTACAATTTTCTAAGCTCCATTGCCTAGAATCTTTCCTATCCTTGATAAGATGAAAGTAAAAATGAAAAATAGTGTCGAAAGTACCATTCGATCCAACGGTCAAAGAAAGTCGAAAGTACCATTCGATCCGGCGTACCCCTTTCTCTTTTATTTTCCTCTTTTTCTTTTTTCTTTTTTCTCTTCCTTCTTTCTTCTTTTTCCTCTCTGTACGTACCCTTCTTTCCCTTTACAAAGCCGTTGGCCCTTTTTGACCAAGTCAATCTTCCTTTTCTTCTGACAAAAAGAAATTTCCTTTTTTTATTTATCTCTTTATTTGACCAAGTCGAATATCGCAACTGACGACTTGAACAAGGAGCATGACTTGATTAGAAATAAAGAATGATCTGTTTGCGGGCGCAATAAACTACAATTGTGCTGACCTACCGAGTGAAGTGGCCGGTAGCATATGCCGGCACTTTTTCTTCAATCTAGTATCGGAGGTATCACTGATTACTCCTTCCCTTCTGTTCCTTCCTCCTTGATTTCCCCAGGAATCAATCCATGGTCCAACAATTCAATTGATGACCGCAGAGCACATGTTGGTCATTCTAATGAAGAAGCTTAACTCACCCATTGATTCCGACCGCCTCGAGTTCATAAAACCAATTTGCACGTGTAATTCCCCGAGCGGTCGCTCTCTTCTGGTGTGTCCCTCGCGGAATAGCCTTCTCTCCGTCGCTTGAGAGTGTCGCCGTCATCCTTCCTGTGCTTGCGGTCCTCTTAACTCCAAATCCCGGCCTAGAGCATTGTGAGATTGGGAAAGAGCTGACTCAACTGCTCAGTCCCATTCTCTGAATCCCGGCCTTTCAATTTCCCTAGAGCAAGTTGACAGGAGGCAAAAATGGCCCAATTCAGTATAGCACGCCCTGTAGCCTGTGGTCTCCTCGCCCAAAAGGCGACGCTTTAGCCATAGTTGAAACAGAGTTTGGTCCATATTTGCCAATAACACAAGAGAGTCGTCGGTCCATGATGAAGCTCTAGATGTTGGCATTTTCGATAAACTTGGTCCTGGCAACTCGGGTAGATTAGTAATTTGACTTTTATTCGTTCTACACAAGGGAAATTCATAGAAATTTTGGGTTTCTAATGGACAGCTAAAAGAAGCGGCAAGTAAATGAGTCATAAATCCTTCAAGCCGCTGATCAAGGATCGCCAAGGACATGTCCCAAAGCAGCTAAATTTAATCTAAAAAGAAGCACAAGATTAATAGATTAATTGTGTTTGCCTTAGCAAAATAAACACTTCACTGACTGTCGCGATCTTCCCGAATTTTTTTTAAGGGTGAATTATTCGAAATGGAGGCTAATGGATTACTAAGTCCGAAGACTTGGCACGGACCCTCCCAAGTCCTACCAATCGCGACTTGATATGAATTAATTCATTTAAACATGCAATTTCAATTTCGAGCCGCCACTAACCAATTAGGGTGGTTAGAAACCCAAGTAAAGTATGGGAGAATACTTTACTATTGCGAACAGAGATTCAATAGGTCAGGGGGACATGGTTACGCTAGATTAGTCTAACGCCCTTTCGGTACCTTTTATTTTAATTTTAAAAATATTTTGCAGGCAAAGTCGATTAATTTAAACCTAAGCTACTAGTATCCAAATGGTGGTCATGCGGATACACAATCAATAAAATAACATTCAATAAAAAAAGTAAATAAAAATGCATGCCCTAAACATGATTTCTAAATGACATGACATCTAATTTTTCTTTTTCTTTTTTGTTAAAAAATGTTAATTATATGCAATCCTAATCTAACTTAATATGCATGAATTTTACTTTAATGATATGTGAGATGCAATTCATGTGGCATAACTTAAACTATCACTATATGTATGCAATTTAATTTATATAATCTTAAATATGCATGTGTTTCATGGCATGGGATGAATGACAATAATAATTCTATATGCATGTTCTTTTTGTGATTTTTTAATAATTTTTTTATTACTACACATATGCAACGTATATTAAACAATGACGATATGAAATTGGATTAATTATGAACTAACCTATTAATTAACCGAGTAAAAGACTTTTGTGTTTTCTTTTTTTATTTGAAATGACCTAGTAATTTTTATTAAAAAGAAATTAACGTAATGATACAATATTAATTTTTTGGCATTTTATATATATATATATATTTTAAAAAAACTACATAATGAGAATGTTAAGACATTAACTTATGACCCACTAATTTAAACGCAATATGTAATGTGCACATTATGAAATCTATATAACCTAAATAACATTTTTTTTTGTTTTGGTTTTATTAAAGGAAAATCATCCTAATTCTACATGAATCTTAGAAAAAACATAGAATGCGAAGTTTTAAATATGAAATGCATACGGACCTAAATATCTAAATGCATGTTATGTGATAATCAAATAATAATAACACGCTAAAATAAAAATCCATCCATGTAAATCAATGACATTTGAATATGAATCAATGATGCAAAGTAATTCATGAATTTCGCCATAAAAAGTCGAAATAATCAAAAATCTAACCCGACGTCTCGCGGGTCAAAATTTTTATTATCATAACTTAATATGATAAATTTCCTAATGATAAAAATAAATCAAAGCAAATCAATGTTAGAATAAAAAAACTATGAGCCCGAACACTCGAACCAAATTTAGCCTAAAAATTTTACCTAGCTCGGAAAAATTATCTCCAAGATGGAAACCGGCGAGGAATGACGCCAAGTTCACCCTTCTCAAGCCTCAAGTGACCTGCACAAAGAAAATGATACCAACAGTACTAAACTTGCTGGACAACTTTGGATGAAGGTTGGTCGGCGTCGGCGCGGGCCGGAATCGGAGCTCTGGTGAGGACTGAGCGACAGCAGCAGCAGCAGCAGGGAGGTGCGGCGTCGATGACCGGCGAACGGCAGGGTCGCAGGTCGCAGTAAAGATGGTTCGGGCTGAGGTGTAATGTCGGCGTCGCGAGGGGAGGACACGAACGGCGGACGGCGTCGGTGCGAGTCCGGCGTCGCGGGGGGTTTCACCGGCGGCGAGCTGAGATGCAGATCATGGGTTGAGGTGCGCGGGCGGCCGATGATGTCTCAACGTGTTGCTGGGCGCGAGTTGCAGGGCTTCGGGGACAAGCGGAGGCGCGGCGGAGCTTCGTGGGAGGAAAGGGTGTGCGGACGTCGGGACTCGCGGACGGAGATCAGCGGCTACGTCGGCGCGGGGAAGACGGCTTGGCTGTGGCACGGCTCGGGCTTACTCGCGAAGGGTGGAGCGTCGGGGCTTCGATTCGTCGAGGATGGAGCAGCAACGTGAGCAGCAAACCTGGGGGAGATGATGAACAGTAGGGGTCAAAATCACCCCCTGCTTTTTTTTTTTTGCCTTTACGCTGCTTTTTCTCTTTTTCACTTGTCTCTCTCACATCACTCTCTTGTTGACTTTTCCTTCTCTCTGCAGTTGTCAGGAAAAAGAGAAAAAGCTCTCTCTCTCTCTCTCTCTCTCTCTCTCTCTTTGCTGAAAATGGACGACGAAGAAAATCTCTCCCTTTTTACTTCCCCAGCCGCACGTCCTTTTCCTCTCTCTTTTCTTTTTCCTTCTGTGTTTCCTTTTTTGGCCAAACGAAGAGAAGACCCCCTATTTTCTCTCTTTTCACTTTTCAATTGTTTCGACGAAAGAAGCCCCCCCCGAAAGGTGAAGAAGAACCCCTATTTATAAAGCGAAAATTCGAGTTTGTTTCGCCGGTGGAGATTTTAGCTCAACCTCTCGCCGGTGGAGATTCTCGCTCAACCTCTCAACAAAGAAATGGCTCCAAAATCCCGCCGTTGACTTATTTTGAATTCAAATTTTTTTTCAAAATTTTTTTCTAACCTCTTTTCCCTCTACAACCAAATGCTATATTATTACTTTCTAAAATATAAATTAAATTTTAAAATAGGTGTCAACATTTGCCCTCTTTGAAGGGAAGCTCGTAGAGGTTTCCTTCAAAGATAAATGACACCTAAATGAATATGCAAATGCTAATTGTAATGACCCCCTTTTTAAAAAGAAATGGATTCAAATAAATGCAATGTCATGCAATAAAGAATGCCATGTAAATGCAATGATTTGGTCAAGAACATATATTTCAATGCGTCTATGCTCAATGAAATGCAAATGCAAAATGAATGCAAAATGAATATGGAATGTATATGCAAATGTTAATGACCTCTTTTTCAAATGAATTTAATTCTTTTGAAATGCAAGGTCATGCAATAATGCAATGTAAATGCAATGATTTTATCGAGAGCATATATTTCTATGTCTCCATGCTTAATGAAATGCAAGTGCAAAGAAGAACACGTACTGTCATACTTATCTCGGAAATTCGGAAAAGCATTATGAGGTGTGAAATGATTCCTATAAGACCGACCAACATCGGAAATCTTTTCGAGATAATTGAAACGCTCAAGGTCTTCGGGGATCCGGAACTCTCAAAGCAAATCCCAAGTACGGAATAACCTACCTTTAAGAAGGATAGAGTAGTTCTAGGCGAGTCAGTGTTACATGTCCAGGACCCGTACCATTCTACGGTCGCCTAAAATAGTAACATAACTTTACAAAGAGACCGCTTTCCCAGGACCCGTACCATTCTACGGTCGCCTAAAATAGTAACATAACTTTACAAAGAGACCGCTTTCCCAGGACCCGTACCATTCTACGGTCGCCCAGTATGACAATGTTTGGTTGTGTCTAGGACCCGTACCATTCTACGGTCGCCTAAACGGAGATTTACCTTCCAGGACCCGTACCATTCTACGGTCGCCTGAATAAGGAAATAGGTTTTGTTTAGGACCCATACCATTCTATGGTCGCCTAAACGGGATTCACTTTCTAGGACCCGTACCATTCTACGGTCGCCTAAATAGAGAATAGGTATTGTCGAGGACCCGCACCATTCTATGGTCGCCTTGACGGAAAATTGATTTTTCGGGACTCGTACCATTCTACGGTCGCCCGAATGGGGAAAGCTGCTTTTCAGGACCCGTACCATTCTACGATCGCTGTTAGAGCAATAAATGTTGTTTAGGACCCGTACCATTCTACGGTCGCCTAAATCAAAGCGAATCGAAGAAAAATCTTTGGAGGATTTGGGACTCTCATCAAATCCCAAGCACTGGAAATTGCATCAAGTACTTAAAAATTCTAAACATCTGGAAATCACATCAGACGCTCGAAAAGACAAATACTTGGAAGTCACATCAAGCATTTAAAGGTTCAAATATCTGGGGTTTTTACTAAACATCTGGAAGTCACATCAGACGTTTGGAAAGACAAACACTTGGTATCACATCAAGCGTTTGAGGGTTCAAATATCTGGGGTTCACACTAGACATTTGAAAATATTTTACTAAATATCTAGAAATCACATCAGATGTTTGAAAAGACAAGCACTTGGAAATCACATCAAGTGTTTAAAGGTTCAAACATCTGGAACTCAAACTAGACATTTGAAAACATTTTATAAATGGGTACTTGGAATTCTCATCAAGCACCAAGATGACTGAACAAGCTCAGGGTTTCAAAGACAATTTTTTGGTCTTTGAGGAAAAATTCAATGAAGGTCCATGCATGATGGCTTTATCAAGCTTCTATTGGAAAAATTATCACAAGGACAATTTTCAGTTATAGTGTGAATCTCTTGAACATGCTAAATGAGACACTTTTGGTGTGAAAAAGGCTTTTTCACTCGCTCTCATTTATGAGGGGTTATTTGTCCCGGCCATTGATGCGGGAATATATCACTCAATCTTATCATCATCTCGTGACAAGAGTTCGAATTTTCTTGCAATCAGTACGACCTTACCAATCTAAGAGGTCTTTGACAATGATTGTAATGTGGGTTTAGTCAATGGCTTAGCAAAAGGGACTCTTTGAGTCAAGGCTATTTGAGAACAATTCCGTAATCATCTCCGGGTTTACAAGTCAGGAACCCTGCAAAATGAGAAAGAAATAATCTTGCTCGCACTTCTTCGAGCAATGCCTAAAACATATGAATTCCTATGTTAATTCAAGTGCCCTAATCTGAAGAGACTTTATAAGGGACGTAACATAGGCTGTGTTCTTGGGTTTGAGAAACGAAAGGATCGTTAGGCTCAAAGATGTGTATAATGGGTAAGAGTTGGTGATCATCTTGACATTACCACCAGTTTTCTTCGCCATGGATTGTCTTCTTGACAAATTTCTTTATTGGCTCAAGATGCCAATAATTATTCAACTGGAGATTTTTCTCAACATTTTTCTTTGATGATGGGCATCGATCAGGCACACCGCTTTTTTTTATATATGCCCCCAATTCATCAGTCATTTTCTCTTCTTTTCACGGGCATTGGCCTTGCTTTTACCGGGCACACTGCTTTTTCATGCCCCTTAGTTTTTGCACTTATCTTCTTTGGACTCACTCAGTCTTCTTTCATCAGCATTTTAGACCATGCTATTCGAATGATTGTCTTTCATCTTGCCCCAGTATGGGGGATGATCACCAACTAGGTTTGACATGAAATGAATTCATAGGCTCAAGTGGGCTACGCAAATGGTATAAGTGTATAGGGTAGTGAAAGAAATGCTCTTCGTCATCCTAAGGCACTTAAATTACCACATGAATTCAATGTAATAGCACAACTTGAAGATTGATGCAAGTGAGAGCAAGAAAATTTCTATCCATTTCACTCTCCTTCAATGTCAACTTACCTCCATTTGCCCCGATGTGGGGTGGTCCTTGACAGGGGTAGTATGAAAGAAATTCTTCAAGTATTTAGGCTCAAAAGGGTTAAGCAATGGATTATCGCAGTGTTTGGGGGATGACAAATGAACCGCCTCTCATCATTTCAGCGCCGTATTTCTTGCAAGAAAACTTTTCACCTTGAAACACAAAATGTTTCCGTACTCACCTCACAATGTATAGACAGGGATTTGTGTATGTGATTAGGCTTGCCTTTCACACCTCATTTAGCATGCTCAAGTAACTCGACATCTTTCACTGAATTATCCATTTTGATAAATTTCAAGTGGAATTGACGAATTGCACATCATGTGAAAACATTCTGAAATGATAAAAATGCCATGCTCTATCCTTACACATCAAAAGATAAAGTCAAAGATGTTAAGTGTCTCGTGTCTTGCCCTTCTTTGCAAGAGAGCTCATAGAGATTCCTTAAATGTGCGCTTGTGGCTGCACTGAAACATAAAGCGAGATAATTAAAAGAAACAAGTAGGGTAAATTAGATGCATGCTAAAAAGTTATTTTATTTTGAAAAATTTTTCAAGGGAACATGAAGAAGCCCAGCCTTCAGAATTAGCTTCTTGCCCTTTTTGGTAGGATTTCATCACAGGGCTAGTTTGGTGTACTTCAACATGCCCTTAAAATATGAAAATCTCCATGTATTTTATTGGATGAAAAGCAAATTACATTATTGAAATGAGGGAAATCCTATAATTGAAAATGCAAATATGTAGATACGGAAAGCGATAAAGACTCCTGCGCAGAGGAGTGTGCAAATAATTAAGAGTTTCCTACTCTCGAGCTTTGTCGATGGCAAACAATTCAGTCATTCCTTCGAGTGCGTCATCAGAGCTCTCAATCTTTGGAGATGCGGGATCATCTATGCCACCCCATCCATCTGGGATGATATCCCGTGGGTCGAAGTAGGAGCTGGGAGGAGCCGAATACTTTACATAGTAATCGAATTTGCCACTTGGTTGCCCCAAGGTGTCCATCACTTCTTTATCTCTCGAATCGGCCACAGGAGCATGTTGTGGTAACACCATTTCAACTTGCGGAGTTGGTGGGGCAGTGTTTGCTTGGAGAGAGTCGATTTGCTTAGAGAGCTGCTCAAGAACATTCGGGACTTGCTTCATCTCCGATTCGAGGGCAGCAACGCGAGCAACACGTGTTTGTTCGGTGTTATCAGCCATTGTCACTCTAGAACGAGTACGGGTTGGCGATCTTGGGTGAGCCGTGTTGTCACCTAACAATGTAAAATAATACAGTAAGTATCATAACAAATGAGATTGGTCCATGACAACGGTCAATCGCTTATTTTATTAAGTAAAATCAAATTCCAAAGACATCAACTTAAAATGCTAACATAACTCCCTAGGAAATTAAATTCCTAAAACATCAATCTAAGAAATTGAAATAACATCATAAAGCCAGAATTAAACTCCTAAATCTAGCGACTCTTTTCTATATACAATTGGGAAATCACAGTCTTTCGAAGCTTCTTGTTCTGTCGAACCAACTCAGAAATACGAGCTTCTTTCCTTTCCACCATTTCTTCAAGATTTTCAATTTGTGCTTTACGAGTGGGCTTCATGGTTACTTCAGGTATCACGGGAAGTAGAGCTCGAGGGATCTCATGATGGTGGATATAATAATCCGAGGCATGAAAAATCCTCTCATTTCCTTTCAATCTTCTAGGCACCACAATCTTTCCGGATGGCATTCCTTCCATGCATTTTCAAAACGCTCGATCTCATCGAGGTATTTGTGATCCTTGTGTACGAAGCGGGCTTGAAACAGATCTACTCGAAGAGGAGGTGGGATATCTTGGAGCACTCGATACTGGCGTGCCACTCTATAAGGATAGTAAGATGTTGCACCAGTAATTCCCATCAGTGGAATTGGATCATCTGTCTTGTGAGAGAAACGAGCCACGCTAACATGGAACCATTTAGCATACCATAGGAAGCCCTTGAGATCTGGATTTTTAAGAAAAGTCACCCAATCGGAAAATGATTTTCCGGTATACTTTTTCTCTAAGATTGAAAACCTCTTTATTGGGTAACTAGAATCATCAATTTCACCTCGACGCATGAAATGACCAAACTCCTTCATGTGAGAAAGAAACCAAATCTGTAAAAGCTCAGGAGAGGCATTCATGACTTTTTCTCCATTTTGTTTAAAACGGTTGAGGGATAAAAATGTCTCGGCTAAGATCATGTTTATAAAATTCATGCCAAGCACATGCTTGTCGACCACCCATGCAATCGAAGGATCAATAGCATTTCTTCGATGAGGAAATATTATAAGTCCAAAGAATGCTAAGATGAATATCCTACCCTTTTGGCACATTGAAGACTGATTTAAAAAATGATTAGCCAAAAAGGAAAAAGGGCATGCATTACAATTAGCTTTCAAAATTTTCTTAACCTCATCAGTTTTAATTCTTAAAAATTGAGACAAAATTGATGTGGGTTCCATACCAAGAGGTGGCCTGACAAGTTCAGTCTCAAGGGGCATTCCTATGATAACGCTATACTCTTCCAGTGTTGGAGTTAGCTCATTCTTACCAAATATAAATGTAGCCGTCTCGGGACACCAAAAGTGCGATATAGCTTGCAAAACACCACTATGGACTCCGATATCCAAAAGGGGGATGAGCCGTCCCAGTATCGACTCCACATAATCTTGACATTCTTTACTTAAATTGTTCCACCACCCTCTGAGCTCAATCTTAGGAGTTGGAATGAATTGAACATCTGATCTCCCCATTGCATATAAAATAAGACTGACGACGAAACCTATTGTCATAGACCAACGAAATTGCAATAAATAAATTGCGAAGACTTTAAACAACTTACTTTCGCTGGAAATAGATGACAATCACATAGACACACGCATGAAAAGTGAGGCTCGATTTCTGTCTAGACGGCTTAACAAAGTGGAGCTAAGAGGATGATCTGACCGTTGCAGTCTCGCATTAATGTGTCAGGTCCTCCTAACCCTGGCTCAATCGAATGGAATGCCCAATAATCACGCAGTCTTGCGGATATGGATAAACACATTTGACACCATGAAGAACTTTCGGGGAAGAGAAGGTCAACCTCTATATAGCAGTCTCGCTTTAGAGGAAGTATCATTCTCAACACCATCCTAAGAATCCTATCGCAGCCCAAGTCCGGCAGCAGGTTGTGTGTGCTATAGTGTAGTGCTAAAGACAATAAAACATGCACAACAGTTTAATTGCAAACAACACTTCTATAGTTTAAATTCAACCATTCATTATTAACTCCAACCTGTAAAACAAGGGTTAGCAAAGACTACTCCCCTTATACCTCCTATCTGCAAAAACATTTAACACCTGATGTTAGGAGCGTACCTTGTTTCCATGCTGCCAAACAAAATATTTTTCTTAAAATAAAACAGGCCTATGTCCACTATGAGTTTTAACTCTGTCCCCAGCGGAGTCGCCAAGCTGTCGCGATCTTCCCGAAATTTTTTTAAGGGTGAATTATTCGAAATGGAGGCTAATGGATTACTAAGTCCGAAGACTTGGCACGGACCCTCCCAAGTCCTACCAATCGCGACTTGATATGAATTAATTCATTTAAACATGCAATTTCAATTTGGAGCCGCCACTAACCAATTAGGGCTGGTTAGAAACCCAAGTAAAGTATGGGAGAATACTTTACTATTGCGAACAGAGATTCAATAGGTCCAGGGGACATGGTTACGCTAGATTAGTCTAACGCCCTTTCGGTACCTTTTATTTTAATTTTAAAAATATTTTGCAGGCAAAGTCGATTAATTTAAACCTAAGCTACTAGTATGCAAATGGTGGTCATGCGGATACACAATCAATAAAATAACATTCAATAAAAAAAGTAAATAAAAATGCATGCCCTAAACATGATTTCTAAATGACATGACATCTAATTTTTCTTTTTCTTTTTTGTTAAAAAAATGTTAATTATATGCAATCCTAATCTAACTTAATATGCATGAATTTTACTTTAATGATATGTGAGATGCAATTCATGTGGCATAACTTAAACTATCACTATATGTATGCAATTTAATTTATATAATCTTAAATATGCATGTGTTTCATGGCATGGGATGAATGACAATAATAATTCTATATGCATGTTCTTTTTGTGATTTTTAATAATTTTTTTATTACTACACATATGCAACGTATATTAAACAATGACGATATGAAATTGGATTAATTATGAACTAACCTATTAATTAACCGAGTAAAAGACTTTTGTGTTTTCTTTTTTATTTGAAATGACCTAGTAATTTTTATTAAAAAGAAATTAACGTAATGATACAATATTAATTTTTGGCATTTTATATATATATATATATTTTAAAAAAACTACATAATGAGAATGTTAAGACATTAACTTATGACCCACTAATTTAAACGCAATATGTAATGTGCACATTATGAAATCTATATAACCTAAATAACATTTTTTTTTGTTTTGGTTTTATTAAAGGAAAATCATCCTAATTCTACATGAATCTTAGAAAAAACATAGAATGCGAAGTTTTAAATATGAAATGCATACGGACCTAAATATCTAAATGCATGTTATGTGATAATCAAATAATAATAACACGCTAAAATAAAAATCCATCCATGTAAATCAATGACATTTGAATATGAATCAATGATGCAAAGTAATTCATGAATTTCGCCATAAAAAGTCGAAATAATCAAAAATCTAACCCGACGTCTCGCGGGTCAAAATTTTTTATTATCATAACTTAATATGATAAATTTCCTAATGATAAAAATAAATCAAAGCAAATCAATGTTAGAATAAAAAAACTATGAGCCCGAACACTCGAACCAAATTTAGCCTAAAAATTTTACCTAGCTCGGAAAAATTATCTCCAAGATGGAAACCGGCGAGGAATGACGCCAAGTTCACCCTTCTCAAGCCTCAAGTGACCTGCACAAAGAAAATGATACCAACAGTACTAAACTTGCTGGACAACTTTGGATGAAGGTTGGTCGGCGTCGGCGCGGGCCGGAATCGGAGCTCTGGTGAGGACTGAGCGACAGCAGCAGCAGCAGCAGGGGAGGTGCGGCGTCGATGACCGGCGAACGGCAGGGTCGCAGGTCGCAGTAAAGATGGTTCGGGCTGAGGTGTAATGTCGGCGTCGCGAGGGGAGGACACGAACGGCGGACGGCGTCGGTGCGAGTCCGGCGTCGCGGGGTTTCACCGGCGGCGAGCTGAGATGCAGATCATGGGTTGAGGTGCGCGGGCGGCCGATGATGTCTCAACGTGTTGCTGGGCGCGAGTTGCAGGGCTTCGGGGACAAGCGGAGGCGCGGCGGAGCTTCGTGGGAGGAAAGGGTGTGCGGACGTCGGGACTCGCGGACGGAGATCAGCGGCTACGTCGGCGCGGGGAAGACGGCTTGGCTGTGGCACGGCTCGGGCTTACTCGCGAAGGGTGGAGCGTCGGGGCTTCGATTCGTCGAGGATGGAGCAGCAACGTGAGCAGCAAACCTGGGGGAGATGATGAACAGTAGGGGTCAAAATCACCCCCTGCTTTTTTTTTTGCCTTTACGCTGCTTTTTCTCTTTTTCACTTGTCTCTCTCACATCACTCTCTTGTTGACTTTTCCTTCTCTCTGCAGTTGTCAGGAAAAAGAGAAAAAGCTCTCTCTCTCTCTCTCTCTCTCTCTCTCTCTCTCTCTTTGCTGAAAATGGACGACGAAGAAAATCTCTCCCTTTTTACTTCCCCAGCCGCACGTCCTTTTCCTCTCTCTTTTCTTTTTCCTTCTGTGTTTCCCTTTTTGGCCAAACGAAGAGAAGACCCCCTGTTTTCTCTCTTTTCACTTTTCAATTGTTTCGACGAAAGAAGCCCCCCCGAAAGGTGAAGAAGAACCCCCTATTTATAAAGCGAAAATTCGAGTTTGTTTCGCCGGTGGAGATTTTAGCTCAACCTCTCGCTTAGGTGGAGATTCTCGCTCAACCTCTCAACAAAGAAATGGGCTCCAAAATCCCGTTGACTTATTTTGAATTCAAATTTTTTTTCAAAATTTTTCTCTAACCTCTTTTCCCTCTACAACCAAATGCTATATTATTACTTTCTAAAATATAAATTAAATTTTAAAATAGGTGTCAACACCGACCACAACAATAATTTTGAAGGATGGAAAGCATATAGAATAACATTTCTGATCTTTTCATAGAGCCACTTCTGACATTTTCATAGAATGACCTCAATTTTGTCAATTCTTATACAATTTTACATCTCATGCCATGTAATAAATAAAGGGCTAATAGAAATAGTCAATCACATTAATTTAATGAATGAGATGGCTTTGTGAACAATTAAAAGATTAATAAAAAAGAAAAAAGAAGAAGAAGGAGACAGAAAAGAAAGCATTTCCATCTCTTTTATATCTCACATGTCGAATTCATCTCTTTCCATATCTTTAACTCATCTACCAATATTACTATTCACAATACATCAAATAACAACACATACATCGATTCTAAAAGTTAAACATTTCTTTGATATAGGTTCGTTATTCCTAATTTTGCAAGGCCAATTTGATCCTCTTTCTTTGGGATTCTTATGGGCATAGAGAGAGAGAGAACAAGCTCGTTGAGTCAAAAAAGGGCATCTACACGATGCCCTTTAACACGGTCCATAGCTAAATAAATAGACAGAGAAAACCCACATTAAGGGAGGGAGAGGGAGAGAGAGAGAGAGAGAGATAGAGAGAGAGAGAGAGGAAACAAGCTCGTTAAGTCAAAAAAGGGCATCTACACGTTTAGGAAACAAGCTCGTTGAGTCAAAAAAGGGCATCTACATGTTTAACACCGTCCACAGCTAAATAAATAGACAGAAAATCCACATTTTAGCCAGGAAGAATAGCGTCACCCATTCCCTCACCTCTTCTTCATCAAATGGCGCCGATCTCAGCTCCTAGAATACTAGCCACCTCAACATTCTCAAGACTCTTTCTCTTATTGTCTCTCTCCATTCTCATGCATTGCAATTCATCACAGGCAACCCAACCTCCACAAACCACCGAGATGGTGTTGTACTTCCAGGATTTTGCTGCCAGGCCCAACGCCACTCTCATCCCGGTCGCGGGCATTGCCGGGAAGCTCTGGACGTTCAGCCAGTTCGGGACGGTGTTCGTCACTGACGACTTCATAACTGAGACGCCCAACCCTAACTCGCCCATGGTCGGACGGGGACAGGGCATGTACGTGACCTCAGCGCTGGACGGGTCAAGCACTCACACCATGTTCTCGATCGTGTTCACCAACCAAGCCTATAACGGGAGCACCCTGGAGATCCAGGGCACAGGAAAGCAGTTTGAGGTGGTCAGGGAATACTCGGTGGTGGGGGGGACTGGGAAGTTCCGGTTCGCGCGAGGCTACACAACATTCGAGACTATCTCCATGGACATGCCGCAGGTTCACTCGGTTATCCAGTGCAACGTCACCATCCGTCTTGACTAGAGGAGTTACCAACAGGTTTGACAGAATTACCGGAGGATTTAGAATAATGGGACCGTGTAGAATAATGGGACCGGAGGTTTGCGTGGTCCGTCCGGCCTACTAGTAAATAAAGCCTACTATAAGGCTCTGTCTTCTTGCTGATGTCATTTATAAGATCAGAAATTTCGTATCTCCATTGTCTGAAATCTTACCTATCCTTGATAATTTGTAAGCAAAAAATGAAAGGCACGGTGGAAAATGTCTTTTGATCCTACAGAGGGAAAAAAAAAAAGGTCTTCTAAACGTTCTTGTTTCATGGCAAAGAAGTCCTCCTAATCAATAAATAAGTCCAGGCTCATGAAGTACCTCGTTGATCTTATAAATGAGAAACTTTTTGAACAACACTATTCATATCAGAGAGGTTCAGTTCCAGTATGAGGCTCTAGCTCTTGGTATAAGGAAAATGCTGAGTCCCAAAGAAAATGTGGATTTTAACCACAAGTAGTACTCTTATTGAGAGAGCCAGATTCAGGTTTGATCGAGGAATATCTTTCTCTCAATCTATGGAGAGAAAAGTTGCAGAAATGAAGAAACTGTATAAAACTCGTTTAGTAAATCAAATTTCCAATGTAATACACGCACCTTCTGAAAAGAATATGCAGATGGCCCAACTTCTTTGGAGACCTGCTTAAATACTAAAACCCCATACGGCCTTTTGAAATGCAAGAAAAACTTTCTACTACCTCGGCTTTAAAGCCAGCAAATTCGTGGGGAAGTACCCGGGGTTTCCCATTTGCGATGATAATAGGTGTAATGGTGAGTTTGACATTATGGTGGATAGAATCTATCTCTCGCTGGTTGTATGCGCTTGTTCAATCTGTAAGGGAAGTGAAGTGATCCTTGATCATTATATGCAATGTTAATCTCCCTAGTGAGGTTCTGATCGTCTTGACCAATTTGAAAGGAACATTATTGAATCACGGACACCTGGAGTGTCAAAACTTGGTACAAATGGATATTTAAAGGCCAAAAGTTAGGAAAGTGACACTTACGTGCCAAAATCGGAGCAAAATATATCACTTAAGTGCCAATCCGGCCAAAATGCTAACGTGGCGATTTTCCAGCGAGGTAAGTGCAAAACGACGTCGTTTTGCACACTGATATGGCTTAAAAATGCAAAAACAACGTCGTTTTGCCTCTGACGTGGTAAAAATTTAAAACAACAAATTCAAATATTTAATAAATAATAATAATAATCCTTACCGAAATAATAATAATAATAATAATTTAAAAATTAAAAAAAAGGAGGCGAAGGAGACGGATAAGCTCTCACTTCTTGCCGCCTCCTCGCCACTCGCCACCGTTGCCGGGAAGGGCCGGTGACGGAGGGGGAGGGTCGACCGAGGTCACCGGCCCTAGGACGATCCTCCCCTCTTCGTCGCCGGCCCTTCCCGGCAAAGTGACAAGGAGGTGGCGAGGGCCCGTCGGCCGAGGGCCGACGACCTCGGCCCGACCCTCCTCCCTCGTCGCCGGCCCTTTCGGCAGCGGCGGGGAGGCGGCGAGGGCTGTGAGCCCTCGCCGGATTTGGGCGAGGGCCACGACCCTCGCCCTAGATCTGGGTGAGGGCTCGCAGGCCCTCGTCGCCGGTCGGCCGGGGGCTAGCGACCCTAGCCTACCCTCCCCCCTCCATTGTTGGCCCTTCCCGGCGGCGGCAGGGAGGTGGCGAGGGTCAGTGACCCCGGCCGACCCTACCCCCACCGTCGCCGGCCCTTCCCGACGACGGTGGGGAGGCGACGGCGGCGGCGGCGGCGGCGGCATGGGCTCAGCCCTCAGCCACTGCCTCATCTCCCCACCTTTGTGACATCCCGATTTTCCAATTCTATTTTCAATAAATTGAGACGGGCATTCCATTGGCACGCATATAGTTCTTTTCCTTGAGTCGACCACTCATGTGAAAACTAGTCTATCGGGTGAAGCCGTTAGGAGTTTCTAATGCATCAGACTCGAGAATTTGACTAGGAAGCGACCTTTCGACCGAGCTAATTTGCAAGGGTCATTACGGCATAGTTAAAAATCGATTAGAGACCGGAGATAGGTCGACTCGACGGAGGCATGTGATCAAGTGTGAGTGATTCCACCAGATTGCATAATTCTAGTCGATCGGTACTGGATCGACGTTTCTGTCGATTTGGTACCCTGTGTCCGTATTTGAAACCTTGAGATTATTCCGACAACCGAGAGTCTCCAATGTGTCAAAGATGTACATTGTGGTTTGATCAACCACATGTCAAATGCATGAAAATTTCTAAAAAAACTACCCGGTAGATTAGGATGTGCTAATATCGTGCCAGAGTGAAATCAACCATGAAATTGAGATCGAATTCAGAAATTGGAAGTCATGGTGTGTCATAATTCATTTTAGGAATATCGGCTCATCCTCAGAAGATTTTCCTACAAATCGAGATTTTTGGCGAGAAAAGCAAAGTAAGGCCGTTTTTGTTCGAGATTGTCAAAGGGCCGCTTTTAATCAAATCTTTGAGATGCAAGTTAGATCATTTGATGGAGAAAAGTCATAAGAAGGTTGATGACACATGGGTTAATTTAATTGAGCTTCAATTGGATGGAACTGATTGAGAAATGATGGAATTAAGTGTACAAGATTTCATGCCACGGCAGAGGATGGAATTGGACGCATTGAAGATTGTTGTGGGAGGTTTGGAGATAGTGGAGTATGACATCACTTGATGATGTCATGGTGGCCATTTTGTGGGATTAAAGAAAAAGAAAAGGAATAAGGAATGGTCCCATCTCTCTCTCTCTCCTTCCTCTCCCTCTCCCGTCGGTTTCCCCCTCCATCTCTATTGTGCGAAGACCAGAAAATGGAGGAAGGAACCGAGCAGCCATGGCCGTCGCACGCCACCAACCGGAGCTTCGCCATTCGCCGTCGCAGCCCGTGCCTCGCCGCTCGCACCCCCTGTCTCTCTCTTCCCTTGCATTGTTGAAGCCCTCTTTCCTCCATCTCTGATTACTGCTCAACATCCCTAGTAGATCTGAGAATGTCGAAGCTGCTTGTAGCCCAGTCGGACCGCCGTCGCCGCTCGTGTGCCGTCCGCCGCCTCGCACGCTGCTGATGCCGCGTGACCGCGCCTCCTCACGCCGTCATCCCTGCTTCAGTCGAGCCCCAGCTGCGTCTCAGCCTCTGTCCGTGCGCCTCAGGAGCTACCGGAGCTCCCTCCGCCGCCGTACGCCGTCGCCTGGACTGTGGAAGCTTAGCCAGACCACCACCGGCCCTGTCCAACTCAAACCGACGCCGAATCTGCCCTCAACAGGCAGCGAGCAGCAAGCAGAAAAAATGGGTATCTCAGCCCGGTTTTGGCCCATTTTGGTTGGCTTCCCAACCCCGGATGCTTGGCCTGCTTTGAAGAAAGTTGTTCCCCTCGGTGTCGCCGTCGTTTTGGTCTAATCGGTTCGTTAATCGGGTGAATTGAACTCACTAAACCTCGCTTAGAGGGTTAATTATGCTTAGGGAGGTTAGTTTATGTTAAGTGTTATTAGGCGGTTAGTTTAATTTATTTAAGTGTAGATTATATTAAGGTGCTTGATTAACTTAAAGTGTGTTTAATTTAAGGTTAAGTGAATGTTTATATTAATATAAGCTTTAATGTGACTTAAAGGAATTTGTTTTTGATTTATTTAAGTATTCCGAAATTATTAAATAATTTAGTAATATATATTTATTCGAAATTATTAAATATTATTATTTAAATAAATTTCGGAATAAAATTAATTATTTAATAAATTCCGAAAATTATCTCGGGACCTTATTTGCTCAGAATTTCGTACCGATCGCTACTGTGTGTTCGGATTTTGAAATTGATGGTTGGATATTATAAATTGAGTGTGGATTGTGAAAAATATGGATATCATTATTTAATTAGTTTTTGGAATAAATTTAATTATTTATTAAATTTCGAAGATTTCGTTGGGACCTTATTCTCTCGAATTTCGTCTTTGATCGCCTTTGTGCATTTATAATTTGAGTTTGGTGAATGGATGTAGCAAATTGAGTGATTGTGATAAATAGGGATTTTATTCATAAAAACCCAAGTGTCGGGTTTTGATGCAAAAATTGGATTTTAATAATTATATTAAATAGTGGGGTTTGAAAAAGTGAGATATTGGCTTTCTGATTCGAAATTAGCGTGCCCCCACACACATGAGTAATTTCTGGAATATTTTTAATATGAAGAAAAATGGTCGGGATCACGATTTTAAGTGGAAGCATTGAACGAAATGCAAAGTATCTTGGGGCCGATGATGATTTGGTTGTATGATAATTAAGAGGAATTGTCTTGAGATGCTGAGTCGGACTTGCCCCTATATGGGATGCCCATGCGGTGATTGCGGATCGCAATAGATTCTGGGCCCATGCTCCTTCGGGAATGTCGTCGACATACTGATGAAGCCGCGCTCCAAGGTAGGGAGGCGATACCTGGCTATATGCCAGTAGATAGCCGAACTGCGAGTAGGCTATGCCATTGTGTGGCAGTGAATATCAAATTGGATCGCATGCTGAGTGTTATTGACGGGTTGAATTATGGGACGGAATCGTGTGGCATGGTATGGGACGTGTCATAACGGTTTGGTCTTATAATCCGGACTCCTATGGTCGTTCGAAATGATATTGTTGACATTCCAGTAGTTTAAGTTCCTATTACTATCTGTAATTGAATGATTTGAATTGTGCTAACCTATAGGAAAGAACTAAGGCGAGATAAGTTCTCTGTGTGATGTGGCTAGGCCGCCCTTGGGCGTATTTTCTTTCTAATAGGGGTTTAGGGAGTTGAACTTGCTGAGACAATATCTCATCCCAGTTGTAGAATTAAAATTTCAGGTCCCTGATGGACGGAGCGGCCAGATGTCTTTGGTTGGCCTTAAGGAGTTGCAGAGGTGAAGTTATAAGAATTGGAGAACGTGTCCAACTTGTAGGTCGTAGGACAGTTCCTTTTTAAGAGTCGGTCTTTTGTAGACTTTTGGCCGTAAACCTCTGTTTGTAATTCTGTTGAATTATGAAAGTGTTATGTTGTGGTTTTGCTTCCTACTTTTCTATCCCGTATTTCATTATCAGGGGTTTTTATAATACGTTCCGCTTGCGTAATAAGAAATGAATAGGGTCGGCGACACTACCTAGGAATGTCGCATTTGCATGACCATGGTGGGATGTTGGCGCGCTCGAGGTTCAGGGCATGACAACTTTTTTTTAATATTATTTTATAATAATAATAATAATAATAATAATAATAATAATAATAATAATAATAATTTATTTTTATATTTTAATTAAATTATGTTTTATATTAACATTTGAATCCGTTTAAAAAAGATATCGTTTTTGGCTTTGTTTGTTGAGTTAGCATTCCGGCGAGCCACGTAGATGAAAATAATAATAAAAAATTGCCATGTAGGATTTTCGGCGGGGTTTCTTTGGAGATGACACTTAAGTGTACCACTTTTTTTGAAAAGTGGCACTTAAGTGCACTTTCCTAACTTTTGGCACTTTAAGTGTCCTTTCGTGTTAAGTTTTGGCACTTGGGCTGTACTTCTTCGGAACATTATCTGAGGGTCTATCGAGAATAAAAGGAAAATTCATTTGCTGGTTTGGTCTGCCATCATCAAACGGAAAAGAAGAGGTGGTCTTCAGCTCTGTCGAGCCAGGGAGAAGAGCAAGGCCACTCTTGCGAGGTTGGATTGGCGTTTCTTAAAGGAGGAAGACAAACTTTTGGGTCAGAACCATTGCTGCCAAATATTTTTAAAAACGGAAAAGCTTCGGGATAGCGGGCGAAAATGTCACGGACATGGATGGCCTTAAAAGCAGGCCACTCCATTCTCCTCGAAGGCATTCGACATGTATTGGGGGGTGGCAAAACGATAAGCTTCTGGTTGGATGACTGGCTAGGAATTGGACCTCTGAAGAAATTATTAGGGATAAGTGCTGCGGAAGTCCTAAAACTTGTCATGAAAATGCATTTGAGTTATAAAACTTGCAAAAAGTGCAAATAAGTCATAAAACTTGTCAAAATGTTTCATTTGAGTCCTAAAATTGACGCCATCAATTTTATTGATGGAAAATGCTGACGTGGCGCGACGTAGTATTTTAAATAATTTTTATTTTCCAATTGGTTTTTTAAAATAATTTTTTATTCAATTTATAAAAAAATATATATTTAAAAACTAAAATTCAATTTTTAAAAACTGTTAAAAAAAAAAAAAAAAAAAAAAGGGAAGAAGAGGCGGCCGCCCATCACCGGACGGGCGGTGACGGTCGCCGACCGCCGCCCGTCCGGGCGAGGCCTCGCCGGCCCGGGCGAGGGCCGGTGACCCTCGCCTGGCGCGGGCGAGGGCTGGCAACCCTCGCTTGACGCGGGCAAGGGCGCCTAGATATGGGCACGTCGACCCTCGCCTAAGGGCCAGCGACCGTCGCCGGCCTTAGGCGAGGCCTCGGTGGCCCTCGGCCGGGGCCGGCGGGGCTCGCCCAGATCTGGGCGTTGCCGCGAAGCGTGAGGGCTGCGCGAGTGGCCCGCTCCCGTGCTTCCCCGTGCTCAATGCCGGTAGATCCAAGCTAGTTGCCGGGCTGCTAGTCACCGCTATTCCGAGTCCCCTCGTCGGCGACCTCTACCCGCGACCAAGCGACTTCCGCGTCTCTATGCACGGCCAGATTTGGGCGAGCCTCGCCGACCCCACGCGACGGCCACCGAGGCCTCGCCCAGGGCTGGCGACGGTCGCCAGCCCCCAAGCGAGGGCCGACGTGACTAGATCTGGGCGCCCTCGCCCACACCAGGCGAGGGTTGTGAGGGCTCGCCTATGCCAGGTGAGGGTTGCGAGGGCTCGCTCGCACCAAGCGAGGGTCGCCGGCCCTCTCCTAGGGCCGGCGAGGCCTCGCCTTGGTCGGGCGGCGGCCGGCACCTGTCTCCGGCCCCTCCGGCGATGGACGACCGCCTCCTTTGCCCTTTTTTTTTTTTATTTTCTTTTTTTAATAGTTTTTTAAAAAATGAATTTTAGTTTTTAAATGTATATATTTTAAAATTGAATAAAAAATAATTTGAAAAGCCAGCTGGAAAATAAAAAATAATTTAAAATGCCACGTCAACATTTTTAACGGAAAATGCTGACGGTGTTAGCTTTATGACTCAATTGAATTATTTTGACAAATTTTAGGACTTATTTGCACTTTTTGCAAGTTTTAGGACTGAAATGCATTTTCATGACAAGTTTTAGGACTTCTAAAACACTTATCCCAAATTATTATTTAGGCCTCTTAATAAAGACGAAGAGGAAATGACGGTTAACAACTTTTGGCTTAGACGTTTGGGACCTTTTAAATATTCATGTATTGGATGATGAACTTATCCAATGCATTTGCACCATTCCTATTGCTCGTGGTTCTAGGACCTCATTGCTTGGAAGTTCTCTCAAAATGGTGAGTTTAGCACTACTGATGCCTATGATCTTGCGATCAACCATGAGCCCTATAAGATTTTTCTAGATGATCGGCCTTGGATTTGCAAGTCAAAAACTATCCCTCCAATCCGAACCTTTATTTGGCTTGGGATCCATAACTGAATTGCCACCAAAGTTTTCCTCCACAAGAAGGTTCTTATTCTTCATGACTGCTGTCATATTTGCATGACTAGCAGAGAGGACATTCTCCATCTTTTGGCTTACTAAGATATGTATGCATCTGCAGTGGGACGTAATTCTGGCAAATTAGCACTTTACAGGTTAAAAGTGCTGCTGTCTGTTGCAATCTCAGTATTAAAATGCCAAATCTAGTGCGTTAGGTTCATTCACTCTATACTATATAAATCTGATTTGTTTATTCTCTTGCGTATTGAAGATTTTGTGGCGGATAGGTTAGACCTCTGAGTTCTCTGACAAAGGCATGGGACAAATAGCGCCTGATATTTGATTACTAAACTAATATTCATGGCTTCCATGACCCTATGGTCTGGATCGTTACCGATTTCTAGAACATTTATAAACTGTAACAGAGGACAAAATGAGTACCCGGTTGTTCGCAAGAATTTATTGATTAAATCTGTAGATTAATATCAGTGGTGTTACTTGGGGGAGCCTGATCTTTGAATAACGTTGGCTGATTCAGATAATTTCTTCCTTCTTTAGTTTTGCCTTGGTGGGTTTACTGGAGCTTGACTGTTGTCCGGTTAGAGCCCATGCTTTGAGCCCTGTGTTTGCTTCGATTTGCATTATATTTCGTATGTTTGAAACCTCTGTCTGAATCCCAGGGGACCTCTTAGTTTTGTTTTATCACCGAGGGTTGACCATAAATTGCCTTTCACTCCTGCACTAAGGCTTCACCTGGATAGCAATGCTCTCTGGATCTCACCGTGCATGTTCCATTTACTTTGTATCATTATCTTTCGGAAGTGAATTGTGATTACAGCCTTCTCTCTGGTAAAGAGAGTTTAATAGAAGGGTATAGACACAATGACGGGGGCATAGACTTACTAATTATGTGCTTGGCTAAAATTCTGGACGTCGAATGCCAAAGTGTAATGCATTTTGTACCTTTCTCGGAAGGAAGGTTACTCATAATCTCTACTTTATTATCATTGTTGTAGGTATGTGTTGGATCTGATATCAGTGTGGTTGACTTCATGTAGGATTTGTGCTATTTCTGTCATTGGTGATTGATAGATTATAACTTCGTTTGCTCAGAAAGACCATGGGGACAGGTGAGAAACAGAGTTGAGGCATTGACCAGGGGAAAGATGGCAGTGCAGGGGTCAGAGGCTTGAAGGAAGAGAGTGCCACCTGAGGTAAAAAGTGAAGAAGCTGGAAAATGAATACGAGACAAAAGACAAGGAAGCCAGGACAGCTGACGCTGAAGCCAAGGCTCTAAAGACGAGAAAATATTGGGTGGGTTTAACATTCCACATAGGCGAAATGTATCACCATACAGAATTCGACACGTGGCAATTTTGGGCCCACCTGTCAGTGCCCACTCTCCCCCATTAACTCCGTCTCTCTCCCGTTTACCCTCTCTCCTCCCCTCCGTTTCTGCCCACGAAAACCAGCTGTTTGTTCAGAGAAAGGATGTCGATTGTCCTCTCTCCCTCCCTCTTTCTCTCTCTTTCCTCTTTCTCTCTCTTCTGCTCCTGATTTTGTATAAGGAAGAAACCAGCGTCCTCTCACGAACGGAGAAGGAGTTTCGCCAGTGCCCATCTGCGCGCTCTGCAAGGGTCGATCCTTCACTTCATCCAGTGCCCACATTCTAGAGAGAGAGAGAGGGAGTGCAGTAACGAACAAAAGGAAGCTTTTTTGCGCCGTTCCTAGAGAGAGAAAAATGCGTGGGGTCTGAGCTTGAGCCGCTGGACATGGTGGGCATCCAGATCCCGCACCACTTCCGGTGCCCCATCTCGCTGGAGCTGATGCGGGACCCGGTGACGGTGTCGATGGGGTAGACCTACGACCGGTCCAGCATCGAGCCCTGGATCGCTGCCGGCAACACTACCTGCCCGTCACTCGCGCCCCGCTCCTCGACTCCGCCCTCATCCCCAACCACACCCTCCGACGCCTCATCCAGTCCTGGTGCGTCGCCAACCGCCGCTCCGGCGTGGAGCGCATCCCCACCCCGAAGCAGCCCGCCGACCCCTCCCGCGTCCACGCCCTCCTCTCCCAGGCCGCCTCCACATCGTCCGCCGCCGCCGCCGCCGCCGCCGCCGCCGCCCCCCGGCTCTCCTCCTCCTTCCGTAATAGACTCGCTCCAAGCACCGCCGCCGGACTCGTCATCTTCCTCAAGCAAGACGATCGTCAAGGCAGTGGCGGCCACTGTGGCCAGCCATGGACAACACTTGCTCGACCTCAAACTCGGAGCTTTGGTTAGCAATCGATTTTCGAGCTCGGCCTCAAGCTATCTCACCGCAACCGAAGCTCAACGCAGTCTCCATCCGGCGGCGCGCCGTCCCTCCTTGACCTGAAGCGGCCATGAGCCGACTCGAGCTCGAGCCATGGCAGACGCAAGAAAAAAGAAAAGAGAAGTGGAGAGAGGAGGGGGAGAAACAATTGGGGGCAGAAACGGAGGGGAGGAGAGAGGGTAAACGGGAGAGAGACGGAGTTAATGGGGGAGAGTGGGCGCTGACAGGTGGGCCCAAAATTGCCACGTGTCGAATTTTGTATGGTGATACATTTCGCCTACGTGGAATGTTAAACCCACCCAATATTTTCTCCTCTAAAGACCACCTGCTGGCAGACAACTAAAGCTGTCGAAGTCAGATGGAGCCTACTGACCACTCTTTGTCCAATTCTGATGGCAAGAACACCTAATGAAGAGTTTTGCTGAGCAGGCGAGTTTGTGATGTTGTTTTAGCGTGGAAGACCGGATGGCTGTCGTGTTGAATGTACAGAGAAAAGAGCAAAACCTTGCAATGAGTTCTGTAAACTTGCTTTAGGACGGAAGTGAGGGTCGTACTAGGTATTTGCCTGTCGATCATTCCGTATATGCTTAATCAGCATAGCATGTCAGCAAATGGGAAACTCAGTTTCGCATGATCCATACCATGGTGACTAATCTAAACAAGTGAAGCCGTTTATGATTTATTGCAATTTTCTCCTCAATCAAGAGGGTACCAAATGAACAAGAGACTTAAACAAAGAGTATGGCTCGGTTAGAAACAAAGATGGACACGCTTGCAGGCACTGGAAAATGACAATGTCCTGACCCACTGAGTGAATTGGCCGGCAGCATATGCCGGCAATTTTCTTCAAGCTAGTATCAGCAGGTTTACTTGATAATTACTCGTACGGATCTTTGTGACTCCATACTTGAGCAGGTGTAGTGTTTTAGTCTGCATCAATGGATGCATAAATCGCAATATTATACCTTTCTTTTTGTCCCGTACTCCTTGATTTCTGCAGGGATCAATCCATGATCCAACTCTAAATTTGATGACCACAGATTATATGTTGGTTTATGCTAATAAAGAAGCTCAGATCGCTCCCAATCCGACCGCATCGAGTTCAAAAAACCAAGTTGCTCATGTAATTTTCCAAGTGACTGCTCTTCTGTCGTGTTCCTCGCCGAATCACCCTCTATCTGTCATTAAAGAGTATTGCCATTTTTTTCTTGTCCTCGCGGTCCTTAACTCCAAATCTTTGCATAACGTAGTGAGATTGGGAAACAACTGGCTAAACTACTCAGTCTCGTCATCTCAATGCCGGCTTTTAATTTCCATGCAGCAAGTACACACAGGCACAAATGGCCCAATCCAGTACAGCAAACCTCACAGCCCGTGGTCTCGTCCGCCTAAAAGAAGACGGCTTTAATTATAAGTGAGATAGATTTAGGTCCATATTGCGGAAAAAATAGGTAGAGTCAGTCCATGATGAAGCCAAGCATTTTGAACCATCGGATCTAGTGGGTGCCACGCGGGGTAGTCAGATGCGACTGTTCAAACCATTCAGTTCGGTCCTGGTTTAGGCATGAATTTAACTTAGCTACAGATATTGGCCCTACTTGACAAACTTGGTACTGACAACTCAAGTAGACTAGGAGTTTGACTTCATCTGTTCGATACAAGGGAAATTAATACAAATTTGGGCATCTGATGGACAGATAAGAGAAACGGCAAGGAGATGAGTCAAGCATCCCGCAGGCCTCTGATCAAGGATCGCAAGAACATGTCCCAGAGGCAGGTAATTTGATCCAACATTAAGCATGAGACTAATGGATTAATTGTGTTTGTGTAGGAAAATATACCCTACCAATCTACCGACCACAAGTATGGCGCAATGATTTTCAAGGATAGGAAGTATCTCGAACAATATGTTTGGTCTTATTGGGAGTGCGCAATAGAAGCCAAGAAGGAGCTCAAATCCAAACTCGTCGATATATCCAATTGGACCAATCTATCCCTCAAACGCTTAAACCAAAAAGTTATAGACCAATCATGATATATTAACAGTTTTGTACATGAGTGCCCATGTGAGAACTGAGTGTCAGGTTTACTCCCTCTTAATTCAAGTATCTTTCTACATCAACATCACATCAACTTGAATCTTTAGTCTTCACCAACCAATGCAAACGACAAGTGCAAATAAACAAAGATCCCAACCATGATGGCAAATCGTGGCATTTCACCCGACCGTGATGACTAGACTCATCAAATAGGGGGATTGAGTTGAGTCAAAAATGATTATCCGACTCAAGTATATTCATTTAACCCGTTTTAACCTATTTCTCATGCAATGCAAATGTAATTACCCATATTCGATCTGGCCCACATCCAATAAATACTCAACCCAACCCATAATGCTAAAACTCTTTCATATATAACCCAATCTAGAAAAATGCATACCTAAACTGACATGAGAGTGTGAGAGCGAGAAAGAGTGAAGAGAAAGTTATAGAGGTGAGGTGAGTTTAGATAAGTTATATATACATTTATTACTCATTTAGCACCCATATTATGTTTAAACCCATTTATAAGAGGAAAAGAAGTATATGGCTATTAAATCGCGAGAATGCGAGTCTTGTGCAATGATTTTGCAGCATGGAAAGTATATTAAACGATATTCATGCACCAAGAGTCTTGCACGATGATAGGATAAGAAGAATATAGACAATGCCAAGGGTCTCGCACGGCACCTTTAACAATATTTCTAACATTCCATTTTGTCATTTCTAGAACTTCCAAATCTCAGCAAACAAAATCCAGCTTATAATCGACCAAAAGAAAGAAATCCAGCTTATATAATGCTTTTTCATAGGACTTACGGTTAATAAAATAGTTGATCAAATAGACGAATAAGACGGATTTGTTAACAATTCACAATAAAATAGAAAAAGAGGCAGAAAAAGGAAACCTTTCTTCACCTTTCACATCCTACATCTATTGTATATTTGCTCTCGAGGGTTCAAATCCCTTCCTTTCTGCACTTTTGACTAATTTACCAATATAATTAACCAAAATGTATCAAATAATAATGCATAACTTGATTCCAAAATTTTTTTAAAAAATAATAATTGATATAGATTCGCCACCCTCAATTTCGCAGGGCCAATTTGATCGTCTCCCTCAGGAATCCCTACCGAACAGGAATAGAGCAAAACGGGAAACATGAATATTTCTCTGTATTGAAGACTAAAAAAAAACTTAAGCAAATCACCTTTCTTCCCACTTTTTAAAATAGATTTATCATGAATAATGCATTAATCTCGTTGACTCAAGCAACAAAATCTACATTTCTGTTCACATTGCAGACAGACAGTGGTTAAATAGTCCAATCCTCTCCTAAATGAATAGACGGAGAGAACCCAAATTTTAGCCAGGCAAAATAGTGTTGGGAGCAGCCTAATATGTTCAGGAGTCGATTTGGAATATCCCAAAAATTGCTCATCAAAATTAGATAATAGGAATTGAGTCTTAATAAGGTAGGATGCTGAAAAGGAAGAAATCGAAATAAGAATTAGTCTTATTTAGAAATAATATCAAGATATGATTCTAGTGATTGCCTAAATTAGAGGAATTCAATAAATTAGGAAAGTTTCTAATTGGGAGATGATTACCAATTATGTAGGATTCCTAATTGGGAGATGATTACCAATTATGCAGGATTCCTAATCTGGGTGGAGGTCTACCACTATAAATAGAAGGATTAGGTCGAGATTTAAAGAGCACTTAAAATACTCTAAAGAAATCATAAGAGTCTTCAACAACGTGAGTAAAGTTCTTGAGAGTGAGTTTTTCAAGAGAGTATGTGTTTTGTAATAATTGTGAGGATTTATTGTGAGAAAAATTCCATTAGAGTGTTAATTTTGATTATAGTGGAGAGTTTCTAAATTAGCATCCCGTGGTTTTTCCCATCTTAAGTTTTCCACGTAAAAAATTTCTGATGTGTCGTCCTTCTTTTCTCTCATCTGCTGTGTTATTTAAGTTTCTTATACAGCGTGATTCTGATAGTTAGAATTTCTCTATGATTGTTTGCAATCCGACTTAATTTACGACAAATAGCGTCACCCTTTAGCTCACCTTTTCTTCTTCATCAAATGGCACCAATTCTCGCAACGTTCTCACAACCTTTTCTCTTATCCACTCACTCAATTCTCATGCATTACTATTTATCAGAGGCAATCTAAGTAACACCGACATTAATACGTGACACAGGACACGACACAACAAGACAGGCGGATAAATCATTTCTAAAAAAATAGCAAATTTTGACACATTGGGATACTTTGTATATTAATATTCTTCTATATACATGATAATGATCATTTTAATGATTATTTTAATCAAATTAATTTGATTCAAATTCACAAATAAATAATAATAATAATAATAATAATAATAATAATAATAATAATAATTTAGAATGAATTTACACTAAAAATATCAATCAATCAATTGTTAATATCATTCATTATTTCAATTTGACAAATTCAACTCATTTTCCATAATTCATAAAACTTATAGGGAAAAAAAACAAGTCATCCATATTTTGGATTTGCGTGTCAGGGCATGTTGGAAGAGAAAAGAAAAAATAAACTTAGGAGTTGAATTGTGTGTTACGAAAAGTGAAAATTAGAATAGAAGAGGAGACTAGGTTTTTCTCTTTTACCCCTTTATTATTTTATTTTATTTTATTTACATATTTGCATTTTTTATCATATATATATACACATTTTGAAAATTTTTAAAATTGACCCGTGTGTGTTGGAATTACGTATCAGAATTCTAAACTTGTATGTCATAATTCTGACTCGTATGTCAGGGAGTGTTAAAAGAGTTGACCAAGTATCGGATTTTTTAACATGTGTTGATCGAGTATCAAAGAGTGTCGGAGAGTGTCGCACACGTATCGAAATATCCGATACGATACGAAAGCTCTTGGAAAGTATTGGTGCTTCCGAAAAGGCAACCCTCCAACCTCCACAAATCACTGAGATGGTGTTATATCTCTAGGACTTCGTTGCCGAGCCCAACGCTACCGTCATCCCGATCGGGGGCATTGCCAGGAAGCTCTGGATGTTCAGCCAATTTGGGACGGTGTGCGTTGCTGATGACCGAATAACTGAGACGCCTGACCTCAGCTCAGCCATGGTTGGGCGGCGCAGGGAGTGTATGTGATATCAGTGTTGGACGGGTCGAGTGCCCAAGCCATGTTCTTGATCATGCTCACCAGCCAAGCCTACAATGGAAGCACCTTGGAGATCTAGGGCACGGGCAAGCAGCTCGAGAGGATCCTCGAGTACTTGGTGGCGGCAGGGACCAGGAAGTTCCAATATGCACGAGGTTATGCGACGTTCGAGACTATCCCCATGGATGTGCGGCGAGGTTATTCGGTTATTTATTGCACTGTCACTTTCTGTCATGATTGGAGGGAGATTTCAAACGTGTTCAACAAATTTTGTATGAATTGAATAATGTTGGGACTGGACATTATGTGCTCCGTCTGGGGCACTAATAAATAAAACGTACTCTATAAGGCTCCACTTCTTTTAGATGTCATTAATAAAATTACACTTTTCCAAGCTCCATTTTCTAGAATCTTTCCTATCCTTGATAAGTTGAAAGTTGAAATGAAAAACAGAGTCAATAGTGCCATTTGATCCAACGGTCAAAGAAAGTTGTATAAACACTTTTGCTCAAACAAAGAAGTCCTCCTAAATAGTAGATAAGTCCAGGCTCATGAAGTACCATCTTGCTCTTATGAATCAAAAATTTTTTGAACAACATTATTATATGAGCCTCTAGCTCTTGGTATAAGGAAAAATGTCGATTCCCACTTTAAAGCAAAAATGTGGATGTCAACCCCAACTATTGCGCTAATTAGGAGAGCTAGATTCAAGTTTGATTAAGGAATATTTGTTGGGGAAATTCGATTTCTAGTGAAAATAGAGCAATAGTTATAAATCTTTGGTATTTAGATGCATAATGACAATGACTATCATTAATGTATTATTTGCCTACACTATTATTATTGTCAAGTTGAGAACAAATATACTCAAACGATATACGCGAAAGCCACGGGAAAACAAGTTCACCAACTACTAAATTTTTCTCTTGAAATTTCATCATAAATGTGTCATCAAAGTTGGAAAAAGTTGTTGTCTTGGTTAGTTGAGATGAACAATGTACAATTCGGTGCTATTGATCAACAATCAATAAACACATCTTTGCCTTATCTCAACCATCATCACTTTTCATGATGAATCATCATCACTTTTTATGTCAATAATAATTTCTTTCATAACCATCGGTAACTTCTTTTCGTAATTAAGAGTCACAGCTTTCCATAATAACAAATTATTTCAATAATAACTCACTTAGTTTGTTATCGATACTAAATTATATAAATTTATACGTACAAGAAGGTATTTGTTAAGACTTGAACCTTCAATTAGTATAAATAATTCCATTAATGAAATTAATGATAAACAAAACTTTAAATATACACATTTTCCTATGCCTTAGCACTTTTATGGTCTGATGCTACCTCTTGCATTCATGAACAATAACAAAAATTCATCCGACTTTTATTAGAAGCGGCACCACTTAATATATTCATATGAAGTTTTCGACTTATTCCCCTAGCATCGCCTTGCTAAAACCTTGAACTTAATTAAAAGTATCTTCTTACACTCATCCTCTCAACTTTCCATGAGTACTAATCGTGTGCCCCTGTATTTGATCACCATTAAGATACAATAACTTATTATTGCCCATTCAATTTTAATAATTTACTAAAAATTATAAAGTTGGGTTTTTACTCTACTTGATAGTTATCAATTGGTTTTAAGACTCATTCCTTTAAAGTATTGCTTATTAAACCTCTTGAAAGTCCCTTAATGAATGGATCAACCTTGTTATTATTAGTCCGAACATAAATTAGGTCTAACTTCGTAAATTAAACAAATGGTTCGAATACTCCGGCTTAGGGAGATGGGGAGACCATACCCCTTTCTCTTTTGTTTTCCCTTTTTTTTCTTTTTCTTTTTTTCTCTTCCTTCTTTCTTCTTTTTCCTCTTTGTACGTACCCTTCTTTTCCCTTCATATAGCCGTTGGTCTCTTTTTGACCAAGTCAACCTTCCTTTTCTTCTTACAAAAAAGAAATCTTTCTTTTCTTTTTTAGGATTAATATTTTGAAAATTTTCAAATTAATATACGTGTGATAAATTTATTCAAATTAATTTTTGACCATAAAAAACTCCAAATTAGTACACCTGCGATGGATTTAGCTTAATTGATTATAAAAAAACCCCAAACCGACATATTTATGATAAATTTACTCCGAACTAATTTATTTGACAGTCAAAAACCCTAAATTTGTATATTTATAATAAATATATCGTCTGTTAAATTGGATTAATACCACAAAAAATCACAAAAATTGTATTACTATGACAATCGAAAAGTAAAATCTCAAATCGGTATACTCATCAACTGTCACGTGTCATTTAATTTAGTAATTTGACAGTAAAATTTAACGAAAATTAACAGATGGTAAATTTATCACAAGTATATTAGTTTGTGGTAAATTTGTCAAAGATGTACTAATTTAAAGTTTTTTATGGCTAAAAAATTAATTTAGGATAAATTTATCACATGTATACTAATTTGTGATTTTTTAGGGTTTTAATCCTTTTATTTATCTCTTTATTTGACCAAGTCAAATATCGCAATTGACGACTTGAACCAGGAGCATGACTTGGTTAGAAACAAAGAATGATCTGTTTGCGGGCACAATAAACTGAAATATGCTGACCTACCGAGTGCAGTGGCCAGCAGCATATGCCGGCACTTTTTCTTCAAGCTAATATACGAGGTATCACTAATTACTCCTTCGCTTCTGTTCCTTCCTCCTTGATTTCCCCAGGAATCAATCCATGGTCCAACAATTCAATTGATGACCGCAGAGCACATGTTGGTCATTCTAATGAAGAAGCTTAACTCACCCATTGATTCCGACCGCCTCGAGTTCATAAAACCAAGTTGCACGTGTAATTCCCCGAGCGGTCGCTCTCTTCTCGCGTGTCCCTCGCGGAATAGCCTTCTCTCCGTCGCTTGAGAGTATCGCCGTCATCCTTCCTGTGCTTGCGGTCCTCTTAACTCCAAATCCCGGCCTAGAGCATTGTGAGATTGCGAAAGAGCTGACTCAACTGCTCAGTCCCATTCTCTGAATCCCGGACTTTTAGGGCGCGTTTGGTAACGTTTTTCTTTTTTTTGCAGGAACGAGGAACAAAAACAAAAAAGTGTTTGTTCCGGGGAACAATTTTTTGAACAAAAGATCGCGTTTGGTAACGTTTGGTCAGGGAATAAAAAATGAACAGAAACACGTTTGGTAAATTTTATTCTTTTTTGTTTCTTTTAATTTTTTAAACATTTTTATTTTATTTTTCATGTTTTCCTTTCTTTTTAATTTTTTTTTTTTTTCGGCCGGTCACCGGCCTCCGGCGATCGGCCGACGGGGCGGCGGCCTCGCCCGGCCACGGCGAGGCTCGGCCTCGCCGGATCCGGGCGAGCCCGAGCTCGCCCGGCCAAGGCGACGCCAAGCCTCGGGGGCCGGCGACGCTCGGCCTCGCCGGATCCGGGCGAGCCCGAGCCTCGACGGCCGGTCGCCGGCCATGGCCGAGGCCGGCGACCGGCGAAAGAAAAAAAGAAGAAAAAAAGAAGAAAAGAAGAAGAGAAGAAGAAGATAGAGAAGAAACGTTTCTTCGTTTTACATTTCCGGAGCAAAGAAACAACAATTTTTTGTTTCTTTTTTTTTTCTTATTTCGTTAGAAACAAAAAAAAAAAAAAAAATGTAAAACGCAACCAAACGCGTTTGTTCTTTTTTTGTTCCCGGGAACACTTTCCGTACAGAAGTGTTCCGGAAACACTTTTTTGGAGTGTTTCCATGCACACCCTCAATTTCCCTAGAGCAAGTTGACAGGAGGCAAAAATGGCCCAATTCAGTATAGCACGCCCCGTAGCCTGTGGTCTCCTCGCCCAAAAGGCGACGCTTTAGCCATAGTTGATACAGAGTTTGGTCCATATTTGCCAATAATACAAGAGAGGCGTCGGTCCATGATGAAGTTCTAGATGTTGGCATTTTCGATAAACTTGGTCCTGGCAACTCGGGTAGATTAGTAGTTTGACTTTTATTCGTTCTACACAAGGGAAATTCATAGAAATTTTGGGTTTCTAATGGACAGCTAAAAGAAGCGGCAAGTAAATGAGTCATAAATCCTTCAAGCCGCTGATCAGGGATCGCCAAGGACATGTCCCAAAGCAGCTAAATTTAATCTAAAAAGAAGCACAAGATTAATAGATTAATTGTGTTTGCCTTAGCAAAATAAACACTTCACTGACCGCAACAATAATTTTGAAGGATGGAAAGCATATAGAGTAACATTTCTGATCTTTTCATAGAGCCACTTCTGACCTTTTCATAGAATGACCTCAATTTTGTCAATTCTTATACAATTTTACGTCTCATGCCATGTAATAAATTAAGGGCTAATAGAAATAGTCAATCACATTAATTTAATGAATGAGATGGCTTTGTGAACAATTAAAAGATTAATAAGAAAGAAGAAAAAGAAGAAGGAGACAGAAAAGAAAGCATTTCCATCTCTTCTATATCTCACATGTCGAATTCATCTCTTTCCATATCTTTAACTCATCTACCAATATTACTATTCACAATACATCAAATAACAACACATACATCGATTCTAAAAGTTAAACATTTCTTTGATATAGGTTTGTTCTTCCTAATTTTGCGAGGCCAACTTGATCCTCTTTCTTTGGGATTCTTATGGGCATAGGAGAGAGAGAGAGAGAGAGAGAGAGAGAGAGAGAGAGAGAGAGAGAGAGAGAGAGAGAGAGAGAGAGAGAGGGGGGAGAGAGAGAGAGAGAGAGAGAGAGAGAGAGGGAAACAAGCTCGTTGAGTCAAAAAAGGGCATCTACACGTTTAACACGGTCCATAGCTAAATAAATGGACAGAGAAAACCCACATTAAGGGAGGGAGAGGAAGAGAGAGAGAGAGAGAGGAAACAAGCTCGTTGAGTCAAAAAAGGGCATCTACACGTTTAACACCGTCCATATCTAAATAAATAGACAGAGAAAATCCACATTTTAGCCAGGAAGAATAGAGTCACCCATTGCCTCACCTCTTCTTCATCAAATGGCGCCGATCTCAGCTCCTAGAATACTAGCCACCTCAACATTCTCAAGACTCTTTCTCTTATTGTCTCTCTCCATTCTCATGCATTGCAATTCATCACAGGCAACCCAACCTCCACAAACCACCGAGATGGTGTTGTACTTCCAGGATTTTGTTGCTGGGCCCAAGGCCACTCTCATCCCGGTCGCGGGCATTGCCGGGAAGTTCTGGACGTTCAGCCAGTTCGGGACGGTGTTCGTCACCGACGACTTCATAACTGAGACGCCCAACCCTAACTCGCCCATGGTCGGACGGGGACAGGGCGTGTATGTGACCTCGGCGCTGGATGGGTCAAGCACTCACACCATGTTCTCGATCGTGTTCACCAACCAAGCCTATAACGGGAGCACCCTGGAGATCCAGGGCACAGGAAAGCAGTCTGAGGTGGTCAGGGAATACTCGGTGGTGGGGGGGACTGGGAAGTTCCGGTTCGCGCGAGGCTACACAACATTCGAGACTATCTCCATGGACATGCCGCAGGTTCACTTGGTTATCCAGTGCAACGTCACCATCCGTCTTGACTAGAGGAGTTTCCAACAGGTTTGACAGAATTACCGGAGGATTTAGAATAATGGGACCGGAGGTTTGCGTGGTCCGTCCGGCCTACTAGTAAATAAAGCCTACTATAAGGCTCTGTCTTCTTGCTGATGTCATTTATAAGATCAGAAATTTCGTATCTCCATTGTCTGAAATCTTACCTATCCTTGATAATTTGTAAGAAAAAAATGAAAGGCACGGTGGAAAATGTCTTTTGATCCTACAGAGGAAAAAAAAAAGGTCTTCTAAACGTTCTTGTTTCATGGCAAAGAAGTCCTCCTAATCAATAAATAAGTCCAGGCTCATGAAGTACCTCGTTGATCTTACGAATGAGAAACTTTTTGAACAACACTATTCATGTCAGAGAGGTTCAGTTCCAGTATGAGGCTGTAGCTCTTGGTATAAGGAAAATGCTGAGTCCCAGCGAAAAGGTGGATTTTAACCACAAGTAGTACTCTTATTGAGAGAGCCAGATTCAGGTTTGATCGAGGAATATCTTTCTCTCAATCTATGGAGAGAAAAGTTGCAGAAATGAAGAAACTGTATAAAACTCGTTTAGTAAATCAAATTTCCAATGTAATACACGCACCTTCTGAAAAGAATATGCAGATGGCCCAACTTCTTTGGAGACCTGCTTAAATACTAAAACCCCATACGGCCTTTTGAAATGCAAGAAAAACTTGCTACTACCTCGGCTTTAAAGCCAGCAAATTCGTGGGGAAGTACCCGGGGTTTCCCATTTGCGATGATAATAGGTGTAATGGTGAGTTTGACACTGTGGTGGATAGAATCTATCTCTCGCTGGTTGTATGCGCTTGTTCAATCTGTAAGGGAAGTAAAGTGATCCTCGATCATTATATGCAATGTCAATCTCCCTAGTGAGGTTCTGATCGTCTTGACCAATTTGAAAGGAACATTATCGAATCACGGATACCTGGAGTGCCAAAACTTGGCACAAAAGGACACTTAAGTGCCAAAAGTTAGAAAAGTAACACTTACGTACCAAAATCGGAGCAAAATAGATCACTTAAGTGCTAATTCGGCCAAAATGCTAACGTGGCGATTTTCCTGCGAGTAAGTGCAAAACGACGTCATTTTGCCTCTGACGTGGTAAAAATTTAATATAAAAATTAATTAAATTAAATTTGAAACTAAATTTATTAAAAACATTTAAAAAACAAATTCAAATATTTAATAATAATAATAATAATAATAATAATAATAATAATAATAATAATAATAATTTTAAAAAATTTAAAAAAAGGAGGGGATGGAGACAGATAAGCCCTCGCAGCTGCCGCCTCCCCGCCGCCATGCCGGGAAGGGCCGGCGACGGAGGGGGAGGGTCGACCGAGGTCGCCGGCCCCGGACGATCCTCCCCCTCCGTCGCGGCCCTTCCGGCGGCAACAAAGAGGCGGCGAGGGCTTGCGGGCCCTCGCCATCGGTTGGCCGGGGCCGGCGACCCCCGCCGACCCTCCCCCTCCGTCGCCAGCCCTTCCCAGCAGCGATGGGGAGGCGGCGAGGCCTTGCGAGCCCTCGCCGGATTTGGGCGAGGGCCGCGATCCTTGCCCTAGATCCGGGTGAGGGCTCATAGGCCCTCGCCGTCGGTTGGCCGAGGGCCGGCGACCCCGGCCTACCCTCCCCCTCCGTTGCCGGCCCTTCCCGGCGACGGCGGGAAGGCAACAAGGGCCGGTGACCCCGACCGACCCTCCCCCACCGTTGTTGGCCCTTCCGACGACGGTAGGGAGGCGGCAGTGGCAAGGGCTCAGCCCTCAACCACTGCCTCCTCTCCCCACCCTTTTTTTTTTTTTTTTAAAGATTATTTTATTAAAATAATAATAATAATAATTTATTTTTATAATTTAATTAAATTATTTTTATATATATATATATATTTTTTTTGGTAAAGAAATTATTTTTTATATTAACATTTGAATCCGTTGAAAAACGACGTCGTTTTTGGCTTGGTTGTTGAGTTAGCATTCTGGCGAGCCACGTAGACGAAAAAAATAATAAAAAATTGTCACGTAAGATTTCCAACAGAATTTGCTAGAGATGACACTTAAGTGTCCCACTTTTTTTGAAAAGTGACACTTAAGTGTCACTTTCCTAACTTTTGACACTTAAAGTCCTTTGACATTTGGGCTGTACTTCTTCCGAACATTATCTGAGGGTCTATCGAGAATAAAAGGAAAATTCATTTGCTGGTTTGGTCAGCCATCATCAAACGGAAAAGAAGAGGTGGTCTTCAGCTCTGTCGAGCCAGGGAGAAGAGCAAGGCCACTCTTGCGAGGCTCGATTGGCGTTTCTTAAAGGAGGAAGACAAACTTTTGGGTCAGAACCATTGCTGCCAAATATTTTTAAAAACGGAAAAGCTTCTGGGATAGCGGGCGAAAATGTCACGGACATGGATGGCCTTAAAAGCAGGCCACTCCATTCTCCTCGAAGGCATTCGACATGTATTGGGGGTGGCAAAACGATAAGCTTCTGGTTGGATGACTGGCTAGGAATTGGACCTCTGAAGAAATTATTATTTAGGCCTCTTAATAAAGACGAAGAGGAAATGACGGTTAACAACTTTTGGCTTAGACGTTGGGACCTTTTAAATATTCATGTATTAGATGATGAACTTATCCAATGCATTTGCACCATTCCTATTGCTCGTGGTTCTAGGACCTCATTGCTTGGAAATTCTCTCAAAATGGTGAGTTTAGCACTACTGATGCCTATGATCTTGCAATCAACCATGAGCCCTATAAGATTTTTCTAGATGATCGGCCTTGGATTTGCAAGTCAAAAACTATCCCTCCAATCCGAACCTTTATTTGGCTTGGGATCCATAACTGAATTGCCACCAAAGTTTTCCTCCACAAGAAGCTTCTTGTTCTCATGACTGCTGTCATATTTGCATGACTAGCAGAGAGGACATTCTCCATCTTTTGGCTTACTAAGATATGTATGCATCTGCAGTGGGACGTAATTCTGGCAAATTAGCAGTTTACAGGTTAAAAGTGCTGCTGTCTGTTGCAATCCTAGTATTAAAATGCTAACTCTAGTGCGTTAGGTTCATTCACTCTATACTATATAACTCTTATTTGTTTATTCTCTTGCGTATTGGAGATTTTGTGGCGGATAGGTTATACCTCTGAGTTCTCTGACGAAGGCATGGGACAAATAGCGCCTGATATTTGATTACTAAACTAATATTCATGGCTTCCATGACCCTATGGTCTGGATCATTACCGATTTCTAGAACATTTATAAATTGTAACAGAGGACAAAATGAGTACCCGGTTGTTCGCAAGAATTTATTAATTAAATCTGTAGATTAATATCAGTGGTGTTACTTGGGGGAGCCTGATCTTTGAATAACGTTGGCTGATTCAGATAATTTCTTCCTTCTTTAGTTTTGCCTTGGTGGGTTTACTCGAGCTTGACTGTTGTCCGGTCAGAGCCCGTGCTTTGAGCTCTTGGTGTTTGCTTCGGTTTGCATTATATTTCGTATGTTTGAAACCTCTGTCTGATTCCCAGGGGACCTCTTAGTTTTGTTTTATCACCGATGGTTGACCATAAATTGCCATTCACTCCTGCACTAAGGCTTCACCTGGATAGCAATGCTCTCTGGATTTCACCGTGCATGTTCCATTTACTTTGTATCATTATCTTTTGGAAGTGAATTGTGATTAGCAGCCTTCTCTCTGGTAAAGAGAGTTTAATAGAAGGGTATAGACACAGTGACAGGAGCATAGACTTACTAATTATGTGCTTGGCTAAAATTCTGGACGTCGAATACCAAAGTTTAATGCATTTTGTACCTTTCTCGGAAGGAAGGTTACTCGTAATCTCTACTTTATTATCATTGTTGTAGGTATGGGTTGGATCTGATATCAGTGTGGTTGACTTCATGCAGGATTTGTGCTATTTCTGTCATTGGTGATTGATAGATTATAACTTCGTTTGCTCAGAAAGACCATGGGAACAGGTGAGAAACAGAGTTGAGGCATTGACGAGGGGAAAGATGGCAGTGCAGGGGTCAGAGGCTTGAAGGAAGAGAGTGCCACCTGAGGTAAAAAGTGAAGAAGCTGGAAAATAAATACGAGACAAAAGACAAGGAAGCCAGGACAGCTGACGCTGAAGCCAAGGCTCTAAAGACCACCTGCTGGCAGACAACTAAAGCTGTCGAAGTCAGCTGGAGCCTACTGACCACTCTTTGTCCAATTCTGAATTTCTGATGGCAAGAACACCTAATGAAGAGTTTTACGGAGCAGGCGAGTTTGTGATGTTGTTTTAGCGTGGAAGACCGGATGGCTGTCGTGTTGAATGTACAGAGAAAAGAGCAAAACCTTGCAATGAGTTCTGTAAACTTGCTTTAGGACGGAAGTCAGGGTCGTACTTTGTATTTGCTCGTAGATCATTCCGTATATGCTTAATCAGCATAGCATGTCAGCAAATGGGAAACTCAGTTTCGCATGATCCATACCATGGTGACTAATCTAAACAAGTGAAGCCGTTTATGATTTATTGCAATTTTCTCCTCAATCAAGAGGGTACCAAATGAACAAGAGACTTAAACAAAGGGTATGGCTCGGTTAGAAACAAAGATTGACACGCTTGCAGGCACTGGAAAATGACAATGTCCTGACCCACCGAGTGAATTGGCTGGCAGCATATGCGGGCAATTTTCTTCAAGCTAGTATCAGCAGATTTACTTGATAATTACTCGTACGGATCTTTGTGACTCCATACTTGAGCAGGTGTAGTGTTTTAGTCTGCATCAATGGATGCATAAATCGCAATATTATTCCCTTCTTTTTGTCCCGTACTCCTTGATTTCTGCAGGGATCAATCCATGATCCAACTCTAAATTTGATGACCACAGATTATATGTTGGTTTATGCTCTCGGATCGCTCCCAATCCGACCGCATCAAGTTCAAAAAACCAAGTTGCTCATGTAATTTTCCATGTGACTGCTCTTCTGTCGTGTTCCTCGCCGAATCACCCTCTCTCTGTCATTAAAGAGTATTGCCATTTTTTTCTTGTCCTCGTGGTCCTTAACTCCAAATCTCTGCATAACGTAGCGAGATTGGGAAAGAACTGGCTAAACTACTCAGTCTCGTCATCTCAATGCCGGCTTTTAATTTCCATGCAGCAAGTACACATAGGCAAAAATGGCCCAATCCAGTACAGCAAACCTCACAGCCCGTGGTCTCGTCCGCCTGAAAGAAGACGGCTTTAATTATAAGTGAGATAGATTTAGGTCCATAATGCGAGTCAGTCCATGATGAAGCCAAGCATTTTGAATAATCGGATCTTAGTGGGTGCCACGTAGGGTAGTCAGATGCGACTGTTCAAACCATTCAGTTCGGTCCTAGTTTAGGTATGAATTTAACTTAGCTACAGATATTGGCCCTACTTGACAAACTTGGTGCTGACAACTCAAGTAGACTAGGAGTTTGACTTCATCTGTTCGATACAAGGGAAATTAATACAAATTTGGGCATCTGATGGACAGATAAGAGAAACGGCAAGGAGATGAGTCAAGCATCCCTTAGGCCGCTGATCAAGGATCGCAAGAACATGTCCCAGGGGCAGGTAATTTGATCCAACATGAAGCATGAGATTAATGGATTAATTGTGTTTGTGTAGGAAAATACACTCTACTGATCTACCGATCACGAGTATGGTGCAATGATTTTCAAGGATACGAAGTATCTAGAACAATATGTTTGATCTTATTGGAAGCACGCCATAGAAGCCAAGAAGGAGCTCAAGTCCAAACTCATCAACATATCCAATTAGACAAATCTTTCCCTCAAAAGCTTAAACCAAAAAATTATAGGTCAATTAGGGTATATTAACCCTTTCACACAGTAAGTGCTCATGTGAGAATTGAATGTTAGGTTTACTTCCTCTTAATTCAAGTATCTTTCTACATCAACATCACGTCAACTTGAATCTTCAATCATCGCCAACCAGTGCAAACGACAGGTGCAAACACGCAAAGATCGCAACCATGATGGCTTTCACCCGATCGTGATAGCTAGACTCATCAAATAGGGGGGTCGAGTTGAGTCAAAAATGATCATATGACTCAAATAAACTCATTTAACTTGTTTTGATCCATTTTTCATGCGATGCAAATGTGATTACCCATATCCAATCTAGCCCACATCCAATAAATACCCAACCCAACCCAACCCAACCCATAATGCTAAAACTCTTTCATTTATAACCCAATCTAGAAAACTACATACCTAAACTAACATAAGAGTGTGAGAGCGAGAAAGAGTAAAGAGAATGTCATAGAGGTGGATTGGGTTTAGATAATTTATATATTCATTTATCACTCATATAACACCCATATTATATTTAAACCTATTTATAACCCATTTACTAAATATAATAAACTATATAGCAACTCATTCCATCATAAATGAGTTAAGAAATGGGTTCGTGACCCATTTTAACAAGTATAGTGATGGCAAACCACACTTAGCAACTACAAAGATCCATGATGATATTACTCATTGAGTCCATGATACCAATGCACATGAAGACTCACTAATCAGGCATCTGCAAAGCAGAAGCCCAATATACATTAGGAGTCGGCCTATAACTTTAAGCTAACTAGAATATATAAACTACTTTACACCACAACAATTCTTCGATGTGAGGCTTTCTAACAAAACTCACATGTTATCTAAAATAATCTCCCCCTCACATGTGAACTTGATATTAGATTTGCTCCCCATTTAATTCATCTATCCTTCCACATTAATATTATGTCAATTTAAATCTCCAATCATTCTCAACCGGTACAAACACGTCATTCACCCATAGTCTCCTCCTGGACTGAACCATGATGGCAAATCACGCACGGCAACTACGAAGAACTATGGGATTACTTGTTGAGTCTAAGATATTGATGCACATTAAGGACCTACTAATTAACCATAAACACTGATACCATTTGTTGAGAGTGTAAAACGTAAACCCTGGGCGACACTAGCGCGGAGACCCACCTCCCACGGTGCCGCACTTAAGTCACGCAAATGCAACCGCGGTGACTCGAACCTTCCCCCAACCGGAAGAGGGTGGAACGCCCAAACCAAAGCGTCCATAGCCGGGTGGATGCCAATGTTAGTAATTAATGTATCAAATAATAACACGCCAGCCTCATTTCAAAAGTTAAAACTTTCTTTGATATAGTTTCGCTGTTCCTAATTCTGCAAGGCCAACTCGATCTTCTTCCCCAAATATTCCTATGGATAAGGATAGTGAAAGAGGAAAATTTAAAGATTTCATTGTACCGAGGAATCAAAGAATTTAAGTAAATCACCCTTCGAGCATCTACTTTTGCAGTCCGGTCCAATGTACAGATAGACCATGGGAACATGATCCAATCCAATCTTGTATAAATAGACAAAGAGAACCCACAATTTAGCCAGGAAAAATAGCACACCAACTCGATCACCTTTTCTTGTTCATCAAGTGGCACCGATATCTTAAGTAGGATTGACACTGACACACGACAAGTGACATGAAGTGACATGCCAACATGTCGTTTTTCAATAAATAGAAAAGTTGGACACATTGAGACACGTTTAAATTTATAATTATATATATATATATATATATGATAAATTATCATTTTTATGATTATTTTAATCAAATTAATTTAATTCAAATTCATAAATAAATAAATAAATGATAATAAGGGGCATAAAATGAATTTACATTAAAAATATCAATCCACCATTTGTTAATATCATTTATTATTTCAATTTGTCAAATTCAACTCCTTCTAATAATCTGTAAACTTTGGAGGAAAAAATAAGCAATCTCTATTTTGGACTTGCATGTCAGAGCATATCAAAAGAGAATAGAAAAAAATAAACTTAGGGAGTAAATTATGTATCATGATAAGTGAGAATAGGAATAGAAGAGAATGTTAGAATTTTTTTTTCTCCATTTATTATTTTTGTTTTCTTATATATTTACATTTTGAACTTCATTTATTGAAAAATTTTAAAATTGACTTCATGCATGTTAGAAACGTGTCGGAACTTCGAACTTGCATATCGGAATTCCTGACTCGTGTATCTAAAAGTGTCAGTAAAGTTAACCAAATGTCGAATTTTTCAACACGTGTTAACTAAGTGTCGAAGTATTTGATATTATACGACAGGTTCTGAAGAATATCGGTACTTCCTAGCTAATATCAACTCCTAAAATACTCACCATCGGTCCACCGCCACATTCTCATGACTCTTTCTCATATTCACTCTCTCCATTCTCATGCATGCTCATTAGAGGTAACCCGCCAACCTTCATATACCACCGAGACGGTCTGGTGCCATTCAGGACAATATCTTTGGCAATTGATGTTCTATTTGCATCAATTCAATACATAACTCAATTTTTCTGTGGAGGACAAATCTGGTAAATCATCAGAAGACACGTATAGACAACTTGTGCCTTTTAGCCTGGCCAAATAACTACGGAGAAGGTCATAAAGACGGTACCTTTGCCGAGGACACTGCCGTGCGAGATTACAGCGAAGCGGAGTTGTTTGACCGAGTCCAATGCCTTAAAAGAAGGCAGGGAGGCCTGGAACTGGCTCCCTCCTAGACCTAGTTGGATCAAGCTTTACCATCAATGGTTCAGTGTAAGGTAATCCTGGCATCGTGGGTGCTGGAAGTGTGTTCTACAATCATCTCGGCAAATGGATCGGTGATTTCTCCTGCAATATTCGCACTACTTCCTCTGTTCTTGCGGAGCTATAGGCCCTCCGATATGAGCTCTGTATTGCTTTCGACAATGATGTGCAGAGACTCCTTGTATAGATGGATGCGTGAGCGATCGGCCAGGTAATGGTTAAGGTTACCATCGACAACGTCAATGTAATGAACATTGTTAGCGCGTGCAGCTTGTTGATAGCACATATTCCGGAAGCTCAAACTCAGCATTTAGGCACCGTGAGATGACCAGATGTGCTCTTAGCAAAATGGATAGACGGGAAAAGTATCGGAAAAGTCATAAACCTATTGCATTGATGTAAATTTAGTCATAAATCTTTTAATTATATCAATTTAGTTATAAACATTTTGATTTGATATTAATTTAGTCTTTCCAATTAATTTTGATCGTATATTGCTGACGTAGATGCCAACTAGCTTTTTAGGCACTGTCGGCACTAACATGGATAGTTTTTAATTATAATTTAAATATTTTTTTGATTTTTTCTTCTTTTTTTCTGCATTCTTCTTCCTTTTGGCAATAACTGACCATTGGCTATAAGCAATGGCCGAGCAAGTCAACCTCACTTGATTTAGCCTAGGCGAGGGCAAGTTTTGCTAGATTTGGCAAGAAGAGCCCTTGCTGGCCTAGGGGAGGGTTGGTTGGCCTCGCCAAATCTGGTGAAGGGATTAGTGGGGGTCAACCTCGTCCATGCCAAATCAAGTAAGGCTAACCCTCACCAGATCTTAGCCTCGCCATGGCCAGGCAAGGCTAGCCTTCCCAGCCATAGCCAGTGGTTGGTAAAAGGAAAAAGGAAGAAAAGAAAGAATATTATTTAAGTTGAAAATTATTCAAATAAATTATCCACATAAGCTTGTCGGTGTGTAAATCAAAATTAGCTAGAAGAACTGAATGATATCATGTCAAAAAGTTTAAAACTAAATTGATATTAATGCGATAGGTTTAAGATTTTCTATTATTTTTCCAGGCCAAGACCGCCACTCCCAACTTCTTGCTGCACCAGTGGGACTTTGCTGTAGACACTTTCAGGAATAAATGCCCAAGGACATGTCTCTTGTTTTCATCTCAAATTTCCGCAGGAGCACCAGTTGAGTGTTGGCAACCTGTTTTTGGCCTTTCGTGGGCATTCAATCACCGAAAACTCCTCATCATCCACGTGATTTACGATATTCATGTCTTGGTTTTTGTCGGTTATGGTAAGGTCGGATCCTCCCACGCAGACGACGATACGGCGCCTGTGGAGTGACCATTTCTCATGAGCTCAACTATGCCCGAGGCGCGTCGCGCGGTATGATTTCTATGAAGAAGAAGAAGAAGAAGAAGAAGAAGAAAGAAACCGACGGCGATAGGCCGGAAAAGTACATGGAGATTGAAATTAAAAAGCGATTATGTCATTAAGGGCCGCAAAAGCATATGGTCACTGTTCCTAATCGCAAAACCAATTTCCCCGCAATCCCATGCCCGCAAAGCGTCTCTACTCATTGCTCCATTTAACGCCTCACCGCCGACCTTCCCACCAACCGCGTCCACTTCCGACCAACCAATTGATGAATCCGCCGGTCCCTCGTTTCCCACGTCATCGTCGACGCAACCCCTGACGTCGATCCAATCCCCCTCGTCGCCGTCGCCGTCGCCGTCGCCGTCCCACGTCGACCTGGGCCCCACCGAGCTCGCCGACAGCCGTCTGATTCTATCGGCCGCTGTCTCGTCCCCCTCGCATGCGCCGTCGTGGCTGGCTGCGCTGGTCTCCGGCTCTGCTGCCGAACTCCAGGCCCCTCGGTCGAGGACGCTCGTCGGAGAAGTCGAAGCGCTCGATTCCCATTCCTGAATTCGCTTCGCGCCGCGGAAGTCCAATTCGGATTCGGATTCGCATCCTCCGAGAAGGAACGGGTGCTCCAGAAGCTGACGGGGCGTCCACCGCTCTCGCGGGTCCCTCCTCAGGCACTTCCCCAGGAAATCCCTCGCTCCCTCCGACAGCCACCCCGGAATCTCCGGCGACTCGCCGGAGTACGCTATCTTGTAGAGGACCGAAGCCGGGTCTCCGCCCCTCCACGGCGCTCCCCCGGTGGCCATCTCGACCACCGTGCACCCCAGTGCCCACACGTCGCAGGCGCGCCCCTGCTCCTCCCCTCTCGCGACCTCCGGCGACATGTACATCGGGGTGCCGCCGAACGGCGCCTCCCCCTCCGGCGCCGCCGCCGGGTCGTCCACCCGCCTCGCGCAGCCGAAGTCGGTGAGCTTCGGGCCGTCTTCGCCCATCAGGATGTTGCTGCCCTTCACGTCGCAATGCGCGATGCCTCGCGAGTGCAGGTGCTCGAGCCCCTCCAGAATCTGGCGGGCGTAGCGCGCGATCGCCTGCTGGCCGAGTCTGCCCCCGAGTTTCCGAGTCAGGTCGGCGAGGGTGCCTCCGGGCACGAACTCCATGAAGAGGTTGTACGTCAGCCTGCCATCGCCGCCCTCCCTGGTGACGCCGAAGCCTCTGTACTCGACTACGCGAGGGGAGGCCAGAGAGGAGAGGATTCGCTGCTCCCTCTGGAGGGACGCCGACGCCCCCAGCTCGGCGGACTTCACGGCGAAGACCTCGCCGGACTCTGCCGAGGTGGCGAGCGAAACGACGGCGGTGGAGCCGCGGCCGACGGTGCGGCCTCTGGTCCACTCCATCGCGGGCTTCCAAAAAGGGTAGAAACAGAGTCGTGCTGAGAGGTTTTAGCGGGTCTGCGTTGGGTGATTGCGAACAGAGCGGTGGTGTTCATACATATATATAGGAGGCCTTTGAAAAGACCGAAGCTTTTTCAACGTGTTGAAACGAGTTTTGGGTTGACAGCTTTTGGCCGATTGGGACGGCGGTGGCATGGCGTAATGGGTATGCAACACGTGTAAGATGGTTGGGAGCGTTGGAATCCTGTGAGGAGCGGGTATTGCGTGGCCCCGGAACAACGAGTATCTAATTCATATGAACCATTGGATGAGATGAGATCTGCGTGACACTAATATGATTATATAATTTATCAAACTTAACTTGGTATTTAACCTGATATATAGGATATATTCCGGGTTTGATATAACAAATGAGGAAGGGATGGATAATATACGCCTTAGATGCTTCAAATCGTCTGAGAGCGAGACGTGTAGCGTGCAAAGGGTTTAATATTAGATGAGTTGAACCCCAAAAAGAGATACAGCAATAGCGTTGATTCAGAGCATCTTTGCGATAATACAATAGTCAAAAGAACTCGGTACAGAAGTCTTTGGGCTGTGGAGAGGGGGCTGCAAAAGGGAATATCGGAATTCCGTCAAAAGTCAGCACAATTAGGAGGGGGGTAATACAGAAATCCGCCACTTGGACAGGAAGTTAGGTCTACCTCATAACAACAATCCGGTGGCTGTTTCGGATATTTGGATTATAAAGTCCTTGAAGTTTATCTGAAGTTAGTAGTACTACCATTTGCGTTCGGTTTTCATAGCCCACCTGGCATGGAACGGCACGCAGATTGCAATACCCGATTGGAGGAAAAAAAAAACCACAATAGCCAACCTGTATCTTATGTATAAAGCTTAGTTAGTACAGTGCCATACGCGACGGATTAGGATTTGCGAGTGATCTGCTGTTTGCCAAGTGTTTGCTGCGCTGCTTTTTGTGTTACGTGCGAGTTTTCAGTTGCTTGAGCACCGGGTGCTTCTGGTTGCCTGCGAGTGAGGCTGAAGTAATCCTCCGCACCAAGCAATTGCAACCCCCATTTTCTCCATCGCCCCCGCATAGAGTTGTCCCGATCCTAGTTATTAGTCGAGGTACCAAGTGATTGGACGCTCGACGCTTTTCCCCACTTCCATCTGGATATAATATCATTACTTGACATCGTCACTTGGAGGGGCGCATAGCAATCGCGATCCTACACGCGTCCGTGCATAGACGCACGTACCCAATCGCTTCGACTTCCCAAACTTTGAAACCAAGGCTCTAAGTCTAATCTTCTAATCATATCTCTGTAACCCAACTTACAGGTGGGTTTCTAATTATTATGTCAATCTTAGTGGAAGCTTCTATACCTTGATCGATTCTCTAGTACACACAATTAAATCATTTTGTTGTTCAGAGTTAGACCAGAACTAGCAATTCTCGTGAGGATCAATTTAGTTCACAATTCTAATTTATGGAGATTGGTGAGCATCAATTTGATTTTTGGTTCTAGGTGGGGCTCCGTCCCCCCAAACCGAACAAGTACATATGTATTTAATTTTTTAAATGTTTATGTTTCCACTTTTCATATCAAAATCCTAGTTTCATTTTCATGTCCTGTCTCGCTCAACTTGCACCCTCTTTCTCCCCTTATCCCTCTAGCTCTAGCTCACCTTCGGAATTTGACATGTTGCTCACTCTCAAGTTTAACGCCCATTCCAAAGTGGGGACATTTCAACTAGTTCCATGGACCCACTTGAAAACCAAATTATCGAGTAGTTCTCAATTCTAATTTTTTGAACCAATTTTTAATGGGCAATTTTCAGTTCTAAAATGGGAACTGATCACCCCTAACTCATATGTGTGTTTGTATGTTTATGTAGGGAGAGAGAGAGAGAGAGAAACTACATGTGTATGACAAATGAATTTGGCTGTTAAAAAGGTGGATTCATATACGCGAAAGAGATAATACTGCCTCAGATTCTACATGAAAAAAAAAAAAGAAAAAAAAAAGATGATCTAAAGGTTAAATTAATAGATAAAGAGAAATTATATGTATATAAACGAGATATTGGACAATATTTCAGCAGCAATCCTCGGGCGATGACATCTTAAGTTCCGTTAGTTGCACCGACGAAACTGGGCGACGAGAATTAGATGCGATTGTTGAGTTTTAGGGAGTACGATGCGTACCTTAGAAGACAGATAATTGATTAGGGAAAGCTTCCACCAAACGCATCTAACGTGGACTCTCCCGTCGCTTCTCGTTTAATTTGGGCCTTTTCGCGTATTTAAAGGCAAAAGGTTCGTCGGGCCCACGATCGACCCACCCTATTCCGTCAGGCTACGGCACCCGTGCATCACGAAGAAGTCCTTCGAGAGCCAATACAGTGATGCACGTTTTTATTGCATACAAAGCATTAAACTCTCTCTTTCTTCTTTTCTTTTTCTAATTTTTTTATTAAATTAATATCACAAAAATCTCAAATTGACACGCTTATATTAAAAATAACTTCAAATTGATATATCTCTGTGATAAATTTATTCTTCATTAATTTTCGTCAAATTATCCAGTTCAATGATATGTAACAGTTAATAGGTGTACAATTTGGAATTTTATATTTTGTTTGCCATAAGTATTGAAGTTTTTGATTTTTCGTGATAGTAATTTAAGTTAATGGAAATTAAAAGAAGATAAATTTATTATAAATACATCAATTTATGATTTTTTCAGTGAAAAAATTAAGATAAATTTATTACATGTGCATCGGTTTGAGTTTTTCGGTGAACAAAAAAATTAATTTTAAGAAAATTTATTATAAATATATCAATTGATAGATTTTTTGAGATATTAATTCTCTATAAAACGGACTGACCATGTGATAATGTAATTAGCCGGTGCGGGGTAGAACCAAACAAATCGCATTGAATGTGGGCTGGGCGGGAGGACCCTGAAGATAAAAACGCAAGTATGAAACGTGGAGCTCCTGACACTGATGCCTCTCAATGCTTCGAGCCAACGACCGTGCGATATGTAATTAGCCGGCGTGGGGTAGAACCAGACAAAATCGCATTGAATGTTGGCTGGACGAGAGGATCCTGAAGATAAAAAGATCAGATTGATGACGCAAGTACGAAGCGCGGAGCGCGGAGCGCGGAGCTCCTAACAAGCGTCCGAAACGTGGAGCTCCTGACGGTGACGTCTCTCGATGCTTCGAGCCGACGGCCGTCTCACCACTCCGTAGAAACGATCTTAAATGTCGCTTCAATGAGTTCCTATCGAGTTTTTAGTTAAGCTCTTTCCTCTTCCCTCTCTCTGGTTCATTCATTGCTCGCTGAAAAACGTGGAGCAAAACCGTGGTTAGAACCATAAGCACGTCGCTGTCTCTTGGACCGCACGTTGAGGATGTTTCGATGTCAATTGGGTTTCAAGCGTCGAATCTCATGATGGCGAGGAGCTCGTTTGCTAGAGATTCATCGCCGCTTTTTCTACCCACCGTCGTCGGAAAACGCTTCTAGAAACGTTTATAGCATGAACACCAAACGTTTTCTTTTCGGGTGGGAGCCGAGAGGACCTCTCGTGATCTTCAAGCCATGCATCAGTTGATGATGATGCTTGAAGACCAAGTTCCCCAACTGGAATCTTTCCGCTTTTCATTGCTGAAGATCGACTCCACCGGCTAGGTCAGGGCTTGTCCTCTCCTTCCGCCAAGAGCCAGCCGACAAGTCTGGCTAAATTTTTGGAATTTCAAATTACTAAACATATTGATAAAACTCATCCAAGCCACTTACATGGACTCCTTTCTTACTTTTCCAGTAAAATAGAGGAATCACTTTCAGGGTATGCGTATATATACAAGGACCAGAATCTAGCATGCTATCAGTTTTCCAAACAGTCGTAGGAGATGTCTCATTTCATGACCATATACTATTTATAGACGAGTGTATAGAGATAAGACGCGGAAGCACAGCAAGGAAAAGCATCAATCCATTCATGCTGCTTCGGCAAACCCGACTTGCATGTTCCCATAGTCGAACACCGTGTGATACCGGCCCATGAAAACATCTCCCAAGATCCTGCATCACAAAAGCGACACGCTAGTTTAGTCCCTGTTAAATTGCAGCAATATTTGATGGGCTCGTTATAAGCAGTGACCCACAAAACTGATTTTTAACACCAAATGAACGAATTTGTGGCCCAAATGCTGGTCATGATGTGGAATGACTGTTCGAAACTTTTGACACTTAAAAGATTTAGGGTAAAAAATCAGATTAAAACTGTCGGAAAGATATGCTTAAGTTGCATAAGAGTATACCAGAGAGGTCCACGAGGTGGCGCCACATCTAGAGCGATGAATCCACTGACGCACTGAGCCGCAACACCCTCCCCGACTTGAAGCACATACTGGTGCAATGACACCCACCATCCAAAAGTACATGAGCAAATAAAAATCAAGTAAATTGCATAGGTATGGAAATGGAACATCACAAGCTATAGATGCAACATCTACAAACTACTGGACAAACACACAGCGAAATGCTTTTAAAGTCGGCTTCGACAATGTACCTCCTCTGGGGCAAGATCAAATACTTTTCCACCAATCGTCAAAGAAACGCTGGGCAGAGAAGATAGCTCACTACAATCGACCACAGATTCTCCCATTGGACTCGGCAGACGCTCACATAGCTGCACAGTGGAATTGGCATTGAAAGGATGAGTTTCATGTGAGGGCAGCTTTCTCTAGGAATAGTCATGGTTGAAGCTGATTACCTGGTTGACGTAATCCAAGATTTGTTCTTCCGTTTGATTTTTCCTGAGCTGATTCTGCATCCAAACAACTGCCATTTCACAAGCAGTACACATTCCATCCCCCAGACCACCTGATGACTTGTGCTCATTCTTGTCCACCACGCTCTCGATTCCCATCCTGCATAAACATGGTGATTCTGGTGACAGTGGCTCAAAGAATCTATAACAATACCATTTTCTAAGCCATCAAAAAAGGTATGTTCCTATTTTCTCATCCTGCTGTTTCCCACAAGGAGCGAAGGAAAAAAAGGCAAACTGACCTAACGCCATGAGTCCCATCAAATGTACAGAAGCCCACTTGAGAACAGATTTTCTGTGGTTGTGCCTATAAAATTACAGCGAGAACAACATATAATATATCCTGTGAGGGACATCAAGCAGAAACAGAACAAAAGTTTGATTAAAAGGAACTCCAAAGGGTTTTACCTCGGCTAACAACATCTCCAGTATGGTTTTACCATATTGGCCAACCACCATCTTGCATTCTTGGCTTACCACACCAGATGCTCCTATGGCATGGTTGATTTGGGTTATCACAGTCTGAAAATCCCACAATGTCAGAACAGAGAAGTGCTTCCAGAAGTACACAGCTTTAATATATTAAAAAAATGACAAGCAAAGACAAGAAAGCCATGCTTAATAATAGGTACCGTTGGTTGAAGACATGCCTCAACAAGAAAAATAGAATAGCATAACATGGAGGGCCTCCATCATTCACAGATAAAAAGAGGATTCTACACTTTATTCCTGATTATATTTTGTGTTTCATGGATGAAAAGGAGCAAAACTTTTTGCATTGTAAATTTGATTTAACAGGCCCCTAAAAAATCAAGTATTAATAAATATTTTTAATTTGCCAAAGTATTATGTTTCTGACAAGTTTAAAAGTTCTACAACCCCTCACCAGTACACCTTCTGAATATTATCAACTACAGTATAGGATGAGTGAGAAAATCAGTGAATCCTGTTCATTGCATCTTTAGTATTGTAGCAATACTTTCTATTAGAACAAGATAAAAAAGCACCTAGAAACCAAGAACTAAACTGCTCCCACGTAGTACTAACGAAGATTAACCAAAAAACTTGATTATAGTAGTGCTATAGCTCTGTGCTAGGCACGAACCACTCAAAAAACTTATTGAGAGGTAATAATTCTAGAAACAGAAGTTCTCTATGATATGAAGCTTATATATTTGATTAATCCAAAACCAAAAGTGCTTCGTGGTGGGATTGCCGCACAAACGCAGGGGTGACGAAATTTTTTTTATTGACAGTCTTAGGTTATAACCATTTCTTTTCTCAAACAAACAAAACCAACTGAAAAATGAAAATATTGCAGAGAATCCACAAGAAACACAGTTTCATTCACCATGATTACCAGCTCTTCAGATGCTTAACATTTCGATAAGGGTATTAGGAGAGAAAGGGAATATGAAGTTCTGCTGTTAGAAGTACATACTGTAGGGCCTGCCAACAAGGATGTTCCTGAATCAGCAATTGCTGAACAGCCACTGCCACAAAATCCTGAAAAAGAAGTACCCCGATCTCAATACCCTAAAAGGAGAACAAGAAAGTAATATAAAGGAGATGTGAGCAAAACAACTAGGAAAATACCAGTCGTTTCACCATCAATCAGCACATCCCCCATGTCAAACTGCCAAGAGAAAGCAAACATGAATGAATTTAAATGTAGCACTTTATAAGAAAGCAATAGAAGAAAGGGGTGCAAATTGTCACAAGGATTAGTCGGACTTCTAAATATCTACCTGCCAGTAGCCTTTCTGTGTCACGGGAACATATGTATGCTCGCCCTTGTAGTGACTAGAATCAACCCCACCAAACACAAGCTCGCCACCTTCATCCCCTTTAGTGTTGCAGTTTAACCAAAATGAGAAAACAGGCTCCGGAACAAGACCCTGATTGACCATGTTATACCTGCAAATTTGACCCAAAATAATATATTTAATCCAGCATATTGCACTGAGAGATAGAAAGAGATGGAAAAGGTGGAATTTATTAACCTCTCTGAAAGCTTAGCATCACAAGTGTTGGAATTTTTAAAGACATCAAGAATAAAACTCTGATGTAAGATAAGCTTTATAACTTGTAAGATAAGCTTATAACTTGTAAGTGTTATACTCCCTCCAAAAGCTTAGGAAATTACATACAATACTGTAATGTAAAATAAGCTTGCGAGTGTATTTCCCCAATGTTGTAAAGTGCTGACTTACCAGACTGGAACTGCATTCCCAACTGATATCTCTTGAAAGCCAAGACCCAGTATGCCATCAAACTTTGCAGCCACAAATGTGATGCCGGGCTCTTTGGTTGCCTCAATAAATTCCTATAAGGTGGTAGTAGAAAAAGCATCACAGTACAATCTATTTGACATTACATTTAAGACAAAAAAATGCGGAGACTAATACCTGCTTCTTGATGACAAGATCGCCAACTTTCACATTATCCTGGCTAAAGAATCCCGCAATCGCCCCAGATCCATAATGGATATCAGCAGATTTCCCTGCAATATTAAAAAATAAAAATAAAAATCCTCATTCTGCAGTACTATATGAACTGCCTATATATGAAATGATAGGAAGTGCTCATTTAGAACTTTAAGAACTACGTCTATGAGTGGGTCGCAGGCGTACTATTGAAAAGTATAAGAGGAGAGAGATTAAGAGGCCACAAATAACATTACTTTCAAGTTGATGAATTCCAGTAAAAGCAGCCAAATTAGCACTCTAAGACAAAGCAAACAGATTTTAGGGATAAGAACAAATACCGTTCTTCTTGTAGGAACTTGATTCACTTGACTTGTATCTAGAATGCAAATAGCATGCAATCTGCAATAAAAGTTTTCAAATAGATAGTACAAGACGGATTAGTAACAAACACAAACAAAACCTATAGCCCCCTTAAGCTCTCTCCAGACAGATGATGTAAAACTAGGAGACTAACCGAGAAGTAACACTTTGAAGAGGGCACCCAAAGATTAGAGCTCCCTGTGTCAAATACCACAGTGAACTTTTGGGCCGGGGTTCCAATCCCAATCTCGCCATAGTACTGAGCATCCATGTAATTCTTCAGCGATACGATATCAGTGTCGTCATCCTCGCCGTTATAACCGTGGAACTTGTACTTCCTCCCAAGACCCCCCAGAGTCCCTCTTTCCTTGGAATATCTCTGCGCCGCGATGCGGTTGAGTTGGTCCAGCTTCCTCTTCTTCAGTCCAACCCTGATCAGCCCATTGTTGGACGAAGAAAACACAGCGGGCGATAGTAGCAACCAAAGGAAGACAGCACCCAGAACAGCTCCAGATTTGGCAGCCATAGTCAAACTGCGAAATTCCACGAACCCACAACGCGAAAATTAATTACCAACGGAAGCATGTAAGCTCAAAACAATCATGTCTGTTTGAAACACAACATGAGAAAGAAAACACGTTCGTTTCGGTCTGATCAAGTCGTGAGGCAGAAAGCTTAAGACTTTATTAGTCGCTTGACTTACGAAGTAGTATATACTCTCACTGGGCAACCAAAAACACAAAACCTAAGTTTCAGAATCGACTTCAGTCTCTCAGTTACGCTACAACCGATAAGCTTTCGAGACCAACGGGTTACAGCATATCAGCCCCAGCACCAGAACCCTCGCAATCCAAAATTCATCGCTACATGCAAAAGTCAAATAGAATAAATCGAGAATTTCAACTCCGGACCAGGTGGTTTCCGCAACTTCGGAAAACTCGCGCGTCTAATTCGCTGTTTTCGCGCCGATCGGTTCGACAAAAGCAAGTATCCAAGCACAGACTCGGCTTAATTTCAACCTCAAAGAAGGAAAAGGCAGCAAAAAGGGACGAAATTCAGAGCCGAAAATCCCTCGAACACTGAAGAGACATACCACAACGGAGCAAGGAATTCGCTTCGCAAAACTACTCCTCCACCATCACCCGATCCTCCAAACCAAATTCACGCAAGCACGCACATGCAGTCACCTAGAGAGAGAGAGAGAGAGAGAGAGAGAGAGAGAGAGGTTGCGTTCGTACCTGAGAATCGATTCGAGTCACCGGCCGAAGGAAACAGCTTTGGAAAAAACCAGACAAGATAATATATAGAAACCAGAAGAAGCGACGGAGACCCGAGGCGAAGGCGTAAACTCTTACCGTGCGCCTCGCGGATCATCAGCCGTCGATGCCGCATCGGACGGCCTGCCGGGCTCGAGAAGCGACCTCGCTGGTCCTGACGTGTCGGAACGCCAGTGGCTGCATGCTGGTCAGACCGTCACGCCCATGTGTAAGAAAGCGGGGGCAGTGGATTACCCCAGGTGGCACGCCTCTCAACTACCAGTCCCCACCTGCAAACAGCATCAGAAATATCGTCCATTAAAAATAAAAATAAAAATAAATTGGAGAGAGATTGGGAAAGTGGGCCGTCGGATTGACGTCGAGGCGAGGCACGATGAACGGACGAGATGAAAAGATCCCCCGAGGAATCTGCTTTCGATTAGTTGAATATACTCATCTCCTTCTCTTTTCTTATGGTTTATTTTGAATTCAATACCTTTCGGTTTCGTCGCCGATGGTGACTCTTAGGTGTCTAGATTCCAAAGCTCGTCCTCCGAATTTCCGAAAGATCGAATGGGGAGGAGTTTGACTTGGAAATGGATTTGACGGTTGCGTGAGGACGAGGACGAAAGAATAGTCTTCATATTACTTCTCGGATAAGCAACTGACCAAACGTTACTTGTCAATTACCCTGCGATAAGAAGTTATTTCTAAATTTATTATACGATTATCAATTTAATTTTAAATTTTTTTAATTTAACTAATAAATCATAACTATTTATATTAAATTCCAATACAATCCTTCCAGTAAATTACCTACGTGGAAATTCACAAGAAGTTTGACCGTCCTCTAATTAATTTGAAATTTAATCTTGATTTCTTAAACATTTTATATGCTTCCTCTTTTTTGAAAAAGCAAAAATCACTTTCTCATTTTCCACATCCACACGTGATTGAGTATGCTAATATTTCCAAAGGATCCTATTTCACAAGTCGGAAAAGAAAATATAGTTCTCATTCACTAAGATAGGATGAGTATAGATAGATGTAGAATTTGAACAAATCAGGGAGATAAAAGGTCCAGTTAGTTTCTGTTACCATTTAATTCTTTACCCCAAAAAAAGAAAAAAGAAAAAAAGGTCCAGTTAGAAGAAGGCTTTTCTTAGTTGGGCTTTGACAACTTAGTCCACTACCTTATTTGCTTCTAGGTTGTAATGCGTGCTTTAGACTCCGAATAAAAGCTAAGTTGGGCCTAGGCTTCCTTGATAAGAGACTCGCCTCCCAAGAAGCTTCTTTTTTTTTGCGGATGAACCATATATTACATCAAAACCAATATGAGTTCAGTTCAAAATAAGTACATCAGCGTGACCCGCGGAATTTCAAAGTTTCCTTCAAACCCAAGGCCTCAGTCCGAGCTGCAAACGACGGAATGCAAATCTAGTCAGAGCCGAGCACAATTGACATAAAGTAGAGGATAGAAATATGGGATTATCCTTTTTCAAACGATTTTCAACTTATGTCAATTGTAATATGTGTTTTTTTTTTTTGGTAAGTTTTCTTTTATTTTTGCTCACTGCTTTTGGGCAAGGTTGACATATTCGTGAAAAGAGAGGTAACCGATGATTGTCACCTGGTCAGTAGTGGGACGGGTTGCTACTTAGAGAAAATGGTATTTTTTACCCGAAAGAATTTATTAGGATATCCACAATTTCGAGTAAGAAATCTCCCTCACCTGCCCTTTGATGAGGAATAGATATAAATGCTATACTTGCTCCTCAACCAAACAAAATGCCATATAAATTAAGCTCTCCAGCTATCCAAAAATCAAGGGATAATCACCAAATCAATCCTAAACCTTTTTGCATGGATATCAATTTAGTCCTAAACATTTTTATTTTGTCGGTGTAATCCTAAACATTTGCATGAAAATCCCAATGTAGTCGTTTTGGCCAATTGTAACTAAAAATTGCTAACGAGATGTCCAAAGTCATCATCATCTGTTTTACATGACATATTGATCTTAAAAAAATCTATATTGCCACGATAATGATTTTCGGCAGCAATTGGCTGGAAAGATTATATTGGAGTTTCACACAATGTTTTAGGACTATATTGGTATAATTGAAAAGTTTATAACTAAATTAATATTTGTCCAATAAATGAGTTTCCCTTTCTTTCCCTAGCTATCCAAGTCAATCAAGTCAAACCAGATATTCTCCATTCCTTGAAAACAAAAAGGTCGATTTGGAATTTTCCCCAAAAATCAACTATGTGGACAATGGGATCAAACAGAGCAACCAGATTCTCTTTCTTTAAAATGCTAATCCTTTTATGGAAAAATGAACAGAAATGTTTACAAAAGGTATTAATATACAACGCAACATTTGAGGAAATAGTATCCTTATTTCTTATAAATCAATAAATCTGGAAAAATCTTGTGAACTAGTTAAAGTGGACCAAATTTGTTTTGGCATGAAATTGATTGCTTCCATCGAGAGTAAGTACTCTCATATGGAAAAATACCCAAAAGGGGGTTCAGTTTTGGCCAAGAACATCAGCTTCATTTATAAGAGAAGTTACCATATATGACAACTATTCAAAACAAGTACTCTATTTGCCTAGTTTTGGTCATTGTTGCATATATGGAAAACCATTAAGAAACTAACTAGAAACTAACTGGAATGGTGCTTTTTCTAGCAAAGGTTTACCAAATGCCATGTTCTTTAGCAGATAATCTGTACTGCATTAATGACATACATACATACATACATACATACATACATACATACATACGGTTTAAACGAAATTAGAACCTTGTCCAAAGGGCAAAAGAAAGATATATGTCGTATGGTGTAAGGATGAGATCCGATGCTGACATGTATGTTTTTTTTTATACTGCAAATAGTGTATTTCAAGACTACGAAGAAGTCTCGTTGTTGCTCGAGATCCTGCTCATTTGGACAAAACGTGATCGTTTTTCTTCACACCATCGCCTGCCAAAGGATTGTCTTCATTTTTGTCCGGATAAACCATGCACACCTGCATTGCAACGCCACAGTCGCATGTATGTTGGCAAATCCTAACGTGCATAATGTCCACAGTTTGGTTCTGTGATTAAGCAAATACCATTTTTGCTCATCTGGTGTCACTGTACAATTATTATGCTGCAAATTCTCTAGCCATGCGCGCGGTATCTTTCCATTTCTGCATGAGCTCCTCGCCATTGATTTCGTGACGGAGGCATTTCCAGTTTCGCCTTCACCATACGATCGGACGGCATTCAAAGAACGCGATGTTAGTCGAGTGAGATCACGCGGCTGCTTGGTTGGATTTTTTTTTCCTCTTTCAGCACGGCCTTTCCGCTTGTGCCCCCGGTCTTATAGAGCAGCAAGTGCTGCATAAATTTTTTCACTAGATACAGAATCGTGAAGAACTTGAATTCCGAGCGAATTTTCTCGTGAAATTAGGTTAAATTACAGTCTCTCGTTGCAGTGAGGGTCTCGCTGCGCTTCGTTGCTGAAAGGAAAACCCAAGTTAGTGCCTCCTAAACCTCTAGAAAGTATTCAAAGCCCTTTTTCAAAGCCCTTCTCTTCTCATCATTAAGATTCTCAGTCGTATCATTGTACAATCATTATCGCGCAAAGCATCCTTCCTGTTTAGCTTCGTCATCTACGCCGTTAACGCTGTTTGTCATCGCTTGGTGCAGACTCTATCGAGGGTTGAAGCGAGATGGAAGACTTTGGCAAGTGGTTCTTCGGCGAGTCCTCGAACCTGACTGGCTCGTGCTTGTCGAGGGCGGCAGCCTTCTTTGCAGAAGGCCAGGGCATGAGATTCCGCATGGAACTTCAGATTCTCGCCCTTCACCGGAGGGAAACGCGACGAGACGCTCTTCGTTTCCTTGTCGCGGTACAGAATTCACCCTTCTCTTTGATCCTTCTCTTTGACGACGGTTTTGAAGTTGACTTGTATTTTCCTGCTCGTGCTTGTCTTGTATCGCGTTATTGCAGTGGACACGACGACCGTAAGCGTTCCAATTTTTATTTTCTGTTTTGCTTTTGATCGTTTGGAGTGGATTATCATCTTGACCATCGCCTTCATGCATTGCATATCCGTTTGAGTTTTGATGGACGGCGGTTGCAATTTTTTTTTTCTTTTCAATTATCTATTTCATAACAAATTTTGTCAAAATGAATGAATGAATGATTTGGAAAATATTTTCAAAAAAACGATGATTTGAATTATTTACAAAAATGAATAAATAACAAATATTTTTGGTCTCCAAAAAATTGTTTAGATATAAATTTTTGTCGATTATAAAAATATTATTCATTAGTTAATTATTTGAAGCAATATAAACAATCATTTTTGTCGATTATAAAAATAATTTATTTTATGGAAAATAAATGTAGCCATATTTCCCTAATTTTCTCCCAGTCACCGTCCTGTTTTAAAATTCATACTTTTTTTCGATCAAATGTGAAAAAAATTTGGCATTCACCATAACTCACATATTAAGGGATAGATGTTAACACATCATTTATCTTGTTCTTAGACATTCAAGTTAAACCGGGTGGATTCTGCTTTTTATCATGTTGCTACATGCGCTGGCGTGTATTTGTGCACGGAAGGATAATTGTGATCATTACGAGGATAAAAAGACCAGACATTTATCATGGATCTATATATGGTCACTCCTAATTTTTCCTATTGTCTTATGTTCTTTTCTTTATCCTAGACATATTATACAATGTCACTGTCATTTATTTGTTGACAGTTGGCCCAATTTGGCATGCGAATTATTTGGCACGCGAATTATTTGGCACATTTTATTATTATTATTTTGGCCCAAGAATTATTCAGTAGTTAAACAATGAAAATGGGGTGGGTTTTGTATACGGTGGAGCAGGGCGAATCCAATGTTTCTTTCTCTTTCTTCTTCTTATTATCTTTTTGTTGCATTTAACTGAAGTCTCTCAGTTTTTAATACCAGCTAGGAAAGTCCAATTGACTTCATTCAGTGTTCTATCACTTCGGCAGTTCACTTAAGGTCAAAAATAAAATCTGAAAAAAGAAAGGTTAGGTCGAGCTTAGACTGCGGGCTTATGTTTGTATGGATGGTTGCATTAGCAACTGAAGTGATGACCCACTCAACGGGCCAAGATCACACACAAAAGCTACACTTTTTGGAATAGATTTCAACACTATCTTGACATATCTAGCATTCCTCTTGTCTGCTCGGCAGCACCAAGAATATCACCCGAAATTGGGGCCGATGCTGTGGAACACCTGCAATACCGTGTTCGTGCTTCTTCAGGTACATCGATGCTCATGCTTCTCTTCTCTGGGTCATCATGTGCTTAAGGATCGAGCAGTTCGTACTTGACAGTAACTATCTTCTCCTTCCTACCCTCTAATTTTCCTTGACTTCCGCAGGAAGTCTTTTCTGCATATCCCATGCCGAAAGTGCAGTCTGTCACCATGGCGGCCGCGGAGCGAGCTTCCAATGCTCTCATCCTCATAAAGGTTATTATGATCATCATGGCTCTCATTGCTTCCTCATATCTGTTTTCACTTATCAGAGATCTGAACGTTTGCATACTGAAATGATTGGCGGAGTTGCATGTGTTACGCATCTCGCCCCGATGAATGCATGTTTTGATTTCTCTTTTATTTTTCCTTGTACAGTGCGCAGCTTCTCATCGTGATGCCAAAAGGTTGCTGGTCAATGGTAAGTCGAAAACTTCTGCCACGTGCATTGCGTAACCTCTGGTGTCCGATATTAAAGGTGATTTGATTCTGAAATCCATGCGTACAGAGATAGCTAAGGTATTGCATTTGCTTCGGGGCATCCTAAACGCTTGAGGCGCATTTTTCCCTCCATTTTCTTTAGTAATCCAGTTCATCAATACATGTACTCATTGAATTTCCTGCATACTTGTTTTTCCTCGTGAAAGTGGTTGCTTTTGTGAGCCAAGACTTTGACACTTGACGGTTGATACTGCTCTAAGTTGTTTGAGGTTGGTTCCACCATCAACATGCTTCCGCATTTCTTGTACGAGACCTCACTGTTGAAGTCAATTTATGTAACATTTTATCTGACCTGCTGCATATGCAATCGAGGATGCATTTAGTCAATATTAAAAACTTGGATAAGATGATTCCACAGCTCTGAGAATTTTATGTCACTCGCCGTTCACTGCAGCTGAAATCCAAGAGTATCTGTATGCTATATTAAGAACCACACACAGGGATGAGCCTCATGATAGACTGAGGCTGCGAAGCTTGGAGGTCATCAATAAGTTGTTAGAGGTACTCCCGTCTTCTCTGTGCAGGACGTTCCTATAAGTTACATCCACAGAATCTAGTCTCCTTCCACTATAGCCAATAGAGAGTTATGATTTCTCTCCCCCATCAATTTTTCTTTCCCTTCACTTAGCAGGAGGGGGATGAAGAGACTGTTCTGGCGCTTGCCGAAGCTCGCATGGTGCTGTACTGTCTTCGTGCCATCCTGGCGAGCCCCATATCTGCAAAGGAGGTCAGAGCTCGGACTTTTCCACTAACTTTGTCATTTAGTTTGTTTTTATGCCGACTTCCACAAGTTGATAAGGAAAACATAAAGACTGTCTGATGTCTGATCAATTTTACCATGTCCCGTGTAACCCTATGGCCTTAAACATGTTTAAGAATGACATTCGATCAGTGTCAGTTCGTTTATACACCAACTTCCACAAGTTAATAAGGAAAACAGAGACTGATTTCTTACAATTTTGCCGTGTCCCATGTAACTCTAAGGCCTTAAACATGTTCAACAACGACATTCGATCAGTGAAGAACTTCTCTACGTCACAACTTCTGCTTTTCTAGAGTATGGATATCAATACTCCAGGGTTGTGCTTCTCTCAAATGACTTAAAACATAATTTGACAACCAGGTCGCTGCTCTCGTTCTCCAAAGGCTCTTGATGAATGAATCGGGGATGAAGTGCTGTTGTACGCCTATTTGCCAATTCATAATGATAGCCCGTGCTCTGACGTTCACAGTTGAAGAGCGTAGTATTGTGCTTTCTAGGCAGCTGCTAAGACGCATTGCCGCTTGTTTCTTGTGCCTCTCGAAGCACCCAAGGTTTGCGTAACATTGCTCATAGTTTCTTCAACTGTAGTTTAGATGATGTTTCTTGATGTACACCTTGATGACCAAGTGCCGCAGGAACATCCTTAAAATCTTTCTTCCTCCATATCATCTCAGGGCACTGGAGGTTCTACATGATTGTCTTCCCATGAGACTAGGAGATCCCTATATATCCAACCTTATTCAAGTAAGTTGTCTTCTAGCTGGGTTTTGAGGAACTTAATTGAACAAGGGTGGCCTAAATAGCTCATGTAACCAAATATTGAAGAACAAAGCCGAACCATCATACTAGTGATCTGGTTTTCAGCTCTGATTATATGTTTTGAAAGAGTTTCAACCTAAGGAGAATTGTGGTAGGCGAGTTTGTTGATCCTGATCCACATTCACAATCCATTCATTACTCGGAAATGTACATCGATAACCATCAAAGAAGGAACACTTCCGTGACTTTGCCAGACAAGTACATGGGTTATTTCCGTGCACTAAAAACCAATGACTTTTTCCATGCTGTTTCCCCTTTGCAGGCAGAACCAATAGCCTGGGAAATATTAAGAGAGGCAGTTGCCAATCTCACCGGTGGCGGATGTGGACATCGCCATGTGGAACCGCGAGTTCCGCGATTTGGGCCAATAGGTAAACCGCCTGGAACGTGGGTGAACTGAGTGATTATGCGCCACCAGCTGAGCAAGTGGAGTTTGCAGGGTGAAATTTCCGTTCGTGCGTCCTCAAGGTTTCGCCTATAGAGGTCGACAATATAAAAGCAGGGTTCCTTGAGCTTAGAAGAGGCAGGCCGGACAGTTAGTCGGCTTGTGTTTTACTTTGGCTCTATAAACCCTTGGCCAGTGACATTGGCATACTTTCTTGCCTGGCATCTGATCTGTTGTTGTAAGACAGTTTCGAGTTTGCATAACCGTACTTGAGAGTTCCTTCGAGGCATTAATAATTTATCATGTGCCCCAATGTCCGAACCGGCTGCCGTCCACGATCCATCGACATCGTGCTACTCCGCCGCCCACGGCCTCGCCTCCTTGGACATGTCGTCGGGGGCTTGGCCGGCTCGGGCCGTGGGAGCTCCTTTGATACGGTTCTCGGAGCGACCCTTTGGCAAAGCGGTGATGGAAAAGAAGAGGATGGGAACGGAGGACTAAAGATGAAGCTGTAGGAATTAGAGTGTTTGCGTGTCGGTGGAGAAAATATTGGGTGGTCCGGGGGACGCCATGTCAGTGTGGTCGCTGGCCACTCACGCGGCGCCACGCTTGATTCTTCTGCCTTCTTCCCCTCTCTCCTCCTCCTCTCCTCCTTCCCTCCGATCCCTAGCCTTCTCTCCCCTCTCCTAGTACGGTGCCCGCAAAAGTCTGGATTTACGCGGTGGGGCCTGAAGTTCGGCATTATTTTTTCTTTTTTGACTTGCTAGTCTACCATAATCGTACTTTTGGTCCGTCCACAGTAAAGATCAAATCGAGTAGCGAGATAAATCAAAGCAACACTCGGCTTGCAAAAGAAAAATTTAAGCTGCTTTGCAATTAGATCCTCCCTCCGTTTAAAATTGTGCCGAATAGGCTACCCATCTGTCTTAGTGTAATTTTCGCAATTGCAAAATAACCTACTGTTCATGGGTACTCTTATTTAGGCAACCGTATAATAATTTAGCGGGATACGAGGATGCATACTTTATTTTAATGTATTGGTGCTAGCATGCTCATGATTTTTTTTTTTTTTGTTTTGCATCTAGGTATCCCATGGTTCGGATTAAGACTCAAATGAGATCTTTTCAGGACTTACTTTAATACTTGGCTTAAAAAAAAAAAAAAAAGTCATGCCGCTTTGCAATTTGACTTTTCCTCCAATTAAAATTGCCGCAGAACAGGCTGCCCCATCCGACGCGGTGTAATTTTCGCCTTTGCAAGCTGTGGTCGGGCCGTACAATTTTCACCATAAACTGGAAACAAACGGGGGGAGTGAATCAGTAAAGATGTCGGAGAAGACGGTGGTCAGATTTAGGTGCTAGGTGCGAAGTCATATATAAAGCGACCACGATGAGGTCGGCTTCTTCGTCGTCGTCGCCGTCGTCGCCGTCGTCGCTGTGAACGGAGAAAGGCTCGATCTCGTCTCCTCCGCGGATCTCCAGTCGCGTCTCCTGCTGCTGCTGCTCCTCCTCCTCCTCCTCCTCCTCCTCCTCCGGCTCGCGGCCTCGCGTTAGTCCCCCCCCCCCATCCCTCCGCCGCCTCCTCCGCCGCCGCCGCCGCCGCCGCTCCCGCTCCTCCCCTCCCCTCGAGCCCCGATGGCGCTGAACCAGACGCGCGCGTGCTCGCCGGCGCTGCTGAAGCTGGGGCTGGGGATCATGGCCCTGTGCATCGCCGGTTACATTCTAGGCCCGCCTCTGTACTGGCATTTCGTGGAGGGACTGGCCGCCGTCAGCCGCTCCTCCTCCTCTTCCTCCTCCTCCTCCTCCTCCTCCGCCGCCTGTCCCGCCTGTGACTGCGACTGCTCCTCTCAGCCTATCCTCTCTATTCCCGAAGGTAATGCTCGGCGGCGCCGATGGATCTGGTGTCCGGTAGTCTTCTTGGATCCGTTCTAGTTTGACGGATCTGTTCGGATCTGTTCGTGTTTGTTCTGGTTTTCGTGTTGTCGATCTTGCGAAGTCGTTTCTCTGCCTTTTCTTCTGCTGATGCTTGCGGAAGTGCGTCCACATTTAGAAACTGCGATTGTTGTGTGCAAATTTGGAATGAGTTCTTACCCGCTTTGTTTCGAACAGGTTAATCAATAATTGAATAGCTTATTGAGTCTGTCGAAACCAGATTTGATAGTAATAGCTACTGGATAGCTTGTTGAGTCTGCCGTAAAAGGACAGTTATGTGTTTTGCTTCCCTCTGAAAAATATCATTTTGTGCCATAAATTAATGAACTCATCATGGTTCTGATCTAAATCTACGGCCTTTCGTGAGCTATATCCTTTAACTCCTTACTTTCTGCTGAATTGCTTCTTTTTTTGAGTTCGTTTGAAGTTGCATTTGAGCTTTGCGACCGCATCAGATTTCTTTTCTGTCCTGCTTTTCTTATTGAATTCACCCTCATATGGAATGTCTACTATGCTCTGGCATAGTCTTGATCATGTCTCGTTGTGCTTGATGATTATTAATGCTAGAATTTCTGATTATGAGCAATGGCTTTCTGAATTTGGTGACCTATGCTTATTGAAAAATAACCTTCGTGGCATAAATGCAACTGCTACTTGCCTGTTTCATGTTTAGTTAGTGCATCATAATGAGATCTATGGTATTTGGCAGGACATATGCAGAGTTTGATACTCCTTTGAAAACAATCTAGGATTCATCAAGTAGGATCTTTATCAGATCTTTGGCTTCCATGATAGCAATAACCTAGCATCTAGGCTGTGTATTTTGAGGGCATTAAATGCAAATATCCTCAAGAATTTGATAGCACTTATTTTGTTTTTGAGCAATACTATGTTCTCAAAATTCATAGTAGTAGCTGAGTGTGATTTATCTGTTTCACCATTGTTGCTTCCATTAGGTATCCTGAAAACTCTGAGAGTGGACTTGAGCATTGAAAACTTGAATAATTGATGATGAAGCTAGCTTGGCTTATGGGTAGCAAATCAGTTGTCTTCTTCTTGACATCCAATGTGCAATGCATGCTACCATTGATGGACCATTCTTGTCCCACTGGTTAAAGCCTTGTTTGAAATTCTATATTCCATTGACTCTTGGACTATCTGGGACTGGACAATTTCTTGTAGGCATAATGTTTTTGGCTCTCCTTGTAAATGTGAAACTTTTATATTTTGCTGATACTTTTGATATATCTGGCCTGCTTTTTTTAAGTTTCTGTTCCCCGGTACCTTAATTTTTTGGTTCTTCACTGGTGCATCTGTTGATTTATCCTCTGACTCTACTTTTGAACAGTTAATTGATGGCTAACTTTTACTTTTCTTATTTTTCCGTTCGGCTGCAGGACTCAGCAATGGTTCCTTTGCAGGTTAGTCTCTTCTTTGTTATAGAAATGTATAATGATCCAAGAATGTGAAATTTTTTCATAAAGTTGGCATGTCTCTCTCATGTGCATGGAGCTAGTTGACAATTGGCAGGCAATGGTCAAATTGTCTCTGTTAAGTCTACTTATCCACTTCATTGCATTCTCTGTTTGCAATGGTATCTAATGCAATCCTTTCAGTGGCTACTACATAAGTTCAGGTTAAGTGCATACGTCCAATATGGACAATTCAACGTCAACTCTTCATTGACATGGAGTTCAAAATGAGAAATTCCGTCATAAGTAGAATGGAATGAGAAAGTGAGAATGCAAATGTTCTATGTTCATTGAAGAAAGCACTATGGGCTTGTTTGGAAAGAAAAAGTTTGGGGAGATGTCAAGAGAATGATTATGGGAGAAACAGAATTCTTCATCCCTTTTCTTTACGTGACCAAAGTGAGGAGACTGAAATTGCTGAGAATGTTGAGATTATTCTAAAATGTAAACTACCGGAATGACATGGGCATTTTATCTCTAGAAAGCTATGTATAGTTTTTCCTTTTCAATTGTTGGTGAGGAGACTAGCATAAGAATTTTGAAGTTATATGCCCACTTTAATTGGGTCCTTATTAAAAAAAGAAAAAGAAAAAGGAAATGGTCATGAATATTGTGGCTATTTTCCTTATAGAAAAGGAATTTTGTAGTTATTTTCCACCTCCGTCAATCAATCGTATTTTCCTCCCATTTTTGTTCCTCTCGAGCCCTTCCTCCGAAATGAACATTGCTATTGAGAACTCCATCGGCTGATGTAGGAAGCTTGGAAATGGTCACTGCTCCTAAAAAGACAGATGTAGGAAGCTTGGAAATGGAGAAAATTGTAGCAGTTCCAATAGAGTATGAATGTCACTAATTTTACTATACTGGATCTGTATTCTCAAGAATGAGACCTGTAATTTTAGGGAACCCAATGGCATAACCATAGAGTATTTTCCTGTGACTTGGGTGCCTTTTAGTTCTTACCCTTTTTCTCTTGGCATCGTTAACCTTGGAATGGTTGCTTCTCAGAACGACATACTTATCTTTAACTATTATGTACCTCACAGATTGTGCAAAACGTGATCCGGAGGTCGGTGAGGATACAGAAAAGAATTTTGCGGAACTTCTTTCAGAGGAACTGAAGCTGCGTGAAACTGTAGCTTTGGAAAGTCAACAACATGCCAACATGGCTCTGCTCGAAGCCAAGAAGTTGACATCGCAGTATCAAAAGGAGGCAGACAAATGCAATTCAGGAATGGAAACATGTGAAGAAGCAAGGGAAAAGGCTGAAGCAGTACTGGTAACGCAAAAGAAATTGACAGCTATATGGGAAATGAGGGCTCGTCAAAGAGGATGGAGGGAAGGAGTTGCCAAAACTCGTTCCCAGTCTCAGGGAAATGTCCAGTCGGCTTAGAATATCAGGAGTTGCAAAATGCTCATGTTCGGTTGAAAAGGCACCAGAGGAAATTGTGCTCTTCGTTTCCAGGATTGGCATTTGGTTCAATCTGATCTCAATCTCTGACCACCGTCAACATCTGTCGCCATTTTCTACCGAGTGAGAAGTTCATTGCATTATGGAGCTATCTGAGAAAGCAAAGCAGATCAGATGACCCCGGTTCCTATAAGATAAAAGACCCTTAAATACCTTAGGCTATTAGGTTACTGTGTGAACCCTGTCGATCTTGAGAGTGAACAATGAAAGTCCATTTTGCTGGGATAAGTAATTAGGATATGTTATGTAGGGATACGGATGGAATTAGGGGAACCATGAAGTCCTGAATCAATTTGGAAAACTATGGCTGATTGCTGTATTTTATTGCATCAAATTTTCTGTATGTCCTTTTCTGAATATTTTCTGTCATTGACAGACAGGATAATAAATTATTATGTAGGGGTTCTGTTTCTATTACGACTCAATGGCGTATGTCAGGTTATATATCTTCCACAATGGACACTTCAAGAAAACACGTGCAAGGAACATGGTTCCATGAGTAGTAATCTTCTGTGGCTGGTAGTTGATGATATTCTCTCATAACCTGGTCTCCTTTGTATTGATCTGGCTGGAGTCTAGGACTTTGTGCACGCAATTTCCTCTCATATGCTAGGCTCAGAATCTCCGCACGTTATCAGTATCAGGATACGGGAAGACAGGACCAGGACCAACGCCATGGTCAATAGTGAGTTGGCGATAACATCAATTCGATGGTGCTTTTACGGAGATTTCTGCTCCAACAGTTTGGAAGGGTGCATCTGGAATGTAACGCAGAAGCCTTCACTTAATATCATGGGCTAAATCAGTAAGTCTCCAATTGCGTGCCCCAGTGGCTGCACCTGTGAGCATGAGTGTTAGATCACCACCGTGGACAAAAGCACGACTCAGTTCTATCCAAAGAGTAGTGAAAGGCAATTAGTGCACGTGCCACTATGATTGGAACAGAATTGAGTTTGAAGTACAGATGATTTGAGAAGCTACATTCTCACATGTCAGTCGCCGTGAGGGGAGAAAACCCTCCATTGTTACAATGATCTCGACGAGTAGAAAAAAGATCTACAGTGATTTCATTGCCCCGCTGGGACGGGGAGCAAAACATAGCCACACCAACAAGAGAAACACAACTAGACCTCTAAATTTATATTACGAGGACATATCTGCACATGGCACGATAAGTCTCTAGGCACCATCTTCTCTACGCACGTCATGAACAGGAACACGAATGCTGAGGTCGTCCATGTTGATAGAGCCTTGGATGCTCAACCCGTGTTCATTTGCCAAGTGCAACAAGCATATGAAGCATAAATGAGGGGAGATCTCGCGGATGCTCGCAGCAGCTCTACAGTCGGCTGGAATACTGGCCAAGATCTGCTTGAAAGATACGGCTTCTTCTGGATCGTTCTAATCAAAGCAAATCGATTATATCACCTTCTTTTTTCTTTTAAAGAAATGAATAATATTTTAATATCCAAAATAAATAATACACCTCAAGACAATTGACAAGTACAGGACTATTGCGTGAGTCATTAAAGGAAATCGGGAGAGAAGGGTAGTCCAAAGGCCTTGAGTGCAGTTTTGGACAGAATACTTGTCCCTGCCTATGCATGCAAAACCATAATTCAAATCTTCCTAGAATCGTTCACGACGGAAATTGAGAATGCTCAGACCTACTCACGTATGGATGGAGGGTTTCTACAAATCCTCAAGGATCAAAATCCTCCAGGATGTCTTGGCCGTTAGAGTGAAAATGTGAGTCTATCTCACGTTGGTGGCAAATCCTTTAAGCATTTGTGTGTTACTACACTCTGTAGAGGTATTACAACAAGATAAACGTGATTACGATAGAGCAACAATGACAGATCTGTTACTCAGGGATCCATAGAAGCTCCCCATATGGATGATTTGGAAACTACAGTCCTGGAAATTTTGATGAGTAGTGCTTCCACTTAATTTATTTGACAAGTTGAAGAACTAATTACACGACTGTGCAAGAATGTGCTCACCAAGGACATCAAGTTCAAGCATAGATTTATCATCACCATCTTTAGATAAATAAAATTCTTATATCGACAGTAAAGCCATAGTTCAGCTAGAAATAACAATAACAATTGGCTTTTCTGGTGGTGACTATGACTTTTAAGAAAGCATGACACGGTCCACCATCTTGGATTTTAGGACAGGATGCACTAGCAGACCTTTCAATTAGAGTTGGCCATTTAAGGAGAGAAGCTAAGCATACCTGAATAGACATTTCGGGAGGTTTAAGAATATGGTCCCAAAGAGTCTCTTTCAGTGCTTGGACATCAACTTGCTTAGAAGTTTTGTCATACTGAACTTCAATTTTATTTACCTGAAACGGAAGCCGTTATAATGATAAGTAAATATGAAAAGATGCACCTAGCACACTCTGCACCTTGATGAACAGACTAAAGAGGTAAACTAACACAATGAATGTTGAAAAATTGAAAAACGACCTGGCGGGGCTGAGAAACAAGTGTGTCAACATCTTCCACATCACTATGGATATTTCCATCATCGAATTGTGGGTCAAATACACTCTCGTGGTCCCAAGAGGTTGAGGGTCCATAACCGTCAAATTCTCTCGGCTCATCTGAGATTGAAGGAAGGCTTTTCAACATTACCAAAATCGCCAAATATACCTGAATATGCATTCATAGGAAATAGCTATACCTGACCGTTTTTTCTGTTTCCTGCCAAGGCACTGCAGCAAAGTGAAGCATATATCATTGGCATAGTTTGGCAGGATTAAAGAAGAAAAAATATATCCACTACTTGTAAAAGCTTACCATTACATCTGGGAGGAGAAATAATTTCACAAGACTCTCTGGTTGGTAATGGCAATCTTCCGGCAATCTGATGTTACATGGAGCTCTATTTGCAGGCAACAGCAGTGACTTCGGATTCTTGGGAGGAGCAAATATATCTGGCATATCCTTGTCCAGAAAGCTTGTGAAATCGATGTCAACTTCTGCTTGTTTCTTATATCTAGTTTTTTTAGCAGTAGTTGGTGAACCATTTTCCACAGCATGCTTCTCTTCCTTTCCTACATCAAGGTTCAAACTACATTATCTATCCACAAAGTGACAGGAATGATCATGCCTTCTGCAACAACAAGTTCACCAAACCTTTAGGTTTCCGAAACTTCCAATGGTCAGGACCTGCCCAAGCATTGTGCTGTGTGTTAAAACCCAAACCAAGGAATAGATAGCTTTCGACTTCCTCTACCTTTTCTTCTGAATCAGGGTCGTGATGAGAAAATAATTCATTGTCCTGCAGATATTATGAGAAACAACTTCATCAAATCCACTATAAAGAAATAGAAAATCATAATAATCTCTATTTGGTTGCAAAAACCATAAGAATATGTGCAATAAATACCTCAGCATGCATGGTAACTGTTGGATCCACACAATTTAAGTCTTCCACAACCACACTCGAATCACCACAATCATCATCCTGATCCCAGGTACTAGAGTTTTCAAATGTGTCAGGAGCATCAAACACATTGCTGCTGCTACATGTAGCATCAGTTTGCTCTTCTGGCTTCTGAAAGACAGGATCCGTTGGCCTTCTATTGTCTTCATCAAATTGATCAACTATAATCCTTAAGGTTGGTGTAATTTCATCCTTCATTTGCATGTCCAGTACCATTTGTTCAATATATTCTGTAAAGTAGGCCAGTGAAATGTCAGTAATTTTTGACAAAGCCTCGAGTACAAGAGCAAGTAGACACAAAATACTATCTGTTGTATTGATAGCAACAGAAAGGCAACAAACCTTTTGCAAATGAAAGATCGACTGTCTCTAATTTATCATTTTGAATGTCTGACACGCACTTTCCAGGTACTTCCAAAGAGTCAAATAGCACCCGGCACCCACCATATACTCCAAGATTATTCAACAACAAACCCTTTGCTCCACCTTCATCAAATTGTGCTGACGTCTGATGGTATAAAGGATCCACCAAAAATGCAACTAGAATGGAAGAGATCAAGCTGATTGTCAGAAAAATTGACAACTAAATCTCAAAATCATACAAGATGAGGCTGAATGAGCAGTCACCATCAAATTTCTTCACATTGAGAGCCTCAAAGGACGGTTCAAGTGTTGATAACGGTGATATCTGCAGGCAAAGACTTCTGTTTGCTTAAAGATTGAAATTCAATTACTTGGAATTCTAATAAATTTGTTCTTCATTTTCATTACATAAAACCAAAACCTTCTTGTCTGTATCTTTCTTTGAATGACACTCTTCTTGTCCACCATCACCATTAGGATCCTCCACGCCATCTGCAACAGATTTATAAAGAAAACGCCACAGTTACATCAGATTATTGACATGAAGCAAATTCAAGAAAGCTATAGTATATTTAAAACCAGAATCATCTCTATGTAAGAGAATTATACCCTACCACACAAATCCATTTGCAGGTTAACAGAAGATGTTGTATCTATCATTGATAGGCAAACAGGACAGATGCCACTGACCTTGTTCGTTGTCTTGACCTGCTCTGTTCATTCCCCCAAGGACTTTGTAGGCCTCTGAATGCACAGAATCAACTCTCATGGAGTATATCTTAACTCCAGCTTCCAACGTGCAACTTGCCTGAACGGAGAAATGCAAAGGTACAACATAAAGATTTAGGCATCAAAATTTCCCATGGAAGGATTTGCAATAGAAGTACAACAAGAGATTTGGGCATCAAAATTTCGCTAGAAAGATTCGCAACCAGTGACCACTCCAACCCTTCTTCTAAATTCCTAGAAGAGTTGCTTATGAAAAATTGACCAGCAACTTGTTTTTACTGCATCTAGACAGTCACACTACCTTAAACCGATTAGCTGCTTTCAAAACTTTCACAATTCCCCCAACAAATGAAATTCAAAATGTGAGCCCATGGAGAACTGTTCCTCAACGGGCACAAGAGCTCACCTTTTGAAAATTCGTCTCCGTGTCATTTTCTTCCTCGACCTTAATAATCTCATAGAGATGGTCTATCAATCCCAGCTCCCACGTGTTCTTCTGGTTGATTTTCTGCACCAACAACACTCAAAGTAACCAGACGAGTCGAGAGCACGGCCGATCACACTCAACCGAGGCCAAAACAGGAAGCCAAAAAAAAAAAAACGAGCATACGTTCTCGCTCGCGAGCTTGATGCAATTGTGGAACAGCTCGAAAATCTGCTGCTTCCCGAGGCCGGGGTCGGCGTCGCCGGCCGCGGGCGGGGCGCGCTGGGCGGGGGCGGCGGCTGCGGCGAGCTTCCGGCGGACGGCGGCGGCGCGGGCGGCGCGGGCCTGGGCCCGCTCGAGGTCGTCGTCGTTGGAGCCGAGGAAGAAGGGGCTCGTCGGGGACTGGATCCGGTTGGCGATGGGCCGGTGCCTAGGGCTGAGGATTTCGGCCATGGAAGCCCGCGGCGGCGGAGGAGGAGGCGGAGGCGGAGGCGGGGGGGCCTTAGGGTTCCGGAGCGTCGAGATTCGGGGGGGGAGTTTGCAGTTGAGAGAAGGAGGAAGCACGGAGCGTCGGAGGAAAGGAGAAGGAGAGAGTGAGAAGAGAACGGATAGATCCGGTTTCGGTTTTTCCCTCTTTTCCCTCCGTCCGGTGGTGTTTGAATTCTTGCGGGGACAACGGGAGAGCGATTTGCTGTGGTCGGGTGTACCTGTCGTTACGGTCGAGTCAGCGATGGATTGGCGACACGTGTGCCATCTCCCTTTGCCTTTAGCGGATTGCGCGGTCTGATCGTGCGAACCCGGCTGGAGTTGCATCGACGAACTACTTAGGGCCCGTTTGTTTTCGTTTCTTTTTTTTGTTTTTAAACACTTTTTTGTTCTGATCCCAGGAACAAATGTAGAAAGAAATAAAAAGCAAAAATTTTGTGTTTCTTATTTCAAAACACAATGAAGAACAAAAGAGAAACAAAAGAGGAACAAAAGAGAAACTCTCGTGTTTCGTTTCTATTTCTTGGTCATTCCTTCGAACACCGCAGCCTCTCCTCCTCCATCTTCTCCACCGCCGTCTTCTCCGGCGCCTCCCACTCTCCGGCACCGACAGCCGCCTCGTCTCGAGACCATCCGGCTTCTCCACCGTCGTCCTCTCCGCGCCGAGCGACCACTACTCCTTCACCAGGTGAACCGCTCACTCCTCTTCTTCACCGATTGACAAGGCCCTCGTAGATCCGGGGCGATGGCTGGTCGGAGCTCGAGCCGCTCGAGCTCCGACCAGCCATCCCCGCATCTAGGGCACCGTTGCTCGCCGATTTTGCGGCGGCGACTCGTCTGCTCGCCCAGATCTGGCGAGCTACGATGCCCTAGATCGAAAGTTTGGTTGCAACGAGCCCTGCTCTGCTTGCTCACTTGCTTGCCTGCTCGAGCGAGCAGACGGTCGCTGCTTTGCTCACTCGCAGCTCGCTCGAGCGTGAGCAGCAGCGAGCGTCTGCTCGCTTGCTTCTCTACTCAAGCGAGTAGAGCAGCAGGCCCTGCTTGAGCTGCAGCGAGCAAAGCGGCGAGCCTGCTTTTTGCTCGCTCGCTCGCCGCTTGTTCATCCACCGAAGTTGCGATTCATCCGAGGTAAGCAAAACGAAAATCCTTTTTAATAGCATCCGATGAGGCGAGGGCTTCGGTGTCGAAATACACTCTCGACAACGAAAGTTCGGGGCAGGATGCATTGCAATCCGAAATGATTTTTGAACTTGGATGGGCTTTGTTCGCAATTTCGTATCTCGACCTCTTTGCGCATATGCCTGAAAATGAGTTTGTATATGTGCTTTTTGGTGCTTGATGCCTTCATGAGAGTTGAAGATAGTTCGATTAGCTTTTTAACGAGCTATAGCACGTTCCGATCCGAGATCATTAGCTACCTGAAATCCTTTTCGAAAGTTAATAAGGGATTCTGGAAAACTGATACATAACAGTTTACTGTTATACATTGACTCGGCCTTGTCTGTTTTCCGATTCTCTACTGAATTTGGTGCTTCAAATTCCTGGATTGGTGCTTCATGAAAGTTGCTTGAACTATCCTTGGCTACAACATACTGATTTTTTTAGATTTTCTGGAGTTGATATGATTTGAAAAATGTTCATTAAATCGTCCTTTTATCCTGGCTATGGCTTGGTTGTTGTTTGTCTTGGATGAACTGTTAAACATGCTCTTTTAGTCTCGAGATCTCTGTGAAAGTAACTGTATATTCCATGGACTTTTCAATAATATACGGATTGCATCAATTGACCTTTGTTCTCCCTATCAATTGCATACTTGAAACTATCGCAATCTGTCAATGTTGCTGAAATATTGATCGCTAGAACAACAGGTTCAGCTTACTGTTTTTTGTGTGTGTGAGTTTCTCTGTATGGATTTTGATTAAGATGTTTGATCCTAACACTCAGACCTAAAATTAGCTGCTTTGTTCCTCTTTTCGGGTCTATCCTATACATGTTAATGTGAACCGAGAGTATTTCCATGTGATTGAGTTTCTACTGATATGCTGGAGCTGGTCCCTTCTGTGTAAATCACTTGATATGAACTGGTAGATGATGTTATTAGGACTTAATGTCTTCTAGATAATTGTAATAGGTATCTCAAGCTTTAAAATGACATATTGCATGCCTGAATCGACCATCATTTGCCATGTTTAACATTTTTTTTTCTAATCCATTCTGAAATCTGGAATTTGCCTTGGTCGAAATGCATATTCTGTTTTTGGGTGGGCCCGATTGTCTGCCACTTTCCTACGACCTTTTGAGCATAGATTTTGAGGGTGATAAGATCAAAAAAAGTAAATCACGTGTGGGATGGTCTTGCTCTATTGTTCTCTTTTTTTAAGCAAAGTTCTGTTGTTTGATAATTGATATTAGATATCCACCGTCAAACCAATTTCCAACATTAATCACTTTGCCCAGTAGCTTATTTGTGTTCTATCGATCCAAACTCTGTGTGTTTTTGTTTGTAAAGACGTCCAGAGTTATGTTGTTCTTTAAGCTTGGCTGATTATCTTGTTACTCGTGTGCAAGTTGACACCATTGTCAATGAATCATCTCTTTGAAGAGTACATGGTACAAGTGCCAACATGTGATGCTTGATTGTGCATAATTTTAGAGAGCTGGCGTGGATTCAATGGTTCCATCGTCCTGCTAACTTCGATTTGTGGCTCAATGCAAGAAGCATAATCAGCAACTGTTGAAGCAATATCAAAGCCGAAAGTTGGAAATGTATGTTTGGAGAGGACCTCCAGTCTATTTGATAGTATTTTTGCTTAGGACAAGGATTGCAAATAAAATGGCGAGGGATCATAATATGCCTCAGATTTCATGACTTTGTATTTTCGACTTTTGTAATTTTGTTTTTAAGTACTCACTTATCAAATTCAATGTGATGAAGTTGAACAATGAACTCTATTACTTAATTATTGTGATGTTATGTATGAAAGGGTCTATATAGAGATCTATAAGATATTCCTCTTTTAGCTAGCTCTTATTGTACAAATTTTACTTACGAAATTTTGTTCCAAGTATACACATGATCATGTTGAGAATATTTGTCTTCACGCACCATGAACAAAATTAAATTGATGAGCATTTCATTAAAGTGATAATGCAATACCAAGTTTATACTTTATTTAAAGAAAAGGCACGTGACAAAAATTTGGTACAAAGTTTATTTATAAAATTTTCCTCAAAGTATGCACTTATAACCATGTTCAGAATGTTTGACTTTACTCACCATGAACAAAATTAAATTGATGAGCATTTTATGATAATGAGAATTCAAAACCAAGTTTACACTTTATTAAAAAAAAAAAAAAAAATAATTGGGAAAATTTTGGTATAAACTTGAAAAATTTTCTTCCAAGTAAGCAAATATGGTCATGTTTAGAATGTTTGTTTTCACTTATTATGAACATAATTAAATTGATGAGCATTTCATGAGAATGATAATTTAATACCAAGTTTACATTTTATTAAAGAAAAACTTGAAAAACAAATTTGAACATAAATTTTTGCGATTCTACCAAACGTGTTCGTTTTTTTCTATTCCGAAACGAGAAAATTTATATAGTTACCAAACGTGTTTGTTTTTTCTATTTCGAAACAAAAATTTTATACGATTCCAAACGCGTTTTTTTTCAAAAATTGTTAGGAAAAAACACTTTTTTCTATTTCGTTTCCTAACGATTTTTAAAACGTAAAACGTTACCAAACGCACCCTTATTGACATCACTTATAATAATTTATATCCGAATAATTTTGTAAAGGGAAAAAGTCACCAAAAGCCCAAACTTTGCCTCGAATGATAGATTTACCCCGAACTTTGTTTTGTGACGTGAAAAACCTCGAAGTTTGATGACTGTGACACATTTCCCCAAACTTTTATTTGCGACACAAAAATCCCGAACTTTCGTTTGTGTGACACATTTATCCTAAAGCATAAGGGTGTTTTGGTCTTTTTACTTTTAAAAACTTTTTTCTTTTTTTCTTCTTCTTCTTCATTCCCTCCGCCGGCCATGGCGGAGTCGACGAAGGAAGCCGGCGTCCGGCGAGGGCCTCCCTCGCCGGATCCGGGAGGGCACCCCTCGTCGACATTGGGCGAGGGCCTCCCTCGCCAGATCTAGCGAGGGCACCCTCGCCGACGCAGGCAAGGGCGGCCCTTGTCGACGTCGAACAAGGGCCTCCCTCGCTAGATTTGGCGAGGGCACCCCGTCGACGTCGGATGAGGGCCTCCCTTGCCAGATCTGGCGGCGAGGGGTGCTCTCGCCGGCATCGGGTGGCCCTAGCTAGCCCAAGTGAGGGTGACCCTCGCCCGACGCCGGTGAGGGTAACCCTCGCCGGACACAGGCTTCCCTCCGCCGGCTATGTGTAGCTGGCGGAGGGAAGAGAAAAGAAAAAAATAAAAAACATAAAGAATAAGATGAAAATACCCTTCATGGGGTAAATGTGTCGTGATTAGCAAGAACTTTGGGGTTTTTCACATCACAAAACAAAATTTGAGATAAATCTATTACTCGAGGCAAAGTTGGGGGTTTTTGGTGGCTTTTTCCCTTTTGTAAATGATGAATTTTTTTGATTCGTTTATTTTTATAAGAGATATAAGTAATAATTCTTAAAATAATAATTTCCGCACCATTCATTTTCACACAACAAATAGAATCTAGATATTTTAAACCTTTTTACCAAAACCAAAAAAAGGTGAAAAATGTATTTTAAAAGAAATTCACCAGCGAAGATAAAAGAACTTTGGTCCTAGTGCGTATTTTCCATGTAGATGCACTAGTATTTTGATCATGGTCATACGAGATAAATTAATTAAATTTCCCCAACACATACGCATATGCATACAGATACTCACATAGATTTGAAGATCAGACTAAACAAGAAGATTAATAATTAGACTTGAAGGCCTTCCAAACAGTCGGTCCAAACCAATGAGAAATCGGAAGAAGATACAATAGATAAGATCTCTCCGAGTAATCCTTCTCGTATGACCCGGGAAACATACTATACACCGGCAGAAGAGTCACTTCTTAACCTGCTGCTAAATGGGGAAGGATCCAAAGTAACTCGAATGACGTTCGGCACATAGAAATGCAATACATTCACCAATGATCAGGATGAAGAAAGCCCTGCATTTTCGAGAGAAGCATTTCCAAGCAGCAGCATACCACATGCAAGTACAAATTCACCATCTCACACCAGTCTCAACCACAGGAATTCTGGGAAAGCAGTCTGCTGATACACCCAGATAGATCCATTCATACAGTGTGGCGATCGGATAAGATTGAGAAGGTTCTTCATCTAGTTCTTTTGGTGAACGGCTATCTGGTGTATGTCCATGTCCTTCAACATGACGGAACGGCCACATGAATCACAAGGGGCAGTTCTTGATCCACAGATGCTCTCATGCTCACACAGACCTCTTAATTTGTCTCTCAGGTCCACTGCAGTGTCTCCTGCATGGACCATGTCCCCGCAGAAACGACACGCGATCAAGCGTAAGGGGCAAACTGAAGCTTGGTGCTCCACCTGCCAAACAAAGACATAACATAAGTACAATAATTAAGTAGATGTATTCTAGCCTCGATTTTTTCTCTCCTCAAAATGCTCGGTATCCCAGAGATGTAATGTCATGTCTAATATCTAGCTGCATTTTTGCCACAATGTGCAGCCCAAACCTATCGTTAGGGTATACTCAGTATATGCACATCTCGACAACATGTTTGAGACATGCATTCATGTTGGACATCCAGACACACTGACCAATTCATGACAGTCAATGATTCAAGATAACGTACTAAAGAAAGCAAAAATCCCAAGAGCCCTTGGAAATAATCTAAGACATTAATGTGAAAGATGTTTTAGCAATTTTTAGCAGGAGGAAAAGCTGTTTATATCTTAAAGAGCAGAAATACAAGAACACGTAGCTTACCATTTGCACCTTTTCCAGGATAACTCCGCAAGGACATTGGATTGGCTCATGGAACACTTTCATATGCTTCTCCATTTCTACTTGCTGAAACGCTTGTCCACATTTGTCACAATGCACATGATTCTTAGCCTCCTCAACTCTTAGAACTATTCCACAACCCACATGCTGACAAACTACGTTATGTCTGCTGCAATATGCTCCATGCAGTGCTACAGTTCTACTGGGTATGAAACGCTTGCAGTTTCTACACTCCACAGTATCCATCTCTGCAGGTGAAGATGAGGATCCAGCCTGTTGACCCACTGTCCTCTGGATATTATCATTAATAATAACTGATACCACGAATTTACTTGTTCCCTTGAAGCCATAGACACCAACGCTATAAGTGCCTGCTCCAAGACCCTTATCCTTGAAGCTAAGAATCAGTGTCTTTGAACCCACATCATGTGAAGACCATTCATGCTGATGTCGGTTCGGGAATATAAGGGGATGCCTGGATATGTAAAGATCAGTGTCTTCCTCATCCGTTTCTGCTTCTATCTTCACCTCCACCATGGCATTTTGAGAAGATATCTTCTCCCAGACATCATTTTCAATGGAAAACTTGTAATAAACATAGTTGCCTTCGTCAACCATTCCAGACTCAGACTTTCCTGGTGTCAGGGGTATGAGCCTGCGCTGATCTGTCCCCTCCAGATTAGAATCAGGGCCAACTATATCAACCTCAATGTCAGTTTCTAAAACTGACACACTTGAAGCAGGTTTCAAATCAAGTACACGTAACCTGTATATAAAGTCACCATAATTTACAGTCAGACTCTCATTTTGAGAAAGAGTCGCATGCTGCCGCAGGCTCGTTTCAAGAATAGCCTTGTGATTGGGCAAGTCGGAGAAGCCCATCCCTTCAGGCTGAAGTTTTGCATAAGTTCCTTTTGGGAGCCAGACATAACGGACTTCAACCAATGGAGTTGCTGGCGAATCTGACTGGAAAATGTTACTCCATACATGAGGTGGAAGTCCAACAGAACCTTCCTCTGCAGTAAACTCTAACACACCACAATGGGTGGCCCCATTCTCCTCATTGTCAGTTTTCATATCCACAGGATTACCCTGTTGAACCACTGCCAACCGAAAGTACATAGGCCCCTTATCAAAGACACCTTGATCAGACAATTCAGTGAAACAGGAAGGAGGCAATTTGATCTTATCGCCACTGCCCTGAAATGGCACTGCCTCCAGCAGGCGGTAGAATGAAATTCCTTTCCCAGTCAGCAAACTCTCACTCATTTGCTGCTCCTCCTGCAGTTAGGGAAATGTAGAGTTAAGCTAAAGGTTGCATCTCCTAATCACATAAACGAGAAAGAACATACCACTAAAAGATCAGAGAACATATGTAATGCGCCAGAGTATTAGCATTACTTTAACTGACTCCAACCTGAGAGATACACTTTCTTTGTAACTTATTCAAAAAACCACAGGACCTGAGTCTACAAGAAGGAAGTTCAGAGAACTCTAATCACAGAAGTGCAGCTTGATTACAATGCACGTCAAAGATTTTAATAGTCACCATCTCGAGGAGAAATAACACGCAATAAACTCATCCAATTTGTTTTTTGAATGCTACCTTGTGTGACCTCATGCCACCATCCTTTCTGTTAGAGTTGAGAGGTATAAGATGGGCCCCACCCCTTTGCGTTGTGTGAATAATTGGCTCAAAACAGAAGATTTTAAAGAGGCAGTTATTAGTTAATGGAAGAATAGTTCTTTTGGAGGGTACGCCAGTTTTGATTTTCCTTTGATGCTCAAGAAGCTAAAATACGTTCTGAAACAATGGAGTCACAAGAAGGTAGAAGACCTGGGAAATAAAATTAGTGAGACAATTCAACAAGTTGATGAGCTTGATGATAGGGAGATCCAGGTGACTATTGGAGAAAAGCTTTAGGAGAATAGAATGGGAAAAAGAACTCGCCTTGTTGATTCAAAAAGGAAGAAACCTCCTGAGACAGAAGTCTCGGGAGATTTGGCTTGATGAGGGTGACAGAAACACCAAATTTTTTCATAAGATGTCCAATGCTCGTACAAGATATAACTTCCTCAATAAGTTGGAACTCTTTGGCAGAGGTTGTTGAAAATTGGATGCCATGAGTATGCAACTATCTGAATTCATGCTGGTTTATATAGGGAAAGATGTGTCGTGAGATCAGAATTAGAGGGGATGACTTTTACTTCTTGATCCTGATATGGCTGAAATGGAAAATACCTTTCGAGGAGGAGGAGATTAGAAGGACATTCTCGTATTGCAATGGAGATAAGGCACCAGGTTTGGATGGATTTATGGTGATTATCAAAAAAAATTCACGAAATTGGGAGGTTGTTCATGAAGACCTCCTGAAAGTTTTCAAAGAGTTCCATACTTCATCAAATGCTAAACACTTTGCGTGGCACATGCACTTAAACGAAAGCATAAGATATATGTTCTACCCCTGAAAGAAATTCCAAAATGGCCGGAAGTGAAACTAGCTAGTACAGACAATCATCTGAAATCTAAATTGAGCATTACTAGCATGCCCTGACCTTGACATACAGGGTGTCATATGTTAGTCAAGAACAAAGCATGTAAAATTTGATTTCTTTTCCTTTTAAGTTTTCCAGCAACTAGATTGATTAAATACATAACTTTAAACCTCAGGAATTCCTATGCATGATATCACCACCATAACACCATTCACATGAGAATATAAACTTAAATATGGTTCTGGCTAGTTGAAAGTTGCTTTACCCAGATTCAGCGTAATAATCAGTAGTTGCCTAAGATGAGAAGGGACATCTTATAGCAAAAATGGCTACATCTGCACCCCTCACTCAATTAGTTACCTGAACATAATCGACTTGGGACTCAGCTCTACATTGCATATCATTCAAAGCGAGATCCTACTTACATGTTCCAGATCTTTTCTAACAATAGCCCTATCCATTTAACTGCTAATATTAATAAGCACTAAGCAGAAGGGTAGAAAAATAGCAAGCCACAGGGATTACCACAAGTCCGAAAACTGCACAACCTACATATCCAGCATGGTTCATTAGGAGGAAAATTATAGAACACAACCAAAGGTCTCATAACAATGGCAACATCAGTCCATGCAAGAACTTTGATCAAGGCTATACGGCACACGCACGGCATTAGTGGCAGCTGCAATAAGATGAGGTCGAGGGCAATACTTTCTCCGCTCCACCAGACTAAGCAATATATCAAGCTTTAAGCCAATGCCTCAAGTGGAAGTTTTGTGCAGAATGATCTAACACTAGAGCTACAAACACTAATTCCACAATGAGTATTTTGCTTTGATAGGTAATGAACCACCCATTGACATTTTCACTGATAGCAAATTTGAGTTGGGAGACTACTTGAGCAAGTTCATAAGGAACCACCCACTTCCAAAGGCCACAAATTGTGCCTAAATCAAAGCACCTAAATATCCACCCCACCAAAGAATCGAGCTTTCCCAACCTGGTAGCCGGATTCGAACTCAAGTCATGCGTCGAGCAACCAAAGCGATTCGAATTCGATAAAAGGAATTTACTCAAGACTAGGAAATCGGAACGGCCGACCGGAATTCCGATCACCTCATTCCATCGGAACGAGGAGGAAGCGAAGAAGGTACCTTCTCCTGCGCTTCGAGAGCGTCCAGCCTCCGGGATCGCTGGACCGCCTCGATGGCCTCCCGCTGCTTCCTGGCCTCCCCCTTCGCCTTCCTCTCCCTCTCCAGCCTGGCCTTGGCCTGCGCTTTCCGCTCCTTCTGCTCCTTCTCCAGCTTCTCCCGCGCCCTCCTCAGCTCGAAATCCATCTCCCCCAAGGCCCTCTTCTTCTCCGCGACGACGACGCGATTGAATGATCTGGACTGAATTTTATCGAGGCGATGAATGATCGAATGGGAATTGCAAGTCGATTTTCCTTCCTTGCCGAGAAAGAAAGGAGAGAGAGATGGAGAGACAGAGTTGGATTCGTGCTCCTGCTCTGTTTACTTTCGTCTTCTCTTTTGCCATGGGAAATCGAACAGAAGAGACTCCGGAACAATCTGGGCCTTTCCGGATTTCACACTGACTTTGGGCTGATGTCTTCTCGTTTTCGGCCCACTCAGATCCTTTCTTGTCTAAATAGGCCCAATTAAAATTTGAACGTGAAGCAAGGTCCGATGACACGGTCGTCTATACGGGCAAAATTAGATTCGACCCAAAATGACATTTGGGCAAATTAATATAGTGCCCCCCCTTGGCTCAGGGCTGTTGCAAATTGCCTCCCCAACGTTTCAGCTTTCGCAATTTGTCCCACGGGGTTTGGCAATTGGTCCCCCGGCATTGACTCTGATTTAAATATGTTTGGAGCTCTGGCCATGTGATGGCATATGACTAATTAATAAGGGAAAAATCCGTCATATAGATTCATACATGTATAAGTGGTAGAAGAAGAATTTGAGAATATAATACATGTGAGCATGTGAGTAGAAGTTTTGGGGAGAATTTTTTCAAAGTCAACGCTCATTACAAATCGATATACAATTCCAAAATACTTTGTTGAATAGTCTCCGTGTCTTTTTCCTCGCATGTATACACTATTTATGATCAAGTCGCGTTCCATAACTAGCCATGTGGTCAAATATGTGAGAAAATTTGGATGGAGTCAGTAGTTAGGGAGCACATGACTACAATAATCTAGAATATCGAGGGGGAAATTGTAAAAATTGAAACAAAGCGAGGTAACATGTCATAATTCCAAAATCTTTGAGGGCAAAATGCAATTTTTCCATCATGTATTTAGGAAAAATTACAAGAAAAGGAAGAAAGTGGTTTGATAATTTCAATGATATACCTTTTCTTCTCCTATATGTACGGACAGAGAACAACTTTAGGAGATAAAAGAGATTAATTTAGAGCATGGAACAATTTAAGGGGTTTGAGAGCATATGTGTGCAACGGGAAATTGCTTGTGCATCCCGGCATGTGTGCGACGGGAAGATCGACACATTAGTAAGAATTGATAGAATATTTAAAGAGTTTCCAACACCGAACAAAATAAAAAGAAATCACCAAAAAAAATTCATATCATGAAATGGATAGAGGTATCTTAGTGATTCTCCAGGCTTTCCGATTTGTTATTTCCTAAAGAAAAATTGGCACGGCAATTGAAATTGCTGCATTTTTTTTTTCTTTTTTGTTCACTTCAATCAAGGTCCAGGGATTAAGATCAAAGATGGGGACATAACAAAGATATCCGGTGAACGAGAAAAGCTAGTGAGCATAACAATTCGAGGAAGAAACATGCCAATTTATTCAACAAAAAATGGTGTTGAATTTTGAAGGAGATATTAAGAAAAAGTTAATCTAAAGGGTATACACGAAGGATCAATCAACTTGGCAAGTTTAATCGTATATCATATTCTCCTTTAAATTGTTTGGATCTTCTAAATGGCATATTTCGTCATTTATTTTTCGGATTAGAATGTAAAAATCATCAGTATGTAACCCGCGACTAAATGGCAAGCACCCTCTTTCAAAATGATTGAAAATGGACATGAGATGAAAGACTATTAGGATTTGACATGCTCAATAGAAAAGTGTCAGAAGTCTACGAGTAGTAAGTTACTTAGCCCAGTAAAGTAACTTTGTCCTTTAATTTGGCAAAAAGACTATCTATTTTCTATCATATAAAAGTTTTACAAAATAAAAACATTATAAGTATCATAACTTACTTAAGAGTTATAACTTTTTTTTTCGATTACTTGAGTGATATATATTTTAAAAAAAATTCATTTGAGCACCATAACTTTCAAATTATCACTTTAAATGCTATAACATTTTATAAATATTCATCCAGAACTTGATCTAGTATAGCACTCGTGGTGAACTTTTTAAAAGGTTATAATACTTAAGTAATCAATCGACAAGTTATATAACATTTAAATAATAGCAAAAAAAGTCATGGCTCTCATACATAAGTTATGACATTTAAGTAATAGAAAAAAAAAATTATGGGCCTCAAGGAGTGTACCACATCTTGCGGCAACCAAATAGTGATTTCTAGGAGATTAACGGGACTCAATATAGCTATTCAAGGGCAATCCTAAACCTATTGTACCCGCCAATTCAATTCTAAAATTTTCGATTTTGGCAATTTAGTCGTTCCCTAAACTTTCAACATAGTTATTCCGGTCAATTTTCAACTAAAATTGTTGATATGATGGTGCACCACGTAGGATGGGAGGCAATGACTAGATTGTTACATAAGTGATTTCCAGCGAAAATCGACTAAAATGACCATATTAGAATTTCGCACACTAAATTGGCAAAATTAAAAAGTTTGGAATTGAAATGATATCCGTATAATAGGTTTATAACTCATTGGACAATGTCTTCATTAGTTTAATGTAGCTATTTATTCCGTTGAAACAGTTTCAGAATTGGAATCTGTAACATTGCATGTAACACCCGTTTTAACAAGAGCCTCAAAACTCAACAATCAACATATATAGGACTAGAATACTCTTTACCAGTTTTATTTAATTGATCATGAAAACGTGACAGAACAGCTTTGACACATAAGTTTTTCGAGCACAGCTAACAGGTCCAACTGGATGGACCAAGGAGACAACTATTAGCGCCGTGGATAGTGTCGACGATCATTCTCCGGGTCGTTTAGTAGTTATCGAAATTCATTGTCCTTTTCTCATTGCCCCTTATATTTTATCTCTGTAATGTGGAAAATTCCGGGGATGAGCAATAGCAAAATCAATGCCATCGACACTGCACGCTTTCCTGATCCGTACCTTCTCATGCTGAGTGAGCTGCGTGCACTTCAGACCTCGCCCTTCTAAATTGGATCTCATGGCTATCGCATCTATATTCCAAGTAGCAAACGTTGCAAGATTCTGCGAAAACTGGACAGAGGTCTAGGAAACAAGGTCTCCTGGTCCGGAAAGAACTCTCGGTTTGCCAGATGACACATGCACCTGCCTCTTCCTAGGTTTCATTCAGCTTGTTCTTTTGGTCGCAAACATCATACCTCGAATTCAGTTTTTAATGACAGTGACATTAACAAGAAGTACCCTACATTTTTCCTGGTACATCTGCATCTGATGACATGGAGGCCCATCGCTAGAACTCTACCATGGAAAGTATTTGGCATTTGATTCTCTCGATTAACCATCCCCTTTTTTCTGCTAATTATGCATCTCCAATGTGACTTACCGTGTCCAAATTAGGCTGGGCCAGGTCAAACCGACAAAGGAGATCACAGGTTTCTGCTACTTCAAAGGTTTTCTTTTAGATCATCCGATCATGCTGTTTGTTGTAGCATGACAGGGTTTCAGTATGTATGTACACTATAGAATGTGCAGAAAACTAATGCGCGTCAAAATAGCTCCGCAAGAATTTTCTTTCTAGGGTACAGAAGATACTAAGTAATTTATTAGTTGTCCATGACCAACTACACGAATATACACATACAACATAGGAAGGAAAGCTTGAAAAATGCAATTGCATGACTGGCAAAAAAGGGGGGATTTCTACCTTCCAGACATTAGATTCACCAGAGCGTGGTTCTCGTAGAAGGAGCCAACATCCCAATCCTCCGTCGAAGATGAAAGCGTCATCAGGCCCACCACAATAGCTCTCATGCTGGGGCGCAGTTGAGGATTCTCTTTTGTGCAACCTCTCGCAAGCTGGGCCATCTGTGCACGTAGAAAACTCAGCAGTTATAATGACGATTTACCCAGAAAGGAAAACATAAATGGCAGAATGATTCTCTCAGGACCCCCCACCTTCCAGACGGAATCAGGCGGATAATTATCTCCAAGCCTAGGGTCAACAAGCTTGCGAAGGTCCTCTCTGGGATCGGGTTGGTCAAGAACCTCTTCAAACTGCAGAAGATGAGATTAAAGCAATCAATTATGATAATTTTGCCAGAAGCAGTCCATGAATTGCAAAAGCATTCAAGGAGGCAAATCACTATCATGATATGTGTCCACAAAAGTGTAGAAAAAGCTCCTCGCTAATTCACATGAAACTGGCAGCAAAGTAAAAGTTAAATAATAGATTCCAGATATAATTTGCTTGTTCAGGCTAAAGATAAAGTTCTAAACCTATATTGAACATTTTGGAGCAAAAGTTTCTGATTACTATTAACCAGCTGTAAAATAGAACAAGGGAAAGAGAATAACCAAAGCAACGAGGCCCCTTGAGTCAGCAACAGAACCATTTGCCTTGACTATAGCCTCCTTGGCAGAAATAAGTTCATAAAGGACCACACCGAAAGCGTACACATCAACTTTAGGAGAGACATCGCCATACTGGGCATATCTGCACAGACAAGAAAAATTAATTACGCTGTTCGTGTATTATCCAAAGCCAGAATAAATCATTAATCTCAATGATTTGCGTTAATGTTTGGGTTAACTTGCAAAGGAAAAAGCATAACTCTTCCACTAGTTTTGAGCTCAACTAAGCAACAGCGGTGATGGATAGTTAAGTAGTGTTGTTTCTTTAGTCATAATGATCATATCTTGTCATAATTTGATTAGATTCTGCACAGCAAATGATATTGTACTTCATGAATAACAGTTTTTCTTGGAATAGCCCCTTTATTTTTAACTTGAAACCTGGATGCTACCTATCACGATCCCAAAAATGCTCACACTCTCAAATCAGCGATGGCAGAAATTGCATTACAAAGAACTTGGCTTCCTAACTTCTTCCAAACAGAGGATTTCTTTAACACTGTAAATGAAAAAACAATTGCTTGTGTTTATTCTATCCCGTCAGCTTGACCAGTGTCAATGCCCTCCTACATAGATATCACATTGAGAAAGAGAGAGAATCATACTCGGGCGGCATGTATCCAAATGTCCCTACAAGTCGTGTGGGGATAGATGTGCTTCCAACCTCAGTCAACTTTGTCAAACCAAAATCTGCCACCTGTCATACACTACCTTGTTAGTCCAAGAACTGAAGGGTCCATCCTGGTGCAAAATTCAACAGAGAATAACCTTTCCATGGAAGTCCTTGTCTATCAATATATTTGCCGATTTAATATCTCGATGGATATATGCTGGTACTGTATGCTCATGGATATATTCAAGACCTCTTGCAGAATCCAGGGCAATCTGAACCCTGGTAGACCATGGAAGCGGCTCCTTATCTGAAAATCGATGGAATGTAGAAATCGTCACTGGTGAGAGAACATATAAAATACTCAACAAATAATGTCCTCAAAATGTGCCCAATCTCACCCGAGCGACGCAAATGTTCGCTTAAGTTTCCATTCTCGATATACTCGTAGACAACGCAAAGAGAACCCTCAACACAGTATCCAATCAAACGCACCTGAATCAACCATTAAGATAAGTCTTTATTTGATAACTAGTAGAGAGTAATGACATGAATTTAGATGCAGTTCAGGATTTTTGCAGCAACAAGGGGAGCTTCTCAACAACAGATTTTTATAGTGGACATATCCAGATGATACGCGTCACTGAATTTGGAAATTCAGAGAAATGGAAACAGATGCACTAAATATTAATCATGAACAAACAGCTCGTGAAAGCACTACGTCTGGGTGCACGAATATCACAGCCACACATGGTCCAAAATTTGTACATGCCCACAAAAACTGTAGGAAACGCATAAGATTGACTGACGTGGAAAGGTGTTTCCTTCATAAAGAACAAACTACTATAGGCTGGAAATAATGGATTTACCAGGTTAAGGTGATGAACACGCGTTAGAACCTTCAATTCAGCAATAAATTCTTTTGTGGCTTGCATATCCATCTTCTTAATTGCAGCCCTCTGCATGGTTTCCAAGAAGAAAGTTCTGTGAGTGTAATAATACGAAATTGTACCCACAAGTAATTGCAGCATGGTAGAGCATAACAGCGGTTTCAACTGAATACAGAATCCCCTCATCTTATTTTCTATTATTGAACCGGATAGAATACTACTGGAGAATTATTGCGAGCTAAGCAGCATGTAAGCGACTGGAGTCAACTCTGGAGTCTGTAGAATCAAATACAACAGTGCTGCCCAGATTGAATTTCAATAAGTTCTCCCTCATTACCATGCTTCTCATGAACTCACACCACCTTAACTAACGATATTAGCCATACATTAAGTGCAAAGGCTATTTTTTGACGAACCTCGCCTCTCAATTCAGCATAATAGACAGCTCCAAAGCCACCTGCTCCAATTTTATTAGCCAGGCTAAAATTTTCCGTAGCCTCGGCCAATTCTTCATATGAAAACACCAATGACTTGTCCACAGTGATTCCTGTAATACCTGCTCCTGGGCCAGTTGATTCAGACGGTTTTGCTGGGTCACTTCCTGGAAATAGACCAAGAAGATGGGGGAAATGTCAGTCAGGGTACTCTTTACTCTCTAGGAAAGTTAGGGAGACTAACAAATCTTCTTTATTCTGTAGATAAGAGCTAAAACTGCTTGCCAAAGAGAGAACACCATGACACCAATAAAATTAAGGAAGGTACGATGAATAAGAAAAACATATGAACCACATATCCCTGTTGAGACTCAAAGTATTCTCTAGTATATCTAGAACACTGGCTAAATAAGTATCTTAAGCAGCAGCAAGTCTCATCTGCAGTGTGACCGACATAACGTGCATGCACTGTTGGTAACCAAAGACATATAGATTGGAATGATTTCATCAAGATAGTAAATGGATATATCTAGAAGCATAAATTTTATCTGCTCGTGCTTTTCATTTGGCATCAGTTCTTTTGCCAGTCACAGTATTCAAGAACGTACAAACTAGTAAATCCTTAGTTCAGACATATAAAACAGATGAAAAAGCAAGGGATTAATATCAGCAACAACACTACCATTCCCTGCTCGATCTGATAATTCATGAGCTCCTGAGAGCAAGATTGCCTTCTTCGCTTTCTTCTTTCGGTATATTCCAGCGTATATACAAAATGCTAAAAACGACAACACTGCTATTGCTGCGATAGATATGCCGACAATTGCTCCAACTGATAGTCCTGCTATGAAAATGTCAAAGATAAGTCTGAATTCCTCTAATATATTTATGGCCTGCCATCACCCATTAGGATATCGAAATGAAGTTGTGATCGGAAAATCAACATGTGGAGAGGGACATCCCACCTGTGCTGGAAAGAGGAAAAAACAAAAGGATAAGTTAGACAACTGAAACAAGGATGGAATACCAAGCCAACTTCCATTTGATGAGCAGACTACTACAAGCTACCTTGGGTTCAGAGCTGGATAGTTTCCATTTGCATCTGTAAGAAAAGGGAGATTTAAATCAATACCACTATTGCAACTTCTGTCATCATGTAATTAAAGCTCAATACTTAGGCCAGGTACAAGATTTCTAGAACCCGATACTTCACCACTGCTATGATATCGGGACAAAGGAATGATAGGCGATGTCCCAAACATGAGTATTTTTATATTGGCCATTAGCAGATTCTATGTAGAGTTTATGCACTCCAAAAAAACATGTTTGGCTAGAACACCTGGAGAAACCTAATCATAAAGAAGCACCTCATCCGTGCTACAACAAGAACTAAAACAAAACGCCTAATCAGTTAAAGATAGCATAATAGCTTCTAAATGATTGGCATCATCTAAATAGTGCAATTGCATCTGCTGCTACTTTGCTCCATATGCCATATTAATCTGGTCATAATAGACACAATTAGATCGATATTATGTTGAATAATCACCATGGGGATTAGACAGACGAGTCAGCACTTCATGCAGAATAACCAAGCTAGCTTCCTTAAGTAACTCTCGCATTTCACAAAGAACAATCCACACATCATTTGTCTCTTCAGAAACATCAGACGTAATTGGAACGATACCGAGATCCACAAATTCATTCAAACCCTTGGGGAGATACATCCAAACCCAGTCTAGACAGTCATTTTAAACGTTAAGACTCCTTCTTAATCATCCGGTTGCTGAGAATTTCATTGCTCGGATGGAAAATTAGTGAAACCAAATAAGCATGTCCTCAAGGGAAACTTCAAACAAACTCACCTTTCCCCGGAATATACACCAGACCACTCCCTTGGCTAAAATTCACACCAGGATTATAGCTCTGCAGCAAAGTAGTCGGCAAATTCACCTCCGACGCGACCGACTCGAGAGTGTCCTCCGGCCTCAGCGGATACGTGATGAACAATCCATAATCCTTGGAAACAGTGCTGTTCCCGCACGAACAATTAACAACCACTTTCAAAACGGAGTTGAGCGGTATATTGGTCGCGGGATAAGAGTTGAACGCCTGCAACCATCCCCCGGTCGTCAAGTTCGAGTAGTACTGCGTCGCGACCTTATCGTAGGTGTCTCCCTGGATCGCCGTGTAACTGAACTCGTGCCCGAGGAACGAGCCGTTGATGCAGCCGCAGCTGCTGAAGGGGACGTTGATCCTGATCCCCGCTGGGACGCTGTTCGGGTTCGAGATGCTGTCCTTGTTGTAGCTGACGATGTCCGTGACATTCGCCGACAGGAGCTGGGATACGGACGACAGGATGGTGCCCTGCTGGACGTAGTACGAGGCCAGGGCCAAGTCGCAGCCGCTGCTGCACTTCGATTGGACTCTGCTGCAGGCCGAGATCAGCACCGTCGCCAGCAAGCCGATCGCCCATAACCGCGGCTTCATCTGGATCGCAGGGAACGGCGAGGACAGAGCTCGGATCGGCCCGGAGGAAGTTGGAAGAAGAGACCCGAAAAAAGCTCGCCGATTACGAGGCTGCGTTGAATGGTCGAACGCGAGTTTGATTTTTCCTCCTTTGCGTCTGCTTCTTCTTCTGCTTCTTCTTCTTCGGTTGTTGGCGTTGACCGGCGATTTTTGGGCGCTTTCGGAATTAAGAATTCGAGGGAAGGACCGGGCTTGCTGTGCTGGGGAGAGATGACGACGGCCGTCGGTTCGGCCATTGTTGGCAGCTTTAAGAGCATTAAACAAATCTTGGATTTGTCGTGTTCTCCGTCGGCGCCGAATCGACATAACGGTAATTTCCCGCGGTTCCCGGCGGCGGTCCCGCGGTGAAAGAGGCGGCGCGTGAGGACGCGAGTCGACACGCGACCGCTCATTGGCCGAAGCTATTTGACGATATTGCCCTGGCCGCGTCGATAATGGTCGGAGGACCCAGTAAAATTTTTACGGCTTTGTTTTTGCCTTTCACCTGTCGGACTCTGTCTTAAAAAAAAAAAAAGACTTTTATTCTGACAAACCTCAACTTCTCCGTGTGTATTTGGGTCAAATCGAATCGAATTCAAAGATTTGAAGCGTCGGTTGTTAAATTCGTTAAGTAACCTCATTAGTTAAAATGGGCATTTAGCCTCTTTTTTAATGTTCATGCATTGCGTTCAATGGGCAAAAAGGTTGCTTGCTCGTGAAACATAAGAGCAATCTAGATTTTATTCGAGAGTTCTTTAGACTCGTATTGAGCGAGTATACATCAATGCCTTTCCTTTCTTGAAGCTACCTGTTATGGCAGAAGAAGCAACAAGCGAATGAAGTTACCTTTTCCCGCATTTCCAGGAGATCGCTGGACTGCCTCGATAGCCTCCCTCTGCTTCCTGGCAATTTTAAGGGTTGTTGCAAATTGGCTCCTAACATTTTAATCTTCTTCACAATTTGTCCCACGGACTTTGGGAATTGGTTGCAATATGTCCCTCGGCATCGACTCTAACCCAAATTTGCTCGAACCTCTGCGACTTATTACCAACAGAGAAATTCGTCATATAAATGTATACACATAAAAATAGTACAAGGAGAATTTGGAAATATAATATGATAAGTGTGAGAGCATGCGACTAAAAGTTCTGACGAGAATTTGATTGGAGTCAACGCTAGATGCACATCGATATACAATTTTGAAATGCGTTTTTTAATAGTCCCTATTTTTTTCCTCACATATGCACATTGTATGTGACCAAGTTGCATTCCATAACTAGCCGTGCGATCAAATGTATAAGAAAATTTTGGATGGAGTCAACGGTTAGGGAGCACATCACCACAATACTCCAAAATATCGAGGGGCAAATTGTAAAAATTGAAATGCAGAGGCTTGCTATAATTCCAAAATCTTTGAGGGCAACATGCAATTTTCCCTTGGGTCATTAGCAAAAAGTAAAATAAAAGGAAGAAAGTGGTTTGGTGATTTCAATGATGTACCTTTCCTTCTCTTATATGTAAGGACAGGGAATCTAAGTAGTGCCGACATCGACATCAACACGCGATCTATGACACAACACGATTCATCGACACGTTATTTTTAAAAAATAGAGAATTCCGACACGTTGGGATTCATTATATATTAAATATATATTTTTATATATACATGATAAATTATTATTTTTTATAATTATTTCAATCAAATTAATTTGATTCAAATGCATAAATAAATAAATAATAATAAAAGAGTCTAAAATGAATTTACACTAAAACATTAATTCATCATTTATTAATATCATTAATTATTTTAATTTGACAAGTTCAATTCCATTCCAATAGTCCATCAAACTTGGATGAAAAAAAAAATAGCAATCCACATTTTAAACTTGCATGTCAAAGCATGAAGGAAGAGAAGAGAAAAAAACAAACTTGGGAGATAAATTGTGTGTCACTTCGGAAAGTGAGAGTCGAAGAAAAGAAAAGATTAGATTTTTTTCTTTCTTAAGTTATTATTTTTTCATTTATTGAAATTTTTTAAAATTAATCTTGTGCATGTCAAAATCATGTGTTAGAGTTCTAAACTCGCTTATCGGAATTTCGGACTCGAGTGTTGACTAAGTATTAGATTTTCGGACACGTGTTGATCGAGTGTCAAAAAGTGTCGGATATCTGTCAGAGTGTTTGATATGATATGAAGGCTCTCAAAAAGTGTTGGTGCTTCATAACAAAGATCAACTCTAGGATATAGAAGAGATTAATTTAGAGCATGGAATAATTTGAGGGGCTTGAGGGCATATGGGAAGTTCCGGGAAATTATTCATGTAATGGGAAGATCGACACATTTGTAATAATTGATCGAATAATTAAAGAGTTTCCAACAACAAACAAAAGAAAAAGGAATCGCCAAAGGAAAGTTAAGGTGATTTCTCACAAACCTTAAAATAACGGTGCGCATGCTTTCGTATCATGAAATGGAAAAATATATTTTAGTGATCCTCCCGGCTTTCCAATTTATTATTTTCGAAAAAAATTGCGACGGCAATTGAAATTGCATCATTTTTTATTCGTTCACTTCAATCAAGGTCCATCCAAGGGTCAGGATCAAAGACGGGGACATAACAAAGATATCCGGTGAACAAGAAAAGCTAATGAGCATTACAATTCGAGGAAGAAACATGCCGATCTATTCAACAAAGATAGTTTTGAATATAGAAGTAGATATTAATAAAAGGGTAAATCTGAAGGGTATATATGAAGGATCAATCAACTTGGCAAGTGCAAGCTTAATTGTATATTGTATTCTCCTTTGAATTGTTAGGATCCTCGAAATGACATATTTCATCATTTATTATTCATATTAGAATGTAAAGGCAATCAACATGTAATCTATGACAATCTCATTTCAAATGGCAAGCACCCTTGTCAAAAACTGAACCAAAAATTTCAATTTTTTCGGTTCGGTTTTCATTAAAAATTGAAACTTTTTTACCCAGTTCGGTTTTTATTAGTTTGATTAGCTTATCCAAATCGATAAAATCTATTTTTTTATTTTATTTTTTAAAAATCTTTTTTGTGATTTTTTTCTTTTCTTTTTGTCTTTTTTTTCTTCTTCTTCTTCATGGTGCCAATTGTCGGCCACGCTAGTAGCCGGCGATTGGCCGAGGCGAGCCGGAGCCTCGCCATAGGCCGGCGAGGCTTGAGCTCACCCGATTCTAGCGAAGTCGAGCCTCGCTAGCTTGTGGCGAGGCCGAGCTCGCTTGACGTTGGCAAGCTCAAGCCCTGCCAAATCTGGCCACCTAGGTGGGGCTTGAGCCTTGTCGAAGGTCACTAGACATCAAGGAGGCTTTGGCGACCTCCAATGAGGCTCGAGCCTCACCTAGCTCGTCGATCCGGCGGGCTCAAGCTCACCGGCATCAGGCAAGGCGGAGCCTCATTGGCCTGTGGCGAAGCTCCAACTCGCCTTTGGCCAATCGTCGACCACCACCGTGGCTGGCGATCGGCCAATGAAGAAGAAGAAGAAAAGGAAAAAGAAAGAAAATGAGAAAAGAAAAGAAAAATAACTAAAAATAACTAAAAAAATCCATTTAAAAAAAAATTGATTGAAAGGGATGTATGGAGGGAAAAAAAAACAAAACAAAAGTAAACACCAAAAAACCGAACCGAACCGAATCAATTCCTAATATCTTTCGGTTTGGATTTAATTTCGGTTTGGATTAATAAATTTCCTTATCGATTTGGTTCGGTTCGGTTTTTCAGAAAAAAACCGAATCGAACCGAATCATTTACACCCCTACCCTCTTTCAAGAAGGTTAAGAATAGATAGGAAATGAAAGACTATTTGGAATTGATGCATTTGGAAGAATTGTGTGAAGTCTACGGCTAGGAATGTAATTTGTCGTTTAATTTGGCGAAAAGACTATCTATTTTTTGTCATACGAAAGTTTCTAGGAAAACATTATGAGTGTTATAACTTTCATACGACGCTCATTTGAGCAACATAACTTTGCACTTTAACTTCTAAAAGACCCAGTGGCCACCCTTCCAACATGGAAGGGGGAGGTGAGGGGTTCAAATCCCCACCTTCTCAGGGGGGAATGGGGGGTAGGGACGCGTAAGTTTCGAGAGTGGGTTGCGACTCCCACGCTCTGCAAGAGGCAGGGCACAAGTCTGCAAGTGAGTGTAGAGTAGGAATAGAGTAGGACTGACCAAAAAAAAAAAAACTTCTAAAAGATGTTTGTTTGAGTGTTATAACCTATAATTAATCACTTAATTGCCATTACATTTTAAAAACTATTCATTCAAGTGCCGAAATTCTGATGTGGTAGAGCACTTGTGATGAATGTTGTTAAAAGTTCTAGCACTTGCGTAATTGATTGACATTCAAGTGATTGTAAAAAAGTTATAGCACTCTATTGACATGTACATAAGTTATGACACTCAAGTAATCGAAAAAAAATAATTATGAGAATCAAATTAGTGTCGTACAAAAGTTATGACACTTGTAATGTCATTATTCCAAAGTTTCAAGGAGTGGCACGTGATGTGGCAACTTGCACTTGTTAATCAATCCAACCTAGTGATTTGTAGGAGATTAACAAGACTTAATATAGTTATTCAAGGAAAAATTACCCAATCAATTCTAAACCTATTATACATATGCTAATTCAGTAATAAATTTTTTGATTAGCAATTTAGTCCTAAACTTTTGCATAAATTTTTAATGCCGTCACTCGGACCAATTTTCATTTGAAATTGTTGAATACAGTACATAGGACAGAAGGCAATGACTACATTGTCACTTTGGAAGTGAAAATTGACTAAAACTATATCAGAATTTTGTGTAAAGGTTTAGAATTAAATTAGCAAAATTAAAAAATTTAGGACTGAAATGATATATATGCAATAAGTGTATAACCGTTAAATATAGCTATTTATTTTATCGAAACAATTTCAGGATTGGAATCTGTAACATTGGATATAACACAGGCGTTAACAAGAGCCTCAAAACTCAACATATATAAGACTGGATTGCTCTTTACCAGTTTTATCTAAATGATCATGAAAACGTGATAGAATAGCTTCGACGTATAATTTTCTTGAGCAAAGTTGAGAGGTCCAAGAAGATGGATCGAGAAGACAATTATTAGCGCCATCGACAGTAATATGGACCATTCTCCGGGTCATTCAGTAGTTATCAAACTTCACTGTCTTTTCCTTTTTCCCCTTATCTTTTATCCCTCTTAACGTGGAAAATTATGGGGATGAGCAATAGCAAATCAATGCCATGGACACTGCAGATCACGGGTTTCGGCTACTTCGGAGGTTTTCTATTAAATCATCCGATCATGCTGTTTGTTGTGGCACGACAGGGTCTTAGTTTGTATGTATGTACACTATAGAACGTACATAAAGCTAATGCGCATTGAAACAACTCCACGGGAATTCTCTTTCTAGTGAAAAAAGAAGACCCAAGAGTAATTTACAATTCGTCCATGACTAACTACATGGATATGTTGAATATCAGAGGCGCAGCTTTGATATCAATTTGATGGGATAATTTGAAGGTTAAACACTCTGATTAATAACACTCGCAACTTACACCAAGAAGAGAAGGAGATAGATAGGCTTTTTGTTTATTTCACCTTATCGCCCGCATCGGAAACAATTACAAGACATGCCTTTTATAGGCTTGACACATGACTCTTACACTAAGGGCCTATTTGGTAACCATCTAAACAGTGCTTGATTCTAATTTTTATTCCCGAGAGCAATTTGGGAACAGTAAAATTTTGACGTGCAGGCCCTTGGAGTGCCTTAACTTTGTACAAAGGGACACTTAAATGCCATAACTTACGAAATGTACACTTAAGTGCCAAAATCGAAGTAAAATGGATCACTTGAGTGCCAATCCGGCCAAAGTCCGACCAAAATGTTGACGTGGCATTTTTCCGGTGAACTGAGCCTAAAACGATGCCGTTTTGCACACTGACGTGGCAAAATAATGCAAAAACGGCGTCATTTTGGGCTGACGTAGTAAGAAAATAATTAAAAAATAATTTAATTAAATTTAGTTAAAATATTTAAAAATAATAATTTTAAAATTAAATGTAGTTGAAATATTAAAAAATTTAAAAAAAAAAGGGGGAGGTGGTGAGGAGCCCTCGCCCACCGTTGTCGCCCCGATCGGGCCAAGGGTCACCACCCGTCGGGGGTCGCCCGGCCGGGCGATGGCCCTTGGCCTAGCCGGGTGAGGGCCGCCGACCCTCGCCGACCGGGTGAGGGCCGCGAGCCCTCGCCACCGGGCCGCGAGGGCCGCGGGCCCTCGCCGCCGGCCGGCCGGGGTCGCCGGCCCTTGGCCAAGGCTCGGCAACCCCGGCCGACTCTCCCCTCGCCGTCGCCGGCCCTTCTCGGCAGTAGCAAGGCGGCGGCGGCGGCGGCATTTTGGCCGGATTTTGGTCGGAGTGGCACTCAAGTGATCCGTTTTTCTTCGAATGTGGCACTTAAGTATACATTTCGTAAATTATGGCACTTAAATGTCCCTTTGGGTAAAGTTATAGCACTTGAAGCGTTCTTTTGCCGTAAAATTTTTGTTCCTAAGAACAAGTTTATATTATTTTGTTCTTGAAAGTAGATTTGGAACAGAATTAAGAATAAAAAACAAAAAAGGGTTGATTCTTGTTTCCGAGAACAAGTTTAAGAATCAAAATCATATTTCTCTTATTCTTCTTCTTCTTCATTTACCGCCATCCTGTGGTTGCCGTCTACCACCGTCCACTGCCTGCCGCCGTTCGCCGCCTACCGCCGTTCGCTCTCGTCCACCGCCGTTCGTCGTCGGTCGCCGGCAACCGATCCGACGAGCTTGTCGGAGGCAAGCCCAGCCACCGGCGAGGCTCAGTCGACGAGGGTGACCTCACCGAGGGCCGGCAACGCTTCGGTGAGGTTGCTGGACCGACGACTGGCCACTTGAAGAAGAAGAATGGGAGAGAGAAATGAAAAAAAGAAAAGAAAAAAAAAGAAAAAAATTATTTAAAAATTATTTAAAAATGAAAAGAAATTGATTTGGAACAGTAATCAATGAAGCGTAGACCAAACGCAATTCTATTATAGAATTAGAAATCTTGGACAGTTACCAAATAGCTTAAAATGCTTAGAAATTGTTCCCGAGAACAAAATAAAAAAGAATATTTCAGATCAGAGTTTGTTCTCGGCAATAGATCGTTATCAAACGCACCCTAAATGACTCATAAATATAGTTAGTGTTTGGAGGAGATAAAATCTTAGGAACTTACAAAATATTAATTACATCTAAAAACATGAATAGTCACACATGACACCTAAAAACATGAACGGTCACAACATAGAAATATGAGCAGTCTTCTCAAAAGCAATGCTACAATAAAGATTACATTTAACTTGTGCATTGAACAGTCATTGACATCAATTCTGGAATATCGACAACTATTAACATCGACAACTTCTCCATCGACATCGACAACATTTATGAATTTGGTTTAATTACTCACATAATATACACATACAACATAGGAAGGAAAAGCTCGAAAAATGTGATTGCCCGATTCCGGCAAAAAGGGGGGATTTCTACCTTCCAGACATTAGATTCACCAGAGCGTGGTTCTCCTAGGAGCCAACATCCCAATCCTCCGTCGAAGATGAAAGCGTCATCAGGGCCACCACAATAGATCTCATGCTGGGGCGCAGTTGAGGATTCTCTTGTGTGCAAGCTTTGGCAAGCTGGGCCATCTGTGCACGTAGAAAACTCAGCAGTTATAATGTCAATTTACCCAGAAAGGAAAACATAAATGGCAGAATGATTCTCTCAAGACCCCCCAACCTTCCGGATGGAATCAAGCGGATAATTATCTCCAAGCCTAGGGTCAACAAGTTTGCAAAGGTCCTCTCTGGGATCGGGTTGGTCAAGAACTTCTTCAAACTGCAGATGATGAGATTACAGCAATCAATTATGATAATTTTGCCAGAAGCAGTCCATGAATTGCAAAAGCATACAAGGAGGCAAATCACTATCATGATATGTGTCCACAAAAGTGTAGAAAAAGCTCCTCGCTAATTCACATGAAACTGGCAGCAAAGTAAAAGTTAAATAATAGATTCCAGATATAATTTGCTTGTTCAGGCTAAAGATAAAGTTCTAAACCTATATTGAACATTTTGGAGCAAAAGTTTCTGATTACTATTAACTAGCTGTAAAATAGAACAAGGGAAAGAGAATAACCAAAGCAACGAGGCCCCTTGACTCAGCAATAGAACCATTTGCCTTGACTATAGCCTCCTTGGCAGAAATAAGTTCATAAAGGACCACACCGAAAGCATACACATCAACTTTAGGAGAGATATCGCCATACTGGGCATATCTGCACAGACAAGGAAAAGTTAATTACGTTGTTTGTGTATTATCCAAAGCCAGAGTGAATCATTACTCTCAATGATTTGCGTTAATGTTTGGGTTAACTTGCAAAGGAAAAAGCATAACTCTTCCACTTGTTTTGAGCTCAACTGAGCAACAGCGGTGATAGATAGTTGACTAGTGCTGTTTCTTTAGTCATAATGATCATATCTTGTCATCATTTGATTAGATTCTGCACAGCAAATGATAATGTACTTCATGAATAACAGTTTTTCTTGGAATAGCCCCTTTCCTTTTAACTTGAAACCTGGATGCTACCTATCACGATCCCAAAAATGCTCACAATCTCAAATCAGCGATGGCAGAAATTGCATTACAAAGAACTTGGCTTCCTAATTTCTTCCAAACAGAGGATTTCTTTAACACTGTAAATGAAAAAACAATTGCTTGTGTTTATTCTATCCCGTCAGCGTGACCAGTGTCAATGCCCTCCTACATAGATATCACATTGAGAAAGAGAGAGAATCATACTCGGGCGGCATGTATCCAAATGTCCCTACAAGTCGTGTGGGGATAGATGTGCCAACCTCAGTCAACTTTGTCAAACCAAAATCTGCCACCTGTCATACACTACCTTGTTAGTCCAAGAACTGAAGGGTCCATCCTGGTGCAAAATTCAACAGAGAATAACCTTTCCATGGAAGTCCTTGTCTATCAATATATTTGCTGATTTAATATCTCGATGGATATATGCTGGTACTGTATGCTCATGGATATATTCAAGACCTCTTGCAGAATCCAGGGCAATCTGAACCCTGGTAGACCATGGAAGCGGCTCCTTATCTGAAAATCGATGGAATGTAGAAATCGTCACTGGTGAGAGAACATATAAAATACTCAAGAAATAATGTCCTCAAAATGTGCCCAATCTCACCCGAGCGACGCAAATGTTCGCTTAAGTTTCCATTCTCGATATACTCGTAGACAAGGAAAAGAGAACCCTCGACACAGTATCCAATCAAACGAACCTGAATCAACCATTAAGACAAGTCTTTATTTGATAACTAGTAGAGAGTAATGACATGAATTTAGATGCAGTTCAGGATTTTTGCAGCAACAAGGGGAGCTTCTCAACAACAGATTTTTATAGTGGACATATCCAGATGATACGCATCACTGAATTTCGAAATTCAGAGAAATGGAAACAGATGCAATGAATATTAATCATGAACAAACAGCACGTGAAAGCACTACGTCTGGGTGCACGAATATCACAGCCACACATGGTCCAAAATTTATACATCCCCACAAAAACTGTAGGAAACGCATAAGATTGACCGACGTGGAAAGGTGTTTCCTTCATAAAGAACAAACTACTATAGGCTGGAAATTATGGATTTACCAGGTTAAGGTGATGAACATGCGTTAGAACCTGCAATTCAGCAAGAAATTCTTTTGAAGCTTGCATATCCATCTTCTTAATTGCAGCCTTCTGCATGGTTTCCATGAAGAAAGTTCTGTGAGTGTAATAATACGAAATTGTACCCACAAGTAATTGCAGCATGGTAGAGCATAACAGCGGTTTCAACTGAATACAGAATCCCCTCATCTTATTTTCTATTATTGAACCAGATAGAACACTACTGGAGAATTATTGCGAGCTAAGCAGCATGTAAGCGACTGGAGTCAACTCTAGAGTCTGTAGAATCTATTAAGTTACTTTAGTTGAGTTATTTTTAATTTTTAGAGTTTTATTTCTCTTTTACTTACATAAAGGTATTATGGTCATATACAATTTATATTTAATAGAAACACAATGGGTGTAGGGTTTCTGTTACATAGAAACCTACAGCCCTCTCTGTGTTTTTTACGTTCTCCTTCTCCTCCTTCTCTCTATTCCTTCTATCTTCCTTATTTCTCTTTTTCTACTTGCTGCGGGTTCTCTGATCAGCTTTGTGACTGGTATTAGAGCAGGTCTAACTACCTAATTACTTGATCCTATTGCTGGTTTGAGAGTCCCCTAGTAACCCTACTTTTTCTTTGGTGCGCAGCCACCTAAAGCTGCAATGTTTATCGTTTTTCTCTTTGAGTCTCAATATGTATGAGATCAGAAGATATCATACTCATCAGGTTCGATTTGTGAACATGGATTACAACACTTACGGATCAGTGGATTTAAGAATCAGAGTACTTCATTAATTATGGTTGATTGATCTTGCTGGGTTCCCTTTGGTTAACTGATGAAGCCAATTACATCTGATTATACATTAGTGTTGCTGTTTTGTTTCTTGCACTAAAGTTTCAGCCTTCTTGATTAAGTGGTAGATATATTTATATTGAGACTATCGTTATGAGTGATACTAAGGCTTCTATAGATAGTGTCAATGTTCAAATTACCACTATTAAATTACATGGATCTTCCAATTACTTGTTATGGGCCCAAGCTGTGAAGGTCTATATTAATGTCAAATGGAAACTCCATTATCTTACTACAGATTCTCCTGCTGAAAATTCTAAAGACTATATGATTGGATGAGAGAGAATGATATACTTTTGGTGTGGTTATGGAATAGCATGGAACCATCCATCGCTGCTAATGTCATGTTCCTCACAACTGCTAAGGGAGTGTGGGATGATCTTATGGAGAGTTACTCACAAGACAAAAACATGACTAGAGTTTATGAACTATATGAGAAGATCTTCAAATTTAAACAAGGAGACAAGTCTCTTGGAGAGTATGATAGTGCTTTGAAAGGTATGTGAGAAGAACTTAATCTTTATTAGCCTATCACTATTGATTGAGAGACTTAAGACACAGCAAGCTGAATTTCAAGTGGCCAAGTTTTTATCTGGCTTGAATGCTGACTTACAGCTTGTGAAGAGTCAGCTTTTTGCTGTAGAGAGAGTTTCTTATATGAATGAAGCATTTTGTTGAATTCAGCGCGTTGTCCCTCCGTCTTCTATGTCATCTAAAGACAATTCATCATTTATGGCTAGTAGTGGTGGACGTGGTCATTAGTTGATCTTCCTCTTTGGAAAGATATAGTGAAGTGTCGTTGGGTGTACACTATCAAGTACAATCCGGATGGCTCAATTGAGCGTCTTAAAGCTTGGCTCGTTGCTAAAGGTTTTACTCAAACTTATGGAGTGGATTTGAGACTTTTTTGCCTGTGGCACGTCTCAATTTTGTTCGTGTTATTATTTCTCTTGTTGTGAATTTCGATTGGCCATTATATCAATTGGATGTTAAGAATGCTTTTCTTTATGGCAATTTGTCTGAAGAAGTATATATGGAGTAACCTCTTGGATATGTTGCTTAGGGGGAGAATCGTAGTAAAGTATGTCGGCTACATAAGGCCATTTATGGGTTGAAACAGTTTTCAAGAGCATGGTTTGAAAAATTCAGTTCGATAATTTCCAGATGTGATTTCCACCAATGTTATTTAGATCATTCTATTTTTGTTCGCAAGAAGGAATTGGGGGTTGTCATTTTCTGTGATATATGTGGATGATATAATTGTCTCTGGTAGTGATGTGACCGGCATTTCTAATGTTAAGTTCTTTCTTCAGCAGCAATTTCAAATTAAAGACTTGGGAACCCTTAGATATTTTCTGGGAATGGAAGTTTTACGAAGTAAAAAAGATATTAATTTGTCTCGGCGACTTGATCTTTTGTCTGAGACTAGTACACTAGCTTCCAAGCCAGTTGATACTCCTATGGGTTTGGAGTTGATGATGGAAATGAAATTGAAGACAAGCAACAATATCGACGTCTGGTTGGGAAACTAATTTATCTTACTGTTACACGTCCTGATATTTCTTTTGTTGTTGGTATGGTGAGTCAGTTTATAGAGTCACCTAAGAAGGCTCATCGGGATGCTGTCTGTCGCATTTTTCAATATCTTAAAAGCTTTCCTGGTAAGGGACTAATTTATAAACCTAACGGTTCTTCCACTCTTGTTGGCTATTCTGATGTTGATTGGGCTGGGTCAACGTATGATTGACAGTCTATGACTGGGTATTGCACCTTTATTGATGGTAATTTGGTTACTTGGAGAAGCAAGAAGCAAACTACTATTGCTAGGTCTAGTGCGGAGGCTAAATATCATGTTATGGCACATACTGTGGCCGAATTGTTGTGGTTGAAATCTCTTCTTCAGGAGCTTGGATTTTCTATTAATCAACCTATTGATATGATGTGTGATAATCAAGCAGCTATTTATATTGCTGAGAATCCTGTTTTATAAGAGTGAATTAAGCATATAGAAGTTGACTGTTACTTTGTTCGTGATGCTGTGAAGCAAAAGTTGGTTGCTACTCCTTAGGTTGCCTCTAGAGATCAGCTTTCTGATATGTTCACAAAGCATTATTTCATCCTGCTTTTGTTGTTGGTTGTTCCAAGCTGGGCATGGGTGACCCATATACTCCAGCTTGAGGGAGAGTATTAAGTTACTTTAGTCGAGTTATTTTTAATTTTTAGAGTTTTATTTCTCTTTTACTTACATAAAGGTATTATGGTCATATATAATTTATATTTAATATAAACACAATGGGTGTAAAGTTTTTGTTACATAGAAACCTACAGCCCTCTCTTTGTTTCTTTTACATTCTCCTTCTATTCCTTCTCTCTTCCTTATTTCTCTTTTTCTACTTGCTGTGGGTTCTCTAATTAGCTTTGTGACAGAATCAAATGCGACGGTGCTGCCCAGGTTGAATTTCAATAAGTTCTCCCTCATTACCATGCTTCTCATGAACTCACACCACCTTAACTAATGATATTAGCCATACATTAAGTGCAAAAGCTATTTTTTGACAAACCTCGCCTCTCAATACAGCATAATAGACAGCTCCGAAGCCACCTTCCCCAATTTTATTAGCCAGGCTAAAATTTTCCGTAGCCTCGGCCAATTCTTCATATGAAAACTCCAATGACTTGTCCACAGCGATTCCTATAATACCTGCTGCTGGGCCAGTTGATTCAGAAGGTTTTGCTGGGTCACTTCCTGGAAATAGACCAAGAAGATGGGGGAAATATCAGTCAGGGTACTCTTTACTCTTTATGAAAGTTAGGGAGACTAACAAATCTTCTTTATTCTGTAGACAAGAGCTAAAACTGCTTGCCAAAGAGAGAACACCGACCGATAAAATTAAGGAAGGTATGATGAATAAGAAAAACATATGAACCACATATCCCTGTTGAGACGCAAAGTATTCTCTAGTATATCTAGAACACTGGCTAAATAAGTATCTTAAGCAGCACCGAGTCTCATCTGCAGTGTGACCGACAAAACGTGCATGCACTGTTGGTAACCAAAGACATATAGATTGGAATGATTTCATCAAGATAGTGAATTGATATGTCTAGAAGCATAAATTTTATCTGCTGGTGCTTTTCATTTGGCATCAGTTCCTTTGCCACGTCCACAGTATTCAAGAATGTACAAACTAGTAAATCCTTAGTTCAGACATATAAAACAGATGAAAAAGCGAGGGATTAATATCAGCAACAAAACTACCATTCCCTGCTCGATCTGATAATTCATGAGCTCCTGAGAGCAAGATTGCCACCTCCTCTTTCTTCTTTTGGTACATTCCAGCGTATATACAAAATGCTAAAAATGACAACACTGCTGTTGCTGCGATAGATATGCCGACAATTGCTCCAACTGATAGTCCTGCTATGAAAATGTCAAAGACAAGTGTGAATTCCTCTAATATATTTATGGCCTGCCATCACCCATTAGGATATCGAAATGAAGTTGTGATCAGAAAATCAACATGCGGAGAGGGACATCCCACCTGTGCTGGAAAGAGGAAAAAACAGAAGGATAAGTTAGACAACTGAAACAAGGATGGGATGCTAAGCCAACTTCCATTTGATGAGCAGACTACTACAAGCTACCTTGGGCTCAGAGCTGGATAGTTTCCATTTGCATCTGTAAGAAAAGGGAGATTTAAGTCAATACTGCTATTGCAACTTCTGTCATCATGTAGTTAAATCTCACTACTTAAGCCAGGTACAAGATTTCAAGAGCCCGATACTTCACTACCGCTATGATATTGGGACAACGGAATGATAGGCAATGTACCCAACATGACCACTTTTATATTGGCCATTAGCAGATTCTATTTAGAGTTTATGCACTCCGAAAAAACATGTTTGGCTAGAATACCTGGAGAAACCTAATCATAAAGAAGCACCTCATCCATGCTACAACAAGAACTAAAACAAAATGCCTAATCAGTTAAAGATAGCATAATAGCTTCTAAATGATCGGAATCATCTAAAAAGTGCCATTGCATCAGCTGCTACTTTGCTCCATATGCCATATAAATCTGGTCATAATAGACACAATTAGATCGATATTATGTTGAATAATCACCATGGGGATTAGACAGACGAGTCAGCACTTCATGCAGAATAACCAAGCTAGCTTCCTTAAGTAACTCTCGGATTTCACAAAGAACAATCCACACATCACTTGTCTCTTCAGAAACATCAGATGTAATTGGAACGATACTGAGATCCACAAATTCATTCAAACCCTTGGGGAGATACATCCAAACCCAGTCTAGACAGTCATTTTAAACGTTAAGACTCCTTCTTAATCATCCGGTTGCTGAGAATTTCATTGCTCGGATGGAAAATTAGCAAAACCAAATAAGCATGTCCTCAAGGGAAACTTGAAAAAAAACTCACCTTTCCCTGGGATATACACCAGACCACTCCCTTGGCTAAAATCCACACCAGGATTATAGCTCTGCAGCAAAGTACGCGGCAAATTCACCTCCGCCTCAACCGACCCGAGAGTGTCCTCCGGCCTCAGCGGATACGTGATGAACAATCCATAATCCTTGGAAACAATGCTGTTCCCGCACGAACAATTAACAACCACTTTCAAAACGGAGTTGACCGTTATATTGGCCGCGGGATAAGAGTTGAACGCCTGCAACCATCCGACGGTCGTCAAGTTCGAGTAGTACTCTGTCGCGACCAAACCGTAGGTGTCGCCCTGGATCACCGTGTAACTGAACTCGTGCCCGAGGAACGAGTCGTTGATGCAGCCGCAGCTGAAGGGGACGTTGATCCTGATCCCCGTCTGGACGCTGTTCGGGTTCGAGATTTTGTCCTTGTTGTAGCTGACGATGTCCGCGACCGACGCCGACAGGACCTGGGATATGAACGACAGGGTGGTGCTCTGCTGGACGTAGTACGAGGCCAGGGCCAAGTCGCAGTCGCTGCTGCACTTCGATTTGACTCTGCTGCAGGCCGTGATCAGCACCGTCGCCAGCAAGCCGATCGCCCATAACCGCGGCTTCATCTGGATCGCAGGGAACGGCGAGGACGGAGCTCGGATCGGCCGTAGGAAGTTGGAAAAAGAGACCCGAAAATAACTCTCCGATGACGAGGCTGCGGTTCCGGGCGACTTTGAATGGTCGTGTTCTCCGTCGGCGCCGAATCGACATAACGGTAATTTCCCGCGGTTTCCGGCGGCGGTCCCGCAGTGAAAGATGCGGCGAGTGGAGAGAAGCGCGCTCCGAGGGCGCGAGTCTACACGCGACCGCTCATTGGCCGAAGCTATTTGACGATATTGCCCTCGCCGGGTCGCTATTGGTCGGAGGGCCCAGTAAAATTTTTACGGCTTTGTTTTTGCTTTTCACCTGCTGGACTCAGTCTAAAAAAAAAGACTTTTTAGTCTGACAAACTTCAACTTCTCCATGTGCATTTGGGTCAAATCGAATCGAATTCAAAGATTTGAAGTGTCGGTCTTTAAATTCGTTAAGTTAACCTCATTAGTTAAAATGGGCAGTTTGCCGATTTTTTAATGTTCATGCGTAGCGTTCGATGGGCAAAAAGGTTGCTTGCTCGCGAAACATAAGAGCGATCTAGATTTTACTTGAGAGTTCTTTAGACTTGTATTGAGCGAGTATACTTCAATGCCTTTCCTTTCTTGAAGCTACCTGTTATGGCAGAAGAAGCAACAAGCGAATGAAGGTACCTTTTCCCGCACTTCCAGGAGATCGCTGGACTGCCTCAATAGCCTCCCTCTGCTTCCTGGCAATTTTAAGGGTTGTTGCAAATTGCCTCCCAACATTTTAATCTTCTTCACAATTTGTCCCACGGACTTTGGGAATTGGTTGCAATATGTCCGCCAGCATTGACTCTAACCCAAATTTGCTCGAAGCCTTGCGACTTATTACCAACAGAGAAATTCATCATATAAATGTATACACATAAAAATAGGACAAGGCGAATTTGGAAATATAATATGTGTGAGAGCATGTGACTAAAAGTTCTGACAAGAGTTTGATTGGAGTCAACGCTAGATGCACATCGATATACAATTTTGAAATGCTTTTTTTTAATAGTCCCTATTTTTTTCCTCACACATGCACATTGTATATGACCAAGTTGCAATCCATAACTAGCCGTGCCATCAAATATGTAAGAAAATTTTGGATGGAGTCAACGGTTAGGGAGCACATCACGACAATACTCCAAAATATCGAGGGGCAAATTGTAAAAATTGAAATGCAAAGGCTTGCTATAATTCCAAAATTCTCGAGGGCAACATGCAATTTTCCCTTGAGTCATTTGGAAAAAGTTAAAGAAAAGTAAGAAAGTGGTTTGGTGATTTCAATGGTGTACATTTTCTTCTCCTATATGTAGGGATAAAGAATCTAAGTAGCACCGATACCGACACCAACACGCAATACATGACACGACACGATTCGCCAACATGTTATTTCTCAAAAAATAGAGTATTCCGATATGTTGTGACTCATTATATACATGATAAATTATTATTTTTTATAATTATTTTAATCAAATTAATTTGATCCAAATTCATAAATAAATAAATAAATAAATAAAAGAGCCTAAAATGAATTTATACTAAAAATATTAATTCATCATTTATTAATATCATTCATTATTTCAATTTGACAAGCTCAATTCCATTTCAATAATCCATAAAACTTGGATGAAAAAAAAACTAACAATCTACATTCTAGACTTGCATGTTAAAGCATGTAGGAAGAGAAGAGAAAAAAACAAACTTGGAAGATAAATTGTGTCACTTTAGGAAGTCAGAAGAGAATAGAAGATTATGTTTTTTTTTTTTTTCTTTCTCAAGTTATTATTTTTTTGTTTATTGAAAATTTTTTATATTAATCCTGTTCATGTCAGAATCACATATTATAGTTCCGAACTCACTTATCAGAATTTCGGACTCAAGTGTTCACTAGGTTTTAGATTTTCAGACACGTATTGACCGAGTGTCGAAAAGTGTCGGACACATGTTGGAGTATTCGGTATGACACAAAGACTCCAAAAAAATGTCGATGCTTCATAGCAAAGAACAACTCTAGGAAATAGAAGAGATTAATTTAGAGCATGGAACAATTTGAGGGGCTTGAGGGCATATGGGAAGTTCCAGGAAATTATTCATGTAACAGGAAGATCGACACATTTGTAATAATTGATCGAATAATTAAAGAGTTTCCAACAACAAACAAAAGAAGAAGGAATCACCAAAAGAAAGTTAAGGTGATTTCACACAAACCTTAAAATAACGGTGCGCATGCTTTCGTATCATGAAATGGAAAGATATATTTTAGTGATCCTCCCGGCTTTCCGATTTATTATTTTCTAAAAGAAAATTGGGACGGCAATTGAAATTGCATCATTTTTTCTTCTTTTTTTTGTTCACTTCAATCAAGGTCCATCCAAGGATCAAGATCAAAGACGGGGACATAACAAATATATCCGGCGAACAAAAAAAGCTAATGAGCATAACAATTCGAGGAAGAAACATGCCGATTTATTCAACAAAGATAGTTTTGAATATAGAAGTAGATATTAATAAAAAGGTTAAATCTGAAGGGTATATATATGAAGGATCGATCAACTTGGCAAGTGCGTGCTTAATTGTATATTGTATTCTCCTTTGAATTGTCAGGATCCTCGAAATGACATATTTCGTCATTTACTTCTCATATTAGAATGTAAAGGCAATCAACATGTCATCTGTGACTATCTCATTTCAAATGGCAAGCATCCTCTTTCGAGACGTTCGAGAATAGATAGGAGATGAAAGACTATTTGAAATGATGCATTCGGTAAAAAAGTGTCTGAAGTCTACGGCTAATAATGTAATTGGCCGTGTAAAAAAAGACTATCTATTTTTTATCATATGAAAGTTTCTAGAAAAACATCATGAGTGTTACAACTTTTCATTTGAATGACATAACCATTTTTTTTCAATTACTTGAACACTACAACTTCTAAAAAAACGTTTTTTTGAGTGTTATGACCTATAATTAATCACTTAATTGCCATTACATTTTAAAAAATATTCATTCAAGTGCCGAAATTCTGATGTGGTAGAGCACTTGTGATGAACGTTGTTAAAAGTTATGGTACTCAGGTAATTGATTGATAAGTTATATAGAATTCACAAGTGATCGCAAAAATGTTATTGCGCTCAATTGACATGTACATAAATTATGACACTCAAGTAATCGAAAAAAAATAATAATTATGAAAATGAAAATGAAATTAGCGTCGTACAAAAGTTATGACACTTATAATGTCATTATTCCAAAGTTTCAAGGAGAGTAGCACGTGATGTGGCAACTCACACTTGTTAATCAATCCAACCAAATAGTGATTTGTAGGAGATTAACAAGACTTAATATAGTTATTCAAGGAAAAACTACCCAATCAATTCGAAACCTATTATATAGATGCTAATTCAGTAATAAACTTTTCAATTTTGGCAATTTAATCCTAAGTTTTACATAAATTTCTAATGTGGTCATTTTGACCAATTTTCATTTGAAATCATTGAATGTGCCACGTAGGACGGAAGCCAATGACTACATTGTTGCTTCGGTGATTTTTGATGAAAATTGACTAAAATAACCATATTAGAATTACATGCAAAGGTTTAGAATTAAATTAGCAAAATTAAAAAAAAATTAGGATTGAAATAGCATCTATGCAATAAGTTTATAGCTGTTCAATATAGCTATTTATTTTATCAAAACAATTTCAAGATTGGAATCTGTAACATTGGATACAACACGGGTGTTAACAAGAGCCTCAAAACTCAACATATGTAAGACTAGATTACTCTTTACCAGTTTTATCTGATTGATGATGAAAACGTGACAGAATAGCTTCGACATATAAGTTTTTCGAGCACAGTAAACAGGTCCAATAAGATGGATCAAGAAGACAATTACTAGCGCCATCGATAGTAATAAGGATCATTCTCCGGGTCATTCAGTAGTTATGGAACTTCACTGTCTTTTCCCTTTTTCCCTTATCTTTTATTCCTCTAACGTGGAAAATTATGGGGGTGAGCAATAGCAAATCAATGCCATGGACACTGCAGATCACGGGTTTCGCTACTTTGGAGGTTTTCTCTTAAATCATCCGATCATGCTGTTTGTTGTGGCACACGACGGGGTCTTAGTTTGTATGTATGTACACTATACAACGTACATAAAACTAATGCGCATTGAAACAGCTCCACGGGAATTTTCTTTCTAGGGAAAAGAGAAGACTCAAGAGGAATTTACAAATCGTGCATGACCAACGACATGGATATGTTGAATGTCAGAGGCGCAGCTCTGATACCAATTTGATGGGATAATTTGAAAGTTAAACACTCTGATTAATAACACTCAACTCACACAAAAAAGAAGAGAAGGAAAGAGATAGGCTTTCTGTTTGTCGGAAACAATTACAAGATCCCTTTCATAGGCCTGACACATGACTCTTTACACTTAATGACTCATAAATATAGTTAGTGTTGGAGGAGATAAAATCTTAGGAACTTACAAAACATTAATTACATCTAAGAACATGAACAATCAGATATAACACCTAAAAACATGAACAGTCACAACATAGAAATATAGACAATCTTCTCAAAAGCAATGCTGCAATAAAGATTACATTTAACTTGTGCACCGAACAGTCATCGACATCAATTCTGGAATATCGACAACCATTAACATCGTCAACTTCTCCATTGACATTGACAACTCAGTAGTTGATTGTTAGTCTCGACATCGACGGCATTTTGAATTTGGTTCAATTTCTCATAGAATATACATATACAACATAGGAAGGAAAAGCTCGAAAAATGTGATTGCCTGATTCCGGCCAAAAGGGGGGATTTTCTACCTTCCGGACATGAGATTCACCAGAGCGTGGTTTTCGTAGAAATGGCCAACATCCCAATCCTCTGTCGAAGATGAAAGCGTCATCAGGGCCACCGCAATAGATCTCATGCTGGGGCGCGGTTGAGGATTCTCTTGTGTGCAAGCTTTCGCTAGCACGGCCACCTGTGCACGTAGAAAACTCGGCAGTTATAATGTTGATTTACCGAGAAAGGAAAACGTAAATGGCAGAATGATTCTCTCAGGACACCCCCCCACCTTCCAGACGGAATCAAGCGGATAATTATCTCCAAGCCTAGGGTCAACAAGCTTGCGAAGGTTCTCTCTGGGATCGGGTCGGTTAAGTACCTCTTCAAACTGCAGATGATGAGAATAGAGCAATCAATTGTGATAATTTTGCCAGAAGCAGTACGTGAGTTGCAAAAGCATACAAGGAGGCAAATCACAATCATGATATGCGTCCGCAAGTATAGAAAAAGCTCCTCGCTAATTCACATGAAACCGGCAGCAAAGAAAAAGTCAAAATAATAGATCCCACATATAATTTGCCTGTTCAAGCTAGCGATAAGTTCTAAACCTACATTGAACATTTTGGGGCAAACTCTGGGTTTGTAATTACTATTAAGTAGCTATAAATAGAACAAGGGAAAGAGAATAACCAAAGCAACGAGGCCCTTTGATTCAGCACTAGAACCATTTGCCTTGAGTATAGCCTCCTTGGCAGAAATAAGTTCATAAAGGACCACACCGAAAGCGTACACATCGACTTTAGGAGAGACATCGCCACACCGGGCATATCTGCACGAAGCCAGAATGAATAATTACTCTCAATGATTTGCATTAATGTTTAAGTTAACTTGCAAATGAAACAGAATAAACACTTCCACACTAATTATGAGTTCCAAGTGAGCAAGAGCGGTGATGGATGGTTGAGGTAGTGTTGTTTGTCCAGTCATAATGATCATACCTTGTCATTCTGGATTGATTAGATTCTGCATAGCAAATGATATTCTACTTCATGAATTACTTGGAATAGCCCTTTCCATATTACTTGAAACCTGGATACTACTTATCACAATCCCAAAAATGCTCACAATCTCAAATCAGTGACGGTTGCCATGATTACATTACAAAGCACAAGGCTTCCTAACTTCTTCCAATCAGAGGATTTATTTATTCTATCCCCCCTCAGTGTGACCAGTGTCAATGCCCTTCTACATAGATATAAGAGAGAGAGAGGGAGAGGGAGAGAGAGAGAGAGAGAATCATACTCGGGTGGCATGTATCCAAATGTCCCTACAAGTCGTGTCGTGAGAGAAGCACCTCCAACCTCAGTCAATTTTGTCAAACCAAAATCTGCCACCTGTCGTACACTACGTTGTTAGTCCAAGAACTGAAGGGTCCATCCTGGTGCAAAATTCAACAGAGAATAACCTTTCCATGGAAGTTCTTGTCTATCAATATATTTGCCGATTTAATGTCTCGATGGATGTATACTGGTACCGTATGCTCATGGATATATTCAAGACCTCTTGCAGAATCAAGGGCAATCTGAACCCTGGTAGACCACGGAAGTGGTTCCCTATCTGAAAATTGATGGAATGTACAAATCATCACCGGTCGGAGATTAATGTACAAAACTTGCCAAATGATATCCTCAAAATGTGCCCAATCTCACCCGATCGACGCAAATGTTGACTTAAGTTTCCATTCTCGATATACTCATAGACAAGGAAAAGAGAACCCTCAACACAGTATCCAATCAGACGCACCTGAATAAACCATTGAGATATGTCTTTATATGATGACCAGAAAAAAGTAACGACATGAATTTAGCTGCAGTTCATGATTTTTGCAGCAATAAGGGCAGCTTCTCAACGACAGATTTTATAGTGGACATATCCAGATGATCCGCATTCTAAATTTGGTAAGTCAAAGAGAAATGGAAACAGATGCACCATATATTAATCATGAACAAACAGCACATGAAAGCACTACATCTGGACACACGAAGTCACTACCACATGCGATCCAAAATTTCCACATCCCCACATGAACTGTAGGAAATGCATAGGATTGACTAAACATGGAAAGGTGTATGGATTTACCAGGTTAAGGTGATTAACACGCGTTAGAACCTTCAATTCAGCGAGAAATTCTTTTGAAGCTTGCATATCCATCTTCTTAATTGCAGCCTTCTGCATGGTTTCCAAGAAGAAAGTTCTGTGAGAGTAATAATACAAAATTGTTCTCACAAATAATTGTAGCATAGTAGAGCATAACAGCGGTTTTCAACTGAATACAGAATTCCTTCATCCTATTTTTAATTACTGAATCTGATAGAATACTACTGGAGAATTATAGTGAGCTAAGCAGCATGTAAGCAACTGGAGTCAGCTCTAGAGTCTGGTAGAATCAAATGTGGTGGTGCTGTCCAGATTGAATTTCAATGAGTTCTCCCTCATTATCAACCTTCTCATGAACTTACACTGCCTTAACCAACAATATTAGCCATACATTAAGTGCAAAAGCTATTTTTCAACGAACCTCGCCTCTCAATTCAGCATAATAGACAGCTCCAAAGCCACCTTCCCCAATTTTATTAGCAAGGCTAAAATTCTCCGTAGCCTTGGCCAATTCTTCATATGAAAACTCCACTGACTTGCCCACAGTGATTCCTGTAAGACCTGTTGAAGCACCATCAACTGGGCCAGTTGGTTCTGAAGGTTGAGCTGGGTCACTTCCCGGAACTAGGCCAAGATGGGGAAAACACCAGTCAGGGTACTCTCTACTCTCTAGAAAAGTTAGGGAGACAAAACAAATCTTCTTTCTTCAGTAGACAAGAACTATAACTGCTTGCCAAAGAGAGAACACTGTGACACCAATAAAATCTAGGAAGGTACGATGAATAAAAAAACATATGGACCACATATCCCCTGTTGAGACACAAAGTATTCTCCAGTAATTCCATATCTAGAACACTGGCTAAACAAGTATCTTAAGCAGCATCAAGTCTCATCCGCAGTGTAACTGACATAATGTGCATATACCAAAGACATATAGATTGGAATGATTTCATCAAGATAGTCAATGGAAATATGTAGAAGTGTAATTTATATCTGCTCGTGCTTCATTTGGAATGAGTTTAATTGCTACAGTCACTGTGATCAAGAACGTACAAACTAGTAAATCCTTAGTTCATACATACATACATACATACATACATACATACATGTGTGTGTGTGTGTGTGTGTGTGTGTGTGTGTGTAATGTGGACAAACAGATGAAAAGTGAGGGATTGGTATCAGCAACAAAACTACCATTCCCTGCTTGACCAGATAACTTATGAGATCCTGAGAGCAAGATCGCCTCCTTCACTTTCTTCTTTCTGTATATCCCAGAGTATATACAAAATGCCAAAAAGGACAACACTGCTATTGCTGTGATAGATATGCCAACGATTGCCCCAACTGATAGTCCTGCTATGAAAAATTCAAAGATAAGCCTGAATTCCTTTAGTATAGTTATGGCCCACCATCACCCATTAGGATATCGAAATGAAGTTGCGATCATGCGGAGAGGGACATCCCACCTGTGCTGGAATGAGGAAAAATCAAAAGGATAAGTTAGACAATTGAAACAAGGATGGAATGCTAAGCAAACTTCATTCTGATGAGCAGACTGCTACAAGCTACCTTGACTTCAGAGGTAGATAGTTTCCATTTGCATCTGTAAGAAAAGGGAGATTTAAGTCAAAACCGCTATTGCAACTTCTGTCATCATGTAATTAAAGCTCAATACTTAGGCCAGGTACAAGATTTCTAGTACCCGATACTTCACCACCGCTATGATATCTAGAGAAAGGATTGATGGGCAATGTCACAAACATGACTATTTTTACATTGACCATATCAGCAGATTCTATTTAGAGACTATGCACTCCAAAGAAACATGTTTGGCTAGCCAAAGCAAATAAACACCTGGAGAAACCTAATCATAAAGAAGCAACTCATCCATGCTACAATGAGAACTAAAACAAAATGCCTAATCAGTAAAACATAGCATAATAGCTTCTAAATAGTCGGCAACATCTAAATGGGGCAATTGCATCTGCTGCTACTTTGCTCCATACGCCACATTAATCTGGTCATACTAGACACAATTAGATCGATATTATGTTGAATAATCACCATCTGGATTGGACAGACGAGCCGCACCTTATGCAGAATAACCAAGCTAGCTTTCTTAAATAACTCTCACATCTGATGAAGAAAAGTTCCACCCCATTTCTCTTTGGAAACATCAGACACAATTGGAACGCTACAGAGGTCTGCAAACTCATTCAAACACTAGGGGAGATGCATCTAAACCCAGTTTAGACAGTCATTTTAAACGTTAAGACTCCTTCGTAATCGTCAGGTCGCTGAGAAAATTATTGCTCCGATGGAAAATTAGCGAAACCAGATAAGCATGTCCTCAAGGGAAGTAAAAAAAGAAAACTCACCTTTCCCCGGAATATACACCAGACCACTCCCTTGGCTAAAATTCACACCAGGATTATAGCGCTGCAGCAGCTCAGCCGTCAAATTCACCTCCGTCGCGATCGACTGAAGAGTGTCCTCCGGCCTCAGCGGATACGTGATGAACAATCCATACTCCTTCGAGACAGCGCGGTTCCCGCACGAACAATTAACGACCACATCCAAAACGGCGGTGTCCGGTATTCTGGACGGGGGATAAGAGTTGAACGCCTGCAACCACTCCACGGTCGTCAAGTTCGAGAAGTACTTCGTCGCGACCGTATCGTAGGTGTCGCCGTGGCCCACCGAGTAATTGAACGCGTGCCCTGGAAACTCGCCGCGGATGCAGCCGCAGCTGAAGGGGACGTTGAGCCTGATCCCCGAATGGACGCTGTCCTGGTTCGGGACCTTATCCTTGTTGTAGCTGAGGATATCCGCGAACGACGTCGACAAGACCTTGCTTATGAAGGTCAAATTCGATTCGTCCCAGACGTAGTACGAGGCCAGGGCTAAGTCGCAACCTTTGCCACACTTCGCTTCGACTCTGCAGCGGGCCGAGATCATCACCGTCGCCAACAAGCCGATCGTCCATAACCGCGGCTTCATCTGATCGAGGGAACGGCAAGGACGGAGCTCGGATCAGCCGGCGAAGTTGGGAAAAAGGCTCTCCGAAGACGAGGGTGTCGTTGGTTCGGCCATTGTTGGAGCTTTAAGAGCGTGAAACGAAGCTTCGATTCGCCATTCTCTCGGTCTGCGCTGAATCCGACCAAACGGTAATAATTTCAAAGATGGGAATGGTTCGGATGGACGGTTCCCACCCTTTCTTCGGAACCACCCATAAAAAATTGATTCAAAAAATTGACATCACGAATCACCTATTAATTTCAAAGATCCATTCGGGAATCAGGTGGTCAGTCCGGTCTGATTCCTGAGTAAGTTCGTAGAACCGATTCCATCAAGCTTTATGCAATAGAAATGTAATATGTAATAAAGAATTATGCAACCGAATCACCCCGTTAAAGACACTTCCAGTTGGAGTCAATAAACCAATAATATCGGTATGTTAGGAAGTGTTAAGCAAGAGAGCACACTCACCAAACTTATTATAAGTGGACAAAAGCACATATAAACTTGTAAGTAGCCTAAACATTTAAGATTTTTTTATTTTTTAATCAAAAAGTAAATATATACTATTAGTTCAGTCCAACTCGGGTGAGTAGTTCCACACCTAGAACCACCCACCGTTTATTGGAACTGAGAACCGGCCTAATTCCCTTAGGAACCACGAGTTCTTGAGCAGTCCAATCTAGCTCAGAAAAGTTTGGGCGGTTCTCCATTCCTTTGCATATCCCTAATCATAGGGCTCAATAAAATTTTACAACCTTTTTTAACTTATTCATGCATTTCATTTAATAAGAAAAAAGGTTGTTCGCTCATGATTCATAAAAACGACCTAAATTGTCCGAGAGTACTCAAGACTTGTATTGAGCAAGTATAATTTGATGCTTTTGTCTTTCTTGAAGCTACCTCCTATGACAAAAGGAAAAACAAGTGCGGTTGTTTCTCCTTCGAGCATTTTTAACATTTAAAAAATTATCCAATCAGTCATAAATCTATAGCAAGAAAGACCAATTCAATACTGAATTTTTCAATTTTACCAATTTAGTAATCTTAAATCTTTGTGAGAATTTCAACGCATTCATTCCTTTCTAAGCTACAAACCATCATTTCAACAATCTCCAACGGAATAATTGGTCATCATTTCAATATGTTCCTGAGACCGACAGTTATAGTATTGTCGTTTTCCTTCGGCAAAATGGAAGACGCAACTGATCTTCTTATGCGCGTTTGGACTAGGTCAGTGATTCCAATAGCAGCAATGGCCGATGTCCCAGGCATTGAATTGGGACTCTTTTTGGCACCATATGCTGACCTGCCCAACTTCACGGGCACGGAACGTAGCGGCGGTCCACTTCGGCTTTGAACCGGACCTTTGACCCGATGGGAAGAGGGTAAAGTTCACGATCGTATTAATCGAATCTTCTCCAGGATTAAAAGTCGCACCGTGAGCAATCCTTTTGTTAGCAACTCGAAAGAGTAAATAATACATACAATAAGTTCTCATTCTCATTATATATATCTTGAAAGAATAATAACACAAATAGTCTCTAACATTTACCCTAATGTACAATATAATGCTTGAACTTTTAATTTGTTCAATGTGATTCTTGAGTTTTAGCCCAATATGCAGTATGATTTTTAAATTTTTAATTCGTTCAATATGATCCTTAAACTTTTGATACATATTTAATATAGTCCTTAAGCAATATGAAAATGTTCAATATTATCTTTCCATTAATTTAAATTCGAGGACCACAATTAACATTCCCATACAGTTCATAGATTAAATTGAACATGTACCAATAGTTCAAAAATTATATTGAATAATTTAAAATTTCGGGCACTATATCATGTATTGAATTAAAGTTCATGAACTACGTCATATTATACATTGAGGCAAATTTTATAGATCATTTGTGTTATTTTTCCTATTTTAAACTATGCAAAAATGAGGGGAGACACATAAAAAAAGGATGTGCTTGAAGGATAAATGGGCTAAAAGCCCAGGCCCAATAAGTGAACACAGTTAACCAGCTGATCATGATGATCCACTTGCTTAAAAAAACCCAGTCGCAGTTTCCTTACCATGTCACTCGTCAATAAGATATTAAAGTTGCAAGAACCGTGTTAATATGCATAGCCCACATTGAAAATGTGTAATTACTAAGGCAAATGCCTCAATAGTATCTAATTTATGCATGTACTACACCGATTAGCACATCGCATGGTGCATGCGTTGCATGAAAGAATATCTCCACGTCTATACTCTCGGGTGCGACCGGTCACGGGCCGAACAAACCCAGTGTTTTGTATCCAAGATAGAAATAACTGGACCTTTTGAATATCTCAAAAAGAAAAAAAAAATCAACATTAATCACCACTCACAAGGATGTCATTTCATATACAAAATCCAGAGGATACGATAACAAAGAATACAAATTACGAACATAGAGTCGGCAACGAATAGTCGTATTTTTGTAATGCGTATGGTCCCAACAGAGCATATCCCATCCCCCACATCAGGAAAAAGGGGGAGGGGAATAGCATTTTGCTATAGTGGCTCGACCGGTTTTAATCTCTGAAAATTGGATTGAGCAGAGGTGCTAATTTCTACTTATAGGACACAATACGTCCATGTCTATCGAGCACGTCAAGTTCTCACTCGATTAACGTTGTAGACAAATCGAGCATGATGAGATACCATTCAGATCTAATCTCCTTATAGGTCGTCAATTCCTTTTCACTCTGTCAGCAACCCTCTCTGTCTTTGCTATGCTTTTCTTTTCTAGGCCTTGATTTCTTTTTTCTTTTTCTTTTTTCTCTTCTCTTCTAACCTAAATTAGGGGTCTTTTTCCGCCTCGTTTAACGTCTTCTTTCACTCGCCGTTGTTGCTTTTCTTTGCTTGTTATGGTGAATAAATTTTCTTATAGTTTTTTTTTTTTTTAGTTAGTCCTACTCTATTCCTACTCTACACTCACTCTCAGACTTTTACCTTACCTCTTGTAGGGCATGGGAGTCGAAACCCACTCCTGAAACTTACGCGTTCCCACCCCATCCCCCCTTGAGAAGGTGGAAGGGTGCCCAAAAAATTGGAAGGATAGCCACTGGGGCAAATCCCAGTTAAAAATTGGAAAAATTGTCCAAAAAATCTTAAACCTATTGCACTTTTGCTAATTCAGTTATAAACTTTTTAATTTTATCAATTTAGTTATAAATATTTTCACTTCTTGACAATTGAGTCCATTTGGCCAATTTTGTCAAGACATTTGTGTAATAGGTTTAGAAATGATTGGATAATCACTCCCGAGGCCTACTGAGGCCTACTCTAATGGGGCAACGATAGAAACGAATCCTTGGAAAAAGGGGAGAGCATTTTAGTAGCTTGACCGCGTTTTTTTTTTTTTTTTCTTTATAAATATTTTTAGGTGAGAGATGTGAAAAGTTTCATGGCGTTATCGCAGGTACCGATTCAGCCAGGTGTATCCATTATCATCGTCATTATTATTCTCAATCTTCTAGAGAAGCAGGCCAGCAACTTCGTACAAAATGAAACCAGTCTCCACTCCACACTGACCATTTAAGTTACAAATTGCGTCTTTCGTTCACATATGTGCAAGTTGGCATGCATAGAAAGTTAAACCTGACTCAGGACCCCGAGGGTCTAGGTCCAGTTCCGATTCCCTTGACCGTAACTTATTTGATGGGTCACAAAGAATTGTCTAAGTCTCCCTTTTATTCGCAGAAGATATTTTCCTTATTTTTCAGCAATTGAATTACTTAACGAGTCAATGAATTCTTTCTTTCTATTTAACGAAAAACCCATATTTAAATTTGGAAAAATGATTTCCATTTTAAAAAATTGAAAATTATTTCCTAAAATATTACTAGATATATGCACTGAGATTGGAAACTCTACATTTGGGCATGTGAACACTAATGCTCATTTCTAGGTCCCTAGCATCTAGGATCGGGTCATTAAGGCCGAGTTCATTGAGGCCAAGCTTGAGATCTCTATGCCGATGCTTGTGTCTCCAATGCTTAGGCCTACATCCATAGAGACTGGGCTTGAGGCATCAACACCCATGCACAATAGCTTGGCACTAGGGCTAGGTCCATAAAGGCCAAGTGCAAGACCGCGATACCCATGCCCAGATACCCTCCATGCCTAGGCCTAGACCCCCAAATGCAATGCTTTGGTCCTTAGTGCCTATGCCAGGGTCCCTCATGCCTGAGTTGGGTCCATCATGGCCAAGGCCTAGGACCTCAATGCCTATACCCGGGTCCCTAGCACCCAAGCCTGTGTCCATGCTCCTTGATGCCGGGCCCAAGTATCGATGATCAAGGCTTCTAGGCCCAACCTCGATAGACCCGAGCTTGGGTGCTAAGGACTTGAGCCCAATTGTTGGAGACTCAGGCAAAAGCATCCGCAACCTTGGGCTAATAGATTATGGCCTGAGTGTTGAGGACCCATGCTCAACCATTGTAAACCCATGCTCGAGTGCAAGGGAGTCGAGCACGGGCATTAGGGCTCAAGCACGCCTCTATGGACCCACGTAAGGGCACCAAGAAGTCGTGGAAGGGTACCAGTTCTCGATTTTAGCTTTTGTGGATGCGGGATCGGAGCCTACACTCAAGTGGCCTTGCTTTAGTCCCTAGTGCCCGGGTCAAGGTCCATCCAAGTTGGACTCGGGATCATGGTGCCCATGCATAACTCACTAGCGCCTAAATTGTATATATGTATATAGGAAAATTAAATCAAATTTTTATTTCCAAACGACGGAATTCTCAAGTCCTTTTTCATATTTCAACCAAAAACTGAAAAATATTATCATTTTTCTTGAAAAAAGATTTTTTAAGAAATATTTTATAAAAATGAAATATTTTCTACGGAATAAACACACTCTTAATATATAGATCTTTTCATCCGCTCGAGATACTTATTGATGATATTTGCTCGTACAAGACGGAACAAATAACCTCACAGCATAATCATTCATGCGCAAATTTCGATGATCACTCCTTATACGTTATGAGAGAAAGGATACTTAATCGCTCATTCCTGACGTGAATTAATCGAGTGCTCGCGATGTATGATACTTCCACCCCCATAAAAAAGAAAATTTGAAAATTTCATTATCAATATGGTCATCAGACCGAGCAAAATGGAAGACGAAACTGATCTTCTTATGAGCGTTTGGACTAGGTCAATGATTCACGACAGCAGCAATGGCCGATGTCCCAGGCATTGATTTGGGACTCTTTCTGGCACCATACGCTGACCTGCCCAACTTGACGGGCACGGAATGTAGCGGCGGCCATGTCGGCTTTGAACTGTACCTTTGACCCGATGGGAAGAAGTTAAGTTCACGATCGTATTAATCGAATCTTCTCCAGGATTAAAAGTCGCATCGTGAGCAATCCTTTCGTAAGATCCTCAAAAGAGTAAATAATACATATAATAAGTTCTCATTCTCGTTACATATATTTTAAAAGAATAATAGCACAAACTTAATGTACAATACAATGCCTAAACTTCTAATCTGTTCACTATGATTTTTGAACTTTAGCTCAATAAGCAGTACGAGCTCTAAACTTTTAGTTTATTCAATGTGATTTCCAAATTTTTTATACATATTCAATATTGTTCTTAAACAATATGAAAATGTTCGATGTTATCTTTCCATTAATTTAAATTCGAGGACCACATTTAACATTCCTATATAATTCAGAGATTAAATTGAACATATACTAAAAGTTCAAAAATTACATTGAATAATTTAAAATTTTAGGGACTATATCATGCATTGAGCTAAAGTTTAGGAACTACATCACATTATACATTGGGGCCAAGTTTATGGATCATTTGTCCTATTTTAAACTACAAAAAAATGGAGGAAGACACATAAAAACATTATGCATTGGGGCCAAGTTTATGGATCATTTGTCCTATTTTAAACTACAAAAAAAATGGGGGAAGACACATAATAAAGGACGTGCTTGAAGGATAAATAGGCTAAAAGCCCAGGCCCAATAAGTGACCAAAACTAACTAGATGAATAGTGTCGGATTCAGATGCTAAGGCTGCGCACGACAACCATTCTGTTAGGGAAGAGTTTTTTTCGAAATGGTTCTTTTCTATTTCGCTCCGGAATAATTTCGAGTAAAAGAACCCGTTTGGTAACGACACAAAATTTCTACTCTTGGAATAGAAAAAGAATAGAAATGCGTTTGGTAACGCAACAATTTCTTTTTATATTTATTCATTTTTTATTCTTGCCGACGGATCGCCGCCGCCGCCGGCCGGTCACTCCGGCCGCCGGCCGGTGACCGGGACCCGACGGCGGCGGCGGCGGCGGTCGGCCGGCGGCGGCGGCGGCGGCGGGCGGGCGGCGGCGGCGGCGGCGGCGGTCGGCCGGGCGGCGGCGGCGGCGGCGGCGGGGAGCGACGGCGAGTGGTGGTCAACGGCGGTCAATGGTGGTTAGCAAGAGAAGAATAAAAAAAAAAAAAAAATTCACTTATTTCTTAAACTTGTTTCGGGAACAAGAAGCAACTTTTTTACTTCTCATTTCTATTCCAAAACCATTTAGGGCTAACTTTTTGTTAGGGAACAAAAACTAACTTGCCGTTATCAAAAACGGGTTTCTATTCTTTTTCTGTTCTGGGGAAGAAAAGAATAGAAATAGTTGGGCTGGGGATGGTTACCATGCGCAGCCTAATCATGATGATCCGCTTGCTTAAAAAAACCAGTCGCAGTTTCCTCACGATGTCACTCGTCAATAATATATTAAAGTTATTAGACCCATGTTAGTATGCAAAGCCCACATTGAAAATGTGTAATTACTAAGGCAAATGCCTCACTAGTATTTAATTTATGCGTGTACTACACCAATTAGCACGTCACATGCTGCACGCGTTGCATGAAAGAATATCTCCACACACAGGCAAAACAAACCCAGTGTTTTGTATTCGAGATAGAAATAACAGGAACTTTTAAACATCTCAAAAAGGAAAAATCCACATTAGTCACCACTCACAAGGATGTCATTTCATGTACAAAATCCAGAGAATACGGTAACAAAGAATACAAATTACAGACACAGAGTTGGCAACGAGCATCGTATTTTGGTAACGCGTATAGTCCCAATAAAGAATATCCCATCCCCACGTCAGAAAAAAAAAGGGGAGGGGAACAGCTTTATGCTAGTGGCTTGACCGATTCTAATCTCTGAATATTGGATTAAGCAAAGGTGCTAATTTCTACTTAAATGGGACATAATACGTCCATGTCTATCGAGCACGTCAAGTTCTCACTCGATTAACTTTGTAGACAAATCGAGCATGATGAGATGCCATTTAGATCTAATCTACTTATAGGTCGTAAATTCCTTATCACCCTGTCAGCAGCCCTCTCTCTTCCATAAAAAATCTCCTCCAAAGAAACTTCACCCGGAAGCTCTAGAGCCTGCTTTGCTATGCTTTTCTTTTCTAGGCCTTGATTTCTTTTTCTTTTTTTTCTTTTCTCTTCTGACCTAATTTAAGGGTCTTTTTTTGCCTTGTTTAACATCTCCTTTCACTCGTTGTTGTTGCTTTTCTCCGCTCGTCATGGGGAATAAATTTGCTTACAGCTGAAAATTTTGTGAGAACTTCGTCACCAATCGAGCCAGTAAGATTTTCGAGACATGATTTTATGACTATTCTGAGATTTGGCAAAGGCTCTTCTATCCTGATTTAGGTGTAGATATGAATTTGAGAGCTTTTCTCTTTCAATCTAAATCTAGATTTAGGAGTTTCTTGAACGCATTCGATCTGTTATGGTTTAACATGTTATTCTCATTGTTTTCATAAGATGATGATGTTGAGGACGTTGAATTTAGGCGCGCAACACAAGCTATTATTTCTAAAGGGAAAGATCTCGGTGTATACCTATTACTGACGGTTTTGGTAATCAACTACCGATTGTTATTTGATATTGTGACAAATCGGACTTTTTGGGATGAGAGTTTGTTTATAACTACAAACTGTACCATTTTGGTTTCTAAGTTTTGTTTTGTTTTAAAGTCTTTTTAGGATTTGTTTTTCTTGAAAGTTTTTAATGTTCCTTTCATGTTGATTATGGTAAATGGATGAAATTTTCTTTTCGACTATATATATATATATATATATATAATCCGCTTGACGCCAACGTTCTCATGGGAAATCAAAGCCCATTTCTCCATCCACACCTAATGAAACCGAGCGAGGTTTGAATCGAGACCGGTGGCCTTTAACGCAAGTTTGGAAAGATGCATATTCTTATATGCAAAATCTTATACTAATTTTCATAATTTTCCAAAACTTGGAAGATATATCTTTTACTAATTATCAATTTTGAAAAATAAAAATAAAGTAAATTGTAAGTAGAAGATGATAAAATTAGAAAATAAGTTGCTCCACTCAAAAACCCCCAACTTGAGCTTGAAGACAAGTACAGAGGGATTGAAGGTGAGGTGAGCTTTAGATCCATTAGAAACCCATATTATATTACATTATATTACTCAAACTTGTATCAACTCATTTAGCAAATTTTAACAAATTCATTTATGACCCAACTCATCATGTGTGGGCTAAGGGTCATAAATGGGTTTTCAATCCATTTTGATACCTATAATTGTAATATATTCGGATGTGAAAGCACAAATAATTAAGTGATGTCTATTCTTTTCGTAGTGCGCGAGTTTAATTTTTGTATAGATGGGCGATTAATGATGGTTCCTTGAATGAATAAAATTGAAATTCCAATAACACGATCGAGATCTCCCGTGAGCGTCACCACGATTGGGAGTGTTCGAGGCGATTTGACGCGTTGGGAAGAAAAAAGGTGGGGAGGAAATAATTGCTTGGTTTTGCTCGTGTGGTGGGTTACAAAAGAGAGAAAGATAGGCAGAGAATGTCAAAAAGCTTTTAACGTCACGTCGGGGAATTTTTTAGGATCTTTTGTAGTCGGGAATGGGACTTATATGATCGAATCATTGGCTTGCCGTGGCCAATCCTCGTCCTCTTCTCCCGTCTTCTGTTCCGTCGCCCTTCGACCAACCACTATTTTATGTCATGATTGTATTGCTTACCATGAAATATTTCAAATTTAATCCCTTTTTATTAATCTAATGTGAAAATTTTTGTCCATTGTGAAATTAGATAAATATCAATTGACTTGTTACACCACGGCGTAATTGACAAAAGCGGTGTGGTTGATTCGTCCGACACATTTGCGCCATATGAAGTGTGATAATGTTTCTCTGCCACCCTCTTATTTGCAATTGCTACTGATATTCGAATAATTCATTTATTCAGATAATTTTTAGTAGGTCTTGAGATATGCATGTGATTTGGTCTCCACTTATATATGAATTGCGATTACACTAATGAACGGAAAAAAAAATGATCTTACAAACATAATAAGTGTTCGGGTTATGTTAGATTATCTATCTCTCCTCTTTTTCCCCTGTTTTCTTGGCAATTTTTCTTGAGGGCAAACGTAATTGAATTTGTCAAAACTAATCATTGTGAAAGTACTCTTGAGTCACTCACTCAGTGATATGATTAACATATAAGAAAAATCTTGCCAAATTTCGTGGTACAACTTTTGCCGCCAGGATAAACATGAGTATGCTGTTGAAGGAGAAGAGCTTTGTAACGTGTCATAGGTTGAAATGCTCGGTGCTAGTTGGTGTGATGTCAAGTTTAAACATGTCGAGAATGGAAACATTCTTCTCTAACTCAACTTGCGCAATACCCTTTTAATTTCGAAACAAATGAGGAAAAAGAAATGGGTGTCGGCCTGGTCCACACGTTATTCTAGTTCCACCAAGAACCGACACTGTTAGAACCCACCCTCGTTGTTCTTGTAACAAGTCGGTCGAAAGGGGAACGAGCACCACCTCCGATTCGCTCTCGCTCTCCATCTCTCTCTTTCCTTCAGTAATGATTCATGATTTGACAAAAATGGAGCTTGGAGCTTCGAATTTTCTAAGGTGGTGGGAAATTCTGTGCCCCCCCCCAAGATAAGGAAAAAGAAGCCCTTTATTCGTCGCTGTTCATTGCACATGCTGCCGTACAAGACTGATTTTTTAATTACTCCTTCCTATAATGTCCGATTCCAAAAGTGAGCGCTTCTCGATTTCCAACAATTTCCCTTGTTCGGGTTTGGTCTTGTTTTTTTTCTTTCTTTCTTTACATTGTAGTTGAGAAATGTATTGATAGAAAAATGTAGGAATAAGTGCTGTAGAAGTCTTAAAACTTGTCACAAAAATGCATTTAAGTCTTAAAACTTGCAAAAAGTGCAAATAAATCTTAAAACTTGTCAAAATATTTCATTCGAGTCCTAAAATCGATGCCGTTAGCCTTTCTCGTTAAAAATGCTGATGTGGCATTTAAAATTAATTTTTATTTTCCACGTGGCTTTTTTAATGATTTTTGTTCATTTTAAAAAAAATAGATTTAAAAACTAAAAAATTAGATTTATTCATTTTATCTTATTTTCAACAAAAAAAGAAAAGTGAAAATTTATTTAAAAAGAAAACGGTTCAAAAAAAAAATGAAAGCCTCGCCGGAGGGGCCGACAAATAAATTTTCACTTTTAATTTTTTTTAAATAAGATAAAATGAATAAATCTAATTTTTAAATGAATAAAAAAACATTAAAAAAAAAAGCCATGTGGAAAATAAAAATTAATTTTAAATGCCACGTCGGCATTTTTAACGGAAAATGCTAACGGCGTCGATTTTATGACTCGAATGAAACATTTTGACAAGTTTTAGGACTTATTTGCACTTTTTGCAAGTTTTAGGACTCAAATGCGTGACAAGTTTTAGGACTGCCGGAGCACTTATCCCAAAAATGTAATATTGTGTACATCTCTATTGAAGAATACATGAGCTTATATATAAGACTTTAGAGCTTAACTATTTAAGGTAATGAAATATCAATTACATAAAAAAGAAATTAAATCAGAATCAATTAAGATACATCTCCTAAATACATCTATATCTCTAACATCGAAGAGATCTAAAAAACACCCAGGTGGATGTGTCTTGGTAAAGACATCAGCAGTCTGTTCGGTGGATGAAGTAGATACTAGTTGAACAGTGCCATGAAGAACGTGAGATCAAATAAAATGACAATCTATCTCAATATGCTTGGTTTGTTCATGGATAACATTATTATGTGCTATCTAGATAGTACTTCGGTTGTCGCAATGAATTACTATTCCACTCTATTGATGCACTCCTATGTCTTCTAGTAGCCAGCGCAACCATAGTAACTCTGATGTTGTATCAGCAAGAGCTCGATATTTTGCTTCTGTACTAGATCGAGCAATGATAGTCTGTTTCTTGCTATGCCAATAGATAAGTGAAGTGCCCAAAAAGAAATAGTAGCTCGTAGTGGAGCGATGGTCTTGAGGGTTACCAGCTCAATTAGCATCAGAATAAGCCTTCAATTTCAAGCTAGATTGAGAAGAATAGTGAAGGCCATGAAATAACGTAACCTTGATGTAGAGAAGAATTCGAAGTATGACAGCAAAATGTGTCGTGCGAGGCGTGATCATGTATTGACTAACAATATGGACAGCATAGGCAATGTCAAGTTGAGTGATAGTAAGATAGATAAGACTGCCAACAAGCTGTTGATAAAGTGTAGGATTCGAAAGAGGAGCCTCATCTTTGGCATCAAATTTGGCATTAGTCTCACTAGGAGTGGTAGTGATGGCATATTTGGCTTGTGAAAGATAATAACCAGAGGAATCTGAATGAACCTCCAAGCCTAAAAAGTAAATGACTTGCTTGAGATCTTTCATATCAAATTGTTGACTAAGATATTGCTTGAGCTTTGAAATGCCAATATAATCATCGCCAGTAATAACCATGTCGTCCACATATAAAAGCAACATAATATACCCACAAGATGTGTGTCAAACAAAAAAAAAACATGATCATAAGGACTAGATTTGAAGCCGAGAGATTCCATGGTAGAGCTGAATTTGGAATACCATGCACGAGGAGCTTGTTTCAAACCATATAATACTCTACGTAATCGACACGCCAGGAGGAGGCACCAGATAGACTTTTTCAGTAAGATTAGCATTCAAGAATGCATTTTTAACATTCATTTGGAATAGAGACCAGTGCTTAACTGCAGCGATAGCAAGAAGACTATGGATAGAAGTAAGATGTGCAATAGGAGCGAAAGTGTCTTCGTAGTCAACAACATATTCCTAAGTAAAGCCTTCCACCACTAGCCGAGCTTATAACGATCCATAGTACCATCTGCCTTTGTTTTAATCTTATATACTCGTTTACAACCTACAGCAGCCTTATCGAGAGGCAAATCAACCAAATCTCATGTACGAGACTTATCTAAGGCCTACAACTCATCTGCCATTGCTTGTTGCCATAGATGATTAGTGCTGGCTTCTCTATATGTACAAGGTTAACAAAGGGAAGCAATGGTAGAGTAGCAGTGATAATCATAAAGTCGAACAGAAGGTTGACTTACTTTGGTGGAGCAACGGACAGGGGATGATGGAATGTCAACTGGTGGAGAATCCGCGGATGGAGCAGACATGTTAGAAGCTGCCGAGGTGATATCACCAGTAGAACCTACATCAAGATTAGAAGAATGAGGGGGAGGTAGTTCTAAAGAGGAGGATTCACGAATGGAGGGAGATGTGGGGTCTTCCAGAAATAAAACCATGGAAGTATTAGTGAAGAAAGGAACACGAGACGATAACTTAAAGGGATGAAGAGAAGAAAATATGTAACATGACGAAACACACGAAGACAATTAGATATAGGATCCCAACATCTATAACCTTTGGGCTCAATTCCATACCCAAGGAAGCAACATAATCAAGCACGAGGCTCTTACTTTGTGCGTTCATATGGGAGAAGATGAACAAAGCAAGCATTGCCAAAGATTCAAAGAATATTGTAGTTGGGTACACTACCATACAAATGTTCATAAGGAAAAATGTTACCTATTATAGATGACGGAGTACGATTAATGGTGTATATAGCAGCGAGACAAGCCTCTCCCTAAGATAATTCCAGACAAGAAGCAGAGACTAGAAGATTACAAGTAATATCTAAAATATGTCTATGCTTACGTTCTACTCGGCCATTTTGCTGGGAAGTCCCTAGACAAGAACGATGAACGATAGTATCATTTGGGTAGAGAATTTTAAGAAATTCGGTGTCTCGAAATTCCATTAAATTATCAGTACGGAAAACCTTGATATCTTGAGAAAATTGTGTTTTTATCATGGCAGCAAAATCATGGTAGATACGAGTAAATTCAGATTGATTTTTCATAAGATAAAGTCATGTATAACGAGAATGATCGTCCTCAAAGATTACAAAATAGCGAGAGCCTCCCATTATGGAAGTTGGAGATGGTCCCCAAATATTAGAATGAATAAGATCAAAAATTCAAATCGATTTTTCATAAAATAAAGCCATGTATAATGAGAATGATTGTCCTCAAAGTTTACAAAATAGCGAGAGCCTCCCATTGTGGAAGTTGGAGATGGTCCCCAAATATTAGAATGAAAAATATCAAAAGGAGCATGAGAGACAGATTCACTAAGATTAAAAGGCAAGGCATGATGCTTTCCCAATTGGCAAGGTAGGCAATCAACATGTTTATTATCAACAGAACCTAAATGACCATTTGAAATTCAGGATTTTAATCTAGAGGATGAAGTATGACCTTACCAAGAATGCAAAGTTTCTGATGACATTGTGGCTGTACAATATTAAAGGAAACAAGCTCAAATAAGCATCCCACTTTATGGCATGTCCCAATAGTTTGTCCCGTCTGTGTATCCTACATATGACAACCATGGGAAGAGAAGTGGACATCAAAGCCAAGTTCATACAATTGTCCTATTGAAATCAAATTTCGGGACAATTTGGGAACCATGAATGTATTAGGTAAGGATAATGTAGATGTTAAAATGTTTCTTGTATCACTAACTCTCATTTGAGAATTATCTACGGTGTGAATAGTAGGAACATGTGAATTGAATGATTTGGATTGAAATAAATCAGAATTGGAGGTCATATAACTGTAGCAGGTAGAGTCAAAATACCATGAATCAAAAGTACCTTAAGCGATGACAGAGGGGACAGAGAAGGTAGAAGTACCAAACTCTTGAATAATGCAATGAAGATCCTCTAACGAAAAAGTAATAGACGATCTATTAAGAGAAGTCTTTACGGTAGCAGTAGTGGCAGATGAACTTGCATGTAGACCTTGATTTTTGGATCGATTAGCTGAGGGGACAGAGAAGCTAAAAGTACCAAACTCTTGAATAATGCAATGAAGATCCTCTAACGAAAAAGTAATAGACGATATAGAAGTCTTAACGGTAGCAGTAGTGGCGGATGAACTTGCATGTAAACCTTGATTTTTGGATCGATTAGCTATCCCTGTAAGTTGTGTAGGTCGTACTTGATGGTAATTGGACATCAACACTTCTAATTTATCCATAATAGCACTACACCAGCATCAACACAATAGACTGGACCAAAAAATGTGCAAAAACTAGTACCTGGAGAGCTTATCTAGAGGAAATATAGCCAAAAATGTACTAAGAATGTAAAAATACCTCGGGAACTAGTTTGGGATGGCCAAGAACCGGTGTAAAAACACATGAACCGTCAGAAAAGCAACGGAACCGATTCGATTGGTCTAGTATGAACCGGTCAACGACCCAATCTAATCGGTCAACGATCCGATCTGACTTGGTCAACGGCCAATCTGATTGGTCAATGGTCAAAGGATGACGTGGCTATTACATTTGTTGAGCGGAGGCATGACAGTACACACAGGCGTGTCAATGACAATGCGCGTGGATCTCACGCGCACAAACTTCCGACGGCGCATAGAGGCGCGTGCGGTGGTGGTTGGCGACAAAATTTCACCGGCAGCCTCTTTTGCCAGAAGCGAGTCACGTGATAAGCTTCGTTTTTAGATAAACTCGTCGAAAGGCATCCAAATCACAACGAAGTAGAGGAGGTTTTCCTGTGTTCGAGACACAACAGCGCGTGGTGGGGCGTGTGGCGGCGTCTGATGGTAGTTGGCGACCAAATATCAGTATTTCTCTCATCTGAGGGTGGCAAGTTTGATGGTCATGACCTTTTTTTTCTGAAATCAACAGTGTATACTGAACAGCAACTCAAAGTTTCGGTCTTGATTAATAATCGGTATAGACGCGGCTAGTGCCGCTAGCGTTGTGGTGGCCACCTTGTAGTAGACTCGATGGGCGCAACTCGGTTGCCTCGGGAAACGAGGCTCTGATACCAAGTTGAGAAATGTATTGATAAAAAAATATAATACCTCTAATGAAGAATAGATGAGCCTATATAGAAAACTTAAGAGCTTAACTATTTAAGGTAACGAAATTTCAATTACATCAAAAGAATTAAATCAGGATCAATTAGAATACATTTCCTAAATATATCTATATCTCTAACAATTGTTCTATTTAATTTGCTCTCTCTCTCTTTGCTTTTTAATTTTTTTTCTTGGGGGTGTAATCTCTTGCTTTTGATTCTTCCGGATCTTCCCTTTGTCAAACCATATGATTTCCCAGCTTTTTCATGAGTTTGACATCGCGGATCCAAGGGTTCCTTGGTCATCGGTTCTTGATTTTTGACCCATTCAAAGCCTCTATTCAAACCTTATGTCACTTCCCATTTGGCCAAGCTTTTTGAAACGCAGTTGGATTTTGTTGTCTATACTAGCGTATCAAGTAAAGCGGGAGTCTTATCTTCGAATGATAATCGCTTCCCCTCCCTAATTTGTGCTTAATTATATCCTTTCAGATACATCGAATATAGGAATAAGGTTTTCTCCCTAGCATAAACTCTTTTCATTTCCATATTGACATGAATTACTTTTGCTTTTTATGTGAAACGATACCAAGGGCTTTGATCTAAATAGTTTGCAAGATCGTACTAAACACAATGTGGTGTTTGCGTGTACTGTAATCTCTAAGACATTGCCCGTCATCATTGTACAAATGAATTGTGGACCCTAATCCATCACTGTACAGAAACAGTCCCACTAGATCGCAAATGTCTCATGGAAATCCACTTTGATGTAACTTGAATTAATTTAATAAAGCACGGTTCTCCTAATTTTTTTTACTCAAAAGAGAACCCGGAAAGAGAAAAGTAAGTCCACTTCACGAATAGGCCTGAGGCCGCACCTTTCTAGTGCCACGATAATCAAGTGCTTGAATAAATTCCCTTATCTTGAAAGGAACAGCTAAACCACAAATAATACATAAACATCATTGATTTTGTCGATGACTGGACGGTTGCGTTCTGTCTCGGTATTGGCTTGCCTGCACACATTTGTCTTCTACAAACGCATAACTTTTGACTAACGCTGGAGATACCAAAGATCGATTTTAATCAACGTGAGAAGTGAAAACGACAGATTTTGACTGCGATTTTAATCTACGCCGCCTTGAGATCATACCAACACATGCGGCGCCGTTTTCGACCACACATAGTATACCTTTCTCTGAAAAGGTAAAATGCAAGGCCAAATGTTGTATGCGATAATAAATTGGGTTAATATTACATAAAAATCTTAAATTCGTATATTCATAATAAATTTATTCAAAATTAATTTTTTTGATCATAAAATCTCAAATCGATACATTTGTAACAAAATTACTCTTCATTCCGAATTAAATGACGTCGCGTTCGACGGATATACCAATTTCGGATTTTATCATTTTCTTGTCATAGATATATTGGTCTGTGGTTTTTTGATGTATTAATCCAATTTAACGGAAATTAACGAATGTAAATATCAGTTTTGGATTTTTGATTGTTAAACAATTAATTTATAGTAAATTTATTGTAGGTGTTAGGTTTAGAATTTTTGTGATATTAACCTCTTAAAGGTCGATATAATCATGGCCTTGCCTTCCTCTTCTACAATAAACGATTGAGTGCGTCGGCGTTTATTTTTTTGACTTCAGTTCACAAAGAATTTGTTAGAAACTACGTCAATGGGTGTTCTGCATTGAGCGTCTCCACACGACTTGTCCAATCCCAAAGTCCATGGTCGCGACCCTCGCACAGCACCGTCCCCAGTTGAGAAAGTGATCCCCCCCTCTTAACAAAACGCACCGTCGTTTTTTACTACCAGTTTCCATCTCCATACCGGATGATTATTACTTCCGGGTGTCGACACATGACGCCATTTGACTACATATAATATACCTTTCTTCGAAGAGGGCAAATGCACGGCAAAATGTTGTATGCGATAATAAATTTGGTTAATACTACGAAAAATTCTAAATTGATACATCTATAATTTAATTTTCTGATCACAAAAACCCTCAAATTGGCACATCTGTGATATATTAACCTTATGTTAATTTTTGTTAAATTTTATTATCGGATTGTTGAATTGGATGACACGTTATAGTTGGCAGATGTATCAATTTAAGGTTTTACCCTTCGCTTGTCATAGATATATTTGTTTATGATTTTTTGTGGTATTAATTCAATTGAGAGTAAATATGTTACAAATATACCGGTTTGGGGTTTTTGATGATCAAAAAATTATTTTATAGTAAATTTATCACAAGTGCATTTGTTTGAATTTTTTAGTTGTATTAATCTCTTAATAAATAAGGTCAATATAATCATGCCCTTGCCCTCCTCTTCTACAAGAAAAGATCGAGTGCGTCGGCGTTATTTTTTGACTTCCTATGGTTGGTTTACGAAATCGACTCTTTCACAAAATTTTGTCGGTAAACTGCATTAATCCGTGTCAAGCATCGAGCGTCTCCACACGACCTGTCCAATCCCAAAGTCCACGGTCGCGACCCTCGCACAGCACCGTCCCCCAATAGAAAAAGTGACGCGTCCCCCCACCAAACGCACCGTCGTTTTTACGAGCCACGGATCCATCACTAAGATAATGCAGTGTTACGCCAATCCCAATTCCAATGGTCAGCCACCTCTCCCCATCCTTTTCATCGTGGACGGCAATGTACGACGGGTTTCCATTAGGTTCATGAAGCGAGACGGTCGGCATCTCTTCTGATTATTATGTTAGGTGGTGGGGGGATATTGTTCTATTTTGGTTAGTTGTGATTTCTGGACGGCTTGCATGTCGGGTTATACGCGATTAGCAATCTACCTGACGTCCAATGCTATTGTTCGGATTCGCCGGCTATGTATATGCCGTGGGTAAATCATGTGCCATGGAATTTGAGAGTCTCGACCGGCAGCAAAAACCCTTCGTTTGCTAAAGTGAGCGGGTGGAATTGCATTTCGAACGTGTTAGAATGGTCTCTCCTTTTCTTTTTTGCGAGTTCTGACCCATTTTGATCCTCCGTGATGAGAATAAAGTGAGGTCGATATGCTTAATGGATTGGTCGGGTGGATGCTCAATACGATAGAAACATCTCCTCTCGACATATATTATCTAGTAAAAAAGAGTGGCTACACGTGTGACATTAGATATAAGTCAGATAGACTTATACGTATTAAGATAAATTAAGTATTCTAAACCGGGAATTTTGCTCATGCCTTACTTGGTATATGAGGTCGTTAGGGTATTTCCATTGATTTAGTGTTCACCTATCTAAGATAGTCTTCATTTTTTTTAATCATTATAAAGATGAATAAATATATAAATACTCCAAAAGTTCCCATAATATGAGGGCTAATCCCCAAAAAAAGTACAAATTTTAGGTCAAGTAACAATTCTAGCCCCAATTTTTTTTATTTCGTAAAAAGTCATATAAACTTTTACCTGTATTCCAAATTTGACTCCCTCTTAACTCTCTATTTGAGATCAGCCTTGTTTCAAAATTTGAAAATAAAAAAAGTTCTAGTCGTGAGCTTGGTGGATCTTGCCCATGGCATCTTTCGATGGGCGGCAATCTACAACTTCATATTATGACATAACAACTAAGTGAGAGATTCAATTTGGAGACCTTTTTGATTTGCTGGTGAAATGTAGAAGGCGATGAACAGCTTTGCTGTTATTCTCCAAGTTGTGGCTCAAAGAATAGTGCTTTAAATCCAGCTAGCAAGCCATTTGTATTAATAGCTGAGGACAATCAATGATTCTAAGAAGGTTAGATTTGAGATTTAAGTGTTGTCGCTCCGCTTAAAATTAGTGCATTTTTTTATTTTTATTTTTTTTGGAATTAGGCCCGAAATATGATGAAAGTCTTGCGGGGCACATAGGCAAGTCAACGACAGGGACCAAGCGATGTCTTCACATATATATTCACATATACCTCAAAACCAAGAAGAAAGGGATCTTCTGTTGCTGTCAAAAACATTCTCTGCAGATATGAGTAATAGCTTTCGCCTCTGTCCTCTTCTTCCCCTCCTCCTTCTCTGTCTGCTCTTCCTTTTCGCTCCCAGAATGACTCAGGCCGCCGGAAGGAGCTTGTCTGTCTCCTCATCATCGTCGTCGCTGTCGAAAGAGCAACCTTTTGAACCCAGCATGAACACGGCAGGTGTGGTCGCCGCTCCAGTCGACAAAGGCCAAGCCGGAGACTTCGCAACGGCCGAGAAGAGAAGGGTTCCGACTGGATCGAACCCGCTCCACAACAGGAGATTGCTTTGAGTGAAAGCCAGCTGTTACAGATGGTTTTGGAGGAGAAACCCTTTTTTTCTTTTTCTCTTCATTTTTTTGTTGAAATGTTATCCTGGATGATTATTACTTCCGGTTACCGTCTCCATACTGGATGTGTATAAGATTACTGATATGCTTATTCTGAAAATTTTTAAGGCTTCGTGTCTTGGTAAAGTAGTTTGGAACGAGCACGGGTGTATGCAGCTGTGCTGAAGCAATGCTTATGGTGAAAAGAGCTCCAATGTAAGATGCGTTTTTTTCTGGCATGTTCATATGTAAAAACGAGCGACAAGCAAAGACAAGATTAGATCCGATCATGTTTCATCACGTTGAGTCAGATTGCATGTTGGTAATTGGGTTTACGTAGGTTTCCACAGACAATCCAATTTTCAGTTTGTGCTCTTGTATCAGTTCCCTTCGTGTTTTGCCATGAGGAATTGATGTTCTCTCGCGCTCCATTTGGAGAAATTAGAGAAAGGGAGATCAATGGAAAGTTGAAGAGAAATTCTTGAGAATTTTTATTTCTACCTCCGGCGAAACTTCATAGTATTTTGATTTCCGTTCGTTTCCCTTTCTCTCTTTTCTCGGAAATGGCATTAATTCTTTTGTTTTCTTTTATCTAAATCAATTTAGGAGATAAAATAGTATGAAACTACGAGGACCCATTGTCCTTGTCGTTGCAACCTTCATTCTCAGATCCTTTTTACACCGGGCGTGAACAAAATTTCTCTGAACTTTTTTTTGGTTTGTTGCTGGTATACCCAATAACTTAATTTGATTACACAATTGAGTTCAAACACATATATCACTCATCCATCGGTGATCGTGGAAGTTTTTTTTTTTTTTTTTTTTGATGGTGTGAACCTGACAAAGACCCAAATTCTTCTTCATTTTCCTTTTGGAATAGACTGCTTGTAATGCCTTAATTTTCCAGTCAGTTATTCCACTAGATAAACCTCTAACCAGAAGTCACCTTCTCCTTTTCATGGTGAAACGAGATTGCTTTCTCCTTGTATGAGTAGCTAATATCTTCACTTGCATTTGAAGAGGCTGATTGATATCCACAAAATCCTCAACTATACAAATGACGTACGTGAAAGCTCGATACAACTGTGCAAAACACCGCAACCAAGAGATTGGCGGATGCATTAAACAAAAAAGAAGACTAACATGCCCCGGAAAATATGTGGTCCGGAATGAGAATTCTTGAACCCAAGAGTTAAAGAATAGCAAGTCCCTTTTCACCAACAAAAAAAAGAAAAAAAAAAGAATAGCAAGTCCTTTGTTACCTAGAATAGAATAACCACTTAAAATAATGAAAGATGTGAGGCCCAATTAAGCCTTTCTTTCTTATTTGTTTATTAGGGCCTCCAACTTAACTTGTAAATGTATTATATATTCAGACAAGATTTTTTATATTTGACTAGTCCAGATCTCATCTATTTTTTTTTTAACATGCCCCGGAATATATGTGGTCCGGAATGAGAATTCTTGAACCCAAGAGTTAAAAATATTAGCAAGTCCTTTGCTACCTAGAATAGAATTACCACTTAAAATAATGAAAGATGTGAGGCCCAATTAAGCCTCTTTTTTTTCTTATTTGTTTATTAGGGCCTCCAACTTAACTTGTAAATGTATTATATATTCAGACAAGATTTTTTATATTTGACTAGTCCAGATCTTATCTTCTTTTTTCTTTTTTTTTTTAACATGCCCTGAAATATATGTGGTCTGGAATGAGAATTCTTGAACCCAAGAGTTAAAAATATTAGCAAGTCCTTTGCTACCTAGAATAGAATTACCACTTAAAATAATGAAAGATGTGAGGCCCAATTAAGCCTCTTTTTTCTTATTTGTTTATTAGGGCCTCCAACTTAACTTGTAAATGTATCATATATTTAGACAAAGATTTTTTATATTTGATTAGTGCAGATCTTTTCTTTTTTTCTTTTTTAACATGCCCTGAAATATATGCAATTCGGAATGAGAATTCTTGAACCCAAGAGTTAAAAAGAATAGCAAGTCCTTTGTTACCTAGAATAGAATAACCACTTAAAATAATGAAAATTAATACTCTGAAAAACTCTAAACTAGTACACATGTGACAAATTTATCCCAAACTATTTTTTTGGCCATGAAAAATTTCAAACTGGTACACCCGTGACAAATTTACCCTGACTGACCATAAAAAAAATCATAAACTGGTATATTTATAACAAATTTACCCCAAAAGTGATCCAAAAATGGATTTGTCCTAAAGTTTCAAGGTATGTCCGACCGAAGATTTTACCCACCTAATAGTGAAATCCTACAAACTAATCTATTCGACTGTCAAAAGTCCTAAATTGATATATTTATAACAAATATACCCCATGCTAAATTGGATTAATACCACAAAAAAATCACAAAAATTGTAAACTGTAACAAATGGAGAGTAAAATCTTAAATTGGTATACCAGTTAACTATCACGTGTTATTTGACTTAAAACTAATATATGGTAAATTTGTTACAAGTGTATCAGTTTGAGGTAAATTTGTCAAATGTGTACCGGTTTAGGCTTTTTGGTGGTAAAAAAATTAGTTTTGGGTAAATTTATCACATATGTACCCGTTTGGGGTTTTTCAGAGTATTAATCCAATAATAAAAGATGTGAGGCCCAATTAAGCCTTTTTTTCTTATTTGTTTATTAAGGCCTCCAACTTAACTTGTAAATGTCTCATATATTCAGACAAGATTTTTTAATATTTGACTAGTGCATATCTTATATATATTTTTTAAGACTTAGATACAGATAACAAAGATATCTATTTAGTAGAATATGGCAGCTTCCTCCAAACGTAGCTCTTATGTATGTGTGAATATATGGATAAATAAATTATAACAATTTTTAAATAGATTGGAATCAAGGTGGGAGAAGAAGAGTATAAATGTCATAACTTTCGTACGATATTCACTTGAATGCTATAACTTTTTTTGTGCTCACTTAAGTACCACATCGGAATAAAATCAATAATTTGAGTGTCAATTTCGACAAATCATCCTACGTGGATACTTTTAGTTTTTTTGAATTTTTATTTTCTTTTGCTTTTTTTTTTAGGGCTAGCGAGGGTCACTAACGACCCTCACCAACTGCGAAACCCTCACCCAATCTAGACAAGGGCTGCCTCTCCCTCGATTGCAAAGGCCCTTGACAGATTTGGGCAAGGCGACATTGCCCATGGTTGCTTAGAGCTGGCAAGGGCCTTCATGGCTAAGGTTGAAGGTTTCGCAGTCGATGAGGGTCATTGATGACCCTCACCATCCCTAATAAAAAAATGAAAAAAGGAAAATTCAAAATAATAATAAAATATTTAAAATATTAAAGAATTGTTCACATCAATGTTGGGGAAGTCATAGGACCGTCATCCACATCAAATTTTCCAGTGAGGCAAATTGACGATGGCACTTAAGTAATTAATTTTTCAAATAAGTGTCACTCAAGTGAGCAAAAAAAAAAAAAAATCATGGGACTCAAGTAAATGTCATACCAAATTTATGGCACTCCTACTATATATAAAATGTAAAGTCAATGGATCTCTATATGGATATCTATAGGAGAGATGTGTTTTTGGAAATTCTTTTATCATTTCGTCCAAGAATCTAGTCGCAATCGAAGTCACGGGGACCATCTAAAACGATTCTCTTTTTATCATACTTATTTCTTTTTGCTTTCCACAAAAATTAATCATTAAAAACTATGGAAAGAGTGACAAAGAATAATCCAGGCAAAGTTCCTCACAAGATATTTCATCTAATTTCTTATGGTGTTTCCTTGGAAAATAAACTTGTGTAAAGAGAGGGGCAAAGTGCATAAATTTGACTTAGGGCCCAAATGATAACATTCTCGCCAGAAATTGATTTTTAGAAGAGAAATAAATTTTCTATTCTTGCTTTTGGATGAGTTTCTAAGCGAAAAAACGTGTTTGATAACGATACAAAATTTCTATTCTCAGAATAGAATTTCGTTTGAAAATGACACAAAATTTCTCCTTCTTGGGTGGTAGCGGATGGCAATTGGTAGCAAACGACAATTGTGACCAGTATTGGCAGCCGGTGGACGGTGAACAGCAAACGACGGTGGTCGATGGACGGCAGACGATGGTTGGTAGTGGCAATGGGTGGCTAGCTAATAGTGGGAATGAATAATAGAAAGAGTTTTTATTTTTCACTTATGTTCCAGAAATAGAGAAGTGAAACATTTTTACTTTTGATTTATGTTCTAAACTTATTTCCGGAGTAAAAATCTATTTTAGAAATAAAAAATGAAATAATTTTATCAAACGGATTTATATTTCATAAACAAATCCGAATTACAAAAGTAGTTCTTGAACAAAGATAGAATTATTATCATATGTGCCTTTAAAGAGCACAAGTTTCGAGGAGTTCGCATTGTCGGGCAAGCCTAGAACACCCTCTATCTAATAGGTGTGGTGCTCGCTTGGCGTAGCCAAGCCCTTGACCTTCCTACGTGGTGTGTGCCCTTTCGACAATAGAAACTCCCTTGAATTCGTTTTATAAATATGGTTCAAATTTATTGAGGAAAATTCTAAAAAAGGGTTCGAAATGCCTTTATTTTCTTAAATGAGAGCCCAAAATAGACTTTGTTTCAAATAATGGTCTAAAATGACATTGCTTTCTTAAATAAGGGCCTGGAATGAATCTTATTTTAAATAAGGACCTCAAGTATTTATGCTTGTTTCAAATAAAAACCTGATTTTCCGTCGATCAATGATATATTCGTCATTTATCATCTTCCTTTTTTCTTTCCTTTTTTTTTTGGTTCTTTTTCTTCCTCTTTGTTGTGGTCAGTCGGCCATCGACAATGCCCATTGAGGGCTGGGCAAGGGTTGTGAGGGCCATCGATGTTGGCTATCGATGAGGGACAGCCTCGCTTGGGTGAAGTGACCTTCACCTTAGGGGAGGCCACCCCTCGTGGCCATCTAGGAGGTTAGCCCTTGCCTTCTATCGGTGAGTGCTTGCAAGTCCTCACTGGCCCTTCCCAGCAACCATCGAGAGTCGTCAAGCCCTCGTTGACAAACGCCAGAAAAGAAAAAATAAAAAAATAAAAAATAAAAGAAAACTTGGACAAAAATGCCCTTGATTAGTAGGAAAATTTAGTCAACCAGCAATCGACGAAGTTAGACTCTTATTTGAAATAATCATAATTACTTTAAACCTTTATTTGAAACAACTAAAGCCATTTCATGCCTTTATTTAAAATAAGATTCACTTCAAGCCATTATTTGAGAAAATTGAGGGATTTTGGGCATTTTTTGGAATTTCCCCAATTTATTGTGATTATTATTACACGCTTTTGCCTCTTTTACAATGTTTTAGGCACTTTTATCATCAAAATTTTATTAACCTATTATATATACCATTAAAAACTCCAAACCAATATATTCACGTTAAATTTACGCTTCGATAATTTCAATTAAATTGGATTGAAAAATCTTAAATTAATATATATATGATAAACGGATGATAAAACTCAAAACTTGTACACCTATTTATTATCATGTATCATTCAACTCAATAATTTAATTATACAAATTTGAATGAAACTAATGATAGTAAATTTATGATCGGTGATCATTAGGTTGAGAGTTTTTGATAATAAAAAAAAAGTTAGTTTATGATAAATTTACAGTTTGAGGATTTTGGTGGTTTTAATTCAACAATTAAAGAAAAAGGGATGTCTCCTTCCGTGTTTGGAACCTGTAAGAATTAAAAAAAGAGAGAGAGAGAGAGAGAGAGAGAGCTGCAATCTCTTCTTGTGGCGCAAGAAAATGGCGCAAGCCTAGCCCCGCTGCATTCGTATACAAACACGGCCCGACCTCAAAAATTCATCATCTTCGTCGTCATCATCATCATCAACACGCGCAGAGCATCGAAAAGCGATGAGCTTTCTGGCGGCAAGATTGGCCGGGAAGGAGGGAGCCTACTTCTTCGAGGAGTCCAAGCACGCCGTCGACCGCCTCGCCCGGAAAGCCCAGCCCTCGAACAAGACCAACGCCGCCGCCGCCAGCGGCGGCAGTCCGATCTCGCGGGAGGCAGAGGCCGACGTGTTGCCCGAGGTCCTGAGGCACTCGCTGCCCTCGAGGATCTACTCGCAGCGCTCCGACCCTTCTTCCTCCTCCTCCTCTCTTTCCAAGGCCTCGAAATGGGCTCTCCGGTGGGACCCAGAGTCCGGCTCGGCCGTTTCGTCCGACGCGCTGAACCCTCTGAGGGCTCACCTGGCTATGCCCCAGGTCACATTCGGTCCCAACAGGTTCGTTGCCTTTCTCTTGGCTTGCCTCGGGTGATTTGCGTGTTTTGGGAAATGGAATGATGTATTTTGATCGAAGAGTTGGTGTGCGTTGCATTGCTCTTCTTTTTTCCCCTCTGGGTTAAGCTTAATTCAGGGTGAAGTGTGAAATTAAGAGTAGTTTCGGAAGATTCCGGTAGTCGAAATGGCTAAATGAGATATGATATCCTTGGTATAACTTTTTTTTTTTTTTACCTGGGTTAATCCGTTGAAATTTTTTCTTTTAAAGCCAAATTAATGGATTTATGCATTGAATATGGATGAGGGGCAGAATGTCCTCGTGTTCTACATGTTAAAAAAAAAAATTTGGACGTTTTGTCTGAAGTTGTAACGTGACTGTTCATTGCAATGGAGGCATTGATTCGCACAGTTTGGTCGGAGACACCCACGGCTAAAGTTTAGCGTGAATTGGTGCTTTAGAAGGTTGAAATGAAAATGTGGTAGAAGCTCGTCCATTGTTGCAGTTGGCACAGAAAGGCTGCTAATTTTCTGCTGCTCATGCTTGATTATCTCAAATGTACTTGTGTCTGCCCTTGTATGTTTCATTGGGGGATTGGTGTTGTTGGTTGTAGCTCTTGGAGGATTGATAGGAATTGGCGGTTGTGTATGTCAAACCTTGATAGGAATTGGCGCAGCATTAACACTGCATGAAAATAAGCGAGGAAGTAGAAACTCGTCCGTCACAGTTGGCAGTGGCGAAAAGTTTTGCAATGATGTGTTGCTGACAGGTTGATATTTAAATGATTGTAGGTGGAAGTTGCCTCCTGCAGGGAGTTCGGTTTTAGCATCAACAGCCAATGAGTTGCGACAAGATAGATATACACATGCTAACCCTGAAAAGTTGAAGGCTGCAGCTGATGGCCTTGCAAATGGTGGGTCCATTGCTTCCTAGATCTCTCACACTGAGAAATAATGTGTTTGCATCCAATTTTCCCTTTTACCTGACCTTAAATATGGTGGATGTTTCTATGATGTTGATAGGAAGTTACAAAAGCTAACTTTGGGATGCTTTACATATGACTTAGCCACTCTACCGAAGAATCATTAGCCAAACTAAGCTAAAGTATCATTTTTGAAAGGAAAGATGTCTCAAATGTCTATGTGAAAGTGATTTCACACACTTCCAGTCTGCCACTTGTGCAGCTAACATAAGCAAAATAGAAGATTTTCAATTTGTCTTTGGACATATGGATTCTGTTAAAGTGTTCATTCTCAAGATAAACTTCTTCGTTTGATCACCACGGTCGAGTAAGTTGTATTAAAATACTCTTTCAAGTGTTGAGTTTAGTGCCAAATTAGTCTGAGCTTTATAATTGAGCTCTAGATTATATGTGGCATGACTTCTTCGTTTTGGGTTCTGAAATTTTTCTTGGCTCTTACACTACATCTGTCTCCCTGTCCTTGTAGTTGGGAAGGCATTTGCAGCAGCCACTGTCGTTGTCTTTGGTGGTGCATCCATAATATTTGGACTAGTAGCCTCCAAGTTACAGGTTCAAAATGTATGTCTTCTTCTGTCTTCATATTTTCCCCTTTAGAAAATGAAGTTCATCCTGAAAATTCTAATAGATGTGAAGACAGATAAATTAATTATTTGCTGTCTTTGAACTCTTGATACATTGTTATGGAAACAAAGAGAAAAAAATCTCAAATCTGTTACTGTTGGTTTTCACATGCCGATTACTTGTTAGTTTAATAATTTTCATACTTTTCTTTTCTGAAATTATGCCATGGATCTAATTTTTGTTAATTCCTGTGGTCCATGTCTTGAAAGGGTGAAGATATTTATGCTAAGGTGAGAGACTTTGCTCAGCCAACATATATGACGGTGAGAGAGCAAGTGGCTCCTTTAAGGATCTGGGTATGCCTAACCAGAAATCTATAGATGTTCCGTTCTCCATTTTGTTCTGTTCTTGTGTCTCTTACATGCTTGGAAAGCTGTTGTTGGTTCTCTTGTAGGCTGAGAACATGTCAAGAAAATGGCATATAGAAAGGGAGGATGACATCAAGCAAAAGCCGATGATGAAGGAGCTGTCAAAAACGTTTGGGAGAAGGACTTCAAATTGACTTGCATAATGTGTGATTGGTTGTATAGCAAATAAGAAAAGCTGCTAGCAGAGATCATCATCTCTGGTGAATAAAGGAAATCGTGCAGATTTTCATTTTGTTCCGATATTTTCGTCATATTGTTTGAGATACGACTGGATCCTTGTAATTGAATAATGTGCTGTACGGATAATGAAATGGCTGCTGAGTATGCTTGACACTTCGTTAAGTATTGTCATGCATTTGTTATTTCCAGTGAATTTTTGCTTGTATTAATTACTTACACAGATGGCCGATCCATTATCAGGTGAAGCTCTTTACCAGTTTTATTTTCAAGAAATTTGCTACGGCAAGGTTACTTGGAGGCTATTAAGGTTTCTACTTCTGAATATTCTTTTGTAAGGATCTGACTAGATTTGTCCGCTTGCTCGTATGACTTGCCTTTAGCCCAATTCTAATTGAAGTATATGTTATACAGATATATATGGTTATTTAGATATATGTGGTCATTAACAGTTTCTATGATGTTAAACAACTATCCGGAAGTAAACAAGCAATCGCGACTTTTAGCGTGACCGCCATCTATAGCCACTAACTTGGACAAAGGTGGATGTGCAGTTGATCTATGCACAAATGGTGGAAAAGATTGGAGTTGAATGGTAGCAGGGTAATCCTCCTGCTTGTTTTAGATAGGATATGCTGCTTGTTTGATCATTCTCCATTTCCAACAACTATTCAACTAAAAATGGGCAATTACAGAGCGAAAGATACAATTATTAAAGTGCCACCAAGTTTCTTTACAGCACTATATTCAGCATATTCAGCGACCCATTTGACAAAGATCTTGTCCTGCGGTTATCCGTCCTCACAGCTCATAGTCTAAACCAGATCCGTATCTCCAAGCCTCTAAATACCGCTTCCACTCGTACTTCATCTTAGCAGGAAAAGTATCGATCAAAGGCCTTCACAATTGCACAACTAGTTAACTCAAAATGTAAAATATGAAACAAAATGCAAGTTCTGCCGGTTCTACGCTTCTAGATAATAGACATACGAGGCAAGAGACATTTTTTGCCTGGTAACCAATTCTAGCTTTGTGTTCATTCTGAAGACGGAACTTAACCACGGTCTGTAGAAGCGACCTACCTAATTGCAGGGTCAACAAATGTAGAGAGGAACGTGTAATGGCCCAGCATGGAGAAGTGTCCAAACCAGTCAAGAAGCTCGGGAACTCCAACCTGACAGCGAGTCAATGCATTTCTACCAATATCAGCTGAACTGCTCGATGTTTAAAACTCATTTTCTACCAAAAGACTGCATTTTAATTAGATTGAACCATGAAAACAAACAAAATGGCGAAGCAGAAAATATTTGGTTTCCCCAAAAATAATCACTTAGCCACTTGTCATCACTAAGCCTAAAATCATCACTAAGCCACTTGTCAACTGTCTATGCCTGATGTGCATACGACATGTCCATAAATGAAGCAGCAGAACTGAGTTGCGTGTATTGCAACAATAAGATGTCACTTATCTCCTGGGTAGACTATCTCATGGAAAAGCACTATGGCCTACTACAAATTGTATGATTACTTTATTCCCACTTCCAATAATCTTTTTTCATACGATATTTGCAATATCTGATGCTTATGATGGGAAAGCAATATGAAAGAAAATGCATTATCAGCCTAACCTTTCGTTCATGATTAGATAAATTCTATAAGCACAACACATTACACGAGATGGCCAATCATGATAATACATTTGAGAGGTTGAATTGCCTGTTGCTGCTTGTGTGAAGTTCGAAAAGTACTTACTTCAAGAACTACTCCATAAGAGAGGGTAAGATTAAAGGAACTTGGAACTAATTACCTGATGAAATATAGATGGAATTATAAGTGGCTCAGTTACCATGACAAGACCTAAAGTCTTGGCAAGAGGCCAAAATTGTACAACATCCTGTCATTTAGAGCATATCAAAATATTAGTGAGCTGTAGCTTACAAACATAAATATCAGCCAAATAGTCCAGTCTACTGATGCAATATGGGCAAAATAAACAAGCTAGGAGAAAAACAAAAACCTGAAGGAATGGTCTCAGCACTGGATCTCCCAATCTCTGTAAAAGAAAGAAGAGATTATTCATACACAACAAAACCACAGGAGTACATAACATGACAACAGGTCCAGCCAGAAGGAATACTCTTGCACTTTGATCCATAGTAACTAAAGCATACCTGCATACTCTGGAAATTGACATAAAGAAGCTCATTAATAAATTCCGGTGAAATATTCGCCTGTTGCTTAGCTGACATAGCTCTTTGAAACAACCATGAAGCACTGAGGTTGGGCTGTGCTACAAAAATCTTTTCCTTAGATAATCTCCAAGAGGATGTAATAACCATGTAGCTGAAAAGAACAGCAAGTTGCTTACCATGTATGGGTTCAACAGGGACAACTCATATGAGCTGAGGAAATTGCCACTGATTGCTTCATGTATTCCTTAAACAAGCCCCAAAAGAAACAATATTCAACATGTTATCGTCAGGTCATCTGTATCATGTTCTTCCCTTAATAGTATTTGAGCAATTAATTTTGTTTTCATCTGTTGTTTACACTGCAGAGGAAAGAGAATATGATCCTATCGAGTATCAACTTATTCCACCCACCATCAGTAATCAAGAAAGAGTCTTGTGCTACTAAGACGCAAGTTATATCATAAAAGTTTTCCAGCAAAAAGACCCCAGTGCTATTAATATTATGAACTGGAAGTGAGGAGGAGAAAATTATGTTACTGTAACTCTACCATCTGACAATCTGCCAAGGTGCCTAGTCAAGCTTCCAAAGCCTCCAAATGAAACTGGTGATTGTATGCCGCTAGCATCACCAAACTGCAAACAAGCTGATACTTTCATGATACTTGCTTTCCATGTAAACAAAAGAAGAGAAGATATTTAATCTGAAAATCCAAATGACCTGTAAAATGCGATTGAAAGCAGCTGGCAATGGACTGTCAGGTTGGTCATCCCATTTCAGGAGAACAAAAAGGAGTGAGATCAACACATAGAACACTTTGAACTTAATGCAAGCTTCTTTTTCAATAAAAAAGTAAACAAATAAATCTGAAATTGGAGTTAGCATCAAATCTCAAGTTCGCTTGTTACTCTAGCAAAAGCTTTAGTGTAATGAGTGACTGACTCGTACATGAAGAAATATGAAGCTCCCAAAGAGCCTGCTTATACATGCAACCCGCCAAATAATCGTGCATGTGAAAAACTAGGAGAATTTGATCATTCATTTTGTGAACATGGAAGGACTGCAAGAGAGAGGAAGAGAGAAGTACCCAACCAACTACATCTTTACTCAATACACTTCAATCAAAATTACACAAGACCTCTCTACATAAAAACATTCCGAAACTCTAATGACCTTAGTTTTAATTCACAATGCTAGTAAATGCACTTCAACCCATTTAAACACCAATAACATGACGAGAAAATTCATTTGATTTTGTCAGGCTCGTCCTCCATGACCAAAAAGCAGATAAACTAACTTCTCAAGCTTTGGAGACTTCATGATACTGCTTTAAAAACTCAGTAATCCCGATTTAGAAGAAAAGCTCTACTTAAAAAGTGCCACCATTACCTTCCACGGTAAGTAGGGAAAATGCCATAAATAACTCGCAATATTTCTAGGTCATCCAAAGAGACTTTCTGCAAACAATAGCAGAGAGGAATCATTTGTCTCTCTACTTAGGCTGCTGGCAATATCAGTCATCTTGCAGATGAATTATCAAGCAGGACACACGTCAAGCTCAAGTAGCACATAAGTGAGATAATAAATCTGTCATAACTCAAAGCAATGCATTGTGTAGACCGTCTGAGAGATCGGAAAACAAACTCATGTCATTGGATAGATCTGGTACAAGAATTAGATCAATGAGATGCAATTAAAAGAGGATTCTGCACAAGCAATCTATCAGTGGGTTTCCTACAGTATCATTGATGATTGACAAAGCTTTCTTTAACTTTAATTAGAAAAAATCTAATAAGTTGAAAAGAACAATTACTTCCACCTCCTTACCAAAAAAAGAAACAATTACTTCCACCAATACCAAGATCGAAACAAATCCCTCCCTGCCCCCCTCTCTCTCTCTCACATGTGTGCGTGCGCAAGGACAGATTGATGAAGAGAAATCAAGGTATGCAAGAAATTCAAAGATAATAAATAGAGGGTACATAAAAGCAATTAGAGAAAGAGCCAGACAAAAGTTCAGTCTGTCAAATTTGCACAAATCACTGTGTAAAAATAATTTGACATAAGATAATGACCATAGAATAGGCACAAAAATTTGAACACAGAATTAGCGCAAAGACATTGAACAAAGCAAGCTACTCGGTAGGAAGACAAATATCAACCTGATATTTGGGCATTAAATTCCAGTACTCTTCCAGTAATTCTTCCAGTGCTGGGCAACCCGGCTGAGGATTGACATAAGTGAACATATAAGTGGTACGATCCTTGGGACCTGAGCCAGAGGGAAATGCCTGTTTGATGGTTAGAGAAAGCTAAATACACAATTTGGAAGTATCTTCAGATATGTTTCTATTAGTAATATACTCAACCCACCTCCCAGAAAAGATGTACTTTTGAGTCTCCAATTTGCTTCACTGATGAGCTACTGTATATGACATCACTAGTGGAGTTGTTCCTAAAACCACGAGCACAAGATCCAACAACAAGGCAAACACCATCTGGCTTCCGTTCCCTTCTTATCTGTAAAAAAAGGAAGTTTAAGACCACATAATGCGTGCATGAAAGGAAGCTACATCATATGAGATGTTTAGTCGTGAAGATTAATTTTTAATTGTTAGAATTTGAAAAAGAAGAAGAAGATGACTTCGTTCTGAAATTTCTTTCTCAGGTTAACCTGTCAGTTCACTCATACAGGAGTCAACCAAGATGAAGTTAAGCCCTATCAGCACCACTGTAAATAAATGCACTGTCATTTAAAAGAATTTTGCATTGCTCTACGCCTTTGCTATACTGAATTGGAAGAGCATTTCCTTTATCAATGATGTAAAATTTAAATGTGTGTACAGGAAACTGTACCTGTTTCAATATGGGAGAGAAATTACCCATTGCATCAATAATCAGACGTGATGGCAAAATGATTTCATCAGTTGTTTGCAGAACCTGCATTACAAGCACTAAAAAGTAAGAAGTTCCATGAAAGACGAGGAATCAGACATTGCCAAGCAAAGCAAATTATGATAATGATATTTTATCTGGTAGGGATATGCTGAAGCTTGAATTTGAGAGTTACAGCAGAGCAAGTAAGGCTTAATTAAACCCAAGTTAAATACACAAATACTCACCACTGCATCATCATATACAGAGAACTTGGACACACTGCAACCCTCGAAGATGACTCCACCAAGTGCTTCAAAACGTTTCTTCACAGTTTCTATTAGCTTTACAGGCCTGTGGAGACAATGAAGTGGCAAAATATGAAGAAAAGAATAGCTGGCAGAAGTATCACTAGTTATAAAAGTAAAGTTTGTTGAAGTGAGAGCTTCAAAAAAATAATTGACAGCACAAGTACATCAGAAATAACAACTAAGACTAAGACATGATCAATGTCATCTATGAAGTTATGTACAAATATATCCTAGTCTCTACTGCTAAAATACAATATCATTCTGAGAGGCTGTTCTGAAACATATATGTGCACTTCCTTTAAAGTACAACTGAAGATTCCATAAAGTTGTGTAAATTACTGAGATGGCCCACCCAGGAGCTTTCATCCCTGCAAAATTTGTTCAATGATGCATATGGGAATATGAGAACCTTAACTTCATTCTCAAGAACCAAGCAGGCATCTTATATACAGGGGCTGTTGAGAGATGTGTATAGTGAGGTCCATGATGATACTTTAAAAATTCAATGATATATTAAAGAAATAGTGTGGCATGGACAAATGTACTCTGGAGTAAAACTATATACAACAAACAACATGCGACGTTATTGATAAATTTCAGAAAATTTTCAAACAGACTCAATAAAGAAAAGCAAATGATAACTCACAAAATACCAAGATTTAGAATATCTTCAACCCAGATATCATCTTTTCCCTCGAATCCACATCTATTCTGAGAAGCTCAAGACATGCAATGAAAATTATAATTAGTTGGTTCATCAGACGAAGGAACAATAGGGATAGGAAATGCATTAATTTACAACCATGGCAGGAAGTTATCTAACACTAAAATATGATCTGGACAACATTCTTGAGATATCACATGTCAGCATGTCCTTCAGCCATACTTTCCCTCTCTAGTTGGAAGCAGCCAATTATTCCATGGACGCACAATTATGCTTGAAACCTATAGTACTAAGTAAATTCCTTCTCTATTAAACTATTTGGACATAAACATAGAATGTTTTGTTTGGCGCCAACAATGATGCCCATCTATGAACGTAACTCAAACAACTAAGGGACTACAAATTGTCCACTGCCATTGTTTATCCCGGATCGGATTTTGGACAAATTTAGCCCTCAGTGCATGCCATACTTCCTTATTAGTGAGGGGGAGTAGATATAGTACTCATGTAGCAGGTCTAAGACTCACAGGATTAAATTTTGCAGCTATAGCTTGGTCTATGTCATCTTCTTCAAGAATACCAACTTTAACAAGCTCCAAGAGCTCCTTCTTCGAGATATTCCACTCTTGTTCTCTCTGATAATGAAAAAGAAAGTAAAAGAAACTACATCAAATAGTTCCTTAGAAAACTAATCAGGAGTTTCCCGTGTCATTTGAACCATAATGAATTTATAGTAAAAGCATACCCCTTTCAGAATATTCCTTTCCACAACTGCAACTTTAAGGCCTTTGCAACTCAAGGCCGTGGCTAGGAAAATACCCAAAGTGCCTCCACAAACTATTACATCAAATGTGTCTACTGCTTTCCCAGCCAGATTAGACTTGCTGAAGAGACCAGGTATTGTTGAAACCACCTGTTGTGGCTCTTGCTTGTCTGCGATACACGCAAAACGGTGCAGGGTCGCTATGTGATCAATGAACTATAAATACTCTATCGTTGTTGAAAGCAGCAGCAGTGCAAAATCCACCTGTCTCGACAGAACAGATACTGGACCAAACTTGGTCCAACCTCTTTAAAGCATTATAAGAGTATGCTCCGCCTGCACCGCCGACCTCCCCGCTCACTGCGATGCCCTCCATTATCCTCTGCACAGTTGAAACCGTAGCAATCAAATTAATCAGCATGAGATGCAATTCAAACCATCAAGTTACCATATTTCCTAGCCAGGGTTAGTCAATATTTTCCTCAGGACTCAATACCGGTGGTTGAACTGAAAACTTCTCATCCCCGGCACCACAATGTCTACAATGACTCATCCTGAAGAACATGGCTGACTAGAGGAGTTCATTTTAGGACACTAGTACAGCGACAGTTTTGCTCGCTTGCTCACAGCCTTCTTCAGTAAACAGCATTTTTCGCTGCTTAAACGAAAGCAAATTCCAACCCAGATTCCAAAAACTCCCACTTTCCAAGAATTTAAGCGACTGGAATCTTATAAACCAACGCCAAAAAGATATCTGAGAAAAATGCGCGCGAACCTGAGTTCTGGAGCGGACCGTCTGAGCCTGCAGGCACTGGACTCTTCCCGCCCTCTTCTTCGTCCCGTTCGGGCTCGCTTTGAGGCGACGGGCGCACCCGCTTGGGAGCCCGAACTCGGCCAACACCGCCGCCGCCATTGTTGGTTCCTCCAAGCTCGATCGCTCGCTCGCTCGCTCGTTTCGTCTCTCACGCCGTCGCCATTTCTCGAAGCTGCAAGGGATCGCGGAGGGTCGATGGGTCACATGCGTCTCACATCTCGACACGTTAACCGCCAAGACGGCCCTTGCCTTCACCTTCACTCGTTCATTTCCCGCTGTCGGATATCTCCAGAACGGGCCGGGCCGGGCCGGTTCGGTCCTGTCGGGCGACCGGAATCGATCCGGTCGAGACTCTCGGTTTCGTATTGGACCGTTGGGGCTCGAAGGAGACCAAACCGGAGTCCCGGACGAGAAAAGACGCCTTTCAACCGAAGTATTGAATTTAGTATGATGTTTTTTCTTAGCCGGTCAATTAAGGTCGGTTACGTTAGGTAGATGAGGCAATTTTTTCAACTCTCCCTGAAGGTCTTTGGTAATCGGGTCACCCACCTACGCATTCGACATAGTGGTAGGAAAGGTCTAGGCTCCGACTGTTTACGTTCAGGTCACGCGATCGAATTGCATGGACTGCGATCGAGGGGAAGTCGACTTTCGTATATCCCTAGAGAGCTCACAAAACAGAAACAGCTACAACTTAAGTGAAGTTAGCTCGTGGACTCAAAAGGCAACATAATCCCTCCGAAACAAATCAACATGTCCCGTCGATTGGATCTGTTTAATTTGATATACTTTGTCCGAGCACTCGATGATTTTTTTTTTTTTTTTTTTTTTTGGGGGTCAAATCTCGATGGAATTCGAAAGTATAACTTGTTCTGACAATCTTCTATAAAAGTTTCAAGTCGCCTTTCCTGGAAGGACATGAAAATTGAAGAACCGCAAACAAACCTCCCGTGTCCACGGGACATCCGGAACATCTGAATCGCATCCCTTCATAATTGTTAGAATCAGCGGAAAGACAAGTAAGGCAGAAGCAAGACCACTGCTCTTGGTGCCTAGTTTTGGCATTTCGGAGTAGAAATATCAATGTGCCCTTTTGTTCTCCGGTTGCATCGGACTTTGCCCTAAAAATGGGTCAAAGAGAGCATCCCATGAATGATTAATTTCAATCAGCTGAAAACCAAAGGAAACAGAGACAAGAAAATGACTTGCAGGCTGCCGTGCACTTTGGGTTCATTTCTTTGAAATCGCTCCTCGGTAGGAGTCGCTAAAGGTGTGGAGGAAGCTGAATCATGTGCAGGTTAAGGTATCAAGACAACTTACCTACGTATTCAGAGCTAAAAGACCAAACTGGCAATTGTAGCTTTCTGAATTATGGTTATTTCAAGCATTTTTCTGTTTTTAACGAATCATTGTGTAAGAACCTTTATATGCCAAAATACCAAGGAAGCACTCAGATTGTGAAGAATCAATACAACATTCCCCCCTTAAATTCCTCCTCCCTCTTGTTTCTTCTGTATCCATGTCTTCACATACTCCTTTCCACTCTCCTTATTCTAGTTCTCTCTCTATGTACCCTATAACAACTCTATCCTACCCAGTTGCTGCTAATTTGAGCTCATAATTTACAGGCATAACAAAAAGCAACAAGAATGAGCCTGCAACTTGGTATTCACCAAAAATTCAACACGTTTGCACATGATACAAAGAGATGAACAAAAACACAAGCGAAACCAACAATTTGAGGAAAAAGAAATGAAAAATCCGCTGGCAGTCACTCAATTCAACCACATGCAAAAACTATGGAAAAAAGACTGAATGATTTCACTGAGTCTGTCCCAATAAAGCGACGTATGGCATGAGTTTAGTCTGAGTTCCCTCGCTCGTAGTGCTGAAGCGTGGGCCATGCACTTTTTTCCAAGCAGATTCAATGCACGTGGCAATGCAAAAGATAGTGTCCTCTACTCACTCTAGTCTACCATAGAAAGAAAAAGAAAAATTTAATATCCCTAATGGATGCTCACAGTGTTTTTTGCTGTACAGTTCAAGAACAGGGTAACAACACCAGAGCTGATACCAGGAAAATAAGCACCAGCCCTCTCCGCATCATAGTCTACAAGTCACCTCTTCCGACGCTTTGTCTCCACCTAAAAGACAATGCATGGGGACATTAAGAGGAAATGCTTTAGAAAATGTGACAAAGCCACAACACAGACTAGAATTTAATCTAAGTACATCAGAGTTAGTCCACTTGAACCTCATGATGAATGAAAGTTTCGCTGCTATTTGACAACAGGATGGGTCTGTGGTGCCCTAGTGTAACACATTGTAGCCACACACATATACTCATAATTTTGCTTTTCGGTGACAAAAGTATTAGTGATTTACAACACTTCCAATTCAGTAACGACAAAATGAACCTAAACCAGATGCACTCATCTGCCCCACATTGAATTACGATAAAAAGTGTGTAGCGGCGAGGTGTTTTTTTTTTTTTTTGTTTTAGGGGGCGAGGGGAGGGCGCTGAATAGTGGGAAAACCCAGGCCGTTTACAGAAAGTGAGCATTATGGCCCGTGGAATGGTTCCCTGGGAGATCATAGAAGGCAAACCCACAACATGAACCTCAGGCTTCCTTCATAACCAATATTCTCAGGCAGCTTATTGATGTGGATGGTCACCTGTGAAACTGAATCTATTTTTTGTCTTTACTTCGAGAAATGGAAGACAAATTTCATTGTCCACTGCTCTCCCTTGACACACACTTTATTCCACTTTGAATTCAGAATTAGACACTGTCCTCCAGCCAGCAGCAGAATCTCAGAGTAGAAAGCAGAAGACAAAGAAGAAGAAGAAGAAGATGCTGATGCTGATGATGATGAAAAAGAAAATCAACCATCTCTGCATTAGAAGATTACAAAAAGTTGCAACTTTCCACATGATTTACGTTTAATAATGATGCATGGCAGCATGTACCACACAAGCACACATTGAAACTAAAACCAGAGAGAAAGGAAGGCACATTTTCACCTTTGTCTCAGTTGAAGGTGATACAGGAAACTGATTTATGGATCTTTTCGCATCATCTTCGGCAGAACAGTCGGTACATAAAAAGTATTCTAACTTCTTTGCTTCTTCAATTGTCATACCCATACAAGAAGGATGGAACCTACGACATTCAATCACCGACAATTAAAATGCTCAATACAGAAACAAACTGAAGAAATGACCACATCACAGAGCAGCAAATTCAGCTTGGCAAGCTTTGGTAATTAACACAGATGCATGCAGAACCAACTGCGGTGAAAGGACCAGTAAAATGCAACCATTGGCCGACATGTCCCTCATACAACAAGAAATTGCTCTGTGGCGAGAAAGGTTTGCCTCTATGCTACCATTTAACAAAGCAAAACAAAGTAACAACAATTACAAGTTCCCTCTGTAATTTATGATGGTCTTCATATGATAAGGAAGTGCTTGGTAGAGACATCAAAAGGTCCGCATGCCACATTGTTCAAGTCACAATGGAGACGAGTAACTTTATATGACATCCTTTTGGATGAAGGGAAAAAGCAAATCATAACCACATCCTTGTGATTTTAGATATTTTGACATAACACATATAGATGTTAGTTGAAGGGGCATCCTGAAAGGAATCAACCTGTGTCAAAGCTCCAAAGTATAATCTTCAAAGAAAGAATGCAATGACCAAGTAACCAGAGAGCAGCTGGTGAACTTAACAAAGAAGATTTTTTACAGCGGCTCAATTCAAAAGAGAAAAAGTAGCCACTTGGACATTCACTATTTATGCATATGCACCTTCGGGAGGATATATAATGTGCTTGAATTATTTACCATTTATTTTCCACAAATCATCCTAGCTGTAAGTTCATTGATGGATGTCAAACCTTATCAAGAGTTTAGTAATCATTGAAGCAGATACAACCATCTATAGCAGGATCAAGCTTCAGAAAAGTGCACTCAATGGAAAATAAGAGCAAATAGAGACACCTGAATAGCTAGTCCTTGCTTTCAGCAACAGAGAAGACTAGGCTCATTTAAATTCCAACAAGTGCAGAATATAGAAAGTTAGCTTAGGCATGGGCATCATCTGCGACAATGCTAAAGACCTGGCACCCAACAGCTATTGCACATCCAAATGATGAGGGAAGCTTATGAAGAGGTGATGCTCCAAATTGATGTATCACAACAATTAAAGCAGAAACAGGTTAAAAGGAAATCAAACATATAACAAATAAGTAAACATAACTTAAAAGAGAACTTATGCACATGGATACAGCATAGGCCACTCAAATGGGCTGCCTGCTTGAATCACTCGGACATAAGCATTTGCTTGACAGCGACATTAAGCAAGCATGCACTACCAAATGTATGAGGTTACATTAAGAGAAACTGAACTAACAGCCTTATATCTATTACCAGTCCTTGCAACCTTCGCATTGTACCATGAGATCATCTGGGTTATACGGCATCTCGCACTTGCAATACCTTCAAAATACAAACCCAAAATCAATGCCTGTCAAATACCAAAAGCGAAAAGGAAGACATGAAACAGAAACTTAACCATGAAAGACCTTTCTCTTTCTACCAGTATCAAGAAACCGATTCAAATTCCAAAATGAGAGAGCTCTAGAAACACTCAGTGGCCCGTACTAGAAAATTATATAGAACCAATCGCCAAAATGAAAACAGAGAAATTGGTAAGAAAAACAGATACGCAAGTTGCCACTTGACCTTAAAGAACTCACCATCCATGTCAAAAGGCAAACAAATAGAAAACAGGAACTAAAATTTGAATCAGGCAAATATGTGCATCTGCAATGACACTAGAAAGCCCATCACTATCCACTAAACGATGCCAACCCTCTATGATTGATACTATTTCCTATGGCCAAGCCAAATGAGATTACTTAAATGAATGACCAGTGACAAAAAAAAAAAAACTGGAGCTCACACGGCTACTCGGTCCGGAGTGAATGCCCCAGTGGCAGCCTTGTATTCGAACCGGCAGAAGTAATCCTCCGCCCCGACATTCTCGAGCTTGGTGTAGTTCTTGAAAGTGTGCACCGTGCACTTCCCTTCGATAGTGTGGGCGCTCTGCACGTCGAAGTGATCCGACAGGAACAGCTCCTTCACCCCGTGGAACTGCCTGCGCCCGCCGATCGACTCCTCCGGCCGGTAGTACCACCGGACGTGGACCTTGACGTTGTTGCGGTGGTCGGCCTCAATCTTCTCCACGCGGGCCACGTACGGCGGCTTGCCGGCCTCTGGCGAGCGCATGAGCACGCAGTCTCCGGCTGCAACACAAATAGAAAGGAATTCTCGCGTCAAACTTCCCAAGAAAATATCCAATCATCCGAGCACTGAAGGGAAAAAAAAATCAACTCAAACCCTCGAAACTTCGAGACAATGTCGCTCGCGCAAGCGAAATGCGCCCACTAAAAAAAAAATACAAAAAACAAAAAACAAAAAACGGAAGACCACCAGCGACTTCATCAACGCACGCGCGCAATTTTAGTAACGAGAACACTCCAGAGCACTGCGCTCGAATGCGAGAATCTATATCGACGGAGGCGACAGGCCAGGCGAGGCGAGGCGAGGCGAGGCGAGGCGACGCCACGCCGCGAGGAGAGAAAAGAGGAAACTGCGGTCGCGAAGGGGAGAGAGGGGGAGGAGGGGGTGGAATCGGAGAGGAGAGGGAGGGTTACTTCGGACGACTTTGTTGGTGCCCTTGATGGTGTAGGAGTCGAGGTCCTTCCTTCCCGGCTTCGTCTTCGCCATCGGTCGAGGAGAGTGTGAGCTTCGCGCGGCGCTTGCTCGCGGAGCTCGGGATTCGCGGCGACGCCGGGGCCTGAGAATGCCGATCGACGGAGGGAGTGGGGCGAGTCGAATCGGCGCGCGAGCGGAGGTCGTTCCTCGGAGAGCGAGCGCAGGGTTTTTGGGGAGGGGTGGAAGCTCGGCAGGGCGATTCGGGGAAGCCCTAAAGCGGAGAAGCGATAATGGCGTTTCAGCGCAGAGAGAGAGAGAGGAGGGAGGAGCGGGTTCTCGTGTCGCGTTGTCGGGGTGCGAGGATGATTGAAGCTGGTCACTCAGGTCCCGCCACGTCATCCGCTGTAATAAATCCCACAAGCGCCTTTTGTCCCCCCGCGCCCCTTCTCTTTTTCCTTTTCTTTAATCTTTTTGTTTTTGGTAAAGGGTAAGAATCCCTTTCTTTAATCTTTTTGATCTTCTCTCCATGGGAGAAATTGGATTTGGTTTTACTGAAGGCCTATTTAACCACTAGTAACCCCAGTGACACTCTTTTAACACGAAATGACAAGGTGAGGAGAAATTGAGTTTGGCTTTATTGAAGGCCTATTTAACCACTAGTTACTCCAGTGGCCACCCTTCCAACACGGAAGGGCGAGGTGGGGGTACATTTTTAGAGATTGAGATGGAGACGAATTAGTTTCAAGAGTGGATGTCGACTCTTAAGCTTTGTAAAGAGGCATGATAAAAATCTAAGAGTAAGAGTTAGAATAGAAATAGTGTAAGACTGATCAAAAATAAAAAAAGAATGCCTATTTAATATAAATAGTTTTTTAATTCTTGAAAACATATTAATTGCGCAAACACATGAGAGGGGAGGAAAGTTTTTTTTCCGACTTAATCGGTATTTCGATTATGAAATCGCGTAACAAAAGAAGAAAAAAGATAAACTGTCAAAGGAGCGGGAGGCTGGAGCGACGTTGACTTCAGTCATTTTTTTGCGCAAATTCAAACCTTGTCTACTGCTGTGATTGCGGAATTTACCCACCCTCCTGATTCTTCTTTTCTTCTCCCTTGTGACCGATCTCTAGACGTCGAATCAAGCTCACAGAACGCCGCTTTAATTCATCGCGCTCTCGGTTTCGTCTGTACTCATCGCTCTTGATTTCGTGTGTAAAATAGACCGCACCTAGAAGCTATGATGGGTCCGTACGACTTCGTGTGGAAGACTTGCACTAATGCGTCGACGTTCGGACCCACTGGGATGGTTTATACCTGGCTTTCATGAGAATCACAACAAAAGTTTGGTCCGGTCGTACGCTTCAGCTCACACTTGTAGATATGAATTATAGGTTGGGCCATCTCTGCTTCATCCACAACTCAGCACGATCATGTTGCTGGAGCTTTGGCATGTAATATAAAAAGCTAGAATTTCTACCGGAATCGTCTTTAGGTGAAGGATGAAACGATGACGTTGACCACCCTTTGGAATCAGAACATTTCCAGCATTCATAACGATGCAACCACCAAGACCAGGGAGCTCCGTGCACAGAGAAGACATCGCCTCAAGTTCATAGTATGCAAAAGATAAACACCCTCTTTGTCCTGCATCAAGGGTTCATGATGTCCCTACAAGCATCAAATCGAGATTACAAGATAATCATCTGTCACGCGAACCAGACGGCTGCCCTTTATGCGGATCGATTCGATTGCATTTCCTTTCCAGATCAGCCGCAGTTAATCAAGGAGCACCTGTGCATGTGCATAATAACATGATTCAGTGGCACCAATGCTGAATATAATGGGTTTTAACTGAGGAATTCAATAAGATTGACATCCACAATTAACAAGCAAAACTCTTGCTTAGCAGCGAGAATATGGCTCCTTAGGGTCGTTTGGATCTCATTCAAGGGCAAGTTTTGTAAATAATAAACATGCAATGGAGCTTAATTTAATCTGAGAGTAGCGCTTTCAACTTCTCCCAAGAAGCCATTTAGAACTTTTGGATAACCACCGAATTGGCTATTCCAGCCTGCTCTATTGTCTGATCCAGATCATTGAGTTGCTTGGGAGGGAACCCCATAGTCTGCAACTGGTAGTTTCTTTCCCCACCAGGCCTGGACGCATCGATGAAGGCACGAATATCCCGGATCGTATGGCTATAGTTGAAGCGGGATACCATGCGCGTCCCATCGGCTAACCTAAGTTGAATTGAAGTGGACGGTGACGAATCATCCACCACTAGACCCATGAATGGAGCTGGCGAAGTATGAAGGGAAGAGGCAGCGGCAGCGGGTTCAGAGGCAGCAGGAGAGCTACTTGTGCTGCCTAGAGTTCTTCCCGTTCCACGGAATGGAAGTTGGCGCTTCTTTGGTTCCTGCAGGGAAGAGAACAGATACCACATAATCTCATTGCTGCAGTGACAAAAGGACTAGCAGAGGCAATTTGAGAAGGGAAAGAGGACTTACGGTGTGGGGTTCTTCACGCCTCACAAGATCAACATGCACTGCGGTCCTCCGATCAGCTGGAGCAATTTCTTGAGGACACTCTGAATTCTTGATGCTCTGCATGTAACATTAACAAAATCAGTAATGCGACAAACTAGCCAACTATTGAAAATAGCAACCATATATTTTGAGCCATTCTTGTGAATTGTGATATCATCCATTTTCTGGTTATGACATGACTCAATATAAACAGAGCCAAGAACTTAAATAGCTATAGAAATGGATCAGACAATCTTGCCTGAGCAGTAAGAACCTCAAATTTCTTGAACTTAAACACAAACAACAGGCCTAACACATACCTTTTACGTAACAGAGATGGATGTCAATAGCCACAGAAAAAGCCTTGCAATAATCACGAGACATACCTCCAAGAATTGAGCATTTTCAGGATCATCCAACCTCCTCAGAGGACCATCATCAACGGTAAATCCATTCTGCCAAAATGTAATTGTGTGAGTGACCACTTCAGGGTGCTCAGGAGTAGATGAGACAACATCCCCAGAAAGCAATCTCCCTCGTCCAGTAAAGCTTCTTGATCTTGATGACTGGTTATCAGCAGGTCTTTCCACGCCCCTTTGTCTCGCTTGACTAAAAATTGAATCCACATCATTCCCCTTGGTGGGATCTTGGACAAGCATTCCGCTGCTCCAGAAGAACATAAAATTTGAAAGCACTAAATCACTAATCAAACAAAATCTAATATGACAATACTAGTAGGAACATCGCATGAATACTGTCATTGCCCAGTGAAAATTTCAGCACTGAATACAGGACAGATGTTCTATTATTTCTTCTTCCCTTTGAGCTTTCAAGGAGGAAGATGGAAATGGTGGAGGTTTTCCAGTCATCGTAAAATCACGCACACATTAGTTCGGCGAAAAAAAAGTTCATGGTTTCATTTTCAAAAGCCTTCCAATGCTACACCACACCAAGAGGTTGTCTGCTTATTGCAAAATCACCTACTTAAGTTTGGTCTTAGACTTAATTCATCAAAACCACATAACACTCGCTCTGGCACACAATACCAGAAGAACAGGCAGGATTCTTCTCTCCGGCTAATATCCTCCCTACCGCTGCTCAAGGAACAGTTACAAGAATGATTAAAATCACCTGGTGCTGACAAAACGTCCAGCTTACTTCTACTCTACCAACTACACCGGTATAATTTGAAAGGCTAAAATACGAGGTAAGTTGAATAAGCGAATGCAGACCCTCATCACAAAAATCTTATGAGAAAGCTCAAGTGTTTATCTTCCAAAGGATTCCATGGAGAGATGCTGGAAGCCATTGGCTGAGCATGAATTTAGCTTTTGCTGCTAGTTCCAAATTAGGAAAAATTGAACGGAAGTTCCACTCTAGCAACTCACCACTCACTAACAGATCAAACAACGACAGCTTTAGATCGATCTTCAATTATGCCTAATTCGCAATTATCAAAGAAGCAAACATCCTCAACTTCTCAATTCCAGAGAGACGGGGCAACTACTCGCGGGTCACTTATTTCGTGTACCTCGATTCCACGCATAAATTATTGAAACAGATGCAAGCCGCCGCCGCCAGCATAGCTGATAGTGTATCTAAGTAAAGCAAATGTCAGAGACAGATAAAAGAGACCTTTTTTCGCCGCCAGTATAGTACTCCCGCGGTTCATCGGAGTCGCTGTCGGAGTCGTGATCCACCGGCCGGTTCAGATCCGCGAGCGTGCGGACGCCGCGCGCCCCCCTGCTGCCGGACGGCTTGTCCGGCTTCTTCTTCGCCTCGGCGGCCCGGCGCGAGCGGAGCTCGTAGGGGGGCCTGGCCGGCGAGGCCGATCGGGACCTCGACGGGGACCGCGACGGGGAGTACGACAGCGACGGGGACTGCGCCGGCGACGCCGAGGGCGACCGGGAGGGCGAGTTGGGGGAAGCCGGGGCGGGGTCCGGGACGGGGAGCGGGGGGCGTCCGCGTCCGCGTCCGCGTCGGCGAGGGCGTTGCTGTCGAGGAACGTCGAGACGGCGGCGTCGAGGTCCCAATTGTGGCTCTCGAGGAAGAAGACGGCCTCCTCGCGGGTGGCGGAGGTGATCTCGCGGAAGGAGTCGATGGTGGCGGCTGTGGCGGCGGCGGCGGAGTTGTCCTCGCCGCCGCCCTTGAGCGCCGCCGATTCCACGGGCTCGTTGTCCATGGGCGATCGGTGGTGGTGGGGGAAGGCTCTTCCTTCCGATGGAGCCGCTTCGCTTTCGTGCTGCTTCGTTCGTTCTCGGTCAGCTGCTGCGATTCGAATATCGATGGAGTGACCACTGGGGATCCATATGCCGTCCTGTCTTTGCCGCTACGGCACCGCTTCGTTGGAGTAGATCGGCAATTCCGTCGAAGATGCCCTCCTCTCTCGGGATTGAATTCGCTCGATTAGATGGACCTCGACGGGCGGGCTCGGCCCACATGGATAGTATGGGCTTGTCGAGGCCCGCCTACATGGCCACATGTGGATATTTTCACAAAAAGAAACATGGGCACAAAGTTCAAATGGGTTAGACCCTGAAAAAGTGTATAAAGCAATGTGAGCATGATAAATAAATAGCGTAAGAGATGGAAAATTGTGACGTTCCAAAGTTATCTTTTCAAAAGTAATACTTGCTAGGATTGAAGATGGTGGGCAGACCGAGGGTCCAAACAAATACCCCGAGCCCGCCAACAAGTGTGAAGGGCTTAGACCAAGACCACCCATTCCTGATCCGGCCCATTAGGCCTCAGGCCCATAAGGGTCTAATCTTAATGTCCTTGTAACTTCCACCCGCTTGCTCGTCACATTCATCTCCAATGTTGACTTATGTAATCATTCTTAGAAGTGCATATGTGTGCGTGTGTATATATATATTTCCTTTTTTTTTTTGGTCACCCTTACAAGCGTGTTTTAATTTTCATCACTACCATACTTATTTTCAGGAGATTTATTCGATATTTCACTCTATTCCTTTTTGAATTCCCACATCATTTTTTTTTTACCACCACCGGGTATAATAGTTGAAATATCATTCTGTCATACATACCAAATAACTCAAGGAAAATGCTGTGGTGTAGTACTTGTAGCTGTTCTACAACCCTTCTCATTCGTAGATCCATTTCAAAGATGCGACAGTGTAGATTGACCGATCCAAATGCTCCGGTCTAACGTTCCCCGAAGGCTAAAGCGGAGCAAACTTGACCTTGGTAAGTGTAGACTGCTAAAAGTTCTTGATTCACCCCTTCAACTGATCGTCTTTTACCGCCATCTCAAGAAAATAAAGTTGAAGAAATAAACGAGTTGGAGAACAAAAGAGTAACATGAACAAATTTTAGAACACCGCTGATCAAGCATTCCTACAGCAATAAAGAAAATATCACGGTGAACGGATGGAAGACTAGAAAGGGAGGATAGTTCAGAATAACACTTGCAGCCTCATAAGCAGGAGGGGCCAATCGTTCATCAAACAATAATCAAGTTTCTCAATGAGAGAATCAATCCCCACCAGCACAGGTTATCAATGAGTACCCACTAAGGCATATGCTTATGGCTTCCAGCAACTAGCATGACTCATGGCCCTCCACAGCCGATCACCATGATTACTGCGAGGTAAAAAGGCAAACTGACACAGTTACCAAAATAGCTGATGATTAGATCTCAGTAATAGATCCTCCAGGTAATTGAAAACCAAGCTTCATCAGTATTTGACCCTCCAGGCAAGCGAGATCAAGCTTCATAAATATGGATTACAGCCATTTCCTTTTCACCGGGCAAGTTGATCCACTTCCTTGGCCAAGACCAGTCTTTATCTCAAGCTGCATAGAGTAGAAGGGTCGAAAGGTAAAGCTATCAAAAAGATCACCACTACTACCATTGGTAGTTAATAGTGCTACTTCCTTTTCTGCATATGAGAGCAGAACTACTTGCCACTCTTCATATGAGTCAGAATGCTATAAGCAGCAAAAGGTGGATTTCGACTAAAAAAGACGAGGCTCAGACCTCACATTGATCTTTCAGCCTAGAATGGTGTTAATTGCATTAACAAATTGCGTATTGATAAGCTATCTGTGAGTTCTAATTCCTATTAATATTGGGTACAAGCAAGAAAGCCCTTTTCTTTCGCAAGGTGAATTCAATGATACGGAGCACTGAAAGGATATGGGGCTATCACGGACAATTTAGGTGTCTTATCTACTCTTTTCGTAGTTAGCCAATGCTGAGATAAAGAAAATACCAGAAAAGATCACCACTTCAGACCAGTGGCATCATCATTACTTGAGAGGCGAGGGACGACAACTGGAGCACCACGAACCTTTTCAAGAGCATAGCTTATCCTTAAGGGTCGGCCTAGCAATGCCTACAATCGAAAGTGCCATAGTTGGAATGTAGTTCTTGAATTTTGAGAAACGGAACTTGAACCTAATACAATGCCCCAAAAAAAAAAAAAAAATTGAAATAAGGAAATCTCATACTTATTCACCTTCCCATCCATGGCATCTTTTGCACATGTAGCATCAGCTTGGTTTGTAAAACAAACAAAACCAAAGCCTCTTGATCTGCCACTGTCTCTGTCATACAAAATCTTAACTGAAACAAAATTCGAGGCAATTAGTGAAAGAAAGCTTCAGACACAGTTGTATGCCGTCAGAAAGTAAGAAATCTTTCCCTATCGTCTTTCTATGGTCTAATCCTGAGCACGTTAAGCATCACTAACCATGAGAAAGGAGAGACATGACTGGTAATTGTGTTGGTAAATGTCTTCCTTTGAGTGACGATGTTTTAATAGATGAATTTTTAGAAGAAAATAACTTTAAAAGAATCAGCACAAGAAGTTGCAGAACTAAACAATACTGCAAATTTGACAAATACAAATGAGCGGCAATTATATAGCTTTTTTTGCTGCCATCGTGTGCGACACATGGCTGCATACAAACCCACAGAGCATAGGTGTGGAGTATATCACGGCAAGATTGAGCCATCTCCAAAAATATCAGATCTAGTTACTGAGAAGATCCTTAAGTGGGCCTATCAAATAGATCAACAGTTTGCCAGTCGGCCGTCCACACTTGCATCGTTCCTTTTGTCCACTTCTTTTGACCAAATGGGAAATTAAAACAATTTCCATTCACAGTCAGAGTCTCACTTTGTTCACAGGAGACGCTTGGATGATCTAGAACATAAATTAGCAAACCAGTACAGAATTTGCATCAATATTAGGCTCTCGGAGATTGCTTTACCTTCAGTGACCTCCCCAAATGAAGAGAAAGCATCTTGCAAGGACTTCTCATCAACCGACCATGACAGTCCTATCGCACCAAGATCGATAAAAATTAGACATCCAAGTATTTCACGTGACAACATCATCTCATATGATAATTGACTGAAGGTGAGAGAACAGAACGCACCACCAACAAAGAGTTTACCATTGGAGGGAGGGGAAAGGGACATAGGGGGAGAACAAAAGCAGCGCAAGCTAAAGGTCTGGTTCGGGTTTCGAACCGTCAAAGCTCTTCGCACCAGGAACATCAAACCCCTGTCCATACCGAGCACTGCTACCAAAAGGAACCAGAATTCACTCTCTTCTCTCTATACTTCAAGAGGTATGCACAAATGACGGCAACAAACCTATTGCTCCTTAAAAGTTGAAGAATTTCAGCATGCAGAAGCAGGACATTCATAAGAAGTCTGTCAAGTGTGAGTCATATAATCTAGGACAACATCACAGGGATCTAATCCCACACTGTGCAGAAAAACACAAAGACATTATCATCATTCAAATGCAATAGGAATTTTAGTATTTGATTAAGATGCCCTATGTTCTTCAATCTCACGTAACACCACCAACGACGGAAAAGACAATTCGATTTTCTGAAAATCAATCACGCAAGCTGCAGCATTTCGATGTTCTAGATCACTAAAATTCAGTCTGACCGGAGAAGCAACTGAACGAAATCATGAGATTCTCATTGAAGGACTCCTTTCCGTTCGGATGACGAACACGACGAATTGCTCATCCTTCGTGCTCGAGCAAAAACCGAACCCGACGGTTCAGTTTCTCTAACATCGGCTTTCGCTCCTGGCTACCGAGTGAAGAAACTAACTAGGTAGTGAACAAATTCGCTCAACCAGTCTATCTTCCTGAGACGGCCTGCGTACCTTGCCGCGATGAAAGCCAAGGTCCCCGCAAATCTCTCCCAGAGGTTCCTCAGCTGTGAACTGGAGCGGCGTCCGTTCCGATTGGCCGCGTGCGGGGTGGCGTCCTCGCCGTAGCCGGAGCCGCTGGCGGCGGCGGAGGAGGAGGCGGCGGCGGCGCGGTGGTTGGTCGGCCGAGCGGAGAGGCGCGAAGGTGGAGAGACGAGGGAGGAGAAGTGGAAGCCCGAGGGGGGCCCTCTTCTGGACACGGAGCCGAGAGTCGGTGCTCGTCTCCCGGTTCGACCGGTAAACCCGGTCCAGTAAGCACCGATTCGCTCATTTTTGACCGTTTTCGCGTCGCTCTCGATGGAGAGCTTCCGGAAAAAGCAAAAGAAAAAGAAAAAAAACAGAAAAGAAAAAAGAATGCGCCAATCGCCAAAATTGGAACTGTAACGACGAATGACCATTGACCTACCGTCTCTCAAATCGCCTCCTCTCGCGATCCATCGCCGAGAAGAGAGCTTCGATGCGCGAATGGCGTCGGCGGAGGCGAACGAAGGAGATCGCGCGGTGGAGCTGATCGTGAGCGTCGCTTCTTCGCCGCCCGAAGCCGCCGCCGCCGCCGCCGCCGCCGATGTCAATGGTGATGACGCGCCGGAGATAACGCCTCTGTTGAATCAGTCCGAGAAGCCTAAGATCAACATATTCGCCGTCTCCTATCCCCGACGAAACCCTAGGGTAAAGAATTCGACCGCGATTCAGCTCCGACGTAGTGTAATCGGATGGCCGGTTGAGCGTGTGCGTTCATCGGCGTTCGGTTTCTGTTGTCGACGCTCTTGAATGTTTCATTGATAGTGTTTGAGTTTCTGTTGCGTGTTGCGTCTCTCCTTTCCTCGCAATTGCGATTTTGCAGATGAAGCCGCGATTAGAGAAGTAACCTTTGATCATTTTTGTATGCGTTAGCAGGAGCAAGTAATCAGATCGCACGATGTCGAGGTGTCTCCTGCGGTTCAGTGTGCTCTGTGGGTGTGGAGTGGATCCAGATACTCTGGTCTGCTATGCATGGCCGCCTCGTCGATGATCTACTTCTTGATGGAAGCTGTTTCTGATGCTTTCGCCGGTTAGTATTTGCTCTTCACCAGTGTCGAGTCTCAGTGCCTAATCGACGGACGAAACGCCCTGTATATAAGTTCGTCTTAGTCCAAATGTAGCTGCTGGAATTTTGTATATATAACATTACCGAAGAATCACAGTCGCCTAATGTATTGCCTTAACAAACCATGGAGAAGAGCCTTACATCATGTGTAGCTCAGAAAAGAAGCTACTTCCCCATTTACTTAATGTACTGCCTTCTAACCCTTATAGGACAGTGAGAACTTGGTAACTCAGATTGGAACTATTTACTCTATATTTGTTCTATCGATTACTTCTTGAATGATTTTGTCCTTTATCTTATCAAATCTCAGGGCATCATAATACAGTGTCTTTGATAATCATTCTTAAACTTTTTGACCTCCATTTGATATAATTCTTTTCAGATGAGAATTGAGATGTCATTTGTTTTGGATGCAGACTGATTTTTTCCCCTTATTTCTGTTGTGACAGCTCAGTCGATTCCATTGTTTGAGACCGCATTTGCTCGATGTACACTAATTTTGATATCATCGTATCTGTGGTTAAGGAAGGGTGGACAGCCATTATTTGAGCCCAAACCTGCTAGAAAGCTTTTATTTTCAAGAGCTGTACTTGGATATCTCTCACTAATGAGTTTTATCTATTGGTAAGTGACGTTAGATCTGCTTTGTTCCTTAATTTGTCTTATCCTCATGCTTATATGCCTTTTTGCTTTAGAGGTGCTCATGTTCTCTTCTCTAAGTCCATCTCGAGTATCTTCTTGTACTTGAAAGAACAATGCATCCCCATTGGTACACGTTGGAATCATCAGCAACGTCGGTAGGACTCACCTCTATATTCTCAGTTGTGCATCCATTGGATATGCATGACGGGCTGCTGTCTCGAAAGCTGGCCTCTATCATAGACATGATATGACATTTCAAATCAGCTGACGCTTAATTTCTTCACTTGCATATATAATTTCAAATATTCTGGCTATCCTCTTTCCTACATTTCCATGCTTGTATTGTGTTGAAGAATTTGAAGTATCGTTCATTCTAAATTGAGTTGAACCTTCCTTCTTTTTCATTTCAGCATTCAAAGATTACCTTTGTCTCAGGCCATTGTTTTGAGCTTCACAACTCCAATTATGGCTTCAATAGCGGCAAGAGTCATATTGCGGGAGAAGTTGAGAATTGGGGATATAGGAGGTGTGTCCGTTTTTTAGTTGGAATTTTATTCACTATGAAAATCTCTTCTTATATAGCCATATCTGCTATATATTATCGACTAGTGCATGACTGCTTTTCTTGATCTTATCTTGTCTTAGGTCTTGCTTGCAGTTACTTTGGTGTGCTTTTTATCTTCCAGCAGATGCTTATCACACAAGGTATACAAGTGAGTTTGCAGAACCTTTTAAAGTAGATGCCGGATGTCAATTGCTTTAAGAATGTCAATGACATGGAGCACGCCTCATTTGATTTCAGTTGCACTAATATGTCCTGATTTCATGATAATACAGGCACGCTAAACCAAAAAAGGAAAACAAAAGAAAAGCATCTGCAATTTTAGGCTTGATTGCTCCATTGATTCATCTTCTTTTTAACTGGTTCCTCTCAGTTTCCCTGATTATTTGTGTTTGGAGAAGAGTGTGAGCTTATAAGCAAAAAAAAAAAATTGTGAGCTAGAGAGTATGGCATGAGCATCAATGGTGTCGTGGTTCAGTTCTTTGAACAATTATTGTAGATTTTCCTTCTAGTGAAAAAGTTGATGCTCTAACCTGGGAATGAGCCTGTTGTACAGGGTACGGCGGTTGGGTTATTTTTATATCAATTAAACGTGAAACTTTTTTGTTAGTATTTTACCCTGTAAGAACCACCTGTATATGAAAGATTAGAAAGTTAACTTACTTCAAATTGATTATCGATTTTTCCAGGGGGGTTAAATAAAGCGGGCAAAGTACAAGCTTATGCTAAGGGAAGTCACCATATATTGGCAGTGCTAGGTGGCTTATTTTCAGCAATAACTGGTGGAATCAGCTATTGTCTTATTCGAGCAGGAGCCAGAGAAACAGATCAACCTATGTACAATTTTTTACACGAGCATGCTTATACTATAGATTGACATATTCTGTCATTTGCAGGCCTTTCCATAAATGAACTGGAGCATAGATGCAGTTTTTTTTTTTTTTTTTTTTTTTTTAAATTTGATCATAGCTTGAATCTTGAAATGCATTAAAACATATCTAATACAATGATACAATGATACAAAAGTCTTTCCTCTCTCTCTCTCTCTCTCTCTCTCTCTCTCTCTCTCTCATGCTAAAGAAACCTTGGGAAAATTATTGCATTCAGTATGATATATTTTAGTCCTCTCAGATCGTGATGAAAATTGGCTCCTTACCCTTTTGTGGAAGTGGATAAGTGTAACCTTGAAAGTATCGTGATGAAGATAGTCTTCCTTCTCTGGAAATTGTGTATATGACTTATTGCTTCTGCTGCGTCTACTTTTCAGGGCGACTGTGTTTTCATTTGCCTTGCTGGCTAGCCCTGCTGCTGGAATCTGTGCATTTTCCTTTGAGGTAGGTTCATGGAACTTGGTGTGTTTCCTTTGAAATAAATTCTTGGTTCACTCAGGTTAAAATAGCAGGCTCTTGGCTATGTGTGTAAAACTTACTATAGATTTGACCTAATTCTGTAAGTTTTTGTTTAGGATCAGGAAATATTGACCTTATTCTTTGATACCTATATGTCTTCAAGTGTTTGTATATGGACTAAGGCTATTTACTCGTTGAATATGTTGGTTGGATGGCTAGATACTGTACAATCCAGCACAGGGCACGAGCTTGTATCAGACGTGTGCTCATCGCAAAATCTGCATTTTCATTATTTTACTTACTGACCAAGTACATCAGATTATTTCCTGATGCTGATGTGGACATTGGTTTACACATGCCACTATTGACATCAGTTTACACTTGCCTCAGCCACTGCAATTTCACATTTATTTCTATCTTTATGATGCAGGATTTTGTGCTGCCTAGCGTTTACACAGTTTTCCTGATGGCGGTATTTGGTGTGCTGGCCTTTCTGGCAGAGGTGATCCTAGCATTTGTTGTGCTTATTTATCTCCACTGTTACCAAGCTTTGATTACAGTCACTAAATAGTCCTCCCCTAAACCTCTCTCTCTGTTGGGTCTCCTGACTTGCTATAGCATTTTTCTGGGGTCTGACTCCGGTGTTGAATTGCAGCTGCTGTTGGCACGTGCTCTTCAGCTTGAAAAGACTAGCAAAGTTTCAAACATCCAGTTCATTGAGGTACTTTTTTTGCTTCAATTATTGCTCTGTCCTTGTCGATGGCTGAAGCGTATATAGGCCACATTAAATTTTTATTTTTTCTATTACTAGCTGCAAGGTTCTAATTAGTCATAGTATTCCGATTAGAGGAGCATATGCATCTTATACCCAAAATTGCACAAGTAATTTCAACAATGCTTGATGTGTTTCCCTCAGTGTATCCACTATGATTTCAGCTGGTTGTGATAAGTTTTTCTTACTTCATTATTGATGAAGGATATGTTGATTTTGGATTGAAGTTTTTGCATCAATGACAATGACTTACAATCCTTTACTATCATTTCTGTCGTTTAACATGCTATGATCAGACATCAATGACTTATCCACATCCTTACTTCCATTTCTTATTAGGTTGCGCTATCACAGTTATGGGGAATTGGCGCACGAAGGCTATCTCCATCTTTTGGGCGGCTTGTTGGGTGTTTTCTCATCCTAATTTCAGCGTGCAGCACCATGTACAATGGACCCGATAAAGAGACTACCTAAGGTGAAACGATAGCAAAGGCATTCTTTTAGTTCCATTTCACAAGCAAACATTCGCCAGTCGCCACCGGGTGCACTCATTCTTTGTAGCGGAAAAATGTTGCACAGAAATGAACCGGGGCTATTATTGCCCCTAACTGGTTTTTAACTCTTGGCATTTGCAACCTCGACAGTATTTTGAAGGCAAGAGGCCGTCGACTTTTTGTAACTAGAGAAGGTCATGAAAAGAAATATACACGCTCACTCTTCGGAGCAACTGCTTACAGATCATTACTCTGAAAGTCTTCTTGGAAAAACAAAGGATGATGAATGGGGGCTTCTGGAGTAAACTTTCACTTCACAACGCGTTGACTAGAGTTTAAAGTTCCGTGGCCTCGTATTTTGCTCTTCTTGATGATTCGCAGTATTTTCTTGCACTGCACCGTCCATATGTCATGTCGGCATACGTACAACTGTACCGAGTGGCATGTAGACAGACTCAATGTGTCCCATTAAGACTCTCGGCCCTTTGCGGGTGTGTATGGGCTCTCGTGCACGAGAATAACATATTTCTCGAGGAATGCGTCATTTAGATTTACGAGGGCCGCGCTGTTATTTGGGAATTGTTTTGTCGGCTATAGGCAAATGAAAATCCGTAAAACGAGGACGATAGGACAAAACACAGTACCAGACGGTCCGGGCGATAGGATCTCCCACGCTCGTCTCTTCTCCATGTCGCAGAGATCATCAATTCTGCGATCAAACCGAGGTCTACCTCTCGTACCTTGCACCGTCGTTTTCTCCGACGGCGAAGCCAAGCTCCTGAGTCATCCTCCAGCAAACAGCGACAACCCTTGTTTTCCTCCTTCCCGGATCAGGACAAGGATCTGTCGGTGCCGTACTGCTGGTTAACGTTCGAAATTCGGAGCGAGAGATCGGGTGGTGAAATGCTGTACAGATCAAATCATCATGGCATCACGAGGCTCGTGATAGAATGGATCCAAGAGCCTAAATTCATTGTACTTCCGAGCCATATGCCACCGAGAAACATAATCACCAGTTTAATCAGCGACTAGGGTGGAACATGTGCAAATTACGGACGAGATGGCATCAGAATGTCTCGAGGTCTCTCTTTTCCCTGTTTGCGGCAGGACAAAAAGAGTAAGTGCTCGGCATCAATTCCAGAGGGCATTTCTACGGAAAATTTCACATTCCACGCAACGGATCTATATCTATTCCAAGCCTTGATTTCAAGGCGTCGGCAATGCCGTGGAACTAAAAGGTCGGCAAGCTTGTGGCTACTTCGGCATCTAATTTCACGAGGAAATCTCAATGCGGGTTACCTGCGCATGATTTAGCATCTCTCGTACGGTCGCGTCGATAAGGTTGATAAATAAAATAAAATCTCTCTTATACTAAGCTCATCGAGTCTGAACAACAAGGAATCTGTACATTGCGGATAAAAAGTCGGGCAAAAAGCGAAAGATCGCTCTTCGAATATCTATCGAGTGTCAAAGTATAGGTATGGATAACAGAGAAAGGGCAAGTAAAGGCGCACTTCTTTTTTACCATCATCGCTCAAATACCCTTTCGCAGCAAAAAAATAAAATAAAATACTCGGGTGGGGGGACGCCGCGATGCGCTTTTCAATGAGGGAAGCGGGGATCCAAGGGGGGTGCGCGCAATCTGGCCCAGCATCGAACGGTCGAGTTTCCGTGAACAGTACGTGCATGGGGACACGTGCGAGAGAGAGAGAGAGTGTGTGTGTGTGAAGTGGGCCCACGAGTTTCTCCCTCCCTCTGTTCCCACGCTCAACGGCACTGCCCTTCCACCTCTTTATCACTCACTCCACTCCACTCCACTCCACTCGTTCCACTCACTGCCGCCCCCTCGCCCGCAGTTGCAGACTAGAAGAAGAAAACAGAGGAGAGGCATTCGCTCCTCCTCTCCCAGCTTCTTCGCTTGCTCTGTTTCTCCTTTGAAGAACCACCACCGGCATTATGGACCGTCTTTCTCTTTCCTTCTTCTTCTTACTTCTCTCTGTTCTCTCTCTTGCTGGTAAGTTTTGGAAGCTCTCTTCTTTCCTCGTTCGCCATGTTTCTTTCCTGTTTTTTTTTTTTTTTTTTTTTTCTCGGGAGACTTTCAAATGCAGCTCAAGTCGAAAGCTTTCCGGCTCACGAGGGGCAGAATGCCGCGCCCTTTTTCCTCTGCTTTTCTCTCTTGTAATGGGTGTCGTCGTTTAGTGTGGACAGACGGTGGTTCCATCGGAGTGAACTACGGGCGGGTGGCCGACAACCTGCCGCCGGCCACCAAGGTGGTGCAGCTCCTCAAGTCGCAGGGCGTCCAGAAGGTGAAGATCTACGACGCCGACGCCGCCGTCCTCCACGCCTTCGCCGGCACGGGGATCCGGCTCACCATCGACCTCCCCAACGATCTCCTCTTCGCCGCGGCCCGCAGCGTGTCCTTCTCCCTCGACTGGGTCCAGCGCAACGTCGTCCCCTACCAACCGGACACCCAGATCGAGGCCATCGCCGTCGGCAACGAGGTCTTCGCCGACACCCACAACACCACCAAGTTCCTCGTCCCCGCCATGAAGAACATCCACACCGCCCTCGTCAAGCACAACCTCCACAGCGCCATCAAGATCTCCTCGCCCATCGCCCTCAGCGCCTTGCAGGTACGCAGGCTGTCCATTTGGGTCGTATCAAGACATTTTCAGTCATGTTCCGCGTTCTTCTGTTAGTGTAAAGAGAGCCGACGATTCGACACCCACTTTTTATTTGTTTTGCAGGCCTCGTACCCTTCGTCGGCTGGTTCGTTCCGGCCCGAGCTCATCGAACCGGTGTTCAAGCCCATGCTCGAGTTCCTCCGCCAGACCGGTTCCTACCTCATGGTTAACGCCTACCCCTTCTTCGCCTACGATTCCAACTCCGACGTCATCTCCCTGGACTACGCCCTCTTCCGGGAGAACCCGGGCGTTGTCGACGCCGGCAACGGGCTCCGCTACTTCAGCCTCTTCGACGCCCAGATCGACGCCGTCTTCGCCGCCATGTCGGCCCTCAAGTACGACGACATCAAGATGGTCGTCACCGAGACGGGCTGGCCCTCCAAGGGCGACGAGAACGAGGTCGGCGCCAGCAAGGACAATGCCGCCGCCTACAACGGCAACCTCGTCCGCCGGATCCTCACCGGCGGCGGCACCCCGCTGAGGCGGCAGGCCGACCTCACCGTCTACCTCTTCGCGCTCTTCAACGAGAACAAGAAGCCCGGCCCCTCGTCGGAGCAGAACTACGGCCTCTTCTACCCGAACGAGGACAAGGTCTACGACGTACCCTTGACCGTGGAGGGTCTCAAGAACTACCACGACACCGGGAAGTCGGCGCCGGCCAACGGCGGGCAGAGGGGAGCCGCGGCGCCGGTGAAGGGCAGGCGCGGCGGAGTGTCGAAGAGCTCGTCGGCGAACACCTGGTGCGTGGCCAAAGGCGAGGCCGGGAAGGAGAAGCTGCAGGCGGCGCTGGACTTCGCGTGCGGGGAGGGCGGGGCGGACTGCCGCCCGATCCAGCGGGGATCCACGTGCTACGACCCGAACACCCTGGAGGCGCACGCGTCGTACGCCTTCAACAGCTACTACCAGATGAAGGGGCGGGCCTTCTGGACCTGCGACTTCGGCGGGGCCGCCTCCATCGTATCCCAGCCTCCCAGTACGTATTCCTCCCCCATCTGAACCCCACCGTATACGTATTTTTGCACCGTATCCGGACCTCCATGAGGTCGATAATGATTGAGAGAACATCATTTGGTGGTGTGAAAAATCCGAAGGTGGAGTCCAGGTCATACGAGTGAAAAAGGTCAAAAAATGGGTCCCGCGGAGGGAGCAACCACGTGAATGGTGGTGGGCGTTGGTGGCTGGGAAAATTAATCGTTCCCTTGTCCTTTTCCTACCACTGGTCTGACGTTTGACCGGTCTCTGACTTGGATGCTTGCACCGTGCTTTTCCAATTTCTCCACTAACTTGCAATTTTTAATTAACTATACATCATAACGTAATTTATTTATTTAGCTAAACCCGTTTTTTCACACATACTTGATGAGATGAGTTACTAATGATGATGCCCCCCACTGTTGTTCTCTTTTCCTTCTTGTTTTTTTCCCTGTGCAGAGTATGGAAAATGCGACTTCCCAACGGGATACTGAAAGGTGATATGATGGATGGATGGTGGTGATGACGAGACCGGGGGAAATTAGGGATTAAAATTATTATTTTTAGCATCTGGGCGGGTGGGTTTTAAATGTAGAATTCTACATTTTTTTTTTGGGGTTGGGGTCCCTGTTGCTGATTGTATCTAATTCCAGAGATGTCGTAGGTCATGAGAAAAGCTAATCTTCCTCCACTACTTGTAGTAAGCGTTGTCCATATTTGGGAGATATGACACTTATGTTTTTTCCCCCTTCTACATTGCTTTCACTGCTCCTCCTGCTTGGGTGCACGTTCTTCCTGACCCTTTTCGGCTCCTGATTCATGACCCGTTTGTGTCCACATTCGATTCGTTTTATCGTGGTAGGGCCGTGACCCGAATACCAATACCCGACGACAGAAGAAGAAGATATAGCATAAGGGGTCGAAAAATGAAGGAAGCAAACTTTCACTTTAAATAAAATGTCAATGTGGAATCTGGTACGACCCTATTATGACACAGTAAATGTGGAACAAAATAAGATTGCAGTCGGTTTGATAATATGATCGAGTCATATTGCTTGTTCGGCTCATGTGAAGATCACAGAATTAGGTAGGGGGCTCATGTGAAGGTCACAGAATTAGGTAGGGCGGGGACGCTACACACACTCGGGCTGGCAATGGCAGCAGCCGCGACAGGACGACCGCTCAGTAACCACGGGTGTTCTCCGTCCTTTTCTTTTTGTCCTTTTGTTTATATATATATGCTGAACACGAGGAGGAAAGTTGCGTCCATGTTGGCCCATGTGCCTTCCCGCCCTTCTTCTCCTTTCTCCTTTCCACACTTTTGCTCACACTGCATTTTCGCTCATCTTATCTACCTATCTTTACGGGCGATGGAGTTGCGCGAAATCTCTGGCCATCATCGCCATCTTTGCATCGAAAAAGGGTGGGAAAGAGTGGCGGATCTTCTTCTCGTTGATGGGGTTGCCTACCGGATCTTCTTCTCGCTGCCAAAACACTGTATTTAGTTGCAAAGAAACTTTGATATGTTTTTTGTACATTCGGAACCCCACCAAAACGTTCGGTACCAAAAACTTGACTTTGCCAAGTTTAAAGTGCCCGATTTACGATGTGGAATTAGGTTTCTCGCGCAAGACTGTAGTGGGACGTCACATGCGGATGCGGACAATGATGGGTTTTCGAGGTAATTTTCCACCACTGGGTGCACAAAACGAGGTCGAGGAAGTCATTGAGTTAAAGATAATCTCGAAATTCCTCACTCTTGAGTAGCTCGCAAGCTTTACTTAATAATTAAACAGTGTCTTGTCCCAAAAAGATTCTGACACTAAATGGGAATGCAGCGCAATTTTTATTTCTATTTTTCGTTGACAAGAAAGGGCTGAGTTCAACTTTTTAAGTGTCAGGTCGGCCCGAGATTGAGATATACGCAATGTGAACTAATTTGAGCCTAAGTTTAACAATGACCCTCAAATTTTTAATCAATCTCGAGTTGGAAAATTATGTCACTCGATCCGGCAGAGTAGACGATGTACTCACATCATCGATCCCAGCAAAACGAGCTTGTCGTCGCCGACCGCCACCGGGATGCAAGTTGGCATGAAACGGGAATAACCCCTTACATTAATGAAGGGTCAAAAAATATATAGGGGTCGGGCAGAAAAGATGAAATGAAAGTGCAGACACTGCTCACGTACGCACGCTACCCTAGGCTGGGAGAGAGACATGACGAGGTGGTCCTCCACCATGGATCCAGAGAGAGAGAGAGATTCGGCCTGCCTCCCCTAATTGGCTTCTTACTGCCATTATACGCGCATCACATGGTGAACTGGGGGATGTGATGCTGAATCATTACTCTTCGAGACTCTTGTGCCAGACTCCCAAAAAATAAAAAAATAAAAAAAAAAGACTCTTGTCCGCATCCTTTTTGACCCTGCTAGCCAAAAAAAGAAGAAAATGCCTGCATCCCCACTCGTTTCGTGCTTCTCCCTTGATCCGACATCGTATCTGGACGTATCCTATCATGTGCTCGTATTCCATTACAAAAAGAGAATTATAAAAATAGAGAAGGGGGGGCGGGCGCGTTTTGAGAATGGCTCACGATCCCACAATAATTATGTTCAGTGGCAGAGGGCATGCAGTGGATTGTCCGATGGTCATTGCGAGGCCCTTTGGACATCAAAGCCCTTTTGGTCAAATGCTTTGACGGCCTAAGCTTGCGTTAGCTCATTGCTGATTTCTGGGCCTAAAGAGCTTGCGAATCGTTAACCTACCCTTCATTATTGATCCCTCCAGGGACAAGAGATACACATTTTTACGCTTTTTTGGTGAAGTGAAAAGATACATTCTCCGGACAGTTGGAGCGATGTCTCGAAAATAATCCTCATCATCGACGAGCTCGAGATTCACTGATCGTTCTTCTCTTTCGCATTTCAAGCGCCAAAGCAAATCTGTCCCCTCTATCGCTCCCCCTTAAATCAGTATGTGAACGTATCGAAATCAAGTTTATGGAACCAACCTTCATGCTAAAGTGGTGGAAATCAAATCAGTGTAGGGCGGCGGAAATTCACGGTAGAGCAGTAGTTTGCTCTCTCAGTATTCGATCACTTCAACATCTACTCAATATCTAGTCTGATGGCGTTGACAGGGCGTATCACGCGGAAAACATGTAAAGCCAAATTCCAGAGGACTGCAGTATGGAAACGAATTGCCATTTCAACACAGTGCTAGAGCACTTGGGAGAATTACATTCGCAAAAGGATATTCCCCTCAGATTGCACTAGACATGTAAGATCCCATTAGCTTTACAATCCGCAAAATTCATTTGACCAAAATCCTAGCACTAAAACGTGCTGCCCTCCCCAGCTGCCGGGCCTCTAATTTAACAATGGGCGAAAAACAGCTGATTACAGTTAGCAGATACAGTTATTTTGGCCGTTGATTCATACACACGTTTTATGCGAATTGGCACCTTATTCTTCTTGCTAATTAAATGAACTAGAGGACCCGTCGAACGAATCTGAAGAGCCCCCATAGAAGTCTGTGTCCTTCTTATTAATAGCTGCACGAGAGGAAAAACAAATAAGCACTATTCCTTAGCCGCGGCAAAGCAGTCAGGAAACTCATCAACCCATTCCTACTAATTTTAAAGCAAGACGATCGAACTGCCTCCACCACTGGAAAGCAAAATATCTGCTTAAGACTGGGAGCAGATCCTCTTTGAGAATGAAAATGTCAATGGTGCATTCTTCAAGCTAGAAATATCAAATAACTCCATGAACCTTTGATCTGAAACTCTTGCTTTCGCTGCTGCAAAGCGCTGATACTCGTCGAATATGGATGAAAGACACCACCTCTGCAATTTCCTCAAGCAGCCCACCAGACAGCCCGTACGGTGCTGCGCATAGGAGGGAAAACCCCAAAAGTCAAAACCCATTTTTAAGCAAAGCTAGGTTTAAACTGCAGCATTAGCTAGCTATATAGATGAAGCAACATACCTTTCCTCTCTTACAGTGAATTAGAACAGGATGATTCCTTACATCTGCATTAAAAATGGCAAGAAGAAACATTAAGACCCTCAAACCAAATTTGATTACTGCATCCGGGTAAATATAGGATGAGAGTGAATCATTGTCGTACCAAGTAGAACCTTCAATGCCTCACGAATTGTCTCCTCCGGGATATATACAAAAGGTTCCTGAAAGCACAACCAAGATGATCACTTTTGAATATGGAATTACTCTAGTCTCTAGTGTAGCTAGTTATAAAATAAGGTCTGCAAAAAATTAAGATATGAACCACTAAACAATAACGAAATGCACATATTTAACCCTAAAGGCAACACAGAAAAGATAAATTACTTGGACAGAACCACTCAAATGGACCACTGTCGTTAGTGCCTACATATGAAAATAAATCCAGAGAAAATAAATTATATAAACCAGCCTGAGGAGTTCTCATCTTTTAATCCAATTACTTAGGATTGTCAACCAACAGAAACCAATAGCAACAAAGTTGGGGTTAGTTGATTTATTTGCTTGTAATTTATTGAGAGAGGTTCTAAACCTAACATGAAGACTTTATTCCAATTTTTTTCCCAGGAATATGTATCACTACAATTATTGTTTAGCCATAAGGAAAAGTCTACCAGCCAGAAATTTCTATAGTCTAATTTCATGTATAGATTGTATTTTCATATTTTGTCCTAAGAAGGCTGAAAAAAGTAGCCAACTTGTCCTCACAGAATGCTATGTCCTAGATGCAAATCTAGTAAAATCTGTATTCTTTCACTCATCATACTCGAGTCAACATCTTAGGATTGCAAATTCGGTATTAGTATTTTTCACTTGGAAATCATCACAAATCAACGTACCACAGCAATGGAAAATTTAAGAAAAATAGGTAACGGACAAGTTTATGCATTCTCTGAGTTATTTTTGCAAACTCTGTGTGTGTGTGTCATGAAAATAGCAATAGCAGAAAGAGGAAGGCCCTCAATAAGATCGCTCATTGAGCAAGGATCAATATCATCAAAGAAAATTCAAATCTTTACAACCAAACTGTAGATTCCAAAGTGTATTCAAAATCTGAGCTCTCGACTTTAGTTGCTTTGGGTTACTTGATTGGAAAACCTAAAGTTAAATAAGGAGAAACGTTTCAATTTCAGAATGTCATAAGATGACGCCCAATGACCAGAGAAAAAAAAATGAATGGAAGAGGCTCTCCAACGTTTTATGGAGGACAAGGAAAAATACTGAAGAAAATGCATCCACAGGATGAGTAGAAAAGTCTAGAAACTTATCGAAAGATGCAAGTTGTCAAGCTAGTAAGGTGCGGACCAACCAAGTAATGAGTAGACCCTTCATGAAGATTTCTAAAGGACAATATTCAGTTGTCATTATCATCATTTCCGAAACAATTTTACCATAAATTTCGCTGATTTCATGGTTTTGCCTTTTCTTTCCGGTGCACGGGACAAATATACACCAAGTGCTCATCACATGATATCGAAACTAAATCAGTTTTACAATGCACGCGACACCCAAAAATCAAGTAGAACATCAGCAAAATTAAACCCTACCAAACAGCCAGATTAAACACATATATTGAACAAGGATATCTACTGACAGTTCTCTCCGACTTCATCGTCTCAAAAAAAGACTCAGGCTACTGACACGATATTACAGCACTGCCACTGTCGTTGGATCAAATTATCGGCCAACTTTTTCGGATTCCTTATCTTAAAAAAAAAAGACAGTGAATGCATGTGACACTCATGAGCATTCTTCTGGGATGCTCCCAGAATTGGGTCTTATCTCCCCACTCTGAATATGCACATAGAGGAACCCAATCAAAACGATGCCCATGATGCCCATTCAACTAACAAGATACCAATTCGGTACATCAATCGTTAATGCAATTCAATGCCCCAGTGGCTGCCATCCTCCATTTGTCCTACTTTCCGGATAATCGGAATATGAAGGGCCCCCCTTTCCACTCAAGCCACCGAGCAAACACGACCGGTGCAAAGCGCAAATTAGACGGCCATAAAGTCGAGAAGATGCGAATTCAAATAATTAAAAAAAAAAGAGAGAGAGAGAAGAAGAAGAAGAGAAAAACAACCTAACGACCCACTCGTACGATGGCTAAAAAATAATCACATCACTCGTCGAAGATAGCTTATCGACCGGTTACCGATGGAGCCAAGCTCCCCCACGAATGCCCATTTACTAAAAGTAGGGACGAGAAAAATCGGTGCCCAACGAAAAGAAGACGGGGAGGTGAAGAATAAAAAAATGAGGAAAAAAAAAAGCGCACAGCGACGTCAAAAGTAGCGGAAAGAGCTCAATCCCGAGGGAACAGAATATTCACCTTATATCCCTCGATTCCGAATTGGAAAAGCTTGATCCCGCTGGACTTGAGGAACTTCATGTTCGCCTCCGGATACGGCTCCGGGCACAGGCAACTGTTCCGTCCGCCGCCGAACCGATCCGACCGCAAGACAAAACAAACGGAAGGCGAAATTCAGCACGCACGTAAACGGACGGAAATGGATTGGAAAAGCAAAGCCAAAAAAAAAAACCCCGCGTGGGGCGCACTCACATGATGGAGCGGAGGCCTAGGGTTTGGAGGAAGGCGAAGTTGGCGCAGTCGGGGAAGCCGGAGCGGAAGATGCCATTGTCGACCATCGCGAAGTTGAGCGGCGGCGTGAAATGGACCTCCTCCCCGCCGGGCGCCCCGGCCGGCGCCGGCGCCGCGGCGGTGGCGGCGGGGCAGAGGTCGCGTTGGTCGAGGAGGGCCACCTCGATCTTCTTGCACATGGCTTCGGCGTCGGCGTCGGCGCCGTCCCGCCCGGCCGTCCTGTCCACTTTCATTCTTCGAGCTGTCGACGGTTACGGAGGAGAGAGAAGCTCGAAGCAAAAGCTAGAGAGAGAGAGAGAGAGAGAGTGAGGGAGGAAGGGAGATTTTTTTTTTTTTTGGGGGGTGGTGGTGTTGGAGGTTACAGAAGCGGGGCGCAGCGGGAGTGGTGGGAAAGAGGTGGCGACCGCGGCCAACTATTTATAGGGAGACGGCGGTTTTCCGAAAAGGTGCGGCACTCGCCATGGCGAAACTTCACGGAATAAAAGTTAAAACTTGACGTGAAATTTGGGAAAATTGATTTCCTTCTCTCTCTCTCTCTCTCTCTCTCTCTTTTCTCTTTTCTTTTCCTTCTTCTCATTTTAAAAAAAAAGAATATATATCATACGAATCTGGCCTGACGAAATTCATTAAAGAAAAAGGTTGAGAAAGCGCCGTAAAGGGGAGCTATTGCGTGAACTCGATAAGTGATTACTCCCTTTCGTCAAAGCGTTGAAAGCTTTTTGGGTCAAAGTAGAGACGTGTATCTTATGAATGCAATGAACAAGTACTAAGTAGAGTACGCCAAATACTCCCGATGTCATTCTATACGATGACTTCATAGATCTAGCGGGGAGCTCACGGTCCAGAAAACCGAACGCTCATCGCGAGAAAGGGATGGGGCCGGGGGGGTCGTGGTTGCGAAACCGGTCCGATGACTGCTTGAGATCACCTGACTCGAGCATTCCGTTGTGTTTGAGTTCCGACTCGCCATTACTCAGTTCAATGGCCTGGCCGATCCAATTGAAGGCTTGTTGGGGCCCTCTTTTCTCCTCCCTTTCCGTTCTCGCTCGTATGGGTCCGTCGCGGGAGAGGGAGTCAACTGAACATCACATCCACCGTCGAGAATTTCTCCCGCATCCAATCCTCCCATTATTGTTCACTCTGGGTGATCGGGTTGGATGAATATGAACTCGTATGACCGTGTTGAGTGAGCAGTAGCCACTTAGTCACTGTACTTACTTTGGCCAAAGTACGAAGAAAACTGATAATTACATATCGACACAAAAAAATTTCAACTTACATATGTGCTTATGCATGTATTAAATACAGGGGAGGTACTATTTCAAGCTCATCAAGCTCGAATCTGAGTTCTAGCTCTTTCGTAGCTTGATTAATTATAGTCTGATCAAGGAGAGCTCAAATTTCGAACGTTTGGCTCGGTTAAAAAGTTTCAATACGTGACGGAGTTCAAATTAAACTTGAAATACCGGGTATGTCCGGGAGTCGAGTCGAGCTCCAACTAGAGTCCGAATCCGCCTGGCCTGAACCAGCAAGCTCCCGAGCCGAGCCCGTACTACTTTGATGCCGTTGCCCCCGTATTCAACAGCCATTGCGGACAGGATCCGCCCACATGGCGCCACTCGCGATACAATCTCTGGCACCTTGTGCGATCGAGACGAGTCCAATCGCTTTGGGCTGCTAAGGCAGTCAACAGGTGCAATGAACCCAATCTCTCCCAAAATCCTCCACGTTACTCTCAGTTTTCTTTTTTAGCTCACTCTCAGTTTTATTTTTCAGCTCAACGACCTTATTTCTTAAAAAAAAAAAAAAAAAAAATGCGGTGCGGCGATGGCCGACGAAAAAAAAAAAAAAAAAAAAGACCAGTGCTGCTACTCACAAAGAGAGCTTGGGCAATCATTAAAAAAAACACCCGTCAAGGAAAATTTATAATTTCCATAATGATGATTCGCACAAAAGAAAATAATAATAATAATTCGATTAAAATGGGTACGATAATCGATTTATTTAAAAAGGAAAAAAAGAAAGAAAGGGGGGGAGGAAATTGATGTGTGGGGAGAGGGGAAGAGAACATTCGGAAGGAATATGCGGAGGAAGGGGTACAGCAATTTGGTGGGTTGCGCGCTGCGGAGGCGAGGCCCGGCCGCCACGTACTTAAATGATGGAAAAATGCCCCCTTTTTTTTTTTTTTTTTTTTTTTCTTTTGCTACGTGCGGTTTCACGCCAGAAAAGCGTACTAAAAGGAGGCGGGGGGCGCCAGGCGCACTTTTGCGCATTTGGACGGAAGCCGGATCTCGTTTCGCCTTCTCCCTCCCCCTCACCGTCTCCCATTGGACGCCCACGTTCGTTTCTTTTGGCCCCTTCTCCCGAAGCCAGAATTTCTCGTGTAAGTTCTCCCGGGCCTATTTCGCAATCATTGAAAAATAAAAAAAAATAATGGATCTTGTTGGTGCGCTTCGGGGTATATTCAACTTAGGTGCTCTTTTTAAAGAAGAGGAAGAATAATAAGGACATATGTGGCATGTGATTTTATTTGATGAGTCTGAATCGGATGTTTCGACCTCTTATGATCATCGCTCGATAGAGCTGTCAAGATATGTCGCGAGCACTTTTTTTTTTAATGCGTACTTGATGGATTGAGCTGTTGTTGTTATAAGCGAGTTATATTCGGCAATTAGGTCGTGATTGAGTTTAGAATTTGCTTACATCAAACCCACATTTATACTCTCACCTCAATTTGAGTATGAGATTTTATAAATTTGATTAAATATAGAAGAGATTTGATCATGTAAGTTGGATACGATTTGTTGAATTTGTATTGCATGGAATTTTTTATTCAAGTCATTTTGATTGAATCCACCCCTTTGACGAGTCTACTGCTTGAATCCGTATGAGATTAAGCTCTTGAAAGGTGTATGCGCATACGCCCATATGAGAGTGGACCCCGCCTATGACCAAGATCACTGAGTCTTCTCTCATTCGCAATGGAATTTCGGTTCTTCCTCATCGATGGATTCCGGCGTGCTCGTTGACGTCCCCCCATTCGGCCCCAAGATTACAGCGGGCAAGCAAGATTCCAACGGCGGCTCCCATGGGCAAACAAACACCTCGTTCCGATCGGATGCACGAGGCGCTGCCCTTGCGGAGCACGCTTTTGACCCACGTGAATTTCCGACGTGTCACATACGAGGCTGGCAACGGCCGTCGTGTCTTCCCCTCGGTCGCTTAGCGCCCTGGTCGGTGTATTTTGTCTTTTCCGTGGTGCAAATTATCTCCTCGGGGTAGCTAGCGATGATGTGTCCGCTTGTCACTGCTGACAGTTGCGTTTTTGACCTATTTGATCGCCCCGAAAACGTCTCTTTACATGTATTCTAGGGTAGCCTGACTTTTGACCCCCGAATAGAAAAAAAAAAATGTAGCCTGACGATTATAGTCGCTAGTTTTTGCCCGAATTATTCAATGCGTGATCCAAATTTTTGGGATTAATAGTGATCATGTCCTGTTTGTCGTCCTTTTTTTTTTTAATTCCTTGCAATGCACGTCGAGGCAGGATGGGATCCCAAGGTTCGTCGAGGTCAATAGCGTGTGACATTGTCGATCATGTATGTTCTTTGCACAGCATTATTGGAAACGGCGTGGCTAGGGGAATATAGTAGATGACGGATGCCCTCCAAAAAAGTCGATTATGCATTAGAAGAAACAAACAGCCTCGCAGCAGAATTCTATTGTTCCATATCTAATATGTAAAGGTTTTTTTTTTTTTATCTGAGCGGGAAAAATTTTTGTGAGCGACAAGTAATTGTTGGAGAAAAATGGACCGGGGATTTCTTTTACCGATAAACTGGTGTGAACTTACCAATCTTTTTATGAAATTACCAGTTTCTTTGGGAGTTTACAAATTATCGGTTTTTGTACTAGGTCACTAAGTTTTATCTACATAACTTACTAATGTTTCAAATTTACTAATTTTTATATGAAAGTACCAACCTAAATTGGAGTGGTTTATACACAAGTCGCGCATTGTACCTAACTGGCTCAACAATGGAAATGCCCGCCTTCCAACTATAGACCCATTTTCACATGAAAATCTTTTGGCCTTTGGAAACTTTGATCAGCTTCCATGTCTAATTTCAATAGAGTGATCTCATTTCTTCAATCATAGCAACTAGACACTACAACGACACAACAATAGCCATCACCTTAAAGTAAAATGAAGGCTCATAAATCTCCACCGAGTCACCTATCTAGGCTGTGGTTATGTTGGTTGTTCAATATCAACGACTTCATGAACAAGGGCCCCATGCGCAATTTCAACCTCTATTACGTCTAAATCTCCAAAGTCTCCACCTAGAGTTCCACAACTACTAGCTTCATGATTTGTTTGCCTGATTGCTTATATCTCAAGACCCTTCTATTGAAGCATTGTAGCCTTGTCAAATATCGCCTCTCTGCTAACTAGAATATAGGATGATTATGGATCAATGCATCACAATTGATAGCCTTTAACCTTGTGTGCATAACCCATAATATTGCACTTACCCGCACGCAACTCAAGCTTACCCAAGAAATCAACAAGGGACAATAATGGACATTAGAGATTTACCTTGTTCAGTTCAATTCTGATACCTTCTCCACAAAGAGAGTCGGTTGTAGAGAACTCACTATTTAATCGCATAATTGCAAAGTTATAAATTGCTCAAATCTTATAGCCCCAAGTTACACCTGAACCCATAGCGCTTAGCCGCAATTAATTGTTCGATAAAACATAATCCATGGAGAAACTAACTTCAACATGGATTCTTAAACGTGAACAAGAGTCCAATCTAGACTTAGAAATAGTGCTACCTAGGGTCAAGCATGATTTTACAGTAGAATCAGGAATCTAAGAACTGAATCAGTGGGAACCTATTTGATTCTAAGTTCCAAGGTATGCATGGTAGGTTCAAAGTTCCAATAATTAAGGAATCTATTTCGACGAATAGATTTTAAGTTTTAGGTTTAAGAAACCTAGAACCTGGAACTTCCATTTTCTGATCATGCAATATAAGTTGTGGTCAATGAATTGTAATAGCAAGTAGTGGTCATTATTCACTGTAATCGTTTAATTAATAATATAAGTGGAACATGAATAAATCCTACAACCTGTGACAGGATAGGTTTCGGGTTTTAGGGTATGTAGGGTAAGTTCCAAGTTTCAAAAGAATCTCTTCTAATGAGTAGGCTAGGGGTTTTAGGTGGAATATATATGGAACTTAAAATCGCTCACCTCTAAATTGCTATCCATGCATCCAATTTGCCCTTTCGCGAACTTTAATTCGGGTTAGATTTTACATATTTGATTCCAAGCCACGACATAATTTCAACACAAAACACATACAAAACCCTATCACTTTAGTTTATTCAATCGCCCATCGCTTTTGAAGATGATTGCGTTTAACTTCAGCAAAGTGAAATAAGTGTACAAACCCAACCCTCACAATCACCCCCACAAGTAAAAGAAAGACACAGAAATTTTGTCAAAAGCAATCATCTCTAAGGGTTATCGCAAGCATGATGTAGTCAAGTGCTAAACTATAATCCCCGCCTTACCATATTTAACGATAGGACAATTCGTTCAAGTTCCTTTCCGAGGCATATGTCATGCTACAAAACTTCCCGAACGAGGCCGTGGATTAGCGACGATACGTCACCCGACCCTCTTAATCAATTCCCCAAATGTTAAGCTAAGCTTACGGCGGGTTGAGCTGGCTACAAGCGTGAACCAACTCGATATCCCCACAACCGCATATGATTAAATTATACCATCGATCGTGTCCATCGCTTTCCACGAGTAGATGCGTCTATTTGCTGCATAACCCACTAAGCCAGAACGAGAGGAGGAGCAAGTCGTCTCGCCGCAAAAAGCAGGCAAATCTCCCCCAATTATTGATGCCCCGAAATCGACAGCGACCTTGAAATTCGAGGAGGGCCGTCGGGTTTTTCCTTCCAACTCCATGATTGAATTTTCTATTATCGAGCGAGCCTCAATGCGCGGTCGAGTGATTGCGTAGACCGAAGTTGTCTGCCAATACGAACGTGCAAATGATTTGAGTCAGTTAAAATAATCGGCAGCCGGTTTCTCGATCGTCGAACCCTTTTTGTTGTGTCACTGGCATCATGGCTGTCTGGTTTCGAGTTGGATCTAGGTGCTTGGTCCCCCTCACATGGTGCGCCAAGTTGCTTGGTTCACATTCGACGGCCGGACAGATTTTGTCTCGACAAAAAGCTTCCTCCTTTGTTCAAAGATATGCGAAATCTATTCGAGCAAATTGGGGTTTGCTCTTTGCCTTTTCCGAAAGGCCGTTTGTTCGGTGTAACATCGATTGCTGTTGGCATCGTTGTTTCCGATTCGATGTTCGGATCGGGAGAAAACGCCTTTTACTTAGGGCGAATTCAGTATGTTGACATCTCCATCCCTTCTGATTTTTCTCTTTGCTAGGAGATATTTCGAACTCGGGGTGTTGTTTTAGCCTCGTGATAGACACGTGTTCTCCCATCAAAACATAGGTGTAGAATATACGTCGGTTTTCCAAATTTCGGCTACATGTATGTCAATCGTGTAACGTGCCCCCTGGATGTTTGTTTTTCCTACTAGCTGTGGATAATAGAAAGTATATCGACAACGATGTGATACAATTGGTCAATTTTCTTACTTGTGTGAGATGTAAATCAACTAATTCAGATAATTATCAAAAAAGTAAATTTTTTTCTTTTTTATGATTTGCCAATATAGTTATTTTGCCTAATTTTGACTAAAATTTTTTAACATAAACACTAGTCATCCTATATAATCTGGCCGATGTAGTCAATTTTTGCAAATTTTCTTTTTTAAATTTTCTGATTTTTTTTTTTTTTTGTGTTTTATTTTCTTTTTCCACCTCGCTAGCCCTTAGGCGAGGGTTGCAAATCCCCCGATGGCCATGGGCAAGGGTCATAGCCCTTGTCAGATCTGGGCGAGTGTTCGTAATGCTATGGCAAGGTAAGGCCCTCGCGTGTGGCCAATGACCCTTGTTGGAAGAGGGAAAGAGGATTAAAAAAAAGAAAATAAAATAAAAAAGAGAAAACGAAATAAAAATCAAGAAAAATTCTGAAATTCTTTTAAAAAATTATAAAAACTGTTTACGTCAATATCAATCATGTTATATAAGACAATCAACAATCACATTAGTGATTTTTCAGAGAAAATTGATCAAAAGAACTAAATTGATAAATTATTTAAAGATTTAGGATTAAATTAATACAATTTAAAATTTTATAATGGAATTAGCCATCACGCAATAAGATCAGGACTTTTCGAACAATTCTCCTCAATACATATATCTAATGTTTTTATGTATGAATCTCAATAAATTTTTTTACGTAAAATATGTCCTCGGTGCATAGAGCAAAACAAACAGAAATTCTACTTTACTCCGGGGAAAAACGTGAACCTATCAATAATGACAAGGGATTGAATTCCCCAAGGCGGTGGTGCTGCTGAATTGCGTCTAGAATCGAACTCTCGTATCCCCTTCGATCTTATCCGCCTGACGGAATCGAACGATTGAAATTATAGACCTGTCAAAGACTTTGTGCAGAGTTGATTTCTGAATCGAGAGGGTTGACTGTCTCTTCATAAGTTAATTTGTTGCGTCCTCTTTCAAATCAAGACTTTCGTACACATGGATAGTATAGACTTGTCATGTCAAACAATTCGCAATTGGATCGAGCCTCGGTCCCCGAGCCCCGATGCGTGTACGCATCTGCTTATCCTCCATGCGCAAATAAAAACTAATCATGAGATGATGAAGTAATCCGGAGAATGATAGGTGACCTGCCACGGTCCTTGGCCAATGCAATAATCTTACCTTGAAAAAGAAAGTGCAGACTCGAACATATATTCGGAAAATGTCTTATTGTACTATTTTTTTCTTTTTTTTGATGACCCAAAGAACTCACACACCGTACTAACACGGACAGCCTTGGTAGGCCCGGGGTGATGGGGGATAAACCCTGGGCCCCACGAGAGGACCCACCACCCCCGTAAAATGGGTAAGACGCCAAGCGTCTCCGCGGAGAGTTGAACCCTCTCCCTCCTAGAAGGGGTCAGTGAGTCTCCCCACGGTGGAGAAGACTTAACCAGCGGAGTCATCGCGGCCAGTGATACATCTTATTGTACTAATTTTGTTCTTCATATTCACAAATTTTATAAATAATCCAAAGAAATTTAACAAAATAAGGTCATCTTAAAAAAATCTCAAGATTCATTTTTTTTTCTCCCACTGTTGGCAAACTCATTTATCTCCTAAAAATTCTCTCCTTTTTAGAAACTCTCTTGTAGGCTCTCGACTTCAGTTTCTGAAGCAAAGAGCGTACCTAGTTTTTAATTTTTTTTTCTTTGCTTTGATTGTTTTTTCTTTTCTCTCTCGATCTATTTTGGGAGTTTGTGTATATGAATAAATATTTGTAACTAATCTTGGGTGAACAGAGAGATCAATTTAGTCATTTGTTTAGTCGACAGTCATTAAGGAAGATGTTGTAAGCTGCTCTCCTCTAATAATTTATATTTAGGTCTAGATTTGGAAGTTTCTTACAAGTACTTGATCTGTCGATATCTCTGCATAGTGATGGTGATGAGTACATTAAACTTAAACGAGCATTGCGAGCCATTGCAAAAGTAGTGGAGGATTTCAACTTGTACTTATCATTGAATCCGATAATTTGCCGATAAACGATTATGGTGACAGATTTATTTTGGAGAGATGAGAGTGTGCGTCTAGCTGCAAACTGTACCCTTTTATTTGCATTCTTCTATTTTGTTCGACAGTTATTTGGGATTTGCTAGACTCGAAAGCTTTATATGTACCTCTCAAGTATTAATTCGAAAAATGAGGAAATCTTTGTTTCCACCAAAAAACAAAAAAAATGAATCTCAAAACCGTTACAAATTCTAAAAGAGTTAATAATTATGTATATTTTCTCAACCACTAAAGTATACATGAAATAAACAACAATTTAATTGTTAGTTGGCTCCGGGTGTCGAGTTTTCTATTTATAAGATCTCAAAATCTATAAACTTTTGGTAATTGACCCTATATCCTTCCCGCTTCTCCAAATACACCACATATTTACATCCCATTTCAGTTTTGGCAAATCGGAACCCTATTAAACCCATATCACTACCCTCTATGAAAAAATCTTGCTTTCCTTCTTTAGTTTAATTCGAGACACGATATCGTTTTCCCGTCATTCTCTTTTCAACAATATAAAACTTTAATTTACAATTCTTAGCATTAATTACTGGATACTAATAGGCCATCTAAATTTAGGCTCTATTTATTTCGTAAAAAACCTGATATTCTTGGAAAATATATTTTAGGAAGTTATTTTTCTGGTATAAGTACACTAGAATTGTAAAAGTTGTGTATGACACTTCTTTTAGTGTCAATTTTTTTTTTCCTGATTACTTAAATGTCACTTTTAAAAAAAAAATTATTAGCTAAAGAAAAGAAAAATAAAAAAAATAAAAAATAGATTTTTATACTAACAAACGTTTCATTAATCATGGACTCGAACTTGAACGCCGAGGCTTCACACATGGCCTTTGTGGACCCAGGCTTCAATGTTGGGGATCATAGCTCGAGCATCAGAGACCCAAGCATGGGCTTTATGGACCTAGGCACGGGCACTGGGGTCGAGCAATGGAAACTTGGTTTTGAATGTCAGGAACCAATGTTAAGGGTTTCCATACTTAAATATAAAGGTTTTGGTCCAAATGCTGATACCTAACCATATTTTAAAAAATGTTTTCCGAGTTCTTAAAGAGGAAATATTCTTGAATTAGGCATGGGTATTTTGTTGACTAGAAAAACATTTTTCGTTTACTCATTTTCTAAAGTGAACCAAACACCGGAAAATGAAATAACAGAGCCTTAGCCTAAAAGAATGTAATTTTACGTGTTTGGATATAATTTATTTCTTACTTTTTATTTAATCTAAATCTTGTAGTGGATACACTTTGATATTTTGTTTTGTGGGAAACATCTTTAACTTTCACTAATGCTTTGATTTTTTTTTTTTTTCAAAGTTTAATCTTGTGGTCTTCACCTGGATCTGGGTGGCCGACCTCACCCATGGTCGGTGAAGATAGCGATGGCCTCGCGTAGACTAAGTCACTAAGCGAGGGAAGGGAGATAAAAAAGAAAAGAAGGAAAAATTTTAAATTTTTTAAAATTATCCACATCAGCATCAATTATTATTATCTATAACTTTTTTATTTTATTTGAGGATATTTGGAGTAGATTTCTAAGTTTAAAAAGAGAGGACAAAAGGTTGCTTTTCTAACTTTTTAAATAAAAGGTCTTATCAAATATCGTATTGGACCAAATAAAGAGTCCCATCCAAATCAAATACGTGTCATTGTGGTCGAGTTTGAAGCCCCAACACCGAAATCTAAAAGCGAATGGCTAACGCCACGAAGCATAAAAATGGCCTACCTTATTAAAAGGAGAAAATAAAAATGACACTCTCTTTATCCTTTTCGTTGAATGGATGATGTTTTGCTTTGAGTGAGGCTCTGGATTTGGGACCAAACTGAATTTTCGCTTGCTGGCACGTCGAGTCGCGATCCAAGTTATAAAGCATAGTAGATGGAGCCATGCAAGAATTAATGCCCCTAGACCACACCTTTGATGGGTTATTGTCTTATTGACAAGGTCCCTTTTGTTTCAACATGTAGCGCCAATGATTCCCCTCCCCGCTCGCGATCTACCTTTCTCTTCCACGAATACAAAGTATTTTACATGTTCAGAATGATATAAAAAACGCGTGAAAACCGATCTTGCATATATTTCCATTCCCAGGATAGTTAACCTCGACCGTTGCCCTCTCTTATACTCTCCCCCTTGGAAAAAAAATAAAAATAAGAAGCCCTGTAATCAGGTCAAGCCCTTTTTTATTGGAGAAAAAGTGACAAATGGACACTAGATAAAGCTCCACCGATGAGATGAGTCAAGCACAAAGCATTCATAGCCGACGAGATAAGGTCTCTATCGCATCTAATCCGGGCACATAACCACTCATCCAATCTTTTTTTAAAGTTTAGTTTACTCTACCTTGATGCGGCATTAAAGTTGCCCAGAGATCGCTTTCTTCTTCTTCTTTTAACGAGAGTCATCTCCAACAGCTTTGATAATTCGCGTTTCGATTGAATCAAGCGTCAAGCATTAATGGCCGAATTAGTTCTTCAACTTCAAACCATGACTTTAAGGCAGATGTGGTTCTTAGTCATCATCCTTCATGTGAATTCAAGAAAAACAACACTCTTGACAATTATGGTTTTGCCAAATATAATATACTCGCACGCGATAAATGAGCACCAATCAGCAACTCCGATTCTCTCTTGTTTTTTTCACTTCGTCTACTTTCCGGCTATCGTGTTCTCGTCGGCTTTCTCGATGCGGGTTTGTTTTCTACGTAAGATCGTAAAAAAGGATAATGTTTGGAGCCGACTTTATTCCTCAAATGCACATCAACTTCACGCAGACGTCCAAAGAGGAAGAAAAGTCTTGGGGAGTAATAAAGTCGTTCGGCACACTAAGTGTTGCTTGCACGGAGGCAAACGCCGTCATCTTCCATCTCTCGAACACCTTCGAGGAATCGAACATGTCCATTGTTTTCAAAGTCCGCAGCACGTCCCCGATCCATCTTCGCCCCGATAAGAGCTGGCACGAGCCTAGTAATTAATGACTTGATCAATGAGCGAATCGTGTTACGCCACACGAAGCCGGCGATGTTTGACGAAAAGGCTGCATAAGGACGAGCGGTTTGCGTTGGGGATGACAACAAATCATTCGTGGGTTTCGTGGGAATAATGTGCGGCGATATCGCTTTAAGGGATTGTTTAAGAAGGCTCTAACCAAACTGTGTTTGACTTGGGCTTCTGTGCGTTTTAATTTAACGTTTGCTTGTGGATTCATCTGGAAGATGGAATTTAAAGAAGTCTTTCTTAAATGGAGAGATCGAGACCGAAAACCGCTGTCGAATGGGATTGCAATTTGTGTCCGGATCGACTTTGTCAGGGGAAGCACTTCCATTAATAGAAAACGGATTAGGCAGATAAAGTTCGATTCTTGATTCTTGATTTCTGCAATGAGATAAGTGAGTGCCATGTGTTCAAACCTTTCTTGCTTTTTTTTTTAATGTGTTCTTTTCCCGGTTTAAAGTTACACGCCTCAGCAGCACGAGACTTTCGCGCGCACGTCTCGGCTGATCAGGTCATTTTTGGCGAGAGTTGACGTGCTTTTCGGAAAGAGATGTGTTGCTTCAGGGATTGATTTAATTAATGGAATCTGAGTTCTGCGAACTCGAACACAGTACATTACAGTAGTTGGAGCTCGTGTTTATATGCGTCGGCCTTGTATCGGGTTGGAAATCGCGTTCCCCAAAGACTAGGGTTTTGCAGTAGATGGCAGTGGCTCCCATGCAATCTAACAGAGAACCAGCTTGTAAAAGAAGGCTCCATAGCTTCATGAGAGTGCGAGCTTCGTTCCATTCAAGAAAGGTTTCTTATTCCCAAGCCACCTTCAAAGCATTTGTTGCCCGTTTATATGAAAATAATAAACTAACTCTTGGAATTGATTTAATTCTCCATTTGTTTAATGAAAAATGAATTACTTGATAAATATTTTCCCAAAAATGATGACCTATATTACTTGAAATGATTAGTAAATGGAAATTTTTTATTATAGATAATAATTTATGTCTTAAATATTTTTGTGAATGATGCAAATGCATTTTTGTAAGCCATATAAGTGATTGTTTTTAGGAAACTCTTTCCAAATAATTCATTTATCACAAAACAAACAGAGCCAAGAATTGGAATTTCTAATATGAATAAACGGCATGAAGGCAATAGAAAGAATTACCGAATGACCTGAATCGCTACTTAGGCTATCACGTATTAATAAATTTCAGACAAAACTAGATTGTGTCTAATAATCTCACAAAATATTGTGCTTTCATGCCGTGATGGATCTTTACTTAGATTTGATGATATAAATTTGTTGCGATAAGTACACAGTGTACTTTTTCCTCACATAATGTTCTGCCAGTCTCAAATCCCACAACGAATATCTTTCGCTAAGTGTTATATTTTGATTTTTATTTAAGGGAACTTAGGTTCTGTGGTAGTATTGGATACACACACACACACACACACACACACACACACATATATATATACACGCAAGAATATATATAATGAAATTGTTCAGGACAAGCTCAAAACCGATGATGACAAGTGCCAGAATCTAATCAATGGTTTAATTCAAACATATGTCAATATGCTAATGAGAATCCACTAAGATCAAGCAATTTACATAACGTCGAAATTTAATCGACGACACCGGATGGTAGAAACAACACCGGGTAAGCACTGCTCCTAAATAGATATGATGACACAATGTCAGAATCTAATTAACAACACTGGATAATGGAAAAATACCGGGTAGGCATCGGTTTTAAATGGGCTTGAGGACACAACGTTAGAGTCTAATTGACGATGCTGGACGATAGAAACAACATTGGATAGGCACTACTCCTAAATGGGTATGAGGACACAATATTGAAATCTAATCGACAATACTGGACGGTATAAACAACTTCAGGTAGGCACTTCTCCTAAATGGGTTCGAGGATACAACATCAGAATCTAATCGACGATGCTAGATGGTAGGAACAACACTAGGTAAACACTACTCCTAAATGGGTTTGAGGACACAATCTCAGAATCTAATCGATAAGGCTGGATGGTAGAAACAACATTGGGTAGACATTGCTTCTGTATGGGTATGCAGACACAACATAAAAATCTAATCGATGATGCTGGACAGAAGGATAATACTGGAATCTAATCAACAACACTACCTAGAATTTAGACACTTGCGGGAATTGAATCAACAATGGGAATCCAAAGCTACAACTAAATTAGGCTAGGCTAAGTTAACAAAAGGATAAGATAAATGACTTTGATGTATTGTTTGTCTGGGGGAGGGGGGTTTCGTTGGATTACTTGTAGAATATATAGGATAGACTGGTAACCACCAATTGGTTAATCCTTCCTTGAAAGCCGCTCCTAATTTCTCATATGTTATTTGCTCCTTTCTTAATTGTTTCATTCACATCCCGTTGTTTCTTGACTTGTCGATGATCTTTGCATGATGTGATTAGCAAGTAATAACCGCTCTTTTGATTCTATGCACCCTTTCGAGCACTAGCTATTCCCACTTAAATCTTGACACCAATTCTACTTAAATTTTACATTCACAGTGGCATCTCTTGGCTGGACACGTGACAATCAACTATCTTACCATTGAATCACACATCTTCACTTGCCCAAAGGTTCTCGAAAACCTTGACTATCCTTTGTCTCTATGACTGATATGGGCTCAATTGCTATTATTGTTTTTCTTATAACCAGCACGTGACAGTGAGGATAATTTCGAATTTTAACACCTCTTGTGACTAGCATGTGATAGCAAAGGTAACTTTGGGTATCAACACATAAAAATATTACAAAACTCACATTTGATAAAATAATGATAACTTTTTATGGCACTTATATTGGCATTGAAAAGAAAATAAAATGGACATCCTATACATTTAAGGAATGTGGCACTTATAATTTACCGCATCAACCAATTTAACTGATACTTCTTGATCATAAAGACGCACTTGGGCTCATTAATTTGACTTAGGGAATGGTAAAATCCATGTTGTAGATGGTTAGTATGGGTAGTTTATAATTTTCAAAAGTTATGATATCTACATATGCATAGTCTCGCAAAAAAAAAAAAAAAAAAATTGATTGAAAAGCCGAGAGCTTCCTAAGCTTGGCGGAGCAGTTGTAACACACGATGCAAAGCATTCATCCAAAAAAGAAAAAAAAGCGTGAACAGAACATAATGAACCAAAAACATAAAATTCAACAAAGTGGATGGCCATTGGTCCAATATGGTTATCTCAAATAAATACTCTCTAATTTTCGAAAGAAAAAGTCTCTTCTACACACGGGCAATATATATTTAGGCTTTGTTTGTTTCACAAAAAACAACTTCTAAGAAAACATTTTCCAGATTTTTTGATATTCGCTTAATAGAAAATGAACTAGTCGTGGAAAACATTTTCCTCCAAAAAAAAAAAAACACCTTCTAAAAGATGGAAAAATGTTTCCACTTTTCAAGTTGGGAAAAACATTTTCCTCTCTCTCATACCCTCCTAGCCCCTTTCTTTATTTTTATTTTTTTAAACTTGAATTCTTAATTATTTTTTTTTTTTTCTTTTCTTTTTCCTTTTATTTTTTTCTACCTTCTTCCTTGGTTGGTTTCTAGCTATGGCTATGGCAACAAGCCTTGAGCTCACCACTGGCAACCATTGGCCTTGGGCCTCACCTTGCTCGCCCTTACACTTGCTGATCTCTAGCGAGGCTAGAGGCTAGCAAGCTAGCGGCAAGCTTGAGCTCACCACTCGTCAGATTGGTGAGATAGTGGCGAACACGAGCCTTTGGTTGGTCGTTGGCCATCATCATGGCCGACAATCGGTCAAAGATGAAGAAGACAAAAAGAAAAAAAGAAAAAGAAAGTGAAAAATTAAAACTTAATAAAAATAATTAAAAATTGATTTTTAAAAATATAAAAAATTATTGAAAATCTATTTTAAAAATAAAAAAAGATTATTGAAAAAATGCATAGAGAAAAAGATTTTCCTTATCAAATGGCAAAAAAAAAAAAAAATTCACTTCATTTTCATAATTTAACCGAACACCGGAAAATAATTACATTTTCCTGAAAAATGGCTTATTGGAAAATATTTTCTAGAAGCGCTACATTTTTCGTGAAATAAACAAAGCCTTAGTCTTAATTTTTTTTTTCGATGGCTACATCATCACACACTAAAAGTTTCCATATATGATGGCCCGTCGGCGGGACGATAGTATAATAACTTTGATGTAATGTGATATTATTGATTCAGGCCTTAGTCCATTTTTGACCGCTGCTGGGCCGAACCACACTGAAAAACCCGAGCTTTTTGGCAATAAGCCCGACTGCACATTCAGCTCGAAAGGCGAAGTCATCCGCTTCATTAACCCAACGCGGGAACTCCTTTTTGGGCCAATTTGTCTCTAAGACGCAAAGGAAGTTGCCTTTTCTTCTAGGGCGTGTCGGGCAAGGAATTTAAGATTCAAGGGCGTTCCCTGCCCATGTCTTGCTATTCCACAGCTCGTCCAATATCTGAGAAATCGCATCCCTCATCGATCTATTTAAGCATGGCAAAACAAAGATTTCTCGCCCTGAGAGAACAAATTTCTGTATCAGCAAGACACGGTCTGTAGATAATTGCTAGATCACTGTACCGGATCTTTAATCAAAATCGCGTTGGCACCAGGCAACACGGATCGTTTGGAGAACTGTGCAAGACCAGTAAGAAGGAGAAAGCCAAAGCTTGCAGCATTGAGTGGCGGTGCATGCAAACCATGATGCCTTGGAATAGAACACCAAGCCAAGCGGTTAAAAGGTGGCTGGAATAGAGTGTCCTAGATTTTCAAATTTTGATTACTGATGTTGTAGAAAGTTGTTAGTGTTTACATATTAGAGTAATTTTTTATCTTGATTATCCAGCGGCTAATTTTTTTTCTAATTAACAAATGTACAGTTTATAATATCCTATTTGAAAATTTAACGGATGTCTCGAAATCACTCATCGATAGAATTTTGTAAATCATTAGTAGAGGGTGATCAATGGGACAAGTGGCCTGCTCAAGCCTAGGATTATAATGTAAGAGTTTTTCTAATGTGGACTATATTAATTGATATTGTAATTTACTATTTTATGATTACTGTAAAACGAGATTTGGTTTAAGGTGAGGTAAAAGATTTCTTAATTAGTCTAATATGGGGCTGGCTAGTATGGGCCGAATTGAGCTTGGCCCGTAATGAGGGGGCTTGGTTGGAAACTCTATAAATAATACTCAAGTCTCTCATCTAACCCTAATTTTCACATGTATCCTCACATAAGGAGCGTTTACCTAACACTAAAGGTGGGGGGGCCGCCTCATTGAGCCAGATATGAAAGGCAATAGAAAAGAAGGATTTGTGCGTGGAACATTAGTTTTCTGCTTCCGCTTCAAGAACGATGGATTCAAAAACAGGTGTATTAATCTTTCTACTTAATTATACATATTCTTGTTCTGGTTATGGAGATTTTGGGATTGTGCAATTTGCATCCAACATGTGGTATCAGAGCCTCCATAACCTTAGAATTCTAACGCGTAAATTTTTTTCCATAATTTGTGATTTTCAAGATTTTTTGTTAAATAAAAATAAAATTAAATCACAAGTTCGGACTGGGCTCGAGGAGACGAGGAGATTCGTGGGCGGTGCGTCACAGAGGGAGGGCGCACGCGCCTCCACGAGCGGACACGCCCCGCTGGGGCGTCGAAGATGCGCCCCATGTGCGGTCACACGCCCCCACGTGCGGCTCGCGTGCGCAACGCACATGGGTGCTGACGTCACGATGACGTCAGTGACTCGGACTCGACTCGATTGGCTATCGACTTGACCCATTTACTCGACTCGACTCGACTCGATCAACCGTTGACCGGACCGGTTAACCGGTTGGATCGGGTTGATGGACCGGTTTTTGATAGGAACCTTCACCCGCGCGCCGCGCAATTAGGTGGCGTGTGCGGGGCGTGGAAGCTTCGATTGGCGCGTGGTTGGTGACGTTAGATTCGTATGGTCCTCCTCTATCTTGTGGTGTATTTATTTTACATGTTTGATAATTTTATGAAAGTGAAAATACATACAAAGCCTTAAATACGTGTATTTTTAGTGTATTTTTCTTGTATTTTATGTGATTTTGGAAATACAAGTTTTGGGTTACAAGTATGTTATCACATAAACATTATAAAAATGTGATTCATTAATAAAAATTAAAATTTATCGTGAACTGAAGCTGGCATAATGAGATACAACCATTATGGGATAATAATTGAACTATGTATTGAGGTGATGAAAAATAGTAAAAGTTATGAAACTTTTATTGAGTATACTCCTTTATACGATGGTAACTTTTGAATGATGGACGTCTTAAGAACTTGTGACCAAACTGATTGTACTAATTAGCACATCTACTGAATGTGGGTAATGCATGTTAATTAAGTTATTACATATTGTACCTAAACTCATTTGGTCACTTGTTAATATCAATCAAGTTGAACATTTTTTATGGTTAAGGAGTATGACAATATTTACATAGAGCAATAGTATATATTGTTATAGTTTAGATATTTGGTTCTGCGGTTTGACTCAATTTATTGGCCACTGGTTGATGCAATGATATTTGTTACTTAAAATTAGCTAATATATCAGCTGTTGGCCTTGGAGTCATATTTGCTTTATGAAACTCATGAGTGATAGTGGATTAGCTGTCAAGCTTGTTAATCTGGTGTACCTTGTATTGCTATTGATGTTAACTTGTGATAGATCCTCTATATCAGCATTCTTTTTATGTTGTTCTGGTAATTTGTAATCGGGGTGTATAAGAGATGCTTACTTCTCTGTTATGAGAAATTTCTCGTACTGCTGTGATCGGTGATCTTATTGGAGCATGTCTTTCAGGTTATACATACATATATATATAATTGTTTTTTTATTAATGAATAAAGCAATGTAATTAGCATGGTATGTGATTTTAGTGATTTATTGTCCCTATTACTAAAGTTAAAATCACATATATATGGTGTAGTGAGAAGCAAAGTTTATATCCTTGGTATGAAAGAATTTCAAGAATTCAATTGAATAATGACCACCAAAGTGGCATGCTTGATTGTGTTAGAGAAATTTCGGTTTCGTATATTGATTGGGATGTCTCCTAGTCTAATGTGTAGTCATACTTCCAAAAGAGATGATTGTGTATTAGTTCATGGAGGAATGCATGATGATGTGGTGGAGGAGTGATTGATTCTAGTGGTTCATATGCCCAAAGGTGATGAATTCACAAAGATTAGAATATATTTTCATAACCGCTATCGTGTGGAGAGTGTACAACTACATGTCATGTATTTTGCCAAAATGTGACTATATGATTATGCGTGTAACTCTCTGGATATGTATTTGTACATTAAGTTACACGGTGGTCACATGATATTAATCATATACATTGCTTATTTTTCAGTCACATTTTCTGTAATTAACAACTCAATTATTATTGAGATTTTTACCGCTTCAAATTTTAAGTTGTGGACATATGATTTATTGCTTGGGAAAAAAGCAATATAATTTGCTTATTGTTCATGAATCGTTCCATTCTAGGAGTACTTGAAAAGTGGTTTACCAACTGACTGCACTGCTAAAAGATGATGGAAGTCTTAGTGTCTTGAATTATATCTTGTCTAATACCGAAATTAAGACACATCTGCAAAAATTGTATTTAAGTCCTAATGACATATACATATCGTATATGATTGAAAATGTTGTTTCCAATTTTTTTTTTTAAGGAAAATGACCGAGATAAAGAATAAAACAGTTACAATTAGTCTTAAAGGTTATCGGGTTTAATAGTAGCCGTGAATATTTTGACAAGTATGATAATGCGAAATAGCTTAAACGGTCATTTATCAAATACTTGGTAAATTCTAGGTGGTAAATTAATTACTATGTATGAAAATCTTGACAAAAAGATTTGGCTGAAAGGTATAGATGTACCATAATGAATATGGTGATGAGTATAATTAGTAAGACTAATCTATGTGGTCTTCTGTGGGCTGATATTTTGAAAGCAACATTTTCACATACAAAATGTTGTTTCTTATCATCAATCAAGTATGTGATTAGATACCATAAAATGCGATATACAATCTATGAGACATTATAGTGTTCGGAAACTTACTGACTTGCCTAAAGATCACAAGTTTATTAGTTTTAAATTGGCGTACAAAACTACAAGAATTTCAAAGAAATATTATGGAGTTTAAAACTAAATTTGTAGTTAAAGTTTTCAATCTGAAAGAGGGGTGAATAGTTTATAGTGAATAAATAATGATTTTTTTCTAGTTTTTTTAAAGATTCTTTCAAAGTGAACGTGTCATTAATAGTTCATTTTTGATATGGAGTTACGTCAAATAGATACAAAATCTATATAGTGCAATTGGAGAATTTTGTAGCAGATTCAAGTAAACTTGTGTATAGACTAAAAAGTCTTATTCATAGTTTTAAGCAAATTTCCAGATAATATTATTAAAAGTTTCATAGTATTGTTATTTTGTTCAATTAGGAATAAAGTAATTCAATATATTGTAAGGTCAGTGGGAGGAAATTTAATTTTCTCATACTCTATGTACATGATATTTTGTTTACAAATAGTGACACTGTGACATCTTTTACCCTTTGTACTAAAGTCCGTAAGGATTATTCTCGCCATATTTTATTAGATTTATTTTAGAGGACATTAACTGATCGTATTTTGGAAATATTCAAAATACATCATTGCAAGCTATGAATTGCTCTTGTTGTTAAGAATGATGGACTGAATCTATCATATTGTCCTTATTTAGATGTTGAGAAGATCTAATTAAATGGTGTACTTTGTGTCAGTGCATTCAAAAGTATAATGTATTCTCAAATTTGCACTAGACTAAATATCGTCTTTTCGATAGAACTTCTAGGCAGAAATCAATTATACTAGGTTATTACCAAGAAGGTTTTAAGCTACTTAAAGAGGACAAAAGATTATATGCTAATTTACAGACATGTTCAATTCTTGCAAACAGTAAGGTATTCAGATGTAAACTTTGCTGGCTGTTAGGATGACATGTGATCAATAACGGAATACATATTTATGTTAGCAGGAAGTGCAGTAAATAAAGTTCTATGCTTACTATGTAAGTAGAGTTTCTAACATTCTTTTAGGTTGTTACTTAGGCTAATAGGCTCTGTAATCTCATTAAGGAGTTGACCATTTTTAACTTTATGAATAGACCCGTACGGTTGTATTGAGACAATAAATTTGTAATATTATTTAATAACAAATATCTCAAGGGGTCTAAATATATGGCGGTCAAATATTTTTAACTGTAAAGAAATAGTACAGAAATGTGACGTTATAATATAACATATTTTCATAGATGATATGGTTGCAGATCCATTAACTAAAACCCTATGCCTGTGTGCATGGGCCTAGGAGTTTCTTGGGATATTGTTATTTAGTGGGAGCTATTTTGGCTTTATTTTAATAAAGTTCACATCTGATTCGTTACATTTAGTAACGGTTTGATATGTATCAACTTTTGCATTCAATAAAATATTTATGAATGTGTTGTTATTATGTTGAATATATATTGATAAAGTCTCAAGGTACTATATAAATCTTGAGTGAAGGCTAGAGGCATCTGATTATTAACCTTGTGTATATGCCTTGTTATACATAAAGAACAAGACATATGTGGGTTCATTGAAACCATAAAGACATTCTCTAGTAGCACAAGTTTTTTGTGATGCTTAAGGTAAGAGAATGATGACTAACAAATGTGATCTCTATATGAGAGGTGTTATCCATTTGCCATACTGTCATATTGAATCCATATCAATAAAGTTGAGAATATTCGTAATCATGGAAGGCTCTGTGTGTATACATGCAGTTACCACTATCATTCGGTGTTTAAGATTTTATGGGATCTGATTGACTATTAAGAATTATCTCTGGACCAATGTGCGCACATACAGTACAATTTCAATTAATATAGTCAAAGTAGGAGAATGTAAGAGTTCTCATAATGTGGACTACATTAATTGATATTGTAATTTACCGTTTTATGGTTACTATAAAACGGGGGTTTTTTTTTAAAGGTGAGATAGAAGGTTTCTTAATTAGTCTAATATGGGACTGGCTAGTGTGGGTTGAGTTGAGTCTGTCCTGTAATTAGGGGGCCTAGTTGGAAACTCTATAAATAGTGCTCAAGTCTCTCCTCCAACCATAATTCTTATATGTATTTTTACATAAGGAGCATTTACCTAATGCTAACGGTGAGGGGGCCGGCTCATTGAGCCAGTGATACGAAGGGCAATGAGGAGAAGGACTTGCGCGTTGAATATTTGTTTTCCTCTTCCGCTTCAAGAACGATGGATCCAAAAACGGGTGCATTAATCTTTCTACTCAGTTATGCATGTTCTTGTCTTGGTTATGGAGATTTTGAGATTGCGCAATTTGCATCCAACATATAAATCATAAGCCAAGGTGATCGGACCACTAGAAAGGATCTTCTTACCGGCATTAGAATTGGTCTCTCGGCCTGAGAGAAGATGAGCTCCAATCGGTGAGCTTCGGTGAGGATGATCGCCAATGAACTTTGCCATTGGTTTGAGGAAGGACGTGCGGAGGTCTATGAGGCGGTGGATCATTAGTGAGATTGTTGATTAGCTGGTGAACGGCGGAGCAAAGCTCCAACTCCCTTGGGTGCGTGCTTGTGCAAGAGAGATATTTGAGATCTACAATAATGATGCTTATATAGTCCAGCCTAAATTGAATCTCAACCATTAATAGTTAGGATTCAATCCCACAATATAAGATCAGAAATGCTTAGGGATTATGGGTGCATTTGGTTCAGTATTCCTAATGGGTTTTTGGCTTTCAAAGCCCATAGAGGAAATGCTAGATTGTTTGTCAATTATTTTGAAGTAGTTTTCAAGAAAAAACCCAATATTAGTACAAAGATTGAAGACCAATACTAGTGAGACTAACTTTAAGCTTTTAGCATTTGGCTAAATGCTAAAACTCATTTTTCTTCTAAAACTACCCTCACTCATTCTTCAAATTTCTAATTTTACCCTCGTTATTATTTTTTTAAATGCTAAAAAATACTAAAAAAGTCAAATATATATATTTTAAAAAAAGACCAACCCTTTACCAGTCAGCAAAGGGCTATGGCTGTTGCTGATGTGTCGGTGACCATCGGTTGAGGTTGCCTAATGTCAAGCAACCTCTGACGAGGGTCGCCAAAGGTTGCATGACCTTGTATGACCAATGCACTATGTGACCCTCGCCAAAGGTCACCCGAGGTGGGGTGACATTTAGCGCCCTCACTAGGGTTGCACGACCCTCGCCAAAGGTTGCCTAATGGCCATTGACGCCAAATCCGGCTCGCCGGGGGCTAAAGCCCTTTGTTGGACCAGCGAATGGTTTGATCTTTTTTTTTAATTATATATATTATCATTATTGTCAAAATTTATATTTAAAAAATTGCATGTATTAATTTTTCAATTTAAAACAAATAAAAATTAAAAAACTAATATTACTTATCCAAAAGGCTTTTCAAATGTGTTTTTTACCAAACAACAGTTCTTTCAAAGTCACTTCTCAAAGTATATATTACCGAATGACCTTTACATTTATTCAAAGTCATTTAGGCTAAATTGCTTTGCAATTTTTTAATAGGCTTTCAAAATACTGAACTAAACGCATCATAAGCAAGTTGGTGATTGGTTGAATTTTTTAGTCACATGGGTTAATGACATGACATGGCACATCTAATGGTCTAGATGAACGAACAAGATCATATCTTTTCTTAAATAAATAAAAAAAAGATTAAGGACATTTTGGTCATTTGGTCTCGAAAGGGAAATTTTGTAATTTCAATTCATTGAAGGCATGGGAAGGTCAGCCATGGGTTGAGCCACTTGACAGTGGTCGCCAGCTACTGGAAAGCCACTGGAAAATGGCTGACTAGAGGCTAGCCGAACCGATTGTATTGGTTTGAATCAGTTATGACTGGTTCGTCTAGCTTAGGCTAGAATTTTATGCAATTAAGAGGATCTAATTATAAAGGATCTTTGTCTAGTTAAAAGAGAAATGGGTTAAATTGAAAAGAAACAGTCCAAATTCATCCAAATTAAACGAATAAAACCCTTTTAACAACATCTTGATGGACTAAATTGGTCTAATCATATTAAAAATATCAAAAATTATGCACGGACTTAATGGGCACATGAATTCGCACTTTCTGAACAATTAGCGCAATTTTTGCAATTGCATGCTTAATTACCAAGTTGATTGAAATTGAATCAATTTATATAACTAAATATTAGTTGGTTCAATTAATTGCACTCAATGTGGATTAACGTATTCAAATCGACATTGATATGAGCACACGAACTAGACATCAAAATGAAATTGAAATTCAATGTTCTAATTGAATTTCAATTCATCAAATTAAACTTTAGTCTAGAATGGTTTAAGTTAAATCGTCTCAATCGAAATATATTAACCCTATTTTGCAACTTTTGGATGTGTCAAGTTTGCTAAATTTAGAAGTTCCATTCAAATTTACCAGAATTAGCCCCAGATTTGGATGATATTAAAAAAAATAGTTGATTAGGGGTATAATCATGTCAATCATGAAGAATTGATTGGCATCCCTGATTAGGGTTAAAAATGGAAATATTCGCCTCAATGTGCCAAATCAAAGAAAAAGGTTGCACAAGTGAACTTAAAATGACCTCTATATCAAATGTTGTAAAAGAAGCTAAGCTAAAATATAACTAGAAATGAAGTAATTTTATTTTTGACTGATTTAAAACCTAAGTCCGAAAATTTTGGAAATAGATTTTTTGGTTGATTTTTGAGAATTTTTTTTATGCCAAAGTCAAATTCAAAGTAAAATGAAGTGTTTTGTGGATTTTTCAATTTTTTTGGTTAGGTCAACCCTTTAGTGACTAATCACTAGTGAAAACTTCGATTTTTTCAAAATATTTTTCAGCCAAAATAAAATTGAGATTATTTAGGATTTTTTTTTTTTTTTGTGCAAAAAACTAAATTCTAACTTTTCGATAAAAATGATCAAGAAATCACCCATAATGATGGGCCAATGAAAAAGAAATGAAAAACGACACTTTTTGTCCGAGAAAATGGTTTTATTGTGATTAGAAACTCTAATTTTGACATTTTTCATTTATTGACGCATCAATTGAAAATAAAAAATCAACAATACATATAATATAGTGTTTAGAGAATAACATGATGTGTCAAGGACTAAAAGGCCAAAAAAAAAAATAAATTCTCTACTTGCTTGGAAGACTTCCCCAAGGAACTCCATTAGGAACTAGAATCAAATAATCTATAAAGGATTAAATTGAATTTATTTAGAATATTAGGGCCCTTTGAAAATAAACTTATCGATGAGATTAAATTTGATCAATACCCGTGTATAAAAAGAAATTCTCATAATAAATGTCAACTTATGGACCTGAATTTCAGTAAGAGAAAGAAATCCATCAACGAATAAATTCTTACCGTTGGACTAGACAATATGTCGAGTGTATCCTCATTCAATGGAAAATGTAATCTTTCTCCTCTATATACCTTTTTAGTTATCAACTCATTCAAACATTTGAATGAATCTTTGAGTATATAAATGTGTTATATTGAATCTACTCAATACATCACTACACCAACTCATAAATCCTTCAATACTCTAAGAGGGGGCTAAGAATAACTTAGGTGGGAATGGCTGGGGTGGTAACAGCATCAAAAGAATGGGGTCGATGATGCTCATAGCAGCTCTAATACTGTGGTCATCCATCAATGTGGACGCGAAATTGTCATCCATCGGTGTCGATGCCAAGTTTAATTTATGGCGCAAGTTGAAGTGTTTAACAATTTGTGTTTTGAGCCCTGTGAAACCTCTATGCATTTTGAATTGCCTCCTTAATCATTCTAGAAAGTCCTTCACCTTCAGGGCATTAGATCACTATGATATTGGTTGTTTCTTGTCTACTTGCCTTGACCACCATCCTAATAATATTTTTCGCGGTGAGACTGAAGATGTGACTTAGCTTCTTAAAATCAAGAAAATTATTGTATAATCTTCTTTTTTTTTTTCTCAATATTTCATCGATATATTTTAAATGTGAGAGAGGTTGCATACTAATTTGTTTCATTTCCTTAGATTTTGATATATGTGCTCTTGTTAAAAAATTCGATTTCAATTTTGATGTGAATAACTTTTTTAATCTCTTGTTTCATATTTGAATTTATTTAGACACCAAGAAAGCTGGAGTTGATGTGAAGGAGGTGACAGAAAGTGCGAATTCATGCTCTCAAGGTTGCTAGAAGACCTATTCGTCATAATAAAGTTTGAAAATTTTCCTTTTTTATGTTCAAACAAAGGCAATGCCTTTATTTCACACATCAACTAATAATAAGTGCCTTTTTCATTATCTGCTTGACCATGGATGAAGTACACTGCTATGAAGTTTCAATTGTTATTAAATGAGTTTGCTCTCCATTATCTAAAATTAGATTATGAGATATAAACAGGCAGAAGTACAGCACAAGTGCCATAATTTGGCACGGGGGGACACTTAAGTGCTATAACTTCAAAACGGTACATTTAAGTGCCACTTTTTTTTTTTTTTCTAGTGGAACACTTATGTGCCACCTCCGGCGACCCTTGCCGGAAATCCTACGTGGCAATATTTTATTATTATTTTTTGCCTACGTGGCTCGCCGGAGAGATGAGTCGGCTCTAACTCACCAGAAACGACGTCGTCTCCCCAAATGCCCCAAATCTAAAACCCTAAATCGGCCAAAATCCCTATTGAAGTGCTCGAATTCAAGTCTCGAACCCTAATTTTCATTTGCCCAAAATTCCTTCGTCGAATCTTGGAAATGGAGAGCAGGACTTGCAGCAGCGCCTCAATTTCCTCTCACTGAAGCGAAGGAGAAGGCCAGGGTTTTTGTTTTTGTGGGTTACCGAGTCCAAGAAGAACATCGTTGACTCAAATCAATCCTGGGAGAAGATTTTATGGATGCGCCCGATATAAAGAAGCGTCGAAGTGCAAATACTTCAAATGGATCGATGAGAAGTTCTCGACCGATAGCCACGAGGTGATATTTGATCTACTTCATAAAAGACAGCAATCTCCATCTGTGTTCGTGGACGACTTGGACGATGTTGACTCAATGCAAGCTCAAGTGTCTTCAGTTAAACTTTTCAAGAATGAAGTCTCAATGCATGCTCAAGCATCTTCAACTAAACCTTTCAAGAATGAAGTTTCAATGATGAAAATTGAACGAAAGTGTTACCAAGCGTGTATTATGGTGTTGTTTTGTTGTCTATTGTACTTTATGATGAAATGTAAAGTACTTGAAAATGAGAAAAAGTTTCTCCGACGCCATAGTTAAAAATGGTGTTGTTCGGATTAAACGTAGGGTTTTTTCTTTTGAAAGATGCGAAGAAGTTTGTGTTGTTCCACAAGATCATTGTGGCTTTGTTGTTGTTTGTGCTGTCGTATAGAGTTGCCATAAGTTTACCATCATCTTCTCTATTTTGATGCAGAATCATCTTCTCTGTTTTGATGCAGACCAACATATACACAAGACAAATATGAGTGATTAGCCGAGTGCCATAAGTTGTATTTAGTAATCACGTAAGTGCTAGCTGCGATGAAAAAATGATCACTTAAGTGTCAAGTTATTGTTAAAGTGATCGGTTAAGTGTCATTTGTAGTTAAAAGTGAACAGTTAAGTGCCAAGTTTTTTTAGAATATGATCAGTTAAGTGCCAATTTTTTTGTGGGTTTTCTCTAAAAATTGCGCCAGCCACCAGCACCGGCTGCACCACCAACCATCACCACTAGCGACACTACACACTAGGCGCTCCAGCCACCACCATGCTGGTGGTGTTGCTGCACAAAATACTAGTGTAAGCTGAGCCTTGCACTAGTTTGCACCAGTACACATGGTGTAAGATGTGCAAACTGCACATTTGTACCAGGTGTAGGTGCAGCTTGTTAAGCTTATAACCCCCACCACAAACCCATAATCACTAGGCATCACCACCAGCCACACCAGCACCCCAGCCACCACATTAGCACCCTAACAACAAACTGACTACCACCAAACATCACCATCCACCATCACCAGATACACCAGCACTCCAGCTATCACCACAAAACACCAACAACAGCAGCAACAAGTAAAAGCAGAATCCATGATAAACAACAACATAAATTGACAAGCAGCGCAAGATCATTTCATTGATATTTCATTAAGTCTAAGTCTGACAATATCAATGAATGACAAACTAAAGAAAAAAAAAAAGATAACCATCCATCCATAGAAAGTCTGACAACATCAACGTTTACATAACTGTTTTGATTCCTAAGCTCCACAAATCCTATCACATTTTCATCTCATCAATCAATATGCACGACACCCCCTATTCATGCTCCTTTTGATGGGCCTTTCACTTGATTCATAATTCTGGCACTCTTTCTAACTGGACGTGCAACTTCTTCTTCAACCTTCTCAGTATCCACTGACTCAGATGGAGCTGCAAATGTCCTAGGCCGAATTGAATCAAAAGGAGCTGGAGCTGGAGCTGGAGCTGGAGCTGGGTTCTTTCTCTTCTTTTTTGTTGGCACAGTGGATGTTTTCTTTTTTGTTGGTGCAGCCGTCGATTCTTGAGTTGGGCCTGAGATAAGAACCTCTGAACTTCTCCCAGGCTACAAAAAAACAATAAATTGTTAGCAAAAATCTACAGCATAAATTAAATTAAATACAGTCAATAAAACTTACATTGAGAATAACTGTTCCAGTACGCTCATCTGTATAAAGGCCATAACCATATTGTCTTAACATCTTCCCAAGTGCCCCTCTTGTTTGAATAGGGGTGTCACTTTCAAGAACTTGTGATTTGTTGCCCCTTTTTCCTGCTTTCTTAGGCCTTTTAACTACAGCCGGAGCTTCTTCGACCAATTGTTCTGGGCGTCTTCTAGATGGCCTTTGTGTACTTGCCCCTTCACTTGGCCTTGTTCTAGTTGTCCTTCTGTGTAGCCCTTCAACTTCAGTGACACCTCCTTCTGTTGGGCCTTTTGGTGGTACTGGTGGTGGTACTTGTGGTGCCCCTTGCAGTGATTCTTCTGGTGGCCCCTGTGATGATCCTTGAGGTGGCTCTTGTGATGGCCCTTCAGTTGGCAGTTGAGTTCGAACTTGCTTTCTTCGAACTTGAGAAAGAGGCCAAAAGATACCATAAATATAATATCGAGACATATAATAATAAAAGCGAATACAAATTGGTTGAATTTACCACTTTGGGTATTTCTTTTTTCTTGAAGAACAAATGCCGACCGCACCGGCCGTGATGCTGCTTGGGCTAATCCTTCAGCTGGCTTTGATGCTGCTTGGTTCAATCCTTCAGCTGGCCGTGATGCTGCTTGGGCCAATCCTTCACTTGGCTGTCTTCTACCTTGCCTTCTTCGAACATGCTGTTCAGTTTCATGACTTACTGGAGGTTCTTCTTGTGACCTAACAAACACATTACATACAAGGCCAAATAGGATATTATGTACATTTTTATGATAAACGACAAGAAAGCAACATAAACATAAAATAAATTTCATGACTTACCGGGGTTCTACTTGTTGACTGAAGAACAGTTGACTCACTTGGCGCTGCTGTGTGCATTTCTCCAACTGTCTTTTCACTAGGCCCTTCACCTTGCCTCAACGGTTGTTGTTGCTTCCTCAATTGACAACCTTTAATGTTGTGGCCTGTTAGGCGACTATTAAGAGCACGTGATCTTTGCATCCTGCCTGCTCATTCTTTGCTGACCCGAGACCTCTCCCTCCGCCATTCTTCATCTTCGTTTTGTCCTTCCAATTTTCTTCTTCAGTGGCAAAGGTTGAGGTGCTTCATGATCCGTGGGCTCCCAAAACTTGCTACTTCTAATTGGTTGCATCATGAACTGATAGGAAGCAAGATATTTTGATTTATGGTACCAATCATCGATGTAATCATCTCGTATTGTCGCCCTTCAACCGGATGGCACATATGGCATGTGCACATGGAATTCCACTTACTTGCCATGCTCTACATGAACATTTCCTACTTCCTAGATTGACAACATACTTATCTGCACCCTTCATTATCTCATATCCGTCATCTCCATTCCAAATGGGATGACAATGCCTACTTGCAGCCAAGTTCTTATCCAATTTCTTGACAATCCTAGGACCATATTGTCTTGTCCACTTTGCAGTCTCATCTCTTTGTTTTTGCAGCCGAGTCATAACCGCAACTCGTATATCTTCAAGCATTGAGATGACTAGTTTGCATCTGGCATCTATTATCTTCGAATTAAATACTTCACAAATGTTGTTGTCAACGTTATCGCACTTGAACTCCTCACTGAAGAATGCCCTGCACCAATGCTTCGGTTCTAGTTGAAATAGGGTAGCACAACCTTCCTTTGTCAACTGAAGCAGTCCTTCTTTGGCTATTCTAAAGTTAGCCATGTTTGCACTCTTTGCTAATTGCCAAAATTGCAATTGCAGCTTATCCCATTTATAGTTCTTTGCCCAATTTCCGTATATGTGCCGCGCACACATTCGATGTTCAGCATGGGGCAACAACTCGGCTACTGCCGGAACCAATCCCTGCAATAATTCAAAGTAAGAAATACTAGAGCAAATTACATGTTCATATTACAAAGCAAACTATTGACTAAATTTTTCAAAAAGCAAGCATTACCTTTTGTTGGTCGCTCATGAATGCCCACCCTTCCCCGTTTGTTATCTCCAAGTCAGCCATCAGATTTTTCAAGAACCAGGACCAATTATCCTTGTTCTCAATCTTTACAATAGCCCAAGCTAGTGGGAACATTTGGTTATTCACATATCTTCCAATCGCTGCCAACAATTCTCCCTTGCACAAGCCCTTCAAGAAACAGCCGTCCAATCCTATAATCCGTCTACAACCAGCTAAAAATCCTCGTCTGCATGCATCAAAGCACACATAGAACTTATCGAATTTGGTCCCATGATCAGGAAGCGGTCTTTCAATCACCTCTACATACACTCTACTTGTAGGGTTTTGCAGCCTACGCTCCTAAGCATACTCCCACACCTGCCCATATTTCTTAGCATACTGACCACTAAGTATCTTTATCACCTTTTGCTTTGCTCTTTTGCACTTATTCCTAGATACATTGATGCCTACAAGCTCCTTCACCAGCATCCTCAAGTTAGCAATTTTCATCTCGGGCATCACTTTGATCAGATCGAAGAAGTGCTTGGACAACCATGCACTTGTTACCCTTTTGTTTTGAAAATTAATGGAACAAATGTGTTCCTCTTGGTAGGCTCTAATCTGAAAAGACCCACTCTTCTTAACAAACGCACCGTAAATTTTCCATGGACAGTTTTGCTGCGAACACCTAGCTCTTACAAATTTCTTGGTATTTCTAATGAAATCAATATTTCTTTGTGCAGCAATGGAGTTTTTCAGTATAGCTTCCCTAAATTGTATCGCATCATGGAATTTCATACCTACCGACAAAGTAGGAGAGGCAATGAGATGGATCATAGGGAAGGAAACTTACTTTTCCTTCTACGCACGGCTCGTTGATCTTCTTCAACTTCGTCTTGGGAAGTTGCGGTGTCGATGCTTTCTTCATAATCTGTCTCCAGGACGACCAAGCAACACCAACATCTGCGGGGCCTTCGTCTCTGTTTGGATGTTCATCGGCTACATGCAAAGTTGCAAATCTATCGACAAAAAGTCCCTTTGTTTTTTCCTTAAGCGTGTAAGCTCCTCATCGTCGGCGTCACTTAAGATTAATAAATTTTCAGCTTCAGCAGCCAACCCTTCATCGTCATCGTCATCATCACCGTCACTGGATTCAGCTACTTCCCAATCTAATTCAGTGATGGTGATAGCATCTGCGCCCCTCTCCTCCCCATCCTGTCCATCATGCCCTACTTCATCCCTAACCTCAGTACTAGCTTGAATACCATCTCCTCCTTCTCCTATTTGGGTGTTATCTCTGTCATCATCTTCATCCTCACTATCACTATTGTTTTCAACAAACACTTTCGCCTTTTCGCCATGAAGATAATGATATAAGACATCCCTAAAACCATTATCATCTTCCAAAACTCTCAAACCATCTCTCAAGCCTTTCACAGAACACAAGACAAGTAACTTTTGTACTCTACAAGGCAAAAATGTCACTATATCCCTAACAAATCCAATATAAGATGCCTTCTTTATATCTACAAAGATAGTATCCTCATTCCCCCCTCATACTCCCACTCATCCTCCCCAATCACAAAATCTCCACCGTAGTAAACGATGACAACAACATAGTCTTTATGCGCCATTTCTGCAACAAAAGAGGACAAATATACAATTAACTTTTGGGACCACATTCACAAAGGACAGACAATTGCAAGTGGAGGTCCCTAGACTCTTTATTAAAGAAAAGAAAAGAAGAAAGAGAGAGGGAAGATGCAGTCAAACGACAGCTGCAGCTTGAAAACAAGAGGCCTCAGGATAAGGACAAATAAAAATAAAGATGGGACCCGACAACTGCTTTGATTATGCCGTCGCATTCCTTTAAAATATGGATAGATTCCTCAGCATGGGTCCTCAACAATGCAATTTATTAAAAAAATATCCAGAAGTCCCCATCCCCACAACCTTTGATTCGAACATGTCCAAAGTCCAATATTTTGAACCCTAACAATCACCAATCACCATCGCACATTTCACATCCGACCACTACAAATTACTTTCGCACATCACAATTCAACACCCTGAATGAATCACACATCACAGTGGATGAGGCGACGTCGAGCCCTACACCGAGCCCTAACTTTCCCTCCGCTGAGCCCTACACCGAGCCTATATTTCAATGCCGCTCCTAAACTGTCAATTCGAACCCCCCAATAGGATTGTAGCACCACATCTGAGCCATAAATCTCACATCAAGCCTGAGTTTTCCCAGCCGACCCCTAAATTTCAAGTCCGAGCCCTAATAAATGAGTCGGAGCCCTAATTTCACCATAGGGGAGAGGAAGAAGAGAAAAAAACCTGAGCAAATCGACGACGGCAAGCGATGACGGCGAGCGACGACGGCGAGGACGAAGGTGAGCGACGACGGCGAGTGACGAAGGCGAGCGATCACCTGCGAACGGCGAGCTGTGAACGGTGATGGATGGAGAGGACGTCTGACCTAGTGTGAACTGACGAAAGGTTAAAATCCAAATAAACCAAACGACGTCGTTTAACACTAAGGAAAAACGACGTCGTTTAGTTTGGCCAAATGCACAGTGGATGGGGCGACGTCATTTTCCTCCTCCACGTGTGCTTTTAAAAAAAAAAAAATTGCCACATCGGTTAAGCATGTTGCCGGAAAATGCCACGTTTGCATTGTGGCCGGTTTTTGGCCAGATTGGCACTTAAGTGTTCTATTTTACTCCGATAATGGCACTTAAGTGTACCATTTTAAAGTTATGGCACTTAAGTGTCCCTCTGTGCCAAGTTATGGCACTCCAAGTGTCCCAACCTCGATATAAACACGAAAAAAAGGGTAACCTCTACCAAATATGGAAGTCCGCTCTTCATGCCTCTTTGAATTTGAGTTGAAACACAATTCTGTGTCTTCATGCAATCAATGTTTTACGATGGGCATAAGATTGTCAATCTCTGGCACGACATGAGATCAGTGAGCGCCATGTATTCAAAACTTTCTTGCATTTTTAATGTGTTAGATGTCTCAGCAACTCAACACTTTTGCGCGCACGCCCCGGCTGATCAGGTCATTGTTGGCGAGACTCGACGTGCTTTTTGGAAAGAGATGCCTTGCTACAGGGATTGATTAGTTAATGGAATCTTCATTCTGCGAGCTCGAACACAGTAAAATACAAGAGTCGGAACTCGTGTTTATATGCGTCGGCCTTGTATCGGGTTTGAACTCGCGCTTGCCATCGACTAGGGTTTTTCAGTAGATAACAGCGGCTCCATGCAGTCTAATAGCGAACCAGCTGGTAAAAGAAGGCTCCATAGCTTTATGAGAGTGCGAGCTTTGTTCCATTCAAGAAGGTTTTCTTATTCTGAAGCTACCTACAAAACATTTATTGCTCGTTTCTATGAAAATAATAGATTACCTTGTGAAATTTGTTTAAGTCTTTGTTTATTTCGTGGAAAACGAATGATGTGAATTTTTTTTTTTTTTTAAATGATGACTTATATTGCTTGAAATGGTTAGTCGATGGAAGATGTTCTCATTATATATAACAGTATGCCTAAATATGTTTGTGGATGATGAAGATGTTTTCATTTATTTATTTTTTGTAAATGATACAGACGATTGTTATTAGGAAAATGCTTTCCAAATTATTCATTTTTCATGAAACAAACGGAGCTAAGGACTGGAAATTTTAATATGAAGAAATGGCATGAAGGCAATAGAAAGAATTACTAAATGACTCGAATTGCCGCTCAAGCGATTACGCATTAATATGCTTTAGACAAAATTAGATTAGACTTAATAATCTCACAGAATAATGTGCTTTCGTGCCGTAAGTGGATCTTTAGTGTGATTTGATGTTGTCAATTTGATGGAACGTACGCACTTTACTTTTTCCTCACATAAGAACATCTGTGTAAATCCACTTTTGATAAAATAAAATCACTTCTTATGGCATTTATATTCTAGGTAGCACGGACACGTTCAAAGGGCCTCCGTGTCGTGTCGGACACCCCGACACGTGTCCGACACGCTCGGACACAGTCGGACACGCTCGGACACGCGGTCAACACGTGTCGGAGTTTCCGACACGTGGTCAACTCTTTCCGACACGCGCGTCGGAGCATGTCCGGAGGTTTGTGGGCGGATCCGCAGGTGCGAAGGGAAGAAAGTGATGGAGGGTGAAGGCAAGGGTGAGAGAGCTGAGGCGACGCCGCGAGCGACGACGAGGGAGGGCTCCGACCGCCGACTGCAACACTGAGAAGCCTTCTCAATCGTCTTGGTTGGCTGCGACCGCCGACTGCAACGCCGAGATGGAAAACGGAAAGGCCGCGATGGAGGGCTGGATGCGAGGCTACGACGGCAAAGGGGGGAGCGGAGGCGAGGCATCAGTGAGAGAGGTGGAGACCGAGCGAGGGAAAGGAGAAAGAAGGCGATCGCCGAATGCTAGGGTTTTCAATTTTTGGAAGAACACCAAGGAGAGAGAAGATGTGTCGACGGCTTCTTGGGGAGAAAAAGAAAGCCTCGTGCAGTGCAGTGTGACTTTGGGAAGAGACGTGTGCAGGCGGTCGGTGGGTGGGTGGGTGGGGAAATAAATGGATGGGACCATTTAACCCTAAAAAGAAATATTAAATATTAAATAATTTTATTTTTTTGACAAAATCTGTAAAAGTGCTCTCTTTCTTTTACAGATCAAGAGCCTTTGCGTACGTTGAATAACTTTATTAATATATGTTATTAGTATAGATTTATTATAGACTTTTTTTATTATTTATTTATTTATGAATTTGAATAAATTAATGTTTAATAATGTAAATATAAAAATATTTATTTAATATTTAACGTGTCGAAACGTGTCGAAATTTTCTACTTTTTGAGAAAATACGTGTTGCGTGTCGTGTCGTGTCGTGTCGCATGTCCGTGTCGCCGTGTCCGTGCTACCTAGTTTATATTGGCATTGTAGAGAAAAAAAAAAGGACATCATATGCATTTAAAGAATGTGACATTTACAATTTACCGAATCAAATAACACTAAATACAATTTAACTAATACTTTGTGCTCATAAAGATAAACTTGGGCTCATTAATTTGACTTAAGAAATAGTAAAATCCATGTTGTAGATGGATAGTACGAGTAGTTTGTAATTTTCAAAAGTTGTGATATCTACATATGCATACTTTCACAAAAAAAAATATAGAATTGAGCGAAAAACCAAAAGCTTCCCAAGCTTGACGGAGCAATTGTAATACGTAATGCAAATATTTGTCCAAAAATGAAAAGGTCGATAGAATAACGAACCGAAAGCCTAAAATTTAATAGGACGGACGACCATTGTTCCAATATGATCATCTCAAACAAGAAAATCTCTAATTTTCAAAAGACAAACTCTTTTCTGCACGAGGGCAGTATCTATTTAGTCCTATTTTTTTTTTTTCTTTCGGTGGCTACAGTTTCCATATATGATGGCCTTTGGTACAATGTAATATTATTGATTTAGGCCTTAGTCGATTTTTGACCGCTACCGGCCCAAACCAAACTGAAAAACCCAAGCTTTTTGGCAATAAGCCCAACTACACGTTCGGCCTAAAAAGCGAAGTTATTCGCTTCGTTAGCCCGACACGAGCTCCTTTTCAGGCCATCTTGTCTCCAAGGCGTAAGAGGGAGTTGCCTTTTTCTAGGGCGTGTCGGGCCAGGAATTTAAGATTCAAGGGCACTGCTAGCCCATGTCGTGCTGTTATCTCCATGGCTCATCCAATGTCTGTGTTAGCTTTGGACATAGAGAGTCGAATGCGAATAAGACTATACACTATATAATCTCAAAGTCAAAGAGGTTGCTGATTTAACACAGATTTAATACCAACGATAATTAATGTAGAAGTCTAATCAATGATATCATCTAAACTCACTTTAATGTAATAATGAAAGCCCATTAAAATTAAAGTGGTTTATACAATATCAAAGATGGTTCAACAATGCTGGATATTAATAAGACGCCTAGAAGCACTACTCTCTGACATAACGTTAGAATCTAATCAACGACGTTGGATAGTAAGATCAATGCCCATTAGATGCTACTCCTAGATAGATGTGAAGACACAACATCGGAATCTAATTAACGATGCTGGACCATGAGAATAACACCTAACAAATACCGATTCTAAGTGCATATGATGATACAATGTCAGAATCTAATAGACGACATTGGATAATAAGGACACCACCTAACAAATGCTGCTTCTAGGTGCGTATGACGACACAACGTCGGAATCTAATTGACGACATTGGATAATGGATTAACATTGGAATCTAATTGACAGCACTGCTCGTGATATAGACACTCGCTGGAATTGAATTTACGATGGGAATTTTAAGCTACAACTAAGCTAAACTAAGTAAGGGTAAAAGTAAAATAAAGTAATTTTGTGTGTCGTTTTGGAGGCTCTTTGTTGGATTGCTTGCAGTATTTATAGATCAATATGGTAACCATCAACAATCGTTTACCTCCTCCTCAAGAGTCACTTCATGTTCCATGCTGAATCGCCTTATTCATGTTTAATTTATGACTTGTTCAACAATATTCTTGTGGCTTGTCCTATAAGTATTGACTACTCCTCTTTGAGTTTGGCGCCTTTTTAATTGTTCCTACTTATTTTCACCGTCAAGGGTGCATCTTCATCAATGATCCTTAGCTTCGACACGTGGCAATCAACTGCTTCATCATGGTATTACATGTCTTTGTTCGTTTGTCGAAAGTCAGCTCAAAGTTTCTCAAAGTCCTTAATTATCTTTTCTTGTATGACTACTTATTGGCTGAGCCGATGTGGATTATGGTTCATATACGGCCATGACAGCTATTTTAACACTCTTTGTCCCTCGTGACTAGCATATGTTTGTAGGGGTAATTTTGAGGGTCAACATATGCCTCCTTTCAAAAAAAATAATTAAGAATTTATTTTTTTTAAAGGACATACCTCGTTCTGCACTCAGTTTGCTACAGACTATCATTATACTTTTCTATTCTCTAACATATTCGTAGCCGATACGAATTCACGGCTCCTGTTGTATCTTGACACATCTTTGGCTTTTGGCAGATATCTTTAATTTTGAATTGTCATCTCATCGTCCCTTTTGTACCTTTGTCTTCTTCCTTAAACCCTAAATCCTTCATATTTTGCTTGTAAGCTTTCCATGGCTGCCGAAGCTCCCAAATTTGAACCTGAATCTTATATTTCGAATTTCAATCATTGTTGATACTTGATTTTTAGTCAACACATCATAAAAAAGTAAAACTCGAGAGATTTCCTTTAAAGAAATTCGATTGCAACAGAATCCATTTCTCGATCAAAAAACATTTTTTTTTTCATTTCTTTCTTTTACATTATCACTTTTAAGAGATTTCCTATTTATTTCCAAGAAAAGCTAAAAAAGTCAAATGGTTGACTTTTGATCAGAGAGTTAATCAGTAAGTCAACCTCCAGTCAAAAATTGGTTTTTTTTTTTACTGTAAAATATGTCATATAGTCTTAGTTTCACTTTAGCTAAATCGATTTTTGAAAAGTTTAAAGATTTGACTCAAAATCAACATTTTGGGAAAAATCAACTAAAAGATTGACTTTTGGTCAAATCTTTAACCAAAAAAAAAAAAAAAAAAATCCGCAAAACACATTGTTTAGTATCACTCGATTAAGAACCTTGTTTTGTGAGTTTTTTGATTTTAGGTTCAAAAATGACCAAAAATAAAATTATTTTCATTTTAATCAGAATTATTATTAGTTCCTTTGACAACATTTGGTCTAGGGACTAATTCTAATCCACTCGTTCATTCAATTTCGAGAATTGTCATGTTGAAAGGTGAATTACCATTTTAAGCCTAATTAGAGGGGTCAAATCAATCCTTTGTGAATTGCAAATGGACATTTGTATTTCTTTTATATTCTCGAAATACGTTCAAATCCAGGGCCCGTTTTGAAAAATTCACTCGGGAACCTCTCAATTTGAGGAATTTCACTCTCTTGAATATAAGAAAATCGAGCTATTGACTTCAGTTGGAGAAATACAAGTTCCACCCCATCCAATATTAATGTTTAATTTCATGAATCAAGGTTCAATTTCGCTATTAGACCTCGATTCATTTTTGACCTAGGTCTCGTGACGTCAATTCAAGGTCAATTTGGATGTAATAGATTATCTTAAGCATGAGCAATCGGTCGAATGTGATTTTCAATTAATTTGCGATTTCGAGTGAGGAATTGCAAAATTGCCCATTTTAGCCTATAATATTCGATTACGTGTATTCATGGTCTAAGTCTGCTATTTTTCACAATAATTGATCAATTAGGCCAATTAAAAAAATCATAGATTGTATTTAGGAGGTGTAATTGGCTTAATTTGATTAAAATTGGATTGTTTCTCCTTAAATTGGGTAAGATTTCTCTTCAATTTGGTCTTTGCACGAATTTTCAACTTGTAGGGATGGCCTAGCCAGAACTGGTCATGAACTAATTGAATTGGTGTGAATCGAACCGACCAGTCCGAGCAATCGTCGGTGGGGTGAGCCAATTCGGCGCTTTATTGGCCAGCTCTGGATCGTCAGCAACTAGTTCTTAGATCCACGCCATGCATATTTTACACCCATGCCCTTATTCCAAATTTTGCAAAAATAGTCCTTGAATCTTGTGAATTTATGATTTTGCCCCTAACTAAGCTCTAATCACGATTTCCATTTTTAACTCCCGATTTTTGCAAATTAAAGCCATCTAATTGGTCATAGCCGTTGTTGGGAATGACTTATCCCCGAAACACCGGATTCGACACTAAATCGAACCCCTAAATCAATGCGGAAGCGAAGCCCAAGAAAACGACACGCATCACCGATCGTAAAGCACACCACGGATTCGAGCGTACCTTGTTAGCCACAGATTAGACACCGACGCCAATGGAGGGAGAGAATCCGGTCTGTTCGATCGGGGAGGCAAAATTCCTTCGAGCGATACACTTTTTGCTTTGAAGGAAAAACAACGTAAGAGAGGGAGAGAGTTGAGAGAGAAAGCGTACGTCTATTTTCAACAGTATGTTTTTCTCTCTCTCTCCTTCCTTTTATACCTCTCCCTTCCCACGGGCCCTATTCCCGTGGGCCGGGCTTCTCGGGCCCAGCTTGGGCGGACAGGGCCTTAAGCCCAATACCAATAAAAGCCTTCATCTCCCACTCGCACAAGGTGGGCCGAACAGGATTCTCTTTACCTCTCTTCAACATTCATACTGGTGAATAATCCGTGCGACCAAAGATACTTTGAGAGCTCGTTGCTATACATACGTTAGGAATATATAGCGGCTCATAATGGGCGTCACACTCCGAGTAGATTTAGTATGCGTACCCTAGATCGATCGATCACATTTATATCTCTCTTGATCTCTTTTAAACATGATATATATATTGTATTCACAATTATAATTATCACAAAGACAGTCATAATTGGTCGACCAGTGAATGTAAAACCACAATGTGATTTTCCAAAATTGATCTTCCTCTTTCCTTCAAACTCTCAATTTCAGTCTAGCTTGCTTTTCTAGAAATGCCCCATTAGATCGAATCATCCATGACCATTGGCAACACCCTAAGATAGCAAACACTAAATAGAAACCTTGAGAATAAGTAAGAGTCCTGAGGGGACTAAAAAATTGAGGAACTCTTTTCCTCAAGAGTCTCACACGTCATAAAAGTTGAGATCAAACTTTTTGCCACTCTTATTGGTCGTCACATGCATACGTAGTATGAAATACGTATTACGGTATTAACTCCTTTCCCATGGAGCGTATGTCTACACCTTTCAATACCGTACAGATGATAGTTAAGACATACACAATGTCTAACTTGAGTTCACGTATCTACTCAATCACAAAATTCATCAGAACTCACATCGGCATCTTAGACGGATAAAGTAAAATATGTGGGGTATTTTACTTTCGGACATCGTAAAATTATGTCCTCATCTTAACACTTAGTTAAGGCAACATATATATTTTAAGCTTGAGCTCTCGATTATCACCTAGATAATAAGCTTAAAAACAGTTTCATCTCTATTTATCACACAGTAAATAGAGGCGATTACCCGTGTGAGTGGGCTAATCATATATCGTCCGACATACTTCTCAAATAATGCACTGAGCATTAAGATGCATAAAGATCACACATAGATTCATAGGCATTAATCGATGAAAAAACAAAATCTCATAAATGTGAACAACTCAGGGAAATTACAATTCAGTACATCAGACTCTACGCAATCCTAGAGATTTTACATGACCACAAAACACATCTCTAGGTATCGGCTTTGTCATAGGATCTGCTACCATTCTATGCGTAGATATGTACCGTAAGTTCACATCCTTTCGTGCAACCATATCTTTTACAAAGTTATACTTGGTATCTATATGTTTGGTCTTGCCATGATACTTTGGATCTTTGGTGTACGCTATATTTGCTTGGCTATCACAATTAACCAATAATTGATTTGCAGCTTTCTCAATAACACCTAAATGATCCAAGAATCTCTTAAGCCAAACTCCTTCTTGTACCGCCGCCGATAATGCCACGAACTCGGCTTCCATCGTGGATAAGGCTATACACGTTTGCTTCTTCTTTGCTCCATGATATGGCGCCATTGTTCGATAAGAAAGCAAATCCAGAGGTAGATTTCCTTTCATCTAAATCTCCTCCCCAATCGGCATCCGAATAGCCTTCAAGTTGCAGATCCTTTCCTTGATAATTCAACTTGAAATCAGCGGTTCCCTTCGATACCTCGGTATTCTCTTCACGGCTTTCCAATGTCTTGGACCCGGGTTGGATTGGTATCTACTCACCATTCCAACGCAAAACATATGTCGGGTCTTGTACACATCATAGCGTACATCAAGCTCCCAACAGCACTAGCATAAGGAACATTTTTCATTTGTTCCTTCTCTTGTGGAGTCCCTGGACACAGTCTATGGCTCAATCCTTCACCTTTTGCAATAGGAGTGTCTATGGGTTTACGAGTCTTGCATACGAAATCGTTCAAGAACCTTATTTATATAGGTTTCTTGTGAAAGAGACAACGATCTCTTCGAACGATCTCTTGAAATCTTAACTCCAAGAATATATGCAGCCTCACCCATATCCTTCATCTCAAAGTTAGAAGACAACCATCTCTTGACGGTACTAACCAACTCCATATTGCTTCCGGCAATTAGTATATCATCAACATATAATGATATGATCACAAATTGATCCTTGGATCTTTTGATATATACACAATGATCCTCATCAATCATTGTAAAATCATATGCCATTATGGCATTATGAAAACGTATATACCATTGTCTTGATGGTTTGCTTAAGACCATATATCGACCTCAAAAGTCGACATACTTTTTCTTCTTGGCCTTTCACTATGAAACCAGCGGGTTGTTCCATATATATTTCTTCCTCTAATTCTCCATTGAGGAAAGCGGTCTTTACATCCATTTGATGTAACTCAAGATCCAGACTAGCCACTATTGCCGAATAATGCGAATCGAGGTAAATCTCACTACGGGAGAAAACGTATCTTCATAATCAATTCCTTCCCGTTGATTATACCCCTTCGCCACAAGGCGAGCCTTATGCCTTTCTATCGAGCCATCAGCCTTTCGCTTTATTTTGAGAACCCATTTGTTCCCAATAGCTGCGTCCTTTTGGAAGATCAACCAGTTCCCAGACTTGGTTTGATTCCATTGACTCCATTTCCTCTTCCATTGCATTAATCCATTTTTCCTTACTAGGGCACTTCAAAACCTCATTGATATTTCTTGGCTCATCCTCATCTTGTGGAGCAACCATAAAAGTTTCCCCTTCAATGTCAAAACGTCGACGGGGAATACTTTGGCGACTTGTTCGCCGTATGGGAGATTGTACACTTTGCACATCATTCCCTATTGTGCTCCCACTTGGATGAACTCCACTAATATCTTTATCTTGATCCAAGGTTTCAAATAGGGAGTTATCTTCCCCTATTTCGCCCTTCTTAGGAAACTCATCCTCTAAGAATGTTACATCTCGAGATTCATATTCGGTTATACTCCCACTTTCCTGCTCACCAATGAACACATACCCTTTCGAGTGTTCCGAGTATCTTATGAAAATACTCTTCTTTCCTCCGGGACCTAATTTCCCAAACTTGTGAGAGGACTCATGTGTATAGGCAGCACAACCCCATGGCTTAAGAAAACTTAAGTCCGGTTTTCGCCTGTCCATAACTCATATGGAGTGGAAGTAAGCGATTTGGAAGGCACCGGTTAAGTATATAGGCAAAGTTAATAACGCATCACTCCAAAAGGTGATAGGTAAATTAGCATGTGCCATCATGGACCTAACCATTTCCGGTAGGGTTCGTTTCTTCTCTCTCGCAACACCATTTTGTTGAGGAGTATACGGAATAGACAACTGTCTTTCTATTCCTTTTTCATCACATAATTTTCTGAACTCATCGATAAATATTCTCGACCTCGATCGGATCTCAATGCTTTTATTTTCTTGTCTAATTGATTCTCTACCAGGTTCATGAACCTTTTAAAACAACTTATTGCTTGATTTATGAGAAATCAAATTGACATATCCGAATCGAGTATAATCATCAATAAAGGTGATGAAATAAACAGCCCCATGCCTTCCTCTCACATTCATTGGACCACGAGACATCGGAATGGATTAATTGCGAGAGGAAATTCAGCTCTTTTTCCTTTTCCAAATGGTTTCCTTGTTGCTTTCCCTTCCAGGCAATGCTTACATACGAGGCAAATCGACTTTTTCAATATTGCCCAACAAGCCCTCTTTGGCTAGTCTATTCATACGTTGTTGGCCAATGTGACCAAGTCTAGCATGCCACACACTCACATCATTATCATATTTATTAGGAGACGTGAGAAGGGAATAACAAATATTAGCATTAACATAATCAACATCTAATACAATAAAACCATCTAGAAAATAGCCACAACCATAGTAATTTGTATTCAAGAACAAATTCACACCTCTACTACGAAGTTCATACAAAAACCTAATCGACCAACACTAATACGGACACTAAATTCCGACGAATCTCCGGAGCATACAAAGCACATCATGAAGGAACAAAGTGCGTCCACCGCGCATATTCGGTTGGCATGTGCCAATTCCTTTCACTTGACTCACGGAGTTGTTTCCCACATAGATCCACTTAGTTCCGGTAGGTACTCGTCGGAATTCCACGAAGGATCCTCTATCCTTCGCTACATGGTCCGTCGCCCCGAATCCACAGTCCACAAAGGATTAGACTCGAGTTAAGAACACGAGAACTTGACACATAAGCAAAGTTCTGAAAAGTACAAGGGTGCATACCTTCTTTGGCTCACGACGTCGCGAGTATAGTGACCCTTCTTGTCACAGTTGTAGCATTTCACCCTTGCTAGCTTTTTCATGTGAGGACGTTTTCCTCTATCATGTTGGTCAAATTTGGGTTTCTTCCCTGAAGGACCAGCTTCTTCCTTGCCTTTACCCTTATCAAACCAGTTAGGGCGCTTGCGCTTGGAGCACGAAGCTCCATTTGAGCTAGAACTAGCATGATATAAATCGCATCGGCTTAGCCGCCAATAGGCGGTCCTCTTCCGGCTCAAGATGACGCATTGCATCCTCAAATGTTTTGATATTCTCATTATGAGTCGGGTGCACCTTCATATGCTCCCAACTCGAGGCAAGGAACGAATCCTTTGCTTGCACTGTTGTTCATCCGTGAGGACATGACCGGTGTCTCTCAGCTCAATTATCATATTTGACATCTTTCTAAGATGTTGCTTCATGGTCTGACCATGAGGCTTCTTATAAGAGTCAAATCTGATAGTGAGCTGCCTCAGCCTAGTCACCGAAGTATGACCAAACCTAGCTACCAGTGCCTCCCACATTTCCTTGGCGTTGTCAAAACGCCGAAACTCTCGCATGACATCATTTTCCATGCTGCTCAGCAACGTGATGCGAGCTAGAGAGTTCATTCTTTTCCACGCAAGAAAAGCTTCTTTATCCTTTTTGTGCTGTTCAGTGGGTCCCTCTTCAGGTTCTACCATGGTCATGACAAGAGCCTCAAGAGATTCTTGCTCTTCCAAAGACATACTTTGGATTTTCATTTGCCAAATTTCATAGTTGTCTCCAAAGTGAGCTTTTCACCTTTGTTCAGCTCGGCAAGAACTATGCTCTTTTGTGGTGAAGCCATTGATCCGAACACATCGACAAATATGCACGAATTATTAATGCCTATCATTTATGCATCCCTATTTACATAGACCCATCATATTAATGAACAATTTCAAGTAAGGCTTCGGAATCAAAAGGTCACTACGTTTCCAATCATCCTCCAAAATCCTAACTTAAAATTATCATTAATATAATTGTCATATGCAAAATCGGTTCTATGAAGCTACAAAAACTTCTAAAACTACCCTCGCCTAATTACCCACAAAGAACCAAAGCAATAATAGAAAGCAACAAATAATTGAATTCCAATAAAACAATAATGCTTTCAATCAATACAAATAGGTAGTAATCATTACATAATATGTTCACAAATCACACTTAACATAAATCAGTCAATACAACTAACACCAAGTCAGCACACGAACTGGGAAAGATCCTATTTTCTTCAATTTCTTGATCTTTTCCCTTGAAACAATACAATAATATTCATTTGCAAAAATCATTACAATTTTCTTATAGGAAGCGACTCGTTGACATCCCATATGCGATTCAACACATCTTGCCATTCGGGTGGAAGAGTGTTTATGAAAAATCGCACCATCTCTCGATGTGACATAGGACGACCATTCCATATGACTGTTGAATTTTCACGTTGACATCAAGGACGTGATCAATTAAGTCACCGCTCTCCCATCGATGATCGCTCATTTCGTATCGCTTAGACGGCCTTTCCTTCGTTCATTCCAGAATCGCGCGAATAGGTGTGCGCACCCTCGGGGGAGGCATTGTTCCGCAACACATGCAGAACAAATAAGGGATTACATATAATCCTCATAGACTTAATTGAAAAAGAAACACATTCTTTTTCCCTTTTTTTTTTTTTTTGGTCAACGGTCAACGGTCAACGGTCAAAGTCAACGGTCAACGGTCGTCGGTCAACCGTCAACGGTCGTCGGTCAACGGTCAACGGTCGTCGGTCGCCGGACCGGTCGGACCGGACGGACCGGTCGGGCGGTCGGGCGGTCGGGACCGCTCGCGCGGGCCGACGCACGTGCGCGCGCGTGCCGGGCCGACGTCACGCCGGGCGTCGGCGGACGTTCCGCGCACGTGCTTCGGGCGACGTCACGCGGCGTCGGCGGCACGTGCCGCGCGCGTGCCATCTTCGGCGGGTCGGGTCGGGTCTGTTCGCGGGTCGGGTCGCGGCGGGCTAACCGGCGTCATTCGACGTCGGCCGATGACGTCACCCCGGTTATTTACCGTTGGGTGACGTCATGATGACGTCGGCACGCGTCGGTCCGCGGACCGGCGCGTGCCGGTTCGCCGGCGGCGGCGGCGCGCGCGCCGATTCGCGACCGGCGCGTGTGCCGCATGCGCCGGCGATCGAGCGCTTCGGGCGCGTCGCACCCACGCGCAGCGCCTTCTGGCCGCGCGTGTGGGCGCGTGCGGCGTCGCCGGCGGCGCTCGAGGCACCTCCGGACTCGTCTCGACGTCGCCTTCCTCCCAGTCCTTTCAAAATTTGTTTTTGACATTCTAAAACTCATGAAAATGGCCGAAGAAGTCTCGGGTGTCGGGATTTGTCGCCCGATCCGTACGGCCGAAGTCCTTTTTGCGAAAAATCAATCAAAAACACATCAAATTGATCGGGAAAACGTGAACTAGGGCTCTGATACCAATGTTGGGAATGACTTATCCCCGAAACACCGGATTCGACACTAAATCGAACCCCTAAATCAATGCGGAAGCGAAGCCCAAGAAAACGACACGCATCACCGATCGTAAAGCACACCACGGATTCGAGCGTACCTTGTTAGCCACAGATTAGACACCGACGCCAATGGAGGGAGAGAATCCGGTCCTGTTCGATCCGGGGAGGCAAAATTCCTTCGAGCGATACACTTTTTGCTTTGAAGGAAAAACAACGTAAGAGAGGGAGAGAGTTGAGAGAGAAAGCGTACGTCTATTTTCAACAGTATGTTTTTCTCTCTCTCTCCTTCCTTTTATACCTCTCCCTTCCCACGGGCCCTATTCCCGTGGGCCGGGCTTTCTGGGCCCAGCTTGGGCGGACAGGGCCTTAAGCCCAATACCAATAAAAGCCTTCAGCCGTAAATAGACTTAATTTGATCATAACTCAAAATTTTGACTATTGGATTGAACTAACAGTCAAGATTTGACAATTAGGCCTTAGTATAAAAAGGTTTTCCCTCCAAAAAATCAAAGGGGGGATCATTTTGAGATTTTATAGATTGCACAACTCAAAAACTCTCTGGAATTCTGTCTCTCTTCTCTCATTCCCACCCATTTTCTCTTTCCCTATCTCCTTCGCACGTCTGCCGTCGGTCGCCAGGTACTGCCCCCTAGCTAGCGGTCCCTTTGGCCATGCCACCAATCAACAGCCTCATCGGACTTCCCTCATCCTCATCACAAGCTTGGCTCGCCTCTAGAATCGCTGGAGTTGTTTGTCCAGCTGATCCTCCTCACGGTTGTGAAGATCAACACATCCGCCAATCTTATGGCCAGTCGGATCACCCGGCCAAACCAGCACCGATCGGTGGTTTTTAGCATCCCAGATTGCTGCCGATCATCATCCAGGATAATCCTCGACCTTGCTGTGGTCAAGGATTAGAAGATTGATCGCTGGAAGTTCACCAGCGACCTTTTTCCCCACCGGTGTCCCAAATCGGTCCTAATCGGACCGACCTCTTGTCCAATGGCGAGATCGGCGGTCCGATCACTGATCCAAGCTCCTGAGGAGTTCGTGAGGCCTATTCGAGGATCCTTGTGGTTTGAGGTTTGATCCAGCGACTTGATTTTATGCCTGATCACGCTTAGGTTCAAAGAAAATCGCAAAGGTAAACGTTCTAATCTTGAATTCGATGATGCGTGATCGGATTAGCCAATCGGGCTAAGATTCAACCCTAGATTTGCATTTCATGCCTAGATCTATAAGTTAGGATGTTATTGACTGATGAACTCGAGGTTGATTGAACTTGATTTGTATTGATCTGCAATTCCATGTATTTGTAATGGACTTATTATTTTGGCTGAAACGAAATAGTAGATGAGGTTTTTTTACCTTGAGCCCTTCTAGATATAGAAAATAGAGTTCTCGAGCTTCGATTTGATAGGTCGTTCGTCCTGAGCGGACGTGGTTTGGTCATAGAAAAACACCTCTGAAATCTATCGATTCTGCAGTCGTTTTTGGCTTCGATTTGGTTTCTGTTTTGCTGTGATTTGCTGTTTTGTTATTTTTGTGTTGATTATTGCGCATGGATTTTGGAAAAAAATTTCTCATGAATTTGCACAAAATTTTCTTGTGTACGTCATATATTTTTTACCAGATTTTTCGAGATTGATTTGATTAGGTGAAATCAACAAAAATTGTCATAAGGTTGGTCTGCGCTACACTAGGTCGGAATTTCATTTGCTCAAAATTAAGGTTGTAGATGAGTCCATTTGACTTCACATCCTCTATGAAATTTGTAATATATGTTGTAAGTGTTTTAAAGAGGTATGATTGGTGTGAATTGATCATCACTTGACATGTCAATTGCATGTACGAATCCATTTAGATGCTACTGTAATTTGTGCACCTCATCATGCGGTTCTGTTTTGCTATTTTCGTATAGACTCATGTAAACTAAGTTAGGTTTAGGTGTCTCATGAAATTTTTTTGCAACGATGCATTCTACATATATAATTTTTTTGTAAGATTTTTGCACGTCATTAAATCGTCGAAATTAATCATGTTCTGTGATGGTTATATTGAATTAGAGGCGTATCATGAGCTTACAAAAAACTCATTTGTTTGGGTCTCTTAAAGATCAAATCATGCCTTGGTGTCTTCTCAACATTTGAAGTCTATGTTGCAAGCTTCATATTCATGTATGGCATGCCACATTTAAATTTCATTTGTTATGTCAAAATCATGCACCTAAATGACCAATTGCATTTGAAATTTGCCGAGCGTCTCATTTCTAGTTCTAAGTCATTTTGCAATGTCAATGACTTATGTGACTTATTTGCATTCTGACTTAGCATTAAAGTTTTTACCCAAATCCTTCGTCGTATGCAAGTTTCATGCTTTTCATGCATTGTTTAAAGGTGCGTTTGGTTCAGTTTTCCCAAAGGGCTTTCAACCTCCAAAATCCCTTGGGAAAATGCTGAGGTATTTTGCTAGCCTATCCAAGGGCTTTTAAGTCAAATACTGGCCTTAGGAAAGCTGAAAGCCTAATACTGTAGGGACCAACTTTGGGCTTTTAGTATTTGGTCAAATGTTGAAACTACTACTTTTTTTTTTTTTTCAAAACTACTATCATAAGTTTTTTAGTTTTTCAGTTTTACCTCTCATTGTCCAAAACTACCCTCACCTTCACTAGAGCCGGCAAAGAGTTTAATATTTTTTAATAAAAAGAAAAATGAAATCCAAAAGCCCTTTATAAAAAAAAAGGGTTTGCCAAACATCCTTTATGCCAAAATAACTTTGCAAAGAATTTTTTACCAAACGCAACCTGCATTTCTTCAAAGCCCTTTAGGCCAAAGATATTTATGTTTCTCCAAGGCCCATTTCTAAAGCTAAACCAAACGTAGCCTAAATGGTCTTATAGACTATATTACACATGCATCATGTTTTGTTTTGCATGTGGTTAATTTGCATGTCTTCACGGTTCTCTTTTTTGATAATCAAATTGACCTTGATTGGACTCGAACCCTATTAGGAAGTATTATGACTTGTCTAAATCTTTCCAATGCGACTGAGTTCGTGCAATTTGCTCATTGTTTGATTCATTTTTCATTTTTGTCAATTTAGGTTAGAAATCTAAATAAAATTTGGAACCCTTGTTTTACCCCCATTGAGTCTGATTTTTGTTATTTTTGTCTTTTTTTTTATTAGGGATTTTCAGGTTGAACCTTTAACAAACTTTGTTCATCACTCTTTTGTCTATATTGTGGTGAAATTTTGCATCTTTTAGATCTTGTTTACTAGGTCAAATCTCTATTGTTATATCTTGATATCCTGCTGTTTTGCTGATTTCTGGATGCAATGTTGCATGTTGCTGATTTTTTTTTTTTTTTATAAATTACTACACGGCTCTTCTTGGGAAACTTTCTACACGAAAGTTATTCCTTATGGTGTCTCTATGTTGTGTAATTTTCTTGGGACATTTTATCTATGGGTTCCTTTCCAATTGTGTGGACTTTATTTGCCCTGTTCTATGATGTTCTGTTACTATTCTTTGCTGTGATTTCTTTCAAGAATTTTTTAGGTTATCTTGCATGTTGAATTTGTTTCACATGCCTTCATGGATTTTGTTCCTCACTTTTCAAACTTTATACTAAAAAAATTTCAGAAAATAAAAAGCACTTTAGTGTGTTATTGTAACCTTGTCTAAATTTTCTTGTTTTCTCTGTTTTGAACTTAATTTTAGTTCAAGTAATGCTCCTTCACACACTTTTCATGTCATCTTTGAACTCCAAACCTTCAAGCCATGCTCTTGGCTTAATATTGATGTTGTCTAAAATTTGGAATATATTTAGGGCGTTTGTGAAGCTCAATCAGAGTGCACAGCATGCACCCAAGGTAGCCTTGATGATAAAATGTGTTCCGTAGCTATGATGCAATTTTTGTTATACCAATTGCATTTTTTTTCCATAATTCACTATTAATTGTTCTTCAAATGATTTTTGAGCATCACTTGAACTTCTAAGACTTTCACAACTTTTGGTCCGTTTACTTTCCTTAAATGCTTGTGGTTGTGCTTGATGCATGTCAAATGAAAAAGTGATCCAATGTTGGTTCACTAAAATTGCTCGATTGTTTAAGAACCAAGGCTCAAAGGCTTGCTTGCATGTTTGTTTCCCACTATGCATGTGTTTTAATAGATGTATGCATAGGTACGATGCCTAATTCCATGGGTAGACCTAAAGACAAATGATGACCAATGACCGTAAGCCATAAAAAATGAATAGAGATAGATGTCTAGAGGGTCCGACACATGAATTGCAAAGGCCAACTCTAATACCCACCTTGATTAATTTTGAATCTTGTCTCAATTGCCTAATTCTCTTTATTTGTTTCATGATTGTGATTGTTTTTGCCATGAATAGTTGTTTCTTTCATATTGTATGTACCCAGTCCTACCATTAGATTAGGATTAGAGTGGGTCCTTGGAGGTGGAGGCCCATCAATACATAAAGATGATAGAAAGTTGATGTCCTATCTGACCATATTTTTGTATTAGTTGTCCCCGATATATGTTTTGAGTTGTCTTGTGTTGTTTAAACATTCGACGAGGTGTGGGTTTTGTTTCTTCCATTTTATTTTATTTTTTCAGTTAAGGTTGCATGTTAAATTTACTGCTTTCCTAGACTGTTCACTTGGTTATTTACTTTTCGCTTTGTTTTTAAACTTGAATTGTGTGCTTTCTTTTCTTTTTCTTAGAAATAGAATTACACGAAAACAACTATCCATGCGTGATCACTTAGTTAATGTAATTGACATTAAAAAGTAAAATATAAATGCATGGACACCTTATGAAACACGAAATATCCTTGAATCTAGAATCTCTAGTTGCATAGAAATTGAGAGACAACTATCAACCTTTGATTGGATTTTCAAGCCGACTCATAAAAATGAGACTAGTGGCAACTCCTATATTTATTAGGTTGTTCAAAATAACTAGATAAGAAAATTAACCTATCGTTAGGGGTATGAGTCTTGATGAGATTCACCACAATTTAGCATACTTGATGTGGCAATAGCCCATAGGATGAAGTAATGCCATCCTTGTGGGTGTGGCAACTCCACATCCGACCTTCTCCTTCAAGGTGTGTCGCCCATGTAGGTGCGAATCACAACACTTTCCGCTGTCATGCTAGGTACGAGCTTGGGATAGTTTATGACCGTGAATGAGCGAACTCATAAGGGTTCATTTCAAAATGGTGAGGTGATGATGTCTTTTGGAATGCGAACCGTGATGGAACTTTCATGGTCAAATACCCATAAATCTGACCCTCTCTTCCTGAAGACTAAGGAGGCCAGGTTGCTACAATTGTCTTCTTAACATCGAGGAAGCCAGTTATTGTCAATTTTGACTGTTGAACATTGGAGAAGAGTATAAGGAAGCATTACTCCTTGGGCCTGCCCTTTTGGATCACAAACATGTTCCACCACCTCTCAAGCTGTGTTTTCTCACTAGGAGAAATGAGAAGATCCCAATATAGTATTCCTCAATCAAGGATATCTGGACATCTGCCTTTACTAAATTTCGAAGCTTTCTTTTATTCGAAGAGAATCTTCGCACCTGTATTTGCGATTATAGGATGTTTTGCCAACCTGTTTGACATGGATGATTGCGTGGATCGAAATGGCATTAGAGATTAGCATGTTGACTCATGATTTAAATAGAGGCTTTGCAGGTTCTGTTGTCTACTTCTAGTCCCCATTGACCAATTGTTTCAATTTCCCTTATGGACCCATGTCTGTGACCCATTTGGACGTATTCATTATCTCTGGGTTTGTTCCGGATGGTATTTTGGTAGATGAAATTGAAGCCTTAAGGAATTCTCTATTCCCAATGATGTTTTCACTATGGAACTTTTCTTGATGAATACCGTAAAATTTAGGTCCTATTCACTTCAAAGAATAGATTGCCTTTTTGCTTTATTGGCTATCGAAATATGTATTTTTTAATCTTGCCCTTAAAGTCTTAAAGGATTTCTTTAGATTTGCTGCCAATCTTGTGAAAGGAAAGACAGTAGCCTTAGGTCATCTTGTCTTAGCTGTTTTGTATAGGAGTCTTACCTATGCTGCCCTTTCAATAACATCAAAACAGATTGGGGTTCTATTTGGTCTATTCTAGATTTTACAAGCATGGATGGCTCTTTATTTTCCTTTCTTGTTTAGAAAAATCCCTCATGCTCTTCTATACAGTTTGTCATCAAAATCCAAATAGCTAAAATCTCAAAGTTTGGGTTGTCAACTGCTTACCTTATCTCCTAGGAAGGTCCCTAATGACACTTCTTCATTTGTTTATTTCCTTTAGGAGATACTAAATTTGACCACGCTCATATCAAGCTTTCCCCTTATGATACTCCCGAGTTTTATTACCTTTTCTATACGAAGACTTGGCACCGTGAAAACTTCGATATATTTTGGTTATGTGTACTTACTCCAGTTGACCTCACCATTCACTTCTGCAAAAATGGAAGATTCTACCATGGGTTTGAAGCTTATTCCCCACAGTACTATACCATGCAATTTAGTCTCTATCAAGGTATATTAATGCCAATTGCTTATTCCATGGATTACCCTTTGATGAATAGAAAGAAGTACAACTCTTAGAAGAATGAGCCCTTTATCTATTGCTCTCAAATAATTGCGACAATACGGAACTGATTTTCTCCAAATCTTGAAGTTTTACCAATTTCCTTAGGAGTTATAGCAGAATAAACCAGCTGGTGGTTCTCTTTCACATTTGAGAGTCCATACGAAGAAGCTATCAAGACTATTTTTGACCGAATAAAGCAACGCCGTCCCCTGTCAACTTAAGTAACCAAGAAAGACAAAGTAGTATTGGAATATCCTCTCAATCTTGATCCTCCATTGTATCAACAACACTTGGAATTAGGGGTCGAGAAGCGACTAATACTTGTTTACCAATTTTGTCACAACAAGAGGATCCAGAGCAAGAAGATCCATGAGAGAATCCAAAATCAGAACAAGAAGTTTTAGAAGAAGAAGAAGAAGAAGAAGATCTTGGAGAAAAACTAATTAGGTGTCGGTCTAGAGTTATTAAAGGTATACTCGATTGATCTCCTTTAGTTCTGTTGCACTAATTGACTCTTCTTCTTTTGTTGTTTAGATACTCTTGATTCTTCACTGCACATTGAAGATGAAGACACACTTGGCACTATAATGTCTCATCTTAAGCAAAAGAAATATGGTTCTCCCCTTTTGATGAGAAAACAACCTCGACTAGCTATTGAAGATCTTACCTTATTTCTAGTTAAGGACAATCTCATGCCTCCGGTTGAGCCAATTAGCTTTGACATCTTACTTAAGACCACAACAAAAGATTGTCAGGGTAGAGAGGCTCACCTTTTGACTCCTGAGAGGGTTGGAGTCGTGCTTACCCTTGTTCCTTTAGCTATCCGTGGCAAGTGTTTTCCTCTTTTTTTGTCATGTTCTTATTTGTTTGTTCTACCTTTAAATATTGACATGATCTTGAAATAACAGCTGTTGATGCATCCACTAGTAGCGAGGACTCACTTCAACATACTTTTATTCAATCTTTGATCGAAGACACCGTCATACAACCTAGTATGTATGAGGCCTCCTTGCTCTGCTTTGGTACATGGCCCAACTCTAACATTAACTTTTTTGGATATAACAGTTTCTGCCTCTCAAGCTTCACCAACCATTGCATTTTTAATAGCTAGTGTCACCTTGTCATAAGTTTCTCCTTTCACTCCTATGGAGTCATCCATGCATAAGGAGAATATGACTTCTCCACCTATTCTGGCTAGCACTATCAGTGCTCTAGATGAAATCGTTCATGTTCTAAGTGCTAATGATTTGACCCCAGGAGTTTACTTAGAAATGGTTAAACTTGATAATCTAATGAGAGCACAATTTCTATTTCTTTCACGTGGTGGTATGTCCACGATATTGAACAATCAACCTACCTTTTCTCAGCTTAAGTTGTTGACGAGTGAACTGAAGGAAGATAATATTGGTGATCTTCTACCTCTAAATCTTAAGTTAGGGCTCAAAGACTTCTACAATGGGTTTTCATCTATCTTTGATACTTATTGTCAGAACCAGACTCGGTTGACAGTATTAACTACTCCAAAAAAAACTAATTTTTAACCAAGTAATCAAATGAAAAAAGAGTAGAGCGGCAAGTAAAAGAACATCACCAATCTTTGCAAGCTACCATGAATGGCATTATTGACCTTGAAAGGGAGGAGTACACTCTTGAGAAATAGAAGGCGGTGATTGAAAGGAGATTGAAAGAAGTTCGCTAGAAGCTAGAAATCAAGGTCTATGGCAAATCTAAAATGAAGATCAACTACGCAAATCTATAACTATTCCCAAGGGAATGAAGGCAGAAGATTATGCTGATCGAAAATAGTTAAATTCAAAATGTAGCCATGTTAGCAATGAATACATAAACCAGAACCTTAGTTTCGACCAACTCATTTAACTGATATTTAACTGAAAGCCTTTGAAATGAAATCATTTAACTGATATTTCTTCTAGAATTTTACTTTGCAGCACCTTTGTTCTTAACTTTCTTCATTGTGTGCCATACAGAAGTATGGCGGGATCTTCAAATGCCACGAACTCATCCACGTTCCTCAAACATAGGATAATAAACTAAGTTAGTTACCTTCGAAGCCTATTTATACCCGGTGATCTTGTTCCTTCATCAGCACTTCTGCTCACACAATGATAGGCTATTCTCAAAATTCCATAGGTGTTGAAGTAACCTCTCACTTATTATGCTTAGATGCACTTTGTGTCCATGAGAAAAAGGGGAAGCTCTCCCTAATATTTATGGACCAAAGTACTGGGACTGGTTGTATTACTTTGGGTCCTCATCTTAAACTCTTGATACCTCCGTCTCTACTTATAGAAGGCTTTCCTCACCATTGTGAAGAAATTCTACCTATACACCAATCTTCCGTATTTGTTTTTGCTTGGTCAACCCCCAATTATTCAACTATTAGAAAAGGCTGAAGAAGGAAGTCTCAAGTGCGTGGAATGATGCCAAGATCAACAAGCACTTGAAGTTTTATTGCATATCTATTGACCCTTTGGATTATGGACTAATTGGTAGACTTTGTTGTTTCTGGTCACCTTCGACTAATTGGTTTTTCTTTCCAATTGGCCAAGTGATGGTCACTTTGCTAGATATATGATGTTTGACTGGTCTGTCTCCTTCTGTGGAATTCGACAGTCAACATATAAGCTCTTGGCCGTTCTTCGACAAGATTCCTCACCTAGATTTTCCTTATGATAAGTTCATGGATAGATTCGCCAAGACTAGTAGACCTATCTTTGCTAAGAAACATGTCGCTTTCTTGTTATGCTAGCTTTATTGATATATCTTTCGGTATTCTTTGTTGATTGTATCCCATTAGTTCATTGATATGGCTCATGCATTGGATTAGGTCATATGGCTCTTGTAGCATTATATCGGGGTCTCACGGATGCACAAACTTCATTATTTAGATGTCACTCTGAACCTTTCTTTGGTCCTTTATGGATTATGCATGGCTAACTACGGTGAAACGCATGAATCATATGTCAAAAGCGAATTGGGGCTTTGGAAATTCTGTCAAGCACTTTGTTCATTACCTAGTGATTTCTCCTCATTTGAATGCTTGCTTAATATGTTGCCGTCTCTGACTGACTTTGATTTCTACAAGCCTTGGGTTGATGATAAAGCTTGCAACCCTTCGACTATGCAATCCAATGTATGCTTATTCTAGTCAAGCATTCTAGCTCCATCCGACCTTACGCTAAACTTCTCTTATGGAAGGCAATTTTCCTTGAGTTTTGAGGCATATAACCCACACTATTATGCCTGACAATTTGGACTGACCCAAGGTGTGCTTGTGCCAATAATATATTCAATGAACTTTCCTTTCTCCAGATCATGCCTTGGACAAAAGTAGATAGAGTTGATATCATTTGTCATAATGAAATTACCCATAATGTCCTTGGGCATTTACACTTTGTCAACTTTTCGGGTTATCCCTATAACCCTACATTCTTCGATGAGTGGTAGAATGACTATCAGCTCCAACTATTCCCCTACTATGTTAATGGGGTCCTTTCCAAAGTTACCCAATTTCCTTTGGGCTTGTTGCATCAATTCAAAAGACCTTCAAAACTATTTGAGCATCAAGCACTAAGCAATTCTGGACAAGCAACTAGTGAAGGTAATTCCTTTGTTTTATTCATTTTTATTTGTTTATCTACTAAACCACCCGTTCAATGCAGATGATTCTTCCTCATCCAATGGGCAGACTGTAGGGACCTTTGACGACCATATGTCCAATTCACCTCTCTATCCAGCCGATGTCAATCATATCAATATGGTCCAAATTTCAACTAGTGCCTTCGATCTTGGCTCATCATCTCTCTTCTTACCTAATAAGCCAATTCCATTTGAGGATTGTAACTCTACTCAAATTAAATTAGCACAATCCATGATCTATTGAAGAAGGGTAAAGACGCCATATCTAATGACATAGTTGTTGAGTGTGAAATCATGACCCTCCTTGCTCTCTTGACCAACTTACCTCATCCTCTGCAGTTTCAAGCCCTTGAGTTTGCTATCAATGATTTTCTCTTTCATTTGATTCTACTCTAAAGTCATATAGGGCAACACTTAATGTAATTCTGCATATGTTCCATCTGTATTCATGGTTTTATGAACTTTATGTTTCAGCTTTATGTTGTAAATAAAATTCCCATTTTGGCACCTATTTATTGTACCTTTTCTCCTTATTATCACAATCTTAGTATCTTTGGCGTTGCTTAACTTTTCATAGCATCCCCGATACTCTGTCATCGTTGTTAAAGTACTCACATCCTTATCCTTTATCATGGACCAAGATTTATGTGAATCACGTGCAGTTGTCCATCTCCATCACATTTAATGACCATTGGCTCCTCATTCATCTCAACACCTCAACAGATGAGTATCATCCATAATGGCCATCCATCATGTCATTTCAATTTCCAATATAATCTTAATTACATGCATCGTATCAATCCATTATCCCACGGTACATGAATCCCTATTTTCTTGGCTATACTATGGTTACGCACGTTCATCCTTTATTATACTGGCTCATGAAGGGTCGCGACTATTCGACTTCCAAACCTAGCCTATAATTAGTGTGGTCTATGGTAACCGGATTCCCATCCATCATTCGAATCTTCTACAACCCCATCAAGTTGAAATGATGCCAAAATCTTCTTCCTCCTCCTCCTCTTCTCCTTACTATGGCTACCACTTCATTGCCCCATGGAGGGAACTACTCTCTTGTCTCCGTCTCACATATAACCTACTAACCTCCAAACTCGACATCCTTAAGAGGTTGAAGAATCTCATGACCCATGCTACACCTAGGAACCTCCTTGAGGGTGACCCTTTTGTTGCCGACTATGATGAGTTCATGGTAACTTTCAACCACCATATTGAAAGTTTCCAATCCAACTTGGGGGACATCATTGTCTTCAATGTTACAGAGAATGAATATTGGAGCAAGAAGGAAGAGATCGAAAATGCTAACGCGGTCTACTATGAACTCACAAAGGCGTAAAGGACCATTCATGCTATCTGTACTCAACTGCCAAGCTTCTAAGGAGTTGTTTCCAATAGGACAAAAGTACTAAAGAAGCGACTGAAGAAAGGGCTGGCCTCTGCTAAGCAAAGGGAGTATGAGATCGAAAAGGCTTTGCTCGCCAGATCCCTATCCTTTGTGGACTCCAACACCAAAAGCGTTGAGACCTTGCTCAAGAAGGTTGATGAACTTGTTGAAGAATAGTTAGTCCTTTTCTAGCACCTAGAACAAGAGAGATGTGCCCTCAAGGCGAAGATGGATAAGTTGCAGAAGCCTAAGGAACGCACAGAAAAAGCAAACGACCACTTGGAGACGTGGCTACGCCACTTTATGGTTGCCTTTCAACAACACCTTGGTTTGAGGGGGCTAGACTAGTGGCGAGGCCAGGAGTGCAGGAGCAGGAAGGAAGGAAGGAAGAAAAAGGAAAAAAAAAAAAATGAAAGGGGGAGAAAGTGAGGGAGAGAGCGTGAGGGAGGGGAGATAGAGAGATGTAAAACGAAAATAAATAAAAGGAAATTTTAGAAATTCTTTGGCCTTTCATTTTTCTTCCATCTCACCCATCTCCCATATAGTCGGATAGTATTTCTTCAGGAACTTGCCATTTATCGATCGCCAAAACTCTTTTCCATCCAACTCCAGTAATCATTATGCATTTCCAGTAAGAATATCACTAAGCATGGGCTTTCCCAAGTTAATGACCATTTATCAAATTTTTCGTTGTTATCACTCATGGGTAAGATGGTTTTCCAAGCCAAATCACCAACATCAAAATACTTAGGCTCCATGTGTTTATTATACGCTTTGGCAACCATTTGCTTTTGGTTGACCAACTTTTTCAACATTGAAGCTTTACTTTCACCAAGATCATCAACATTAGCATACATTAGCTCTTCCTTTTATAAATTATCCTGTAATCTCACATTAAGTGACTGTACAGTAATTTCAAATGGGACAGTGGCTTCTTTTCCAATACTGAAGCTTTACTTTCACCAAGATCATCAACATTGGCATACATTAACCCTTCATTTGATAGATTATCTTGTAATCTCAACCAATGTGAATACTATAATTTCAAATGAGAGGACGACTTCTTGTCCATATGTTAGTGTCACGGGCCGAAAGATCAACGACCCGAGAGGTTCCCCAAGGTCGACCCCAACTCGCCCGTGGACGTCCTGCTGTCACTCGGATTACCACCACACCTTCTCTCCATATTGCAAGAGCGGGCGAACCAGTCATTTAGCTAGACTACGGGAGTTTGTTCCCTTTATTTATGTTGGTAGACGGTAGTTGGTACTTATGCCGGTAGTTAGGGCGGTACGATCTCGTCCGCCGATAGAATACTAGATCAATGGATGTAAACCGAGGCCCTCAACTATAAAAGGGGTGTCCTCTTCATTTGTAATCATCCACTACTTCCGCAATACAAAGCAAGTCTTCTTTCCGAGCTCCTCTCTCTAGAATCTTTTCTCTCTACGATCCGGGTAAGGCGAGCGAGTGAGCGTTTGACTGTGAAAGGCTTGGCTTAGGCGCTTTGGCGATCCATCCCGATCCTAAAGTGCCCGAGTCGCCGCGCGGTCACGATCCTGATCGATCGGCCCGTGACAAGTGGTATCAGAGCCAAAGAGAGATTCGAATCCAAGAGATTGAAGAGCACCAACTGTTCGAAAGAATGTCGAGCCATGATGCGGTTGTGGTTGGAGAGAATGCGCCCGGCATAGACACGCGCAGCAAAGCAAAGAGGAGAGATCACTCGGTGGATGCTTTGCGGCCACGTTCGATGAGAAGATCGCGAAGGTCCGGAGTGCTTGTGTTCGAACTCATGGAAGGTCTTGACAACGTGCGAGACCGGATCACGGAGGTCGAAGGCTCAATCCGTGAAGACTTCACGACCGGCATCAACCAAGCCACGGCTCCACTGTTCGACAAGGACGAAATGCTCGAAGCATCGATCGATGGCTTGAACGAGCGCGTCCAAATAATTGAGGAGGTAAGCCCGTGTAGGGACGAGGTTGAAGCCATGAAGGCGGAGATCCAAGAGCTCAAGACCGAGCTCGCCCTATGCAAGCTAAGCATCACGAACGGTGCGGCTCCTGCTCAAACAGTGACCAAGATCAAGGTCCCAAAGCCGAAAGAGTTCAAAGGCAACCGATCCGCCCAAGAGGTGGACAACTTCGTGTGGAGCATGGAGCAGTACTTCGGCGCCGTCAACATACAAGACGAGTCGATCAAGGTACGAACCGCTTCCATGTTCCTGTCCGATACGACGATGCTGTGGTGGCGCAATAGGTGCGATGAGATTCGACGAGGCGCCGATCCCGTTAACACGTGGGACGACTTCGTGAGGGAATTCCGCGACTATTTCTTCCCCGAGTTCGCTCAACAAGAGGCCCGAAGCATGCTCCATCGCCTCGAGCAAAGAGGCACGGTCCGAGAGTACGTGAAGGCATTCACGGAGCTCAAACTCCGATTCGCAACCTAAGCGAAGAGGAGGCTTTCGGAGCGTTCATGGATGGACTCAAGCCATGGGCACAACTTGAGCGAAGCGGCGGGATGTGAGTAATCTGGCGCGTGCGCTGAGCATGGCCGAGTCACTCGTCGACCTCACCAGGGTTGAGCCGAGGAACTACCGAGCAAGAGATTGGAGGTCGGATCGACCCGACGACGAAGGAAGAAACACTCCCCGAGGCACGCCAAATCAAGGCGGCGGAGCCAAGACGTGGGGAGAAGGGTCTTCCAAACCGTCCTTCCAGAGAGGTCGACCACCGTTTGACCACACGAGTAAGTTCGATCAACCTCCGCCCTCTCCTTGCTTTCTTTGCAAAGGTCCGCACTGGACCCAAAAGTGCCCGAAGAGGGACCGCATCAACACTCTCCTTGCCATCGAGGAAGAGAAGGAGGCAACCAAAGAAGACAAACGGCAGATTCGGATTGGAGCTGTGAAGATGATCAACTCGGCCCAAGCTCGATCGCCGACCAAAGGAGAAGGAATCGCTCCAAACACCGACATGTTCTTTGTGGAGGTCGAAGTGGGCGGCCTGACGCTTTACGCTTTGGTCGACACCGGCGCATCCAACATGTTCATGTCGACCGAGGTTGCCAAGACCTTGGGACTTCGCATGGAGCCAACCGGGAAGTCGTACAAGCCGATCAATTCGGACGACTTCCATGGCGTAGGATCAACACCCGACATAGACGTCAAGATTGGTGGATGGAAGGGCCGAATGGCGTTCGAGGTAATCCCACTTGACGACTACGATCTCATACTTGGAATGCAGTTTTTCGATAGTGTGGGAGCCATGATCGACATGAGGACCAAGTGCCTAATGATCCTCGATCAAAAGAACCCGTCGATGATCCCCATGATCAAAGGGGTGGTCGACACCAAGACCATTGCATCGATCCGTCGCCTCGACAAGAGCTTGAAGGCCGTCATGCGCATCAACAAGCTGTCCGAGGTAAAGCCGAAGATTGAGTTGGATCCTACCCCAACCAACGCTATGCCTATCCAAGCACTCTTCCCCGAGGTTGAGTGCGCGCCACGTGCTCCTTCCAAGCCGAAGACCGAGCTACGTGCGTCCGACTTCATCATCGAAGGTTGTGGTCCTTCGTTCAAGAGCGTCCGAGCAAAGCAAAACAAAAGGAAGAAGGATCGTGCCAAAGCCCGCGCTCGTGCCAAGAAAGCCGACCGCCAAGCTGGGAGCGACGAGGACGTCGCTCGATTGAGTGGGGGAGAATGTCACGGGCCGAAAGATCAACGACCCGAGAGGTTCCCCAAGGTCGACCCCAACTCGCCCGTGGACGTCCTGCTGTCACTCGGATTACCACCACACCTTCTCTCCATATTGCAAGAGCGGGCGAACCAGTCATTTAGCTAGACTACGGGAGTTTGTTCCCTTTATTTATGTTGGTAGACGGTAGTTGGTACTTATGCCGGTAGTTAGGGCGGTACGATCTCGTCCGCCGATAGAATACTAGATCAATGGATGTAAACCGAGGCCCTCAACTATAAAAGGGGGTGTCCTCTTCATTTGTAATCATCCACTACTTCCGCAATACAAAGCAAGTCTTCTTTCCAGAGCTCCTCTCTCTAGAATCTTTCTCTCTCTACGATCCGGGTAAGGCGAGCGAGTGAGCGTTTGACTGTGAAAGGCTTGGCTTAGGCGCTTTGGCGATCCATCCCGATCCTAAAGTGCCCGAGTCGCCGCGCGGTCACGATCCTGATCGATCGGCCCGTGACATTAGCATATATGGGCTAACTCCAGTACTCAATCTTCTCGATGTTTGGTAAGCCCATAACATTGTGGATAACGAGGAGTCCTATTCTCGTAGGTTTTCCTCCAAATGCTACTTAATAAGATTAATAATGATCTTGTTTGAAACCTCTGTTAGGGAAATCCCTTATGATGTTTTGAAGATGACAAAATAAATCAAAGGCTACTAACATGTTTGATGGTTGAGTAATAGACCATGCAGATGATAGAACATGTAAAGGATTTTATCAAAGTCGAAGACGGCCGGAAGGCGAACGTAACATAAGTCCAGTATATTTTGAAGATTTCCGGACTTCGTGTCAAAGTCGAAGCGCGGACTCAAGACTCAAAGTCGAAGGCAGATTTCGCGGACTTTAGTGTCAAAGTCTGTTCTACATTAGAAGTTTGTCAACTCTGACTAATTCCAGACTGAACGTGAAGCTGAACCAGAAGACAGACTCTATGCTGAAGCTGAACTGGGTACAGACCTTAAAGCTAAATCTGTTCAGAAGCAGATATGTTCAGACCCAGATTGTAAAGTCTACAGACTCATATTGTAAAGTCTACAGACTCAGACTTTACATCCATATTCGATGAATCGTAACTTAAGCCCAATCATACAACGGCTAGTGATCTGGTTTGGATTCCACATCAAGATTGATTTGATTGATTCAATTTAATTGATTGACGATTGGATCTTGAAGACAAGAACTTTCTATACGAAGAAGCTTTACTTATGGAAACCAAGATTTCGTTTGTATGGGCGATCAGAATCAATTTGGGATTTTACCTTTGTCACTCAACGGCTACCAAATCTTCTAGATACAGAGCTGTCCAATGGGTATATTAGAAGACGATTCTCCGGGATACTGTCCAACGGCTAGTTTGGAAGTGGAGGAGTATTTAAGGAGATCATGGACCGATGAGCAAGTAAGAGACGGAGCGTAGAATTTATAATTCCAAAGTCTGAGCGACCTTCGATTATACACTTGTCTTTGAAGAGCTTAAACGTTTGTAATCGTGAGAGAAATACCAAAAGAGTGACTTAGTGAGATAGTGTGATCTACTACCGAGTGTTTGCACTCGAAGTTGTAATCTCTTGTTGATTGCATAGTGGAATCCAGCCAAGAAGGCTGTTAGCGTGGGAGAGTGGACGTAGGCTTGGATTAAGCCGAACCACTATAAATCTTGTGTTCTTATTTTCTTTCCTAACTCCTTTGTTTGAAGTTTATTTTATTCCGCATATACTTGCCAAGATTTATTTTATACACTTATTCACCTCCTCTAGGTGTTCATACTAGCACTCTCAACCTCTGCTTGACCATTAGCTTGAACATAATATGGTGTTGAGTAAGCCATCTTGATACCCCTGGAATTAAAAAATTCTAACACCTCTTGTCTTGTAAACATTGTCCCCTGGTCAATTGTTATGGACTCAGGAACCCCAAATCGATGGATAATCCGTTCTTTGATGAACTCCTCTACAACTTTCTATGTTACATTCTTATAAGAAGTCACTTCTACCTACTTTGTAAAGTAATCAGTTGCCACCAAGATAAAATTATATTTCTTTGGTAAGGGGTAAAATTTTGCCTAGTATATCCATTGCTAAACCTCAAAACAATCACAGCTTAATAATAGGTTCATCATTACAGTTGGCACGGGCTAAAGTGGATTATGCTTTTGGCAAGGCTCACAACCTTTAGTATAATCGATGCAATCCTTCACAATAGTTGACTAAAAGTAACCATGACAACAAAACAACCATTTCATTTTCATCCCAGCTTGGTATGCGCCACAGATTCCTTTATGTACTTTGGCCACTGTGAGCATCGACTCTTATTTTCCCGAACATCTTAACAACAAGCCATCCACTATTCTTCGATACGACTCTTCACCAATTAACAAATATTTCATTACTTGTCTTTTAAAATTTTTGTCATTGGCAATTGGGTTTTTAAAGTAATTTGTGAGAGGAATTCTCCAATCTTGCTCATCTTGATCACCTCGTCCTTCAACCAAACAACTTGGAGCTATCATTACTCTGTTGTCTATCGAAGGTAACACTTTTACCTGTGTAATGATATGTTCAGTAAGCTCCTTTGATATTTTATAAACAAATGCCATTTGAGTTGATTCATTAACTTCCAAATTTTCACTTCTCCTAATGTAAATTAATTCACATTCGGTGAACTTACTTACTAACTCTTTTGCTGGGATATGATGTGATATTATATTTTAATTTCAGCACCGATATTCCTCGATCAGTTGCTTTATAACCAATTATGAATCTCCTTTAATCCTCACAAATTGGACCTTCATGTCAATCAAAATATGGAGACCAACAATCAAAACCCCGTACTCTGTTTGATTGTTTGAGCAAAGAAAGTCAAGTTTGGACATGAATTTCATTTCTGATCTTGTGGAGATACGATCATGATCTAGCACCTGATGATTTGGACACACTTGATCCATCGAAATATAAAATCCACAGTAGCACTTGAACCTAGTTTTCATCTTCTTCAATCTTTAATGAACTCTACTATTGCGCGCCCTTTTATTGCTTTGAGCGGCATGTACATTAGATTGATCTCAGAAAAGGCAAAAGCCCATTTAGCTATCTGGCCTCTTATAATTGGCCTGGTTAGCATATACTTAATCACACCCGTCTTGCAAATTACATGTACCGTAGTCTGCAACATATAATGAAGTAAGTTTGTACATGCGTAGTATAATGACATGCACAACTTCTCCATGGGATTATATCTCGTGTCAGTATCGTTCAACATTTTGCTTAGATAATAAATCGTTTGTTCTTTTCCTTTATCATTCTCTTATGACGGCATACTTTCAATTGTGGTATCGGTTGCCAACAGCTACAATTTCAACGACCTACCCACCTTAGCTGGCGTCAAAATTGGTGGTTTGATCAGATATTCCTTTATCTTGTCAAAAGCATGTTGATGCTTATCTCCCTAGGTGAATTCCTCCTGGTTTTCCAACATGAGTAATGGTAAAAAAACTTCAATCTTCCCTAACAAGTTAGCTATAAAACGACGCGAAAAATTTATTTCTTCAAGTATCATTAGGAGTTGCTTGTTATTGGTAGGTGGCGACAATTCTAGAATAGCTTTTGCTTTATTTTTATCTATTTGTGTTCCTCTTTGGTGAACTAGAAAGCCTAAAAATTACCAGCCCCTATACCGAAAACACGCTTTGATGTGTTCATTTTCAGCTTAAATTTCTACATGCTAATAAAGGCCTATTCCAAATAATCTAGATGACATACCTAGTCTGATTTTACGATGACATCATCTAAGTGAACTTCCATGGAGTCACCAATCATGTCGTGGAAGATAAAATCCATGGCTCTCTGATGTGTCGCTCCAATGATCTTCAAACTAAAAGGCATCACTAGTCATTCGAACTTACCAATAGCTCTTAGACACCTAAATGTTGTCTTGTGAATATCTTCTTCCACTATGAATATTTGATTGTACCCAAAATAGCCATCCATTAATAACATAATTTTATTGTGAGATGCTAAATCAACCATGTCGGCCATCAGCATCTGGTACTCATATTTTGATGTTGCAGTATTTAAATCGCAAAAGTCTGTACGAACTCTTAACTTTCCGTTTTTCTTCTTTACTGGGACCACATTCGAAAGCCATTCGACATACCATGCAGTCCTTATAAAGCCCGCGGATAATAGGCACTCGATTTGTTCCTTAAATTTTTGTATAACCTCTAGAGCAAAACGCCTTAGGGTTTGCTTATATGGCCTAAATCCTTTTTTAATTGTTAATCGATGTTTCACTACTTTCCTTCCTAGACTTGGCATTTCGTGGTAGTCTTACGTGAAACAATGTTTATATTTTCTTAGCACATCTATTAATCGAGCTTTAAACTCACCATTGAGTAACTTGTTTACATAGATTAGACGAGAGTAGATCATCTCCAAGGTTGAGTTTCTCCAATAGATCTTAAGCTTACATCACTTTATCATTCTCTTTAATTAGGGATTCATTGAAGTCCAATGCCATCAACATCATCTATTGGCCGTTCGGCTCCTTCAACTCGTTATGCTAGGTATCTCTTGGCAAGGTCTTCCGATAATATAGGGCCTTCCATAAATAACCTTATCCAGGCGTCTCGCCAGTTCCATCTTAGAGAACCATCCAATTCTTCCCTTGTCAAAATGACAGAACGCAATATTACTGTGATCAATTTCTTGGGGCTTGCAAACGTATGTGCTGTCGTCTGTTGCCCCTTGGCAAACCTTTTTCATGTTTGATACTTGTGTCCATGCAGCGTTTGACTTGGTATTGGCCTTGACATACTTGGCTTTATCCCCATTCCAAAAAGCCAGCATTTGGTGTAATGTTGATGGTATAAATTGATTTCCATGAACCTAATAATCTCTTCTTAATAACTTATTATATGACCCATTAGCATCAACAACACAAAAAGAAGTTCTTGAAGCCTTAAACCCTACCATTGGGCTAGCTACATATATTCCTTTGATTTCAATAACCTCTTCAGTGAATTCTGAGAGTTGGATACTTGATGGGCTTATTTCTTCATCCTTCCTGCCTAGCTTCCTAAAGAACCTTTATGGGATTAGGTTCAAAGTTGATCTCCCATCAACTAATACTTTGGTAACTGGACGGCCATTTACTTTGGCACTAATAGTTAAAGCCTTTAAGCGATTAGAAAGGCTCTTAAGAGGTTTCTCAAACTCCATTACTTCTTCTTTGTTGAAGAAAAAATATGCTCCTTCCTTTTCATGAGCTAGATCTTCTCACTTACGTTAGGGATGGTTTGGCCCATTCGAAACTCATTGGGTAACCTAACTTGGACCATATATGACTTTAAAGTAGAAATTGACCTAGACAATTGCTTTGGCATATGCTCTTTGTCATTGTCCTTAGCTTGTGTAATCATCCTATCTTTTCTTGATTTTATTGTCGCCCCGTTTGTGTTTGCCTTCTTTTTCCAAACCAAGCTTTTAGTTTTATAGGGCTTTGGTTTGCTTGTCACGATTAGTGCTAGCTTAACTTGGGTAATATGGATTTGATTGACTTGCTGCTACAATTGTCGCATTCTTCTTTTCCTTTAGACCTTTCTTTTTTTGGGTTCGAGTCATAATACCACTTTGGACATCTTGAGACTCATACCATTCACCCTCTAGTGGGTCATGAGGCACCTTTAGAGTCCTTCAATGATGTAATTGTGCCACATGGTCATATTCCTTGGTATCATCATGAAATTTGTCTCCCCAGCCAAAAAGGATGACTTTATGAGTGTAGAAGGGAGGAGGCATGTAACTTGCACAATAATCGAACTTCCCACTAGGTTGACTCAAGGTGTCTATGGTAGGATTCCTCTCATCATACCTTTGTTTGAATGATTTATGGGACCTTCGAGGAGGGGAATGATCTTCTATATGAACCGGTTCATTATGGTGAAGCGCATTATGATATGATCTAGAGGTTCTTGCATTTTGATATTCACCAACAGTGTGATCCCTTATCGGGTACCCTTATCCTCTTTGGTTTGGAGGATCGCATCTTCAATCATTTATCTACAATGAGCATAGATGTGCGATGATCTATATCTCCTACCTTGAGATCTTATTGAAACCATACCAGTCATCACTAGAAAAGGATCTATGTCCACTTCCATTGGGGACTTCCTTTTGTTGGAGAAATCTTCTTGAAGTGTTTTGAAGCTGACAAATCGTTTCCATCAGTCTGGTCTGAAGACTTGCAGATTTTGCTGTTTAAAGTCTGAAGACCTCCGGACAGCCAGACTCAAGATTCAAAGTCTATCCTCATTGACAGTTTCTAATCTGTTGAAGAAAGGGTATCCAGAACTGGATGTTTTATTAAGGATATGACCTTATCGACCGGAGAAGATCTCTTGGCTGGATATGACTTATCGGAATCCCTTTAAATTGATATAGATTGATTCGATGGTCAAGGATTCGTTGATTGGCGAAATATTCGTGGAAGGTTCTACTTATGGAAACCGAGATCCTGATTGTATGGGCGAACATGATTGATGGGCTATCGACATATTTCCTTAATAGTTCGAATTATCTTCTTAATTGATTCCGTCCAACGGGTAGATTGGAGGAATTCCTTTGGAAAGTGCCAACGGGTATGATGGCATAAAGGAGTATAAAAAGAAGACATTCTAAGCTGTTCAAGAAAGTGCGCGATAGAAGAATTCCAAAGTCTGAAGCCTCTTGTTGTTTTGTCAATTCACTTGAGCGAAAATCTTGTACTCAAAAGAGAGTTTATACTTGTGAGAAACCTTGAGGAAATGTGATAGAATATCTGCACTGTGGAATCAAGGAAGGATTGTGCTGTAACATCTCTCTTATTCATAGTGGAATCCAGCCGATTGGCTGTCAGTGCGGAAGAGTGGACGTAGGCTTAGAATAAGCCGAACCACTATAAACCTTGTGTTTAATCTTCTCTTCCCTTCTCTTTACTTTACTTTAATCGTAACTCATTTTGATTAAGCAAAAGCGTATTTCCATTCTATCATTTGCTTAGTATTTCTGAGGTATCCAGAGAAATTGTTATACACCTATTCACCCCTCTCTAGGTGTTTTTACTAGCTACATCAATTAGTATCAGAGCTTGTGTACTCACTTTGTTTGAAGTGTTTTACTTTAGAGTTAAAGATCCATGGCTAGTGTGTTGGCTCCAGGGCTGGTAGAAGGGCAAAGCAACACTAGACCACCTTACTTTAATGGAAATGATTACAACATATGGAAAAACAAGATGAAGGCGTTCTTAAGATCAAAGGATCCTCTGGAATGGGACGTTGTAGAAAAAGGAATCATTCCTAAAGCTGCATCTGTCTCAGAAAGAGGAAAGGACACTGTTGAGTCCAGCGAAATGAGTCAGGAAGAGATAATCAAGAGACAAGCTCTTGATGCAAAAGCAATTTATTCTTTATATTGTGCTTTATCACCTACTGAATATAACAGAATATCTTCTTGTGATACAGCCAAAGAAGTCTGGGATAGATTACACATTACTTATGAAGGAACCGATCGAGTGAAAGAAACCAGAGTCAATATACTCCTCGGTCAATACGAAGCCTTCAGGATGAAATTGGGAAAATCTATAACTGACATGTTTAGTCATTTTACAGATATCGTGAATGGTCTTGAAAATCAAGGTCAACCAATTTCTGATCCCATGAAAGTAAATAAGCTACTGCGAGGACTCTCCAAGGATTGGAATCACATAAAGACCTCAATCAGAGAGACTCAAAGAATCATGCCACTATATCGTTGATGAGTTGGTTGGAACTCTTGATCTTATGAAGTAGAACGAATCAATGAAGACAAAGACCCTAAAGGTAAGAAATCCATTGCATTGAAATCCAATGATGATTCTGATGTTGTAGATTCTGAAGACGATATGGACGATGAGGAGCTTGCTCTCATGATAAGAAGATTCAGAAAGCTGAACAGAAAAGGAAGAAGATTCAATCCAAGGAAACAAGGGTTTCAAAAGCAACATACTAAGTCTGTTGAGGATGATGAATCAAACAAAGATGTAGTTTGCTTTGAATGCAAGAAAAAGGGACACATCAGACCCAACTGCCCTCTTCTGAGGAAGAAGAAAGGAAAAGCTGAAAAGTATCGAAAGGCTCTTAAAGCAGAAACCTGGAGTGATACAGAATGTGAAGAAAGTGATGATGATTATGCCAACATATGTCTAATGGCACAATCGGATTCAGATTCAAACTCCGAGACAGACTCAGACAGTGAATTTGAGGTGAGTAACTTTAAAATCTCTATTAAAGTTTCTAAATATATTAATGAGTTGTGCTTTAGTCTTAAGACTTCTCTTAAAAGGATTTCCGAACTCAAAAAGGAAAATTCTGCCTTAAAACAACAAGAAAATGTTTTGAAAGAAAAGGTAAAATGTTTAGATGTGAATGTTTCTTCTCTTAGAGAAAGTGAAAATAATCTTTCAAAAGAAAATGCATTCTTGAAAAATGATATCACAAATATTTCCAAAAGATTTTCTATAGGATCCGAGAAACTAGAAAAAATACTTTCGTTCAAAGACCTTATTTCAACAAATCTGGTTTGGGAATGACTCTGCCGAAACCATTCCTTTAATTGATTTTCCTAAAGTAAAGGAAAGAATCAAACAAAGACCCTCAAGAGATGCTTACAAAAATCATTTTAAAAGGACTTTTGTAAAATCAGTTGGTCGCAATGCTCTTAGATGTTCAAAGTGCAATAGTACAGATCATTTTGAAAAAGAGTGTCCAATGGTTTGGAAACCTGTTAAGAAAGTATGGGCAAATACAATATATTATACTAACTCCAATGGACCCAAGAAAAGATGGGTACCAAAGAAAGTTTGAGTTTCTTTTTTAAATGCAGGTCACTATCAAGAAAAAAGTAAAATGGTATCTGGATAGTGGATGCTTAAGACATATGATAGGAGATTCAAATTGTTTCATAAAGCTTGTTCAATCGAATGGTGGAAAAGTTTCTTTTGGAGGAAATAGCAAAGGAAGAATAGTAGGACTTGGAGGCGTGAAGATTGGAAACCTCACAATAAACAATGTTTCTTTAGTTGAAGGACTAAACTACAATCTGCTCAGTGTCAGCCAGCTTTGTGATACCAGTTTCAAAATTTACTTTCAAGAGGGAATATGTTCTGGAACCAGTAAACACTCTACTCAGTCGTTTATGGGTCGAAGACATGGAAATATCTATCTCTTGGATGTAAAACCAGATGAATCACAGTGTTTATTCTCAATACAAGATGAAGCAAGTTTATGGCACAGAAAGCTTGGACACATCAATATGAAGCGAGATAGCCAAAATTTCAGCCAAGAAGCTTGTTCGTGGTCTACCCAATTTATCATACCAAAAGTCTGATCTATGTACACCATGCATATTGGGAAAACATGTAAGAAATTCCTTCAAACCAATAAATCAAGTTTCCACTAACCGTGTACTGTAGCTTCTGCATATGGATCTCTTTGGACCAATCAGAACTCAAAGCATTGGAGGTAAGAAATATTGCCTAGTAATTGTGGATGACTACTCACGATTTACTTGGGTATATTTCCTGGCAAGTAAGTCTGAAACTTTCTCTTACTTTAAAAAATTTGCTAAAAAGGTTTAAAACGAAAAGGGATATGCTATTTCAAGTATTAGAACATATCATGGAGGTGAATTTGAAAATCAAGATTTTGCAAAGTTTTGTGATAAATCTGGTTTTCAGCATATGTTCTCTTCTCCATATACTCTAGAGCAAAATGGAGTTGTGGAAAGAAAGAATAGATCGCTTCAAGAAATGGCAAGAACTCTCTTAATTGAAAGCAACATCTCTTCACGTTTTTGGGCTGAAGCAGTCTTTACTGACATGTTACATTATTAATAGAGTTTTTCTAAGGCCTATTCTAGAAAAAACCCCTATGAATTATTCAAAGAAAAGAAGCCCATCGTTTCATATTTTCATGTATTCGGATGCAAATGTTTTATATTGAAAAATGCAAATGATCGAGTTGGTAAGTTTGAAGAAAAGTCAGATGAAGGCATCTTCCTTGGATATTCAACCTCTAGCAAAGCGTATAGAGTCTACAACAAGAAGACTCAAACAGTGGAAGAATCAATGAATGTCAAATTCCAAGATTCCATTCAAAATGAATCTATTCGAGACTCATCTTGAAGAATCGAACTGCTCCAGACTCTACAAAGTCTAAATCTCAAGAAGCGGCTCGAGACTTTGAAGGAACAAAGAAGCAAGTGACCGTCGAAGAATCAAGTGAAGGAAGTGATCATCAATCGACCAATCATCCAAAGAATCGGAAGCATAAGTCCGGTCATCCCAAAGATCTTATCATTGGCGACATCAATGAAGGAATTCGCACAAGATCCAAAAGGCGCGAAGAATCTAGTCTTTGTGGCTCTTATTTCGAAATAGAACCCAAGAGCATAGAAGAAGCTTTATCTGATGAAAGCTGGATTGAAGCTATGCAAGAAGAACTCAGGCAATTCAGTATCAATGATGTTTGGGAATTGTCTCCTAAACCTAAAGGTTATTCCAAATGGACGTCAAAAGCGCTTTTCTAAATGGATTCATCCATGAGAAAGTCTATGTGGAACAACCACCTGGGTTTGAAGACCCAAAGAAACCAGACTCAGTATTTAGACTCAAAAAGGCCTTATATGGCTTGAAACAAGCACCTCGAGCTTGGTATGACAGCCGAGTAAGTTTTTAATTCAAAACGGTTTCGTGAAAGGTAAAGTAGACACTACTCTATTTATCAAAAAGGAAAGCAAAAGTTTTGTACTAGTTCAAATATATGTCGATGATATCATATTCGAATCTCCTAATGAAAGTCTGTGCAAGAAATTCTCTAAGACTATGCAGGATGAATTTGAAATGAGCATGATGGGTGAGTTAACCTTCTTTCTTGGACTTCAAGTGAAACAACTAAAGGAAGGAACTTTTATTCGTCAAGAAAAATATGCTAATGATCTTGTCAAAAAGTTTGGGTGGGCAATTGCAAAAAGACTGACATTCCAATGTCAAGTGCCTTGAAGATAGACAAAGATGAAGAAGGAAAGAAAGTCGATCAGAAGCTATACAGGAGTATCATTGGCTCACTTCTTTATCTTACTACTTCTAGACCTGACATTTTGTTTAGTGTTTGCATTTGTGCTAGATTTCAAGTAGACCCTAAAGAATCTCATTTAAGTGCTGCAAAGCGTATTATCAAATACATTGCTTCAACTTCAAGCATCGGCCTATGGTATCCAAAAATGGGAGACTTTACTTTTCTTGGATACTCAGACGCAGATCTAGCCAGTTGCAGAGTTGATAAAAAGAGCACCTCGGGTACCTGTCAACTACTTGGAGGTAGGACGGTGTCTTGATTTTCAAGAAAACAGTACGGTAGCTCTCTCACGGCGAAGGCGAGTATGTAGCTCTTGGAAGTTCTTTGTTCACAAATTCTATGGATAAAGCAACAGCTAAGAGACTTTGGAATTGAAGACTCATGCACAGAGATTAATTGCGATAACACCAGCGTTATCAATCTCACCAAAAATCCAATTCTTTACTCAAGAGTAAAGCATATAGAGATTCGACATCACTTCATCAAAGACCATGTTCAGAATGGAGAAGTTTCGATTCAGTATGTTGATTCAAAGAACCAACTGGCGGATATATTCACAAAGCCCTTAGAGAAAAATCAATTTGAAATTATTCGCTCCAGACTCAACATATTAAGGTTTGAAGAAGTTAAAGTCTAGAGACTCTCAGACTTAGACAAACAAGACCTTGACTGTAAGTTAGTCTCTCTCTCTCGAATATTATCTTGAAAAGGTACGATCGTCGAACCATGTCTTTTTATTGCTATCTTTAATCAGCGTAATTACTGCATCGTTTCATTTTTCGAAAAAGAAGTTATTTTTTTTGAAATGACTATTTTCGCGGAAAAAGGACAGTTATTTTTGAAAAAGGCATCTTTTTATTTCTGACGATTCGTATACCTCTCTTTAACCGATCGTATACTGTTGCTTCCTCCTCTCTTCACTCTCAAAAATCCTAAAAAGCACCGATCCTCCATTCCTGTTTTTATCTCCTGCCTAATCTTCGAAAAAGTTGTCATTTTTCTTGGGGGAAGTCAAGCAAGGAATCTCTCAAAGTGCGAGAAAAATGTCTTCTTAAAGAAAGTCGTCAAGGATCGCAAACCACGGCGGATAAATGAGGGGCCTACGCACTTCGATCTCACCGAAGAAGAAGTATCTCCAGATCAGCAACAGAGCCCATAACATTCTTAACCGCGTCATTCTCCTCCACCTAGTCCTCAAGGCGTTGATCATCAACAAGAGAAAGAAATCGTTGAGGATGCAGATCCTGTAAGAGTTCAAAAACCCGCATTTATTTATAAGCTGTATCGTGCTTTAAAAGGAATTCGTACTCCTCTGAACTATGTCGATGATTTTCTAAAAGACAAAGGATATGGGAATGAGTATATCTTTTTGCGGAAAATGGAAAGTTTGGGAATTACTCGAAAAGGGGTGGCTGAAGAATCCCTTGAAAATATCCCGAGTGATCCTCATGATTGGGGATTTAATCTAAGAGAGGGGAATGACGATGACAAATTGTTCATGCAATTTCAACCAAGGATGGGTATTGCGGCGGAAATCAGAGGAAAAAGAGGAGAGTTGTTTAGATCAAAAGAACAGAAGGGTCTATACTCAAATCTGCTGAAGTGTGGGGTGATAAACCCTAGGAGTGTAGATTTTGACTTTCTGGATGCTGTGAATGTGAACATGAAAGAAAAGTTCCGTCATCTTCAACTTGAAAAGTTCTGCTCCGACACCACAGAGGCCTATGCTGAACTAACCGTTTATTTCTATTCAAATCTTAGCTTTTTGGATGCGAATAGATTCTCCTTCAGTGTCAAAGATCAAGATTTTGTTGTGGATATGAATATGCTGGCAGATGTGTTAGGAGTTGAGAGAGGAAGATATCAACCGATCAAAGTTTCTCTTGCTCGGGCCACAATGGAACCGGTGAAAGACGGGAGAAAGCAGGACGAAAAGATCACCTACTTAAGGATGAGTGCGTTCAACATCTTGCTTCACAAGATTGTGATCAATTGCCTTCGATCGAAATCAACTTCCAAGACTCGATGTCTCAAGTTCGAGGCAATGCCGATGTACGCCATCCTTCGGGAAAAGGTTTTCTTTTCCTCATACTATCATGTTTCACATGTATAGAGCGGTGATGAAGGACAGAGGTCAACTTCCTTACCCAAGCCTTGTAACGAAGTTATTCAGACATCTTAATATTCAGCCTCCACAAATCTTTTGTGTTCGATCGTGCGATCATATGGTGATAGGACTGAAAATGGTGACCAAGATGCGTCGAAGGAACTAAGCAAGGAGTTGGAGAAATTTAAGGAAAAGACTTCGTAAAGTCTCATCAATTCTCTTCTGCTTCAAAAAGGAAAGGGAAGGAGTCCATGGTTGCTCCATCCAAGAAAAGAAGAGCTCTCATCGTAGAAGATGAAGAGGATGACGACCTTATCATTTCGGTCATAACTTTGAAGAAGCTAAGTCGCTCTGTTCCAGAATCCATGGAACATCATGAGACAGAAGGAGAGGAAAGACAAGGACAAGAGAAAGAAAAAAGAAGCAAGAGAAGAAAAAGAAAAAGAGGCGAGAGAAGAAGAAGAAAAAGAAGCAGAAGAAAGAGCAGGTGGTGAAAAAGAAGCAGAGCAAGAAAGACCTAAAGAAGAAAGAAGAGAAGAAGGAGAACCTGAAAGACACTCTTCTCCACTTGTAGGCACAGAAACAAGGGGAGAAAAAGAGAAAGGAGGGAAGTCCTCATATCCCGATGCAAGTGAAGGAGTCAGTCGCTCACCTGCAGACCCAGAGGACGTTTATGCATCTCAATTTTCAGAAGAAGGTCATGAAGTTTCATCGCCAAACCTGCAAGATTATTCTGATATGCCATCATCTGCAGAACGTGCTGAAGCAAGTACGCAGACCGACAGCTTAGCCGACTTTTGCAGAATTATGGATATTCTCTTGGAGATGCGCGATCAAATTTATGCCTTGGGATGCGAGGTTCAAAACTTGCAAAATGCGGGTCAAGTTTCCTCATGTTCATTGAATGATAAAATCCAAGCCCTCTCTGTTCAGATTCAGGTCAATGCCAAGGGTGAGGAGATTGTACAACTGAACGAAGACTTGAAAAGGCTGGAAGGGATCGTACAGTCTATGGGAGATTTCCAGCTTGTCCGCGTTCCCAAGCAATCTTGACTTCACTCCATTCTCATCTTAACCTTTTTTTATGCTGACAAAAAGGGGGAGAAGTGCAAGATTTGAATCAAAACTTTGAATTTTTAATCGTTTGGATTGTTTAATTTGGATTAATGTTTGACTTTAATTTTGTGTTTGGATTTGGATTTGACTGCTATTGACATTGATGTCTTATGGTTGGCTTTATGGCTTTATCTTATTCAAGACTAACCTATTTTCTGTGATTGCAGATTCTAGTGTTATTCATTTAGCCATTTATCTTTATAAGATATGCATATGTGTTTGAGAAATGTTTTGCGGGTCAAAGTTGTCCAAATCAGGAAAGTTTTGTCACAATCAAAAAGGGGAGATTGTTGGAGAAATCTTCTTGAAGTGTTTTGAAGCCGACAAATCGTTTCCATCGGCCCGGTCCGAAGACTTGCAGACTCGTTGTTTAAAGTCCGAAGACCTCAGGACAGCCGGACTCAAGATTCAAAGTCTATCCTCATTGACAGTTTCTAATCTGTTGAAGAAAGGGTATCCAGAACTGGATGTTTTATTAAGGATATGACCTTATCGACTGGAGAAGATCTCTTGGTTGGATATGACTTATCGGAATCCCTTTAAATTGATCTAGATTGATTCGATGGTCAAGGATTCGTTGATTGGCGAAATATTCGTGGAAGGTTCTACTTATGGAAACCGAGATCCTAATTGTATGGGCGAACATGATTGATGGGCTATCGACATATTCTCTTAATAGTTCGAATTATCTTCTTAATTGATTCCGTCCAACGGGTAGATTGGAGGAATTCCTTTGAAAAGTGCCAACGGGTATGATGGCATAAAGGAGTATAAAAAGAAGACGTTCTAAGTTCAAGAAAGTGCGCGATAGAAGAATTCCAAAGTCCGAAGCCTCTTGTTGTTTTGTCAATTCACTTGAGCGAAAATCTTGTACTCAAAAGAGAGTTTATACTTGTGAGAAACCTTGAGGAAGTGTGATAGAATATCTACACCTTTGTGGAATCAAGGAAGGACTCGTGTCTTGTAACATCTCTCTTATTCATAGTGGAATCCAGCCGATTGGTGTCGGTGCGTAAGAGTGGACGTAGGCTTAGAATAAGCCGAACCACTATAAACCTTGTGTTTAATCTTCTCTTCCCTTCTCTTTACTTTACTTTAATCGTAACTCATTTTGATTAAGCAAAAGCGTATTTCCGTTCTATCATTTGCTTAGTATTTCTGAGGTATCCAGAGAAATTGTTTATACACCTATTCACCCCCCTCTAGGTGCTTTTACTAGCTACATCACCTTTGTCATAAGCAATCTTTATCTTCCTTTGTCCAATTGCTTCCTGAGCATTCTTCTTTATCGAAAGTATTATGACTCTATGAGTAGTGTCATTTGCAATACTTCTTTCCTACCAATTCTTCCTTAGATGGAATATTTTGTCATTTTGTTAGATTTATTTGACCACCCACCAATAATAAATCAAAGATTTGTTCAATCTTACTAATATTGAAGGAGTAGTTCGACTCTTTAGCCTTAGTCATAATGCTTGACTTCTCTTTTGCTTTGGCCAGTTTCAACGCCTAGCAAGTGTATGGCTTTTCAATGGCCATTTTGGCAACAGCTACTTTCGCTAGCTCCATTTGTTCTTTCTCGAAATCATTTGTCTCAACGAAGTTAACTTCTCCTCTTCGACAATGTCTTTTTCCTTATTTCGAAGTAAAATTTCATATTTGATTGCTATAGTGCATAATTGAAACAAGTCTAAATAAGGCCGAACTACCGTTCTTTCCCGAATTGCAAACTTTAGACCATTAAAGGCTAAATTTGCGAATTTTTTCTCAAGCAAGGGACCAAGTATTTGTTCTTAGCTCTTTTGTATATTGATATGAACTAATCAACCATTTCGTTTGCCATTTGTCTCGTAGTTGACAAGTTGGCAACTGATAAATTTGGGATAGCTCACTAGAACTAGGTATGGAAAAGTCGTTCCACTTGCTCCCATGAAAAAACTGAATTGGCTAGTAGCATTGTATACCACGTGAAGGCCGTCTTCGATAGTGAAAGTGAAAACAAACAAGACTTCCAATGATCACCGTGAGTAGCATCACTACATAGGGCTAAGAAACGAGTAATGTGTTCAAAAGTTGATTGATCATCTTCTCTAGTGAATAGTGTGAATTCTAGCATCTTAAATCCTTGTGGGTAAGGAACTGTGTCCATCCAATCTAGATAAGGCTTTCAGAAGACATTTCCCATGTGACTAGGATTACCAACATTATTCCTTAAGGTAGGTTTGATGACCATCTAGTTGTGTCCCGGCATGGCTATAGGTAATCCTGCTGACTATTGGGAGCCATAGTTAGGATGTAATATTAAGTGCGCATTCTGCTGAGGAGGCTGGTACGGTAGACACTATGGGGCTTGATACACTGGCTACCGTGGAGCTTGATTCATAGGTTATTGTGGAACCTAGTACACAAGTTGTTATAGAGCCTGATATACAAGTTGCTATGGAACCTAATATACTGGCTGTTGTGGAACTTGATACACTTGAATTGGTTGGCTAATGAATTGTTTAGTTGTAAGTTAGGACGTATAGGCTGAAATTCCTGATCGAGTATATATGAATTAATATTTGGAAATGCTGGTTGAAAAGATTGGTGTCGCTCCTTAGTGAAAGGTACTAGCTCTTGCCCCCCAAGTAGAGCTAATACTGTTCTGTGATTGTCAACTATTATAGGTATAGGCAGCATGTTAGTTTTAACTATAGACATAAAAAAAGGAACACTCACCGCATGCTAGGAATTTTCATTAGCGGCAAACAATGTATCTTGACGAGGTTGCTATCTAGTCATGCCATTAAGGTTAGACTGACCTTAGGGATTAGATCCATTAGTGACTTCTCCTCTTTGCAAGATCTTTATTGGTGCCAAAGGTGGTATACTCTGCCCTATAGTAGTGAGATTTATTGTAGGGGGTAATGGCCAAAAGGTATACCTTACTGTCATGGGAACATATTCCCACTTTGGGGTTAGATTGAACCAATTGGAATCCCATGTTGCCATTGCACACATTCATGATATGTATTGCTTATCAGCGACCTTACCACATCAACCATCCTCTTCACCATGTAACCAGCGAAGTTATCTGAGTTTCTTCGATGGCTTGCCTTATTGATGAAAGCATGACAGTGGTAATTTCCGTTAATCTTCTTGCTCTTTCCACCTGTTGCCTTAGGATATCTACATTCTCACCTAGGTCTAATTCAAGGCAGACTGTGCAGATGATGACTTTGCACGTAGGATATCATACATTATTGGCAAAGGTTCATCTGTGACTCTGTCTATATTGTTGCGAATTCTCGTGTGTGGCATAACACTCTCTTTGACTAACACTTGGTCCCACCAAGTGTGCCAAAAAGATGTTTCATCGGTTTTGAATCCCACAACGAAATATCTTTCACCAAGTATTGTATTTGTTTTTTTTTTTCTAAAGGAGAACTCAAGTTCTGTGTTAGCTTTGGATAGAAAGGGTCAAATGTGAACGAAACTATACACAATATAATCTCAAATTCAAAGAGGTCACTGATTTAACATAGGCTTAGTACTACTGATAATCAATATGGAAACCTAATCAATGATATCATTTAAACTTGCCTTAACGTAATGAAATCTCATTAAAATTAAAGTGGTTTATATAATATTGAAGATGCTTCAACAATGCTGGATATTAACAAGACACCTAGAAAGCAATACTCTCTACTGAGTTTGAGGACATGACATCAAAATCTAATCAACAACACTAGATAATAAGGTCAACACCTAGTAGATGCTATTCTTAGATGGATATGAAGACACAACATCGAAATCTAATCGAGATGCTAGATAGTGAGAATAACACCTAACAAACATTGCTTCTAGGTGCGCATGAGGACACAACATCAAAATCTAATTGACGACGCTGGACAATAGGAACAACACCTAAAAACACTACTTATAAATGCATATGAGAACATAACGTTGGAATCTAATCGACAATGCTGGACAGTGAGATAGCATTGGAATCTAATTGATAGTATTGCTCGGGATATAAACACTCGTCGAAATTGAATCTACGATGGGAATCTTAAGCTACAGCTAGGCTAGACTAAGTAAGGGTAAAAGTAGGATCAAATAATTTTTTATGTTGTTTGGGGGGCTCTTTGTTGGATTGCTTGCGGTATTTATAGGACAATTTGGTAACCGTCAATAGTCGGTTACCTCCTCCTCAAGAGTTGCTCTACGTTCCATGTTGAACCGCCTTATCCATGTTTAATTTTTGACTTGTTCGATAATATTCTTGTAGCTTGTCTAGCAAGTAGTAACCACTCCTCTTTGAATTTGGCATCCTTTTAACTGTTCGCATCTATTTTCACCGTCAATGTTGCATCTTCATTAGTGATCGTTGGCTTCAACACATGGCAACCAACTACTTCATCATGGTATTATATGTCTTTGTTCATCTATGGAAATCCAGTCCAAAGTTTCTCAAAGTCTTTAATTATCTTTTCTTGTATGACTACTTATGGGCTGGGCCGATGTGGATTTGGCCCATATACGGCCATGACAACAATTTTAACACTTTATGTCCCTTATGACTAGTGCATGTTTGAAGGGGCATTTTTGGATGTCAACACCCTCATCAATCTAATTAAATGTGGCAAAAGAGAGATTTCTCACCCTGAGAGAACAAATTTATGTATCAACATGAGGTGTTTGGTAGATAATTGCTAGATCAATGTACCAGATCTTTGATTGACATCGTGTTAGCACTGGGCAACACAGATCGTTCAGAGAATCGCACAGGGCTAATGAGAGGGAGAAAGCCAAAGCCTACAACATCAAGCGGCGACACACACAAATGATGATGCCTCGGAACGAAACACCAGGCCAAGCGATCAAAAGGTGGCTGGGAATAGAGAGAGTCCTGAATTTTCAAATTTTGACTACCTATTTTGTAGAAAGTTGCTAGCGTTTACATATTATGGTATTTTTTTTTTTTATCTTGATTATCCAGTTGGCTAATTTTTTCTAATTAACAAATCTACAATTTATAATATCGGCTATTTGAAAATTTAACAGATGTCTCGAAATCACTCATTGACAAAATTTGGTAAATCATAAGTAGAGGATGATCAACGAGGCGAGTGGCCTGCTCAAGTCTAGGATTATAAATCATAAGTTGGGGGTGATCGAACCACCAGAAAGAATCATCTGATTGCCGTATAAGGCTTGTGAACTATCGAATCTTCTCACCAATGCTGGAATCAGTCTCTCGGCCCAATAGAATATGAGCTATAATTGGCGAGCTCCGGTAAGGATGACTGCTGGCGAACTTTGTGACTAGATTGAAGAAGGATCGATGGAGGTTGACAATGCCGGTAGGATCATCAATCAATTGGTGAATGGCCGAGCAAAGCTCTAGCTCTCTTGGGTGCGCACGAGAGAGAGATTTCAGGTATGCAAAAATGGTCTTCTCTTTAAAAAAAATGAAGGGAAAATACTTATATAGTCTAATTTGAATTAAATCCCAACCATTGATGGAATCAATGGTTCGGATTCAATCTTATATGATAAGATCAAAGATGCTTAGGGACTATGAAGCACGGACACGTTGTCTGTGCTTCTGTGTCGTGTCTGACACGTGTCGGAGCGTGTCGGACACATCGACGCGCTCGGACACGGTCGGATACACGGTCAATGCGTGTCGAATTTTTCAACACATGGTCAACATTTCTCGACATGCATGTCCGAAAGACTAATGGAGGGTGGAGGCGAGGGAGAGCGAGGGAGCAGAGGCCGCGAGTGACGGCAAGAGACGGCTAGAGAAAGAGCCAAACATAGAGAAAGAAGAGAGAGAAAGCAAGCTCCCGCCGATGAGATGAAGCCACGAACGGACTACCGCGACGGCGAGAGACGGCTAGAGAGAGCGGCGAGGGCCGCTACTGTTGCGATGGATTGGCGACGAGGAGGAGGATGAGAAGGATCAAGAGGAAGAAGAGAGGAAGGGGGTCGTGCGGAGAGGAAGGTGATCGTGCGGCGAGGAGGAGGAGGAGAAAGATCGAGAGGAAGAGGAGAGGAAGGGTTGAAGGGTTCATGCGGCAAGCGGTAGAAGGAAGAAAAGGAGGGTAACTAGGGTTTCTCGAATTAGGGTAACTTTACCAGCTCAAACGCCCTCGCTCCCCGTAAAAATTGCAACTTTAACGGAAACAAAACCTGATGATCGGCCCAACGAAATCCCACCGGACAAGCTACGGAGCTACACGAATCTTCGAAACGCCCCCGCCAAGGACACCCCTATAAAAGCTAAACACCACCTGAGAAGAGATAGTACACGCTACGCACTGAAGCAGCCCCGTACGGAATTGATGCGAAGCCCTCGTAGCTTTTCTAGGTGGACTACGAGAGAAGCAAAAGGAAAAAAAAGAAAGAAAAGATAAATATTGGGGGTTGTGAAAATCAAGAAAACCCTAATTCGAGAGACCTCACGGAAGAAAAATAGTACTTTTGAGCTTTGGGGGAGGGGAAGTGAAGGCTGACAGCTTGTCTGTCAATGGTGGGGAGGAAAAAAAGTAAAACAAATTAGGGGCGGAGGGAAATGGACGAAGGAAAGAAGGGGTGAACTTTGGGGATTTTTTTAATTGGAAAATTAAATAAATGAAATTAAAAAATTAATTTTGAAAAATAAAAGTATTGAATTTTGAATGATGATAAATTTTGGTCATTTTAGAAAATCATAGATTTATTTAAATAAATTGATTTTAATTTTTTATTAATTATTAATTTCATCAATAATTTTTGTTAAAGTTAAAAATATGTTTCACATTAACTATGAATATATCTTTCGAATTTTAAATGATTTGATTTATTAATAAAAATTTTGGTCATTTTAGAAAATCACAGATTTATTTAAATAAATTGATTCTAATTTTTTATTAATTATTAATTTCATCAATAATTTTTGTTAAAGTTAAAAATATGTTTCACATTAACTATGAATATATCTTTCGAATTTTAAATGAATTGATTTATTAATAAAATTTTTGGTCATTTTAGAAAATCATAGATTTATTTAAATAAATTGATTCTAATTTTTTATTAATTATTAATTTCATCAATAATTTTTGTTAAAGTTAAAAATATGTTTCACATTAACTATGAATATATCTTTCGAATTTTAAATGAATTGATTTATTAATATTATTAGTGTAAATTTATTATATGCTCTTTTTAATTAATTATTTGGTTATGAATTTAAATCAAATTAATTAAAAATAAAAATATTCATTTAATATACAATGTGTCGTAACGTGTCGAAATTCTCTATTTTTTAGAAATAATATGTCGACGTGTCGTGTCGTGTCGTGTCGTGTCGCGTGTTCGTGTCACGTGTTGGTGCTACTTAGCTTAGGGATTAAACAAGTTTGTGACTAGTTAAAATTTTCAGTTACATGGGTCAATGACATGGCACATCTAGTGGTCTCAATGAATTCTCAAATGAACAACCAAGATTGTCATGCCCCGGACCTTTCCTCATTGCGGGAATGTGACATCTACAAGATTAATTCGCAACGTCCCAAAAAGCGTCACCGTCCCGTTACTTCTGTCTTCCAATTAAGCACATGCCAAAGCATGCGATTATAACATCCCATCAACAAACAATAAAGTAAGGAAAACACATACACAAACGCACTATATATATATATATATATTGCTTCATTAGATGGGAGGATTTCATTTACAAGCTCACTTAGTTGGGACTGTTATGATTACAACCAAAAAGGGGATAAGGTTAGTCATACATCTTCTACGAGTGCGACTATCAAAAGCGATTCTCATCAAATGCAGTCTTTTCACGGCTTGAGTTTAGGGTCATAGTCGAGATTGGAGTTGAAGTCGTCCATGGTGCCATTGGAAGGGTTTGCCACCGAATTGTCAGAGCAACTAGGTGGACCATCAAACCCACGAAAGGGCCCGAAGACCTCTTCGTCGATCCACACAAACCATGCCTCATATAGATGAGGAACCAGATAACCTAAGCCCTCATCAACCCACACCATAGTGGTGTACCTTTGGTACATAATGTTGATCGTCATGTCCTCCTCTCTAAGACCACCACCTCCATATGTACAAGCTGGAGGGAAACTCATACCAGTGGGCTTGTAAAAGGGTAAAACAACGACAGATAAGTTGAAAACTCAATAAGCAAATTAAATAAACCTTGTGTAGGCGAATACCTCATATTAGAACCACGTGAATACTCAACGCTAACATATTGATGACAGATCAATAACAAAACCCTTACTTTGCATTAACTAGGTACATAGGAGAAAATTCTCAACTACTTGAAATACTTGCATGATTACACTTATAAAAATTCTACACATGCCAAATAGTAACTTCTAGAATATACACAGGCTTCTCAAGTCCTAATAATAACATATAAAATACGTATGTGCCTCTCAAGTCACAAATATTAGCATCTAAAATTCGCACGTTTCAAATAATAGCTTCTAAGATATTCACGTGGTCCTCAAGTCTCAAATAATGACTTCTAAAATGTTCATGTGTCTATCATATAATAAATAATAACAAAAATTATGCAAGTGCCTCTAAAGTCATCAATGATAGCCTATAAAATTACACTTGTGCCAAATAATAACTTCTAAAATGTTTACGTGACATTCAAATGCCTTAAGTGCAATTTCAATCAAGGATCACATAATATTCTAAAAAATATATGCACATGAGCATCCATGGCACATCGCATGGCGTCCATTTATTACACACATAATTGAAATCCTTCGGCTCTTCCGGAATCTAGTGGATATCGTCTCACCCTATTGAGAACGGCAACGTCCTGAAATCCATCAAGCTTTGTTCCGAAATCCTATCTGCAAATAGCATCCAAAATCCATCGGGTATTGTCTTGAAATCCATCAGTGCTAGTTTCCCCCGTATGACCACATAGATCAAGCATACAATCAATTCTTATCTTTTTCTTTAGTCCAATGCATGAGTGCCTCAAAGGCGTGCCAAGCAAAGTGTATATCATGACTTACCAAAACCTCATCAATAAAATATGTTGAGCATGAAACGAGAATTGTCGCTTGACCTATTACGCTCGAGCACCGACCTAATTCCAATCTGGTTTGGAAATGATACGCCTCAATATCGTCGAATCAAGAGAAAGACCCAATCCGACATGGTTCCACATGCATCCAAAAACCAATGTGAATCTCTTTCCGAAGGCTTGCGACATGTTTTCAAGTGTATATATATGAACTACTTCCAACAAACAACAACAAAATCTTGCAACCAAGATTAAATTATAACTCACAGACAAACACATCCAATAATAGCAATGAATCCTTGTGACCAAACCCAGACAATAGCATATAAATGGACCACATCCAATATCAACAACTATTCCTCGTAACCAAACATAGACACGAACACATAACAAGCCATTTCCACTAACAACAACAAACCTTGTGACCTCAACGATCCCATAAAAGGTCCTTACCTATTCTCAAACCTCATAACTCAAGCAAATCACGAGCAAACCATACAAAATTTGTCATGTCCCGATCCTCAAGTGCGTGCCCATCCCTCGGTGGTCAATAAATTTTGTGATGTCCTAGGACGCGTCACCAACCTATTTATTTTGATGCACATGCGGAAGCAAATTACTAATCTCCTGACAATGACATACATGGAATAGAAAAGCAGGACAACAAATTTCAAATCAATCAACCTAGCTTTTATAAATAATTTGGTTTACAAATAGATGCCAACTCTAGGATCTGAGTACAGGAGGTCTATCTCCAAAAAGAACTTATGTGCCCCCCATGCTCCTGATCCTTCCGTCTCAAGCTCTGGGTTCTTCACACTAGGGACCTGAAAATATTCGCCCACGACGGAGTGAGACGTCTTAGAAAGTTCACCTCCTAAACCCCGACTAGAAAGGAAATACGCACAAAAGCTATTTATGCACGCATAAGACGAAGGACTTACCTTTGTCTCACCTTTCTGCAAGTCAGTATAATTCATATAATCATCAAATCATTTCAATTAAGATCAAACATCGATCAGTCGACTTACTCCACTCCATACTATCGATACCATCCACACAATTTGATCAAGTTGAACATTGCTCACCCTAAGCTGACAACAAATGGTATAACTCATCGAAACTGATCAAGTATACTGCTCACTCTAAGCTAATATATCAAGGCCCTTAGGCTGATATAGTATACTGATAATGCTCACTCTAAGCTAAAAAAGTATACTGCTCACTCTAAGCTGATATATTAAGGCCTTTAGGTTGATATAGTATTCCGACAATGTTCACTAAAGTTGATAAATAATATAGCTCGCTCTAAGCTGATAAATAATATAGCTCACTCTAAGCTGATAAAGTACATTGCTCGGGTTAAGCTAATATATCAAAGCCCTCAGGCCGATATAATATACTGATAATGCTCACAAAAAGCTATTAGGATATGCTACTCATTCTAAGCTGACATATCAAAACTCTCAGGTTGATATAGTATACCATCCCGATCATTCGATAATTTCACCACTTTTATCATTCCCGATAAAAAGAATCGTGTGGGGGTACACGGTCGGCTTTAGCCAAAATACCATATTTTTTACTTTTAAAAAAATCTCACAATTTAATGTAGTTCACAAGAATATTTTTGGCATTATAAACCGACACCTAGTGTTTCCCAATTAAATACTGAAAATACTCAATTTTGGGATAAATTCCCAAAATTACAAATCTCACTCAATTTGCACAAAATATCATTCAATTAAATAAACCAATCACACTATTGAAATCAACAAAAAATTCCAGTCATCGGTTATCCTGGTCTAATTTCCGCAAAATAATAATTAATTAAATAAATACATTTAATTACCGTAAATGCAACTTAGGCTGGAAAAGCCTAATTAAATACCAACACGGGCCCGGAAAAGTTCCAAACCTATTTAGATAAATATTACGATCTATCTAGCTGTTAATTAAGCTAGTCTAATCACCTAACATGCATAAACGAGTAATTAAATTGCTAATCCATTATAACTAACAACCTAATCCCTAATTAACTTAAATTAATCAATCTTTAAGCATAATTAACTCCTCAAGTAGAGTTTAGTAAGTAAAATCACCGGATTTGTGGGCCGGTGAGTGCACGGCGATGGTGGCGTGACGACGGTCTAAACTCGAACTAACGGTGGCACCAACGGGAGCTCGGACTGGGCCGAAATCGGCCAAGGAAGCTCATGGTTGAGCTGAACGAGCTGCTTCGGTTTTGTGGAGAGAAAAATAGTGACTGTTTGGGTGCGGCTTGGGTTGGTTTCAGCGGCCGTGGGTGGTGGTGCGGGCTCGGCTTGATGGTTGAAGTTGCTGCGTGGGCTTCGAATGGGCTCGAGGACACGGAGAGGTGTTGATTTGACGATGGAGGGCAACAAGCTGAGTCGGTGGAGTCAGCGTCGTGGAGTCTTACTGGAGTAGGTTGACTAGGTGAAGTGTGGGCTGCTTCGGCGGAGGGAACAATAAAGGTGGCGCTAGCATGAATGCTTCGCTCGGTGGGGGAGGGAAAGAATAAATGTGAAAGAAGAAAAGAAAATGAAGGCAGAAGCATCTTCCTTCCGTGGAACAGAAGCTCACACGAAGAAGAAAGAGGGAGGAGAGAGAGATGTTGGTTGGGGGAAAAAGAACGTGCAAGAAAATAAAGAAAAAGGGAGAGAAAGAGATGTGCGTGGATGGATGGATAAGGAAGACCCCAAAAGTCAAAGGAAAGAAAAGATTGGAAGAGTGGCAGAGGGGTTGTCAGATGGGGGGGGAATGTGCGAGAGAGAGAGAGACCAAAGGAGGGGGAATTTAATAAAATGTCCTATAATTATCCATTCTTAGTCCCACAAGCTTCCCTACAAATCCCTTTGGTCCCCTAAGCCTTCATGCAAATAAAATCTCACAAATAGCTAAGTCGATGTCCACTTGTTGCAGCCCCCATACAAGCCTACGAATTTCACTCAATTGGACTTCAATTTATTCAATTTGATGTCCAATTTTGCTGAGGAAGAAGTCCACACAATTTTCACAATTTCCTTTCACCAAGTAGCCACAAAGGAGGCTAAAAATCTCTTCGATTTGGCCTATCTGAATTTCCGTTCTTTTTCGAATTGTCCGAATTGACTTTCTGTAAAAATCCCGAATTTGACGAAATTTCTCCAAAAGACAAGGCAACGTTCTATAAATGAATTGTGACATGCTCAAACATCCGATTCTTTAAACAAAATTCAATTTTATGGTTAATTTCAATTGGACGCAATTTTAGCGTGACCTAACCTTTCGGGTAGCTTATATGAATTTTTAGTGCAATTAACCCATGGTCAATTATTTTCGAGTAACAATGTATATTTTCGACACATTGATGACTCTCGGTTGTTGTGAAAATCTCAAGATTTCAAATACAGGCACATGATACCAAAACGACAGAAAAATCTGTTTAGTGTCGATTGATGAGAATTTTGCAACTAGGTGGAATCACCAACACTTAATCACACACCTCAGTCGAATCGACCTATCTTCGATCTTTGATAGATTTTCGACTGTGTCGTAATCACCCTTGCGGATTAGCACAGTCGAGTAGTTGATTCCTAATCGAATTCTCAAGTCTATTGTGTTAAAATCCCTTAACGGCTTCACCTGATAGGTTAGTTATCTCGTGAGTGGCCATCTTAGAGAAAAGAATTATAGGCACGTCGATGAAAAGCCAAACGTATTCAATTGAAAACAGAACCTGAAAATCAGGATGTCACAAAATTAGTACGTGATTCTACTCTACCTAGGATGGCTCGACTCTACTCAACAACATATCATAACTTAAGTCTGAACTAAGCAACATAACAACCCAGCCAACATTTAAGGGATCTACTTATGAAACCAAGACAAGAACAGAGATAGATGGTGGCAACTCATGGCTCATGATGAGTGGACGGTGATGGTGTACAACAACGGCGGGTGGTGAGGAAGCCGAGAGAGAAGGGAAGAGAGGGAAAGGTAGAAAGAAAATATGTGAGCTTGAGTAAGAAGTAAGGGGAGAGAAAAATGGGTTCTAAACGTTACATGTGAAACTCAATTATTGGTTTAGTAATGATAGATTTTCTTGGCTTGGTTAACAAGATTGAATCTGAACCCTCCAAGTGTCATGTTAGGGCTCATCTTAGCCAAGCTTATCCTTCAAGCTTCAATGGTTTAATCATCACTTAGTTTCAAGGGTAACTAACCTAGTTACATAAACTGGACTTTTTTCTTCTCCCATTCTTCTTCAAAGTGACATCTATTCCCTTTTGTATGGCTACCATACTTTAGTCCTCTCTCAACTTATCCTTAAGAAGCTATGTAAGCCTCACCTTTTAGGTTATTATAGCCTAGATTCCTAAATAAGCGTATGTCTCAACTTATTACACTTATGTACTACCTTCCAAAAATTCAAGGATAGGATTAAACCTTACAAGATAACTTGATCCTCAAGTTCTTCCAATCTTAGGCTAGGGGATTCATTGGCTTCCAAGAATTGTTCACTCTTAATTGATCCAAATTCAAGAGAACAAAAGATAATTAAATTGACTTTCTAAATATCATCTTAACCAAATAGGAATATTTTGTAATCACCCATGATCGATGTGCATAATCAGACCAAGGTTTGTGGCTAAGTTTTGATCAAAAGTGGCCGTAACGCTGCCTACACAAACTGGGTGGTTTCGATTGTGCTTAAGAGGCCAAACCCAAACATTAGTCAATGCTTGTCAGGGTTCCATGCGTGACCCATGGTTGGTTCAAAACCACTTCATGTTTAATCCTGGTCGATCCACGAATGACTCTCGGTTATCATGTAATCATGTAGAATCAATTGACTTGCCTTGATTCACGATTGCACATAATCGAATTATGATTGTTCACAAATGGTACAATGATCGTATGGAGTCACCTACGACCGGTATATACTCTAGCTAAATCGATCTATACTCGTCCATTGAACAACTCATGACAATGTGTGATTGTCCACATCAATTCTCATAGTCGAACGCTTTTGTGACATCCTGAATTTCAGGTTTTGTTTTTGATTTAATAAGTTGGGCTTTTCATCGATGCGCCTATAGTTTTTTTTCCTGAGTTGGCCACTCACGGGATAATTAGTCTATCAGGTGAAGCCATTAAGGAATCTAAATGCAATAGACTTGAGAATTCGACCAGGAATCGACTGCTTGACCGTGCTAATCTGTAAGGGTCATTATTGCATTGTCAAAATCAATTAGAGATCGAAGATAGGTCGATTTGATAGATGTATGTGATTAGTGTGTGTGTGATTCCACCTAATTGCAAAATTTCTGTCGAACGACACTAAATTGATTTTTCTATCATTTCTGTGCCCTATGTCTGTATTTGAAACCTTGAAATTTTCAAGACAACTAAAAGTCGCCAATGTGTCAAAGATGTATATTGTGGCTCGAAATCGACAACGGGTCAATTGCACTAAAAATTCCTAAAAGCTACCCAATAGGTTAGGTTATTCTAAAGTCGCACCAAATTGAAATTAACCACGAATTTGAACCCGAATTTAGAAATTGAAAGTTATGTTATGTCACGATTCATTTTAGGAACGTCAACTCATCCTCCGAAGATTTTTCTGCAAATCGAGATTTTTGGCGAAAATTCAATATAGGGCCGTTTTTGTCCAAAAAATTCAGGGGACCGTTTTTTATCACGTTGTTTTGATGCAAGTTGATTCTATTGGCGAGGAAAAATGTGAATTGAAGTGTGGGCATCTTAGTTGGATTTATGGGGGTCGAATTGAATCAATTTAAGAAGAAATTAAAGTGGATTTGAGGGAAAATGTTTCAAAATACGTAGCCACCATGGTGTGCAACATTTGAGGCATCAATGAAGCTTCTAAGGGAAGCCTTGAGGGCTGCAAAGTGGCTGAGGAGGACAGCCCATGTGGTGGGGGCATGCCATGAGTGTTTAGAGGATAGAATGTGGACTTTTGTGGCCATTTTGGCCCCTCTAAGCCTTCAGCCCCTTCTTTTTCCTTAATCAATTTGCTTTCTCCATTGTTAGACCATTTGAAGCTCCCAAAAACCAGTTTAAACTACCAGCCACCTCTCCTTGCCCGTTTGACCGCCGTCGTGCCCCATCCGAGCAGCCGAAGCCACCAAACCGCTCGTCGCTTGCACTCTCGCCCGCACACATCGTCCATCTTCCAGTCGCATCCCGAGCCCCTGTCTGTCGCCGTCTCTAGTCGTCTAGCCACCCCACCGCCGTCGTTCGCCACCCCCAAGCCACCGTCCACCACTACAGCTCTGTTCGCCCATCCCGTGCCGTTTCCAGCCCATTTAGTCGCTCGGCCCAGCCATTTCGATTCTTGGATAGAACCAAAATCTAGCATGGGGTCGTGAGCTTCAAGGCTTGTTTTGGGCCGCTTCGGAGTTTATCGCCCGTCTCTGCGTCGCTATCATCATGGACTCACCGGATCGCAAATGCGGTGAGTTTACTCGCTATACTCTGCTTAATGAGTTAATTATGCTTAACGGGTGTTTATTTTAGGTTAATTAGAGATTATGTGGTTAGTTAGATTAGATTAGTGATTTAATTATTCAATTATGCATGTTAGGTGGTTAGGTTAGATTAATTAAGGACTAGACAAGATGTATTATTTATCTAGATAGGTTCAAAAATTTTGCGGGCCCGTCTCAGTGTTTTATTAGGCATTTTTGACCTAAGTTTATAATTTTAGTAATTAAATGCATTTATTTAATTAATTTTGATAATTATTTAATTATTTAATATTTTCCAAAAATTATACCAGGATAGCCGGTGATCGGAATTTCGCGCTGATTACAATGGTGTGTTCAGTTTATGCAATTGGATATTATTTTGTGCAAATTGAGTGCTGATTGGAATTTTTGTTATTTACTTCAAAATTTGTGAATTTTGATATTTATTCAGAAAATCTCTGGTGTCCGGTTTTGATACTGAAAATATTTTTATATACTATATAAAATAATGGGATTTTAAAATGAAGTATATCAATTTTTCAGGTTCAATCTGATTGTGTACCCCCACACGATTATTTTCACCAGGTGTTTTTAATACGAGGAAAATGGGCTAAGCGCATTATCTTAATTGAGACATTTGAGTGTAATGCACGGTGTCCCTAGCCGTAATTGAGTGATCGTGTGTTCATTAAGAGAACCTATCCCGGGCTAATAAGTAGGACGTAACCCCTATATGGGACGTCCCTAGATAACGAAAGTCGATCGTAGTAGATTCTGGACCTTTGCTCTTTTGGGAAAGCCGTCTAGGAAAAATGTAGCTGTGCTTAATGAGGTGAGGCAACACCTAACAATGCTAGAAGACCGCCGAACAGAGAGTAGGCCGTGCTATAAATCGAGATCAAAACTAGGAACACATGACCAAATGAGTTAAACGTGCCGGATTATTGAATAAAATTGTGTGACACGGTATGGGACATGTCATAACAATTTGGCCATATAATCAGGACCCCTATGCTTGTTTGAAATTTGAGTGTGGCATTCCAGTTGATTGAGCTTGGCTGTTGCTCATGCTTTTGTGGCTGTCTATGATATGAACTGTGCTAACCTGTAGGGAGGATCTAAGACGATGGAAGTCTCTATGGTTGTGTGATTGTGTGGTTAGGACGCCTCTAGGCGTATTACCCTCCTAATCAGTGTTTAGAGTGTGAACTTGCTGAGATTTATATCTCACCCCATCGTGAGCTTTAACTTTTCAGGACCATAGGGTGGAGGACTTGGAGCCGAGCTGAGAGGAATCTCAGGTGTAGGTCAGATAGGACAGTTTCTTTTTTAGAGGCAGTCTTTTGAAATCTTTTAGTTGTAGACTTTTGTATATGACTCGGTGTGTATATAAAAGCATGTTTTGTTGGTGAATCTATTGTCCTGCTTTTTTATCCCGAGATGGTTACTGTTAGGGGATTTATTATTTGCTTCCGCATATGCAATAAAATGAAAGGATCAACAACTCATCCTTGGAAGTCGCAATTTTATTGACTACCGAGGGATGGGCACGCACTCGAGGTTCGGGATGTGACAACTCTAGTTTAACATAACCTCGATCTTGAGTTGCCTCATCCCTAATTAGTTAGTTAGCTCGTGAACAATCCCTAGGATCAACTCACAGCCCATCCTCATTAGTGGCATATCAATCCTTAGTCCATTTCTCATACTCGAGATAGGGATCCAAATTGAGGATGTCATAAAGATCATATCTTTTTTTTTAAAAAAAAAAATTAAAAAGGGTCAAAAGCATTTTGGTCATTTTGCCTTGAAAGAGCAATTTTGTAATTTTAGTAACCGAAGGCATGGGAAGGTTGGCCACGGGCTGGGCCAATTGAGAGTGGTCGTCGGTTGCTAGAAAACCACTAGAAAAAGGCCAGTCGAATTGGTCTAAACCGATTTTGACCGGTTCGGTTAGCTTTAGCTAGAATTTTATGCAATTACGAGAATCTAATTGTAAAGGATTTATGTCCAATCAAAAGAGAAATGAGCTAAAGTGAAAATAAATGGTCCAAATTTTTCCAAATTAAATCAATCAAACCCTTTTGACAACATCTTGATGAATTAAATTGATCTAATTATCTCAAAAATATCAAATATTATGCACGGATTTAAGGGCATGTGAATTCAGACTTTCTGAACAGTTGGCTTAATTTTAGCAACTCCCCCGATCAATTACCAAATTGATTGAAATTGAATGCAATTAATATAACAAAATATGAATTAGTTCAATTGATTGAACTCAATGTAGCTTAATGCATTCAAATTGACATTGATATGAGGACACGAACTAGACATCAAAATGAAATGGAAATTCCATGTTCAAATCGAATTTCAATTCATCAAATTAAACCTTAGTCTAGAATGGGATAAGTTAAATCGTCTCAATCGAAACATATTAACCATATTTCACAACTTTTGGATGTGCCAAGTTTGCTAAATTGAGAAGTTTCGTTTGAATTTGTGAAAATTAGCCTCAAATTTGGATTGATATTAAGAAAACTAGTTGATTAGGGGTACAATCATGTCAATCATGAAGAATTGATCGAAATCCCTAATTAGGGTTAAACATGAAAATTTTTGCCTCAACATGCCAAATCAAAGAAATGGTCGCATGAGTGAACTTAAAATGACCTCTAGATCAAATGTTGTAAAAAAAGCTAAGCTAAAATTTTACTAGAAATGAAGTAGTTTTATTTTTGGTTTCGGAAAAATAGGTTTTTAATTGGTTTTTGAGATTTTTTTAAGGCCAAAGTCTAATTGAAACTAAAATAAAGTGTTTTTGTGGATTTTTACAATTTATAACGTTTTTGGTCAAGTCAACACTTTAGTGAACGATCACTAGTAGAAACTTCAATTTTTTTTCAAAATCCTCTTTCGTCAAAATAAAATTGAGACTATTTAGGAACTTTTGTGCAAAAAACTAAATTTTGACTTAGGGTTGACTTTTTGTTCATGGGATTGACCAAAAAAGTCAACTTTTGACTTTTCGATAAAAATGATTAGGAAATAACCTATAAACAATGGGCCAATAGAAAAGAAATGAAAAAAATGACACTTTTCATTTAAAAAAAATGATTATGCCGCAATTGGAAACTCTAATCCTGATATTTTACCTTGATTAACGCATCAACCAAGAATCAAGCATCAACAATACATAAAATATAGTGTTTAGAAGATAACATGATGTGCCAAGGACTCGAAAGTAAAATAAAAAATAAAAAGTTCTCTACTTGCTTGGAAAACTTCCCCGAGGAACTCCACTAGGGACTATAATCAAATAATTTGTCAAGGATTAAATTGAATTTATCTAGAAGATTAGGGCCCTTTAAAAAGAGACTGGTTGGTGATATTAAATTTGACCAATACTCGCATGCAAAAAGAAATTCTCACAACAAATGACAACTTATGGACCTGAAATTCACAAAGAGAAAGAAATCCCATCAACTAATAATTCTATATCATTGGCCTTGATAATATGTCAAGTTTATCCTCATTAAATGGAAAGTGTAATCGATATTCTCTACATACCTTTTTAATTATCAATTCACTCAACAACTTGAATGAATCTCTGAGTATATAAAGGTGCTACATTGGATCTACTCAATATCACTATACCAGGTCATAAATCCTTCAATACTCTTTGAGAGAGGCTAAGAATAGCTAGGGTGGTAACAACATCCAAAAGACCGGGGTCGATGATGCTCGTGGCGGCTCTGATACTGTGGTAATCCATTAGTGTGCACGCAAACTCGTCACCCATCGGTCCCGATGTCAAGTTTAACGTAAGGAAAGGGTTGATATGTTTAGCACTTTGTGCTTTGAGCCCTAGAAAACCTATATGCATTTTGGGTTGCCTCAAAGGTACTATAGGAGCAAAGTCAGCAGGAGGGTCAAGGTCCTTGACCTACACGGCATTAGATCACTGCGGTGTCGGTTGTTTCTTGTCTACTTGCCTTGACCACCATTCAGATAATATTCTTCATAGTGAGATCGAAGATATGAGCTAGCTTCTTAAAACCAATAAAATTATTGTATAATATTGTCTTCTTTCTCAGTGTTTCATTGATATATTTTAATTGTGAGAGGGGTTGCGTACTAATATTTTTCATTTCCTTGGATTTCGATATATGTGCTCCTGTTCAAAAATTCGATTTCAATTCTAATGTGAATAACCTTTTTAATCTCTTGTCTCATATTTGAATTCATTTAGACACCAAGAAAGCTGGAGTTGATGAAAAGAAGGTTACGGCCTGTGTGCATTCATGCTCTCGGGGTTGCCAGAAGACCTATTCATTGCAATGAAGTTTGAAAATTTTCCTTTTTTATGTTTAAACAAAGGCAATTGAATTATGTAATGCCTTCATGGTATCACACATCAACTACTAAAAAGTGCCTCTTCCTTTATCTGCTTGACCATAAGTGAAGTACATTTTTATGAGGACATGAACTAGACATCAAAATGAAATTGAAATTCAACATTCAAATCGAATTTCATTTCATCAAATTAAACCTTAGTCTAGAATGGGTTAAGTTCAATTGGAACCCCATTTCACAGCTTTTGGATGTGCCAAGTTTGCTAAATTGAGAAGTTCCATTTGAATTTGCCAAAATTAGCCTCGGATTTGGATTGATATTAAGAAAACAAGTTGATCAGGGGTACGATCATGTCAATCAAGAATTGATCGAAACCCCTTATTAGGGCTAAAAATGTAAATTTTTTCCTTAACATGCCAAATTAAAAAAAAAATGGTCGCATAAATGAACTAAAAATTACCTCTATTAGGGAAATCCCTTATGATGTTTTGAAGATGACAAAATAAATCAAAGGCTACTAACGTGTTTAATTGTTAAGTAATAGACTATGCAGATGATAGAACATGTAAATGATATTATCAAAGTCTATATTTGGAAGAACCAAAAGACAGACTCTATGCTGAAGCTAAACCAGAAGACAAACTCTATGCTGAAGCAAAATATGTTCAGACTCAAATTGTAAAGTCTATTGAACTTAGACTCAGATTGTAAAGTCTATTACTCTCAGACTTTACATCTAGATTCGATAGAACGTAATACGAGCCCAATCATATAACGGCTAGTGATCTAGTTTGGATTCCACATTAAGATTGATTTGATTGACTCAATCTAATTGATTGACGATTGGATATTGAAGACAAGAACTTTCTATACGAAGAAACTTTACTTATGGAAACCAAGATTCCATTTGTATGGGCGATCGGAATCATTTTGGGATTCTATCTTTGTCACTCAACGACTACCAAATCTTTTAGATACAGAGCTATCCAATGGGTAGATTGGAAGACGATCCTCGAGATACTGTCCAACGGTTAGTTTGGAAGTGGAGGAGTATTTAAGGAGATGAATGACCGATGAGCAAGTAAGAGACGGAGCGTAGAATTTATAATTCCAAAGTTTGAGCGATCTTTGTTCATATACTTATTTTTGGTGAGCTTAAATGTTTGTGATCATAAGAGAAATACCAAAAGAGTGACTTAGTGAGATAGTGTGATATACTACTAAGTGTTTTGCACTCAAAGTTGTAATCTCTTGTTGATTGCATAGTGGAATCCAGCCAAAAAGGCCGTTAGCGTGAGAGAGTGGACGTAGGCTTGGATTAAGCCGAACCACTATAAATATTGTGTTCTTATTCTCTTCCCTAACTCCTTTATTTTGCTCAAAGTTTATTTTATTCCGCATATATTTGTCAAAGTTTATTTTAAACACCTATTCACCCCCCTCTAGGTGTTCACACTAGCACTTTCAACCTCTAGATCAAATATTATAAAATAAACTAAGCTACAATATGAATAGAAGGCTGATTGTGAACCTAAATTCCAAAAATAGATTTTTAATCAATTTTTGAGAAATTTTTGTGACCAAAGTAAAATTGAAACTAATATAAAGCACTTTTTTGTATTTTTACATTTTTCAATTTTTTGGTCCTTTAGTGACTAATCATTAAAAGGTCGGTTCATGGTCAAAACTTTGATTTTTTTTTTTCAAAATCTTTTTTGGCCAAAATGAAATTGAGACTATTTGGGAACTTTTTGCGCAAAAAAATCAAATTTTAACTCGAGGTTGACTTTTTGTTCAAAGGGTTAACCAAAAAAGTCAGCTCCAAAGTTAACTTTTGACTTTTTATAAAAATGAGTAAGAAATCACCCATAAATGACGGGCCATTGAAAAGAATTAAAAACGACAATTTTCATTCGAGAAAATGGTTTTGTCAATGAGATTCATTTAACCAATACCTATGTATGAAAAGAAATTCTCACAACAATTGGCAACTTATGAACCTGAAATTTAGGGGGTAGGAACAATACAAGTGCTAATACTTTTGTACAATGCTCATTTGAGTGTCAAAACTTTTTTTTCGCTTACTTGAGTTCCACAAATTTGAAAAATCAATCACTCAAATGCCACTTACGATTTGCCCCATCAAAAAAGCTAACATGACCACTAGAAAATATTATTTTAATATTTTAAATATTATTATTATTATTTTGAATTTGTTATTTTATTTTAATTTTTTCTTTTCTTCTTGTTTTTATCTTTACGGTCAGTGAGGGTCATCGGGCAACCTTTGCCCTTGGCCACAAAGGCCTTGAGCAAGGCCGTCGAGGCCTCGCCAATGGTTGGCAAGGGCTTTCACCGCCTCGATCTCGCCGCGAAGGCCTTAGGCGACAGCATCAATTCCTCATCAACAGTGGACAAGGCCATGAGCACCCTCGCCCATGGCTGCCCAAAGCAGGCGAGGCCTTGACAGCCTCGGCCAAATTTATATAAGGGCTTCATGGCCCCGGCGAGGGCCCTCACAGCTTGGCCTACAACCGGTGAGGCCCTGACGACTTTGCCTATAGCCTTCGCGACCAAGGGTGAAGTGGCCCTCACCCAATTTAGGCGAGGATTTCATGTGACATCCGGAATTTTGCTAGACCTCGGATATGTATATGTCCATGGCGGGTCGACAAAATTTTCGTTGGACTACATCGTTGGCACCACTCGCGGCTGCTGTTTCGTTGTCACCATTGCCGAACCGAAACGTCACATTTCATCACGTCCTCGCGATGGCACCTCGTCTGAAATTTCTCGCATAACGTGGTCGGCTATGAAGATAAACGTTAACCCCGAACTGTCTCGCAAACCAATCGAACTGAAGACTTGGATTACGTACTCATCGACACAGCCATTCCTCTCATCGGATAGCCCTACATTTCCCATGCACGTTCCCTTTTTATGCTGATTAACAAGTGGAGAAATTGTCCATGCAAGACCATAGGAGCAATGAAGGCCACGCTCACGCCTATGGGGTCAACAAAAAAAGAACCGAAGACTTAGCCCATGCATAACCATGCATGCGTCCCCTTGATGGTCAACCAAGGGAGGAGTGTTGACCCATGCAGCCTCACGAACCGACCCTTCTTCTTGCGGAAATGAGGACACGCACGCTTGGTGCTGCCCTTCCGTCGCTGCCAACGTAGCTTCATTTGGTTGACTTGAATGGTCAACCAAACGAAGCCCCACCCATCGACGTGTAGGAGAGGTGGCAGCCAATGAAGCCGGTGAAGGCCACGTCCTGCATGGAGAATCATGCTGTCTCGGCAAGGAGAGAAACCTGCATGCAAGGAGCCACGTTCGTGCATGAAGAATGCAAGATGGCAGCCACGTAAAATTCCCTCCTCCATGCATCAAATGAAGACACGCTTCCCTCTCTTGGAAGACTCGAGCAACGGCCACGCATTCCTCTCCATTGTAGCCGGTCAACCAAAGGAACCACATTTGACTGAAAAGCCACGTAAAATTCCCTTCATCCATGCGGCGATTGAAGCCACGACCATTTGGAGTCAACAAAATGGGAAAAGTGGACTCCAACTCCTGCTGCCAACTTCAATTGTCGACCATCAAAGTCAACATGATAACAACCTTGACCATGAAGGCACGAAGACTATGGACTTCCATGGCCATGCACATGCACACGTCGAAGGAGGAAATGCGGAAGCTAGACCTCTCTTCTTTGTTCCCCACGACCCCGTTTCTTTTTCCCTTAGTGTGACCGGTCAACAAGAAAGAGATCATTGACCGGAGGCCACGTCTTCCCCTCTCTTCCTTGGTGGCTAGCGGACGAAGGCTTCACATGCAAGGGGACACGTCCCCGCATGTAAGGGCCAACGTGGAGGCCACCTTCGGTCCTTGCTGCCGCCACACAAATTGACTCAATTAGTCAACATGCAGCAAACGACTTCTCCTTCCTTCTTCTTCGTAGTTGCCCGGTCTTGCACCATTTTTCAGAGACAGCTCCAGCAAACCTCCGGAACCAAAACCCTTGTGCCATCGACCGCCGCACCAGCCCTGTCTCACCTGCGGTCACTGCCGTCCAGCCCACCTTGGCAGTGCACGTGACCAGCAAGCTCCCGGATTCCCATGGCCATCTCTCCTTTTCGCAGCACGCCACCAACGCCGCTCGCTCGCGCTTTGCTGCCACCAAGCCGGACCTAGTGACCCATGAGCTTTTGGATTTGTTTGGCGTCAACGCCGATTGGACCTAAGGTAAGTTGAAGTCTACTAACCTATATAGTGTAATCCAATTGTTGCTTGATGAAATGCGTCCTTAGGTAAGCACTATTCTGGATTATTTCGCCAGATGGTGAAGTTGGAATTTTAAATGGACGTTGGACTACGTAATTGAAGGGGGGAAAAGTGTTGCTTTAGTTGAAGGACACCTAGGTAGGTGTTGACTTTTATATATTGCGAATTCTGAAAGTTTTTACGTGAACTATATTTAAATTTCAAAGAATTGTACTGGAACTTGCTGATTTGTCGATGCATCAATTTCTTTATTTCAAGGAACGTCTATGGAATTAGCACCGGCATTACCATGTGTTGGAGAAATCTTCATAAAGTATTTTGAAGCGACAAAATGTTTCCATCAGTCTAGTCGAAGATTTGGAGACTCTACTAATTAAAGTTTGAAGACCTTCGGACTGCCAGACTCAAGACTCAAAGTCTATTCTCATTGACAGTTTCTAATCCGTTGAAGAAGGGCTATCTAGAACTGGGTGTTTCATTAAGGATGTGACCTTATTGACAGGAGAAGATCTCTTGGCTGGATATGACATAATGGAATCCTTTATTTGATCATGATTGATTCGAAGATTAAGGATCCGATGATTGGCGGAGTATACTTGGAAGGTTCTACTTATGAAAACCGAGATCCTGATTGTATGGGCGAATATGATTGATGGGCTATCGACATGTTCCTTTAATAGCTCGAATGATCTTCCTAACTGATTCCGTCCAATAGGTATATTGGAGGAATTCCTTTGGTAAGTGCCAACGGGTATGAAGGCATGAAGGAGTATATAAGGAAGACGTTCCAGTTGTTCGAGTGGGTGCGCGATAGAAGAATTCCAAAGTCTGAAGCTCCTTGTTCTTAGTCAATTCATTTGTTGAGCGAAATCTTGTACGCAAAAGAGAGTCTATATTCGTGAGAAACCTTGAGGGAGTGTGGTAGAGTATCTACACTGTGGAATCAAGGGAGAACTTTGCTGTAACATCTCTTTTGTTCATAGTGAAATCCAGCCGGTGGGCTGTTAGTGCAGAAGAGTGGATGTAGGCTTGGAATAAGCCGAACCACTATAAATCTTGTGTTCAATTTTCTCTTCCCTACTCTCTGCTTTACTTTGATTATAATACGTTTTTATTAACCAACGGAGAACTTCCTTTCTATTGTTAATTTCGTATTGCTCACTTATCACGAGAAATTATTATACACATATTCACCCCCCTCTAGGTACTTATACTAGCTATCTCAATTGGTATCGGAGCCTGTGTACTCACTTTGTTTGAAGTGTTTTACTTTAGAGTTAAAGATCCATGACTAGTATGTTGGCTCCAGGGCTGGTAGAAGGGCAAAACAATACCAGACCGCCTTACTTTGATGGAAATGATTACAACATATGGAAAAACAAGATGAAGGCGTTCCTAAGATCAAAGGATCCCTCGGAATGGGACGTTGTAGAAAAAGGAATCATTCCTAAAGCTGCACCTGTCTCAGAGAGAGGAAAATATACTGTTGAGTCTAGTGAAATAACTTAGGAAGAGATAACCAAGAGACAAACTCTTGATGCAAAAGCAATTTATTCTTTATATTGTACTTTGTCACCTACTGAATATAACAGAATATCTTCTTGTGTTACAGCAAAAGAAGTCTGATATAGATTACATATTACCTATGAAGGAACCGATCGAGTGAAAGAGACCAGAATCAACATTCTCCTCGGTCAATATGAAGCCTTCAAAATAAAATTAGGAGAATCTATAATTGACATGTTTAGTCGTTTTATAGAAATCGTGAATGGTCTTGAAAATCAAGGTCAACCAATTTATGATCCCATGAAGGTAAACAAGCTACTGCGTGGACTCTCCAAGGATTGGAATCACATAAAGATCTCAATAAGAGAGACACAAATAATTATGTCACTATCTCGTTGATGAGTTGGTTGGGACTCTTGTCTTATGAAGTGGAACAAAATCAAGAAGACGAAGATCCTAAAGGTAAGAAATCCACTGCATTAAAATCCAATGATGATTTTGATGTTACAGATTCTGAAGACGATTTGGATGATGAGGAGCCTGCTCTCATGAAGAAGATTCAGAAAGCTGAACAGAAAAGGAAGAAGATTCAATCCAAAGAAACAGAGTTTTCAAAAGCAACATATTAAGTCTGTTGAGGATGATGAATCAAACAAGGATGTAGTCTACTTTGAATGTAAGAAAAAGGGACACATCAGACCCAACTGTCCTCTTCTGAGGAAGAAGAAAGGAAAAGCTGAAAAGTATCGAAAGGCTCTTAAAGCAGAAACTTGGAGTGATATAGAGTGTGAAGAAAGTGATGATGATTATGCCAATATATGTCTGATGGCACAATCGGATTCAGATTCAAACTCCGAGACAGACTCAGATTCAGACAGTGAATTTGAGGTGAGTAACTTCAAAATTCCTATTAAAGTTTCTAAATAAATTGATGAGTTGTGTTTTAGTCTTAAGACTTCTCTTAAAAAGATTTCCGAACTCAAAAGAGAAAATTCTGCACTAAAACAACAGGAAAATATTTTGAAAGAAACGGTGAAATGTTTAAACATGAATGTTTCTTCTCTTAAAGAAAGTGAAGATAATCTTTTAAAAGAAAATGCATTCTTGAAAAATGATATCTCAAATATTTATAAAAAATTTTCTATAGGATCGAGAAACTGGAAAAAATTCTTTCTATTCAAAGACTTTATTTCAATAAATCTGGTTTGGGAATGACTTTGGAAACCATTCATTTAATTGATTTTCCTAAAGTGAAGGAATGAATTAAGCAAAGACCCACAAGAGATACTTACAAAAATCATTTTAAAAAGATCTTTGTAAAACCAGTAGGTCGCAATGCTCTCAGATGTTCAAAGTGCAATAGTGCATATCATTTTGAAAAAGAATGTCCTATGGTTTGGAAACCTGTTAAGAAAGTATGGGCAAAAACTGCATATCATACTAACAACAATGGACCCAAGAAAATATGGGTACCAAAGAAAGTTTGAGTTTCTTTTTTAAATGCAGGTCACTATCAAGAAAAAGGTAAAATGGTATCTGGATAGTGGATGCTCAAGACACATGACAGGAGACTCAAATTGCTTCATAAAGCTTGTTCAAGTAAATGGTGGAAAAGTCTCATTTGGAGGAAACAACAAAGGAAAAATTGTGGGATTTGGAACTGTAAAGATTGGAAACCTCACAATCAGCAATATTTCCTTAGTTGAATGACTCAACTACAATCTGCTTAGTATCAGTCAGCTGTGTGATACCGGTTTCAAAATCAACTTTCAAGAGGGAATATGTTCGGGAACCGTAAAGATTCGACTCAACCATTCATAGGTCGAAGACATGGAAATATCTACCTCTTGGATGTGAAACCAGATGAATCGCAATGTCTAATCTCAATTCAAGATGAAGCGAACTTATGGCATAGAAAGCTTGGGCACATAAATATGAAGCAGATAGCCAAAATTTCAACAAAGAAGCTTGTTCATGGTTGACCTAATCTTTCATACCAAAAGTCTGATCTATGTACACCATGCATATTGGGAAAACAGGTAAGAAATTTCTTTAAACGAATAAATCAAGTTTCCACTAACTGTGTACTGCAGCTTCTGCATATGGATCTCTTTGGACCAACCAGAACACAGAGCATTGGAGGTAAGAAATATTGCTTAGTAATTGTGGATGACTACTCACGATTTACTTGGGTATATTTCCTGGCAAGTAAGTCTGAAACTTTCTCTTACTTTGAAAAATTTGCTAAAAAGATTCAAAACGAAAAATGGTATGTTATTTCAAGTATAAGAATAGACCATTGAGGTGAATTTGAAAATCAAGATTTTACAAAATTTTGTGATGAATCTGGTTTTCAGCATATGTTCTCCTCTCCATATACTTAAGAGCAAAATGGAGTTGTGGAAAGAAAGAATAGGTCGCTTCAAGAAATGGCTAGAACTCTTTTAATAGAAAGCAATATCTCTTCACGTTTTTGGGTCTGAAGCGGTTTCTACAAAGATGTTATATTATTAATAGAGTTTTTCTATGGCCTATTCTAGAAAAAACCCCCTATGAGTTATTCAAAGAAAAGAAGCCTATTGTTTCATATTTTCATGTGTTTGGATGCAAATGCTTTATATTGAAAAATGCAAATGATCGAGTTGGCAAGTTTGGAGAAAAGTCAGATGAAGGCATCTTCCTTGGATATTCAACCTCAAGCAAAGCGTACAGAGTCTACAACAAGAAGACTCAATCTGTGGAGGAATCAATGAATGTCAAATTCCAAGATTCTATGCAAAATGAATCTATTCAGACTCATCTTGAAGAGCCTGAATCTGCTCCAGACTCATCTTGAAGAGCCCGATCGCTCCAGACTCTACAAAGTCTAAATCTCAGGAAGCAGCTTAGACTTTGAAAGACCAGCAACAAATGATTGTTGAAGATTCAAATGAAGGAAGTGATCATCAACTTGACAATTTAACCAACAACTGGAGGCATAAGTCCAGTCATCCTAAAGATCTTATTATTGGCGACATTAATGAAAGAATTCGCACAAGATCCAAAAGGCGCGAAGAGTCTAGTACTGTGACTCTTATTTCTGAAATAGAACCCAAAAGCATAGAAGAAGCTTTATCTGATGAAAGCTGGATTGAAGCTATGCAAGAAGAACTCAGGCAATTCAGCATTAATGATGTCTGGGAGTTAACTCCTAAACCGAAAGGTAAATCTATTATTTGTGCTAAATGGGTTTTCAGGAATAAGATGGACGAGAAAGGAAAGGTCATAAGAAACAAAGCAAGACTCGTGGCCAAGGGATATACGCAAGAAGAAGGGATAGACTATGACGAAACTTACGCACCAGTAGTAAGGTTAGAAGCAATTCGATTATTACTTGCTTTTGCTTGTTATAAGAATTTCAGGTTATTCCAAATGGACGTCAAAAGTGCTTTCCTGAATGGATTTATCCATGAGGAAGTCTATGTGGAACAACCACCTAGGTTTGAAGACCCAAGGAAACCAGACTCAGTATTCAGACTCAAAAAGGCTTTATATGGGCTAAAATAAGCACCTCGAGCTTGGTATGACAGGCTGAGTAAGTTTTTAATTCAAAACGGCTTTGTAAAAGGTAAAGTAGACACTACTCTGTTTATCAAAAGAGAAAGCAAAAGTTTTGTACTTGTTTAAATATATGTCGATGATATTATTTTTGGATCCCTTAATGAAAGTCTCAGTGCAAGAAATTCTCTAAGACTATGCGGGATGAATTTGAAATGAGCATGATGGGTGAGTTAACCTTCTTTATCGGGCTTCAAGTAAAAAACAGCTGAAGGAATGAACTTTTATTCATCAAGAAAAATATGCTAATGATCTTGTCAAAAAGTTTGGACTGGATAATTGCAAAAAGGCTGATATACCAATGTCAAGTTCATTGAAGATAGACAAAGATAAAGGAGAAAAGAAAGTCGATCAGAAGCAATACAGGAGTATCATTGGCTTACTTCTTTATCTTACTACTTCTAAACCTGACATTTTGTTTAGTGTTTGCATTTGTGCCAGATTTCAAGCAGACCCTAAAGAATCTCATCTAAGTGTTGCAAAGCGTATTATCAAATACATTGCTTCAACTTCAAACTTTGGTCTCTGGCATCCTGAAAGGGGAGACTTTACTCTTCTTGGATACTCAGATGCAGACCTAGCCGGATGCAGAGTTGATAGAAAGAGCACCTCGGGTACCTGTCAACTACTTGGAAGCAGGACAGTGTCTTGGTTTTCAAGGAAGCAAAGTACAGTAGCTCTCTCTATAGCAGAAGCAGAATATGTAGCTCTTGGAAGTTGTTGTTTACAAATTCTGTGGATAAAACAACAACTAAGAGACTTTGGAATTGAAGATTCATGCACGGAGATTAAATGTGACAACACAAGCGCAATCAATCTCACCAAAAATTCAATTCTTCACTTAAGAGCAAAGCATATAGAGATTCGACATCACTTCATTAGAGATCATGTTCAAAATGGAGAAGTTTCAATTCAGTTTGTTGACTCAAAGAACCAACTAGCGGATATATTCAGAAAGCCTTTGGAGAAAAATCAATTTGAAGCTATTCGTTCCGAGACTCAAAATCTTAAAGTCGAGGAAATTCGGACTCGGATCGAAGGTCTAAAGATACACAGTCTCAGACGATCAAGTTTTTCTTTAGTAAGTTATTTTATCTTATATCTCGAATCTCATCTTGAAAATGTACAATCATCAACCGTGTTTGATTATTGCTATCTTTAATTGACGTGATTATTGTAACGTTTCCTTTTCGAAAAAGTAGTTATTTTTTTTGAAATGACTATTATCTAATTTCTCGAAAAAGGCAGTTATTTTTTTTTTTTAAAAAGGCATCTTTTTACTTTCTATTATGACGTTCCGTATGCCTCTCTTCGACTGTTTATACACTGTTGTTTCTTCTACGCTTTACTCTAAAAAATCCTAAGAGAGCACCGATCTTCCATTCCTGTTTTCTTCTCTTATTTAATCTTCGAAAAGTTGTCATCTTTCTTGGGAAAGTCAAGTTTGGAATCTTTCAAAGACTGTGAAAGATGTCGTCTCAAAGGAAGTCTTCGAGGATTGCAAGCAGGGGACCACAAATGCGTGAGGGGTCTACGCACTTTGATCTCACCGAGGAAGAAGAGTCTCCCAGTCAGTAGCAGAGCTCACAATATTCTCAGCAGCGTCATTCTCCTCCATCTAGTCCATAGGATGTTGCTCATCAAGAAAATGAAGAAATCATCGAAGGCGCGAGATCCGTAAGAATTCAAAAGCCCTCTTTTATTTACAAGCTTTATCGTGCTTTGAAAAGAGGTGGAACTCCATTGAACTACATTGATGAGTTTCTTAAGGACAAATGGTATGGAAATGAGTACATCTTTTTGCGAAATATGGAGCGTTTGGGAATTGCCCCTGCGGGGTTGGCAAAAGAAACCCTTGCTAATATCCCAAGTGATTCGCGTGTTGGAGGGCTGAATCAGCCAGATGGGAGTGATGATGATAAGTTGTACAGTCAGTTTTAACCGAGAATGGGTGTTGAGGCAAAAATTCGGGGAAAAAGGACCGACTTGTTTCAATCGGAGGAACAAAAGCATCTATATTCTAAGTTGTTGAAGCATGGGATGATAAACCCTAGAAGTGTGGATTTTAATTTCCTTGATGCTATGAATGTTAATTTGAGGGAAAAATTCAATCTTCTTCAACTTGAACAGTTCTGTTCTAACTTTACAGAAGTCTACGCTAAACTCACTGCATATTTCTATTCGAATCTCAGTTTCCTAGATGCGAATAAATTCTCTTTCAGTGTCCGAGATCAGGACTATGTGGTGGATGTAGATATGTTGGCTGATGTCATTGGGGTTGAGAGAGGGAGATATCAACCTATCAATGTCTCAATTGCTCGTGCTACATTGGAACTTGTTAAGGATAGAAGGACAGATGAAAATATTTCCTACTTGAGGATGAGCGCATTTAACATTCTACTTCACAAGATTGTCATTAATTGCCTCAGACCAAAATCTACTTCAAAGACTGATGTTTCAAACTCAGAGGCAAAGCTGATGTATGCCATCATTGCTGGGAAAAAGTTTTCTCTTCCTCACACTATTATGTTCCACATGTATAGAGTAGTGATGAAGATAAAGGTCAACTTCCTTATCCAAGTCTTGTGACAAAGTTATTCAAACATTTGAATGTTCAGCCTCCACGAATTCTCTGTACTCGATCTTGTGATCATATGGTGGTAGGACTGAAAATGGTGACTAAAATGCGTCTGAAGGAACTCAGCAAGGCGTTGGAGAAATTCAAGGAGAAAACCCCTATCAAAACTCATCAAATCTCTTCGGCAGCAAAAAGAAAAGGAAAGGAGCCCATGGTTGCTCCATCCAAGAAAAGAAGAGCTCTCATCGTTGAGGATGAAGATGATGAGGAAGACATCACCATTTCTACAATGGCATTAAAGAATCGAGCCGTTTCTGTTCCAAAATCAAAGGAACAACAAGACGAGAGGACTGGAGAAAGAGAAGAGAAAGAAGCAGAGGAGAAAGAAGCAGAGGAAAGAGAAGAAGAAGAAAGAGATGCTGAGGAGGAAAGAAATGAAAAAGAAGAAGAAGAGAAAAGAGATCAAGAGGAAGGAGAACATGAGGAACACTCTTCTCCACCTGGAGGCATGAAAACAGGGGGAGACCATGAGAAAAGAGGAATGTCATTATATCCTACTACCAATGAGGGAGTCAGTCGCTCTCCAGCAGATCCAGAGGACATTTATGCCTCTCAATTTCCTGATGAAGGACATAATGTTTCATCACCAAATCTGCGTGACTATGCTGATTTGCCATCGTCTACCTTTACTCCATCTGATCGTGCAGAAGCCAGTACGCAGACCGATAATTCAGCAGATTTTCGCAGAATTCTAGATGTTCTCTTGGAAATGCAGGGTCAGATATATGCTTTGGGATGCGAAGTTCAGAATTTGCAGAATGCAGGTCAAGCTTCTTCAGTTTCCTTGAATGATTAGATCCAAGCCCTTGCTCTTCAGATTCAAGCAAATGCTAAGGGTGAAGATGTAGCTCAACTGAAGGAGGAATTGAAAAAGCTGGAAAGCATTGTCCAGTCAATGGGAGATTTCCAACTTGTTCGTGTTCCCAAACAATCTTGACTCTATTCCATTTCCATCTCAACCTTTTTTATGCTGACAAAAAGGGGGAGAGATGCAAGATTTGAAACTTTGAACCTTAAACTTTTTCAACCTTTGGATTGTTTTGATGTTTGACTTGACTTTTGTGTGCGGATGTGGACTGAATTTGGGATTTGGATTTGATTGCTTATATTTGTTAGGGAAATCCCTTATGATGTTTTGAAGATGACAAAAATAAATCAAAGGCTACTAACATGTTTAATGGTTAAGTAATAGACCATGCGAGATAATAGAACATGTAAAGGATATTGTCAAAGTCGAAAACGACCGGAAGACCGAATGGAACTCATGTCCGAAGTATATTCGAAGATTTCCAGACACGTATCAAAGTCTCAAGACCGCGCAGACTCAAGACTCAAAGTCCGAAGACCGTCGACTCAGATTTTAAAGTCTACAGACTCAGATTGTAAAGTCTACGGACTCGAGACTTTACATCCAGATTCGATGAATCGTAACTCAAGCCCAATCATACAACGGCTAGTGATCCGGTTTGGATTCCACATCAAGATTGATTTGATTGATTCAATCTAATTGATTGACGATTGGATCTTGAAGACAAGAACTTTCTATACGAAGAAGCTTTACTTATGGAAACCAAGATTTCGTTTGTATGGGCGATCGGAATCAATTTGGGATTCTACCTTTGTCACTCAACGGCTACCGAATTTTCTAGATACGAGCTGTCCAATGGGTATATTGGAAGACGATTCTCGGGATACCGACCAACGGGTAGTTTGGAAGTGGAGGAGTATTTAAGGAGATCATGGACCGATGAGCAAGTAAGAGACGGAGCGTAGAATTTATAATTCCAAAGTCTGAGCGACCTTCGATCATCAACTTGTCTTTGGAGAGCTTAAACGTTTGTAATCGTGAGAGAAATACCAAAAGAGTGACTTAGTGAGATAGTGTGATCTACTACTAAGTGTTTGCACTCAAAGTTGTAATCTCTTGTTGATTGCATAGTGGAATCCAGCCAAGAAGGCTGTTAGCGTGGGAGAGTGGACGTAGGCTTGGATTAAGCCGAACCACTATAATTTGTGTTTTTATTCTCTTCCCTAACTCCTTTATTTTGTTCATACTAGCACTCACAATTGGTATCGAGCCAAGTGCTCGGTTTATAAAAGTGTTTTTACTTTTGAGCTAAAGATTCTTTATGGCTAGTATGTTGGCACCGAGACTTATGGAAGGGCAAAGCAACACAAGGCCACCATATTTTGATGGAAAGGAATATGACGTATGGAAGAACAAAATGAAAGCATTCCTAAGATCCAGAGATCTCTAGCAATGGGATGTTGTGGAAAGAGGAATCAACTCCATTGTTGCGTCTACATCAAATAAGAATGGCAAAGACAAAGAAACCAAACCCCCGCTCCTATGTCTCGGATGGAGATGTCCAAAAGAGAAGCGCTTGATGCGAAAGCAATTTATTCTTTATATTGCGCTTTGTCTCCTACTGAATATAATAGAATCTCTTCATGTGAAACAGCAAAAGAAGTTTGGGATAGACTTCATGTTACATATGAAGGGACTGATCGTGTAAAAGAGACAAAAGTAAACTTCCTACTCGGCAAATATGAATCCTTCAAGATGAAGCAAGGAGAGTCGATTGGAGATATGTTCGATTGTTTTACTGAAATTGTAAACGGTTTGGCATATTAAGGTCATCCAATTTCTTTCCAAATGAAGGTCAACAAACTCTTGCGAGGTCTCTCAAAAGAATGGAACCATGTCAAGACCTCAATCCGGGAGACTCAAAGGATTATGCCACTTTCCGTTGATGAATTGATTGGCACTCTTCAATCCTATGAAGTGGAACAACTCAACGATGAAGATCCCGAAGGTAAAAAGTCCATTGCTTTAATATCTAATGCTGTTTTTGATGAAACAGACTCAGAAAATGACATGGACAACGAAGAACTTGCTTTTATGATTGAGAAAATCAAAAAGTTGAGTAGAAAAGGAAGGATATTCGATGGAAGAAATCAATACAAGCAGAATGGCCATAAAAGAATTATGAAAGAAGATGACGAGCAAGGAAATCTATGCTTGATGGCACATTCAAAATCTGAGTCGACTCGAGACATAGACTCAAAATCAAAGGCGATTCGCATACGACTCGGAATCAAAGGCGATTCGAGACACGGACTCGAGAATCAAAGCGATTCGGATACGGACTCGAGAATCCGATGAGGAAATCAAGGTAAGCAATTCAAAAATTCCTCTCAAAGTTTCAAGATATATAAATGAGCTTTATTCAAATCTCAAATCTTCTCTTAAAAGGATTTTCGAACTTAAAAAGGAGAATTCTCGACTTAGGCAACAAGATCTTTCTCAAGTCTGGAGACCTATTAAGAAAAATTAGATAAAAGCAACATATTCTGCTAACTCTCATGGACCCAAGAAAAATGGGTACCAAAGAAAAGATAAGTTATTTTTGCAGGATATAAAGAAGAAAGAAGAAAGAGGATTTGGTAAGGAATTTTTTTAATTTGATTTGGGCAATAATTCTCATTATGCTTGATATTCGATATATCCTTGGTTGATTGAGATTTTATAATGATCATATTTTGCTTTATGGAAGAAAGAATCGTATGATTTATTTTTTTGATTTGTGAGTTAAGATTTGATTTAGTACGTGTGATTATTTGAGATAATTCAGATTATTTGGTTTAATTTTATGCTCTCAAATTGTCATATTTTGCAAAGTAAAAATCCGATTCTACGTTATACTAATTTTGCAAGATATTTTTTTCTGAGATATTCAAGGATTTTATTCTCTCTAATTTTATTGTGCTTTGACTAAGTGAGAATTTATTTGTCAAAATATTATTGTTCATAATATTCTTTCTTTGAATACTCTGTTATGATGAATTAAGAAAGAATATTTGATTATGGAGATTTTCTATTTTACTCTAACGTCAAGGAAGGATCCAAATTGATGGATACCAAAAAGGGAAATGAGTTGATTGCAGGAAATTCAATAAGGCAAGAATGATTACAAATCTACGCAGATTTTAGTGCAATCAGAAAATATCTCCTATGAAGATTGGGGGAGAAATCAAATCCAAAAGAAAAGGAAAAGAATCATGATCATCTCAAAAAGGCAACAAATTGAGGGGGAGCTTTAATCAATTTTGGAAATTTTTTTTGATTGATCGTGATCTTGTTATGAAAAGAAGGAAGGTAAATGTGTCAGAATTGTTAAGATCTACAAAATCCGATTAGTGCATCTTTTATTACCTTTTGTCATTAACAAATCTTTTACTGATATTATCATTTTATAATGACAAAAATGGTACGTGCAAGTTATGATGCATCCGTGATTTTCATTGGATATTTCATGATATATATATGATCGAAGAGAGTTATATTGCATATCTTTAATATTCGACTTGCTTTATAAAAGCTGATTTTTCGAAATTGTGATTCATGCAAGATATTTGTTATCATTCTCTACGTGAATCCATTATTATCGCTTTTTGATTATGTCAAAAAGGGGAGAAGATATGAATATGCATATGTGTTAATTGGTTGATATTATTTATTGCATAATATTGAGCTGCGATTATTTTTCTATATATTCTAATGCTCAATTTATTTGCAATCTTCTGATATTCTTTGATTTAAATTAATATCTTTAAAAGCGTGTTTACAAATCTGCATATTCAGAGATTGTTTTGTCATCATCAAAAAGGGGAGATTGTTAGGGAAATCCCTTATGATGTTTTGAAGATGACAAAATAAATCAAAGGCTACTAACATGTTTAATGGTTAAGTAATAGACCATGCAGATAATAGAACATGTAAAGGATATTGTCAAAGTCTGAAAACGACCAGAAGACTGAATGGAACTCATGTCCGAAGTACATTCTGAAGATTTCCAGACTTCTGTATCAAAGTCTCAAGACTGCCAGACTCAAGACTCAAAGTCTGAAGACTGTCAGACTCAGATTTTAAAGTCTACTGAGACTCAGATTGTAAAGTCTACAGACTCAGACTTTACATCCAGATTCGATGAATCGTAACTCAAGCCCAATCATACAACGGCTAGTGATCTGGTTTGGATTCCACATCAAGATTGATTTGATTGATTCAATCTAATTGATTGACGATTGGATCTTGAAGACAAGAACTTTCTATACGAAGAAGTTTTACTTATGGAAACCAAGATTTCGTTTGTATGGGAGTTCGGAATCAATTTGGGATTCTACCTTTGTCACTCAACGGCTACCGAATTTTCTAGATACAGAGCTGTCCAATGGGTATATTGGAAGACGATTCTCCGGGATACTGACCAACGGGTAGTTTGGAAGTGGAGGAGTATTTAAGGAGATCATGGACCGATGAGCAAGTAAGAGACGGAGCGTAGAATTTATAATTCCAAAGTCTGAGCGACCTTCGATCATCAACTTGTCTTTGGAGAGCTTAAACGTTTGTAATCGTGAGAGAAATACCAAAAGAGTGACTTAGTGAGATAGTGTGATCTACTACTAAGTGTTTGCACTCAAAGTTGTAATCTCTTGTTGATTGCATAGTGGAATCCAGCCAAGAAGGCTGTTAGCGTGGGAGAGTGGACGTAGGCTTGGATTAAGCCGAACCGCTATAATTTCTGTGTTTTTATTCTCTTCCCTAACTCCTTTATTTTGTTCATACTAGCACTCACAATATTAAGTACTATTGATATCTTAGGGATGGCTTTACTCACATGCAAGACTAACCTATTTTCTGTGGTTGCGGATTCTAGTGTTATCATTAAGCCATTTATCTTTATAAGATATCCATGTTTGTTTGAGTAATGTTTTGCAGGTCAAAATTATCCAAATCTGCAGGAAAGTTTTGTCACCATCAAAAAGGGGGAGATTGTTGGAGAAATTTTCGTAAAGTATTTTGAAGCTGACAAAACGTTTCCATCAGTCTAGTTTGAAGATTTGCAGACTCTACTAATTAAAGTTTGAAGACCTTCGAACTGCCAGACTCAAGACTCAAAGTCTATTCTCATTAACAGTTTCTAATCCGTTGAAGAAGGGCTATCCAGAACTGGGTGTTTCATTAAGGATGTGACCTTATCAATATGAGAAGATCTCTTGGCTGGATATGACATAATGGAATCCTTTATTTGATAATGATTGATTCGAAGATTAAGGATTCGATGATTGACGAAGTATACTTGGAAGGTTCTACTTATGGAAACCGAGATCCTGATTGTATGGGCGAACAAGATTGATGGGCTATCGACATGTTCCTTTAATAGCTCGAATAATCTTCCTAATTGATTCCGTCCAACGGGTAGATTGGAGGAATTCCTTTGGTAAGTGCCAACGGGTATGAAGGCATGAAGGAGTATATAAGGAAGACGTTCCGGTTGTTCGAGTGGGTGCGCGATAGAAGAATTCCAAAGTCTGAAGCTCCTTGTTCTTAGTCAATTCATTTGTTGAGCGAAATCTTGTACGCAAAAGAGAGTCTATATTCGTGAGAAACCTTGAGGGAGTGTGGTAGAGTATCTACACTGTGAAATCAAGAGAGAACTTTGCTGTAACATCTCTTTTGTTCATAGTGAAATCCAGCCGGTGGGCTGTCAGTGCGGAAGAGTGGACGTAGGCTTGGAATAAACCGAACCACTATAGACCTTGTATTCAATTTTCTCTTCCCTACTCTCTGCTTTACTTTGATCATAATACATTTTTATTAACCAACGGAGAACTTCCTTTCTATTGTTAATTTCGTATTGCTCACTTATCATGAGAAATTATTATACACCTATTCACCCCCCCTCTAGGTGCTTATGCTAGCTATCTCATCATGGACGCTGGTAAATTTATAAGGTTTGAATTTATAAATGATTTCAAAACTTTTGAACCGGATTTTTTGGATTGTGGACCGCAAATTTTCTGACTTGGTATTTTTGAAATTGTTAAAGGTTTTGTACATACCTATATCTACTATCGGCCCATGTGAATACACATACTAAGTCCGTACAAGGGTATTTCAAAAGTCCTTGCAGTTAGACCGTGAAAAATTAAATCCTGATGGAGTTAGTATAATCCTGGTTTCATAAATTACCTTCAATAATGTGAGTTGGACTTATTTCAAGGATTTGCCTATACTAAAGGTTATTTCCTAGGTTATTTCCTAACTCGAGAATTTTGGAAAGTAACGTGTTCTATGGAGTCATCCACTTGAAAGGTTTTTAGTTTAAATTTTCAAATTGGAGTTTTAGAAATCAAAGCAAGTATTGTACTATTGATGTCAGCGTGCATTGATTTTAAATCTTGAGACTGCTACACCATGGTTGATGTATTATTGCTGTTGTCGAACCCTCAAGACGACGAAGCCCCAGGAGATGGGATGCCTGGAGGTGAGACATGACACTTGGATGCCTGAGGACCGGTGAGCCCTAGAGGTTCCCCGGGAGATTGTCGAGATGCCCGGACGTACGACGATACATATTCCGAAGGGTAGGGGACACTAGTAACATAGTGATCCCTGGCGATTCCTCGTGATGTTAGGTGAGGGTGCGAGATGCTTGGAGGTGAGACATGACACTCTCTGGATGCCCAGTGATTGAAATATGGAATCGGAGGCTTTCGTGACACCGGGTTGGATGCGAATGCCTAGAGGGATGCAAACACTGGTCCTCCAGGAGAAAAATCTTTTGAATTTTAAAAGCCGACTATTCTGCTAAGTTATGCCATTTTGATAGTTGCGCCTAATTATGTGACAAAATTGTGTGGCACGGTATGAGACCTGTCATAACAATTTGGCCTTATAATCAGGACTCATGTGATTGAAATGATGTGTTCCGATTTTTAAACTGCAGTTGCCATTTCATTGGAAAACTCTATTGATTTAATGCATACATATTTTTCTAGATTATATGTTTTGGGTATTTTGCATGAAATCAGATGATGATGGTTCTACATAATATAGTTTAGTAGATCTTTAGCTGCTAAGTGGTTGTACTCACTCCTTGTGAGAACTAACATATTTCAAAGTAAGGAAGATCCCTCTGCTCCTTGCACCTCCCGATACATTCTACGGGATCCTGACCGACTTGCAATGGGAGCAGTTGGAACACCAGGATCTTGACTGGCAAGGACTGATTTTTGTACGCGTAAGGGTGAAAATGATGATCGACACTGGTCTTCCCTCAGGTCCTATATGACAAAACTACGTTTTCTTATTCGTTCCTAGGGACGGGCGAGTTTTGGGGCCATTGCCATCGCCACCAAAGGACGACGGCAACGGGGGATCAAGTGGTGTGGAGTGACCACGATGGTGAGGACAGCAGGCAATTTTTTGGACACCGGCACTGAAGGATGGACTCTATGTAAATGGTTGCTAAAGATGTCAGTTAACTTTTGGAAGTGTCGCCGGGTATAGGAAACTACGGCTTTTTGAATGTACCGACAAACAATGTCCATCTAGTAGATATGTGTAAATAAAAGTGTCCGGCTATTATCTATAAACGTGTTTAGTGTGTGCATCATTTCTATGTGTGCAGAAAGGGGAGTTGTTGGATATGCTTCCGCCATATATATATTGCGCAGGGACCAATGAAGTATGTGATAGAACCCCCACATGGATTCCCAAAAGTCCATCGATCTTAAAATAAGGACATCCATGACGAGGAAAGAAGTGTGGTGACCCTAACGAATCGGGGGCCATCAGGGGGCGCCACTTTTCATGGCTGATGAGGATCATCGATGACCCTTGCTCTAAATGAAAAAGCAAAAAAACAAAAAACTCAAAAAACAATTGAAAAATCCACGTAGGACTTATGGCTAAAAGTGGCATTTAAGTGTGTGATTTTACTTCGATGTGGCATTTAAGTGAACGAAAAAAAATTTGGCACTTAGGTGAGTGCTATACAAAAGTTTTGGCACTCCTATTGTTTTTGTCCCTGAAATTTAATAAGAGAAAAAAATCTCTTCAACTAATAATTATGTATCATTGGACTAGATAATATGTCGAGTCTATCCTTATTAAATGGAAAGTGTAATCTTTCTCTTCTATATATCTTTTTAGTTATCAACTCATTCAGCAACTTGAATGAATCTCTGAGTATGTAAATGTGCTATACTGGGTCTACTCAGTACATAACTACACCAAGTCATAAATCCTTCTATACTCTTTGAGAGGGGCTAAGAATATCTTAGGTGGGAATGGCCAAGGTGGTAACAACATCCAAAAGAATGGGGTCGATGATACTCGTGGCAACTCTGATGCTGTGGTCATCCGCCAGTGTGGACTCGAAGTTGTCACCCATCAGTGCCTTTGCCAAGCTTAATTTGGGGCGTAATTGAAGTGTTTAGCATTTTATGCTTTGAGTTATGTGAAACCTCTATTGTCACGCCCCGAACCTCAAGCGCGCACACATCCCTCGGTGGTCGATACAAATTTGTGATGTCTTAGAACGCGTCGCCGACCCATTTATTTTATTATGCATGTGGAAGCGAATAAAACTCCTGACAACAATTAACTTGGGATAGAAAAGTAGACAATCAATCACAACCAAAACATGCCATTTATCAACACATAGGTTTATATATACAACACTGGGCTATCTACAAAGGACCGGCTCAACAAAAAGGGAACTGTCATATGACCCACTAGTCGGACATGCTCGCCAAGCCTTCGGCCTCCACCTCCTCAGACTCCAGGGCTTCGGGTCCTCCATGACCGCCATCTAAGGACCTGAAAATGTTGATTCCACAACGGGGTGAGACAATGTCTCAGCAAGTTTACCCCCTAAACTCCGACTATGAAGGAAATTCACCTAGAGTCGATCTATGCACACAAGGCAGAGGACTTACCTTGCCTCAGTTTCTTCCTACATGTTAGTACAGTTCATACTCAATCATTGCTCGCACAAGCATGAACTACCGACACACATCGGTCCATCAATTCAATCAATCACTGCTCACACAAGCTGAGATACACTATTGCTCACACAAATTGACATAGATCATTACGATCATTGTTCACACAAGTTGACTTATCATTGCTCTCACAAGCTGACTTATACGTTTGCTCACACAAGCTAGCTTTTCATTGGGTTCACACGAGTTGTCATACAATAGGGCTCACATAAACTATTAATTCCATAGTATTCCCACAAGCTGCTATGGTACTTAAAAACCACATACGGTGTCAAACTCGACACCCAGTATTTTCGAGTTAATTACCAAAACTTCACAATCAACACTCAATTCCACAATTTAATGATCACTTTCATAAACTAACCACACTACTGTGATCAGTGTGAAATTCTAATCAGCGGCTCTCCCGGTATAATTTCTGGAAAATATTAATTTATTTAAATAAAAAAATAATATAATTTTATAATATTTAATATTAAAAAATAATTAAACAAATAAAATAATAATTAAAAGTCTAATCATGCTTACACTAATCTAATTGCATGGTTAGACTAATTAATCCATCAACTAAACTAATCATTCATCTAATCTAATTAACATTTAAATAAGCTAATCTAACCACCTAAACCATCATTAGGCTAATCTAATCACCACTTAAATATAATTCTCCCTAAGTAGAGTTTAGTGAGTAAACTCACTAGTTTAGCATTCCGATGAGCCCACGGCGATGGCAATGCCAAGGCAGGCGACAAGCTACTAGCTGCGACACCAATGAAAGCCGGGAAGGGTTTGAAAATGGGCCACGAAGCCTCAAAACCTTGCTGATTTCTCGGCTTTTGCTTGTTGGACCAAGAGAGGAAACTAGCAGCTGTAACGGCAAGGAATGGCTAATCGGAGCTCCAACGAGCAAGTGGCTGGCAACCGATGACACTTGGGGGGTCAAAAGGACTTGGTGGTGGTTGGGATGGGCGGAGGAAGGATCGAAATAGGGAGAAAATCGTGAAACGGTGCAGGCGGGTGGAGCTCTAGGCGGTCCGACGAGTAGCGACTTTCGACCGGTAAGCAGGTCGGCTAGCGGCTCCATTCGGCAAGCGGTGACCACTATCCGTACGGACTGGATGTCCTAAGCACGGTGATGGGTGGCACGAGAGTTGATTTGTACAAGAAGACAAATTTTAACTTGGGTTTTTGGAGAAAGGTCAACTGGAGTATAAACAGGAAGAAGAGAAAACAGAGGGGGAAAAGAGGTCGATGATGGCTTTGCGGGCTGCTCAACGGCAAGGGGCTAGCTCAGCTAGCTTCCTTTGGTTCTCTCAAGCTTTTCCTAAGCCTCAACAATGGAGAAAACCAAGCTTCAAGGAGGAAGAAGGGCTGCTGAAGAGAGGAGGTCCCCAAAGGCTTCTCTAGCCTTCAACACTTGTCCATTGCACTCAAGTCGCTGCCCCACAACTTGCTTAGCCATCCACAACCACTTTCTCTCTCCCAAAGCTTCCTCAACACACCACCCAAGTGGTCCAAATGTTCCTCCCCCCATGACATACGAATTTTGCACATTTGTTAATCAAATCCATTCAAATCCCCTTCAATTCTCCTCCAATTGGACTCAATTTGATATCCATAAATCCAACCAAGGTGCCATCCTCCCAATCAACATTTTTCCTCATCAACTAGTCCAACTTGAATCCCAAAAACGAAATCAAAAGCGGTCCTCGAACTTTCCCGATTCAAAATAACCTTACTTTGGATTTTTCACCAAAAATCCCGATATGCAGAAAAACCTTCGGAGGATGAGTTAACGTTCCTAAAATGATTTGTGACATAAAAGAACTTTCAATTTATGAATTTGGGTTTCAATTCACAGTTAATTTCAATCTAGTGTGATTTTAGCGCGTCCTAATTTATCGGGTAGCTTTTATGAACTTTTAACGCGTTTGACCTATGGTCGATCATTTTCGAGTCACAAAGTGCATTTTCACAAATTGGCGACTCTCGATTATCGTGAAAATCTCGAGATTTCAAATATGGACATAAGATACCAAAACGACAGAGAAATCGGTCTAGTACCGATCGACAAGAATTGTGCAATTAGATTGAGTCACCCACACCTAATCACATGGTTCTGTTGAGTCCACCTATCTCCAATCTGTAATCAGTCTGTGCCGTAATGACATTTGCAGATTAGCACGGTCGAACAGTTGATTCCTATTTGAATTCTCAAGTTTATTGCGTTTAGATCATTTACGGCTTCACCTAATAAACTAGTTATCCCGTGAGTGATCAGCTCAGGGAAAAGGACTATAGACGCATCGATGAAAAGCCCAGCTCAATCAGTCAAAAGCAGAACCTGAAATTCAGGATGTCACATCTATGCATTTTGAATTGCCTCCTTAATCATTCTAGAGAGTTATTGACCTCCACGGCATTAAATCACTTGGATGTCGGTTGTTTCTTGTCTACTGGCCTTGACCACCTCCAAATAATATTCTTTGCAGTGAGATCAAAGATATGACTTTAGCTTCTTAAAACCAAGAAAATTATTGTATAATCTTGTTTTCTTTCTCAGTGTTTCATTGATATATTTTAAAAGTGAGAGGGGTTGTGTATTAATTTGTTTCATTTCCTTGGATTTTGATATATGTACTCTTGTTAAAAAAAAAAGTCTATTTTAATTTTGATGTGAATAACTTTTTTGATCTCTTCTTTCATATTTGAATTCATTTAGACACCACGAAAGCTAAAGTTGATGTGGAGAAGGTTACAACCTGTGTGGATTCATGCTCTCAGGGTTGCCAGAATACCTATTATTGCAATTGTTGGAGAAATCTTTCCAGAATATTTTGAAGCTAACAAAACGTTTCTATCAGTCTAGTCTGGATATTTGCAGACCGACAGTTTAAAGTCTGAAGACTTTATGATCACCAGATTCAGAACTCAAGACTCAAGACTCAAGACTCAAGACTATTCTCACCGAGTCTTTCTAATCCAAAGTGACGAAGGAAATCCGAGCCGAAGTATATGGTTGAGGATTCGATCCTATCCTCTGGAGAAGATCCCTTGGTTGGATAAATATTTCGGATTCTTTTATTCTTATCTAGATCGTTTGAAGATCCGATGGTCGACGAAATATTCTTGGAATGTTCTATTCTTGGAAACCAAGATCCTGATTGTATGGGCGAACAGGATTGATGGGCTATCGTCAGGTTCCTTAAATAGCTCGAATGATCTTCTTGATTGATTCTGTCCAACGAGTAGATTGGAGGAATTTCTTTGGTAAATGCCAACGGCTATGATGGCATAAAGGAGTATAAAAGGAAGACGTTCTAGTTGTTGTTAGCAACGTGATCGATAGAGAAATTCCAGAGTCTGAAGCACCTTGATTATTAGTCGATACAGTTCGAGCGAAATTGTATATACAGAGAGTGTTTATACTTAGTGATACCTTGAGCGAGTGTGGTAGATCATCTACACCTAGAAATCAAGGAAGATCAATACTGTAACATCTCTTTGTTCATAGTGGAATCCAGCCAATAGGCTGTCAGTGCAGAAGAGTGGACGTAGGCTTGAATCAAGCCGAACCACTATAAACCGCGTGTTCAATTCTCTCTTTCCTTTACTCAGTCTTACGATTGATTATTAATTGTTGCAAATCCTTCAACTGTCTAAATATTGTGCAATCATCAAGAAAATTTTTATACCTATTCACCCCCCCTCTAGGCACTTGTACTAGCTATATCAACAATAAAGTTTGAAAATTTTCCTTTTTTATGTTTAAACAAAGGCAACTGAATTATGTAATGCCTTTTATGGTTTCACATAACAACTAATAAAAAGTACATTTTTCATTATCTTCTTGACTATTATCATGACCCGACCTCCTCCTCATCAGGAAGAGAAGAAATTTTGAGTTTAGGGATGCTTGACCATGGGAGTTCCCTCATGGCTCGCACCCCAAAAGGCATTATCACCTTGTCTTTCGGAACGAACCTTTGTGAGTTCGCTCGATCAAAGTCGTGAGCTCTCCTGAGCTCATACCTTGCATGACAACGGAAGGTATTGTGATTTGTACCTACATGGGCGATGCGCCTTGAAAGAGGAGATCAGGTGTGCAAATCAAATTATGGGGTATTTTTGCCACGATAACCCTCTCGACCATACTCTTCACCCATAATGATGGCATCTACCACTTTAAGTATGCAAATCCTTTGGGCTACTACCACTTTAAGTATGCTAAATCATAGCGAATCTCGTCGAGACCCATACCCCTCACGATAGATTTATTTATTATCTAATTGTTTAGAACAACCTAAAAAGATAAGAGTCGCCACTAGCCTTGTTTTTTGGAGTCAACTAGGAAACCCAATCCAAGGTTGGGAGTGGTCCCATGATTTCTACGCAGCTAGATATCCTGATTCGAGGACTTGAGTTATGCTAATATTTCTATTAGCATAATTTTGGTACCTAATGATTTGTCGTGTTTCCTAAGGTGATCATGCATGTCTTTTATATTTTAGGGTCGATTACACTAACTATATGATCATGCGCAGATGGTTGCTTTCATGCAATTCTATTTTCTATGAAAAGGAAAAATAAGCACACAATTGAAATTTAAAGACAAGGCAATAAGTAAACACTCAAAGGAACAATTTAGGGAAAGTGATAAATCTAATATGTGACCTAAGCAATGAAATGAAAATAAAATGAAAGAGATAAACCTGCAACTCATTGTTTATACAATGCAAAATAACCCAAAACATATATTCGGGACAAATGTATACAAAATAGGATTGGATTGGACATCGACCATCCATTGTTTTCATGTCTTGAAGGGCCTCCACTTCCAAGGACCTATTCTAATCCTAATCTAAGACTAAGACTAGGTACATACAATAGGAAAGAAACAATCGTTCATGGCAAAAACAATCACAAACACAAGATGATCAAGAACAACCAAGTAATTTAAACCATATGCGAAATTGAACAAATTGGGCCTCGGGGTTGGCCTTTGCAATTCATGCAACGATACCTCTAGAAAGTCTACCCAAATTCATTTTTATAGCTTACAGCCATTGGCCACCATTTGTGTTTTCACATGGCAACCAACGCTTATAAGCCCCTAGGACATATTTTAAGTGAATCCCAAGGTTATCCCACGAAATCATGCATCATACCTAGGCATACATCTAAAAAAGCACATGCATAGCAGGAAATGAACATGCAAGTAGGCCCTTAAGCCTTGCTTCTCAAACAATCAAACAATTTTAGTGAGCTAACATTGGATCACATATTTAGTCAACAAGCGCCAAACGCAATCACAGGCATTTAAGAAAGGTAAACAAGTCAAGAGTTATGAAAGTTCAAATGATGCTCAAAAGTAATTTGAAAAGCAATTGATAGTGAATTGTGAGAAAATATGCTAATGGTAGTGTAAAGATGTGTCACAACTAGCAATGATGGCCACTTTAATCGAGCTTTGTAAGCACCCTAAATACGGTCCAAACTTTAGACAACATCCATAATAAGTTAATAGTACAGTTTGAAAATTTGGAACTCAAAGGATGGCATGAAAAATTTGTGCATGAGCATCACTTGAAATTCAAAACAACAAAAACAAGAAAATTGAGACAAGTTCATGACATTCAAAGGGTTTGAGAAGCACGAAAAAGTGCTTTTTATTTTTGGAGAATATTTTGTGTGTAAAGTTCAAAAAGTTAGGATCAAGTCCATGAAGACATGTGAATCCAATTCAACATGCAAGTTGAACTAAAAAAATTCTATAAGAAAATCATAGCAAAGAAATGCAACAAAACATTACAAAACAAGGTAAACAAAATCAACGCAATTGAAATGGTACCCATTGACAATCAGCTCCAAGAAAATTAAACAACGTTCAAAACATCATGAGAAACAACATGGAGAAAGTTCCCTAAGATGAGCTACGTAGGAATTTATAAAATTTCAAGAATGCATAGCATTACATCAGAATTTCAACAAAATAGTAGAGCATCATGGCACATCAACAGAGATTCGACCTAGCAAACATGGTCTAAAAATGTGAAACCTTACTAGAATGTAGACAAAGGAGGACCTGACCTCAAAATCCTTAATGTTAAAATCACAAAAAAATAAAAATAGGTCAAACTTAATAGGGGTAAAACAGGGGTTCCGAATTTCACCTAAGACAGATTTCTAACCTAAGTTGGCAAAAATGGAAAATGGGTCAAACAAAACGCAAATTGTGCAAAATCAGAGTCATCGGAAAGATCAATGAGAGCCCTAAGACTTCCTAAGAGGGGTTAAGTTCAATTGAGGTTACATCAAAGGTCGAAAAATGATAACTTGAGACAGCATGCAAATCAGCCACAAGCAAATTAGGACATAATGCATGATCAATGATTCACGAGACCAACTAAACAATGCAGAAAAAAATGTGAAACTTGCATACGAAATAAGGTTGAATGTGACAAGGGTTTGATTAATATATTTAACCCTAAATCGAGATGCTAAGAAGCCGCATAATTCATCAACGTCGAAAAGTAACTCATTACCAAGAACAACATGCCTGACAAATTTCCATTGCAATTTGCTAAACTGATGCATGGTTTTCACATATTAAACAAGATCCAAATATGACGTGCCATTCACTAATGTGAAGCTTGTAACACATGCTTCAAATGACGAGAAGACATCAAGACATGATTTGGCCCTTAAGGGGCCTAAACAAAGGGGTTTCGATAGGTTCGTGAACAACCTCTAATTCAAGGTGACTAACATAGAACATGAATGAGTTTTGATGATTTAATAAAGTGCATGAAGGCATCTAAACCTAATTTGACTCACACAAGCCTACCCGAAAATGACAAAATAGAGTCACGTGATGAAATGTACAAATTACAACGACACCCAAACACCTTTGTACATGTGATTAACATGGCAAACAATGTTTAATTCATTCAAATCATACACTTGCAACACGTATCACAAGTCTTATGAAGGATGCAAATTTAAATGGACTCATTTAAGACCTGAATTCCAAGCAAACATAAATGAAACCTAGTGTAGGGTAGACTGAACTAAGGACAATTTTTGTTGATTTTACCTAACCAAATCAACTTCAGAAAAATCTTTAAAAAAAGATACCATGTAATTAAGAAAATTTCATACAAATCTCATGAAGAAAGTGTTTCCAAAATATATGCACAAAAATCAGTACAAAAATACCAAACCAGAAATTCACAGTAAGTCAGAATAGCAAATCAACATCAAAATCACTACAAAATCGACTAACTTTGGAAGCATTTTTTAGTGGCCAAACGATGTCCGCTTAGGGGCATGTGACCTATCAAATTGAAGGTTGTCGAGTCTAGATTACAGATCTAGATAGGCTCGAGGCCAGAAAACATCATCTGCCATTCATTTCAACCAAAACAAAAAGTCACACCACAAGAACACGAATTTGCATATCAAGGTAAATCAAGCTCATTCAAGTATAAGTTCATCATCGATGACCATCAACTTATTATAAATCATATCATAACATCCTAAACCTCATATTTAAGCATAAATTCGAATCCTAGCCTAGATCGCTCGCTTCATCGGATTCATGATCAAGAGAATTACCTTTTGCAATTTTTGTCGAACTTTATGTGCGATCGAGTGAAACTAGAACCACCGGATCTTCAAGGACACTAATTGGATCTTCATGGAGTCACTAGGAGCTAAAATAGGGTGGTTAGACCACCAGTCTAACCACTAGACAAAACCGATCCAATTGGACCAGTTTTTAGATGCTGGAGGAGATTGGGACACCGGAGGCTTTCCGGTGGTAAATCCACCAATTCTGACCACAAAAAAGTAAGGGACACCTCCAAAGGTAGATTGGTGGTGGTTGTGAGCTCCGAGGACCACCGTTTGCACGGTGGACAGAACCGATCTAGATCGGCCCGGTTTACGCACTAAGGGAAGATCAGGCCACTAAAAAACATCCAATGGCTATTTCACCAATGCTTGGCCACAGCAAGGTCGAGGATACACTAGGGGAGAGATTGATGAGAGTTGAGACACCAATCTAAGTTGCCGGACCGGTGATCAAGTCAGGCGGAGCAAGAACCAACTCGATCGCCGATTCTTCAAGCCACAAGTAAGAGCTGTCGGGCGAGCTAATTGGATGGTTACTAACATGGACTTTAGCTCCAATCAACACCAATAGTAGGAGAGGAAGGCACTAGGCGGTGGCATAGCGTGGCGAACCACCGACGAAGGGGCCGATACAGGCGGCTGATGGTGAGCGCGTGATGAAGAGAGAGAGATAGAGAGAGAGAGGGAGTTGGGCAAGAAAGAGAGAGGAAGGAGAGATAATTTACTTTGATTTGGAAAAATACAAGTGAGCCCTCCTAAGGTTTTTGGAGGGAAAACCTTATATACTTTTGATTAAATGTCAAATCATGACCTTTGGTTCGATCTGACGATCGAAATTTGATCTAATGATCAAATTAATCTCATCAAGGGCTAATCATACTTTAAATGAGTCTTATGATTGATTGAATGGTCTTGATTTGCCAAAAATGGGAGTTAAAATGGAAATTGCAATTACGGCCTAACTAGGAGCAAAATTATGAATTCACGAAATCCAAAAGTAATCTTGTAAAATTTGAAATATATAAGAATGTGAATACAAAATACACATGACGAGAATTGATGGCCAGTCGTTGGCAATCAAAAACTGGTCAATAAGAGGTCGAACTAGCCTATATCGCTAGCAGCTGATCGGACCCGTCAGGCTGGTTCACACTAGCTTAACTAGCTCCTAACTACATCTAGTCTAGCAATCCTTAGGGCAAAAAAATCTATGTGTTTTGGTCCGTCGAAAAGATTACTTGCCCAATTAAAGGAGAAACGATCCAATTCTAATTAAATTAGGCCAATAAAACTACGTTAATGCAATCTATTGATTTTCTATTGACTTAATTGTTTGGTTATTGAGAAAAACAGCAGATCTAGACCATGGGTACACATAATTGAACATTATAGGCCAAAATGGACAATTTTGCAATTCCTAGCTCAAAATCGCAAATTAATTAAAATTGAATTCAATCAATATTGTGATTTACCTATACGACTAATTGCCAATGCTTAGGATAATCTATTGCATCCACATTGACCATATATTGATGTCATGACTCTTAGGCAAAAAACTGAATTGAGGTCTAATATTGAAATTGGATCTTGATTCGTGAAATGAAACATTAGTCTCGAATGGGTCAGCTTGAATTTCTTCAATTGAAACTCAATAGCTTGGTTTTCATATATTTAAGAGAGTGAAATTTCTCAAATTGGGAAGTTCTCGAGTGAATTTCTCAAAACGGACCCTAGATTTGGACTTACCTTGAGAAAATGAGTAGAATAAAAGCGTCCATTTGCAAATCATGAAGGATTAATTGAACACCCTAATTATGGCCAAATGTGGCAATTCGCATCTCGAAATTGAGTGAATGAGTAAAAGAGAAACAGTCCCTAGACCAAATGTTGTCAAAAGAATTAAGCCTATTATAACTAAAATGAAAGTAATCTTGTTTTTGGTCAATTTTGAGCCAAAAATCGAAAAAAAAAAATTGAAAAACACGATTCTTAATTGATTTTCAGAAAATTTTTGACACTAAAGTCAAATTGACACTAAAATAAAGTGTTTTGTGGATTTTTTATTTTTTAATTTTTTTGTCAAAGATTTGACCAAAAGTTAACCATTTAGTTGACTTTTCCTAAAATATTGATTTTTGTGTCAAATCTTTAAATTTTGTAAAAATTAACTTGGGTAAAGTGAAATTAAGATTATTAGATGACTTTGTGTGCAAAAAACCAAATTTTGACTAAAGGTTGATTTTTTGTTTAAGGGGTTAACCAAAAAAGTCAACTCAAAAGTTAACTTTTGACTTTAAAAAAAATGATTAAGTAATCACCCATAAATGATAGGCCAATGAAAAAGAAATAAAAACGACACTTTTCATTCAAGAAAATGGTTCCATTACGATCGGAAACCTTAATCTCAACATTTTATCTTTATTGACAAATTGACTAAAAATCAAGTGTTAATACTACATATAATGTAGTGTTTATAAGATAACATGATGTGTCAAGGACTTGGAAGTGCAAAAAAAAAAAAAAAAAAAATTCTCTACTTCCTTGGAAGACTTCCCCAAGGAACTCCACTGGGAACTAGAATCAAATAATTTGTCAAGGATTAAATAGAATTTATCTAGAAGATTAGGGCCCTTTAAAAAGAAACTTGTTGATGAGATTAATTTGACCAATACCTGCGTATAGAAAGAAATTCTCACAACAAAAGAAAGTGTAATCTTTCTTCTCTACATACCTTTTTAATTATTAAATGGCAACTTATGGACCTGAAATTTAGTAAAAAAAAGAATTCCCATGAACTAATAATTCTATATCATTGAACTAGATAGGGATAAGTACAATAGAATTCCTAAAACTTGTCACGAAAATGCAGTTGAGTCTTAAAACTTGTAAAAACTGCAATCAAGTCCTAAAATTTATCAAATTGTTTCAATCGAATCCTAAAGTTAACACCGTCGGCCTTTTTAACGGAAAATGCTGATGTGGCGCAGACGTGACATTTAAAATGATTTTTTATTTCCATGTGGCTTTTTTTAATTTTTTATTTAAGTTCTTCCCATCTTAGGCTAGGGGGTTCATTGGCTTCCAAGAATTGTTCACTCTTAATTGATCCGAATTCAAGAGAACAAAAGATAATTAAAATGACTTTCTAAATATCATCTTAACCAAATAGGAATATTTTGTAATCACCCATGATTGACACACATAATCAGACCGAGGTTTGTGGCTAAGTTTTGATCAAAAGTGGCCCTAACGCTGCCTACACAAACTGGGTGGTTTTGATGGTGCTCAAGAGGCCAAACCCAAACATTAGTCAATGCTTGTCAGGGTTCCATGTGTGATCCATGGTTGGTTCGAAACCAATTCATGTTTAAGCCTGGTTGATCCATGAATGACTTTCAGTTGTCATGTAATCGTGTATAATCAATTGACTTGCCTTGATTCACGGTCGCATAGAATCGACGATCGTTCACAAATGGTACAATGACCGTACGGAGTCACCTACGACCGGTATATACTCTAGCTAAATCGATCTATACTCGTCCATTGAACAACTCGTGACAGCGCGTGATTGTCCACATCAATTCTCATAGTTGAGCGCTCTTTTCATGGTTGAACGCTCTAGTTTAACGTAACCTCGATCCTGAGTCGCCTCATCCCCAATCAGTTAGTTAGCTTGTGATCAATCCCTAAGATCAACTCACAGCCCATCCTCATTAGTGGCGTATCGATCCTTAGTCCATTTCTCATACCCGAGATAGGGATCCAAATTGAGGATGTCATAAAGATCATATCTTTTTTTTTAAAAATTAAAAAGGGTCAAAAGCATTTTGGTCATTTTGCCTTGAAAGAGCAATTTTGTAATTTCAGTAACTGAAGGCATGGGAAGGTCGGCCATGGGCTAGGCCAATTGAGAGTGGTCGTCAACTACTAGAAAGCCACTAGAAAAAGGCCAGTCGAATTGGTCTAAGCCGATTTTGACCGATTCAGTTAGCTTTAGCTAGAATTTTATGCAATTAGGAGAATCCAATTGTAAAGGATTTATGTCCAATCAAAAGAGAAATGAGCTAAAGTGAAAATAAATGGTCCAAATTTGTCCAAATTAAACCAATCAAACCCTTTTCACAACATCTTGATGAATTAAATCGATCTAATTATCTCAAAAATATCAAATATTATGCACGGATTTAATGGGCATGTGAATTCGGACTTTTTGAACAGTTGGCTTAATTTTAGCAACTCCCCTGATCAGTTACCAAATTGATTGAAATTGAATGCAATTAATATAACAAAATATAAATCGGTTCAATTGATTGCACTCAATGTAGCTTAACGCATTCAAATTGACATTGATATGAGGACACAAACTAGACATCAAAAAGAAATCGAAATTCAATGTTCAAATCGAAATTCAATTCATCAAATTAAACCTTAGTCTAGAATGGGATAAGTTAAATCGTCTCAATCGAAACATATTAACCCTATTTCACAACTTTTGGATGTGCCAAGTTTGCTAAATTGAGAAGTTCCATTTGAATTTGTGAAAATTAGCCTCAAACTAGGATTGATATTAAGAAAACCAGTAGATTAGGGGTACAATCATGTCAATCATGAAGAATTGATCAAAATCCTTAATTAGGGTTAAGAATGAAAAAATTTGCCTCACCATGCCAAATCAAAGAAATGGTCGCATGAGTGAACTTAAAATGACCTCTAGATCAAATGTTGTAAAAAAAAAAAGCTAAGCTAAAATATTACTAGAAATGAAGTAATTTTATTTTTGGTTTTGGAAAAATAGATTTTTAATTGGTTTTTGAGATTTTTTTTAAGGCCAAAGTCTAGTTGAAACTAAAATAAAGTGTTTTTGTGGATTTTTACAATTTATAATGTTTTTGGTCAAGTCAACACTTTAGTGACTGATCACCAGTAGAAACTTCAATTTTTTTCAAAATCCTCTTTCCTCAAAATAAAATTGAGACTATTTAGGAATTTTTGTGCAAAAAACTAAATTTTGACTTAGGGTTGACTTTTTGTTCATGGGATTGACCCAAAAAGTCAACTTTTGACTTTTCGACAAAAATGATTAGGAAATAACCTATAAATGATGGGCAAATAGAAAAGAAATGAAAAAACGACACTTTTCGGTTGAAAAAATGATTATGCTGCAATTGGAAACTCTAATCCTGATATTTTACTGTGATTAACGCATCAACCAAGAATCAAGCATCAACAATACATAAAATATAGTGTTTAGAGGATAACATGATGTGTCAAGGACTCGGAAGTAAAATAAAAGATAAAAAGTTCTCTACTTGCTTGGAAAACTTTCCCGAGGAACTCCACTAGGGACTATAATCAAATAATTTGTCAAGGATTAAATTGAATTTATCTAGAAGATTAGGGCCCTTTAAAAAGAGACTGGTTGGTGACACTAAATTTTACCAACACCCGCATGTAAAAAGAAATTCTCACAACAAATGGCAACTTATGGACCTAAAATTCACAAAGGGAAAGAAATCCCATCAACTAATAATTCTATATCATTTGGCCTTGATAATATGTCAAGTTTATCCTCATTAAATGGAAAGTGTAATCTCTATTCTCCACATACCTTTTTAATTATCAATTCACTTAGCAACTTGAATGAATCTCTGATTATATAAAGGTGCTATATTGGATTTACTCAATACATCACTATACCAGGTCATAAATCCTTCAATACTCTTTGAGAGAGGCTAAGAATAGCTTAGGTGGGAATGGCTAGGGTGATAACAACATCCAAAAGACCAGGTTCGATGATGCTCGTGGCAGCTCTGATACTGTGGTCATCCATCAGTGTGCACGCGAACTCATCACCCATCGGTCCCGATGTCAAGATTGACTTAAGGAAAGGGTTGATATGTTTAGCACTTTGTGCTGTGAGCCCTGGGAAACCTGTATGCATTATGAATTGCCTCAACGGTTTTATAGGAAAAAGTTCAGCAGGAGGGTCAGGGTCCTTGACCTACACGGCATTAGATCACTGCGGTGTCGGTTGTTTCTTGTCTACTTGCCTTGACCACCATTCAGGTAATATTCTTCATAGTGAGATCGAAGATATGAGCTAGCTCCTTAAAACCAAGAAAATGATTGTATAATATTGTCTTCTTTCTCAATGTTTCATTGATATATTTTAATTGCGAGAGGGGTTGCGTACTAATATTTTTCATTTCCTTGGATTTCAATATATGTGCTCCTGTTCAAAAATTCTATTTCAATTCTAATGTGAATAACCTTTTTAATCTCTTGTCTCATATTTGAATTCATTTAGACACCAAGAAAGCTGGAGTTGATGAAAAGAAGGTTACGGCCTGTGCACATTCATGCTCTCAGGGTTGCCAGAAGACCTATTCATTGCAATGAAGTTTTAAAAATTTTCCTTTTTTATGTTTAAACAAAGGCAATTGAGTTATGTAATGCCTTCATGGTATCACACATCAACTAATAAAAAGTGCCTCTTCCTTTATTTGCTTGACCTTGAGTGAAGTACATTTTTATGAGGACACAAACTAGACATCAAAATGAAATTGAAATTCAACGTTCAAATCGAATTTCATTTCATCAATCCATTTTGTAAACCTTAGTCTAGAATGGGTTAAGATAAATCATCTCAATTGGAACCCCATTTCGCAGCCTTTGGATGTGCCAAGTTTTCTAAATTGAGAAGTTCCATTTGAATTTGCCAAAATTAGCCTCGGATTTGGATTGATATTAAGAAAACAAGTTGATTAGGGGTACGATCATATCAATCAGGAAGAATTGATCGAAACCTTTTATTAGGGCTAAAAATGTAAATTTTTTCCTTGACATGCCAAATAAAAAAAAATGGTCACATAAATGTACTAAAAATTACCTCTAGATCAAATATTATAAAATAAAGGGATAAGTGTTCCAGAAGTCCTATAACTTGTCACGAAAATGCATTTCAGTCCTAAAACTTGCAAAAAGTGCATTTAAGTCCTAAAACTTGTCAAATTGTTTCAAACGAGTCCTAAGATCGACGCCGTTAGCCTTTTCCATTAAAAATGCGGATGTGGCATTTTAAATAATTTTTTATTTTCCATGTGTATTTTTTAATTAATTTTTATCCATTTTTTAAAAAATTAGATTTAAAAACTAAAAAAATTAAATTTATTCTTATCTTATTTTCAAAGAAAACTAAAAAGAAAAGTTAAAAAATTTATTTTTAAAATTGTTATAAAAAAAAATTAGCGCGCCTCTTCCCCCCGCCACCGCCGCTGCCACCGCCCATCGTCAGAGGGGCCGGGCGGCGATCGCCGCCCGGGCGGGGGTGGTGGGCTTCGCCGGCCCCGGGCGAGGCCGGCGACCGTCGCCCGCCCCGGGCGAAGCCTCATCGGCCCTCGCTCGGGGGCGGCAAGGATCGCCAGATCTGGGCAAGCCTCGCCGGCCCCAAGCGAGGGCCGACGAGGCCCGCCGAGGCGGGCAACGGTCGCCGGCCCCGGGAGGGCCGGCGATGACTCGCCTAGGGGGGCGACGGCCGCCGGCCCCCCGCGAGGGCCAACGGGCCCAGATCTAGGCACCTTCGCTCGGCCCGGTGCGGGTGCCCGGATCTGGGCCCGCCGCCCTCGGGGGGGCGGCGTCGTCACCCCCGGGCGAGTTGTCGCCGGCCCTCCCGGGCCGGGCAACCGTCGCCCGCCCGGGCGAGGCCTCATCGGCCCCGCCGAGGCCGGCGAGGCCTCGTCGGCCCTCGCTCGAGGCCGGCGAGGCTCGGCCAGATCCGGCGATCCTCGCCGCCCCGAGCGAGGGCCGACGAGGCCTCGCCCGGGCGGGCGACGGTCACCGGCCGCCTCGCCTAGGGCCAGCAAGGCCCCGCCACCCCCGCCCGGGCCGGCGCGTCGCCCGCCGGCCCCTCCAGCGATAGGCGGTGACGGCGACGGTGGCGGGGGAGGGGAGGAGCTGCTCTTTTTTTTTTTTTTAATAAATATTTTAACTTTTTTTAAAGTTTTTGGTAAAAATAAGATAAAATGAATAAATTTGATTTTTTAGTTTTTAAATCTAATTTTTTTGAAAAATAATTTTAAAACAATTAAAAAATTCACGTTGAAAATAAAAAATTATTTAAAATTCCACGTCAGCATATTTAATGGAAAAGGCTAACGGCGTCGATCTTTGGACTCGTTTGAAACAATTTGACAAGTTTTAGGACTTAAATGCACTTTTTGCAAGTTTTAAGACTGAAATGCATTTTCGTGACAAGTTGTAGGACTTCTGGAACACTTATCCCTAAAATAAACTAAGCTGCAATATGAATAGAAGGCTGATTGTGAACCTAAGTTCGAAAAATAGTTTTTTAATTGATTTTTGAGAAATTTCTGTGACCAAAGTAAAATTGAAACCAAAATAAAGCATTTTTTTTTTTGTATTTTTACATTTTTCAATTTTTTGGTCCTTTAGTAACTAATCATTAAAAGGTCAGTTCATGGTCAAAACTTTGATTTTTTTTTTTCAAAATCTTTTTTGGCCAAAATGAAATTGAGACTATTTGGGAACGTTTTGCGCAAAAAAATCAAATTTTGACTCGAGGTTGACTTTTTGTTCAAAGGGTTAACCAAAAAAGTTAGCTCCTAAGTTAACTTTTGACTTTTTATAAAAATGAGTAAGAAATCACCCATAAATGACGGGCCAATGAAAACAATTAAAAATGACAATTTTCGTTCGAGAAAATGGTTTTGTCAATGACATTTATTTAACCAATAACTACGTATGAAAAGAAATTCTCACGACAAATGGCAACTTATGGACCTAAAATTTAGGGGTAGGAACAATACAAGTGCTAATACTTTTGTACAGTGCTCATTTGAGTGCCAAAACTTTTTTTTTTTACTTACTTAAGTACCACAAATTTGAAAAATCAATCACTCGAATGCCACTTATGATTTGCCCCACCGAAAAAGCTAACATAACTGCCGGAAAATATTATTTTAATATTTTAAATATTTTTATTATTATTTTGAGTTTGTTATTTTATTTTAATTTTTGTTTTTCTTTTTGTTTTTATCTTTACGGTCGGTGAGGGTCATCGGGCAACCTTCGCCCTCAACCACAAAGGCCTTGAGGAACGCCGTCGAGGCCTCGCCAATGGTTGGCAAGGGCTTTCACCGCCTCAATCTCACCGCGAAGGCCTTAGGTGACGGCATTAGTTCCTCATCAACAGTGGGCAAGGCCACGAGCACCCTCGCCCATGGCTGCCCAAAGCAGGTGAGGCCTTGACAGCCTTGGCCAAATTTAGATAAGGGTTTCATGGCCCTGGCGAGGGCCCTCACAGCCTGGCCTACAATCGGTAAGGCCCTGATGACTTTGCCTATAGCCTTCACGACCAAGGGTGAAGTGGCCCTCACCCAATTCAGGCGAGGATTTTATGTGACATCCGGAATTTTGCCAGACCTCGGATACGTATTGGTCCATGACGGGTCGACAAAATTTTCATTGGACTGCGTCGTTGGCCCCACTCACCGCTGCCGTTTTGTTGTCACCATTGCCGAACCAAAACGCCACATTTCGTCACGTCCTCACGATGACACCTCGTCTGAAATTTCTCGCATAACGCGGTCGGCTATGAAGATAAACGTTAACCCCAAACTGTCTCGCAAACCAATCGAACTGAAGACTTGGATTACGTACTCATCGACACAGCCATTCCTCTCATCGGATAGCCCTACATTTCCCATGCACGTTCCCTTTTTATGCTGATTAACAAGTGGAGAAATTGTCCATGCAAGACCATAGGAGCAATGAAGGCCACGCTCACGCCTATGGGGTCAACAAAAAAAAAGAACCGAAGACTTAGCCCATGCATAACCATGCATGCGTCCCCTTGATGGTCAACCAAGGGAGGAGTGTTGACCCATGCAGCCTCACGAACCGACCCTTCTTCTTGCGGAAATGAGGACACGCACGCTTGGTGCTGCCCTTCCGTCGCTGCCAACGTAACTTCATTTGGTTGACTTGAATGGTCAACCAAACGAAGCCCCACCCATCGACGTGTAGGAGAGGTGGCAGCCAATGAAGCCGGTGAAGGCCACGTCCTGCATGGAGAATCATGCTGTCTCGGCAAGGAGAGAAACCGGCATGCAAGGAGCCACGTTCGTGCATGAAGAATGCAAGATGGCAGCCACGTAAAATTCCCTCCTCCATGCATCAAATGAAGACACGCTTCCCTCTCTTGGAAGACTCGAGCAACGGCCACGCATTCCTCTCCATTGTAGCCGGTCAACCAAAGGAACCACATTTGACTGAAAAGCCACGTAAAATTCCCTTCATCCATGCGGCGATTGAAGCCACGACCATTTGGAGTCAACAAAATGGGAAAAGTGGACTCCAACTCCTGCTGCCAACTTCAATTGTCGACCATCAAAGTCAACATGATAACAACCTTGACCATGAAGGCACGAAGACTATGGACTTCCATGGCCATGCACATGCACACGTCGAAGGAGGAAATGCGGAAGCTAGACCTCTCTTCTTTGTTCCCCACGACCCCGTTTCTTTTTCCCTTAGTGTGACCGGTCAACAAGAAAGAGATCATTGACCGGAGGCCACGTCTTCCCCTCTCTTCCTTGGTGGCTAGCGGACGAAGGCTTCACATGCAAGGGGACACGTCCCCGCATGTAAGGGCCAACGTGGAGGCCACCTTCGGTCCTTGCTGCCGCCACACAAATTGACTCAATTAGTCAACATGCAGCAAACGACTTCTCCTTCCTTCTTCTTCGTAGTTGCCCGGTCTTGCACCATTTTTCAGAGACAGCTCCAGCAAACCTCCGGAACCAAAACCCTTGTGCCATCGACCGCCGCACCAGCCCTGTCTCACCTGCGGTCACTGCCGTCCAGCCCACCTTGGCAGTGCACGTGACCAGCAAGCTCCCGGATTCCCATGGCCATCTCTCCTTTTCGCAGCACGCCACCAACGCCGCTCGCTCGCGCTTTGCTGCCACCAAGCCGGACCTAGTGACCCATGAGCTTTTGGATTTGTTTGGCGTCAACGCCGATTGGACCTAAGGTAAGTTGAAGTCTACTAACCTATATAGTGTAATCCAATTGTTGCTTGATGAAATGCGTCCTTAGGTAAGCACTATTCTGGATTATTTCGCCAGATGGTGAAGTTGGAATTTTAAATGGACGTTGGACTACGTAATTGAAGGGGGGAAAAGTGTTGCTTTAGTTGAAGGACACCTAGGTAGGTGTTGACTTTTATATATTGCGAATTCTGAAAGTTTTTACGTGAACTATATTTAAATTTCAAAGAATTGTACTGGAACTTGCTGATTTGTCGATGCATCAATTTCTTTATTTCAAGGAACGTCTATGGAATTAGCACCGGCATTACCATGTGTTGGAGAAATCTTCATAAAGTATTTTGAAGCTGACAAAATGTTTCCATCAGTCTAGTCTGAAGATTTGGAGACTCTACTAATTAAAGTTTGAAGACCTTCGGACTGCCAGACTCAAGACTCAAAGTCTATTCTCATTGACAGTTTCTAATCCGTTGAAGAAGGGCTATCTAGAACTGGGTGTTTCATTAAGGATGTGACCTTATTGACAGGAGAAGATCTCTTGGCTGGATATGACATAATGGAATCCTTTATTTGATCATGATTGATTCGAAGATTAAGGATCCGATGATTGGCGGAGTATACTTGGAAGGTTCTACTTATGAAAACCGAGATCCTGATTGTATGGGCGAATATGATTGATGGGCTATCGACATGTTCCTTTAATAGCTCGAATGATCTTCCTAACTGATTCCGTCCAATAGGTATATTGGAGGAATTCCTTTGGTAAGTGCCAACGGGTATGAAGGCATGAAGGAGTATATAAGGAAGACGTTCCAGTTGTTCGAGTGGGTGCGCGATAGAAGAATTCCAAAGTCTGAAGCTCCTTGTTCTTAGTCAATTCATTTGTTGAGCGAAATCTTGTACGCAAAAGAGAGTCTATATTCGTGAGAAACCTTGAGGGAGTGTGGTAGAGTATCTACACTGTGGAATCAAGGGAGAACTTTGCTTTGTAACATCTCTTTTGTTCATAGTGAAATCCAGTAGGTGGGCTGTTAGTGCGAAAAGAGTGGATGTAGGCTTGGAATAAGCCGAACCACTATAAATCTTGTGTTCAATTTTCTCTTCCCTACTCTCTGCTTTACTTTGATTATAATACGTTTTTATTAACCAACGGAGAACTTCCTTTCTATTGTTAATTTCGTATTGCTCACTTATCGTGAGAAATTATTATACACATATTCACCCCCCTCTAGGTACTTATACTAGCTATCTCAATTGGTATCGGAGCCTGTGTACTCACTTTGTTTGAAGTATTTTACTTTAGAGTTAAAGATCCATGACTAGTATGTTGGCTCCAGGGCTGGTAGAAGGGCAAAACAATACCAGACCGCCTTACTTTGATGGAAATGATTACAACATATGGAAAAACAAGATGAAGGCGTTCCTAAGATCAAAGGATCCTCTGGAATGGGACGTTGTAGAAAAAGGAATCATTCCTAAAGCTGCACCTGTCTCAGAGAGAGGAAAATATACTGTTGAGTCTAGTGAAATAACTTAGGAAGAGATAACCAAGAGACAAACTCTTGATGCAAAAGCAATTTATTCTTTATATTGTACTTTGTCACCTACCTTGAATATAACGAGAATATCTTCTTGTGTTACAGCAAAAGAAGTCTGATATAGATTACATATTACCTATGAAGGAACCGATCGAGTGAAAGAGACCAGAATCAACATTCTCCTCGGTCAATATGAAGCCTTCAAAATAAAATTAGGAGAATCTATAATTGACATGTTTAGTCGTTTTACAGAAATCGTGAATGGTCTTGAAAATCAAGGTCAACCAATTTATGATCCCATGAAGGTAAACAAGCTACTGCGTGGACTCTCCAAGGATTGGAATCACATAAAGATCTCAATAAGAGAGACACAAATAATTATGTCACTATCTGTTGATGAGTTGGTTGGGACTCTTCAGTCTTATGAAGTGGAACAAATCAATGAAGACGAAGATCCTAAAGGTAAGAAATCCACTGCATTAAAATCCAATGATGATTTTGATGTTACAGATTCTGAAGACGATTTGGATGATGAGGAGCCTGCTCTCATGAAGAAGATTCGAAAGCTGAACGTAAAAGGAAGAAGATTCAATCCAAAGAAACAGAGTTTTCAAAAGCAACATATTAAGTCTGTTGAGGATGATGAATCAAACAAGGATGTAGTCTACTTTGAATGTAAGAAAAAGGGACACATCGGACCCAACCTGTCCTCTCTTCGAGGAAGAAGAAAGGAAAAGCTGAAAAGTATCGAAAGGCTCTTAAAGCAGAAACTTGGAGTGATATAGAGTGTGAAGAAAGTGATGATGATTATGCCAATATATGTCCGATGGCACAATCGGATTCGATTCAAACTCCGAGACAGGACTTCATTCGGACAGTGAATTTGAGGTGAGTAACTTCAAAATTCCTATTAAAGTTTCTAAATAAATTGATGAGTTGTGTTTTAGTCTTAAGACTTCTCTTAAAAAGATTTCCGAACTCAAAAGAGAAAATTCTGCACTAAAACAACAGGAAAATATTTTGAAAGAAACGGTGAAATGTTTAAACATGAATGTTTCTTCTCTTAAAGAAAGTGAAGATAATCTTTTAAAAGAAAATGCATTCTTGAAAAATGATATCTCAAATATTTATAAAAAATTTTCTATAGGATCTGAGAAACTGGAAAAAATTCTTTCTATTCAAAGACTTTATTTCAATAAATCTGGTTTGGGAATGACTTTGGAAACCATTCATTTAATTGATTTTCCTAAAGTGAAGGAATGAATTAAGCAAAGACCCACAAGAGATACTTACAAAAATCATTTTAAAAGATCTTTGTAAAACCAGTAGGTCGTAATGCTCTCAGATGTTCAAAGTGCAATAGTGCATATCATTTTGAAAAAGAATGTCCTATGGTTTGGAAACCTGTTAAGAAAGTATGGGCAAAAACTGCATATCATACTAACAACAATGGACCCAAGAAAATATGGGTACCAAAGAAAGTTTGAGTTTCTTTTTTAAATGCAGGTCACTATCAAGAAAAAGGTAAAATGGTATCTGGAAGTGGATGCTCAAGACACATGACAGGAGACTCAAATTGCTTCATAAAGCTTGTTCAAGTAAATGGTGGAAAAGTCTCATTTGGAGGAAACAACAAAGGAAAAATTGTGGGATTTGGGCGTAAAGATTGGAAACCTCACAATCAGCAATATTTCCTTAGTTGAATGACTCAACTACAATCTGCTTAGTATCAGTCAGCTGTGTGATACCGGTTTCAAAATCAACTTTCAAGAGGGAATATGTTCAGGAACCAGTAAAGATTCGACTCAACCATTCATAGGTCGAAGACATGGAAATATCTACCTCTTGGATGTGAAACCAGATGAATCGCAATGTCTAATCTCAATTCAAGATGAAGCGAACTTATGGCATAGAAAGCTTGGGCACATAAATATGAAGCAGATAGCCAAAATTTCAACAAAGAAGCTTGTTCATGGTTGACCCAATCTTTCATACCAAAAGTCTGATCTATGTACACCATGCATATTGGGAAAACAGGTAAGAAATTTCTTTAAACGAATAAATCAAGTTTCCACTAAGTGTACCTGCAGCTACGCATATGGATCTCTTTGGACCAACCGAACACGAGCATTGGAGGTAAGAAATATTGCTTAGTAATTGTGGATGACTACTCACGATTTACTTGGGTATATTTCTGGCGGCAAGTAAGTCTCGAAACTTTCTCTTACTTTGAAAAATTTGCTAAAAAGATTCAAAACGAAAAATGGTATGTTATTTCAAGTATAAGAATAGACCATTGAGGTGAATTTGAAAATCAAGATTTTACAAAATTTTGTGATGAATCTGGTTTTCAGCATATGTTCTCCTCTCCATATACTTAAGAGCAAAATGGAGTTGTGGAAAGAAAGAATAGGTCGCTTCAAGAAATGGCTAGAACTCTTTTAATAGAAAGCAATATCTCTTCACGTTTTTGGGCTGAAGCAGTTTCTACAGCATGTTATATTATTAATAGAGTTTTTCTATGGCCTATTCTAGAAAAAACCCCCTATGAGTTATTCAAAGAAAAGAAGCCTATTGTTTCATATTTTCATGTGTTTGGATGCAAATGCTTTATATTGAAAAATGCAAATGATCGAGTTGGCAAGTTTGGAGAAAAGTCAGATGAAGGCATCTTCCTTGGATATTCAACCTCAAGCAAAGCGTACGAGTCTACAACAAGAAGACTCAATCTGTGGAGGAATCAATGAATGTCAAATTCCAAGATTCTATGCAAAATGAATCTATTCAGACTCATCTTGAAGAGCCTGAATCTGCTCCAGACTCATCTTGAAGAGCCTGAATCTGCTCCAGACTCTACAAAGTCTAAATCTCAGGAAGCAGCTTAGACTTTGAAAGACCAGCAACAAATGATTGTTGAAGATTCAAATGAAGGAAGTGATCATCAACTTGACAATTTAACCAACAACTGGAGGCATAAGTCCGGTCATCCTAAAGATCTTATTATTGGCGACATTAATGAAAGAATTCGCACAAGATCCAAAAGGCGCGAAGAGTCTAGTACTGTGACTCTTATTTCTGAAATAGAACCCAAAAGCATAGAAGAAGCTTTATCTGATGAAAGCTGGATTGAAGCTATGCAAGAAGAACTCGAGCAATTCAGCATTAATGATGTCTGGGAGTTAACTCCTAAACCGAAAGGTAAATCTATTATTTGTGCTAAATGGGTTTTCAGGAATAAGATGGACGAGAAAGGAAAGGTCATAAGAAACAAAGCAAGACTCGTGGCCAAGGGATATACGCAAGAAGAAGGGATAGACTATGACGAAACTTACGCACCAAAAGTAGTAAGGTTAGAAGCAATTCGATTATTACTTGCTTTTGCTTGTTATAAGAATTTCAGGTTATTCCAAATGGACGTCAAAAGTGCTTTCGAATGGATTTATCCATGAGGAAGTCTATGTGGAACAACCACCTAGGTTTGAAGACCCAAGGAAACCAGACTCAGTATTCAGACTCAAAAAGGCTTTATATGGGCTAAAATAAGCACCTCGAGCTTGGTATGACAGGCTGAGTAAGTTTTTAATTCAAAACGGCTTTGTAAAAGGTAAAGTAGACACTACTCTGTTTATCAAAAGAGAAAGCAAAAGTTTTGTACTTGTTTAAATATATGTCGATGATATTATTTTTGGATCCCTTAATGAAAGTCTGTGCAAGAAATTCTCTAAGACTATGCAGGATGAATTTGAAATGAGCATGATGGGTGAGTTAACCTTCTTTATCGGGCTTCAAGTAAAACAGCTGAAGGAATGAACTGTTATTCATCAAGAAAAATATGCTAATGATCTTGTCAAAAAGTTTGGACTGGATAATTGCAAAAAGGCTGATATACCAATGTCAAGTTCATTGAAGATAGACAAAGATAAAGGAGAAAAGAAAGTCGATCAGAAGCAATACAGGAGTATCATTGGCTTACTTCTTTATCTTACTACTTCTAAACCCGACATTTTGTTTAGTGTTTGCATTTGTGCCGATTTCAAGCAGACCCTAAAGAATCTCATCTAAGTGTTGCAAAGCGTATTATCAAATACATTGCTTCAACTTCAAACTTTGGTCTCTGGCATCCTGAAAGGGGAGACTTTACTCTTCTTGGATACTCAGATGCAGACCTAGCCGGATGCAGAGTTGATAGAAAGAGCACCTCGGGTTTGTCAACTACTTGGAAGCGGGGACGGTGTCTTGGTTTTCAAGGAAGCAAAGTACGTAGCTCTCTCTATAGCGAAGCGAGAATATGTAGCTCTTGGAAGTTGTTGTTTACAAATTCGTGGATAAAACAACAACTAAGAGACTTTGGAATTGAAGATTCATGCACGGAGATTAAATGTGACAACACAAGCGCAATCAATCTCACCAAAAATTCAATTCTTCACTTAAGAGCAAAGCATATAGAGATTCGACATCACTTCATTAGAGATCATGTTCAAAATGGAGAAGTTTCAATTCAGTTTGTTGACTCAAAGAACCAACTAGCGGATATATTCAGAAAGCCTTTGGAGAAAAATCAATTTGAAGCTATTCGTTCCAGACTCAAAATCTTAAAGTCTGAGGAAATTCAGACTCAGGACTGAAGGTCTAAAGATACACAGTCTCAGACGATCAAGTTTTTCTTTAGTAAGTTATTTTATCTTATATCTCGAATCTCATCTTGAAAATGTACAATCATCAACCGTGTTTGATTATTGCTATCTTTAATTGACGTGATTATTGTAACGTTTCCTTTTCGAAAAAGTAGTTATTTTTTTTGAAATGACTATTATCTAATTTCTCGAAAAAGGCAGTTATTTTTTTTTTTTAAAAAGGCATCTTTTTACTTTCTATTATGACGTTCCGTATGCCTCTCTCTTTTGTTTATACACTGTTGTTTCTTCTACGCTTTACTCTAAAAAATCCTAAGAGAGCACCGATCTTCCATTCCTGTTTTCTTCTCTTATTTAATCTTCGAAAAGTTGTCATCTTTCTTGGGAAAGTCAAGTTTGGAATCTTTCAAAGACTGTGAAAGATGTCGTCTCAAAGGAAGTCTTCGAGGATTGCAAGCAGGGGACCACAAATGCGTGAGGGGTCTACGCACTTTGATCTCACCGAGGAAGAAGAGTCTCCCAGTCAGTAGCAGAGCTCACAATATTCTCAGCAGCGTCATTCTCCTCCATCTAGTCCATAGGATGTTGCTCATCAAGAAAATGAAGAAATCATCGAAGGCGCAGATCCTGTAAGAATTCAAAAGCCCTCTTTTATTTACAAGCTTTATCGTGCTTTGAAAAGAGGTGGAACTCCATTGAACTACATTGATGAGTTTCTTAAGGACAAATGGTATGGAAATGAGTACATCTTTTTGCGAAATATGGAGCGTTTGGGAATTGCCCCGCGGGGTTGGCAAAAGAAACCCTTGCTAATATCCCAAGTGATTCGCGTGTTGGAGGGCTGAATCGCCGGATGGGAGTGATGATGATAAGTTGTACAGTCAGTTTTAACCGAGAATGGGTGTTGAGGCAAAAATTCGGGGAAAAAGGACCGACTTGTTTCAATCGGAGGAACAAAAGCATCTATATTCTAAGTTGTTGAAGCATGGGATGATAAACCCTAGAAGTGTGGATTTTAATTTCCTTGATGCTATGAATGTTAATTTGAGGGAAAAATTCAATCTTCTTCAACTTGAACAGTTCTGTTCTAACTTTACAGAAGTCTACGCTAAACTCACTGCATATTTCTATTCGAATCTCAGTTTCCTAGATGCGAATAAATTCTCTTTCAGTGTCCGAGATCAGGACTATGTGGTGGATGTAGATATGTTGGCTGATGTCATTGGGGTTGAGAGAGGGAGATATCAACCTATCAATGTCTCAATTGCTCGTGCTACATTGGAACTTGTTAAGGATAGAAGGACAGATGAAAATATTTCCTACTTGAGGATGAGCGCATTTAACATTCTACTTCACAAGATTGTCATTAATTGCCTCGAGACCAAAATCTACTTCAAAGACGATGTTTCAAACTCGAGAGGCAAAGCGATGTATGCCATCATTCTTTGGGAAAAGTTTTCTCTTCCTCACACTATTATGTTCCACATGTATAGAGTAGTGATGAAGATAAAGGTCAACTTCCTTATCCAAGTCTTGTGACAAAGTTATTCAAACATTTGAATGTTCAGCCTCCACGAATTCTCTGTACTCGATCTTGTGATCATATGGTGGTAGGACTGAAAATGGTGACTAAAATGCGTCGAAGGAACTCAAGCAAGGCGTTGGAGAAATTCAAGGAGAAAACCCCTATCAAAACTCATCAAATCTCTTCGGCAGCAAAAAGAAAAGGAAAGGAGCCCATGGTTGCTCCATCCAAGAAAAGAAGAGCTCTCATCGTTGAGGATGAAGATGATGAGGAAGACATCACCATTTCTACAATGGCATTAAAGAATCTGAGCCGTTCTGTTCCAAAATCAAAGGAACAACAAGACAGAGGACTGGAGAAAGAGAAGAGAAAGAAGCAGAGGAGAAAGAAGCAGAGGAAAGAGAAGAAGAAGAAAGAGATGCTGAGGAGGAAAGAAATGAAAAAGAAGAAGAAGAGAAAAGAGATCAAGAGGAAGGAGAACATGAGGAACACTCTTCTCCACACGGAGGCATGAAAACGGGGGAGACCATGAGAAAAGAGGAATGTCATTATATCCTACTACCAATGAGGGAGTCAGTCGCTCTCCAGCAGATCCAGAGGACATTTATGCCTCTCAATTTCCTGATGAAGGACATAATGTTTCATCACCAAATCTGCGTGACTATGCTGATTTGCCATCGTCTACCTTTACTCCATCTGATCGTGCGAAGCGACGCGTTGCACCGATAATTCAGCAGATTTTCGCGAGAATTCTAGATGTTCTCTTGGAAATGCGGGGTCGATATATGCTTTGGGATGCGAAGTTCAGAATTTGCAGAATGCGAGGTCAAGCTTCTTGGTTTCCTTGAATGATTAGATCCAAGCCCTTGCTCTTGATTCAAGCAAATGCTAAGGGTGAAGATGTAGCTCAAGCGAAGGAGGAATTGAAAAAGTTTGGAAAGCATTGTCCGATCAATGGGAGATTTCCAACTTGTTCGTGTTCCCAAACAATCTTGACTCTATTCCATTTCCATCTCAACCTTTTTTATGCTGACAAAAAGGGGGAGAGATGCAAGATTTGAAACTTTGAACCTTAAACTTTTTCAACCTTTGGATTGTTTTGATGTTTGACTTGACTTTTGTGTCTGGATGTGGACTGAATTTGGGATTTGGATTTGACTGCTTATATTTGTTAGGGAAATCCCTTATGATGTTTTGAAGATGACAAAAATAAATCAAAGGCTACTAACATGTTTAATGGTTAAGTAATAGACCATGCAGATAATAGAACATGTAAAGGATATTGTCAAAGTCTGAAAACGACGGTAAGACCGAATGGAACTCATGTCCGAAGTATATTCGAAGATTTCCGGACTTCGTATCAAAGTCTCAAGACGCCCGGACTCAAGACTCAAAGTCCGAAGACCTGTCGACTCAGATTGTAAAGTCTGACTCAGATTGTAAAGTCTGAGACTCGGACTTTACATCCAGCATTCGATGAATCGTAACTCAAGCCCAATCATACAACGGCTAGTGATCCGGTTTGGATTCCACATCAAGATTGATTTGATTGATTCAATCTAATTGATTGACGATTGGATCTTGAAGACAAGAACTTTCTATACGAAGAAGCTTTACTTATGGAAACCAAGATTTCGTTTGTATGGGCGATCGGAATCAATTTGGGATTCTACCTTTGTCACTCAACGGCTACCGAATTTTCTAGATACAGAGCTGTCCAATGGGTATATTGGAAGACGATTCTCCGGGATACTGACCAACGGGTAGTTTGGAAGTGGAGGAGTATTTAAGGAGATCATGGACCGATGAGCAAGTAAGAGACGGAGCGTAGAATTTATAATTCCAAAGTCTGAGCGACCTTCGATCATCAACTTGTCTTTGGAGAGCTTAAACGTTTGTAATCGTGAGAGAAATACCAAAAGAGTGACTTAGTGAGATAGTGTGATCTACTACTAAGTGTTTGCACTCAAAGTTGTAATCTCTTGTTGATTGCATAGTGGAATCCAGCCAAGAAGGCTGTTAGCGTGGGAGAGTGGACGTAGGCTTGGATTAAGCCGAACCACTATAATTTCTGTGTTTTTATTCTCTTCCCTAACTCCTTTATTTTGTTCATACTAGCACTCACAATTGGTATCAGAGCCAAGTGCTCGGTTTATAAAAGTGTTTTTACTTTTGAGCTAAAGATTCTTTATGGCTAGTATGTTGGCACCAGGACTTATGGAAGGGCAAAGCAACACAAGGCCACCATATTTTGATGGAAAGGAATATGACGTATGGAAGAACAAAATGAAAGCATTCCTAAGATCCAGAGATCTCTAGCAATGGGATGTTGTGGAAAGAGGAATCAACTCCATTGTTGCGTCTACATCAAATAAGAATGGCAAAGACAAAGAAACCAAACCCCCCGCTCCTATGTCTCGGATGGAGATGTCCAAAAGAGAAGCGCTTGATGCGAAAGCAATTTATTCTTTATATTGCGCTTTGTCTCCTACTGAATATAATAGAATCTCTTCATGTGAAACAGCAAAAGAAGTTTGGGATAGACTTCATGTTACATATGAAGGACGATCGTGTAAAAGAGACAAAAGTAAACTTCCTACTCGGCAAATATGAATCCTTCAAGATGAAGCAAGGAGAGTCGATTGGAGATATGTTCGATTGTTTTACTGAAATTGTAAACGGTTTGGCATATTAAGGTCATCCAATTTCTTTCCAAATGAAGGTCAACAAACTCTTGCGAGGTCTCTCAAAAGAATGGAACCATGTCAAGACCTCAATCCGGGAGACTCAAAGGATTATGCCACTTTCCGTTGATGAATTGATTGGCACTCTTCAATCCTATGAAGTGGAACAACTCAACGATGAAGATCCCGAAGGTAAAAAGTCCATTGCTTTAATATCTAATGCTGTTTTTGATGAAACAGACTCAGAAAATGACATGGACAACGAAGAACTTGCTTTTATGATTGAGAAAATCAAAAAGTTGAGTAGAAAAGGAAGGATATTCGATGGAAGAAATCAATACAAGCAGAATGGCCATAAAAGAATTATGAAAGAAGATGACGAGCAAGGAAATCTATGCTTGATGGCACATTCAAAATCTGAGTCGACTCGAGACATAGACTCAAAATCAAAGACTGATTCGCACACGACTCGAGAATCAAAGGCGATTCGGACACGGACTCGAGAATCAAAGGCGATTCGGATACGGACTCGAGAATCCGATGAGGAAATCAAGGTAAGCAATTCAAAAATTCCTCTCAAAGTTTCAAGATATATAAATGAGCTTTATTCAAATCTCAAATCTTCTCTTAAAAGGATTTTCGAACTTAAAAAGGAGAATTCTCGACTTAGGCAACAAGATCTTTCTCAAGTCTGGAGACCTATTAAGAAAAATTAGATAAAAGCAACATATTCTGCTAACTCTCATGGACCCAAGAAAAATGGGTACCAAAGAAAAGATAAGTTATTTTTGCAGGATATAAAGAAGAAAGAAGAAAGAGGATTTGGTAAGGAATTTTTTTAATTTGATTTGGGCAATAATTCTCATTATGCTTGATATTCGATATATCCTTGGTTGATTGAGATTTTATAATGATCATATTTTGCTTTATGGAAGAAAGAATCGTATGATTTATTTTTTTGATTTGTGAGTTAAGATTTGATTTAGTACGTGTGATTATTTGAGATAATTCAGATTATTTGGTTTAATTTTATGCTCTCAAATTGTCATATTTTGCAAAGTAAAAATCCGATTCTACGTTATACTAATTTTGCAAGATATTTTTTTCTGAGATATTCAAGGATTTTATTCTCTCTAATTTTATTGTGCTTTGACTAAGTGAGAATTTATTTGTCAAAATATTATTGTTCATAATATTCTTTCTTTGAATACTCTGTTATGATGAATTAAGAAAGAATATTTGATTATGGAGATTTTCTATTTTACTCTAACGTCAAGGAAGGATCCAAATTGATGGATACCAAAAAGGGAAATGAGTTGATTGCAGGAAATTCAATAAGGCAAGAATGATTACAAATCTACGCAGATTTTAGTGCAATCAGAAAATATCTCCTATGAAGATTGGGGGAGAAATCAAATCCAAAAGAAAAGGAAAAGAATCATGATCATCTCAAAAAGGCAACAAATTGAGGGGGAGCTTTAATCAATTTTGGAAATTTTTTTTGATTGATCGTGATCTTGTTATGAAAAGAAGGAAGGTAAATGTGTCAGAATTGTTAAGATCTACAAAATCCGATTAGTGCATCTTTTATTACCTTTTGTCATTAACAAATCTTTTACTGATATTATCATTTTATAATGACAAAAATGGTACGTGCAAGTTATGATGCATCCGTGATTTTCATTGGATATTTCATGATATATATATGATCGAAGAGAGTTATATTGCATATCTTTAATATTCGACTTGCTTTATAAAAGCTGATTTTCGAAATTGTGATTCATGCAAGATATTTGTTATCATTCTCTACGTGAATCCATTATTATCGCTTTTTGATTATGTCAAAAAGGGGAGAAGATATGAATATGCATATGTGTTAATTGGTTGATATTATTTATTGCATAATATTGAGCTGCGATTATTTTTCTATATATTCTAATGCTCAATTTATTTGCAATCTTCTGATATTCTTTGATTTAAATTAATATCTTTAAAAGCGTGTTTACAAATCTGCATATTCAGAGATTGTTTTGTCATCATCAAAAAGGGGGAGATTGTTAGGGAAATCCCTTATGATGTTTTGAAGATGACAAAATAAATCAAAGGCTACTAACATGTTTAATGGTTAAGTAATAGACCATGCAGATAATAGAACATGTAAAGGATATTGTCAAAGTCTGAAAACGACCGGAAGACTGAATGGAACTCATGTCCGAAGTACATTCTGAAGATTTCCAGACTTCTGTATCAAAGTCTCAAGACTGCCAGACTCAAGACTCAAAGTCTGAAGACTGTCAGACTCAGATTTTAAAGTCTACAGACTCAGATTGTAAAGTCTACAGACTCAGACTTTACATCCAGATTCGATGAATCGTAACTCAAGCCCAATCATACAACGGCTAGTGATCTGGTTTGGATTCCACATCAAGATTGATTTGATTGATTCAATCTAATTGATTGACGATTGGATCTTGAAGACAAGAACTTTCTATACGAAGAAGTTTTACTTATGGAAACCAAGATTTCGTTTGTATGGGAGTTCGGAATCAATTTGGGATTCTACCTTTGTCACTCAACGGCTACCGAATTTTCTAGATACAGAGCTGTCCAATGGGTATATTGGAAGACGATTCTCCGGGATACTGACCAACGGGTAGTTTGGAAGTGGAGGAGTATTTAAGGAGATCATGGACCGATGAGCAAGTAAGAGACGGAGCGTAGAATTTATAATTCCAAAGTCTGAGCGACCTTCGATCATCAACTTGTCTTTGGAGAGCTTAAACGTTTGTAATCGTGAGAGAAATACCAAAAGAGTGACTTAGTGAGATAGTGTGATCTACTACTAAGTGTTTGCACTCAAAGTTGTAATCTCTTGTTGATTGCATAGTGGAATCCAGCCAAGAAGGCTGTTAGCGTGGGAGAGTGGACGTAGGCTTGGATTAAGCCGAACCGCTATAATTTCTGTGTTTTTATTCTCTTCCCTAACTCCTTTATTTTGTTCATACTAGCACTCACAATATTAAGTACTATTGATATCTTAGGGATGGCTTTACTCACATGCAAGACTAACCTATTTTCTGTGGTTGCGGATTCTAGTGTTATCATTAAGCCATTTATCTTTATAAGATATCCATGTTTGTTTGAGTAATGTTTTGCAGAGTCAAAATTATCCAAATCAAGGAAAGTTTTGTCACCATCAAAAAGGGGAGATTGTTGGAGAAATTTTCGTAAAGTATTTTGAAGCGACAAAACGTTTCCATCGTCTAGTTTGAAGATTTGCAGACTCTACTAATTAAAGTTTGAAGACCTTCGAATCGCGGACTCAAGACTCAAAGTCTATTCTCATTAACAGTTTCTAATCCGTTGAAGAAGGGCTATCCAGAACTGGGTGTTTCATTAAGGATGTGACCTTATCAATATGAGAAGATCTCTTGGCTGGATATGACATAATGGAATCCTTTATTTGATAATGATTGATTCGAAGATTAAGGATTCGATGATTGACGAAGTATACTTGGAAGGTTCTACTTATGGAAACCGAGATCCTGATTGTATGGGCGAACAAGATTGATGGGCTATCGACATGTTCCTTTAATAGCTCGAATAATCTTCCTAATTGATTCCGTCCAACGGGTAGATTGGAGGAATTCCTTTGGTAAGTGCCAACGGGTATGAAGGCATGAAGGAGTATATAAGGAAGACGTTCCAGTTGTTCGAGTGGGTGCGCGATAGAAGAATTCCAAAGTCTGAAGCTCCTTGTTCTTAGTCAATTCATTTGTTGAGCGAAATCTTGTACGCAAAAGAGAGTCTATATTCGTGAGAAACCTTGAGGGAGTGTGGTAGAGTATCTACACCTTTGTGAAATCAAGAGAGAACTTTGCTGTAACATCTCTTTTGTTCATAGTGAAATCCAGCCGGTGGGGCTGTCGGTGCGGAAGAGTGGACGTAGGCTTGGAATAAACCGAACCACTATAGACCTTGTATTCAATTTTCTCTTCCCTACTCTCTGCTTTACTTTGATCATAATACATTTTTATTAACCAACGGAGAACTTCCTTTCTATTGTTAATTTCGTATTGCTCACTTATCACGAGAAATTATTATACACCTATTCACCCCCCCTCTAGGTGCTTATGCTAGCTATCTCATCATGGACGCTGGTAAATTTATAAGGTTTGAATTTATAAACGATTTCAAAACTTTTGAACCAGATTTTTTGGATTGTGGACCGCAAATTTTCTGACTTGATATTTCTGAAATTATTAGAAGTTTTGTACATATCTATATCTACTAGCGGCCCATGTGAATACACATACTAAGTTCGTACAAGGGTATTTCAAAGTCCTTGCAGTTAGACCGTGAAAAATTAAATCCCGATGGAGTTAGTATAAAGATCCTGGTTTCATAAATTACCTTCAATAATGTGAGTTGGACCTGTTTCAAGGATTTGCCTATACTAAAGGTTATTTCCTAACTCAAGAATTTTGGAAAGTAACGTGTTCTATGGAGTCACCCACTTGAAAGGTTTTTAGTTTAAATTTTCGAATTGGAGTTTTAGAAAAATGAAAGCGAGTATTGTATTATTGATGTCGGCATGCATTGATTTTAAATCTTGAGACTGCTACACCATGGTTGATGTATTATTGCTGTCGTCGAACCCTCAGGATGACGAAGCCCCGGGAGACGGGATGCCTGGAGGTGAGACATGACACACTCTGGATGCCTGGGGACCGGTGAGCCCTAGAGGTTCCCTGGGAGATTGTCGAGATGCCCGGACGTATGACGAGACACATTCCGAAGGGTAGCGGACACTAGTAACATAGTGATCCGTGGTGATTCCTCGTGATGTTAGGTGAGGGTGTGAGATGCCTGGAGGTGAGACATGACACGCTCTGGATGCCCCGTGATTGACATATGGAACCGGAGGCTTTTGTGATGCCATGTTGGATGCAAATGCTTGGAGGGACGCAAACACTGGTCCTTCAGGAGAAAAATCTTTTCAATTTTAAAAGCCGATTATTCTACTGAATTATGCAATTTTGATAGTTGCGCCTAATTATGGGACAAAATTGTGTGGTACGGTATGGGACGTGTCATAACAGTTTGGCCTTATAATCATGACCCATGTGATTGAAATGATGTGTTCCGGTTTTTAAACTGTGCTTGCCATTTCATTGGAAAACTCTATTGATTTAATGCATATTTATTCTTCTAGATTATATGTTTTGGGTATTTTGCATGAAATCAGATGATGATGGTTCTACATAATATAGTTTAGTAGATTTTTAGCTGCTGAGTGGTGGTACTCACCCTTTGTGGGGACTAACATATTTCAGAGTAAGGAAGATGCCTCTGCTCCCCGCACCTCCCAATACATTCTACGAGATCCCAACCGACTTGTAATGGGAGCGGTTGGAACACCAGGATCTTGACTGGCAGGGACTGATTTTTGTATGCATAAAGGTGAAAATGATGATCGACACCGATCTTCCCTCAGGTCCTGTATGACAGAATTACGTTGTCTTATTCATCCGTAGGGACGGGCGAGTTTTAGGGCCATTGCCATCGCCACCAGAGGACGACGGCAACGAGGGATCAAGTGGTGTGGAGTGACCACGATGGTGAGGACAGCGGGCAATTTTTTGGATGCCGGCACTGAAGGATGGACTCTATGTAAATGGTGGCTAAAGATGTTGGTTAACTTTTGGAAGTGTCGCCGGGTATAGGAAACTACGGCTTTTTGGATGTACCAACAAACAATGTCCATCTAGTAGATATGTGTAAATAAAAGTGTCCGGCTATTATCTATAAACGTGTTTAGTGTGTGCATCATTTCTGTGTGTGCAGAAAGGCAAGTTGTTGGATATGCTTCCGCCATATATATATATATATATATATTGCCCAGGGACCAATGAAGTATGTGATAGAACCCCCACATGGATTCCCAAAAGTCCATCGATCTTAAAATAAGGACATCCAAGACAAGGAAAGAAGTGCGGTGACCTTAATGGATCGGGGGCCATCAGGGGGCGCCACATTTCATGGCCGATGAGGGTCACCGATGACCCTTGCGGCTAAAAGTGGCACTTAAGTGTGTGATTTTACTTCGATGTGGCATTTAAGTGAACGAAAAAAAAATTTGGCACTTAGATGAGCGCTATACAAAAGTTTTGGCACTCCTATTGTTTTTGTCCCTGAAATTTAATAAGAGAAAAAAAATCTCATCAACTAATAATTATGTATCATTGGACTAGATAATACGTCGAGTGTATCCTTATTAAATGGAAAGTGTAATCTTTCTCTTCTATATATCTTTTTTGTTATCAACTCATTCAGCAACTTGAATGAATCTCTGAGTATGTAAAGGTGCTATACTGTATCTACTCAGTACATAACTACACCAAGTCATAAATCCTTCTATACTCTTTGAGAGGGGCTAAGAATATCTTAGGTGGGAATGGCCAAGGTGGTAAAAACATCCAAAAGAATGGGGTCGATGATACTCGTGGCGACTCTGATGCTGTGGTCATCTGCCGATGTGGACTCGAAGTTGTCACCCATCAATGCCTATGCCAAGCTTAATTTGGGGCGTAATTGAAGTGTTTAGCATTTTATTCTTTGAGTCATGTGAAACCTCTATTGTCACGTCTCGAATCTTGAGCGCGCACACATCCCTCTGTGGTTGATACAAATTTGCGACATCTCAGGACGCGTCACCAACCCATTTATTTTATTACACATGCGGAAGCAAACAAAACTTCTAACAACAATTAACTTGGGATAGAAAAGCAGGCAATCAATCACAACCAAAACATGCCATTTATCAACACATAGGTTTATATATACAACATTGGGCTATCTACAAAAAGACCGACTCAACAAGAAGGGAACTGTCATATGACCCACTAGTCGAACACGCTTGCCGAGCCTTCGGTCTCCACCTCCTCAGACTCTAAGGCTTAAGGTTCTCCACGACCGCCATCTAAGGACCTGAAAATGTTGAGCCCACGACGGGGTGAGACAATGCCTCGCAAGTTCACCCCCCTAAACTCCAACTAGGAAGGAAATACGCCTAGAGTCAATCTATGCACATAAGGCAGATGACTTACCTTACCTCAGTTCCTTCCTATACGTCAGTACAATTCATACTCAATCATTGCTCGCACAAGCATGAACTACCGATACACATCGGTTCATCAATTCAATCAATCACTACTCACACAAGCCGAGATACACTATTGCTCACACAAGCTGACATAGATCATTACGATCATTGTTCACACAAGTTGACTTATCGTTGCTCTCACAAGCTGACTTATACATTTGTTCACGCAAGCTAACTTATACGTTTGCTCACACAAGCTGACTTTTCATTAGGTTCACACGAGCGGTCATACAATAGGGCTCACATAAACTGTTAATTCCATAGTACTCCCACAAGCTGCTATGGTACTTAAAAACCACATATGGTGTCAAACCCGACATTTGGTATTTTCGAGTTAAATATCAAAACTTCACAATCAACACTCAATTCCACAATTTAACGATCACTTGCATAAACTAACCACACTGCTACGATTAGTATGAAATTCTAACGAGCGGCTCTCCCAGTATAATTTTCGAAAAATATTAATTTATTTAAATAAAAATAATATAATTTTATAATATTTAATTTAAATAAATAATTAATTAATTAATTAAGTAAACGTCTAATCATGCTTACACTAATCTAATTGCATTATTAGACTAATTAATCCATCCACTAAACTAATCATTCATCTAATCTATTTAACATTTAAATAAGTTAATCTAACCACCTAAATCATCATTAGGCTAATCTAATCACCCCTTAAGCATAATTAACTCCCTAGGCAGAGTTTAGCGAGTAAACTCACCAATTTAGCATTCCGATCGACGCTAAGGCGAGCAATAAACCTCCTAGCGGCGACACCAACGGAGGCCAGGAAGGGTTTGAAAATGGATCACTAAGCCTCCAAGCCTTGCTGATTTCTCGGCTTCTGCTTGTTGGACCAAGAGAGGAAACTAGCGGCTGCAACGGCGAGGAAGGACTGATCGGAGCTCCAACGAGCAGGTGGCCGGCAACCAGCAACACTTGGGGGTCAAAGGGGATTTGCTGGTGGTTGGGATGGGCAGAGGAAGGATCAAAATAAGGAGAAAATCGCGAAAATCGCAAAACAGTGCAGGCAGGCGGAGCTCTAGGTGGTCCGGCGAGCAGCGGCTTCCGACTGGCAGGCGGGTCCGCTAGTGACTCTGTTCGGCAAGCGGCGACCACTATCCATACAGACTGGATGTCCTGAGCACGATGATGGGTGGCACGAGAGTTGATTCGCACGAGAAGATAACTTTTAACTCGGGTTTTTGGAGAAAGGTCAATTGGAGTATAAACAGGAAGAAGAGAAAACAAATGGGGAAAAGAGGCCGATGGTGGCTTTGTGGGCTACTCAACGGCAAGGGGCTAGCTCAACTGGCTTCCTCTAGTTCTCTCAAGCTTTTCTTAAGCCTCAACAATGGAGAAAACCAAGCTTCAAGGTGGAAGAAGGGCTGCTGAAGAGAGGAGGTCCCCAAAGGCTTCCCTAGCCTTCAACACTTGTCTATTGCACTCAAGTCGCTACCCCACCACTTGCTCAACCATCCACGGCCACTTTCTCTCTCCCAAAGCTTCCTCAACACACCATCCAAGTGGTCCAAATGTTCCTCCCCCCATGACATACGAATTTTGTACATTTGTTCATTAAATCCCATTCAATTCTCCTCCAATTGGACTTAATTTGATGTCCATAAATCCAACCAAGGTGCCATCCTCCCAATCAACATTTTTCCTCATCAATTAGTCCAACTTGAATGCCAAAAACGAAATCAAAAGCGGTCCTCAAACTTTCCCAATCAAAAATAACCTTACTTTGGATTTTTCGCCAAAAATCCCGGTATGCAAAAAAATCTTCAGAGGATGAGTCGACATTCTTAAAATGATTTGTGACATGAAAGAACTTTCAATTTATGAATCCGGGTTCCAATTCGCGGTTAATTTCAATCTAGCGCGATTTTAGCGCGTCCTAATCTTCTAGGTAACTTTTAAGAACTTTTAACGCGTTTGACCTATGGTCGATCGTTTTCGAGCCACAAAGTGTATCTTCAACACATTGGCGACTCTTGGTTGTCGTGAAAATCTCGAGGTTTCAAATATAGACACAGGGTACCAAAACGACAGAGAAATCAGTCTAGTATTGATCGACAAGAATTGTGCAATTAAATGGAATCACCCACACTTAATCACATGGTTCTATCGAGTCGACCTATCTTCGGTCTCTAATCAGTCTGTGCCGTAATAACCCTTGCAGATTAGCACGGTCGAGCAGTCGATTCCTATTTAAATTCTCAAGTCTATTGCATTTAGATCATTTAACGACTTCACATAATAGACTAGTTATCCCGTGAGTGATTAGCTCATGAAAAATGACTATAGGCGCGATGATAAAAAGCCCAACTCAATTAGTTAAAAGCAAAACCTGAAATTCAGGATGTCACATCTATGCATTTTGAATTGCCTCCTTAATCATTCTAGAGAGTTATTGACCTTCACGGCATTAGATCATTGTGATGTCGGTTGTTTCTTGTCTACTTGCCTTGACCACCATCCAAATAATATTCTTTGTAGTGAGATCGAAGATATGACTTAGCTTCTTAAAACCAAGAAAATTATTGTATAATCTTGTTTTCTTTCTCAGTGTTTCATTGATATATTTTAAAAGTGAGAGGGGTTGTGTACTAATTTGTTTCATTTCCTTGGATTTTGATATATGTACTCTTGTTAAAAAAAAAAGTCGATTTTAATTTTGATGTGAATAACTTTTTTGATCTCTTCTTTCATATTTGAATTCATTTAGACACCAAGAAAGCTAAAGTTGATATGAAGAAGGTTACAACCTGTGTGGATTCATGCTCTCAAGGTTGCCAGAATACCTATTATTGCAATAAAGTTTGAAAATTTTCCTTTTTTATGTTTAAACAAAGGTAATTGAATTATGTAATGCATTTATGGTTTCACATAACAACTAATAAAAAGTACCTTTTTCATTATATGCTTGACTATTATCGTGACCCGACCTCCTCCTCGTCAGGAAGAGAAGAAATGTTGAGTTTAGGGATGCTTGACCATGGGAGCTCCCTCATGGCTCGCACCCCAAAAGGCATCATCACCTTGTCTTTCGGAACGAACCTTTGTGAGTTCGCTCGATCAAAGTCGTGAGCTCTCCTGAGCTCATACCTTGCATGACAACGGAAGGTATTGTGATTTGTACCTACATGGGCAACACGCCTTGAAAGAGGAGATCGGGTGTGCAAATCGAATTTTGGGGTATTTTTACCACAATAACCCTCTCAACCATACTCTTCACCCATAATGATGGCATCACTTCATCCTTTGGGCTACTACCACTTTAAGTATGCTAAACCATAGTGAATCTCGTTGAGACCCATACCCCTCATGCTAGATTTATTTATTATCTAGTTGTTTAGAACAACCTAAAAAGATAAGAGTCGCCACTAGCCTCGTTTTTTGGAGTCAACTAGGAAACCCAATCCAAGGTTGGGAGTGGTCCCACGATTTCTATGCAGCTAGATATCCTGATTCGAGGACTTGAGTTGTGCTAATATTTCTATTAGCGTCATTTTGGTACCTAATGATTTGTCATGTTTCCTAAGGTGATCATGCATGTCTTTTATATTTTAGGGTCAATTACACTAACTATATGATCATGCGCAGATGGTTGCTTTCATGCAATTCTATTTTCTATGAAAAGGAAAAATAAGCACACAATTGAAATTTAAAGACAAGGCAATAAGTAAACACTCAAAGGAATAGTTTAGGGAAAGTGATAAATCTAATATGTGACCTAAGCAATGAAACAAAAATAAAACGAAAGAGATAAACCCGCAACTCATCGTTTATACAATGCAAAATAACCCGAAACATATATTCGGGACAAATGTATACAAAATAGGATTGGATTGGACATTGACCATCCATTGTTTTCACGTCTTGAAGGGCCTACACTTCCAAGGACCTATTCTAATCCTAATCTAAAACTAAGACTAGGTACATACAATAGGAAAGAAACAATCGTTCATGGCAAAAACAATCACAAACACAAGATGATCAAGAACAACCAAGTAATGTAAACCATATGCGAAATTGAATAAATTGGGCCTCGGGGTTGGCCTTTGCAATTCATGCAACGATACCTCTAGAAAGTCTACCCAAATTCATTTTTATAGCTTACAGCTATTGGCCACCATTTGTGTTTTCACATGGCAACCAATGCTTATAAGCCCCTAGGACATTTTAAGTGAATCCCAAGGTTATTCCACGAAATCATGCATCATACATAGGCATACATCTAAAAAAGCACATGCATAGCAGGAAATAAACATGCAGGTAGGCCCTTAAGCCTTGCTTCTCAAACAATCAAATAGTTTTAGTGAGCTAACATCAGATCACATATTCAGTCAACAAGTGCCAAACGCAATCACAGGCATTTAAGAAAGGTAAACAAGTCAAGAGTTATGAAAGTTCAAATGATGCTCAAAAGTAATTTGAAAAGCAATTGATAGTGAATTATGAGAAAATATGTTAATGGTACTGTAAAGATGTGTCACAACTAGCTTCGTAAGCACCCTAAATACAGTCCAAACTTTAGACAACATCAATAATAAGTTAATAGTACATTTTGAAAATTTGGAACTCAAAGGATGGCATGAAAAATTTGTGCATGAGCATCACTTGACCTAAAGTCAAATTCAAAACAAGAAAATTGAGACAAGTTCATGACATTCAAAGGGTTTGAAAAGCATGAAAAAGTGCTTTTTATTTTTGGAGAATATTTTGTGTGTAAAGTTCAAAAAGTTAGGATCAAGTCCATGAAGACATGTGAATCCAATTCAACATGCAAGTTGAACTAAAAAAATTCTATAAGAAAATCATAGCAAAGAAATGCAACAAAACATTACAAAACAAGGTAAACAAAATCAACGCAATTGAAATGGAACCCATTGACAATCAGCTCCAAGAAAATTAAACAACATTCGAAACATCATGAGAAACAACTTTCATGGAGAAAGTTCCCTAAGATGAGCTACATAGGAATTTATAAAATTTCAAGAATGCGTAGCATTACATCAGAATTTCAACAAAACAGTATAGCATCATGGCACATCAACAGAGATTCGACCTAGCAAACATGGTCTAAAAATGTGAAACCTTACTAGAATGTAGACAGAAGAAAGACGAACAAAGTTCGATGAGGACCTGACCTCAAAATCCTTAATGTTAAAATCACAAAAAAAAAAGGTCAGACTTAATAGGGGTAAAACAGGGGTTCCGAATTTCACCTAAGACAGATTTCTAACCTAAGTTGGCAAAAATGGAAAATAGGTCAAACAAAACGCAAATTGTGCAAAATCAGAGTCATCAGAAAGATCAATGAGAGCCCTAATACTTCCTAGGAGGGGTTAAGTTCAATTGAGGTTACATCAATGGTCGAAAAATGATAACTTGTGAGGGCATGCAAATCAGCCACAAGCAAATTAGGACATAATGCACGATCAATGATTCATGAGACCAACTAAACAATGCAGAAAAAAAATGTGAAACTTGCATACAAAATAAGGTTGAATGTGACAAGGGTTTGATTAATATATTTAACCCTAAATCGAGATGCCAAGAAGCCGCATAATTCATCAACATCGAAAAGTAACTCATTACCGAGAACAACACGCCCGACAAATTTCCATTGCAATTTGCTAAATTGATGCATGGTTTTCACATATTAAACAAGATCCAAATATGACGTGCCATTCACTAATGTGAAGCTTGTAACACATGCTTCAAATGCCGAGAAGACACCAAGACATGATTTGGCCCTTAAGGGGTCTAAACAAAGGGGTTTTGATAGGTTCGTGAACAGCCTCTAATTCAAGGTGACTAACACAGAACATGAATGAGTTTTGATGATTTAATAAAGTGTAAAAATCTCAGGAAAAATATTGTGTGTAGAATGTGACATGACAAACATTTTTCATGAAGGCATCTAAACCTAATTTGGCTCACACAAGCCTACCCGAAAATGACAAAATAGAGTCGCGTGATGAAATGTACAAATTACAATGACACCCAAACACCTCTGTACATGTGATTAACATGGCAAACAATGTTTAATTCATGCAAATCATACACTTGCAACACGTATCACAAGTCTTATTAAGGATGCAAATTTAAATGGACTCATTTAAGACCTGAATTCCAAGCAAACATAAATGAAACCTATTGTAGGGTAGACTGACCTAAGGACAATTTTTGTTAATTTTACCTAACCAAATCAACTTCAAAAAAATCTAAAAAGAAGATACCATGTAATTAAGAAAATTTCATGCAAATCTCATGAAGAAAGTGTTTCCAAAATATATGCACAAAAATCAGTACAAAAATACCAAACCAGAAATTCACAGCAAGTCAAAATAGCAAATCAACATCAAAATCACTACAAAATCGACTAACTTTGGAAGCATTTTTTAGTGGCCAAACGATGTCCGCTTAGGGGCATGTAACCTATCAAATTGAAGGTTGTCAAGTCTAGATTACATGTCTAGAGAGGCTCAAGGCCAGAAAACATCATCTGCCATTCATTTCAACCAAAACAAAAAGTCACACCTCAAGAACACGAATTTGCATATCAAGGTAAATCAAGCTCATTCAAGTATAAGTTTATCATTGATGATCATCAACTCATTACAAATCATATCATAACATCTTAAACCTCATATTTAAGCATAAATCATGATCCTAGGATCGAATCCTAGCCTAGATCGCTCGCTTCATCAGATTCATGATCAAGAGGATTGCCTTTTGCAATTTTTGTCGAACTTTAGGCACGATCAAGCGAAACTAGAACCACCAGATCTTCAAGGACGCTAATTGGATCTTCATGGAGTCACTAGGAGCTAGAATAAGGTGGTCAGACCACTAGTCTAACCACTAGACAAAACCGATCCAATTGGACCAGTTTTTAGACGCTGAAGGAGATTAGGACACCAGAGGCTTTCCAGTGGTAAATCCACCAATTTCGACCACAACAAAGTAAGGGGCACCTCCAAAGGTGGCTGTGAGCTTCGAGGACCACCGCATGTTTAGTTTGCACGGTGGACAGAACCGATCTAGATCGGCCCAATTTACGCACTAAGGGAACATCAGGCCACTAGAAAACATCCAATGGTTATTTCACCAATCCCCGAACACAGCAAGGTCGAGGATACACTAGGGGAGAGATCGATGGGAGCTAAGACACTGATCTAAGTTGCCGGATCAATGATCAAGTCAGGCGGAGCAAGAACCAACTCGATTGCCGGTTCTTCAAGCCGCAGGTAAGAGCTATCAAGCGAGCTAATTGGATAGTTACTAGCATGGACTCTAGCTCCGATCAACACCAATAGTAGGAGAGGAAGGCACTGGGCAGTGGCATAGAGTGGCAAACCACCAACGAGGGGGCCGATACAAGCGGCCGACAATGAGCACATGATGAAGAGAGAGAGAGAGAGTTTAGCAGGAAAGAGAGAGGAAGGACAGAGAATTTACTTTAAAATACAAGTGAGCCCTTTTAAGGTTTTTGGAGGGAAAACCTTATATACTTTTGATTAGACATACGGACCCCTCAAGTGCCATAACTTTGTACAAATGGAATGCCATAATTTACGAAAGGTACACTTAAGTGCCAAAATCGGAGTAAATGGAATCACTTGAGTGCCAATCCGGCCAAAGTCCGGCCAAAATATCGATGTGGCATTTTTCCGGTGAACCGAGCCCAAAACGACGCCGTTTTGCATGCTGACGTGGCCAAATAATGTAAAAACGGCGTCATTTTGGGTTGATGTGATAAAAAAATAATATAAAAATTAAATAAATTAAATTTAAAATTAGATTTAGTTAAAATATTAAAAAATAATAATTTTAAAATTAGATTTAGTTAAAAATATTTAAAAATAATAATTTTAAAATAAAAAAAAAAAAAAAAATAAAAAAGAGGGGGAGGGCGTGGCTCGGCCCTCGCCCCACCGCCGCCGTCTCCTCGTCGTCGCCGGGAAGGGCCGGCGACAAAGGGGAGAGGGTCGGCCGGGGTCGCCGGGCCCTAGCCGGGGCCGCCGATCCCGCCAAGCCCTGGGGCGGTGAGGGCGCGCAAGCCCTTGCCCGGCCGGGCCAAGGGCCGCCGCTCGTCGAGGCGACCCCCGGCGGGCGGCGGCCCTTGGCTCGGCCGGGCGAGGGCTACTAACCCTCGCCGGATCCGGGGTAAGGCTGCGACCCCTCGCTACTCGCCGGATTTAGGCGAGGGCTGCAACCCTCCCCCCTCCGTCGCCGACCCTTCTCGGCGACGGCGAGGAGGTGGCGGTGCCCTCGGCCCACCGCCCCCCTTTTTTTTCCTTTTTTTTTTTAATTTTAAAATTATTATTTTTTAATATTTTAATTATTATTTTTTTAATATTTTAACTAAATCTAATTTTAAATTTAATTTATTTAATTTTTATATTTTTTTACCACGTCAGCCCAAAACGATGTTGTTTTTGCATTATTTGGCCACATCGGCGTGCAAAAATGGCGTCGTTTTGGGCTCACTTCGCCGGAAATTCGCCACGTCGGCCTTTTGGTCGGAGTGGAACTTAAGTGATCCGTTTTTCTTTGAATGTGGCACTTAAGTGTACCTTTCGTAAGTTATGACACTTAAGTGTCCATTTGAGCAAAGTTATGGCACTTGAAGCGTTCTTTTGCCCTTTTGATTAAATGTCAAATCATGACCTTTGGTTTGATCCAACGATCAAAATTTGATCTAATGATCAAATTAATCTCATCAAGGGCTAATCATACTTTAAATGAGTCTTATGATTGATCGAATGGTCTTGATCTGCCAAAAATGGGAGTTAAAATGGAAATTTCAATTACGGCCTAACTAGGAGCAAAATTATGAATTCACGAAATCCAAAAGTAATCTTGTAAAATTTGAAAAATATAAGAATGTGAAGACGAAATACACATGACAATAATTGATGGCCAGTCGTTGGCGATTAAAAACTGGTCAATAAGAGGTCGAACTAGCCTATATCGCTAGCAACCAATCGGACCGGTCAGGCTGGTTCACACTAGCTTAACTAGCTCCTAACTACATCTAGTCTAGCAATCCTTAGGGCAAAAAAATCTATGCATTTTGGTCCTTCGAAAAGAAAACTTGCCCAATTTAAGGAGAAACGATCCAATTCTAATTAAATTAGGCCAATAAAACTACGTTAATGCAATCTATTGATTTTCCATTGACTTAATTGTTTAGTTATTGAGAAAAACAGCAGATCTAGACCATGGGTACACATAATTGAACATTATGGGCCAAAACGGACAATTTTGCAATTCCTAGCTCGAAATTGCAAATTAATTGAAATTGAATTCAATTAATATTGTGATTTACCTATTCAACTAATTGCCAATGCTTAGGATAATCTATTGCATCCACATTGACCTTGTATTGATGTCATGACTCTTAGGGAAAAAAATGAATTGAGGTCTAATATTGAAATTGGATCTTGATTCGTGAAATGAAACCTTAGTCTCGAATGGGTCAGCTTGAATTTCTTCAATTGAAACTCAATAGCTTTGTTTTCCTATATTTAAGAGAGTGAAATTTCTCAAATTGGGAAGTTCTCAAGTGAATTTCTCAAAATGGACCCTAGATTTGGACTTACCTTGAAAAAATGAGTAGAATAAAAGCGTCCATTCGCAAATCATGAAGGATTAATTTGAACCCCCTAATTATGGCCAAATGTGGTAATTCGCATCTCAAAATTGAGTGAACGAGTAAAAGAGAAACAGTCCCTAGACCAAATGTCTTAAAGAAAAAAAAATTAGGCCTAATTATAACTAAAATGAAAGTAATCTTGTTTTTGGTCAATTTTGAGCCAAAAATCGAAAAAATTGAAAAACACAGTTCTTAATTGATTTTCAAAAAAATTCGACACTAAAGTCAAATTGACACTAAAATAAAGTGTTTTGTGGATTTTTTTTTATTTTTTTTGTTAAAGATTTGACCAAAAGTTAACCATTTAGTTGACTTTTCCTAAAATATTGATTTTTGTGTCAAATCTTTAAATTTTGTAAAAATTAACTTGGGTAAAGTGAAATTAAGATTATTAGATGACTTTTTGTGCAAAAACCAAATTTTGACTAAAGGTTGATTTTTTGTTTAAGGGGTTAACCAAAAAGTCAACTCAAAAGTTAACTTTTGACTTTAAAAAAAATGATTAAGTAATCACCCATAAATGATAGACCAATGAAAAATAAATAAAAATGACACTTTTCATTCAGGAAAATGGTTCCATTACGATCGGAAACCTTAATCTCGACATTTTATCTTTATTGACACATCGACTAAAAATCAAGTGTTAATACTACATATAATGTAGTGTTTATAAGATAACATGATGTGTCGAGGACTCGGAAGTGAAAAAAAAAAAATTCTCTACTTCCTCAGAAGACTTCCCCAAGGAACTCCGCTGGGGACTAGAATCAAATAATTTGTCAAGGATTATATTGAATTTATCTAGAAGATTAGGGCTCTTTAAAAAGAAACTTGTTGATTAGATTAAATTTGACCAATACCTATGTATAGAAAGAAATTCTCACAACAAAAGAAAGTGTAATCTTTCTTCTCTACATACCTTTTTAATTATTAAATGGCAACTTATGGACCTAAAATTTAGTAAAAAAAGGAAATCCCATGAACTAATACTTCTATATCATTGAACTAGATAGGGATAAGTGCAATAGAAGTTCTAAAACTTGTCATGAAAATGCAATTGAGTCTTAAAACTTAAAAAAAAAAAATGCAATCAAGTCATAAAACTTGTCAAATTGTTTCAATCGAGTCCTAAAGTTAACACCGTCAGCCTTTTTAACGGAAAATGCTAACGTGGCGCGAACGTGACATTTGAAATGATTTTTTTATTTCCATGTGGCTTTTTTTAATTTGTTTTTTTATTTAAGTTCTTCCCATCTTAGGCTAGGGGGTTCATTGGCTTCCAAGAATTGTTCACTCTTAATTGATCTGAATTCAAGAGAACAAAAGATAATTAAAATGACTTTCTAAATATCATCTTAACCAAATAGGAATATTTTGTAATCACTCATGATCGACACGCATAATCAAACAAAGGTTTATGGCTAAGTTTTGATCAAAAGTGGCCCTAATGCTGCCTACACAAACTGGGTGGTTTTGATGATGCTCAGGAGGCCGAACCCAAACATTAGTCAATGCTTGTCAAGGTTCCACGTGTGACCCATGGTTGGTTCGAAACCAACTCATGTTTAAGCCTGGTTGATCCATGAATGACTCTCGGTTGTCATGTAATCGTGTAGAATCAATTGACTTGCCTTGATTCACGGTAGCACATAATCAAATTACGATCTTTCACAAATGGTACAATGACCGTACGGAGTCACTTGCGACCAGTATATACTCGAGCTAAATCGATCTATACTCGTCCATTGAACAACTAGTGACAGCGCGTGATTGTCCACATCAATTCTCATAGTCGAGCGCTCTTTTCATGGTTGAACGCTCTAGTTTAACGTAAGCTCGATCCTGAGTCGCCTAATCCCCAAACAATTAGTTAGCTCGTGAACAATCCCTAGGATCAACTCACAGTCCGTCCTCATTAGTGGCGTATCGATCCTTAGTCCATTTCTAATACCCGAGATAGGGATCCAAATTGAGGATGTCATAAATATCATATCTTTTTTTTTAAAAAAATTAAAAAGGATCAAAAGCATTTTGGTCATTTTTCCTTGAAAGAGCAATTTTGAAATTTCAGTAACCGAAGGCATGAGAAGGTCGACCATGAGCTAGGCCAATTGAGAGTGGTCGTTGGCTGCTAGAAAGCCACTAGAAAAAGGCCAATCGAATTGGTCTAACCCGATTTTGACCAGTTCGATTAGCTTTAGCTAGAATTTTATGCAATTAGGAGAATCTAATTGTAAAGGATTTATGTCCAATCAACATAGAAATGAGCTAAAGTGAAAATAAATGGTCCAAATTTGTCCAAATTAAACCAATCAAACCCTTTTGACAACACCATGATGAAGTAAATTGATCTAATTATCTCAAAAATATCAAATATTATGAACGGATTTAATGGGCATGTGAATTCGGACTTTTTGAACAGTTGGCTTAATTTTAGCAACTCCCCTGATCAATTACCAAATTGATTGAAATTGAATGCAATTAATATAACAAAATATAAATCGGTTCAATTGATTGCACTCAATGTAGCTTAACGCATTCAAATTGACATTGATAGGAGGACACGAACTAGACATCAAAATGAAATTGAAATACAATGTTCAAATCGAATTTCAATTCATCAAATTAAACCTTAGTCTAGAATGGGATAAGTTAAATCGTCTCAATCGAAACATATTAACCCTATTTCACAACTTTTGGATGTGCCAAGTTTGCTAAATTGAGAAGTTCCATTTGAATTTGTGAAAATTAGCCTCAAATTTGGACTGATATTAAGAAAACCAGTTGATTAGGGGTACAATCATGTCAATAATGAAGAATTGATTGAAATCCCTAATTAGGGTTAAAAATGAAAAATTTTGCCTCAACATGTCAAATCAAAGAAATGGTCGCAAGAGTGAACTTAAAATGACCTCGAGATCAAATGATGTAAAAAAAAAAGCTAAGCTACAATATTACTAGAAATGAAGTAATTTTATTTTTGGTATCGGAAAAATAGATTTTTAATTGGTTTTTGAGATTTTTTTTAAGGCCAAAGTCTAATTGAAACTAAAATAAAGTGTTTTTGTGGATTTTTACAATTTATAATGTTTTTGGTCAAGTCAACACTTTAGTGACTGATCACTAGTAGAAACTTCAATTTTTTTCAAAATCCTCTTTCGTCAAAATAAAATTGAGACTATTTAGGAATTTTTGTGCAAACAACTAAATTTTGACTTAGGGTTGACTTTTTGCTCATGGCATTGACCAAAAAAGTCAACTTTTGACTTTTTGATAAAAATGATTAGGAAATAACCTATAAATGATGGGCCAATAGAAAAGAAATGAAAAAACGACACTTTTCATTTGAAAAAATGATTATGCTGCAATTGCAAACTCTAATCCTGATATTTTACCTTGATTAACACATCAACCAAGAATCAAGCATCAACAATACATAAAATATAGTGTTTAAAGGATAACATGATGTGTCAAGGACACGGAAGTAAAATAAAAAATAAAAAGTTCTCTACTTGCTTGGAAAACTTCCCCAAGGAACTGCACTAGGGACTATAATCAAATAATTTGTCAAGGATTAAATTGAATTTATCTAGAAGATTAGGGCCCTTTAAAAAAAGACTGGTTGGTGAGATTAAATTTGACCAATACCCGCATGTAAAAAGAAATTCTCACAACAAATGGCAACTTATGGACCTGAAATTCACAAAGAGAAAGAAATCCCATTAACTAATAATTCTATATCATTGGCCTTGATAATATGTCAAGTTTATCCTCATTAAATGGAAAGTGTAATCTCTATTCTCTACATACATTTTTAATTATCAATTCACTCAGCAACTTGAATGAATCTCTGAGTATATAAATGTGCTATATTGGATCTACTCAATACATCACTATACCAGGTTACAAATCCTTCAATACTCTTTGAGAGAGGCTAAGAATAGCTTAGGTGGGAATGGTTAGGGTGGTAACAACATCCAAAAGACCAAGGTCGATGATGCTCGTGGCAGCTCTGATACTGTGGTCATCCATCAGTGTGCACGCGAACTCGTCACCCATCGGTCCCGATGTCAAGTTTGACTTAAGGAAAGGGTTGATATGTTTAGCACTTTGTGCTGTGAGCCCTGGGAAACCTATATGCATTTTGAATTGCCTCAACGGTACTATAGGAAAAAGCTCAGCAGGAGGGTCAGGGTCATTGACTTACACGGCATTAGATCACTGCGGTGTCGGTTGTTTCTTGTCTACTTGCCTTGACCACCATTCAGGTAATATTCTTCATAGTGAGATCGAAGATATGAGCTAGCTTCTTAAAACCAAGAAAATTATTGTATAATACTGTCTTCTTTCTCAATGTTTCATTGATATATTTTAATTATGAGAGGGTATGCGTGCTAATATTTTTCATTTCCTTGGATTTCGATATATGTGCTCTTGTTCAAAAATTCGATTTCAATTCTAATGTGAATAACCTTTTTAATCTCTTGTCTCATATCTGAATTCATTTAGACACCAAGAAAGCTGGAGTTGATGAAAAGAAGAAGGTTGCGGCCTGTGCGGACTCATGCTCTCAGGGTTGCCAAAAGACCTATTCATTGCAATGAAGTTTGAAAATTTTCCTTTTTTATGTTTAAACAAAGGCAATTGAGTTATGTAATGCCTTCATGGTATCACACGTCAACTAATACAAAGTGCCTCTTCCTTTATCTGCTTGACCATGAGTGAAGTACATTTTTATGAGGACATGAACTAGACATCAAAATGAAATTGAAATTCAACGTTCAAATCGAATTTCATTTCATCAAATTAAACCTTAGTCTAAAATGGGTTAAGTTAAATCATCTCAATTGGAACCCCATTTCGCAGCTTTTGGATGTGCCAAGTTTGCTAAATTGAGAAGTTACATTTGAATTTGCCAAAATTAGCCTCGGATTTGGATTGATATTAAGAAAACAAGTTGATTACGGGTACGATCATGTCAATTAGGAAGAATTGATCGAAACCCCTTATTAGCACTAAAAATGTAAATTTTTTCCTTGACATGCCAAATAAAAAACATGGTCACATAAATGTACTAAAAATTACCTCTAGATCAAATATTATAAAATAAACTAAGCTGCAATATGAATAGAAGGCTGATTGTGAACCTAAATTCGAAAAACAGATTTTTAATTGATTTTTGAGAAATTTTTGTGACCAAAGTAAAATTGAAACCAAAAAAAGCATTTTTTTTTTTTTGTATTTTTACATTTTTCAATTTTTTGGTCCTTTAGTAACTAATCATTAAAAGGTCGGTTCATGGTCAAAACGTTGATTTTTTTTTTTTCAAAATCTTTTTTGGCCAAAATGAAATTGAGACTATTTGGGAACTTTTTGCGCAAAAAATCACATTTTGACTTTTTGTTCAAAGGGTTAACCAAAAAAGTTAGCTCCTAAGTTAACTTTTGACTTTTTATAAAATTAAGTAAGAAATCACCCATAAATGACGGGCCAATGAAAACAATTAAATACGACAATTTTCATTCTAGAAAATGGTTTTGTCAATGAGATTTATTTAACCAATACCTACGTATGAAAAGAAATTCTCACAAGAAATGGCAGCTTATGGAACTGAAATTTAGGGGGTAGGAACAATACAAGTGCTAATACTTTTGTGCAGTGCTCACTTGAGTGCCAAAACTTTTTTTTCGCTTACTTAAGTACCACAAATTTGCAAAATCAATCACTTGAATGCCACTTACGATTTGCACCGCCGAAAAGATAACATGACCGTTGGAAAATATTATTTTAATATTTTTAATATTTTTACTATTATTTTGAGTTTGTTATTTTATTTTAATTTTTTCTTTTCTTTTTGTTTTTATCTTTACGGTCAGTGAGGGTCATCGAGCAACCTTTGCCCTCGGCCACAAAGGCCTTGGGCAAGGCCGTTGAGGTCTCGCCAATGGTTGGCGAGGCCTTTCACCGCTTCAATCTCGCTGTGAAGGCCTTAGGCGACGGCATCAAGTCCTCATCAACAGTGGACAAGGCCACGAGCACCCTCGCCCATGGCTGCCCAAAGCAGGTGAGGCCTTGACAGTCTCGCCCAAATTTAGATGAGGGTTTCATGGCCCCGGCAAGGGCCCTCACAGCCTTGCCTACAACCGGCGAGGCCCTGACAACTTTCCCTACAGCCTTCGCGACCAAGGGTGAAGTGCCCTCACCCAATTTAGCTGAGGATTTCATGGCCGATGAGGGTCACTAATGACCATTGCCGGCCCTAAATGAAGTAAGCAAAAAAAAAAAAACTCAAAAAACAATTGAAAAAATCCACGTAGGACTTGTGGCTAAAAGTGGCACTTAAGTGTGTGATTTTACTTCAATGTGCATTTAAGTGAACGAAAAAAAAAAAATTGGCACTTAGGTGAGTGCTATACAAAAGTTTTTGGCACTCCTATTGCTTTTGTCCCTAAAATTTAATAAGAGAAAAAAAATCTCTTCAACTAATAGTTATGTATCATTGGACTAGATAATATGTCGAGTGTATCCCTATTAAATGGAAAGTGTAATCTTTCTCTTCTATATATCTTTTTAGTTATCAACTCATTCAGCAACTTGAATGAATCTCTGAGTATGTAAAGGTGCTATATTGGATCTACTCAGTAAATAACTACACTAAGTCATAAATCCTTCTATACTCTTTGAGAGGGGCTAAGAATATCTTAGGTCGGATTGGCCAAGGTGGTAACAGCATCCAAAAGAACGGGGTCGATGATACTCGTGGCGACTCTTATGTTGTGGTCATCCACCGGTGTGGACTCGAAGTTGTCACCCATCAATGCCTACACCATGCTTAATTTGGTGCGTAATTGAAGTGTTTAGCATTTTATGCTTTGGAAGACTTCCCCAAGGAACTCCACCGATGACTAGAATCAAATAATTTGTCAAGGATTAAATTGAATTTATCTAGAAGATTAGGGCCCTTTAAAAAGAAACTTGTCGATGAGATTAAATTTGACCAATACCTGTGTATAGAAAGAAATTCTCACAACAAAAGAAAGTGTAATATTTCTTCTCTACATACCTTTTTAATTATTAAATGGCAACTTATGGACCTAAAATTTAGTAAAAGAAAGAAATCCCATGAACTAATAATTCTATATCATTGAACTAGATAGGGATAAGTGCAATAGAAGTCCTAAAACTTGTCACGAAAATGCAATTGAGTCTTAAAACTTGTAAAAAATGCAATCAAGTCCTAAAACTTGTCAAATTGTTTCAATCAAGTCCTAAAGTTAATACCGTCAGCCTTTTTAACGGAAAATGCTGACGTGGCACGGACGTGACATTTGAAATGATTTTTTATTTCCATGTGGCCTTTTTTAATTTGTTTTTTTATTTAAGTTCTTCCCATCTTAGGCTAGGGGGTTCATTGGCTTCCAAAAATTGTTCACTCTTAATTGATCCGAATTCAAGAGAACAAAAGATAATTAAAATGACTTTATAAATATCATCTTAATCAAATAGGAATACTTTGTAATCACCCATGATCGACACACATAATCAGACCGAGGTTTGTGGCTAAGTTTTGATCCAAAGTGGCCCTAACACTGCCTACACAAACTGGGTGGTTTCGACGATGCTCAGGAGGCCAAACCCAAACATTAGTCATTGCTTTTCAGGGTTCCATGTGTGACCCATGGTTGGTTCGAAACCAATTCATGTTTAAGCCTGGTTGATCCATGAATGACTCTCGGTTGTTATGTAATCGTGTAGAATCAATTGACTGCCTTGATTCACGATCGCACAGAATCGAATTACGATCGTTCACAAATGGTACAATGACCGTATGGAGTCACCTGCGACCAGTATATGCTTGAGCTAAATCAATCTATACTCGTCCATCGAACAACTCGTGACAGCACGTGATTGTCCACATCAATTCTCATAGTCGAGCGCTCTTTTCATGGTTGAACGCTCTAGTTTAACATAACCTCGATCCTGAGTCGCCTAATCTCCAATCAGTTAGTTAGCTCGTGAACAATCCCTAAGATCAACTCACAGCCCATCCTCATTAGTGGCATATCGATCCTTAGTCCATTTCTCATACCTAAGATAGGGATCCAAATTGAGGATGTCATAAAGATCATATTTTTTTTTAAAAAAAATTAAAAAGGTCAAAAGCATTTTGGTCATTTTTCCTTGAAAGAGCAATTTTGTAATTTCAATAACCGAAGGCATGAGAAGGTCGACCATGAGTTGGGCCAATTGAGAGTGGTTGTCGGCTGCCAAAAAGCGACTAGAAAAAGGCCGGTCGAATTGGTCTAACCTGATTTTGACCGGTTCGATTAGCTTTAGATAGAATTTTATGCAATTAGGAGAATCTAATTGTAAAGGATTTGTCCAATCAAAAGAGAAATGAGCTAAAGTGAAAATAAATGGTCCAAATTTGTCCAAATTAAACCAATCAAACCCTTTTGACAACATCTTGATGAATTAAATTGATCTAATTATCTCAAAAATATCAAATATTATGCACGGATTTAATGGGCATGTGAATTCGGACTTTTTGAACAGTTGGCTTAATTTTAGCAACTCCCCTGATCAATTACCAAATTGATTGAAATTGAATGCAATTAATATAACAATATATAAATCGGTTCAATTGATTGCACTCAATGTAGCTTAACGCATTCAAATTGACATTGATATGAGGACACGAACTAGACATCAAAATGAAATTGAAATACAATTGTTGACACCTATTTTTAGCAAATCTAGGAAAATAAGGAAAATAAAAATTGCATTTTGAAAAGAAAAAATAAAAATGGGGAAAATTGATTTGATTGAATTATGCAAGGAAATATGGAATTCTGATGGATGTCCGGATTTTGTTAAATGCAGAAGTAATTTAAAAATCAAGTGAATAAGGGGCAAGAATTTTGCAAAATGGAATAAATCTGAACAAGATCAAGATAATTGCGAAATCATGCTATAATTTACAGATTTGATTTAATGTGGTGAGAGATGGAAACTTAAAAAATGCCTTAAAAATGCAGTCGTCTAGAACCACTATAAAAGATTGCTGCATTTTTCAAGAAAAGGTGTGCGAAAAAATTGGGGGAATTTGCGAAAAAATTCGTGAGAAGAAAAACACGAGAGAATTCGTGAAAGTGAAAAAAGAAGAAGAGGAAACCTCCTTTGTCGTCCAAGAGAAGTCATCTTTTTTCTCTTCTGACAACCTGCAGAAGTGCAAGGAAAAGAAAAGTGAGCGAGAAAAAAAAAATAGAGAAGAGAATTCGTACAAAGGGATCCTCTTCTATTTCTATTGTTCATTTTTCCTTTTTGCATGAGTCAAAGTCCACCAAAAGTGAGTTTTGGTTTCTACAGAAAGGTACAGCAGAGAGACGTCGTGTGAGGAGACAGAAAAAAGAAAAAGAAAAAGCAACCAAACAGGTTGTCTTCCTCGCGCACGGGTCTCCTTCCCCTCCCGCAGCCTCCGTCCGCGAGCGTTGCGCCAGCATCGCCCACACCAGCAGCCGCGCCGTCGACCGCCGTTGCTCCACCGGCGCCTCACGAGCCCGCCTCTGCACCAGCACCGTCACAGCAGTTCACCCGTTCGTCCCCTGTGCTGGTCTCTGTGTCCGGCGACCAGTTCGAAGCTCGACGCACAACACCTGCAAACTGCATCCTCCCCTCCGTCCAGTGCCACCGCGCCTCTACCCAAGCAGCACCTTCACATCCTGTTCGCGTCGCCTGCACGAATACCCCCGCCGGTCGATGCTTCAGCCCCGGCCCTCGACGCTCGCGCCAGCAGCCCGCGCTGTCTCCGCCACCACCGCCTGCGACTTGCTCGCCAATCGCTGCCGCTGGTCCACCTGCGTTTACTCCCATCACGCGATCCTCCTCTGCCCCAACGTCCAACAGATCTGCTGCCCGACGCTGCTGCTCAGCCCCTCGCCGGTCTGCTGCCCCGCCAGACGCCGCGCCGTGCCCTTGCTCTACCGATCTCCGCTACCCCGAGCTCAAGCCCGCCGCCATCCACCTGTAGCCGCTCCCCGCCGGAGCCCCGACGACTGCCCAGCGCCGTCCACCATCGATTTACTCCCCCCTTAGGTAGTTTTTGTTCCTTTTTTATTTTATTTTGTTTTACTTTTATAGTTTAGTTTATTTTACTTTCTTTATTCTTATGTTATTTTTCTGTTTATTTTATTTGATAGTATTCTTTTAGTTTAATTACTTGAATTGTAATATTGAATGTTAATACTTGTGCATTTGATAGGCTTTATCCGTAGGGATTTTGTCCGAAATTAATATAATTATTAATTTGACCCGAGAGACATCGGATCATTTTTCTAATTATTTTTAATTTTTGGGCTTTTTGATAGAATCTTAATTGTTAAATCATAATAATTATTTAATCTGGTCCGTAAGACTTCGGACTAGATTTTTTAATTATTTTAAGTTGTTGTGATGATCAGGGTTAGAATAATTGTTAATTTAACCTGTGAGACGTCATGTTATTTTTTCAATTATTTTGATCCTTTATTTGGTGATTATATTAATTGCTTAGATTTAACCCTTGTTTAACAATTATCCAACTTAAAAAAAATTAAAAATAAACTAAAAAATCAAAAAAATCAAAATATTCAAAAAAAATTGCATGAGCATATAGGACATTAGGGTTTAATATAATAGACACGTAGGTTTAATTAATCAAATCTTTAGGATTATATTTCTAGGATTGCATTTTTAGATAATATTTTTAGGTCTGCATTTTTAGATATTTCAAAAAAATAAATTAGGATTAGACTTAAATAGCCTTTTTAGAGTCTTAGGTCTAATTAGCATTTTCATATTCTCATTCTTTTTTTTAAAATCAAAATCAAAATCAAAATCAAAAATAGTTTTCTAAGACAAGATAGGGTTTAATTAATTCCTAGAATAAATCAGAAAATTATCCCTTTTTAGATAGATTAATTAGGATCTTTATAAATTCTGAATTTCAATAAAAAAAAAAAATACAAAAATACTAGGTGCATTTTAACTAGTTTGCATGATAGGATTATTTAAATCAGAGCTTGTTAATTAGTGAAATTAGGTCTTGAGGTGCATAATGATTAGTTTGCATAATAGGCTCATTTAATTAGAATTTGCATTAATAGGATTAAGTCATTTAGTTTAGAAATGCATTTTTATAAAAAGCTCCAATTTTTAAGAAAATCCAAAAAAAAAGTGATTGCTTGCTTTGTGTGATGCAATTTATTTATTTGAATGTTTAAATAATGGATGAGTACCCGTGTGGTCACCACATTTGCATGATAGTAATTTAGGTTAAAATAAATCAGCTGCTTGCAAAAACATTTTGAAAAATTTTAAAAAAGAAATGGTACCGAAAGGGCATTAGAAAATTCTAGTGTAACCAAGTCCCCGTACCCTCAGTCTCTGGTTCGTAGGAGTAAAATAAATCTCCATTTATTTTACTTAGGTGTCTAATCGACCTACCCTAAACTGATTAGTGGCGACTCCTAATTAATAACCCATTGCATGTTAAAAAACTTAAGACTTAAGTCGCGAATTGGTATGGGCTTGGGAGAGCCCGAGCTAAGTGTAAAAACTTAGCAGTCCATTAACCTAGCTTTAGGTGGTCCACACCCGAAAAATAGGTCGCGACAGCTTGGCGACTCCGCTGGAGACTTGTGTTAAAGCACTTAGTGGACTTAGGCCAATTTTTCTTTTCTTTCAAAATAAAGAAATGTTTTGTTTGGCAGCAAGGACACCAGGTATGTCCCTAACATTTCGAAGGTGTTAAATGTTTTTGGCAGATGGGAGGTATAAGGGGAGTAGTCTATACTAACATTTGTCTTGCAGGTTGGAGAGTGGGATTAATGATTTATTTTTCCATGATTAGAAGTGTTGTTTGCATTTGAACTGTTGTGCATGTTTTATTGTTTTTAGCACTACACTATTGCACAAACAGACTCGTGACCGGACACGGGCTGCGATAAGATTTCAGGATGGTGTTGAGAAGGATACTTCCTCTAAAGCGAGACTGCTATATAGAGGTTGACCTTCTCTTCCCCGAAAGTCTTTTCATGGTGTCGAATGTGTTTGTCCATATCCGCGAGACTGCGTGACTATTGGACATTCCATTCGACTGAGCCGGAGTTAGGGGGACCTGACACGTTAATGCGAGAGGGTCAAAGTTGGTGATCATTTTAACATTTCCACCACTTTCCTTCTTCAATGTCGAAGATTTTCCTTGTACTCATTGATTGCAACAGCATTTGATTTTTTTTTTTTTTTGGCATCGGCCTTGCTTTTACTAGGCACACTGCTTTTTTCATGCCCCATTTTCACATTTTTTTTCTTTGAACAAAATCTCCATTTTTGTCGGCATTCTAGCTCATGCTACTTGAGTGTTTTTGTATTGCCCCAATGTGGGGAATGATCACCAACTGGGTTTAATATGAAATGAATTCATAAGCTCAAGTGGGCTATGCAATGGATAAAAGTGTGTAGGATAGAGAAATGACTGCTCTTCATCATCCTAAGGCACTTTAAATTATCTTACGAGTTACAACGCAAAAGCAATACTCAAAGATTGATGCAAGTGTGAGTAAGAAAATTCCTATCATTCATTTCAAACTTTGTCCCAATGTGGGATGATCCTTGACAGGGATGATTTAAAAATTCTTCATGTGTGTGGGCTCGAAGGGCTAAACAATGGGTATACTTGTAGTGTTTCGGGTAGAAGAAGAAACGGCCTCTCATCACCTTGGTTGACGTACCATTTGCGAGATCACCATTTTCCTTGCGGGCATGGAATTTCTCCGCACAACTCACCAAGGATTAGTGTGTGGGATAGTGTATGGGATAGGGCTTGCCTTTCATCATTCCAAGTATCCAATTTGACACATACAATTTATCTCACATAATTCATCAAAGAAGAAAAATGCAAGATTTATGACAAATTTGAACAATTCAACTGATTGAAGCATATTATTCATCATAAAATACTTGCAATTCAAGACAAGACATGGTAAATTCTATCACGGATAATACTTCTTGATAGCATCAGCATTGATTGGAGTAGAAAACTCACGACCATCAATTTCTGCCAAGATCAAGGCACTGCCAGGAAGTACCTTCTTTACCACATGTGGACCGCTGTAGTTTGGGGCAAACTTGCCTCCAGGATCCGGAAATATCGGCAACAACTTCCTTAGGACTAGGTCATTTACCTCGAAATGCCTTGGCCGCACCTTCCGATTGAAAGATCTAGCTACTCTCTGTTGATATGATTGGCCATGGCAAAGAGCCCTCAGTCTTTTCTCGTCGATCAAGTTCAACTGCTCGAGTCTTTGTTGTGACCATTCCGCCTCAGACAACCCCACTTGGGATAAAACTCTCAGAGAAGGAATCTCCACTTCTACAGGTAGAACTGCCTCCATACCATACACCAAAGCAAACGGGGTTGCCCCAGTGGAAGTGCATATCGATGTCCGATACGCCATCAGTGCAAAGGGTAACCTGTCATGCCAATCTCGATAATTCTCAGCTGTCTTAGCCAAAATCTTCTTAATGTTCTTATTGGCCACTTCAACGGCCCCGTTCATTTGAGGGCGGTAAGGAGACGAATTCAGATGCTTGATTTTGAACTCTCCGAGCAACTCATCAACAAGTTTGTTGTTCAAATTGGTCCCATTATCAGTGATGATTGCTTTAAGGACACCATAACGAGTAATTATGTCATGTTTGATGAATTTCGCAACATTGCGGGCAGTAACGCTTACAAAGGATGCAGCTTCAATCCATTTGGAGAAATAATCTATTGCTACCAAAATGAATCGATGCCCATTGGAAGCTTTAGGATTTATTGGGCCAATCACATGAATACCCCACATCAAGAAGGGCCATGGCTCAGAAAACTGATGCAGCTCAGTTGGAGGAACATTTATCTTATCACCATGGATCTGGCAACGATGACAACTCTGTGCATGCTTGATGCAGTCACTTTCTAGTGTGAGCCAATAGTAGCCTAATCTCATAATCTTCTTAGCCATCATGTGCCCATTCATATGAGGGCCACATATTCCTTCGTGCACTTCTTGCATGATTTGAGTGGCTTCGGTTGCATCCACACACCGTAACAAGACTGAATCATAAGATCTCTTATACAAATTCTCGCCATTGACGAAGAATTTTGAGGCCATCTTCATGATGTACTTCCTATCAGCGGGAATGCTTCCTTCGGGAAATTCCTGCCTTTTAATGTAGTTCACGATATCGTAATACCACGGTTTTCCATCAGGTTCTTCAGTTATGATCATACAGTAAACTGGCTTTGGCAAAACTTATATTTTCAATGGCTCGACTTCTAACCCGTCAGTGACTTGCAACATAGACGACAAAGTTGCGAGTGCATCCGCGAATTGGTTATGAGACCTCGGCAAGTATTCGAATGAAATTTCCTCGAACTCCTTTACCAGATCCTTTAAGTACTTGTGGTACGGGAGCAATTTGGCGTCTTTAGTCTTCCATTCACCTACAGTCTAAAGTATGATCAGTGCCGAATCTCCAAATACCATTAGCTTGGGCACACCCATCTCGATTGCGGCTTGAAGTCCGAGGATGCAAGCCTCATACTCGGCCACATTGTTAGTGCATGGGAATATCAATTTTGCAGCCACCGAATAGTGCTGTCCATCTGGAGATATCAGAACTGCCCCAGTACTAGAACTAGACAAGTTTACAGCTCCATCAAAGAACATCTTCCATGAGTCTTCATTTACACTCAAGACACGGTCATTAAGGATACTGTCATCGTCATTAGAGACTCCTGAATTCTCGGCCAATAGATTAGCGATCGCTCGACCCTTAACTGACTTTTGTGGCATGAATTGCACATCAAATTCCAAAATCAAAATTTGCCATTTGGCCAACTTACCCACCAAAGCTGGCTGATCAAGTAAGTACTTGATAGGGTCATTCTCAGTCACAAGGAATGTCTAGTAATGCAGTGTGTATTGTCGCAATCTATGCAATACCCACACCAATGCCGCACAAGTCTTCTCAACATCAGAATATTTCAACTCTGATGTAGTAAACTTCTTACTCAGATAATAAATGGCTCGTTCTTTTTTATCCACAGGACTTTCCTGAGCCAACATTGCACCCAATGACTCACTATGAATGGTGAGGTAGAGAATCAAGGGATGCCTTGGTGATGGTGGGACGAGTACCGGTGGGTTCATCAAGTACTGCTTCAACTTGTCAAATGCCTCTCGACACTCATCATTCCAGTTGACTCGGGCATTCTTCTTTAAGAGCTTGAAGAATGGCTTGGCAGTTTCAGAGAGTTGGGAAATGAACCGAGCTATGTAATTCAGTCTTCCCAAAAGGTCCGAACTTCTTTCACTGTTGCTGAAGGTTGCAACTCGCATATGGCCTTAACTTTAGAGGGGTCGATCTCAATTCCTTTATTGCTAACAATAAATCCGAGCAATTTACCAGATACTGCTCCGAATACGCATTTAGTGGGGTTTAGACGAAGCTTGAATTCACGGAGTCGATCAAACAACTTCTTCAGGGTTTCCACATGACTTCTTCTGGGCCGAGTTTTTTGCAATCATATCATCAACATAGACTTCAATCTCCTGATGCATCATATCATGGAATAGTGTTACCATGGCTCGTTGGTAAGTTGCGCCTGTATTCTTGAGTCCGAAGAGCATGACCTTGTAATAAAAGGTCCCCCACGAGGTGATAAATGCAGTCTTCTCCTTGTCTTCCTCCTTCATCCTTATCTGATTGTACCCAGAAAACCCGTCCATAAACGAGAACAGTTCAAATCCGGCAGTACTATCCACGAGGACATCTATGTGAGGCAGCGGGAAATCATCTTTTAGGCTAGCCTTGTTCAAATCTCGATAGTCGACACAAACTCGAACTCGACCATCCTTCTTCATCACCAGCACGATGTTGGCCACCCATTCAGGGTATTGCAAGACTTCGATGAATCCCACCTTCAAAAGCTTCATCACCTCTTCCTCTATCTTCTTCGAGAGCTTGGGTTTAGTTCTCTGCAGCCTTTGCTTCTTAGGTAGCACGTCCGAATTAGTAGGCAAGCAATGCTCGACGATCGATGGGTCTAAACCGAGCATGTCAGCATAGGTCCATGCAAACACATCTTGATATTCCTTTAATAGTTGAGTTAGGCGCTCGGCCTCGTCTTTGGGGAGATTTGCCCCAATTTTAACTTCCTTGACTTCTTCGGTGTCACCTAAATTAATAGTGACAATCTGTTCAGATGTAAGAGCCTTGGCTTTTTCATGTTGTTCCCAGCTTCGCTACACCTCAATGGAATCTTCATTCAAGTCCTCGAGGTCGTCAATGTCAGCATTTGTTGCATTGGGTTGGACCATTTCCATACTTTTGTATGCCATAAGATTGTTCTCTTGTGGGCTAAAGCCCGTCTTCTCCAAAGGTCCTTCGTCAATGGTCCCTATGAAGACATCATCGAAGAGACTAGAGATTCCTTACAATGCATCTTCAGGGTTTTCCATCTTCGGGGGTGTCGGATAATCCATGCCACCCCATCCATCTGGGACAATGTCGCGGGGATCAATGTAGAAACTGGGAGGAGCTGAATACTTCACCAGATAGTCAAATTTTCCGCTTGGCTGCCCCAGGGTGTCTATTATTTCTGCTTCATCCTGCATCATTATGGGAGGACCAGGGAATGTCTCGCGAATGTTTGGGGGTAATGGGTTTTGCCTTCCTCGCCCGTGGTCAAGTGGCGGGTTTCGCCTTTCCTGTCTTCGTCCTCCAGAACTTTCTCCACCTCTTCCATGGCACCCTAATCCAGCAGCACGAGACCTCTGAGGGGCTTCAATGGGGTTTCGAATCCCCTGACCATTTCTTCCAAGGCCACTACCAGGAATAAAACCATTCCCGACCATCATCCTTCCCACCATAAGAGTAGCATTTGAAACTTCAGGAATTGGTGGTGGTGAGTCTCAAGAAGCATGAATAGTGGATACCAACTCAAATGAGTGGTAGCTCGATTCGAACTCAAAGTCTGGCCTTACATAGGGGATAGCTGTCTCATGATAAATTCGGTGATCTTCTTTGCCATAGACAGTGACCAGCTTCCCTTTGATTACGAATTTCACAGCTTGATGTAGACTTGATGGTACCGCCCCAGCAGTATGAATCCAGGGACAACCCAGCAGGAAATTAAAGGCAGTAGGGATATCCATTACCTGGAAGGGAATATTGAAAACCACCGGCCCTATTTGCACATCAAGGTGAATCTCCCCAAGCACCTCCTTCTTCGTACCATCAAAAGCTCGAATAGAATTCTTTGCAGCATGTATCTTGGACGAGTTCACCTTGAGGCGATGAAGAGTGGCCAGTGGACATATGTTTAAGGCGAACCCATTGTCAATGAGTACTCAAGACACATGAGAAGCCTTATACTTGACAGATACATAGAGTGCCTTGTTATGCCCCCTACCCTCGAGAGGCAATTCCTCATCAGAAAAGGCAATCATGTCCTTAAGAAGGATCGATCCCACAAAATCTTCCAGCTTGTTTGCCTCAACCATTTCAGGTACATGAATTTCACTTAACACCTTCATTAGTGACTTTCGATGCACAGGGGATGTAAACAGGAGTTCAAGCAAAGAAATCTGGGCGGGCATCTTTCATAACTGTTTGACCACCTTATACTCGCTTGCTTTGATCACGGCCAGAAACTCCTTAGCCTCTTCATCAGTGACAGGTTTTGCGGGTTGAGCATTGGTTTGAGAATAAGTCCGACCAGACCTTGTAACGAGGTCAACATCTAGATCATAGGACCAAGGGACCACCTTATTATTGACATATTCATACGGTTGAGGCATTTCAATTACTATCTCATCGTCGGATGCATCTTCAAGTGGGGGCATGTCCACGAGTGAAGGATCAACTTCCTCTTTATTAGCATTGAGCGCCGCTTGCTCCTCCTCCCAATCAATAATGATGGGGGAAATAGTGGAAACTATACAGTTATGGTCAGCATAAACGATGATTCCGTCATCCACCATCCTAATGACTCTTTCCTTCATCAGTGATAGAGGAACATCCTCCTGATATGGATAATATCCAGCTCTTACCAGCCCGTTGTAAGCATCTGCTACGTGTACCTTTGAGTTCTTGATCCGACTGACTTCAAGCTCCAAGATAGCATTGACCGTACCTTCATGCTCTGGCAGCGGATTCTTTTGGACGTTTGGTCGAGTAGTTTGAAATGAGAAGGCCTTCGTGTCTAAGAGATTTTGGATCTTATGCTTCAAGGTGAAACATTCATCAATTGAATGTCCCAATTCACCGCTATGATAGTCGCACTTCTTGGTCGAGTCGTAACCACGAATGTTTTCGCGGTTAGGGCGTTTCGGTTCGCTAGTAAGCAATCCTTTCTTCCTTAGGATTGCTAAGACTTGGGATGGATATCCAGGGAGAGGAGAGAACTGCCTTCTTGCTTGGGCAAATGATTGACGGTCGGTAGCTTGCTGTTGCCTTGGTTCATCTGGATAGCCGGGGTGCGATTGGCACTTTCCTAGCTATAAGCCACATTTACGTCTACAGCAACCTCCTTCTCTTTCTTGGCAGAGAATCTTCTACTCGATGGTTCAGTAAACCATCCTTCCCTTATCCCCATCTTGATTTGTTCCCCCACAGGAATAAGCTGATTGAAGTTTTGATAAATAACTTCATCAACTCCTTGTCAGTAGGCTCGGGGGTGATTTGAGCTACCAGATTTCGCCATCTCACGGCATACTCTTTGAACGACTCGCTCTTCTTTTTCTCCATCCTCTCAAGATCCTCTCGAGAAGGTGCAATATCCATGTTGAACTTGTATTGCTTGAGAAATGCATCAGCCACTTCATTCCAGGTGTTGAGAAGGTTCACATTCTTCATGACATACCAATTCAGTGCAGGCCCAGTCAAACTTGCATGGAATGATTGGATCATGAGAGGCTCGTTCTTGACATATTGGGCCATGCGCACGTGGTACATTTGCAAATGAGCTTTTGGGCAGGAAGTACCATCGTATTTCTCAAAATCCGGCATTTTGAATTTCTTTGGCATCTTGACTTTCTCGTACACGGACAAGTCGAACGGGAGTGAACTCTGTGACTCCTGCAATTGTTTCAACTTTTCTTCCAATTTTGCAAAGCGTTCATCCTGCTCCGTGGATGTTGACAAGCTTAGCATTTTCCACATTGATCGGGAACGAATCATCTTCCAGCCCGAGCATGTCATCCTCGCCCATTTAGGCCTTGTTTGCTGGCTTCGGGACGACTATCTCAAGGAGAGTGGGTGCAGGAGCCGAATTCACTCGGAGGGATTGAAGTTGAGCTGTTATAAGCTCCATAGAGGCAGCTAACTGTTGGAGTTGGCCCTCCATAGCGGAGACACGATCACGCATTTCGGTTTGTTCAGCCATTCTTGCTCTTAATCACGTGACAATGGGAGAGCGTGGAGGATCCGTTATCACCTAAATTTTAAAAAATGAACACAAATAAGTATCTCATATGAAAATACGCCGATCCATGGCAATACTCTAGAAATTTTATTCATCAATGGAGCTTTTGACAAGCCTAGAAATTCGAAATGTCCTAAACAAACGAACTAGGAAAGTAAATGACCCAACTCCCTAAACATTAATCTAAAAATGAAAATAGCAAGATTGATTCAAGCACTTCATTTGGCTTGATCAATATACATTCGGGACACCATTCGGCGCAATCGTTTATTCTCCTTTTGAGCTTTTTCAGCAACTCTTTTGAGGCGTTTATTCGCAGCTCAATTGGTGATCTTCAACGGCGCCTCCGGTATCTTCGGAAGCAGCTCCTCGGGAATCTTGTGTTGTTGGATATACTTAATCGAGGCATAGTACTTCCTTTCCTTGCCTTTCAACTCCTCCTCGGGCCATTTGAGCTTTCGTGGATGGCACATGTCCCACATTGATTTGATAGTGAGAATGGAATCTTCATGACCTCGGCTTCCATCGACAAAACTGACTTGGAGTGGCTCTACCTGTAACGCCGGGGGAAGCTCTTGCACGACTTGATACTGACGAGTCACCCTAGTCGGATAGTACTCCAATGCTCCGGTGAATCCCAATAGAGGGATTGGGCCAACTCCTCCACGCGAGAGTCTCGCTACCCAAACTTGGAACCATTTAGCATGCCATAGGAAACCCTTGGAAGTTCATTTTTTCATGAAAGCTAGCCACCTAGAATAATGATAATCCGGTGCATGTTTTAAGTTGTTCTCAAATCTCATAATAAGGTGATTGGAATTACTAACCTCATGTATAGTCGTTAGACCACCAAACCCTTTTATATGTGAAAGAAACCAAATTTGCAAAAGTTCAGGAGAGGAATGGAAAGTCTTATCACCACCTCCTTTAATCCGAGTGAGAGAAAGGAAAGTTTCAATTAGAACAGTGTTTACAAAATTCTTTCCTTCCAACACTTGTTTAACTAATTGAGCGATCAAAGGGTTAATAGCATTCTTGCAAAGAAGGAAAACTATAAACCCAAAGAAAGCTAAAAGGAAAACCCTTCGCATTTGAGATGAAGTGCCTTTCTCAAAACATTGTTTCAGAAAAGATAAAGGACATGCATTACGGTTAGCCTTTAAAATATTTCTTATATCGTCTTCCTTAATTCTCAGAAAATCAGATAAGGCCATAACAGGATCTATTCTAATAGGCGGACTAATCAATTCAGCTTTCAAGGACTTTCCTATGGCAATGCTATACTCTTCCAAGGTGGGAGTGAGCTCGTGCTTACCGCCGAAGATAAAGGTAGAGGTCTCGGGGCACCAACAATGGGCGAGTGCTTGGACGAGGCCGCCATGGATGTTGATACGCAGCAATGGAAGCAGTCGACCAATATGTGACCCTACGAAATGACGACTATCTTGATCTAACTTGTCCCACCAAGCGCTAAGCTCTTCCTTTGGAGGGAGAATAATTCGAATGTCCGATGTCCCCATTGTATATTGATCAAGACTTAGGACAATCCTAATGCCATGGACCGACAAAATAATGCGATGCAAATGCCAAAAATTTAGAGAACTTACTTTACCAATGATGGGCAATCACATAGACATGCGCATGGTAAGTGGCTCGATTTCTAATCTATAAGGCTTATCAAGGTGGAGCCACAAGGATGATCAGACTAGTCACGGGCTTGTGGACTATGTCAGGTCCTCATGACTCCGGCTTGGTCAAAGAGCCAACCCGGGTCGCAGGCATGCGGACCGAGGTGGGTACTCTTGACACCATGAAAGAAACTTCGGGATTGAGATGGGCGACTCGTACCGCAAGCATGCGGTCGGAGTGGTATCCATCTCAACACCATCTTAAATGATCTTGTGTGGCCTAGGTCCGGCGGCAGGTTGTGTGTGCAATAGTGTAGTGCTAGATGCAAGGCATGCACGACAGTTTATATCAAGCAACACTTCGTTCATCAAAATAAACCATACATTCCTACACCTCCCTGCAAAACAAAGGTTAACAAACACTTCCCCTTATACCTCCCATCCTGCAAAAACATTTAACACCTTAAATGTTAGGGACGTACCTAGAATCCTCGCTGCCAAACAAAAACATTTTTCAAAGAAAAGAAAAATTGGCCTAAGTCCACTAAGAGTTTTAACTCAAGTCCCCAGTGGAGTCGCCAAGCTGTCGCGACCAAATTTTTCGGATGTGAACCACCTAGAGTTTGGCTAATGGATTGTTAAACCTAGACTTAACTCGGGCTCTCCCAAGCCCATACCAATTCGCGACTTTAGATTCAAGTTTTTTAACATGCAATTGATTTTTAATTAGGAGTCGCCACTAATCTATTTTTGGTGGGTCGATTAAAAACCCAAGTAAAGTAACGGGAGTTTTACTTTACTCCTACGAACCAGAGATTTGGGTACGGGGACTTGATTACGCTAGATTTCTCTAATGCCCTCTCGGTACCATTTCTTTTATTTAAAAAAAAAATTTGCAGGCAGCTTGAATTGATTTTAAACTAATTCCCTAACATGTGAGGTGTTCATGCAGGTGCGCAAACCACCAATTTAACACCCAGATAAATAATAAATAAATTACAAAAACTTACCTCAAAGCAACGAAAGCATCTGCAATGTTAAATTAAAATCAATATCAACAACCCTAAATATGGTTTCTAATTAACACGCAATTTTTATTTTGTTTTCGCTTAATTAATGAAAATCATGCAATATGTAATGCAATGTTAATTGAATGACCTAATTCTAATGACATGTAATTTCTAATTAAATGGGCCTAGCAAAAATACTAAATGACATGCATCTCAATGAATCGAACCCTAATGACGTGCATATGACAATTTTTCTTTTTCCTAAAAGAATGAATTTTATCCTAAATAATGAAACTAATTTAACCTATGACATTTTTTTTTACTTTTCATGAAACTCAAAATTAGGTGAGAGGTGAAAATTACCTAATTAGATTAAGATCCTATTTAATTTATATTAGGAATTAGGTTGAGCCACATCCTAATTTAAACTAAAATATTATCTTAATCAAAATAACCCTAAAATGCAATTATCTAAAAAAAGTACCTAAACTTATGATAAATTAAAAAAATTATCTAAATTAAACTAAGTGCAATTTTTATCCTAATATGCAATGACGTGCAAAACATACCCTAACTCTACATGATATACGCATGATGATTTTTTTTTTTTATGTTTTTGTTTTCTTTTTTTGTTTTCTTTTTTTTTTAATTTCGAAATTAATAATTGCCAAATAATTAAACACGCAATCTAAGTTAAAAAATGAACTAGCAACCTAAATTAATTGATTTGAATTTCTTTATTTTTGAAAATTCGAAATAAAATTCCTATTATGAGCATGCAAACCTTAAAACTACATTTTTTTATTTTTTTTAAAGAAAACTAATTTAAGTAACACCACAGCAAATCAAGCCATATTGATACCCAAATTGACGAACCATATCTCGCGCATAAGATCGGGTCGGCCAATTTCACATAAATCACAAATCGGATCTCGGGTGGGAGATCGGATTGGCAATTTTTTAAGTATTTGCGAGTCGGATTTCGGACACGAAAATCGAACCGACAATCACTAATTTCAAGGCAATTTCATATCATGGAATTTCAATTTCACATTAAAGGAATAATTACACTAAAAAAATAAAATAAAATAACAAAAACAATAAAACAAAAATAAGATAAAGAAAATACCTAAATTTCCTTTTTCTTTTTCTCTTTTTTTCTTTTCTTTTTTTTTCTAAAAAAAGAAAAATAAAGCTGGTGGCCGGTCCAGCGAGGGGAGATCGCCGGCTAGGGTTCCGGTGAGGGGCTCCGGAGGACGGTGCGACGGTGATGCGGCACCAGGGGCTTCGGGATCGACATAGGACGACGTCGGCTCTGGGAGCGGGCGTCGCGGGCAGTGAGCAGCACGGGTCTGCCTGGCTTCGGGCGAAGCAGCTGCGGGCTGTTCGGGTCAGTCAAGCTCGGATCGGCAGCAGCTTCGCCGAATGGAACAAAGGGCCGAACGGCAACGGACAGGGCCGATCAATTTGGTCTGCAGCATCAGGTCACCGATCGGAGATCGCGCTGGCCGGATCTAGCTGCAGGAGGCGTCGGCTTCTGGCGAGATGTGCGGACGAATGGCAAGGCAAGGCAGGAGCGGCTCCAGCGTTGTGCTTCTCGGTCGGCGATCGGCGGACGTTGACTCGGCAGTAGGGGTCGTCGAGTGGTGGGGGCTTGGATCTGGGCCTGGCGTCGCGAAGATCGCACGGAGGCGGTAGACGCTCAGGTGCGAGCGCGGACAGCAACACCCTCGCTGCTAGAGTCAAGCAGACAGGAGACGCGGCTTCGAGCGAGGCGAAAGCGGTGGGGTGCGAGCACAGTGTGCAGCTCGGTTGAGGAAGCTTCGGCGGTCAATTGCAGACGTGAGCGGCAAAGGTGGAAGACGATGAACAGTACCTGTCAAATCACCCCCCTTTTTACTTGCCGCTTCTGCTTTTTTTTTCCTCTCCCCTCACTTTTTCATCTTTTTGCTTTTCTTTTTTTTTACCGATGGAATGGCCCCCCTTTTCCCCACCATACGCAACTCTTTTATATTCCAAAAAAATGTATCTTTGCGGTATATTTCATTGCCAATTTTGCTTGTGTAAAATTCCATTGAATATATCATTTCACCCTGCGCAATATTTTTTGCATATTCGATCAAAAAAATTCCCCTTTTGCGCAAAAATGCATCTCCCAGTGTATATTACCTAAATATGTGAAAAATCTTAATGAAATATAACACAAAATAAAATTTCCCTAAACTATATGCCATGTGATTATGATTTTTTATTTTTTATTTAGCAAAAAATTAACCCCAAAAATTTAGGTGTCAACAATCTCAATTGGAACCCCATTTCGCAGCTTTTGGATGTGCCAAGTTTGCTAAATTGAGAAGTTCCATTTGAATTTGCCAAAATTAGCCTCGGGTTTGGATTGATATTAAGAAAACAAGTTGATTACGGGTACGATCATGTCAATCAGGAGGAATTGATCGAAACCCCTTATTAGCACTAAAAATGTAAATTTTTTCCTTGACATGCCAAATTAAAAAAAAAATGGTCACATAAATGTACTAAAAATTACCTCTAGATCAAATATTGTAAAATAAACTAAGCTGCAATATGAATAGAAGGCTGATTGTGAACCTAAATTCGAAAAATAGATTTGTAATTGATTTTTGAGAAATTTTTGTGACCAAAGTAAAATTGAAACCAAAATAAAGCTTTTTTTTTTTGTATTTTTACATTTTTCAATTTTTTGGTCCTTTAGTAACTAATCATTAAAAGGTCGGTTCATGGTCAAAACGTTGAATTTTTTTTTTCAAAATATTTTTTGGCCAAAATGAAATTGAGACTATTTGGGAACCTTTTGCGCAAAAAATCAAATTTTGACTCGAGATTGACTTTTTGTTCAAAGGGTTAACCAAAAAAAGTCAGCTCCTAAGTTAACTTTTGACTTTTTATAAAAATGAGTAAGAAATCTCCCACAAATGACAGGCCAATGAAAACAATTAAAAACGACAATTTTCGTTCAAGAAAATGGTTTAGTCAATGACATTTATTTAACCAATACCTACATATGAAAAGAAATTCTCATGACAAATGGCAACTTATGGTCCTAAAATTTAGGGGGTAGGAACAATACAAGTGCTAATACTTTTGTATAGTGCTCATTTGAGTGCCAAACTTTTTTTTCGCTTACTTAAGTACCACAAATTTGACAAATCAATCACTCAAATGCCACTTACGATTTGCCCCACCGAAAAAGCTCACATGACCACCGGAAAATATTATTTTAATATTATTTTATTTTTTTTTATTTTTATTATTATTTTGAGTTTGTTATTTTATTTTATTTTTTGCTTTTCTTTTTGTTTTTGTCTTTATGGTCAGTGAGGGTCATCGGGCAACATTTGCCCTCGGCCACAAAGGCCTTGGGCAAGGTTGTCAAGGCGTCACCGATGGTTGGCGAGGGCTTTCACCGCCTCAATCTTGCCACGAAGGCCTTAGGCGACGGCATCAGTTCCTCATCAACAGTGGACAAGGCCATGAGCACCCTCGCCCATGGTTGCCCAAAGCAGGCAAGGCCTTGACAGCCTCGCCCAAATTTAGATGAGGGTTTCATGGCCCCAACAAAGGCCCTCACAGCCTGGCTTACAACCGATGAGGCCCATACGACTTTCCCTACAGCCTTTGCGACCAAGGGTGAAGTGGCCCTCACCCAATTTAGCCGAGGATTTCATGGCCGATGAGGGTCACTGATGACCCTTGCCGGCCCTAAATGAAAAAAAGTAAAACAAAAAACAAAAAACTCAAAAAAAATTGAAAAAATCCATGTAGGACTTGTGGCTAAAAGTGGCACCTAAGTATGTGATTTTACTTCGATGCAGCATTTAAGTGAACAAAAAAAAAATTGGCACTTAGGTGAGTGCTATACAAAAGTTTTGGCACTCCTATTGTTTTTGTCCTTGAAATTTAATAAGAGAAAAAAATCTCTTCAACTAATAATTATGTATCATTGGACTAGATAATATGTCGAGTGTATCCTTATTAAATGGAAAGTGTAATCTTTCTCTTCTATATATCTTTTTAGTTATCAACTCATTCAGCAACTTGAGTGAATCTCTGAGTATGTAAAGGTGCTATATTGGATCTACTCAATAAATAACTACACCAAGTCATAAATCCTTCTATACTCTTTGAGAGGGGCTAAGAATATCTTAGGTGGGATTCGCCAAGGTGGTAACAGCATCCAAAAGAACGGGGTCGATGATACTCGTGGCGACTCTTATGTTATGGTCATCCACCGGTGTGGACTCGAAGTTGTCACCCATCAGTGCCTACACCAAGCTTAATTTGGTGCGTAATTGAAGTGTTTAGCATTTTATGCTTTGGAAGACTTCCCCAAGGAACTACACCGATGACTAGAATCAAATAATTTATCAAGGATTAAATTGAATTTATCTAGAAGATTAGGGCCCTTTAAAAAGAAACTTGTCGATGAGATTAAATTTGACCAATACTTGCGTATAGAAAGAAATTCTCACAACAAAAGAAAGTGTAATCTTTCTTCTCTACATACATTTTTAATTATTAAATGGCAACTTAGGCTGCGCATGATAAAATTTCTGAAATAGAAATTGATTTCTGGCCAGAAATCAATTTCTCAGTTTCTATTCCCCGGCCAAGTTTATGAGCAAAGAAACCCATTTGATAACGACTCAAAATTTCTATTTCTGAAACAGAAATCCGTTTGATAACAGAAAAAAATTTCTATTATTATGAATCATGTTGTCCCCATCCTTTTACCTCACTCTTCTTGGTGCTTATGATGGTAATTTAATTTGATAAAAATTGATAAATCACTTTAATTTATATTGGTAATTCGATAGAGTAGTTAGGAGCTTCAAAACATTAGCAATTTATGTAAATAAAAGCTAGTAATTAGTATAAAAAATGCTAATATGCAAACTATAAAAGATTTGGTATTTTAAAATGCTAATATGCAAATAGTGAATGTATTTATTCTCCTCATTCAAGATTCAGGTTTAAGTCACTACACTTTTTTGCATTCTTTTGAGACCACGGAGTGATTTTATGTTAGGTATTAATTGACATGGAAGGAGGCGCAATTTGCGAGAGATTCAAAATTAATAAAATGAAAGTTGTGCTAGAAATAGAAATTGATTAGATAACAACATAGGAAATCCTCAAATACAAAATAATAGTCGAAATAATACTAATACATTATAAAAAATGAAAATACAATTTCATGGAATTTCCGGCATATTATTATCCATTGCCATTTTATTGGCAATGGTTTTCCTAAGCATATTTATTTGGTTTTCCTCCTCGGTCAACTGAATGTTTGCAAGTTCATTATGCGTAGGTTCAGCCACGTACATCGGATCTCCGTATAGGGAAAAGTTCTTATCCATCTTGTCTTGATCATGAATGTAATTATGGATGGCACAACATGCAATTACGATATGTGCTTGCTTTTGAAGTGCAAATGAGGGCATGTGCCTCAAAATGAAAAAGCGATTCTTCAATGCCTCAAATGATCTTTCAATGACATTTCTTAAAGAAGATTGCCTATAGTTGAACAATTCTCTTGCAGTTGTTGGCCGTCTCGCTCTACCCCTATACTCATTTAAATGATACCAGTCACCTCTAAAAGGAGTTAAAAATCTCGGAGTTGCTGCATAACCAGAATCCATGACATAGTATTTGCCTACAACAATGTATTCATACATTGATCATAATTTGTAACTATAAATATGATCATAAAGAAAATTACTCCTTAGAGGACAAACAAATACCTGGTGGAGGCTGAGGAAATTCCAAGTGAGGAGTCTCCAGTGCTGCTGCAAGCACTCGACAATTGTTGGCAGAACCTTCCCAACCAGCATATACAAAAGTAAATTTCATATCAAATGAACAAACGCACAACACATTTTGAGTGGTGGTGCCTTTCCTACCTCTAAATGGGATTTGCTTCGACACAGGTACAGAAGCATGAATGTGGGTGCCATCAATAGCGTCTACACAACCCTGTCATTTTATCAAAGACTAGTATTATACAAAATTATCAACTAAATAAAATTAATGGTGTAAAGGAATATATGAGAATTTTACCTGGAAGTAACGTTTATGCTTAGGATCCATAAGAATCTCTTGTGGAACAACATCAAAGGAAGGTGGTATAATAACCTCTTTTGCCAATTTGAGAACTGCTTGCAATACTTTAGTGAAGTATTTGCTTATAGTTTGTCCCGAACGTTGGAATCTCTCACATAAATCTCTATTTGAGTTCTTGTGAGAAATCATAGATAAGAAAATCTCGATTTGTTCATCTACCCCAATATATCGGGTATCTTCCAACCAACCTTTTTCCTTCATTAAACCACAAAAGTTGAGAAAGACAAGTCTCTCCATTCTAAAAGCTTCATATACTCTATCAAAATGCCCATAAAGAACCTTCCTTATCTATTGCGGTCCTAATAATAAGCTGTCCCTAATAGGTTCTCTTGTGTGCATGGACCTATCCACTATAATAGTGGCCCACCATACCATCATTATATCAAGATCAAAATCAAAATCCTGCTCAATTGATTCAACTGATGCTACTTCACTATAAGACATGCTACTTTCACCCTCATCCATATTACATATATCATCACACAAAATAAGAATATAAACCCATTAGATAAGGATTCCAATAGTAATCAACAATAGCAATAATATCATCATAATTGCAACTTAAAAATATAAATAAACAAAGTCTCAAATACATAAGTCATGAAATGAAATACATAAGTCATGCATGTTTCTTAACAACTACTTAAAAAGATTCAAGTAGTCCACGTCTCCTTTCAGGTAGAGTGATGATAAAAGCTTCTCTCCAAGTGGCATTAACGCATGCCTAGTTCACAGCCTTATTGTAAAGATTCTACTCCAAGTCGGGCATGCCATTTAGAACGGCGACCACAGCTCCTATGGAGTAAGGGTCTACAGGAAGTGAGGCCTGTGAGGTTACGGAGCCACTTGTTAATTGGGCCGTCCTTAATTTGATCATTTCTTGAATGGCTTTGCAGGTGTCACTCACATCAGAGGTGTTACTCTTTCTTCTCCTCTTGGAATTTGGAGTTCTATTCAACTTGTGTTTCTCACGAACTGGGGTGGGAGTCGCGTCAGATGTAAAGGCTCCCTCATCAACACAGTTTTCATTAAATTCCTCCGGATCACCTATCGTAGCACCACCAACATTGTTGCCACTAACACCATTGTCTTCTCCCTCTGACACCACATATTCTTCTGCATTTTCTGCTGCATTTCCTGCTGCATACTCCCCAGTAGCATATGTATCACCAAACACAATACAAAGGTCTAGATACTGAGGAAACCCATCATTGTTGAATTTAGCCCATTCAATATTATCCTGCAAATTTCATAGAAATGACATACATCAGCAATATAATTAAAACTTACTCCCACAATAAGGAAAAATGGACCCAAGTAAAGTGATACATTGATGTGAGAATCCCATACACTTGAATCCTCCACAGTGACTGTTTTGTTGACATTATCCCATCCAAATCCAGATTGTGAAAGAAGCTTCTTAAAACTACTATACTGCTTCTTTAGTTTGTTTACCCTATTCTTCAATTGAATTACATTAAAATGGAGTTCTGCTTGTTTATTGAACTCGGCATGTATGTTATTCCACCCTACTTTGTTGAAGGTACAAGTGGGGCGATTTCCCCTTTTCACCTCTTCTACCAACAAAGTTATAAGCAAATTGGTCAATGACTCAGTCCACTTTGCTATAAATGCTTCTTTGTGGGGTGCCATCTAACCTTAACTGAATTAGTATTCAATGAACTATATCAGATGATGCACCAATTCAAGAACAAAAGCTTGTGATTAACAATCACATTAAAAGCTAAAATGTGTATTACATATGTGGAAATCGTATCTTCAAGAGGCATATTAAATCAGCAATCCATTATTATGAAGCATGTCACGATAAAAATGCAACATAAAAGAAAAAAAGGAAAACGGGCAGCCTCTTCAGCATAAATATAATCAATGTGCATATCACCCTATGCCAGCAAATGAACAAAGTTCTATCTTGTGTTCTACAAAAATTATACATTTATGAGAAGATAAAGAGAACAAAGTGTCACTGTTATTCTAGTAAATTCAGTTCATCATATATAAAACTTGCATGGGATAAAATGGTATATAGATGGTCATTGCCCTATTCTACCCTTTAGCCCTCTTTCTCAGAAAAGGAACGAAAATAGGGCGTCTTAGCAGCAAACTAGCACTTTAGTGACTTCACCATTGAATTGCATTCACAATGATCTAATAATATCCAGATCATTCCAGCGGCTTTGGCAGAACTTTAGACATTAGCTCTTCAAGTTCAAACACAAACAGAAGATGGAAAAGAGTAAATAGCCAAGAAAGATCCATGTATCTTGGCCCCCAAAAAGAAGCAAACGAAAAGAAAGTTCCTTGTACGTAATACACCGCGCGCAAATCAAGTTCATCCGAACAAATGAGTATCAATCCCATTTTTTGTTTCATTCACTCCATAGCTTACAGCCCTTATCGTTAAAATGCTTCAAGCTGGATACCGGAAATGTGCTAGGCCCAAGCGAACAAATCCCAGAGCCGGCAGCCTAGAACCCATCCCAGTTTTCCGTTTTCCAATCATCACTCGTCCCCGCTCCGGACGAACCAATCGAATCACATGAGACACGGCCACAACACAAGCGACTGATCTTCCCCCCGAAACGCACAAGAGAACCCCAAACCCAACTGCTTCCCCAGCAAAATAACGATGCCACCCCAACTGGGTAAAACCAAACCAAAACCAAAACCAATCAACCCCATCACGCAAACGCCAACTTCCCTCTTCACGGTCACGAATTACGTTAAAACCAAGACTAACAAGCGATGCGCAAGCGAAGAGACTCACTCGGGTCAACGCAGGAAGCAAGAACAAACTCACTCGGGTCAACACAGGAAGCAAGAACAGAGCTCGTTTCAGAGAGAGAAACACAGAGAGAGAGAGAGAGCAGGGCGCGGATAGAGAAGTGACGAGCAGCAACCAAGCACAAGCGCAAAACACCCAAGAAAGAGGCGAAATCCACCAGCAACCAAGCACAAGCGCAGAACACCGAGAACATAAAATCCCCCAACCCTCTTTAACAAGCAACAGGGAAATCGCAACAGGGAAATCGAAATCAAATCTGCGAAACGAAAGCCGAAACATGATAAGAGAGGCGAGAAGGGAAGGATCGATCGAACCTGCAATCGCAGTGGAAGTTCCACAGAAGAGCGACAGCGACAGCGACGGCGAGATGAGTGATGATCTGACCGGCAAGAGGACGGCGATGGCGACTGGAGTTGCAAAATCGAGAGTGGAAAGGGGAGGTGGACAGAGGAGGCGGGTCTGACAGGATGACCGGAGCAAATCGGACGGTCTGAGGACGGCGACGGTGTCGGAGTCGACGGCGAGGATGGCCAGCTTTAGAGTCGATGGCGCTAGGGTTTTCGGTTGAAGTGAGCTTCACAAAGTTGACGCTAGGTTTTTTTGTTGGAAGTGACGAGAAGGAAGAAAAGCAAGGGTAAAGTGAGGAGAAGGAGGAGTCGACGTATGTGAAGGGAAGGATGGAGAAAAACATTTCTATTTCTATTTCGAGAAACGAGAGAAGCTACAATTTCTAGCTTCGATTTCTCCTCCAAAACAATTTCGAAATAGAAATCTGTTTGAGAAATAGAGAAATCAAATTCGTTACATTAAATGGATTTTCCAAACCCATTAGGGAAGCAGAGAAACGAGAAATCAAGAAACAGAAATTTTATCATGCACAGCCTTATGGACCTGAAATTTAGTAAAAGAACGAAATCCCATGAATTAATAATTCTATATCATTGAACTAGATAGGGTAAGTGCGATAGAAGTCCTAAAACTTGTCACGAAAATGCAATTGAGTCTTAAAACTTGTAAAAAGTGCAATCAAGTCCTAAAACTTGTAAAATTGTTTCAATCGAGTCCTAAAGTTAACACCGTCAGCATTTTTAACGGAAAATGCTAACGTGGCGCAGCGTGACGTTTAAAATGATTTTTATTTCCATGTGGCTTTTTTTAATTTATTTTTTATTTAAATTAGGTTTAAAAATGAGAAAAGAAAAGCCAAAATTTATTTAAAAAACAAACAATTTTTAAAAAAAATGGTCCGCTTCTTTTCGCCGCCGCCCCTCCGACGATGGGCAACTGTGGTGGTAGGGGAGGAGCTACTAATTTTGTCTTTTTTTAACAATTTTTAAAAATAAACTTTAACTTTTCTTTTTAGTTTTTAAATCTAATTTAAAAAATTGAATAAAAATAATTTTAAAAAGCCATGTGGAAAATGAAAAATTATTTAAAATGCCATGTCCGCACCATGTCAGCATTTTCCATTAAAAAGGTTGACGGTGTTATCTTTAGGACTCGATTGAAACAATTTAACAAATTTTATAACTTGATGGCACTTTTTGCAAGTTTTAGGCTTCTATTGCACTTATCCCAACTAGATAATATGTCGAGTGTATCCTCATTAAATGAAAACTGTAATCTTTCTTCTCTACATATCTTTTTAATTATCAACTTATTCAACAACTTGAATGAATCTCTGAATATATAAAGGTGTTATACTAGATCTACTCAATACATCGCTACACCAAGTCATAAACCCTACAATACTCTTTGAGAGAGGCTAAGAATAGCTTAAGTGGGACTAGCCAAAATGGTAACAACATCCAAAAGAATGGGGTCGATGTTGCTCGTGGCGGCTCTAATACTGTGGTCCTCCATTAGTGTGAATGCGAAGTTGTCACCCATTGTGCCGATGCCAAGTTTGGCTTAAAGCATAAGTTGATATGTTTAGCATTTTGTGCTTTGAGCCCCTAGGAAACCTCTATGCATTTTGAATTGCCTCCTCAATCATTCTAGAGAGTCCTTGACCTTGATGGCATTAGATCACTGCAATGTCAGTTGTTTCTTGTCTACTTGCCTTGACCACCATCCAGGTAATATTTTTCGCAGTGAGATAGAAGTTATGAATTAGCTTCTTAAAGAAAATTATTGTGTAATATTGTTTTCTTTCTCAATGTTTCATTGATATATTTTAAATGTGAGATGGGTGCGTACTAATTTGTTTCATTTGCTTGGATTTTGGTGTATGTGTTCTTGTTAAAAATTCGATTTCAATTTTGATGTGAATAACTTTTTTAATCTCTTGTTTCATATTTGAATTCATTTAGACACCAAGAAAGCCGGAGTTGATGTGAAGAAGGTTACAACCTGTGCGAATTCATGCTCTCAAGGTTGCTAGAAGACCTATTCGTTGCAATGAAGTTTAAAAATTTTCCTCTTTGTGTTTTAAAAAAGGCAATTGAGTTATGTAATGCCTTTATGGTATCACACATCAACTAATAAAATGGTGTCTTTTTCATTATTTGCTTGACCATGAGTGAAGTACAGTTCTATGAGGACACGAACTAGACATAAAAATGAAACAGAAATTCCATGTTCAAATTGAATTTCAATTCATCAAAGCAAACTTTAGTCTAGAATGGGTTAAGTTATTTCTCTTAGTCAGAACATATTAACCCCGTTTTGCAACTTTGGAATGTTGCAAGTTTGCTAAATTGAGAAGTTCCATTTCAATTTGCCAAAACTAGCCTCGGATTTGGATTGATATTAAGAAAACAAGTTGATTAGGGGTACATTCATGTCAATCATGAAGAATTGATCGGAACCCCTAATTAGGGCTGAAAATGTAAATTTCCGCCTCAACATGCCAAATCAAAAAAAAATGGTCTCACGAATGAACTAAAAATGACCTCTAGATCAAATGTTAAAAAAATAACCTAAGCTAAAATATGAGGAGATTGCGAACCTAAATCCGAAAAATTTAGAAAAATAGATTTTTTTTAGAAATTTTTGAGAAATTTTTGTGACTAAAGTAAAATTGAAACTAAAAAAAGCGTTTTTGTATTTTTGCATTTTTCAGTTTTTTTCGGTTTATGGTCAAAACTCTGATATTTTTTTCAAATTTTTTTGGCCAAAATAAAGTTGAGACTATTTGGGAACTTTTTAATAAAAATGGTTACGAAATCACCCATAAATGATGGGCCAATGGAACGAAATAAAAAGGATAATTTTCGTTCAAGAAAATGGCTCTATTATAATCATAAACCCTAATCCCAACATTTTACCTTTATTGACACATCGATTAAAAATCAAGTGTTAACAATACATATAATATAGTGTTTAGTGATGACATAATGTGTCAAGGATTGGGAAGGGAAAAACAAAAACTCCTTTCTCTACTTGCTTGGAAGACTTCCCCGAGGAACTCCACTAGGGACTAGAATCAAATAATTTGTCAAGGATTAAATTGAATTTGTCTAGAAGATTAGGGCCCTTAAAAAAAATTGTCAATGCGATTAAATTTGACCAACACCCATGGATAAAAATAAATTCTTGCAACAAATGGCAACCTATGGACCTGAAATTTAGGGGGTAAGAATAGTATAAGTGCTAATACTTTTGTATAGTGCTCATTTAAGTGTCAAAAAAAATTTTGCTTTCTTGAGTGGCACAAATTTGAAAAAAATGATCACTTGAGTACCACTTCCAATTTGCTCCATTGGAAAAGCTAACGTGGCACTAGTCGTCTAACATGGCCGCTAGAAAAATATTGTTTTAATATTTTAAATATTATTATTTTATTTATTTATTTTAATTTATTTTTGCTTTATTTATTTTATTTTAATTTATTTTTGCTTTTCTTTTTTTATCTTTAAGGCCGGTGAGGGTCATCGGGTGACCCTCGCTAGCCGCGAAACCTTCGCCCTTAGCCGCAGAGGCCTTAGGGAAGACCGTTGGGGCCTCGCCGCCTTGCTCTCGCCATAAAGGCCTTAGGTGACCGTGTCAAGGCCTTGCTAGCAACAGGCGAGGCTGCAAGGCATCACTTGTAACTGCCCAAAGCAAGTGAGGCCCCCATAGCCTTGCCTAGACTAGGCGAGGGTTTCATCGCCCCGACAAGGGCACTTACGGCCTCACCAAAAACCGGCGAGGCCCTGATAGCTTCACCTTAAGGCTTTTGTGGCCAAGGGGAGGGTTTCATGGCAAGCAAGGGTCGCTAGTGACCTTCATCGACCCTAAACAGAAAAAGCAAAAAAAAACTAGAAAAATATTTTTTAAAAATGCATGTAGGACGTGTGGCCAAAAGTGGCACTTAAGTGAGCAATTTTACTCCGATATGGCATTTATGTGAACGAAAAAAAAAATAACACTTAAGTAAGCTTCATACAAAAGTTATAGCACTCCCACTGTTTTTACCCCTAAAATTTAGTAACAGAGAAATATCATCAACTAATAATTCTATATCATTGGACTAGATGATATGTCAAGTATATCCTAATTAAATGGAAAGTTTTTTTCTCTTCTACATACCCTTTCAATTATCAACTCATTCAGCAACTTGAATGAATCTTTGAATATATAAAGGTGATATACCTAATCTACTCAATACATACATCACTACACCAAGTCATAAATCTTCAATACTCTTCAAGAGGGGCTAAGAATAGCTTAGGTGGGAATGGCCAGGGTGGTAACAACATCCAAAAGAATGGAATCCATGATACTCGTGGCAGCTCTAATACTGTGGTCATCCGCCCATGTGGACTCGAAGTTGTCACCCATCAATCCGATGCCAAGCTTAATTTAGGGTATATTTGAAGTGTTTAGCATCTTGTGCTTTGAGCCTTGCGAAACGTTTATGCATTTTGAGTTGCCTCCTTAATCATTCTTGAGAGTCCTTGACCTTCAAAGCATTAGATCACTGCAATGTCGGTTGTTTCTTGTCTACTTGCCTTAACCACCATCCGAGTAATATTCTTCACAATGAGATCGAAGATATGACTTAGCTTCCTAAAACCAAGAAAATTATTGTATAATCTTGTTTTCTTTCTCAGCATTTCATTGATATATTTTAAAAGTGAGAGGGTTACATACTAATTTGTTTCATTTCCTTGGATTTCGATATATGTGCTCTTGTTAAAAAAATTCAATTTGAATTTTGATGTAACTTTTTTAATCTCTTGTTTCATATTCGAATTCATTTAGACACCAAGAAAGCTGGAGTTGATGCGAAGAAGGTTACGGCCTGTGTAGATTCATGTTCTCAAGGTTGTTAGAAGGCCTATTCATTTCAATGAAGTTTGAAAATGTTCCTTTTTTTATGTTTAAACAAAGGCAATTGAGTTATGTAAAGCCTTTATGGTTTCACAAACCAACTAATAAAAAGTACATTTTTCACTATCTACTTGACTATTGTCGCAACCCAACCTCCCCTTCATCAGGAAGAGAAGAAAGGTCATATTTAGGGGTTCCTTAACGGTTCGTATCCCAAAAGGCATCATCATCTCGTCTTTCAGGACAAACCTTTGTAAGTTTGCTCAATCATAGTCATGAACTCTCCCAAGCTCATACCTCATGTGATAGTGAAAGGTATCGTGATTCATACCCACATGGGCAACACACCTTGACAGAGGAGATTGAGTGGGAATATCAAATTTTGAGGTATTTTTACTATGATAACCTTCTTGATCAAATTTTGAGGTATTTTTACCATGATAACCTTCTTGACCGTACTCTTCACCCATAAGGATGACATCACTTTATCATTTGGACTACTGCTACATCAAGTATGCTAAATCATGGTGAATCTCGTCGAGACGCATATCCCTCACGACGGGGTTATTTATCATCTAGTTATTTAGAACAACCTAAAAAGACAAGAGTCACCACTAGTCTCATTTTTGGAGGTCGGCTAGAAAAGCCAATCAAGAGTTAGGAGTGGTCCCTCGATTTCTACACAATTAGAGATCCTAAATTCGAGGACTTGGGTTACGCAAATCTTTTTATTAGCGCACTTTTGGTACTTGATGATTTGTCATGTTTTCTAAGGTGACCATGCGTGTCTTTTACTTTTTAGGGTCGATTACACTAACTAAATGATCATGTGCGGAGGTTGCTTTCATGCAATTCTATTTTTTTATGAAAAGAAAAGGAAAGCACACAATTGAAATTTAAAGACAAGGCGGTATGTAAACACTCAAAGGAACAGTTTAGGGAAACCGATAAATCTAATATGTGACCTAAGCAATGAAATGAAAATAAAACAAAAGAGATAAACCCGCGACTTGTTGGGTATTTATACTAGGGGTGAGTATGGTTCGGGTTGGGCCGGTCCACCCCCTAACCTTAGGACCAACCCGTATAATATTGGTCCTCAATTTTTGGGATTAAAGACCGACCCTATTGAGCTTGGGACCGAGAACCAAACCGACCCAATGGTTCAGCCCGGTTCCAGGATCAACCCGGGACCAATCAATAATTTTTATTTCATTTTTTGTACTCCTTAAAAAAGCAATTGAGGACCGAACTAACCCAATGGATTCAGTCCGATTTCCAAGTCAACCCAGGACTAACCAATAATTTTTTATTTCATTTTGTATACTCCTTAAAAAGGTAACTGAGGACCTTACTGACCCAATAGGTTCGATGATGAGTGAGGTTAGCTAAGAAAGGCAAGTGGTGAGAGTTAAGTGGGGTGAGCATTGAACAGAGTGAGCATCGAATGTCGAGCGGGGAGCAACAAACCAAGCGAGCATCGAGCGGCAAGCAGCACGAATGACCCAAAGCAAGTGAGGCGAATGTCAAGTGGCAAGCGAAGAAGTTGTTTATTTCGATTTTAGCAAATTGAAGACTAAGAAGACAAATAAGATAGAAGAGAACGAATACTAAAGGAGAATGTCATAAGGAGATGTTTATGCCTTTTTGGACGTCGTAAGGACTCCTCACAAAAAACATTTTTCTCCTTCTTAAATTATAACTATTGACATAGTAAAAGACATTAAAAATCTAAGTTATTAAATAATAATGTAAAATTACTTGAACTCCTCACTAAATAGCTATTTAATATTGTTGATGCTATTTAATTTAAGATTTTCTCTATATAAAAAAATTATAAATAATATATTAGATATATATAGTCAGGGTTGGTCCGATTTGGACCGACCCGGAACTCTCAAAACCGAAGACCAACCCGTACAGTGCTAGTCCAGGAATTCTAAAACTAAGGAATGACCCAGTCTCCTTAGGAACCGAACCAAGATCAACAGGGTTGGGCCGATCCAGGGTCAATCCAGGGTTAACCCTGGACCGATGCTTACCCCTAATTTATACAATGCGAAATAACCCAAAACATATATTGGGGACAAATGAATGCAAAATAAGGTCAAATTGGACATCAACCATCCATCGTCTTCATGTCTTGAAGAGCCTCCACTTCAATGACCTATTCTAATCCTAATCTAAAACTATGACTAGATGCATACAATAGGAAAGAAATAGTCGGTCATGGCAAAAACAATCACAAACACAATACAATCAAGAATAATCAAGTAATTGAAACCATATGCAAAAATGAACAAATTGGGCCTCGAGGTCGGCCTTTACAATTCGCAACAATCCCTCTAGGAAGTCTACACAAATTTATATTTATGGCTTACAGCCATTGGGCAGCGTTTGTGTTCTTGCATGGCAACCAACAATTATAAGCCCCTTGGACATGTTTCAAGTAAATCCCAAGGTCATCCCACAAAATCATGTAGCGTACCTAGGCATACATCTAAAAAAGCACATGCATAGCGGGAAATAAATATGTAGGCAGTCCCTTGAACCTTGGTTCTCAAAACAATCAAACAATTTTAGTGAGCCACCATTGGATCACTTATTTGGTCAACAAGCATCAAACACAATCACAAGCATTTAAGAAAAGTAAATAAGTCAAGAGTTGTGAAAGTTCAAATGATGTTTAAAAGTCATTTGAAGAGCAATTAATAGTGAATTGTGAGAAAATATGCTAATGGTATTGCAAAGATGTGTCATAACTATGGAAATCATTTAGCCACCAAGGCTAACTCGGGTGCAAGGATGGGCACTCTAATTGAGCTTCCTAAGCACCCTAAATATGGTCCAAACTTTAGGCAACGTCAATAATAAGTTAAGAGCATAGTTTGAACATTTGGAACTCGAAGGATGACATGAAAAATATGTGCATAAGCATCACCTGAACTAAAGTCAAGTTCAAAACAACAAAAACAAGAAAATTCAGACAAGTTCAAGATATTCAAAGGATCTGAAAAGCATGATAAAGTACTTTTTATTTTTGGAGAATTTTTAGTGTGTAAAGTTCAAAAAGTTAGGATCAAGTCCATGGAGACATGTGAATCCAATTCGACATGCAAGTTAACCTAAAAAATTCTATAAGAAAATCATGACAGAGCAATGCAACAAAACATCACAATGTGAATCCAATTCGACATGCAAGTTAACCTAAAAAATTCTATAAGAAAATCATGACAGAGCAATGCAACAAAACATCACAAAACAAGGTAAGCAAAATCAATGCAATTGAAATGGAACCCATTTGCAATAAGCTCCAAAAAAATTACACGACATTCACAAACATATGAAAAACAACTTTCATGAAGAAAGTTTCCTAAGATGGGTAAGTAGGAATTTATAAAATTTCGAGAATGTGCAGCATTACATGAGAATTTCAACAAAACAGTAAAGCATCATAGCACATCAACAAAGATTCGGCCTAGTAAACAAGGTCTAAAAAATGTGAAATTTTACCACAACGTAGATAAAAGAAAGAAGAACAAACTTGTTAGGAACTCAACCTCAAAATCCTTAACGATAAAATCACACAAAAATAAAAATAGGTCTGACTCAATAGGGGTAAAACTGGGATTCCAAATTTCACTCAAGACAGAATTCTAACCTAAATTGGCAAAAATGGAAAATGAGCCAAACGATATACAAATCATGCAAAATCAGCATCATTGGAAAGATCAATGTGAGTCCTAAGACCTTCCGAGAGGGGACAATTGTAATTGAGGTCAAATCAATGGTCGAAAAATGATAGTCTTGATGGCATGCAAATCAGCCACAAGCAAATTATGACATAATGCACAATTAATGATTCATGAGACCACCTAAACAATGCACAAAAAATATGAAACTTGCATATGAAATAAGGCTGAATGTGAAAAGGGTTTTGTTAATACATTTAACCCTAAATCGAGATGCAAAGAAGCCACATGATACATTAACTTTGAAAAGTAACTCATTACCAAGAACAACATACCTGACAAATTTCCATTACAATTTGCTAAATTTGTGCATGGTTTTCACATATTAAACAAGATTCAAATATGACATGCCATTCATCAATGCCAAGCTTGTAACACATGCTTCAAATGCCAAGAAGACATCAAGACATGATATGGCCCTTAAGGGCCCCAAAAAAAAGAGGTTTCAATTGGTTCGTGATCAGCCCCTAATTCAACATGACTAACACAGAACATGAATAACTTTTGATGATTTAATGATATGTAAAAATCTTAGGAAAAATCCTATGTGTAGGATGCGACATTGCAAATATTTTTCATGAAGGCATCTAAACCTAATTTGGCTCACACAAGCCTACACGAAAATGAAAAAATAGTCATGTGATGAAATGTACAAATTATAGTGGCACCCAAACAACTTTGCACATGTGATTAACATGGTAAACAATGTTTAATTCACGCAAATCATACCTTGTTAGAACACCCACAACACATTTAACAAGTCTTATGAAGGATGCAAATTCATATGGACTCATTTAAGACCATAATTCCTAGCAAAAATAGGTTGGACCTACTGTAAGGCAGACTGACCTAATTTTGGTGATTTTACCTAACCAAATCAACTTCAAAAAAATATAAAAAGAAGATACCATGTCATTAAGACAATTTTTGTACAAATCTCATGAGAAAGTGTTTCCAAAATATGTGCACAAAAATCAGTACAAAAATACTAAACCAGAAATTCGCAATAAGTCAGAAGGCAAATCAACATTCAAATCACTGCAAAATCGACAAATTTCAAAAGCGTCTTCAATGGCCAAGGAGGTCCGCTCGGGGCATGCCACCTATCAAATCAAAACTTTTAGAGTCTAGATTACATGTCTAGAAGGGCTCAAGGCTAGAAAACGTCATCTATTACCTCATTTCAATCTAAATAGAAAGTCACATCTCAAGAACACGAATTTGTAGATCAAGACAAATCAAGCTCATTCAAGTATAAGTTCATCATTAATGATCATCAACTTATTACAAATCATCTCATAACATCCTAAACCTTATATCTAAGCTTAAATCATGATCCTAAGGTCGAATCCTAGCCCATATTGGCTAATCCGATCTTGCTTCGTCATATTCATGATCAAGAAAATTACCTTTTGTGATTTTCGTCAAACTTTAATTGCAATCAAGTGAAACTTGAACTGCTGGAGCTTCAAGGACACTAATTGGACCTTTGTGGACTCACTGGGAACTAGAATAGGGTGGTCGGACTACCGGTCTAACTGCTAGACAAAACCGATCCAAGTCAAACGGGTTTGAGATTAGGATACCAAAGGCTTTTTGGTGGTGATTCTACCAATTCACGACCACAGCAAGGTCGAGGACACCTCAAAGGGCTGATCGGTGGTAGCTGTGAGCTATGAGGGTGATCGCATGGCGCCAATTTGTATGGTGGACGGAACTAATCCAAATCGAACCGATTTTATGCACCAAGGGAAGATCAAGCCACCAGAAAGTATCTGATGGCTATTTCACCAATCCCTGATCACAGCAAGGTTGGGGATACCCCCAAGGGAGAGATCAATGGGAGCTGAGCCATCGATCTAGATTGTCGGATTGGTGATCAAGCTAGTAAAAGCAATGACCAGCTCAATTGCCGATTCTTCAAGTTGCAGGGAAAGAGCTACAAGGCAGGCTAATTGGATAGCTGCCAGTGTGGATTCTGAATCCGATCAACACCAGTAGCGGGAGAGGAAGGTGCTAGGCGATGGTGCAGTGTGGCAAACCACCGGCAAAGGGGTCGATACTGGCAATCGACGACAAGTGTGCAATGGAGGGAGAGAGATCGATACTGGCAATCGATGACAAGTGTGCAATGGAGGGAGGGAGAGAGAGAGAGAGAGAGAGAGAGAGAGAGAGAGAGAGAGAGAGAGAGAGGAAGAAAAGAGAATTTCTTGTATACTTTGATCTAAAAAAATCACAAATGAGCCCCCCTTAAGATTTTTGGAGGGAAAACCTAATACCGTCAGTTCGATCCGATGGTCAAAATTTAATCTAATAACCAAATTAATCTCATCAAGGACTAATCCTACTTTAAATGAGTCGTATGATTGGTTGAATGGTCTTAATTTGCTAAAGCGGGAGTTAAAAACATATATTGCGATTAAGACCTAATTGGGGGAAAATTTATAAATTCACGAAATTCAAGGTTAATTTCATAATATTTGAAAAATATGAGGACATGAAGACGAAATATGCATGATGAGCATCTAACGACCGATCGGCAGCTATCAAGAACTAGTTGACAAGAGGCCGAACTAGCCTATATCGCCAACAGCTGATCAGACCGGTTAGGCCAGTTCACACTAGCTTAACCAGCTCCTAGTCGGTTTTGGCCGAGCAATCCTTATGACTAAAAAGTTTATGCAATTTGGTCCTTCGAAAAGAAAACTTAGCCAATTTAAGGAGAAACGATCAAATTCTAATCAAATTAGGCCAATTAAACCACGTTAATGCAATCTATTGGGTTTTTATTAACTTAATTGCTTGATTATTCAGAAAAATGGTGGATCTAGACCATGGGTACGCATAATTGAACATTAAAGGCTAAAATAGACAATTTTGCAATTTCCAGCTTGAAATCGCAAATTATTTGAAATTGAATTCAATTAATATTGCAATTCACCCATTCGACTAACTGTCCATGCTTAAGATAATCTATTGCATCCAAATTAAACTTGAATTGATGTCACGACTCTTAGGAAAAAAATGACCGAGGTCTAATGTTGAAATTAAACCTTAGTCTCGAATGGGTCAATTTGAATTTCTTCCATTGAAGCTCAATAGCTTGATTTTCCTATATTTAAGAGAGCGGAATTTCTCAAATTGGAAAGTTCTTGAGCAAATTTCTCAAGACAAACCTTGGATCTGGACTTATTTTGAGAAAATGAGTGAAATAAAAGCATTCGTTCGCAAATCATGAAAGATTGATTTGGAACCCCTAATTAAGGCCAAAAATGGTCATTTGCATTTCGACACAATTTGTTTTCGAAATTGAGTGAACGAGTAAAAGACAAACAATCCCTAGACCAAATGTCATAAAACGAACTAGGTCTAATCATGACTAAAATGAAGTAATTTTTTTTTTTATTTCGAACCTTAAACCAAAAAATTCGGAAAACAAAGTTCTTAATCGATTTTCAGAAAATTTTCGACACTAAAGTCAAATTGACACTAAAATGAAGTATTTTGTGGATATTTTACTTTTTTAATTTTCTTAATTAAAGGTTTGACTAAAAGTCGACCATTTAATTGATTTTCCTAAAATGTTGATTTTGTGTCAAATCTTTGAAATTTTTGAAAATTAACTTGGCTAAAGTGAAATTAAGACTATTATGAAATTAAGACTATTAGACATCTTTTTGTACAAAAAGCTAGTTTTGACCCAAGATTGACATTTTGATCAAACTTTTAGTCAAAAGGTTGATCAAAAAGTCAATCCAAAAGTCAAGCATTTGACTTTTTGGGCTTTTGCTAGGAATGAATAGGAAATCGTTAAAAAAGACAAAGCAAAAGAAATAAATGAAAAATATTTTTTTTTTATCGAGGAACAAGCTCTGTCACAATCAGAAACTCTAATATCAATTTTTACCTTTTAATGACATGTTGACTAAAAATCAGGTGTCAACAACCATGAGTAAAGTACATTTCTATGAGGACACGAACTAGACATCAAAATGAAATTGAAATTCCATGTTGAAATCGAATTTCAATTCATCAAATTAAACCTTAATTTAGAATGGGTCAAGTTATATCATCTCAATCGGAACATATTAACATTATTTTGCAACTTTTGGATGTGCCAAATTTGCTAAATTGAGAAGTTTCATTTGAATTTGCCAAAATTAGCCCCAGATTTGGATTGATATTGAGAAAACAAGTTGATTAGGGGTACAATCATGTCGATCAAGAAGAATTGATCGAAACCCCTCATTAGGGCTAAAAATGGAAATTTTCGCCTAGACATGCCAAATGAAAAAAAGGGTCACCCGAATGAACTAAAAATGACCTCTAGATCAAATATTATAAAAGAAGCCAAGTGAAAATATGACTAGAAATGAAGTAACTTTAATTTTGGCCGATTGCAAACCTAAATTCAAAAACTTCAGAAAAATAGACTCTTAATATATTTTTGAGAAATTTTTGTGAACAAAGTAAAATTGAAACTCAAATAAAACGTTTTGTATATTTAAAATTTTTCCAATTTTTTTGGTCCTTTAGTGACAAATCACTAAAAGGTCAATTTCTGGTCAAAACTTTGATTTGTTTCAAAATCTTTTTTTGCCAAAATGAAATTGAGACTATTTGGGAACTTTCTGTGGAGAAAAACCAAATTATGACTAAAGGTTGACTTTTTGTTCAAGGGACTAACCAAAAAAATCAACTCAAAAATTAACTTTTAGCTTTTTGATAAAAAAAAATAATTAAGAAATCACCAATAAATGATGGGCCAATGAAAAAGAAATAGAAACAACTCTTTTCGTTTAAGAAAATGGTTCCATTACAATTGAAAACCCTAATCCAGACATTTTACCTTTATTGACGCATTGACTAAAAATCATATACCAATAATATATATAATATAGTGTTCATAAGATGACATGTGTTAAGGATTCGAAAGAAGCCAAAAAAAAAAAAAAAAAACTCCTTTCTTTACTTGCTTGGAAGACTTCACGAGGAACTCCACTAAGGACTAGAATCAAATAATTTGTCAATGATTAAATTGAATTTATCTTGAAGATTAGGGCCCTTTAAAAAGAAACTTGTCGATGAGACTAAATTTGACTAATACCCGCTTATAAAAGGAAATTCTCACAACAAATGGCAGGTTATGGACTTGAAATTTAAGGGGTAAGAACTATAAAAGTACAAACACTTTCGTACGTTGTTCACTTGAGTGTCAAAACTTTTTTTTTTCTCTCACTTGAGCATCACAAATTTGAAAAATCAATCACTTGAGTGCCATTTCTAATTTGTCCCGCTGGAAAAGCTAATGTGGCCACTAGAAAATATTATTTTAATATTTTAAATATTTATTTTTTTGAAATTTTTATTTTATTTTTAATTTTGCTTTTCTTTTTACATTTTTCTTTAGGGCCGGTGACTCTCGTCGGCTGTAAAACCCTCGCCCAATCTAGGCAAGGCCATCGTGGCCTCGCTAGTGGTTGGTGAAGGCCCCCACCGCAAAGCCTTGGGCAATAGCGTCGGGGCCTCACCGGCAGCAAATAAGGCCACAAGGACCCTCACTCACGGCTGCCCAAAGCCAACAAGGCCCTAACGGCCTCACCCAAGGCCTTCACGACTGAGGGTGAAGTGGCCTCTTGGTGAGGGTTTCATGGCCACAAGGGTTACCAGTGACCCGCGCTGGCCCTGAAGAAACAAAAATAAAAATAAAAAATTCGGAAAAAAAAAATCCACTTAGGACATTTGGCTAGAAATGGCATTTGAGTGAGCGATTTTACTTTGATATGACACTTAAGTGAACAAAAAAAAAATTGGCACTTAAGTGAGCATCGTACAAAAGTTTTAACACTTCTACCATTCTTATCCCTGAAATTTGGTAAGACAAAGAAATCTCATCAACTAATAATTCTATATCATTGGACTAGATATTATGTCAAGTGTATCCTCGTTAAATGGAAGGTGTAATTTTCTCTTCTACATAACTTTTTAGTTATCAACTCATTAAGCAACTTAAATCAATCTCTGAGTATATAAAAGGTGTTATACTGGAACTACTCAACACATCACTACACCAAGTCATAAATCCTTCAATACTCTTTGAGAGGGGCTAAGAGTAGCTTAGGTGGGAATGGCTAGCATGGTAACAATATCCAAAAGAATGGGTCGATGATGCTCGTGGCGGCTCGAATATTGTGGTTATCCATCGGTGTGGACGTGAAGTTGTCACTCATTGGTGCCAATGCCAAGTTTGATTTAAAGTGCAAGTTGATGTGTTTAGCATTTTGTGCTTTGAGCCCTGCGAAACCTCTATGCATTTTGAATTCCCTCCTTAATCATTCTAAAGAGTCCTTAATCTTCACAGCATTAGATCACTATGATCTACTTTCTTTGACGTCTATCTAGGTAATGTTCTTCGTAGTGAGATCGAATATATGACTTAACTTCTTAAAACCAAGAAAATTATTGTATAATCTTGTTTTCTTTCTCAGTGTTTCATTGATATATTTTAAATGTGAGAGGGGTTGCATACTAATTTGTTTCATTTCCTTGGATTTTGCTATATGTGCTCTTGTTAAAAATTTTGATTTCAAGTTTGATGTGAATAACTTTTTTAATCTCTTGTTTCCATATTTGAATTCATTTAGATACCAAGAAAGCTGGAGTTGATGTGAAGAAGGTTATAGACTGTGCGGATTCAGCTCTCAAGGTTGCCAAAAGACCTATACATTGCAATAAAGTTTGAAAATTTTCCTTTTTTATGTTTAAACAAAGGCAATTGAGTTATGTAATGCCTTTATGATTTCACAGATCAACTAATAAAAAGTGCATTTTTCATTATCTGCTTGACCATGAGTGAAGTGCATTTCTACTAAGTTTCAATTGTTATTAAATGAGTTTGCTCTCTATTATCTAAAATTGGATTATGGATATAAACACAAAAGAAAAGGTAACCTCTACCAATTATCGAAGTTCGCTATGTCATGCCTCTTTGAATTTGAGTCAAAACACAATTCTGTGTCTTCATGACGTCAAAGTTTTACCATGTGCATAAGATTGTTAGTCTCTGGCACGACATGAGATAAGTGAGCAGCATGTATTCAAACTTTTCTTGCATTTTTAATGTGTTAGATGCCTCAACAACTGTTAAAACAAGAAAAGAAAATAAAAGAAAAGAAAAATAAAGGGTTGAAAAGTCAAAAAGGGAAGCTGAAGGAAAGTGGAGGAACCTTCAGCTAGGCTTTAAAAAGAGAGAAAGAGGGAGAGGAAAGAGGAGCACGGGCAGAAACAGGGGAACGAAAGAAACAGGGGAGAAGAGAGAAAGAAGAGAAAGGAAAAAGAGAAAAAGGGAAAAATTTTGGTGCGCTCATGACCCGGACACCTCATCAAGCCGACTCAAGTGTGTTTTGCAAGGCCAGTAAGAAATTGAAGCCTTTAATCACTTACTTGAAGCAATTGCCGCAATTAGGGCTCGAAATTCGGATTTCTTGGGTATTTGTGTGGCGAAGCCCAATTTTTGAGTTGTTAAGCTGTAAATTTTTTTAGAAATGGTACTTTGGGATGTTGTGAACCTATAGCATCTTTCAGATCGTGATTTGAGCTTGCGGTTTGTTCGGAACGGAATTTTGAAGTTGGAGGCGCAATCTGGTACTGTAGCGAACAGTGGCTTCGAGTCTCTTTTTTTGTTATTCCCGGTACTGTTTTGGGGCAGCTGAGTTGGGGTTGTTGTTATACATTAAGAGAGCTTTCTAAAGACTATAAGACGGCTTGAAACGGAATTTTGTGGAGGAAGTTATGGCGTGACGAAGTTAGCGCATGGGCCGCGCCTAGCTGAAAATGATGGGTTTATGCTAAATTGTGAACTTTTGGGGCGTGTAGGTGTCGTTTATCGACTAATAGGCCTAGTATAGGCGAGTTGTTATAAGAATATCATTTTACTCGGCTTTTTGATATTTTTCCGTTAATTGTTAGGAATCCGAATGCATCGGTTCGTGTGAGCGTTGTAGTTGATTTTTGGCTTTTCCCAGATGAGTGACACTATTTCTTCTTTATATTTTAAACTCATGTTTTGAGAAACATGGTGGATTAAGTACTCTATGAGTTGATAAAAAGCATGTTTTGTTGCATAAAACATGATCGAGCTATTACTGACATTTTTGTTGTTCGAAAGGAATTATATTTTGACGTTGATTTGAATGGTTGTGTGAAAAGGGATTTGTGAAAATCTTTGTGAAAGAATCTTGAAATGTTGTAGAAAATGCTTTGATATTTATATATATCAAATTTGGAGTTGTGGTATGATTCTTTTTCTGATGTTGAATTACTGGATATTGTAATCGGTGGTTGGTGCTCAATGTCTCTGTGGACCCTGAGGGGTGTGGGTATGCGCATACTATTCTAGGATATCCTTGTGGGTCGAACCACCGGCTAATAATATGTGAAGACCTTGCTAAGGGGGAAATCTTGGTCGTCTTGTCACGGGTGTTACGCGTGACCATGGCTAAACATTTGAGCATGAATTGGTCAATGGAGTGGACCATTGACATGTGATTTAAGTTTGGTCGATGGAATGGACCATCGATGTGATTTGATGAGATTAATCAATGGAATAGACCATTGATGCATGTTTTATGAGATTGACTAATGGACTAGACCATTGGTATTTTGGTATTTGAGTTATGATTATGTGTTTGAGTTATGTTTTAAATGTGCATAGTGATTTCTCGATCCACTTAGAAGAAATGTGTTACTCACTGAGCCATAGTAGCTCACTCATTTCTTATACTTGTTTTTCAGGTTCTTCAACAAGTCGCGAGTAGGCGTGAGCGTTCGCTCGAGGAGGACTTTTGTGGTGGAACTTTTTGGTATGACTTGTGCATAGTTAATGGGTTTATAAGTTAGTCCTTGTAGAAGGTTTGTGTTTTGATTTTTATGGATTATAGATATACTTTGATATAGATTTTGTAACCAAGTGCCCCTTTTTGTCAAATATATATATGTGAATGTATATATGTTGATATCGGGTTGAAATTTTGGTTACGTTGAGGCTGCGTCTTTTGGAAAAAGGACGGCCGTGTCATGCCCCTTCTTCTTGTGAATCGGGGTGTGACAGCAACTCAAGACTTTCGTGCGCACGTCCCAGCTGATTAAGTCATTGTTGGCGAGACTCGACATGCTTATCAGAAAGAGATGTGTTGCTTCAGGGATTAATTAGTTAATGGAATCTTCATTCTACGAACTCAAACGCAGTACATTATAATAGTCGAAGCTTGTGTTTATATGCGTCGGCCTTGTATCAGGTTTGAACTCGCGCTGGCCACCGACTAGGGTCTTTTTGTAGAAAGCAGCGGCCCTATGCAATCTATAGCGAACTAGCTTGTAAAAGAAGGCTCCATAGCTTTCATGAGTGCAAGCTTTGTTCCATTCCATAAGGTTTTCTTACTCCGAAGCCACCTTCTAAACATTTATTGCTCGTTTACATGAAAATAAGGGAAGAAACCACCAAAAACCCTAAACTTTGTTCAAAATAACAAATTTACCCCAAACTTTTTTTTGTAACATAAAAAGCCCTAAAGTTTGCTAACCGTGGCACATTTACCCAAAAAAAAAATTTGTGACACAAAAAATCATGAACTTTCATTCGTGTGACACATTTACCCTAAATTATAAGGCATTTTGGTCTTTTTACTTTTTAAAAAAAATTATTTTTTTCTTCTTTCTTCCCTCCGCCAGCCATGGCGAAGCTAGCAGAGGGAAGCCGACATCGAGCAAGGGCCGCCCTCACTGGTATCAAGCGAGGACCACCCTTGCCTAGGCTGGCTAGGGCAACCCTCGCCCGACGCCAGCAAGGACACCTCTCACCTGACGCAGGCGAGGGCAGCCCTCGTCTGCGTTGGGTGAGGGCCTCCCTCGCCATATTTGGCGAGGGCACCCCTTACCTGACGCCGGTGAGGGTCGCCCTACCCAGCCCAAGCGAGGGTGACCCAAGCCCGACACCGGTGAGGGCAACCCTCGCCAAATGCTGGCTTCCCTCCACCTGGCTCCACCATGGCGGGCGAGAAAAGAAAAAAAAAAAGAAAAAGGAAAAATAGAAAGAATAAGACGAAAATGCCCTTAATGGGGTAAATGTGTCATAATTTGCAAAGTTGAGAGTTTTTTATGTCGCAAAAAAAAAGTTTGGGATAAATTTGTCATTTTGGGTAAAGTTTGGGGTTTTCGGTGGTCTTTTCCCTGAAAATAATAGATCACCTCATGAAATTTGATCAAGTCTTCATTTATTTCGTGGAAAATGAATAATGTGAAAAATATTTTCCTAAAAATGATGGCTTCTATCACTTGAAATGATTAGTCAATGGAAAATATTTTCATTATAAATACCAATTTATACCTAAATATGTTCATGGATGATGAAGATGTTTTTCATTCATTTATTTTTTTGTAAGTGATATGTGCAATTATTTTTAGGAAAATATTTTCCAAATTATTCATTTTCTACGAAATAAACGGAGCCAAGGATTGGAATTTTTAATATGAAGAAATGGCGTGAAGGCAATAGAAAGGATTACCAAATGACCTAAATTGCTGCTCAAGCTATCACGTATTAATATGTTCTGGACAAAATTAGATTAGGGTTAATAATCTCACAGAATAATGTGCTTTCATGCCGTGATGGATCTTTAGTGTGACTTGATGTTGTCAATTTGATGTAATATACGCAATTTACTTTTTTCCTCACATAAGAACATCTGTCTAAATCCACTTTTGATCAAATAAAATCACTTCTTATGGCACTTATATTGGCATTGTAGGGAAAAAAAAAATGGACATCATATGTATTTAAGGAACGTGACATTTATAATTTACTGAATCAAATAACGCTAAATACAATTTAACTAATACTTTGCGGTCATAAAGATACACTTCGGCTCATTAATTTGACTTAAGAAATAGTAAAATCCATGTAGTGGATGGATAGTACGAGTAGTTTATAATTTTCAAAAGTTGTGATATCTACATATGCATAGTCTCACAAAAATAAATATATAAAAATTGAGCAAAAAACTAAGAGCTTTCCAAGCTTGACGGAGCAATTGTAATACGTAATGCAAATATTTGTCCAAAAATAAAAATAAAAAAATCGATAGAATAACGAACCACAAGTGTAAAATTTAATAGGGCGGACGACCATTGTTCCAATATGACAATCTCAAACAAGAAAATCTCTAATTTTCAAAATAGAAACTCTTTTCTGCGCGTGGGCAGTATATATTTAGTCTTAATTTTTTTCGGTGGCTACGGTTTCCATATATGATGGCTCGACGGCGAAATGACGGTATAATAACTTCGATACAATGTAATATTATTGATTTAGGCCTCAGTCGATTTTTGACCGCTGCCGGCCCGAACCAAATTAAAAAGCCCAAGCTTTTTGGCAATAAGCCCGACTGCACGTTCGGCCCGAAAAGCAAAGTCATCCGATTCGTTAGCCCGACGGGGAACTCCTTTTCGGGCCAACTTGTCTCTAAAGCGTACGAGGAAGTTGCCCTTTTTTTTTTTTTTGGGGGCCGTGTCGGGACAGGAATTGAAGATTCAAGGGCGCTCCTAGCCTATGTCGTGCTACTCTCTCCATGGCTCGTCCAATGTCCGAGAAATTGCATCCCTCATCAATCTATTTAAACGTGGCGACAGAGAGATTTCTTGCCCTGAGAGAATAAATTTATTTATCAGCAGCATGTGTTCTGTAGATAAATGCTAGATCAATGTATCGTATCTTCAATCAAAATCACGTTGGCACCAGACAACACAAATCGTTCCAAGAATTGTGCAGGGCCAGTGAGAAGGAGAAAGCCAAAGCCTATGGCATTGAGCGGCGGTGCACGCAAACCATGATGCCTCGAAACAAAACACCAAGCCAAGCAGTCAAAAGGTGGCTAGGAATAGAGAGAGTCATGGATTTTCAAGTTTTGATTACCGATTTTGTAGAAAGTTGCTAGGGTTTACATATTAGGGTATTTTCTTATCTTGATTATCCAGTACAAATGTATAGTTTATAATATTGGCTACTTGAAAATTTAATGGATGTTTCAAAATCACTCATTGACGGAATTTAGTAAGTCATAAGTAGAAGGTGATCAATGGAACAAGTGACCTGCTCAAGCCTAGGACTATAAATCATAAGTCGGGGTGATCGAATCACCGAAAAGGATTGCCAAACCGCCATCTAAGGCTTAGGAACCGTCAGATCTTCTCATTGGCGCTGGAATTGAATCTCTTGGCCTGAGAGAAGATGAGCTCTGTCAACAAGCTCCAGTGAGAATGACCGCCAACGAACTTTGCGACTAGATTAAGGAAGGACTGGCAGAGGTTTGCATCGCCAACGGGATCGTCAATCAGTTGGTGAATGGCCGAGCAAAGAGCTGACTCCCTTGGGCACGCACAAGGGAGAGATTTCAAATCTACAAAAATGGCCTCCTCCTTTGAAAAATAGAGGGAAAATGCTTATATAGTCTAGTCTATATTGAATCTCAACCATTGATTAGATCGATGGTTGGGATTCAATCTTATAGGAAAAGATCAAAGATGCTTAGGGATTAAAGAAGTTTGTGATTAGTTGAAATTTTCGATCACATGGGCTAATGACATGGCACATCTAATGGTCTAGATGAATTCTCAAATGAACGGTGAAGATCATATCTTTTTCTAAATTTAAAAAAGGCTCACAGGCATTTTGGTCATTTTGCCTTGAAAGAGCAATTTGGTCATTTTAGTGAACCGAAGGCATGGGAAGGTTGACCGTGGGCTGGGCCACTTGAGAATGGTCACTGGCCGCCGAAACGCCACGAGAAAATGGATGTTCGGATTAGTCTGAATCGGTTTCAATCGGTTTAGTTGGCTTTGGCTAGAATCATATGCAATTAAGAGGACCTACTTGTAAAGGATTTCTGTCAATTAAAAGATTGATGGGCTAAATTGAAAAGAAATAATCCAAATTCTTCCAAATTAAACCAATCAAAACCTTTTAACCACATCTTGATGGATTAAATTGGTCTAATTATCTCAAAAATAATAAAATTTATGCATGGATTTAATGGGCACGTAAATTTGGACTTTCCAGACAATTAGTGCAATTTCTGCAATTGCCATGCCCAATTACCAAATTGATTGAAATAAAATGCAATTAATATAACAACATATCAATTGGTTCAATTAATTGCACTCAATGTGGCTTAAAGCATGCAAATGGACATTGATATGAGGACACGAACTAGACATCAAAATGAAATTGAAATTCAATGTTCAAATTGAATTTCAATTCATCAAATTAAACCTTAGTCTAGAATGGGTTAAGTTAAATCGTCTCAATTAACCCTATTTCGCAGCTTTTGGATGTGCCAAGTTTGTTAAATTGAGAAGTTCCATTTGAATTTGCAAAAATTAACCCTGGATTTGGATTGATATTAAGAAAACAAGTTGACTAGGGGTGTAGTCATGTCGATCATGAAGAATTGATTAAAACCCCTTATTAGGGCTAAAAATGGAAATTTTCACCTCAACATGCCAAATCAAAAATAATGGTTGCACAAATGAACTAAAAATCACCTCCAAATCAAATATTTTAAAAGAAGCTAAGCTAAAACATGACTAGAAATAAAGTAATTTTTTTTTTTTTTTTTTTTTGCTGATTCTAAACCTAAATTCGAAAAATTCTGAAAAATAGATTCTTAATCGATTTTTGAGAAATTTTTTAGACCAAAATAAAATTGAAACTTAATTAAAGCGTTGTGTGTATTTTTACATTTTTAATTTTTTTTTTTTTTTGGTCCTTTAGTGACTAATCACTAAAAGGTCGATTTATAGTCAAAACTTCGATTTTTTTCAAAATATTTTTTTGGCCAAAATGAAATTGAGACTATTTAGGAACTTTTTGTGCAAAAATTAAATTTTGACTTAAGGTTGACTTTTTGTTCAAAAGGTTAACTAAAAAGTCGACCCAAAAGTTAACTTTTGACTTTTTAATAAAAATGATTAAGAAATCACCCATAAATGATGGGCCAATGAAAAATAAATAAATAAAATGACACTTTTCTTTCAAAAAAAATGGTTCTATTACTATCGGAAACCCTAATCTTGACATTTTATTTATTGATGCATTGACTAAAAATCAAGTGTCAACATTACAAATAATATAGTGTTCAGAGGATAACATGATGTGTCAAAGACTTCGAAGTAAAAAAAAAAAAAAAAAGAACAAAAAAACCTTTCTCTACTTGCTTGGAAGACTTCCCCAAGGAACTCCAGTGGCGACTAGAATCAAATGATTTGTCAATGATTAAATTGAATTTATCTAGAAGATCAGGGCCCCTTGAAAAAAAAAAAAACTTGACAATGAGATTAAATTTGACCAATACCCGTGTATAAAAAGAAATTCTCACAACAAATGGCAATTTATGGACTTAAAATTTAGTAAGAGAAAGAAATCCCATCAACTAATAATTCTATATCATTGGACTAGATAATATGTCGAGTGTATCCTCATTAAATAAGAAGTGTAATCTTTTTCCTCGATGGAACTTTTTTGTTATCAAGTCATTCAGCAACTTGAATGAATCTCTTAGTATATAAAGGTTCTATATTAGATCTACTCAATACATCATTGCACCAAGTCACAAATTCTTCAATACTTTTTAAGAGGGGCTAAGAATTGCTTAGGTGGGAATGGCCAAGGTGGTAACAACATCCAAAAGAATGGAGTCGATGATACTTGTGGCGGCTCTAATATTGTGGTCATCCAACAGTGTGGACTCAAAGTTGTCACCCATCGATGTCGATGCCAAGCTTAATTTAGGGCATAATTGAAGTGTTTAGTGTTTTGTACTTTAAGCCTTGTAAAACTTCTATGCATTTTGAATTGCCTCCTTAATCATTCTAGAAAGTCCTTGACCTTCACGGCATTAGATCACTACAATATCGGTTGTTTGTTGTCTACTTGCCTCGACGACCAAACAGGTAATATTCTTCGCAGTGAGATCAAAGATATGACTTTACTTTTTAAAATCAAGAAAATTGAGGTACGGACATCTAGAGTGCCAAAACTTGATACGGAGGGACACTTATGTGCCAAAAGTTTCAAAATGTACACTTAAATGCCAAAAGATCCGACGAGAGCTCGCAAGTCCTCGCCGCCGGGAAGGGCCGGCGACAGAGGAGGGAGGGTCAGTTGGGGTCGCCGGCCCCTAGCCAATCGATGGCAAGGGCCCGCAAGCCCTCACCGCCTCCCCGCCGTCGCCGAGAAGAGTCGGTGACGATGGGGGGAGCGTCGGCCGGGGTCGCCGAGCCCTGGCCAAGGGTTGGCGACGTCGGCCAATCGGCGGCGAGGGCTCGCAAGCCTCGCCCAGATCTATGGTGAGGGCCGGTGGCCCTTACCCAGATCCGGCAAGGGTCAGCGACCCTTGGCCCGGCCAAGCGAGGGCCGCTAACCCTCGCCCCAGATCCAACAAGGGCTCGCAAGCCCTCGCCACAGGTCGGCCAGGGGCCGACGATCTGGGCAAGGGTCACAACCCTCGCCGCCAGTCGACCAGAACCGGCAACCCCGGCCGACCCTCCCCCCTCCATCGCCGGCCCTTCCCGGCGGCGATGACGAGGTCTCAACCCTCGGCCCGCCTCCCTTCAACCCCCGCCCCTTTTTTTTAATTTTTTTAAATATTTTAAATAAATTTAATTTAATTAATTTTTATATTAATTATTTTAGCCAACTATGGAAACGACGTCATTTCGGGTGAGTTAGAGTCGAGTCAACTCTTTGGCAAGCCATGTAAGCAAGCAAAATAATAAAATATTACCACGTATGATTTTTGGCAAGATTCGTTAGAGGTGGCACTTAAGGCTGCACATGGTAAACTTCCCCAACCCAAGAATTTTTATTCTTCTCTTCCCCAAAACAAAAAAAAGAATAGAAACCTGTTTGATAATGGCAAGTTAGTTTTTGTTCCGGGAACAAAAAGTTAGCCCGGAAATGGTTTTGGAATAAAAATGAGAAGTAAAAAAAGTTGCTTCTTGTTCCCGGGAACAAGTTGAAGAAATAAGTGAATTTTTTTTTCTTTTATTCTTCTCTTGTCGACTGCCATTGACCGCCCTTGACCGCCGCCCGCCATCACCCGCCGCCGCCGCTCGCCATCGGCCGACCGCCGCCGCCGCCGCTAGCCGATCGACCGTCGCCGCCACCGGTCGCCGGAGGCCAACCGACCGTCGCCGCCGCCAGTCGCCGCCGGCCGACCGACCGTCACCGTTGCCGGTCGCCACCGGCCGCCGCCGGCCGACCGTTGCGGCCGCCGCCGAACGACCGCCGCCGCCACCCCGATCGCCGAAGGCTAACCGACCGCCACCACCGGTCGCCGCGCCGGACGGCCGCCGCCGCCGCCCCCGGCGTCGGCCGCTGGTCGCCGCCGGACGCCGCCACCGCTGCACGTCGCCGCCAGCCGACTGTCGCCGCCAATCGCCGTGCGACGGCGGCCGGCGGGCGGCGATCGACGGCGGCCGGCGGCGGTGGTCTACCGGCAAAAAATAAAAAACAAATAAATATAAAAAAAAAAAGAAACTATTTTTTACCAAACGCATTTCTATTCTTTTTCTATTTCTAAAGTAAAAATTTTGTGTAGTTACCAAACGGGTTTTTTTACATATAAATTATTCCTCGGAATAAAAATAGAAAAGAACTATTTCGAAAAGAACTATTTACGAAAAGAAATTTTTCCCCGGCCAAGAAATGTTGCCATGCGCAGCCTAAGTGTCTCATTTTTCAAAGAAAGTGGCACTTAAGTGTACATTTTCTAACTTTTGGCACTTAAGTGTCTCCTCATGTCATGTTTTGGCATTTAGGCTGTACTTCTGCCCAAGAAAATTATTGTATGATCTTGTTTTCTTTCTTAGTTTTTCATTGATAAATTTTAAATGTGAGACAAGTTGCGTACTAATTTGTTTCATTTCCTTGGATTTTGATATATGTACTCTTGTTAAAAAAATTCAACTCTAATTTTGATGTGAATAATTTTTTAATATGTTGTTTCATATTTGAATTCATTTAGACACCAAGAAAGCTGGAGTTGATGTGAAGAAGGTTACAGCCTATGCGGATTCATGCTCTCAAAGTTGCCAAAAGACCTATTCATTGCAATAAAGTTTGAAATTTTTTCTTTTTTATGTTTAAAGAAAGGCAATTGAGTTATGTAATGCTTTTATGGTTTCACGCGTCAATTAATAAGAAGTGCCTTTTACATTATCTGCTTGACCATGAGTGAAGTACATTTTTATGAAATTTCAATTGTTATTAATTGAGTTTGCTTTCTATCATCTGGAATTAGATTATGAGATATTAACACAAAAGAAAAGGTAACCTCTACCAAATATCGAAGTTCGCTATGTTTTGATTACTGATTTCTATAGAAAATGCTAACGCTTGCAAATTATGAAGTTTTCTTATATTTATTAACCCAATAAAGATCTCAAGGGCACACGTTTTATAAATTACATGAATAGTAATAATGAAGTCGACCGATTTTTCTAAATAATAGTTGTACATTTTATAATAAACATTATCATATGTCTCGAAATTATTCATTGACAAAACAGGATTGGAGGCTTGCTCAAGCCTAGGATGCCAAAAAGGCAACTTAGTGAGTTTAAGTAATGCCCTTATATTTACGAGTATTGCAAGGTGCTTTATCCAAGTAGTCAGATCTTTATGTTTGTGCCTCAAGATTATAAAAAGATAATGTCCTAGTCCACACGGCGGATGAAACGGAGAATCCAAAGGAATGCGCTCTTTAATTGTTTTTTTTTTTCGTTGTTTTATCTTATAATACGGAGGTAATTTTCGAATAAATTCCCTTTTTGATCGTAAAGTGGGGCAATACAGAAGGAAATGGAGAAAGCGAGACGAAGGGTGATTTTTGGTTTAATATATAGAAGGAAAAAATATTCAATAATTTCAAAGCACCACATCAACTATTATACTATATGGTAGACATTTTTTCCTCGCATCCAGTCATATTACGAGTGTCTATTGACGTGAAATTAAAAAAGAAAAAAATTCTTCTTGCTCTGCCGACCATGGACATTAGACTAGCCATCGGCCACCCATGAACACCGCTGCCCCAAAGGTCGGGCCTCCAAATCTAGCTGAGTCGTGGCCTTGAAGCTATCTAGTCTATCTTCACCTGATTCAAGCTCATCTATGGCCACCTCTAGATTTGGTCGAGCTCGACTTCACGACAGACATCATCCCCCTTAAAACAGTTCGAGCTCGGTGGCTCCTCCATGGCTGACGAGATCTTGGTCACACCGATAACCTTAGCAACCATAGAAGGCTATCACCTCCATATATAGAAGGCTCGATGGCAATGGAGGCCGCGCGTCTAGGGCATTAAAGGTTGCGAACCGCCATGGATAGAGACAAAAAAAAATGGCGCATGACAAGAATGGAGACAAAAATAAGAAAAAAGGAAAAGTAGAATGGCGTGTAACAAAAAGAAAAAGAAATATTTTTGTGGGCGGTGGCCAAATCTGGAGAGCCAACAGCATCCGGGGATGAGCGACGCGGACGACCAATGGACGGCCAGATCTAAAGAGCCAGCAATGTCACCGGCCATGGCAGAGCAAGGTTCGCGAGCGATGCCGATGGCCATGGACGGCCAAATTTGGAGAGCCAATGGCATCACTTAGACGAACGACGCCAACGACCAGATTTGGAGAGCCACCTCACCATTACCAGCCATGGCGGCTCGTCTGAGGTGAGTGCTTTGGACGAATAAGGAAGACGAAGCCAGGCAGACAGGACAATTTCAAATCAATTTAAATTAATTTTATCCAAGATACATGTAAATTTTTAAGTGGATACAAAGAAAAAGATGCGCGTTACATCAGTTGCAAATGTGGCAGTGTGAAACCACCGGATATTTTCTCGTGTAGGAGGGAATTTGGGAAAGGAACTTCAGTGAAATCTAATGTACATCGCGAAATTCTATAAAGAGAAAAGGAAAAAGGAAAAGAGGAGGAAGTCGGGGAATGCGGATGGGGTTTAGGCCTGGGCCAAAGCCATGAACACGGCAATTGGGAACACGGACGAATCGAATGGAATCAGCCCGGACGGCGGAAAGCGAGCGAGAGAGAAGGGACGCCCCATGTGGGCCCCACAATTCCCCAAGTTCAGCACGTTGTTCTTTCGTGGTCGGAAAGGCCGATCCCACCGGGGGGCAAGGTGTGGACGCCCCCGTTTTCATTTGCTCCAACGAGGCGCGTTTACGTTTGCCCTTTCTGCCACAAGCTAATTGCGCTTCCATCTTCATCGCTCTCGGATCCCACGGAGAGAGGGGGAGAGAGGGATGGAGAGATATCAAAAATGTTATGGAAAAAAATATTACAAGTATCAAAACTTTCGTATGTTATTCACTTAAATACTAAAAAAAATTTCGCTCACTTGAACGCCACATTGGAGTAAAACACCCACGTAAATACCACTTCCATCCAAACATTCTCTGGAATTTTTTTAAATTTTTTTGATTTTTTTTATTTTTATTTTGCTTTTTTTATGACTTTTTTTCTTTAGGGCTAGCAAGGGTTGCGCAAAACTCTCACCCTTGGCCACAAAGGCACCACACAGCCTCGCCAACTGCTAACGAGGCCGCCAACTCTGGGCAATCATGGGCGACACTACTCAAAGTGAGTAAGGGCCCTCACGACCTCGCTAGCATTGGGCGGCATCACCTACGGCTGACAAGGTTGCAACGCCCTCACCCATGGCCTTTGCCACAAGGGTGAGACGGCTCTTGCCTAGATTTGGCCGCAAAGACCATGGGCAAGGGCATCACGACCTCATCGACCCTGAGTGAGGCAGCGTCGCTTGCAACCACCCAGAGCTAGCGAAGGCCCTTGCAGACTCGCCTAGGGCCTTCACAACTGAGGGCAAGAGTTTAGCAATCAGCCAGTGTCGCCGGTGACCCTCGCCAACCCTAAAGAAAAGAAAGCCAAAAAAAATCAAAATAATAATAATAATAAATATTAAAAAATTGTCCACTTCACACCAGCAAAGCTACATCAGACAACTCGCACGTCAAACGATCGGTACAGTTTGGACAATGAGCATCAATGTCAAATTTCCAAACAAAGCAAATTGGAATTGACACGTAAATAAGCGATTTTTTAAATTTGTGACATTCAAGTGAGCAAAAAAAAGTTTTGGCACTTAAGTGAGTACTATACAAAAGTTTTCGCACTCCTAATGTTTTTCTCCCAAAATGTTAGCCTTCTTTCCATGAAAAACATAGCCTAAGTTCAGGATAATTATCCAAAAAATCATATACATAACATATGGCGATCAATTCAATTATATGTCTTTCAATTGTGTCAATTAATTCTAAATTTTTTTAACTGCACCAATTTAGTGTTAAACATTTTGATAACTTGTCAATTTAGTCATTCTAACAATTTTTGGTCAAAAATCGCCAATGTGGACATTGACTAGTCACTGGCCTATTTAGGTGACGTGACCGTCATTGACATGAACAAAATTTGCATTTTTTTCCCTTTTCTCTCCCTTTGGCCTATTGCTGATATTCAGCCATGGCCAACCACTAGCCACGAGCAAGGGTCAGTGAGGACGTTGCAGCCCTCGTTGAATCTAGCGAGGGCTCAACAGCTCTCATGGCCTTTGGCAAGGGTTCGACCCTTGTCTATAATCGATCACCAACCACAGCCATAGGCCAAAGTTAAAAAAAAAAAAAAAAAAAGCTTTTTTTTTAAAAAAAATGCAAAATTTGTTCATATTAGCACCATTCACACCATGTAAGATAGCTGGTCACCGATGAACGCTATAGTCAACGATTTTCAGTCAAAATTGATTGGAATGATTAAATCACGATTTTAAAAGGGAGGTACTTATTATTTTTGTGGCCTGCTTGCAATCGTGGTGCCTGTATCTCACAAAATCCAACAACATTTAATCTCTCGCATAACATTTATCATTCGATTTGTCTAATCTCTTAAAACCGCACTCGAGCTTTGAGCGAGCAAGGCAAAGCCATCCAAAGTAACCATATGTCCCTACTCAAATCGCAACAACGAGGCACGACACAAACCAAGAGGGTTCATTTCTTTATTTGTATTGTCTTAACAAAATCATGCGATCCCCTAATAACTTTCGTGCAATCGTTATTATCATGTTATAATATTGACTTGATTTCGTAAATATACATTTCCTCACACACCTAAGGCAAAATTCATAGGTTTTTGGGTCCAACTATTCATAAATTTATTTTTAGTGCATAGTTGGTATATTGTTCTATAGAGAATGAGAGGCTCCTGGTGTGAAATATATAAAAAAAAATGGGACCTTCATTCTGATATCGACGGACGCATAGAAAAAAAATTAGAGATATCGAAGCAAGGCAAAACGAGCAAATTAATAAAATTTCAATTGCTTTTATTTTTGTCGAAATGGTCAAGTCATTCTATTCAGCCAATGGCTATATATAGCGAACAACGATAGCAAGACTCAAAACTAAAGGGTCCCAAAGGGATTGGGGGGCTTGGAAAGCCAATTAGCGAGAAGTGTCTCATTCCGATGGGCTTTAGCTACCCAATTTGTAGCTTGATTGGATTCCGGAGGGAATGGGATGGGGACACGTCATGTTGTGTGGTCAGAAGGCTGGAGCACTCCACAAAGAGCTGTCGGAAAGCGACTGTTGAAGCTAAATTAACTTGACCCCTAATATTATTACAATCTCCAAGGGGAAAAAATAAGCAATAGAGGATAAATTAAGTGAAGCAATAAGCATTGGCATTATTCCAAGTCTGCCCTGCCCATTCTGTGTTCCGATCCGGTCATTGCCGGCAGCCGCCCTCTTTTTGAACGATTCATTAAGCTATTGCTTTGGCCATAGCGTCGATTACATAAATGCTTGTAATAACTTTGTAAGTGCGCGAAAAATAAACATATAATTTCTTTTTTGGCGCGCATAACTATAAGTATAACGAAAATATTATAAACTTTCGGGAGCCTCATTGCAAGGTTGATAAGCTGGCAACAAAGATGATGTTGAATCGAGGAAATCTTTATGTGGCGGAGAATTCTTGGCCTTCGCGTTGAGGGCTTCACATTGTGTAATGCAACTCTGGTGTGACGATTTAGGAAAAGCGTGGGAGGTCTTTTGGTTCGGCCGTTTTTTCAAAGTCCCACCGGCAAAATTGAAAATTCGTTTTTAACCGTTGAGAGATATGAAAATAACTTAGCTGGACTCTAAAATTATAAAGCCATTTCGATGGTAATATATTTTTCCCTTGTTTTTATTGATATGCACTTGCTATTTTCGAGAGGTTCCTACTATCATTCACAGAGGTAGCAAAAGAATGGCCCAATTTCCCTTTGACTTGTGGCTGATATTTGGCCATGGTCGACAAACGGCCACAAGCAAGGGCTGACGAGAGTGCCATGGCCCTCACTAGATCTCTAGCAATGGCTTGACCCTCATGGCTTGGGTGACGACTAGCCTTGCAAGATTCAATGAGGGCCTGCCTCACTTGCCAAATCAAGGGAGGGTTCAACCCTCATCGATGGGCATAGGCCAAAGTGCAGGAAAAGGGAAAAAAGAATTTTAAAAAAATATATAATTTGTTCACGTCAGTACTAACTGTGCCATATAAAATGGCTGATTGCTAGCGAATGCCCACGTCAGAGATATATGGCCAAAATTAGCCAAAATAACTAAATTGACAAGTTATCAAAATGTTTATAATTAAATTGACACTATTGAAATGTTTATGATTAAAATAGTAACTTGTCAAAAGGTTTTAGGACTTAATTCCAAATCATTAAAATGTAAATGATTAAATTTGCATAATTGAAAGGTTTAGGGTTAAATTAGCAAGATTGAAAATTTTAGGCTAAATTGGTTATAGCACAATGAGTTGAGGATTTTTTGGACAATTTTCCACTTAAGTGCCATTGCCAAGTTTAAAAAGAGGATTTTTGTTATATCCTTAGCATGTATGTATCTTGTAAATTCTAACAAAGTTTAATCCATCACATATTATTTGTGATTTGATTCGCTTGATCTCTTATGATTGCGCTCGAGCTTTGAGAGAGCATAACAAAACTAGAGGTGGCAAAATGGTCTACAACCTATATTTTAACCCATATTCGGAAAGATTAATCATAAATGGGTTGCCTTAAGTTATAAAAGCAGGCTTTAATGAGTTGTAAACGGGTTGCTTGACAATTTAATGAGTTTAAATGGGTAGATAACTTATAGATTTCTAACCCATATAAAAAAATAGAAAAACAAACTCATTTCCAACACATATTAAATGGAGTTCGGGCCTTTTGCTAAAGAGATGTCAGGCCGATTTTTATATTTTTCCACTTTGTCTTATTATTTTTTCATTTCCTTTTTTTCCTAAGTTTGGCAAGGGCCAATCGACCCTCATTGCCCATAGGCGAGACCGCGACCCTCACTACTGGTGAGGGCCCCACCCTTGCCTAAATCTATTAGCAAGGGTCGGTTAGCCCTCTCCTAGGATTGGCAAGGATTGGTTGAGGGTCGGCTCTCGCAAGACTTAGAAGAAAAGGAAAAGGAAAAAAAATCAATTTTTATTTTCTTTAAAGTTATAAAAATAGTTCTTTAGATTTGTATTTGTATGGAAGTCTTTTAGTAATATAGTCTTTTTTTTTAAATAAAAAATCTTAAGGAATAAGTTTTCCCTAAATTGATTTAAATATGAAAGTACTTTAGTATTATAAATCGACCCTGATATAGGTTGCTAGATATGTATTGCATGAAAATTGATCAATTTGAGTCAGATTATTTTCGATCCACCTGTTTGATAGGTCTTAGTGAATCCATTGAAAGGAACCATATGTCCATGATCAAATCGCAACAACGAGGCATGACACAAACTAAGAGGTTTCCCTTCTTTATTTGCACTGTCTCAACAAAATCATGCGATCCTCGGATAACTTTCAAGCAATCACTATTACCGTCTTATAATACCAACTCTATTTCATAAATATACAATTCCTCATACACCTAACGCAAAATTATTAGGTTTTGGTCCAACTATACATAAACTTAATATTTAATGTACACTTGCTATATTGAGAGAGAGAGAGAGAGAGAGAGAGAGAGAGAGGCTCCCGATGTGAAATATAAAAGATGGGACCTTCATTCTGATATCGACGGACGCATAGAAAAGAAATTTGAGATATTGAAGCAAAACAAAACGGGCAAATCAATAAAATTTCAATTGCTTTCAAAAATAGACAGATAGTGGAAAGCGACTGTTGAAGCTAAATTAACTTAACCCCTAATATTATTATAATCTCCAAGGCGGAAAAAAGGAAGAAGCAATATCAGATTAAATTAATTAGTTGGCATTATTCCAAATCTACCCTGCTCAGTCTAAGTTCCAACCCGGTCATCGCCGGCAGCCGCCCTCTTTTTGAACACTGATGCTTGTGATAACGTTGTAAGCGCACAAAAAATAAACATTTTTTTTTTTGGCGCACGTAAGTATAACTTATGTTTTTAGAGGAAAGGCACTCCTCATTTGTCGTTTAAGTTCTCTTAGCGTGTTTTTCTTTTACTATAATTGGAGTGCAAGGAATAGTTGTTAACTCCTCTGTTGTTGTCAACTCTTCCTTAACTCCTCTTTTGGAGTGCGAGGAATAGAGATAAGATTTGCATTTTTTCAATATTCAAAGAAAGGTATCCATAAAAAGGCATAATACTTGGATTGCAACTGCAAAATTGATGATTGGGTCTCTTAGTTTGATAATTTTATTGAGCTTGTAGCACGTTTGCTTGGCCTACTTTGTGATTTGTTGTGAATGAAATCTAAATTACTAAAAGAAAACTTACTAACACTGTTATGAAATTATCTTTCAAATTACCAATTTTATAATGTCGAAACAAGACCGAATGTTTCAGTTATTGGTTGATTGGGAGTTTAAGCTTTTATTTTTGTCAAATAATAATCTAAGGTTTCAAAAAACCCTTAATCGAGTCTCAAGCTCATCTTTGAGAGAATTACATGATTGGAAATGGCAAGTGGCATGTAGCCAAATATTCCACATGGAAGCCATGTTGGACTTCCTATGCTTCAATTTTACCAATAGTTTTTTTGACACTTATAAACTCTCAATAGAATTGTCTCTTAGAGAATTTACGTTAAGCAATTGTTTAAATTGGATTTATTACTTGGCCAATGCTTTAAAAAGGGAATGAAGTATGTGATCTAACTTGCAAAATCATTTAAGCTTGAAGTGCAGTAACATATTGAATTTTGATTATTTTGAGTTGAATAGAAAAAAACAAAAAAAAAATGAAAACCAAAAGCTGAAAACCAAAAACCAAAAAACTGAACCGAACCGAATCGTTAGAAAAAACTTCCAAATCGAACCGAACCGAATACAAATCGAACCGAACCGTTGACACCCCTAAGTATAAGCACAACAGAAATATTATAGACTTTGGGGAGCCTCGTTGCAAGGTTGATAAGCTAGCAACAAAGATGACGTTGAATCAAGGAAATTTTCATGTGGTGGAGAATTCTTGGTGTCGTTACGTTTGCATTGAGGGCTTCGCATTGTGGAATGCACCTCTGATATGATGATTAAGGAAAAGTGCAAGAGAAAGTCGCCCGGTTCGGCCGTTTTTCCAATATCCCACCGCCCCAAATTGAAATTTTGTTTTAGCTATTGAGAGATACGAAAATGCCTTAATTGAATTCTAAAATTATGAGGTCGTTCCAACGGTAGTTTGGTTTTCTCATATTTTTATTGATATCTACTTGCTAATTTTCAAGAGATGCCTATTATCATTCAAGGGGGCAGCAAAAAGAATGGCCCAATTCCTTGAAAGAGCACCGATCGATCACTCTGGAATTATAATGTTGCAGAACAAATTGAGTATGATGAGTTGCTCAATTCTAATTGACCAAACTAACCCGAATGAGGAGGAAGAATAGATTACCGAATTGAAACCACTTCCTTCAAGCAATTGAGCGCAAGTTTGTGTGCAAGAGAGTACATATTAGGAATGCAGATTGATCACGAGTATGTGTGTAACAGTGCACAATTGAGCATCAACCATAAGAATGAAGCTTCAGTTGCTATGATTTTCCATATCAATAGCGGCAATGACATGAATTTATTGTTAACGTGTTAATGTGTCAATGGCATGTCGGCCCATCAATACTGACTTAGGATGATAAATTAATGAGGAGGTTAGATTTGAAATTCGACCTAAAGTTGATTTTTTTTAATAGAAAGAAATGTGTTAAAATCTAGGTGGATTCACCATATTTCTTCTAGGGAGTTGTGCCAAAAAAGAAATTGTATCTGTAAAAGGTTGCTAGTCCCTGGGGCTGCAGCATGCTTTTAAATCGACAGAATTGCCAAGACGCAAGAGGCAGGAGGAAGGCGGGAATCAGAAGCAACAATTATTTAACAGAAAGGACCACATAATACATTGCTCGCAATAAATAGCCATTTTTTGAATTATTAATTAATCGCCCCCCAAAAAATGAGCTAATTTAATTTTCGGAAATGAAACACGAAACTAAAATCAATATTAAAAAAAACGAGAGCTGTCAAGAGAAGAGAGCTAATTTTGCATAGAGAGATTTCGACATTTCTTAGGCGCCTTGGAAGAACGAGGAATATTTTATTCCTCTATGAAATTAATTGAATCATAGAAACAAATAAAATAAAATGGGGAATTCCACCTCATCGATGGCATAATCGTCTTTTCGCGCCGCTGAATATTTACGCTTTTTCATCCGCTCATCGATGACTAGAGAACCAATGGCGAGAAAATTTCGAAAAATAAATGCGGGGAATTTCGCCTCATCCCTGACTCGAGCAGCTCGAGAATGGCGAAAAGACGATGGCACAACCGTCTTTTCCCGCGGCGGATGATTTCGCCCCTTTTCTTTTCTTTTATTTTTTTAATAATTGCCTCTGCGGGAATAAATATATAAAAAAAAAAAAAAAAAGAGAGGGCGGAATAATAAAGCGGGCGAGGATCAACGACAAGAACAGAACGCGAGAAGGAGAAGGAGAAGAAGAAGAAGAAAAACTCCATAGGCGCGCAGAGATGGAGCGACCCAGAAACTAAACCCTCCATCGAAGGCGGCGGCGGTCGAGATTTTCGCCGGCGGGACCTTTTCCGGGGGCCTCCCACATCCGTTCGTCCTCCGCCGTCTGCTCCGGAATCCTTCCCCGAGGGGGGAAAAAGGGGAGGAAAGTGGGGGGAAAAGGTCGCTTCTTGGTCCTTCGCCGCCTGTCTCATCCATGCCCGAGACCGGACCCGCCGCGACGGCCGCAGATCCGATCCCGACGACCCAGAATTTCCCAGACTCCGCCCAGCGGGAGCACCGGTTCCGGGGCGTCCGGAGGCGGCCCTGGGGCAGGTTCGCCGCCGAGATCCGGGACCCGTGGAAGAAGGCCCGAATCTGGCTCGGCACCTTCGACTGCGCCGAGGACGCCGCCCGCGCCTACGACGAGGCCGCCCTCTCCCTCCGCGGGCCCAAGGCCAAGACCAACTTCCCCCTCGACCCGCTCACCGGCTTGCCCCAGGCCGCGCCGTCCCCGGCGGCGGCGCTCCTCCCCAGGCCCCGCCCGCGGCCCCGGCCCCGCGGCCGGCGGCGCCGCGGTCCGCCCGCGGAGGAATTCCACGTCAATCGGCCGACCAGCAGCAGCCTGAGCAGCACGGTGGAGTCGTACAGCGGTCCCCGGGTCTCGCAGCCGGCACCGGCGGTCCCCAGGGTCGTGGCCGTCCCCAGGGCCCCGCCGGAGGACTGCCGGAGCGACTGCGACTCGTCGTCGTCGGTGATCGACGACGTGGACGACTGCTGCGTGCTGGCGCCCTCGTGCTTCCGGAGAGCGTTGCCGTTCGATCTGAACCTGCCTCCGCCGCTGGAGGACGCGGATCTCGACGGTGAGGAGCTTCGCGCCACTGCCCTGCGCCTCTGATCCATTGTACGACCAGGATTTGATATCAAGTTTTCTCTTTCTTTTTTTTTGGGGGTATTTCCATCACTTTAGGACCTCTAATCTTGTATCGCGTTCCGGGAAGAATGATAAAGAGAAAGTGGAGAGATTCGGGCAATCTTGTTTTCTTCTTTTTTTTCCTCCAGAGATAATCTACGTAATTTTTAGATCTCCTGTAGATTATATGCTTTTGTCCATGAAACTTGATGGGCTTTCGGATAGAAGATTTATGTATCTGCTAATCAGATCTTGCTGATCTGCGTGTACAAAAATGTCATCTCCTTTTTGGCTAAGAATAATCCTTATGACTCAATGCGGTCCCCTCTTTCTTCTGTTCTGCATTAGTCTCTCCCTCTCTGTTTTCTTTCTTTTTTTTTTCTCGGGTTGCCATTGTTTCTCTGCTTATTGCTTTGGGACCTTGCACGAAACAAGACTTGATTTTCGGGGGGTCACTGTGCACTACACGTTGTGTCATACATATGGACAGAAGATAAGTTAGGATTCAAAGTCAGGAACTTGCTTGTTCAAGGGCAAAGGACAGTCATTTTGCTTTGAGCATATTGACCCATTAGCTTACATTGTATAGCAAGTGAGGTTCTGGTGGACATGAGCGTGTCTTATGACCTTAGAATGTGAAGGGGACATGCCCAGAAGACGATGGAGATGGTTGAGAATGGAGGGGAGGGCTTTTGTGAGGACGGTGGTGATGAGTGGTGGAGGTAGGGTTTGTCGATAAGAGGCATTGAATGCGCATGGGGAGGGGGGCTTAATGGGGATTCTTGCAAAGCCTGGGATTTGCATCAGAGGCCCCGCATTCCGAGGCACTGCACCCTTCCCTAACCTTTTCTTTTATTTACTCTAGCTGCAGCTATGTATTGCTCAAGCAAAAGGGCATGCTTTTGCTTCTTTTCTCTTTTGCTCTTTTGCTCTCTAAAACACAATACCGGGGGGAGAACGGAGAATTCTGGCAGGGGGAAGGTAAAGCTTTCGGGAAATTTTTGAAATCCTCTGCACATTTTACCGAGTGATTTCATGCTGCCCTTTTAGTATTCGTTATTGAATGAAAATGCAACAGATTTCAGCCGTTCAATAAATACGAACAACTTGGGGCCGTAGAGCCGTGCCATTTTAGTCGTTCATGCTTGCGTTTAGAAGCTTTTTACATCTGACTTTTTACGTGTGGGGCGTTGGCGTTCGTTGGATGGTAAAATCATTCCTGTGTTTGATGATGTGTTGGGCATGGGGGAAGTAGGTGGGGGGAGAGAGGAATCTGGTCTTATCTTTGACAGTCTGTATGTCTGTCAAGGGTCAAGTCGGATATCAAGAGAGTAATTAACAGGGTACCTTTCTTTTTTTTTAACCCTAGGATTCTCTCAAAACAAAGAAGGGAGGAGGGAGGAGGAGGAGGGTAAAGAGAAGAGATGAGGGGTTTTACTTTGTACTGGGCATTCGCCTTTTACTGTCGGGTTTGGAGACATTTTCACATCCAACCCCTGACCTGCGGGTGAACGTAATAATGATCCATTGTGCCGAATGCTCTTTTTCACTTTTTCTTTTGGGAGGCCATTTTAAGGTACATCGGTCTGGGTGGTGGTGGCTACTGCTGCTGCTGCTGCTGCTGAGTAGTGATTGAAACGAAGTTTTAATCAAAGGTACTCCAATGAGACCCCCTACGTGGCTGTTGCTCACTTGACTTGCTGGGGCGTGTTATTGTTTGGTTTGGTTTGCTGTCAGCTGAGATGTTACCTATTGGCTTCATTTTTCTTTTCCATTTTTCTTGTGCTTGATTTAGGAAAGCTTTTGCAGAGGAGTTTGGAAAATTTTTGGAAATTGATTTCGGGACCACGTAGGTACAAGGTTTTGAAGATATGGTTTTTAGCACATTAACAAATACCGATCTTTGAAATTTTAATTGAAAAGGTTAAAAGTGAAAAGTAAGTTTTGCAGTAGGTCAGCGATGTGGTGAATTTTTTTTTCCCTTTAGTTGATGCATTTTGACGTGATGGCCATGCGGGAATGAGATTTTTTCCAGAAAATTGGCCAAATGTTTATCATGTTAAGATTTCAATGGATGTTTGGTTAAATTTGGAGAAGGGTGCATCCATTTCAGATAACTGAAAGTTTAGGACAATCCGACAACCCTATCCAAATTGTTAATTTTAGCACTATTTCTTCAGTTTGAACTCTTGAAGGGAATTCAATCCGAATGGAAGCGTGTTAAAAGTCAAGTTCCGAAAAGGCAAGTCCAACTTGGTTTTGTATCTTTTTTTTTTTTTTTTGACAGGTTTTTGTATCAAACCATGTCAAATCGGGTTTAGAAACGAGACAATTTCCTAATCCATGTTGAAGTATTTGTGTTGATGGCGTCGACGTGCAGAATGTGATCTCCAACTTGGTGGCTTCCATTAAGATTCATGGAGAATTTCCATGAGTTTAAGTGGCATTCGCATCCATGAAAGAATAAGTCGATATTCAAAGCTAATGAATCTTATGGTGAAATTTGGGAATTTCTTTGAAAGATGGAGAGATTATTTTTGAGATTGTGAGTGATAAACACTGTGTTAGTTGTTACATGTAAAGAGAGGTATTGTGCCAGTTCCATTGAAACTCTCATAAACATAAGTAACATGGATGCGAATGTGACTTAGGCCAAGAAAGTGATTCAATTGCTACAATTTTTTTGCTCATGTTTGGCTTATGACTATCTCAAAGAACCATTCTTTCGTCGGTATAGTGAGAAAATCTGGAATAGCGAATTCGGCGGAGTGCAATGCATGCGGGTTTTACGATTGAAGGGCTAGACGGCTAGCCGTGATCTAGACATCCGAACCCAACACCCGACATCTCTCAATGGGCGAATCGGTCCTCATGATATGGACCACCGATAGTGTGTATACATGGAGTTGCACCATGGTTCGGATATTTGGATTTACCATCAGAACTCCATATGCGAGCTGAGGCCCACAGGCACCCAACTCTGTCAACAATCAGAGCTTTCAGGTCCAGCCATTAGGCACAAGACAAGATCTCTATCCTTCAGTGTGTTTTCTTTGCTTAGAGCTCATCACTGACTAGTGAAGGAATCTCCTGCAGGTCACAGCAACCTTTTTTTTTTTTTTTACATATTTCTTATCAGAACGATGTTTAGTATATATGTCAGGCCAGTTTAAGATTCTTATGTCACGGATACTCTGGTGTGCGATGACTTGGACACTCCTTTTGTACTTGCAAGAAACGTGGTTTTGACGACAACCGCCTCGGTAGATAAGGGTGCGTTTGGTAACGTTTGTTTAAAAATCGTGTTAAAACGAGAAATAGAAAAAAGTTTCTGTTTGGGAACAATTTTTGAACAAAAAAAACGCGTTTAGTAAACTTGTTTCGGGAATAAAAAATGAACGTAAAACACGTTTGGTAAATTTGTATAATTTTTTTATTTCTTTTAATTTTTAATATTTTTATTTTTTATTTTGTATTTTCTTTCTTATTTTCTTTTTTTCTTTTTTTCTTTTTTCTTCTTTTGGCCGATCGCCGGCCTCGGCCATGGCCGGCGGCCTCGCCCGGCCACGGCGAGGCTCGCCGGATCTGGGTGAGATTGAGCTCGCCTAGCCGGCGCGAGGCTCGGCCTCGCCGGGGCGGCGACGCTCCAAAGCAAGATCGCCGGCCCTCAACGACGTCGCCAACCCTCGACGGCCGGTCGCCGGCCATGGCCGAGGCCGGCGACCGGCCAAAGAAAAAAAAGAAAAAAAAAGAAGAAGAAAAAAAAAAAAAAAAGTGTTTTAAATTTTGTTGAAATAAGAAACAACTTTTTTTTTTTCTTGTTTTTGTTCCAAATGTGTTTTAACAAAAAAATAATTTTTAACAAAAACGCACACAAACGCGTTTTGTTTCCTTTTTTTGTTCCCTAACAAAAAAATAGAAAAAGTGTTCAAAAACAAAAAAGAAATGCAAACAAACAGGCCCTAAATCTCTTCCCCGTCCCATTTCCTAAGGTGTCTTTAGTCTAATGTGATCTTTCGATCATCTAAACACCTTTTGCTAAAAGAATTTATTCGTGTTGCTATGCGAATATCTCCCTCTTGATGTCATTACATGGACAGATGAGGAAGTTCTGCCTTATGAGACGCCATCGATGGAGATTCGTCGGTGTTGAGGCCCTCTATTTTGATTGCATCAAATGGGCTAACTTCTCGGACATGTCTATGCTGATTTGCAATGTTTTTTTGGAGGAACTTGGCCATGTGAAAAATGTCTTCGCTTTCGTATGCAAAATGAGGGACAGACTTACTTTCCTATGGAATCTTTTGGAGCTATATCCTAAGCCTCGGGTGATCAGACAACAAAAAGCCTTTAAAACTGTAGCTTTTGGGTAATTCACATGTTTTGGCCGACATGTTTGACGGATTACACCTAGTCATCATCGAGGGATGTAGAGTGATCCTAAGATTTCTCTTGAAGATGCCTCCATGGTACAATCGCTAGACTGTCCTCAAACAATGGCTGGCGTCCAAGTGTGTTTTTAAGCACTGAAGGGAGTTGAAAATGGCGAATGCTTTAGCGACGATTATTCTTCTGCTGACTCTTCTCTGTCGGTCAGCCACAGGAGCAAGAACAAAAGCATCTGCGCTCGGAAGTCAGCAGCCCCCGTCCAGCTTGGACGCAGTTGCAGATGATAATGGTATTTGCCAATTAATGGCGGATCCACAAAACTATGACTGAAGAACATACTGTAATTTGCTGACTCCCGATACTTGATCACATATCGACAGTTTAATTCCCGATTTGCAGCGACTACATAACGTAAAATTATCAATGTAAGTTGCATAATTTTTCAGGTAACGACACAGGATGGTTATATCCTGAGCTTGCAGAAAATTACGGTCCTATGATTTTACAGCACGGGGTCTTCATGGTTGGCAAATTAGCAGCTAATAGCGTTTTAGTTAGGATCTTGTTGATTTAATTTATCACGAGATAGGTTGACCAAAAAGATCCTTTTTTTCTAAGCGATATAACACGTGTTTCGGTGATAGGACGGAATAACGTGGCTGCTGTTGCCGGACAAATTGCAGGCATTCCTCTTAGCCGATAATAATTTCGATGTGTGGATCGCTAACACCTGTGGAACCAAATATAGCCGTGGACATATGTCGCTTAGTCCTGACGATCCGGTAATGAACATTTGCCACTTCAGTACCGGGTTCTCCCCTTTCGCCTTCCTATGTTTCTTTAATGGAAAGTCCATTCTTTTCCTCGTAGGCTTACTGGGATTGGACATGGGATAATTTGGTGTCTTCTGATCTTCCTGCCGTGTTCAACTATGTGTACGATCAAACGGCGCAGAAGCTGCACTATGTTGGCCACTCCCAGGTGGGTTCCGCTCAATTTCAAAATCGACTTTGTTTTAGAAGCCGCATTAGGGTGCAGATTTAAGCAATTTATAAGCAACTGAAGTATTTTCTTGCAGGGGACCTTGATGGCTCTAGCTGCCTTCTCCAGGGAACAGCTTTTGGTTATGTTAAGATCGGCCGTTTTACTTAGTCCAATTGCCTATATCGGTCAGATGACCTCTCCAATTGCAAAAAGTGCTGTCGAAAACTTCCTAGCCGAGGTAAATACCCAATTTTCTGTCAGTACTGGCCGAGAGGCTAAACTGACAAAACTGGACCAGAATCTCTCACTTTTTAACCTCTTGACAGGCTCTTTACCAGTTGGGCGTCTATGAATTTGATGCGAGAGGGTGAGAAAATCTGATTTGATCCCTTATCATTCTGGCAGATAGTGTAACAAGCGTAGCACCTCCACTTGTCCTGCAACATTTGCAAGTAACATGTCTGGACTTCCTACTAAACTACATATTATGTAAGTATTACCAGGCTACCAAATAGACGGCCAGAGAAAGAACGATGCGTATTGCATCCATGGGAACATTCTCATTAGAAACTATTCCCAAGAGTTAGACCAAGCCAAGATGCATCGGTATCACTTTATATTGAGACAACTTAGGAGCGGCATCTCCTCCAAGTAGTTTTAGCTATTGGTAGTCGGGTCGCTGTCCATTTACTTCCATCAAGTTTTATTTGTTAATATTGTTCCAAGACGAACATTGAAATTTCGGCAGAATATGTTCAGAGAGACTACTGATCTGTCTTCTTTTAAGCATACAGGGACGCGGTAGTGAAGCTACTACAAGATATTTGCCAGAAAACTGGAGTTGACTGCACTCACTTGTCGACCTCTTTCACGGGTAGTATATGTTCCTCATACGTTGGCTAACTGTAGAAGGTTCAACAAAAATCAAGCTGAGCGCCCCTAAATTTTATCTCTTTCCAAGGCACTATATTTGTTATGTTTTTGGTGCAACAAACACCTCTTTCTTTGAAAATCATTTTAACCAGTGCGAAGAGAACAAATGATCCTTGTGCTTTTAAAGATGAATAGGTTGATCAGTTGATCAAATAGTCAAACTCTTTGTATTTTCCCATATGCGGATCAAATAAACATTTTCAACATCATTCGACATCCATTACTGACCTGAAAGCATGCTTGAACATCTGTAGGCCCAAACTGCTGTCTGAACTCCACCATAGTAAATGTATTTCTGGACCATGAGCCTCAATCAACATCGACGAAGAATTTGATCCATCTGGCTCAGAGTAAGTCGATGAATTTCTAATAGATGCCAGCTAAATCACAATGTTCTTCAGTTGTAAAGTTGTACGATGCATTGAGTTGCCAAAAGAAATGTCTATTTACCTTTCGTGATGGATGAGCAGTGGTTAGAGATGGAAAAATCTCGATGTATGACTATGGCAATGAAGGCCAGAACATTGAGCACTATGGGCAGGCGACGCCGCCTCTGTACAATATGTGGAGCATTCCAAACAATCTGCCCCTCTTCTTGAGCTATGGCGGAGCTGACGCTCTGTCAGACATGCGCGACGTGAAGCTGTTGCTTGACAGCCTCAAGGACCATGACGGGGACAAGCTAGTGACTCAATATAGAGAGGACTACGCCCACGCGGACTTCTTTATGGGTGAGAATGCTAGAGAAGTGGTGTATGATCCTCAGATGACCTTTCTCAGGCTGCAATGTGTACATACTTTTAAGAAAGCCCGTTCTCCAAGGATTCTTTCGGTAGAAACTTGTGGTTGTAATGGTGTAAAAAGGAACTGTGTAACTTTAATGAGAATGTGAATGTATTGAAAATTATAGATTCTTCAGATTTGTTGTCTGCTTTGGTTTGTTATTGGTCAGCAGTCGAATGCTCGAGGATGTGAGAACAGGACCATACAGATGACTTTCTGACTTAGGATCATTCCCTGGTGGGATCTTGCAGATGATTATAAATTTAGTAACCAATCTTGGTGGTGGAGTAATTAAGCATCTACGCCAGAGTCTCTTGTTTAATCCCACATGATTGATTGATCCTGGTCTTAATCTCGGTCTACTTAATGAACTTTGGTTGGTAAGCGAATCGTCTTGTTTGTTTGCCGTAGGTCACGTTCCCTTGTTTCCTTGTGGACTTATATCTGCAGTATATTCCTCACCACATTAAAAAAAGAGTGCTAGATCATCCTCTTGACTAGGCATATTGCAAAATTTTCAGGGCAGATAAAATATAATTACAGACGTGGGAAACTGAAACGATCTGAGAAAAAGTTAATAAATGACTTGTATTCTGTCGGAATCAAGCCTGGACAAAAAATTGGGTAATGGCACCAAGAATGATATCGACTTTGTCACACCCAAGACCTGTTCTTTTTCATCTCAAAACATGAAAGAAATATTCATGGATTTCTCTTTCGAACTCTTTTGTCAGCTTCAGAGTCCAAGATCATTCGAAAGGGTTCCTTTTTGCGTTTTTAGCTATAAAACCAGAAATATCTTCCCAACGACAACAGGTTACGTTTGTGTAGCCAGCAGATAACTTTCAAGAACGTCTGCGTGCCGGATCCTGTTCTGCATTTTCACACCGTTTTTTCTGCACGAAATGGAATAATTAATCAAAAAAGATAACTCTGGATTTGTCTTGTAATTGAGTGGTCTTTTGACATTATCTGCACACTAGTTTTTCAACAGCCCGCATATCAACGTCTTCTCTTCCCACATTCCCATTGATTTTGCAGTTCGCAAGCTGTCTCCTGGTTCTCATCATTGGCCGATTCGACTTCATGATGAGGCATGAGCAGCAGAATAAAGAGATTTCATCGTAGAAGTAACGAAGAGTGAAAAGATAGAAAAAGAGAAAAAGCCGCAGGATTAGACCCCACACGTCTTCCTTCCTTATTTGATCAGTTCAAACACCGAGCCTATATTGTAGGCAGCCATCTTCTTCTGTCCTCTTTTGTTTTGTCTGGACTTCGCATGGTATAAATAAATGGGGCATTTTGGATATAGAAAAAAAGCAGTTCACAATGGCTACCGCTAAGGTTGAGCTGATTCTTGCGACATTTCTATTTTGTGTGGCTTCGGTTGCAGCGGGAAGAGCAAGGTCCTCCTCCAGGAGATCTTCAGCTGCTGCTGATGGTATCTGCAAGTCTCTGGTGGTCACCCAAGGCTATGCTTGCCAAGAACATACAGTTAATAAACTTATAATCACTTCATATCATACTCTTTTATATTACATTCACGTGGAATTTGATTGAACTTCTGATGTCATGGGTTTCAGGTGACGACGAAAGATGGTTACATTCTTGGCCTTCAGAGGATTCCAGCTTCACGGTCCGGTCGGTCAGCTTATAAGCCTCCAGTTCTTCTACAACATGGTCTCATGATGGTCAGTAGCTCCGAACTGACGATCCACAATAAGGACTTCACAAAAAGAACTGAATGTCTGAATTTTCCGTTTTCCTGTTTATGAGATAATATATAAGCAAAACACTCTTCCGGCAAGGACTTGACCACATCTACTGCAGCATGTGATGGGCCGAGCACCTGGCACATGTATTACCATCTGTGATGCACCTGAACCACCAGTATCACAAGCACCTGGCACATGCCAGAAATTTTCTTAGATCATGTATCAATGGGTTTTGGACGGATTTGAGACATGTATTTGTTTCTGGTGGATTTGGCCAAGAAAAGGGCAATCTTGAGTCTTACAACCTCTGTATTTGCTTAGATGAACTGACAGAGAGACTGCTTTTCAATGACATTTGACAGGATGCTGTGACATGGTTGATGAACTTACCAGATGAGTCGCTGGCATTCATATTGGCAGATGCCGGGTACGATGTATGGCTATCCAACTCTCGTGGAACTCAATCCAGCCTCCAGCACACGTCCCTCAGTCCTAGTGATCCGGTTCGTGAGTCGCTTCCTAAAATTTTCTACTATTAATTCCACTTTTTGCAATGGACAGGCTTTTTTAATTCCCCACTTCGTTAAAAGAAAACGGATTGTCCTCAGTCTCGAGTACGTCAAAGGCCCAGAATCTAAATAGTCACATACTGAGAAATCGCTTAACTCAACTTCTTATTGAACCGCTTTCAATCGGTGAGACTAAGTAACATTTTAGTTTCTGTACTTCAGGCATACTGGGAGTGGTCCTGGGATGAATTAGTCGCTTACGACATGCCCGCCATGCTTCAGCACGTGCGCAGTATCACTGGCCAGAATATGCACTATGTTGGGCATTCCTTGGTGAATGAATCTCGCTTGATCTTCACATCAAGTTCATGGCAATAAAAAATCTTTACCTTGTTGCTGAAAAAACATAATTCGATGGTAAATTTGATTTCAGGGAACTTTGATTGCGCTGGCTGCCTTCTCGCACAAGGAACTAGTGAACAAGCTAAGATCGGCTGTTTTGCTTAGCCCGATCGCCTATTTGAATCAAATGCCCTCCCCGCTTGCAAGAGCTGCTGCTCAGATCTTCCTAGCTGAAGTAAACTAATGTCATCCTCTTTCCCTTTTTATAAAGAATAGAAATTTGTCAACGAAGAGTTACAATTTCAGCAGCAAGCTAACTAAACAATGGTCTGTTTTACCAGGACATTTACTGGTTAGGTCTCCATCAATTCATTCCTAAAGGGTAGGTATAATTCACAACCACGGGCCTATGTGATTGCAAAAATGCCCATGCCATGCATATAATTTAATTTCTTCCACCCTCTGGCTTAAAACCAGAATCACACACTCTGAAGCTAGACCCTAGTATCAATTTGACAGGGACGCTGTGAAGAAGCTTATAGACGACATATGCAACATAACAGGCAATGACTGTTCAAACTTGATGTCCGGCTTCACAGGTAATCCCAGTTTTGGCGTCCACAACCTTCATTTAATGTTCTCACGTTGTAATTTTTCACTTTTCACTGACCACCGGTTGTGCACTGTTATATGTTGTAGGCCAGAATTGTTGCTTAAATTCTTCCAGGTCAGATATTTTCCTTAAACACGAACCGCAATCGACTGCAACAAAGAACATGATCCACTTGGCCCAGAGTAAGTCTCATTGATTCTTCAGATATCGTCTCATGGCTACAGACATAGTTGAACCGTTTTCCTATGCGATCTCTGTACTTGAGCAGTGATCAGGATGGGAACCATAGCGATGTTTGATTATGGCAATGAAGACGATAATATGAACCACTATGGCCAGCCAACTCCTCCAGTATACAACATGACGAAAATCCCGAATGATCTCCCTCTCTACCTTAGTTATGGAGGGAAAGACCTGCTTGCCGATCCTAATGACGTGAAAGTCTTGCTTGGTTGCCTCAAGGATCATGATGGGGACAAGTTGGTGATCCAGTACAGGGAAGACTACGCTCATGCCGATTTTGTCTTTGGCGTGAATGCGAATCAGATCATATATGAGCCTGTAATGGCCTTCTTCCGCCTTCACTGAGCGTGGAACAGAACTATGTATACAAATATAGGATAGAAGTTAGCCTTCTCTCTGTGTATGAATTATCAGCAAGGTGAGTGCAGGCAACAATGCTGTTTCGAGTACCACCAGGAAAAGAAATATAAAAAGAGTGCACACTGCGTTTAAAACAGGTCTGCTGCAAATCTAGGGACATGCACGTCCCATTTAATATGATGTAATTTGAGTAGTACGAAATAATGTCTCCTGATTTTCTGCATCTTCTGAACATCATTCAACAACAGGAAATCATTTCTTCAATCCCTTATCTCTAGGCAGAATTGTCGCGGACCACTTTCGATGCATAGGTTTTGTTGTCATCAGAAGCTGCACTACATGAACTGCGACTGACAAAATCAGTAGCACGAGTAAGTTAAAGATAAATGTTATGACTGAGAGAGAAGTGACTCTGGGCTGCAACACAGGCATTCCATGATCGGATCCTGCGCGGTGGATTGGCCTTGAAGGTGAAGCTAAGGAATCTGAATGACTGGATTGGCCTCTAAAACTTGCGATTTTTTCGCATGTTTGATGTTCTTCAGCGTTTTCCCGGGTTTCTCTTTTGTTCCTTCTTGGACATTTTTTCACATGTTCGATGTTCCTCAGCGTTTTCCCGGGTCTCTCTCTCTGTGGCGATTGATATTTTGGTTTCTCTGAGTAGAGTTGAAAAATCTCTAACACAATCTACCATCATATTAGTAACTAGTAAGGGTCTGATACTAGGTATGAAGGCATTTTTAAGCATACATCCGTAGTCCTACTTTTCAACCCCCCAGCTGCCTTGCGCATGATAATTGTAAGTTTTTCGACTTGCGAATTGGGCACATGCTCGCATGTGCACACCTAAACGAATACCTTAGACATTTACACGTGCACGCATGGTTGCGATAGTCCATAATTATGTGCCAGCGGACGAGCACACACAAAATACTCAGATGCAAGGAATTGGTCGGTCTCACATGTGACTCCAAAGCAATGTTAACACTGTTGACATGTGACTCCAAAGCAATGGTAACACTGTTGACATGTGACTCCAAAGAAAGTGTAAGCAAATAAAAACCGCGGTTGTGACGGTCTCTATGTGCAGCCAGTAAAACAGTGAGCGGTTAGATAGTCACAAGGCAATTACTTATGTGTGAACAGGAAGCAACAAGCATAATATTAATTCTTAAGTCAATGTACTGAATGACCAGGAAAAAAAAAAAAAGAGCAAATTTTAGCAAGGAGCATGCAAGAATGGGGCAGCACACCGCAACAGATTGGTGGACAATGCCTGTAGATGTCATAAGATGACATTAAATAAATACATCAAAAATTGTTGATCAACAGAATCCACTGATGAGATGGATCTCAAAATCCTAGATAAACATTGATTGATCCTCTATCAACAACTCGGAAAGTTGGACCCATATATGTAATAATTTACAACGGAGTGGCCCTAGAAAAATCCCTCCAGAATCGAGAAGTATGCCTTTTTCTTCCCTCAAACTCCCTCAAGAGAATGTCAAAAAAAGAAAATCTAGCCAAAAGAAAGAAAGAAAGAAAGAAGAAAATTTACACCACAAGTTAATCCTGGATTAGCTTCTACCAGGAAGGAACGCTGTTAAGTAAGTTGCTAAAGATGAACCTGTAGCAGAAAAGAAGACTGCTCATTCCTTTCTTTCAGTTGTTGGATCTTCAAAACAGATGGATGTGATCATCCAGCAAATTTTAGAAGCTGGAATTTTCGATCCTCCGTAGGCATTCTTTTCTTAGAGGTGAATCGGTAAATATAGCTTTGATGAAATCCTTGATCTGCAAACATGTCGCCATAAAGCATATTAGGAGAGCTAAGAATAACAGGCAAAGAAGGAACTAACAAAAACAGGAGTACACATATGGCATGAAAAATGAACAAAATCCAATTTGATGGTGAAAACCCACAGCTATTTCCCTTCCTGATCAAGGTACTTCTAACACCGAAACAGCACAACAGTTTAAAAAGAAGAGTTTGACGTAAAACAAAACAGTGAATTAACAAAAAACAAGCATACTGATTGCCTGAATATGCCATAAATAGTACCTCAGGCAATGTGAAACAACAAGTGACCAATTCACCACTTTCCCAAGCTGCTGTAATGGATCTCAAAGGCATATCCAACAGCTCTGAGTTGTGCAAGAATCAAATGCAATAATCAGATTTGCAGTACAGAAGTTAGTCTCATGGATTTGAAGAAAATTTTGAGTATCTGTAGGAGAGCATGCCTGCCAGTTTACGAAGTTTACGGAGAGATGGCATAAAATCATCAAGGGAGCGTAAAGAGGAATCTTGTGACTTTCCCTCTTGGTCTATGGCATTCAGGGAGTGGAATAAATCAGACAAACTTTCCAGCATCAGGTATATAAGCCTCTGGAGCTGAAATGAGAATCATGTGTTAGACCACTTCTGGCAGATACCAGCAGAAACCAGCCAATGAGAACTTAAGTACCTGTAATGTTTCTTCTGCTGCCATGTCATCCAAAAATAGTATGTCCCGAGCGACCCTGGAAAAAACTGATTCCAGGACGAGACACATGCTCTTATGATAGATTGAAGGCAGCAAAAGGGGCTCCCATATGATGTGCACTTTTTCTAGAATGAAAACCACCTGATTAACAATAATTAGATGCAAACCAGGGGTTAAAAACAGCATAAGCAGAAAAATAAAACCTGTAGCAAAAATACCTGGTCTATACTGAATTTAGCAGATTCAAACTGCTGCATTTGATGGGTATTCTGGAATCCATCTGCACTGTCTAAGGCCTGACAATAATCAATATTAGCAAAGAGTTGAAAAGTAAAGTTACTTCCAGAATAACAAACGCAAATAACTTCTAGGATCTCACCTGCCACAAACAACTAAGGTGCATCTACTTAGAAAGTCTTACCTCTTTTAAATTGAAAATTACAAGTTGAATTTGTCTTTGCAACACTTCTTCTGCCTTAAAATGTAATCTTGGTGCCAAATGAACAAAAACAGCATGCTCCTTGATGGAATTTGGGAAGTCAGGCCGGTACTGTAACATCACATTTAATGTGTACAATCTTATTAGAAGATCGTTAAGTAATTATAAAGCAGATTGTTGATATTCATAGAAAGAAGGAAACCACACCTTAGAAACCAACAAATTCATACATGCCTACCTGAAATGCGAGGCCGAGTACTTCCTGAGCAAGATAAAGGAAGTCATTGTGCATGAGAACAGCAACCTGGTTGATGCCATCAAGATGCCTTTCTTGCTTCATAACCCAAAAGAGACTATCAAGATCACATCATATACAGAGACATATGTAGTAACATGAGGATACAGTTGAGATTTTTCGTCTTTATACTCTTATTGAATTAAAATATAAATTATTACTCACTTCAGGAAGGGGGGAAAAGCAGCAATCTAGGGCATTCTTATCATCAGCCAAGAAAATTTTCTAGTGCAGACATCAAATTAAACTCTAGTATATATACAGCAATATCACATATGAAAACTATATTTACACATATGCTGGTCATATCACTTACCCTGACAGGAATAATAGCCTCGTAAAGAAGAATAGCATCCCTTGCAGCATGGTACAGTTCCAATGCAACTCTAGTGGACGACGAGCAAACATCCTGCATGATGTCACAAGTCACAATTATCCTATTTTCTTTGTTCCTCTCTGTTCTATAAAATAAAACCATCATTTTGTGCCACTGGCACGCTTCATATAAAATGCTAGGCAACCAAAATGGAAGGTATGAAGAAGTGATGTCTCTACAGATTAAGAATATGAAAAGTAATGAAAGAACGATATTGTCTTATCAGGATAATCAACAAGCTTTATATGTTCACTAAAAAAGGTGAAAGTTTTCCATTACCAATCAAAGCATTTAGATACTGCAATTATAATTCTGCTGCAAAATATAGTTTTAAAGTAATAGAAGCCCACCTGTATACCCTCGCTTCTGCAGCATGAGTAATTAAAGTGCACTCTGCCTAAGACATGGTGAGTTGATATTCTATGAAGAACTGGTTGTTTCAATAGTTCCACCACATAAAATGGAAATTGTTTTTTCTAGATTTGAACATATCTGTACAGCAAAATTTTACACAAGTGTCTCATCCTACATCATGCACAGTTTTTACTTACTCTCAGAGTATCATGCACCATCTTCATCAATCCAGAAGCAGCTTCAGAAACCAAACATTTCTCTGACAGAAAAAGTAAGTCAACATCATGATCAGAAGGATCCTCAGTGATTTCAGCATCTTTTGGTGAATGACGTTTCCTAGTATATTCCTGCCAGGCAAAAGTCAGCGAAAAAGCTAACTAGTGGCAAATATGAAATATCTGTAACAAGTTTAAAAGACCTTACTTGTGGAACAGCAAAATCACAATTTAGAAGCAGCTTTCTGGTCCTTCCTAAGATTTCCTTTTTCTTCCTTGATGCAAAGTGAAGCTCAATATTTTGAGTGAAGTTGCTCAATCTTTCATCCTTTTTATCAGAGGATGAAATAAGTCGTAAGTCCTTCAAAGCTGTCTCTAATCCAGTTGCCTGTTCAATGATCTTCTGAAAATTGGCAAGTTCAGAAGCATCTTCCGGAACAACCTGAAAATAGTAGTCTTAAGGATGTCAAAAGCCAGTTGACATGGTCTAAAATCTATATCCATGAGGCAGTGCCTATATTCATATACAGTGCCTGAACCTAAAAAGAGACAAGAGTCCACATCAATGTGCTCTGTAAAATTAGACAAATAAAATCCTGAGAAGGAAGAGAATAAATTTTCAATTGACAATTCTTATAAAGTAAGCAATGACCACATAAGTTATAGAACAACATCATGGGAAGAACTCAGATACAGACTCTTTTCCCAATCATGAGGCACTTTATCAACCGGCAGAATTTGTGTTCCAAGCCACATCAAGTGAACTCTGGAAAGGGAGAATGTAACGTTTTATCAACTATGGGGATATCAGAGGTCCAGGTTTACCTACCTAAGGTGGATTTCTTCATCATAAAAATGTTTTATCAGCTGAACAAATAATTCAACAAGTGAAATGGCTAGGTGAAGCAGAGAATTTTCCTAGTTCCAATTTCACATAAGCAAAAACTCAGTGCAGCTGACAATCTTTCCAATATTACTGAATATAATACACATGCCATGGTAGACAAAACATTTTAGAACTTCTATTGTTTCAAATCATGAGATTATTTCAAGCACAAACTCCGAATGACATCATACTTCTAGCACTCAAGCATGCATAGATGGTGACTGTATCAAAGCCAATTTGATTGCTTAATGAACTAACCTTGGAGAGGATGTTAATTATTATCAGCTCTGACATCCTTGGCCATGTCAATCTTCCAAAAGATCGAATCCATGAATCATTTTTGAAGCATATGCGTTCACAAATAAACGTAACAACCTCAATAATCTTGGAAAAGATCATCTCGCTATCCACAGTTCCAATCTGGAAGAATAATTAAACAAATGAAACAAATAAATCACAGGTTGGTAAGTTCTTCACCAAAGAAGATTATTTTTGCAGTCAGAGAATGTGGCCCAATATATCACCTATAAGAAACGTTCATAATAATCACCTTCTGATCCGGAGACTGCACCATCTTCAAAAATGCCTCATTCATTTTTCCCGAATCTTGTTTCAGTTCTTCTACAAAAGCAATTGCCGAGCCAGAATTAATGACCGGTGTGATAACATACTTGATCATCAAATCAGCTACTCTAGCAAGTCCATAATCTAAAAGGCCGACCACCTAGAATAAACATGAACAATGTCAAAATGTGAATCTGAAGAAATGGCGTCTTGCCACCAAACCAACCAAATACATTAAGAAATAGATAGGAGTTTGCTATCTAACACAGGAGTTTGCAACCATACTCGAAAGTACTTCACCAACTTGCATTATTTTCACCTGAAGATTATAATGGGAAGTAAAACTGCATAAATTCTACTCAAGCATAAGCCAATGGGAGATTGATAAACTCACCTCCATTGACTCCAAAACTTCTTGGAAATCCACCCCAGCAATTCCATCGACACTAAGCAGGTATTTCACCCGAATTCTGTGAGACTGCTGCTCAAATACGACTGCATTATCCACGAACCTCGAGAAAAGCTCTTGTATCTAGAAACCCAAATCCAAAATCTTTCAAAGGACAATCATGAACTGAAAAGATCACCAATTAAAAGCTTTTCAACGAAACAAAAGCACAAATTCGGGACCTCATTCCATTCCCCTATCAACCAATCTTGAACTAAAATGGGGGAAAAAAAAAAGAATTCACCTCCTCAAAACACTCGTGCCACTGAGCCTTCAACAGCCCATACACCACAGGCTCTCTCCCCGCACCCTTCTCCTCCGCATCACAAACTCTAGCCGCCGACTTCAGCTTCCGAATCTCTTCCGCGGCGAACCTGATCCGCCCGCCCCTCAGCGCCTCCCTCGCCCCTCCGAACCTCTCGCTCAGCCCCGAGACGGCCCTCACCAGCTCCAGCAACTCCCTCTTCAGCCTCGCCTCCCGCGTCTTGACCTCGATCTCGGACACGGCCTCGCGAATCTGGGCGTCGACGGGGCGGTCGGAGACCAGCCGCAGGATGCCGTCCAGGTCGGCGGCGACCCCGTCGGCCCGGGAGACGGCGTCGGCGCAGAGGGAGAAGAGGGCGGCGAAGTCGGCGTGGTGGGAGACGAGGTAGGACTGGACCTGCGACTTGATGCCGCGGGAGTGGGCGTCGAGCCTCTGGATGAGGAGGCGGAGGTCCGGGGCGGAGAGCGGGGACGTCGGGTCGCTCAGGTCGCCGGCGGAGAGGAGGTCGCGGACGTCGATCGTGTCGAAGAGGGCGTCCATCTCCGTCGTGGACGGCGGATCGCTCGATCGGAGGGGCCTCGGTTCGGGCGAGGGGATCGTGACGGAGGGCAGAACGGAGGAGTTAGGAATCGAGGACGCGAATGCGCAGGGAAATTCGAGGGCGCGTGAAGGCTGGCGGCGGAGGAGGCTAACGTGCGCCGGCCGCGCGATGGGCCTCTCGGTTGTGGGCCTCTTGTGGAGTTGAGGCGCGTCTGGCCCAATGAGTTGCTCAAGCCCACTCGTTTTCAAAGAAATAATCTGGAGAGAGGATAAAATTATTTTGGGTTAATACTACAAAAAACTCCAAACTGATACATTTATGATAAATTATGTCCTCGATTATTTTCCATTAAATTTTACCTTCATATTACTAAGTTGAATGACATATAACATTTCTCGACTTTTATTTGTTTCTGTTAAACTTTATCGTCAAATTGTTGAATTTGATAATACATAACAATTGACAAATATATCAGTTTAGGTTTTTATCATTTGTTTGTCATAAGTGTACATATTTATAGTTTTTTTATGGTATCAATTCAATTTAAAAAAAAAATAACGGAAGGTAAATTTATCATGAACGTACTAGTTTTGGATTTTTTGGGGTTTGAACGCAATTATTTTTTACCTTACTTAATGTTACTTATCCTTCTTCTTTTTTTCTTTTCTCTTTTTCTAAATGTCACTTATCCTTTGTTAATTAAGGTTTACTATGGATTAAAATTTTTGGATAGCTAAGGGAAAAAAATCAATACATGAAAAAGATAGCTTTAAAGTCAAATGTTGGTATATCCTAAGAAGAAAAACGAGACCAGGGGGCACAAGCTTCAAGAACGAAACCAGTCATCTGTAATGATTCATGTCCAAAATTGACTTAAAACATCTGCACAATCGTTACAACAAGTGAGTGAAAGGCCATTGACCTGTCATTTGACATTGGCAAAATGTTTCTTCTTCTCATAAGGCCTATTTTGGGCAAATATTCCTTAAATTAAACGAACCATCAGAACGTTTTGCCACTCAATTTGTTGCACTTTTTTAATAAATTGGATAACTTTGGACAACGATTGTCCGTTGGTGATCTACTCTGTTTATTAAGACAAGTTGGACCAAGTCTATTGACATTATCCTTTGAGGCGGGGAATCTCATGATTTACATCGATATTGCATAGTGAAAATTAAAACTTTTTCGTAATTAGTATTAGGGCAGAGAGGGACAACTAGTGACAGTGAATTTTTTTTTTTAGAATTAGTCAAGGGTCTCACACCCTTTACACAATATTCGGACCATGTCGATATTATTCCACACCTCCTGCAATTCGAAGATCGAAATTGACAAGTAAACTAGCCTTAACTTATCAACATAAGATAAGAATTCCTTCAGCTTCAAATTCGCTTTAGTTGAATTGGTTCAGCTAAATATCGAATGCTAAGAGTAATTCTAAAGCAAAGCCTAGCGGGTTATAAAAAAATCAATGCAAGGTCAAAAAGAGGACCTTGAATACCGCCCTTAGCCAAGGTTACTTAACACATTTATCATGAGTCACTTAAACATGGCGTAGAAAAATAATCAAAAGTGAGGTACATATGCATGACCCACCAAGTAAAACTAGATTTCATAACATGTGAATAATGTTAATTGATCGTCACTGTGTAACACGATATATTTATCATGCAAAATACTCTATCATCTCCATCGACTGGAAATCTAGATGGAATCAATTTAGGAAGGACCAGATATTGACGCAATGTTCGCCGCTATAAACTTTTTTTCGCAATTATCACTTATATAAAAAAATAAAAATAAAAAAGTTACTCGTCCCCCTCGGCCTAGCTATCCAGCCTATCCTTCATGCCAGGACGGTCAAACTTTTCCGACCGAAAGCCCGCAAGCCGCAGCAAAAGTAAAATCGGGAACCTTTCTCCAAATTTGACCACGTCTCCTCTCACGCACGCACGCTCGCATACAGAGGAAAGACCACGAAATTCCTTTTCTTTTTTTTTTCTTGGTCTTCTGCGGTTGAACGACGCTAGCTGCAGAATATTGACCGCTCCGCACATCCATACCAAAACCAGAAACATCCACGTGTCGCCGCCACGCCACTCAACGTCAAGATGCAGAATCCATGGAGTTCAAGAACATCCTCAGCTAGACGAGATTAGAAGGAATTTGCAGCAGGAACTGCTCGATCCAGTCCCAGTCCCCCCCGTTCTAACAGTCCCCCCCATTCCTGTTAGCTTATGCTCGATCGATTCGCTCGAAAAGATCAATTAAGAACAGTGCAAATTGGCCAAAGATGAACGTTACATTACTCTTTGAGATTCAGAAGCTTAGCTCAAACCCAGTAATGGGCAAAAAGTTACACTACGTGCCCCGTTATGAATACGGTCATTTACAGGGAACAGAGAGAGAGATTGGAAACTACGAAGAAGTAGAACCAAAAAAATGAATCTTTTGCGAAATGGGTAGAAGAAGAAGATGACCTTACACCCTATTCCAAACGCCCCAAATTCTCTCTCCGATGAAATTGGCAATCTTGCTCACCGTCCCCCTCTCCGAACCGACCTCGCCGTCATCCTCGACACCGCCGCCGGCCGCCCCCGCCGCCTCCGCTTCATCGCCGCCGCCGCCGCCGATCTCCTGCTCGCCCAATTCGTCCTTCCCGGTTCTTTCTGCCGCGACTCTGTGCTCGCCGCAATCGGCAACTCTGTTCTGGCCCTTCCGCTGCTTCTTCTTCTTCGCGCCGGGGCTCTTCCCTCCGTTCCGGAACAGCCCCTCCTCGTACGCGTCGATGATCTCGTGTATCGCCTGGCGGTTCGGCGACGCGTCCCAGCGCGACCAGAAGCTCTTGTAGCACCGGAAGCAGCCGCAATGGAAGGTCGGGGGGTGGTCCTCCTCGCCGGAGAAGACGGGCTGCTCCCCGTTCTTGCGGCCGGAGGGGCGCGCGCCAGAAGAGGCGTTGCCGCTGCTGTTGGAGCACGAGATGAGGTAGGCCAGGACTTCCCTGTCCTCGGCCGAGAGCGCCGCCGCGAGGGTCAGGATCGCCGCGGGGAGGAGGGCCAGCTGGTCGGCGACGGAGGACGGCGAAGGGTGGACCTTGCCTTTCTTGTTGTAGAGCTTGGCCATGGAGGGTGGATGCGCCGTGGTTTCTTGACCGGATGGGTGGAGAATCTTCACTGCTTTCTTGCAGAACGGGGTTAAGTTGAGAGAGGAGTTTTGAACTTTGAATGATGGTGGGTTTGAAAAGTCCCGAACGGGGTCGGGAATATAAGAAGGAGAAGAAAGACACACCCACGCGCCCCGTCTCGATCGCCTGTGCGAGAATAAAGTATTATTAGAGGAAAAAGTAATATTGCTTTAGGGCTTGTGAAATTAATTAGCTGACGGAATTTTTCCAAGAATCGTTTCACTAAAGGCACGGTATTATTACAAATGCCATCGATGCACAATTGAGTAGATAATTACTAGCAATACCATCAATGGTTATTGTGTCGATAATTAAATGGGGTTTTTGAAATAATATTTCGAAAAAGATCAAAACCCATGATGGAAGCATGATTGAAGCATGCTTACTTGTTGAAACTACAATCGAAAGTTTGAACTTAATGCCATATATTAGTATATGTTATCAACCTTTTATAAGTTTTTTCTTTAAAATGAATGGTTTATGTCATCAAAGCAGAAATAACGAGTTTGGATCATGATATTATTATTTTTTTCATATGTTGATTTGGTGTATTGACTCATATTATTATTTGGTCTATTTGCCAATTCTCTATTTGTTACATCATTATTTGATTGAGTGTAAGATCTCGTCACATATGTGGAGGAGTTACACATAAACACATGCATATATGTATTATTTCGCATTTTCGAATATTTTGCACTTACGGAAAAATTATTTATCTAACAAACTTGATTATATAAAGCTTGCCGAAACTCCTCTATATGAAGGATACTATTCCCTCTAAGAGTCTTTTTGGCTTTTAAAGAGGGTCATCCTATAGGGCGCCAAGGTGGGCCTTGGAGCCTTCATCAATTATTTTGCCCTTAGCTTGATTGCAAGACTCACTCATTGGGCGAGCTCAGGCCACATGGAGGCTACATCCAATCTCTTAAGGTTCATCCTATCAAATCACTCCTCTTTTTATTTAAACCTTTCGTCCAAGAAGAATAAAAACAGAAAATAAATGAAACTTTTAAGCTACTTTGCCAATTCAAAAGGAAAACTTTATAGTTTACAAATGTTGACCCAAATTAAAGTGATATATACGATGTGCAAAGCTAGGCTTTTCGCCTCAAAAGACGGAAAAAGGTCTTAATTTCAGTCTCATTTATTTTTCTTGAAATCCCTTCCTTAGAAGTTTTGGACTAGCGTGGTTGTAGTAATTATGGAGTGGTCAAGAAGGGATCACTGGGATTTTCCTAATTGACATCGAGTTTACCGCAACAGCATAGAAGCGAAAAAACAGAAAAGAAAGAAATAAAGAAAAAGCTCCAAAAGAATTGACCGGGTAAAACAAAATGAAAAAGCCGGGGGCGTGCGAGCCACACGCGCTTCCAGCTGGGGTGGTGCTGATCACGGAATTACAGACTTTCTGATTTTATATTTATTTACTTTATTTCCGGACGAAAATGACATCACACGGTTCGAACATGGACCGCCGTGTTCCGCGGGGCGCGGGGGTGTCAACCACCAAATCTCAGTTCCCAAAAAACTTTTCGAAAATCAGACTCTTTCGCGTTGGGGCCATTTACGAGGACCCGTTTTCCCCACCCCGGCATCCACGTCGAAACAGCACATTGGTGCTACGTGTGCGACGAATGTAACTCGTCGATAATTGAGTAAAGCTCCTAATTTGAATCGGCGATGCTCATTTGACTGTTTCTGAATCATCAGTTTCGCGACAACCTATTGAATTGAATTTGTTCGCATAGCTCGTACGACGTCTCGGGCCGGTGACTAAATTGGCTTAGAGAAAACCCTCCCTCTCCTAAAAAACCCTCCCTTCAGAGAAACTTCTGGTGCGGAGAGCCTGCTTGCTTTGATTTTCTTTTCTAGGCCTCGATTTCCTTCTTTCTTCTCTTCCGGACTAATTTGGGAGTCTTATTTGGCCTCATTTCGGTATATTCTTTTGCTCATTGTTATTGTTTTTCTTTACTCGTCGTAGTGAATAAATCTACTTGTCGCTACAAATTTTGTGAGAACATCATCACCAATCTAGCCAGCAGGATGCTTGACACATAATTCTTCGACTTCTCTAAGGTCTGACAAAAGCTCTCCTCTCTCAATTTAGGTGTAGATTTAGAGTTTTTCTCTCTTGATCTAAATTTAAGTCTAGGAATTTCTCAGAAGTGTTCGATTTATGGTGATTTTTTTTTTTTTAACGATTTATGGTGGTTCAACATGTTATTTTTGTTGTTGTCTCCATATGGCAATAGTATTGAGGATGCTAAATCAAAGCACACTTTATAGTTTCTACAGGGAAAAATCTCCACGTTTGCCCATCATTGACGGCTCTAGTGATTGGTTATCGATTGTTTTTTGATGTTATAATAGATTTGGTCTTTTTAGATGAGAGCGTGCTTAGAGCTGCAAATAGTACTTTTTTGTTTTTTTTGAGTTTTGTCCTGTTTTGTAACCTTTTTGGGATTTGACTGAAAATTTCTTTTGACCGAAAAAAAAGGAAGGCCAGTAACTCTGATAGGAAACAACAGCTCTTAATTCAAGACTCGATCGCCTCCACCATCCTTTGGTGATATAGACATACAGAGCGATTTCCGATGATAAATACATGGTGAGATATAAAAAAATATAATCAAGAGGATTTTCTAATCCTTATCAAATCCAAATATACCAAACTTCATATGACTTAACTCTTATTGGGCGGCTTCACTAAAATAATATTCAAAACAACATAGGAAAGAGGTGAAATTAATAAGTAAAAGCTCGCAACTTATAATTCAACTACCGAGCAATACACCCCATAGCTCTTACGCTAGTACTTACACTATCCACAATATCACGTAGACATAGTCACTGAGAGCATGTAGACTCTACAAGAAGACGTAGGTCGTATTATACGTAGACTAGACGATATTGTATTGTATACGGATCCGTAGGCAGCGGGGCAGCGATCAAAGGAACCTAGCCAAGACGGTCCTCATGACATAATCAGCGACAATGCGGCTGGTCTTCTCCGTGGGATGGAAAGCGTCCCAGAACACGTACTTGTTCGCGTCCTGGCACGTGAATGGGTTTTCTCGCTGGCACGCGTATCCCATCTCGAACAGTCCCGTCGCGCAGCACGCGACCGACGCAGACTCGAACCCTACAAACATCCAAGAACGTGGGGAAGTCGTGTCGGAACAACAGAACGAACACAACATAAAATTTACTCTACTCGCATCCTAAATGAGATGAAGATTCGAAATCAGTTTGAGCTTTTCTAGACCAGGATCACGCGATATTGTCTATACTTATATCGAGACCTTGTTCGTGTAGAATTAGAATTCCCCCCTAGTCGATGACGAAAGATGATATAAGTATCAACCTAGCACAAGAGCCACGCCATACATTAAAAACAGCATGCCAACACGGTACATCTTTATCGACCAAAAAAAGAAAAACATGGTACGTCTTTAGGTCCTACCCTCACCACTTGTGTCCCGTGACTTGTTTTTAATGCCAGGTTCGTGTGTGTCCCTACGAATCTCCCACAGCAGGGAAGAAGGACGAGATGAGTAGTCGGCGGCTTTTATTATATTTTCATTGAAAAATTAGAGAAAAAGTCATAAACCGATTGTAATTATATCTATTAATCCTAAATATTTTTTAATTGTGTCAATTAAGTTCATTCAACCGATTTTGACTGGCCGGCGCTAATGTAAACGCCAATCTAGGCAAGGCCTAGGGGCCATGGGCAAGGCAGCTTCGCCCAAATATGGGTGGTGAGGCCACCTTCGCCCTAGGTTGGGGAGGCCATGGTGAGGCTAGTCTTGCCCAAATCTGGGTGAGGCCTAGGCGAGAGCCTATGAGCCTCCTTGGCACTAAGGAAAAAAAGAGAATAAAAAATTGAAACAAAATAAAATATTATTAAAAATTGTTTGTGTCAAGATAGATTGAATTTGTACAATATGTTTAGAACTAAATTGATAAAAAAAAAAGTTTATAATTGAATTGATGCAATTACAATAGGTTTATAATTGTTTTTTATTTTATAATTCTCCTTATTTTTAGTCTACTCAATCAACCTTAAACGAATTTTTTTTCTTAAAACCTGAGTAATGCTTTTTATGGCACACGACAGCCTGCCCGAGATGCTGACTACACGAAATTATACGTAGATATACGAAGGATGGAGCTGATTATAGAGGACTCACCATAGGAAGCGGGCTTCCGAAGGATGTGCATCATGATGTAATACGGGTTAGAGAACACCAGGTTGATCCCCGGGAGCTCCGAGCTCAGCCTCCCCACCATGCCCTTCAGCTTCTTGTTGAACTCCAAGGCCACGTCGTTGTAGCTATCCACGCACCGGTTCTGCTCCATCACGTTCGTCGTCCTCTCGAGTGGCAGGCACCCCATCGGTGGCAAGCCCCCCAGCGATATCTTGCGCGCCCCGAGGCCGTAGAGGTCCCTCACGAACTTCTCCGCGATCCCGATGAGGAAGTCCTCGTACTTTGTCACGGTGAACTGCGAGCGGCGGTCCGGCAACGTGTAGTAGTTCTCGAGGAAGTCGTTCGTGCCCATGCTGATCATGTAGAGCGCCTCGGTAAGCACTTGGTTCGCGGAGCCCGGTCCGAGGTACGATCTTAGCTTTTCTTGGTATTCCTTGTAGTGCTCGAGTTCCTTCCACAGGGGTATCACAGACTTGCAAAGCAAACATGAACATATGATTACGATGACGTCACTTCGAAAAAACGCTTAGCCTAATATCTTGAAATTGCAGTTCTTCGTTGTCTGAAATAATAGGGTTGAAAAAGAAGAAGAAAAAAGGTCTCTCGAGATGCTTCGATCTAGCCACATACGGTATCTTAAGAAGAGAGACTCACGAGCACGTCGGATGTCGCGTTGTCATAACCCGTCCCCGCAGAGGCAAAGGTCACTCCGGTGGCGAAATCCGATATTTTATAAGCCGTGTCCAAGTACGCGGGAATGCTCGGCTTGATCTTGAAGGCCTCCGCAATGAAATCCGATGTGATCCTCCCGTTCGAGAACCTCCCGGTCGGCTTTTTGCCGTAAAAGTCCCGGCCATAGGGCTCGAAGTTGCTCCTGGCGATCGTTGGGATGTAGTTGTTGTTCCCCGCGTCGACTGTGGAATCTCCGAACACGATTATTGCCGGGACTTCGGCGCTTGCCGTCGTGACCAAACAGAGGACATGCAGGAACAGCGCGGCTCCGTACTTGACGAGGGCCATTTCTCGTTTATAATTTCTGCCGTGTATGGTGCTCGAGGGGAGATTGGAGGGCGTCATGTCGAGGGGGCTTGTCATAAATAAGAGATGCCGGGCGGGATTTTTAGTTGGAGGAGGTCGTTGAAATTGTTAAATGTGGACCGGTTGGATTGTACTTGGCATGAATTATTGGTCGGGCCTGACAGAGTTTGATTTTGTGCTAAGTGGCACGGCATTTTGGGGGATGTTTCTAGGGTTTGTCCGGACACCGAAATGATAGAAAGAAGAAGAGCAGATGTGCATCATCAAATCCAACAAGAAAGGCAAGGCTGGTTTTAGGACCCCCATCGGACAGTTTCATCAGCGATCAGGGCTCGGTTCAAGATCTGAGACATCATCGTATTTACTCTTCGAGTAAAGAATGAGGCCATTGATGCAGAAATCAACCTCATCAAGTCAACCACTGGGGGTTCGCCCCAGTGGCCACCCTTCCAACATGGAAGGGAGAGGTGAGGGGTTCAAATCCCCACCTTCTCAGGGGGGATGGGGGTAGGGACGCGTAAGTTTCGAGTGGGTTGCGACCCCACGCCCCGCAAGAGGCGGGGCACAAGTCTGCAAGTGAGTGTAGAGTAGGAATAGAGTAGAACTGACAAAAAAAAACCTCATCAAGTCGCGAAAGAAACTACTCATGTGTGTTTGACAAAAAATGCACTCTCCTGATACTTTTTCAATGCGACGATCCAACGATGGGCGTCGTCAAGGTCATTTAATGACTCGCAATTATGAGAGTGGAAAACCATAGAAGACAAAGTGACTTGCCCAACCGCTCTACCGAAAGAGAACATTAACATTGGCCTCAAAGTCCACAAAAAGATATATGGAGCAAGATAACTGGAGCGAGAACGAGAGAGAGAGAGAGAGAGAGAGAGAGGAGACTTAATGGCATCAATATGTAGTTGCAACCGCCCAAGATAGCGAAACACTTGAAAGGAAAAAACTCCAAATGTAATTGAGAGGGGAAAAGTGTCGAAAAGGAAAGTCCTAAACCTTTTTATATTTATGCAAATTCAATAATAAACCTTTTATTGATGTCAATTTTTTCCTAAATACTTTGATTTAGTGCCAATTTAGTCATTCTGACTAATTTTGGTGGGATTTTATTGGTTAGACGCCAGTCAATCGGACGTGGCACGGCCGGTGCTAACGTGAATAACTTTTAATAATATCTAAAAAAAAGTTTGAATATTTTATTTTTTATTTTTTTATTTTTTCCTTCTCCTCCTCATTCCTCCAAGCGTCGCCGGACCTTGGCGACGGTTGATGAGGTCAACCTCAACCTCATCGGCCTCTGGTAAGCCTCACTAGTGGCCAGGTGAGGCTCAACCTCGTCGGATCTAGCAAGGTCGAGCATCGTCTATGGCCGGCGAGGGCAAGCCTCACTAGCCCAATACGAGGCTGCCCTCACGGCCTAGGCAGCCTCGAGCTAGCCTCGCCCATGGCCAATGAGGCTTGACCCTCGCCGCCTCAAGCTAGTCTTGCTAAAGGCTGGGTGAGGCTAGCTTGAGGCGGCGAGGGTCAAGCCTCGCCCATGGCCAACGAGGCTTGACCCTTGCCAAATCCGACGAGGGCAAGCCTCATCACCTAGTGTGAGCAACCCTTGCAACCTCTGGCGAGGGCTCTAGCCTCACTAGTGGCCGGCGGAGCGACCTTGACCCCGTTGGGTGTTGCCTTTGGCTTATTGCCGAGGTCTAGGGATCGGCTGGAGGAAGGGAGAGGAGAAGAAAAAAAGAAAAATAAAAAGAAAAATAAAATAAAATAAAACATAAAAATAAAAAAATAAAAAAAATATTATTATGAGTTGTTTGCGTCAGTGCCAATCGTGTCATGTCAACCGATTAGTGCTCAGTCAATAAAATTAGCCAGGAATGACTAAATTGGCACCAAGTGAAAATACTTAATACTAAAGTGGTACCGAATTGACACTGTTCCCTAATTGAGAGCATTGAAAGTTTTCCACCAAAAAAGGAGGTCCCTTGATTTGGCCATCAATGATGTTGGAAATATGTTTGCAACTTCGCACTGTTTACCGTGATTAAAGCCGAAAGTGATAACAAATTAATAATGACGACCAAGTCTATATATATATATATATAAAATTGATTGGTGTAAGGTATGGCTAACTAAATCTCCTTAAGTTGATTAGTTTCTACGAACGGTGTTAAGTAGCTTTACGAATTATGCCTTCCAAGTTACAACGCTGCAAACCTGTTTGAATTAGCATTATGCAAATAGGACTCCGTCGAATATTTCTCAAATCGGCGCAATTGAAGAAGATTGAAGTGAAGAGATGTGAGGTTTTTCTTCTTCTTGTTCTAGTTCAAATGAAGAACAGTTCGTATCAATTTATGGAGATTGAGAAGTCATGTACTAAAGAGATATATTAACTCAAGAGATACATGTATTCAAGAAATACATGAACTAAAGAGATACATGAACTCAAGAGATACAAGAACTCAAGAAATACATGAATTAAAAATATATGAGAAAAGTACAAAAACAAATTTAAACATATTGGATTGGTATCAAATCACAAAAATAATATTCAAAACAACATAGGAAAGAGGTGAAATTAATAAGTAAAAGCTCGCACCGTATAATTCTACTACGAAGCATTACGCCCAATAGCACTCGCGCAAGTACTTACATTATACACAAGATCACGTAGACATAGTCACTGAGAGCATGTAGACTCTACAAAATGACAAAGACCGTATTATACGTAGACCATACGATATGGAATTGTATATGGATCCGTAGTTAGCGGGGCAGCGATCAAACGAATCTAGCCAAGACCGTCCTCATGACGTAATCGGCGACGATGCGGCTGGTCTTCTCGGTGGGATGGAAGGCGTCCCAGAACACGTACTTGTTCGCGTCCTGGCACGTGAAAGGGTTTTCTTGCTGGCACGCGTATCCCATCTCGAACAATCCCGTCGAACAGCACGCGACCGACGTAGACTCGAACCCTATGAACATCCAAGAACGTGGGGAAATCATGTCGGAACAGCAGAAGTAACCCGATGTAAAAATTTACTCTATTCGTATCCTAAATGAGATGAAGATTCAAAATCAGTTTGAGCTTTTCTAGACCAAGATCATGCGATATTGTCTGTACTTATATCGAGACCTTGTTCGTGTAAACGTCTTAGAATCCCTCCGGAGTCGATGTCTACTTAGCACAAGAGCCACGCCATACATTAAAAACCAGCATGCCTACATGGTACATCTCTAGGTCCCATCCTCACCACTCGTGTCCCGTGACTTGTTTTAATGCCGGATTCATGTGTTTCCCTACGAATCTCCTAGCGGCAGGGAAGAAGGATGAGATGAATAGTCAGCAGCTTTTATTAGATTTTTAGGGAAAAATTACCAAAAAAAAAAAAAATCATCAAATCTATTGTAATTATGTCAATTCTATTCTAAAATAATTTAGTTCATCCAATCAATTTTAGCCAGTTAATACTAACATAACGTTGATCTAAGCGAGGCCTAGGGGCGGTGGGCAAGGTGGCTTTGCCTAGATCTAGGTGGTGAGGCCGCCTTCGCCCAAGGCCTGGGAGACCATGGCGAGACTGGCAAGCCTTCTTGGCATAATGGGAAAAGAAAAGGAAAAAAATTTAAAATTTAAAATGAAATAAATTATTATTGAAAATTATTCACGTTAAGACCGATAGGGATGGATTGAATTGGCACAATCACAAAATGTTTAGAACTGAATTGACAAAAAAAAAAGTTTAGGACTAGATTTACATAATTAAAATAGATACATGACTTTTTTTAGTAATATTCCGCTTTTGAGTCTATTCAGTCAGCCTTAAACGAATTCTTTTTCTTGAAACGGGAGTAATGCTTTTTATGGCACACGCCAGCCTGCCCGAGATGCTGACTACACGAAATCATACGTATATATACGAAGGATGGAACTGGATAAAAGAGGACTCACCGTAGGAAGCGGGCCTCCGAAGGATGTGCATCGTGATGTAATACGGGTTAGAGAACACCAGGTTGATCCCCTTGAGCTCCGAGCTCAGCCTCCCCAGCATGCCCTTCAGCTTGCCGTTGAACTCCAAGGACACGTCGTTGTAGCTATCCACGCACTGGTTCTGCCCCATCACGTTCGTCGTCCTCTCGAGTGGCAGGCACCCCATCGGCGGCAAGCCCCCGAACGATATCTTGCGCGCCCCGAGGCCGTAGAGGTCCCTCACGAACTTCTCCGCGATCCCGATGAGGAAGTCCTCGTACTGTGTCACGGAGAACTGCGAGCGGCGGCCCGGCATCGTGTAGTAGTTCTCGAGGAAGTCGTTCGTGCCGATGCTGATCATGTAGAGCGCCTCACCGAGCACCTGGTTCGCGGAGCTCGGCCCGAGGTACGATCTTAGCTTCGTTTGGTAGTCCTTGTAGTACTCAAGTTCCTTCCACAGGGGTATCACAGACTTGCAAACCAAACATAAACATGTGATTATGATAATGTCACTTTGAAAAAATGCTTAACCTAATATATTGGAATTGCAGTTCTTCGTTGTCTGAAATAACAGGGACAAAAAGAAGGAGAAAAAAGCTCTCTCAAGGTCATTTCCTTAGGTATAATTCATTCATTCCACTAAACAGATGGATCGATCTAGCCACACATGGTATCTTAAGAAGAGAGACTCACAAGCACGTCGGATGTCGCGTTGTCATAACCCGTCCCCGCAGAGGCAAAGGTCACTCCGGTGGCGAAATCCGATATTTTATAAGCCGTGTCCAAGTACGCGGGAATGCTCGGCTTGATCTTGAAGGCCTCCGCAATGAAATCCGACGTGATCCTCCCATTTGAGAACCTCCCGGTCGGCTTTTTGCCGAAAAAGTCCCGGCCGTAGGGCACGAAGTTGCTCCTGAGGATCGTAGAGATGTGGTTGTTGTTCCCCGCATCGACTGTGGAATCTCCGAACACAATTATCGCGGGGACTTTGGCGCTTGCTGTCGTGACCAAACAGAGGAGATGCAGGAACAGCGCGATGCCGTACTTGACGAGGGCCATTTCTCGTTTCTTCGTCTTGCTGTGTATGGTGCTCGGGGGGTGATTGGAGGGTGCCTTGTCGAGGGGGCTTGTCATAAATAAGAGATGCTGGGCAGGGTTTTTAGGTGGAGGAGGTCGTTGAAATTGTAAATGTGGACCGGTTGGATTGCACTTGGCATAATTTAATGTTGGGCCTTATTTTGTGCTAAGTGGCACGTCATTTTGGAGGGTTTTTTTTTAGGGTTTGTCCGGACACCGAAATAATATAAAGAAGAAGAGCAGCTATGCATAAATTAAATCCAACAGAAACGCAAGGCTGGTTTTAGGACCACCATTGAACAATTTCTTCGGCGATCAATGCTCGGTTTAAGATCTGATACATCATCGTATTTACTGTTCGAGTAAAGATTAAAACTGCAACTCTCTCGTTCTCTCTTTTATCTTAGATGATTCTAGTGGTGTCAACACATAGCTCAAATCCATCATCCGTGGCACAGCATTTGCAGTTCCACTGTGCATTTTTCAGTACAGTTTCATTCGACCCCAGTTCGTTTTAGCTTGTACAAAGCAAAAGAGTAGAAAGAATGAGGCCATTGATGAAGAAATCAACCTCATCAATACGACGATCCAACGACGGGCGTCGTCAAGATCATTTAATGACTCGCAATTATGAAAGTGGAAAACTATGGAAGACGAAGTGACTTGCCCAATTACTCCACCGAAAGAGTACATTGACATTGGCCTCAAAGTCCACAAAAAGACATCTGGAGCAAGATAACTGGAGCGAGAGAGAGAGAGAGAGAGAGAGGAGACTCTTTTTTTTTTTTTTGTCGGAAAAGAGAGGAGACTTAATGGCATCAACATGTGGTTGCAACCGCCCAAGATAGCGAAACACATGGAAGGAAAAAATCTTCAATGTAATTGAGAGCATTGAAAGTTTTCCATCAGAAAAGGAGGTGCCTTTATTTTGCCATTAATGGTGTTGGAAATATGTTCGCAACTCCGCACCGTTTGTTGTGATCAGCTAAAGTACACGGAAATAATAAATCCGACAGCGATAACAAATTAATGATAATGATTAAGTCAATGTATATATAATCTTTACAGGTAAAATTGACTGATGTAAGGCGTGGCTAATCGAATCTTCTTAAATTAATTAGTTTCTGCCAACGGTGCCATGTAGATTCACGAATTATACCTTTCAAGATACAATACCGTGAATCCATTTGAATTGACATTATGCAAACAGGACTCTGTCGAATAATTCTCGAAATGGCACACTTAGAGAAAATTGAAGTGAAGAGATGAGAGGTTTTTCTTCTCTTGTTCAAATGAAGTGGGTGGTCTTGGGCTAGCTTCCCCTGAGGTTTACGTCTAAATAGCGGCTTGCGGCGAGACCCGATAGTGCCACCGGACACTAGAGGGTCGTGTGATTCACGAAGAATGATCTCTGGCAGTTCATTGGTTAACAAAAAAAAAAAAAAAAAAGAATAGTTCATATCAATTTACAAATTTAGAGAAGTTATGTACCGAAGAAATTTCAAGAAATGCATGAACTAAAGATGTACATGAATTTTAGATATACAAAAATTCAAGAGATACATGAACTCAAGAGATGCATGAACTAAAGAGATTTATGACTTGAAGGGCTACATCAATTGAAAAGACGTATTTCGTTTTGCTCATTTTTGTTGATCTATTAACCCACCATAATCACAAATGGAGCTTCCTTTATTATGTGAAAAATAAACAAGCTGTGATTAAATTCTAGCTTATATGAGTGTATGAAACCCAACTGGATTAGAGAATAGGATATAGAATGGTTTTTTAAAACAAATCCATTTGTTTGGAAAGAAATCCCAAATTCACTTCCTATTTGGTTTTATTTATAGGGCTTATTCACCTTCCTACTGGGGTGTCAAAATGGGTCCATGACTTATTTTCTGGCTCATATTTTATATAAATGGATTGTATGTGGTTATAAATATATAAAAACCCAACTAAAATAAGTTCAAAAAGTTTAATGCTGAATTATATGGGTCAAAAATGAGTCATACGTTCTGACCCATTTTCGACGTTAAGTGGGTGCCCTAGCTAACATGAAGCTTTAACAATCACAACATGCAATAGATCGCAACACTTTGCCGCTTGCCCGCCTCCACGTTGCTCGCCTCCGTGGCGCGCCTTTGACGCTAGCCTCCGAGCTGCCTCCCTTGCTCGCCTCCGCGCTCACCTCCACGACCATGGCCAGGTCGAGGTGGTTCTCTATCAAAAATCCTTCCCGTTGTTCATCCGTTTCTCATTTCGTCTTTGTTCTCATTTCGTCTCTCCTCCCCTCTTGTTCATCCGTTTCTCGTTTCTGCTTCCGTCTTCGTTTGAGGGCAGCAGCAGCGGCGAAAAAGCTTCAATTTTTCTCTGATGGAGTTCGTCCTTCTTATTATTATTTGTCTTATTTTCCCTCTGCTGTTTGGATCGTGGGCCATTCTTTTTCGTGTCGTTGTTTTCGGCGGGTCTCTCTGCAACGCATCAAGAGGAGTAACATTTATAGTTTTGATGGAATTTGTTCATCTCGCTATTATTTGTCTTATGAATATATATTTTATTGGTCAGATTGTTTATAAATATTTCAATCTATAGGTTTTATTTAACAATTTTTATTTTATTTACTATTTTTTAATTATTTAATTTGCTTTTTAAAATTTGATTTGAAATTTTTATCCATTTAGCATAGAACTTAAAGTAGGCATGGGTTTTCCTAGGATATTAATGGGTTTTAGTAATATAGGTCGGGTATACGTCACTAGATTTACACTACATAAATATGGGTTAAAATGAATTAAACGGTTCAGATCATTTGACCCGACCCGACTCATTTGACGGGTCTATACTCGCTTTCCTTAGCCGCACCATGGGAACTCTGAAAATGATGATTTGTCCAGAGAATTCTACCTCCAATTGAGGCGTTTTCTTCATGGAAATGTTCAAATATTTAGATATTAAACCACGCCTTTCTTTAATAATTGAATTATTCTAGTACAATTGACAGTGGTCTCAGTAAATCTCTCATGGTACTAGAGCGGGAAGTCCAAATCTTTATTTGCCTCCCTAGTAACATATTGCTATACTTTAATCTTAGGTCATAACTCAGCTATGCGTAAGGCGAGTGTTAGAATATTTAGATATTCCAACAGAGACTTGAGTATTCTAAGCTATGAAGTATTATTTTCGATTTATATTGTCGAGTAGCTACGCAAGTCTAAACAATCCGGATTGAGAAACACTCAAAAGGGCGAGCAATTGTAACTTTGTAATTTTACGATGGATTAGTGGATTTTTTGCGAATGGCTCTCTCATACATTAGGTACCAACACTCAAACAGAGCCATGTAAATCTTTCACACCGTTCCTCATTGATTTTTTTAATAATTTGGTTCTCTTGCGCTTGACTTGCAAAATCTGTTAGCCTTCGTCATTTCCCAACAGTTGCAATGCCCATTGCCCTTTTTCTTTGAAAAATCTTCCCCAGAAATACTTTGCTTTGTCTCATATTTACTTCTTTTATGACGAGAAAGTACTTTTTAAAAAGATAAATTGGGTCACGAAGTACTTGTTAATGTCATGAACTAGATAAGACACGAGCTAAATATTGAGTAGCCCTTAGAATTTTTTTTTTCTCTAATGTCTGAGAGACAACCATCTTGATTTCTAAAGCTAATCAGGGACATCGTGACATTGCCAACACCTAGCTCAACCGATAGACTTCGCTTTAAAGGCCTTTGGGCCTTGGCAAATGGTGATTGACAAATTTTTTAGAGAGCTTTGGAAAGATGCAAATTTTAAATGTTTCTTTAGTCCAAGGAAGGTCCGAGAGAGCTTTAGGTTTTCAGTATTTCCCGAATGCTTGTACATTTTTTCTTCCAATTTTGCCCTCGCTAAGCTTTCATAATTCTAGAAATGTCCTTACATCGTCGCATGTTGCCAACAAAGGGCTCACCCTGCCATTCCCCTATTTAAGTGTTTTTTTCTTATTAAAAAAAGTTCTTTACAAAGTGTATTTTTCAAACATCATATAAACCATAATTGCTTCTCAATATACTTTTAAATTGCAAATTACCAAATACTATTTGCATTTTAAAACCTCGTTAACTTGAAGTCCTTTTTTGCATTTTTTTCTAAAGACTTTTCCAAAAGCCCCACCAACCGCAACCTATTTTTGGACTCATGAAATTTTTTCTTTTGCTTCCAATTGTGAGCGTCTAGGATCAAACTTCACCGGACTCCCATGATGCCACATGAACATTCTCATTACATGCGCGAGAGAGTGTAATTAATAACCTTGGGAGCACGTAATTACTTATAATCTCCTTTCAAACACATTGCATCTTTTAGATAGATTGGCTTTCTACCTAAAAGAGAGAACTATACAAATAAAGCGAATCTATCAACATTATCATGCATGGAAGTTGATTGAGCTCCGTACATTAAGTTGTTCATAATGTTCGATCCAACAACGGTTTTTTTAGACGATTTTTGATGCTGACAATCGCAATTTACGCATGGAACAGCATAAGATAGCTCCACAAGCGTCGTGTCTATGTATGAGTCATACATCACATGTATTCATGGTACACTCCATCAAGAGAAATTAGGTAGGAGAAGCTCCTTGATCAGATGCTCCGAGATTATCTGGTTTGTCCTTTCCGTCGGGTGGAAGGAATCCCAGAACACGTACTTATTGGCGTCCACGCACGTGAATGGATTCTGTTGATTGCACATGTAACTCATCTCGTACAATCCGGTTGCGCAACATGCCTGTTGTGCAACTTCGAGCCCTGTCAAGATGGAGTTCGGTTAACATGCTTCACGTTCAACATCATGCAGCAATCGAAGCAAAAAATGGTCGAATGAGAGCCAGTGTTGCAATTTGATTACCCCTTGACCTTTGCTAGATATATAAATTTTTCAGCTAGTGATTTTACATGCTTTTTTAAGTACACTTTTGCAGTCAAAGCATTTGAGAAAGTCACAGTTGCGCCTGTGGGCGACATACTGGCTAGAATGAGAAAATAAAAAGGGTGATTTGGAGAAGCAGTCAAGGGACCTCAAGACTGGACAAAAATTTTAGACTTTAAGTACTAATTTCTAGTCACGAAGTCCTGATCAACTTGACTGGGTGTGTTCTATTTCGGTGTCCTTGAACGTTGACAAATCTTGCAATTAGGCCATCGAACCTTCATTGAAGTCATTCAATGGAGACTGAACTTTTCATTTCATTTGGAATTCTTGCATTCCGATCATCTTTTTACTGATTTCTTTCTTATGTTTTATTTAAGAAAAGTTAATGCGGTGTCGTGTGCCTAGCTGGAGATGAAATCCGCTAATGCGGGATCACATCGGCGTGACTTAGGAAAAAAGAAAAAGGAACACTAAATACTAAAAAAGAAACCGGACATCATAGTCGTGAGCGACGGGCACATCCAAAGGCAATGGCCTACGCATTGGCCGTGACGCGGACCGGTGGTCCAGTGACCCAACGTACAAATACTTAATATCTGAAGGGGGGGAAAAGTCAAGAAAACTGCTAGGCCATGAAACTGTGGGAACAGTTACAGAGAACATGAAAGCGCTAGGCCCCCCCAAATTCGTTCATTAATGCCTCCTGTGCACGTTTGGCATTCACGCTCGGCTCAGCCTTGGTCAGTGACTCAGGAGAAATATTGGTGGCCGTGCGGTTCTGGCTCTTGTCACTTGAACAGACAAGGACCAAACGAGAAAAGAGTAAAAACATTGCCCAAACGCAAAGTCTTGATTAAGGTTTAGTTCCCATCGGGAGAAATCATGTGCTCTAAATCTAAAGATGAAATTGCAAAGTTTCTTTGTTTTGCAGATATTACAGATAAAGGTGTACATAAATTTTAGATTCCTCTTAGATGATTTAGAAGGTCGTTAATAACTTTTTAAGGTGTGACGTCATGCTCCCTTGGCATAGTAGCATAGAAGTAGAAACTGTGATATTTATCAAATCTTCTAATAGTATAATTAATGATGAAAATATAAAAAAATGATCTCAGTTTCTCGAATGCACATAAGATTGGTGTGTTCTAAGTGAGATTGGAGGCAAAGCATAAAGCATTAGCACGAGTAAAAAAAAATAAAAAAATAGGGATTTGTTGTAGTATTTCTTTTTATATAAAGTGGGTGTTTGAGACTCTGCAAGCAATTTCACTGATCAGCGCCGTGCATGCCAGTTTTCCTTTCCATGCATTCATCCGCCGTTAGTGACTCTATAAACGTGTTAATAACTTATGTGCCTGTGAAATTTTTTCTTCCAAACCCGTGGTGGGTTGATGCACTCGTCAGTAGACCTCGAATGGGCGAGCAGCCGTTCGGACACATCCAAGCCCGAGAAACCGAAAAGGGTCAGTGAGCACACTCGACCTAAAGTTAGAAGGCTCGGTCCGCCCTAACTTCCTAGGATCAGCCTCGGTCGGCCCGAACATCTCCTAGGAGATTTCAAAAAGAAACGATGAGCCTAGGCAACGTGCTAGTCCCGAAGGGCGCCAGAAGGTCCCTTCGGGACCGATCTGGTGCGAGCCCACCTAATTGATTAGCTCGACTTTGTAAGACCGGTGAAGAGGTAATATAACTCACCGAAGGAGGACGGCTTCTTGACGATCTGAAGGAACAGATCGTAGGGATCCGACAGGACCATCCGCAGCCCCGGGAGGCGCCGGTTCATCCTCGCCACCGCCTTCCTCAGCTTGCCGTTGAACTCCAGGGCCACGTTGTTGTAGTCCTGAACACACTCATTATTGCCGAAGAAGTTGGTCGTCCTCTCCAGCGGCAAGCACCCCATCGGGATCAGCCCCGTCAGCGACACCTTCCGGATGCCAAGGCTGTACAGCTCGGTTATAAGTTGGGTGGCGAGGCCGACGAGGAAGTCCTCATACTGCCTTACCGTGAACTGGGACTGCCGGCCACCGGGAAGGGAGGAGTAGTAGTTCTCGAGGAAGTCGTTGGTGCCGACGCAGACCAGGTAGAGCGCCTCGGAGAGGATGAAGTTGGCCCTTTCCTCGCCAAGGTACGCCCGGAGCTTCTGCTGGTATTCCTTGTAGTACTCGATCTCCTTCCACATGGGGATCACGTTCTGCGAGAGAAAGCTAGGACCGCCATTAATGAATGCCTCAGTTGGCTAGCTGGCGTCGGTGACTGTATGATGTAAGTTCTCGGGCACTGTAGTCCGTAGTAAATGAGAGACTTCTTCTTTGATTCCTAATGTTCTTATTTATCTAAAATATCTCATCTTCCCAGACCAATACCCTAGCAAAACTTCTGCTTGCGACTAAGGTTTTCCATCCATTCCTGGGGTTTTTATTTACGGGAAAAAGCTTAGCTGACCCTCATTTATGACTATCCCGGTTGTTTCCGTTTGTGGAAAAAGTGAAAATAATTATAAATGGACATGTAATGCAACATCACAGTACCCAATGTGCATTTTGTCAATAGATCTTTGACTTTTCGACATTTGTCGCCTTTCTCGCAGCAGAGGCTCAAATAGTTTTTTTGGGTGCTTGCACTATGCCCATTATTTCAGCTCTAGGAATCCATTTCGAATCATTGACATTGCAGTTCAGATACTTCTTACGTATGGGGCAAAATAAGGAAAGGATTAAAAATCAGCCGGGAAATCCGCTATAGAATTTGAAATTTCTTGACCAATGACAGGAAAAGAAGTCTGAAAGCTGAGTCCGCACTTACGAGGACATTGGAGGTGGCGTTGTCGTACCCAGTTCCGGCGGAGGCGAAGCAGACTCCGGTGGCAAAGTCCTTGATGCTGTACGCTGGGTCCAGGTAGGCCGGCACAGCCGGCTTGAGTCCAAATGCCTCCGAGATGAAGTCAGGCGGGATCCGGCCGTTGCAGAACCTCCCCGTGGGCCGACCACCGAAGAAATCCCGGCCGTAGGGCTGGAAGTTGCTCTTCAGGACGGTGGAGATCGCGTTGTTGTTGCCTGCGTCGACGGATGAGTCCCCGAACACGATGATCGCCGGGACTGCGGCTTCGCACATGGGGGCGGCAGCGGCGACCACCAGCAAGAGCAGCAAGAAGGGCCTGCTGGGAAATGGCAAATGCATGGGCGCCATGCTACGGATGTAATTTCCTGATGAGGAATTGCTGAGTCTTGGAGACGAGCGAGAAACGGGTCTACGATATAAATAGAGAGGAGGGAAGGATTGATGATGTAAGAGAAGCTTGGATGGAGAATCGTCGGGGCAAAAAAGTTTGGTGGGAGTATTAATGCAGTGGATTAATGGGCTTGGAGTTGCAGTTGCGTGAGACTTTTTGCAGTGATCAGTGATGGGGTGCAGCTCTCTCCCTCACTCTCTCTCTCTCCGAGAATGATGATAGATTGGTAGGCCGTGAGACTGTGGAACGGAGTTACTCCATGAAAGAGACTGAAATGAGAAGGAAGCTCCGTTAATTATATTTTAATCGGGAAATGAATAAAAAACATCATAAACATACTTTATTGATATCAATTCAATTTTAAGCATTTCAATCGAATTAATTTAATTTTAAACATTTTTCACGTTTTTTCAATTGGATTCACCCGATCAATTTAGGTTGAAAATTAATAATGTAGACGTCGGCCGCCATATGTAACATGACCGGCACAACCGTGGACTTTTTTAAAATATCTTTTAATAACTATATTTTTTTCCCTTCTCTTTTTGTTAGTAGCTGGCGAGGGTTAGCCTTTCTTGAGTGAGACCATCCACGTCAGTGCTGGCCAAAACCACGTAAGAGTACCGATCTCCACGTCAACGATTTCTAGTTTATGTTAACTTGATCGACTTAATTGGCAAAACATGAAAATATTTAGTATTGAATTAGTTCAATTGAAATGTTTACGACTGAATTGGCTCAGATGCAATAGGTGTATGACTTTTTTTTTTTAATTTTCCTTATTTCTTTTTTTTTTTTGGTCGAAAGAGAACTTATATTATATTAAGGAACATTACAAGGTAGAGACGAAGCATCAGAAGATAGAATAGATAGGAAAATAGCAGGAGGGAAAAGAAGCCAGTTGATGGGTGGGCCTTGATCTCTGTGGGCTTTAGCAGCCCAGTCGGCTGCTAGGTTAGCCTGACGCCGGATATGTTGTATCGAGAGATTAGGGCATTGTAGCAGAAGATCACTGAGGATCGCGAAGAGGTGTTGGTCCTTCCATGGCGGCCGCTGTTTCGTGAGAATGATCTCCACCAACTTAAGACAATCAGATTCGATCACCGAACGATGAAGCTGGAGTCCCTTCTGGATCATCCGTTGAAGAGCAAATATTAGGGCATAGATCTCGGCTTGGAATGCGGACTGGGCAGGCACGGATCGGGTAAGCACATCCTGTAATATGCCTTGACTATCCCGGTAAATACAAGCGATGGATCCTTGCTCTGATTCTTGTCGAAAAGCCCCATCAATATTGCACTTTATATAGCCTTCAGCAGGTGGTTTCCATACATTTTCAAGACTGACCAGAGTGTTTTGGGTGTTCTATGGCGAGGGCTGTAAATTCTTGAAGATGGTGCTTTGGGTAAGAGCATTAGTGACGACTTGAAGCGGATCCAGTGGAATCTGACGGAAGACAGCATTATTTCGATGGCGCCAGATTTCCCACAGAACGTGAGCGATCACTTCAAAATCTGGAGCCGCTTGTGGGAGGGAAGCTCTGTCAACAACCCAGGCATCAAATCTGCTAACTGAGGTAGGTGATATCCTGATTCGAATGTCTTCATGATTCCAAATATCATTGGTCCAAGGGCAGAAGAAAAATAGGTGCTCTATGGATTCTGGAACAGAATTATTGCAAAGAGAACAGTAGGGATTCGAAATGATATGGCGTTGATAGAGGTTTGATTTTGTAGCAAGTGCATTTTTGCATGCTAACCAGAGAAAAACCTTAAGCTTTGGAGCCGTACGCATGTGCCAAATTTTCCTCCACAACTGGGGCGGGTTAGTGTAAAAGGATGAAGGTTTATGTATTGGTTGCTGAGAGTTTGTTGACAGAAAATGATAACAACTTTTAACTGTGTAGGAACTCGAAGGTGTCTCTGTCCAAATAAGTTGATCATGAAGGAGGGACGCATTGAGGGAAGTCGTGAGGATTGCTGTACTGACCTGGACATCGAAGAATGCAGTAACAAGGGATTACTTCCATTCAGAGTGCGTGGAATCAATGAGATCAGCAACTAGTTCAGGTTCCCTTTCCACTGGTACGCCTCCTATCGGACCTGTTGCTAACCAATTAGCTTCTCTGATGTGTATCTGTGATCCATCTCTTACTAACCAGCGTAGTTTAGGAGAAATTGCTGCACGACCTTTTAATAAGCTTTGCCATCCCTAAGAAGGACGATGTCCTGAGGGAGCAGTTTGAAAGGATGAGTTTCTAAAATATAAGCCTTTAAAAAGCTGGCTCCAGATAGCTTTAGGTTGCTGTAAAAGACGCCACGCTTGCTTTCCAAGCATGGCTTTGTTAAAATTAATTAAATCTCTAAAGCCCATCCCCCCTGAAACCTTTGAAAGCTTTAATTCTGCCCAATTTTTCCAATGAATTCCAGATTGGCTATTATGTTTACTCCACCAGAATGCTGAGATCTTCTTTTCTATCAATCTGCAGAGAGACAACGGAAGCTTGAAGATAGACATGGCATACTGCGGTAAGGCCTGAATAACTGATTTCAGTAAGATTTCCTTTCCACTTTTCGATAAAAATTGTTCTTGCCAACCTGCTAACTTAGCATTAACTCTTGCCAGGATCTAGGAGAACATCTCCCTTTTGGATCGGCCCCAATCCGAGGGGATACCCAGGTACTTTCCATACTTACTGAGAATAGGTACTCTGAGTTCTTGTGCTAGATTCTGTTGTAAAGAAATAGGACAGTATTTGCTAAAGAACACACTTGATTTGTTTCTATTAATGAGCTGGCCTGTAGCAAAACAATACTGGTTGAGTAGATTGGCAAGGTTTTGACATTCAGACAGTGTTGCTTTAAGGAAAAAGACTGAATCATCAGCAAAGAAGAGGTGAGATAAGTTAGGACAGTCTCGATTGAATTGGATCCCCTTTATATTACCCATTTCCACAGCTTGAGCGATTGTAGTGGAGAGAGCATTGGCTAGTAAAATAAAGAGATATGGAGATAGGGGATCACCTTGGCGCAGGCCTCTAGTAGGCTTAAAGTAAAGGAGTTGGTCGCCATTAAAACGAATGCTGAAAGAGACTGTAGTAACACAGGCCATAACCCAAGTAACCCAACTGTCATGAAAACCCAAATGCTTCAAATAAGCTTCCAGGAAGTCCCATTCAACCCTATCATAGGCTTTTTGCATGTCTGTTTTGAGAATAAGGTTGAATCGTTTCTTACATGCTCGCACTTTAAATTGATGCATGACTTCTTGAACCACCATAATGTTGTCCTGTATCTGTCGGTCACTAATAAAAGCTGCCTGCTCGTTGGAAATCAAAGTGGATAGCCAAGGTTTTAGTCTGTTGGCCATAATTTTGGAAATAATCTTGTAAGCATAATTGCAAAGACTTATCGGTCGATACTGTTCAATGCTTTCTGGATGTTGCACTTTAAGGACTAAGGCAATGATCGTTCTATTTAGTTGAGTAGGCATACAGCCTGTGGTGAAGAACTCTTGAACTGTTTGAATAACTGTGGCTTTGATGACCTTCTAGTGATGTCGATAGAAGAGGCCAAGAAGACCATCAGGGCCAGGAGCCTTCAAAGCTCCCAACTGGAAGGTAGCTTGATAAATTTCCTCCTCTGTCACCTTACTCATTAAATGGTCATTCATTTCAGGTGTAACCACTAATGGACATTGCTCGAGGAAGGGACGAAAATCCCGGTGACCAATAGATCGATACAGCTGAGAGAAAAATCCTGTGTGAGATCTTTGAGCTGTTCTGGTTCTCTAATCCATTGCTGGTGAGTATCCAAGAGCATTGTTATCCTATTATGTTGTCTTCTTTGCATAGTGTAGGCATGAAAAAACTTTGAATTGTGATCTCCCCATTTCAACCATTGAATGCGCGAGCGCATAGCCCAGAATTGTTCATCTTGAGTCCATAGTTGCTGGATTTCACATCTAATAGCATGGGCTTGCTCTTTATCCCCTTCCTGATAGGTTGTTCGATTTATAATTGGCTGTAGTTGAGATTGCAGGTAAGATATGCGTTGATGACAGTTGCCAAAACGTGCTCTGCTCCAGCGAGTTAGTCGAGTAGCAACTGCCTGTAATTTGGAGATCAACGAGGTACTACTGTTTTCCCATGCCTGTTGAACCATATTGTGACACTCTACATCTTGATTCCAGAAAGCTTCATAATGAAAAATCTTTGCATGCTTGACAGATGGTGGATGAGCTTGCATCAATATAGGACAATGATCCGGGCCAACAGGTGGTAGGGCTAAAACTTCTGCAAAAGGATAAGACATCAGCCAATCCAGTGAACAAAACACACGATCAAGCTTCTCCTTGACCAGAGCATCCCCTTCTCGGTTATTTGACCAGGTGAATTCACAACCTTTAGTTTGTAATTCAAGTAAGGCACAATCATTAATAACATTGCGAAAGGATGTCATTCGCGAAGTGATTGCAGGTCGCGTACCCATTTTCTCCCAGGGAGAGAGGAAATCATTGAAATCACCAATACATAGCCAAGGTAAATGATTTGCAGCATGTATGATTCTAATGGTATCCCAGAAATCCTGACGGAGCTGATATGTTGGAGGTGCATGCAAACAGGTGATATGCATGGAGGCTGTTGTCTTAGGATCAAGAGCAAGGAAATCAATAAACTGAGCATCCGTATGTACAACAGTGACTTGAAAGGTGTCATTCCAAAACAGAGCAAGACCACCCTTGACGCCAACTGGGTCCTTCACAAAAGAGTGAGAATATTTAAACTTACATTGCAACCTATTCAGAAAATGTTGATCATGCTTGGTTTCCATTAAAAACACAAAATCGGGCTTATCACAGGCTAACATCGCCTTTAATGTTTGAATTGTCAGGGGATTGCCCAACCCCTGACAATTCCAACTGAGGATCTTCATTGGGGACCCGGTGGCTGTTTAGGGCTAGCCGCCAAAGCCCAAAGTTCAGGAGTAGGTGCCTCCAGAACCGGAGTATCCAGAAGGAGGGACTCATCCAAAGCTGCATATGATGGAGGTTTAACATCATAGGGTGAATAGCGTTTTGTTTTTTTATTGGAAACCCCAAGTGGCATTGGGCGAGGAATCTTAGGTCTCCTCTGCTGTTGCTTGTCCACTGGTATGTCCTGAGTGTTTTTCATCTTTACTGCTGCAGGAACTAAATCCGTAGTGATAGCAGTTAAAGTTGCAGGTTTCAGATACTTAAATGACCCCGAAGGTATGACAGGGACAGAAGAAGCAGCCTCTGTTTCAGGCACAGGTGGAAGAGCTGGAAGGGCAGGCTGTATGTGAGGTAGAGTTTCAGGTACCGACTCTTCCATTGACTCAACTGGTACTTTAGGGTGATAAAATGCTTCCCAATAAGGACTGAACTGTTTAATCTCTGCTCTGAGCCAAGGTCCATAGATCATCGTGTCCCGGCCCTCAAATTGTGATTCATCATAAGGGTAAGCTGGACATGAAGCTGCATAATCTCCAAGCCTTCCACAGGAGTAGCAGTAATGGGAAAGTCTCTCATACCGAAAATCAAGCCAGAGGGTTTTGCCTTCGATACTGATAAGTTTGCCAGTTTTCAAAGGTTCTTTCAAATCTAATTCAATTCTTATTCTTGCAGAGATGTCCGTTTTGACTTCCTGAACTTTTCCTATCTGGGATACAGCTCTATGCAGGATGGGAGGAGAAGTCCATTCCAAAGGTAAGCCTATAACATGAACCCAGAATAGACATTTTCCGAAATCATAGTGTTGTAGGGGAGTATTAGGTTGCCAGGGTCGTAGGTTAACTAATTGACCTGAAAATAACCAAGGGCTACCATCCAGAACGCGACGTTTTTCCATTTCAGTTCTAAATTTGATTATATACAGCCCTGTATCTGCCGAAGTAATCTCTAAATGATCAACTCTCCAGGCTTTCTTCATCGCAACTTGAAAGGCAGATAAATTCACAATAGGATTGGTAAAGATATTACCCACCAGAATAAGGCGACAATCCTTCAGTTTAGCCGACGCAGGGATGTCATCCCAAACCTCCAACTCTTGTTCTGAGCATAATCGCCCCAGCCGATGGCACAAGGAAGCAATTCTGGAGGTATTTCCACTTTCATCCATTGTTAAGGTTACTGAAGTACTCTAGGATGAAGAATTTGAAGAACAGATGGCTGAAACTGAGATTTGTAAGGGTTGCATGTTACAGATCGGGAACATGCAAACTAGGAATGCTGGTAATTGAGAGAGATAGAAGAAACCAGTGGAACCGGGGAAAGAGATAATGAAAGGGGATGGAAGAAATTGAGCATGCAGAGGACGGGATAGAAAGAGAAGCAGTTAGGGAGGATTTTGCGAGGAACTTCGGTGGTTCAAGTGAAAGGCGGAGATCAGACAAAGAGCTGAGGAAGATGAAGACATGGTTAGAAACTCGAGCATCATGCGAGAGAAAACTCTAACATAAACGAGAGAAATCTTGTATTGTTCCTAATTTTCCTTATTTCAGCCATGTATATTTTGTGATATTTCTAGAGTTTTGCGGTTCATCCCTGATTTTTTCTTAAGGGCATTGTTAATGAGTATTTGAAAAATGTAATTTTGATTCTCAATATATTGACGTGGCATAAGAAATGTATTACACTGGGGATAATAATCTTTTCTTCATTCGGTGCTGATTAGTTTTTTAACAAAAACCTAAATATTGCTCACAAGATATGTTTCGATTTTCAACTGAGTATAACATGAGAAAAGTAATACACTGAAAAACTATTTTTAAAAAAAAATCTTATTTAATTGCTTAACCTATAAGAAGTGACTGGATACTCGATTTAAAAAAAAAAAAAATCGAGACAAATATAAACTTTGAAGAGTATGTTAACTCCTCGGTAGTGTGATAACTCGAAAATTATTTAAGTGATCATTTACTCCATGTGGGCTCTCGGCTCAAAATTCTTGCGATTTTGAAACACGAGAACTTAGTATTTAAAAGCAAATTCCGTGATTGGATTAGTAATACCTCGTGAGCGGGATGGTACGGTAACTTTACATTAAGTGGTTTGTGCAAGAACATTTTTTTTTCCATCTCATCCTATGTCCAATGCAGAGGCGCTTCATTAAAAAAATCTAAGTAATTCTAGGCACAGCATTGATTATGAGGAGACCCATATAACAGCCACCAAGACAACTGTTGGTTGGAATGGCCCCAAATTTGTAGGGAGGGTGTTGCAATTGGCAATAAATGGCTGTTCAATTATTTTAATGGGCGATGTGGAGTATGGTGTAACATTTTATTCTTTACCAAATCTTGTCCGGGTCGAGTCCGAAAATTTCCACGAGAGTATAAGGTCTGCGGACATAAAATAGGTTTAAAAGAGTCCAACCGAAAAGGCTATATTTGAGATATGCATGTGGAACGAGAGTCTATGGCCATTTAACGCTAAAAAAATGACTTTGATTTTGACATAGGACTTGACAATTTCCAATCAACTAGGGATGATCGGATCCAGGGTGGGTAGGGTCTAGACCTGGACCCTGTACCCAACCCACCCTGTTTTTCCGATCTAGTTCTAGAATCAACCTTGTTTCCATTAAAACCCGTTTTACAATTTCTTGATATTCTATACGGCTTCGAATTTTATATTATTACTCGAAAAAATAAAGTAATCATCCTAATTTGTAATAAATAAATACATGAATTTTTTTATTAAACGAAAAATTAAGGATCCACAGGGCTAATTATAATAAATAAAATCATAAGGCAAAAAATTAGCAACAAACATGAGTCTAATATTAGTCTTATTCCCACAACTATTACATGAAGTTACTCATTTATGCAAGCATAAATCATCTTACAAAAGAGAAATTAGACGAGCCAATCCACATGGTACACAACAATTTGGCGGCAACGAACATCGTTCGTCTGTTGGACGATGTGCGAGGGAGCCGATGAGGGAGGAAAGCAAGTAAGGAAGAGGAATGACGAAAGAGGAGTGCCGTGCGTGTTTGAGAGAGACAAGGAAAAATATCGTATGATTGCGGAAGTAGGAATAGAAATAAGGGGAAAAAATAGGGTTTTGGAATTATATTTACAAAACCGATTCCCAAACCGATTCTAAAACCAGTTCGGGAATTGGTTCTTAGGTGGGTAATCAATTGGATCCAGTTCTCGGACTGGTTTAAACCAGTTCCGAATTTTGGGAACCGGTTCTCGGACCAGTTTCAACGGGAACCGGTTCTCGACCCTGTTTTCCAAGTGGGTCGGTCCGGTTCCTGGGTATAACCGGTCTGGTTGCACACCCCTACAACCAACAAAGTTGGCTCTAATACATTGCTTATTAATGAAGCCTTCCACGAAAGTCTTCTCTACACCTCACCAACTTCGTGTCTCGATCAACCTATTGAGTTTTTGACTTTTCTTTTCACGTGAGGCGATCACTATCAGTTCCCTTTCTACCCCACCTAGAAATGTTTCCAATCTGACCATTCAAAGACAAATAGCATTCAACCATTTAATGTTACGTTTGGTCATCTAAATTTCTAGTTATAATAGTATTAGATATATGAAATTTAGGAATTTTGCTATATCTTATCAACTTATTGGTGATTGTAGCAATAAAGTCGAATGTATTCACATTATATCATATATCTTGTTTGGTATAAATGGCATATTGTATAAATGAACCAAAAATTTTACAAACAAAAATGTTAAAAATCTCTCACAACACTATTGCCCACTTTATTTTTACTTGCTTATTTTATTTTATTTTCCTATCTTTTTTTAAATTAATTTTTTATATCTTTCTTTTCATTTGATCATTCTCTAATAAAATTTTATAAAATAGTAATTTGTTTTAATATACCTAAGATACTAAAATACCTAAAATATGCAATAAATATATTTTTATATTTTTATATTGAATTTATATTATAAGATATAATTAAATTTGAATATATAAATAAAAATAAGATTAAACTAAAAAAACTAAATTGTTGTAATTGTTGTAATTTTTGTTATTTTGTATTTCTTACATTAGAATTCTAATACTATGTATATTGAAATATAATTTTAATTTTATTAACTTAAGAAGTTTGTCATTTGAAAAAAAAAAAAAACTTTCTTATTATGGATGTTAGAAATCATATCTATCTTTAACCCACTTCCCCAAATGGATAATTGTATCTTATCTATATCTGACTTTATTTTATCTTGAGTAGGCACTAAACGTAGGATTAGATAAATTTTATCCTATCTTGAATTTTATCATGATTACAAATGCAGCCTTTAGACTTTTTTCGGTCTTAAACTAATCGATACCCTCGTGAGGTTGCTGAAAAGGCAGTGATCATTATGGCTTTACCAAACACCGTTTGAATTGCAAAGAAGAGACCCGTCATTTGCGGGTAGAAAAGGGAATTAGTTGAGCTCATTAATTAAGATCCAATGCGCAAGGGCGAGAGTTTCCGTCGTGCATTGATGGGATTCCAATTAGTTGGTGGAGGGAGATGGAGAGTTTCTCCTGTGATAATTAGTCCCGCGTACGAAGAACGGGAAGCAAGGCTTTGATCAGATCTATCTAGAAGCAAGAACGAAATAGCAAGTGCCTGTCTATTTCACACGTTTATAGTTTTTCTTCTCATTAGGGGCACCAACTTCCATTGCTTTTTAAAAGACACTGGCCCAGGAGAAAAATGGACCGCTCTTATTTTCGATAAGTACAGCTTCCTACTCTTCTACTGGCTCCAGTTGCTTTCGTGAGGCACTGTTCGCACAAGCTGTCGAATTGTATTGATTCGTGGATTTCCCAGGGGCCACGTCGAATCCGACGGGTCCTGTTTATTGGGGTTCGGATGAGTTAGGTGCGCACACAAAGTTTTGTATGTTCTTGGGACAATGCTAATGGTGACGTTAAGGGCACCGGTATGGATGGTATTCACATGACAATTCAATCGGAAAAAAGGGTTGGAGAGGAGGCCTTGGCATTGTTATTTGGTCATCTTTGGGCACTATAATTTTAGTGCAGAATTCAAAAATACATTATGTCTCCTTGATAAATGCCTCAAGAGTACTCGCCATGATTGATTGATGAAGTTTTGTAATGCGATGAGTTTGATGAGTGACAGAAAGATGACAATGGTTTCTCCTAGTTTAGCATAGAACTGTGCTGTACCATAACATCCGTGCTTTCTCTATTAGCACAAAAGGGTCGAAACATTTATATGATAAATCTTGTTTTAGCCAAGTTCACAACTTATATCCATACTTCCAATTTCATGGAAATCATTTTTAAACAAGATGGTTAGTTTTCATTTATTTGGGAATTTAGGAAAAAGTGATTTTTTTTCTTATTGTTGGGAATAACGGATCCCCGAAAACCGGATTCGACACTAAATCGAACCCCTAAATCAATGCGGAAGACGAAGCCCAGGAAAACAACACGTATCACCGATCGTAAAGCACACCACGGAGTCGAGCGTACCTTGTTAGCCACAGATTAAATACCAATGCAGAAGAGGAAGAAAAACTAGCCCTGTTCGATCCGATGGCGCCTTAAAAGGAAGAAGGACGATGCCGTTTGCCTTACTGTTCTTTTTGTCTTTTTGGAGAGGGAGAGCGCGAGGGAGAGGAGAACGTACGTAACTTCTGATTTCCAACCAGTGCCATCTCTTTCTCTCTCCTCCCTTTTATACCTTCCCCCATCCACGGGCCTTATTTCCGTGGGCCGGGCTTTCTGGGCCCAGCATGGGCGGACGGGCCTTAAGCCCATCACCAATTAAAACCATCATCTCCCACTCGCACATGGTGGGCCGAACATAATTCTCTTTACCTCTCTTCAACATTCATACTGATGAATAATCCGTGCGACCAGCATACTTTGAGAGCTCGTTGCCATACATCTGTTAGGAATATATAGCGATTTCATAATGGGCATCACATCCCGAGTAGATTTAGTATGTAGTACACTAGATCGATCGATCACATTTATATCTCTCTTGATCTCTTTCAAACAATGATATATATATATTGTATTCACAATTATGATTATCACAAAGACAGTCATAATTGGTTAACCAGGTGAATACAAAACTATAATGTGATTCTCCAAAATCGATCTTCCTCTTTCCTTCAAACTCTCAATTTCGGTCCAAAGCTTGCTTTTCTAGAAATGCCCCATTAGATCGAATCACTCATGACCATTGGCAACATCCTAAGATAGCAAACACTAAATAGAAATCTCGAGAATAAGTAAGAGTCATGAGGGGACAAAAAAATTGAGGAACTCTCTTCCTCAAGAGTCTCACACGACATAAAAGTTGAGATCAAACTTTTGCCACTCTTATTGGTCGTCTCATGCATACGTAGTATGAAATACGTATTATGGTATTAACTCATTTCCCATGGAGCGTATGTCTACACCTTCAATACCGTACAGATGATAGTTCAGACATACCCAATGTCTAATTTGAGTTCACGTATCTACTCATTCACAAAATTCATCAGAACTCACATCTGGCATCTTAGATAGATAAAGTAAAATATGTGGGGTATTTTACTTTTGGACATAGTAAGTATTATGTCCTCATCTTAACACCCAGTTAAGGCGACATATGTGTTTTAAGCTTGAGCTCTCGATTATCACCTAGATAATAAGCTTAAAAATAGTCTCATCTCTATTTATCACACAGTAAACAAAGGCGATTACCCGTGTGAGTGGGCTAATCTAATATCTGTCCGACATACTTCTCAACTTAAAATAATGCACTGAGCATTAAGATGCATAAAGATCAAACAAAGATTCATAGGCATTAATGATGAAAACACAAATTCATCAAATTGTGAACACTTAGGGAAATTACAATATTCAAGTACATCGGCCTCTACGCAATCCTAGAGATTTCATATGTCCACAAAACACATCTCTAGGTATTGGCTTTATCATAGGATCTGCTACCATTCTATGCGTAGTATGTACTCTTAGTTCACATCTTTTCGTGCAACCATATCTTTGACAAAATTATACTTAGTATCTATATGTTTGGTCTTGCCATGATATTTTGGATCTTTGGTGTACGCTTTCGCTGCTTGGCTATCACAGTTAACCAATAACAAATCTGCAGCACTTCCAATAACACCTAAATGATCCAAAAATCTCTTAAGCCAAACACTTTCTTATACTGCTGCTGATAATGCCACGAACTCAATTTCTATCGTAGACAAGGCTATGCATGTTTGTTTCTTACAGCTCCAAAATATGGTGCCATCATTCGGTAAGAAAACAAACCCCAGGTAGATTTCCTTTCATTTAAATCTCCTCCCCAATCGGCATCAAGATAGCCTTAGAGTCGCGAGATCCTTTCCTTAATAACTCGGCGTATAATCAGCAGTCCTCTTAGATACCTCGGTATTCTCTTAACGGCTTTCCATTGTCTTTCGGGACCTGGATTGGATTGGTATCTACTCACCATTCCAACTGCAAAACATATGCCAAGTCTTGTACACATCATAGTGTACATCAAGCTCCCAACAGCACAAGCATAAGGAACATGTTTCATTTGTTCCTTCTCTTGTGGAGTCCTTGGACACAGACTATGGCTCAATCCTTCACCTTTTTGCAATAGGAGTGTTTATGGGTTTACAGTCTTGCATACGAAATTGTTCAAGAATCTTATTTATATATGATTCTTGCGAAAGAGACAACGATCTCTTCAAACGATCTCTTGAAATCTTAACTCCAAGAGTGTATGCAACATCACCCATGTCTTTCATCTCAAAATTGGAAGACAACCAACTTTTGACAGTATTGACAAACTCCATGTTACTTCTGGCAATTAGTATATCATCAACATATAATAATATGATCACAAATTGATCATTGGATATTTTGATATATACACAATGATCATCATCTATCATTGTAAAGTCATATGCCATTATGGCATTATGAAAACGTATATATCATTATCTTGACAACTGCTTAAGGCCATATATCGACCCCCAAAGTCGACATACCTTTTCTTCTTGGCCTTTCACTATGAAACCAAAGCGGGTTGTTCCATATATGTTCCTTCCCCTAATTCTCCATTGAGGAAAGCAGTCTTTACATCCATTTGATGTAACTCAAGATCCATACTAACCATTATTGCCAGAATAATGCGAATCTAGGTAAATCTCACTACAGGAGAAAATGTATCTTCATAATCAATTCCTTCCTGTTGATTATACCCCTTCGCCACAAGGCGAGCCTTATGCCTTTCTATCGAGCCATCAGCCTTTCGCTTTATTTTGAGAACTTACTTGTTCCCAATAGCTTTGTGTCCTTTTTGAAGATCAACCAGTTTCTAAACTTGGTTTGACTTTATTGACTTCTTTTCCTCTTCCATTGCATTAATCCATTTTTCCTTACTAGGGCAATTCAGAGCCTCATTAATATTTCTTGGCTCATCCTCATCTTGTGGAGCAACCATAAAAGTTTCCCCTTCAATGTCAAAACGTCGACGGGGAATACTTTGGCAACTTGTTCACCGTATGGGAAATTGCACACTTAGCACATCATTCCCCATTATGCTCCCACTAGGATTAGATAATGACGATATCATCTCATCATGTGGTTGTAATTAAGAGTGAGCGGAATTCAATTCATCACTTCTCATATTACTCCCACTTGGACGAACTTCACTGATATCATTATCTTAATCTAAGATTTCAAAATAGGAAGTGATCTTCCCCTATTTTGCCCTTCTTAGGAAATTCATCCACTAAGAATGTGACATCTCATGATTCAAATTCAGTTATACTCCCACTTTCTACTCACCTATGAACACATACATTTTCGAGTGTTCGGAGTATCTCATGAAAATATTCTTATTTCCTTTGGGACCCAATTTCCCAAACTTGTGAGAGGACTCATGTGTATAGGTAGCACAACCCCATGGCTTAAGAAAACTTAAGTCCGGTTTTCTAACCGTCCATAACTCATATGGAGTGGAAGCAAGGCGATTTGGAAGGCATCCGGTTAAGTATATTGGCAGCAGTTAACAACGCATCACTCCAAAGAGTGATAGGTAAGTTAGCACGCGCCATCTTGGACCTAACCATTCCAGTAGAGTTCTGTTTATTCTCTCTACAACACCATTTTGTTGAGGAGTATATGGAATAGACAACTATCTTTATATTCCTTTTTCATCACATAATTTTCTGAACTTATCAGATAAATATTCTCAACCTCGATCGGATCTAAATACCTTTATTTTCTTGTCTAATTGATTTTTCGCTAGGTTCATAAACCTTCGAAACAACTTATGCTTGATTCATGAGAAATCAAATAGACATATCCGACTCGAGTATAATCATCTATAAAAAAGTGATGAAATAAATAACCCCTTGCCTTCCTCTCACATTCATTGAACCACAGACGTCCAAATGGATTAAATGCAGAGGAAATTCAGCTCTTTTATCTTTTTCTAAATGGTTTCATTGTTATTTTCCCTACTAGGCAATGCTCACTTATGGACAAATCGACTTTTCAATATTGCCCAACAAGCCCTCTATGGCTAGTCTATTCATATGTTGTTGGCCCATATGACCAAGTCTAGCATGCCACCATATTCACATCATTATCATATTAGGTAGAAGACGTGAAACAAGAAAATAATATATTGACATCACCATAGTCAACATCTAGTACAATAAAACCATTCAGTAAATGACCACAACCATAGTAGTTTGTATCTAAACACAAATCTACACATTTATTATGGAAGTTCATACCAAAACCAAGCTTAACCAACGCTAAGACAGACACTAAATTTCGACGAATCTCCAGAGCATATAGAACATCAAAGGTGCGTCCACCACTCATGTTCAATTGGCCGGTGCCAATTCCTTTACATCAGCTCTAGAGTTGTTTCCCATATGGATCCACTCAGTTCCAGTTGGTACTCGTTGGAATTCCACGAAGGATTCTCTATCCTTCCCTCTATGGTTCTGTCGCTTCGAATCTGATCCACAAAGGATTAGATTCAGCCAATAATCTTGAACTTGACACGTAAGCAAAGTTCTCAAATGTACAAGAGGTGTTGACCTTTTCGGCTCACAACGGTTGCAAGCATAGTGACATTTCTTGTCACAATTGTAACACCTCGCCCTTGACATTTTCTTCACTTGAGGACGTTTTCCTCTCTTGTGTTGGTTAACTCTTGATTTCTTGCAATAAGGACTTGATCCTTTGCATTCCCACATATTGAACGAATCAATACGTTTGCGCTTAGAGCACAAAGCCCTATCTGAGCTAGAACCAGCATAGCAAATGTCTATGTTCGGCTCAAATACCGTTAGGCGGTCCTCTTCCAGCTCAAGGTGGCGCATGGCATCCTTAAGATCTTCCATAACATGGTCAAGAGCTTCTAGTGCTTCTTGCTTTTCCAGCACATATTGAATCTTCTTATTCAATATTTCACAATTGTTCTTGTTCATATCGCAATCACGTTCTTAGTTCTTTGAACCATCGTTCTAAACACATCAGACATCCATGCACGAATAATTAATGCCTATCATTTATGCATCCCTATTTGCATAGACCCATCATATTAATAAATAATTTCAAGTAAGGCTTCAGAATCAAAAGGTCACTATGTTTCCAATCATCCTCCAAAAATCCTAACTTAAAACTATCATTAATATGATTGTCATATGCAAAATCAATTCTATGAAGTTACAAAAACTTCTATTACTACCCACTGACTAATTACCCACAAAGAACCAAAGAATAAATGAAAGCAAATAAAATCTAATATCCAATAAAATAACAATGCTTTCACATGATACGACTAACATATCGGTTGTTACATCAACAACAATCGGGTAGTAAACATTACATAATTAATCAAAGAAATAAATAGGGAATGTCCCTTCTAATCTATCAGTCAAAACATCTGAGAAAACTGAAGGCACATTTGCCAACCAAGGAAAAACTTTTGGAGAGCTTTCATGTCGCCTCCAAGGCGCATTCACTCGGCGCCATGTAGCGCTCAATCTAAGGGTTGAAGTTTTGGTTAACTCAATCCTATAGAACTCTTTTACAAAAGCTTCAACTAGCTTCCTATAATCCGGACCACGTTGACTTCCCATAGCCGATCAAACACTGCTTGCCATTCGGGTGGAAGAGTGTTTATCAAAGCCGGCACCTTCTCAAAATCCGGCATAAGATAACCATTCAGGATGATTTCCGTATCATCCGATTGACCTTGATCACATGTGATACTAAATCACCGTCATGCCACCGATAATTAGCTAAATCGACATCGCCTTTTAAGTCTTGCATTTCCCTCGTCCCTTCTCGGGCTTGCAGGTATCGTGCATGACTCATTATAGTTCTGCAACAAATGCGGAACTAAAATTGGATCACTTATAATCCATAATAAACATAAGGAAAATACATAATTTTCCAAAATTCATGCAACAAATGCAGAATAAAAAATGGATTACTTATAACCCACATAGGCATGATCGAAAAAGAAACAAATTCCTTTTTTTTTTTTTTTTTTTTTTTTTTTTTTTTTTTTTTTTTCGGGTCAACGGTCAGTCAACGGTCAACGGGTCGGGTCAACGGGCGCGCGGGTCGGACCGGACGGACTGGTCGGGCCGGTCGGACCGGCCGGGCCGGTCGGACGAACCGACCGCACGTGCCGCGCGCGTGAGCCGGCTGACGTCACGCAGACGTCAGTTGGCACGTGCCGCGCGCGTGCCAGGGGTCCGCGGGTCGGGTCAGGTCGGGTCTCCGGTCGGGTCGCCGCCCGGCCAACGACGCGTCATCGGCGCGTCATCGATGACGTCATCCCGGCGGTTCTCGGCCGTTGGGTGACGTCATGCCGCGTCGGCACGTGGCGTCGGCACGCGCGTCGGTTCGCCGACCGGAGCGTGCCGTTCGCCGGTCGCCGCGCGCACGTCGGCGCGCGCGCCGCTTCTGGCGCGTCGCGCCCACGCGCAGCGCCTTCCGGCCGCGCGTGTGGGCGCGTGCGGCGTCTCCTGGCGGCGGGCGACATGTCGCCGAACTCGTCTCGACGTCGCCTTTCACCCGGTGCCCCCGAGTCGTTTTCGACTTACGAAAACTCGAAAAATGGCCGAAGAGCGCTCGGGTGTCGGGATTTTGCCCCGATCCGTACGGCCGAGAATTTCTTCGCGAAAATTCAATCAAAAAACATCAAATTGATCGGGAAAACATGAACTAGGGCTCTGATACCAATGTTGGGAATAACGGATCCCCGAAAACCGGATTCGACACTAAATCGAACCCCTAAATCAATGCGGAAGACGAAGCCCAGGAAAACAACACGTATCATCGATCGTAAAGCACACCACGGAGTCGAGCGTACCTTGTTAGCCACAGATTAAATACCAATGCGAAAGAGGAAGAAAAACTAGCCCTGTTCGATCCGATGGCGCCTTAAAAGGAAGAAGAACGATGCCGTTTGCCTTACTGTTCTTTTTGTCTTTTTGGAGAGGGAGAGCGCGAGGGAGAGGAGAACGTACGTAACTTCTGATTTCCAACCAGTGCCATCTCTCTCTCTCTCCTCCCTTTTATACCTTCCCCCATCCACGGGCCTTATTCCCGTGGGCTGGGCTTTCTGGGCCCAGTATGGGCGGACGGGCCTTAAGCCCATCACCAATTAAAACCATCACTTATCAAAGAAAAGTGATTTCTTTCTTATCAAAAGGGGAAGTCGTTTTCCTTCAATTTAATCTTGTTATTTTCAGTTCATGGAAAGTGAACCCTAAGGCTGTGTTTGGTTGCTTGGACATAGACTGAGATAGGATCGGACAAAGGCAGGATTGTGTGGATACAAAATAAATGCGCCTGCGACTTCCTACGGACAAAGGTGATGCACCCTAGGTCCATCTTGAAGCTTCCTTGAATGAAAACTCTTGCAGCTGAAGTTCATCTTCCTCGTCAAAAAAAGTCCTTTTCCTTGTGCAAAATTACCAGCTTCCTGCTCTGTCCGGACTTCTTGAATCAATGGACCTTTTGAACAATCTGGACTTTCGGAATCGTTCTCTATCGTATCTGAATTTTGTTTAGACTCCCGGAGCTTGACCCTCAAATATTCACTTTGGTTCGTCAATCTGCTGCCGGTCTTGTCCCCCCGGAGTTGCTCCATCTGATGTGAGCACTACCCTTTTCCACGGTCGAAGATGCACGTTTATGCCTAGTCTCTGCATTTCCATTCTTCTCTTCATTCATCTTGTGGCAATCAGATCTGTTCTGGCTGTAAGAGGACTAGCTAAACTAATTCATTTTTTGGACAGAGGAGTATCGATGGAATTACGAATGGTTTTGGTCTTACAAATTTCTTTTTCAGAGAAGGTGTCAAATATGTGAGGGGCGGTCGCATCTCTTTTTATTTCTTGTTGTATTTTTGTTTTGTATTAATCTTGTTATCAATCTATTCCTTTTTTGTATTTTTAAAATTTGAATTTCTTATAAGTTCCATTTTTTAAACAAAAAAAAATGAAATTCTTATTCTATTTTATAATTCTAATAATTAATAAATTGATTGCGAAAATGAGGCATGCTTGGGAAAAGTCGATTACAAAAGCATGTGCTTTCGTGTTGCAATGGGTTCTCATTCATTTATGGTGCTGTTAATTTGATGGGATACCATACAATAGACTCATTCCACGTAGATGTTAGATGATTTAAGACATCTTAATTATCGTGAAAATATAAAGAATATTGTAAATAATTTAAATATATCTAATAGAAGAATTATCTAAATCCACTTTTGACACAACAGACCCCTTTTTGTGTTGACATTATAGAAGAAAATAACATTGACATATGCATTTGTTTCGTAGTAAATTTATGATTTGAAAATTATTTTTCTTGAAAATGATCACTTTTGTTGTTTATAGAAATAAATAAAAAGAAAAATATTTTTATCATCTATAAAGACATTTAGACACAAAATGTTGTAAAAAATGAAAATATTTTTAATTAACTATTCATTTCAAGTAATACAAGCAATTTTCTTATAAGAAAATATTTTTCAAGTTTTTTTATTTTTTGCAAAATAGATGGATCTAATGAATATGATTTACTAATTCATGGACGATATAATAATAATCCGGTACTCCCATCAGTCTTGAAGAGATTAATCAAGATTGCGTAGGAAACAGTAAAATCCGTATAATTTTTTTTTTTTTAAATTATGCATAGCATCATAATAAATCTAATAAAAGACCGAGAGAGCTTTCCGAGCTCCGCGTGAAAAAAAGTCGATGGAACGTAATAAAATAAAAAGTGTGTAACTAACATATTTGATGATCAATTGTGTTCCCACATGATTCTGCCAAGGAAGAAAACCCCCAAATTTCCAAAAGAGGAATTATTAATTTCATATACATTTATTTTTATAATTATTATTATTATTTCGCGTGCCGTGTTGGTCAAAACACGACCGTCGTGGACGGCGTAATCTCTCTCTCTCTCTCTCTCCCTCTCCGAGCTCACGCGAGAGGAGGCAGCCGGAACGGAGCTCCGAAATCTCGCGGCGGCGGCGGCGGCGGCGGCGGCGGCGTTCTGGTTCTGTTCTCACGATCGCGGCTGCAGAAAGTTCGCCGATTGCGGAATTTGACGCGGTGGTATCGGCTCCTCATCGAGCAGTTTCGAGGGGACGGTCGGGAGGAAGGAAACGATGGCGTTGCAGACCGGGGTTTCCAGCTCCAAGGTTCTGATTCTCGTCGGCGCAGGTAATGACATCCTCCGTCCCGCTTCCGCCATGTTCAATCGCGATCGCCGGCGATTCGATTGGGCCGTTATTCGCTCGCCGGGCGGATTTTATTCAGGATTCGCGTTGAAGTTTCCGACCGCCTCTGATTTTCAGCTACGACTTGGCGATTTTGATTGGTCCTGAGCTTTTCCTTGAGGATTGAGTCGTCGGTTTCTGGTTATCGGATTCTATTTGTCAGTGTCAAGGTCCTGTATGCATCTTGCTGTAAACGAGTCGACGAGGAGTTCTTTGTTTTGTTCAATCGTTTGAAGATTTCGCTCAGAATCCTGACAACGAGCTCTCTTTGCTACAGAGTGTTTTGTTCTGTTGGGTGAAGGATTGAGTTTTTGTCGCTTGTCTGACATCTGACCGATTAAGCAGTTCCGATAACCTCTGGGCACCTGTCTCCCTTGTTGTGCAACAGGTTTGACTGGTTCCATCGTATTCAATAGTGGACGGCTTTCGGAGCTCGTTGCACAGCTTCAGGAAATTCTGAAGGGTGTTGATGAGGCCGAGGTCTCGTCCAACAAGTTTGATAGCGCTCTTCTTGCAGCTCAGGTATTGCAGAGCTATTTGCTAACCTTGATTAATTTCGATTTTTGATACATTCGGTAGCCTCTGAAATTTGACAACAGAATCTGTTTTTATAAGTAAGAACCGATATTCTAATCCTCATGCATTTGAGAAACAATTGTTCTTGGTGAATACTGCATGTTTGGAATTCTAATGTCGAGAAAATATAAAAGGATGAAACACATGATAGGCTTTGTTATAGGATCCTTGTTATAATGTATGAGGATCATCTATTATATCTACTGAAGGTCATCACTTTCACTCGAAATGATAATGATAGTTAATGAAGAATGATAATTAAGATTATCTAGTTGCCGAAATCGACACTTTACCTAAGCATATAGGGTTTACTTGGTTATGCTTAACTTAATCTCAGTGCATACAGTTGTGGTTATCATTAATCTTTTTTGATAATTAAATGAGCAGACCATGCACTCTCCTGGGATTCACATCCATCTCTTCTTTATCTTTGACAGAAATGTCCTTTACTTACTGCCTCATTTCTCTTCGTGCCTTCAGATTAGGCAATTGGCACAAGATATCAAGGAGTTATCCTTGTCCGCTCCGATAACCATCTATAATGGGAACTCAACTTCAAGTGGTATGGACATATTACCCTATAATACATTGCAAAGCTTATATGGCTTGATGATTTCACAGCTTTTCTATTTACTGTGTCTAATGAAGGATTTTCGGTTTCTTGTTGTCTTTTCTAAGTAATCTTTACGAAACAAGTAAGTACTCTTTCCTCACGAAATCGGTACCTTGTTAATTTATTAGAGGAGCGTAATGAATTCTTACCAGCATGAAGTGCAGTTAAAAAGAAATTTCCTCTAGATCAAAAGATAATATTCATCTGAAGGAACCAATTTTGTCTCGAATAATTGATTTGAGTGAATGAGAAGTAAAGAAATTAATAGTCTATCATGATTTGTTGCCTAAAGAGAATTTCATGTAGAATTTGCTTTATCTTTTCCCAAGAATGCTCTGTGTCTAATCCTGGGTTTCTTTCTTGAGCACGATCTCTTTGGGATCACTAAGATTGAGAGAGGGAATTAGTTATGTTCCTTCTCAGAGAGAGCAAGTGATAAAAAAATTTGCGAAAGAAGAGTGATAAGAGCAGCGATGCAGTCCATTGGTGGTTTCATAGCATCTGCCGACTTCTTAGTTCTATGTTGCCAAATATCAAAGTTAGGACTTATGAGTGGTAATTGAGGCTTCATAGTTTGATAGGCTCTGAAGAAGCTACAGAAATGCAAATTGGGGCTGTCATTTTAGTGAGGCGTGAGAATAGTCAAAAGAGGTAAAGAATTTTGCAGTTGTAGATAATGAAATGATGTAAAGGTCGATGTGAGGAGATTTTTTCTGCGTGCATTAGGCACTGTACTTTGTACTGGGTTTTTCCTTGACTCAACATCGTAATCTTCCATAACTGTCGATTTGAGAGGAATAGCTAATGAGACGTGAAATTCTCCTGGAGATTGAAACAGTTTCCACTTTCCAGTAATCTGACGAGAGGATTCGATGCACAATTTCCAAATCTCCGTGTCCAATTCTGAGGTTTAGCTGCATTTTTAGGGAGCTGCTTGCTAGAATTGTACTTGCTAAGTTTTTGATTTATACTTCAACCGACGGCTTCATTTTGACTGCTAATGGTAGAGTTGCCAGTTGTTAAATGATTTATGGTATCTGACTTGTGTAAATTATGTGATAATCCTTAGGGTGAAAAAGGTTTGTATATGTTGTGCTTTTGTGTTTCAATCATCTGGCAGCTCCGGCTTTTTACTTGTTCGTAATTTGTTATTGTAATATCTCATGTTAGCATCATAGATTGCTTGTTTGTTTATGGATACTTTTTTTGTTTGTGATTACAGGGAGTTATGCTTCTTACCTAGTACCAGCTGCTGCACTTGGAGCAATGGGGTATTGTTACATGTGGTGGAAGGCAATGTTTTTGACCCATACTCGACTTACAGTTTTCGATGCCTAAATATTACTGATTTGTGTTCCTTTGCACTCTTATTATTGCCGACTACTGCTACAAGGATATGTACTGATATAAAAATGGACTTTACAGGGCTGGTCATTCACTGATGCCATGTTTGTTACGAAGCGCAATATGGCAAATGCTGTCGCAACTGTGTCAAAACAATTAGAGAATGTGTCTCAAACATTGGCAGTAAGTCAGAGATGATGTTAATCTATAATTTCTCCTTTCAGATTCTTTTCGAGCATGTTTGATATACTATAAGCATCAAATATGCAGACAACAAGGAGGCACCTATCAAAGAGGCTTGAGAGCTTGGATTGGAAGCTTGAGGAGCAAAAGGAGATATCCCAGCTTATTGCAGATGATGTAAGGAATTCTCTTTCTAACAGAATGTGTCTACATGCATCCGGACAACACACCCAACCTCCCCCCCCGCCCCCACAAAAAAAAAAAAAAAAAAAAAGCAGCTTGATAGTCAATAGTCAGTACAATCTTCTGCTTGCATGTAGTCAAGCATAATCAGTTCCCCTCTTTGGGTGCATAAATTTGGTTGCCACTGCAAAGCGAGATGCATGATGCACTGTCCTCATCTTTACAAGTATGGATGAGAAAGATGTTTCATCTGGCGCAGAACTTACATTTGGTTGATATTAGTTATGCACACATGTACTTGCTTATCTATACCTGCACTATTGCAGGTAGACGATGTGAAGTTGAACCTATCTCAAATAGGACTCAATGTTGAAGTAATCCACCAGATGGTTTCTGGGTTGGTAAGCTTAAATTTTGACTTATGTTATTGTAATGATCCAGCTTTCTTGACTTGCTGGAGTGAAAGTTGGAACTTGCTTGATGTTGATTTTTTATTTTGACAGGAAGACAAAATTGAGCTGATAGAGAGCAAACAGGTGAGATTTTTTAACATATTCATGCACCTGTTATAAGAAGTACTGCTCATAGTTCCTGGCGTTGATTGACTTTAATTGGTATGTTGATTTATGCAGGATGTCACTAACTCTGGTTTATGGCATCTCTGTCAACTAGCGGATGGTTTTCAAGATGCCCAAAAGAGCAAAAAGATCAAGGTCAGCCTGCTTCGAGCTGAAAAAGAAAGAAAGAATAATCCTTTGAATGATATTTAGATGTGGATTTTGTATTTTTGACAAGTGAGGAGTGACAAATCTCGTGTGCAAGGAGATTTATGCATCTAGTTTTCTCCTTCTACATTGGCAGGATGTCAGTGGTACACTAGCCCACAACTTGAGATTGCCATATGAGGAAACTTCTGCAAAGGTATGATCTCAAGGATATATTGTCCCTTCTTTTACTGTGGCTCTCTAATGATTTGCATGGTTCTGTTAAAACTTTCAGGGACTTCAATTCATTTCCGAAACAAATGGATTGAGTGACATTGAAAATTCAATCACGAGTGCGAAGCAGAATGATGACAGTCTTGTTAAGGAAAAGGTTCCAATTACTACACGCAGAATACACAGATCTTATCAAGTTGGGATTTCATTGGCTCGGGGAATAATCTGAAACATGTGGTCCTTTTTTTTTTTCTTTTTTTTTCTTTTTTTTCGGTCACAATATTTTCTCATTAGTTACCTGACTCACCTCTATTTTTTAGTCCCGGAATGCGGGATTAGATTATCAAATTGATAGGTGCATCCGATTGCTTTGGTACGCAGTTATGGCCACTTCATTCTGCTCAAATATTTGCTTAATTTCATTTGTTGTGTCAATAAGCTTTTGGTCGGCTGTAAGTGAAGATGATGCAACTACATTATTGTAAATTTGTTGATAAAGGGAGCTTTATTTCTGTCCCTTGTTTCAGTTGCTGCTCTGACTTATTGTCACCCATTGTTAGTTATCATATTAGCTTGTGGGAGATTATCACTAGGTCTGTGCAATCGGATTGGTTTTGTCCGAGAATTGACCGGACTGCCTTGAAAGCCGGTCAAGTTCCAAAAATTTGGAACCGGTCGGGACTGCTCCGGTTCCTGGTTTCAAATGAGAACCATCTTGGAGCCGGACCGAATTTGGAATCGATTTTATTAAACCTAAAAATCCTAGTTTTTCTTTTAGCATTCCTTTTTCTTTATTCTCTCCATCCTCACTTGGACACTTCACGATTCTCTCTCTCTCTCTCTCTCTCTCTCTCTTGTTCACAACTCACCCTCTTTGCTTTCTCGTGGCTTGCCCTCGCTTGTTTGAGTCTTGTAACCCGTGCTCATTCCTGACTCGCCTAGTCTTGCTTGCCCTCGTTTATCTTTTATTATTTTGCTGTAAACAATGAACAGAGAAGGAACAAAATGAAAACGAGTTCTAGGGTAGACTCTCGAATCAGATTGTAAAAACATGATAGGTTTTAAGATCAGTTCCACGACAAATGGGATGGGGTTCAGGTTCCATGAATTATGAATCCATTCTAACATAATAGATTTCAAGTGTGGAACTTACTCATCTTGAAACCAATCGTTTATAATTACTATCTTGATGATTATTTCACTTGCTCTCCATTATATCATTTATACTCGTCGCATTCTTGTTTTTCGTCCTAACATCCCATTTAACGGTATTTATTTGAATTTAGGAAAACAAAGTGGCGACATGATTGGTCTTCCAACAGTTTCTGATGTCTATCTCATGCTACCATTATAAAATTGAAATTAGAACTTGTGAATGGTCGAATGATATAAGATATACTGACCGAATATGTTTCTGACTCTGTTCCCTATTACGATGGAGAGATGGTTCATCCCTTTTCAACAACTCTAGCACTCAAAATCAACATCTATATTATCCCATCAGATTCAAAGTCGAGGCTTGGCTGATCTTGGTGAAGAATCGATCGGGCATCAGAGGTATCATCGGCCATGCTAATTGCTTATGTGCTGTGAAACGCCTTGTAAATCAAATCTATCGAAGCCGGCATCTTGTACTGCGAGAAAATGCTGCAATTCGCCGACTTCATCTTACACGGAAGTGACAACAAACTCCAGTCACGACGTGGGCCTCTTACTTATTTTAATTTCTTATTCTGAGAGAACATTATATCTTCCCATAATTATCTTGCCAGATATATGCAGTAAAGCTGAATGATCATGATGCACATTCCCATCCACCAAAACTCGATCGAATTTTCCGAGTCGACGATTGGTTGGGGAAAGGCGGAACCACTTGATTTGGGCCTTGAAGCCCGTGTTTCAAGTCCCGTTCCGATACATTTTGGGCCCGGCCCGGCCCGGCCCGGATTCGACCACTCCGAAACCGACTTGGCTTTCTCCTCTTCGCCACGGAACGAGCCTTATCGACGTCGTTTGAAGAAAGCGTCTAATTCACGGCCTCTCGCATGGACTGGTTATAAAGGCTAGGGCTCAGAAACCTCCACCGGCACACGCACTCCAACTCCGCGTAGATTTCCCAAAATCCTCTCAATTCACTCGCAGCTCGCAATCTTCTCTCGAACAGGTACGCCTCTTCGATCCTCGATTTTCTTCGTGCTTTCTTCTTTTTCGAGCTCGGCACGCGCTTCCAATCGATCGAGCTCGACCGGTTTAGGTATAAAAAGTCCTCCTTTTTTGTTCGATTCGATTCGATTAGCGTATCGGATCGCGCGATTTCGTGTTCTGTTTCGATTGATCTGTGTCGATGGGTGATGCGATGAGGCGTGATTGAGTTCTGGGTTTTTTTCTTTGGCGTGTCTCAGTGCTTGAGGAGAATCCGCCGACATGCCGAAGAACAAGGGTAAGGGAGGTAAGAATCGGAAGAGGGGAAAGAACGAGGCCGACGACGAGAAGCGGGAGCTGGTGTTCAAGGAGGACGGGCAGGAGTACGCCCAGGTGCTCCGCATGCTCGGCAACGGCAGGTGCGAGGCCATGTGCATCGACGGGACCAAGCGGCTCTGCCACATCCGGGGCAAGATGCACAAGAAGGTCTGGATCGCCGCCGGCGACATCATCCTCGTTGGGCTCCGCGACTACCAGGACGACAAGGCCGACGTGATCCTCAAGTACATGCCCGACGAGGCCAGGCTGCTCAAGGCGTATGGTGAGCTCCCCGAGAACACCCGCCTCAACGAGGGTATCGCTGGAGGTCTCGAGGAGGACGAAGAAGGACCCGGGGACGACTACATCGAGTTCGAGGATGAGGACATTGATAAGATATAAGCTGTTTTGTTTGCTGATGGTTGAATTAGTTGGGATGTTGCATACTATTGAGCTGTGTTTTAATGTAGCGATTGGCAAAAAGGAAGATATTGCGATATAAGTGGATCACAGATGTGGTTGAACTCACATATGTAATACTGGAATTATGCATCATATTTCGTAAATTTTCTTGTTGTGCAAGTGTTTTTGCTATAGGGTTCTATGCCAAGTACTGTTTGTTAAGGATTTATACTTGCACCTCTCTTGCTATCCTCTAGTTCTTTACATTTCATTGGTCTTCAAGCTAATGCATTTTGGTGTTAGCACTTAAGTTGTGAGATCAAAGGTCTGTTCTTGAAGAGGGACATCAATCCCTTGACACAGGTATTGATGCTTCGGGTCGTGCCTTAGGTGTGTCTTGATCAAGGGGATAAGTACTTGGGAAAAGGAGATTCGTGGGTGTGAGTGTTCATTGCCTATATGTTAAGCTTAGGGAGTTGGAAGGCAATTCAGCTGGTGATGTGTGCTGATTTGTCTTTTTTTCTTTTTCGGGTCACAGAGATGAAGTGAGCTAATTGCAGGTTCATGGGCGTTACTGGAAATAGGAAAGTGAAACAGTCTTGAGGATGGTACATCCATCATTTGCACACACGATAGTGCTATTTTGACATGCCTTAGTTGGCTATCCCCTGCACTACAGTAAGAGAAACGATAAGTGTTGTAATGTCTTGTGCCTTTATCTTAACAGTAGGTACTGGTCAAAGAGGCATTTCAATCCGCAAGTATTTTCAATTACATAAGTTGATTCAGACCTGATATCGAAGTTGTTAGAACACTCATGAAACTCATATGTCTAGCAAATCATATGATAATGCGAAAGCATTTGATACATACATTTACAGAGGAAATTCTGGCAGGCATCTGACACTCTTAAACTGCTACATTTACTGGATGCATTAACTGACTTGTCTTGCTGGGTTAATTGGCCAGCAGCAGGACGTCGCATTGTGTGCATTTTTTGTGAGGCGTTTGCTAGGATTCTGAATCATGGCATATGATCTCGTTCTTGCTCTCCATTTGCTGCTTGTGCTTTCTGTCTGTTCCACTTCCAACATCATCCGATGAGTCTTCCCCAGATACCTGAAAAATTAGGTGTTACTTGGCAGTAAGTTATATTTATATTGCATGAATCTTCTGACTGCAAATGAACCAACCAAACTAGTTCTGCTACTTAGTTCCTAAATTGGTGAACGTTCTGGAGCATGCGTGATTGCTTTGCTGTATAAGTGCCTTTATAAATTCTTCTGAGCTGAGACTCGAAAGAGTTCTACCTTTGCATATGCCTTTGGACATTGTTGGCTTGGCACTGTTTTCCTTCTTGATACAGTTCTCTTGTTAGTAGCTTTAGGCCTGATCCTAGTTGGCTTTAAGCTCTTCCCAACCCCTGTAGCTCTGACTGACAAGGCCTCGAGATGGACAGATACTTCGTTGGATCCGCAACTTTCGATTTCTTCTCCTGCTACATCAAACAATCTTTTCTTGACTCTGTTCCTTGGCGGAATTTGCATGTTCACATGACTTCCGACTGACGGACTCTCTAAAACGCGAGTTGCCATCCATCTTTCGAGCCAGCTCCAACTCATGTTGGGTTCTCTACCTTCTGTTCTTGTTTGCCTCTTCTTAGAACAAATCCTTAGCTACAAACATGCAGATCGTTATATAATGGAGCCCGGTTCTAGCTGTCAAACCATGTTTTCTTAGGTCGGTTGGATGTACCTGTTGGGAGAATGCATATGCCAGAGCTCTCTCTCGCCTGGTTGTAGCTTCCAGTCTGCTTTGAATCCTCATTTTCGATATGTTGCTACTTACTGTGCTATCGTCCCACTCTTCCTGCAACATTGACGCACACAGAAGTTACACAGGGGAGGTACAGTCAGTAACTTTCGAGATTATTGTTGGAGGTTCTGAAGCACGGTTTTTGCTGTCCCACCATATGTTGGGTAGAGTCAGGATCAGTTTCGATTCACTTCCAGAGTCCTGGAACGTTGCTGTGTGGAAGGAACTTCTGTGGTCCATCAACACTTAAGACGTGTTTACCTTGTTTGATTTGGAAATATATTTTCACGTTGATAAAAACTGGCGGAAGATGTTTATATCAGTGTTCATGTTTATTGATATAGGATTGTAGAGGAAAAAGAGTTTGGTTTCTCATCTCAGGACGCTTTGGTCACTAATTGAATTTGAGGATCAAGCTGAAGTGGGAGAGAGATAAAATTGATGATCTTGGTAAAATGATCTCAGCCGTTCGACAGTTTCAGCCTGAATTGGTGTGATTTGCTTTTCAATCTAATGGTGAAAATCTATGGAGGCACGGTCCCGTGAGGGACCACAGACTCACCCAAGTAAAATGGCCCATTTAGTGCCAAACATCTATGGTGAAGTTTCTGGCTGTTAAGGTGCGGGTATGTTAGAAGTAGCCACTATGGCGACCAATTTTACCTTTTGCTTTGAGACTTGAGTTCTGTGTTTGTGCTTCTGGTGACTGGTAGCCAACTTCTCGTCTTGTACTGCGAATACTTGCACAGAATTTGCTGTTTGAACTTCCAAGGATGTACCAAGGGAGTCCTTGCTTGGGCTCTCTGCTGCCGACACTGTACATTGCTCACTCCTGCTCACCGATATATCTTCCACGTTCTTACGCCTAGCCTGAATTTGTGACGCAACAGTTGTTTTAGCACTTACAACGCAAATGGCAATTGTAACTAACTCATCCTAATTGACACTACTGATGAGTAAACATTAATTCAAGATAAACTTTGTGTGCTAATGGATTGTATCCTGGAATTTGATATTATGGCCTCACCAGGAATCTTCGGAAAGCTGATTGAATGATCACAGCTGCATCGTCTTCATGGAACAATCTGGACATTGAATTCTTTCGCTTTTCTGACAAACTTTCCTTCTCCCCATTACTTTCGATGTCCGGTTCAGTTTCTACAAATGGTGGACTAATTGTGGCTTCATAGCTCTTGACAGAAGCTGAATCTTCCTCCGCCAGAACCGAATTGAACTCATCGCCGCACAGGTACGATCTCACGACGCTCCATCTCATCCTCTCGGCCACACCACTTCTTGCCTGATAGAATCAAACAGATCGCAACCAACACAAAGTTACCAACATGATCTTAGCAGGGAGACACATTTCCAAGGTGAAGAACATACGTTGGTCCCGTGCGGACCGGAGGGTCGGCTTCTGGAGAAGACACTCTTCACCAGCTCTCCAGTGAGACCCATATTTGATCTCCACCCACCAGCCGCAGAGCAGGAATTCTCTAATGAGTCTTTCCCGGAATTACACAGAAGCTTGTGGAAATGACGAGATCTCTCAGATATGTAGCAAGAACCAAAGTACAGAGAAGCGGAAAAAGTAGGTGAAATCTTTCAGCATGCGCTGTGATTGCTGGGTGATCAGTTCCTTATAAAAACGGGATGATTAGTTAATCAGCACATGTGAGCTGAGTACATATGCAGGGCAGAGCTTTCTTTCTGTGGGGTTTGCCTGTGAAGCAAAACTTTAGAGCTGGACTTGAAGGACCCTTTATCGACAAGAAATAGATAAGGGAAACTGAAAAAGCGGGAGGCTGAGCTAGTAAAGGATGGATGGATCCGAGACGGACATATAATTCGGTTTAGCTTCTCTTTTCTTTCTTTCGTGGCCAGTCGCTTTGTGCACATGGCTCTCGCCCCACTGGCCTCCTGGAATAGTTCTTTGCTTGGTGGGGTGGCTACGCCTGTCGATTCTTGCTTCTTAAGCCTCGTTCCCCGGCCGAGTCCATCCGTTTCCTATCTTGGGTCATCAGGGCAAGGAAGCAGGAATGGTCCGGAAGTGGGTCTTTGCGTTTTGATTCATTAGTTCTTCAATAAATATTGTAGCGTGTAATCTGAGTTGTAGATAATTAAAGTATAAAATTATTTGTACTTGCGTTGTGAGGAATTGAACTGGTATGATCCGTCTAATCCACGCACATGCTTTTGTCCCTTAGTGACTCGGCCGATCAAGAGCTCCAGGACACCGAGATCTCCAAGGAAACAGAGGAGGGAAAGGGCAAAAACGGCAATGACGGGGAAGAGCTAAGGAAGGGGGCAAAAGAGGAAGACTAATGTTTTTCTTTGTCGGCGGATCCCTCCTCCGTCATATGTTAAATCACGAGAAAGGACCCGAATTTTGTCTCAGCCCTGTGCTGTCTCGCATGCCTTGGCGTATTGGCCAGGCTAAAACCTGTTCTGCGGCATCCAAGTGATAAAATGTCAAAGAAGCTAAAGCGAACCATAATGGTGACGGGGAGGTCGGCAATTCGTGTTCCGTCGAAAAATATGAATTTCAAACCGTTTCTTTGCTCATCAAATTATTCATGAAATTGTTAATAATTTATTTATAAAACAAATGAAAAGGTACATTGTCCCACATCGAAAAGATATGAGTACGCGAGTGGACGATGCTTTGAGTACTTAACCTAGGCGATCACTATTTTTATTTATTGAAAATTCGGATTTATTTCTACAAAAATTAATTATGAAGTTTTATCAAAACAGTATGATTTGTTCACGAAAAGTTACGGTTATTTTTTATTTATTATTTATTTAAATTTCGAATTTTGTATGTCTTTTCAACGTAACCTCAAAAACGTCTTTTATGCATTTTATAATCTTTCGTGAAAGATTGTTTTTGTTCTTTTGCAACCTTTTGAAGGATTGCCTCTATTCAAAAGACAAATATAAGTACGTTTGTTTCGAGATCAAACTTCTTCTTCCATTTTTTTGTTTTCCTAAAAACTATAGCCATTATTTTTTCAATTGTTTCTCATGAGAGACCCTGAAGAAATACTAGAATTGTTTTCTAGTATTATCAATTTTAAGACTTTGTTGTATTCTGGAGGATATATGCTAATGACCATTAGCAACATTGTCGGGCAAATAAATCATTAAAGAAAGTGATGTAATGCCTCAAAGTCCAATTTGAGTATTCTAAAAATTCGACTTCATTGTTCTATCCAATTCGAAACCATATTTTCCCAATAGAAATAAGTCATCGATAGGTACTTAGTTGTTTCATAAATTTTAGAGTGGGTTTGCTTTGAGTTACGGTAACTTGGGTTTCCTAGCAAAATCAGACTTTTTTTCGGAAGAAAACTAGCTAGGATTAGGAATGTATATATGTACTGTAACGTAGCTGGACATGATCGAGGACGTTTTTGATGACTTGCCCACAATCCCAAATCGGCTCAACAAGGCCGACCATAATCTTTTGGGCCATTATTTTGGTAGGTTCGTTGCTTTACAGGCCCAATAGGTACTTGGACTCGAAAGGCTAATCATATAATGGCCACAAACATTGAGGTAGGCCGGTGTTAGTTTTGGGTATTCAAGCAGGTTAAAGTGGGGGCGGCCGGGCGCAACGGAAAAGAGGGAGGAGGAGCTTGGGGTGGGGCTCAGTCTATTAAAATATTAAATAATAAATTACGTCCTTATTTAATAATTTAAACTTTTAGAACACTTAATAGAGGCTTCACCAAATCTCACAAGTGCCACATAAGAGGCTGTGAAAAATCCAAAGTCTAACATTGAGCGAGGTAGGGCTCGAGAGAGCCCGAGTCCGCATCTAATGAAGGACCGTTGGCTTGCCCTTTGTGCATTACCTCTAAGTCAATTATTTTCCTCGACCCCATCGAAAAAGAGTCGCGACAGTTTTCACATCATTAAAAAGGGGGATATTGTTGAAAGAGAGCTTTTAATTTGCGACATGAGAAAAAAGAGAAGAAAAGAAGGCAAGCCACCCTCCACATTTGGACCACATAGGCCTGCGTTTGGTTCGGCTTTTGGGGAACGATTTGCCAAAATGCAAATACCTTTTGGGTGAATGGGGTTTTCCGAAATGCAAATATCGTTTGGTAAAATTTGCATTGAGATACAACTTTGGCCAAAATACCGTTTGGTAAAATTTACATTTGTAAATGACTTTTATTAAATTAAAAAAACAAAAAAAACATTTGTCTTATTTTTTTGAAGTCGCCCCACGGACCGCCGGATCAGGCCGGCCGGACCGCCGGATCCGACGGCGGATGGCGGATCGGCCGCCGGGTCGCGCGACCCCAAGCGACCGTCACACTGGGGTCGCGCGACCTCGGGCGACCTTCGCCCGGGGTCGCACGACCCCCGGCTGGCCCGTCGCCGCTGGGGTCGCACGACCCGGGCGGCCGTCGCCGGGTCGAGCGTCCGGGTTCGCGCGATCCGGGCGGCCGTCGCTGGGTCGCGCGACCTCGGGGGCGGCCGTCGCCCGGGTCGCGCGACCTCGGGCGGCCGTCGCCGGGGTCGCCCAACCTCGGGCGGCCGCCTGGGTCGCACGATTCAGCGACGGCCGCCGGGTTCGCGCGACCCAGGCGTTGCCTGAGGTCTGGCGATTGTCGCCGGGGTCGGGGGACCCTTGGCCGGCGGTCGCCGGCGCGTGCGACCCCTTGGCCGACGGTCGTCGGCCTCCGATCGGCTTCTCTCCGGTGAAGATGAATAGTAGAAGTCGCATTCCGAAAATGCAACTTCCCAATGGACCTCTCCCCCTCCATTCCCCTAAAGCCCCTTCAAGCCCCTTGGAGATGCAATTGCATCTCCCCAAAGTCCCCAAAATATTGAACCAAACACCACTCGCTTTTGCCCAAACCCCTTTAGAGGCCAAAAGCCCCTTCTAAATGCCGAACCAAACGGGGCCATAGTTCCCTCTATCCCTAAGCCTGAAAATATCCAACTGTTGAGATATGAAATAGGAAATTGACACCTAACCTTTTTATTTATTTATTTATTTGGCTTCCCCTTCTGATATATTACTACCTTGCCACTCAAAATTATTATGTTTAATAATCACATTTGATGTGGCAGATAGTTGTAGTTAAGTCTGGAGTCTCAATTCAATGGGAAGGGGGAAGTTTCTCTTTTAATATAACTAATCAAGAAAATAATTTCCAAGTAAAAATTAGTAACTTGAGAGGATTTTGTGCATAAGATCTCCCTATGCGTCAACTTAAGTCAATATCAAGTCAGTGATTTTTATATAAATTTAAAATGAATGGAAATTCTCTCGTAAGTCTCAAAAACAACCGTTCTTTTACCTTTTAAAATAAAAAAAAAAAAAAAAAACCTTTCTCGTGATATTACTGGGAAGGCCAACAAGTTCTGGCTTTTTACAACTTGCCCCCAAACAGGCACAAACCACTGCCAACTTGCCATACTGATCTACACAATCAGAACAACTCTCAAGCATAAAATCAACGAGTCAACCAGCTCAATGCAAGAATACTTGATCAGTTAAAGCACATACAAACCGAGGTTTTTCGGCTTACACAACACTCAAATCATACCCATGTCCATAGAGCCCTTGAGAGTTTAACTATCGTAAATACTAGGTCCAAAAATCCCCGATTCGATTCATCCGACTTAAGCAACAAAATTTTCTGGAAAAATGACTTTACGAGAAGCGTAAAAGTTACTTCTGAGAAACAGAGCACCGAGTGAAGAGTTCTTCACATTCATGTCCAGTCAATGACCACTCCACAGACATCTAAAGCGCTCGCCTAAAGCAGAAACGACGCAACATATATATAAATAAGCATGTATATGAAGATATAAAATCGTGTGGATTGTTTATGTGGGAAAAGCCCAGGAGGCCATCATTGCCCAACCCAATCAATCGAAGAGAGGCTCTGACTAGGGGTGAGGAGCGATCTAGAGTCGACCCTGGACCGATCCTGGACCGGCCCAACCCTACCGGTCCTGGTCCGATTCCCAAGGGGACTGGGTCGGTCCTTGGTCCTGAAATTCCAGGATCAACATTGTACGGGTTGGTCCTTGGTCTTAAGAGTTTTGGGTTGGTCCAATCCTGAACCAACCTTGTATATTATATTATATTATATTATATTATATTATTTATAATTCTTTTATATATTCAAACTTAAGTAAAATATTTGTTATATTATATTATATTGAGATGTTCTATTAATAGCACTAATAATAATTTCAATTTAATTAAGTGTCGTTTGTTTTGTTTTCAGGTGTTTAGAAGTTCAAGTGAATTAACAAGATGTGAAGTTATATATTCATAATTTATATTAAGTATTTTGAACTTTTTATGGTTTAATTGTACTTTACTAATTAATTTCAGCCCTACTTTGCTTTTTAATTTGTGTCAAATGGTAGAAGTTTTTGAATAGTAGAGTAGTATTGCAGTTGCTATGGTGATTAGCTAGTCAAGTGATGTGAAGCTCATTTTTTGGTTGAGTGAACTCTACATAATCAAATATAGGAAAACTCTTTTGCATATGGTGTTATGAATATTAAAGATAGATGATTACAATAACTTTCCATCTTGTCCCATATCTCGATGAGCGATTAGCAGGTACGAAATTTCTATTATTGTGTTATCTTAAATTTGCTAAATATGTATTGGTATTTATAGTTTAGTTGCACAATGCCGCATTGTCGATGGATGTGTAATTTGAATTTGTAGATTTGCTTTTTTAGGGAGCATAAAAAATAATACGAAAAAAATTATCGATCGGTCCCGGGTTGATCCTGGAACCGGACCGAACCCATTGGGTCGGTCCGATCCTTGGTCCCATACTCAATAGGGTTGGTCCTCGGTCCTAAAAATTGAGGACCGACACTATACGGGTTGGTCCTAGGGTTAGGGGGTGGCTCGGACCAACCCGGACCATGCTCACCCCTAGCTCTGACCACGGGCAGCCTTCATCGTAGGACGGGACAGATCGAAACTACGGAGAGCCGCCAGCAGCCCAAAGCGGCGGCGGAGCCCAAAGCGGCGGCAGAGGGAGGGTGGCTCAGTCGCCGTTCGGGAGTCCTCGCTCACCTGCTCGAATTAGATCGAGTAGTGCCTTCTCTCTCTCACTAGGCCTCTAGGCTCTTGCCCTTTTTTGTCACTCCCTGATGCAATTCAACACAAAACTAGGCAATTGCAATGAAAAATTAGAGTCCATGTAAATGAAGCAAGCAATAAAAATGTGAGAAAAATGAAGATGGAAAGGAGATTGGGTTTTCTTGTGTATATTGGAATATTTTTTAGGGCGGGCAATATTGTAAATGTACACTCTTATAATAAACATGAATAATTGGTAGATGGGGAAATAAAATCTTCGCCCTTATATTAAGGATAGATGTATAGTTGTGATTGAGCAGGTATTTTATATATAAAGAATCACCTCCTCCTCATTTTTATTATCTCACAAGTAATGGATATTCAGAATTTTCTCCGTAAAGTTTTTCTTTCTGAAGGTCTTTATGAGCGTGAGCAATTAAGGATTACTTGGGAAGAAATTCATAAGACCACAAATGCTAAAACAACCGACCCATAACACAAAGTTCCATGGGATCAAGGTTTCATTGCAATAGCCATCAACCATAACTCCCTCACAAACTTATGAAATAAATTGAAACAAATGTTCCGTTCGTTTCGCGAAAAATAATTTCCAAGAAAACGTTTTCCGGATTTTCTGGTGTTCGTTTCATGGAAAATAAATTCCTTGGGAAAATGTTTTCCATGAAAGGAAAAAAAATTTCTAAATTAGGGGAAAATGTTTTCCACTTTTGAAAAGCGAAAAACATTTTCCCCACACCACCCGCCTGGGTAGCGCTATTGGCAGTGAGCTTCTCCCCCTAACACAAGGGGAGGAGTTCGATTCCCGGCTGTCGCAATGGTGACTTATCCGGGGCACGAGGGGTGATGGTAACTCACGTGCCTCCCTAGGGTTTACTCCACCGCGCTATCAGTGTACAAGGCTTCCCTGGGTCATCAAAAAAAAAAAAATATATATATATATATATTCCCCACTTGATCTCTCTTATCTCACACCTCTACAAATCTTCACTTTCTCCTCCCCTTTCTTCTTCTTCTTTTCTTTTTTTATTCAAATTATTTTTTAATTTTCTTTTTCTTTTTTAATTCGAATTATTTTTAATTTCCTTTTTCTTTTCTATTTTTTAACTTTTTCTTTTCTTTATTTCACATCTTCTTCTTTCTTAGCTAGTTGTCGGCCATCACTAGATGAACCTCAAGCCCATCAATCTGGTGAGCCTCAAGCTTGACACTCGCGCTCGCCAATCTGGGGAGCAGAAAATATTTTCCTTACCGAACACAGGAAAATATTTTCCGAAACATTTTCAAATTTTAGCCGAACACCAGAAAATATTATTATTTTCCTGTAAAATGACTTATGGTAAAATATTTTCCGGAAATTGCTCATTTTCCGTGAAACGAACGGGTCCAAATAGACTAAAAAATTTTCTTGGTCAATAGCAACTTAAGAAAAATGTTTTCCAGCCCAAAAAAGAGAGAAGTAAAAAGTGAAGAAGAAGTGCGTGCTTGTTTTCATTCAATTTAAGAGATCATCTTCCATGTTGTTTTTGTTGCTGAAGTGAATAATTACCCTTCACATCCTCACGTACGTAAGAATTGTTTATGCACTCTTTATTATCTCACTCATTAGACCCCTCTCTCCTTCAAGCTCTCATTTCTCTCTCTCTCTCCTCTCAAGTCTCAAGTCCCAATTGGAGAGGAACGAAAACCACAAGTCATTGAACCACCAAAAGAAGTCTTTCTTTTGCTTGGATCATCATCTTCATAGGAGAACAAGAGAATGGCCGAGCCATCAAACTCAAAGCCGAAGAGGATGATCTATTATTTCCCTTGCATCATATTTCTATCGAAATTTGATGGATGTATTCTGATTTGCATGTCTTTAATGTGATGGGGTCATATATTCTGATTTTGCATGTCGTGAGTTTGAGTGAGTTAGTACACGTCCGTGTCCATTCTATGCCCTGATTTCATTAAAGTCCAACTTCAGTCGTGACGAAGTTGATTTCACTTAACATTGCCTTTGTTTAGGGCATGCTACTAGACTCTTGCAATCAGGTCTTATGGGTTTATAAATATTATTTTTGTTTTTGGTCTTGAAAATATCAAGGAAACATTGATTGGGTGATGCCCGGTGAAAAAAAAATGACAATTTTCCTCTTCAGTACTCGTGGTTGCGGTGTGATTATCTGATTCAAAGCTCAAGGACAGCAGAAAATATCTATACATGAGTACCAACGGGAGTTAAACGTGTGACTTTCATGGTTCAATAGCATTACCATTTCATATTTTATATGATTAACTTATATTTGAGAATATGGTTTTACCAATTTACGTTATCATCCTAGTCCCCATTAGCTATCCATGTCTCTCATTCTATAAATTACAAGACAATTTTGGGTGCATCCATAAGGCTAATGCATCCCAACATTTAAATTACTCATGTAAGACCCACTGATATCAAATTCTAGAAAATTAAAGTACAAAAAAAGTTCAAAACATATCACAATGGTATCAATTAAGTAATAAACATTTTAATTAGACTAATTTAGTTATATGATCATTTTGACAATTTGTTAATGTAGTCCATTTGATCAAATTATTGACATGGATGCTAGCCGTCCTACATAGCATGTTCCCGAAGACATGAGCAAATTATTAAAATTTTTGAAAACCTGCATATTGTAATAATATCTTTGTTTTTTTCTTCCTTTTTCTTTCTTCTCTTTTTTTTTCCCCTACTGTGGGCTGGCCAGGGCGTTGCAGCGCTTGCCAGCGAGGGGCTCTGGCCCTCGTGGGACATAGGGGAGGACGTCGGGCCCTCGTCGGGAGGACCAAGTTTCTTGTGTGATTAGTGGAAGACATTTAAACAAATTGTAATTAATACGCTTATTCATGCATCAAGCCATGCGATTCAGTGATGATACAATACTGATGGAGAAATCCAATTCGCTTCCAGCATATGGAATGAGATGCAAAGCATTTCATACCCAGAGTCATCAAAATGCAAAGATGAAAGCTTCGACATGTAGAGTAACAATTGAGTTGATCGATAAATACAGAGTTGACGGAACAAACCCCCGAAATCTTATCAAATCTACAGGCAAGCTCACTCTCTTCCTCAGTCCCAAGCACCCATGCACAGACAAGCTTAAAGAGAGAGCTAATCTAATATTTACAAAGTAAATGACGTTCTTGACTTGTGCATTCTATCATTCTGAGAAGCTGAAAGAGGCGATGGAGAGGAGACAGCTGCACAATAAGATGATGACGCGAGTCGGGCTAGAGCAGGCACAGCTGCACAATAGGAGACAACTTTACTTTCTCCTCTTAATATTATTTGGTTTGAAAATCTCTTGAATGTTAATGGCGCGTTTGGTAATGATTACATTCCCTAACCGATTCTCGAGTAAAAACACGTGTTTGGAATCTGTCTAAAATTTCGATTCGGAATAGAATGCGTTTGATAACGTGTTTATTGATTCATTGTTCCAAATTATTTTTTTTATTTTTAAATAATTTTTTCTACTTTTTTACTTTTTTTCTTTTCTTTTTTTTTTTTTCCTTTTTCCTTTTTTCCTTTTCTTTTTCATTTTTTCTTTTCTTTTTTTCCTTTTTCTCCTATTTTTCTTCTTCTTCTTATGGCCGGTCGCCGGATCGGCGATCGGCCGGACGAGGGCCGGCGACCTCACCGGAGCGTTGCGGCCCTCGGCGAGGCTGGCCCTCATCGACCAAGCCTCGCCGGCAGCTGGGCGAGCCTCGCCGGTGGACAGGCGGGCCTCGCCGAGGCCGGGCGAGGCTCGCCGGCCACCGGCCGGCTAGGCGAGCCGGTCGGTGGCCAGGTGAGCCTCGCCGGGCCGGGCGAGGCTCGCCCGGCCACCGATCGAGCTAGGCGAGCTTGGCCGGTGGCCAAGCGAGCCTCGCCCAGCCTCGCCGGTGGACAGGCGGGCCTCACCGAGGCTAGGCGAGCTCGCCGGACCGGCGGCCGGCGGCGGCGGGCGGCGGCGGATGGCGGCGGCGAGCGGCGGCGGGCGACGGTCGTGGGATGGCCGAAGGAAAGAAAAAGGGTTTTATTGTGTTGATTCTTTTCGATTCTTGGACACGTAATCAATTTTTTTTTTATTCTCAAATCTTCTCCAAAACCGATTCTCGGGAACAAAATTGTTAGGAACAAAAATTTTACCAAACGCGATTTCGTCCCAAACCGATTTTGACAACAAAAATCGGGAATTAGTCACTGTTTGGCATGTTGCCAAACAGGGCCTAAATAAATTACAGGAATCAATACTGTACTATTCTCTTAAATTGGGTCGAATACGACATTAGACCCTCGACTTCCTCATTTCATTGTTCAAAAACTGTTTAGATTTTAAAGATCGTGGGAATCGCGGAGATTGGTTAATGTGCCACCTTGGCCACTGAGCACAGACCAAATGACAAATTATGCTCTCAAGTGTTCTACAGAGGGCAACATGTAGCAGGAACGAGCATATCAAAAGGCACATATCCGTGCAATTGCCCATTGAACAGCAGAATCCGCAGCACTATGGTCTAAATTTGAAAAGCCAACGTTGGAGAAAATACAGCAGAATGTGGAGTCGCAGAAAAGGCAACATGTGGCATCAGCTGAACGTAAGGAGCTATAGCTGAGAAACTTTTACACCGACAAGGAAATGTAACCACACTGGCCCTCTTACCCACCTCCGGACAACTGGCATCGGTACAATGGCAAAAACACAGACGAAGGAACGATTGGGAAACAAAAGGTGAGACAAGACACGAACGTGCCCTTGCCTTACCGTACATTTAACATCACTAGTCAGCAATCGACATCAAAAGGGAACACAAGAATTCCCGATCTCTTTATTAGGAAAATAGCTTGAAGCAAAGTCGGTTTGACTCGGCAGTTGATAGAAGCTTTCATCTTCTAATATTCAGACCTCATCAACTGCAAGATGCTATGAAGTTGCTGTAAAGAGCACCCACCAGACCATCAAAATTCAGGAATCGAGGTTGCTAGAAAAGGGAAACGCCGGGGACACAATGAGGAAGATACTCTTTTTATATACTACAAAAAAGAAAACTATGCAGGTTCAATTTCTGCAAACATCAGAAGAAAACCAAACATGTTGGAGGACTTCTCCCTAAGTCGTAAAGAGGCAACTTTTTCCAAAGTTGTATGAATATAATCATGCTCGAGTTACAAGTACTTTGTGAGAAATCAAAATTACCATAGAAAAGTGCTATAAACACGTCCTTAACTATTACAGGAGAAACAATCCGAAAGGCAAAATCAGCCTGAATAATGGATATGGATCTCCTCATCCTTAACAACATACACAGAATAATTTTATGTATATAACAGTTCAAAAATGCTAGATATATATTCTCCTAACATGTTATAACTAACTTTCACAACATAATTATTATTTAAAAATTAGTGCCTTGGAGGGATTTTTTACAGATTTCTAGTAAAAAAAATGTCGTTGCGAGAGTTTAGTTGTGAGTCATATGATTTACCTTTTCCAAATACTTAATTACAATTTGCTACAGTATTTAATTTTTTGAAAGTGTTAAAATTCAATGGCTTGCTTTCTTGGGACTTCCTAGTAATCCATGGGTAAGTGTGAGGTGAACCATGCTTGCCTCTCAACGTTTCGTCCAGCATGGTTTGATCTATATGGGTCAAAAACTTGGCTAAAAAGATGTAATATTAGAAAATTAAAAGTAGGGAATACCATGAAAAATTTTACATTACGCCAGTTATAAGATTATATCCTAAATTTTATTTTGTGTTACAAAAATCCCCAAATTTATACTAGTGTGACGAAAATGTCATCCGTCTATTACATAAAATCCTAAATTTTGTCCGCTGTGATACCTATATTCCAACCTTGTACTAGTTCGACCATTTTTTTGTCTACCATCGAAAGCCCTAAATTTTGCTGGTTGTAACATCAGTATACAGAGCCTTTTTTTCATGTTACCAATAAACCCAAACTTGTGCCAATGAAGTAGGGTGTTTTATCAGAATCCACTAAAAACAAATTATAGTTTAAAGTTTAGGGTTTTTATAGGTAGATGGAGGGCATTTTTGTGACACTAATACAAGTTTGGTAAGTTAGGTGATAAAATTTTTTGTGGAGTATTGATGTCACAATAGACGTAGTTGAAGGGTTTTTATCACAAAAAAAGTTTGAGATATAAGTGTCATAATTTATATATTTTAGGGGTTTTACTTACATGGAAAACTTCAGGGCATCACTGTCTAAGTGAATATAACTTACTATTTTATTTATATTAACCTTTGAAAAGTAGGGAAAATTATCAAAATAGTCCTAAATCTATTGTAATTTTTCCAATTCAATCTTAAACGTTTTGGTTAAATCGACTGAATTGGCACAATTGCAAAAGATTTAGGACTGAATTGGCTAAAATGAAGATTCATGACTGAATTGAAAAAATTACAATAGATTTAGGATTATTTTGATAATTTTTCCTTGAAAAGTATGAATGGTAAAAAATAAAGAGGAAATTATCTCACTGGTTAGCCACTTATCAGTAAACAAACTTACCTGGAATCTTGACAGAGCATCAATATTATGACATGAACTAGAGGTCAGTCTACGCATTTCAACCCTGGGACCAGAAAACCTATTGACGCAGTAGATATGGGTTGGCTTGATCTCAATTTGAACGATTTCTAGATTCTAATTTTCGGGGCACACTTACGTAAAAGAATTCTAAATCGGAGATCGGAGATTAGATACAGTGTCGAGCAGTGACCCATAAGAAAAGCACAAAGCTTCAAGTTCTTCTTTGGCCCCTTCAAACTCAAATTAAGAATCATCGCCTTGCACTCTTCTGACAATACAAAATCAGCTAGCAATTTTAATCCATCGAAACAAAGTAGATGTCAGATGTACAATTGCACACTCACTTTCAACGTATGGTACCGATGGTGCATTTGCTGTGTCAACAATGTCAAAGACAAAGGAAAATATCATTTATGGAAATCAATTAAAAACTGAATGGTTAGTTTTCATTTGTTTTGTAGTATATTGAAAGAAAAATCTTTTTTCTTGCCAAAAAGGAAAGCCGTTTTCCCCTCGATCTAAACTTATTATTTTCAATCTATAAAGAATGTTTTCTATTAAATCGATTAGTTTTTTGTTATTTAAACATCAGAAAATCGGAAAATAAATTTATAAAAATAATTTTTTTCTTCGAATAAACGGACCTAAGAGCATGTGTTGTTCTTTAGGTAGATTGAACTTGAGAGAGAGAGAGAGAGAGAGAGAGAGAGAGAGAGAGGGGTTCAATGAACAACTCGCAGACAATTGAACGAAAGGGGATTTTGTCAAAGCTGTCCCACCTCCTTTAGAGAGAGGTTCAATGAACAACGAGCAGAAAAGTTGAATGAAAGGGGAGTTTGTCAAGGCTCTCCCACCTTCATTACTCCCACTGTCAAGTGGGACATCCGCATGCATGGCCTCTTCCTCCATGCACAGATCTCCTTCTTATCTCTTCTTCCTCATGCAAAATCTACATTTTTAATATATATATATATATACACATATATATTCTTTTTCTTCAATAACTCCTTCGTGTCTTTAAATCTTCTGCATCTTAACCATACAGATAACGTCTAGAGTATATATCCTACATTCACATCCAATCTGCTTTTATTAGGATGATATTCCTCTAAAGGATGCTAGCCACCAACCATCTTTATGCCCTCGAAATATTTCCAAAAGGTAAAATAAAATAGATAGATTTCTTGAATTCCGTAAATAAAACCTAGTGGCGAAATGAATACTATGTGCACTCAGTTGCCAATTGTTTTACCGTGTAGCATTTTGATGTGATATCATTTGTTGATTAAGGATCCGTTTGGTAACACTTCTATTTCCGGGAATAATTTCTTTTTTGTAATTTTTTTCTATTTCTATTCTCTAGAACAATTTCTGAGTAAAAGAACTCGTTTTATAACAACATAAATTTTATGTTCTCGGAAAGAAAAAAGAACAGGAATACGTTTGATATGATCCACAATTTTTTTTTTTTTTTTATAATATAGAATTTCTTTTGATTTTTTAAATAATTTTTTAAGATTTTTTTCTTTCCTTATTCTTCCTTGCTATGGCCGCCGACTACTGCCATAGCTAGTCTACAACGAGGTACAGCAATGAGGGGTGGTGGAGGCCAAGGAGGAAGAAAAGAAAAGAAAAATAACTTATTCTAAAAATTGTTTTTGGAAACAAGAAATTACTTTTTTCTACTTTTTATTTCTATTCCAAATCCATTCATGAACCACTTTTTTTATTTCGAAGAATAGAAAAATTAATTAATATTACCAAGTGAATTTTTGTTCTTTTTATATTCCAAAGAGCAAAAGAATAGGAACATTGCCAAACTTAACAGACCCTAAGTTTTTCAATTATAAGTCATGTCCCTTCCATAGGTGAATTTAATCTCACTAATAACTTCGAGTTTTATGTCTGAACTTATCCCTGATGAAAATTAGAGGCTCCTAAGCAATGATTTAAACCTCGTGTTGATTAGACATGCACTAAGTGGTATTTGTATACATATCCGGTTCCACAAAAGGTAAGGCTGTCTGGACCTCCCATTCAGACGTGTCTCGGGCCTTTTATATCACCTTGCCTCCTCAAGCTTAGCAGCTCAGCCTCGCTCATAGATTTGGTTTTTACAGCTTTAGTATATCCCGAATAAAAAAATTTACATTATAAAATGACGCGATTAATTACAAGTCATTTTCAACAGGAAAATAAAAACGCCAACCGGACTAAGGGGTACCGGTCCGGTGCATCTTATTTTGACCATTTCTCAAGCTTTATTTAATTGATGTGATGGAAATGCATTCTACAAAATTCTCAAGGTCGAGTTTGGGGGAGGCACCTTATTCATGTCATAATTCTTTAGACTAATTAATTGTTCGATTTAATTATCATTATATTTTCGAAGTCTAAGAGTTTATGTTAGGATCTTGCATACCGATGTCAGAGAGATTAATGAAGGAATTTAGATTAAACCTTTCTAATCAATCTCAATTAGTTGCAATTATTAATTTACATAGACATTACATTGACATCGCATTAGAGGTGTTTAAACACTACGGAAAATATAATCTCATTTGGCTACCAGTGAAACGAGAACCCTACAAATGTCATTAGTTTTAAACTCTGCTTGGTTAGATGAATATTCACAACCCTTTAACTGAATTGGGAAGGTGATTGGAACGTGTTTGTAGCACGAGAGTTTGCCTTTTGAAGCAAAGTACAGAGTGAGGGAACGATCCCGTCTGAAAATGCACATCCAACGTCCATCTCATTATAAATAATAAGTGGAAACAAGACAAAAAGCTTTCTCATCAAGTGGGATACAAGCATTCAAATCAAAAGATAAGATCTAACACTTCAGAATCAGACCTCTCTCTCTCTCTCTCTCTCTCTCTCTCTCTAACAGCCAACCACATTGGGTGGGGTCTCAATCAAGAACCCTGTGCAGATCTCACATGCAATCTCACCCATTTGCAAAGGACTTCCATACCTTCTCGTGCCTATAAATAAGCTTGGAAGGAGCATTCCCTCATCATCAAAATTTCCCGAAAAGAGAACAAAGAACACATACCTATTTGAGAGCTCTTCAGTTGTTTTTTAGGGGACAAGAAAGGATGAGTTCGAGGGTTTTGATTTTACTGGGTGTTTTGGTTGCTTGTGTTCTTCTCATCTCCTTGGAGGTATCTGCCAGAGAATTGGCCGAGACTACTTCCAAGGAAGAAGATGGTGAGCTATTACTGCACTATGCTTCTTGATGATCCATCTTCCCTATCTTTCTGAATCGATGCATTACCTAATTCAATGAAATTTCTTATTATATGCACGGAACGTGCAAAGTTTCGTCTACACAAGTTGGCCTGGAGAACGTCATGTGCATTTTCCTTGCATTTTTTTATTTGTTATGAGCATATAATGTATTCATTCCATTAGGACAATTTGCATGTCGAAGTGAATCTGCATTCACAATGTACAAATGAAGGGGTAAACACAAACATATTTTACGAAGTGAAACTCGAGCTTCATTGGTATGATGCTAGTTATGAATCACCCTGTCGCAGCATAATCGACAGTGGATTATATGCACTAAGTGTGCATAAAACCTATGCTATATAATAAAATATGATTAGGATTCAAACGGCGGTGCTCAAACATATCTACTCCCATCATGGCCAATCATAATCATAAGTACCTAGAAATGAAGAATTAAAGCTTTGTTGGTACGTCAGATGTTAAGCCTGATTAAACTTTCATTTTCTATGTGCAGCGACATCCACCACAACCACGGAGGCAAACGATGTAAATGATGCCAAGTACGGAGGATACCCAGGCGGCGGGTCCGGAGGTTACCCAGGCCGTGGTGGATATGGAAACCCAGGCGGCGGGCACGGAGGATACCCGGGCCGAGGTGACCCAGGCCATGGGAGCTATGGCGGTGGCCGTGGAGGTTATGGACGACCCTGCCCCTACGGTTGCTGTGGCAGCAGACGAGGGTACTCCGGCGGAGGCTGCAGGTGCTGCACTTATGCTGGCGAGGCTGCTGAGACCGAGCCAGAAGAGAAGCCTCAGAACTAAAAGAACGACGACAACAACAAGGCCAGGCATTGCATATGCAACCTGTTTTGCATTAGTTATATAGATTCAGAAAATGCCTTGTATTGTATGATGAGCATGAATGAGCTATGTAGTGCCCATGAATAAAACTTGTGATGTGTGTATGGAGCGTCTTCAATAAAAAAAGATGAGAGTGTTTGTGTTGATTTTGGGTTGGCTGAATAAATTTAACGATACAACCGTTGTGTATCGTTAAATTTGGGTTGGCTGAACAAGTGTTTGTATTGTATGGTGTGGTGTGAGCATGAATGAGCTATGCAGTGCACATGAATAAAACTTGTGATGTGTGTATGGAGCATCTTCGATAAAAAAAGATGGAGAGTGTTTGTGTTGATTTTGGGTTGGCTGAACAAATTGAACGATACAACCGTTGGTTGATGAAAGATTTCATTTTTCCGAGCATATAAATTCGACGTATAAGGTAAATTTATAGGCTTGCTATATCGCATCTAGCTAGCAATTTTCTTTTAGATGTCGAATATTTCTTTGACTGTTTAAAAAATAATAAATTTCCTGAAGCCGAATGCATCTTAAAGGACAATAACGATAAGGTCAAAACACGACGACAAAATGGCTAGCTAGTTGAATTTTAGGTTAAATAGTTTCTTCGAAATGCAAATAGTATCTAGTAAAGTGTCATTAAAAAGTGCATTGGAAGTAACTTTGATTTAAATATTATTTGGAACAAACTACACTTGAAAAGGACCTTTCCTTTTTTTTGAAAAAAAAAAATATCAAACATTCTGATGAACGCTGGCAAACCAAATTTATCACTAACAGCTCCCTTCTAAGGTCATGCGACCTCAAGCAATGACTGCCTAGTGTTACGCAACCTCAAGCGACTGTCGCCAGAGGTCATGTGACCTTAGGCGAGGCTTGCCAACTATCAGATTTGGGCAACCGGCGAGGTCGCACTAGGTGAGGGCATTTCTAGAATTTTGAAAGTTTAGCACGGGAAAAATTAGAAAAAAAAATTATTGGCATTTTGGAAATACTCAAAGGCCAAAATTCATACGAACTTGTATGGAGTTAAGGGACTTTAAAGGTTGTAGAATTGCATCTTCCAAAAGCTCTTCAAAAAATTTACTAAATGCTTTTTGCATTTGCACATTGGCATTTAAGGCCCTCAAAAGGCTTTGGCAAGGTGTTGCCAAACACCACCGTTGCCAACTTCATATGCTTTCTACTTCTCTCACTTATGCTATTTTTTCATTACCAAGCATGTAATAACCTAAATGACGCGTGTAGAAAAGTACCTTTGCCTGCTAAGCTATTTAAAATCTCATGATCACGGATTGAGATTCTCTGACTTAACAAAATAAATTCTAGGATATCAATCTCTGTCTTCTTAACCGTTACGCATCAGCAATTTATTTATTGCCGTTACATGAAACTTCAAGTCTCTAGTCATAATTCAAAATTTGTGATAAGTATCCTCCTTTTATTTGGGGGGATAAGAGAAAGTATCTCACCTTAATCCCACAAAATCTCTCTCTCCCCCTCTCCCAGATCATCAAGGGAATTGCTTGTCGGATGGAGGTCATCTGCATCAGCTGGCCTTCGATTTGATGTTTTCGATCACGTACAAATCAGTTCATCCGTTCGAGATTGCACGCACATTAAGAAAGAGGGAGAGCAAAAGCGACAGCGCAAAGTCCACCCTAAAAGTCAAAGAGCTTTGTCCCTAATGATCATGGGCGACAAGAAGGCGCTCTTCGCAACTTACACCTTTGGGAAGCCCATTGTTTAAGTTTTTGGCGACAATTGCAGCATCCGCCACCAAAGACTTGCATCAGGGACGGCTGATCACTGGTGATTAAGGTTGGCCTTTTGGTGGCCTAATCGAACCTAACTGTTGCTGACTTGTCCTCCTCTCGAACGCATTGAGTTCAATCTACAAGATCACTGTCCCTAAAAAGATTAGCATCGGAAGGTGTTTGATGAATTTTGATTCCTAGTATTTGTTACCTCTCGCAAGCCATCGTTCACTTGGTGTCGTGTACAATGTAAGCTGCTGTCTGAATTGTTGTGCTTACGCGATGCCCTAAGTCACTAAGGCATCTCTTGCGATCGGGAGATAGCACTAGCTAAAAGCTTGTGACGTAATCAATAGCCATAGTAGAATCATCTAGTGAAGTTTTTCATTAAGTAATGGGACAAGATCCTTGTTGGGTCGTCGAACTATGTCTATCGACGTAATTAACCCGACACTCCCACGTAACTTCACGATAGGAATCTCGCAAGGAGTGGCAGACCTACCACACGTGGTATAGGGCATTAACAGTTGAGAATCCCACGTCCCTTGCACGAGTCAAGAGTCAAGACGACACCGGGGCAACACGTGGCTGACTGCGTCGATTCTGCATGGACTAACGTGGCGTGTACCCAGGATAGGCTCGCATTCCTAGCGTCCATACTTGTTCACCAAGCGCTCCCTCGACGTGTCTCGAGTCTCGCCGCAAAAACAAGAGAAATGAAATCTGCCTCACTTTCTTGAATGAATGAACGGAATTATTTCTTGAAATCGTGAGAGGAAAAGCAAATCTATGCACATTAGTCTAGCTCCGAACCACTAATTGTACTAATAAGAGATCGCTCAAGCTTTTCATATAGCGTGCATAAATACTATATCACTAACCCCAATTAAATTAATTGAGTAGTTAAGAGCTTGATCTCGATGCGACGAATTTTTATATCAATCACGAAGAAGCTATCCACTTAAAGTACCTTGTGGAAGGCGCGTCATCCGCCTTGTGCACAAAGCCCATATTTGATGCGCGTGGATGAGGCAACTTGTAAACGTCATAAAAATAAGTTCAATTGCAAAAACAATTACCCAATTCAATTTTAAAGGGGGAAAGAAAAGCACTCCGTAACCGCAACGTTCGTCACACCTGCAATACCTTGTAATAGTTCCCAACTCAGTGTTATCTCGCACCGCTTGACGAGAAATTTGACAAAATTCTTTTATACGAAATATCTCCACTCAATAGTTTAAAACTTTAAAAACAGACTTTTTACCATGACATTTGAGTCAAGATTCGCATTATTTATGCTCCATGTTTATTTTGCATGTAGGGTTCCTCATTTTTCATAGGTATCCTTAACGATTTGCACATTATATGGAATGTTAAAGTATTACCAAACATGAGTCGGATACAGATTTACACAAACTTCATATATGTACTTCTAATTCTAATAGTTGAAACCTTTTTAGCAATTCAGTAACGACGCACAGCTGGAGAGAAATTATTAGATGGTCTCCAAATCATGTAAACCATATTTATTTGAACTGCCGATTCTACGGACTCTACGGTATCCTACATAATTAAGGATTGAGAATTTGAGATGACATTCTCGGCATGATCTATAGACCATCCTGCAGCCATGCTACACGTGAGTACATCATCGTCCACCATCACCCCGGTGCACGAAAGGACGAATCGGGCGATCCGATCGGGCTGCAGGAGGACCATCTGAAGGTCGATGGCCCCAAGGTACATAGTGCCAAATTTGACTCTTTGACCGTGGCACAGATCACAACACGAGATCCTTTTCTAACTCTATCCCTTTGATTTTCTTTTTTCTGAACGAAGAATAGAGTAATCTCAGATTTCTCAAGACCGATTAACGAAAATTAATTCATTATGCGTTGAAGCATATTCAACGACGAACGATCTTTCATTTAATAAATCAATAATACCAGTCGCGACAGAAGATTGGTATTCTACCAACAAAACTCGAATTTCATTTCCACTCGCCATTCAGTCGTTCCAATCTATCTCAGCTGATACAGATGGCCCTTGCACTTTCAATGCTCCAAGCGACAGGCTTTGAAACTGCGGTGGTGCTATGCGCCAAAAATTCCCAACGCCCAACGAAGTTCGGCCCGTCGTCATTAATGCTCTGCGCGTCGGTCTCGGTGTTCTACCTGTGGGTTTCTATCGCTTTGCGCCGCCTCCATCGCTATATATACCGCTCGTATATTTAGCATCGCTGTTCAAGCATATCCTTTTCCTCATCCCACGCTCGAGTCTTTCGGATCCCGAAAGTTCCACGGTCTAAAGCAAAATGAAGCTCAAGGCTCTGTGTTTTGCGGCCCTCGCGTTGGCGACAGTGTTCATCTCCTCCACGGCCACCGAGACGTCTAAAGATGAGAAGAAATGTACACTTCGCCCTCGCTTGTCCTCTTGATTAATGTTTTCGCTGCGTCCGAAATTTCCCAGTTCATATTTCCGTTTATCCTTATATTTTTCTAGGTTATAACATGGCTAGTTTATGGCAGCCATTCTTGACATGCATGTGGCGTGCCAATTTGAGTTTCTCGGGGGTCACGTGTCGCGACAACGGGACACTTCTCACTATATGAGCTACTTCAAACTTAAAAACACTTAGAATTATGAGATCATGGATCAATACGGATACATACTTTGACAGGATTAATCAAAAACTGGGTTTTGGTTAATTGATGCAGCGGAGGCCGTAGCGACCGACAAAAACCAAGACCGAGCCCGAGGTGGGAATTTCGGAGAGAGGATAGGATATTGCTGGTGCTGTGGCCGCTATAGGGGCCGTTGTTGCCATCTTGATGATGAGCTTCGTCATTAAATATTCATCTTAAAACTTTTGAAAATTCGGCAGAATTCCACAGTTCAAGTAACGAGGGTCGAGAGAGAAAACTATAGATATTTTCGGGGGTAAGAAAGGACTATCTGTCCGATCAATTATCGAATGTCAAGTACCGGGAACCTCCTTATTTCTCATTAAAAGAAAAAATTACTGTAGCGAAGCTTTGCCTACGACAATTGATTGAGCAAGCAGTCGCTCGGCGCTTAACGGGCTCTTCTGCTTTCTCTAATTCTAAAATGGTTCGGGTCTACACTTTTGTTATGCTTCTCGTGGCATGAGACTTTCAAAACCGGGCAAGACAGTGTATTATACGACAGGCAGATTCCCTTTCTATCTTATGCTTAATGTATTTATATTTGATTCATTTTCTTTCTGGGGAAAAAGATACGAAAGGAGCCGCAACAGTGACTGAGAAAAACCGAGCGGCCGAAGGGGCAACCTTTGAAGACGGAAAATATCCTTGCAAGCACCAGTGTTGCCACTATGGGAAGTGCCATTGCTGTAACGTCAATGGTAAGCTCACAGCGCGTCCGGGAATGGATTTCTAATTCGGCTTTTTATCCGAAATTATTGTTTCGCCAAGAGAGAGAACTTCTTCATTCTTCGTTGTATTTTATTTCTACTTGCAGATCCCTTTCTATCTTATACTTTATGTATTTATATTTGATTCATTTTCTTTTTGGGGAAAAAGATACGGAAGGAGCCGCAACAGTGACTGAGAAAAACCAAGCGGCCGAAGGGGCAACCTTTGAAGACAGAAAATATCCTTGCAAGCACCAGTGTTGCCACCATGGGCAGTGCCATTGCTGTAGCGTCAATGGTAAGCTCACAGCGCGTCCGGGAATGGATTTCTAATTCGGCTTTTTATCCGAAATTATTGTTTCGCCAAGAGAGAGAACTTTTTCATTCTTCGTTGTATTTTATTTCTACTTGCAGATGTAGTTTATGAACTCGATGAGGCGACTGGGCAATACGTGGTGATGGGATATGGCGGCGGAGGCTGGGGAGGAGGAGGAGGGCGCGGCGGCGGTGGAGGAGGAGGGCGTGGCGGGGGAGGCGGCGGAGGGAGGGGAGGCGGGGGAGGGAGGTGCCCGCACTGCACCGACACCGAGGCGAACGAGAGTGCGAGAGGAGGCAAGCCGCGAACCTAGAAAGTGGTAAAATCATAGGCTGTAAACTAAGGAATAATTAGTATCGATATGGAGAGTGTTTAGGAGAGTGCGTCAAAAGTATGTGTGAATGAGAGTAATAATAAATGCATGCAACAAGCATGCAACAAGCAAAGGGTCAGATCCCCCTGAAGTTGGCCCTGACTATGTTGTGGCTCTCCTGTTTCTGTACTAAAATGTCGAAAGGTTGTCTTCTGTTTGCTTACTTCGTCGCCTCTTAATCCTCCACAGCCAAATAAGCAGACGGCTGGATCCATGCCTCAAACGACTCGACTTTCGTCGCGCAATTCATTAACATGTCACAATAGATCTGGCTGTTATAACTTATAGCAGATTGTATGATTACGTCCCTAACAATGGTACGAATTGAAGTCTTGGTAATTTTGATGTTCGATAACATGAACGAAAATGACGTGTCTCGTGTCAATTTGGACTTGAGAGTACATGCGCGAGAGGTCTCGTTTGATAACCCTAGTGTTATATGTGAACATGATGCTGGTCATTGCATTCAATGAAAAGAAAGCAACAAAGAGCTCCTATACTGGCGTAACAATTACTAGTGACAGTATATGGAAGATGCAACAGATGACGACTCTTCCGGACATCACACCCTCGATCGTAGACCGCACAAGCTGATGACCGCCATGCTAAAAACCGGGACAATGCTTTTGGACCGTCCAGCCGAGCTCGGGCCTGGTAAAAAATTTTCCGCCAAGTGTTTGGGCTGGGAATAGCGGTTTCCTTTATGGGCTGGGCCCTCAAAAAAAAAAAAAATCTTGCGGCCTGATGCCAAGCGCCTTTGCACTCGCCCAAGCCTGTCGACCAACCTAAGTGAGCTCGCCCAAGCCTGTCGACCAATCTAAGTAATCCGAAGGTAGAAATATCAATGGACCGCTTTTCGCCAAGTATCTTATTTTATCCGATTCATAGTATCATCATCTTGGACCGCCGCTTTTCGTCAAGTATCTTATTTTATCCAATTCATAATATCATCATCTTTTAAATTTAGATGGACTAAATGTTATCTCAACAGATCTTTTCCACCAAGAGTATATTGAATCACCAAAAGAGTATATTGAATCACGACTGAAAATATTAAATAAAGTCGAGTGAATCAAGGTTCGACCATACACATACAAACATCTTGCTTTGGACTTTAGGCACGAATTAGTTTAGACCGTCCGGATCTTTTTCTAACAATAGCCCTCCGGCGAGGACGAGATTCTCTCCTTTAATCAAACCCTTCCCGTCCTTCTTTTCAACCCCTCCTCGCGTTCTACAACGTGGGAGGATCGCTATTCTATTCTACCCCTCGCAGCCGCGCTCCCCGCCCGCGGGACCGGCCCCTTTCGCCGGTCAAAGCGATCTGTTCTGTCGTTCTGGTTTTCTTGTTGGGGGGAATCGTGTCGGGCTCGGACTGACTCGCACGCTCATTGCCCCTGAAAAGTCAACTTCATCGGGCGCGGCGGGGGACCCGAGGCGTCGAATCTTTTACTTTCGCGATCGTCGAAAGGGCATTCGGCACGTCGAATTAAAAATCCATGCGGACAAGAGCTCTTCTTGATTCGCGTCGTGCTTCTTGGGAGCGTGAGGTCGGCCATGGCGAACTTCCACGACAGACGTCAAAACTGCGCTGGAGGTTCTTTCATCCAGGATTTAAGGTTTAGAGACTTATTGACTTTTTTGGAACTGAAATGTCTTGTGTTAAATCGTTAAATGTCGTGGACATGAACTCAGCTCGAAGTTAAGCTTTTGGAGAAAGAGAATCGTTGTGCACTCAACTACGCATCGGGGTCGTGGGTCTTGACTTCAAATTCCTTAACACCTTGTTTCGTGCGCTCATGTGTTTCTTATGGCTAGACTTGGTTTTAGCCATTTTTGCAACACCCGGCACATGCATAATTAGGCAACCAAGAACGCCTCGATTCCAAAATGAGTATAATTAACAAGTGTCTTTAAGGCACTCATTAGCATGAGTAGGAAGAATATTTTTCCAATAATATTTCTAATCGATAGATTACAAGTTTTGAGCATCGCATACATCCAAACTTAAGTAATATAAACATAAGCGACGTCTATGTTAGGAGCCATCAACTGGAACACTAATTGAAGGACCTTTTTGCGACCAGTGCGAAGGAAATCACCGCACATATCGAAACTAGTATGCTATTTGTTCATACTCTTTATTCGTCCACAGACATTGGGCGGATTTAATCTATCATCATAACTTCCATACAACATAACTAATGTTAGAAAAAAAATTATCACAAAAAATTTTAAACTATTATACTTATGGTAATTTTACCATCAAACTAATTTTTTTTTATTACAAAAAACTTCTAAGTGGTAAACCTGTAATAAATTTATTCTAAACCGGTATATTTGTGACAAATTTACCTCAACCTAATTATTTATCACAAAAAACTCCAAACCGATATATTTGCAATAAGTTTAACCCAGACTAATTTTTTAACCATCAAAAACTCTAAATTAGTACAGTTGTGATAAATTTACCGTTCGTTATTAAATTAATGCCATAAAAACCACAAACTGGTATATTTGTAACAAATGAAGGGTAAAATCTTAAATTAATACATTCGTCAATTATTGTGTGTCATCCAACTCAGCAATAATTTAACGAAAATCGAGTAAGGATAAATTTATCACAAAAGTATTTTAATATAAATTTTTATGGTTAAAAAATTAATTTACGATAAATTTATTACGGATATACTAATTTATAATTTTTTATAGTATTAACTCTAAAAAAAATATCGACAGAAAAGAAATTAGAGTGCAAAAAGAGCGCCATCGCTATCAATTTATTGAGGAGGAGTAGCTCGAGAGCCAAGATACATGCACATGTAGAATTTGAAAAGGGAAAGAGGGGATAGGGAGTACTGAAGGTGTGGCCCTACGTTTGTAGTTTTTGGGCCATCTTTTATGATTAACACAGGGACGTACAAATTGTTGGGGTGTCCCTATGGACTTGGTAGCGGTCGAAACATCCTCTTGTGAAGCAATCATAGCTCGAATTCGCGAATAGGACAGGAACTTGTTTTGGACCTTTGGTAGGCCAAAGGTCCCAGTCATCCGCACCAACACTGTTACGGCAACGCTTGGCTGGGTTCTTCATCTGACATTTGTGCTTTGTTTTGTGGTAGACGACCGCGCATCGTAATCTACCGCAACCGCACAGAAAAAAGGGGGCGGAAATCTTGTTGTTTTCTAAAAGGTCGGTGTCCTCTGAAATTAAGGGTAATTTACCTTTATCAAGTTGCTTTCTAAAAGACAGAGAAGAGAAGCTCTTCTCTATTGCAGAATTTACAAAGAGAAAACCTAGATTTGAATTCTCCCCGACCATGCATGAGTCGCGAGCTCACGACCACTACGGGTGGCGTCGCTGGGCAACCCTAGATCTGAAGTCGCCTGAGGCTGGTGACCTCAGAGCCAACGTCTCGAGATCAGTCCAACATGCGATACAGCGGTCGGGTCTCGGGATGTTGTTGAAGGCTCGACGGTGGGTGGATGAGCTTCTACGGGTGGTCGGCAACGTGCGGTCCCATGTGATCGAGACTCAGGTCCTCTGTTCATGGATCGTGGACGAGTGTGTCAGGGTGCGCATGCGCAAGAGAGAGGCCATATCTAAGGGTAGAATGGGTAATTGCGGATGAGAGGAAGGCCAAAAAGAAAATGGAAAGGAAGAGGAATAATGGAGAACAAACATTGGCCATTCAATTGGTTCAAATATCGCGGGGCATTCACCTCTTTGATGGAAGAACTTTAAGATGTAAAGTTACCTGACTAAATTTAGAAGTTCTCATTCCTATAGGAAATTATACATATTACTTCTCTTTATTAGTTTATCTTCCAATAAAGCAACGATAAATTTATGGGTTTGCGTGACTTATTAAGATATCCACGTATATTATTTTGATATTCAATTTTCAAAATATGAGGAATGTATATCATGATCTTATACCTTTGATACGGACTAAGACTCGTCAAAAGATTACATGGCCACTTAAATTGGTACGAATCTCAAGTCATGGCATCCAGTAGATCTCCTCTTCTTTTTTCCCTCACGTAGTTTTCTACTTATATCTTTTCAGTCTGTCATGTGATTTGGGTGATCTTGCTCCTTAATGAACCGTGAATCAAGCACGCCCTTACGTGTCATGCATCGAAATGGGCTGATTAGGGTTTTTTTTTTTTAAACTGGATGGTACGATAAATCTTGGAGGAAGAGAAGGACCAAACAAAATTACGAGACGGATCAGAGAAATACATTGCTTGTGGGGAAAGGGAAGACGACTTTGCGGATCCAGTAGATGCCGGACAGATGTTTCGCTGCCGTGTACATTCTCGCTAGTACATTACCAAACTCATCTGACTTTCTTCGCCCGATGAACGCCGCAGAGATGGCTTTACTTAAAGTCTCCCTCGCATGCATGCCATTGAATTTTGTCTCTTGAAATCGGGCGAGTTTGGTTTTCCCCAGACCTGTCAAAGCCATGCCCTCCGTTTGAACGGCAAAATAGAAAGTCGTTTGGGTCGCTCGAACGCATACGAATCGTGTTTTTCTTACATCACGCGGCGGCGACACAAGAAGGGTCGAGGGTTTTCTCTATAGGATCCGCGCACTGGCTACAACTCACACGGGCCGAACATTACCATTGGAATTGCGCCGGATGCATTATAAAATATTCTTGGTATCTGATTAGAGGAACCGGAAACCATTGACTCTGGTGGGTGGAGAGAGAGAGAGAGAGAGAGAGAGAGAGAGAGAGAGAGAGAGAGAAGGGGGGAAGACAAAGAGAAGCGCCCCAACGTGTGAAACAAAAAGCGGGCTTCTCGTTGGCCCACTCCCTTTGACAACAACATTAACGGGAAACGCTCGTCTTCTTCTTGGGGAGACACACCCTCTTTCTCTCTCTCTCTCTCTCTCTCTGAGAGTGTCCCTTTATATGTTCTTCGTCCTCTGGAAACTCGAACGTTCGTGCTTTACCGTGGCCTCTCGTCTCCCTCCTTCGATCCCTTGGAACTTTCTCGCGACCTCTCCCGACCCGAAGAGCAAAAGAGAGCCCGCCGCAGCAGCTGCGTCAATGGAGGACAGAAAAGGAGGAGCTCTCCTCTCCAACTCGGCGCGCCACTCGTCTCCTTCGCCGCCGCCGCCGCCCGTGGAGCTTCTTCTTTCGGGCGGTGCTGAGCTAACGAGGGAGGCGTCTCTTCTGGTTCAGCCGCAAGACGCCGTGGGGCGGGCTTCTTGCTTCTGGTGACATGGTGAAGAAGATTTCACCCACCGAAGAATGACCCAAAAAAAGAGAAGAAAAAAAAAAGAAGGATAAGAAAATTCAGCGGCGTACATGGGAAGGCCAGGCATGCATTTTGCTCCATTTTTGTTTTTCTTTCAAGTTCGTGCTCTCTCTCTCTCTCTCTCTCTCTCTCTCTCTCTCTCTGTGTTTTTGGATAACTTTCCTTCTTCTTTTTCCCTTAATTTTCTCTCTCTTTCTTTCTTTTTCTTTTCTTTTCTGGGGTTGGGATTTGTAGCTTCGGTTCTTGATTACTACGTATATGGGAGAACGGAACGGCACGGAACGGAACGGGGAGGGAAGGAAGCCGGCGACCGGACAGCCGCACGTGGAGGTGTTCGGTTTCGTAGAACATCGATCGAAGCATGTTGATCATACAAAAAGTAATAATAATAATATTCGACCCGGTTTTCCGGCTTTCTTGTTTCCGATGATTCGGCTCCCTCTTCCCCCCAGGCTGTGCTCATTTTTCTTCTTTTTTTCTGGGTAAAGGCGCAGGCGAAAATCGAATTTGCCCACTTTAATTTTTTTTTTTCTCGCCCCCGAATTTTCTCGTGCCGTCTATTATAATCTATCGGAATTAATGTGGGAAATTTAGTTGGCAACATAATAATATGTATTTGGACTATACTGTTGGTAATCGGTTGGTAGGGGGCATGTCATATGACTCGAGAGTAGGAACCAACGCACGATTTGTATGTGTCGCAATTACATCACCGGCGTCGTTTTCGTGGGGGTGGGGGTGGAGCCATCACCCACCACCATGAAATTTTATTCATTTTAGCCTTTCCTTTCGGGGAGAATTAGTGCATTATGTTATCTAATTTTTATTAGAATAATTCGCAGTTTGAATGAGAACAAACGAAAAATCGATGACGAAATTGATGGACGAAGGAGGGGTGGGTGGGTGGGGGACTTGACCGTGAAATTGATGTCGGGGGAAATTCGGAAATTAGGAGGTTGAACAACTTGGGAATGAAATACAAGCGAATGAGTAGGGAAGAAGTTCGAGTGGCGGCGTATTCATTGGATTCATGCACCCAGGTCAATCGTAGCGACTAGTTAACTAACAGGAAAAACGATAATATGTCGACGAGTTATGATTGATTTTAGGTGGACATCGACGCTGTGTTTCTAGAGCGTCTGAAGAAATTTGGGGACGCGGGTATGAATCGAGATTAATTCTTTGATGCGTTTTTTGGCCATTCGCCACTCTTGCAAACAACATATTAAGTGCATCGAAGAGGAATTGAAGGTGTCCTTTTATGATTGGGAAGTGTTAATTGGGTTTCATTAGGCCAAGTATTTTGCCGAGCAAAAAGTTCCATCCTTTCATAATATGACGGCTTACATTATGCCTAAAGGGTAATCTGTATCTAACTTTCGATCTCCCTCCATGATCATCGACCTCGACCAATCAAAACGAAAGCCTTTTCACACTTAAACGATCAGTGCACCTGAGATCAATCAAGGCAATAATAGGAGCGATCGCTGTCACAGATGTTTTCTTTTCATTCCTGACCTACAGAAGGCTTTGCTCTTGAAGCTAAATTTGTTTTCGAGTTCAAAGGCAGTTGTGATGACGAAATCCAAATCAAACCCGTTTCCGACTTTGCATTGTGGTGGGAACAACGACAGTGCTTAGTAGGTCACCGAGAGGTTAGTAAAATGTCAAAGGCTTTATGATCTTTGAACGGCGTTGGTTTAAGGAAAAGATCCTACGACCGGGGGGTGGGAGGGTTCGATCGCCGCTCCATGTGGGGACGAACCACGCGCGCCAAAGCCCACAGCTCATCCACGTTTAGGCCCAAGAACGTCCGTACCAACCATCATGCGAGCCCATGAAGTGATCCACATGTATCTTCCACTCAGCCCCAGCGAAACGAAAACCGAAACCGAGCGTTGCGTTGGTGAGTGCGAGTGAGAAATACGAAATTCATATCTAAATGAAAAAAAATGATACAAATACTCTCTAAATTTTGATTTAATGTATATTGTCATCTTTAATCTTTTAATGTATCTAATGCGATCAGTGAATTTTAGCTTAATGAATAATATTATTTTTGAATTTTTAATTTTTCTAATGTGATCTCTAAATTAGAAATTATATTGAATATTTTCTAATAATTTTATGAATTACTTTAAATAAATTAAAAGTTCAGTGGTAACATTAAGCGTTGAGTCAAAATTTAGGACCAACGCTGCGGAGATTAAAAGTTGATATGAAATCAAAGTTTATAATATTATCTCTACATATATTGTGGTTTTTCTGATCATGTCTGAATAGAAAAAATATTAGGTAGTACGGCCCTGGAAGCCTAGTCCATCCCCACTCGATGATCGACTGGGTTCCACCGGATTTTTCGGGGAACGCGTTAGGGTTTTAAGGAGGAAACTTGCGAAATTTTGGAAAGTTTTTGCAGAGGTGGGTCCAGCAAAGTGAAACGACTCTATAGTCTGGCATATCTTCCAAGATTTTCTGACATCTCTCTCTCACCCATCATCGTCATCATTGTCATCTTCTTCTTTCAACCTAACCAGAGGAGCCCGCTCCTCCTCTGTTATGATTTCGCAGGAAGCCACGGATGTAGCCATTCACCGCGCTTCAACCTTTTGTTCCTTCGAGACTCTTTTGCTGAGATCGAGCATTGATTCCGAGTCCGCTCCACTCGAAGCGCCAATCCGAAAGGTCGTGTGCAACGGCGAGTTTCCCGGAACGATGGAGAGAACCCACGAACGTGGACTCTCTCGCCACTAGTGACCAGCCAATAGCTCAGGATAAGAACGACACTCTCGGCTTTGGGAGGCTCCTCGGAGCGGTGGTCACATTCCCAACTTTCTTGGCCCGGTCTTAGTCTAGTCCACCTAGGCTTGGATGCCTCGTCGCTCCCGAACTGCAGCTCCTTTTTTCCCACAATTAAAGCCGTCCTCGATGCAACGGACCTCAAGCTTGATGTCCATTTCAGCATGGTTTTCATTCCCGCCGCCCATGAGTGTGAGCTGCTAGGCCTTATGAAACTTGACGGAGGACACGTGGTTCGACGAATTCCCATTGTTTCAGCTTTGAAGAGGCTAATGTAGCCGTCGCAAGAGACTGTCGAGAAGTCGGTGATGCGGGGGCAACCAACGTAGCTCCATCCACTCAACCCATCACGCATCAGTCGGGGACGGTGATATCACGAATGTTAGGCCGTGGCCAATGGTGCTACCGGCGAACAGGGGTGAGGACGGCGAAGACAAAGGTGGTAGCGAGGGAGAGGACGGTGTTGGTGTTGCCGTTGAGCATGCGAAATGGAGCCTTGTACAAGGCATTACTTTTGTCGAATTGTTGAGTTTTGTTTAAGAGGTTTTGCTTCTGTCCTTTTTCTAGTTTGGAGTACTGGTTTGACCACTAGTTTTCCTTATTTTTTAAATAAGATTTCATGATGATGGCCGGAAAGAAACCATTGTAGCGTGGCAGTGACTAGGGATGTATTTTGTTGCCAATAAAATATTAATGAAGGAGCTTCATGGGTGGATCGTGTGAAGGGGGAGTATGAAAATGAGTCATGCAAAGCAATGAAAACGAGAGAGCTACGTATGTCGGGATGGACATCAAGCTTGCGTCAAGGACGGCCTTTTAACGTGCGAAAGTCACCGGCTCATTCAAGGAGTTGCAGCTCGAGAGCGACGAGGCAGTCCAAGCCGACTAAGACTGGGCCAAGAAAGTTGGGAATGGGACCATCGCTCCGTCGAGCTTCCAAAAGCCAAGAGTGTCCTTCTAGTCGAGAGCTCTTGACCGGTCGCAAGTGGTGAGAGAGTACGTGTTCGTGGGTTCTTTTCATTATCCCGAGAATCTCGCCGGTGCATGCCACATCTTGGATTGGAGCTTCGAGTGGACTGGACTTAGATTCAACGCTCGATCTTGGCAAAAGAGTCTCGAAGGAACATATAGATTGAAGGAGTGACTGGCTATCTGCGTGCCTTAAAACTGACCCTGTTAAGGCGTTCTCCAGAGAATTTAATGGGCCCCATTCACTTACGTGGCGCCATCTGTAGATCATTGAATGGGGATGGATTATGTTGACCTGGAGGGAACGGGCCACCGACTATGTTCGTGAAAGGAAGATGGAGAAATCGATGGTCCCGTCACACCATCACATCAGCTTGCGGAAAGGACAGGAAGAGGCACCGACCGAGCAATGAAATGATCCGTGAGGGGGAGCCCATGTCCTCGCTTTCCCTAAAAGTCTGTAAACATATCACTTTTTCGAAACGCATTCGATGATCGACGATTTCAATCTTTAACCCATAAAGACCGACAATCACGGAACGTTGTAGAACGTGTTGCTTTTGTTGAGTTGTTGAGTTTTGTTGAAGAGGTTTTTGCTTGTTCTCTTTCTGGTTCGGAGCATTGGGATTAACCCCTAGTTTTCCTTATTTTTTACTTACCGTGTACGTTGGACGATTTGAATAAGATTTCATGATAATGGCCGTAAACAAACCATTGTAGCGTGGTAGTGACTAGGGATGGATTTGTTGCCATAAAATATTAATGAAGGAGCTTCATGGGCGGATCGTGTGAGGGGAGCATGAAAATGAGTCATGCAAAGCAATGGACAGGAGAGAGCTACATATGTCGAGATGGACATCCAGCTTGAGGTTGTTGTTACTGATCAAAACAGTAAACTAGAAACAGAAAACCAGAAGCTATAGTTTTTGAATGAAGAAGAGAAGCACAGAAAAAACAGAACACAAACTTGTGTACGTCAGTTTTCTAAGAAACTGTCAAGTACAGGACAATTTAAACAAGAACAAAAACTGCTTACAAACCACACACACATGCAGCATATAACTGCACCTAAACATGCTAATTCACTTCCTAGAAAATAGTAAAAAACACTCAATGCACTTGGCTGTTTTTTAATAAAAAAAACAGAGGAAAACAGAGTAAAAAAAACAAAACAGAAAACAGCAATTGAGACATTATTAATCCAACAAACTCCTCATTGGATCAGTTGCTGCTGCATACTCCAATTTTCTTTCTTAATACTTCAAATCTTCCAGTTTGAAGTGGTTTTGTGAACATGTCTACAAGCTGATCTTCAGATCTGCAATAGACCAACTTAACTTCGCTACTTTGTTGCACCTCATGCAGAAAGAAAATTTTGACTTTAAAATGCTTGGTTTTGCCATGAAAAACTGGATTCTGTGATATTGCTAAGGCAGCCTGATTATCCACATTAACTTCAATGCAATTACTGGAATTCAATCACAAATCCTTCATTATCTTCTTGACCACAAAGCTTGATTTTTGCCGCAGGCGCTATAAACTCGGCCCTCTGTGTGGACGAGCTACAATCTCTTGCTTTTGGAACACTAGAAGAAACAAGCAGAACCAAGGCGAAACAATACCGGACGTACTTTTCATGTCATCCACTGAACCAGCCCGTCACTATCGAAAATCCTTGCAAATTAAACTTTTGACATTTCTTAAACTTCACACCAAAGAACAATGTTCCTTTGAGATATCTCAAGACCCTTTTTGTTGCAACCAAATGTAACTGACTAGAACTACTCATAAACCTGGATAAAACACTCACAAAGCAAATAGAATATCCGGTCCAGTTCTTTGTAAGATACATAAGACACCCAATTAGACTTCTATACATAGAAGCATCTCGCATCTGTTCCATCATTCTTCTGTGACTTCTCTTTAATGACCATAGGAGTGCTTACACTTCGACAATCTTCCATCGAAACTTCTTTAGAATTTCCTTCATATTTTTTCGACGGATGAAGATCTCATATGAAGCATGTTTGACTTCCAAACCTAAAAAATAAGACATATTTCCCAAGTCTGACATCTCAAAAACTGCAAATAGATCTTGCTTCACCTTCTCTATCAATTCCATATCATTCCCCGTCACTAATAGATCATCTACATAAAGTGACAGAATTACAACACCGTGATTCACCTTCTTGACATAAAGAGTGAATTCACTTAAGCTTTTACAAAGCCAAAATCCCGCAAATATCGATCTATCTTCCCATACCAAGCTCTTGGAGCACGCTTGATCCATATAGAGCTTTCTTCAACCGGTATACACTCTCTTCTTGCCCTTTGATACTAAAGCCTTCAAGTTGTTCAACAAAAATCTCCTCCTCAAGCTCTCCATTCAGAAATGCAGACTTGACATCTAACTGAAATATAGGCCACCCATTCTCTGCTGCAATAGCTAACAGTAACCTTATTGTATCAAGTCGTGCAACAGGAGCAAATGTTTCAGAATAGTCTACTCCCCATATTTGTGCATAGCCTTTCACCACCAGTTTAGCTTTGTGTTTATTGACAAAACCATCAGGATTAAGTTTTGTTCTAAACACCCACTTAACCCCAATCACATTTTTATTAGATGGTCTGTCAACAAGCTCCCATGTGTGATTTTTCTGGATCATTGAAATCTCCTCATGCATTGCTGCAATCCACCTCTGATCCTCCTTAGCTTTCACAAAGTTAGATGGTTCGAGCATTGCCACATTGCTTCTTTCATAGATTTCAGCAAGTGATCTTGTGCCTCTCACTGGTAAATCATCCATACTGTCTTCCAATCCATCTATACTTCATCAACCTCTACATCTGTTGCAGGTTGTTTTTCAAACTGCTGCTTTTCTGCACTCTTTCCTTCCATCCAATTCCACTCATCTTCCTCTAGAAAAATAACATCTCTACTTACAGTCACCTTCCCTGTCATAGGGTGAAAAATTCTGTAAGCCTTTGATTGGAGACTGTACCCGATGAAGATTCCAAGCTCTGCTTTCTTATCCAGCTTGTCCCTCTTGACCTCAGGAACATGAGTGTAACATAAACGCCCAAAAACCTTCAAATTTTTCACAAAAGGTTTAACACCATACCAGACTTCAAAAGGTGTTGACCTCTCTAAGGCCTTTGTGGGCAATGTTCAACAGAACACTGCGGTATTAGCGCTTCACCCAAAACTTCTTAGGCAACATCTTCTCCCGCATCATACATCGGCCATCTCCATAATACTTATGTTTTTCCTCTCACCGACCCCATTCTCGTTGAGGTGAATAGGGAGCTTGATGAAGCCGCCGCACAATTCATGCTTGCTCACAATTCAACTTAAACTTGTGAGCGGTATACTCGAGAACCATTATCGACTCCGAGCATTTTAATTTTCTTCCCACTCTGATTCTCAACTAAGGCTTTAAACTTCACACACATCAGCAACTTCAGACTTGGCTCGCAGAAAATAAATCCAACTCATCCTTGTCATATCATCAGTGAAGGTAATGAAATACCTGCTATCATTGAGAGAAGACTCAGATATAGGTCCACATAGATCTGTGTGGACCAATTGCAGCTTCTCACATGCTCTCCAGCCTCCTCCTTTGAAAGGAAATCTGACTTGCTTGCCAAGAAGACAAGTTCTGCACTATGGAAATTCCTCCTCCAAACTTGGCAAGTCATCTGCCAAGCTATTTCTCTTCATAAACGACATGTTCTTCCTGTGAACATGCCCAAGTCTTTTATGCCATATCTCTGCATTTTCTTCTTTGCACTTTAAAGCCATTTGTTGCAGCTCTTGTGGCTTGAACATGAAACTCTTGTCCTTCATTGGGATTCTTAGCACTTCTTTGCTATCTGCATTATTAATAAGACATTCCTTCCCTTCGAACTTCACTTTATAGCCATTCTCAACTAATTGACCAACACTTAACAGATTATGGTCAATATTTGGCACAAAAAGAACATCACTGATCAGCTTCACCTTCTTATTTCCTTCAATAGCCACTGTACCCTTCCCTTGCACTTCGATATACTATCCGTTGCCAATTCTGACTTTGGACCTAACTAACCTGTCTATAATCCTAAACAGCTTCGAATTGCCAGTCATATAATTGGTACAGCCACTATCCACCAGCCATGCATCATTCCCAACAGAAGATTCAGAAAAAGAAGCTACAAACAAGTGCTCTTCCTCAATTTCATTCACTGCTACCTGGGCTTTTCCTGCTTGCTGGTAATTTTTTTCTTTGCAAATGGCTTCAATGTGACCCAACTTGTGACATCTTCTGCATCTAGCATCAGGCTTTCTCCAACATCTTAAAAACTGATGATTAGTTCCACCACAGTATTGACAAGGCTTTTTGTTCATCTTCCATTTGCTAGACCCACCAGAATTTCCTTCTTTTGCTACAAACTTGGAGTCACCAGCATTTTCTCTAGACTGAATCAATTTCTTCCCTTTGCCTCCATCATTTGACTTCACTTTAGCTTGCAGCACACTCTCTACAAACTCTTCTCTTCTCATCAATCTTCTGTGCTCCTGTGCCTGCAGAGCATTTAACAATTCTGCAAGCTTTATATCAGGTAAGTCTCTTGTATTTTCCAGAGACGCTATGGTGGCTTCGAACTTCTCTGGAAGAGACACCGGGATCTTCGAACAAGCCTTTCATCCTTCAAGTCGGTCCCTAAAACTCGATTTTATCGGCTATCCCCACTAGTCTATCGAGTATTCCTTCACTGACTCAGACTCTTTCATCTGCTGTCTCTCAAATTCTCTCAAGAAATTCAGCACCTTCATACCTCTTATCTTCTCATCTCCTTCATATTCTTCCTTCAAGAAGTCCCATATGGCCTTTGCAGAGTCACACTTCATAATTCTGATAAAGATGGTAGGCGAGACAGTAGCATACAGGCAAGATTTTGCCTTGGCTTTTCTTGTGGTTCTCTCTTTATGAAGTTTGATTTGATTCATGGTCGGATTATCTGGAAGTGGAGCAACTTCATAATCATCCTCCACAGCTTCCCACAGATCGTGACCCTCCAAAAATGCTATCATCTTAACAGCCCATGCTTGATAATTCTTTCCAGTAAATACTGGAGAAGCCATCGCAGAGAAACCACTCGACCCTGTCTCCATCACCCTTAACTTCTTTACACTTCGATACTTGCTTCACTTCACAATCCCTCAAGATCATATACGCTCTAATACCACTGTTGTTACTGATCAAAACAATAAACTAGAAACAGAAAATCAGAAGCTATAGTTTTTGAATGAGGAAGAGAAGCACAGAGAAAACAGAACACAAACTTGCATACGTCAGTTTTCTAAGGAAATTGTCAAGTACAGGACAACTTAAACAAGAACAAAAACTGCTTACAAACCACACACACGTGCAGCATATAACTGCACCTAAACATGCTAATTCACTTCCTAGAAAATAGCAAAAAATACTAAATGCACTTGGCTGTTTTTTAATATAAAAAAAACAGAGGAAAATAGAGTAAAAAAAAAAAACAAAACAGAAAACAACAACTAAGACATTATTAATCCAACAGAGGTCCGTCACGTCGAGGACGGCCATTTATTGTGAGAAAGTCATTGACTCTTTCAAGGAGTTGCAGCTCGAGAGCGACGAGGCAATCCAAGCCTGAGTCGACTAAGACCGAGCCAAGAAAGTCGGCCATGTGACATCGCTCCAACGAGCTTCCCAAAGCCGAGAGGGTCGTTCTTGTCCGAGCTCTCGACTGGCCACAAGTGGTGAGAGAGTCCACGTTTGTGAGTTTTCTTCATCGTTCAGAGAAACTCGCCGATGCATTCATCTTGGATTGGAGCTTCGAGTGGACCAAACTCAGAATAATGCTCGATCTTAGCAAAAGGGTCTCGAAGGAACGCAGATTGAAGCGCGGCGAGTGGCTATGTGCGTGGCTTCCTGCAGTTATAACAAAGGATAAGCGGCTCCTTTCGTTAGGTCGAATGAAGAAGAAGATGCGTAAGAGAGAGAGAGAGAGAGAGAGGGAGACATGTTTAGAAATTTTAGGAGACATGCAAGAATACCGAGCCGTTTCACATTGCTGGACTCAGCTGTGTAAAAAAAATTTCAAGTTTTCTCGAGTATTCCCCTTAAAATCCTGAGGCGTTCTTCGAAAAATCCGACTAGATCCACTGACGCCAAGTCAATTATTGAATGGGGAGGGACTATGCTAATGTGAAGGGACCAGACTAGCTAATGTTTTCTCGCAAAGAAGATAGGAGAAATCGATGGCTGTGACGCGGTCCCGTCACATCAGCCAGAAAGAACCGGAGGAGGCGGCTACCAAGCGATGAAATGATCTGTCAGCCCATCTCCTCGCTTTCTCGAAAAGGATTCCACCATGATGACCGACAATCAAGGATAATTCTTGCCTAAGGACGGTGAGATACATCTGCTAATTTCACTAAGCTACTTGTTGAAAATGAATATCAACCATCAGAAAAACGAATTTATGTTGAGGCTCCATTAATTTTGTGGAAAATATATAATTTTAAAAATATTTTTCTAAAAATAATCGCCTATTTTGATCGAAATAATTAATTGATAAATAATATTTTCATTATCGACGACAATCTATATATAAAGATAAAAATATTTATCATTTGCTTTTGTAAACGATAAAAGTAATATTTTCAGGAAAATAGTCTCCAAACCATTCATTTTCCTCAAATTAAACATAGGCATAAAATTGATTTGGTTTGCCTCTTTCTATATTGTAACACAGACCAAAAATATTTCCCAAGTTCAAATTTTTGCACCAACAACATTTCATGAACAATCATGCCTACCATCATATATGTGTGCATGTGTGTGATGATAGCGTATTGTCAAATAATGGAGAAAATAACAATTCATCAAAAGTCAAAACAGCTCTTTTTTCATCGCTCCATAAGTGGATTTTTTAAATAGTATTTTATAATTATTTTTGTTCTTTTCTTTTCTTTATTATTTTTTTTCTCTCCTATTTTCCTTTCATTTTGCTGGCGAGGGCCAAGAAAGCCTTGTCGGCCACCGGCAAGGGCTGACTTGCCTAGAGCCGGTGGGGCCGTAAGCATGGCAACCCCTAGCCCTCGCCTAAATGAAGGAAAATACAAGGAAATAAAAAAAATAAAATTATAAAACGAAAAATTATAAAAAAAAATGTTGAAAAATTATTAAAGTATTATTAAAAAAAAGTCCATGACAACGCTAGCTATGTTACCTAAAATGGATGGGCTATGACACATAAAATGGATGGTATTCACATTAATGATTTCCAGCTTAAATTAACTGGATGAACTAAATTAATATAAATGTAAAAAGGTTTATGACTAAATTAATTCAATTAAAATATTTAGAATTAAATTGATCTAATAGATAAGTTTATGACTAAATTGATATAAATATAATATGTCTACTACTTTTTTTTTTGGTACTTTTCCGATTAGAAAACTGAGTTGGCAACCGGAAAAGCTTACGTGGATTAAATGGATAGAAAAGATTTAAAATAAATTAATAAAATAATAGGCAAGCTAGGAAAACAAAACTAAAACAATAAAGAAATCCTAGCCCCGTCAATATTGACGACACCGCTCGCCACCATCCCAAGATGCCTCCTAAAGCTTGATCGTCCAGGGTTGCGAGATGTCAAAGCTCGAGCGGTCATGGCCACAAGCACGAGCTCTACCGTCATAGCGGTCGTGGCGGCAGTGGCTTTGAACTCGAGATATGGCAGCTATGGCCGAGCTTGAGACGGGTACGGCTCCCATGAGCTCGGACTTCACTGCCACGGTGGCCATGAAATTTCAGATCGAGCGTCCATCGCCACAATACTCTCGATCTAGTAGCCATGTCCACAAAGTATAAAAGCTTGGGCGACTATGAGTCCTTGACTACGAGCTTGAGGTCACAAACAGAAGAGATTGAGCTTGCGCGAGGGCCGGCTAGGGGTTTTGAAGTCAACAATGTCTTAGGCAAGTAGAGAGGAAGAAGAAAGCCATTGATTTTAACCAAAAAATTTTGTGTTTCTGCAGATAAGAGATAACATTCTAAAAAATGAAAGAGAAAATCTATATGTGCACTCCAGGTCACCTTTTCTAAAGTCCACATCGGCAATCAAGTCCGCATCAGCAATTCTTAATGACCCTAAGCCAATATCAGCATGGTCTGTCGCCCGAACGGCACAAAGACAACCGGGGATACATTTTAAATGTATAAGGACCGTTTTGAATGAGAAAAGAGACAAGACAAATGGTTTTGATGAAGCAAAATTAGAGAGAATGCTAGGAAAAGAAAGAAAATATCTCATATAGAACGATGGAGTAGATCTGGAGGGGTTGTATGTAGACTTTGACTTTCTTGGCGATGCCTTGAGGAAACTTCAGGGTACGTGCTTCAGTTGCTCCTCTCCCCTTTCGTCAAACGCAAGAATCAGTAGTGGTAGGTTCGTGGTCTCTCACTTACTCTTCCCAAATCACAAGAATCCCTCACCGGCAATTCAAATGAGAGAGAAGAAGAAGAAGAAAAAACAATGAAACCACTGTGGATTCTAAATCAAGAACGGGCAATCATCCATGCCACCTCATTCACCGTACTCGGGAGCGGGTAATTTTTTGTCGTTTGGAGAAGACAATTATCGGAAAACTTTCACGAGATATAAAGAAGCCCCTTAAGGAATAGGAAAACAATGAAGTGCATCGTCGAAAAGGGCAAGTTAACATCGGTCCCTCTAGAAACTATAGAAGAAAATCCGATCCGGCTTCGAGCTGGGTGACTTGGCTTAGAAGACCGATCCTCGTCGAGAGGGATGGTCGTGTACGTGACTTGGCACCAAAGGAAATGAAGAGGGTGGGGGCGACACTGACCGCCCGTACACGTCCCATCATGGCCATGATTGGCCTAACCGAGCGTTGTCACAATGTTCATTCCCATGCCAACGCAAAAAGAGCAGTGGATTGTAAGCGAAAACATAGCTCTCTCTCATCTTTCCCTAAACCTTGTACTCGTGATGCAGATCTACTCAGCTTTCTTCCCGATTAATTATATCTTGATTCAAACCGGTTTTCGCACGTCTCCTCTGGTCAAACTAAGGCTACACTGCCCTCGCCAAGGCCATGAGAATCTCTTGAATCGAAGCACCGTTTCTCATCAACTCTACGTCAACACTTCTAATATCGAAGAAATACTTCAAGCATCAAACATAAGGGTGAGCAAAAGGAACCGCTCGGATCGAACCAAACCGGCCAGTTTTAAGTGATTCTTAGAGGAATCGATTTGGTTCCCAATTCTAATTTTTTGAAACCTTGGAATTAATTTTATTTCGGTTTGATTCCAGTTCCATAAATGAAACCTCCCATATGGACCAATCTGATTTTAAAAAAATAAAAATTCTTACAAATATGTGAAAACTAATAAGCCCTAATTTATGTTCTGCTATTTTACGTTTTGTTAAAATAGCTTCTTAGTATGGATTTAGAATATGGTCCCCAACATCGAGAGCTATCGATGATATCAAATTCACTTCACTGCCTCAGTGATGAAGTTCACCTATAGCGGAAGGAGACGGTACGTCCTCACATCACGTAAGCTTTCCAAGTATCTCCTTTTCGTGTCCAAAGGCAAGAAAAGAAAGAGACGGGAGTCCAGCAACAGCAATAGTTATAAAAACAATGAGTAAAGACAAATTAACATGCAAATAGAGAGAGAGAGAGAGAGAGAGAGAGAGAGAGCGCTAAAGGGGTGTGCTCATTTTATGAGAATAATAATTGGAAGTTGATGCTTGGAATGTAGAGCAAGATAATATAATGATAGATAAAAAATAAAAATAAAAATACATCTATTCCATTCACTCATTCGAAAATCGATCACGTCTAATTAGATATGTTAAATGTCGATTATAGGCAAAGAACTGATCTGATTAAACATGAAGTTTCTCAAAATTTCAAGTGCGAATTTGATCGGAATACATACGATAGGACAAGAAGCTCTCGATGCATCAACATCATCACCACTTGAGTTTTTTTTTTTTTTTCCGAGCACCACTCGAGTTAAAGTCAAATTATACTTTTAAAAAAAATTGTTACTTTCTTGTTTCTGCTCCCTTCGCAAGAGGGTTAATTCCAAAAAAAAGCACCAACTTTAGGTTAATGGACAAATCTGGCCCGAACTTTTTTTTGTCTCATAAAAAAGCACAAACTTTAGGTCAAGTGACAAATCTGGCGCGAACTTTTTTTTGTCACATAAAAAAGCATCAACTTTAGGTCGAGTGACGATTTTGGCCCTTTTTTTTTTTTTTTTTTTTTTTGAAAAAAAATCATCAACTTTCACTTAAATCCTAAATCTGCCCCCCCTTAACTTAAATTCATTGATTTTTTTATCAATAAATCCATGTGCACTTACTAGCTAACAACATTAATTGTCTTCTTGTTTGAGCTACAGCTTGAAGAATAACGTGAAACTGTGTCATCTCATAAGTAAAAAAATCTGCAAATTGAATTTCTCTAGCTATACTTTATTATTTTGTTGTAATATGAAGCTGTAGATCACCGCCTGTCAAGAGAAACCACAGATGAGATCCATCAATCTCACAGTTAGAACATTTTTTTCCTGAAATAAGGTTAACTTCAAATAAAAAGTTAATGGTAGGTGCTAGATTTTGGATAGGAGCGAAAGTTTGTGATTTTTTATGAGACAAAAAAAAAATATGGGCCAGAATTGTCACTTAACTTAGAGTTGGTGCTTTTTTACGAGACAAAAAAAAAATTCAGGCCAGATTTGTCCATTGACTTAAAATTTGTGCTTTTTAATGAGACAAAAAAAATTTTGGCACCACCCGTGGTGGTGGCGTAGGTGGTTGAGCGAGGAACTTTTCACGAGAGGTCTCAAGTTCGATTCGCGGCGTCGTCGTTCTTGATCTTAGCGCGCGTCTTATCCAAGGCGCGTGGGTGGTGGTTTCACGTGTCCCCAGGGATTTCCGCCGCGAGCCGACCAGGAAGTTCCCCTGCCACAAAAAAAAAAAAAAAAAAAAATTTGGTCAAATTTGCCCATCAACCTAAAATTGATGCTTTTTTATGGAATTAGCCCCTTCGCAAGATGCGTTGGGGATTACGCAGGATCGCGAGCGGCCCGAGTTCAGTGCAATACCCGCCCAAAATGCCAAGCCGGAGGAACGGCAGCGTCCATTTGTCCGTACGTGGGAGAGAGGCCGGAGAGAAGACGTCCCGAAAAATCAGGCGCGCGGGGGCCGCATCTCGGCGGAGGACCACACGTGTCGCGATCTGAGGGCGAGCCCTCACGTTGCTCTGCTGGGGCCGACTGTACCGTAGCGAGATGCGTCCTTCTCGGGAGGTAAAATTGACCACGAGGGAAGCGGAGCGGAGCGAGCGATCGGCGAGGAGACACGTGGCGGGCCCGCGCGCGCACGATCTGACGAGCGAGGGCCCCACCCTCGCGCCAGCTCGCTTCAACTTTCGCCGGTCCCCACCGCCGAATATTTAATTTCACTGTTTTATTCGGGGCGTGGGGCCCGCGGGGCTGTAATTTCACGGGAAAAAAGAATCATGAGCCGATGGGATGCACTGGTTGCCGCATGCGTCGGGGCGTCGGAAAAATTGTCTCGAAATAGAAAACCGACACGGATAGCGGCAAAAGGAAATTGCAACTTATTACGTGTCGGGTAAAAATCTATGTATTTCGTGAAATCTAATCAATCGGTTTAAGATGGCGAATGAAAATCGGTAAAAACTAAAAAGGAAAAAGTAACATACACGACTGGTGTCCGATATAAATTGGTGAGGCTACATGAGGATGGCTTTAGATCGGAGAAACCGTTAAAATCAATCACATGCGTGTGGGTAATGGACCCGGCGCACTGAAAGCAGGACGATTGAGAAGTTGGAGTACACTGATTTTGTAGCCTATCTTTTACTTTTTCCTTTTGGCACCAATCACCTAACACGCGTTTCCTACTGCCAGTGCCCATTATAACCCCCACAAACTTTTTTATTCTGTCAACCCTTCTTCTTCTTCTGTTTTTTTTACCCTTTTGTCCCCGATATGTTTTCACGAGAGTTATATTTACCATCGGTCTGACCCGGTCCCGAGTGTAGTGGGGTGCCCGGGCCTACCGTGACTGTTTGGTTCAGGGATTTTGAGTCTTTAAAATGTCTTAAGAAAAATTTGAGGTGTTTGATAATTTTTTTTTTTGACCCATTTGGTCAAATGCTGACTTTGGCATAGCTGTAAGTCCATGAAACCCGCCATAGACTTTCGACATTTTCGGAATACTAAATTAAATGTTAATGAATATTATTTTCAAAATTGCCTCCACCTATATTTCACTATTCTAGTCTTGCCCTCGCACTGTTCATCTTTCACCTGGGAGATGGACAAATGCTGGTTTCACTTGGAGGAACTCTAGCAAGGGATCGCCCAACACTGGCGTCTTAATTTCTGGGGTCGCTATTTGCTTGCTCGAGGTCATGTGACCTCGGCATCTCCTCGAGTTGCACAACCTCAGTGGCCTTTGCCTAGAGTTTCATCGGCGTCAAAGCACTATATTTAGGAAACTCAAATCATCAAAAGCCCAAATCTGCAATAGTTGTCCGGCAACCTTGATGTTGCTTTGTCTGAGGTTGTGTGACCCCAACAGCTCGTTGCCTGGGGTTTGCTCAACCTCAGCAGCCCTTGCTCTGGGGGTGCAACCTCAACGATGGGCTTCCCCAAGCTTTGCTGCGATAGTCAGGCTTTGCCAAGCTATGTCAAGTTCTGCTGTGATGGTTGAGGCTTGCGTGGTTGAGCTTGTAGCCAATCATCGAGTTTTGTTGCATGTAGGGGTATGCAAAAGAATCGGAAACAACCCGGACCGCTCGAAATTGGACCGAACTAAACTAGAACCGGCAGTTCCTAAAAGAGCCGATCCGATTCTTGATTCCAATTTATTGATGGTGAGTACCGATCCGATTTCTAATTCGAGGTGTAGAAACGTTCATCTGTCCACTTGGACAAAACTAGTAATATATAAATGTATATTTAATTTTTAAGAAAATTTTCTGACCAAAAAACAAAAGAAAATTGAAAACCCTAAAACCTCTAATTTGGATCTCAATATCAATTAGTTGAGTGTTCATCTAATCTCACTCTCATCTCGTCTAAGTCACCCCTCTATCTCTCACTTGTGACCTCCACTTTCAAGCTTAACACTAATCGACTCACAGCATCAATTGTTAATTTTTAATATGAGTTTAATTTTTTTTATTGATATTGCAACTAATAATACCAATTTTTTTTTTTTTTTTTTTTGCTTTACTTTGGCTTGCTAGAAATTGTCGTTCTAAGTACGTGAAATTTGGTGGGATTGGTTCCATGGACCTATCACTAGACCGGACCGAACTAGTAGTCTTGTTCTCGAGTAGATCCATGGAACCATCAGGTGATCCCTGGTTCCAATTTTTCACAATTGATCCTTAATGAACGGTTCTCAATTCTAGGGTGGGAATTGTCCACTTAAACCATGCTTACCTCTAGTTGCATAAGGGTCGTCAAGCATAGGTAATAGTTGATGGCCATTGGTTGATGATTGCCTAGCTGATGAACTACACTTACCTGCCCTCTCTCCCTCTAGTCGTCTACTTACCTCCCTCTCCTTTTCTTTTAATTTCAAAGTTACTTCAAAACGAATTCACTAAAACAAATGAGTCAAACGCTATTTGCTTTTCTCATATAAACCTTCATTTAAAGATCCTTGGCAAATGGCTTTACATCCCCCGAATCGAACCAAATGCAACCATACATATGAAGCGCCGTGAGGAGCCAAGATAAGTAGTTTTCTCCTTGTCATTAGATTACTTAATATTTCTTCTTAGATTTGATACCAAAATAAAATGTAAGTGGTGTTTTATACGTACTATGATGATATAGATAACAACGTAAATGGTCAATGAACTTTAACTCAATGTGTAATATCGTCTCTAAAATTTAAATTGGTTCAATGCGGTCCATCAACTATTTGTTAATATTTATCAAAAGTTCATGGATCAAATTGAATATTAGATCAAATTTCATGAAATAAAATAAAAGTTCGAAGATCACATTACACATTAAAACAAAGTTAGATTATCATTTATGTTATATTCACATTGATAATACGAATGAAATTCAGATTATTTTTTTGGCCCAAAAGAATGGGTGTAAGTTTATATAGATATGTAAACAGGGATTTGTCATAAGGTTGCTATTAATGGGAAAAAGAAGAAGAATGGGCTGTGCTTTTTCCAAGGGGGGAGCAGGAGGGCATGTTGGTAATTTGGACTTCCGGGGTCATGATATCGGCAATTTTTAACCTAACCCGCATTAGAGTAGAGCCTCCCACCAATGATAGAGCGTCGCCAGTTTTATGTCCAGTGCTCATAAAATCGCCCTTTCTTCGCATGGAAAGGATCAACGTCTCTTTTAACGTTCCCCAAATTTAAATTTGTTAAAAAAGACAAAACAAAATTCTATTTTTATTACAGGCATTTGCCATCTCCTCCTTTTATAGAAAGAAAAGCTTTGAACTCCGACCAACAATTTCAAAAGAGTTCCTTTCCGGTCCCCATTAATTTCTTTTCTCCCTTCTCTCATCATTTCTTTATATGGAGACGGAAAAAGGAACCCCAAAAAATCAGATTTTTTCCTAATGCCTAAACCGGTTTGAAATATAAATTTTTTTTTTTCCTTGTCACTTGTGCGGCGAATAAACAACGGGAAAATAACTGTTTTTCCTGGATCTTTCCCATTTCCCTTCGGTTTTTTTCTCTTGCGTGTTTCTTTTTTTTTTTCCAAAATTTCCGTCCTCTCAAAAACCTGGAAAAAAAAAGGGAGGGAATTATTGAAAAAAAAAAAAATCATTATTTTTCTTCTTTCTACATGTTGAATTAGCTGAGAGAGAAAGGGAGAGAGAGAGAGAGCTTCCTTCAAGGTCCATCCATGGCTATTTTATCTCTTTAATCTCCTCTGCAACACCCACCCCTCCATCATCGTCGCCTCGCCTCACATGACACCCTCCTTGCATCATCCTCGCCGATTTCTCCAACCCTCCTCACCAATCCCGCGAGACCGTTTCATGGTTTCAGACATGTGGGTTTGATTCTTCCTCCGCCTTCCTCGTTGACAAGGTCGGTTTTTTCGTCGCTCGCTCTGCCCAAATCGACGCAACCCACGTCACCCATCACCATCTCCCCTCTCCCTCCTTTCGCTTCCCGTCTTTTCCTTCCTACCCATTTGCCGTTTCTTGATCCGGGTCCCCGCGAATCGATAGAAAGGATTCGAGAAATGTACGGGACGCAGAGCAAGAGGGACCTGGCCCTCGAATTCCAGTCCCAAATCCCAATCTTGCGGCCGAGCATCCACTCGAGGAGGGCCAATCTGACCGTCAAGTTCCAAGACCTCTATGGGTTCACCGTGGAAGGTAATGTGGACGACGTGAATGTCTTGAACGAGGTGAGGGAGAAGGTCCGGGAGCAAGGCCGCGTGTGGTGGGCGCTCGAGGCGAGCAAAGGCGCGAATTGGTACTTGCAGCCGGAGGTCTCGAACGGGATTGTGCTCAAGTCGTCCCTCAAGATATCGGCCCTGGCCAATGCGATCACGTTGAAGAAGCTGATCAGGAAGGGGATCCCTCCGGTGCTGCGGCCCAAGGTCTGGTTCTCCCTTTCCGGGGCCGCGAAGAAGAAGTCCACTGTGCCGGAGAGTTACTACAACGATCTGAGCAAGGCGGTGGAGGGCAAGGTCACGGCTGCCACGAGACAGATTGATCATGTGAGTGAGAAAGTTTGGATTTTGAATGGGCTTCTGAAATTGTCTCTGCAGATTTCGGTTGGATTTGGTTTCGACGGATCGCCTTTGAGAAATTTAATTTGTGCGGCAGATGGATTTGCATTTCTGAATTACTTTCTCCTTTGTGAGGAGTGGCATGCTAACCATGCCTATAGAAATGGTTTAATTTGAAAGAGAAAGATCGCTGTATGTCTAAATATATGTCCTTTGCCTGTAAAAGAATTGCTATGTGATTGCTTTCATTCTCCATCTAGATTTGGTTAATTAGGTGACATCTTCAATTTCTAATTTGCTTTAGTTTATTCTTATAGAAGTTTTTCGATACCAGAATCTGGCATTTACCAGAAATAAGAGAATTTTGATCTGATTAATGAGACTACTGATCTTCATTGGGATACGATGGAATGCCATATGAATTGCCGGATTGATAGTCAGAGTCTAGTGTCAATTTAGATCACCCGGATTAGTAAAAGAGGATACCTAAGATAAGGCATAAGTTTGGTGTTCTGCTTCTATAGTCATTTAATGGATGACGGAGGATGTCCACATGAGAAATAGTCCTCTTTCCCTTCTTCTGCTGCTGCATTTTGTTGGTTCTTGCGTGTTCTAGAATTTACATGTAACTAGACATCAGTTTCTGCTTTGTCTTGAAAGAAAAAATATATATCCCTGGAACGTTCACTTGTTCATTTGAACAGGAATTTTCTTGATGTGTAGTTAGCTGTGTGTAGAGGAAAATGCACCTTGACAGTTTGAATTCTTCTAGTTTTCTCATGCTCGAAATCAAAACTTCATCACAAGAAAGAGAAAACTTTCTATTATTGTTTGCAGTTTTGGTTGGAAATTAGTCCATATGCTCATGCGTGCAGGATCTACCACGAACCTTCCCTGGTCATCCATGGTTGGACACTCCGGAGGGTCATGCTACTCTACGACGTGTCCTAGTCGGATATTCTTTCCGTGATTCTGATGTTGGTTACTGTCAGGTCTGTCCTTGGTCTAATTCTTTGGATTCCGTCTCTGCTCATAAGAATTATCTCCATGGATTTGAATATAGTCTTTTTGGTGAAATACACCCCATTATGTGTTTTTCCTAAGTCGAGGAGTAATTACTTCATTCATGGCTGTTGTGTTTGCTTCGACAGATGTTTCCTTTTTCTGTTTATCCTGTTTTGTGTTCTGGATCTCTCCCCTTTTAGGACTTATCTCCCATAATTTATACCTAACTTTTTGGTTGACTTGCCCAAATGTGAAAAAAAGGGGGGAAAAAGATGTTATACATCATATTGTATATGCCCATAATAGTCTTATTTTGTTCTTTGCAGACTAACTTCAATTAATGGATTTCCACTTTGTTGTGTCTTTTGATATTATAGCACAGTAAAGTAGCCTTATGATCCCAGTAACTCTCTTGCAGGGTCTAAACTACGTTGCAGCATTATTGTTGCTTGTGATGAAAACAGAAGAAGATGCATTTTGGATGCTCGCTGTTTTACTAGAAAACGTCTTGGTTAATGACTGCTACACCACTAATTTATCTGGATGTCATGTTGAACAAAGGGTTTTTAAAGACTTACTGACCAAAAAGTGCCCAAGGTAATTTTATTGACTTTTTCACACAGTCGCATTTGGTAAGATTGGTTTCTGTTTGATAACAAAACAAGAAATGTGCAGGATAGCTGCTCATTTGGAAGCATTGGAGTTTGATGTATCTCTTGTTGCCACAGAGTGGTTTCTGTGCCTCTTCTCTAAAAGCCTGCCTTCAGAGGTTGGAGCAACTATGCTCTTCCTCTCCTTTACAAGGAACCCCCTTAAACATAACGTCACCAATTAAATACCTGACACTTCTTTCGTTGTTTTTTTTTTTATTTTCAGACAACTCTCAGAGTGTGGGATATTCTTTTCTATGAGGGGGCTAAGGTTTTATTTCACGTAGCTCTGGCCATCTTCAAGGTCTGCATATTTCTAAGTTGTGCATCTGCTGCTATTAGCGGAATTAATTCTGAATGATTTTTGACTCCTGATTATGCATGCAGATGAAGGAGGATGAGCTGCTTCTAACCCATCACGTAGGTGACGTAATTAACGTATTGCAGAGAACAACTCACCACCTCTTTGACCCTGATGACCTATTGACAGTAAGTTATTCCTCTTTCTTGTCACTTTTTTTTGTCTCGTGAGATTACATGTTTTGCGTCTGTGAAAATTGAGTGAAGATTAGTAGGTCCAATGTCCAAGTTGTTCACTTGTTTGTTGTTGAGTCAGCTCTTGTCACATTGATCTTTGTTCAACCATTTAGATTGTCCAAGCATCTGAAATACTGATTATATCGAGCATTGCTAAATTCAATTCGACCACAGTTTTGATCAAGCAAAATGAGCAATTAACAGTGTCGACTTCCTGGAGTTTCTCTCACAGTTCCCAGTACTCTTGTTCCACTCAATTCTCATATGCCATTAAACGCTCTTGTACTCTTGTATCACTTGTTTGTTGTTGAGTGGTCTTTCGTCCCTGTTATCTTTGTGTGACCATTTAGATTGTCCCAGCATCTACGACACTCATCATACTAAGCGTTAACAAAATTCGATCCGCCACCACACTCTGTGCATTAAACATTGTTGAGTCCCCCTAGTTCATGTCACGGCTCCCAGCACTCTTTCTATCACTTGATTCTGGTATGCCATTCAAATGAGTTTCGTGGGCTTAGCATTGGAAATGAATCTGTTGGCTTGCAGGTTGCATTTGATAAAATCGGTTCACTGACCACCACCACTCTGTCGAAGCAAAGGAAGAAGCAGGAGCCAGCAGTGATGGCAGAGCTTGACCAGAGACTGAGAAGATTAAATTCGCTTAAAGTGGAGGACAAGTAAAATTATCAGAAATAGGTTGATCGGCCTGTATTATAAGATGCAATACGACCGGTGGCTGCTCACCCGCCGAATGCAAATTCTTAAAATTTGTGGTTGTAACCTTGATCTTCTGAGACCAAGAAGAGCAGGAAGAGAGAAGGCAAGGCTCTGTTGTAGATTTAGGTAGCGACTGAGAGGAAGTGTAAATTTTGGAATGTCAAGGACCAACTTGTTGGGTGACATTGCAAATCCTATTACTAAGAAAAAGGGTAGCTTTGCCCTGTAAATCTGGTTCTTAATCCGGATATTCAGTAATCACCACCAAAAATTCATCCTTTTGTACCCAAGTTTATTCTGACCAGTGACCATGAACAGAAATGAGGCTCCCTGCGCTCTAAATACAGGGGAAAATTTGTAAGGCTTGTGTCCCAAGGGATAGACCGCTTGCAAAAGTTTGTCTGAATTCAATTCTTAAATTTCTCACTATAGTTTTTCATGCTCTCTCTCTCCAACAAAACTGGAATCCCTCCATTTATCATTTTTAATGATTTCATTTCTGCCTAAAATTAGATTGACTCACAAATTGTTTTATTGTTCAATCGGACATTACTTTTATATTGTCGAAGTTACTAACATATTAAGAATATGGTGCTTTCTAATTATTGAAAGTTACTTATCCTAGATGGAATAAGGTTACTATCGCATAAAGATTTCACCAATTAAAAAAGACATATTACTAGTTAATTTGTGATTAAAACTAAATGAAGAAGTTACAATTATTTGTGGCTTATAACTTATTCTATCTCATTCAAAGTTACCGGGATATCGTTAGTTTTTGTCATTTTGATATTTACCTTTTCCATTAACGATATCACTAAATCTCGAGAAGTTATTTCTTCTTAGTAATCATGTCTAGATGATTACATTTTCATATCTATATAAACTATGGGAAAAAGTGCATAATTATGGAGTTACTAATTACATAACATTTTTTCAAAAGAAAAGTCCCAGTAAAGATTTTTTTTTTTTTTTTTTTTTTTGCAAATTTTTTCTCCACATGAGAAGCGTATTTTTATAAAAAAAAATTAAAATAATTTCCGATGTAATTAGCACTTAAAACCTTTTCATTTTTTACCTTCAATTTTCAACACGTTATGGCATAGTATATTCAATAATTAATAACGTCGCTGTGTAGACATCAACGGCTAATTAGACATAAAAAAAACAGACATTATCATTGCTACAAGCACCATTTTATTAAGTGAGCCCTGAAACTTCGTTCTGTCCACGTTTGCACTGAGACATTGGTGCGCCCTGAGACATTGGATAAGTGACCTTCCAAACTTCGTCCTCACCACGTTTGTATCGAATCCGATCGCGTGATAAATCAAAGAAATTGGATTGCAAACTGCACGGACGGCAACACAAATAAGTACGACGGAGAGACCGGAAAAGGAGAGATGTTGGAGAAAGAAAAGCGGTTCCTCCTGCCACTCTAATATATCCGTACGTCGCTATTTCACTCGTTAAACACATACGCGAAAGTAATGTTTCACTAAGTGGACTTTAATTAGCCAAGTCGTCTTTTAAGGACAGGGGACGATGGACAAGTCACCATCAGAAGAAGAGGATAAAAAGATGAGAAAAAGAGTTATGCTGCCACTGGGGATCCAAAATGGCATTGCCGTTCAAGTATCTTTATCTAAAGGGAAATTGAGGCAGATATTCACTGGATGAAGGCGGTCCGTGACCAAATGGCTGCGAGGCAGATTGCTGGTTCCAAAGGCTGTGTTGCCATTGCTGCGAGGCAGATTGCTGGTTAGGTAAAGTAATACCTCCTAGATGCAGAGAACCATGAGAATTTGGCTGCTGGTTCCAATGGCTGAGTTGCGGTTGCCTTCCTGGAACTTCAAAAGTCCTGCGATGCTCTGGCTGCATGGGAACATGTCCATAATCATTTGGTTGGAAATTCCAAAATCCTCCTTGTGGTCGTACCATCGGAGTCCCAAACGCTCTGAGTGATTCATGTTGCAGAGTACTCTTAAAATTTGCAATGGACGGGGAGTTGCTAGCTCCATTGACAGCATCATCATCTGGAAAATCATCGAATATGCTGGACAAATCGATATTGGCATTCACTGCGGAGGAGTAATCCTGATAGCAATCATAATTTTCTTCCATCAGATAGTTTGAGATGGCTGCTCCAGCATTTGTTTCTTCCTGTCTAATATATTCTCGTTTGGAAATGTGGCCACGCTCTTCAGCTATTGTCTTGTGCATGGGAGTCCAATCACGGCGACTCCAAAGGTAGAGAGGTGGAGACATTTGATTCCAATCCTCCAGCCGTTTGTTGTGCACATCAATGGATCCCGGAAGGTAAAACGACTGAAGAGAAGATTGTAAGACTGTTCAGATGATCTCTATTCAGAAAGATATATAATGTTTCATCCGAGAAAAGGAAAAGAGAAGATTGTGACCATTAGCCACTGCATTAAATTGTTTTCATATGCGGTGCAATGCAAATGGTTCTTTTAATTAAAGGAGTGTTTTTGCACATGTGCCCTCAGCTTACAGGCCAAACCAATATAACCCTCCCTGCCTCTTATACCTTCAAAATCCCAATCCTTCACTCTTGGACAAAAAGTGCAAGTTGAATGAGAAAAGAGATGTATCTTAGTTCCTAGTGTTCCAACTTCAGCGACTTAGAAAAAAGATCATTAACATAAACCATGTTATATAAATTGCACTTCTATCTCTAATGAAATGCTAGCTAAAGACAAAAATTATGTCATGAAACCAAAACATGTGTCATCTACAGGCAAAAATAATATCAAGAAACAAAACATCGGTTGGAGGTACTTTAGTGCATGTAGATTTTTGGGGAGCTTGAAGGAGGAGGAAGAGAAAGGATGAGTAGGAAGAGGAGGAGGTGACAACAAAAAGGATGATGGCGATGACGACAGTGAATGAACATAGGAGAGGTGGGATTCACCCTGAATAAACCTAATTTTATCTCAGAGCATTCAGAATCTTCAAATAAACAAATTACCTCCTCACTCTTTTGAATGAAATTCAGGAATCAGTTCCAATAGCTTTAGTTATATCAAAGGGATGTGCCATGGATTATCCTGACATACCTTTCCCGATAGCAGCTCACAGTCCTCCCAAAGCAAATCATATGGATCAGCTCCAACATCGAGTCTATCATGAACGAAAGTCAAAAGTACTTCAGTACAGTTCAACAAACTGTGAAAACACTAAGGAACTACTGCTTCGTTCGTTTCGCGGAAAACAACTTCCAGGAAAATATTTTCCGAAATTTCCGGTTTTCAGGTGGACGGAAAATACACGGTCAAGGAAAACATTTTCCGGTCAACGGAAAATCCTCTCTTGACATTGTGGAAAATGATTTCCTCTTTTGAAAAGAGAAAATCATTTTCCCGGCCTCTCTCTCTCGCTCTCCTGCTGCAATGGCTTGACGATGTCCTTCTCCGGGATCAGCCTCCGCCCTCCCCGGCCGCTCTTGCCCGCCTGCTCCGGCCGGGCGCCGCCGCCGCCGCTGCACTCCGCTTCCCCAGCGGCTCGAAGCCGCTCGGGAGGATCCGGCTTAAGAGGGAGCACCGCGGCGGCGCCGGGAGGCTCGCGGGGAGCCCGCTGTCCAGGCTGCTCGTCGTGCGGTGCGTTGAATTTTTCTTGCCAAGTTGTCGTTTTTCGCCAAGCTCTAGCGAGCTCGGGTGAGATCGGCTAAGCCTCGAGCTCGCCGGATTTGGCTACGGAGCTTGCAGCTCGCCGGATCTAGCAACAGAGCTCAGGCTCCCAATCTAGGCGTCGCCAGATCCGGTGAGCTCGGGTGAAGATCGGCCGAGCCTCGAGCTCGCCGGATCTGGCCACCGGGTCTTGGTCGGCCGCTGGGCAGCCGGCCATCGTCAGGCAGGAAGGAGGAGGAGGAAGGAAAAGAAAAAGATTCCTGAATTTTATTTTTTAAAAAAATATAAATAAATAAAATAAATATTTTCCAAACAATTAAATGAGCTAACGAACGGTGGAAAATATTTTTCACTCAAATTTTAGATTTTGACCGAATACCGGAAAATAGAGTCATTTTCCTAGAAAATGACTTCCAGGAAAATGTTTTCCGGAAACATGATATTTTCTGCAAAACGAACGGAGCCTACAAGTCCTCACCTTTTGGTTTCTCGTGGGACTATAAGAATGAGGAGCTTAGGCTTGAATGTGAGAGCTTTGTTGATGAACTTATTCGCCAAAGATGCATTGACACCAAAAGGAGGATTAAGGCCCATAATCTGTTCCACAAAATACATGATGGGGCAAATAAATGAAGCTCCATTACATTTTAAAACATGATTTTGATTGAAGACCAACTATTAATTGCCTCACCAATTGAGACCCATCTGGTAATTCATCTACATTGACAGACATCCAATCTCTCTTCTCAAATTGAAAAGTATTCTGCACCAAAAACAAAAACTTCTTCATGATCCATACGCAGGTCCAGATTAATCCACATGGAATAAATGAAGTATCTCAGCAATATTGTCATGACAAAAAACAATAAAAGACAAACGATCAATCAGCTAGGAACAGACTGCGTCACAGAGGGGAATGACATAATTAAGTAGTGCAAAAAAAAAACTATCCTAGTCAAGTAGGTTTTGAGAACGCACAGAATGCCAATGCTTGCATATAGGTCATTGACAATTGAGCAGTAATTATTGTATCAAACCAAGGACTTGGGAAGCGGATCAGGTGCTCAATGTTAGGATTGATGGTAACAAAATCCTATCACACCGAGATCATCTCAGCAAAAAGGTTTTAAGCAGACAGACAATGTGATGCTTGCATGTAGTATCATTATTGACCTGGTTGCCATGGATTCATCAACGAGTCCTCAAATCAATTCCTCGATGTTCTGAAATACATATGACTAGTAAATAAATATTGACATGGAGTCCTGCATGTATATCTTTATTTCTAGCTCCTTAAGAGTGATATGTAGTTGTCATGGTGCTGCATACAACCGGGGGTATAGTGTTAGCGTGCAGTTGTATGCAGTGCCGTAAGGCACGCTAACACTGCAGTGGGCTTTTCACCCACCCCTACTCACCCCAGGCGCAAGTGGCTACTATACCAGCCTACCCAGCGAAAGCCAGGACCTGCAAGCAAGTCCCGTTGTGGAGTCTACCTTCCCCACTATAGGGCACCCAAATTCCCTATCTATCTTTGTCTCTGTCTTCCCGACAGAGAAGGAATACAGAGGACAGCACAAGGTCTCCCACCCTAGGGTGGTTCTCCGCTTATTTACTCCCTAAGCCTTTTAAGGACTTGCTCAAGTCCTTAGTTCTTTAAACATTCAGCTTAGAAAAAAAGTCCTAGTTTCTAGTTCCTGATACATGGACAATAATTTTGGCACTCCTTGCCAAAATGACACTTTGAAAAGGAGAACAAGATGACCAAAACATGGTGAACAAATCTAAGCTGTCATCAATCACCTTGCATCCCCATTATGAAAACCGCAATAGAAAATGATGATCTCAATGTTTCAATGGATTTGACCTGCTAAAAAAACCTCCAAAATGACAAACGCGAAAGGAAATGGAGCACTCTCTGCAATTATCATATCTATATTCAATGAAGAAACCACTCTTCATGACATTACTGCTATAGAAACTTATATGATGGAAAAAGCTGTTAGATGACTGAGTCAGTGATTCTCAGCAAACTTCTGAAGAGTCTAATATGGCAAGAGTCAAGACTAATTCTGTTTTAAGATGAAAGTTCACCGAAAGGAAATAACAGAGTCCACAGGAAGCATAAAAAGAAACATTTCCCTCATAAAAAAAAAAAAAGAACAATTATGTGAAAGAGTCAAGATTTACCTTGGGAGGGAAAAGATCATAGTTTTTGAAAAAGCAGCGCTTCCCTACTTTGTCGAGCTTTTCTTTCATTAGACAACTGAAGTCATTGGAACCACAACAGAAATCCACTATCTGCCCAGAGAAAATGGTATTTAAAATAAAATAAAAAAAGCCAACTTGAGAAGCAGCAGAACATAGATGGAAAAAAAAAAAAAAAAAAACACCATGGTTACATATCATCATTTATATGAAGATACCCTCCAATTAGGAAGATTTCTATAATCAGATGTTCCAAAATCTGGATATGTTCAACATGATAATAAAACTATACATGGATACATTCTCCTCAATATGCAAGATTGTCTAACTTGTAATTCATTTCAGGGACAGAATTGCATTGCCCTGGTGTTGTGGAAGAGTATGCTAGTACAATTTCATAAAAGTAATTAATTCATGGAAGGGGACCTCAAGAATAAGACTATCTGTATGACACTCGGCATTGTCTAACCAAATTACCTGGATGTTGGCCAATTCGAAAAATATATTTTTCGATGATCATATGAAGCTACCATACAACTTATTGATAAAAACTTACCTAGGTTGTATAATTATCGAGCAGACCCTAAAAAAAAAAAAAAAAAAAAAAAACCTTGTGGGCTATGAGTTTGATGTAGGATGATAGTGGTGTAAGTGTGGGAAAGTAATGGGTGCTCACCATAATCATCTTTCACACGTAACATACTGAAATGGAAGAAAATTTTAGATGTTTAGGCCCTTTTGGGGTGATGCCCCAACCCCAGCCTAGCCCTCTTAAGGTGAACACAATCTAGAGATTCGTTCCTGATGCAACCAGAGAGTGCAACGCAGTATCTCCAGTAGCTTGTTTTTACTTAAAGCCAAGCCTCAAAAGTAATAATAACAGAACAACAAGAACAGGCCATGGAAGCTGAAACAAAAAGAGAAAAAGTAGAGCCATCAATTGAAGTGTGGAAACAAATAAAGGACAGAGCTCTTACAGTGTCCCCCTTTTGCACGTACGAATGGAGCCTATCCACAATCTACAGAACAAAGCCCACGAGATTTGGTTAGAAAACTGAATTTGCAGACAACCATTCATCTATGGACAGTGTGCACTAAATAATTTACATTTCATGCAAGCTCTACAATCACCTCCAACAGAATGTGCTCAAGGCAAAAGGATAAACCATAAATAGCAACAGGTTCAGTCTGCTAGCATTTATATGACCTCAGGTCCCACATTTTAAAAAAAAAAAAAAATATTGTTTTTGTTTGGAAAAAGCAAGAAACTGGGGGAACGAAAGTTTAACTGGAAAGTTCAGAGGAATTTGAAATTTTTCCGGGAAGAGGAAGAGAAGAAAATTTATTCTCTGTTTCAAGTTTCTCTCCCATTTTCTTTCACCTCCCTATTCAATCAAAGCACAGAGCTCCCTTACATTTTTCTGCCATAATTGACAGTAGAAAGGTCATGGTTTCTCTCAAAAGAAGTTATCACTTGCAGACTTCTCCCTTGAAAAAAAAATTGTTTAAGATACAATCCACTTAACAATACAGCTTCAACTGTAGGCTATCAGCAATATAGTGATAACACCAGCAGGGAAAAACACATGGAAATAAATTACCTCCTGAAGCTTCTCCACTTTAGTAAAATGGCGTCCAAATGATGTATAGCGTGGACCATGAATAAATGGTCCAAGATACACTTTCAGCTTCTTCTGGATACACACGAGAAAGTAATCAGTAATCTACAGCTACTAATCATCTGAAAAGTAATATGCTCCAACTCCATGTAATGTGCTTCTAATGGACCTAGACCAGTTTATAGAACTAGAGTAACTAGACTTGTCACATTCAAATCCAACAAGATCAGCCACCACCTAGCCCACTTGCTAGTCCTCGACCCTGATTTCTTTTGTGTTGATCATCAATCGACATATCACACATTCACACACACCCCCACTCACCCACATGTTCAGTTTAGGCAACCAATTGCCTATGGTCTAACTGGTCCACTTAAATTAAGGTAATGCCGAAACCAGCTGGACCCTAAAATAAGCAAGTCCAGATCAATATGCACACATTCAGTATTAGTTAACAGAACGTATCTGCTCTCCAAAGTATGGACAAACACATCTTGCGCAAATGTAACTGTGAAGTAGCTGCAAGTCAGAATCGCTTTGACCTTCCATATGGGTATCTGTCGGAGGATCCCTGGTTCACATATTTCTTTAGCTTCCTCCATTGCACATCCTTCTTTTAGCTTTTGCAATGCTGTTCGAATGGCCTTCAGAAGGTTCATGAAAGAAATTCAACAAGAAGAAGGCTGATCATATGACTACAAAGTACAGATAGATGTTCTGCACCAGTAGTAGGAGATACCTTCAGAAAGCCCTCGACCTTGCTCAGTGTTATGGTCCTATCCAAAATGACCTTTGAACCAGGAGCATATAATGATGATATGCTCTGCTTCCCCGCTAATCTTTCGGCATTAAATTCGGAAGAGGTTTGTTCCATAAAAGCCAAAATTCTGTATGACAAGATGAGAAAAACAATTTGCCACACAAGAAATAGGCATCAAATGCAAGTGCAATAATATGGCTTCATCTTTGGATGTTGGCATATTAAAGTTAATTGAAAGAGAAGGAGGTTTCATAACAGCAAATTCATAACAAGAAAGGATTTGATATATCACCGATCTTCCATTGCACTGCTTGCTGATTTTCTCTCTTTTGCCATCCCAATCTTATCTGAGATTGAGCTAACCACAATCTTCCGCCTTTTGTTCTCCACATATGGCCCTGACTTAAATGATGGGACAATGTCTTCCCGTGAGCTCCTATTCACTATGACCTTTCCAACTTTCTCACTTGAGGACTTGCTGGTCATCAATGACTTCTTTACAGCACCAACGCTGTTTGCTTTTTTTATAGCACCAATTTTTAAGCTTTCTCTGACAACACCAACTCTACCTTTTCTCCGAACGTCATAATCTGATTTTGGCATCTTCACAACAGCTTTATCCTTTGCTTTATTTTCAGAAGTAGCACTTCTCTTCAAACCATCAACACTCACTTTGTTTGTAAGCAGCCCTTTCATCTTCAGTCCACCATCAGGAAATTTTATGTGATTTCTAGCTGGCGTCTTAAGTCTTCTATCTATGGTATGATCCCTGGTCAACATGATTTTAACCACATTTGCATTCAAGTGCTCACTGTACAAGGACTGCTACTTACCGGTAATTTGTACTAAAATGGAACTTACCTGCAGTATATAAGGATTCGCTTTGGCAAATAACCTTCCCAAGCCCTTTGGATAATATTCCGACTTTCATCGCTCATGAAAGAAATAGACCTGAAGCAGGGAAAGTTAATGGAAATCAGATAAAAAGTTTTCCTATAAATAAATAATAAATAATAACCAGAAACATTGATAATGTTAATTAGAAAACGGTTGGCTCTGGAAGTTAAGTTGTTAGAGAATGACATGGGTTGTACATTACATATTAATAATGTCCATCACATGAAGGGCAAGATGATGAGAACCTTGTCAATTCAAGCTGGCAAACAAAATACATAGGTTAAAAAAAATTAAAATCCAAGTTGGAAAAAAAAAAAAAAAAAAAAAAAAAACATGTAGTGGGTGAAACTCAACACTGTCGATTCTAGTTAAAGGTAAGTTGATACTAATTAGTTTAAGAGCTTAAACTATCAAGTAATCACATGAGACATAGTTTATATCTTCACAAGCATATCTTTAGAAGATGCATGGGAGATATGGCAAATGACTAGAACATACACTGGTAAGCACTTTCTGTGGTAGGCCTTAGGGCAGCGTCTACAGACTGCAAACTGCAATTCATGAATCTCTTTATCTTCACCTTGCCGACAAATAAGACACTTATGAACTGGACAAGTAAATGATTCGCCTGCAGCAATTTTCTCTTGAAGCTTTTGAGCCTGACTTTCATCACCACGATGGATCAGTTTTGATACACATTTTGGGTGATAGAAATGGCCACAAGTTGCAGAAATACAAGGAAAAACCTAAACAAGATGTGAGAATGTATTAGCATTAGCGGGGAGCAAATGTATTAACCAATACCAAGCAAATATGCAAAGAGAATTATAGCCATGAAGCAAATGAGATGTTGCAAGTCCATGCAGATACACAATACGAACTACCACTTTCACCACTACCATCACCTATCCTTTTTCCACAAAAATATGGTCGGCTCCATACATCTTGATCGGATAGTCAGCAACTTCCAAGCATCCAAGATGTTTATTCAAAATATCCACCCAGATCTATTTAACTCTCCCCTTTCTATACTATGTGTCGATCCTAATGTCTCATCTGCCACCTAGAGCATGTTCACAGATATCCAAACCAACCACCATAGCCCCACTGATAATATGTTGAATTGGAACTAAATCAACCTTTTCTCCTCTTAAGCCTTTTAACCTGTCCTTTCCTGAGTGTCCACAAAGCACTACCCTAGAGTTACACTCCTTTTGTGCACATGCAGATACTTAGCAGCCCAGCATTCCAAAGCATATGGGACTGCAAACCTTATTACTCTCCAATAGGATACCCCTTCACTAAGTGACACTTTTTCATAGATGAAGAGACCAAATAATTTCAATTATATCCATGGGATATCATCCCCACCAAGCTCCCTGCCATTTTTGAGGAATGGCTTCAAGATAACAAAGCTGACCTTTTAGCACCTTTTGGTCTCAAAATTAAGCAATGCTTTGCTCCAACCTCTTCCTTTAGAAAATTTGTGCTCTATAACTCCATATATGAAGGAAAAACTGGCATCCAAGGACATTATCCAAAATATTCAAGGTAAACATGTGCTCGCCCATCAGTAGAGCAAGGTAAAACATAACACACATAACCTAGACCAAATTTCATGAGAATCCATGGCATTACAAATGGAATAGCTTTTCTCAAAGCCAACTTGATAGGTGCAAGATGAACCATTTTATACTCAGCATGCTGACAAACAATTATATAGTCTCTCTTTCTCACTGAAGAGTTGAATGCATAAAAAACACCACAAGGACAGAGCCAAATGATTAGAAGATGATTCAAGGCAGAATAGGCAACATAATCAATTAATCTAAGAAAAGAAAACGAGAGTCTGCTATTCGTGTTCCAAGGGATTCAGATCTGAAGTTATGTCCAAGCTGCGTGAACCCTACCTCTGCACCCAAAGCTCTGTCAGAAGAACCCAACTCTCCGCATGCAAAGCATTGGTGCATGTTATACTTACAATTGTCACATAAGAATCTGGGAATAGCCTGCAGGGAATCATATGCCCTAGTAAAAATGAACCACATGAATTCAAATCATAGATAGAAAACATGACAAGAATAAGGTGTGTAGTCAATACTTCGACTTGAGCATCATCGATGAAGCCAAGAGTTTTACACAAGGAGCTAATCCCAGTTCCTTTAGTCGCATGAAAGGATCTCAAGCATCTCCCATCACAACTACACAACACCAAAAGAAGCATTAGTATGACAAACTGCCAACTACCTTGAATTAATTCACCCATTAAGAGCTGCTCTGTATTAAAAGTGAAAGAACCACATGTATCACAAAGGCACTAAATTTGCTAAAACACGTCATGGGTATTATATGGTTTCTCCATGGTTATTCTATATAATGCTAAAATTATAAAAACAATTGTTTGAGAATATATTATACTAATTTCTTTTTAACCTAAAGTATCTCATAGCTTGAAAGCATAATGGGGTATAATGTTTGTAGAAATTGTTCTAAATTGCACTGATATGGATTGGTATAGAAGGATAAACAGCCAATTGTGGATGACAAATATTGAACAGGACCAATTAAGAAAATCTCTTGAAATAAAAATGTCAGTTGAGAAATATATTTTACAAGCAATATTTGTAAAATCTAAGGTCCAAGTTCTCTCATGTACTTTTTTGTTTGTGAATTTGATATGTCAACCACAAGGAATCCATCACTTTAATAGTATAAAGAATATTGCATCTTGGTTGAACCAAAATTGAGCCCGTCTTATTTAGAAAATAATTTTGCAATGTACTATATGGAAAAATGCTTATCAGATATCCAAATTACTTCATGGTTCAAATTACAATGTAGAAGCACATATAATTGAATCAACCACAGAGAAATATAACGGTTAATCTCTATGAGTTTATGTACAATATTAGTCCATGGAAGGCTAACATAAATGTATCGCTATTTAATTTATCGTTCTTAGTCTGTGGTTTTATTTTGGCTGAATTACAATTTGTTAAAGTAAATTATTGTCCATAATAGGATCAATTAATCAAAAAGTATAAATCCTATAAAGTCCAATGCTAAATGCTAATCTCAGGAATAAAAATTAAATTGGCACTATGGATAATAATAAAAATATCAGACAACATGTGCATGGATGTACATCTATCCATATGACCATCATCAGACAACTCCAAGGTGTGAAGAAAGAATAAACCCTAAGGGATGAGTCCAACAAATGAAGAAGAAATAGTGCCAAGCAACTTTGATGAATAATATTAGCCAACACTTTAAAATATGCATTGAAAAAGTAAATTCGTATTTAATCGTTAGAGAAATCTTCCACGACGTTGAATATGGTACATCGCTTTGTACATGTGCATTAAGCCCTATCAAAGGGATATAGGGTGCAACATATTAGCATTCTGCAAAGCAAATAAAAGTGAGGACAGTATAGAGAGTTTGAGTAATCATAAAGTGAGGATCTAAACTTCCATTATGAGAATATGACATTATATTCCCTAAAAGTTAGTCTCTGAAACTGGTTAGAGGATTGCATGGGAGTTTAAAATAATTTTGCAATTGTGAAATCTTAGGAGGTAGTTAAGATATAAGTACATAGAGCTTTTGTGGCACATATAGAGTATATCTACATATTCTTTCAAAAAGAAAATTCTTATAAGATGACATTTGATATTCCAAAACAAGGACAAGGTGGAGGCTATAGAGATGCATTAGTCAGCATCTCATGATTGACGACACTCCTTCAAAAAAGCATGTATTTTTAATAACTTACTTTTGTAAGTGTATGAGAACAAATCAACCAAATAATTTGGAGAATCACTCGATATACTCATACCGTTTGAGATAATACGATCTAGCATCAATTCTATTCAGCACACTGCATAAATTCAGACAGAATGAAGCATATGGTCCATCACAGCTTACTTGGTGTCTATTCTTGCCATTAAGGATGTGAATGCTTATGTACTAATAAGAATAACATGTTCACTTACAAGTTCCAAGATATCAAGCTACGAAGGTGGAGGAAAGTTTAAAACCGATTTCTTTTCGTAAGTCATATTGAAGTCTTTATCTTCTGCATTTTACTAGTTAATCCCATCTTGTGCATATGCTGTGTACATGCACTGCTAATGAGAGACGCTATAAGATAAAGAGTTTGTGCATTTAAATAATCTTCACCAACTTTGACTGCCAAAAGAGTTGCATTTTCACTGACCTCTCCATATTACAAAGAATTCCGTAGATTAAGCATGAAGAATATAGCTCGAGAGCATATGGCCTTTGGGTTCCATATTGTCAAAAATTTTCCTTGATATAACGAGAAAAAGTACATTCAGAATCTAATATCTAGCATGCATGGTTCTTCAAGGACATGGATATGCATGCAGCAAAATGCAGTATAATTAATTAGAAAGAAGGATTACCGCCACCAATCTCACATTCGCACAAACCTGTTGTTCCATCATCAACATTGACAAATGTGTAGCATTTTAACTGACTTCGTAGAAATAGAAAAGGGAACTACTACTTACGGAAGCAAATCTCCCCCATCGTCACAGATTGCGCACATTGTATCAAATATGTCTTCCTCATTTTCCTCTTCAGAATCCCCGATATAAACACTCTCATTATCTGCTGCCATGGAGTTGAATTTTCTTTTGGCAGGAACTTCCTGTCAAATAATAGATGGTAAGATTGCAGAATAGCACATAATTTGTGTCAGTTCAGTTAAGTTGTAAAAAAATTTATGCCGGTCAGCAAAATTAAACAATGATAGAAGCTCATTTCTCTATGATTTTTTGATTGATGTAAGGAAATAAAAAAGGGCGGCCTTCACCTCACTATGTCCTAAAAAAAACATAACTTACTAGACATACCATAGATTTCGCCAAATCTTCTCTTTTGGTAGCTTCCGTGATGCGAGGTAATATCTCACCCTCTTCTTCAGACGATTCCATTTGTCAATTTAATTCTCAGCCTGTCTCAAGAATCATGAGGCACTTTTCAATGAGAAATACAATAGTGAGCAGATTAGCATAACTCGGAATGAGTCAACGCCCTTGACAGCATGGATTAAAATAAACCCATGGAAATGTTTTATAGAGAATTCAGAACTAACGTGATTTTTAAAAGCACACACAAATATGCATGCACATAGATTTCTCTTTTCTTCTTTCATGTTTTTCAATTTCTAAGATGTTGTACGGACTCCCCAAGCACAGGCCATCACTCGGGACGCCATTCATGCAGCAATCGGTATAGGAACACGACAAACCATCGGACTGCATTACACCAACCCATCTCCAAGCATCACTAGAAGTTACTACCGACGGTCCTCATCAGCGTACAGTTTGTCGTTTCAGTCGACCAATATCAGAAAGAAAGACGAGTTTACATGGCTCTAAAATACGACGAACTAAAGAAACTGATACTAGCATGATAATCAGTCGGACTGAATCGAACTATCGAAGTTTCTTTAAATACAGCGACGCCTCCGCGAGTGCGAAAGACACGACATAGTCGACAGAATCTCAACAGACGAAGAGTAAACGTTCCCTTTCTGAAGCATCAGCAGGTAAACTGGTAGCGATAGACGCAGATACAGTGCATATATGGCAACACTACGTTAACCCCGTACATTTCCCGCGCGTTTGGAAACGAAACCCCCCTGGTTCACGGACTTAAAAATGCGGACCGCCGCGAGTCTCGTCGCGCACAGTGAGAGCGGAAACGAGGCCGCGACGTACCTTGACCGACAAGACACTGCTGCTGCTGCTGCTGCGGCGGCGGCGGCGGCGGCGGCGGCGGCGGCGAGAGATTTCTCGCCGGCCGTCTTCGCTCAGCGCCCGAGGGCGAAACCCTAGGGAGCGCTCGGCGACGGAGACGACGGGGAAGCGGTTTCTAGAGAGAGAGAGAGAGAGAGAAGGGAGGAAGACGGTAGGAAAATCTGCAGAGATATAGAGAGAGAGAGAGAGAGAGAGAGTGCTATTTGAGAGATGAAAGTTTGCGAAAGGCCGAGGCGAGGACTGAACATGCTTTTTTGCTTCAAACGGTTTTGGTTTTTGTACTTTTCCTCTTTCGCTCTCAACTGCCCCAGACGAAATTACCGAGATGTCCCTGATCAGGCGGTCCCGCGACGTTTCGTTCTCATCCTGGGCTTTTGGAGGAGCCCGCGGTAATTTCGACCTCCACGACATCCCATTTTGCGAAATATTCTCCTCCTTCTATGTATCATTTTTCGGACTCAGTTCCTTTTTAAAAAAATCTTAGACCCTAAATCTAATTTCAATTTTTTATTAAAAAAAAATCACTAACTTTTACTCTAATATCGAATCCGCTTTGATTAACCCTCTCCAAAAATCGACATTAATTTCTCCAAAATTATCAACATGAGTCATTATCGAAATTTGTGTCGCCATCCACACCTTCACCTTTGGAATAGTAGTAGAACCAATAATTATGAAGAAACAAGTGACAATTTTTGGGTGAATGGTTAACGGGGTAAAATTGAGGTTATAGTGAAAATTTGTAATATTTTATACAAAAAAAAAGAAACAAATTTGAAATTAAAATCGAAGTTGGGGTTTTCTTAATGTGAATGAACTCTCCTTATTTTTTTCTCAGATAACCATCTTTTTTTTTTTTAGTCCTAATCTAACTTCTAACTCACTCTCGTTGCCTTGCTTATTTACTGGGTATAAGAGTCGAAATCCATGCATAAAACTAATTATTTCCACCCTAACCATCTAATGAAGGTGAGGATTCAAACCTTTCACTTTTCCCTTCCAATGGGGAAGGATGGCCATTAGGACAAATCCCAATAGTTACTAAACCCTCCTCATTTGTTTCCCCTATTTTGTTAGTTTTTGCATGAGCTATTATCTCGCTTCATTGAATTGGTCATTATTGACAAAGTTAGTTGTTTATGAAATATCGGATCAAGGTGAATAAAGTTGCCTTAATATCAGTAAACAAAAAAAGAAAAACGAAAAGAAAAAATAATTTGACATCATATCATAACTAATCTTGAAAAGAGAAAATGACCAAAATAGGATGAATGGCTTTACTTGTTTCTTCAAGCTTTTTGTTTATGAAAGATTAGATTGAGGTGAATGAAATTGCCTTAAATCTCAGTAAACAAAAAATGAAAAATGAAAAGAAAAAATAATTTCCCATCACATTAGGTAATCTCGAAAATACAAAAGGACAGAGAATAGGATAAAATGATAACTAATCTCAAAAAGAGAAAATGATAGGGACATAGCATAAAAGTCGAAACTCATATTTAAAATTAATTGTCATCATCCCAACCCCTTAAGAAGGTAAAGATTCAAACCCGTCACATTTCCCTTATAACCGGGAAGGGAGGCTGTGGGGACAAATCCCAATAGTTAATAACCCTCCCTATTTGCTTCATCTACTTTGTTAGTTTTTGCATGAGCTATTATCTCGCTTCATTGAATTGGTCATTAGTGAGAAATTATTTATTTATGAAAGGTTAGATCAGGGTGAATGAAGTTGCCCCAAATCTCGGTAAAAAGAAAAAAATGAAAAGAAAACATAACTTTACATAATATTATAACTAATCTTGAAAAGAGAAAAGGACAAGAATAGAATGAATTGCTTTACTTGTTTTTTCAAGCTTTTTGTTTATAAAAGATTAGATCGAGGTGAATGAAATTGCCTTAAATCTTAGTAAACAAAAAAGAAAAATGTAAAGAAAAAATGAATAGGAAAAAAAGATGACTAATCTCGAAAAGAGAAAATGATAGAGGCAGGCCATAGGAGTCAAAATCAACACCTAAAATTAATTGTTCCCACCCACTCCAACCCCCTAAAGAAGGTAAGAATTCAAAACCCTCACATCTCCCTTTTAATGGGGAAGGATGGCCGAGGAAGCAAATTCCAATGGTTATTCCTCTATTTTGTTAGTTTTTGCATGAGCTATCATCTCACTTCGTTGATTTGGTCATTATTGAGAAAGTTATTTGTTTATGAAAGGTTGGATCAAGGTGAATGAAGTTGCCCTAGATCTCAATAAACAAAAAAAAAATGATTTTTTTTTTACATCATATCATAACTAATTTTGATAAGAGAAGAGGACAAAAATAGAATGAATGGCTTTACTTGTTTCTTCAAGAGCTTTTTCTTTATGAAAGAGTAGATCAAGGTGAATGAAATTGCCCTAAATCTCGGTAAACAAAAAAGAAAAATGAAAAGAAAAAATAATTTTCCATCGCATCATAGCTAATCCCGAAAAATACAAAAGGACAAAGAATAGGAAAAAATGATGACTAATCTCGAAAAGAGAAAAGGACAAAAATAGGATGAATGACTCCACTTATGGATAGAATCGAAATTAAATTGACGTTGAAATTTTTCTTTAAGTGAATTAACTAACCCTCCGGTCATTTGCCTCTTCTTTTTTGGTTATTTTCTGTATGAGCTATTATCTCGTTTCGTTCAACTAGTTATTATTGAGAAAGCTTTTTGTTTACGAAAGATCAGATGGAGGTGAATGGAGTTGCCCTAAATCCCAATAAACAAGAAAGAAAAATGAATAGAAAAAGTAATTTTTTTGTCATATCGCAGCAAGTCTCGAAAAGAACGAAAATGGTAAAAGGGTGGCCCATGCAGGTCTCGAACCTGCGACCTTCGCGTTATTAGCACGACGCTCTAACCAGCTGAGCTAATAGGCCAGCTTGTTGAAATCTCCAAGTTATTATTAATTGACGATTGAAAATATTGGGAAAAAGACTACCGAGTGCTCATATCTGATGCACTGCAGAATGCACCTGGGGCGCTTTTGACGTGGGAATTATATTAACGAAACAAAAAACTCAGCCTATCTTTATTAACTTCACAGCTTAATCAGCAAAATCATTTGACACGCCTTGCATCGTCATTCATAGAAAGGAAAGATAAACATATATATTTTGTGAGAAATCCATCCTGGCCTCGCTCGATATAATTTAGAATCATTGCGTGATATATAATAATCTCATCAGGATCCTTTTTGATATTGTTGGTGACAGATTGCAGAGCTGTTTGGTTGTATCCGTTGCTGTGGGCAATGAGTATGTCTGGTCCATCCGAAGGCAGAATGCGATTACAATGCATTTCCCCCTTTTGCTTTCTTCCCTCTGTTCATCCTACCACAACAATCCTCGCCTCCTCGACCCGTTTTAGATCGATCGCGCAAAATGCAGGTCCACACAAGGAAAAAGAATCTGTCGGGTCGGAATGTATCCAATCCGATACCACTCGACTTCTGTAGAGCGTCCAACCTCTATCCGACCACCAGCTAACGATGCTCGTCCCCGGCGCATCTGTGCATCTGTTAATGATGCCAACATCAAACTTTATGTGGGCACAAAACAATGGTAGAGTACCTTCTAAGTCAGACCTGCACTTTCCTCACCGTAAAATGCATTTAATACTAAGCAGGTGCGAGGGCACTGATGGCGGCATTGCCTTCCAACTTTCCAGTTGGCAAACAATTATTGCGATCATTGCTTCAACACCAGCATGCCACCTCATGCCACTTCCAGCATTACTCAACTTAAGCCAAAAGCTGGAAGTCACGTTTGATTTAAAAGCTCACGGAATGTGGTTGTTCTTCTGTCCAGATCAGTGTAATCAATGATCTTTTAGACCAGTAACCTCGGGGAGATCTTAAGGGAAAAACTTCCCAGTATAGAAAATTTAGGTAAAGCGTCACTTTTACAGGGAAATTATTCCCTGGATTTGGTGAAGTAAACACTTCATTGACCGACGGATCGCGATCTCCTTGACACAATTGAAAATGGGCAAGAAGCAGCTTAAGTCACTGATCCCTGATCTTCTCTGATTATCAATGTAGTCTTTGTGTCATTACTTTTCACACTTTCATTGAATTTAGGCGACGATTTTTTCGTTGAAAATGTTCAAGGCCTGAAAGTGAAACTTAACCCCGTTGATGAGGGCAGTGGCCTCGTCTTCAATTATATCAAGAACTTGCTTGAAATGATGGTAAATTCCTACCTTATGACTAAGGAACTACGGTTATGATTTCCAAAGTGTAGACTATTTCCTCTTGAACAGTCCTCAAAGATTGAATGTATAGCCAGATACTTGAAAGATGCCCGTGTATAGCACCCGTGATGCAATTTCTTATTCAGCAAATGAAATAACAGGCCAGTCAAATTTGAATGGACATATTCATCTGCAACAGTATGAAATGTATATCTTTTTTTTAGTATTACAAGACTGGATAAATCACATCTCATGCACAATGCGAACAACATATGTGTCGAAAAAATGGTATTTCAAATGAAAATAAATTAAACAATCCGAAAAGGCCTTTGGACATAAAGTGATTTAATCATCCCGACATGAAAATGTTCTCTCACAGTAGCACCACCAGCAGACCACTCAAAACAGCCAAGACCAAATGACCCCAGCTGTTGCTCAACTTAGGAGAAGAACTCGGCTTCGAAGCTGTCGAAGATCCAGCTTCCGATCCTCCAGCTGGAGAATCTGCAGCTGGGCTAATATCCGGAGCTGGTGCAGGCGCCGGAGTCGGAGGAATGTCAGTTCCGAATATTGCTTCGGGAAGGAGAACCTTATCGATTTGGTAAACTGCAACAGGGTCGGTAGAATGCACACTGCTGCTAACTTTTGTATTAGTCCAACCAGAACTGAGACGCACCGTTCCAGTGATATCGGTAAAGTTGACACTGTATTCTCCACCCGCGAATGTGCTAACCGGGCTCACATTGCTGAGGTTCCTGAAATCGGAAAGAGTGTAATAATGAGGCAGGGCATGGAAGAGGCAGAGTGACTTGAGCTGGTCGTTGGTGAGGTTGGACAAGGACGGCTTCTTTTGAGATGCAAAGGCGCCGTCCTTAGGAACGAATAACGTAATGCCTTCCTCAGTATTGTTGGCTTGATTCTGGAAGGTGTCGATGACTTTGGTGGATTCGAGGTAGCTGAGGAAGGTCTGGAAGGGACCGGCCACGGAGAGCAGGTCCGTGAGGTTCACAAAATCTGGGGCTGGTGCAGGGGCAGGCGTTGGGCTGAGGGTAGGAGCGTTGGCAATTTGAGCATGCGATGATGGAGAGATCGACAGCAGGAGAGCCAAGCTGACGATGCAGGCAAAGGGTAATTCCATTATGTTCTCGTAAGTCGGGATGCTTCCTCCAATGCCAAGACTTAAAGTTCCTGCAACAATGAAGATTGAGGAATGTTACAGAGAGAGGACTGATCTTTCGGACTTCAGTCCAGAATAAACTCCACCTCCACAAACCTATAAGAAATGCTACAAAAATCTTAAGCTTGAAGTAGAAAATGCAGTGAGGGAAGTTCTTGTCGGCACAGATGCAGATCTGCTCTAAGCTAACTGATCGGAACTGAAGAGGACACTGGGCCATGCTTGGTCCAGCGACCGAGTCGAAAAGGATCTTAGAATCTAGTTTCTGCAATTCTGTAGCTTTTACTAAATAGAAAAATCCCAGAAAGCGAGAGAACCACTGGGAAAACTCGGATTAATAACCCTCTGAACCTTACAAAGATCTCTTTTCTTTTTCTTTATGAATATTCTAAGTGCTTCCTTTCTTTTTTACCAATTGGCAGCACCCTGCAGAAGACTCTGCAGTTGAGCCTAGTCAAACAACATTAAAATTCTTCAGACGAAAGATAAAGTCCACATCCCAGATCTCGTGTCAATGTCACCTCAGAGAAATGAAACTTACTTGAACTTCACAAGAGAAAAGAGAGAGAGAGAGAGAGAGAGAGAGAGAGATCGTGATAAGACAAGTATGATGAGAAATCCACTACAAGAAGCCATAGAGCAAAAACAATGCAACCAGTGCAATGCAGGAAAGAAGGGCTGGGGATTCTAACCTGACAAGGAGGAGCTCAGAGAGGCAATGAAGAAAGGAATGGATCGTGTATTAGCACTAGACAAAATATATAGAGCGAGAGGCAGAGAACTAATGGAGTTTTTAAAGAGGCAAGAAAAAAAAAAAAACGACTGAGATGGGGTCAGCAGTGACGGGCCAGCGATGAGGACCCTTACACATTGCGTCGTAATATGGAGGACGCTCCTTCTTATGTATTATTAGACCAAAGCTTTTTCGGCATTACTTTGTCATCAAGAATTTTGTAGGGGAAGGAAGATAAACAAAGGGAAAGAAAGTCCACATGGAGGGTGGGCTTTCCAAATCGCTCTTCTTCTTTCTCTCTCTTTTGCGCGCTCCTGTTCTAGACACCAGCCTTGCACTCTACCCCACGTTTAAATAAAAAATGCCATCCTCGTTTCCACAGCTTCCAGAGCTCGCCATCTCGTGGAAACTTCGCGCATTCGTTCGGGATCGAATGTCGTGCTGAATGTTGGGTTGTGCCGTAGAGCGTCTGTCTACTCGTTTTCCCGTTCCCTTATGTAGTAATTCGTAGGAGATTACTGCATACATCTGACTACGTATTGGAGCTGCTGATGAATGGGTGAGGTTTGAAGGCAAGGTAGAATCAATGCGGTGCCCACATGAATAGAATATCAATATCTCTCCCATGCTTTAGACCAGCTATAAATTAAAAGTGAATTTTTCTGATTACCAAACATTTCTTGAAAGAAAAGAGAAATTCAAGGTTTGCAGCTATAATATCCCAGCTAAGCCTTTTCCCATCACGCAAAAAAAAGAAGTTGGTTTCGTCAGAGTTTCCTTTTTATGCGGGTTTGGTCAGACTTCCCAACAAAAGTTAACGGCCAGTCGCTAGAAAAAGGAAAATTGACACTCACGATTAATTCCCTTCACATAAAATAAATAATTTAATAAAATATTTTTAAAAATGATTGCTTACAATAATTAATTAATATAAAATATTTTCATTATTAATAATAATTTATATCTGCATATATTTTTTTTTTGGTAAGGTTTTAATTTTTTTTTGGTAAGGTTATGTCTGCATATTTTCATATGAAACGAAAATATATTTTGTTCATTCATTTTAATAAACGATACGATCAATGACTTTTAGAAAAAGAATTTCTAAATTATTCATTTTTCGTGAAATAAATAAAGCTAGTAATAGCTTTATTATTTCCTTTAAATTTTGAGGATTGGCCGACAATTATTTCATGAATATTTCAGAGACTAGTTCGAGGCACCGTCTTTCCGATTTATGATTAGTTAAAACTTAAACTTACAAAAAAAATACTAATCTATCAATATTGTGAATATAATAAAAGAAGTTGATACTTCGAATTTCTCCTCTCTCTTTTTGTTTTAATTTTTTATTTTGCTAACATTTACTATTTAACTTTCATTCTTCTTGGAACATGTGATACCATCGAGTTCTCACAACATCAAGTTGCTGAAAGAGGCTCTTTGATCGTGGGGACCGAGTATTCAAGTGCGAATGATGTATTTTTCACGTCATTATTTGTCCGATCACCATTTTATGTTAAACGCCACTAGTTTTATTATAGACAACTTCATGGTTAATTGCGACCGTACCATTTGTGAAGCAAAATTCAAAATCAGTAAAAAGAAAAGGGCTTAATGAAAGAAAGATAGTCATGTTTCTTAAGTTTATATCCTTGGTAAAATAAATGCCTTTTTCGAAGTTAAATCTATTGTTCTTCAATTTTTTTCCGGAGCTTCTGGGTTACTATTGCTTTCGGGCTTTTACATCATTCTTTTTTTATATATATTTTATGGCATCTGTTTGTCGGCGATAAACTCAGGTACACTGGAGACACGTGAAATAACCTTGGAATTCTTTAATTTTTATTTCGACGTACGGGGGCGGGGGCCCCGGGGGACCAAATAAAAAAGAAATCGGGAAATTCTTAAAATACAGATCCACATCTCATCCCATGAAATCGACAGCCCTACAGACATGCGATAGATTTGGTCAGGCTGCCGACACCGTGAACGATAAATAACAATGTTTTTCATTTTCATTTCTCTTTCTCTTTATATATCTCTCTCTGTAAAATAAGACGGGAAAAGAACGCCATAAGTGTGATAGTTTTTGTATGGTACTCTTTTGAATGCCGTAAGTTTTTTTTATTACTTGAATACCATAATTTCCGAAAAATGCTCACTTGATTGACATATATCCCAAACTTTTTGTTTTACTAATTTAAGTTATGATTAATACTACAAAAATCCTAAACTATACCTCTAGTGACATAAATATCTTGAACTCTTTTTTGAGTCAATATATACCTTAAAATTGCTCGTTGTGACACTTGTATCCAAACTTTTTTTTTTATGTCATTAAAAATCCTGAATTTATACTGGTGTGAAAAATATGTCTCGGATTGAACTGATATAGAAAGTATATATGTCACATATGTAAAAATTGAGGATTTTTGGGGATAAAAAAATTGGGATATTTATGTTATAATGATCATAATTTATGTTTTTTTTTTTTTTGGTAGTATTGGCCCTTCAAGTTCTCACTTTCTATGTGCGATCTTCTTTATATCTTAAAATCATTAATCAACAAATTGAGGTGATCAACGAGTGCCTCGTTTTATTTAAAATGCATAGATCTTCCAATATGGGACCCCTACAATACATCTTGATTCTTATATATTTCTCAACTTACTATAAAAATATATGTTGCCAACATCATTATATTGATTAAAAGAAAAAAAAAAATTTGCTCAGCCAACCACCCATTATTGCTGGTGAAAGGATGCTCAGAGAGTTTGGTTAAGGAGAATACAGTGCATTTCCTACTCTAGCCCTTTTCTCATTACCTACCCCACCTCACTTTTATTTATTTATTTTCTTGAGATCTTCTCCTTTGTTCCCCTTTCAATCGCTAATGCATCTCTTCGCCAAAAATATATTATTGGTATTATATATTTATCTATTCTATATACCAAAGGAGATGTTTAGAAGGACATATAATAGATGTCACTTCCTTCCCCTCTCCACTACTTCTTCTTCTTCTTCTTTTAAACTTGCGTTTCACTAAATTTCTATCTTCGCTTTTGCCCTTCGCTTCACCTCCTCCATTCTGTCACTTTTTCTTTGTCAAATTGCTTTTACTTCATTTTCAGGCTACACTATGTTTTTTTCTTCTTTTTTCTCTTTCTTCAAATATTTGTATGATCCTAAGGTCACAAAACTTAGGCGTAGTTATGAATTTTGATGTGAATAGTTTAGAAATGCCAAAGTTTTGATTTAAGTTCCTAAACAAATTCCCACTATTGATATCCAACTTTGAAAATTTAGCAGGAATGATTAATTGAAAAATCTTAATAAGTTATGGATGCCTATTTCTAAACTGAAAAATCTTAATAAATTACGAGAATTATTCCGAGATTTTTCATCCGATTCATTGAGATTTTGAATTCGTCCCATGAAACGATCAGATTATATTGATTTATAGGAACACAAACGTTCCACCTTCTTATAGAAATCAACATCACTTGCACTTACTCCAGTTGGTTTGCCGGTTGCTTTCGAGCAATATTCTCGTTCTTTCTTCCCCTTTGTAATCTATTTTTCATTTGATTTCAGGTAGGCATCACATCCGGGCAAAAAGGCTGCCAGTCCAAGCATTACGGCAAGGCTTTTGAATGATGCAAGCTAAGCTATGATTAGTCATCTAAACCATAATGCTGAATAAACCTCGTGCTTAATTAATCAAATTTAAGATCGGGCAGCTGTCTATAGCTCCTCCCGATGTCACGTTTCTGGCGCACCGACTTGATTTGGTTGTTGGAGATTTGAGTCATATACTCAAAGGACTATCAATTAAAAGTTTTCTTTTTGGCGGTGTCCTTCTTTTCTTTTCTTTACTTGTGGTGGCCTTGAGATCTGGTGGCCAGAGCTCAAGCTTCTTCCGCTCGAGTTCGAGCTCTAGGTTCGTGGCCACGGCGGTTCGAACTCAAGTTGGCCACTAGATATCGAGCTTACAGCTGCCATGATCATTTCAGCTTTGAGTTCATGGTCATAGCGGTTGTGATGGCTTTGCCTTGATATGGCCAATCCAGGCAAAGGGTTGTGACCCTTGAGCACCGCAAGTTAAAAAAAAAAGAGAGAAAAGAAAAAAAAAATTAAAAAAAATATAATAAAATAAAAGTCGAAAAAATATTAGCGTATTTTTAAAATTTGTTCACGTTAACGTCAGTTATGTTATATAGGATAGCTGATGTTCACGTCAGTAAATTCTCGTCAAAATTAACTAGATGGATACAATTAGCAAAATGTGAAAATGTTTAAGACTCAATTAGTAAAATTAAAAGGTCTAGAACTGAATTGATAATAATGCAATAAATTCAAGACTTTTTGGACAATTTTTCCATTATTGGACATTTGAGCCATGTACTCAAAGGAGGATGATACGATGGGCAGGGTTGAAGAATCGCTTCCTCTGCCTCGCAAGGCAATTGGGCATTAGCGATGGGAAAGAATGCAAAGATTTCGACCCTGGATTTGCGAAAGGCGCCGCATCCGACGCTCCTACGACTTTGGACATAAAGCGCAAACGGCATCGACCCGAGTTGTCTTCAAGGTCGTTGTTTAGCGAGCTTTAATTACATGCATGGGAATGTGGAATCTGATTTGTGCAACGATGGACTTCGCATGAAGAGTCGGTTGGTCGTTTGGTTCTGCATTGGTACCAAGAGCCAGAATGGTTGGGCCATCTGATTTGCTGGAGTCAAGGCAAGAATTGTAAGGTCGTTGATCTTAAGTAAGCCATGTGTCAGGGTGTAGTATGGGCCTAAGCATCGCCATGAACCAGTCACCCTAGAACTGACACATGTAAATTGCCATACATCACTATCGATGCTAACAATTTTAGGGGTGATGTTGTACTTTAGCTAGTTAGCTAGTACGTCTATGATGGGGTGCGATTGGACCGCACCAATTGGCTTTGATATGCTACGATGGAAATGCACAAATGGAGGGGTACGAAGGGAGATGTATATAAACCTCCCGAACACAACCATTGAAAGGGTTGGCTATTCATTCGCACCAAATTTCCTCTCCATTTCCATTGAAGGAGATCAAAGGCGTTCCATTTCAATTTTGCAAGAACAATCGGCATTTACGCTGTGGAAATCGGGTGTTTTCCCTCGTGATTGCATCCAGACTAACGTGAGGAAGTACTGTTCGTGATAAATTCGCAATTCAACGTTCGTTCCGGGGCCATTTCTTTGTTTGCGCATCGGAATCAGGTAAGTCGTCTTCCGCCGACTTGAATTCCAACATTGGTATCAGAGCCCGATCGTGATTTCTGCCTTGTTTTTCATCGAGTTTTCTTGATTACCATTTGATATTGAGATCATGAGAATGTATTCTACACTGTTTGGATCTCTAATAGTCGGAATTGCCCCATGAAAAACTCGAAATTGAACCGGAGCGAAGAACGGGTTCGGGGTCGCGTGATCCGTGAGGTTTTCACCGTTTTCGTAATAATTTTTTTGTGAAAATTAATTTCTAAATATACAGGGTGAAAGAGCTCGTCGAGACGAGTCCGGGGATGGGTCGAGCGCCGCCGAGAGACGCCGGATGCGCCCACACGCGCGGCCAGAAGCCGCTGCGCGTGGGCGCCACGCGCCTGAAGCGCTGGCCAAGCCAGCGCGTGCGCCACACGCGCCGGTCGGCGGACCGCGCGCGTGCGCGATGCGCGCGCCGGCCGGCGAACCGGCACGCGCCGGTCGGCGGCCCGCGCGTGACGCGTCACGGTGGCGTCACCCAACGGTCGATAACCGCCGGGATAACGTCATCGGCGCGTCACCGCCGGAGCGGTTGGCCGGCCGGTAACCGGCCGGCGACCCGACCCGACCCGACCCGAGATCCGACCCGACCCGTTGACCCGACCCGACCCGTTGACCGGTCAACGGTCGGACCCGATCAACCGGTCCGGACGGTCAAACCGGTCGGACCGGTCACCGGTTGGACCGGTCGGACCGGTCACCGGTTGGACCGGTCGGCCGGTCGGACCGGCCAGGAGCCGTTTGGCTCGCTGGCGCGTGCGCCACACGCGCCGCACACTCAGGCGGCGCGTGGGGGCTCGTGCAAGCTCGGATTGGAGCGTGGTTGGTCTCGTTTGGTTCGTATGAGTGTCCTCTACACAGTGGTTTAATTATTTTATACTTTTGAATTTTATAAATGTATGAAAATGCTTTGGGAACCCTATGTACGCGTATTTTTGGGGTTCTAATGCAGTTTATTCATTTGTAGCTTGTATTTTCTTATGATTAGGGAAATACAAAAGTAGCTAGCTTGTGTGCAAATGATGTTAAATATGCTGTGTAAAGCTTGGTTCAATGACATGATGTGTATATTTTAATATACTTGCATTTTTCTAGTTGCTAGAAAATAAGAACAATGGTAGGAAATCCATTATATGTTGAATTGCAATTTTGATTATAATTGAAGCATGATTGTTGTTTATACACGTTGGTTATTGCCATGCCATGTTCTTGTGTTAAGGAAAAATGTAGAAATTACATAAGTTTATGTAATTATTTTTCCTAGTGGGAGTTCGTAGGTTGGTAGAAATGAAAGGAGTTCTCACCTAGAACTTAAAAATTTGCACAAATTAAACTAAATAATGATAATAGAACAATTGTACGTAGAAGTTGATTGGGAACATAGTGAACTTTTGCTTTTGTGTCTTTTGTTGAATTATCATTAATTTAGTTTGTCTTTGCTGCAAATTAAATATGTGTGTTATTCTGTAAAGTGTGCTACTATTGATTCTGCGTTTATTATGTCAATGTGTTATAGCAATTGATTATGGCTTCGGCATCCAAGACCATTGTGGCTGACCTCAATAAGGGTGAGAAGCTGAACGGTGACAATTATGATATTTGGCACCGAAAGGTTCATACATCCTTGAGGAGCAAGAGGTTTTGGAAACCCTCAACCATACCATGGATGAACCCGAGCGTGGAACTTCAGCTCAACACGGGAGAGATCCGGAAGCTTATCAAGCTTGGAAAAAGAAAAATAGCATTGCTCGCATCACGTTCTTGAGCTGTATGCAAGATGATCTCATGTGTGAGTTTGAGAGTTATGACGAAGCTCAAGCTATGTGGGTTGCCTTAAAAGATAAGTTTGGGGGTACATCCGCCACTAAGCCGAGGAGACTCACCATCAAGTTTGACACCTTCCGAAAGCGCCCAAATGTAATGATGAGGCGGCATCTTCGGGAGATGTCAAACATGATCCGTGAGTGAAGTCGGCTGGTCACTCCCTTACCGATCAACGGCAAGTTCAGCTGTTATAAGGTCTCTTCCGATAAGCGGGAGCATATGAAGATCAATATGACGCATAATGATAACATTGTCACTTTTGATGATATAGCGCGTCATTTGGAATTAGAGGATGAGCGCCTAGAGGCTGCCAGATCCTCTACCCATGCTTATGTTGCTGAATCGAGTTCGCGCAAGGCTTCGGGCTTCAAGTGCAAGAGGAATCTTCAGTTCAACAACAAAGGGAAGATGACTGATCAGGGACCCAAGAGAGCTAAGACCTTCCGACGCAAGAAGCGTGGTGGGAAGAAGGACAAGGCCAAGATGGAGTGCCACAATTGTGGCAAGTTGGGTCACTTTGCTCGTGAATGCACTGAGCCGAAAAAGGTACCCTATTACTCCATTACTTTAAGTAATGCTTTTGTTTCTAGTATCTTGTAATGCTTGCTGAATTTTATCCAATGTGGATTTGTAGACTCGGGAGCAACGAACCATGTAGCTAGAGACCGAGAAGCATTTGTGGAGTATCGTCGGATACCGCTTGGAAGAAGATGGATATATGTTGGGAATAACTCAAGAGTTGAAGTGAAGGGTATCGGTACGTGTAAATTAATCTTACATGGTGGTCGAAACCTGTTCCTGTATGATGTCCTTTATGCTCAAGATATTCGACGAAACTTGGTCTCTATAGTTGTTCTTCTTAGCTTAGGTTATGTATTGAATTTCCATGGTGATTGTGTTGACATTTTGTATGGAACGGTTTATTATGGTTCAGGTCATGTATTGAATGGTTTTATAGTGTTAGACATTGACTATGATCAGTACAATGTTAATGTTGATGGTTGTTTTTCTTTAATTGCGTCTTCAAATAACGTTGAGATTGATGCAAATACTTGGCATGCTAGATTAGGTCACATTGGATTGCAAAGAATGCAAAGATTAGCTAGAGAAGGCCTTTTGGGGTCACTCACTAATGTTAGTCAATCCATATGTGAACATTGTCTGGCGGGAAAAACAACTAAAAAACCATTCGGTAAAGGGACTAGAGCTGAATTTCCATTGCATCTCATACATTCTGACATTTGTGGTCCTTTGAATGTGAGGGCGAGGCATGGAGCCTCATATTTCATCACTTTCATAGATGACTTCACACGTTTCGGTTATGTCTTTCTGATCTCCCATAAGTCAGAAGCATTAGACTGCTTTAGACGATATATAGCGATGGTAGAGAATCAGTTAAACAAGACAATAAAGGCATTGAGAACCGATCGTGGACGTGAGTATCTATCGGAGCAATTCAAGGCTCTTTGTGATGAAAAGGAATTGTACGACAATTGACTATTCTGGTACTCCACAACAAAATGGGGTAGCTGAGAGAAGGAATAGAACCCTATTGGAAATGGTTAGGTCTATGATGGCGCAAGCAAATTTACTGTCTCCTATTGGGGAGATGCATTATTGATCGCCGCCTATATACTTAATCGTGTGCCCTCAAAATCGGTTACTTCCACCCCTTATGAATTATGGTGGTAGGAAACCAGACTTGAGTAGTCTGCGTCCATGGGGATGTGCAGCTTATGTTCATGATTCTTCCCATAAACATGGCAAATTAGGTCCTACGGGGAAGAAATGTATCTTTATAAGATATTCCGAACACTCCAAAGGGTACGTGTTCGTAGGTGAACAAGCGATGGGAGTGTGACCGAAATGGAGTCAAGAGATGTCACGTTCTTGGAGAACGATTTTCCTAATAGAGGTGAGATTGATAAGGACTTCCAATTATATGAGATGGAAGATCTAGATAACACACCCACCGATGTAGTAGAGGGAAATGAAGATTTACCTCAACACACAAGACCTAGTGGGAGTGTTGCATCGCCTAATGAATTGAATTCAAGAGAAATTCAATTGCGTAAAAGTAATCGTAAAAGTATTCCCCGTCGTCGTTTTGAGATTGAAGGGGAAGCATTTATGATTGCTCAGAATGACGATGCCGAGCCTAAGGCATTCAACGGGCTCTCTCATCCTCGACAAGGAAGAATGGAGAAAAGCTTTGGAAGATGAGATGGAGTCAATGAGGGCAAACCATGTTTGGGACTTGATTGATCTACCACCCAATCGTAAGACCATTGGAAATAAATGGGTCTTTAAGATTAAGCGAAGGGCGGATGGATCCATTGAAAAGTATAAGGCTCGCCTTGTGGCGAAAGGTTATACTCAACAAGAGGGTATAGACTATGAGGAAACTTTTCGCCAGTTGTAAGGTTTGCCTCAATACGCCTTATTTTAGCCATTGTTGCACATTTGGACCTTGAATTACATCAAATGGATGTAAAGACGGCATTTCTCAATGGAGAATTAGATGAGGAAATCTATATGAAACAACCAATAGGATTCATAGCTAAAGGTCAAGAGCATAAAGTTTGCAAGCTTCATCGCTCAATATATGGCCTTAAGCAATCATCTAGACAGTGGTATCTTCGTTTTCATCGAGCAATAATAACATTTGGTTTCACGATGATCGAAGAAGATCACTTTGTGTATATGTCAAGCGGTCCAAAGATAAGTTTGTGATTTTATCACTTTATGTGGACGATATTTGTTGGCTGGAAATGACAAGGTTTTGGTAATCACCACAAAAGAATGGTTGTCCTCCAATTTTGAGATGAAGGACATGGGAGAAGCTGCTTATATATTAGGAGTTAAGATCGAAAGAGATCGATCAAGGAAATTCCTTACTTTATCACAAGAGTCTTACATTATGAAGATTCTTGAGCGTTTCAATATGCAGCATTGTAATCCCATTGATACCCCTGTCATGCAAGGTGAAGGCCTAAATCGAGATGTGTCCTAAGACTCCGGAAGAAATCAAAGTGATGGAAACTGTTCCTTACGCTAGTGCAGTCGGAAGTTTAATGTGTGCTATGATGTGTACTCGACCCGACATATGCTATGCCGTGGGATTGGTGAGCCGATATCAATCAAATCCTGGTCAAGCATACTGGAAAGCAGTGAAGAGGATCCTGAGATACTTGAAGGGCACCGTAGACTATCGACTTTGTTACTAAGGGAATGATTTACGCATATTAGGTTATTCAGATGCCGATTGGGGTGGAGACCTGGATGAGCGTAAATCAACTTCTGGATATGCTTTCTTGCTCAATGGAGGTGCAATTTCTTGGAATAGCAAGAAACAAACAAGCACGGCCTTGTCCACGATGGAAGCAGAATTTATTGCATGTTCTGCCGCAGTGCAAGAAGCGGTATGGCTAAAACGTTTCTTTGAAAATTTAGCCACCATCCTTTGAAGTTCCAAGAAAGTGACAGTTTATTGTGATAGTCAAGCAGCCATTGCCTATGTGAAAGATCCCAAGTATCATGGAAGGACAAAGCACATCGACATAAAGAATAACTTCATCGAGAAATTATAACGCGAGAAAGAAGTGACCCGCAATACATTTCAACCAATAGAATGGTTCTTTGATCCATTTACCAAGGCTATTCCTAGAGACATATTCTTGACCCATAGGATGTCACTAGGATTACGTAGAATGTGATATATGTTATTGTAGAGGATCATTAGTTTATGTATTTGTGGACAAATGTATTGTACTTATTTGTTTATTAATGATTTGATGTTTTATCAATAAGTACAAATCTACTATGAGACTAGCACAAACACACATATATTATTGAAAAGTATGTCGAGGCAATGATTGGCTCACTCACACGAGCAATCGCCTCAAGTGCTGTAGTTAGCACGTTGAGATGAGACATTATGTACAAATAAATGCTTTGAAGAGCAAGTTTGGTACATAAAATATGTCGCCTTGATTGGAGTCAAGATGAGGTCCGTGATTGAATCATAACAAGACCGAACATGATAGTCCCACAATCATGTATGCCTGAAAGATGCCGGATGCGAGTACTTAATTAGGTGCTATAGAAAGCAAGCTGATATAGCACTCGGGCTAAACATGAGTACGTAAGAAGCGCGTGACTATGTTTAGGCTAAGATCCGTATAGTGGATATGGTTAATAAATGACATACGCTCTTATAGAAAGAGAAATCCACTATAGCATGTAATTCGTACTACATGTGCATTGTACGACCAATAAGGGAAGATGAGTAAAATTATCCCTATTTACTCATCGTGTGAGCCCTTGAGGTAATTTGTATTTTACCTCAATTTTGTGCCCTATGTTACTTCTGACTATGTTCTCGAAGTGAAATATCAATGTTGCTACTTTAGCATGTTACGGGCGGTCATGAATAGATATGGCTTATGGGACATGTCTAGGAAAGCGATTGTTACGAAATTGAGAGAGACATGAGTGCGAAGGAAGACTATTGTTGTTTTTCATCTACCGCGTGTATTTCTTGGTCGACCAATTATATCGCCCTATGTGGTCACGGATGTAATTGTAAATACATGATGTTTTAAGAATAGTCGAGTATAGCCTTTAAGGGATAGGTATACTTGGGTGATGTAACAAAATATGCAGGGCACCTTTGTGAGACATCGATTGTTTATTTCTTTTCGGGGTTGTAGCCATTATGTTATCCCTAACATGTGCATAATTTGAGCTCCCAAGTGCAGGTGTACTCACTGGTCGCACGGCTTATTTGTCAGTATGAATTGTTTTGTAAAATTGATAAATGTTGAATGCCTTATATTCTTAATAAAATGCTATCAAGCCCATCATGTCCGAAGTGGGAGATGTTGTACTTTAGCTAGTTAGCTAGTACGTCCATGATGGGGTGCGATTGGACCGCACCAATTGGCTTTGATATGCTACGATGGAAAGACACAAATGGAGGGGTACGAAGGGAGATGTATATAAACCTCCCGAACACAACCATTGAAAGGGTTGGCTATTCATTCACACCAAATTTCCTCTCTATTTCCATTGAAGGAGATCAAAGGCGTTCCATTTCAATTTTGCAAGAACAATCGGCATTTACGCTGTGGAAATCGGGTGTTTTCCCTCGTGATTGCATCCGGACTAACGTGAGGAATACTGTTCGTGATAAATTCGCAATTCAACGTTCGTTCCAGGGCCATTTGCTGTTTGCGCATCGGAATCAGGTAAGTCGTCTTCCGCCGACTTGAATTCCAACAGGTGAGCATCGGTCCACGGTCAACCCTGGACTGACCCTGGATCGGCCCAACTCTGCCGGTCCTAGTCTAGTTTTTAGGGAGATTGGGTTGGTCCTTGGTCCCAAAATTCCTAAAATATCACTGTGTGGGTTGGTCCTCGGTTCTGAGAATTCCAGATCAGTCCAACTCGAACCAACCATGACTATATATATAATTTTTTTTATATAGAGAAAACCTTAAAATAAATGGTGTCAACAATATTAAATAGCTATTTAGTGAGGAGTTCAAGTAATTTTACATTATTCTTTAATAACTTAAATTTTTAATGTATTTTATAGAGTCAATAGTCATAATGTACCGATGAGGAAAATATTTTTGTGAGTAGTCCTCATGGCGTCTAAAAAGATATAAACAGCTCCTTATGACATCATCCTCTAGTATTCGTTCACTTCTGTCTTATTTGTCATTTTAGTCTTCAATTTGCCAAAATCGAAAGAAACAACTTCTTCACTCACCATTTGACACTCGCCTTGCTCACTTTGGGTCACTCATGCCGCTCGATACTCGATGCTCGCTTGGCTTGTTGCTTCCCGCTTAACATTCGATGCTTATCCCACTTGACCCTCATTGCTTGCATTTCTTAGTTGACCTTATTCATCATTGAACCCATTGGGCCATAATAATGCTCGATTGCCCTTTTAAGGAATAAAAAAAATGAAATAAAAAATTATCAGTTAGTTCTAGGTTAACCTTGGAACCGAACCAAATTCATTGGGTCAGTTCGGTCCTCAATCGCTTTTTTAATGAGTATAAAAAATGAAATAAAAAATTATTGATTAGTCATGAGTTGACCCTACAACCAAACTGAACCCATTGGGTCAGTTTATGGGTTCAGTTTGGTCCTCAATCGCTTTTTTAAGGAGTGCAAAAAATGAAATAAAAATTATCGATTAGTCCCGAGTTGACATTGGAACCGGACTCAACCCATTGGGTCGATCTAGTTCTCGGTCCCAAGCTCAATAGAGTCGATCTTCGATCCCAAAAATTAAGGACCAACACTGTGCGGGTTGGTCCTAGAGTTAGGGGGCGGACCGGCCCAATCCGGACCATGCTCACCCCTATTAACAATTTATGTCATGTCATCTTACATTTTTACAAAAGATAAGGAAAATGTGTAGCTTCTTATCGGTTCCCATGGAGTTTTAAGTTACTCATCACATTTACATGCATTTTTGGACAACTCTTTTGGCATATTAAGTGAATCCCTTTAGCTTGATTGTTGATTTTCAAAAATTTTAGTTTTAGCTTTACTCCTTCAACTTTAGGTCGCCGTCCACATCCAAACAGTTCGTGCATCACTTAAGAACAACAAATCTGGCGATCAAGATGTCCGAAGGAGTGTGGGAAATGTTCGACAGCTATGTATAAGTAAAGATTTCAATAGTTGAGAAAAATCTAGTGATCTTGAGAGATTATAAATTGCCTAAATTATTTCAACCCTATTCTCATTCTTAATCAAGCACATTTCACTGTTAGATTGGCCTTACCATCTCTTTTTCAAGGCCCTGACGCATCCCACGACCATGAATCCACTGAAAAATGAGCAGAGACGTGACGAAAGATCGGTTTGATTTGATCCCCAGATCAAACCAAAACCATCGACCGCGTCTTCTTCTGAAAAGACAGCAACGTTTCACTTCCATCCACATGTCAAGCGCGGGGCCCACGTCCGAAGCAGAAAAGCCGCCCCATCTGCCTCCCACGCCCGATAATGACCTGGATCCAGATCGGACAACCGTCCTTTTCCAACGTGGTCGGCGTCACGCCCGCCACGTGGCGCATCCTGGTTCGCTCGAAGCTCTACGGAAAGGGCCCCAGGTGGGCTCCAGGTGAGGCGGGGGGGCCCGCCTCCACCGCCCAAACCCAATCAAGGTCATCCCCGCGACGCCGCCTTTCGCAGAGCACAAGAAATTGTTCGTCACGGAACGGGAAATGAATTATTGCTTTTCATCTGGGAAATCGTGGCACAAGGTCTTTCAAACTATAGTGTAAAAATTACCGGTTTCAGTACAATTGAAGCTTTCAAAGTGGTTTCCAGCAATTTCCGGAATTTTTCGAAAATCAAAATGCTCATCTAATTCCAATCATAGGTATCTGTATTGATAGAGAATCTTTCATTTATCGTCAATGTTGAGAATTCGAAATCCACCGTTGCTAGCATTGTAAGTAGATGGTCATGGTATTAGAGTCTTGTGTTAGTCTCCTTCGAGATATAGGGGCCCGGTCCTTAGGTCGTCCGGGCACGGAGAGCCCATGGTGGAGTCCTCGGTTATAAAAAAAAAAATAAAAAAGCTAATCTGATCCATTTTCTTTTCGAAATTTTAGAGTCACATTTTTTTATGATCCTAATCACATTAAATTTGAGGTCATTTAGCACGCAGTATGCTATTTTTGTGGATAAAATCAAAGGCAAAAAAAAAAAAAACTCAACACCTTCCCACGAGCACATTGGAAAACCCATTGATGGTTTGCACGATGATGCATTCTTCACTTGCTGAGTCCAAGTCCAAGCAAAGATTGCCTCCCCACTACCCATTTGGTTTTCTCTATCTCCAAATTTTCCTATCATCTTTCGTTTCTCAATTTTGGGCAACTCTATTTTATCACATCTTTTTTTTTTAAATATATAAGAGGCATGTGATTGTGTCAATGTCCATGGCTGATAAATTTATTGTAATTGAAATTTGTAAAATCTTTCGTTAGATCACTTCATTTGTTTTTTTTAAACCTAAGTAAGTTTTCAAAAGGTTTCATCCCTTCAAGATTTTTAGGATGTAAAATATTTAGAGGGTATTCTCTTTTTTAGGGAAGATAAAGATATAAAAGGAAATTTGAGAGATGTTAGGCACGTAAGTAGGACACGTTAAAATAAGCGGAACAGTCAAAGATTATTGCAAAAGAAAAAAGAAGAGCTAGTCAGGGGTTTGGCAAACATTGCATCTCGAGAAAGGATGGAAACCCGTCCAAATTCCCAAGAGCCAGATCCTCCAAAGCGACCCCACCCATCTAATCAAAGCTAGTTTTCCTGCTGACATCTTCTATATAAACCTTTCTCCTCTCTCCACTCATATCATCACCAGCTCATTCAACTCTCCATAGTTTCCTTTCCTATTCCTTCCCTTGGGGTGAAACAGATCCAGTTTCTCTCAAGTTCCTATGGCATCTGCTGAGGTAACTTCCCCCGTTTCAGTGCACTCCCATCCTGTTCATCTGTTCTTGTTTTTCTCATCAGTTTATGATTTGAACCCGTTTGCTTCCGTCGGGATTGAGTGGAGTTTGAGCAATAACATCAGCAAAATCTGTTTTCTGCAAAGATAATAAAGTGCTGGATCCAACTGCACATCACAGTTTTCAGCTCTAGCAACTCTAGACACACAGATCTCAAGTTGCAAACCAAAACTTTCACGTTTGACAGATGAGTGAATGCTTGAGAATTAAGATAGTAGTCGATCTAGAGAAACTTGTTTAAAAGTGATGTGGCAGATGGTAAATAAGTATTTACACCAGCGGGTCATGTTCAGCAATCAATTAGATTCTGCCGCTCAAACATATTTGGCGAGCAAGCCTTTATATGCATAGTAGTTGTTCATCACAGAAAATGACTCAGGGCAACCAATACCATGTCACGCAGGTTGAGTCAGTGAAAACAGCACTTCCAGTGGAGAAAACTGAAGAACCAATCAAGCCTCAAGAGGAGGTGGTCGAGCTGCCCAAACAAGAGGCGCTTCCTGAAGAGTCAAAGGAGGAGGAAGTTACTGGAGGACTACCTGAGGAAACAGTGACCACAGAGGCCAAGCCACCGTCCGAAGAAGCTGAAACTAAAAAGCTCACAGGAGAGGCCGAAGTTGTCACACGAGAGCTGAATGTAGTGGAGAGTGAAGAGGAAACACCAAAGGAAGTCACGGTTGCAGAGAAGGCTGCAAAAGTGGCACCTGAGACTGAGCCAGAGTCGGTTGTGGAGGAGACTGCAAAGGCGGTGCCGGAGTCCACGGTTGAGGAGACTCCAAAGGAGGCCGCGGAGCCGGTGGTGGAGGAGAAGAAAGAAGAAGTATCAGCGGAGGCTGTTGATGCTTCAGTGCCAGAAGCTGAAGCAGAAAAACCAAGAGAGGAGGTTAAGGAAGAAGAGAAACCGGTGGTTATCGAAGCGAAAGATGGCGGAGAAGTTGCGGTCGAGAAAACTGAGTAGCCATCAAGTGATGAGAGGAGAGTGATCTTATGGACTGGTGGATGTTTGTGTAGCTAAGGCTGTGTCTGCATGTGGGTTGTGCTTTTTAAATTTGGTTGTAAGATATAAGGGTCGCTACGTCATGGATTGTATTAACTCTTGGAGAGGCTCTTTGCTTCATTTTGTATGCATGCGTTGCATATAGAACAGGCAACTGGTGCATCTTTGGTGTGAGAGCTCTGCCTAAGTAATGGGATTTTTGAGTTTCTCCTAACTCCCCCTTTCTTCAGTAGTCTTCTGTTTCATATGAGATGGACAATTTACACTTCCATTTAGCTGCAAGGATCGACATTGCAGCAGACAACATTGAAAAAGAAAGTCGACAGTTGATCCAATCGAGGTTACCGACATCGTGAGGTCGATATACCTCGAAGTGAAAGACATTTAAGTTATCTCTCTGTGTTTTAGCAAGATCAAAGCTGTGTTCAAGCACCCAAAGATGTCCATTGCACAGTTGATATGTTCCACCCCGTCGCAATCCCGAGATTAACTTCGAGGGATTTACAGGATCGCAAGGCATGTGCGAGTAATTGTCTTTTGAGGTAGCACTTATGCTTTTTGAGTACTCTATCTAATTCTATCGATCATAAATTGATTTCTCATTGATTACGAATAGAATGAGACTGTAGCTGCTAGTAACCTATTTTAAGCTAGTTAGAAGTCAAGTAGAGAGTAGAGGCCACCTTATAGAAACTAGAAATTTAGGAATCGAGGATTTACTTACGCAAATTTTATCAAGTGTCCATTATCGGTGCCTTTTCTAATTTGGGAGAAATTGTCATTCCATTCGATATTTCCAATTTTTTTTCTTATTCCTGAATATGTAATTCTAAATTTCCATGCATAAATGCTCAAACAATAAAATGAACCAATCAACAATAAAGATAAAAGAGAACATGCCAAAAAAAAAACCAAGTTGTATCGAGCAAAATTAACGTAAGGCCTTATTATATCGTCCTAGGACAGGAACCCATGATGAGATATATGGATAAGTAAACTTTCACTAATCTAAGAAAAGAAAATTTGCCAATGTGTTTAATGAGAAGAGATTATAAATGATATATGATGAAGCTAGCTACAAAAGAATACTAAAACTATCATGAAATGTAAGGAACGCCTAAATGTAATTAAATGATTTTCATTTTCATTTCTTATTCATAAAATGGTGCCCCCTAAACACAAAGGCCTTAAATCTAAGTGCCGAAAAAACTAAAAGAAGGATCAAAATTGAAATCACCTAAACTTCATATGGAAAATACGGTTGGCAACACCCACATTTATTCAATGTTATTTTTTCGCGTATCCTACAAAGCAAAGGTGAGAATGAATGCAAATACAGATAATCATGACTAAAGACCTAAAGAATGCCAATAAAATGAAAAGTCATTACCGATCGATCGGGGTTGATTCAGATCAATTTTTACATGATCAATTTGAGTTGTGAGGTGAATCATGGATTGATTCTCCACATCTTTCATTCATTGTAAGCTAAAATTGTACGAGAACGTGCCTCGTATGACAAAACACAAATTATTCAACAGTAGAACGGATGATGTTACTGGGGATGGTCGAGGATTGGCTCAGAGTGGCCAAGCGGATCGAGAATGACTATCCATTGTCCAGACCGACGATTGGTCCAACTAATAGGTATTCAGCCCACATTCGGGCCTTGAAGCACCTCCGGACCTTAAAGACCTCTGGATGACCCCACAATATACCCGAATCTAATCAGACTACCTTTTAGAACATTTCATATTCGTGGTTATGTCGATGACTTCATCATCCAAGTATTGAGTTTTTCCAGTCATTGTAGTGATACCTTTTCAATCATGTGAGTTCCTATACTTTCCTACGCATGCTGCTGAAGCGTAGTCAATTGATATAATCCCTCCTAATCAGATAATCGTTGCTGTTAAGTCCAGAAAAGCTTAATTAGTCACCATATAATATATAAAGACGGGCCATTTGGCCATTTAGAAGAGGTAATTACATGTAACTGAGATGGACCTCTTCACATATCCACTAATAAATTGTCACTCAGATACTGCTGATGGTGCTCACATGGACAATGGATTCGAACCACTTTGGCAGCCCTTCGAACATAAGATCTACAGCTTGGTCGTGATTCGGGTCATAACGAACCAGAGCTCTGTTGTGGTACTCCAACAAGATCTGGCCATTCCTCAACATCCCCAGGACCCTCACATATAACCGGTACCTGTTGTGCATCAAGATTCTGGAGATCTTGCAAGACGGGTCGGTTTCCTCATGGTCGTGGTTTCGAAGCCCCTTGGGCAGGTAAGATCCAATGCTGTAGTCCTTGACCCACGACTCCTTCATGCCATAATCCTTCATGACCCAGATATCTAGTGCTCCAGTCTGGGACAGAACAGCTGCAGAAAGACAACCTCCAAGCTCCACCAGATGAAAATTGCACCTCCGCATATCCTTGCATATGGGTTTGGGGACATTCCTGAATTGTTCATCGGACAAGTCGAATGATACGATCTTGACGTTCCCACGCCTCCTTTCTACAGTGGTCCAATGGAGTTTTCTGTTAACAATAGGCTGCGAGGCGTCGCTTCCAAGTAATCAGTTGCATTACCTGATATCAAAGAATGGAGTCAAACAAATATCAGCAAATCCCCAAGTAGATTGTTTTGTATCTAGAAGCATTTGCATCCATCTACTTTAGAAACAGATAACACCGGACTCACCAAGATTCACGCAATATCAAAATAAGTGGTTTAAATTACCTAATTTACTTCGGAAATTACCCAGTGGAATGAAAGCGGGAAGGTTGGTTTTCTGATAATATTCAACACCAGCAAACATAGGCAATAGATACGCACATTAGGATCTTTCTTTTGCTTTTGCAAATCCACAGAAAACCAGGTTACAAATACAAAATAAGTACAAAAGCTAGTATATGAAATTCCGTAGCGTCTTGCAATTCATTTGTTGTGATCGTGGGAAAATGGAATTTTGTACACTAGTTTCTGCGAAATCTTTCGATACCATGAACATAAGATATTTGAAAAGAAATTGAGATGCAACATACATACAGGTGATTTTTCCAAAGAGCAAATGAGTGGAGGACTCAGACAACGGCGTTAACATAAAAAAGAGAGAGACTAAGCAGTGAGGTTTTTAATCAAACATGTTGCAGGCATGTTGACTGTTACCTAATCTCCTCCACGTCGGGCTTCTTAAACTGCAGACCTGAACCTCGGATTCGGACAAGATGACCACGAACAGACGACGATTGTGATTCCTAAGCGTATACACGATCTTGATCACCTTGTAATCCTTCTGGGTCTCGTCGAACCCGAACCCAAACACGATCTCTCGGTTCCCCTGGTGACCCTCCGAGTCCGGAAGCTCCCTGTACTCACCCGTGAGAGGATTGTACACGTAGACGTCGTTGCTGTGCAAAGCATTCGCCAAGCAGAGCAACCCTTCGCTCGACCCGACGACGTCGAACTCCGGCGGGACGACGCCGGACGGAGGCTGGAATTTCACCGCCGCGCGATTCCTCCCGTCGCCGCCGGAGACGTCGTCGACGAAGTAGAGCTGGCTCCGGAGGGGGTGGTCGCAGTGGAAGACGAGGGATGGGTCGTGGGAGGACGCCGCGCGAGGCCGGCGGAGCTGGAGGAGGAGTGGGTCCCGCGCCAGGGCTCGCCACGACCGGCACACGAACTGGGCTCGGACCAGGGACGGCGTGGGGAGTCTGGAGAGGATGTCGATGACGATCTCGCGAGGTAAAGCATTGATGGTGACGCCATGCGACGGCGACGGCGATGGCGATGGCGACGGCGAGTGGTCGCTCGGGCAATCGCTTCGTCCTTTCTTGCTCTGCGAACCGGAGCCTGGTTCTGATTCCATGGCGAAGAAGGTATCGATGATAAGGAACGAAGATGAGGATTGAGGAGGACGACTTCGGGAATGACTGTTGCTTCGGATCTTTCGGAGATGACGAGGACTGTTATGGCGGAATGCGAGATTCGGGGATGCAGGTCAAACGAGGGAGAAGGATCAATTAGAAGACGCGGAAATCAAGGGTGGGACCAAATGACAAGTAGCAAAATTTCAGAGGGCAAGATAGCAAAATAAATAATTTAGATTTTTTGGTCGAAGCGATTGTGTATGCGAGGAGGATGTTTCTGCTGATGACAAACAATGCCCGAGTCCTCGACCGTCGATTCGCACTAAGAAAGACCGAGCAAGACACGACAGGGAGAAAATGTGAGAAGTGTTGGGAGTTCCTGATTGAAAAGTATGGATGTTTGATGAGATAATTTAGTATCTCTCAACAATAGATGTAGAGGAAAATTACGGAGTCGCGAAGCATGAGAGCCAGTGAATGAAGCTCGGTTGGCAATCAATTACAAACAAGGCAATTATATAAGTTGTGAAGGCGGTAACTTCAAGAGTAGTCGTGAAGGTCGATGCAACTATAAGACCGACACAATTATCAGATCATGGAACCATTGATCTCGGAAGCCACTAGCTATGATGGCAAAAAATTGAGTTACTATAATTGTCACAAAGTGGAGCTATCGATTCTGGGTACAATATTGAAGTAATGGGTTTGTTTAGCAACTGTTTGTAAATACATAGAATTTAAAAGTCACGTAGGATGTGTTTACTTTTTTTTGTAACTGTTAGTAACTATTAGTAGTAATATAAATACTTGATTTGTAGTTTGTACAAAAGATAACCAATCAATCAATGAACATCAGTTATTCAATTTTATCTTCATGTTATTTGTACATTTCAGTACCTTTTTATATGGTTGGTCGTGATTGCCTTTGATCTCAATATTTTTAATTTTCTCGTCAATTTGCAGTTGTTTGCACTTTACATTTTTTGTCATTTCCACATTGATCCACATTTCAAAAGATTTCTCATTAGTAGCTTTTTGGCAAAACAATCCATAACGAACATGTTGAATATGATACCACTGGCTGCGGTGGCTCCGCTGGTTAAGTCTTCCTTACCGTGGGGGGACTCACTGACCCCTTTTAGGAGGGAGAGGGTTCGACTCTCCGCAGAAATGCTTGGTGTCTTACCTGTTCCACGGGGGTGGTGGGTCCTCCCGTGGGGCCCCAGGGTTTACCCTCCGTCACCCTGGGCCTACCGAGACTGTTCGTGTTAGTATGGTGTGCGGGTTCCCTAGGTCATCAGAAAAAAAAAAACATGTTGAATATGATTCTTCTAAATTTGGGAGATTACTTCTTTACTAAAAAACTGCCTTATTTTAACTCGAATTTAACGGAAAGAAACTTTATTATTTTGAAAAAAATCACATGAACAAACACTCAACCACTAAATCTTAATCCCCCACAAATCTCTCTCTCTCTCTCTCTCTCTCTCTCTCTCTCTCTCTCTCTCTCTCTCTCTCTCTCTCTCTCTCTCTCTCTCAGAGTGTACCCAACACTGTTAGAAGTTAGAACATAGTTGATGGGCTTCAAAACATTAAAATTTCCCATGGGGGCAGGGGAGGTTTACACAACGAATTAGAAGGGAGGGCCTTTTCATGATGGGCTTTAGAGATCTAGTCCGCAGGTTGATTTTTCTTGTGGGGACAATGGGTTGGGCCAAACTTCTTCTGTGGTCTTTAAACATTTTACAGGACTCATAACTAAATTACCGATAAGTTATTAGTTTCCAGTTCCGTGCTCAAATTAGATGAAGATGTCAGAATCCATTGTACAAGTTGGTTAGCTCACCTTTTGATTTGATTCACCTTATTTGGGTTCCATCTCATAAAATTCTTGTTCATTGCAAGAGCAGCAATGGTTATTGAGCTTAAATTTGGTTTGCGAGACTGAAGTATGAGTATGAACCACAAAATTCAAGTAAGCCCTTCCTTAGAAGGTAAGTCAGAGTCAAGGAATTCGAATATCCACTTGTCCATTCTAGTGATTTCTAGCGGTGAAATTTCAATGCTCAATCTCAGATTTGACCAGGTTTCTCTTTTCCAGTGACTGAGGAGGAAGAGATGTTCGGTAGTTTGCAGAGCTTGTAGGCACAGAGAGAAAATAGGATCAGGGAAGGTACAAATTCTCTCCCGTAGGCAATGCATTTTGACAACCCCTCCGCATAAAGAGTCTAAATTTTTGGATAAGAGTTCAGCTTCCATATCTTCATCCACAGAGTCCTATGTCTTTGATAAGACGAGGAAGCTTGGCTTGAAGTTAGTTGTGATATGTGGAATGCTTTCTGTCATACCTGCTTCTCACCGAATAAATCTAGGATTACTATTAGCAGCAGCACCGTTGCCAAACATTTTTATACTTATAGTTTCTTAATCAAGAACTTGTATGTTTCGCTGAAAAAAGAAAAAAAAGAAAAACAAAATTAGCAGCCCGAAATTGAAAGAGCCAAGGTTAGCGAACTGAGTTCTTTTTACGCAAGAAATAGTGTTCCCAATTGAAGATTTCAGGCCAGTAATAACATGTGATTGAGATGGATATCTTTACATATGCACTAATAAATAGTCACTCACATTCTACTGATGCTGCTCACAAGGACAACAGATTCGAACCACCTCGGCAGCCCTTCCAACATGAGATCTACAGCTTTGTCGCAGTTCGGGTCATAACGAACCAGAGCTCTGTTGTGGTACTCCAACAAGATCCCGCCATTACTCAACATCCCCAGGACCCTCACATCTAATCCATAGCTTTTGAGCATTGGAATTTCGGTTTTTTTGCAAGATGGGTCATTGGATTCCTCGAGTCCGTGGTTTTGGAGGGCCCTAGGCAGGTAAGATCCAATGCTGTAGTCCTTGATCCACGATTCCTTCATGCCGTACTCCTTCATGACCCAGATCTCTAATGCTCCACTCAGCGACTTAACAGCTGCAGAAAGACAACCTCCGAGCTCCACCAGATGATACATGCGCCTGCGTAAATTCATGGATTCGGGTATGGGGACTTCCCTGAATTGTTCATCGGACAAGTCGAACGATACGATCCAGGTGTTCCACCTGCCTCCTGAAGCGGTCCAGTGGAGTCTTCTGTTAATAAGAGGCTGCGAGGGCGTCGCTTCCAAGTGATTAGTTGCATTACCTGATATCAAAGAATGGAATCCAGACAATTATTAGGAACTCCCCAAGTAGATTGTTTTGTATCTAGGAGCATTCGCATCCATCAATTTTAGAAACGGATAACACCAGCAAACTCCATAGCGGAAAGAAAGCGGAAAGGTTCAGTTTTGATAATATCCAACACAAGCAAACATAGGCAACAGATATCCACATTAGGATCTTTCTTTTGCTTTCGAACAAGGTTTCATAAACAAAATAAGTACAAAAGCTAGTACAAGAAATTTCGCAGCATCTCACGATCAATGGCTGTGTTTACAGCGTCGCATAATCGGTGATTGTGGGAACGTAGAATTTTTGTACACCAGTTTCTGCGAAGACTTTCAATACCAAGCATTACTCATCCTATGAACATAAGTCATTTAAGAGGAAATTGAGATACAACCTAAGTACAGTGACTACCTAAGAGCAAATGAGTGGAACTCAGACAATGGCGTTTGCATTAGAGAGAGAGAGAGAGAGAGAGAGAGAGAGCAGTGAAGTATTTAATCAAACATGTTGCAGCCATGTTGATCGTTACCTAATGTCCTCCACGTCGGGCTTCTCAAACTGCAGACCTGAACCTCCGAATTGCCAAAGGCAACCCTCCGCGGTCGAATATGGCAAAACACGATCTTATACACGATCTTGATCACCTTGTAATCCTTCTCGGTCTCGTCAAACCCAAACCCAAACACAATCTTTCGCTTCCTCTGGTGACCCGCCGGAAGCTCCCTGAACTCCCGCGTGAGAGGATTGTACACGTAGACGTCGTCGCTGTACGGAGCATTCGCCAAGCAGAGCAACCCCTCGCTCGACCCGACGACGTCGAACTCCGGCGCGACGACTCCGAACGGAGGGTCGGACATCCTCACCGGGCGGTTCCTCCCGTCGCCGCCGGAGACGCCGTCGACGAAGTAGAGCTGGTTCCGGAGGGGGTAGCCGAGGCAGAAGACGAGGGAGGGGTCGTGGGAGGACGCCGCGCGGCGTCGGTGGAGCTGGAGGAGGAGTGGGTCCCGCGCCAGGGCCCGCCACGACCGGCACACGAACTGGGCTCGGAACAGGGACGGCGCGGGGAGTCTGGAGAGGATGTCGACGACGATCTCGCGAGGGAGAGCGTTGATGGCGACGCCACGCGACGGCGAGTGGTCGGTCGGGCGATCGCTTCGTCCATTCTTGCTCTGCGAACCCGAGCCTGCTTCTGATTCCATGGAGGAGAGGCTGGTATCAGGTAGACGGGGAAGAAGGGATCGATGATGAAGAGGACACGACTTCGAGGATTACTATATGTTGGTTCGGATCTTTCGGAGATGACGAAGATGTTATGGCGGCTTTTGAGCTTCTGGGGAAGCAGGTCGAACGAGGGAGAAGGATCAATTAGCAGACGTGGAAATCAAGGTGGGGACGAAATGACAAATAGCATGATTTCAGAGGGCAAAGTAGCAAACTAAATAATTTAAATATTTCGGGTCCATCTAAAGTGAGGAGTTTTTTAATATATTTTCTCATGTTAGAGTTGGACAGGCGACTGTAAATTTTAAAATATTACTTTCTTGTTTTATGAATTCTCGACGTGATTGTCTACGCAAGGAGGACGTTTTTGCTAACGACAAACAATGCCCCGGTCCTCGACTCCTCGATCGACTCGGACTAGGAAAGAATAAGCAAGGCACAACAGAGGCAAAATATGCCAAGTGTTGGGAGTTCTTGCCTTCTTGGTTGGCAAGTATCTGTCAATAATAGATGGGAAGGAAAGGGGCTGTATGTTTTTATTCTTTTTTTTTTTTTGTTTATGAACAGAAATTTTGTTTTTTTGTTTAGAAACAAAAAAAGAATGAAATGCGTTTGTTTGCGTTTTTGTTTAAAATCAAATTTTTGTTAGAACACAAAAAGAACGAGAAATAAGAAATAAAAAAATTATTTCTTATTCCAAAAATGATTTTGAAGAAACACACTTCTTCTTCTTTCTTTTCTTTTCTTTTCTTTTTTTTTCTTTGGTAGGTCGTCGACCTCGGCCATGGGCGCGATCGGCCGTCGAGGGTCGGCGACACTGTCGAGGGTCGGCGACCACGCCGGAGCGTCGCCGGCCCTTGGCGAGGCTCGGCCTCGGCCCGGATTTGGGCGGGCGCGCGCGCCGGATGCAGGTGAGGCCAAGCTCGCCCGGCCAAGGCGAGGTCGAGCCTCGCCGCGCCGGCGAGACTCGGCCTCGCCTTGGTCGGGCGAGCTCGGGCTCGCCAGATCCGGCGAGGCCGAGCGTCGCCGGTGGCGGGCGAGGCCGCGCCCCGTCGGCCGGTCGTCGAAGGCCGGCGACCGGGCTGAAAAAGAAAAAAAAAAAAAAGAAAGAAAAAAAGGAAAAATAAAATAAAAATATTAAAAAATTAAAAGAAACAAAAAAAGAATAAAATTTACCAAACGTGTTTCTATTCATTTTTTTATTCTCGGAACAAGTTTACCAAACGCATCTTTCTAGTCAAAAATTGTTTAGGAACAAACACTTTTTTCTATTTCGTTTCCGGAACAATTTTTGAAGTAAACGTTGTCAAACGCGCCCAAAATTACCGAGTCATGAAGCATGACGGCCGGTGAATGAAGCTCGGTTTATTTGACAAGAAAGTCAAGACTAAAGTGATTGGCAATGGATTACAAACAAGGCAATTATATAACTCTTGGAGGTAGTAACCTTGAGAGCAACCATGAAGGTCAACGCAATTGTAAAACCAACTAAATTATTAGATCGTGAAACAGTCGATCTTGAAAGCCACTAGCTGTAATGGCCAAAAAATATGAGTTGATTGTTGCCGCGACCAAATTTTTTGGGTGAACCACCTAAAATTTGGCTAATGGATTATTAAGCCTAGACTTAGCTTGGGCTCTCCCAAGCCTATACCAATTCGCGACTTATGTTCAAGTTCTTAACATGCAAATGATTTTCAATTAGGAGTTGCCACTAATCTATTTTTTGGTGGGTCGATTAGAAACCCAAGTAAAGTAACGGGAGTTTTACTTTATTCCTACGAACCGGAGACTATGGGTACGGGGACTTGGTTACACTAGATTTATCTAATGTCATTTCGGTACCATTCTTTTATTTTCAAAAATGCTTTTGCAGGCAGCTTGAATTGATTTTAAATCTATTTTCCTAACATGTGAGACGATCACACAGGTGCGCAAACCATCAATTTAACACCCAAGAAAGCAAATAAATAAAATGCAGGACTCACCTTATAACAACGAAAGTATCTGCGTTGTTAGATCAGAATTCACATTAGCAATTCTGTATATGATTTCTAATTAATACGCCATCACTCAATTTTTGTTTTCACTTTTTAATGAGAATATAATCCATATGCAATGCAATGCTTCTAATCTAATATGAAATAATATGGCATGGCAACATGTCCTAAACTATATGAATGAGCAAATTTTTTTGTGATTTCTTAATGAACACGCAATAGTTAAATATGCAATTTAAATGAACCAAAATGACCTAATTTTAATAACGTGCAATGCAATGCAATGACGTACAAAATTATTTCAACTAAAATGACATGCAACATGCAATTTAATATGCGAGCTATATGTCATGCGACATTTATTAAATGACCTAGTCTAATGATGGACAATCTCTAATTAAATGAACCTAACAACAATCACTAAATGACATGCAATTCATGAACCTAATTTTACATGACATGTGCATGATTTTTTATTTTTATTTTTTATGAGCACGCAATTTATTCTAATATGCAATGATGGGCAAATAATGCCATAATTCTAATTTTTTTCTTTTTCTTTTATGAAATTCAAAATTAAAATTAAACATGCAATTCAAATAAAAAAAAAAACTAACATCCTAAATGAATGCACTTTCTTTTTTGTTTTGTTTTTCATGATTCAAAATAAAATCCCTATTCTAAATATGCAAAAAAAAAAAAAAAAAAAAAACCTAATCCTAATTCAAACTTTTTGCGAGGAGGATGTTTGTGCTGATGACAAACAATGCCCGAGTCCTCAACCGTTGATTCGCACTTAGAAAGACCGAGCAAGACACGACAGGGAGAAAATGTGAGAGGTGTTGGGTGTTCCTGATTGAAAAGTATGGATGTTCGATGAGATAATTTAGTATCTCTCGAGTCTCGACGATAGATGCGGAGGAAAATTACGGAGTCGCGAAGCATGAGAGCCAGTGAATGAAGCTCGGTTGGCAATCGATTAGAAACAAGGCAATTATATAAGTTGTGAAGGCGGTAACTTCAAGAGTAGCCGTGAAGGTCAATGGAACTATAAGACCAACACAATTATCGGATCATGGAACCATCGATCTCGGAAGCCACTAGCTATAATGGCCAAAAATCAAGTTACTATAACTGTCACAAAGTGGAGCTGTCGGTTTCGGGTACAATGTCGAAGTAATGGGTCTGTTTAGCAATTGTTTGTAAATACATAGAATCTAAAAGTCACGTAGGATGTGTTTACTTTTTTTCTTTTTTTTTTGTAACCGTTAGTAACTATTAGTAGTGATATAAATACTCAATTCGTAGTTTGTACAAAAGATAATCAATCAATCAATGAACATCAATTATTCAATTTTATCTTCATGTAATTTGTACATTTTAGTACCTCTTTTATATGGTTGGTCGTGATTATCTCTGGTCTCAATATTTTTAATTTTTTCGTCAATTCGTGGTGGTCAACAATGCACTTTACATTCTTTATCATTTCCACATTGATCCACATTTCAAAAGATTTTTTGTTAGTAGCTTTTCGGCAAAACAATCCATAACGAACACGTTGAATATGATTCTTCTAAATTTGGAAGATTACTTCTTTACTAAAAAACTTAGGACATTTGCTTTGGAAGATTAACAATTAATTTAGGAGTTCAAATTCAAAGCCACCTTATTTTAACTCGAATTTAACGGAAAGCAACTTTATTATCTTGAAAAAAATCACATGAACAAACACTCAACCACTAAATCTTAATCCCCACAAATCTCTCTCTCTCTCTCTCTCTCTCTCTCTCTCTCTCTCTCTCTCTCTCAGAGTATACCCAGCACTGTTAGAACATAGTTGATGGGCTTCAAAACATTATAAATTTCCCATAGGGGCAGGGGAGGTTTACACAACGAATTAGAAGGGAGGGCCTTTTCATGATAGGCTTTAGAGATCTAGTCCGCAAGTTGATTTTTCTTGTGGGGACAATGGGTTGGGCCAAACTTCTTCTGTGGTCTTTAAACATTTTACACGACTCATAACTAAATTACTGATAAGTTATTAGGGGCGGATGACAATCATTGATTTCTGTTCCAGAAATAATTTTTATATTTCAGTCTTGTTTCTGGAATAAAAATCTGCTTGATAAACCTATTCTATTTTTCTATTTCTAAAATAAATTCTTGTTCTAGAAATAGGTTTGGAATAAAAATCAGAAGTAGAAATTTTTTACTTCTCTATTTCTGGAATAGAAATGAGAAATAAAAATTCTTCTCATCGTTTGTCAACCGGTCTTTCATCCGCCAGTCGCCGGCCGTCGGTCGCCGGACGCTGCTGCCACCGGCCGCCAATCGTCGGACGTCAGATGTCGATTGCTGCATGCCGCCGTCGGCCGTCGCTCGCCGCCCCCACTGTCGTCGGGCACCGGTCCACCGCCATTCGGAAGGAAAAAAAATTGTGTCATTATCAAACGAATTTATATTTTTAGAGTAGAAATTTTGTGTCATTATCAAATGATTATTTTTGTTTAGAAACTCTTTTAGAAATAGAAATAAAAAAATCTATTTCTCTTCCAGAAATCAATTCATGGTCAGAATGGTTATTATTCATCCCCTTAATTTCCAGTTCCGTGTTCAAATTAGATGAAGATGTCATATCATTTCTTTCAAACAAGTAGAGTAATGCCTCCTTCATCGCTAGGGCTTCGATATAGAGCACCGAAGAAACACACACAAGTTTCGCAAAACCAGCTACAAGCAAACCATTCAAATCACAACAAGCTCCCAGTATCATTCCTTCCAAGTGACCTTCAAGCCAAGATCCGTCTATATTGAACTTCAAAGACCCATTTTTCGGCAGAATCCATTGTACAACTTGGTTAGCTCGCCTTTTGACTTGATTCACCTTATTTGGGTTCCATTTCATAAAATTCTTGTTCACTGCAAGCGCAGCAATGGTCATTGAGCTCAAATTTGGTTTGCGAGAATGAAGTATGAGTATGAACCAAAAAATTCAAGTGAGCACTTCCTTAGAAGGTAAGTAAGAGTCAAGGAATTCGAATATCCACTTGTCCATTCTAGTGATTTCTAGCGGTGAAATTTCAATGCTCAATCTCAGATTTGACCAGGTTTGGTAGTTTGCAGAGCTTGTAGGCATAGAGAGAAAATAGCATCAGGTAAGGCCTTCCTCTTGTACAAATTCTCTCACATGGGCAATGCATTTTGACACCCCCTCCACATAAAGGGTCTAAATTTTTGGATAAGAGTTCAGCTTCCGTATCTTTATCCACAGAGTCCTATGTCTTTGATAAGATAAGGAAGCTTGGCTTGAAGTTAGTTGTGCTATGTGGAATACTTTCTGTCACACCTGCTTCTCACCGAATAAATGTAGGATTACTATTAGCAGCAGCACCGTTGCAAAACATTTTTATACTTTTAGTTTCTCAATCAAGAACTTGTATGTCTCACTGAAAAAAAAGAAGAAGAAGAAGAAGAAGAAGAGGAAAAACAAAATTAGAAGCCCGAAATTGAAAGAGCCAAGGTTAGTGAACTGAGTTCTTTTTACCCAAGAAATAGTGTTCCCAATTGAAGATTTCAGGCCAGTAATTACATGTGATTGAGATGGATATCTTTACATATGCACTAATAAATAGTCACTCACATTCTTCTGATGCTGCTCACAAGCACAACGGATTCGAACCACTTTGGCAGCCCTTCCAACATGAGATCTACAGCTTTGTCGCAATTCGGGTCATAACGAACCAGAGCTCTGTTGTGGTACTCCAACAAGATCCTGCCATTCCTCAACATCCCCAGGACCCTCACATATAATCCACACCTTTTGCGCTTCAGAATTCTGGAGATCTTGCAAGATGGGTCATTAGATTCCTCGTGTTCGTGGTTTTGGAGCCCCCTAGGCAGGTAAGATCCAATGCTGTAGTCCTTGATCCATGACTCCTTCATGCCATACTCCTTCATGACCCAGATCTTTAATGCTCCACTTGGCAACAGAACAGCTGCAGAAAGACAACCTCCAAGCTCCACCAGATGATACCTGTGCCTGCGTAAATCCATGGATTTGGGTACGGGGACTTCCCTGAATTGTTCATCGGACAAGTCGAACGATACGATCCTGATGTTCCAACGCGTGCCTCTTGAAGTCCAGTGGAGTCTTCTGTTAATAAGAGGCTGCGAGGGCGTCGCTTCCAAGTGATTAGTTGCATTACCTGATATCAAAGAATGTCCAGACAATCATTAGGAACTCGCCAAGTAGATTGTTTTGTATCTAGGAGCATTCGCATCCATCAATTTTAGAAACGGATAACACCAGCAAACTCCACAGCGGAAAGAAAGCAGAAAGGTTCAGTTTTGATAATATCCGACACCAGCAAACGTAGGCAATAGATATCCACATTAAGATCTTTCTTTTGCTTTCGAACAAGGTTACATAAACTAAATAAGTACAAAAGCTAGTACAAGAAATTTCGCAGCATCCCACGATCAATGGCTGTGTTTACAGCGTCGCATAATCGGTGATTGTGGGAACATAGAATTTTTGTACACCAGTTTCTGCGAAGACTTTCAATACCAAGCATTACTCATCCTATGAACATAAGTCATTTAAGAGGAAATTGAGATACAACCTAAGTACAGCGACTACCTAAGAGCAAATGAGTGGAACTCAGACAATGGCGTTTGCATTAGAGAGAGAGAGAGAGAGAGAGAGAGAGAGAGAGAGAGTAAGCAGTGAGGTTTTTAATCAACCATGTTGCAGGCATGTTGGTCGTTACCTAATCTCCTCCACGTCGGGCTTCTCAAACTGCAGACCTGAACCTCCGAATTGCCCAAGAGAACCCTGCGCGGTCGACCATGGCGAATCATGATCGCATACACGATCTTGATCACCTTGTAATCCTTCTCGGTCTCGTCAAACCCAAACCCAAACACCATCTCTCGCTTCCTCTGGTGACCCGCCGAGTCCGGAAGCTCCCTGAACTCCCGCGTGAGAGGATTGTACACGTAGACGTCGTCGCTGTACAGAGCATTCGCCAAGCAGAGCAAGCCCTCGCTCGACCCGACGAGGTCGATCTCCGGCGCGACGACCCCGAACGGAGGGTGGGATATCCTCGCCGGGCGGTTCCTCCCGTCGCCGCCGGAGACGCCGTCGACGAAGTAGAGCTGGCTCCGGAGGGGGTGGTCGCAGTGGAAGACGAGGGAGGGGTCGTGGGACGACGCCGCGCGATGTCGGTGGAGCTGGAGGAGGAGTGGGTCCCGCGCCAGGGCCCGCCACGACCGGCACACGAACTGGGCTCGGAACAGGGACGGCGCGGGGAGTCTGGAGAGGATGTCGACGACGATCTCGCGAGGGAGAGCGTTGATGGCTACGCCATGCGACGGCGACGGCGACGGCGAGTGGTCGCTCGGGCGATCGCTTCGTCCTTTCTTGCTCTGCGAACAGGAGCCTGGTTCTGACTCCATGGCGAAGAAGGTATCGATGATAAGGAATGAATACGAGGCGGACGACTTCGAGGATTACTATGTTGGTTCGGATCTTTCGGAGATGACGAAGATGTTATGGCGGCTTTTGAGCTTCTGGGGAAGCAGGTCGAACGAGGGAGAAGGATCAATTAGCAGACGTGGAAATCAAGGTGGGGACGAAATGACAAATAGCATGATTTCAGAGGGCAAAGTAGCAAACTAAATAATTTAAATATTTCGGGTCCGTCTAAAGTGAGGAGTTTTTTTTTTTTTTTTTTTTTTTTTTTTTTTTCTAATTTTTTTTTCTCATGTTAGAGTTGGACAGTCGACTGTAAATTTTAAAATATTACTTTCTTGTTTTCTGAATTCTCGACGTGATTGTCTACGCAAGGAGGGCGTTTCTGCTAACAACAAACAATGCCCCGGTCCTCGATCGACTCGGACTAAGAAAGACTAAGCAAGGCACAACAGAGGCAAAATCTGCTAAGTGTTGGGATTTCTTGCCTTCTTGGTTGGGCAAGTATGGATGGTCGATGAGATAATTAGTATCTGTCGAGTGTCAATGATAGATGTGAAGGAAAATTACCGAGTCACAAAGCATGAGAGCCGGTGAATGAAGCTCGGGCAACAAAGTCAAGACTAAAGTGATTGGCAATGGAGTACAAACAAGGCAATTATATGACTTGTGGAGCTAGTAACCTTGGGAGCAGCTCTGAAGGTCAAGGCAATTGTAAGACCAACGAACTTATCAGATCACGAAACAGTCGATCTTGAAAGGCACTAGCTGTAATGGCCAAAAAATATGACTTTATTGTCGCAAGGTGGAGCTGTCGGTTTTGGGTACAATGTTGAAGTATTGGGGTGTTTAGTGACTGTTTGCAAAAACATACAATTTTAAAAGTCATGTAAGATATGTTTGCTTTCTTCATAACTGTTGATAACTATCGGTAATAACATAAATACTTGATTCGTAACTTTATTAAAAAATGACCAATCAATTGATGAACATTAGTTATTTAACTTTATCTACCTATTATCTTTACATTTCAATATCCTTTTACATAATTGTGCATAATTGCCTCAAGTCTCAATATTTTTAATTTCCTCGTCAATTCATGCTTGTCAACAAGGATCTCTTTACATTCTTTGTCAATTTCCACATCAATTCATATTTTGAAAGATTTTTCTTCGGTAACCTTTTTGGTGAAACAATTCCTAGCAAACATGTTGTTAGGGTTAGATCTATCATCTAAAAAGGGTGAATAGGTAAATATGCGGAATTTAAAGAAAATTGAAACTAATATTGTAGTAGGACAACATATGGAGTTAAACCATACAATGCATAGATCTTTCTTATGTGCAATATTCTATCACAAGAAATAAATAAGAGTTTTTTTTTTTTTTTTTTTTTTTTTTGTCATAGAAATAAATAAGAGTTTGAGAGATAGAAAATTACACACAAGTTTGGCTTTGACAAGCTCTTAAGAGATAGAAAATTACACACAAGTTGGGTTTTGACAAACTTAAGTCTATTCTCTTGTGTTGATAGCTAATTGGTTAGATTCCACTAGCTTAATTTATCAGAAGTCACATCCAAGTACTCCTAACTCAAGTAAGCGTGATCAAATCTTCCCGATCTCACACTCTAACAACCTCCAAGAGATTATAGTTTTGAGCTCACAAAGACGAATTGAAAGAACGGGGGTTTATCTTGCACTTTAGAATTAAAGACTCAGAATGGTTCTCACGTCTCACGTCTTAGTCTCTTCGGCTTCACAACCTCTTTATAAACTCTTCATTATCCAAGCTGACCGTCAGACTTTCCTTTGGAGGATCGTTCATCCCACCATCCTCTTGTTGGAACTAATCATTGCTAGAAGATCCGATTGCATTGAGACTCGCCAAGAATAAAGTCTTCTTTGATTCTGTTACCCATACAGTAGATCGGGTTTTCATAAGTTGAGTTCCTTGTATTGAAAAGAATATTTCGTCTTCTAATTATTTTATCTAGGGATTGTGATATTCATCTTCAAGAGATTGTAATCGTCAATTTTCCTTCTAGATCCGTCAATATTAAAGGCAAGGAAGTTGTGCCAATCCACTATATGAATTTGATATGTAACATCTTAGAAAGTACAAAAAGTATATGAAATTTTGCTCTTCACACCGATCATGCGCTGACAGCTTTTCTAAGTGGAAAAAACCAACCCAACATCTTTATTTCAAGAAAAGATAAATGTATGATTACTATTAGCAACAGCACCGTTGCAAAACATTTTTATACTTATAGTTAATCAAGAACTTGTATGTTTCGCCGAAAAAAAGAAAAGAAAAACAAAATTAGCAGCCCGAAATTGAAAGAGCCAAGGTTAGTGAATTGAGTTCTTTTTACCCAAGAGATAGTGCTCCAAATTGATGATTTCAAGCGACTAATTACATGTAATAGATGGAGCTCTTTACATATCCACTAATAAATAGTCACTCACATCCTACTGATGCTGCTCACATGGACAATGGATTCGAACCATTCTGGCAGACCTTCCAACATAAGATCTATAGCTTCGTCGCGATCCGGGTCATAGCGAACTAAAACTCTGTTATGGTACTCCAACAAGATCTTGCCATTCCTCAACATCCCCAGGACCCTCACATATAATCCATACCTTTTGCGCATCAGAATTCTCGAGATCTTGCAAGACGGGTCGTTGTAGTCCTCGTGCTCGTGGTTTTGGAGTCCCTTGGGCAGTTAAGTTCCAATGCTGTAGTCCTTGATCCACGACTCGTTCATGCCGTGCTCCTTCATGACCCAGATCTCTAATGCTCCACTCAGCGATGGAACAGCTGCGCAGAAAGACAACCTCCGAGCTCCACCTGATGATTCCTGCCCTTCCTTAAATCCATGCATTCCGCAGCGGGGACAGTCCCGAATTGTTCATCGGTCGAATCGAACGGTGTGATCCTGATGTTCCAATGCCTGCCTCTCGAAATGGTCCAATGGAGTCTTCTGTTAACAAGAGGCTGCGATGGCGTCGCTTCCAAGTCATGAGCTGCATTACCTGATGTCAAAGAATCGAGTCCAGACAAATATTAGGAACTCCCCAAGTAGATTTTTTTGTATCTAGGAGTATTGGCATCCATCGATTTTAGAAACAGTTAACACCAGACTCGCCAAGATTCACGCAAAAATCAAAATGAGTGGATTAAATATGCCTTGAAGATGAAAACTGTCTACTTTTCGAGTACCTATATTTTTTTGGAAACTCCACAGCAGAAGAAAGCGCGAAGGTTGGGCTTTGATAAAAACAACACCAGCAAACAGAGGCAAAGGTATGCACATGAGGATCTTTCTTTTGCTTTTGAACAAAGTACAAAAGTTAGTATATGAAATTTCGCAGCATCTCGCAATCATTGGTTGTGTTTACACCGTCGCATAATTGGTGATTGTGGGAACATAGAATATGTGCACCAGTTTCTGCCAAGACTTTCCATACCAAGCATTACTCATCCTACGAACATAAGACATTTAACAGGAAATTGAGATGCAATATACGTAAAGATGATTACTCAAGAGCAAATGAGTGAACTCAGACAATGGGGTTTACGTTAAAAAAGAGAAAGACTAAGCAGTGAGGTTTTTAATGAAACATGTTGCAGGCATGTTGACTGTTACCCAATCTCCTTCACGTCGGGCTTCTCAAACTGCAGACCTGAACCTTCGAACAGCACAAAAGAACCCTGTTCAGTCGACCATTACGATTTTTGATCGTATACACGATCTTGATCACCTTGTAATCCTTCTCGGTCTTGTCGAACCCGAACCCAAACACCATCTCTCGGTTCGCTCTACTGTACTCACCCGTGAGAGGAATGTACACGTAGACGTTGTCGCTTACAGGGCATTCGCCAAGCGGAGCAACCCCTCGCTCGACCCGGCTACGTCAAACTCCGGCGCGACGCCGCCGAATGGAGGGTGGAATTTCCTCGCCGGGCGGTTCCTCCCGTCGCCGCCGGAGACGTCGTCGACGAAGTAGAGCTGGCTCCGGGTGGGGTGGTCGCAGTGGAAGACGAGGGAGGGGTCGTGGGACGACGCCGCGCGATGTCAGTGGAGCTGGAGGAGGAGCGGGTCTTGCGTCAGGGCCTGCCACGACCGGCACGCGAACTGGGCTCGGAACAGGGGCGTGGGGAGTCTGGAGAGGATGTCGACGACGATCTCGCTGAGAATTTGTGGATTCAAAGATGCAGAAGATGAAGATAAACTCAATAATGCTGCGAAGGGATCTTGAACAAGAAATATTCAATTCTCATTCCATTGTATTCAAGTTCTTGTACAAAGTGAAATGAAAGAATACAATTGATATTCGTTTCTCTGCTCTCTCCTCTCTATTTCTCTTCTTCCTTCTTACTTCTCTCAGCTCAGTTCTCTCTTATTATATACTAATAGAAGTACCAAAACTAATAACCAATCAAAACCTAACTAACTGACTCCAAAAACAAACAAACAAACAGACTTTTTACAGCTGAGTATAACAGAGTAGCACGTTCAGATACTTGGCAATCCACATCAATCCATGTCTTCGATATTTGATTAATCTCCACCGTTGATAGGACTGGTTATCCTGGTTTTCGGCTCATTCTCTTCACGATAGACTTCTGGTGATCTAAGTCGATCACTTGTTGAGGATCCCCTATGACTAACTTTTGGTGTAGCAGAGTAAGACCATTCATCTTGATTTAGTATACTGAGCTGACACTGCTGATAATCTTGATCCTCTGTTATTGACGGTCTTGATCCTCTAACACTCGCGAGGGAGAGCGTTGATGGTGACGCCATGCGACTGCGACGGCGAGCGCGAGTGGTCGCTCGGGCGATGGCTTCGTCCTTTCTTGATCTGCGAACCGGAGCCTGGTTCTGATTCCATGGAGGAGGGGCTGGTACCGGGCAGACGGTGAAGAAGGGACGACGATGAGGAATGAGGATGACGACTGCGAGGAAGACCTTGTTGGTTCGGATCTTTCGGAGACGACCAAGACCGTTATGGCGGGTTGCCGGGCGGCAGGTCAAACGAGGGAGAAGGATCAACTCGCGGGCGTGGAAATCAAGGGGGGGACGAAATGACAAATAGCACGATTTCAGAGGGCAAAGATAGCAAAATAAATAATTTAAATATTTCGGGTCCATCTAAAGTGAGTTTTTTGTTTTTCTCTTTTCAGTGTTCGACTTGCGACTTTAAATTTCGAGACATTGCTATCTCGTTTTCTTAATCCCCATAAATCCCTCTCTTCTATTTTTTTTTTTTTTTGGTCACGAAATATCCATTTAAATTCAACAACCAGCACCGCTAAAACATAAGTGGTATGGGCCGGGGAGGTTTACACAACCAAATAGAATGGAAGGCCTATTCATGATGGACTTTAGTGATCCAGTCCTCAAGTTGATTGTCCTCACAGGGACAATGATCTATTTTAGCACTCCTTGAGCTAGGCCGAACTTCTTTTGCAGGGCCCATGGGCTTTCATCGGTACCCAAAATAGACTAAACCACTCAGAGGATGTCAGTTTCCAGTTCTACGCTCAGATCACTTCCCTCGATCAAGTACAGTAATGCCTCCTTCATCGCTAGGGCTTCGATGCAGAGCACTAAAGAAGCTAGCACGTGTTTTGCAAAACTAGCTGCAAAGCATCTGAATCATGACGTGCTCTTGCTACCATTCCTTCTGAGTGCCCTTCAAGCCAAGAACCATCTATATTGAACTTCGAAGAGCCATTTTCCGGCAGAATCCACTATTCAGGTTGGTTAGCTCGCATTTTGACTTCATTCACCTCATTTGGGTTCCACGTTATAAAATTCTTGTTTATTGCAAGAGTGGCATTGAGTATTGACCTTAGATTCTGGTTTACAAGACTAAAATATGATTGCATTTCAAGCTTTTCATATGAACCACAAAATTTTAGCAAGCACTTCCCTAGTAGGTAAGTTAGTGTCCGAGTCAAAGAATTCGAACATCCACCTGTCCAAGTGATTTTTTAAAGTGAAATTACGATACTTAGTCTTAAAACTAACTAGATTTCTCTTGTCCTATTATAGAGGAGGAAAAGATGTTCAATAGTTTCCAGAGCTTGTAGACACAAAGGGAAAATAGGATCAAGTAAGGTATTCCTCTTGTACAGATTCTCTTAGACAAGGCATTTTGACACACACTCCACATAAAGAGTCGCATTCTAGGATAAGAGTTTAGCTTCCATTTCTTTATCCATAGAGACCTAGGTGTCTAATAAGATGAGGAAGCTTGGTTTGAAGTCAATTGATGATCTATGGAATACATTCTGCTATACCCACTATTCACCGAATAGGAC